>OV656774.1:5000-10005000 GCA_927399505.1 Luperina testacea
GACCTGTCTCCTGGTGGGTAGAGATTGACTCTACATAGAGCCATCGATAGAGCAAGTCTCTACAAAACATTATTTTTTATTTTTATTTGTTTGTGACAGCACTAAATTGTACGGGACTCTATTTTCACAGAGGCTATATACGTTGACAAATAAATAACTAATTGCCAGCTATATCTTTTTCTACTGACCTACTACTTTCGTAGTAGTAGATCTAACTGGAGTGCGCCTGTTGTCTCACAGTCGCATACGTAGTTAATTAAGTTAAGTTGACAAGATTCTTTAGAATCTTATTATATATTTTTGTTGTTTGTTTTTATTGTTTTGACTGTTATTGTTATATATACACCAGACAGAGGTACTTTTTACTTTTTACTTTTTGTTTTATATTATATTTGTGCACCACGAAGGCTTTATTGAGCCTGACTGTAACTTCTGTTCTCTTGCGACTCAACTAGCACTTTTTCACTAGTTACCTTGTGACTTTTGCTATATATTTTATTTTATGTTTATTTAGACTGCACACACTTTATACACTGTGTGCAGACTACGGCAAATTTTTACATTCACTATTGTGTTTTTTCTTATACTATCTGACGCATTCTCTGACAATGTTCGCCACACCACCAGTAAAGTCTGTAGAGGAAAGGGATAAACAAAAATCCCCGCCAAAAACACAGACGCTCTCTTCTGGCGTTAGATGCAACGTCGAAAAACAACTTTCTCCGCCAAAGTTGCAAGCGACCTCATCTAGCGTTAGGCAGAGCGTTGAAAAGTTGGAGGCCGCGGGAACTGAACCGCAAAACCTGACGCCAACCACCAGCAAAACTGAAGTTCAGGTATTCCCTAGACAGGTTCTGGCAACACGTTTGGCCGTAGCCAAGGCTAACGTGATTAAAGCCAAGACGAATATTAATAATTCACGAAACATCCGAACAGACATTAAGTCAAACGTACTGGAAGCGGTCGACAAACTACACCAGTTAATTAAAGATGCGGACATTGAGATAAAACAACTCAAAAGAACTGGACAGACTCCTACATCGGAGAGTATAGTCAACTCTCAGACAGTACCCAACAGGATTACCCAAACAGAGACCGATAACAGTCCAGTAATTGCACAACTGAAAGAGCAGAGCCGGCTACTGACCGAAAACGGTAAAATCCTAAATGAAATTCTGGAAGTGAAAGAAATCTTGAAGAGGAATGAGAAAGAAAAACTCCCTGACAGAATAGAAAGATCTAAAGTGGAGCTAAGCAATAAAATAGATGCGCAGATGGCAGAAATCAAAGAACTAAAGGCAATGTCAAAGATGCAAGCTGAGAAAGCAGAAGCCCTCATGGAAAACATAGGAACGTACGCGCAAGTTGCAGCGATGCCGCCTAAGCCATCGGCTAGAAAAAACATGCACTCAATTATAGTGTCATCATCACATGAGAGTGACACAGCAGACACTGTAGTCGAAAAAATTCGAGCGACCGTCGATGCAAAGGGAACAGGACTTAGGATAGACCATCTGCGCAGAGCGAAGAATCAGTCGGTGATCATAAGCTGCTCAGAAAAAGAAGAAATAGGAAAGGTATCGGCGAAGCTCAAAAACTCTAGGGGGGACCTGAAAGTTGAGGAGGCGGTCAACAAAAACCCACTTGTAGTCGTCAGAGATGTGATGAATTACATAACTGACGACGACTTAGTGACGGCAATAAGATCCCAGAACGGACACCTCCTGGAGGGCGCCGAAATCAACGAGGGTGACATCCGGGTCATGTATAAGCGAAGGGCGAGGAACCCGCTGACGAGTC
The DNA here is from genome assembly GCA_927399505.1 of Luperina testacea. NCBI lineage: Eukaryota > Metazoa > Arthropoda > Insecta > Lepidoptera > Noctuidae > Luperina > Luperina testacea. Next base: position 6,801 of record OV656774.1, read on the forward strand.
ACGTGGTACTGCGCGTCAAGCCAGTGATTTGGCAGCGGCTGACCTTGGCGGGCCGAATCCATGTGGATCTGCAGAGGGTGGTTGTAAGAGACCAGAGCCCGCTGATCCAATGCACAAAGTGCCTCGGATATGGGCACAGCAGAAAGTACTGCACAGAACCGGCAGTCCTTTGCAGCCACTGCGGTGAGCCGCACACGAGAGCAGAGTGTCCTGGGGTCACCCTCAATGAAAAACCTAAGTGTAGAAACTGCACCCAGAACAAGAAAGAAGCAGCACATAACGCTTTTGATACCGAGTGCCCCACAAGAAAAAAGTGGGATGCACTGGCTAGGTCGGCAGTAGCATACTGCTAAGGTGGTTGCGGGGACAGCAGCTAAAAATAATAAGATTGAGTATCGTGTCGTGCAGGCGAACCTCCAAAGGAAAAAACTGGCCACTGAGGAACTCATACTCGAAGCCGGGCGCAGGAAAATTAGGTACGCTCTTGTACAAGAACCCTATGTAGGGGCGAAAGGGGAAATGAAGACCTACCCCGGGACAAGAGTAGTTCAAGCAACTAAATCGGGAGACAAAAACATCAAAGCCGCTATAGTCATTTTCGACAGTGGAGTAGACGCAGTGATGTGTCCGACACTGACGACCGAGAATATAGCGGTTGCGAGGTTGACGGTGGAGGACACCACCACCGTGGTAGCGTCCGTCTATTTTGAGGACTATCTCGACATTGAACCATACCTCGACCAGCTAAGGGAAATAGTTGCAAAAACAGAAGGGACAAAATTACTAATGGGAGGAGATGTGAACGCGTGGAGTACATGGTGGGGAAGCGAAAGAGAGGACGAAAGGGGAAGAATTCTATCCGGAACCCTGGATGAACTGAACCTCCATGTGCTAAATTGCGGAAACATCCCAACATTTGATACCATCCGAGGGGGTAAACGGTTCAAGAGCACTGTAGACATCACGGCCTGTACAGACGACATGCTTAAACACGTGGAAGAATGGAGAGTAGAGACGGAAATGACGAGCTCAGACCACAACGCGGTAGTACTTAGAATTACAACAAAAAAAGGAACCGGAAATAAAATTAAGTATAGTAGCACTAGGATATACAATACTAAAAAAGCAGACTGGAAACGTTTTCGGAAAGAATTGACAAAAATATTACTGGAAAATAACATTAGTAAAACATATATAGACAATATTAATAGTTTAGAAGAATTAGAAAAATGTACAGAAGATTTAACAAAAATTATTACAGAAGCATGCGATAGGACAGTACCTAAAATAAAGAAAATAGATAAAACGTACTTACCTTGGTGGAACGAAGAACTCGATCAGCTCAGAAATTCCATGCACACGAAGAGGCGAAGAATCCGTTGCGCAGCACCACGTCGTCGGGAATGGGTCGTGTCGGAGTACCTGAGGGCAAAAGAGGAATATGAGTTAAAAGCAAGTAAGGCACAAACTGAAAGCTGGAAAAGCTTTTGCGAGAAGCAGGACGGGGAGAGTGTTTGGGATGGCATATATAGAGTTATATCAAAGACAAAGAAGAGGCACGAAGATCTGCCAATGGTTCAAAATGGTGAGGCATTAAACGCAGATGAATCTGCCAGGGTCCTGGCTGAAACTTTTTTCCCAGACGATGATGCAATGGAGGACAATCCCGAACATGCTAAAATAAGAGAAGCAGCAGCGCACTCGGAGGAAGGTATACCTGGGGAAAAAAGTGATCCACCGTTCACTCTTGCCGAGCTCAGGTATGCATCAAGGAGTTTTAACCCAAAGAAGGCGCCGGGCCCTGACGGATTCACTGCTGATATCTGTGAAGCCGCCATTAGTAATAACGAACAATTGTTTCTAGCCATAACAAACAAATGTCTCGAGCTGTCCTGTTTCCCGGAAAGGTGGAAGGAAGCGGCGGTGGTCGTGCTAAGAAAACCTGGTAAAGATGACTATACCCACCCAAAATCCTACCGACCTATAGGATTATTACCTGTTCTCGGGAAAGTCTTAGAGAAGATGCTGGTGCGGAGACTCAGGTGGCACGTACTGCCCCGGATGAACCCACGGCAGTATGGTTTTGTGCCACAAAAAAGTACGGAGGATGCCCTGTACGATGCGGTGCAACGTATAGAGTTGGGACTGAAGGAGAGGAAGCTGGTGGTGGTTGTCTCACTAGACATAGAGGGGGCATTTGACAGTGCGTGGTGGCCAGCAATAAAGAGTCGTCTGGCGGAGAAACACTGTCCTTTAAACCTCCGAAAACTGGTGGGCAACTACCTACAAAATAGAAAAGTTGCGGTGAGATATGCTGGAACAGAACACAAGAAGAGGACCTCAAAAGGATGCGTGCAAGGGTCGATCGCGGGGCCCACGTTCTGGAATCTCCTCCTAAACCCGCTGCTGGACGAACTAGAGGAGAGGAACACATACTGCCAGGCATTTGCAGACGACGTGGTCCTTATATTCTCTGGAGAAACAGCTCTGGATCTGGAGACTGAAGCCAATGCCAGCCTGGCACATGTGCAGCAGTGGGGTGTTCGGAACAAACTCAAGTTCGCGCCACATAAAACTCATGCCATGGTGCTTACTAAGAAGCTAAAATTCGACACACCACGGCTGCACATGGGCGGGGTTGACATTGCGCTCGTCGAGGAAATCAAGCTGCTAGGACTAATAATTGACCGGAAGATGACCTTCCGGAGCCACGTCACATACGTCTGCAAAAAAGCCATTAACATCTTTAGGCAGCTGTCCAGCGCAGCGAAGGTAACATGGGGACTAAACCCGGAAGTGGTAAGGATCATCTATGTAGCGGTCGTGGAGCCGGTTATCCTTTACGCAGCTAGTGTATGGGCCAGAGCGGCCGACAAGATCTATATCCAAAACCAGCTCAACACAGTTATGAGGGGCTTCGCCCAGAAAATTTGCAGGTCATACAGGACGGTGTCACTAAATTCGGCTTTAATATTGACAGGATTGCTGCCGCTTGACCTGAGAGTCAAGGAAGCAGCATCCCTCTACGAGGCGAAGAAAGGAAAGCCTCAGCCAATTCTTAGAGACCGATCTGTCGAGGAGAAAGCGAGTTTTTTGACGAGGCCTCATCCAGCTGATGAGGAGGATCTCGAATTCCAATGCTTGGAGAGTGACGCGGAGGTACAGCTGCGCATGAGGGAGGGTACAGTACAAATCTTTACAGATGGGAGCAAAATCGAGGGAAAAGTTGGTGCTGCCCTTTCCTGGTGGAATGGGACAAACGAAACTAAAAGTAGAAAATATAAGCTCGAGGAGTACTGTACCGTCTTTCAAGCTGAGCTGTATGCGGTATACAAAGCTATGGAGTTAATCGCTCAAAGCCCAAAAGAGGAGTTTAATATATTTAGCGACTCCAGGTCAACCCTGGAGCTTTTAAGAAATATCGACACCTGCAATACACTCGCTTTAGCGATAAGGAAGAACGTCAGGCAGTTAAAGGATTTGGGCAAAAACATTCAGCTCTATTGGGTTAAAGCCCACGTCGGGATACGGGGGAACGAAATGGCAGATGAACTGGCGAAAACAGCAGCACTAAAAAGTAAAAAGAGACCTGATTTTGACAAATGTCCTGTCTCATTTGTCAAGCGAACAATAAGAAGTGGTTCGATTGACAAATGGGAGAACAGATATCAAAAAGAGAGCCAAGCTGGTGTAACTAAAATATTCTTCCCCTCAGCCACGAATGCCTACACAATAAGCAGGAGCATTCAACTCACACACCTGCACACACAACTTTTCACAGGGCACGGGGGCTTCTCCCAATACCTACACCGATTTAAGAAAAAAGACTCACCTGCTTGTATTTGTGACCCAATCGCGGAAGAAACGATCCTGCACCTGATAGCTGAGTGTCCAATGTTTGAGCTTGCCAGATTCAACCTGGAAAACAGAATAAACATGAGAATAGATAAAGATAGCATTAGTACAATAATGATAAATATAGATAATAGAAATAAATTCCTAGATTTTTGCCTTAAAATAATTAGAATAGTTATAGATAGAAATAAAACCTAGACTAAGAAAATTAACACGGTAAATATAGTAATACATATTATACTTAGTGTTAATATATAAGATAAGTTAGACGTTTAGAAAACAAAAAGAAAAGAAAAGAAAAAAAGGCAGAAAAAAAAAAAAAAAAAAAAAAAAAAAAAAAAAAAAAAAAATAAATGAAATAAATAAATAAGAATAGCATAAGTAAAAATATTGTTTAAAGCTCAAAGATCTGTAATCCAAACAGTTTAACATAAAATAGAATAAAACTTACCACCCTACAATTGGTGTACATAAAAGAATGCTAAATAAAAGAGAACAAGACAAAACAAACCTCCGACCGCAATATCGGAGAGAAACTTGTCTCAGGGCAGGAGTGTGGTTTTAGCCGGTAAGAGTCCGGCACTACCCAGACTGCCTCACGAGTGAGACAGTCTCGGTGTCCATGAGGATTTCCCACTCCTGCTCTATAAAAAAAAAAAAAAAAAAAAAAAAAAAAACCTAACCTAACCTAACCTAACCTAACCTAACCTAACCTAACCTAACCTAACCTAACCTAACCTAACCTAACCTAACCTAACCTAACCTAACCTAACCTAACCTAACCTAACCCAGTCTGGCTTCAACCGCCGCCCCGAACGCCACGGTAAAACCGCGCTCCGCACGTTAAAATCACTAAAAATAGTAAAAAGTTGTGAAAAGAATAAGTGTTATACATCAAAACAAGCGGGATAGCAAGCCGGTCACGGATGTGAAAACAGTGTTGTGATAAGTGTAAAATAGTGCAAGTTATCACCAAAACAGTGTAAATTCGGGAACTTTTGACATTAAAAGTGAAATAACTCGGGATCTAAAGCGACGACCTAGACTTTTTAAAAGGCTAACAGCATCGCCTTATCAAGATCTTCAATCCTGAGAAAAGTCCCGAATTTTTCCGCGCAGGCGCGCGGAAATATAAGGAAATTCCTGTTTTCCCGACGACGAAGTCCCGATCCAGGGCTTGCACGACATCCCTAACCACTTCACGAGGAAGAGCACGTGAAAAGGACCCTAGAGGTAATTTGAAAAACAAATTTTCCTCAAGGAATACCTAAGTTATTGACATTACAAAGTTATTTTGCGGACGTGAAACTGTGTTTAGATTTTTCCGTTTACAAAAAATCAAAATCTCCAGTGACAACCTACCCTGAAAATACCAGAGAAGATAGCTGGGACGTCAACGAACCCGGACACGGAAAAATAAAAATTTTTGGACATTAATTTTAGGACTTATGTAAAAATTTGTGAGAGATAGAAAAATTTCCGCCCGCAAGATAATCGGTTGTTGTGGGGAAGGAAAAAAAAGGAAAAAGTTACAAATTTTTGGTTTTTTGTGTTTTTTGTTAATAGAATAGCAGCCCTTAGTGAATAGTGTGGGAACAGTAAAACCCTTTTGTAAATAAAGTACCTAGTTTGCAAGTTATAGCCGCTCCCAGATCGGGGTAATTTCCCCGATTCCAACTTGTTTTCAAGTCAAACGGTAGTGGCTATAACTTCCAAACGGAAAGTCGTAGAGGGAAGGAAATAGAAAACTAATGGTTTTCTCCAGTGGGGCTACCCATGGAACTTTCTCCCATCCCTCTACGACTTCTTTGAAAAAATTTCAGGGTAAATTCGCGTAACTTTAAGGATTCTCCCTACTTTTGTCTTTTTCCCCACTAATTACCCATTTGTTAATTTTAAAAATTTTTTAATAATAATAGAATACTTATATATTAGCACATAATTAAATCCGATTAAAAATACTTACTGCATAAATTTGAAAAAAGAATTATTAGAAAATTTTTCACCAATCGGGAATCGAACCGGAGACTCCGAGTAAATTAAAAACTCTGATATCTCGAAAACGGAGCCAGTTAACCTATTCCTAAAGACAGTCAGCATATCTAGATATACTGCAATATTGTATTATTCACCCCCTTTGGAACCCCCCCCCCCTTATTTTATTATTTAATTTTATTTTTATATTATTTAATTTCCTTTTAAGTAACTTATCAAACCCCCCCCCTTTTTTTTTTATTTAATTTCCTTTAAGTAATCTATTAACCCCCCCCCTCCCCAAGCATCTTCCGCGGACCATTCAATATTATAAATCTAAGTATAAGTAAATATAAGTATTTAGTATATATACGTTATAATCTCAAAATAAATCCCCAGTCACTCTGACTGGTACCAGTCGTCCTCCTTCCCCTAAAAAACTTCATCCCCTATTATCTCGGAAACGGCTGGGAATTTCAAAATTTGGACAAAATTTTCCCCCCCCATCACCCCCTCCCAACTCGGACCCTAATTAATATAAGCCCCCTAGACCCCCACTTTTTTGACCCCCGCCCTTGACCCCAAATATTGAATAGCCATATTTATATATTAGAACTTACACAGCCCCCCTTTATTTAGTTTGAAAACTCGGGGCCCCCCTTTTTTCGTGACCCCGCTGACCCCGTGACCCCAAAAATTTTTAAATTTATATATTTATATATTTATTTCCTGGCATCCTCTGGCCCTCGCGTTAGGAAAAAACATTTATTATACTGGAGTCTCTAGGAACGTAAATGGCTCTTTAAAGAATTATTGTGCGGTTTCTTTCGAATAGCCAGATTAGTTAATAAGTGTTAAATAGTTTTAAGGACGATTCAATTCTTTTATTGTAGATTATTGTTGTGACTTCTCTTGACTGTTTTATTTTATTGTTTCGGTACTTGAGACGTACACAGAATAAAACCGACTATAAAATACATAGTGTTAATACCGACAAAGATTTTTACGATCTTTTATAATATATACATTGACATTTGTTATATATGTATACAATTTACACTTGACAACTTTCCCCGTTTTCATCGCTGTGCCCTTTACACACAAGCTACAAACGGAACACTAAATACACGGAACCTGAGCGAATTAGGAAATGTTTCACACCCCAGGAAACGGAAAAAGGCAGGGAGCTGGCATCAGCAAACCGCGAGAGCCCATGTCGCCCGACCACCCGGGAAACGAGATACCCTCCGGACCACGCGAAGCGCCGAAGGGGATATCCCTGAAGTTCGGCAACAATGACGCTATCCGAGGAACCCTAGCGGGAACAACCGAAACGCCACGGTCAACGTTGGCGGGGACTTCTCGTGCTGTCGCTCGCACCACCACCCCCAGCCCCGCGGGCCCATCTGGACAGACGCTGGACGCTGCCAGGACTTTTATCCGCAAACCGGAAAGGAAGCGAAGATCCATGGACAATATGGTGGCATATCAAAAGCAGGCGGACATCTACGCCGCCACGCCAAATGACCAACTCCTCCAGGAGGTCATGAAGACCTTCGAGGATATCCCATCCAAAGTCCGAGAATACCCTCAAATGAGGAAAGACATTAAGGCCTACCTGGAGGGACAATCTGATAGATGCCTGCGGATAGTGTTCGAGCTGAGCAGGCGAGTAAAGAGCATGGAAATAGCGTCAAATACAGTTCCGCCTGCAAAGACGAACACTACGCCTTCATCATCCGGACTGCCGGATGAAATTCTGGATAGGCTCGAGAAAGTGAAGACAAGCATAAGCACGCAGATAAATGACCTTGAAGACAGACTCACGAATAACCATCGAGGTATGATCGACCTCATCGGCGATAGCGGATCCGACGTCATCGACAAGGTCATCGATAAGATCCTCGAGGTCAGCGACAAGGTAGATACAGCGTTAGTGGACATAGACCACACGACGAAAGAAGTGAAGGTCATTGCTAACGCTGCCGCTGTCCTCGAGGTGAAGATCGATCGCGTTGTCGATGAGGTGGCCGCCAGAACCGATCGAATAAAAGAGGTTATTAGAGAAGTGACCTGCGAGCCGAAACCTGACCTGCCGACATATGCCAGCGTTGCGGCAGCCAAACCCGGGTATCGACCGGCACTCCACTCGATGGCGGTCACCCTCGAAGGCAGTCAGGAGACTGCTGACGAGGTGCTCGCCAGGGTGAAGGAGGCGGTCGATGCCAGGGGAACTGGCCTAAAAATTAATAAGGTCAGGAAGGCCAAAAATCAGACGGTCATACTGGGGTGTGACACAGAAGCGGAGCTCAAAAGAGTTAGAGACCGGATAGAGAGCCGAGGAGGAGGGCTAAAAGTAGCGCCTATGAAAAACAAAAACCCGCTCGTCGTCCTAAAAGACGTCTTTTTGGACAGTGACGACGACGAAGTGGTGAAGGCGCTCCACTCCCAAAACGGGAATATTTTTAGGGATCTAGACGAAGAAGAGAAAGAAATAGCTGTCAAATATAAAAAGAGGACAAGAAACCCTAAAACGGCGCACGTCGTTCTTCAGGTCAGACCCAAGGTATGGCAGAGAATGACGGAGGCTGGGGCCCTTTACCTTGACCTTCAAAGGGTCAGGGTGGAGGACCAGTCGCCGCTCATTCAGTGTACGAAATGTTTGGCATTCGGACACGGCCGGAAATTTTGTACCGAGAGTGTGGACAGGTGCAGCCACTGCGGAGGACCTCATCTCCGTGAGAAATGCGCTGAATTTGTTGCGGGTGATGAGCCGCAGTGTTGCAACTGCTCGCACTCAAAGTTCCAAAAGACGGATCATAATGCATTCAGCAAGGAGTGCCCAGTCCGCCAAAAATGGGATTATCTGGCTCGGACGACGACTGCATACGCCTAAACTGTTCCTTGCGGCACACGTAACACACACAACACACACAGACACACACGCAACACACACAAGAACACACCAAGACAACAACACAAATTGGGAGTACATAACGAAAATAAATAGATACATGGAAACCAATGAACACAAACAAACACAGATATACAAAACATATAGTAAATATATACGAATATATCTAACACACACACCCCAAACGCCCCCTGCAAAATTGAGAATAAAACAAATCCCCAGAATAAGAACTGGCAATAAATATGTATAACACATGTCTATATATATATTATTGACGTAAACTTCAAGAATACGAAAAAGCATCAAGCTAAGGAAAAGTCACACAAGCCCTTAGGACAGATTGAAATGAGTAGTTCTAAAAAATGTAGTAAATAGCTATTAAATAAGTATGCATTGTGTTGAAATCTAAAAGTTAAATTTCAAACTTCATGTTAGAAATATATATAAGTATAGTAAGAAACCACGTATTATATAAAACATATTTAGAATAAGGAATAAATATAAAACTAATCGAGTAAGAAAATATTAGATATATAAATTAGGAAATAGCGTAATATGTGTTAGACAGTAAGATGATAACTGATAATATTGTTATTAGAAAATAAAAGTTAAATAAATTATTAAGACAAACCCTGTATTGAACAAATATAGAATAAGGAAATAAATGTAAAACTAGTAATAAACAAAATATGCTTGATATCTAAAATAGGAAATTACATTTGTAAAATAAGAAAGGACATGTAACAAGATGCACAAGATGTAAACAACAATGCACAAGACTGTAAACAGCTATAGAGGAAACCGAAAAATGTAAATAAAAATCCAAGATGTGTTTCTAAATAATCCCTAATAAAGAAAAATAAAAGTAAAATAGTAGCTAGCTAGAGTAGCGGGAGTCCCACCCGGCTAAGAATATAAAGGAAGTATGAAAGAAAGATACAGTATGAAGAATGAAAGTGCGAGAGGAATAAATGCGAGAACTGGAATGAATGAGAAAACTAGATAGATAAGGTCCCGTTGTGCCCATGAACGGGGAAAAGCAAAAAAAAAAAAAAAAAAAAAAAAAAAAAAAAAAAAAAAAACCTAACCTAACCTAACCTAACCTAACCTAACCTAACCTAACCTAACCTAACCTGAGCGAACCTAACCTGAGCGAACCTAACCTGAGCGAACCTAACCTGAGCGAACCTAACCTGAGCGAACCTAACCTGAGCGAACCTAACCTGAGCAGAGTCCGCGGTCACCCCCCGCGACGATAGCACGTGTTAAAGGCTGCTCCGCGCAAAAATTTTAGTAAAAAATTCATAAAAGTGGTATTTTTTAACCGATTTGTATCGAGTTTACCACTAAAGTGTGTAGAAAAATACCGTCTACCAATTGGTGAAAAGTGCGTGACCAAACATCGAAAAAGTGCAAATTGTGAAAATTCCGAACACAAAAATTGAAACGCTGCGAAAATAAGCGCGACGACACCACTATTTTATAGTGTCAAAAGACGCGCCTCATCGAGGCCCACAACTTGGAGCTGCGTCCCGATTTTTCCCGGCCGCGCGCTCGGAGAAAATTAGAAAAAACCCTTCACCACGTGGCCACGTGGTACCTGTTCCAGTGAATTGCGGCTGATATCAGCGAGTGACTTCGAAGCAGGACGACGAGTGGAGCGACACGGCGTTTCAAGCTCCAGAAAAGGTTAGGTGGTTTCGGAGATATTGAGTTTTACATTTTTTCCAAATTTTCAAAAATTCATATTTAATTATTTATCGCGTTAGCCCCCCTTTTTTATAATCACATTTAGAGGAGCTTATAACCTTCTATATAATTGCAAAAATTCATAATTTAATCACTGTTAGTTTTTGAACTGGAATTTTTTGAAATTTAGGGGTTGACAGGAGGGGTGCTAAATAGGGGCTCAATATCTCAGTGACCACTGTCTAAAAATAGTTTAAGCTTAATATAGTTATACTTTTAAGAGCCACACGTGTTTAGTTCATAAGTTTTTATTTAGTGATAGTTTTAACAAAATTTGGGGTGTTTTTTAGCTCTGATAAATTGGGGGTTGGTTTTCCGGGATCAAATTTGCAAGATCGGACTTGGGCTCTTCAAGCCCAATCCAAAGAGTCCAAACTCGGGTAATTTCGGCCAACAGGAACCAGAGTTATCAAAATAGCCGCCATTTTGGACGCCATCTTGGGAAACTTTCACCTTGAGTAACTCTGGACTCGGTGGTCGTAGGAAACCGCCTTTTTCTTAGTTATAGTTAGGACAGTAATACCCACCCTATCCACTAGGTTTTAAGCGTTTTGGGGCCGAGTGATTTCGGAACCCTGGAGACAGCTTTGCGCGCTAGAGCGGAGGGAGCCAAGCCAGAAAAGCCCAAACACGGACTTTCTGCGGCCACGGGGAAGGGAGTTAGCCTTGTGTTAAGATCGACTTTGACAGTTCTTTAACTGTCATACGGTTTTTGAACTCGGATATCTCCTGAACCAAGGGTCGTGGAGGGCCCGGGTTTTCTCTGGGGAGACTGGAAGGCCTTTTCCTACCTGGTCAGCAATTTTCAGCGATTTTCAGGGCCTGAAATTTCTCGGCCTGAAAACCAAACAGGAAGATAGCTTGAGTCGGGCCCAGTCAGGGGAGTCCAAGCACGGCGGTGTTTGGACTGAGGACGCCAGAGATATCCGCAGGTAACCGACTATTGGCCGCCATCTTGGGTTGGCAACCTAATTTTCGGAAAGCGATATATCTCGGGAGTCCTTGGAGCTAGAGTAGCCGTGTTTGGGTTCGTCGGAAGGGACTCGGTGAGACCTGTCTCCTGGTGGGTAGAGATCGACTCTACATAGAGCCATCGATAGAGCAAGTCTCTACAAAACATTATTTATATATTTTTCTGAGACTGTCTCTACATAGAGACGAACGTCAAATTGTTTCCTTCGCTTTGTGTTTGTTTATTATTCTCAGACTATTTCTTTGACCCGCTCGTTTGAGCGAAGGCTGGACCTGCTGAGGATCTGAAATCCTGAGCATATATTTTTTCTTTGACTCGGTAAGAAATTATCGACTGTTCCACGACTGTTTCTTTGTGACCCGCTCTTTAGAGCGAAGAACCGCGACTCTATGTAGAGACAGAAGTTATTTTTAGCTTATTACTGTTAAATTTTTATATTTTCTTTTTATTTTTATATTATATTTGTGTACCACGAAGGCTTTATTGAGCCTGACTGTAACTACGGTTCCTTCGCGACTCAACTTGTACTTTTTACTAGTTATTTTGTGACTGTTTTGTTATATATTTTATTTTATGTTTATTTAGACTGCACACACTTTTTACACTGTGTGCAGACTACGGTAGCTTTACATTCACTATTGTGTTTATTTTCATTATCTGACGTATTCCTCTGACAATGTTCGCCACACCACCAGGAAAGTCCGTAGAGGGAAGGGAAAAACAAAAATCCCCGCCAAAAACACAGACGCTCTCGTCTGGCGTTAGACGCAGCGTCGAAAAACAACTCTCTCCGCCAAGGTCGCAGGCGACCTCATCTAACGTTAGGCAGAGCGTTGAAAAGTTGGAGGCCGCGGGAACTGAATCGCAAAACCTGACACCATCCACCAGCAAAATTGACGTTCAGATATTCCCTAGACAGGTTCTGACAACACGTTTGGCCGAAGCCAAAGCTCGTCACGCCCCGCTGGACACTGCAATACAGCCAAAGAAATCAGGCCCTGTTTATCCAAACATCATGGCGGAGGCGAAAGCCTGTCTGTGCAAAGCAAAGCTCCACCTCAACAACTCGCGAAATCTCAAGGGTGAGATTAAAACTGAGGTCACAGCGGCGATAGAGAGATTATATCAGTTGGTCAAAGAGGCGGATAAAGGAAAAGGCGGACAAAACCAACAGAAGGTTGCAGAAGGTCAGAAGGCCGAAGAAAAAAGGGAAGACCCGGAGAGCATCACTTGGTTGCGCTCCGCACTAGAAGAGCAAGCTCTAATAGTGAAGGAGGGCAACCAAATGATCAAGCAGCTACAGGTGACATTTCAGGAACAGAGAGAGGCACAGGAGTCACGAGACAGAGAACGACACAGTGACAGAGATATCCTGAAGGAGATCCAGGCGCTCGGAGAGACCACCCGAGATATGGGAAAAATGGTCCACGAGATTAGGGACAGAGCTCCTACTTACGCGGAGACCCTGATCGCACCCCAAAACACCTGGGGTCAAAAACCGAAGCACTCTGTCATTGTGTCGTCCGATGTCACAATGGACACCAGCACGGAGGTGGTCGGAAGGGTAAAGCAGGTATTGGATGCGAAGAACAGTGGCCTACAGATCGAGAGGGTCCGAAAAGTCAAGGACAAGAGGGTTATCCTAAGCTTCAGTAGCAAAGAAGAGATGGCAAAAACAACAGCCCAGCTCAAAAATGATAAAAACCTGAAAGTGGAAGAGGCAAAAAATAGGAACCCACTTGTGATCATCAAGGACCTCTTGTCCTACAACACTGACGAGGACATCTTGACTGCCCTAAAGGTTCAGAACGCCCGCCTGCTGGAGGGCCTGACGGCCGAGGAGGCAACTGCTACTGTGAAATACCGGAGGAGGGCACGGAACTCGTTAGAGAGTCATGTCGTCCTACAGGTGACACCAAAGTTGTGGCAGAAGCTTACCGCGGCTGGCAGAGTCTTCATCGACCTGCAGTGCGTTAGAGTCCAGGACCAAACGCCTCTAATACAATGCACAAGGTGCTTGGCGTATGGGCATGGCCGAAAGCTGTGTACGGAGACTGCGGATCTGTGCAACTATTGCGGAGGGCCACATCTCAGGGCTGAATGTGCCGAGCTGGCGGCGGGCAATAGGCCGACGTGTAAGAACTGTGTCAAGGAAAAGCATGACGACACTGGACATACGGTCTATAGCCTTGACTGCCCCGTGCGCAGAAAGTGGGATGCATTAGCGCGATCCGCAATAGCGTATTGCTAAGGTGGTCCCGGAGGTTACACGAACGACAGCCACTCAGATATACACCACAGTGCAAGTCAACCTCCAACGCAAACAACTGGCGACTAACGAGCTTATGCTCGAGGCCCAAAAGCGCAAAATAGCCATCGCACTGGTCCAGGAGCCGTATGTGGGTAGCATAAAGGCAATGAAGTCGTACGGGGGGGCAAGGGTCTATCAGAACTCGGACGGCAGTGGGGGAACTGTTAAGGCGGCGATAGTCGTGTTCAATCACGACATCGACGTCATACAGTGCCCCAGATTCACCACCAACAACATCGTGGTGGTGATGCTGCGAACGAGCGCATGGGAGATGCTCGCCGTCTCGTACTACTTTGAGCCTGATATACCCATTGGGCCATACCTGGACCACTTAACAGCCACGATGAAGGAGCTAAAGCCCAGGAAAGCCATAATTGGAGGAGACGCTAACGCTAAAAGTGTGTGGTGGGGAAGCACTACCATCGATGATAGAGGCGACGAGCTAGTAGGAATGATTGGGGAGCTGGATCTTCAGGTACTCAACTGCGGGAACAAACCCACCTTCGATACCATCAGAGGAGGACGTAGACTAACTAGCTACGTTGACGTGACGCTATGTACAGAGGACCTTCTTGACCTGGTGGAGGAATGGATGGTTGCTGAAGACTTAACGAGCTCGGACCACAATGGCATAATAATAAAAATTAAATTAAAAAAAGGGAAGGGTTTCAACATTAAAAGAACGACCAGGAAATATAACACGAAAAAAGCTAATTGGGAACTTTTTAATGAAAAAATGGACCAATTAAAAATAGAAAATAGAATTAATACAGCACAGATACAGCAGATAAATAATAAGGAACATTTAGATTATAAAATTGGAAAATACATAACAGTAATAACAGAAGCTTGTAATGAAGCAATACCTAAGAAAAAACAAAACCATACACTTACCATGCCGTGGTGGTCCGAAGAACTCGAAGCAATGAAGCACTCAGTCGCCACCAGGAAGAGAAGGATCCGATGCGCCGCGCCGTCGCGCAGAGAGGGTGTGGTCGCGTTGTACCTGAAAGAAAAAGAGAAATATGAGCTAGAGGTCAAAAAACGCTCTACAGAGAGCTGGAAACAGTTTTGCCAGAAACAGGACAGGGAAGGGGTCTGGGAAGGGATTTATAGGGTGATCAAGAACACGGCAAAAAGGCAAGAAGATGTGCCACTAGTTTGGAATGGGAGGGAAGCAGGCCAGGAGGGATCTGCTAGAGTACTGGCGGAAACATTCTACCCGGAGGATACAGAGGAGGAGGATAGCCCAGACCATCGTCGGATCAGAGCCCTTGCTGACCGAGTAAACGACTGGAGACATAATGAGACCCATGACCCGGCGTTTACGACGGAGGAGCTCAGGTTCGCGACGGAAAGCTTCAATCCCAAGAAGGCACCCGGAGTAGACGGCTTCACAGCCGACATCTGCCAGAGGGTAATATACCAGGATATGGAGCTACATCTGGCGATATTTAACAAGTGCTGGCAATTGACGCACTTCCCCACAGCGTGGAAAGAGGCCACCGTGGTGGTGCTGAGGAAACCGGGCAAAGACACTTACACCAGCCCCAAGTCCTACAGACCAATTGGACTCTTACCAGTGATGGGTAAGATACTGGAGAAAATGATGGTAAGAAGGCTAGTTTGGTACCTGGTGCCCCGACTAAGTCCCCGCCAGTATGGCTTTATGCCACAGCGAAGCACCGAAGACTCCCTCTATGACCTGATAGGCCACGTGAAAGGCAAACTCCAAGAGAGGAAGCTCATCACGATGGTCTCACTGGATATAGAGGGAGCCTTTGACAGTGCGTGGTGGCCGGCCATTAAGGTCAGACTGGCGGAAGAGATGTGCCCTGCGAATCTCAGGAGGATGATAGCCAGCTACCTAAGCGACCGCAAGGTCCGGGTAAGGTATGCTGGCCACGAGTACGCAAAAAGCACGAACAAAGGGTGTGTCCAGGGATCAATAGGCGGCCCCATCTTATGGAATCTCCTGTTGAACCCATTGCTGGTGAACCTCACACAGAGAGGCTATTATTGTCAAGCCTTTGCGGATGATGTGGTGCTCGTATTTTCGGGAGACACGGCCCTAGAAATCCAGGGACAAGCCAATGCCGCTCTCGAATATGTTCGGGCGTGGGGTGTCATGAATAAGCTCAGGTTCGCACCTCATAAAACGTGCGCAATGCTACTTACCAGAAAACTTAAACATGACACGCCACACCTGATCATGGGAGGGATCGACATTGGAATGTCCTCGGAGATAAAGATCCTAGGACTCACGATTGACTCCAAGTTGACCTTTAATAGCCACACGGCTAATGTCTGCAAAAAGGCACTTGGAGTCTATAAACAGCTGTCGAGAGCTGCCAGGGTCAGCTGGGGTCTCCACCCGGAAATAATCCGTGTTATATATACTGCTACGGTAGAGCCCATCATCACGTACGCGGCAGCGGCCTGGTCCTCAGCATCAAAAAAGTTGGGGGTTCAACGCCACCTAAATGCGGTCCAGAGGGGTTTTGCCCAAAAACTATGCAGAGCGTACCGCACGACCTCTCTTCACTCAGCGCTGGTACTGGCTGGAATATTGCCACTTGACCTCCGCATACAAGAGGCAGCCGCCCTGTATGAGGCGAGGAGAGGGGTACCCCGGCCGGAGCTAGTAGATAGAGAGGTTGAGCGGAGAGCTGAATTCGCCAGTGCGCCACACCCGGGGAAGCACACCGCGATAGAGTTTGTGAGCCTGGTAGACCAGGAACAAGTAGATAGTCGCAACAGCCAAGCTATTCGGATTTTCACCGATGGCAGCCGTATTCAGGGTAAAGTTGGAGCGGCGCTGTCTCTATGGGACAGCGTAGCAGAGGTGAAAACCATAAAACTCAAGCTGGCCCCATACTGTACGGTATACCAGGCAGAACTCCTCGCGGTGTGTAGAGCCACCGAGGTGATCCAGCGGAGAAGCGAAGAGAGCTATGGAATATACAGTGACTCCAGATCAGCGCTAGAGACCATAGCCAACCCCAGAACAACGCATCCCCTGGCGGTAGACACCCGCAAAAACCTAAAGGCCATTGAAAACCAGAACAAAACTGTGTCTTTGTTCTGGATCAAGGCACATGCGGGCCTTGCGGGTAACGAGAGAGCGGATGAGCTGGCGAAAGACGCGGCTCTTAATACAAAAACCAAGCCTGACTACGACCTATGCCCAGTTTCATTCATCAAGCGACAGATCCGAAAGGAGTCGATTGATGAATGGAATCAAAGATACAAACAAAGTTCCCGGGCCCAAGTGACAAAACTTTTCTTTCCTGACGTCACTGGCTCGTACAGGATAGTTCGACAAATGGACTTAACGAATGTCACCACCCAAGTACTGACGGGGCACGGTGGGTTCTCTGAGTATCTGAATCGATTCAGGTGCAAGGAGAACTCATCGTGCATCTGTCAACCTGGAACACCCGAAACGGTCGAACATATCTTGACTGACTGCCCGGTTCACGCCCTGAAGAGACTCGAGGCTGAAAGTAGGTTACAGCGCAAAATAACAGTCAAAAACTTCCCGGAACTAATATCAGACAAGAAATATAGGGAAACATTTATAAATTATTTCACTGATATCGCAAAAACTGTTATTAATAGGAACAAATAGTATAATAAATATATGCTATATATATATTAGTATAAGATATATAGATTAGCATACGAGAAATAAAAGTATAAAATAAGATGTTAGATTATCTATCTAGGTATAAAAATAAATGTGAAATTATAAATGATAAACGTGTAAACCCCATCTAGATATATGTAGAATGTATAACACATACAAGAATAAAACAAGATGTTAGAAAATTAGAATAATGATAGTATAAATAAGTACATAATAAATATGTATAGGCATAAGTATAATTAAGGTAATGTAAGCCCCATAGATTAAAAGTATAAGCTGTCCTGTAAGTAAAAATAAGACTAGGCTAAGACAATAAATGTAAGAAAGATGAGAATAAAGAATACCCTGTAGAACATCCCATCCAATTAGATAATTAAGGACTCTAATCATGTTAGAGGAAAAGAGACGAAACGCCCTGTGATGACGGGTGAATATAAAAAAAAAAAAATAAAAAAACCTAACCTGAGCGAACCTAACCTGAGCGAACCTAACCTGAGCGAACCTAACCTGAGCGAACCTAACCTGAGCGAACCTAACCTGAGCGAACCTAACCTGAGCGAACCTAACCTGAGCGAACCTAACCTGAGCGAACCTAACCTGAGCGAACCTAACCTGAGCGAACCTAACCTGAGCGAACCTAACCTGAGCGAACCTAACCTGAGCGAACCTAACCTGAGCGAACCTAACCTGAGCGAACCTAACCTGAGCGAATCTAACTTGAGCGAACCCAGCATTTAATACACGAACAGAGTTAATCGACAAACTCTCGCAATTTAAACAAAGAAAAAATTGTCTCGGCAGAAATAAACTACCACTGCCCATTGCTCACCCGGCGCAGTGCTTATTCTTAAATTGCGACAATAACGGAATCTAATTTTTTTCATACATGAACCTAGTTCTATCCTCAGCAACTTTATATCACACACATTAATAAACTCCGCTGGCGCGATTCTTTAAGGAACATGTTTGAGAATATTAACATAATGACGGTACCTAGTCAATATATCTACGAAAACAACATGAAAAAAAAAAAAAAAACAGCAAAAATATTCATTTTATTTTTGGGAAAGCGGTGAAAGACATAATAGTACAGTCAGCTTCAGAGAAAAGGAACCCCCTTTGGTAATGACATCAAACCCACAAGTTTTTTGTAATGTAACGGAAATTGCGTCTTGATGTAGTCTCACACTGCGGCTTAGTGCGCTACAGAAGCGAGGCAGCCCCAAAAGTACCCTGAACGCGTTATTGTATTGGACACGTAGTGCGCCGTACTGCTTCCGCGTGTAATCCATCCACAGACTGCCGGTGTAAAAGGACATACAAAATGCCCTAAATAGGGCTATTTTGACGCCTCTCGAACACCGAGCAAATCTGCGGGCTATCATATTCGCACGAACAGACAGCGCCCTACGTTTCCTTTCAATGTCTGCATCGTCTTTCTGGTCAGAGGTTAATAAGTGTCCCAGATATTTAAAAGTATTCACTCTATTGAGTGGGCATCCGTTAAGCTTAATTGCCGGCAAGTAATCTGGACACCTCCTCTTGGCCCGAAAGACCATGCACTCGCTCTTTTTCGCATTGTACAATAACCCATGTTCCTCAGCATACTTTTCACAGATGCGAATCAGTCTCGACATACCACAGACAGAGGCGCTCAGCAACACCATGTCGTCTGCGTAACTGACATTGTTAAGGCACACACCTCCAATATGGCAACCGACATGCGTGCTGCTGAGCCTCTGTATCAGTGCATTAACATCTCGTCGTTGATTTCTCGGTAAATTTAAATATTACAGTTCTGTTTTTTTTTTACGAAATAAATCACATTTATGGGTACTAATTATTTGTATACTTAGAATAGCTGTAGGATGGGCCCTTTTTCGGCACTCAATTTGGTTCTGCTGAAGGGAACGTGACTATCGCAAGACCACCTTCAAAGTCGATTTTCTCGAAAACTACTAAGGTACCAATTTTGTTGTTCGACTACTAATTAGTACCAATTGAGTACTAATTAGGTGGTCCGGCGGTAGTCACGGACATGAAGAGAACGCCATCAGCGTCCCAGAAGTGACACAGGCAGAGATGAGGGCAGCCGTGATGCGGCTTCGGGCTAAGAACGTGGCTCCGGGGCCTGACAGGATCCACGGCTACGTATTAGCCCTCTCTCTGAAGGAGCTTTAGCCCCAACTGAGCGGACTCTACACGGTGTGCCTTGAGCGGGGCCAGTTTCCCACTATGTGGAAATCTGGTCGTCTGGTCCTGCTCAGGAAGGCGGGGCGCCCCGCGGACTCGTCGTCCACGTACTATGGTAGTGCTAGACGACGTGGGTAAGCTGTTTGAGCGGATAATCGCAGCCCGCCTCGTCGGCTACTTGTGCAGAGAGGCGCTGGACCTGGACAGCAGCCAGTTCGGTTTTCGGCATGGGCGCTCCACCATCCACGCTGTGTCGCAGGTGAGAGTCCTGGCGGAGGAAGCGGTAGCCCGGGGCGGGGTGATGTTGGCGGTGTCCTTGGACATCTCCAACTCCTTCAACACCCTGCCCTAGAGTTGTATTCGGGAGGCACTGCGTATCATTGGGTACCTCCCTACATCTATCGTTGGGGCTAATCTGTTGGAGAGGAGTGTCACCTATATGGGATGTGATGGCGAAAACTAGCACCGCATGTCGTGCAGTGTTCCATAGGGCTCGGTCATAGGTCCGCACCTGTCCAACATCGGGTACGACTGGGTGTTGAGGGGCGAGCTCCAACCAGGCGTGAACCTGACGTGTTATGCTGATGACACGCTGGTCACTGCCCGGGGGCGCTCGCTCAGGGAGGCAGCGTTGCTGGCGACGGCTGCGGTTTCACAGGTATTGAACCGCATACGACGCCTGGGCCTGGAGGTGGCCCTCACCAAGTAGGAGGCCATGGTGTTTTATGGATCCCGGCGGGCGCCACGGCCTAGCTCACACATCGTGGTCGGGGGGGGCTCGGATCGCTCGGAGTCTACCATGAAGTACCTGGGATTGGTACTCGCAGGGGCGCTGTCAACGCTGCTTCCATATGTGGGAGGCCTGAGCGCCGTCTGTAGGCGGCTCTACGTGGGGATCGTGCGATCGATGGCCCTGTATGGGGCCCCGATCTGGGCGACTGACCTGACGGCCGGTGGCATCGCAGTTCTGCGAAAGCCGCAGAGAGCGATGGCCGTCAGAGTCGTCTGGGGGTACCTCCTACGAGGCGGTTTGCGTACTGGCTGGAGCCCTGGGACCTGGAAGCGAAAGTATTCGCGTTGCTGTACCGGTGGCGCAAGGAAGCGCGGACGCGAAACGAAAGGCTGATGCAGCGCCATATGGAGCTGCGTCAGTCTCAGCTTCGCGAGGTCCTGGTGGCGGGACAGGCTCTCACGCCCTACCGCCGGCCTCGGTACCATCGAGGCGGTCCGGCCAGTACTCGAGCGCTGGCTCGGGAGGAGGCACGACTCCCTGTCAATTCTTGTGACACAGGTGCTCTCGGGGCATGGTTGCTTCGGGAAGTACCTGTGTCGCATAAACAGGGAGCCGGACGCCCGGTGTCACCACTGCGTCGACTGCCAGGAGGACACGGCCTGGCATACATTGGCAGAGTGTGCCGCTTGGGAGGAGCCACGCCCTGCCCTCATCTCAGAAGTAGATAGTCACCTGACGCTGCCGGCCGTGGTCGAATCGATGGTCGGCGTTTCCTTCTGTGAAACGGTCGTCTCTCTCGTCTCATTTTTTGAATACCCACGACACATCAACATATTAAAATATTCTACGTTAGAATAGGACATGGTCAACGTTTATTGTAAACAAATCACAAGTCACTCACTACGCGGGTCAACAATAACATCCGTTCGAAAGTAATCTGCGCGAGCGACTAAAGAAGTGATTCGCAGGCAGGCAGTCCGGGTGGAAGCCGTGGCGGGGCAAAGGGGTACGTAAGCACGTGGTACCGACCCGGGGCGCCGCCGCCGCCGTGTGCCGCGCCAGCTTTTGGTGGCATCTTTTATCGCATCAAAGAAAGCCGCCGAGCTCGTAGGTTATTTTTTTTTTTTTGTGTTTTTCTGCAATCAGTCCCTGGACTATGAGCAGATTTGTTGTTGGACTTGATGGTGCAGAGTGGTTTCTCCAGCGAGATTTCCCTCTAATATTTTAAGGCAGCATGTCCTAGTTGCCTAGTTGGCATTGGCAAGGTCCACCACTGCTAACCTTTTCAGCCGCCTTTTATGATCCGGCTTAGTGAGCGCTTTCGCCAAAGGATTTGGATGATTCTGAAGGCGTGCTCTGTAGCGTTCTGCCCAGTTTTTCAATTCCTGATGCACTGTGTTTTGGTTAAGATATTCATGCACCTCGCAGTTTCTTGTAAACCATGGTGCATTTGTGATGTTTTTGAGGATGACATTTTAGAATCTTTGGAGCATGTTAATATTAGAGACACTAGCAGTTCCCCATAGTTGGATGCCATATGTCCAAATTGGCTTTAAGATGGTGTTATACACCAGTAGTTTATTGTCTGTTGACAGGATACAATTTCTTCCAAGGAGCCAGTTAGGTTCCTGTGTTTGATATTGAGTTGATTTCGCTTGGCTTGAATATGTGTTCTCCATGTAAGCTTGCGGTCAAGGTGCATGCCCAGGTACTTCACAGAGTCCTTATGTGGAAGTTCGTGATCGCCTAGGCTCACAGGTGGACATATACCTTGTCTACTGAAGGTCACTTGGGCTGATTTGGATGCACTTGCTTTTATTCGCCACCTCTTTAGCCATTTATTTATGTCATCTAGACTACTCTGAAGTATTTTAGATGCAACTTCAGGGTCTTTGTGGCTAGCCAAAACGGCTATGTCATCTGCGTAAGTTGCTGACGTAGTATCCGGAGTATGTCGCAGATCTGCTGTGTATAACTATATCGACGGCTCCTAAGAATACTGAGTCACTAGTACAACACCGGTCCCAGCACAGAGCCCTGGGGTACTCCTGCAGTTATTTTATGGAAAGACGAGGTAACATCTCTTTCCTTAACTTGAAAAGTTCTGTAAGATTCAAGCAGTTCGTAGTAAGTGTGGGGTAAGGATGTTTTGATTTTACAGAGTAACCCGCGGTGCCATACCTTATCGAAGGCCTGCTGAATATCCAAAAATGCAGACGAGCAGTATTCCTTATCTTCCAAAGACTTTCTTATTTTGTCATTATATCCTGTGGACTTGTTCTATCGTAGCGTGTTTCTGCCGAAAGCCAAATTGATGGTCAGGTATGATAGACCTATGAAGTAGTTGTGGTAACATTCTCTTCAGTAATAGTTTTTAGAATAATTTAGACATTACAGGCAACTAATGGGTAGGTTAATGCGTAGGTTATTTAGCGAAATAAAGACGTACTTATAAACTCAGATACTCAACATTTTTTTGAATGTGTTGAGTTAATAGATAATTGATTTTGACCTCAAGGAACAACAGGGTTTTTTTTACATATTGCATAGGTAAACTTATATATTTTTTTTAAAGTATAATATTGTAGAAGTAGTAGGTAGGTGTGAAGAGATGTGAGATGTACGAAGGGAAGAAAGAAAGTCCGAAGTACACCAGAAGATGGAAGAATAGTACATTACTTCAGAGGGAAGAAAGTGACAGTTCCATACCGAGATTATGGCATTTGCGCCACGAGCTTGCGAGGGGCGCAAACCATTTGAGGTATGGAACTGTACTTTATCCTGAGGGATGTATAGTGCTTTTTATTACACCTACGAGGAAAATTATGGACATAAATGCATAGAAATGTTTATATTTAGTTAAAAGTACAATTATTAAAAGTGCAGCTATTATAAATAATTTCGTTTTTAATTTTCTGTATGCACCAAGGAGGTTGGTAACTGGTAAAAAAAAAAACTGTATGTGGCCAGTAACAATTTACTTGAAATTTAATTAGTAGACAGTTAAAGTCTCTTGGCAGTATGACTGCTGACAAATTAAAAAAAAAAGAAAAATCGGGTATGTAATGGAATTTTCGTACCACTTGCTCAAAAAAGTGACATTCTATGCCACAAAAAGCGAACATAACAATAGTCATTTTTAATCTGTTAAAAACAGGGAAAGAAAATTGTACTGAATTTCATTCATCCTCCAGGGGGAGAATGTGATTTAAATTTGGAATACTTACTTACCGAAATTTATACTGAACTACATCTGTGTTTACACCATTGAGTTTGTATATAAAGCATTATACATCTTGTTGAAAAAGGAATACGCATTTATTATGCAGTTATGATTATTAAATAAAATTACGAAAACCGACGAGGCCGTATGAGCTTGATGCCTTTGCTTTTCCGACAAAAAAATATTAGTCTAGTAATTTGCCGTGTTTTTGTTTTCCTCAAATACATAAACGTTAAGTTTATTTTAATTTATTTTTATAAATAAGTTAATGTTCTAAAATGCTTATCTCATATTATTATTGTGTTAATTTTTTCGCAAATGGTACGAAAAGTAGAGTATTTTCCTCGGTGATAAAGCTGTCTTAGTCTTGGGTGAACTTAAATCCCTCGCTACACTCAGGACTCATCTTAAATCCCTCGCTTCGCTCGTGATTTAAGTTTTTAACACCCTCGCTACGCTCGGGAGTAAACCTCGGGTCCTTCGTTACGTTCGTGATTTAAATCGTCACCCGCGACAGAAGACACTGCTTTATCCCCTTGGTTAATAATCTACTATTCATACATGACATACTTCCTACCCTTGGGTCGGAAGGATTTTCATACAAACTTCCATACCTTGGGATGAAAGGATTTGAAGGGCGGGATAAAGGCGTTTCTTCCCTCTAATTGGTATAATTAGTATGTATTTTCAGAGCAGGTGTGATAAAAAGTTTATTACACAGACACAGTCACACACACAAGAGTTCCACTAATACAATACAAATACAAATACAAAAAATACAAATACAAAATAGTTTATTGGTTCAATTAGGTATTACATTACATGTTAATGTGTTTGGAGCCCCCATTTAGGCAAACAATGCCTGTATTAGAAGGCTCCGCTCTTTCAACATCATTGTCGTACACTTATAGTAACACTAGTTGATATTATAGTGTACTGCAACTTATGGGTAAGAAGAAGGAGTAGTAGAAATAAGATAGGCGGCACGAAGTTAAACAAAAATATAGTCAATATCAGTCGCGGCGAAGCTATGCTTTTAAATAACAACGGTCGTTACCTGTTTGTGAACGTACTGGCGGGCGAGCGAGGCGGCTCGCACATTCGGACCGCGCATGCGCGTGTAATGTTGGGGTTCCTAAATGGTGGTATTAAGGAAAACAACCACATCTGTTACGTACTATTTAATGACTGTCCGAAGAATTATAAAGTAACCGCATATGAGGTATATTGCAAACTCAGCATGCATGCTCAGTTATAAAGGAGTGTGCTTACTTACAATAGTAAAGGAGCATGCATATTGTATTCTTACACTTCACCTCCCGGGGACAGAGAAAAAAAAAAAAAAATGTTTTTTTTTTTTGCTACT
This sequence comes from Luperina testacea, assembly GCA_927399505.1. Classification (NCBI taxonomy): domain Eukaryota; kingdom Metazoa; phylum Arthropoda; class Insecta; order Lepidoptera; family Noctuidae; genus Luperina; species Luperina testacea. The sequence continues at coordinate 31,741 of OV656774.1, forward strand.
TAATTAATATTAGTTACTTAAAAATAAAATCTTTCAAGTTATTAGTGTATTACAAATATATAGTTACTTATGATAATTATACCTATTTATCCTTAACATTAACTAATTATACATTGCAATGTTATCTAAAATTAAATCTTACATTACATCATATCTACTGACAAAAAGGCCTAGTCCTATTCTTATGTACCAATTCTATTTTATTATTTTTAATTATTTTTACATTACAACCCAGATCTTCCTCAACTATATAAGGACCTTCAAATAACGTATCTAATTTACTACGTGCTTCATTTTTTAATAGCACCAAATCATCTTTCTCATATAATATAGAATTAAGTGATCTGTCATGTATCTCCTTACGCTTATGTTTATTTTTCAACAAATTATTCTTTGCATTGGCGTGAGCTAACTGTAACCTGTATTTTAATTGTAATGGATAATTATCTATATTATACAATGGTTCTACTGTGTCGCTAATGCTATCAGGTATTCGACAAAGTTTACCAAAGACAAGTTCATATGGCGTATAGTTTGTTTCTGAATGGACTGTGTTGTTAAAACTAAAGCACCAAAATGGTAACCAATAGCTCCATGTGTCCGTATGATTGCCACACTGGATCCTTAAAAATGCCCCCAAAGTTTTGTGAGCATTTTCTAGAGCTCCAATGGACTGATGATGATAGGCTGTAGAAGACAATTTTTCAATGTTAAGAATTTTACAAACCTGTTCCATCGTTGCAGAAATAAATTCTGTTCCTCGATCCGTAGCTATTGTTTCCGGAATACCAAATCTTAATATGAACTGTCTTACAAATGCATCTGCAATGGACACCGTTTCTTTGTTTTTCAAAGGAATAGCTTGAACAAATTTTGTTAACTCACACTGCATAGTCAATATATAACAATTACCACTTTCGTCTCTATCTAAAGGACCCACTACATCTAAGTAAATCTTTTCAAATGCCGAAGAAGCCGTTGTGGTAATTTCCATTGGTTCTTTAATGTAACGAAAATATTTAGATTTTTGACATTTTGTACATTTTTTGACATATTCTTGGACATCCTTGTCGATACTTGGCCAATAGTATCGTCTTTTGATGGTATTTACCATTCTGCGTACTCCAGCATTACCACTGGATGGCAGTAAATGAAATTCATTCATAATTATAGTCTTATCATTGTCATCTATGATTCTTTTTACGCCTCGTAATATGCATATTCGTGGTCCGGACCAATTAGTAAGTGTTGTTATCTCATCACAAACACTTTTAATATATTCTATATTATCTTTATTCTTAATTATACATACTTCATTGATACGTATCTTTTTACAAAAATTGCTTAATTTCTGCACAAATTCGGCTCGCGAAAAATGCGCCTTGAAGTCAAGATTAATGTATAATGTCTTTTTACTATCTACTAATGCAAAACATTCAAATTCTTCTGTTATCATGTCGTTTTCTCTGTATCTTTTTAATTTATTGCCTTCAATCAAACACATTTCTACTGAATCACACGGTTTTCTTAATATATCCACAACTCTTGGTTGATCAGTCTAGTTGTTAGTGGATTTATTAAGTGCCTTCTTTCCATCTTCATTCTTACTCTTACTTTGCTCAATCATCTTTTTCTTTTGCGCCCTGGTCGTTACAGCCATTACTTGCTCATTCATATTCTTTAGTTCATCGGACGATATACAAACTCTAGATAAAGCATCTGCCACGACATTGTCTTTTCCTTTCACATAGACTATTTTAAAGTTATATTCTTCTAATGTTAACTGGAATTTAAGTAATCTACTTGATGGATCTTTCATATCAAAAAGATATATCAAAGGTTTATGATCCGTCATTATTGTAAATTTGTTTCCATACAAATATGGTCTGAAATACTTAACGGACCATACAATTGCCAATAGTTCTTTTTGAATTGTTGGATAGTTCTTTTCTGCTTTATTCAAGGGTCTACTCGCATATGCAACTGGTCTGAGATCTTTATTACATAATACTGAACCAATAGCAGTACCCGAAGCATCTGTCTGTAAAATAAATTCATGATTCTCGGAAAAATCGGGATACTGTAGAATAGGTGACGTTATTAATGCATTTTTTAATAATTCGAAAGCGTGTTGACATTCATTAGACCAAACAAATGGTTCATTTTTCCTACTTAACTTATTCAAAGGCATCGCTATATCCGAAAAATGTCTTACAAATTTACGATAATAGTTACAGAAAGCTACAAAACGTTTTACTTCATCTGCATTTCTTGGAGTTGGGTAATTTTGTAATACTCTTGTTTTATCTGGATCTGGTAAGACGCCTTTTTCTGAAACCAGATGTCCTAAATAAAGAATTTCTTTCTTTAAAAATTCACATTTTTGTTGATTTAGTTTTAAGTTTACTTTTCTCAATCTTTCCATTACACTTATTAAGTTTCGATTATGGCTAGATAGATTTCTTCCAAATACAATGAGATCGTCCTGATACACTAGACATTTATCGTAAGTTAAACCAGACATTGCTACAGACATCATACGACTGAAAGCATTAGGACTGATCTTTAAACCCATCGGTAAACGTTTCATGCAATATTGGCCAGTATTTGTAGTGAAAGCTGTTATTTTACGACTACTAGGCTCTAAACTTACTTGATAATAGCCTTGGTGAAGGTCAAGGTGAGTAAAATAAATGGCTCCAGTAAGCGTATCTAAAATTTCATTAATATTTGGTAAAGGAAATTTATCGTCACAAATTACTTCGTTCAATTTTCTGTAATCTACAACTAAACGCCATTTTTTCTCATTACCTTTGCTACTTTTCTTGGGTACTAATAAAATTGGACTGGACCATTCACTATTTGAATCTTCAATAATATCATTTTCTAACATATTATCGACTTGCTTAGCTATTTCTGGTTTTAGTGCCTGTGGTAACCTATATGGCTTGACGTAGACTGGAGTAGTGCTTTGTTTTATAACTATTGTTTGCTCATAAATATTCGTTGTTGTTAGCTTATCTCCCTCTAAATGGAAAACGTCTGAATGCTTTGCACATATTGCTTCAATTGATTGTTTCTCTTCTCCGTCTAAATAATTTAGATTTAATTCTGACAACAAAGTTTTAACCCTAGTAGAGTTAATATTGGTCTTATTAAATTGACAGATATTATAGTCGTCCAAATCTTTCACATCTGGTGTAAACGATGGCAAACTTACTTCCTTGTCACTAACATTAAGTATCTTGACTGGAATTCTATTATTACTAACCTTTACTATGGAGTTTGCTATAAACACATCCTTCACTAACTCTCTACTACACACTACAACTTCTCCATTTACATTCTCATTCACAAATATAGAATGAATTGATTCCGAACGTGCCGGAATAATGATAGCATTTTTCATCCTGTCATGTTCATCAACTAAATGTAGATAATGTTGTTTATTATTGTTAAAGAGTGTTAAATTATTTGAATCTATATCAATATTAGCTCGAAATTTTTTCAAAAAGTCTAAGCCTATGATTCCGTCAGCTTTTAGTGGTAGCGAATTAAAAACAAGAAAGTTATGCTGAAACGTGGCATTGTCGTGCTTTAATAATAAATTTACGTAACCTTGAGAACGTCGCTGACCACCAATTCCATTTATTAAAGTATTATCTCTATGAACAACGACATCTTTTGGTAACATTTCATGTTTAATAATTGACAATGTTGCACCCGTATCAATAAGCCAATAGTACTTAATATTTTTAATATAAAAGGTTATATACTTCGCATTACCCTGGTATGATAATATAAAATGCTTAAGATCGAAAAAACTGGTTTGATGTACCTGTACTATCATCTTTATCGCATGGAGGCGTGTCATCTACTTTCTCTACTGGAAACGAATTATGGCCTCGTCCACGGTTCCTAACGTATCTCGAACCCCTATTACCTCGCTGATGATTGAATGATGAGCGATAGTTTGCTCTAAAATTTCCACGAGAACCTTGTCCACGGTTGTAACTGTTATTAAATTGATGTCCACGAGGGTAATTGTTACCATATTGTCTACCAAAAGTACCTCTCCGATAACTTTTTGTGCTCCTCAAATTATGTGAAACTCTTCCATTTTTAGATGCATGCAAAATATTACCTGATGGCTGAAAAGACGTGCACTCTTCGTCTTTTGCTGCTTGTATGGCATCTTTCAAGCTGCTGAAGCCGCGTGCCGAAATGATGGTGCTCAGCTTCGAGCTACGCAGGCCATCTGAAAATCGTTTTATAGCAAAGCTTTCATTGATCGGTTTTAAAATAGTAAATGTTTCCGCTTTTCCATCTGCCTGGTTAATTGTCAGCTCCGTAAATAACTTTTCTACCTCTGTACCATAATCTTCAATGGACCTCGAACCCTGTTGAATATTTTGAAGCTGCATCTGTATGGCCATAAATGACTTTTTGGGTAAAAGATATTTCCTCAAATCATCAATTAGTTCTTGAATACTTTTGTATGAGCCTGAAATTCTTAACTTTGCGTTCTCATCAAGCCTACTTTTTAAGACGAAAGTAATTAATAATGTTTTACCTGGGCCGTCCAGCATGTCAGCATACATCTCCACGGAGTCTATTAGGCGCTTGGTGGTGGCCTCAACACCGTCCATTACTGGAATCAAACTACACGCTACCTTAAGATCAAAATCCATTTTTCCTATATCTACTGTAACGGGATGAATACACAATTTATTTATTTCCTCGTGATTTGTTTTATCCTCTCATAAAGATCTATTGCTGATGCCAAATTAATATCCTTACTTTTTTCTAGTAGTATAATTATTTCACAACATTTTTCGTATACACTTTTTGCTTGCTCTAACTTCGTTGAAATAACATTACCTACCTTTATATCTCGCTTGTCCCTTCTTTACCAAATAATTACGTATTTCTACTAAAAGCACATAATTTTGTTCCAAAATATCGACCATATTCTTAATCTAATAATAGAATTGCATTAATGTAACACACTACATAATGCGACAAAGCAAAAGAAAAATGTCCGACGTTGCATTTTGTTTCCGTTCGGTGTCTTATGGCTGAGTGTCCTCGCATGTTTTTAGCGCTTTTAAGTTTTTGCGTTATGAAATATGATACCGCGTAACTAGTTCTCTCACTTATATTTTTACGAAAAGATGATAAAATACACAACACTTTCACTATTCACTCGATTATTACTGATTCTCGGTACCTTCCGTGCGCCCTCTGATGGATGATCTAATTCTCTGCATGGTACTCATCCCAATTTCCTGCTGGATCCACGTGCGATGGCAGCTCCTGTACATCCGCAGGCCAACATAAATTGCTAAGATTCCAATAATGGCCAGAACAATGTAGGTCACAATGCTAAGCCGTTCCACGTGGCCTCCGATTTCTTTCAACGTGGCGTCATTGTTGCCTCCAGCCGCGTTTTGGCTGAGAAAATCCTCTTCCTTTTCCACAGTTGACCGACACATTGTACTATTGAGGTAATAATGCTGAAATAGAATGCTGAAAAACTCTAATCAAACTACTAAAAATCCCCTTGGCAGAGTCCCATGGCAAGGTCGCCATGTAATGTTGGGGTTCCTAAATGGTGGTATTAAGGAAAACAACCACATCTGTTACGTACTATTTAATGACTGTCCGAAGAATTATAAAGTAACCGCATATGAGGTATATTGCAAACTCAGCATGCATGCTCAGTTATAAAGGAGTGTGCTTACTTACAATAGTAAAGGAGCATGCATATTGTATTCTTACACTTCACGCGTGCGCAACGCAACGATAGATCCGTCCCGCTCACGCAACCGGTCCGCGTGACGTAGCCGGCTCGCTGGCCGCTACCGCTATAGTAATTTATCTACTAATACAAAATATTGTTTGTATGTTGAATATTTAGTTAAGTATTTAAATTCCTATAAATATATTATTTTGATTTTATATAATGCTAGTTGTTAAGTTACTTTGTAAATATGTAGGTATATAAATTATTATTGTTTATAATTTTGAGCAATTGCATAATTTATATTTAATTTTAATCTTTTACAAGAGTAGGTCACTACAATATAATATAAGCATTACAATTTTTATTTTTTTATTTGTTGTTATAAAATTACATTATTATTTTATTCTATGCTAGGTACTAGGTGCTACTTATTCTACTTATTATTATTTTTAAATTATACTTATTTATTAAGTTTAGTAATAAAGTAAGTGTCCTTTACAAAATAAGTATAACCTTATAAGTATAAAGTTATACTTATTTTGCAAATGACACTGTTTTAATACTTTGTTACAACAATTTTTTTTTTCCAAATTTCAATTCTCTTATCATACTACAGTTACATTGGGTCGTGGGTTTGGATAGGGACTGTTAGTGGTGTTTAGGTGGTTAGGTGGGGTTTGCTGTCCAGGGACTTTGCTAGCCTGAGCAAAGCTTCCACGACAACTGCGTCTCGGTGCTGCATGGCTATCTTCAGGTTGTGGCAGCGCACCCATCGCTCTCTTTGCGAAGCGGGCCGTGGCGGCGTCGTCGGCGTCGTCGGCGTCGTCGGTGTAATAGACGCAACTGACCGTGTGTCTTGACACCGCCACTACCGCGTGGTAGATGCTGTCGTGAATTTGGAGCCTCCTGGACTTTGTGTTGATGATGATTACGCTGTCGTAGGTCAACCCCTGAGCCTCGTGTGTGCTTAACGTGCGCGACCCAAAGTCAAAGTAAAATCATTTATTTTAAATAGGCACATTAAAGGCACTTTTGAACGTCAAAACTTACAGTAAAATTTAATTGATTCTAGTCGCCCCTTCCAAAAGGTAGTGTTCGGATGGAGAAGAATGGGCAAGGAACTCCACTTAAAATGTTTTACAAGGTTTTGTATACATAATATAATTATGTATAAGTACCTATGTGAAGACGATGCACCTAGAATAAAATTAGTCTACCACAAAAAGTAAAAAGAATTAAAATGAAGCAATTACAGGTAAATCAGTGACAGTGTCCAATAATAATATGTAATAGTTAATGTAAATTTATAAAAGAGTAAACACAAGTAGTGGAGCGCCGTAAGATTTATACCTCGGAATCCAGGGCCTGTCAATGAATCTTCATATAAATTTTTGAAATGTGTTTTTAACAGTATATAGAAAAATGTTAAAAAAAAATTTTTGCCCGATCTCAATTTTTTTTTTTCTCAAAAAATGTGTTTGCAAAAAATTTCGAAAAACGGCTGGACTTACAAAATGCTGCGACAGTTTTCAAAAATGAATGCAAAGATGCTAATGACATTTTTAACGCTGGTGTTACATGCACTGATCTTGCTTTATACGCTGCCCCCCAAAAAATAAAAGATTTCAATATATGTACTAAGATATAACTCTTTTTTGAAAGCAACTGCTAAAAATACCTGCGTTAAACTATCGTCTTTGCCACCTACCGCAGATGCCGCTTTTGGACACTTCAAAAGAGTATATCTGCAAATTCAAACATGGCTCGGAAGAGAAATATCACCAGAAGAATGGGGTTGGAAATATGAATGCGGAATACTGATGCCCAACAATGACGCAGCTACCCGCTCCAGAAGCCTTACTAAAAATGATTTTTTGCGCATGCAAAACAGGATGCGGAGCATCTTGCGGGTGCAGGAAAAGTGGATTAAATTGCACTGTAGCTTGCTTAGAATGCAATGGTAACAGCTGTACTAATCCTTCACTTACAATCCACATCAATGAGATCGATGACGATGACGACGAAAATAATGAACAATAATTTAGAAATGTATATAGTTGATAATTTTTTTTTTTTTCGTAACTCGTTATTTTTTGCTAAATATTTATAAATTAACATTAAAGTTACTATGCAAATATAATTTATTCGCTATAAAATTGAAATCTTTACTTTTTTCATGTCATATCTTTACATTTTTTCCCTTGTCCCTCTCATTTTTCAGTAAATCGTTGTTATAAATTGTTGTAATCAAGATCGGCCAATTTTTTTTTTTTAACTTTTTTATTTGAGCTCTTAACAATGCAGTAGAACAGCTTTTATGAAAATTCATTGACAGGCCCTGGATTCCGAGATTTTACAATTTTTATGCCTTGCGGCGCTCCACTAAAGTTTTGTTTTGTACTTTAAAATGATTGGAGTTGTGTTGAGTAAGTAAATGATTTCAAGAAGAAAAACAGTAGTCTTCATCTTATGCATTTAATACCTATCTAGTTACAAAATTTTTGGTCTCTAAACATCTACATGTGTCTATTATTTATCTGAAGAATGAAACGTACGAAATATAATTGATGATTAAACGAACTTACCTGTAAGTGAAGTTCTATCCCAAATATGAGTACGTTTCATTCGAAGATAAAGTTCCCTCCCTTCCCATAACCCATAATCTAAAAATTTTGTAATATAATAGAGATGGGACTCTAAAGAATGAGGCAGAGCAGCGGCGGCGGCGTCGCTCTGGCGGGCCGGACGGAGCGCGAGCAGGGATTTTTTTTCAATCTACCCGATTATTTTAAAAGTGCAAAGTTGCCAGTACAATGAAGGTACTACATGTCTCTATTATTTATCTTCGAATGAAACGTACTCATATAATTGGGATAGAACTTCACTTACAGGTAAGTTCGTTTAATCATCAATTTTAGCAGCTTCCCACCGCTGTTCTCATCTATTTAACATTATCAACTACACTGACTCACAATAATTCTATTTCTGGCTTTATTAATTCTAGTATCTATTATTTATATTTTATTAACATAATCTATCTGTCTTCCGATTAAAATGTTTAAGAGATAAGATACTCTTGAAAATCATAAAAGGCAGTTAAAAGGGCGTCATTGTACAGTAGTCAGTGTCGCTATGAGGTCGCTACTCCCACTGCTAGTGATCGTTGCCGTGGGAGCGGAGTGCGTGTGCGCCGACCGCTATCACCCGGCAAGCCCCGCCAGCCGCGTGGCCGCCGCCAACCGCGCCGAGACCCACTCCGCGTTCTGGACGCAGGAGGCTCAAGCGGCTATCGACGCGCGCCTCGCGCACCATGAGAGCGTCAACAAAGCGCGCAACGTGGTGATGTTCCTGGGCGACGGTATGTCGGTGCCCACGCTGGCCGCCGCGCGCACGCTGCTCGGCCAGCGACGCGGCGCCACCGGCGAGGAGGCCAAGATGCATTTTGAAACTTTTCCTACTGTTGGGATGGCTAAGGTAAATTGAAAATAAAGGATATATTCCTTCTCCTGTCGCCAGTGTCGCCAATGATAGCGTGACCTTTGACAGGGTAGAAGAAGAAAGAAAAATATGTTTTGCGCCGCCCCAAAGTTAAGGTGCCTACAGATTTGCTCAATTTTAGACGCTCGCCACGAGTGATCAAACAATATCAGGAAAATGTGTAAGCACCGTCCAGACGATTGACATTGAAATTTTGTCGATTGCCATAGTGGATCTTTTATTTCAACCGATAAAATTAACAAGTAGTTTACGTCTGTCTCGATTTTCACTTTGATATTTATCGATCGGTAACAGGCGACAGGAACGATTGATAGAATCGAGTAAATCTGTAAAAAGCTGACAGATCTTATTAATCGTGAAAACAAAATATATCGAGCGACAGTAACGATCATGAAAAATCGATCAAATCTATAGACATGGGACAAAGTCTTGATGGTGAACAAGAAGAAGCACGTCTTCCTACTCTTTTTCGTCCACCGAATATCCCATGTAATCGGAATATGTTCCAGACATACTGCGTGAACGCGCAGATTGCGGACTCTGCATGCACAGCCACCGCGTATTTGTGTGGGGTTAAAACGAATTCTGGCGTAATCGGAGTAAACGCCGCTGTGCGACGCAACGACTGCGAGGCTTCCACGGACACCAACACTCACTTGCAGTCCATCGCCGAGTGGGCTCTGGCAGACGGCCGTGACATCGGTAAGCTGGCGAAGTTAACGATACGCACTAATTAATCACTAGCTACAGATAATCTGTAAGGGAATAAATTATATTTTTTTAAAGTTATGTCTGTCGTTCATGTCTTTACCTTGAGTTGTCCTATCTGAGTATTGCTCCAGACAACTCAACGATTTGACAAACATATTGAAGTTATCTTTTCATCGTTCGTTATGTCTTCGTTTTTTTAACAAATACCTATTAATGTCTCAGGTATATAAGAATGTTTTTATTTTTATTCTCCTAAGCATGCATTGCCTACAAAACTAAAAACATGTTCAGATCGTTTTTAAATTGGGTACATACCTATTTGAACGTAGAAATTAAAATATCTACGGTTGAATGTCAATGTTCAAAACATCGAAAACTTAAATATCGAACGACCATAAAACCGAAAATTAAAATAACGTAAGTTTATATTGTCAAATGGTTAGATAACCTACGTTCAATAAAGTATCTAAAATCATTATAGACAAAAGTCACATCGAAAGACCTAAATATCACACAGAGTATCAAATGTCCTAAATAACGAAGTACGAGTAAGTATCGAATGTCCTAAATATCGATATTTATTTATTATGTATAAGTCATGGATAGTCTTAGTTCATGGATGGTAGACTTCGTAAAAAGGCAATGAGTACTTAGGATGCAAGAGCGAGCGAAGCGAGCTCAGGATTTGGGGCACCCCGACTCAGACAGGTTAGGTTCGAAGGTAATGACTCCGGGGGCTCAAATGAGCGAGCGGAGCGAGCGATATTTTAACCAGTAGGTAATTTTAACGTAAATATAATGAACTTAAGTGTATAATGTTGATATTTTGAACTTAGGTATAATGAATTCCGATATTTTTTATCATTCGATATTTTAATCACTCGGCATTTCAATCTTAGATATTTTTGTATAGGTATAACAATTTTCGATATTTCACAATCGATATTTAAATTTTCGATGTTTTAAACATTGACATTTTAGTAGATATTTTAATTTTCGACGTTCAAATACCTATGTACCCTTTTAAATAGTATATTACTAAGAGCGGTCTTTACCCTATTTGGCAGTTTGGATGCAATAAGAATATTTATACACTTCTAAATAGGAACGTAAGTTGTTTTCAAGTCTGTTTTATTTGTAACACAGGTATCGTTACTACGACGCGTGTTACGCATGCGTCTCCGGCGGGTGTGTATGCCAAGGTGGCAAATCGTACGTGGGAGTTCAATGAGCAGGTGGAAGAAAACGGCTTCGACACAGACCGCTGCCCGGACATCGCTCTGCAACTGATACACAAACATCCTGGCAACAAGCTCAAGGTCCGTAACTGTTGTGGGTATTGTATATTCGATTACTATCTTCGCAAGAGCAGTTACTGAGGCTGCTCCATTATATGAATCGATTCAGCCCAATGCACGAAGTGCTAAGATGTGGAAAAAATAACTGACTATCGAATAAAACAGCACAAAGTGCAAAATAACTTTAGTTTTGGAAATCCACATTATTAAGCGACGCTCATGAGCGCTAGATGCGCCTTTCAGCAAAGTTCTTTAGAGCTCTTCTTTGCTCATACTTCTTTTTCTTTAATGCAAGACATGCCAGCACTTCCATGTTATGCAATGAATTCGGCCATTGAATTCACACATTACATTTTTTATTCACATTAATGTTTCGTGTATTCAGGTAATTTTAGGTGGTGGTAGACGTAACTTTTTACCAAACGATGTTCGCGATGAAGAAGGAACACCTGGTAGTCGGACAGACAACCGAGACCTCATACAAGAGTGGAAGCAAGACAAAGTAGATCGCGAAGTAACCCATGAATATGTTTGGAACCGTGAGCAGTTAGTGCAAGTCAACAACAGCCTGCCGCAGTACATTTTGGGCTTGTTTGAGAGTAGCCATATGCAATATCACATGCAATCAAATCTACAAACAGAACCCACATTGGCAGAGATGACTGAGGTGGCGATTCGCTCGTTGAGTCGGAACGAGAAGGGATTCTTCCTATTTGTGGAGGGAGGCCGCATCGACCACGCGCACCACGACAACCTCGTGCAGTTATCGCTTGACGAGACACTCGAGATGGACGCGGCCGTGGCACGCGCCGCAGAGTTGCTGTCAGAGGACGACTCGCTCATCGTGGTGACGGCGGACCATGCGCACGTCATGGCTTTCAATGGATACTCACAACGTGGCAACGACATTCTTGGTCCCTCCAGAGACTTGGGAGATGACAATATACCTTACATGACGCTGTCTTACACTAACGGGCCAGGATTTCGCCCGCATGTGAACGGCGTTCGACCCAATGTTACTGCTGAGGGCAATTTTCGTAAGTATTTTTTCACACCACCGGCTAAATAAGGTCAAATAATCTTGCAGAAGGTGTGAAAAGTAGAGTTATTCTTTTAAGGGGATAAAGGTGTTTTTTTCTTAAGGGGACTAGATGACCTAAAGCGCCGTCACTGTCGCACTGCATAGAAAAAAGCGCTATGACACAACCCTGGTAATTTATTGCAAAATATGAAGCAATTATCTATTTTAAAAAAACTATTTTTCGGACTAAAAATTAAAACCTTAGTAATTTAGTATGTTGCTTGTAGAATAATCTGACAAAACATCAGAATGTTTGTATGTATATAAGCATGGTTTTTTATTGTGAAAAGAAAGTTTTTAGAGGTATCTTCATGATTTATTTCTATTTTCGTATCAAATTAGTTGTATTATGTTTTCAACACACTATCTAACTAGCATATATCCTGAAGAATAACATACCTATATTTTTCTGATTTAGTTTAATGTAGTCGATCATATACCTACTTGTTTAGGCCCTGTAATCCCCTTAAGCGAGTTTGAATAGCTGCGCTCGGGAGCGCCCATAAAACACTGTAATGAAGATGCCGTATGCGACGTGATGGGACGTGTTTCAGGAAATCTACAGTGGAGGTAAAAATATGCCTATGGGATAATATTCATAATGTGTTTAAAAAAATATTTTGCAGGAGAACTGGATTGGGAGTCGCACGTGGATGTACCGCTGGAGTCAGAGACGCACGGCGGCGACGACGTGGCGGTGTTCGCGCGCGGGCCGCACCACTCCATGTTCACGGGGCTGTACGAGCAGAGCCAGCTGCCGCACCTCATGGCGTACGCCGCCTGCATGGGGCCCGGCCGACACGCCTGCAGCAGCGCCATGCATGCTACGGGCGCGCCTGTCGCAATTGTCACTATCTTTGTACTACTGACTTCTCTTTTTATACAATGATCTTTGATTTTAAGTCTACACTATGTGACTTAATGGTAATAATTTAAGTATAGTAAAGTAATTATTCCTTTTCAAGTAGGAATGGAGAGGCACTTTAGAAGGTAGATAATTGTATATTAGAATTACATAATATACTATAATCATTCTAAGGATGTATTTCATTCTGGCTGTGTCTAATTGCAATAAAGATATATGTCGGATGCGTAGATTTTTTATCCAACTTACTTATCTTCGCAAAAACATGTCGGTGTCTGTGATGTTCAAGATAAACTTAGAAATTACATTTATGAATTGCCCAGGTATGTACTCCCAACTTAGTGCACTTTATCTGTAATGTATAGCAACCTCATGTTGTTTATGATCTGTCAAGGTGGCGAACTGTCACAGCGATGGTTTGTAATGGCCGTTCCGAATAAACCGGATTTAGTAATCTGGCTAAAATAGCGGCGGGGTGTAGCTAGTGCTAAACATTGTTTTAGTCATACCTTTCACTCATTTCATCTCACTGAACCATCACTAATAAGTCGATATAGGTGAACGTCCGGTGACGTCACATGGATTAGTTCAACACGTGCATCGCTCACTGCCGCACGTCGCTTATAATTGAGATGAACACCGTAAAATACGTAGATGATTCCCTTTTAATTCTACACGTAGGTATAAGTATAAAGATATAAAGAATTGTATAATCTGAAACAGCGACAATATTCTTTGCAAAGAAGAAATAATATCCGGATACAGTGGACGCCTGCCATCGGCAAATCAGTACGTTGCGTGTGTTGCGGCCGTTGCGGACCAGTGGGGTTCATCTTTAGTCAGCCCGTGCCAGCTTTTTTTGTGAGACGAAAAATTGGTTTTTATGTTATCAGCAAAGCATAATAATTCGGATGATGCAAGTACGGGTCGATATCGTTTGCACGAAGACTATGAATAGAACACTTGCGACAACGTTTCATTATAAAGGCTTGGATATATATCGTACAATTAATGATCTCATGCAAGTACATAATTTCTTCCAAGAATTTAAACTTGTAATGATGATAATAGGTGACAGCAATGAAACATTGATGTCCTATTTGATTGCTGTCACCTACATGTCATGAGTGTTCATTCCGCATATTTTTACGAATATCATGTACTTGTACACACTGCTAGATCCATGAAAACCGCATAATTATCTGAAAGGCTTAGGTAAAATAATTTTCATCGAGGTAATTTCTGGTAAGTTTTCGTAAGTACTATTTTTTGTATTTTTTTTCAAAGTAGGCTCTGTTGTTTCGGGGATTATCGTAAATAAAAATTAAAAGCATATATATTTGAGTCTTACAATAAGCGTTTTCATTTAGTACTAGCGTCTTCTCGCAACTTCGTCTGCGTAGAATGTGTTGTCCCCCCATGCCCCCGTCGCATCGCATCGCCTGCCCGCGGTAGTACATACTTAGTTTTCGCTTAACGTTCTTTCTGACTTGTTTTTCTTTCTGCTCGGTTCCTTAGGGTCCTAGCGTAATGCTATATAGCCTACTAGCTGCACCCCGTGGTTTCATCCGCATAAGTTTCGATCCCGTGGGAATATCGAGATAAAAACTATCCTATGTCCTTTCCTGAGACTCAAACTCTCTCTATACTAAATTTCATTCAAATCGGTTCAGCGGTTTAAGCGTGGTGAGGTAACAGGCAGACAGACACACTTTCGCATTTATAATATTAGTATGAATGGCCTTCCTCAAGAATTGGGCAAGATTTTTTCAAATCCTACTGGTAGTTGTAGGGGGGCCTACAACAAAGAAGTAAAATTTGTTTGTGTGTATAAATTTTACTTCTTTATAATATAAATATATATATCTTATATATATATTAATATATTCTTATACTAGCTTCTGCCCGCGACTTCGTCCGCGTAAAATTTCTTGTTTCCGACCCACACCGTCGCATCGCATCGCATCGCCTGCCCGCGCTGTCACTTTTTTCGCTTAGCGATCTTTCTGACTTTTATTCTTTTTGCTCGGCTCCTAAGGGTTATAGCGTGATGTTACATAGCCTTCCTCAAGAATTAGGCTAGCAAATGTAAAAATATTTTTTTAAATCGACTCCGAGAAAAATCCGACCGATTAGCGCGTTCAGACAAACAAACTCTTCTGCTTTATTATTAGTATTTACAAATTCATCTTAAGATACGAAAATATGAAATATTATTTATTATCTTCGTCGTGTGTGATAGTCCATTGAATTGTATGGCGAGCGATATGAAAATATTATAGTATCTTAGCCGTGTGCAGCGCTCCTTAGTGAACTCCACTGCGGGTCACGACGTAACCTACGACAAACTTATTATTTGCGGTTGGTACAGTAATCGGGTCTAGGGATCGAACCGCAAAATTAAGTTTGTTTTTTGTTGTATATACTTTTCCGGGATAAAAAGTACCCAGTGTGGTGCCCAGGATATTAAAGAATAATTATACAAAGTTTCATCGTAATCTAACCGGTAGTTTTTGCGTGATGCCTGAACAAACAGACAGACAGACAGACAAAAAATTTTTTTATCACATTTTTGGGTTCGGTATCGGTATAGTAACACCCCCTGCCATTTATTTTATTGATATTTTCAGTGTACAGAATTTCCACTTCTACAGATTTATTATATTTATAGATATTCTTTATATTATTTATTTTTTATTTTTTTCTATTCTATTCTATTCTATAGATGCCACACGTAACCACGCGCGCGCGCCGGCGTGCTGGTATTCAGCTGCATCCGGTTAGACTGGAAGCCGACCCCAACATAGTTGGGAAAGGCTAGGCAGATGATGATTAAATGCCATACGTTGCAGTTTGCAAAATTTTCTTATTTGCACGACTAAAATGACCCCTTATTCAAAATTCATTTATTTACGTTACACGTCCATGTTTGGGTAACAAAATCTGTAATTATATTATGTACCTTTCAACTTAATCGGCCCTGTAGAATCGGAGCAAATTGGCTGTGACAGACAGACACACGAGTGATCCTTTAAGGGTTCCGTTTTTCCTCCTTAGCGGCGTCAGCGTAGTTTGCTACGCTGACGAGACGCTGGTCCTCAGGGGAGGTCGCACCAGGCGGCAGCTGAATTAGCGATACGCGGGGTTGCGACAGTAGTTGAAAGGAACCGGCAACTGGGATTCGAGGTGGCCCTGCACATGTCTGAGGCCATGTGTTTTCATGGTCCTCGGAACGCGCCACCGTCGGGTTCCCAAATAACGGTAGGAGGGGTTCACATCGGCGTCGAGTCGACGATGAAGTACCTGGGACTTATCCTCGACAGCTGGTGGAACTTCGTGGAGCATTCCGACGTTTGGCTCCCAGACTGGAGCGGGCCGTGGCTGCCTTGAATCGGCTACTGCCCAATCTAGGGAGTCCAAATGCCTCCTGCCGGAGGCTCTATGCGAGGTTCGTGCGGTCCATGGCCTTTTACGGGGCTTCGGCGTGGGCGCGTTCATTGAGGCGGCGACCAGCCCGGCGGCTGAAGGCATCCCAGAGGGCCATGCCCGTCCGGTTAGTTCGGGGATATAGCACGGTCTTCGGGGAGGCGGCGAGCCTCCTTGCCGGATTGGTGCCATGGGATCTAGAGGCAAAAGTCCTCGCCCACATTATAGAAGTGGCGCGAGGAGGCAAAACGCCGGTGCGTAGCTCCGCTGCCGCGAGAAATTGCCGCACAGCGAAGATAGCTCCGGCGGGATCTCATGGCGACATGGAGAGTGCGATTGTCGCAACCCAGTGCTGGGCACGCCACAATTGCGGCGATAAATTCCACGGCTGCTTTGGGAGGTTCCTGTTCTGGATAAGGCGGGAGGAAACGCCCGGGTGTCACCATTGTGTGAATCGCCCGGAGGACACGGTGGAGCATACGGTGGAGGTCTGCCCAGCTTGGGCAGAGCACCGCCGCATCCTCACGGCGGCGATTGGCGGCGATGATCTCTCAGGCAGGCATCGGCCCTAGTCCAGGCCATGGTACGGAGCGAGAGTGCATGGGAGGCCATCGCCTCCTTCTGCGAAGAAAGAAAGAAAGAAAGAAAAAGTATTTATTGCGACTCGTACAGGAAGATCACAAACTAAACTAAATACAGCAAAATAAAAAACCAAGCTATGTAAAAAAAAAAGTAAGAAAAGGAAAATGAAATAGAAAGTCCTATACGAGGCAGCAGCAGTAATGCTCGCGAATTAGGAAGCGGAGCACGTAAAGGACAGTGCAATCTTTGCGCCCTTACGCTCCTAGTCGCCGCAGGAGACGCCTTGGGCATCGGGAATCGACAGCCGATTCCCGGCCACCGTAGGCGCGGGCTTGCGGACGGCGAGCACTGGGCAGCTCGCCGTCCGGTAAGGACCAGGCCCGGGTCGGCGGCGCGTTGTGTTCCACGCGCGCCTCAAAGAGATGTCAGCACTAACTGACGGGGTCCGCTAGGACCGATATAGGCCGACATATGAGCAAAAAAAAAAAGATTCCGTTTTTCAATCGGACACACCGAACCCTAAAAATGGTAATACTTTAGAACAATAAAAAACTAATAGATATTAATTTAAAAAGTAATTGGTTGTCTCAGAGCAATCAATAGGAAGGGTGCAGTAGTGGCGAGCAGTAACGTGGAAAGTGAAGTGGTGGTATATGCGGCGCTGCGGCAAGCGTGATCTCCGGGCCCCATGCAGGCGGCGTACGCCATGAGGTGCGGCAGCTGGCTCTGCTCGTACAGCCCCGTGAACATGGAGTGGTGCGGCCCGCGCGCGAACACCGTTATGTCGTCGCCACCGTGCGTCTCTGACCCCAGCAGTACGTCCACGTGAGACTCCCAATCCAGTGCAGGAGCAACATTATTTTTTAAACATATTAGGAGTTCCCGTGAATTCCCGCCTGCCATTGACGTGAAAAATGGTACAAACCTACTTACAAAAATAAAATCATTTATCATTTATCTGCCGCCTCCTAAGATGACCTATTGGAAATGAACGTACCAATGTATTAATATCTACGTCATTTGAGTTAATTCACTAGGACACTGTCATTTATTTTTCATTTCTCATACTCGGAAAGTAGTGTTTGTTTGATCCGAATAAAGGTGGAAGACCCTTTGGGCGGAAAAGACTCATAGTAGTGGCTTCCCCCTCTAGGGCGGGAATTAATTTAAAAAATAGAACTACATTTGGTTAGGTAGTTGGCTATGTTTTTTACTTAAATAAAAATGTTTTCACCTTACGCCCATGTGACGGTAGCGAAACGGCCAAGCCTCATATTTTAACTAAGGTGTAGAGTTTGTGAAATTAGGGCTTGTAGAGTTAGGGCGTGTAGAGTTAGAAGATAGGCTCTACATGAGATCGGATAACTTTTTGACAGTGCAAGCTATATGGTCCCATTGGCAACATTTTAAATGAAAATGTTTTTGGTGGGATCTTATATTACGAGGTTAATCTTCCAAAAGTAGATGATATCAATAAAGTAAGTACAGGAAATTCTCATTACCTTTGCAGTGAAATGCAAAATTGTTACCGATAGCTTTTAGGAATACCGATTAAATGACAGATTTTCGAAGGGTGCTATCTTGCTACGATAAACGATGTTCTACCAAAACAAAATAGTAATTGTACATACAGGGTGCCCATAGTTACTCGATAACCTGTATTTTATTCTGTACGTAAACATACTTCATCAACGTAGAGAATTGTGCTACCAAATGTTACTACTGGTATCTACATGACGATTTGTTTTTTGTTGCTCGTCATCTCAGCGAGATTACTGAAGATCATTGGACGCATGTCTCGCTTGTCGTTATCTATCCGGATGATATGAATGTTGTGTCACGCGACATAGTCGCTGGATGCGAGGCTGCGCCATCTGCGCACACTCTCGTTCAGGACATGGCGCGCTACACGTCCTCTCTCCGCCCAACCTGCGCCGCTGCCGCGCTGCTGCTGCTGCTGGCGCTGGCGCAGCCAACTCATGGTACTGCGCTACGTAACTCCTAGCGTTGCTAACACTTAGCTGATCTTTGGTTAGAAACATTGACTATTTATATTTTTCATCAGAGCGAGATGTATACCACAAGTTCTCACGTAGCGTGACGACACCCACGTCTAACGTTCCTGAAGTGGAACTGGACCCGCAGTACTGGGTGGCTGAGGCACAGGCCGCCATCGATGCGCGCCTTGCGCACCAGGAGAGCAAGAACAAAGCGCGCAACGTGGTGATGTTCCTGGGCGACGGCATGTCCGTACCCACGCTGGCCGCCGCGCGCACGCTGCTCGGACAGCGACGTGGCGCCACCGGCGAGGAGGCACAACTCGCTTTTGAAAAGTTTCCGACCGTTGGACTTGCTAAGGTAAACATTAGTCTTGTTGTATTTTTGGACATGTAGCCTTACAACACGACGGTCCAGCGGACAGGTGTACCAGGTGTACCATGTGCAGGTATTTACCGCACGGTGTCAGTTTAAGAGCCGCGTGCGCCACAAATCACTAAATAGGTACGTTTAGCGTTAAAAAATTCTTCCCTTTACGTCATTATTTATTATGAAAATGGCAATATTTGTTAAAACAAATGCGAACTTATTCACTAAGGTCTCGGACACCAGAAAGGGCCTCGTGAGAAGCCAATATAAAAACCTTTTAAATGTCGGTGGCTATAAAACTGCACTATTAAGAAAACGTGTAATTTATATGGGACCAATCATATTCAATAAATTACCGGAATAATTAAAAAATGGGTGTCAATTAAATGGTTAGCATAGTATTGTTATTTCTGTGAGCAGAAAAATATAATCGGTGAGCAGAAATAGCTAATTGGTCAGCAACTCATGGTCAGCAAACATTTCAAAATCAATCAGCAATTTATGTCATTCTGGATGGCTGTAATTATTTTTGTACAGCATAAGGTGGTCGATAATAATAACGACAAACGCACATATAAACTTTTATTAGTGGAGAACGTGCTGATATTAGAACAAAAATGAGTGACTACGAAAAGAAAGAACTTCACTCGCTCTTGCATCCAATGTCGACGAACCCTTTTCACAGAAATAGGAGCCCCGCGAAGCGGGGCTCCTATTTCTGTGAAAAGGGTTTAAAGTAACCTAACAAAACCGAACCTCGGGGTGGGAACATCATATGAACATTATACATTTTGATCAACAGCGCAAATGTTGTTATCGCAAATAAATATTCGATGAAATGAAAATTATGTTACCTTTTCACGCCTAATCCACAAAATCTTGCCGCTCAAGTAGTTATTTTGCGGACTGAATGTTTATTATGCAGACTCATGTTATTGTTGACTGCCTATGTATGATTTAATTTTTGACCATTATCAAAATTAGTTGCGGAACAAGAATTGCTGCCTGATTTTTTTTAATGCAAACAAAATCTTTGTATGCTGACCAAATTATTTAAATGCTGCTTTTGGGTGACTCGCCAAATTTTATAATTGCTGACCCATTTAATTACATTTCTTAAAAAATTACACATTTCAAATATGGAATAATGTTTTACTCAATATGGGTTTATAATAGGTTTTCTAAATGACCGATTATTATTCCTGTGGAGAGCATACCTGGATATGTATTATTATTATTTGTGCAATGTGGGAATGGAAAGGCTTCGTACAGTGAACGTTGTTTGTGTTGCGCACCGGCAGACGTACTGCGTGGACGCGCAGGTAGCGGACTCGGCGTGCTCGGCGACGGCGTACCTGTGCGGCACCAAGGGTAACATCGCCACCATCGGCGTCAGCGGCCGCGTGCCGCGAAGCCACTGCTCCGCCGCCGCCGACCCGCAGCACCGCGTGCACTCCATCGCCGAGTGGGCGCTCAGCGACGGCCGAGACGCCGGTTACATACTTGTCTTACTATACAAGCTTTCTTCTCGCTTGTGTTCCACAGTCATATGAGTTGCTAAATAGTGCACTTGCAGGCATCGTGACGACGACCCGCGTGACGCACGCGTCGCCGGCGGGCACGTACGCGCATACGGCGGAGCGTGATTGGGAGAGCGACGCGGACATGGCGCGCGACTGTGGACACACGCCAGACGTACAGCACGACATCGCGCTGCAGCTCGTGCACTCGCACCCTGGGGACCAGTTCAAGGTACGACACTTGACCACGCACCACTAGAATAATCTATCTATACCTACTGGAATATAATAAAGCTGAAGATTTTGTTCGTTTGAACGCGTTAATATCTGGAGCTACCAGAACAATTTTAAAAACTGTTTTTGCATTTAATAGTCCAATTCAGGAAGGTTAGAACCCTTAGGAGTCGAACAAAATGAAAACGAAGTAAAAGCGGGGCAGGCGATGCGATGCAACTCGGTGGGTGGGGGGCCGAGGGCGGCCGACGGGAACAGAGTTTTACCGAGAAGAGCCGAACTGTGCATGCCTATGTCTACGAGGCACCATCCCGCGCGGCTCAGACCACTTTTTATCCCGTTAGTACGTACCCGTGACATAATTTCCGACATTCATACGGCCGAAACCGCGGGCAAAAGCCAGTACCTATCTACGTACACCACAATTATAAGTGCGTCATGTCTCCAAAAGCTAGTACCTATCTATGTACACCACAATTATAAACGCGTCATGTCTCCAAAAGCAAGTACCTACTTATCTATGTACACCGCAATTAAAAACGCGTCATGTCTCCAAAAGCTAGTACCTATCTATCTTTGTACAAATATACACCACAATTATAAACGCGTCATGCTCCAAAAGCTTGTACCTATCTATGTACACCACGATTATAAACGCGTCATGTCTCCAAAAGCTAGTACCTATCTATGTACACCACAATTATAAACCCGTGATGTCTGCAAATAAATTGGGATAAGGGGAATGTCGACTAAAGCATAAAGCACCAGACTCAATTTATTTCTATTTTTCTGTTCGGAACTACGAACGCGAGGGTAGAAGCATAGCTTATACGAGGGCTGCACTGAAAATTTCGGGAATCAAGGAAGTGACACAACATTACTATTTAAAAATGTATTTATTGCTTTTCGAAGTATTCTCCGCGAAATTTGGCACATTTTTCCATACGATGGAACCAATAATTGAAGCAACCATTCCATTCGGAAGTTGGGGTCTCCAAAATGGCCGTTTCTACTCTTTATTTTAGGGCCGTTTTTACTCTTTATTTTACACGCAATTTTTTCTTTATTTTAGGGAAAGTATAGAAATCATTAGGGCTTAGGTCGGGGCTGTACGGCGGATGGTCTAATAATTCTATGTTTTCTTGCTCTAAAAACTCTTTTGTTTTGTGCGCAGTGTGAGAACTCGCATTGTCGTGATGGAGGATGATGCGGCGGTTGCAGTTCTCTTTACAGAGTTCAGAAACGACCTGTGGCAAACAAATGCTAGCATACCATTTCTTTGTCCCTCAAGAGAAATAGTCGTAACATGGTTGGTTTTGGAGACAAACGTGGCCACCATTTTTTTTGCAACACTCCGTGAATGAACAATTTTTGTCACCCAAACTCGTGACTGGTTTTTCGTTTCGGGTTCGTACGCATATATCCAGGATTCGTCACCTGATACGATGTTGTATACAGCATTTGAGGATCCTGCGTGGAATCTTTCGAGAGTTCTGACGCACCAAGTAACGCGAGCCGCTTTTTGCTCTTCACAGAGCGAATGCGGTATCCATCGGGAAAACAACTTTTTTACACCTAATTGTTCATGCAAGATTATATTTTGTATTACACTCATGCCAATGTCTAAAGTTGCCTGAATTTCGTGGTAGGTATGTCACATGTCGATCTTCCTCAATCAGCTTACGCACAGCATCGATGTTTTCTTGGGTGACTGCAGTTTTTGGACGACCTTGACGGGGATCATCACTGAGCTTGACACGTCCACGTTGAAATTCAGCAAACCAGCGATAAATTGTGGTTTTGGATGGGGCTTCATCACCAAATGCAGAAATTATCCGGTCAACACACTGTTTTTGTGTTAAACCACTTCGAAAGTCATAATAAATCATCGCTCATGAATTTTCTCGAGTCAATTCCATTTTCTCAACAACTAAACAAGTTTGACAAAACCTTGTGACAAGACCGAGAATCTTTTTTTAAATAAATAAATGGTATTCGATTTTTAAAACCAAGGAGTTTTCAATTAAAAAGATTTTAATATGACAGGAACAGTGGAAATATTCCATTCCTGATACTTTTAGTGCAGCCTATGTAATTATACTTTTTTGGTACATACATCAAATGCTCCACCATTTTCTGCTATTAACACATTGAATATTTAAAATATTGCGTTGTCACAGGAACTTAAGCTTGACCAATTAAGTAATTAGTAAGTAAATCTCTAAAATCGAAATAGTTATAATATGGGATATTATTGATTGTTTTATTTAGGTGATTCTAGGAGGTGGGCGCCGAGAGTTTTTGCCAAATTCTACTATTGACGAAGAAGGTTCAAGAGGCAAAAGATTAGATGGAAGGAATCTGATCGAAGAGTGGCAAGAGAACAAAAAGTACCGAAACGTTAGCTACCAGTACGTGTGGAACCGGGAGCAGCTGATGGACGCAGGGGCAGAACTTCCCGAATATTTGCTGGGACTATTTGAGGGCAGCCATATGCAGTACCACATGCAAGCGAACGCTGATACCGAACCGACACTAGCGGAACTCACCGAGGTAGCTATTCGCTCCCTTAGCCGCAATGAAAAGGGGTTCTTCCTGTTCGTGGAGGGAGGACGCATCGACCACGCACACCACGACAACCTGGTGCAGATGTCGCTGGACGAGGCCATCCAGCTAAGCGAGGCGGTGGCGCGCGCCGCCGCGCTGCTGAGCGAGCAGGACTCGCTGCTGCTGGTGACGTCAGACCACGCGCACGTCATGAGCATCAGCGGCTACTCGCAGCGCGGCCGTGACATCATCGGGCCGTCCGACGACCACGGTGCCGACGGCTTACCCTATATGACGCTCTCGTACGCCAACGGACCCGGCTACCGGCCGCACCGGGAGGACCTCACTCAGTACGATTACCGTAAGTAATACACATATCAGGTAAGGTATGATTAGTTGTCAGTGTGATTCTTTCTTCAAATGTCTAATCTCATTTTCAGACGACGTGAACTTTACGTTTCCTTCGCGAGTACCGCTGGAGTCAGAGACGCACGGCGGCGACGACGTGGCGGTGTTCGCGCGCGGGCCGCACCACTCCATGTTCACGGGGCTGTACGAGCAGAGCCAGCTGCCGCACCTCATGGCGTACGCCGCCTGCATCGGGCCCGGTCGACACGCCTGCCAACACTAATGTAATAAATTATTTACATCAATAAATCATTATTTTACTACGTATTTTATATTTTCTTTCATATTTTTAATCGGGTTAAAAACTGAAAGCGTGTTGGTGGCAGCACTGTTCTACGTCTACAAACCACCATTGTTTTTAGCTGACTTCAAAAAAAGGAGGAGGTTCTGCAATATTTACAAGCCGATGTCATAAAATAATTTTTTTGATTGATAAGGCATACCTATGCCTCGGGGTGGTCCCATATAAATTTTATTAACTTTGCTTGGGTAGTTTTTGAGTTAGCTTCAATTTAAATACGATTTTTTCGACTTAGTTTGTGTTGATGTTTTATTAACTTCCTGCCACTGATTTACATAGCATCCTAACAAAGATTGGGGTTTGTTTTGCGTAATTGCCGCTATTTTCGCTCCGCACATGCCATCAAAATTATATTTAATGCACTCGTACGTAGCAAATTGGAATCCAACTCCTGCGTGTGGAATCCACACAAAAGTACCCACGTGATTTTACTGGATAAGCTACAAAAAGCGTTCCTTAGGTTTATCTATAAGCGTAAACATGGCTATTACCCTTACCTCTATCCGACAAAATTTTTACTAGGATGCCTCGGATATAACTCGTTAGAGGTAAGGCGAGCAAAAGACCAGCTCACAACAGCCTGTAAAACGGTCCGTGGCACTATTGACGCGCTTGATCTACGTGCTGTGCTGGCTCGCTTCTTTGTACCAGACAGAAAGCACAGGCTGTTTGCTGTGCCTCCAAGTCACACAGTTGCGCGTGCTAAGTCCCCAGTACCACATACTCTGGTCTGGCCGCACTTAAAACGATCTGTATGCGGACGAATGGACGAAGATTTTGTCGGCATGTCAGAAGTACTGTGTGGATTTATGAAAGTTTCCCCAAAATCAACAACGTCCCCAAAATATAAAATTAAATTAGTTATTTGTAAATTGTAATCATACTTGACCAATCATCGTACTGACGTGTCCAAAAGTATAATAAGAATAAAATAAAATCAGTTCCTAGTTAAAAATTAACCTGATTTGTGCTATGTCTTTTCGAGATATTTCCAGGGTGTGTTAGGAATCGATGCAGGTTATTCTCTAGAAAAATGTAGTGGATGGGAAGAAATTTGAAAACAAAATTTGAAGGTGAAGACAAACTGGACTCTGAGGGTCAAAAGGTTGGAATCGTGCCACAACATCAACTTTAAGTCATTCGTGGTACGAGTTCCAATCTACAGACCTGTCTGAAAGATGTCTTTTGGCCGAAAGGTGTCTTATATCGACGTTCTCAAGGAAGGTTATACGACACCACGCAGCGAAACACGACGCCGACAACGTTACGTGTATAGTTATAGTTTTAAGGTTTAGTTTAATATTGTATAAGATTATTTTGTGTATTTTACCAATTGGCCTTAGTTGCCTTATTAAAGCAATTCTTTAGATCAGGAAAATTGTAAGTAAACATATGTGGACTATTCATTTATTAATCACATTTTTATTGTAAAATTAAAAAAAAAGAAGTATATAGCAGTGCCTCTTGGTATGATAACAATCACAGCATTTGCAACACTCACTGAAACTAAACCATCTCTGACAATCATAGCTTATATGTTCAGCAAAAAATAAGTTTTGATACACTCATTCACAATATCTCTATTGAAGTATTGATGCGCGCCTATTTTTGGTAATTAAGGGCCTTACTCTCGTTTAGTACCGTAACTCGGTCACTTTATGAAGCTTATAACTCATTAACGGTTTGGTTAGAAGGTCTGTAAAAAATATATGTTTGCTATAGATTCATGTACAGCATTTTTGAAACAGGGTTTTTTCATAAGGCTAATACTTTTGCCTTAAAAAAATATTTACCAAAACGCTATTTTCGCTAACATTTGCTTATAACTTCTAAACGGCTTTGATGTTTGGAAATATTTTTACACTGAAAAATTGGTGGTTAGAGGTACTACATATTTGAAATAGCGTTTTTAAATCAATCAACAGTTGCAAAGACAATGCCCCATTTTGAGATATAGGTTCAGAGGTGCTCTGCGCGGGCGCGGGCGGCAGTCGTGCGTTAGCACTGAGACGGGGTGGCTGTGTCGCTCGCTGCTCCGCCCGGCTATCGATCGACTACGCGCGTTTGGCTGTGTTAGTGCAAATATTTATGAACGAATTGTATCAGTATGCGTTTATAGATAAGCTCGCTGCAGAGGGCCCATTTCTATTGTCCGCGTGGACGCTTTATTAGTGGTGCCATTTCTAAATACTGTTTTTTTTTATATTGTTTTTTTTTGTAAATATGTATAAGATAATTTGTAAATAAATAAAAATGCCAAAGCAAAGCAAGTCAAGAAAAATACGTTTTCTCTACGACGACGCACCGTTTTATAGATATTAGCGAAAAACTTAAAAGTGGGAATTTTTATACCCCCCACTCCGGCTCACCTCCTAGACGCGGGGACTTTTAGTATGTTTCCTCCCTAAGCACTCTGAGCAACTTTCTGAAGAAATCGCTCAGGGCCCAGCTCACGCACTCTGTAGAGTCCACTCAACGAATAAACCAAAAAGAGGTGTACCTCTTTTTGGTTTATTCGTTGAGTGGACTAATAAGTATCTATCTATCTATACTTAATCTTATAAATAAAAATCTTTAAAACTTTATCTAATAAATAAAATTGGAGTGTCTGTTTGTAATATTAAAACAACCGCTTCAGGCCATTTTATTTTGACTGTTTAGAAAATAACTACATACTTACTCACAATAAAAAAAATGTTTTCAAATATGTACCTTAATTTATAAAAAATGAGCATTCTTAGTTGTCAATCTATGAGTAGGTATTTGCATTACTGAGTTTATTGATTACTACCTTCTCATATTCTTGTGCGGATTTATTTCTGTGACTGGGACTTTCACTAGCAGATAGGTGAATAAGGAGTAACTTAGGCTACTTTTATTTTAGAAAAAAAAAAAGAAAATAGATTCCCACGAAAAAAAATTAAAACCTATGAAATGAAATATTGAATAATATCCGATTCAAATAGGGAGGTTGTATACTACGTTTATTTAGGTACTTAACCAAATGTAAATAAATCATATAATAAAGAAACGGAGTATAGTTTTTTTTTATTTTTTATAAGTGGATCCTATACGTGAAGATTCCTTAATTTCCAATGAAATTGATTGGATAAATAATAAAATAATATAGTGTTTTTCTTTTAGCCCAAGGAAATCGTTCACCAAATATTGTATATAAAAATGCTAATACGAAAAACTAAAAATAAATAATAATTAAACTAAAATGCAAAAACGATCAAAATGAACTAAATGGAGAAATATTAGAAGAATTTCAATAAAATTAGCATAGGTATTTCTTTACCTGGCGGTGAATAGACGACAGGGGGTGAAGCAGATGAAGTGGGATACGAATAGTCCCCGCCTTCGGCGGGGTGCACCGCGCGGATTTCGTCGATGAGCGACTTCCATTATATTTAGAAGCGTAATTTCGCGACTGGAATAAGATGCACGATTGCCTCCGCGCTCTACTGTCCGGATTCTCACTGCGTAATCACCAGGTTCGAATCTCAGTAGACGGCATAATCTTTAGTTTTGTCATTTTTTAATTATAATGTACTTATCTTTTGTTTTGTTATTTTTTAATTATAATGCGCATATTTTTATTTTCTTATGTTTAAAATAATTCAATAAGTAATTGTTATTTTAATAAAAACAATCATTTTTATTCCTATAGTTATTTTTCTTCAGAATCTAGAGTAATATAATAAAAATAAAATAAAAACGTCCACCAAGCTTGATTCGGAAAAAATTATATACCTACAGTGTTTTACAAAAGAGTGTAAGCAATAATAATATAGTCTGAAAATTTTCAAACAAGAAAATCGGCAAAAAGTAAAATAATAATCAAAAAAACATATCAAATAAGAAAATAAAAAAAAACCAAATATGGAAAAGTTTGGATTTGAAGCCGGGCGTTAGTGACTAAACTATAGTGACGTGACGCACGAGACCACTAGACCAATCGAGCTGTTGTAATGTATGTCGAAATTACGCGTCATAATCTGTACAAACAAAATATGGTGTGTACAAAAAAGTAGGTACTTACTTTACAATTTGTTTCGTCGAATAAGATCTCTTATATTGCCTTCCGTTTATTTTCTTGTTGACCATTTTTTATATACTGATAGTACAAACATTTACACCAACAACATAACTTAGAAAAAACTAATCAAAAAATAAAATATAATAAACAGCTTTCATCAACAAACAGATACCAAAGTACGTACCTACACTAGGTACCGACTCGAAATAATTGCAAGACTTCAAAGTATTTTATACGGCTACTCGCTCAACTACATAGGCATAGGTACCCAACGCGTCAGTTTTCGCAAATGCGATCATTCTCCTTATCAATTTAGAGTCTACGGAACAATTTCGTATGAAAGTATTTTTACTTTAATGGTTTGTGAAAATATTAATTGTAAACGCGATTATGCTCCTTATTCATAGAAGGTAACGGGTCAATTTCCTATGCAAGTATTTTTACTTCCAACTAAGATTGAAAATAATAATTGTAAAACAAAAGAATCTTCGTTTATTTGTGGAATATTTAACATAATTATTGGTTAGCAACTCGGCTGGACTCGGCATTCTTATTTCACGTGTAATACTTAAAAAATATTTTTCATGTTTGATGTGAGACTCGAACCCGAACGTTCGCCATGCGAGGTACAGTGTTAGCCACTTTGGCTACCGTAACGCTTACGATCCTTATTGAAATTTGTAATAACATTCATGTGGCCAATTTGTAGTGTTGTCAAACGTTCTTATAGAAGAAGGTCATTAGTACTAATATTGCTATGCCATAGTTTTATGAGATTGCTAGTCGACTTCTGACTGTTTTTGTAATATACCAAAATATTTTTTTTTACAATTTTTGTCTGTCTGTCCGTCTGTCTGTCTGTTTGTTCCCGCTAATCTCTGAAACGGCTGGACCGATTAAGACGGGACTTTCACTAGCAGATAGGTGAATAAGGAGTAACTTAGGCTACTTTTATTTAAAAAAAAAAAAGTAAATAGGTTCCTACGAAAAAAAATTAAAACCAATGAAATGAAATATTGAATAATATCCGATTCAAATAGGGAGGTTGTATTATACTCCGTTTAATTAGGTACTTCCAAATGTAAACAAATCATAATAAAGAAACGGAGTAGGTATAGTTATGTTTATAAGTGGATCCTATACGTGAAGATTCCTTAATCTCCATAGAAATTGATTGAATAAATAATATAATAATATAGTGTTTTTGTTTTAGCCCAAGAAAATTGTACACCAAATATTGTATATAAAAAGGCTAATACGAAAAACTAAATATAAATAATAATTAAACTAAAAATGCAAAAACGATCAAAAAGAACTAAATGGAGAAATATTAGAAGAATTTCATTAAACATGCATAGGTATTTCTTTACGCGGAATAGAGAATTAATAAGTTATCGTAAACTCTGCGAACTCAACAATAACTTTTTCTTAAATTCCACGCGGACGAAGTCGCGGGTAACAGCTAGTACAAAATATATCAGTCTTGCATCCGCCATTCCCTTCTGGAATCGTAGGCAAAAATGGCGACCTACGTGCGGCATGTCTGCGCCTCTGCATATTCTTTGAATTTCGTTTTAGTGTAGCGCGCCACCGCACGCGTTTTACGTAGGACGCTTAGCTCCGCCCACATGCACAAGGTCAGTGAGCCATCTACGTATATACACCTTAAGCACAGAACAACGTCGTTTGTTATCTATCACTTACTAGTATTGCATAATGTTAATAATAATTAATGAATTAAGCGTAAATTGCAATCAAATGATTACGCTTTTTACACTATTAGTTCTCTCAAGTAATAACACATAACATTACACAATACGTACTACGTACGCGTTGATTCAACGACTATACCTACCATTTACAATTATAGTCAAGACAGAATCGAACAACTTTTAGTTAATAATAAAAGCTTTGGGGAACTTGGAACTTGGGGAGTGTTCACGCACACAAGGTATGAATGTCAGTCCGGGCCAGGGCGGCGCGGCGCGGCGGCGCGGGACTACACCGCGGCAGCAGGCTGGCCGCCGGCGCCGCCCGCACATCACTCCATTACCGAACACGGTCGAAGACGCGCGCGCATACTTGTAGTCCAAAGTTTAGTCCCAAAATGGTATTGTCTTTTAGAACCATATTTTATTATAAGTGTTTACAGTCCACTTTATTTTCATTTACGAACCTTTAGTTAGGTCTTAACAGGGAGATAGGGCATCCCCCCTATTAGACCTGAAGCAGACCCCTACATTATAGTTGGGAAAAGGCTAGGCAGATTGATTGAAACAAAAATATTCAGTTTTATATGTTTCATACATTAAGGCTTTCTAGCGGCTTCGAGTGCACGAAAAGAAAATCTGCGAGCCGTGTTTCTCACGATTTATGCGAAACTGTTTCAGATTACTTTTCAATGACCAATAACTTTTGGTTAAAAGTTCCTTTAGGTATAATGGGGGCTAGTCAGTTCGATCTATCAACGCCACACAAGCAGTGTAGCAGTGTTGCACAAGAATGCTGCTCATCGATACATCAACGTAGCGCAACAAATAAACTAACGAATCAAACAATGCAGCGCGAAGCAGCGGGGCGGGGCGGGGGGGGGGAGTAGTTGTGCTTATACAGGATAAGATGGTATGGTGGGGTATGGGCCCCACTGACTCAGAATATGAATGCTAATGTCAAATGAATCCATGGTTTGCGACGAACTGCAAACAAGAAAAGAAGTCGGGAGCGCTCTGCTTGTGGTGCGAGTAGTACGAAGTGCGGGGACGGCGTGGACCCGAATAGAATCAAATAAAAGCCGCGATCGACGACTGCCGAAAAGTACACAAACTTTGCCAATTACACAAATTGCTCGTCGCTCATTAAGGCAGACCCCGCGGGCTCCCTCCCCCGTCGCCCGAGTACCGCAACCCGCGCACGCCCGCGACGCATCAGTATTCATTAAAAGCGCAATTAGCGGAGTGCATAGCCCCTCACGAAGGCGCGCCGCTCCTCTCAAAGTGAAACATTACGAAAATGTCATTCGTCAAAATTTCCCCGAAGACTGTCGGTCCGGGCGAGCTGTCGGCCGGGCGGTTCCCCCCGGGCCCCGGTGCCGGCGCGGCCCGGCGGGGTGAGGGCGCACTCCGGCAGTGGCGAGCGTCCGCCCTTGCAGCACGCGCGCCCGGCGCCGCCTCCCGACACTCCGCGTCTCGCCGCCGACAAACTTTCGCGCGAACTTGTTCAGTGTCGTGCGATCGTGTCCCGGTAACCAGTAGTGCAATATGCGAGCTTGAGTCCAGCTCACTGGAAGAAGTGCAACTTTGTTATAGTGATAGTGTACGTCCGTGACTTCGTTACGTGTTAGTGAGTTTAAGAACAATCGGATAATACCGAGGCATATTTGTGACAGGTAATACCTACATTCATATTATTTAAAGGTTGATTTGGATGTTGCTTGATAATAAATAGGTATCTCATGGGTGTTAAAAGTACATCAAAATATGTTGTGGTAAATATTGGCAATGTATTAGAGGACACAAGCCCGCGCTTTTCTAGTTAGTGGCGCCCATCATGGGACTACTCATTCGCAGTTGTTGGCTGGCTAAATAGTACAATATATTTATTTACTTGGATATTTAGTGGTTTGTTTGACTAAATTCTTACTCACTGGGTGGTGCAGTTTATAAAGAATGTGATAAGTAAAATTAAACGACATATTTTTGATTTTCTTAGTATAAAGCTCATATTATACGCAAAATGACATGAATATTTATTTCGGAAAGTTCATATTACTTATATAACTTTTACTATTGTGAATGTGAGCACTATGAGTCTGGTTTACTTTATGCTCTATGCCTAGCTTGTTCACCGAGTCGTTGGAGTTGAGTTACTTATACGATTGACTTGAGTGGACCAGAATCTGTGTGGTTCTTTCCTAAAAAGGCCATTTCAAACACTATCCTATACATGGTCTTCACATGATCTGACCAAGAGTATGTCTGGACTTTAAAAGAGACTGACATCTGAGTTTGTTTCGGCACTTCTTCTCAGGGGTAGAAATAAAGTGTTGACCCCGTTTAAATAACCTATCTATTATTGGGATTCTGATAACTACTCTGTTTTAATCTGTAAAAATGATTTGAAAATGAAGCTTCTACTCAGTAGAGGTGCGCTTATCAACAACTGAGAAATACTACGTGAGTAACCAGTAAAGTACCTAGCTATATAATTATGTACTTGAAAAATTATTGAAACTTTATGAAGTTGAAATATTCATGACGAGAAGAATACTTACAGTAAGATAACTCGCGAACGCGACAGTGTCACAGGTCAGATGACGTGCTGCTCAGCTAGGACCGTCGACGTGACGCGGCGGCTCCTTGTGCTCCCACACGATGCACGGGGAAGAGCTGCTTCATCCCAATGCATTCAAACCCAATAAAGGTATTAGACTTTCTCTTACAAAAACATGATCTCACAATCCGATCAATCTTTGGTAGTTTCTCGACAATAGTAAGCTCGAAGCTTCTGAACATCACCTTTTACCTTCATACTAACATCATTATCATAACATACCATATTATTATTACCTGATCGACTCGGAGCCCTCCTAATACATCGATTGTCTCCCATTGTCATTGCTGGATACTGACTAAAGAGTCATATGATCAACGGGGTCTAAGTATTGGATCATAACTATAATTTTCAGAAGGGGCGTGTAGATGTGTCGTAGGACGACAAGAAGAAATTTTCTTGACAGATCTCACTCAACTACACGATACAAGCTACCTTTGACAGACGGAAAATAAAAAATAAATATCGTGAAGCACGAACATCATCATGAACGACTTATAATCATGAAAACATGCATATTGCGAGCAAGCGACCACTAAGCCAGTGACAATATTCAATAGAGAGCTTCGAAGAGTCCCTTCTGTACAGTGTCAGTCAGTGGGCACTCGGCGGACTCTTTGTGTCTGGTGACTTGCCTTCACGAAACTTTCTAGTGGAGGGGTCGATGACCTCTTGATCTAATATATTATTAGAATGTACAATATGACATTATGCTGTCGTTGGGTGTAGCCGTAGATAGTACTGCTATTATATTATATTCTGGGATGTAGTGTGTTATCCGATTGGAAACATTTTTTTTTTTTTTTTTTTTTTTTTCTCTTTATTTATTAGGGACTTGCAACCATTAACAGGTCATGTCAGCCCCATCATTTCCTTAAACAAGTTACTTACAAAATTTTCTTAAGACTATTAAATATAAATTTATAAATAAGCTTAGCTTTATTGCTTGCAGGGTAAGCCAGAATACATTGAAATTTACCTAAATCTAATGCATTTAATTTTAATTTTTTACATAAATGTTGCCTTTCAAAATCATTGCGAATACAATCGGTAGGGAGGTGTTGGGCATCTTCTGGTTTATCACAAACAATACAGTTAGGTGAAAGGGATTTCTTCATTAAAAAGGTAAATTTTTTTAGTGGTACATGTCCTGATCGTATTCTAAAAGCTATTTTAAGTAATTGCCTACCTAGTTTAACATCGGCAAACCACGGTATCCGAGGAGGCTCACATTGCATAGTTTTGTACCATATTCCTTTTTCTCGAGATCTGATGTCAAAATGTTCCATCCACTTTTGTTGCCATATTGTCTTGTACCGTGAAAAATATTCTGAGTAGTCAGGAATTATGAATACCTCGCTTCCGTCTGAACAAGATCTTTTAGCCAAAATGTCAGCCTCCTCATTACCTCTCAAGCCCACATGCGAAGGGATCCATTGCAATCTCAGAGTTACATCATTAGGCATGGTATAGATTTTATCAAGAACAACGTAAGCTAACGCTGTCCCTCTGCAACCAGAGGCGGAGCGAGCTATGTGCTCTAAAGCGCTTTTGCTATCCGAAAAAATTACAACATTTTTAGATTTTAAGCACCTATTTTTTATAGACGATATAGCTTCTGAGATCGCAAATAGCTCGGCGCACATAATGTTTACTTCAGAACAAATTTTAAAACCCTCACGTACTCCTAAACTATTACTAACATAGGCTGCACCAATACCATCCTTAGTCTTAGAACCATCTGTAAACACTTTTTGCCATCCTTCATATTTAATATTTAATTCATCTAGTATATTATTTAACAGTAAACTATAATTATACGAAACTTTGGATGCTTTAACGCAGTCCAAATTGGATAAAATTACTTCATTAATTTTTACTTTAGAAGTCCATATATCTAAATTAAACATCACTAGAGGAGAAGAGGCGAATACTTTCTCGTGTTTAATCTCTGTGTATACAAAAGGTAATAGTGGTTTCTTTTTCTTTTGCCAGTATCTAGAATCAAAAAGGGTTTGGAGTTCTTCTAACAAAATTATGGTGGGATTATTCGAAAAAGAACGAGCTTTAAGACAATATTTATAGGCAATATATTGTCTTCTCAAAAACAATGGCGGTATGCAGATCTCACATTCCATAACGTGTATAGGAGTTGTTTTTATAAATCCGCCAATAATTTGGAAACATTTGGTGTGCAGAATAACCTGAGGAGTCCAAGCTGGGCGGGACCTTCAGTAAACAAACGTTCAAGAGTCATTGTATCACTCAAACTTGTAACATCATGGAAAGTATTGAAGTAATCAACCGCTTGAACACTATTCAGCTGAAACATACATACATATGAACCTTCGGAATATAGCGGTAAAGTTACAACTTGAAACTGAGTAACTTACCCAAGTTTAGTTGTAACTAGAATTCAGTAGCATGAACTGCGTTTAGCTAACCGGAAAATCATGAAATTATTGGAAAAGTTTATTAAAATGATTTTCTCATAGGTAAGTAAGTACTCTCTACCCAATATATGCAGAGTGGTACATCGATACGGACATCGATGCGCAAACTGTAATCATGAATCCAGCACATGACTCTAAGCACCCTAGCGTAGAATTTTTTTCATTTATTTATTTCCCAACTTACATTTGCACATGCACAAACACTTTTTCACGTCAATCATATATTTTTTAAACTAGATGAGGTCGGCATTTCCTATCTGACTACTCTGAGAAGAAAGGTCGAAACAAACTCAGAGGTCATAGTCTCATTTAAAGTCCAGACATAATCTTGGTCAGGTTATATGAAGACCATGTAGGTCGATGTCTGAGATGGTATTTTGAGGAAAGAACCACACAGATTGAGAGGACCTGTCCAGTCAGTGCACGCATTTATAATAATAATTTAATTAAAATAATAATAATTTAATTTAAACGTGCAGCTCAACTCAAGACTTAAGGAGCTCAACGATTCGACGAACAATACCAAAGAAAGGACATTTGGGTAGGCCACATAAATTACTCAAACTGCCAGACCATGGAGAGTATAATAAAAAAAAAAATGAATAAAATAAATGACCCATATCGTCTTCACATTCACAATAATTAAAATAATGTAATACTTTACATGAGATAAATCCTGTAGATGAAATTGAAATAATCGAACAAATAAAGAAATTGAAAATGGAAAAGAGTCCAGGCGCAGACAAAATAACTAATAAAGTTATAAAAACAGGTCACTCTCTACCGGTAAGACCACTAACAAAGCTTTTTAATATGATCATCGAAAGTACTTCCACCCCCAAGCAGTGGTCAGAATCAAACATAATTCTTTTGTATAAAAAAGGAGATCCAA
Organism: Luperina testacea; assembly: GCA_927399505.1. Taxonomy (NCBI): domain Eukaryota; kingdom Metazoa; phylum Arthropoda; class Insecta; order Lepidoptera; family Noctuidae; genus Luperina; species Luperina testacea. Next base: position 68,041 of record OV656774.1, read on the forward strand.
AAGATATATCTAACTACCGACCTATAAGCCTGTTACCAACTATATACAAACTATTCTCTTCAGTCATAGAAAAGAGAATTGGTCAAATACTGGACAGTAAACAACCAATAGAACAAGCAGGCTTCAGAAAAGGTTACAGTACTACAGACCATATACACACATTAGAACAGGTCATTGAGAAATATCAAGAATTCCAGAGACCGCTCTACATTGCTTTCATTGATTACCAAAAAGCGTTTGATACAATTTCACACTCAGCAATTTGGCAAACTCTACACACTCAAAATGTCAACCTAAAATATATAAACATACTTAAAGATCTTTATGAGAAGAGCCAAAGTAGAGTACAATTGGATAACGTAGGGCCACCAATAAAGATAGGAAGAGGGGTCTATTCATAGCAGTGTTGGAGTCGGTCATAAGCAATCTGGACTGGAAGAATTTGGGTATCAATGTCAACGGAAATTATCTTTCACATCTAAGGTTTGCCGACGATATTGTACTTTTAAGTGATAATCATAAAGACTTACAACATATGTCATATGATATCCACCTTACATAGAGCTAGCAAAGAAGTCGGCTTGGAAATAAATCTGAGTAAAACGAAAGCAATGACTAACAACAGCCACGAAACCATACAACTTGAAGATGTCCACCTAGAATATGTGAGTAACTATATATATTTAGGAAAACAAATATCATTCAGCGCGCTAAACAATCAACAGGAAGTAGACAGAAGAGTTCAAAAGACCTGGAACAAGTTTTGGAGTTATAAGGAAGTGCTGAAAGGCAACTTTCCCATTGCACTAAAGAGAAAAATAATGAACTCATGCCTCTTACCCTCCTTGACATATGCATGTCAAACATGGAAGTTTACTCATAAAATAAAAAACAAGATAAAAACAAGTCAAAGAAGTATGGAAAGGAGCATGCTGAAGATAAGTAAATTGCAAAAAATACCACATAGCACAATCCGTAAAGAGACAGATATTATTGATGCCTTAAGTTACGCACAGAAATTAAAAATGAGATGGGCGGGCCATGTAGCCAGAATGGCCGACGATAGATGGACCATACGAACCACGGTGTGGCCAGGACCAGCAGGCCAGAGAAAGAGAGGCAGGCCGCAAACACGATGGGCAGACGACATAATACACATAGCCGGCCGGGGCTGGACAAGAGTAGCAAGCAACAGGGACACATGGCAAGCTCTGGAGGAGGCCTTCACCTAGGAGGGGTTCTTGCACAAAATGTTAATCCTATGACATAGGTAGAAATTGAATAATTATTTATAATAAAATTGAACTATGCTGATTCATTACTGATTGAATAATCTATTTAATTTATTGTGAATTAATTTTGTCTATTTTAATTTTTAATTTTCAAATTTTGTATTTCAATTTCATTTATATTTTATTTATGATTTATTTAAAAAAAAAATATCTATATAATATATTTCAATGTTAATTTTTTTTTACCTTTCCAATGTTTATTGTTTCTATCTATTATTCTAAATCATTGGCAAGAAATAAAAGGCTTTTTTATTTTATTTTATTTTAATACTTTACAAAGTAAGAAAACGTTATTGTTTTTAAAATAAATCAATAATGTCAATGTGTATATTATAAAAAAAAACAAAAACACTCAAAATGCAGAAATTGGAAGCAGCTCAATCCCAAGCCTTTTTGTCCTCAAATAATCTTTAACGGTACAAAAGGCTTTCTTGCACAACTTACGTTTAATTATTAAATTTATTGTTACGAGCTTGGGGTTCGTGACAATAAAACTGCCGATTTAATAACCAAAAAAAATGACACTTTACTCACCAACACTAATTACAGCTCAAACACACTAATTAATAAACACAATGTCACTTACTGATCACTCTTAGTCGCACTCGAATATCGCTTTCGATGTTATCGCATGTATAGCTTATCCAAAACTATGTGTCTCGCGGCTCGCGCCCGCCTTATATAGTCCCACAGAGCCACTCGATAAACATCTAGTATGTTCGAGTACATAGCGGTCCCGACCGACTCGACGTCGATAGTTCTCGGAACTACTAGTACCTACAGGAAGGGTCAATGTCCTAGTACCAAGGCCAAGGTACTAGTTCTGCTACCCGATACAAGATGGCGCTAGTGGTAACTAATGGCGATACATGGCGATGTATCAAGCATTATTTTTGGCGCGCAACACTGCCCCCTCCTAAGACATGCTCGTCCCGAGCATTATTGGCTCCATAATAACGCGCCAGTCGATCCACATGGACGATCTTAGGAGTACCTCTTGCACCTTTCTGTATCCGGTAGGTTACATCATTGATCTTTGTCACAATCCGGTACGGTCCGTCCCATTTAGCTTGAAGCTTAGGAGATTTCCCTTTGCTGCGGACTGGATTGTGCAACCACACTAGTGAACCTTCGTCGAACCCTTTATTATTCATTTTGCGGTCATAACGGGTTTTCATCCTTTCAGACATTTGCTGGCCCGATTGTCGGACGTGCTCATAAATGTCATTCATCTTGTTCCGCAAATCATTTGCATAATCAGTTACACTGCGTGGGGCATCAGGTGGTATTCCGGTGATCAGGTCTGCAGGCAGCCGTAGTTCTCTTCCGAAGTTTGCGAAAGCTGGCGTCACCGATGTACTTTCGTGGACAGCGCTTCGATATGACAACAAAAACGGTTGTATGTGCTTGTCCCAATCTCGTTGCCGATTTTCCACAACTTTTGCTAGATACCTCTCCAGTGTCTGGTTAAATCGTTCCACCATTCCATCCGATTGTGGGTGGTAAGAAGTCGTTCTTGTCTTATGAGTACCCATAACTCGACAAGTCTCCTGGAATATTTGGGACTCAAAATTCCTTCCTTGGTCACTGTGAATCTCCAAAGGTACTCCAAAACGACAGAAGACTTCATGAACTAATTTATCCGCAACTGTCGAAGCTTCTTGATTTGGAATGGCGAAGACTTCCGGCCACTTAGTGAAATAATCCATCACAACCATGAAATACTTGTTACCACTTTCACTTTCCGGAAACGGCCCCGCAACGTCAAGGGCTATCCTCTCCCATGGTGCACCAACATTGTACAATTTCAATGCACCCCTACTACGAGTCTGAGGTCCTTTTACAGCTGCACAACTTGTACATTTGCGACACCAATCCTCGACATCGTCCCGACAGTGGACCCAGTAAAACCGTTCTCGTATCTTCAGTAGAGTCCGTTTTACTCCCAGATGACCTCCTGAACAACCATTATGGTACAGCTGTAGAACATCCGGTACTTGAGCTTTAGGGACAACCATTTGCAAATGACAGCTGTCTCCCCGAGCATTTTCCCATTTACGGCACAGGACTCCATCCTGAACCACCAAGCTGTCCCATTGGGCCCAATAGCTTTTTGTGACCGAACTCATCGCTGAGACGTCACTCCACCTGGGCTTAGGAGCTCTGGCCTTCATCCACTCCAGAATTGGCTTGATGTCCGAATCTTCCTGCTGTGCACGTTGTAGACTTTCCTTCCACTCGTTGTTGAGGTCTGTCTTGAGCATCCTCACAGGTACCACTTCCTTACTCTCTTGTCTAGTACAATGCTTGCAGTCTTCAGGACAAGGTCTTCTTGACAATGCATCTGCGTTGCCATGAGATTTTCCGCTGCGATGTTCGACCACGAAGTCGTATTCCTGCAGTAGTTCAATCCATCTCGCAACTTGACCTTCTGGATTTTTGAACTGCAATAGCCATTTCAGTGCAGCATGGTCAGTTCGTAAGTGGAATTTCCGACCCAGAAGATATTTGCTAAAATACTGCAATGATTTTACCACAGCAAGCAGTTCCCGTCTCGTAACACAATAGTTCCTTTCCGGCTTTGACAACGACTTGCTGAAGTACGCTATCACAACCTCTTGATCACCATTCCGTTGAGATAACACACCGCCAAGTCCGATGTCACTTGCGTCTGTGTCAACTATAAATTCCTTGCCCGCATCAGGGTATCCCAAAATAGGTGTATTGCACAGACGGTCCTTTAGCTCCTGGAATGCGATGTCGCAACTATTATCCCAGCAGAAATGTCGCTTCTCCTCGGTTAGCTTATGCAGGGGTTTGGCTATGTCTGCAAAGTTCTTAACAAATCGCCGATAATAGGAGCACAAACCCAGAAACGCTCTGACCTGCGTCTTGTCTTTTGGAACTGGCCAGTCCTTGACAGCAGCAATTTTCTCTGGATCCGTGCGGATATCTTCTTCAGACACGACATATCCCAAAAAACTAACTTGTCGTTTGAATAGTGAACACTTCTTCGGACTTAACTTGAGGTTGGCACTCTGGATCTTCATGAGCACGCGTTCCAGGTTTTGAAGATGTTCTTCAAACGTACGGCCTACGATGATGATGTCATCCAAGTAGACCAGACAGGCATCGCCAATTAGCCCGGTAAGTACAAGTTCCATCAACCTTTCAAACGTTGCCGGAGCATTGCACAATCCAAACGGCATAACTTTAAATTGCCACAGACCCTTTCCTGTTGAGAATGCAGTTTTCTCTTTGTCCTTGCGATCGATTTCAACTTGCCAGTAGCCACTTTTTAGGTCCAGCGTGCTAAACCACTTTACGCCAGTAAGCATGTCCAGCGTGTCATCAATTCTTGGCAAAGGATAGCTGTCCTTCTTCGTAACGTCGTTCAGACGACGATAGTCAACACAAAACCGCATGCTGCCGTCCTTCTTTCTTACCAGCACTACAAGTGAACACCATGGACTAGATGAAGGTTCAATCACACCATCCTTCACCATTCCCTCAATCATGGTTTCCACTTCCTTTTCACGTGCTACCGGCAGTCTCCTTGGCCGCTGACGGATAGGCAATTCTTCTCCTGTGTTTATTTTGTGTTGAACTAAGCCAGTCCTCCCGATGTCAGCATCGTTTGCCGAGAAAACATTGGCGTACCTGAGTAACATCTTCTTTGCTTTGACCATTTCATTTTGGGACAGAGCGCTGCGGCAATCTTCTAAAAGGGTGGTCACTCTCGTTTCTGCATCCTTGCTGAGGGTCTCAGTCGATAGATATTGGCATCGACGCAACCAATCTACTTCCTCGCAAGTACCAACTAGTGTGCCTTTTTCTATAATCTGTTCCTGATCAGAAAGGTTCAGCACACGTACCCCTGAGATGTCGGTGGTGCTGACCAAAGTTCGTGCCACTTTCCATGGAAGGTCATTGTCTACCCTTTCCACGAGTACACAACGAGGAGTTCGCCCAGGATTCCGAGGAAGACTAACCGGCACAATCGTTTCCGATCTCGGCGGAAGAATAATCTTCTTAAGGCTGTATACATTTCCTGGTAACGCCCCTTCCACGAAAAGTTCCTCTTGTCCACATTTCAATACACCTTGCTTAACGTCGATCTCGCAACAATTCTTCCTCATAAAGTCAAGGCCCAGGATGCAATCGTCCATTATATCAGCCACAATGACATTATGCAGGTAGCTTCTGTTGCCTAGCTTCAATTCCATCTTCTTCTCTCCATGGACGGGTATGCGCTGACCGGTGGCTGTTACCAAATTAATGTGTTCTCGGTTGTGTGCGGAGTCCCCAAGGAACCGACTTATAAGTTGGGAACTGACGACCGTACGAGAGGCTCCAGTATCTATGGTCAGCTTACACGGCGTTCCGTTGACCTCGCCCTTGATGATTAGGCTATTCCCATCATGGGTTTGTGTGATCGAAATCCTTGGGGCTCCTTGAACATCAGCCAGCACCCGCCCCGCAGTCCTGGCTATTACTCGTTTCCCTGCTGCTGGTGTTGGGCGGTGCTGTTAGCCGCACTGCCCTCTGGAGATCGGGCGTCTTCTCTTTCTGCAGTTCGCTTAGGGCAACTGGATCGAAGGTGGCCCCTTTCCCCACAGCCGTAGCACCTAGGGCTGTACCCTTTATTGCGGTCGCGAACTGTAGCCGCTGCAACCTCCCTGACGCGATGGGAACGATGATCCTGCCGCACCGCTTCCACCTCTAATGCATGGGCCAAGGCGTCCTTAAGCGTCCCGTGGTGACCGAGCCTCACAGCAGCTCTAACTTCAAGGTCGCGGATGCCGTCGATGAATGCCTGCACCAGGTTCCCATCAATAAGCGCAGGTACGGACTGGTAAGCTTTACGAACCAGCTTCTCCACTTCAAGGGCCCACTGCTGCAGGTTTTCGTTACTGCGTTGCACGCGATCCTTGAGCTGCGCACGGAACACATGTTCCAGGTGAGCGTCGCCATACCGAGCCTCCAATGCCTCAAGGAGCTGCTCGTAAGTCACTTCCTTACCGAGAGCTTCCAGGACAGTTAAGGCCTGGTCACGCAGGCCCAGGGTAAGGGCAGTCATGGCCTGACTTTTATTCCACCCGTTCGCCTTCATGACAGCCTCAAACTGGATTTTGTAGGCCGACCAGGAAGAAGTTCCGTCGAACGGTGGCACTTTGAATCCACGTAGCGAAGGTGTTGTAGCTACGGGAGCTGCGATTCCATCACACAGTTTAAGGTTGTCCAGCGTTTTCTTCATATCAGCCATCACGTTGTCAACCCGATTATTCACGTGGTCGATTCGGGTTTCAGCTTCCGACAGACGGTTGTCGTGTTGAGCAACCTTGTCCTTCACCTCCTTCATGTCTTTCCCGAAGGTAGCGTGAAGATCCTTTATAAGGAACATCTGCTCTTCCTGGCGGCGCGCCTGCTCCTCCTTATCCCGCTGGAGCTGTTCCTCCAACCGACGAGCCTGTTCCTCCTGTCGGCAGGCCTGTTCCTCCTGTCGGCGGGCCTGTTCCTCCTTGTCCCGCTGGAGCTGTTCTTCCAGTCGATGGGCCTGTTCCTCCTGTCGGCGGGCCTGTTCCTCCTGTCGGCGGGCCTGTTCCTCCTGTCGGCGAGCCTGCTCCTGCAGCATCATCATCAGAGCAGCAAAATCTGGTGCTGATGATGCTGGAGCAGCTGTGGACGGGCCGGCCTCCGTGGTCGGTTGCTGGCCTTCCGACCTCTGTGGCGTTGTTCCACCGAATCGCCTCTGGTCCGTCTCTTGCTGGCGTTGACTCCGGGTACGGATACCCTCCATGTCGTCTTTGGGTAAAATCGGCATGGTTTTTAAACCTCGCTTCTGACACCAATTGTTACGAGCTTGGGGTTCGTGACAATAAAACTGCCGATTTAATAACCAAAAAAAATGACACTTTACTCACCAACACTAATTACAGCTCAAACACACTAATTAATAAACACAATGTCACTTACTGATCACTCTTAGTCGCACTCGAATATCGCTTTCGATGTTATCGCATGTATAGCTTATCCAAAACTATGTGTCTCGCGGCTCGCGCCCGCCTTATATAGTCCCACAGAGTCACTCGATAAACATCTAGTATGTTCGAGTACATAGCGGTCCCGACCGACTCGACGTCGATAGTTCTCGGAACTACTAGTACCTACAGGAAGGGTCAATGTCCTAGTACCAAGGCCAAGGTACTAGTTCTGCTACCCGATACAAGATGGCGCTAGTGGTAACTAATGGCGATACATGGCGATGTATCAAGCATTATTTTTGGCGCGCAACATTATTAAGGCTTAGATCTTGAACTAGTTTACATACCAAAATAATACTAGCTTACATACCTAATTTCAGCTTTCTAGGACTTCAGGAAGTACCCTAAGAATTTTGATGATCATCATGAGTGAGTCAGTGACGAAATCGGAGTTTTTTTAGATAAATAAAATCTAAACTTACCATTTGAAACTTTATATCCTAACTTCCTAACTTAGTATTATAAATGCAAAAGTAAGTTTGTTTATTACCTTTTCACGCCTAAACCACTGAACCGATCATCCTGAAATTTTGCATATACGTTGTCAGGTGTACAGAAACGGGGATACCTTTCATCCCATACACTCTCACATACACTCTCGCAGACAAACACAATACGACGCACCGATGTTCACACTCGAAACATATATACTCTCACTAACATCCACAATTTTATTTTAATTTTTTATTTTTATTCAATATTATTTAAGTAGGTACGGTTTTGTTAACTGGAATAAGTAAAAACCGGCCAAGAGCGTGTCGGGCCACGCTCAGTGTAGGGTTCCGTAGTTTCCCGTTCGTCACAATAAGTGTTTCCACTTATGAGTTTAAAAGTGGGTATCCATTATGTTCGCGTAATAATCGTAGTCGATCATAGATCTTAAAATATTGGGATTCGATTTTAATAATTCTTTTTTTGTTTTTGTTTGAAAAAAAATACGTTCAGGATAATAAAATATGTAAACGAAGTTAAAAAAATGCTTGCATTATACGATTATGCTACAAACTTAGTCCAGAAATTATTTTGTACAACTTTTTGCCTTTTTTGTACAAAAACTGTTGTTTCCATCAAGTTCAAAATAATTTTCCTAGAAAGTCCTTATAAAGTTCTACTTTTCAGATTTTTTTCATATTTTCTAAACTTATGGTTCAAAAGTTAGAGGGGGGGACGCATTGTTTTTTACTTTTGGAGCGATTATTTCCGAAATTATTGACATTATCAAAAAATGATTTTAGTAACCCCTATTCATTTTTAAATACCTTTCTAACAGTATATTACAAAGTCAAAGTCAAAGTATTTATTTGTATGTTTTTTGGTTATACATGTGTGGTCTTACAGAATTATTACGTTTCTCAAAAAACAACCTATTAGGGCATATACAATTAAAGAAATAAGAAATTTAAAGTCATAAATTAACAGTAGTTTCAACGTTTGGTGTACAGCCAAAAACTTAAAAAAAAAAATTATTAGGATTACAATTAATTAAATACACAAAAAATATAAAAACAGATTACAATTAGATAGTCAATTTTATTATTATTATTATTTATTACACGTTAGGGTTGAAATTAAAAAAAAATCACTTCCCTCTTTACATATAGGGAGGCTACCCTAATAAAACATTTTTTTCCAATTTTTATTTTACCACTTTGTCGGTGTGATTGATATACATATTGGTACCAAATTTCAGCTTTCTAGTACTAACGGTCACAGAGATTAAGCGAGGACGGACAGACATGGCGAAACTATAAGGGTTCCTAGTTGACTACGGAACCCTAAAAATGCTGTATGTACTATGGAAGAGCGGAGTCTCCTAACACAGACATTGTTTGCTTAAAAGTAGGCTCCAAACACTGTATCCCTTTTTGTAGACTGAAGCATTAATAAATTTATTATTATTATTAATCCCGTAAAAAAGTGCTGTTCTCGACGAAAACAACAATAACGTTATTCTGATAATAGATGGCGCCACGTGTCTTTCGAACGGGATGACACTTATGCGGGTGAATACACGGGGCGCTGGTAGAGTTTAATAAGTCCACTATTGACATCATATTCCGAGAATTTTGTTTATGTGGTATAATCCAAACCCAAGTTATGAGGGTTCAAAAAAACGACGAAGTGCTTCGAGAAAAGGTAGGTAGTGCCCTTGCGCTTCGCTTGGCTCGTCTTGGCGGGGGCACTGCCTTGCCCCCAGATTTGTCACAAGCAGTCTGACAGTATGATGTATTTTGGGGCATCAAATCTGAGATTAAACGAAAACCCCCACTCAACTGCCGAGTACAGACACGCGCACACCAGGAGCTGACAATAACTGTTTGTGAGTAAGTACTTGTGACAAGATTACACTAAGTACCTAATGTATCTGTACCGCGACTGGCGAGGTTATAAATCTAGAAAATACGCCCGTTCGTAATGGCGTGCTTTCATTTACGACAAGACTACGATTATTTTAAAACGAGTAAGCATGGAATTTATTGCCGGTTCTAATTCTTCATAGCAAGCGACAAATTGGAACCGTGCCCCTTACTACTGACGTTTAACAAGTTATAACATCATACGTTGAGTAGTGGGCACTAGTGGGTACATGATCATGTTTATAGCTCGGGCTGGCTGCACAGTCTACAGTCGAGCAAGCGAGGACAGCGGCCGCATTACATAGCACCTATGATCCGAGGCTAGTCTGTTCCCATCAGTCGGTGAATACAGCTGACAGTGCAACAGATCATTCAACAGTTCGTCATTTTTTTTGTTACTAATGAACTTTGACTAAAATATGACAAAAAATATTGTACCTAACATCTACATAATTATCATCATAGAAAAATGATCGTTATTTGAGCATGCAGCAACGCCTACTTTACCTTACTTATGAATACATGACGGCAGAGTACAGGAGCTCAAACCGTCACAAGCAACGAACTTGTGACAAAGTTGAAACCAGTTGTCTATTATTACATGTAGCAATGATTCATGCTTGTTATTGGCTCTTTATCACATTTTTTCGTGTTTTTGACAGCTTAGTATTGTATGATTGCTATTAAGTAAATACTAGCTTCTGCCCGCGACTTCGTCAACGTGAAATTTCTTGTCCCCCGACCCACCCTGCGTTCTTTCTGACTTTTTTGCCTTTTCGACTCCTAAATGTCCTAGTGTGATGTTAAATAGCAGATAGCCTTCTTCAAGATTTGGACTATTTATTTTATTTATATTACTAGCTTCTGCCCGCGATTTCGACCGCGTGAAATTTGGACTTTCCTCTAAAAATTTCGAAAATGTATGTTTATGATCATTATAAGTTATTTAGACAAATATGTTTTCGGGCCAATTTTTGAGTTTGATATAATATCCCCATTACCGTATCTCTAATTCTCTACATTGACGTCATGGTGGGGCTTGCGCGCTCCGACCTCTAGGTCTAAGCAGGAAGAGTTTACATTGCCGGAACACGTCGAAGGTGAGGAGCCAGACCAAGAGGGATACAGAAACCCGCAGGGCAGCATGTGGCGAGCTGTTGGCCAGTAGCGACCCCACGGACCCTATCTCCCGGGAGAAGTCTTGTTGCTCGCCTCTGGCTTGCCTTTTTTAGCCGGATGGAGTGAACAATGGCGAGGAACAGAGCTCCCACCTAATTTATGCCGGTTTGAATGGAGATTCGCAAGAGCAAACGTGCTCGGAGGAAGGAAGTATTCCAGTAAGACGCTGGTAGGGATCTTGACCGTACTTCCGGGATTGGCTCGGTAGCCATGGAATACCTTTCCATTTCTCATAAGCACCTCAGGACATGTTGCCCCTTGTCGCTACGTAACTATGAGCTAGTAAGCCATTCCGGGGGCCATTATTGAGTGTGCAAGTCACCCCCTGCCATTTTATCCGTGTATATATAAAAAATTGATAAGGCAGGGGTCATAGTTCTTGGTAACCAGTCCACTTTAGCCACCCAAACCAATAGTCCAACTTTTTATTTTTCTAATCTTACAATAGTTCTACACAAACCGGTGGTTATCCTTGGGTGCACTTGCATACAGGGACAAACTTGCTAATGGGCCTCTGCGAGTTGGCTTCGGCCCCTCGTACGCCTTCTAAAGGAAGGGAAGACCCCATGGTCCCGAGATATGTAAAATAAAAATATAATAGTAATTTATCTTCAAAAAAGTACAAAAGCGTTACAAGGAACAAAATGTTTCATCTATTTTAGAGAGGTGAATGTACAGAGGCATTTTAATTTAAGTCTACGACTCCCAAACTAAGACATCTCGTATCTTGGGTATTTTTAGATAAAAGGGATCAGATTTTTCAAATAAACTGTATCCCCGCTTGTCACCCCCAGAGGGGTTGAATTAAAAAAAAATCATTTGGGATGTGTTCATAACTTGACTCAAAGACCCATTTTCAAGTAATGGTAGCAAGCAGTAAAATCCACCCCTTAAACTTTATTATCCTTTTGTACCTTGGTGGAGTCGATTTTTGAAAAACCCTTAAATACATACTTTTTGGGGTTCCGTACCTCGAAAGGAAAAACGGAACCCTTATAGGATCACTCGTGTGTCTGTCCGTCCATCTGGAACATCCAATTTGCTCCGAATCAAATGAACCGATTAAGTTGAAATTTAGTGCACATATGAATCTCTGTAACTCAAATACAGACGTATAACGTAAATAAATGAATTTTGAATATGGGGGTCATTTTAGGGGGGTAAAAAGAAAATTTAAAAAAAACTTTCGCAATCTGTATCGTGTGACATATCAAATGAACGGGCTTACTGTGAGGATTTCAAATATATTTATTTCATAATTTTAAAGTAAATTGTATTAAAGTTATTTAAGGAAATATAAGAAAAAAATTTAGAGGCACTTTTGAATTGGCAAGAAGTTGGTCAGAAAATATGAAGCTAGTTGCCCATTCCAAAGCGTAGGTACCTATGGAGAAGAACGGGCAAGAAAGTCCATGGACACTATTTTAAATTATATTTTTACAAAAATATTAGTTACGTAATTAATGTTGAATTTATATTTATACGTGAGAACGATGTAAAAAAGACGTACGCGTTAAAAGCGTCCTGAGTATAGTAAATAGTAAGAAAACAACAATTCAAAAATAAAATAATTAAAAATAAGCCGAGGCAGCTAAGAGATGACCAGCACCAACTGATGGCGCCCGTTCACGAACATGACGCATAGATCAGCACCATTCAGCTCAACGATTTTGAAGGGAGCTAAATGATCCAACACACACGCCACCGTCAGCGAGACATTTGTGTGAGCATGACATACTATCAGCCGCCAGGGCACATTTAAGTCAATGAAAGACATAATTATTACCCGGTAAATGGTACATAAGGTATAGTACATACATAGAACTCACATCTGTGTTATGCAATTATACAATACAAAGGAAATTGAGTTTATACAACGCAAAGATAGTCTTACAATCTTCAGCAGCTCCAACAGTATTTTCAAGTGTTAAGGACCAGCATTGAACCAAGTTACCAGCCATTTTTATCAGCGATGTAATCCCCTAGCTTATAGTATGCCTGACTGCATAGTGTGCGTTTTATATAAGACTTGAATTTTGTTTCATTCAGTTGAAGAATGCGGGGAGGTATTATATTATAACATTTCAAACAGTAACCCATAGAAGATGAATCTACTTTAACAAGTCTGATGAAACCTGGTTGAACTAATAGGTATATTTATAGTACCTACTATAATTATGTCTTTCACCTCTTTTACTAAGAAGATGTAAGTTTTTTCTTACATACATGATGTTTTCGTAGATATATTGACAAGGCACCGTCATAATGTTAATTTCCTTAAACAGTGCCCGCAGACAATCGCACCTGCGGAGATTATAAATGGCTCTGATGGCTCTTTTCTGCAGAATAAAAATAGAATCGATGTCTGCAGTCTGTCCCCAAAGTAAAATACCGTAAGACATGATACTATGAAAGTAACTAAAATAGACTAGTAGTAGTCTCGCAGTATCTACATCAGTAAATTGACGGATTTTTCTGACAGCATAAGCAATTGTAAATTAACAATAATCCAAGAGAACCTACTACCAGATACGGAACAACAATAGATGCTGTATTTATGAGATATCTTGACAATGTGATGTCCAATACTTTTGTGACATACTTCAGTTACCATCGACCAATTGTCACAGTAATACCGTCGTCAGAGGCAACATCGAATGTAACTATTACCGAAGTCACTGATTGAACGAATGAAGTTGTATAAATTGTTTTTATATTTAATGAAAATAAATGTTTATTAAATAAACAGTCATCATTTTCTGGAAAAAATCGTAATATTTTATTTTATCATTATGCCATATTTAGTTTATATCGCAATCGCGTAACAAGCATAAAACGTCCGCTGAACGCGACGTCAACGTCGCGTCTGCTTAACGTTAACGTCGCGTTTGTTGGCAATAGTATCATCTGCGCGACGTTAACGTCGCGTTCAGCGGACGTTTTATGCTTGTTACGCGATGACGCGACGTCAACGTCGCGTCTGCGCAGCGTCGACGCCGCGCAGACGCGACGTTGACGTCAACGCTCGTAAAACGCCAGTGGGATAGCGGCCTAACTTTCGCGTGTTTGCGTGCTTTCGACCCCTCGCCGTGACTAAAACAAATGCGATCTATGCACTCCGAAGGTTGCGGGGAGGGGAGCCAGGGGAGGTAAACATTTTGTTTCATGCACAGTGAAACAATGACAGGCTGCTAGGGATGGGAAATACATGTGACAAGAAATAACGATATTAGAACGAAAATGTATTGAGTGCGGTCGATTCGACGCCACGCGCCGTCCTAAATTATTAGCAGTGAACCAATTTTGGACCTGCAGTAGGGCGTTATTTACGTCGTCAAAAAATTAAGGAAGTGTCATCAGCAAATAACACCATTTGTGGTTGATTTTTTAATAAATGGAGTAGATTAAATTCTTTCCAACCACGGAACCCTTCATTGTGCGTGGTCCGACACGCACTTGGCCGGTTTTTTATTTTACAGAGTTTCAAGTTAAACCGACAGCGGGTTACATATTTTTCTAACCTATCACCTTTGTCACCCCTAAATTCTCTGTGAGGTTAATCAAAGTTACAGAAAAACCCTGAACCACTTTATTATTTATTTTGTTCTTACTTATTGAGTTTCGAGTTAATTGGACGCGCATTAAAATTATTCCATACTAAATTTGACACCCCCAATCTCCCTTTAGTTAGGGTAGTTTAGAATTCCAAAAAATTACGAACTTTATAATTTACTTAGATAAGTATTTGTGCCATTGTTTTTAAGTTATACTTTATAGTATAATCAAGCCAACTCACTGAAACCCCTTTAAACATCGAATTACTTACCACTTTTTGTCCCGTTAGGGGTCAATTTTCGAAAACCTCATACACTTATTTATTATTGACTAGCGACCCGCCCCGGCTTCGCACGGAAACATTATTATTATTATACATATAAACCTTCCTCTTGAATCACTCTATCTATTAAAAAAAACCGCATCAAAATCCGTTGCGTAGTTTCAAAGATTTAAGCATACAAAGGGACAAAGGGACAAAGGGACATAGGGACAGATAAAGCGACTTTGTTTTATACTATGTAGTGATTATTTTCTGTCAAAAGTATTAATACTGAGTTTCGAGTTAATCGGACCGCGTGTTAAAATTCTTCCACACAAACTTTAACACCCCAAAACCCCATTTGAGGGGTAGTTTAGAAAAAAACAAAAAATGCCAAACTTTTTATTTTACTTAGATAAGTATTTGTGTCAAATTTCACGGTTATTAACTCAAGGAATAATATTTTTCATACAAACATAATCTCCTCTTTTCACCCCCACAGGGTGGAATTTTGAAAACTTGTTTAAGATGTGTTCATAACTTGACTCAAAGATTATTCACCAATTTTCGAGTTGATCAAACCACGCAGTAAAATCATCCTCTGTAAAATTGACTACCCCTTTTCACCCTGTTAGGGGTAGATTTTCGGAAAACCCTGGTACACGTTATTCTTTATTTTTAGTTTTAAATATAAATACTGAGTTTTAAGTTAATTGGAGAGCGCGTTAAAATTCTTCCATAAAAATTTTGACACCCCCAAATCCCCCATTAGGGGGTTGTTTAGAAAAACAAAAAAATGCTAAACTTCATAGTTTACATAGATAAGTATTTGTGCCAAGTTTCAAGGTTATTAACTCGAGGAATAAGATTTTTTCATACAAACATAATCCCTCCTTTTCCCCCCTTATAGGTTGAATTTCCAAAAACCCCTTCTTAGTGGATACCTACTCTCCACGAAAAACACATCCTTCAAAATTCATGTCTCTAGGACCAGCGGTTTAGGCTGTGCGTTGATATCTCAGTCAGGTCATTGAATTTTATATATGTATGTATGTATATACATAGATGTATGTATACCTACACACATGCATCACGAGTTCACGACACGTAATTCTGTCCTTCAAAAAAGAATATTATTAATTTGTGTATGTACTCGTATGTCAAAAAGATTAAGGTCGGACTTTTAATTAGCTGCAGTAAAATTACACTTTTTACTGTCATTTCGTAAAAAAATGTTGTCACATTATCTATATTAGTATTTTGCTAAAAAGCAATCGACATGAGCTTAGCAAACATTCTCAATGCGCTACAGAAGGGGAACAGCCCCATCAACATCCGGAACGCATTATTGTATTGACTGCGAAGGGCGCTGTACGATTTTTGAGTGTAAACTACCCACAGGCTGCACGTGTAAAATGAGCTGCAATATGCACGAAATAAGGTACTAATAAGTTAAGTTCTAATAAGGATTAACAAATGAAATATATTTTTTGAAATTCGACTAGTGTTACCAGAAATTAGCGAGCTTAAACAAACAAACTCTTCAGCTATATTATTAATAATATATTATGTAGATATAGATTCAAGAGCAATGTGTGTGGTGTGTGTGATTCGTGTGTGGTGCGTGACTTGAGCGCGCGCAGATCGCGTGTGGCGCGTGACGTCACGGTCACGGCCAGGCACCGGCCAAGCGTGACGCGTGCGCGCCACTGCGTGATAGTGACGCTGCTGCCGCCCACTGCCGCCGAGCTGATGTTAATACACTCCACTGATAACTATTATGATTAGCGATCACTGAGCTCCACGAAACTTGGGCGAACACGTCAGTAAGCTTCCTGTGGGTGCTTCTGTCAACAACAGTGAGAACATGCCTTCATCTAATGCGTTCCGGGAGGGCACGACTCGTCCACGTAACATCTACGACTCATCAATGAAGCATTGCGACGCGTCTATAAAACGTCTACATGCTTAATAACAGCTGCATCTGGAGCAGTCTCAGAAATAACACGCCTTTAAAACAGTGTTTCATTGTTTGCCCGCGACGCGCCGATAGCTGTGATGACGTATCCCGCAGTGTGGGGGTCGTGTAATGGTATATTGCACATTTTACCCAACAGAACCTACATTAATAACTTTCTGTAGTATATTTCTTGTAGTACAGTAAGCCGCACGTCTGTGGTAGTACTTAGTCGGTCTACTGCACATACAACGAACACTTACACAGTACTCCTAAAATAAGCATTAACATTTACTACTTACTAGTATTTCAAAATCTGTTTTTTTGGGTTTTGTACCTCAAAAGGAAAACCGGAACCCTTATAAGATCACTTTGTTGCCCGCCTGTCTGTCCGTCTGTCAAAACCATAATTAATAACAAATATTCAGGGCTGCAATCCCATGAAACGGTGAAAAAATCAAACTTCTAAGTACCTATTGTTTTTGTTTTGTGTTTTTAACTGCTTTTATTTAACGCCACTACGGGCCTCGTCGGGTCAGCGGGGGGAGTGAGGTGTTTGACTCCCCCCGCGACGTCTAAGAGGGGCGTGTGTGGAACACTACGCGCCGCCACCTCGGGTCCTGATGTGTGGGGGGCGACGGACGTCCCCGAGTCCGTCGCCTCTGGACCTATTTAGGGGGGCTGGATGAGGGCGTTGGCCGCCCTCCGCCGACGCACGGTGCGCCTGCTGCGGGCCGGGTGAGTGGACGAGGTCTCCCTCTCCCTTTCCGCAGCCTCCTTCTGCGAGACGACCGTTTCGCAGAAGGAAACCACCGCGTCCCAGGACTCTTCGCTGCCGACCATCGACTTGACCACGGCCGACAGCGAAAGGTCACTGCCTACTTCTGAGATGAGGGCACGGCGCGGCTCCTCCCAAGCGGCACACTCTGCCAGCGTATGCCACGCCGTGTCCTCCTGGCAGTCGACGCAGTGGTGACACCGGGCGTCCGGCTCCCTGTTTATGCGACACAGGTACTTCCCAAAGCAACCATGCCCCGAGAGCACCTGCGTCACCCGAAACGACAGGGAGCCGTGCCTCCTCCCGAGCCAGCGCTCGAGTACCGGCCGGACCGCCTCGATGGTGCCGAGGGCGGCGGTAGGGCGTGAAAGCCTGTCCCGCCATTCCGCCACCAGGACCTCGCGAAGCTGAGACCGACGCAGCTCCATATGGCGCTGCGTCAACCTTTCGCAGAGTAACCTACCCACTTTTTTTTTAACGAGGAGAAATGCTCATGCATACTGCACTACCACGGGGAGATAGTGCAGTTATGTGGGACTCTAACCCACTAAAACTCCGTAACGTAATCGTAAGCGGCAGAGGAGGACACCGTGGAGTTTCCACGGTGTCCTCCTCTGCCGCTTACGGCGGGAACACGGGCACGCGTTAGCACTGATCCGTGAACCCGCTGCGGCTGTCCATTACCGGACCCTCCTCTGGGGAGTACTTTCCATTACCGGCGCGCCAGAACACATCTGCGGCGGGGTCTGTCAGACTCTGACTAAAAACCACCCCGGTGTTCCATCTCACACCTACGCCGGGGGTCGCGGGAACGTACGATCCTTCCGCAACCCCCGGCTAGTGCCGGCCCGCCTAAGCGGGCCCCGTCTGGTCGGGGGGCGGAGTGAGGTGTTTGACTCCCCCCGCGACGTCTAAGAGGGGCGCGCGTGGAACACATCGCGCCGCCACCTCGGGTCATGATGTGTGGGGGGCGACGGACGTCCCCGAGTCCGTCGCCCCTGGACCCGTTTAGGGGGGCCGGAAGAGGGCGTTGTCCGCCCTCCGCCGACGCCCGGTGCGCCTGCTGCGGGCAGGGTGAGTGGACGAGATCTCCCTCTCCCTTTCCGCAGCCTCCTTCTGCGAGACGACCGTTTCGCAGAAGGAAACCACCGCGTCCCAGGACTCCTCGCTGTCGACCATGGACTCGACCACGGCCGGCAGCGAGAGGTCACTGCCTACTTCTGAGATGAGGGCACGGCGCGGCTCCTCCCAAGCGGCACACTCTGCCAGCGTATGCCACGCCGTGTCCTCCCGGCAGTCGACGCAGTGGTGACACCGGGCGTCCGGCTCCCTGTTAATGCGACACAGGTACTTCCCGAAGCAACCATGCCCCGAGAGCACCTGCGTCACCCGAAACGACAGGGAGCCGTGCCTCCTCCCGAGCCAGCGCTCGAGTACTGGCCGGACCGCCTCGATGGTACCGAGGCCGGCAGAGTAACCTAACCAAACCTCACCTCGAAGTGCCCTTCGCTCGCATTTGCATCCTAAGTCGCCTATCGACCGACCGCAACCATGCAACCGATGTTGACCGCCTGCGCGCGCCGACCGATAGGTAGTTATTTTCATTAAAATTCCGAGTTAAAAAAGTTATTCTGTAACCAATAGTAGAAAATAAATTAATCTGGTTTCCAAAGAGCAAGAAAACGATTATTTTAACAGAACATTATGTTTTTGGCATGAGTTAATTCGTAACATCTTTGTCCATTAGTAACATCTTTAATAACGAGGACGCATAATATTGATACTCCACTTGTAACAGATCTACTTGCTCCTATTAAATAGAGGGTAAGCAGACTTGTTCAATAAATTTTTATTTAGGGAACGATAAAATACAGCAAGTTATAAAAAAACCGGCCAAGTGCGAGTCGGACTCGCGCACCGAGGGTTCCGTACAAACCTGCAAGGTTTACAAAGTTCGTTCATTACGACAATCGAGTCATAACTATGGTATTTTTATTGCAAAATGAAATTCATAACATTACAATGGGGAAAGATGGAGGAGCATAAATTTAAGACAAAGATCTCTATATCGTTTAAGTAATCCTTTATTTTATATTAACACATATCATTTATCTATAATATAACTGAAACACTTATACTAGCCTTGCAGCAGACTTGCGAAAGTTCTTTTATTAAAGTTATTTATTTACTAAGTTTTTTAGTCACTATTTAGAAATCTGGTTCAAAAATATTAATTAAGTATTAAATTTGAACCAGACCTGTAAATGGTGACTGAAAAAGTTATATATGGTACCACATTGAACATTGAAGTTCGAAAAAACGTTATCAATAGTTGAAATTATTAAAAAAAAATATATTATGTGATGTAACTAAAAATTAATGGTTTTCGTAATTTTTCCTTTATCTATGCTATAAGACGTTGCTTCGTACCAAATTTCAAGATTCTGAGTTCACGGGAAGCACCCTGTAGGTTTTGATTCCCTTGCAAGTGTCGAAAATTTGCGGCATAAACGGCTGTATCTTTTGATTGCGTTGGCTTAGAAGTTTGATTTTTTCACAGCTTCAAGGGACAGTAGACCTGAGTAATTGATATAAATTTCAGCTTCATACCTCCACGCGTTCCTGAGAAAAAGGGTCTTGACAGACGGACGGACGGACGGACAGACGGACAACAAAGTGATCCTATAAGGGTTCCGTTTTTTCCTTTTGAGGTACGGAACCCTAAAAACAGCTAGTTATAAAAAAAGACTACCTAGCACGCACTCTCGGAAGTTTTATTGTTCACACACGCACGCACTCTCTGCAGTTTTATAGTTCACGGTTTGGAATCAGCTCAGCACTGTAGGGACGGGAAACAGGCGTCAGGGTAGCAAGTTGTACGTGGATAGCTTCCGAAGAGCGGAGTAGAAGTCCCAGGTGGGATCTTTAGCTGGATCCCCTGGGTTAATTAAAGATGTGACAGCAAAACCAAGCAGTTTTCTGATGCTTATCGTCTCAGTCCCAAGACTCGAATCCCTCCAGCCGTTCGTGAGCTCGTTTTCAAAGTAGTCTTCCTTTATCAAATATTAGTTTTCTTCTTTGTGGCCACCATCTCATCTGACAAGTATAGTCGGCCAAGACGCCACGAGTGCGTAAAGAATTTTATAAGTAAATATAATTTAAAATTAAGTTATTTAGACTAAACAATCGTAATAATCTTTATAATACAATAGCTAAACATATTGATAATAATAATTTAAGTTATTTAGCCCAATAAGTAATTACCATAGACTAAACCAGAAAGACATTTAATAAGTAACTGACAGTTTGACAATTTGACGTGTCACAACATGATAAAATACTTTTACTTCTTCTTAAACGAAGAGAAGAAGAAGAAGTAAAAGTATTTTATCTCAGCTATTTTATTTTAATGAATCGTATTTAGAACGATTTGCTAAGTGTAAACATATAAACAAATAAAAAGGATGATAAATAGTATTATGCGTGATGAAAGTAAAGTGTAAGTATGCATAAGTACTATAAACTCCTAGAGCGCTGGTTCATACACAGATATTGGTTTCATGCACCCCGGACATAATGTTGAATTTCAAGTTTCGGCTTTGAATCTGTCGGAATAATAATATTAACATTGCTGTTTTGGTTTGTTGCAGATAATAGATAATGTGTGGTAGTGATGTGAGCCAGTGAACAGTGATAGTGCGGCTATGAGTGGCGTGCGGCTCTAGCGTGGCGCGTGGCGCAACTGTGGCGCAAGTGTGGCGCGGCAGCGGCGCGACATGGCGGACGATAATACCATCATCGAGGGAACTGTCAAGTTCCGCGATGGAAAGAAGGTGAGCATCATAATATATCAGTATGCCGTACAGTTTGCCAAAGTACGCAGTAGGAAGCGCGCGCACTTTCAGTCATGTTCGAGACCGGTGTCATCGCTGGCAAACCGTCACTCAACTCAGTTTCACCCAAGACTCAAGGTCAATTTTGAATGTAGATTATGTTTTAAGTTAAAGAGTTGCTGTACGTTATGATCGATGAAGTAACGCTCTGTGTTGTCCGCAGTGGAAATCGCGCTGGTGCGTCATGCGCAAGCTATCGCCGGTCGCAGGTGAGCATACAACCTAATATTTCAGTACCTAAAGGCAGTCTTGGGCTAGCACAGTGCCAGGACCAATAGTTAGATATCAAAAAACAAAAAAAAACATTTGATCATTAGAAGGTAAGGCTCATTTCTGTAATGAAAAATTAACTAATACTAATTATTAAGTACTAAAGTACATTCATTGTTATTGTTATTTGTGCGGTACAACTACCCACACACGATACATCGCCCTAGTGCACTCGTCTGCTCACGCTGAACCACACAATCAATATCTCAGTAAGAAAGTGATTAGTCCGCTACTTCGTCACTGAACTTTGTTGGGCACTAACCTATCAAATAATGAAAAGTAATCATATCTAATTTTACTGGTTTGCAAAGGATTGCGTTAACACGAATTAAAACAGTCAAGATGAATTGAACTACCATGCAGCTTTTGGTCACGCAACGTATACCGTTGACAGTAGTTAAATAAAATTATGGGGATACTTGTTTCTAATATTGCTCGGATTGTATATTAGCGACCTCGCATTGCTACGGACCGTGTTCGTGAGTGTTGCTCGAATGCAACTGTTCATGTTGACTCCTTACGCAACGACGTGAGCCTCATTGTGGACAAGTTCAGCGGCCCTCAGTGAGTGGTGGTCTACTATTGGGTCTACTGCTTTTTTGCGTCAACAGTAGAACGTCTTTGCTGTCATCTCGCGTCTTCGTCCAGACAGACCGTCTCGTGCCGTCATTTCGCGTCCTCGTCCAGATAGACCATCTCGTGCCGTCATCTCGCGTCTTCGTCCAGACAGACCGTCTCGTGCCGTCATCTCGCGTCTTCGTCCAGACGAACCGTCTCGTGCCGTCATCTCGCGTCTTCGTCCAGACTGAACGTCTCGTGCCCATTGTGACGATGGCATTAGTTGCTAATTACTGTCATTGGACACTATGGTCAACTCGCGTGCTGGGGTGGTCGCTGCAGGCCAGCGTTTCCCAACTTTTATGATGGCGGGACCGATAAAAGATGAAATATTATAATTATAATGGACTGCACTTAAACTATTAATAGAAGCATAATTGCGTAACGTACTCACTGTTACAATTCATTTCGTCTTCGAAATGCAACACATTCAACACATTTCAGTGAACGAAAACATTTTAGTTAATAGACCAGAAAAGGCTAATTAAACTAGTTGTCGGTGACTGATACATCTTCACAACCTTTTAGTTAACAGCCTAGAAAAGACAGATACATCTTCAAATACTTATGGGTGGTTCTTGTGGATGCCTCTTAGTACCTAGTGGCGTAACTCACTCATAGTCACAATCCCTTCATGTTCACTAAAATGTGTTGAATGTGTTGCATTTCGAAGAGGAAATGAAAACGGCGTCGTTCAACTAGCGGCCTGAATGATATCCAGCCGATGAGTGTGATCGATCAGCGCTCAGTGCACACAGTGACACGCCAGTCTGGTATCAACTCCCTTGTTATTTACTGCATGACACTAATTAATGTAGCAATACTGAAAAACTCGTATCCATAACTACCGAGCGCTTCTACAGATGCTAATCTGACATTTATAAATTGATCATTCATATACATATTTAACATTGGAAGTTACAAAACTTGTACATAGCTACTGTATACTGTCTATACTGAATATACTGGGTGTAAAAATAGCCATCACCAAACCGTTATCTACGCATTCTGCACATCAAACTAAGTTGTGCAAAATGACTGCTGGGAAACGAATTTTGTTTTTGATGTGAAAATTCGCGATTTTTTCTCACAGCTTACGGTAGTGCGAAACGTAACGCACGCAAAACATTGCTTATTGGTGCATGCAGCGGTTCCTTCCTACAGGGATCACGGGGGTATACATTTAAAACTTGTTTTCGTGAAATGTCAAAAAAAGTTGAAACTTTGATTTCTGATCCCCTATCTCCGTATCCGGAAGGCCATAGTAACGGGATGAACAAGTTCGGCTTCATCAAGGGTGTCCTTACACCCGTCATAAATAAGTATGTAACTGCGACTTCGTTTGAAGGCAGAAAGGGTATTAAGTCGCAAGTAGTGAATACATATTAAATAAAATAAATTAAAATATTATAAATTATTATAATATTTAAAAGAATGTTGCCGGCTGTCATCCGTGGATCTTTGACAGTCGTTACGGGTCGGCAGAAGCCCAAAAGTCTGACAACCTCTTACCGAGGGGTATCGTATTACCTAGTAATGGGGTTGTGGAGGTCAGATAGGCAGTCGTTCCATGTAAAATTCTGGTATTCAGCTGCATCCGCTTAGACTGGAAGCTACCCCAACATAGTTGGGAAAAGGCTAGGCAGATGATGATGATGATCATAAATGTTTATGTTTATGTAGTATTGTTTTAAATCTGAAAGGAACACGGAAAATGTAGCAAGCAAAAGCTATTTCTGCAATGTATTGGTTTCGTATTGGGTTCGCAAATCATGAAACTCTCATTACTTCAGGCGCGTGTCGCGATCAATTAAGTACTGGTTCACCAAGTGCCGGGCTACCGTGTGCGCACTGCGCAGGCGTACGAGTGGCGCATCGTGTGTGGCGCGCGCGCGACACTTCCCGGCGCCCGCTGTGCGCGCCTGTACCGAGTCTTTACGACTCACAGTTTGTCACGCGACTAATGTTCACTTCCGACGTCTTATTGCCCATAAATCGCTATGAAGACAATGTAACACTGATGAAAGGGTGCGTCCAAAAAGCAACTAAATGAATACAACTACTTTCTACAAGACAGCATAGTCCACGAACATGGTATTCAGGGGTAACGGAGATCCGAACGATTTTTTAATCAAAATACAACTATTATATAGCACAGACCTATATGTAGTATTTTGGTTCAAAATGCGGGAAGCACAAATTATTATAAACTATATATTATGTATAAACAGGCCCACAGCTAGACACGAGACGTAATGTACTAGGACAGGTATGCGCACTAGGTATTGGACTAGGCCGCACCTAGTTCGACGCTAAGGAAAAGTACGTACGTCGAATATTTTCTATAGCGAGAAATTTGTCAATAGTGACCATCATTTGTACCATTTATGATGGTAATAGCACTTTCCAATGTCAATTCTCCAAAACTTCTAAAAGAAGTCGGTTAAAAATACACAATTTTTGTTTTGGCTTATACGGCGATACGGGAAGTATTTGGCGAAGTACGTTTATAGCGTACGGTTATCGAATAACTAGTACCCGCCTATTCCAGGCTATTCATATTTTGCAAAAATAAACCTTATTACATGCACATATTTAAAAAAAAAATATGAATGAATGCTTCTTGCTGGTTAATCTTGGACTTGCTAAGATGTTTATTTCACATAATCGTAGTAGTGTGTAGTAAAAAATTATATATGTCGCATCCGGTCATGCATTTGACTATTCGGAACGCTAGCGCCACCCGGCGGCGCTTGACAGAGTCTAGCCTGAGTCCGTGGGGGTTAGAAAACAGCTCGACAGAACGATGTGGGGCTCACTTTTTGGACTTTGGACTTGGAGATTGGACATCGTACGGATAACATGTGCTCAGAAACTGTCCGGCGTTCCGTATCTGGTTGTGTCGTGTACCTACAGTGTGTGATTTGCTAGTGTGACTAAATTGTTCATGAAATTATAATCTTGTTTGAACTGCAAACGGTTTTTCTATTGCGCAATAACCAACACATACCCACTGTATGCCCACAATAGTTAAATATGGCTGATAATAACGAGACACACTATACCTTCTCCGTCATCAGAAATGGGATTCGTGTTGGTTGATGCGCAAAATGAAAACGCTAAAAGTGAAAGTGACCGTTGACATTTTAAAAACAAAGTGCAAACTGCGAACGCTTATTAAATAATCGTGTGGACCTGTTAAGAGTTGAACCCAGACAAGCCAGATACGGATGCGCTATTATCGTGCATGTTGTTTTGGGCATAGGCTGTATGCCGAAACACCTTTGCCCAGTGACGCGCCAGTTGCGCCCTACCGCCATGTTAGAAAAAAAAAAGGTGTCTAAAAACCGGCGTTTGAGTCCGGTATCCCGTTCCGTTTTAATTGTTTGTGAAATTATAATCTTGTTTGAACTGCAAACGGTTTTTCTATTGCGCAATAACCAACACATACCCACTGTACGCCCACAATAGTTAAATATGGCTGATAATAACGAGACACACTATACCTTCTCCGTCATATAAAAGATATTCTAAGTCAAAAGTCAAAGTCAAAGCATTTATTTCAAATAGGCACATAAAAGGCACTTTTGAACGTCAGAAATTACAACAAATAGAATTGATTCTAGTCGCCCATTCCAAAAGGTAGTTTTCGTATGGAGAAGAACGTGCAAGAAACTCCACCGTCACTCTTTTAAAATATTTTACAAAATTTTGCATACATACATTAATTATAATAATTGTGAACACGATGCACCTAAAATAAAATTACTATACCACAATAGGTAAAAGACTTAAAAATGAAACCATGACATACCTATAAATTAATTATCTGATAGATACACACACACACACACACACACACAAGTAATAAGTCAGGGTGTGAGTTAAAGTAGTTACAGAATGTAAATCAATGTCAAAAAAAGTATAAATTTACAATTAAATTAGCAACCAGTTTGATTTTGTCTAGGCTCCAGATTGTCCTATGGAGCAGGACCAGCATGTTTCCAAGCGTTCTTATCTTGGATATAATCTTCTAATATTTATAGTGTGCTTTTTAAAACTCGCATTAAACGTACACTTTGTAAACCAAAGTGTACGTTTAATGTGAGTTTTAAATTTTCTTTCATTTAATTGCAATATATCACAAGGTATTTTATTGTAACATTTAACACAGTACCCCATAAAAGATGTATGTACCTTGGCTAATCTGAAAAATGGTTGATGTATTTTATCTTTATTTCTAGTATTAAAATTATGTCTATCGCTTATTTTATTAAAAAGATGTACATTTTTTCTTACATACATAATATTTTCATAAATGAATTGTTTTATATTTTCATATATGAATTCATTAGAAGGTATAGTTTAATTTGACACAAAATAATTTGATACACGAGAGAGACGTGATGTATCGTAATCGATACGAGGTGGGACATGCGGTACGATACGACCCCGCCACACGTGTGTATCTGATTTTGAGTAAATACTTCGTAGGTGCTCAAAAGAGAGTAGATGAATGGTGGACGGTGCTCGGATTTGGACTAAGTAATTTTGGATACCCGTACTAATTGACCTAGTACCTACGAATATGACCTAGTCCGGCACGCCTTTGCCCACAGCGAAGCCCCACAGAAGGCTTATAGTAAAGCTGTGTCAGGCTGAGCCGAACCCAGAAACACACGGACAGAAGATAACCACGCGCCATCAGCCGCTGCAGGTATGGTGGACACGTCGTGAATTGTAATAGAATTACAATTCTTGGCGTTTTGTAAGGAGCTGGTCTTACTGTTTCTTAGTACACATTCGAAAGTGTGCTGGAATGCGTGGACGTGTTTATGGCTCCCTCGCTTCGAGCAAAGAAAATAATATGGTTATAAAAGCGCTCCGGGCGAATGATCAACGGGCGGACGGTTCTCTGTGGCGCCTATCTCCGGTGTCTCTAACTAAATGGCGCACACTTCTGAATCGGACGTCAAACGCTCGCCGACATTCGCTCAATCGGGATAAGCTTTCATACTATGCGCGAGTCTGTCATCTGTGTTTTTATTTGCAAAATCGGTTTTTAGTGTAATCAGATCAGATACAGTGGTACAGGCAAGCACACGTCCATGGTAACTATTTTACATTGCCGGCGCCTCTACGACGAGGTTGTTATAGCACAAGTGTTACCATGGTAACTATTTGACATTGCCATCGCCTCTACCTCGAGGTTGTCATAGCACAAGTGTTACCATGGTAACTATTTGACATTGCCGGCGCCTCTACGTCGAGGTTGTCATAGCACAAGTGTTACTATGGTAACTATTTGACATTGTCAGCGCCTCTACGACGAGGTTGTCATAGGACAAGTGTTACCATTGTAAATATTTGACTTTGCCGGTGCCTCTACGACGAGGTTGACATAGCACAAGGGTTACCATGGTAACTATTGGACATTTCCGGCGCCTCTACGACGGGGTTGTCATAGCACAAGGGTTACCATGATAACTATTTGACATTGCTAGCGCCTCTACGTCGAGGTTGTCATAGCTCAGTCTATCAAAAAGTACTCGTACTCTGTGGTCATAGCAGAAGTGTTAGTATGGACGACTGGACCGACTGAATATGTTTGTATATTGATTTAACAGACAACATACACATTTAATATAAGAACCAAAAATAACAAAATGAATTTCTAACTTAACTACACTATTTGCGCTGTAGCATGGTGCGGGTGACAGTTGCCCGTATGACGTTGACATTTGTCAGTACCACGTAGGGATGTGAGGTTATGCAATTCATTTTTATCGCTAACGATACTCGCAGCGTGAATCTAGTTCTCTTTAATATTGTTATGAAAATTAGTGTATTATTCAGTTGTGCAGTGTAACTACGTGTGTGCTACGTGTATAAACTTGTCAATATAAATGTTTTATGGCTACATAATTATCTTTGTACTTATATAAAATAATCAAAATCGGGTTTATGTTTTTTTTTTCGTGACAACATTTTTGCTCTATGGTGCATCGGCGCGGCGGCCATGTTGTTTACCCGTGCGATGCTGTGAGTGCGAGTACGAGTGCAAGCGCGTTATATTGTGACTTAATGTGACACGTATTACGATTTCATTGTTTGTTTTCATTTTTGTTAAATTGTTATTTGTTATAAGTTTGTTGAGTTTGTTGTTATTACCATGCCTAAGCATACAAAAAAAACTGTTTTGGGTAGTCAGGCCAGGGAGCTTGTTGTTCGCCTCCGAGACTACTTTGAAAGAGAACAACAAAATAATGGACCGTTGTTACCATTGAATCATATTGTAGAACGAGTAGCCGAAGCTCTTGATATTGGCCGCAATACTGTTTCGCGTATAACACGTGAGAAAATTGGCCAAGATGGGATGTTTGAAAATAAATTATCGACACCCAACAAAAAGCGGACCAAGGTGAAGCCAATCACAGATTTGGATGATTTTGCTAAGGTTGCTATTAGAAATCATATTTATGATTATTATAGAAGAATGGAGCTACCCACATTGCTCAAGCTTCTAAAATCATTAAAAGAAGCTGACTTGTTCAAAGGAGGTATTACTTCGCTACGGCAAGTTATAAAAGATATTGGCTTTGTTTACAAAAAAGTTAACAAAAGAAAGATTATTATGGATAGGACTGACATTGCCCTAGCAAGATGTAGATTTTTAAGGAAGGCCAAAAACATAAGTGATTGGAGCAAAGTTGTCTTTTTGGATGAAACGTGGCTAAACGCCAACCACACAGTGGGTAAAAGTTGGACCGACGATACGGCACAATCGTGTACCAAAGTGCCGGAAGGCAAAGGCGAACGCCTTATTATTTGTCACGCAGGTACAGCAAGTGGATTCGTCCCTGATTGTTTGCTGGCTTTTAAGTCAAAAAAAACTACGGAGTATCATGAGGAGATGAATTACGAAAAATTTAAAGATTGGTTCATAGGTCTATTAAACAATTTAAAAGAGCCTATGACCATAATAATGGACAACGCACCCTACCATTCGGTGCAAGTTAATAAACCCCCAAACCAATCCAACCGCAAAAGCGAGTTGGTGAAGTGGCTGAGTGAAAACGGAGTTACAGCAGATATAAAAATGTTAAAGACGGAGCTTATTGCCTTAGTCCGACGCCATAAGCCACCAACTCCTACCTGTGCTCTGGACGAGATGGCAAAAGAAAAAGGCCACCAGGTCCTTCGACTACCACCCTACCATTGCCAGTATAACGCTATTGAGCTGATTTGGGCCCAAATAAAAGGTATGCTTTTAATTTCAATTCCCATTTTGAAGCTTTATAAAAAAATCAGCTTTCCGATCGTAGCATGTACCTAGTTTAAAAACATTACCAGATACTAGATTAGGCTGATTGATGATTATTTGAATACTTTTTTTTATAAGTTCGTTTATTTTTAGGTTACGCCGCAAGAAATAATACTTCGCCGCCATTTACGGCAAATAAGATGTTGGCCCTATTACAAGAGGCCATCAACAATGTTCAACCTGAAGACTGGTCGAAGGTCGTGAATAAAACAAAAAGGGACATTATGTCTGATTGGGATCGTGACATACATATTGACAACATAATTGAGTCATCGTTAATAATATCCGTCACAGATTCAGATGATGAATTGAGTGACAATTCAGATGTTCCTGACTCTGATATGAGTTTAGACGAATAACATGTATTTTTTTTTAGCAACCTTTTAAGCAACCTTACCCTATAAATGTTCTGTTGTATAATTAGACCTTTTAAAAATAAAAATTGACCTACGCACAATATACGTTTTTTATTATAAAAAATATCGACTATCCATCGTAGCAGTACATCCCATCACTAAATACGTCTATGGCGTTACGTTATACGCATAACACTTTGCTTAATTTTTCATTCAATTTGATTTTATTTCTTGATTAGAACATTCTGGTTGGGTTTAATTTAATTTACTACAGTTATTAATTATTTAATATATTACGAATGTGGTACAACTGAAATATTAAGTCATAAATTGTAAATCGCGGCAACTTTCAAGAGTGAAACGAAATGTTACTGAAACTGTCACCCGCACCATGCTACAGCGCAAATAGTGTAAAACTATACAAAAACTATAATATAGCGTCGAAAAATTCATCCGCATCGCTGTCGACTGGTAATGTACCCAAGAGACTGGCGGCATTACCACGTTGTATGGCGATGCTTAGCCTCTGGCCAAGGTAAAAGCCAGCCCTTGGGTCACGGGAAGTGTCAACCAGCCGTTTAGAAATTTCTTTAAAAAGACCATGAGCACTGACCCCACGGTCAGAGAGTTTCAACCCCAAACGGCTAGAAAATATAATTTCCGATAAGGTTATTATATTTTCGCCGCTTGAGATTTTCCGCAGCCGCAGCACCAGCGCCAGCACAGCATGCCGAGCCAGGAAGATGGGATTGCGCAAGAGTATCGACGACCGTTGCATCCCACACTAAAAGCCTACCCAGCTTCCATGGAAATAAAGACATACCGTCCGGTCTCTTGCCATCGTCACGTGCCAAGCCATTGGGTTCTAATACAGCTGGAACGCCGACGGTGACAAGAGCTCGTCGGATGATGTCATTAATGTTCGCGTGCCGCGCTAAGCGACCCGCACTTCGGCTGCAAGACAGGCCGTGGTGTCCGAGGCTGTTAACATCTTCGCCACAGTGACAGACAGACAGACAGAAGTACAGACTCGTTATTAGAAGTGTGTCTTGATGCCATGTAACCCGAATCTCTGTACCGAACCCCCTGGGTTTGATATAGTCGGTAGAACACGACTAAGACTTGTTCTACAAAAAGAAAAATTCGTTCGTAAGGAGCGCGGCGCGACGACGTCGCGTCTTTGTGTTTGATATGTAACGCCATCATGCGTACTAGTGTGTAGGGCGCTAGGGTGCGTCACTACAAACGATTCCATGCTTATTTTCGACTCCATAAAATACGAAGAATGTAAGTCGATCCCCAGTGAGCTCCCCTTTATTGCCCGCAATCGATAAGTTGACATGTTACGAGGCCGGCCGCCCTGTCCTATCGGTTTTAAAGTGCAATACGTTTGGGAATTTAAACAATATTCTCACTGACATTTTGCTCTGATTCATCGAACGTTAGTACCTATGTGGTATCTACTGTAATTATTGAACTGTCTGTCAACATTTAAAAAAAGTCGGACTTTTAGTTTACTGCAGTAAAATTTCTTTTAAATTTCTTTAAAAAAAGGTAACATTTACGAGTAAGCTGTAAAGTGATACCACTTTTTAAAGAAATTTAAATAGTGATGTGATAAAACAATCGATTCATTCGAGTAACATTCGGTAAAACTCTAATGAGTTTATGTTGGCACCAACTTAAATGTATAAAATGTATGTGTACTAATGAATAAATAAATAATAATAATTCAATTCAAAATCGATTAAAATTAAATAGATTTTTATAAAAGAAGACAATATTAAAGAATTATATTTATAATGAAATTTAGGTCAATAAAAGATTAAAATAAAAAAAAAAACAGTGGCATTCCGGTAGTGCTGACAGAAGTGAAAACAAAACACAATCAGAATACTTTGCCATCGCTCACTGACGCGCCACTGTTACCATAAGCGACACCGCGCGTGTTTTTTTTTATAAGACGATTAAAAAATACCCGCTTTGGATGTGTTCGGCTGTCCTCGGGATGTACTCGGTTTTAATGTATATATCGCAGGCAATTTGTATGATTCCGCGTTTTACAAACGGCTTCGTCCGTTTACAAACGCTCGCTGTTTTACCTAACCAAACCGAACCTCGGGGTGCCCTACGCTCGCTCATGCATCCTATGTCGACGTAGCTCCACTTCGTGGGGCTCCTATTCCTGTGCAAAGGGCTTAAAGTAACCTAACCAAACCGACTCTCGGGGTTCGGTATAGTAACCTAACAATTTTTTTTTTAACGTGGAGAAATGCTCATGCGTTCTACACTACCGCGGGGAGATAGTGCAGTTATGTGGGACTCTAACCCACTAAAACTCCACGGCGTCCTCCTCTGCCGCTCACGGCGGGAACACGCGGGGGCACGCGTTAGCACTCTTCCGTGAACCCGTCGCGGCTGTCCGTTACCGGACCCTTCTCTGGGGAGTACTCCCCATCACCGGCGCACCAGAACACATAGCATGCCGTGACCACCCCAGGGACCAAACCAGCACATGGGCGCCAGACGACCCCGTGTCTGGGCATCCTTGTTCCCCCTGCGACGGATCAGGTCATTGGCCCCGCCACCTGCTAATTTTCGGCTGCAGAGGATAGGGAGAGCGGCCAACGTCATACCAACACTCCTCCTCCCCTGCGGCCCCACCGCGTCCGCCATCAGACAGTGGCGACCCCGTCAAGGGCGCGGAAGGTAGGGAGAGCTGCGCACCGCAATACCGGCAATCCTCTCCCGCCGCGGCCTCCAACCCTCAGCCGCGATGCCTCCCATACGACATCGCGGCCCGCCTCAGTTGCGATGTCGCCCAAGCGGCATCGCAACCTACTTGTTGACCGCTACGTCGTCGGCTTATCGGCAAAAGCCCTGACGAGCGGCCCCTCCTCAGGTTCCTCTTCGCTTCACCGTGGGTGACCAAGCCACGGCTACTGAGCCCCCCCGCCTCGACAATGCGAGAACCCACCGGTGGAGTAGTAACCTAACAACTTTTTTTTGTTTCCGTGGTGGAAAATCCTCATGGATGTCCGCCGCCCTGGGGAGGGTGGCGGGGTCTATCAGACTCTTACTGACTAAAAACCACCCCACTGTGTTTCATCTCACACCTACGCCGGGGGTCGCGGGAACGTACGATCCTTCCGCAACCCCCGACTGGTGCCGGCCCGCCGCTGCGGGCCTCGTCTGGTCAGGGGGGAGTGTGGTGTTTGACTCCCCCCGCGACGTCTAAGAGCGGCGCGCGTCGAACACTACGCGCTGCCACCTCGGGTCCTGATGTGTGGGGGGTGACGGACGTCCCCGAGTCCGTCGCCCCTGGACCCATTTGGGGGGGCTGGAAGAGAGCGTTGTCCGCCCTCCGCCGACGCCCGGTGCGCCTGCTGCGGGCCGGGTGAGTGCACGAGATCTCCCTCTCCCTTTCCGCAGCCTCCTCCTGCGAGACGACCGTTTTGCAGAAGAAAACCACCGCGTCCCAGAACTCTTCGCTGCCGACCATCGACTCGACCACGGCCGGCAGCGAGAGGTCACTACCTACTTCTGAGATGAGGGCACGGCGCGGCTCCTCCCAATCGGCACACTCTGCCAGCGTATGGCACGCCGTGTCCTCCCGGCAGTCGACGCAGTGGTGACACCGGGCGTCCGGCTCCCTGTTTATGCGACACAGGTACTTTCCGAAGCAACCATGCCCCGAGAGCACCTGCGTCACCCGAAACGTACCGGCCGGACCGCCTCGATGGTGCAGGGCGCGAAATCCTGTCCCGCCATTCTGCCACCAGGACCTCGCGAAGCTAAGACCGACGCAGCTCCATATAGCGCTGCGTCAGCCTTTCGCCTCGCGCCCGCGCTTCCTCGCGCGACCGGTACAGCGACGCGAGTACTTTCGCCTCCAGGTCCCAGGGCGGGAACCCAGTCAGTACGCAAGCCACCTCGTAGGAGATCGTGCGATACCCCCGGACGACTCTGACGGCCATTGCTCTCTGCGGTAGTAACCTAACCAAATCTAATCTCGGGTTCGGCATATTTTAAAACAGCGAGCGTTTTTAAACGGACGACGCCGTTTGTAAAACGCGGAATCATACAAATAGCCTGCGATATATATACATTAAAACCGAGTACATCCTGAGGACAGCCGAACACATCCAAAGCGGGTATTTTTTAATCGTCTTATAAACAAAACACGCGCGGTGTCGCTTATGGTAACAGTGGCGCGAGTTCAATGGATTTTTTTCCAATCTCAAAAAATTCCCAAATCGCCTAAAGAAGTTTTCACTTTAATAAAATTGGTATGTACTAGAGTATAAATCAGCAGGCAATATAATTATATACTAGCAGCGCCACGCGGTTTCACCCGAACAAGTGTCGATCCCATGGTATCCTATGTTCTTTCCCGAGTCTCAAGCAATTTTGCTTTGTGTTTTTAAGTAAGCGTTTTCATCATATTAGACCAAATAAGTTTTATATCTTTTGAGTGGTATGTCAAATGATTTTATATTTAATGTATGTTATGTCAAACGATTGTTATATTTAATGTATGTTATGCTTATAAAAATTAGTTATTTCAAAATTATATCAATCGTTCATTATATTAACTAATCGCTATATTAAATAAAATTATAGGTTCCGTTGTTATATGTTGTTAATATTAGAGATTTTGTTGTTATATCATCTATTACTTACCCCTTGCAAACACGCGTCGACTGCCGTGTTACTTTGCACAACCGACACAATAATGAAGGGATTTTAAATTAAATCATTACTTGTGATGAAAAGTGGATACGGTACGATAATCGGAAGCGCTCGTCGCAATGGCTGAACCCTGGAGAACCAGTCAAATCCTGCCCTAAACGAAAATTGACTCAGAAAAAGTTACTTGTGAGTGTTTGGTGGACTAGCGCCGGTGTCGTTCACTACTGCTTTCTAAAATCTGGCCAAATGATTACGGCAGATATCTATTATCAGTAACTGCAAACCATGAAGGAAGAATTAGCTGCTAAACAACCGAGATTGGTCAATTGCTCTAGGCCACTGCTGCTTCACGACAACGCAAGACCACACACTGCACAACACACAACCACTAAGTTAGATGAGCTACAATTGGAATGTCTGCGACATCCACCGTACTCCCCGGACCTTGCTACAACAGATTACCATTTTTTTTCCGAAATTTGGACAACTTCTTACAAGGAAAAAATTTTAACTCCGATGCGGCAGTCCAAACCGCCTTCAAAGAGTTCATTGATTCTCGCCCCCATGGTTTTTTTAGTAATGGGATCAATGAACTACCTATGAGATGGCAAAAGTGCATAGATAACAACGGTGCATACTTTGATTAATTAAATATTATATTTTACAAAAAAAATGACTTTATATTCCTCCCGTACAAAACGCCAATTTCATATGTAAGGACCTAATATTAAATTTGAATTTTAATGAATTAGGACTTTAAAAATAATTACAAACCCAAATGTTTGCATGTCACATTATTATGACAAAGTGTTATGGATCTAGATTATGATTTATGTTAAGACCGAAATTGTACCAATGCTTTATTCCGAATAAATTGATTTGATTTGATAGCTGCAGAATTAAAGGCTCTTTTCTACGCGCGAACCCTACGCGCTCTAACTTTGCGGTCGCGGGCCTTAATCCAGGCTTGATACGCAGACTCTTTTCGGGCCTCAGTGCGGACGCATTCCGCATTATACCAAAGCCGGTACTTGTGACCGAGCGGGATGTCGGAGAATGGAATAAAATACTCCATCCCCTGCTGAATCACGTCCTCAACCACGTCAGCACAGTACGAGGGGTCACCCGAGGAGAAGCACACCTGCCGCCATGGATAAGACGCAAAAAAGAGTACCGTATCTCATCCCAGTCTGCTGACTCGTATCGCCATACTCGCCTCGTGCCTCTAAGACTCTCATCTGGAGGAGAGCAGGTCGATATGGATTTCACCAGACAGTGGTAAGACGTTCCCAGCGGGGCTGAGACCGATACTGAATGACTATCCGGATCAGTTGCCAGCAGAAGGTCCAAGCAATTGGGAGTATGGCCGTCGACATCCGGTACCCGCGTTGCCACATTCACCATCTGGGTTAGATCTAGCATTAAAGCAAACTTGCGCGCTTCTAACCCAGCATGGTCAGTTCTCTGGAACGGGAACATCCACTCTTTATGGTGGGCGTTAAAATTCCCCAGAAAATGAGCTTCGCTATTGGGTACCGTTGCTGGGCTGCGTCAGTCAATTCCACGAGGAAATTAAAGAGCGCCGTTGTCTCCTGGTCACCGCTGTGCGATCGGTAGACGCCGATGTAGACAGATTTCTCCACGCCTGTGTCCACAAGTAGCCATATGGTAGAAAAACCCGATTTCTCAAATGCAACGGAGACGACGACAACAAACATCATCGCGGACGTACACGCAGACCCCAGCTTGCTTCTTGAACTTGCGTTCAAGAGAGTAACCCGGGTAGTTGAGGTAGGCCACATCCGACCCCCCCCCGGTGGGTTCCCGCATTGTCGAGGCGGGGGGGCTCAGTAGCCGTGGCTTGGACACCCACGGTGAAGCGAAGAGGAACCCGAGGAGGAGCCACTCGTCAGGGCTTTTGCCGACAAGCCAACGACGTAGTGGCCAAAAGTAGGTTGCGGTGTCGCTTGGGCGACATCGCAACTGAGGCGGGCCGCGATGTCGTACCTGAGGCATCGCGGCTGACGGTTGGAGGCCGCGGCGGGAGAGGAGTGCCGGTATTACGGTGCGCCGCTCTCCCTACCTTCCGCGGCCTTGACGGGGTCGCCACCGTACGATGGCGGACGCAGTGGGGCTGCAGGGGAAGAGGAGTGTCGGTATTACGTTGGCCGCTCTCCCTATCCTCTGCAGCCGAAAATTGGCAGGCGGCGGGGCCAATGTCCTGAGCCGTCGCAGGGGGGACCAAGGGTGCCCAGACACGGGGTCGTCTGGCGCCCATGTGCTGGTTTGGTCCCTGGGGTGGTCACGGCGTGCTATGTGTTCTAGTGCGCCGGTGATGGGGAGTACTCCCCAGAGGAGGGTCCGGCAACGGACAGGCGCGGCGGGTTCGCGGATGAGTGCTAACGCGTGCCCGTGTTCCCGCCGTAAGCGGCAGAGGAGGACACCGTGGAGTTTTAGTGGGTTAGAGTCCCACATAACTGCACTATCTCCCCGTGGTAATGCAGTATGCATGAGCATTTCTCCACGATAAAAAAAAAACCGGCCAAGAGCGTGTCGGGCCACGCTCAGTGTAGGGTTCCGTAGTTTTCCGTCCGTCACAATAAGTGTTCCCACTTATGAGTTTAAAAGTAAAAAATGCTTGCATATATACGATTATACTACAAACTTAGTCCAGAAATTATTTTGTACAACTTTTTGTCTTTTTTGTACAAAAACTGTTGTTTTCATCAAGTTCAAAATAATTTTCCTAGAAAGTCCTTATAAAGTTCTACTTTTCAGATTTTTTTCATATTTTCTAAACTTATGGTTCAAAAGTTAGAGGGGGGGACACACATTGTTTTTTACTTTTGGAGCGATTATTTCCGAAATTATTGACATTATCAAAAGATGATTTTAGGAAACCCCTACTCATTTTTAAATACCTTTCCAACAATATATCACAAGTTAGGGTTGAAATAAAAAAAAATCACTTCCCTTTTTACATATAGGGGGGCTACCCTAATAAAACATTTTTTTCCAATTTTTATTTTACCACTTTGTCGGCGTAATTGATATACATATTGTTACCAAATTTCAGCTTTCTAGTGCTAACGGTCACAGAGATTAAGCGAGGACGGACAGACGGACAGACAGATAT
The DNA here is from genome assembly GCA_927399505.1 of Luperina testacea. Classification (NCBI taxonomy): domain Eukaryota; kingdom Metazoa; phylum Arthropoda; class Insecta; order Lepidoptera; family Noctuidae; genus Luperina; species Luperina testacea. The sequence goes on from OV656774.1 coordinate 105,754, forward strand.
GGCGAAACTATAAGGGTTCCTAGTTGACTACGGAACCCTAAAAAGGCCACATCCGACGGGGTTGCTATCTTCGTCTCCGTCAGGAAAAACAGGTGCGGCTTCTCGGTCTCAAGGTGGTGATGGACCGGATCGAGATTGGAGTGCAACCCCCTGATATTAGTGAGGTGCACTTTTAGTGGGAAGAAGTGCAGCCGTTGTTTAACCTTATTCTTCTTTGCTTTAGTCATTTTAAGTAGAGTTGTTGGGGAAAAAAGTCGACTTGTCGAGGCGCTGCTCAGTGAAATAAGTGGAACACTAGAGCTAACCTAATCTATGGGGAACTCATTTGGAGACTGCGGGGACGCCCGAACCCCCCGGATATGACCTCCGGGTCCTCCCATCCAGTTGCCGACTGGCACGGTGGTACATACCGGGATTTTTGGCAAGTTGGCGGGGCAGCCTTTGGCACGTGGCTGGCGTGCTACTTGGGCCCCCTACTGACTGCGGTCGGCCAACGCCTGGCACCGTGTTTCGGATCCTGCTACCCTCCAGAATGAGTTACCCGACAAGTCATGCCCGGGGACCAAAACCGGTTCTGAGCAGAGCAACTGACAAACTCCTTCTCCCCCAAAGGCACTGGCATTCCCACACACCGACGGAACACAGCAAGCTGCTTGGCGCCGGACTCCGGTGGGATGGTGGTCGCGAGCCAGGCGGCTCCAAGTGGAGCCTACCACCGCTAAGTGGGATCGTTTGTCCGTACCACAGGCAAGCTTGTAGTGCCGTTGCCCGGGGTGGACCACTAGGAGGTAGATCCCATACCACCCTAAAATTTAATTTAATTATTAATATATTAAATTATAAAGTTCGTAATTTTTTGGAATTCTGAACTACCTTAAAGGGAAATTGGGGATGTCAAACTTAGTATGGAAGAATTTTAATGCGCGGTCCAATTAACTGGAAACTCAGTGTGTAAGACCAAAATAAATAATAAAGTGGTTCAGGGTTTTTCGAATATCTATTCCTAACGGGGTGAAGAAAGGTGGGTAGTGTAAATTTAACAGGGGAGAATTTTATTACGTGGCTTAATTAACCTCACAGAGGATTTAGGGGGTTACAAAGTTGATAGGTTAGAAAAATATTATAATATGAAACCCGCTGTCGGATTAACTCGAAACTCGGTACTACTAAAACAAAAGATAAAAAACCGGCCAAGTGCGAGTCGGACTCGCGCACCGAGGGTTCCGTACAAACCTGCAAGGTTTACAAAGTTCGTTCATTACGACAATCGAGTCATAACTATGTGAAAATTTCAAGTACAGACGCCAGCACATCAACATACTACAATATGCCAAATTTCTTTAATAGATTTTCAACTTTATCGCCAACGAATAAGGTTCAAAGTTGATTGGGAATTTAAGGTTTTCGGAATTTTTCCTTTATGTGTGCTATAAAACGTTGCTTCATGCCAAATTTCAAGATTCTAGGTCGACTGGAAGTACCCTTTAGGTTTTGATTCCCTTGCGAGTACTTGCGAGTTTCAAAATATGCAGCTTAAATTGCTGTTTCTTTTGATTGCGTTGACATAGAAGTTTGATTTTGTTACAGCTTAAAGGTATTATAGACCTGAGTATTTGGTATGAATTTCAATTTAATACCTCTACGCGCTTATGAGGAAATGGGTAGTAAGTTTAAAATTATTAAAAAAAAATATATTATGTGATGTAACTAAAAATGTATGGTTTTCGTAATTTTTCCTTTATCTATGCTATAAGACGTTGCTTCGTACCAAATTTCAAGATTCTGAGTTCACGGGAAGCACCCTGTAGGTTTTGATTCCCTTGCAAGTGTCGAAAATTTGCGGCATAAACGGCTGTATCTTTTGATTGCGTTGGCTTAGAAGTTTGATTTTTTCACAGCTTCAAGGGACAGTAGACCTGAGTAATTGATATAAATTTCAGCTTCATACCTCCACGCGTTCCTGAGAAAAAGGGTCTTGACAGACGGACGGACAGACGGACAACAAAGTGATCCTATAAGGGTTCCGTTTTTTCCTTTTGAGGTACGGAACCCTAAAAAGTATGTACTTATTTTAAAACACATAAGGGCTTTTAAAAAATCGTCTCCTACCAAGGTGGAAAAGGATAAGTAATAAAGTTTAAGGGGTGGATTTTACTGCTTGCTTCCATTAACTCCAAAATGGGCATGAGTCATTGAGCCAAGTTATGAACACATCCCAAACGATTTTTTCAAAATTCCATCCCTGCGGGGGTGACAAGCAATACAGTTTATTTAAAAAATCTGGTCCCTTTTACGTATCTATAAACTTAAAAGTTGGCCCGTAAACTTATTTGTCTAAATAAATGATAAAGATCATAAACATACATTTTAGAAATTTTTAGAGGAATGTACGAATTTCACGCGGACGAAGTCGCGGGCAGAGGCTAGTCAGAATATACAAAGATCAGAGTAATGTTTTTATAGAGGCGAGCACACTATTTACGCCAAGTCAGAATTAGGTGTAAGCCATTATATGATTAAAATATTATGATCGGCCTTATTTTGAGTAAAGTAACGTGTTTGTGCAGACTGCGTGCACCTGCAGCTGTACCGCGACGCGAAGGCGCGCTGCGCGGGCGCCGGCTGCAAGGCGTCGTTGTCGCTGCAGCACTTCTTGGGCTGCGAGGCCGGTTTTACGCTCGACAAGCACTCCAACACGCTGGCGCTAGTGTGCCGCGACCTCGTCGCCATCGTCGCCTTCGAGACGCGCGAGCGCCTCATCCAGTGGCAGGTACGCTACCGCCACCAGTGTGTGTGTTCATCGGGTCGCCCACACTCGTATGACACGCCCTCTGCCTGCAGGTGAAGGTGAGCGCGCACCTCGGCGAGCCGCGCCACTACCTGGTGCTGGTAGGTGGTGCGAGTGGTGGGAGGGGCAACAAGCGACTCCCTGCGGGCCCCGCGCGCTTGCACCTGCACGAGCGCCGGTTCGCGCTTACGGCCGGCGTGCCACCACGCCTGCTCGGGATATGGGAGCTGCCGCACCTCAGGTGAGTCACTGTTCAACCACTAATTATGAGGAAATGAAAACTGTTTACGGATCACCGTGTATCGTAAGGACAAAAGATTTCCTATAGCACTCTTCACATATGTGTACAGGCGTTACGGAGTAGTAGAGGGGAGGTTTTGCTTCGAGGGTGGCTCACACTGCGGCAAGGGCGAGGGCCTGCACGTGCTCATTACTGATCAGTCCAAGGAGGTGGCGCGGGATTTCGATCTCGCCTCGCAGGGACGACTCTCGCCGCGGAGGCGGCCTCACAACTTTAAAAAGAATGAAGGTCTTGTGAAAGCTAAATTTAAATCAATACTAAACTATTCTGTGCACAAACTTGTCTGAAATATTATTAAAATTCGTTTATTTTGTGTTTAGGTTCAGATAGTCCAAAATCCCATAAGACATATAGACCGGACACCCGGCTCTCAGAACTGAACACAATAGACCACTCCCTGCCGCCCCTCGATCTCCACAACTACGAGGAGGGTTGCGAAGAAGCGGGGGCTATCTCCCCGTATTGGCCGTCCGCGGAGAGGACGCACTTCACGGACATGGGGCACGGGGACACCGCATCAGTCAACGAAACCGTTGAGGACGCGGGCGCATGGAGCGGCGTCGGCAACGTCACGCTCGAGCGCTGCATGAGCTGCATCTCCAAGCTGGGCGCGCTGTCTCGCTCCTCCACTGCCGCGCTCACGCCGGGCGCCAAGCACTTCAACCCCGCGTGGACCATGGAACCCGTTCACGAAACCGTTCTTACTGAGCCCGCAGAGATCGCTTCACATTGTGATACGGCACCTAGTGCTACCGATAAGACTGAGGACGTGTGTCGCTGCACCGTGCGGCCGGCGCTGCCGCCGGAGAGACCCCCCAAGCCCACGCGGCTCGAGCTCAACCTGACCCGCCAGCCAGCTCCGAAGCCGCTGTGCCGCTGTGCGCTCAGCGTACCGGACGACAGGCCCAGCAGGGTCGGACCTTACGAGAACTATGATGTACCTAAAGTTCCCTACCAAGAGGTAAATTGTATTAATATGGTATTCAACGCAGTAATAATGACAGTCTATACTTTTTTGTCAGTAGCTTTATTTGCTTGTTGTTGTACAGGTAGACGGCGAGTACTACGATACACCGAAGCGACTCAAAGAGTGTCTCAACAATGAACTATTTAAAGTAACTAAAAGTTCAACGTCGAATGCCGTTATATTAAAAAAGCCTTGCGGCTGTTTACTAAAATTTGGCAAAAGACGAAGAGAGCCGACAATCGTGGATTCTGAGGAGAACTTCCAGCCGCCCAACTGTCCCTGCCAGCGCGTCACTGACTGGGCGAACAATTGGATCAAACTACCCTATTGTAGGAAAAACACTGTCTCCAGTGACAACTTAGTGCCAAATAAAGAAAACATAACACCCAACAATAGTGACCGAAGTGCTATCTACGCCACTATCGACTTGTCACGAAAGACTAGAAGAAAAGAAAGGCCTTGTGACAGACACGACGACGCGCCCGAGAGCGAGCTCAAGCGCAGCCTCACGACCAGGTCCGTGGAGATCGACGACGGTCCGCTAGCCAATTATGAAAACCTCAACTTCGCCTTGTCTTTAGAGCATTACGAAAATGCTAAGGATTTATTGAGAAAAGTTGGGGTCACACAATCAGAGCTGGATGCGATTAGCGCTAATCTGAAACCAGTTTCCTTTGCCACCGTAGACGGCAAAAACATTTGTACTAAGTGTGGTCACCATCAACAGCAAGGAAAAAAAACAAACCAGGAGGGGCTAACAGTTAGCATGAACGATGACTATCTTATGATGGCACCGAATGTCAGTAACAAATTAGAACAAAGCAAGCCATTACCGGCTGGCTACACTCCGATGTCTCCAATCGGTGGTTTTGCGTTTAACACTCTGAAGCATCAGGCAAGAAGTCCAATCAACAGGTTGCTCGAAGAGAAATCAGCGAGCAACCCGACGCTGTGCGGACCTGAGGAGAATCGACGAACAGACACGAGCGAGCCCGACCAACCAGCGCCACGCGCGGCCACCGAGCGAGCCGATAGAATAGAATACAGAAAACGTTCCAGTTCTGCAGACTCCTCGCGGTTCCTTGAAGACGTTAAAGAGTTCGATGGCAGCGTCGGTAGTCACGGCTCTACGTCTTCCATAGAAACGCTTCGTAATATTGCACTTGACGGGGAGCGCACATCAACACCGTGCAACTGTGCCGCAGACAATAAACATTCAGATGCTGATAGTTCTGAAGCGTCTAAAGGTGTACGCAGCCGGCTTCCGCCGGCAAATCGTTCCTCGTCAGTGCCGGGCAAGGCGGGTGGGAACAGAGACTCATCGAGTTCCAACGACTCTGGCGTGTCGAGCTGCTCCCTGCGGCGCGGCGAGCTGTTCGAGTTGCCGCTGACAACTGCGGCGGCGCGGCGCCACTACCGCAGTGCGCGGCGTGCGGCGGCCGGCACCGGCAGCGCTCCGCCGCGCCGCTCCAAGTCTACCGACCCGCTGCGGGACCTCGTCGCGCTGCAGCGGGAACGCGTGCCGGCCAAGTCCTCGTCCGCTGAGGCCGAGGTGCCCGTACTGTCTGCCAAGCCACTTAGAGGTAGAATTCACTTGTTCTTTATATACTATTTCATACTTTTTAATAGAGCTTACAATAACTGGTATTGCAAATAATTTCAGTAATTTAGTTAAAAGTAAAGCAAATCACTAACGTTGTCCTATCAGTCAGTTGTCCCCTGGTGTATCTAGCTCAGTGTGGGTACTAGATGTATTTCACCTCACAGGTGTGATGGACACGCACAGCACGTCGAGCGGTACGTCGGACATGTCGGACTACATCGAGACCCTGTCCATCTGCTCCTCACACTCCTCCACCGACACTCCTGTCACCATGAGGTAAGATGTCAAAACTAACTAACAGAGAATAATCCACGCGTTTCACGCCATTGTCAAGAGAAGTGTTTACATATAATTATGAAAACACTAGCACCAGCTATAGCTAAGGAGTGTAATGCTATGATTGTTTGCGCACAGAGTGATGCGTCAGACGACGAGCACGCTGCGGCCGCGCTCCGGCAAGGAGTACGGCAGCCTGGACCCGCGCCTGGCGTCCGCCTACCGCGCGCCCCCCCCTCACCCGCCGCACCACGCGCACCTCTACTCTAACCTACCGTAGCCCACACTGTGAACAGGCACTCCGAGTAATACTCGAACCATTCATACTGCAATCAAACTGAGTAATCCGAATATTAAACAGTTTCATTCTAAACGTTGTGCACTCTATTCGACACGTAAGTAACTTTAATTAAGTGCACACATTTTATACAATTGCATATTTAGCATCTTTTTGTTGAACTGGTTTTCGAGGATTGCGTGGAGTGCACCTTCTGTGTATGTTTTGTTGAGCTAAGACGTCGCCTACTCGCGGCGTTGTTATCGTCTGTTTCGTTCCAAACTGTAGTTTTATACTTGAGCTGTAACATCTCTGAGCGTTACTTTACGTGTGGTATATTAATGTGATCCGTCCATGGTCTGTCCTTGATGCGTCGGTTTGTTTGCGCTCTGCTTCCACTTTGAGAGTTTCACAGTGTTTGGGAGTATTGTTCGTTTAATCTACTTCCTTGTTTTTGTATTATCCCCTAATGAGACAACAATGCACGAGGAGCTCGTGATGCGCAGTCTCTACGATGTCTCGGCAATAGTCTCGCGTGCAGTGCCAACTGTTACGCGTCTGTGCTACACAGTGTTTTTATATGTAAATGTTAGTTACCTTCGCAATGGGAAACTGAACGAATTACAAGACAGGTGAAATAAAATAACTATTGTTAATAATTTTTGATTGCGTATAGTACAGTGAACACGTAGGCTAGGAGTCAGTCTGCGTAGTTCGGGCCGGGCGATGTACATAGTGTAACTCATAGGTAGTCCACGACTTGTTTAGAACGATGTAAATTATATATTAAATATTATTACTAAAGTAATTGATATATAAATTTAATCTCTACAACGACTCTCTTGTCTCTACTTTGTTAAGACGATGTAATATTTTGATATTCGGAGTTTATCTGATGGATGCGAGCGCGGCGGCGCGTCTCAGTAAGCAATAAGCAGTGCAAAGAGGTGATCCTTGTATTGTATTGTACAGTTACGTTAGAATTGTGTACTTGATACTCTATGGCGGAAGCGCGGTTCGTCTGTATGGCAGCGCGCGCGCCCCGCGTCGCTCCCGTCCCGCTCCGGAGGCGGTGTGGAGAGGCGCGGCGCGCGCGCGCCCCGCGTCGCTCCCGTCCCGCTCCGGAGGCGGGGTGGAGAGGCGCGGCGCGCGCGCGCCCCGCGTCGCTCCCGTCCCGCTCCGGAGGCGGGGTGGAGAGGCGCGGCGCGCGCGCGCCCCGCGTCGCTCCCGTCCCGCTCCGGAGGCGGGGTGGAGAGGCGCGGCGCGCGCGCGCCCCGCGTCGCTCCCGTCCCGCTCCGGAGGCGGGGTGGAGAGGCGCGGCGCGCGCGCGCCCCGCGTCGCTCCCGTCCCGCTCCGGAGGCGGGGTGGAGAGGCGCGGCGCGCGCGCGCCCCGCGTCGCTCCCGTCCCGCTCCGGAGGCGGGGTGGAGAGGCGCGGCGCGCGCGCGCCCCGCGTCGCTCCCGTCCCGCTCCGGAGGCGGGGTGGAGAGGCGCGGCGCGCGCGCGCCCCGCGTCGCTCCCGTCCCGCTCCGGAGGCGGGGTGGAGAGGCGCGGCGCGCGCGCGCCCCGCGTCGCTCTCGTCCCGCTCCGGAGGCGGTGTGGGGAGGCGGGGTGGAGAGGCGCGGCGCGCGCGCGCAGGCGGGCGCTGTTGGCCCGAAGACTGGAATTGTAAGCAGGTTGTTTAGATATTACGCTAGCAATGAATTTATATTATGAAAAAACTAATGTTAATAAACTTGGAATTTCTGAATAAAATGAGAATAAATATTTATTTGTTTTATTGTGTATTTGTGTCTATAATGATTTTGGAGAACAAAAATGTTCTCGTATTAGCTTCCCACATCGTTGCTAGTAGGTACTGACTCTGTATTTTGAGAATCTGGTATTCTGCGATCAAGCCGCTGAAACACGACACTGGTAATCACACTGCAATAACGGACACACTGTAAATGGCGAAATTGTGCGAAGTAAGTATCTATGTCTTTTCGTATATATTTCATAAATAAAAGAAATTGTTTCTTAGTCGTATTTTTTTATCGTTTCTCTTTAGGCGTAATTCCCAGTACTGATTGTAGCAAACAAATCATGCAATAAACATAATATGGCTATTATAGCCTAATATGCATTTTATTTATAAAAATAATATGCATTTTATTGGGTCATCTGTAAACCGTTGTGGTCTATAATAATAATAATATAAAAATTTAACAATCGGCCGCCGAGTGCGAGGCAGGCATGTGACGCTTGGCAGGAATGTACCTGTATGTATACCATCCACTATATTCCACGATCATAATAATTATAACATAGTCATGCGCAGTGGGTGTGGCCAAAAAGCAGTACATGTATAATCATAATTCTCTGATTACGATCAACAACAACTTATTAATTTCTGATATGAACTCTTTTAATTTCAAACCATCATTATTATTAGATAATTTGAACAGCATGAAATCCGTGGACGACAATATCACGACTGCAATAGAATAAAGTTAGTAACTAAATAGCGACTACGAGATGTGAACTTAGTGAGAAAGCGATGAGTCAACACATAACACAATGTTGGCGCCGCCTGGCGCCACTCATTACAAATGTTTACTCAGGCTGTATCCGGCGACGGCGCTGGTTGCCGTCTGCAGCCCGCGGCCTAGCTCAACACAAATGTTGTTCTTAGGTCAGACACCCCATGCCTGTGTCCCCCGCGTCATCAGGCCCACGGACGGGACATTATAAAGTGGAAGCTTGTTTAGGCCTCATCTTGAGATTATAGCAGTTTTCGAGTGAAGTGCGTTGCAAGAAGTTTGTGCACGCGTACCTCAAGACCATGCGTTGTATGGCGCATGTGTTATATGTTTATTGTAAGTAAGTACTTTGCGTATCGCATCACGTGTGCGATTGCTTCACGTTTTGTGTAACGCGATCGATTAGCCTAGGCAATCAACAGGCTTCAATGAATAGGTACTACCAAATGTTGTCAGGCAGATAACATGTAGGGAAACTGATCAACAAAATATGCGTCGAATTTTTAAAGGTAAGTGTTCGAAATTCTGGCTCAGTGACCTTCCATTGGGAATGTTCAGCAGTGGAAAGCAGTAGACTGATCATGATGAGAACAAATATTTTTTAGAAATTAGTTGGAAGATAGGTTTTTAATTTAGTTAGTAGACCTTGGTGCCGTACACGATCCAAAAAAATCTGCGAAATGTCCAGAAAGATCACAGAGCAGTACTCCTTATTTTCAAATGAGGTGTTGATTTTTTCCACCAGTCTATGTACTTGTTCTATAGTACCGTGTCCCTTCCTAAATCTAAATTGGTGTTCAGAAATCAGATTTATTTCAACCAGAAGCGGTGTGAATCGCTTTAGAAATATTGTTTCCAGCAATTTTGAAGTGATAGGCAGAAGGCTGATAGGACGATATGATTTGACGTCATTTTCAGGTTAGCCAGGCTTTAAAATCATGATGATCTGCGCAACCTTCCATTATTTGGGGACATAGTTGCGCTGCAGTATAGCATTAAAAAGGTAAGTAAGAAATATTATAGCGACTTCCGGTACCTGCTTCAGAATGGACAGAATGGAGAACAAATTGTATATATTTTTTCACAAATATAGGTTTTCATAATACATAGATAGTGAATTACATTATATTAACATAATTTAAAAACATAACAATCTTAAAATAATATATGTACAAGTAAAAACAACAACTACAACTTCTCAAACAGGAATTTAAATCTATTATTGGTTTGGACCTTAACCCCTCAAAATATTAAATTTACCTTTCTGACATTACCGACAGACAATTGACCCGAGAGAAATTTAATGCAAAAACCCCACAAATCAAAATTTTAGAAGAAGCTCACTGCACCTCCTAGGTTCCCCAATTTAGGAATATAGTTTTCTCCTTTCATTGAAGAAAAAATCAAAAAGCTCAAAGACATGTCGGACAGACTCCCAAAATTAATTTACATTCGGCATTCACCCTGAATAGATCATACTGTTGTTTTGGCCCAAATTTTATTTATTTTCTACACTCTTCCCCTTTGAGGAAGCAGCCACACCTCTTGGACAAAATTGACCAAATTGTTCGCAGCACACTAACGTCCATTCTAAATGTGGTCTTGGACGACCGAGCGTGGCTGCAAGTCACACTACCCATCCGTTTTGGTGGCCTCTACGTCTGCAAAATTACCAGTGTTAGCTTTTTAGTTCCTGTCCTCTGTCCACAGCATCGAAAAGTTGACCGGGAAGATCTTAGCCCCCTCCCTGGTTGATTCTGAAATGCTGTGCTTGGCCGACGCGGTGAACGCCTGGAAAATGGTTTGCCCGGATACAGACCAGCCCGTGAACCCATCTTCCCAGAGGCAGTGGGATGAGCCGCTCTGCAGGGTGGTACGGAGTAATCATATTAATACGTTCACCAATACTGCTGAGCGTGCCCGCCTACTGGCTGTGTGAGTGGGAGTCGGGCCTCTGGCTCCAGGCGCTAACGTCACCCAACTATAGTAATAGGCACTTTGCTGGGTGACACCACCTTCCGGCTTGCTACTTTTCTGCGTTTGGGTGCCCCTTGCATGACTCCGCATCGCTGCCAAAGCGGTGAAGGTGTCGACTACCTCAGACACCATGGCTTATCCTGCAGTTAAAGCGCAGGCCGAATAGCACGGCACGCCAGCATCAATGCATCATCCATCGCACTCTTGTCACCGCCGGGATGCCGACTGTTTTAGAACCCAATGGTTTGGCACCCGACGATGGGAAGAGACCAGACAAACTTAGCGATGGAAAGTTCAAAACCCTCATCAAACGAGTCCTTATAAAAAAAAAAGCATATTATGAGTTCAAAGACTACGTTGCATACAAGGTAGTTTGGCAATAATTCCTTCTGCACATGTGGCTTCCCTGGCACCTCATTAACGGCATAACTATGTAAACGTCTATTAACTGCTTTCAAATCACGATGTTTATTTATTATTTACATACTTCTTTGACATAATCTTTTTATTATTTGACATTATATACAGACAATTCTAATTTTTCATCTCTTTTTATGTGGTTGTAATGGCAATCATATCACTTGGTTTTAGTAGGTTTTTATATTTTATGTTTTATTTATCCTTTTGATAGATTCTTATTTTGTAAATGTGAGGACTTTGTAGGCCTTTTAGACTTTAGATCTGTAGACCATTTTTTATTTTATCGAGTACCAGGTACTTGTTGACAGGCCTACGCTGTCTTCCCATACCTACTGTAATTTGAAAACATTGTAAAAGCAAAAAAAAAGGTTTTTATAAAGAGTAACCTTGGAGTTTCTTGTCGGCTCTTCTCCATAGGAAACGATCAATTGGAACCGTGCACCTAGCTTCTGAAGTTTCATAAGTGCCCATATAGGTTTATGTGAAATAAAATATTTTGATTTTGATTTTGACGGAATGACCATAATGCCTTGGAAGGTAGGTAGGCCTTTGATGTGGGATGCAACGTGTGTCGAAGCCCTTATGCCAACCCATCTTCCAAGCACGGTGAGCTATCTGTTGGTATATAACAAAATATATCCGTCCCACTTAAGTAGTTCGAGAGTCTTACTCTTTCATACATATTTACATTGTGCGTAACTTTAATACAGTTTAGACGCTCGCTAGTGTCCCGTCTGGACCAAGCGAGAGTGCACAAATACCTCTCCTGCAAAATAAATATAATAAATAAATAAGTGGAAATTATAATTGTGTCTTTCATTGGTTTTCAAACCCAACACTATGCTGGGGCGGCTGCTGCAGTTGCGGAAAACCTTACATAGCGCAAATACTCCAATCTCTTTGAAACTTATATGTTCGAGCCGTTTGGGGTTGAAACACTAGGGCCATGAGGTCCGAGTGCCCACTTAGTATTTCGAGGCATCGCCAAAAGTAGTTGGTCGACTCTTCAAGTAACCAGAGGGCTGGGCAATTTTTTTGGTCAAAGAATTGCCATACAACGTGGCAATGCTGCCAACATTTTGGGCACGTTTTCTATTAACAGAGATGCGGACGACTTTTTTGATGCCCTTTGATTATTTCCCCTCATTTTTACATACTGGTTTCAATAGCCTAAATAGATACAATACAGGTCGGTACTTAATATGAACATCGCTTCGTCCCGGAAATCGTTTCAATGATCACGTCTGAATGTCACCATTACAAAGGTCGGCTCACTATCGCATGATTGCGGCTTATCTACCTGACAGCGACAGGCAACCGATACTTGTGCCCACGCAGCATTCGGGGCAAAGGCTAGCACAATGTCGGAATACTTCTCAAGGAGAGGAAACTGAAAACTGCCCATTGATTAGTGAAACTAGCTACCAACAAAGCTTTAACTAATCCTACTTCCTACTAATAAGAGTATTATAAATGTGAAAGTTTGTGAAGATGTTTGGATGTTTGTTACTCAATCACGCGTAAACCGTTAAACAGATTTGGATGAAAACTGGCACATAGATAGCCCATTTTCTGAATAGGATACTTTTTATCCCGATATATCCATGGGATTGAAACTTACGCGGGTGAAACCGCGGGCGCTGCTAGTAATAAATAAAATTAATTTACATATTTTTTTAACAACTTCAACGCATTTAAATTGGCTAAAATTTATATTCGGAATCTTTGATATTAAGCTCAGAGTGGCTTGACTTAATAAATTTGATTAGTTCTCTATATAATAGTTTTTTTTGTTAATGGTGTAGTCTAACGCGACGACATCCAGTTTGAAATATTTTTTATACTTTCAATTTTTCATCGAGATTCGACACAGTTGACATCCTTAGCTTTATCCAAGTGATACGATAATAAAATAATGTTAAGTGATAGCTGTCATGTCCATTGTCCGCCGGTATATCTTATTGTCGGCACGTGGCAGATAAGGTTCCTAACACTACAAGAAGTTCAAGATCCATACTTATGTAGGCAGGTACTTGAATAGATGCTAATCATAGACTAAATTACAGATAATAATATAATTAATAATTTAATAACTCGTATCAATTACTTAGCCGCTTAACTTTTACCAAAATGACGTCATTGTGTTTTGTTGAACTAAGTATATGTAGGTACCACTTGGCCGTCAGGGCGCAAGAGTCCGCGAACTGTTTGAAGTTCAATTCAAAATAAAGTCCGATAGTATTGTGATCATGGAATAAGTAAAACATTGAAGAGTGGTCGCGCGGACTGACACGCTGCTGTTGATGCGGTGCGGACGCCGCTTGTTCGCCCCTGGCGTCCATGGCGGTACAGCGCACCGACTCTCAGACAATTGTTTTGTTTTACTATAATTATATTGTTGCATTCAACTCTGTGTTTATGACCCCTGCCTCTCAAATAAGCAGCTCGGAACGTAACAACGCGATAAAAGGCTCCTTCAAGCAGGCGCGACACGACACGCGACACAAAGGCACCGCAAGTCGCACAACGAGCGGTGCCTTTGTGTCGCGCGCGATTCGCGTCGCGCGACGCGCCTGTTTGCAGGAGCCTAAATGATAAATGATTTTATTTTTGTAAGTGGGTTTGCATAAACACTTTTACACGTAAATCATATTTTTTTTTAAACGGTTTTATTTATTTAAACTAGATGAGGTCGGCGTTTCCTGTCTGACTACTCTGAGAAGAAAGGCCGAAACAAACTCAGAGGTCATAGATAGTCTCTTTTAAAGTCCAGACATAATCTTGGTCAGGTTACCTATATGAAGACCAATATGTAGGTCGATGTCTGAGATGGTCTTTTGAGGAAAGAACCACACAGATTGAGAGGACCTGTCCAGTCAGTGCACGCATAAGGAGCTCAACGATTCGACGAACAATACCAAAGAAAGGATATTTGGGTAGGCCACATAAATTACTCAAACTGCCAGACCATGGAGAGAATAATAAAAAAAAAATAGAATGAATAAAATGAATGATCCACATCGTCTTCACATTCACAATAATTAAAATAATGTAATGTCAATGTTTTTATACAAAAAAATAGGTAAAAAAACTTTTTCAGTTAAACGGTTTTATGTTAAACATACATTGCAATGTTTAAGATAAATGTACTAAAAACCAAAAAATAATAAAATAGATACAGTCGTGGGAATTATAAACATATTTTGTAGCGGCTGCCATCTTGGATTTCAATTTTTTATAGTATATTGTATTCTGCTTGTTGAGCCCTTTCATTTGATACCCATATTGATGGGATTAATAAAACATAAATTATCCGCCATTTTGTAGCGGCGGCCATCTTGAATTTATAATGATAATGAATAAACATAATTGTATTGTCACCAAAATCCAAAGTGTATACAAAATTTCAGATTAATCGGTTGACAGGAAGAGGGTGAAATTTGAATTACTAAATATGACCCAAGAATAAATAAAAAAAAAAACAAACGGGGTGAGCTAAATAAAACCGTTTAATAAAAAACCGTTTAAAAACCGTTTAATAAAAAACCGTTTAAAAACCGTTTAAAAAAAACAAAAACACTCAAAATGCAGAAATTGGAAGCAGCTCAATCCCAAGCCTTTTTGTCCTCAATGTAATCTTTAACAGTATATAAAAGGCTTTCTTGCACAACTTACGTTTAATTAACGATTTAAATTTATTTAGGCTTAGATCTTGAACGTGGCTTGGTAGTTTATTATAAAAGCGTATAAGATAAGATAAGATAATAATAATATTTATTCACAAATTTGAGACAACCATACAGAGTAACTCAATAATAAACACAAATAGTCAGATCGTTGGATGTGAAATGGTACAATGAAAAGATGGTTTGGTTGTCTATAGTCTGATTCGCCCACACACACACACACACACACACGTACACACACACACACATGAAACATGCCATGCCATGCCATGTATACATTGGCATCTGAACGAGCCACCTATTTTCTTTAGCCTTGTTGTAGGTACAACAAATTTGTGTTTGTTTCTAGTATTTATATTATGGATATCACTGTATTTTTTGAACAATTTTATATTTTTATGGGCATATAAAAGATTTTCATAAATATACTGAGAAGGCACAGTCATTACATTAATCTCTTTAAATTTGTCTCTGAGAGAGTGTCTCGGACTTAATTTATAAATTGATCGCTTCTGCAAAACAAAGATAGTCTGAATATCGGCGGCATTTCCCCATAATAGAATACCGTACGACATTACACTATGAAAATAACTGAAGTACACTAAACGGGCAGTCTCTATATCAGATAAATTACGAAATTTTCTAACAGCGTATGCTGCGGAACTTAGCTTTTTTGACAATTTATCTATATGTGGACCCCACTGAAGCTTAGCATCCAAAGTTACGTGGCGAACTTCCTTGGCGATGTCATAAATTATTTGGTCTACAATGATACACTTCTTTCGCTGTCGGGTTTTTTATGACATAAACAAACAGATTATTGACCAAGATGTAGTTAATAGTATCTAGTAGTAGTCTACAGTGACAAGTGAAAAATGCTCATTATGAGTTTATGCAAATTGGTATTTATCTTTTAAGTATTAATGTTGTACACAGTCCTCATCAGCGGCTGAGTTGAGTAACATGCTCGCAGACTTGAACAAGGTAAGCCTCGAGATTGGGCTTAAGATAAACATGTCAAAGACCAAACTCATGACTAACAGAATCAAAGGAGACTATAATATATTGAGCGTGAGGAGATTGCATATGTCGAATACAAATACATATCTGGGCCAAATATTCTCCTTCCAGTCGCGACAAGACAAGAAGCTGCTCGACGCACAGAGAGCGCCTGGAGAAGCTATTGGTCAATGAAAGATCTTCTAAAAGGAGATCTACCACTGTTTTTTTGGTATTATCCTTTATTAAAAAGAACCAGGTTCTTAATAATTAATTACAATCTAGCCTATAGACTAATAAGCAATTCTAATCTAACTTAATTTTTTACATGATAATTATTTTAAAACTTAGAATAGTGTTTATTGTACTTTACACAAGTCCGTTCCACTTTCTTAGAGTCTGATATGATGATGTAAACACTTGTTCATATGTGTCATTAGCACTATTATTTATACACTTTTTACGCTACACTAACTCTAAAGGTTTTGTCCGTTTTAGTCTTCGCACTATATTTGTTTGGTCTAACAGCTGAATTGCCTCGATGTTCACATGTCGGTGGAGTCGGTGTTCATGGGCCTCAGCAAATTTTTGGATTATGTTGGTGACTGGTTCCATTTTTAGGTCACGATGGAGGTCGTCATTTCTTATATACCAGGGCGCATTAACAATACTCCTGAGTACCTTATTCTGGAATGTTTGTATGATTTTGATGTTGGTCGGCTTAGTACAGCCCCATAATTGGATGCCATATGTCCATATTGGCATAAGGATATGCTTATATAATAGGATTTTATTATGTATCGATAGGCAGGAATCCCGTCCAATCACATGTTTTTAAAGCGCATTTCTAGTTCCTGTCTTTTCTTTTTGACGTGCTCTTTCCAACGCAGTTTTGCGTCAAGCGATATGCCAAGGTATTTGGCTGTATTTGCGAAAAGCACTTGTTGACCATTTATGAAAATCTTCATAAATAGTCAACAAGTGCTATACGCAAATACAGCCAAATACCACCAACACCAACCAACCAACAACCACCAACACCACCAATATGAATTGTGATTACCACCCAATCGGGTGGTAATCACAATTCATGTTGGTGAAGTCAATGTGAAGTGACTTCGATTCATTTAATTTAATTCTCCATTTTTGTGCCCAGTCATGAACTTTATTTACAGCGATTTGTACCTTTTTGATTGCTTCCGTATGGCATGACCCTCTCGCCATAATAGCAGTATTGTCCGCAAAGGTTGCAATAGTATTATTTTCCAGCTCTGGTATATCATACGTGTACAGCAGATAGAGGACTGGACCCAGCACACTACCTTGAGGCACGCCAGCTTTAATAACTTTTAATTCGGAAAAGGCATCCTCGTGCCTTACTCGAAACATTCTATATGTAATGTATGATTGCAGGATATCGGCAAAATCATTGGGCAGCATTAGTCTTAGCTTATATATCAAACCCTTATGCCAAACTCTATCAAAAGCTTGTGCCACATCTAAAAATACGGTGGAGCAGACTTTTTTATCTTCAAGTGTTCTCTCAATGATGTTGGTAATTCTATGTACTTGGTCTATTGTTGGATCTACCACTGTGTCTCAAGCGGAAAATTATGGAATTTTATGTATTCTCCCCATTCCCACATATGATGCCCAAACCTGGTATTTGACACTTTAGCAGAGGTCCAAGTTCGAGGTTTGCCAGCGAGTCATGGAGCACAGTATCTTGGGGGTTCGAATTTCTGACCGTATAAGGACCACAATACTGCGCGCTAAAACCAAGATGACAGACGTTACCCAGAAAGCCGCTAAACTTAAGTGGGACTGGGCCGGACATGTCTGCCGCATATCACATGACAATTAGGTCCACCGATTGGGTCCCATAAACGCACGACGCCATCGTGACAAGCCGAGATGAAGATGGCGGGACGAGCTTGACTCCTACCGAAAGGACTAGCACGCACTGTCAAAAGACAAAATTGTGTGGAGAAGGCAGAGGGATGCCTTTGCCCTGCAGTGGGTCAATATAGGCTAGTTAGTTATTACGCACGCCAATAAACGCGCTGTTAGCGGAATAAAGTATAATCTATCTTTAAGTATATATATATTACCCCAATAGTTATTTAATATGTGTAATACCTATGAATATGGTATTTAGGGAAAGTATTCTATAAATAAAGCACAGAAAGACAAGACCAAACATTTATTCAATTAAGGCTTGTCAGTAAATAATCAGAAAGCTAGTCGTCCGTTCCAAATCTAGGTCCTCGTGGAGAAGAAGGACAAGAAACTCCACGGAAACAGTATTAAAGTATTCTATCAACAATTCCTTATATTGCCACACATTTCTAATATTAGCAATATTGGCCATATTATAACATATACAGAACACCATAGTTATCAGCAATAATCTATATAATAATATCAATTAACTTACGTGACATCTGGTCGATCTATTCCACATAATAACGTCACTAGTACTAATCAACTGAACATCTATAGACCGGAGCTCCGTCCTGGTCAACGTCTCGAACAAGAATCATCCCTGCCACTCAGAGCTCCCCCTTTTATAGTCGTGAACAAATAACTTTGACGTTTCCATCTACCGTCATTTAAAATATAAACGACATTGAAGGTGAATATCCGTTGGGAATACTTATGATAATAATAACAATATCTATAATTAGTATAATTTATCACGGCCATACTGACAAGTACTTCGCTCTCGAAGTACATTAGGTACCCTTTTTCTAGTATTGTAATTCACTTTTGTTTTGCCAATTGCCTAGACATGTCAAGTCCCCTCCACCCGCTGCTAGTGGGATAGACTTACACCAAGCAAATGACCGACCAGCGGAAACAAATACAATATCTAGTCAAATTAGGTACCTACGTACCTCTACATTGAAACCAAGCTTCGTAATTGTGACAGCTATTAGCCAACAAATAAATTGCTTATCGGTATAATTTACAGTTACCAATATAAAATTGGGATAGCAATGATTTGGTAAACCATTCATATTCAACAGCTTTTGAATCTAAGCATTAACCAACGAACATGAAAATAATTCAATTATCTCATCGCTCGGTCATTCTGACAATATTACTGAAAACTATAAATATATATAACTGGAGATGTCAACTAGATATTCACAATAAGTTATAATCACCAAGTTTCATCTTTGTGCATTATACTACTCTTTGCTATTATTGTATTCTTAAATATTATTTTAAAGCAATTGGTTCAATGATTATCAAGTAGTTAACATCGTCAAAATATCCTAATTATCGTCGTTTATAAGCCAAGTACTGTAAACTAAATGTTACATAATAATATCTAGAAGTATTTTTCAACACGTAGCCTATCAATTTAATCATTGTATCTAATGGCACTTCGCTTTGATCTAAAAGAGCCTCTAAGGGACTTACCGACTCCAGCAACTTCTTATTGCCTGGAAAGCTTCTTGAAGTTCTTACATCAGGTTAAGGTTCCATAGTTCCAAAGCTCACACAGTAATTAGCAGCACCGCAACTCCGATTTCAGAGGCGGCAGTGCGATATTATGATTATGGTGAGAGTGAATTAAGACCCGTCGACCAACGGCTTCCAGAAGATCGTCAAAAGCTCCAATATCGATCATGAAAATAGCAAAATAAAATGTATTAGTAAACTGTTTTAAAAGGCTAGAGAACAATCCCACTTCTGATGTTGTTGACGCGGTGGGGCTGCAGGGGAAGAGGAGTGTCGGTATTGCGTTGGCCGCTCTCCCTATCCTCTGCAGCCGAAAATTAGCAGGCGGCGGGGCCAATGTCCTGACCCGTCGCAGGGGGGACCAAGGGTGCCCAGACACGGGGTCGTCTGGCGCCCATGTGCTGGTTTGGTCCCTGGGGTGGTCACGGCGTGCTATGTGTTCTGGTGCGCCGGTGATGGGGAGTACTCCCCAGAGGAGGGTCCGGTAACGGACGGCCGCGGCGGGTTCACGGATGAGTGCTAACGCGTGCCCGTGTTCCCGCCGTAAGCGGCAGAGGAGGACACCGTGGAGTTTTAGTGGGTTAAAGTCCCACATAACTGCACTATCTCCCCGTGGTAGTGCAGTATGCATGAGCATTTCTCCACGTGAAAAAAAAAAAAAAAAAAAAAGGCCGCGTGTCAGTGATCACACAGACTTAATTCGTCTTATAATCACTCCGCTGGTTATTTCCAAAAATCAGATTTCTGAAAAAAATTTTTTTTACGGTCTATTAAGTTTTTCTTTTTGTTTAGATATGAAACAATGCAGTGCGTTTCAAAGTTTTGCTGAAACCTACAACTTTATCGCTAGCGATATGATCTTGTAATCCGTCTCGATCACTTTCCGAGAATATCAATTAGCTGATGATATACCCAGAAAGAGAAAGCATACCAATTTGTGCTGACAAACAACACGCAAGTCACTTCCGAGTGTGGTCGTATCGCTGAACAATTATATCAGATCTCAGAAAGATGTTTGCTAAAGGGATAAGCTACGTCTAAGTAAACTTTATGCAAGTAGGTACCAAATAAGAAGTTTGAAACAAATTAGTGAACGATAATTTTATTAGTAGGTACCTAAGTGTGATAGCTAGAAATGAAAGCATTTGATTGATTTGACATAACAGCGTGGGAAGTTGCGGCAGTGCGTGCTGTGTGTTGCGCACCCAACAACGTGCCAGGGCTCTCCTTATCACCTTAACACACCCACCTTATCACACTTTATCAGAGAGATCCGGAGATTACCGTAATCTTATTAAATCCGTTGCCTTGACGTTATCACAAGCTCTCAAGATAAATATTTAAATTGTTTTGCCATAAATATTAATAAGTAATAATAATACTAACAAACCTCAAATATACCGTGTGGAACTGTAGAAATGTTGGCTGAAAATAGATCTGAGAGTGATATGAATCAAAAGTGATGGTGCTGTCACAATGATCGAGAGTCAAACATCGCGGGTATGTGCTAGTGTGTAGCTCAATGGAACCAAGTAGTATCGACTGAGTCACACGCTTACTTGCGTTTTTGTTTCATTGTCTGATATGCGATTGAATTGCTTGTAAACATTGTCTCGCTGATAGATACAAGACAAGTGTATTCATTGATAAAAAAAACTTGTTTACAAAAAAAAAAAAACAACCGGCTTCCAAAACAAAACACTACAAAGTGAAAAATAACTTTAATTTCGAAAGTCGGTGTCCAAAACGAAAATCCACAACCAACGACACCGACTTCCGGAATTTCTAGCTATCACACTTACGTACTAATCATCCTTCACTCATTTGTTTCAAACTTCTTATTTGGTACTCGCATAAAGTTTACTTAGATGTAGCGTTTCCCTTTAGCAAACATCTTTCTGAGATATAATTTTTCAGCGATAAGATCACACTCGAAGTGACAAGCGTGTTGTTTGTAAGCACAAATAGACATGCTTTCTCTTTCTCGGTATATCATCAGCTGATTGATATTCTCGGAAAGTGACTGAGACGGATTACAAGATCATATCGCTTGCGATAAAGTTGGAGGTTTCAGGAAAACATTGAAACGCACTGCATTGTTTCATATCTACGCAAAAAGAAAAACTTAATAGACTGTAAAAAAAATATTTTGCAGAAATCTGATTTTTGGAAATAACCAGCGGAGTGATTATAAGATGAATGAACTCTGTGTGGTCACTAACAAGCGGCCTGACCCAACACGGACTGTGTACAAATATAAGACGAATGACGTCTTTGTGGTCACTAACATGCAGCCTGTTTTTTTTTAACGTGTAGAAATGCTCATGCTTTCTGCACTACCACGGGGAAATAGTGCAGTTACGTGGGACTCTAACCCACTAAAACTCCACGGTGTCCTCCTCTGCCGCTTACGGCGGGAACACGGGCACGCGTTAGCTCATCCATGAACCAGCCGCGGCTGTCCGTCACGGGTCAGGTCATAGTCCCCGCCGCCTGCCAATTTTCGACCGCAGAGGATAGGGAGAGCGGCCTACGTCATTTATTAATTTATTTTATAATTAACTTAGCCGCTACGTCGGCTTATCGACAAAAGCCTTGACGAGCGGCCCCTCCTCGGGTTCCTCTTCGCTTCATCGTGGGTGAACAAGCCACGGCTACTGAGCCCCCCCGCCTCAACAATGCGGGAACCCAGCGGGGGGCTGACACGCGGCCTGACCCAACACGTCTGTGTACTAATAACTAATTAGCCTATATTGACCCACTGCAGGGCAAAGGCATCCCTCTGCCTTCTCCACACAATTTTGTCTTTTGACAGTGCCTGCTAGTCCTTTCGGTAGGAGTAAAGCTCGTCCCGCCATCTTCAACTCGGCTTGTCACGATGGCGTCGTGCGTTTAGTGGGACACAATCGGTGGACCTAATTGTCATGTGATATGCGGCAGACATGTCCGGCCCAGTCCCACTTAAGTTTAGCGGCTTTCTGGGTAACGTCTGTCATCTTGGTTTTGGCGCGCAGTATTGTGGTCTTTATACGGTCAGAAATTCGAACCCCCAGGATACTGCGCTCCATGACTCGCTGGCAAACCTCGAGCTTGGACCTCTGCTAAAGTGTCAAATACCAGGTTTGGGCATCATATGTGGGAATGGGGAGAATACATAAATGTCCATAATTTTCCACTTGAGACACAGTGGTAGATCTCCTTTTAGAAGATCTTTCATTCTCCAGGCGCTCTTGGTGCGTCGAGCAGCTTCTTGTCTTGTCCCGAGTGGAGGAGAATATTTGGCCCAGATATTAGTATTCGACATATGTAATCTCCTCACGCTCAATATATTATAGTCTCCTTTGATTCTGTTAGTCATGAGTTTGGTCGTTGACATGTTCATCTTAAGCCCAATCTCGAGGCTTACCTTGTTCAAGTCTGCGAGCATGTTACTCAACTCAGCCGCTGATGAGGACTGTGTACAACATTACTACTTAAAAGATAAATACCAATTTGCATAAACTCATAATGAGCATTTTTCACTTGTCACTGTAGATACTTAACTACTTATATCTTAACTTTTTCGGAAGTCGGTGTCGTTGGTTCTGCATTTTCGTTTTTTGACACCGACTTTCGAAATTAAAGGTATTTTTCACTTTGTAGTGTTTTTTTTGGAAGTCTGTTTTTTTTTTGTAAAAAGTTTTTGTTTTTCACTTTTTTGTTGTACTTATCTACCCCACACAAATTCATATAGTACTATGACAGGAAGCTATTGAACACATCTGCCTACACCTTTAAAGGGTATAGGCGTGATGTCATGTTATGTGATTGCGTAAACAATGCATACTTAAGCTATAGCAACAATCGCGGTTGATTTGCTGGCATTTATTGAAGAGTTCCATTGTCTGTCTCCGAAACTCATCATCAGATCTTTACGAAATTTAAATGGGACTATTTCGGAATAAACCACATTGGACAAAAAAGAAATGTGCAAATCCGTCTATACACCCTTACATTTTGATCATTTTAATCCTTAAAAGTGGTCATTATACTCATCATTATGAACAGTTTTTACTATGGGACCATCCATGAAATCGTGAAAAAAAAATCAGCTGATCCCCATACATTTATGTTCGCATAACTCGTGTATGGAGCAACATTTATTTTTTCACGATTTCAGGATTGGTCCCATAGTAAAAGTTATTCATAATGATGAGTATAATGACCACTTTTAAGGATTAAAATGATCAAAATGTAAGGGTGTATATGATGGAGTTATGCCCGAACATACATAAAAAAAAATAGAAACATCCGAATTGGGAACCTCCTCCTTTTTAGAAGTCGGTTAAAAACTGATTTGAACGTGACTTGGTTAAACTTGGGTTCTCTGACGATTTTTAGTGTTCCGTACCCAATGGGTAAAAACGCGAACCTATTATATAGATGATTTCTATACAATTATGCGTAGGAAATCCATGTCTGTGCTGCACAGTATGAGGGGGAGTCGTAACGGTATCCTGAAAATGATAGCTGTAGATTGGACTCGGCGGTCATGCGTCGCTTCACTAACCTGCATGTGACAGGTGCAGGTTAAGTGAAGTATTATATAATTTTATTCCCATTGTGATTGTTATTTTTATTGTACTAACATAGTGTGTAAGGTATCTGTTATACTAACCATTCACATTTGTTATTTTATGTTTTTTGGTACCTACTAACATAGTTTATAAGATTTCCAATATTAACCTCTCTATGGACTTATTTGTCTGAAAATAAACAATTTTTATTTATTTATTACTAAGACTCCACTGTCCGTCTGTCTGTCTATCTATCACCAGGCTGTATCTCATGAACCGTGATAGCTAGACAGCTTAAATTTTCACAAACGATGAATTTCTGTTGCCGCTATAACAACAAATACTAAAAACAGAATAAAATAAATATTAAAGGGGGGCTCCCATACAACAAACGTGTTTTTTTCGGCGTTTTTGCCTTGTGGTACGGAATCCTTCGTGTTCGAGTCCGACTCGCACTTGGTCAGTTTTACTATTCATCTACTTTTATGATGTTATCATGCATGATTACGACTTGTTTTTGTATCTGTATAGATATTTGATTCCACAGGTAAAGCCTGTTTATTTGGACACATCTCTCATTTCGGTTTAACCCATCCGTAATAAAAAAATTAAAATAATACCAAATCTATGTCTCCTCTCCAAATAATCCCACCAAAAACTTTTAAATGTAAAGGTATAGGTTGCCAAGACTTACTACGCTTTCTCAAGTTGTTTCGCGGCCGGCACCGTCGCACAGGCACTTCTATGGGCTTATATGGTAAGAAATTAAGGCACTGGTCCTTAATGTTGTGTCAAGCTTGTTAACGTTCATTGGGACGGCCAAGCCATACATTTTGACCAAGATATAAGGTTTGTATAGTAACTTGGCTCTACATTAGATCTGATAACTTTTAACAGTGGAAGCATTATAATGTAAGTCTTGGCAACCTACTTTACGTGAAATATTTTTGATGGGATTTCATTTGTTTTGAGGGTGCTCTATTACTTTTTATTTTAGCGATGATATTGTTCTTACCTATTATCCGTAACCCCCATTAAGGGGGTTGGAGGATGATAGTTACAGATTTTTTTTGTTGTTTGTGTGTAAATCCTAGCCGAATTTCTGCTTTCTGGAACTTTGGGAAGTGTCCTAGAGGTTTTGATGAGAGAGTGAGTTAGACAGTCTGTTAGTGATGAAACCGACGTATTTTAGCTATTAATTAAACTAAATCTTATCTTGAGAATTTGAGCTCTCTAGCATTATTCAGGCCGAAGCTATGAGGATTTGAAAATACGACGAAACATTTCGAGAAAAGGTAAGTAGTGCCCCAGCTTTTTGTTTTGGCTCGTCTTGGCGGGAGCACTAGCGTGCCCTGAGATAGTCCCTGTGCTGTAGGCATTTTCAGAGGCCATGACGCGATGGCGATAAAATGTTAGTAGCTATTAGTCGGATGTACACATTATCGGACACTCGTTATACAGTCGACGAGCTCGAGGCGAGTGTGGCGAGGATGACGACCACTCGCACGCAATGAACTGGACCCACGCTCTCGGCTGGCATCAGGCTTGCACCAAGCTATTGACGCTTGTGGCTATGTCGAACAATGGCTGATTTGGTTTAGTCTAGGTTTTGGTGTAGTCTAGTTATTTAACAAAATTCTTGAAGGCAGCTCACCATAACAGTCATTATAGCATTTTCAATAACGACGTATTTAAAAATACTCTGTGTTGTAATATCTCTGTACCTACTCGGTATTTTACATTGTTGCGGATGACTTTATAGTAGGTATCAGAAAATTTACAAATAGTGACAGATTCCTTCATTTATCAAGGAATACCGAGTCTTGGAACTGACCGTCATAACTGTAGGTAGTTTAGTACTCAAAAGTTTTCACAATATTTAATCAATTCTATACCTAATATATCAAAAAAACTCGGACAGAAACGTGGCTAATCCAATAATTATAATTCGTCATATTACGGAACGGCATGCGGCATCGGTCGTTATCGGGCATCGTAGGCAAGACTCAAAATCTCTTAATTAAATCATCATCAACACAAAGGAGAAAGGAAGGGCTCCATAGTTTTCTGGGCCCAGGTGTTAACTCAATCAAACTAGCCTTATTTGTAAGAGGATATAACAGCAAGGCCTCACTGAAAATTTGGAGAAATTTGGCTATCCAGGAATCAAGTTATATGAACTATAGTAAAAGTGAGGTTATATTATAACATTGTACTTTTTGATGTTATTTGTGAAATATTTTAGAATGGCTTCGGTTGTGTAATGGTTTTATGCATGGATTGCATCCGTCGAATAGTCCTTTATAATATGCAAAGCCGAGGTCGTGGGGTTAAACAATAAAACATGGAAAATACGTGCGCACTCAGAACGAAAGAAAACGAACGAGTGCCGGTTTTATCCTGTCACTGTCAGTCGGTGACCAGTGTTGCTAACTGAAGAAAGAGTAAAGGAACTCGATTCGCCATGAATCGATTCCACGAAACAATTGATAAACATTTGTCACTCGATTTTCATACAAACACCTGGTACGGAGTCTACCAGCTCGGCGAACACCAACAACAACTGTAACAAACTTACAATTATAAAAAATTTCAAGATACGTTTAACCATGCTACTACGTCGGTAGAATATTTTTTAGATAAAAAAAGCGATATCTGGGGCGTAAGCGGACACGACATCAGGAAAGAAATCTTATTCTCTTGTTTAACTCCAGAAGTCATCCACGATCTGAAAGTAGCACTCATACACGATTTTGAAAACAGTCTATACAAAGACGTAACGTTTAAACTACTCGACTTACTTCAACCTAAAACAACAAAATTCAAAGCTATAAATGAGTTTTGGAATTGCGTAAGAGACTGCAATGAGATTATGAAACACTACGCTAACAGGCTCAAGAAACTCGCCACCGACTGTGGCTACAAGAACGACTTGTTTGGTCGTTTGCTGCGTGATTGATTTGCGACCGGTATAAACCACCCGCAGGTAGAAGTGGATCTGAAACAGAAATGGCCCGAACTACAAGAACATTACGATAGTAAGACTGTGGAAGTTACATTTGCCTACTCTTTGCAGTAGCTTGCTGAGGGTTACATTCACGTCGGTTTTCCTGCTGCCACAAACAAAGTCAGAACAAAAAACAACATGGCGCATCACAACAGAGTACGTTTTTACGCAGGATTGGTCTAGATCAGTGCCGTCGATGCGGTGCATATGATAAACATAAGTTGGGCGACTGTAAGGCAAAAGACCATACTTGCAAGGAATGTCAAACGCAAGGGCATTTTGAAGATTGCTGTATCAAGACTCGGAGATCATATTTGATGAGCACCGAGTGAGAAAGGAATACGACCATCTAAATCAAAGGTTGAAGCAATATCAAAAGCGACACCGCCTACTAACGCTCAAGAACTACGGTCATTCTTTGGCCTCGTAAATTTCTACGAGAAATTCTTACCTCACCTGCACAGCTTCTGCGCGGACCTGCATAACTAACTGGCGTGCGCCAAAAGTGGCGATGGACAGATAAAGAAAATACAGCGTTTGAAAATGCTAAAATGCCCATTTGTGAATCAAAACCACTTGTGGCCTGTGACGAGAAAAGTCCGTTGTTTTTAGCGTGTGACGCCTCTGAAAAGGGTGTGGGTGCCGTATTATTTCATAAAACGAATGATCAAATTCAACCTATCGTTTTTGCGTCAAGAAAGCTGAGATCAGCGGAAACTAAATATTCAGTTATTGATCGAGAAGCATTAGCCATATTTTTCCGCATCCAAAAGCTTGACCAATACTTACGTGGCACAAAATTCGTCACTGATCATAAACCCTTGATTGACGTATTAGGCCCACAGCGCAATTTACCGAAGCTTATTAATAATCGCTTAATACGTTGGGCTTTGATCATCGGTAGCTATGACTATGACATCGTCTTCAAAAGGAAACTTAATTTTATAGCTGACTATCTTTCCAGGATGTCCAATCCTGATGAGAGACCGTCCCGTGTCGTGCGTGTCCCGTGACGGTACACAAAATAATAGCTTAACTACAACATAACAGATTTACAGATATAGTATTGACAGAAGAAATAATAAGGGATGCGTCAAGGAATGATCTTATTTTCAAACAAATATCGGAGAACATTAAGACAGGCAGCTCGGAAACGCACCGAATTGTCCATCGAAAATAAGATTTTGATGTGGCAGGGTCGAATAGTCATTCCGAATACGCTCAGGAAGGCTACATTGAAATACCTGCAAACTGGACACCCAGGAACTTGTGCAATGAAAGCACTCACACGTTTTTACGTGTGGTGGCCATCGATCGACGATGATACTGAAGAGTACATCAAATACTGTCGTGAATGCCAAGAAAACCGGCCAAATAACCCTGAATTGCCTGTGCACTCCTGTTCCGTCCCTGACAACCCATGGGAAAGACTTCATGTCAAATTTGAGGGACCATTTGAAGGAAAATACTGGTTTGTTCTAGCAGATGCACTCTAAAAATGGATTGAGATCAAGCCCATTGAACCAAATAACTACAAACAAACTGTGTGAAGAGTAAGACTATATTTACAACGTTTGGTTTTCCACAATTCTCGGTTTCGGATAACGGAACACAGTTTACCTCCCGAGAATTCCAAAATTATTGCAGAGATAAGGGTATCCTATAGTATTTATGCATACTTACACTTTACTTTCATCACGCATAATACTATTTATCATCCTTTTTATTTGTTTATATGTATACATTATACTTTTACTCTTCTTCTTCTTCTTCTCTTCGTTTAATGAATTTTCATGACACATCAAAAATTGTCAAACTGTCAGTAACTTTTTAAATGTCTTTCTGGCTTAGTCTATGGTAATTACTTTTGGTCTAAATAACTTAAATTATTTTTATCAATATGTTTAGCTATTGTATTATAAAGATTATTACGGTTGTTTAGTCTAAATAACTTAATTTTAAATTATATTTATAAAATTCTTAACGCACTCGTGGATATGTCTTGGCCGACTACACTTGTCAGATGAGATGGTGGCCATTAAGAAGAAAACTAATATTTGAAAAAGGAAGACTACTTTGAAAACGAGCTCACGAACGGCTGGAGGATTCGAGTCTTGGGACTGAGACGATAAGCATCAGAAAACTGCTTGGTTTTGCTGTCACAACTTTAATTTACCAAGGGGATCCAGCTAAAGATCCTACTTGGGACTTCTACTCCGATCTTCGGAAGCTATCCACGTACAACTTGCTACCCTGACGCCTGTTTCCCGTCCCTACAGTGCTGAGCTGATTCCAAACCGTGAACTTCCGAGACTGAAACTTCCGAGAGTGCGTGCTAGGTAGTCTTTTTTTATAACTAGCTGTTTTTTATAACTTGCTGTATTTTATCTTTCCCTAAATAAAAATTTATTGAACAAGAGTATGCTTACCCTCTATTTAATAGGAGCAAGTAGATTTGTTACAATCCTACATATTAAATCATCTCCATATCACCCGAGGACTAATGGCTTGGCAGAACGCCTGGTAATACTTAGATTAATACTTAGGTTAATACTTAGATTTTATTGATATCTAATTTTTTTTTTTCACACCCTTTTCTTTACCGACACACTGATGATCATCAAAATGTTTAGTATACAACCAACAAAAAAATTCATAAATTTATAACTGTCGCCCTCCATCCCCTAAAATGGGGGGGGTGGAAGTTTGTATGAGACTTCAAAATGTTAGGGTACTTCCTGAAGTGCTAGAAAGCCGAAATTTGGTATGTAAACAAAGTTCAGTATACAAAAAACACTACCGTGCCCCCAGATAAACTTATAACTTTCGCCCCTATCCCCTAAAATTGGGGGGGGGGGGGGTGGAAGTTTGAATGGGACTTTCACCAATTTTACGAATTAGGACATGAAAGTTTACACAGGACTGTAGACAGTAACTAAAAAACCTATTAATAAGTACTTACAAGAACTTGAGCGAAATATCGCCCTGATTTATCGCTTTTGATAATCAGTAAACCATCAAAGAACATTTCATTTCAGAAGCTTGGCTCTACATGATATCTGATATCATTTTCACAGCGCAAACCTTATGTGGTCGTCTTGGCAACATTTTACATGAAATGTTTTTGGTGGGATTGGTATATTCTAGTTTTGTTGTATTGGTTTTCTTTTTTTTTAAAATGCTTTTTATGAGTGCAATGTAGTTAACTTTTTGAGGTAGCATGTTGTATATTCATACTTATTAAGCCATGTTACAAAAAGTTATGGTTTTGTACTCTTTTCTCTATTCTTGTCACTTCATTACTTCATGATAAAAAAGCTTTGGTTCAAATTAAATTTCAATACTTTTCTTTTTATTAAGCTTATTCTTTCAACAAATAAATAGAAACGTGTTGGCAGTTCTCCGTTCATCGTAGCCCAAAAATGACAAATAACTTTGTGTACCTTTCAATATTTATTTGGTTTCAATTTACTCGTATATCAGAGTTCGCTAAAAGGGGGGTAAGCGCACAAGAAGGTACGTAGTAACAACGTTAGTGAATGAGCTACCCCCAAAACTGATAACGCATGTCAAGTGTAAGGACGAACTTAAAAAAGTTCTACAAAACATTATCTCTCAATGTGTCCATAGATGTTTGTAACAAACCTTACGATGGCGAAAATACTTTTTGTTAAATGTAAGTTTTTGTTAATCTCGACTGTACTCGTAGGTATGTTATTTTATAGTTTGCTTAGGGCTGATCTTTCAATCATCTGATGACTTTATTCGAGGAATAATTTTGAAATTTTGACAGTTATTTCATACAAAAACTATCAAACGTCAATTTTATTCCTCGAATAAAAGTTATCTGGCGATGGAATAATCAGCCCTTAGCATAATAATCGTTTTTTTTTTATTTTACAGTTTATAATCCATTATTAGACAAGAACAACTGCCGACAAACTGTTATGCAGTTTGGCAGACTTTATGTATGCTATTGTTTATACAGATTTAGAATAAATAAAAAAATGTATTACCTTTCCGCAAGTGGCAGTCTAATCATACGTTTCCGGGATTCACCAAATAATGTGCAAGTACGGTTAGGTTTTTTGTTCAAATTTAAACCTTGTATTCATAACATAGGGTTTATAGTAGGTTATGTTATTACAAGCTATTCCCCTTTAGTTGATTATAAGACTCATTACAATATAATTATTATTATTTATCAAAGACTTCGTTTTTAGTACTTTATAAAAAAAAAAACTCCAAAAAAAACAAACACAAAATTTTATTCCGACTAAAAGCTTTTTAGAAAAGAATAGAAAGAATTAAACATATATGCTTATAATGGCATTACAGCGAAAATAAAACACCTTTAAACTATAAGAACACACTAAATGCATATGAAAGAATTACGTTACTTATAAGTAACGTAATGTAAAAAAAAATGTTCTTTGTTATAATATAACAAAGAACATTTTTTTTTTATTTGAAATGGATTTGCTCTTGACTCTAGTCTAGGTCAGAGATGACAGAGACAAAGTCTACGATGGAGTGAGCTCACCCAGAAGAAGCCTGTTCACTCTTATTTTGAAGAGATTCGGGTTGTATGCACTCGGAAACACAAACGCAGGTAGAGAATTCCACTCTTTAAATTTATTTTTCCGTCTGTCTGTTTATTGCGGCTAATCTCCGAAACGGCTGGACCGATTTTAATGGGACTTTCACTGAGAGGTAGCTGATATTATGGAGTAACATATGTGCTTTTTTTTGTCCCGGTAGTATATTCCCGTGGGATAACTTCCGACATCCACCCGGGTGAAGTCGCGGGCAGAAGCTAGTGTATTTATCCTAACTAATGTTATAAATGCGAAAGTAAGTTTGTTTATTTGTTACGTTCTCACTCTAAAACGGCAAAACGGATTTAGGCACGCTGACAGACCACGACCTGGGTAAGGACATATATGTAGGCTACTTTTCATCTAGGATCGCAGACGAAAACTCGGGCAACAGCTAGTTTATTATATATATATAAATATTACCAACCCTGATTTATATACGATACGGTATAATGTGCCACAAAGTAACAGTAATTTGATACAACCAATTTCAATCATTCAAAATTTAAAACAACTGATTTTATAAAGCAGAAAAAAAAATTACCAAGAACCGATCCCTCATAAATTTAATCAACAGCGACGAAAAAAAAACAATCAAGCGTAATTGGATAGATGTTGGGTAGGCTTTCTTCCGTCGTAACATAATTGGGCACACGCACGGCCGAGCGCTCGCGTGCACGAGAATTAAGATAAAAACAGGTAATTTATTCAAAGAGTACCTACATTCCTCTCTTATTAATTCTCGTCCAATCTGTATGTGTGGGGTGTCAATAAATCTAAATATTCATCAGTCGGCGGGTGCGGTGGGGGGAGTGGGGGGGGGGGTCATTTAGACGCATTAATTACACGCGCCCTCTGATGCATCGCCTAAACCCTTTTAATATTCGCTACGCGTAGCTCCGTAGCGCTCCGTAACGCTCCGTAGCGCTTCACGGAATCACGATAACACAGAGAAGTACAACTCAATTCAATTCAGAGAACTAAACTCAATTTCCTTTATATTGTATAATTGCATAGCACATACATATGTGAGTTCTATGTATATTATACCCTATGTACCATTTATCGGGTAATGTGTCTTTCATTGACCTGAATGTGCCCTGACGGCTGATAGTATGTCATGCTCACACAAATATCTCGCTGACGGTGGCGTGTGTGTTGGATCTTTTAGCTCCCTTCAAAATGGTTGAGCTGAATGGTGCTGATCTATGCGTCATGTTCGTGAACGGGCGCCGTCAGTTGGGGCTGGTCATCTCTTAGCTGCCTCGGCTTATTTTTAATTATTTTAATTTTGAATTGTTGTTTTGTTACTATTTGCTGTACTCTGGACGCTTTTAACGCGTACGTCTTTTTTACATCGTTCTCACATATAATTATAAATTCACATTAATGATGTAACTAATATTTTTGTAAAAATATGATTTAAAAGAGTGTCCATGGAGTTTCTTGCCCGTTCTTCTCCATAGGTACCTAGGCTTTGGAATGGGCAACTAGCTTCATATTTTCTGACTGACCGACTTTTTGACAATTCAAAAGTGCCTGTTTAATTGAAATAAATGCTTTGAGTTTGAGTTTGACAACGTAATGAGAAAATGTAATGAGTAAGTAGGAAACGATATGGTGTGGTCACTCACACGTATGTACTTACTACTCGCATGAAGCAGAACATTTGGCGCAGATGATAATCAACAATCGGCCTGCAGAGGGCGCGGCGGGCGGCGGCTAACGACTTCCGCTTCCGGCGGCGGTGGACACCGCTACGCGGCATGCACTACGCCGTAGCCGCGCTACGAGCTACGGGCTACGAGCGTAGCCATTCCGCTGAATGGCTATGTCAGAATGAAAGTCGGAATTATGAATTTATTTCGTGAAATACGAGTATTTTTATTACGTTTCCAATTTTATAACGAACAATGACATGCCCACAGCGCTCAGAGTGGCGGAAGCAAAGGCTGACGTCACAGTGTGTGTGTGAGGCTCGTGAGATATATCTGCCGTTCGTTCATCGATACGCTCCCGATGCGCAGTATTTATATTTCCATGTAGCCCGGCTACACAATCAACGCTTGATTATTCAAGCATTACTCTCTGTTGCATTCATAAATAATTGAAATATCAATTTCGATAACAATTTACTATATTTTTTAATGTACGAGTACGACCCCTCTGTTGTGCTAATCCAAATCTGTAAACAAAAAATACGTCCCCGTCGCGAATCTCAGCCGCGGAGCCGCCTGCTTGTGGGCGGTATGCGAGGGCCTGTACGGGTGTGCGGGGCGCTGAGTAGGACACTGAATATTTATGCAAGTCGCGAGTGACGTGACAACTTTCCTCCATGAATACGACAATTGAAATTACAGCGAGCAACGAAACAATTTTGTTACTCAAACGCGGCTCGAAATAGGGGGGAAGGGGGTGGGGGTGTGCTATTGAATCAAAACAATACGTGATTGAATACAAACATTACTGTAAAAACGTCACTTATCGTCAAGCGCAACCCCCGGGCCGTGGCTCGTGGCTCATGCCCCTATCGTCAAGCGCAACCCCCGGGCCGTGGCTCGTGGCTCATGCCCCGTGCTATTGATACGCCGGCGCTAATAAGTTTATCTCCCCTCAACTGTGAACACAGGACCCATTCGAATTCATATTCAGACTTACAAAAATAAGAAATGAAGCGTTATCTTGTGTCTCAGCAGCAGCCGTGGTCGGTGTACCTGCACCTGATGCTGTGGTCTCTAGCGCGGGGCGGAGGTTGTGGCACTGAGATATAAATAAACCGCCCTCGCTGTTGCACATCGAGGCCGTCCTGCGCATTTTTGACAGTTTGAGGATATCCTTATCCAAAGGAAATGAGGAGAAACTGAGGAAACGGTAGCTCTTTATTCATGAAAACAATTTCGCCATTCTTTATTTTCTGTCATATGCGAGTTGTACATAAAATGGATAAAATTCTCTTATAGATAGGATTTCCCCATACTGTCCTAGCTACAAAAAAATACACTTCATGTCATTAAAACAAGCATTTAATAAGAACCCTCTTCCCCCACCGAGCCAACAGGTTAATTGTTGGTAGACGACACGTTAACGCGTCAACTTGTAACTGTTAACACAATTAACGGTCCTTCGCTTCGGGACACGCGATACGCTGCGTAGTGGCGCGTACGGCGCGCCTGCGATACGCCGCGACGCGACGTGCTGTTATGTAACCCACTAGTAATTGATTACCTGTTCGAGATAACAGCCGCTTGCTTTAAGTTCTTCGTATGTAAATAGTATAAGAAAGTGGTACTCGTACACAAGAATACAACAAGATTGATATTTTTATTTTTTCATGCAAACGAAATAACACGTAGGTACCCGGAAATTCTAAGCCAACTGTACAAATGGGACAATAACCTATATATTGATGTAGATAACAACAACTACTTTTTAATTTTATCAAAGCGGCCGTTTCTTTTGAAGCAATGTTTACCTCACTCAGTCTGCGGCAATCCTTCGAGTTGAAGGGTATCCCTATCGGGAGTAATCATCCCTTCCTCCGCCCCCCTCGACCCACGCCTCTCAGCTTATCGCGCCACAAAAGCGAGAGATTGTGTGGCCCCGGGGCAGCCGTGGCTGCGGCAGGCTTGGGCATACGCGGCACACGCGGCACTCGCTCATGGATAACAATCGACTTCAAATAAAATCGTGAGCCTTTGTTCCTCACGTGAGCTAAGACGACCCCCCCTCCCCGGGCCCGCGAGCGACGCGAACAAACCGAATAAAACAAAAGATCCGAGTGTAACTATTAACTAAACATGCGCTGAACACTTCAAACATAACACTCGCCTTACAAAATTGTGTTACTTTGACAAAGAATACAATATGCGAGATGGTACGCATCACAAGTGTGTGTCTCTCACACGCGCCGGGGGGCGCGAGCAAGTTTAAACTAGCGGCGATTAGGAGACGAGCGTCGTCGGGAGACAGGCGAGCCGCGACTCGCGAGAGACGCGAGCGGACCGATCGAACAGGCGCAACACACACACGGAGCTATGAATACACTTCTGTAATTGTAATTTGTATATCAGCAAAAGTCTACAACGTAGTTTACTTAAGTAGGTAATAGCGAGTAATTAAAGCTATTCAAATTCAAATTCAAATTTATTTAATTTAGGACAACTGAAAAATCCAAAGGTTAGTAGGTATACAAAAACTTAAAAAACTATTGTTAGTTCATGCATTTACAAAAAGACAATCACATACATACAAAATAAATGAATACCCCTGCGCTGCGACATCCCACCCCGTCAAGATAACCAATAGGGAGATACCTCCCTAGAGACCACCAGACGAACGAAATGCCTCAACACAGGGGCACGTACATCCTCAGCTATGGTTTTCAAGATGCTGTTGTGACTCCCCCGCACCCTCCTCATAAGTGATGCGACTTTTTTCCGAATGACGGCATGAAAACCGTCAGTCTGAGTTTGCGCGAACATCCCGGAGGCACTGCAGAAACGAGGAAGTCCCAACATCATCCTGAAAATGTCATTGTACTGGACGCGCAGAGTGTTTAGGGATTTTTTTGTATGACTAACCCATAGACCACCCGTGTACATGCCCTGACAATATGCTTTAAATAGCGTGATCTTGACTTGTTCCGTACAACGGGCGAATCTACGGGCTAGCATGTTGCCCCGGACTGACAGAGCCCTGCGCTCCCTCTCTATGTCGACATCATCTTTAAGGTCGTCGGTAAGGTAATGTCCAAGGTACTTGAACTGTGCCACCCTATCTAAACTGTTACCATTCAAAGTAACGGGTGGAACGGTTTCAGGACACTTACCGGCGGCCTTAAAGACCATGTACTGACTTTTCTTTACATTGTAAATAAGTCCATGCGCCTCGGCATATGCTTCACAGACTTTCAGCATCTCTCCGAGCGCCCCAGCAGTGGGACTCAGCAGCACCATGTCATCCGCGTAGTTGATATTATTAACACTAATACCACCCACCCGGCATCCAACACGCATGCTGCTGAGCTCCACTATGAGGTCATTTACATACAGGCTGAAAAGCTTTGGAGATGTTAACCCTCCCTGCCTCACGCCGCACTCCAGCCTGTACGACTCGGAGAGAGTGCCTGACCATTTGACACAGTTCGTCTGGTTCTTGTACCAATATTTAAAAATATTTAACATCGCCACCGGTATACCACTGTCCTCCAGCTTCCCCCAAAGCACTTCGTACGACACGAGGTCAAAGGCCTTGGAGAGATCCAGGAAACAGGCATACACCGGCGTCTTTCGATCAGTGTAGTACTGGACAGTGTGCTTGAGACTTAAGATTGCGCTCTCAGTAGATAGTCCGGGCCGAAACCCAAACTGCGCATCGTGCAGTTTTAGATACTTTTGCAAGCAAGAATCAAACAGACTGTCCAGCACCTTTGCTATCACGGTTGCGAGGGAGATCGGGCGGTAGTTCTCCTTATCCGAGATGTCACCTGTCCTGTTCTTCACTATGGGCACCACTGTGGTTTTCATTAGGTCAGCTGGAAGGTACGCATGACTGATGCACATAGAAAATAACAGAGACAGGACTCTCGGGAGGTGCACTCCAGCATATTTCAGGTGTTCGACGCTGAGCCCGTCATGCCCAGGAGATTTGCCCTTTGTCATTTTTTTAATAAGAGCACTAATTTGGCTTGCTGGGAAACGCAAAAGAGGGTCCTCTCCCCGGCTGCAGGGCGCAACGCCAACATTTGCGGAAGAAGGACCGATCGGCGACCGAACTCTAAAATGGTGACTAAACATATTTGCGATCTCGTTCGGATCGCTTAGGCCGCTCACACTCGTTGGGAGGCCAGGCCTAACATCCAACTTTTTTGTAGCTTTCCAAAACTGGGAAAAATTTTTAGTAGCTTGACACTTCGCTATCACATCCATTTTTAGTTGATCTTGGTTTTTTCGACACCACTTTAGCCTGCCTTTAAAAAAAAAGAATGTACACCCAAATGTTGTTTGAAGCATTGTGGGAGGTGCCTCGCGTGTTGTGTTGTACTGCGTAGCGACGGCTGGCGGCTGACGGCGTTATATTAATATTAACCAAATAAACAACACGTTGTGTACTTACAACACACATTCAATTAATAATCACTTGAGATTAACGGATCGCATTGTTGTGAGCAATCTTATACAATCATGCATGAGTACACATCTACTTCACGTGAATACGAGCCAAGACGAGACAAGCGAAGCGCAAAGGCCCTACCTACCTTTTCTCGAAGTGCTTCATCGTTTTTTTGAACCCTCATAACTTGGGTTTGGATTATATCAGATGAACAAAATTCTCAGGATTTGATTTCAATAGTGACTTACTAAACATAATAAAATTTCAATAGCATAGCCCTTATACTTTAGATTTTATTGATATCTAAAAAACCCTGATTTCGTCACTGACTGATGATTATCAAAACTCATAAGGTACTTCCTGTAGTCGTAGAAAGCTGAAATTTGGTATGTAAGCTAGTATTAGGTCCCCACCTATGAAATCAGCGTTTTGTATGGAGAATTTTAAAGAAGTTGCATTTTTCATAGTAACATTTTCTTAATTTATTTAACAACCATGAACACTAATGTTTTAAAACTTTTATGCACTAATGTTTAAAAACTAAGATAACGTATGCCACTTAGATTAAGCGACAAAAATAAGTTTTAGCTAAGTTAAAACAAATACATAGTGGTCATTTCTACTAACAAAAAAGGAGTAATTTTTAAGGTATTTTTTATGTTTAGAAAATTATATGTACTAAGGTTTTTTTACTATTGGTAGTTGTCTATGATGCTCATAATCCGATAGAATATCAAGCAATTGATGAATATTTTAAATAAACAAGCAAGTGACAAGGTTCTTTATTTGTGAGAAAAAAACGCCAATTTCATAGGTGGGGACCCAATATTAGTACATAAACAACAAAAACATTCTAAAACTTGGAACTTTTTCCCCCCGACAAGGGGATGGAAGTTTGTATGAGACTTCCTCAAATTTTGATGCTAGGGTTTGAAAATTGATGTAGGGACTTCTAGTTATAAATAATAAAATACAAATTTCAGAATTTTAGTATATCAGCCCCAAAAAAAGAAGATTTTTTTTTATAAGCCACGTACAAAAAAAAATGAAATCGCCGAAAAAACTGATAAGCAAAAAATAATAAACCTTTTTTATTTAACCTTAATAACTGAGTTCTTAAACTAATGTAAGTATACCTAAGTAATTTTGAGTCAGCGCCAAAGAAGCAACGCGGCGCTACATGCCCCTTCGCCGGAAAAAGCCGAGCGTTCACGAAGTTAAGACAGCATTCCAAACGGGCACATACGTGAGGGCACACGTCGTATAAGCAGCGATGGCAGGTTCGCACAAGTGTGTGGCTGTTATTGTGTGTGCGTGAAGTGGAGAAGTTTCGAACCTCAGTGCGCGCTTTCAACTCTTTTCACCGCCGTGTCCTCGTTGAGGCGATTGGCAGCGGCGGCGGCGACCTCTCGACTCCGGGCCTGGTTCGAGCCATGGTCCGGGGCGAGAGAGAGTAGGGGGTAGTCGCCTCCTTCTGCGAAGCAGTCATGCTAGCGAAGGAAGCAGCGAGACGGCTGAGGGAGAGAGCCTCCCATCCCAGCCGCCGCGGGAGACGCTCCGGGCGTCGGGAGCCGCGCGACGACCCCCGGCAACCGTAGGCGCGGGCCTGCGGGCGGAGAATAATGGGTAGCTCACCGTCCGATCAGGACCAGGCCCGTGCCAGACGGCGCGTACGTGTTCCACGAAGAGATGTCAGCATCAACCGAAGGGGCCCGTTAGGGCCGAAGCCTGCCGGGTCAGTGGGATTGTCCGAAAGGGTTACCGCTGGCCCGGAACATAAAGGGCGAAGGAAGGAACACGGGTGGGTTTTAGTCAGTAAGAGTCTGACACTCCCTTCCGCTCCACCCAGAGGAGCCATCCATCACACCATCACATTCACATTCACATACCATCACATTCACATGGACGTAAGGTGAAAAATGTATTCACTGTTCATTGCTTTTCTGTTATACAATAGTTCTTGTAGTAACGAAACGGCCAAGCCTCATATTTTGACTAAGGTGTAGAGTTTGTGAGGTTCGGGCTTCTAGAATTAGAAGCTTGGCTCTACATGTGATCTGATAACTTTTGGACAGTGCGAGCTATATGGTCTTGGCAACATTTTTCATGGAAAGGTTTTTGGTGGGATCCTTATTGCTGAACAATCTACAATATAATT
Organism: Luperina testacea; assembly: GCA_927399505.1. NCBI lineage: Eukaryota > Metazoa > Arthropoda > Insecta > Lepidoptera > Noctuidae > Luperina > Luperina testacea. The sequence continues at coordinate 145,469 of OV656774.1, forward strand.
AGTGGACAGCGATACGCTTACTTGAGCATTTATAATACATAGTGGCACTAAGTATAACTATTAATGTAAAGTCTTGATGACAGGTGAACGTGGTACATAAAATGGAAAGCGTCAACTCAGCCTGGTTTTTGGTTAGTTTACTAGTGCTGACAGCACAGATTTATCGCTATCTAGCCAGTCAGTGGTTATGTTTTACAGAATGGGCAAATGAATATGTATACCCATGCCAACATTGTTAAAAAGTCAGATACAGTACCACGGTATCCGAAATGCCAGCGTAGGGAAAGTTTCGCACCTCATTGTATCAGCGGCGACGTGCGACTGCGGATAATTGTCGCAATTATCTACACCGGCGCGGACGGCCGCACCTGACCGCACGTCACCGCACCGGGTCGCACCGCACCGCGCCGTATCGCGCCGAACTGATCGGTATTCAGCGGGGTGGTCTCGAGCTACGTTTACTCATTACCGCGCGCCGCTTTACGTCTGATGTTGTAAGTAGGCGGTGTGCGATACACACTGAACTACAGGAGCGCACTCTTTTGTAACCGACGGATGTAAGTACGGCTTATGTGAATGCAGCATTAACTTATGTAATCTACTAATAATAAGACTTGTCCGCCGATCGCTTTTCTGATGATTAATGTTATCGTTCAATCCTTCCTGTTTCGAAAAGGCAATTCTGATCGCTATATATCTTTAGTACACCTGAAAATCCTACAATCTTGAACGTATCATTTACATTCTAAGTTGTAGCTACTGAATGTAAACTTACAAGGTAGTACTAATAATATTAAAGACAATGTTTTCTTTCAGTAATTCACAAGTTATCCTAAATTATATTGTTAAAGTATGCCGCATTGCAATGCCGCCGCTAACACTAGTTAACTACAAGTTGTAACGTTATCGGCGCCGCGCCACGCGACGGTGGCGGTATCGAGCTTCTTTATCCCCAACTCACTTGACTTAGTTCGCTTGTTTCCTAATTATGCTCATAATTAATTGGCGCTAAGTTGTGTCGGCTCTGCGTCACCTATGCAATGACTAGCTCTAAGCGAACTCTACGCCGCGACACAAGCTAGTATTTAGGTGAAGCGAATGAATACGATGTTGTGCTAACAATAATATTAGCAAGTTATTAATTGGCTATTTCGTTCTTCGTTAGATAGGCCGTTCAAAAATATTGCGGGTGAATGAAAACCATTTTTCGATCCAGGGTTCCGTTTGCGAAATATTAAGCTTTAAAATGCTAGTTTTTGTTAGAATCAAGTGTGGGGGACAGCGCCAGTTTAATGGTTGTTTTTGGATATGTGAACAATTCACGATGGTAGTATATATCACGATGTTAGAAGGAGAACTATCGCAGCTGAGTAAGATCTACACGTTAACGAGTAATAATATTGAGCTATTATGTTGTCGGATCAGTTATCGGAAGGACACACATTGATAGATAGATAGATTGATAAAACGTTTATTCAGTGCAACAAAAGACACAATACAGATTTAAAAACATCAAAAAGGGTGAAAAAAAAACAAAGATTAATAAGATAAAATGACCCATAGACACCTAGCTCATATACATTTAAATATTTATGTAGGCTCTACTAGATTACTTGATTATCATAGTGTAGGTAATAATATGTTATGTAAAGAATGACTAGTTTATGTTTTTAAGCGTGTATGTGTACGAGTTTACATGTTGGTGTATGATAATATATTGTTATGTTATGGTTTTATAATAATCATGTACAGTGTAATACGTATGTTACATTGGACACATTTACCTCTCATTGACAGTGTCAAAATCAATATTTATTTTCGTTGTAATGTGGTTACTGTTGAGTTGCAAGTTGTTACTGACAAGTGTGATCAATCACAGATCTTTATTCTAAAGTAAGGTTGCTGTTGAGTTGCAAGTTGTTACTGACAAGTGTGATCAATCACAGATCTTTATTCTAAAGTAAGGTTGCTGTTGAGTTGCAAGTTGTTACTGACAAGTGTGATCAATCACAGATCTTTATTCTAAAGTAAGGTTGCTGTTGAGTTGCAAGTTGTTACTGACAAGTGTGATCAATCACAGATCTTTATTCTAAAGTAAGGTTGCTGTTGAGTTGCAAGTTGTTACTGACAAGTGTGATCAATCACAGATCTTTATTCTAAAGTAAGGTTGCTGTTGAGTTACAAGTTGTTACTGACAAGTGTGATCAATCACAGATCTTTATTCTAAAGTAAGGTTGCTGTTGAGTTGCAAGTTGTTACTGACAGGTGTGATCAATCACAGATCTTTATTCTAAAGTAAGGTTGCTGTTGAGTTGCAAGTTGTTACTGACAGGTGTGATCAATCACAGATCTTTATTCTAAAGTAAGGTTGCTGTTGAGTTGCAAGTTGTTACTGACAAGTGTGATCAATCACAGATCTTTATTCTAAAGTAAGGTTGCTGTTGAGTTGCAAGTTGTTACTGACAAGTGTGATCAATCACAGATCTTTATTCTAAAGTAAGGTTGCTGTTGAGTTGCAAGTTGTTACTGACAAGTGTGATCAATCACAGATCTTTATTCTAAAGTAAGGTTGCTGTTGAGTTGCAAGTTGTTACTGAGAAGTGTGATCAATCACAGATCTTTATTCTAAAGTAAGGTTGCTGTTGAGTTGCAAGTTGTTACTGACAAGTGTGATCAATCACAGATCTTTATTCTAAAGTAAGGTTGCTGTTGAGTTGCAAGTTGTTACTGACAAGTGTGATCAATCACAGATCTTTATTCTAAAGTAAGGTTGCTGTTGAGTTGCTGCTATCAGAGGTAAAATGACTGCGAAAGGCCCGTTAAGTCGGCAATGAGAAGGACAGAAGTCTGTCATAATTCATCATCATGTTTACTTCTAACTTATGCTTTATTATTGGGGTGAGTGTGTGCGGACCGGCTACGATTGAAGGTATTCAATATGATCAGTAATACTTGTAATCAGTGTAGGGTAACGCGACAGACGCGACCGACGCGGCCGGTGCGACCATCGCATGACAGCTCGACATCGCACCGTCACACGACGCGACGTCATTATTTCAAATTGGATACTTACGGTGACTGCACAATTACCAGACATGCTAATTAGTTAGCACCTGATATAAATGACAGCTCGCGCTGCCACCCGCGCGGCCGCGTGTGGACGCCAATATTATTAGCGGAGTAATCATTTTTTACGGCTAATGCTCATTAAAATTAAATCTAATAAAAATAGAGAAAGCTCCCCACATTTACTTTATTCAGGCCCACTCTAAACAATTTGAAGTTAGTCGAAGTTGTGCTGTTCGACGCGAGCAAAAAGCCTCATCCGTGAAACTCCATCAAATGTAAATCGGTCGGAGGGACAAAAACCCGAGCAGCGAGCTTAGACAACAAATAAAATGTAAAGAGCAATGAATAGATTAACTGCGGGTTAATATTTGACCTGTATAATTGATAAAGTTCAGACTCTCCCGCGCCGGCGCCGCTCGCCGCCCGCGGCCCGCCGCGCGCCACGCCTCTGCACTAGCGCAGTCAAGCAGTATTATACTCAAAATGGAATCTCACAATATTGTTTAAGTAGGATGTAACTTTGACCCATAATCTTTCACTGTTTTTAAGGCAAAAGCGCCAGGGTAGCCCGCGAAATACGTTTTTTTTTACGTTTTTTGCAATTTGCTGGTCAGTATTAAGTTGTACGTTGATTAATATACGATTCACGACCGTAACAAATATGTATTTACAGAATTATAATCATTAAAGTCATCAACACAACTCTCTAAGAGCAAGTAATCCCAAAGAATGACTATTTTATGAAATCTTGACATTTTGGGGTTATACTAACCTAACAAGTTGTATTACTGATTCTAATGATTATGTTTCTGTAAATACATATTATTTGTTATGGCCGCGAATCATATTTTGATCGACGTACAGTAGCGGTCAGAACTGCACTGGCAGCATTACAAAACTATCACATCATAACTCGTCGCACTTGAGACCTTCTTCTATTTAGACATTTCATACACACATACACAACTGTATATTGCACTCTTTCATCACGTACGAAACAGAAAAAGCGCGGTATATGAGCATCATCATAGGCCTATCGCGGCACGCAGTCTTTTTCTAATTATGGTAATGAGAAAAAGACAGCGAGTATTTTAAACTAATCACATAAAAGTTGAAGGTAGATTTGAAATAAAATTAATATACTGACTGTAGTTATAATGGTATGACGTTGTTGGTTAGTGAACTTAGTTATGAGCGTTTGTGTTATTGATATGTGTTGAGTTTGAAGATTTTTATTGAAAATGCAAGCAAATATAAATATGGAAACCAGAGCGAACATTGTAGCCTTGTATAATAATGGGTTTAATATATCTGAAATATCCAATGAAACCGGATTTTGTGTAAGTTATTTTGTTGTTATTGATTTTACTTGTTCTCATAAGTGACGCTTCAAAATGTGTAATAAGGATTTCTTTTTTTTAGAGAGATACTGTGAGACGTTGGGTGCGGAGATTTGAGGAAGAGGGAATTCTTAAGAGCCGTGTAAGAAGTGGTAGGCCGCCACTTATTGACCAGTCTCAGCGACGCCGACGCTTTATGGTTGGTGAATATGAAACGCATGGTTTCATACCTACAAGACGATTTACCGAAGAATTTGATACGTCATTGCGCACTGTTCGCCATGCACTCCATGCCGAAGGTCTTCATCATAGAACACCAGTGAAAAAACCGTTTTTAACGCAAAGGCATAAGGAGGAACGGTTGCGTTTTGCTCGCGAATATTTAGACTTTGATTGGGAGACCACTGTATTTACTGACGAGAAGACTTTCAAATCGTGCCAAAAAGGAAGACTTCATTTGTGGCGCAGAGACAATACACGTTGGTCTGACAGTAATATTATAAATAATACGGAGTCAGGAAGAATTAGTGTGAATATGTGGGGGTGGATTAGTGCTCAAGGGCCGGGTGAGTTGGCATTTATACCGACGCGGGCCAACAGTTCTAATTACGTCGAGGTTTTGAGCGATATAATGCTACCTACTGTTCGAAATGTTTATCCAGTGGATGAAATTGGTGAATTTTATTTGGTTCAAGATAATTGTCCGATACATCATACTAGTATTGTTCGTGAGTGGTTTACTGAGCATTCGGATGTTAAAGTTATTCCGTGGCCAGCGCGATTCCCTGATTTAAACCCTATAGAAAATGTATGGGGTTTAATGGTGCAAAGTTGGGAATGTGCGAGTCGAAAGATGTCTCGAACAGCTCAAATCTCATTGCATGGAGTTGTGGGATAGTTTACGTGCACAGATATTTGTAGTAATATTGTGGCCTCCATGCGTCGACGCCTATTTGACTGCATTGATAATATCACTTTCATTATCGGAGGTCACACTAAATATTAATAAAAAAATAAATGCTATCAGTGGAATTCAGGGGATACACTGGCCATAATATAATAGTAACAAGTGAATGATTGTAAGTTTGAGGTTTAGTTTCAATCTTCTTTTCCTTGAGAAAATGAACAAATTAAGCTGTAACCTCAATAAACCAAAAACATCCCATTTTAGTATCAACCAAAAATGATTTATGAACAAATTCGGTATTTTATGTATTTCAAAGTTTGGAATAAGTATGTTTATGTTTTAAAGGTTGTTATTAAAATCAATAAATGTTCCTATGAAAAATTGTGCTTTATTTTAATTAAATTACATAGGTATTATACTTTATTTTTACCCTCTATACCCTATTGTCATTATGTTAACGAAACAATAAATAATTGAACTCTGACACAAAAACGAAAAGAACAAAAAGAGTTGAAAGCACGCACTGAGGTTCGAACCCTCTCCACTTCACGCACACACAATAACATCCACCTACTTGTGCGAACCTGCCATCGCTGCTTATAATTATCTCTTCGAATTTTAGCATTACTTTTAAATAGGCCCTGTGGTCGATAATATATGGTAGGTATCTTTATTTAGTGTTGACCACACATGCATCTGACCAACCAACATCGCGCTTTCGTAGTTATACCGTGTGCGCGTTACTGTCTACATTAAAACATCACACACACAGAGATAGACGCAGATCTAGCGTGCAGCCTAAAATGAGCATTCTGGTGGCAGTCCACTTATGGACCGTTACTGTACAACTTAATACTGACCAACAAATTGCAAAAAACGTAAGAAAATTTGAATTTCGCGGGCCACCTTAGCGCTTCCCCCTTTTTTTTTGTTTTCTTTTCAGGATGGGTAAACATCAAATGACCCCTCCCGCTCTGGGTGGAGCGGAAGGGAGTTTCAGACTCTTACTGACTAAAACCCACCCGAGCACGTGTTCCTTCCTTAGCCCTTTATGTTCCTGGCCAGCGGTAACCCTTTCGGACAATCCCGCTGACCAGCGCTTCCCCCTTAAATAAAAGTTGTTGAAATTTTTTATAACTTTTTAGTACTCAGGGCAAAACTTACATACCTATGGTGGTATCAGGAAAATTATATTATTTGGTAATCAAATCCTTAATGATAAAATATCACACTAATATTATAAAGGCGAAATTTAAGTGTGTGTGTGTGTTTATATGTTTGTTACTTCTTCACGCTCAAACGGCTCGACCAATTTTGATAAAATTTTGTATGGAGGTAGCTGACACCGTGGATTAACAATAACAACATAACAATAACTTTGTTAGATTATCTCCGAGTAAGACTGTATCAATTTAAACGATTTTAAAGGTTTTAGGCTTTCAACAAGTTCTTTAATAGAAAACATTTTGTGTAATGTATACTTAATAGTAGATAGTAAGTTTAAAACGTTTAGTAGACCTGTAAGAAGAACTCAGGTTCCCATTTGTCTAATGATAGGTAAATTTAAGATAACTAACTTTTTGTTTGTCTTCAAAGAGCTAGCCTTTAAGTTTCTTTGTCGGCGTTGCCAATTTATGTATGAAGCAAACATAATAATTCACTCGTTCCGTTCAGGCGAACGAATCTATCTCAGTCACCATTCGCGACCTGTCGGTGTAACACATTGCTTTTATTGTACCTTGTGCATTATTTTAAATACAGTCCATTTTAATACCAATTTTATGTGGTTTCAATACCAGCGACTGCCACAATGCGTTCTTCTTTAAAATAACAATAAAATTAACAATTATGTTGCAACGGAGCAATCCGTTCCTACCAAAACAAAAAACAAGGTAGCGCTGCGTACACCTTAGTTGCTGGCAACCGAAACGTTTTACACACAATACAACCACCAAAATACACCAACATACATAAAAAAAAAATACCCACAAGGTAACCCTAAGGAATATATGACCGTAAAACCACGTTTTTGGGCGCCAATGTGACAGAAATGGTGTGCGTGGCGCAGGTTATCTAAATAAAACCACGCATCCACGTCAACATAAAAGTATTTCATATATTAAGAAAAGGTGTGGGTAGGTTTACAGTCACACATTCAGGGCCCACCCCGTGTGTTACACTGTACTGCCCTGATAGCCGGCGTGCCATGGTGCCATGCTGGATGCGTAGGGGTGCCGGTCGACGGGTGTTCACGCCGATCGTTGCTACACGGCTCGGCCCACGTGGCAAGAATGGCCAACGGGTGGGAAGTCCGATGCACGTTACAGGCACGCACGACGGAACCTGCCGCGTAACTTCTGATGTGCTGCCGTAACCTTGAGGGTGTTCTTCTAACCGGAACTTTGGACCCCAGTATGGGGGTTTCAAAGACACCGAATTTAATTGTTCGATGGCGGAGAATTACGTTGATTAGGTAATTGTTTTTAGGCCCGGATAATGGCGAATTAAGACACGTGTGAAATCACTGATATGAATAGATCTGGTGAGAAGTGTGACCGCTTCGGGAAAAACCAAAATTCCTAATGTCAAACAAAAAGGTCGCGTTGGCAGCCTTGGATAGAGATGGGACATACGCGAGCCCATAGATAAATCCTCACTCGCGCGCCCGATAGATGATGCTTCTTGTGCTTTTAGTAATTACTATTTACTACCGCACTACTTGTAATTATCTATGTGTATTATATTTTGACGTCTGCGGTTCTTTAACAGTTGAATGTATGTAAACATTGGAATGATGCTGTGTTTTTGTTGTTAATTTAATTATTATGTTTTGATTTGTGCAAAATGTAACGTGCGACGTTACATCAAGCCGCCCGCGGCTCACCTGGACCTTAACGAGCTGCGGGCCCTGCTTGTAGACACCACACGCGCCACCATCCTTGCCGGCGACCTAAACTGCAAGCACCCGGCGTAGAACTCCTGCTCAGCGAACACCGAGGGGAGACGGCTCCTCACGGACTCGGAAGCCCTCGGCTATACGGTGTCCGGCCCGGAGACGCCGACACATTATCCGGACACGGCGCGCTACATGCCGGACGTGCTGGACATCGTAGTCCACCGGGGGCTTAGCTGCCAGATCACCCAGCAAGTGATAGACGACGAGTTACAGTCGGACCACCAACCTGTACTCGTCGTCTTATCGGGAATGCCGACCCGACTGAAGCCCATAGCGCCACGTCGAACCACGGACTGGAACAAGTTCGTGGGAACAGTAGAGACCACCACGCCGACTCGGCCTATCGCTACCTCCGCGGACGTCGACAAGACCGCGGAAGATGTCACTGCTGGCATACAAAGCGCCTTAGAAACGGCGACAAGCACGCAGCCGCAGGGGAGAGGGCTATTGCCGCCCCTGCCGGCGCACATTTCGCGATGATCGCCGTGAGCAGTGGCAGCAATCAAGATGCCCGGCTCTGAAGCGAGAGCTAAACCGTCTCGCAGAGAAGGTTAAGGCCGAGTTGCAGGCGCTCACCACCGTGGGCTGGGAGGACAGGATAGACGCCACGGCGGATAGCTGGCCGTCACTACACAAGCTGTGCGGCCAGCTAACAAACACCCCAGCTCCGCTACGTCCACTGCTCAACAGCGACGAGGCGCTGAGGTATGTAGCAGAGGACCGGGCGGAGGTCTTCGCCGAGCACCTGGAGCGTCAGTTCCGCCCAAACCCGACCAGCGACACCGACCATGTCGCAGCAGTCGAGAAACACCTAGGAGACTACTTCGCAACGCCGATAGCTCCTGATGAGGACCCCGTCTTTTTCTCGCCGGGCGCAGTCAGACGCGCCATCCTAAAGACGAAGCCCAGGAAGGCCCCCGGTGCTGACGGTATCACCAACACAGTGCTGCACCACATGCCGTACCGTATGGTAGCGGCGTTGGCGCGCCTGTTTACGGGGATACTGCACACGGGGGCCTTTCCCGCCTCGTGGAAGGAGGGGCGCGTCATTATGCTGCCCAAGGCGGGAAAAGACATCCTGAAGCCGGAGAGCTATCGGCCGATCACGTTGTTGCCGACAGTCTCCAAGGTGTTCGAAGCACTCCTGCTGCGACATCTCCAGCCTCACATCGCTCCACGCCCGGAACAGTTTGGGTTTCGGGCGGAGCATATCACGATGCTCCAGCTGTCGAGGGTGCACCATCTCGCAGGTGTGATGAACAAGAAGGTTACTCGGTGGCAGTATTCCTCGACATGGAGATGGCCTTCGACCGCGTCCGGCACGACGGTCTGATATACAAGTTGGCCACTTCAGGCGCGCCCCGTCGCGTCGTAAGGTGGTCTCTACTTTTCTCACAGGCATTATTACATACATTCGTCGCGTGGCGTGTGCTAGGTTAATATAGGCACGTTACGCGGCGAACACATCCATCCATCACTATACAGACGCCTAAACTCACGCGCGTACGCGCAGCGCGGGCCGCGGTACGCGCAGACACTGAGCGGTGTAACACTACAATACAATACCGCTCACATACACACGACTGCTCCTTAGCCCGGACCGTAACCGGCTAGCTCTGGAAGCGGGGCGGGCGGGAGCAATTCACCTACTTTCTGTACGAGCGTCGAGTCGGCACGTCCGTCGCTGGTCGTCCCCGCCGGGCCTCCCCCAGGCAACTGGGGGTCTCACCTGGTGGGGACAGACCGCCGAGGTGTCGTGAAGAAAGCGGCGCTCTGAGTCAGCGTTGCGGCGCATCTACAGAAAAACAATATGCAATCACTCACAGGGATGCGCGTCATTTACGCTCTCCCATGACTTCAACAGGCCAATGTAGCCGCACACAGGGAGGGGCCTGTTTTAGCAGGCCACCGTATGGCCTCCGCGGCCGGGGGGTTCAGCCCCGGAACCGCTCGCCACGCCCCTTGACGGCGGCGTCGCGACCTCCACTGTTGACTGCCTACAAACGATGGCAAACTACAAAAGAGAGACCACGGCTTGTGTAATTCAGCCGATTGTAGCAATATATAATGTAACACGAGTCAAAATGTTGTATTGCCAACTAGCAAACACATCGTAAATACCTTAAATTATTTTACTGCAGCTGACCACCGTGCCACGCGCGGTCGCCAGGTGACCGGTCAGTGTCTGTGCCACTCGACGCACTCGTTCCTCTCGCACCACTCGCACGGCTCGAGCCGCCACAGATGTATCTGGAGCCAACTTCCAGTTCGAGACTGTACGTGTTTGGTTAGGTGCAGGCCAGACGACCGCGCTTGTATCGGGATTGCAACGTTCTTTGATGTAATTATATCTACTGAGATACAGTTAGTTCACAGTATTACAAGCAAACCAACCAACAAATGGACTCTTTAGCATTCTTTTACCTACGCTAAAATATTGATTCTGGTATTGAAACTGTATCTATTTATTTTGTGTTGTGACATTTTGCGTTAATTTGTAAAGTCTAAACAAAATTGTGAAGTTCAATATCTTCGCTCAATTAGCGAAACAAATGAGCGTCGCTGACGGAGCAACATCAGACAAATTAGTGTCTGGTCGGAGGGAGTGTTCACAGCCTGCGATAACTGGGCTGCGGAATTAATTGACTCATTGATGACGTCACCCAGCTATACATAGGTCATAGGTATAATTTTAATGTTGTATGTATTTATAGTATTTTTAAGTTATATAATTAATATTGTATTGTATGTGTTTTATATGGGCCTTGACGCCTGAAATAAATGGATAAATAAATAAATAAAATAAATAAATAGGTGGGTGCTAAGCGAGTTGCACATGTGCCACCGCATGCTCACATGTACGTAATCAGTTTCTAGGTCAAGTGGAACAGACATGAATCACATTCGTTGGGTTACCTTCATGAGTGAGAATCCCCGCTTGTTCACAATTTAGCGATATTGTTTAGTTGTCGTGGACAACCCTATTTGTACTTCGTAATTTTCTAAGGAACGACCGTGTTGTGCCATATTTGTGACAAAACAGGCACCGGACACGGTGACGACACGACGACGAGACGAGCGCAACAGTCCCGCGACCCAAATAATTTGTACACCGACTTGTTAATCCACATACAAAAGCCTTTGATCTGGAACACAAACTTCCGCACTTCGCCCTCTCCCCCCGTGCCCTGCTGGTCCACGATTAATGTTAGTAGGAATCTTTTATCTTCAGAAAGCGAACACTTTTGCGGAGTTTTTAATTGTTGGGCGATGTTGCGCGCACTTCGTACAGTTCGTACGCTTGTGGAGCGATTGATTTTGTTTTATTTTCTTGCAGACTTATACATTTACACCGACGGCGACGCGCAACGCTATTTTCAATTAGATTGACATTGCATATTTGGGATGTTATCGTGATTTCAACGCGACCATACATGTTTTTGACGGTGTTGGGTCTAATGTAGTATTGAATAGAAAATAGAAAAGCATTGTGGCTAATATTAACAGTAATTTTACTGAATTTTACAATTAATTTATCAAAAAAGTAAACTTCATTTAAAAGCGAGTAAATTATGTGAACTGGAGCCGGAGAATGCAAAGAAACCCAGTTTGCTTAAGATTATTTTAATTATAAAAGAATTACATTATAAAAAAAAATCTAAAGAAATATGATAATTGGTCGATGTGTGTACCAAGAATGAATATTCTTTAAAACGTAATTAATTACGAAGATGCGGAAGTCTATTTAATTGCGAAATTGAGATGGCATGGTTTAGTGACGCATTTGCTGAGTCGGCGCCTTACGTTGGCCAGGGTTGCGTCGTGCTGAAAGGGGGTCAGCTGTAGTCAGCGATCCCCTGTTACACCAATGTGTAACAAGTATGAAACTAACCGAGTTGGTTTTGTGTATTATGTGTGTTGAGTTGCAGCCGAGTTTGTGACAAATAGCTATACTGATTTAGATATAATTATGTCCGGTATGTTGATACAAACATGTGCATAATGTGTAACGTTGCCTCGGCGGTTCCCGCGCGGTGGTGTTCATTACTCAAGGTTTGCGATGTCACCGGCGCGGCGGATACAGGCCCGCTCCCGCTCCGCCCGTCAGTGTTGCACTCAATTTATAAGTCCCTGGTCCGTAGGACATGAAACGTGACGCTAAGGAACAAAATAAAGCTTGTCATTATATCGGTAATCCTATTTCTAATTAAAGCCACACTCTGTAGTAGTGGTCAAGCGTTCAATATTAATTACCTTTTTCTCCGCCGTCAGAACTCGACGGTGATTACACATTATGGAATGCAATAAAGTATTGAGTATTGAGTATTTTTTCCGCGAGCCCTGGAGACATTCAGGTAGTTAACCGCTTTATTGCGTTCCTCTGTAGTAAACAAGAGACGATAAAACATCTACTTCGGTCGAACGGTCGAACAACGGCCATTATAATACGAGTGGAGTGACGGTAGGAATCGATCATCATTAACATGTGGTCACCAGTGACGAGCTCATTTCTGACCACACTCTGTAATCTGAGCGCGATGGGAGACCGAGTAATGATACGATGTCGTTCTTATAGTCTGTTATGATATATGCGTAAATGTACAATGTGTTCAAAATGATCGATACGGTGGTGAATTGAGCAATTTTCCAGCTCTCACAAAGTCGTGTAGCCATATTAAGTTTTGGTGTCCACGACGACGAGCTGTGACTGCACTCGGATAAAATTAAATAATAATGCATCGGAGTGTAGCATCGGCTACGAGTGCTACGAGAGTGCTACGGATTAGCAAGCGGCCACGTTCTCGTAGCAATAACTACGTTTAGTGGGCTATCAACTCCAGATTATACGCCACCCTTAGGATGTGCTTCTTGTCTACATCCAACTTACTTTTTATGACTTTCACCGAACCAATTATTATTACTATCATGGCCGTTACACACTGATGAAAATAAGGATGAGAAGCTATTTTATGCTTTTCATCTTTTCACTAACAATGCTCTATTACTACTACTGACTCATGTTCTGCAAAACAAGGATATCGCCGTTGTTGTCACGTATACCTTTACTGGCTCGTTTGTGTGAGTCGGTAAAATGAAACATTGACTGGTGGTGGGTCTCAGCGTGTGTCACTAAAACGTAACATAATTAGTAAAATTAAACAGCGATCAGCTTCGACCACGTCCCGCTCCCGTCCTGCGCTCGTCCCGCCCCGTCCTATCGCGCCACAAAAGTAATTAGTCACTGTAATTGTACTCCAACCATATTTCAATTTAGACATTTATCTGGACAAATGTTCCGCTCACATGATATGTGACGCTAATCGCTTTTCATTTACCGGCTTATAGCCTTTCATGAAGCCAATAACAGACTAGGATTGTATCCTTGGATTTCATTATAATATATTCATGATTAGAAGTCTCTTTACTGTAGTCATTTAGTAGTAGACCGCGTTCAGCAGAAGACTATATTACAGACATGTCTGTGCATCACCTATAGAGATGAGTTATGTTTAGCTCGGCGCACAAATGTCATCACTACTCATAATAATTATTTTGTGACGTTGCAAAAATAGATATTTAACGCAAAAGTAGCGACATCTATCGTGGGAATGCGCAGGCTCGTAGCATAGCTGTCAATGTAGTCTCCGCGTAATCGATAAGAATTATATTTGTTCTGTGGAGAAGGATTCGAGAACATACTGACATATTGGTTAGGTGAAATGAAAAGGGTTGAAGTGTTTCCGCTTCCAAGCGAGACACGAGTCAAATAGGTTTGGGAACAGACTTAATTCTGGGAGGACCAGAATGTGCCTAAAATAACCCAATGGGGTTTCTACAAGTCCAATCAAGGATGAACCCTGTGAGTATTCAAGCATTTTCTATGTCATTGCTGAGTGACCTAGGTCTTACATGCGAGTTCTGACACGAGGATGTTGTTACAGGTCTGGCTGACAGATCAGTCTGATGTGAGATTAAGACGTGATGCCTTGGTGTAGCCCCGTGGTCAGATGATTTGGAATCGATCCGCGTGCAGGTAACTCTGAGATTAACCCTTGAGGTGTGGCCATCTGTTAGTCAGGAAGGCCTTACCTAGCCGAATCTTGGTTATGAGGGAAGTTCGCCACTCCAGGTAACGATAACGTCACCATATACACCCAAAGGCCACGTTTATCCGTGTGAACACAAGTTTATCCTGTGTTTGATGCTAAGGAATCCTTGTCCCGTTAACTGATGAATTCATACTGAGAAAACACTGAGTTCTTCTGTGATGTCATAATTTAACCTATGAGAGAGTCAGGCCTTTTGTAAGAACTAGGTATTAAGACCACTTGTTATAAATGATTGTGTCTCGGGTAGCTTTGCATAATCTTTATGTTCCCTTATGAGCACAATCCTAATAGGTCGGTACTTGTACGACTCACGGACTCGCTGCAGCGACTCTGAGAAATCGTAATAGTCTCTTTGCAGGTGTACACCCCGATGCAACTAGATACGGAGACTGGGTTGTATTGGTGTGAATGTCTAAGTGTTTGAGAAAGGTATATTGATTTAGTGGCTGGCCACATTATTTGATGTGTACTTGTTTGATTGAATCTTTCCCTAATTGCTTTTACCCTATAAATTTACTTTAGCACGGTGGTGAGTAGTTTAATACTAATAGAAAACATCAACATCTCTGTAAACTACGAGGAAGCCGGGCTACAATTTAATGAACTCTAAAAGAAGGACGTAATTCCCAACACACATGTTATTGAGTGCATATTGTTAGCTAGCGTTGCTACAGTAAGCACATTATATGTCGAGCACTTGAGCATGCGAACACCCGCGCAGCGCGGTGGCGGAGACATAAAGCCACCGTGGGTGGATTACTGCTGACAGACGTAATACAGCGCTCAGGAACCGGCTTATTATGTTGTTAAAAGGCGTTGCTTAAGAACATCTAGGAAGTAGTACATGCTACAACCACTACAACACAGTGTATGTACGTCGGTACTAGAACGTCCTGCAAGTTAAGTAGTACATGCTACAACGACATGCTAGTGGAGCTGGCCAGACTTGACCGTAACGTTATCATTACTGAAACTGTAAACACATTCGTATACTTATGATAAGAAAGAAAGAATGAAAAAGTATTTATTGCGACTCGTACAGGAAGATCACAAACTAAACTAAATACAGCAAAATAAAAAACCAAGTTATATAAATAAAAAAAAAGTCACAAAAGGAAAATGAAACAGAAAGTCCTATACGAGGCCAAAAGGCTCCTATCTCAGCATGATGCTACGACATTTAAAAAAATAAATGTTGCAGCGCTGGTATTCTGATAGGGCCCGCTGTGATGTCACGGGCAGTTACAGAAATAAATAAATAGTATGTAAATAATAGCAAATAATAAAATAAAAAAGAAATATTTTTCAATCTGCGCCAGACGTAACCTCATTACTTGTCTATGCCTTGAGTGTCAGAGGCACTCTAGTGTTGTGTGGCATTGCCGTGACAAGTAAATGGATGGTCGCTGGCGCTGATCTTCTGGCGAGATTACATAAATGCATCACTATCACTATCACTTCACTATCACTACATAGTATAAAACAAAGTCGCTTTCTCTGTCCCTATGTCCCTTTGTATGCTTAAATCTTTGAAACTGCGCAACGGATTTTGATGCGGTTTTTTTTAATAGATAGAGTGATTCAAGAGGAAGGTTTATATGTATAATAACATCCATTAAATAGTGGAGAAGTACTGTTATTTTTGAGGTTTCTAATGTGATTTCGATGATTTAGTATCAGCATTGCACCCGTGCGAAGCCGGGGCGGGTCGCTAGTTTAAAATATATTAAACATAACGTTACGGCTGTCTAGTGGAATAGTATTACAGAGAATATACAATAAAAGTGGAAAGTGGTAGTAAATTAACGACATGGGTGAAATGGAGAAATAGAAATAAACTTTTGATGAGTGTTATCGAGTTACAAATTTTTCCAAGAATCAAGTGACAGCTAAACAAAACATTGTGTAGGCCAGCAATAACAATTCGTCTGATGCTGTGTGTCTAAAAATGTGGAATAAACATTAAAATTAATCAATAATAGAACATTTCACATTTCAGAGAGTAGGAACATATTATATGTATACTTAGTTATTTTGCGGTGGCTAAATTCTTTTTGTTATTTGAAATGGACAACCCATTGTATTGCCTGCAGAGTCTCGGGAGAGCAGCGAAATGTCCCAGATTAGTTTTAGATCCTGAGACGCAAAATAAGTTTTCAACTTTATCACTAAAGCATTAAGGTTCAAAGCTGATTGGGAAAATTTGACAGTTTCGAGTAGCTTGATGTGCTGGCGTCTGTACATCAAAAGATCAAGAACAATGATCTTTTGATGTACTTATATATTGTGATGTACTTATATGTTATATACTATTTTGGTGAGAAATAAAACATTATTTTATCTTATTTTGTAAAGCCCGAATCTGTCTTTGTAGCTGATAACTTTTTTAGCTAAATGATCTTTGTAACAAAGATGATATAGGAAACGTCTTTGCACACTTTCCAGGTGTTTAATGTATATGACGTAGTGGGGATTCCAAACCTGACTGCTGTATTCAAGTATTGGCCGAACCAGTGTGTTAAATAATTTAATTCTGGTAGACGCCATTTTTAAATTTTGCTGTTACGTAAGATAAATCCAAGAATTTTGAATCCCTTCGATGAAATGTTTAGGATGTGTTTGCCAAATTTAAGTTTTTTATCTAGTGTGACTCCCAAGCCACGTATTTCCTCTACCTGTAGTAGTTTTTATTGGCTAATTAAATTATGTAATCGTTAGATTTGACGATTTTGTTACGGCTAAATTGCATGTAGTAACACTTTGAGACGTTATAAAGCATTTTGTTCGTCTTGCACCAGTTCATCAGTCTGCTAAGATCTTTCTGCAATAAGGCAGAGTCAAATTCAATTAACATTGGTTTCATTATTTTCATGTCGTCGGCAAAAATATAGAATTTAGAGTGCTTAAAGCAGAACGTGATGTAGCGTGTGTGAGCGTGTGTATGCGTATATATTGGTCCTAAATGAGAACCTTGTGGAACACCTGATTTAGCTTGAAAAGGCTTTAGGCGGTTTTCTGGCACGTTTTGTAAATTATGGCCTCTCACAACAGCTTTTGAAGACCGGTCACTGAGATAAGACTGAAATCAATTTAGCATTGAGCCTCCTCCACGTGCTGAAGTTTAGCTATAAGAGAATGATCTACCTTATCGAACGCCTTACTAAAGTCAGTGTATATGGTGTCGACAGGAATACGTTTATCCAAAGACTGATAGAGACGACACGTAGCACATTAGATTAGTAGTCGTAGATCTAGATTTGATAAAACCGTGTTGATGGCTGGTGATAAGGTGTTTAAAATGCGATGAAAGACGGTTGGTTATGAGCGTTTGAAATACTATGCCCATGATGACTAAAATAGAAATAGGTCTGTAATTGGATACTGGAAATTCCTTTCTCCGGCTTTGAAAATAGGCACACGTCTTTGCCTCTAAGTCTTGCCGCTGCGTGCAAGGCTTTTGCCTTTGCAAGGCTGTTTCCTGATGATAGGTGTTCCACTACATAGATTGGTGTTGGCTTATGTGTTGCGATACCGAGGTGGCTTGTGTTTAACTTGTTGTTGGTGTTGTTTTTGTTGAAGTTTATCGCCGCAGCGAGGAAAGAGTATGCGTGGGGTGTTTAATTTCACGAGGATTGATCTGGGTCGGGCAGTTTGGGTCTCTGGGTGTCTTTTTTAGCAGTCCTGGTGCCGTAGGCTATGTCGGCTTCCTTAATTTGGCAATTAGTAATATTACTGAGTTGTAGGATGGTAGTAACTAAGTATGTTTTCCGAGCGGTTTTCTGGCACGTTTTGTAGTTCGATGTTGGTGGATCTTGTGTTGTTTCATTAGATTTACGCGCTTATTGAGTTCTTGAATGTATGATTGCAGCCTGCTATTGTCTCTTTCCAGCTCTTGCAGTTTAGAGGAGTTTTGCTCAAGAGTAACTTCTATTTCCTCGTCTTTCTCGTTATAGAAGTCTAGCGAGGTACAGAAACCCAATATCAATTCGCTGATTTGTTTGGCCTGTTCCGCCACTACTTCTTTGAGTGCGTTCGCAATTTCTTGTTGGATTATTTCTCTGAATGAGCTCTTTGTTAAATGTAACACGGTGTCATCATTAGCAACCGCTAATGATGACACAGTCAACGCCGAGCTCAACATCGAGTTCTCAAGCTTTTTTCCGTTCGACGTGTTGTTGGGGTTAGTAGGTAAAATCCTACTGAAACGATGGGACGCTTAATATCGTGTCCTGCGTGTCCTGTCAGCTGCACGTTACAGGAACTGGTGGACGCTGGCGATGGCGCCAAACAAGTAGCCGAATTCTGGGCCGAGTCCATTTAGATTGCTATCGACACGCTAAGAAAAAGAGACTGCGTTGAGAAGTTACTCCCTTGTTATTGGAGATATTATTGTCGTCTTCCATTTGACTTAAAGGTGAGCTGTGGTGGCGTTTATTACTAGTGGTGACGTTAGTATCAGCCGGTGTGAGCGGGCTTTGTTTAAAATATTTGGGTGGACTTGTAGGGCTGTCGGTTTCGTTGATCGTACCGGTGTGTCGGTGTTATGTGTTGCTGGTAATCCGCTAATACTAACTTGACATTTCCATATCGCCTTAAGGTCATAGCACACGTATCAAACCGGAAAGGAATCGGCACCGTATCAACTCGAGTCGTTCAGTATTCTTTGTATGAAACTCCCTACTGCAACGCACACTTATCGGAAACTTAGCGTAATCGCCTCGCCTCGGGAGAAGCTCGCGAATCGCGGTGCGGTGCGTTACGGCTCGTCGTCCCCGCGCTTACGGCTCGTCGTCCTCGCGCTTACGTCTCTATGTACCCGAGCTTACGTCTCTTTGTCCACCATTGCCTCGGCGAGCCGTAATCGCGACGTCGTCGCCTAGCCCTAGCCGAGTCGACATATCGGAGCTTTTGATCCGCTTTGGTTACGTGCTTACGTTAGGTTGACGCCTGTTTGCGAGGGGCTAACGCAGCGCCATATGGAGCTGCGTCGGTCTCAGCTTCGCGAGGTCCTGGTGGCGGAATGGCGGGACAGGCTTTCGCGCCCTACCACCGGCCTCGGTATCATCGAGGCGGTCCGGCCAGTGCTCGAGCGCTGGCTCGGGAGGAGGCACGGCTCCCTGTCGTTTCGGGTGACGCAGGTGCTCTCGGGGCACGGTTGCTTCGGGAAGTACCTGTGTCGCATAAACAGGGAGCCGGACGCCCGGTGTCACCACTGCGTCGACTGCCGGGAGGACACGGCGTGGCATACGCTGGCAGAGTGTGCCGCTTGGGAGGAGCCGCGCCGTGCCCTCATCTCAGAAGTAGGCAGTGACCTCTCGCTGCCGGCCGTGGTCGAGTCCATGGTCGACAGCGAGGAGTCCTGGGACGCGGTGGTTTCCTTCTGCGAAACGGTCGTCTCGCAGAAGGAGGCTGCGGAAAGGGAGAGGGAGATCTCGTCCACTCACCCTGCCCGCAGCAGGCGCACCGGGCGTCGGCGGAGGGCGGACAACGCCCTCTTCCGGCCCCCCTAAACGGGTCCAGGGGCGACGGACTCGGGGACGTCCGTCGCCCCCCACACATCAGGACCCGAGGTGGCGGCGCGATGTGTTCCACGCGCGCCCCTCTTAGACGTCACGGGGGGAGTCAAACACCTCACTCCCCCCCCTGACCAGACGGGGCCCGCAGGGGCGGGCCGGCACCAGCCGGGGGTTGCGGAAGGATCGTACGTTCCCGCGACCCCCGGCGTAGGTGTGAGATGGAACACCGGGGTGGTTTTTAGTCAGTAAGAGTCTGACAGACCCCGCCGCCCGCCCCAGGGCGGCGGACATCCATGAGGATTTTCCACCCCGGACCAAAAAAAAAAAAAAAGGTTGACGCCTGTTTGACGGCGAGACGAAAGGCGATACGGTGCCGATCCCTTTCCGATTTGATACGTGTGCTATGACCTTTATCCGCAACTTTCATTACTTTAAATCTCTTGACAGTAGTATTGGAACAAAGCAGATCATATCGTAGGTTACATATAGAACATTGAAGGTATTCTCTTGCTTTTAATGTGTTCATACAACCGGCGCAGTTGTTTTTACTTGCCATGTTGTGTAGATAATGAGTTTTAAAAATCCTTTAAAATACAAAAATTAACACGGCTGGCTAGGATCGAATTCGGGGCACTACGTGCACACGAAAGTAGTTGAATTTTGTGTTCCTGTGTTACTGGAGTTAATTTTTCACACTAATATTATAAAGGCGAAAGTTTGTGAGTGTGTGTGTGTGTCTTTATAATTATGTTTGTTACTTTTTTCACGCTCAAACGGCTGGACCAATTTTGATAACATTTTGTATGGATGTAGCTGACACCCTGGATTAATATAATTATACCTATGTAAGAGCGGGAGGACTCGGGGATCTCACATACCTTAAAATTTAACAATACTTAATTTAATACTATTTTATAATGTAATGCAAAATCACTTATATATTGCACTAATTTGTTTTAGTCCATGGTACTGTTTTTATTTGCCAGCGCTATCATATAAGCTACTTTTTATCCCGATATTCCCACGGGATCGACATTTACGCGGGTGAAACCGCGGGGCGCAGCTAGTTAATTAATAAAAACGTTAGGATTTTTGAATCATTCGACTGACATTCCGCGAATTTTTGCACACATTTTTGATGTGTATTTTTGTATGTCTCAGTGATGTCAGTAATGTACATTAATTGTCATTGTTCGTAGAAGTTATTCTGAGATTTGCTATCCATTGACACAATGCACTATGTATCAATTGGAATCAATTGTCGGACATCTGCATTGCGATGCAATAAATCTGTTGGTGGCAGTGCAGGCGAGGACGGGGGTGCGGGCGGTTAAGGGGGTGTACGATCGTACACACTGACTCAGTAAATGATGGCTAGTGATGTGACTGCGAGGAATAAGCCGGTCAACTGCACCTGCCGCTATAACGGTCACTGGGTATCATCTGTATCTACACTGTTTGAGGAATCAGGACTTTAAAAAAAATATCGATGTATTTTTCACTGTGGTTTCATTAAGTACTAGTTCCACAAATGTTTGTGTGACATGTAAGATTCAAACAATTAAAATTTTACGCAAAAGATAACACGCACAAATCAAATTGCGACAGAGAAAACAATAGGACGCGTAAAGCCAATCCCTGTTATATGAGCCAACACAATCATGATGGTGCTGAATAGCACACAGACATTGCCCTGCACAATTTTGAAAACAATCATACAAATCGGCTTCAAGCCAGCATCTTAGTTGATTGGTTTTTACCGCACAGAGTTGGCCCTCATACGTTTGCAACAGATAAAAGAACAATCATGTTCGCTTTCAACACTTTTCTATAGCTACGTGCGATACCGCAACATGATTGTCCCTTAAAGAAACTAAGGCGTCTATGAATAAATCTATGCCGAATATGGAGTGAGTTAGAGCGAGATAAGTTTACATTCAGTCAGTTGAACTATGTCATTAACTTCGGCACTTGTTATTTAATTACTTCATGAAAAACTATCTTATTATCAGTATTTGTTTCGGTTATTACGTGAATAAAAGTTGAAATTAATTTATACATGATGCCGACCTTATTCCAGGTTTACATTAACGAGCTATGCTGCATACCTCTCATGAACTCTAAAATATTCACCTATGCTGACGATACAGCAATTATAGTCTATGGGACTGATTGGGAACATGTTAGAGCTGCTGCGGAATCGTCACTTGAAATCGTTAATAGTTGGGTGCGGCTAAATCTCCTCACTCTGAACCTGGAAAAGACTTTGTAGCGGTATCTACAACGCCACATGCAAACAACGCGTCATACTGACGTCACGCAAATCCTGCATCGCGCAAGCAGAGTTTACCGCGCAACTAGCATAGATACAACGGCCCGACACGAATCAACGGGCAGTTGCCCGCCAGACACAACACCCGTCTGGTCGGAGGATCCTCCCTTTTCTATGGAGGTTGAGTGAACTTTACACCCTGTTCCTCATACCTGTATACTGGTGACCCCGACGTGATGGTGGTTGGGCAACCGAAACGGCATATCCATGTTTCGTAGACGTTATTTGCTACTGTTTCTGACGTCATCTCTTGCATTGGGATTGCTTCGGGCCAGCGTGTCGTGCGGTCGATGATGGTTAGCAGGTACCGGTGTCCGTGTGCTGACGTAGGTAGCGGACCAACGATATCCACATGTATATGTTAAAATCGGTCGCAGGCCGGGAATGTTTCGGTGTCGCTGCGCGTGTGACGTTGTTGTACTTTAGACTGTTGACACGCTATACATTGTTTTGTCCAATTGCCTATGTCGAGGTTCATTGATGGCCAGAAGTATCGATCTTGAATCATTTTCCGTGTCGTTCTGATGCCGGGATGACTTATGTTGTGCACGGCCTTGAAAGCGATGCGACGATAGTCAGTAGGCAAATACGGTCGTAAGTTTGCTGTTGATGTTTCGCAGTATATTGGTTTGATTGTTTCTGGAAACGTGATTTTCTTTAGTTGAATGTTGGTTTGTTTGGTAAGCGTTTGTACAACGCGCGTTTGCGTTTGTTTGTGCGTTTGCGTTTACTACATCCCTTTCAAGCTACATCCAAGTACGAAACCACATTCAAACTACCATTCACGCTCACGTTTGTAATGACCGGATGTTCTGCTCATGCTTGTCCCTTCGTGAGGTAAGTAATCTTAAACATCTGGGTGTTATGATTGATAGCAAACTCAACTGGTACTTACACTTGAATTAGAAACCACCAGACCACCAGAGTTAGAAAAATGATTTGTATATTCTAGCTTCTTAGGTCTTCTGCTGATCCCAACACGATTAGAATGGTGTATATTGCTATCTGCCAGTCCGTCATTACCTACTGCATCACAGTGTGGGGAGATGCAGCTAAGACTAGGTTGCTCAAGTTGGAGCGAGCACAAAGGGCAGTTCTTAAGGTGATGTCAAAGAAACATTTCAGATATCCAACTTCACAATTATACAAGGATGCTAAAGTAGGTACTTACTGTAAGGCAGCTGTTTGTGCTTCGTTCCGTACTGAAAAAGCACACAAAGGTACCCTTTTTTTTGTTTTCGGGGGGAAACCATCAAAAGGCACCTGGACTTTGGGGAAAAAGATCAGGTAGTGTAGTGGTAGGATTCTTACCTCACTAAGACTACCCCGATGATCACTATCAGCACATGGAGGGGGTCCCGTTAACTCTTAATAGACCAATCCGGAACCCCTCAGTGCAACGCCTGTTAGGGCACATCTCTGGGGATACTATATAAGGGTCTCTCCTGAGCCTCGCTATGTATGGCAGCACGTGATCACAGTGCCACCGTATTCCTTGAAATCACTTGGTGGGCAATCAGAGTCCCCACTTCTAGCACCCGCGATTCCAAAGTCCCGCCTGCATTAAATGATGCAGGTGGAGTTTCGGCGTCGAGGCGGTTACCGCCTCGACGCCTTCTTCTCCGAGCGGGATCGGCTCTCTTACGATCCCGCTCGGCAGCCTCCTTCTGGACCATCACGGTCTCACAGAAGGAGGCAACTTCCCTCCATTTTCTGTCTCCGTCAGCATAGCCCTCGCTACTGCTGGCAGCGTCAGGTCTCGCCCAATCCTGGCGACCAAAACCTTCCACTCAGAGGCACACGCAGGGCACTCCTCGAACATGTTACTGTGCAGAGTCTAGGTCGCTTCCACAATGGTGGCAATTTGCCGTGGCCTCCAGTATCCAGAGAGGACGCCCTGCTAACGCCGAAGAGAAAAATAGATATGCTAAAAATAAATAAGGCCATTGTTTATCTGCAAATGTTAAATTAAATACAAGATACCGGATAGATACAGACAGACAAATGCCTAGTTTGGGGGTCACAGTCTATTCTATTCTTGTACAAATTGTGACTAATAAACAATGACGTATTATATATAGACACGTTATCAACCAACATCTCGGCGCTTAAAAACGGCGAAAATACTAGATAACTACTTATACGCGTAAAGAAAGGGAAAGAAAATATATCACCGTACGGCGGGATGTCTGTTGCTAGAGGGAGATAAATAAACATCTTCAGTTACGTCACAGGATAAGTAATAGTCAAATTACATGCTCATTGGTCGAGCGCATGAGTGACGTAGCTATCAGAGTCACTTCATGCGCCGGCCGCCATTAGACGCAGCGTCGTACAAAATAAAATAAAATAATCTAGTTTTGTAAACTTACGCGTGAAATGACACATTTTTGTCTTTAACTTTTGGGGTATAATTTTTACATCCTCTGAAAACACACGACGGCATATTTTCTTTATGTTTTGCACAGGTTTTCACATACGATATAAATTAAAAACAAACATACGTCGCGTCGCGTCGCGCGACAGGTTGGTGCGTGACTGAGCGCAAATGTGGCAATTGGCTTCATTTCATGTTGCCATTTTAGAGTGCGGACAACGTATCTATAGTTTTATACATCATTGCTAATAAATAACTGATTTGAATTTAATTTAATTTGAAATAGACCCAATACAAAAAAGCATAAAGCAATACCGAGTTCTACTTTATTTTCTTGGTTCTTTGTTATCATCTGCCTAGCCTTTTCCCAACTATGTTGGGGTCGGCTTCCAGTCTTACCGAATGCAGCTGAATACCAGTATTTTACATGGAGCGACTACCTATCTGACCTCCACAACCCAATTACTGGGTAATACGATACCGCTTGATAAGATTGGTTGTCAGACTTTTGGGCTTCTGACTACCCGTAACGAATGTCAAAAATCCACGAATGACAGCCGGAACCAACGGGTTAACGTAATTTCCGAGCCACGGAGGGGTCACGGTATGTAAATATGGTCCCCCATCCACAAACCACCCGCGGCAAGCGTAGCTTAACCTGATCGATCGACTGTGCGGCTGTTATTACTTAGCCACGGGTTTGGTACTTTGTATGGTATAATTGGGTGAATTTCAACAAGAGATTTTTATTTGTTATTTCGGTGGATTTTTTTATTTCAATACTATAGTACATATTTTTAGTGACAAATAAAACTTTAGCTTATTTTATAACATTGTGCGTGGGTGGACATCAAATTTCATCAAAACTTACATAAATATTTAAGGATGAATTTTTAAGAGTCCACTGAAATGAAAAGTGTCTACCGAAATGATAAAAAACACCACCGAAATGATAAACTGTGCACCGGAATGAAATAAATCCACCGAAATGATACAGCTAAAAACAACCGTGCCGGGCAGCCAGGGTTCCGTACTTTGTTAGGTTTGATTTCCACAAATTTTAGATAAACACTGAGACAGGAAAGTACACAGTTATTTTAATATCATCATTAATATACAGATATTACAGTTAGTAGTACATATATCATCCTTTGAAGTTACAATAACCTCAAAGAATGATATTAATGAAAGGTTTATTTATGTATTATATATCTTAAACGCAAATATTACACAACAAATGCACCCGAATAATTTAATCTAAACTCTAGGTAAAAGTACATTACAAAACTATGATTTTGTATTTGACACAAGGATCTCTAAAACTTTATGGTTTTATCATTTCAGAGATACATTTCATTCCGGTGGACTGTAATTGGTATAACAGTCCACCGAATCCACTGAAATGATAACACTGAGATGATAAAATAGAGGTTAGTTCTACATTTAACACTGAAATAAAATTATTCAAAAAATATGAACACTACTCAAACAAAACAGTACTTACGGCGAATTGAATACACAATTTTGAAACAAATTAAACGAATGTAGCACGAGTTATAACAGCCACCGAAATGAAACTATTTTTGTCCCCATATTACTGAAATGATAAACTTACTTTTTTGGCGGGAAACCGCAAGACGTTAGGACCGGTGCATTCGCGCCAAGAGCTTGAGCCGGACTGATCCGAAGTGAGGAAAGGTGAGAGGGGCGTAACAACGCAATGTTGACATGGCTATTCTACTAAAACTTACTGTCCTCTGAAATGATAACTTTTTTCCGGACAAAAGTTGACTGCCTGTCAAATCCACCAGAAAGAAGATAAACAAACAAAAATAGTTTTATTTGATCGAATATATTATAATTTAATGATAACAAAATAGATTTAAAACCATTATTACGAATGTATTTGCAGGGGAAGGTATTTTATGAGCGGAAGTGGGTTCAGGACAGGCCACCGTGATGATAAAATGACACTTTGTAATTTTTTTTTGGTATATTAGAGGGTAGAAATCAATGATTTTTTTGCCAAGGTAGAGAAGTATTTACTTTGTTGAGAAAAAATATATAAAATTGAAAAACACCACATTGCACTACCGTTCTCAGGTTTGCCGTGTATTTTTTATGCTTGGGCAATTCACCCAATTAATGTATTTAACATTCGTGATCCTAGTTTTTTTTTTGTGTATGTTTTAAATATATCATCATCATCATCAACATAATTTTAGCCGAAAGACGTCTACTACTGGACATAGGCCTCCCCCAAGGACCTCCACTTAGACTGGTTCTTTGCTTCTCGCATCCAACGGGTTCCTGCGGCCTTCACAAGGTCGTCGGATCACCTTATGGGAAGCCTTCCAACACTACGTCTTCCGGTACATAGTCGCTACTCCAGAACCTTTCGGTCCCATCGGCCATCTGCTCTGCAAGCAATGTGCAATGCCCACTGCCACTTAAGTTTGGGAATTCTTCGGGCTATGTTGGTTACTTTAGTTCTCCTGCGGATCTCCTCATTTCTGATTCGATCACGCAGGGAAACTTCAAGCATAGCCCTCTCCAATGCCCTTTGGGTGACTTTTAGCCTTCTTATAAGGCCCATTGTGAGCGACTACGTTTCAGTGCCATATGTCATCACTGGCAACATGCACTGGCCAAAGACTTAATTTAAATATAAGACGCGCCGAAACTCATCAGGGCGAGCGAAGCGAGCCCTGCTATATCCCACAACCTGAACATTTTGTGGTACACTTTACGGAAAAACTATTACGCCTATTGATTTGTGCTTTAACATAATAATTTCTATTTATATGTAGATGTGTTATCAGTAAAAAAAATAATAATTTAAATTACGAAAAAAAATATTAAAAAAAACTGCCTTAAAGATTATTACCACGCAGAAAAATGACGCGAGCCCTCACAAAGCTCTGCTTTTAGCTAGTTAAATAATATCATCAGTAACCATGAGTTAATTCGTAACAGCTTTGTCCATTACAAAATTCACAACATCCTTAAGAGGAAATGCGGTCGGAGAGACTATTGAAAGGCGGGACCCATACCATTTTTATTATATTTTCAAATTAAAATGGGTCCCGCCTGCTTCCAACTTTCATTTAGTTTAAAATGGGCTTGTTTTTAGCTTTTCAGTTTTTTTTAACTAAAGTTTTTTTTACCGCAGTCTGGTTTTTTATTATTTTTTTATTATTTTTTTCTTTCCTTCTTTTTAGTTTACAAAAAGTGAAAGATTTCGCAGACGATTTAGTTCTTGGTACGTGTTTTTTTACGGTTTTCCCTTCGGATTACTTTTAACCATATAAGTTGTATATAAAAAGAAATTATTTTAATCACCTTTTAAAACCCTTTATTTTGATACACCAATCAATAGGTTTTGAGAAAAAAAAAGAAAGAAAAAAAAAATTTTTTTGAAGACATAAAATGACGCCAATAATCGGCCATTTTATTTTTATCCAATTTTGATATACCCAGTATCATTTTTACAATTAAGACGAATCTAACGGCACCTCTCAAGCTAAAATCGATAAAGCCGTTTAGGCTACAGAGCGTGCCAAAGAAATACACTCGGAAAACATAACCCTCCTTCTGGCGCAGTCGGGTAAATAGTCATAATTCGAGGTTTGGCTCTCGCCTATTTCCTCCTCCAATATTAGATCAATTTAAATGATATTTCATAAATTGAATATTATACTGTTTCATTATGTTTTTCTTTTTTCATTAATAGCTGTTGTCAAATTTGTACACTATGCCTCTGTTAATAGCGGTTTAAATCGGTAATTTTGAGCATTTTTGAGGGTTTTAGTGCTTATAAAAATAATGTATCATCAAAAAGGCAAAACAAAGAGACATACAAGTAGTTAATATTTATTATTCTGTAAAAACTCATTGTTTTATGGTCATTAACCAGAAAGAAAACAGGCGAGAGCGTTTTTTTGGAGAAACGACCACCCGCATTTCCCCTTAATAACGGGGACGCATAATATTGTGACTCAACGCCTGGAGCGATGGTTCATACACAGATATTGGCTTCACGCATCCGGGACATCATAACCTCACGGTACTGCGGTGCTATTCTGTAAAAATCTCACCGTGAAAACTTAGGTGAAGTGAGCGTGGAGTGAGCTGTCAATAGTGTTAATTCCTAGCAAAAACAAACTCACTTCACCTAAGTTTTCACGGTGAGATTTTTACGGAATCGCGGTGCTGTATGTGACGTGGACAGAGTCCAGTGACAGACAGTCACACAGCCTGCACCGGCGCGTGCGCACTTTGCTGCACATATCACATGACAGCACATACCTCCTCTACGTCACAAGTAGCTGTTTTCGTTTGAGCATTATGTTTCAATGTAGGTGCTCGACAGAGTTTACTAAACGAACTCTCTATTGCCTTTTAAAAGCATAAAGTGATATTGATTAAAAAAGTTTCAATGGACGATGAAAAACTTTTTAATCGTCGGCTGCATAAAAAATATTTATTTTGGTATTTTCCTTCCCGGTAACAATAACGGTGGATTAGAATGTTCAATAAGCTAACCGAGGCTCATTCACAGTTATATTGGTGCCGCCTCCTGATCCATTTCCGAGTAACAATAATTTATTTTACGCAACTTTTATTTGAACTCAACACAACCTCGGCTATAACGAGCTGCGGCGGGCGGCGCGGCGGCGGCGGCGGCGCGGGCGGCTTGGGCGGAGCGGTGTGGCGGCGGCGGCGGCGGCGTAACACTCAACATAGACAACAGAAGATCCACTCGATGCTAGTATGCTGCTACACTAAGGTGCGAAAAGACCGCGGTCTCTGTTGATGACATTGTGACATTATTTTGAGAGAATATTGTGTGATGTATTGATATCCATTAATATTTGGTTTGGAGACACATTTTGTTTGGACGGTCGGCATCGTTTGATTGTGATCTGTGAGCCTAAATCAACGAATTTCAAGTTTCGACATGTAATAATTGACAAAGCTTTTCCGCAATGTCATTTAGTGCATTTTTCAATTCTATGGATCAAGGTCTGAATTAAAGTATTTTTATTTTTTACTTTTCCGTTATCGTTGTCGCCAGTATAATTATTTTATATTTACTGTGACATTTATATTTATTATGATTTGCTGAAATCACGTTAAATTTGTTATATGTATTGACTTAAAATTAATTAAGTATTAAAAATCATAACTATTCACATTTGCACACCATAGCATGTGGCAAACAAGTCTGAACTTGTATTTTTTATGTTATCCGCATGCATGTTTTTATTCTTGTATGTGTATGGTTACACTATTGAATTAGGAAATTCCTGTAATTATAGTGATGATGAGTTAATAAATAAATAATAATAAATATATGAGCAAATAATTATATCTTATATCAGAAGGCCAATTCTCGTAACAAAAAAACGTTCAAATTCAAGTCGCAGTGCCTCAAAAGTTCCAAACTGTCACAAAAGGTATTCTACTAAACCAAAAAAGTAAGTCAAACGCAACTTTTACTGCAATGAGATTGCGACTAGACCGAAACCAAAAAATGTACCAAAACGGTATTCTGCTAAAGTTTCGACATGACAATTCAAAATTAATTGGTATTCCACTAACAATAAAAACGTCAAAACTGACATAAGCATGAGATTATTTGTACACCGGACTGTGACAAATAATTTTAGCTTCTGCATATTTAAAAGCGTATAAAATTTTTATTTCCCGTCTTTTTGTATTAAGTTCAGTAAGATAGATTTTTTGGACAGACGTTTTGTGTATTTTTTTTGTTTGTAAAGTGTTTGGATATTGCGGTGAAGGTGGTTACATACTTAGTTGGATATTCATTTTAAAATGAGTGGTATTGGTTTGCGGTTATTATATTTAACCCAGGCGCAACGTGCAGACGATGCAGCGGCATCAGAAAGACGGAGGGAACGACGCCGCCGCCGTTCTGACCGTCGTCGTCGCCTTGCAACGGATGCATTTTCCATGAGCGACCGTGAGTTTGTGAAGACCTACAGGCTCACTAAGTCCCACGTGGCAAATTTAATAACGGAGCTGACGCCGCACATCCCTCGGAAAAGGCGCAGTGATGGACTCGATGCTGCCGCCAAGGTTAGTCTTAGTTACATAAACACTTATTTATTGACAAGCAACAAGGCAGCTAGATTCCAAACATTAAATTATCTACTTTTTCTAGGTACTGATAACCTTGGCGTTTTACGCCAGCGGGTCCTATCAGACCTTGGTAGGGCACCACTGCTCCCATTCAATTTCCCAGCCGAGCGTCTCTAGGGCGGTCAACTGACCCTGAACCACCCACATGTATTTAAGAAACATGTAACTTTCCCTTTGACAAGAGAGGCCCGAGAAAGGGCTAGGAGTGGGTAAGTCTAAAGACTAGCGCATAATATATTATAACCACATCAGCAGGGGCATCTTATTGCATAACTTCTCCAAGACGGGTTACGACGGAATACAATCAAGTTAGTTCTCCGTCGACGTCACTTGCAGCAACTTAACGCAACATCAATATTTCTTTACTATAAGTAGACCTACCTATGTAATTTTAGTGTTAAATAATTCTCTAAATGATGTAGTTAAAATGAAGTAGTTTAAATGAACAACGCGGTCACTCAAGACACGAAAAACGCCTTTAATTTATAATAATTATGTAATGATGATGCACGACAATATTACAATGATATTACGTAAGTACAACACAATATTATAATACCTAACTGCATTTTAGATTCTATGCTAAATTTGGATTCCCGGGGATGATTGGCTGCATCGATGGTACTCATGTCTGCATCATAAAACCAACAGACCATGAAGAGGCCTATTGCTGCCGGAAAGGCTACCACTCGCCGAACGTGATGATAGTAAGTGTTAAGATTTATGTAGCTACTTAGTACTACCCAGCGGCTACAATGGCGGGGTGCGACGCATAATATTCTATCCGGGCGGGCCTCTATTAGCTCGTCAATACTAACGAAATATTGTAATTTGTTGGAAGTAGGCATGTGTAAATAGACACACGCGTATCCACGCGCCCGCTTCCCGCGCCCCTCGCTGTCTTGTCGCATGTCGCCCCGTCGTCGCCGCGTCGGCGTCGCCCGCACCACACTCCGCGCCCGTCAGTCCGGCCTGCATCTCGCACGCAAACTGCACGATTTTTGCACTGTTCCACTCAAATTCCCTTACTATTTTCTGCGTTTTGTATTGTGTGCACGATTATATTGTTTTTTGTTACGCCACAAAACTTTATTTCATTTGATTCACCCTACAATACTAATTTTCAGATATGTGATGCAGAGATGAATATACTCTGCGTCGATCCATCTAGCCTCGGGAGTTCACACGACTCGATCATTTGGAGGGATCACCCACTTAATAATTATATTGAAGGGCTTAATGAGGCTGGGGAAGCAATTTTCCTCTTAGGTATCTAAATAAGTACAATTAACACATTCCCTGTCCCATGAATCACATAGGATTCATGTTGATTGTTTAACTATTGTGTCTAAGTAGACACAATACACAGTGGACAGTGAATCTGTTAATATAATTTTCAAGTACTCTCATGAAATTAAAAAGAGTTTTTGTATTATGCATATTTTTTATTACCTAATTAACATAGATGAAAGTAAAAAAAAAAATGGCCCGTGGTGAATTGCTTGCGTGGAGCACGCCGCCGCCGCCGCAGTGTCAACAAAGCCCTGAAAGAAAACACAATTTTGTTTTTCATTTTGTACATATTATTCATTAAATAAGACTGTTTTATTTTAAACTCAGCGTTTTATTTACAAAACAACAAATGGAAGGGAAAGCCCAGAGGATTTTTCATCAGAGCATATTCAGAACGAATATGCTTGCTGAAAAATCCTAAAATAGGTAATAGGCTCGATGGTAATAGGTAATACGGGCTGGTGTCCGCAACTCCACGTCAATGCGCGTATTTTGCGTATTTTTCGTTAATTCTAATAATTAGCAATACGTTCTCTTTGAGGGGAAACAACAAAACTTGAGGTGCTGGCCCACCACCACTCCTTGTTCGGCCCTCTTTTATTTATTTGCCTCAGGTTTGCCTTCGTCCGGCTTTTGTACTGGTCGTAGTACTGCAAACAAAATAAATGATGTACCTATTTGTTGTTTTCTGAATCTCATGCGAGCAATAAGTTACTTACTTTCTTCCCCTCCGGCCCAGATTTGGACAGTCCACCGGCATTGGCATTCAAAATATCGGCGCACTGTCTCCAAAGCCTTTTGGGCAGAGCTTTGCCCTCCCTGCCTCTCACCTTGCCCAACGCCAATGATTGGTGCTCCTCCAGAAAATCTAGAAGGAGCTCCAATTGGCGAGGCGTTATTTGGCGGGTCATAATATTAAAACCAGAAAAACAAAGTTATGATGTCGTGTTATTCGATTTTTTTGATTGCGATGGCTAGGTACAATAGACGAGAAAATCAATGCAGTTATAAATAAAATGTAATAAATCTTTATAGAATAATTTCAGACAAAAATAAATTATTTAAAATTTAATTATAATTTGACATATTTAGTAAAAATACGAATGTCATCTCTTTTTGACATCTCGCGCTTGCGCGTGGTGATTACCAATACGTTCCATGTTAGCTTGCTAGCCGATTATTTATTTTAATGATTTTGTATTTTCAAAGATATTTAATAACAAACGGGAAATGAAAATACTATGAGCATACTCTTAATCAAGCAAACTAATAAAGACATTCAAAAAATCAGAAAATTAGGTTGCTACAAATTAAAGTATCACTAAGTATCAGAATATCGTCTGCGTACATTGAACTAATATGAAAATATGTTTAATTTCGTAAACGAGAACACAGTTGACTACTGTGAGACTATACTGCGATGATATTGCGACCGGAATGTGAACAAACCGAATTTTAAGATTAGCAGAATACAATTTTTTGGTCTATTCACAGTGTCATCGCATTCCGGTCTCATGTTTTTCAAACTGCACGTTAATTAGTAGAATTGACCTTCTGGTAGCAGTTAGCACCCAAATATTGATTTATATTTGATTAAAAGATTTCATTACAATACCTTTGTAGCAGTATCTACAAATGCCACATGCGAACTAAGCATCATACTGACGTCACATAAAATCCTGCATTTCACAATGATCCCGAGGTGGTCCAATAATGCAACTAGTCACCTCCGAAATGTGCCTTCTAATCGTTATCATTGAGTGGGTCGCTTGATGCGTGCTCCGCCTAGTGTATTTATAATATAATTGTGTAATTTTGTGTGTAAATTCAGATACAAGTTAGTTGTTTATGAATAAATGACTACGATTATGGCTCGTACAGTCCGTACATAACGACTGCGCGAGTAATGTTAGCCGATTGGAACCTATCACACATTGTTTATTTACCAAATGTTTGTTGCGCAGTAGACTCCTGTAAATGTAACATTCGAATTGAAAAACTCTCGTGGTTTTTGTCCACATTTTCCATTGTAGCTACCAAATAAGGTAACGATGTATACAATACGATTCATTCTGTTGACTATTTAAGCGAGGTGCAGTTAAATCGTAATTGTAAATTATAGCGTTGTCATTGTAGATATTAACGTGAACAAGCGAGCAAATTAAGCGGTAAGCGGTGAGTGCAGCGCTGGAGCGCTCGAGCGAGCGAAGCGGGACGCGCGGTATTTATCATAAACCCAGTGTTTAAGGCGAAAGCGCCAGGGTAGCCCGCGAAATTCAATTTTTTTTAGGTATTTTGGAATTTGCTGGTCAGTATTAAGTTGTACGTTGATTAATATATGAATCGCGGCCGTAAGAAATATGTGTTTACAGAATTATAATCATTAAAGTCATCAACACAACTATCTAAGACCACGTAAGTCCAAAGAATAACTGTTTCATGAAATCATCATTCTTTGGACTTACGTGGTCTTAGAAAGTTGTGTTGATGACTTTAATGATTATAATTCTGTAAACACATATTTCTTACGGCCGCGATTCATATATTAATCAACGTACAACTTAATACTGACCAGCAAATTGCAAAAAACGTAAGAAAAATTGAATTTCGCGGGCTATCTTAGCGCTTCCCCCTTAAGGCGAAAGCGCCAGGGTAGCCCGCGAAATTCAATTTTTTTTAGATTTTTTGGAATTTGCTGGTCAGTATTAAGTTGTACGTTGATTAATATATGAATCGCGGCCGTAAGAAATATGTGTTTATAGAATTATAATCATTAAAGTCATCAACACAACTCTCTAAGACCACGTAAGTCCCAAGAATAACTGTTTCATGAAATCATCACTCTTTGGACTTATGTGGTCTTAGAGAGTTGTGTTGATGACTTTAATGATTATAATTCTGTAAACACATATTTCTTACGGCCGCGATTCATATATTAATCAACGTACAATTTAATGCTGACCAGCAAATTGCAAAAAACGTAAGAAAATTTGAATTTCGCGGGCTATCTTAGCGCTTCCCCCTTAAAGAGCTCGTCCCCAGAATATAACAGAGCGGCTTAAAACCGCGCCCGCGGGCCATTGCGCGCGGTGCGGGGGCGGGGCGGTACAACTTTTGAATACATTCGCCGCGCGCGCAATTACTGAGTTTTATGCACTCCCGGCCGTGTACACTATGCACACACACTGACATGCAAGCCGCGATATTACTGCACATTCTACTCTGCTTTAGATTCCTGTCATTGTTAAGAAGGGTGAACGGAAATTATTAATTTAAGTAGTTGAAAGTTATGTAAAAATATCAAGCAACTATGATGGTTTTAATTGTAATTAGGTATGTTTGAACTGGCTCAATATCATAATAAGATTCTATAACTATGTAAACGATAAGTGGTCATGTTCAGTACAGTAACCGATGAAAATCTTAGTTAAGAAGCACTATATAACATGCTTTTGGCAAAACAACAAATTGGGGTCAAAGTCAGAAAGTTATTTATCGGTCACTGGCATTGTAGATATATTATTTATAGATTTAATTAACTATTGGCAAATATTGATTTGGCGCAAGTAGTTTTATACTTTTTGATTTTGAGTAAACAAGAGTTATCACGGAACGTTTTGCAGCATGACAACGCCAATATGACATCGTGATCCCTCGATATTAGAATGTTGGCACCAGTTCAAGCGGCACTACTCCCCGAGTGGATGCACTCGGGCGGCTTAGTTCGGGACCTGCTACATCGATGTCTACGAGTACATTTATGATGTCCTTTGAACTGAACCTACCTACGTGGGTAGTTTGTTACCTTTTTTGCACTTCGCTGTGTAGATGAAGTTGTTTTACATCTGACAGAGAGATGATGTTGGCCGTACAGTGCCATCACAAGACATTATTCATGAGAGCATCGCACATAATTTACTACAATTGCATAGTTTCAAGAAGTTAATACCTTAAACTCAAACTCACTGCTCTTCGAACATTTCTACTTCCTCTTGCGACTGTCCTCCTCTTAAACGTACTTCTTTCATTAAATACCTTGGTATTCTTATCGACGACCACCTAACATTTAAACAACATACATATATCCAACCTTTCTGGCAGAATAAGAAAACTTATCTGCATGCGTAGATTACGAGACTGTCTGCCCACACCCTCTAGACACACTACAACAAGTTTACCTAGCGCTATGCCAATCGATAATTCAGTATTGCATCAGCGTGTGGGGTAGCGCTGGAAAGACCTACTTAATCGAAGCTGAAAGAGTACAGAGGGCGCTTCTTAAAGTAACTTTTAAGAAGCCCTACCGGTTCTCTATTGATCTACTCTACCGCGAAACGAGAGTCCTCAGAGTCCGCCAGCTGTTCATTCTTTCTGCCTGCAAAAAAATGCACAAAAATATTAAAAGGAGACCCGACTACACATCTATCATAAGCAAAAGAAATTACAGAATACCAACACCTGACAGCACCTCATCGCTAGCAAGACGATCCCCGGCCTACTCTCTCATTAATACGTACAATAAAGTCTGCAAATTCTGCGAAATTAAAAATACTACTTCATTCGGCTCCAAAAAAAATTTAAAGGTAATTTTGCATAACATTGGCTATGATGACTCGGAACAATTAATATAAAGACCCTCACCTGACACCAAATTAAACGAAGCACAATGGAACAAACACGCACACTTACACACACACACACACACACACCAGACGCACACTTACCACTTACACATCACCCATATACACACACACCACACAAATATCACACATACACACGTACCATACCATACCTGAAATCACCTCTCTAGTCTCCACTCTGGAATTCGTACTCCGAGCCCCAAGATACAGACTAACTGTCTAGTTTGGGGCTCACTAGTTAATACTATAATGTAACCTAGCTGTAGGTAATATTTTAAGCTACTCATGTCGTCTTAACTTACTGTTAACCACCTGCTTACTGTATTACCTGGACAATAAATATTTTCTATTTCTATTTGTAGTTTAGTCTAACTGAGCTGTACATAGCAACCCCATGGACCCCTTCACGGATGCTTCCCCCTACTAGCAGGATCAACAGTTGCCTGACATTTTATAGCCGGTAGTTTTACTTTATGCAGTACAGAGCTCTGGATGAACATAAGATAGTAAAAGTAAACTGGCGTAGGTGGAGCTCAGTGAGTGTTCACGTGATGCTGTGTGATGTTACAATGTTTCAAATGGTTGAAGTTGGCTTTACAACGTTCCTTGCGAAAGAATTATCAAATATTGTAGGACTCGCATCTTACGAGTAT
This sequence comes from Luperina testacea, assembly GCA_927399505.1. Lineage (NCBI taxonomy): Eukaryota > Metazoa > Arthropoda > Insecta > Lepidoptera > Noctuidae > Luperina > Luperina testacea. Next base: position 182,827 of record OV656774.1, read on the forward strand.
CGAAGTCCCGTCCAATGCGTACTGCCACCGATATTGAGACAGGTAACTCTTTCAGCACGATATCATGATATTAGGGCAGACGTCCAGTAGTGGCCGGAATTAAGCCTGCCGTAATTCCGGGGATCTTGGCGTAATCACCGCGCTTGGCAGATACTGTGATGTTATTAGTTCGCAGGTAGGTGCTCTCCAGTAATCCTTTAGTCGCCCCAACAACACCCCGTGTACAATTGATGGGACGAGATGATTCCTCCCGGGGACGTACAGTTAAGTATGGGAGAAGTGATGGTAAATAATTATCCAAGATAAGAATGCTTGGAAACATGCTGGTCCTGCTCCATAGGACAATCTAGTGTCTAGACAAAATCAAACTGGTTCCTAATTTAATTTATATTTTTAAACATTTTATGACATTGATTTTTACAATCTGTGACTACAGTAACTCAGACACTTGTTAAAATTCTAGAAAAATCATCTACTTTCCAATATTTGTAAATAATTTGTAAATATGTGAGCACCATGTACCTATCTATCACATAATTGATTTACGTGTAATTGCTTCATTTTAATTTAATTTTTTTTTTGGGGTAGACTTCTTTTATTCTAGGTGCATCGTCTTCACATATAATTATATTATGTATACAAAACCTTGTAAAACATTTTAAAAGAGTAACGGTGGAGTTTCTTGCCCATTCTTCTCCAAACGAAAACTACCTTTTGGAAGGGGCGGCGACTAGAATCAATTTAATTTTACTAAAGTTTTGACGTTCAAAAGTACCTTGAATGTACCTATTTGAAATAAATGATTTGACTTTGACTTTGATTATACTGCTTGTAGAGATCTACGTTTTGAAAACAAAGGGACAAAATGATTAGACTTCACACTGAACTCACTCACTATTACAAAACATAGTTCTAAGCCCGGTGCAAACATTCGACAGTCAAGTAGACATGTAGGTAACGAAAGTTTAGTGTTCGAGTGAAAAACTACATTTTCTACTTAAATGGGTTGCGGGGAGCCCTCGTCCGAAAACTGGGAAGAGGAAAAACAAAATCTGCGTCCAGTTGTCATCTAGAACTTCGTGTTTGTGTACTGTGTTAGTAGTTATTTATTCGGGGCTGTGGGGGGCTGTGTTGACTTTAATGTTTTCGTAGTAATTACAATGAAGCCATTGAAATGAGGAAGGTAGAAAAACTTTTTGGAACAGGTAAGAGTGGCTAAGTAAATCCGTTACAATCATTTTCCTCATCTGCGATTGTATCAAGCTTCGATAAGATGAGCTTAGGATGAATAAATTATTATGCATCTTCTTTGTCATTGTCTTCGTGTCACGACTTTGAATTCTAAATGAATCTTCTTTAATGTATTTTTACAACTTTACGTCACGTACCCATAAAATATCATGCAAAACCATACAAATAGGAAGTATGGCATGCCTTGCATCATTTGTATGAAGTCCCACTATCATAGCATGCATTCGTCACTTGAAGAGTGAGTTCAGTTGCAAGTCGTATAATATGACACAATTGCGATGTGTTCTTGCCACCGTATCGCACTGAACTGCACTGCACCGCATCGTATCGCTCCGCACCGCCCTGATTGCGACGCGACTGTTACGAGAAGCAGTTACTGCTCGCAGAACACTGTTTTGTTCAGAAAAGCTTTATTATTTAGATTTATATGCGAATCTTCTCGGAGAAATAGTGTTTTACTTAGCTATGCTTTCCTAGATTTTCTTTTAGTATACGAGGAAGTTATCGTTGCTAAATAATCGGCGGTTGCAGTCTGTTGATGTCTTGCATATGTCCAGCATATGTCAGCGATTCACCGCGCACTCACACTTTACAGGTTAGACACTTTAAACGTTTTTGTTTAAAGTGTTTATCCTGTACAGATCCTAAGAAATCAGGGTTTCCTAAGAAACCGTCATATTTCCGTCATAGTTCCGTCATATTATAACAGCCGTCACGAAGATCTGTCAGATCCAGCAGTATTTTACATTCATCATCATCATCATTTCAGCCGAAAGACGTCCACTGCTGGACATAGGCCTCCCCCAAGCATCTCCACTTCGACCGGTTCTGTGCTTCTCGTATCCAACGGGTTCCTGCGGACTTCACAAGGTCGTCGGTCCAACTTATGGGAGGCCTTCCAACGCTACGTCTTTCGGTACGCGGTCGCCACTCCAGAACCTTTCGGCTCCATCGGCTATTAGTTCTGCGAGCAATGTCCCCTGCCCACTGCCATTTAAGTTTGGCAATTCTTCGGGCTATGTCGGTTACCTTGATTCTTCACCTGATCTCCTCATTTATGATTCGATTACGCAGGGAAACTCCAAGCATAGCCTTCTCCATTGCCCTTTGTGTGACTTTTAGCCTTTTTATAAGGCCCATTGTGAGTAACCACGTTTCAGTGCCATAAGTCATCACTGGCAACACGCACTGGTCAAAGACTTTCGTCTTGAGACATTGCGGTATGTGGGACGAGAAGATATTGCGTAGCTTCCCGAACGCTGCCCAGCCGAGTCGGTTTCGACGATTGACCTCTTTCTCGAAGTTAGACCTACCTACCTAACTGGTATTTGACATTAAGTTGTCAAAAAACCTCTAGTATGACCAATGCGTACAAACAACCAATGGTGTACTCAGCACCTAAAAATATGCATAGAAGATTGTAGTAAGTTGTAATTTAAGCATTTTTATTTCATCGAGTGGGTGCAGAGTAAACCTCTGCAACAACAGATGATAGTGTATATCTGGAACTACTTAGTTAAAACACACTACTTTTACTTGCCTCGGGGGTAGGTAGTACTTATGCCATCGCGGCGGGTACATTCTAATAGATATGTATGGCTCCAGTTCATGAATAAGGTAAGGAAATACATTTTTATTTATCCCTAGACGCCATCAAACTCGACATTTCGAATGCTATGTCAAACTCAAAACTCAAACTCAAAGCATTTATTTCAATTAAACCTTGTACAGGCACTTTTGAATTGTCAAAATTAAAATAGTCCGTCAGTTAGTCAGAAAGTTGAAGCTAGTTGCCCATTCCAAAACGTAGATCTCTATGGAGAAGAACGGGCAAGAAACTCCATGGACACTCTTTTAAATCAAGATATTACAAATCGTGGGTACATTATTATTGTTGTTTCTATATGCGAGAACAATGTAAAAAAAAACATAAATGAAGAAACATTTCAAAATATAAGATTAAAAATAAGCCTTGGCAGTTAAGAAATGACCAGTCTCAACCGACGGCGCCCGTTCACGAACATGACGCGTGGATCAGCACCATCTAGCGCAACCATTTTGTAGGGAACCGAATGATCCAACACACGCGCCACCATCGATGAGACATTTAGGTGAGCATGACATGTTCTCAACCGCCATGCTCTTTCAAGTCAACATGAAAAAAATCCTAGTAAACGAAAACATGGTTCTTACATTTACAAAATTTAAAAATGCTTCTAAATTATACAACACTATAGTTTGTAATTTATTTAAGAGATTAATAGAATTTTACTACCAAATAGGAAGAGATATTATTTAATAACGAAGTATTCAACAATTAAGACTTGTTGAATAAAACAAAAAAAAAAAAATAATGTTGTTAATGTCAGAAACACAAAAAAAAAAGAAAAAGGGAAGCACCTCTTCCAATTATTGAAATTTTAACTAGTAAGCGAGTAGTGCCTGTGGAGCAGGACCAGCATTAAGCCAAGCATTTTTATCAACGATATAATCATCCAACTTATAATAATTATGCTTGTCTACATAGTGTGCGTTTAATGAATGTTTTAAATTTCTTCTCATTTAGTTGAAGAATATCGAGTGGTATTTTATTATAACATTTTATACAGTAACCCATAAAAGAAGTTTTTACTTTAGACAATCTGAAACGCGGTTGATCTAATTTGTCCCTATTTCTAGTGTTAAAATTATGCCTGTCACTTATCTTACTAAAAAGATATTTTCGAACGTACATAATGTTTTCATATATGTATTGACAAGGAACCGTCATGATGTTATTTTTTTTAAACAGTTCCCGTAGAGAATCGCGTCTGCTGAGCTTGTAGATGGCTCTGACAGCCCGCTTTTGCAGAATGAAAATAGACTCAATATCTGCAGCCCGTCCCCACAGCAAAATACCGTAAGACATGATGCTATGGAAGTAACTAAAATAGACCAGTCTCGCGGTATCCACGTCTGTTAATTGGCGAATTTTCCAAACAGCGTAAGCGGCTGAACTTAGCCGCCCTGCAAGTGATGTTAAGTGCGGACCCCACTGTAGCTTTGAGTCAAGCGTGATCCCCAGGAAAACCGTATTTTCGACGAATTCAAGTATCTCCTTATTCAATACAACATGACATTCACTACCTCTAACATTCGGTAAAGCGAATCTAATGCATTTATTATAGTTTTTTTCTCATTTAATACCAAATTATTTACAGTAAACCAATTATGGACCACAAGCATAGCGTTATTTACGTCGTCAAGCTCCTGTGCACGTCTGCTTACTTTAAAAATCAATGATGTGTCATCAGCAAATTACACCATTTGTGGTCGGTTTTTCAGTAAATGTGGTAAATCATTAATATATACTAAAAATAGGAATGGCCCCAATATTGAGCCCTGCGGTACTCCCATTTCTACTTTTAAACCCGATGAATTCACACCATTAATTTGAACTTGCTGAAATCTATCATTTAAATATGATTTTATTAAGCTAAGAGCAAGTTTACCTAGACCGTCATTCATATTCATCATAGCAATTAATTATTTTTAAGTATTTTTTCGGTCATTCCATATTCTAGCATCGAATAGGTTTCACTAAATTTATTGTAATAATTTCATATAAATTAAATTATTTTTAAAATATTTGTGGTTTTTTTCGATCCACCGTCTGCAGATTACGTAATTGGCACAGTCGGTAGGATACTCGCGGGCCGGTTCGCGAATCGCGTTAGAATCATCTCATATCGATCACCAGGATCGCGAGTCACCCGGGCGACTATCAAGTCACGTCACGAGTATCCAGAATCTACAGTAAGCTGCGGAGCCGCGTGGAGAATCCAGACATCGATTCACGGCAAAGAACCAGAGATGAAATATATGTGAGTACACCAGAACCTTTCTCGTGTTGCTTCCTCTCTATTCCTAGTTACCTTTATGTCCAAGACTTTTCATCACGAAAAATCCAATCGTCAGGAACCTGCATCGCGACAGGCTCGCCGACATTAGTAGATATTAGTAGAGACTTAGATAGTGAATTAGATTCTAATTTAAACAGTTTATTTGAACCTATAATAATTCCCTACGACCCCGATGTAATTTTCAAGGCCCTACGCCTTGTGCCCGATTTTGACGGAAACCCCAATGTATTGACGAGGTTCATTAAAATCTGTGACCGGATAGTAACCCAGTACGCAAGCGCTTGAACCAGGCAATGGGTTAGGGAACCTGTGTCTTTTAAATGGCATCTTAAACAAGATAACATGGCCTGCCGCATCCACCATCAACTCAAATGGCATTCCTGAAACATGGGCAGGTATTAGATCAGCTCTAATTAATAACTTCTCGGATCAGAGGGACGAAACGGCCTTGTACAATGACCTCTCGTTGGCTACGCAAGGTAATAGGACCCCGCAAGAATTTTACGATCAATGTCAGACTTTGTTTAGTACAATTATGACTTACGTGACGTTACATGAGACTTTACAAACGACTATTGAAGCAAAACGGACATTTTATAAGTCACATGCAGGCTTTCGTACGCGGACTAAAGGAACCTTTAGGCTCACGTATACGTTGTATGCGTCCAGAAACCATAGAAAAAGCTCTAGAATTCGTGCAGGAAGAATTAAATATTATATACCTGCAACAGCGTAATGATGTCCCAAAGGCTCAAACTTCTCAGGGCGCACCCAAAATTTTATACAAACCTACTATGATGCCTGTTATGCCGTTTACCTCGTTAAATGTCCCGCGACCCCCAGTATCTAACTGGCCTACTCCAGTAGGACAGCGTGGCTACCAACCCCAGCCTCAGGCCTTTAAATTCAATAACCACAACCAGCATCAAAATTGCATGCCTACCCGGACTCAACAAAATTGTTCCGCGCGTCAATACCAAACTACAACCCTCAAAGCAACGTTTTTAGATTGCAGCAGAGGACTAATCCACCACAAAATTCCGGTCCCAAACCTATGAGCGGTGTTCAACATTTTATACCGAAACCATTACCAATGATGCCAGGGCACGATTGGCAACGAAACTGGAACCCACCACCGAATAATTATTTTAAGACGCGTGAATTAAACCTCAGCGAACTTGTTTTGCCTGATAGATCTTACTACTCAGCTGATTATTACTATGAGCCAGTATATGACTATTACATGGACGGTAATGACTGTTACATTGTTTGTGACTCTGACTACAACATCAATATGACTGATTCCAACTTGACTACATCTTCTGATAATCAGATGGCAAATGAGGCAGAGCCACAACCAGGCCCTAGCAATGCAAATCAGAACCAGAATTTTCAGTCGGACCGGACATCCAAAGAGCAAAAATAGACCTTAGCTTACAGACCCAAAGACAGCTACCCTACATAGAAATTGCTTGCCCTCCTTTAAAATTTTTGATTGACACTGGCGCTAACCAGTCGTTTATAAGCCCCGAGGCTGTACAAAAGTTTTTCAATGATTATTCTCTTAACTATAACCCTTTCGAAGTTACAAACGTACACGGCGTCAGCAGAAATGACTATTCCATAACGCTACCGTGTTTTAATGAATTCAATGAGGCCGACAGTATACAATTATTCGTTTACTGTTTCCACAATTACTTTGATGGCCTTAAAGGATTGGACTTACTATCCAGATGGGAGGTTAAAATAGATTTAAAAGATTTCCAATTAAGGCCGCTCTCTCGAAAAAAGCTTGAAAAAAGCATGCAGATGAAGCCATTTTTTGTCGGCATTTACAGAGAAATTACATCTGAAAAAAATCCTTAGTAATCTTCATGATATAATACGTAATTTGGTTTAGCCATAATTTTTCTACCGGTATCACTTAATTTAAAAAAAAATCACCAAATCACCTCCAAATCATTGAGATGAAACCGTTTTACTCCTTCATTTTTTATCAAAAGAGTGTAAAAAAATATATCTACATCTTCGCAATACAAAGGAGAATAATTTGGTTTTGTTACTTTTTTAAAATATGTATTATTTTTATGATAATAAATTAAAAAGGCCTCTGATAATGGACTGCGTCTACATCACCCCCGCACTCGTCCATAAATTTAGTGCGGGGCGCATCGTGTTGCTAGGTGGACGTGTGTCGCGTTGCGAGAACTCCGCACTACGAAATAAAATCGTAAAATATTACTGCAAAAACAAAAAGTGTACCTACCCAACCGGGGTTTTATGAAACTTATGCGCTGTCCATTACTCTGTGTACATAGGTACTGTTTATAAAATACCTACCTCATTCAAACGAAAGTCGTAAGTACTAGTAGTGAATGATCACAGAAGGTCCACGTCCACGAAATGATTCAGCCAATATTATAAATTTTACTTTTCGGTGCCTAAGTAAAGTCTATTATTCTGATGCATTGCGATTATTTGTGACATATTGTGACACAAAACTGAAAATGCTCCTAAAGTAGGTATTAATTATGATTATAGGTTACGTACTTGCTAATAATTTGTCAATTTATTGATTACCGGCGTAATTATTTTCAAATAAAAAAATCCAATCAAATCATTTATTTGCATAAAACAGGTGCAGTGGATGTTAAAAAAGGTCAAATGGTACACTGTTAATAACCATATAAGGTGTGCAAATATAAAACAAGAATGTTAACTGTTAATTTCACTATTCAATAAAGTACGGACGCCAAGCACATCAACCTATCCGAAACTGTCAAATTTTCGCAATCAACTTTGAACCTTATGCTTTAGTGATAAAGTTGAAAATCTATTAAAGAAATCTGACAGATTGTAGTAACTTGATGTGCTGGCGTCTGTACAATGTCATTGAAAATAAAATTATCGTAAATACAGATCAGTCAACAAAATAAGGAATTAAAAATAATAATGTCATACAATAGTAAAAAGTAGTAGTTCAATAATATATATGTATATACAGGCTGGATTTTTTTTAACCTCACCTAGAGGGCAAGTACTCTAAACACTGGAGATAGCAAATTTTACTCAAAGGAAAATCCCTTCATTAAAAAAAAACAAATCTGCAATCAAAGATGTTCGAAAATTCGCTTGCCGCTCTCGGGAATCGAACCGCCTAAAATCCGAAAAAATAATACCCTGTACTTTTATGGCATCAATCGATAGGGTCAATCATAAGGATCAAATCTCTCTATGGCAGATCGAAAGTCGAATACTTTTTACTCGACTTCTATCGTCGCGGGTGACATCAATCAATCAATTAAATCAGCCTATCGCAGACCGCGGGTGGCACAGACTACATAAAATTAGAAAATCAAATTGGTAGTCATGTTTTTTATTATAATTATCACTTTATCATTACTATCCATGTGGGCTAAAGTGGGTCAATAATATTATTCAACTAATTAAATCAAATAAAAAAATCATTACCTATACGTAGTGAATCAATTAGTTCTACCAGAGAAGTTGAAGGTGATTCTGTTGATTTGGATGTGAATTTATTTTTTTTTTACAAATTATGAACCTATATTTTTGTTTTACTTGTAAATATATGTATAACTGCATTCATTTTAGGAACAAGATGATTTGGGCATTCAAAAACTACGGTCTCTATTGGATGACATGGTGACTCACAAGCATCTTGTAAGGTCTGTCGAAGAACTTGAAGATTATTCAGCTGAATTTTAGTTATAATATATTTGTTTATAAAAAATATAACAAATAATATGACATACACTAGTGATAATTATACTACCTATACCTACCTACCTACCTACTTTACCTGCCTACCTATCTACCCTACCTTCCTATCTGCCTTACCCTAACTACCTACCTACCCTACCAACCTACCTACCCTACATACCTACCTACCTATCTACGTACATGCCTACCTACCCTTCTTCTCTTCATAGAAACCTTCCTAAGACTTCAACGAATATTTAAAAAAAAACCGAATTGGTCCAGCCATTCTTGAGTTTTGCGCTTAGCAGCACATTTAGCCATTAATTTTAGTTAAAAAGATACATTAAGTTGTTTACCACATGGCAAGCCAGGCTGATTTATATTAAGGGTATAGCTTCTACTCACGGCCTCGAAAGCTTTTAACAATTTTATTCGTAACCATAGCCCGAAAAGTACATCCATATCAATAGATAATACCTAAATAAAACCAAAACTGGACCATTGTAAATACAGGGTGTCCCAGAACTCAACGTCAAGCCAAAACGGGGTGACAGGATTGATCATAACCATCACGAGAAAAATCTGAAAAAAAATCTATCCCATGCAGTTTGAAAATTATGGGCATTTTAAGAAAAACCTAGAATTTTGATCAAACTGTAACATTTTTCGGTTATTGTGGTTATTCTTTTTTATTTTTGTTCATTTGAACTTTGGAAACGTAATCCTAAATAACATTTTTAGAATCCCAATAAAAAATAATGACACAATTGCCTCAAGTTTCCGAGAATTGAGACTATTCGTTAAACTACGAATTTAAAATTTTCAAGATTCGTCGACTTTGATAGGCCCTCCTTTAAAAAAAATGTACTAGAGTGCCTTGGCAAGTGGCATTAAAAGTTGGTGCATTTAATCAGAATTCTAAAATGGTACAATACTTGTTAGTTCTATACAATAAAAAAGAGTAAAAAAATTAAAACCTCAAGTAACCCGATTTTTGCTATCTCAGTTAAAATGTTTTTGATTCGCACAAGCTCTAGGTAGGTTCTTAATTTTAAGGCAAAATGATGAGAGAGATGGATAGTGGGTATGTTTGCCATGAGTGAGCGAGACAGATAGTGACGCCACTTTTATTAAAGTGAAAAAAGTGAAAAAAAGTTAGTAAAATAATGAAAAATCTTGATCTAGTTTAATTTAGGTTTGTTGGAATAAAAGTCAGATAGAGAAATAACGTTTTTTATTACAATAAATAAGCCCATTGAGAACGTAGCCGACCTGCGTGAACGCATTTCTCAAGCAGCTGAGGAGATCAACTCTTGAAGATATGCCCGACTAATAAGTAGATCTTTTTTAAGAAGATGTAGGGCTTGTATTGAGGCTGATGGTAAACAATTTGAACATTTATTGTAATAAAAATGTTATTTCTCTATCTGACTTTTATTCCAACAAACCTAAATTAAACTAGATCAAGATTTTTCATTATTTTACTAACTTTTTTTCACTTTTTTCACTTTAATAAAAGTGGCGTCACTATCTGTCTCGCTCACTCATGGCAAACATACCCACTATCCATCTCTCTCATCATTTTGCCTTAAAATTAAGAACCTACCTAGAGCTTGTGCGAATCAAAAACATTTTAACTGAGATAGCAAAAATCGGGTTACTTGAGGTTTTAATTTTTTTACTCTTTTTTATTGTATGGAACTAACAAGTATTGTACCATTTTAGAATTCTGATTAAACGCGCCAACTTTTAATACCACTTGCCAAGGCACTCTAGTACATTTTTTTTTAAAGGAGGGCCAATCAAAGTCGACGAATCTTGAAAATTTTAAATTCGTAGTTTAACGAATAGTCTCAATTCTCGGAAACTTGAGGCAATCGTGTCATTATTTTTTATTGGGATTCTAGAAATGTTATTTAGGATTACGTTTCCAAAGTTTAATTGAACAAAAATAAAAAAGAATAACCACAATAACCGAAAAATGGTACAGTTTGATCAAATTTCTAGGTTTTTCTTAAAATGCCCATAATTTTCAAACTGCATGGGATAGATTTTTTTTATATTTTTCTCGTGATGGTTATGATCAATCCTGTCACCCCGTTTCGGCTTGACGTTGAGTTCTGGGACATCCTGTATATGTGGTACACATAATTATTTAACTTTCACGATGACTTGACCTTCTGTGATTTCGATACTCTGTGACGAGACTAGGCGAGGCAAACCGTGGTGGCGGCGCACACAACCGCACATTTTCTGTTACATGCGGGTAGCGGAGTGGCGCGGAGAAGGGGTCGTTAGCTCCGCCCAAATGCTCAAGGTTATCGGCATTAATACAGGCCTTAATAACGCGTACTCCTACGAACCATCACAGTATACAACTCACGCAATGTTAACCTGTATGAAGCTGCAGAGCTGTTCAATGCTAAGTGCACGCGAATGAAACTGGTTACGCCAACACTGTGTTGGCGTGTAATAAATAAATATAATGCTTGACGTTGGACATTTGAACTGACTAGGTACGCCGGGTTGGCTTTGCCGTGTTGAAAATGTCCAGCAATCGCTTCTTGGACTTGCTCCTGCCGCGGCTAAGGACACTCAACCAGTATGAAGTTCCACTGGTCGCTGCGCGTCTCGTGCCTATGTTCATGTGATGAAATGAAAAAGGAGGGAGAAAAATAAAACCAAGATGGCGACTGACTGAATATTCGCCTAGCGTGCGGTCCGTTGACAATTCTTCGGAAAAGATCTATCTCTGATCTTCTGTGTGCCGCGTCATCGCATTTCCAGCTAAGTTAGTGCTGAGATTGTCCATATTGTCGCCATAAATAAAACCCGCGGGTCCATTGGCCCATCGCATTTGGACTAACATTTTGAACTATGAACTTCGGTGTGTGAAGTGAACTTTGAGTGCAGTTGAAGCAGTCCCTCTGGAGCTGATCGCAGACGTGGACAGCAAGGTAAGCCTTCCTGAGTGCCTATAGGTTTCTAACTGTTCAACGTCAGGCTGTTGTAATTTCTAGAATATATTTCGAATCAGCGCCCCTCCATTTTGAGGCAACCGCAACGTATAGTTTTTGACCAGTAATTTCGAATCTTAAAAATCGAACGTCGAACTATTCGAACCAGAAACAATCAAATCGCGTTCACGACGTATTATCGCGTTTACGTACGGACTACCTTAATGCAGAGGAAAAAGCTAATCTCCTAACCCTTTGCTTGCGCTACGCAGACGTATTTTATATTGACGGAGAACCATTGACATTCACCAACAAAATTAAACATCGCATAAGAACAACGGATGAAATTCCCGCATATACTAAGAGCTATCGGTACCCTTTCGTTCATCGGGAAGAAGTTAGGGACCAAATTTCCAAAATGCTAGAACAAGGTATAATAAGACCTTCCAATTCCGCGTGGAGCTCGCCCATGTGGGTTGTGCCAAAAAAAATTGACGCTTCCGGAAGGCAGAAATGGCGCCTCGTAGTCGATTTCCGCAAATTGAACGAAAAAACAATAGATGATAAATACCCCATACCAAATATTAGTGACGTCCTTGACAAACTAGGCTAGTGCCAATACTTTACGACCCTATACCTAGCAAGTGGCTTTTACCAGGTAGAGATGGACCCTCAAGATATACTAAAAACAGCGTTTAATGTGGAACACGGGCATTTCGAATTCCTTCGAATGCCCATGGGACTTAAAAATTCACCGTCCACCTTCCAACGAGTCATGGACAATGTTCTAAGAGGCCTTTAAAACAACATCTGCCTCGTGTACCTTGATGATATTATAATGTACAGCACCTCCTTTCAGGAGCATATGGACAATTTTCAAGTTTTCGAAAGACTTAGAGAGTCCAATTTCAAAATCCAGATGGACAAGACCGAATTTCTGAAACTCGAAACCACTTATCTGGGACATATCATCAGTACAGGGATGGCATCAAACCAAACCCCGACAAGATCTCTGCAGTCCAAAAATATCCAATCCCAAAGACCCCTAAGGAAATCAAACAATTTTTAGGACTTTTAGGTAGTACCCTAAAAGTCCTAAAAATTGTTTGATTTCCTCGATAAATTTCGATAAAGTTTTGATACTAATCAAAAATTTATCCCCGATTTTGCTCGCGTCACCAAATCTCTTACCCTATGCCTGAAGAAAGGTAGTAAAATTACTCTCAGCCCCGAATATGTCAATGCCTTTGAAACCTGCAAGACCTTGCTAACCAATGATCCTATTCTACAACACCCAGACTTCAAAAAAGAGTTTAATCTCACAACAGACGCTTCGAATGTCGCTATTGGAGCAGTGTTGTCTCAAGGACCCATAGGTTCCAACAAACCCGTCTGTTACGCTTCTCGTACACTTAACGAAAGCGAGCTAAATTACAGCACCATTGAGAAAGAATTGCTTGCCATAGTCTGGGCTACGAATTACTTTAGACCTTATCACTTCGGTAGAAAATTTAAAGAACTTACTGACCACAAACCCTTGCAATGGATGATGAACTTGAGAGAACCAAATTCACGATTGACCAGATGGCGGCTCAGACTAAGCGAATATGACTTTACTGTAGTGTACAAAAAAGGAAAAAACAATACTAACGCGGATGCTCTCTCCCGTGTAGAAATCCGTAACGAAGAAGCAGATGAGATCAACTCATTGATCGAAAATATTAAAAGTCTCAGATTAATAACCCATCGGAGGCGCCACCTCCACCAACAAACTCTTCGATTGACACCGACCCATTGACCGAAGATACTAACAATCTTGGATCAATGATCAACAACCCAACGGAGGCGCCACCTCCACCAACAAACTCCTCGACTGACACCGTGCACACCAGTGATGAACATCCGATACTAGAAATCCCCATTACAGACGAACCTCTCAATAAATTTCACCGACAGATTTACTTTACCATAGTAGGTGACATAAAACGCCGACCGACAGTAACTAAACCATTCGAAAATCATACTCGAATTGCAGTCCAAATTTCAGAATCCAATTTAGAGAACGACATAATTAATGCTATCAAGGAATACGTAAATCCTAAAGTCAAAACGGCTATCCTGATTAATCCACCCTTGGCCATGTACTCAATAATACCCATCATACAAGACAAATTTAGAAGTTCCTCACTTAACCTGGTAGTAGCCAAGACAGAACTCGAGAACGTTAAGGATACCTCCGACAACAAGACATTATCCGACACTACCATGACGGTAAGACGAACCACCGTGGGATTAACGAATGTCATCTAGCCCTCTTACGAAAATACTACTGGCCAAAGATGAGAGAACAAATCACTAACTTTATTAATGAGTGTACCATTTGCGGTCAAGCTACATACGATAGGGATCCAATAAGACCTAAATTTAAAATAGTGCCCCCAGCTACCAAACCATTTGAAATTATTCACATGGACCTCTTTACAGTTCAGAACGAAAAATACGTTACTTTTATGGATGTCTTCACGAAATATGCCCAAGCGTATCACCTGCGAGACGGTACCGCTATCAGTATCATACAAGATCTATTACGGTACCCACCATGGACTACCCATGACTATCATCACCGATAATGGCACTGAGTTTACGAACCAACTTTTCTGCGAATTTATCCGCCTTCATAAGATAATTCACCATAAAATTCTACCTCATAGTCCGAATGACAATGGTAACATCGAACGTTTCCACTCAACATTATTCATATTCATATTTATTATTTATTTGCGTAAAACATGGTATACAAAGGTGTTACATGAGAAGGATAAGATCATAGGTACATGTTTTGCTTAAGACTAAAAGCATGCAAATTGGTTAATACAAGTTGTGTTCAAAGTATTCTTTATTGCTATATTGGAACACATCAGAATTCTAAAACTGCAAAATAAAGACGAACCGATCGTTAATCTTATGCCATACGCTATCATAGCATGTACAATAGCTCAATTCATAATTTCACAAAATGCAGACCGTTTGACCTATTGACTGGACATTTTGACCCCAGAGACCTAATCGACATAGACTTGACTGAGCACATCTTACAACAATATGTGCAGAATCATAGACAACAGATGAAGCAAGTTTATGAAATCATTAATGACTCGTCTCTTGCGAATCGTACCGCCCTAATCAACAATAGGAATAAAACCCGCGAGCTTGAAGTAGAATATGCCCCTCAGCAACAAGTTTTCATCAAAAACCCCTTTTCCAGTCGTCAAAAAGCTGCACCACGTTACACGCAGGACACCGTACTCGCTGATCTGCCTATACACATATATACTTCGAAAAAACGTGAGCCCATAGCCAAAGCGCGACTGAAACGTGCTCCTAAAACAAGCCAATTGTTACAGGATCCTGCTACTACTGACAATCCATGCGACTCATCCTCAAGAGATAAGATTTGAGATCTTAGCCGATGGACCAGGACTATTACCATACAGATTAGGACCAACCAGACTAACTACACATTACCACTCATTTATACAGTATAATTATACAATTGACCGACATAGAAGATAAAATAAATTCCGTACAGACGCAACTACAGACTTTCAAAACTAAACTTACTAACGAGACCTACATCATCATCATCATCATAATCAGCCTATAATGTTCCCACTGCTGGGACACAGGCCTCCTCTCGGTGAGAGGGAGTGGGCCGTAATCCACCACGCGGGCCCGGTGCGGGTTGGCAGATGTCACATGTCTTCGAATTTTTGGTTCTAGGACATGCCGGTTTCCTCACGATGTTTTCCTTCACCGTTTTGAGAGCAGTGGTGATGAAATAATTTACACAAAGTAAAGCGCCTATCTGGGTTCGAACCTACGACCTACAACTCGTAAGTCGCGGCCGTTACCACTTGGCCACCACTGCTCGAGACCTACATGCTTTACGAATATCAGATTGACTATCTGACTAACAAACTTAGTAAGGTACTACAACAAGTAAAATCTTTGGAACCTGTTAGAGTCAAAAGAGGTCTTGTAGATGGCCTTGGGTCAAAACTCAAAAACTCAAACTCAAAACATTTATTTCAATTAAACCATTTACAGGCACTTTTGAATTGTCAAAAAGTCGGTCAGTCAGAAAATATGAAGCTAGTTGCCCATTCCAAAGCGTAGGTACCTATGGAGAAGAACGGGCAAGAAACTCCATGGACACTCTTTTAAATTATAGTTTTACAAAAATATTAGTTACATCAATAATGTGAATTTATAATTATATGTGAGAACGATGTAAAAAAGACATACGCGTTAAAAGTGTCCAGAGTACAGTCAGCCGCAGAGAAAAGGTACCATACCAAGACTTAAAGATTATCGCCCGAGCACGCTCGGGCCCGCGTGTCACGTGAGCCTTGAGCAGCTCCCTCCCCCGCCGCCGCACCCATCTCTGCCCGCGTGCATCCACCGATCCGCCTCAAATAATATTTGCAAGTATTTAATAATTTTATATGGTATTTTATCGGCTTCCTTCTGGCCGAACTGTATAGATACCAAGAATAACTTACAAAAAGACACTGCGTACGATTAAGATACGAACCTGCTTCACCAGGCGCCAGCCGATCAACTAGACCGTGCCTTATACCACTAGGCTATTGGCTCAGTTATCAACCTCAACGAAAATTTGAATAGCATTACTCCTTTTATCGAACAAGGTTATTAACGGTCTAATATTCTAGATATTAAGGTTTAAATTTCAACTTCCGTGTTATATATTTTAATACTAGCACCTTACCGTCTTGTTTTACAAAATGCAATACGCAACTCCTCTATTAACTAAAACATAAGGTTGAAATTAGCATAGATTTCTTGTTTGGTTGAATAGAATGTGTTGATTCCGATTGTTGCACTACCCTCATTTTACTTCAGAAACTTAACTGCTGTATGAACTGCGAGTTAAGGTTGAATTTAGTATACTTCTTCGCCTTATTTACTAAACTGTGATTGAGGGTATTTTTACTTTTCAAATGGTTTCATTTTCGTGCCGATTCGCTTGTGTGTAATTATCTTCATCGTAATATTATCCAATTTATTAAGTTTTTGACCAGTTGATTCTATTAATCGATGGTATGGTTCGATTAACAACTTTATTGAAGGCTAAAATTGTAGTTCCGTGGGAAAAGGAACAAAACATAAAGAAAATAGCACGAGATATAAGCATAACGGTAAGATTTACGTTATTCTTACACATACCTATTTATTGTTGCAATCATGTTGCATTATTACTTACAAGTTGGATTTTTTTTATGTATTTCTAATATTATTATTTTCATTACAGAAAAAAACAGTTCGTAGATGGATACAAAGGTATCAAGCGACGGGTGATATGAAATGTGATCACCAAGGCCCTCGCCCGATTGCTTACACTAATGAATCGAAGCGACAACGTAATATGTATTGTGAAAGTTCACTCAGTGGCACCCTTCAAAACTACGCGTTCAAATGCGGACTTCAAGAAGTGTTAGACAGTGACGGCCATCCTATCCGTTATGAATAGGCAACTCGGCAGATTGACTGTGTAACTTATTTGATAAAAATGCATTGGAACATTTATATGAGCAAGTGTTAATCATTCCCAATATCATTCCATAATCAGTGGGATCATTATCTCGTAGTTAATCAAAAATAAACAACCTTTATTATTATCAATCCAGTTACTCTTGTTTACAAGTAGTCTAATAATGTGTTAACGATTCATATCTGACCTCACATATTTTTCTAATATTGTGTTAAATAAGGGTTATCAGAAAATGTGATAAAAGAGAAAGATGTATATTGCTATACTGTTATCTAAGTTTAGCATGTTGGTTCTTCCTCTGTAATTCACAGGCACAAACAACATTTCAACACTTCATTTCATTTTTAACCAAGCTTTTTTCCGATAAGATCATACAGAGTATATAAAATGTATGTTTTCACAACTTTAAATAAATAAATATTACTGTAGTTATGTTTCTAGAAATATCTATAAACGAACCGTTATCTAATGTTAAACGTTCTAAGCCAAAATAAGGTATATATTTTGTGTTTTGTGTTTGTATTCTAAGTAAATAACCCCCATTTAACACAGACAGGAATCTGTATATTCAACCAGGAAGTGGATTCCAGCATGAAGTCCTAGAAATGTAATTAGAAAAATAAATGAATATTGTTTATGCAAAATGCCTAACTTTTATTACAAACCTCCATTTGATTTCTTAATAATAATAAACGAAAATCACTTACTAAAGAAACTAAAAAAAAATAAAAAAAGGTAAATAAATAAAATAAAACTCCTTCTCATGCACGGATTTGAACTCGAGACCATCACATTGCTAAGCCGTAGTGTATACCACTAGACCAACACGCCATTTGTGTTACGTTATAAAAAACTTAAATAGGTTCGATGTCATTACCAAGGGGGTAACTATCACTATGAAGCGAGCTGTACAGCAAATGGTAAGAAAACAACAATTCAATATTAAAATAATTAAAAATAAGCCGAGGCAGCTAAGTGATGACCAGCCCCAACTGACGGCGCCCGTTCACGAACATGACGCATAGATCGGCACCATTCAGCTCAGGGTCAGTAATAAAAAGTGTTACTGGCAATTTAGATTATCTAGATGCCCTGAAATACGACGAAGCTATTAAAACTTTACAAAATAATGAAAATAAAATAGTATCAGAGTTCAACAACCATATCAGCTTAAGTAAAGAATGGATGTCCCAACATGGTACCATTCTAGGCCAAATAACAAAAAACCAGGAAAAGATCAACGCAACATTAGAAGTACTCTTAGAGAAAAATGCTTACACAGACTACAGTTTAATAAAATTTGCAAAATTTGCCCAAATTTTAGGAATCATAACTAATAATGTAGAAGATTTAATGCTAGAGATAATCAGATTAGAAAATATAATGGCTTTTATACGTGCATCCAGCACCCATCACTCCATGATAGATATAGAAGTTTTAAGATCTATGATAGATAAATTAAAATCCGTATACAACCAAGATCAAGTCCTAAATTTAGAATTACGAGAATATTATAATCTTATAAAACCAGGTACCTACTTTATTGAGAGAAGAATAGTAATAGTATATAGTTTTCCTATAGTTGCTACAGACATTTACGATTTATACAAACTATCCGTTGTACCCAATAAGCAACAACTCGCCCTGATTCCTTCCTCTCCCTATATAGCAACAAACGAGAAATCATTCGTGTACATAGAGGCTGAATGCTCGAAGTACAGTAGCATCCATCTCTGTGAAAGGAAGACAAGTCATCAGATCCGGACAAAACCTGATTGCATCCATGAGCTCACCATCAACCAAAGCCTAAAAGACACCTGCCAATTCACTAAAATTTCACTCTCTAAACAAGCAGTAGAAAAACTGGACGACCAACACTAAGTACTATCACTGCCCCGACCGACCAAAGTACAGTTAGCCTGCGGCAGAAAAGACTTCAATATTCTAGAGGGAAGTTATCTTGTCACCCTTGCCATGGACTGCTATTTCCAAACAATAGAATTCACAATCATCAACGACAGCAACGAGATAAAAGGACAGCCACTAAAATTATCAAAAATCCCCTACAACGACATGAATCAAACGACTGACTCCACTCACATCATCGGGTTCAATTCAGTCAACTTGGAAGAACTCCACAGCATCCAGAGCAAACTCCTGATGGAAAGCCCTATTCAGCTTGACAAGTCTCAACCGGTTGTTCTAGACCATATCACCATACCGTTTTACATCATTGTACTATGCGCAACCATATTATTAACCATTTTGGTAATAAGCCGCAGATACAAATGCTGGAACCCTAGAGCAGGCGACAGAGAAAAGCAGCAGACTCTTAAGATACACACGTATGAAGATGCAACCAGAAAACGAGAAGAACTCCCAGCAACATTTTCTCTCAATATGAGCAAATAGTTGCTGTTCTGCGGATGGAGGTGTTAAATACGGAACCCTAATGGATATCGCCGACCTCGCGCATTCCTGCCTGTTTACGCCAACCGCACGATAACTGCAGCGTCGACATCCGTCCAGCCGCGAGCCGCCGACGCAGCAAAATTCATCATAGCGATTAATTATTTTTAAGTATTTTATCGGTCATTCCATATTCTAGCATCGAATAGGTTTCACTAAATTTATTGTAATAATTTCATTTAAATTTTTTTTTCGATCCACCGTCTGCAGATTACGTAATTTGCGTAACAATGTTGACATCGCTTCGGCGGAACACTTCCCGCGATGACGCCGCGATCAGACCTGATCACGGCGCGATCACACCGCGACCGCCAATCAACTATCACTATAGCGATTATTAAAACTCTCTACCTTCAATTTTATTAAGTTAATTTCGAAAGTCAAGCAGTAGGGGTCGGGGCCCGCAGCGGGCGCTAGAGGGGTATGTGTGGCAGGTGGAGGGCGGAGGTGGTTTAATATTAACAACATGTTAGTTACATTAGGCGCACGAACAATACGCGAGCGCACCGGGCGAGTAGCGGCCGCGCGGGCGGCAGCGGGACGTGGAAAGTTACTTATAAAATGTTTACCCAATGAACCTGTTCACAGCGCGCAGCGCTTTGTTCGACGAGGCGACCCACGACCTCGGGAAACAATATCAGCTCACCGTGCGTATTAATGCAACAAACACGTTCCTAAACGTTCCCGCGTACATTATGTATACGTCCCTCTGCGAGCTCCTGTACCGTGACCCTTGTGTAAGACGCTTTACTCGCTGATGTATTATACCTCTGTGTATCGTTATGCATAAGATATGAGTGATTAAGTATTTACTACACGACAAGTAACGATGAGAGGATGCTGTCACTAGCCATACATATTTGATACCAACAACATCATTATCAATCTATAAACGTCGTCCGCTTTTAAACTGGTGGAATATAGTCAGTGTAGTCTGTCTTCTTGAAGATGTATCTCTTCAAGAAGTGACCAAGAGACTGTGTTTTTTTAGAAAAAGTTCGGCTTTTTAGATTATCTCGGTCACTCATATAGGTCTGACAGTCTCTTTCTACAGCTCCATGAATCAAATATACAGCCGGGTACTACACTACTTTGCTGACTAGTGTACTTGCACCGCAGGAGTAGATAGTTGGCTTAGGCCTCATGCATACAGAGCACAAACATGCATATAGTGAGAGGCGGCAACATCAGCTACGGCCTGAGCTATAATTACAATAACGCGGCTGGCGCTGTTAGCTGTCGCGTCGTGTTTGCGAGCACTGAGCTACGTTGTCTACACGGGAACACAACATCTGAAGCCAGGTATCCATTATGTTCGCAGACCTCAAGCGCTCCGCGCTTCTGCAACTGCTCCACATAGCACGCTCTAGCAGCGCGAACGTATCCACTATGTGGAGCACTTACAGGAGCGCAAGAGGTTCGCGAACATAGTGGATACCCGGCTTTACCCGACTTAGAACCAGCAACAAAGAGGTACTACTACAGATTATTCTGAGCAGGTACAACCGTTGTTCTAGCGAACAAAGCCAAATAGCTTTGGAACACAGGAAAAACTTCATATTTCTATTTAACATCCAATTCTGTATTACAATTAGTTATCAGCGATTCATCGCGCACTGACGAAATGTTTATAGTATTTATTATGTACAGATCTCTGTGTAACGGTGTTAATATTTGGTTTCCTAAAAAAACGGAAAACAAAAATTCTGTTACTAAATTGTAATTTCGTATGACTTTTGCGGCAAAAGGTTATTAACAATTTCATTTGCAGCTGTTTTTATACTTTCTGGAGTTGCTTTCATATCGCTATCGCTATTTCCATTTTTTTAATCTTTTCATGCTAAATATGAAGTATCAAAGTTTTACAATGGCACAAAATACGCGCAATTTGTTTTTTTTTTTTCACCGAGTCGGTTTTATTCGGCCGATTTTTATTTTCAGCCAGTATCTTTCTGATCTAATGCATACATTTTATATTAAATTTAATGGGAGACATTAAAC
Organism: Luperina testacea; assembly: GCA_927399505.1. Taxonomy (NCBI): domain Eukaryota; kingdom Metazoa; phylum Arthropoda; class Insecta; order Lepidoptera; family Noctuidae; genus Luperina; species Luperina testacea. The sequence continues at coordinate 204,702 of OV656774.1, forward strand.
CTCTGTGATAAATTTATATCTAAATAAAAAAAAAAACAGTGCATTAATGAAAAACAGTGCAACCATGAGATTTCATACAACATTTCTGCACTGTTTTGGTTCTAAGCAAAAAATACATCCTTTGTGATCGGATTTGTAGTGATAATGATAACAATACCTACTACGTGGTGGAAAGAAAAAACTTTGACTTTGACAACGGTCACAATGACAGCTGTCCAAATACAGGGGGCCTAAACAGCCACTTTGGCAGAATCATAATAGGATTTTCAAAAAGACCGTTGAGTTTCTTGCCGGCTCTTCTCCATAGGAAACGACCAATTGGAACCGTGCAGCTTCTGACGTTTCATAAGTGCCCATGTAGGTTTATGTGAAATAAAATATTTTGATTTTTGGATAACATTATGAATCATATTATAAATTGTAAAATGGTTACAAACTGACAATTCATAATTTTATCTGTGTACAATTCATATCATGCAATTCATCTGTTTGACAGTTTTGTATGGAGATTCGTAAAATGGTCCACAAATTATAAATTGCTTTATTAAAGCTGTCACATAGCAGAATCATAAAAAGTTAGTCACGAGCAACATCTCACAATTCATATTGAGGTATTTCTGAAAAAAAATTCTAATAATGGTAGATTTAGCCATTTATGAAAACTTTCTTGAGCACGCATGGGCTATGCAGACCATTTTATATCGCCGACGAAGTGCAGCTCGTCTGAAAGTGGACATGTCATAATTTTATTCCGTATTCTAAAAATAGTTTTATTTAATTTTTAAGTGTAATTAAGTTATACTAATATATCTAAATGTAAAATAACTGCATAAATACTCGGGACTATTGTTTTCCTGCAATTTTACGAAGATAAACGCAGTATTTGGTTGTCCAACGTTACCGGTAACCTCTCACAAACAGCTGATGTTCGACCTGCGGATATAAACGGGGAGTATTGTTTACTTTTATTCTATAATTAGCACATAATCGTCATTCTAGACTCTATAACAGATTCGTTGACGCAATTGTGTGATTTGGCACCCTACACTGGGTCTAAGTCACATTGTTTACTTAGATCATAACAAAACTTATTATTGTGAAATATAAAATATTTTGAAATTATATTAGTGTTACCTATATTATACATTACAACAATAACGTTGACTATCGTTATTTTCAATAATGATTGTAATCTTAATGTAAAATTAGATATTTTCTTTAGCTAGGCATCCTACCCATATAAAAAAAGTTAAATCATAAGTCACTAAAATCAATGTAACTGTGTACTAACTTCATCTAATCATATCAAGTTGCATTCCAATTAGATTCAGCCTACCTCATTTTACCTTTAAAACAACACTAACTTCTCCAATTTTCCCTTTAATTTCTAGCTTTCCTCTTTCTTTGGTTATTTAACTAGTTCTCACCGTTTCTTTAATTCCACTTTCAGTTCTTATTCCTGAAACCATGCCTGTGATGACCCGTAAGGCTGCTACTCAGGAGTTGGAGCTTAAATTGAAAACAACAATTCAAGATCTTAAGGCTTCAAACAGCAAATGTCAACAGCTGTTACAGGAAATAGAGGATAGTGAGAAAGAAGTCGAGAAGGTTGTTTTCAAAAATACAAGCTTAAAGCAGGAGTTAGTAGACCTTCATCAAAAATACCTGATTGTTATAGAGGAACGGGACAAACTGCGGTTGGTCACAGATGGTTTCTATAACTGTAGTAACTTATATGAGGAGGCTTTGTGTAAGGTTAGGGACCTAGAAGAGGAATTAATTCATGCAAATGTACGAATTGCTAAATTACAAAAACAAATAGAACGTACTCAGCCTCAGGAAACTAATAATTTGTATACTGAATTAAATAATACTAATTGCAACCCTCATTCCTTAATAACAATAGACCTTACTGAAGATTCTATATTGAAATATAATAACAATAGTTATAAAGTAAGTCAAAATAAAATTAAAATGTATGCAAAACTAAATAAAATTATAAATAGATGCAATAAGTTTAGGAAACAACAAAAACACAATTCCAATAATATAAAATTAAGGAAGGAACGTGTTTTTCTAATTAATAAATTAAAAAACTATGAATTAAAATTAGAAGACAGTAAAACCATTTATCACATTGACACTCGGCGATTACAGTCTGAAATTGAGGTACTTGAAGAGTCACTACATTTATATTATATTAAGTATGTGAGCTCTCAAAAACAAATTAAGGAACACATCCTTGCTGCTAACGAGTTGGTGGGAATGTGTAATGATGAGGCAGGTAGAGGGGACCCGATGACTCTGAGCACACATCAATGTTCTTGTCAAAGGGAATCAAACCTTGAGGCTATCCAACCTGAGGCAACGGAGGACCCGCCCCAGTCTGGAGAAGCTCGGGACTGTATCCCCAATCAAGTGACACCACATGTTGTACAAGGTTCATCTCAAGTAGCACAGACAGAGACTTTTGCTGTCACTTCTTCTAGTAATGTTGGTTATTGTTCTGTTATGTTTTCAGATACATAGTTTAGGGAGAGGGTTAGGTAAATTATTGAGTAACAACCTGAGTCAATCAGCTGTTAATTATTGTATGCCTAAGAAATCCTACAAAGAAATAATGTCATCAGTAAGTTGCAATAAATATAATCCAAATGCCATTATTTCTGTATTTTTAGGTAATAGTGCGAATGTGAAAATAGATGACATCACTTAGAGTGTTACTGAAATCCTAAAGATTAATTGTCAGAAAATAATATTGTGTGCTTTCCCATACTTTGAGCACTTATCAAGTAGGCAAAATCATTATATACATATGCTAAATAACCATATGTATTTATTAGTTAATCACTATAGTGACAAACTTATATTTTTTGACACCAACACTTTTGTTGAGAATTTAAAATCGACTAGGGGTACAGCGTATCTGCCTATTAGTTTTAGACGTCAAATAGCATGGATATTAGCTTTTATTATTAACTCAGACATAAGTAGTATGTCGAAGTCCAATGTAATTAGCACCACAAAAATTAGTAATAATACTAATATTAAGGTGGTTAGCCACAATAATTTAAACTAGTCAGTAAGACAACAGAAGGTACCAATAGCAATATTATTAATAAATATTATTAACCTTGTTGTAGGTGACTACAACAAGGTATCTTCTAGCACTCAATTAGTTAATTGTAAAAGAGGGGCTACGCAGAATTCCTTGAAATTGTTTCATCAAAATATTCAAGGTTTTTCTTCCAAATTATTAGAAATTGAATTGTTTTTAGAAAAAACAATGTTTGATATTATTTGTATTACTGAACACTGGTTGAAAGATTATGAAATGCTGATTAATTATGAGAACTATAGTGTAGGCAGTTGCTTTAACCGAAAATCCATGCTGCGTGGTGGTTCATTAATCTTAATTAAAATTTTTGTAAAATATAAGACTCGTAAAGACATAGTGGAACTATCGGTGGAACATAGCATCGAACTGTCCTGTGTTGAGCTAGATAAGCATTTTATAGTGTGCGTTTACAGACCTCCAAACTATCAAAACTACTCTATATTTGAGTCAGTAATGGAAGATGTCTTGGGAAAGCTTGCAACTGGTAATAAATCAGTAATTGTTTGTGGTGACTTTAATGTTAATATTTTGGAAAATAACTCGAATAGCAGTAGATTGTTAAGCCTCTTTAAATCATTCAATCTGGCAAATGTGTTTTTGGAACCAACGCGAATAACTACGGCTACTGCTACATGTATTGATAATGTTTTTTGTTGCTGCGAATATTTAGATAAAGCCATTGTAAATTATCTTCCTTCTGATCACAGTGGTCAAACCGTGTCTTTTGAGTCCAACACACCGATGCAAAAAGTGCAGATTCAAACTAGACCAATAACATCGGGTAATTTGAATAATTTTAATATCACTTTAATTAGCAAGTTAAAGGCTCAGAGCCTAAGTATGACTAATGGTAATATTTTGTATGAAGAATTCTTTTCATTAGTGCAAACAGAGTTCAATAATTCCTTTAAAAAGAAATCTAAAACTATTTGCCCTAAGTTTTTATTCAGTGACTGGGCAACTAAAGGAATCAGGAAAAGTAGGGAAAGATTATTTGAACTGTATGGCCTTAAGCCTTATATTAACACGGATACTTTTAATAAGTATGTTGCTACTTATTCTAAAACTTTTAAAAATATCTGCAAAGCAGCTAAAGCTTCTTTCATTAGTAACAAGGTTAAATCAGCAGACAATAAAATAAAGACAGTTTGGAAAATTATAAACAATGAAACGAACAGGAACAAAAAACATAATACTGATTACACACTGGACACATCCCGCGGTCTCATTAGCGATAACATCGATGTTGCTCAGGAATTTGCAACTTTCTTTACCAATATCCCAATTAAAACTACAGAAACTTTAAATTCCTCACCCGCACTAGCTATTGAATTATTAAGATCGAATGTATCAGCCTGTCCTGTGGAATTTAAATTTAAACATATAAACCCTGTAGTCATTATAAAGGTATTTAAGCAACTGAAGATCAAAATTACCGAAGATCTGTGGGGCATGTCTACTAAAGTTTGTCAATCCATTATTGAGACAATTGCACCCAATTTAGCTTTAATATTTAATTTGTGTGTAGATCAAGGAGTTTTCCCGGATTTAATGAAGTTCAGCAAAGTTATTCCTCTTTTCAAATCTGGGGACAGCAGGGTCACTAATAATTATAGACCCGTATCGGTATTGCCAGTTTTCAGCAAGGTGTTTGAAAAAGTAATGTCAAATCAAATGCTCAATCATTTTAATCGTAATAACATCCTACACGATCAACAGTATGGTTTCCCAAAGGACGTTGCACGACCGACGCCGGTGTCACCTTATTAAAACATATCTTTAACGCATGGGAAGAGGCGCAAGATGCAATAGGCATTTTTTGCGACCTATCCAAGGCGTTTGATTGCGTGATTTACGAAACACTGCTCTTGAAACTTGAGCATTACGGTCTAGGTAAACTTGCTCTTAGCTTAATAAAATCAAATTTTAATGATAGATTTCAGCAAGTTCAAATTAATGGTGTGAATTCATCGGGTTTAAAAGTCAAAATGGGAGTACCGCAGGGCTCAATATTGGGGCCATTCCTATTTTTAGTATATATTAATGATTTACCACATTTACTGAAAAACCGACCACATATGGTGTTATTTGCTGATGACACATCATTGATTTTTAAAGTAAGCAGACGTGCACAGGAGCTTGACGACGTAAATAACGCTATGCTTGGGGTCCAAAATTGGTTTACTGTAAATAATTTGGTATTAAATGAGAAAAAAACTACCTAAATGCATTAGATTCGCTTTACCGAATGTTAGAGGTAGTGAATGTCATGTTGTATTGAATAAGGAGATACTTGAATTCGTCGAAAATACGGTTTTCCTGGGGATCACGCTTGACTCAAAGCTACAGTGGGGTCCGCACTTAACATCACTTGCAGGGCGGCTAAGTTCAGCCGCTTACGCTGTTTGGAAAATTCGCCAATTAACAGACGTGGATACCGCGAGACTGGTCTATTTTAGTTACTTCCATAGCATCATGTCTTACGGTATTTTGCTGTGGGGACGGGCTGCAGATATTGAGTCTATTTTCATTCTGCAAAAGCGGGCTGTCAGAGCCATCTACAAGCTCAGCAGACGCGATTCTCTACGGGAACTGTTTAAAAAAAATAACATCATGACGGTTCCTTGTCAATACATATATGAAAACATTATGTACGTTCGAAAATATCTACATCTTTTTAGTAAGATAAGTGACAGGCATAATTTTAACACTAGAAATAGGGACAAATTAGATCAACCGCGTTTCAGATTGTCTAAAGTAAAAACTTCTTTTATGGGTTACTGTATAAAATGTTATAATAAAATACCACTCGATATTCTTCAACTAAATGAGAAGAAATTTAAAACATGCATTAAACGCACACTATGTAGACAAGCATATTATAAGCTGGATGATTATATCGTTGATAAAAATGCTTGGCTTAATGCTGGTCCTGCTCCACAGGCACTTGAGCTCACTAGTTAAAATTTCAATAATTGGAAGAGGTGCTTCCCTTTTTCTTTTTTGTGTTTCTGACATTAAGAAAATTATTTATTTATTTTTTTGTTTTATTCAATAAGTCTTAATTGTTGAATACTTCGTTATTAAATAATATCTCTTCCTATTTGGTAGTAAAATTCTATTAATCTCTTAAATAAATTACAAACTATAGTGTTGTATAATTTAGAAGCATTTTTAAATTTTGTATAATGTAAGAACCATGTTTTCGTTTACTATGATTTTTTTCATGTTGACTTGAAAGGGCATGGCGGTTGAGAACATGTCATGCTCACTTAAATGTCTCATCGATGGTGGCGCGTGTGTTGAATCATTCGGTTCCCTACAAAATGGTTGAGCTAGATGGTGCTGATCCACGCGTCATGTTCGTGAACGGGCGCCGTCGGTTGAGACTGGTCAATTGGTAATTTCTTAACTGCCAAGGCTTATTTTTAATCTTATATTTGAAATGTTTCTTCATTTGTGTTTTTTTTTTTTACATTGTTCTCGCATATAGAAGCAACAATAATAATGTACCTACGATTTGTAATATCTTGATTTAAAAGAGTGTCCATGGAGTTTCTTGCCCGTTCTTCTCCATAGAGATCTATGTTTTGGAATGGGCAACTAGCTTCAACTTTCTGACTAACTGACGGACTATTTTAATTTTGACAATTCAAAAGTGCCTGTACAAGGTTTAATTGAAATAAATGCTTTGAGTTTGAGTTTGAGTTTGAATTTTGCTGCGTCGGCGGCTCGCGGCTGGACGGATGTCGACGCTGCAGTTATCGTGCAGCTGGCGTAAACAGGCAGGAATGCGCGAGGTCGGCGATATCCATTAGGGTTCCGTATTTAACACGCAAGATGATGTTATTTTTTGTTGTTTGTTTGCGAAGCGGTGTTTACTGCATGTCCCGCGTCACGCGTCGTATAAGTTTTGCAACCCCGGGATTACGACGTCCGCGTCCCGTCACCTAAATCTCTCCTAATCTAAATATCTCCGTTTCCATTCTGTCTACAGACTCAGGGAATATTAAATGGAAATATGACGTTTGTATAAATATTCCCTGAACAGGAAGGCAGAAGTGTAGCTTTACTAACAATACTAAATTTACTTGTTCAGCGACCACTAGACCAGTGTTACAGATAAATTATCATTGATCTAACATATATTCCAACTGTTATTGTATTTTTATTTAACTTAACTTAACTCAAACTCAAAGCATTTATTTCGAAAACCAATTACTTACATGCACTTTTAGATTGTCAAGTGGTCGGTCAGTCAGAACGATGAAGCTAGTTGCCCGTTCCAAAGCGTAGTAGGTTCCCTATTGAGAAGTGTAAGGGCAGCTGCTCCGCACACTGAGATGTAGTATGTAGCTGGACGATTCACACGGGATGTGTACAGGGAATAAAATCACTGTTTTTGTGACCGTTTATTATGTAAAACATTAAAATATATAATACATAAAGTAGGTGACTTGTGGCGGGCGTTATCGCCTAGTCAGCGAATGTACATAAATCGGCGAATTTAGCAACTGCTAGTTCAGGTAAAAACTAAAACAATAAATATCATGTGGCGATGCTCGTACAAGAAGAATGGGCAAGAAACTCCACGGACACTCTTTTAAATCAAAATATTGGTTATATCATTCAAGTTGATTAATTAATTGCGATCACAAGGATTCTGCTGTCTACACGTGTGTTTACCCGCATCTATCATCATACGCGAGGTATCGCTCTGCTCCCCAATCGGAATACGAGCATTCATTCCACCGACAACGTAAGGTACAGTACTACCTATATACGTGACAGTTATACTAGTGACAGTGAGTACCAGGCGCACATGACACGCGAAGGGCTGCCACTATTAACAATTCAGGTGACGCGCAAGAAACGGGGAACTGATTCAAATGTAACAGTTCTTAATTATCGTAATGTCGTAGGTAAACGTTCACATATGAGTGGAAGTATATCACTGGTATAGAGTACGTACCCGTCGGCAAAGAATTAGAAACACAATAATGATTGCAGTACTTATTTTAATAAATGATGCTGCTATCGATCCTCGCGATATTCCCAAATAATTCTACTTTTATAACCATAACCATTACTCGATACTAGCGTGTCCCGTGGAGCCGTGTGCATGTTGCTGACCACAACGTGTAGCGATGCTACAATGTCCACTGAGCATTGTGCGCGAGCCTGCTTGCGGTAATTATCAATATTAGTAGAGCGAGCGGCGCGCGGCGCCTCGCTGTAGCGGCCGCCGCGGGCGCCGCCGCCGGGCGCCAGCCGGGGCGCTGGGCGCTGGAACAAACTCAACCAGTACTATACTCCCCAGTTTTTTGCATAAATAATAAGCTCTCTCACAGTTTCACAATCCAGTACTTGTTACTAAATTAAATAACCGCTGAGAAAAGTTTCTCGGGCGCGAATGTTCAACATTTAGGCCATGCTTCATGTCTCCCCGCTCGCGGATAAACTTGTAATTTAATAATTCAAGGGATACAGGTAATGGATTAATTCTGCTTTGAGTTTGTGCTGTAGTTGAACTTTGGAACTACTTAACAGGCGACGTGGAAATGGATGATGTCTAATGAATTACCTTAGTTCTCTATAGTTTTGGTCACATTATCAAAAGACGATAAAAACCCATTTTAAGTACTTTAATGTTCGGAACCTACTTTGTAAAAATCTTTTACAACCTTTAATAAACTTGATGAGTTGGATTCTGTCTCACGTTAACACACTACTCCTTGTCATAATTAAACTTTGTGGTCCCAAACTATAACTAGAAAACTGTATTTAAGAGCACGAAATGCACAAGAATGTTCTCACTTTTAAAAGCCAGTCCCTAATAACGGACACGTTTCACCACGATCTGAATGGCCCAGCATTTTTCCACGTCTCTCATCGGATTCTGCTGAAGGTGATACGTTCAAGCTGTAGCTGTAATCCCACCAAAAATATTTTCATGTAAAATGTTGCCAAGACCATATGGCTCGCACTGTCAAAAGTTATCAGATCTCATATGGAGCCAACCTTTAAACTCTACACGCCTTAACTCTACGAGCCCTAACTTCACAACCTTACACCTCAGTCAAAATATGAGGCTTGGCCGTTTCGTTACTACAAGAACTTGTCAGAAAAATAATGAACAGTGAATAAATTTTTCATCTTACGCCCATGTGACGGTAGCGAAACGGCCAAGCCACATATTTTTACTAAGGTGTAGAGCTTGTGAAGTTAGGGCTTGTAGAATTAGGGCGTTTAGAGTTAGAAGCTTGGCTCTGCATGAGATCTGATAACTTTTGGACAGACTTTGGTCTCGTGTTGGCAACATTTTGCATGAAAAAGTTTTTGGTGAGAATCACTTCTTTTTGTAAGTTGCTTATGAAAAAAAAAATGTTTGTGTTTGTGTACTGAAAATCCTGAAATCAATTATATATAATCAACTATATCAATTTTCACACCTCTAGCATCAAAATTAGCGGAAGTCACATACAAACTAGTGTGGTGGCCAAGTGGTAACGGCCGCGACTTACGAGTTGTAGGTCGTAGGTTCGAACCCAGACAGGCGCTTTACTTAATGTAAATTATTTCATCACCACTGCTCTCAAAACGGTGAAGGAAAACATCGTGAGGAAACCGGCATGTCCTAGAACCAAAAAAAAATTCGAAGACATGTGACATCTGCCAACCCGCACAGGGCCCGCGTGGTGGATTACGGCCCACTCCCTCTCACCGAGAGGAGGCCTGAGTCCCAGCAGTGGGAACATTATAGGCTGAATATGCATATGCATGCATACATACAAACTTCCATCCCCTAGTTTCAGGGGTTGGGGGGTAAAAGTTCCAAGTTTTAGAATTATTTGTTGTCTTACATACCAAATTTCAGCTTTCTAGGACTTCAGGAAGTACCCTAAGAATTTGGATGATCATCAGTGAGTGAGTCAGTGACGAAATCAGGGTTTTTTAAATATCAATAAAATTTAATGTATAAGAGCTATTCAATTGTAATTGTATTATGTTTAATAAGTTTACTATTCACATCATATCCCGAGGATTTTGTTTATTTGGTATAATCCAAACCCAAGTTATGAGGGTTCAAAAAAACGACGAAGCGCCTCGAGAAAAGGTACGTAGTTCCGTTGCGCTTTGCTTAGCTCGTCTTGGCGGGGGCACTACTGTGCCCTCAGATATAAGCTGGCAAGCGGTCCGGGCTCACCGCTCGTACATATTTAATGCGGCCATCAGCGCTCTCCACTCACATCACACTACAGATTTACAGGTTTACACTAAACGTTTAATATTTCAGTTTGGGGCTGGGAAAAGGTACGTGAAACATTTATTCCATTCCTTTCTCTAAGTGCGCCTTCATAATGACAAATATAATAGATACATTTATCTATTCTACGTGAAACTTATACTGCACTGCTTTCCGGATTATATTATTTATTAGTGACAGAGGAAGCAACCCTTTTACAATTGCTATAAAAGTGATACGAGCTACGTAGTGCTACGAGCTACGTACAATCTCATTATAGTAATAATCGTGTTTTCTGTCATAAAACTGATTTTCTATGTCTTATAACTTCTCAGAGAAGTCTCTAAATTGGAACATTCAAAACCCTCAGTGGTACAATAAGAGACACAAAACCAACAGAAATGGGTCAAAAATCAACAATTGAAACTGACGCCTGTTCGCAAAGTACAGGAAATGAGCCCGATTTACATTAACATTCAACGGAACGGTTTGACTTGTCCCGGAGGTCGGCATGACGGCGCGTCGTTCGGGGGAGGGGGAGACGCTCGTAATCTCGCTTAATATAAACTAAATAATAAATCAGCTTTGTTTGTTCTTAACTTTACATTATTCAAGCGGCATAAGTTGATCCACTCGGCGCTGCCCTGTTCATAGATTTCTATAGCAATTGTTGAGCTTTACAAGTTAGTACCTTAGTACTACCAACTAGTTCGCACCAGTTAAACTAACCACGAGCTTCAATGCAACCCGCATATTTATTGTTGGAGTGCTTCTCAGAAATCTGCTTATTTCCTGTTAGATTATTATCATATTATTAGCTCCTTTATTTCAGTAAATAGATATAAATTATATTTTTAAATATTAGAATATAAAAACATTTAAAAATATAAAAAATAGTAGTCCATCGGTATCAGGGCCAGGGTCCAAGTTATCGGCGGTCAGGGCTTCAGAGAGAGGAAACTCCTGACAATGCGAGCCGTGTGCAGAAGTACTGCTTTCTGAATCAAGCCCTTGATCCAGCTGCCCAACGAGAGCCTCTTCAGGTGTTGGTCGAGGCTCTTGGTTATTAATCCATTGGCTGTCATGACTATCGGCACAATGTTTGCTGAGTCAACATCCCACATGTCGACAACCTCGCGAGTCAAGTCAAGTTACTTGACTTGTTTATCTTTCTCGGCTTTGACGAGGTTCTCATCATGCAGGACGGTTATGTTAACAATCATTGCACGCCGCTCTAATCGATCCATCACCACTACATCAGGCTTATTGGCAATAATAGTATTATCAGTGATGATGGATCGATCCCAATACAATGTGATAATTCCATTTTCGAGAACTGGGTCGGGCACATACCTGTAGTACGGTAGCTCCGATTCTACAAGGCAGTATTTCAGAGCAAGTTGCTGATGGATTATCCTGGTTACAAGGTTGTGTCTACGCCAGTACTCACCGTTAGCTAGACGAGAACACCCGGAGATAATATGTCTGATTGATTCCCCCGGCCGGTAGCATGCCCGACAGATGTCAACCGTACCGTCTTTCACAATAAATCTCCGGTAATTTTTCATCATCATAACTTCGTCCATAATTGCACAGACAAAACCTACGGGTTCTCCAAAGAGGTCACCGAAACGCAGCCAGGCTACGGACGCTAGTAAATCTACAACGGGTCCATGTAGGGCCCGAAAAAAGCGTCCGTGAAGCTACTTATTCGGCCATACCTCCATGCGATCATTAGTGTCAAGCACTACTGACTTGCGCCAGTTCTCTTTACCCAAGGAGAGCGGGGTGAGACCCTTGTTCACCGCGACTACATCCCGATGCATCCCCACGTCGGTTTCTAAGAAATATTTCCTGAGACTGCATATCTCGCGGTTAAGGAGAGTCTTAGCGTTTAAAAAGCCTCGACCTCCACACTTTCACGGGATATACAGCCTCAGTACCGATGACCGTGTGTGATGTATTCGATTTCGATTTGCAGTCAGCAGCATACGGACTCTCCTATGCAGAGCGTCGAGTTCGGTCTGAGTCCATTTGAATATGCCGAAAGAGTACATCAAAACCGGCATGACCCAACCATTGAAGGCGCGCACCTTGTTTCCGCCTGAAAGAAGACTATTAAATACTTTTTTCAGGCGACAAAAGAAGCGCTCCTTCAACGATTGCTTCATGTCAGCATCGTTGATGCCTAACGCTTCCGACACACCCAAATACTTATAGTTTTCGGATAAGGAGAGGGATCTGAGGCTTATGGAATCCGAGAGTTGAATTCCCTCGGATTCCATAATCTCCCCTCGCTTTACATGCATGACTGCACATTTGTCCACACCATATTCCATCCTGATGGCGCTACTGAAAGTTTCAGTAATTTTCAGTAGCTCCATCAGTTGCAAATTGTTGGGAGCAAAGAGTTTAAGGTTATCCATGTAAAGATGGTGAGATACGAGGGCGGCACTGAAAATTTCGGGAATTAAGAAAGTGACACAACATTACTATTTAAAAATGTATTTATTGCTTTTAGAAGTATTCTCCGCGAAATAAGACACATTTTTCCATACGATGGAATCAATCATTGAAGCAACCATTCTACTTATTCGGAAGTTGGGGTCTCCAAAATGGCCGTTTTGTAGGCGTCCACAGCTTCTTCAGGTGATGAAAATCTCTGTTCACGCAATTTGTTCTTTATTTTAGGGAAAGTATAGAAATCATTAGGGCTTAGGTCGGGGCTGTGCGGCGGATGGTCTAAATTCTATATTTTCTTGCTCTAAAAACTCTTTTGTTTTGTGCGCGGTGAGAACTTGAGAACTCGCATTGTCATGATGGAGGATGATGCGGCGGTTGCAGTTCTCTTTACTGAGTTCAGAATCGACCTGTGGCAAACAAATGCTAGCATACCATTCTGCATTAACAGTTCTTTGTCCATCAAGAGAAATAGTCGTAACATGGCCGGTTTTGGAGACAAACGTGGCCACCATTTTTTTTGCAACACTCCGTGAACGAAACATTTTTGTTCAATTCAATTCAATTCAATTCAAAATATTTTATTGTGGGCATATCGCCGTCCCCGGAGAATAAAATGATAACTACAAAAATGCAACTTTTCAGGAAAAATAAAAAACACGTTTTCGTTGATTGCTTCTTAAATACTGGACGTAGACAGATGATTGTCAACTTTTAAAAAAGGTTATTTTTTGTTTGTTCTAAATGTTATAATCAAATACGCCTAAGTATCAAAATAGAGATATCATTAAAAAAATAAGAAGTTAGTCAAAATTAATCATCGTCCAAGTTGTATAATGTCGATTATCATTTTATTCTCCGTACAGCCTGATCAGGATCAAATATTGCACTCGTCACGTATCATTTTATTCTACGGGTTTTTAGGGTAAAAGTGATACTGATAATACTTTAATATCGTTTTATTCTCGTAAATATTGTGAAAAAAAAATCTGGTAAGGACTTTGAATTTGGTTTCCTAATAAAACTATGACATGGTAAATGGTAATCAACATTAGTTTTATTAATTTTAATATGAATAAAATGATAACTGCATTTATCATTATTTAGTCGAATATTTTTTCACGAGAATATAATTCTATGACTGTTTGTCATACTAACAAGTGGGAATACATTTTGATATTATTATATTAACACTTTATTCTCGTAATTTATGATCTGTTTTAAATCTTTGAATACTATTGTAATATTTTTTTTGTTTCGTAAATAACTGTTTAAAAATTGCGAAAAAAATTGAGCAGATGTATTAACACCCACAGATCCCAAAAATGACATAACACTAAAACTAGGATAATGGCAGTTATCATTTTATTCTCCGGGGACGGCGATATGTTAGTTACAGGTCTAAAAAATAAATTACAGTTCCAATATGTCCTGCCTAATAGGCATACAATAATTACGTAGTGGCATTCCATTTAAAATTATTTTACATGTCAAATTTAATTATTATAAATGTCAAAATATCAATATAAAGTCAAATTAATACGTAGTCTAGTCAACAATTCAATCAATCATTCAAGAAATCTTGGATCGTGTAATATGCTTTCTCAATTAAAAATTTACGCAATTTATTTTTAAATACTGGAAGTTCCTTAGTGCTCAGAACGTCAATAGGTATTTTGTTATATATTTTTGATGCCATGCCAAAGAAGCTTTTATTAAATAGAGCCGTTTTATGTGGTACATTAGAAATTTTTAACGCATATCTTCTCGATTTGAGTTTATCAAATAGATTTTCATTTGTCTTTATAAATACGGTTACTTCATAAATATAAATTGCAGGAAAGGTCATAATTTTATATTCTTTGAAATATGGTTCGCATGAATCAGGAACACGGATACCGGCAATCGCACGTATACACCTTTTTTGCGCTTTAAACACTAAATCCCTATTAGTGGCATTGCCCCAGTATATGACTGCATATCTCAGTGTCGACGAAACATAAGCATGGTATGCGGTCAAAAGAACTGATTGATCAACAATTTTGGATAATTTATATAAAGCATATGAGAACTGATTAAGTTTATTGCATACTGTGTCAATGTGTGCTTGCCAAGTCAAATTATTATCTATCCAAAGCCCTAGAAATTTAACGCAGCTGACTTGTTCAATTTTCGTCCCATTATAATGAATATTGAAGTTGTTATTTTTATTGTTACGCCCAAAATTGACTAATTTAGTTTTTTCCAAATTGATAATTAAATTATTAACCGTCAACCAGTTAATTATATTGCAAAGAGTAGATTTTATGTCATTTTCAAAAGTATCAATATTTTGACTTGTAAAGATGGCTGTGCTGTCATCAGCAAAAAGGATCATGGGATGCTGTGAAACTTTAGGCAGATCATTAATGTAGATCAAAAATAGCGGTGGACCTAACACGCTACCTTGAGGTACTCCATATAGTACTTTTTTGGGCATGGACTTAAGTTTTTGTTCGGTATTATTTAAGAGATTAATGTTATTTATTTCTACAACCTGATATCTGTCATTTAGATAAGATTCCAGAAGTTTATGGACGTTACCCCTTATTCCATAACTGTACAATTTGTTTAAAAGAGTTTCATGGTGCACATAATCGAACGCTTTTGTCATATCCATAAACATTGCAGAAACAGGAACATGTTTATCAATATTAGTATATACTATTTTTAAAAGGTCATAAATTGCTAAATTAATCGACTTATTTTTCCTAAAACCTTTTTGTTCTTTAGCAAATAGATTGAACTTCTCTAAGTGAGTATTAATTGCATTATACATTATTTTTTCAAATATTTTGGAAAAAATAGGGATAAGTGCTATTGGTCTGTAACATGCCATGTCTTCCTTGTTATTTTTCTTAAAAAGTGGCTTCACTACGGATTTTTTAAGTTTTGTCGGAAACACACCATGTTCAATACATAAGTTAAATATGTGACTGAGTACTGGGCTGATGATTGGAGCAACTTCTTTTATTGAGGATGTTGTTATGTCATCATAACCAGTACTTCTAGTATTTTTAAGTGATTTAATTATAATATTAATGTCATAAGGTATTACAGGGTTTAAAAACAAAGATTTATATGAGCTACTGGGTAATGTCAATTTGTTATTGAAAGATATCAAATTTATATTAGGATTATTATTATTAAAATTGTCCGCAACTGATGAATTATTATTATTGAGTAAATTTATTGGTTTTATTAAGTTAATATAATAATTATTAAATTCTTCAGCAATTGTTCGTGGGTCTGATATTGTATGATTGTTTACTTTTATCTTATTAATATTTTCTTTTGGAAGTTGGGTTTTGTTTGAGTTTATAATTTTCCATGTGGCTTTCGATTTGTTCTCTGCATTGGATATTAGGTAATTATTTTGAGACTTTTGGGTAAGTTTTACAATTTTTTTGAGACGAGTACTATATTGTTTGAGAACATTTTTCTTGTCTTCACTAGGACTGAGTCTATACTGCCACAGTTGTTTTCTTTTTTTCCGACAACACTGGCTTATTCCCTTAGATAGCCATTTAGGTTTTTTAATAATAGTGTTTTTAATTTTTATAATTGGAAAACAGAGGTCATAAAAAAGTTTATAATGCTCGAAAAATAAGTTGTATGCTACCTCTGGATCATTAATTGTGTATACATCATCAAAACTTAAGTTCATTAAACATTCTTTAAATTTAGTTACGTTTTCTTTACTAAAGTCTCGCCTTTTTGTATACCAGAAGTTGACAGTACAAGTTTTTTTAACAGGAAATTTTAATAATTGTGCCGCGTGATCTGACATACCTAAATCAATGACGTCACATTTGCAACCTCTAATATTGTGGAAAATGTTGTCAATGCAAGAGTTACTCTTTGGCCTTGTTGGATTGTAGGTGCCAATTTTCATATCAAAACTGGAAATTATATGCATAAGTTTTAAAGAACTGGAGGTTCTTTTTAACAAATCAATGTTAAAATCACCGCAAATAATCGTTTTAGTTGATTTTCGATTGCGTAATTTGTAATGGATTGTATGAAGCATGTTAAAAAATGTATTAAGTTCGTTTTGTGTAGTTTTTGGAGGTCGGTACACACATATAATCACCACATTATGATTCAGAAGTTCAACGGCGGAACATTCCGCTACATTAGGAACACTAAGGCTAACTAAATCTTGAAGAACTTTACATTTATGAATGTTTTTTACAAGTATACACGATCCTCCATTTCTGTTATGTCTATTACAACTTGCCGCTAAAGTGTAATTCGGTATGGTTAGGTACAAAAGGTCTGAGTCAATCATATTATGTTCTGAAATACACAAAATATCAACTTCTATCCCAGACTTTTTTAGGTTTTCTATACTTACACACAATACATCAGATTTGCTTATCAATCCGTTGAGATTCTGATGCATAAGAGTTAGATTATTATATATGAAAAAACTGTTTGTTACTGTCCTGTTTTTCGAAATGAAAACTATGATTGTCATTTTCATTCGAAGTCAGTACAGACTCAAATTTTGACAAAGTAACAGTATTAAACATATTTAGCTCAGTGATGAGCTCTAGAGCATCATTTAATATTGTGTTAATACCGTTGTTATTAATTGCCCCTGACCATTTATTAAACGAGGTATAATCACAGTTTAGATTTAAGTTAGAGTCAATTACATATGCATACTCATGCGACATTACATCTAGGCAAAGTAAGTTATTAAAAATTTCAATTCTTCCATTAAACATATTTGTGTAGTAATTAAATTTATAAGTGGTAATGTACAAACAACTTTTTTACACCTAATTGTTCATGCAAAATTATTTGTATTTGACTCATGCCAATGTCTAAAGTTGCCTGAATTTCGCGGTATGTCACATGTCGATCTTCCTCAATCAGCTTACGCACAGCATCAACGTTTTCTTGGGTGACTGCAGTTTTTGGACGACCTTGACGGGGATCATCACTGAGCTTGACACGTCCACGTTGAAATTCAGCAAATCAGCGATAAATTGTGGTTTTGGATGGGGCTTCATCACCAAATGCAGAAATCATCCGGTCAACACACTGTTTTTGTGTTAAACCACTTCGAAAGTTATGACTTTCGAAGTGGTTTAACACAAAAACAGTGTGTGATAAATCATCGCTCTTGAATTTTCTCGAGTCAATTCCATTTTCTCAACGATTATACAAGTTTGACAAAACCTTGTGACAGCGCGAAAATATCAAAATCAATGAATTGTGAGTTATAGGTTTCTAAGAGTCGGCGGAGAGGAGCTCGCACCCCGGCCTTCGTTCTACATCGCGTTGTGTAGAATAGTCGAGGTGCGCGCACTTCCCGCCGAATAACAGTCCTAGGTACTACGTAACACAATCTATTCGAGAGCTCAGTACAATTAAATTTGTTATTGCATATACCGTGCAGCATCACAACCATGATCAGTGAACGTCTGGAATCCAAGCTCAATATCTTATAATGCTTTAGCAAATCTGCATAGGGACTCCTAGTACGGAAGCACTTATACTGCATGGCACGGAGAATTTTTTTTTTCTGAACCATTTCTATTGCTTGTTTATATTTATCATAATACGGGCACCAGATGGGTACCGCGTATTCCAACTGTGAACGGACTAATGTTTTGTATAAGAAGAGAAAAGTAGAATTTAGAAGCATTTTTAAAATTTATAAATGTAAGAACCATGTTTCCGTTGATGATGATGATTTATGATTATGATTTTCTTGATGTTGACTTGAAAGAGCATGGCAGTTGAGAACATGTCATGCTCACTTAAATGTCTCATCGATGGTGGCGCGTGTGTTGGATCATTCGGTTCCCTACAAAATAGTTGAGCTAGATGGTGCTGATCTACGCGTCATGTTCGTGAACTGGCGCCGTCGGTTGAGACTGGTCATCTCTTAACCGCCAAGGCTTATTTTTAATCTAATATTTGAAATGTTTCTGCATTTGTGTTTTTTTTTTACATTGTTCTCACATATAGAAGCAACAATAATGATGTACCCAGGATTTGTAATATCTTGATTTAAAAGAGTGTCCATGGAGTTTCGTGCCCGTTCTTCTCCATAGAGATCTACGTTTTGGAATGGGCAACTAGCTTCAACTTTCTAACTGACGGACTATTTAAATTTTGACAATTCAAAAGTGCCTGTACAAGGTTTAATTGAAATAAATGCTTTGAGTTTGAGTTTCAGAGTAGTTAGGAATTGTGATTGTTAGGATGAAAAATGTTAGGAAGAACATTTTCGGATTTCCAATTATCGGAGTTGAAAATTTAGGTGAACTTTGGCGCACCCATATTATTATGCTTTAATAACCAACCAAGTTCTAGGTAAATATAATATATTATATTTAACTTGATATATCAAGTTCTATGCCATGCACCACGCATGAGGAACATATACATATTCTGCTTTTAGTTGCAAAAGGCGGTCTGTATTTGTAAATGAGCCCAATCCAACGGTACTGCTAGTTGGAAACATCGACACTATCTCAAATCACCGAATTACAAGAGCAAGAGAGCACACATGGGATCAGTTTCCCACCGTGTAATTTATGACCTTAGCAAGCCTTTAGTACCTTTCATTATTTTTATATAATCATATTTTACCATAATAATTTTATATTTAAACTTTTATTACTGTAATCATTTTAGTGGCACCAACACTATGATCATGTCAGTCACCTATCATAATTATACATAGCCCTGTTTAATGGTTAATGGTTCATGTTAATATAATATCGGTCTATAGGACCTTATCAAAATGGCTTGAATAACACGATTAATACCCCCGTTGGGCCTTATGCTTTTAATAGTTTTAATACACCTACAGTACTACAGACATAGGTTTAATACACATTACTGTATATTAATGTATATTGTATTGTATTTGTAGGCGGGATTTCCACACGTGTGTTTTTATTGTTACAACAAATCTATCCGTGTTCAAAATGACTGCTAACGAAAAAATACAAATAAAAAGTAAACGTGTCGAGAGTTTCAATATGAATCCGCTCACTTAGCCCGCCCTATATGTTACGAATCTAAATGATGACTTGGGTACACGGCCTATCGCAAGGTACTGCTCATCCTGTTATAAGAGGAAGTTGAGCTCTGTAAGCCTTATGCTTTGCCTTCTTATTTTAGCAACGGATTTAACAGCAGTCACGGTCGGTCAATAGGAAGCTGGGAGGTCACAATCTTCTTTCGTATATTTATGGTCACAATATCACTAGTGAGCGTCCATATTCTAATATAAGTACTAATAGGTAATGTATGATATATCACACGTTTTTGTTAAATGGATTTGTTTTTTCATTCTATATACATAACGGCAATTCTATACCGTCATCATCAGATGGGTCCATCTTTGCGTGGGTAAACGGGCAGGTGAGATGAAAATAAAGGTGAAACACGATTCTCTGACACTTATTTAATCGATCCAAATCGATTAACACTCAGATAAACTTAATTTAACTCAGATTAATGGCGATTCGTCGATGACGTGCAACCTCTGTCGCCCTTCATTGAAAAAAGTCCACAAGATGGTTGCCCGTTTGACGTTCCGCCAGAATGACAATATTGAAACACTCATTCTCGTTTAGAAATTAAAGGTAGTGCAACCGCCTCGCCGTCATACATATGTTATAGAAATTCCTTACCTTTGGCAATCGTTTAGGTGATAGCATTTTGTTTTCAATATGCCCCATGCCCAATGCCATGCCTGATCATTTAGTCGTCTTCTATACACCGCCTGTAGAGATTAGCTCCCGCGCTACCCGCCTCACTGAAACCAAACCAATTCGTATTATATTCTGATCTGAAGGAAATCATTTATTGTTTCGCTGCTCACATAATACGCAATCTTTTCCTTCGATCTTTCAATCATCTATTATCAACTGAGATTACGTTTCCTTTTCTTTCCGAGATATTATTATGATATGTAGCAGAAAGTAATATCGCATTGTCTGGTGGCAATTGTGAGTCATAGTATTATTAAACGTACATCGTTCTATGTCGCGCAAACGATGAAGAGGATGTGACGAAAGAATAAAATTGTAATATCGTAGACAATTAGAATTACTGAGCTGTGTACTACTCGCTGATCAACCAATGAGTGCATATCAATAAAATATTTCGCTTATTGGTAGAGGATATTGATAGACAGATACGTATATAGTACGCATGACCATGAAGGTCTTTACCTAGTTGCGAAAATTATGATTTCCCAGGGTATAAGCAAAATAACAAAATACTAACTGTACAAACTAGTTCATTATAATTTCGGTCTGTTTCTCTACGACACTAATTTGCGTTTCATAGGGGCGTCGCCCGCGGCAACTCTTATTTCGTCTTTATTTCCACATCTTGTGCATTTCGACGCGACGCTTATTCTGATACAACGAGATGTCGACGAATGTTGCACTCATCATTAGCTGCAGATTCGTAGTACTGAAGCGTTGTACCTGTAAAACACAAATACAAAAGTGAAAAATAACTTTAATTTCGAAAGTCGGTACTAAAAAAACGAAAATACAGAACCAAGGACACCGACTTCCGAAATTAAAGTTATTTTTCACTTTGTACTGTTTTTTTTGGAAGTCGGTGTTGTTTTTTTTTTGTAAAAAAGTTTTTATTTTTCACTTTTTAGTTGTACCTACCCACCCCAAACAAATTCATATAACACTACTTGCTATGTGAATATCAGTGACAAGAAGCTATTGAACACATCTGCCTACCCCTTCAAAGGGTACAGGCGTGATGTTATCTTGAGTGATTGCGTAAACAATGCATACTTAAGCTATAGCAGCTATCGCGGTTGATTTGCTGGCATTTATTGAAGAGTTCCGTTGTCTGTTTCTGAAACTCATCATCAGATCTTTACGAAATTTAAATGGGACCATTTCGAAATAAACTTCTTTCGAAAAAAAATCCGTCCATATATCAGGGAGTTATGCCCGAACATACATAAAAAAAAATATATAAACATCCGAATCGAGAACCTCCTCCTTTTTTGAAGTCGTTTAAATAGAATAACATGAGTTTTACATAGTGTATTACACGTATTTAATAATTCAGTCAAAGGTAAAGTCAAACGTGAACTGAACTAAGAAAGACCTGAAGCTCATATCATATATGTATATGTATAAAGAGCTTACTATATTAGATAACAGCGTGTGCGACACTAAGACTTCATTACAGCCTAGATACGGATCGCATAAATATTATTCATGATTCAATTCGGTTTCAATAACGCACGAAATTCGGCGCCGTCTCCGGCCGCCTCCGGCCCGCAAGACACTCATGAGACGCTGCTAAATAATTCTCTGTGTGACGTGAGGACCGTGCCCCCTCCTCGCCACTGTGTCTTCCCGCCCCCCGTGCTGGATGGCCGGCAGACCCTCTTGTAATTGTGCTAACTACAGGATACGGATTGTGTGAGCAAACCCTCGGGATAAGCGAGCGCGTCGTTTATTCGCGACTGGTTCATTGCGTTCGAGCAGTACTTGCACATTGTCCGAATTGACAAGACGCTTGTCCCGGCCTCAGTCGGACGTCTCCAACCAGATCTGTTTGATCATGTAATTGTTTTGGAATGCGGATGACGTCGTGTGCTCGTCGCACTGTTTACAGGTGCACTGTTGGTTCAGCAACGTGTCAACATCGGGAGAGCATGTTGCATTATGTTACATACTAAACCAGTAATTGTATGCTGTAGTTGACCATCCATTCTTGCTATGTACGTTACACGATTCACTTCCAATATTAATGTTACTGAATTCGTCAAGTAGGTATGTTTGAGATTAATATGTCAAAGTCAAAGTCAAAGCATTTATTTCAAATAGGCACATAAAAGGCACTTTAGAACGTCAGAAATTACAACAAATAGAATTGATTCTAGTCGCCCATTCCAAAAGGTAGTTTTCGTATGGAGAAGAACGTGCAAGAAACTCCACCATTACTCTTTTAAAATAATTTACAAAATTTTGCATACACTAATTATATAATAATAATATGTGAACACGATGCACCTAAAATAAAATTACTATACCACAATAGGTAAAATACTTAAAAATGAAACCATGACATATAAATTAATTATCTGATAGATACATGGTGCTCACATATTTACAAACATGGTAAAAGTAAAGGATTTCCATAAAAAAAAAAAATTACAAGTAATAAGTCAGGGTGTGAGTTAAAGTACTAGTTACAGAATGTAAATCAATGTCAAAAAAAGTATAAATTTACAATTAAATTAGCAACCAGTTTGATTTTATCTATGAACATTACGTTACCACTTAAACCAGGTAACTTGACAAGTGCACAAAGTAACTCATAACCTAGTTAACAAGTTCGAAACACAAACCGACACTCCTACATTACATAACTTGAACATCTACAGAGGTCGAAATTAGCGTCAAACCTGGTGACGCGCCTCGGCTCCGTTTCTTTGACGTAGCTCGTAATCAAATAAAGCGTCGTCAAATCGCGTTACCTCCAGTACAAACAGGCTCAACCAAGACTTTAAGGTGGAGCTATTTTAAGCTTCTTATAACTTAACAAGTTTACACGTAACCAACGCATAATCTTTTTTTTTTTTTTTTTATCGTGGAGAAATGCTCATGCATACTGCACTACCACGGGGAGATAGTGCAGTTATGTGGGACTCTAACCCACTAAAACTCCACGGTGTCCTCCTCTGCCGCTTACGGCGGGAACACGGGCACGCGTTAGCACTCATCCGCGAACCCGCCGCGGCTGTCCGTTACCGGACCCTCCTCTGGGGAGTAATCCCCATCACCGGCGCACCAGAACGCATAGCACGCCGTGACCACCCCAGGGACCAAACCAGCACATGGGCGCCAGACGACCCCGTGTCTAGGCACCCTTGGTCCCCCTGCGACGGGTCAGGACATTGGCCCCGCCGCCTGCCAATTTTCGGCTGCAGAGGATAGGGAGAGCGGCCAACGCAATACCGACACTCCTCTTCCCCTGCAGCCCCACCGCGTCCGCCATCTTACGGTGGCGACCCCGTTAAGGCCGCGGAAGGTAGGGAGAGCGGCGCACCGTAATACCGGCACTCCTCTCCCGCCGCGGCCCTCAACCCTCAGCCGCGATGCCCCCGTTACGACATCGCGGCCCGCCTCAGTTGCGATGCCGCCCAAGCGGCACCGCAACCTACTTTTGGCCGCTACGTCGTCGGCTTGTCAGCAAAAGCCCTGACGAGCGGCCCCTCCTCGGGTTCCTCTTAGCTTCACCGTGGGTGTTCAAGCCACGGCTACTGAGCCCCCCCGCCTCGACAATGCGGGAACCCACCGGGGGGGACCAACGCATAATCTTGGCATAGGATTGAACAAAGAAACGGTAGTAATAGATAAGTACTTGTTTGTTTTTAACCGACTTCAAAAAAGGAGGAGGTTCTCAATTCGGATGTTTATATATATTTTTTTATGTAACTTCGGCCATATCTCCTTCATAAAATATATAGACGGATTTGAATTTTTTTGAAGTGAAAACTTCTTTAGCGGCGCTGTGTATGTACTTTTTTGGAATGGGTAAAAACTTCTAAATTCGCGTCAGGTCACGTGACCCTGATCGAAAATTCGTAAGACGTAAAACGTCAGACGTCTCGCCCACAGCCTCGATTCTAACTAGGCATGGGTAATATCGCTTTTACACTATATCAAATCGTATCTATGTATCGGTTTAGAATATCGGATATCGTATCTATATATTTCAATATCTATATATTGGCTGAATCAGTGTGGAACTCGGAATCGAAATTGGTACTGTGATATTTAGGTTTCGGTTTTGTTCGATTCATTACATCATTGTATTTTATTTGTAACTGTATATTCGAAATCAGTGAATGTATTGTTGATAATATGGCACTCTGAAATGAAACTAGTACAGCCGTTTCGGTTTTCTAGATTTATATTTTTATCAATTATTTAAATAGGTCAAGTATCTATTCATCAGTTATGAGTGAAGCTAATAACTGAAGACTGACGAAAACAGCAAAGTGCAATCAAGGTCAAGGGTCACGTAAAGTGATTTTAAAACAATTTTTGATGTGAAACATCTATAGCCGCACGTAAAACAAATTTCTGGCGTGGCGACGCATGCCGTGGCGACGCGTCACCACGCTTTATGATGGTGTAAGTATATACAGTCACAGTCTTGTGTACTGTGTGGCGACGCGTCGCCATGCGCAATGTTTCACATCTGCCAGGCGTCCCGTGACGGCTCACTTTTTTTGTTGAGAATGCCATAGGTACGATTTAAAACCCTTTGACGTTTATTGATGGTTACCTGTTTACAAGTGTTTACAAAATAATGTATTCGGTATTAAACTCTATGCTCCTGTATATAATGTTTAAAATTAGTATTAGACGTTAGCTTAACGCGCTTTCTCGCTCGTTCATCTCTAGCTACATCACTCCCGCCCGCGCGCATCGCAAGGATATGGTACCTACAACCGTATAACTACTACTGTACCGGAATCAGTTTGAACCGAATATCATAGATCATGTGATACGATATTTATTTATTTATTTATTTATTTATTTAAACTTTTCGCACAAAAAGGTACAAAGGCGGACTTAATGCCGACGACGCATGCGATGCTTAATGACGATATCGTTATAGTGTCTCGTTCTAGGTACGCGGATACCTGAAATATAGATACAGTACTGTCCGATATATATGTAGGTATTGGATATTGTACCGATATATAGATATTGTATCTATATACGATTTGTATCGCCCACTCCTAATTCTAACTGTCAAATCAAAAATCTCTAAATATTCGGGCGTAGACTGACAAAAATAATAAACTGTACTTAATTTTTTAAATATTTCTATTCTTTTACTACACAATTGAAGCTACATTTATTAGAAGAAGCTAAGAAAAGTGATAATTTGAAGAAAGCTCGACAGGCGAAACAAATACGAAAGTTTAAAACAATATTCCGTGATACAGATTTTATCCATATTTACAGGCTTTCTGAGGATTTAATTAATATATTGGAAGATGACTTAACTCCATATATGCGTCCGCGACTTCGTTCCAGTGGTTTAACCAAGAGGCTAAAGGTTTGTTTACATCTAGGTTTCTTGAGATATGATGGGTATACCTCACCACACACCAACAAAAGCCTATTGAATTCCTGATGTTTCAGATATTATGCACACTATCATTTTTGGCTAATGGAAGTTACCAAAAAATCATTGGGAAGAATGTAGACACATACCTACATATCTCAGTCTTCTGCCTCTAGGGCAATCCACGAAGTTATTATTTACAATACAATGATAACTTAAACACAAGTCAAGATTGCACTTAATTCTAGCTTCATTCATTGATTTCAGGTGACTCAGGATATCCTCAAAGGCCTTTTTTAATGACTCCCTTTAGTAATTCAGAAACTGAGACTCCAGAGCCATTACAACAATTTGCACAGCAGTGCAAGAAACAGTGTAGAGGACTATTGGAATCCTGAAAGGACGGTTCAGATGTTTATTAGTACATAGGGTATTGTACTATGATCCTATAAAAGTGGGAGAAATTGTGATGGCTTCCTGTGTTTTAAACGACATATGTAATAGAGCCGGGCTACCAGCTCCTATGATGATGAGACCAATGTGACTTAGATGAAGAATCTAGGTTACTTGGAATCCTGACACATCAGGCTCCAACACATGATGACTTAGAGAGTAGGCTGATAAGTAGGCGAGATTTAGTTAATCAATTATGGCGAGCATGTTGTATCTACAATTTATGCGTTCCTTTACAGATGTGGTTAACGTGTTTAGATAGAATATACTCACCATTATTGATTAGATACAATAAATAGGTATTTAAATTATTAATAAAAATATTATTATAATCAACAATTGTCATAACATTTAAGGTGTGTATTTAAAGTGTGGTGTTTAAGGTGTATATGATTAGTATAATATCAATAGCCTATAATAATATGTGCCTATTTATACCTTAGTCCCTATTTGTACTATATTTTTAAATGGGTAAGAGTGTATACAGGGGTATGAGAAATTAAACAGATAACTGCATTATTTTCTTTTTTATTTACTATTAAAAACAATCAATCAAATCAAAAATCATTTATTCAAAATGACTTTTGATATTCAGTTAGAAAAACTTGATTCTATACAATAGTAGGTATGCAAAGTAATTAACATTACAAGAAACAGGACATTTAATTAAATAATTTAGTATATACAATGAAAACTACCCAAGCAAAACAAAATTAAATAAGTACCTAAATAAAAGCCTGCAGGCATAAAGAGCATGCCCGCTAACAAACATTGACATTTACTACAAAAAAACAGTTCTTATACTTAAACTTCTTAACATCCATCTTAAATAAACTTAAAATTATCTAAACATAGTAGTAGATCCATGTTTCGGAGATTCAACTTCCTCGACTGATGGATGCTCATAAATCCTGCAGTGCCTGGGTCTGCCTTGACCATGACTCACTTATTTCCTTAAAAGTCGAACATCCTCTGCTGGTTGTCAATAAGAAGTCTCTCATTTTCCAAACACCTCTCTTTAATGGCGACAAAACATTCAGTCAGGCTCGCCATTTGGATTGCCTTTGAGAAGGTGGTGAGTGCTGGATCAGACGGCGGTGTGCCGTTCGATGCCTACGAGATGCTATGAACATAAAAATGCAACAAATTACTATACAGAGGTAAAACAAATATGTAAGTATCATCAACATCACATCACTCTCCCTCTAAAGGAATAGATATTACAATGTAGTATACATATTAGATGTAGTCTATATCTTGATTCTATTAGATGTAGTCTATATCTTGATCTTGATTGAATAAGGGCTGCTGTTGAAAAAACCTACAGAAAATCCCAACAAATTGGCCCAACCCGGGAATCAAAAGTGAGACCACTACTATGTAGTGCTTTTTACACTAAACCAATAATTAACCAAATTATAATTAAGTTAACCTTACATGAAGATGCAATTGGGGCATTACTCCTATGATGACGCATTGCAAGACTGCAAGTGGTGATCTAGCCTCAAACTGTAATACAAAAAAAAGTTATCTAAATATCCATTATAAAGTTAAAACATATTATTGTAAGACTTTTATTTAAAACTTCACCTTTTGTTCTGTATTAGGCTGGTTTTCCATTGGCACATTGTCCCTATACAAAGATGGGCCTGGTTGTATGTCCGTTCGCCCTGCAAATATAACATTACATTATTATATTTTATTAGAATTAACTTACTGGTATTGAAGGTGTGGACTGTTCGGTCTGGAGCATGCCTCTAGTAGATTGTTCTACAGGCAGTAATTGGTCAGTAGGTCGTCTTAGGGGTTGCTTAGGACTCTACAAAATTAAATATGAAAATTATAATTTCCAAGTACCTATACAGTTTTCATATTATGTAATGAAAGTATAGCACTTCTTGGCATGCTAAAACACACAATGTTACGTTACAACAATAAAGTTATACGTACATATTATAGTAAAACAATAGCTAATCATGTAATTTACTTAAATTTTATTAATATCTCGTGTATCATACAATACTCGTGGATGAGACAATAGTAATAATAGCCATATACTATCAGTGAAAAAATCATAATACTCACATTTCATTAGGTAGTTGTATTTATCCTCTTAGTCACAGAACTACCTATGTTAAAAGCACTCGCTGATACAAATAATCAAGCACCCAAAAGTTTAAAAACTACAAATTCAAGTGATTTTGTTAGCGTCGCGTCATCGGTTGTTATTGTTATGTCATGTTGACTTTTAATTCATCGTCGCGTCGCGTTGCACGAATAGAGCAAAGGAATCGTCATTCAGCCTTAAAATGTAATAAGAAATATGAAATAAGCTCTTTTAAATATGATATTGGTTATAGTTTAACTGTATTCCTTATAATACTTAAAGATAGACCTTTAATATATATTTTAAACCTATAAAACTCTCAGTTTTCTTTCTTCTCAATTCTCAGTACCATGTGATTAGTACTGATTAGCGATGATGGTTCTGGTAATGATGATGATGAAAAAGTCGTTGAAATTATGGATGGAAGTTGATTTTCCTAAGAGATAAACTTTTTAATGTAAAATAATTGTAATAGTTCTGAAGTGTTAAATTTTTAATGTAATATAAATTGTCATGTTTGTGTACGATAGCGCCAATAAATGAATATTGTATTCCACCACATAAATAATAGTACTTTTATACTGATAATGAAAGCAATTCGTACAAAATTATTCTCTAACCATTCCAAAATATTAAAAATGCACAACGTTAATATTCATGTTTTCACTTCTGCCGGCACTCCCGGAGTGCAACCCGTCGTTTTTTTTTTGTTCGAAAGAGGTTTATTCCGAAATGATCCCATTTAAATTTCGTAAAGATCTGTGGTCGTCCAAATCAAAAGGGACCTTGAATTCTTTGGCGGGAATTTGAACCGAAGTGGCGCGAATTTTTCGTAAAATTAATATTTTGGTGAAAAACTTACCGTATTATTGTTTTTGTCTTGTTAAAAGTGTAAATACTGGTTGTAAATAGTAGATTTACAGTTAAAATGTTGGGAGACGAGGCCGGGGGTGAAATCCCCCCGGCCACTAGAGGCCCGGGTACTTCTGGTAAACGGGCTAGGAAAAGGGACCCTCAGGACCAAAATCTTGATGAAATGATCAGCGGCGGTGAGGAAAACTTTTTATAATTATATTAAACCTAATTATAAAAGACTGTATCCTGAAAACTCTACTAACACAGACTTTAAAGTGTTTGTTCAAAGTGACAATTCAAGTGATCGTTTGGGCAATAAGAGCCCCATTTATTTAAACCACATATTTACAACAGACGTTAAAGGCGTTATATCAATACAACGTGTAAATGCGAACAAAATTGCAGTGGTATTTAAGCAATATAACAATGCAAATAACTTTTTGAGAAATACTACTTTCTTGGAGAAATATAAAATGAAAGCATTTATTCCGGCTGCTCAGATCGAGAAGACGGGCATTATTAGATTTGTTCCGATAAATATTTCAAATAAAGTATTGTATTCTAAACTGTCTTCTAAATATGATATTATATCTGTACGTAGGTTTACTAAAAAAGTTGGCCAGGAGAGGGTGCCTCTCCAAACTGTTAGTATAACTTTTTTAGCTAGTTCTCTTCCAGACAATGTACAGTATGATCTTTTTTCGTACAGAGTTTTTGAATATATCCCACCTCTGCTACAATGTTTCAGATGTTTTAAATTTAATCACTCGGCAAAAATATGCAACGGAAAACAGCGTTGTAGCCTTTGCTCTGGAGACCATTATTATAAAGAATGTGACAAGCCCAATGAGCTTTGCTGTGTGGATTGCAGTGGACCTCATTTGGCAATTGCTAATGTATGTCCTATTAAAATGAAAAAAATACAAGAAAAGAAAAGCAAAATAACCTACGCTGCTGTTGCTGTATCTAAAGAAAGAATGTATGAGAAAGAATTTCCTCCTCTAGTTAATAAGTCTGTAAATAATGTAAACAATAAGACTAATGTAAGTTTAAATAATAAGGCCAATGAACAAAAGACAATTTCGACTGATGAGTTGAAGACTCATCTTATAAATAATAATGAGATTACGAATGCTATGGTTCGCACATTAATTGCCTTAGCAAATAAAGGGGATGACAGTCCAATTACAACTATGTCGATTAAAGAAATGTTACTTAAAAATCTAACATAGTAATTATGGATATTTCTTGTAATAACAATATTTCTGTTTTAAGAATTGCACAGTATAACATTCAAAGTATTTATAGTAAAAAACCCCTTTTAATTAACTTTTTGCAAGAAA
Organism: Luperina testacea; assembly: GCA_927399505.1. Classification (NCBI taxonomy): domain Eukaryota; kingdom Metazoa; phylum Arthropoda; class Insecta; order Lepidoptera; family Noctuidae; genus Luperina; species Luperina testacea. Next base: position 235,433 of record OV656774.1, read on the forward strand.
ATAATATAGATATTTGCCTCATTAATGAAACCTGGATTAACGATACTAGACCTTGTCATATACCTGGTTATAATATTTATTTTAAAAACACTTCAAATGGATATGGAGGTGTTGCAATTTTGATTAAACCATTTTTTAAATATAAACAATTACAAACTTCATTTAATGAAAATGTTCAAACAATAGCTCTATCACTATTTACTTCTTGTGGTCAATTGACTATTCTATGTGTGTACTGCCCTCCATCGGGTCCCTTGAGAAGTGACATTTTATGTAACATAATTAAAGATCTACCGAAACCTATTTTCGTGGCTGGAGACTTTAATGCCCATCACATTGCTTTTGGTTGTTCATCAACCAAAAGCCGTGGCCAACAATTATATAAAATTATAGATGATTTAGATTTATGTATACTAAATGAAGGTGATTTCACTACCATACATTATCCAAATCGAAATCCGTCAGCTATAGATGTTAGTTTAACTAGTCCAAGTATTACGCCTTTATGTAAATGGTCTGTTCTGATGACAATATGGGAAGTTATCATTTTCCAACTATTACAGAAATTACAATTTTTGCCGATCGTTACAACATTAATCCTCCTGTAGATAGATTTCTGTTCAATAAAGCTGATTGGGACAAGTATAACGAGCTCTCTAAAACAATTTATAATAATGTTGAAATTGATCATAATAATCCTTTAATATCATATGATTACTTTTGCACAACACTTGATATGCTTAAATTATAATGCATTCCAAAATTTACTAAAACTTCAGAGTATAGATGTAAACTGCCAGCTCCCTGGTGGAATGATAAAATCAAAGAGAGTGTTACTAAGTCTCAAGAGGCCTTAAAATATTACAGAACAAATCCTAGTATTAGTACTTTTATCTCATACAAAAAACTAGATGCAATTAAAAAACGAACAATTGCAGAAGAGAGGAAAAATGGTTGGAAAAAACTGTGTGATAGTTTTAACAGAACTACTCCTATTACAATAATTTGGAACAATATTAAAAGGTTTAAAAGAATTAAAACTAGTAACAAATCTTATTGTGATGAATTTATTGGAGGATTTTTAAACAAATTGTCAGAAAATTCTCATAAAAGTTTTGATAATTTAAATGATTTTTTCAATCTTCATAACAATGTTGATAGCTCCAAATATTTATTAGAACCCTTTTCAAGGACTGAATTTTTAATAAGCCTGCAATCTCGAAAGAATACGACACCGGGCTTGGATGACTATCCTTACATATTAATTAAAAAATTAAATATTGAAGGTCAACTTTTCTTTTTAAAGATACTTAATGCACTTTGGCTTAAGCAAATAATACCTCAGTCTTGGAAAACACAATGTGTTATTCCTATCCTTAAATATAAAAAGCCTCCTGATAGTCCAGACTCTTATAGACCTATCTCTTTATCATCATGTTTAGGAAAATTTTTTGAAAATATGATTAAACTTCGTCTAGATCACTATGTGGAGTCAAATAATGTGATTCCTAATATTCAATATGGCTTCAGACGAGGTCGTAGTTGTGCAGACAGCTTCACTTCACTCATTTCAGATCTGAAAAATGCAAAAGAATACATGAGTGTTGCATGTGTCTTTCTAGATGTTCAAGGTGCATTTGACAATGTTCAACCAGACATTCTTGTACATGTATTATCCGGAATGGGTATTCCTGGTTTATTATGTAAATGGATTCATGAATTTTTAACTAATAGAACACTTTATGTTAAATTCAATAATATTTTACATGGACCTAGAACTGTATCAAAAGGTACAATGCAGGGAGCAACTTTATCTCCTCTGCTATATAACTTGTACACTTCTGAGATCTGTAAATATGTAAATAATAATAATGTAAATATTTTACAGTTTGCTGATGACTTGGTGTTGTATTGTGTAAATTACAATGTTGACTCTGCAATTGAGAATGTTAATTTAGCTTTACAAGATTTGCAAATTTATTATAATGACAAACATAAACTAAAAATTAACCCAAGTAAGAGCAGTGTTATGATATTTAGCAAAGATTTGCCTAATACAGAAGTAGTATTTAATAATCAATCAATCCCTGAAGTTAATCAACATAAATTTCTAGGAGTCATTATTGATAAAAAATTATCATTTGAATCACACATTAACTATATATTAGGTAATGCTGTGAAAGGTTTAAATATTATTAAATGTTTAGCTGGAGTGTCATGGGGTGCAGACCCTTTGACTCTTTCTGTTTTATACAAAGCTATTGTAAGAAGTCACTTTGATTATAGTTGTTTAGCATATTTAGATAGTAAGCATGTAAATAAGTTAGATATAGTGCAGAACAAGGCTTTGAGACTCATAACTGGTGCTATATGTTCTACCCCTATAAGAGCTATGGAGGTGGAAACTGTAATAATGCCTCTTTCACTTAGGCGACTGCTTCTAACAGAAAGATATTGTATTAAACTACTATCTTCCAACAATCAGCAGATAATAAACAAAATCATACCTGATCCACGCATAGTCCCACTATCTCCATTGACATCAGGCAATGATTTATTAAATCATAAATTTCCCAAACTGCCACATATTCTCCTACACCTGCAAAATAAATATAAAAATGTTCAAAAAAATAATTTATGGCCCTTTTATGCAATGCCTTATAAGGTGTTAATAAACAAAGTTAAGATTATTAAAACAAAAATATCTAACAATCAAGACTTACAAGCTTATTTAGATACTAGTAAATGTTATTACAAATTTTACACTGATGGTAGCAAGGGAAAATCTCATGTTAGAAGTGCAGTTTATGATCCTCAGATAAGATTTGCTCAGAGCTTTGTTCTTGAAAATATTTGTAGCATATTCACTGCAGAGGCATATGCAGTCTTTGAAGCTCTTAGGCGTATTGATAATGTAAATAACTGTAAATATTTTTTAATTTTAACAGATTCACTTAGCTTAATTCATAGTCTTGAAAGTCATGATGTTCATTTTAAAAATAACTATATTTTATATAATATTAGACAATTAATATATCATTACCTTCAAAAGGGACTTGAAGTCTTCTTTATGTGGATTCCTTCACATAAAGGTATAACTGGTAATGAAATAGCTGATAGGACTGCATGTGAAGGGATTAATTCGTTAGATGTTAGGTTGACGTCGCAAATACCATTTACTGATTGTTATTCTGAAATAAGAATAGATATAAATGCTTTATGGGATAGTTTTTGGGAGAAAGATAAAGAAACTAAAGGAAGATGGTATGGAAGTGTTCAGGAGGAGATACCTTCTAAGCCGAGAGTATTCTAAGTTGAGAGCTGCTAGTCGTCATTTCATAACGACGCTGAATAGACTCCGTTTTGGACATTCTAAAACACCTGCTCATTTAGCAAGATTGGGTATTTTTCAAGACGATAAATGTACAAGTTGCGGTTTAAGTGTTGGTGATATTGATCACATACTTTTTAACTGTCAAAATCATATGTTACACAGACTGATTCTTGCAAGTGAATTAAGTGAAATCTATAGTGAAAGTGAAAGTGTTGTGTTCTCAAATAATACCTCCCGCCGCTTGATTGATTTATTAAAAAATAAGACTTCATATCAATCAATATTCAGATATATCAGAAACACTTTTGAACAAATATAAATAAAATGAAACAAAGACGTGGCTAAAAGGTCTTAGCAACCAGGCCATAAAACTAATTTAAAAAAAAAAAAGGGACCTTATGGCGGAAATGAGTTATCTACAGAGCTGAAAATTACATAAATGTACCGAACTATAGACCCAAGAACCAACCTTCTAACCACTACCGTTATTTTTTACGAATTTTTGAAGTTCACTGATCGAAATTATAAGTTTCGAGAAAATCGCAATTTAAGTATGCCGTACAAAAAAGTTATGTTTTAGTGTGAAGTTATAACTGATGGTATACTTTGATTGACTATGATTATTACTAATGGAAATTCTTACAATCCTTGCATAAACTTAAAACCTACTTTGCAATATTAAAATGTCGATATAATATATGGTTTGAATTACAAGAAAAACGATTTGTTAAGTCTTGCCGCGATAAGGTTCCTTTTTTACTAAACTTTAGATGAATACAAAACTTTTTTAAATTGACTTTTCGAAAAGTTGAACACATCTACATGTAGTAAATACAATCATCTTTTTAAAAATACAGTTAATACAAAAACGATTTTTTGAGGTATTTTACAAATTTATTAATATCTCGGAAACTAGTTACCGCCATAAGGTCCCTTTTGATTTGGACGACCACATCTGATGATGAGTTTCGGAGACAGACAACGGAACTCTTCAATAAATGCCAGCAAATCAACCGCGATTGCTGCTATAGCATATGTATGCATTGTTTACGCAATCACACAATATAAAATCACGCCTGTACCCTTTTTAAGGCGTAGGCAGATGTGTTTAATAGCTTCCTGTCACTCATATTCACATAGCAAATAGTGTTATATGAATGTTTTTTAGGGTAAGTAGGTACAACTAAAAAGTGAAAAATAAAAACTTTTTACAAAAAAAACAACCGACTTCCAAAAAAAACACTACAAAGTGAAAAATAACTTTAATTTCGGAAGTCGGTGTCGTTGGTTCTGTATTTTCATTTGTTGACACCGACTTTCGAAATCAAAGTTATTTTTCACTTTGTACTGTTTTATTTTGAAGTCAGTGTTGTTTTTTTTTCTTTTTTAACAAAGTTTTTACCTTAATTTAAAGTTTTTATCGTAAAACAATTGAATGTTTCGGTTTTCTATGGGATCATGCGAGTGTCGTGTTTACAGTTGTGCTGCTATAGCTGTTAGTGAAGACGTTTCAAGCCTGAACGCAGGTGGCCTGGAGGCCTACCCCCTAAATGAGAAGCGACGCGAGTGCTACCAGCGAGTAATTAATCAACAGACTCGCCATGCCCACGGCCTATTTAGGACGACTTGCAGAAAATCAAAATAAATAATATTTTTATTCTGCAAGTCGTCCCACGTTTCTTTTTGTGTGGAACTTTAAAATTTATCAACGTTTGGTACAGTTAGTAAGACAAGATATAACAATATTTTTATAAGGATTTTTAGTTTTTACTTTCGTTTTAAATAATATTTTTTGAACAACAGTTCATTGTTTGGCATAAATCTCATTTTACAAGCAAACGCACAAGTTCAAGTGTTATCCCAAGTTAATAAGAATAGTAGACATGTATGACTTTCGGTTATTATCGGGTAAGTAAACAATGGTTACGGGGGTTATTTTTGAAGTAGGACAGACCTATGAAAAGAATGAAGATATAATAAAATCTTTTGTTTTGACCAGTGATGTTTCTCCGGTACCTGTAAGTAAATAATGGTTGTGGCGATTACTAACAATTTTAAATATTTTAAAATTGTTGATTCTTTTATTTATAATAAATTATTGATTTATTTTTGTAATTGTTAATTATTATCTTTATGGCGATTGCTTATTATTTTATAATTTTAGGTTTACCAATTATTATTGAACCTACATGTATGAATGTTCATTAATACCTCGTGTGTTAATTGGTGTCAAAGGAGATGGCCAAAAATTGTATGGGCCTATACCGCAGAAAGTACATAAATAAAATGTTGTCATTTCATAGTAGACATCTTCTATAAAAATAAATAAAAAGGTGTATATTGCTCAGCAGTAGGGAACAGAAGTTATTAAGGTTTCAAAAAGTGATTCAGTATATGACTAAATCGGTTTTATGTATATTAATGTATATATTTTATGTCTGTCCTAGGAGTTTAATATGCATAGCGTATTAGTTACAAAAAACTGGGAGAACAGTATTTTTTCATCTGAAAATCTATTGTTTGTAACATTGATTAGAAGTAAAACAACGTAGGTACATTATGTATTTTAATCATTTAACGTCATCAATACATTATCTAAAAATGCTGCTGGTGGAACAATACCTTCTTGGTATCTCGCCCACCCAAGTACCAAAGAATTGTCATGATATGTGCACAACATCCAACAGTCCGGTTTCCAGCTACACAATTACACCAGTAACCTAATAAAGCGTTTCTAGGTTGGTCTTGACTTGAGGGATGCTCATCATATAAAATATTAATGTAATACTCATGTCGAGATGTATGTCTCGATTTAATGCGACCTCTTAATAGAACAGGGTGATTTCTCCTATGTGCATTACAAGTTCTTCCGAAAACTCTAGCTCTGGACTTACAACAACAAAGTGGAGCACTCGCGTGGGACTACGACACTATAAAATATAAACGTACATTTGTCAAGTAAAAACACAAAACCAAAAGAAAACAATTTGCGCGCGCGCAACGGACATCGAAGACTCGAAGAGGGAAAGAACGTGTTTTGACATTTGACGGGGTAATTTGAGTGCTGCCAGCACAAAAGCGAAATAATCCTATCCATAATAATTGCACTTAGATTTTTGTAGTGTTAATTCAATAATAGATGGTACTATTTATAGATAGAAAAACATAAAAAATAATAGTTGATTACAGTTTGGGTTTTAAATATTTTTCATTTTAGGTCCGCTGTGCGTAATAGTTAATGTTTTTCCCTGTTTTGATTTAGTTGATTTTGTATGGCAACACTAAGGGTACTTTACGTCAAATAAAACAGAAAAAACTTTTAATTATGATTTATTATTATCTGCTGCTTTAAGCCATAAATAGTTATTCAAAATTCTTGATTTTTTTTATTTAAATTAATTACACTACATTTATTTGTGTACACTTTGGGGCAAATTTTGTCCATCTCCTTTGTGATGATTTAATCTTTTCTGTTAAACTCAAACTCAAAGCATTTATTTCAATTAAACCGTACAGGCACTTTTGAATTGTCAAAAAGTCGGTCAGTCAGAAAATATGAAGCTGGTTGCCCATTCCAAAGCGTAGGTACCTATGGAGAAGAACGGGCAAGAAACTCCATGGACACTCTTTTGATGTGAAACATCTATAGCCGCACGTAAAACAAATTTCTGGCGTGGCGACGCATGCCGTGACGACGCGTCGCCACGCTATATGATGGTGTATATATACAGTCACAGTCTTGTGTACTGTGTGGCGACGCGTCGCCATGCGCAATGTTTCACATCTGCCAGGCGTCCCGTGACGGCTCACTTTTTTTAATTATATTTTACAAAAATATTAGTTACATCATTACTTTCGATTTTAAAATTATATAATGTGAGAACGATGTAAAAAAATAAGAAATACGTACGCGTTAAAAGCGTCCAGAATACAGCAAATAGTAGGAAAAACACAATTAAAATTTTAAATAATTAAAAATAAGCTGAGGCAGCTACGTGATGACCAGCCCCAACTGACGGCGCCCGTTCACGATCATGACGCATAAATCAGCACCATTCAGCTCAACCATTTTGAAGGGAGCTAAATGATCCAACACACACGCCACCGTCAGCGAGATATTTGTGTGAGCATGACATACTATCAGCCGCCAGGGCACATTCAAGTCAATGAAAGACACATAACCCGGTAAATGGTACATAGAGTATAGTATATACATAGAACTCACATCTGTGTTATGCAATTATACAATACAAAGGAAATTGAGTTTATACAATGCAAAGGCAGTCTTACAATCTTCAGCAGCTCCAACAGAATTTTTAAGTGTCAATCAATTAGTTGTGGTTGTGGAGCAGGACCAGCATTGAGCCAGGCATTTTTATCAGCGATGTAATCCCCTAACTTATAATATGCTTGACTGCATAGTGTGCGTTTTATACAAGACTTGAATTTTGTCTCATTCAAAATAATATGCGACAACGTTGTGATGATTAAATGTTTTATTAAAAAAATCTTTTTAGGGTTCCGTCCCTCAATAGGAAAAAAATGAACACTGTCTTATAGGATCATTTTGTTGTCCGTCCGTCCGTCTGTCGGTCAAGACCCTTTATCTCGGGAACACGTAGAGGAATTGAGTTAAAATCATATACTCAGGCCTGCAGTTTCTTGAAGCCAAACAATGAACAAATCAAACTTCAATAATCAAATCAAAGTTAACGTCAAAAAGATACAGCCGTTTATGCCGCAAAAAACGTACTCGTATATTTCGACACTCTCAAGGAAATCAAAATGTATAGGGTACTTCTCGTTGACCTAGAATCATGAAATTTGGCAAGAAGCAAGGTCATGTAGCACAAGTTAAGTAAAAAAAAATCAGAAAACCGTTTCGTAGTTACATAAAAAAAACCCGTGATAAACTATTTACTTATATAATTACCTTTCGGCACTAACAGTTTTGCTACTGATTGTACTTTTTCTCATTTTGATAGTAACGTGGGACGAGTTGCAGAATGAAAATATTATTTATTTTGATTTTCTGCAAGTCGTCCTAAATGGGCCGTGGGCATGTAGGACGAGTTGATGAATTACTCCTGCCGGCAGCTGATTTTAGTTGTGAAGGTAAATGCTTGTAAAATGGGTGACGTCAAAATGTGCTGAGTAAAATTCTGTCATTGTAAGTGCAATGCCTCGTAACCAGCTTAAACTGAGTAGGTACTCTTGTGAAAGATACAGTACGTTTATGCAGAGTAAAATTAAATTAATTATAAGAGTTACTACGTATATGCAGAGTGAAATTAAATTAAGAATAAGTATAATAATTGGAACAATTACGAGTTATAACCCCCTTAACAAACATCTTTTCAACATAGGCGCCACAGACAGCCCCCTATGCAAAAAGGCTACCTTGACGCCGAGGAATCAGCCGCCCACGTCATCCTGGAATGCGAGGCCATGGCTTCTCAACGTGCAGAAACCCTCGGAACGATGAGGTCGCTCCGCGAAGCCTGTGAAGCTCCCATGAAGCTTCTGTGCTTTTGGGCGGAGCTAGGCTGGCTCTGTTAGCCAGATTCCTCACGCACAGCGGTCCGAATGGGAGTCTAAGTGCGGAAAAGGGAGTCCTTCAATCATCATCATCATCATAGTAAAAAAAATTGGAAATCCAAAAGTGCACGACTCATAATGCTCATTTGATCATACAAAAAACATAGATACTATATTAATTAGTTGTTTATTAATTATAATTAAACTACTTTGAATAAAAGAGCCATTTTCAATAGGGTTCTTCCTATAGGTGAAACGAATCTATAAAAAAAAACGACGGGTTGCACTCCGGGAGTGCCGGCAGAAGTGAAAACATGAATATTAACGTTGTGCATTTTTAATATTTTGGAATGGTTAGAGAATAATTTTGTACGAATTGCTTTCATTATCAGTATAAAAGTACTATTATTTATGTGGTGGAATACAATATTCATTTATTGGCGCTATCGTACACAAACATGACAATTTATATTACATTAAAAATTTAACACTTCAGAACTATTACAATTATTTTACATTAAAAAGTTTATCTCTTAGGAAAATCAACTTCCATCCATAATTTCAACGACTTTTTCATCATCATCATTACCAGAACCATCATCGCTAATCAGTACTAATCACATGGTACTGAGAATTGAGAAGAAAGAAAACTGAGAGTTTTATAGGTTTAAAATATATATTAAAGGTCTATCTTTAAGTATTATAAGGAATACAGTTAAACTATAACCAATATCATATTTAAAAGAGCTTATTTCATATTTCTTATTACATTTTAAGGCTGAATGACGATTCCTTTGCTCTATTCGTGCAACGCGACGCGACGATGAATTAAAAGTCAACATGACATAACAATAACAACCGATGACGCGACGCTAACAAAATCACTTGAATTTGTAGTTTTTAAACTTTTGGGTGCTTGATTATTTGTATCAGCGAGTGCTTTTAACATAGGTAGTTCTGTGACTAAGAGGATAAATACAACTACCTAATGAAATGTGAGTATTATGATTTTTTCACTGATAGTATATGGCTATTATTACTATTGTCTCATCCACGAGTATTGTATGATACACGAGATATTAATAAAATTTAAGTAAATTACATGATTAGCTATTGTTTTACTATAATATGTACGTATAACTTTATTGTTGTAACGTAACATTGTGTGTTTTAGCATGCCAAGAAGTGCTATACTTTCATTACATAATATGAAAACTGTATAGGTACTTGGAAATTATAATTTTCATATTTAATTTTGTAGAGTCCTAAGCAACCCCTAAGACGACCTACTGACCAATTACTGCCTGTAGAACAATCTACTAGAGGCATGCTCCAGACCGAACAGTCCACACCTTCAATACCAGTAAGTTAATTCTAATAAAATATAATAATGTAATGTTATATTTGCAGGGCGAACGGACATACAACCAGGCCCATCTTTGTATAGGGACAATGTGCCAATGGAAAACCAGCCTAATACAGAACAAAAGGTGAAGTTTTAAATAAAAGTCTTACAATAATATGTTTTAACTTTATAATGGATATTTAGATAACTTTTTTTTGTATTACAGTTTGAGGCTAGATCACCACTTGCAGTCTTGCAATGCGTCATCATAGGAGTAATGCCCCAATTGCATCTTCATGTAAGGTTAACTTAATTATAATTTGGTTAATTATTGGTTTAGTGTAAAAAGCACTACATAGTAGTGGTCTCACTTTTGATTCCCGGGTTGGGCCAATTTGTTGGGATTTTCTGTAGGTTTTTTCAACAGCAGCCCTTATTCAATCAAGATCAAGATATAGACTACATCTAATAGAATCAAGATATAGACTACATCTAATATGTATACTACATTGTAATATCTATTCCTTTAGAGGGAGAGTGATGTGATGTTGATGATACTTACATATTTGTTTTACCTCTGTATAGTAATTTGTTGCATTTTTATGTTCATAGCATCTCGTAGGCATCGAACGGCACACCGCCGTCTGATCCAGCACTCACCACCTTCTCAAAGGCAATCCAAATGGCGAGCCTGACTGAATGTTTTGTCGCCATTAAAGAGAGGTGTTTGGAAAATGAGAGACTTCTTATTGACAACCAGCAGAGGATGTTCGACTTTTAAGGAAATAAGTGAGTCATGGTCAAGGCAGACCCAGGCACTGCAGGATTTATGAGCATCCATCAGTCGAGGAAGTTGAATCTCCGAAACATGGATCTACTACTATGTTTAGATAATTTTAAGTTTATTTAAGATGGATGTTAAGAAGTTTAAGTATAAGAACTGTTTTTTTGTAGTAAATGTCAATGTTTGTTAGCGGGCATGCTCTTTATGCCTGCAGGCTTTTATTTAGGTACTTATTTAATTTTGTTTTGCTTGGGTAGTTTTCATTGTATATACTAAATTATTTAATTAAATGTCCTGTTTCTTGTAATGTTAATTACTTTGCATACCTACTATTGTATAGAATCAAGTTTTTCTAACTGAATATCAAAAGTCATTTTGAATAAATGATTTTTGATTTGATTGATTGTTTTTAATAGTAAATAAAAAAGAAAATAATGCAGTTATCTGTTTAATTTCTCATACCCCTGTATACACTCTTACCCATTTAAAAATATAGTACAAATAGGGACTAAGGTATAAATAGGCACATATTATTATAGGCTATTGATATTATACTAATCATATACACCTTAAACACCACACTTTAAATACACACCTTAAATGTTATGACAATTGTTGATTATAATAATATTTTTATTAATAATTTAAATACCTATTTATTGTATCTAATCAATAATGGTGAGTATATTCTATCTAAACACGTTAACCACATCTGTAAAGGAACGCATAAATTGTAGATACAACATGCTCGCCATAATTGATTAACTAAATCTCGCCTACTTATCAGCCTACTCTCTAAGTCATCATGTGTTGGAGCCTGATGTGTCAGGATTCCAAGTAACCTAGATTCTTCATCTAAGTCACATTGGTCTCATCATCATAGGAGCTGGTAGCCCGGCTCTATTACATATGTCGTTTAAAACACAGGAAGCCATCACAATTTCTCCCACTTTTATAGGATCATAGTACAATACCCTATGTACTAATAAACATCTGAACCGTCCTTTCAGGATTCCAATAGTCCTCTACACTGTTTCTTGCACTGCTGTGCAAATTGTTGTAATGGCTCTGGAGTCTCAGTTTCTGAATTACTAAAGGGAGTCATTAAAAAAGGCCTTTGAGGATATCCTGAGTCACCTGAAATCAATGAATGAAGCTAGAATTAAGTGCAATCTTGACTTGTGTTTAAGTTATCATTGTATTGTAAATAATAACTTCGTGGATTGCCCTAGAGGCAGAAGACTGAGATATGTAGGTATGTGTCTACATTCTTCCCAATGATTTTTTGGTAACTTCCATTAGCCAAAAATGATAGTGTGCATAATATCTGAAACATCAGGAATTCAATAGGCTTTTGTTGGTGTGTGGTGAGGTATACCCATCATATCTCAAGAAACCTAGATGTAAACAAACCTTTAGCCTCTTGGTTAAACCACTGGAACGAAGTCGCGGACGCATATATGGAGTTAAGTCATCTTCCAATATATTAATTAAATCCTCAGAAAGCCTGTAAAATCTGTATCACGGAATATTGTTTTAAACTTTCGTATTTGTTTCGCCTGTCGAGCTTTCTTCAAATTATCACTTTTCTTAGCTTCTTCTAATAAATGTAGCTTCAATTGTGTAGTAAAAGAATAGAAATATTTAAAAAATTAAGTACAGTTTATTATTTTTGTCAGTCTACGCCCGAATATTTAGAGATTTTTGATTTGACAGTTAGAATTAGGAGTGGGCGATACAAATCGTATATAGATACAATATCTATATATCGGTACAATATCCAATACCTACATATATATCGGACAGTACTGTATCTATATTTCAGGTATCCGCGTACCTAGAACGAGACACTATAACGATATCGTCATTAAGCATCGCATGCGTCGTCGGCATTAAGTCCGCCTTTGTACCTTTTTGTGCGAAAAGTTTAAATAAATAAATAAATAAATAAATAAATATCGTATCACATGATCTATGATATTCGGTTCAAACTGATTCCGGTACAGTAGTAGTTATACGGTTGTAGGTACCATATCCTTGCGATGCGCGCGGGCGGGAGTGATGTAGCTAGAGATGAACGAGCGAGAAAGCGCGTTAAGCTAACGTCTAATACTAATTTTAAACATTATATACAGGAGCATAGAGTTTAATACCGAATACATTATTTTGTAAACACTTGTAAACAGGTAACCATCAATAAACGTCAAAGGGTTTTAAATCGTACCTATGGCATTCTCAACAAAAAAAGTGAGCCGTCACGGGACGCCTGGCAGATGTGAAACATTGCGCATGGCGACGCGTCGCCACACAGTACACAAGACTGTGACTGTATATACTTACACCATCATAAAGCGTGGTGACGCGTCGCCACGGCATGCGTCGCCACGCCAGAAATTTGTTTTACGTGCGGCTATAGATGTTTCACATCAAAAATTGTTTTAAAATCACTTTACGTGACCCTTGACCTTGATTGCACTTTGCTGTTTTCGTCAGTCTTCAGTTATTAGCTTCACTCATAACTGATGAATAGATACTTGACCTATTTAAATAATTGATAAAAATATAAATCTAGAAAACCGAAACGGCTGTACTAGTTTCATTTCAGAGTGCCATATTATCAACAATACATTCACTGATTTCGAATATACAGTTACAAATAAAATACAATGATGTAATGAATCGAACAAAACCGAAACCTAAATATCACAGTACCAATTTCGATTCCGAGTTCCACACTGATTCAGCCAATATATAGATATTGAAATATATAGATACGATATCCGATATTCTAAACCGATACATAGATACGATTTGATATAGTGTAAAAGCGATATTACCCATGCCTAGTTAGAATCGAGGCTGTGGGCGAGACGTCTGACGGTTTACGTCTTACGAATTTTCGATCAGGGTCACGTGACCTGACGCGAATTTAGAAGTTTTTACCCATTCCAAAAAAGTACATACACAGCGCCGCTAAAGAAGTTTTCACTTCAAAAAATGACTGATTTGATTGATTTTTTCGCAAGCTATAATGTAGGTATTCAGGTTTCACACTTGATTGACAGTATGTTTTTTATATTTTGATGTTTTTTTTCGTTTCTACTGCATTAAATAAATTTTTGAAAAGGTCAGAATTAATCTTCATTAAATTATCTATGCAATTGTATACATTAAGTAAGTTCTGTGTACTAGCAAGAGTATAAAAATAGAAACAGTTGCAGAAAGGAGGTAACTTTTATTGTCGCTCGTAAAGCTCTCTCTAGTGCCTCGCATTATAAGTCGTGCAAAATGCTTAAGATGTTATTCCCCATAAGAAAATAGTAGTTTTTTTCTGGCCGGCACTTTAATTTTTAATGGTAAGGGTATAAAATGTTCGACACTTGAATGATTCTTATGTGTTTGCATAAGTATGACAATTCCTAAAATAAACCTGACAAAAAAAAAAAAACAAAAAAGGATAGCAACATACTCGTAAACAAACTTTTATGAATTTCAGGCAAGTTTCCATTGTGACTTGAAAGTACAGATTGTACTGAAGTCAGCTGAACACACGCTGCAGTTATAACAAACTGAGTTTTACTCTTGTAACAGAGGATCATAAAAATTTAAATTGCCGATCGTGAATGAATCCCACGCACAAGGGTGCGCAACTTGATGAATTTGAAAGGATTATAAAAATTCAGGTCTCAATCCTCCCGGTATCCCGGTACTGCGGCACTCTGGTACCGGTACTGCGGTACTCCGGTGTAGCGGTATTCATAATAAAGTTTGCCAAAAGAGTTCATTACAAAAGTTTGGTGTGTTGCTAAATCGTTGAGTGCGGCGACACTAGCGCTGTCTCGTGTGTCTCAGAAGGACCATGCATTGCACCGTGTAACACAAATTGACTGCAATTTGGTTGGTTTGTTTAACATCCTTCTAATGTGCATACTTTGCTGACAGCTTGACGTTGTTTTCTCCTTCTGATATTGCTCAATACAATGACGTCAATCATATCCCTTTTTAATCGGTCTTCAGATGTGAACCTTTTGCATATTATTGCTTACGTTCAATGCTCGGTAACCGAAATTTTTTAACAATCGCGTGCGGCCCAGAGAGGTTCATTAGTGGGCCGCACAACGGGCCCGCGCGCCGGGAACAGGCCGCACGGCACCGCACGGAGTCGTGCTTATGTAACACTGCGTGTTAACTACGAGCACCAGCCTACTGGAACATGATTGTGTGTATGTATAGTAGAGGCAACGTACTTATTGTTACTCATACTCGCATCTACAGCCAACCAATAAAATCAGAGTTGTCAAAATTCTTCTTTAAAGAGATGTAGCAGTAGATGTAGCAGAGAGCTGAATGTGCGTGGTTGACATACTTTCTTCTACTTTGAAATTATTCCAATACACAAAGGAAACAGCACAATAGTTGCTTGCGGTCTGAGCCTCCATGTAAGCTATTCAATCTATAACAAATCTTAGTATAAACTAAACCAATTACGTGACCGCAAGAGTAGGAACATCATCCAAGCGGAAACCCTCCTTAATATAATTTGATCAGTAATGTTGGTTCATCGCACCTTCGTCCACTGCTTCAAAGAAACGCTTTCTAATTTGTCCTTCAGATGTCCTTGAGTCACGAGATTGCATTCTTTAGAGGACACACATCAAGTGAGGTGCGTACGAGCGTGATGACGACACGGCACAGTTCACAGGTCACCGCGCGACAACAGTGTCGCTCGCGTGTTGCCGGCGAGCGCCACTGTCGCCACTATACTCGTCGCAATATTATGAGTTCAACAAAAAGGTTCTCATCTCCCCATTCATGTGAAGTAAAAGTACGAGCACACTAAACGTACGTGTGACACGGTTTCTTTGAACGTTTCTGGGATTTGTATGTTGATAAGAAACATGTAATAACATGTCTTCTTGTGAATCTCCTGTAGTATCAGAGCAAGAATGCAGGTCGTTGAGTGTGCCTCGCGTGTGACACAACCATCGTTTGGCGCACAACGGTTCACAAGCGGCCCGCGCTCAAGGAGGCTACGTGTCGGATAGCTAGCTGCCTTGTTACACTATCGCATGTTATCATATTATGTACTTCAACTTGCACACAGAGCTGGATTGGGTTTTTAAAGAGACTTTACATTTTTAACCGACTTCTAAAAAGGAGGAGGTTCTCAATTCGGATGTCTCTATTTTTTTTCAATGTATGTTCGGGCCTAACTTCATCGCAGATAGACGGATTTGCAAAATGTTTTTTTGATGTGAAACATCTATAGCCGCACGTAAAACAAATTTCTGGCGTGGCAACGCATGCCGTATACAGTCACAGTCTTGTGCACTGTGTGGCGACGCGTCGCCATGCGCAAAAATAATTTCGATGTTTCACATCTGCCAGGCGTCCCGTGACGACTCACTTTTTTTTTTTTCGAAGTAGCTTTATTCCGAAATGGTCCCTTTTAAATTTCGTAAAGATCTGATGATGAGTTTCGGAGACAGACAACGAAACTCTTCAATAAATGCCAGAAAATCAACCGCGATTGCTGCTATAGTATATGTATGCATTGTTTACGCAATCACACCACATAACATCAAACCTGTACCAGGCAGATGTGTTCAATAGATTTCTGTCACTGATATTCACATAGGTAGTGATATATGAATTTGTTTGGTGTAGCTAGGTACAACTAAAAAGTGAAAATTAAATACATTTTTACAAAAAATAAATACAACGACTTCCAAAAAAAAACACTACAAAGTGAAAAAAAAACTTTAATTTTGCAAGTCGGTGTCAAAAAACGAAAATTCAGAACCAACGACACCGACTTACGAAATTAAAGTTATTTTTCACTTTGTAGTGTTTTTTTTTTGGAAGTCGGATGTTTTTTTTGGTAAAAAAGGTTTTTATATAGCAACTATATTGCCAGGACAAAAAATATTTAAGGAAAATTATTTCAAGCTCGGAATTTTTAGGCATTAGTATAATAAGTCATCGCCAGTTTTATTTCACACATCTTTTTTCCAGCCTCCGGTAAGAAACGCCAAAAGAAACAACGCTACATTCGCAATGCGGGCACAATGCTCTTCGCACGTCGCGGTACAAACTCGTCGATACTCTGCGATGTTCTGCGGAGGCATTAAGTTAACGCGCGTCGCCGCTTTGATATGCAAATGTTCGTCCGCGCGGATGGCGGGGTCTCACACGATGTGTTTTAGGGTTGCGTGTCCAAAAGATGCCGACGGAACCGCTATTGCTGAGCTTGCCGCGGTCTATCGTTTAGGGCTGTATCTATCTTCTACAACTCATCTCATAGCACACGGACATATAGTAGCTAACCCAATCCGCAGCGACGCTGTTACAATGCTTATTAAATAATAATATGTAAGTATACGCTGCAGGAAGGAGGTTCATATAGAGAATGGTGAACGGCTCTAGTGGAGGTGACGCTGACTCGGGGCAGTGCTTGTACGGGTGCTTCGAGCTTTCAACGAAATAGTTGAAACTAAATACCGCGGAATATGTTTTACTATGACCCCTCTCATAGGAATTAATAAAAATAAGGTAGGTGAGGTAAAATAGTTTTGACGGTACGGATCCCTTGGCGACATACGGACTGGCTCCTGGCCCGTTTTCTCTAGCGCCTGTTTACTTTACTCCGTTATTGCTATTCAAGGAGTATAACAATGTTATTGGGAGCCTGACGTCACACGAGAAAAAGTTCAATTTAGATAATTATTTTTACACGCTTTTTCGAAAGTGTTTTATGTGAGATAAAAATGGATTCGACTATATAAGATACACTTACTATACCACTTGGTTTTTAAACAACGTGACACCAATACCTGAACCTTGAATAGTTATAAGAATAATATAATTGATTTTTTATTACGTTGATTTTTTATTTTTCTAAAACTTGTATTTATTTACACATATCACTATCTTTTTTTTTTGAGGGGTACATCTTGACTTACATCATTTAACATATCTTCTGAAAGACTAGGATTTTAGTAAATTGATACAGTTCAACTAAAATATGTAAAGAGGTGACTGATAAGTAAAAAAAATAAATCTTAAGGGTTATATCTTCATCTTTTGTTTTAGCACATTTTGCTAGAATCATTATTCTAATGAGTTATTAGACGTTTTAACTTGATGTATATCAGTTTACACTAAGACAATTTATTGGTGCAAGCTTGGTGCAACGTAATATAACTGTACAAGTATCATTAATAACTTAATTTTAGCACATAAAAACTAAGTAAAAGTTACAAGTCGCAGGTTTTTCATGAATTACTTCCAAAATTAAATATCTATCAAAAAATCTAAATTATATAGAGAAAGAAAATGTTTTGTTCTACAAAAGAGTGCACTGATATTTTACCTAGCCCACTTAATTAACGAACTAGATTTTTTTAAATCTTGTTTTTGCTGTCCTGTAAAATGACGTTTTTTGACTTGTATCACTTATCACAGGAGGCACAGATATATTCTTGTAAGATCTACGAGTAGGTAAGGGTAGGAAATGAAAAATCTACGTTACTAAGTTAAAACTCAATCTTTCTTCAAATTAGGAATCGAACTGTAACTTTTTATCATAGTACATACTTTATTCAATTTAGTTAACAAGTTTTAACCTGGGTACTTTTATTTCAATTTTCCCAATGGAATGACAAACGCTATCAGTTTTGCTCATCACTGCACACTCCACACAACTTCTACTAAAATACCTGCGTAAAAAGAAAGGTATCCAATTTTCCAATCGACCAACTCAATTTAGCCTCAGTATCGGCAAAAAGGGCTCTTGAGTACAAAATCGTCGTAGCATTCGTAGGCGATTTAGCATCGTAGCCTCGTAGCCTCGTAGCACCGTAGATTGCGTAGCTCCGGATTACGTAGCGCCAACTATCACGATTAGTGGCGACTGAAACTGAGTCTTGGGCCGCTACGAGCTACGGGGCGCCTCTCAGACGTAGCGTTTTCTATTTCGGGGTATTAGGAAAGTAAACTATTTCCACAGAAATAAGGGGACTATTTTAATTAGAATTAAAGCGGTATGTTTATTCACTTTGGATGACGTATATAAACCGTCTTTCCTTAACCAGTTATAAACTTCGTCTTTCCTTAATCAGTTATCAACATTATTGTTCGAATTTTATCACGGCCAACTACCTAACCGTTTAAGTATTATTCACATCTACCTACGCTTCATGAAATTCAAATGGTATCTATAGTAAATCTGTCTCAAGTAAAAGGTATAAAATATACACCTACCTATAATAGCCGCCCAATATTCCAACATCTACATTAAGTAAAGCCTCACCGCGCAAGCTGGGCGGCACGCAATGCCTGCGCGATTTATTGCACAAACAATCTCCGCCCTACAGCGTAAACGATTTCTTATTGCTCCTCTTATGAAAATTATTACAAATAATTGTAAACATTACTCAGAAGCTTACGTTTTTATTAAAAGCAGCCGTTTATAAGGTTTCGGGAGATTGTTGGCACTTGAAACAGATTTTTTGTGGCTTGCAGTAAAAACCAAAAAAAAACGTAAAAGGTACGTTTTCTACCTTTGGTTATAATTCTGGAAAAAAATGTAATAAAGAGGAAAAGCCCGCAGTAGTTATAAAAAACTGCTATTACCGAGCAAGGTGTTGATCGGGGCTATGTTCTCGATCTCACGATCGAGAACGTAGCCTCAATCAACACCATTGTAGTGGTACAGACTTTTTGTCTTAGGTTGAGGTATGCACAAATAAAATCCAAAATATTTAAAAGCTCTATATGACTTTGCCTAGTGTTCCAGCCCAGGACCCGACGGTCTGCCGTCCTACTTGCGACCACAACTACAACAGTATTCCACAAAACGTCGGCTACACTCAGTAGAAACCAATGAGTAGGTGCAGCATGGCAGACTGTACTGTTGTGATGTTTGCATTATTATTACTAGCTATGCCCCGCGGTCGAGCTTGCGGACGGCGAGCAATGTGCAGCACGCCGTCCGGTAAGGACCAGGCCCGGGTCGGCGGCGCGTTGTGTTCCACGCGCGCCTCAAAGAGATGTCAGCACTAACTGACGGGGTCCGCTAGGGCCGATGCCTGCTAGGGTCGCGGGTTGTTCGAAAGAGATACCGTGGCCCCTGGCACAGGCAACTGAAGGAGCACGGGTGGGTGTTAGTCAGTAAAAGTCTGACACGCCCTCCCGCTCGCCCAGTGCGGAAGAAGTTATTTGATAATTTCCCATCCAAAAGAAAAAAAATAGCTATGCCCCGCTGTTTCAACTGCGCAAATTAGAGGAAAAAACCTAATAAAATATATTTCATTAGGTACTTTAAGAGTATTAAGTAAGATTATTACATAACTAGCTTCTGCCCGCGACTTTGTCCGCGTAAATTTCTTGTTTCCGACCCACGCCGTCGCATCGCATCGCATCGCCTGCCAGCGCTGTCACTTCGTTTTCGCTTAGCGATCTTTCTAACTTTTATTCTTTTTGCTCGGCTCCTAAGGGTTATAGCGTGATGTTACATAGCCTTCCTCAAGAATTAGGCTAGCAAATGTAAAAATATTTTTTAAAATCGACTCCGAGAAAAATCCTACCGATTAGCGCGTTCAGACAAACAAACTCTTTTGCTTTATTATTAGTATTATTTATTATCTTCGTCGTGTGTGATAGTCCATTGAATTGTATGGCGAGCGATATTGTATCTTAAGATAAAATATTATAGTATCTTAGCCGTGTGCAGCGCCCCTTTTTTTTCTTTTTTTTTTTTTTTGTCGCTGAGAAATGACGTTACGCATCTCCGCTCGTCGGGGGACGACACGGAGTATGTGGGACTCCCTGCCAAGGTGGCAGTATACCCACTAAAACTCAGCGGTGTTCCCTCTTCGCCTTGATGGGGGGGGTCATGGGAATCCGGCTCAGCCTTAGCGTCCACAACCCCCCGGCGCATGCCCGCCTAACTGGCGAGCCCCGAATGGCAGCGCCCCTTAGTGAACTCCACTGCGGGTGACGTAACCTACGACAAACTTATTATTTGCGGTTGGTACAGTAATCGGGTCTAGGGATCGAACCGCAAAATTAAGTTTGATTTTTGTTTTATATACTTTTCCGGGATAAAAAGTACCCAGTGTGGTGCCCAGGATATTAAAGAATAATTATACCCAGTTTCATCGTAATCTAACCGGTAGTTTTTGTGTGATGCCTGAACAAACAGACAGACAAAAATTTTTTTAATCACATTTTTGGGTTCGGTGTCGGTATAGTAACACCCCTGCCATTTATTTTTTTGATATTTTCAATGTACAGAATTTTCACTTCTACAGATTTATTATAAGTATAGATGGCCGGCCGCCTTGCGGAGTTATTTTAAAACTATGATATCTCTTAAGATATTCATTGAAAATATCAAATGGTGTCGAGGGCAATTTTGTTTAAAATTAATAAATTGTGATGAATAACGTATTTATTGGATAAGAATTAATATTATGTTTATGAAAACAAATAATGCATTATTTTAGAACAAATTTGATTACCATAAAAAAGGTTATGATGAACCTTAAAAGATAGACATGCTGTCGCGGACTTTTTTTTAGAACTTTCAAGGAAGCAATTCCGTCTTCCTTGATTTTTTGCGTAACTTTAACCGTTTACGCAGCATATGCAACGGAAGCTCTCAAAAGGAATAATTTTTCCCGCTTTTTCAACATTTTTCATTGATGCTCTGCTCCTATTGGTCGTAGCGTGATGTTATACAGCCTATAGCCTTCCTCGATAAATGGACTAACCAGCACAAAAATATTTTTTCAAATCGAACCAGTAGATCTTGAGATTAGCGCGTTTAACCAAACAAACTCTTTAGCTTTGGCGACGGCTGCGATTGGTTTAGACCAAACCATATCAATGCGCCCCCTCATAATACCAATTAGAAACAAATGAACATCGCCACTCGTGTGGCGCACAATAACAATTGTTGTCATACTGTATGTTACCCCAGTCTCGTATACACCCTCAACTCGAGCGGGGGGGGGGAGGGGAGGAGAGGAGAGAAGTTAACCCGATCCCTTTAATTGAATCTCAGCGCGGGACGAATGAGCTAAACATTTTCTTTCCATTTTCCGATCAGTGTGGATGAAAATATTATGGCGCACATAATAAAGAGTATTCTATTCTATTCTATTCTATTCTATGGCGCATATTGGATAATTTACCATGTCGCGTGGCGTTTTAGATGAGGGTAGTTATAGCTGATGGGTTTTATCTGTTGCTGCTCGTATTGTGGAGACAAGTTGAAGATTAATTTCCTATTAAAGTATAGCAATAGGAGAATTTCAAGTTCTGCAGTATCATTCACTAAGCATTACTTCGAAGAGGTGTGAACTTGCGATGATCTTTAAAAACATACGAGCTCGCTTTCAAATCGTATGCGGTAGCTATGTAAGTCCCATCACAGACACAAAGTGTCTCTTCAAGAAAGAATGGATGCCCAATGGAAATAGTATTAATACTCTTAATAAGTATTTAGTACTGTTATAATAAAATCACCTCAAACGTATGGTTACTACGTCACGTAGATTTGTATTGTCTGTTCCAAAAGTATCTGATTAAAGTGTTAACAAACCCTATTCAGGTTAAGATATCACGTAATCACTCATTAAAGGTTTTTAGTAACATTCATCATGGGCCTTATTAGAAGGCTGAAAGTCACCCAAAGGGCAATGGAGAGGGCTATGCCTGGAGCTTCTCTGCGGAATCGAATCAGAAATGAAGAGATCCGCAGGAGAACCAAAGTAAACGACATAGCCCGAAGACTTGCCAAACTTAAGTGGCAGTGGGCAGGGCACATTGCTCGAGATTTTGGAGTGGCGACCACGTACCGGAAGACGTAGCGTTGGAAAGCCTTCCACAAGGTGGTCCGACGACCTTGTGAAGTCCGCAGGAACCCGTTGGATGCGATAAGCACAGAACCGGTCGAAGTGGAGGTGCTTGGGGGAGGCCTTTGTCCAGCAGTAGACGTCTTTCGGCTGTAATGATGATGATGATGAGTAATATTCATCTGTATCTAGAAGTTTTCAACTTTATATCTCACCACTTTAGCCAATAATTATTATTGTTTTAAAAACGTTATCAAATTGTAATTAAGAAACACACCTTTAACGTGATTTGAAATTAGGATTTTGGGTTTAATTTAAGTAATCAATTTATAAGTGACACCACAGATTGGCATTTACACTGTACGTTTTCTGATCCATTTGTTTACATTTTTATCAAATACTTTTGGAACAGACCGTAGATAGATACACAGCAAATCGATGGGTATCGAATGTTGTATGCTGATACAATGCACCGCGAGCCACTACACCGACCGGGCCCTCTTGACCTCGATCAGTTGTAACTAAATACATGCCGTTTATTGACACCTGCCGACTGATTATTCGAACCAAACGTGACGTCCCGGTGATGGCGATCGTTTGTCCATTGCGACCGATCTTGGTGGTTCAGTAGGGTAGTTCAATGTAAAAGCCGAGCGAACGCCACCGGTGCAACGGTAGTTTGTGATCAAATGTGTTTTTTATTGCCGGCATATCGGCCCGTCACAATCGCGGGCCAAGATGTAGTTGCTCCAAACTACTTGACAATTTGAGAGTCAGTATCCCACCGCTCGGTTCATGAAAGTACGCGGTCATAGTAAATGTATGTATCATTACTTCGGCGCCTTCATCTCGTGCTCGTTGACGTCCCGTTGACAGTGGCGGTGGAGCGCTGGTGGCTGCACAGTTTTGACTGGACCTTTATTATGTGCGTAGACTATGACTGGACACAGTCACAGTAGTAGTAGTGGCCTTATAATGTACGATCTTTTATAATGCACGATCTTTTATAAATCGTATCAGCCAAAGAAACAAACAAAACCAGAAACAAATTAAGTTCCCACTCCCATTGTATGCACAGAAAGTAGTTTCATTATAAAAGAACTTGTAAAACTGTCAACAGAGAAATCCTCGGCTCGGGCAGCACGAATAAGTGCGGTATCTGAATCACTTAACCCTCGCTGTACCGCCGCCGCGCTGCCGAACAAACAAACACGGTCACTGCTCGCGGTCCATAAATCTAGCGGTAAGGCGCGCGGCGCGGAGGGGCAGGCGGCGGGGGCAGGGGGATTATTAAGACGTACTCGTAATAAAAACGCGCGACTCGCGGCTCATTAATAACGTGCACTCGCCGCGATCTCGCCCCGTGTGTAACCAACACACTATACCATACATTTCTATGCACTATACCTACAACATGAATCAAGGGAAAAGTACTTTTCAAAAAAATTTAGATTTGGCATGGGTGTCCGAATAATTTTCATGCAAGTGCATTTAATGTTTTCAGCCCACTGCATTTACTGCCAATGTGGAACGGACATACATGTACTTACGTTCACTCAATGAAAACTAAGTCAAAAATGGCAATGTCGCAATGACGTGGAATTGCGGACACTATTACCTAGTACCTAGTCAACACTCTCTTCTTGGTCGCGTACTTCGTTACTGAAGGTCGTGTCCCTGAAAGGCCTTCGTGGCTTTATGCACGATGTTCATACACTTCGTTCGGTTCTCAGCTTCTCTCAGGGCGGTCGTAACAGAGAGTCCAGTGAGGGCGGTTACTTGGTCTGATCAGCGCGTGCAGCGGTTAGTTGACCGTCCGCGAGGTCTTTTTCTATCTACATTGCCCAACACTGCATATTTTAAAGCTAGGCACTTTCCTAAATCCTTGGTTACTGAACCAATCTGTGTCTACGTAATTCACTTCTGCAAACTGGAAAAATCGCAACGTATCGCAGCGGTCCGCCTGGCTTCGGCAGTCGGGCTAGTGTGAAGACTGTAGACTGTAGAGCCACTCTGTATTATGTATCGCCCGTGCACTCCACTGTACACTACTCCGCACCGTAGCTAGCAAACACTCGGCCAGCGGTAGTCGGTGCTGATCGCACGTCATCAACCGATGCCGACTTTTTTTATCGGTTTGGAATTCACGCACGCAATTGAATTTTAGACGACTACGAAAAACTACATACAGTTGAAATAGGACAGGAAAAGTATATTCAAACCAATTCACCCGTTATTAACATTTACTACTACACAGTATTTCCGGAAACTATTTATGACGTTTGCTAGATGTGCGCTGTAGAATGTAAGTGATTTTTCAGAAATATTTTTCTCGTTGTTGCAGAACTGTTTCTCGTTAAAGTAACAATGAATTTTTCTCTACTATTTCCAGGAAATCACAGAAATCGCATTATAGGTAATAAAATAACACAATGTAACCGAGACTTTTGCGGGCATGCGGGGCTCTGAAGGCGGTACTACAACGTTGTTTGAGTGTCAACAACATCTGTAGTCAAGTGAAACACTTGTTTTGCAATGAGTGTGGATGTATGAAGTCGTCGCGCTTCGGGAGTACTCGGCGAGCTGTGGTTCGGCTCGACTCGTGTAATGAATGTAAAAAATAAAAGGCGCGCGCGGTGATTGTCGCACCCTCCGCGCCGCTACGTGAATGTGTACTGAATACTAAAGTAGAACCAACAACTTAGTTACGATAAGATGTATTGAAATACATATATTGTATCTATAAAACATTTTTAGCAAATTCTTTGATGACGTCGCTAAGGGGTGCTACACACTTGATCAAGTCGGCATGATTCGGTCTACCCGAGCGGCAAAATCGAATACATTTTGCCGTCCGGCTTAGCTCTAATAGTTCAATACATACTGCCGATTCGAATCTGCTGACCCAAGTATGTAACATCCCTAAAGGCTGATGTACGTTTGCATTTGTTAAGTAACGAGTTTCTTGACATTTGTACGTTGAAAAACTGACACTTTTGAACTGACGGTTGGACACAAAACTTGCTAATTGAACTATACTCGCTATAGAACTAACGCTGATGTAAATCAGCACTAGTTTTTATTATTATTAAATAAACAGAATATAATTATATAAGAGGTGTACTACAATATTAATGATTGTGGTAAAGTTGTAACTAATCAAAAGTTTTTCAAGAATGTCCCTTTTTTTGAACCCCAGATAGGAGAGTATCATAGACACGTCTGTAATCTTATAAAAATAAGCCACTTTATAAAACAATTTGTCTAAAAAAACAGCTCAGTTTTCAACTGCGAGTAAGTATGGGCGCAAGATGCACGTCGCGGCACAAAGTTGTCATTCAGCGGAGGCGCGCGGCGCACGACGCGTCGGTTTATCACGTGTGAGACGCGCGCGGCATACAGCGGTGCTTTATCTGCGCCGTGTTTGCGCCGCGCAAATACACGTCGTGACGGCTAGAGACGTCGCGACGTGGCGCACCACGCATGACGCCCATATATTTAGAACGTTCAAGTTGGGGTGGGTTTTTTCGTATATTTGCTGATCTTAATTCTTACTGTCATTGATTCCTGTCATTTCTGCAAATCAATTGGTATTGACAATTTAAAATAAAAGCTTTTAAGCAAATTATGATCAAATTGACCGAAGATCTTTGGGGGATGTCCATTAAAGACCGTACCTCCATAGTTGAGACTATTGCGCCTTACTTAGCCTTAGTATTTAATTCGTGTGTTGATCAAGGAGTCTTCAACGATTCAATGAAATACAGTAAAATACCACTTTACAAATTCGAGGACAGTAAAGACACCAATAATAATTATAGACTCGTGTCCGTGTTGCCAGTTTTCAGCAAGGTGTTTGAAAAAATAATGCTTAATCAAATGCTCAATCATTTTAATACGAATAAATCCTTCACGATCAACAATATGGGTTCACCAAGGGACGTCGTACGACCGACGCCGGTGTAACCTTATTAAAAGACATTTTTAACGCGTGGGAAGAGGCCCAAGACGCCATAGGAATCTTTTGTGACCTCTCTAAGGTATTTGATTGCGTCGATCACGAAACCTTGCTTTTGAAACTTGAGCATTACGGACTTGGAAAACTTGCGCTTAGTTTAATTAGTTTTTATTTAAATGATAGACAACAGAAAGTTCAAATAAATAGTGTCGATTCACATAGTTTAACAGTAAAAACGGGTGTGCCACAAGGCTCGATATTGGGTCCTTTCCTCTTTTTAGTGTATATTAATGATCTACTCTACTAATTAAAAAATCAACCACAAATGGTGTTATTTGCTGATGACACTTCCTTAATTTTTAAGGTAAATAGACGTGCTACAAATTTGACGACGTAAATAACGCCCTACTGCAGGTCCAAAATTGGTTCACTGCTAATAATTTAGTATTCAATGAAAAAAAAAAACTAAGTGCATAAGATTTTCTTTACCAAATGTCAAGGGTAGTGATTGTGAGATAAGATTGAATCAAGAGAAACTAGAATTCGTCGATAAAACTGTTTTCCTAGGGATCACCCTTGACTCAAGGCTACAATGAGGTCCTCATTTAACATCTCTTGCGGGGCGGCTAAGTTCGGCAGTATATGTTGTCAGAAAAATCCATCAATTTACTGATGTAGATACCGCGAGACTAGTCTATTTTAGTTATTTTCATAGTGTCATGTCTTACGGTATTTTACTTTAGGGACGAGCTGCAGACATCGATTTTGTTTTTATTCTGCAGAAAAGAGCCATCAGATGATGTGTGATGCGTGATTCTCTAAGGGAACTGTTGAAGAAAATTAACATCATGCCCGTGCATTGTCAATATATCTACGAAAACATCATGTTTGTAAGAAAAAATTCCCATCTTTTTAGTAAAATAGGTGAAAGACATAATTATAGTACTAGAAATAGGGACCTCTTAGTTCAACCAGGTTTCAGACTGGCTAAAGTAGACTCATCTTTTATGGAGTATAGTTTAAAATGTTATAATAAAATACCTCCCCACATTCTTCAACTGAATGAGACAAAACTCAAGTCTTGTATAAAACGCACACTATGCAGTCAGGCATATTATAAGTTAGGGGATTACATCGCTGATAAAAATGCCTGGCTCAAGGCTGGTCCTGCTCCACAACCACAACTAATTGATTAACACTTGAAAATACTGTTGGAGATGCTGAAGATAGTAAGACTATCTTTGCATTGTATAAACTCAATTTTCTTGTATAATTGCGTAGCACAGATGTGAGTTCTATGTATGTACTATACCTTATGTACCATTTACCGGGTAATATGTCTTTCATTGACTTAAATGTGCCCTGGCGGCTGATAGTATGTCATGCTCACACAAATGTCTCGCTGACGGTGGCGGGTGTGTTGGATCATTTAGCTCCCTTCAAAATGGTTGAGCTGAATGGTGCTGATCTATACCTCATGTTCGTGAACGGGCGCCGTCAGTTGGGGCTGGTCATCACTTTGCTGCATCGGCTTATTTTTAATTATTTTATTTTTGGATTGTTTTGTTACTATCTGCTGTACTGTGGACGCTTTTAACGCGTACCTACGTCTTTTTACATCGTTCTCACACATAATTATAAATTCAAGATTAATGGTGTAACTAATATTTTTGTAAAAACTATAATTTAAAAGAGTGTTCATGGAGTTTCTTACCCGTTCTTCTCTATAGGTACCTACGCTTTGGAATGGGCAACTAGCTTCATATTTTCTGATTGACCGACTTCTTGACAATTCAAAAGTGCCTGTAAATGGTTTAATTGAAATAAATCCCCCAAGCACTCAAACGGTCTCAGAGTCTAGTTCCTGCGACCTACTATATTTAACGCGAACTACGGAAAAGGAAGTAAGCAAAATCGTAGATGATCTCAATCCAAAAACTAGTACGGGCCTGGACGGCATTAGCTGCAAAACCATAAAGTGCATTAAAAACCTAATATTAAACAAGCTAACAATGAGTATAAATATTGTTTACGAAACGGGTTCTTCCCTGATTCTCTCGAAGTAGCGAAAGTGAGTCCAATTTTTAAGTAAGGAAAAAAGTACGATCCGGGCAATTATCGCCCCATCTCTGTCCTCCCGATAATCTCTAAAATCTACGAGAAAATATTACATAGCTGTTTAGATAATTATCTCAAAACTATCAACTTCTTCTCTAATAAACAATGTGGTTTCCGTGCTAAATCCAATATATTAACTGCAACAATCGACCTTGTGACAAACCTAAATAAAAAACGTGCAGCACTCGATATATTTACCGACACCAGCTTATTTTTGTTTGGCATCAATATCGATCACATCTTTAAACAAGTGCAGCAAGATTTAGATACCCTTTCTAGATGGTTCCAAGACAATTTGCTGACTGTTAATACATCTAAAACTAACTACATTATTTTCAGTGCTAGGAACAAAAAAATGGATAACCATTCAATTCTGTGTATTAATAACGACCCCTTAACCAAAGTCGACAGAAATGTATCTTGGTCTCCATCTAGACAGAAATCTGACGTGGCAGCCACACCTAGATAAATTACTAAGATCTAAACTATCTTCTATTATGGGTGCACTTCGAGGTATCGTTCGCTGCTTGCCGAAATCTGTTAGGTTTATTATAATTATATAACGCTATGGTTAAACCTCATCTAGACTACTTAATAGAGGTGTGGGGCACTGCATCCAAAATAAACTTAAAAGAATTCGAAACATGTCAAAATAAAATAGGTAATTAAACTCTTATTCGATTACAACTATCTAACTCCCACAGAAAAAAATTACGAAGAAACTAAATTGATGACACTATCGCACATTAAATTGCCTAACGACATTAAAGAGATCCAGTCCTTTATTCTATACAAAAAACCTTAAAATACCACATCTTGAAAGATTTCTCTCGATTTTAAATCAATCACCTATTTATAAAGTCAGTATTGTTTCTTTGATTTGTTTATTTGCTTTAACTACATTAAATTATTACTTATTTAAATACATAAAAACTCTTAGGCACTAAACTATATTATCATTTTGAAACATTAACAAGTAATTAAAAATATTATCAGCTTGCTACTATTAACAATGTGTAATTGCTATTGACTTGCTATCAAGAAACGATATGTAATGGTACCCTAACTTTTTCTTATTACCCACAGCTTTGTAAGAAAAATATCTGCGCATCTACTACTTACTAGTTTATTTGCGAGTACCTGCGTTTATTCATAAGTTTGTGTATCGAGTAATATGTATGATTATCTTGTATTTCTCATGATAAGTGAATTGTATTCTTTTTGAGAAATAAATGTCTTAAGCCGTAAATGATTTGAGTTTATTGTTTTTCGATTTCTATGACATTGAAGCAAAAACTAATTAAAATTATAGTCAAACTCCAAAATAATTTTTGCTGATCTTACTAAAAGACAGCAAAGCTATTAACACTGACAATCTATTGCTATTCAAATTTTATAGCATTGAAGCAAAAACTAATTTAAATTAAAGTGATAGCAAAACTTCAAAATTAATGAAAAAATAAATCCACTCAAAGCACAAGTACTCAGGTGTAATAATTATTAAATAAACCATTTAAGCGTCCACAGCAAGCCCAATCAATATAGAGTCCCGTAAATAATCTGTCCGCACAGATTTAATATAAATACGTGATATTTATCAACGAGCACCGATTATGAGAGGTCTTAACATTAGAGCGAGCGGCCGCGTAATCCCGCCAAATGAATGTTTGCGAACAAACGTCATACCGCGCTGAGAGCTGTGAGCGCGAGCCACGGAACTGTTATACGCTCTTATACCACGACGTACAGAAGGACCGTTATAGGTAATATAGCGGAGAAGTTGCATGGAGGTTGATACAAAATAAAGAGGGCCCATGGACCCATCAGTGGTGGGTGAAATAGGATGACAATGATGATAACTTGGAGCTTCTGAGATGGATTTTAATTGCTTTCCTTCATTTGTTTTACAAAACTTTGGAGCGCATGGGAAGTTTTGTTAACTAACCCAACATTTTGGGGAAAACAAATATTTCGAACAAGTCTGCTGTCAGATATTTGTATGCATGTAAGATTGATTCTTGTCTTATCATGTATCTTAGAGAGGTCAAACCTTAACTCGCTGGAAAGAACTCAAACTCAAACTCAAAGCATTTATTTCAATTAAAACTTGTACAAGCACTTTTAAATTGTCAAAATTTAAATAGTCTGTCAGTTAGAAAGTCGAAGCTAGTTACCCATTCCAAAACGTAGATCTCTATGGAGAAGAACGGGCAAGAAACTCCATGGACACCTTTTAAATCAAAATATTACAAAATCCTAGGTACATTATTATTGTTGCTTCTATATATGAGAACAATGTAAAAAAACCGACCAAGAGCGTGTCGGGCACGCTCAGTGTAGGGTTCCGTAGTATCCCGTCCGTCACAATAAGTGTTCCCACTTATGAGTTTAAAAGTGGGTATCCATTATGTTCGCGTAATAATCATAGTCGATCATAGATCTTAAAATATTGGGATTCGATTTCAATAATTCTTTTTTTGTATTTGTTTGAAAAAAGATACGTTCAGGATAATAAAATATATAAACGAAGTTAAAAAAATGCTTGTATATTATACGATTATACTACAAACTTAGTCCAGAAATTATTTTGTACAACTTTTTGTCTTTTTTGTACAAAAACTGTTGTTTTCATCAAGTTCAAAATAATTTTCCTACAAAGTCCTTATAAAGTTCTACTTTTCAGATTTTTTCATATTTTCTAAACTTATGGTTCAAAAGTTAGAGGGGGGGGACACATTGTTTTTTACTTTTGGAGCGATTATTTCCGAAATTATTGACATTATCAAAAAATGATTTTAGTAAACCCCTATTCATTTTTAAGTACCTTTCCAACAATATACCACACGTTAGGATTGAAATTTAAAAAAAAAAATCACTTCCCACTTTACATATAGAGGGGCTACCCTAATAAAACATTTTTTTCCAATTTTTATTTTACCACTTTGTCGGCGTGATTGAAATACATATTGGTACCAAATTTCAGTTTTCTAGTGCTAACGGTCACAGAGATTAAGCGAGGACGGACGGACAGACATGGCGAAACTATAAGGGTTCCTAGTTGACTACGGAACCCTAAAAAAGACACAAATGAAGAAACATTTCAAAATATAAGATTAAAAATAAGTTTTGGCAGTTAAGAGATGACCAGTCTCAACCAACGGCGCCCGTTCACGAACATGACGCGTGGATCAGCACCATCTAGCTCAACCATATTGTAGGGAAATTCGGTTCCCTACAATATGGATCCAACACACGCGCCACCATCGATGAGACATTTAAGTGAGCATGACATGTTCTCAACTGCCATGCTCTTTCAAGTCAACATCCAGAAAATCATAATAAACGGAAACATGGTTCTTACATTTACAAAATTTTAAAAATGCTTCTAAATTATACAAAACTATAGTTTGTAAGATTAATAGAATTTTACTACCAAATAGGAAGAGATATTTTAATAATGAAGTACATATTCAACAATTTAAAACTTGATTGAATAAAACAAAAAATAAACACTAAAAAAGAAAAGAAAAAGGGAAGCACCTCTTCCAATCATTGAAATTTTAACTAGTGAGCCCAAGTGCCTGTGGAGCTGGACCAGCGTTAAGCCAAGCATTTTTATCAACGATATAATCATCCAACTTATAATATGCTTGTCTACATAGTGTGCGTTTAATGCATGTTTTAAATTTCTTCTCATTTAGTTGAAGAATATCGAGTGGTATTTTATTATAACATTTTACACAGTAACCCATAAAAGAAGTTTTTACTTTAGACAATCTGAAACGCGGTCGATCTAATTTGTCCCTATTTCTAGTGTTAAAATTATGTTTGTCACTTATCTTACTAAAATATGTAGATTTTTTCGAACATATGTACATATAATGTTTTCATATATATATTGACAAGGAACCGTCATGATGTTAATTTTTTTAAACATTCCCGTAGAGATTCGCGTCTGCTGAGCTTGTAGATGGCTCTGACTGACAGTCCGCTTTTGCAGAATGAAGATAGAATCAATATCTGCAGCAAAATACCGTAAGACATGATGCTATGGAAGTAACTAAAATATACCAGTCTCGATCCACATCTGTTAATTGGCGAATTTTCCAAACAGCGTAAGCGGCTGAACTTAGCCGCCCTGCAAGTGATGTTAAGTGCGGACCCCACTGTAGCTTTGAGTCAAGCGTTATCCCCAGGAAAACCGTATTTTCGACGAATTCAAGTATCTCCCTATTCAATACAACATGACATTCACTACCTCTAACATTCGGTAAAGCGAATCTAATGCATTTAGTTTTTTTCTCATTTAATACCAAATTATTTACAGTAAACCAATTATGAACCACAAGCATAGCGTTATTTACGTCGTCAAGCTCCTGTGCACGTCTGCTTACTTTAAAAATCAATGATGTGTCATCAGCAAATAACACCATTTGTGGTCGGTTTTTCAGTAAATACCAAGACCAAGTGACACCGACTTTAGTAAGTTAGACCGATTTATTCCGGTCTGATCACCTGAACCCCCGCCACCCCACTCCTCCCCCACTTGCTAACACAATAGACTCAGTATGAGTGGAACTTCTGCACGTCTGTTGTACGTGGTGCATGTTTGAATAGTGAATGTTAAACTGGGTCCTATGATATGAGTGACGTCACGTGTCACGCTAAACGTCACCATGTCACACGCATCGCGCGTTACATCTTGAATAATGTACAGTTGGACAGCGCGGGTTATGTCACGCCAGCATTAAGCGGGGTGGTAATTTAGATGGATAGCTAAATCGTTGTTATTTTTAATAAGCTCTATGAGATAATAAAAGTAGAATAGAATAGAATACTCTTTATTATGTACACCATATAAATAAAAGAAGAAGAAAATAGAAGAAAATGAAAGAAGAAGAAGAAAAAAATGAAGAAGAAAATGTCGTAGAAGTAAATGTCTATGTGGTATGTAATCATTATTCTATCTTTAAAAGGCAAAAACATTTAAAAAAAAACTTCAGTTTTGGCATTGTCTACACTACACCATTTACTTCGGACATATACTTCGGACGACGCCAAAAAGCAAGTAAACTTCCCACCGCATGACCACATGGTGTTCCGCAGAAGTGCGTCTCAGAGTATCGAGGAGGGCATTTGTAGCCCACAACAAGGGCAAGGGAGAGACGCGCCATGTGCGCGCAATGGAGCGGAACGCATCGTACAATATCACTGTTATTAACAGCGCAGTCGTTAGTCAGTGATTACGTACTCACACTTACTGCTCTGTGACTGCAGGGCGCCGACTGACCCTTAAATTGTGTTCGCAGTTAAGAGATTCACTGACCTGATAGAGATGTATTTGTTATTGGCAACTCAGCTGGCGACGAGACAACTAAAGTGTTCTAAAGTCAATATGTTTACACATCTGGCCGTCTGGCCGTTGGAGGCGATGACGATGGGATAGTGATTGCGGTCATTGTTAACTCGCGTTGTCACAAACTCAAACTCACTCAAAAAAACTCAAATTATTTATTCCATTTACAGGCACTGAATTAGGCATTTTGGGAATTAGTCATTTATAGAATTAGCCATTTTGAGAATTAGTCCATTAGAGACTCAGTTACCATTTTGAGAAGTGGGCATTCTGCGCCTAAATCCTTTTGGTTGTATATTATACGATTATACTACAAACTTAGTCCAGAAATTATTTTGTACAACTTTTTGTCTTTTTTGTACAAAAACTGTTGTTTTCATCAAGTTCAAAATAATTTTCCTACAAAGTCCTTATAAAGTTCTACTTTTCAGATTTTTTTCATATTTTCTAAACTTATGGTTCAAAAGTTAGAGGGGGGGGACACATTGTTTTTTACTTTTGGAGCGATTATTTCCGAAATTATTGACATTATCAAAAAATTATTTTAGTAAACCCCTATTCATTTTTAAGTACCTTTCCAACAATATACCACACGTTAGGATTGAAATTAAAAAAAAAAAATCACTTCCCACTTTACATATAGAGGGGCTACCCTAATAAAACATTTTTTTCCAATTTTTATTTTACCACTTTGTCGGCGTGATTGAAATACATATTGGTACCAAATTTCAGTTTTCTAGTGCTAACGGTCACAGAGATTAAGCGAGGACGGACGGACAGACATGGCGAAACTATAAGGGTTCCTAGTTGACTACGGAACCCTAAAAAAGACACAAATGAAGAAACATTTCAAAATATAAGATTAAAAATAAGTTTTGGCAGTTAAGAGATGACCAGTCTCAACCAACGGCGCCCGTTCACGAACATGACGCGTGGATCAGCACCATCTAGCTCAACCATATTGTAGGGAACCGAATGATCCAACACACGCGCCACCATCGATGAGACATTTAAGTGAGCATGACATGTTCTCAACTGCCATGCTCTTTCAAGTCAACATCCAGAAAATCATAATAAACGGAAACATGGTTCTTACATTTACAAAATTTTAAAAATGCTTCTAAATTATACAAAACTATAGTTTGTAAGATTAATAGAATTTTACTACCAAATAGGAAGAGATATTTTAATAATGAAGTACATATTCAACAATTTAAAACTTGATTGAATAAAACAAAAAATAAACACTAAAAAAGAAAAGAAAAAGGGAAGCACCTCTTCCAATCATTGAAATTTTAACTAGTGAGCCCAAGTGCCTGTGGAGCTGGACCAGCGTTAAGCCAAGCATTTTTATCAACGATATAATCATCCAACTTATAATATGCTTGTCTACATAGTGTGCGTTTAATGCATGTTTTAAATTTCTTCTCATTTAGTTGAAGAATATCGAGTGGTATTTTATTATAACATTTTACACAGTAACCCATAAAAGAAGTTTTTACTTTAGACAATCTGAAACGCGGTCGATCTAATTTGTCCCTATTTCTAGTGTTAAAATTATGTTTGTCACTTATCTTACTAAAATATGTAGATTTTTTCGAACATATGTACATATAATGTTTTCATATATATATTGACAAGGAACCGTCATGATGTTAATTTTTTTAAACATTCCCGTAGAGATTCGCGTCTGCTGAGCTTGTAGATGGCTCTGACTGACAGTCCGCTTTTGCAGAATGAAGATAGAATCAATATCTGCAGCAAAATACCGTAAGACATGATGCTATGGAAGTAACTAAAATATACCAGTCTCGATCCACATCTGTTAATTGGCGAATTTTCCAAACAGCGTAAGCGGCTGAACTTAGCCGCCCTGCAAGTGATGTTAAGTGCGGACCCCACTGTAGCTTTGAGTCAAGCGTTATCCCCAGGAAAACCGTATTTTCGACGAATTCAAGTATCTCCCTATTCAATACAACATGACATTCACTACCTCTAACATTCGGTAAAGCGAATCTAATGCATTTAGTTTTTTTCTCATTTAATACCAAATTATTTACAGTAAACCAATTATGAACCACAAGCATAGCGTTATTTACGTCGTCAAGCTCCTGTGCACGTCTGCTTACTTTAAAAATCAATGATGTGTCATCAGCAAATAACACCATTTGTGGTCGGTTTTTCAGTAAATACCAAGACCAAGTGACACCGACTTTAGTAAGTTAGACCGATTTATTCCGGTCTGATCACCTGAACCCCCGCCACCCCACTCCTCCCCCACTTGCTAACACAATAGACTCAGTATGAGTGGAACTTCTGCACGTCTGTTGTACGTGGTGCATGTTTGAATAGTGAATGTTAAACTGGGTCCTATGATATGAGTGACGTCACGTGTCACGCTAAACGTCACCATGTCACACGCATCGCGCGTTACATCTTGAATAATGTACAGTTGGACAGCGCGGGTTATGTCACGCCAGCATTAAGCGGGGTGGTAATTTAGATGGATAGCTAAATCGTTGTTATTTTTAATAAGCTCTATGAGATAATAAAAGTAGAATAGAATAGAATACTCTTTATTATGTACACCATATAAATAAAAGAAGAAGAAAATAGAAGAAAATGAAAGAAGAAGAAGAAAAAAATGAAGAAGAAAATGTCGTAGAAGTAAATGTCTATGTGGTATGTAATCATTATTCTATCTTTAAAAGGCAAAAACATTTAAAAAAAAACTTCAGTTTTGGCATTGTCTACACTACACCATTTACTTCGGACATATACTTCGGACGACGCCAAAAAGCAAGTAAACTTCCCACCGCATGACCACATGGTGTTCCGCAGAAGTGCGTCTCAGAGTATCGAGGAGGGCATTTGTAGCCCACAACAAGGGCAAGGGAGAGACGCGCCATGTGCGCGCAATGGAGCGGAACGCATCGTACAATATCACTGTTATTAACAGCGCAGTCGTTAGTCAGTGATTACGTACTCACACTTACTGCTCTGTGACTGCAGGGCGCCGACTGACCCTTAAATTGTGTTCGCAGTTAAGAGATTCACTGACCTGATAGAGATGTATTTGTTATTGGCAACTCAGCTGGCGACGAGACAACTAAAGTGTTCTAAAGTCAATATGTTTACACATCTGGCCGTCTGGCCGTTGGAGGCGATGACGATGGGATAGTGATTGCGGTCATTGTTAACTCGCGTTGTCACAAACTCAAACTCACTCAAAAAAACTCAAATTATTTATTCCATTTACAGGCACTGAATTAGGCATTTTGGGAATTAGTCATTTATAGAATTAGCCATTTTGAGAATTAGTCCATTAGAGACTCAGTTACCATTTTGAGAAGTGGGCATTCTGCGCCTAAATCCTTTTGGTTGTATAACTTGGTGTAAAGAGGGTAAATTATGCCACCGACTACTTTGAGGGCTTTTTATTGCTAGAAAACGCTGCCAATATTTTGTAAATTGCTTCGTCAACAGCTATCAGGTTTTCCTGTTCTTTCAATTATTATTAACAACACATGAAATCATTAATTTGTTTTATTTTTTATATCATAAGAATAACAAATGTATACTTACTCACATGTATCGTGCCCATCTTCAATCGAGTGTCTAACATTCACTTACAAAGTGTTTATTCAAATTGCACCACATCGCTGTCCACTGCCACAAATTCACTGCTTACCACCGTCGGGCGAGTCGTGAAGTGCTCCTAACTACCTCCGCCGCCATTACCGGGAAATTGAATCAATTCCTGCTGCCTCCAGGACATATTTCTTGACAAGCACCCCTTCACCCGACATGTAGCAATTTTCTCTCTCTTTATGGAGCGCCAGAATTCGGAAGTCATTTTGTGTGACCCATACTTTTGTCAGGCTTATTGAAATAGTAAAGCGGTGAATTGTCTGTTTGCTAAGTTAATCGTTAAGAATTTGTTGACCTGTGTAATGCATGTTTATAACGGATATAATTAGTTGTTTTCATCAGTATTTATCTGCAATTACACATAAATGTCTTTAAAGCAAGGCTATATTTTTTCCTTCTTCATCGGTCCATTGGTAAAGACCTGCACTGGGTAAACTTTTCTATTTTACTGTTGTTTTATGAATAAGTTTATTAGTTTACAATGGCACAGCATCGCTGTTACTCGTAGTTATTTAATTCAGCGTCAGTCATTACGCTGAATGTTTAACGCTGTATGAATTTACGATGTGCAGCTGTCAGTTGAATGCAGCAAGACAACGTAGTGGCCTGTGTGCATTTTAACTGAACATAATATTCGTTGTACAATTCATGGTAATGTGCTTGTGACGAATGTGCGTGAAAAGTTGCTTTACTTTTGTATGCATCCGTAATAAGTACGGTGACAGTTGGAGGTCCCATGTGACAGGGGTCGCCGTCGAGCACATTGCGAATTTCTTATAACAACTTTAGCCCCAAGTTATGACAAGTTTCGTTTGATGAAAACCGTAATCATTCTTTGTATAGTTTGAGACAAAAAGCCACGAAGATTAATAGCTGAAGACAATACGGAAGATTAATTACGAAAATGATAAAATGAAGTATCAACTTCTTTTCTTCCTCGCAACGCAAATTGCAGCCCATGTCTACCTGAGTCAATCCTCGGGACATTCAACACGGATTCCTCAAATTGATATAAATGTCCGAGCGAGCCCACTTCGCGCCACAAACAATAAATCAATAGCTGTCGCGAGTGACGAGCGACTGTTGAGGTCGGTTCCGCGTCCATCGCCCGCGGGACAGCGCAGCGGCGCGCGCCCCATGAAATGAAGCTCATGCCGCCTGGATTGATACATTACGGGATCGTCTGACAGCCTGCATACGTATGCGAATTGTTTCTATTATTTTTTGACGTGGTCTTGGATGTGGAAAATGAAACGGAATCCTTTTTCTAAAATATGTATGACAGGTTTGGTATTGTAAACTAGTCGTTTGGTAAATCCATACTTGGAAAAATACAGGATCGCCCATTACAGTGTCCTTTCTGAAACAGCCCCATGTATATTCAGTGATAATGCACTATTAGACTCAATGCCTAATGAAAAGTGTCGAGCTTACGACCAGCACGATCTTGCTTGTAGGGCCGTACATCACTGACTGAACCAGAATTCTGAAGACCGCATATCGAATCTTAGGATTCGGTCTTCCTGACTCTCCGGCGTTGCGTTCCGGGCATAAGGTGATGGGCGCAGGCCATGCACTTAGCCCCGCAGCACTGCTTAGTTTGCCAGCTCCATTATTCTTTGCAATACTTAAAAATGTGTTCATTACCGATTACTTTAATATCTTCACTAATTAAAGTCCAACATTGATAACCAAATCGCCCGAATTGAAAACCAAATTTTCGAGTTAATCCAGCCACACAGTAAAACCCTCCCCTGTATAATTAACTACCCCTTTTCACCCCGTTGGGGGTAGATTTTCGAAAAACCCTGATACGCGTTATTCTTTATTTTTGGTCTTAAGTATAAATACCGAGTTACGAGTTAATCAGACCGCGCGATAAAATTCTTCCATTCAAAATGTTGACACCCCTAATCCCTCTTTAGGGGGTACTTTAGAGTAACAAAAAATGCCAAACATCATAATTAACTTAGATCAGTATTTCAGATCAGTAGTTTAGAAAAGTTTATATACTAAATGAATAAGATTTTTCATATACAATGTGTTCCCGCTTTTCACTCCCACAGGGGTAGATTTTCGAAAAACCCTGATACACGTTATTCTTTATTTTTGGTCTTAAGTATAAATACCGAGTTTCGAGGTAATCGGACCGCGCGTTAAAATTCTTCCATACAAATTTTGAAATCCGTCAATCCCACTTTAGAGGGTAGTTTAGAAAAGCGAAAAATGCTTAACTTCATAATTTACTTAGATAAGTATTCCTGACAAGTTTCAAGTTTATTAACTCAAGGAATAAGATTGTTCATACAAATTTTCATCCCCTATTTAACTCTCTTAGGGGTTGAATTTCGAAAAATCCTTCGTTATTCCTTGCCTACATTATAAAGAAAACCTCTGTGCAAAATTTCAGTTTTCTAGGTCTAAAGGATTGGACAACATGTGCTCAGAAACTTTCGCGATTCATTGTGTCGTGTATCCAACAGTGTGTGATTAATTTGTTCGTGAAATTATAATTTGATGTAATTGAACGGTTGACAACATGTAGTAACAGTCGTATAATAATACGTACTTTTCTGCTGTTTTGCGGGCATAATCTCTAAATTTTAATCGACCTGCTCTCCAGATGTAATTGCTTGTAAAATTACAGCAAATCTTTTGATGAGGTCTTCATCCAAACCGGTTATAGCTGCGGTTTTATTAGGAAACTCAAAGAATTTTCTTGCAGTATTCCCGTCATTGGTGGTTCCCGAGCCTTGTTTTACTATATCAATCAACAGATTGAGCTCATCTTTGAATTTATTTTGAATTATTTTTTTCCTTGTCTGTAGCATTTCTTTGTGCTCATCATTTCTCGCTGCCCACTGTTTGAAGTCGAGCCTGTATGCAATGTGTAACAGACATTCCATACAATTTATACGGGCGTGTAGGGATGACAATCCAAATTCATACGGGTCAGAACACACAATGTTTGATGTTACAGCATCTAAGTGGTTCATTTCTGTAGGCTTTGCTAAGCACAGGTAGCACGATGCATTTGATCTAGCTTCAGAAAGGTAAGTGCAAACTTTAGCGTCGATCATCGTCATCATTAGTTCATGAGTCACCCTATTATTATTATTGCACTCTGTGGGGATAAGGGCCTCAATTTCTTCATCCATTTGTTTTTTCAGCTCAAGGACAACTGCTTCACTCTCCTTTACAAAATTAAACTGAACTGGACGACAATACAAAACTGAGCATGGTTTTGGGTTCGTCCATAAGATGTTGTCTCCATCTGTCAGTTTTAGTGGCACCAAGGAGGTCATGAAAATGCTCGAGTCATCTTCCTCACCTTCCAATTTCTGCTTGTATCGGCTTTGGTTAGAAGCACCATCAAATCCCCACTTGGATATCAGCTTCAACTGCTTGTTATGCTCTTCGTTAGAAAGGCTTTGAAGGATTCTTGTAACTGTGATATCAAGTAAAGCTTGAAGTGTAATCCTAGCCGATAAATCAGTAACTGTCACTGATTGCTTCGGAGGGTAGCAATCAAGCTTAGTTTGTTGCACTTTATAGTAAGATGGATAAATATTCTTAGCACCTTCCCGAATGGCAGCCTCTCGCAACGTAATATATTGCCACTTTGAGAGTTTTAGCGAAAGAAGTAATCCAAGCGCCTTTTCTGGCGTAAATATGATTGTTTTCGCTGGTTTCTTAAGCGTTTCATTTAATTTAGCGGCTGCTTCAGGATTTTTCATCATGTATTCGATGACAGAGGCTATATCTCCATGCCCTTCTTCTTTTAAACGTGCTGCAGCTGCATATGCCAATTCACTGGAATCTCCGCCTGTGTGTTCATCAGATCTTCTCTTTTTTTGTTTACTTCCCAGATCTTCGAATGGTTTACGGTATCTTTTCGTCATTGTTCCAATGGACGTTGATGTCGACGGTTCTGGAGAGACTAAGGGCGCTCTTGGTATCTCATCAACACTTGGTTCTTGATTAACTAAAGTTTGCACAAAACTCGGCCAATCAATATTTGCTCCCAACCAATTCTCGTACTTTCTCCTGTAATTATCAAGGAATCGGTTGGATTTCTGCCACCTTTGTAAAGCGGCTCGCGTAAATCTCCGACAAAATTCTTTGAGAACAACACGATCTTCGTCAGACAGGCAATCGCCCTGAACAATACTTCATGATCAAATGAAGTACTCTCACTTCGTAGAAGAACAAACAAGTCTAAATTGGTGATTAAACTTTCCATTCTAAGATTTTATAGTCGCAGATTTAGGGCGGCTTGCGCAACATTTGGTCTAAACAGAATTTAGTTAAATGCGTTTATCTTGCTAAATATGTTTAGCCTAAATACAATTAAAAATGTCTTGCTCACGTCCGTTTGGATTGTAATTTAACTAATCGTAGCTATGGCGTCGGTAAAGCAGTTTCTTGCGTTCCTTTTTACGTTTTCGCGCGTTGTACACTGGACTTAGAGCAAAATGGTTGCATTTCTTAAAAAAAAATGCTTGAAATGGACCGACGAGCTTTCAACTGTCACATCAAGTGATTTACCTGTAATTGCTTAATTTTTAACTCTTTTTATTATTTTTTTGGGGTAGACTTTTATTATTCTAGGTGCATCGTCTTCACATATTATAATTATATTATGTATACAAAACCTTGTAAAACATTTTAAAAGAGTAACGGTGGAGTTTCTTGCCCATTCTTCTCCATACGAAAACTACCTTTTGGAAGGGGCGACTAGAATCAATTCAATTTTACTGTACGTTTTGACGTTCAAAAGTGCCTTTAATGTGCCTATTTGAAATAAATGGTTTGACTTTGACTTTGAACTACCTGTAGGCAATACAAATATTTGTTCCGTGCGTGTATTATTAGTACATTACACGTTATTAAGTTGACAATTTTCGACGGTTATTAAAAAATGTGTCATTTCATGATTGTGACTTATGTAAAACATCTCGGTTCATGTAAAAATAGTTGTACTTATCTATGAACAGTAGCCCTGATAGTAAATGAGTTAGACAAGTAGGTACCTCGTAGGGGGTAGGTAGGAGCAGTTGATCCGCAGTCTCCTTTTAGTAGATTGAGGCGGAGACCCGCCGACTTATTGTTGCGCGCCACTGCAATCGCTAATATTGCTGCTGAAACGCAATGTAGATAGGTAACTACGGATTTTTGCCCCGCGTTTAATTTAATTTCTTTTGATCAATAATTGTTACTGAAAACTTGTAGGTAATATTTCATACAGTTTAAAAAATCAAGTCTTCTATAATATTCTCTTTCTTACTGAGAGTAGATACTTCGCAACAATAGTAGGTATAGGTATCTCTAATTACTATGACAAAAATAAGTGTTTGCTATGCGAACATGTCAGCTGCGACTCAATCCACTGCCAAGCTGGTGCGTTCACGCTTCATATCTGACCGTGCAGCCGCTGCAGCGCTGCGTCGCTGCCGACTGCCGGCGCTCATTGTCATTTTTCAATAACGCGACCCGCCGCTAAAATTAATCGTATTGGAACCATTGTTCGCTCCGAACGCGAATATTTGAAAGGAAATCATTACTTTATTGCGCCCTCAGATGAGAAATTTCTTTTAGAACTGCTAACCCCCTGTGTCACCACGTTGCCGGCGTCGTAGTGAGCTACTTAGTTCGTGATGGAGGGTTTTATAGGTAGTTATGTGCTGGCATTCGGTTGATGGCTGCTCGTACAAACATAATAAGTATGTAGTTTGCATATTTATCTGATGTGTTTGTGTAGTTTAATAGCATTGACAAAGTATTTAGTGGCTGTAACAATTTGTCAGCAATTACAAAGTTAGTGATATTGTAAGTAGATACCCTTGAGAAAATGGTCAGTCAAGTTATTGAACTTGACATCCCATTTTCTTATATGTATGACAGTCTAAACAACCAAAAAGTTATCGACAATGATCTATATTCTATACCACTCTAACTGGACGCGTTCAAGTCGGTACACACTCAATAATTGATTGTTCAAGCATTACTATGCTGCTGGCCATGGGTTGCTGTATAATGTGAAGAAGTCCGAACTCATGGTCTTTGAGGCTGTTGGCAAGACATGTCCAGTAAATGTGCCACCAATAAAAATTAACGACGTCCCGATTCGTCGGGCACATCAGTTTAAATACTTGGGACATTTGATTGCTGACAGCCTTAAAGATGATGCTGATGTTGAACGGGAACGCAGGGCATTGGCGGTACGGGCGAACATGTTGGCACTTAGGTTCGCTCGATGTACAAAAGCGGTCAAACATACGCTATTTAAAGCATACTACACACCTCTGTACTCGAGCGCCCTATGGATCAGCTGTACCAAGCGTGCCGTCAATGCGCTGCGCGTCCAATACAATAACGCGTTCAGGGCGCTGATGCGGCTGCCACGTTACTGCAGTGCGTCAGAGATGTTCGCAAAAGCCCGAGTCGACAGCTTCTCAGCTATCGTACGGAAGAAAAGTGCATCTCTGCTCGCCAGATTGCGTGGCAGTGGCAACAGCCTCCTGAAGGTGATAGCTGACAGGCTTGATGAGAGCCCCATAATGGGACATCTCATCAAAACAACACTGTCTGTCGTAGTGTATAAGTATTAACATAGATCATAAGCCACATTGTTACTAACATACTAGGATATAAGTACTAACATAGGATATATTGTTACTAACATCTTTTATGTATTTTTTTTTTATTTTTTTTTTTTTTTGTTTTTGTCAGTGTGG
The DNA here is from genome assembly GCA_927399505.1 of Luperina testacea. NCBI lineage: Eukaryota > Metazoa > Arthropoda > Insecta > Lepidoptera > Noctuidae > Luperina > Luperina testacea. Next base: position 280,115 of record OV656774.1, read on the forward strand.
ACCTTTTGTTGTCTGTAAAAATAGCATATAAATAAATTATTATTATTAAATTATTATTACATAACATTTGCGTGAGGGCTTGGCTCTAACAGTCGCTGGCTAGTGCGGTGACAATGTAGTAGAGATGCGCATCGGAGCGGTGCGTGGCAATACGTTTTGCGGTTCGATGCAGCACAGTTTTATTGTGCAAGTTTGCCCGCCGTCTGTTCCGCGCCGGTGAATGCTCAGGTTAGGTCTTGCCGAACGCGAACAGCGGCTGAAAGCGGACAACGAAATAAATGAAAGTTGTAGTTTTTCGTAAAATATATAATGAAGGGTCTACAGGAGGTGATGTCAGATGACTATTACACCACTACCACCACCATAGCACGTACTACATGAACCGCACACTACTATAGGTAGAACCAAACGTTTCCGTTTCATCGTATTGATAAAATTCAATTTTGAAATAAAGTGCATTTCATTTAATATTTCACAATACCTAAAATACATACACACATGAACCTTCCGAAATAGATGATCTCAATGATGGTGAATATGGTAAGACGAAAAGCGTCTTTTTTGGAGGTTGATACCTTCATGGTATATAATCTGTCACAGTGATTTTGTGTGTAGCCATGACAACAGTTCCTAATAAAATGTCTGACGACTGAATCGTGTTTTCTGTGATTAATATACATAATTTATGTTATCGCAGTGCCAACTCTGCTAGACACTTTCCATCAGGTTATGGGCCCAGGAATTGCCCAGGGAGTTGCGCAGTAATTGCACGATATCGTAAATTTTAAAATTTGGAAATACGCACTATCGATAATGACGGATGACAATAGGTCGTCAGGTTCCATTTTTGGAATCGGGAAGCTCAGGGGTTCAGAGAACTTTGAAGTTTGGAAGTTCCAAGTCCAAAACTACCTGGAATGTAAAAACTGGTGGGTGGCCGTAGAAGCCACAGAAGTTTCTGAAGAACTCAAAGATGCTGATCGACAGGCGCGTACTACCATGTGTCTACTATTGGAGCCTTCATGTTTTTCAAATGTCTACAATTTGAAGACTGCACATGAGGTATGGCACAAGCTGTGTGGTTCATATGAAGATAAAGGCTGGGGTAGACGAATATCACTGCAGCGTCAATTATGGTCATGCAAGTTGGAAAACTTTGCGAATATGGAGAAATACGTCTCAAAAGTACTATCCATAGCACAACAATTGACTGCGATAGACGCGAAAGTCTCAGATGATTGGATCATTTCCATTTTGCTTGCCGGATTATCATCAGAGTACAACCCGTTGATAATGGCAGTAGATAATAGTGGAAAGGATATAAGCCTAGAGCAGATCAAAACCAAACTGCTGCAGGAGGCTAATAGACAAGCTGAAACAGCTGGAGCTGGTGAGCACGCCCTTGCCTCTAAACAGGAAAAGGCACCCAAAAACAATGCTCGTAAACCAGTGCGCAAGTGCTATAAATGCCACAAAGAAGGACACAAGGCAGCTGAATGTAAGAAGCTGAATGCCGGTGTGGTCGGTTTGAGCATGAGTACAGCAAATACCAAGAAGAAAAGCGATTGGTATGTGGATAGCGGATGCTCAACCCATATGACTTACGATGCTGGAAAGTTATGTAACTATAAGAAAGTAATGGGTAACTTGACAATTAAAGTGGCCAATGGAGAACAAATACCAGTTGAAGGTAGAGCAAATGCTAAGCCAAAAGTTAGTGGAAGTTCAGATTTCACGTTAGAAAATGTTCTTCATATTCCTCGACTAAACTTGAACCTGATATCAGTGAGCGATCTTGTTAAGAAAGATTTCGCGGTTTATTTTGACAAAGGAGGTTGCATTATAAGGAATAAATCCGACCAAATAGTTGCGACGTGCAAAGAAGTTCACGGAATTTTCAAATTAAATGAAAAACAAAATTATGTCAATGCGATGTTGTCAAATGAACCTCTGTCAAACTTATGGCATAGAAGATTGGCGCATTTAGGTCAAAATAACATACTAATATTAAAAAATCTGGTAACTGGTATGAAATTCGATAGTAAACAGAACATTGAGCCATGTATTCCATGCATTCAAGGTAAGACATGTAAAAGTCCGTTTAAAAATAAAGGCACACGAGCACAACAGATTCAATGTACTACAATCCGTATGTACTAATTCAACAGATTGAATTAGTACATACGGATATTTGCGGTCCAATGGAAGAGCCATCGTTCGTTGGTTCCTTGTACATGTTGCTATCTATCGATGATTACACGCGCAAGACGCACGTTTATTTCTTGAGAAATAAGAGTCAAACTTTCGACAAATTTCGAGAATATAAGGCCGAAGTAGAGAGAGAGACTGGTAAGTCGATAAAATGCCTCAGATCTGATAATGGTACTGAATTTTGTAATCATGCCTTCGACAAATTGTTCAAGTCATCTGGTATAAAGCACCAAACGACTGTTCCGTATACACCCGAACAAAATGGCGTAGCTGAGAGGGCGAACAGATCGATCATTGAGAAAGCAAGTACGTTGCTTTGTGAGGCGAATCTTAGCAAGAAGTTTTGGGCTGAGGCAGTATATGCCGTGGTATACCTAAAGAATCGAAGCCCCACAAAGGCGGTCACGAATAAAGTACCTGAAGAACTATGGTCCGGTAAGAAAGTGAACTTAAGTCATTTAAAAATCTTCGGATGTTTGGCGTTTGCATTGAAACCGAAGCAGAAAAGGCAATAGCTCGACATGAAGACTGAAGGTTTAATTTTTGTTGGCTATTGTGAGCTCACGAAAGGTTACCGGCTGATGAATTTGCAGACTAGCAAGATACTTATTGCTAGAGATGTAAAGTTCTTGGAAAATATTTTTCCAGGTGATGGTACGAATGTGACGAAGAACGCAGTTGTTCCTTTGTCCCTAGAACAGGAACGAACTGAACCTGCGATATTGGACGTATCTCATGAGGTCCACTCAAACAGTGAAGTCGATTTTCAGGATGCAGATGTTGGAAGTACCGAACCCGCTACGACTCCAGAGCCAAGTGTGGAGACGAGTATCGAGCCGAGATACAACTTGCGTACACGGAAGCCGCTCGACTATTCTTGTACGTGCATCAACGCACTCGCGGCAATTGACGGCGATCCGACGACTGTAGAACAGGCGCTAGCTAGGCCTGATCGTGAGCTGTGGCAGAAGGCTATGGACGAGGAGCTGCAATCGTTGAAGGAGAACAGACGTGGACGCTAGTAAACTTACCACGTGACAAGAAGCCGATACAATGTAAATGGGTCTTTAAGATTAAGCGAGATAGCGATGGTAAGGTCTCAAAGTATAAAGCGGGGCTGGTAGCGAAGGGATTTACTCAGGTACGCGGCGTAGACTATAACGAAACTTATTCTCCGGTAGTTAGGAGCTCGACTTTGCGACTGTTATTCTCATTAGCTGTAGAATATGAATGGGACATAGATCAGTGGGATGTGACGACAGCTTTCCTTTACGGTAAACTGAAGGAAGATATTTACATGATGCAGCCTGTAGGTGCTATAGCGAAGGGTCAGGAGACGAAGGTCTGCAAGTTAAATAGGTCGTTGTATGGTCTGAAGCAAGCTTCGAATGCTTGGTTTCATGAACTTGACCAAGAGATGCTTAGCTTAGGTTTCACGCAATCAAAGATAGAGCCCTGCTTATACCAAAAGTTTTTAGGAGATAAGAATAGGATAGTTGTAGTTATATACGTTGATGATATTTTTATTTTTTGTAGTTCTTTACACAAAAATGAAAAGGAAAAGTTAAAGGCCGGTTTATTGAAAAAGTTCAAGGTCAAGGATCTAGGTCGTGCTAGACATGTTTTAGGCATGGGACTTAGGAGAGACAATAACACTATTTACCTTGATCAAGAACAGTATGTTATTAATGTATTAAAGGAATTTGAAATGACGGATTGTAAACCAGTCATTACCCCTATGGAAGTTGGTCTCAGATTGGAGAAAGCTTCAGATTCCAGTTGTAGGTTGCCATATCAGAATCTGGTAGGATGTCTGAACTATTTAGCCCAAAATAGTAGACCAGATATCGCGCATGCGGTTAGCGTTCTAGCACAGTTTAACTCGTGCTACGATGAAATTCACTTTAAGTATGCTAACGGGTGCTTAGATATTTAAAAGGGACGTCTGATTTTGCACTTACTTTCCGAAAGTCAGGTAAATTAGAACTTCTTGGCTACGTGGATGCGGATTGGGGTGGGTCATATGATAGAAAATCCTTTACGGGTCTAATGTTCATGTTAGGGGATAGTTTAATAACGTGGGAGAGTCGCAAGCAAAGGTGTGTTGCTCTATCCTCTACCGAGGCAGAGTACATAGGTCTTAGTCAAGCTTCAAAGGAAGCCATTTACTTAAGAAGTTTGTTAAAGAGCTTATCAAATGATAGTTGTGACAAACCCGTAGTCATTTATAATGACAATCAGTCTGCACATCACATTGCGAGAAACAAGATGAACCATAATAGGACGAAACATATCGATATTAGGTTTCACTTTGTTCGCGAAGCGATATCGAATGAGGCGGTAGAGGTGCAGTATGTACCTTCACAGGAAATGGTGGCAGATAATATGTTAACAAAGTCTTTGTCAGGCCCAAAGATAAAGTTAGCTTTAGCGAGATTACCCATTAAGAGGGCGGGTAGTGAAAGTGGTGTAACTTAGTTTTTGATATGTTGTATTTATTTTATACAAATAGGTTTAGGGTTTTATAATGGTATAATCTCTGTTTTGTTTATTTTTTATGTTTTAATGTAATGTGTTGATGTGGGTACTGTCGAGTACAACGTATTTGTGTACACTTTTGTACAAAGTTGCATACACACTTGTGCACGTTTTGGAACTAGTGACCTGGTGCGATTTAAGTGTGCATGTACACTTGTTAGTCTTAAGGGTGCGTACACATGTGGCAGATTAAGGGTGCGTGTTGGAGGTTGATACCTTCATGGTATATAATCTGTCACAGTGATTTTGGTGTGTAGCCATGACAACAGTTCCTAATAAAATGTCTGACGACTGAATCGTGTTTTCTGTGATTAATATACATAATTTATGTTATCGCAGTGCCAACTCTGCTAGACACTTTCCATCAGCATGCATAGACATATATAGATAAAGAAGCCGTAAGTACTAAAAGATTCAGTGCTTGTACATTTGTTTCAAACACCTACATTTCAACACTCCGCTTCAGTTAAACTTCCGCTTTTACACCGACCGAGTCCTCCTAGCAGTAGAACATAAAAACAAAGCGTCGAGCGAGTCACTCGACGCGTCTAATGCGATGTATTGAAATGTCCCGCGTCTCGATAATCACGCAGCTTAGGGCTGCCGCGCGCCGGTTAAGTCGCGCTGTTTTGCTCGCTTCGCCCGCCGTCCGCGTCAGTCGCCAGACGCGGTGGAGGAATTAAACACGGTGACAACCTTGCTCTCTGATTTCATTTGTTATTGTTTTTGCTGGTTTATTCCCGGTCGTCCCCACCTTGTCGTCCCCAGTGGGAACGAATGGGAAAAAAAAGTTTCGTTCGTCCCCAGTGGGGACGATTGGAACTTTTTATTTCCCACTCGTTCCGTAATAGACCGAGAGTCAAAATGCAGTAATGGAGATTTCAATAACAGATTTCACGGATTGTTAAAATGTTTCAATTACGTCTTTCTGAGCAAGAGTGAACAACGTTTTTGATTAAAAATATTTTAAAAAGACTGAATCACAGGTAATCAACGTATTTACAATAATTCTCTCAAAATTATGCATCACAGATAATCAACTTAATACACAAATGCGTACAGTTTTAAGGTGCGCATCACAGATAATCAACTTATTTACATAAATTCTAACAGTTTTAATGTGCGTATCTCAGATAATCAACTTATTTACATAAATTCTTACAGTTTTAAGGTGCGTATCACAGTTAATCATTTATTTACAATTATTATTATTAAGTTCTTATTAAATAAGAATTGCATTACGCTGATAGTCTACTTATAATTATCAATAATAAGCATGTAAATTAGTAAGTACAAATAAAGTTTCTATAAAAGATTTTGAAATTTCGAATTTATACAAGATTCGCAAAATGAATTAATAAAAGGTGTCGGGCATTTTCTTGAAATGTCAAGAAAATGCCCGACACCTTTTATCCTTTTTTTTTTTTTTTTTTTTTTATTTTTTCCTTTTTTCCTTTTAAGTTAAAACCGTACAAGTTAAAACCGTACAATGGTACGGACCATTGTACGGTTTTAACTTGTTTAGTTATGTAGCTGAGACCTTTTAAATGTCTGTTTTTTTAATCATTCAAATGTGATAACTTTGTGATTAGCCGAGATTTTTATACAGAACTGATTAGAAATTTCAAAATCTTTTATAGAAACTTTACTTGTACTAATTTACATGCTTAGTGTTGATAATTATAAGTAGACTATCAGCGTAATGCAATTCTTATTCAATAAGAAAAAAAACGACGGGTTGCACTCCGGGAGTGCCGGCAGAAGTGAAAACATGAATATTAACGTTGTGCATTTTTAATATTTTGGAATGGTTAGAGAATAATTTTGTACGAATTGCTTTCATTATCAGTATAAAAGTACTATTATTTATGTGGTGGAATACAATATTCATTTATTGGCGCTATCGTACACAAACATGACAATTTATATTACATTAAAAATTTAACACTTCAGAACTATTACAATTATTTTACATTAAAAAGTTTATCTCTTAGGAAAATCAACTTCCATCCATAATTTCAACGACTTTTTCATCATCATCATTACCAGAACCATCATCGCTAATCAGTACTAATCACATGGTACTGAGAATTGAGAAGAAAGAAAACTGAGAGTTTTATAGGTTTAAAATATATATTAAAGGTCTATCTTTAAGTATTATAAGGAATACAGTTAAACTCTAACCAATATCATATTTAAAAGAGCTTATTTCATATTTCTTATTACATTTTAAGGCTGAATGACGATTCCTTTGCTCTATTCGTGCAACGCGACGCGACGATGAATTAAAAGTCAACATGACATAACAATAACAACCGATGACGCGACGCTAACAAAATCACTTGAATTTGTAGTTTTTAAACTTTTGGGTGCTTGATTATTTGTATCAGCGAGTGCTTTTAACATAGGTAGTTCTGTGACTAAGAGGATAAATACAACTACCTAATGAAATGTGAGTATTATGATTTTTTCACTGATAGTATATGGCTATTATTACTATTGTCTCATCCACGAGTATTGTATGATACACGAGATATTAATAAAATTTAAGTAAATTACATGATTAGCTATTGTTTTACTATAATATGTACGTATAACTTTATTGTTGTAACGTAACATTGTGTGTTTTAGCATGCCAAGAAGTGCTATACTTTCATTACATAATATGAAAACTGTATAGGTACTTGGAAATTATAATTTTCATATTTAATTTTGTAGAGTCCTAAGCAACCCCTAAGACGACCTACTGACCAATTACTGCCTGTAGAACAATCTACTAGAGGCATGCTCCAGACCGAACAGTCCACACCTTCAATACCAGTAAGTTAATTCTAATAAAATATAATAATGTAATGTTATATTTGCAGGGCGAACGGACATACAACCAGGCCCATCTTTGTATAGGGACAATGTGCCAATGGAAAACCAGCCTAATACAGAACAAAAGGTGAAGTTTTAAATAAAAGTCTTACAATAATATGTTTTAACTTTATAATGGATATTTAGATAACTTTTTTTTGTATTACAGTTTGAGGCTAGATCACCACTTGCAGTCTTGCAATGCGTCATCATAGGAGTAATGCCCCAATTGCATCTTCATGTAAGGTTAACTTAATTATAATTTGGTTAATTATTGGTTTAGTGTAAAAAGCACTACATAGTAGTGGTCTCACTTTTGATTCCCGGGTTGGGCCAATTTGTTGGGATTTTCTGTAGGTTTTTTCAACAGCAGCCCTTATTCAATCAAGATCAAGATATAGACTACATCTAATAGAATCAAGATATAGACTACATCTAATATGTATACTACATTGTAATATCTATTCCTTTAGAGGGAGAGTGATGTGATGTTGATGATACTTACATATTTGTTTTACCTCTGTATAGTAATTTGTTGCATTTTTATGTTCATAGCATCTCGTAGGCATCGAACGGCACACCGCCGTCTGATCCAGCACTCACCACCTTCTCAAAGGCAATCCAAATGGCGAGCCTGACTGAATGTTTTGTCGCCATTAAAGAGAGGTGTTTGGAAAATGAGAGACTTCTTATTGACAACCAGCAGAGGATGTTCGACTTTTAAGGAAATAAGTGAGTCATGGTCAAGGCAGACCCAGGCACTGCAGGATTTATGAGCATCCATCAGTCGAGGAAGTTGAATCTCCGAAACATGGATCTACTACTATGTTTAGATAATTTTAAGTTTATTTAAGATGGATGTTAAGAAGTTTAAGTATAAGAACTGTTTTTTTGTAGTAAATGTCAATGTTTGTTAGCGGGCATGCTCTTTATGCCTGCAGGCTTTTATTTAGGTACTTATTTAATTTTGTTTTGCTTGGGTAGTTTTCATTGTATATACTAAATTATTTAATTAAATGTCCTGTTTCTTGTAATGTTAATTACTTTGCATACCTACTATTGTATAGAATCAAGTTTTTCTAACTGAATATCAAAAGTCATTTTGAATAAATGATTTTTGATTTGATTGATTGTTTTTAATAGTAAATAAAAAAGAAAATAATGCAGTTATCTGTTTAATTTCTCATACCCCTGTATACACTCTTACCCATTTAAAAATATAGTACAAATAGGGACTAAGGTATAAATAGGCACATATTATTATAGGCTATTGATATTATACTAATCATATACACCTTAAACACCACACTTTAAATACACACCTTAAATGTTATGACAATTGTTGATTATAATAATATTTTTATTAATAATTTAAATACCTATTTATTGTATCTAATCAATAATGGTGAGTATATTCTATCTAAACACGTTAACCACATCTGTAAAGGAACGCATAAATTGTAGATACAACATGCTCGCCATAATTGATTAACTAAATCTCGCCTACTTATCAGCCTACTCTCTAAGTCATCATGTGTTGGAGCCTGATGTGTCAGGATTCCAAGTAACCTAGATTCTTCATCTAAGTCACATTGGTCTCATCATCATAGGAGCTGGTAGCCCGGCTCTATTACATATGTCGTTTAAAACACAGGAAGCCATCACAATTTCTCCCACTTTTATAGGATCATAGTACAATACCCTATGTACTAATAAACATCTGAACCGTCCTTTCAGGATTCCAATAGTCCTCTACACTGTTTCTTGCACTGCTGTGCAAATTGTTGTAATGGCTCTGGAGTCTCAGTTTCTGAATTACTAAAGGGAGTCATTAAAAAAGGCCTTTGAGGATATCCTGAGTCACCTGAAATCAATGAATGAAGCTAGAATTAAGTGCAATCTTGACTTGTGTTTAAGTTATCATTGTATTGTAAATAATAACTTCGTGGATTGCCCTAGAGGCAGAAGACTGAGATATGTAGGTATGTGTCTACATTCTTCCCAATGATTTTTTGGTAACTTCCATTAGCCAAAAATGATAGTGTGCATAATATCTGAAACATCAGGAATTCAATAGGCTTTTGTTGGTGTGTGGTGAGGTATACCCATCATATCTCAAGAAACCTAGATGTAAACAAACCTTTAGCCTCTTGGTTAAACCACTGGAACGAAGTCGCGGACGCATATATGGAGTTAAGTCATCTTCCAATATATTAATTAAATCCTCAGAAAGCCTGTAAAATCTGTATCACGGAATATTGTTTTAAACTTTCGTATTTGTTTCGCCTGTCGAGCTTTCTTCAAATTATCACTTTTCTTAGCTTCTTCTAATAAATGTAGCTTCAATTGTGTAGTAAAAGAATAGAAATATTTAAAAAATTAAGTACAGTTTATTATTTTTGTCAGTCTACGCCCGAATATTTAGAGATTTTTGATTTGACAGTTAGAATTAGGAGTGGGCGATACAAATCGTATATAGATACAATATCTATATATCGGTACAATATCCAATACCTACATATATATCGGACAGTACTGTATCTATATTTCAGGTATCCGCGTACCTAGAACGAGACACTATAACGATATCGTCATTAAGCATCGCATGCGTCGTCGGCATTAAGTCCGCCTTTGTACCTTTTTGTGCGAAAAGTTTAAATAAATAAATAAATAAATAAATAAATATCGTATCACATGATCTATGATATTCGGTTCAAACTGATTCCGGTACAGTAGTAGTTATACGGTTGTAGGTACCATATCCTTGCGATGCGCGCGGGCGGGAGTGATGTAGCTAGAGATGAACGAGCGAGAAAGCGCGTTAAGCTAACGTCTAATACTAATTTTAAACATTATATACAGGAGCATAGAGTTTAATACCGAATACATTATTTTGTAAACACTTGTAAACAGGTAACCATCAATAAACGTCAAAGGGTTTTAAATCGTACCTATGGCATTCTCAACAAAAAAAGTGAGCCGTCACGGGACGCCTGGCAGATGTGAAACATTGCGCATGGCGACGCGTCGCCACACAGTACACAAGACTGTGACTGTATATACTTACACCATCATAAAGCGTGGTGACGCGTCGCCACGGCATGCGTCGCCACGCCAGAAATTTGTTTTACGTGCGGCTATAGATGTTTCACATCAAAAATTGTTTTAAAATCACTTTACGTGACCCTTGACCTTGATTGCACTTTGCTGTTTTCGTCAGTCTTCAGTTATTAGCTTCACTCATAACTGATGAATAGATACTTGACCTATTTAAATAATTGATAAAAATATAAATCTAGAAAACCGAAACGGCTGTACTAGTTTCATTTCAGAGTGCCATATTATCAACAATACATTCACTGATTTCGAATATACAGTTACAAATAAAATACAATGATGTAATGAATCGAACAAAACCGAAACCTAAATATCACAGTACCAATTTCGATTCCGAGTTCCACACTGATTCAGCCAATATATAGATATTGAAATATATAGATACGATATCCGATATTCTAAACCGATACATAGATACGATTTGATATAGTGTAAAAGCGATATTACCCATGCCTAGTTAGAATCGAGGCTGTGGGCGAGACGTCTGACGGTTTACGTCTTACGAATTTTCGATCAGGGTCACGTGACCTGACGCGAATTTAGAAGTTTTTACCCATTCCAAAAAAGTACATACACAGCGCCGCTAAAGAAGTTTTCACTTCAAAAAAAAATAAGAACTTAATAATAATAATTGTAAATAAATGATCATCTGTGATACGCACCTGAAAACTGTAAGAATTTATGTAAATAAGTTGATTATCTGTGATTCAGTCTTTTTAAATTATTTTTAATCAAAAACGTTGTTCACTCTTGCTCAGAAAGACGTAATTAAAACATTTTAACAATCCGTGAAATCTGTTATTGAAATCCCCATTACTGCATTTTGACTCTCGGTCTATAACGGAACGAGTGGGAAATAAAAAGTTCCAATCGTCCCCACTGGGGACGAACGAAACTTTTTTTTCCCATTCGTTCCCACTGGGGACGACAAGGTGGGGACGACCGGGAATAAACCTTTTTGCTTATTCGTGTTTCATATTCACACGTTGACTGCATAAATAGGGGTAAGTGTGTTCGTGTATACGTTTGTTTATATTTATGACTTTTAATTTTGTGATACTTTGAATAGGAATGTAATGTAGTTTTAGGATTTTTTATGTGTAGGCGTTAATATTGACAACTAGCTTATGCCCGCGACTTCGTCCGCGTGAAATTTCTTGTTTCCGACCCACGCGGCCACGCCGTCACATCGCATCGCATCGCCTGCCCGCGCTGTCACTTCGTTTTCGCTTAGCGATCTTTCTGACTTTTATTCTTTTTGCTCGGCTCCTAAGGGTTATAGCGTGATGTTACATAGCCTTCCTCAAGAATGAGGCTAGCAAATGTAAAAATATTTTTTAAATCGACTCCGAGAAAAATCCGACCGATTAGCGCGTTCAGAAAAACAAACTCTTCTGCTTTATTATTAGTATTTACAAATTCATCTTAAGATACGAAAATATGAAATATTATTTATTATCTTCGTCGTGTGTAATAGTCCATTGAATGGCGAGCGATATTGTATCTTAAGATAAAATATTATAGTATCTTAGCCGTGTGCAGCGCTCCTTAGTGAACTCCACTGCGGGTGACGTAACCTACGACAAACTTATTATTTGAGGTTGGTACAGTAATCGGGTCTAGGGATCCAACCGCAAAATTAAGTTTGTTTTTTGTTGTATATACTTTTTTGGGATAAAAAGTACCCAGTGTGGTGCCCAGGATATTAAAGAATAATTATACCAAGTTTCATCGTAATCTAACCGGTAGTTTTTGCGTGATGCCTGAACAAACAGACAGACAGACAGACAAAAATTTTTTTAATCACATTTTTGGGTTCGGTGTCGGTATAGTAACACCCCCTGCCATTTATTTTTTTGATATTTTCAATGTACAGAATTTTCACTTCTACAGATTTATTATAAGTATAGATTGATGATTGATGATGATTGATGATGACAATAAGGCCGTTCTACCACCTAGAAAAAACTATCTTTCAATAGATAACTCTATGATAATAATTACGGTGCTCACACCCTTACAAAACAGTGTTATTTTCAAAATTTACCTACTCAAAATCCTGTTTTGTCAATGACAGACAAAACTGTTTTGTCTAGGTCGCCCTACAAATAAGGGAAAGTTGCTGGTCTTTATCATTATGACGCCCAATAACATTCAATGGTTCAGTTCAATTCATTGGTGCACTTTATCGCAGGAAAACAATTGGGAAAACAATAATATATATATACATATATATTTTTTTTATATATCAGTATTTCGACAGATACCAACCCCTAGAACTCCAAAAGACCGCTCCACCACAATGCATTAGGCAGCCCTGCCCGGCAAGTTTCCAAGCGATGTTTTTGCCAACCCGTGAGTTATGCTCGCCGCGCGCCTCCGCCCGACTTCCGACACACTCACACATAATGACTCGCCGACAACTGTTTTCGCAATATCCACCAGTTCTTACTGCAGTTAGTGTGAACGTACAGAAGGACCATATCTTATGAAATGACGTAATGCTATGGATGGCAACATACTACGAAGGTAAGATATACATATGGGTTTTTACTCAAACCTGCATGGTCTATCGTCGTCCACTTCTACGTTAATGTCGGTTTGGACTACTTTTGACGTACTTGTTAGTTAGGCATTAAAGCCACATGAGTATGACGTAGGTACCACTGTCTTGGGAACTATCTGCTGTTTTAGCATTGCTACTTGTAATGATAGACTATTTCCTATTATGTCATCTTACAATCAAAATCCAGCACGAAACTTTATAGTAGCTTTTAAAGTTTCTTGAAAACTATTGTTGGCGTGTTATTAAGTGAACCTTCGACACATATCTATTGCATGCTCTCCTTGAATATGCACAAGTTTATTTCAGCGTTATATTTTGTTGCGTCGAGACATTCGGCTCTACTTTGAGCGTTTATTTCCGTCGATCCGAGATGAAGGAATAATATCGAGTGTAGCGGTTGCAGGCTGTTATGTGCACGCTGCTGCGCCGGGGTCACAGATTACTAAATAGTTACTACGCCGGGGTGTGCAGTATTGCATGTGCTGTAACAGACGGGCTAGACTGTAACAATAACAGTTTAATAAGTCACTGGTATCATCGTTATAATTGGGGCTTGAAAAACTGATACATCACAGGATGTCAGTATTTTAGAATGGTAACGGTTAACTTGTGCATTTTGAGTTCAGCTTCAATCTGCAGTCAGAACTCACGAGCCTGAATATCTAAAGTTACAGCAACAGCTTGAGTGTCGATTTCTTCCTAAGTCAGAAGTTCTAGCTCGCCTAACCTACCTTTCTGTCATCATCTAATTTCATAAATACGTGTTATCATCATAAAGTTTCAAGATGACTGTATTGACTGTTCAACGATTACAATAACGTGATCTATTGGGTGTCGGACTGAGTTCAGCGTAGTTTTCATAGCAGTTCTAATAGCGATAACATTATTCTCTACTCATCACGCGGGAACTTATAACAACGATTTGTTCCAACAAACTATTGTTGGAGAACTACTGTGTTCGACACTGAGGTTTCTTGGAGAGTGTACACCACTTGTAGTGAACATTTTTCATTCATGGATCGCATATGTGGATTTAAATCACTTTGTGTAGATTTAAGTCACAAGTATGGATTTAAGTCACTTTGTGTAGGAAAATGACGAAGCTTTAGAAAAAATTGAATTAATCTTGACCAGAACAAAGTGACGAATAATACCTATTTGTTTATTTCCAGAAAAATGATTACAAAGTAACAAATACAGTAATATGATACAACATAAAGTGCATTAAGTATAATCTCCTGGCACCCAAACTAGGTTTATAGCCTGTGACTTGGGGACCAGTGATTCCATAAGGGGTGATAAGTTCATCAGAGTTATAATAAAACTGTTTTCACCAGTAACATGGTTAACATAATAACTATAATTATTATTTGTATACAAAGAAGAAAATAAAACTGTTTGTAAATGTTTGAGTGAGAGTGAATTGGTCATGGTAGGTGTGGTAGGTATGTTGTGTATGTGTAAGTAATGTGAAGGTGCGGTTTGTGTATTATGTGAAAATGGGGGGGGGGAGTATATGAGTGTTTGTGTGTGAAAATACTTGAATAAGAGGTGATCTGTCCTAAGCATGTGGGAAGAGAAGTTTTTCGGTCTCGTCATAAGATTTATCATTTAGTCATTTTTTAACTGTGCTTTTGCATTGGTGATAATTTAAAATGTGTGAATGTAGTAGCATTTTGATCAGTTCCGTGCAGGCTTTGTAAGAAACTACTTCAGCACATACCTACTAGGTACTAAAATTTCTTTCAAAGCTGAAACGAAAAGGTTCGCAGTCTACTCAGATAAACCCAGCAAGCAGGTTGGGTATCTCTGTCGTACACTGCGTGCCGCGTCAGCCGCTCTCCGCCAAATTTATTTAATCCGTCAAAGCGCAGACGCGGATATGTTTATTTTCAATTTGCGACTGCGACAACTAAACGCCAGGAATAATAACGCGGCAAAAAGTCCGCTGTTTACCTAAATAAGTTAGTTTGATGATCAAAAGCGCTTTGAAACGTCCAATTAGCCGCGAGCCGCTATCCGTTCTTATCTGGACAAGGTAAAGCTTGTGAAAAACACTGTGATTCGGGTACACAGTATTTTGTCTCATTATAAATAAATTTACTTAGGTAAGTACCTAAAATATAAAACAGACACTCTGATGGTTTTCTTTAAAATATTAACAATATCCGCGCGCGTGCTGGCACCATAAGTTACGTAGTGTAGTTACAACATGCAAAAGTTAACAATATCCGCGCGCGTGCTGGCACCATAAGTTACGTAGTGTAGTTACAACATGCAAAAGTTAACAATATCCGCGCGCGTGCTGGCACCATAAGTTACGTAGTGTAGTTACAACATGCAAAAGTTAACAATATCCGCGCGCGTGCTGGCACCATAAGTTACGTAGTGTAGTTACAACATGCAAAAGTTAACAATATCCGCGCGCGTGCTGGCACCATAAGTTACGTAGTGTAGTTACAACATGCAAAAGTTAACAATATCCGCGCGCGTGCTGGCACCATAAGTTACGTAGTGTAGTTACAACATGCAAAAGTTAACAATATCCGCGCGCGTGCTGGCACCATAAGTTACGTAGTGTAGTTACAACATGCAAAAGTTAACAATATCCGCGCGCGTGCTGGCACCATAAGTTACGTAGTGTAGTTACAACATGCAAAAGTTAACAATATCCGCGCGCGTGCTGGCACCATAAGTTACGTAGTGTAGTTAGAACATGCAAAAGTTAACAATATCCGCGCGCGTGCTGGCACCATAAGTTACGTAGTGTAGTTACAACATGCAAAAGTTAACAATATCCGCGCGCGTGCTGGCACCATAAGTTACGTAGTGTAGTTACAACATGCAAAAGTTAACAATATCCGCGCGCGTGCTGGCACCATAAGTTACGTAGTGTAGTTACAACATGCAAAAGTTAACAATATCCGCGCGCGTGCTGGCACCATAAGTTACGTAGTGTAGTTACAACATGCAAAAGTTAACAATATCCGCGCGCGTGCTGGCACCATAAGTTACGTAGTGTAGTTACAACATGCAAAAGTTAACAATATCCGCGCGCGTGCTGGCACCATAAGTTACGTAGTGTAGTTACAACATGCAAAAGCATCCAAACAACAGGAGGTTTTAGAAATGTCTTTCCGAACGACCCGCAACCCGTTGCACAGAAAATGGACGTCCTACCGCTTCATTAAGTAGGTCAACATTACAAAAAGGAATGAATATCATTCCCTTTGTACCAAAGGAGCTACTCAAAATACACATAACAATTAGAGGAGAACAGAGCACTCCACGGAACCTCCGGTGCAAAAACTTGATATTTCCATAAGAAAATCTATTCTCTTTGTCATTCATTTATACTTCATAAAGCAGAACACAATTTCTCAACAACTTGAGAGCAGAAATGGAAACAAAAAACACGCCGGAATCATAAATAACTCGACACAGTTCACAACTACTAAGTTATGTGGCGAGCCAACACATTCATAAAATGTTCATTGCTGCTCATAAACGACGAGCGGTTTTGGCACAGGTTTAAGGCTCGCGATGAATTATGAATGGCCGGGATTACCTACACGTCAGTGTTACGTCACGGGTACACACAGCATCGCTAATATGCCTGGTTAGTCCACTAACCGAGAGGAATATGTTAGGAATTAATCTAGCAAATTGCCAGGGTTTCACCCAAATTCAGAAGCATAAATTATGGAGCTGGAATCAGGTCACTAATGTTAACGTTGCATTTAATACGTTCTTGACAATATGACATTACTAACCGGTGAGAGTATTCAATAAGAGCACAAAATAAATGTTGTAATAATCAACTTGGCACGATAAAGCTAACACGATAAGCTCTACTCTAACTCACTACAATTACTAAAGTTTTTCCTAATTGTGTTTTCTGGAATATTGGGAATAAGAACTACTTGTAATCGTTCGTTAGGTGGTTTTTCAAGCTAACTCCTAGTGCTAACTTATTTAGTAAGTAGGTACAGCTTAATCCATTCTGTTTGTGAATAGTGTTCCAATTTGCAACTTTTGGATTAAAAGGTGTTTCAATTTATAAACGCTTTTGTTTGTATTGCTTTAATATAAAAATACGCGTCAAAACTCCTAAAGCATTCAAGGCACTTTAAAAACTTATAGAATTCTTCAGAAGTCTAGACACTTTTATTAAACTGGAATTTGAATTGGATTTTTTTTGTAAACAGTAGATAACATATGTATGTCCTCTAGCGCATAGCTTGTCGAGTTACCCAAGACTTGGCGGCAATAGCGCGGTCATTTTATTTTGTGAAGCCCGACACAACACAGTGTTCCTTTGCCAAGATTCGTTAGTGGAACATGTCTTCTAGTAGCTCCTTAATTTAGTGTCTCCTTTTTTGCTGACGGCAGTTTGAAGTAGTGATACTATTATTGTTAGTTGTCGTATTAACTATTTATACGAAACAATTAATAGTTGTTAGTTTTTTGGTAATCAAACTAACTGCGACGATTGCGTCGCAGTTAGTTTGATTACCAAAAAACTAAAAACACCGAACTAAAAATTAAATGTTTGCTATTGTATCAAATGATACAACAGCAAACATTTAATTTTTAGTTCGGTGTTAATCATTCTGCCGTCGTCTGCGAAAACCTAATAAGATCGAAAATAATTTGAGAAAGCACAAACTAAACCAACCGAACAGTTAGGCGCAGAAGGAGAAGGTATTCTACATTTGTACAATCTCTCGTACATTTTAGATAAAACGGGGTGCCATAAAAACCGGTAGGCAGCAGTCATTCATGCCATAGTGAGAGTATTAGCTATCTAAGGTGCGCCCGCCGATAGCTAGTCCACTATCAATACTGACACTGACTGAATACTGTTTCAAAAAGAGCAAGAGATATTAAACAAATAAACCGTGTACGAAATGCGCGACTTTAAACATCTATGTACCTACTATGAATTTTGCGAAAATTGTCTAGTATACATTAGCAATCAGTAACTAATTTTAAAATGTAAAACTTCCGAACTGTTAATTGAATTAGGTAGTTGCCCTGACTAATACACTACTATTAAGTCAGGGCAACTAAGCCAATTAACAGTCTAGACCGGTTTTTCTTAAGTATTAGGTACATTTAAGAAGTAGTAAATACTTTTGCTTCTGAGTTCATCTTTGCACTATGAAGTGTACCTCATGTTTCAGTACGATGGCGCGATGTATGAAGCCGGAGGCGGCGACGACTGTCACAAGTGTGCCGCACATCTCCGCCGCCGCCGCCGGCTCGCAAGGCCGCGGCCGGTCCGCTCAGCCACACGATAACAAGCGTAATTGGATAATGAAGTCGACGCCATGAATATTGTATTAGTTACCCTCGCTGCGGGCAAAGTTTCGGCTCCTCAATATTTTTTTTAATTTTCCGCGCATCGCTAAACTCGTAAGTTACAGGTGAAACGTATATCTAATGTATGTATAGCTATTACACTGAGTTATTAATATGTTATTCAAAATTATTTTGTTTATGTCGGCATTGTGTCAAGATCAAGACGTAGGAACTGTATTTTCAGAAGTAAGGATATTTTACAATGCTAAAAAGTTCGATGACTTACATCCACCTTTAGTATAATTTGCGTTAGACAATTTATTATTTGAAATCATTTGAACTAAATAAAATAGGTTTATATTCAGAACCTTATAATGTTGACCTATGGCACCCTATGAGAGTAGGTGCCATCACTATGCAGGTGGGGTCATGACATGCATTATGATAATGACGTCACTAGCGGCGCAGTGGGCGGCCGTACTTAATTGATAGTCGGGCACAAACAACTACATCACGTAGATATCGCACAGATTACTGGGCGGCAGGTAGGTGACCAGGCCGTGACGTCACTGGAACACGTTGTTGTGAGGCGTATTTGTTGCACTACTTTGTATACTGAGGTTTGATCTGTTCCAGGAGGTATTTTTGGAAAAGGCCTATCAGATAAGGATTGCAATTTATTCATTACAGGAGAATGGCATACTTTATTAGCTATCGTTCACACAACGTGTAACGCTTTTTGTGCGCCTGTAGATAACTCTTAAGATTTCAATAAGGATTTCGGTTACCAACCATCCGTAAAGCCATCGTCCCTATAATGTTACCTCTTTCCTACCACTAGTGTTCCGATTTCTGAGACGAGAAAAACGAAATGAATTTTCAAGTTCTGCTAAAAATAGAAGTAACCTTAACTGTGCCGACATTGACATAAAAGGTACCAAAGTAAACATATTCTTTAATGAGCGCTTAACACCAGGCAACCACCGTTTATTTCGTGAGTCATGCTAACTCAGCAAAATGCAGGATTCAAATACTGTTGGATTAAAAACGGATCTATTGACATACGTAAACGGGAGGGAATACCACGCATTAATATCACAAGCCTGGACGAACTTCATCGTCAAGTTCCTCGTGCACATGACTGCACCTCTCTACAAACAAAATCACTTATTATTGACAACTAGTACTTTTAAAAAACCTTATTGACCTTTTTGTTTTGTTTACTTTCAATTTTTAACTATTTTTTGTCATCTATAAGTAATTTTTGTTCTTTTTTACATTTGACCATAAAATATTCATACAGACTAACTGTGTTCTTGGTTATTTTTAATTGCTAACAAATATTTTGTGTCTAATAATCAGTGATCGGAGTAGGTAGATTGAATTGGGGTCATTGATCCGAAACGTATATATTAATATGGACATTCCTACGGAAATTCGGAATTGGTTGATTATTAAAAAAAACCGGAACTTAGGTTGGAGTTGTATTAAAATGAGCTATATCTTATTCTTCATTTTTTTTTTACGGCACACATTCACGATTTGACACAACCCAACGACCAACCAGAACAAAGGATCATGGATGGTGCACTAACCGGTTATCGAAGCAATGCGTACGCCCACTGACGACATGACGACTTCGGTTCGTAAAGTGCGCTTCTTTGTTTACTGTGTTGTGAAAACGTTACGTGAAAACAGATAAATAATAAATTAATTTAGTTTTGATATCTTCCTTTAATTTTTTTATTTATTTTAGAATTGAGTAGTAATAATATCACTACCAACAATAACAATATTTAATTAGATCCGGAAATTATTTATTTATTAATCACAAAATGCACAGCTCTGAAATTTTATTTTAAGATATATAAGCTAGTCTTACAGCCAATTACGGATTTACAATTTAATAACTATACAATACATGCAGCAGAAACAAAAATACAGCATGAAATAATAATAATATAAATATAATAAATAAATAAAATATAAATTTAATTTCCGGAAATACCGGAATTACTTTCCGGGAAAACGGCTTATCCATGTTATTCTTTCTGTGGGCATTTGTGATACAAGTACCAAAAATCAATCTACCTAGTCCGATCACTGCTAATAATAGTAATACCTACCTATTCATAATAATATTTTGTACCTGCTGCTAACTGCTAACAATTTATTTTTATTTTTTACTATTTTACGTCCTGTAAAAGTTTAATTTATAAAACGTTTTATGTTGATATTATGTCACCTACACATACCTTTAATAACACACATTATGTCCCCTACACATACCTTAAAAATACACACCATACTCAAACTCAAAGCATTTATTTCAATTAAACCATTTACAGGCACTTTTGAATTGTCAAAAAGTCGATCAGTCAGAAAAAATGAAGCTAGTTGCCCATTCCAAAGCGTAGGTACCTATGGAGAAGAACGGGCAAGAAACTCCATACCACCTACACATACCTTAACACACACCTTGAACACACTCACCGACTTGTACCTACACATATTCAGACACTTATTATCGTACAAACAACTTTTCCTTCAGTGTCAGGGTATCCTAAAATTCCCAAAAGGTACTTTCATTAATCTTGGCAAATGGAACATACCAACTTGTTGTTCACTGACGGCTGTCACTGACCAACAAGTTAGTATGTTCCATAACTTTTATTTAAAGGGGCTACTTTAAATAAAAAATATTTCTCAAAATTAAAAAACTACACTAATGTCATTACTTAATCTAGTGCAAGACTTAGTCGAAAATCTGGAAGTAAACTGGCATACCGTTGATACTATTGAATATTGCCGAACGTTAATAAAAAATACCGAGTCTAATTTTAAAATTCTTTCACTCAATATCAGAAGCTTCCAACACAATTTTGGAAACTTTACGGTAATGCTACAGCAAACCACTATCAGCTTTGATATTATAATTTTAGCGGAATGCTGGTTTACTGGCGGCAGTATTATAGACCCTCTGCCAGGATACAATGCATACCGCAAAACAGTTCTGCAAAGTAAAAACGGAGGTGTAATTTGCTTTGTTAAACCTAATTACAAGACTGTAGTCTTCGGACCTACAATACTAGACGCAGATCGACTTCTCATAACTATTGATGATAAAGTCGGAATAGGTACTAGGCATTTATAGATCTCCTTCGTTTAGTAATCTTGAACCATTTTTAAACTCACTGGAAACCTTACTGAGCTCACTGGCAAATAAACAATCACTGATTGTCACTGGCGACATTAATATTGATATCTGCAACACTACCAATATCCAGTCATCAGAGTACCTTTGTCTAATGTCTTGCCATGGGCTACTTCCTGCTATAACCAGTCCAACTAGGGACAAAGCGTGCCTAGACCGCATATTTATAAAGTGTCACAAATGCTTTGGAGTCGTTTGCAAGTCCTCAATTACTGATCATGATACAGTTATTGCTAATATTTCTTCACGCAAACCTTCAACTACTACTGTTAACTGCAAAGAGGTGGATAAGTAAAACAGATACCGAAGCAGTTATTGCTGACTTATACAGTGTTGACTGGTCTGTCATCACAAATGACACAAATGTAAACACAGCAAGCAACCACTGAATTTATGAACATTTTTACTTCCACTGTAGACCAGCACACGCAAAATTTAAAAATTGGTAGGAAATTGGCATGCGTAAAACCATGGATCACCCCGGGATTAATAAGATGCCTGATCCATCGGGATAGGTTGCATAATGACTGTAAATCTAACCCTGATGATCCTGTCCGAAATAAATAAATAAAAATAAATAAATAAATAAAATATACACTCGATACAGAAACTTTTTTTCCAAACTTCTTTCAAGAATCAGATCTGAATACAATAACCAACAGATTATTGATAACAAAGATAATCTAAAAAACCTCTGGAAAGCAATAAAATCTATAGGTCACATGTCTCCTAAAAGTAATGGAACCTCCGAACTACTGAGTCCCAATAGAGAAAAAGAAACAACTCAGTAGTAACCCGTCTGGCAAGAAAAATACTAGAAAAACATAACCTATCTCATAAATCTTTAATAAACACTTACACATCCGACATATCAAACCCACACTCTCTTCTCCTTGAACCGACAGATGCTTACGAAATTACTAAAATTATATCTGACCTCAAAGTCGATAGTGCTCCAGGACCTGACAAAATTTCGGTTGTTCTTATGAAAAGAGCTTTAAAATCCTTACTAGTACCAATGATGCAGATCTTCAACCTGAGCCTTGAGACCGGTACCTTCCCAGACTGTTGAAAAATAGCTGCGGTTTCCCCCATCTACAAAAGCGGTCCCAAACATGCATCAGATAACTACAGACCTATAGCACTGCTAAGCTCTGTCTCTAAAATATTAGAGAGGATAGTTAACTCCCGTCTTATTTCTTTCATTGATAAAAATCATCTCATCTCTGATAACCAATTTGGTTTCCGAAGGAATAGGTCAACCGAGGATGCTGCAACTCTTCTTGCCGATTGTGTCTCCTCTTATATTGAGAAACATGAAAAATGCCTAGCCATCTTCCTTGATCTTGCAAAGGCATTCGACACGGTTTCAACTGGTCTTCTCCTTAAGAAACTAGAATGCATAGGAATACGAGGAATTTGCCTTCATCATCATCATCATCAGCTTATAATGTTCCCACTGTTGGGACACAAGCCTCCTCTCGGTGAGAGGGAGTGGGCCGTAATCCACCACGCGGGCCCAGTGCGGGTTGGCAGATGTCACATGTCTTCGAATTTTTGGTTCTAGGACATGCCGGTTTCCTCACGATGTTTTCCTTCACCGTTTTGAGAGCAGTGGTGATGAAATAATGTACACAAAGTAAAGCGCCTGTCTGAAGTAACTAAAATAGACTAAACGTGCGGTTTCTACATCTGTTAACTGTTTTATCTTTCTAACAGCATAAGCGGCCGAGGTTAGCCGCCCCGAAATAGATGTTATATGAGGTCCCCATTGTAATTTCTCGTCTAGCGTGATTCCCAGGAAAACTGCCTGATTAATAAATTCTAGTTTTTGGCCATTCAATATAATGTCACATTCGCTACTTCTAATATTCGGTAATTTAAATCGGCTTTTTTTTGGTTATTAAATTATTTATCGTAAACCAATCTTGGACCTAAAGAAAAGAGTTATTCACGTCGTCAAGATTTTGTGTAAAGTACTCTTTGGTTAACTGTCATGAGGTCAGTAAAAGCAAAGCCACCCTTGCTCTTTAAACAACGTTTTTCTGGCAAACATTGGGTAATGTTTAAAACATAATGCTATGATTACCTTTTATCTTCATTTAACCGGGATCTATCTTTTGAGAGTATTTTTAAGCATGTACGCGAATTCTAAACCTTTTCGACTTCCAGTTTTTCTTACTATCTCATTTTATTCCAGAATGTTTAACATAAAGTTAAGTCACACGTTTACCATTTTCTTTCTAGATCAGCGCAAAATAGATTTCCCATAAACTAAGGACGGCTGCGCGCGGACTTTTTGTTCCTTTCAGCGGGCGTTATCTCGTTCTAGGCGGCCGAGTCTCACAAACGTACAGACGTACTCGGAGGCAGGCCTTATCTCTTTGTTCTCTTATAATTTATGTATACACGCGACGTCTTAGAAACCAGATACCACAGATTACATACGAAGAGAAATGAGGACTTCTTACGTGGAACCGCCGCATACACATACAAAGTGTTTTGTTCGCGGAATTTAACACTAAACAGGCTACAAAAGATATTCATTTGCAAAATATTACTTAAAATTCAGCGACTTTCACCAAAGTGTGCGTGTGGCGAATACATAATGTAAAAAGTCAGTTATCCATCTACGTACTACGTGTGTTTTTTCCTCACAAAAGTTCCAATCGCCTCACGTTAAGAAGGTTGTGTTTGTTCTGGGGACCGCAAATCGTATGCTTCACTTGTGAGGGAAATATTGAGAGAATCAGCTTTTTATTCCACGTGCTGTGACGTCAGCTCTAGATATGGAAAGGTATTACAATGTACATGGGAAGCAATATCTCAAATGAAATTGTTTAAACTGCTCGTTTAGTCGTTCACTTTATATTACCTAGCTATTTGCTGACTTTGTAAGGAATAATATAACTTGTCTATGAACAGTAGACGGTTAAATAAATACATTCATAAATGCGACTCCCGCCAGGACCATACATTGTGTATGTACACAAATGCGACTCCCTCCAGGACCATACATTGTGTATGTACACAAATGCGAGTCCCTCCAGGACCATACATTCTCTATGTACAGTACATAAAATATAATTTTCTGTCCCGTAATTCTATATATCATCATCAGCCTAATAGCAATCTACTTGTGGAAACAGGTCTCTCCTCCACTCCAAATTGCACGCCATTTAATTAAATCAAAATATTAATTATTTTTAACAATAGCTGGACCCGTATCTTCGGTAATTCTTTGACAATAAATTTAAACTATAACCCCAAAAGCTTAATAATCAAAGTCAAACGCATAGTCCCACTCCTCAATTCCTTTTTGGACTAGTTCATGTAGTACATAGCACATAAAGCGTTGTACACACAGTGGCTGCTTACCGCGCTCGAGAGCCGTGGAGCCGCGGTCGTCCACTCAGCTTAATATTTTCCTTAGCGAGCCTTTGCGACGTCTCAAGTCTGCGCCTCCTTCAAGCCTGCGTACCAAGTAATTCGGTTCAGAGGATTAACTTTTTACATAATGTGGAGAATGGCAAACCGACCTGACTGTACCTATTACCAAAGATCACACTAATAAATGATTTCTCGTGATATTCGCGAAGTTGGTACTTTTCTTATATAGCGCAGCAGATCGTTTGCTAAATTACATACTGGCAAGCAAAGTCCTTGTGCTAGGGGTATTTAATATCATATCTTTGCTTCTTTATGTCAGTATGCCAGCATAGTATCATAGAAAAGAGACATGTTTTTTTTAATAAATTGTGTAATGTAAAGTTTCCTGACAGAGAGCAAGTTACTAAATCAAAATACGTCTTCAGTAGGATATCTCTCTTTTTTAAAGTACGTGCACTTGATAAGAGCGCTTTGTGCCCTTTCCACCCTTTCTTTCATTGACGTAAATTAGGAAGAATGTAGGTCCCAATACGCTTCCTTGAGGGATGCTGTATGATGTGTTTGCGTCTTAACTAATGTACTGACCCACTTTAAACCTCTACTTCCTGTTTCTGAGATAATCCTTGAAAAGGCTAAGAGTCATTCCGCGAACTCCGATGCATTCCAGCTTTCTTACAAGGATTGGGACAGAGACGGTGTCAAAGGCTTTTTTAGATCTAAGAATACAGTTATACATCTTTTACCTTTGTCAAGCTGTTCGGTTATATGAGTACTTAGTGCAGTAACTGCATCTTCAGTGGAAATCCCTCGACGAAACCCAAATTGTGACTCAGATAGTACGTTGAAATCTTTAAGGTATGTTAAAAGTGTAATTGATAAGCTTTTCTATTATTTTTGATATAGAGGGTAATTCTCAATGATTTTAATATGCAGCTCTTCTGTGTCTATGTGCATTGCAATACAATAGAATAGTTTAATAAAGTTAAAAACAAGGCAATCATAACTGGTAGGCTGCAAGCATTTAAGCGATATTTTTGTTTAATAATTTGAACATTCGAGGGCCCGTGGCTAAATAATAACAGCCGCACAGGTCGATCGATCAGGTTAAGATACGCTTGCCGCGGTTTGTCTGTAGATGGGTGACCATCTTTACATACTGAGACCCTTCCGTGCCTCGGAAAGCACGTTAAGCCGTTGGTCCCGACTGTCATTCGTGGATAATTGACCGTCGTTACGGGCTTACGGGTAGTCAGAAGCCCGAAAGTCTGACAACCAGTCTTACCAAGGGGTATCGTATTACCCAGGAACTGGGTTGTGGAGGTTAGATAGGCAGTCGCTCCATGTAAAATACTGGTATTCAGCTGCATCCAGTTAGACTGGAAGCCGACCCCAACATATTTGAGAAAAGGCTAGGTAGATGATGATGAATTTGAACATAAAATGATTTAGCTTGTTATCTTGCTTAGTAGAACGTGAAGTACTCTAGGCCAAAAATATTGCATGTTTGACAAATTATTTGGCGAATTATAAGTTTTTGTTGTTTTGTCACAAATATGAAACAATTTTTATTAGTGGAATGTAGCATAATAAAAGGTGTCGCATTATGTTTGTTAGATTGCTCTTTTACAAACAATTTCCTTTGAAAGTGGACCTTCTGCCCCTGACTGCCGCAACTCGTAAGGCCAGATCAAAGCTCTCGTCTTGACAGCTTATAAAGCTAGGTAGACACGTGCCTACTAGTACTTACTTACCTACACAAGTAGGTCCTCTGTAATGAATCACTTTACACGCGATTAACGTACATCTACTGATTATTTGATTAATGTTATGAACAAAGGAAAACCAACAGATCGCTACAAGATAATGTTATAGTAATAGAATCGCATTTATACTATGTATAAGTTTTATGTATTAACAATAGTAATATAAAAAACTCTTACTTGAAATAACAAATTGTTCCAGAATGTAGGAAAGTACCTACTTTGATAGCAAAATATAAATAAGTACCTTTGTGTAAAATAGACCATTAAAATTATGTGAGTACATAATTACATTTGTAACGTAACATGATAGAATTATAAATAATTATTATTATTATATTACCTATAATTAAGTAAATATTGACCTAAATACCAATTCGTCGGCCAGTTGTCAAACAAAGCGGATATGTCACGGAAAAGGATTGCGGCGGCCATCGCAACTAGTGAACTAGCTTCCTACTTATTGTTCATTCCACAGATTAGTTCGCACAATCTGACAGAACGACCGCCTGTCAACAAAGTTGCAAGGTGCCAGGTGCATTTGTAATAATAATTGAGTACAAACAAAAATATACAACCTACTAAAGTCTTCTTTTTAACATTTTTTTGGATTGTGTGTCTAAATTAAAGATATATTAAATTAAATAAAACTTAAGCTTTTCTCAGTTTTCTCAAACCACCCAAGTAACATTTTAGGTTTTAGAAAGGTTTTGAAAAGGTTCTAGAACTTTTGTATGGAAATTTGTTCGTAAGTCTTAATAGACTTAATAACCTTATATTAAGCTTATATTAACCTCCTGAGTGCAAAAAGGGCCCAAGTTTTAGAACCTTTCTGAGAGCTACAGCAAAACGTATAGCTCAAATTCAAAACCTTTCAAACTACTTACACAGAACCCAAATATAACCTTCACAACCTTAATTTAACGTTAATATGACCTAACAAGGCAGCTTTTAAGTTCTAAATTAGTCATGGATGTAACTCAATGACAACTTAAAACCTTTTTGATGGACATGAATTAATGCCTTTCCAGGACTCTCAGGTTTTAAAATGTTTCTGTGTAAGATTTATTTTACACAGAAACACCAATCGTGGATATAAATACTTATTTATAATGGCGCCATTCCCTGTCATTATACCAAGTTTCAAAATGGCTAGATGTAAGTGTTATTATATTCATAAAAAATAATAAGTTGCTTGCTGAAGTCAGGAAAAATCAAAAAAATAGTGCGACTGGCACTTTATCGTGAAACTTTAGGATAATAGTGCTGTATACGAGACGGGCCTTTCGTAAGTAAAAAATTTAGAAGATATTTTAATGAAATAAAAATTATAAAATTAGGTGGTTGGTAGTAAGTTGCATTAGAAATAAAACTTCTATTCATATAAAAATCATATATTTTAAATCACATAGCACACGTTACTTAATTTTGCCATGATGACTTAAAATATTGCTTTTTGTTTAGATTTTTTTTCATTTCAGTAAAAAAAAATGGCTGGCGTTAGGAAATTACTAGAAAGCATTAAAATTAACCTTTTCAGAACTGTAACAGCTAAAAGCTCTTAATGTTTGCCAAAATAAGAGCTACAGATCATCTCGCGGAGCTACTTAAAACTACAAGGCTGTTTTCGCAGCTTTAAGGTTATCGCCAGGAGTAGTTCAAGACTTGCGAGTCGCGAAAACAACCTCTGCGCATAATTAGTTGCTTTTAAGTTTTGGTTGTAGGAGGACGTGCGTTCGACGGTTTGACAAGAGTGCTGAACAAACAGCTACAGGCTGCTCTTAAAGTTTTTTTTTTTTTATTTGTACCCGTACTTACTGTTTTGCTATAGCTTTTAATTTTGTTTTATGTTTTTAATTTTCGTGTATTGTATGGTGATTTATGTCAAACTTGTTGTACCCACCTAGATGTTAAGTGAATGATGTGGTCGCCTGTAATTGGAAGCGCACACTTGTATTTGTCCCTATTCATGTTAACATGTAAGTAACTGTGTAGCCTCTGTTGGCGATCCAATAAATAAATAAATAAAAAAAAAAGTTTCTATTTTTTTTCAATTATGTTTTAGGTAGGTACTTACTTACCTAATTTATTTATTAGGGGAGGCCGGGGCTGAAAGTTCCGATTTTCAAATAACATGAAAATTTATGATGAAAATGACAAGATTTCAATATTGATATTAGATTTTATTAAAAAGTCTTAATCGGTCTCTGTAATAGTACAGTCATTTCTGCTAGTTTCTCTATATTTTTTAAAGTACAGGCATATTTTTGCAAAATTTCGGAAGGGAACATTCAACCCCACTTTGGGGCGAGTTGTTCCATGTATGGGGCAAATTGTGCCACTTAGATAATATTAATAAAGTATAAGGATAATATATGGTTTCTCTGGTTAAATAAAACAATAAATAATTTCTATAGTTAGGTTCATTTATTTAGTTGTTATGCAATCCTATAAACTTAAAAAAACAACGAAAAAACATTACTAGCTACAACTAGATTCAAATTTTGTATTGGTTTACAAAAATTGAGATCTATTAGCTTACAAATCTTACTACCTACATACTTAAGGATACAAAAAATCGTACTGGAAAGCATACTCAAGGTAAACACTTTTTCATAACTAAAAAATATTGGCAATTCCATAACAGAACTTAAAAAAGACAACAAAATATAACTGGAAATCTTTAGATAAATGTTTCTATATTTAATTCAACTATAATAGAGATTTATCAAGTTGAAAACCTTATCACAAACATAACTGCACTTATTTTAACTACATAACACAACAGGTTGCCTTCATGCACACGTTTCATTAATAAATTTAATGATAAGTGAGATCAAAACATACAATTATAATTAAATACCAAAATGAAACTGCTAACGTTAATACCTATTATTTATCATAAAAACTTACCGATGTATTAATTATTCGTAAGAAATTTTTACGCACTTTACGTTTAAAACTTCCACTCCATTTTTTTGATAACACCCTGTGTCGGTTCATCTTGCAATACAACGGAATGCTTTGAAGTCGCGGACACAACTAACATTATTTGAGGATGCCTCTAAAGCTTTAAAATATTCTTGTAGGACTTTAAGCATGCCTTCAGCTCATAAAAATAGGTTATTGGTTTAGGTTTTCACCACGCAGTCCTAATTTGTTTACTTAGACAACTATAACACTGCCTATAAGTTTTAAGTAGGTTTTAGAAATTACTTATAAGCAATTTCAACATTCCATAACTTTATGGTTATATCAAAGTTAAAAATTAAACCTTTAGATTTCACTTTAGCATAATGCTAGCCTTTCCAGAACTTAATCAAGAGTCTACGACAACTATAAGTTCCTAGGACTATATGCTCTTGAAACAAAAGTCAAAATAACGTTAATTTAAACTCTTGTCAGCGGCTCCAAGGTTGTAATAATAAACAATTAGTTTTAGGACTTATTAATCATTCTCAAGTACTTAATATGACTAGATAGCAAAGCATTAACCTTTTTACGACCCTTAGAAAACCTAAAGGCATTTTCTACAACCTAGGCCCGAATGAAATGTTACTTGGGCATACTACAGGAAGAGCAGGCTTTTGACTACAAAAACGCTATATGGCGTTTTTTATGCTGCGACAAATGCCGTCTTACCTGGAATTTCTAAAACATACAACCATAACCTTTGCGATAGATCATGATCACTGTAACTGCGGTCAGCTTTACATTCAGCTCTTCCACATTCACAATTACCCGATGAGCCTCATCTGATTGGTAGCTAAAGTTGTGTGCAGTCAAAAACACGCTCCCGCATGAGGCGTCAAACAGTGGGCGATGTGGGGATACAGAGCAAACACGCGGGTGCTGCGCCGAGCTGCACAAACACGCGGGTGCTGCGCCGAGCTGCACAAACACGCGGGTGCTGCGCCGAGCTGCACAAACAAAGCAGACGTACTTTACTATACTGCTAGTACTAGCTGCCTCTATTTACCGCTGTTGTTAGGAATTAGAGTTTTTTTTTAATTCGAACAGAAGTTGGCTTTTTAAAAGCACTTGACAACTTCTTTAAAAAAGAAGGAGGTCCTTGACTATGCGGTTTTAGTTTTTTGAGAAGGTTATTTCTAACTGTAGGTACAATACGGTAATAAAAGTTTACATATTATTATTTTTATGTCAACTGACGTTGCCAGTAAATAAACCAAGTAACGATAAGGACTAAATACCAAAACTCGTCTTTGAAGTCCCGTTTATACTTAGTCCCAAAACATTGTCGTGTGTGAAGTACTCGGCAAGTATCGGGTAGCACAGAGGCTGCTCAATAGGTGATTGCCTAACTACCGACGCTAAGTAAGATTACGTTAATTTCACACAGACTTAATCGCAGCGGAACTTTGTAACAAGCTTGGGATCACATATATGAGACAGGCAACTTTATAACACATCGAACTATGCGGAACTGTTGCCAATATCATTTCCGTGTGGCTGGCGGTCTATTCCGAGCGAACACAAATGAACTGAGGCAGCTGATCGAAGGAACTGCGGAATGGCAATCACGTCGCCGCGATGTTATTACTGTAAGGTTGTCGAGAGTCGTGAGTCGTGACGTCACAAGCTCATCCAGCGGCTTGCGGCGCGGCGCGTCTGCGGCGGCATTGGTCCGGTGACGCCGAACTGTGCTTTAAAGCGCTTTGAAGCGTACACTGTCGCCGGAACATTCTCAACTTCAACCTACAATATTGCATCTGCATTCGCATCAATTTGAACCCCCTAACGATAAGGTTCGTTATCGTTTGTGTAGAGAGCATCATAAGCGTGGTGTAACTTAACTCATTACATAGTAGGCAGAACTATGTCCCCCGAGCGCGTATCCCCTCGGATTTGTTGAGACAGAAAATCAATGGTGGTGCCGATAACCCTGTTTTAATGTCGCATTGTTATAGGGTACGACTCAGTGAATACAAATTGTTATAAGTGTTCAATTGAAAAAGATAAAAAAATAATAGTCTTTATCTTACAACAAAAGTTCCATTGGCGATGATTTATTCGTCAATATAGTGAATTTGTGATCTAATAATTTGTATTATCTTTTATTGTTGCTGTTCCTAATATTTCTAAAGTTTGATTGGTTTAGAAAATTTTAATTAATGTTTAAAAAAATAATAATAATAACCACCGCCGTATCTCTACGTTGACATCGTGGTGGGGCTTGCGCGCTTCGAACCCTAGGCCTGTGCCGGAACAGGTCTAAGGTGAGGAGCCAGACCAAGAGAAATACAGAAACCCGCAGGGCAGCAGGTGGCGAAATATTGTAGAAGTTGTAAAGTTACTGAAATAGAATTTATTATTATTTTTAAAATGTCTTTGACACATCTCGGGACCCTTTGGAAAGCGTACGAGGGGCCAAAGCAACTCGCAGAGGCCCCTTAGACAATTTTAAATGGTGAACAGGCACCAACCGACGATTATCTCTAGAACTATACAAGTTCATTCAAGGACAACCCCCTGTTGGTGCTGGACTATTGCAGGACATGGAAACAAAACATATTGGGCCATAGCCCAATATGTTTTGTTTAGCCATAACCCATAGGTTAGGGTGGTTATAATGGATTGGTTACCTTGAGCCCATTATTGAGTGTGCAAGTCACCCCTTGTCATTTTATCCATATATATTATAACATCGGTCAGGCAGAGGACACATTTCCTCAGCTCAAGGTAACCAATCCATTATAACCACCCTAACCCATAGCCCATTTGTCGGAGATGCGCTTTATTGGTTTAGGTTTCAGCATAGTCGGAATCCTTCATTGACTTGGGGTCAGATTCATATTATGCTTATTAAAACCAATGAAGCGCATCTCCGACAAAAATCTCAAAAGCATGTTTAACCAAAGTTACTTCAGAGATATTCCTAGAGATCCGAAATTCCTCTAACCTCTGCAGAAAAGATCTGGGACAAGTTTTACCGTCGTAAGAAAACTTTTTAAAATCTTTCACGAAATCGCATGGCAAGTAACAATTCTGACCCATTGAGGAAGACTGCGGCATGCCGCAAGCTGCAGTGGGATATGGAACCGGTTGAGACGTAGCAAGAACCTCTGAAGGTTCTGAAATTCCTGGGCCGAAAAAGGTATCAGTTTGATTCTAAGCAGGAGGGTCGGATTGGTTCTGAGCTGGAGGGTCGGATTGGTTCTGAGTAGGAGAATTATGTATTTCTATCAACATATCCTCCTCAGTTGGAATATGATCTAAACCTAAAGCTTCGAAACGTTTTTGAAGTAAGAAAAACCGAGATCTTACGCTTGAGCATAACTCAATTAACGGAGGAACAGCAATAATGCGTTCCAAACGATAATAGAGATGATACATAAACGACTCAATTTTTTTTAAAGTACTACGATCCCCTGATGATTCAATATGCGAGATTTTATCGTCGATATAGTTGATAGTGTTCTCCGCCTGAGAAACTGTCTTTTTGCGTGTCGTTTTAACTGAGACTTCTGGTGCAACAAGATGTTGCCTTCTTTTTTTGTCGAGGCTGGGATCATAAGGAAGAGTTTTATGGAGTTTTAAAACAGCATTTTTTTTTGCATGGAGGAAATATAATTTCCTGATTGTGAAAATACCGCTTAGCGAATAAAGGTTTTCAGTAGGGAATTTATACGATTTGAAACATAAAATAAAAGAAGTAATTAAACACGCAATGACGCATGCAATGACTTCAAGTCCGTTGTGGTCCTTTGAGCCAAACATTATCAACACAATGTCCAGAAGTGTCACCACTGACACATTGCATTAAAAGTAATTAACATCATGAGGGACCGACCCCCCATACCCAATGCAGCCGTCTGTACCTCGTGGGAGTCGTGGGGCATTAACTTATTAAGTAAGACCCTTCACAAATATGCCTGCCGTTGTTGCCAATTAAAAAATTCACATTTTGACTATCTTCCGAACGAAATTCAATGGCAAACGAAAGTTCCAGAAATTGCAAAGAAAAAATAACTATTATTCAAAAAAAATAACAACATCAAAGAAAGTTGGTTGTTAAAGTTGGTTGGTATTTTCTTTTTTATTTTGTAGTGTACCTACCCCACACAAATTCATATAACACTACTTGCTATTTAATATAAATGACAGGAAGCTATTGAAACATCATCAATATAAACCAAGTGGAAAAAATTCATATAATTGAAGTTAACTCAAAAACTACCCAAGCAAACTTAATATTTATATGGGTCCACCCCTGAGGAATACCTTATCCATTAAAAAATGAGAGAATGTTGCAAATCCGTCTATATTTATGACGGAGCTGTTATGCCCAAACATACATAAAAAAATATATATATACCAAATTGAGAACCGCCTCCTTTTTTGAAGTCAATTATTTAAATCAACTCATAAACAAAAAGTTATGCCAGAATTTACTTGCAAGATTAGAGGTAGCTAGGTACTCCAATAACAACTTTGACAGAAATGTGGGTGTACCGTGGTATACTAAAAACATCTGTATGTTGTGTGATTGCGTAAATCACTCAGTGCGTTCTCTCTATGCAGCTAATAGCAATTTGTACAAAAATTCTGGGCTGATATTTAGAACTTTCTACATAATGTCAGTCAGGTTCTTCGAAAATATAATTCTAGCTTACATTAAACACTCCATCTTCTAATAATTTGCATTTAATAATTTCCTTAATAATTCTTTATGAACCAAGAATTACTTTTAGTCGCTCATTATGACAATCCTCGGGTCAACCATTACTCTCTTACAACTCAAATAATTAAACTCAATAATGATCATCGTTATTACCTCTACATTGAGGTGAAGGCCCCAACTCTCGTCTGCGGGGACATTTTCATATAAACCGAAATGATCGCGGCGCCTCACCAAGCCAACCTGACGCCGCTTTTCATTCCATCCGATACAATATTGCTGAAATATTTTTTTATTGGCGTTATTAATGTTATCTCGAATCATTTAGGTCAAAATGTAGGCACATAGCACGCCTTGGATATCGTGTGTTACCGCAAATTACTGATATCGTGAACCTGTAATGTCTACAAAAATAATTATATGAATCTCAGGTTTTTGCTCCCTTTAATTTTTTTTGTGGCGCGTAAGATCGCGACACTCGTTATCGCGGTACGTTAACGCTCGCACTAACGCGCACCATCGTTAGCTCTAATGCGATAGCGGCGAAAACAATCCCTCTCGCCCTTCGGTCATAAAGCTGTTTCATCGCCATATAAATATAACACGTGCAACGACGTATTAACGATATTATTTATGTCGTATTTTTTCATGACAAGAAATGTTGTAATAAAATTTATTTATTTCGGCACAATTTGTAATAAAAATCTAAAAACGGTGGAAACATGGCAATAGAATTTTAGAAAAATTGTTGCCGAGTGTAGATAAGACTACCCTTGTAGAAAGACAAAAAAAATAGTTTTAAGTGTGGTGTGTTTTTAGTGTGAATTCATATCATAATTATATATTTGGGCTCTTTATCGACGCGTTTCCAACTGTGATGCTGTTTTATTCAGACCGTTTCACAACACCTTAGCTCAGAAAATTATACACACTAACCTTGAACTTTTAAAAGTGTAGGAGCAATAAACAAGTAACAAAACTGTGCGATACTCACACGGGCCGCGGCGCGTCATTAGTCGCGCGTGTCACGCTCGGCCGCGCGTCCCCGCGAAGCTATCGTACTATGTTTGTCTCAGGATATGACACACAATGGTTAAAAATCATCAACTAAATGAGGTTTAGATTGAGTGGAATTAATATTTTGAAAGTATGTACAACGGTTTGTCCCGTAAATTAAATAATAAAACTCAGACCTAGAACATCTCAGTTCTATACTTCTGATGGTGTTTAACTTAGTATCCAAGCCTATTGTAATAAACAGAATAGACTTCTGAGTAAACAAATAAGTATAACGCTGTAGGAATTAAAGATAAACATGTCACTGCAGCAGCTGCCTGGCATCCCACGCGATTGCAATAACTAAACAAGGGACAATAACTAAACAAGGGGAATACAATTCTATTGTCCAAGAGATTTTCTAACTATGACCCTTTCGTATATCTCGAAAGGACTGCTACTTTTTGATTAAAAATAAATACCTACCAACCATCAGCTAGTTGTTATAAATGATAAATGATTTATTTTCTATAAGTAGGTTTGTATAAACACTTTTACACGTCAGTCATATTTTTTTAAACCAGATGATGTTTACACCATACATTACACCTTCTCCACGTTCCTGTTCTCAATTTTATAATGAAAAAGTCACAGCGTCCCAGTCTCAGTCTCCCTTTGATATTCAACTACTAACTATTTTGGCTGGCCATTCTCCCCAGCCGTGTGTCCCAGTAGACGCCGCCACTAACAGCTGACTCATGACTCATCGACACGGTGCTGTCGCTTTTTTGCGCGATAATTATCTGAGCGATGACGCCATTGTTCGAACGCACTAAGTACCCCACTCCATCACACGCTGCAAGTCACTACCGCCACAATATTAATGGGTGCAGAAGGTCCGTTTTGTAATGCGACAAGTTTCACAGATCATTTTCCAAAACAATTTTTAATACACTCAGGTCAATATTAGACAAGTGAACTTCCATGCGGTATTGCACCACGCGCTCACCTGCGCACTAACTGCAAAATGTCACCTTGACCTACCCTGCACTTCCCCACAATGAGATCCGTGCAAGTGTAAAAATAAATTGCTGTATTCAAACTTTTTCCACAGGTCATGGAAATAAAACTTTCGTTGTTGTTTCACATTCGTCTATTGGCATTATAAATCAGAGTCTATTTATGTAGTTCCAAACCTTATACCAAAAACTGTAGAATTAGAGTCACCAATTAAATCATTACGAATATAATTAGGAGATATAAATTGTTGGATGCCAAATGGTAGAATTTAGCTGGAGCTAAGCATTATTTTGTCCAACTCAAACTCAAAGCATTTATTTCAATTAAACCAGGCACTTTTGAATTCTCAAGAAGTCGGACAGTCAAAAAATATGAATCTAGTCGCCCATTCCAAAGCGTGGGTACCTATGGAGAAGAACGGGCAAGAAACTCCATGAACACTCTTTTTAAATTATGTTTTACAAAAATATTAGTTACATCATTACTTTCGATTTTAAAATTGTATAATGTGAGAACGATGTAAAAAAATAAGAAAGACGCACGCGTTAAAAGCATCCAGAGTACAACAAATAGTACTTAACAATCCAAAAATAAAATAATTAAAAATAAGCCGAGGCAGCTAAGTGATGACCAGCCAATTAAATGACGGCGCCCGTTCACGAACATGACGCATAAATCAGCACCATTCAGCTCAACCATTTTGAAGGGAGCTAAATGATCCAACACACACGCCACCGTCAGAGAGACATTTGTGTGAGTATGACATACTATCAGCTGCCAGGGCACATTCAAGTCAATGAAAGACATATTATTACCCGGTAAATGGTAGCTATAGGGTACATAGAACTCACACCTGTGCTATGCAATTATACAATACAAAGGAAATTGATTTTATACAATGCAAAGATACTCTTCCTATCTTCAGCAGCTCCAACAGTATTTTCATTTGTGTTAATCAATTAGTTGTGCTTGTGGAGCAGGACAAGCATTGAGCCAGGCATTTTTATCAGCGATGTAATCCCTTAACTTATAATATGCCTGACTGCATAGTGTGCGTTTTATACAAGACTTGAATTTTGTTTCTTTCAGTTGAAGAATGTGGGGAGGTATTTTATTATAAAATTTTAAACAGTACCCCATAAAATCTGAATGAATGAATCTACTTTAGCCAGTCTGAAACCTGGTTCAACAAATATTTCCTAGCCTATTTCTAGTACTATAATAATGTCTTTCACCTCTTTTACCAAAAATATGTAAATTTTTCCTTACATACATGATGTTTTCATAGATATATTGACAAGGCATCGTCATGATGTTAATTTCCTTAAACAGTTCCCTTAGAGAATCGCGCCTGTGGAGATTATATATATGGCTCTGATAGCTCTTTTCTGCAGAATAATAATAGAATCGATGTCTGCAGCCCGTTCCCAAAGTAAAATACCGTAAGACATGATACTATGAAAGTAACTAAAATAGACTAGTCTCGCGGTATCTACATCAGTAAATTGACGGATTTTTCTGACAGCCTAAGCTGCTGAACTTAGCCGTCCTGCAAGAGATGTTAAATGAGGACCCCATTGTAGCCTTGAGTCGAGCGTGATCCCTAGGAAAACAGTTTTATCGACGAATTCTAGTTGCTCTTGATTCAATATTATCTCACAATCACTAATCTTGACATTTGGTAAAGAAAATCTTATGCATTTGGTTTTTTTTTTCCATTTAATACTAAATTATTAGTAGTGAACCAATTTTGGACCTGCAATAGGGCATTGTTTACGTCGTCAAAATTTGTAGCATGTCTATTTACCTTAAAAATTAAGGAAGTGTCATCAGCAAATAACACCATTTGTGTTTGATTTTTTAATAAATGGAGTAGATCATTAATATACACTAAAAAGAGGAAAGGACCCAATATTGAGCCTTGTGGCACACCAATTTTTACTAGTAAACCAAGTGAATTGACACCATTTATTTGAACTTGTTGCTGGCTATCATTTAAATAAGAACTAACTAAACTGAGCGCAAGTTTTCCAAGTCCGTAATGCTCAAGTTTCAAAAGCAAGGTTTCGTGATCGACGCAATTAAATGCCTTGGAGAGGTCACAAAAGATTGCTATGGTGCCTTGGGCCTTTTCCCACGCGTTAAAAATGTGTTTTAATAAAGTTACACCGGCGTCGGTCGTACAACGTCCTTTGGTGAAACCATACTGTTGATCGTGTAGGATTTAATTCGTGTTAAAATGATTGAACATTTGATCAAGCATTATCTTTTCAAACACCTTGGTGAAAACCGGCAAAACGGATACGGGTCTATAATTTATTGGTGTCTTTACTGTCCCCGGATTTGTAAAGTGGTATTACTTTACTGTATTTCATTAAGTCGGGGAAGACTCCTTGATCCACGCACGAATTAAATACTAAGGCTAAGTAGGGCGCAATAGTCTCAATTATGGAGGTACAGACTTTAATGGACATTCCCCGAAGATCTTCAGTCAATTTGATCTTAATTTGCTTAAAAGCTTTAATCACTGTTATAGGGTTAATATGCCAAAGTTAAATTCAATCGGGCAGCAACTCACCTGTGTACCTACATTCTAGGCAAATCAACATTTTCTGTTCTATTCTGTTTAGAGTTGTTACCGGGCCTTCTGCCCCATTTGATAAATGCAGCCCGATCGAGTCACGTTGTTGCACGTTGAACGAGCCCCGTACGGTACGTGCGAGACAGGTGATTCTTATTGAACATTTGTAATCTGCGCGTACTGCGCACTTGAATACAACGGCTCTGTCACTCACGGTGCGAGCGCGAGAGACGACTGGAGATTGCTTTGTTCCTGTACCTATGTACGAGTACATAATTATGTGCGGTGCGATTACAATGTTTATCTGTAAGAAGGTATTTTATTTTTTAATTATTGCCTAATCGATCTAGAACAATTAATAGTCATTGTCATTCAAAGCATCTACGCTCACCCAACGCTTAGTTTTTCTATTTCAATTGCCATTGACGTCAACTGTTGTTATAATTAATGTACCTAATACGTTCGTAACATGTACGCGCATCACTCATTCATAAAAAACAAGTTCAATGTATGTATATGACGGCGCGGTCATAATATGAACGCGCGAATATTATTATTCTGCGTTCTTTTAATTAATTTGTGTAGTGAATTTGGTTGATCAAATTATTTGTATCGTAGTATTGTATCGTAGCATTGTAGAAGTAGTATCGCTTGTTGTAGCAAAGTGGGGGTAGTGGGGCGACCGGTGCCTTTATAAAACAGCCGGCGCGCGTTGTAAGGAGGCATTGTCCGGTTAAGTAGTCACGACCTCTCAAGGTCAAAAACGAGATGCCATTAAAAAAAAAAATGTAAGGAGGCACTTTGACTTGGTCCGTGGCGCTGGCCGTACGCTCACAATTTCACATACCTCTTTGTCTTGACTTTTATGAGGTTTTGTTAATTTTTTGAAAGTGTCATTAATTTATTAACGAAAATAAAGTTTATCAAAGTTAACGCTTTGCCTCATTCATTAAACCCCGCTTTCTGCTGCCCGTGGATACGACTGAACACACTCGTTAGCTCGGAAATCCCACATATACATTTATTAATACACGAACAGATTAATGCTAAATAATGCCGGGAATAAGAGCATCCGACGACATTTAAATTGGACAAAAGCAACAGATATACATCAAGGACGTATTTCTTAAGATACTCGTAACATAAACGGAGATCTATCAAAGGCTCTGACTTTACAGAATCTCTTTATTCTGTTCAACGTAATTGCATCCAAATGAGTCCGATGAGATCAGTCGAACACCCATCCGTTCTGTTTATGCGCCGTTTGTTTCTACTAAATAAAACGGAAAATTCGGATCCTTAGGGGTGGGTCGAGGGGGGGAGAGAAGGGGATGATTGTTTCATTTTCTCTGATTGAACCCACCAATATTGTATTTCTGACATCAATTTTGAGCATTCCCGGTAATGACGCTCGCTTTGACACCCAACGGTTGCCCAGAATACTTCAGCAAGTAAATGAATTAAGCTTCTCTTTTAACACAGAAACAGCTTGTTGTTTAAAGTGTATTCCCTCATAATGATTAAAATGACAACACGGAAGTATACTGTCAGCTAGGCAGAAGCAATATAATAAAACACACAATGCTATGTACAATCAGTTTGTATGCAGTCGTTGTACACTGATGCATGACGTCACTGGTGCACGTGACCGGATGCACTACCGCGCTTACCCTAATTCTCATTATTTAGACTTGCAATTACTTTGACATGTTTTATCTGAAGTCTATACATATGTATGCCAAGAAGGATATCGGAATGAGGATTCGAGAAAATCAGTAATAACAGCGGCTTATCCAGTTCGTACCTCCAAAAAGGCCGAAAAAACCGTAATATGAGAGATATGTCTCACATACAATACAGTATTTATTAAATTCGGGGTAATATCTGTATTTTTTGTGATTACCGCGAGTGCGTCACTCGCTGCGTTTGCGACAGCGCTATTAATCTAAGTCAAATTATTCTATATTTAATAAATCACGCTACGAAGCTACACGCTATTTGGCGCTACGGTGCTACAGCGGCGGCGTAGCGCCGCGACTGCAGTTTTCTCTCAAATGAACATTGACACGATGTTTTGTTTTGAAACGAACGCGATGAATCGAAAATGTATTGTTTTGATAAAGATGATGGACAATAACGTGGTAAATTGTACCTATACGTTGTAATAACGCGTTTGTATATTTGACAATTTGCCGCAGTAGTTGAATCTATTGTTATGTTTGCCTCAATATATACACTTACCAAGTTATAAGTATATCTTTTGTCCGAGAACCTCGATAGATAAATGTGTTTCAAATCCTATTCATTATTCGATAAGTAAAAAGAATCTATTTCAAAACTAGAAAAAGACATTTGTATTTTCTTCATAACATTAGGTATTTATTTCTAAATGACTTACTAAAGAACAAGCTAAACTAATTCAGGAACTTTCATACCACAATAAGAAATATATTTTATTCGGCTTTATTTTGTAGAACTCAACAAATTGTTTATTTGAACTACAAAAGTGTCGCTATGAAAGTTAGTATTCATACATTTTATTGAAGCAACTTTGTGTTGGGGAGGAGACCCGAACACTTCGGCTAGTCTTAATAAAATAAACAAGTTAGTTTTAATTAGGTTGTATTTTAAAGTGAATAATTAGTTGTTGGTTTAAGATAATTATTAGTTTAATTAATGTGGTTGGGTAGTGATGAATTTAAGTACATATTATTTTAACTCATTTACTACAGCTTATAGCTCATTTACTACAGCTAGGAGAGCAGTGGTGGCCCAGTGGTATCGGCCGCGACTTACGATTTGTAGGTCGTAGGTTCGAACCCAGACAGGCGCTTTACTTTGTGTAAATTATTTCATCACCACTGCTCTCAGAACGGTGAAGGAAAACATCGTGAGGAAACCGGCATGTCCCAGAACCAAAAATTCGAAGACATGTGACATCTACCAAACCGCACTGGGCCCGCGTGGTGGATTATGGCCCACTCCCTCTCACAGAGAGGAGGCCTGTGTCCCAGCAGTGGGAACATTATAGGCTGATTATGATGACTACAGCTTATAAAGAGGAGAGGAAGAATAATGAATAACGTAGCGTTTGATCTTTTATCAAAATTCTCTAAAATTATTAAGGGGGTAGAAAGCCCGGTAACAACTGTAACAAAAATAGAATAGAAAACGTTGATTTGCATAGAATGTAGGTATACATGGAGCTGTTACACAATAATACTTGGCTGCAGCTACATACTACCCTTTGCCATTCAACAATTTATGTTTCTTTTTCTATTACCTGCGAGTATGACACACATCTTCTAGCCAAGTTCTAGTAAGAAACATATTATGTCATTTACGATCAAAACTACAAAACTACCTATGGTAAAGGTTCTTTGGTTATAATGTCAGCGAGGCAGGCACCTACATAAGTACATTCGTAGTAAAAACAAATGAAGACAATGATCGAAGACGCAACCGTTGAGACGTTGTCAAGTTAAAAGTTTGTGCTACCCTACTCTGTGAATACAAATGAGATGAGATTGAATCCACCACAAAATAATGCCTACCACCGAACTTCGTACGAAAGTAATCCTTGCTGTTACCATCTTGCAAACAGCGCGAAACGAACGGCGAGCCATTCCGATGACGATGCGATTATTACTGACATGACAGAGATAGCAATGCCATCATCAGATAGGATTATCGTAGGAGTGAAAGAGATAGAAGGCTGATACAATAGTAGGAAGTTGTAAAAGTCAATGTTACGCGACCGAGTCCGAGTGGGCAAATGATATAAGGGTGGGCGTCCAATGGTGTGTAATGGAAGTTATACTAATGGTTGGTCATTACGTGTTACGACTCTTATCGTCTTATTACAAAATAAAATCTACCTTTGGGCCAGTATTTTGTATTTCGAACTTTATTTCGATTTAGGCAAAGTTCTCTTAATACTAAAATGACAAGTTAGCACTGAACTAAGCTGTCATTTTTTGTATAAAGAACTGCATTTCTATAACAGTTAGGTACTTAATTCAATTACTGGCTCGGTGGTTTAAACCTCATCTAAAGAAAAAATTTGTTTTTTAATAAGGGGAAATATGATTACAATTAAGTACACCAATGTTTTCACAAATACACTATCGCAATCTAATCTCAAACAATTAACGAGATAATGAAATACGCGTTATTATAATAATGTCTTGTAAGTTTCTAAGGTTTCATAATTTAATTACGCCAAACTTCAACGTAAGCTGCTGTATTCCATTCTATATTCCAAGTTCGTTCTAACAGACAATTTTAATAATTTTCATTTTTTCGTCTTTAGTTTTGTCACCGTTGTATTAGTATCGTGTTACGCCCCGGTGCCTGGCGGGTGCGGCGCCGCTCGCTTAGCAAACATATCTGTTCGCTGTGCGCGCTTCTACAAACCGTATTACGTTATTTGTTCTTCATATTTGAGTTGCGAACAACCTTAACATTGTAGAGCAGACCTGCTGTGTTGGCGCTTCTTTTATTTGAGACAATGTTCCTCTGTTTATGTGGGACCACTTGCAAGGATTACTGAAGCTTTTGTGGGAAATTAATCATGGGATACTGGTTTAGAAATTTTATTTTGCTACGTACTAAAGCCATCAACTTTAATGTATAAACTGATGCAAGGTGTGTATGTGAGCTTTTTTAAACGAAACTAATTCCTCAATCAAAAGATGTTATTCCGACCATAAAAGTGTACTTACTTTTACTTTCATAATATCTACTTATTTACGAAACGTATGGCGTGGCGCTCACCTAGAAAGTTTCTTGTGTTCTCCATAATGATCTGCCAATAACATCATCATACCGTGTTTGTCGTCCACATCTTATACCTTACAAGAGAATCTCCTTCAGTTATTCAGTCCAGTGTACGGCTGTGTGCGCTGTAACCTTGTTGTGTGAGAGTGGTCGACTTCGCCGTGCTCCGACAGAGGCACCGGGATGTGCGAGCGGCTCGCAAGCTTCGCAGCTAAGTTTCAGGGAACTGTATCGTATGAGTTTGGACGTACGTGCAGTACTAAGCACATGGGGCTTGTAGTTCTAATGAGACGATGACGACGATGTGTGATGGTCGTAATTAAATAAGTAAGAACTTAAAGCACATGGAATCTTCCAACAATGTTTCTCTTGAATTAGAATTTTCAACGTTTTTTGAAAGAAAATGCAGCTAGTAAATTCAATGGAATTATGGCTTCGTCGTATACATATTCTAATGGAACAACGTTTGTATATTTAATTATAATCGTTTAAATAAGAGAATACGTAAGTTATGCACGCAAGCGCGTATGCTAATCGTTTCTTCACCAACAACCTCCTCGAATTCTTCCACAATGACAGCGGGACAATTTGCGCTCACATTCATATTCATACGCTATTCACCATCCCGCGTAAGGGCGGGTGCACACCGCGCCAGCACGCGACCGCGCGCCGCACAAACGAGCGTTTGATGCTGCA
The DNA here is from genome assembly GCA_927399505.1 of Luperina testacea. Classification (NCBI taxonomy): domain Eukaryota; kingdom Metazoa; phylum Arthropoda; class Insecta; order Lepidoptera; family Noctuidae; genus Luperina; species Luperina testacea. Next base: position 324,785 of record OV656774.1, read on the forward strand.
ACACGCGCGTAATTACCGCGCCAACTCTTTGTTTACGTAATTCGCTAATAAAGGCGATTTTTTACGCATCCCAAAGTAATTTCCTTTTCTATGGGAGGCTGTTCATTTGTTATTCTTTGTCCTTTCACAAGGAAGGGTTGAGTATTTACATTTTTTCCTGTTGATGTTCCATTTTTACCTGACGTGAGTTTCAATAGGCTACAAATACAATGCTCAAATTAAGAATGATTAAGTATATCTAAAATCACTCTTTGTGTAGGTAATAAAAATTCGTCCTTTTATGCAAATTAAAACACACTTCAAGTATAAACATCGTATATTTTCACTTCAAATGGACGGAAAATGAACGCTTATGGAAAACGGCCAAATTGAGTTTCAGGAGCTGTCATCATTACTCAACTCGGATTTTCCTCTCCACTCTGTTCGGAAACACGAACTTTCTTACTTGGCTGCGAAACCCGATCCACGATTTCCAGAGCCCGATCCTACATAGATAACCGTCTAACTACAAACCGCGCGGAATATTTCACATTTCCATTTCAAATCCAGAATTTTTAGTCTCAAACCATTTTAAATTCATTCAACACAAACACCAAAGGATGAAGGCGTTCGAAGGAGCTTATGCTAATAACTCATTATAACGCAAAGTGTAAGCGAAAACTTAAAACTCCATCACTAGTAGTTTCGCAACTAAGTAGGCTTTAGTGGAAGTCGCGGAAACATTCGCAAAGGAACTGTGTCGCGAGATACGAGTCCCGGGATGATGAAAGCCATATTGTAAGCGTTTCTAGCGTTGGTGCCTTATTTCGTGACACTAATTTTGGCACTTAATTTAACTTGATTGAAAAGCAGCAGCTGTGTGGTTTTAGCCTGGTTTTAATTCCTAAGAATAATTTCGTTTCCTTCTATGTCTGTCTATTATATATTCCCTCAAGAGGCGCGACAGTTTTTATTATATGTAACTATATGAGTTAAAAAAATTAGTTCCAGTCGTTATGACAACCAGTAGGTATTTCATTGTAACACATAACTCAAACTTCAAGAAGGAACTTACCTATTATAAAATTGCTTCAAAACAAACGCATTTCATCCTCGTATTGAACGAGCGCGGACCTACTCGAACGCATCTCTATATTTAATGAGGCTCACGTTAAATATGTGGAAGTTGGAAGTTGCTAACAAAAACTTGTAACAAACAATATGGCGCAGTTCCATTAGCATAATATATCTCTTATTAATAATCCCGGGAAGCATCTCGCATCGATTAACGCACGTGGGATGTTCCCGGGCGGTCCCGGGGCATGCGTGCAGCACTACCTCACTAAATCAACGTGTGCAAAAGGTTCACTTCATACGATGGTGATAACAAGCTACGCGCTACGAGCTTCGCTGTTGAATCAGAACTTCTTTCCACTTGTTTATCGGCTTTATAGGTATATGCTTTGTATTCTATGTACCGCAGTGATACCTTTATCTCTGTGAATTACCTAGTGACTGACTGAGGGTAAGTAACTCGTCATTCACAAATTTTCTTGTTTAGAACAGTGATTCCGCAATGACAACAGCCTATGGAACTCCAGATGTAGCTGGCAATACCAAGGTATTGCCAGCTACATCTGGAGTTCCATGGGCTGGACATCTGGACATCTGGAGTTAAATTACAACTCTTGAGTTGTAATTTATGTAAGAGTTCTTCAGCGCATATAAAAGGAATGGGTCTACTTTCCCTCTTTATTCAGTAAGTCCATTACATTAGGGCGTACAATGCGCGGTCACAATGAGCGCCCGCGAACAAAGCGCGGCGCGAGTGCAATCCCACCGGGACGACACTCCGGGGTTTAATACTTTTGAAATTGTTACGCCCATCCCTATACTCATTATTTATGATTTTACATTTTGTGGGAATACTGTCAAAAATGAAGTGTTGCGTCCGATTGCCGAGCGACGAGTAAGTATGAATATTTGATTCGTGTATCGGATTTATAATGCAATTTGACGATTAAATATTCCGTTTAATGTTTCACGGAGAGTTGAGGAAATCGCATCAGTCCTTTTTTGAATGCGAAATTATTTTTTATATGTATTTAACACTTATTGGTTTTAAGTTGTTGAATAATAAATAAACACTTATTAAATGGAGTAAGAGAACTGTATTGAAGTTGTACAAATAGTGCTGTGAACTGTTCCGGGGTTGTTGAAGTAAAGACGGTCGTTCGTACCAAAGCGGTCTCTCTCAATATTAACTCACCAGTCGCACTCGTACACAACATCGTCTTTACAAAGTGCGCACAACTTGGAGCTGCGGTCGGCGGCGGAACTTGCCTCGTTACATTTAATAGTCAGAAAGTCAAGCTTTTATGATTTCACTTAAAAATTTCCCAAGGAAGTGAGAAGTATAAAGTAGTGGTGAAAAGTGGGAACCGGATGCCGCCGGGGCTCTCGGTACAGTTGCGCGTAATCATGTATACAGTCAGCTAAATTCACAAGCGATTTTCTTTATGAAATGTTTGAAATTAATTTTTTTTTGTGCGTTACCATTCCCATGAAATGGTAATGCACCATTCTTAACAAAAACAAATTATTGTAACCTAACCTCAAAACACTTGTTGTCAAAACAAGGTTGCTTCTGTAACGTCTCCAGCGCTGGGGCTGCACTTCCTAGTGCAGCCCCTTCGCCCTTACGTAACAAAGGATAGGCACCCGTGCGAGCCGTAGCGGCTGAGGCCGGAGGCGACCAGCAAGCCGAAGCTGCGGAGGTGAGCCTCCGGCGACCTGCCTTAGTCACTAAGGCTCGCAAGGGTGCCTATGCTTTGTTACAGCGGGCGGGCGCTGCTCTCCCTCCGCGCCTTCGGATTTTTATATACACTCCAGGGGTAGCAGCTAAAAGACTACGTGGAGTCGGGGTGCCCCGAATCGGTTTTGGGACAGATTCGACCTATTAACAGATTAACCATAAAGTGGAGGTACACAAGCATCCTTCTGAACAGAATTTCTAGTTGTTATAAAAACAAAAAAAAACAACAAAACATTAATAAAATGACACTGGACACATGATGCAAATGGCGTAGTTATTTTTTACGTTCCGTTTCAACGATTTATCACGACATTTTACACCACAGACAATATACTGGACATACTGGTACAGATATGGTTGTCAATCGCTCATATTAACGTTTCGTTTTCCCTTTTTATCTGATTTGAGGCTAGAAACAATTTTTATTAATTTCTCGAAAAATATGCATTACTCTGTAATAAGAGTGATAACGTTATAATCAGGGAGCTAACCCCTACCACCTTTAACCCTTTTTACCCCTTTTCTCCTGCCAAATGAGACCAAACCCAAGCCATTTATTCGGAGTACCTATTGAAAATCGGAATGTCGTTTTTCGGACCGAGAACCCATCGAGCAAAAAACAACAAAAAAAATCGCGTTTACGCGGTAAAATAAATTTCACGATTTTTAATAATAGACATTATAATTCATAAAGTTCGATTTTTAATCCCAGAGACTGATCGAGGTTCCTATTTCTGTCTGCAGGGTTTATAGGAACCTAACCAAACCGACCCTCGGGGTGCCCCTGACGTCAACCATTTTCTTCTGGTTTAAAAGCACAAAAACAGACAAAATCAGGTTTTTGTTCAAAAACCCATACAGTAGGTGAATCGTCCGTTAGTTCAATCAACCTAAGGTTAATTAAATGTAGCTGAATTAAGCGCAGGTGAATTCTCTTCTATGTATTTCGTTCATTAGTTATTACAAAAATTCTTTAGGTAGTTTAAACAGTAGGTCTTTTGACCGTAGTTATCTCGAAATTAGTTAGAATAACTTTAGATTATAATGCGTAACCGAAACTTGGTGTAAAGCATGCCAAACTGCACCGCAGTGAGAACAGCACGTGGGGGTAATACAAAGTACTAAAATTCAAGAAAATTTTAAAGTGGTTGAAAAAAATTGGTTTTTCTATTTTTGTTATTTTTTTTTCTTTTTTCGTTTATTTTTCAATACATTAAATTACGCTACTAATTATTAAACAAGCATACACTTGTCTAAAAACCTTTGAAGGTTTATGTGACAAAGTGGAAGAAGCAAGCTCGCTCACAACACATTACTTATACAATTATTTAAAAACTTAAGATGTGATGTCACCAGTAATATAATATTTTTTTAAGGTAGATTTACATTTTTTATATTACTAGTGACAATATTTGACTGCACAGTTTTAGGATTTTATTCATAGTATCTGGTACGTTCTCATGCCATACACATTTACAGTTGTAGGTAGTTTATATGTTGGCAAATACAAGTAAGATGAGATTGGTTTTTTTTGTTTATGTAATTTTGTATGAATGTAATACAAAGTGACTCATACACTTTATTACTTTCATTTAAGGAACATTTGATTGTCTATAACACAATTTATTTAATTAAGCTAGCATTCTTGTTTCCGAGACTTTCAGGTATCTTTATGTGACCCTAATTCATTGTTCTCCAGTGTATGAACTCGCACTGCCCCGTTAGCCCTGCCGCTAAGCTTTTTGTGTAGCCGAGCCTTAATGAATGTAGTTCGTGAAAACTTACACAAAGAGATTTTTGAAGTTAAAAGTGCAGTTCGGTCAAGTTAGTAATAAGAAGGCCACAGTGAGCCACTCTACGCCACGCTCTCTTCACTTCGTGAATGTTATCGGCGACCGCGTGAAGGCGAACTTTAGAAATTAAATTATATTTAAACCGCGCCGTCACTTTACTGGTAGTGTTAAAACTTTGGTTAGTTTTAATAATTTCAATTAAAGCATAACTTAAAATTGTATCATAGAGCAGTTACGGTAGCGTAGAGTTTGAATTCTTACTAATTACATTAATTAAGAACTGGGAGGGCTTTCAGAAGGTTATTTTGAGCAGTAATTTATCCTACAGTCGGGCCACTGGCTACTAACAATATAAAACTTTCCATATACACAGACATACCCATTCTCAATCGAATGTTGCCTAAACATCACTTTGCTTTGCTTATTAATAAGGTAACTGGTATAAGGTATTACAAAAAAAAAAAATCTAATAGTGCTCATCAGATCAGTAATATTACCTTTAGAAAAAGAAACGTGAATAAATACCTATATTTCTGTGTTACTGTATAATAAAAACGGACTATCACAACAGAAACTCGACCTGACGCAAAACCATAGGTCCTTCCCACAGCCTACAGGTCAAGTTTTGTACCCCCGTGCCCCCTTCATGCCCCCTCGATATCAGAACAAAGCGCCTCCCGGAGATTGCACTCAAATACATTTTTCCGTTTCCGTCGGTCGGTGACGGAATAGAACTGGCTAACGAGCAGCTTTGTTGCACCGCGCACTGATCACTGGGCCATTGTGCCATCACAATAAAAATAGTTCATGTATTACGTTTAATGACATTCTTTTAAAGTGGGGATATTGGGTTAGGGGTTAGGGGTTTAGATTATCCCAATAATCTAAACCCCTTAAAGGTCTTAAAATGTTTGCTATTTCAATTAGCAGCAGCTCTTTACTCTTCAGGTCAAGTTAAATAGTCTGCTGCTCGTAAGTCATTTATAATGTGAACTAAAGAATTAATTTTTTCCTTCATTAAAATAAGTAATAATTAAGTATTACATTTTGCACCAATTTCGTTATAACATGGTTATGACACAAATATTTTTACATGAAAAACTGCTGCAATATCTACTATGGCTATAAATTTTTCAACATTGATTTTTAAATAAGATATTAGTCATTACAAACGTACTTACTCCTCGAATCGCATGTCTTTTCACTCTTACTACTAATGATTGCTTCCCAGCCTGCACCAGGTACAGTCAGCTTCAGAGAAATTGTGCCCCCCCAAGACATAAAGATTATCGCCCGAGCACGCTCGGGCCCGCGTGTGTTACGTGAGCCTTGAGCAGCTCCCTCCCCCGCCGCCGCACCCATTTCTGCCCGAGTGCATCCACCGATCCGCCTCAAATATTATTTGCAAGCTCAATCAAATGTTACGCCACTTTAATAAAAATTCCATCTTTCATGAACAACAGTACGGTTTCACCAAAGGGCGTTGTACCACTGACGCCGGTGTCAACCTAATAAAGAACATTTTCAACGCCTGGGAGGAAGCACAAGATGCCATTGGAATCTTTTGCGACCTCTCTAAGGCGTTCGATTGCGTTAACCATGAGACACTTCTGCTGAAACTTGAGCACTATGGGATTAGGAATTTAGCTCTTGATTTACTAAAGTCATACCTAAAAGATAGAAAGCTTAAAGTTCAAGTAAACGGCGTAAACTCAGTAGGGTCTGGAATAGCAATGGGCGTTCCTCAAGGTTCTATATTGGGTCCATTCCTCTTTTTAGTTCACATTAATGATTTACCCCAATTACTTCAAAATCAACCGAAGATGGTGTTATTTGCAGATGACACCTCATTGATCTTTAAGATAGACAGACGGGCACAAAATCTTGATGACGTGAATAACTCTATTCTTCAGGTCCAAGATTGGTTTACGGTAAATAATTTGGTACTAAATGAAAAGAAAACCAAATGCATTAGATTTAAATTACCTAATGTTAGAAGTAGTGAATGTGACATCATACTGAATGGAGAAAAACTGGAATTTGTTGATCAAACTGTTTTTCTGGGAATCACGCTAGACGACAAATTACAATGGGGACCTCACATAACATCTCTTGCGGGGCGGCTTAGCTCGGCCGCTTATGCCGTTAGAAAGATAAGACAATTAACTGATGTAGAAACCGCGCGTCTAGTCTATTTTAGCTACTTTCACAGCATTATGTCGTACGGCATTTTACTATGGGGTCGAGCTGCTGACATTGAATCCAACTTTATTTTGCAAAAAAGAGCTGTCAGAGCCATTTATAATCTACGTCGCCGCGAATCTCTCAGAGCACTTTTTGAAAGGATTAATATTATGACGGTACCTTGCCAATTCATTTATGAAAATATTATGTATGTAAGAAAAAATCTACATCTTTTTTATAAAATAAGCGATAGACATAATTTTAATACTAGAAATAAAGATAAAATACATCAACCATTTTTCAGATTAGCCAAGGTACATACATCTTTTATGGGGTACTGTGTTAAATGTTACAATAAAATACCATGTGATATATTGCAATTAAATGAAAGAAAATTTAAAACTCACATTAAACGCACACTTTGTAAACAAGCATGCTATAAATTAGAAGATTATATCCAAGATAAGAACGCTTGGAAACATGCTGGTCCTGCTCCATAGGACAATCTGGAGCCTAGACAAAATCAAACTGGTTGCTAATTTAATTGTAAATTTATACTTTTTTTGACATTGATTTACATTCTGTAACTACTTTAACTCACACCCTGACTTATTACTTGTAATTTTTTTTTTTATGAAAATCGTTTACCTTTACCATGTTTGTAAATATGTGAGCACCATGTATCTATCAGATAATTAATTTATATGTCATGGTTTCATTTTTAAGTCTTTTACCTATTGTGGTATAGTAATTTTATTTTAGGTGCATCGTGTTCACATATTATTATTATATAATTAATGTATGCAAAATTTTGTAAAATATTTTAAAAGAGTAACGGTGGAGTTTCTTGCCCGTTCTTCTCCATACGAAAATTACCTTTTGGAATGGGCGACTAGAATCAATTCTATTTTTTGTAATTTCTGACGTTCAAAAGTGCCTTTTATGTGCCTATTTGAAATAAATGCTTTGACTTTGACTTTTAATAATTTTATACAAAAAGACACTTTGCGTGCGATTAAGAGACGAACCTGCATCACCAGGCGCCAGCCGATCATCTGGACCGTGCCTTATACCACTAGGCTATTGGCTCAGTTATCAACCTCAACGAAAATTGGAATAGCATTACTCTTTTTATCGAACAAGGTTATTAACGGTTTTATCTTCTAGATATTAAGGTTTAAATTTCAACTTCCGTGTTATATTTAATACTAGCACCTTACCGTCTTGTTTTACAAAATGCAATACGCAACTCTCGGTTTGTTCTTTTAAATTGTCAATAAATAAATAAATAAGTTAAATAAATAATAAATAACTCCTTAATTAACGACGACGACAAAACGCCGTCAGATAAAAGTACAACAGCACAGTGCACCGCTGTACTCGCAGACAATCCTTCAGACAATGGCGGCACGAGTGAGCGACGTCACACAGAGTGCGAGGTCGCTTAGCTGAGCAACCGTGATGAGCAGTCGAGAGAGTAAGAAAGAAAGAAAGAAAATTGCGTTTATTTGGCAAAACAAAAAACCCTTAAAAATAAACAAAACAAATTCAAAATGATTAAAAATAATAATGCCAAAAGGGCCTCAGCTCAGCATAATGCCAGATGGCAACACAAAGTGCACCACCTGACGCTGATTTTCAGCTGCTGCCCACAAGTAAGTGACTGGAACGAGCACTGTCGGGAGAGATCACAGGATGCGTCAGGGTGATTATATCGCGAAAAAATATCGATACGAGTATACAGGAGTAAACCAAATTCGCTGACGAAACAACAGAAAAAAAAACATTTTCTAAACTCATCATTTCAAATAGTTAACTACTTAAAGCTTTGTCGTTTTGTTTGAGCGTCAGTAGATCTCGATACCGCTTACGTCTGTGAAGTTTCAACAGCTAATTTAATTTGACCCTTTAGATTAGTAGCAGTTAATACGTCATTCTGTAGCGAAATAATAGAGACACTTCACTGCATAAAAAAACGTTTAATTTAATTTATATTTAAAGTGTAAAACAATCTAAACATAAAACAATTACTGAACAATATTGAAGCTAGTAGAAATATAAAAGGAACACGACAAAACAGTAGGGCGTAACCATTTTCTAGTATCTCCTGGGCCCTAAATTTTATTCTAGAATCTAGGGTAAAATTTTATAACGAATATTTCACGAACTAGCGAAACAATTGCAATCGGTTTATAAGTTCGTTACCACTTATTTGCATAGTTTTCGTAAATAATTCAATCTAAAATTACTAGATTAGCTAAGTTGTCCCGAAAATTAAAAGTCCAAGCCCTTAGGTGTTAATAATTATATCAGATATATATCATAGCTTCCTGAACTCTTACGAAGATGGCCTCGAAGTTTAGCAGTCTTCAATAGAACTGCTAGGTGGGGTTTTAACCGCAAAGGTAACGCAGCAATACGTAATATTTTTTCAAAGAATAAGAGTTCCTACACTTTATTGTCTAAAATAAATATGTATACCATTTAGCAAAACAGTTAAGTCAAAGCATTTATTGCAATCACACAGAATTAAAAATACTACAAGAACTTTTATAGACTGTTAAGTAGCAATGCTACGATGCAATATGCAATCAACACTTTTGAAATCAACAGTTTAGTGTTGGTAGCATAAAAAAAGACGAACAAAACAAAACGGTAACGAAGCAAATTCTTCTGTTGCATCATTATTACGCAACGTTAAGTTTCTTCACGCTCTGTTCCAAGAAAAAGTTACTAACAAGTACCAACAATATTTCCTGCAATATGTTCTAAAATTTCACGACGCATCGCCATTACACGTCCGAGCTGAAGCACAGACAATTGTTATAACAAATGGCGATAATATCCCAATACACTTGTTGCTTCTTACATTTTGTATGGTGCTTGCAGACGATTGCAAAAACGTGCTTAAAGCGGTCAAGCTGCTTGCGGCGCTGGATGCAACATGTTACACATATATAAGATAGTAAAGCACCGTAATCGCTCATGCTCGGTGCTTGAGTTAGAATATATTGGGTTCAAAAAACCCTTATAGAAGGCGAGAGTCACTTGTACCCCTCATTGTGATTTTTTTTTACTGAAGTTCTAACTTTTTTTTTACTTTCTTTCACGAAACAAGTTATATATGGTATGACCTAACTTTAAATACCCTACAACTCCAGTACCGTCGCATGCACCCAAAAGCACAATGTATTGTACGCGGTACCTACATTGCGCGCTATTGTAAACAGCAATTTTTCACATCAAAAATAAAATCGTTTCCCAGCAATAATTTTTGCTCGGTGTTAAATAGTTTGATGTGCAGAATGCATTGATAACGGCTGGCTCTTTTTACACGCTGTATAAGTGTTTAACATTTAAAGTTAACTTTTGCACATCTTACCACCATTTTTTAAATATTGATTGAAATTAGAAACTAAAAAGTGATACGAGCTCCTAAGTGAACAAGTTATTATAAAGCTAACAAACTAAAAGGCACTAAAGTTTGTATATTACCAAAACGCCAGCAACTTTTACTGCAGTTTGGCTAGGTCAGCTTACTTTGCTAAGTTTCCGGTCAGTTGGCGCGCGGTCCCACACACTCTAATATGCAAGCTCAATGCGCCACATTTAGGTATTAGTTCGACGCTGAAACTTTGTTCACTTCATTATTGAAATTAATTGAGATTTCATTCAGCGCAGTATACAACTCAATAAGTGTAAGCCCCGCTTTTATTCTCGCCAGTCAAGTCAAATCAATTTATCGGCTTCTGTTTTGACAAATGTGTAATCTATTAGGACGCGCCGGGAAGGCTTAGAACAAATCCATTTGCTGCGGCCAGCGGCCCCTGACCGCTTAGTTGTGCCACAAAAGACTCAAAGGCGAGCCATCGGGCCTAGTTAACAGAGCCGATAAGCCGATTTGTAGACAAATTTTATAAGATTTGTTACGACTGCCTGCCCACAGTGAATGGAACTCGTGTGATCACTCCCAATGAATATTGACGACTTAAAAGGTAGCAATCAGGGGGGGCCTAGCTGCGTCATGTCGGAAAGATTGACAGGTTGTGACAACATATTTTCTATTTCTATAGAATCTTCCTCGTCGTATTTTCGGTTACCCCATCACCTTGGGAAATGATGGTGCATTCCGTCAGGTATTAGGAAATGGATGCAATATTAATTATGTAATGTTTGCATTAGGGTAGCTGTTGTGTAGGTAACACTATCTTATCCGACCCTCCATCGTTATTAAAAATGCACACTTATTACTCACAAACTATATTCAGATTCAGATTGACTTACACAAATTATATTTAGAGAATAAATAAATGAGTAATAGGGTGAATTGCCCAAGCAAAAAAAATACACGTCAAACCTGAGAACGGTAGTGCAATGTGCTGATTTTTAATTTTATATATTTTTTCTCAACAACGTAAGTACTTCTCTACCTTGGCAAAAAAAAAATCATTGATTTCTACCCACTAATATACCAAAAAAAATAATTCAAAGTGCTATTTTATCATCACGGTGGCCTGTCCTGAACCCAATTCCGCTCATAAAATACCTTCCCCTGCAAATACATTCGTAATATGGATTTAAATGGATTTTGTTATCATTAAATTATAATATATTCGATCAATTAAAACTATTTTTGTTTGTTTATCTTCTTTCTCATAGATTTGACAGGCAATCAACTTTTGTCTAGAAAAAAAGAGGACAGTAAGTTTTAGTAGAATAGCCATGTCAACATTGCGTTGTTACGCCCCTCTCACCTTTCCTCATTTCGGATCAGTCCGGCTCAAGCTCTCGCCGCGAACGCATCGGTCCCAACGTCTTGCGGTTTCCCACCAAAAAAGTTAGTTTATCATTTCAGTGATATGGGGACAAAAATAGTTTCATTTCGGTGGCTGTTATAACTCGTGCTAATAAACATTACATTAATATCATTATTTGAGGTTATTGTAACCTCAAAGAATGTTATATGTAGGTAATACTAACTGTAATATCTGCATATTAATGATGATATTAAAATAACTGTGTACTGTCCTGTCTCAGTGTTTATCTAAAATTTGTGGAAATCAAACCTAACAAAGTACGGAACCCTGGCTGCCCGGCACGGTTGTTCTTAGCTGTATCATTTCGGTGCCAAGTGTCAAGTTTAAATAGGTAGGTACTTTCCTACCTGATAAGTACGTACAATTATTATCAAAGCTAAACCTGAGAACTACGTAAGTAAGTCCCTAACTATACTATATTAATAATAAATAATATTCTAACTACGTAAATTCGGATTACATAAAGAAGAATTACAAATCTAAACATTTGGTAGGTAGTTACCTACCTAATTACTAATTAGGTACCTACATGTAGACGTGCATTTCTTTACCTTTCGATGTCCTTTGGAAGTGAGAAATGCGTGAAGTTCGGATCCTTGTTATTATATGTATTATAAGCAGCCGAATACGATGCAATACGCTTTTGCCTTCATTTTATAAGCGACGGACGAACGACGCGACGCGGCACGTGAGTGAGTAAAGAACTAACGTGCGAGCCGGCCGGCGCGTGGCATCCCCACTAAAAGGTTAAATGCTCTGTGTCCCCACTGAATTGGCCCAGCAAGTCAGCCCGGTAAGTCGAGCCCGGCAAGTCGAGCCCGCCGCGTGTTTGTAGCTTCATACCTATAATGTGGAGTGCGGGTGGCCTGGCGGTACTAAATTCGCCGGGTCAGCTAGTACTATATAAAAACAAATACCATTGTTAAAAACAGATAGAAAAAACATATAATAAATACCTATTTAATAAAAAGGAAAACCATAAAAGCGCTCTTACTCTTTCCTATTGATTTAAAACATTGCTGTACCCGATAGAGTCCATAAATGATTCAATTGTTTTATAATTACCACCTGCCGGTCGATTCTGTAAAAATCATACCGTGAAAACTTAGGTGAAGTGAGTTTATTTTTGCTAGACATTGACACTATTGACAGCTCACTCCACGCTCACCTAACCTAAGTTTTCACGGTGAGATGGTTACAGAATCGCACTGCTGTACCTATGCGTACATTATGGATGCAATAAAGTATTAATTGAATGGAAACATTTTACTCGCCTAAATAAAACTTTAAATAACAGTAATCCAAATATAGATGTGTGTTTGTTAAACTATTTCTATTGTATGTTTGTTCCGGATTAGCGCAAAAACGGCAGATCGGATTAGGATGTAAGGAGATGGATACCAGTCCCATACAAGCGTGGCCCAGAAATGGACACAAAAGCAAAATGTATTATGAAGCAATAATAGTATCTCAAAACCCTGTATATTTTTGTTCGTCGTAAAACTTGGTGAAGACCTTTCCTTAATCTGATGACTTAAAACCTGTTATAAAAAAATTCAAACCTGTTGATCACGGAGTAATCCACTGTCTTCCAACGGATTGAATAACACTAAAATCTAACGACTGTATCACAAATGATTCATTTGCTATGCCCCAGTTTATAGAACGTTGGATCTCTGTTGGAAACCTATCAATAACTGAGCGCGATCAATAACTGAGCCCGATCAATAACTGATCCCTATCAATAACTGAGCCCTATCAATAACTGATCCCTATCAATAACTAATCCCTATCAATAACTGAGCCCTATTAATAACTGAGCCCTATCAATAACTGAGCCCTATCAATAACTGAGCCCTATCAATAACTGATCCCTATCAATAACTGAGCCCTATCAATAACTGATCCCTATCAATAACTGAGCCCGATCAATAACTGATCCCTATCAATAACTGAGCCCGATCAATAACTGAGCCCTATCAATAACTGAGCCCTATCAATAACTGAGCCCTATCAATAACTGAGCCCTATCAATAACTGAGCCCTATCAATAACTGGGCCTATCAATAACTGATCCCTATCAATAACTGAGCCCTATCAATAACTGAGCCCTATCAATAACTGAGCCCTATCAATAACTGAGCCCTATCAATAACTGAGCCCTATCAACTACCGAGCCCTATCAATAACTGAGCCCTATTAATAACTGAGCCTTATCAATAACTGAGCCCTACCAATATAATAAAATCAATAAATTTCTCCATATCCACCGTTTAAATTATCACCAATGCAAAAGCACAGTTAAAAAATGGCTAATTGAAAAATCATATGACGAGACCGAAAAACTTCCCTCCCCACATGCTTAGGACAGATCACCTCTTCTTCAAGTATTTTTACACACAAACACTCATACACTCCCCCACTTTCACACCATACACCACCATACACAAACCGCACCTTCACATTACTTACACATACACAACATACCTACTACACGTACCACGACCAATTCACTCTCACTCAAACATTTACAAACAGTTTTATTATTAATTATTTTTTCTTTTTCTTCTTTGTATACAAATAATAATGATATTATTATGTTAACCATGTTACTGGTGAAAACAGTTTTACTGTAACTCTTTGATGAACTATCAACCCTTATGGAATCACTGGTCCCCAAGTCACAGGCTATAAACCTAGTTTGGGTGCCAGGAGATTATACTTAATGCACTTTATGTTGTATCTTAATTTAAAAAAAAATAACTGATCCCTATCAATAACTGAGCCCTATTAATAACTGAGCCCTATCAATAACTGAGCCCTATCAATAACTGAGCCCTATCAATAACTGAGCCCTATCAACTACCGAGCCCTATCAATAACTGAGCCCTATCAAATAAGGTCATGTCATGTATGATGAACGTGGATACCGGTCTACTTGTTTCCATCAGTTTTACAAATTAAAATCGCATTACTCAAACAGCCAATGAAACTACATTTACATCGTCACCGCATAAATCGGTTACAAGTAAATAATTAATATTTGATAACCCGCCGAGCGGCAACGATTGCTTTTTACTGAAGCGAACCTCTGCATTAATTAATTTGTGGAACAACTCGACGAAAAACTCAGCGCCAAGACGAAGTGAACCGGACCGGGGCCGCACCGGCGGCGGTGCGGAAACGGGAAATATTTACTGTAAAAAGTTTTTGTGTATCGGTAACTGAATATCGATTGTGGCGAAGTTAATTTTTATTTTATTGAAGGGGAATATTTATTTCGGTGTTGATTTATTTCGGGCCTGCAAATTGAGATATTTTGTTGTAAAAATATGAAGGGAAAACACAGGAAGTAGGTACCTACCTAATATGTCTCTTTATTTTTATTTAGAAGAAATATTTTGCACAAGTAAGGATTAATTTTGCGAACAATAGTTCGCAAAATTGTTCGTTCGTCGTTTCGTTGTTTGCGTTTGCGAAAAATATACCTATCATTACACAGACCTACCTTCCCACCCTACCTACCCCTATCCCCCCCCCCTGCCCCCTGCCCTACCTTACCTATTTTTCACATTATTATCTGTTGCTAGTCTAGCAATGTGTAATGATAGGTATATTTTTTTTAAAACCATATGAAAATCCATTGTATAAAACTGAAACAGGGATTTCGAATATTTTCAGATTTTACCCGTACCTACATGAATCTTAATCATACTTTTCCAGCAAGTCACTGTTCTCTCTTACATAGCTTGACGCTGAACACAGCACGCGTCGAAACAGAATTCTCATTTAAATGTGAGAAATCAGCGTTCATTTACATCACCCATCACACTGTGACGTTATTTGAATTGCTGACATTTTGCTTCAGATAATACACCTCTGTGGTTGCGACAAGATAGATGGATATTAAAATATATGGATAGTTTTAAAGAATAAGAATGAAATAAATTAATATCTAAAATCGACAAGTCCTACGTAATCTAATGCAAGTGCAAAAACACAACTTTACAGGGGACCGATATAAAGCTTGTAACTGTAACATATTATCATCAGAAATATTTTAAATTTGGATATGTTATACTTGAGTATTTTTAGAATACTCGTATGACTGCATAATTAATATTTTAAATATTTTTATACTTTAGAAAATAGCGTTACTTGCATTTGCGTAGCTTGTTTTTGTCAAACAATGTATTAAAACACGTGAACGTAAACAAGCGACCACTTGTACCAGTTTTTGCGTACTGATTTTTTTGAAAATTAAGGGTAAGTGAAGGACAAAACTTGATATAAGATGTAATTTTCCGTACATTATTACATTTTTAAAGCTGTAATATTAGAAATAATTTTCTTTTATTTACTTTTAACGTCGCACCAATTTACTAAGTACTGGAAAACTATTTGTACCTGTTTTCAAGGTATTACTCTCATAAACTTGATTAGTTTTATGGTATAAGGAAACAAAAAATAAATTAACAAGATAAAGAAGGTTTATTCCAAATAACTGTGAGCGTGTACTTACCTTACTTATTTTAATTAATTGGTAATTTTGCGGAAATTACAACTTACAATTAAATAGAATAGGACTTTTCCTAAAATTATAAGTTTTAATATTATATTGGTTAATTTTAACAATTGAATACCTACCTCCGTGAAATGAATCTCGTCACAGTTATGCTGGTGTAGGACGTGCGCGCCATAACGTTGCCGCACGCGTGTTGGGGTACGGGGCACTTGCGCTCGCATGCCATAAGGATCGCAACTACCTACAGTGGTGCAAGTAACTTACATCAGTGTTGATAGATGCTTGGCAAACAATAATGTTACTTACATGAGTTTACATGTTTGTATCTTCGAAACTAATTGATATTTTAAAATAAATTTTACGGTATACAAAATATAGCTTATTTTAAGGCTTTTGATGCAAAAAACAGTTTCGTAATTTTGCGGGTTGCACCAGCCTACGTAGGACCCGTTAAAGTGGATGGTTTTTTGTTCACTGCTTATAGAAAAGATAGGCCATCTGAAAACTCACATTTAGGAATGATGAAAATTGTCGCTAAATTATATTCCAACTAGCGCCCCTGCTTTCACAGTGTTTACGACGTGACAAAACTTCGAGATTTCCTTATCATAATTATACATATAAATTTAATATTATTTTTTACAGTTAACATAAATTAAAAAAAAATGTAAGTACCTATATACCGGAATAAAATCTCTAGGTGATGAAGAAAATCGCAACCGCATCAAAATACGTTGCGTTGTTTACAAGAACAATGCGGTCACACAGACTGACGAGACAAGCGACTTTAATTTATAATGTGTATAGATAACTATAGATTAATAAAACAGTTATAAACCTGTCTAAAGTTTTTACAGAACGGCTGGCAAATTGTTATTTAAATTCATTTACAAACAGACGTACCTGGTGATCGTATAGTTCCCTCTGTTCGTGAATGTGGAGCGGTAACTCTTAGCATCGGGTGCGATGTCGGTCAACTGTGCGACGCTCGTTGCTCGCATCGGGCGACAACTGGTGGCAATTTGCGAATACTCCACCGACGCAAACCGACACAAACCTGCAAATCAGAGGATACGGCTGTGTACAAGCGTTACTAGATTGACTCACAGGATGACAACAGGTTTTGAATAACTCGTCCAGCAATCTTGAGACATGATTTCATGTATTTGTAGTCTATCTTAGTAGTACTTGTAGAGAGACAGAAACAAACTAGACTTATGAAGTATTCTGACAACATTTTCTTCAATAATAAACATGTATGAAAAATGTCATGTTCAGTAGAAGATCTTTACTGCCCTATTATAATATGCTAGCTAGCTTTTGGGAAAACTGGATTTTTTTATTTGTTATTGAAAGAAAAACCTATTTACAATGCAAAATATGTCTAGTAGTAAAGCTATTTGAATCAAGTCCTTCACCCCACTGACTATTAATTAAAGCCTCTTCGGAGTCTTAGTCAATATTAAGTATAGACAAGTGATTAAATATCTGGATACTTAATTAGAAAAGCCAGGTGCTAGTTTTATATTGAGATAACTTCAGGCTAAGGCTTAGTAAGCGTTAGCAAAGAAACTGAAAGTAGAGCGAACTAATTAAAAGTTTTTTAGGTTACTCGAAGTGTTTCAGTCCAAAGAATTAGTGTTAGGACTTGTTAAATCTTCTTCTTGAATTCAACGAGTCTTTTTATTTTTTCGGGCAACTTTCTTGAGCAAAAGAATCTAGTTTTTGTTTTAATTGAGGCATGTAGGGGACTCGATATGTAATGGATAGTCACCCATCCGCGAATCGACTGCGGGAAGTGTAGCTTAGTCTTTGATCGACGCGTGTGGCTGTTATTATGAAGCCATGAGCCCCTCTATTATTTAGCCAAGAGCTCTTCTAAATGTGACGATGTTTGTAATTAATTCAATAATTTATTGTGTAATCATTTTTGCTTACTTAAATCGTAAGTTGTAGTAGATCCTCCATGCACTGTGTTCTACTTGTAAAGCCCTATCATTAGATACCCATTACCCATATTGAAACAAATACGAAATTAGAAATATTGAAACAAATATGAAATCTGTCATTTTTTGCCTGCGGCCATCTTAGATTTCAATTTTTTCATAGTGTACAGTATTCAACTAGGCAAGTCCTTTCATTTGATACCCATATTGAGGGGGTTGTGAAAAAATATGTAATCCGCCATTTTGTAGCTGCGGCCATCTTGGATTTACAATGATACTGATTATATTAAAATCAAAGTACCAAATATCAGATCAATCTGCCAATAGGAAGGGGTAAAATTTTAAGTAATTTTGACCCAAATAAATAACAAACAGGGCAAGCTAAATAAAACCGTTTAAAAAAGATAGGTAAAATATAATTTAGGTAGTCACGCAACGTTAGATTTAATTTAGCCCAACATAGTTGCTCGATCGTATCCTCTTCTTCATACTTCTTGTTACGAAAATGCCGTTCATTGTAACATGTTACATCGTACGCGATTCCCACAAAACAAAAGAACACAGAAGTTTTATTTTTCACGAACTATTGGATCAATATTTCGCATATAATGATTAGACTTACAAAACAAGTGAATCACGAATGGTTTGCGTTAAAGAAGCGATTTCTATGGTTACTTTTTAATTGGCTTGGTTCCAATACCACGTTGTGTAGTGTGCAACTTTTGTCCTCTTCGCGGTGATGACGTCGCAACGAGCATTTCTGCGCTGGGGCACAGATTCGATTTCCGTGCAATACGCGACGGCGGCGCTACAATAAGATTTCGTGTCATCTGACAGCTAGGTACAGCATCCGATGGAGTGTCCTTTGTGTGACACGATAGTTAGCTTCTTCATGAAAACGAAGCATTTATTTTATTATATTTACTGATAAATTAGACCAGTCTTGGCAAGGGGTATCGTGTTACCCAGTAACTGGGTTGTGGAGGTCAGATAGGCAGTCGCTCCATGTAAAATACTGGTATTCAGCTGTTAAACTGGAAGTCGACCCCAACATAGTTGGAGAGAGGCAGGTGATGATGATGACTTATTAATTAAATGAGTTCTTTTTTATAAGATTACCTACTTAAATATAAAAACTTCGTAGCTGAACATGAAGTTTTAGTACGCTGTATCAAATCACCACGCATTGTAGACAACATTCTAAAGTCGTGTCTATAATAGCCTGCCCTTAAACAAAGGGGTGCTTATTCTAAGCTGGAGACTGAATAAATGGGATGATTATCTGCTAATAGAGACCATGCTTTAAAACATTGTCCATGTACTGTCATTACTCGAATTAAATAGCCATAAAAACGTACAAAAAATAAGAGTGTGAAGTGCAACAGATTTTCTATTTGCTACGAGATAGTAACTGACGTAGCACGTCAGGTACGGCGTAGTCGTCCAGCTACGGCGTAGCCCTCCTGCTACGCCGTAACAACCGCTCGGGCTTTTATTCATGCACCGAAATTATATTTACCAGCTGCCACAATACAATCCACAAAGAGAAAACTGCAAAGAAACCCCCATAGTAGGAAGTTACTGATACATTCCACACACGTCCGGGGAGTTGCAACGGTCGGCGCAAAGGACCAATTGTATCGATAGACTTATACCATATCCGAGCGATCGATATACTGTAATGAAACTGTGAGGAGAAAATCTGTGTGGAGCGGCTCTTGGCAATAGTTCCCGACAAAAATCGATCTAGCAGCGATAATGCTATAAATTACAGCGCCCCACGATAGAATGGTGGTTGCACTACATTGTTAGCTGGTAATAAGTTTTTTAGATAGTGTTTTATTAACAGTGTATGGATAAATTATGGTGTGGCTTCGTCCCGCAATAATATACTTAGACCTAGAAAATTTTATTCTAATTCCTTCTAATTACAACACCATCTTGAAATATTAATTACAGAGCAATCTATATCACAGTCTCCCCTATCCACTGCTTAGTTTAAGATCCCTTAATTCTTCGACTTACGGCGTCTCAACGAGACAGACGTTCACATTACGAGATTAAATGTATAATGTATGTATGTCCGTATGTGTGTCCGTATGGAAGGACCGTTAAATCTAAACGCGCCTCATCCGAATACGCTCGTCGTAAAACAAAGAGTATTAAGTCGGCGCGAACAGATAAGATCTTTATTCGGCCGATGTGGAGGGGTTTTATTCAGTTTTAGATAATAGTGATTTGGTGAAAATGGGTCCATTTTTTTGGCGTTCCCTAAAGTAGAACATAATTTTTCAAAAATGTTTGGCTATGATACGAGTTTACTGTGTTCCATATAATTTACGTATGCATAAAAAAGGTAAAGGTATAGCCGGCTAACATTTGGTCTTTTGAGTCTCACAGCCATGCAGCCCATGCATGATGCATGCCAGGTAAACTCAAAAGAACAATAAACCTGCTAACATTTTAATAAGCCTCGCTGTCACGTCCAAAGCCTTCAAAGCCGAAAAGTCTCCAAAACGAAGCACAAAAGCAGCTAAAACGCTCACTATCTAGGCAGAAGTGTTTAATTTGGACTCTGTTTAGCATTTTTCCATCACAATCAGCAGCTCCTAGACTCAATTTGGTCGTGAGCGGAACGCCAAACAGTCTGCACGGTGGGGCCTACTCGCACTCGAGGCTTTTAGCAACGCTGCCGGCCTGCAATATCCGGCGCAGGGATGCGACACACGGACACTATCCCGGGCTTACGAGACGTCCCGGCTTAAGACCTGCAAGACATAGCTTGGTTAAAAAAAATCGATAACATATTTTTATATTACTAGGGAATCGTCATTTTGAATGAGTAAAATGTGCCGCCGTAATATGAGGCCCTTTAATAAATACAAATGAAATGCTGTTCGTTGGTAAGTGCATTACTTGAGAACGGCTGAACTGATTTGGCTATTGCATGTTTTAAAATGTTCGTAATAGTCCGAAAAATGTGTTTAAGAAAAGAAAAATTGGAAAAAAAATCCGGATGCGTTGAAAAAACGGGACAATCTGAAAGTCCTTTTTCTATCGAATTTTGACGTGACAACGTCTAATAAATCGATGAAGCTGGCTGCACTCACGAAAAAACATGACTCATGTAGCGTTACCTCGCGGCCTCGCTCTGTAGCGTGGAGGCGTTCCATGCCGGCTTGAAGTGCAAGCGAATATTAACAAATGCAATGCAACTATTCTATCAGTATTTTCTTATGACGTTGTCACGTTCAACTATCGTCAGTAAACCGACTTTTTGTATGAACTATGGCCGGTCCGAACTTTGCGCAAAGTTCTTAAAAAAAAACAATACTTAGGTAGTTAATTTTCTATTCCAAATGACTTTTCATCTTGTTTCATAATCCTGTACAATATTAATTACTCAGACCATTCATCATTGACCATTGTTCATTGTTACCTTCGGCTGAACTGTACGCTGAATGTAAAGTTCTCACGGTGGGGCAACTGTATGTCCACTTTACCATAGCCCGTAAACACAAGTGGCGGCCTCTGCTGGAGCCTCGAGGAAGAATTTAACATACACTCTTTAAGCCCGATCGAACAAGAACCTCTTTTGCGGGTAAACACTATTTTATCCTTAGCGTAAGTTTGTATAACAGGTTGTCCTGTTATAGAATCTTCTTCAACCGCTCTCTGTATCAAGCCCTTGAGCCAGCTGCCTAACGGGAGCCTCCTCAGGTGTTGATCGAGGCTCTTGGCAATTAAGCCATTGGCTGAAACGACTATCGGCACAATGATCGCTGAATCCACACCCCACATGCCGACAACCTCGCGAGCCAAGTCAAGATACTTGATTTGCTTATCACGAGGTTCTCGTCATGCAGGACGGTTATGTCAACAATCATTGCGCGCCGCTCT
This sequence comes from Luperina testacea, assembly GCA_927399505.1. NCBI lineage: Eukaryota > Metazoa > Arthropoda > Insecta > Lepidoptera > Noctuidae > Luperina > Luperina testacea. The sequence continues at coordinate 346,744 of OV656774.1, forward strand.
GATCGATCAACCACCACTATATCAGGCTTATTAGCTATAATAGTCCTGTCAGTGATGATGGATTGATCCCAGTACAGTGTGATATGGCCATTTTCGAGAACTGGGTCGGGCGCATACCTGTAGTACGGCACCTCCGATTCCACAAGGTTGTATTGCAGAGCAAGTTGCTGATGGATAATCCTGGCTACAAGGTTGTGTCTATGCAAATATTCTCCATTAGCCAGACGAGAACACCCGGAGATAATGTGACGGATTGATTCGCCCGGACGGTGGCATGCCCGACATATGTCAACCGTACCGTCCTTCACAATAAATCTCCGGTAGTTATTCGTCATCACAACTTCGTCCATAATTGCACAGACAAACCCTTCGGTTTCTCCGAAGAGTTCCCCGGAACGTAGCCAAGCTACGGACGCTAGGAAGTCTACATCGGGCCCATGTAGGGCCCGGAAAAAGCGTCCGTGAAGCTCCTTACTCTGCCATACCTCCATGCGGTCGTTAGTGTCAAGCACTACAGGTTTGCGCCAGTTCTCTTTAGCCAAGGAGAGCGCGGTAAGGTCCTTGTCCACTGCTACAACATCTCGATGCATCCCCACGTCGGCTTCTAGGAAATATTCCCTGAGACTGCATATCTCACGATTGTGAAGAGTCTTAGCATTTAAAAAGCCTTGACCTCCACATTTCCGTGGGATATACAGTCTCATAACCGAAGAACGTGGGTGATGCATTCGATATGCCTTCAACAATGTACGGACCCGCCTATCCAGGGCGTCTAGCACTGTTTGAGTCCATTTGAGTATGCCGAAAGAGTACATCAAAACCGGCATGACCCAACCGTTGAAGGCACGCACTTTATTTCCGCCTGATAAAAGACTATTAAATACTTTTCTCAGGCGGCCAAAGAAGCGCTCCTTCAACGATTGTTTCATGTCGGCAACGTTGATGCCCAGTGCTTCCGACATACCCAAATACTTATAGGTTTCGGTTGCTGAAAGGGATCTAAGATTTATGGAATCTGTGAGCTGGGTTCCCACAGATTCTACAATCCCCCCTCGCTTTACATGCATGACCGCACATTTGTCCACACCGAATTCCATCCTGATGGCGCTACTGAAAGTTTCAGTGATCTTCAATAGCTCCATCAGTTGCAAATCGTTGGGGGCAAAGAGTTTCAGGTCATCCATGTAAAGGGGGTGAGATATAACCTGACCATCTCTCTTCAACTGATAGCCTAGACCTGAATCCTCCAACAGCGCGCTAAGAGGATTCAAGGCTAAGCAGAACCAAAGTGGACTCAAACTGTCGCCCTGAAATATACCCCGCTCTATCCTTATCGGCTCACTATTCCTCTGGATTTGCTGACATCCTGGATAGCGAAGGACTGTCCTCTATTGCCCCATACACGACATCAGGAAGGTGCGCAGGGTTGCATCAATTTTATACAACTCTAGCACCCTCATGAGCCATGTATGTGGCACCGAGTCATAGGCCTTCTTATAGTCTATCCAACATGTCGACAGATCCTTTTGGGCACTGCGAACCTGTTGGCTAATGGCCATATCAATGAGGAGTAGCTCCTTAGTACCACGGGACCCGTTCCTACATTCATTTTGAGAAGCAGACATAACAGAATTCTCGTTAATATGTTTATTTATTTTAGCTCTCAAAATGGAGGTAAGAATTTTATAGACCGTTGGAAGACACGTAATCCGTCTATAATTTTTGGGTTCCGCAGTACTACCCGATTCATGGAGCAGGTGAGTTATTCCAGTTGTCAGAAACTCTGGTAGCGACCCTGACTCTAAGGCTGACTGGAATAGGGCTGCTAAGCAAGCTTGCGATCTTGTGAACCATTTAATCCAGAAGTTGTGCAGTCCGTCCGGTCCTGGTGATTTCCAATTTATATTTTTTTATTTCAAATTATTATTATTATTAATGCTTAATGGAATACTGACGATTTCCCAAAAAAAAATTATTTCATTATGTTGTTAAAATATACAATTAACTTATTTTATTACAAACTATTTACACGTTAGATACTAAATTAAATGACTAACTTACTATACAAATAAAAACAAAAATAAAGGACAAATCAGGCGTCGAAGTGCTCGTCCGCATTGCTGTCATCCGGAAACGTGCCCAGAAGACTGGCAGCATTGCCACGTTGAATGGCAATGCTAATTCTTTGGCCAAAGAACGACCCAGCCCTCTGGTCACGTGAAGCGTCGACCAGTCGGCGAGAAATTTCCTTAAAAAGGTGACGCGCACTCGAACCCCATGACCCGAGCGTTTCGACCCCAAACGGCTCAAAGCTGTAATTGCCCAAAAGGTTACAGTATTTGCGCCACGTGAAGGTCTCAGCCAGCAGCCGCAGCAGCGGCGCCAGCACAGCCCGCCGTGCTAGGAACATGAGATGGCGCAAGGGTATCGACACACGTTGCGTCCCATATCAGAGGCCTACCCACCTTCCAAGGCAACAACGTCATGCCGTCTGGTCTCTTCCCATCGTCACGTACCAAGCCGTTTGGTTCTAACACCGCTGGTACGCCGGCGGAGACAAGGGCTCGACGAATAATATCGTTATTAATTACGTACGTATTGAGTTTCCGCAATATCCCGGGTGCCCATCACTAGCGCGGCCCGCGCGAGGCAAGACGTCGTCGGTTATCGCCCAGAATAGTTGCCGCTTTTACACGCACTTGGCAATTATATCGCTGATATTGAAACTGTGTTGTACTGCACCGATATTATCATCGCTCAAATAGGGTTGTTAGGCCCAGAAGACTGGCAGTATTGCCATCACGTTGAATGGCAATGCTAATTGTTTGGCCAAAAAACGACCCGATAAAGTATCTTAAGTTAAATCACAAGATTAAAATAATAATCATACTGTGTTCACAATTTTATTTTATAATATCATATGTAAACACGAGTGCTACGTAGATGTATATTGTATGTATGTAGATGTTTACAATCTGCTCGGAGGCATTTTAAATCCCCACCATTACTTTGATCACCACGCATTAGTGTTTGTGACGGATGTTTTTAAACGCTGCCCGGCACTCGTCGAGACCAATTTAGTAGACATACGCTATATCTATTCAATAAAAAAATATCTCAAAAACCAGTATCATCCCATTTTGTCTACCCCAAAAACTGTAAGCCCGCAAAGCCGTTGCCACCAGTTAATTTACGTTCCGAAATTCAGTACCTATTCAAGAACTTAAAACGATGAGATAAAAATAAATGGCGTAGTTTCGATATACGAACATTAAACCACATTCATACAGTGTATAGAATCTATGAAGGTAATGTACTGTCAAAAACAAAACTGTATTATTTTTCCCGTGACCGCGCATCTCCCGCGGTCACGCCGGTCGCGCGTCACATGCCGCGCGTCAACTGTCGCGGTGACGCGCCGTCGCACCGCCATGTTTTGATCGCTCGCCGGAAAATCAACGCGCCGTCAACTAAGCCCACGACATTTATTGAAAATAAATCCATTACAAGTTCACCAGCTTTTTACAAACTAAATTATGTTATTTTTTGCTATCAGTATCGTACAGACGTGCCTCAATTTTATATTTATTTATAGAAATACGGAGAACCTACCTACTTGTATCGAAAAGACAGAATATTGCAACATCTGGTGAAGAAATAAGCAAACAATTTGCCACACACTTTTCTTCAACCTTCATACCATCCGTTAGCCCGAATGCTCCCAGTACTAGCACGCATAATTATTTTCAATCCGCCTTATGTGGAATGACTTTTACTGAGAGAGACGTGTTTAAGGAGTTAAAGAAACTCGACGCTTGCAAGGGTCCAGGACCTGATGGCTTGCCCCCCGTTATTTATCAAGAAATGTGCAGCTAACCTGTTTCTTCCGCTTATGTTGATTTTTAACAAGTCAATTAAATCATCTATGTTCCCTTCTCAATGGAAAGTTGCTAACGTTGTGCCCATTTTTAAGAAGGGAGAAGTCACTGATTCTTCGAGCTATCGTCCCATATCGCTTCTTTCCGTATTTGCGAAGCTGTTCGAGGCGCTTGTTTGTCCCATGTTAACCTCGCACATAAGAGCGCAGTTGGCTCCCCAACAGCACGGTTTCTGTGCTCACAAATCCACTACTACTAATTTGACACATTACGTTAATGACATTAGCAGATCTTGGACTCCCGCGCATAGGTTGACTCCATCTATACAGATTTCAGCAGTGCCTTTGACAAGGTTAACCACAAAGTAATTATCACAAAGCTCGAACAGTTTGGCATATCCGGCCAACTACTCATGTGGTTTAGCTCATACCTATTTGAGAGGAAACAGAGAGTGGTTGTGAGAGATTATGAGTCGCCGTATTATCTTTCCACCTCCGGGGTACCACAGGGATCTCACCTGGGACCGATCCTCTTTTTGATCTTCGTCAATGACATTGTTCATTCTGTACGGCACTGCAAATGTTCCATGTTTGCAGACGATTTGAAACTGTACATGGAAATTAAAACTGACTGCGACATTCTTCTACTTCAGGAAGACTTGGATGCGGTGCAAGAATGGTGTCAAGTTAATATGATGACTCTTAATGCAAGTAAATGTTATCACATGACTTTTACTCGAAACAAACAAGTACGATCATCATCTTATGCGTTAAATGGGGTTCCTCTGCAAAAGGTTGATACCATCCGTGATTTGGGTGTCCATCTCGACAGCAAGCTAACTTTCGTCAATCATATTGACGCGATTGTGGCCAAAGCGACAAAAATGTTGGGTTTTGTTAAGAGAACTTGCTTGGAATTTCGGTCCATATCGACACTAAAAGTGCTTTACTACACCCTTGTCAGAAGCATGCTGGACTACGCATCTCCAGTTTGGAATCCCATATATCGTGTCCATACTAACAGGATTGAACGTATACAGAAGGCCTTCACCAGGTACTTACGCTTTAGAAGCCCTAGTTGCCCTCATGACGCTAATTATTCCCAAAGGCTTAATCACTTCAATATGTCACCACTAGAACAACGTAGAAGCACTTCTGATCAGCTCTTGTTTTACAAAATATAACCTGGCGGATGTACCTGAGTTATTATCAGAAATTAATATAGCTGTTCCTAGGCGTACCGTAACTAGATCTCTACGCAAAATAAATACCTTTGCACCAACCTTAGAACCAACCTTGGTCTCAATGCCCCCTTGAATCGATTTATGGCTAATTATAATAAAATAGATATCTCCAAGAATATTGATATTATGATCACAGACTCATTTTTCCAATTTCGCAGAAAACTTATAACTATTAGCGACGAGTCATAATTTCATAACTGTGTTTACTATTTCATTTGTCTTTTTTTTTCTTTTTTACCCGCATGTGCCAGCCAATTTTGAATTGTTGTCTTGTTGCACTCACTATCGCGTTCTACTGTTTTGAAATTTTAATATCAATTTTACTGTTTATTTTTTTATTTTAATCTTAATGTTTTAATTCTTATTCTAATTCTAACGATAATTTTGATTTTATTTAAGAAGTTATCATTTTTTTTTATGTAAGTGCTGTGTACGCCTGTAAGTGACTAATTCACCATAACACAATGCATATGTTATTAATTTATTATGTCATTGTTTCTAGTGGATAAGTCGTTGGTGTACCTTTTAAATAAAATAAAATAAAAGACACATTTTCTGTACGTAATGATATTCTTATTAATTTTTCGTCTTAAGGCAGAAAATGGTTCTCGCATCAATTAGTCCCATGAAGAAACTTTATCAGGTTTCCGTTATAATCAAAATCAATTGTTATTAAATTAAAAGCTTGATTATTGTTAACAATGATCAAGTGTGTTAATTATTGTTAACAATGATGTTGACAGACGTGTGTCAAAAGCTCGATAATCGCGTGAGCACCGCGTCAATGTGTCGCGTGACGCCGGCTTATGTCGCGTGAGCATCACGTCAATGTGTCGCGTGACGCCGGCTTATTCGCGTGAGCATTGTGTCAATGTGTCGCGTGGCGCCGGCTTATTTCGCGTGGGCATCGCATCAATGTGTTGCGTGACGCCGGCTTATGTCGCGTGAGCATCGCGTTAATTTGTCGCCTGACGCCGGCTTATGTCGCGTGAGCATCGCATCAATGTGTTGCGTGACGCCGGCTTATGTCGCGTGAGCATCACGTCAATGTGTTGCGTGACGCCGGCTTATTCGCGTGAGCATCGTGTCAATGTGTCGCGTGGCGCCGGCTTATGTCGCGTGAGCATCGCGTCAATGTGCCGCGTGACGCCGGCTTAAATATGCCGCGCTGTGATTGCGTACTGTGAAATTCATTACTCGTTAATTTACATCCACAATCATAATAAATACGAGTTTATTATTAATATTGAATAGAATTTGCAACTCATTCAATGAATTTTATTCAGTAGTACTTACTGCGAAACAAAGTTTAAGTATAATATTAACTCTCGTATAGCTTGCGACTTCGCGTAGTAGGGAGTACTTGTTAGAGAAGTTAAAAAAAATATGGCTGTTCACTATTAACTTGTAAAATCTATGTCAAATATCAAGCTACCATTAAGATAGGCAAACAAATTAAATTCTAACCTAAATATTTCAGTATCCATTTTCCAATACAGAGTATTATTATCAACCACTTTATTTTATTTTCCAAGCCGCAACGAAATAAAGCGCTCGCGACTAATATGTTTGTATCAGGACACAAACGCGTGTAGCTGTCGGCCAAATGACTAAATACATTGTTAGATTGTTAATTTACGGCGCGGCGTGTCGCGATATCGCATGTCAGCGCGGCGACACCCGCGTGTAGCCCGCGCATCGCCCGTTCCAACGTGAAATTCACTTTGTATCCTGCAATATTAAATAGCTTACCTAAACTAGCTTTTGTTGGACCCGCATGGATAGTGATTGTGTATAGTTACTGCGGACATTTGCTCCGGTAACGTGTTGCCGTGTTTTAACGATTATTTACTTTTGATGCACGAAATGATTAATCAAATGCGTTTATGATATGATAAATGAGTTGAGCTAATCTGGCGCGCGCCAATGTATCTGGCATTAACTTGAATTATATACGCCACTTTGACCTCTTAATTTAAGCTTTGTACAATGCGTGCCACGAAAAATGAGTCTTGACCCCGTCTCCCCCGCTCTTTCCGCTAAAGATACCTAAAATCGTGTTCTGCGCAAGTCAAACCACGTGGTGTGTCAAGTCTGTAATCACTTTCTGAAAATGTCGTTTGTTTTTAAACGGTTTTATTTAGCTCACCCCGTTTGTTTTATTTATTTACAACAAAGATAGTCCAAAGCACTCCAACACAGATATAGCGCAAAGGATCGTTCGAGATCGTGTATTAGTTCTCTGAACATCTTAAGCTGACTTATTCGGTGAAGTAGGAGAACAAATAGTATAGGAATAAGACAAAACAAAGGCGGGCTCGCAAACATCCTAAACAAACGGTAGCCCGGGGGACCGCGCGGGCGGCAGCCGCGCGTATGCCGAGCGGTCGCACGGGTGAGTTGTCGAGCCGTAGAGCGGCTGTACCACACTCGCTTCTGAACTGTGACTACTAGTTTTAGGGTAAAAGCTTAAGACCTAAATATGTTGTGATGTAGTGTTTGTTAGCTCGGTTACATTTCGTGTTTCATAAGGTTGGTATACAATGTCAGAATCATATTTTGCAGCCAAAACTAACTAAAGATAAAGCTGCTGTTAGTAAGTTAAAACATAGCTTATATAATGACATACTTCCTTGAGGTAATGGAGCAAAGAACATTGTCTTTATTACAGAGCTCCGAGACAGACTTATGAGACGTCATGTCTTTATACGTCACTCACTTTCTTTAACGTGCAGGGGATGCTACGAACTATGTACTTGCATTGTATTCCTCTTTGCCATATTTAACCTGACTAATATTATTTTAAAATTCTTCTTCATAAAGTTCAGGATCCTCAGGTACCTACAGACATCGTGAGACAAGATATAACAGACTTTAATAGCAATTATTCTCATGAAACATGTTTCTGGAAGACACACGATGAAATATAAAACATGACGTGCACCGAAACTTTCTTATCTCAATACAGCGACGTCAGAAACTAAAAGCTTAATAACGTAACTTCTCCATATTCAGTGCTGCCCAAGTTTAAAGTAGGCCTTATTAATTTTTCAACTGTTAGCTTTGGGAGTCGGGAGATCTTTGCAAAGTTTACAGTAGCGTGTATCTTTTTAATACTTTCTGGGTTCGTGTGCTGTCGACGAAGTTCGTAACAGTTCGGGGCACTCCAGAGATCAGAGCACTGAACACTTTCGAACAACTGTTAAATCAATTTCGATAAATTTTGTGAAGTTTTATTTTATTCAAGTGACACTTTCTCCTTGTGGTGTTAGGAGTAGCTGTTAAGTGCTTTATATTTTTGTGTACAATTACATGCTTAAGAAGTACTTATAGCCAATCGCAGTTTACAATTCTCAGCTTTGGACTATCCCAAGCAGAGGCTACCTCCCGTGGCAAGCATTCTAACTCCAGGCCTTTCGCATCGTTCATAATACTCCCTTACCGTCCTAACGTAGGTACTTACGCTGTAAATAAATAAAGCGGGCTTATTCCAGTACATTGTAAACCTCAAAGTAAACTTTGTGACGTGCTGATAAAAGACGTTTTTTCACAAGATTTTGTTCAAATTATTTCACAAAAATAATTATAGAATCTAAAAATGTAAATAGGCAGGTACTAGTAAATCTACGAGATGTCAATCGTTCGAAAAACGCAAAAACCCATTAAACGATGTTGTTTGACGGGCGGCGGCGGCGGCGGCGCGCGGCGTCCGGACGGATGATACGCCCGATCTGCTACCCACATCAAACTGTGACAAAACTCAAACAAATACCACAAACAGTTTACACGAGCAAACAACTCCACGATCTATGACGCTTTGACGACCCTTCAATGATGAGATTTTTTGTCAACATCAGTACCTTAGACATACACCAGCGCCTTAGACATACAACAACCTTAACTCAAGTCAATAGAGTAGTTAATCCAATGGCTTTGGTTTTTGGGTTTGTATGTTAAAGGTAGCAGTATGTTTGCATTGGATTTTACGGCGATACTGAGACAATTTTGTTGTCAAATATTGCGGCGATCTCGCAGCGTGTTTATGTGTTTAGTAAGAGCTTCACTCTGTGGGCCTTCAGCTCAGGTGCAGTCAATTTGTGATGCAAACATACCGGGGCCTCAAATATGACCGAATGTGACTACGAAAATGTTGCATTAGCTAGGCAAGCTAGGCAAGCTAGGCTTCATAGGGTGTCAAATAAGACCTCCGAAATGATTTAACTTTAGGTTTTTATTTCATTATGTGTACCAGGTAAATTGACATGCCTAGGTATTTAGTGACCATGAGATGGCATTAATAGAACAGTATGAAATAAAAATATTAAATTGTTTTCCCAGATGAAACTTCGTAACTCGCCGTGTTTCTTACAATAGAAATGTATTTCCCAATATCTCGCGGCTAGAAGGCAGAGACTTCCTATAAAACAAAGTAGATAACGGTAAGAAGATCTTTTTCAAACTCTTAATGTTTCCGAGTGCATACAACCCGAATCTCTTCAAAGTAAGAGTAACAGGCTTCTTTTGGGTAAGCTCACTCCATCGTAGACTTTGTCTCTGTCATCTCTGACCTAGATTAGAGTCAAGAGCAAACCCATTTCAAATAAAAAAAAAAACATGGAATAAGAAAAAAGAAAGAAATTACCTTTATTTGTGTAAACATGACGCAGAGTAAGAACACAAACACAAAAAAAGAACAAGAAGGAAAAATACGCATCACATCCACGCAAAACGGCCATCGCACAGCATAATTTATTATTTATTTATCCATTTATTTCAGGCATCAAGGCCCATATAAAACACATACAATACAATATTAATATAACTTAAAAATACTATAAATACAACAACATTAAAATTACATTAACTAAAAACTAACGCACACGAAGTGTCGGCATCGTGTTTCGCTGACTGCGAACCATGCTAAGAACCTATGCGAGACAGAGCCCTAGAGCTGGTTTTCAGCGACAGCCGGCTGTATGGAAAATAAGCTGACCCTGATTATGTATTTACCAAATGTCAAGCTGCTAGTAAAGCTATGAGCTACAAATAATTAGTGTGCAAGTATGTCGCACACACACGCGATAATGACGCATTGGCATTTAGACCGGGAATGTGAGGCATTCTGGATCGCTAGGCTATGCACGTAATATGCAACAGCGGTCGGTTCTAGATGTAGTGCTTACTTTAACTAATGTATGCTGTAATATATAAGCCAATGATGCTATTCCTTATCGAAAGGTCTCTCACATGTTATAGTTAGTGTGGTAACTGAGGACATGCATTACGTCAGATAAAATATCAGGCTGCGAAGAAAAAAGGAAGCAAAAGAGAATCTGCCTCAAATCTTAAGATTTTCAATAACGCTGTTACTCCCTTTCCATTTAAATACTGTTTTATGTTGCTCTATCCCTAACAATGAGCGGTCAAAGGGTAAATTATATCATCATCATCTGCCTAACCTTTTCCCAACTATGTTGGGGTCGGCTTCCAGTCTAACCGGATGCAGCTGAATACCAGTATTTTACATGGACCGACTGCCTATCTGACCTCCACAACCCAATTACTGGGTAATACGATACCCCTTGATAAGACTGGTTGTCAGACTTTAGGGCTTCTGACTACTCGTAACGACTGTCAAAGATCCACGAATGACAGCCGGAACCAACGGCTTAACGTGCTTTCCGAGGCACAGAGGGGTCACGGTATGTAAAGATGGTCACCTATCTACAGATCAACCGCGGCAAGCGTAGCTTAACCTGATCTATCGACCTGTGCGGCTGTTATTATTTAGCCACGGGCCCCTCGAAAAGATAAATTATTACTTAATTACTTACATTTATTTTACCACATTTCTGAGAATATCACTTTTCTTTTTACTTCTTATGAGACTGTAAGTATCCTGTTTCAGTCCGTTCTTTTGACGTAACTTTTACACGTATTTTTGCAACACCTTGGGGTATTTTAGGCCATTTTATTTTATGCTTCTTTATTAAGAGACTATTCTTTGGTAAAGAAATAATACAAACCAGCTTCAAACAACACATTTCTATTAGCAACAGTAATATCTAAGCCGCCTCCGCCATTTTGTGAACGAATCTCAAAGAAATATGCTTATTAAGTTTTAAGAAGCAACTTTTAAACTTGAAAATTAATTATCTGCGAATGAATTTCCTCTGTATTATGTACTTAATTGTTTTTGGATGTTGTTGGAAGTTTGTTTCGCTCTATTTCGTTAACGTCAGAGCCGGGAGTGTTTGATGTTGTGACTTTCTGCCGGAGGGCGTATTCGCCTGACGTATCGTAGGGAGCGTCTTCAGCTTATGAATTTGTAGGAACTTATTGAGATTTAAAATACATGTTTGTTTTAGTAAGAACAAATGTTATACTAAGCAGCATGATATGTTAAGTGTCCCTCGCCTGATTTTGTATTTATGGACCATTTACAGCATTAAGTAGTTTAGTCTACAGTAAGCATTTCTCAATTTATCTAAGTAAGATCTGAACCAAACAACAATATCCGCTTTAGTGTGGATTAAGAAGAGTCGATACAAAAGTGTAACTTTATGTTCACAAACTTGAATATCAGCAACAAGTATTTCCCTAACAGACACATAGTCTAACTATCCACATTAAACTCGGCACTAAATATGAAAGTAAACACGAAGACAACAGACTCCAAACTCCAACAAAGTACTTACATATTACTTCAACAGTCGAAATCCCCCAAAATGCACATTCAACAGTTTTCGCGTCATTTTCTGTGAGGCCTTCGTAACGAAGAGTCCATGCCTTTAACTTCACTAACATAATCTTACCACCCACCCACTCAATAATCACTCTTATCATAATACTCTTAAAGTGTATATAGCAGCGGGATGGTGAAGGTGGTTTTGGTAAGTTCACACTCGTCGCGGCCGAGAGAGGCAGAGCGGTAAGGAAATGTTGTCTTCAAGTATCTTTCTGACAGAAAACGATAGAAAATATATACATAAATATACTTACCAAAGTATTTTATTTAACGATTGAGAGAGCCTCTAAGATGTTCAACTGTAGGTTTTGAATATGTGAGCAATTTAAATATTCGGGAACTTAGCGTCGAGGTAGTCACCGGTATATCGTTGTACACTCGTTTCAGTAAGCCAAGCGGTTATATTAGATACATGCTGACTTTCATCATTTGCCTAGGTTTCCAGCCGGCTGCAGCTCTGCAGCTGACGTACTTTACATGGATCGACTGCCTATATGATCTCCACAACGCAGTTACTGGATAACACGATATCACTTGGTGAGACTGGTTTTCGGAGTTTCGGCTTTCTTCTCCGTAACGACTGCCAAAGATCTACGAATGTTAGCCGGGACCAACTACTTAATGTGCTTTCCGAGGTACAGAAACACCTCGGTATGTAACAAATGGTCACTCACCCACTGGCCGACGTTACCTTGCCCTTCAAAAGCCGCACGGTTTGGTGCGGGTTTTATTACTTAGCCACAAGCCCCATGGTATAAAATTCGATTTAGAGCGTACATAATGTTTCTACTGAGATATTGATTTAATTATCAAAATATGCAAAACAGGACGTCCATTTTATATTACCCTTTGAATCAAAAATGTTGCCTCTCTTTTTAAATTGGGAGTCAAAGGCAAGCACCTATTACACGTGTTTGTATCTGCTAGACCAAACAGGTAGGTACTATAACTAAAAAGCAAGGTCATGCCCCATTCATTTGGTGGACTCTCTAGTAGTTACTAATTAGCTGATTCTCATTAGTTTACCTGTGATCATTAACCACTTCAGCCAACTAGTTAACCCAGTTAGCGCAACATAAACGAGTTTTAAGTTTAGCGTAGTTTTAGCGCCAGTTACACTGGAGAGCAAGTTCTCAATGACCACCTTGTTTTGTTAAAACGCCTTTAATTTGCTGTGATGAATCTTGAAAGGCTGTTTGGGACAAAGATTAGATTACAAAGTGATATGAGTGAAGACTGGTTTTCCTTATATTTAAACATTTGACATTTATTTTCATTACGCGTGAGAAAATTTCATCCTAACGCTATTAAGGGTCTGAACACAAACTATTAACTTGATGATAATAAATACTACGCCTGACTCCGCTTATCAACATGAAAAATTCACGTCAAGTGCGCAACCCACATTAAGTTTTAATTCAATAACGCGCCGATGGACAAGGCCTGCTTGTAATTTGTAAGATTAAGTCAGTCCCGGGCTCGTCCCGGGGCGACCCGGGACGTAAGCCGGGACTTACGGACCGCGGCCCGGACGCGACTCGAAGGACCACTTACAAATTAATTCAACAAGGTACTGTAGCCTCTGTGATTTGCATACATTCTGCGGCAAGTGTTTAAGATTGGTCTTCACGTAATCCGCTCGTAAACTTCCGAAGTAAATATTGACTGAGCTGTTGCCGATGACCGCACCTATTTGCATGAATTAGGAACGGGGTTGGCTTACTGTTCGTTGTCTTCGCGATAGTATCGTTCGTTCTGCCCTACACATATAATATTATATGTCAGCTGTAAATTTTCTCAAGTAAGTTGTGATAATTAACTAACGAAAATTAGGAGGGGATCTTGTTGGGCAGACGTGATGTGCTATCATTACTTGCATTATTTCCATTTGCACGTATTGTGACTTGTGTTATAAGTTCTTACTTGTTTCCTTGTAATTTCATCTTAGCTTAATAGGTTTTGTTCTAAAATAACTCTTGAAACAAGTTCATTAAACCGAACGAACTCTGTTTGGAGCATATTTATTACTGACAGACTTTACAACATTAAAGTCACAGTGACTCTCCAAAATATCCTAAAAGGAGACTCCGAAACAATTAGGGTGGCACCCAATTAGCAAGCATTTACGCGCTGCTCATAAAACAAGCGCAGCGAGCGAAGAGACAGCCACGTCATGACGTGAGCGTCGCGCCGCGTCGCGTCACGTCACGTCACCACGAGTAATGATTCCACTTGATCCGTCGCTGTGCTTTGTATAATAATAACGAAATTAATTACTGTAATAGCCACTCGTGTACGCGACATTTTGTTATTTCGCTAATAACCGATATTACACGGCGGTGTTCGAGCGCCAACAACTTCATTACCCGTAGTGCCGCCCGCACCGCATTACAGCGGACTGCTCGCGGTCAATATTTAGGCAGCATCAGTAACATATTGAATTATACCGCTGTTATTACGACTAACGAGTATGAAAATAGTTATTTTAATTACTATAACCAGTTTTGATTTGATTTCTAGATGATAAATTAAGTTTTGAAAAATAAATTAGGACATAATGTAGGTGATTAGTAACTAAGCACTGGTTGGATGGATGGTTTTTGGATGGTAAGTAAGTAATTATTTATTTTACTAAAAGACTTAGCCTAGGTAACATCAGTGTTATTTCAATAAGGAATGGGTATGGCTATTACATAATTATGAGAAGATCCCTGCCCTTCAAACTAGGAAAATCCTGTATCTTGAAGGACAGTGTACTTTTATGGGATTGACACGTTTTACATAATATTCATAGCTGCGTAATAAATCTGATGCTAACATACATATTTATTAAAGGGGCTTAAAAGCTAATTGTGGGGAGTGTTTGTGTAAGTGTATGTGTGTGTGTGTGTGTGTTGCTATTGAGTTAGACTGGTCCTTTGGGGTGTGTGTGGGTGTTGTAAATATTGTAAATATCTGTCAAGGAAATGAAAAGTTAAGTATTTTAGTCGTGATTTGTAGAATAAGTTCCTGTGTATCGTGGGTTGTATTGTATTTTTTTTTACTTTTATGATACTTGTAAATGCATGTAGGAAAAAATGTATAATGAGAATAAGGCAGTGAATTCTGCTTACCCTTACAAATATGTAAATTGGCACAATAACTTGACCGCGCCGCACAATTAGCGAGTGCTCACAATGAAACAAAACACGGGTATTCTGCTCCTTTATGTTATTGCTAGCTTTGTGCGGGTTTCAGTGCCTTTGTACCCGCGTCGGACTTTCGCAGACGGATTTCCGAAAACCCTTCCTTAGGTAGATTTTCTTGTGTTTAAGATAAAGCGCATTGGACGAGTAAGACAAGAAAAGCTTACCATTACACTGACTGGAAAATACTGTAAATTAATCGCGATTATTTACCAAAAGCTTAGTGACTAACGGAAAACAGAAAATGCCAACACTTTCCTCACTCTGAATTATGGGACGGTTTAAAACATGAGCACAATAAAGGCTGGTTATTTTGTTAATTATAAGATACCTAAAAAAAATACTTTTGAAACTCCTTTCCATCACTCGTTTCCTGAAATGAGGTGCATCGACTGTTTAAAAAATTATTTCTTTCAAGTTTCCTTTGTTATAATGTTTAATTCAGTTTACCTACTTAAGGAACACGTTGTTAATGTTAACTTGCGAACTTATTGAGTTCCGTGCGGAGCCGGCGGCACTCGGTGAGGATTCCTTGTTGCGAATATTGTTCGAACATCATTGAAGAATAACACAACTTTCCCGTTTTCATATATTTATGATTGAATTAACTTATGAAGGTGATGTATGAATTCATTAAATTCGTCTAGCATACCTAGATGAAGCCTTTTTGATATCAGAGCTTGAAAGATTTCTAACGTGACTAATCGTCATAAGAAGAAAATAATAATCTCAGAGGAATTTCACAACAGACCGGATTATTTTGTCGGTTTCATTACAGAGCTTAATTTATTTTAAATTAATTAACCTCATAATAATTATCTTTGTTTTTTTAAGGGAGAAAATATGTATAGATACCCAGAATGTACGTATTTTTTTTTTTGTAATATCACGTAATTAGGACAGACTTGCATCCCACACTTTGTAGTTAAACAGTTATATGGAGAGGATGAAAAAACGCGCGGTTTATAATTAAATTCCATGATGGCCGACGTGACCAAATTATAAACTTCTGTGTAATTGCGTTTTTTAGCGTTGTTGGTTTTTAATATATTAAATGCTATATTTTTTCGCTGGGTTAGGCGGTTTTCCTTTCGTAAAAAAATTCGATGTTGCAGATTCCCAGGAATTCAGAACTTTTCAGTGTTTAATGTTGAAGTGTTATGTAAGTTGATACAGGCTTGAATCTGTAATGAGTAGCAAGCTATAATAAAATTCTACTCAAGTTCGTTTGGGAAAAAAGATGGTACAATTTTTATGTTGTACAAAAAGCCGTATAAATCTTTCATGAAACAATTTTCCCATATTGTAAAAATTGACAATGAATTATTTATGGGAAGTGTAACGAACTATGCAATTCTGTGTGCAATTTGAAATTCAACAATTCACCTTTCGATGTACTCCATCCTTTCAACTGACTTACCTAGACACATTAATATAATATAATATTGTCCCTTAACGCTAGTAAGCCAGTGCTCTAAGCAGTCCAAGTCCGGTTTAGATTCCAAGCGACAGGTTAATTGGCTGGGCTTGTCCGCCGCTGATCGCACGCGTCCGCTCGGTGCCGCGCGTTGACGCAGCAGCGCTGACGTCCGGCTTGTAATGTTCTTAAAGGTTACCGTACCTATGTTGTTGGCTTTGTGCAGCGCTCGTTAGCGGTATCCACTCGATGATGAAGTACCGAAGGACCATTGCGTACAATAAATCCCTGCAGTTGAAAGAGGTAAATTAGTATTGAGGGGTCACATTCGCGTTTAACAATACGCGATAAAATCGCGCGCGACACAAAGGCACCGCGAGTCGCGCAACGAGCGGTGCCTTTGTGTCGCGCGCAATTTTATCGCGTGCCGCGCCAGTTTGTAGGTACGCCTTTATGAGGTCCGCGTTGTTCTTTTCGTAGAATGTTGTTGAAATCGACAGTTAATTTATTTTTTTCAAACATGCTTGGAAATTTGAGCATTATTTTGATAACCTTCTTCGAGATAAATCGAAATTGCTGTACTGGCAAAATACATGCGAGCAACGGCCGGCAAAAGTTGTATGAAAATCCATATCTGTCGTAACGTGGTTTAGCGACCAAATAATTTTTCATAGTAAACTCTGTCGTGTAATTTAACAATGGAACGATCTTTTACTCCGAAACATGGAAACCAAGGACGTAACCTATCAAAAATTAAACCTGTTTAAAGTATACAAGAAACAAATGAACATATTGGCGCGTGAACAACTATTGTTGATCACATATTGGCGCGTGAACAATTATTATTACATTATTTTTGTCACTGATTCTGGAATTCATAATTAATATACTGAGTTTGAAATTCCGCGCATTATTTGAGAAAAGTACTGTACAAGCCTTGGCCACAACTAGGCATTGATGGGCGAACGTGTAAAATCAAATCAAATCATTTATTTATAAAGTAAGTCTCTTTTGCTGGCCGCTGCAGTAATGTACTGTTTGTGATCGGTCTCCGGAGAACATAACTAGATATGATTGAGTAAATACTCGCCTTAAACTCGTTTTACCACGATTTTATTTTATTAATATTGTATACTTTTTGGGTTATTTATTTAATTGTTGCTTGGAAAAACTGATAATTAAAATCGTTAACTTAAAATAATTTGTATTTTATTGTTGCGCCTATAAAAAATTTCAGAAGTAAATTATAGAAGTAGATTATTAAAGAGGAGGTCAGCAATAAATTATTTATATCGTAGGCTAATGTTGCCTTGTACAACAAAGTGGTACTTCTGTCCGTGTTCTGCATCGTTAACCTAGTTCCTGTACGTCAGAGTAATGGCGAGCGCCAGACTTTACTTTGACGTATTTATTTCATTATTTGACAAAAAGAAATTAAATGGATTTACTGTGCTAGTGTGAACGTTAAAGAGGAATGGATTTAAAGTGAAAATAGCTTGAATAATGCACTCAAACTCGTTACATCGAAAAGCCTTTTAGGTTCATCACAGGGCGCAGTCTTCTAAGCCGCGATTCCGTAAATTTAGCTATCGGTATTCTAGACTATTAAGTATTTATAGATTCTATTCCTACGATTCACTGATTACTTAACCAGACGTTACGCTTTAGAATATCATCACGAGATACAATCATAGTAACAGGATTACGTACTTGGAGAAATTTAACCTTAATATATATAATATATCATTGTAACTAACTTTTCAGATAACTCATCAGTATAATTTTATAACTGCCATGTAAAATACATCGCTTTGTACGCATACGTCTGCAAGTACATCATAAACCAAGAAGTAGCTCGGTCATAGCTCATTGCACCCTTTACTTACGGCCCGTCAGGAGTAGGTAACGAACCGTCGCGTCGCGGCGTCGGTAGTAACTCCGTCGGTGTCGGTAGGATTAAGGCTCTGCACTCATATTGATACGAGCTTCAGAGTTATGTCGTCGTGTGCTATATGGAACAAAATCTATTACAAAATCGTGGAGTAGGTACACGTCTTTTAGTTACTTTGAAAAAGTTTGTTTTTATATTTTACATGGAACATATTTTACAGAACTTTAGTGTATTATTTTATCATTGATGCTGAGCTTTAAAACAAGCCTTTCGTTTTCCTTCTTATTCTTTCTTTACTGTTCTCTAAATAAAAGTCTTACCTTTTGACATGGTGACATTTGTTTACTTTCAACATGAACTGCTTAGTTTTTATGTTTTTAAAAACAACGACAACTACCATTGAAGTATAGTTAAAATTGTAAAAAGTATGCGTAGATGGTTTGGTCATATTGAGAGGTATTGAAACGCCAATAATGCGTGGTTATAATATTATAGTAACCTTATTGCTGATTGTGTTCAGAAAGGTCAGGTAGTACTCGCGACCGGCACCGGCGCGGGCGCCGTGTATGACCAGATGCACTAACGTAAACGAAGCAAAAGTAGCAGGTGACGTTCTCTAGTTTCTGCCTACCCGCATGAGGAGAAGGCGTGAGTTTATGTATGTATGTAAAAGTTATTAAGATACCTATTCTAAAGATAGTTAAAATTCATCCAAACTTAACTACACCAAAATAACGTAACAAATCTCATGTTCTTAGTGAAGCGACTCCGTTCAGTTCACCGACAGAGTTCGACTACACAGCTGTTCCACTTAATGACGACTACACCCTGTACACTTCGGTGCTGAACAGACAGGAACTTAAGCAGTTCTTCGTGTTTGAAGTGAATACTTCTTTAGGCGCGTCGGCCATTTTTTGAGATAAGAAAAAACCATTGAACTCGCGCCACTGTTACCGGAAGCGACATCGCGCGTTTTGTTTATAAGACGATTAAAAAAATACCCACTTCGGATGTGTTCGGCTGTCCTCGGGATGTACTCGTTTTTAATGAGTACACATAATTATATTCGATATGTCAGTGATTAGTGGCAAAGTATTCTGTTTGTTTTCACTTCTGTCGGCACTCCCGGAGTGCCACTGTTTTTTTTTTAAGTACAAATCAAAAAACCAAACGTTTTGTTGCTAGAAATACATTGTAATCTGACCCAAGTAGCAACAATGTTATGACATTTAAGTTATTATATATTGTGGAAATAATTTACACAAATTATGCTTATTTTTCGGCTTTGCGGTATCTCACAGAAAAAATAAGTAGGTACCTGATGTCATTGGAATACATCTGTATTCCATGTTTTATTGAAGTAAGAAGACTAGGTTTAGAAGAAAATAGGGTTATCCAGGTTTAAAATGTAATAAAATCTAATCTACTACGGATGCAAAAGGCAATAGACCACAATCTACCGTTTGATTAGAAATGTAATGAACGTCCTTTGAAAGTTAATCGTTGAGCCGCAGCTTGACATTGTGGCATTGAATATTGGAGCCATTTGCAGATCGCATTTATTGGCGACCAAATTGTCGCTCGGACGCTCGACAAATATAGGAAAAATGGAAAAGACATATTGCTGTGTCTCATCTATGCCGCCGAATTTAAACTTTATTCAGCAGAGTTAAAGCTGTTTTTAGGGTGTCGGATTACTTAATAATGGTAGAAAGATTGGCAAAGTTTGTTGACACGGCTGAGTTGATGCGTAATTTCGTCTGGAGCATTCGTTTTGTGAACACGCGGCGCGGGCTGCTCGAGTGGGTGACGGAATGGAAGATGGCTTTTTATTATCGCTCCTCGTTTTGTTCGGAACAACACAGCGGTTGGAGATCGCGCCTCAAAGGACCGGAGTGCGCACTCAAAGCGTATACAGCAATTAAAAGTATTAGGATTGTTGAGAGATTTTCTTAAGGATTGGAGTAATTAAAGCTTTTATTCGGAGCTGTTTTCGAGTTATGCTCGTGAAATACTGGCAACTACTTAATCGGTTAGAGGATATTTTAGGTCTGAAGCCAACGTTCAAATGAGCCAAAGTTATTATTATAATTAGCGTCCTTAGCATGATAGCTAGTCGGCTGGACTGTGGCTAAATCAATCATTGCTGCGCCATTTGTTATGGAATGGCGCAGTAATGATTGTTTGAGTTTATTTCTTTTGTTGTTTGTGTTTATTTCTTTTATATTTTGTTGTGGGTAGTTTTAAGTATTACTAACACTAGTCTATAAGAACATTGTTACTAACAAAATGGAATCCATGGTCTAAAATAAAGTATTATTATTATAATTAGGTATAGTTCTTATTTGTGTAATAGGAAGTTGGGCTTCATAAATGTGATGGGCAGGGAGGAACGCTGACACCTACAGAACATGTCGTAGTTTGGGTGTCCGGAGTTTCACACAACGTGCATATACTTAGCCTATTAATATAAGGATTTTAAGATATTTAAGAGCGCTATTACAAAACCGAAGTGCTCAGTTTTAGGTAAATTCGACGGCGCGCGGCAGCAGATGCGCACGTGTGCGTCTAGGGAAGAACGCTATGCACACATACAAACCGCTATGCGTCGGACGCCAGGATCAAACCAACAAGAGCCTTTGTTTTCGAAATAAATTAAATTACTGTTATTATAGTTCATGAAATATTATTTGTACCGATGAGTGTTACCTACAACGGTTTGAGTTACAATAGGGTCATACAAATTTACTTCACTTTTAATTTTTATTTTATACCACTAAAGTGACAAACTAGCATACGGCCCGCTTGATGGTGTGTAGTTACCGCAGCCTAAAGCAGTGTTGCCAGTGACAGATAGTCAAATATAACATGAGAGAGCTCAAAAAGTAACTCATTTTCACGAGAAAAGTAACATTACCTTATTTTTTGTGGAAAACGACTAATAATAACATGGCACTTTATTACATAAAAAAAGCTGTCCCCTTAGTAGGCTTCGAAAGAATCGTAATAACAAACTGAACTGAACCAACACGGATGCTACTACTAGGCCGTCGCTCACTCGCTTAAGTAAGCGGGATGGGTCATTTAGAAATTCACGCGAGTGAGTGAATATGCGATACGACAAACGAAGTGAAAGATTTTCGCGCTGTCGTCGCGTCAGAATTTGGTCACAAAATCAAGACAATCAAGTGCGCCAACATGACGAA
This sequence comes from Luperina testacea, assembly GCA_927399505.1. Lineage (NCBI taxonomy): Eukaryota > Metazoa > Arthropoda > Insecta > Lepidoptera > Noctuidae > Luperina > Luperina testacea. Next base: position 368,312 of record OV656774.1, read on the forward strand.
CGAAACCTTTCTTGTATGCGTTCCGTTTCATGTTTATTTTTTGTTTTCTGAGAAATATTTTTTATTAAGTCTTAAGAGTAACATTTTGAGGCGTGTAACATGGAGGTAACATGAGAGGGTCAAAAGTAACGTAAAATGTTACAAAAGTAACATTCTGGCAACGCTGGCCTAAAGACGATTGCATTGCCAGAAGCTGCATTACTTGCGCGTTGCCAGCCTCTAACATTACTTACAAATACTTTTTTGCTACTTTTATAAATACTTTTTGTACCTACTTTTTTTACGAAGTTTAATATATTATGTAATTTATTTAGCAGGTAGGAAGACATTTTAGTACTTATTTATAGAAATAAATGCAATGTGATGTTGTTTCTACAGTTTGGATAAAAATCGGTTGTCTGTAAAGTCGGTTTACGGACGATAGTTTAACGTGACAACGTCATAACAAAACATTAATGAAATTGCCGAACGCGGAGGCCGATTCGGCAGCGTTCGACATCATCTGTCTCTCATCGCTCGTTCCGCGCTCTCGCTTGCACTTCAAGCCGCCATGGCGTACAACGCTACAGCAGAGCAAGGCCGCGAGGTAACGCTACATGAGTCATGTTTTTTTCGTGTGTGCAGCCAGCTTCATCGATTTATTAGACGTTGTCACGTCAAAAAAGTCAAAAGAAAATAAAAAAGACAAATCAAAAGTCGTTTTATTAAAATTAAAAATTACAACTGTGAACTTGTAACGGTTCATGAGACACTAGCAGACAGACGGACGGTCGGACATCGGAGCCTTAGTAATAGGGTCCCGTTGGCACCCTTAAGGTACGGAACCATAAAAAACCAGTATAATAATTGTAAAATAATTAAAATAATATTCTCCGAAGCGGCATAGACCGTGCTTTCCTCGAATCTATGATTTCAGGAAGCACGCACTCCTCATAAAATTCTTACCGCTGAGCTTCTCTTGCGCGTTTCAAATTATCGGCCAAAACCTTTTTTTTATTTTGACAGCACCAAAAGTTCTATTTTTTTCTATTTTGCCCATTATTGTGAACTGGAGATGACAATAAATAAAAAAGTCAGAAAAATTAAAAACAACAACTATATTTACGTATGTTTTTTTTTCTATAATTATATTCGCGTTGGAACATCATAGGAAAATAATTATATTATATTATTGGCGGTTAACACTACTTTTATTAAAAAAAACTAACAAAATGACGAAACACTAAACTTTAATCAATTTTAAGCAAATACAATTTTAAACTTAAAAAAATATACTTCCTGATTTAAAAATGACTTTAAAAAATATTACAGAGAGATGTTATCGCGACGGCTGCTTGAGACGGAGTGAGGGGCGAGTACTGGCCGCACCCCCTTTTATACACAGCGCCGCACGGTAGTTTGAAATATAACGTTTTCACGCTAATACGGCCTCTCCTGACGTGTGGCTGTCCTCAGCCACATTGTCCAGATGATGGTCCTTGTTCGCCGCAGTCACGATCTTCGGCAAGTAGACCCTGGCGTGTGTACTATCCTCTTCAGCTAAAAAAAAATTAGAGAATAGCACATATTAGTAATATCCTTATTATTTAATCTAAAAATGTCTGTTGCAATTTAATGCAACACAAATCTAGACGGAGCACCCAGTTAGCTCGTCTTGGCAGAGACACATCTCAATGCCCTTATGAATAAACTGAGATGGAGGCACCCAGTTAGCACATCTCTTTTGGCAGAGTTACACTAACTCAATGCCCTTACAAATAAACTGAGACGGAGGCACCCAGTTAGCACGTCTCTTTCGGCAGAGTTACACTAACTCGATGCCCTTACCGGCAGAGTTACACTAACTCAATGCCCTTACAAATAAACTGAGACGGAGGCACCCAGTTAGCACGTCTCTTTCGGCAGAGTTACACTAACTCAATGCCCTTACCGGCAGAGTTACATTAACTCAATGCCTTTACCGGCAGAGTTACATTAACTCAATGCCCTTACCGGCAGAGTTACACTAACTCAATGCCCTTACAACCTTGTACGCACCATCTTGTACGGACCACGCATCCGGAGTCCACTCACCACGCCACTGAACCATAGGTTCTGCGGCGGCCCGGGCTTTCCCGTTGCATGAGCCAGCAGGCAGTTCGAACTCGTACCGGTGATGTGGTAGCGCTCGTACCACCTTGCACGGATCACGCATCCCCGAGTCCAGCCACCATGCGCTCTGCGAGCCCCCGCTCACGAACACGAAGCTGCCGACGACAAATGCACGCCTGACGGCGACGTCTCGCACAAGAGACCTCAGCACTGGAGTAGTCCCTTCAACGCCAGTCAACAGCTGTAGAGGCGAGGTGCGGGTTGTGGCTTGCCTCGTTATGTTCAAGGTGAGCTGCACCTTCCACAACGCATCGGACCACTGCGCACCCTTGTTGTTCGCCTCTATCCGCAACGTGTTGAGAACCGTCCTGCAACAACGCTCGACCTGCCCGTTTTCACGGTGCATCTCAGGCGTGATAAAATGTATGTTACAGCCTAACTCGGTAACCTAGTCTTGAAAGGATGCTCTTGCGAACATTCTGCCACGGTCACACACAATTGTTGACGGAGTACCGAATAGTGAAATGTATTAGAAAATACACGTTTTAACTCTGTGATATCTTTTCTATACAGGGCGTACAACAGACAGTACTTAGTAAAAGCATTTACCACAAGGAGTATGTATCGGAAACCGTTTGACTCCGTTAGGGGACTAAGGACGTCAGTGTGAACCACTGAAAAGGGTACCTCAGGCTTCGTCCAAGATTCTATGGTCTTAGGAGACTTCACTAAAGCTTCAGTTTTACTAGGGCTCGGCCGTACCTGACCGTGACCAATAAGCCTACCTAGGTATTCTAACTCTGTGTCTGAAAACGTGCATTTTATTTAGATTTACTGAAAATCCCGCCTCAGTGAGTGTTTTTAATACCTCTCGCAAAGTTTTCAGACCATCACCGACAGAATTCGACATTATTAACACATCATCGATATAAATCAATACCTTACCGGTATCCAGCAGGTGCTTCAGGGTTTTGGAGATGATTCTTTGATAGACAATAGGTGCATTAGCGAGCCGCCCATAAAGCATTTTCATATATTCGTAATGCCCTTCAGGCGTTACGAATGCTGATTTACTAATAGAGTCATCATCCTTCATCAGCACCCAATGAAAGCCTGTTGCCATATTGAGACTTGTAAAGAATTTAAAACTGTCCAGCCTGTCAATGTGATCGTCGATTAACGGTAGCGGAAATCACTCTTTAATAGTGATAGCATTTAGAACTCTGTAGTCGACGCACATCCTATCAGACCCATCCTTTTTCTTAACGAGGATGATAGGACTCGCATAATTAGACTGACTCGCGAATGATTCGCTTACTAATCAAATCATTAATTATCTCGCGAACGCGACGCTTTTCGTCTACGGAGAGTTTATAAGGTCGATAGTAAATTGGGATGTCACTATTAACTTTTATTTCCATACAACCAGTATGTCTATGCCTGAACGCAGCCCTTCATATTAAGACGGCGCCTATGCAGCCCAACGCGAGCGATTTCGTACCTCTCGCCCGCGCCACCCCGCGCCCCCTCTACTATAATACGCAAAAGCGCGCGGCGCGGGCGGCGAGCGGCGACGCAGCAAGCGCGATCGACTGCGTGAGTCGAGTTCGAGTTTGAACGGCGGCGCGACCGTGAATTTGAACTTGATTCGTATGGCAATAAAAATGTATTCGTAAAAAATTATGTCATTCAAATAAAGTTCAAATTCACGGAAGTATTTCCACGGTACGACGCGGCGACGGATCGATGTGTAAAAGATAACACAGCTAAACAAACGAGCTCATTGTCGGTATACAATACATACATAATTATTATTTGAAGCTCTGTTCATAGACCTACAAACTGACATACCTACCACCAACATAGTAGGTAAATAGGTACTAGGGCTTCCATCCCGAGGCGCGAGTTTCGAAATTTAGAGGCTCGTGTTTTTTTTTTGTGGACTCGATACTATATAGACTGATCCGTTATTCTATCCTCGCGTAGGTACTCAATCTATATACTTACCTAAAAGGTTAGTATGAAATAAAATGTTATGTAAATATTCATCAATGTTTATTTATTAAACAATTTAATATGTATATTCAGAATATATAATACCATTACAATAACAATAAAAATCCCATAAAAAATAAAAGACAAAGAGGTTTCAAAAAAATTCGCGACGTGCTACGTTCGAAAGTATGTACTTATTACAAATATCGTATTACCGTAATAACAAAAAGTAATGTTCCCTAAATAAAAATAAACTCTCTCATAACATAACCATGCATGTACCTAGAACAAAATAATGTTTCCTTATAAATAAAAATATCGACCAAGCAAGTCGGGCCATGCATAATATAGGGTTCCGTAGCTGTAATTACAAACGACTGTAACATACTTTTTATGATGTAAAGATAAATAGAAGGCTATTAAAAGAGTATTGTTTGCTAAAGGCAAAGGCAAACCTTTGAACTAGGACGTCTATTGTCTATTTTGCAGTTTTATCTTTATTATTCGAAAAGTTATAATCACATTGTTCGCGAAATTATTTTAAAACAGTTTTTACTAAGTTATAGCAACGTGGAAGTTTCTAGGTTAGAAATGGCAGGGAGGGTGGGGGGCACTGCAGTGCCTTGCAACGCCCCCTGGCATTGCAAGGCAGGCAATTTGGCGGGCCATATTTCGCAAACGGTATAACTGAAAAAAAGTGATGTATTAATTTATATTACCCTCGTTTAAATAGACCTATTCAATTATACCCATCAAGAGGGGGTGCATTGAAAAAAATAATTCTTCCCCATTTGTATCTTTAGGCTTGTAAAAAAAACCGCCCAAGTGCGTGTCGAACCACGCACAATGAAGGGTTCCGTAGTTGGGAATGAGTTTATCCCAAGAAGCCTAACCTTTTCTCCCCTATCAACTCCAAATTATTTATACCGCAACCAAAGGCTGTTGAGGGAATAGAAAAGGTTTTTAATTCTTTAAAAAAAATTTAAGTCTATCATTCTTCTTTCGTCTGATTCTTCATTGATTTCTATCTGACCTGTCCTCTTTGTCTGGAAACCTACAAGATTAATGCATTTTATTACATAAATATAAAGCAGACAATAATAGCAATGCATGAATGTTCTGAAATAGTAGTACATTTTTGAATAGCTCCGATACTTTCCCATGGCCAAAGCCCTTTCATATAATATGCCACTTGACAGAACTTGTACGGAACCCTAAAAACCGTCAAATAAAGAATATTCTCCTTTTTGAAGTCAGTAAAAATGCGAGAACTGCAATATTGCCTGTCGATCCATCGATCCATCGATCCGTCGATCCGTCGATCCATCGATCTGTCGATCCGTCGATCCATCGATCCATCCATCCATCCATCGATCCATCGATCCGTCGATCCATCCATCCATCCGTCGGTCCATGGATCCATCGATCCATCGACCTGTCGATCCATCGATCCGTCGAACCATCGATTCGTCGATCCACCGATCCGTCGATCCATCGATCCGTCGATCCATCGATCCATCCATCCATCCATCGATCCGTCGATCCATCCATCCGTCGATCCATGGATCCATCGATCGATCCATGGATCCATCGATCCATCGACCTGTCGATCCATCGATCCATCGATCCGTCGATCCGTCGATCCATCGATCTGTCGATCCATCGATCCGTCAATCCATCGATACGTCGATCCATCAATCCATCGATCCATCGAACCATCGATCCATCCATCCATCGATCCATCCATCCATCGATCCATCGATCCATCGGTCCATCGATCCGTCGATCAGTCGATACATCGATGCTTCGATCCGTCGATACATCGATGCTTCGATCTTTCGATCCATCGATGCTTCGATCCTTCGATCCATCGATCCATCAATCCATCGATCCATCAATCCATCGATCCATCGATCCATCGCGATCCGGCGATCCATCGATCCATCGATCCATCCATCCATCGATCCACAAAAACACATAAAATTTCAAATCACAACGATGCTAAAGAAGTTTTCACTTCAAAAACATCCCCACTTTACGAGTACCTAAAAAAACCGATAGCGTAAAAAATTTTTTTTTCAAGATTTTATTTTACCACTTTGTCGGCGTGATTAATAATGTACGGACGCCAGCACATCAACCTACCCGAAACTGTCAAATTTTCGCAATCAACTTTGAACCTTATGCTTTAGTGATAAAGTTGAAAATCTATTAAAGAAATCTGACAGATTGTAGTAACTTGATGTGCTGGCGTCTGTACATATCCATGCCAAATTATAAGTTTTCTAATAGTACTAAGAGCCTCTGAGCTAAACTGCGGACGGACATGGCGAAACTATAAGGGTTCCTTTTTGACTACGGAACCCTAAAAAAGAGAAAGCCATCATGGCAAAATTTTTTTTCTTTAAATAAAATTCATCAGTTTGAATAAGTAATATTGATTAGTAAAAATATCAGTGATTGAACTAGGATGATATTATTTTGATACTTATTGTATTTTTACCCGCATTATATGTATAGGTAGATAGGTAGGTACACACGGCTACGTATGAAGCTATACATTTCCAGTATATAAGCTGACCTCTCATTGTACGGGAAAGATTCAATTATGTTACATTATGCGATTTAAAATTTACATACATAAATACAAAGCATCACGCCTGTATTGCCCGATGAGGTGGGCAGAGGTGCGGGAATCGAACCCAGGACCTCACAGCTCAGCAGTAGCGCTTGCGACCGCTAGACCAACGAGCCAGGTAAAAAAAATATTAACGGGGATTAAAAATTTACTTACTTTTTTTCCCCAGGCAATAGACATTCGAAATACCTAAGTAGCTAAGGAAATAAAAGAATTGATACCGTTATATAAATCGGTAGTTAGGTACAGATGCCAGCACACCAAGCTACCCGAAACTGTCAAATTTTCCCATTCAACTTTGAACCTTATGCTTCAGTGATAAAGTTGAAAATCTATTAAAGAAATTTGACAGATTGTAGTAGCTTGACATGCTGGCGTCTGTACTTACTTTTTTCTTTCTTTCGTTCAGAATACGGAGTTGTTCCCTCAAACGTTTTGTTTTGTTTTTGTTTTTTTTAAAAAACGTTGTCCCACACTAGGAATTACTCCTGTATCGTGGGTGCGTTTACAAACATTTAAATTCACATACACAAACATCCAGACCCGGAACAACTACCTGTAGGCAATACAAATATTTGTCCGGTCGGGAATCGAACCCGCGACACGCAGCGCAGCAGTCGATCGCTCAGCCACTGCGCCAACCACGGAACAAACTGTTTTTTCTGTTCCGTGGCGCCAACCATGTGTCGTGTTTTCCGAGAGTTTTCTTTTTGCCCATCTTTATTTACACTAAATAATGATAATAACTTATTATGTTTACACCAAACGGGTTTAACTCCTTTTTACAGTAGGTAATACTTACCACTAAACAAAATAAAAATGTCGAAAATAGTCCTCTCTCTGTAATGTCGTCAAACATAGGTTCGTCCTCCAACAGGTGCCGTAGCAGACTGATTGAATAAATTGAAAAGGATAGCGCTATTACTACCGCGTGCAAAACAAGAGACAGAAAGAGAGTATGCTCGCTTAGAATAAAATGACGCAAGCGCCAAATCACTGGATTGCTAATTACGAGGAGAACGAGTAGAAAAATAAAAAAATAATTCTGCACGATTTGAGATAATATTATTACCTATCTATTAGTTTAAAAATCATCATTAAATTCCATAGGGTTTCAGAGATCTAACTCAAAATAAGTGCAAAACGAGGTTTTTTCGTTATTTTTTTTTATCGAGATTTTTTTATCCAATCGTGTTTTCGCTTCTGCAAATTTAAAGATTATAAGTCCAAGTTTAATGTGTCCAAATAGCAAACTCTCAAGTCTTACAGATACCGATATCCAGATCGCCCAATATCACCAAAACATCATAATATAGACTCTTAACGAAGAAACGAACGCGCCCAATGTCAACGGCGCTCGCGACAGGCTTCACGCGGACGAACCGGACGAACTTTATTCACGATATTAGCGCGCACCGCCATACCTTTGTCGCGACACACATAATTGTAATTTTCAATAAATAAACTACTAACTATAATCGAGGTCGATCTAATTTTTGTATCGCCAACACAGTGTTTACTGTAGAGGTCGCTGTACCGGTAGTAAACTTATCAGAATACTCGTTTAATAGAGTTAACAAACACTCTTTTTCGTCACCTACTAAGGGTGTCCTTATCTTAGGGGACTCTACAGGCAACACGTTATTTACGTACGAATCCCTGACTAACCGTTGAGAGTTATTTGTTCTAATATACGTAACTCCACTATGATTTAGAACATCAGTGCCAATCAAAACCGGTGCCTGAATGCAATCCGGGGAAACAACAAACAAATCTACTTCTAAAGATAATTCGGGAAATTCGATAAGAGTGCATACTTACGAAGTGGACTCTATATCATGACATCCAATACCACGCATACGGCGGTAGGTGGGAATTTTATTTAAACTAAAATGCTTTAAGACGGAATCAGAAATCAGCGAAATATCAGAACCTGAATCAATTAGAACGTCAACAGCTACGTTCTGTATAACCGCGGACCACGACCGATCACTGGTCACGCAATCGTTGATCCACGTCTTAGCGTCACCCCGTTAACACCCACCAATGCGTCCCAGACATTCCCGATCTTCCCACTGACATATCTCGCAAAGTATCTCATAGCTCGGTCACTCCTGACCAAATATGGTACAGGCAAAACAACACAATGAAAATTCGCACAAACTAAAGAATTGCAGAGTTCAGAGTATTAATCATTCTTTGATTCCCAAATCTCAAGATCACAAACCAAATAATCAAGTAAACATGATAGAGCAGCTAATAAAACATCCTTAGAGCATAATAAAACAGCAGGAATCTTATTCGTGGCCTGTGGCTTTTCATTAAGCCCCTACAACAAACCTCATGTTTGTTACAAGACCCCGACCAGCCGAACTAAGATTCACCACTATCACTCGACTTTAATCTCTACTCTGTTTCATCAACCAGACTTCTACTTTGCTTTCCTCAAATTCGTCATTAATACTCTGATCCCTTGGCCTGTGCCATGGCATATGCCTCAGCTTCATGAGTGTACTTGATTCAACTAGAGCCATGTAATCAAACTTTAATGAATCATAACAAAAAAAAACATCAACCAGAGCCATGTACCATCGTTATCCACATTACAACAATAATCTTTTTCACTAAGAGCCTTAGATACCTGGAAACCCACACATGAGTAAACCACTCTAACGTCACGGCACTCCGGCCGACCAGCAATCGCATTGCTCTCACACATCCAGCGCATGGATCCATGTATATCACCCCTGTGACTACACACTTTTTACTACGGCCGATAGAGAACTACTACTCGCATGGTTCCCACTACTTAGGCTTGCTCATAGCTCATTACCACTGTGATCACCATCTATTTCGACTGGTACATGACCTACTGGCATCATTCGTAACCTATCGTGAGCGTATTCAAAAATTGCATTGTTAAGTAGATTGGGCTATATACCTAACAATGTAACAGTTTTTTTTGCTGTTGTTTACCAGGGAAGCACTCGGTACCAGAGTCAAAACAAAATGAAAACGACTCACCAAATTCTGTAGACAATAGATCTGTAGTAATGCTTAGATCTTACTTGAATTAGGGAAGAAAGTGCTCCCACAATCCTGCCCGCAGCATCAGCCTCTCGCGATGTCTCAGCGGTCACGGCTCCATCCGCAGCACACGCTTCCTCACCAGCAGCAACAGGTGCCCCGGCAACCACCGAAGCCGTCATTCAGCGGCGGAGCGCCGCGCGGATGCGACGACACGGGAGTAGACGCACGTATAGCGTCTGAAGGCAAACGCTCCCCTAAAGCGCTCGATCGAACCAGCACTCCATCCAAAGGGTCGCGTCGAGGGCTATCCCGACGCCCATACGAACTATCCTGGCTCCTACGTGAACTTTGAGAGTACTCTGAATCACGACGACGCCTAGGAGATCTACTACGCGATTGACTATAACGGCCACGACGCCTTTTATAAACATCACGACAGCTATGCAAATCGTTTTCCCGAGAATTACGCCTAGGTGTATTCTCACGCGGCGTGCATCCACGACTCGACATGATTATGACTATAGGCAACGTATATGACCACTACGTGAACAACAAACTAACCGCGAAATAAAAAAATTAACACGTGGTTGTTTACTTCAAAAACACGTACGAAATATAATGTAATCGAGTAGAAACACGTGGCGAATCACGTTAAAATGCACAGAAACTAATCACGGACAAAATCAACAACACGTGGTGAAGAATTTTAAACAGTCCCAAAACACTATTTTGATCGCGCCTATTTCTACCTCTATTACGAGTGGTAGGTAGCTCTTTTGGACATGATTCAAAAGCTTTTCGCACGACACAGAAAAAAGATAGGCAATGGAGCCTATCCCACTTCTGATATTGGCGGTTAACACTACTTTTATTAAAAAAAACTAACAAAATGACGAAACACTAAACTTTAATCAATTTTAAGCAAATACAATTTTAAACTTAAAAAAATATACTTCCTGATTTAAAAATGACTTTAAAAAATATTACAGAGAGATGTTATCGCGACGGCTGCTTGAGACGGAGTGAGGGGCGAGTACTGGCCGCACCCCCTTTTATACACAGCGCCGCACGGTAGTTTGAAATATAACGTTTTCACGCTAATAATATACATTTCAATCAGAACATAACTAATTAAAAAAAAAACTCACTTGTATCAAGAAGTGTTGGTCGCTTTTTATTCATGGCGAATTGTCGAACGAGATCACGTGACGGCAGCAGCGAGTGAGCGGCACGTCCTCCCTCTGAAAGCGCTCGGCACGGACTAAAGCTAAGACCGTTCATCCCGAGATTTATATTGATAAAAAAGCATTGCATAAAACAATTGCTTAAAAATATTATTTTACTTCAAAATAGAGTATTTTTTTTTTCAAGCAAGGTGACAAAGTAACCTTAGTTATTAAATACTTTTTGTTTGAATTTCTATTAAATATTCAGAGATAAAAAATATCATTTCGACTGAAAAAATATCATTAACTCTCTGTTTTACGGAATTATTTTTGGTTTATTACTGTATTAAACATAATAAATTGATGTATGCATACAAAAGTAGAAGATACAGTTGTACCGTGGACATTTTTATAAATTATTAAACTATTATATCTTCGATGTAACAGAGCATCGCGAGATGCCCGAAAGTAAATTTTTATGAAACAGCCTTTGCAGGAACAAGTTTTTTACTGATTTATGTAAATAAACTGAAATATTCATTGAATGCGCTCCCAAAAGAAGGAATTAAACTTTCTCGGGCATGTATTTTTTTTACTATTGTGACTTTAGTTAAACCATAATCACAAATCAAAACTCGAGTCAAACGCTCTAAACAAGAAAAAATCGTCATAGCGCTCTTAAGGACATAATGCATTGTTGACCCTTTTCTCTCTCCTTATTGTATTAGGCTTATGAAATAAATTATTATTATCATTAAAGTTCAAATGAGTAAACTTCAGAGCTTTTAGGAGAAAAAAATTGATGAAGATTAAGAGCGTTATTACAAAACCGAAGTGCTCAGTTTTAGGTAAATTCGACGGCGCGCGGCAGCAGATGCGCACGTGTGCGTCTAGGGCAGAACGCTATGCACACATACAAACCGCTATGCGTCGGACGCCAGGATCAAACCAACAAGAGCCTTTGTTTTCGAAATAAATTAAATTACTGTTATTATAGTTCATGAAATATTATTTGTACCGATGAGTGTTACCTACAACAACGGTTTGAGTTACAATAGGGTCATACAAATTTACTTCACTTTTAATTTTTATTTTATACCACTAAAGTGACAAACTAGCATACGGCCCGCTTGATGGTGTGTAGTTACTGCAGCCTAAAGCAGTGTTGCCAGTGACAGATAGTCAAATATAACATGAGAGAGCTCAAAAAGTAACATTTTCACGAGAAAAGTAACATTACCTTATTTTTTGTGGAAAACGACTAATAATAACATGGCACTTTATTACATAAAAAAAGCTGTCCCCTTAGTAGGCTTCGAAAGAATCGTAATAACAAACTGAACTGAACCAACACGGATGCCACTACTAGGCCGTCGCTCACTCGCCTAAGTAAGCGGGATGGGTCATTTAGAAATTCACGCGAGTGAGTGAATAATTATGCGATACGACAAACGAAGTGAAAGATTTTCGCGCTGTCGTCGCGTCAGAATTTGGTCACAAAATCAAGACAATCAAGTGCGCCAACATGACGAACGAAACCTTTCTTGTATGCGTTCCGTTTCATGTTTATTTTTTGTTTTCTGAGAAATATTTTTTATTAAGTCTTAAGAGTAACATTTTGAGGCGTGTAACATGGAGGTAACATGAGAGGGTCAAAAGTAACGTAAAATGTTACAAAAGTAACATTCTGGCAACGCTGGCCTAAAGACGCTTGCATTGCCAGAAGCTGCATTACTTGCGCGTTGCCAGCCTCTAACATTACTTACAAATACTTTTTTGCTACTTTTATAAAATACTTTTTGTACCTACTTTTTTTTACGAAGTTTAATATATTATGTAATTTATTTAGCAGGTAGGAAGACATTTTAGTACTTATTTATAGAAATAAATGCAATGTGATGTTGTTTCTACAGTTTGGATAAAAATCGGTTGTCTGTAAAGTCGGTTTACGGACGATAGTTTAACGTGACAACGTCATAACAAAACATTAATGAAATTGCCGAACGCGGAGGCCGATTTGGCAGCGTTTGACATCATCTGTCTCTCATCGCTCGTTCCGCGCTCTCGCTTGCACTTCAAGCCGCCATGGCGTACAACGCTACAGCAGAGCAAGGCCGCGAGGTAACGCTACATGAGTCATGTTTTTTTCGTGTGTGCAGCTAGCTTCATCGATTTATTAGACGTTGTCACGTCAAAAAAGTCAAAAGAAAATAAAAAAGACAAATCAAAAGTCGTTTTATTAAAATTAAAAATTACAACTGTGAACTTGTAACGGTTCATGAGACACTAGCAGACAGACGGACGGTCGGACATCGGATCCTTAGTAATAGGGTCCCGTTGGCACCCTTAAGGTACGGAACCATAAAAAACCAGTATAATAATTGTAAAATAATTAAAATAATATTCTCCGAAGCGGCATAGACCGTGCTTTCCTCGAATCTATGATTTCAGGAAGCACGCACTCCTCACAAAATTCTTACCGCTGAGCTTCTCTTGCGCGTTTCAAATTATCGGTCAAAACTTTTTTTTTTATTTTGACAGCACCAAAGTTCTATTTTTTTCTATTTTGCCCATTATTGTGAACTATTGTCTGAAAATAATTAATTAAATTAAAGTTTGAGATGACAATAAATAAAAAAGTCAGAAAAATTAAAAACAACAACTATATTTACGTATGTTTTTTTTCTACAATTATATTCGCGTTGGAACATCGTTGGAAAATAATTATATTATATACATTACAATCAGAACATAACTAATAAAAAAAAAACTCACTTGTATCAAGAAGTGTTGGACGCTTTTTATTCGTGGCGAATTGTCGAACGAGATCACGTGACGGCAGCAGCGAGTGAGCGGCACGTCCTCCCTCTGAAAGCGCTCGGCGCGGACTAAAGCTAAGACCGTGCATCCCGAGATTTATATTGATAAAAAAGCATTGCATAAAACAATTGCTTAAAAATATTATTTTACTTCAAAATAGAGTTTTTTTTTTTTTTCACGCATGGTGACAAAGTAACCTTAGTTATTAAACACTTTTTGTTTGAATTTCTATTAAATATTCAGAGATAAAAAATATCATTTCGGCTGAAAAAATATCATTAACTCTCTGTTTTACGGAATTATTTTTGGTGTATTACTGTATTAAACATAATAAATTGATGTATGCATACCAAAGTAGAAGATACAGTTGTACCGTGGACATTTTTATAAATTATTAAACTATTATATCTTCGATGTAACAGAGCATCGCGAGATGCCCGAAAGTAAATTTTTATGAAACAGCCTTTGCAGGAACAAGTTTTTTACTGATTTATGTAAATAAACTGAAATATTTATTGAATGCGCTCCCAAAAGAAGGAATTAAACTTTCTCGGGCATGTATTTTTTTTACTATTGTGACTTTAGTTAAACCATAATCACAAATCAAAACTCGAGTCAAACGCTCTAAACAAGAAAATATCGTCATAGCGCTCTTAAAAGATTTAAAAAAAAAGGCAATTATAGGTTATTTTTCTCTGATGCAATAAAAACTCATACTTCAACCTTTTTGATAATATCTGGCTTATTAGAGTACACAGGGGGCTCAATGTACCATATTAACATGTCTTCACGCTCACCTCCTCACCTCACAACGTAAGCTTGTTTACAAAAGTACGAAAGTATTGAATAAAATGGCGAAGCAGTCTCAGTGTGATATGTGGGGCAGGCAGTGATGAATGTGCTAACTTACATTTTGAAACATGCGCTAGTATTGAGCAAGTTATAACTTTCAGCGAGTCAGTGGAAATTCTAAATGCATTATTGTTATAAAAGGAAGATCACTACAACTTTGCCAATTTTTGAAGAGTGGAAGCCTTTTTGAAAGAGCCCTAATATCCGCTGACGCCACAGTCTACAATTTGTAAATAATAATAAAGGGCGGTATGTTTTATTTGATGTCAGAATCTCTTAGCAAGATAGATCGTTAACTTTTTGCCTCTTCATGAGTTGTTGAAAAACTCAAAGATTTCTTTTATATTTATATTCTTCCTCAGTTGACAACAGCCAATCCGCTCGTCTCGTAAGTCTTAGTCCGTTGCAACAAAGAAAGACGAAAATCCTGATGTTCAGAGCTTTGTTCGGTAAGTTGTCGAGCGCGTGTGATTTGCATGAGACTCATACGCGGGTGCGCGGCGCTCATCAGGGCTTTGTTATGTAATTTTTGACATTCAAAAGTGCCTTTTATGTGCCTATTTGAAATAAATGGCATTGACTTTGAAGTTTGATGTGTTTTATTAAATCACGCCTCTTTAGTGTTTGAATAGGTGGCTGTTAGTTAAATAATAAATTGTTGTAATTATAAGTTTTACAATAGAATATACCGCTCATAAGATGGGCTTACGGGTAACATTGACTAAGTTCTATTTAAGGTGTATAGTATTTATGCTTACTTACACTTTACTTTCATCACGCATAATACTATTTATCATCCTTTTTATTTGTTTATATGTTTACATTATACTTTTACTCAATTTTCATGTTGTGACACGTCAATTGTCAAACTGTCAATTACTTTTTAAATGTCTTTCTGGCTTAGTCTATGATAATTACTCTTTGGTCTAAATAACTTAAATTATTTTTATCAATATGTTTAGTTATTGTATTATTAAGATTATTACTGATTGTTTAGTTTAAATAACTTAATTTTAAATTAGATTTATAATATTCTTTACGCACTCGTGGATATTTCTTGGCCGACCACACTTGTCAGATGAGATGATGGCCACAAAGAGGGAATCTGATATTTGAAAAAGGAAGACTACTTGAAAACGAGCTCTCGAACAGCTGGAAGCTGCTGGCATTCGAGTCTTGGGACTGAGACATTAAGCATCAGAAAACTGCTTGGTTTTGCTGTGACATCTTGAACTGCTTGGTTCTGCTGTGACATCTTTGACTAACCCAGGGGATCCAGCTAAAGATTCCACCTGGGACCTTCTACTTCTAATCTTCGCGAGCTAACCACGTATAACTTGCTACCCTGACGCCTGATTCCCGTTCCTACAGTGCTGGTGAACTATAAAACTCCAGAGAGTGCGCGCGTGTGTGAACTATAAACTTCCGAGAGTGCGTGCTATTTAGTACTTTTATAACTAGCTGTTTTTTATAACTTTCTGTATTTATTCTTCCCTAATAAAATTTATTGGACGGTCTGCTTACCCTCTATTTTAATAAGGTACAGATCGTTACAGGTGTTGCTACTCTTGGTACACGTAGCTTATAATATTTATGACCTTATGCGGTATCTAAATTTCGTGCTACAATTATGGTATTATGGCATAGATACCGCCTATGGCAGGCTCATAAATTTAATTATTTCACAATTACGTCTAGTTTAATGGTAAAACACATGTAGGTATTGTAAGTATAATAATTCAATTTAATAATGATTAAGGAGGTACCATAGATATATGAAAGAAGTTAGGTACTAATAAGAAAATAATGTCTCGTGTAGCCGTGTCATTTCAATGGAAAAAGTTAATCATTAAAAAAATGTATTTCACAGTTCTAAATCATTCTGAATCATCCAATCTGAGTTTGTTTCAGTATTTCTTCTTTATAGAGTAGGTAGTCGGATAGGAAACTCCGCCCTTATCTAGTTTTTTAAATATTATTGACGTGTACAAGTGATTGTAAACCACGTTCCACAAAAAATAAACAGCATTTATCATATATTAAGCTTATTCAAATAACTGTTTCTAAACCATCAAACACAGGGCTGTGTTCGATATTTTAAAAATAGGTTGGAACTCTCGTCTCGTGCCGTCATCGCGGCGCGCGTCGGTCGTGTCGCTCGCAGACAACCGCGACTGCGGCCGCGCAATAAGAAACACTCATTAATACGGCCGCGCCACCTGAGCCGAACCCACAGTCTACACGATCTGTGCAGTATAGAGCAGTAGTACCACACTGCTAGTGGGAGTTTCATGACGGAAAGGATGCTTAAATTCATGTCAGACTCATTAGAAAAACCTATAGAATCTTTGTCACTATTATGTTTATGTTGCAATTTCCGTCACTGGCTTTTCGTTCGATCAGCTAGGATAGGATATATATAGGAGCAATTTGAACTCACTGGAATGGGAACCTTACGGGGATACAAGCGTAATGCTATAATTATTAAGTTTAAAATCAAAAATACTCAATTAGGTATAGTTTGCTAACATTACTGTAAGTTCAGACTGAACCGAACGAAGCTCAAAAGACCCCGCCAACTGAGCACACGGCGCACGCCATTACACTGGTACTCTACTCCACAAATTAAAATATTCCGAGCGAGATGTCGCGCCACAATGCCAGCCGCTGTTTGAACACCCGCACTTCGCCGTCACCACCAAGTAAATAGGTGCAGAAGGCTGGCAGCATACAATGACTGGAAACGCACAGCCAACCGCCATCTCAGACTATGGTTATAATTTTACACTGAGAGCACCTTTATTTCGTTCCTATACGGACGGGTTTCGTAGTTTAAGCTCTACTGCTGACTATAGGTACGTACGGAGATTTCAAACTATGGCAAGCGAATGTCCGTCGCGCGTCGCGAGTATACTTGCACTCGCTGTACGTAGACGCGTGTCTTTAAGTGTGAAGGTTTCGCTCGTTGTATCATTGTATGGACCTGACCTTCTGTATATATCATGTATCTCCATTTTGCGTCACCGCACCGCGTCGATCTGATCCGCCCTTTCTAATTACTCAGAAGACTTCTGATTTTCACGCCGGTATACAAATGTATTCATTGTATTCCTGGGTCTTTGGAATTCTTCGATGACTTTGATGTATTGGTATTTTTGAATGGCGGAGATTGAATTGGAATGGGATTGAGTCAGCTGGGGAAAAGTGAGACCGGAAAATCATTAAATAATTAAAATAATTGGATACCTTACGATCCCAAAAAAGTTACGCTTATACTTGTGCAACTGTTTTTCAGTAATTCATAAAGTTACGTAATTAATTTAGCTGTAATCAACTAATTTTACCAAAATAACCTATCAACATTTACTCACCCTTCTCATAAGAAAAACTAATTTCAAATTACTCAAGTAATTTATTAAAGTTCCCTAAAGAAATTCTAAATATTTACCAACTAGTTCGCAAAGTACGGGACCCCACATTTTGTAAATTAGCAAGTTAATGAGATGTAAATAATTTTGCTCGACATACACAATCTAAGTTTATTTAGTGAAACCAATATCTTTAAGTGTTTAAATTAAATACTTTGCAAGTATTTGTATCAGCGAGGAGTAACTTTGGGTACCTATTACAAAAATCCTCGTAAACCGATCAACTACTACTTAATAATAAGTACATATAGTATATTTTATCTTATGAAGCGACACGCGCTTTACTTGTAGTAACCAAGTGTACAAACACACTGAGAGTGTGCGCGTGACGACGAGTAGCGTCAGCACGTAACACACGCACGCATACTCACACACACACACACACACACACACACACACTTCTGAACTCGCCATTATCCCAGACAGTAACGAGAGCTCCTACGGTTGCATACACATTCACAGCGTGTTTCTACACTTGGTAACCACAAATAAAGCGTGCGTCGCGTCGTGAGATAAACATATTGTACCTACATACTGGGAATCTCTTAAAAGCGTATCTGCTAACTTAGAAGCAAACTGTCTTTGTGAGGAACGAAAATTAAATGTTACAATTATGTATGGCCTGTGCCACAGACTAGAATATTTACTCAAATATGGTTTTATTTCCAGTTTACCAATATTTTATCAAACGTAATTGTAACTTTATGGTTATCTTGATTGAAATAAACGATTTTCACATTAACGCATGCATTAATCTTTCGTTTTATCGGGGAGATAAATCTAAGCTACTAAATCGCCTCGGCCGTATATTATATTGGTAACAAAAATACTCCATTCCATTAGTCGCTCCATTAGGTAGAGCCTGGCGTCCGTGAGTACACATTAGCTAACGAACGGCTCGTTTATACGTCGGTACTCAGTATGTGACGTAAGTCGCCCAAAACGAACACTACCTTCCAAATAACATTGTTACATAAATTAAAAGTTACGCATTCATTATGGTTAATTTATTTTAAAATCAGTTTAATTAATTAGACTCAATAACCAGGCCAATATGAAAAAATAGCTTGGGTGACTTCATGATCACAATCCCACATTGTAGCGATACCATACCCGAATTCAATCTAGGAAAGCAAGGCCACAGATGATTTCCCTCTCTGTGACGCCGAAGTGTAACGAGTGTACATAATAGGAGCGCGTTAACAACAACAGTCATTTGGCCAGTCGATATGTCGAAGGTGGTCTTTAAGACAGTTTGATTAGTTGAGAAGTTCCCCATTTAGAGGGGAGGCAGGGGGTTACAGGGGGAGGGGGCAGGGCTGGCAAAGCGGTTGTTTCACCCATTTTCCGAGTCATTGGTGAAAGACGACGAGTCTCGATGACAATACCATAATAATTCATGACTTTGTCCGAAATATAAGTAATGTTCGTTACACGTTCTGTGAAAGGTCTCGTGAAACTCAATGGGTTGAAATCTTTATTGAATTAGGAATGTCTTTGCTTGATGTTGAGAATGCTTTGTTATAGGACTTCGATAGGTACTTTTATGTATTTGAAGGAATGTCTTTAGCTGGTAATTGAGCGAAAGGAAATGGGTGAATAACAGTACATCCCGTCTTCTTGTTCGTTGTCGTGATACCTTTACTCTGTCTGCAAGGAATTATGTTTTTATTTTTAGGGATGTACAGTGTCTACTTGCATTGACGGACACTAAACTTCCACAGGCCTTTAACAATAACACTTTTATTGTTTCTCGTTCAGTCCTTCAGGCGATTAACTTACATGAATATCTTTGACAGTAACTGTAGTCATTCCTTTGATTTTTAAAGATTAAACGGCCCTCCACACATAAGTTTTTCAATCCGCAATCGGAATTTGTTTCAGTCATACAAAATCCCCAACACATTATATTAAATAAACTTCAGTTCCTCATCAATGAGTATCAGCCCTGCAGAACACGAGGGGATAATGTGAGATGAGCGCATTCAGGAGAGGGCCGATGTGAGTGAGCCGAGATAGGCGCGCCACCCGGAGAGCGCCCTGTATCCTGAGGCTGGTTACAATAGATTATTCATATAAGGAATAGATTTCTGATTTATGTATTAAGATTAAAAAGTGATATTTCTGTAGGTTGAATTGTCAGTGTATTGATAGCAGTGAAACCATCCCAAACAGCAGAATATTAAATTAGTCCTTTGGTTTTGTGCGGAAATCTGCTTTGATAGGCCATTCAACTAGAAAGGATGGATTTAGAGGTACGTAGGACCGTAGGTACCTATATCAAATGCTCTAAAGTCGCCCATTTAATCTCGCGTATAAAATCTAGTTTTAAATTTTACTCTCCCAATCACCTAATGAAATTCTCTCCCATCTTCTTCAGCTAAGCAGTATTATTCACATTTAAAACTCACTTTATCCACCATTATCTTTCCATTTACTAATATATATATTTTTTATAATATTATTTATTAAATCGCGCCCTGCATGAGATATCGAACATCCAATCAGCCACAATTTCTGTCTCGTCGAAGATTCGGTCCGTGCTGGAATATTCCGTAATGAGGCGACCTGATACCGCGCGCAGGGCGCTGCAGTCAGCAGGTATGTCAGGAGAATGGTGGTGTTAGGACGTAGGTAGGTGCAGAAGTTCTAGCTTTCAACAGTTTCTTACACACCACTGCACAACTAGGATGAAGTACCTATTGCCAAGTAGGAAGTAATTTTGTACTAAATTAATGGCTAATTCTAACTTCTATATTCTTTTTTTTTTGTTCCACAGCAGAGACACTTCACATAGCTTTCGGCCTTCAAAAAGAAAATGTAGCTTACTCTTTCCAGAACTATTGAGAAACTCTTTCAAAAGAACTATTGAGGCCATGAGTTGGTTGATGACTGGTTGACGAAAAAGGGAATATAAGATCTTTTTATTTTCGTACTAGTCCTATACTTATATTAACTTACATATTATATTGAGGTAGTTCTTCTGCAATTTGTTATTGTGTATGTGAACTCTCCACTTCACCTTTAATGTCAGCTATGCATAATACGAGCGTGTAGTGAAGGCATCGTGAACCTAATCCGTTTGTAATGTGGAAACATTCTGCGGCGCAGGAAGCGTTTTGTGAGAAATAATGCGGGCTACAGTACTGTGATGAACAGTTTGTGGATGGAAATAAAGGGTTGCAGAGGTGAGGGAGAGAGGAGAGGATGTGAGGTTGTTAGTACATAACACATACGTTATAAATAACATTAAATGACGTCACGCCTGTATTCCTCAAGGGTTGGGCAGAGATATATACATACATAGTACAGCCACATTTCGCCAGTTCGTACATAAGCCGCACGTGGTGGGGATTCGGTATTATGTTTTCCAATGTGTTTTTTTTAGAAAGCTGAAAATACACTGTAGCAATTATGAAAACAAATCTAACATCTAACTTTGACTTGGGTGTAGCGTTTCATTGAACAGTAACTATTGTTGTGAAAGGAAAAAATACTCAATCTTTGAGTCTGACGTGGAGGGCGTGGGGAAGAAAGTTTGAAATATTTGAATGTTAACCAGTTTTCAGAACACCGTGTGTCTAATACTGCACACCTATTAAAATTGGGTTTGAAATTTGTATACAAAAACCACAAACTTTTTTAAGCGGAAACATTTATAAGCATCCGCTCAAAAATCATTCCGAGTGACGTGTGCCTCTTCAAGCCCGAACTATGAGCGAAGAGCGCATAGCTAAGCAAGCAGGTTTCCGCGCCGCCGAGCAAGCTCGTTGAAGATCAATCTTTCAATTTCGCGGTCGGGCTGCCGGCGCCGATAGTTTCAATAACACTCGCTAATTTGCATGGAACAACCCTCATCATGCCACGTCACTAATAATATTTCAAAGAGTCCACCCGAGTGCGCCGCTTAGCTTATTCAACCCTACAAATGCGATCTAATCGGTCTGCTAAGCCGTACAAATTCAATTAGCGGGATTAAAAGCGACTATGTGAGGCTAGACTAGGAATATCACACGGCACATTGGACATTTTAAAAGTCCCTTTCCAACGTGTTGTTCCTTTGTGTCCGTGCCCTCGATTTGTGCCTTTTGCTGTTGTCACGAACAAATATTGTCTAAATAAACACACAATGGCCGACCAAATCGGTGTAATATTTTGACAGATTATTTAGAAATGGATGAATTAATTATGTTTACTCTGAATGTTTATTTAGAATAGTTTCAATAATGAATCATAGTTTGCAGATGTATTGTCACTAAATAGTGCAAGGATAATTAGAAATGAGTTGGTTTTCATTAAATATCAGTTAACAATTTTTTTATACTACTTAAATAAATCTTACAGATTCAGAAACTAAACAGCAATATTATTCACTTGCCTGAAATGACTTGTTATAACAGAAAATGTTAGCAAGCACGGGATCAATTTCTGAACCCATAAACACAGGAAATTAGCTATTAGTCGCGTCTGGTGTGAGTCGTGAGACCCTCGCATCCTCGCGTCTAAGCGAAACCAGATATTTGCGGGCCGGTGTTATTATCAAAACAGAACATAATACTGCCCTTCTCTTAAACACAATCGCTTTAACATCTCTATTCAAAATTAGTTGTAGGTACAACAGGGATCACAATATCGGGCTCATAATACCGCTTAGAGGTACGGAAATTGTGGGGCAATTAAATTGTTTCATTTTGGAACTACATAAATATGACAGTTTGTAATGCATGAAGGTAAACGTTAGTAAGGTAGAACCACCTTACAAAAGTTTACCTCAGATCACCAAAAATTAATTTACAAATTTTTACTTGACAAGCAATGATTGGCAAAAACATGATTTGTCATTTCATCATTATACAATAACAATATTGTCAAATAATTTACATAACCACTCACGCGTCCCGCACCCCGCAGTGACATCGCCTACAACGACGTTTGGAATAAAAACGTTTTACATAATAATATTGATCTATTATTACGCAATTTCCTAAAAATGAAACTCATTAAATAGGCAAAAAATAGGCATTAAGTTAGTTAGTCATTTTATTTGGTACCTAGTGTAAATAGTTAGTTGTGTTAAAATATATTGTAAGAGTTAACAACACGGCAACGCAAAGCATAAATAACGTTTGACAAAATGCATTGATTGATAATATTACTTAGGTACTTAATTTATTTGAGAATTTTTTCTAAGTGTCCGTCCAAGAGTAAGCGAAGCGAGCCCGGGACTTGGGGCACCCCGACTCAGACAGGTTAGGTTCGAAGGGAGCTGGTCCGTCATCTCCTTCGTGTTAGGTTCCTTTAAACCCTGTAGACAAAAATCCCGTGAAGCGGGGCTTGCTGTTTGTACCGTGTGACATTTCAGATAAACGGGCTTACTTTGAGGGTCTCAAATATTTTTCTTTAAAATACAAAATAAATAGTTTTAACGTTATTTAAGATAATAAATAAAAAATTAGCATTTTTGAAAAAATACAGTAAATGTTTCAAAACTTATAATTACAGGAAAATCTGTAAGAAGCCTACGGTCTTAAAATAACATGGCAAATCTCTCAATACTATGCGTACAAACTTAGATTTGCAGTTGGAATATATATGGGAGGACATGATTTTCAATTAGGTACAATGTTAAGTTTGTTCTTGGGACATGCACTTGGCCGGTTTTTTTCCTGCTATTAACTTTCCTTCTGTATGAGAGGCTGTCGCCCTGCTGTGGGATGGATGGGCAAGGATGGGCTGGGATTATTATTATTACTTTCCCTATTTCATTTTCTTTTATAAGCCTGTGCGTCTTACTCTCGGGCAAAGGCTTAGCCCATTCCTTCTACTATTACCCTCGATTGTGCGATTCTGGTCGGCAATTTCTAGTTTGCATTTTTGTTTAATTTAAAAGTAAACACAATTAGTTGCTACATGCTTTAGAAATGGGTTGCGGGACTATTAGCGTCCTTCATCTCGTCCGGCCTCACCCGGGGCTATCAGCGCCGGTCCGGCCCACGAACGGCCGGTGCGCGGTGGTCGCGGACAGCGAGGGGCGCGCATCGAAGGGTTCAGTGATTGATGTGTTCGGAACACTTGACTTCCGAATTTATTAACGAGGATGAGTATTATAATGTTTTCGTGTATGATTTAACAAGACGTGGCGATGAGATTGTAAGAGCCCATCCCTTACAATCTCATCGCATGGGGAGTTCTTGGGTGAGAAAAGAAAATTGATCACATGTTTATTCACGTGCTCAAAATATTTTAATATCGTAAATAAAAGATACTATAATCGTTTTATGAAAAAAAAATCTAGTCAAAGTCAAAACTTGTCAAAGTTTACTTTGACAAGTTTTCACCAAAAATTCCAGCCAAATATTTCACTTTGTTTGTCACAGTGCGTAAAACGGCCTGTCGTCATAAAGGCGGCTGTACATTGCTCCGACGCGCGCCACAAAGCGGTCGCGCGGCAAAAAATCGCTTGTTTTCACAAGCAGTGGAGCACTGATTGCGCGCTTGTTACCGCAATAATAACGCTGCACTTGCTCTACGCACTCGGAAGGATTGACGACGAGGTCTGATTCTGACGCCGAGATATTTTTTCAATGATTTTTCGTAAGTGAAAACAATTATCACGCTGGATGCGAGATACGCTGAACCGGTCGAAATGGCGATGCTTGGGGAGACCTATGTCCAGCAGTGGACGTCTTTCTGGATTTTTCACTTGAAAAATAGCTCCACAATATATAAATGACTTGAATTAATGACTGTATCCTTGCTGTAAAGTCAAATGCTCTTACAACGCAAAGGTCCAGTACCTTTGCATCAGTATGAGAAATGCGTATTATCAACATGAGGCGAAATCGCAAATTCGGGCTAGGATATAATTCCTTATAACTTCCTAGTTACTTTCTCAGACACAGCGTCCTTACCAGCCAGTGCGTGCTTACGCATAGAGGCACAGACGCGCGAACCAAGCGCGACCGTCGGCGTCGCCTGCACAAACATCGGAATGTTACAAAGCGAACAATTTGCTTTGTCCGACCATGCGTCGTGTTATTGCAACGCGTCCTATAAAACTTTTATTTAGTCTTGTTGCGCCGCATATTGTTGGCCGAAAGTGATGAAAAATGTTGCACATATTGGTAACTGTTGTGGCGTAAAAGAAAAAAATACTTAGTGATATATATAGATAAAATCTTTATAGAAAAACATGTCTAGTGATTTTAATATCTACATGGCATATAAAAAAGTCTGATGTGAATACCATCAAAATGTCACGATATAGCCGTTTCTACGGTTATGTAGAAACTTTTAATGTGCTAACTCAGATAAAGTCATAAAATTAATTTAAGTAGCTTGGTATTAAAATAGAGCACACCAGAACATTGCACTCTGAACAATCAGAACCGTTCAACAAAATCCACTTAAACAAGAAAATCACTCAAAAAAATCCATCTAGCAACGTTTGCCCTGAACAAACTACCTGAGAGGAGCGATTATATTGCTCATCAAAGTAGGCTCGCTGCAAACTTGGCGCGGGCGCGGGCCGCAATCATTTTAATTGGCTCGCCTCAGCGGCCCACTTCCCTCATTATCTCCGAGATTACTCTTCGCCATGAATATTTCGAGATCCCCTACACCCCACTCCCCCCAAGGGGAGGAGGGGGGGGGAGGCGGTTGTTGGTTAATGCATTCCCCGACTACACTTTTAATTAGTTTGAACTTGACCCGACGGAACTTCATTACATTAAAAATGAGTCATCGTTGTCTTCAGAAGAAAAATTAGTGCAAGGAAATGAATTTTTGAATTTAATATCAGTTCTGTAATTTCTCCAGAGATTAATGGAGTTAGTTGGCTGCAGTTCTGTAATCGCAAGATAAGTTTGCGCTACTTTTATAAATCCTATCACAATGTTGGATTTTGGCGTAGAAGTAACTGGAACTGCTAAAAGAAGCCAAACTTTAGTTATAAATCATACTGATCTGGATATGACTTGTTTGCGAGTTAGTTCTAGTCAGGTAACAAAAATGATTAGACAAGTTGAAGCAGCGACGAAGCGGTAATGATTGACAACCTGCTGTTGATTCTTACATAGAACCTATATTATCACCCGTTGTACAAACAAATGACCTCATTTTACGAAATTACCGAGTAACATTTTATATGCAAATACTTGTACAGAGCTGAATCCGAAATAAAACGACACCCACGTCGCAAGCGAGCGAGGAAGCAGTGAGGCGATACAAACGAGACGGATGATATTCATGGCCGGATCAGAGAAAACTACGGTTTTTCATTGCTGTGCTCATAAATGAATAGTTAATGTATTGCTGGCTCTCGCAAGATGTAGCCTTGTGAAGCTTAGTGACATTTAGGAGCAGTTTAGTGTTGTGGTGAGTGATTCTAGCTGTAGCAGTTAAAGTTGGCAGCTGAGTGCTCACTGCTTAATAGGATTTTGAAATACATTTATATTCAGAAATTCACTACGTTGTGGTTTCCCTTTTCCCAATATTTGCCTTAGATTTCCGTCTCTCGAACATTGAAACGTAAGTGTTTACTAATGTTTCAAATAGATTAGTCATTATATATTACTTAGCTTTGTTTCTGTTGCAAAATCCTGAGAAAAACCTAGTTTTACGAGTATAAAATCAGTCTCCTAGTCTTCATGAAAATCTCTACAATCATCAGTTATCTTCCCCCATCGCCTTTCATGCCGCACATTTGACAAATGGCCGCTTCAGAGAATGAATGGAGCACAGAGCCCCGATACAACATTTTCCGAAGTGGCATTGTTTTGCGCGGACAAATGTTTTGCATTGTTAATGTTGACAGAAGCTCCACGGGCTGCCGTAGCTTGCGCTTGCGCTGATTCTGGTCAGTCTGGCCACTAAGTCTAACATTGCTATGCTAAGCTTTACCAATGTAAAGCTGTGTTAGTGATGACAATTAATCACTATTGTGATATTAATTCCATGCCATATTTTAAAAGGCATTGCATGGTTTGCCAAGCATTAGGTTAGTTCAGTTTTAAGTCAAATAATAATGAATGTATCGTTTTTGCCAGGAGGAGACTAAAACTTTGGCAATAGGTCCTCAAAACAAAATGATGTCAAGACTGGGCTTTAGTATTGTCTTGTTCTGTAATGCCTTATTGATGCCTCGCCAGATCGCGTCTAGCCGCGTCTACTACTGTCACAAATTCAATTGCAAAATTCTTGAATCCGAAATTAATTTACTATAGGTATTCAAATATTTGAATTAGATTTTAAGGTCAAAGGACAAAGGACCGGTTCCGAAATTGTTATATTTATGAAATATTCGCAAGTTTTCAATTTAATATTACTATTTGTACTTTGAAGAAAGGCGTTGCGGAGGCTTCGGTTATATTATATCCTTATAATATAATAAAATCGTAGCGTTGTCAAAACTGTACATTGTCTTTTTGTTAAGTTATTTTTTCGAAGTCTGGGAACGATTCTGATGCCGAAAATATATGTTTTAGAATGTTTGTCCGTTTGTCTGTTTATCTGAATGTATGTTCGAGCATCGTTCCATTGCAGATAGTTATGTTTATCATCACGTTATACCTTTATGGAGCCAAAGAGTCAATCACGACATTCATACATTTATTAAATATCTACAGGCTGGATTTTTGAGAAGGGGCATTAAGGACAGGTACCTTAACCGTTATCGCTACAAGAAAACGGTGTAAGAAGACTGTCAAACTTTTTGAAAAATTTAGATTTATGCATTCACAGATTTGGAAAAAAATGTCCTGTTAGCAAGATAATAGCAATTTTCACAAAAAAAATGATGCCAATCGACTCCTGTTTGTTATCTCAAAAAACTCTATAGGACCGCTAAGGTTTGAGTACTAGAAAAATCAGAAGTCGCAAAAAACTTTCCATACATATCGTATTATATGAGACGGATATGAGAGAGAACACAATATACCAGTGTATGATAATAACAGTCGAATTATTCCATACTTCACTGGGCTAAATAAGGAATGAATATATGCAGATAGCGATAGATTTAACTTTTTATGATTCCCGTTATTCCTGTAAGGAGCTAAGCAGTCAACTGTGACATAATATACTCGTAAGAACGTCTGTTTTAGTCAACTTTTAACAAATCAAATAGCTTAAAAGTCCGACCACTGCTTTTCAAACCTATGTTCGATTCCCAACAAATAATATACCCGAACATGCATAAAAAAATATATAACATGTATATAAATATTCGAATTGAGAACCTTCTCCTTTTTTTAAATCGATTAACAACGAAACACTTCGCAAGCAATGGGTATTCACTACTGAAGGCTGCGACTGTCGACCTTAGAACGAGCTGCTTCTCGCACGAACAACTGTACGTCGCTTGCTCCCGCGTCACGAATCCTGACTCTCCTCATATTAGAACGAGTTGCTTCTCACGTACAACTGTATGTCGCTTGTGACTCTCCTCATATTAGAACGAGCTGCTTCTCGCACGTACAACTGTACGTCGCTTGCTCCCGCGTCACGAGTGACTCTCCTCATATTAGAACGAGCTGCTTCTCGCACGTACAACTGTACGTCGCTTGCTCCCGCGTCACGAGTGACTCTCCTCATATTAGAACGAGCTGCTTCTCGCACGTACAACTGTACGTCGCTTGCTCCCGCGTCACGAGTGACTCTCCTCATATTAGAACGAGCTGCTTCTCGCACGTACAACTGTACGTCGCTTGCTCCCGCGTCACGAGTGACTCTCCTCATATTAGAACGAGCTGCTTCTCGCGCGGACAACTTTACGTCGCTTGCTCCCGCGTCACGAGTCCTGACTCTCCTCATATTAGAATGAGCTGCTTCTCGCACGGACAGCTGTACGTCGCTTGCTCCCGCGTCACTAGTCCTGACTCTCCTCATATTATGGCTGCTGAAATCAAAACTACAAACGAGACACAAGAAAGTTTAAAAAAAGTGGCTGTTATTTTTATATATTGTGGTGTCTTACGACTTCCACGCGAACGAAGTCGCGGGCGGAAGCTAGTAATAAATAAAGACGTTGATTAGAAAATATTGTGCCTGAAAGCATTGAAACCAATCAGTTATTTCTAGATACACTCGTAGAATTCGTCGTTCTTAAAATCACAGACGAAATCTAAATAGAGTCTGTTTCTCATTTACGAATTTCATTTCATCCAAAATAGATAGTAGGTACGGTATTAAAGCTTTCACATACTTTAAAGAAGACGGTGTTCTGTATCATTTCCTAGCTGTGTAGAACTAAGTAAAAAAAGTCTCGTAGATTATTCTAACGAGCCATTCCTTCGGCTCCCGAACTAAATACTAAAAGGCGCAAAGGAATACGGGCTCCGAGATCCGAATCACACTACTTTGCGGTCTTGCCACGAATTAATATCCTCGTTTATTTCCTTAGCCCGTCCCACCTTCGCCTCTCACTCGTACAAGATAAATAATATCATCAAACGTACCGACTGTTTATATTTTATTTTATCCACGTTTGTGTCAAAGGGACTTACACCAGTATAATTCGGGTCGCTTACGTTTTAAACTGGGTCGGATGATATCTCCGTACAATCTAGCTCCTTACAACCTTGAGACGCGATTTGAGATCCTGTTGTAATAGCAACAAGGCGAAATTCAAATTTTCTTACGTTTTTTGCAATTTGCTGGTTAGTATTAAGTTGTACGTTGATTAATATATGAATCGCGGCCGTAACTAACATGTATTTACAGAATTATAATCATTAAAGTCATCAACACACTTCTCTAAGACCACGTAAGTCCGAAGAATGATAATTTCATGAAACAGTTATTCTTAGGACTTACGTGGTCTTAGAGAGATGTGTTGATGACTTTAATGATTATAATTCTGTAAATACATGTTAGTTACGGCCGCGATTCATATATAAATTAACGTACAACTTAATACTGACCAACAAATTGCAAAAAACCTAAAAAAAATTGAATTTCGCGGGCTACCCTGGCGCTTTCGCCTTAAGATGCAAATGGATCTTGTGCAAGGTTTAGCAGACAAATTCGGGTGCTGCGTTCCCGAAGTAGTAATTTAGACTTTGTGTGTCTGTAATAGGGATAATGTTCGATTTTATGGTGTGTTTGTCAAGCACTCGAGGTAAATTTGCAAAGGTGTAGGCGAGTACATACTCGCCTACACCTTTGCAAACGAAATACCGGCTCCAATGACATCATTGGAGCCGGTATTTCGTTTCCCAGGAGCGAAACAAGCCGTCACACAAAAGGTACAGAGGATACATGAGGCGTGTTCACTTTGACATGTTTTGCCTAACGTGTGGGTAATAGACGCATCGTCGAGGGACCTATCTACCTGTCTCTCTCTCTGTCTCTGAAATGCGAAAACATATAAATTGTAAGTACACAATTTTAAGCTTATTACGTTTTTCTTAGTCGCCGTCTGGAGAATCACTCGACGTCGTCTTAACTCGGATGTCTGCAAAGTTAAAGCTGGAACAGTCAGCCATTTTATTTTTCAGATAGCATGCTGACATTCAGTTGGTTGGATATTGCGTAAATACCAAATAGTTTTTGAATAAATTCTGGCAAAATGCGTTTAAAAGTCATACGTTTAAGTAGGTACCTTTATTGAATTAGCAACAATAGCTAGTCTAGACAGCCCTCAGCAGTACCTATGTGCCATTTCTGAAAAGAAAACCCTTTTTAATCTGCTGACAAATTACCTTAGTTTAAAAAAAAAAAACACATTATAAATACCGTTTGACGCCTATTGTATTGCATACACATTTTCAACTCCTTCTTGCTTTCATCATATTTCTAACATATTCTTGGCATGTTTACATTTACTGAAACCTGTTCATGTGTGTAAGATATACATCGTTGTGTTCATATCATATCGGTATGGTGTATACATTCAATAGGCTTAGCTTGGGGCCAGATTGGATTCCTGATGAATAGGTCAGTTCGAGCTCTTGAAGCGATACTGATGTCTGTGGCAGGTCGACATGTTGTTTTATAATATTATGCAACTATAGTTTGGTATAGTCGTCCGTCAAATCTGTAAGGTACCTTAAACATGATTGAATTTGTAATTAGAAGTTTAAAGTTGAGATAGGAGACCTTTTATACTGAGAAAAGTCATGTTAAACTTCGGAAATCTTTGGTATGAAGTGAGGCTAATCTGATCAAAGAGAGCGACTCTTCAATCGCATAATTACTTAACAATCTAAAGTACCTTTTAATGGCTTAATTGAACAAATGATTTGACTTTGACTTGGACTTTAGGCTTTTCCGACCAAGCGTCAAGCAATATAGTTGGGATGAAGCATTTTTTATATTTTTAATCTTTTCCGTTTCATAACAAATAAATAAATTGTTGACGAGCTATAAAAGCGACCATTGTATGATACAAAAGCAGAAATAAAACACTTGATGTAACTGAAAGGCCCAATTAAAACAAGAACTTAATTAAAAGTTTGCTTCACGTATATTCTTTATTTTCGATGAATCAAAACTGAATTTATGGTCGGTCGTATCAATTGATCGCTCTCGATATTTTATTTCCCGCCGTATGATTTGCACTGACAGCGATGGAAATTAAATCTTTTGATGGGATGTTGCGTTTTCATTTTAACAGCCATGTTTTTTTAGTGATGTGGAAATTGTTAAATTTTGAAAAAGGAACGTTTTTTTGGGTGCCGAATATTGAACGATTTTAGACATTCTGTTTGGTACGTAGCTTTGCTAGATGTGGATAAAAACTTTTAGCTTTGGTCAATCTTTTATTCAAGAATCTGTGGGTTTTAACGAAGTGAAACTATTAAATGAAATCTTTGAATGACTCTCTCCCCTCTGCTGTCTAAACATTGTAACATAAAAATATATCAGTCGAACATTATCAGTGTAGACCCAATTTAATTATATATTTACTATTTAAAAGAGTGTTTCGTTTTCCACAGGCGCTTTATTTCTCATTGGCATAGAATTTCTGTGCACAAAGCCAGCGATGAACGTCAAACATTTTGTACAGCAACGCGAAACTCATTCAACTCAATGTACAGTTTTAAACATTCTTTATTCAAATCAAAAGCGCGCCAAAGCATAGGTAGGCTAAATGTTGTACCATTGAGAGCTGCGTCTCATTGAGATGGTGCACTAAAGAGATGTGTACAGAAGGACCAATAGCCATGTGTGATAGCTAGCATACATAAATAAAAAGAGAAGAAAGTACTGCTACTTACATTACTTGGAACAGCCTCTCAAAGAAATGTGGTAAAAATATGAAAATTCACTTATTGCGTGCAATCTAGTGGCAGCCTTCTAGCAATAGGTACTATCAATAGCGACAGTATTAATTTTAGCATTAGTTAAGTAGTAATAAATACGGTTTACTCGATTGTACATTTCGTTTTTTTTAGGTATCGTCCATTTTCATATCACAACCAATTAAAGATATTACTGTGTGATTTTAATTACGATGGATAGCAATGGAACTTCTGTTTGCCATATTCTGTAGTGTGCAACGTTAAACGCTCGCTCATTACGCTGGCTGAATGGCCACCGCCCTTGACTCGCATTACGACTACGAGCCTAACTTCATTATGTCGCGTTATTTTTGTTTGGTTGGTACATTGATACGCTGCTTGTGTTGGCACCATTGTGAACAGTTGAAACTGGGTTGTTGGTGGATTGTATTACATTGTGGGGTGAAATTAAACAGTTTACAAAGTATAGAATTTTATGAGGTATTTAAAGATGAAATATTGTAAAACTTACAGTTAACAGCATTATTTGGGAAACTGCAGTTATGGAAGAACTTTTAATTGCTACAAGCTGTAAATAATATTTTTTTATAAAACTACTAGCTGACCCGGCCACGCGTTGCTGTGGCTAACGTTTTTGTGCAATAAAATAATATTGCGATTATAAATGGAGATCTGAGCTATCCTATCTTCCAAGTTGGATCAAACTGCACACGGTGTACAAATTTTATTAAAATCGGTTAAGTAGTTTAGGAGTCCATCGCGGACAAACATCGTGACACGTAATTTATATATATTAAGATGTACAGTATGAAAACGATATCAGGTAAACACGGATGTTATTACTTATAAATAATAATAAAAAATTAAAATAATATAATTAATATAATAATATTAATATTATATTAACTAATATTATAAAGGCGAAAGTTTTTGAGTGTGTTTGTGTGTGTTTATATGTTTGTTACTTCTTAAACGCTTAAACGGCTGGACCAATTTTGATAAAATTTTGTATGAAGGTAGCTGACACCCTGGCTTAAGATATAGGCTACTTTTTATCCCGATATTCCCACGGGATCGACATTTACGCGGGTAAAGCCGCGGGGCGCAGCTAGTTACTTATAAATCCATAAACCCTTACTGTTCACATAAATTAAAATAAAATCGCAACTGTCATTTTTGGCCAGTTGTATAAAATGGCTATCACATCATTACATGGAAAATTGATGTAGTTTGTTTTGCTTAACAATATTTTTTCCTGACTTTACAAACATAGAGTTTTAATTTCAAATTAAATTGTGACTTTTATAACTGGACACGTACACGTATATTAGTACATAGTTCTAGTTTCAGTAGGTAATTCTTAGTGAAGCCAGCCAACACTCTGCTTTACTCAAAGGATTCTGTATTGACGCACTCATAACAATATGATTGCTCTCCAGACTTACTGCCAAGCGATTAAGTCATGATCGTCGTGTGCTATGCGGCAGGCTTCCATGTTACATACGTGTGGATATTGTAGATAGGAGAGAATGTCCAGCTGACAGCAGTGAGCATGTTGGAGTTTACTCAGGATGGGCAATGTTGATTACACCTGGAAATGGACTGACATTATTATGTTCTTGTGTACAATATATGTGGATCAATAAATTTTTGGTGTTTCCAGTTACTTCATAATGTACAGACGCCAGCACATCCAGCTACCCGAAACTGTCAAATTTTCCCAGTCAACTTTGAACCTTATACTTTAGCGATAAAGTTGAAAGTCTATTAAAGAAATTTGATGCTTGATGAGCTTGATGTGCTGGCTTCTGTACCTATCTATGTACAAAGCTTGAACTCCAATTAGACCCACTTAGGGGTTGAGTTACAAAAAAAATATTTTTGTTCCAAGAAAAGATGATAAACGTAGCTACTTACTCAGTAAAGCGAGCTTCTTCTATACCTATTATTAAATCAAATCGCTGTGGCTATAAGCACAGTTTGGCTGGTCCAAAATGACTGCGTAAACTGGAGCGAGCTGATATTGACGTATCTTCGGATTGCTGTTGTTTTAGTTTGCTTAAATCTTTGACCATCTTAAGTTTGAGTTACGAAACATTATTCGTTAGTTCACTTTTACACCTTCAAACTTCTTCTAAATATGTTGTATGTGTAATTTTTATTGATCTTTTACTAATTAAAAGGAACTTTTTCTAATTCTTATAGGTACCAAAACACAATATAATTTTATGGTACCTAGCCATTAGGTCTTTTGGCTGTTCTAAAATACTCCTGTAAACTACAGCTAAGCCAAGTCTAGTATAACCCACCTCTAAGTTAAAGTTGCTTGCGAACGTTACCAGCGGAAGTAAGGGTCGGGTATGCTTGTAGGCTACGCTTCGTAATTGGTAAAGTTGGGCCAAAAAACTCAAAGGCAGAAAAATATAATTGTAAGTTGCGACTATATCCAATAACTTTATAATTCACTGTGGTATGTATACAAAGATCAAATACATAGACGTCATTTATTTTGGTAGCTTATACTGTCCCACTCTTGGGCAAAGGCCTGCCTCATATTTGTCACCTTCCCTGCGCCACCTCATAGAACACAGCTTATTTTTGTTTTTCCTTTATTAGACATTTCTTTATTAGTCTTAAAAGCAAATTAAATTATTATTATTATTTTTATTGAGCAATTTTTTTTTTTTTTTTTTTCTTTATAAACTTTTTAACATGCTTTTATTGTTACTAATTTGATATTCAACATAAAAAATCAAGTTTACGTAGGTTGTTGATAATACATGCTATTATAATCTTCAAAGAGGAACGTATTTGGTATTATAACCAACGTCACATTTTTACCTACATACATACATTATAATAATAATAATAATAATAATTTCTTTATTGCCATAAAAACAGGTTACAAAAAAATTTAGACCCTGGCTCCAGAGCTAGGTTAGAGTACCTGTATTTCAGGAGCCAGTGACTTCTTCCATTTAGGTTACAATCATGCAAGTTTTATGCAGCCTAAGGTGATTAAACTAAATAACTTAAAATTAAGTCTATTAGCAAACATTTAAAAAAAAAAAAAGTAAAATATTATCATTAAACCAAAAAAAGCTTAATTATTTAATAATAAAAAAAAATTTTAATGTAACTTATTTTTTTACGTGATAATAATTTTTAAAACTTAGAATAGTATCGATTTCTACTCTATGCACGTTCGTTCCAGTTTCTTAGAGTCTCATATAATTATTAAAACATGTTCATAGAAAAACAAGTCACATATACTATAATTATATGTGACTTATTGTCACTATTATTTCTACACAGCTTGCTAATATACACCAAAAATAATTGCAATAGATCTTCAAAACAGTCTTCATTAAAATAATTCAATTTATCTAATCGCAATCTTTTTACATCAACCTGGGTCACAAGGTCACAATTTCTATGTTAATCTATCGGAATTAAATTCAAGAATAAGTACTACTCTTGAATTTAATTCCGATAGATTGACATAGAAATTGTGAAGTTTCGTACTCTTGAGTTCGATGCTAGCGCCAAATGGTTTTTAAATTAGGTGTCCATTTTCGGGAACTAAGTGGAATTGGGATCGGACTTGGCGTGGGCTAAACGGTACTCTTGAGTCTATTTTGACAGCTGTGTATTGCGTCAATATTGCGTTGGGATAGTTTGTTGATTGTGATTTTTCCAATAACCAAAGTGTAACTTTTTAGAAATTGCTTTGCGTTTTAAGAGGTTTTATGTGGGTTCTAAGAGTATGTATAGTATGGCACTTTAAGCAGTAATATACATATAGTGTTTTACGTAATTCCCATAGAAAACAACTGAAACAAAGACGAGATGAGCGTCGGATGATGCGTTATACGTACAAAGCGTTTTCTGTGAATGTATACGAATTTAAAGCAAGTTATAGTGAGTAAGGATTTATTCCTCTTTCGTTAATACGAAAGAGGAATAAATCCACAACAACATTTTTATCCTATCAACATTTTTATCCTATCTATATACAATACAATATTTCTAGAACATTAACTTACTAATATCGGACTTCGGCATGTTTTCATTATTTAACATTCTTTCTATCTCTAAAACCCCTAGACCGATTTACATAATTCAAACTAGAATGTCAGTTTTAAACATAATCCTCTCATTTGACACTAAAATCTCGCAAATATACTTATAAACAAAAAACCTCGTTTTCAAGTTACGTAATTATTTTATCATTTTTCTTCATAGATTATAATTCTGAAAAAATCTACGTTAAATATTCCTAACAGATTCTTACACGAAAACTAATAATAACAACAAGTTAGAAAGCTAATTAGAAGAAAAATCAAATTAGAAAATCGAAATCTTACTCAGAAAAAGAATATTACTTGCCCCCGGAGCACGGATAGTCTCACTATGACTTTTACACTTATTCTAACTTATTTATCACTTTACTGGTATATAACTTATTCATGTTCACTATTCACATGAGCACGTTCGGCGTTCGTTATAAAAACATTACTTTATAAAGAACTTGTATAATCTATACTTACCACTTGTATAAAACTGTAATATTAGTTAAGTAACCTATCGGACAGTAATTATTTCTTACTAAAAAAGAACCAAACGCGAACAATATTGTCATAAACAAACTTGCAGTTCGAATTCACATCTAAAACCACTTGACTTTATATTTGAAATCGGAGAACCTAAACGCAGTCTTTTTTATTAGTAGTGTAGGCAACAATCCTACCGCATGAAGCCAAAGTCGTGGTTAATTTTATGAATTTTATCATTTTCTTACGCCCAAATGAATTTAATGCTTTACAATTAATCAATTAAGTAACTATTTATATCATATTTATTTATTAGCCTTGTTATTTAAAGGATAAAGCATTTTAAAGCCCCATTACCGGTTTATCATAATGAGTTGAACCACACTATTGCAGCCCGTAACATAGCTAACTTCACGTGTAACAAAATAATCGCGGAGCAATATGAGTTTCATTTCAATGTTGACAATATTGTTTTCAAGAATACCGAATCACGTGACTGTAAAATTAACATTGGAATCGTATTGGTATTTCATTGGAATTAAAATTTGTTTGGAGCGTAAGTCCCCTGGGTGACGTAATTATGCGTAAAGCTCTCGGTCCTTAGCTACCTCTCTGGTAGGACCAAAGACGTGGCTAAGGAGTTGCCACCTCTTTTATTTCGAATATAATTTACGCGGCGGCGCCAAAATTTGTGATGTTATCTCAGCCATAGCGACTGTTTTAATTAAGGTTTGTAATCATAGAGAATTAATGTGATGGCACGCTTTTATCTGTCATTCTACCTGAGTGGTTGCGAATCATTTGGGATTTATCTTGTCTGTCTGTCTCGGTGAAATGGTTTCTATTTTGAAAGTTCAGGGTCAACTCAGGTCGTTGACATTTACTAAGGTTGTCACTCCTTTTATGTTTTTTTATAAGCTTTATGTTATTGTTGAGGAACGATACACATTATTGTCACATGCCAATAAATTAGAGCTAAAGCTCTAAAACTCTACGTTAAGGAAAAAATAAATAAAATTTTCCTCGTCGATCACGAACTTGTGACTACTGAACCCAATGGCATGAATGTAATTCCCAATACCATTTATATAATAACAGGCGATTTAGTTTATCAGTTGAAAAAATGAACGAGAAGCAGGGTCAGATTGCTTAATATCTCACTAAACCAAGTCAAACATAGCCAGTACCGTACAAACATTTGTTCCAACGCAGCTAAGCCTAACCGCCTGGCTCTGCGTACTGTTGGCAGCCCGCAGTGATCTCGAGCTCCATCACCTCCTTGTATCGATTAACTGGTGCCTGTACCAGGCCTCACTAGTGTAATTCTCATAACGGTACACATTTCTCTTGTCTCCTAGCCAACAGCCATTACGAGCTAACGATATGAGCGCGCCGCTCGTTTGTCAACGCTTTGTTACTGACTGTACTTCACCGAACGTGCTCCACACGAAATGAACCTTATAACCAAGATAGTAAAGTTCGGATTCGACGAGGACGTATAAAAGGCTGTATAAAATTAACAGGAACGGAATTCGAGACGGTGTAAAAATTATTCTTGTGAATTTTAACGGAAGACGACGATAAACTTAATGTACGAATATAGAAAAATATTACAATAGAGTTTAGGCCCAACCCTTCTTTTTAACCCCCGACGCAAAAACGACGGGGTGTTATAATATTGACGTATCTGTGTGTGTGTGTTTGTATTCATATGGAAGTCGGGGGACCCGTCTGTGCAACACCTTCAATTCTAAGAGTTCCCCCGACTGCCATATGAGTTTATCTGTTTTAGTCTCATTACATAAATTCTTTAAGTCGGGGGCTTTTAAATTATTTTATCCTTTTCCAATTACATTTAACCGTCGTGGGTATTTCAAAATGTTTAATTTTGCCTTTATTGATCTATTTGTGGCTATTTTTCATATAGTCCCTATATATTTCATAATTATATTCTATTTTTCATAGTGTTTTATTGATGTAGTAAAGCAAGCTCAATAAAATTTTCCAAATCCTCGTAAATCCTAAGCTTCAATAGTTATCCTTTCATCTTCTAAATAATAATATAACGTCTGGTCCCTACGTACGAGTTCGGTCCTAATCTCCGCATCGATGAAAGACTTGGCTTTTACAAGCTCCCTGCAAAGATAAGCTGAAATCTTATCTGTAGGGTTACGAGGGCCAGGTAGGGATCGCTCTTCGACCCTTTGGGAGCTTTTATGTTACCCTTATTTTCCTCAGAGTATGAATGAGTAAAGGTGTGAACAACTTACTGCTATCACTTCAGCGTCTGAATAACTTCAAAAACACAATTTTGTTCCTGAATTGCTCGACCTTGTGATTTTCAGAACTGATAGTTAGGACTGTTTCTTTAACTCTCATTTGTATAAGTGCTATAAAAAATACATTTATTTAGACTTTTACCGTACAAAATCTTACCCCAGTTCAAACTAAGGTGGCTTACCATTCCGTAGCTCGTTATATTAATACTCAAACGTAACCAACTCTTTCTGTGGGACAATCTACACCCCTTGTTGGTTCAATAAAGCCAGCTCTCGCATGGATCGTACTACTGGAATGTTCGCCGGGCGGCCGGCAATGCCCAGGAGATTCATACGTTTGGCAGCCGTCACGGCTCGAATGTGCTGCTCTATTGATTTCTACCTTTCATGTTTGCGTTGGATTCAGGATGGGTGGGATTGGACAGGTATTTGAGCACACGTCTGTTTCAGTACAATATTGCCAATGGCGGTTTTGTTACGAAGATTAAGGTGCTATTGAAGTCGAACAAAGAATTTTATTATTTTTATTAATGTAACGATAGGTGAAAGTATTATAGGCAAAGTAAAAGTAACATAAAAGAAATACTACGTAGTAAAATGTCTCAACAGGATAAAACCTTTTTTAGTTCAGTCTACAGATTACTGAGTTATAGAATCTCATAAAAAGAACTCTCTCTCTCAAAAACTACCATCATATTTATCTACCCTCAAATCTGAAATAAAAACTAGCCGGCAAGGAGGCTTAAGTGCGGTTCGAGACCGGAAGCGGTAGTGACGTCATTGTGACACGGTGAGCCCTGATAACTGAACTCACCAGATTTATAACTTGCGATAAGGACAGATGTCTCTTGTTTCAGTGTAGATACGGAACACTGTTGCTGATCTTACAAAAGTTTCTTTTTTGGGTTTAGGTATTTTTACCTACAAGCTAAAAGAAAATATATACTAGGTACATAATTAATTAGTTCTTTCCTTTTGTTCTTGTCTCTACCAAATTGGTTTAAGTAGTAAAGGAAACCTAAGAAAAGTTTCATTGTGACCGACTCGTTTTTTGATTAAACGAAAGGTAGTTTTTTCCTCTTGAAATATTTATAAAACAGTTGAAAGGATTTTCTCAGATGACAAAGGAGAATATTTTTATTATTTTGTCAGATGACAAATGAGAATATTTCCTTTCTTATCGATAGAAGTGCCTTTACTGCAAGTCATGAACACAAAATTGATGGCCATCTCCACAAACTCCCCATTTGTCACCCAAATCCGTCCAATTCGACGGCACATGAAGTCTGACTTCCTAAGACTTCCGTCTGCAACTTACTCCAAGTGCCTTTACTTCGCTAACTACACGTCAGTATTGCTTTCGGTGAAATAAACGCAAGCAGAACTAAGGCCCAAGTAATAGGGACCTGAAGACAAACTATAACCAAAGCCTCCGAGATTTATAACTGCAGATAACACTTAGGAGGGTTTTTGTCTCAATTGAGAATGTCGTGTTCCGTTTCGGATTAGATTACATTTAACCATTGCTTTGATAAGATTATGGATATATTTTTGTGAAAAGAAAATTATTAAAATTACAATGGATAAAATATCTAGTCAACTGTAAAAACAAGTCAGTTAGTTTCCAAGAAATCCTCAAAGCATTAAGTAGAAAACTGATTAAGAAAAAGTCGGCCCCTATAACGTCTCCGCCTAAAATGTCAGACATTTTCGGGCTCATCTAAAAGTCATTACGGTCAGATATGCTATCACTTACTACTGTGGCTACAGCCACGACTTCAAACCCCGAATATTTGGAAGCCTGCCTATTCCAAGAGGAAGAGTACATAAACACGTATAGCTGAGGACTAGGCGCCAATATCAGGCAGTAAATCACCTTAAGACTTAGTGCGTCGAGCCGGCCCCTATGTAATTTACGCCGCTTCCGTCCAGGGTGGGATGTAATGGATAAAACATTTAATTACTGCACATATCTTGCCGTGAGCCGGCCTTAGACGTGCATAGTGGTGTGAACAGGAGGAGAGGGCGATGTTGTTATGGTTTTAAATGAAAAATTATTAGAGTATTCATTTCTTTGCACTTTTAGTCAACTTTATGCCTAAATTGATTCAGTTATAGTGTTCGTAGTTATTTTGATTATTGATTATTTCCTGTTTCTTGACTCTTGTCATTTGCTGTCTTATTTAATGATTTTGTCTTCCTGTTCCAATGATGAGGTACCCTCAGCAGTCTAGTTTAGGACAAAAGATGGATGTGTTTCTTTGATTACATAGTTTTTAGGGGTTCTCAAAGGGTAAAAACTGGACCCTATTACTAAGACTCCACTGTCCGTCTGTCTGTCTGTCTGTCACTAGGCTTTATCTTATGATCCGTGATAGCTAGACAGTTGAAATTTTCACTTTCACAGATGTTGTATTTCTGTTGCCGCTTTAACAACAAAAAATAAAAATAAAATAAAGTTAAAATTTAAAGGGGTATAAAAGAAACGTTTTTTTCGGCGTTTTATGTCTTGTGGTACAGAACCTTTCGTGTGCGAGTCCGACTCACACTTGGCCGTTTATTTTGGTTTTTTGGTCCTATTTGTTTTAAACCAAATAAAAAATAACTTCGAGGTACTTGAGTGTCGACGTGACAGCTGCTGTGAGGTACCATAACACGCAGGTCACTTGTGATAAATCGTGTACAATTATGTTAGGAGGGAGCAAAGGACCCAAGCGACGTGGCATTTCTCTCAGATGTGTAAAATTACAGTAAAATTGAATTGATTCTAGTCGCCCCTTCCAAAGGATAGTCTTCGTATGTAGAAGAAACTCCACCGTTACTCTTTTAAAATGTTTTACAAGGTTTTGTATACATAATATAATTATATGTGAAGGTGATGCACCTAGAATAAAATTAGTCTACCACATAAAGTAAAAATAATTAAAACTGAAGCAATTACAGGTAAATCAATTATGCGATAAATACATGGTGCTCACATATTTACAAACTATTTACAAATATTGTAAAAGTAGATGATTTTCCTAGAATTTTAACAAGTGTGTGAGTTACTGTAGTCACAGATTGTAAAACTCAATGTCATAAAAATTTAAAAAATATAAATTAAATTAGGAACCAGTTTGATTTTGTCTAGACTCTAGATTGTCCTATGGAGCAGGACCAGCATGTTTCCAAACATTCTTATCTTGGATATAAACCTCTAATTTGTAATATCCTTGTTTACATAGTGTACTTTTAATATGAGTTTTAAATTTTCTTTCATTTAATTGCAATATGTCACAAGGTATTTTGTTGTAGCATTTAACACAGTACCCCATAAAAGATGCACTTTAGATAATGTGAAAAAAGGTTGATCTAATTTATCTTTATACTTACACATAATTTATCACTTATTTTATTAAAAAGATGTTGATTTTTTACATACATAATATTTTCATAAATGAACTGGCAAGGTATAACCATGATATTAACCTTTTTAAATATGTAGTTCCAAAAATTCCAAATGGAAACTCAATAACACTTTTACCCGACCTAGGAATCGAAACCAGGAGCCCACGCTCAGCAGTCGCGCTTGCAACCACGAGACCAACGAACAGTCGCCCTTGGAACCACGAGACCAACGGCAGGCCTCCGTCACTTCATGTACTTGCGCGCTATAATTACCTACCGCCCGGCCGAGCGGTCTCGGGCCGTTTGCGGACCATATTCAGTGCGGTTTTCGCAAGCGAAGCGCACGCACGTTATTCAATTTTAATCATTCCATTCGTTTGTACGGGTACCTACAATGCCGTCTGGTGCCTTATGTGCAGTAGATGGGTACAAATCAAGTAAAAGAAGGGATAAACACCTAATATTTTTCCATTTACCTGTCAATGAAGAAAGTTAAGTGATAAACTATTACCATTTTTTGTCGTTTCAAAATTATTACAGTCAGCACCAATTTATTAAAAACATATTTTACCTTTATACGATACAATTTTAAACTACCGAACATATTCACAGTTCTCAATAAAATAGACACAAATAGTTATGTTAATTTAATTTTATCGAAGAGGCGGCCTTGCGATTGCTGTGGGATCGCGCGGTGCGAAGCAATAACAACTGTACGCTTGAGCATTTAGGCACATTTTAGCATGCAGCGGTTGCTGACGCGACGGAGTAGGCTATTATAGCAATAGGTATTGGAAATTTTCTACTGAGTGAAGTATCTGTTACGTAGTAACTATTTAGTAATCTGTGCCAACGGGCAGTCGCGCTTGCAACCACGAGACCAACGAACAGTCGCGCTTGCAACCACGAGACCAACGAACAGTCGCGCTTGCAACCACGAGACCAACGGGCAGTCGCGCTTGCAACCACGAAATCAACGAACAGTTGCGCTTGCAACCACGAGACCAACGAACAGTCGCGCTTGCAACCACGAGACCAACGAACAGTCGCGCTTGCAACCACGAGACCAACGGGCAGTCGCGCTTGCAACCACGAGACCAACGGGTAGTCGCGCTTGCAACCACGAGACCAACGGGCAGTCGCGCTTGCAACCACGAGACCAACGGGCAGTCGTCAAGTGATTTTATCCACCCGCTATCTCCTATAGCTTGTGGCCACGCGGTGAGCGGGTAAAGTTGCGTTAGTGCAATAACGCTGCGTGTTCTCATTACTCTGTTATTAGTGGGCCGGAGTTCGTCGGCAGCTATCACAAGATACTCACCTCGAGAACACACAGGAGGGATTGTGGCGGGAATATTATTTGAGGCTCAGTGGGAGGCAGTTTAAGAAAAATAGCTATTCTTAACGTAATTGACGTATTTAGAGAAAAAGAATGGTTTA
Organism: Luperina testacea; assembly: GCA_927399505.1. Classification (NCBI taxonomy): domain Eukaryota; kingdom Metazoa; phylum Arthropoda; class Insecta; order Lepidoptera; family Noctuidae; genus Luperina; species Luperina testacea. The sequence goes on from OV656774.1 coordinate 412,237, forward strand.
TGACGGCTTTTGCTTTGTAATGCGCGAATGACTTTCTAACTGAAACGAATTATTATTTATGGATGCTTGTAGCCGGCTACTTTGTATATTTACTTAAGAAAACCTTTCAAAAGAAAAGGTTTCGCTGTACAATAGGCCGCTCGTCAGTGGGAACAGAACTGATTGAAGCTGGCCTCTTTATTCTATTGGAACTATGTACTACGCTAGGCCAGTTCAAGGTCAAAGCGGTGACGTGCGGTCGACTGTACTAGTTCGGGGAGCACACACAACAATTTAAAACCACACTAAGTTACTTTCGACCCATAGAGTCACAAGCCTGAGACCTGAGTGTGTTAGGCATAATAACAAATAAATCAAACATTATGATAATAATTTTCGAAACCAATTTAAGTGTATGTGTGTGCTATTTATGTTTCCTCAACTCGCATATTGAGTTGCAGATGCTTGAATACTTGTGTTATTAGTAAGTTAGTCTGCTGGTTGCACGTAGTATGTTGCGCGCTTCGGCTGCAGACTGCCCGAGTATTGCGGTGTATATGCGGCGATGTATGGCGGACTGACGGGGAAGTTTGTGATTACTTGCTGTTATTAGTAATGTTGGACTGAGAACGTACTTTAACCAGATGTAGTGGTTTCATGCGTTTTGTGGGACGTAAGAAGATTATCATCTGTATTGTAGAATACAATCTGTATATTTCGTGATGGATCTGTCGCAGCCAACTGAGCCGTTTAGTTAACCGCCTAGCCTTTGAACTAAACGGCGGCCGTTCAACTAACGGCCTGAATGATATTCAATATAGTTGAGATATTCAATTAGGTCGGGATTGTAACCATGCGAGAGCCGAATTGGTCGCAGTAACTAAGCCAGAGCACCCCGATCAAATGGGTTCGGTTAAAACTGTGATCAACCGCGTGCGAGCCGAGAGAGCGAAGCGACGCGAGCACTACTTCCAAAGGCCAGGCGGTTAACTAAATGGCTTATTTAACCAGTTGCCTGCGATATATCTACAATAATAAGACACCCAATACTAAATTTCAGCAAAGTCAGTTACGAATCTATTGTCTTACCTTCAGCAGGGACACTAAGCATCTACTTGGTCGTACATGCACAGGGTACAGAAAGTTTCATTAGAAACTGAACGAATTCAAATAGGAATAGAAACAGTCCAGAGGCATTGTAAGGAAATCAATTACAATCTTAAATAACAAAATGAATGTCTGCATGAATGATGTCCGTGACTACCGCCGGACCACCAACGCCAATCACTTCCATATTTGGTAAATAATTAGTGCTCAATTGGTACTAATTAGTAGTCGAACAACAAAATTGGCACCTTAGTAGTTTTCGAGAAAATCGACTTTGATGGTAGTCACGCTCTGAAGGGAGCACAACTTAATTTAGTCGGGTTATACGCGGAGATTTAGTATGGAAAGTAATGAAAGCTAATTTCTCTTAAAATACAACACTTAGGAATCTTAATTTTTGGTTCCTATAACTTCTTCAGGAGTACTAATTTTTGTATAAATTTGGGAAGAAATCACAGAGGTTTTAATAGGGAAATCTTGAAATGAATATTTGGCACCGTGACTACCGCCGCCCCACCACGTAAACTACTGAAGTGGTAATTTTGAATTTTAGGTAATAATTTTATCTCGCAGGGTACTAATTTTCTATGTAGGTTTGAGGAAAGCGACAAGCTTCCCTAACTTGGAATCAACATTCAAATTCGTGGTCCTGCTGAACAATTGCGAGAAAGTTATCATCGTTGATTTCTCGGTAAATACAAATGTTACAGTTCTGTTTTTTTTACGAAATAAATCACATTTATGGGTACTAATTATTTGTATACTCAAAATAGCTGTAGCGTGCCCCCTTTTTGTTGTTCGAGTACTAATTAGTACCAATTGAGCACTAATTATTTACCAAATATGGAAGCGATTGGCGTTGGAGGTCCGGCGGTAGTCACGGACATGCGTGAATCGCATAACTTTATAACTTGACCCGCAAACTATTTATAGCCTACCATTTCTCAACTAACCAACGAGCTATGCACTTCAATATAGCAGTTAGTAGACATATTTCCATCCATACATCGTGGCGATACAAGTCGAGCGTCGTGCCAACCCTGCCAAATCTCTGCTCACTAACCCCTGACGCCGTAATGTTTAAAAGAAAGCCATAACAGTTTGGCCGATGCCCGCACTGCTGCCCGGCCATAAAGTAACTACGAACAGAAGGCCGACTTCATACAACGAGAGCAAACGGGCGCACGCGCATATAGACGCATACGTAAGGCGATCTCAGGCCCTTTGTACACACACGTTTTGCAGTCGTGAAAAGCTACGGTTTATTCCCCGTGTGTAGGTCGTCAGTGTTGTATGGACTACTATGAAAGCTTGTTGACAGGCATGTTTTTTCTACGGTTTTTTAAACGCCGTGCCTTAAAGAAACCTTGTGTACAAACGGCCTCAAACTAGGTATGTGAAACAAATGACGATGAAAACGCGTCTTTTCGCTCGTCGCATAGAGGCGACCTTCTGGACCAATCTTTTAAATTCCCCGACGCGACGCCCAACGCCCGCGCCGACGGCGACGCCGCGCCGCGCACTTTATGGCCCGACGCGCGACGCTGCCAACGAACGCATAATTGTTTTTAATGGCACGCACTTGTCTTTGTGAGCGCACGAGATTTAGATGTCGTCGCTTTTATGTTTGTTTTAAAGTGATTTCTGCAATAATTACACCGACACAATCTAAACTACTATTTATAATGTGACGGCAGACTCATCAACACTTGAACATACTAGAGTCAATATAAAGTATAAAATCATCAAAAATGACAATTTGACTGCATACCGTTTTTTTCTTTAGTATGAATGAATGATATATTTATTTGCAAGAATAGGTAGCTAACATAAGTTCTTAAGATCTCTATGGGTTTCACTATATTCGGCATTTCAGCCGAGCAAATATTTAGATTTTACTTACATCTTGGTTATACTAATAGCATGCAGTACACATTTAATAATTAGCAATAACATAAAAATACTAATAATAATTTCATAATTTAAATTTGGATTACAATGCAATTAATAAAATTAAATTATACAATAATATTCCTATAAAATAATAATTTATATTAAAAATAGCGATTAATAATAATGATATCATGTCAATGAAAAATAAGCAAGAATAATGAAATGTTTCAGTATTATTTAAGTAACATAAATATGTAGATCAGATGTCATAATAATAACGTTTCCGGATGACAGCGATGCGGACGAGTACTTCGACGCCTAAGTGTCCTTTGTTTTTGTATTTATTTGTATAGTAAGTTAGTCATTTAATTTAGTATCTAGTGTAAAGAGGTTGTATTAGCTTAGATACATTCAATAAAGTTACTTCAATTATAATAAATAAGTCATTGACATAGCCTTTTCATCTTTTTCGAAAAGTGAGTTGTTGTTTCTTACAAATTTGTAGGTTTCAAATACATATAAAGACGGGAAGATAAGCAGCTTTTGCTGAATAAATACAGGTTTACAAGAGTCTGTCCACTTAAAATTGAAAATTGACCTTACACTTACACTTTTTTTGGGCTATGAATGCCTTCTGGGCATCAGTTGAATTCCCCCATACAGTTAGTCCATACCTTAAAAATATGGCTTATACCGATAAAGCTATTTGAATGTCTGTTAGATTTTTGATCCTCCGAAGTGCAAATACGAATTCGGTTATTTTCTTAATTCATTATCTACTTGAGCTTTCCAATTGCAATGTCTGTCCATAACTACTCCTAAAAATTTGATATTATTAACTTCTATGTCATTATTATTGTATTTTAAATTTAATTTCATTTAACTTGCAAATTTTTTGTGGTAATTATATGGCGAAAATGTCATAAGTTTCATTTGTATTTATTTACAAATTATTCGTACCAAGCCAATTTATTAAATATGTCAATGCTTCGTAACTATTTTACTGACAATTAGAGTTTTCTCTTTTGTCAACAAGGTAGTATCATCTGCAAACAATATAGTAAGTAGTAAGAGCTGTTAGAGCCATTTATAATCTATTTCGCCGCGAATCTCTTAGGGAACTATTTAAAAAGGTTAATATCATGACGGTACCTTGCCAATTCATTTATGAAAATATTACGAGTATGTATGAAAGAAAAAACCAACATCTTTTTAATAAAATAAGTGATAGACATAATTTTAACACTAGAAATAAAGATAAATTAGATCAACCTTTTTTCAGATTATCTAAAGTACATACAGCTTTTATGGGGTGCTGTGTTAAATGCTACAACAAAATACCTTGTGACATATTGCAATTAAATGAAAGAAAATTTAAAACTTATATTAAAAGTACACTATGTAAACAAGGATATTACAAATTAGAGGATTATATCCAAGATAAGAATGCTTGGAAACATGCTGGTCGTGCTCCATAGGACAATCTAGAGTCTAGACAAAATCAAACTGGTTCCTAATTTAATTTATATTTTTTAAATTTTTATGACATTGATTTTTACAATCTGTGACTACAGTAACTCACACACTTGTTAAAATTCTAGGATCATCTACTTTTACAATATTTGTAAATAGTTTGTAAGTATGTGAGCACCATGTATCTATCACATAATTTATTTACCTGTAATTGCTTCAGTTTTAATTCTTTTTACTTTTTGTGGTAGACTAATTTTATTCTAGGTACATTCCATCTTCACATATATGTATACAAAACTTTGTAAAATATTTTAAAAGAGTAACGGTGGAGTTTCTTCTCCATATGAACACTACCTTTTGGAAGGGGCGACTAGAATCAATTCAATTTTACTGTAAGTTTTGACGTTCAAAAGTGCCTTTAATGTGCCTATTTTCAAATAGGCATAAATGATTTGACTTTGACTTTATATTGGTTCGTGGAGTTGGGCAGTTCGTTTATATATATAGATAAACAATAAGGGGCCAAGGACACTTCTGTGCTACACCATAGTAGTTTGCTAAGTACGGTGACCTATAGGTTTTCTGGGTGTTAGTTTTGAAACACATTTTTTTAATCTCCGTGCATTGTTGTCGGCCTCTTAAGTAGCTTTCGAACCAACTATAAGCAACGCCTCGTACACCACATTGCTCAAGTTTGCACAAGTAATCGTGACTCACTGGAACAAATGCAAAATAGGTCCTTTGAAAACTAGTTGCAAACTTTCAAGTTGTTCAAAATAGTGCATTTTAACACTCTATGAGCTGTTCCATTTAGTTTAATTGTTTACCAAACAGAAAACTAGTCTGCAGAGTTTGAGCAATATTTTCTATTATGAAACACCGCCACCGTCTACAAAAAACAACAGTCAACACTTGGGCTTAGGGTACATTCATGGGAATAGTTTATAAAAAAATGCAGTTTTATAAAACGGCAATTTGGAACCCCGCCTAAGTTTATACTTTTCAGAATTTAAGGGTAAAGAAAAATTTAGAATATTTGAAGAATTTATAGTATAAAAGGAAGCAACAAAGACCAAGCATTTCAAAAGTATGGACTATGGATAGATAATAATAATGATGACCCCATTGTGGTAGATTGAAATGTTGAAATTGACACAAAGCCCATTTCTATTCATTTGTCGAGACCAGATTTCCAAGAAAGGTTCCTTTCATCCAATTTTACTTTACGTCCTATAATAGCACGTTATTCTGATTTCTTAGAATTGCATGCTAGTTGGAAGTTGTCTAGATGCCTGTCTACGTCATTAGGAAGTGGGTGAACTATACAGGGTCAAATTAAATTACCTAGCGAAACTACAATATGTAGCCGTGATAGGTATCGATATCTTAACACGACAGGTATCGATAATTATTAAAAAAAATCTTTTTTTTGGTCATCGAGCGCTGTTAGTTTCGTTACTTAAAGTATGAGTCAAGAAAATTATTTTTATTTTGTTTTATCGTGTTTAGATATAACCAACCAACCAACCAACCAATAGGGTCTGTGATGATTACAAAACAAAACTTATTTTAAAACTGATGTTTCAAGTGGTGCTACGAGTACCTACTCGTAACTGCGGTTGATAACGCCACTGCAGACAATCGAATGAATTTTTTTTGGTTTATCATTTTTAGATAGCGATATGCATCGCGTTTGCTAAGTTTCGCTAGCTCATTTAATTTCACCTGTATTCCCCTATTATTTAGAAACGTTTCATTGGGTAATTGCAGTCACCACCACAGAAAAATCAGATCAAACAGGCGTGGTCAAAGTCAACTCTGTGTACATAGGAGTAGGGCGGCACTAAGTGTTTTTTTGACAGAGCCTACTATAACATTAATGAATTTCTAACAGAAGCATTTGTATTGACATAGATTTTGATGCATTATTATTTTTTATTTATTTTTGTTTACTAATTCACATAACATTAATGTTTTTGACTTGAAATTAATTAATAGAAATCGTTATTATTCATACTATTTGCAGTCATACTAGGTGGCAAACATGTCTCCCAGGGATGTGCCTTACAGGCGTTGCATGGGGGGGGTTCCGGAATTGGTCTTTTAAGAGGAACCGGGACCACCCCTATGTGCTGATGGTGATCACCGGGGTGGTTTTAGTGAGCTAAAATTCCCACACTCCCCGACCTCCCTCTCCGGAGGTCGGGTGTCTTTTGAAGGTTTTCCCCGGCAACAAAAAATAAAAAAGGTGTCAAACATGTCTGATCCTTTTTTTTATCCTCTGGCTTGCCTTTATTGGCCGGCTGGAGTGAACAATGACGAGGAACAGAGCTCCCACCTCATTCTTGCCTTTATTGGCCGGCTTGAGTGGAGATTCGCAAGAGCAAACGTGCTCGGAGGAAGGAAGTATTCCAGTAAGATGCTGGTAGGGATCTTGACCGTACTTCCGGGATTGTCCTGATAGCCGTGGAATACCTCTCCACTCCTCATAAGCACCTCAGGACATGTTGCCCCCTTGTTGCTACGTCACTATGTGCTAGCGACCGTTTCCGGGGGCCCATTATTGAGTGTGCAAGTCACCCCCTGCCATTTTATCCGTGTATATATAAAACATTGATCAGGCAGGGGTCATAGTTCTTCCATAGTTCTTGGTAACCAGTCCACTTTAGCCACCCAAACCCATAGCCCAACTTTTTATTTTTCCATATCCTGCAATAGCCTTACACCAACCGGGGGTTATCCTTGGGTGCACTTGCATAGTGCATACAGGGATAATCGTCGGTTGGTGCCGCATTTCATTAAAATTTACAAAGGGGCCTCTGCGAGTTGGCTTCGGCCCCTCGTATGCCTTCCAAAGGACCGGGACCCCATGGTCCCGAGATATGAAAAATGTAACTAAATAATAATAATAATAATCATTTTATTACCTGCATGCATTTTTATTCTTGTATGTGTACACATGTTTGAGCAAATAAATATTATTTTGATCTTATCTTACCACTATTATATACTCGGATACCTGCCAGATTGTATGTAAATACCCACGTCTCGTATTTGTCTTACTGACAATCTGTTGACTACACATCCAGCAATCACACTATACAATAATTTGTACTGAACAATATTTCCACATATCATTCACTCTAAAATAAACTTTATTTACGACCCTATAAAGCTTAATTTCTAGTGTAAAAATTTGAGGTCGTGTATGTAAGGCTAAGTACACACGGGAGGGATAGCCGATCAAATAGTTTGTCGTCCAATTACGGACGCGCGACTAGTGTTGGTTAATAGCGAGGCGTCGGCTCTATGAAACTTGACGATGCACGGCTACTAGGGGCAACACTTCGGTACTTATTGGAGCGGTTAGCAGGCAGGTTTGCTTAAGGTTGAAAGTAATGATTTCGCGTGACGCTGCTTTTTTTCCTGGGGTTGGGTTTTTTGGTCGAGGGGACCCTTTACGGTACTTAACGTATGCTTTGAAACCCTACACTTGATGTAACATTTAAAAACTCTGATGTCGATAATGATGTTATTACTTTAATTGGAAGGTAAGTATCCTTTTCGAATCATTTCAGTAACTATGAGTTATATTATGCATCGAAAAATATTGTAATTTAGCGTCACTTCTTCGATTGCAGCAAATTAACTTATTATTCCATAATAACCGTAATTATAAATAACATGAATCACCCAATCTGCTAACTCATTACCGCGAAAATAAAGCGTATCACACACGTATTAAATTTTAAATCTGTTGCACTCAATTATAAAGTTCAGTACACACTATTAACCTACCTTATTCCAATAGCGTCCACGCGTCGCCAACCGGTTTATCGGTGACGGATGACTGGACGCAGGTGTAGCCCGCACCTTACATTACAACAAACACTATCCACATCACACATACTTTATGTCTACGAAATAAGGTATATTTTGGTTTATGTTATAAATAAGTTACGGTTGTAAGCCTTGTTACAACTTGATATAGGGCGATTGACACAGGTATGTGGGATGTGGGGATGAACGAATGAATATATCTCTGCTGAAGCTATTTTTATCCACATAAGGGGTAACACCCCGTGAACGATGGAGAAGTGAGATAGTGACCGTAAAAATCGTTGTATTGTTAAACAAGTTTATTTTTTCCTTATTCTTTTGTTATCTCTGACAGATAAGATTGATTCAGTTGTGTTACGTCTGAGTTTGATATGTTTCCCTCACACACAGAATATGTTTGAAAAATAGAAATAACATTGAAAAAGACACCTTGGGCACTTACCAAAATATACAAAGCCTCCGGTCACAATGACTTTGTACGGAGTTAGCTTTAATAAGGGTAAAAACTTCTTTACTTACATTTTCTGTAAAACATCACAGGGCACAATACATGCAAAGGATCATCTTTCATCATCCCCATATAAAAGTAAACTCGACTCGTAAGTTAACTAGTGCCACAATCGCATATCAATCATCCATTCCCGTATTTAACGAACCAAAAAACTCAGCCTCACAATGGGGGATGACTTTGAATAAAACCCCCAGCCCCCGGGGGCGGGGGCGGTGGGGGTAAGGCTATCAAAAACACATGTCCTGTAACGTAGCGCCTATCGGCTTGGTGGGGAATCTTTCAATGGTTATCTTTTATTCGTGCCGAGCCCCCGTTGTGATAGGGATGTGGGTAATGTAATGAGAGCAAGGCGAGGAATTAAAATATTAATAGTAATGTTCGAAACGTCTTGATCTGCAGGGCGTTAGCTATGGCCCTCTCTTGCTTTAAGGGTGCTAAAAATCTAAGCAATATTTGGGTAGTGAAGGTCAGACAGGCAGCCTCTCCATGTAAAACACTGGTATTCGGCTGCATCCGGGTAGACTGGAAGCCGACCCAAATATACTTGGGAAAAGGCTCGGCAGATTGATTGATTTGTCTTTCTCTCGTATCAATGTCTCATATTATTATTTCGTCCGACCAGTACGTAGCGACCCGGACTGCTCTGTCGTTCGCTTCGTGTGCACTTACAGTGCATTAACATGACTTTTCTATACCAAATTCTGTGTGTTGAAATTGGTCGATTACCTATTGTGAAGGATCATCATGGCCACTATTATTTGTTGTAGGCTATCACTGTTGTTTTCTTTCTTTCTAGGCATCTATTATTTCGATTAGTAGCTAATTACATAATTTGCATGCGTTAACAGTTTAATATGATTGACACCAGTCAAAGTGCAGAAAGCATCACTGAACAGCTAATAATATTAATCTATGATTTGCAAACGTGATTGTATTTGCCGGTCTGCTGATTCTTATCAAATTGATTGACGCATTTAAGCTACCTAATAAATAACCACAGATAACAATAAAAAATAAAGGATTGTTGATCCAATCATTCAATGATAAGAATCCCGATCGAATAACAAAGAAATAATTTCGTTTATGATGCAATATTTTCTTAATAGCCTGTACATTGACTTTTATACTTTTTAATTGCACGATTCATAATATGAAGTACGAGTATTAGAGAGAGCATTAGGATCGAAAAAAAAAATTGTCTCCTTTCTGTAACTGTTTCTATTGTTACACTCCTGCTAGTACACAGAACTTACTTAATTTATATACCATTGTATAGATAATTTAATGGAGATTAATTCGGTACTTTTCAAAAATTGATTTAATGCAGTAGAAACGAAAAATACATCAAAATATTTCTAAAAAATTTCCCGTCATTCAAGTGTGAATCTTGAAAATATTGTAGCTTGCGAAAAGATCGATTAATTGAGTCAATTTTTTGACGTGACAACGTCTAATAAATCGATGAAGCTGGCTGCACTCACGAAAAAACATGACTCATGTTGCGTTACCTCGCGGCCTCGCTCTGTAGCGTGAAGGTGTTCCATGGCGGCTTGAAGTGCAAGCGAATATTAACAAAATATGCAATGCAACTATTCCATCAGTATTTTCTTATGACGTTGTCACGTTCAACTATCGTCAGTAAACCGACTTTACGGACAACCGATTTTTTAATAGATTCGTTTCACCCTTAGTAGAAATACTATTGAAAATGGCTCTTTTATTCAAAGTAATTTAATTGTAATTAATAAAAACCGAACTTATATAATATCTTTATATATGGTTTTTTACGATCAAATGACCATTATGAGTCGTGCACTTTTGGATTTAAGTTTTCCTTTTGCTGTCAATATGTTTCTCTCCACGAGATCATATCTATTCTTTGCTATCGGTTCGGATACATCAGTAGGTACATTATTCAGTTTCACAAAATGGGGATTTTTCCATAGCTTGAAACTCTAGCAGCCCTCGTATCAGAATCAGAATTTATGTTTTTGTAAGAACGTATTTTTAGCTTGTATGATATTAACAGTATTGTATGTTCTGTATATCTACCACAGCGTAATTTATGATGCACAAATGTCATGTTATGTATTCCGCTACTGTTCCCACCTTGGAGCGATCTCAACAATACTCTAGTTGGCGTTTAGTGAATTTATAGCGGTTACCTACGGCATCTGCGTGAGATTTATGAAAGTGTGCCACTCGAACACTTACACTTTTTGTGCCGTACCGTGCCGCTGTGCCGTGCCGGACTGTGACAGTGATGGAGCGAGTGACGCGGGATGGAACTAGTTTGACAGCGGTTTATGGTGTAAATCGGCACCACAACTGGTCGCACTGGCAGTTGCAAATAATGTTCATGGTTTATTATAAAAATAAAACAAAGGGGTTGTTTTGTTGTAATGCTCAACAAGCCAGTTCTGGATAATGGTCTTCAGTTTTGATAAATAGTAAGTTAACGTTCTACATACGTACTGTAAATCATTATTATTTGTTGCCAAAAGACGACAATTTTATTTTTGTTAGATACTTCGATCATATTACCATAACGACTTGATGCATTTCATTGGGACAAGAATACACATCGGATATCATGTAACATGTCGCGGAATTGTATGGATACGTCAATAAACATCCAAATTGTAGCACCTTGAGTGAGCGCGGTGACAGACCCGCTGGGCGGATTATTTTCTAAATTACTTTATATTTATTGGCAAAAAGAGCATCCATCGAAATCTTTTCTTTTCGAAATTCTGCAATTTGCTCGGTCACAAATAGTTGTAGCTATACAGGGTTATTGGAAAAATATTAACAACCTCTTAAGAATCATTGTACTCATCATTATGAACAACTTTTACTATGGGACCAAACCTGAAATCGCGAAAAACACATACATTTATGTTTGTATAACTCGTCAAAATGTAGGGAACAGCTGTTTTTTTTTCGCGATTTCAGGTTTGTTCCCATAGTAAAAGTTGTGAAATCACAGGCGATTAAAAATAATGTTCAAGTTTGTAGCTGACCAATTTGATATTGAAACAAAATTAGCTATGTTTTTGACTCTTAACGCCATCTATTGAGTTTATCTGCAATAAAAATTATCGTGATCAATACGATAACATAATTATAAAAAGTCAATGTTATCGATTCCTGATATTGTTATTAACGTAATTTGCAATACTTATCTTAAAAAAAATCGCATGTTCTTAGTTATTTACATATATTTTAAATACGTTCAAAAACATTCATAAAAACATTACATGATCAATTTATCAAATTCGACGGGGATTAATTAAATTGTCGAATCGATTAAATGGAAACGATATGATAAAACTAAGTCCTTCATATAAGAAGCGAAGGACTGAGAGAGAGTATTAAGATAAGAGTTAATACTTTAATATTTACGCAGGTGGTGTAACAACGTTGATGTATTTCCGATAAGACTTGTTACTTGCAATTAAAAGATTCTACGATTATGATATTATCGTTATCATTTGTGAATGTACTCATGTTTATTGGGCATACCTAAGATAAAGTCAGGGAAATTATTTATTAAGCAAATTGACTGCCAACTTATATTGTCCGTATATTCAAATTACAACTTTCATTTTTGACACTTGCATGAAAGAGCAAAAAAATATGAAAGATTGACATAGGGTGTCAATTTGCTTAACTCTTATTTTTACTACGTACAGGCAGTTTTGTTTTGGTTCATGTGTACTGGTGTACCTACGGCATAATTTCTTTGTCCTCGGGAGGTGAAGGCGGACGTGTATAGTAAAGGAAAATATTAAATACATTACATACATTGCGGATTAATTGAATTGCCATAAACCGGGCTCAATACTACGAGCCTCCAATTAATCCATACTATTCCAATTAATTCCTCCAATTAATCCATACTATTCCAATTAATTCCTCCAATTAATCCATACTAATCCAATTAATCCATACTAATTACACTAATATTATAAAGTCGAAAGATTGTGAGTGTGTGTGTGTTTATATGTTTGTTACTTCTTCACGCTCAAATGGCTAGACCAATTTTGATAAAATTGTGTAAGGAGACATAGGATAGTTTAATTCCGATATTCCCACGTTATCGATACTTATGTGGGTGAAACCGCGGAGCGCTGCTAGTACTCTAACAAAGACGGTCCAACAACCACTGCGCATCGAAAAAAAAACATATACTCAGCAAACAAGTAATCTACAACAAGACCAATGATACAATCTTCAAATGGTATAATAATAAAAAAATAACTTTATCTTTATTATTCACCCTGTATAATGAAGAAACGATTGCGCAACTATCGCACCGCCGGAGCGCGGCGCCGGCGCGTGATACGGTCGTTAGTTGCAACTTATGATGCCGAAGATAAATGATATCTGTTGGTGTCAGTTTTTGTGAATGCGAGAAACGAATGGGTACCTATAGTCGGGAACTCGGGAGCATCACTGTTTTTGTATGGGAGAGCAAAAATACCGCGATGCTGCAGCAATGAGATGTCGTGACGTAACGTTTCTGTATACATTTGGGAGTAGGTTACCTACAGGAAATATCATTTATTTTCAAGTTTGCAATCTTACGTCATTTTTCAATCTGATAAACGTAATTACTACCCGGAACTAACTAAATAAACACACATTAGGTATAAGCTTTGTCGGTATTTCTTTTCTAATTTTATTTTCCCTATATCTACAAAAGTTTAAGCAAAACATGAAATACTGCTTATTCGATGCACCAAAGACACGTTCTAAGGTGTACGTGGCTTTGGATAGTGCTGACGTAGAGAAGTATAACTGCGTGGAAAGTTGAATGTGTATTGAAGCATTGAATATGTTTTTATTATAATATTATTTTTTATTAATTTACTACTTTAAGCACACAAATCTACAGAGGCGAACTTAATGCTACAGACATTGTCTACCAGTCAACCTTAATTAATAACTCTACCCCTTTTGTTTCTATTCTACCTTGTAGTTTTCTATGACTTCCAAATGCTCTTATAGGGCATGGAACTAACCAATTTTAAATCCTACTTATGACCTGTAGAAATGACATGCAAATAAATATATTTTTTTCCAGGTACAAGAGAACTTAAGGTAGTACCTATTTAAATATTACGTCAAACGATGATTTACCGGAGACCATTTAATTAATCATTGCCTCATTGCCAATCGACCTCGATACGGCTCTGATAAAATCATACCTATTTAAATATTAATCAGTAGCCTTATAAATCATTATTTTTTTTGTAATCGAACTGGATTACTTGATAAGAAATGAGTGCACGCTACCCAACTGGTCTACTACTATTTCGTTAGGTTTGCACAGAGCTCACGTGCGACTAATCTTATAGTCCACTAAACTAATCCATACAATACATATCCATAGGTACACACGGCTACATATCAAGCTATACGTTTCCAGCTTAAGCTGACCTCGCATTGGTTTGGCTTGCCTTACAATAAGAGGTCAGCTTGTACTGGAAATTTATAGCTTGATATGTAGCCGTGTGTACAGTCGGCGACCAACATTGTCTGACCCACCCAACATTGCCTGACCCACTACTAGCATATCTTGTTAAGACATTTTAATTATTATCTTCTTGTCGTTAAAGTTGAAAGGCTTTTAAGTAACACGGCAATGCTTAGGTACTACCTAATATTTAATTTCGCGTATTCTCAGTTATTGTGGCTTAGCGGTTCGATGCTGGATTGCCGACGAACGACATGTGGGTTTTCGAACACAATCAACCTATTTATCAATTTCTTTTTTAATTTGTTTTCATTTATGATTTCTACAATATTTCTTGCATTATTAAAGAACGACCAATATGATTTTCGCCTAACAACTTTTCTGGAAAACAGGTGGGTATATAAAAAAAACTATAAGTCCTCAAATGAGTAGGACGAAGTAAAAGTTTACTTCGTGGGGTAGATTGATACTAATTGATTTAAGTGACCAAAGTCAGTCTACCTACAGGAACAGTGACTGCGCACAAACATTTCTAAAACGTTTGACGTAAACCGTGAAAAGTATTTTGGTGTAATCAAAGCGTCATGTCGCACTTTAATGACTACAAAACATTGTTGGCTGGATGTCGTCTATGGGACCTGTGACGAATTAGTATAAGTTGGTGGTCAATTTAATAGTAGTCAGAATTTGGAGATTCTGCATGACGTCATGCTGCCGACTGTGCGAATTGCCTATACAAATACAGATATTTACTACGTGCAAGATAACTGCTCCATCCACCGTGCAGGCATTTTGCAGAATTGCTTAGCTGCTCAAGAAGGCATTAACTGGCCATCTAAAACTCCCGTGGGCGGAGTACCGCCGTGTTCTCGTAGAGGCGATCGGCAGCGGCGGCGACCTCTCGCGTCCTGCCCTGGTTCAAGCCATGGTCCGGGGCGAGAGGGGGTGGGGGGCAGTCGCCTCCTTCTGCGAAGCAGTCATGCTAGCAAAGGAGGCGGCGGGACGGCTGAGGGAAAGAGCCTCCCGTCCCAGTCCCCGCTGGAGACGTTCCAAACGTCGGGAGCCGCGCGACGACTCCCGGCCACCGTAGGCGCGGGCCTGCGGGAGGAGAGTAATGGGTATCTCACCGTCCGATCAGGACCAGGCCCATGCTGGACGGCGCGTACGTGTTCCACGCGCGCCTCAAAGAGATGTCAGCACCAATTGAAGGGGCCCGTCAGGGCCGAAGCCTGCCGGGTTGGCGGGATTGTCCGAAAGGGTTACCGCTGGCCCGGAACATAATGGGCTAAGAAAGGAACACGGTTGGGTTTTAGTCAGTAAGAGTCTGACACTCCCTTCCGCTCCACCCAGAGCGGGAGGGGTCATTTGATGATTTCCCATCCTGAAAAAAAAAATCCTATAGACCGGTCAAATGGTTTTAATTTGGGACACATCCGAAGTGCGAAATAAACACATTTTGGCTGAGATCGTGTCATCGACATGGGAGCACATGACAGGAAAAAATTTGTGTTGAAACATGGTGTGCGGTATGCGTAGTCGCTTACAGCAAATTATACTACGCACTACGCAAATTATACTGCGCTATTATTATATTAATTATGCTACTATAGTAGCGGAGTGGCGCACAGTCTCCTTCTATAATTTGCTTAGTGTGATTCAAAATACTTATAAGTAGACTAGGTATACCTAGTCTACTTATAAGTATTTTGAATCACACTATGTAAGTAAATGCTCAATTGAATGAATGCTAAACAATTAAAATGTTGCAGATTCTGTGGTGATGTTATTGTTATAAATGAAAATGCATTTTTATATTTAAATAACATGTTGATTCACTACATATAGCTATAAATCTGTAAAACATTTCATAAATTCATTCATTTTCTCGCATTTATACATCAATGTTTTCTCGATAACAAACTTCCAAGCATTAGCATTAACATAGCAACTTTTTTTAAATGTTTTAAATGGTTAGGTTTGAATATGATAATATAAAATGTATTAATTTTAAGTATAAGCATTTATTTACTTTATCTTACTTTAGTATATTTTAATGAAATAATAAACATTTTATTACTTGCAATGATTTTGTTTAATTTCTATACAAACTGTCCATTTAAAAAGATTTACCCGACTTCGTTCGTTAAAAAAAAGATAATAATTAAAAACAAAACATTGCTAACAAAAAGCTGTATTTAGGTTTTCCTGGTTTTGAACGCAGACAACGATGAATATCGAGCTGCCTTAGTGACTATGAGACCAACTCAACTCTTGTAATATATTTTGAAATTCGATCTTAGTTGTGATGCTAGACGCAATATTCTAAAGAATTTGAACCATATCGTATATTTTCATAAAGTTCATTATCGCACAATCACAACCAGCTGTTAAAATGAATCACGGAATTAGCTATTAACCGTAGACAACTTTAATGTTACTGATGCGCGATATGTTTTTTTATCCACCCTCATCTTGGTTATTTTTAGTAGTCGTGATACTCATTAGCCTTTCAACCTTAACAACAACAACATAATGATTAAAATCGCTTATCAACATGATTTATCGAAATGCTTGCACGGAGTATTCCAAATATTCACGATAAGGTTCAAATTCGCTATCACTCAAGTGGTTCAGATAATGTTGGCCACCGTCTGTACTAATCCGGGTGTGTAATCTGGGGCATAATAACGGATAGTATAATATCACTTGAAATAACGTTCATATGATATAATATTCATATGCTATAAAAACGTATAACCTAATTACATGGGATTAAATGTTATATTTCATATACCTAACCTTCTTTTGCTCTAATAAAATTTAGTATAACGTTCATACATGATATAATTTACAATTTGTATAATGCTCTTTTTATATAACGTTTAGTTGACCTGATTTTCATATTTACTAATTTTCAGCCAAAATTCTGTAATGAATTTTTTAACACCCTTGCTCGTAAAGCTGATGTAATTCCACCGGTTTTAAATATGTAAAGAGGGTCATAAAAAACGCGTGTGTTACCAAAGCAAATAGTTAAGTTATAGTCCATACAAATTCCATAACAGCATTATTTGCCATTTCAAATTTGGAACTGATCGCCCGCGCCGCCGCACGACTCCAGCTAGTGAGCAGCGCGCTGTTGCTATTCAAATTTCGAACTAATCGCCGCGCGGCGCCAGTCAGTAGGCAGCGCTAGCGCGCTGTTAAAATGGCGGGAAAGCAACAGTGTGCATTCACAGATTGAGTTTATTTAAAATTAAAAAAAACAGTTTATTCGGTAATTTAAAGATTCCATCCAAAACAAAGCAAATATAAGTGCCAAAATAACTCGGACAATAAATTTGGAGCCACAAACGAAGAAGTTTTGCCCTGAGCCGCGTCCCTCTTCTACTGATGATACTTTTTTATTTACAACTAATGACGAATTACAATGCTCTTCTGCCGCCTTTCAAGAAGTTTCGTCGTCTCCAACATTTACCCTAACACAAAACAATGGCATTATGAATAGTAATAATAATAATAAAAACATAATTAAAAAACCAACTACAACTACGACAACTACGTATCATTTTAACAATTGTAATTTCACTAACTGTTTCAATAATTAAAAATGAACAAAATATAAAATGTTTTTTTTTTTCTGTTTCCTCGCAAATGTGTTAAAAAACGTCGTACGATATACGTGCGTATGGTTATAACATGCTCGGCTCAATTACGCCCTCGCCTTCGGCTCGGGCTGAAATTCCGCCTCGCATGTTATAACCATCTTTACGCACTAATATCGTAATGTACTATTAAGTAAATATCAGGAAACATCAAACTCGTCTACCCAAATGATTCACCAACAATAGAGGGGACTTGGCGCTCGGTGGCCGCTGCTGCGGCACGCTAGTTTCACTCGCTCGCCTTTGCGCGTTAATGGTCACTGTTCTAACCTTTTTTTTTGTTTTCAGGGTGAAGATCCTGGATGGGAATCGCGGATGTCTGCCGCCCTGTGTCTGTCAGACTTTTACTGACTACACACCACCCCGGTGTTCCATCTCACACTTACGCCGGCGATCGCGGGAACGTACGATCCTTCCGCAACCCCCGACTGGTGCCGGCCCGCCGCTACGGGCCTTCTCGGGTCAGGGCTTAAGATAAATTAAAAAAAAATAATTTTTAACGGAGGTCGACTCAGGGTCGCTACCCTGAGTCGACCTCCGTTAAAATTTTTTTTTTTTGTAAATTTTAAAGAAAATTTATGTCAAACGAAAGCGAATAAATATAAGAGCTTGTCGACCCTTGACATTTCTATTCTACTCATCAAAAACTTTCGTTTGACATAAATTAATGTTCTTGATGTATTTCATAAATTACAATTACACCTAAAATAAGAACCAGAAATGACGTCATAATTTTACATGCGGGCAAAATCAAGCAACTTCAGGGGTATCGACCTCTAGACCTATGGTTTTATTGTTCATACCTCAAAAATGATTCATGTATCTGATCCATAGGACTTTTATACAGCCGGCTCTCGGACTATAGCTGTCCCGCCATTCCGCCACCAGGACCTCGAGAAGCTGACATTGATGTAGCTCCATGTGTCGCTGCATCGATCAGTCGCGCCGCACCCTCGCTTCCTCGCGCCACCGGACGACTCTGACGATTATCGCTCTCCACTGTTCTAACCTTTTTCTTTTTTAACGTGGAGATATGCTCATGCAATCTGCACTACCACGGGGAGATAGTGCAGTTATGTTGGACTCTAACCCACTAAAACTCCACGGGGTCCTCCTCTGCCGCTTATGGCGGGAACACGGGCATGCGTTACACTCATCTGTGAACCCACCGTGGCTGTCCGTCACCGGACCCTCCTCTGGGGAGTACTCCTCATTACCGGCGCACCAGAACACATAGCACGCCGTGACCACCCCAAGGACCAAACTAGCACATGGGCACCAGATGACCCCGTGTCTGGGCACCCTTGGTCCCCCTGCGACGGGTCAGGTCACTGGCCCCGCCGCCTGCCAATTTTCAGCTGCAGAGGATAGGGAGAGCGGCCAACGTAATACCAACACTCCTCCTCCAAGCCACGGCTACTGAGCCCCCCCGCCTCGACAATGCGAGAACCCACCGGGGGGGTCACTGTTCTAACCTAACTTAACCTAACGAAAAGTGCAGGCGTTTAAAATCTAAATAATTTTGAATATTATACTAATTGAATATTAATTCAAATGTGCATTATAGAAAATGTATATTACACCAAATAAAATTAGGTAAAATGAAATTATATCAATAATTCATTACATCATTTCATCGTTATATTAAAGAAAAGTAGGTATATTAAATGAAATTATGTCATTAGAACTATTTGTTATTATATCAAACGTTACACACCCGAACTAATCCATACAACTATACTTAGGTAATAGGTAATATGGGCTGGTGTCCGCAACTCCACGTCAATGCGCGTATTTTGCGTACGATACAACTATGTATATTTACTTTAATATTTGAAATCTCATCTGACTAGCTTTTTCCCAACTATGTTGGGGTCGTCGGCTTCCAGTCTTACCGGATGCAGCTGAATACCAGTGTTTTACATGGAACGACTGCCTGTCTGACCTCCACAACCCAGTTACTGGGTAACACTGTTTAGACTGGTTGTCAGACTTTCGGGCTTCTGACTACTGTCAAAGATCTACGAATGACAGCCGGGACCTACGGCTTAACTTACTTTCCGAGGCACGGAGGATATGTAAAGATGGCCACCCATACACAGACCAATCGCGGCAAGACAGCTTAACCTGATCGATCGACATGTGCGTCTGTTATTAGCCATGGGCCCCTCACTTTAATATTTTAAATACGAAAGTAATTCTGTCTGTCTGTATGTTGCCTTTTACGCTTAAGCCATGGAACCTATCGGTATGAGATTTTACAAATAGGTGGCTTTAGACCTTAAAAAGGACATAGGATATTTTTCATCCTGCTTATTAATTTATATTGAAAAACTAGCCGTGTACCCGATTGAATTTCTATACGAACTTTCATCCTCTATTTAACATGACTATCCGGCATGGCTGTGACAGGCATATTGCTATTAGAATGCCGGTTAGGAAATTATAAGTATTATGTATTATTATTTTATTTTGTGACCGAGCTTGAATTAATTTTATTTTGTGTTTGTATGTGTACCTAATTATTTTATATTGACATTGTATGCTTAATAATTGTATGAGTCTGTGTTACTTGATTAATGAATAAATAATAATAATAATTAACACCTAGGACGAAAAGCCTTCCTTAGATATAAGGAACTGTCTGTGTGAACAATTCCCTGCTTCTGACCTAGAGGTTCAGGCTGTACGTTGTCTGTCAGTGACTTAAATTAAGATTTATATTAAATAGATTAGATGAAATACTAAATAAAAGCAGATGAAATCGCGGGCAACAGCTAGCCTTACAACTGGTCTAATTTTCATTACTATTAAAATAAACGTTAAAAAATCAAAACGTTTCTTCCCCGTTTTGGTCAACATTACCTTCCATTCTCCTCAAAGTCATTTGAACCGATTCACAATGAATGTTTCATACAACGGCGGTTTATATTTGACTGAGTCTTGCCGCTAAGATTATTGCTACTTCTGCTGTTTGCTGAGAGGTGCACTCTCCTCCCCACCCCTCCCTACAGAGGGGAGACGATATTAAACCTGGCGGATAGGATGATGCAACCGCAGGTATTCTGTGATTCATTTGATTTGTTTCTAAGAGAGTTACAAGTAGATTATTTCAATCTATCAATACGACGCAAAAGTTTTAATCTGCGACGATCAATAACTATCAGGATTTAGATATAAAAACATGTTATTTGCACGAGTTATTGTAAATCTTTGTACCGGAAATTGCTGATAATCAGAACACGTTTGCACAGGTAAGAGAAGTGTGAAGTATTACAATTTGTTTTATTAGGTTTCGTGTGTTAACGTCTGTATTGTGTTGAGTAGAACACTAGCACTCTCAAGTGTTTGTTTAAATAACTCCCCAAACTTTGATCTATCTCCATACAAAACTTTTCTTTGGTGATAAATAATTATATATTTTGTAAGCGTCTGTTCTGTCAGTTGGTCTGAAGCAGGCGAAGTTTCAACTTGTATAGCTCTCCTTTGAATAAAATATAAATCTTAGTTCCGCAAGTAAAAAGAGAACACAGCTGAAAATACATTTTACTTGAAAAGAACGGAGCGAACACTAGCGCAAGTGCGAACCAACCGATCACGAATAAATTGCTTACACATACAATTTTTTAGAGTGGCGACGTGCATACTGAGTGTATAGTTATATTTGATTTTAAATATCATTAAAGAATTGTAACTATTAAATTGCTTAAGTAATAAGTCTGATCTTTTCGTCAATCTTCTGTGAGTTTTGCAAGTAGGGGTGAAGAGGAGATCAATTTCTAAAATCTTTCAGTAAAGTAATGTTTGCTCTCCAGAGTAAAATTAATTGTTTGTTGCACCGAATAATCTTTATTGTTATCTAGTTATCTCTCTTATTATCTTCGTCAATATCGCAATGGTCGGTTATTATCAAAAAATTAAATTATAACAATACAATTATGTCATGTATTGTGTTATTGTTATTATAATTGCCCATTTTTCCTTTATTCTATATAAATGGTTGTCAAATCAGTTACATTTTTAAATATTAGATTTAAAAAAAATCATTTAAATATATGAAAATAGTAGCGCACCGATAACTTTACACTGGCTAAGGAACAGGGTCGAATAGAGGAACCTCCTAAAAATACGAGCTATGTCCAGAAGTACTGCTTTCTGAATCGAGCCTGAGTATTTTAGCTTTTGCTGAAAATTTTAATGTATAATTTAATATTTTCATAATGAATCCATGTTGCATCAAATCATACTCAAAGATATCTGTCATCATAATGTGAAACACGTTGTAGATAAAGGTCAGTCGAGACGTTATCGCTACGTCCGTTAGTCCGCTCGTCCGCATCGACGCGATCGGGCGAGGTCGTTAGAGGCCGCGCTAGATACGACTGATTTACTAGCGATACACCGTTACATAAGATCTGCTGATATAAGGGACAGTGTAGGGTGCTGTGTGGGTGGGATGAAAAATAATTGGACGATCCTATTGAAAAGGGGGAAAAGTTTCTGTTTTCATCTTTTCTGGTAATTAAATATCTTATATTACATTTAGATTGTACAACCTGTAGGTATACTATAATGATGCATCCAATTTAAGTACGAATATACAGATAAGCAAAAAAAAGGTTGCCAAATTGATGAATTTTCTACAATACAATATTGGAGAAAACTCATCAATTTGGCAACCTTTTTGTTGCTTATCTAGTAATTATTTGTACAGCTGCCTACACTAAACCAAAAAGAACTCTAATCTACAAACCTACTAACTAACTAGGTCACCTAATCAGCAGTACGTAACTAAGCGTAAAAATGTCGACGGTGGCAGCACACGAATCACTCAGAGAGACCATTGCTTTACCCACGAGTTACGAGTTACGACGGATGCATATTCATCGCGAGCGCCGAACCATGCCGGACGAATGTGAAGCGCCCCTAATATACATTAGCGATAGCGGATTGTCCCGCTCCTAATTAATATTGTGAAATATTAACGCTGGATAGTTTCCCTGTGTGTTGAATCGTTTGAGATGAAGTATTTTTAGATGAAAAAGTTCGAATTACTTTTAGTGAAAAGCTAGATTTTTCTTCAGACTTTTTAATTGGCTTAGCTGTCATTTTATCAGTTCTTGTGTGTGGGAAAAGTCCTACAATCATAGAATCTAATAATCTCGTATTTATTTTTAATGTAAAGTGAGAGAATGTATTATGAACCTACTTGCACTCCCAGCGAAAATACTTTTTTAACTTATCATCTCCGTCACTAGCAAAAAGTATTTCAATTTAATACAAAATAACCCACCATATGATTAGAATACAACGTAATGTTTCAAAACAAACCTCCGCAAGCGAAACCGGGGCTACAAAGGATGCTAACATCCACATCTATATCAGATCCGTGCAGCTGATATTTGGTAATTTATGTAATTAAGATGTATCGGCACAACTGTAGCTACCTACCTACTCGTACCTATAGCACGAAACAGTTACAGTTCATAGTGCTCTGACTAACGAGCTATTGATTAGGGAGGAGATGTTCATATTTATTGAGGAAGTTAGTTGGGATTAGTTGTCTCGGAAACTGTTCTCGTTTCATCTTTTCCTGATCTAAGAAGTGACAGGATGTCTATTGACATTATTATTAACTGTTTAGTCTCTTACCGTCTTATTAAAAAACGAGTTCTACACTGACACCGAGACAGTCACTGTATTTTTAACTTTATCTCGACGAACATAAAGTTCTTAATGCAAAATTGACAACTTAGACTCGGGTTTAACCTCGGTTATTGTAATGAGATCTTTAACTTTGTCGGATTATAGATCGAAATTTAAAAGAGGCACGATGCGATGGCTTAAACCTAGGTCTAAACAAAAACCTTGTATTGTAATACGGCCGTTAAAGTGTAGTCCAAGATTTAAGATAGTACCCGATGAAGAGAAGAGGAAAAAATATTATTTTATTGGCATCTAAAACAAAAACCTCTTTCGCCATAATTATAATTACTACCAAGCAGTAATGATGTGACAGTTAAAAGGTGAATATAATAACTACACATAACCAGAATAATGGAGGAGGCCGGTCACAGAGTATTGCACTTCATCAAAGGGTATTTTTGTCCGTTTCAGTGTTATATTTGTTATAATTACACAACCATGTCTAAAAGTAAATAGAATCCAAATAAATAAATCGAAACAGTTTCTTCGTATTATAGTTTTATTTACCCACCTGTTCTAGGAACATGAAATGCCAGAAATCAAAGGGAACACCTTTAGTACACGTTGAAAGCTCTGATTAAACTTTCATACATTTTGGTAAGAAAACACGGTAACTGCAGGAAATTGCTCGCACGCGCCGGCTTCAAGTAAATTCAACCATTCAATGCTTCAAACAGCAGTAATCATACTAAATGACGTGGCCGTGCGACGCGCCGGGATCTTGGTGAAATAAAAATAACCCATCATGTCTGGTATCGGTTTAGCGGTATATTTATGTTATTTACGACTCTTCTGCAGACAGTGTTTTTAAGTTCAGGCTAGTGCTTTTTTCAAGATGTAATAATAGTTTACTCAGTTTTAACAGCCACGAAACGTACACGTAACGAACATCGCGTACTCATTATAAACTCCAAACGGTATTCCATCAGGAGTTTATAATGACTACTCGATGTTGCTGCTCGATGTTGTTGTTGATGTTGTTGATCGATTTCAAAATCTTGTTAAAACATCCCATATATCGAAAGCAAAAATATTCATCGAAACTGAAAACTATGTTTATACATGAAACTGTATATTTATTAATCAAATTACGGAAATCATTTTCCATCAGCGTCACCGCTACGCGCTACGGTGCTACGTCGCTACGAGTCGGTCGTTATGTGAAAAGTTACCAATTGGAGCGCGCATTTTTAATTAATAGAGAATGTTTTATCTCTGTTTACCTTTTTCCGATGTCACATAATACAAATATTTTTTTTTATAATGGCAGCAAGGGCGAACGTCGGCATTATGAGATGTCAGTTTTTAGTGTCTTTGTAATTGTAAGAAGGCCTTTATGGTCAGGATTCAGAGTTGTTGCCCATTGCTACATACGTGCTGAAAACTAGCGGTTTTAGATTGCAGGTTGCGAAGATTGGGTTCTAAGGCAAGGTGTGATTGTTTTTTTTTATCATTATTGAAATCCATAATAGCATTTTGTAATTTCCAATCGTACACAGATAACTCTAATAGATTTGTCCCCTAGCACATTTAATTGACCTCTCATTTGTGCCTCAAAAAAGGGTTAACTAATTAATGCAGCTGCTACAACAATACGCTGCGGAGTTTTATTAAAACTATCTTTGGGTTATTCCAAGAAAACGTGTATTTAAAATAATACATTCGATATTTTATGCATTATAAATTTAATAATCTCAAGAATCTTAACGAAGCGCGTAGTTTATAACCACCCAATGTTCCATTACACGAATCTCACGCTCGAAATATAAAACAGTGAAGCATCACGGCATTTAATTAATAGTGGGTAGGCAGAGAGGATTTAATTCAGAAAATCCATTTGTATGATAAACGCGCGCTGTTTAGTACCAGTACTTTAGTGCGGAGGGTTCACTGCCGTTAGTTAACGTCGGTTAAATGGCGCCGGGTTTGGAAATTACGGTTAATTATCTTTAGGGGAAAATAAAAAGGAGTAATGTTGATTACAAGACGTAAGACGTCATTTTGTTAGACATAAAACTCACTTAGTAACAATGTCCATTTTATTTTATTGAAATATTTTATAAGTGCTGTAATTATTTGATAAGATAGAAAATAAATGATTAAAATTATTATAGGAAGACATTTTTTGGTCAAAAGCTTTTCTAGGACTTAACTTCCGCACCTAAACTTTTAAAACCTTCAGTTTTTTACTATAGTAAAAACCGCACGTAAAACTACAAGACGTGCACTACAAAAATAAAAGCGAGCTTCTTTAAAACATTTCTACTTTAACTGCAGTTACATCTCGGTGCCACCCGCCGCCTGCTATAGAGACGTACAGATGAATTTTAATGCTGTAGTTACGCATTCAGTGCTAATGGCTCCTTGAGTGGGACACACAGACATACACACAGGCATACGGACACACAGGCAGGCAAGACGAGTCACAGTAAACACTGTCTGCTGCCACTCGAGACGCGAATGTACGCGTTTTAATATGCACGTCTTTTTAAGAGTCCAGTATTTGGAGATCTAGATTAAGTACATGTGAGGGTAAGGTTTAGCTTGAAACCAAGTGTTAGAAACTATGCAGGAATATACAATTGTGTTACTAAGTGGAACTGAGGAGCTTTGGCGTTTGATGCAAAGAGACTACATGCTTAGAGTAAAGCACGTTACCATCTGAAAGTGGATGGAGAAGAATATTTATTAGGAACAATTTAAATTCTCTATAAATATAACTTTGATTTTGTTGTTTCAGTTTTGAGTATGAAACAGATTAATGTTTATTGATTTGACGGCCCTTGGCATGGTTTTGTATAGGGTATAATGTGGAACAGAAAAGGCTAACAAATAAAAAAGATGAATTACCTAAGTTACTAACAATTTAAACAAACTAAAATTAACACGATATGTCTATAGTGTATGTGTATGTAGGTACATACACAAACACTATAGAACGTTACATGGCTGTTAACCTAAACAATAACATGTAATCATAAACTAACATTTATGAGCCAAACTGGCATGAAATGCTTTCTAAACACATTAACTATAGCACTCACTTGTACACTTGCCTACGGTTTTGTGAAATTAATATAAAAAGAAAATTCAATCGTATTTTTGAACCCTAACTTTTGTCAGCTTTAAAATGGTGTATTTCACCATTGGACAAAGATTTAAATGATTTTCAGAAACTTAGTTTAAGAACAAATAAAAATAGCATGACATCGTAACTATCATCTCATAAGGGAAAAACAACCTTGTTCTAATCTAATGCTATGTAGAAAATCAAAAGAAAGTATTGATCCCAAATTTTTCAAACCACTACTTCTTAACATTTGGGCTAGTAAAGTGGAAGAGACAACGTACATCATCATTCTAATAACCTAAGTTACGGTTAACGATATTCCCTAGTTCAAATAGTGCATCCGGTCCTAAATAAAATGCCTTGACTGCAGCACGTGTTAATTTGATTACACGCGGATTACCGCTGTAATGCTGGTTTAGTGCTAGTTCTGCGTTCGGGAGCGGAGGTAAACCGGTAATGGATGTGTCAGCATTTCTATATTGTCTGGTATTACCTACGGGTGTTGTCTTATGACTACAATCGGGAAGGGTTGCTACGCACCTACTATCACAACACAATTCATACGAATGTTTGTGATGATATTTTATACAATTATTTCTGTTCTATGTCTAGAAAACCCCGGAGTCTGGATGTGTGCCATAAAAGAGTCTGCCCACTACACTGTTTCATACCATGACCGATTGACCGTGCCAGGCACGTGTCAGGCAAAAATATATTCTCTGTATTGAAAAGTATGAGACAATGCCCACTGGACCGTTCCGCCACCAACCACCGTCGCGAGCCATGGACGGTGCGTCAACAACATTGTCGGTGATATGATTAGACGGGTTAAATAAGCAACTTCTTCAACCAAAAGAACTGGAATAGTACGTATACGACATGCGGATGCTCTGGTCACCAAAACCGTTATGCACGGGTATGATACGCTGTAGATACGTTCTAGTTGTCATAGTAGTCCGTGTCATAGTAGTACTTGTCATAGTAGTACGTATCATAGTAGTACGTGTCATAGTAGTACGTGTCATAGTAGTACGTGTCATAGTAGTACGTGTCATAGTAGTCCGTGTCATAGTAGTCCGTGCCATAGTAGTCCGTGTCATAGTAGTACGATTCATAGTAGTACCTACGTGTTATAGTAGTACGCATCATAGAAATAAGTGTCAGTAGTACGTGTCATCGTAGTATGTATCATAGTAGTCCGTATCATAGTAGTACGTGTCATAGTAGTCCGTGTCAAAGTAGTACGTGTCATAGTAGTCCGTGTCATAGTAGTACGTGTCATAGTAGTCCGTGTCATAGTAGTCCGTGTCATAGTAGTCCGTGCCATAGTAGTCCGTGTCATAGTAGTACGATTCATAGTAGTACGTGTTATAGTAGTACGCATCATAGAAATCCGTGTCAGTAGTACGTGTCATAGTAGTACGTGTCATAGTAGTCCGTATCAAAATCAAAGTTAAAAATAATTTATTCAAACTAGCCTGAGAATCAGCACTTTTCGAACGTCAAACATAATAGTATGTGTCATAGTAGTCCGTGTCATAGTAGTCCTTGTCATAGTAGTACGTGTCATAGTAGTCCGTATCATAGAAGTACGTGTCAGTAGTACGTGTCATAGTACGACGCCGGATACTAAATGTCACAAAAATAAAAATCAATGGGCAACATACATAGTCCTAGTGTCAAAATGTACAAAACTCCTAATGTATATGTCGCCGCGGAGATTATTCGGCCGTTAATTAAGTTGATTTTGTTTTATAATCAGTACCTATCGATATTTAGAGAAGTTTTATGTTTATTAATAAATAACCTCTGATTTGTTTTGTAGTGATTTTGACGTTAAGGTAATGTCAAGATCATGACTAATTAAATCTAGTAATGCTAATTGAATTCTGATTGTTTTTAAATAACTTGTAATTTTGGAACATTGTTTTGTAAATACCTAAACAACTTACTACTTTTTAAAATGTGACGTTTAAACGTCATCTGTTTACTCGGCGGTAAAATACTTTGTGAGTGACGTTTGCCCCTAGTGGGGCGAACGAGTTTATAAAAGGCGCGACTTGAGCGCGGAGCTCACTTTTGCTGCCGATTTTGAAGAAGAAACATTGTAAGTAAAACCTATGTCTGTTTGATTAAAAAAATATTGCATTAAGTAGTTTCCTTGTTTTTATTTTACTGAAATCCTTAAGTTTGCCTGATAGATCAAATGTAAAATCAATTGTAAGCTATAGCAGAGCCGCAGACCAGAATAAGGTCGGCGGTTCTGCATATTTTAAAAATAACCGCCCTGTCTCACATTCGACATATATAAATGTGCAAATGACAAAAAATAATTGTGATATAATGTGTAAGGGTCTAATTGTTAGATTGTCAAAATGTACAAAAGATAAAACATAACTATGCTTTGGCATAATTATTTTTTATCTTTTGTACATTTTGCATGCATCGTGATCCAATTGTCACACGGTCAGGATTCGAACCCGCAACCTTGAGCTTCGAAGGTAGGAACACTAACGACTGAGCCTACTACACCTATCTACTTCTTAGTGATATCAACATACTTTCCTGTACTGGATATTTAATAAAAATCTCTTCTCTATCTTCTCTTTGAGTATAAATACTCCTTGAAAGTCCGACATCCTTGAAAAAGGTGATTGAAATGTCATTTCATTTCTTCTGTTCTGTGTGGGTTCTGTGTCAATCACTGTCCAAACCCATTTTATTACAATGGAGAAGAATAGTTAATTTTTTTCCAAAAATCAAAAAGTAAACGACTGCGTGTTAGTTGGTTCTTATAGACTGAATTTCACCAACGTAAATAAAATTGGCTCAACACTATGGAGGTGCGTTAATTGTGAAACTTCTTCAGCGTCTCTTACAATCTCCAAAGATAAAACATCCGTGTCATAGTAGTCCGTGTCATAGCAATACGTGTAACGTGTCATAGTAGTACGTGTCATAGTAGTCCATGTCATAGTAGTACGTGTCATAGTAGTACGTGTCATAGTAGTACGTGTCATAGTAGTACGTGTCATAGTAGTACGTGTCATAGTAGTACGTGTCATAGTAGTACATGTCATAGTAGTCCGTGTCATAGTAGTACATGTCATGTTTGTTTCCGTGCCTGATATGTTCATAGCACGGTCATGGTATGGTGCACTGGGCAGACTCCTTAGTAACGTGCGTTTGGGTTCTCCCCTGCTTAACTTTTCGAGAACAGGCGTGGTGCTATGTTTTGTTTTATGTCTTGATTATAATGACTATTTTTTGTGACTGAAACTTTATTTATGACTGTGAAGATAAAAATTAAACCATTTTTCAAAAGCTACATCCAAATATTTGTTAATCCTCACTATTTATATGGCTTTATTTCTGCCAGCAAAGTCTTAAATAATTTCAAAGCATCATTGTAATTAAAATCGTTGATGTGAAATCTATAACATCCACTATTGATGCGCTTCGTCATTGTACGCACTAGGATTCACAGCTTAGTGCGGTCGTTATTCCAAATGCGTACAGTGTGGCTAAGTTTGAAACATTTGAGCCTGGTACCTACGACTACCCAAGACCCTACAGAATAAAAACTAGCACTCACCAGAGCATATCCTAACCTAGATACCATAATTATTATCCTAACGACCTACCCTATCATACAAACCACACCAAACGTGAGTTACGTTGGTTTTACGTGAGGGATGTCTGTTACCAGGAGACCTACGGGAACAGACGGAATGTGGGTAGGAATAGCAGTTTGTGTACGTCGTGCAATGTACACAGGAATGGGTTTCTCACTGCAGATCCCAATGGCTAAAAAGGTGTCTTGGCCACAGCGAGAGGAGTTACGGAACATGAATCAAGCTCGACTCCAGCTTGATGACTAATTTATTACAATAATTAACTTAATTATGTACAATTTTAATGGTCAAAATACACATTGATACCTATTTACATGTGTGTTGTATGTGTATTGAGCCGATGAAGCGAAGATTTCAGTAGGTCACTTCTTAGCGCTGACGGTGTGAATGTATGTGGAACGAATGTCGCTCTTGATGCTGACGGTGTGATGCTGTTGCTGGCGCGTTTAACTCTTGCCTGTTCACGGTTGAACAGTCATTAATATTTCAATATCCGATTAAAATGTAAACCTAACATCAGATCTAAAATCCAATTAATGTAAATCCATCTAATAATAATTGAATGTGTTGATCAACGTCAGAATCAATTATTATCCCGATTATGATGTTATCAATAAATCGGTGTCAGTCGGTAAACTGATCACTCGTTTGATTTGTGGCATCGCGCGTCGCCGCGTCGGTCGAGCCAATGTGCTCTGTAACATTGCTTGCAATTAATTCATTCATATTATATTGTTGTTTGCTCCTAACACGAACGCGCTGAGTAGACGCAATGCAAATTCAAGCGAATTTAAAATTGAAAATACTCGTTTCACACATAATACTGACTTGGTTTTAAGCT
Organism: Luperina testacea; assembly: GCA_927399505.1. NCBI lineage: Eukaryota > Metazoa > Arthropoda > Insecta > Lepidoptera > Noctuidae > Luperina > Luperina testacea. Next base: position 443,439 of record OV656774.1, read on the forward strand.
TTTATTCATAACTATGGGTCATATTAAATTGTGCTTGTGGCAAAGAGGAATATCGGCAAAAATGTATGAAAGCTAGTCCTAGCACTAATAACAACCAAACATATATAACTTTTACACGTCAATCATACTCGTATGTTTAAAAAATATGTGATTGACGTGTAGGTAAAAGTGTTTGTGCAAACCTACTTACAAAAATAAAATCATTTATCATTTATGTCATTAAATAGGTATTTTATAATAATACAATAACGACTTTGGCGGCTCATTTCAAATCGCTGTGTGAAAAAATTATGGCGATGTTTCGTAGGACGTACCTGGAACGAAGGTAACGGAATATTTGTATAATTAATCACTTCTAGTCGTCTTAGTTTCAACATTCGCAAATGTATTGTATGTATTGTAATGTACCTATTGTCAATTCAAAAATCGTTCGAATTTACGTTATATTTAGATACTCCGCGAGTTCGTGAGCTTCTGCTGTTTCAATTTATTTCTGTTTTTGTTTAATTCCATGTAGGTTTCTGGCCATAATAAAACACCTTTCCGCAAATACTTGTAACACAATAGTGCGGGCATTGACCCACTTTGTAATATTTAATCCGATTGCCGCGGGCATTGCAGACATCAAGTTCTGCAGTGGACTTATATGGGCTGATATTATTTACGATGAAGAGGCTACTCTAGCTATACATAAAACAGATTTCCAACTATCCAATAATCTTTTGATCCGAGGCACGAACTTTGTTCATATCATTAGCTAATACATTCTCTAAGCGGTTGCAACGCTGATCAATATAAAACTTTTACGTTCAAGTTGTTGCAAATATTTCAACAACGCGATTAATAAGCAGCACAAAGATAACCCGTTATTAATATTTGAGTTAGGTGCGGCGGCGGCGCGGCGGCGGTACAGGCGCGTGGCGGCAGCGGGGCGGCTGCGTGGCGTGTGCGTGGTTATTGCGCTATCTTTAAGAAGCGCACATTTAATAGCTCATCAACTCACTAATTAAAATTTTAATTAAGTAGAATTAAATGAGAAGTAGATTGAAGACGCAAGTTTGTCATCTCCGAAAGTCGTCGCCGGTGGAAAAATGTTATTTTATTTGAACGATTGTGAAAGGCGAAGCGAGGAATGTTTTAATCAATTTGTAGTAAATGAAGTCTGTCAATAGGAGCCAGTTATTGGCTCCACGATATTTTTAATTAATGCCACTACAAATGGGTGCTTTTGCCGTTACCTTATTTTTTATTTCTTCGAAATAGTTTTAGTAATTAATTAAACCTGTAAACGATAGTAACATTTAGCTAGATAAAATATATTTTCTTGTAGACCGAGTTTAAAATGAAATAGTTGTAGAAAGCTGAGGCCTGTGCCTCTGGTGTTATCTGCCATTAGTGCCTGAATGATTTAATTTATCATTCAGGCACTATTCGGTGGATAACAACAGATACAATATATTGCTGATAATCCTAATGGCAATAATACACAAGTCCACTAAATTGTTTCACGTTTATTGAAGAGCGTAAAAACGAAAGGTTTGACTTTTTGTTTCGCTCGCGGATTAGCTCACGTAATTATTTATTCTTTTGACTTTGTAATTTAATGGGAATGAGAAGTCATAGTATAGGATTCGTAATATCATCAGTTGATTTACTAAAACTTGTCACTGTTATGTTCACTTGAGTCTATTTGATTTAGTGAACCTTGGATTATTTTCTGTATAACGAGATTTATTACACCGTTTCTGTTCTAAAATAACTGCAGCTAGAAGTACGCACACCCAATGCGCCGAGTATCGTTTGCAATGTATATCATATTTATTACTCAATGTTGTATTTACTAGTACCTATTAAAGGCACTCAAACACAGTAAAAACCAATGAATATTTAAATACCGCAACCCCCAAAAGTACAGTAGGTCAAGTCACTCAATAAACATCCCCTCCAACATGATGGATGTCTGCCGAGTCGTGTGTGACGTCACTGAGTGCTCCCCGCTCGCGACAAAACGCGACAGAACGCGACACGACATAAATCACGCGCGACGCTTGTCGCAGCCATTACCGTCTTTTTGTCGTTCACATTATCCCCGGTATACATTACGCTGATATTGTTACAGATTGCTCGCTTATTTTTCTCTTGCATGCTGCTTTTATTCCCCTTTTGTTATGTTTGAAATATGGATTTTGAGTGCGATTGTTGTGGCAGAGACGGGAAAGTGTCTAATTCCGCTTATTTTGGTTAGCCACATTAGAAGGATACACATGGCAAAATAGAAAAATACATTATACCGCAAAGTACTATAAGGCCTATTGATTAGATCTTCAAAGAATTATATTACTTAAATGCACCCAGGACAAAGAAATCCTACAGCAAGCAAAGTTAAAAGCAAAAGTTAGAATTAGCAATTTAAAATTCAATTGTTCAGAAGCGACCATCTTGAATTAAATGTTAGCTAAATAAAATGAATGCTCATGATAAAAAGCACAAAACACATAAAGAAAATTTCCATTCTAAATGCAACGACGCTAAAGTATGAATAAATTAACGAACGAAGATGAAGTTAAAAAGCATAAAAGACATAAGTAATTCAAACATTCAATTCTTTTCTTATGTGGTAGTTGTGTGGGGAGAAACAAATTAAAGTTGGCACTATTTATACACATGGTGTTCATAAAGTATTGTAAATAATCCATGGCGTAGGACGGATAATGTAATGGTGCAATCTGAATGGGCAGAAAGAATGGGGCTGTATGGGACAAAACACACGAGATTTTTGAGACAATCTTCATTGGAAATTGGTTTTCTTTCCTTAGGGTGTGTGCTGTCTGCATACACATGCTGAACACGAACATAGGTACTTGTGTTTTGTAAGAGAAACCGAAATCCGATGAGCTTAGGGCCGGCCCTAAGGGTCTGAACACAATATCCACAGCATAATAGCGATTGCATCAAGATCGAAGGCAGAAAGCTCATCGGATATCGGTGTCTCTTACAAAGCAGAAGTACCTATGTTCATGTTCAGTGTATAAATGATGCTAGTAGCTTAGCGTAAACACAAATGGAAATCATGAATGTAGAAACTAGGGTTAAAGAGACAAATTTTTACTAATGAATATTGTGCATGACTATTTCCTTAACTTAGCACAGAAACGGAGACAGGGTAACATTCGAGGGCAAAGACGGCTCCATTCCAGAGGATGCCAGTCTATTTACAACTAACTTGAACTTCAATTTTTACTTCAGCTTCAAGATTAACATGTCTTGTACTGAGTGTACAAATTACTCCCAAAAAGCAAATTATTTAACGGATAATTTGACAGGCGAAAAGAACTGTCACGAAAATGTAAAGCAGTTACCAGTCTTTCCGGATATACCTAACCGAGTACACACTATTGAATTTACCTAGATTAGATAGAACCATATTATTGAAGATTTTAACAACAGCATAATTATGATTATGGACATTTTGTTAAACCTCATGTTGGTAAATATAGTTATAATCCATGCGAGTCGCGGGGGAGTGGAGGCGGTGCAAATTGGACGCAGCACTGTTTGTGTCGGGACGTAAGCCGCGCCGGGAAGCGCGGTGACAGCGCACGAGATTGGGCACTCATTTGTACGCATCGATATTATGAAGAAATGAAAACAATCATGTATGAGATCATTTTGTTCAGAGAGCCTTATCTTTGGTTACTGAAGCCGAAAATTCAACACACTTTTGATTAACGTGCCACACCAGTTAACTTGAGGTTATATGGAGACATGAAGCTGATTTTGTGAAACCTGGGTATCTCGACTTGATTTATGTAGATATGACTTACCATTAATCATAACTCCATTGTACTTCTCTATTTATCAGATCTGTATATAAAAGCATTATTCCATAAATCACCAAAACGACTCCCTCGATTAGGCAGGGAAAGCTTCCACATAACTCCTCAACTTTTATTAAAACAAGCGCCAAATAAATTCCTGCCACTTGTCTTCACGAGAGTTGCTAAAGACGCGCGTCAAATACCAGACAGGTATTTAAATATCCCAACAAAATAGACGGAACCCATTAATCAGGGGCCCAGGTGCGTCGTAGGGCACCTAAAATTAGATGTACGCGGGCCGAAAGACGGGACCCTTGGGTACTCGTTATTTATCGGGACCCAAATACGTGGCAGCCCCTCGTTTACATTTACACCGTGTATTCTACTCTCGTGGAGTGTAATTTTGAAGGCTCACGGTTTATTAAAACCTTAATACGAACCAAATTGATATTCACCCTTTGGGCGGGACGTGAGTGGTAATTGCAGACACACTCAAAGGTGTCTACAAAGGATGTGGAGCGGAATTTGTACAGAGAGATAACATTACAAAGTGACATTTGTGTTTAGGTACTATTCTGCTCATAACTTGTGACATTGTGCTTGTTATATCACTACTTTTTTCTTAAAAAAGTAAGAGAAAGAGCACATAACACACGTTACTAGAATAGTTTCCAGAGCTTTAATTCAGCAGTCTATAAACTACAATAATCTCTATCCCAGCCATTCCGAATGATATCACTAAACTGCTTAAACTACGTCTACATTTAAACGCAATCAAGTGGCATGTAGGTTCGCCGAAGCGATTTTTACTTAAGATTCAGTAGCTGAGCGAGCGTGCCAAGTGCCGGCTTACTGGCAAGCCAAGACATTGCCAAACGGCCGAACATTGGGCGCGCCAACCTTGGGCCAACTCAGCCAGCCAGCCAGTGTTCCAATTACTCACAATGAGAATGCATGAGTTGGAATATAAAAAGAGGATGTTACGATCTCAGTTTTTTTACGTTAAAGAAAAAACTGAGTTCTGGCAAACACGCAATAGTAATAAGTTTTCTGGAAGTTGGAAGATATTTTAGTTTATTTTATGATGTGTAGCTGTAGAGTTTTGTATAAAGTCAGATAAATTGTGGCCCTTATTATTTAAGAGACAGATTATAAAAATTTTAATATTTATTTAAATAGTCAACATTCTATATTTTCTCATCCATTTAACACACTTTGGTGCCAAGCTGCCCCAGATTTCCTATTGCTAAAGAATATTAATTCATCTAGAGACACATTTAAGGTTGAAAATTGCATCCACGCATTTAAAACAACAATCGAATAATAACAACGCCAGTTATTTATTACTTACTCATTCCGATTCAAAATATTCTTGCAATGACATTAATAAGAACAAGGGAAGCGTTAATCAGAACCATTATGTACTCAAAACTCATCCTTACTGACTTCAAAAGCAACTGTATGACACTTCAATCTTCCTTGCAACGTAGATATCAATTAAAACATGAGAACAGTCTCCATCCATCTGTAAATAGCAACAAATGAGTGTATAATTGCAGTAATCCGTCTGTCCCGTGGGTCTGTGAGGCAATCAGTTGCTGGCGCCGCGGGCAGACATTTGCATCGCGGAGGATGCAAGCGCCCCTTTCACCCAGTTCGCCCCGCTCACCCCGTTCCCCCATCTCGCCCCAGTCGCCCCGTCCGTCGGCTGTCGGTTGAAACACTGCTGAATATTAATACGTACTTGCATCACTTTGATATTTGGTGGATGGACTTTGAAGTTTCTTGCATATTTGTTAATGAGTGCTGTAAGACAGACTGCGTTCCAGTTTGATTGTGGGCAACTTATGAGTCGGTCTATCCATCCCTCGTCTTATGTAGGTGCGACGAAGTATGACACCAATATTACGACACACTTATGTTTTGGTTGCTTCCTTGAAATGTTGGTTCCTGAAACCAGTAAATTGAACGATCGACATTAAATACGGCATCTTCGTTTGACAAACAGATTAATATGTTATTGTATTATTTATTTGCAAAGACCAAAAACGGCCTTTCTCCTAAGACTGCAGAATGAAATCTCATAAGCCTTGGTATTATAAAATCTCGATAAATCACCGCAAATTGCGGGCACCTACAAGTCTGGCTTCCCCGGCGGGATTCACAGGCGTAATGCTAGAAGAGCGCGTTAGTTGCAAGCGGCACTAATTCGAGCTGTGTTAATGAGACCAAGCATAGACTACACAGTCACAGAAGGTTTGCTTCCTGCAATAATGACGATAGCAGCATTGAGGTACTGCGTCAACGTCAGCATCACTTGTTTGGTCCTGTTTTGTACAACAGGGTAAAATAGATTTAAAAAATCTATCCACTTACCTCACGGGAGCGCAGAACGCTCACGGACAAATGGGTCCAAAGCTTGACTTGTGAGGACTTAGAAAATCTGATGACACATACTTACCTTTGATTTAAATACGTAAGTATACAATCGAACACAGACAGAAACAGATAATGAAGATAAAAGGGACGAGGCCTGTACAAAGTAGTGGATGGAACAACACTGCCAATGCTGAAGACGGTGAATCTATCCAGAAACAGGTAATAGTTTTACCTACGTGCCGCCTAGTGTGCTAAATATTACCTATCTACGACTGACTTCTGCTGAAAAGATACGCTAGCCATTCAATCAGAATGTCAGTGTTTATAAACACGTGCACTTCTTTCAAAACTGAGTGTTAGATTGTGTATTTAGTGTTTTGCTGCAGTTGACCTTCTGTTAGTTCTTACTATGTAATCAGACGCCCGGTATCCTTTGACGCGCGTTTAACCTAGAAAGGAGAAAAAGCGTGAGTTTTACACACATTCATACATTTCTATGTCTGTCTACACCCATAATTATTATATGTGTAGACATACTTTTGTGATGTGGTTTCTGTGGAAGTGTTGACGTTGCTCGCTGCATCTGTTTTGTAATCTGACATCGTGCCAAATTATTCGTAAGTCAACTTGTAACTTCAGCGCTCGTGACACATGAGTAGACGAACGGCTCGTGACGTACGACTATTAAGGAGGTCAGCTTGTTAGTCTGTGAGCTTATCTTTATAGCAAAATAAAGTCGGTTTACTGACGATAGTTGAACGTGACGTCATAAGAAAATACTGATGGAATAGTTGCATTGCATTTGTTAATATTCGCTTGCACTTCAAGCCGCCATGGAACGCTACAGAGCAAGGCCGCGAGGTAACGCTACATGAGTCATGTTTTTTCGTGAGTGCAGCCAGCTTCATCGATTTATTAGACGTTGTCACGTCAAAAACAACGATATTCAGCTCATTTTAAACATTCGTCAAGTATGATATCTTAGTATTTTGACATGTTAGCAGGACAGTTACGCGAAAATATATTATTTCCGCGAATGGATTTTTACGTGAACGGGCTTTTGCGCGAAGGAACACTTGCGCGGAAAACATTTCCATTAAAATGAAAACTATAGTTATTTTGTGGTTATTAATAATAATACGTCGTGGATAATAGAGCATTATCAGTAATAATGATGTGTGAACATGATATGGGTTGGAACTTCAATTGTTTTTTTTATTTAGTGGGTCGTGAGAGAGTAAAATGTAATTCCTACCTTTTGTGTTAATCAATTTCATGACGATCATAAAATTAACTTTTTAACCAATGCATAAATTAATTATTTTTTACCAATTCACATGGTAGTTCGTACAAATCATAAGCTTCTTTATGTTGAAATACTTGATAAAATTTCCTTTATTGTAAAATATTTATATTTTTCCAAAAAGCATGCCGCGCATTGTCTAAAAGACAATAAATAAATAATAAAATAAAATAAAATATCTTTATTTCAGACCTAAGAAATACCGGATGGTATTTCATAACTAGAACGTTGTTTCAGATTCCTCTTTTACATTACATACCTGTGCTTACGCGCACCAGTAGCTGGCAGCCATAAGCAAACAACCGGCTCTATTCCACACAACGCTAACAAACTACAAAAGACAAAACACAAGCAACTTGCATACGCAATGATCATCTGATCTAACCCTGCGTCCGCCACACCACAGCGGCCTCTAAAAATGAATTTTAATGGTCACTTAGACCGCTATGACGAAGACAGCACGCTAAGCCCGCGGCTAACACTCCCCCGCCATTCTATGTTTGAAGTTATTTCCACGGAGGGACGTTTTTGAGGTAGTTTAGATCCCGCTTGAGTAAACGTCGAGCAGTCTGTCACTGATATGTGATGCTATTATTCGTGGCTCTTTTGTTTTATAGAAGAACTTTATTGAGGTATTTGTGTTTCATGCATAATAAGTGTGAGGTTGGGACGTGACAGCCGCGAGCTGTGAGGTCGGCTGTGCGTCTAGGGATAACTACTTAATATTACAAAAGAGATAGAAAATAAGGAGTCTTTCAATTATTTAGGTAAAAGCGATCTAACAGCAAACGTACCTTTGGTTTATTATAATTATGTACCTACATATTTCCTAGAATAACTTAATTATTTTAATGTCCAAACATTGTCAATCGGTAGATACTATTATTTATGTCTTGTCTGTTTGTATTTTGTTCATAAAGATATTAATACAAAGTCAACAAACAGTGCATTATGTTCTCAAAACATGCAATTTTCAAGTGATTTTTTTAATCAATCCGTAAGAAGGTTTGTTAAAACAATTTTTTTAATGTTATTTTTAATTATTTATGTCCTTTAATTTTTAAACTTATTTAATGCTATTATACTCCCACCAACTTTGAGACTTATACTACTACTACACGATTTTGACACATTAAGAGGAGTCACGAAGAATTAGACCTAGTAGATTGTTTGTATATCAAAAGAATTATTAAACTACAAAATGTTTAGAAACCGTCATAACTATTCTTCAAAATCCTCCCCTGTGGCGTCATACACAAACGCATACACTTACAACATACAAACACAAGACAACCAGCAAAAACTACACATAACGACGCGTCAAGTCAAGCACTCAGCTCTGTCGATAACAAGAGTTGGATGATAAATTCGCGTCAACTGTCGCGCGTGACGGCGGCGGCGTGACGGCGTGACACGCGACCCGCGTCACGCCATTGTGTCATATTGACGCGCATTCACATCGCCACTGAAGGGTTAAGGTATTTTTGGATGTTCGATTTTCGGGGATCCTGTGCTATGATTTTTAAGCGGCCGTGTTGAAAGGCGTCGTGTCGATGTGTTACGCGTCGATGTGTTACTCTTTATGAATTTTGTGATTCAATAATTTTGTACAAAGTTTCAAATAAAATAATAAAATTCAAATAATAATATTTTGCTAACTAAACGGTTTCATGTAGGTACCTCTAAAAACATTCTTCTATTTACCCGGTTCATACATTTGCGTTTCAAATAATTTCTTAGGACTTTTTAAAGCTGGTATGATGACAGTGTGTTTGGTTGATCATGTTTTTTTCTCTGAGACCACCGTGAATAGTCCCAAGAAGTAATTTATTCGAGTCAATCGAGAGAGCAACAGAAAAAGGTAATGCTCTGTAAGCCGTAGCAAATGAGGCTCCTTGTCTACTGTATAAATTACCTCATGTTTTTCTTTCGTTTCGGCGATACGGATAAGCATAATGAAAACACACCTACATAAATAAGGCTAAGTAGCTCGCTACAATTCTGACCTAAACGTTTACACAGAAACTTTGCGTACATTAAAATTCAAGAAGTACCAGGAGAGGAGTAGAAAGCAGGAGCGTTGGGAGAAATAAAAGTGATTGGGGCGTCGGGCGCCGCGCCGGGCGCACAGGTGGCCGCGATTTGAATTTTTAACGGCGACCGTCAGCCGCCATTACCGCGCCCCGCCATCCGACCGCTAAATACTTCAAACTCTAATTGAATAAACGTGTCGTGAATTCAGTATAATCGACGAACGGAACCGATGAGACGGAGGACGCTTCGTAATCCGATTGTCCGAGTTTTAAATTTATTTAGATTGGCGAAAGGATTTCCGAATAACCGTCCCCCCCCCCCCCCCTCGCACTTCTAACAAGGCCCTTGTTTCAGTAACTTTGGTTGAATATCAAAATATCAAATAACTCTTCCCCGTTACGTTTGTGTAATTACTTTGGTGTATTTTATATTAGCTACAGCGACACAGAAATTAACATTTTAGTAATTCACTTGTTATGGCTTGCTAATAATTTAGATTGAGATTTGCTAAAATTCTTGCATTGTGAGAAACTAGATTAGAAGCGACTAGCATAATTATCCTGAATAATTAATGTTTATTTATATAATTACTAGCGACCCGCCCCGGCTTCGCACGGAAACATTATTATTATTATACATATAAACCTTCCTCTTGAATCACTCTATCTATTAAAAAAAACCGCATCAAAATCCGTTGCGTAGTTTCAAAGATTTAAGCATACAAAGGGACACAGGGACATAGGGACAGATAAAGCGACTTTGTTTTATACTATGTAGTGATGTTAGTTTAAAGTAGGTACTCATTAAGCAATCTGAGCGAAAAACAGTTCGTTAAAACAAAATCTGGAGTTGCTATCTCAAGTTACCTGTTGAAGTTAAAAATTTACCTAGCAGCGAAACGCTTTCAAAGTAACTACTTATTTAAAATGTATGTACTCGTATAGATAAAACAGCTACTAAAGTTACTTAATTATACCATCGCGCGCATCGCTAGCGAGACGTTTTCTCGAGCGCCACCATTTTTCAAAACTTATCTCTCTCATTCCTCGTCGCATCTCGTCATCCGCAAAGCGACTAGATCTACATAATTGCAAAGATACGGCTCCACATCGTTCGTCCGATGTCGGTATTTGTATTCAAATCTGTGACCAAACCGCTGTTAACCGTGCGAACGGCGGCGGGGTCTCCCGCACCCCCGCCATTACTGTAATCTCGAAGACTGAGTTAATGGTAGCCCCCCGCCCTCCACGCCCGACACCGTCCCGCATTCGTCGTCGCTGATGTAAGACGACAATTTTATTGAGACACCTAAAGTGGAGTCATTTTAATAGGTAACATTTGACAATTCATCAAATATTCAACAACGTAACCTTGTAACGGCGGGCATAAAATAACATATTTTTTCGTTTTGTTAGAACTGCACAATTGCTTACCTTTTTTCAATTACGATTACATATTTATTGTAATAATGACCGATACGAGTAATTTTACGATTTGCTTTCATTAATAAACCATTCTAAACATAATAAACAATTTCTGATCTAAAGAACTGAACGTCGTTACAAGGTTACGTCAGTTAACCATTTTTCTTTTTAAACACTAGGGATGTTACTCTAAAAATCGAAAGCTGATAAGTAGAATCGAATGCAATGATGACTTGTGAAGAAATATCACCATAAATTAATAACCACGTTGTGATTATAATAAAAAATTTATTTATTATTCTTTTAACTAACTAGGTATAAAAATACAAAAAATAATGAAATAGAAAAACTGCCTCCTCGCATTCGCCTCTAAAACTACAAGTGATTACCATGAGGAAATAAACTTTGAGGTTTTTAAAGAGTGGTTTGAGAAGCTGCTAGTCAGCTTAGAAAACCCATCGAAAATTATAATGGACAATGCACCGTATCATTCTGTACAAGTTGATAAACCACCAACTCAAGCAAATAAAAAGCAAGAAATTGTCTCGTGGCTGGTAAGAAATGGTGTGGATGCAAGTCCAACTTTATTAAAAGTTGAGTTGTTAAATCTAGTAAAAGCAACTAAGCCGTCCAAGCTCCGCTATGTAATCGATGAACTAGCCCTAGAGCATGGACACGAAGTTATTCGATTGCCTCCCTACCATTGCCAGTATAACGCCATCGAGCTTATTTGGGCACAAATAAAGGGTTATGCAGCGCGGAACAATACTGAACCACCCTTCAGTACTGCTAAAATGATGTCTCTGCTACAAACTGCGTGTGCAGAAGTCACTACAGAAGACTGGAAAAAAGTCGTAGAGAAAACAAAGAAAATAATTTTACAAGATTTTGAACGAGATGTGAGAATAGACAATATTATTGAAAATGAATTAATAATATCTCTGAGTGCTGACAGCAGTGATGAAGATGACAATACTTTTAACAGTTCTGATAGTTCAACTGAATAAATGCAATTTTTTTGTTAAATTGTGTACTTGTCTTATTTTGCTCCTTAAATTTACGAAAAAAATAATAATAATGGGACAGGGATTCGCCTGATGATTTTTAAAATTCGCATATGTTTCAAGTCCGTATCGATTCATTCACTTTAATCGATGTTTATAAGCAGGTCACCTCACTATGAGGACAAAACTGACAGACGTCAAATGTTACCTATTAAAATGACTCCACTGTACAATGTCTTGCGTACGCATTAGGAATGCTTGAGTTTAGTGCGGCCGGTCAAACCGCTCTTTGTTATTATGTTCACACTGGCGGTATTGTATTTACCCTCAATTTAAATTGTAGAATGTACGGGACATTCTACTTTACTTACCTTCATTTCATATTTTGGTTGTATGTCCCCGAAGGTTTTGTTATTTGCAGAAATCTATTTTTATTAATTTGGATTCTTTACAAACAAAACACATTATTGATCAAAGAAACTTCTTCATGTTAAATGCTAAAAGAAGGTCGATCAGATGTATTCTATAAAATAGTACATTATGATAGCACGATGCACGCGTAGGTGTAAAAAAAGGCACTGGCAAAACCGCTAAACAGCCTTTATAATAGTACATTATGATACATGTGTGTTATGTTGATCATTACACACTCGACTTTCATAACGCGTTCGCCTCCGGCTCGCTCGAATAATGCCACCTCGGGTATAATGATCAATTATACACACGCGCTTCATACGACGTTTTCCAACACACTTGCGGGGAAAATAACTGACTTGTATTGTTAAATATTAACTTGTATGGAAAATGGCGTGCTGGTTTTGTTTTTGTTTTGTATAACAAAAGGCACTAACAAAACCGCTAAACAGCCTATAGAAAATAGTTATTTGTTATACAAGAGTGCAAAGTTGCTTTTTAACCGCGTGCTCAATTTTGATGACCGAGCAAGCGAAGGATTCTAAAATTGAATCACGAGCGCAGCGAGTGATTCAAAAATTAGAATCCTGAGCGTTAGCGAGGGAATCAAAAGAGCACGAGGTGAAAAATCTTTGCACTCGAGTGCAACACGTAACTTTTCATCCCACCTCAGCGAGGAAATGACCTAAATGCAAAAAAAAAAACATTTACAATCACAAGATACTTTTATTTCAGTTTAGGTATTAACTACTACATTATGATAGGTAAGTATTACAGAATAACCTTTAAATTACAACAAATAATACCTAAGTAGGGTAGGGTGCCCCAAGTCTGCGCAGAAGGTAAGATTGCGCAGTACCCATATTTCGAAAGTGAAATGACATTTGCGGCTAACTTCAGTCGTGTTCAGGGCCATTGCCATGAGCGAGTGCGCTGCCGGAAAGTAATTCAAAAATCTGCCAAAACGGAGTCGCAAGATAACTTTGAAGTTAAATATTGATTTCGATGTTATTTTTTCTCAATTTGAAACTATAATTACGTAAAAGCCTAAAGTACTATCAAAGATCTGGTCATTATTTTCGTTCGCGTGATTATTACTTATACAGCCGGAGAGTGATATAATTTTTGATATTTTCAATAGATGGCGTTAGGAGTCCCATTATTCCATATTGAGCTATTCCCTAAGACTGCGCAGAGTCACGGTCCGTAAAACTGCGCGCGCAGACTTACCCTACCATAATTTTTAATTTAATACAACATTCTCAAATATTCATTTTCTTCCAAATTCCTGCAGCTGTACCATCTTGCAGCAATAAATCAACAGCAATCAAAGTAAAACTACAAGATATTTGCCCAATACCTAAATCAGATGTTAGAAAGAGAGCAAACAAGAGAAAACATAAGAAACCTGAAATACTTAGTGGTTTCCCGTACAAACAACAGCTTTTAGAAGAGAATAAAATGATGAAGATTCCTAACAAAAAAAAATTTAAAAGTTTGCAAAAAGCCTACGAAACAACCTAAAAATAGAAATGGTCTTGCGGTGGTTGTAATGAGGAGTAAAGGAGCCGATTACAGAAGATTGGATCGGTTGTTCTGTTTGTTCTGAATGGTGGCATGAGAAATGTACAGCCTACATTGTCATTGGACAGTTTAAGTGCGATTTATGTGTTTAAAATAACTTTTTCTTTTTTAATTCTTAATTTTATGTTTATGTTCTCTATGCGCAATCTTAACGATCCTAGTGCGCAATATCCAGGGACCCGTAGTGGTAAGATTGCGCATTTACATCTTTGTATTTTTTCTTTAATTACTCCCAAAGTTGTTACCAAATATTTGATTTAAATTAAAATTATTAAACTACATTAATGTAAGTCTAAATAAAAATAAAGATAATTATACTAGATTATTGTTTAATTATTCTACAGCTTATCAAACCTTAAGTGCGCAGACTTGGGGCACCCTACCCTATAATTAAGAAAAATTGAAAGTAACGTTGCTACAGTTACTTATGTTAAGTGTAATATTTTTGTTAGGTACTGTAATGTTGGTGTTAGTGACTTGTGTACTGTTTTTCGGTAAACTATCTGTCAAACTTAATAGTTGTACCGATTCTTCGGATTCCCTTGGCGTAAATGTTGGCGAGAGAGGGCGATTGATAGGTGTTTCGTAACGGCTCATTTTTGATGTAGAAGGGCCAGTCCAAGGATCTGACTGAGGCTCTTTCAGTGTAACGGCTCCTACGATGCCTTTACATATTTTAGACTTATTTTGGATGGAATCCTCTATGTATCCCTCTACGACCGCATTGGACTTCCAGCTTCCATGGCGCTTAAGGGACAGGAGATCAGCTCCTTAATCGGGTCAGGTGCTTCGTTAAGAAACTTTTCAATTTCAGATGCTGTGAAAACCTTCGATTTTTTTGGTTGATGACCAGATGAGGCTCTTTTTAAAAATGCCACTAATTTGTATGTTTTTTTTTCATCTTTATTGTTGCTTTTAGCATTGAATACGTAGGTACTCCATAGAGTGCTTGATTTCTTGGTCTCGGATAATTCAATAAAATATAGCAGCAAAACGTTTTCTGATAAAGTTTTGGCTCCTTTAGCTAGTCGCCACGTGTTAAACATATCGTACTGTTTCAAATACTTCTCGCGTGATTGTTGAGGGAGAAAGCTCATTTGCGCATTTTTTACAGTTTCAGTCAATTCTGTTGGCGTCAAATAAACTTCGTCGTCGCTAGATTCACTCATTTTAGATTTTTCACTTGTTTACAAGTTTCTTGTTTTTATTTTTAACCTAAGGTTTTAACAATAATATTATGACGTGAAAAGAAAATTGCGCGCGCAAAGCAAATTAAAAAAAAGTACACCAAGAAGGTTCCGAGTCTGAGTTTTTAAAAAATTAAAAAAAAGTTGTATGATAAATTCGGCACCATGGAGGTAGAAGTAAATAGGTTTAATGATGTTTTGAATTCACAAACTTAGTGCACACGATGTTCTAAATTCAATTTACTTTATCCTCTAGCGGATAAAAACAGCTTTTGCACTCAGATATCGAAGAGTAAAAATACTCTTTCCGAGATGGGGGGATGAAAAATATATTAAACACAAAATAATGTTTAGACTGATCGTAGTGTTGTCGTATGTCAAATTGTAGTTTAGTTAGTATGGTATTAGAAAGTACTATTGGCATTACATAGAGAAATATACATTGGTTCAGCGAGAATCCGTAATAATAGAACGCGAGTCAGGGTCTTTTCCGTTTGGTTCTGGGTGGGACAACGGACAATATAAGGTAAATTCGCAGTGGTAGACCGCGAAGTTCAAATTTTCTTACGTTTTTTGTAATTTGAAGGTCAGTATCAGGTTGTGTCTTGATCAAAATATGATTTGCGACTATAGTAGATATGTATTTAGAGAATTATAGTCATTAGAATCATGAATATACAGTATGTTAACTAACAGAGGGCGTTCCCATTAACCCGCAATAGTATAGCATCCATACATGCTAAAAAAAATATTACCATTCGAAAATAAAATGTTTTTATGTTTTTTTATATTAAAATATTCACTAAAAATCGTAAATTGATACTCTATTTATTTAATTAATTCTAATTTATTTAATTAAATAAATTCCGACATTGCTGTCCTTCAAGTACGCGTGTACAGAGTGTTTCTTTAACGTATCAATTTACGATTTTTAGTGAATATTTTAATATAAAAAAAAATAAAAACATTTTATTTTCGAATGGTAATATTTTTTTTAGCATGTATGGATGCTATACTATTGCGGGTTAACGGGAACGCCCTCTGTTAGTTAACATACTGTATATCTTTAAGTTAGATTTGTTCCCTAAGAACTTTTCCATAACAGATTTGTTCTTATGGAACAAATCTAACTTAGAAAGATGTATTAATAATTATAATAATTATAATTTTGTAAATATGTATCTGTTATAGTCGTGAATCATATTTTGATCAACATGCAACCTGACACTGGCCTGAAAATTGCAAATACGTAAGAAAAATTGAATTTCGCAGGCTACTACTTCTCATTCACCTTAAGGTAAATAAATTTTAGTTAATTTTGGAACCAAAGACAATTCAGACTATTTAAAAAAAAAGTGAAGTATGGCCCGCGGATTCCTTTTGGCATGAAGTCTCTTTGATGAGATTAAAAAAAGCGTACATCTCCGACTAGTAAATAGTTATTTGTGGCGTTATCGCAGCCTTGAAATATTAAACACGTGTAAAAAAGGAAAATATCTACATTTTGTTTGTCTTCAAAATATTTTGTCAAATAAGGCGTGTATTTGAATATATTGTGTCCAGAATGCGGGACGTCGAGGGTCTTTGAGAGTGGTCGATCGTTAAGCTGGTGCCGTAATACTTGTTCGATAAAACGACCACTGCAAAGCGATGCAATGCTGGCGACGTCAAAAGGAACCAGCGCTGCACTGATAGCAAAGCTTTCACGCTGAATTACTGAATTTTCTCTATAAATGCCAGAAGGTTCGGTAGATTCATCTAATTTGAAAAGTAAATATTTTATTTGTAACTTATGTTTACTTTAAAAGTTTCTCAGATGTTTACAGTTCTTTGTTTAATAAAGCTGTTTATACGCAAAATTAGATTACAATTTTACATTAAATTTGAAGAGCATTTTTGTCAAGCGGTTAAAGTAAAATCCGCACATAAAATTAAAAAAGCTCAAATAAAACGTAAAAGAAAAAAATATAATAAATTTTGAACTGGATAAAAGTGATTTAGAGTGAAAGTTGAATCCGCTCGGCATCTGGCAATAAAATTAACTCCCGATATAATATCATTTGCTTAGAGGAAACAAAATAAAAGAAAGGATCTCATCGGCGCGCAAAGGGCGCGCTCTGGTCTCACGGACCCCGTCCGCGGTGCAAGCGGCGGCGGATCGCGGAATCAAAGGGTTGATTGATTAGTTGTTGTTTTAAAATAAAAACGTTGCGCTGTGTTGTTAAATATGAAAGTGGGGTTTATTTAAATTAACATTACAATAAGATTAGGTGTTGCAATATAATACTATTAGGAAGTTTTTATTTCAAGCAGAAAATTAATATATCAGCTTTAAAATCTGCCCAAATTTCATATAGGTTTTTGAATCTACCTAAATTCTATTAAGTGTTTTTTTCATGTGAACTAATCGCACTTACTCTGACCATTGTTCTCCGCTAATCATTTATACTTAGCACCACGCTATAAAGCCGAAACACAAGGCAAGGGTGAAATAACGAGCTTACAGCTAAACAAAGGGAGGAGCGGGTTTTTTGCGGACACCCCCCTTATCCCACCCCCTCGTCCCTCTTCAGACGCTGGGCAGATGCTCAGCGTTTTTCACTCGTCTTACAGATTTTATTGACGATGAATTATACACAACGCCTTGTTTTAGTCTAGTCTTTTCTTTAGGTATAAGTAGGGAAGTGGTATCTAATTATAAGCCTATCCGATCTCGAAACTACTTAGGAAACCAGAATGACTTCTATTTTCTTATACACTTTGACATTCAAAATTGCCTTTTAATGCGTAATGAGCCTATAATGTTCCCACTGCTGGGACACAAGCCTCCTCTCCGTGAGGGGGGTTCCTTTTAATGCCCTTCTTGAAATAAATGATATGACTTTGACGCTACACAACACAACTGTTGTTTATAGTGCCACAAACTTATCTGGCCCGGTGGCAAAAAGAGAAACTAACGACGCCATTTTGAAATGTCAATCTGCCTGCCATCCGTTGACATATCCGCCATTGGTTGTTTGCTCTGTGTGTTTATTTTTCGTTTAGTGGTTATAGCTAGTGAAAAATGCCGAAAGCTTTAAAAAGTGACGCGAGGAACATTATATTACAAGTCTTAGATTTTATGAAGGAAGAAAAGCGCCTTCAGGCACCGATAATACCGTTCGAAAAATTGTATGAACGCGTAGCTGCCGCCACAGGTTAGTGTTGTCAGCTTTTGAAAATAAATTCCACGAAAACACCATTTCGCACGTGCTAGTAGAATAGACGTATGATTTTCAAAAAATTTCGTTATTTTTGTTGTAGATGTTGGGGAGCGATTTGTTAGAAAACTTGTCAAGGAAAAAGAACAGGCAGATGAAACTGGAACAAAAGTTTCCACGCCAGGAAAAAAAAGGAAAAGGACGAAAGGTAAAATTGAAGTGGATGATTTCGATCTTAGTGTTATAAGAAGAAAAATTCATGAATTTTACACTATGCGGAAAGAAATTCCCACAATACCAAACTTATTAAATGTGCTCCAAGAAGACATTGATTTTAAAGGGAGTCGAGAAACTCTTCGGAAAATACTCCATAAAATTGGATTTCGTTACAAGAAGACAAAATCGAACAGAAAAATTCTAATAGAACGAAATGATATTTCAGCATGGAGAGCCAATTATCTTCAAAAAATTAAAGACAATGAACGAGGTGAACAAAAACCAGTCATATTTTTGGACGAGACCTATATTCACGCATCTCATACAGCTGGGCGCTGCTGGCAGAGTGATGAAATTGACGGTGTGCTAAACCCAGTCTCCAAAGGAAATCGATCGATAATTGTTCATGCGGGAGGACAAGCAGGGTTTGTGGAGAATGCTTTATTAGTGTTCCAATCGAACACAAAAAGTGGCGATTATCACGACGAAATGAACAGTAAGAATTTTAAAAAATGGGTGACCGATAAACTTCTGCCCAATTTACATCAGCCAACACTGATTATATTGGATAACGCCCCATATCATAGCATTTGCATAAACAGAACTCCTAATGGAAGTCATAAAAAAGCTGAGATGCAAAAGTGGCTGACGGAAAATAATGTAGAATTTAACGAACAGTTTACAAAACCGCAACTCTACGAACTCATTAAGAGACATAAACCAAAACCTATATACGAAATAGACGAACTGTTGAAAAACAGTGGACATAGCGTGTTAAGATTACCGCCATACCATTGCGACCTAAATGCAATCGAAATGATTTGGAGCTCTATGAAACGAAACGTAGCTAATCAGAACATTAATAAATCAAATTCTGAAATGCCTACTTTGATTGCAGAAGCCTTCAATAAGATAACAGTGCAAGAATGGCAAAAGCACTGCAATCATGTAAAAAAAATTGAAAACGAGTATAGAAGTAGGGATGCATACTTAGACGAGCCTTTCATCATTAATTTGGCCAGTGACAGTGAAAGTGAAAGTAGTGACTCTGATGATGAAGTGACTGATGAATCAGGTGGCTCGGGAATACCTGGAGTATTCCCGTTAGAGAACACTCGCCAGACATTTTATGTAGATGATCATAATTATTGTGTTAAAATATAGATATTTTCGAGGAATATGCTTGTTTTTGTTTTTTAGTTACCTAATTAACATATTACCTACATTCTTTCAAATCGCCAGGTGTTACGTAGGTAGTATGTGCATAATTTCATAGTTTTAACTTTTAACCATCTTCAAAAAAGGAGGTTATCAATTTGACACGTATTATGTACCTACTTATGTAATATTATTGGAATTGCAATATATTTACATAATTATAATAGTCTATTACGGCTTCCAAACAAATATGCATATTTTTATAGGTATGTATGTATGTGTATGTTAGTCCACGTATTTCTCCGAAACTATTAATCGGATTGAAAAATCGGTTCAGTAGTTTTCAAGATTTGGACCAAAATGTTTTTGTTACATCGACTTGCTTTCCCACTTTATTGTAAAATTTATTTTTCCTGGCGACACCAAATGCGATATCAGCGACTCCCTCACCGGGCCAGATAAGTTTGTGAGACTGTACCTACCATAAAGGTCCGAACATTGCTTAGGTACCTACCACTGTTTTGTATGATACTAGAAAGTATGCATGGTGTATTTACTTTAATATATTATATTATATTGTTTTTTTTATTATTTTATAATTACCTTTAAAACTATCGTAACAGGATGAACCTAATGCGATGGTGTGGTATTTATATACTTACAATATTAAATTAATATAATAAGGAACTTCTATAACATACTACCTATCCTAAATTATATAAACCTCATACATAACAATAACACAGAACACTATTATATAACTTAATAACATTTAATGCTTAAAACTACACATTTATATACAATACAAAAACATATTTTGCCTTATAACCTATCAAAACTTATGTGTAGCATACATCGAGATATAAGTACTATAGTAGGTACTTATATCTCGATGGTAGCATAGTATAAATAATAGTACCCTTGCGAGTTCACTCCTAGTACATGTAAATACGTCAATTTGTATGTGAATTTTGTTGATAGTGTGTATTGCTCGGGTTAAAGGTGTTTTCACCAGTAAGTTGGTTCTCGCTGGCGGTACCAGCAACAGTGGTGGACGCCGCCGCCTCCACACGTAGCGGTCTGGTACACAAATACTAAACCGCTGTAGTACTCCCGGATTAGTTTAATTATGTGCTCAACAAGAGCGAACTCCCGCCGTACACCCAGCTGATTGTACCCCACCATAACCAATACGAATAGTGTAGGGTACATCAGCGGGTAGAAAGGGTATACTCCATATCATTTTAAATACAAGTGTCTCAAGAATTTGTTTTGAACACGTTTCATCATGACGCTGTATTTCAATTCATGTGGAGCCCAAATGACTGCACTGTGCTCGAGGTGACTCCTTACCAGCGCATCATACAACACCTTTATAGTTGTTATATTTGTGAACCCCTGTCTCTTCTTAGGACAAAACCTAGGTTTCTGTATGCCTTTCTGCATACTTTAATAATATGCTCGCGGAAGGTTAGGTCCGGAGTTAGATGAACCCCTGGATCTCTTACCTGCGTCACTCGTTGCATCCGTGTCTTTTCTATTTTATACTCGTGGCATACTGGTTTCCGCGAACGAGTGAATCGCCTTTAAATAAGAACGCTTATGTAGGTAGTGTTTCTATAGGTTGGTGGGCCAGCAAGGGTTGGTCACCTTTCACCTTTTAATGATACTCAAAAGCTCTTTTAGTTTGAAATAACATAATGTTACTACAGAGAATGTGAAATCCATTTCAATCACATTTCAACAAGTCGTGTAACAGTCGGTCCATTATATTCACGATTATTTATTACTCAAAGAATCTCCAGCAAAATATGTAAGACGTATCTTAAACAGAGGATTCCTCCAACATAAAATATTCTTCAGTACTTTAAGAGCGCACTTATACTAAAATAAAACGTTCTACGAAATGTTCTATCAGTGTATTTTATTTCATCACGTGCCAAGCTGCCAACCTCCAAACTATTCAAGCTAGAAAGAAAAGCTGTACACTAACACTAAACGTTGAAACAGAGCTAACAAATTTTATATTAGACATTGCGAGCAAAACACGGTTAATGTACAATGAGAACAAAGAGTTAGTCATAAAACAGAGTCCACTGTAGGACACAGAGAAGAGAAGTTTAGAAGATCAACGCGTTCGCACACAAGAGAAACATACTTGAATTCGGAGTAGTAATTTGGCGCCTTGATTTTTTATCACACTTTTCTGTCGAGTCAAAATCAGAGTCAAAGTCAGTTTCAAGTAGGCACTTTTGAACGTCATCATTTACAAGAAAATGTCATTGATTCTGGTCGCCCCTTCGAAAAGGTAAAAAATATAGTTTCTGTTTTAAAATATTTTCTATGCAGTATCTAATGATAAAACTATAATAACGATAGTGTGTTACATGTTTCGCATAATAGTGAATTTTACATCTATGCTTATATTGCTTATAGGTACCTATATAAAAATATATAGGTATGCTCTTATCAGCGCCCGAAAATACCAGTTGATAAGCGTCTTCTGTCAGTGTACATACAATGCTCACTAAGCACGCGATCGGTCTGCGCAGAAATCACCAGTGTCTATTTGTGTTAAGGCAGGTTGTGTTTTGAAGGATCAAACGGGCGCGACACGCGATAAAATCGCGCGCGACACAAATGCACCTCAAGCCAGGCAACGAGCGATGTCTTTGTGTCGCGCGCGATTAAATCGCGTGTCGCGCCTGTTTGTAGGAGCCTTTAGCGAGTTCAAATGCAACGCAAACCTACTTCTAGTTATTTATGAGAGGGGTGGTTTGTATGTAGGTAGGTCTATATAATAAGTCTTTTACTTTGAGAGTTATTAAATGTAGATAAACGTACCTAAGTATACAATTATTTGTTTCAAAGCTAAGTGCACTTAGCCACTGAGGGCCGCAGCGCACCACATAGCAAAAATGCGCATGGATGTTGTTTTGCTTATTAAAAGGCTAAGAATCATCCAAAACGCAATCGAGAGTGCTATGCTTGGAGTTTCCCTACATAATCAAATCAGAAATGAAGAGATCCGCAGGAGAATCGAGGTAACATAGCCCGAAGAACAGCCAAACTTAAGTGGCAGTGGGCGGGCACATTGCTCGTAGAACAGATTGGGGCTGAAAGGTTGTGGAGTGGCGACCGCGTACCGAAAGACGTAGCATTAGAAGGTCTCCCAGAAGGTGAACCGATCACCTTGTGAAGGTTGCAGGAATGCGCTGGATGCAGGAAGCATAGAACAGGTCGAAGTGGCGGTGCTTGGGAGAGGCCTATGACCTGCAATGGACGTATTTCGGCTGAACGTAGATGTTCTTTTTTTTTTCTTTTGAAATAAAGCGATCCTATGAGAGTTCCATTTCTACATTGAACTAGGTGAAAACTATCCGTTTATTAAACCAAAATTAGTGTCTTACTAGAATACTTCGATCAACATCTTCACATCACCGTTTAGATTAAATAACTTCTCTTACATACCTACCTACATACCGCTCTAACACATAACGCCTCCCCACTGAGCGCCACTTTAAGAAGCTAATTATCGCCGAATTAGAGCGTCTGCGGTAATTGTCTCGTTTACTCACATAATTATATTGTACTGGCTTTGTCTTTGAAGTGGAGATGATAATCGCATTGTTAGGATCAGTCGACTCGCAGAGTTTGCTTTGAAGATGTTGTTGTTAAGTTCAGATCGTTAGATAAGCTATTATCTGTTGCTCTAAATGGTAGACCACATCACCATTAGGCTACATGTTTAAAATATTTTAGATAATTGTGAGGGATCTTAAAATATAATAGTGAGCTGGAAGTCATGGGATTGGGAAGAGGCCTTTGCCCAGCAGTGGGATAATGCAGGCTAACAGAACAGCTAACAGTAACAGCTAACAGTAACAGTAAGTGAGAGATTAATTTTCCTGTTGTTTGTTCTACGTTGGCGCCTACATCGATTGTCATAATATACCACTTATATGTAATAAAGCGATAAAACTTAAGTAACTTTTTATTTTTAGTAGAACTGCATGCTCCCAAATGCTAGTGAAAGTTGATATTCCTTCAACCACAATATAAAAAAAACTAACACTTCATGACAAGAAAAATCATTTAACCAAAGAACATAACACCACATAAAAATATCTTATCACCAAAAACTTCTTAACTTTCAGTGTCAACAAAACGTCCAATGAATAAAACATACAGAGATAAAACACGACCCTGCAAGACAGGCCTAAGGTAGCGCAGCGCCCGCCGACCTGTCGCCGTCAGCCCGTCGTCGGGCTCAAAAGCCCGCGAACCTATAAAGAAGGTCTTATTTTCTCGTTAAGCTAGACCCAAGGTACGTGCGAGGACACTGAAATCTAGTGATGGGATTTAGGTTAATACTCTATGAGTATTGACTGGGTTTAAGGACAGAATTACTATAGGCCTGGTTTCGGTTGAATTTGTTTGGATGAGGGTTGATAGAATGCTTGATGATGGATTACTCTCTGTCGAATTTCGCGTCATCATTATTTACAACAGCTTCCAATACATAGTTCTTATTCTATCTTAAAGATTTTTTAAATCCACTGTCCTGCCGGTCGATTCTGTAAAAATCTCACCGTGAAAACTTAGGTGAAGTGAGTTTGTTTTAGCTAGAAATTGACACTATTGACAGTTCACTCCACGCTCATCTAAGTTTTCACGGTGAGATTTTTACAGAATAAAACCGCTGGTAAATGTTTCTTAAAAACGTGTATAGAAGAAAAACAGGACGAAAAGTTTTAAGAAAATAAATTTTTAATGAATATAGTTAACATAATTGTTATGTTCCTGGCTCAAGGTAACTTTCCAAGCTGCATCGGAAATTTCTCGGAACAATCTTCCTCCTCACTTTACTAACTGTACTCCATCTTCCAAAGGGTCTGATTCTCCAAACTCGTTTCCTCCCGATCCGCGTGAATTGCAGTTGATCACCGTCCCCTGTCACGTCCGTAGCTATAAAGTCAGTGGGCTCGGCAGTAATGACACTATAACCAAGCTCGTCGATGGCGCCACTCGTGAGCCTGTGAAGCGGTTATAACTCACATCTGCCACCAATCGCGATCACCGCCCTGAGTATAACAAACTCAAACGAAGTATTAGCAAAGAAAGAAAGTAAAATTGGTTATTCTGCACAAATAAGACGCACATTTGACATAAAATACATACACTAAATATAAAAAAACCAAAAACTCTTGGTCTATGTTTTTGTAGAATGTGTAAAGTTGAACGGTTCGGTCATCGTGAAAATACATTATTTCAAATGTGTAAAATATTCCCCTGTTCAAATAATTCTAGTCGAAAATAAAATGTAACCTGGCTTTGATGAGAATTGTCAAAGTCCACTAGATTAAATAAATGGAGATGGTCTCATATTTTAATGCATAGTTAATGATCCAACAATAATTTGTTTTGTTACGTAGTACTTATATTTTAACGAAGTCAATATAGCGTGGGGTAGACACTTATTACACTGCTGGAGATTTTATTGATCTTTACAAAAGCACTTAAAACACAGTGTGATGAACAATAAGTAACTATAATATGTAAAACATCAAAGTTGACCTTCAACCAACAAGTAGGGAGAAATGTCAAACATAATTGAAATACCATCAGCAATGGGATAACAAACAATCTCGCATCTCACTAACAGATCAAAATCGCCTTCCAACTTATCATCATAATAAATATCTTTCTATCAGACTGCAATAACATAAAGCTCAGTAACTGCTGCCCCACTCGCACTCGAGCGAGTGCCTCGGAAACAATCAGCACTCGCGCTCTAAATCACGTGATACATTAAGTTACACACGACGGGAGATCAGAGCAATCCCATTGAAATGGAACCCCATATCCAATAGTTTTTACTTTATTGCCATTTTGGGGATGCAAAAAAAGAAAGCGTGTAAGTTTGTCATTATACGTGTAGGTAGGTACTTGGATTTCTGCCAAATCCTCGAGATCAATAGCGTGACGACTTTAGATGGAAATATTTTGTCTTCAGTAAGAATATTTGTCCCCGAAAACGGCCGCTCTTAATTCGATTATAAATAGTTTTTGACCCTGTTGCAGAAGTTTCTCCAAATATATTTGTCGTAACTAAGTTACTCCAACTGTTTTCGCAAAGTTTCATTCAAATTTATTTAGTGTCGAACGAAGTTATTGTTAGATTGCTCACCCATCGTATGCGAGCACTTCATCTGACAAAGAATTTGTACTTACTTTGCGAAATTCATTTTGTGTACAGAAATTGAATCGAACTCGTGAAATTTTCAGACAAGTAAATTTTATCACACGAAGTATTCGGAGCGTCTATTTTGTATTCTATCATTTTGTTCACTTCAAAGAGTTTCGAGACTATTCTGAGGCGTGTGAGCTTTGAAGCCGTATGATGAAGATGAATTATCTTTTTAACTTAATGGAGCTCTGAAGGCGTTTAGGTCTCGTAAAGCTATTCAGAGCGTGTGAAATTGGCTTGTTTGGTAAACAAAGTATAGCTAACACAATTTTTATTTTATGGCAGTAATTTTATGCAAACCTTTAAATAGCATAGCTACATTTATTATTCTTCTGTACTAGATTATCGTTACTCAAAATCATATTCTGAATATTGAATCTTTATCTCCGACCCTCGATATTTAAAATACGTATCGATTACAAGGATCCTAAACACTCAAAGATAAACCCTAACACTTTTAAGAGTTGGCACTGATACCCTCAGATTTACGAGTAGAGATACCCTCCTAGGGTAGATTCGCCCTCTCGACTGCCGACTCTCCCCTAACGATGTTAAAGAAATCGTCAGTTACCGACGACTTCGCGATTGATACACATAACGTTTGCTAGACTATAACTAAGTTAGCAGTTTTATTTGAATTATGAATTTTCGTGATTGCTGTTAGTGAGTTTATCTGAAATAATCTTTTCGGAGTACTTGTTTATATTAACAGCTTAATAGTTTTGTGAAGTAGTTTGAGGAACTCGACAATGTGATTATTGATTATTGATTCGTTGAAATCAGTATAATATAAAGTTATCAATATAGTGGGTTGACATAATGTAAGTTGTATTCCTCAATTGTAGTTTGAGATTATTAGCTACGCCAGTAACAATATCGACACAGACATAGGTTTTAATCAAATAGCTTTAGAGCTTGATTAATTTGAAGATAACACAAAACCTACACACATGTTTAATTTAAAGCCAAATTAAGTTACCAAAATGTTGTTATTAAAAGCCGTAGCACCGTGGGGCCCAGGCGGGAGTCGCCTCAGGCCTCCGAGTGTAGGCCTTTGCGGGCCTCGCTACATGTCTCCCAATTAACTGGGGTCCGGCTTTTTGTTAATTACCACCGTTTGTTGTGTGAAAGGCGATGGGAGGTTTAAGATATAGTAATTAAGGATAAGATGGCGAGATTGTAGGGATTTTGCACGGGAAACATTATATTTCATATTTTTTGGGTTTGCAGAAAAACGGATATAACTATGACTTATTTATAATTCATTTTTATTTGCTCTTAAAAACTTTCTCAGAACCTCTTCTGGCCATAATAACATCACAATTTTGTAAACTAAAACATTATTTATGGCTGTCACTTATGCAGCGGCGGCGACCTCTCACATCGGGCCCTGGTTCAAGCCACGGTCCGGAGCGAGAGGGAGTCCCACTCCAGTAGGGGAGACAGTGACCTTCTTCTGCGAAGCAGTCATGCTAGCGAAGAAGGTGGCGGGATGGCTGAGAGGCCTCACGTCCCAGCCGCCGCGGGAGACGCTCTGGGCGTCGGGAGCCGCGTCACGTCTGCCATGCCGGGCGCATACGTGTTCCACGCGCGCCTCAAAGAGATGTCAGCGAGTGGGTTTTACTCAGTAAGAGTCTGACACTTCCTTCCAGGAGGAGTAATTTGATGATATCGCAACCTCAAAAAAAAAGGCTGTCACTTATTAACATTAAACATCAAATATTAGGTATAACACCCGAATATCGAAAACTTTTGCACTTCTAGTCTTTACAAATGTATAACATATTATCATTATTACAACCAAAGACAGTCTGACGACCAGTCTTACCAAGGGGTATCGTATTAAAAGGCTCGGCAAATCCTGATGATTACAACCAAGAAGGTGTGGACTTTACAATGAAACAAAAGACAATAACAGTATTGACATGTTCTTCTCGTGCCACTGCTTTCAAAAGTCATGTGTGTACTCTTTATTTTTAATATTGTATCGATTTGAATACTGTTTTATTTAAATGATGTAACTTTGTGTCAATTATGCCTGACGTGTTTGGTCTCCTACACATTCCCACTTAGACAGAAGTGTGTCGAAGGGCAGCTGCACTTACCTTGTAGGTGCCATTTAGTGAACTAAGCATTACTGTTGTTGTTGCTAGTCACATTGTGCGATTATATTTTGGGTGATAATCAGCTTGAAACCTATAATGTGAACCTAGTGATATACTATGATTGTTACCTGTTTTAGTTACCTCGTGAATAAATAAGTTCTGTTTATCTCTCAAAAACAATCTCCCAAAGGTTTTATGACCTCGGCACGTTTAATCCTAAACTAAGCTTAGTCTTGGTACAACGAAATATACACCGTTGTTTTAATTTTTTATTTACCGTTTACCTCGGTCAAAGCTCAGAAACCCTCCTTAATGCCCAGCCGCTGCGGTAATCACTTGATCTTTACCATGCAACTGGAAAAAAAGAGTATTTTACTGTTTAAATACTGGGGATCAACATTTTTTGTACCAAATATTTATGAGTTTGGGTTAAAAAAACCGGTCAAGTGCGAGTCAAACTCGCGCACCGAGGGTTCCGTAAACATTTGTAGGTATGTACTACAAATTTACGGCTTTCGGATTTTTTCCTTTACTTGTGCTACATGACATTGCTTCTTGCCAAATTTCATGTTTCTAAGCAACGGAAAGTATCTACCCTATGAATTTTGTTTTCCTTGGGAGTATGGAAATATACGTATTTTGTGGAATAAACGGTCGTATCTTTTTTTTTTACCTTAACTTAGAAGTTTGGTTTTTGTCACAGCTTCAAGGGACTGTAGACTTGAGTATATGGTTTTAATTTCAACTCGATGCCTCCACACGTTCCCGAGATAAAGGGTCTTGACAGACAGATAGACAGACAGACAGGCGGACGGACAACAAAGTGACCCTATAAGGGTTTTTTCCTTTTGAGGTACGGAACCCTAAAAATGAGATAATGTAAACGTTCTATCATTTACCTACTTCACAGAGAAACGAAATAATAATAACCCAAGGTGGTTCTCAACCCTTATTGTTCATCAAATTTCCTTTGCCAAAAGCAAAGTAATTAAGGATTAAGAGCCAATCCTCTCCATATAGACAAGTTAAGTGCAAGGCGCAACGGGGACGTTGAGCCTAATAATTATTATATCTGAGAGTGCTCTCATGGCATCTGTCTTTTGGGATATCTGCCATCCTGGTACAATACTCATCAGAACACGACAAAATAGTAAAATAGACTGTTGTTATCATAGAAATGTAAAACACAGGAGAAGTGGTAGGGGGACGTGCCTGTGTCCACGTGTCATGAGCATCATGGGCCTGTACTAGGCAAATGACCGTCTCCGCGAACTATGCTCGGACTTTTAATTAGCTGCAGTAAAATGACAGCTTATGTGTTACTTAAATGACTGAAATTGGAGTCTTTTTGTTTTTTGGCGGCCATCAACCTAATCTTGTTTTTCTAGTACAAAATAGTGTAAAAACGAAACTTATTTGACATGCATAATATCTCTAAACTCAGTCCGAAATGAGTTATTAAGAAGTGTAATTTTACTACAGCTAAATAAAAGCCGGACTATAGTGCACTTTCGACCGTGATCGTGATTAAATATAAAAATGCCGAATTGTTCAGTGGTTTACTATAAAAACCGAACTCAAAATAAAAATTTCGTATATCATGGAATCACTTACCTTAAGTAAGTAAAAT
Source organism: Luperina testacea (assembly GCA_927399505.1). Lineage (NCBI taxonomy): Eukaryota > Metazoa > Arthropoda > Insecta > Lepidoptera > Noctuidae > Luperina > Luperina testacea. The sequence continues at coordinate 473,145 of OV656774.1, forward strand.
TATTTTACTGTATTTGTCTTTAAAATCATGAAAAATAACAAATCGTCAAATATTTCTTGCTTTTACTACGTTAGTTTTGTTTTCAATATCACAGCGGCTGTACTATTTTTGCAGCAAATAAATTGCTCCTTATCCACTACCTAAGTATGTCGCTAATAGTAAAAATTACAAAACGATTCTTTATTTTTGCGGAGCATCGCATAGTGCGATGTGGTTGTGAAGATCTACTAACGTAGGCTATCGACAGCAATGTCGATTGCCCAACGAGTATATTGCTATTATAGTTAATTTTTCAATTTGTCAACCGTTTTAATCCGGTTAGCAGACCTGTAATGATGATGAGAGATGTTGTTTAAATCCGGTTGGAAGACCCTTGAGAAGATGTAAAATAATATATATTTTTTTATTATTTACCTCGATTATTTTTTAGCTACATTTTATTGATTTATAATATAATATTTTCTGGACATCGTTGTTAATTTATTTTATTTTCAGGACCCAAATTTTTTTTAGTTTTTTGTTATTTTATAAACGGAAGAATCGATAACTTTCTGATTTAGCCAATCACTACCGAATTAGTAAAATAAATGGCTTTTGCACAGCACAACGATAGCGACAGATGTTTTTGTGTAAGTTGTACGGTGCATGGTAATTGCACGCTGTGTTTGATCAGTTAAGATTTATAATTGATTGTGTAGTACGTTCTGATTTATGAATTGCAAGTATGTGCGCGACTTTGTATCTATTGCTTTTACTGAACTACATGATTGTGTAGTAGTGGCGCAGAAAATGTATCAGAACCCGATGCCGCTAGGTGGACCCCACCCCACCTAGCGGCATCAGCTTCTGATACATTTTCTACTACCGGGCATATCTTCTTCTTTCATTTATCTATGGTTGCTATGTTTATAAACACCTGTTTCTCAAACAGCCACATTAGAAAAAGCTAATACCATCGTCGTTTTGTATACACAGAAGTTGTTCAAACTCAGTAATTTCGGCAACTTATAAAGTATAAAATTAATCTGAACTGAACTCGTAATTCGATTTAACTAACCTAGGAATCGAACCCTGGATGAATTCAGTCATCACTGCTTATCTGAAAGAAAATAATATCGGGTTCAACTTTCGTTTAATTTTTCTCGAACTGCTAACAATCTTCATTAAAATTCTAAAGCAACCGAGCTGTGCAGTTGCTTTGTGTGAGACGACTTCTTAGTTCTCAGTAATCAACGACGTCATATTAATTAAGAGCATTCCGCTACCTCTGAGGATTGCTGCCAACCTAGTACATTTTGTACGAAATTTCTTATTGCTTTTCATTACACCGATTAATTCTAACTAATATTTGTGGTTTTGCGGTTGGCTGTCTAATCAATCTTAATGATATTTATTGTACGCAATCTGTTTTGTTTGTTGAAGCCTAAATATTTATTAATGGTCGTATTATTTTATTTTTACCCAGTAACTGGGTTGTGGAGGTCAGATAGGCAGTCGCTTTAGGTAAAATACTGGTATTCAGCTGCATCCGGTTAGACTGGAAGCCGACCCAAACATAGTTGGGAAGAGGCTAGGCAGATGATGTATTATTTTGATAAAATCATTGCTCCAGATATGTGCATACCTAATGAATGAATTCATGACAAATGATCTTCATTCTCTTTGACATTGAAAGATTGAATACCACATTTGTTAAATAAAAAGTTTCTATGGTAAGTACTTATCAAAGTTACGTGTTGAAGCAAGTATATAAATATTTAAATTTTTATATTCAGCCCCCATTGCAATTGTATCAGAATCAGAAGTAACTCTAGTTCCACAGTGCTAGTTCGATTCAACTCAGCGTACTAATCACGACGACTGCGACGCCCCGGAGTGTGCGGCTACTGCCCTTAGGACTTCTGCTGCCCTGGTACAATTTACGTTGGATACTTATTTATTACTGAGAAAGAATAACTCTAGAATCAGATCTGTTGTCATTCGTGGTAAGAGTTCCAACTCAACATCTACAGACCTACCTGAAAGAGGACTTTTGGCCGAAAGGTGTCGTATATCGACGTTTCCGAGGACGGTTACGCGACACCACGCAGCGAAACACGACGCCGACAACGTTAAGTGTATTGTCTTAGTTTTAAGGTTTATTATAATTATTAAGTAAAAGCTTGCTATCTTCTGCCTTAAAAATTGTGTTAGTGTTCAAACGCGTATCATTTTTAAACCATGAAGTAATAACTGACCCACAAACTAACGTCTTTAATCTCCGACCCTGACCAACCCCGTTCCAACAATAGTAATAAACCACAATAAAACTGAGAACAAGAAGAAAATTATCACACAAATTAAAACATTTCAAGTAACAAAGTGCTGCTAGAGAACAATAAAAAGCGCGGCACATTAACAGTAGAGAAAACAATTGAAAGCTAAAAAACGGTCGAGTGCGTGTCTGGAGCGCTGCCAGCAACCGCTCAGCGGTTTCAAGAAACATACCCCTGGTATTGAGAATAAATGCCCCTTTGTATTGTATCGCTGTACAGCGCTTTAGTCTAGAATATACGCGTGTTTTGCTTTAAAAGGTGAGGCAGGATCTTGTTTATTGTGCTAGGTGTTTGTGTCTATTTTTTAAGTTTAAAGTTTAGAAGAAGTTGAAAGCTTAGAAGAATCGAAATAAGTTTTGGGTTTTGTAGATAAATAAGGAACACTTTGTAACAGGCCGCGTGCGTCTGGTCGTCATTCTCGATTCGAATTCTACAAATCAGTGAATCAATTTCTATGAAACTTCGCAATGTCTTTTGTAAGCCACAGGTTTATAATGAAATGTCAAGTTCCACAATGACATACCAGGCGCTTGATGTTGCATTATTAATATATTTTCATGAAAAATCAAACTGATTGTGATTAATTCTCTACAATAAACAGTTTCTCTCCGTACAAAATCAGGGGCACCACAATCAAATACAGAGTTTCTGTGAATCGTGCAGCATTCCGACTGGAATGTCCTGATTTAATTGCAGGCGCTTGCAGTCCTAATGAAACGGTGTAGTATTAAAATCGAGTCAGCCACACCACTCAGCTAAATGTTAGTAAAAATTACGCCGTCCCTAGAGCAAGCATTTATTGTTAATGATCTGAATGTAGACTCTATATCTAATGTTGGTAAGACCGGATGGTAAAAATCCAGGGTTAAAGTACAGCTTGTTTGAAATAGGTATTCATATTTAGTAATGTGTTTTAGACCTAGTTGCAGTGGATTTTTATTCTGCCTATAAATCTGAAAATTAACATCATAGTAGGTATAAACCAATTTGTGTATCAATAATATACAAACGGTTCAAGTAACAAGAACGAATTATGTCACTTTGAAAATTTTAAATCTCTTGAGATATCATTCTACAAACTCATTCATCGTTATTGGAATTGAATAATTCACAGAGCGATAGAGAAGACATCTTGTGAATCGTGACCTAGCTCCTGGACTAGGTCCTACGTTTCTGTGACGTCACTCTGCCTGCCGCTGAATATTTTATAGGATTGCCCCACGTGAGCATTTTACAGCGCGTTTAAAACATTTTGTATTTATTTTTAAATCGATTTATGTTGGTATTTCAAAAGATTATGAAGATTAATGTTCTGGTTTCATGATGCTAAGGGCTGATTTTTCAATATTCAGATAACTTTTATGTGAGGAATGAATAAATGGCGGTTTGACAGCTTTTGAAAATAAGGACAAACTGCATTTTTTTAATTCTGATAAAAGTCATCATCTTTTTAGCCTTTTCCCAACTCTCGGTCGGCTTCCAGTCTAACCGGATGCAGCTGAATACCTACATTCTGATAAAAGTACGTTATTGCAAAATTTGCCCTAAATTGTTTGTTTAAAGTTTACTTACTATAAATTTGGTCAAATAGCAGTGGTTCAATTCTTAGGCTGAACATGAGCGTAAAAATAAACAAAATAAACCTATAAGTATGTACATAAATTAAGTTCCTTAAAAACAACGGTTCCAATTTTGTTAGAATTAAGTTTGAACGGCTTAGCAACATCGAACGTGGGTGGACAAATAATAGGTACCTACACAAAAGGTTGACCAGCATTGAACACTACAGCAAGACAATACATTGAGACAACAAACTCTAACCACGACCATTACTAACCTCAATTACAGCCCAGGCCAGATTTCTTTCTAACAATAGAACCAGGAACACAACACTGCCTACGCCTATACCTATACCAAATCACCTATTGAAACACTCCCTTTGTAAGTCACTGCGACTAGGGTAGCCGCACAATACGCGCCGAGAATCGATAAAAAACTCCGACTTCTCGATACCGATTGTTAGACGTGACGGGCAGAAAACACGTTTTTATTTTTTTACTCCACTATGTATGCAAACAGCGCGTATTTTGTGCGGTTTATATACAAACCCGTGTCAGTTTGAACGGTTTTTGGCAGCGCAAGTGAAGAAAACCGATGAATATATTATAGTGTAATGTGCTTATTTGAAGATATCATAATCTAGGAGAAGTTTTTCAAGTTTTGTGTTCGTTCCCACTTTCTCTACCGTCCTGAAGATAAGTTCAGGCATTTCAATACAAGTAGTAACGAAACAATGACAATAAATAATAACGTGCTTATTCTAACTTTGGAAATCACTTTAGGCAGGTAACTCATTTTCGCTAAAAGTGTCCCAACGCGAATATTCGCGCAAATTTGTCACCTGAATACTTTATGTCAATGGATATGACTCGCTACCATCACGCTGAGCAGAGCTCTTACTCACACACGAAACAACTTCAACAAAATTTGTAAATCCGCACAACGAAAGATGTTACTATCAGGTAAGAAGGTTTTCACAGATAACAACCTATGGGATTCAGACCGCAATCATTTGCCATCGTTTGAAAAGTTGAAAATGTTCGCTCTCCGCAACCTTTGGCTTCACGGTCCGCTGCCGCACGCCGGTGTAACCAAGATTATGTAAATTTTTGGTTCACTTCGCTATTGTAGACCCTAATCTTAGTCCCCGGAGGGCTGGTGCTTGGAGGGCAACCCTCCCAACCGGAGGGAGTGCGTTCAATAGTAATTCTATAAATCAATCGGTTCCAACAATTTTTCTTTTGTTTGCGACAGTGGCACTGTTGCTCTGTCGAGTTTCGCGAGCTTATGAGTTATTGTTTTCAATTCAGGAGCAGTTTTAGAAAGCCCTGAAATATAACAGGACCTGAAACCTGGGGAAAAACAAAAGTCTTGTTAGTACAAAATATTACATAAGGCGGTGTAACATAGTGTCTTAGTTTTAGTTTTTCATTAGCTACCTAAAAAGCTTTTGTAAATGAATATAAAGAACTAATCATCATGCAGTCATGCTATTCTAGTAACAGCCTTGTTTGGTCCTACTCAAACGCAAACTCAACGCATTTATTTCAATTTTAAACCATTTACAGGCACTTTTGAAGTGTCGAGAAGTCGGTCAGTCAGAAAATATGAAGCTAGTTTGCACGCCATGTATAGATTTTTATCTCGAATTCTACATTCATCTGCCAAAACTGGACTGGTTGCATTTACTTTATGAATTCTAATGCTTTCAATTGTTCTTGCATGTATATAGTACGGGTGATCGTAGTAGCCGTGGCCCCGGCTGTCATTCGTGGATCTTTGACAGTCGTTACGAATCTTCAGAAGCCCAAAAGTCTGACAGCCAGTCTTACAAAGGGGTATCGTATTACCCAGTAACTGGGTTGTAGTGGTCAGACAGCCGACCCCAACATAGATGGGAAAAGGCTAGGCAGATGATGATGTAGTAAAGATGGTATTGCTTTAAAAGCATTTATTTAATTCAAGATGTCAGGACTTCATTAATTAATTAACAATTCCCAAAAGCTAACTGACACAAGCACTGCTTCGAGTGTAAAGACTTCAACAGGTCAATTACTAGAGTACTCAACAATCTCAATTATTTTTAACTTCATTCGAACAAAGGTTCAAATCTTAAACAACCATTCTAATCTGCTATCATCACCTTTGTCCCCAGCTACACCCTCACCTAAACAAAACACAAATAGCAACGACTTTTATGATTTCTCACATAGTTGATTCCATAATCTTTATGTTCTCCGGAATACGGGGCTGTATTACGGGAATTTCATCAAGATTTTGCCAAGTTAACTCAATAGGTACCCTTATGGAGGTCAATTCTGTAATGGGATTAAACGTTGACCCACATTCGCTCTTAATAGGGGACCTAGAGTTGAGTCGATTTTTAGGGACGCGTCTGTCCTGAATTTGGACCCGAATTTCGCCAAAATCAATGGTGGTGCGGATTAATTTCATTCCCGTGCGGTGAACCTGCTCTTTGTTTGTTTGGAAAAATGCTTCTGTTCTACATATTTTGAAAGAAATAAAGTAAAATGATAATGTTCAAGTTAGAGTGGAGGGGCCCGTGGCTAAATGAAATGATATTGGTGCTAAATTTAAAAAAAAATTACGAAATACAGGCGGTTTGGATATTTTACAAAGAATCAACCATTGTATCATCAAGTTACGCACTGAAATGCTCGGTTCTCCTCCCTCACTGATGTAATGTTCGTCTCTGCAACATTACATTACAGGCGAATACTCCAAGTGAGGGAGCACCTTTAGAATGCTTTCATACGGGTAGGTGCAACAAATAGTTATGTCACGGAAATTAATTACCCAGCAAATTAAGTACCAACTTAAATTGTCCGTTTATTCAAATCACAACAGTCTTTCTTTGTCAGTTATATGCAATGGTTATAACGTGGCAAATTGATGTAGAGCGCCAGTTTGATTTTTTATTGGTAGTCATTCGCAGTATACAGACGTGCTCGTTAGCAATATTTAATAATTACCTACTTTAATAAAATAGTGACCTCCTTTATTGCATTACCAACGTAATGCAACTGTAATTTTGCTTAGTTTGTAGTTTCAGTGTATAATGAACCCGAATCATTGAACTCGTAAAATACAAAATGGATAACAGCCCCTTTAATCTAAGAGGGCCAGTGCACCCCTCCGCTTCGCCCTCGAAAACGACGATGCAGAACCCAGCGCTTGAGTCGGTCACGACTGACGTTATTTCAACGCCCGAGATTCAAAAATGGATGTCAGCCATCGAACAGCACTTAAATGAAGTTTGCTCTATTGCCGCGGATGGAAAACTCAACTCGGAACAGAAACTGAAAATTTCTACCCTTTGCCGTAAAGTAGGATCTGGAACCTCACAAATGGCAGTTCTATACCAGTCGCTGAAACAGAAAGCCATTCACGCGTATAACGCGGTTAATGCCCTTCAGGAAAAGTGCGACCTGACGGAACATATTTTGGAGCTCAAGCAGACGATTAAGGACTCTGGTTCTGCGGGAAATGTTTCGTTTGCCGATATGGTGAAGAAAGGAGCAAATGATTTCATTCGACCGCAAAATTTAAGCTCTGTAGCTATTTATCCCAACGATACATTAAAGTCAAGTGATGAAACAAAAGTCCTCGTGCAAAAAATCATTCGCCCTGATCAAATGAAGCTGCATGTACGTGGTGTCCGAAAGACCAAAAATGGAGGCGTTATTATTAGTACAGAGACGAAACATGATGCTGACAAACTCAAGCATGCAGTCGAGCTCTCTACATCCGGACTTACTGCCGATGAACCAAACAAGCGCAAACCTCGGATCGTGGTTGTAGGTGTGCCGACTACTTTGGCTGAAACTGAAGTCTTCAGGTGCATCTATGAACAGAACGTAGCCGATAAGTTTCCAGCAATGCCTATGGAGTCCTTTTTGAGCTTGGTTAAATTAAGCCACAAATCTGGGAAGAAAGATGCGTCGACCTGTAACTACGTCATTGAAGTTACAGCCAATATACGTAAAGCCCTATTATCCCAATCAAGGCTTTTTATAAATTGGACGTCATGCCCTGTCAGGGACTTCACGTTGGTCACCAGGTGCTACAAATGCCAACAATATGGTCATGCAGCAAAAACATGCAGAGAGCTAAAATCTACGTGTGGTCATTGCGGTGAAGAAGGACACTCGATGTCAGAGTGCGCAAAGAAAGCTGACACACCGAAATGTGGAACTTGCTCACGCTTTAAAAAGCCCAATAACCATAAAACGGGAGATGCTGAGTGCCCTGCTAGGAAAATAGCGGAATACAGGTACATCAACTCTATCGACTACGAGTGCGCCTAGAGCGTCATACTTAAGGCCAGACTTCCGGGTTTACTGCCTGCCGCTGACTCAACAACACACTGTACTGGCCAACAAACCATCGATTTTGTTGATGTTAAAGCACATTAGTCTCCCGCTGCAAAAATCGAATAAACACATTGCCTCTGACGTGATTTAATTTTGTGCAACATAGACTTTAACCCACTTACCAATTTCTGCTGACGCAAAATCATATCATGTGTTTAGCTAAGTTTTAAAGTGCTAGAAACTATTTTACGCTAACTCAATGATTACGCATACAATAAGACCTTTTGTTATTTTAATCTTTAAGAAAATAGTATTTAAGTAAACTAGGTATAAAATAATTAGTATAATTTTGTCATTAATTCAATACTTCTAATGTTAAATATTGTAAAGAATTTTATAGTCCTACAATTACCATAAAGTATGCTCATGCCGCCTGTGATACAGGTTTATCCTAGTACAGGCATCTAACATTAATACATATGTAAATAATTTCTAAGACTTTATGTAATAATTTTACCAATTTTAATACTGAATAAAACATTTTATTATTTTTATTTTTTATAGTTTGACAAAAAAAATATTCATCTCGACCCCGTACATCAGTTGTTATAAAATATATAAAACTTAAACTGTGCTGCAAAACTACAATTTATTTCGAAATTTTTAATTTGAATACTTACAGTTCAATTAAAATCACTAGTCTCTTCGTTATTTTTTATTTATTTATCGTTTCTTTTAAGAGGTCACTAAGATAGCAGAACACCGACTACACTTCACTTGTCTCTGATAATAACTGAGTTAGCACCAATACATATTATTACATAATTATATGTATGGATGGATGTCTCGGTGTTTGTAGAGTGTGATCTAACAGTCTTGACCCACACAGTTATTTAATATTGTGAAATTCATGAATGGTTCCAGCAGGTCTTCTTGTTTCGAGTTTGTATCAGAATAACTATTTTCGAGGGGCCCGTGGCTAAACAATAACAGCCGCACAGGTCGATCGATCAGATTAAGCTATGCCTGCCGCGGTTGGTCTGTGGATGGGTGACCATCTTTACCTACCGAGACCCCTCCGTGCCTCGGAAAGCACGTTAGGCCGTTGGTCTCGGTTGTCATTCGTGGATCTTTGACAGTCGTTACGTTATTTATTAGTTATTTAATATTATCATAAACAAACTTGCAGTTCGAAAGTTCGAATTCACTTCTAAAACCACTTGACTTACCTTTTTTTGTAGTGTAGGCAACGATCCTACCGTATGCAGCCAAAATCATGGTTAATTTTATGATTTTAATCATTTTCTTAGGCCCAAATGAATGTTAGTTATTTATTAGCATTGTTATTCAAAGGATAAAGCATTTTAAAGCCCTATTACCGGTTTATCGTAATGAGTTGAACCACACTATTGCAGCTCGTAACATAGCTAACTTCACGTGTAACAAAATAATCGCGGACCAATGTCAATTTCATCTCAATGCTGACAATATTGTTTTCAAGAGTACAGAATCACGTTACTGTAAAATTAACATTGGAATCATATTGGCATTTCATTGGAATTAAAATTAGTTTGGAGAGTAAGCCCCCAGTCTTACCGAGGGGTATCGTATTACTCAGTAACTGGGTTGTGGAGGTCAGATAGGCAGTCGCTCCATGTAAAATACTGGTATTCAGCTGCATCCGGTTAGACTGGAAGCCGACCCCAACATAGTTGGGAAAAGGCTAGGCAGATGATGATGATAATGTCCAAGTTACTCATTAATAAAAAATCATCATCATCTCATTAATCAGTTACGAGTATACTGATTCAGTTAACAAAACATCTGCTTATTTCATGTTTACATCCTCAATTTATTGCTACATTTAAATACTCAATTTATTGCTAAAATGTCTATAATTTACTGCAATTGCATCTTCAAAGTGTTCAACCCCTCTCTTGCCTAAACTCCAATTCTTTCAAGGACTACCAATTTTCTCATTTCCATTTGTGAATAACTTTCGTCCGTCTGGTCCCCTCTAATAAAACCAGCGGCACTCACATGGCCACCCTAATGAGGGAACGAGATAACACTACTTCCATCTTTATCATTGTGCGAGTCGCACAAATCTTTCGCTAGTTAGTGCTGAGTAGTGTCGACCCACTTACGACAAAGTTATTTTCACACAACTTTTATGCGGGATTTGAATTTATGGAGAACTTTATCGCTGCCTTCGCGTTTCTGAGATGTGTGATATTGGTAGCTGTGTGGCGATGGCTTATTTGTTTTAACATTGTTTTGTTATCACAGTTAGAAGAACAACGGCAAAGGACTAATTGAGCATTTAGCACATCGAAGGTAATGGAGATACCACCTGTAAACTTATTTATTTGTCCATTTCACCCCTAACTAACCCCCGACCTAGTGTTCGTTTACCAACCTCTAGAGACACTTGATCAGCTCGTAGCTAATTCTATAATTGGCAGGCCGAAGTGTCCCCGGGCGAAGTCAGCACTTTTAATATCCCACTTAATTTTGTTCAGCGGATCTAAAATCTAATTGGAGCGCCGTAATTGGGAGTTTTTGTGGAAAAAATAATTAAGAGATAGTTATTTTTTTGCGATTTTTGTTTCAGTAGGTTTTTTCTCTCATTTTTATTTCGAATCTGCTGTTAGGCTCTTCTTCATTTTGTAATAATGAATTAATTACGTTACGTATTTTGCTAAGCGACTATCACTAAAAATCACGAGTTAAAATATATATCTACGATATATCCGAAATCCCAATATATTTACGGCTATCGGTAGAAAATTAAAGTAGAACATCTTGCAGTACCTAATTACAGTGCTTGTTACTATGATTACGTTATTTAGGTTTTAGGTTAAAACTTGATGCAGAACGCAGATTAAAGTAACTTCAAATCGTATCCAACACCAATAAGATCTGGTATTAACAGCCGGAGAACAAGCCAGTAGAAGGGGGCGGCGCCGCGGCTGCCAGCCTCTGATTTATGTGCCACTGTACCCTACTTCTTACCCACTTTTTATACTGCTGCCCCACTCCAGGGATGAGGAAATATAGATTACTGGAAGTACTAAGCTATCAGAGCATTAAGAGATAAATATTTTTTCATATTTTTTTTATCTCAGTTGCCTTTTATTTTCTTATTCCTTGAGGCGATAGCGCCAGGGTAGCCCGCGAAATTCAAATTTTCTTACGTTTTTTGCAATTTACTAGTCAGTGTTAAGTTGTACGTCCAAAATCTTCACATTCCTCCAAAATCTTGACATTTCGGATTATACTAACTTAACAAGTTGTATTACTGCTTCTAATGGTTATAATATTTTGTAAATACATATTTATTATAGTCGCTAATCATATTTTAATCAACGTACACCCATACACCGAGCTGCAAATTGCAACAATCGTAAGAAAATTTGAATTTCATGGGCTATCTTAGCGCTTCCCCGTTAAGCTGTTCATACTACTACATTATAATATTCTGTTATTGACTATCGTTTTCAACACCATCTACATTTATCACCCGTGCCTAATTTAGTAATTTAACGAAACGATTTTATTTAAATTATTTGAATTTATATTCATTGTTAAATGCTGCTCGCACTTTCGAAGATTACAGATTAGTAGGTACTATCTGTTTCATCGCATCCTTACGTGCCAGTTTCTTGTCTCTTCCATTCGCTCAACATCATTCAGGCCACCCCTAGATAAGTATTCATTCTGAATTATGAGCGTATTCTTCTGCCATTAGCTTCATAAACGAGACAGTAGGACAGTGGGGATGCTGCGTGATTCAATCCTGTTTATCTCATGTAAGCGATGCTCTGTGCCCCTTGTTTTCGTGCCCAGCTTGAAATATGGCTGACTAACTGAATCTGCTTATGTAGTTAGCGATTTGCGAGGTAAGTTGCTAAGGAAACGATAACATATTAATGATATATTTTCGTATCATAATGGAATAACCAACTGGTTTAATAAAATTACAACAAATATTTAAAATTTTATTTTGCTCGTTAGGATTTTATTTTTAATTGCTGTTAATTCGTTATTTTGCAATTACAAGCTACCGTTCTTATGGCTTAGGCAGTAACGAGCGAGAAACCAACCAATAATAATCTCCATGAAATAATTGTGGTAATTCCACTCGAACCACAAAGCATCCTTCAGCTTGTTAAGAACGCCAAAGGTATGTTGAAAAAAAATACCTACCTACATCCAAAACCCACAGCGTACTTTGTGGTGTATACCAGTGATTCCCTATTTGTCGGGGCTTCAACACAATGGGCCGTGTTTAGAGTTAACTCGCTAACAGTTTGTCGGCTCAGATATCGGGCTGTATTAAAACTATATTGTTGCTGCCATCACATTAATGGGTTGTGACCACAGCGAAATAGAGAGGTACGAAATTAAGATCAGGTGGTGTTGGTTTCTGTTTTTAGAGGGTTCATTTTAAGTCACAATTAACGAGGTACAAAACCACAAGTCTCATTACATCGTACTCATAAGGTAAAGGTACCTATTACATACATACATTAGCTCATGCCTTCTTCTTATGGGGGCAGGCAGAAACTACAGAACGCCGTCCTTACATACTCATTTTGCTTCGTTTACGTTAATACATCCAGCTCATACAAGTTGCGAGTACTATGCACCTGACCTTTCTGAAGAACATCACCATCACCATCTTTGGGTGCCAGACTTCATCGAAATCACTCTATCCCTTTGTTATAACGCTGCATATTGTTTAGATAGGTGTTTTTGTACAACTAAAGTTAATAAAGAAACATTTTATTTTTTTAATAAGATCACTATTTGTCCTTCTAGGGCGCCTCCCAGCGTCTCTACTCACAACTGTATTGTAATTACCTTTTGTTGGTCGCCTTCCATTCATCATATCAGCGCGACCAAACTATTTGAATTATCTTCTTTGGAACCACAACGTTGCCTCATAACATGCTTCGCAGGGAACGCATTTCCACAATATTTATTCAACTTTCTTGCCTCTATCTATAGGTACTTATTTTATATAAGGTATCTATTACTACACCATAATTATAAATGTGGTCCTCGGTTTGTAACATTTATTCATTTTCTTTATCCAAGTTTATAAGTGTGACTTTAGCCACGCGTAGTATAATTTCATTTTCTTTTATTCATCAATTAACGAAATTAAGTTCTTAACTTCCCCTTTTTATCCAAAATCAGCAAAAACCGAAAATTAAACCTCGAAAATTGCCATCTCCACAAAACAGTGTCCACTCAAACATAATTCAGTTTCTTAATCATTGGAGCAAGACGTTCATTTACCGAATATTTTACCGCACGCTATTTACTTAAGGCTTTCGGTAAAAATTCAACCTTTATAGTCCATTTAAATGAAAGGCAATTAAAAGTTTTTCACTTCGCTCCTCGGAACCCTTTGACGATCGACTTTTATTCTATGTGTTTGCTGTTCGCAGAATTTTTACGAGTCCACTTTGGCTTCAATTAAACTGACCTGATTAATTATAGCTTAACTGCCTGTTTGCAGTGTTTGTTTTGAGGGTGAAATATCGTCTTACTGCAACGCATTTTTAAAAGAAAAAGTATTTCTTCTGGAAATACGAGTGAAGATATTTTAATTAAAGAGAAAAAGTGCTAGGAAATACTACACCAAAAGATCGCTTGTAACATTAAGAAAATGATTTTAATTCCATAGTATGGCTGTGAAAAACATTATATTGAAAATAATACATCTTTTAAGATGCAGCTGATTCTTTTCTTAAGCGAAATACGTAAATGTACCACAACACTACATAACATTAAGAATCTGACAGCCACATTTAACTGGCCCACTTCCCACAAATATTTAACTTAAAAACACTAACTCCAAATCCGAAGCTAATGAAATAAATCGACAATCACGAGCACCTGGACCACTAATCTGCAACTTAACAGTGATTTAGTTAACAAATCGTCTAACTATTCAACGCCACTGAATAGTAGCCATTCTAAACGTTTAAGTAGCGACACCAAATAAATAGGGACAGAAGGTTTATGCAGGGTTGATACAGCGAGCACGCGCGCGCACGTACCCATAGACACGCGTCTCTGGGTAGCGAGTGCGGCGTTAGAAGGTCGATAAGCCAAACGAATATTGTAGAACTGGAGCACTAGAAACTCTACGTAAGAATGCTCTTTTCCTGTTTACACACAAACAATATGACAGAGAGGGGACAGCATGTGCGTTTGCTCGTCTGGTCTGTACCCACCTTGAGACAGTGTGAGGTCGCCGTGTACTTACATAGCTATGTTTTTACAAGCTTTATATTATCTTGCTTCGTTCTTATGTTTCCGGTTTCTCTCTTTCTCATCCCGTTTTCAAGCAGTTCCTGGCATCCAATTGGAATTATTAATTGAGCTGAAACGTGACATACTTATGTAACTTACGTGACAACGCAAAAGTATGATACCATGGAGCTGGGCTGATGATAAAGCCCGAAGATTGCCATGGGAACTCCTTGTTTGCGATAAATCAAACAAAGAAGATTTTCGTTTTTTACAGGTTTAATGAACCTTTACAATTATTATAATTTTGAAAATAATTTCGTTACGACGGAGCAGTTTCTTGGTTGATGAATGAATGAATGAATGAATGCGAACATATGTAGATTAAATCAACATTGAATGATGATTGAGTGATTGAATGATGAATGTGTCGTAGACATCCTCGGGGGCTTTGAAAGGTGAAGCTTTCAAGATTCTTAATTGTTCGTATGATCTGGTGATGGCAGCAGACACAATCTGTTGATGGCTCTTCGAATGGTGCCTTGTGAGGTAGATACGTCGGCGACTCGTGGCACACCATCAGCTCCGGGAAATAGCTTCGAGATTCTTCCAAGGCGCCAGCATAGTGGAGGAGCCCTATCATCCTTGATTAGGACCAGGTCGTCTATCTTTAATTCACGGCACCGCACCTTCCACTTTGTGCGCTGCTGGAGCTCCGTGACGTACTCTGTTGACCACCGCTTCCAGAAGTGTTGGCGCGCTTGCTCTAATCGCTGAAAACGGTCAAGACGGTTTGTGCTATAGTCCAGCAGGTACGGCGATGGCAAAGACGTCAGCGGCCTACCAATTATAAAGTGGCTCGGGGTGAGTGGAGATAGATCTTGTGGTGAGGGACTTAATGGGCATAAGGGTCGGCTATTAAGTATCGCCTCGATCTGAGCAAACAACGAACTCAGCTCCTCGAACGTCAAGTGAGTATTTTTAAGCACTCTGTACAAGTGAAATTTCGCGGACTTGACCCCGGCCTCCCACAGACCACCAAAGTGAGGAGCGTATGCTGGTGAGAAGCGGAATTCAATGCCTTCGCGAGATGCAGAGTCAATAATAGCGTCGCTGTTGGACTTAAGAAAGGAATTTATTTCTTTTGCTGCTGCAACAAAATTTCTACCATTGTCGCAGTAGATAACCTTTGGTTTACCCCTGCGGGCTATAAATCTTTTTAATGTTAGGACAAATGCATTCATTGTTAAATCACTGACTAACTCTAAATGAACGCATTTGTACCGAAAGCAAATAAAAATGCATAGATAACTTTTAGTTATCTTACAGCCTCGTCCCTTGCGGTCCGTAATAAGAAATGGACCGGCAAAGTCGGTACCTATCGTGGAGAAAGGAAAGTCTGCTTCAACGCGATCTGCAGGTAAGTTTCCCATAATATTATCCATAGTACGAGCATTGAAACGACGACAGGTAACGCACTCGCGCGCTGCACGTCTAGCTAGAGCCCTGCCTCCTACAGGCCAATAGCGCTCCCTTATAGATGCCAGGAGATGCTGTGGACCGGCGTGCAACAAGCGTAGATGCTCCTGTTTGAATAATAACTTTGTTATATAATGACTGGAACACAATAAGATAGGATGACGTTTGTCGTACTGGTAAGTAGATGAATCGATGCGCCCTCCAACTCTAATAATCCCATTTTCATCTAAAAATGGATTAAGAGACGAAATAGCGGCTTTAGAATTTAAAGATTTACCCTTTTGTAGTAGTCCTAATTCTATAGGAAAGGAATCTTTCTGTGCTAACTTCACTGAAACGTTGTGAGCGTTTTCTAACTCGTAAACTTTGAGTGGACCTTGTACTCTGTCCGATTTTTTGTGTGACCTACAATTGTTGGCGAACCTTAAAACTCTAGCTAGAACCCGAATAATAGTAGTTAAATTAGAATATTTTGCTAAATTCGCTGATAAATCTGGCATGGAAGATGCATCCTCCCCCCCTAAAGTATGGTGTGTCTTAAGCTCTGGCAATTCTATAATAATAGAGTCCACAGTGCAGGCGGGCCAGGAATCTTCGGATGCTAAAAGAAATGATGGACCTTTCCACCATATAGAGAGATCTACCTGGTCTGGATCGACACCACGGGAGACTAAATCAGCGGGGTTGATAGAAGTAGGAACATAACGCCAATCTGTGGGATTTGTTAGCTCATTTATAGCAGCTACTCTGTGGGCAACAAAAGTTTTAGTTTTATTAGAGTTAAGCCAACCTAATACAACTTTAGAGTCTGTCCAATACACCTGACGTTCAATAGGGCACCGTAATGCGGATAAAACTGTAGCAGTTAGTTGAGCTCCTAATAGGGCAGCGCAGAGTTCGAGTCGTGGTATTGTCGTGGGTTTGATAGGTGCCACCCGTGATTTTGCACATACCAGGCTAACTTGTATGTCGCCGCTACTAGTAACAGACCTCAAATATATACAGCTACCGTAGGCACGCTGCGAAGCGTCAGAAAAACAATGTACTTCTACAGAGGAATGATTATCAATTAAAATGTATCTGGGAATCCTTAAAGACGACAAACATGAAGATTTAGTAGAAAACCTTAACCAGGAGGACCTTATTTCTGGAGGAACAGGTTCGTCCCAATCAATTTTGTGACTCCATAGTTCTTGTAGCATAATTTTAGGTTTAATTGTGAAAATTGACAGAAGACCAAGTGGATCAAATATTTTAAATGTTGAGGAAAGTATAATTCTCTTCGTGACATTTTCAGAAGCCGAAACATCATGCTGAAAGTGAAGTTCATCCGATGACGGCGTCCAACCTACACCTAGCGTGCTAGTCGCATTACTAATCATGAGATTGCCGCTTTCCAGGTTAACGGAGTCTGCAAGCAACTCGGGTAAGTTTGATCGGTATTTACGCAGATGAAACCTTCCCTTCGCTAATTCGGAAGACACTGAAAGATGGATATGACGTAACTCCTCCTTACTGTTAGCACCGGTAAGTAGGTCATCACAATACAGATCATTTTGTATTACAGTTTTGATCTTCTGATCTGAACACTCTTCACCTATCTGCCAAAGAGAGCGAGTAGTGAGAAAAGAGGCACTAGCAAACCCGTAGGTAACCGTATTTAAACGAAGTGTCCTTAAAGGCTTATCTTCACTATCACGCCACAGTATCAGTTGAAGATTGCGATCAGATTCCTTGAGAAGCACTGAGCGAAACATTTTCTCTATGTCCCCTGTCAAGACGTACTTATGTTGTCTGAAACGAACTAATATATTAAACAAAGGTTCTTGCACCACAGGTCCCACCATTTGTAGGTCGTTAACAGAAACACCAGAAGAAGTACGGGCCGAGGCGTCAAAAACGACGCGTAACTTAGTCGACTCGCTTTGTTCCCGTATCACGGGGTGGTGAGGCAAGAAATAGGCATTTAATGGCCTAGACTCGGGAGATTCCGATAGGTGGCCTAATGCTTCGTATTCGTTTATGAATTGACAATATTGTTGTTTTAATTCTGGTTGTTTCCGGAAACGAGCCTCTAAATTAAAAAACCTCTTCTTGGCTAGATTATAGGAGTTGCCCAAACAGTCTATGCTATCACGAAGAGGCAACCCTACACAAAATTGACCATTACTAGTGCGAGTAGTGTTGACGAGATAATGTTTCTCACACAACTTTTCTTGACTACTCAGGGGCTTTTTTTGAGGAAAATTTTCAAGTTCCCAGAATTTAGACAGCTCGTCATGTATGTTACTAGAAGTGTCACCATTTGAGACAAAATTGACCATGACTGAGTTATTTTTATTTTCATTAAAACAAGGCAGTGATCCCGTAACGAGCCATCCTAATTTTGACGCCTGAAGTTTAGGATAACCAGGTCCTAACGAATGCTGCTGGGCACTAATGATGTCCCAGAATAAGTCAGCACCAATCAAAATATTTACTGGGGATGGTTCATTTAAAGTGGGATCTGCTAACTGAAATCCATGAATATTTAAATTTTTCAAATCAAAATATGACTTAGGTAAGTCGCCGGTAATCTGCGGCAAAACTAAACATGAAACTGTCACATTAAAAGAACTTGTTTCAGAATTAATGCGTAGAATACAGCGTTCTGTGTTAATATTTAACTTGGTGTTACCAATGCCTACTATGGTAGTGTCTGATGGCTGAGGAATTAGCTTTAAACGGCGTTTTACTTCCTGTGTAATAATTGTTGACTGACTCCCGCTGTCGAGCAAAGCTCGCACTATCATAGTCTCGTTGGTGGCTGGGTTGGTAACTTTTACTCGAGCAGTGCACAAAAGTACTTCTGAAGAACACGCCGAGGACATAATAACGGAATTAACAGAATTTTCAGTTTCTTCTGATTTATGAAGAAGAGAATTATGTCGCGATTTGCAATGACGACATTTAGCTGAAAGGCGACAACGTTTAGCAATGTGGCCAGATCTCAAACAATTCTCACATAATTTGTTAGAAGACACAAAGGCTAATCTATCCTCTATTGAGCTCGACTTAAAAGGCGGACACTCATAAAGGCGATGACTGTTCTTACAGAACAAACATTCCGGTATTTTAGAAGTAGAAGTGTTGCCTTCATTTGGTGTAGCCACTAAAGACTTGGAGCTGTTATGTTTGTTTTGATTAGTAGAGGATTGTTTTTGTTTATTGTCTTGATTGTCATGTTTATGGCGATAAACGGTCTCCAATACATCAGCGCGACGTTTAAGAAAACTGAAGAAATCATTAAGCGAAGGTATGTCACTCAAACTATTGCTATGTTCTTCCCACTTGAAATACGTACTACTATTTAATTTACCCGCAATAATATATATGATTAAAATATCCCCTAGCTTGGTCCCTAGCCCTAGCGAATTGAGCGCGCGCAAATTTTTAGTGACGTGGTCAATAACATATCTTAAAGACTTATCATTTTCTTGCACGGAATTAATGTTGAGCAAGGACTTGATATGGTTATTTATTAATTGACGCTTATTGTCATAACGTTCGCATAAAAGTTTCCATGCTTCAGGATAATTATTATGGGAAACCTCCAAATTGGCAATAACCCGAGCGGCTTCTCCATCAAGATAAGATTGCAAGTAGTGGTATTTATGGATGTTTTCAATTTGGTTATTGTTGTGAACTAAGGAAACAAACGTTTCCTTAAACTCCAACCATTTAAAATAGGCACCGTCGAAGTTTGGAATTTTAATCACCGGTAATTTAAAACCTAACATATTACAACTGTGATCGTTATGATGACAAGTGGCCATAGAGGATTTAATTTGAGAATTATTCTCGTCATCTTGAACTGCAGAATTTTTCTTAATTAATTTTTGAACTAACGCAATACAATGGTAGAAATCATTTTCTATCAAATCTCTAGTAGCTAACTCGCTACTTTGATCATCTGCATTGTTAATTTCTATCTGATTCTGCACCTCATCGAATTCAATGAACAATGTCTCAATTTTTGACAGCTTCAATGCGAGTTTACTTACTTCTAATTCTGAAATGGACTCTAATAAGGCTAAACTGTCAAGACTTGACTTAAATTTCGTTACGCGTCCTCTAATAGAACCGCGTTTGCTTATTAGTTCCCTTAACTTTAAAGGTTCGGTCATTGTAGCAAACTCGTAATGAGCTAACAAAACAGATGTTAATAGATAACGAAATAGGTATATAGCATACGATACGCTCCTCGCTTTGTTGATCAGCTGATGCTCGGGGCTCTCATCGACTGCACGCAATGGTGAGCTGTGCAGGCGGGCGCGCCGGCAGTCAGGTAGCAGCGATGCGCAAGCGATGCCGTGTCACAAGTCACAACGCACGATCGCTGGAATAGATCAATTCCAGGCGTCTTAGTAAACTGATAAAAAACAATTAGTGTGATGAAAGACGACGGTTCGTAAGTTTACAGTTAAAACTCTGGAAGTATTCACTGTGTAAGTGATTTAAAGGTTGGAATGAGTGTTATAAGGATAATAAATCGATAATAGTGAAATAGTTTTATGAGAATTACTTGATTTGAGTAACGATAGGAGCTAATAAGTTGTAAGTAGTTGAATGTGCAATAATAATTAAAGATGGCGGTAGGTTGCTAAGTGAAATTAGTTAGGCCAATTTGTGCGTCGCCTGTCCCATTTATCCTTATTTCAAAGATACATAGAAGCTGGTTAGGCAAGATAGACACAAATAGAAAGGTAGGAACTTCACTTGACTTCGAGAAACTGAATCCGCTAAATGCACAGAATAAAGGACAACACAGTAGGTAGGTGGGTAAGTTATTATGAAGATGGAACGAGCTCACTTTAAATAGGCAGACAGCTAATCTCAGCAGTCCAATTGTGGGCAGTAGCACGTAGATAGGCACGTAGATAGGCCCGTAGACTCGTTCTGAGGGCGGACTTGCTCGATCGGAGTTCCGTAGTAGTCTCTGCAGTTTCCCAAATGGCTTGACGAAGGTGAATTTAGCCGCTGGTAAAGTGGGATGCCAGTCCACAGGCACGGCGATCTTTTTCTCAACACGGCCTTCCGTTGGTAGGTACTGGTAAATCTCGACGGCGGCGTTCTTCGAGTGCCCTTGACGCGGGCTTCGGGAACAATCTGAGTGACGGTGAATCCGACGAATTGCAGGTCCTGTCACGGTCGCCACTTTTGTTTGCGATAAATCAAACAAAGAAGATTTTCGTTTTTTACAGGTTTAATGAACCTTTACAATTATTATAATTTTGAAAATAATTTCGTTACGACGGAGCAGTTTCTTGGTTGATGAATGAATGAATGAATGAATGCGAACATATGTAGATTAAATCAACATTGAATGATGATTGAGTGATTGAATGATGAATGTGTCGTAGACACTCCTCAACTATGATAGTTTAGTTGTGATTGATCTCGTTGGGTTTGTCTCGACAACTACTATAACTCAAGATGGTGTCCAGGATCTGAAGATGAAGTTGAAGGTGGCCAGGAACTCCTCAGTCAACCAATGTAGCATTATCGTGTTTGCACTCATTGGATATGTATTGACAAGTGCTATTAAACTAGGTGGTGTTCAGGGTCTCGATACAGCTGGAAGGTGGCCACGGGAACTCAACTAAACAAGACAGTCCTGATGTGTTTGGGCTCGTTAGTTTTTTCTTGACAAAAACTATACCCCAAGGTGTAGTCCAGGGTCTGATGATGGATCCGGAAAGTGGCTACAGGAACTCCTAAGTTTTACAAGATAGCTCTGTTATGTTGGGGTCGTTGGATTTGTCCTGACAAGTATCTTTATCTGAAGTAGGTGATGTGTGTTGTTAAGTACAGACGCCAGCACATCAAGCTACCCGAAACTGTCAAATTTTCCAATCAGCTTTAGCGATAAAGTTGAAAATCTATTAAAGAAATTTGACAGATTGTAGTAGCTTGATGTGCTGGCGTCTGTACAAGGCAAAATGTCCATTATTTTATTTTTTTTAAACAAGCTTTTTGTTAACTATAATGTACTAAATAGAAGTTACATATACTGTGGTATTTAATATTTTCTTAAAAGCTTGAAGCGTGTACGTTTACTGGGGGGTTGAGGGAGGGTTTAGGGGATCAGACCGGAATAAATCCATTAACGAGTTACACTTAAAATATAAGCCTCAAGCTTTTAACAGCGTTTACGCCGTACGGCATTTCATAGAAACTTTCAAGCCCTTGTTTTTCGAAATGAATGAACCGATTTTAATGAAACTTCATATGCATAAGCAGGATACAAAGGTCTAAAAAGTTACAGTCTGGCGGCGGGAGACTGTCATGCGCGCTCCGGCACCCGGTGGCGGTGCGTCTGCTCGAATAGGGATGGCGGTTGTTTCCTCGCGCTACCATGCGACCATCACTTCCTTGCAAAAGGGGGCAACGGCCCACGCGCTGTAGACCCGAACATGAATTGAACAAAGGCGAAGGTTCTTCGCAGCAACGATCACCGTCACGGCCAGTCTTCCAATGTGTGCTGTCCAATTATTTTTGTGAGTCTTATCTTTAATAGGTACGTGTAAAAGTTTTTCACTCATCTGCCAGGCTGGAATAGGTATATTTTACACCATGGCTTCATGTGAGGTGGGGTCGCGGGAGACCACGTAGGAGATGGCGGGAAAAGCTGGATAGATTTCGTCAAAACTGGAAGAAAGACGCGCGAGCTCGCGAATGATGGAAGAAGTTGAGGGAGGCCTTAGCCCAGGAGTGGGACAGGGAATGGTAGTTAAAAAAAAAGTGGCTTACTATAAGGGTTCAGGTTTATAAAGTCAAATCAAATCAATACACGTCCGACTATGTTTATTATTGTTTACATTGTAATGACTATCATAAAGATTATAACTATACAGACTCAGAACATAACACCTACCTACACCTTATGACGTCGCACCCTTGTTTGTCGACATAATCTAAACTGCGTATTCAGAACAGATCTACCTCGCAAGAGTGTTACTTAATCAGGAATCTTAACACATGGTGTAAAGAAACCCATCGCCAAACCGAAATCTACGCATCAAAATTAACATTGAGCGAAAATAGTAACAGGGAAATGTCTTTTATAACAGGAAGTAATAAACCGCTATTAACGCAAGAAAAAGACTGCTTACAAAACTGTCTATAGTACGGCTCGGAAATCGGGTTGATATTCAGTTATTAACGTTTAAAACTTTTCTTTTCTTTTCTTTTCTTTTCTTTTCTTCAATATCTCCATAGCAATATTCGATTGCCATATATAGTGCAGTACAAATAAATGAAGGCAATGACGGGAGATCATTATGACTTTCGGCGTGTTGATGAATTTTTTTACACCCGTTATTATAAATAAGTTTAAATTATCCTTCATTACATTACAAATATAGCCTAGACTAAAATTAAAGATCATTGTATAAAAAGAGAAGTTATTAGTACAAAGATGGTGACAATTGCAACAGTCGCGGCGGCTTGTGTGGCGCCACTGCAGGCGTGTCGGCCAGGCCCGCTGCAGGCGGCGGCGTACGCCATGAGGTGCGGCAGCTGGCTCTGCTCGTACAGTCCCTTGAACATGGAGTTGTATGAGATGATTATTTTAATTCAGCTTAAATCTCATTAATTTTAATTCAGCTTAAATCTCATTGATTTTAAATTATCATTATAGCCTTTTATTTCATGTTCGTCCTATACATTTGTTAATAAAATCTATAACATTTTATGGAAGATTTGTTAATTTTTGAATTTTTTAGAATAACAGATTGAAAACTCTTTAGTTTTTGGTTTGGACATTTAATGAATACAGATAGAAATATTCATTATTTCATTTAATAATATAATTCAAATAGCGTCTACATCCTTTGGGTATCCTTTCACAGGCAGATATCAAACAGGTCTTCAACCAATGCTATGTGTTTTGAAGGAAACATAATAGAGCTAGTTATTATGTTATGAAAAACATATAGCATTGGAGCAATGTGCTTGCTGTTGAGTTTTGAAGACTTCTATGACTGACACTTGAAAGTGACAGCTATGCTGTCAAGACTTCTGCCAAAGCGAAAGATCACACAGGTAACTTAGAGAAAGGTACGAGTATGTGTATTCTGTTGTTGTAGCATTTGAATGCTAAAATTGTTGAACTGCTTTTTCAACCAATACTACTCGAATGTGTTTTACATAACATAATAACTGTTTTGTTTTAATGCAAAACAGTTCTATTATTGGGTTCGGGATGCACTGTATCTTTGGGTAGGGTAGAGTAAGTTATGCATACTAATTCGAAAAATACTAAACAAGAATATTCATACAAATATAACCTTTACAAAAAATATAGAAAAACACAAAATGAAACTGAGACGTGAACAAGACTATTCAAAATTACACCCAATCCGCACAAACTACGGAAGGAAAACTATCGTGTATGAAAGATCCAAAATATTTAATAAGTTATCGAGAGACCTCAAAGAATCTAAATCCAAAACCACTTTTAAAAAGCTACTTAAACAATTTATAGTAAAAAATTCACATTCCCTACAATAGTGTCGAGCCACATCCAGTTACCGTTTATCTATGTTACATGGATACTTGTTTGCATGTAGCGAACGAACATTTTGTCCATAAGGATTTGTAATCTACCCTCAAAACATTTATATAATCTATGTCTAATTTTTGTAATACCCCAACTTTTTGATCTTTTTAAGTGTTTAGTTTTAATATTCTCATGTAAGTGAATATTGTAATTCTTATGATTATAAATTATCATAAACCACAACAGTAGGGAAACTCTCAAAATGCATCTTGGCCTCCTCGCCGGTGGCGTCGCATCGCTGGACGAGCAGCGTGCACGCGCCGGCCAGCGAGGCCACGGACAGGCCGTCGGCGTCGCCCAGAAACATCATGTTACGCGCTTTTTTGACGCTCTTCAGGTGCGCGAGACGCGCGTCAATAGCGGCCTGCGCCTTCTGCGTCCAGAACGAGGAGTCGGTGTCGGCGCGGACAGCGGCGGCCACGCGGCTTGCGGGGTCCCGCGGGTGGTAGCAGTCGGCGCGCACAAACTCCGCACCCAAAGCTAAGATCACGAGCAGCGGGAGTAGTGACCTCATAGGGGGATTGTCCAAAATTTCTAACCATTATATTTTATTTTATTTTTTGTAAATTTAGAGCATTTTGAGAAACTAATTTGAATATTTTGATGATTGGCTCAATAGTTATTTTAATAAAAATTATTTAATTATTTTAAGTTTTTAAGGTAGGTGACGTCATCCAGTGGCATAAAGATTAAGTGCCGTTGCCTTACTAGTTCATAATTAAAAATTTTAATCTGTCAACACAACTTCAACAATGTCACATCTGTCAAAGTGTCAATAGGCCGAATAGACGTCTTAAATAATCGAATCCTAGCTTAGCGTATTTATTTACAAATGGTTTTTTATGTGTAAGTGTCCTCCAAGGAATATACTACTCTCTATCGTCACTAGAACAATCGACGCGGCGACTTAGAAATAGAATAATAACGCACGCGGCGACATTATTACTATTATTGCTGCAAGTTGGAACAAAGCACTTCCTGTATTCCATAACTCTTCCAGTATATTAAATATTGTCGAGTGTTGAAATAATGTATGTAATGTAGATAATAATGAGATTATAAACAAGAATGTTTATATTTTTGACATATTTACAATAATTTGACATTTGACAGATTGTAGACAATACTTGCCTCTTACTTTTTACTTTCTGATGCAACGATACAAAACTGTACGGCCAAAGTCGTACGTAATTTGAAGGGCAAAGAAGGTCAATCGTATTTTATCAAAAATATCAATAACATATGAATATTTTTCAAAATTAATTACTCCGTAATGATCAGTAACGCTATTCCTCGAAATGGTTTTTCAATTACAACATTTAAAAAAATATGAACAATGCCCAATATCTAATCTCCAAAACGTTTTAATCGGGACACATACATATGATATTTTTGTAATAAAAATACCACGTACATGTAATTATGTAGATTAAGCCAGACATTCTCACCTACCTAATGTACCTAGTGATGCACTCAAACCTATCGTGTCCTTATCAGTTTCAGAACATTTAATATCAATGCATACAAAATGTACTGAATCTGATAAGGACACGATAGGTTTTATATTTTTGTGTTTTCATCAATTCTTTGTTTATTTCTTGCCTTTCTTTGGATCTCTCTGCGTGTTCGTTTTAGCATCAAATGGGGAGCGCAGCGCCGCATTATTTAAATTATTAGATTAACCAACCCAATACCTAACTTACCAGTATACATAGTATATACAGTATATAGTAACTATAAATATCTATCTATTCTTATACAGTATCCCAGATAGTTCTGAGATACTGTTCTTTATCTCTATGACATCAAACGTTAGGTAAGTACTAAACTATTAAAGTACAGTACCCGGCGATAAATATTGCACATTGTCCTTTACCTTTTTTGTATTTTATACAAAGAATAAAAATAATTATCAAAAGAAGCAAATCATAATTGTTTTAACAGTTCGTAATAGATACCGGACTGTTTGTATTTCGTGCGACAGGGATAACGCTCTACGAACCCGATATTAGCCGATTGTCTCTTTCCAAAGGTCGATGTGCAATATTTATCGCCGGGTACTGTACCTACTAGTAGTAGTAGTTTTGAGATACTAGTTTAATAATGTCGAATAATAATGTAATAAAAATGTGGAAATAATTCCCATTTTCATTTCGTATGGATACGCTAACATAATAAATGAAACTCATTTTGTAAGCCACAAATAATTTTTATTTTGGTTTCCTACTTGTTTCCGCTTATGTATCAGATCGTCGTTTTGTGTCGTGCCCTAGCCTAGTTACTGCAACCAACATGGATCATTTAGCGCTCTTTCCGCTCGGTTATCGGTTCAAAGTGTAATTGAGTTTTTCCATTAGGAATTTCACAGTAGCAGCAGGAAGTTGGTTGTGAAAAGCCCTTGTGCCTCGGCTAGCACGTAAAGCCGTTGGTCGTGCGCCTGGTCTCGCCCCGGTCGTGTCCGATTAACGTCTCATACATCGGACTATCATAAATGGGAGTAAAGGAACAGAGAGTACACCTATGTCGCACAAGTGGCTGCCACTAAGGCCGAAATTCGGCCGGAAGGATTTATTTAATTTGTCTGTAAATCTTCCATTCAATAAATAAGTAAATCAAAGTGTGTGCCAGTACTCGTTTGTTGTACGGAGTCGGCCTTCTTTACCTTTCTATTCTGTGGTAGTGAGGCCTGTTTCCAATGGTTCGTGATCGCTCCCATTAGCCACCATTGATTATGCGATAATTTCGCCTGAGAATGGACTGTATATAAATAACATGTCTTTGTTCTAGTTCAAAGTTAGTTCCACTTTGTTCGAGCAGATATTATGTTTGTTTTATTGTTTAGTTAAGAGAAATAGTTCGAGTTTTGTTTTTGTTTCGTGTTAATTGGTGTGGTTTAGGTGTTGTTTAAACTATCGTGAAGTTTTGTTTGTCTTGATTTATTCATTTCTCTTAATTATGGGCTATTTTTGAAAACAACAAGATTATAACTTTATTTTATCAATGACTAGCGACCTGCCCCTGCTTTGTGCAGTTTTTAAGGTTTTATTTTTGGATTAGTTGGTACTATAATAGGTATACAAATAAATTTTCTGGAGTAAATTCTCTAAGTGATGGTGAAACCCGCATTACAATCCATTGCGTACAATAGAAAAGCTACGCATTCACACAGACAGACCGAAAAGAGAGTTTAATTTGTAAATGTATGGATGGGTGAAACATCGTATATATCCGCTAGAATTAGGTCAGTGACGTGTTTGCTATGTCACCGAGTGGGCTCCAATGGTACACCGTGTAAACTGAGCTGCGCCGCTGCACAAATTAGTCCGGTCCGCCTTTCCCGTGCTCGTCCTGGGATCCCGCTGATGAAATGTGTTCACTCCCACCACTACTTACGGTAATCACTTAGGTAGTGGACGTAAACATGAGAGGAAAGGAGGTCCCAAAACGTAGACTTAGATCGTTAGTCATGTAGGTACGTTCACCTATTTGAGAATGTATCAGTGAGGAAGAAATTATTGTTCTAAAAGAGCCTATTATTTTTAAGTAATAGATTCACTTCAGACACCACTGTTAGCCCTATGCAATTTACGATGTTTGTAAATCATCAAATATCTGAGTAATCTATTCAGTGCCACTGCGACGAAACTCGCGTTTCATTAATCGTCAATCACTTCTAAACGCGACAACAGCGAGCCTCGCGTCAGTACACCAATCTGTCCGCGCCACCTCTCCCGTGCTCGTCCCGGGATCACTGCGGTATCGCTCGCGTGTTAGCCCATCCCTAATTCACTTACTGTTGTTTTATTTGCTACGGCTGATGTTATGAGTAAATATGAAATTAGCAATCGTTTGTTTTTCGTAGCCATTACGTAATTGTAATTATTTTTAAGATTCGTGAGTATCCTTTTTGGTTTGAGTAAATATTTGATTGGGTGTGTTGCTGGGAAATGGGAAATGGCTGATTAGATTTTTTGAACAGTAGACTATGTTCTGACTCCTCTATCAAAGGAAACACCTAGCTCAGGAGTCAGGGCTTCAAATTAAAATGTTACATCTTTTTTTATGCCAATAAAACTGTTTATTATTATTTATGTTGGTGTAAAAAAAACTTTTATTATTTATTTATTGTATATTTTGCTGTGTAGCCTGTGTGTGTGTGCCTAAAAATAATCTTCTGTTCAGGATTTTTCAGAAAAATTGTTTGCGACGCGAGCCACCCTTCATGTTGATTATTATCACTCAAATAAATTCATTCTTCCATGTTGTAACACTGGACGTTTCATGGACTGTTATAATGCGAGTTTAACAGCCACAGTTCATGCAGTAAACCCACAGGGTGTAACGATTACAGGTAATAAAGCACGGCTGTATAATTATGTTAGAGGCATTGCCTTCCCTTACATTATCGTTATGTGCTCGAATGGGGTCATATTGCTTACACGTCGTTTATGAGCAAATTATAGCACGTGCATGTGGCGCGTGTATGTTTGTATGAGGGAAGATAAATCTCATTACGCTTGCTTTTTAGTACTCTGACTTTGATGAGAAAAAAAGGAGGTAGTGCTATAATGTCACTAGGGCGTTCTACAAAGAAAAGGAGGTAGTGCTATAATGTCACAAGGGTGTTCGACAAATAAAATGAGGTAGTGTTATAATGTCACTAGGGCGTTCGACAAAGAAAATAAGGTAGTGCTATAATGTCACTAGGGCATTTGACAATGAAAAGGAGGTAGTGCTATAATGTCACTAGGGCGTTCGACAAAGAAAAGGAGGTAGTGCTATAATATTACTAGGGGGTTGTACTAAGGGGTGACGGTTACTGCTATCACTATCTGTTTTAAGTTTATAATAAAATTACACAGAGTGCGCATTTTGAAACTAAATGCTTAACAGGGTCCAGCACCTAGTCTCCTAACAAATGGTTAGTACTTCCGATATCTCCGAGCCATCAGAAGGCTATAGAGAAAAAACTTGGAGTTGCAAATGCTTCATGAATGTAGATATTATACTTATTTAGAAAATTCAACCTAATTATGTAATGCAAATTACACTGCTCAACAAACTAAAAGTTTTAACTACTATTCGCTAGAGCAAACACTTGAGAATGCAAAAATAACATATTTATCATCTGGTTTTGTTTCGAACCTGCGCTGCGCTTTGTTTCCCAGCACGGCCGAGCACAATAAACCGGTGTATTGTAATGTTAATGCTATGCAAATACAACGCGCCCAGGAAATTATAAAAAAAATAATACGTCCAAAAATGTTCCCGGGAAAAGTTCGCGCGCAATTTATAACAGCGTTTTTGACGAAAAATTTTTCAACTACCCGCAGATAGAGTTCATTTTGTCCTGAAACGATGTTACCCAACCTCTTATTGATGGAATTTGATATTGTTTTTTTGTGGAATTTTTAGCTCTGGTAACTTGTTAGGATAGTGGGAAATACCGCAGACATTTTCAAAGCGCTTGATGAAATTGTTGTAGTGCTTTTTGTCATTATTACTTAGTACACAATGTTGATTGCCACAAATTGAATGAAGGGTCGTCCGACACAATTTACTGATGAAAATAAATTACCCTGAGTATGACGACAAGCATGAACGAATGCAAAGACGAAGATCAGAATAAGCGATGTTCCGTTCAAAAAGTAGGCCAGTCGTTTCCTACGCTTGGGTTTCGTAAAAAGGATGAATACCAAAGAGGAAGGAACACACAGTGCTTTTCTTTCTGCAGTTTACTGCTTAAATACAACCTACAGTTACTACCAGTCGTGGTGATTTTGTATGCAATATATGAGAGCTCATATTATTTAGTCAAAAGACATAATACTTAATACTCATTCCACCCTAACACTGGTCACAAGATTGCATATTCCTGCTCAAGTTGTAACCCAAGTATCCGCCATATTCTTTTATGTCTCTGTTCATTTTATACTTAAATAAGAATTTATTTATTTTGTTTTCTCCACTTTACTGCTTACGTATTGTGTGGCATTCGTTCTTAATACATTTTATTTTCTTTGGCGTTTCAGTTGTTTGAGCGAAGAATATTTCTATTGAACTTGCGCTTATAAAATGGCGATGTTTTATGTTGTTCATTCTTGAGAATTATGACGTCTACGATTGATAAATAAAACAATATTATTATTATATATTGTCCGTGTGGTGTCGGACATAAAGAATAGCACCACCCTACTTCCCGTGGGTGTCGTACAAGGCGACTAAGAGACGTACCGGAAAATGGGCAGCAGCGTTCTCTATACATTTTACCATTATACTGCGATCGCCAACCCGCATGCCAAGCGTGGCGATTATGCCAAGCGTGGCGATTATGCCAAGCCTGGCGATTATAGCCCCTAGTACCCGGCGGCCCTCCCAACCTTTGGCTACGGTAGAGGCCAAGGCCACGGTGAGGCAAGGGGTGCTAAGAATCCCCGGAAGAGATCCGGCTATCACAATCTCCGAAAACTGGATCTGGCAACATATAACATGCATACACTCCGGACCGACGAGAAGATCACTGAACTTGAAGAAGAATTGAGCAGGTTACGATGAAGTATAGTGGATTTATCTGAAGTCCGAAGAGAGGGGGAGGACTTGATAATCCTCAAATTTAGAAACTTGCTCTATTTCCGGGAGGGAGTCCAGCTGTCCCAAGGTGGTGTCGGGTATTATCGTCCATAAGGCCCCTATGAGCAACGTGGTGAAGATCGAGAGTGTGTCGACAAGGGCGGCGTACCATAAACTCCGCAAGGTATTCGCTAAAGGTCGTACAGGCTTACGCCCCGAACAAGTCACGCCTCGACGATGAGGTGGAGACCATGTATGAGGATATTTCCAGAGCCCTGCATGGCTCTAAAACTCACTTCACCGTTGTCATGGGGGACTTTAACGCACATATATAGTAGACCACATAAATACGCTGCGACAGGTTATACAGAAGACCAAAGAGTATAACCTGCCTTTCTGCTTAACGTTTGTGGACTACGAGGAATCCTTTGATTCGATCGAGGCATGGGCTGTATTGCAGTCTCTTCAACGGTGTAAGATTAACTAACGGTACTTAGAGGTGCTGAATTGTCTATAAGAAAACGCCACTATGTCAGCCCGACTCCAAGACCAGACCTCGAAACCTATCCTTCTGCAGCGAGGTGTGAGACAGGGAGACGTTATCTCTCCGAAACTGTTCACCGCTGCACTAAAGGATATCTCCAAGGTTCTGGACTGGAAAGGGGCTGGCATTAACATCAATGGCGAGTACATAACACATCTTCAGTTTGCCGATGATATCGTAGTCATGGCTGAGACTAGCCTCCGAAAGAGTGGGTCTGAAAATGAACATGGACAAAACGAAGGTCATGTCAAATGCCCATGTAACACCCACTCTCATGAAGATCGGAGACGCTACACTACCTAAGACAAACTGTCTAGATAGGTAGGTCCAACTTCGAGAAAGAGGTCAAATCCAACTCGGCTGGGCAGCGTTCGGAAAGCTACGCAAAATCTTCTCGTCCCAAATTATGTGGTGGTTTGTGTTTAAAGATATTACAGAGAAAAATACTTGATCCTTAATTGTTTATACTAACATTTCCTTTTCAGGGCATTTTCAGCTATTTTGTTTTACTAGCTCAACTCTAATAGGTGCAAGAATTATAATTATTATTATTTCATAACTTCCGAAATGAACTAAATAGACATAACATTTTAGAAACAGCATCACAACTCAAAACACCAAACTAAAATAAAAAACAGCATGTGTGCAATTCACACGTGGAAGAGAAACCTTCAAAAACACTGTATAATGTTCCTATCTCATTTTCTCCCACGTTAAATCTTATATGTCTCTTTTTACTGTTGCTTTTTCGTTTCATAAAATTTCAAATCACAACGATGCTAAAGAAGTTTTCACTTCAAAAGAATGACAACATATCTGCCACCTTGCTAACAGACTATCTGCACACTCTCGACTCGACGTGACGTAACGCGGCTCCGGTTCGCGATGTCACGCGTCATGTGCATCCCACTAATGTATGCGCCTCGAGCCTCTGAGCACACAAGCGATTGCCGCCTGCAACCCGCCTTATAGACCAGGTAACAATAAAAAGGAGTTTTGTGCAATCAGTTTGTATGTTAATTCTTTTGGCAGAGAATCAAAGTCGCAATTTGTGGATGAATTGAATTTGAGCCAATTTGGGAGCAGTGGACAGTAAATAGGATTGTATTGGGGTCCATTTTTGTCGAATTGCAATTTTTGTACGTTGCTTGATGTGATTTTTAAGATGTAGTAAGTATATAAAATCACAACCTATATATTTTCGTATACAGGCTGTTTCTTTTTCATTTTATTAAGCGTATTTGTTTGTCGTGAAAAGAATGAGGTCCAATAAAACTATTCGCTACAAATCACTATAATGTTTATTCATATGTATAAGGTATACATTTAGATCGAGGATGATATACAGCCTGGTATGTGGGTAGTATATGAGCTAGCGAAAATACTACAGATATATAGGTATATCGTAAACACGCCATCCCGTGGTATTGCACGCAGAGTCCCATGCCTAGAGCTTGATATGTGATTGGAAACATAAAAAACACAAAAAAAGAAACTTCAAACGAAATAATAATAAAACTTCTAAATATTTCTCGAACAATACTTTGGATTTCATATAAGTCACGTTTAATACAACAATCATATTTTCTTCGTTTGATAGTCCAATCACATAGCAAGCGCACATAAAAAGCTCGTTTCATGGCTTGATAACCTTAACACGACCCTTACAAGAACAAGTCACATCTTATCCGATAACACTACTCTCTGGGAACTTTATACTTACTGCTGCAACGAATGTATTAGTAGGATTATATCAAATGTACAAGGTCAATAAAGTTTGTATTGTGGTACGTCAAACAGTTAAGTCGTAGATGTTCGTAGCGAGTGCTACGAGTGGTGCTACGAAATTCGTAGCGTGCTACGAAAGTGTCGAACTTTAACTGAGACCGTTTGAAACGATCGCGTAAATGGTTTTATTACAAAAATGGTGCGAAGAATTATTATTCTTATACAAAACGCTTATTTCATTGTTTTTTAAGTTAAGATTAAGCGTACCTATTCACTGAACTCTATACATAATTATATCTGAATTAAATTTGGTTCACTGTTTAAACTTGAGTTGATTACGTATTTTGAAATGTTTCGTATTGAACATTCTTGACATATCACAATACAAACGAATCTATTCTCAGTAAAATTTCGTATAAAATGCACGTTATGAACTAGTGACTATAAATTGTTTAAAAATTAATCGTTGTTTAATAAAAATTATCCAAAATTTTTACAGCTTTACATTTACGCTAAACGTAAACACTTATTTTACATTAAATCTTACATTTTCGGATGATGACTAGATTAGATTTGGTTTTTTAAAATAAATTAAGTGATAATTTAAACATTCAGTCTTATATGCGTAGATAAATAATAAATAGGGATAACAAAAGGGTATAACTTGAGCACTGTTATGTAAAGTATTACTAAATAGGTAACAAATGGCTAAATAACAGTATCAAAACAGTATGCTATATTGGTGACTAAAAACAATATGACTAAAGTCTAAACCACAGACTAGCGGTTTCAGCGTTGATAGTTTCCATTGCAAAATATGTGAAATAGAAGTTATTTGTGCCAACTGAATACATTGTTTAAATTTTTCGAAGTACTTTTCGATAGATTCCAAATAGGTACTGTAGAATGTTTTATTAAATACTTCATTGTAGTTGTATTCTGTACCAGTTTTTGCCAGATTCTCTTGAAAAAGTCTTTACAAAAAGTTTCAAAGCCAAAACAACCAGTGTGCTTCAGACCTAAATGAACAATCTAAACTCGGGTTTAAAACACGTTAGGGTTTAAAGACATGCTTTAGGGAATATTCGTGTAGTTGGCCAGGTCCTTTCCATTCTTGTACATGGAGGTGATAATGGGGTCAATGTTGTGGTACTCCTTGCCCGAGCGTGGCCGCAGCGTGTTCGTTGGCTGTCGGCTAAGTCTGTGAAAAAAATAACAGTAGGTATTAATGAAAATGCATCAATATAACTATATATTCCCAAAAAAGGTAGGTTGAGATGTAACTGTACACCTGCATTACGCCAGTTATGTTTAAGTCCCAAGTAAAAGGGCTAGCCTAATGCCTTTCACGAGGTAACATTTTGTCCGAGCATGGAATCGAACCCAAGAACTTTGAGCAGTATCGCTCGTGACCACAACACCAATAAGACAAACACAAATAAAACATATTTTTAATATCGGTACTAGAACATACATGATCGGTTTCATATTGCTTTTGAACAGCGCTGGAAACTGGGCCAAAATAGATTGGTTGGCAGATTAATTTTCACTGTGTAATAATTGAGCAATATTGTTGGCTTCATTGTCTGGGATGGTAAACATGTGTTTATGGCATTATAGTGGAGTAATTTGACTTTCTGAGGCAGAAGATTTATTAAGACCAATTATAGGTATATGAATACAAGACAAATCACACTAATATTATAAAGGCGAAAGTTTGTGAGTGTGTGTGTTTATATGTCAAATTTGATAACATTTTGTATGGAGGTAGCTGACACCCTGGATTAACAGGCTATTTTACATCCCAATATTCCCACGGGATCGAAACTTATGCGGGTGAAACCACGGGGCGCAGCTAGTAATAAATAAGAGTGACACATGAAATTAAATTGAAAATCTTTCTTTTATGGACATAAAATACATCAATATTAAAATAATTATAAAACTTTTGTACTAAAACAAAAAATAAAAAAGATACGTTCACAAATACTTACCTCATTCCTGTGTCAGAAGAGGAATGTGATGACGACATCGAGAGAGTTTCAATGTAGTCCGACATATCCGATGTACCACTCGACGTGCTGTGCGTGTCCATTACACCTGCAAACAATCCTGACGTCAGGATATCGAATATTCGTCTATCAAATGTTTTATAGGTAATTCAATTTAGCAATATTTTAGCCACAAAGTGACATATTATTATTAATCTTATTCCCGTCTGCACTACAGTCGACTGAAACAGAGCTAAACTAATAAACTCTTAAGCAAGTCAATAATAAATACCAAATATTTCTGACAGCATTTAGGCAGCTGTTTAAATAACGCATTTTTATGGCTAAGTGCGATCTAGAGGGTTAAGCATGAACTTGGCGTTGTCAATATTAAGTGCAAATGGGCATAAGTTTTCCTTACATTGACATACCTTTGAATTGCTTTGGAGGTAGAACCGGCACTTCTGCCTCAGCCGAAGAAGATTTTGCCGGCACAACAGCTTTGTGTAGCTGCATCGACATATCTCTGAGGGGATCAGATGACTTTGACTTCCTCGGCAGTGAGGAGTGCACACAACCAGTCAGATTCCCTCTCATTCTCTTATGAACCATGTAGTGGTACCGTGAATGTCCTGAGGTCAGTGGCATCTCGAATTCATTGAAGTCTGGACCACCGTGCTTCATAGAACAACTAGATACTCCTGAATCGTTTGAACTTGAAGAGTCCCTATTCCCACCAGACTTGCAAGGAACGCTTGAAGATCTTTTGATTTGTGCATTGTCCATGAGTTTGTTCCTCAAGTGAGGTATCTCTTTGGAACAGCTCTCCTCCGAAGTTTTGTTCTCAGATCCTGACGACTTGCAACAATCGTAGCATTCAGTCTCGTTGTCACATGACGAGGTTCTTCTATTTTCTATAGCAAGATTCCTTAACGTTTCAAGTGAAGATGATGTTGCGTGGCTTCCTATGCTGCTGTCAAATTCTTTCAAGTCTTCAAGAAGTCTTGCAGAGTCTACTGAACTCGATCTTTTCTGTAGTGATTCTTTATTATTATTGCCTGCTCCAAAGATGGATATTCTGCTTTCATTGCCAGTTAGCGTCGGTATGCTCAGAGATTTTTCTATCTCTACTCTATGCTTATGCATAGGATGCTTCAAACTCTGTGACCACTTTGGATTTGGAGACATGGGCGTATATCCTGGGTTAGGCCCTAATGTTTTAGTACAGTATTCGTGCTTCAGTTCATTGTTCGGTTCCATTAGTAAGTATTCGTCATTTCGACTCTTCTTCGAGTCTTGTTTGTTTAGAGCAGTCTGTGAGTGTCCACATTTAGTGCATAGTTTAGGTTTCTTTGGCATCGAATTAACAGCAAGATCTATGTTTGCACTGAGTGCGTCTAACTCATTCTGGGTTACTCCAGCTCTCTTTAGCAAATCTTTAGCATTTTCATAATATTCCAACGATAAAGCGAATTCTAGATTTTCGTAGTTTGCGTATGGTCCTTCAAATTTATCCACTTCCTTCGGTTCAATATTTTGATAATTAGTGAATTGTGTTTCGTTAGGATATTCGTTGGTATTTTCTTTATCGGCACTAACTGCGCTTTGTCTGTTGGTTTTTCTCGAAACATCAATGGTAGCGTATAGTGCCATTTCTTCTGACTTTTGATTCGTTAGAACTTCAGTGTTTACGTGTTCACTAGTTCTTTTGCAGTATGGAAGACTGATAAGGTTGTTTGCCCAATTCGTAACCTTTTGGCATGGACATTCTACAGGTTGGATGTTTTCTTCACATTCTACAATAACTGGTTTCTTCTGTGAAGCAAACTTTAGTATACATCCACAATTCTTCTTTAGTACTAAGGATCCGGGGGCTGAGCTGTTTGTTACTTGGAAGAGGTCATCTGCTAGCGCTTGTTTTATTCTTTTTGGAGTGTCGTAATGTTCTGAAGGGTCAATCTGTAATAATACCTTGTTTAAAAGAATAAAATAGACTATAAATATTTTACAAAGACATTTTTTCGATTAGATCGAGTGAGAACTAGACTAATAAATACTTACTTCAGTATGTGTTGTTTTAGGAACGTCATAATTTTCATAGGGTCCTACTTTAGGGTTATTTGTTGGATAATTATTATCATTTAGAGAGCACGAGCAAGCTTGTACTGGCAGCGGTGCTGGTGGCTTTTTTTGGTCAAGACGAGCAGGCTTCGGCGGTCTCTCCGGGGGTTTTTGTTTACATTGACATGCTTCTAGACTCTTTTTAATCGCTCTCGGCGTTAAATACTCTGTGCAATTTGAGGAGTTATCAGAAATGCTTTCAGGAACAGCTTCCATCGTCCATGCAGGGTTGAATGTATTGCCAGAAGTAAGTGCCACTGTTGATGAACGAGATATCGCACCAAGTTTTGTGAGGCAGTTATTACAACGTTCTAAGGTAACGTGATCAGCTCCCGTCCAAGGTGGCCTTGCACCAATTTCTACATCGTCATCGTAAAGTCGCCTTTCATCGGATGGCCAGTAGGGTGAAACTATCCCGCAGTCTTCTCCGAAAAAGTTCTCTTCGTATAAAGCACTGGCTGTATCTGGGATTGATTGTTCTGTAGAGTTGAAATCTGATAGCCGTGTGCTGGGGCGCGTTTTGTTTCCTGCAAATAAATCACAAATTAATCGTTTATGTTTCTTCTTTTACTTTAACAAATATATTTTGACTACATTTTAAAGTGAGCTTAATTAATGCTTCGAGCGTTAATTAAGCTAATTAATTAAATTAAGCGTTAACGTTACCGGTATTTTTTCTGGAAGCTGCTGGTGTCCTTTGCAGCGTTCCCTGAGCAGCCATGTCAAA
Organism: Luperina testacea; assembly: GCA_927399505.1. NCBI lineage: Eukaryota > Metazoa > Arthropoda > Insecta > Lepidoptera > Noctuidae > Luperina > Luperina testacea. The sequence goes on from OV656774.1 coordinate 511,383, forward strand.
GGCATCAGTAATGTCCTGTGCTTGGTCGGTGATCAGCATGTGTAGGCCTTCGCCCTTACCGCAGTGGGAGCCCCCTTCGAAGCAGAATCTGCCCTCCACTACGCCATAGCGCCTGCATGCGACATATTTAAGTTTTAATTAAAGTCTTACTACTTACCAAAGTTAGTTACTAAAAGATAAATCATAAACGAATAAGATCTGACATAAAATGGATAGTATTTTTACACGCACAGTACAGTATGAAACTCTGGCAACGAGTCAAGCTCATCTTACAAATGTACAAAGTGAAATTAAATTAGCTGGCGAAACTGCGCAGACGTGATGGCTATCGTATATCTAAACATGACAAAACAAAAAGAAATTAATTTGATGATTTTTATTGTAGGGTCATCGACCACAGTCAGTGTCTTCACTTGCAATATCAGTTTTAAAAAAAACACCCCAGTCTTATTATTTTTATTTTATCGTGTTTAGACATCGATAGGTACCCATCACGTCTGCAGAGTTTTACTAGACAAATTTTTGACCCTGTATAATCTACGATAAACGAGTACTTATAAGGAAATGATTCTGATAGATCTACATTCATGAAAACAGAAACTGAATGTTAACCTTTTAAACTCCAGATCGTTATAATTGCTTACGATAACCTAATTGTTTCAACCTAATGCGATGTTTATCGGCTAAAATGTAACGAAGCGGGATAACATAATATGAATCCGAACTTTCGACTTTCGGGAAATGAAAATGAAATTAGCTGTCCGTGATCCACAAGCTTATAAAGAGTCACCACACTTTCACAAAATTCAGAAAATATTATCTACTTTCGGCAACTTCGGCATGAATATTGTCGAGAGCTTTATGACATAACTTCTTTGCAGTCTCTTTTCATCACACGAGTTAGGATGTCGTTGTCTCTTTCTCGCTTGGACAAAGTGCAGATTTAGTCGCGGGTGCAATGTGTCGCAAAGTGCAGTTAAGCAACTCATGTGCATTTGTGGAATAACATACTGTATTTGCTAGGAAACCAATGGACATTTAGATAATGAATTGGTTTTCATACATTGAGAGTTATATTATTTTTCCTCGTGACTATTACTTTTCATAAAAGTTTTGAGATCGAACTTTTGTAGTTATATTTCGCCTATGAGTCGTTAGCTGTCTATCTGAGTGGTGGTTATCTTCTGGTATTTGATCTTATTTTTACTTTTACTTTAATGTAGTGTAGTACATGTGTAGCAAACAAACTTCGAATGTTTAGTTAAAAATAAGAACAACAACTCTATACGATATAATTATTTTAACATAAAAAATATCGCTTGTATATTTTTTCTAAATTTTTTTAACTTAAAAATAGCGTCCCTCTCTTTAAGATCTACTTGATACATCATTTCCTTCTAAAAATGTTTCCCAACGAGCGTATTTCCGCACCATGGCAGCCCTAGCTCGCGCATCACTCCACAAGATGGCGGCCGGAAGCGGCGGCCATTAGCGATGGTTGGCGTCCGCGCGCCGCCCGAGCGCATAAAGTCGTCACGCGCTTTTATGCGTTATCTATCGTTTTACGTGAGCGAGAATTGCGATGATGCGATATTAAAATATTAAATAGCTGGTAATTACAATTACAGTTGTTGGTAAAGACAGTAACAGAAGTATAACAACATTTAGTGTAAAAAGTAACGGTGTCAACTACTTTAGTTGCTGACTGGTCTAGGTTGCTGATACCAATCAAATGACAAAATTCGACACATAGCTGTTTTCATCCCCATAAACCAGCCACTTGTGTCAAATAATTGCACAAGGCGTCTCGCTTCTTTCACTCTGCTTGGACGGACACGGACGTAACATAAACCTCCTTTACTGTCACGATTATATCTTCCGATGTTGTTTTACTGTTCACTTTATTACTTTATTTTATTCGGAATAACTCTCAATTTATGAGACTTCATATGGCTCTATTGTTTTCGCATTCCACTCATATTATTGAGTTTAAGTATCGCATTAAAACTATCATCCACGAATTCACGAAACTTGCAGAAATTCATTTCACGTGTCATGAGTTTTCATATCTAGGTCAGAACATTTCAGAGGGTAGTTTAACAAGATCATGAACATAACTTTGAGTATTACATACTTAACGAGCATTAGGAGTTTTATTCATGTAGTTGGCTGATTGGCTTTTTAATAGCATTCATCTATAGCCAAAAACCGTCATAACGTCGACTAATAAAAATCTCGAACGATCTTTTATGGTTTATACTATTCAGATTCCGATAAAAATTAAGTGCATCTCACCTTAAATGCGCTAGCTCCCACAATCCCAGCAAACGCGGCGGTACTCCACTCGTCAGCGCGAACCTCCTCCCTTGAAGGTGCATCCTGGCAGGACCAGCGGGAAGCTTCCTCGACCCACCTCCGCCAATCATCACCAGGAACTCCTTGGAGGAACCGAGCTGTCCCCCCACCTTCACTTGCCAGGCTATTAGCCTCTCTCTTGTCTCGAAGGCTAGGACCACAGTAACGTCTTGGCATATTATGGCTATGGTGTTGGACTCCTTGTCCAGAGTGAAGCCTGACTCAAAACCCAGGAAGTGTTGAAGCGAGAGAGAGGCCTTCGTCTGACCTTTCTTATAGCGGTCTTTTGGGTCGCGGTACAGTTGGAGATGGAGGCAATCTGTAACAAAGCATAGTGGTGGGTTAGTTGGTGGGTTGATTTTTATTGAAAAGGCGTTAATTGGTTAGTTATAGTGGGTTCATTTTAGATATTATCAAAAAAAATTAAACCTTTTTACACATAAATTAACAAAAATAATATACACTAAAAGATAAAATGTTATTTTAATGTGACACTGTTTCAGTTGCTTATTTGAACTCAAAAACGAAGTGTAGCGTTTTAGATTTAATGCAATAATAATATTATGTGTGCCTCAGACAGGTGAAGCTCCCAGCCAAGCGATATTTAAGAGCGTTATTACAAAACCGAAGTGCTCAGTTTTAGGTAAATTCGACGGCGCGCGGCAGCAGATGCGCACGTGTGCGTCTAGGGAAGAACGCTATGCACACATACAAACCGCTATGCGTCGGACGCCAGGATCAAACCAACAAGAGCCTTCGTTTTCAAAATGAATTAAATTACTGTTATTATAGTTCATGAAATATTATTTGTACCGATGAGTGTTACCTACAACGGTTTGAGTTACAATAGGGTCATACAAATTTACTTCACTTTTAATTTTTATTTTATAAAGAAAAAAGAAAGAAAATTTGTTTATTCTGCACAAACAAAAACGCACATTGCAAATAAACACCACACCACCACCACCACCACTAAAGTGACAAACTAGCATACGGCCCGCTTGATGGTGTGTAGTTACCGCAGCCTAAAGCAGTGTTGCCAGTGACAGATAGTCAAATGTAACATGATAGAGCTCAAAAAGTAACATTTTCACGAGAAAAGTAACATTACCTTATTTTTTTGTGGAAAACGACTAATAATAACATGGCACTTTATTACATAAAAAAAAGCTGTCCCCTTAGTAGGCTTCGAAAGAATCGTAATAACAAACTGAACTGAACCAACACGGATGCCACTACTAGGCTGTCGCTCACTCGCCTAAGTAAGCGGGATGGGTCATTTAGAAATTCACGCGAGTGAGTGAATATGCGATACGACAAACGAAGTGAAAAATTTTCGCGCTGTCGTCGCGTCAGAATTTGGTCACAAAATCAAGACAATCAAGTGCGCCAACATGACAAACGAAACCTTTGCGTTCCGTTTCATGTTTATTTTTTGTTTTCTGAGAAATATTTTTTATTAAGTCTTAAAAGTAACATTTTGAGGCGTGTAACATGGAGGTAACATGAGAGGGTCAAAAGTAACGTAAAATGTTACAAAAGTAACATACTGGCAACGCTGGCCTAAAGACGCTTGCATTGCCAGAAGCTGCATTACTTGCGCGTTGCCAGCCTCTAACATTACTTACAAATACTTTTGTGCTACTTTTATAAATACTTTTTGTACCTACTTTTTTACGAAGTTTAATATATTATGTAATTTATTTAGCAGGTAGGAAGACATTTTAGTACTTATTTATAGAAATAAATGCAATGTGATGTTGTTTCTACAGTTTGGATAAAAATCGGTTGTCTGTAAAGTCGGTTTACGGACGATAGTTTAACGTGACAACGTCATAACAAAACATTAATGAAATTGCCGAACGCGGAGGCCGATTCGGCAGCGTTCGACATCATCTGTCTCTCATCGCTCGTTCCGCGCTCTCGCTTGCACTTCAAGCCGCCATGGCGTACAACGCTACAGCAGAGCAAGGCCGCGAGGTAACGCTACATGAGTCATGTTTTTTTCGTGTGTGCAGCCAGCTTCATCGATTTATTAGACGTTGTCACGTCAAAAAAGTCAAAAGAAAATAAAAAAGACAAATCAAAAGTCGTTTTATTAAAATTAAAAATTACAACTGTGAACTTGTAACGGTTCATGAGACACTAGCAGACAGACGGACGGTCGGACATCGGAGCCTTAGTAATAGGGTCCCGTTGGCACCCTTAAGGTACGGAACCATAAAAAACCAGTATAATAATTAAAATAATATTCTCCGAAGCGGCATAGACCGTGCTTTCCTCGAATCTATGATTTCAGGAAGCACGCACTCCTCATAAAATTCTTACCGCTGAGCTTCTCTTGCGCGTTTCAAATCATCGGCCAAAACCTTTTTTTTTTATTTTGACAGCACCAAAAGTTCTATTTTTTTCTATTTTGCCCATTATTGTGAACTATTGTCTGAAAATAATTAATTAAATTAAAGTTGGAGATGACAATAAATAAAAAAGTCAGAAAAATTAAAAACAACAACTATATTTACGTATGTTTTTTTTCTATAATTATATTCGCGTTGGAACATCATAGGAAAATAATTATATTATATACATTACAATCAGAACATAACTAATTAAAAAAAAAAAACTCACTTGTATCAACAAGTGTTGGTCGCTTTTTATTCGTGGCGAATTGTCGAACGAGATCACGTGACGGCAGCAGCGAGTGAGCCCTACGTCCTCCCTCTGAAAGCGCTCGGCGCGGACTAAAGCTAAGACCGTGCATCCCGAGATTTATATTGATAAAAAAGCATTGCATAAAACAATTGCTTAAAAATATTATTTTACTTCAAAATAGAGTATTTTTTTTTTTCAAGCAAGTTGACAAAGTAACCTTAGTTATTAAACACTTTTTGTTTGAATTTCTATTAAATATTCAGAGATAAAAAATATCATTTCGGCTGAAAAAATATCATTAACTCTCTGTTTTACGGAATTATTTTTGGTTTATTACTGTATTAAACATAATAAATTGATGTATGCATACCAAAGTAGAAGATACAGTTGTACCGTGGACATTTTTATAAATTATTAAACTATTATATCTTCGATGTAACAGAGCATCGCGAGATGCCCGAAATTAAATTTTTATGAAACAGCCTTTGCAGGAACAAGTTTTTTACTGATTTATGTAAACAAACTGAAATATTTATTGAATGCGCTCCCAAAAGAAGGAATTAAACTTTCTCGGGCATGTATTTTTTTTACTATTGTGACTTTAGTTAAACCATAATCACAAATCAAAACTCGAGTCAAACGCTCTAAACAAGAAAAACTTGTGATAGCGCTCTTAAGTCAGCGTTGGCATGTTAGTAAATCTGACGTTCTTGTACATCGTAAAAATAGCCGTAAATTTGTATTTACGGCTATTTAAAAAAAGAAAATTATATATTAAAAATCAACCCTAAGTGTAATAAACAACGGCAATTTTTGTAAATTGCCGTTGTTTATTACACTTAGGGTTGATTTTTCAGATGATGTTTAACTAAAGTGTAAATTTTAATATGGCTGTTTGACATCTTTTGTATAGAATATATTATGTCAAGCTGTCATATTTATGTTTCGCATAAAAGTTATCTAACTATTGAAAAAATTGCACTTAAATATAAAAGTTAGCATGTGTTATCATACCAGTTTGTCTTTTACATAAAATTGCATATGTTGGAAAAATCTCATTAAACTAAAAGTGTATCTAGCGTAACTCTCAGCTTCTATTTTGATTCAGTGTCTCTAACTGGGACAAACAAACACTTTTATAGGTTCAAATAAACTTTATTCGTAACATAACCGTTTCGGGAACCTCAAAGGTTATACCGACCATCTAAAGTTTAAGACACAATTATAAGTGACCTTGTTATGACCGGGGCTAGATTAACTCTGGACTACATAATATTCAAAATAAAAAGAACATAATATTATATAAAACAAGACACAACAACAACAAGACATACCTATATAAAAAAGAAGGTATATAAAACATAACAGATATAACTGTTCTGTGTCTTCGGATTTTCCTAGCAAGACAATTTGAGAAGAAATTAGATGACAATAAAAACGAAACCTTAGTAATAACTTATCATTTATACTTTTCTCACGAGGGTGTCACCTGTGACAAAACTAAATTTTTATAAAACATTACGACCACCAAAAGGCTCGAAGCTCGTAAAGTATACAACTACAGGAGACCCCTCTTATCAGTCCTTAGTGTCACTGAATCTGTCTATCTTTGGAGAGCCCTGAAGGACTATATTTTACTCTCACTTTTTGCAGGATATACACATTTACCTTTACATGAGATTTGTGTACAAAATATTAAGGTAGTTTCAGGAAGTCACACATTGAAATTCAGTTGACTGTGAAACTTAGCCGTAATGATTCATTTCTTTAAAAAAATATGTGGAAAATCAAAAATGCTCCTAAAACAGTAATTTTTCATTGCCAGTAATTATTGTCATCAAGATATTTTGGTTACGGAATAAAAACGTGGAAATGTGATAGACAGTTTGCCATTAAAAAGAAAACTACGTTAGTATAAAATAGTAAAAACGTTATGTCTGCAATAAAGCAGTGTTATGGTCTGCTATAAAAACTCTCCGTTGAACTATTTACTAAGCGGACATGCATTTGGACTGCAAAGGTGAATGCGATAACAAAATAAACTCGTATGTATGTGTTACATGAAGTAATTTGGTTATGAAACTGTTCTTTTGAAGCACTGGAATACGGTTTCAAGACGAAAATCTCTTTGACCAATGTATAAAAATGTATTACAATTATATCAGATTATAAGGCTACCCTGTTATAAATTATATCAGATTTTCTGTTATTGTCATTTTTCTTTTGTTTTATTTTTATGTTTCTATGTGTTTACTCACAACCTAAACTAAGTTTATTTTGTGAGCTTCCTGTGCGAGTCCCAATAAAAGCGTTTTCTTTCTTTTCTTAATATTTCTGCACAACATTATTATGATTGATCCTGATTATTACATTAATAGCAATATCATGACATATCAAATGTGTATCTGTGGTATATCCCTCTATATTATCGGCTCTTAGACGCGCGTGCCCTCTCACTCCCGTCGCTCACAGCTGACTGGCTGCTTTACGACCGCACGTGCGCTAGAGATGACATAATGCTTCCTTCTCTTCCACTCACAGACACTACATCCCTTCCTTATTTTAATATTTTTGTTTAATGAGACAATTTTAAGATTCTTACTTAATCAATTTATTATCACTATAACTTCAGATTACATGATTGGAAATAAAGTATAATTTTATATACATATTTCTTAATTCTGGTTTTCTAGAATTCTAAATCCTAATTATCTTCAATCTCCTCTTCTGAACTATCTTCTACTGCCATTTAGAAATTCTGTCCATCGATTTCTTTGTTCACGGGTTTCCATTCTCCCTCCACTTTTTTTTTAAATGCAATATTTTGCGTCTTAACTGCTGTCCTGTTTCGTCGTTCTGTACTTCCACATCTCCCCCGTTTTTTGACTTGACCGTATGCGTGGCTGTATCAAAATTAGGACTAAGTTTATTCGTTTTATTATCTCCCACTTGTAACTTAATATCACATGCTCTTCGTCTTTTATCAGTATACTCTCTCCCTTTTTCTTTTTGTTCTTTGTCTTTATCTCTTACATCCATGTCTCCAAAACTTTGTTCTGCAATATCTATCATTGGAATCTTGTCCCTAAATTTCCTTTGAAAGAATAGCTCTGCCGGTGTTTTCCCAGTCACACTATGTGGGGTACTATTGTACATTGTCAAATACTCCGTCAATGCTTCTTTCCAGCTTTTTCTCTCTACTTGGCATATTTTGAGGAGTTTAATGATATCCCTATTCTGTCGCTCCACTTCTCCATTCTGTTGCGGCCAGTAAGGTATTAAATTAAACAGTTTGATATCATTTTCATGGCAATAAGTCTTGAACTCTGTACTAATGAATTGTTTGCCATTATCGGAAGTTATGGAAACCGGATGTCCTAAACGGCTAAAAATTTCTTTAAGTAAGCGAATCATATCTTTTAGTGATACGGCTATTGGTCTAGCATGGTCAATAATATCCTGAACGTAATCTCTGGACTGAGTCTTAACGTGGTTATAGATACATAATCTAGACAACGGGTCGGCTATATTATTTTTTCCAGGACGATAAATGACATTGTATTTATAAGATTGAAGTCTCAGTATCCAACGCTCAATCCGTGCACAGGGTTTGGACTTCGGACCGAATATGACTTCAACAGGTTTATGGTCGGTAATTAAGTCGAATTCCTTGCCGTACAAAAACATGTGAAAGTGCTCCACAGCCCACACCAGTGCCAAAGCCTCCTTTTCAGTTTGGCAATACCGACGTTCACAATCACTGAGAGTTTTGTTTCCAAACCCAATAATGCGTGGACCACTTTCATTTGTCTGTACTAAGATTGATCCGAGTCCGACTGGGCTTGCGTCTGCAAATACCATCGTTTTATCGTCCACATTGTAGTACCCCAAATTTTGTATGTCACTCAATGCAACCTTTAAAGCACAAAAGGCTGTCTGTTGACTTTTCCCCCAAGAATCCCTAATATCAGCATTTCGGCTGATTTTTGACGAAGCAATTGCTTCAATGGTTCTGTAAGGGTGACCATATTAGGAATCCATTTCCCAATATAATTAATAAGCCCTAAAAAGTTCCGAAATGTTAATCGGGGTCCTAAAATCTTTTATAGCCGATACATATTTGTCTAGTGGTCGAATTCCTTGATCTGACAACTCATGTCTTAGAAATTGAACTTTGGTTGTTCCGTAGATACATATTTTATCTTCTCTTAACATGATATCATTCGTCCTTAATGTTTCTAATACTTTTTGTAACCGTTTGTCATGTTCTTGCTTATCCTTTCCATATACTAAAATGTCGTCAATAAAATTGACTACCCCTTCGCATTCAATTAACACCCTTTCGAGTGTTTTCTGAAACATTGCCGGCGCACAGGTGATTCCAAACATTAACCTCTTAAAACGATATAATCCTTTACCAGATATGAATGTTTATGTCTTGAGTCGTTTACAAGCTCTAATTGATGGAATGCGTCTTTTATATCTAATTTACTAAACATTTTAGCATTTTGGATCTTTGGTAGTAGTTGTTCCATCGTTGGTAGCGGGTGATTTTCTCGCCTGATGGCCATATTTGCACGCCTCATATCAATACAGAGACGGACATCCCCGTCTGCTTTCAGAATCGGTACTAGCGGCGATATCCATTCAGACGGTCCTTCTACTTTTTCTATTGTATCTTTTTGCAGTAGTTCGTCTATTTTCGAATTGATTTTATCTTCTAGTGGTATCGGTATTCGTCTGTAAGGTTGTGCGACCGGGTTTACCTCAGTATTAACTGGTATTCGTATTTTAATGTTTCTGAATTTAGGGAAAGGTGTCATCTCAACTTGATTTATGTCTAATCCAAGTTTTAGTACGCCCAATGCTATTGCCGTTGTTTTGCCTAATAAATTACGGGTCCCTTTGTCTATTACGTAAAAGGTGGCGTTTTGCGTTTTTGATCCCACACGGATATCTGCGTTAATAAATTACGGGTCCCTTTGTCTATTACGTAAAAGGTGGCGTTTTGCGTTTTTGATCCCACACGGATATCTGCGTTAAAAGACGTTAATAACTTGAGAGGGATTTCACTTCCATAGGCAACAAATGTTTTTCCTGGATTTCTTCAATTTTTTTTTTCTGGTTTCTAACCATGTCTTATCTGTTATTAAGTTGTGTTGACATCCTGAATCAATCAGCATCTGTACTTGAGTTCCACCTACTAAACAAGCGAGTGTATCATTATGGAGAACATTAAAAAACATAGTTAATTTTATCTTCTATTGCGTTCGCTTGCTTTATATTTTCAACTCTTTGGCTCGATTTCTTAGATCGTTTCGCGTCTCCGCCCCTTTCCGCTTTGTTATCTTCATTGTTTCGTTTTAGGCTTGTTCCTCTGCACTGACCTTGAAAATGCCCCACCTTCTTGCATTTGTTACATATTTTTCCTTTAGCTGGGCACTTCTCATCATAAGCTAGATGATTCCAACTACCACATCGAAAACACGCCTTTTTATTATTATTTATGAATGTCTTTTCCTTCACTTGTGTATTGATTTTATTAACAGTTTGATCTTTTCCTTTTTGACTGAAATCACCTAATTGACGTTCCACCACCTCTAGAGTATTTGCTTCGGTTATTACTTCAGTTAAGGTAATTTTTTCACCCGCGCGAAGTAATTTCTTCCTGAGTTCTTCCGACGAACACTTTTCAATTATCTGATCAATCAAACTGTCATCCACATCCGTAAATTGGCATTTCAAAGCTTGATGTCTTAGTCGAACTAAATATTTTTCAAACTTCTCGTTTTCTTCTTGTTTCAATTGTCTGAATATGTGTCTCTCATACCGTTTATTTTGCTTAGGTGCAAAATATTCATCTAACTTCTTTATTGCTACCTCAAATACGTCTATGTCACGATCATCTCCTTCAGTCGCCTTAACGTAGCCACCCGGTATATTAAACAGTATTTCTTGGAGTTCTTGTCCTCCCCAATGTAACAAACTTGCACGTTTTTTAGAACTAAAATTAACATCGGCAGCTTCCAGGTAAATGTATAAACTCCTTTTCCAACGTTCCCATCTAGCTCCAACAGATCCTGCTTCACCATCGCACTCAAATTTTTCTAAGGTAAGACTTGACATCATATTTTAATCTGTGGACAATGAAACAAATAAAGAATGACTCATTTAGGTCACCAAATGGGCATCACCCTTTTAACAACCTGACCCATTCATTATTTATTTCATACAGCATTCATTTACCCCATAGTCCAAATTAACTAACAATGTTGTTTGAATTGTCTTCAAACTTCAGTAAACGGGAGTTATCCGTGAACAAAACTTCATATTACGGGCATCACCCGTATAAAACTTCCATGTAGGTATCACACTCTGACATACCTACGTCGCATCGCATGACTTAGCATCACCTGTACTAAATTACATTACGAAGTCCTTACAGGCGTCACCTGTTCCCGGACTACCAGGCATCATCTGGTAACAACACAGCTTAACACAGGCCATAGAGTACTTACAGGCATCACCTGTACTACTTTACATTACGAAGTCCTTACAGGCGTCACCTGTTCCCGGACTACCAGGCATCATCTGGTAACATCACAGCACGGCTTAACACAAGCCATCAAGTACTTACAGGCATCACCTGTACTACTTTACATTATGAAGTCCTTACAGGCGTCACCTGTTCCCGGACTACCAGGCATCATCTGGTAACATCACAGCATGGCTTAACACAAGCCATCAAGTACTTACAGGCATCACCTGTACTACTTTACATTATGAAGTCCTTACAGGCGTCACCTGTTCCCGGACTACCAGGCATCATCTGGTAACATCACAGCATAACACAGACGGCACTCGTTCGTGTCCATCTCATCACGCTGATATTGTACATCAGTACATTAAAACTTATGTAACAGGCGTCACCTGTGATTTAGTCCATACAGGAGAAAACTCATGTTCTCTCTTATACGAGCATCATTACTTCATACAATAATCTAATATTGGTCTAGTCTAGTACTAGATAACGAAGTCAATCAAGCAACTCAACAGTATGTACGCATTTTGTATATGTTTATAATCTGAAAAATATATTCAATTTTGAGCCGACCGGGAAGGGAATCGAACCCAGCCCCCGTAGTTCACAGGCAGGAATTTTAAACATGACTTTTAAAATATTATGTATTCGTTAATAGTATGACATATTCGTTCTATAAATAAATCATGCATAAGTGATACCATAAGTGGGTACTTATTTTTATTTTAGTTAGCATGAGAAATGTAAACAACCGTCCCGCTTGGTAATAATAACCTACAGCACCAGCAAAACAACGCTGTCGTTGCGCCTCATAGGCACGGTCTCGGTCATAGGTAACTAGATAAATATGATAACTACACGAATAGAATGTTTACTTCACGGGACTTCACCGTAATTTGTACTGTGAGTTTAATTAGTTTGAGCAATCTTAATCTCAAATCTCAAAACACCGTACATTTCTTTTTTTTTTTTTTTTGTAATTTAATAATAATAAGTTCACTCACAGTAGTCCTGTTAATCCTCGTCGCCAAAATGTGGTATATCCCTCTATATTATCGGCTCTTAGACGCGCGTGCCCTCTCACTCCCGTCGCTCACAGCTGACTGGCTGCTTTACGACCGCACGTGCGCTAGAGATGACATAATGCTTCCTTCTCTTCCACTCACAGACACTACAGTATCTATCAATAAAAGTGCTTAGATTGTCACATTTCAGTGAGTACAAGAAATGAATCTATTGCTCCAGTATGATAAACGACCAAGTACCTACTAACGTTAAGTACCGACCATACCTACATAATGTCATAAGAGCAAAGTATCAAGTCGTGACATCTTTATATTTATTTAGAAGTTATCTGAAATAAATCGTACGTTATACTGTATTTGGTGTCATTGAATTAAGCCATTTTTTACGTACCTAACTAATTTGTTTTACCTACTTGCTAATCATAGTTAGCTATATAAGGAACAAGATTAATTAATAATCATTTGTAAAAAAATACAAAAGCTTTAGAATCAATTACTTACCCATACCATCTTCTTAGCAACAGGGTCGTGTTGTTCTGATCAAGATAAGTACTGTAATAATTCCCCATTCCTACTGAGCAGGCCCAGAGAAAACGCTATTAGATAAATGTTGGCCTGATATTTAGAAATATCATGTCTACATAATTATAATATGACATGTCAGGTTGAATATTAAGACGATGAATATAGAATACCTCATTAGATACACGAAGTATTTTATTGGATCCGTTCTTATGAATATGAGCGGATATCACGTTTCGTTGACATAAACCTTTCTTTAGAAATATTATAATAAACAAGGTACTCGTATAGGTACTCGTATGTAGGCAATAGTAATATATAAGTCAATGTATGTAGGTTGGTAGGTTCAAGGCTGACGAAATCGTCTACTTATCTGTTAAAGGATGGCAGAATTTCATCTGGGTAAGTGAGGTACCTACAAATAACTGGAACCTTTAAACCAATTCTTTAAACCTTTAGAAAAGGGGGCAAGTGCGAGTCGGACTCGCATTTGAAGGGTTTTGTACCACCGTACAATATTTAACAAAACATTTTTGTTTATTTTAAATTAAATAAATACATTTCTTTTATGGGGTTTTTTTTTTGTAATGTAAACACTGTGAAAATTTAAGTGCCTATCTATTACCTACAGTTCAAAAGATACAGCCCTGTATCAGATGGACGGATGGACAGCGGAGCCAAGTGATAGGGTCCGTCTTTGCACGCTTTGGGAACGGAACCCTAAAAACTAATTTGATTCGTTGTCTATATCTGCGACAAGCAACCACTAATTTATTCCTCAATTGTTCATGATTGCAACTTGTTTACGTTAGCAACCCTACGCCCCATCTAGCCACCCTAACGGTGGGGGACCATCATATCATCACATCATCTTCAAGGCTTCTCATTGGTTCAAAATGACGTGATATCTGTCGGCAGCCAATGAAAGGCCCACAATTTCGTCGTCGTCGTCGCCATGTCCATAATTTAAAAAACTAGTATATACGTTTTTGTTCCCGCACCCAACGCACCTCGATTGTTGTAAAACAAGTAAAATAAATCAAAGTTTAATTTTCAAGAAGTAGCAATTATTTATACGCCTCAAGACCTCATAAACACACCTACCACTGTTTGTCTCTGCATAACCCAAAGGTTGACTGGTAGAAAATGCCTATGGCATTAAGTCCACCTCTGTACATTTACGAGTATGTGCTTGAAGTATTAAATAAATAAATAATTTGTGTAAGTAATAATTGTTTTTTTTTTTTCAAAAGAATAAATGTCCTCAATTAGTAGAACGTTGAATGTGTGTCAACGACCGAAGCTAACATGTTTCTTTTGTGAACTCATAAAATACTGCGATTTTGTCAAAGACGCATAATACATAATTATATGAACTTCGGAAGCAGGCAACATTAGGTCCTTATACTCGTATTTTTTTAAATATATTTTTTTTTATAGAACATTATGATTTTTTTAAATTAAATTAGGTATTGGCCATTAGTGAAGATGCACTTTTGGCATTCCAATGGAAGTTCGCTGATGGCTCTGCTATAAAAATCCTGGGGACGGAAATCGATGAACTCTTTAGAAGCTTTTTCACCGCCTCGTTGGATTTGAAATTTTTTTACTGTAAAAAGTTATCCAAATTCCGAATAAAACTGGAAATTAGTTGGAGCAAGGTCTGGTGAGTATGGTGACGGAGAGTTTCTAGTCGTAACTCCTACAGTTTTGAAACGGCCGGTTGTGCGGTGCTTCGACGCGATTTTGTTGTTGTTGTTCAGCGAGTTCATATGGTGCCCACTTTCCGAACTTTTTATCTTTCCAATTTGAAGGAAATTAATCAGTATCGATTTATCACTTACGTTGAAGGCTGCTGCAAGTTTCAACATGGTTTGAGATGAATTTGCCTCCACTATGGCTTTCAAATCAAATTTGTTCCGGTCGGCCACGGGGCTCATTGTTGAGATCAATATTTCCAGAACGGAAGCCATCAAACCAAAAACGGACCGTGCGTTCACATGCAGCACCATGTCCATACACGTCGTTAATATTGCGTGCTGTCTGTGCTGCGTTGGTGCCACGACAGATCTCGTATTCGAAAATAGAGCGCTTTTTCGATTTTTCCATAATACAGAAACAGCGATATTACTAAAACATCCAACGGCGGGAAAACAAATGAACAAATGATTTTGAAAACAAAATGTCATGCCATATTATAAAATTAATTTGAATTTGGAAGTCTAAATAGAATAAAAGATAAAAAATTATAATAATCTTCCCTCTCACTGAGAGGAGGCCTGAGTCCCAGCAGTGGGAACATTATAGGCTGATGATGAATAATCTTCACAATAGCCAGTATCAAAAATCGGCAATTTCATAGGTAAGGACCTAATACAACAATTACGTTCGGTTCACACAAATCATTTTCAGCAATTACTTACACTGAAAAAAATCACAAAAATCATATTAAAGCGATTTCATTAAAAACTTACTGACTTTATACATTAAGAAGAAATGTTTGTAAAACAGTAAAAGACAAAACAGTAACTTTTAAGGATTGAACATACTATTTACTGAAAAAAACAACAATAAAAAAGGAAAACCACCATTACTATGATGTAAGTAAATTTAAACGGTTTGAACGATATCTCCATTAATAATAAAATAGTTAATTTTGTGACCTTTTAGCTACTTAAAACGTTAAAATTTACTGTCATGATGTAACATTTTGCCTCAAGCTTTAACTGTTTTCGGATCAGTAAAAATACTGTTTTGAACGTTAGGCTCATATGGAACTATTTATAGCAGTTCAGAGTAATGTTTTTCATTTTTATTTACTGTTTATTTCTTTCAGTGTAGTAATGTATTTGCCATGGTGGTCACTTACAATATTTAAGCTAAAAGTACAACCATTAGAAAATGTTCAGTAGCAGTCCGAAGACTGGGTTGAGTCCAGCTATGCCTATCCCTTCATATAATACAAACATTATATTACATAACAATAATAATACCAGCTTGCTACTGACCCAATGCCTGCATTGGGACAGTAGTAAGCTGGTGTTATAGGCCTTTGACCTGTCAAAGGCCTTTTCTCATACAGAGAAGGCACAAGTATTGATCATTTATATTAACTCTATGTCCAGGTTTCTTCACGACATTTTTCCTTCATCGATATCGGTAACGTCGAAGATAAACTCAGAAAGTACGTATGAATTGAAAAAGTCACATTGATACTTGAACGGATTCAGATCCACAATCTCGTGCACAAGAGGTGAACCACTAGCCATCATAATTATGTATACAGTATGAAATAAAATATAAAAATCTAAAACTATTGTATACCCTATCACATCAACTTTTCTGTGCAGTCCTTACAAAACTACAGAGCGGGATATATATTCAGCAACGCTCAGTTCAGGCGTCGATTTCAACCGCAGACGGTAATTAATCGAACTTGTTCTAAGTAGGTACTGCAACTGAAGGTACTGAAGTCCAGGCTAACAAATACTTTGAATTGCTTTACTTCTGCTTTTGTAAGAGATTTCATTTTAATTACATGCCTGAGGTTTTAATGAGAGAAGAGTGGTTAGTTTACTTGAAGAAAAATCTTATTTGCTGAAGATAATTAGACTACCATTTTTAGCTACAATAATATAGCCAAGTGACTACTATTAGCAACCTGTGAGTGACTACTGCTAGCAATGAAAATTAAAAAGTAACTAGTTTCCTTATTACAGTTTTATCTATCTCTACATAAAACCTATGATAAACACACAATCCCAGCTTACACGCATTTGCAACTAAACTAATGATAATTCATGTAATTCGCAAATGTGTTAGCACTATTACATTAGCAAATGTAACTTAATTTCTAACGCAAACACTTAAATCATTGCTAGTACAATCCCATACAAATGTGTACAAAACATTACTAAACATTGATGTTCAACACGGTGTAATTAAAAGCAAATTGATGAGTTTTGTATGTGTATGTATATGCGTTCGGATGTGCGTGTAGTTATGGCAGCGTGTGTGTAAACGTATTCGCGTCACGCCCACGGTAATCTATTTACCGATTCTGGAAAATAATTAGGAAATCCTTCGTAGGCCCGAGTATGTAGAAGAGACCCTTACCTGGCCCACCTTTGTGTTAGACAAGAGATCGATGTTACAATGATAGTTTAGGACAATTACAACGTATAGTGATGAGTTGTACTAGGGTAACTGATACCACGTTATCATCATCTGCCCAGCATTTTCTCAACTATGTTGGGGTCGGCTTCTAGTCTAACCGGACAATCTTTATACATGGAGCGACTGCTTTTCTGATCTCTATAACCAGTTACTAGATAACACGATGCCCATTGGTACGCCTGGTAACCAATAGGGATCTCCATCGTACAGTCAGTGCCCTGCATTACCTTCCCTCTTGCAAAGAAAAAGAGGGGAAGAGAATACCCCAGCCTAGGGCACTGACTGTACTCTTATACAAAAGATATCCCAACCAAAAACTCCCATCCACCATTGCCAGCTCCAAGATAAACGGCAAACAAGTGGCGTCATCATATCGAGTGGAGAACAAAGCGGCCAATGACGCGGCAAATTGAACAGTGACGTCAGAGCGCGTTAATTGTGCGATTTATTGCCAGTGTTGGTTTGTATTAGTATTGTTGGAGAGGGTATTGGAATTTGGGTACGATTTGAAGTGGGAGTTGTAAACGAGTAAATAATATTTTGTTAATCAATCAGCTCAGTGTTTAGCTGCCCATAACTGGATGTGACCTTTTCCTAAATTTACTCGGTTCTTAGTCTTCCAAATCTAGTTGGTCGCTGGCACCCTTTTAAGCACGGCGATCTATCAAATAAGAAGTGGCTAATCTACTTCTACGTCACTTTCTAACTCCGTAGGCCATAAAGTAATAGCTGGGCGTTTGAAACTGTCGGAAACAATGGTATGTAAATAGTTTATCCGGTAATAAATTAGGAGTTCAGACTGATGAGCTGTGAGTCCACAAGAATACTTGTTCCTCTTTGTCTCATATAAAGTCAGCTTTCTTACATCATGCAATAATTAGTACAACCATTGGAAAACATTTCAATTAAACGTTTCTAACTAACAAATCCCAAGTTATTCTAGAATTAACCTCCATTAGTGTTAATCGGTACAAACAATTACAGAACAAAATAGCGAAACTGTTCAATGTAAAGTCTATCTCGTGAAACGCCAAAGTAATCCATTGACGAATTCCAAACTTGTTTCCATTACACCCTCGCTTTTTCCTCGGAGACTACCCGGCACTACCCGCTCCTACCCGGTGAGTCGGCTTTGTCAAACTTTGAGAATACATTAGCCTTGCCAAACGACAGCCCTGATAAATTCAACGCGACGTCCTTACACACCTAACTTCAAAATCTTCGATCACATTTCAAAGCAACCCATCCATTGCTGCTTTTCATCCTGATCTTCTAACACTCTCTATTCAAAAACAGCAATGTATCCTAAATGATGATCTTAGTCGCAACCCTTTCAAACGGAAATTGGTGAGTGTAATTCGAGTTTTCGTTGCTTTGACACCAAACTCCGAAAGGGACAGTCTCCCTGTAATTGTGGATCGGGAGTTAAATTAAATAGCTCAAAGAAACGGTCGCGTTGCCAGGTACATGGACGTTCGACAGAGTGATGAAAAATTCAGTAGTTTGCGAGTTGAGTTTATTTTTTCATGTTGTTTTTACTTTTAGAACGTGATGGCTGCCTTTAAAGGATTGACCTTTTCATTTTGTGTTGCTTTTCAAATTTAAAAATTAATTCATTCGAAATAATCCTAGAAAATTCTGTTTGATGTATTCTTTTAGAAAAAAACTTTTGAAGAACAGCAGTTTAATTGACAGCATGGCATCAAATATTCCGTGTTGTCTTATTTATTTACGTTAGTAAGTTAACTTCTAGGACAACTCTTGTTAATCGGTTACAGTATCTATTAACCTTTTTCAAGTTCAATAACCTTTATTTAGCTCTCTACTATTCCCGACTTCCCAATAAGGAACAGATGAACGTAGTCTGAAACAGTCCTGAGATCATTTGTCGCGCGACAAATGATCTCAGGACTGTTTCAGACTACGTTCATCTGTACCTCGCGCGACCGCTACATAACTAATTGTCGCCAGTTCCGATTGTTTTCATTAATTACCGCCACGGACACGGACGCTGGTTTTATTTACTTTATATCTGAATTTATAATTTTTGTTTTTCAAATAATAAAATGTTCGATATGAGAGGTATTTCATATTTTGGTTGATGTTAAAATATTGGCGAACGATATTTATTTTAATATTGTTGTTTGCGGCAGCGATCTGCTCATAAGCGAAGAAGCAAATTTTGTCCACAATCGCTTTTTGTGTAATAAATAAAATCAAATCACAATTCCCCCGTAACGCCAGCCCTTCACCACTATTTTTTCTTTAGCTGGGAAAAAGTGGCGCAACAAACTCCCAAGCAGCACAACTTTGTGTCCAGTTCGAAAAACTTGATAACTGATAATTAAACAAACGGCGGTTGTGGAAGAAAGAAGAATTTATAAGTCGAATATACAAAATATCTCGAATCTTTAATTCTATGTCCTGATAAAACAGGGATCATTGTTAGGCTTTAATCTCACAAAATCAACAAATCGCCCTAATCGATTTAAAACAAAGGTACCTACATCAGTCCGTTTACAGCCAACAATAGCCACAAAAGCAAACGCTTATGAACAAATCGGCAAATACATCACAATCGACTGTTTGGCGTATCATTAATACGCGCAGTTCTGTTTGGCGTATTATTAAACGCGGGCTGTGTTTGCCAATCGCCGATACATCAAATAGATCGCGCTGCGATTACTAATACGTATTGTTTAGATATTAATTAGATCAGTTTAACTGAAACATGCATTGAAATTGAGTTTGTAGGCAAGAATTGCCTGTTTTCAGCGGTAAAACATAAGTGTAAAAAAGCCAATTTCTGTCGAGTAAACAATAAAATAACAACACTGGTAAAACAGCGATGAACAAAATTAAGAATTACGTCACAGTCGCGTGTTGATATTCAATCTTCTAAAAGATACATTCGAAAAACTCTCAACTTACCTGAGTTACTTAATTATTAAGTACATAACTTTAGAATAACTTAGCGTCTAATCACACAAACGTCACAAATAAATTGATTTGATTTGATTTGATTTGATTAATCTATACTTATAATAAATCTGTAGAAGTGAAAATTCTGTACATTGAAAATATCAAAAAAATAAATGGCAGGGGGTGTTACTATACCGACACCGAACCCAAAAATGTGATTAAAAAAATTTTTGTCTGTCTGTCTGTCTGTCTGTTTGTTCAGGCATCACGCAAAAACTACCGGTTAGATTACGATGAAACTTGGTATAATTATTCTTTAATATCCTGGGCACCGCACTGGGTACTTTTTATCCCGTAAAAGTATATACAACAAAAAACAAACTTAATTTTGCGGTTCAAACTCAAACTCAACTCAAACTCAAAACATTTATTTCAATTAAACCATTTACAGGCACTTTTGAATTGTCAAAAGTCGGTCAGTCAGAAAATATGAAGCTAGTTGCCCATTCCAAAGCGTAGGTACCTATGGAGAAGAACGGGCAAGAAACTCCATGGACACTCTTTTAAATTATAGTTTTACAAAAATATTAGTTACATCAATAATGTGAATTTATAATTATATGTGAGAACGATGTAAAAAAGACGTACGCGTTAAAAGTGTCCAGAGTTCGATCCCTAGACCCGATTACTGTACCAACCGCAAATAATAAGTTTGTCGTAGGTTACGTCACCCGCAGTGGAGTTCACTAAGGGGCGCTGCACACGGCTAAGATACTATAATATTTTATCTTAAGATACAATATCGCTCGCCATACAATTCAATGGACTATCACACACGACGAAGATAATAAATAATATTTCATATTTTCGTATCTTAAGATGAATTTGTAAATACTAATAATAAAGCAGAAGAGTTTGTTTGTCTGAACGCGCTAATCAGTCGGATTTTTCTCGGAGTCGATTTAAAAAATATTTTTACATTTGCTAGCCTAATTCTTGAGGAAGGCTATGTAACATCACGCTATAACCCTTAGGAGCCGAGCAAAAAGAATAAAAGTCAGAAAGATCGCTAAGCGAAAACGAAGAGACAGCGCGGGCAGGCGATGCGATGCGATGCGACGGCGTGGGTCGGAAACAAGAAATTTCACGCGGACGAAGTCGCGGGCAGAAGCTAGTTACCTAATAAAAATAAAGTCCTCTAGACCGAACTTCGGCCATGGCGACCAATCTCAGCGGAGACCAGCCTTCGGCGCGGGAATATTATAGTGCAGGCGTGTGTGCCCAGACACAGGTACACTCTATCTTCCCTCACTCTCATAATCCGACGGGACGGCATGCCGACACGATCGGAGAGAGATCAGGCACAGGACCAATCGCTTAACGTCTTTTCCAAGTCTCGGGGGTGTCACACTGCCAACTTCCAAACTCCGGGCTGTTATTGAGAAATTCCCAATGACAACCCAACGACACTACGCGACCCGGGAATCGAACCTAATACTCCACGCTCAGCAGACGCACTTGCAACCATAAGACCAACGGGGCAGTCTAGTTGGGGTAAGAACCTACCTCGTTACGCACAAAACACCCATCTTTGCATAAGGGAATATAAATCACACTTTTTAAACGTGATTTATCACACGAAAAACCACCTCACAATAGACCCATTTTGTCGTCAACATTATCTAACGTTAGCATTGTCCCTATTTGTCACAAAGTGAAATGACACATTAAAGGTGCTTTCACACCCTTTTCACGAGTAATATCTAGTGACAAAAATGATGTGTATTCTTTAAAGCGAGCCATCGATCAATTGGTAGCGGTAATGAACAAATACAGCGCGGTGATCAATCAATCAGGGCCAACAATGCGCCCAATCGCGTGTCTAGTCGGTATAATGCCACCGTATTGGAGGGTATATCAACGGGGTAACGTAATTTGGATGGATAATGTTGACTTTAAGAGGGACTTAAAGAGTAAACTAGTCGCGAGCTTGAACTCACTGGTGGTCATGGCCAAAGAGCACGCTGTCTCACCTGGCTTCGTATCCGACCGAGCTGGTATCAGTGATGATCAGTTAGACGCTAGTCTCACAACATCTAGTTCTCACGCACAGAAACACCGTTCCGAACTGATAGGCGCGTAAAAAAAAACTCCTGCGAAGCAGTCACCTAGCGAAGGAGGTGGCGGGATGGCTGAGGGAGAGAGCCTTCCATCCCAGCCGCCGCGGGAGACGCTCCGGGCGTCGGGAGCCGTGTGACGACTCCCGGCCACTGTAGGCGCGGCTGTAGACAGCGAGCCTATTTGATCGGACATTATCTTCATATAATATCTTGGAAGTTACTGAGTAAGATACTGGGACCACTGCCACGGGTGACTCTTGGACGACGGACTGCCAAAGACAAATTCCCTGTTCTTAGGCTGGCTTATTTATTTTTAATTAATGTATTTAATCAAAATTTGTAATTACATTAACTTCATAAAGACTGCCGAACTACAAAACAGTTTGTCGGCAGTTGTTCTCGTCTAACTATAGATTACAAATTTTGAATATAATGTGCTTTTGTAAATAATTATGCTAAGTAAACAAACTATAATAAATAGGTATACAGTTGAGATAAAAAATCTCACATTTTTCAAATTTTCGCCAACGTGAGGTTTGTTACAAAAATATTACACATCAAGATATAATGTTTTTGTAGAAGTCTGTTAAGTTAGACCTTAGATTTAACATGCGAGTTCAGTTTCGCGCGTAGCTCATTCACTAACATTGTTACTACATACCTTCTTGTGTGCTTACAAACATTAGTATAGATCACTAAATCTATGTCAATGTTTGGATGCTTCAGTAGCTACTACATCGCTAATATTTTACGTCTTACTTATTCAAATTCGATTTGGAAGCAAGTGTACCACGTCGTTGTTAAATCGTATGATATAGTTGTAACATCGGCGCTGCTGGGCGCGCGCCAAGCTGAGATAAACAATATCCTGTACACGGAGTGAGGAATAAATACATCGTGTTCGGCTATACAGGTTTTGTTTATTTGCGATGACGTGTTTTTAGGGTCTTGTGCAGTATTTTCTGAAGAAATATTAGGTGGAAGTGGAACTAGCACAGTGAGGAATAAATACATCGTGTTCGGCTATACAGGTTTTGTTTATTGGCGATGACGTCTTTTTAGGGTCTTGTGCAGTATTTTCTGAAGAAATATTGGGTGGAAGTGGAACTAGCACTAGTATATGATCTGTACGTTTCTGGAACTAAGTAGTTGTAATATGAATTTGTAAGTGATGGTTTGAAACTCATCTAGCGTTTTCTTAAAAATGAAGCACTTTTTTGATAAAAGACAAGGACTTATGTTCCATTGCGTGGACTTCCTCAAAAGTTATTACTTTGAATCCCTTCTAAAAACAGGTCCAATGAACAATAGCCCGATGTAGGTTTATATTGATGGATTCAGTTAATCATACGAAGAATAGATGGTAATAACTTACTATGAAAATTTTGGGTTGGTACCGTTTAGACAGATTTTCGTTTCGGCAGAACTACTAAATCATGCAAGGGCTGCCAGTTCTGACAAACTGTTCCAGTGCACTATTACAGCGTAGTTTTCCTGTATTTTTAATAAACCTATTCGTAGAAGCACTAGAAACTCTACAGGTACTTTATCCAAGCCCAATATTTGATCCATATTACAACCTCTACTACCCAAATACATTTCTTCCGATACCGCATCGCCCCCTGCCGCGGCCGGCTTTGCACCCACAAGCGATCCGAGCTCGTAATCGGGTCCCTGCAGTGCCGATATTATTTGGCTAAGATAAACTACGCAGATATGCCTCTAATCCTATTATAATAATGACTCTCTCTCGTTTGTTGTCTCCTCTTTGATTAGACACAGATTTAGGATATTTTAGTGTGTAACTGTTATATGAATCTTCGTGGGAAGTTTTGGAGGTGTTTTGAATGTTTGCGGATTTTAATAATAAAGAACTCCATGCTATGAATGCTTTTTGTAATAGATCTTTTAGCAGTGCCTGCGTTTAATTAAATCATAATGTTTCTGTGCTAATCCTGTTGTATTAAGGTCGGCGCAGCATGACCTTTTGTTCGATACATCTTCATCGTAAGTTAGACTTTGCATCCTTTTATGTTAGCCAAAAAGATGCAAACTTTCAGGTGGTAATTTGGTAATTATCGTTGTCAAATATATGGTCGCCTTATTCCAAAAGTTAATTTTACTAATAGCTTTTCAAACTTCACAAAACTAAAGAGCAAATCATTTCCATCCTTATGTTTAAGAGACCTTAAATAAAATTCACGTTTCTGGCTTATTGCCAAGATCAGTTTCAAATAGAGGAAGTGAACGTGCAGTCATTAGTGGAGCACCAACTATTCCAGGCAGAGCGCAGTGGGACACGGACGAGGGCGGTGGGACACGGACGAGCGCGGTGGGACACGGACGAGAGCCGTCTGACTCGCACTCCTAGGGGAAATCACGTTTTTTAACGAAATGTTTAATAGTGTACAAGTAAATGTATTTTGCTTGAGGTTGGCAGTACTGTTGAATTTACATAGGAACGCATTGCGCTTGTATTTACTAAAGAAATAGGGAGACATACTTTTACTAGACAATCACATACCCACAACGCCGCCAATCTCTTGCCATGAAGCGAGTCCGTAGCAATTTTAATACAATTTAATTACGTGCATTAGCAGTTGCTCTATTAATAAAGGCTCCTTCAAACAGGCGCGACACGACACGCGACACAAAGACACCGCAAGTCGCGCAACAAGCGGTGCCTTTGTGTCGCGCGCGATTATATCGCGTGTCGCGCCTGTTTGTAAGAGCCTTAACGTTATATTGCATTATTGTTATGTTCGTGGTCTGCAAGATAATTGAATAACCTGGATAAAGACAAATCCAAATTCAAAACCATTTATTTGTGTTATATGTAAACAATATGTTGTACATTGATGTCATCATCTGCTTATCCTTTTCCCAATTATGTTGGGTTCAGCTTTCAGTCTAACTGTATTCAGCCGAATACCAGTATTTTACTCAGAGCGACTGCCTATCTGACCTCCACAACCCAGTTACTGGGTAATACGATTCCCCTTGGTACGGACTGGTTGTCAGACTTTCGGGCTTCTGACGACCCGTAATGACTGTCAAAGATCCACGAATGATAGCCGGAACCACCGGCTTAACGTGCTTTTGCGAAGCACGGAAGGGCCTTGGTATGTAATGAAGGTCACCCATCCACGGACCAACTGCGGCAAGCATAGCTTACATACATGTAACAATAGTTATAGTTTTCACAGTCTTGATTTTACCAAATTTGACATGATATAGCAAGTTCTAACTGATTATCTCATCAACACAGAGCCTAAAGTACTTAAGTTGGAGAAAATTCTTCACAGGATCTCCTGCGAAAATATTTGAATGGTCTTATTGCAAAATTTTTGGCCCAAAATTCAGCTGCGCGAAGTCCGCTCACTGACGCAGTCATAAGATCATCAAGTGCACAGGTCACTGGGCATGCAGCACAGGATGGAAGGTGGGCCACTGTCTGTGGGGAGGTAGCGCATACGCACTTGAGATCTGAGCCGTTCGTGAACCTCAATCTGTGGAGATTGAGAGACCCTGTTACATAGTATGATAAAATTAATGTAACAGAGACCCTTTTACATTTTAATTTATTACTATTATATTCCATAGTTTTTATTCATTTATAACATTAGTAGCTACGCAAGCTACAGCAATGTGTCAAATTACCTACTCACCCCATTAAGTTAAGCACCGTATCGACACGCACTATGACGAACATAGCTTGTGTTCCGATAACGATTTCCTCTCTTTTGTCTGATAATGAAGTTAGTTCCGCGACGGATCAGACGGATTAGTTATACTTGGGGTCTCCATGACCCTCGCCTTCTTTGATGTAGGGTGACGAATAGTTCTGTTAAGTCAATTAATATTACTATCTCATTCTAGTTAGTTATTTAGTTTTTGCTTTGATCGTGTTGCGTTAAAATTATATATTTTTACATACATATTATATCAATCGCTCTGCGCGCTTGGTTGTGCCTTTACGTATATATTGTCATCAACCGTAATTATGTCTAACTATCGCGTTGAATCAAATGATATTCGTAAATTTCAATGCTATAACCGAATTTAGAAGATGTCAATTCAAACAGTAGGTACGGGTATGGAATACTTTGCCCGTGTCGCGGTATGGAGTGCACAATCTTTGTCCATTTTTAAAATTATGGAAAAAAACACTTCTCGCTACCTTTAAACATTATTTTGTAGTCCTTTGCTCTTATTTCACGATTATTTTTGGACCTATATGCTTTATGTATTTATTGATTATGTAAATGGCATACCTCAGAGTTCATGTATTATTCTTTTTTATTTTTTATTATTGCCTCTCCTTCACGTTTTAAATCCATCCAAAGGTTGTCGCTTAAGACCACCCATGGTCACCCTATGTCAAATGTATATAATTGTATATTAATATTTCTTATAGTGTACATATTAAACGGTATTCTATTATAGTCTAAAGTTCCTCGTTTCACAAAGGATAACAGATGTAAATGTAACTGTGTGTGTATGCCTATGGCATTAAGTCCACCTATGTACATTTATGTGCTCGAAGTATTAAATAAATAAATAACTGAATTTAATGAACAAAATATGCGATAACTACTTATATTCAAAAATTGCCATTCAAAGAAGGCATTAAACTAGTATCACAACACTCGATCCAATTTACCAGCCACATGATCCAAGCAGTGTCCTCAAAGGCGCCAAATGTCAGTTAATAGCAATCCGTACACAATTAATAGTATGGTAATACTCGTAATACGTGCCGATCGATTATACTGGCCGACATAATCCTGTGTACACCGGTAAACGGGCGATTGTCGGTCGACAGACCTGTGACAGCTCGTTAACACGTAATTGCGAGACAATAATCGACAGAACTAATATGTGGAATTAGCTTGAGTGTCTACCTGATTGTGCACGGCAGTAGGTGTACAGATTACATGTGTAGGTGCACTTGATTGAGCAACTATAACATTTAGTGATGTGTTAAGGCTAATGACTGTATTATTCTGGTAGACTATCATTATAAAGTTGCTTTACTCGAAATTTTACCTATTATGGTGAGCCATATTAGGTAAAATTTCAAGTACCTAAAGCAACAACAACAAGCAAGCGAGTAAGCAACATACAATTTTGTCTAAATACATAATTATTTATTATAACCATCATCTTTTCGAATAGCTTATACGCTACTTTACAATTTATAAATGTCTACCTTAAATCATTCATTTTTTATTAAAAAATTTCTAACGAATTGATTATAAAACTCAAACGTTACACTGTATGACTCAAAAATCCTGCAATCCGATTACTTTAAAATAAACATAAAAAGAATCATTATTTTCTTGTAAAATATCGCACGTAATTCACCTGAAATGCGACGAGTCGTAAAAGAGTAGCACAACACGAAAATTAATTAAATAAAAGCTACAGAGAAAAATGTAAATTTGCTTTAACGAAGCGACATTTATTTTTATTTGGTCGGTACCCGTTTTGTTTGACCGCAAGTGTACGTTTGACAACATTATAACTGCAACGTGCCACTGTAAAATGAACACTAAAACTTTAGCATTAAAGGTGATATTAGTAGTAGATGTAAATGTGTTTGAGTCTTCCACTGAAATGCGACAGGGTCGTCTTCAGGATGTTTTTGTGTCTATTTGTGCAGTGTCTGTCTGGGAACCTACTTGTAAATTGATAGCATTGGTAGTACAGAGTCAACAAACCAAAGTCTTTGAGACAGTGTTAAGTTCTTTAGGATTCTGTATACATTTGTTGTTGAGTCAAAGAAGCTAGTTGTAGTGGTCAATTTGAGATAGCTGATGTTTGTGGTTGCGGAGTTTGGTCTCTGGCTGCATTTGATTGGAATTCTATGAACGGTGGAATAGTGGAAGTCAGTGTTCTTATCTAATGCAATCATGACTAATTTGGGCAGCGTTTACGTTTCGGGTGGGGAATTTAATGATGTAAACATTTGTAAAGATGCTCCTGCGCTGCTGTCATGGGTGGGTTTACAAACCTTTATCTATCAAAAAATACCCGAAATCATCGCGTACAAATATTTTTATGTGGAAATTAGAGTCGGAGTGCGTTGTAAAAAAGCGGTTCGGAATTTAGGTTGTCAAAATGTTCCACGTTTTCTATCCAACGAGTGACGACCCAAAAATTATTTTTTAACACATTTTTTATTCCTCAATTTCAAAGTTAGCTCAACAATACTACTGAAAGCACAAAGTTCAAACTAAGTTAAGAATTAATAATCCATCGCCTTCGGGTTAGACCAACCTCATTTTAAAACATTCCGCAGTTAAAATACGCGCGTAACTTTACAATATTTTTCGTTGAATTAACTTACAACTTTTGTAACAAGAGCCTCTGTTTATTTACAAAAATTGTCGACTTGACACTGAGAAGTAACAGTAATGGCTCGTAAATATTCATGAGGAGAGTTCAGTGGGAGAGTCGAGTTACTGGCGCGAGTGCTATATTTGCTGCGTAACTTAATTGGGAGTATAGTTTTAACTTCGACCTTGATACTTAGAGCTTTGTAAGTAGATGCTTTAAGAAAGACCGAGTCTTAAAAAACACATCAGCATGAAACATTTTTAAAGACATCAAAATATTCTTAGCAGTGTCACATTTTCTATTTTAGTTATAATCTAGATTAGAACGCTACAATTGTTAGGAGTAAATCATCTGGCAAGGATAAAACAAGTAATTTAAAATTAAAAACAGCCTTTTACATAAATTTTAAAAGCGATTTAAAACTGTATACATAATTTTACTTCCCTAATACAGAAAATATCTCCCCATCCGAAAAAAGAAGCTCAAATTAAAAAGTAATACTGTATGGAAAAAGTTTCTTCATTCCCATAAAGTGAGGGGAACAATTCTTTAAGCCCACACCATCTGTCGATACTACGTGAAATAAATTACATTTGGAACATATTCTTCAACATTTAAATTAATTTTTTATTATTTTTAATAAATTTATCTTCATATTTTCATAATGTTTTCTCCCTTAGGAGTCCATTAGAATATTGAGACATTATTAAAATAACCACTACTAAGCTGTGATAATGACAGGCAAACTAAACTATAAAATACGCCCAAAAATCTAAACTATAGTTACACCCTTACTTATTGAAGTTCTATTACATTTACCCTATAGTTAATATTTTTTCTATGAGTAACAGCAATGTGCAAAACGCATTACTAATAATCACGTCAACCCTCCGATTCAAATGTGACGTATTAGTTATAAGGGAGGGTTCACACAATAGGTCGCCTCGAACACGCGACCTTTCGATCGGCAGTTAACAGACCGACGAGCTATTACTGGTAATGTACTCGTATGTAGTATTAAATTGAAAAATACATTTGTATGTTTCATTTCGTAAAATAATGTACTGTGAAATATCGTTGCAGATTATGTTTAGTCGTTTATGTAAAAGTAATTTCACAAAGAAGTTTATTAATACGTTAGGTAATAATAATGTATTTTTCAGATGGTTTTTTTCTTTGATTAGTTTATTTTTGTTTTTGTTTAAAAAATATAAAATAGTTTTTTATTTTTCTGTATAGCTATAGACCATACACTATGAAAATCCGAACTTATATTTTTGTCTACCTGCAGTGCGATTCTGTAACCATCTCACCGTGAAAACTTAGGTGAAGTGAGCGTGGAGTGAGCTGTCAATAGTGTCAATTCCTAGCAAAAACAAACTCACTTCACCTCAGTTTTCACGGTGAGATTTTTACAGAATCGACCAGCTGGTACCATAATATATACCGTGTCCACCCATAACACAAGTTCAATCTTAACTTGGGTGTCAGAGGCTTATAACTTTGTGTAAACCTACAATTTATAAGACAGTATATTAATGGTACGTTAGATCAAGTGGTAAATGTAAATTGTTGGAAAATAAAGATTTTATTTTATTATTTCCTATATTAAACTAAATACATATAAATTATATTTTTAAATATTAGAATTTGAAAAATATAAAAACATTTAAAAATATAAAAAATAGTAGCTCACCGGTATCGGGAACAGGGTCCAAGCTACCGGCGGTCAGGGCTCCAGAGAGGAACCTCCTAACAATGCAGTCCGTGTCCAGAAGTACCGCTTTCTGAATCATGCCCTTGATCCAGCTGCCCAACGAGAGCCTCCTTAGGTGTTGGTCGAGGCTTTTGGCTATTGATCCATTAGCTGTCACGACTAACGGCACAATGATCACTGAGTCTATATCCCACATGTCGACAACCTCGCGAACCAAGTCAAGATACTTGATTTGTTTATCTTTCTCGGCTTTCACGAGGTTCTCATCATGCGGGACGTTTATGTCAAAATTCATTGCGCGCCGCTCTAATTGATCCACCACCACTATATCAGGCTTATTGGCAACAATAGTCATGTCAGTGATAATGGAACGATCGCAATATAATGTGATATTACCATTTTCGAGAACTGGGTCGGGCACATACCTGTAGTACGGCACCTCCGATTCCACAAGGCTGTATTTCAGAGTAACTTGCTGATGGATCCTGGCTACAAGGTGTGTCTATGCAAGTACTCTCCGTTAGCTAGACGAGAACACCCGGAGATAATATGCCTGATTGATTCTCCCAGCCGGTGGCATGCCCGACAGATGTCAACCGTGCCGTCTTTTACAATTAATCTCTGGTAATTGTTCGTCATCATAACTTCGTCCATAATTGCACAGACAAAACCTTCGGTTTCTCCAAAGAGGTCACCGAAATGTAGCCAGGCTACGGACGCTAGTAGATCTACATCGGGTCCATGGAAGGCCCGGAAAAAGCGTAATATATGTACTTGTATAGAGGGATATTGATGAATAATGTTATTTCTCGTGATCTATGAAAATTATGATCCCTATGGCATTGAGGTAACCGTAACTTTTCTAATTATTAACTTACAGGTCTAATAAGCTATATTCTGAGTTCTTACATTACTCATTACAGTTGGTCGATCAATTGACTCTATTATTGTATTCTCAAAGAGAAACATTTATAAATGGGTACATTAAGTAGTAGCCTCCTATTCTTTTGTTATAAAAGAGACCAGAAGTTAAGCGACCTAACTAAGTGCCTACTAAGTCTAAGCTCTACTGAAGGCTTTGAGGAAAAGATCCTCTAATTCCTAAAAACAAACAAATTGTTGTTTATTTTTCTGCTCCTAGACGGAGTCCCGGTACTAAAATACATAAATATTAATTTAAAAGAGATTATACTTTTTATTAAACTGTTTTATTTACTTGCCCTGTTTGTTATTTATTTATATATTTGGGTCAAATTTAGTACTTGAAATTTTACCCCCTTCCTGTTAGCAGATTGATGTGATATTTGGAACACACCTTTAGTGTTAATGACAATATAACTTAATATAATCAATATCGTTGTAAATCCAAGATGGCCGCCGCTACAAAATGGCTAATTACATATTTTATCACAACCCCCACAATATGGGCATCAAATGAAAGGGCTTTACTAGTAGAATAATGTACACAATTTTGTGCCGGCGGTCATCTTAGATTTGAAATTTTTCATTTCAAATCTAAGATGACCGCCGCGCCGGCACAAAATGCAAGATTTCATATTTGTTT
Source organism: Luperina testacea (assembly GCA_927399505.1). Classification (NCBI taxonomy): domain Eukaryota; kingdom Metazoa; phylum Arthropoda; class Insecta; order Lepidoptera; family Noctuidae; genus Luperina; species Luperina testacea. The sequence continues at coordinate 543,319 of OV656774.1, forward strand.
CATTATTTCTAATTTCATATTTGTTGCAATATGGGTAATGGGTACCAAATGAAAGAGTTATACAAGTAGAACACAGTGCATGGAAAAAAAAAAAAACTGGCACTCCGGTAGTGCCGACAGAAGTGAAAACTTGAACAATTACGAGTGTATTTTGTGAATCGTCTTATAAACAAAACACGCGTGTTAAGGTGTGTTCCTTATTTTATAGGGTTTTTTGCAAATCAGGTATGATGACCAAAGTGACTGGTTTATTCTTCTCGTGAAAGGAATTTATTCAGATTTACAAATAAGCACACAGGATAGACTTCAGTTCGTGGTGTTGGTCGCGGCAGTGGTAAGAGAAGCAAGCCCATGGAGCTCGTCGTCAGTTATATATCCGTGGTTCAGCGCCATCTCGTCGTTGTTGGATGAACTACGTAGTTAGTACGCGACGCGCGAGGCCCTCGTAGTTCTTCCCGATGTGCATAGATGGCGCTGTCCTCAACAACGCGCGTCTTTCGTTTTACGTCTTACGAATCTTACGATCAGGGTCACGTGACCTGACGCGAATTTAGAAGTTTTTACCCATTCCAAAAAAAGTACACAGCGCCGCTAAAGAAGTTTTCACTTCAAAAAACTTGAAAATATTATAAGTAAAAAAATACTTTTAAGTTAAATGGTTTTAACGAAAATAATGAGGTAGATAATGTACTAAAAGCTAAAAAATAACTCGGTAGGTCCTAGGTACCAGTCATCACACCACTTTGCTCATCAATCTAGGGCATTGATCAGACAAAAAAATAAAATCGTGGGGCGTAGCGTAACCTGACCAAATATGTATGTAATTATCATGTATAATGATATGAGCGACTGACTGCACGATTTTATTTATTTGTCTGATCAATGCCCTACATCGATGAGGAAAGTGGTGTGATGACTGGTACTACCTAGGACCTACCAAATTATATTTTAGGTTTTAGTACATTATCTACATCATTATACTTATTAAATGAGGAAATCGTACAAAACGACGCCATATAAAGTATTTCGTGCTGCCGTGCCGGTGCCGTGCTGGCGGTGCCACGGTACACTAAAACTGACGTCTGTCTGCACGTGGCCTACTTTGGCGTTGTTAGTTCATTAATTTGCACCTGTCTGTAATTACAGAAGTACTAGCGACTGCGTCTACGTTATGTATGTCAGTACATACCTAATGTTCTCCAGAATTCTACTATTCGGCAGTGCAATGAGATCCAAAACATATTGCCTTAAAATTTATATTTACGTACAGTGCCCTCCAAAAGTTAGTTGACATTTTTCTACTTCAGCCGTAATACCACATCATGAGTTAAAATTCTAGTTCCAAATGTTTGTACTTTACACTATAACGTTTTTTTATTGACTAATTTAACTACCTATGACTTATCATTCAAAATAATCAGGTAATCCCTTAGGTTTACCTGATTATTTTTTTATTTTAAATCATAATGTGGCATCACAGCTGAAGTAAACCTGTCAATCAACTTGCACTGTACCTATACAACTTTATCAGTTCAGGGAAATCGCGTATTTCTAAGACCGAAGCGACCGTACTTAAAAATGTTAATATACCTCTCAATTTAAAAAAAAATACATGTAATTAACCAAAATGTGTGCAGTGGTGGCCAAGTGGTAACGGCCGCGACTTACGAGTTGTAGGTCGTAGGTTCGAACCCAGACAGGCGCTTTACTTTGTGTAAATTATTTCATCACCACTGCTCTCAAAACGGTGAAGGAAAACATCGTGAGGAAACCGGCATGTCCTAGAACCAAAAATTCGAAGACATGTGACATCTGCCAACCCGCACCGGGCCCGCGTGGTGGATTACGGCCCACTCCCTCTCACTGAGAGGAGGCCTGTGTCCCAGCAGTGGGAACATTATAGGCTGATTATGATGATGATGATGAACCAAAATGTGTGAGTTAATTTACCTAACTTTTTGAAGTTGGTTGTCGCTAAGATGGGATTAGGACTAGATTTCGAACATTTTCTTCTAAAAGGTTAACTGACTGCCATAGACATGTTCATTATCCAATATTATTTATTTTACGATCACTTCGGGTCGACAATGGGCCTCTATGGTACTGTACCAATAACTCTAACCCTATTTTTTAAATACTCTCTAAATATAACTGTTTCATATTTCACCTGGCACTTTAACCGTTCCGTTACACGTTGTAATAGAAACACCAGCCCTCCACATAACACACAAAGTAGGTACACATAACGACACTACAGCATGTTACCTTTACGCTCTATGTGACGTGTACGGTACTTTTAGTACCAGTTAGACACCGCTCTTCGGCAACGTGACCCTGCAATAACCAAGGTGCCTTGTTTAAAGGTTTTTTGTAGAAAGGGTTAACAGTTGCATTTGTAAGGGTTAGGCGTGTTTATTAAAGTTATTGTTGGCTGAAATAATACAGGGTCAAGTAAATTATACGCGGCTGCCTTGTTGGTATTTAATGAGTAGAATCCAAGAGTATGATGCACGATATGTAAGTTGCTAGATTGTTGTAAACTCTGTAACATAAAAAATGAACGTAAAGTGTCAACTTGCTTATGATTTAATTTTCCCGACTGTACAGGTGTACATAACCAGGAAGAAGAATTGAATCTCAATTCTTTCGCTAGGTTCCTCTAATGTCAAATTTATAATTCAAATAGCTGACCCGGTGAACTTCGTACCGCCTCAGATTTGTTTTGTTATTTTTCACTATTTTTTAATAATTAGGAACCCTCACGGGCGTCCCCAGAACACCCTACCAAAGTTTCATCACAATCTGACCAATGGTTTCAGAAGGTGTGGAGGACATACATACAAACATTGATTTTTATTTATATAAATGATATATTATTTATCTGACTGCATTTCTTTATTTTTGCTGCCATAAATTAATTCTGACTTAATCGGGAACTGCTTTCAATCCGCTGCGGACATAAAGACCATCTTTTCCTCAAAAAATATTCTACAGAGTTGATATGACAGAGGGGCATTAAATTACACTACGTATACTATACGTGTATAGTATTAATTCGATACAGTACAAAAATAGAAAGCGCCAAAAATGAGATTTTTTTTTTTTCAAACAAACTAAATAGCTTAAAGTCAGAGTGAAACGCAACCACCCTTTATAAATAAATTTGACTGACCTTAGATGCCTAGGTAACAAAGTCGCGCAGGAGCGCGTGTGCGTGTGTGCGTGTGTGTTATCTCTCTTGGCGGGGGCGCGGGGGGCGGGCGGTTTAGACCGCTCGCGCCGGCTTTTATGTTAGGTAAGGTTGTAAAGTACGCGCACACACAAAAACACAAAATTTTTAAATTCTCGATGTTCGATGTGTCCTCGATTCATATTAATGCACAAATTATACCGACGGAGAATATTGTTATTTATTTTTCTAATTAAATCACTGTCCGTCGCTAAGCACTTTAATTCCCGTAATCTTTGTACTGCCAATTGTATGGTGCCGGCGTTCCTAGGGCTATTGCGCCGGTCACCATACCTTTCTCGGTATGTTCGCAGAGCTAAATCTGCGTTTCCACGGCATTCACCGTAAATTAAAATCATGTAAGTGTATTCTGACGCCGTGTAAGTTACACGAGGCATTGCTGAACACTTTAATCATTACACACACACACAACCAACGTTTAATTACGTATCCTATCAAAATAAAAACAGTCGATCACAAAAAAAAAACACAAAAAAACACTAACACTAAATAATAATATTCCTAAGTTACGTATCCTGTCACAATAAAAAAAAGAAATACTGTATTAAACTTATTTAGTGTCTATCACAATAAGAAAACAAAATCACAATTATTGACAGCGAGTACGACAAAACATAACGGCGCGGCGGCGGGGCTCCCGTGTTACGTAACGTACATCCCGGATGGATGACGCGTGCGCACTGTCCAAGTGTCCACTGAAAGAAAGTTTTTTAGCAAATTCGCAAGGATCTAGGATGCAATAGCAACACACTGACCTATTTCTATTCCTTTTACGCGCGGGAAAAAGGCGCGGGGGTTTTGCTATGATTGTCTTTGTCACTCTCATAATGAAAGTGCAAGTGTGTGTGTATTTATTGCTTCGTGAAATATTTGGTTGTATCTTATACTCAGATTATCGTTTTAAGGTGCATGACCTATGCGTATGAGATAATCAGCTGTTAGGAAATATACATCGTGTTCAAACGTAGCAAAAACTTCAAAAATCATTTGTGACTAAACTACTGCTCCTATTTAATTGATTTTTGGTACAGAGCTTGAAAATGGTATCTAGTATAGGCAGTTTAAAGGAAAGCCCCTCTGTCGTATCAACTTTGTATAGATACCGACACTCCTTCCAAGCCTGAAGTTCCCAAGTAGAAGTACATTGAAGTCTGAATGCTGGTTAATAATAAGGTCTGTAAAGGAACCTCCATTAGGGCGCTCTCATTCCGTCGTCCGTCTGTCAGTTACCGTACAATCTAATTGGCCAGCACTAGCAGTGGAGCAGCCCTAGTTTAGTTACCTGATTACATCGAGTTTGATTGTTGCTTCTAATATAAAGATGGGTGGTACTTCTGGTGATGCGAGGGTAAGAGGAACCTGGCTGCTTAGTAGATCATTTAGGTATGGTTTCTTTTATGTAAGGTCAGAGAAAATATTTGTTAAGGAAATTGCCGTGTTATAGCCATGTCAGACAACTTTTAATATACGGGTAACTTAAGTTGGTAATCAATTTGCTTGACAATTAATTAATTTGCCTAACTTTATATCAAGAAACTTTATTGTTTGAGTAGTTAGTCTCATTGTCAGTTCCGAAACGTAGTTCGCTCACTTTCGTTCCGGAACTGAGAGATTAGATTAGAGAGATATAGACTGATTTTTTAAATAGAGATACTTATGCAACCTATATTTTATTTTTTTAATGCGCTTATAAATAAAATGTTAAATCACTAAAAATACTAATTTAAATCATTATGATGACACAAAAACTAACTGTTACCCAGTTTAAATTGCAACAAAGTAGAGAAAATCAACGCTAGCGTAGTTGTGAGAGCCAGTCTAAACTCGGCTAACTCGATAACATAAAGCGAGGACACAGAACCAAACTACAAACGGTACCTGCTTTACTATTTATATCTTATTAAATACCCACGAAAACTAATTAGCCAACATAATTTACGAGCCAAAACTCGTCCTGTCATGTTGTAACTGGACGTTTAAGGGCCGTCTATTACGGCTATTACGGAGCCTCTCCCAAAGGAGTAAAGCTCCAGATCGCCGCCGGCCCGGATCCGGCCGGATTAAGCCGGATTGGAGCGGATCGCGCCGGTCTCGGGCCGGACCGGTTCGCCGTAAATCTGTCGCTTCACGTTTATTACACGGATTTTATTAAGATCTTCTTTGCGTTGCTCCAACGTTTATTATTAGATAAAATATTATTTATAATAATAATATTGGAGCATGTTTCGGTTTTTTCGGCGATAAAAAGGGTTTGGTTAAATATAGCGGTCGTATTATTGAGTTATTGATAGTGTATGCCAAGTCTTTTATTATCTTAATACAAGTTGAAGTTTAGATATGGACATTAAACTTCTTTTCTTGGACTCATAAGGACTTAATTTTATAAAGACTATTTTGTTTTTAACGTCGCGTTCTCATAAAACATACGTCTTTGGGTCGAGAGTCGAGAACGTTCCTCCAAGCGGGCTTCGTATATCGGTGTTGTAGCACACAAGTGTAAAAAGACGAACTAAGTATAATAGTTCATTCAATTTACTCATATAATAAAAGCAACACTTTGGTGTATAAATATAAATAAAAGTACTATCCTGTTATAATGTTCAGGTTCATAAAACGAGTTTTAAAACAAAATAAATCCATAAAAGAGTTCATAATATTTCACGCGCCAGCTCCTAAGAATACTAACCACCCTCAGGATATATTCTTACATTAATTAATTTATTCTCTAATAACAAAAAAGATTCATGAAAACTGGAAAATTAAGACTGGAAAAACGCTACAAAATAATTTTCACGAGCGCTTGTGTTATGGGAGAGGAGATAGCTTCTGTACGATGATCATCGCATTTTTAGAGATCCGTGTTGATGGGAACCATAACTAGCAACCCGCCTCAGCTATGCACAAATGTCATGAATGTAGTAGATATTCAATGAATACGTTTCTCAAAAATTCTCAGAATCATAGTAAAACTCATATCAAAATCGATGAAGATTAAGAGGATTTCGTTTAAAAAAATATTACGTTTCTAAAGATAGTCAAAGCATTTATTTCAATTAAACCATCTAGACCTTTGAATGGTTAAGGATATAGATTTAGTATATTCGAAGTCCCGAAAGAAGTACCTACGTCAACAAATCTACGCGTAAGTTATTAGGTCTACTGCTAGTAGGTACTGTGGCAGAATAGGCAAGCCAGATAGACTGTTTGTGGATAGGAGAGTTAATCCTCTTATAGTAAAGAGGCGATCGCTGTCTCGTCAAAGGGAGACAGGTAGAACTTCTCTTTTGAAAGTGCCAGCAGGCATAGCAGTTTCAGTTTACAGACTACCTCTCGGTTTCGGAAATTCTATTCAATTTAATATCTTAGCAAATGCCCCGTCAAGCGATTTGATTCGCAGTTAATATGTCTGCTTACCAATCACACCTATTGAGAGATTGGTTTGGCCATTCGTCAGAGAGTTTGTGTTACAGAATTTGTTCAAATGATAATAATTATATATTATCACTTTGTCTGGTCTAAACTTGGAGCACGATTTCCAACAACCCTTGCTACTCGGCTCAATAAACATCAAAGAAGCTATCACTCAGCTGAAATAACGAAAATAGGAAGTCCCATTAGTCGCTCCAGATGTTGAGAATAGTCCCAAATACTCCCAAATCTAGGTTTACGACTGAGCCTGATTTCATGATTTCAGTACTTAATGGGTTTTATTGTGAGGCCTAAAGCGTTTCTGTTTAAGCAATCCCTTTGAGAAAGTTTAATTATCTAGACCTTTTGTTTCTCGGAGAAACTGATTAAGTTTATCATTACTGGGTTAAGAAAATGAAATTCAAACAGATTATTGCTAAAACGTACACAACACAACACACGTATTGAGAGAATTTCCACACATTTTAACCGTAACTGATTTAATAGATTTTGGAAAGATGAACCAATTACCTAAATAAACAATTATTAATTTATTTCTTTCTTTGTTTTTTTGCTCTGTCATCATCATTACGCTAAAATAATTGTCCACTAAACCAAAATCTAGATAGTTCACTCTATTCACTTTCATACGGAACTTGATGAAACGTCCGCGTCGCACTTCGCAACAATTTTTTACCGAAGGGCGGCGCGAGGGTTGTTCCACGATAAATCGCGGCGATCCTCAACAAACAATGTTTTTGAACGTTATTAATGGCCTCACCCGAGGGATGCTACTATCATCTGCTGTCATTCTTTCTTTTGACGCTACACAAATAATTTGCAAAGTTTTTTTCAAGAGCTCTCCTTACGATATAATTACTGGAGTCTCCGCTGTCGGTCCATTCTGCACAGGATGATTTTTTGTTTTGATTTTTGGGAGAGGGTAACAGTATGAGGGTAATTGGCGTGAGTAGCGGTTTTGTAGTCATTTATTTTTAAATTAAGTATCTCAAGTATCTCTAGAGCAGCTTAGAGTTTTAGCATAACATTTATTAGTCATTGAATAAGTATATAAATTCCGAAATGTGGGAGTACTATACCTCTGCCGAAGCCTTCGTGGATTCTAGTCAGATTCTTGAAACAGGTAATCATTATTTTAAGTTGAAGATCGTACATATATAGTGAACACTAGAGAGACCTAAAATACCTGGTAAACATGGAAATGAGCTTTTATCAACGAAAAAACATTTAGTAAAAAACTTTATCATGTGATAGGTACTCATAAATTATAAACGTGTGTAATATTCCAAGAAAAATGATAAGTGGCCCCATTACAGTCTAGTGCTTGAAAATAAAGAAAAAACTATTACCGCCAGGCGCCCGCCAGGGTAACTGTATTCTTTCCCTGCTTCACAAATATATCACGAGCTTCGAACAACAAAAGAATACACGTGACAAATTATGTGTAATGTCATAAAAATGGCGGTAAGTGGCGCCACCTGTCGGCTGCTGGTGAAATACGACCGAAACGTGTGGATCTTTGGTCGAGCGTTGTCAAGTGTCGGGCATTTGCCACACTAACTCACACTTGGTGATACGATGCTTTTGGTTACGATCAATCGGTTAGTTGTGTAATGTTTATGTTGAAAGAACAATAGAAAGTTCTTTTCTGTCAGTTTTAAGTTCTTCGTTTTTAAAGCTTAATCACATTGCTGATTCGATTACAAATTAATTAATAGCGAGAAATGATAAAAAGCTGACAATTCATAATTACTTTACTGCCAAATCAGCAAAGAAATTGATCATTCAAAATTAATTGAGAACTTTAGATGACACCGACATGATTAACTCCAAACTTAATGACACAAAGAGCTTAGCCCGACAAGCATTATAACTAATTTGAGATCCTATCACACTAATATTATAAAGGCGAAAGTTTGTGAGTGTGTGTGTGTTTATATGTTTGTTACTTTTTCACGCTAAAACGACTGGACCAATTTTGATAAAATTTGGAACCATGGAGGTAGCTGACACCCTGGATTAACTTAAAGGCTACTTTTTATCCCGATATTCCTACGGGATCGACTTTTACGCGGGTGAAACCACGGGGCGCAGCTAGTAAGCTATAAAAAAGGAAATGGAACTGGCAGTGATTCATTAAGCGCGTTTTAGAAATGGGCCTACGATAGCTCCCTGGGGAAACATTCCGCGTCCATTTAGTCTTGATGACGCGGCGCGACTACTTAATAAGGAATGCTATTTTAAAAATGGCTAATTGGCTATTTGGGACTTAGGGTATGCCACTTGCAGCTGGAAAATAATAATATACTTGATGTTGTGTGAAATGAAGTGTGAGTCTATTGTGAATAAAAAGCTATATTACTCAATTCTTAAAACGTCTCAACGCAAACCTTCACTAAAGAATCTTCCGTAACGATTCATTTGGTTCAACAATAATAAACGTAAGTAGACGCATTATAAAAATAACGGCTTACGAAAACTAATGTCTTTGACAATGGCCTGTTTTTGGGGTTAGCTCGTCAAAGGGCTGTTAAGGGCGAGACATAAATATCTTGTAAACAACGCCATCCAATAATATGGCTGTTGGATCGGTGTGACGAGAAAAGAATTTGAAACTATCCTTTGATTATATACGTATTTTTGTTTGAATTTAATGTCCGTATTTGACAGTTCAGCTTTTATACTAAGCTCTTTCAAACTGATTCAGTTACACAGTTTATTTCTCCGTCTTAGGATCTACATTTGAATAAAGTCCTACCTGTTTTAAATTCTTATGTCTATTTTTTATTATTATTTATATTGGCGCAGTTCAATTAGGATAATTATTATTTGTAACAAATGTCATGTTGTAGATAAGGATTTTATTTACGTTTTTTTATTTGCGTTTTAGCAAGCAAGTAAAAGTTAAATTGATTGAAAAAGTTAAGCCAAATCTTATTGTTGGCAAAAATATTGAACACAGTGCCATTCAGTTCATACAATATTTTCATGTTTTTCAAATATCCAAACTGTTCCTCGACTAATAGAATTCAGAGCGTTATTGAACTACACAGTGATTTAGTTTTGATTGCGCCTTTCTATTGGATGTCATGCACGTTCGAAACATTATTCTTTCAACTTGTCACCAAATTTAGTCTTACATTGTTTATTTACCCAATGTACACACAGTTTCAGACTAGGCTGAAACGTAAGAGTGCAGCGAGTATTATTACATTTAATTTATAGCTAGTTAAGGGCTGGCGCTGAGTGACGGCAGGGCGTGCTTTGGCAGCCGGAAGGACGCTTTGGTATGATGCGGCATGCCGAAGCATGCCGGAGCATGCCACGTCACGTCATGGCATCCCGCAGAAAGCCCTGCCTGCCAAAACCTTGATTCAATTAGTTTAGCTGTCATAATCCTGTGACCTATGTGGCTCGCAAGATGCGGTGCCATGCCGCGACAATCCGTGGAATGAAACGGCATGATACGACATGCCGCGGCGTCCCGCGGTAGAATTGTATCGAAATAAAGTAATATGAATTCTAAACTCATTGAAATGAGGACAAAAAGGACTTGATCAGAAATAAAATCCTTTACCGTGCCGCGACGTCAGTCAGCGCCGACCCTAACACTATACACAGCATGTATATAGTGCAAGTATGCTTTACAGTGTTGACTTAATCGAAATCAACACTGTAATACAGCATGCATGTTGTGGGTACAGTAGGCTGCACGTCAAAACTAAAAGAATAGCTAGTTTAAGGTCAAAGTTAACACTGACGTGCCTACCATGCTATCATGCCCTAAGATTTTTTGACGAATTTTATTTCTACTGTGTCTAATTGCACCCTTATAGGAATTAACTAAACTATGATATAACAATCAGTCAACTCAGCCCATCGCAGTCCACTGCTGGATATAGGCCTCTCCGAGGCTGTGCCACAATACCCTGTCCTCGATGTATAATTCAGCTAATTTATAAAAATCTCGTACTGGAATATCCCTCAAGTAGGTAATGGCTCAGTTTATGGCTACGCTAGATGAGGGCACGGTTTTCTTAAGTGGCGCTCAGCTGTGCGGCAGAGGCGCGAGGTGCGGGCACTCGCAATCAAACGCTTTTCTTTAGATACCTACATCCGTAGAATTGTTGTTATGTGCAAAATAACTACGATTATGCCTATAAAGGAGGCAATAACATTGTGAATTTACCTATAGTAAATTTTTAACATGTCTTGAAAAGACATCTGTCCATTACAAACATTTTTTTTACAAACACATGTTTCTAATCAACAAACTGCAATTTACATTGGCATTCATTCAATTATTTGGTTAAAGTTGACTTCTTTACTAATAATTTTAAGTAAACAATGGAAATATAATAATTTCGAATTACATTAATTTTACAAGTTTAACAAACCGTATTCACATTAATTATAATTGCCGCTTCAGACTGTTCGTAGCACGCAAAGGTAGAGAGACAAACAGATCGTTCATTTGCGTCCATAATCGTGAACCCCTTAATTCAAAACAAATATTCGTCTAATTTGTGTTATCTGCGTGAGTTCAAATAGTTAGTGCCCAGTGACGCGTTCATTGTATCTAACAGCCGTCTGTCTGTCTGTATAAATGTGTATTTGTTGGTATGTAGTTGTAGCTTTGTTACTGTACTATCTGAATTTGTGTTTGCTTTTTTGCAAGCTAAAATCAATACAAATCTCTCCAAAAAACATTTTTTTAATTTGATATCCAAATACCGCTGATAATCTATGAATTCCACTAATGTCATTGGAAAAACCTGCCTAGTTTTTAGTTAGGATTTGAATTAGTAATAACATGTAGTTTTATCTTGTATCTAATAAAATGATACATGTACAGCATGTATGTATGAAATTATCTGTTTTCACAGGCCATTCATGAAATATTTTGAGGTTTTTATTTGTCCTTTCTTTCTAATTGAACCGATATTTGCCTGTAAATCGAATCCAAGTTTCGTATTTTCATTCACCGTTAGCTTTCTATCAGAAGCTTATTCTAGCGTGTGTTTAAATACTAAGTACCCAGTGACGCGTGCAATGCATTTTAGTGCCACCTGTCTACCTGTCTGTATATCTAAATGTTTGTTTGTATGTGGGTATGTTTGTCAGCGTGAGCGATCAGGTGTGGTAATCCCTCTTCATTGTCTACGTTTGTGTTTGATTTGCTAAAGAGCGGTCGGTATTGTGAGAGAGAATATAACGATCTAACTCTGAAATAAATGGTTAGGTATCCGTTGTTTTTTAATTAAACTTTATAATTATGCCCATAATCTGTAGTTCAGTTTACAATTGTAGTATGACCATATAAACATTATGATCAGAAAATATGTTAATAAATTCATCAAGTCAGTTTAATTGTATGCAATATTTCATTGAAATGGGGATACCTACATCCAGATTTAAACTAGTTAATGTGAATTATTTTTTATAATAATTAAATGGCTGCTCATTTGCTAATGACCAGTTAATATACAGTCAACGAAGTTTAAAATGTCCAGGAAAGTATTTAAAACATTTAGTATAAAATGTCAACTTTGTAGAACATTTAGATAACGCGTGATACGGAAAAAAGTAAATTAAAAAGATAGCTCGCTCGCCGCCCGCCCAGCCGGCAGTAAAAGGGCTCGCCGCTCGCCCTATTATTTTAGCCACATTTTACCCTCAGTTTTAGTATGGAAACAGCACTGTGTGGGTTAAGTCATGAGATAGGTAGGATTTTTATGGTCTGCTTGGCGATTCTCATGGTTGGTACAAAAACAATTGTTTAAACCTCATAATCTGCCGAGCCTTTTCCCAACTATATAAGAGTCGGCTTCCAGTTTAACCGGATGCAGCTGAGTACCAATATTTTACATGGAGCGACTGCCTATCTGACCTTCACAACCCAGTAACTGGGTTGTGAAGGGGTCTTACCAAGGGGTATCCCCCTTGGTTAGACTGGTTATCAGACTGTCGGACTTCTGACGACCCGTAATGACTGTCAAAGATCCACGAATGACAGCCGGGACCAACGGCTTAACGTGCTTTCCGAGCCACGGAGAATTGTTTAAACCTATTAAAATGAAAATTAATAAGAATATCTTTAATTTAGTTTTGAATAAGTATTTTCTTTGGTTTATGAGTAGGTCTACCGCTAATAATAGGCCGGTACATGAGTACCGGCCTATGAAATTTAAAAAGTTATGAAACTTTACGTAACATAAATGTTGCGAGTCTAAGTGCGGAAAAGGGAGTCCCATCATCATCATCACCATCAACATAAATGTTATTATGAGAAATAACACGATATTTAAATACCTACTTAAATATATCTGCCTATTGTATTATTTCAAGAATCATCGACAAGTAAGTTTTTTATTAATGATTTTTATGATTAATCCTGTTTCAAATAAAAGTGCATCGCTCTCTCATCATCCACTATTTACAGTCACTTGCTCTTTTGCATATTAAACTGCTCGCTCCCAGCGCTTCGCTCGCGCCGCTCATCGCGTAGATTACACAGTACCTCACAGTTTCAGAGCTCATTTGCTGGCAATTGATGGCCGCTAATCTGATTCCTCCACAATTTATATGAGACAGGTGCTTCCATATCGTCATGTAAGCCTTTTTAAATAAGTTCGGACAAATATAAAAATGTAAGTGTTAGGTTAACCAATTACGAATGAAATCAGATAATAACATCTATCTAATATCAAACAGCATCTAATTAAAATCAAATTCAATAACATACGTAGGTACTCCTACATACCTTGTACATCGTAATACATTAATGATGTATATATAGTAAGTATGCCTATGGCATTAAGTCCGCCTCTGTACATTTATGTGCTTGAAGTATTAAATAAATAAATAAATAAATAATAAGTACAAATCACACATACATAACATCAGCCAAGCAACAAGTCTGCCTAATCTTCAAACCCACACACATCGTCTTACAACGGAATATGCCTTAACGACGACTTAATATTCTTCAGCTGTCCCTCCAGCGATCTCCCTTATCTAAGGGGATGCTGGTATTAATTAATTTTAGAAGAACAGCCTCTTACTTCACGGGTCTTATCTCTGAGAGGGTACGTAAAACTGTAGGAGGAATGTGGGGATATCGTATTATTATGTAAGTAAATTTGTTCTCGAGACAGCTAATATTGTGTTCCTTGTTCGAATTTGTTCTTTGTTTTGATCATATTAGCATTTATCTCGTACTAGCTTCCGCCCGCGGCTTCGCCCGCCAGGTATGTCGAAAAACGATCATATGTCCCACGGGATATAATTTATCTCTCTGCCAAATTTTATCGAAATTCGTTCAGTGGTTTAGGCGTGAAAAGGTAACATACAGACAGACAGACTGAGCTACTTTCGAATTACTAATATTAGTATGGGTTTGAAACTTGTACTTAAATAATCAGGATCAGTGATAAAACATAAATATTTAGTTCACCCTTACCATTAGCTAGTAATTTGCTTCTTATGATTGTTTGGAATGCGTTTGTCACTATCGGCCTGTATTTAAAATGGAGCTATTAGGTATATTAATGTTACAAAAATTTAACAGATTAAGATCCATTCCTAGAATGGACGTCCTAGTGCTTACTCATACATTACATGTAAATGCCACAAGATCAACACTCCGCATTCCGAGAGTTTAGCTCATAACTATCTTCTCACAGCTCATATTCCACAAACTATCTCAGAGCATAACTATTTATTAAGAAAACGCTATTATTATAGAAGTTCTGGAAGTTTCCACGAACACTTGAGCTCTAGAGTCGACGCGGAAACTTTGAGAAATCTTTTATTTTTGCGCTTTTCTTAGAACTGTGACTCACTTATTGGAAGTGATTATTTTTAGTGTTGTTTTTCCATTATAAATATTTTTAGGTTTTAATTTAATTAACTGTTTTAGTTTATACATTCAATTAAAGAATTCACTTAATATGTATTAATGTGTTTCATTTGATAGGTCTTTTATTTGAAAATGACTGATTGTGCTCGTTGAAAAATTATTACTATCGAATGTATAAGTATGTAAAAGTAGTAATGACAACATTATTTCAATTTGAATTTCTTTCTTATATTCAGCTCCTATTTCAAACCTTAACGTAAACATTTTACTGGCTTGCTGATAATTACGAATATCAAACTCATTTTCGTAATTTGAGTGAAAATATTTAATGTTGAAACGTTATCGGTATAAAGTAATGACATTAATTATATTCATTAACGGACTTCGATACTTCATCATAACTGTAGCAGGTAAATTAATGGACTCCCGTGCGGCGCTATACTGACCAGCACGTGCCATAAGTCGCTGTCCATTTATAGATTACTTGGTTTATTGATTGGCTTATTATGAACATAAGCGGTAATGTAAGGTGTAGTTTGCAACATGAAATTTTTATACAAGTATTTTTTTCTGTTTTGCACTTTTCTGCTAAACTCAAAACGGTACGCTTTACTTACCAAGCGCAAGATTCGTTAGTATAAGTATTTTGAAATAATTCAGAAGTCTTCACTTGTAAATGCTTCTGAAAAATGAAAATGAGAAAGAATCTTCTATATGCGTGGATGATACGGGCAGACAGAAATTAGGAAACCAGCATTCTGCAATTGCAAACGGAAACTAGAAGAATTCAAAGTCGAATAAACCACAATGAAAATAATACTGCTACCTGTCATTTTAATAGTAAAAGTTTATTTGAAATAAATGATTTGACTTTTCAAATCATTTCAAATAAACACATTAAAGGCACTTTTGAACGTCAAAATTTACAGTAAAATTGAATTGATTCTAGTCGCCCCTTCCAAAAGGTAGTTTTCGTATGGAGAAGAATGGGCAAGAAACTCCACCGTGACTCTTTTAAAGTGTTTTACAAGGTTTTGTATACATAATATAATTATATGTGAAGACGATGCACCTAGAATAAAAGAAGTCTACCCCAAAAAAAATTAAAATTATTAAAAATGAAGCAATTACAGGTAAATCAATTATGTGATAGATACATGGTGCTCACATATTTACAAATTATTTACAAATATTGGAAAAGTAGATGATTTATCTAGAATTTTAACAAGTGTGTGAGTTACTGTAGTCACAGATTGTAAAAATCAATGTCATAAAATTTTTAAAAATATAAATAAAATTAAGAACCAGTTTGATTTTGTCTAGACACTAGATTGTAGTATGAAATAGAACCCTCCGTCCTTCGCAAAAGGGTCGTTCAAACCTTATCAATTCAGTAACAGCACAATTACCTGAAACGACCAAAATATTTGCTGTAATAATCAGGCCAATACAAACCGAAAGTATAAGTTATTTCACTCTCATATAACATCTCTATAGAAAATAAACAATGGTTCTTCTATCAGCTATCATGCCTGCGTATTCCCTCGTCGGTGATTCGCGCATGAAAGGTAAAAATACTCGAATAAATAACCCCCTGTATCGATGTTAGATTTATTCGGCAGTCCACGATTCGATGCTCCAGTCAATATCCAGAGATGATGGAAATATCATGTATATTTGTTCAGTATCTTCGGTTTTGACACGGATTAAGTGAGTGATTTCGCTTTTTCCTTTGAGTAAGTCACAAAGGTAAGTACTAGGTTTATATGCGAAGGTAGTCTTACATAAAGTATGTTGGTATTTCCCTGGAGACTTCCGAGGCAAAAAGAAGAAGTCTATATAATAAAGAATAATGTTATTTACGATTTCGGTAGAAAATATGATTTATTGTTAAGAAGACATGTTCATATCGCAGACGTAAGAATATGAATTGTCTTTGGGGACTGTAGTCCCCAAAGACAATTCATATTCTTACGTCTATCAAGAAAACTATCAACAAGATTTGAGGGTAACTGAGGAAAGGAAGTAACGTCATTAAAAGCTTTCCTAAACCTTTTAATACTGCGCCAGACTTCTGACGGACATGTACTAGGAGATAAAGACATACAGAATGTCCTCCACCCCTGAAGTTTCTTATCCCTAAGAAACAACCTGGTCTCATTTATTATTTCTCTAAGATAATCTAAATTTTCATCCGACATATCCTCAGAATATTTTCTTTCAGCTTCCTTACGTTTAACAACTGCTTCTGAGCATGAAGAGTCCCACCACGGAGGCATGGGAATTCTATCAGAAGAAACTTTTTTGTGAAAACTTGTGTTTAGGTCCTGTAGGACCTAAACACAAGTTTTATAATTCCTAAAAGTATATGATCGACTACAAGCGAAGCGCAAGGGCACTACCTACCTTTTCTCGAAGCGCTTCGTTGTTTTTTTGAACCCTCATAACTTGGGTTTGGATTATACCAGATAAGCAAAATTCTCGAGATATGATTTCAATAGTGGACTTATTAAACATACATAATTTCAATTGCATAGCTTTTATACTTTAGATATTATTGAAAGCTAAAATACCCCGATTTCGTCACTGACCAATGACCATCAAAACTCTTATGGTACTTCCTGAAGTCCTAGAAAGCTGAAATTTAGTATGTAAGCTAGTATTAGTACAGAAACAATAATCAAATTATAAAACTTGGAATTTCCCCCCCCCCCCCCAACCGCTTAAACTAGGAGGTGGAAATTGTATGAGACTTCCGCAAATTGTGATGCTAGAGGTCTGAAAATTGATATAGGGACTCCATGTTATAGTAATAAAATACATATTTCAGGATTTTTAGTAAATCAAGCCCAAAACACAAAGCTCAAGCAACTTACAAAAAGATGTGATATCACACCAAAAACATTTTCATGTAAAATGTTGCCAAGACGAGACCACATAATATGGCTTGCACAGTCAAAAAGTTATCAGATCTCATGAGATGTAGAGCCAAGCTTCTAACTCTGCACGCCCTAACTCTACAAACCCTAACTTCACTAACTCTACACCTTAGTCAAAATATGTGGTTTGGCCGTTTCGCTACCATCACATGGGCGTAAGGAGAAAAATGTGTTCACTTTTCATTACTTTTCTGTTACTTCTACAATATAGTTATTTTAGTAACGAAATGGCCAAGCCAATATACGTATACATTATATTACTACTAGCTTCTGCCCACGACTTCGTCCGCGTGAAATTCGTAATTTCCTCTAAAAATTTCGAAAATGTATGTTTATAAAAAACAAGAAAAAAAAAAGACAAGACAAAAACACAAAAAGACACAAATAAGTTTTCGAGCCAATTTTTGAGTTTATAGATAAAAGGGATCAGATTTTTCAAATAAACTGTATCCCCGCTTGTCACCCCCGCAGGGATGGAATTTTGAAAAAATCGTTTGGTATGTGTTCATAACTTGACTCAAAGACCCATACCTATTTTCAAGTTAATGGAAGTAAGCAGTAAAGGCCTCAGGGCCTAAGTATGACTAATGGTAATATTTTTTATGAAGAATTCTTTTCATTAGTGCAAATAGAGTTCAATAATTCCTTTAAGAAGAAATCTAAAACTATTTGCCCTAAGTTTTTATTCAGTGACTGGGCAACTAAAGGAATCAGGAAAAGTAGGGAAAGATTATATGAACTGTATGGCCTTAAGCCGTTTATTAACACGGATACTTTTAATAAGTATGTTGCTACTCATTCTAAAACTTTTAAAAATATCTCCAAAGCAGTTAAAGCTTATTTTATTAGTAACAAGATTAAATCAACAGACAATAAAATAAAGACAGTTTGGAAAATTATAAGCAATGAAACGAACAGGAACAAAATACAAAATACTGATTACACACTGGGCACTTCCCGCGGTCTCATTAGCGATAACATCGATGTTGCAACTTACATCTTTTTAGTAAAAGAGGTGAAAGACATAATTATAGTACTAGAAATAGGGACCTATTAGTTCAACCAGGTTTCAGACTGGCTAAAGTAGACTCATCTTTTATGGGGTACTGTTTAAAATGTTATAATAAAATACCTCCCCACATTCTTCAATTGAATGAGACAAAGTTTAAGTCTTGTATAAAACGCACGCAGAGGTAGGGGATTACATCGCTGATAAAAATGCCTGGCTCAATGCTGATCCTACTCCACAACCACAACTAATTGATTAACACTTGAAAATTCTGTTGGAGGTAGTTTAGAAAGACAAAAAATGCCATACTTCATAATTTATAATTGTAAAAGTATTCGTGCCAAGTTTCAAGGTTATACAAACCAAATCCCCCTTTTCATGACCCTGGGGTCATAAGTCATATTTTTGGAATCATCTCCTCGAGGCCTTAATTTTGACGTAGGTACTTAAAACTTTTTTCAAGACTATTGGGTTATAAAGTCAGCCATGTTGATTTTTGTGAAACCTCACATATTATTGAATTAAGAATTTTCTTCAAAATCTTTCGGATTGAGAAAGTGACGTAGGTATGTTACGCTGGGCGGTCACCACAATCCTAACGACATATAAATCACTAGCTGCGCCCCGCGGTTTCACCCGCATAAGTGTCGATCCCGTGGGAATATTGGAGCCTAACTATGTACCATACATGCACATCAACACACATGCACGCATGCGTGCATGCGTGCATGTGTGTTGTACATGTGTATTGTGTTGTACATGTGTGTTGTGTTGTGCATGTGTGTTGTATGCACGTGCATAAATTCGCTAAAAACATAACTCTTCTTGTTAGCCGGGTTTGATGCTTTGTATTTTATTTACTACTCTGTGGCGTCGCGTCAGTGTGACAGCATCATGAATGTTATGAGATTATGTTGTGATTTACTCAAAAATATTATTGGCTATGTTTCTGTATCTCTTTTTTTGCATTTCTGAGTGACTTCACTATGGATTTTTGCATTGCAGTTTAGCTCGGCTACAATAACAATACCTATAACTCGCGTCTCGGACAACTCTGATTTTGCCTGGTTTCCAACGGAGATCCAACGTTCCATAAACTGGGGCATAGCGAATGATTCATTTGTGATACAGTCGTTAGATTTGAGTGAAATTCAATCTGTTGGAAGAAAGTGGATTACTCCGTGATCGACAGGTTTGAATTTAATTTTTTTGACAGGTTCGTAGTCATCATTCCATTCATTCATCATTTGGGAAGGGTGGCCTGGATGGCCCTTCACCAAGTTTTAGATAAACAAAAATATACAGGGTTTTGAAACACTAGTGCTACATATTACATTTTGTTTCATTTGTGTACATTTCTGGGCCAAGCTTGTATGGGACAAAAACCCATCCCCTTTTCACAGTTACACACACAAATCCATATTTCTACAACACTAAACAACAAAACAGCTTTCCATCAACAGTCCACAATGAAAACAAAATTGCTCCCGATACAATTGCTCCACTTTTTTACTGTTCCGAAAAATAACAGTTACTGTGAAAAGTTCTGTGCAATAAAGCCCTAGTGGAATCAATTTTAATATCAGGAGCAATTTCTGTTCAGATGAAAATGGGCTATTCATTTCGTCTATGTCGTTAGCCGTATGAATTCAACTTGTTAGGGCTTGTTGTGGGCCAAGTAGTGAACGGTTTACGATTGGCTCGTAAGTAGCACGCGCTATTTACAAGATATTTTGTCGTGAGAGCCGTGAGAAGCTTGTGGCTTTTATTCGTGATATGTTCGGCTATGAGGTTTTGATAACTCATTAATTATTGCCAGTTAACAGTAAAAGTGGGAAATGGTAAAAAATAATTTAAACGTCGCAAGGTTTTTGTCACTTTAAGGTGACACGTATATACGAACAATCATAAGTGTCTTTAGTCTTCTATCAATGCCAAAATTTCCTTCTCCACATGTGGCTTCCCTGGTACCTCATTAACGACATAACTATGTAAATACCTATTAACTGCCCCAAAATTAATATTTTTTTTTTGTATTTTTTACATGCTTCCTTGACATAATCTCCTCATTATTTGATCACAATTCTAATTTCAACTCTATTACACTCTTTCCACTAGGTTAGCCGTTTTTTGACAGGTGGAACTAGTGATTGCAGCACCGTTATAAACACACATAGTCAATCATCGTTTTTTTGCAGTCAAATTAAAAATGGTGCGGTTTCTATGCCCGTGTTTATTAGTATTAAATACAAAACAATATAAGTTAGTCACTTTGTTTACTTTAATTTTAATTTTGCAGGTTTTATAGCGGAAATCAGCGTAAAAATAAAGTATGCACTGGTTTGCCGTATCTATTTATTATTTTATTATTTAGTATTTATTTACTATTTTAAAGTTAACTTTTAAGTAATCTGGAATAGTTACGTTCTAAGGCGGCTGTCAAAAAATGGTTAACCTAGTAGACAGAATTCAAAATATAATTATATAATTTATTTATTTATATTGTACACCAGAAAATAATAAAAAGGAAATAATGTAGTGGAATTTGTGGACAAGACATTCAGATTTATTACAGTTGTAATGGCAATCATTTATATTTTGGTTAAATAGGTTTTTATTTGAATTATCTTTTATATAATGTGAGAACGTTGTAGGTCTTGTAGGTTGTAGATTTGTTGACTATTGCCGATTTTGTTAAGTGCTCGTACCTGATACTAGCCGTAGCCTGTTGTTGTACTTTTAAAAGACTAACGTGGAGTTTCTTGCTCCATAGGAGACGACCAATAACTGGAACCGTGCACGTAAGCTTCTGACGATTCATAAGTGCCCATGTAGGTTGATATGAAATAAAATATTTTGTTTGATTTGTCAGACGTGAGATTTTTCGAAGCTAAGACTAACTCTTTCTATAGTAATGTTTACTCTCGCATACCTCTCATCGTAGAGAGCGCACATTTACATTATAAAAGAAATTTTAGTACACACGTATTTTATACATCGCTGTTCTGTCCCTCTCATACCATACGCTTATGAATGAGGCCTATACTTACAAATGGGCATAAATTGTCCACATTCATTAGATACATGGAAAAACGACTCTTTGACCCTGCCATTTAATTGCGGACCGACTAAATGCCGGAGCGATGTACATTATGTACGCTTTCCATTGAGGTATCTAGTGTTGCCATACATCTTTGTAATAAAACTACCTTGTGAAAACATTTTACCTAATGTTATTTACATTTGAATTTCAAATTAAAACAGGCTATTTTGAATAGGATCAGTTTATCTTTCACCAAATAAAATTGTGATAAATTACTCTTTAATCGAGTTGTCAAAGCTCTCTCTCTTAATTAATAAGTACGCAAAATATTTATACACCTATTAAAAACAAAAGTAATGCCTACACATTGTCCGTTTTATGTCAACCGTAATAAAATGGCACAGCAAAAATATAATAGGAATTACAATTTAAAAAATGTATGCTATAAATCTACCAAAACAGCAGAGAATGCTGAAAAATGGCAACCCCGGGATCCCGCGTTTCTCCTATTATTGTTTGATATTCAAATGCGCTGTTCATTCAAAGGGTTTTATTTATTAATTGCACTCCTTTTGAGAGCGCGTTAAATTTTTCACATGTGGCTCGAAAAGGTTTTTAGCAGCTGAAGGCTTGGTATTGTTATACTGATTACTTTACTCGCACATCCTGTACAATGTATTGTGACACCACTGGTCAATTTGCGGTCTTACCATCCCTATGGACTGTAAAATAAGTAGTTAGGTATTGCAATTTTCATTTGTATGCTACCAGTTTTATTAAGTACCTCGTTGGTCTAGGGAACGTAAGCTCGACTGCTGAGTATAACGTTATGGATTCTATCTCCAAGTCGTGCTCGTGCAAATTTTTATTGAGTTCTTCCAATGATATAATTATGAGACCTAATTAAAACTGGCAAAATGTGGGTGTACTATTATAATTATAGGTAGGTACACCTCTTCCTGACTCTTCGGGAATTATTGTTACATTTGAATTTCACAGGTTAACGACATGAGCCATACTCATCAGTACACATTTACAAATTGATGCGAAATATTTCCGAACATTAAATCACAGACGTGTATGTGAAACATTAAACCGCTGTGTCCCGATATCGCGTGTATCCACTCGCTGCATTGCAACAACAATGACATATTAATTATACAGGCTTATTGTGAACAGCAGTGGCACTGTCAACCTACCTTCGTTTTACACAAAGGTAATTTGTAATCGAAATTAATGGAAAGATAAGACTACTCAAATCTGCCTAGCCTTATCCCAACTATGTTGGGATCGGCTTCCAGTCTAACCAGATGCAGCTGAATACCAGTAGGTACTTTGCATGGAGCGACTGCCTATTTGACCAACCTAGTTACTGGGTAACATGATGCCCCGTGGTAAGATTGGCTAAAATCTACAAATGACAGCAGGGCCCAACAGCTGAACGTGCTTTCCGAAGCACATTGTGTTAAGAAAGCAATAATTATGGCTTGTTAAGAATGGCTGCTAAAGTCAAACAGTGTCTGTTTCACTATGAGACTGTTCAACTCCTTTGAGTACCGTAGGCCTAGCACGAACGCAGTAAACGTAACGTAAATTGATAACTATGAGTGATCTAATTGTGCTTGTCGCAAACATTGTAACTATTCGCAAAAAATTTTGATTTAAAAATCGTTCGAATTCACGGTACGTATACTTCGCGCGTTCGCCTCTGAAATACCAAGCGAACTGCAAACATTATCAATTTTCTCTTTGACTTTTCTTTGAGTCCATATAACGTGAAATATCATGTTTTCAAAACTTCCATCTCAAATCACTTTTATCTTCATAATCTAAAATCTTATCTCCGGAAAGAGCTCGCAGTAAAAAGGTCGATTCTGTGAGCCACATTTGTCATAGCTGTCACTGCAGGAGATTAATGTCCTCACTGTAGCCATGTTAAGCTAGTTTTAATATTTATTATACTCTGGCATTCATGGATTCTGAGAACCTCATCCATATTACGTTAGTGACCTGAATCTAGGTTTACAATGGACACCTCTTCTGGTTTTTTTTTAAGAAGTACAGAGTTGCCATGCTCTTGAACCATTTGTCAAAAATGTTGTCTGAAGATCTTTGAACTTTACATTCGTCACTGTCTGAAAATGGAGCGTATTGTTTAACTACCTTAGTTTTTGCAGGACTATGATTTTAGTAGTGAGCTTGAATTAGAGATTAAAATTTTCATAGAGCCAGCGTAATAAACCTATGATACGCCACGCGTATAGTTACGCTATGCATTACCTGCACACAGAATCACAATGTAGGTACACAAACTGTTCGTTGAAGATCGCTATAATTAGAAACCAATTCATTAATCCATTCATAAGACTCATTTAAATAAAGAAGCACAATTTTGAGTCCAATAAAGGCAACAGACAAGATAGGTATATTATTATTAAAACATAATGGTGAACCACAGTCCCGTAATGTAAGTCCATCTAAAACATACGCCGTCTTGGCACAGTGCAGGGTTCTGCGAATCATGAAAACATAATATGCTATCTCACACAGTTTCAAGTCACATGAAAACATACGATATCTTCCGAGTTCTAGTGCACAGTTAACATGAAAACATAGCGTGTAGTCAGCTGCACACCTGCACAGAACGCGAACAAACCGAGCCGTGTACCGCTGTGATTAATAAGCGTGCGGACTATGAGGGGGTGTGGTGTGAATGAGGCGATGTAGCGGAGAGAACGCATTTTAAACATAGTTACTAAGGCTGTTTAGGTCACTGCGTTTAAGAGTATAGCGCTATAAAGTTTTTTTGGCGCGTGGCGAAAATCGGAACTAATGACGCCATCTCGTTCTTTCAATACATTTCATACGAGTAAATGTTTACCAACAGCACCCCCTGTCCACATCACTCGAGCGCCGAGTGATCCTTGTAGCCGTCACGGGTAGATCACGTGAAAACTGTCAGTTGGTAAAGGTAATGTTAGAATCAATATCTGAAAAAAATAATATTAAGTTTAAATAGCGTTAATAATGTGCATGAAATGGGAACGTCGGAAGTAAAACCAACTTTCACCGTCACAAGCATGGTTAAAATATAATATTCTGAGCTTCTTTAGGTAATAATTATTTACCAAAATAATGTATAAATTATCATTCATCCGTACGTAGCTCACATCTGAGAACTGCTGTTGCTAATTTATTCATGGATTTATAAGTTAGGCTTTGAAGTCACACGTTTTCGGAACTAGAAACCTGGTAAATAAAAGATAAATTATTTTGAAAGTAGCTCTACGCTATTAAATTAGTCGTTCGTAATTAGCTAACTTAGCTAGGTACATTTTACCGCCTTGTTAATAAAACCAGAGTTTATCCTCAACTTTAAGTTTAGGTTCACAAAATATTTATGCTAAAATTGAAGTTAATACAGGTACCTATAATTTTAATTCGGGTTTATTAATAAGGATGAAGGATTCAAACGAAGTACAAATAATGACAATTGACGAAGAAGCCTTTTTAAGACCACATACGTACGTACATTACCTACCTACATTACATTGTTTTTGAAAAGTTAAAAACAAAAATATTATTTTTCATACTAAAACGCATTCAATATTCTGTCACCTCCTCCGCTCGTGACTAGCGCCATCTACCGTGGGAATACGTCCGTCGACACGAGATTTATCCCATCAGGTGGAGCCGTTCACTAATTACACTCACGCACTGTTCACATCTTCAAACAAATCATGAGCAATCGCACAGTTTTCACTGTAATTGTGCCTCTGTATCGTAAGTTTGTGTGTCTATATACCTACTGGAATATTACTGTTTGTATTGGACCCAAATCTATTTTAGTCAGAAATGTTTTGAATGGATGAAACGTTATTTAAACTAACAGTCAAACATTCGCCTCTGATTGGCTCTTTTATAATGAAATGATTGATTGAATTTGAATAGTTGATATATTTATAAATAAATAAGAATAAATATTTCAAATAATATAAGTCTTCTGTGACTTATTGCCGTGTGAGCTATGTCTTTGCTTTTACCACCATAACTAAGGAAAATTAATTATAAATTGTAAAAGTGTGGAGGAACCTTTGTTCAGCAGTAGAACACAATAGGTTTTAAAAAAAGAATTATTATGTGACCTATTTGAAAAAGTGTTTGCATACTCCGCTTCAAATAGAACGTCAGGTTGAATTGCCTCGATTACCAACTGCACTCTAATTTATATTTCGGTCTAATAACAAATTCTGAATGCTATTTTCTCAACAGACCCAATACCTAGTATACTAGCTCATATTTTTTTTACTTTCATGGATGCACGTGTAATGTTACCGTTATAATAAGGAATACGTTTAATATTCGCATTAACTAAGTAATCTGCAAATTACCGGGTAATTAAGTAATCTGCAGTCTAACTGATTTACGCACATTAGCCTTACCTACACTTGTACGTGTCTTTTATATTGCTTATCTATCACTTGACATATTAAACTAACTTACTTAGATATCACTTAGACACGACAGTTCAGTGGAAATCGTACAAGTTAGCTCCAGTAACAGACAGGTAGCCGGCAACACTGGTGGTTGTATCCCTCAGAGGGTGTTGCCTCGTAATCACTCGGTCGGTGCTGACGTCTCCCGGAGGTATTCTGATTCGAGAGTACACTTATTTTGATGTCTTGTGAAAGATAAAAGGTAGGCAGAGTAGTTACTTTTGTTGTTGTTGAGCTAAGACTTACTTAAGTAACTTTTAACTTTAGTATAGTTAGCATACAACATTCCCACTGCTGGGACACAGGCCTCCTTTTTGCGCGAACTTTGTCGGAATTAAATGCTTGAATCATAAATAAAGACAGATTGTTGCTTATCCTAATCGCTCTTGATAATGATATTGGATAAAAATTGTACTCTGGACGGTTTTAACAAGTAGGTGCATCTTTTTTTTTACATCTTTTTCACATATAATTATAAATTCAACATTAATGAAAATGATATAACTAATATTTTTCTAAATATATAATTTAGAAGAGTCTCCGTGGAGTTTCTTACCCGTTCTTCTCTATAGGTACCTACTACGCTTTGGAATGGGCAACTAGCTTCATGTTTTCTGACTAACCAACTTCTTGATAATTCAAAAGTGCCTGTAAATCGTTTCATTGAAATAAATGCTGTGAGTTTGAGTTTTTTTTAAATAAAAAACAAAGTAAACTACGCTTCCGTATTTACAAAAAAAACCTGAACGTTAACATTAAAACATCGGTCATAACGTCAAAAGTATTTCGATAAAATTAAAATGAAACAATTACTATTTGCAACACATTCACGTCTGATCCGAAAAGCTAGTGTTATTTAAAGGTTGATTGTTCAGTTGGGATTAAAGCATCCATCAATTGGAAAGAATAAAATAAAAGTATATTGACAGTATCATTACTACAGATGTGTTTCGTGACTGTTTCGGATAGCAAGGCGTTTTGAATGATCAGTTTGTAGCATGGTCAGGGATTTTGTCAATTTTGGGAGTGTGTTTTCACGAATTCAGCGTGACCTGCCAGGCGTGGTAATTACCGCAAGTTATACCCTTCATCGCAGCAATGATTGAAGACACAACCAACATTTACTAAACTAAGGCTAGCCTAAATATGACTCACCAAAACAAATGACAACACAACTTTCCTCCTAATTTCAAGGCACCTAAAATAAACGCTGTCATTAGAAATTACGTTGCCAACTTCAGTACGAAAACAAGAAGGTAACACGCCACGACTCCACGAGTATAACAGCTATAGTCGTGTAAATTAACGCTTGCCTGACTCCGCCTCAGTTGCCAACAGCCAACAGCCAACTAGTCTAAAGATATACACCCAACAGTTCTGCTCTATGAATATTTTACTTCGGAAGGTAAATTCTCTGAGGTAATGTAAGGCTGGAATTAAAATGTTGCTGTTGCCGTTACATGGTTCATTCTAGATGTGTTCGAGCTTATAATATACTGGAGCAACTTGATGGATTATGTTGAATGAACGGGAATGTAGAGTGTCAAATACTGATTGATATTTTTTGTTTTAGTTGCTGAGTGAAGTAGGTAACAAAAGTGTTTCTGTGAATAATAATAATAATAATAATAATAAAAT
Source organism: Luperina testacea (assembly GCA_927399505.1). Taxonomy (NCBI): domain Eukaryota; kingdom Metazoa; phylum Arthropoda; class Insecta; order Lepidoptera; family Noctuidae; genus Luperina; species Luperina testacea. Next base: position 570,984 of record OV656774.1, read on the forward strand.
TTTTATTCAAAAAAGTAAAGTAAAAATAGGATTTACATTAATTCCAATCGAGGAAAAATTAAATTCTAACTAATGTAGACCTGCCTGATCTAGGTTTATGGCAAACCTGTGTTTCAGGCCATCAATTTACATCAAACATTTAGAAAAGAAAACAATAAATGTAACATAATGTCTTAAATAGTTAATATTTGGGTATATATTATTTTAAAACTAGATTATGTAAGAAATATTATGTTTAAATAAATTAACGAATAATATGAAAGGAGATAAAGTGAAGACTATTATTAATTAGGTAAATGAAGAGACTTATATTAGAGTAGGTAGATAAGACTTTATTTTAAAATTTCTAGTAGTTTTTCCGTGTCTGCATAGTTAAGTTTTGCCAAATATTCCCGTACTAGTAAATTACACCCATTATAACTTAAACTATAAATCTTTAGCACTCTGTTAAACTGGTTATACAAGTAGGGTCCTAAAAATAAATAAAATCGGTTAGCAAAAGCATGTTTAGTCTGCGAGTTAGCACAAACCAGATCTTTTCTTCTCTTATCTGAAGGTACTGGGTTAAAATAAAGTTCAGTGTGTTGGAATAAAACTACATTCAAAATAAATAATTGACGTACTGTTAGCACCTTACATGCCATATAAAGTTGGTGTGTAGGAAATCTAAAAGGACGAAAAGTAGCAACCTTTAAAACTGCTCTTTGGGCGCGTTCTAGGTGTAGTAAAATTGACTTTGCGGCACCACCCCAGGACGTTATACAGTAGGTAATAATAGATTGACACAAAGCCAAATAAACCTGTCTAATTAATTTAAAGTCAGCAATGTTACGTAAATTTTTAAAAATGTATATTAGTTTGCGCACTCTGGTGCATAATAAATCGATGTGTTTGCGGAAGTTCAGATTTGTGTCAATCGTGACGCCTAGATATTTAATATCGTCGGTTTTAGCTAAAGTGGGACAAGTGCACGCAATGTCAGCATAATGTAAATTGCAATTGTTATGCGCTCGAATGATTAGGTTAGTAAGCGTTGGATTAGTGTTTCTCATTGTAAATAATAGGTACTTGGTTTTATCTGTATTTAATGTTAAGAGATTTTTATGAAGCCAATTAGACACAGTATTAAAACCATTCTGTGCTACCTCATAGACTTCGGCCTTTGATTTAGCTGCGAACAGTAGAGCTGTGTCATCCGCATATGAGATAATTATACCTTTTTGGAGTGTCAAATTGCACAGCTCATTTATATAGATTAAGAACAAAGTAGGACCCAAAATACTGCCTTGTGGGATTCCATAGCAGCTATTCTTAAGTTCAGAACTCACGCACTGACCTATTTTTACACACTGCTGGCGGTCAGTAAGGTAATCAGATAATAGTTGCAATTGTACTCCCCGTATTCCCAGCATTTCCAGCTTGTTCAAAAGCAAAGAACAAGAAATTGTGTCAAAAGCCTTGGCAAGGTCTAAAAATATCCCTATGGTGTACATGCCGTTATCAAGGTTTGTGCTTATAAAATTTGTCAGTTTGTGAACAGCTTGGCTTGTTGATCTTTTTGGCCTAAAACCAAATTGTTGATCAGAGAGTGATTTATTACTTTCAAGATATTTTACTAATCTACTGTTTATAATTTTTTCCAAAATCTTTGAAAGGCCTGTTAAAACTGAAATTGGCCTGTAGTTATTAACACAATTTTTGTCTCCAGCTTTATACACAGGGGTGACTACGGCTTTTTTAAGCAATTTAGGAAATATTCCTTTTGTTAAACATAACTGAAAAATGTGTGTCAAGGGAGGGGCAATGATATATTTAAATCTTTTGAGTATGCTATTAGGTATGTTGTCACATCCTACAGCGCAAATTTCCTTTAATCCATCTATTAAACTTATTACCTCATTAACATCTGTATCTAATAAGACAAAAGAGTTTCGTGCTGTATATGTCTTAGTTTGGCTTTGAATGGAAAAAGCTCTATTAGATAGTAACGTTTTTTCTGCTAAGCTTTTTCCAACATTAATGAAGAAGTTGTTAGCTTTATTTACTGCTTCGGTAGGGCTTTGCTCCGAAGATAAAAGATCTAGCGCCGGTTCGGGATTTTTTGACCTAATAGTGTTAGTTTTTATGAATTTCCATATAAGTTTACTGTTTTTACCTGCTTTCTGTAGTTGACTGTGATCATATTGGTTTTTTAGTTTTTTCAACAGATTATTACAGAAATTCCTATATCGTTTGTAAATACTCGATAATAGTTCATTATCTGGTGCTTTTTTCGATTTTTGGTGTAGTTTGTCTCTATGTCTGATACAGCGAACAAGTCCGGGCGTAATCCAAGGTTTAATATTACTATACTTTCTAGGTATTACTTTAGTAAATGTATTTTTCCTTATCGTAGATTGTAACAAATCGACAAAATATTGTAGAGAGACATTTGGATCATGTGAACTGTAAACGGGGTCAAAATTAATGCCGCGCAAGTCAGTTTCAAGACTCGTCATATTGAGTTTAGTATAGCTGCGCATGCAGTTATTTCTAGGTGAAGATATTAGTAATGTTAGTAAAACAGCTTGATGATCGGTAAGTGACGAATTAGTAACCAATGTTTTGGATGGACTTTTCGATTTTATAAGGATATGGTCTAGACAAGAGCCGCTCTGATGGGTTGGGTGATAATGAGCTGGTAATAGTCCATGAAATGAGCAAATATTCAGGTAATTATGTGAATGAGTATCGATTTTTCCGGCAGCAATGTTTATGTTGATATCACCTACCAGTACGATATTTTTAAACGAAGATAATTTTTCTAAGTTACTGTTAAGCGAATCCAAAAACCCATGAATACTTTGGGATGGAGGCCTATAAATAGCCATAATTACTGTGTCGGGAATTATTTTAATTACTAGGCAGTTGCAGTCTAGAAAATGGGGTTCTTCTACTAATGTTTTTAAATTATTTTTAATATAAACCACTATGCCATCATTCTGGTTGAATGTCCTATCGTTTTTGTGAAGATTAAAGCCATCCATAGATGGTATATTGGCCGTTTGTTTGGATAACCAACATTCTGTTAGAATGATAATGTCGCAGCATATATCAAGATTTTGTAACAAAACTTGGAAACCGTTAAAATTTCGAGTTATACTGCGTATGTTCTGTGTAAGTAAAGTCAATGTTTTATCCCCAGAATAGACTATGTTCTTGCACTCCTCAATATTACAGATTTTAGCTTCGGACACGGAAAAGTCATCTAGATCACATATTAGCTGATTGGCCATAATAAAAAATTATATGTAGAAGTTAAACTACTATCTATGTGCTTAATTAACTAGTTAGTCGGCGGCGCTCCTAGGCGCCTTCATAGTCAATGGAATTAATGTAATTGTCTTCTGCATATTTACGTGCTGGGCAAATTACATCACCAGTTGGATGATCGCTTTTCCTCTTGAAACGTCGGCAGGTCGCACATTGAGGCGGAGAACCTTTATTATTACAGTCCTTGTATGAATGTCCTGTTTCGCCACAGAGGTTACAAGTAGGGCTCGTTTCTCTGCAAAATTTGGCTGCGTGTCCGAACTGCTGGCAGTTGAAACACCTGGTCACAATAGTGAAATCTCTCACTGGACATGATGTCCAGTTTATGAAAATTCGGCCTTGGTCTATCATAATTTTCCTGATATTAGCAGGAACTTCCAATATATAATTGCAGGTAGGACGATCTTTCTTCCCTGACTTATGGCTCAGTTTTATACTTTCTAAGAAGGAGTCAAAAGTAATGTTCGGTAATTTATCAGTCAAGTTTTGGACGTAAATGCAATCAAATACCTCTTTTTCAGTCAGAGCTACGGGGACGCCAATGACAGCAATCCTAGGACGGCGTTTGGATGGTTCTTCAACTGTAAGGCCTGAGGAAACTAGCTTCTGTGAGGTTTTTAATTTATCTATGTCGTCTTTGTTTTCCGTCCTAATGATGACGCCTCCGTTTCTAATTTTCTTTAGACCGCGGACATGGAGTTTTAATTCCTCAGGTGAAATAATTTTTTGTAATAAAGATTTGGTGTCGTCACTGGTTTTGGTTTTATCGCTGGGATATATAGCGACCGAACTGAGATTTGCTGGGCGAATAAATTTATCAGAGCCTTTTTTCACCATGTTGGCGTAGGAACTGCTTTCTGGTTCGTTTCGGTCCATCTTCGTAGCCACGACTTCTTTAAACTGCGAAAGGGATTCCGCAACATTCTGCTGCACTTGAAGGTGCTGGATGGTTGTGTGCGCCTGGATGGACTTCTGCTTCAGGGATTGGTACAGCACGGCCATCTGAGACGTGCCATGGTTAACTCTTCGACAGAGATTGGTGACACGGAGTTTTTGGTCGGAATTCATTTTTCCTTCCGCCACAATCGAGCAAATTTCGGTCAATATTGTGTCGATGGATCCAAGCCCTCTCTGAATCTCCGACGTAGAGACGACTTCAGTCGGTATTTCGTTCTCCGTGGCTACTGGCGGCGCTGGTTCGGTTTGGTTTTGTTCGGCAGGCGATGGCGTCGGTGGAGGACTTCGTCCTACCAATTTGCTGCGGCCGAAGGGGCTATCTCCTGGGTTAGACATACTAACACCGAAAACGCTGATTGTCTATAAAAACTATTCAGTTCATCTTTCACAACGAAAAAAAGTTGTTAGTCACATTCACTTACACAATAAACTGACTCCGCAAATTATTGCAATAACATTATTCGTAATTACTTAAATCAATATCGTTATAATCAACACAATAAAACACGTCCGCTTAGTCTCACGTCTACCAACGACGACGAATAGAATAGAATAGAATATTTAATAGAATAGAATATTTATTTGCCAGAAACATGGTGTTTACATAGGTGTTCATAACATTGCATAGTGCTACATGTCTCACCGTTTTAACGGTGTGCAAAACAAATTACAATTTACTATTAAAGGCAGGCACAAAATACCAATTTAAGTGCATTTGCATTACATTCATTTTAAAATTTAAATATTATTACAATTAGTATATTACCTATATAATACCTAGATACTACATACTTCCATTTTTACTACATTATTATTAATGGGCTATAAAATGAAACAAGTTTGCATTTAAACGATCTAAAAAAAGGAGAGAAATTCTGACAAAAATAAAGAGACAAAACACACAGTCCATCGTTCCAATAAAAATCAAGAAACACAAAGAAATAATTTTCCCTTTTATTATTCACCGCCCTATTTCTATAATAACACATCAAAATTCCATTCTTTTCTCATTGACTCCAGCAAATGGGAACAAACCGGCATTCCCAATCCCAACGCCGCCGATGGGAAAAAGTCGACGACTTCTTTATTTCCCAATATCCCTTTAACTAAACGGCTTTTAATCCCGCGAATCAGTATTCTAAACCTAACCCTGGGTTGGGGCAGCGCCATATTGAAATGCAAATTTTTCCAAATATTTAAATGGACTGAAGGGTGGGTATAAATCTGTGCGTCACATTTTATTAATCCTGTGATGTATTTATAGGTCCAAAGGTTCTTTTTTTTATGAATTGATATTTGAATATCTAATAGAGTTGGGCTTTGTTGAAATGGAAACTAGAATTATCCCGTATGTAATTGTTTATTTTTATGATTTCAAAGTAACAAAACAATTTACACGATATTGTTAAAAGCTGCAAGTTTTTTTATTCATGCAGTAATTAAACAGATTTTAATATGCAATTTAATGATAACCAGATTCATAATTAATGCAAGAATCAAACGTACGTATCGTACATACGATATCAAGTGGCTATTACTTAATCATTCGACTAGTACAGAATGTATAACTACATAATATCCAAATCCCTTTGCTCATCTCAATGCATAATCGCACTCAATTTCCCTCCTCAGCGGAGGGCATAATGAACCAAATGAAGCTTTATTAAATTGATATCCGCACTAACTATCCGCTGTATAACTTGCACTTCACTACTACGAACCGGTCGATTGCACCGGTAGGACTTGACAGTCGATTAATGTTTAATTAATCTGCGGTTAAAGTTAATTAGTGTTAATTATATATTTTCACCTTATGTATAAATCCTATTCTGTGTATATGTTTTGATTGTAATCATAATTATGGCAACGTACATATGATTATAATTTAAAAAACCTTTCATAGACAATTCCATTTTTATTTTTATCTTGATATCCAGTGTATTTAGTACTTAACTCTTTCCGAAAAACCGTTATATTTATGAATAAAATCGGCTTTCATTCTAACGTTTTTATTAAAACAGAATTCTTTGTAAACCCATTTCACTCTTTAATATTTCAGAAGTTGATCGTTAAAAAACAATCGCGCTATGTTTGTGATCGCTAAAAATAGAGAACGGTAAACCTCTCCACATTGTTAGCTTTAACGATTCAAACTTTTAATGATCACAGTTTTATACATAACATCACAGTTTAATACAAATTATATTTGAATTTATTTAATACACTCCGTTAATACGCTCTCTCATTAAGGCTCCTACAAACAGGCGCGACACGCGATATAATCGCGCGACACAAAGGCACCGCTCGTTGCGCGACTTGCGGTGCCTTTGTATCGCGTGTCGTGTCGCGCCTGTTTGAAGGAGCCTTTATGAATGTTAACAAAAAGTGAAAACAAAAATAGAATTTAATAAATACGAAGATAGGTACGACGAAGTAGGTACTTTGCATAAATATTTAAATTTTATTTAACTCTGAACTTTTTTGTCACAAAAAGCTCGTTTTGCTAACTTACTAGAACTTCAAAATGTTCAAAATCATTTACTTATACACTGAAACCTTTAGTGCTCAAATTAAATCTATAGGCATGCCCTACAAATATTTACGTTCTCCCAGCGTTCATCAAGCTGAATTTACCAAGAAATTGTTAACAAAAGTTAAACGCCCGTTTAGATGGGAGCGACGACAGCGAGTGGACAGACTGTAGCGCGACTAATTACCTCAGTTAGCGGAACAAAGGAGTGTCTCCACTATATTCTCTCCGTTTTAAACCACTTTGACAACCTATAGACACTTAGTTGAGTATTTTAGATGTTGGGTTAAGACATTTTAGTAAGATTTAAAGAAGCTTTTGTAAAATCAATTGGTTTCGTAGTTAACACTATTTTCATCTTCTTTGCTTATTGAAAACGTAGTTTAGGGCAAATCTTTATTAAAATTATCACAAAGAAAAGTCACACCAAGTTTGACACCTAGCTAGCGTAGATATAAAGCTTATAAAAACAAGCTTCGAAACAAAAATTCACCATCAGTTCTAAAACCGGAAACATTTATGTATTGGCAAACTTCCGATTCAAAAATACGATTCTTTCATTCTACCGTCAAAACAAAAGGCGTTCGTAATCCGTCACTCTGTATAGAAGTATATATACAGGATGTTTATTTTTGTGTCGGTACTTGTCACAATCCGGATTCAATCTCAATTCGATTGTCTCCAAACACAATGCGGATTAAACTAGGCGCTTGTTTTGTGTGTTTTGTTATGGTTTGTCAGATTTTGCCTCTCTGATTGTTTATTGATGGGGGTTTTTGTGGCAGGATTGAAATAATAATATGGAGCTTCAACAGATGGAAAACCTGTTGCAATATGATGTAGTGCTGAGTTTTTATATCACAGTGGACACGGATCTTAGACGTCAGATCCGTGTCCACTGTGATATAAAAACTCAGCACTACATCATATTGCAACAGGTTTTCCATCTGTTGAAGCTCCATATTATTATTTCAATTCTAATTAAATAGCTTCGTGTGTGGAGAGGCATCCTACAAATCTTTAGGCTCTTTGTACACGGCACGGTTTCATTACGGTACGGTGTATAAACCGCGCCGTAGAACAAACGTGCCCATTAACAAGCTTCCAAAGTGATCCATACAACACTGACGGCTGTGCATACACACGGCGAATATGCCGTAGTTTTTTTACGGCAAGAAAAACGTGTGTGTAAAGAGGGCCTTACTGTTCATTAAAATAATGAAACCAAGTATACCGATACATCCCATTACCAGGATCAAAATATATTCCTTTATTTATATGAGGTTTTACTATTAAATTGTAACTAACAATTGAAGGGTTAAGTGGACAAAGATGTTATCTGACAAAGTCAAAAAAACAGACTTTTTTGCATGAACATAGGTGTTACGTACTCTTTGGTATTTTATATTTCTTTTTCTTTGTATTTCAAATTTAAATTGTTTTTTCTACATTATTATTCTGTTACGGTTCGGTGCTGTCAAAGGTGTGATTTTTCTCCATATTAATAAAAATAACATAATATATTCATTTACACTTATTTATTGCATATTCGGTTTACAGTCCACATCCTCATCTTTTTCATTGGTCCTTCGTTTTAGTTTTCAGTGCCTATTTTTCATCAGAACATAGTCACCCACTTACTTTCAATTCGTTCCATTAGCTTTCATCCACGTAGTTAGATAATTATGATCACCCGTAGCAAAGGCAAAATTATGTCAGCCAATCCCGGCCCCGGCACAGTAATTCCTCAGCCTCATAGCTCCGGTTTGCCGACCAAAAGCGTACGCAGTGAACACACCGCGCAAAGCCGCTCATCACATTCGTCGGCAACTGTGAGAGCACAAAAAGCAGCGGCAGAAGCGCTCGTCCTACGTCGCCGCCTGGAGCGCGAGCAGGAGCTCGCCGCCCATGAGCGCGACCGCGAGCAGGTACTCGCCGAACGTGAGCGCGACCGCGAGCAGGTACTCGCCGAACGTGAGCGCGAACGCGAACGTGAACTTGCCGCGTTACAGCACCAGGTCGAGGAGTGCGAGCTGCAAGCCGAGCTGGCGGCTATCGATGCCGACGCTACAAGCGCAGGAAGCCGAGCGAGCCATCGGAGTTCTACACGGGTGAGCGTAGATAGAACAAAAAAGTGGATAGAAAATCACAATCTTGACAGCTGTGTTGATAGAGACGTCACTGCAGTAGGATGTGATCAAGGTTCTCCTGGCACACCCCCCGGTCACTCGGTACACCCACCGATGACCACGCGGACAACTGCAATCTCTATTAACCCTCACACTAGACGAACACAACTCTTTCGTAATGTCACTAAAGCATCCGAGGCGGTTGGCTGTACGGCCCCGCTCATTTCCACGGAGCTTGACCAACCTGCCACATTTTTACAAGCTGTAGCTGATACCGCGGCCGCCGCAAAGGCTCTCGCCTCTGCGGCCGGTGTAAAGAAACTAGAATTGCCTCAGTTCAACGGCAATACTTTGCATTGGCTACAGTTCAAACGTACCTACAATGTTACAAAAGCTAATTTTTCTCCGCTAGATAACATAAACCGACTTGACATTGCGCTGCGTGGGCCCGCGCGTGAGGCCGTGGCGGCGCTGTTGATGTCGACGAGTGACCCGGAGGAAGTCATGCGCGCCCTCGAAGATAACTTCGCGCGCCCCGAGCTCATCGTTTACAAGGAGGTTAATTCGTTAAAAAACCTTCCACGCCTAGGTAACGATCTTAAAGAACTCGGAATCCTTTCTAATCGGGTACGTAATTCGATATCCACAATAAAGTTATTGAACCACTTAGAATATCTGAGTTCACCTGAGTTGTTCCACGCTGTTCTTGGAAAACTTAACCCCACTATGAAAATTCGGTGGACAGATTTTGCGGCACAGGACACTACAGGACGCCCGAAGCTAGAAATTCTGTCCGACTTTTTAAAGCGTGAGTTAGATCAACACATTCGTTTTGGTATGTCACCCGAGTTTAGTGCGACACAACAGCAACTCAATATTTCTTTTGACAAACCATTAAAGCGTGAAAATGTTCACAATGCTGTTATGAAGTCAAAACATACTCCTAAAGCCGGGTCTACAACAAAACGAGAGTGTGTATTTTGCAAAAAAGATCACAATATTAAGGAGTGTACACAATTTAAATCTTTGTCCATCGACGATAGATGGCAGTGGTTGCGTGAAGCAAAGGTTTGCTATAGGTGCTTAAAGGCTAGTTCACACCTGTGGAAAACGTGCAAAGTGAATCCGTGTGGCGTTGATGGCTGCCCTTTCCGGCATAACGCGCTTCTTCACCGGCAGCCATCACCGCCGCTCGTCAATACACTTAACGAGCAAGCCACGGATACCGTTACACACCCGATAACTGTTGAACACAATACACACCCTACGTCAAATGCTTCTGAACCGATCGGTGAAAAAGTGATTGTGTCTACAACCTCGACAGGTGCACAAAAACCGAATACTATTTTAGCTCTTCGCCCTCGTGCTTATTTAAAAATAATACCAGTTACAGTCTCGGGCCCTGCTGGAACCTGCAACGTGTATGGGCTCCTTGACGACGGAAGCACCGCGACCATCATAGATTCCAGCATCGCCAGACTGATAGGGGCGACCGGGCCACAACAGATCATAACGGTAAATGGCATAGGTGGTCTCGAGCGAAATACCACAATATCATATGTAGACTTTTTCATTAAAGGTAGATACACACAGGAAACATTTTTAGTAAAAAATGCTCGATCTATGGAGTCTTTGTGTTTGCGTCCGCAGTCGGTCAAACGTGAAACCATTGAGTCTTTTTCACATTTGTCCGATCTGGTTGATGTTCTGACATACGACGACGCAACTCCAACTATCCTCATTGGAGCTGAACATTGGCATTTGTCAATCAACCGCGAAGTTCGAGTTGGTAGAAGGAACGAACCCGTTGCCTGTTTGACAGCTTTGGGCTGGACTTTATACGGCGTTGCTTCTAGCAAAACGAAGTTGATTGAGTTCGTTAATCATACGGACATGGATACAAATAATGATGACAATTTAGAATCGTTGATTAAGGAACAGTATAAACTCGACTCTATAGGCATTACTAAAACGGAAACTCTGCATAGTAAACAAGACCAGCGCGCAGTCAACATTTTGGAAGCGACTTCCAAACGATTGCCTACTGGTCGGTTTGAAGTAGGAATGCCGTGGCGCGACGATATACAGCGTGTTCCAGACAGCTACCCACAGGCGATGTCACGTTTTTTAAGTTTAGAACGACGTATGGCTAAAGAGTCCGAGTTTGCTAAAGCATACAATGCGTTCATGGACAACATGTTCACGAAGGGTTATGCAGAGGAATGTGCTCCAGATACATACTACACACACTGTGGTATCAAACCTGACGGCTTACGTGACAGCAAATCTGGCGGTTTTCGTCTTTATCTACCACATTTTGGTGTGTACCACCCCCAAAAACGAAAAGTCAGGGCAGTTCATGATGCAGCAGCCAGGAATGAAGGTGTCAGCCTGAATTCTTTACTGCTCTCCGGTCCTGACCTACTCCAGCCGCTACTTAAGATTCTATTTCGTTTCCGGGAGGGTCGCATCGGAATAACCGCGGATATCAAAGAGATGTTTCCTCAGATTCGGGTTAGAGAGCAGGACAGAGACGCTCTCCGTGGACGCTATTTTGTTCAGCCATTATATGGACGACTACAACGACTCACAAGATAGCGTTGACGAAGCAGCCCAGTTAGCGGCAGATATTGTGACCGTGCACAATGCAGCTTGCTTTGAGATGCGAGGATGGATTTCCAATGAGCCAGGGGCACTAAACCTTGTCGCTGAGGAGCTCAGGGCCACTCAACCGTTGGAAATTGATCTTGGTGAATCTAATAACAGCATCCGAGCCCTAGGTATTGCATGGAACCCTACCGCCGATGTTTTGGGTTTTCGAACAGGCTTAATTGAAACAGTGTCTAGTTCACTGACAAAACGCAAGGCGCTGTCACACGTTATGCGCGTTTACGATCCTTTAGGATTATTAGGACCCATAGTCGTCAAAGGACGGATACTGTTTCAACAAACCTGGAGATCTAATATCGACTGGGACACAGAGCTCCCACAATCAGAAGCATCCAAGTGGTTCGAATGGTTTCAAGACCTGAAAAAAGTCTCTTTACTGAAGATACCGCGTTGGTATGCAAATGCGAAAGGCTACGAGCCTTCCCACAGAGAACTTCACGTCTTCGCAGATGCAAGTGAGCTTGCTTACGCCTGCGTTGCCTATTGGCGTTTGTTATACCCTGACGGCAGCATCAAGCTCGCTCTCATCGCAAGCAAAGTCAGAGTCTCGCCCTTGAAACCAACGTCGATCCCACGTTTGGAACTTCAAGCCGCTTTGATAGCTTCTCGATTGGCACTTGTCATTAAGGAGAGCCATCGAAAAAAGTCAGTGCGTACATTCTTCTGGACTGATTCGATGACTGTCCTCCAATGGTTGCGCAGTGATGCGCGAGCGTTTAGACCTTTCGTTGCCCATCGGCTAGGTGAAATTTTAGAAAATTCTTCGGTCAAAGATTGGCGATGGGTACCGACAGATCTGAATGTCGCTGATGATGCAACCAGATTGCGCCCAATTCATTTGGAACCTTCACACAGATGGTTTTGCGGCACATCATTTCTTTTTAAATCCCCAGAGGACTGGCCCACGGAGCCACTTAGCGTCGCACCAGTTCGGGAAGGGCTTAAGTGTCAACGGAACGAGCTGGTGGGACTGACTTCACTAAGCACAGCCTTACCTACTCCTGTCACGGCGCATTTAGCTCGCTTCAGTGACTGGCTACGATTGTTGCGTGCCACAGCCCGGGTTCACCAAGCTGCGGCTGTTTTTGGAAATATTTTGGCAACCATTCGAAATTTTAAATCAAACAGTGGGATAGCTCACCCTCGCTCCCACTCTTCACCAACGTCGACCACTCTTACACCCTTGAATGCCGATTTAATAAAAGCCGCTGAAAGGCACATATTGCAGCGGGTTCAACAAGACAGTTTTTTGCAAGAAATTCTCTGCATTTTGAACAAGAAACCAATTCCTCCAAGCAGCCGTCTCATCAAACTATCGCCCTCTCTGGGAGAAGATAATCTTTTGCGTTTGGCTGGAAGGATAAAGGCTGTAGAAGGCATCGATCCCGACTCCCGTTTCCCGATCCTACTTGACGGTCGCCACCCAGTCGCACGGTTATTGATAGAATATTACCATCGCAAAGCAGGTCACGCAAATCATGAGTCCGTGATAAATGAGATAAGGCAAAGATTCTGGTTGTTGAGACTTCGCGACACGGTCAGAGCTGTAGCAAACCAATGCCTCTTCTGCAGAATTCGTAAATCACAGCCGCTAAATCCAACTACTGGAGATCTTCCACCACAAAGACTAGCTCATCACCAGCGAGCATTTAACTTCACTGGTGTAGATTATTTCGGTCCTGTCAACATAACCGTTGGACGCCGCCATGAGAAGCGATATGTGGCCCTTTTTACGTGCCTCACGACCAGGGCCCTCCACTTGGAACTGGTACACAGCCTATCCGCGGACTCTGCAATCATGGGTCTCAGGCGTTTCTTTGCCAGACGCGGGATCCCTCAGACTATGTATTCGGATAATGGAACCGCATTCGTTGGCGCAAACAGGATTCTACGCGAATTTTACACAAATGATGTGCAAGATTTTGCCGCCACAAAGGGCATTAAGTGGAGTTTCATACCAGCGGCGGCGCCTACTTTCGGAGGATGCTGGGAACGCCTCGTCAGGACGGTAAAAGTAGCGCTGAACTCTACATTGAACGAAAGATATCCCAAAGAGGAAACATTTTTGACTTTATTAGCAGAAGCCGAGGCGATCGTAAATTCACGCCCACTCTCGCATGTGTCCACAGATCCAGATGACCCAACCACGTTGACACCGTTCCACTTTCTCATCGGGTCTTCATCGAACCAAACCCTGCCAAAGACATTGGAAGACCATGACCTGATAGGACGGTCTGAATGGAAGAAAGCATTAAAGTTATCGGATCACTTTTGGAACCGCTGGGTGCGCGAAGTGCTGCCGACTATGCAAACACGAACCCAGGTTAAGGGAGATCGTGGTCAAGACCTCCTGATAGGAGACGTGGTTAATTATCGTCGACGAATCGCTACCACGAGGGACATGGCCACGAGGCCGTATAGTGAAGGTGTTCCCTGGAAAAGACGGCGTTAATAGGGTGGTGGACGTTGCGACTGCCGGAGGTACGTTACGCCGGCCCCTCAAAAAACTTGTAAAGCTTGCCACATAAGGCTTCTCTAACCCTGACTGTTGGTGCAGTGCTGCACGAGGGGCAGGATGTTACGTACTCTTTGGTATTTTATATTTCTTTTTCTTTGTATTTCAAATTTAAATTGTTTTTTCTACATTATTATTCTGTTACGGTTCGGTGCTGTCAAAGGTGTGATTTTTCTCCATATTAATAAAAATAACATAATATATTCATTTACACTTATTTATTGCATATTCGGTTTACAGTCCACATCCTCATCTTTTTCAATAGGTTTTAACTGATGATAAATCGATTCATGGATTTAAAACACACCACTTATAATTCGTTACATAGTCACAAATTATAAGTGGTGTGTTTTAAATTCATGATTTATCATCAGTTAAAACCTATGTTCATGCAACAAAGTCGGATTTTTTGACTTTGTCAGATAACACCTTTGTCCACTTAACCCTTCAATTGTAATTGTTTCATTCTAAATCCATTTAATTTTCACCAATATTCTTCTGCATTATGCACTTGTTTTTTGCACCATCTTACTAAATCGTTGCAATATCTTAAGTAACAGAAAGTTATACGCGCACAGTGCTTAAACTAACAAAAACCTTATGGCATCGAAGTGCTCCTAACCACTCATTTGCGCTGAATCATATAAAGAGTAGGTACCTACGACTGTATCGTGTACGTAACTAACTTAGTTTGAAGACTTTAAAGTTTCAGAGATTCTAATTAATAAGTGAGTTTTCGCTTTTGTGGCTTTGTTTTGATGTTGATTTCTCATTTCATGGACTGCGTCTTACATTCCAATCTCTATGAAAACACAGCCTTTCTTTCAGTTTGTCTCAATTCAACTCCAATCACAACGACTTTCAAACTTTTCTTTCTATGTCTTATATGGTATGCAATTGCAATCCTTTCGCATCTTTTCTGCAGCTTGATCTCAATCGATCGCGAGTAGCAGCAATACATATGGTAATACCCGGCATCGCTTACATCACATTTGTTACGTAGATCGATGATATTCGGAGCGATCTCTTTGAAGATCAGTCTCCTCTCGCTTTGTGGTGCAGCCTTTGAGCGGAGACTTTTTCTTGTAATGCATTTGGAATGCGACTGGCAGGATGTAAAGTTAAAAATGAAGTTGCGGCATTTACTTTAAATATTGTAAATGGATAGTTTGTGTGTGGGTAGGGGTCTATGCGACTGGCGTTTAATGTATTAAATGAGGCTGGCGAGTCGGTATTTACTTGTGGAGTTTTATTAAAGTTATATTCATCGAGATACAGTGTTATTGGTACGTTAATATTAAAAAGTGCAGCCAACGAAAAGCATTATTCAATAGATTAATACGATTGTTGATCTGATTTGATTTACTCGCTAAGCAAATTATGAGAAAAATTACGAGATTTTGTATGTTTGCTGAATGTCTGTATTTACCTATTCCTCAGTCAAAACTTTTCAGAATTATACGTAAAATATTCACTCAGCGTTTGAATTTGTCACAAGGCTACATGTCACCTAATGTACCAACGTGCAGGGAACAGTGATGTATGTTAACGTTATCCCCGCACTTCGCCCGCGCTGTCAGTTAATCCCGTAAGTCGGGATCTTACAATTTTGTTGCTAAGCTGACAATTACAAAACACGGAGTGAATTTGTTGCCTGAATACTCACGCTAAAGAGAGGAAAATGTAGATAAGACACTGTTTTTGAGTAAGGTGATTAGATAATGTTATCAGCTCACAAATGGGGGCTCATTTGCCCGGTAATGCACAACACAACACAACGTTCTCAAACGAGAACGTGAGTGAAATCTTAATGTTAAGAGACAATCTATTGGAAAGCAAAAGAAAAAAATCCTGAAAACAGTTCCATAACCTATGTACCCAAATGTAAAGTTTGCTCTCTGTACAAAATGCCTCAGTTTACTTGTAAGTAGGCGCAGCTCACACATAAAAGAACTAAACTCTTAGCCCGCACAGTTACAATTTCCATACCATCGTAAAAGTACCCAAAGACCCAAAAACATATTCAAGCATACGATGAAAAATTTTCCGTAATCAGCCCTTTTAAAGCGGATCGATACGCCCATTATTTGGAGGGTTTAGTGTCAATCAAAAACAGACTTAGCCATACACACGTCGGTAAAGTACAGAAGGATAAGAATCCCGGGATAAAGGCTGCCCTAACGAGTTCCCGCGTTACAAAGGCGGGGTTCCAACGTCTCGATTACTCGGTTATTCGTCTCGATTCTGACAATCGAGTCATTGTTCGCTTATCGATTGTCCGTCAAAGAAGGCCTTTGTAGGATTTGAGCGAAATATCGTGCGAGGTTTGTTTTCTATTTCTAATGTAATTGTTTGGAAGTGAATTATTTATTCGAGTGAAGTATTGGGTCTAAGGTTCGAATTATTTATAGCTAAAAAGGTATATTGGAAGTTCGATTAATTTCTACGGGTTTTGTGGGATAAACTGTGCTCTTACTTTAATCAGCTGGGAGTCAGACTTATGTTTACGAGCATGGCAAACAACTCAGCAATGTTATTTCATTTAAATGTGTATACTGTTCTGTATTCTAGAACGTACAAATAATTACAAGGCATTCATTACTAAACATAAAGCCCCTTACATTCAAACAGATTTGATGAGAGATATGTATTCCGGCAAATTTCACTAATTAAATTAAAAGAAGTCTTAAAGAAATCACCTTCAGAAAATCCATGAGGATTTTCTGAAGGTGATTTCTTTATATATACAAACCAAAATCTAAAAACAACCCGTACTCCCTCATCTCATACTGTAATTTAAATGAAACGTTCAATTAATTACATTTTTAAAACCGTCTCGTTAACTTTAAAAAGGCAAATAAAAAAGTTTGTGCGACCCCGAAGTTCCCAAATTGATTTTGCTTCACTGCTAGGGAGCCTGCCTCGTTTAACATTTTTTTAATTAAATCAAAGGGCATCTAATCGTGGCCTTCTATTCGGCCAGTTTTATCTTTTCATCATCTGAATATTAAAAACTCCTTATTTAATAAACGATGATAGATTTTGATGGATAGGCGTGTTGTTTTGGTGGGAATCACTGACCTTGTATGATAGAGGTCAGTGGTGGAAAACGATTGATTTTTTCTTTTTTTCTCCAATGGGTAGTAGTGTAAAGTTGGTATGTAACAGGAACAGTAACGATTGAACTTACCAGTTTTATATGGATACTACGGACTCTCGAATTTATTTAAGAACAATTTGAATACTCGTATTATAATGATATATTTACTTACTGTAAGTCAATTTCTAAAATATAACAAACTTTTCAAATTATAGGTTATTTTGAGAATCAAAATATGTACAATATTAACTTGAATTTCCACAGTTTTCTTTCAATAAGTCCCGAAACAACATAAAACGAGTCTAACTAGAAAGAGGAAAACTATTATTATTATTAACACAAAGTCGCTGGACCGAAGAACCCGTTCAAATGTAAAAATAACTGCTGAAATCGTTATGTGGTTCCGTACTTCAATACAAAGGTAACGTACGTACGTACCTGTATATAGGGGATAACCTTTTCTAAATATTCCATAAATTCTTGGTAGAAAATAGATGATGTTTCTGTTCTTTGATTAGAACGCAAAGAAACAGAAAAACAGCCACCAAAGAGTTAGTTCTGGTTATTGAAATGATTATCAAAAAGCAACATTTAGGGCACAAAATTTCAGTAGGTATGTATATTTTTTAGAGGTTTTTTACTTTGACCCTTACGTCCGTAAGTTTAAAGATCCGAATATAACTGAGTCTGTACAACATGCCAAAGCTAAAAAAATATACACAAAAACGGCGAAAAACCTATTTGACTGACACATTTCTGCCCTCAAACTAGTTCTATTTCCGCGTCACAACAAACTAACTCACATAATCTACCAGGGCAACTATAAACCCAACTCTACTGAACCCCAACATAGGTACTGACGTACTTGTCATAACGGGCCAGGCCGCGGGCCACAAAAGAGGCAGGCCACATTAAAAAGGCCCGGCGAATATTATGCCAACCCTTGCCGGATTATTAAATATTCTCTTGCAGAAACTCTCGAGTATGTTTAATATTACTTTTTTCGGTATTCGATAGTACTATGTAAATGTAGGTATGGATTTTTTTGTGAGCGCTACATTTAGATTTGTTAAAATGCTGTGTAGGCATTTTTGGAGGTCTGTTTATTTTTCGTATTCAAAAAAATTTTTTGAGCGCAGATTTATAGATGTAGTAGTTTCTTTTTCAGTATCAAAAAATAAGAAGCCGTAAATCTAGATTGCCAGCAATTTTCCAGACAAATATATTTTATTTCTAGGTATTTAGCTAATGACGCCATTCTACCACGTAAACTTTCACAAAAATGTTGTACAGTAGAAGAATTTCGGCACAAATGGAAACTATTAGGGAGAATAAAAAGCTCGCAGACTAGTATAATGATTGAAGAGAAAAAACGACGCGCGTGAGCTACATTTACGCGCTACATGTAGGGCAACCATTATTTAATAATATAATAAAGTTAAATTATGTAGGACTTGTCTTGTTTTTATGATACACAGGGGTAATTAAAAATTAGTCACATACTCAATCGAAACCCGTGTAACTATCGTAGGTATAAAAGCTTTAGAAATGGGGCATATCACACGTAGCCCGTATCCTGGATATTGACTGACATTCAATTTCATTTCTATGTCCGCTAGGCATAGCATCTCGACAGCTACTACAAAATATTGAGTATGGCACATTTTCAAACAGCCAAATATTTTGTAGTCCAATTTCAATTTAGTTTGTTAAGTCAGTGTATTAGCAAGTTTTTTTTTAATTTGTGGGGACATCTTCGCAGATAGTTCCGACTCACCGTGAACTATGCGGCAACCGGTTCCGACTCACTGGAACCTAAGTTGGCCCGGCAAGCATATTCCTCGCCGTTCTGGTCGCTGTACCACATCCGACGCACTGGAGCATAACGCAGCGCCCGCGCCACCCCGACTCACTGGGGACATCTTCGCAGACAGTTCCGACTCACCGTGAACTATGCGGCAACCGGTTCCGACTCACTGGAACCTAATTTGGCCTGGCAAGCATATTCCTCGCCGTTCTGGTAGGCGAGTTAAATTTCCTGATTACTATCAGGCAGGTGTTTCGTGATCTTTAACACTGGTAGGGGGGTACTGTGGGGACATCTTCGCAGATAGTTCCGACTCACCGTGAACTATGCGGCAACCGGTTCCGACTCACTGGAACCTAAGTTGGCCCGGCAAGCATATTCCTCGCCGTTCTGGTCGCTGTACCACATCCGACGCACTGGAGCATAACGCAGCGCCCGCGCCACCCCGACTCACTGGGGACATCTTCGCAGACAGTTCCGACTCACCGTGAACTATGCGGCAACCGGTTCCGACTCACTGGAACCTAATTTGGCCTGGCAAGCATATTCCTCGCCGTTCTGGTAGGCGAGTTAAATTTCCTGATTACTATCAGGCAGGTGTTTCGTGATCTTTATCACTGGTAGGGGGGTACTGTGGGGACTGTGTCTCACGTACCCATCCCTTGCATAGTTGTTAAGAATGTAATATTTTTAGAAGTACTTATTGTAATAATTTTTAGAAAGTTTCATTTTGTGTTTTTCCCACGAATCACATCTGCAAGCGATTTAAGTCATAGGTACTATTGTCTTTCATGATTCTTTACTTTTAGTTAAGGTTCTTCATTGTTCTTTTATGTTTAGTTATCTTGTATTGTACCCATTTGCTATTGTTAGTTAAGGTTCATTGTTCTGTTATTTTTAGTTGTCTTGTATTGTACCCATTTGCATTTCTCGTGTTTTATTATTGTACTTTTAAAATGTGCCGCGGCCTTTGTGTAAAATCGTTGTGCCGCCTCCTTTGTCTAGTGAACGGCAGATTTGGGAGAGTTTTTGGTTCGGAGCTTCAGTCTGTGCTGAACTACGATCGTGCGAGGTCCTCTCTGACCCCCGATCATATTTTGCTCGCCGAAGCTCGCCGTAATAGTTTACGGCGAGCTTCGTGTTTCTATTAGTTTTACTCTTCATGTAACATTATTTAATTTTACCTTTTCGTGTCAAGTGTAACTACTAGCTTTAGTTACTTGATATCGTAATAAATTAATCGTTACTATTTACAACTTACCTACTTCTGTGTATCACTCGCCCAACACGGTCACGAATTCCCCACAAATTCTTCTTCGATTTTTTTTATAATAAATAAAAACTCTTAGCATAAAAATATTTAAAACATAAATAAATTTTTAGAACTAAGTAGGTACTTGCCAAAAAGAGTGTACCTACTAATTCCTAAAGATTACAGAATCATTTTATCTTACAAACACACGTCCCGTTTATCCCTATAACTCTAACAAAATACCATTATCAATTTAAAATCTAGCCCGATGGTAAACCTGGTCACCCTAACGAGAGGGCACGAGAAAATAGCAGCAATTCCAACGGTTTAGTAGCAAACGTTACCGCGCAGGTATTCTGACGGGGAACTGGTAAAAAGACAGAAATGTGATAATACAACGTTGTGGCTATGACAGACGGCCATTTTGAGAACGAGCCGTCACACCTCGTTAGGTATATAGTTAAGTAAAGGAATGCCAAAAAAAAACATTGAAAAAATTGGTATTTTATTTTGTCAATTGTTATTTTCGACTATTCTTCAACAGATTTCAGTTACACTGAAAACGTAAAAACCTGAAATAAATATTATGATATCTATATAGCTAAATATTTATAATTAAAACACTTATTGCGGACTACGTAAAAATAAAAAAATATTCAGGTTAAATAAGCTGAAAATATAAGCTTATTAAACAGAAATAGACAACATTAATAGAGCAAATTTTTCACTTCCTTTAAATTATAACAGCTTTTATCTATCTTCGTACTTCAATCTTCTACTTCTAATCTCTTTCGTTTTGAGCTTCAATTAGCGAATTAATTAATTAATAAGCAACTTGAAGTTATTTAAGAAATATATTCATATAAGTAGACTTTCGAAAGTTTCTTATTTACTTCGGTGAATCTTGTTCTTGTTAAGTTGTTATTCTAGTTCTCAAGAATAAAGCTGGGTATGGAAGTATTTGTTCATAAAAAATAGGCTATTGCTAGATATTACTGTTGAAAATAGATCTCTAAGAAACCACAGTGACCAATATTTAGAAATAATTATAGAAAACACTAATCATTGACATGCTTAAGGAGTTGATAAGTTGTGATTTAATGACACTGTTTTGTGACATAGTGTGCTATTACGAGTGAATGGGTCAAAACGTGACCTTGCTTTTTCGAAGTATGAGGAACAGGGTGTCAGTTCACTCATCCTCCATCGGAAGAGGAGGATCCTCCGACCAGACAGGTGTTGTGGTTGATGGGCTGCTGCCCGACGATTGATATCGGGACGTTTTATATATGCAGCGCGGTAAACTCTGTTTGCGCATTGAAGGATTTTGCGTGACGTCAGTATGATGCCGCATGTGGCGATGTAGAAGCCGCCAAAAATTCATCAATGAGAATAACATTAGGAAAGTACATCAATCATTTCTTACTCATAAGATCCATTTCGAAGACACCACATTACATTCAATAAAATTTCTCATATCTCACAATAATAAGGATAAACCTGTTCACTTCAAAATAAATCCATAAACAACTTTTATGATGTAACTACTAATCAGAGCGTCAATTGCACCGCATACCAACGGGCTCAACTGCGCACAAAATCGTAACAACATACAAAAAATGGCGCCGCTCTAAAATCATAGATAGTATGAAAACACGCTCTGCACTATCCATATATTTTATTCAGTAGCGTCAGCGTAAAAGCCTACGCCAACTAGATTCGCCGGCGAAATATTTTTGTTTTTCGCACTATCCGCGTCGGTAGGCACATGTTGTCTCCCTACTAGTTGGAACCGGATTTCACTAGTTTTGTTGTGCAGACTTTTTACTAGTTTTTTTTTTTCGAATGTGTCGTAATTTCTACTTTCGAGGGCGTGTAATATTCGGACGTATTGTGGACTTTATTACTGTGTGTAGCACATGAATGCTCAATCAAGCGAGATTGAAAATTCCTGGTGATATGAGTTAGCTTTATCGTAAGAATGCAATCATGTCATATTTCTTGCGAACATGTAGGTCATAGCTGCCCTACATACTCGTACAAGAGAACTGAACAAAGGATATTAAAAAAAACCAGTCCAGCTACAATTTTACTGTTGAATTTCAAGAACGCAAATATTGGGCGTACCTACGGTGGGACCTTTCTACGGGAGGATTGTTCAGTGCAAGGACATCGGAACGAACTCGTTTCAGGAATGTTTCAGGTGAAAACTTGCTTGTTGTCAACTGACAATGTATGAAAAGTCTCTTCTTATTGGTAAAGGATGGGATACTATTATTTTATTTATTTATTTAATACTTCTAGCACATAAATGTACAGAGGCGGACTTAATGCCATAGGCATTTGCTACCAGTCAACCTTTGGGTGATGCAGAGACAAACAGTGGTTAATTATGATAATCTATATATATAAAAATGAATCCCTATTTCCCTTGGTCACGGCATCACGCCTGAACGGCTGGACCGATTTCGCTAATTCTTTTTTTGTTCTGTTCGTTATTATCAGGAGAAGGTTCTTATGAAAGAAAAAATTAAGGAAATTGCGCGGAAAATTAGAAAATTTAAAATTACTTAACCACCATATAAAATTATTAAACTTTTTTAATGTAACCTTACGACATTTGACAAAAACATTTGAAAAAAAAAAATTACGTTTAAAACGGATTCTTCTGTCAATCTTATTTTATTGATAAACAATACATTTAAAATAATTAAATTAAAGGATCTAAGAAACCTGATTTTCTTAGTTCACATGACGGTTACTTTAGAGCCATCAGGCCTAATATTAAAAGTTCAATTTAATATGGAATTTTGGTAAGTTTGGATAGACTAACATACACGTTGGTATATACCTACTTGGTTATAAAGAAGAATACAATAGTTTTATTTGAATTTACAGATGAATTTTCGTTTATAAAAATGCCAGCAGCTAGACGTACAAACTTAAGTCGCAGAACTCGCAATGCTGCGAGTCAAAGATATACAAGAGCAAGTCAAAATGACGAGCAACGCGAAGCGCGGAATGAAGTAGAAAGGAATCGATGGAATCGAAATCAACTACATAGAAATGTTGCGTTTAACCCCTATCGAGCTGCATTCAATTATAACGTGGAAATAGATTACAGTTCACAGCAAATCGTTACTATTGGAACAATGAACGTTGTGTGTCAATATTGCAAGGCATTTAAATTTAAAAATGAAGGTCCTGGTTTGTGTTGCGCGAGCGGTCAAGTCAAATTGACGCCATTGGAACCGCCACCAGAGCCACTTCATTCACTGGTTTCCGGAAATGGGTCAGATTCTAAACATTTTTTGACTCATATCCAGCAATATAACAATTGTTTTCAAATGACGTCATTTGGTGCAACAAAAGTTATTCAAGAAAACTTTATGCCAACTTTTAAGATTCAGGGTCAAATATATCACCTAACAGGTTCCTTATTGCCAACGCCGAATAATGACTACAAATTTTTGCAGATTTATTTTATGGGCGATTCAGCAAGCCAAGTCAATCAGCGTTGTGCACACAACAATTCGGTGAAAAGATCAATTGTGGAACAACTCCAAACGTTTTTTCATCGACATAACGAATTGGTTGCATTATTTACGACCGCTTTGGACCGCATGCCGTCTGATAATCACAAAATTGCCATCAAAGCTGATAAGACGCCTGCAGGACAACACGCGAGACGTTTTAATGCGCCAACAATTGACGAAGTCGCTATTGTTGTCGTGGGTGAAAATTTAGAAAACCGAGATATTGTTTTACATCGGGCAATCAACTGCAGCGTGTGTCCGAAACACATCGATCATATGATGCGTTACAATATCCTATCTTATTTTGGCAAGGTGAAGATGAATATCACTTTTCAATGAAGATGATAAATCCAGTTACAGGTTCCGAAACTAACAAAAAAGTTAGTTCAATGAATTATTATTCATACAGACTGATGGTTCGGGAAAATGAGGACAATCATATATTAAAATGTCGGCGTCTCTTCCACCAATATGCTGTGGATATGTACGTGAAAGTTGAAACTGAGCGATTGACATTTATATAATAAAACAATTAACTTAATAAAATCAAAAATCTGCTCATTTATGGCGTCTAAGGCGGAACAAAGTTCGCCGGGTCAGCTAGTGCTATATAAAGATGAATGAATATGTTTTTTTTTTTGTTGGTGAATTTTTTTCAGACAAACTCTTCTCTATCTTTTGTTTTTGTTTTAGAAAGAAAAACAAAACAAAACGGGTATAACTTGCGTACTTATCAAATATGCACGGTACACATTCATAAAAATACAATAACAGAAACACAGTGTTCAGGCTAAGAATGTTCAAGAGTTCTCCTAATAAATTGGCGGTGGAAGAGGATAAACATTATAATAGGATAAACGAAGAACTACGTACCCTCTAATTGCTACAAGAACGTGAGAGACACATCATTACTCCACAAAGTCAAGTCTTGTTAAACTTATATGCCGATTTCAACCTGTAACAACGGACTACTCCGCTCGACAATTTAGCTTACACATCTACTACATACTTACTCACAAAACCCACCTTAAGATGGAATTCACAAGGTTCAAAATCAACTGCTTCGATAATGAAGAGCTTACACCTTAACTGTCACGTGGATAGCAAAATAGACTTTAAGATAGAGAGGTAAGATTGAGAGTTCGTTGTGTTGTTGTTAATAGGGTGTTCAAGTAAATCCACGTCGGAAAAGGTTGAAGGTTGCAGAGTTTTGAATAAGCAGAATTAAATATTAGGTAGTTGAGTATTCTTGAGAATGTTGTTCTAAACTCCAGTTTAATCTTGTTATGATGAAAGTATCTAACTGCGATTAGCGATAATGTTCATGTTCTGAAAATACTGTAATATTTTGTGATGTTTAGCCGGTTTTTATTTTTCAATGGAAGTCTATTTTTATCATTAATAATGAAGGAACTAACTATTTCATCAGGTACTAAATTAAATGACTAACTAACTATACAAATAAATACTAAAGGATACTTAGGCCTCGACTTGTAAGTCCGCATCGCTGTCATCCAAAAACGTGCCCAGGAGACTGGCAGCATTGACACGTTGAATGTTCTTTGGCCAAAGAACGACCCAGCCCTCTGGTCAGGTGAAGTGTCGATGAGCCGGCGAAAAATTTCGTTAAAAAGGAGACGCGCACTTGGGCCCCGTGACCCGAGCGTTTCGACCCCAAACGACTCAAAGCTGTCCATAAGGTTACAGTATTTCCGCCGCTTGAGAGTCTCGGCAGCCGCAGCAGCGGCGCCAGCATAGCCCGCCGTGCTAGGAACATGAGATCGACACATGTTGCGTCCCACACCAGAGGCCTAGTCAGCTTCCAAGGCAACAACTTCATGTCACCTGGTCTTTTCCCATCGTCACGAAAAACTAAAAAAAAAAAATTAGACTAATAGAGAAGTATGGAAGAAAAAACATAACAATAAAGGCAGGACAATTATGATGATGAGGGAAGTCAATTTTAATATAGGTACTTAAGCATGTACTAGGGGGGCTTGTGGCTAAGTAATACTAGGGGCTTGTGGCTTATAAGTAATACTACCCGGGCTTGTGGCTAATACTAGGGGGGCTTGTGGCTAAGTAATACTAGGGGGCTTGGGGCTAATACTAGGGGTCTTGTGGCTAAGTAATACTAGGGGGCTTGTGACTAATACTAGGGGGGCTTGTGGCTAAGTAAAACTAGGGGCTTGTGGCTAAGTAATACTAGCCGGGCTTGTGGCTAATACTAGGGGGGCTTGTGGCTAAGTAATACTAGGGGGCTTGTGGCTAATACTAGGGGGCTTGTGGCTAAGTAATACTAGGAGGCTTGTAACTAATATTAGGGGGGCTTGTGGCTAAGTAATACTAGGGGGATTGTGGCTAAGTAATACTAGGGGGCTTGTGGTTAACTAATACTAGGGGGCTTGAGGCTAAGTAATACTAGGGGGTTGTGGCTAAGTAATACTAGCCGGGCTTGTGGCTAATACTAGGGGGGCTTGTGGCTAAGTAATACTAGGGGGCTTGTGACTAATACTAGGGGGGCTTGTGGCTAAGTAATACTAGGGGGGCTTGTGGCTAAGTAAAACTAGGGGGGCTTGTTGCTAAGTAATTCTAGGGGGCTTGTGGCTAAGTAATACTAGGGGGTTGTGGCTAAGTAATACTAGCCGGGCTTGTGGCTAATACTAGGCGGGCTTGTGGCTAAGTAATACTAGGGGGCTTGTGGCTAAGTAATACTAGGGGGCTTGTGACTAATACTAGGGGGCTTGTGGCTAAGTAATACTAGGGGGCTTGTGGCTAAGCAATACTAGGGGACTTGTGTGTCCGTGGATGGGTGACCATCTTTAATATCAAGACCCTTTCATGCCTCGGAAAGCACGTTAAGCCGTTGGTCCCGGCTGTCATTCGTGGAAGCCTGAAAATCTGACAACCAGTCTTACCAAGGGGTATCGTATTACCCAGTAACTGTGTTGTGGAGGTCAGATAGACAGTCGCTCCATGTAAAATACTGGTATTCAGCTGCATCCGGTTAGACTGGAAGCCGACCCTCAACATAGTTGGGAAAAGGTTAGGCAGATGATGAGTTAAGTAAGTGCTAAACGATTTATGTTCTGTAGGTTCAAAGAGTTTTAATGTCTTTGTGTAGGTTAGGTGCTGAGGGACTAACGTTTTACATTCGCCGAAGCAATGTTTATCCAAAGAAGTGCTTTAACCTTTAACTAGGGACGTGAGAAATTTATATCACTATAAGGGACATGACGTCTCACAGGCTACTACTTCCAAAGTCAATTTTTGTCATAAAATTTAATTTAGAAGTTTCAAAATTGTGTTAATATTTACCATTGGTATGTGATAAAAAACATATAAGTAAATTTAATCACCATTTATTACGAATTAAAAAAAAAACGGTAATTAACACTTAAAGGTACTTTTCAGTCTTAATTGACATGAGATTTTTATTTTAGCATTTTAATAGACCTTACACAAGTAATATGATAAATTTAACACTTTTTACTCAAAATCTAATCTATCAAAAAACAAAATAACATAAAAAGTACTTATAAAAACAAAAATTAAAACTTTTGACAACTATTCAATTTGGCATTAATTACTGGCAATTTTTGCACAAGGGGTGAGAACATTGCAAGCATACGGGATTGCAACACCCGACACACATGTAAACTGTCATTCTGTGTAGTGTAGCCGGACAAATACTGCATGCCCTTCGCTTGCCTTGACTAGTTTCACGACTTTGGACACCTTCTTCAACCATATCGTCACCCAGAACTCGCTTTATCACTAGCCGTAATTCCCTTGGTAATTGACTGCAGACAAACGTCTTTATAGGGTAGCACTAGCGAACGGGCTAATGACTTTAGAAAATCTACTTTATCTGTAATTTTGGGTTGATGCATATTATATAGTATAAAAGCATTCATGCCACTCAAGTCCACAATGCGGTAGAATATCACCATTGGCCATCTTCTCGTTCGGCGGCTGCTGGAATAAATGGAGCATTTTTTATCAGCTTCATCAACACCTCCTTTGGTTGAGTTGTAAAAGGTCTCTTTCAGAAATCAAGAAGTCGTCAAAATCACCTTCGCTATCTGATTGGTCTGAAGCCAGCATTCATCATGCAACAGGCCATCATTTGAAGATGAGTTCAATATTTTTATTGAACTCATCTTCAAATGATGGCCTGTCTACCCGTTATATTTTTCTCTTTGATGAAATCGGGGTTTGGCGATGACGTTTTCTAGTGTTTTCTGCCATTTTGCACTAAAAATAGAAAAATAGATCAAAAATTTTTTTTTATGAGAACTAGGGACATGTAGCCTGACAGGCTACGTCGGATTTTTTAATGAGTATTACTCACGTGCTAAACAACCGATGACAAGTCTATCTTCTTCTGCAGTCGTTTTAGCACTAAAACAAAAGCTACTAAGAAGCGGGGTCGTGGCAAGCGGGGGGAAGTGGGCTATTCTAAGAATTTTTAAAACACGCGACGCCTGTGAGACTCCACGTCACTAGTTAAAGGTTAAAAGCGACTCGCTAATCTTTCCACTTCGACTGATCGGTACGAGGGAAGAGAAGACAAAAAACGTCGATCGGTTTTGTATGTTACCACAAAAAGTAGAGGATTGTGGAGACATTTTAAGTAGATTTAGGCAAACTTAACCATCATCACCCTATCTCAAAATTATTACTTACTTATTTGAAAACTTTCAAATGATTAATATTACATAACAACATACCATGTTACCTGTGATCCCCGCAAGGTCAGGCAGAGGTGTCTACAGTACACCCATATTTAACCAGTTATGTTTAAGGCGCAGATATACGATTTTCAATGATTTTAAATTCATCATCACGTCTAAACGACTGGCCTGATTTCTTTGAAAATAAAATATGTTATACTAGACAATTTTCTCCGTAATTTGATATGTGAATATTTGCAATTATATTTTTTAAACATAGTGTAATTAATTTGCAAAGTAATGTCTACCGCGGACAAAAAAACGATAATCACGCAGACACTATCGGGTGTATTTTTATAAAACTTTCACCATATAAAAGAAAATTTAATTTCCCAAATTTTAATATACGGTTTTTATTTGTTTTGTGTTTGATAAATCAACGTGGGTTCTTTTTTCGAATAATCTTGGTGCGCGTGGAAGCGGGGACTCTTGCGGGCGACGGGCGGCAGTGCATCGCTGACCACTGTCACGAGTAGACGCTAACGCTCGGAGAAATCAGAACATAATTTTATTCGCTGTTGAGTTTCGCGCTGAAAATGCCTGGTAAATCCAAATTACTAAAAAAGAAACGCCTTATACTGGCAAAAAATAGACTATTGAGGTAAGTAAAGTATTTTAATTGAAATAAAATTAAATAAAATGTAAATGCAGATACGAGGTAATTATTGTAATGTAGTATATCCATACCGCATCCTTGTAGGGACAGTCCGGATCAGAGTTTCAAAAAATACTTGAATGCTATTATTGACATAGTTGTGGGGTAATTATTCTTGATAATGCTAGTTTTTATTCTGTTTGTTTTAGCTGTAAGTCATCCATAGCAAATGAATAAATAAATAAGTGACTTTAGTACGACTTCGTCTGCGGAGATGTAACTTTTGCGTCTGTTTTAGACTTACAGTACTTATGTCGTGCACAACTATCTTCCTAATTTCTCACATGCCTATACTTCCATGCCGATGCCTAAAAATCCATTTATTTTGTAGCTCTGGCTGTATAGAACACGAGAAAAAGGCAACTCCGCATATTGAAAATGAGGATATTATTGCTGACAAGTAAATGCATATACCCAATTTATTATTATTATTTTCACAGTAGCTCACATACAGGGGATCTGGTACAATTGCGCTCCTTTTGCGCGACTGGACGTTTCCACGACTAGACTGTTACATGACTGACATTTCCGCGAAAGACATTTGCGCGAGTACAGTTCGTGCCACGTAAGAAGAGACTTGACCCCGCCTCCCCGCCTCTTTCCGCCGCCCCGATGACGCCCGGTCCCCGTCCCGCACCGGGCGTCATCGGGGCGGCCTCGGGCGGCGGAAAGAGGCGGGGGTGGCGGGGTCAAGTCTCTTCTTACGTGGCACGAACTGTACACTTACGCGAAAGGATGCTTGGGAGACATTTATATTCGTAAAGGATATTGGGCAAAAATCCGAAAAATGAGATCCCATACAGACGTAACATCCCGCCTGTATTCTCCGAAGGGTAGGGCAGAGGTGTATACTAAGTTCGTGTAGTACACCCATTTATTACTTTATCTAGTTAACATACGTAATAGCTAGTTTAAATTGTTAAAAGTTATATTATGCGGTCCCACACGTTTCTTCTCCCGAGGGCGGGGATCGAAATCAAAATCCAAGATGGTGACTGCGAAATTTTACAAAATATGCGTCATGGGTGTCGTTTCCATGGTTTTCGGGAGCTCTGATGACGAAAATGAGGTCAAAGTCAAAATCCAATACGGCGGCTGCAAAATTTTACAAAATATGCGTCATGGGTGTCGTTTCCATGGTTTTCGGGGGCGCTGATGACGAAAATGAGGTCAAAGTCAAAATCCAATACGGCGGCTGCAAAATTTTACAAAATATGCGTCATGGGTGTCGTTTCCATGGTTTTCGGGGGCGCTGATGGCGAAAATGAGGTCAAAGTCAAAATCCAAGATGGCGGCTGCGAAATTTTACAAAATATCCGTCATGGGTGTCGTTTCCATGGTTTTTGGGGGCTCTGATGACGAAAATGAGGTCAAAGTCAAAATCCAATATGGCGGCTGCAAAATTTTACAAAATATGCGTCATGGGTGTCGTTTCCATGGTTTTCGGGGGCGCTGATGGCGAAAATGAGGTCAAAGTCAAAATCCAAGATGGCGGCTGCAAAATTTTACAAAATATGCGTCATGGGTGTCGTTTCCATGGTTTTCGGGGGTGCTGATGACGAAAATGAGGTCAAAGTCAAAATCCAATATGGCGGCTGCAAAATTTTACAAAATATACGTCATGGGTGTGTTGTCCATAGTTTTCAGGGTCCTGATGCTGTAAATGAGGTCTAGTTTAAAATCCAAGATGGATGACGCTTATTTTGTAAAATTTTGCAGCCGCGATTTTGATTTCGATCTCCCCTGCTCTCGGGACGAACGTATGTAACCGCATAATATAACTTTCTACAATTTAAATGTATTATGAACGTTATCTCGATAAAATAATAAATGGGTGTACTTTACAAACTTAGTATACACCTCTGCCCTACTCTTTAGAGAATAAAGGCGTAATCTTACGTCTGTATGGGATTTAATTTCTCGGATTTTGTGCAATATCCAAAATAAATGTCGCGCAAGCATAAAGATGCTTCCGCACTTCCGCGAAAGCGCGGAAGTGTAGTCTCGCAAATGTCTTTCGCGGAAATGTCAGTCGCGCGTGTCTAGTCGCGCAAAGGGAGTCGCACAAATTCCTTTCACTTTACACTTATTAACGTAATAATGTAAAGTTTATTGCGTTTATCAGTTATGTTGTTTTTGCAACGGATAATATAAAAAATCACTTCTAGGTTTTTTCGTTTTATTTATCATTATAATTATAATGTTTCAGTTCTGAAGTGATTGGAACATTTGTATGCTTCCTGAACTGGTCGGTCCAAGACATACAAGATGTACCCCTCTTACATAGTTACTGCTATACAGGGACGCAAAAGAAAATCGGAAGAGGATAAAGAGACTAAAAAAAAGCAAAACAAAAAACGAGCAATGGTGGTGGAAGACAATAGCCAAGACAATACAAATGACCAAGAGACACTTTGTAATACAAACACACGTATAAATGATTCAGTGAAAACACTAAATTTTGAGGAATATTAAATAAAATTTAAAATAAAATTAAATAATTCACATATTTTTGTTTAATTTGATCATTTTAAATCTTTGTAAGTACATAAACAAACATACACATATAAAACTCACGCCTTTTTCCCATGGACGCCAATTGATACGATGCTTACAAGCCGATTCTATTTATTTCGTTTACGTTCATATACATATCTGGTCATACACGCACACAAATCATCACACATCTTTGTTTTATATTTTTGTCTGTTCTTATTTTAAGTTGGTATGTCTATGTAGACAGGTGATAGGGCTAGTGATTCTGGATACGATATATCGAGAATCACTAGCCCTATCACCTGTCTTCGTTATCGGAAGCGTTTCCCTTACACCCTGTATATTTACGTAAGTACTTACCAAATAAATGTGTCCGAACATAAATAGGAAATACTAATGAAATATAGACATACCAACTTAAAATAAGAACAGAAGATCCATCAAAAAATTGGAAAAAATAATGAATAATTTTCTCGTTTTTTTAGCATTTTTCGTACACTATGCTGTGAACAGTTAAATAAAAGAACCATTATTCGCGATTAAACACATTTTTTTTCTTTACAACTAACAAGCAATGTATTCGTAAATAAATATCATCTGACGCTTGCGCATGACCTAGAGTTCAAAGTGCACGCGCGCTCGCCGACAGCCGCGCGGCTAACAACCCCAAGTCCACGCGACGACTGACACGTACATGGGGAGGTGAAGGGGAAGGCGAGATGAGCATCGCCCGAGGTACAGAGATAATTGTGACCGTATTGTACCAGCTGTCTGCACTCACGTGCTTGAGCACGTGAGTGCAGACAGCTGGTACAACACGGTAAGTAAGTAATAATAACCTTCGTACGAATTCTGATAATCAAGGTAAATGATCACAAAACTCATTGGTATAGGCCGAGGTTTGAACCCGGGCCGGGTCACCTAGTTAGAGAGAGGAGTCCACGGCTATGCACGGCGCGGCGGCGACCTTGGGCATCCTTTGTAAAGCGCCGCCAAAATAAATAAGACGAAATATTACAGAGGCGTCAACAGTTTTAAATTGATGCACTGTGTCGTGCATTTAATAAAAGTTTTGTATGTAAGTCGATAATCGATAATGCACTAGATAAAATAAATGATCGCGACTATAGCCGTGATTGACTAAATTAATAATTATATTATAAAAAAGATTTTCTCCTTTGTAATTTGTTGATCTTTGCACATCAAAAGACACCGCTATCTGACTTCACGACGTTTTACACGTTTTATAGGGGTAGGCATTTTGAAAGTGGTGTTTGTAAATTCCGTATAAATCCCGTGACTCGGCCCCGGCCGTACGCATTACCTTATTTTTATTAACACTATATTGAAATAAAAATGGATGATGGTTAAAAATCAGGCAGGATTGGATTATCCTCACCATCTGAAACGTATGGTTACCCTACGAAATTACGTGCATGCAGTTGCGGGGTCGCGGGGCGTGACGCTCTCGCTCCTCCCACTCGCTCAAGGTCGCTGTCACTTATTGTCGCCTTAAGTCTCATGTTACAGGTGGCGAGCCAACAACCGGCCACAAATAAAGACTTCGGGCTGTTACTGATTTTCAGATGAAAATGTCCAATAACACTTTGCCCGAACCGGGAATCGAACCCAAGGTCTTATTTATGCTCAGCAGTAGCGCTTGCCACCACTAGATCAACGAGGCAGTCTTGATTGATGTTATCCGCTGCATATATAAAGGAGTTACCCAATACAAAATACGGACACCAAATATTTCATAAACCCATCTCACCAGTTCTCAATAACAAAGGTACCGAACTTATATCGCCTGTCAAACATGATAAACTTGGGCATTTTTGCCTCCAGCCTCAGCCTAGCCTAGCCTTAAGTTAGGATATTAAACTTAGTCGTACCTATACGAGACACAGGATCTAGCTTCACGACGATTTTGCCTCGGTGACATCTAAATCTACCTCGAAAACCTTAGGCACATGTGTGGTGAAAGGATTTTGAATCTTATTGTGAAGTGGTAGAGTATGATTTCATGTGGGGGAAAAGTTGTGTATGCTTCTCGTTGCACAGGTAAGGGGTGTGGTGCAAGTGTTGAGTTTGGAGCGTGCATGCAGTTTATTTATATGTTTGTCACTTTTCCGTCGACGCGCGTTTAAAATTATTAATTATGACGTTTATTAATGTGTTCTATATTTCAGGTCCTCAATTGCATCTCGCCATACCTATCCTATTTTCTATCTCTTAAGTAAATCATTTACCAAACCATCATCATCATTATCATCTGCCTAGCCCTTTCTCGACTATGTTGGGTCTACTTCCAGTCTAACTTGATGCAGCTGAATACCAGTATTTTACATAAGCGACTGCCATGATATGAACTGATATGAACTCCACAAACAATAGTTACTTTAAAAACCATGATAACAGCACACGACACAGTTGGCGCAGTGGTTAAGCGATTGACTGCTGCGCTGCGTGTCGCGGGTTCGATTCTCGCACGGAACAAATATTTGTATGACCTACAAGTAGTTGTTCCGGGTCTGGTTGTTTGTGTATGTGAGTTTAAATGTTTGTAAATGCATCCACAATACTGGAGAAACTCCTAGTGTGGGACAAAGTAAAAAAAAAAAAGTTAACAAGATCCGACTTCTTTTATTTTCTTTGAAAGAAAGAAAGAAAATACATTTATTTAGCACAGACTAAGAGACACACAATACACCAGGTAGTTAGATATTAGTTGTACATCAGATAAAAATAAGTTAAAAAATAAAAAGTGCAAAGTCCGATGTAAGAAATTAGCAGGAAAGTGTGCCTCACGGCTGCGCCAAAAAGGCCCAGTTCAGCAAAAATGCCAGACAACTGGTGCCTGACGCGCTTTGCGTTTACCCGGTATGTACCTATTATGAATCAGCACAATAAACATTATAGCACAAAACTCATTCGTGAAGTCATAAGACGTAGTCTATATTTTGAAATCGCTCTCCGCTCATGCATTGGTCCATGTAAAGTTAAAGCCAGCGCTAAATTGTCAGCTGCAGCTCGCAGTGTGTCAGATTAGCTGACGGACACTCACGGCGCGCTTCTTGCGAGCCTTCGTCGAGCCAGGAGGGATGCAAGTCAGGGGGCAGGTTGCAAGGTACAGGAAAATTTTGGGTTAGAAGAAGTGGGATTGCAAGATTGAGAAGATTTGAGAGGTTTTTTTTATTTATTCTTATGTACCTACAATTCGTAACCATAATAGACCCAAGCGAAGGTGACGGGATGAGCTTGAAATCTAAAGACAGAATTGGTCTTTAGAATGAAATGGCCTTTGGACGTCTGCAGTACTTTTTTTTTTTTTTTTTCAGGATGGGAAATCATCAAATGACTCCTCCCGCTCTGGGTGGAGCGGAAGGGAGTGTCAGACTCTTACTGACTAAAACCCACCCGTGTTCCTTCCTTCGCCCTTTATGTTCCGGGCCAGCGGTAACCCATTCGGACAATCCCGCTGACCCGGCAGGCTTCGGCCCTTACGGGCCCCTTCTTTTAATGCTGACATCTCTTTGAGGCGCGCGTGGAACACGTACGCGCCGTCCGGCACGGGCCTGGTCCTGATCGGACGGTGATCTACCCATTACTCTCCGCCCGCAGGCCCGCGCCTACGGTGGCCGGGAGTCGTCGCGCGGCTCCCGACGCCCGGAGCGTCTCCCGCGGCGGCTGGGACGGGAGGCTACGTCTGCAGTACTTAGATATCAAAGAACAGTGAAAGGTATAATTTTATGTCTTTCATGCATATGCAGTGCTTTTTGCAGTAGGTAGGTATTGGTAAAATAGATTTTTCTTTTTTAAATAGCATTAATTTGCTAATGTCTCACTGACCCCTTCAAAGGCAATTTGACCAGTAAAAGCTACTAAAAGAGATGTAAGGGAAGCAAGAAGAATAATCCTTGACATTGGCAAACAATATGAAAATAACAGTCGATTTAAAGAGTGAATTTTAAAATAATTGTAATACGTGTAGTGGTATTAACAAACCACAAAGTACTCATAAAACTGATCCCGATAATCACAAGCGCATCAGCATGCAAATGTTAGTCGAATATTCTGTGCGTATTTAACACCAAAGTAATTAATTTTAAACGTGCTCGCAGTCGTAATTGCCTAATTACTGCACAACAATTGCGCGACACTTGTATATTACAATGTAGCTTCATATTTGAATTTATTTCATTGATATACTTCTGGCTTTTGTTGACTAATTAGTTAGTTATAAAAGAGTTACTATTTACTATGTTTTTCACTATTTATTCATTTTGGATGGGTTATAAATCCAGTGAGGATATTGCTAACGTACATGGGTACTAATTAGCAGGTCGATCAGAAGTTCATAGAATTAGAAGCTGTATGTACAGCCAACAAAAGAGTTAACTAACCAGGGAGCTTGCTCAAACTGCTTTATTAAGTTGTATTTGTCTTGTATTCAGTAATAAATGTTTAGTAAAGTAATACTGGTATTCAGCTGCTTCTGGTTAGACTGGAAGCCGACTCCAATATAGTTCGGAAAAGGCTAGGCAGATGATGTTTTGTGTAAAATCTTCCTCATTTTTGTGCGAGTATCTTATGATAAAAATATTATTAAAGCAAGCAGCATAAATTGTTAACTAACCATCTTAAATATATTGGGTGTTACTTACCTACGAACTAGTACATGTAAATTTCGCTGGTTGCCTGTCTTTTGTTGAAATATGTTCCATTTAGGTAAAATCTGCAGGTACGAAACAAAATCGTGGCACATGTAGTAAAGTTAGAATACATATTGCTGATTTCTGAAATGTGGGTACCGTACGTATAATGGAGCAGACTAGCGCACACTTCAGACCCGCCGTTAGCCGTACTCGTGTTGTATTTGACTATAGACTTTCGTATAGTAACTTTAGTTCGGGATAACACAAATAGATTGTACAGTCAACAAGGAGCAATATTGTTAGGCAATTATCTAACAAATTCCTGTATCACATAGCGAGCGGTTCAGGAAGGTGACATACCTTCTTGAACTGTCATTTTCATTCAAAATTTTATCAATGACATCACTAAAATATTAATGTGCTAGTAAAAGAGTCCTTGAGTGAACCAAATCAGTTCAGAACAAATTCACATTGACATAAGATTTTCATCAATGATTTTCCAGTACATTTAAATGTTTTACTGATCGCCCTTCACCAGTTCGTAAACAAATTTGTAAAAGTATACATCTCGGCATTGGAAGGGACCCACCTTAAATCCTTCGGCGATGGGTGTCGGCCAGAGATTTATCCGTCTGCCGTGTGACAGTGAGGCAGGTGGACGCAGGATTACGAGCATAAACTACCTTACAGCTGCAAAATGTTAGCGAGAGCACGGGAATCTGCTTATGGAAAACGTTATGCTCGTTGTTGGGATTATTTTGGTGGCCGATAGGGTTTTTTTTTTTATAAATATTTTTTTTTGGTACCATTTCCAGGGAAATTCAAAGATTACAAATACGAAATGTTTATAGGTACGTTCCTAAAAATGTTTTTAAACTGTATTATAGTCATAATTTTGAAGACCATATGATTGTTCTCGAAAGTTGCAATGTTAAATTCTCATGTCATCAAGATTACCATTAGATTATTTTGATAATCAGAGAATTTTTCCGCATAAACTCAAAACTTCACTCCTATTATTGCTCCCACCATCACATTCGACCAAATTGCTTGCATCACCCACTAAATTCCTCAAAACCGACCACATAATCGGAAGATTAAAACCTCTCAGTTAATTACCTAATACCCACCTAGCCTAAAGGGTAGCAGATCAGTCGCCAGTCCGACTTCTCATTACAGCGGGCGGCATCAGTAATTATCTTCACGCGCCATTGGTCGCGGCGATTAACAATTTGCCGAGGGAACCCTAACCAGCACGCTTCATTGTACGGAACCCTTTGTTAGGCACGGTGGTGTGATGTATCGTGGTAGACTTTACGAGGTTTCCAGACGATCGGCTTCTAATTGAGTTTTTCGTGGAATTTCGGGATTTTATTTTGGGTTCGTGTTGAAAGGTAAGGCTTTGTCATTGTTCATTGAATGTAGTTTGTTTTTGTCTTCCAGCAATGCTTCCAGCTAAATCAACATTAGATGGAGCATCAACATTCAGCACTGTTGGTATCTTCTTGTAAAAGCAGCAGCATTTCTGCAGCCGAGCTACATTGGTTCAATTAACATTAAATTAGACACTTCACCTATTATATCCATCAATCACTAAGTCATTTTAAGTTAAATATTTAACTAACTGTGCCCGCGACTTTGTTCGCGTACATGTTGGAAAACAAATTTAATTTCATGGGTTTTATTTATTATATGCAGAATCCTAATTTTTTTCTAAAATAAAAGTGCCCGTAGTTACACCTTATAATATCAGCCATAAAGTCCCGTCAAAATCAGTCCCGCCGTTTTGGAGATTAGCCGGAACAAACAGACAGACAGACAAATTTTTTTTAAATTGTCGAATATACTACTATGCTACTTATAGCATAGTAGTATATTATACTTTGATAATTATGCCTTTAGCTAAAAGCTGTTATTTTGACATCACAAACAGACACTAACATTTTATTTATTTGAATATTGTATAGATTAAATATTCAAACTGGTGCATCTGCATTACGCTTCAAAAACATTGCAATTAAAAAAAAAACAATACGTACCACTTTGTACAACATACAATACAGCAAAAACAAAAGATCACTCGTCTCACAGCTCTCACATCGTTAACAACGCCACTCCAACAGAATAATAAGAGCGAACAAAAAAGTCAATTTTAATATCAACTGTACTGTAACACGAAATTATTGTCGTCGCGATTCAATCTCATACACAAAGAAACTTTTGACTTTCCAAGTCTTTGTCATCCGCGGAAACAATAAGAGACATTATTTTGAAACAATTTTCATCATTTTCGCTATTTTGAGGGATTTGCTTAGTGTCGGGGAGAGGGGTGAGGCGGCAGCGGGCGCGCCGGGCTGAGGCGACTTATTCTAGAAATTGGTTTTGAAAAGAGTTTTTGTGAATTGATTTTGACGGGTAAAGTAATATTGTAGTGTCTGGTATTTTTTTTTTTAATAATTATTAATCTGTAAAACCATTTACAACAATAGCACGGCAAACATAAAACTGAATACTGCTGGACCTTCCTTCCAAATCCAAAAAGGCGTTAAACAAGGTGATCCGCTCTCTCCCAAATTGTTTACGAGCACACGTAAGGAGATATTTAAGTCACTGGCAGCCTCATGGAAGACCAAGGGCATTGACGTCGGCAAGAAGAGGCTGACAAACCTCCGATTTGCCGACGACATCATCCTTTTTGCCCCCACAGCTCCAGAACTCCAGACCATGGTCCAAGAGCTGAGCACGGCTAGCTTCAGGGTGGGGCTTGCGATGAATCGGTCTAAGACCCAACTAATGACCAACAGCACTAAGCGTAGGATCGTGGTAGATGGGCAGGAAATAATTTATGTCGGTGAGTATATCTACTTGGGCCAGTTACTTTCATTCGAAAACAGGCAGGAAAAGGAGATCGATCGCCTAATCGAGAACGCCTGGAAAAGCTACTGGTCCATGAAGATGCTAATGAAGGGTGATCTGCCGATCTCCCTGAAGCGCAAACTCATTGACATGTGTGTCCTGCCTGTCCTAACCTACGGTGCTCAGACCTGGTCGCTCACCGAGTCGCAAAAGTTCCGCCTTGGAGTTTGCCAAAGAGCGATGGAACGCAGCATTCTGGGTGTTAAAAGACAGGACAGAATTCAGAACACCACGCTGCGTTCCAAAACGGGCATACTGGATGTAGGAAAGAAGGCTGCCAGGCTCAAATGGGATTGGGCGGGTCACATCAGCCGTATGCACGATGACCGCTGGGCAAAAATCTCCACACAATGGGTGCCTGAAGATGGACGGCGCCGCCGAGGCCAGCCCAGAAAGAGATGGCGAGATGACCTGGACGCGTACCGCGAGAGCTGGTTCGAGGTGGCGCGGGAAAAGAGTTCCTGGAAGGATTTGGGGGAGGCCTTTGCCCAGCAGTGGGACAGCATAGGCTAGTAAAAAAAAAATCTGTAGTACTAACAATAAAGCTGATGAGTTTGTTTGTTACGCGCTAATCTCTAGAACTACCGGTCGGATTTCAATACTCGTATTTGATCGGACAAAACAAAACAAAAAACAACCTTTAAAGAAAAGCAAGACAACAACTATGAAGAACTACATCATACAAAAACCTAAACTTGTGTACAACAAGGACAGTACTCCGCACGAGCAAACACTAATGATAGAACAATATGAATCAGAATAGCAACCATAGAAGGCCCCTCCCGCTCTCCCAATCCGGCTGGTCCCCGTGGGAGCAAAAGACCGAAACCCTTCAGAGACAATACTTTTAATCAGTTAAAGCCTGAGAACAATAAATAATCTATAAAACTCTGGAGGAGGCCTTCACCCTCAATATTTGAGGGGTTCATGCATGCATGTTATTAAATTTCAGAATCCATTTATAATAATATAATTTATTTTTATTATTTAATGAATATTAATATTGAAATCGAATTAGTAAAAATGTTTTAAATAAAATATAAAAAAAATAATAACTTTTTATTGATCAATGTTATATTGAAATTGATAATATTGTACATTAAATTGATATTGTTAAGTTAAATAATACATTTTTGATTGCAATTACGAAAATGAAAACTAAACAATAATATTTATGAAATTGAATCAATCTATAATTATTTTATGTTAATTATGCATGAAATAAAAGGCTTTTTTATTTTTTATTTTATTTTATTTTTATTTGATCGGACTAGACTATAGGAATGTTCTTTTTGCATTTGATAGCCCAATTCTTGAGGAAGTTTATAGGCTATTTAATATCACTCTATGATCTTTAGGAGCTGATCAAAAAGAAAAAAAGTCAGAGAGAATGCTAAGAACGAAAAACGAAGAGCGAGCGCGGGCACCGACGCGATGCGACGGAGTGGTTCGGGGATCAAGAAATTTCACGCGGACGTCGCGGACAGAACCCAGTACTTAAATAATAATAAAAAATAGTTTAATTCAAGTAACAAGACTCTTAGTCCAGCAGATACATAGAAGGATACAGACAGGATAACAAGCACAGACAAAAACGAACACGCACGAGGTGACAATATGTCTGCTGGAGCATTGCCGGATGTAAGGTCTATCCAGTCCGTCGGCGACCATCGCGATCATCAATCAATATCATCATCATCATAATTATACAATCGAGAAAGTTACATTATTCGATTATTATAATAATAACACCATTGTTAAATACAATAATGCCTTTGTCCGGTAGATGCAAATTAAACAAATTCGCAAATTAATAATTAACGCTTCATTAGAGTTCAATAAATAATAAATTACTATTGTTATGGATATTAGAACTGGGCTGAACCGCTGGGCTGGCCGCGAACGGATTTGTATTATTAACATTTAGGTACATTATGCACTCTGCATTATTTATTAATTAATTCTTATGGTCGTAGCAGAATACTTAATACGTATAGGACGAACAAAACAACATTAAACATTTTTAGGCATTTTGTTATGTAAGTAATGCCTCGTATTTATAGTAAACAAAAGTTCCACAAGATTGTTGCAGCTACATGTTTTTGTGTTGCGAAAAGACATGTCATGTTGCTAGCTACATTGCATGCATGCAGTTTTTGTTCGAAACGTAAGTTGAAACGTGATTCTGTTTACCGTGAGAACGGGTATTTGGACTAAATAAATAATATTTATGTCACTATGTAGCTAATATAAAAACTAATCCTCTGACTTTTCCTACAGTACTTTGAATATTATGTCCAAACTGCTTATTTTTAAAGTATGACATAACATCGATATCTCGACGCAGCGGGCTTTGTCGCGCCGCGCCTCGCCCGTGTGCCCGACACGGAACTCGGAACAAATCAAATTTCCTCTCCACCCGCGCGCCCGTCGCGCCCGTCGCGGGCACCACACAGAGGGAATTTAAACCAACAAACTATATCTTTATGTTTTCCTTGTCTCGGAAAATACGTAAAATATTCCCTTTTTACATCGAGCTTATTTCTGTGACAACTAAGCTTGTATTACAAAGGTATGTGTTTTTGGAAGCTGTACAAAGCAATGTGATATTCAAATCATTTTTTGATCTCTGTGAGCCAGGTGAGTAAAGTATAGTTTCTGTATGAAACATCGTGGAAAAAGAGTTAAAGATAAAAGTATTATGTCAACCCATTTTTTTGGAACTCGTTGAACTCCCAAACTAATCATAAGAGTATGAATAAAACATGGTAGTGTTGTTTTGTTATACTCTTTGCATTACGAACTCAGTAATGGATGAATAATGATTAATTAACTTTTAATTTTTTTTCCTTGAAAAGGCCGGGTTAGTTACTGCCTATTCCTGTTTATATTTAGCCCTCCGCAAACGTGTGCGCGGGTGATGAAGGGTGCCACACTATTTAGTAATAATAGTGTGGCACCCTTCATCACCCGGCCGAAACAAGGCATGACGGCGAAACCAGGCACCGATGACACAACGACTCCAAGGTTTAGAGTTACACATCAACGCAGATGTCTTTATTATGAGGGAAGGGAAGTATCAGATCACGGAGCACTTGTAGAATACTGAAGTGAGTGGGAAAAGTATCGTGTATTACCGTTTTGAGGTCATAAAGATAATCTTTGTTGGGCCCGGTCCGCTATATTGATAGTTGGATACCTAAGCCTCGTGAAATAATAACTATTGTACTGTACGAATGAATTATATTGGAAATGCAAATTAAACGGTTACAAGATTTGAATCGCGACAATAAAAAAAGCGTGCGTTCTTCCGCGAGTCGGAGACGAGTCTGTCCGATGATGGCCGAACAGGAGCGCGCGCGCCGCACTTTGGCGGCCTATGGGAATCGGCTGTGAAGTCAGTCAAACATCACCTAAGGCGAATATTAAAGTTAGCACACCTAACATTCGAAGAAATGTCCACACTGTTGATACAGATTGAGGCTATACTGAATTCCAGACCTCTTACTCCTATGTCCGATGATCCTTCTGACCTTTACCCGCTCACCCCGTCTCATTTCCTTATTGGGCGATCGCTAATCTTTGTGCCTCATCCAC
The DNA here is from genome assembly GCA_927399505.1 of Luperina testacea. Lineage (NCBI taxonomy): Eukaryota > Metazoa > Arthropoda > Insecta > Lepidoptera > Noctuidae > Luperina > Luperina testacea. The sequence goes on from OV656774.1 coordinate 613,847, forward strand.
AGATGACAGCAGCTAACATAACGTCACTGCAGCGATTCCAACGGATCGAATATCTTAAGCAACACTTTTGGAACCGGTTTTCTAATGAGTACATTACGTTGCTTCAACAGAAAACCAAATGGCACACCTCGTACGGTGATCTCAAGCCCGGTAATTTGGTGGTCCTGAAGGAGAAGGCGCTGCCACCCCTCATGTGGCTACTGGGCCGCGTAGTACATGTTCTCCCAGGCAAGGACGGCGTCGCTCGGGTTGCTGACATCAGGACGAAGAAGGGGATCGTCCGCCGAGCCTATAACACAATCTGCCCCCTGCCAGTTCAAGCAGTTGAAGGCACTTCAACCGGGGGAGTATGATGACGCACGGCGGAGTACGCGGGGGCGGGCCGCCAGTGACGGCGCGCGCGCTCCTGTTCGGCCATCATCGGACAGACTCGTCTCCGACTCGCGGAAGAACGCACGCTTTTTTTATTGTCGCGATTCAAATCTTGTAACCGTTTAATTTGCATTTCCAATATAATTCATTCGTACAGTACAATAGTTATTATTTCACGAGGCTTAGGTATCCAACTATCAATATAGCGGACCGGGCCCAACAATCTTTGAGTAAGGTATGTCTTGCTCTGATTGAACGAGTTATTCCGGTCGGATCCCCTGATGCTTATTATTGTTTTAATTTGTCTCATCCACTATAAACTTTGCAACATCATTCCGGTCTATCTATACTCTTTTTATTGTAAAGGTCTGAGGGCAAGATTGCACCAACAGAAACAACGATTTATAATGAAATTGGTTACTGCCGATGTGCTGACGATAGACCTCAAAGGTGACTTTCTTATGTAGTTACGTTACTAGACAAAGGAAGAAAAGTAAAAATTCTGCCTAGAAAATGCCAATGGCTTTGAATATTTATAAACAATTGTCATCAGTTTGTGTAACATCAATCAAATCAGCCTATCGCAGTCCACTGCTGATCACAGGCCTCTCTAAGCTGCGCCAGAACACCCTGTCTTCAAATGTAAGTAGGTAGATAATTATTTTGTTTCTAGATAATGAGTGATAATAAATTATTAACATATTTTAGATTTTAATTAGTCACGTTCGTATCATTGTGTTTATAAAACATTGCATCGTTTCAAAACTTTTTAAACAGCAGTTTGTAAAATAATAGATGTTATCCGTGGGTTGCAGGACTAGCCCCACTTTGTATGCAGCACTAAATTCTAGCAGTTTACCGTTTTTACCTCCCGTTACATAGAAATGTTTTCAATATTTACAAAAGGGCTTTGTTTTAAAATGTTTTTTATGCAAAATGGTTTATTAAAATCTAAATAAACGATTGAAAAGTACAAAGTTTGCCAAGCTTGATCTGATATTACAACAACAATGGCCTTATCTATTAGAGGTTAAATGGTTTCGTCTTTTGTTTATAGCTATGTTTATAGGTCCAGTATTAGGTATCTTCCTCATAGTTCGATATTACTCCCCCAAAACGAAATGAACAATCGCAGACTATTTTTTAGATTATCCGATTTTTTTCGATATTTCATTTGTTGGGGAAAGCATACCTATAGCCAATATTTACTGGCCTAAATTAGTTCACTTCGATCTTCCTCAATTGCACGTCACTGAGATCGATCCTACCCTCTCATCCAGTTATAAGCGGCCAGTGGCTTCCCTGCCCAGATCGCTGGTATAATCATTTACAATTCCAATTCCGAAGTCCAGCCAAGAAGTTAACCTACCAAACACCATAACTCATATCCATCCATTCAAACATCCCTTAAACATCCATATCACGTGTAACATTCACATAAAAACTAGCTAATTCAAATTCAATCTCAACCGGCTTGTTAGAGGTATGAATAGGGGGTGTAAGAGGTGTAGGCAGGGGGCGTGGGGGGAGGGACGGTCCCAGGTCACAATAGCCGCACCGGTGTTCGTAGGATAGTGCTTTAGGGATGTGGTGAACGGAATTGTGGTGCGGGATGCGGGATTTGAGGGGTGAACTGGATTTTTTGATGTTATTATTATATGCGTTTAAAGGTTGAGTAGAAATAGTTAAAGGTAAGTCTTGCAACTAAGCGTCCACGTAGCGTTTTTTACTTAGAATTAGCTAAATTAAGCTTTGCAATGATTCTCGGCATTTTTCACTCCGTACTAGATCTCTCTACTTCCTTTTGACGTTATTTTGCTTGTTCATTTTCGTAGATATGGTAATTATTTTATTGATACACTTAAATTATACAAGCAAGCAACGGTTTATTAACAGACTTCTAAAAAGGAGGAGGTTCTCAATTTTGATGTTTCTATTTTTTTTATGTACCTATGTTCAGGTATAACTCCATCGTAAATAGACGGATTTGCAATATATTTTTTGGTCGAAAGGTTTATTCCAAAATGGTCCCATTTAAATTTCGTAAAAATCTGATGATGAGTTTCGGAAACAGACGACGGAACTCTTCAATAAATGCCAGCAAATCAACCGCGATTGCTGCTATAGCATATGTATGCATTGTTTACGCAACCACACAACATAACATCACGCCTGTACACTTTAAAGGGTTAGGCAGATGTGTTCAATAGCTTTCTGTCATTGATATTCACATAGCAAGTAGTGATAATATGAATTTGTTTGGGGTAGGTAGGTACAACTAAAAGTGAAAAATAAAAATTTTTACAAAAAAAACAACCGACTTCCAAAAAAACACTACAAAGTGAAAAATAACTTTAATTTCGAAAGTCGGTGTCAAAAAACGAAAAAACAGAACCAACAACACCGACTTCCGAAATTAAAGTTATTTTTCACTTTGTAGTGTTTTTTTATATCAGTCAATGTTGAGTCAACTGAAGAAATTACTTTCAAATCCAAGCAAAACCATTCTTTTCTCGGCTATATTTATCACAGATAAATCGCGGGACAATTATTCTAGTCACATCACTAGCCAGGCACGATTGAATCATACCGTTCTCAGTAGATTGTCGCCGACGTCTTGAGCAAAAGAGCAAAAAAAATAACGTTCAGAACGGGATCCCGGCCTCAGATGACGTTAATGAATTCACGGAAAATATCTTTGGGTATCCCGGGGATCTCGATGGTGTAATGGAGGAAATGAAAGGTGCTTAATCAAAGGCTAATAACATAATCTGCAAGAAAGAGAAGGTGTACCGAACAGACTACTTTCGGACAAGTTTGTACCATAGTGGCAAAAGATTGGTAGTTAACAAGGTTGATAGCGAGATTGACTCTGATTACTGAAGGGATTTAGTTATGTTAATTGTGAGGATATTTGAGTACTCTATCTTTAATCAATGATAGGTACCTCTCTGTGCGTGGGGTTCTGGGAACGATACTCAGATCAGACAAAGTGTTACCAGCACAGCAGTCCAGATGTACCCCATTTGATGGTATTAGGCTCGCCTTCTGTAACATGGGACTTACACGTAACTGGCAACATGAGGTTATACTAAGCACCTCTGACAGTAGTCAAGGAAGGAGTACCTTCGGGGATACAGGCGTTATGGTATGAACACCCCACAGATGATCAGATAGGTACCTACTTGAACTAGACTTTACAACTGATTGTTGGATGATTCATTATAAGCCATGAGCGGGTTCTGTGATTTCTGAGAAGTAATTACAAATGTATACTAAATTAATCGTGTGACCTACACACGTAATATCAAGTTAAATTAAATTATCTTCAATCGGCTCAAGTTAACATCTCAAACAAAGGCTTTGCTGATAACTAATTAACTAAATTAACTGTTTGTAATAGTCTGAGCACATTATGAACGTATGAAGGAAAGGTGTTTATCTAGTGTTGATTAATTTAATGAATGCTCGTTCAAGTGATGATGAAAAAGCTCTAAAAAAAATTTGTGCTTTCATGAGTGAAACTTATAAAAGAAAATTAAAGTCTTAAGAATGATTGTGTCCCTATAAAACACCTTTACTAATTAAACAATAAACAATTTTTGCGTGTTTTTTTGGTGTCGTATGCAGCTTCAGTAATCCAAAAAGAATAATGTTACCGATGCATATTTTTATGTTAATAAGATATAGGTACGGTCAGCGAAAAAGTTACCAGTGCAACTTTCACACATCATCTAAATTGACGTAGGTACATTTATTCGATACGTTATATTTCATTATTTCACATTATAATAGTTACGAGTTAATTATTCTTTTAATTTCACTTTTGTTCCGACTTTAGGATTTACTTATAAACGTTCATTAAAGGTAAGACACGTTTAAACATCAAAATTGTATGGTTAAACGTCACTAACCATTATCTAACCTTAAGCAACTTTTATAAATAAAGGGGTTTTTTTTGAGGGTGTGAAATCATCAAATGACCCCTCCCGCTCTGGGTGGAGCAGAAGGAAGTGTCAGACTCTTACTGACTAAAACCCACCCGTGTTCCTTCCTTAGCCCTTTATGTTCCGGGGCAGCGGTAACCCTTTCGGACAATCCCGCTGACCCGGCCGGCTTCAGCCCTAACGGGCCCCTTTCCTTTTGCTGACATCTCTTTGAGGCGCGCGTGGAACACGTACGCGCTGTCCGGCACGGGCCTGGTCCTGATAGGACGGTGAGCTACCCATTACTCTCCGTTCGCAGGCCCGCGCCTATCGTGACCGGGAGTCCTCACGCGGCTCCCAACGCCTGGAGTATCTCCCGCGGCGGCTGGGACGGCTGTAACTAGAGGCTCTGTCTCTCAACCATCCCGCCACCTCCTTCGCTAGCATGACTGCTTCACAGAAGGAAGTGACGGCCTCCCACTGCCTCTCGCACCGGACCATGGTTTGAACCAGAGCCGGACGCGAGAAGTCGCCGCCGCTGCCGATTGCCTCTACGAAGATACGGCGGTGTTCCACCCAAGCTGGGCAGACCTCCACCGTATCCTCTGGGCGATCCTCGCAATGGTGACACCCGGGCGTTTCCTCCCGCCTGATGATTTGCAGGAACCTCCCGAAACATTCGTGTCCGGTGAGAACCTGCGTCAGGCGGTAGGTGAGGATGCCGTGACGCCTCTCTAGCCACTCCTCAAAGAGGGGTCTTATCGCCACTACTTCGTTCGCCACCACTTCATCGTTGTCTCGATGCCGATGTGAACCCCTCCTACCGTTAGTTGAGATGCCGATGTTGGCCTGTTCCGGGGCCCATGAATCGACATGGCCTCGGACTTGTTGTGGTTGACAATGATACATTTTGCTCAATAGTTACAATGAAAAAATTACTAAAGTGTTACTTATTCCGCTTTTGTCGCTGACTTTACCTACTTAAGTTACAAAGGTCATACGTCAATATTAACGAAGAAACAAGTCTAAGTAGTGAGGTTATCCGTAATAAAATAAAAATCTATTATAAGGGGGATATTTCTGTAACACTTAACTTCGTGACTCTGGTTGCTCCCGGCTATCATTCGTGTATCTTTGACAGTTGTTACGGGTCGTCAGAAGCCCGAAAATCTGACAACCACTCTTGCCAAGGCATATCGCGTTACCCAGTAACTGGGTTGTGAAGGTCAGATAGGCACTCGCACCATGTAAAATACTAGTATTCGGCTGCATCCGGTTAGACTAGAAGCCGACCCTAACTAAGTTGGGAAAAGCATAGGCAGATTAGATTTATGTATCACTTAAAAACTTGACTCGGTATAAAAATAATCCCAATTATAGAAGTTAACAAAATCATACAAACCTAAAGTAAAACCCAAGCTAAGTCTTAATAATTTTATTTGGTATTCAGTGCACGCACTCCGTGGTAATGTACGCGCGGTTCAGTGTTCCAGTCTATATTCTAAAGTAAGACTAATTTATAGCCGACGGAAGCCTGACGCCTGAAGCAATTAACATGATAATGTCATTGGAAATAATTGCTAAGTCTTACGAGTCTGTTATAAAGGTATTATAAAGTTATAAAGGTAGAACATAAGGCTGTACAAATGTTATCGGTGACCGATGAATAAGGTCGGTCTCTTTCTGTGGACACTGGTATTTAAATTGTTACGTTGTTTTTTTTTTGTACCTAATATTTACCTGTGAGCATATGTTGTAAATTGTGAGGTTTCCAATATTGATCTCAATGGTTTTCCAACTGAAATGTTCATTGTTGTCTTCGACAATGACTTTAGACTGCGATTTATAGAAGGAGTCATCCCTTCATCTGTACTTCGTCACTGGACTCTTTAGTAACACTTTCTGACGATAAATCACTTTTCAAAACCCTATTAAACAGGTTTCCACAATAAATTAGATCCCTCATATCGTAATCAAGGAGGTTTGTTTACATTTCTAATGTCATTCAGTCAAACGTCAGTTTGTGACAGTGACAGTTGGAGGCGACACCTAGCGGTTGCAGATTCACTGTTGTAGTTTTGATCGATAAATTTTAGCATGTGGATTGGAAACCAACGAACTGAAATCGTACAGCCAATCCTTAATCAATTTCATCTTTTTCTTTAAAATACATATTTCTCTTTTGACCATAAACGGAAGTGAAATTGTTTTTTTATTATAGACATTTTTTCTAGAAGCATCGATAGCTCACAATGCATATTTAATCTGTGCTTTGTAAACGATTGAGGGTGACCAGGTTAACATTCTCAATTCGCCGTGTGACTCTGGGGGTAAAGCTGACAAACTTTAGGGTTAGAAATAAGAAATAATGAGTTTGTTAGCTTGGACCTTGTAAATTGTTATTGTTTCAGAGAATAAACGTCGTATTGGACAGTTGTTAGGGATTTTGAAGAATTAAATATCTTGGTGTAGTGATTCATCATTCATCAGTCATCCGTGCTCTGGTAGGTTTTTACCTGAAACAGGGGAGATTTTCTAGGTGGTCCGTCTAATTCCGGTTCGGGGGGCATGACAGGACCTTGAGAGTTCACGGTCCTCCTTTTGCGATTGAACTCGCTTGAGCTTCGGATCAAACTTTGTCCAATTTTTTAAAAGGACTCCATGCGTTGGAAGGATTCACAGATGAAAGGGGCGGACCTGCTCGCCGGCCGGCCGCATCTTGCGGTCAGGTGTTTCCACCATTAAACAACTATGAGGCAGCTCGAGTGATTCGTCTCGCCGCCAGGACCTAATGGAGCCTCTGGGGCCTGGACGCGAGACCCGTTCCTCGAGCCTACTCAGCCTCCTGTGGAGACGACTGTGCGGTGGCAGAGTCCGCCTAGCGAATTAGCGCAGGCGGGACGGTTTTTTTTTATTTATAATTTACCCCCTTTTACGTTATTTCTACGGGTTCATCTATAAACCCGTGTATCAACTGCCCGGTCTTCAACCTTGGAAGCCGGTCTGCAACTAACCTTAATTAAGGACCCCGGGTTCGACACCTTCACCTAACTGGAAGTATATTGGACATCTTCGTCGTCTCCGGGATCCGGAACTCTTCAAGTTCCTGGCGCCCATTTATAATTTATTTACATTTATAAAACTGGAAGGTTGTACCTTGATATTTTATTTTTATTTAATTTAATCTTAACTATTGAAAACAGTACTGGCTTTATCTTCAACCCCCCACGACCATTGTTCATAACCGACCGAACTTTACGCTGGCTGGCATTACCTACCTTTAATTTACTTAGGTTTATTATTTGTATATTTCGATTTAATGCTATCGCTATTTTTATGAATATACTTATATTGTTGAGATAGTTTGGTGTTTCTTTGTCTTACCCTATCAACCCACCTTGCATCTGGGCTTTTGTTCCTTACCACTAGAGGGACAAAATCTCATATGTAACAAAATGTCCTAGAAGAAATCGGCAACTTAGGCTAAGGCTATTTGTACACACGTGTGTAGGCACGGTCATCAGTGTTGTATGGATCACTATGGGAGCTTTTTGACGGACATATTGAATTGAAAACTTCTTTAGGCGCGTTGGGCATTTTTTGAGATGGGAAAAAAACCATTGAACTCGCGCTACTGTTACTGTAAGCGACACCGCACGTGTTTTGTTTATAAGACGATTAAAAAAATACCTGCTTTAGATGTGTTCGGCTGTCCTCGGAATGTACTCGGTTTTAATATAATATATCCGTTATGTCAGTGAGTGATGGAAAAGTTGATAATAATTTATACATAAATATTTACAAAATAGAGCCTTAAACTAGTGGTAAGTAAGAAATAATTGGATTCTACCTGAACTAGGAATAAACCTGTATCTCGGGTATCTCACTCAAGTGCTTATACATAAGTATTAGGTATCTAAAATTCCTAAAGTATTCTGTTTGTGTTTTGTTTTCATTTCTGTCGGCACTCCGGAGTGCCACTGTTTTTTTTTTCTACGGCGCGCATTTCGCGCGGCTACATTCATTGTGTCATAGAGAATACGGCCTCTGTAATGAAACCGTGCCTTGTACAAAGAAAGGGTCATTCGATCTACTCCTACGCCGGAAACAGCAGAATATTATGAACTTTATGACTATGTTACAACTTTGTAAATCAATCTGCCTGGATTTTTTCCAACTACATTGGCGTCCGGTTCCAGACTAACCGAATGCACCGAAATACAAGTATTTTACATGGAGCGACTGCCTATCGACTATGTAACAATATTCTGACAAATAAATGCACTATTACTATTTGAACTATATTACTATTACCCTGTGACACATACGTGACACATACACCCGTACGCAAAATACGCGCGTTGGCGTGGAGTTGCGGACGTCAGCCCGTATTACCTACCTACCTACGCTGTGACACCGCCAGATTAGTTCTTTTAATGATCAATCAAACGTTGCATTAAGAAGAAGACAAAGAAGACAGTATGACGGCGTGACGCCGTCATACTGTCTTCATTGTCTTCTTCGCTTAGTAGAAATACTTTGCAATAAAAATAAGACTAGGATAGTGACCAAAGATTTCTCCTTGTGAAGTTTTAGCTTTTTAAAGAACTTACTGTCGAATACAGTCCTAAATACTTGAAGAGCCAATTTGTCGAGCCGAAATCTTAAATTGTCTGAAATCTACCTGAAAATGTAAGTGAAGCGCTGGTAATTTCTACGTACCTTTGTGTATGTTAGTGTGAGTTTTTTCTTTGTGGATTGAATTATCTCAGGCTCTCAGAACTGATTGCTTTCAAGAAAAGCGAAGTAAGGTATTTAATAAAGCGTTGTGTAAAGTGATACGTAGAGATTTGTTTTCAAAGCCCTCTTACTTTTTGGTACTGAACGCGCAACTTTTATTTTTGTTTAACAGTGGCTTCTCGCAGTTCAATCTATGAGGTTGTCGTCTACTTAATCGGGATTGCCTGTGGATGCCTCAATAAATTAAGGCCTCCAGCCAGGGCGAGCGCGCATCGCCGGCGCAGTGAAATATATAATTATGTATAATTATTTATTAAAAAATCAAAGTATCAATATTTTTTATTTTTAAATTAATTATGTTTAAACAATTATTGGTGACTATTTTGGTATAAATGCTACGTGAAAATAATGTAGAATGTTCGGAGATATTCAGACTTATTTCCAGTAGAAAATTTAATTAGTTCCAGTCGTTTTTTCTTTATTTATTAGGCATAAACACAAAAATATATTTTGTTATTATAAAAGTGTATGATATTTGTGATATGAGAAAAATTGTTTTTGATGGATTATATTCAACAAAATCTGCAAATTCGAGCTCTCAAATCAGTTCTCCATTAGTTTTTGCCTAAACATGCATCAGGAGAACGATTATTGCTAAATGAATAGATAAATAATAAAAAACCGGCCAAGATCGTGTCGGGCCACGCTCAGTGTAGGGTTCCGTAGTTTCCCGTCCGTCACAATAAGTGTTCCCACTTATGAGTTTAAAAACTTTAAAAGTGGGTATCCATTAGGTTCGCGTAATAATTGTAGTCGATCATAGATCTTAAAATATTGGGATTCGATTTTAATAATTCTTTTTTTGTTTTTGTTTGAAAAAAGATACGTTCAGGATAATAAAATATGTAAACGAATTAAAAAAATGCTTGCATATACGATTATACTACAAACTTAGTCCAGAAATTATTTTGTACAACTTTTTGTCTTTTTTGTACAAAAACTGTTGTTTCCATCAAGTTCAAAATATTTTTTTCTAGAAAGTCCTTATAAAGTTCTACTTTTCAGATTTTTTTCATATTTTCTAAACTTATGGTTCAAAAGTTAGAGGGGGGGGGGACCCATTGTTTTTTACTTTTGGGGCGATTATTCCGAAATTATTGGCATTATCAAAAAATGATTTTAGTAAGCCCCTATTCATTTTTAAATACCTTTCCAACAATATATCACACGTTAGGGTTGAAATAAAAAAAAAAACTCACTTCCCACTTTACATAATTATTATACCCTAATAAAAGATTCTTTTCCAATTTTTATTTTACCACTTTCGTCGTCGGCGGCGGCTTACGTCGGCGTGATTGATATACATATTGGTACCAAATTTCAGCTTTCTAGTGCTAACGGTCACAGATTAAGCGAGGACGGACAGACGGACAGACAGACATGGCGAAACTAAAAGGGTTCCTAGTTGACTACGGAACCCTAAAAAATCGCTGTATTATTATTGTAGGAGAGAAAACGAACTATCTTTACCAATTAAATGTTATTTATACTAACCAAAGAATAGTATTCAATTCAACGAGGAAAACATGCATCTATGCGCATTTTTGTAAGCCTCTTAAAGACTTCACATTTAGATATTCAGTATCTACTCATTCTCAAAGACTGCGATACTCAGCTACTTTCGGTAATTTTAGACGTTCTATTTAATGTTTGATACTGAAAGAAGGACCCGAAAGCCGCAGACGATTGGTAGAAGCAATATATTATATATCGGGCCTTTATAAATTGGTGCCGCCATTTTGGACTAATTCATTACTGATGTGGTTACGACGCTCTTAGAAAAATACATACCTTGAATTACTGAAATTCATGCTTTAAATGACGGCTTATTTCGGCAAAATGTGACGGTATTGATGTCGCCTATATATTATATAGGCCTAATTCTTTCTTATCATGATGGTCTTACAAGGCGAACAGTGGATACCATAGTTTTTATCTGTCGAATTCCACTTAAGATGATCTGCAATAAACTAATCCATTTTCCAAGTTTGATGATTGTAATTGATATCTCTATGGATCATAAACTTTTGCGTTCATTAGGCAGACTCTTAATAAAGACGTTTGCGGGTCGATAATGATGACGATTAACTGAACGTCCTAGCATTAAGTCATCATCAGTCAACACTCAGCACCAGAATAATCAATTGAAATCGCGAGGCATTCAAGATACCGATTGTCCGCACCACAAAGCGGGTATCAATACTGAAGCAATTATTCGGAGCACAATGCTCTATCCGATTCTATTCGATGCTGTAATCGATCTGTACCGATGTCTCGAGAGATCGAACACTCTAGGCGCTGAATAGGACCGATTGTTGTGGACTGACGTAAAAAGCTAAGATTTATCGTGGAGCTGAAGAATGTGGTTTATTTTTGTCTGTGAGTAGTTCTTATTGAAGTTTAGATTGTGTTCGATCTGGTCAGTCGAGGAATTTAGGTCTTAGCTTTAGAATGGCTGAAAATACTTCCAGAGAATTTTGGTTTGGATTCCGCAATGGAAATGAATTGGGGGCTTAACTTTTAGACATTTCAAAGTGAATTTCGTATTGCTAAGCTACGTGCTAAGCTCAGCAGAAGATATTATTACGGATACTTCACTAACTCAATTTTAAAACTAAATTCCTAACAAATTACACATTCATGAATAGTGAAGGCAACTATTATGGGGGATAGATATCCATGTCATAACTGTCTACAAAATGACATGTTAAACGTTATTTTATCAAACTAAAGAATGTTATTAACTTCCCCATCAGTAGTTTTATTAACATTTCAACCCTGTCTGGGAATTTTGTTCTTATTTTTATGCTCTTTTCTTTTACGATGTATACGTCACATAGTAAAAGAGTTGATGGGCATGTAGTTAAATGGAATGGGCAGTAAAGTGCGAAAGGTACCGGTGGGTTTATTAGGGACGCGTCTTCGACCCGGGATTTGCTTGCGTTGATGGGAATTATAATTAAGTTAGAGATTTGGTTAAAAAGATTTTGTAACAATTAAACTGTTATGGTTTGCTTTGGGAAATTATAAAAAAAAAACCAAGATCATTTTGACTGTCTCCATATATTCATAAAATATGAAGAAGACAATCTACAGACATAATGACAGATATCTTAAACCAACCAACTATAACAACTAAAGCTCGGTTTAATAACAGTATACCTTTGTAATCTAAAATGAAACCACCTGCATTCATATCTGAGTGCACATCTCTAGTATCCTACAAGCAAAGGATTAAATTTTCCTTATGCAAGCCCGGGACGGCGGTCCGGAACACCGGGATCTTTGATTTAATAACCGCTACGCTACGGGATTTATTAAAAACCCCGGGCCGCGCGCCGCGTTCGCAAACTCTTTGACGTTATTAAAGGCATCGATTTTACAAAGATTTGCGCTTACTTTAAATTAAAAAGTTTGTGCGAGTGTGCTGGAATAGAAATGAAGATTTGTGGTTGAATGATTTGGTATTTTTGTTTCCAGCTGAAAGTGAAAAACTTAACTTCTTCTTCAAAGTTTTGTATGTATACGAGTATTATACAGTATCCATGCATTTTCAAATGCAGATTTTTTAAAATAATTATTACAATGAGAATGAAATATTTTTGAAAAGGTTATTATAATATCCTACAAATCTAAAACAAGATAACACTAAGCGCAAACAACCGGACCAAATAATCTCAAAATGTTTATTCATATTTCTGGTCTGTACCAGCCAATTTTAAGTCTAAAGTACATCTATATGCAGCTAGGAATATTCTTTTTAAACAAAAAAAATAAATAAATGGCTCTTGTACACATCATTGAGCGCAGTGAATGCATTTGCCAAAAAACTCAGCCAGACAAATAAATTAAATTTCAATACTCTATTTTTTATAAAAACCACATAAAAAAACAAACCGATAGACGGTGACTCGGCATCGAACCGGCGTTTTTGACTCGATACAGCCAATTCATCGTTTGCCGAGTACCCTTCACATAGCGAACTGTGTCCGATCAATTAACTCAATCCCGGGATATTCCCGGCCTTTCCATACGCTATTCGATTTGATTTAAAAATTGAAATCGAGTTATATACGTACAAGAGATTTTGAAGCAGATTTTTATGAAAGGTTAATTTTGTTTTTTAAATATAAATTTATTATTGCGGGTCAAATGTTTATAATATTCTACCAGTGCTGCTTTATTATTCATTTGGTAAAGTTGTTGTTATTAAATTCGTTTCGATTTTCAAATTAATATGGCGGAAATCAAAACGGCGAGCTTAGATCACTGTTGGCCTAGCACGAACGCGTGGAGTAAACGTAACGTAAATTCGAACAATTTTGAAATCAAAAGTACTTACTCATCTTTCAGATTATATTTTACTTAGTTTTAAGACTTTATGCGTGTCTATGGGTGATACTAATTATTATGCTTGTCGCAAAAATTACAACCAAAATACAATAGTAATATAGTTCATAAATCGTTCGTTTTCACGTAAAGTATGTACAATTATGTCGCGCGCTCTTGGTATCGGGTATCCTAATGGTCAAAGGGCTTGACCATTTCGATACCTGATCCATAAACCAATACCGCCTACTCTTTTATATACTCTGTCACAAAAACTGATACAATAAAAACCGAAACAGTTTATCACCATTCATCATCATACCAAAAAAACACCTACAACTTTCAGCCTACGCGTGTAAAGTGACATCGTTAAAATAACGGTTACAGCTATAAATAACGTTTACTTTATATCAGCGTTACACGCGAGGGCACATCGTTATTTGTAACAGTTATTTCTCATAAAGTCATGCTCATAGTCATAACGTTATGCGTTTGGAGTTGTTGAGGTTTTTCATGATTTGTTTCGTTTGTTTATTTGAATAGCGTGCTTCTAAAAAAGTTTCAAAGTGTTAGTATGTGATTAAGGACACAATATACTGACACTAGATAGTTAATTTAGCTTTTATTGTTACAGAGTACGCTCACATAGAATGAACTGAATTTCGAGTTCATTTCTCAGCTAAATCATGACGTATATCTACTTAGTTTTATTTTACGTCTGCACAGTGATATATCACAAACATAATATTATTATTATTTTAAACAGGTCTGGCAGATCGTAACTAGTGCAATAGTGTGTTCTAAAAGCTTTCTTTTGCCAAAACCCTCAACTTCCTCGAACTATTTGGAGCAAGTGAAGACATACGCATGCGTGCGATGTTCCGGAAATGAGTTCCACAACTCTCCTCTCCTCTCTCTCGCTCGTTCACCGCAGATTTACAGGTACCCTATAATGTGTACATTTAAATTCTTGTAATAAATAAGATTAGATATTATTTTGTATTGGTTCAGAGAATAGAATAGCTGCTCTCAAAACGGTGAAGGAAAACAATGTGAGGAAATCTTAGAACCAAATGAAATCGAAGACATGTGACCTTTACCACCGCAACCTTTACCCGCACTGGGCCCGCGTGGTGGATTATGGCCCTCTCCCTCTCACTCTCGGAGGCCTGTGTCCCAGCAGCGGGAAAATTACAGGCTGATGACATTATGCAGAGAATAATAGTTTATTTGTCTCAAAGAGAACCAACCAATGGTTGTTAATCTCATGCTAAGTTATTGAATTGGCTGTCAGTTTAATGTTCAACCAGTAACAGCAGCTAAAATGAACACGATATCTCCTGAGCAAGAAAATGGTAGATATTGGAAACGGGTGCGTGAGGAAGAAGTGCACCTTACAACTACTGCTATCTTTCCATTTAATATAATTAATTCACTTATACATGAATCTAAGTATTTTATCTCTAAGTATTTAATATTCTATGAAATTAATAATGCAATAAAAGCTGGCTCAAAAATATCTCCATAAGTCGAAAACGGAAATTAGCCAAACAGCCTTCTCCGACAGATGTATTAATTAACTCCCCTTTATATTACGTACAGATGGTGCTACTGGTGATGACTACGTTCATATACATACTGAGCCGTGACATATGCACACATACACTATTTCCGTTAGGGGGTGAGCAGAGAGCTCAGTATTGAGGATGGGAGTGATTTAATAATATGCTGTTCTGTTTATAATTATCCATAGGTAGGTACAGACGCCAGCACATCAAGCTACCTGAAACTTTCAAAGGGGTTTGAAGAGTTTTGTATGTAGGGTGGCCCTAACGTCGGCCGCCATTTTGATTTTTTTTCAGAATCGCGGTGCACAACGAAAGTTATATATTTAGATAGAGAATACTTATACAACCAAAAATTGTAATATAACATAACATCCTAAAGTCGGAGTTATTCACCGAAATATAAGTCGAAAACTTAACTAAAACTAACTAACTAACTTAACTTAACGGAAACAAGGATTTTTTCATCGATTTAAATCAATTATGACTTGAGTCAATATAAAATTGTCGCTTCTGATCATTGGCTTTTAAAAGCCAGAATTCACTCAAGACACCAAAACAATCGAATTTATTTTGTCTACATCTTGCTGGATAATAATTTGCAAGGCAGGAATAAAATAGTTGACTACTATTGTAATTGCATTGTAGGAAAACGAACACTTGGATGTTGCTCCCATGTGATGTGTATATATTATTATGGTACCTACATGGCATGGGCGTGTCACCAAGAATTATCCTATCCAGATCCAGCCTCCCGCTGCCTTCTTGGATGATATTATTTATACAGAATATGATTAATACATCTTATGTTTTATCCACTAGCTGGTGTATTCAAATGTTTCATGTTTACCTACAAAAATATCATTGTATTTCAATACATTTTGTCTCATATTCATACATGTTCCGATTGTATTAAAAAGTTTTTAAATATTGAAAATATTTTTCCCGTGAAAACTATACTATACCAACTAGGTACATTTGAAACAGCCAGCTATTCAGGGTAGATTCCAGACGAAGCTGCAAATCTAGTGGTTGTTAAAAGTTAAGTTCAGCAACGTGATTATGTATTTTTTGCAAGAAAAATACTTTTATTACTCTTATAAAATTAAAGACCTATCATCCCACAGCTATAAAATATGCTACAAAGTAAAAACTTTTTCCCTTGAGTGTACAAAACTGTCGAGTTAACGCAACTGTCTAATCGGTAAAACTGACGAATTAGTAAAAGTGACTAATCAACGAAACTGGCGAATTAAATTATTAACTGACGACTGAGGGAAACTGATACGCGGGCTCAAACAAGCATCACATTTTATTTTTCAATAATAACAAACGAATTACATAAAATCAAAGCAACAAAGAGAAAGTCTTCAATAAAACCTAACAAAGCACCAATATTTTTCAATCAACTTTATCGGTAACCCGACCGAATATAGGATCCCTAGATAATGTTAGGCCACTAACATATCGTGCGCATCCCGCACTGGCAGGGTTATTGAAATTCGCCAACCGGATTTATTTATTCTAGCCATATTGAGGGTCGTTAGAGAGTTACGACTGTAGGCTGCGTTTTTGTGCAGCGCAATAGAATGAATCAAAAGGTAGGTCTTGTGATTATTGCTTTCACTATTACAAATCTGTAAATGTAAGACAGTTTTGTGTTTGCAAAATGATCACTGAGCCATAAAAACTGATCTTCATGTTATTGTACAACTGGTAAAATTTAAACTAGGTAAATACAACGCTATTATACATAGCACCGGTCAACTGGCAAACAAACTCGGTATTGCCCGCAGTTTTAGTCGCATCCTAAAGTAGTTCTTCAAAGAACTATGTACTATAATAATAATTATTAAGCATTGGGACATTTTTGCACCAAACATCCAAATCATTTTAGTCGAATTTGCGTAATTGATCTGTTGTTGACCCCATTACGCGATCAAGTTTCTTGCCTGTGGCATACAATAAAATTGAAGCATCGTCGACTTGCATCGTCTAACTCTAAACACTGTTTAGACTGTGCAACTTTTATTGTTGCTTAAACGTTTGGTATGCCACACGTACACACACGTATGGTATGCATTTAAATCGCACCGTATACGTCAGTCCTTAGTACATATAATTTATACCACCTTAAAATAAGGAACGTAGTAAAGTCATACTACATAACAATGTAGGTATTAATCTCCAAATGCTTTCAATACTTTTTAGTCGCTTGTATCTCTCGCCGCAGTCTGCAAACTTCTTAAGAACCTCCGGCTATTCGGAACTGAGCTCGTTTAAACTCAGATCAACTATTCACAGATCTGTCCGTTTGTTGGTACGAATGGACGTTTTGAATATTTCTTCTGTAGGGTTTAAAGTTGGATTATTCGGTAAACAACTATATGGGTAGGTACCACTAAACGATGAGACTGTTAAGTTTTTACTAAGTATCTTCTTTAAATAGTGAATGCTGCGATTGGTGGTCGTCGTAGGTGCAAAGATATTGAGGTTGTGGAATTGACTGCGTTTACGCAGCCGCGCAAGGTTGGTGTTTCGCATTTTCATGGCTTAGTACGTCCTAAATAGATAGGTGTAAAGTCAGACGTTGTCAATATTTCATGTGATGATGATGGGCATTTGATTAGTGTTAATGTTATATTTCATACCAGCACATTTACCAAATCGCTCACACATCCACAACCACGTCCAATTACTACGCAATTACTCCGCCAGTTGAAAACAAACAACACTTATTTACACATCGCTGGCTTACAATGGGGCGTACCTCGTGCGTTCGGAGTTCACGCATCGATGGATGTACGGGCTCATTATGCAGTCGCGATGCAACTTGCAGCACGTACATTTTAATTAGAGATAAAAAAAAAACGATATTTAAATGGCTGTTGTACAGATTGGTGCGCTGCCTGTTTTGATTATGTGACTGTGATTTTAATAACAGACTGTGGTGTGGTTATTTTCGGGGTAATAAAGCAGCTTTTAGACCAACTAAGTAATATAAATCTATGGTAATTGAAAACAGTTTTGAATATAAAGCCAACATTATTCTCACAAACGCATCGATAATGCAGTCTTCTATTAACCGAAAACACGCTTAAACTGAAAACACAATACAATTTCGCCGAATATTACTATTCGATTTTACGAGAACGGTCACATTGGATCCTAATATTAGGCAAACATATTACACTCTGACCTACGCAGTAAGCACATCAACACAGTCATACAATACAAAATGGATCATCAATTACCATTTTCAGTGCAGAAACCGCCCACAATAATATGAAATATTAACTAGGTACTAGTTCACTGTAGTTTATTCAATTTGTCTTTATTTAATACAATATAATTATTTAAAGTGGCAACATTATGTAATGTAATGCAAATATAGTGGCGAGTAATGAGAGAGAGTTACGTACGAGCGTGGCCGCTGCGGTCGCGCTGCGTGGCGTCTGCGGTGCGTGGGTACTTCGCTCATTTTAACATTTTATCATCATTCAATTTTCGGATATTTACTGTATCGGTAGTGTTTGTAGATGTATTTGTTTTAAGCTGTTATGTGTTGACTTTTGCTTGTCTTCGTAATGAACTGTATTAATCACTTGCATGGTGTGATTAATTAGCGCCCCAGCAGGCCTATGTCCGGCAGTAGACAGTAGGCTGATGATGATGATAGTGATGGTGTATTTCCATCCAAAGGTTGTCTATAAAAGATCGCTCTTAGCGATAAGACCGTGTCATCCTTTGTAAAATTTCAATATTTATGTATGTCTGTAATTTATATGGTGTACATAATAAAGAGTATTCTATTATATTTACGGCGATAAGGTAACATTTCAGAAAGGAATTCAGAATTTTGTGTAAAATGTGTTATTATTAATATAATATTTAGAAGCAAACATTATACGTTCGAATATTTTAGTAAAACACGATATAATATGTTCAATAGTTATAGATAAATAAATACAAACATACGTAAATACAGGGCGGCAGGCACACCGACGCGCGACCTGCTACCATGGATTCAGTACAAGATTCTGAACCGAATAGTTATTAAAAAAAATCAGCTGTTCATCTTCGCCGCGTAGGTATTGATAAAGAGCATAAAGCGCATAGCATATGGTATACATAATAAAGAGTATTCTATTCTATTCTATTGCACTTTTTTATGAAACAGCAGATTTTTTGTAAAATAAGAAACCGAGAAAAATTTTCTGCTTTGGGTTAGTTAGGGGTCAAACATCATTGTGCTGAATTTATGGTTACAGTTTGCGCGTCCTTGCCCCCCCCCCTCCCCCGCCACCCTGTATAATAAATTTATTTATCTGTTTAGGTATCTGTATTCGAATCCCATAGCGACAAAACTACACTATTAAACAGTGAAATAAGATTCGGGTATAAGTTAACTTTATCCTACCGACTGACCCACCCAGTTTCAGAGTGCAGCAGCTCGAAGTGTCCTCCAGAGAAGGGTTCGCTCGGCGCCGGCAGTTGATCGCACTTTACAGGTGGAATAGAATGCGCATATTTAGGCTAACGAACTAGGTACCTACTCTATGGTAGGTACCTACGTACGTTATTTGATATATTATCGACTAGTGACCTGTCCTTGCTTCACCCTGGTGCTATCTACTTATGTGGTGACATGTTGTCAGATGGTCGAGATTTCTGTGCTTTATTTAAGATTTTAATTCACTTAAGAACCATCCGGATTTATTCTATAGTAAAATTATGGTGAAAATCGTACCAAACGCCATGGTGTAGTTCAGAAAAAATATTATTATTAGATTTTACTTTATACTGTTGACGGAATATATTGTTACTAATTACCTGTTTAAATCAGCTTATACACCCTAATGCAACATAGGCCTAAATTATATTACGCTTCATCACCCGTCCCGTTTCCTCATTCTGAAATGATTATAGTCATCAAAAAGTTGCGGTATTACGTTTCTTATTGGTTTTGGTCTTATGTTGTGATAAATAAGAATTCGTGTTGTTAGTAAAGTTTCCAAAAAGTTTTGATTGTAATCCATAACGACCTGTAAAGGAATCCCTCATGCTATCACTTAGGTACCTACCGTTTCAATATCGCCCTTCCATCCCCACTACGTAGTGTTTAAGTTGCTTGTCAAATATCGTTAGAGGTGGTCATTATTTGTGTGCTGAGAGCTCGCCACACAGGGGCGGACTGGGGTGCAAACATTATGGAGGGTTCTGGAGGGGCCAGGAGGCATGTAGGGCCCCTGTGGGTATTGAACCTTGATGGTGGTAATTAGGTGGCGAGTTCTTGTGGAGTGCTATGTGTGAAGTGTGATTAGGGGTGGAAACTGATGTGGATTTGTTTTGAAATGGTTTGATTGTGTGGTAGTGAATAGAAAGGCGTTCTGATTTGTTTTGATAAAGTTGTGGTTTTTTTGTATTGAAATCATTGTTGAGATGAAGCAAAAGGAGTGTGTAGGGATCGTAGCAGGTGGCGTTCTGTAGTTTCTCTTACCCCATGAGATAAAGGCGGAAATTATTTGAAATCGAAAGATTGAGACACAGTCTCCATCCCGAAACTTCTACTTAAACTTGAGAATATCGGTGTACGAAGAGTTCCTCGTACACTGATATTTTCGATGTTCAGCGATTCGGTATAAAGCTATCTCACTGAGAGAATGCAAAGTGTGATTATAAATAATTACAGAAGCAATGAGAACCCTTTAGGTAATTACGGACTACCACAGGGAAGTATCCTGGGACCGACTTTCTAATATATATTAACCAGTAAAGTACACTAACACTTACAAATTGTAATGTTTTTACTTACGCAGATGACACAGCGTTTATCGTGCACGGCTCAGATTGGAATGAAACGAAACGTCACGCCGAGAACTGTCTTATCACGGTATTAAACTGGCTCCCTACTAATCTTCTTACTCTTAATGTCGAAAAAACCAATTTTATACCTTTTTCTTTAAGAAGAGTCGGCCTTTACAGGATTTTGATATTAATGTATTAGTCCACACTTGAGTAATGGGTCACATATTCAATATATCGGAGTAGTTATAAATGAGCATCTGAATTGGCAAAAGCATATTAAGTAACATCACTTACATCTAGAGTTCGCAAAATAATTTATATCTTTAAGCTATTTAGAAACTCAGTGGACATCGACACACTCAAAACTGTCTACTACTCCTTGTGCCAGTCACGGCAGTCACTACTGACATACTGTGTGACTGGGAAGGGGAGCTACAAAACCAGCCCTTCTACCGCTGGAGAGGGCTCAAAGAGCTGTTCTGAAGGTGATGCTATGCAAACCGTTTAGACACCCGACTGAACAATTATATTAGGACTGCAAGTTGCTCACTGTCAGGCAACTCTTTGTTTTCGGATCCACTCTACGCAAAAATGCTTCCGTCCCATCAAGACAAGTACTCCATACTTGTCGTAGGTCTGCTCGAGTATGTCAAGTTGAGCGTTACAGGACCACATTGACTGCCCACCAATATATTTTCATCCTAAGTTCTAGATTATACAACAAGCTTCAAAACAAATTAACAATAAATGGTCTAAACCCTTTCGAATTAAAAAGAAAACTGTTAAATTACCTCCTAAATTTTAATTATTGCGATACAGAGGAATTTATTTATTGTACAAATTAAAGCTAAAATACCTAACTTTTCATTTCCTTGACAGATATTTACTATATATTTACCACACCCACACACACCCCAACGGACCAGTTTAACTCAACAGCAACACACACACGCACACAAACACACCCCACAATTAGCTTTTATGCCCCTTTAATAAATATGTATGTTAGCATCAGATTTATTACGCAGCTATGAATATTATGTGAAACGTGTCAATCCCATAAAAGTACACTGTCCTTCAAGATACAGGATTTTCCTAGTTTGAAGGGCAGGGATCTTCTCATAATTATGTAATAGCCATACCCATTCCTTATTGAAATAACACTGATGTTACCTAGGCTAAGTCTTTTAGTAAAATAAATAACTACTTACTTAATAGAGTTTCCGAATTTTTTAGTTTTCCACAAATTGCCAGCATGTCATTTGGCCTTGAGCCTAAAAAAATCTTTCCATAACTGACGTCTAATAAATGATTATTATATTACAAAACTTGAAAGATTTACTCTTAAATCACCGAAATTAACACCCGAAGTACTCCTGGCACATTTCCGTATTCAAATTTCATGGTTGGTCGGTCTGTTATAGTTAGAAACAGTTAGCGGTCGAAAGGGACAGGTGTTTGGTTCTGGGCAAACTTGGAAGAAGTTGTGGGCAAACTTGTGACATGGTGAGACCCAAATAAAAGTCTTGTGGGCAAAGTGTTTGTTTAGTCAGAGGTAAACTTTGGTTTATTTAATTTAAATAATTAACCGAACATGAGGGTCCCAGTGATCCTTGAAATTTTGGTATCCACAGAGAATTTGTGTAGGTAGTGGAGGAGCATTATTGTTCTAAGATTAATCAATCAATCAACCAAATTAATTTTCTCTTCAAAGTTATGAGGTAAGTTTGACGACTGTTTATAATAATTTGTGTTTGTATTTAGGGTGTAATAAACAGTTTATAATCATCATTCATGGCTTAGAAAGCAAGAAAATGTTACCAATCTTAATATGGTGTTTAAAGTTCAATCACTTTTCCTTCTGAAATGCTCACAGTCGCAACAGTGACAATAATGAGTGCATTGACCTATCGCCCAAGTCCATCCCTGAGTAATTAGCAGGCACTTTAGGAGGCCAAGTTTCTTGACTGGCTACTGCAGGAGTTCGTCTGAACATTACCTGGTGTTAAGTGAGTAGTTAACTTGCCGACTAGTTATTCTAGTACATACATACATATAGAATTTCTAATACGAGGCTTAAGTTAACAGGCAACTAGGGTCTTGGCAGAATTACAAAAGACCCATTGGCCTTTTCATAGTCATCTACCGTGTCATTATACGGTAGATGACTAAACACTAAAGCAAAAGTAAAACTCTAATGGGGTGAAGGCTACGTTCTTTAGAGCTATATTCGTGCAGTCTGTGGGCTCACTACTCTAAGAGAAGTTACAGCGCCATCTGCGTCCAGTACAATAACGCGTTTAGGGCGGTGCTGGGGCTACCCCGATACTGCAGTGCTTCGGGTATGTTCGCAGAGGCGCGCACCGACTGCTTACACTCGACCATGCGCAAGCGCGCCGCGTCCTTGGTGCGCAAGGTACGGGTTAGCCCCAACATCGTACACACGATGATTGCGGGAAGGCATTATTCCAGCAGACATGTTGCTGTAGCAGTGTCGGAGACAACAACAATAAAACCAATACCCTCAGTATTGGTTTTATTGTTGTGATTATCTATTAATTTTATTTCTATAGTAATTTTATTGTTTTGATTATTTATTTTCATTTGATTTGTTTTCATTGATTTGAATATTCTGTTTCCATTTAATTTGATTTGTATTGATTTAATTTAATTTTAATTTTAGCTGATTTGTTTTTATACTTGTATGGTTGTTATTTGCCTGAAATAAATGAAGTTATTATTATTATTAAAACAGGGGAAGGCTTATAATTAAAAAAAAAAATATTATTAAAGCTATTTCGTGTGTGTTAAAAAATGGACAACACGAAAACAAATTTGGTAAAAGTGAATACATTGTCACGAGTTTTCTCAGCAAACAGTGAAAATTGCAACAAGCGCTAAATTGGCAACGAAATAGCTACTTTCGCTGGAAAAATGCAATTTTTGGAACGTTTTCCGTCATATGAGCGAAACTAGAAATGAGATGCATTTTGTTTTGGTCGGGGAATTGAGACATTGTCTGCTTGTCATGCATATGGCGGAAAAGAAAACATCGTATTTATGGGTGCGTCTCATAACGTATAAACTCATTTGGTCTAATTTCATTTTATTATCGTTCATAAGATATAATCAACGTGAGATATACCAACTGTTGATATAATTTCTATACATATAACATTTCTTTATTCTAAAACTTAATTAGTATAATGTTGTTTGATATAACGTTTATGTAATCGAAAACCATTTGGTCTAACGTTTAATATGTATATTGTTTATTTAATCGAAAATCATTTGGTCTAACGTTTAATATATATAAAAAACATCATTATGGTTGAAACCCCGATTCAGATAGGTTAAGTTAGAAGGCTAAGGCGGGAGCGAAGCGGAGCGGAGCTCCCGCCTTAGCCTTCGTGGTTATTTTTTTTTTAAACCACGCAGAAATAGGAGCAAGGAAGGAAGGATCGATAGGAGGTCGACATAGGATGCAAGAGCGAGCGAAGGGCACCCCGAGGTTCGGTTTTGTTAGGTTACTTTAAACCCTTTACGTAGAAATAGGAGCCCCGCGTAGCGGGGCTCCGTCGACTTATAATGCAAGAGCGAGCGTATGAGAATACAAAAATACCTTTACCAAGGTATATATTAATTGATTAGAGACTCATAGTTTTATGAATGAACTTGTATGAATTCATTTTTAAAGTAATACTTTAATGATTATTATTTAACTGAGCAAGATTACGCACACTAAGTGACAACTAACAATAACTTTTGTTGAGGCACACAACAACAGGCTACAACATAAAAATAATACTAAATAAACTAACCCGTGTCTATGCAATTTTGCTTTGTGTTTTAAGTAGGCGTTTTCATCATATTAGACCAAATAAGTTTTATATCTTTTGAGTGGTATGTCAAACGATTTTATATTTAATGTATGTTATGTCATACGATGTTACATATTTAATGTATGTTATGCTTATAAAAATTAGTTATTTTAAAATTATATCAATCGTTCATTATATTAACTAATCGTTATATTAAATAAAATTATAGGTTCCGTTGTTATATGTTGTTAATATTAGAGATTTTGTTGTTATTTATCATCTATTACTTACCCCGTATTTATTTTTTGGGGAACTACAACATCTCGGTATATGCAAATTACGTAGAAATAGGACCTATTGTAGTACTTATAGTAATTATTTTATTCCAGATATATAAATATCATCTTCACATATTATTATTAGTTTATAAAATACTGTAAAACATTAAATTAACACAGTAACTATGGAGTTTCCGCACATTCTTCTCCATACGAAACTACCTTTTGGAAGGGGCAACTAGAATCAATTCTGTTTTTTTTTTGACGTTCATAATATTGTCTTTAAATGGCCTACAATAATAAATGGGCTGACTTTGAAATATTTATAGTCTATTACCAACGATGGGATTGACTTCTTTCTTATATCTATGGGATTGACGTTGAAGCAGAAAGAAGCTGGTAAATGTCAATTTTTTAAACGCATTCCGAGCCCTCGTTATCTGGTCTAGGAAATTCTACAACGATCATCAACTATTCAGCCTAATTACATATTTTTTATAAGGCTGAATAGTCCATGGGTTAAATTGAGTGTAGCTATGTATGTGAAACGTTTTCATCAGTAAGACAACCATGACTGATGTCTTACGGTCGAACCCAATTACCTATCTATCACCAGTTTTGCATACTGGAGGTAGGAAAACCTATCTATCTCTGGTTTTAACGTCCCAATAATGTATTTCAGTAGCGATCTGTATGATTACTTATATATTAAACTCAAAGCATACATACATTATATTTCAATTAAACCATTAACAGGCACTTTTGAATTGTCAAGAAGTCGGTCAGTCAGAAAATATGAAGCTAGTTGCCCATTCCAAAGCGTAGGTACCTATGGAGAAGAACGGGCAAGAAACTCAATGGACACTCTTTTTAAATTATATTTTGCAAAAATATTAGTTACCTACATCATGACTTTTGAATTTACGGATTACATAATGTGAGAACGATGTAAAAAATAAAAAAGACGTACGCGTTAAAAGCGTCTAGAGTACAACAAATAGTAACCAAACAACAATCCAAAAATAAAATAATTAAAAATAAGCCGAAGCAGCTAAGTGATGACCAGCCCCAACTGACGGCGCCCGTTCACGAACATGACGCATTATAGTGACAGTTATGATCGTAGGTACTGGCTACCATCAGTAGCGATCTGGGTTATTGGGTTCGGCCATACTGAAGTACGGACGGGGTTATACGAGTAGCTACTGATGCAACCACCGTTTAACCCAAAACTATCCAGTGAACAGAACAAGATGTATAAAGAGAGGATGCTTCAATATTCTCGTCAGAATCCCTCAGAAGCTTATAGACCTCGTTGAAAACTTTGTACAAACAAACTTCGAACTAGACTAGGTACGTTAACTTGCACATTGCAGGGCACTTGACTGTAAACAAAATAATTATTTTGTATTGCGCTCCTCACACGCAAATGAAACACCTTTATTGCTCATACACAAGGTTAAAATTGGCGTGGGAATATATGCAAATACAAGTTTGTTTTGTCAGCATTGTAAAGCCGGTGTCTGAATATTGGAGGCAACATCGAGGCAGCCGGTCGCCGGAGCTATCGTGTGTACACGCTTTTACATTCTAGTGCAGGGCTGTGCTAGCTCTTAAATTCAACATTTATTTTCTGCTAGCTGACTCGACAGACATTGTCTTGTCCAATTTTTAGTAATTCATACGAAAATACCATAGAAAAAACTGGCCAAGTGCGAGTTGGACTCGCACACGAAGGGTTCCGTACCACAAGGCAAAAACGCCGAAATAAACACTTTTGTTGTATGGGAGCCCCCCTTAAATATTTATTTTATTCTGTTTTTATGTTATAGCGGCAACAGAAATACATCATCTGCGAAAATTTCAATTGTCTAGCTATCACGATTCATGAGATACAGCCTGGTGACAGACGGACAGAGGGACAGTAGAGTCTTAGTAATAGGGTCCCATTTTTACCCTTTGGGTACGGAACCCTTAAAAAGGACATCATCATCAGCCTACAGTAGTCCACTGCTGGACATTGGCCTCTCCTTGCACGTCATTCAACTCTCATTCAGCTGCTACCAGCCATCCTGCGAAGGTCGACGCTCAAGCTAGCCTGAGGGCGTCCCACCTTAAGGCTCCTGCAAACAGGAGCGACGCACGACACAAAGGCACCGCTCTTTGCGCGACTTGCGGTGCCTTTGTGTCGCGCGCGATTTTAACGCGTGTCGCGCCTGTTTGAAGAAGCCTTTACGATTACCGACTCGCGGTCTCCGCTCAAGAACACGTCTACCCAACGGTCATCAGTTCTACTGGCCAATATGGCAAAATGGGACGATTGTCCGGAATTTGAATATTTTCTGGCAAACTTTTCCAATATTTCTTTCCTTATGAACCTAATTCGGACTATTACACACATTTTAAAACAAAAAAAACCAAACCGGTCCAAACGTTCTTAAGTGATGCGCTTACCAACGAACTGCATTGCATTTATATATATATGTATCAATTAATCAAAGAGCTTATTTCTTTACTTAAACACACTTGGCGGATAGAATATAACTAGTCTCAGCCCTTTAGCCCGCTTGAGATAGTAAAGCATGAAATTCTGATACTTAAACTACTATAAGAAGCGCAAATTATGTTTGTCCCTAAAACTCTCAAAGACAACATTTCCTAAAATGAAGAAAATCTTTTCATTCCAAGTAAACCGTTGCTTGCGTATTATTGTTTCACTAAAATAAGAATATTGACAATAACAATAAAGAGTTACTGGCAGCCTCCGTCATAGATTGAATTGTAACGTTTTATTCTAAGTACCAAATAAAATTTTACTACGATTTTTCTCGAACAGGAATTGTTAAAGCTGATAATAAATCTGTAAAATGTTATGCCGTTTTTATGTTCAACAGAATTAAGGAAAACGAAGAATATAATATATTCATTTATATCAGCTGATTTTCGTCTCAGACAAGTTATGATATGTAAAAGTTGGACGGAGGTGTCGTTTCATATAAAGTTTATATTTAATTTGCAGTAACAGGCATACCTACTAAAATTTCCGAAACGGAAAAGGGGCCAATGGAAACTGAAACATTTACCAGTGCCGATTTATTGCGATAGCTTCTGAATCTATCCAGTAACAACCTTACAAGTCTTACAACAAAAGACAGTATTCATTAACTCTCTTTCTTGCCATTTTATTACAATTTTCTTCAAGATAATAATAGACTTCTACCGCTACTTTTAATCAACATCCCTATTCTCCTCGAAAATAATTAAAAAATTAAAACGAAAAAAAATCTTGCTCTTGCCAGCCCTATGACATCTAATCCGCCTCTCGCCAGGCCATCGAGGCGTTGAAATTTTGAAATTCCACTTGGGCCTCTTCGTTGGTAGCCCTTCAGGATTGAGCCTAGTGCACAACGGTCGAAACTGTACACAACACTTCAGTTCAGAAAAAGACTTGTAAATGTAGATTTTTGCGTAGCTTGTACGAGGACCGAATGTTTTGTAATAGGGATGTGGGCACTAGGGTTTATAGTATAGCGGTTCAGTTGGCAGATAAGGCGTTAGGTCTTGATGTGATTTTGCAAAGGTTGTGTTGAAGTGGGTTGATTACTTTCAGTAATTCTAATTCATTTTGTGTAAGATATCACTACCCTTTAGGAATATCGAGATATTGTTCTATGAGGAACGTTACTTCAGAATTGTTACGAAATACTAACTTTATATTTAGAACAAAACAAATAAATGTTAATCAGTTTGACTTCGAAGGTAAACATCCAACTTTGTCTTTGCCAACAAACCAGCTCAAAAACAATCAGGCAAGTTAAGGCAATTCAAATTAACTCGCTGACAATACACATCCTATTCGATTATCTCAATCTTAAGAAAATAATCTGTGCATGAGTAAAAGGATTAAATGTAAAGTAACAGTAGGCTGGGCGAAGTTAACGGAGATTATGGTAATTACCCCCGGATCTGCGCGGCGTCGCATCAGCAGCTTTTGTACCCTAGATTGGGGAAATCGTGAGGTAAATTCGTTAATTGACCTAATTTCAGCTTTAGCTGACCAAACTCTTTGTAGTAAGATTTAATTGTAGGATTTTAATTGGTTAAATCTTGTGTAATTATCATCTGTCGCTATTAGGTAGCTTTGTTGCGAAAAGGTCGACGGTAACTAAAACTTTATAACATCGTATTCTAAGGTACAATGAAAAGATTACTATTATTATTTTAACTTTAACAATTTTCTGTTCTTTTTGAAATCGGTTATAATTTTTTATAACCAAATTCACAGAAATCACTTTAGGTACAGACGCCAGCACATCAAGCTTCTACAATCTGTCAAATTTCTTTAATAGATTTTCAACTTTATCGCTAAAGCATAAGGTTGATTGAGAAAATTTGACAGTTTCGGGTAGCTTGATGTGCTGGCGTCTGTACAATGACGTATCTAACATGAACAAAATCAGGTATATTTTTATGGATTATGCCACATAACTTTCAATGTTAATTTAGCCCAGATTCGTAAACTCGCTTTTCTACCGAATAATATTTATATTGGTTTGATTTTCATTTTCCCTGAGGCTGGATAAATATTACTTTTTATAAGATCAGTACTGTTCTAGCAAATAAGCTTTTTATTTGAAGCTGTGTACCGTCTTCTTAAATACCTTGTTCAATTCAAATATAAATCTGGAAATCTGTTTAACTTTTGCAAAAGCTGTATTCCATCTCTATTCTGTTAATTAATATTAATACACGTTTTAATTTCCTTCGTCGTTCGTAGAGAATAATTTATGAAGCGTTTGTTTTCCCATAGTTAGCCCAGGACATCCGCGAAATGCAGTTACTCGCACCTATCCATTGGCAAAATGAGAATACAGCTGCAAAACTTCCTTTCCGAGGGAACATTCACACTGAAAAGATGCAATAGAAACCTCAACGTTACAAAAAATAGGCAACATCCTCAAACAATAATAATAAAGTTATCAGTACCTACATTTACTACATACTTTCCTACTCCAATTTCCTCATTTCTTTCTCGATGGAACTATAAATCGCGTCAGTTTCGCGACAGGCTACACAGGAAGGGCCGCAGTGAGCAATCATTAAATTCGCATCACCCGCCGCCGAGACAACGGTGTTTCCTGCAATATATCGCTTATTTTCAAACGACGACTTCCCGGGAAAAGAAATAGCGAAGGAATTACCGGGTCGAGGGTGATACTATTGTTTCAAGTCGAAACATGTTTAACGTGAGTTTAATGTGCAATGGCGTCAATTAGAACTTCCCATTTTCTAGTAGAAAAAATTATAATCAGAATTCCATTCCACCTGTTCCTAAGTAACATGACAATAATCACAAACTCAAACTCAAACTCAAAGCATTTATTTCAATTAAACCTTGTACAGGCACTTTTGAATTGTCAAAATTAAAATAGTCCGTCAGTTAGTCAGAAAGTTGAAGCTAGTTACTAGCACAAACTTATAGGTACCATTAAATTACAAAAACAAAATGTATGAATTGGTTTCAATGACACCTTGTCAATATCAGTAATTTCCACGATTTCACAACTGAAATACTTCACTGTAACAAGCCATAGTAAAAGACAAGAAAATAAAAATTTGACATTTATGGAGTGAGACTAGCTTATAGTATTTAGCCCCTGAAAAACAATAAAACTTTACCTTCATAACGAACTTTCGAGAATGATTCGAGTACCAGTAGTACAATCCAACAAGAACAACGGCCCTGGGTAATCACCCTGGTTGACGACAAATAGGAACTTTATTCAAATCAGCACAAATTTATTTTAGCGAAATGACAGCTGCCAGCCATTTGTTTTTGTTGCTCCACAATATTCGTCGGCAGCAATTATTAATTTCACTCCTTTGAGAATGATTAATTGTGACTAACGAATGTTATTAAAGTTATTCCTTTATCACCATAGTGTAACAGTAAAAAAAAAAAGAAAAACTTATTAATTTGCTTCTTAACAAATATTACTTTTGAGCAAGATAAGTAAATATATGTATATCAGCAAAATATAATATAGGTATACCTCTAAAATAATGTCCTTTAAAATTTAAACAAATTATCAGTAGGTAACTAAAACTATGGTTCATACATGACACGTAGCGTCACCTATTGAAAGTTTGTATAAAATACTAAGCTGTCGCCATCTAGCGGTGTGCTTGTAGAAAATGTAGTTGAGGTTGCCTCGGCAAGGTTCGCACCGACGTTGGGGTCGGGGGTGTGCGCAACGTTCCTAGTTCAGCATGTTACCGCTAGATGGCGCTGTAGCAAACCTTTTATTTCCAAAAGGGAGGTACTACGGATAAAAACCTAATCCTTTGAAAAAGCTTATTTAACTGACTTAGTTAGGAATACTGCTAGGTACTTAGCAGCAATAACGCAAAATATGTAACAAAGCAACAATTAAAAAAGGGGTAACTACCCCTTTTTGAATTCCAAACAAGACAGTTAACTGCGGCTATTAGGTACTGAAATCTAAAATGCCAGTCTTATCAATAACTACCATGAAGTGCAAAGCAATTAGGTATTCCAAATGATCTCTAAAACTTAGCTCTAAACTGGATAAAGTTAGCCTTCTCGAAAATCCGCCATTAAAAGTAGATAGTTGTAAGTAGAAAGTAATAATTACGGGTGTCTAACTTCACAAGTGGACGAGGAAGGCAAGGCAAAGTTGCCACAATTGGTATCTACTGAGAAATAACTTCGTAGACTTCTTTGGCTACAACTGGGATCATTTTAATTAAATTCGTTGGGAAATTCTCAAGTTTAACTTTTGAAACTGAACGTATCTTGGGAATTGACTTAAATAAGGAGGTATTTTATGCCTGGTTAAATGCAGATTAGCTTAAGTTTATGAATTTTTTGTTTTCATTAACTATGTTGTTTTACTATTAGAATTATTGAAACTATAAGACATCAATCCAATAAAACACATTTGGAAAATTATGAACACTAGATTTTTTGCAATGATTTCGAACATCACTGCAATAAAGTCTTGATACTGCTTTATATTTCTGCCATCTAGCGGCAGCAGAGTGAACTTTTATGATTCCAACAACCTGTTCCGAAGTAACTTCATTCAACATGCTTTTGAAGAGGGCGCTTCTTCTTAGTTCCCTCAACTTCCGCTAGATGGCGGTAGTAACAACATTTTCACTCGTTAGTAAAAAACTCGTAAAGTTTTGAGTGATAGCATTTTAGTGAAATAAAGTTCGGTGTTATTATCTACATACATTTGTATTAAATAATTCAGTTTGTTTCATAAAGTTACTGCTGTTACTGCGATCTACATACTTAATAATTTATATATTTAGATTTTTCTATACCTATCAGAAAATCAAAAATGTTTAACGTTTTACGCTGGTATATTTAATTAATTTGCAAGGTTGCCTGGAAGAGATCGCAGAAAGCGATAAGGCCGCCCATTGTATGTTTTGTATTCATAATTGTATTTTTTTGTTATGTATTTTCTGGTGTACAATAAAGTATATATAAATAAATAAATAAATAATTTCTTCTTATCAATCTGTTATTTTGCCCGTTTTTCCTTTTTATTATTCGAAATGGGTTTGCTCTTGACTCTAATCTAGGTCAGAGATGACACAGATAAAGTCTACGATGGAGTGAGCTTACCCAGAAGAAGCCTGTTCACTCTTACTTTGAAGAGATTCGGGTTGTATTCACTCGGAAACACAAACGCAGGTAGTATAATGCGCACAGCAAAAGAGTGGAACTCTTCCACTCTTTTGCTGTGCGCATTATAAAGGACATTTGAAAACGCTTTATAGTGCGAATTGGTGGAATAGCAACTAGGCAGGGATGGTAACTTGCAGTGCGTCTGGATGTCCGAAGGTAGAAGGTGGCCGGTGGAATGAGGTCGTGGAGTTCTTGGGCACACTCACCGAAGTACAATCTGTAGAAGACCGACAAGCAGGCAACCTTGCGGCGATGAGCCAAGCTGTGACCCAACTATGTATAACATAACCCCAACTATCGCCCTGTTTCGTTTGATCCACGATTTTTACCCACCCTGTATAATGCACTTGGAGATGCTTTTATTCAACTAGTAGGAAAATGGGTAGACTGTTAGCGTTTTAACATGGTTTTAACCATCTGATTTCTTTCGCATTCTGTCAATAATCAAGTACCTAACACCATCGCCGAAGAAACTGTGTCATGCTATTCAAGCAGCAGAGTGTATCGGCGAGGATCACGCCGAGTGGCGCATAATGAGGCGCGTCTGACTAGTGCTCAAGTGCAGCACTATAGTGTACCTACTAATGTAGCATAAGCATACAGCACTTTTGTAGGACCTGAGTAGGGCTGCGATGTAGCGTGTTTGGGGGAAAAATGCGCTTGTGTGCGGTTGCAAAAAGTGTATAGAATATGCGACTTGATATTATGTATAAGATTTTGTAACTTTATAAATTGGATACTAGCTTCTGCCCGCGACTTCATCCGCGCGAAATTTGGCTCCCCGCCCCATCGCGTCGCACCCCACCACTCGCCCGTACTACTACTTCGTTTCCGCTTAGCGTTTTTTCTAACTTTTTTCCTTTTGCTTGGCTCCTAAGGGTCGTAGCACGATGTTAAATAGAATACTTTACTCAAGAATCGGGATGTATAATGCAAAACCAACTTTTCAAATCCGTTTGGTAGTTCCGGAGATACTCCTACAACTACATACAAACTTACAAACAAACAAATTTTACCTCATATTAATATTAGTACAGACAACTCTACGAAGCTAACAAAAATCTCGGCTTGTGACACAAAGTCACATTAGATCAGTTTTCTTTCGTCAGATACCTAACCTACCTACTCATATCAAAGCTGAAAAACTAGGAATTTCAGGGACACTCTTGGACCGACGCGCGACGTAACAAGGAAAACGCCAATCTAAAAATCTCGCCAATTTTATTATTGCTACCGAAAAAAATATTTTTGTACCAATTCTGCCAATTTTTCCATGAAAGCTGTCATCCTTAAAAACGCCAGTACATTTCCAGGGTGAGAGGCGCGCGTCAATTTTTTTGACGCACCCGCCATTGTTAACTCTATAAAATGAAACTGTCGAGTTTCGCAAACGATCACAATTTGATGATATTTTTAGATATACATTGTAGATGGTCTACTAACTCCTCCGTACAAATAATAATAACGAGATGATATTTCACCGGTGGTAATGAGTTATTATTGAAAAAGTTTTTGTTAGCAGGTTCTAATTTACAACGCGATACCTGATTAACATGTACAAATGTACATAGTCGTCTTCTGGCTACTTTGTATAACTTCGATCGTACCTGTAAATAAAGAAAAAAAAATCATTTAGTTCCAATCAAATAAAAAAAAAG
This sequence comes from Luperina testacea, assembly GCA_927399505.1. Taxonomy (NCBI): domain Eukaryota; kingdom Metazoa; phylum Arthropoda; class Insecta; order Lepidoptera; family Noctuidae; genus Luperina; species Luperina testacea. The sequence continues at coordinate 648,127 of OV656774.1, forward strand.
ATTTTTTCATACAAGATAATAATAATAATCCAGGCTTTTAAACTTGTTATTACTTTTACAAAGAAATATCCGCCAATAAATTCAACCCTTCCCAACATGACATGACAATTTTCCAAACAACCGTTCCACTCCGTATTTTCTCCCATCTTCAAATCAGCGTGCAAATCAGAAAACTTAGAATACCTTCCAAACATTTTTTGTACTTGACAAACTCTTTCGAACTTCGTCCAACTAACCCCGAACATTCATACTTCGTTATAACGAAAATATTCGCTGTCACTTGAAGAGGGAGCGAACAATTCACGGAAATCGATTATGGAAAAAGGAAAAGGTGTTTCTGGAAGTGAGAATTTTCTTGTTTTTCTTTATTATAATTATTTCGCTTTGTATTACTAAGAGATAATCTCAACTGATACTTTTCTTAACATTGCCTTAAATGCCACTCGGTTAGCTGGGACATGTTCAATGTCCAAAATCAAATTTTAAAGGTCTAAAGACCTGTACCAGCACCTTTGAAATTGGAATAAACCAATCAAAATAAAAATACATAATTATATTAAGATGAGAATCAGCACGCTTTGAACGTCAAAAATTACATAACACTGTCCCCCTAAACGTCCGCTTTTCACCACTTCCAAGTGCTAAAGCTGGGAAGAAGTGGTGCAACAAACTACAATGTTTTACTTACTAATTTAAAATTGACATTTTATTCGTTCATCGAACAAATTGACAGATTGTTAGTTAAAAAAAATGTCAAGGAAAATATCTTGACACTTTTCTAATTCCTTTTACCATCAGTTTTTCAACCACGCTAACAATTCGCGTAATGAAAGTGTTCAGTATAAAAAGGTCTACATTGGGAGTCAATCCCCGACGTCGCGACGTAGCTGCAGACGCTCATAAATAAAACGTTTCTTTCATGCGCCCCGCGACTTCACCCGCTCTTGAGAGTGGCTCCCAAGTCCCGATGCCGGGGCAATTGTCTGGTGAGACTTTAAATTAAAGATGTGGTCGAGATGGGGATTGGTTTCTTGAATTGTTTTGTCTGTATCAACCAATAATATTGGGAATAACGATTTTCCAATAAATGCATGCTTGTTCCGAATTTGTTATCTGAAATATTCATAGGTAATTAATTAAACAACAATGTGATCATATCAACAGGTTAATTTCTAGCAATAGCACTTTTTAATAATGTTTCAGTTTGAGTCGTAGCACGATAGGTATTACTTCAGCGTATCAGCGTTGCCTTGTCGGACGGTGAGAGGTCTTCAAGAGCCGTATATACTTTGTTTTTGTACTATAATTTAACACATTCATAATATAATCGAGAAAAAACAGTGGTGTCCCGCTAGAAGCGGCCGCGACTTAAGAGTTGTAGGTTGTACAGCTCGTAAGTCGCGTGGGTTCGAACCCAGGCAGGCACTTTACTTTGTGTACATTATTTCATCACTACTACTCTCAAAACGGTGAGGGAAAACATCGTGAAGAAACCGGTATGTCTCAGAACAGAAATTCGAAGACATGTGACATCTACCAACCTGACCTGGGCCCGCGTGGTGGATTACGGCCCACTCCCTCTCACAGAGAGTAGGCATGTGTCCCAGCAGTGGGAACGTTACAGGCTGATTATGCTTTGAAGGTATTTTCATCAATTCAAAACTATTAAAATCCAGTCTAAAAAATCGCTCGATCTTTTGCGTCCACATCAATCTAAGTCAGTCAGGCACATACGTACATTCTTGTTGCCTACTGTAATAAAACAAACATCTAAGTATTATTATCTTTTCATGTCTTCATGTTTAAATCTGGAAGCATCATTAATCAAGGAATTCTGACTTGATAATATTTCTTTGAGATTCGCGTCAAATGTCAAGGTCCTGAATAAAAATAAAACTGAATATTCCAATATAAAAAGTAGATTCCGAATATCATCATTAATGTCAGGCGAAGGTAAAGGGATCGGGAGCGAAATATGAGCAGGAAATAATAATGTCTTCATTCAAGAAAATCTTTTTTGGTATTGAGAATACCTTTATTACGAAGATTTGGGTTAAAATATATCGGATTTTTATGAGAAAGTTGACTGATAATCGAGGCTGGTATGGTCAGCGACAGTAATACTTTTACTTTACTTTTTTTAGTTCAGGTTGTACAAACACTTAGCTATTGAGCTTAGAATTCGTATTATCTGAATTTAACATTATTAAGATTTTCACACAAAAATAGAAAAAAAAACAATAAATTTTAGGGTTCCCCATACTTAGAACTGAAACTCAAAATTTTTTTTCATCAAACCCATACGTGTAGAGTGTCTATGGATAAGTCTTCAAAAATGATATTGAGGTTTCTTATATTTTTTTCTAAACTGAATAGTTTGCGCGAGAGACACTTCCAAAGTGGTAAAATTTGTGACCCTTCCATATGAAAGTAGCTATCACAGAGGTATAATTAACTTAAGAATCTATTTATATGCCTAGTTTGGCAATAAAAAATGCTACCATTTGGTAAGCAAAACGATTCTTTTTTGTATATAGGAACCGAGCGTTATGTACCAACCTACCTTTCTCTCCATTTATTTACTAAAACACGATTAATTTCGAAGCCCATAAAGTGTATTCCCAAGCAATGCAGTAAAGTTTCCAATCCGTCCACAATCTGCAGTAAAGTGTGTCAAGTTGTCGTGTTTCAATCCGGCGCCCCGTGGGACGGGAGTTCGATGCCGCGTCAGGGACCCCAGCTCGTCAATACGAATATTATATGGCATGCGATACTGGATCAGTTTACGTGTATTATTGATAGTAAGTTTACATGAAAGTTCAATCGTGTTAGTAGGAACATATTTTAATGACAGAAACTTGAAATTTAAAAAGCCTCAGTTTTATTTTCCTATCAAAAATGTTTTTGTTTCACCATTGGGTTTTCAGTATCATTATTTTTTAATAAAGGTACAGACCACGTCATAATTATAATAACTAATCATGTACACATGTAGGTATGTCGGTTTTATGGAAATTAATAGAAGTAGCTCTATCAATCAGCTATACTATACTTGTAACTCAGATATAATAAATAGGTACACTATATGAATGAATCATAGCATCCTAGCAAAGAAACACATAAACCTAAACAAAAAGTTTCCTTATTTTAAAAGACCTCCACCCAACCCTATCTTTCTTTGTTCCACTCTCTCTTGATAACTTGGCAGACATCAAGACGTCGGAAGTTGGGTTTTATTATCGAAGTTATTTGATGCAGTTGCGCTCGCGTTGCTGGGGGGTAGCAGAGTGGCAGGCTATGATGGTCGTGTCAAGGTAAAATAGTTTTGTAGATTAGTGAAGTAAGTAATGGTGACAAATCTTGTAGAAATGGGCCACGATAGGCTAAAGCTCAACAAATATAGAGATGATTTTTACTTGCTATCTGCAAGTAGAAGTCTATACTAATATTATAAAGAGGTCAAATTTATTTGTTTGTAAGTAGAAGGTAATATCCGGAAGTATCAGTTGATTTAACAGCCCAATTCTCGAGGCTTGAAGGCTATAGGCAGACGATGCGATGCGATGCGACGGGGTGGGTCGGGGGAGCAAGAAATTTCACGCGGGTGAAGTCGCGGGCAGAAGCTACTCAGTTATATAAATGCATAGACATAGATAGATGCATATATATAATTTCTTTATTATACAGTAATAAAAAGAAGAACATACATTAAAACGGGACAATCGGCGGTGTTATCGCTTAAAGCACAAAAGGAATTATTTATCAAAACAGAAGAAAAATAGTAGGCCTTAAGAAAATTAGGAGTTAAGTTGAACTGAAGCATTCAATAGATTAAAGACGACGCCGACGGCGAACGACTAAAACCAATTTTACAGCTCTCAATAATTTTCTTCGTCCGTTTAACAGTTTTATCATTGCGTTAGTTAGACGGTCCTATACAGAGTATTTTTTCTATAATATTGTATCCAATGTTACTAGAATACAATTTTATTTTTCGATAATTGGCCACCTAACTAAGTCTAACTAGAATCGCTTCTATGAATACCGACGCTGGAACTGCTTACTTAAATTTTCACATGTGAATCGATCCTTCCAGCAAACAACCCAAACTTCCAACTATCGTACAATCCTATGAATTAACACTATGTACTGAGTTGCTCTCGATAGAACAGTGTCAATCAATCGTCGACAACACGCCTAAAGCGCGGGCGCAATAAATAATTCAGAGAGCATGCCCTTACTTGTAGCGTGTACCGACGCATAGCGAGTGAAGTTCTGTATCGAAAGCCTGTCACTATGTGAGAATATGTTAGGTGTATTGGGTTAATGGATGTTTACTATGATTGTCAATTGTATTGCTTTGTCTATTCTCTGCGGCAATCTGTGAGAAGTGTTTGGCAAAGACATTTATTTGATGATGATAATATTAATCTATAACAAACTGTCAGACTGCGAAAAAACATGAATATCATAATAATTATGGGCAGTTAAAATTGGGATTGGGATTTTTGTTAAATGTTAAGTTTTAAATAATGACATACATTGTTTGCCAAACACTTTTCATAGATTGTCGCAGAAAATATACGTAGACAATTGACAATCATAGTAAGCTTCCATTAATCCAATACACCTAACAAGGGTGCAAGGTCAAAGTTGCCTAAGTGATTTAATATAAAAAAAAAACTAAAGCTAGGTATCATTCAAGCGAATTGACAAGTTCCCGTTGGTACCCTTTAGGCACGGAATCCTATAAGTTAATAATCTGAATTTGTGTGGTAGCTAGTGATTTAAATATTTATCGAATTTGGAAAACGAACAAAATTAGTTATTAAAGCACTATCGGCTACTGTATGTAGTGACCCTTCTCCCTTGAAGTCCACATCACTAATAATTCCATTACACAAGCTTTAACATTACCTTAATCATGGAACCAATTTGCAATACCACTTCATTCACTACGAATCTGATCTTATACATATATGTAGCTATACACGGTATCTCAGTAGAACATTGTCAATCAATCGCGCGCGGCACTTGTCATCTAAATAATGCAGGACAACCCTCGACCCCCGGCAGGGGCTGTGTCTTAACGATGAAAACGATGTAACTACTGATACGTGGTGCTTTGTAGTTCGAGGGTATTTAGCGAGGTGTTCAGGGCTATGTTGAAGGTTAAAACATTGCTATAGGTACGAAATAATTATCTCAATGTTTGAATGTGACTACATCCGATTTTTGAAACATTAATTAACACAAGACAGTTTGAATTGGGAAATCAAATCTAATCTAACTGCAAAATTCATGTCATTTGATTGGTTGTTAAGTAGGCCAATTACAGCATCTAACATTAGTTCAACAGACTGTTGGGAATTTTTATTTACTATTATTTATTTATTTTATTTTATTCTATTCGGGAAATTTACAGCTAATTCAAACATTATTATTTGTTTTTAGAGGGGGAAATCCAATACAACAATATAGTGTCCAATTGCCACACTCCAAGATGTCACACAAAAACTAATCAAATACGAGCACCACCACCACCATGTCCTTTTGTATTGGTAAGTAATTTAGAAATTGGTTGTTAACCTGACTGTAAGTTATATTTTTACAAATAAGATGTTCACACAGGCAGAGACAGCTGCAGAGCTAACATTAAATACATGATACCTCTAGTAGGTAGATACTCAGACAGAAACGCAACGGTTGTTGGTACAAGCTGGTGAACATTAAATTTAAATTAGCGTCGTGGAACATGAAAACAGTAAGGAGACACGCTTAATTATAATTTGAAACGAGCGTGGGACCGCGACGCGCGGCGCCATCTGTGGTGCTGATCTGAACTAGGTTGGGACATGTATGGCTCTTTGGCTCGTCATTATAAAAAAAAATCTAATTATTTAGTTGTGATTAAAATTGTTGGTATGTCATACCTACCTGTGTAAAAACGAAAGATATTTTCAAGCAAATTGACTACCAACTTAAATTGTCAGTATATTCAAATCATGTCATATTCTGGCAGTTGAATAAATGGCTGTAGGTCTCAATTTGCCTAGTAATTAATTGCCCTGACTGTACTTAATGTGGATAAATGGAATGATGATCCGCTGTTGCTGCGAAATGTTGATACCTACCTGTTGTTTTCATACTGAAATACTCTGAAACAATATCGGATGTGACGGTGTGTCTCAGTAACTAAACCATCAAGAGTCTCAGTACCTAAAGCGAGATCTTTTTATAACATAAAAACAGGGCTTAAGAGCGTTTACGCCGTACGGCATTTCATACAAACTTTCAAAGCCTTATTTTTCGAAATGAATGAACCGATTTAAATGAAACTTCACACGCATAAGCAGGATAAAAAAAAAGAAAAAGTTAGTTAAGAACATTTTCGAAAAATAGTGTAACAGCCAAATTAGACCGATTTTAAAATTTCCATAGAAACAGAGATTTCCAGTTATCTTTTTTTAAATAAAACATTTCGAAAATATTCTTAACTAACTTTTTAGACCTTTGTATCCTACTTATGCGTATGAATTTTCATTGAAATCGGTTCATTAATTTCGAAAAATAAGAGCTTGAAAGTTTGTATGAAATGCCGTACTGAGTAAACGCTCTTAAGTTAGCAGAAGACTTATCAAGATAATAATGGCTGATGATCTGAATGACTGATAAACAATGTCGTTCTTAAAGTAACAAACCAAAAAAACAAATGAGATACGAAAAACTCCAAAATAAAATAAAATGATAAATTACCCAAACAGTATTTTAGTCAAAACTCGCGAAGGTCAAATAATTACTTAGCCTTAGTAAAAGCTTCTGAAAACAGCTTTTATAAGAATTTCTATTAGCAAATTGTTTACACCACACAATAAGAAGTGTTTAAAAATTCTTTTAGTCTTGCCTCTGTAGAATCCATGGCAACTTTTTAACTCATATTAATTTTGTTATTAAACGAACCGAAGAAGGGTTTTAGGAGATAACCGTACGAGCTCAAGCCGTGCTTACCGCGGTCCGTTTATAGATGGGTGACTTTTTTTTTACATAAAGACGTGATCCCTGTATTCTTTGGAAGGAATTGTTACTAGTAGACCAGAAGCCTCGTTTTCTGACAAAGCAGGTCTGACAACTCCAAAGTTGCCACCCAACTGAAATGTCGATATCTTGGATTATCGCAGCTTTATAGTAGCAGTCACTTTATGATATACTAGCAGTGCGCCGCGGTTTCACCCTTTTTTGATGCTTTTTTTTTGTTTTGCCCTAGGCATAAGCATAAAAAAGTCAATATTTTTCGAATTAGCTAGTAAAATAAGTTTCATATTTCTAACCAGTTTTCAACTAATTAGATCGGAAACCATACAAAAAACATCAAGAACTTCCTCACCTGATTTACTTAAATACAATTCTCATCTATTTTATTTTCTGCTGTGCAGCGGCAATCATCTTTATCCCAACTCTTTCCCATTCCGAGCTGCTCTCGAAACTCCAAGCATCAAGCTATGAATGTCAGAAGGCAGTCTTTTATGTATCGCACGCAACTTGAAGCAAGTTTTATTGCCCGACCCCTCGCTCAAGATATTGTGGACTTGAATATTGATTGCTTAAATGCTTTTCGAACAGTTACCGTCTGGGTGGAAGGTTTGGATCGGAAAAGTTAACGTAGATTTATAATATGGTTGTAGATTATATAGATACCCAAACTGTTGTATTTTGGTCAGCAGCTTAACTCTCATGAGATAAGTTTTTAAGTGATATTAAAATATTTGCTCAAGACGTTTAGCTAGTTGTCACGACCGTAACCTTTATCAAATAGGGTGGCAGGTAGGTACCCGACGCTCACAATTTGTCAAGAGCATCCTTAGCTGTTGAAGATTCAATGACTAGTTTGCCACTTTAAGCGCAAATTACAGTAAAGTAAAGAAACAGTATTACTAAGAAAAACTTTAACATCGCCCTGAAACAGCGTGAAAATTATCTTAGTCAAAACATAAAACAAAAAAAAAACTAGAAACCGCTTGGCAATTAAAGTTTCCACTCAAAGTCAATCTACTCCGGGGCGGTTAGGTCAAAGGGTTAATAGTCACCCCCCTACCCCCCCTCCTGTGGGATAGCCGACAGAATTAATTTATGTACCCTAGATCTAAGACCTGAAAAAAAACATGTTTCTAGATTAAAAACAAAAGGATAAAAACTTTATGGGGACGAGTCTGCTTTGTTTTTGTGGCGTTGATTAAGCTTGTAAATTGAAAAATATCGTGGGATTTATCTACGTATCAAATGGTGGTAATAATAAGGATGATGCATCAGATTTGTAGTAACGACTAGCTGTGCCCGCGACTTCGTTCGTGTGCATGCAATTTTTTTGCGCGAACCCGGGATTTAGCCGAAACAAACGGACAAGTTATATTTTTGTTAAACGCCGTATAAACGAACAGCTGTTATTTTTACATTACAAACAAACACTTCAATTTTATTTATTTGTATGTATATGTATTATTTGTATGTACGAGTATACCTAGATAATGATGATATTTCAGATAGTACAAGTGAATACAGAAAGTCTAATAAATATACAAAACTTCAGTAAATAGCTATTTTATCAGATAACATCATCTCTGGCGTGCCGTGACATATGCACTTGAAACTGTTAAAAGTGGTTTGTATATCAACAACATAAGAAAAAACCGGTCAAGTGCGAGTCGGACTCGCGTACCGAGGGCTCCGTACAAATTTGTAGGTATGTAAATAGTTTTAAAATTATTATATTTGTAATGTAACTACAAATTTACAGTTTTCGGAATTTTTCCTTTACTTGTACATGACATGCTACATGACATCGCTTCTTGCCAAATTACATGTCAACGGGAAGTAACCTAAGAGGTTTTAATTTCGGAAGATAAACGTATCTTTTGATTTCGTCGACTTAGAAGTTTGATTTTCTCACTGCGTCAAGGTATTGCAGCTCTAAGTATTTTAAATTAATTTCAACTTGATAACTCTACTCATTCCTGAAAAAAGGGTATTGACTGACGCATAGACAGTCGGACAACGAAGTGATCAAGGGTTCCGTTTTTCTATTTGAGGTACGGAACCCTAAAAATGAAGAGATAAAAGAAAAAAGACAACTAAAATTAACTACAATGGAAGGCTCTAAGCACTAAAGGTTAGTAAATTACCGGCGTGATTAAGAAAATCCATATTTTATCGCATCTAATCATCATTATAATACGTACGACTGATCGTAAAAGGTATAAATAGATAATTATCTACATACAGTGTCATAACATCCCATGAAACAGTTATACGGCCGCACTTGGCACTTAGTTGATCGCAGTATAACGTTATTATCAAACAGGAGGATCGCTGGCCATCCCCCTAGGCCCTAAGTCGTGTCTTACCATCCCCCAGGGAGGAATAATTGGTAGTACCTTCACGTTAGTGGGAAATACACTAACTGACGTGGATATTAGTTATTGTTTTAAACCTTTTGTTCTTATATTTCTGTCTTTTTCTGACTTATAACACAAGACAAAACTTATTACGTCTAAGCTCGCCTAAGCTTCATTAAACTTTATGCTTTAATTAATAGGTTGTTTGTTACACAATTAGAAGTTAATGTTAAATGTCGTGTCAAACAATTTAAAAATAATTGTTATCCCAATAAAAGAGGGACTCCTCATTTTTGTCAACAAAAAATCGGATTTCCATGGTAACGAAGTCGGATGTCATGAATTTCACCGCGGAAATTATTCGTTATGAATCATTTTAGAATTCGGATAGCGGGAAGTGAATGAGAGATAACCATTTTAAGTACTTTTTGATAAGGAATCTGAAGCAATCCAAACATTTCAATGTAGTTTATTTTTTAGAATTGTAGAAAACAAGGTGCAGTTTTAATGTAATCGATATTGTGGAAATGAGATACATTTTAATCATGAAGCGGAACTATTCGTTTTCAATCTAAGTTTCAAGTATTTCTACAGGCGATAGTTAATTAAATTCAAAAACTTGATAACTTGCGAGTTTGATTAGAATACATCAAAACCTGACGTCATGGCCACACCGTGAGAAAAAGTCCGAAAATCGTATTTCTTCACGCTCTCTGAGGGAAAACTTTTATTTTTTTATTTACCGTCCTAACTGACTTTGACGAAGGGCCTAAGTTTAGAATACAACTTTGAAATGCCGGAATACCGCGATTTATGTGATGTACTCCTGGCCTACTTCTCTGCCGTCACTCCGTGATTTACTCGGCGTGATTATTTTTTTCAACCCTTTCCTTCCTGTGAATTTGTTACCTGAAGTGCCGTTTGAGATTTGTGGCTTTAATTTAAACTGTACTTAGGACTTTATTTATAGCAGTCCTTTTAAAATTAGGGCTTAGCAAAAAAGGTCCTTTTAACCAAACTAACTGTAGGAAAATAAATTAACCTCAACTTTGCTAAAACGTTTTCGTTTGACAGCAATGTTGTGTACTGTAATGTAATATATGACCCTTCAGGGTCAACCTCCTCACGTTTCGGATAGGTAATAAAATCTAATTTCAAAAACATCAAAAAAGTTGTTCATCACTTTACTGTGAAAGGGCCAATAAACCCTCCAAATAGCTGACACGGATCAAGCCCAGTGTACTCATTCGACACACATTCACTCATTCAGTCCTAAAACCTAACGTGCTTAACCCTTCATAGCCACTCGTTAGCCCGTAGGTGCGGTCTCGTTACGCCGAACGTATCACCGTCAAATTTAATCAAACCAATTTAGCTTGCTCGCTTCCCGCTCGCACGTTTTTCGCTACTCCCAATAAAATATTGATGATTTCGCACAATTTAATTGAAAATTCTTGTTGTAAGCCCTGTGCGGCTTATGCGATATTTCTCAGTGTAATTGAGTGTATTGTTATGCTATATTGTATTTTACGGTACGACGGTAGGTATGTATATGTAGGTAATTACTTTGTCTCCAGACAAATTAAATTACTGAGCAGGTTACCATGATTGTGTGTTTAATTTCACAGGTTTTTTATAGTAGGTAACAATGATAGACCACAAATTAAAGTCTACTAATCTTTATCTCGTGTGTGACCCATTTTTATATAGCCCCACTTTTGTATAAGTATTAATAACTAGCTATATTGATCACAGTTGTACAAGACTCGAACCAAAAAATGACTACTCCCCTTCCCCAAAGACTAAAGATAAGTGAACTCAAAAGCACCCTTAGTTAAGTTAAATAATTTATCTTACGGGCTTTTATTCCTGCTCAGGCCGTAAGAGATATGGCGAGAAGAAGTGCACAACGGGGGAGATCTGTCACTCAAAAACTGACATTTAATTTCCTTAAGACCAAGAACAATAATTATTTGTATGTAAATTATGATGAGGGTAAAATAACAAGTGATCTGTAAATAATATCTGTAAATAATGGGTCCCCCCAAAGTAGACACAGATTTAATAAGAAATCTGTTAAAATCTGAATAAAAACCTTACAAACCTGACCACATAACTGTTATAAAACTATAATAAAATGAAAGAGAACGACAATAGTGTACTCTTATAAGGATAGTAAATATTGTACTCATTTGAAGACATTTAACTTGCAAAAGTAAATACTCGCGACTGTGAATTATTTTTAATATAACCTCAAGAAAATGTATGGTGCAGAAGGCAGTAGACGCTAAGCATAAAATCCTCATTACAGGACCTATTGTTATTCACATGCATAACTCAAAAGCTGGATGGTTTTCAGGGCAATTTTCCCAGTCATATCCTTTCAGATTCAGAGAATAATAGGCTATAAAATTTTAGCTCCTCTCACGCGAACAAAGCAGGGACGTGCGTTAGTGAAGATTTAAATATTTATTACTTTTATTAAAACAAGCTATTCAAATGTAGTTTCGACGAACCCGTCTGTTAGACGAGTGGAAGTAATAAAATTCCAATTCTTATGTTGTTTATCGATTTCTATAAGAATTGGAATGCTCACAAGAATTTATTCCGCAAGGGATTGATTAAAAATTTAATGCAGTGGGCTAAACAAAAGTGTTTCATTAATGACGAATATTTTCCCCCAACTTATTTTGTTGGTATTTTTCACGAAGTCATGTTTGCCGTAAATCAACGTATTTTCTTTATTTCTTTCTAATAAGTTGATATACTGGTAACGTGCTTTCCGAGGCGCCGAAGGCTAGTCTCCGTTGAGATTGGCTGCCGTGGTTAAAATACCGTCTGGAGGACTTTATTTATTTATTTGTACTGATAAATACCCGATACCTAATATAAAAATAAATAAATCGTTTTCAAGACCAACCAAATACATGCGAGTATCCCTTCAATTACAGTCTAATTTCTGGCTACTCCAAATTACGTAAATTATGTTCTCAAGAAGGTTATCAACCCTTGCTTGACGTTCTTACTACGTCAACCATTATGTATGTACATAGGTACCTTATTTTAATTAATGTTTTCCGTGATTATGTTGAAATTCAACGTCACGATGTAATAGAAGATTTTTGAGGAAATATTGTGTTTTAGACACTTTTCTTGGTAAGTTATTTACTAGTTTTACGATACTATCTCCCCCCCCATAAATAAACTAAATAACTTATACCCACATGCATTCTTGAACAAATAGGCCCACCAACCGAAAACAGAAACCCAAAAAGTTGGAACAAACTACCAGGCACCCAGAACTTTGAAAGAGGTTTGCTAATAACCCTTGCACCGAGTGCGGTCTCGCTACGTCAATCAAACTGTTTATATTAAACGCTACACTTTGGCTCAGAGAGACATTAATGAGTATTTGAGGGAAACTTTGTTGAAGACTATTGGGCATAAGCTGACAGACCACTGTTCGAGATGGGATTTGATACATTAAACTTATCTTTGGCTTTACTTGCAGCACGCTTGTGCAAAGTTGCTTCGGTCAATATTGGACGTTGATTCTTCTTTGGGGGTGAAATTTTATGATCTAAAGCTTGACGAACTAATTACTTCCGAATATTCAATTATGCACTTCTCTCAGAACATTGCAGTGAATATATATAATATTAATATATTGTTTGTGATATTGAGCAAAGAATTTCATATTAGTAATTATTTGTAACCTAACACAAACTACATTTCAAAGATTTATCTCCTAGCATTCTATAAACTTCATTTGACAATCAGATTGCCTGCATCAGCTAGTAGGTCTTTGTCTATTTTTGGTGTGAAAAGCATAGCTCATAATATTCAAAACTAGGAATAGTTAAATCAGTACAAGTTAAGCTTATTGTTCATAATTATCACTACCGCTTTGTATCCTGCACATCTCGTAATATATGGGCTTAAATATGTATTCCAAATTATAGCTAACTAGTGACGGCTGCTAGCCCATTAGTTATCGCGCACACTGTTCCACTCGGCGCTCACTGAGGAATAGCTTTACTTACATAAGTAGGTGTAGGGTTGATACGTGGAAAAAATAAGTTTTGTGAACACTGGTTTTACTGGAAAACTAAATTTTATTATTAGCCATTAATGTCCTACTGCTAGACAAATGCCTTCCTACTCTATTTCCATCTCTCTCTGTCCAGAGCTGCCAAGGACCAATCTTTATTAAAGGAGTCCAGCTCATCCCGCCATCTCCGTCTGGGCCTGCCACGAGGTCGTTTACATGCGTTACGAGTTACATGTTGACATGCGGCAGATATGTCCAGCCCCAATCCCATCTAAGCGCTGCAGCTTACCGAGTGACATCAGTTATTTTAGTGGTGGAACAGATTCTTGTATTCTTAACCCGTTCCACGAGTTTAATACCCAGAATACTTACTCCGTTCCAGAGCCGTCGATGAGTCTTCCTTTGAGAGATAGAGGATGAATAGGCGGCCTCTCTTCTTCTTTTCAATTCTAAAATCTTCATTCGGAATGCTTCACATATTTCTGTTCAATCTGGTTTATTATATGCGCTGGGCAGGCACTAAGGCCCTTTACCCGAGAAAATCCCGTGTTAGTCAAAATTCCGCACGCCTAGTTATTTCAGAGAAAGAACGATATTATTATCCTGATGGAAAGCGTATGAGTACCACAACCCTAAATACCTAAATACGCACGTCTCGGTCCGAATAGTCGCGCTAAATATTCGGCGGCGTGTGACCTCAACCTTGGTTCAAATTCCATCAAAACTTAGCTGTTAAGTAGGCGTTCGATCGTGTAATTGACTTTGACGTGTTTCTCTTGAGAGAGAATTATAGTCTCCTTTTATTTGAGTAATATTTTACGTGACTTCGTTGTAGTTTCAAACTAATTTCAGCAGGGAAGTGTCCGTTGTATGGCGAATAAAAAAACCTCTTTGAAGGAAATCGCTTTAGTAAATTGGATTTTATGTGTAAGTGAAGAAGTGATTAGAACTATTTTTAGCAAGAAGAGGGATTGGAATTTTCTATGAGCTTACTTCTTGATTGAGCGAAATCTCAAGCGATTTAAATCGAATTACGTAACGAACCGCCAAACGGAACAATTTTTTTTATTTTGACAATTAATATTACTCATTTATGTTAACCTACCAGACTCTGAAATCAATGTTTGACTTGTTTGCTCTAATGTCAGAATATTTTGAAGAAATTATAAACTTTAGTCCAGTTATTCTCACAACAATTATAACTATTAGGGCTGATCATGATCGGTTTTGCAATAATAATTGCGTAAGAAAATCTAATTAAATTACTCAGACTTGATCTTAAATACACAGACAGACAAGACATTCCTCGCAGTGCACGCAAGTATAAGCAGTAAAACGTGATGGGGTCCCGCTGAGACCATCTAGTCTCGCCAAGATGGCGTCTTGCTAGTGACTGTAATGTTAACAATATCAACCCGCTTTAAAAGCCATGGCCAATGGCGGAGAAAAACTATTATGAGTAACGTTATGGGAAATGCTAATTTAGTTTTGAAAACATTTAGGGAACGATTTTTTCGTATTGCTGTTGTTTTTAAGTTCGGAGTTTGGTTGCCTGTTGGTCGAAAAAACCAAGAAGACAGTAAGCACATCGGATTTGCTGAAATATTGTACTTAAGTATTATTGTTTAATTTAAATAACTTCAATGACAAAAAAATCTTAGTATAATAAACTTATTATTGATACTACATGCGACAAGTCTCTGAAACAGCTTACGGAGAAATACGAAAGAAAAGAAACAAAATATATTCATACAATTTATTTTATTGAAAGCATGCAAAGAAAGCTGATAAATAATATAAACGACGAACTTTGCAGAACATCACGTTATTAATTTCCCAGTGACAGTACTTCCCACAGCACACTTCAAAAAGAAAAAGTAAATTACCAAAGCCCGAAACCCGAAACCGAAACCCGACCCGACCCGACCCGAACCGACCCGACCCGTTTAATTACCCGAAACTGTCAAATTTTCCCAATAAACTTTGAACCTTATGCTTTAGCGATAAAGTTGAAAATTTATTAAAGAAATTTGACAGATTGTAGTAGCTTGATGTGCTGGCGTCTGTACCAAAGTATACCTTCTTCCGTAGCTAGAATTTTTGAAATGAAAAATTTATAACTTATCCAAGTCCAGTCTTTTCATAACTCGGAGCACCTTTCGCTAAGAAAACTTTTCCAACCGTACTGACATGACTTCGTCCGCAACCATGAGCTCCTATTCTATAAATGGCCACAAATTTATCCCATACATCAGCCAATACTGAAATACGGCGTCGCAAAGTCTAGACCCTTTTCGCAGGACATCATAGCTCACTGCAAACATATCTCTTCTATCCTAACAAACCTTAATCCCTTGACTTTAAAGTCATAATTGAATGTCTCAGGTATATTTCTAAGTTGGTTGTGTAAAGGCTGGAACATCGTCGCATGCATTTTACATCGCATTTGTGATGATTCGATGAGCAGACTATTTATTATGGTGACATTCGTTTAAAACGCGCTCAGATATAAAGGAGGACAGTTGAGGGATGGCGGTGTGATTGCGGTGGTGGCTTTACTTTATTTTGTTAACCTTATATGGGACCTGGTAACCTAGGAGCAGTTTTATCAAAGAAATTAACTTATACGTGTGAGAAAAAGTTTTGCTAGCTAATTTTAACTATTATTTTTCGAAAATAGGCAGAGCAAATTAAAGGGGGTGAGACGATGAGATGCCTTTTAAAGAAAATCGATAACTAAATGTGATGAACACTTAAAAATATTTAGTGGTATACAGTGAGGAAATGAGTTGAAATATCATCAAAAATGATAGTCACGAACAAAATGTAAAGCGACGCTGATTCTACCGACGGACAGAAAGAAAACCCATAAAAGACACATTGAGAAACAAGTCGAACAAATTCAAAAACTTGGGAGATAGAAAACAGAAAATTGCCATTACAAACGAGATTACGGCTACCTTCGTCAGAGGAATGTTTTTATGTGTATTGTTCCCGGATGAGCACAAAAATCCTTTTTCTGTGTGTAGCATTAGTGTGCCACTATTGTTAGCTTCCCAACTTAATATTATGGTATAATACTCTGCGTTACCTGGGAACTGCATGTTATCTGAGTTTCCAAAGCTTTCAGGGTGCCAGAATATGTTTTCTCTGAATTTTACTAAAAGCAAAGTTCTTAGTGCGTAATTACCATGATGTTATTTTTGTTTTTAAGGCAGCACTTTATTTTCTAAACCGTTAATTAGATCTCGACATAACCATTTTGTTAATAAAGAACGATATTTTCCGCACTAAAGAATTGCACGCTAATTTATTTTAAGAGTGTGTTCCTGAATACCTTCTAATCTCCCAACTCCGTTCTATTTAATTAATCCTACAACTTTTCTGGCACGAAATCTCTTCATCTACTAAAATATGCAAAAAAATATTCAGCTCTTAATTAGATTATTCTCGCTTCCAATCAGCCAGAAAGTCATTGGCCAACGATTATATAACAAACTTCTGCATAATTTATAAGCTATCTTGTGGCTCACTTAACTAAATTAAATCGTTCATCGTGCAGATGGCGGAGTTCAAAAATATTGGAAACTTTCCCGTCAGTATCTACAGTCCTGAATTATTTGCCTCCAGTTCTTTGGGCAAAAGCTGTTAGCGAAATTATTTGGAAAAGGGCTCCAGGTAGACATTTATTTTCAGGCCGGCCTGGGAATTAGAAATACTTTAGACATCAAGTGGATGAATTTTGGCGCTGGTAATATAGAAGAAAGTGGATTGAAGTTGTATAACAAATTTAATAGTTACGCTAGTAATATATAAGTCAATGCTAATTAGTGGATTTCTTCTCTCAGGGGACATGAAACGAAAAACATAAGATACAAGCACCAACAGTTGTAATATTATCTAGTAATTGACTGAACAACAACATAATATAAACTTTCAAATATTTCTCGTCATTGTTTTCGCTTCCATTGTAGACGGCTCAAACTCTGTCCCGCCGAACGTTCATGTTATTAATACTGTAACGTCCATTATACTAAGTGTGGCAGAATGTCAAGCGGCTGACATTTGGCGTAATGAGACAGAAACACTATGGTATTTGTGGAATGAGGATCATGTAATTAACCTTTGCAGGTTAATGACATTATTGTTGTTAGACGTGAGGTGTAGATACACAAAGCTATAATAAAGAATTATTAAAATATCGTCTCGATTTTCAGCGTGAATAGCTTCAATAACCATATTACTAAACTACACAATAACAAGAACTATAAATATCTAAACGTACGCGAGTTTATCCAGTAATCCATTTCAAGCCGATAGACAAACCTTATTCCATCTACAAACACTCTGATTTAGCAAATGTTTGAAAGGAGCCAGAATTGGAACATCTATGTAATTTCGACGAAATACCTGTTATTTTAGGAAAAACATCTCGAACACAACACAATGATCGTCCACACAAAAGCACATTAGTAAACAAAACCGAAACTTCAAACGCAAGAACTCCTTTCAACCGGCGAATTCCGATACACTTCAAGCTGGTGAAATGCGCATACTGAATCCAGGCTTGTGTACCTAGACGATGTGTTGATTTTCCCTTGGCGTTAGTCTCTCAATTATAAGGGCGAGATTGTAAGGGCTCACAATTTCCCCTACCCACCTGTCAAACGTCCACTGAAGCTTGAAGATACGTGCGTGTATCGGGACGCGTCATCTCACTCATCCTCTTGAGTGTTCGTCGTGATGTTTGCTATCTTTTTGACGTTATTATCTACGCTACGATATTTGAGAGTTTCGTACGTGATTTTTATGTCTTTTCTTGATTTGGAGAATGATGAGAGTTGCATGTTGTTTCGTAAATTATCAGTGTCAGATTCTTGGTTGTAAAGGCTCTATACAACTACTGGTTTTGTGGAACGAATGAGCACTAATTCTGTATGGTGCTTCAAATGTGTTTCCAAAGTGCTTTCATTATAAGCTATTTACTCTGCGGCTATTTTGTAACAAGCTTATTTTAGTATTTCATTTAGTCAAAAATACTTCATAAAATTAAGCCTTATTGCCTTCAAAAGACTTGAATAAATAATCAATGCAGAAGCTTCCTTTTAGTTGCCGCATTTTTATGATTTAGACGTGATGTTGTTGCGTAACAGATTGTAAGTTGTTGATATAACCACTACATGTCAAAATTACGTTTACCGACTTCTCCGTCTAAAACGTGGCTTTTACCCTCCGAACGAATGTAACAATCCACCAACTCAGGTGGTTAATCAACCCTCAGCACTAGCTTATACTGTAACCCATCAAACCAATATTAAACATACAAAGTGAACGTATTCACCCTCAAGTAAATCAGCCGTCTTAATTATCAGCCGCATTACGCCATCATTACTGTATAGTAGTCGAGTCGTGCCAATGCCGTGCGCGCATCGTCTCGTCGGCCATTCATTTCATTACGGCACCGTTGTTCGAAACTACATTAATTCTCTGTCTACCCCTAGACGTGCCCGCGTAATGAACTAAACTTTGTCAATACGTTTTTGGTGTTTGAAAATGATGTTTAGCTGTCTAATTTTAATTTATTGTGTTTGGTTTGGCATTTGTTTGCGATATTGGTGTTATTGGGAGTTATCTGCTGTTGTCATAATAATGATAATATTATGAAATGATATTGTGGCTGTAACGAATGTGTGTCCTTTTTTCACGATTGGAGAACCTTGAAACGTATACCATATAATCTAGCATTAAGTTTTGCATTGACTGAAGTCGTTAGATGTCAACATACTTGCTAAAGGAATGAAGACGTTATTGTGTGACCCAGTGTCAGCATTTCCATAGACACGTGCACAAATGAGTTGTCTAAACATAATTTGCAACCGATAATTCTTAAATTTACATGATCTTGGTCACTGACAAGAATCCCATAGTGATCACAAATACCTCGAAGAAGCTTTGTAGGCAGTGCAGTGTACCTATAGCAAAAAAAATACATTGCCTTGTTTTATTTAGAAAACATTTCACCGCCTGTCCTATGAATCAAAACAACGCGTTTACTTTCCTCTAGTCGTACACACGATAAATTGTGTACAAAAATATCTTCATAAAAAGCAAACAATGGGAGGCAACAGAGCGACGTTGAACGCAACATTTGACGCGACAAACGTTTGTTGCACGACGATTTGTTTTGTCGGAACACGGTCAGTGGCGCGTGCTGTGTGTTCAATTGACAAACATTATTGTGACTCGGTTTTACAAACGTTTGATAGATCGTAAGGATAGGGTTATACATTTAAGGTGTTCAGGAATGGATGATGTATCTGTGTTGTAGGAGTGAAAAATTAATGGAATTAAAACCTAACAAAAACAAACGCTCATCTTTCTAGGAGAAAAGTAAGTAGAAAATACTTCTATTTAATTTCACTTTCACGTCAGCAATGTACGTAATCTAGTCAATCAACTAGTATTTTGGTATTAAACGTTCCACTAGGCTTGATACAAATCCAATGTTACAAAAATGCTGAAAAGTGTTCAAAACTAAAACATTGCTCCTATAAAATACCTATTCCAATGACACAAAAACTTGTGTAAACCATTACTGTTTACAAGTTTCTTCAATACCTGCTCCATATCCCTATTTTGTCTTACATTTGTGCTGCAATTTGAACATTGTTTTTCCGAGGCACTTCTATCGACTTCCCATATGGGATAAACTCGGAATCGCGTTGTAACACGCGAAGACCCCATTTGCCGCTCGTTTTGGGACTGTCTATAGTCAATGTTCGAGCAGATCAGCAACTGTTGAGCAACTGTTTTCTTGATTCTGTTTTTTATCAATTACTTGGTTGAACAAAAAAGTAAACTTAGTATCTAGTTAAAAATTAAAAATTAATCAATCAGTTGTGATTTTATTATTATTATTATTTATTTATTTGTCAAATAACATGATCATTATGGTTAGTAACAACAGGAGCTTATAAACTATGTTAGTAGGTACAGAATTTAAGTATAAATAACAATTAAAA
This sequence comes from Luperina testacea, assembly GCA_927399505.1. NCBI lineage: Eukaryota > Metazoa > Arthropoda > Insecta > Lepidoptera > Noctuidae > Luperina > Luperina testacea. The sequence continues at coordinate 668,589 of OV656774.1, forward strand.
CATTTTATTTTACCGTCTCAACCACGATGCTTACCCAGAGCGAGTGTATCGGATACAGGTAATTACTCGTAACTATCTTCAGAATGCTGTTGCTACTGTCACGTAGGTACTCTGCCCAACAGACGACACACGCTTGCATCTTATTGCATAAAAGTCATCCGTACGTAACATCGCGGACGCGACCCGCGATCGCGGGGCGGATTTTAGCTCTGTTTGAGTGGTTATCTATTATTAGTTTAGTGTACGGTAGGACGCACGTCATTGGTAACAAAACACTCAGTAAAAGATGGCCACTTATTCTATTGAAATTCCGTACTACGCAGGTCAGCTCAAGGTCAAAGTATTACCATTAATATGCGGCCTACTATACGACTGTCAGAGTGGTTTTTAGTCACTTGTTTCACTTTCACTGAACCCCTTTTTTACCTCAAAAATTACCCAAAAGCATCCCGTCTAACCTTCCCTTGTCGAGTTGTTAATTCAGGCTACGGCGTAGCATGGTACTACGTGCGTCGGTTACAGCGCTACGCCGCTACGGCGCTACGCCTTATTTACGACACTCATATCCAAAGTGATCATTGCTGTAATATTCTATTAATGAATTGGAGTTTTTTAGTACTGTTGTATGAATAAATTCAAGTATTCAGGCAATATTTTTTATGGACCAGTCAAATTCTAAACGATATTTGGAGCATAGTAAGTTATAAGATGCCTAAATTAAAATACTTTCTCAACAACATAACACAATTCTGACATGCCTGGGAGATTTGTTATTTTATGAATGCTGCAGATAGGGTAATTAATCTCCAACATGTTTTTAACCGACTTCAAAAACGAGGTTCTGTATTCGACCCGTATGTATGTTTGTATGTCCGCGATTTTCTCAAAAACTAATGAACCAATTTTGATAATTCTCATCAATAATGTGATCTACATACTTTCAGGGAGGTTTTAGTATATAATACATTAGATAATTTTTCTAATGTACGAAGTATATGCATAAAATGTACTGCATCTCCGGCATTTCTATGCAAATTTTGATGATTCTTCTAGTCCGTGTCTTCAATTCCTCAATACACTAGTGTAAATTGAATTTGTGTGGGGTAGATACAACTAAAAAGTGAAAAATAAATACTTTTTTTACAAAAAAAAAAAACAACCACTACACTACGCAGTGTTTTTTTGGAGTCGGTTGCTTTTATTGAAAAAAAGTTTTTTAAGTTATTATTTGTGGAGCCTACCAAAACGGATAATTCATACAGCGCAAAATATTTCCATATACCTCCTTTATTTTATAACAAACACCCCATTTTAAAAGAAGCCACAAACACGTTGAGACATGTTTTATGAACCAGTTTAACCAAATTGATATAGTGTGCGAGTAGATCGCGGTTAGTAACGTTAGTGAACAGAGTTTAATCTTTGTTATCACACTGAGTGTGTTACTTTCAACGAAGGGAGTAATTGTGGGTTTGTCGTAATTTTTTAAGATAGCAGCTACCGTAGGTATACAAAGTAGGCAAGAGTTATGAGATATCCTATATTATGTATACTACGATGTATGATGATTTATAGCGTTCAAAAAATAACGACTAAGTTATAATTAATTCAAATTCAAAATCATTTATTTGCAAATATGGGTAAACAATATGCATATATTCTACATTCATGTAATAATTTCATATCACTGTCTTGGTATCACCATATTTTACCTTTCAGCATGCAAAGTACAAAAAAAAACTAAACAAAATAAAATTCCAAACTAGTGAGCCCAAGTGTCTGTGGAGCAGGACCAGCAGTAAGCCAAGCATTTTTATCTACGATATATAATCATCCAACTTGTACCTAATATGCTTGTCTATGTCTATGTTTTAATTTTTTTCTCATTTAGTTGAAGAATATAATTAAGAATGATATCAATAAAACTAGTTTAAAAATATAAATAAAAATCCTATAGCGTATCCATCAAATATTCTGATAGACTGTAATGTGCTTTATTTATCAAAAAAAAATTAAAATTTATTTTTCAACATAAATTACGCTATAATGCCTACAAGTGGTGGTACTTTCAAAGTGTGTTATGGTAATGGTACCCAGTAAACACTATTCGTAAAACCAGCCTGTAACTATGCCATTGTAAGGGCACAGGCCACTTCTCATACGGAGAAGAAACGAGCAATGATCCAACACGTTTGATTCCTACGTGTTGGCGATCGCAAACCATTAAGTTCGAATTTTACTCATGAAGTTTCCCTTCACCATGAGTCTGATAACTCGAGAACAAAATTATATGATGCACCCTTATCATTAGTATCATACAAGTTGCATCTGCATTGTTCCAACGTGTATGGGTCGTACAGAAAGTGTATATACGTCAGTATAGTTTCAGGCGAGACTGCAATCTAAACTTTGCAACCCAATGACAAGACGATATCGATAGTAACCTTATAAACATTACACGGGTTGTAAGCGATATGTAGGTATCTTATAATAACAATGCCTGTTACAGATATTCAGGGTATTCGGTGCTTTATGAAGCATTACAGTTTATACAAGACTTACCATTACGCAACTTTCGGTAGTAGCTCGGATTTGTGTCCGTTATTTCCAGAAAGGCAGGATTAGCCTATTAGTTTGGTTTATTGACGTTTATTTATTAATAAGTATCAAAATTACAGATGATTCATACAATGCCATTCATAAGTATTTAATATTATTTAAATATATAAAATCACAATCATTATAGGATTATGTACATACATAATAAATTAAAAAATTTCGAGAAGAATCGTAAATAAATAATTAAAGACTTGAAAACCATATTTCTTAGAAGAATGCGGGCAGGATGTTTTGTTTTGTTTATATTTCAAAACATTCTACCTACCATACATACTATATACCTACCATTAAGATTCCAGTCGTAACAGTTAACAGTAAGAGTACATTCCACATGCCGTTCACGATTACCATCCCACTCATAATCCTATGTTTTTTCCGCGAGCACGCGATGCGCATCCTTCTCCGATACATCGCAGATACATGGCTTTCCGATGGTAATTCCCTTTCAAATGCTTTTTATAGTTTAGCGGCGTTTTGTCGGTCTGTTTGGGGGAAGATTTTGGGATATAAAGTATTTGTTTTGGAGTAAATGCGTGTTTTTGTTTACGATGCGTCAAATAGAAGATTACTTGACTGAATAACTAGACAGCAGTGCGATTCTGTAACCATCTCACCGTGAAAACTAAGGTGAAGTGAGCGTGGAGTGAGCTGTCAAAAGTGTCATTTCCTAGCAAAAACAAACTCACTTCACCTAATTTTTCACGGTGAGATTTTTACAGAGTCGACCGGCAGATCCAGTAAAGTTTTACGCAACTGACTACACGATATCGAATTACCCAGTAACTGGGTTGTGGAGGTCAGATAGGCAGTCGTGCCATATAAAATACTGGTATTCGGCTACGTCCGACTAGAATGGAAGCCGACCCCAACGTTTTGGGAAAAGGCTACGCAGATAATGATGAATGTTAACAGTGATGCTAAACGATAAGAGTCATTACCTAATCCTAATCTATTTGCAAAGTTACAAGCAAATAATAACTAGAATCACTACAATATGAAATATGAACTAATTTCTCTGAATACACAAGCAGCAATGATTTTCAGTAAGAAGGAAAATCTTTCACTATGTTCTTTAATTTTTTTAAATAATTGTGTTGGACGCTTCAAAAGTTACTGACGATTATTATAATATGTTTTATATTGCTATTCTACACGTATATTTCAGTCAGTAAAACATGTTAAAAAATACTCAGATTTTATAAGTATCTTCCTATTTTAAAAACCTTTCTGTAACATCATTAATTTGTCAAAAGAATACCACTTTTTGCAATAAACTCCAAAAAATTCTCACAAACAGCAAGCTTGCCGTCACGGAACACAATAGTACGCATTTATCCGAAAATCTCCGTCTCGATCAATTAACAAAGCGAACAATTAAATTGTTGAGAGTCTAAATCCATTTGTCCTGTTTGTTTGCGCCCTAATAGTATTTGCGTTTGAGACACCGCAATCCCATTTGAGCACTCAAATGCTCAGTTTTGAGAAATGCGAGTTGAGCGCAAACTTACCTGGGAGCTGAGTATTCGTCATCTATGAATCTTTAGGGAATGTATCGGTGTCGCGTTGGTTAATTCTGTTATAGTTCAGAATTTAGAACATATTTGTAACGTTTTGCTGCGGTTTAGATAAGTTTGTTTTAACTTCTTCATCGTCGTCGGGTTTGTAAACTATTTGTATGGTCTGACAGGTAGTCCCTGTGCAGGACTACGTGTTTTATCTGCATTTCAATGTTTGTGAATTTTAATAGAAACATATTCAAGTGACTGCTGTGGGTACGACGTACGTTTACTTTGTTTCAATAGTTAGGTTCATTGTCATCATCATCATCAGCCTCTTAACAGTCCACTGCTGGACATGGCCTCTCCTATTGCACGCCATTCAACTCGATTTTCGGCAACTCTCATCCAGCTGCTACCAGCCATCCTGCGAAGATCGTCGCTCCACCTAGCCTGAGGGTGTCCTACCTTACCTTAATAGTTAGATACTGATGATTAATTTCTCCTTTTGTGACCTAACAGATAATCTAGTTTTACACTAAAAAAAAACACTACATTAACTCCCATACCAACCTCGAAAAGCATTTGTGTTATTATTCCAAGATATTTTAAATTTAACAATAATATCAAATCTCAAGAGTACCCCAAGAAACGGTAGCTTCATCTAAAAACATAGGAAATAAAGGAAATTGTACATACATATTTATAAGATGATATTCAAATGGGTGCAAATACAAGGGGTGGCTGTTTAGCCATTTAACCAGCGAATATTTGGATAGAGTCAATAATGGCTTAGAACTCGCGAGCCTTTGAGTTTGAGTGTTAGATGGTGCACGCTGAATTATGTCGTCAAGGGGTTTTGAGGGTAAGTAGGTAAATCAATATTGAATTTATGTTCAGACGCCAGCTCGTCAAGCTACTACAATCTATCGAATTTCTTTAATAAATTTTCAACTTTATCGCTAAAGCATAAGGTTCAAAGTTGATTAGGAAAATTTGACAGTTTCGGGTAGCTTGATGTGGTCTGTTCATTCTAACAGCTTTAGAATACTATAAATTGAGCGAAAACGCTATAATTCCACGGGCCTAGCACGAACGCTCGGAGTGAACCTAACATAAATTCGAACGATCTATAAATTGAAAATATTTGTTTTGCAAATTTATTATGTTTTATGACTATGTCTTTGGGTGATACTAATTGTATTTTACAGAATACAGAAATCGTTCGAATTTACGTAAAGTTTACTGCGCGCGTTTGTGCTAGATCTTCTGATAATTTAGGAACAAAAGGAAAAAAATGCGTTTATTGGCATTACAGCAAAAAATACACCTTAAAACTATAAAAAAAAACAGAAAACAAAAATTATAATGCCAAAAGGGCCTCACCTCAGCATCATGTCAGATGACAACACAAGGTGTACCACCTGACGCTGAATTTCAGCTGCAACCCACGAGTGCCATACGCTAGAATAACAAACAATTTAATAGCTAGTGTTTTCTTTGACTAGTATCTAATAAAAATGAGCATTATGTGCCACGTTCATTTTCAACATCGCAAAACTACAGAAATAGTAATTTTTCTAAGCAAATAATTCTTTAAAATCAAAATATTTTACTTCACATAAACCTACATGGGCACTTATGAAACGTCAGAAGCTAGGTGCACGGTTCCAATAGGTCGTTTCCTATGGAAAACAACCGGCAAGAAACTCCACGGTTACACTTTTTAAAAATAATTGGCTTTTACAATGTTTTCAAATTACAGTAGGTATGGGAGGGCAGCGTAGGCCTGTCAACAAGTACCTGGCACTTGATAAAATAAAAAATGGTCTACAGATCTAAAGTTTACAAGGCCTACAAAGTCCTCACATTTACAAAATAAGAATCTATCAAAAGGCTACGTAAAAAATAAAATAAAAAAAGCTACTAAAACCAAGTGATATGATTCCCCTTACAACCACTAATAAAGAGGTGAAAATGTTGAATTGTCTTTATATAATATCAAATAATAAAAAGATTATGTCAAAGAAGTATGTAAAAAATAAATATCCTAATTTGAGAGCAGTTAATAGACATTTAGATAGATATGCCGTTAATAAGGCGCCAGGGAAGCCACATGTGCAGAAGGAATTATTGCCAAACTAACTTGTCTTCAACGTAGTCTTTAATCTAATAATATTTTTTGATAAGGACACGTTTGATGAGGGTTTTGAACTTTCCATCGCTAAGTTCTGTAACCGGCTTTGACAAGATGTTATAAAAATGGATGCCATTTACAAGAATAGACTTGCTAGTTTTAGTTAATCTAAATTTACGTATCACAATTTCATTTTTACTACATGTATTTATATTATGGAAATCGCTTCTTATTTTGAAAAGTCCTAAGTTTTTGCGAACATACAAAATACTTTCTAAAATATAAAGAGAAGGCAGTGTTTCTTTGAATTTGTTTATAAGAGACTCGCGAGGACCCATTTTATAGATAGCGCGGATTGCCCTCTTTTGTAAAATGAAAATTGAATCTACGTCAGCTGCCGATCCCCACAGCAGAACACCATAAGACAGTATTATGTCCACAGTATTGTGGAAATAAGCAAAGTATACTAACCTAGCTGTGGCTATATCTGTCAACTGCCTTATTTTTCTTACTGCATATGCAGCTGAACTTAATCTACCTGGAAGAGCTCTAATGTGTGCGCCTCATTGTAATTTTGAAACTAAAGAAATTCCTAGAAATACAGTTTCCGTAACAGCATCTAGTTTTTTGCCATTAAGTTTTAAATACAAACCCACTTGAGGTACATTTGGTAATGAGGATTTAAGGTATTTAATTTTGTTCGCATTAAGTAACAAATTATTAGCTGCAAACCTTTTCGAAAGAACAGCCAGACTATCTTGCCATTGAACTCGGGTTACCAAGACTTTAAAGGAACCAATTTATCGCAATTATACTCTTAGTTGTCCACTTACTTCAACCTCATTACATCTCCAATTCATCATCCAACCTAAATAATTCCTGCCCAATCTATCCATCCATCGGTCTACACACGCGAGTCACGTTCTAACGTCCGATCAATGTTCAATGTTCATACCGAATAACTTATAAACTTTAATAAAACCAACATCCACGAATATGGTAATGAGACCCAATCTACATCGTTCCGAGATTGATTGAATATTTGAAACAGTGTATGAATTGGAAGATAATTATTATTTGTGCAAAATTCGGTTCGGTTTCTCACTCTAAGAATTGTGTTGCAAAAGCGAACTGGTTCGTTCTAATTTACGTGTTCTTACAGGCGACGTTCCAGACTACATGTGCTACTGTGAAGTAAATTATGTCTTTATACGGGACATGCACTGAAGGCCTCAGCACAGTAGGTACAGCTAAGTGAATTATTTATTTATTTTATTAGGTTCACCAACAATTAATTACACTAATACAACCACATAATACATGAAAGCAGGCACGCAGGCATGAAGGCTACGATTTGCAGCTATTTAACGTTTACAAAGTGTTTATCTAGGATTATTCAATCTGGAATTTCTCGATAGCAGCCCGGAGCCTGGATCTGTGCCCGGTTGATTACAATAGGTTCGCGCCCTGTTATATAGGACTTAAACATAACTGGTATAATGTGACTGTACTGTAGACACACCTCCGGCTAACGCTTGAGGGTGTGATGTTTTGTAATGTTAACGTTGATAATATTTATTTGCCAAAAATGGTGCTTTACATTTATTATGTAATTTTATTTGTCAGATACAATGGTAAATTATTATACATAGTTGTATAATTCTATTTACACCAGGTACTAAATATCTTATTTGTATCTGGAATAAATCATTAGAAGTTGGTACGATAATAATTACCTTATTGCAAGAATCTACATTATTGCTGCACATTATGGTCTGTTTAATTAAGCACATATTGCAGCAGCTGCTTGCCACATATTAAGTGGAGATACAACTTGCAACATGGGTTCATTAAATCAATGAACATGTGTTTGTGTCTCAGTTATTGATGATCTTACTGGTTATATCAACTGTCTTGATGTAGCTAAATGAATAGAGTTACTTTTAAGCCTGCAGAACTTTTACTTGCGAATATTTATTTTCTATTTGAAAATAATCTTATCTCTCTAAGCAGATGATGAGTAAACCATATTCATGCATACCTACAAGCAGTCATATACTCAATACTGGGATTAAAAAAACTCAAAACTCGTCATGTATCTTGCAACCATCAGTTTTTGGCAGAACTTAAAACAGTGCTTACTATTCAGTCGACTCCTCAAAATCCCGGTCCCTTAGTCACGTAAAAAATATATATACTTAAAAAGTTCCCTGTGGATTTGTATGCAGCAACAAAAAGGAAGATAATTTCATATCCCTATTGAAGGCACTTTGGCTCACAATCGCAGCGGTAAATAAAAACGTTCGCAATTGGCACCCCGTCTGGGCCGGATGCGCCGAGTGCGAACAGGGGTGGCAGAAGGGAAGGGTTGCGATAAACAAGATTTAAAAAAATCAATTTAATATCAATTATCAATTTAATATCAATGTAATGTCAATATTGAATACACATACATTGTAGGTGTGCTTAGAAGTAATGTTGTAGATCCTACAGTATCACTTCTAAGTTGGCTATACCTCGTCTGTTCCTGAGTGTTCGGTTTTGAAAAATTTTAGGTAAAAAATAAAAAATATTTGGATTTGAAAATTGAGTCTTACTGTTTGTAGTAAAAGTGGTTACCTTCACGCGGTTTTTTAGGGTTCCGTACCCAAAGGGTAAAACGGGACCCTATTACTAAGACTCCGCTGTCCGTCTGTTCGTCTGTCACCAGGCTGTATCTCATGAACAGTGATAGCTAGACATTTGAAATTTTCACAGATGATGTATTTCTATTGCCGCTATAACAATAAATACTAAAAACAGAAAAAAAATATTTAAGGGGGGCTCCCATACAACAAACGTGTTTTTTAGACGTTTTTGCCTTGTGGTACGGAACCGTTCGTGTACCAGTCCGACTCGCACTTATCTATCAATAATTTGATAAAAAATGCGGAAAGGTAACCATTTTTATTCAAATTTGTCGACCATGATAATGCTGTTCAATTATCACCTCATACAGACATTCCAGTAGCCCAAAATATAATACTTCAAGATACGTGAGTTGTTATAAGTAGCATATTTCCGGAAACTGTATCTGTAGCAGAACAAAAACGAGGGTCTGTAAGACCTTAAGCAGTACCTATGTATACGTAGATCCCAATATTTACATAAAATCTCATTAAATAACAAAACATCACATAACATCCCACCATGCTTTCCCCGAAGAGCCAGCTATCTTTTTCAGCTAAGCAGGCCTCGTTAAATCCCTCAATATAATAAAATAAACATTATTTTTTATTTTTGCTCTTCGTTACTGGCAGCCCTACCCGCACCGCGCACCCGCACCGCACACCCGCACCGCGCACCCGCACAGCGCGACCGAATGCACTCGCTACTCGCTAGCTCCGGATACGCACTTAGATGTTACGTACACTGCATTAGCTTCTAATACAATGTGTTTTCATATTGCATGAGCAACTTATATGGAAGATTATAAATATTTCCTATGAGATGATAAAGTTTTCAAGTATCTTAGTAGATACTTCAGAACAGAGGCAAATGCAAACGTGGAAGAGATATGGATCGCGAGACTAAATTAATATCATGAAAAAGTCCTCAATCTGGATGAAAGTTATGACCACGGCTATTCTCTGAACATCACAATAAATTATGTTTTAAATAAATTATATTAAATTACGTGTAAGTTGTTTATTTAATCATACTAATATTATAAAGGCGAAAGTTTGTGAGTGTGTGTTTTTATGTTTCTTACTTCTTCACGTTCAAACAGCTGGACGAATTTTCATAATATTTTGTATGGAGGTAGCTGACACCCCGGTTTAACATATAGGCTACTTTTTATCCCGATATTCTTACGGGATCGACTTTTACGCGGGTGAAACCGCGAAGCGCAGCTAGTAGACGATAAATATTGAATAGTTTACACAATAGATACTTAACAAATAAATTATTATTAAAACCATTCCAGATGAGAATATTTTCTTGTTTCATACTTCTTAGAGCGTGATTTTTCAGTACTTAGTTGGGTTTTAGTTTTTGAATAACAACTGACAAACTTCGAGCATCAAAATAGAAAATAATAAGTTAAGTAAATACGAGGCTTATCTGTGATGCAGTGATGTTTTATATACTCGTGTGTTTAGCGCTAATGAATTCCTAAGCAAGCGGGCCTCGAGGGATGATATACATTAAAATCTGAAAATATTACATTTGCCTTTTTCACAGGACTACATTATCTATACATCTCCGTCAGCACTGCCAGCTCGCCGAACCGACGTCTCACAAGTTAATTTCCTGTGCGAGAGAAACCTGGCAAGACGATCCACCATTTTTGCACTCCTGTCTCTAGGAGACAGACGGTGAAATGTATTAAGTAATACTTGATCATTGCTATGGCTGTGGAAACTAAGAAAGCAAGATAGAACTATTTATTAACAGCTGACCCGACCGACGTTGTCCTGTCCCAATAAATACAAAAATCCCATAGAAAAAAGGACTTTCACTGGGAAATTCGGGAAAAAGGACTTTCACTTTTTCCCGAATTTCCCAAACATCGGAATAATTTTTTTTCCCATAAATTCTAAAACGGGTGTTCACATTTTTTTTTTTAATTCCCAATTCTGTCCAGTCGTTCTCAAGTGATACGCTTACCAACAAAAAGCATTCAATTTTTTATTTATGTAGATACTGTCTTAGTACATACATTAATTTCTACATCTGTTCAACCGGTATGTTTGCTGGGATCAGGTGCACAACGGCACATATCGCTCGGCTTGTTTCAAAGCTTGAATCGAAGGATCGATCTGGCCTTGTTATGACACTACACAATACAGGCAGCAGGAACATCGACGCGCAGACTGTAGCGATGAATCTAGCACATGATTCTAAACCCCTAGCGTAGAAAATTTTCACCGGTTATGATAAAAAAATCAGGGGTTCCGTAGAAAAGTGGATTTATTCGAAAAACATAACCCTCCTGCGCAGTCGGGTAAAAAATACAGCTCCATTTAAAATATCTAACAGCGACTACGGGCGTGGTCAATCAAACTAAAGCTAAATACACAATAACAATCAGACTGTCCAGCTGTAATCTGTGGTACGTTATGAGCAACCACACTTGGTACTGGTGCACATCCACTTGGAATCTCACGCTGGTGCGGTAACTCGGAACACGTAAATATTAGCTCACGCGTGGCATTCGTATGTGGGTACAGTGGCAGAGTTAATTCATATGCCATACCATCTTGTAGAGTTAGAAAAAGATGGTTTTAGCAATGGAATTTGCTTACCTTATTTTAAGAGGTAATCTCTGCCTTTTTATTACCCTACTGTTCAACTGTACCTATTTGTAACTGTAATTCGTAATCTACTCATCGTGCATTAAAGATGAACCCTGTTGTTTTATTATGTTGTGTTGTTCTCACAACTAGCACGGTAATGTTACGGCATAAATAGTCGTGGTGATAGTCCTTCGCCCTTCATCTTCCTCCCAGTCCTTCATATTTTCGCTCTGTGTTAATTACTTTTTTTAAAACCAACCCATCGACTTTTAAGTACAATTAAGACACTCAGGCTTCTGTTCAGCAAACACCTTTACGGAAGAAAATGTTCTATCAGATTATTAGTTCCAAAACATAAATCTTTTAAACTAGAATAATTATTTCCCCTACACTTTAGCACGTATCTGTACATACGATACGTCGAGAAAGTTTACGAGCAGGACCGAAGTTAGTGTCGGTGGAATGCGTTGATTCGCAAAATCAATGGCCGCGACTGTACGCTCGCCTTTTGTTCTCACAATCATATTTATACGAGCATGTTGTTGTAATAAGGGAACTTCGGAGTTTGGAACTTATAATTGAAGGAGTGGTGGGGGTAACACAGACAGTGATGTCTAACTAAATGATGATCTGAATCGATTGGAATATGTAATGTCTGGCTGTTTACTTTTAGTTGCGGTCACAAAATTAAAACTAAGAAAATGTTACGACATTCTAATATTAGACAGATTAGAGAAATATGAAGGAGCTCTTCAACCAAGAACATTTGGATAAATATTGGTTATGGACTACGTAACACTTGAACAATTCTACCCTTATTTACACAATTTGATATTGTAAAGATTTCTAATCAACGTAGTGTCTGAATGTCTTTTGCAATTTAAATAACCTAGTACTCGTTCAAACGTCCGCTACACATACATGGAGAGATAACTGCAATTTCCTATCATTCGGAAAAGAAGTTTGCACGTGTCGTTGCTGTATGCAATGTTCCAAGACGGGACACCTGCCTCAAGTAAATTAAACTCATGTAGTAAAAAAATAAGAGCAGCATTCCTATCGGCCGGTATTGAGGCGCCCTGTGTTCCAATATCTGCGTCTTTGTGTCAGCCGGCGGATACTTTATTGAGAATCCAATACAAGTCTTTTGCAGAGCTGTCATCTGAAATTGAAAATATGCTTGCAATCAAATCGATTTAATCCTTCGCGCGTCCAATTAGCAGACACAATAGAATTTTATTGTTATTATTATCCAATGGTGTAACGGCGACGTGTGAGGTGAGATGCAACGTTTTTAATAAAATATGCGGCATCTATGAATTCAAATATATGTAGTTTGAAACTTTTGCGATCAGCACGCTAAACATACTATCAATCACAATCTGAATCATTTTGAAGGATTTTGTTAATCCATTGCTTCATATGATCGACTAATTGTCTGCTCAACAATATTAATATCGCAATGGATGTTGTTCAACTATCAAAAAAATTCGGGTTAGTGGATAGTTTTTAGAAGGTAATATCGCTGTCCTTTTAAAGGCCACCTCAAGTTGCATGGCGACTTACAGTGCCATAGTAGCTATGCCACTGGCAAAGTAGATACCTACAGGTCGCGGCAGTATGAATTATTTTGTCCGAAAAGGTAAATAGATATTTAGGTAGCACTGCCCGAAAATAACTGGACATTTCCACCACAAAAACTAAAACCAGTTCACTCAACATCGGCAAAACCTTAAATATTTTAACCCATTCAGTACACCGTACTCAGAAACTTTCACCAAACATGCAGCAAACTAAATTGAATAAAAATCGTTCGTTTTTCAACCATAGTGGTCGGAACTTTTGGTCGAGAAATAAAAACGCAATGAGGGTCTATAGAGGAAAATTAACACGATTTAAATTGTATGAACAAATACTGTGATTATGGAAAGCCCCGCTGCCGCGCTGCCCCGTTGCGTTGGTGTGGTGGTCGCAAGTTGGTGTGGTGGTCGCAAGCGCGACTGCTGAGCGTGGGCTCCTGGTTCGATTCCCGGGTCGGGCAAGAGTTTTTCCATTAGGAATTTCTTAGTAACGGCCCGCAGTTTGGAAGTTGGCGGTGTGGTACCCCGTGCCTCGGAAAGCATTTTAACCCGTTGGTCCTGCGCCTGATCTCTCTCCGGTCGCGTCGGAGTGCCGTCCCATCGGACTATGAAAGTGAAGGGAAAAGGGAGTCTACCTGTGTCTCCGCGCTCACTTGTTCACTATGATATCACCTGCGCGAAGGCTAGTCTCCGTTGAGATTGACCGCCGTGGCCGAAATACGGTCTGGAAAATTGATTTATGGAAAGCGGAGAATGGGAATGTAATTGCAGATTACAGAGTAGATTTTTCTTTTAAAAAATATTTAGGTAGGTAAGTATGTCGTGGAGGAAGAAATAAGAAATAAAAATATTTTATTTCGGCCATGCACAGAAATAACAAACAATAAAAAAAAATTAATCGTACACACGCGCACGTATGTAAACATAAAAATCATGAAAACAAAAAAAAAATACCTGTGCCAGGCCAAGAAGGATCTCGGTATAATTCTGCGATATTTAAAAAATAAATACCGTAGCGCTGATATTCCGACAGGGCCCGCTGTGATGCCATGAACGCACTTACGGACATAAATAAATACCACTAAGGGAATTAAAACAAAGTGATGAAGTCAGTTAAGTTGGTAGCGGGGCTAAATACCTAGGATAAAATTATAATCATCATCTCTGTTGCAGGCCATGGCGATTTCGAATACAGTTTTCCGAAAATACGATGTTTTCTGTTTAGATATTTCTTCTCAGGCCCCTCACTTTATTTGGGGTCAGGCCTCCCCGGTGGGTTCCCGCATTGTCGAGGCGGGGGGGCTCAGTAGCCGTGGCTTGGACACCCACGGTGAAGCGAAGAGGAACCCGAGGAGGGGCCGCTCGTCAGGGCTTTTGCTGACAAGCCAACGACGTAGCGGCCAAAAGTAGGTTGCGGTGCCGTTTTGGCGACATCGCAACTGAGGCGGGCCGCGATGTCGTATCGGAGGCATCGCGGCTGAGGGTTGGAGGCCGCGGCGGGAGAGGAGTGCCGGTATTGCGGTGCGCCGCTCTCCCTACCTTCCGCGGCCTTGACGGGGTCGCCACCGTATGATGGCGGACGCGGTGGGGCTGCAGGGGAAGAGGAGTGTCGGTATTACGTTGGCCGCTCTCCCTATCCTCTGCAGCCGAAAATTGGCAGGCGGTGGGGCCAATGTCCTGACCCGTCGCAGGGGGACCAAGGGTGCCCAGACACGGGGTCGTCTGGCGCCCATGTGCTGGTTTGGTCCCTGGGGTGGTCACGGCGTGCTGTGTTCTGGTGCGCCGGTGATGGGGAGTACTCCCCAGAGGAGGGTCCGGTAACGGACAGCCGCGGCGGGTTCGCGGATGAGTGCTAACGCGTGCCCGTGTTCCCGCCGTAAGCGGCAGAGGAGGACACCGTGGAGTTTTAGTGGGTTAGAGTCCCACATAACTGCACTATCTCCCCGTGGTAGTGCAGTATGCATGAGCATTTCTCCACGATAAAAAAAAAAAAAAAAAAAAAAAAAAGGCCTTACTTTTCTGTGCCAAGTTGCTCGGTTTTAGGTTGTTGTTAACAATAAAGTGTTTTTATCATTAGAAAAGTCAATGTGGCTTGAAGTCGCTACATAGGGAGTAGAACCAAAAAATAATAATAATAAAATATTATTCAATAATTATAAGGCATGAAAATTATTACAGTTTTGCTTATATATAAAAATTGTATTGCTAAGACTTACGTGCCTGAACTAGGTAGTCCTGTGTTTCAGGCGAGTAGAGCTAAAATTAGTATTTTAAAATTAATAAATAATCGAAAGATGACAATAGACAAATAATTATATGTTGAGTAGCTTAACTCTTAGTTTCTAAACTTGATAAATACATGTGTAATGCAGGTGAATTTTGTATAACTATATTTACTTTAACACAGTTAGTAAATTTTCTGTTTCTTCATAAGACATACTTTGGAGAGCATCCTTGAGGATTTTCTTACAATTTGTATAGTTCACAGAAAAAATGTTTGCTTTCGAGTTTAGTCTATTATATAGGAGAGGTCCGAGGTATAGGTAAAATTTGGATATAAAAGCATGTTTTGTTAAGATTTGTGGACAAACTATATCTTTACGTCTTTTATTAGTATTACTAGCGCTGTAGGGTAGAGCTTTGTGTTGTTTTAATACAATGCCCATAATAAATAGCTGTCGAATGTCAAAGACTTCAAAGCACCTAAAACTAAACACTATAGATGAGGGCTTGAAGTGGGACAAACAGCTTGATGCTTTAACTACTCGAACTATCCGGCTGATACATATCTTTAAATCTCTGCGAGAATCAGCTGATTTTAACATTCTCAAGATGGTTTACCTCACTTTGTGCCAGTCAATCCTCGGATACTGCATAACCGTGTGGGGTGGAGCAGCGAAGACTTTTATTCTGAGAGCAGAGAGAGCTCAAAGAGCGGTACTTAAGGTTATGACTAGGAAACCGTTTAGGTACCCTACAGCACAACTCTATTCTGACTGCAAAGTTCTGACAGTACGTCAGCTGTTTATTCTTCGATCTGTCCTCAGAGTACATGGCTGTCTACCCCTGCCTGACCCAGGGAAGCGAACATACGTCCCCTCTGGTGTACAGCATAAAACCTCGTTTGCAAAACACCATTACTACGTGTTAAGTATTCATGTATATAAAATTATACAAAAGAAATTAAACATAATAAACTTAAATAAATTCAATATCAAATCTAAAATCACAGACTGGCTCTTACAACTGGACTACAATAATACCGAAGCTCTACTGGCATACATCGCTTAACAAATAATAAATCACTATGAAATAGGAACACAAAACACTCCACGCAAACAATCACCTCATAACACACAACACACACCCATACCACACAACTAACATTACACTCACTCACACTTACACAAACACCTTACTCACACCTCTCTCGCATTCACACCCCCACTTTTTACTTTTTATTTTTTTACTTTTTTATTTCTTTTTCGATACCTGCATCCATGCTCAAATAAATCTAATCATCATCATCAATCAGATCAGATTACCATCGACACTCGAAATCTAAGGTCCATTATTTATTTTAGTTCAGATCGATCGGATCACTGTCTCCTAAGATACAGGCCATCCCTAGTTTAGGAGACAGGGTTAGTTTCTTTTATGATTATATAGACATTTAGACAACTAGTTTTCTCCCCTTGTGTCCATTGTTAGTTGATTAAGATTTACAATGTAATTCCTTTACAACCTGTGTTTATGTATATTTTTGGATCAATAAACTTATTATTATTATTATTATTATTATTATAACTACTAATAGCATTAAGCCCTTTCAATTTCCGAGTCGTAACATATCTCCCTTATTTCTAAGATCTCAGTTCTAAGAAACGAGCAAACGAGTTTCTTAATAACTCCTTAACGAGTCCTGCGAGGAATTCGTTCATTAATATATCTCTAATGAAGCAGTAAGGCTTAGGTGAAATTCTTTCCACACGCTTGTTCTCACAAAGATGAGTTCTAACAATATTACTTCTTCTTAAGTTTCGGACTGGAGTTATTTGATTGTTTGAGAATAATTGAGACAAGGCTGGAAAAGATAATAACTTACATCATTCAGTAATAATGTCCTTATGTAAGTTTTCTAATTATTACGTCTTACTAATATAAAAGTGTAGGTACCTACGTTAAAATTGGCAAAACAGACTATGATTAATCTTGAAACAATATTTGAATATCTTGTTTCCACTATAATATTTTGTCCTGAAAAGGAACAGTTCCGGCATTGCGTCATGATATGAATTGAATCATAAAGATAATAATATCTTTAGATTCTTAAAATAATAATTTCATATCAGATCATAAATCTGATAAACAGGGACACTTATCTTTAGGTATCGTTTACCTGTGAAGATCAAGGCGATCCCAAAAACGTTACCTAGCTATTACAAAGGGATATGATTAGGATTATTACATAGCCTGTATGTGTCAAAAGAAAAACATAAGGAAAGTCCACCAGTAGGTAATATTTGGAACCTCTTCAAGCCATAAGGAAAAACAACTCTTTTGAAGATTACCTTTAACATTGTTTCTTATACAAACAGTTGAGATAAGCCAAAAATAAAACTTGGCAAAACATGGGACAAGTCCTCACAAGTTTACGAAATGTTGGAGACGTCGCTTTGTAGCATAAAATAAAATTAAAGATTTTATCCACTGTGAGCTACATGCAGCTATGTTCAACGTCGCTGTTTTACTGTCAGCTTACTACTTCAATTTTTTTTCATGGAAATATAATTAAGTATTTAGCGTCATATTTTTTTTGAGAACTGTTAATAGGTTTAGTAATATTATAAGAAAGATGAATCATAATCCCATTCCACATTATGGGTGTTACAAACAGCGAGCCTAATTTAAATCTATTGTTTTCGCAAAATCTTCTGAGATCAAACCTCATAAAATAAATCTATAAAACGATTATTTAAACGCGTGTGTAGATAGATACCTGTGCCGGTCAGATAATGACCAAAATTCAACTTCAAATAAAGAAACAAAGACACAATATTTATATATGTATATATATAGATTATAAAAATATATACACAGGATAGATTTCTTATACTAACGGGTGATTTTTTAATCGACAGAGAATTTTTATTGTAAAATTTGCCTTAAATTAACAAAAAAACTATTAAAATACCTATATAATAACCTAAATATAGCTATTACCAAACTAAATATGACGTCGAAAATTTCCTCCGCTCGCTGTCGATTTCGTTGAACAAACCATGAGAACTCGGACAAAGAAACACATGACAAATATCTTCCAGTGGATTGCAGTCCTAAACCCGGGTCCAATCTCACTCGGTTGTGGGCCTTGAAAAATGGCCTTGGGGGCTGCGCGAATTACTTTTTTTGGATTCGCATCCCTTTCTCATCGTCACCTGTGCCCTCACACGTATATGTTTCTGTAAATATATATTGTTTGTGCCACCTCTGGTTTTACAAGAAACAAATTATGTTGTTTTGTTTTTGGAAGTATTTCTTTCAGGAATTTTTAGGTTTCAAAATGTTAAGCAGTAGTCTATCAATTTGATTGGATATAATTAATATTATGATTTTAGTTGTCAGTTGCTAGACTTGCTACAAATAATTATAAATCGTTATTGCCTTGCATTCTATCTGCCTATTAGATTGTTCACAAATCATTGCCTGACCTGCCTACACAGAACATCGGGATCCCTTTTCAAAAATAAACTGTTTGTTCTTAACAAGTTGTTAAACAACCTAAACTCCACCTTGTTACAACCATAAAAAATGAACCGACATCCGAATTAAGTATACATTAATAACGGTAAAAAACCAGTAAAATTAACTGTTAGCTCATAATCTTGTTACATAAAAGTTAACATTTATAGAGAAAGTTAGCGCGTGAGCGAGCGGCAGGGAGAGATAAAACGCATA
Organism: Luperina testacea; assembly: GCA_927399505.1. Lineage (NCBI taxonomy): Eukaryota > Metazoa > Arthropoda > Insecta > Lepidoptera > Noctuidae > Luperina > Luperina testacea. The sequence continues at coordinate 687,658 of OV656774.1, forward strand.
AATTAGGCCAACGTTTGACCGAAGTTAGGGCATTAGCGATTGTTGCCTATGGAATTATTTGGAAAAGTTATTATCATTTTGTGTTGGCGTAAGGTAGAGAGCATATTGGTAAGGCAATAGCGGAATGGATAACTTAGTCATTCCCCTGTAAAACAGAACCTTCAACAAATCTCCGACAGATTCAGCAAATCAATGATATACCAACATAATTACGTGTAACTACTTATTGGTTAGAGAAATAAGAGATTTAATTACCAATTTAATTTTAATTCACTTTAGTAGAAGGTAGTGCACAATATTGATGTATGATAGCAAGATGAATTCATTAATGTTGGTTGTAAAAGCTTGATCGTTTCAATACAATTTTAAATGCGTCAGGCTAAAGGCGATTCGAACGAATTCGAAATGTTGTGATGGCCTTAAATTCACGCATGAATCTTTAATATGCGTGTCGCGGCGCAGCCATCAACTCTGTCACTGCGCCTGTCAAGACTAGCCAAAGAGCTTTCATCATCTGCCTGGCCTTTTCCCAACTATGTTGGGGTCGGCTTCTAGTCTAACCGGACGCAGCTGAATAGATGGAGCGACTGCCTATCTGATCTCCACAACCCAGTTACTGGGTAATATAGGTACGATAACCCTTGGTATGACTGGTTGTCAGACTTTCGGGTTTCTAAGGACCCGTAACGACTGTCGAAGATTCACGAATGACAGCCGGGACCAACGGCTTTACGTACTTTCCGAGGCATGGAGTCTTGGTGTGCAAAGATGGTTACCCTTCCATGGACCAACCGCGGCAAGTATAGCTTAAGCTGATCGATCGACCCGTGCAGAGTATCACTTAGCCACAAGCCCCTATAATCTGAGCTTTATTATACACCTAAATAGGTTTTACTAAAAGCTTACTACAATACCCGATTTAACAAACAAAACCCGCTACCTCTTTTCATTTTACTCGAACTTGTAACTAACAAGTTCTCCCATGAGCGCTCCGTCACAACGTCTACCAACATAATCGTTGTCTTGACGCTAACCAGGTGGCGAGTTTGCCAGCTTTTAACTACCAACTACCACCCTTCTTAGTGACGACCGGGGAGGAATGCTTTTTATTCAATGGCAACGCTTGGGAGTCCGATTAATTTTGTATGAGATCACTGTTTGTGGTTGAAATTAGATTCGGGATGCTATTTGTATGGTAATCGGGGAGTTTTGCTGGTTGAATTTTTATTTCCATTAAAACTTAGTTTTGTGAGGCGTATAAAACTTATGATAATTGAACCACTTTTAAAGTAGTAGCTACTTATTGGTATTTTAATTTTACAATTATAGTGGTTCAGGTGCTTGTTAGTTTTAAATACAAAAGATTTGGGTTTTATAAACAAGCGTTGTCGTCATGTCTGAGAATACGTCGGCCGCAAAATGCTGACCGAATATATTTTTATAACAGCCATCATTTTACGGCCACACACGTTACACGAGAGCACAAAACGCTTGCTTATGAAACCCAAGCATAACTGACCGTACTCTCTTTCTACTCGTCTTGTTGCATGAAGACAATAAACAAAACGTACATCTGTTCCATTTTACAAAACACAAACACATTTAACCCTCCACAGCTCTCCAAACGCGAATAAACCCATCCATCCATAAAATTGTGTCACATCGCTTTGCTATCAAAAATCGCGGCCCATCCCACCACTCATTAGTATGCCGCGGCCGTGCTGTCACGTGATTGGTATTTCATATCTGTTTTACGTAGCATGATGTGGTCATTCCTATGCACCGGAATACTCTTCTAAATGTTTATCAGCTCGACGTTGGAGGGTTAGTCTTGTGGATATTTGCAAGATGATTTTATTGGGGAATGAGGAAAATAAAGAGTATGACATAATATTTGTGTTTGACGAAATTTGGTCAAAAATGCCTAAATAACCAAACATGGAATAAACCACGAATAGTTGTTTAGGCCGTGGCTCGGAAAGCACTTTAAGCCGTTGGTCCCAGCTGTCATTCGTGGATCTTTGACAGTCGTTACGGGTCGTCAGAAGCCCGAAAATCTGACAACCAGGCTTACCAAGGGGTATCGTATACTGCAGCAGTTACTAGGTTGTGGAGGTCAGATAGGCAGTCGCTCCATGTAAAATACTGATAATCAACTGCATCCGATTAGACTGGAAGCCGACCCCAACATAGTTGGAAAAAGGCTATACAGATGATGAGTTGTTTAGGCATTGGTTTATTTTATTAACCTGCGCTGTCCTGGGCAAAGGCCTCCAATCCTTCTATCTTTCGAGAACCCGCGCGTCCTCCTTCTAGTTTTGACGGAACTGCCATCTTTTACGTGGTCTCCTGTGACCTCGTCTCACTGTCTGAGGTATAAATAAACTTTAACGCGATTTTAAAAAAAATAAATAAATAAATAAATAAAATTTTGTGATTAGTTGGAATTCTACGAATAAAGGAATTTAATATGTTTGCAACTATGGATGGTGCAATGACGTCAATGGAAACCATATGCACGTGAAACTGATAAGCCATGTTATATATAATAATTAGATATTAAGTTTCTGTTATGATAATATGCAATAACATAATATTGCTGTATCGCTGAAATATCCCGAACAACTGTTCAGCCTATCGCTATTCAAGGCAGGACACATGTATTCAACTTGTGGTGCAGTACACATTTCTGCATCACGCAGCATCATTTTATTCTTTCTTTTGACCATTCAAAAGTGGAAATTGTGTCATTGAAATAAATAAGTTTGAGCTAGGTCAAGAGCGCTTTCAACAGCACGTTCAATGTAATCGTCAAGTTGTGTTTTTGAACTGCGTGAGGCCTTTTTTTGTTCATTTGTTTTTCCATCTTAACTACCCAACCAGCGTTCGAAACAAATGCAGGACAAAATCCAGGTAAATATAAAGAGGTACGAAATTAAAGTTTCTAAACAAAAACAGAGCAATCAGGGCTGCAGGACAGTGCCTTACTTGTAGGTAAGTTATCGCACTCGCGGGACCTATTCTGTGCAAATGACGGAACAACGTAGTTTGCCTAGAAAACTGTTCAGGTATTCTAGTGCCTTGCATTTTAGAATTTTTAAGTATTCTGTATTGTTAACAAAGTTAACTGGAACGCTTTTCGTAGAGGAATAAAAAGTTTTCTCTAAAGGTTGGAATTAATCATCGCTGTAGTGGAAAACTGAATCAGTTTCTTTGTACAGTATTTTTATCTAACGAAGCGACGCGAGCTTTACTTGTGATTACCAAGTGCACAAACATTCTGTAAATGTATGTATAAGTGTAGGAGCTCAACACTTCGCCATTTTCTCGGGGTGTGGGTGTGTGTGTTACGTGCTGATGCTACTCTTCTTCACGCACACATTCATATCGTGTGTGAACATTTGGTTACCACATTTAAAGCACGCGTCGCGTCTATAAATATACTCTAGCAGAATTTTGCTTCAAAATAGAAAAATAATTTGGTTGGTCTACTAACCAGCAAGGACAGTGAAAACTGATCGATTGGTTTTAATAAAAGTGGCATATTTGTTTGTTTTATTTTAAAGTATTTAAATTAAAGTAGATACCAAAGCAATTAAAACTGGAAAAAAGTCTCATAGCTGCTGCCTGTGATTAAATTCGTTTCATCATTCGGTAAAGTCTGTCACTGCTCGTGCTCGGCCGAGCGTGCGTTCCAACACCTATTACAATGAAAATTGATTTCATTCGACATTCCAGTTTCGGAGAAACGTTTATTTTGTGAATTATTTTATTAAACATTGTTATCGACTTTGACTGGCGACTTTTTTGGATAAACTACTTTATTAAATGCGTGATCCGTTCACCCAAATATTTTTAATAACTTCGATTATGCAAGAGGACATTATGAAAATTAAAGACAGTATTCCCAAAGCATAATCAGGCTATAATGTTCCCACTCCCGGGACACAGGTCAGAGAAGGCCTGTGAGAGGGAGTGAGCTATAATCTACAACACGGACCCTGTGCGAGTTGGTAGATGCCACATGTCTTCGAATTTTTGGCTTCCTCACGATGTTGTCCTTCACTGTTTTGAGAGCAGTGGTGATGATATTATTTACACAAAGTAAAGCGCCTGTCTGGGATCGAACCCACGACCTACAACTCGTAAGTCGCTGTCTTTACCACTGGGCCACCACTGCGTTGTATTCCGAAACGATAACTTATAATCGGTACTTTGAAACTCAAAAGAACTTTAGAAAATTTGTATATTTTATCGCTAATGGGCGTTAATCAGTTAGAGTGCAGATTAACTTGTTAATCTGCAGATTATCTAATTGAGTCCGTTAAAGTGGAAAAAAATGGTTGTTACCGGCCAAACCCGATTTTAGGATGAATTAGTTTCGCCTAGACCAAGCCAGTTCTCCCTACACGGGTTGCATGTTGCGGGCGAGCGAAGGGCACCCCGAGGTTAGGTTTGGTTAGATTATTTTAAACCCTTTACACAGAAATAGGAGCCCCGCAAAGCGTGGCTCCGTCGACATAGGATACAAGAGAGAGCGAATGAGAACTGGTTTGGCCTAGGCGAAACTAGTTCATCCTAAAATCGGGTTTGGCCGGTAACATATTTCACACTTTAACGGATTGTACCCGGTAATTTGCAGATTACCTAGTTAACGAGCGTATTAACGTATTCCATATTCTAACGGCAACATATACATTAAAATATAATAATGATGATGATGATGATGATGATGAATGTAGGTAGTTCCAAATTGCTCGGAGGCATGGCATTTAAGAATCTTTCCTTTCATCTTTCTATGCTAACCTAATGATAACTACGCTGTATTATGGGGAAAGCGTTAAAATATATTGACGGAAATCAATAGAGGACAATTGGTACCTAAATAAGTAGGAATTTCGTATATATTGCCAGTAAACTAAGATTTCATAATTATGTTACATTAAGTAAACCTAGAGATCTTGAATCTAGTCAATGTCAAATATGATATAAAAAGAAAAATAAACTCAACCAGTCCTATTCTTCTTTGCCGGACCTTCATCCAAAAAGCCAGAAGTCGGTCTTTTAAAGTAGTAAAGCGAAAAACCTCAGCCAAACGTCATATTTCACACAACAATAGACGTATAGCGGAATCATTTATTATATCATTCACCCATACGCTCCATTCGTTCCATTCTCATTCAGCGAGCAACTGGACTTCGCACAATAGGCTTACTATCATGTTTATCATTGGTATTACGTTATGTTGTTTTTGGGGATTTATTTAATATTATTCAGACTGTGTGTTGAGAGATAAAATTTAAAACTATGCAAGGTTAGGCTAGGCGTGAACCTAACAGTCGGGGCTTGCGGAAGGATCGTACGTTCTCGCGACCCCCGGCGTAGGTGTGAGATGGAACACCGGTGTGGTTTTTAGTCAGTAAGGTCTGACAGACCCCGCCGCCCGCCCCAGGGCAGCGGACATTCATGAGAATTTTCCACCCAGGAAACAAAAAAAAAGGCATGAACCCAAAACAATTAAATTAGTATTTCATTTTCCACTAGCTTCTGCTCGCGACCTTGCCCGCCTCATACATTAACCCATGAAAACGTACTACTGGGATAAAAAGTATCCTATGTCCGGACCCAGGTCATAGTCTACCTGTGTGACAAATTTCATCGAAATCCGTTCAGCCTTTAGGTGTGACAAGGTACCTAATAGACAGACAGGATCGTCTGCCAGACAGATGAGAGTTGCTTTTCCATTAATTATAGAGATTGTTCAAACCTTAGCATGTCTGAAAAGTTTCAGCAAAAATCTCTATTATACCTACATTCCGTCAGAAAAAAAAAACTTGAAAAATAGCCAACTAATATACAGTAACTAGTCCATCACTCGCGGAACTAGGCGTTGCAGGAGTTTGCCACGTTTTAACTTATATGGAAGCAGAAACTTTCGCATGTCAAGCATTGTTCGCGAAGGTCGGGATTTTTCATTGACGTTGCTAGAATTTATACAGTTCTAGTACTCAGTACGGAACTGTGCTGGATAAAGATAAACTATACAGGGCTGGTGATCTCTAAGAAATAATATCGAGAATGTTTTTTCGGTTTGTAGCTTGTCTAATACTGTAACCTCAGTTGGTCAGTAGTAGTGATTTAATTATTTTGATCCTTATACGAAACTGCATCGATTAGTATCACAGAATTAAAAACGTGAGGATTTTCATATTTCTAGCTGACTGTACCATTTTTCCAAAATCTGTGAATGCGGTTAGTAATTACTTAAAAGGTTCGGGACAGACTTTTAAGTACGTTTAACTGTAAATAGCTACGACGGTTAAGGTACGGTCAGCAACAAAAGTCGATTAACACTTCAGTTTTTTTAATCTCAGTTATTGAGCAAAATACTTGTTCAAAATTGCAGCAGAAGTACAATGCAATATTGAACAAATATTTTAAACCCATCTCAGGTATCTACCCTGTATATTACCTACATTTATATTTAAATATTTAAACTACACGACTCGTTAATTATATAATTGTAAATAAATTGTCTTGTTAAAACAAAACCTGAAACGAATTATTTCGGAATCACCACGATGGGAAATTATAGTAGGAAGATAATAATTATACAATTAAAAATGTCAGTAGAACTACAACATTCGTCACGGGGAATCAGATATCTCATATTCGAATTGACAGCAGTGGCTTTATGTAAAATTATGATTATGTAGGTACAAATTTTTAAACATTTCTAATTACGGGGATTTATCTTCTGGTGAAAGTATAGGTCATTTAACAGTACTGTATGGACAAAACAGAAATCCCATTTTAAAACAGACGTTATCTTATCAAATCTGAAACTAAAATCTCATTGCAAAATGCAATATCCTAACAATAGAAACCAAAAAGCGCAGCATATAACTTTGAGAGCTCGGCGCCATTTGTTTGTCCCACACGGCGCGGTACGCCACAATGAAATGTTTTAATTTTGTCATAATTTACGCCGACGCTCGTAACATGCTATGCTTTATGTATTTCAATTCAATTTCAGGGATTAATCCCGGTTTCGAAGCATTTTAGGTGATTTAGTGGCATGGAGTTTGGTGTCAATGGGACCTTTTTGGTGATATCTTTTTAGCTCGAATTTTCCGCATCCATTTTGAAACTTTTAGTTGTCATTGATAGGTTTTCTTTCAATGTTAAGTTCTTGAGTGGATTTTTAAGACCGCTTTATTTATTGGCAATTATTTTGAATTTATTCAGTTTACATGATTCTATGAAAACTTTCGCAAAAGCTAAAGCCCCAAATAAAATACATCAGCACCTACAGCGCCCCAATTCAAGAAAAACATATTTTCAGAATCCCTATCGTAATCTGCGATCATGACGCCGAAACAAATTCTTTTTAACAAGAGTCCTTAATCCGCATTACAATATGGCAGACGATGGGACGATGAAATTCACTAACGCATGGAACCATAGAGTAGGAATACATGGGGTATGAGTAGATGCGCGAAAAGTTCACAAGTGGACTTCGACATTGCTTTGCTACAGGGCAATGGTAGCCCAGTGATAACGGCGTCGACCTAGGAATTGTAGGTCGTGGTTTGTTTACTTTGTGTAAATAATTTCATCACCACTGCTCTCAAAGAGGTGAAGGAAAACATCGTGAGGAAATCGGCATGTCTTAGAACCAAAAATGCTTTGATTTTGTAACATATATCGCAACTAGTGTAGTTCGGGGAGGATCGTTTGAGCACTCCATTTGTAACATACTCTTTGGACGAGACCCTTCTCGGGACACATTTACATACTTTTGTGAGGTTATCGTCTTCAAAAGGTTTGAGAAAGCATTATAGCTTGTTTTGAAAGACGGTTTACATGTCTGGGAATGTGGAAGAACATGGTGTGGACGTGTAAGCACGATGGAAGGTCAGCTCCTGAATAAAACATGGGGCGGTGAACTTTTGAAATTTAATGAAGTTTCTTGCAGATGTTTTGGCCCTTCGAGTGACCTGTTGGCTTTGGAAAGATATGCTTGACTTCATTCTTTTCTTTATCCCTCCATCGAGAGCATTGTTGTGTTACGGTTTAGCTAAATGGTTCGCGTGGCAAAAAAACACATCCTAGTTTCACACTACGATGTGTTTTTTTTCTCCGCAAAGCGAACGCGACAGAAACAGAGATGCCTGTCGTTAAAATGGGCTACTAATCTATAAATGAATAAATTAATGTTCGATTTCGAAACGACACACTTAACAACTATGAAACAATCTCCAGTGATCTTTTGAAAAAACATAGTTTTCTTACAAATACAGCCACAGTTCAATCCTATAATAGATTTGTTCCAGAAATAGAGCTGAGATTCTGTGACACTCCATTAGCTGGTCCGTGCAGCGTCAGCGCGCGCGGGGTTAAGCCGGTGTCTTATTGACCTCTTCCGCAAACATTCAATACGGGTTTAACTCGAACGAAGGATATTTTCTTTAAAGGAGTTAGTAGGATTGCGTTTGGACTGACTGGAAAGTAAACAAGGTTTAGGTTTTTTGACAAGTGATCAGTGTTTGACTTTTCGAATGTTGGCGGTTTTTCAATTGAGCTATTTCATACATAACTCTTTTACTCACGCCTTTTCTCATGGGGATAGGCAGAAACTATAGTACACCACCTGCTACGACTCTTCCATACTCCTTTTGGTTAGATTACTTTCAGACACATCATCATCATCATCTGCCAAGCCTTGTCCCAACTATCTTGGGGTCGGATTCCAGTCTAAACGGATGCAGCTGACTACCAGTATTTTACATGGAGCGACTGCCTATATGTGCTCCGCAACCCAGTTACTGGGTAATATGATAACCCTTGGTAAGAATGGTTATCAGACAACTGGTTACCACTGGTCGACTGATTTACGTTCATACACATGGACAGCTATTTATATGTTAGCCTTATTTTTCCCGTTTGGGCAAAGAAGCAACTGAAACATTATGTCAAACGCGAAGGCAGCAATCACAGGCTTGAGATCTAGTAACTTTTAAGAAGCTAGTCATGACAATGGAATTGTTTTCTTAGTGTGGAAACTGGTGAGTTCAATTTCACGTAGCACGCTTTCTTTGATTGTGCTGATTTCGTTTAGATAAATCGAAAACCCACAGCCTTTGTGCTGAGTTCATACATGTTAGAATTAGAAGTTTCTAGAGACGGATAAAGTTACATACAAATATGTTAACCGTCTCGCTCTGCTAACCTCATATTAAAACAGCTAAAAAAACCCGAAGCCAATAGAAATCCTTTCGACGATCCATTAGTGACTTTATGCATCGTCAGCAAACGATCAAAGTCGCTCTGACCTTCACAGGGATTCAATCTGTTCGCTTAATCTTTACCTTTTTTGGGATCTCCAAGTGCCTAGTACAAACACATCGCGCTTCTGTTTTCCTTAGGGTGAGTTGAAATGTATAAACCCATATTTCGTTAGTTATATTTAAAAGAATCGATTGCCAATAACCGGTCACACATCCAAACTCCTGGAGTATTACTGAAAAAATCACGTCAGAAAAACCTAATGTCACTTTGCTCAATCTTGGAATCGAACACAAAACCTAAGCAGTCGCGCTTGTGAGCACTAGTCCGATGACGCAGAACATAGTCGTAGGAAGGCTTTGTAGGAAGGCTTTCTTAAGTTTTTTAGAGTTTAAAAGTTTCTAAGAGGTAAGAGCTTCTCCAAGCTTAATTTTTGTTGTATCCGCTTTGGCGTAAAACTAAATTTTTGTAAACTGTTGACGAGGAGTTAAGATATACTTAATCTTTGTTGGACTTACTTTCTGAACGAATTTTTAATATAATTCTGTTTTTTTTTTTGCGCTGATTATTAGCTGAGTAAAGGATTATATGTAGTTGGTAATTAAAAACAAGACAATTAACTTACAATAGTTGAAAAGTCTGTTCAATTAGGTCCGATTTTAGGTTTTGATATCGGGATAAAAATGGTATTCGTGGTAAAAATGGTTCATTAGGATAACAAATATAAATACTACTACACTATTACTAAGTAGTACAGCCAGTGTTGGCCCAAAGGTTACTCCGTCTTACGAATTGTGTACCTTTACTTTGTGTACCTAAATTATTTCATCACCACGGCTCTCGAAACGGTTAAGGAAAATATCGTGAGGAAACCGGCATGTCCTAGAACCAAAAATTCGAAGACATGTGACATCTACCAATCCGCACTGGGCCCGCGTGGTGGATTACAACCCACTCCCTTTCACAGAGAGGAGGCCTGTGTCCCAGTAATGGGAACTCTTGGGAACAGGCTGATTATTCCATTACTAATTACTGTATTGTCTAATTTTCGGTTAGGGGTTTGTGAAAAACTAAAGATTTTGGCTTAGAAAAACTGTTAGAAAGTATGTCGTAAATACAGACAATATGGTGCGCTTAGTTCTCCTTTATAAAAGTGTGGCATCAAGTTTATCGGGCGGGACGCGAGCTATCACGCACAGCAGCTTCGATCAGCTGCTTAGCCAACTGGATACTTGAAGCTCTTAGTTTGTAGCTAACATGTTACTAAGGGGAAATTGTATGAAGTCACGTGGGAGTCGGAACGGATTTAAGAATGATTGAGAAAGGGTTACAAAGTACCTAATACTGGCTTTTATAAGATTGTCTGTCTGTTTGAAACGTTTTAAAGTCTAATAAACAAATACCTCTGACCTAATATTTGACCTCCTCCCTAACAAGCTATCTCTCCAGGAACGCACTGATGAAGAAGCTTCACGTACGTGGGTATGTAGAATAGTATAGGTTTCAATGGAGAAGAACAGGCAAGAAACTCCAATCCACTCCGTTCTTTTAAATAAATTAAAGTATATATATTACAGTTTTAGAAATAACCAGAAAGAATACCATGCTTGTTTCTATCAAGAAATCTAGTGCAATAATTTAATTTAAAGTACGTACTTAATTTTTTCATACAATTGCCATAATAAATATTCAGAATCAAACAAAACACTTGATCGAACTAAACTAGTTCATTCCCGTCTATGAATGTATGTATGTAGTTTGCGAGTGCTCCGTACAGATCACCATAAATGTCGACAGATGGCGCTCCTCCTGAATATCTGAACAGTGAACAGCCTCTTTGGGTTTTATTTCAGTTCGACCATTTGTTTGGGAACGATACCGGGTTTTTGATACCTGTGATGGATATTGTTTGTGAGGTTTTAGTTACAATTTTAAGATGGATATGCTATGTTAGCACATATATTATGTTTCTAATCCTTATCATGTGACGATCTAATCATGTTTGCGGGGCTAACGTGGCCAGAGATCCCGCAATAAAGAAAGGTATGCAAAGAAAAGGGGAGGCCTATGCTCTTTCTTTGTCCCACTTGCACGCTGGAATGAGACACAAAATAGGCTAACATAAAAACTTATCGTCCTACATGGAATTTAAACATAACAAGTGAAATAATATAGATATACTATCGACTCTGCCTAACTCTTTAGAGGACGCAGGCGTGATGTTATGTAAGTGCCTTATGTGTATTTACCGGGTTTAGTATAGCCGTGTACACATAATGTTGATAATGATAAAAAAAATCTTGAAATGAATGAAGAAATTAATTTTAAAATTCCAAATGTGTTTATCCCTTTCCAGCGAGGTCCTACCCGGAGGATCCGCGAGGATTGAGTCAACCGTCCGTAAGACCTTCATTCAGGACAGCTCTCGACCGTAAAATCACAATAGCACGCTCATTTTAACGCAACACGCTACGTACACTCCGGAGTTTATCACAAGGGAATTTTGAATGGTTCTCAAAAAGAAAGAATTTGTATGAGAGATGTGAAAATTAACGTCTGAGGTGGCTGAAACCCGCAGTGTGTACTGTGTATGGGTGGCAATCACTCTGACAGGCTGGTGACAATATTTGAGATAATTTGCATAACACCAGTCGCAATGGTTTTCACTTTGACAATTCAACAACATTCATTGCGTTATTTATGTTGCTGAGCAGACAAATTTTTCGAACCTATGAAGCAATGGATTAGCAATATCCTCCATAATGATTCAGGTTGTGATTGATAGTGTTGCGCAATTATGTTGCAGTGCTATACTCGCGTGCCTCCACCAGTGAAGAGCAAGAAAGTAAGAAAGAGAGATTGATCTAGCTTAGGATCGAAGCGAGGCATGAGACACCCAAGCAGGAGGGGTGTCGTACACAACGTTGACTACACAAGACTCAGGACTCGGGGGTCGACACGGGACTAAGGAATTTACCCCAAAATGGCAGCTTTATCTGGTGCACTTTAGCCAGTAGTATGTTAACCTTCACAAATATTTTATGCACCAAATGTAATGAAAACATTATAGGTAAGGTAAGGAAAGTCTTGTTACTCGTGGTCATTGGTTTTTACAACGGTTTAAATGCCAATAAAAATACCACAAGCCATCACATTCTAAAAACACAGTCCAAAGGATAATTCTAACTAATATCCCGAACAATGGAATTTTTACAATACTTCGTCACGAAACAATTAAATTCAAGCACATCGAACATAGATTGAACCCTTCATAAAACATGTGCCTATAATCCGCTAAGCACCCATTCGTAACACAAACAAACATACAAGATTAACTTTCAACTGTAAAACGTCCCTATACTGTCCATATATTGAAGTAGACCAAAACCAACAAAGAATTTTCCACTCAATTGACCCCGATTTAAGGTCGAGAACCCAGTAAAATTGAGTTACTGTGTCAAATATCAGGCCGATAATAATTTGGACTGACGGTAAATGATTTTGAACTATATCATGACAAAAATAAAGAAAAGTATTGTGTGGCAGGGTTACGTTTCGCATCGTAAGCCATAACTCCTGAATGTGATCCGCTCGGTGACATTTCGAAGCTACTGGTAGATTGAAGTCTGTTCTCAATGCGATGAAAGTATATAAAAATAAAAATATCTTGACTTGCTTAGGGAAAATATAGTGGAAACTTGTTTATGCACAAGTAAGAACCCGGTACATATCCATGTTTAAATTCCACATGCTAATGTGGAATTTAAACATGGATGGACAACGTGGAGTGAGAGCGTATCTTTAGTTTCCCGTTAACTATACTTCAACTTAATCCCCAAGACCAGTTGTCAATAGTTTGCGTTTTTCCACATGAAGAGAACATAAAGATTTACTCTAGTCAGCTTACTGTAATAGTCCAGACATGACAATGCACCTTGTTTAATAACTTGACAAAACTTGATCTTCCTCTTCATTTGTTTTGGCACGAGAACTAATTAAGCTAGTTAGAAGTCTGTGTGCAAAGTTAGAATTGTCCAGAACTAGCCGATAACACCGTCTGAATTCAACGAAAACGTAGCTACATACATACTTATCCTACGCAGCTGATTCGCGAAATGCAGTTTTGCAGTTTGCAGTCTGAGAAATTCATTGCTTAGAAAATTGACTACCCTAACCTTAAATTGAGAGTTATATGAAATGACTATAAAGACGGTAAATTGACGTAATGTGTCAATTTGACAGTCAGCGAAATTAATTGTTAATGTCGCTGACTGTAACATACCTACAGTACACTCACATTTTAAGTTTCTAACAATTGGCGCAAGCCTATTGATATCAGCCGGGTGCATATCCAGGCTCCAGGCTCCAGGCTGCTGAAGTTGTAACTAAAGCCGCAATTATACTTAGCCCGCGCCGCGTGTCGCAACGCGTGGGTAAGCTATCGGTTACATACATTTAGTACTGGAGTGATTACATTAGTCCCGTCCCGCGTGTTGCAGAGCCTGCTGACGCCACGCAGACCGAGCAATTTCGATCGGCGTGGGGTCGGTGGTGGGGGTTGTGACGCGTCAGCCCAGTCGGGTCTAGTGTAATCACGCGTGGGCACGCGCAGACAGCCGAGTGGCGACGTAGAACAGTGGACGTGTGTTTAAAAATGTCAGACGAATTAATTGAAGTCGTTAGAAACGTTTGTTCAATTAAAGAATGTATGTAATTGAATTGTTGTTTTGTCATCCTGAAGTACTGTTGAAATTTAATTTCATCGCTTTTTAGTTCTTGCACCAACAAATGATATTCACTTCGGCTTCCTCTTGAAGTATTTATTGGATGTACCCAATATCTCCTTTTCTTTCTTTCCTTTTTGAGTAAGCTTAACATGAGCAGGTATGCTACATTTTCTCCAAAATCCGTATCCGAGTCTGAAGAAAACATTGTAGACGTTTACTCCAAAGGCCTCCACTGTAATGACTGAGACGAATTTTCGTCAGGGCGCGCGGCGACACGACACGCAAATGTAATAACCCGCCGTTGCGTCAGGCAGCGTGGCGACACGCGGCGCGGGCTAAGTATAATTGCGGCTTTAGGCGTACCACTCTTGTAATTTATTTATTTACATTTAATTACCAAGTAACAGTGGGCTCAAATATGTTAGTAACAATATTACTTAACATTTACGAGTACGTTAGTAAACTTAACCTACACACTTAATCTAACACTGCCATATAGTTGATGAAAATCCCTATACGGTTCTGACATAGCTCCGGCCCAGCGTACCTGATTAATCTGGCCTCCATATCAATATTTAAGATTGTTTATCAACTCTGGAGGAACTTCAGCTTCCTCAAACTTCCTCCAGAGGATATTAGGTTACTGATCAAGCTGTGGAGAGATCATGATGTGTAATGTTGTATGCTTCCATAGACCTATTGTTACATAAGCATTTAAAAAACATTATAGCGCACTTCGACCTAATACCAACCTAGCGCCCAAGGTCTCGGCAACCCTTTATTTCTTTCTATTATTCCGTTATTGTCCAGCTGGCTATAAAAAGCCTATGGCTGGTCATTACATAGAAACTCACTTACTACTGCCCTAAGACGGTGACAATGTGGATTGTGCTTTTAATGTGGGCGATACGGCTACGATACGATCATGCTAATTCTGTAAAAAGGAAATAACCCTATGTGTTTGACTCTTAGGTTTAAATGCTAACTGCAATAATGAATTCAATCATAGTATAGCAGGTTTTGAAAAAAAAATTTTTTTTGCCTTAAAAAAATACTACGTTTTCAAATTGTGCTTAGGAACTAACCCTTATTACTTTAAAACTACGATATCTCCATTATAAGGTACAACTAGCTAAATATAACTTATTAGTAACTGTTAGCTTGTACCGCCAGGAAAACAGTAGACTTACCTGAAAACAAATGAAACTCATATTAGACACACTCACATTGTCATATGCCTGAAAGAGATCGCAGAAAGCTATAAGGCCGCCCATTGTATGTTTTGTATTCATAATCGTATTTTTTGTTATGTATTTTCTGGTGTACAATAAAGTATATATAAATAAATAAATAATGTACTAGTAGCCAGAGTCATTATTAACAGTCTTCATTAAAAATAAGAGAGTAATGCACAAGATTTGTAGAAGATTTTCTAAACTAATTTCCAAAGAGTCAAGCAGGTATTTCGCATCTTTTATGGAGCCTCGCATGGTATAAATGTCTTTCAACCCCTTTAAGCATGTGATCAGTCATTCTTATTGGTGGAAGAAGGCTTTGTGCTCAGATTAGCCTCGCGATGGCATGGTGATGCAGAATAATGGTGACTTGAGTATATTATGTGAAAGTCATCTCTATCGGGTTTGACATAGTGGTGCCATTTTCTTCTTAATACGGATCAAGGAAGATGTTTTGCAGGTCAGATAATGTCATAATCAGGAATTAAAATAACGGCTTTATAACATGTATGCAACGGTAGATCCTTTCATAAAAAATTATACTAAATCGTTAACAATTATTGCTTAATGTTGCACAAAAATAGCTCTTGTGAAAACAGCTTTATTTTGTAAGATGCCATAACGATTGAATTTGGGTCTTTACAATTTTTCTAGGGGTTTGAACTACGTTCGAAGTATAAGTCTAAGTAACATAATTTATTTCAAATAGGCACATCAAAGGCACTTTTGAACGTCAAAAATTACAGTAAAATTGAATTGATTCTACTCGCCCCTTCCAAAAGGTAGTGTTTGTATGGAGAAGAATGGGCAAGAAACTCCACCGTTACTCTTTTAAAATATTTTACAAAGTTTTGTATATATAATATAATTATATAATGTGAAGACGATGCACCCAGAATAAAATTAGTCTACCACAAAAAGTAAAAAGATTTAAAAATGAAGCAATGACAGGTAATCTTCTCATAAAATCGATGTTATATACTTGCGATCTGTCCAACATCACACCGAATAACAATAAAAACAACCCAATATTCAAAAACATGTATTGATGTCTACACGAATAACATCTGACCGGGATCTCAGACAGCACAAACACACATCTACTTATAATTTTCTAACCCGACCCTCGTCTTTCCAACATAAATCAATACACAAAATATAATCATACACAATTTCATCCAATATCATTTTCAACTTCCATTTATCGATACAAAATCCCTAATCCCAAAAGGTATTCGCGATTTCAGTGCTTTCGCAAAAAGAAAGGATATGCAAATCCGTCGGGGGACCAGCAACCCGGCAACCTGCCGGTAACAAGGGCGTCCTTATACGAGTATACCTATCGGTGAGCCGATGAAAAATTTATTCGATATGTTTTTTTTTGGTAGAATAAGGACTTGAACAGTGTGTGTTGCGAATGCGATTAAAAAGCAATTTTAGAGGAAATGAATTTCAGTTGTTTTGTCTACGGGTGTTGATTAAGAAGAATACTGTGCAGTGGGTCTTGTTTTCTTATAATTATTATTCTGATCTGGCCAAGTCACACGACGCTGTACATCATTATTATCATTCAAAACAGAATACAGCAGTTAGTTAGCAGTATAGCAATTAGTTAGCATTTTAACGTCCACGAACGAACTCTAACAACATCATCTGCCTAGCCTTTTCCCAACTATGCTAGGGTCGGCTTCTAAGTCTAAACAGCTGAATACCAGTATTTTTAATGAAGCGACTATCTATAAAACCTCTACAACCCAGTTACTGGGTAACACGATACCACTCGGTAAGACTGGTTGTCAGACTTTCGGGCTTCTGACTACCCGTAACGACTGCCAAACATTTTTGAATTAAATCCGAACCCTTTAGCAACGCGAATATTCATAAGAAGCATTTCTTTTATACCTTTTCTATATTTAGGCCTTTATTAAATCAGTTTTAAATGTGGAAATTATTTGAATTCCTGAACTTAGCTTCAGTTGAGCAAACGAAGTAAGTTAAAACAACGAAATTCTGTCTCCAATGAAACAACTAAACTCAAAACAAAATTCAGACTCCGAAATACAATTCAGAATATCATTATTATAATGAGAGCAACAGCTATTAACATTTGATTTGATAGGTTTTTGTACAAAATTTATTATGAACCATCGTTAATTAATAACAAACAGCATTTCACTGTGTAAATTGGGTGTGAAATTAATCCTCTTTGTTTTGAGGGATTATCAATTATTTGAAAAAAGTTTAAGAGTGATACGTGTATGTATAATAGTGTGTTGATATTTTATTGACGCAATTAATTTTAGTTAATTTCATAATAAATATTCTTCAACACCCAATTCTCTGATAATAAATCTACACTTTTGTACTTATATAAAACTTAGATGTGTGGTGGGTACACACCCACCACACACCTAAGGTTTTATTTATTTATTTTATAATTTATGTACACACAGTAAAATACATAGGGATATGACAACAATAATAATATTTTTCTTCGAATATTTCGTTCAAGAACTATGTACTTATAAAATCGTTGCCACTATTTGGGGCCATAACATATAATCTAAAAGCTGAAGGGTTTGTTTGTTTGAATGCGCTAATTTCTGGAACTACCATTTTGCATTTTATAGCCCAGTTCTTGAGGAATGCTATAGGCATTTAAGACGGCGCCTATGCAGCCCAACGCGAGCGATTTCGTACCTCTCGCCCGCGCCACCCCGCGCCCCCTCTACTATAATACGCAAAAGCGCGCGGCGCGGGCGGCGAGCGGCGACGCAGCAAGCGCGATCGACTGCGTGAGTCGAGTTCGAGTTTGAACGGCGCCCAGCTGATCAACAGCGATCTGTGCCGGAGACGGACCGTGAATTTGAACTTGATTCGTATGGCAATAAAAATGTATTCGTAAAAAATTATGTCATTCAAATAAAGTTCAAATTCACGGAAGTATTTCCACGGTACGACGCGGCGACGGATCGATGTGTAAAAGATAACACAGCTAAACAAACGAGCTCATTGTCGGTATACAATACATACATAATTATTATTTGAAGCTCTGTTCATAGACCTACAAACTGACATACCTACCACCAACATAGTAGGTAAATAGGTACTAGGGCTTCCATCCCGAGGCGCGAGTTTCGAAATTTAGAGGCTCGTGTTTTTTTTTTGTGGACTCGATACTATATATAGACTGATCCGTTATTCTATCCTCGCGTAGGTACTCAATCTATATATTTACTTACCTAAAAGGTTAGTATGAAATAAAATGTTATGTAAATATTCATCAATGTTTATTTATTAAACAATTTAATATGTATATTCAGAATATATAATACCATTACAATAACAATAAAAATCCCATAAAAAATAAAAGACAAAGAGGTTTCAAAAAATTTCGCGACGTGCAACGTTCGAAAGTATGTACTTATTACAAATATCGTATTACCGTAATAACAAAAAGTAATGTTCCCTAAACAAAAATAAACTCTCTCATAACATAACCATGCATGTACCTAGAACAAAATAATGTTTCCTTATAAATAAAAATATCCACCAAGCAAGTCGGGCCATGCATAATATAGGGTTCCGTAGCTG
The DNA here is from genome assembly GCA_927399505.1 of Luperina testacea. Lineage (NCBI taxonomy): Eukaryota > Metazoa > Arthropoda > Insecta > Lepidoptera > Noctuidae > Luperina > Luperina testacea. The sequence continues at coordinate 706,502 of OV656774.1, forward strand.
TAATTACAAACGACTGTAACATACTTTTTATGATGTAAAGATAAATAGAAGGCTATTAAAAGAGTATTGTTTGCTAAAGGCAAAGGCAAACCTTTGAACTAGGACGTCTATTGTCTATTTTGCAGTTTTATCTTTATTATTCGAAAAGTTATAATCACATTGTTCGCGAAATTATTTTAAAACAGTTTTTACTAAGTTATAGCAACGTGGAAGTTTCTAGGTTAGAAATGGCAGGGAGGGTGGGGGGCACTGCAGTGCCTTGCAACGCCCCCTGGCATTGCAAGGCAGGCAATTTGGCGGGCCATAATTATTTCGCAAACGGTATAACTGAAAAAAAGTGATGTATTAATTTATATTACCCTCGTTTAAATAGACCTATTCAATTATACCCATCAAGAGGGGGTGCATTGAAAAAAATAATTCTTCCCCATTTGTATCTTTAGGCTTGTAAAAAAAACCGCCCAAGTGCGTGTCGAACCACGCACAATGAAGGGTTCCGTAGTTGGGAATGAGTTTATCCCAAGAAGCCTAACCTTTTCTCCCCTATCAACTCCAAATTATTTATACCGCAACCAAAGGCTGTTGAGGGAATAGAAAAGGTTTTTAATTCTTTAAAAAAATTTAAGTCTATCATTCTTCTTTCGTCTGATTCTTCATTGATTTCTATCTGACCTGTCCTCTTCGTCTGGAAACCTACAAGATTAATGCATTTTATTACATAAATACATATAAAGCAGACAATAATAGCAATGCATGAATGTTCTGAAATAGTAGTACATTTTTGAATAGCTCCGATACTTTCCCATGGCCAAAGCCCTTTCATATAATATGCCATTTGACAGAACTTGTACGGAACCCTAAAAACCGTCAAATAAAGAATATTCTCCTTTTTGAAGTCAGTAAAAATGCGAGAACTGCAATATTGCCTGTCGATCCATCGATCCATCGATCCGTCGATCCGTCGATCCATCGATCTGTCGATCCGTCGATCCATCGATCCATCCATCCATCCATCGATCCATCGATCCGTCGATCCATCCATCCATCCGTCGATCCATGGATCCATCGATCCATCGACCTGTCGATCCATCGATCCGTCGAACCATCGATTCGTCGATCCACCGATCCGTCGATCCATCGATCCGTCGATCCATCGACCCATCCATCCATCCATCGATCCGTCGATCCATCCATCCGTCGATCCATGGATCCATCGATCGATCCATCGATCCATCGATCCATCGACCTGTCGATCCATCGATCCATCGATCCGTCGATCCGTCGATCCATCGATCTGTCGATCCGTCGATCCGTCAATCCATCGATACGTCGATCCATCAATCCATCGATCCGTCGATCCATCGATCCATCGATCCATCCATCCATCGATCCATCCATCCATCGATCCATCGATCCATCGGTCCATCGATCCGTCGATCAGTCGATACATCGATGCTTCGATCCGTCGATACATCGATGCTTCGATCTTTCGATCCATCGATGCTTCGATCCTTCGATCCATCGATCCATCAATCCATCGATCCATCAATCCATCGATCCATCGATCCATCGCGATCCGGCGATCCATCGATCCATCGATCCATCCATCCATCGATCCACAAAAACACATAAAATTTCAAATCACAACGATGCTAAAGAAGTTTTCACTTCAAAAACATCCCCACTTTACGAGTACCTAAAAAAACCGATAGCGTAAAAAATTTTTTTTTCAAGATTTTATTTTACCACTTTGTCGGCGTGATTAATAATGTACGGACGCCAGCACATCAACCTACCCGAAACTGTCAAATTTTCGCAATCAACTTTGAACCTTATGCTTTAGTGATAAAGTTGAAAATCTATTAAAGAAATCTGACAGATTGTAGTAACTTGATGTGCTGGCGTCTGTACATATTATATCCATGCCAAATTATAAGTTTTCTAATAGTACTAAGAGCCTCTGAGCTAAACTGCGGACGGACATGGCGAAACTATAAGGGTTCCTTTTTGACTACGGAACCCTAAAAAAGAGAAAGCCATTATGGCAATTTTTTTTTTCTTTAAATAAAATTCATCAGTTTGAATAAGTAATATTGATTAGTAAAAATATCAGTGATTGAACTAGGATGATATTATTTTGATACTTATTGTATTTTTACCCGCATTATATAGGTAGATAGGTAGGTACACACGGCTACGTATGAAGCTATACATTTCCAGTATATAAGCTGACCTCTCATTGTACGGGAAAGATTCAATTATGTTACATTATGCGATTTAAAATTTACATACATAAATACAAAGCATCACGCCTGTATTGCCCGATGAGGTGGGCAGAGGTGCGGGAATCGAACCCAGGACCTCACAGCTCAGCAGTAGCGCTTGCGACCGCTAGACCAACGAGCCAGGTAAAAAAAATATTAACGGGGATTAAAAATTTACTTACTTTTTTCCCCAGGCAATAGACATTCGAAATACCTAAGTAGCTAAGGAAATAAAAGAATTGATACCGTTATATAAATCGGTAGTTAGGTACAGATGCCAGCACACCAAGCTACCCGAAACTGTCAAATTTTCCCATTCAACTTTGAACCTTATGCTTCAGTGATAAAGTTGAAAATCTATTAAAGAAATTTGACAGATTGTAGTAGCTTGACATGCTGGCGTCTGTACTTACTTTTTTCTTTCTTTCGTTCAGAATACGGAGTTGTTCCCTCAAACGTTTTGTTTTGTTTTTGTTTTTTTTAAAAAACGTTGTCCCACACTAGGAATTACTCCTGTATCGTGGGTGCGTTTACAAACATTTAAATTCACATACACAAACATCCAGACCCGGAACAACTACCTGTAGGCAATACAAATATTTGTCCGGTCGGGAATCGAACCCGCGACACGCAGCGCAGCAGTCGATCGCTCAGCCACTGCGCCAACCATGGAACAAACTGTTTTTTCTGTTCCGTGGCGCCAACCATGTGTCGTGTTTTCCGAGAGTTTTCTTTTTGCCCATCTTTATTTACACTAAATAATGATAATAATTTATTATGTTTACACCAAACGGGTTTAACTCCTTTTTACAGTAGGTAATACTTACCACTAAACAAAATAAAAATGTCGAAAATAGTCCTCTCTCTGTAATGTCGCCAAACATAGGTTCGTCCTCCAACAGGTGCCGTAGCAGACTGATTGAATAAATTGAAAAGGATAGCGCTATTACTACCGCGTGCAAAACAAGAGACAGAAAGAGAGTATGCTCGCTTAGAATAAAATGACGCAAGCGCCAAATCACTGGACTGCTAATTACGAGGAGAACGAGTAGAAAAATAAAAAAATAATTCTGCACGATTTGAGATAATATTATTACCTATCTATTAGTTTAAAAATCATCATTAAATTCCATAGGGTTTCAGAGATCTAACTCAAAATAAGTGCAAAACGAGGTTTTTTCGTTATTTTTTTTTATCGAGATTTTTTTATCCAATCGTGTTTTCGCTTCTGCAAATTTAAAGATTATAAGTCCAAGTTTAATGTGTCCAAATAGCAAACTCTCAAGTCTTACAGATACCGATATCCAGATCGCCCAATATCACCAAAACATCATAATATAGACTCAAGGAGGCGCGCAAAAAGAAAAAAGTCAAGAAGAACGCCAAGCGTAAGCGTGGTAATAGCGAGGACAGGCGATAGGAAGCGACGCGGTGGGTCGGAGGCCGATATTACACGCGACTTCATCAAAATCTTGAAATAATTACTACACATGACCGACCGCAAGTGTGTTACCTACTTTAACAAGCAAATTACGAAAACAAAGAAAGTACCTTTTTGTTTTACAAAAAACAGGAATTTTGCACGCTCGTACTGCATTAATCCTTTCAAAAAAGGTCTCACATGAACTCCACTCTTTCGACACCACTTACATTTGAGCTTGTTTCCTACAAAATAACCTTAACTAATGGATTAGAAAGAAAAGAACTGGAACAAAGGAAGCAAGCATTTCTCGGCAGATCCTGTGAGGCTGATGGCTGATTAGCCATAGCCATCCAATCTTCTACCGAGTCTGAAGACGATCGGTTTGTATTAAGTGTTGCAAGTGAGTCGTATGTAGTTTTCCTCAACGGAAATTGTATGTTCTTTCCATGATATTTTTTAGAATCGTATTGGAAACATGTTTATAACTACGAAAAAAAAATGTTATGTTGTTTAACTTGATTAAGCACAGTCACATAAAAAAATTAAATTTTGTAATAGGCTCGTTTCTCTTATTCATTGATTTTTCTTTTGTTTACGTCTCAATCTGTTTTATGGTTCACATCAACCTTATTCATGAATTCCTGGTACGCTGCCAGCACTTTACTTTCGCATATTTTGTTTTTATTGTAAACTATTGTTACTACAGCATGATTGAGTCATAAACACCTTTTTTTATATACACTACTAGTTTAATTTTAATTCTTAAAAATAATATTTATTACGGTGTAATATAACGCATGCTGCTAGCCCATTTTATTCTGAATCCCTCAGTTCTTCCTCAAGAATTTACAAGAAAAGACGGCTCGACAGAGAGAGTTCGCATCGTACACAATTCTTAAATATTCAGAGGCTAAAACCAAGTTATGAAGAAGTAAATAAAATATAAATATACGCCAAAAAACGTCGCTAGTCTTGACTACGTTTAAGTTGATCAAAACAGCACGTTTTCATTAGCTAATTGAGTTGCGAGCCTCGCTCATCAGCCTGTATATAAACGATATTGCAGCCGTAAAAATGGACAGGGCTGGCATTCATAACTTTTAAACATTGTTTTTTGATTGTTTTGCAAATTCACTCTGGTAGGTACCTGTTTAAATTCGGCTAGTACCTGGTAAAAAGCTAGGGAGTTTTATTTGCGGTATGGCTTAATTTTGACCTGCGTAAGTTGGTTACCTTATTACTATTGCGCCATTTCCATGCTGTGAATGCTGTGTTCATTAGTATTAAAAGCTACAACAACAGATGGGAGGAGAGAAATTCCAGGAGATTCTTTTTTATCTAAAAACTTTTTATTGCGTCAACATGAAATGTTTAGCATGCAAATCGAACTATTCAAAGTGCATCATATCAAATCCTACGAGAACAGTCGCACTACCTAACATGTCAAGCCTGAACTGACGCGTACTACATCAAGCTTCAAACTTTAAGGGGCTTACATGACCTAAAGCGCGGTCACTGTCGGACTGCATAGAAATAAATAAATAAAATAAAGAGAAGCGCGGTGTCACAACGCTGGTAATTTATTGCAAAATAGGAAGCAATTATTTAATTACAAAAAATCTATTGTTTGGACTAAAATTAAAACACTAGTATTTTAGTATGTTGCTTGAAGAATAATCTGACAAAAAATCACAATGGTTGTATGTATAATAATATGGTTTTCATTGTAAAAAGAAAGTTTTTAGAGGTATCTTCATGATTTTTTGTATCAAATTAGTTGTATTATGTTTTCAACTCTACCTAGCATATATCCTGAAGAATATCATATATTTTTCTGATTTTGTTTACTTTAGTCGATCAATATACTTTTATTGTTTCTAAGACTTGCGTTTTTTGTGTTTAGGTCCTGTAAGCCCCTTAACCAGACTGACAGACATTCGATTAAGCGTTCTGCAATATTGTGCATATCCCGCCGAGGCCTATTCCTTGTCATAATTCGTGAGACAATGCGGGGTAACACGAAAGTTGTACATTTTATTTGAATTCTGGTAACATACCCAAATATTTGATATCGATAACAATTTATAAACAGTCCTATAAAGCAATATGATATTTGTTTCATTTGAATTTACAAAGTTTCCAGAACAGATTAATTAGGTGCATGATTATTACTGTAAAAAAATCTTAATAATAATATGGCCAGCCCTATTTAATATACAGAATGTAGCGAAGTGTACTGTGTACTTTATCGCCCTCTGGGTTTTATGTTAATTCGGATACGATTCAGATGTGCTTTAAATGCAAGTAAATGTGTACAAAAGGCATTCGGCCGTGATCCGCGCGTCTTTCAGACATTTGTTAGGCAGGCTGGTTTGTAACGTATGTTTTACTTTTGATTTTAAAATGTGCTGAGGTTGCTTTGTGTGTTCAGCAATGTATGGTGAGGTAAAACTGAAAAGTTGTAAGGAAAAAAATACAAAACTCTGATTTTCTTTTGATTTTATTTCGAAAGATATTTTAGAATGCGAGGATGATTGATAAAATATACTTATTTATTTGGGAACAAAGTGAAGTTGTGTGAATAGTACAAAGGGTGTTACAAAAAAAAATATTATCAAAGCCTGATTGAAAAAAGTTCTTTAGGTATCATAATATAATCAATCAACACATTCACACAGACATTAATCAAATAAAGCCCTAATTCAACCTAAAATCGAGATTCAACGCATTATCCTGGCAAAAGTGATTGCTTGGTCACAATAGACATAATATATCTCTTCCACGCCAGTTATCGGGACAGTCCCCGGTGTTTTATTGTTATGGCCACCTTAGCAGGTAGCCACAGAGCCACGTCAACCACGAAATAATGAAGGGAATTTCAAAGCGAACTTATCGCTTGCAGAAGCATTGATGGCTTGCTATGTTCCCTATATTTAATGAGTCTATCCTATCTAGCACGCAATGTATAGCGTTTCAAAGTTTATTTGTTTTATTGTTATTTTAAGTATTTTTGGAGTACGTCATAAAGTTTTACGGCCATGTAATGTTGGTTTAAATAACGTTATCAAATGGGTTTAGGGATGATTCTCGAGATGGAGTATCGTTAAACGCTTAAGCTGATTTTATGGCTTACTTACAGTATGCTTACAGACAATTCTCATGAATTTAGACTCGTTTGAGACATACTGCCGAAGATTTAAACGAAATAACGTTAAGATTTACTGTAGCGTAATTCTATGATCTACCAACCATTTTCTCTTCGACTTTTATTTGTACCTATTCATAATCAAGACTGCACTAGACGGCATAGTTTTAAGAAAAATGTTAAAATACTAAACACAATAATGTATGTAGGTGTAACGATATCCATCAAATGGTGTTGGGCAACCTTTTATTACTTTCCAAATTCTTTCGTACATTCCTAATCTTCATAAAATATTCCAAAAGTTTTCCAATCCTAATAAAACCCGCTACTTTTTGCTAAGTAAAGCTGTGTACTCTAACTTCAACTTAGTCTAATAGGCGATAAATCCCTGAATCGAAGTATATCTTAAATTGTAACTTTTACATAACAATTTATACATTCATGCTGTATTGTATTGTATTAAGCTTTCCTAGGTACCTAGGGACAGGTGGCTCTTTAATAAAATGATAATTGTTGTTTATTAGGACTTATGTAGAATAGATTTAGACTTTTAAAGAATTGAATAGATTTAGGAAAATCAGAGATCTATTCAAGTAATCAGGGCGAGCGAAGCGAGCCCTGCTATATCCCACAACCTGAACATTTTGTGGTACACTTTACGGAAAAACTATTACGCCTATTGATTTGTGCTTTAACATAATAATTTCTATTTATATGTAGATGTGTTATCAGTAAAAAAAATAATAATTTAAATTACGAAAAAAAAATATTAAAAAAAGATTATTACCACGCAGAAAAACGACGCGAGCCCTCACAAAGCTCTGCTTTTAGCTAGTTTTAAGAATGTTCACAGTCTGATCTGTTTCAATCTGTCAAAACTACATCTAATTTCCCTATATTTTTGACAAATTTTTGACATTGATTGTAGATCATGTAAAAATTAATGTAAGCAAAGAAAATAAAAAAGATGGGTTTTAAACTGTGTTTCATTTTACATTTAGATTTTTGCTTAAATCTAAATCCGAAAGCGTTAGCCTAACTTTAATAATGTAATTCTATCACACGTATCCCGAAATCATAATATTTTAGGCTAAACAAGTTTCCAATTAGCACAATATTCAACAAAGTTTTGCTGTTATCATATTAATACAACCCCGAACTAAAATTGGTGCACATCCATCACAAAGTCGCCTCAACTTGTACTTCGCGGCGGCGGCGTGTGATTACTGTGAAATGTTTGCACTCAAACCATACTCGCTCTTTATAAGAGAATCCGTCCTGAGTTGGTCGGATTAGCAATAGTACAATAGACAGTGTAAACTACCTCACGAGAGTATGACAGTAACTCTAGTAGGTACAGACGCCAGCACGTCAAGCTACTACAATCTGTCAAATTTATTTAATAGATTTTCAACTTTATCGCTAAAGCATAAGATTCAAAGTGGATTGGGAAAATTTGACAGTTTTGGGTAGCTTGATGTGCTGGCATCTGTACATATTTACTTTCAGTCTTACCAAGGGACACCGTAGCAAAATCAGTCTATAATGTTCCCACTGCTGGGACACAAGGCCTCCTCTTTGTATGGGAGGGAGTGCGCCACACGAGCCGGTTTCCTCACGGTGTTGTTCTTTATTTATTTATTAAGATACTAGCTTCTGCCCGCGACTTCGTCCGCGTGAAATTCGTAATTTCCCCAAAAAATTTCGAAAATTATGTATAATTATGATCTTTTTCATTTATTTCTAGATAAATAAGTATTCGGGCCAATTTTTAGGTTTACAAAACAAATGAAGAAAGAATATGGGGAGGCCTTTGCCCAGCAGTGGAACAATAATAACGAAAAAGAAAAAATAACAAATAAATATTGATTTTTCATAATAAACTGGATCCCTGCTTTTCACCCCCAGAGAGATGGAATACGAAAAAATCGTTTGGGGGTGGTCATTATTTAACTGATAGATTATTTATAACAATTTTCGAGTTAATCATGCTACGCAGTAAAATCCTCCTTGTAAAATTAACTACCCCTTTTCCATACCCCGTTAGGGATACATTTTCCAAAAACCATGATACACGTTATGCTTTGCTTATGTCTTAAGTATAAATACTAAGTTTCGAATTAATCGGACAGCTCGTTAAAATTCTTCCATACAAATTTTGACACCCCCCAATCCCCCTCTAATGGGTAGTTTAAAAAAATGCCATACTTTATAATTTACTTAGATAAATATTCGTGCCAAGTTTCAAGTTTATTAACTCGAGGAATAAGATTTTTTATACAAACAAAGTCCCTCCATTTCACCGTCTTAGGGGTGGTATTTCGAAAACCCCTACATACAAACTTTACCTCTTTATAATATTAGTATAGATGATGGATGAGATATTACTAAAACATTTAATTCAAAAAAGCAGTTCGCTGAGCACAACGGTTTCGTACGTAGCCAGTAAGCCGACCGCCCGGCCCGGCTGAGCCGCGCGGTGCGGTATGGTACCTCGCAGAGCTGCCGGCCGCCTTGCGGAGTTATTTTAAAACTATGATATCTCCTAAGATATTCATTGAAATCAAATGCTGTCAAGGGTAATTTTGTTCAAAATTAAATACTTGTGATGAATAACGTATTTATTTGGATAAAGATCAATATCATGTTTATAAAAACACCTTCGCAAGTAATGCATTATTTTAGAACAAATTTGATTACCCTAAAAAAGGTAATGGTTAATCAACCTTAACAGATAGATATATACTGTTGCGGACTTTTTTATAGGACTTTTATAGAGGAACAATTGCGTCCTACATGATTTTTATGTAACTTTAAGCGTTTACGCAGCGTACGCAACGGAAGCTCTCAAAAGGAATATTTTTTCCCGTTTTTGCAACATTTTTCATTGACGCTCCGCTCCTTTTGGTCGTAGCGTGATGTTATATAGCCTTCTAAAAAGCCCGTTAAATGGACTATCCAACACATTTTTTTTAAGAATTTTTCAATTCGAACCAGTAGTTCCAGACCGCAAAATTATTTTTTTTTTTTTTTGTATATACTTTTCCGGGATAAAAAGTACCCAGTGTGGTGCCCAGGATATTAAAGAATAATTATACCAAGTTTCATCGTAATCTAACCGGTAGTTTTTGCGTGATGCCTGAACAAACAGACAGACAGACAGACAGACAGACAAAAATTTTTTTAATCACATTTTTGGGTTCGGTGTCGGTATAGTAACACCCCCTGCCATTTATTTTTTTGATATTTTCAATGTACAGAATTTTCACTTCTACAGATTTATTATAAGTATAGATAACAACAGCTTCAATGTATAACATACCTATTTTAATATAATATAACTTTTTATATAAATATATATAATTATAATATATCTTAAGTAGGTACTATATATCGCAATAGTGTCGGTCTTACACAGTCGCCAATTATAGGTTTACCAGCAATCTCAGAAATAAGTGATCACACATAATAATAACAAAACTAAAGGCTAGAATTTAAAAATGAGGGCAAAATACTTAAGATTAATAACATAAATATAATATAAAGACGAACAACATTGCTATTTTGCTCACATACTTAAAACTAAGACTAAACAATATAAATAAAAATGAGATCATTTAATTTCTTCCAAGAAGAATATGCATAAGTTGCGCCGACCACAAATAAATTGGAATAAAGTCAAGATAATGGTGATGATTACTTTGATTCCTTTGATTCCAAAATACTAGGAGATTGGAACTTAATTTCTAACTAGATACGCTATCTAACCATGGATATTTACAAACCAATATGATGGTACTCGCCAGATTTGATGTGAAATCTGTAGGCCCAACTCATCATAACAACGCCAAGCGATCGCATTAGACGAGGCCGCAACACTGATGGCCGATTGCACCGCGCTCAGTTTGTGTTCTAATCTCCAGTCAGAGTTTAACTGCGAATACGTCGCGCCACGGAGATGAGATGAGACTGTGAGACATTTTACATTGTTACAGTATAAATAACTGAGAATTGTTGGGAGTATTGTGGCTATCAATTTAAAATAATGTTGGAAAGGCCTAAAATGTTTCTCAAGCACCAGGCTGCGGGTTAAAACACTGGAATGTGACTTTCGCACAATTTGCAACCTTATGTACTGACCAGCTCACTAGTGCACTGTGAGCAAGACGAGTCGAAGCCTTTGTTGATCTTAGGTTCTTGGATGGAGATTAGTTACAATAAGACTTTTTTCTCAGAATAAAGCACCACCTAAGCGGCCTATTTATTTATGACAAATATTACATAATACGTCTATCAAAGCCTATAAATAAATCGACCTCACAAGAAAACTCAACAACGTCACAAACAAGTTATCTAACTCATAACATTCATCACAGTTCAGTTGCACAGTGCAGTTTTGTCCTAATCTCCAGTTAGCGTAGCGAGTTTGACAACGCATTCGTCCGCCTTCGTACGGTGCGCCACGGAAATTACATGACACAGCGGGAGTGTCGTAGTAATGGGACAGTATCGATACAATTGTAAAGACAGGTGAATAATATGTTTTTGTTGAAGAGATTTCATCATCTGCCTAGCCTTTTCCCAACAATGTTGGGGTCGGCTTCCAGTCTAACCGGATGCAGCTGATATGCAAATAAGAAGGCTTAAAACTTGGTTAATTAATCATCATCACAAATATATTTGAAACACCTACTAACACCAGGTTTCTGAATTGAGAATTTAAAGTTGAGAACTTGTCAAACTCTTCTTTTTTAATTCAATTCAGAATATTTTATTTCACATAAACCTACATGAGCACGTATGAAACGTCAGACAGAAACTATCTGCACGGTTCCAATTGGTAATTTCTTATGGAGAAGAGTCGGCAAGAAACTCCACGGTAACTTTTTTACATAATTGGCTTTTACAATGTTTTTCAAACACTATGTTTTTTTTTATATGTATGGTAGGATAGTATAGGCATCTCAACAAGTACCAGTTACTTAACATGATTGAAAATGATAAATAAATCGTAGATAGTATTTATAAGTCTACAAGGGAACGGTTTGAAATTTTGAGAAAGTGTCATCGGTACAAACGTTGAGAACGTTGTAGCATTCTCACGTTCACAAAATTTCAAAACGTTCCAAAATAGGATACATAAAGTACATGCAAGCCATTTTTTTTACCAGATTTCAATAACATAATTTTATAATAGATTAATTATTTTTATTGAGGAGTATAGCTAAATGAGAAGGTTTAAAAAGTTGGTTAATTAATCATCATAAATCATTTTGTAGAACCAGTAGAACCACTAAGTCTTGGCTGGTAAGCCCTCATCCTTGTTTGGAAAATATAATCAACATGGTTCTTTTTGTTACCCATTCTTTTGTAACAAAAAAACGGTATGATTATAATATTATACCTCTACCTTTGTGGTATTCAAATTAAAAATTATTATCTTGACCTGTTGACAATCACTCATACACACACACATCTCCGCGTTTGTAAACTGCACATGCTTTATACTCACAAACATTGATCACAACAACTCTTTTATCCATTACTAGCAGTGCCTCGCGGATTCACCCGCATAAGTGTCGATCCCGTTCGAAAGACACGTGGCGCTATATATTATCATAATAACGTTATTGTTGTTTTCCTCGGGAACAGCACTTTTTTTCGGGAAGAATGGTACCCTATGTCCGTTTCTGTACACCTGATGTATAGGTATGCAAAATTTCAGGATGATCGGTTCTGTGGTTTAGGCGTGAAAAGGTAACAAACAACCAAATTTATTTTCGCATTTACAATATTATTAGTTAGGATTACTTAGTGAAAATTCTTTGCGTATTTTGCTTAACACTGACAAGATAAGTTATTTGATTTGTGTGTGCGCACAGATACCACCACAACTTTATTTGTGTCGTTCAGCCACGCGTAAGTCGATAATGGCGCAACGGAATGTTAGGTATTTTATTTTTCAAATTATTGTTGGTCTCTTAATTATTATTTTTAGGGTTCCGTACCCAAAGGGAAAAATGGGGCACTATTACTAAGGCTCCACTGTCCGTCTGTCAGCAGGCTGTTAGTATCTCATGAACCGTGATAGCTAGAGAGTTGAAATATTCACAGATGATGTTGCCGCTACAACAACAAATGCTAAAAACAGAATAAAATAAATATTTAAGGGGGGCTCCCATCCCATTTTTTATATTAGGTATAATATCTTTATCTGGCTACTTTTTTCTTTCTAAGACCAAAAGTAAAATATCATTACAGCCCGTACAAAAATGTATCCCGATTATAAGGATCATTCTTAACTACGAGTAAATCCCTGTCGTTAAAATAAAGAAATATACGTGTTGTACTTTTTTAAATCGGATTAAGTTATTTACTTTTTGTCTTTTCATTGATCACCAAAAACCAACAGCGTCATCAAAAGTGTTAACAAAATAAACATTTTCAACTTAACAACTAAATATTATCCAACTTATAAAAAGAAAACCCAGACCACTTATCGAACAAAAAAAAAACTCAAACAATGAAGAATACTTGAACTATCGACAAACTAACGACAGTTCCCATCCCTACGGCGTATCGTTCGAGCACAAGTCAGCAATTTCCCGGAACGAGAGGTGATTTATTCCATAAGTGTAAGTGTAGTGTAGTGTCAAAGTTGCGAGCGGCAGAATCAACAGTTCCATATTATATAGCAGTCTGAACAGATCCATAATGTTATATGGGCTGGAAGAAGCGTCCTACGTAATACCTTCATTACATAGGACGCTTATCTTTTTCTGTAGGAATTTCTTATTAGTATATTTCAAATAAGGTAAATTATATATATCGGCGCAAATACAACAGTTCACCTATTTAATAACGGGAATAATTAAGTTTCATAATCTGATTATTCTAAAATTAGTTCATAAATCATCAATTGGTTGCTTTGAGTTTATTATGATGTGAAATTAACGTTACGCAGCACGTTATTATTGTAATTTCAATACTTAACCTAAAAACTTGAGAAACACGTGCACGTGCGCCGAGCCCTATAAATACGGCCGCACTGTCGGCGCTTGGGCATTGTCCGGTTAAGTAGTCACGACCTCTCAAGGTCAACTACGAGATGCCATAACAAAAAAAAAAAAAAAAAAAAAAAAAAGGCGCTTGGGCATTCGTGTTCGAGCCGTCGTACAGTACGGACCTCTCTGGGACGTGGTTACGCTACCCGTTGAATATACGAAGTTTACATAGTACTCTTGAAGTTTTCTTTCGAGGACCCAAACATGAGTCATCATCAGGAAGTCGACAAATGTGACGTCAACAATGCTGACGTCACACTTTAAAAAAACACTACGGAGGTACCTCCTCCGTCATCAGAAGTGGGATCGCAAGGATCTCCTACCCAAGCTGCTTCCTCATCAGATCGTTCACCACCTGATCAACTGGAACCAACCAACACTCAGCAGCAGAAACCCGTGTTGGTTAACAATACACCATTCGAAGCGGTACCACAATCAAGACTGCAAGCGTACCCTCACTATGAAATGCAGATGGAAGGGATACCACCACAATTCCTGATGCAAATGATGGAGACGATACAGATAATGTCGGAGCGCTTATGTGCTTCACCTACCGAAGCAAAAATAAGAATCAAGGACGTCTATTTACAATCATTCGATCCGGACACCCACGTCTCGGTGTACGAGAATGGTGCCAGCCTATAGATCAAGCGATTTAAGCGTACAAGCTGAATAATTTCGATGTACGTATGAAAGTCTGCAGCCTGTTAAAGGGACGTGCAAAAATGTGGATTGATGATTGGATGGTCACTACTACAACGTGGGAAGAGTTGCGAAAAATCTCATCACCACGTTCGAACCCGAAAATAGATACTCCCGGGACATCATCATGTTTAGAGAACATGTTTACGACTCAACATAAGACATTGCGGAGTTCTTGTAACCTGCTTGGATTTTGTGGCGAAGATTTACCAAAGAAAAACTGGGAAACAAAACACTGCAGAAAATCCAAGAAACTTATTGGTTCAACAAGATGAGTTCTACTGTTCGAAGATTTGTGGATAACTGTGGCATATGCCGAACATCCAAAGGAAGATCCGGGGCCATTCAAGCCTAATTACACCCGATACAAAAACAGACGACTGCCTTCCAAGTTATTCATATGGACATACCAGGGAAGCTGGGCAATTCAGATGATCAGCAATACGTCATAGTCACCATTGACGCTTTCTCGAAGTACGTTTTACTGTACTTCAGCACCAACAACAACCCACACAGTGCAATGGCTGCTCTTAAACGTACTGTGCATCTATTTGGCGCACCGGTCCAAATCATAGTCGATGGAGGAAGTTAAGGAAGAAAGACTTCCTTGGCGAGTTCAAAGAGTACTGTGACTATATTGGAATAAACATCCATGCTATCGCTCCAGGAGTCAGCCGAGCGAATGGCCAAATTGAAAGGGTCGTTGCAACCCTCAAAAATGCATTAAAAATTAAAAACTACGAAACGGAGCAATGGCAGTGGCACACTGTCATGAAGAACTTCAACAACTGACAATGAACTGTACAACTCATCGAGTCACCGGTGTTGCACCACTTACACTTATTACACAACGAAAGCACTGCGTACCTCCCGAGCTTCTCAACTTGGTGGATATTGACAACGAAACCGTTGATATTGAAGCACTTACTCAACAAGTACAACAGAAAATGATCCGTTCTAGTGAACAAGGCAGACAACTTACATAAAGCCAAAATCCATAATTTCCAAAGAGGAGATTACGGATTGGTTAAGAATAATCCCTGCAAACAAACCTCGCTTGACCTTAAATTCAGCGAGCCGTATGAAGTCTGTAGTATATTGGAAAATGACCGATATTTGGTAAAGAAAGTTATGGGCAGAGGACGACCTCGCAAGGTTGCCCGTGATCAGCTGCGCCGTGCTCCACAACCTGGTGATCAGTTGACCGTATCGGCGGGAAGCGAATCGCCTAATCACCGAGATCCTGCTGCAGAACCAACTGATCCCAGTCCATCAACCTCACGAGAAGAACTGCAAATACAGCCAAGCCACGACCTTCAGGGTCAATGAGATTCGACGAGAACCCACGAGACTACGAGAACCTACGAGACTACGAGAACCTACGAGACTCTACGAGAACCTACGAGACTCTACGAGAACCTACGAGACTCTACGAGAACCTACGAGACTCTACGAGAACCTACGAGACTCTACGAGAACCTACGAGACTCTACGAGAACCTACGAGACTCTACGAGACTCTACGAGAACCTACGAGACTTGAGAATCTACGACACTTGAGAATCTACGAGACTTGAGAATCTATGAGACTTGAGAATCTACGAGACTTGGGAATCTACGAGACTACGAGAATCTACGAGACTACGAGAATCTACGAGACTTGAGAATCTACGAGACTACGAGAATCTACGAGACTACGAGAATCTACGAGACTACGAGAACCTATGAGACTACGAGAACCAAGAGACTACGAGAACCAAGAGACTACGAGAACCAAGAGACTACGAGAACCAAGAGACTACGAGAACCAAGAGACTACGAGAACCTACGAGACTACGAGAATCCACAATAACTTACGAGAATCAACGAGGCTGGTGCAGAGCGCGCACCGCCTGTCAGTATGGCCGTATCGGCGCAAATACAACAGTTCACCTATTTAATAACGGGAATAATTAAGTTTCATAATCTGATTATTCTAAAATTAGTTCATAAATCATCAATTGGTTGCTTTGAGTTTATTATGATGTGAAATTAACGTTACGCAGCACGTTATTATTGTAATTTCAATACTTAACCTAAAAACTTGAGAAACACGTGCACGTGCGCCGAGCCCTATAAATACGGCCGCACTGTCGGCGCTTGGGCACCCACCGACCCTTGCTCGATGTAGTGCCAGCCCGCGCCGCAGCTGAGCCAGTAGATTTAAATTCCCGACTCTGACCTCTGAGTTTGTTTCGGCATTTCTTCTCAGAGTAGTCAATTAGGAAATGCCGGCCCCATCGTTCGTTAAATAATCAAAATTAGATCCAGCCTGTCCCAACTTGCTGCCCTCCCCCCAGCGACGCCCTAAGCCGAGGCTCGTACCCCACAGGGGGTGCCCTTAGCGTGTAGTCGCTTAGTTTATTTAGTTAGTTTTAAGCCCCTGGCTGGAGGCTTTGAGTTATCTCAAGGCAGCCGCAGGATTGTCCGGTTAAGTAGTCACGACCTCTCAAGGTCAACTACGAGATGCCATATTCAAAAAAAAAAAAAAAGGCGCTTGGGCATTCGTGTTCGAGCCGTCGTACAGTACGGACCTCTCTGGGACGTGGTTACGCTACCCGTTGAATATACGAAGTTTACATAGTACTCTTGAAGTTTTCTTTCGAGGACCCAAACATGAGTCATCATCAGGAAGTCGACAAATGTGACGTCAACAATGCTGACGTCACACTTTAAAAAAACACTACGGAGGTACCTCCTCCGTCATATATTGTTACATTATTTAAGGCCGCTTGTTTCACGTTTCATCATCATTATTGTTTCTGCCGAAAGACGTCCACTGCTGAACATAGACCTCCCCCAAGCACGCTTCTTCGATCGGTTCTGTGCTTCTCACATCCAAAGAATTCCAGCTGGCCTTCACCAAGTCATCCAGCCTTCATCAAGTGCACCATGTGGGCCTTGCAACGCTACATCACGTTTATGTTTTGATATTTTTTATTATAACTGCCATCTCTGGAATTGAGTGCCATTTTACTTGCTTACTTCGTAGACGAAGTTAAAGTGTCTCATGCGGCCATAATTTCAAAGGGATCATACTCTTTAAACATGAACATCGCAGTGCGGCTAAGTGCAGAAATATCTATTCACTATGATGTAGACACATGCTTCGCCTTTACTCGGGCCATTTTTCAGGCACATCCAAACTTTCCTGTTTATGATATTAGTTCCAGGTATAATACCACGGTTCACACGCAGGTACAACGTATGTAACTTGTAAAAGCACCTAGTACTTGCACGATGTAATTTGTTCACCGCGTCGGAAGTTTGCTCTGCAAGTTTATTGTGTTATTGCAAGTTCACGATGATTTATTTAAGAAATATTTTAGTTGTTTGCGTTTTGTTGAACTTTGGAAAATGAATAATAATGTGGGGCAAGAAAATGTGTTGTGAAGCACAACCCATGTTAGGAGTTAAGCTGTTGGTCCTGCTCCTGATCTCCCTCAGTCCTGTCTCATTGACGTCCCATCGGACTATGAGAGTGGAAGAAGAGTGAGTGGCCCTTTGTCTGCGCTCACACTTGTTCACTATAATAATTCAGATGGCTAGTCTCCACTGAGATTGGCTGCCATGATTGAAGTTCTGTCTGGAGGACTATTATGTCGGAAGTCAGTTGGAGGAAATCAACGTGCTCGTAATCTCGCTAGATTGTGAACAAAAATTTCCAGTTTATTATTTAAACTAGATAATTTTATTGTGTTGATCTAATTTTGATTGAAATATACGTTGCATGTAGGAATAAAATTATGGTTGGAGAATAATTCGCTAGGGCTACAATATTCCCATTACAACAAGGCTACAATATACTTCCGATGTGCCTCTTAACCTAATTTCTTAGTAGGTAATATCTTAGTACTTAACATTTAACATGTCAAAACATTCTCAAACATGACAATTTCTTAATTGAACGTCAATGTGTGTATCAAATATGTATCGTATCCATTCAAAAAATTATCTCGTAAATCTCGAGACTGAAACCACTGTAAGTCCAAACGAGAATACTATAGCAAAAATAATACCCATCCCTTGCCAACCCATCCTCACTAAAACAATAACCAACAAATAGAAATCATTACCATAATCCTTGCTTCCTATACTTTCCATAATATTATATCTTATGTACAAGTGCAGCTTACCGCCACATCCAGGGAATTCATTAAAATGCCTAATTTAATGCGCGAGCTTTAAATTATAATAATTATGTAAGTTCAGGACTCGGATCGAGTTAAGCTGCCGTGTTCAACTTTAAGAGGTGTTTTAGGCTTTTGTGCTAGGTTTGAATTGAGGCTTAGGATTTTTTGTTTTAATTATATAATATTTATTTGGTGCCTGTTACAGTTAAAAACTTTTTTCAGGGAATTTACTTGTTTATCACTTTGACTACCAACTTAAATTGCAAACAACTGTGTATACTGTTTTAATATTTAATTGACGCACTACGTCAATTTGATAAACAATTAATTTCCCTGACCGTACAGATGACCTTTGAACATAAGCTCAAGTAGAAAAGATACCTACGTTGAATAATACGTGTTTTTCAGTACATAATACAGACAATAATGACAATAAAATAAATTATTACAATGAAATTAATTCCTTCTTCAGTCACTACTACTGCTAGCTACAGCTCAAACTGAAAGGTGGCTAACGGTCTGTGAAACTTACTTTCTTGAAGCTATGCGAATTCAACTTGTGCCTTCAGAGTTTTATCAGCTATCTCCACATCACTTCTTCCGGTAGTTTAATAGATTCATTTAAAATATTTATTAGACCTTGTATCTTTTTGGTTTTCTTTATTTATCTCATAATGTGACTCACGACGAGATCTATAAACGATAATAAGCACATGCTTTGACTTGGACATGTTTCGTCGGTATCTTGCACTTGTAGTTCGGCTGTAGTGGGCAGCGACAGGAGTCACGCTTAGCCAAAGTACTTAGCACGTGCTAAATAACGCTTACGGATCTCACTCTTAGACTTCTGACCAACGATTAATTTTAACTTTCCTTCAGCTGCACTCCCAGAGACAATAAAACAGTTTTATTCCTACCCACATAACTCTAATATTAATATTCACGGGACAAAGAGCCAGGCGGCACGCCCACCATATAATTTTCCTCTGGTCACCCTTATTTATAAAGCTGGCCGGCAGAGGGCGCTTAACGTATAGTTCCTACGTGACATGATAATGGCGTTTAATAAAAGGAGTCAAGTTTTTAGATGAAAGGAGAGGAAGGATGAGAGGTTTAGAAGTATTTACTATATAAGGTTTATATCTGCAGTAATGTAAATGTATAATACATACTTCATAATTTATAATACTTTTATTGGTTTTATAAACATACGCGGGTACACAATGGCTACGGCGTAGCAAGTGCTACGCGATCGTAGCAGGGTTGAGATTCGGTCGTGATAGCGAACTTTATGTTGATCGGATCGATAAGAACATTATCATTGACGAATAATAGTGCTCCAAGTTATTTTACAACGATTATCTTACTAAAATTACTCTTACTGTTAGCATGTGTCATCCCACTGCTGGGCAAACACCTCTCCCCGTGAATTCCAGTGCTTGCGATATTTTACTAAAATTACAACAACAATTTCATTTCCAAACGTGCCTATTTAGCCAAAATTCGATCGCAACTCTTATCATCAGTCAGAGATCAGCAAACTCAGATATTAGGGATGTAACGTCCACAATGTGCGCTTATTTTTGCACTGGACACACGGCACGTGTTTTTCATGCTAATTACTATTTCAACTGTTGTTTAGTACAATGAGAGGTTTAGTAACATGTTTTGTCTTGCTGTTATTTTTGGTAAATAGGCAGAAATACTAACACAGCTTAGAAAGTTAGCAAAGTGGCAAAGGGTTGAACGTGAGACGCTCTCTGGGTAATTATTAAATAGATTAACGTCTCCTGGCTTGGCGGCAAAATGCAGTTTAGTGTCAGTCCTATTCTACGCGCTCTGTTCTGGGCTCTTTATACTTACCGAATGTTGAAGAAAATAATTATTTTTATTAGCGCTACGCTTCACACAACGATATTTATATTTTCAAAATGCATTTCATACTTTTGACTGAGCCGTACAGGGTCCGTAATTGTACCTTATCTTTAAGCGATTGTAAGATCTTAACACATTCTCAACTCAGCCTGTCGTAGTCCACTGCTGGACATAGGCCCACGCTGCGCCACAACACCATGTCCCACGCCCTCCGCATGCCGTCGGTCCCAGCTACATTTTTGAGGTAGTCGGTCCATCTACCCGGGGGGCGTCTCACCCTACGTAATGACATCGAACACATTATGGAATGCAAATAAAGATATGAAAATAGCTATAGCAATTATCCTTTCAAATCTTACACCGATGCAAGAAACCATCAAGAACAACTTCCAGGCTAACACAAACATCTTAAAAGCGGTTTGAAGGCCGAACAACATGCTCGTACCACGTCCTCAATAGTTACGTGGTTCACAGTATTTCACAAATATTTCGCAAAATCCTCCCTACACACAAACTGGGTCTTTGTGAGCGACAAATTGGTTTTTCCAGGTTTTGTATGCAGTTAGTGCAGTTTGCGACCGATAGATAGATTTTGCTAGAAATTGTTAACTTTGCTCGTTTCAGATTGGCCCTGTGTAGGTACTGTGCGGTGAAAAGTAATTGTATTTGAATATGGAACGGGTGACTGTTATGTCGGGAAGAGTGACCATATTTGTTTTGGTAAGCTTGCCCTACCGTGTACAAGACTTAGTTCGGCGGTTTCCTAGAAAAGCGGTAACCGTTTCGTTTTGACACCTCTAATATAATAATTATATTATAATGATGTGTGAGCTCACTCTTCTCAGTATGGACACTTATTCGTACGGTGTCAAAAACGCGCTCTAGGAAAACACACCAACTTACTTACATAAACAATGTTTCAGTGACGTCATTCACCGGTAAATTGCGGACGCTATGTGGCGGTCACCACATTTTCTAGGAAACCGTGGTTTTGCTTTTTTAGGAAGCTCAACGTTTCACATAATATACTGTACAACCCACTCCTAGTGTACTGTTCAACCACAACAACATTAGCTTAGTTGGAAAAGCTAATAAAAATGCTGATACAAGTATATTTTCAACTTTGACCTTATTTATTTTATAATTTCTAAAAAGTTTAGTTAGACTACATAGTTAGGAACATTGATTGATTTGACAACTGCGCTATATTATCATACTATGTCATAGCTATCGTATTAGCAAAACTTTGCTTCAAACAAAACATATGTCTCAAGCCCCACTTTCACACTCTTATACCACTCACATCACCACTTAGATACCACAATGTAGCATCCATCCCATCTCGATCCTTACAACGGGTGTCTGTCCAATGAGGCTTGGTTTGGTGGCGGCGGCCGCGAGCGAAAAGTGCAGGATTGACATGCAAATGTGTACTGCATGTATTTGCATGTTCAACGTATTGGACACCATTCTGTTCGGATTTGACGATGTGCTTTTTAAATTGTGGGTAGGTAGTTCTGACAAGTGATTTGGTAAATTTTCGAATGCGGACTCAAGTAAAGCGAGTGACCAAAAATATTTATCATGACGTCATAAATCATAATTAAATTATCATCTATAGATTATCTTCGTAAGTTTGATAACGAAAGTTGTTTGTAGGATAACATTTATTTGCTTCTTTAGAATACATTAATGTTTTATAATATTAGGTTTTGCTAATAACTGACTTTCCCTCAAGAGTTTGATGAAAACTGTATTTACAGAAATTCAATCACACTATTAACAAGATGAATCTGTTATCATGTACTTAATAACTTATACCTAATTAATTAATCAAATATAGTATCCTAACCTAACTAAAACTATATTTTATCATTAAACTAGCGACCCGCCCCGGCTTCGCACGGAAACATTATTATTATATATATATAAACCTTCCTCTTGAATCACTCTATCTATTAAAAAAAACCGCATCAAAATCCGTTGCGTAGTTTCAAAGATTTAAGCATACAAAGGGAAAAAGGGACATAGGGACAGAGAAAGCGACTTTGTTTTATACTATGTAGTGAATATATATATAAACCTTCCTCTTGAATCACTCTATCTATTAAAAAAAACCGCATCAAAATCCGTTGCGTAGTTTCAAAGATTTAAGCATACAAAGGGACAAAGGGACATAGGGACAGAGAAAGCGACTTTGTTTTATACTATGTAGTGATAGTGATAGTGATGATAAACAATTTTTACATTTAAAATTATAACAATTTAAAACCAACAACACATCATTTCCTTACTGCTGATATCAAACCGCTACGGACCACTCAAGCCAACCGAAGACATTCTCAAAGACGCAACCCTACTTTACCATACATATACATACACATACCCCCATCAAGGCAGGCACAGCTAAAAAGGCATGGAGTGCTTCTTTTGAACTGCACCCCATTCATCCCCCGCTAGTCAGATTAGCATAGCGCATCTGCTTATTTGCATATCCTTTATTCGGTTTCAGAACTGATATTTTGGTAAAAATATATTTTTTATTACGAGCGGCTGGGGAATGTGCTCCTATTTCACGGTGCTTCACTTGAGGGGAAGTTCAAGTGTCTATGGTTGTATGCATTGCCGCTCAATGTCATGATATAATTATTTAGTTCGGTGTAATTTGTTTTTGTATCGATATCTTTTGCTTGATAGTGCCTTGAACAAAAAAGTATATCCCATCACTAAAAAAATAACGATAAATTGTTCCACCGAACCGCACGTTACAAAATTTTGTTTCAGTGCGGTTAGTGGAAGTGCTCAGGTGCCGTTCGTCCAAGTGCGGTTGAAATCAGTGCTCTGAGTGGAATACCTCAATTTTATTTATGAAGTTGTTGTATAAGGTTTGCTTGGAGACGAGCATTATCTTTCATTTTTGTAAGTATTCTGTGCTAAGTATTTAGCTAAAGGCTGTCCCACAA
This sequence comes from Luperina testacea, assembly GCA_927399505.1. NCBI lineage: Eukaryota > Metazoa > Arthropoda > Insecta > Lepidoptera > Noctuidae > Luperina > Luperina testacea. The sequence continues at coordinate 730,109 of OV656774.1, forward strand.
TTATTATAGCATTACGGCTCGAGCAATAGTAATTTTATAATAATTTTATCAATTCATTGGAAAGCAGTGGCAGCCTTGTGGTAACGGCTCCGACTTACGAGCTGCAGGTACGAACCTAGACAAGCACTATACTTTGAGTAAATAATATCATCACCACTGCTCTCAAAACGGTGAAAGAAAACATCGTGAGGCTTGTCCTAGAGCCAAAAATTCGAAGACTTGTGACATCTACCAACCCGCAGTGGACCCGCGTGGTAGATTACAGCCCACTCCCTCTCGAAGAGAGGAGTCCTGTGTCTCAGCATTGGGAGCATTATAGGCTGATTATTCATTGATGGGCTAAATATTCAATGAATGCCTCATCGTATGACGTCAGTGTCAGTCTGTCAAAACTAATGACTTGCTCTTTTCAACACGGTGTTTTATAAATTCGCCGGCATTATGAAAGAGATTTAATGAAGTAAAATGCAAACTACAAAATAAATATAATAAATTATGCATCTTCCAAAACCACATGCTTGTTACGTAAGAACAAGTAAGTGCATTAAAGCACAGTACTGCGTACAATACACAAGTTTGCGCCAGTTTGTGGTTTCGCTAAGTTTTATATGTTCTTATTACCGCTACCACTGGTCCATGTGTTACGGTTTAATAAATTGGTAGTAACTGTGTTATTAAGTTTATTGTGCTTTTGTTTATTTCTTGAAGCAGTTTGTCTGATAACATTTTTATTGGGTTTTCTACATCAATTTTTTTACGAAATTGATTAGGTACTGTTGTGTAAATAAAGTCGAAATGAAACGTTATATTTTGAAGACAACATCGAATTTAAATCGAGATTTACGTTCATAATTCTTTAATTTATTCGAAAAATATCCTCCCTTTTGCTTCCCCGTAGTCGGGTAATAAGGTGACAATAGACATACAAACTTTTGTTCGCCAGTTTGAGCCTTATTTATCGAGTTTCAAAAATAGACACTACGTTACTTACAAACTTAAATCCCCGTGAAACCTTTACATATTTTGAAAGAACACAATTGTTTCCTAAATTGTTTGTAAGCGTCAAAGTTTGCGTTGATAACCCTTTCACACAATAGTTGGAATCCCACGCGGCCGTCAGCACAAGTGCTCAAAACGTCGGCAAGAAGTTAAGTCTCCCAAGGAAATAACCCGCAAAACTATTTGCATTACAGTCCTTTTCACTCACTTGAATGGTTACTATTTACAATGCTTGATGTGTTTTTTTGCGTCAATAGAAAGATAATACTGAATTTTGTGTTGTAACAACTCACAACAGAGAAAATTGTTTCCGAAATTTTTTCATCGTCATAATCTAACTAGCCTTTTCCCAACTATGTTAAGGTCAGATTCCAGTCAAACCGGATGCAACTGAATAACTTTTTATCTTACTACTACTACCCAGAGACTGGCTAACATGATTTTTTTTGCAATTTGGTTTGAACACACGACCTACAATTCGTAAGTCGGGGCCTTTACCCCTGTGCCACCACTGCTCCCCAATATCGGCCTTGTCTAATAATAGTAGATTTTACAACAAGTGCACAAAACAAACCATTTTTATCCTCGACATTACTATCAGCCCTCGCCTTCGGCTCGGGCTGCTAAAAGTCTCGGATAAAAATGGTTTTGTGGACGAGTTATAAACTCTGCTTTTCACTTCGATTGCGAAGAAATAAAACAGTAGTATAACATAACATTTCTTCTCCAATTTACAAAATTATTGTAAACTTTGAGATATTTTTCCCGAGACTTTGGCGGTAATATCTGTTGCACAACTCTCTGTGCATTCATTTCCATAAGCGTATTAGGAGAGACTATTAAATCCTCTTCTTCACTGGACATTTTTAACAATTTTAGCAAATTGAAGAAATTAATAAATGCACGAAAAAAAAACAAGAGCTGTTTCTCGCCGCTTTTTTTTTTAAATCTTACGACATTGATATTAGGCTGCAGACCTATACAGCCTACTATTAAATTAATTTTGTAATAATAATTTTCTTAAATCAACTAACCTACCGTACTTGAATTAAAATTTTAATATCTATTATATCTTAAAAAGCACATAAGGCAATTAATTTAATGTAAATATTATATAATAACAAATTCTATCTATGAACTTCTTATTGCATTTGGCAGTATGGCTCATTTTCTTTGCCTTAATATAATACATTTATGAGTAGATACGTTAATGCCCTTGTGCACAAAATTCGATTTTGTGCAGCCTATACCCTGCACAAAGAAGCACTTTCAGAGCATGAGAAGTGAAAATATTATTTTCTTAAATGAATGTCCACGATTAATACAACTTTTCACTATATGTAAGGTCAGTTTTTCACTCCGTAGAAATATTTTAGCCTCAAAGTAGCGGTCCAGGTAAGCTTACCTCCACATTAAAGCCGCAGCTTCTTTGCGGCGTCGCGCCTGTCGCCGGCAAAAAGACGCTTGTTAGCGGAGTTTCAGTCTCAGCAGTCAATTCCTAATAGTGTGGCTAGTCATTTTGTTAACTAGGTATAAGAGGACTTTCAAGTAATAGCTCACTGTTGGAGAAGTTCTCATATTGCAGCTCAGTTTAATAACTTATTTCAAACTTCGACATACTTACATAATCAGCCTTTAACGTTCCAACTGCTGGGCCGAATTTTTGGTTCTAGGACATGCCGGCTTCCTTGCGATGTTTTCTTTCCCCGTTTTGATAATCTTTATACATGGATTAATGGGGCATACATAAACTGGTTCTGCATCTCAAGGGGTGTTAGACAGGGTTGTGTAGCGTCACCGTGACTGTTCAACTTGTCTTGTCTATGGATAGTAGTCTGACAGATTTGAAAGTGGGTGAGTTACATAGATTGACGGTGAAAGAGTTGTCTGTCAAATGCCTTTTCTGCGCACATGATCAAGTTCTACTTGCATCGTCAGCAGAACAGTTGAAGTAAAAGTATCAACAGCAATTCCTGTCGGAACACCTTAGTGATATCCTTCCTATATAGTGCCAGTAGTTAATTAATTGAGCAGACATATTCAAATAAGGTATCGAAACACGTTCATTGACACAATCTTACCGTGACACTCATCATACTAACCCAGATTGCGACCGACATCACAGTCTTTAGGCGCCCTCATTAATCCATATAAAAATAAAATAATTTCGTCCCAAAACCCCACTTTAACCTATCTCCAGCCGTTTACACGTCCCTGAGCATCTACAACAATAATATCTCAAGCCTCCTTCTTATATAATATAATTAATACGAAAAGAACCACTCGACGTATCTAAGAGTTAAGTTCAAGCGCTCGAGTGTCCCGGGCGCTTTCACAGTTAGATTTAATGCGCCTTTTAAAATATTTCTCGTCCCAATCAATTGGGACAAGTCGAGTTGGTGCCGATTGGGACCAAGCGCAGTTGATAACGATTGGGGAACTCGTTCTAGTTCAGAATATGAAAAAAAGTGTTTTGTAAGAGTCTGAAAGTGTTAGTTAAGTTTTTCTTGTTCGCTTGCGAAGATTGCGCAAATGATAGCGTGGGAATTGTGTCAGTAATGTTTTCTTTGTTTGAATATTGTTTTAATGGCACAGACTTGTTCGAGTTTGCTTTAGATTGAATGTTAAGATTTATATTGTCTCATCGTACCTACGTAATCTTAGTTACGGTTTCGGAATTAAAATACAAAGGTACATTTTCCTTGTGGGAAAAGCAGAGATACCACAAGCACTTAAAAGAGCAAATAAACTCGAAAATACTAAGAAGTCTCGCCTGTTTTACCATCTAAGGATTGGTTTCTTTTAACTTATCTTCAGATAATTCCAAACAAGTTCAGGGGGTATTTTCTGGGTAACACCTATCTAGTGACAACGTAACTGACCCTAAATCTTACAAACTAGTTCAATAACTATTCTTCTTATCTATTCAAGAACCAGATAAAACACTTTAAGTGTGAAAACTAAAGCATCAAAATTCCAATGTCGACTTATAAAGTTGACGTCACCGAACTTCTTGATCCGAGTATCCGAAGATGTCCGAAAGTATTCAAGAGTACCTATCTGAACTAAGATTTAGTGGGCAGACACTTTCCAGGCGAGGCGAAACTTGGAGGATTTGCGACTCAACGATTAATGTCAGTTTAATGAGATTTAGTTCAGATGTTTGTTAACATGAAATGGTACTTTTGATTTGTAACGTCTTCCGTTTCTTACTCTAAATATTTGTCAGTAAATAATGAATGTTTTACATATATAGATAGCTGTCTTTTTTTTGAGGGAAGACGCAATACTGCGTTTTACGATCTCATGTCAATAAGTTGCTTGGTAATTTTTAATCTTTCAGCAGTGCTAGGCTCACAATGGTTTCCAATTTTATTTTTCAGTGCAAATTTTCTGATAAGCTGGTTATTAAGAACCCACTCTATATGGGGTCCACCCGGATTCTGTATTACTTGAAGGTAGTTGGTGCAACATGTTTATTTACGTCCTCTTTCTAAGTATCTAGTCTCACCTTTTCATTCACTCCAGTAACAATGTGCTGTTAGGCGGGCCCAACACATACAACAACAATATTGTACAATATTTTTATTGTGCAATAATATTGAATCACCCCGTTCACTCAAACGATCAATAATAGTGACGCAACAACCCTAACGGGTCATAAACGTCAATTTTTTCGCGTGAGCAAGACTTGCCAAGTGTTCCGTGACCATGACAGGCTTCCAGACAGCTTTAAAAATATTGCGCAATACTGATCCTACATGGTACAATTAAAAAATACGCGCAATATTCGATACTAACTTCTGTCCGCGACTTCGTCTGCGTAAAATTTCTTGTTTCCCCGACCAAACCCGTGGCATCGCATCGCCTGCCCGCGCTATTACTTCGCTCAGCGTTCTTTCTGACTTTTTTTTTTATTTTGCTCGGCACCTAGGATCCTAGCGTTATGTTAAGTAGCCTATATCCTCAATTAGGCTAGCAAATGCAAAAAGAATGTTTCAAACCCAACTCGTAGTTCCAGATATTAACGCGTACAGCAGGCTTCATAGAAACCGTTACACCTTGGTAATGACATCGAACCTATTTAAGTTTTTTGAAATGTATCGTAAGTGGCATGTTGGTCTAGTGGTTAACACTGCGGCTTAACAATACGACGGTCTCGAGTTCAATCCGCGGTTAAGCAGATTTTTTTTATTTTATTAATTTACCTTTATTATTATTTTTTAGTTTCTTTAGTAGTTAGTTTTGTTTTTTTCGTTAATTATTATTAAAAAATCAAATGGAGGTTTGTAATAAAAGCTTAGCATTTTGCATAAACAATATTCATTTATTTCTTTAATTACATTTCTAGGACTTCATGGAATCCACTTCCTGGTTGAATATACAGATTTCTATCTGTGTTAAATTGGGGTTATTATACTTAGAATATTAACTAAACACAAAATAGATACCCTAGTTTGGTTTAGATAACGGTTCGTTTATAGATATTTCTAGAAACTGTGAATTACAGAGGAAGAACCAACATGCTAAACTATAACAGTATAGCAATATACATCTTTCTCTTTTATCACATTTTCTGATAACCCTTATTTAACACAACATTAGAAAAATATGTGAGGTCAGATGGTGCATCGTTAACACATTACAAGACTACTTGTAAACAAGAACTGGATTGATAATAATAAAGGTTGTTTATTTTTGATTGACTACGAGATAATGATCCCACTGATAATGGAATGGAATGATATTGGGAATGATTAACACTTGACACTTGCTCATATAAATGTTCCAATGCATTTTTATCAAATAAGTCACACAGTTAATCTGCTGAGTTGCCTATTCATAACGGATAGGATGGCCGTCACTGTCTAACACTTCTTGAAGTCAGCATTTGAACGCGTAGTTTTGAAGGGTGCCACTGAGTGAACTTTCACAATACATATTACGTTGTCGCTTCGATTCATTAGTGTAAGCAATCGGGCGAGGGCCTTGGTGATCACATTTCATATCACCCGTCGCTTGATACCTTTGTATCCATCTACGAACTGTTTTTCTCTGTAATGAAAATAATAATATTAGAAATACATAAAAAAAATCCAACTTGTAAGTAATAATGCAACATGATTGCAACAATAAATAGGTATGTGTAAGAATAACGTAAATCTTACCGTTATGCTTATATCTCGTGCTATTTTCTTTATGTTTTGTTCCTTTTCCCACAGAACTACAATTTTAGCCTTTAATAAAGTTGTTAATCGAACCATACCATCGATTAATAGAATCAACTGGTTAAAAACTTAATAAATTGGATAATATTACGATGAAGATAATTACACACAAGCGAATCGGCACGAAAATGAAACCATTTGAAAAGTAAAAATACCCTCAATCACAGTTTAGTAAATAAGGCGAAGAATAGTATACTAAATTCAACCTTAACTCGCAGTTCATACAGCAGTTAAGTTTCTGAAGTAAAATGAGGGTAGTGCAACAATCGGAATCAACACATTCTATTCAACCAAACAAGACATCTATGCTAATTTCAACCTTATGTTTTAGTTAATAGAGGAGTTGCGTATTGCATTTTGTAAAACAAGTCGGTAAGGTGCTAGTATTAAATATAAGACGGAAGTTGAAATTTAAACCTTAATATCTAGAAGATTAGACCGTTAATAACCTTGTTCGATAAAAGGAGTAATGCTATTCGAATTTTCGTTAAGATTGCTAACTGAGCCAATAGCCTAGTGGTATAAGGCGCGGTCTAGATGATCTCGCGATGTGGGTTCGTATCTTAGTCGCACGCAGTGTCTTTTTGTAAGTTATTCTTGGTATCTATACGGTTCGGCCAGAAGGAAGCCGATAAAATACCATATAAATTATTAAAAACATTGCAAATAATATTTGAGACGGATCGGTGGGTGCACGAGATGGGTGCGGCGGCGGGGCCCGGGGGAGGGAGCTGCTCAAGGCTCACGTGACACGCGGGCCCGAACGTGCTCGGGCGATAATCTTTAAGTCTTGGAGGGGTACTATTTCTCTGAAACTGACTGTACAAACAAACAAAAGAACAAACAAACTCTTCAGCTTTATTATTATTATAGATTAACCCCAGACGAAAACACTGCGCAGTTCGTGATATTCTGCAATATAATTGATCGTTTAGAGCCCTCCTTACTTGAGTTACATTCTTAACCATTTAATTCACATTAAACATCCTGACATCAAGAACAAGACACTGAAATAACATCCACTCACACACACACACCTACGTCATCCATACATTCTCAGTTACAGTTCGCTGTCAGAACTTTAGACGCTCGTTAGTCTGACCGCGATCTGAGTCGGCACTTGCAGAACTACCGACATAAGTGTCGGATAAGTGTCGGATATGCACTTCTACTTCTAATTGGTTGTAGCACGTCGTGTTCATTGATAGTCGAATTGGTGTAATTGGATTTATTGATCTTTGGTTAGGGTTTTATCTTTTGAATTAATGAATGGGCGGTAATTTCGATTTGCGTTTGTTGGAGATTTTTATAATGTCATGTGCAGTTCTGCAGACAAAAAAACTAGATAGGTTTTTTAATTAAGACTTTTAAATTCAGAGCAACAATGATGAAATTATGTTAATTTACGTAAGTAGATCTTTTAAGACAGCTGTTACACGTCAATGTTTTGGTCAATTTTTTAAAACAAGATGGCGCTAAAGCATTGCACAAAAAATACAAAAATTCTACGAAATTGGTTTTTATTTGTTAAAAATAAATAACCACTTCGAATAATGAAAATCATAATCAGCCAATATTTAAATTTTTTCAATACTACCAAGTTTACAAACTTCCTTTTTAATTTACTACCAACCTCAGCACACCACATATGAAACAGCTTAAAAGAACTTTAAACATGTTTAAAAAACTCAAAGCGACAGGGGGAAGTGGCGGAAGTTTGTTAATTTTCTTGAAAACACACGAGAACCTGATAGTTAACGTACGTCAATATGGGCATGTCGTGTGGTGGAAACATACGGGTGACGAGACGGGGGGCGGGGACGTTATTACCTGTATAGTAGACAAAAAAGTTAAGGTAGTAACAGTCAACTGCACATTATTTAGTGGTAACACTTGGATTGGGAAAACCGCTCTTATTACTATACTACATACAGATGCTGTCAATTTGAAATTGTTACCACTGAGGTACCATTAATTATTATGGTTATTTTAGTATTAGTGTTATCGGTTTCGAAAGCCTGTAAACAGGAATGGACGTTTATGACAAAATCTCTAATAAATAAATTGAATGGTCGAGATTCTGCCCATATATTTCTCTAGGTTATTGTACTAATGTGGCCAGATACCCTTTAAAGCCTGTTAGACTGTTATAGCCTCAGTCACAAGGCTCTATCTTAAAAACCGCGACAGACCTCAAATTGGAATGCTCACAGATTATGTGATATTTCGGTCGTCAGAAATTACTCGATAAATACAGGGACATCGACGCGCAATCATGGGTTCAGTATACGATTCTGTATTCCACCACGCGTTGAAATTTATCGTCAGTAATAAAAAAAAATGCATGGAACGGCATTTTTTTTTAAATAACTACTAAAAATTTGTATCATATACATCCTGTATAGAATGGTAAGCGACCCTAAGAAAAACAACTTAACATGTCCCTTGTAATCCTCCCTATGTTTCCTCAAAGCCAAACTGTAAGCTGGCCAATTTCACGTATGCAAGTTGTAGTAAGCCAACAGTGGAACTTAGCTCGTTTACGTCACTACAGTTGTTACGGGAACACACTCGGTAACGCACGCTTGTACTTGACTTATCTGCTTGTGCTGCTTCAAGACGGATGGGTTATTAAGATAGTACTTTGCAGTTTCGGGGGGGTAGAGCGAAAGAATTAGTAAAACTAAGTCAGTCTTTTGTTTCAAGGAAGGTGTTTTGTTATATCTAATTAATAAATAATAAGTTATTTTTACAGAGAGAAACACATACATAAAGTTAGTCATACACTAAACATGATTATAAAAGTGGTGGTCAAAAGCAGCTTGAGCAGCTGGCTCCTGAACTAAGATACTTGTACCTCAGGAGCCAAAGTTTCTCATAAACATTGATTATTTCAACTTAAATGCAATCAGGTTAAAGTGGCCAATTAGACAATGGTGCAATTGAGTCTGAAGTGATAATCCCCAAAAAGTGATCTCATGAATGATTTAAAAAAAAAATGTGATAATTATACAGAAATAAACAAACTTGTCTTAGAAATAACTGTCGAGCTGCCCCTTCAATATTTACTTACTTTTGTTTAATTTATCCTGTTCTGCAATTTTGCAATCTTTAGCTTACAGCATAATCAGTCTATAATGTTCGCACTGCTGGGACTCTGTCAGAGTGAGTGGGGAGTAATCCACCACGTGGACCCAGTGCAAGTTGGTACATGTCCCATGTCTTCGAATATTTGGTTCTAGGATATGCCGGTTTCCTCACGATGTTTTCCTTCACCGTTTTGAGAGTAGTCGTGATGAAATAATTTACGCAAAGTAAAGCCAGGGTTGGCACCTACGACCTACAACTCGTAAGTCACGGCCGTTGCCACTGGGCCACCACTGATTCCTAAACTTTTTCTTCTAGTGAAATATCCACGACCGAGGATATAAGTAGGTTATAAATATTTTTGTCCCATACAAGAATCGCATCCGCGATACGTAAATTGAACAACCAATCACTGCTATTGTACCATTGATTACTTTTGTTCATTATTATCTTAGAAAAGATTTTTTATTACTTTGAACTTTGCTTTTATCTAAAACAGGTACTTCCCTGACCCCATATATTATGATGATCCTCCCAGTTTATCGTCCATCAAAGATTAATTAATATTTTATTACAAGGGGCCAGTAAAGATGTCTCACACTGGCGTTATCGCTCATAATTAAGTTTATTATGAACCGAATTTATGACCTGCTATCTGGGGTCTGTGATGTTAGGAGGCAATCAGTCGTGTTAAAATTAAACTTGGACGTTATAAGGTATTTTGAAGGGAAATGAGCTTCTTTGTTATCGGATATCACTTGTTATTGGTGGGAAATTGCCCAATGGTCAAGAATTAGACCGGCGAGCGACAGGTCGTGAGTTTTATTCTCACTAGCTGCACTATTATTGACGTGTATAATGTACATACCCACTGACCAATCCTATTAATATTTTAGGGCGTAACGGATATAGGTACTTCAGGAACCATACTACTATGGACATCATGATGCACCTATTTTGAGCTTAAAAGTAACTTACATATGAAGATAGGCCCGAATTATTTCACAATCATACCTGAAACAAAATAAAATCAACATTAAATTCAGGAAAGTGTTTAAAGAATTAAATTTTAGATAGTGACATGACTATCAGAGCCTTTAAAACTATTTAAGGTGATATGTTGAAAAAAAGTGGTTTTTCTTTACATGTAACTTGTTAAGTATGTGGAATAGGGATATAACATTTTGGTATATGTTTTTTAAGTCTTTGGTCTAGTATCATGTAAAAGGAATACACGATTCAATGAATTTTTCTCGAAACGAAAAAAATGCTAATTTATATCTATTTTTTTTACTTTTTTCGACTTCACGGCGTAACACTTAAGAGTTATTCAATGGAATTGGCTTTAAAACATGGAGAATTATCATACCAAAGTTTACTCAAAGTAGTTTTAAATTTATTTCATTTATTTTGTTAAAATAGGAGTAAGTTCGTTTTGGCACATACGTCGTTTTATTCCGAGCGCACGCACATTATAGCCATCACTCTTCTTTTGCGTTTCAAAAGTAATTGCAACGCTTTCGCTCGCTTACTAGGTTTTCGTGGATTTTAGATTTTCGAGGTAGCTTAGTAAAAGGGTATTTTAATCAATCTTACTACTTACACACCTACCATCATGATGCTTCGCATGTAAAGTGCGTACATACCAACTCTTATATATTGTTATTGTTTTCTATACCTTTTCTAAACCATTTACTTGAATGGTTATGCATGCAATTACCGTGTTGGTGTACCATCAAACAAGTCAACAGTCAGTTTTCTATGTACTTATGCTACTTAAAACTCTGCTTGCCCCCCAAAAACCCTTCATCTCCTATTCCGTCACATCACGTCCCATTCGTTACACCCGTCAGCGACAGACTTGTAATAAAACGCTACTTGCTCTAATTGATTGATGAGCCGCCTCTTTGCCTACCCTTCTACCGAATGAGGGCATTTGCATATCTATTACTTAATCTGTGCATAATTAGGGTTTGGACAGGAAAGTTCCGTTGAGAGGTACCTAGGTGAATGTCATCTGGTATTTAGTTACACGCTATCCTCTTTACATATTAGTTACAAGACATGGTTTATCGATAGATTCACAATGGGCTTAAGCCAAGGTTATAATGTACCACGTTTAGATATAAAAGCGATTATGATCAACAATTGGTCGGCGCAGAGTAGTGATAGTCCCAGCCCTGCCTCATGATAATGATTTAAGCAGTCGCTGACAGAACAAAATTCGTTCAAGATCGTACAATATTATAGTTGTCAGACTATTTTATAACTAAGACTGACACCTCATTACATGGTGCAATTAAATATCCGTAGAACCGATGACTGTTGGGGTTAGACGTGTTCTTGAGTGGAGATCGCGAATCGGCAAACGTAAGGTAGCACGACCTCAGGCTAGGTGGAGCGAGGATCTTCGCAGGGTGGCTGGTAGCAGTTGGATGAGAGTTGCCGGGCGGGCAATAGGAGAGGCCTATGGCCACCAGTTGACTGCTGCTTATGATAATGATGAATTATATTGCCTTTGGTATACAATAAGTTAAAGACGACATGGTTCGCTCAGTGGCTGAGCGATCAACTGCTGCGCTGCGTGTCACGGCTTCGATTCCCGCACGGAACAAATATTTGTATTGCCTACAGGTAGTTGTTCCGGGTCTGGCTGTTTGTGTATGTGAATTTAAGTGTTTGCAAATGCACCCACGATACAGGAGTAATTCCTAGTGTGGGGCAAAGTTTGAAAAGAAAAAAAATAGTAACAAAAAAGTGTTGAGACAATATAAGTCATTTTATGCATCAATTTAATTGTATGCCATGGGCAAGAAACTTGCATCATGACAAGTAATGACTCTTCAATCAGCCACAAACATAACGCTTTACTTGATAAAAAATATTTCCCTATCAAGTTATAAGTCGAGTAACCTCTAACTTAATTGAAAATCACTTAAATAAACATAAGTTCAAGAGACAATACAGAAAGTTGTTATATTTTATTTAGTACCAGTTCGATACAGGTATACAGCTACCTAGGAACCTAGACGAAGTTAGGGTTACCTCAAAACTGGCGCCCAATCGATCACCAGTAAATAGGAGGTTACAGGTGACACTGTTCATCGGGGGCCGTAAGTGCGAACCCGTGTAGGTAACCTATACCTAGGTAGGTTGTGGTGGAGGTATTGAAGAGTTGCTTTCAGGTAGGGAATTGAATGTGGATCTTATAGATTCAGGATATTGAAGGAAAGTTCGATTTGTTTATTGTTTTTGGGATTATAACCTATAATTTAAGCATTATTGGTTTTAGGTTTTTGTAAGCTTTGCAAGCTATTTCGAAACGAGCTAGATTGTCGATCAATTTTAATAAGTTTTGAGATAACGGTTATCCTTATTATGATAAACTATCACAAAATTGGATAGTTTTTCAACACGTGTCCAATGTCAGTCTTACGTCAAACTCCATACATGATAAAATGTTTGCCAGTTGCCTAGCACAAGCATAATAATCAAACTATAACGTTCCCAATGCTAGGACACAACATTGAATTTGTGAGATTAAACGACGGATACATTTGGTCAAAGATTTTGCCTTCAAATAAGATCAATCGTTAATTCGAGGTTTGCACAAGAAGTTAGTTATCATAACAACATTGATTATATTAGAAGGGTAAAAACGTATAACATTCACGAGCATCTGTTAACAAACTCAAATCTTTCCTACTACATAAATAATTCAACGTATAATTTTGTAACAAAAAGACAGTAAAACAAAAGATAGCGCGGCTAACAACACACTGCCGGCGATGCGGGAGCGATGGCGATGCGATAGTGAAGCTAACACAATCGTTAGTTTTTTTGTGACCGCCTAAATGTAAGATCTGATAATGGCGGTTAAGCTGTTGGTACACCTCGCTTAATTTGAGGTAAAAACTTCCAAAGGCTTCTGAGAAAACTTCATTGTCAAGAAATTCTGCCTGAAAATTACACCGAAGACTGATTTTGTTATTAGGATGCGTACTAATGATCAAACAAGGAGTTAGGAGTGCACAATATAATTATATTATTATACTTTGCCTACCAAGGTGAAGAGAAAAGATGACGATTTACTCTATAAAACAGCGCCAAAGTAAAGAAAGTAAGTAATGAAGACATTAAACGAAGTACTAATCAATTATATATCTACATCACACATAATAATATGTAACCGACAATGTTTACCCTATAATTAAAGCAAAAGTACCTACCACTCTCGTTTAGTGCAACAAATAATTGTCACGGAGCCACGACCGTCACGACGACACTTACATCCGGACATTCGGACACACTTCCCAGTGTACCACTAACCTAAATACAAAACACGCGAGCGTTTCCTGAAGGCTCAAGTCGTATCCGGTTCCGGTTGTAAAAAACGAGCCTGTGAGGATCTGAGCAAGATGTTGAGTCCGTGGATGTGACATCAAGTGGTTGAGCTTTAAGTATAATTTCTGAGTGGTTTGAGAGGGTGATTAAAGAGAAAGCGGATTTTATTGCGTAAGGTTTATCTGAACCGTGTTTGGTTGGTTGGTTACACATCTTTGTTTTGTCTTAACGAATATACAGCAATCGAAATTCATTCAAGTGTTCGAAAACAGACTTAACCAAATAACACCAGTAACGGTTGAAAAACATATTTCAATAAAATACATGTGAACATAAAAACGTTCACATTTTATCCAGCACAGCCAGACAATACTTACTTTAACTCTCTCAACACCTAAACTTCACACAATATTGACTTATGTGCTTAGGTACAGCTTATCTTTATATCTAAGCTGTCGCATCCAGCCGCTATATTTCTATGTTCGGTACGCAGGGCGGGTCGCCCGTCGACAATTTATTTCGCATTAGCGCCTTTTGTAAGAACCATTAGTCTGTTCCGATAAAACCCAATATATACCGAACTTCTTTCTAGATTTCCATAAAGCTGCTGAAGATTGTGCGCGATAATGATAGGAATTTTATGATTGCTAGTCGGAATATAATTTTTTAAGGTAGGATTTTTACAAGAGTGATACATAGGTTGAGTAATTTTTTAGTTCTTAGAAATTGCATGCAAAAACTATGCATGGGATGATCATATTAGTGGTACAACCAGCGATAAATAATAATAGTAATATTTAATTTAAATCAGACAGAAGAAAAATTTAAAGAATATTAGCTCTCACCTATTATATGAAATATAATTATACATAATATATAGAAAAATGTTGTGTCTAAGATGATGCGCAAAAGTAGCAATGTTAATGATCTATGATGCTGATCCTACCTATGCTATGCCAGACCATTGCTGAAATAATCTCCAAAAAGAGGTGTTTATAGAAAGGGATTGTTTTTACCAAAGAATTATCTCCCAAGTAACATTCTGGCTTCCAAGTTGTGTTTGGTTCGTCACGTCAGCATCTATACCTACATTATAAACACAAAGTGGGTTTTTATCTGTTTGTGTGACAGCTTAGATCTTCTAAGCTTAATAATGGATTTTGATGCATGCAGTTTTAACATCATTCAGAGCATATATTCCAGAAGGTCTATACATAATACATTTATATTTAACTTAGATATAGCCTAACAATTTCGATGTTGTGTCAAGCATTGCCCCCGTACGAAACAGAGGCGTCGCTAGAATTATCTTTCTTGAAAGTACCTCTTATCTACAAAACAACATAAAGACGACACTCTATCATCAACAATTAACTTTTCAGGAATTCAACCAACAACCACCAACCAGCAGTGTTTACAGTGAATCGGAACGATCCCTATATACACAGCTAGCGTTATTACAAGCAGCTGAAGTTACAAGTGTTCGAGCCGCTGACTTGAAGTTCAAGCACAACATTAAATAACTTGACGTCACTTAGAGCTTACTTAGTACTTGTAGGACTTGTGTTGATACTTGATATATATGCTGATACTAATTCTATCTGCCTAGCCTTTTCCCAACTCTGTTAGGGTTGACTACCAGTCTAACTGGATGCAGCTGAATACCAGTATTTTACATGGAGCGACTGCCTATTTGTCATTCATAACCCAGTTAATGGGTAAAATTATACCCCTTGGTAAGACTGTCAGGTTTCTGATGAATTGTAACGACTGTCAAAGATCCGACCGCGGCAAGCTTACCTTAACCTTCGTTCGACCCGTGCAGCTGCAGCCAGAAGCCCCACGTGCTGATGCTAATTATAATGTGGTAAAGGCCAATCTGTGATGATCTAATTGTGTATTGGTATTATTTTAATACCTTAGTCCTAGTTTATCAAGCACCATAAGCCGTCGGTCCCGGCTGTTATTTGTGGATCTTTGACAGTCGTTACGGGTAGTCTGAAGCCCGAAAGTCTGACAACCAGTCTTACCAAGGGGTATCGTATTAGGCAGATGATGATGAGTCCTAGTTTATTGCAGCTGCATATATGAATATAATCTAGCGCTGCATACATATATAAGGGGGTACGCCCTTTATCTTTATGCCCAGAGAATTTTTTATTTCTGCTTCAGTATAAGTTTCAATATTTTTGCTGGTGTGTGCCAGCTGACATATGGCAAATTTAATTTGATGTCATACTTTTCGTTGTGTTAAAAACTTAATTCTATACTATAGAATTCTAACTTTTAAACAGACAGCTATGCTGCTGGGGAGTTTGTTGCGCCATTACTTCTACGCAGCTAATGCACTAGGAAGTAGTGGAAAGCGGGTGTTTTGGGAGTCAAACGTCAAAATTACATATTATAAGGCAGTCGTCTTATGCAATTTTGACGTTTAAAATAGAGTCGGTATGAGTCTCATTCAATGTGAAATTATTATAATTATATCATATTAAAAAATATATTTTACCCAATTTGAAACATCCAAAATTCCTCTCCTGCTATCTCAATTATTTGGAAGCGGCGTAACATGTCTTTTTCTTCTATACTGTTACTAGGCGTCATCTCGTCACCCCTTTTCTACCCATATCATCATTCACTCAGTCCATTAATCGTTTTTTTGGTCTTCCCCTACTCTTGTAGTGATCCACATTCATGCTCAAAACTTTCCTCACGACGAAATTATATAACCTACTTGAAAATTACAAAACTAACAATCGATACATATAAACCCCAAACCGGGGCCTCCCTGATTGATGCAGTTGACGGTAATTGAAGTTTTATGGCTCGTAACCCTGAGCTTCTACGATTACTTCTAGCGTTACCTATTAAAGCATATTTAAATAGAGATTCTGTTGGTGATTTCTTCTGTTTTGGTTTGGTTTGAATTAATGTACAGACGCCAGCACATCAAGCTACCCGAAACTGTCAAATTTTACCAATCAACTTTGAACCTTATGCTTTAGTGATAAAGTTGAAAATCTATTAAATAAATTTGACAGATTGTAGTAGGTTGATGTGCTGGCGTCTGTACATTGAAGAAGTTATAACACTTATAATATGTATAAGTTATGATTTATTTTCTTTCTTTGGTAATCTAAAAAAACTTGATTGCTAAAAAGATTACAGAGATTTAACGTTGCCTTTTTTATATTTCCTCTACTTTATTTAATTTTATTTATTTAAGATCGCCAACAAAGACTAATTGCGCGTATTATTTATTTTAACTACCACAACGTCTCACCATGTAATTATTACGTAATACTAGAGGTATAAGGACTTCGCAAAATCAACGTCTTACAATGGATATTCATCATAGATAATTACGTATCTATTGTATAGGGATGTCTCTTCCAAAAAGTTCTTTATTTTAAGGGTAAATACCTATATAGCATTATTTCGTACCTCACATTATCATCTGCCTAACCTTTTTCCAACTATTTTTGGGGTTAGCTTCCAATCTAACCGGGCAATAATCCGCACCTATCTGTATAAAATATGTCTTTAAAACTGCAGCACATAGAGGTAGACAAATACATCACTAGTGTCACTACCAAAAACAAACGGCGATATAATTAATGCAAACTACCGTCAAATAGACGGGGCATCCAAATTCCACACATTGCTAATGTAAATTCCTGTTTAGCATAGCGACTGTTTTCACAGGCGACGCCGGGCCACGTGATTAGTGATCATTACCTAATGCGGGAATAAGAGTCATGGTTTTGTCAGGACTTACAAAATATAATCAATTTGCCCTTGTTTAACCCAATTTAACCTAACTGGCCAAAATATGGGTTCACCTTCAAAGGAGACAGGATAGTGATTTTAACAATACTAATTGTGTACTGACTCCGGGTCCTTTCACAGTTATTTTATCTCTGATTTTGCATCACTGTTCAAATCACAGTGATCTTTATTCTCATTCTAATAAGGCTGAAGTTGGGTTGCTGCCACTGGCAAGTCTGTCAAATTCGTCGTTACAATAAGGTTATTGTTAGGTTGCTGCTGTCAGAGGTAAAATAACCGTGAAGTGAGTGTAGTCTCGAGTTCTATGGGAACATGTTCCCAAAGGCAAGTCACACACTGACGGACATCTTAAGTCTCTCAAACAACTGACGTGCTCTGCTGTAAGTGTATTACCTGCCTAAACGGATCACACGAAGATAGGAAGACTCCAACTCTCAGTCTTGGTTGATGAATCTGGAATTTGAAATGAAACCTAGTTATTGTTCCTAAAGCCCCAATCGAACAAACACACGAAGCAAATGAGGCACACGATACTATTTTAAGATTTTTTCTGTTTTTTTTTTTGTTTTTGTGTGCTTTACTTAACCTGGGACAACTAAACTTATTTTCTTTCTTTTTTCTTTTCTCTTTTTCAAGTTTCTTGACTGTGGCATACAATAAAATTAAAGCAACAAATGACATGCGTCGTCTAAACTCTGTTTTCACGATGCAACTTTTAATAATACTTCGACTTATGGCATGCCGCAGGCAATTAAATCGCACCGTGTAGATGGGGCTTTAGGATATCCTATGAATATAGTTGCTTTTATTTTCAAAGCTTCACATTCCTGTTTCGATAAAGCTTTTATAGAGAATAAACCGACAAACCTACTAACAACTCTAAAGTCAAACAACTTAAAAATTCTAGGTTTCAAAAATCTCAAATTGACAAACAACAGAGATCCCGTGCGGTACCTAATCAATGCTCGTAGTTTTGCTATACGATAAGACGTCTTTTTAAGCAATGAATAGCTACAGACAAATACCATTTGAATGATTAGATATTTGTTTACAGTACTTAAAACTCCTTTCCCATCCATATTTATAACTACAAATCCCTTAGCAAAACTCAGCTCTCCATCATTACCCTAGCAAACTATCTCGCAAACACGACAAAGAACTTCCATTTAAACAAGAATAAGTATTAAAAGACACAATCTGCCTGCAAAAGTCGCCTCTTAAAGGCAATACGACAGAGTTTCATAAAAGAAACTTATGAATTTCTTTGCGAACGACATCGTCCCTAATTCTTCGCCTTTGGAAGTTTTCAGGCTAATGACATAGCAATGCACTTAGCTCGATGCCGATGTCTTAAGGGTGACTGTCACACCGAAGTGGAATGTTGAACGAATTAAGAGAATTATTGGATTTTTTTTAAATTCGTGCCTATGATGGTGTAAATATTGTGATTCGTTTAAATAAAACACGGTCAATGATAACTATCGCGATATCTCCTTTATAGCTCTCCGTGCCAAAATTGGAATAAGTTTGATTTTTGGGCAATCCTAATTCAGATAAAGAAATAAAGTAACATTTTCCCAAAATGTTGTCTTCCAATTTACGACTTGTCCGCATTAAAGTGCCTTTGCACAGTCAGAAAAATAAATTCTTTATCAAATTGGCACACTACGTCCACTTTCCTTGTTATAGCCATTTCATACAACTGTCAAACAATGACAGTTCTGATTTTAATAAGCGGACAGTTTAAGTTGGAAGTCAATTTTCCTGACCTTACATACATACTTACCTCATTTATAATGATGTGTAATGCTGCTAGCAGCATAGTTATTATACCTATAGCTTCACCTATTTGCTCCATAATTAACAGGCACGTGTGTTAGCATAGACGAGAGAGCATCAGCTTAATATTGCAGTTATTCCCTTAATTGAGTTACCGGCTAATTGGTGGGCAGGCTGGCAAAATTGATTGAACATTTTAACAATATTTTGATGCACACAGGTAAACGAAGAAATTACTATATACCTATGTCTGTGTATAAAAATAGTTACCTCGATATATTGCGAAAAACCGATGGAAACTAGCAACGTAACGTAATATTGTTTTGACGCAGCTTTTTTTTTAAATACTGCTATATTTTTGGAACACGTAAAATAACACAATGTTCAGTTAATGTTGTTAAAACATGATTGAGAAGCTTCACCCATAGTGTTGTTTTATTAGATCGTGGGATCAATTACAATAGAATTGCCTGTTCTACGGAATAGACAAACATCATTCGCTTTCCCTAGCCCCAATTTATTTGTGGTCGGTGCAACATGCCTTTTTCTTCCATACGTCTCTGGTAGTCGCCATCTCGGTAGGCACTCACTTTAATAGGCATATCATCTTTCACACATACCATACATAGTTTCTTTGGTCTTCCCCTATTCTTATAGCCTTCATACTCAAACTTTCTTCACAACATTTTCCTTATTCCTCATACCATGACAACCGATTTCCACACAACCTTTTACTTGCCGATGCACCTTTTAGACTTCCTCTTATATACTCAAATAGACAGTTTTCAGGATAAAAAGTACTTACATAGAAATTCATTGTAGATTCGCACACATTTTATTTCGCGTCTTACGCAACGATGTAACAACACTCCAGCTTTTAGTTTCAAGACGGTAGGTTTTAGCGCCGTTTCGACTCATTTTAGACCACCTGCAGTTTCCCTGAGGAAACGCTTTGAACTACCCGCATAAAAATATCTGCCAAGAAACTGTTTTAAGTTAATTAGTCTGCCTGTTTTTATGCCGTTTTCTTAGGAACTTGCCTTTATGGAATTAAATTATGGGGCGTTATGGTAAGGTAATGACTTCATTAGTAATGTTTATCTAGGCTGTAATAAGGGTCATTTTAATTATGAGCTGATTATGGTTTCAGTAAATGTTTAACCGTTACTTTCAGTGACTGTCACGAAATCTTTTAATACAGTCAAGCAAAAGAAACAGGGACTCAGTCTAATAATTCAGTCTCAGGTACATTAAACTAGAGACTAACTCAACAAAAGGCACAAATGAGATTTAAAGTTAAAATCATTAATAATAATAATTTTTTCGAGATTTTATAAGAAAGAACATGACTAAACATTAATTTAGTAAATGGACGCCGCGGCTTTTACCGCTAGAATAACGGTAATACGATGATAGGTTCTTGGAAAAGCTGAAAAATCCTTAAGAGCTGCTACGAAGGTCAGATGGTAACCACTTCATATTGTAAATCCAAGTACAGACGCCAGCACATCAAATTACTACAATCTGTCAAATTTCATAAATAGATTTTAAACTTTATCGCTATAGCATGAGGTTCAAGGTTGATTGGGATAATTTTACAGTTTCGGGTAGCTTGATTTGCTGGCGTCTGTACATATTATACATTTATTATTTTGTAAGTTAGGGTCATAGACATCTCGAATGGTCGCAAGCGCTACTACTGAGCTGGCGAACCTGGGTTCAATCCGTGGATCGGGCACAATTTTAAGTGATTTATTCCGGTCTGATCCCCTGAACCTCCACCCCCTCTCCTCGATCCCTGATTTACGGGGTTTAGTTTAAATATTCTTCAGCTCAAAGTCTAAATTTGTTAGATTTCGAGCTTCAGCTAGAAGTCGACGTTAAATGGCAGTAGACTTGCTCCTTATTAAAAAGGACGTAAACGTATCTGATGCACTGTGGATTAACTTTACTAAACATACCTGCCTACCTTTTCGAAGAAACACAAGCGTGAAATTATGAACGTAATTTAAAGTTTGTTTACACACATTATTCCAATCAACCGCGACCGATTTTTCCCCCCGATTTTTTTTTTTTTTTTTTTTTTTTTTTTTTTTTTTTTTTTTTCGCCGATTTTCTGCGTAAAGACGCAGAAAAATCTAAAAACCAAACGTTAGGGTGAGCACCCACTGTTATCGTTCGGATCAAAATAGGGTTAAACATTATAAATCACAATAAATATCGGTTCAGTGTGCATAAAGCGATAATTTACGATATTTGAACCCTCGCCTAATGCGAATGTGTGAATAAGGGTAGCAAAATGGCGAAGATTATGAAAGAAAAATATTTACTTAATTAGAGCATGTCACGAGATAGCTTTGGCTTACAATAAAGGATTTTGCATGAAAAAGATTAACTTTGTTGTGTCATGTTGCAGATATTATGTGAATGCGTTGAAACGGAGTTAAGTTGAATAAGCTGACATTGAATAAAACTCAAAACTAATTCTTTCCTTTAAACAACGTGACATACTTTTGTTTGCAAAACAGAAGTAAGGTTTTTTTTACGAATAAAATGCTGCATAATATGAACGTTTGAAAACAGAATGTATTATACTAAACGTTAATTTAAACGTATTTTTTGCCCCAACAACCACGCAGTTTTCGGACACTTGTACGTCCCATCATTTCCATCTCTATCCCCTTTCGCTTTCTAATTTATGCGTCCGCTGTCTGGCCACCCCCCTCCGTATGATGCGGCCGTAAATTCGGCACAAATTGAAAGTACTATTACAAAACGGATACGGACAGAAGGGCCATTTACTGATAACAAGCTTTCATGTGGGAAAGAAAAAACAAAAATTAATTAATCGTGAGATGCTTCGCAGTTGTGAAAGCCGGAAGTGTTTGATTTTACTTTCACTCTAATATCTCTGTTTAAAATTATTTTCGCACGATAATTCAGCACATCGATAAAACGTGGTTATAAGAGATTTGCACCACTACAAATTGTTTAAATAAATATGTAAGTGAACATCAAGCTTTAGACCAAACGCACTTTTTACATACATTTTCAAAAGACAAGTTTTTTTGTATTTACAACAATATAGATGTTTTAAGTAATACAATACTTTTATAATAGTTTTTATCAACCTTTTGCTGGTCCTCACTTTATCGCCTACTATTGTTAGTGCCCGAACGTAGAGTGGCGCGCGGTGATTCTTTATCGCTAGGGTTGATGACGACCCTTAATTTTATTTATGCTCGTGACACGTGCCATTGTGTGCGGTTGTGGTCGCGGGGTGACGCGCGATTTGCTCTGAGCTTGTTGTTCGGTGGCATTAAGTGCTGATAATGTTGGGGAATTAATTCATCGTGTGTAAGGGATGAGATTAGATTTTTGGTTATTGAAATAGATGGGTCTACTACCAAAAATAAGTTGAAAAATAATAAGGTAGTTAAAGTTGAGTAAAAATAACGATTGTATTATCAAATCATGAATCGGATATCATGCTGTGTACGAACGTCAGACAAAATTTTCCTATTAGTTAGATGTTAGAAAACAAAATTAAATCCCCCTATATTGCACTTGAATTCATAACCGTCATTTAGTCGTCATCAAATCCGTGTTAGTGATAGCTAGTGACGTCACGCGTCACGTGAGGCGGCAGCCATTAGCCGGTAATTCGGGATCAGATGCAAATCGCGCGGGGCTAATGTATCCGCGAATCGTATGAGCGTACCCATTCAGTCAGGATTTCGTGTTAGGTGATTCTCCAAAATGATGTAGTAAGATATTAATTCAACTGTATTGTTTAATAAAAAATTATACTCGAAGAGCGATATATGCGCCTATTTCTTCGAAACCTGGCTTATAAGATTTTTTCAATTAACTCTACTAGTTCACCACAACATATTATTTACTTTTAATAATGTTGAAGTGAACCAGTGGGATTCATGTTTGGTACTTAAACTTGTACCTTGTAAACAACATGAACGCAATAAATTCATAAAAAATAAGTTATTGTGTAGGTACAGTTAAAGTTTTACCTGTTACCTGTCTATGTTACACTTTATCAATAACATTAATAACTGAGACAGCGTTTAAAACTTTTTTATCAAACTTGTGGCAACTTTTACACAGTAATTTTCTTTTCAGTTTTAAACAAACCACAATAATTGTATTGTAACCTTGTAATCGTTACAGTAGTATAACTTACGAAGTACATAGAGCTTCAGCATATTGTGCCTGAATTTCCACGTGATTTAGACGTAGAATTTACTGTGTGTCGTACAATGCGAGATCGGATGCAAATCGGACAGAGCCACGACTAATTTATCTGCTCGTAAAGCGCCGAACGAACGGTAGCCCTTACATAGGGATGTGCCCGGATAGGGGTAGGTATGGTGTGTTCCAAAGGAATCTGATACAAGTGTAAACAAACCCTCTTCAGGCTATATTCGTTCGCAATTACTCAGTTATGAGAATTAGTAACATACATCTGTTTTATGAAGGTTTCAACTTTATATCTCATCACTTTTTCCGACAATTATAGTTTGAATAACATTATTCAATTGTAATGAAATAAAAGCTTTTTGTGTTGGTTTCACTTTTTTGTCGTGGTACCTATCCCAAACAAATATACCATATATATACCATTACTTATATACCACTACATGCTATGTAAATATCGGGTACATGAAGTTATTATACCATCATCAACATACACTAAGTGGGAAAAATGCGTATTAATGAAGCTAACTCAAAAACTACCCAAGCAAAGGTATTCAAAATATGGGACCATACCGCCATTTACTTTTACCAAATGAAATAAGAATTTTCACAATCTTTCCACAATTGCTAAAAATATCGATGAATATATACTGAAAAAATATATAATTGAGAACCTCCTTCTTTGTTAGGAATTCGGTTAAAAATAATCGACGAACACTGAGTTTGAAACCTCAACTATTCTCAAATGAAATACATCTATAATGTGACATAAACAAGAAAAAAAAAAAAATTAGGTTGTCTTTAAAAGATCGCTCTTAGCGATAAGACCGCCCATTGTGTCACCATTTGTACAGTTTCTATATTTATGTCTGTAATTTATATGGTGTACATAATAAAGAGTATTCTATTCTATTCTAGAAATTAGTTTTTAAAATATAAAATAAAAGCACTAAATTTGTAAATAACACTATATATTAACATCCACAGGTACAGTCGCCTGCAGATAAAACGGACCCCTCAACGCTCACTGCTTAAAGGCGGGGGGGGTCCGTTTTCTCTGCAGGCGACCGTACTTAAGTTTTCTGATCTAATTGTTTACATTTTCGTCTGATACTTTTGGAACAGACTACGGCTTGAAAAAGTGTTTTAAAAAATGTAAATGAACTTACCGATTTGATGAACCTAATATGCCGAACATGGTAAATAATTTAACGCCGTATAGAATTATATACCCGATACACGGTATCAATTTCACGTGTAAGTAGAGCTCAGCCTAGCAATTTCGTGTGATATTATGTAAACGCAGTAATTTTATACAATGATGGAGCTTTGTTAATACAAACAAGCTGTTAATGAATGCCAACATTGTACAATTAATTAATAAAAAGCATAAAAAGGCTTTATTTAGCTACACAAACATTTATGCCTTTATCAGTATAATATCAACATTACCAGAGTTTGGGCCTCAATATAGTCCCATACAGACTACTTTCGAACACCTTATGGTGACCATGTCCACCCCAGAATGACGTCATTCCCGTGACGTAGCTACCTGTAATAAGGGGTGCAATGCAAATTGCGAGGGGTTCAGACTAATTCGACTGCGTGTAAATTTCGGTGTCCCGGTTGCAAGCTCCCCTACTGAAGCACATGTAGGATTGTTTGCAGTCGTTGTAGTGATGGGAGGTTAGATACTAAAGTCTAGTCCTTCAAAATATGCATAAAATAACCCCTGGTGTGTATAATTATTTATGTCTTGATGCTACAAATGACTCTCAACTTGATATAAATGATAGCTGTTCTATGTTACAACTAATTTAAATAAGAAACCTCCCTACAGCAGTGTCTTTTAAATTATTAATTTAATCTGCCGGTGTCTGTAATACAATGATTTTCATTCATTTTAGACACACTTTTTTGTTCACAAAACTTGTTTTTGTGAACCCTATATGTGTTTTTTCTGAAATATATATATTGTTTTTTAATGGAGATACTTAGTACATATTTAAATGAAAGCATTTAGTAAACATGAATCTATCTGACAAAAATGAAGTACATGCATGCAAAACTCACACCTTCTACACATGGGGCATGGCAGTGCAACTTGCTACAATCCATACATACTCTTTTTGCTTCATTTGTGTTCTTACAACTGGTCATACAAATGCGGTAATTACACATTTTCATTTGCTGCAACTTTTTCAGCATTAAAAAGTATCGTTTCTAATATTTAACTTATGAAAGCAGCAACACAGCCTTTAAAAGGAAATTCAAATAAGATCGCATTTATGGTCCTCGCATCCAAACCTATAATTCTTTAACAAAAAGCATTGAATGCCCTATCGTTTACGGGACGACGTATATCTTTCTTTCCGTTGTGCGCAGTACACATAGCTAATGAAATTTTCATGCGAAATGGACACTAGGTGGCACTTCTGTGCAACTTTACCGTTAATTCCAACCGTTATTTTATATCGATGGAAAATAACGGTTTGTTGTTCACAGTATCGGGTTTTACCGGTGATTTTTCGACGAGTTTTGTTAATGAAGAATTATGAATTGATTCGGGAATTAAACTTATAGGTACATATTTTTTCGGTAATCCGTTTAGAGTTGTAGCTCTGTGTTTTGTGTTTAGACTTGGTATTATTTAGAATTGTTTTGGTACTGTAAGAGCCCTTTTTTAGTATGGGTTAAAAAGTTATAGGGATTTAGCATATTAAAGCAGTATCTTATTAAAAAAAGATTTCCAATGTTCCCTGGACGTTATAATCTTTAAAAAAAAATGCTATCATACTTTTTATCATTCAAATGAAACGGAAAAGAATAACAATATCTAACAGACATTATACCATAAATCGCTACCCATAAAGGGGAATCCTTAACAAATCACATAGATATCCAATCTCCATCCCTATTAACATGAAAACAAAAAAAAAGTAACAAAATTAATTAGGACCCCCTTAAAACAAGTCTCACACAGGAAACTACAGCGCTCATCGCGTTGTGGGCGACAGTATAAATTAAAAGGGAACGATTAATTCTTCGTACTAACATAACATTTACATATTCTGGCAGTTACAGGGGACTTTTGATAAGGCAGGGGAGCTAATTTCATACAATTGCATCGTCGAGATTAAAGGGGTACTTTTTTCGCTGGTGCTTTGGGTACATACCTATACAGTTTGGTCATTAAATATGCACTTGTTAGTAAGGGGTTTGGCGAATAAAGTTCACTAACTCTGAAATTGATTATTTAGACAAAGATTTAGGTGTATTTTTGTTTATTTTATAGAAAGATTAGACTAAAAAAAAATTTAAATGCTATGCATATGTCGGGAAAATTGCTAATTATACGCTTCCCCATTTATTTTGGAGGAAATTGCTAATCCATTGCTTCAGATTTATGATAAATTTATCTGTTCAACAACATGAATAACGCAATGAATGCTGTTGAGCTGTCATAATAAAAGTAATTGCCATTGTGTGTTACACAATTACATCTCCGATCGTTTCTCAACAGTAATGGATGACTGACATTAACTCTATCAGTGGCTACCCTATGCACGGATGCCTGCATTAATTTAGTAACCCCTTTCTGTTAAAGTATTGGTAAGAGTGAGCCACGCAGTCAATGATTGTTTACGTCTATAGCTAAAAATCTAGGAGCTCGTAAGTTTTTTTTCCCCAAACCAGATAGGCTTTGTGTCCACAGCTTTGTGTGCTTTTGTGTCGTCATTATGATTAGTAGCGCTGAGAGAATGCTAATTGGACATGTTATTTACCCTTAACCTCGTCAGTGTTCTACACCGACGGTCAGAAATAAGGTGGCTTGTTCATCACACACGACATAGGGCTAAAACAAAGCTCTATTTTAACCCTACACACTCCGATATGAATGGCACAAACAATACAGACCAAAAAAAAGTAGTCACTCCACTCAATAAAACTGCATTTATTTAAAACATGAAACCCAATCACACTGGCACTGAGTACACAATACGGTATCCATCAAATGCTGGCACAGACGGGTTGAGTCCGATTCTATTAGTGCCAAAATCGGCAACACGAACAAAAATGTCCCCTGGCGGTCCCCACAAAAAGTACTCTTGAACATACAGGGGAAAAATCTCCATTAATAGGTCTGAAATGGGAGTGGAACCAATGTTGGTGTATTGGGCCAATGTTGGGTGGGATTTATTGAGTGATAAAAATCAAAGATTGTCTAGGTTTTGGAAAATACAAACCAAACTTCTTGTGTTGTTTATGTTAGATAGTCCCGCTAATTACTTAACATTATTGAACTTCTGTTATAATAAACTAGCTGACCCGGCGAACTTCGAACCGCCTTTTTTTTATTGTGGAGAAATGCTCTTGCATTCTGCACTACCACGGGGAGATAGTGCAATTATGTGGGACTCTAACCCACTAAAACTCCACGGTGTCCTCCTCTGCCGCTTACGGTGGGAACACGGGCACGCGTTAGCATCCGTGAACCCGCCGCGGCTGTCCATCACCAGACCCTCCTCTGAGGAGTACTCCCCATCAACGGCGCACCAGAACACATAGCATGCCGTGATCACCCCAGGGACCAAAACCAGCACATGGGCGCCAGACGACCCCTGGTCTGGGCACCCTTGGTTCCCTTGCGACGGGTCGGGTCATTGGCCCCGCCGCCTGCCAATTTCGGCTGCAGAAGATAGGGAGAGCGGCCAACGTCATACCAACACTCCTCCTCCCGTGCGGTCTCACCGCGTCCGCCATCAGACGGTAGCGACCGCGTCAAGGCCGAGGAAGGTAGGGAGAGCGGTGCACCTCAATACCGGCACTCAATATACTCACTCACTCGGCCCACCTCAGTTGCGATGTCGCCAAAGCGGCAGCGGCGAAAGCCCTGACGAGTAGCCACCGCTACTGAGCCCCCCCGCTTCGACAATGCGGGAACCCACCGCTGCACCGGGGGGAACTTCGAACCGCCTTAGAATCAAATAAAGCCGATCCATATAAAATGTATGAGAAAATCTTTCTGATTTTTGCCCATGTTTTAATAGTTATTCTGCTATTCGGGGCGGAGACGAATCCAACAAACCAAAGATTATAAAAATCGGTCCCGTAGTTCTTGAGTTATAAATGGTGTAGGTACGTTTCGTTATTAATTTTATTTTAAGTATTCGTCATAGTGTCACTTTTATTTCGATGTGTATATGTTGCAGTCAAAACTCTTAACCAGTCAAAAGTACTATTGACTAGCAAAATCAGTCAAAAGTACTTTTGACCGTATGCTTTAGTCAATAATACTTTTGACTAAAATAACAGTTAAAAGTACTTTTGCCCAACGGAGCTGGTTAAAAGTACTTTTGACTAAGTGATTCCGTCAAAAGTGGTTTTGACTGGTTGTATCAGTCAAAACTCTTATTAGCATATTTATTTCTTTGAAATAATGTCATTTGACCGAATTTTCAAATGCACTAATTTGCCTGTTTAATATGATATGAGGTACCTAAAGGTATTTGTATTCTCATTCACTCGCTGTTGCATCTAATGTCGACGGAGCCCCGCTTCGCGTGGCTCCTATTTCTGTGAAAAGGGTTTAAAGTAACCTAACAAAACCGAACCTCGGGGTGGGAACATTACATCAAATGAACATTATACCTTTTGATCAACAGCGCAAATGTTGTTATCGCAAATAAATATTCGATGAAATGAAAATTATGTTATCGATATTATACAAATTGATTATTTTCCTAAACGTTGTTCGAATTAGTAACATTACATCAAAAGTTGTTATAACAAACAAGGGTGAACCTCTTTTTTATTCACATCTAACGAGTTAATAGTGCTTTTGACTGATGCTTTATTGCAGTTAAAACTACTTTTGACGAAGAGCGTCAGTCAAAAGTACTTTTAACCGCAAATTTGCAGTCAAAAGTACTAATAACCAATAATTTTCAGTCAAAACTACTTTTGACCAACCTATTCAGTCAAAAGTACTTTTGACTGATTTTGCTAGTCAATAGTATTATGTTTTTTTATCGGCACCTTGTTTTATAATCATGTGGGTAATTTGGTTATCATCTAATATTGTATTTTTGTGTGTTGTGCTGTCTTCTTGTGTGCGCCAAATAAATGGTTTATCTATCTATCTAAACCGACTTTCTCTTATATAAATAGATTAATGGTTGCAAAGTTATACTATTGGTCTACGGGCGTCTAACATTTGTTCTTCATACGAATTTAGGCAAACTAGGATGTAGAGAGAAGTAAAGGACTGGTCAAAATGGGGCAACATATTAGAATCCTATGGATTGGATGGTGAACCTCCAGCTGTTATTTTCAAATCTCAAATCGTTTATTGCAATCCATAATGTAAAATTACAGGTGGTAAATAAAAAATACTAGAATCAATTACGGACCCTGTCGGGCACAGCAAATTTTTTAAGGAAGTAGAGAGAGGAAGAGCGCTTTATTAATTTTCCTTTCCTGATTTGAGATTTGAGCTGTTATTTTCGTCTGATACCAGCAGCATTGAAATACCCCATTACTGATTATATGTATAGGTGTTTACTGTCACAACAGAATGAAAATTATTTTATTGAAAACCTTCATCATTTCTCACTTTTCCTGGAATCTGCGATTGATCCCAACCAACTTTGGGTCAAACATTGGCCAGTATAGTCTGCCTATAAAACGCAGATGCATTTCCAGTGTTCACAGAAACATTTTCATAATATACGAGCATTTTATTGTCTCGTAAAACTGGTAGATGATGTTATTATTTATGAAGTGATATAATTTTTAAGACAGGTATTTTTATGAATGAAATGTGTAAAAATATGATCATTTTATCATAATATTGTTATATTTTGGTGGTAGTAAAAACATGAAGTCCCTTTATAGGGTAAATAACTTACTGATAATAATAATAATAGACTCGACCCTTTTTTAGATTAGCAAAAATATTCAGACTTTATTTTTTTCTACCTTTATGAAGACGTGACTACTGTCGCGTGTTTATTAGACTTCCAGAATACTGAAGAACACTGAAAAGGGTCTGACACCATACCTTTCAAGATTAAAGGTCTCATATTCCATGGATGAACAATAGGTGTTTCTATTATTTCATTGAACCTTTGTTGTGTTTATCAAATGTACCGCTTAACTAACTCATTTAAACGTTATAACTATACCTGATGTGTGCAGCATCTACTAAGTGCTTTGAGAGCAAGCATCATGCAGGTATCATATTGGTAGTATCATGCTTAGTAATTGTCCTTAATGAGAAGCACTTAGGACACATTTGGATAAATTGGTTATTAATTATTACCTAAGTTTGTTAGTTTATAACATAATCACGAAAGCGTTATTTACATCATAAAGGTAAAGGTGCCGTAAAGGTTTCACAAATAAAAATATGTGTACTTTGCACACACTGTTGCTGTTACAACATTTCACTTTTTTAAGGAAATTTTTGAAATGAAAATTTCTTTAGGCGCGTTGAGAGATTTTTGGTAGGAATAAATCTTATAGGTTCGCATCTCCGAGATGCATGTCAACAGCTATAAGAGTTACCACTGATAGATATTACATAGTTTTATGTTTTCACTTCTGTCAGCAGTCCCCATGACTGCCTATTTTTATAAACGAAAAGCAAAAAATAATAAACCTTTTTTTTATTTAACCTTAATAACTAATTTCTTAAACTAATATGTATACCTAAGTAATTTTGAGTCGGCGCCAAACAATTAATGAACAAAGATCACTAAATTGCCTTAAATTTAAAGAAATAAACAAATTAAATTAACAATGCAACGTGAAATCTCCAGCGATAAACATTAACATTCCAAAAAATGCACTCTCCGCACGACCACTCGCAACGACGTGTGCATCACGCTTTACGTAATTAATTAATTTGCTTGTTTGGCGCCGACTCAAAATTACTTAGGTATACATATTAATTTAAGAACTTAGTTATTAAGGTTAAATAAAAAAGGTTTATTATTATATTTTGCTTTTCATTTTTTTGGCGGTTTAGTTTTTTTGTTAAAAGGTTTTTTTTATTTGTATTCATGAACCGTTGCCAAATAATTATTTATTTCTTTCTTTTACTTATAATAAAATTGACTATTAAAAACTATGATGATTGACTATTAAGAACTATGATCTATGTCGTCCATAGCTCTAGAAAGTGTGAAAAATAATAACTAATAAAAATACCAATAATAAAAACAAGAGCGTCCTCCATTAGTGTGCCACCATCAAACACACATAAAACGAGCCATAAAATATAATCAAACGTCGATATTCGGCCATTACTACAACGGCGGTGAAACTTTTTACTACGACCAGATGCGGTTACAAGGGGTAGGTACTTATAGTTCAAGCGATTTGTCCCAAAATACTGTGAAAAAGTTTATTATTAGCAAAAGTTTTGTTTGTGGGTGATTAACTGGTAGCCGGAAGAGGCTGAGATGTGACCTCTGAGGTCAGTGGGTTAGGGAGTGATTCGATAAGAGTTGGCTTATTAAGTTTTGCTGTATTTAGTAGTATATCATGTTTTGTAAGGGAGTTACCTAATATTGTTACCTTTATTAATAAGACATGGTGCCCTGGAATATACGTTGGAATATGCCAAGGATGTTGTAACAAGGGCAAATCCATCTAATTGTTTATTTTTAAGGTGGATAATGTTTGCGGTTTTAGAAAGTACATATCATTGAAATATTTTCTGCTTCCGAAACAAGTTTTTAATTTATTTATTTCATAAAAATCACTAAACTTTTAAGTAGAACTTATAGTATCGAGGTACCCTCATAAACCTATGATTGATTATTTTATTTTACTTCGATGGTCCTAGTTTATCATTTGTGACTTCAAGTGACAGCTATATGAACAGATCCCAACATTGCATAAATATGTAATCTGTCACGCCCTTTATACCTGGAGGCTTTTATTTAGGTAGTAAGTTTTTGTAAACATTATTAATTTTGATTCATTATTTTTTGCTCGAGTACATAGATTTTATTGTATTTGTTGGTATATTGGCGTGGCTAGCTGGCATATGGCGAATAATTTAATTTAATGTTCTGTGTCCTGTAATTTGAATTACTTTGCATACCTAGTATTGTATACAATCAAGTAACTTCTAACTGAACTGACAGCTGTGCTGCTGGGGAGTTTGTTGCGCCACTTCTTCTCCCCAGCGAAAGCTCTAGGAAGTGGTGAAGGGCGGGCGTTTTGGTGGACTGTCTTTTGTAATTTGACGTTCAAAAAGTGCTGATACTCCGCCTAGTTTGAATAAACGACATTTGATTTGATTTTGATTGCCCAGCTGTTTACACTTATGGGTAGGTACTGTTCGTATAAGTTTAAAAAGGTTCGCCAATTTTCATCAAATGAAGTCTGTTTTGAAGTTAACTCATGAAAACGTACGAATCAAATAGAAAGGTTCACTTTCAAGTTTATAACATGGATGTATAGCTTCCGAATGAACATAATACATCGGCCTGCGCCCTTTTTAAGGAGATTAATACATGCTGAGCCTTATTTTTGTATGCAGAGAGGATTATGAGCCGCAGACGAAATGTTCACGTATAAAATGTAAAGTAACGAATGTCTACTGAGCTGGGAGCGAATGAATTACCTTTCAAAGATAATTATATTAAAGCACTTTTTTACATATAAAAGGCATGATTAAAGATGACTGAAGTGTTTGTCAGCATCCTGATGATCCTGATAGATGATACATATAGGTACTTTAACTCCAAACCCATGAATTTTGGTAATATTCTCTTTTGACATAACATAAAACCAGCTTTTTTCAAAGGGGTATACAGAGGCATACAGTACACCCATATTTACCAATTTCATTAAAGTTCCTCTTTCCTCGTTCCTAATTGGGCGAAAGGCTACCATTAACTGGGCACAAATCCAAATTCCTGGCAGCTTCTGAGAAATTCCGTATGGAAAATCACAATAACCCTTTTTGTGTTAAACATGGCAATATTCTCTTCAAACCTTTTTTAATTACCGCATAACCGGACGTCTTTATATTCCACAACAAACATGTCAGGACTTAAAAGATTATGATTAATCTAAACAAAAGGGTTATTAATATAATTAAAACGACAATATTTTGAAAAAATACTTTTAAAATTTTCTTCCTTCCTACCTTTTCCTTAATAACACAAAACGCATCATCAATTAATTAATTAAAATACCTCTTACACATTAGTCATTTATCATAGTACACGGTATAATTGCGGCCCCCACTCACGAGACCCCTGGGACTGTGGGAAGGGGTCTTTAATTGAACTACCCTTATAATAAAATTTAATCTTTGGGCTCTTGTCTTATCTGCGTTTATTACTAGGGTTTGAGATACGGATTCATATTGAATTGTGTATTTCTTATTGTGTCTAAAAGTTACGTTACTGTGGATAAAAATTGTTCATGATTTATGGAATTGTTTGAAATTAAATTGTAGCTAACAACAAATTAAGTACCTGTATCCAATTATCTGGTAATAATAAAAAGTACAGTTATAATATTTTACCTTTTGACAGCTTAATCAAAATTCAAAGTGTAAATTTCCCGTCGAATAATGATAAAATATATTATAAAACTTATATTTAAACTTCAAATGCACAAAATATAGTTTAATTAAAGTTTTAACATAACTATTGTGTATATCTGAAAAAAATTAAAAAACCATTTCCTATGCCATAGCCCTGTACAGTTGTTCTTATAGAAACATGAGGGTTTTTAAGAAGAAAACAACTAGCCTATACGAGTATACAGCACATTTCAAACCATAACGCCAACCCAAATCCCAACCCAATACCAATAGGTATTGAACATAAACGTTCAGTACAAGTTGCGCCGACCACTATGTGAAATCACCGGAGTGCCCCCTGGCGGCCGATTATGAAAAGAGTCTGATGAATAGACCAGTCAGGTTTTTTTTTTTATTTTTTTATTCGAGCACGGACAAAAGTTTGCTTAGGTTTCGTTCACATTGGTGTATTGTGAATTTGAATTGGTAAAAGAATTTTTGGATATTGTTTGAGGTGTTTTGTTGAGGTGAACTTACACACTGGTAATGCAAGTTTTCTAGATGATACTGTTTCTAGAAACCACTTCGAGCTATCAAATGTACCTGCCTACCCTTGCTAGGTACCGAGACCGTCTGGTAAGTATTTTGATCGCGTTTTCTCATTTTAGAATAATTGAAGCGAAAAATTAACCATGTCAATCGTCTTGGTATTCTATTAAGTCAGTTTGCGCCAAATCAATTTTATATACATCTGTGTTGATATTGAAAATGCTCAATTACAAACAATTTTACGAATATGTGGTACACATAACACATAATTAGCCTATAATATTCCCACTGCTGGGACACAAGCCTCCACTCTTCTAGAGGGAGTGGGCTAACGCGATGACGCGGACCAAGTGAGGCTTGGTAGATGTCACATGTCATCGAATTTTTGGTTCTAGCACATGCCGGTTTCCTCACGATGTTCATCTTCACCGGCACGTGATTTGTGGTACTGTTTCATTAAATCATAAGATGGATAGACAACATTTGAAACTTTACAACTTTGTTATCTTTGTAAGAAAAATTTTTTTTTCCGCAGTTGCCCTTCAGTCAGTATGTTCACACCTTTACAATCAAAACTCCACTAGAGTATGCATAAACACACACAGCACAACGCTCGTAGTTTTTATTGGGTGAGCAGCCAACGTGCGGTAACTTCGCCTCTTGTGACTAACTCGCGTCTCGTAGAGATTGCCTTTTGTTCTTTG
This sequence comes from Luperina testacea, assembly GCA_927399505.1. Taxonomy (NCBI): domain Eukaryota; kingdom Metazoa; phylum Arthropoda; class Insecta; order Lepidoptera; family Noctuidae; genus Luperina; species Luperina testacea. The sequence continues at coordinate 765,352 of OV656774.1, forward strand.
GAATATTTTTCTGTGTCCTGAAAATGTGCTCATAGTGGAAAATAATGTTAAAAATAGTAATGATAATTCATGTCTAAAGCGGCAGTTGTTAGTGGGGTACCTAACTCATTTTAAAAGGTTAATAGGTAATGGGTAATACGGGCTGGTGTCCGCAACTCCACGTCGTCGATGCGCGTATTTTGCGTACAATTTTTGAAAGGCTATTAGAGATATTGTGTAAGTCATCCACTCGTATATCGTCTTCCTTTAAGTACCTACTAAACAAGTTAGTTGATTCAGCTGGCAAAAAGTAGGATTTATACGAATATTATAACTTAACAGTAATGCTAGGGAGTTTGCTGCACGCAGTTCTTTTTATTTTATTTTTTCATTTTAAACACAAATGGAAGAAGTAACAAGTTTTTGGACTAAATATTGCAAATTAAGCGCGTTAAAAAGCAGGTATTTACAATTCATCAAAAAGATATCTAAATTGATGAACCAATAATAATAAACCGGCCAAGTGCATGTCGGACCACTCACAATGAAGGTTTCCGTAGTTGGAATGAATTTATCCCAAAAACAAACTTAACAGTGTAGTTGAAAAACATGTTCTCCCATACATTCCAACTGAAAATGTAAGTTTGTACGCACAATATTGAGAGATTGTCCATGTTGTTTTAAGACACATAGATTTTTCTATAATTTATAGGTATAGAACTATTTACTGTATTTTATTCAAAATTTTAGGCTCAGTAGTTTCGGAAATAAGGGGGGTCAATGTTCGTCTTTAAATAACTTTAATTCAATTTACTTTAAAATGATGAATTAAAATATTTTTGAGATCCTCACAGCCCTATAATTTGATGTCACACGGTGCAGATTGCGTAACTTTTTATTTTAATTTTATATTGGCCCCCAAAATGATTCCTATATTCAAAAGTAATTTATTTACGTTACACATCTGTGTTTGGGTCACAGAGATTCATATGTGTACCAAATTTCAACTTAATCGGTCCATTAGATTCGGAGGAAATTGGCTGTGACAGACGAACGGACAGACACGAGTGATCCTATGGTTCTGTTTTTTCCTTTTGGGGTACGGAACCCTAAAAATAGACTGGTGATCAGAACATGGTATTGATCGGAAGTCAAAAATTAACCTATTACAAGTTTACTCTATAAATAGATAGCTAAAGCTAAAGTGTTCTTGTAATATCTGCTGAAATTATACAGAACTATGCAAAATATTTAATGCAACAAGTAAAATTCAAACTTTGATTTCTGGTCAGCTTCTCGACCGTCGGCTTTTGTCGTTTTAATTATTCATACTCTCCTGTAATTTATTATGATTGGCACAGTTAACAGGTTTCATAGTTTACCTGATTAAATTAACATCAGCCTGTAAACAGACCTAATGCAGGACAGCTTTTTATAGGAACTATACTTCTTTGATGTCAGCTGTCGTCATAATAAATATCATGCAGGAAATTATGACATTATTAAAGTCAGGAAAAACGCTACTATTTTTTTTTCAAAAATGATTTATCCATTGCTTTGCACAAGTTATTGCCAATTCAACAATAGCTAAGTCCTAAACTTTGTTCATGTTCCACTAAACATTATTATCGATAAAATAATGAAAAAACTTCTAAAGGCCATCGAGTGTGTCGAAAAACCGACCCCAATCGACGATTTCCATAAAAATAAATGATCGAAAAAATTTCCAATAGCTATCACCTGATGCTTTGAGCGTCGACCTTGGATCCCTCCAGAAATTCACATCACAACGAAATACATTGCGCGGTATCTAAGATCACAGTATCAGTTATTCGTTGTTCGACGATCAATGGAACGAAAATGAGTCGATAAAGTTGCGAATGTCCTAATTTCGTGGTAGGGCTGTCAGGCGAGTAATACGATCGCTTTTTATCGGCATGTCTGAGACAACCCGATCTATTTATGTTAAAGAATCTTTTTTCTTATATCACAGAAGTATATAATTTCTTTTGTAATTTAGACGATGAATGTATTTTTTGGTTCATTAAATAGAAGGAAAGGAACAGCTGGGTATCTCTTTATTATATTTCGAGGTATTAGACTGGGACTTTTGTCTTTGAAGATTTTATAGAAATTAATTATTTGAAATGGGTCTGTGGGATTGATATAAAATGTGGTTTTTTGTTACCCAATTTTTTTTAGTAAATGTTTCCAAACGGCTTATGGGTACACCAAATTAACTTTTGAAACTCCATCCGTAATTGGATAAAAAATAGAGCGAACAAGTTGCGGTTAAAAACCAATGTTAATATAACTACAAAAGCATTACAAACACGTCATAATAAATAACTCACACCCCTAAATCATAACACACCAAAATTAATTACTCACAGCCAAATGATCAACACAGAACAAAGGTGAAACTTATTAATTAAATAATTATAATTGTTGGTGTCATTAAATTAGTGGCACTCGTTAGTGTAATACATGTTAATGATCCCTTGCAAATTGAATGGGATATGTTTGTTGTTAGTTCTGTACGTGGGTATTAGTTGTGTTGTCTTTGTTAATGGGGTAGGTAGAGATCTTGGTCGTATCGCTTATCGAAGATTATGCGAATCAACATTCGCTCGGTTCTCTATAATATGGAATGACAATTTTGCAGTGAGCATTAATAGGCTCGCCTTTGAACACTCTATGGTAAGTGATGCAGTGGACATCACTAATTTCTGTATTTAATAAAATCTGAAAGTATAAGATTAAGCTAAAATAAATTATGTTTAGTAAGAGATTCATTAGCATAAAAATATGTAAAGTTGTATTTAAAATAACTGAAATAATATTGTGTTGTATGTAAAATAACGGATAATACACATATTTTTAAACAAAAAGACGCATCTTATTTGTTTTGTTCACACGCTTAGAATCTCAGGTGACATATTGGTCAACCCCTGAAAAGAACCCAAAGAAATGTAAGCTTATGTACTCAAACTTTTTTAGTGATATATAGCCGAGCGACTTTTTGAGAGAACGAGCAATCAGCTGAACCTATCTGTGGAGTCCTGCTTATCGAGACAAAGTAAGGACGCGCCTTATAACAGATACCCACTATCCAATAAATTGCCGTTTAGATGGGTGCGGATTTGAAAAGTATTTAGGTATCTCGACTTCAGGAAAGACTACCAATTTTTTGTCTCAAAATGCCAAGTCAAGCTCACCGTGTATTATTCAAATACTAAAGAAAATGCTTCTTCATTTTGTTCAATCATCGTATGAAGATAGACCAAGAAAAGCATTTTAAAAACTTAAGCCAACCTTCTCTGCTCACCACATAGAGGATGCAACGTAAAAATATCAAAATTGTATCATGTAGTTGAAAATAAAGTAAAAATTCCGCAAAGTTTTCATTTTCAACGCTTGTTTGCAACGCGCGTAGCATTTGTAGCAGTACGTAGCATGGAAAAAACTGCTAACAAAATCCCTTGGTGCAGTCCCAGACGGCGTAGGCGGTGTAGCGCTCCGTAGCGCTATGTCGCGGGTACTATAAAAGTTGTGTGCGGAGTTAAAAATACTGAATGAACTTTCTTTAGAGGCGTACTTTCTGTGCAATTTGATGCTAGGGTTCCGTATGTGAGTCTTTAAGTATTATAGACACTGCTAGTTTAAAATTGTTTAATTTACCGTGTCCTGAAGTTTGAAAGAATGTACTATATGCAGTGTGAAATAAAAAAGAATATGTATTCAAAACCATAATTATTACTTGTTTACAAATTATTCTTCATTAGCGGGTAAAGTCTCCACCTCTTTCCTTCGATCATTTTAAATATAGTGGGGTGTTAAGCATACTATAAAGTGCGTCTTTAGAAAATGTTATACTTTTTATCTGTTACAAAAAAAAACGAATTTAAGAATGTAGCAAATTCAGTTCCTAAAACGTGTCAAAACTTACACTCAAAAAATTTAAACAATCCTGTAAAAATAAACACCACCCATCGTCAAACTGCGCACCACTCTATAAACCTCTGTTTTACTAGGGAACCCTATAAAACACACACACACATTGTGGGAGAACACACACAATACACACACACACGGTGTCCCCAACGTCTCGACACTCCATAGTTGTCACGAAGTTTCTCCGCAAGAAATGTTTTATTGAGCCATGTATGAGTTTCTACTCAAAATACTTTCAAACTGTGGATTAAAATAAAATGTATGTGTGTAAAGACGGGATTGGTTGGAGATAAATAAGGTAGTACGTACGACGAAGTGTACTTGTAATATTAAAAATCGGATAACAAAAAGAAGTTTAGACATTTCCAACATTAACTTAAACAAGAGTTCAATTCCACAATTAGATAATATTGTAATCAAATAGAAGTCAGGCCCATTATAATTACCAAAACCGAACTAATTCCGAATTGCATTGAACACTAACCACGTGGGCTCTTGCCTGGCCTTATACTTTTTTGTCAGTATTTTTGTGTTGTATAATATACAACGCAAAAATACTGAAAAAAAAATGTTTTTTGATAACGAGGAAATTTCTTGAAAAAAATTGTTTGCTCCGTGGTTTGCTGACGCACACACTTCACACATTACCAATTTACCACCCAGACGGGTTAGGTACCTACATCTAAATGATCGTCAATTTAGACTAGCTTGACGAATACTGCCTTCCCTCGAGGCGATTGACCTCTAAATATTGTTGAGTGACCTTAGCGCCCAGGTTTTAAATAATTATATTTCATTTTATGAGACTATTAAACCCAAATTAATGAACAACAATTTCTTTTCACAACAGATTTGTTATTTTTGTCAATTCATCAACAGAGTCCCATCGAGTGGAGGCTGGAGTGTTTTGTGTTTAATAAAGTTCCGTAATGAGACACTTGACAGCAACAGTACTTGTCGTTATAAATGTAAGAGCAAATATTATACAAATAATATATTTTTTTTTTTTTATTCAATTAGGTTGTAATAAAAGTTTAGGCTCTAATTTTATTCTTAAAAATCACAAATATCTTTATGTGTCATCAATGGACTGATCGATAATATTGCGACATTTTGGCCAAAAATAAGGGACAGATCGAATAAAATACGCCTCTATGAGTTAAATTCGATACTACTCCAAAACCAACAACAAGAACAGAGTCTAAAAAGCTCTTCGACTGCTTAATTATTCCCCTTTCAAATTGCCAATACAAATCACAAATAACACTATTTAACTCCCAAGATAAATAAAGTAACAATATAAACTGATTGAGCAATCCCACACAATACCGTCGTTCTTTACTCACAAATAAAGACCCCCTTTCATTGACTAAACATCTATTACCTGTATAGGAGACCGCCGTCATAATACAACCGTCCGCCTAGCAAATCGCAACGCGGACGTAATTGGCAAATATTTAAATAAAATAATTAGTCACCAACACAAGAGAATAACAACCTTAATAATAGCAGGCTAAAGTTGAAATTCAAGTGGGCCATCAATTAACTCGTTAACGCTGTACCAATATTGAGACAGTGCTTGGTACAGGAATTATTGACGAATCGTGTTTGAACGAAAATCGTCGAATCAGGCCCGCTCGTGAGTAGTTGTCATAATTCCGCGACAGTGTGTAGTACTCGTTATTTTTTAATCGGATTTCTATAATTTTTGACGTGTTTTGGATGTGATGCAATTTGGCCGATTTAAACGTAGCTGTGAGCGTGATCTTGTAGTAAATACCTAAATGTTGTGTTTAATCTGACCCCAGTATTAGTAATTTGGAAAATTTATTTGTAACTTCCCTATGATTGATTTCGCTCAAGTAAACATAATGATTTAGTAACCAATCCAGAACCAATCTTCTTTTTTCATTCATTTCTTAACTTTTTTAGCACGAATGCTTCTTCAAGGCTTCTAAACCTTTCTAATTTTCAATATCTATTGCTAGGTTTAACAAGTTTCCTTCCTAATATATTTCAAATTACCCTCTATTTACAAATCCCCGACTCTTCACTTTTACTATAAATAAACCCTCTTCCTAAATCTGCATAAAGCAGTAAATATCTCGAAACTAGTTTATCCATTGGCAAGTAAAGCCGGTGTTGACTGGCTACAGCGTCGATGTGGTCGGGATTAAATAAACAATTAGCCACGAGCCACATAAATGTCAAACGACCCTTGTAATCGCCTTCCGAACGATAGTGTGACCGCTGGCTTATGTTGTTGGGTGGTCGAAGTTACAGCGGTTTTACATAATAAATAGTTTTTGGGTAAAGAAAAGCTAATAGTAATTGTCGTATAGTGAAAGTCCCAACTTTTTTTTTTTTTATTTTAATTGGGTTTGCTTTGACTCTAATCTAGGTCAGAGATGACACAGATAAAGTAAACAAGTTATTTATTACAATGTAGATAAGTAATTTTTAGAGAATACAATTAATTTAATAGCATTATTTATTACCGTATTGTGTGAAAAAAGATTTTGTTTGAATTTTTGACCACCAAACTACTGTTGCAAACTAACTATTTTGTGCATGGCAAGAACTGGGAGAGTGCATTTTAATGAAACTGCCCTAACCAGCAGTCGAAGCTTAATTTCTTAGCGTTTGATTTCGTTAAGAATCTAATTTAAATTAAATTGTAGTTTAAATTATTTCCAGACACATTATTAAAAATCTAGATAATTTTTCAATGTTTGAATTACGTTAAAATAAAAAATAAATGAATAATGTGCTTCTCGACTGTAAGGGCGCGGTCCCACAATGTCGTGACGATTAATTTATCGTTGGACGACTGTCGTCTCTAGCTGTTCCCATTATTTCGACTGTTTATCGTCACTGTGTCGTCGAAATATTTTATCCTTGAACGGCTGTCATATCTAGCTGTTCTCATTGGATCTTGACGACATTTTTACTACACATTAGTCGTAAATGAACGTGTGTACGTGGCTACAATAGATAGTCGCAATAACGACACATGATTTGTCGTCGTTTTTTTATCGTTTTGCGACGGTCGTGCTAGCCGTCCCCATTGACTTGACAATCTGTCGTCACAGCAATAAAAAGGCGTAGACGACAATTAATTGTGTAGTCCTATATGTGAACACCTCCATTTAAATACACAAGCCACCCGACGCTTTAAACGACACGATAATCTGTCGTCACGACATATTATAGTGAGAACGGGGCGTAATAATAACAATCCATCAGCATTAAATGTAATGCGCATTTTCATACCATGGCAATACTACCCTTGTACTCCACGAGCCAGGCTCGACCTAGTGTAGAGTTCTCAAGAAAAATGTTTCTTTTGCGTCTTATTTTTGTTTTTTAACGTAAACCTAGCTGTGATTGTAGACTATTAAGAAATTCAAAGCACTAATTTTGGAAAATAAACATCAGGTTACATTAAAAACGTGACTTATAATTATCTTCTTACGAGTCATGCCAACCTCACACTGCCACTGGCACTCCGCCCCAAAAAACCGCAGTGTTGTCAATACACACAATGTAATACAACCCCTATTAGGAGATACTATTGATAAATGGATAATACCGGCAGATAGCGATGTTGTTATTAAATTTCCAGCGTTTCCACCACTATGCGACCGGCATTAACATTGTTTTGAATAATGGCCGCCCGAGTTAGTGGAAAATTTAATTATTCTACGGTTATTTGTGGACACCCATGCCTACGTAATTTGTCAGCCCAGTTTTCTCGGGTATCAGTAAGTTAAACGTCAGTTGATTCTTTTAAACTAGAAAGACTTTTTGTAAAATTGCTTCAGGCTAAGATTTTCTCAAACATATAATGTCCAAATTAGGCACACCCACCGTAAATCATAATTTGTTTCATATAGTATCCGAACTTAACTATTGTGCTCTAATGATCAGTAGGCACGCAGTCAAAAATATTGTTGTCAATCAACGGTAAAGTCATAGTTTGCACAGAGCGGTTGTAGTCACACCTATATTTAGAAAAATGTGATTAAGATAATGCTTTACATTGCAATAGCCCAATAGTAAGAGCATCAGTTTGACGAATGAAAGCTTCTGATTTCAAACCCCGCCCGTGGCACTACTAAAAATGTTGTTTTGTTGAAAACATCATGCAACTCACATAGACGTTTTCACAGATCCAACAGAAAAATGCATCAAAAGCAATGAATCACAAAGAACGCAAAAAAAAATCCAAATAACTCGAGAATAAAATCCGGATGAACCAACTGCCAAATAAAATAAAATCATGAAAAATAAATGTATTCTCCTAATAAATTGTGGCGGGAACTCAATAAAACCGCTTGCGACCCATCCGATGGGTTATAGACCAGTTATATGGGTTTATTGAGTATAGGAAGCGACGGCTACTGTCCCGACCGTCCGCGTTTAGTGCGCATTAAACTTGTGTCCGGCATTTAGATCGTAAAAGTCTTTTGGAGTTCTTGAATGATCTGAAAGCATTTGGAAGGGAGAATAGAGTGTCTTATACGAAGTCTAGAACTTTAAATTGGTTGTAGATTGGGATAGTTTATAGTGCAGTAAGATATTATTATAGTTAGGCAGAAGTTAAACCACGTGAAAACTTAAAGCCCGCATAGAAATCATTATTATGTACATGTGTTTCTCATTTTAAAGCCCATTTGTACCACAGATCAATACTTTCTGAAAGTCCATAATATTTCGGAAAAAATACAGTTTCAATAAAATATATATAAAAATCAAACTTATCAAATTGGTAGGTAATCAATGTTTCAGCGAAGAGCAGCGGTGGCCCAGTGGTAATGGCCTCGTCTTACGAGTTGTAGGTCATTGGTTCGAACCCAGGCAGGTACTTTACTTTTTATAAATTATTTCACCACTGCTCTCAAATCGATATAGGGAAACATCGTGAGGAAACTGGCATATCGTAGAACCAAAACTTCGAAGACATGTGATATCTACCAACCCGCACTGGGACAGCCAATTCCGTCTTGAAGAGAGGAGGCCTGTATCTCAGCAGTAGAAACATTATAGGCAATGGCTCAGCTGCACCGTGTCCTCAAACCATCGTTCGTGATAATCTGCAGTTTCCAACTAATTTTGCAGTCGATTTTACATGAATATAACATCATACAATAAATAACCGACTTATATACATAATCCTGCTGGTATACTGCTGTTATATAACCATTTAACGACACAATAATGTACGGTCCCCGCCAACCGCTATAAAAACTGACTGAACTTCATTATTATGCCTCTTATTTATCTATATTAACTACATAGATTTAATGTTGTGGAATAAACAAAACTGAGAGTTAGTCAAAGTCAAAGCATTTATTTCAAATAGGCACATAAAAGGCACTTTTGAACGTGACCGGTTTTTTTTCTATATTTTTGCATGTTTGCCTATTTATCAAAAAAAAGTATTTCCTTTCTTTTCTCTTGTCATCGATAGTCCTGAGCTAGGATATCGTTCTGTCGTTGAATGCATATTATTACATTGATCAAGGCCACGATTCGATCTTCTGCTGTTATAATAATCACACCCAATAACACGAATATTAAATCGTACCGATGAAGTACTAACCAAAAACTAGTTACTCGTTATGCGAACTGCAACATGTTCCCGCTAACAAGTCGGCCCTAAGAGCTCGCGCACTCAATCACGCCTGTCCGGTACACTGTCTTCACGCCGCAACGTTTGTCTTGCAATGTTAGAGCGATACCAGACCGACAGAGACGCGCGGTTGTATTTGTTGAAAGTGATAATAATTTTATTGTCGAGATAATTTATCAGTGATGTAACAAAAGTTCACAAAAGCTAGAATCTGAATTTTTAGTTGATTTAAGGGAAGATACTAAGATTAATTTCATTTTTGAAGTGAAAACTTCTTTAGCGGCGCTGTGTACTTTTTTTGGAATGGGTAAAAACTTCTAAATTCGCGTCAGGTCACGTGACCCTGATCGAAAATTCGTAAGACGTAAAACGTAAGACAGCGCCATCTATGCACATCGGGAAGAACTACGAGGGCCTCGCGTACTAACTACGTAGTTCATCCAACAACGACGAGCGCGTTGTTGAGGACAGCGCCATCTATGCACATCGGGAAGAACTACGAGGGCCTCGCGTACTAACTACGTAGGCCTCGCGTACTAACTACGTAGTTCATTCAACAACGACGAGATGGCGCTGAACCACGGATATATAACTGACGACGAGCAAATCTGAATAAATTCCTTTCACGAGAAGAATAAACCAGTCACTTTGGTCATCATACCTGATTTGCAAAAAACCCTATAAAATAAGGAACACACCTTAACACGCGTGTTTTGTTTATAAGACGATTCACAAAATACACTCGTAATTGTTCAAGTTTTCACTTCTGTCGGCACTACCGGAGTGCCAGTGTTTTTTTTTTAATCATTTCATTACTAGGCCACTTTTTAACAAAATTAAAGCATCTTTCTCATTTAATTATATCATTATTAATTCTCGCCATCGAATACCATCACGGAAACTGTTAATTTCCATTGAGTTTCCTCCCACTGCCACAAGCGATCACTCGTTCCTACAATGTTAACACAAGTTGTAGCAGCTGCAATCAGTTGCGGTGAGAGCTCGACACTCCCGACACCGCCGACACCTGTGTAGCAACTTGCTAGAGCACTTTCATAGCACGCGAATTTGTGGAGTAATGCTAAGTGAGTTTGATTTTTAATTTTATGTAGAATTTAAGCGTTCAATATGGCTTTACCTTGCATGCATTCTGTACAAAAATCGCACACATTCCAGATATTTATACGTAGTCGTAAAAACACAAGTTGGAAAAGGTAAAATATTTATGAATGAGAATTATTATTATTAATGGTAAGTTTAAATTCAAGTAAGCTTAAACTATTTTGAAAAACGCTTAAAAAAACCGTGGAATATCGAACGTCTATCTTTCATTGTCTTTTAGAAAAGAGTACATACTTCTGGCACTTTTTGCTATTCGTCACAATATTTAAATTGTAACAAACAATGCTGACAACATCTGAAACTACTTTATCTCAGCACAAAGCAAACAAAATTAACTCTAATTACAAGTAATTAAAGTGCATTTCACCTTATTACACTTCAGGTAGTGATATGCAAGTGTAAAACTATTCATAGTAAGTAATCCATTTGTCCGGAAACAAGGTTCGGTACGTACATTCACTTTGTTTATAAACAATCCCGAGGGGCGACGCGAACGCTAGTTAAATCGTCTGTCTGTTTTCCTAACCTCGTACTGTAGAATGAATTACTTCCGTCTATTTCTAAGCTGATTTGAATTCGAAAAGGAATAGAAGAATATATCAAAGTTTACTTTAAGTTTTCTTTTTGTTTTGTGCCTCTCAGTGATTTCCGACCTGTCTGGTTCCAGGTGCTCCTTTACTAGCGCAACTACTTGATCAAAAGATTTTGATTCAGGAGTGTCGAGAGCACACAAATCACACATCAATTTGTAACACTCTGCGCCTACCACCGTCACTAAAGTTGCTAACTTTAACGACTTGTCAATATTATTCAATGAAATAAATTGACTGACCTGTCGAACATACGCATCCCAATTGTTATTTGCTACATCAAAAGGTTCTATACGTCCAATTGGCATTTTTAACAAAATGTTTACACGCGTAGGTATCGTATCGATAACACCGCTCGTCGCCAGTCATAAATACGGGAAACGCCAATGAAACAAGGGAGCTCAACGCAGACTGTTTATTAACTAATTAGTTAAAGTTACCCACATGAATAACATTATTGAATAGTTATTTTTTACAATTTATAAACGTAATCAGCCCTGGTATTCAGCTGCATCCGGTTAGACTGGGAGCCGACCCCAACATAGTTGGGAAAAGGCAGGCAGATGATGAATCAGCCCTATGCATAGCAATGGCCTATTAATCACTACGTTCACTTAGTGAATGAAAGGTAATTGGATATTTCTTTGTTTCTTCATTATAATTGCTTTCAATGTTTTATTGTTTATTGTTGATTAAAATTCTGAAAATGAAACCGATACAACATCTCCATAATCTGTAAAACAAATGGAAATCGCTTTAAAATGTAAAACGTACGTAAAAGTATTGTCAGATTCCGCCGCATATTGGCGAAGTTTGCGCGCTCCGAGGCGGATACGTATCTACATAAGTTGCGGATATTGAAAATATTTTGCGGATAATCCGCGGATAGTGCGGCGCGCGGATACCGTTGCCTTTTCTTCGGGAAAAATGTTTTATAGCGCTCCAAAGTGTCCAGCTTGAATTTTTTAAAAGTTTCGCTTGCATTTCTATGGGATTCTGGTTTTAAAATTCAAGAATTTAGCTTGTATTGGCTGGTAAGGGGAGAAATATTTTCTTTGTTATATGAGTGTTGCGTTGGTTTTTAGTAATAAGCTAGAAGATGAAATTGTGAGAAGCTGCTTATCTTATGCAAGCTCTCAGCGTTCTTCCAGGATTAAATATAAAGAGAAATCTAGAAAGTATTCGAAGTAATAGAACCTACTATAAGATATTAATGATGAATTATGCTTTTACTAATATTGTTAAAATATTGAAGATTGTTTTTCTAGTTTGACTATCACAGCAACAACCCACCTCACTCACTAATCACAATTATCAACAGCAATCCGAACATATTGAGGAGATAGGGGCAATATGGATCATGCGAGCTAATGTCACGGCAATAACGCGCGCGCCATCTGACGGCGCCTGCCGCTAATTGTCACTCGATAATCAAGTGCCAGCCTCGGCTAGGGTTATTCGAAACGATAAATTCATAATACAATCTCTATAATCTGGAAACAAGAGAATTTTATTGAAATTAAAGCGTAGGTAGGTGTTATAAAATTAAATCATAAGTAGATTGATAACATAGAGTTAGCTTGCATCATCATTATGATGATTGCTCGTTCCTCCTCTATATTATAAATGCATGTACCCTGCAGTTGGACATAAGAGGGTTTATTAAATAAACGATGATTAAAGTTAAATAACGTTCAAACGTCAAAAATGTATGGATAAACAGTCGCTAATCACTACTTAACTTTGAGCAATGTGTATGAATAAAGGAGTAGGTATGTATGTACCTACATACAGCTTCATTTAATGTTGTTAGGTGGGCGAATATCGAGATCACTGCAATATACTTGTAAATTGTAACTAAATCAAGAAAACCCATTTTGAGATTACGAGTTTCAAATGTGCAGAGTTCGGTTTTTCAAATAGCGGGAGCATCGATACAAAATTGTACAAAGCGTATTTTTTTTTACTTTTATATGCTACCGATACCGAGCACCATATAAAAATGAACCCATGTTTTCATACTGCAACAATTATAAAGCATGGTCCAACGCCCTGCCTACAGAATGAATAAAAATGGTTTCGAAAATAAAATTCCTAACAGAAAGTGGTAGTCGTGTTGTATTTATTTAAATTTTCCTACTACCTATACAAATGTTTTATCAACGAGCAAATATTTTTGATATTATTGCTGTTTTATAAAATGGTCTCATGTGTTCAGATTCTTCTCATAGAGAAAATAGTTTGATGGACTTATTTCGGACTAAGCACTGTTTTGAGAAATACATAAATGTTCTAAACCATGAACTATGGCCTGAAAACTAATAATTGTTATTGTTCTAATAAAACTTATTGAAAGTTAAGCTTTTCATGTGACAACCCTGACCGCAACATGTGTGTACCGTTATGTTAGTTGCTTCATCATTGGCTTATTGAGTTTAGCTTCATTATTGTGTGATTTATGATTGGCTGTTACAGGCATGCTGCATATCGTAAGTAACAGGGGTGAGTGTCGTGGACATTTCGTCTCTTCGCATTAAAAGTGTACAATCTCAAAAAATAAAACCACATCGAGTTAAGTATACAGAAATGTCTAGTATCGCAAATATTTTCTCAAGTGAAAAAAGAACGTAGTTCGACAAATCCCGCTATAATTCGCTAGATCGCGCATTGGTTAGTTTTAAATTATTGGTGGAAGTTTATTAGTCTTAAAACCTTTAAAACGTCCTCCTGTAAAATTAGTAAATTCTGAGATTGTACACTTTTAATGCGAGAAGACGATTTGTAGTACCGCTGTTTGTTGTGATTTTGATTTTGTAGCCAATAGCAGCAATACATAATTATGATAGCATATACGCTTAGCTTCCGTTGGTCAGATAGGCAGTCGCTCTAAGTAAAATACTGTCATTCAGTAGCATCTGGTTAGACTGGAACCGATGACGTTCCTAACCTTTTCGCAACTTTCCAACATTGATGTGGTCTGCTTCCGAGTAGTTACACACGACGACATATCAAGCTATATATTTCCAGTTTTTATATTGTATAGGCTTTCTTAGAATGAGAATTTCGTAAACGCATATCTACGAGATTTCAATCGTATTTCCGATGCCGGAACCGGACTACCTTTTTGACAAGTTGAGTTGGATAGCGCGTAGATGAAAAATGTGGGAAAAGGAAATGCTCGCATCTACTCTCGACTCAGTCGCATAGTACAGCCGTTTTTCGAGGTAGCTTGCGTTACGCGGCTCTTCCAAAGTGTGGAAGAACCTGCCACCACCTATTCGAGCAATTAACACGATAGACACATTTAGAGAACGCCTACGGCAGTACCTCAAAGATGCTCAACGGAAGCTAGACATGATCAATTTGAATGTTTCATTGATAATTAATTTATTATAATGTCAGTCCTTTGTTTCTTGTCCAACCATACCATTTTATTTATTTCCACACTCTGACTACTAAATGATAAATGATTTTTTTTGTAAGTAGGTTTGCACAAACACTTTTAGAAGTCAATCATATTTAAAAAAATAGATGAGGGCGGCGTTTACTATCTGACTACTCTGAGAAGAAAGGCCGAAACAAACTAAGAGATCACAAACACAGTCTCTTTTAAAGTCCAGACATAATGTTGGTCAGATCATGTGAAGACCATGGTAGATTGATGTCTGAAATGGTCTTTTGAGGAAAGAACCACACAGATTGATTACAAACTAAATTATAACCTATACTTATATTTAAACAAATACATAATATCTTATTAATTTTATTATTACATGTCCATCTATTTTTTATTCAAATATTTACACATACCTACTATAAAACTGATTTGGATCCGTAAGACGTCCTCGTAACATAGTGTCCAGTTGAAAAACAGCATCAGGCATTAGTTGTCTAGCATTTATGCTGAACTGGGCCTTTTTGTTAACCGACTTCAAAAAAGAAGGAGGTTAACAATTCCGATGTTTTTTTTTTAAGTTTTTTCTGTTTTTTGTGTGAAAATTGTGTGGGTCAAATAAAATGTTATTTCTTTCTTTGTTCTTTTCAATTCGTCCTGAAACTGCTGAAATGGGATTGCCACTAAGCCGATCACTATCTTGTCTGATGGTAAGCAATGACTATATTTCTGATTGATTTTCTTTATCTTGCAACAGATTTTTCGCTAAATTCACTGTATTATGGAATGAAAGATCAACAATAACAATAAATATACAAAATACTTTTTACTATTTTTATAATTCAATTTCAACTGCTGGTTTCCTGAGTCCTAAGAGGTTATTGGAGTGAATTTTAAATTAGCAAGATTTCTGTATAGTACTAAGCATTGTTGTCAAATGTCTGTATACCTAGCACTTTTAACCATCGCATACATGCAACATACCGCGCGGTGCAATAAGGCGCATCGATTGACTGCGGCACGCCAGCGATGCGGCCTGCTATCTGCACCAATATTGTATTGTTACGGCCTATTAACGTCCGAGCTGTGACTTGATGTTTTGATAACACAAGAGTTGTGTGTGAATGTTTTTGGTGGAAAGTCGGGAAATTAGGGGCTTTTGTAATAGTTTTAGGATTCTATATTTATGTAGTTTTGTTATCAGAATAATTGTGGCATTTCAATAATTAAGGTAAGGACTCATTATCTTAAAATATTTGATGGCCAATTTTGGATTCATGAGAGCTATGGATTGCTATTTTAGGTGCTATGTCAGAAGTACCAACAAGTTTAACCTTAAAATGTTATGAACGGCAAAAGCCATTCCAGAGCGGTATCTAGATGGCTCGAAAATAATCACACTCATCGGAAAGGAATAAGTAAAACTAGTATGGCGCAAAACTGTAAACAAAGAAAAGGTTTAAGAATGATGAGGATAAACATCCAACGAGGCAAACCTAATTATACTTTGCACGTACGTATCCATACCATGTACCATGTTGTTATAGCCAAAAAATCTCGTATCGTGGAAACTGCGATTCACTGTGTTAACAATTGCAATTTTCAGAAACGCATAGACTTTTATGTGTTGGAGGCTAAACCATGACCGTGGGCGCGAATTAAACCAGCCTTCTCCACACATGGTAGCAGGAGGAACATCGTAACCCTTAGGCATTACTAAAGTAGTCACAATAAAGAAGGTGTCCAAGGATAAAGAAAAAAAATGGTCTAGATACTTATGCCATAATTTGAATTTTTTCTGTTCCAGTTTGAATCTACACCTAACTGACAATATGTCCCAATACCATCACGAATCATAATCACAACGCTCATGTGTATACATACATACAGCATGATACTCGTATCACAAACACACACGATGATGTGTGGTTCTTCCCTCGCCATATTGTATTGTAATTGCCTATTATTGTCTCAACGCCTACGCGGCTGGCACTCTGCTCGTAAATCGACCACTTTCATGAATGAATACGTTTAATTTCATGATATTTACATTGATTCGTTATTTGTTAGGTATGTCAGAATGGTAATTAAAATAATTGTTATTTAAAATATGTTGTTTGTTTGTTTGTGATTTCGAAAATTTTCATTTCACAGTTTGGCAAAAAATAGTAGAAATATTATGTTCTATGTGCCATCCCGAATAATATGACGGGGTTTTGTAGTCCGTGCGATACCTATCAAATATAAATAATTTTGAGTAAGATCAATGTCAATTCTACCAAAAGAATCTTTTTTAACGACAGCAGTCTATAATTGAGTCGGCCCAGAATTTAGCTACGAGTTTGGCATTCATTTCCAATAACATGTAGACACCAGGATATGCAGGACGGGATTATAAGTGTTCCATCGTTTGTGAAACTGCACCTCATTTAAACTCCAGGGCGGCGTCATCTGTGCATCTGTGAATCTGGGGGTGCATGAAAAGAGCCTTCCCGAGCGATAGAGATTAGATAACACAGAGCCACTATAGGTATAACACCAAACAGTCGCTACTATCTACTTTTTCACTCCAATATCAGGAAAGCAATATTTTACTCCGGTAGTAAACTTTTTGTTCTACCTTAGTAGTAATAAGAAAAGGTGTTGGCCCTCCCATAAACAGTCAGTAATAACCGCGGCAGTTAAAACGCTATTATAGTACGTACTGTAATGGTTATTTAAAGAAAAGCTATAAAAATAATCGCTTCCCTTCTCTTTATAAAAAAACTTGTTATTTTTTATCGTATGATCGTCATTACCGGTACTCTTGTTATTAAGGCTTGAATAAAGTAATTTACATTTTCTTTCCCTAAGTATAGAAAAAAAGATTTTACAAAGACGCGATACTGATGAAAGTGAAAAAATTACAAGAAAACCGTTTACACAATCTCCCTAAGGGAATTACGTATGACATTTCAGATTTTAAGATTTAAATTCTAAATTAGATCCTAGAATTACCTAACTAGTTCATGCCAAAAAACTTATTTTTATTATTTTAGGTTACATAAAATCTTGACACTTCCCTGTATTTATATTTTTGAAGTAGCTATGTTTGTCAAGCAAAATCCATCTCGTTTTGAGCGCCTGGCTGTTGTATTCCCAAGGAATAGGCGTGACAACAGCAAATTATGTCAGGTATCATGTCGAACTACTTTGATGCGTAAGAGCGTTTCTTGCATGGCCCCCATTATTTACAATAAATTACCGAGTAGTTGGAAAGCTTTAAATACAGCACAATTTAAGAGTAGATTGCGGAATTTTTTGTTAGATAAAACATACTACAGTGTAACTGAGTTCCTATCGGAGAAAAATATTAGTTAATTAGTGACATCTTGATTTTTGAAATTTTTATGTATGACATATTTTTAATTTTTGACATTTTGATCTTTGACATTTATATTACTGACATTTTGATTTTGGAATTATAATAATTATTTGTTTGATATTTGTAATAGTAATGACATGTTTGATTTTTTATTTGACATGAATTGATCTAAATAAGTTTTAATAATACTTAATGATAAAAATAATAATTTAAATGTTTGCATGCCGATTGGTAAAATGTGGCTGGACTAAATATAATCTTAAGAACTATGTATTACCCATATTTGCGAAATAAAATTCTATTCTATTCTATTCTATTCTTAATATAATCGAGTTGCTTTCTTATTTAAAAATCTCATTAAAAGAATAAAGGTCATCACCACACACAAAGTTCTATTACATAAGCTGCGCGAAACACAGAAACAGCACTTTACCAACTGCGTATGTACCACAAATCAAATCCCACACCACTTCAAGTACACGAGTACAGAACCTACTAGAGCTTGATAATTATTTTTCTAATATTTACGATGTAATTTCCCCTCGCGGATACGTTTCCTGGTGACCGCTGCCCCGCTACCCCGGCCTGCATAAATTAACGCTACGCAGCAATTAATTTTGTATTCGCTCACAAATGAAAATTAAATGTCTTGCGTTAGTTTAAATTATGGTTGGACTATATTTTCTGATGTTTTAAATATAAATATTTTCGCTTTAAGAAAAATAACATACTAATACGTAACATATTTGTTATTTATTTTTACCTCTTACAACTAGTTATCTTTACAGATCTTAAAACTAATTAACGATGCATGTAGTATGCCTATTTTTAAAAAGGAAAGACACTAGATATAATTTATACATCTTAGTTGCAATAAGTGTTTTCATTCTTTAATAATCGTCAAAAAGTTATTTTTTTAGTATATTATCATAATCACTATATTTATACCTTAAAATTTGCAAGATGGTAGAGAAGATGTCGGAACGCTTTTATGGACTAAAAGATTTCGACAGCGTGTTTATCTTTGATTAAAAAAACTTTAAAACTCATAAGTTTGCTTTGTAATTTATATGGTGTACATAATAAAGAGTATTCTATTCTATTCTTTGCCTATTACATGGTGCAGGCATGTAATAGGCATTCGTTCAAGATGAACTCAAAGCCTATTATTGCTGCGTTAGTAAGTCATGTATTAAAATAATGCCAACAGCATAAATAAACATCTCTAAGGGTAAAATACACACGTCGAGAGAAGTCGACAGATAATGGGTGCCGTGATCATGGCTCCCATAATAATAATGTTTATTCATAATTTATGGTGTTCCATGGCGAGGCTATGACTCATGGTGCCAGGAGATGAGAGGTTTTATGAATGTATTAGAAAATCTTTAAGAATTATTAACACAGACTTTTCCTCTGACACGAGCACTTTAAATAATGGCAAAAAAAATATGTTTGAAAAAAATTATCTTTACATTCTAATGTAACGATAACCGTTATGTGTATATTTTGTAAAAGAGGTCAATATTTTTATGTGTTTTTTTATTATTTAACCTATACTGTCCCACTGCTGGAACTCTTTTCCCGTGCGACTTTGAACCAGCCCTCGCGGTACGCGTCCAGGGTCATCCTGCCACCGCTTTCCACCGACGTCTGCCGCGCCGTCCATCTTCGGGCACCAATGGTGAGGTGACTTTCGCCCGGCGGTCATCGTGCATGCGGCTGATGTGACCCGCCCAATCCCATTTGAGCCTGAACAGCATTAATTATTATTTTCTTCGACGTAAAATTTTACACTGGCAGAGAAATACGTGAATTCGTGTTGATCAATAATTTTGTCTGTGAGTGCACAGGATTGTGAACAGTGTGCTCGGCAATCATTGAACTGAGACTCACTGAGAGTAGTGACGACTAGAGCGAAGGATAGGGAAGTGCCAGTCAACATGGCCTAATATACAGAATAACTCTCAACGTTATTTACGAGAAAGGTCTCAACGTTTTCTACGAGAAAGGTCAGGGGACTATTAAAACCGACAGGCTACAATTTAAGAATTTTGTAATTTACTTTCATAGTTTTCTGTTATTAAAGTAAGAAAGAAAGAACAATATTGATTAGAAAACCACACCATCTGTAGTGAAAATGTGATAATTACAGTATGTTTTGTCAAAAATGTCGCATTGTCAGTTTTAATATAAAGATCCCAGTTCGTTGGAGGAGGCGGTTCCCGAATTACAATAATATACATCTTTACCTATTGTTCGTCTTTGTCATTCCTAACTATCATCACCATGAAGTCTTCTGCCCCGTAAAGGAACACAACATGTGCACAAAACAGAATATTTGAACACTTATGTATCAGTTCTCATGGCCACACCAGTATCCGGCCAGCTAGGCGCTACTTAACGACTCTCCAGTCACTTGCCGGTGACTCAGACGAGTCTATCTTACGGATAGTGTTTGTCTGTTCCTCTTAGTCATACTGGGAAGCTGTAGTTTAAAGAAAAGAAGATGTTTTGTAGGATGGTTTCACGCTGTGTGATTTGTTGAGTTTTGGAAATTATGGAGTAAAGTTTGTAAAACAGTGGGACGTCGAATCAAGCAGGTACTTATACGGACTTATATGACATAAAAAAACTATCTTTGGTATAGGTACTTTTTCATCGTTTACAACAATGGATAATTGCATAATTAATATTCTCTCCCAGTAAAAGCAAAGAGACCAAAGACTTATTCCGTTTTTTCCTGGCTTGGAAATAAAAACATTCAGACCAAAAACCAGTCAACAGTGAATCTGTACACAAAACCGCAACACACTTGCCCACCACTTGCCACCACTTGAACCTCTGCTTACCCCTCAAAACGAGCGTGAAGCACGTGATAATCTAAAACAATCAGTTCCCCGCGCGCTGACTCCACTCGTGAGTTCATTGCGTTGTGTGCTCAACATGTTGTGTCGTCACTTTTCTATACATGCTTACTTTGTTGCTATGCTGAACTTGAATGTCATTTTTATGTGGGAAAGCGGTGAAGTGTACACATTTTTGGAGGTTTTTATTAATTTTAATCCATTTTGAAACTAAGAGTGATGACTTTTTTTTAAACATCACTGCAATTAATCTTTAATATTTATATAAGACGCCACCGCTTTACTATAAAATTTAATTTACTACCTAATGACTAGCTACTTAATTTGAGTGGACATTGGCCTACCCATCAAATGGTTGTTGTAAATCCAATTTGCAAGACACAACCCAATAAATCTTTGAGTGCCTATAAAGTTATGGGCCTATTATTTATAGAAGTCTACTTTCCCCATGCTCGACCAGACGGCAGCGC
Organism: Luperina testacea; assembly: GCA_927399505.1. NCBI lineage: Eukaryota > Metazoa > Arthropoda > Insecta > Lepidoptera > Noctuidae > Luperina > Luperina testacea. The sequence continues at coordinate 786,727 of OV656774.1, forward strand.
ATTGACAATACTTAGTACCTATTGTTTGTTCTTCACACCATCTTTCTCCGTCAGCCTGTTTACCAACCAACATAATAAAAACCCCGTCAGCAACAATGTTCCCGATAAACAGTGGATGATAATGTAAAACAATCAGTATCCGCCCCATTCAGTTGACTCGCTGTTGACGCACCTCGTGTGAGATGACGCGATGACGTCACAACATGGCGTGTTTGTTTGCACTCGCAGTTTGTACGCTGTGTGTTGATTTCAGGGAACGGGATTGGGATGGGATTTATGGTGATTATTGGAGATACAAATCACAGTTCAGGGGATTTTGTTTTGGTCATTTTATTATAATGATTGCATCTTAATTATTATTGTTATCATAATTGTAAGAGCGTTTAGAGACACAAACTTGGACTATAAAAGCATTTCTATTAGATTAGCAAATCTAAATATGGAATTCGAACCCATAACTCTAAGTTCAAAACAACCAACACTTGAAACTGCTACGCCAACCGTCCCGTGAAGGTATATATCGTTAAAGTATCCCACTTTTTGGCACTGTATTAAAAAAATATTACCTACTGCCCTCTTATTACCACCCTGAAATGTATCAAAATTCCCGGTTAATTTCCTATGTACCGCGACCGCGAAATACAGCAAGGACAATTTAAATCACCCGCCCAGTGGTCGCGTTGCCCGTTCATAAATATCCGAGAATATCCGCACTAACTGCACGCAGCGGATACGAGGACGCAGACGCAGTGCGGCGACGCATTGCTAACATTCCCTGCGATTTTGCGCCACACCGATACGGAGGAACGTTGGGAAAAATGCAAAGATGTGTCGACGATCCCGATTTAAATCTTTTTGTGGCGGGGTTGTGCGATTTTTTTAGTCTGTGATGTTTCCTAAGCTGGAAGCTTCTGTCGACCGCACGTCAACGATAGCACTTCGGACCTTTAACCACTGCTGGACGTAGGCCCTTCTTTTCTTTATTATTATTATTTATTTATATTAGGATCTCCAACAAAAGATATACACTAAACAAACTATAGATGATCACAGCATGCACAATAAAATGAACAACTAAGCTAACAAATTAAATACCTAATCTATATAAATAAAAACCAATGTTTGTATGTTTGTCCTCTATGCGTTCCGAAACCGTTTGCTCAGATTGTGATGAAACTTTGGTAGGGTGTTCTGGGGACGCCCGTGACAGTTCATAATTATTAACACATGGGAAAAAATTACAAAAAAAAATCTGAGACGGTACGAAGTTCGCCGGGTCAGCTAGTACATAATAAAAGAAAAATGTTGACAGTGGAATATAAAAACACAATAAATTCTGTAAAATATTGGAACATAGAATAATAAAATACCTAACATTAACATAAAAAAACAAAAATAATAAAAACATTTTTTTTTCTTGTGCCAATCACCACGCTAATTACTAATACTTAGGTCAGCCTAATAATACTGGTTTTGTTACCGTGACGTGCGGTCTATGATGTACCGATAGATGATTGTTGTGTTGACATTTAACGGACAGAATAAAATCAGAGAGTACCTAATAAATAATTTATAAAAATCTAATAGCTATCATTTTATTGACAACGCTAAAATTTGAATTTAAATAACATAAATCTCATAAATATTTCTAAAAAGAGTAACCAGCACTTATCCTCTGATACCTTTCTTGGAAATGGTTGAATAAATCGAAACATATTATTTTACAGGCCTACTGATGTACGAAACAACTTTTATTTGTTAAACGTCAACTTAAATAATGAGTATAATTTTCTGAGCATGAAATCGTATTTACCACCGAATCTGACAGTTAGCGGATATTGTCACTTCATACGTCATCGCGCCGGATTTACATTAAAAATACTGAAATGTTTCAACTGTCCGGATATTTTGCGAACAAATATTTTTCTGGTGTTGTTTAAATTATAATTCAAGAGTTATTTCACAATGTTTCCAGCTGTGGGCAATGTTTTTGTGATGGATAGTGTTTTAAATAAACGTTATTCGATTTCACAGCCGATTCACTGTCGCAAGTTTTTAATTTCAATGATTGGACTAATTGGAGTTAATAGTGTGTTCAAACAATAATAATTTTTAGAAATTAGACTTTCAGACAATATATGGTACTTTATAGTAAGAACTCTATACCACAATTTTGTCATTCTAAATCAAAACAAATCAAAAGACAACATTCCTCTAAACCTCTCCCGAAATGAAATTGTGTTACCTAAATTTAGATTAACTAAAACTAGCAAGTCATTTCTTGTAAATAGCTTCCGTTTTTATAACAAGTTGCCAAAGCCGGTTACAGAACTTAGCGATGAAAAGTTCAAAACCCTCATCAAACGTGTCCTTATTAAAAAAGCATATTATAATATTAGATTAAAGACTACGTTGAAGACAAGGTAGTTTGGCAATAATTCCTTCTGCACTCGTGGCTTCCCTGGCGCCTGATTAACGGCATAATTATGTAAATGTCTATTAACTGCTCTCAAATCACGATGTTTATTTTATATTTATTTTTACATACTTCTTTGACATAATCCTTTTATTATTTGACATAGGTATACAGACAATTCTAATTTTTCACCTCTTTATTAGTGGTTGTAATGGCAATCATATCACTTGGTTTTAGTAGGTTTTTATATTTTATATATCCTTTTGATAGATTCTTATTTAGTAAATGTGAGGACTTTGTAGGCCTTGTAGACTTTAGATCTGTAGACCATTTTTATATTATCAAGTACCTCATACTTCTTGACAGGCCTACGCTGTCCTTCCATACCTACTGTAATTTGAAGACATGTAAAAGCCAATTATTTTTAAAAAGAGTAACTGTGGAGTTTCTTGCTGGCTCTTCTCCATAGGAAACGAACAATTGGAACCGTGCACCTAGCTTCTGACGTTTCATAAGTGCCCATGTAGGTTTATGTGAAATAAAATATTTTGCGTTTGAACAAACTTCAATTGATTCAAAAAAGCGAACAAATCGAGAAATAGGTCCAGCGCGGTATAGTCGGATATTTTTATTTGTCCCGGTATCCGCACGACAAGTTTCTAAACGTTTGCGGTTATTTCTACGTCCCTATCGCACAAGTAGTTGATGCAGTAATTGAGTTTTCCTATTCAATTATATAGTTATCGTTATAATTATAGTTTAGTGCAAGCTAAGAGTTAACCTACACTTGCAAAAATAAGGCCACTGCTGGCAGCTGTCAAGAACATATTTTTAGTTATGTAGTAGGGCAACTGAATTTCAAGCTCATAAATATTAAAGGCTCCTACAAACAGGCGCGACACGGGATATAATCGCGCGCGACACAAAGGCACCGCTCGTTGCGCGACTTGCGGTGGCTTTGTGTCGCGCTCGATTTTATCGCGTGTCGCGTCTGTTTGTAGGAGCCTTTATCTTCTACTAATCCAGTTTCAGCTTTTCACAAAATAAAATAAAATATCTCGTTACACACGGACATAGTTGTGGAATCCGATATAAAACAAATGCAACTTCACATAACATCGGTGACATTGTCTTTGAAATAGTCTCGAGACCATGAAACTTGTCTATTACATTTAGACCGCGATACTGCCGTGGTTTTATGAGCTTGACATTGTCACAACTATAAACGTGAACATAAAATTCTATAAAACAAGATTGGGTTTAAGAAAATATCTTACCTTACAATTATATCTTACAATTTTGACATGCAAAGATGAACTAAAAACCCCATTTTTTATTTATATTTTTTATTTTATTGGCCTGGTTGCTGGGACCTTTTAGCCAAGTCTTTATTTGGTTTAGTCAATGACTACTTGAACTTACTTGAAACTTGGTAAACTGAAACTTGGTAACTTGAAACTTGGTACTTGAAACTTGAAAATCTTGAAATCATTGGGTTTGATGTATACTGATAATAAAGCCTGCTGTTACATTGTTGCCACCGTAATTAGATCATACAATGAACTTTATTGTTATGTAACTAAACTCTGATTTTTTATTTGGATTGGATTGATTGGTATTTTAGCACAGACAAAAAAAAATAACTGAAAAATCCTTCACCAATGGGATTTGATACGATTAACTTAACAGTTAACTGTCCATTATGATTCATAATGTTATCCTTTTATGATTATGCAAAAGTGGCCTCTGAGGCCTCTAGTTTCTTATAGTTATAAAATAAATAATAATTTGCAAATACAATTTACAACAAATAAAATTTAAGTTGTCTTACATAACCCAAGACGAGGCTACCGGCAAGCTTTGTGACCACTAATAACGGGTAGCTTTTCAGTCGAACTCGACCATTTCTTAGAACGCAATAGTTACAAAGTAGACTTTGTCGGATATTTCATTTGTCCCGTTATCCGCACGACAAGTTACTAAACGTTCCCGGGATACGTGGTGACATCCCTTGACCGGCCAACTACTTGGTGACTTGCTATAATAATATTAATTTTCCTCTTCAGTGGTTATTGTGATCCTGTTCTGTGGCTATTGAAGGATTATTTAGTTGCTTTTTTATGGTTATGGATACAATTTGACTTTTACTAAAAATACCTTTATATCATTTTATGGAATACTCGCTTTACTTACTAAACGGTGCCTTTTATTTTAACTAAGCAATGAAATCTCATAATCTTCTAAGTTAAATCCCAGATTGAACCCAGCGATTACAATAGGTATTTACCTTTATATGTAGTCTGTTCCAAAAATATCTGACGAAAATATAAACCTTGTTCAGGTTAAATTCTCTTGGTATCTACAGATACGTTTTGTGATCCATTAGTTCAAATTTTCAACAAAACTTTTGGAACTGCCCTACAAAGTTTTTTTTTTTTAATGGAAAACTTAAGCAGAATTTACCTTATTAAGATGATGCAATAAATCCATTCCACATTTTACCCGACTGAATGTATTATTATCATCAGTTAGAGTTTCTGACGCCTCAAGAACGTTCCACTTGAAGGAAACTATAATTTAATTCCAATCAAAAGAAGAAAACGCCACTGTAAGTCTTCGTTCGCATTTGGATTCTCACCGAGTCGTATCTTTACTGAGTACTCTAAGTTTCTACTAGACTAGCATACACTAAACTAAATAATAAAACGCGCATAAAACTAAATAAAAAGCACATTCTATCCCATTTCTTCCTGGAAATGGGATAGAATGTGCTTTTTATTTAGTTTAGCGCATTCTATCCTTAGAATGCGCTTTTTATTTAATTGAAGGATTGTGGAAGCGGTTCAATCTTAAAAATGAGTGAGTCTATTGATTATTTTTAATTAAGGTTACTTTTTGCAACATTATCACTGCTCTAAAAACTGCCTAGACAAAGGGCAATCCAATGCGGAAAAGAGCATGTCTTAGAACTTTAAAATATAAAAACAGAGCACGCCGTATCCCAGTTATACAGAGGGGACTAGAGTCCGAGCAGGGGGAAAATTATGGACTGATTTTAGTCTTAGCTAACACCAGGCTAGATTTAGAGATATCGATTGTATGAAATTCTATGGTTGCACTAATGTCATTTGTTCACTTACGAACAGCTGTTATACATAATTGACAGCCCCGTTGGTCTCGTTGTCGCACGTGCGACTGCTGGGCGTGGAGTCCTGGGTTTGAGTCCCATATCGGGCACAGTGTTATTGAGTTGTTTCATTAAGAATTTCTTAGTAAGAGGCCGGAGTTTGGAAGTTGGCGGTGAGATACCCCCGTGTCTAGGAAAGGACATTAAGCGCACGTTGATCCTGTGCCTGATCTCTCTCCTGTCGTGTCGGAACGTGCCGTCCCATCGGACTATGCCAGTGAGGGAAAAGAGAGTGCACCTATGTCTGCGCACACTGTGCACTGTTAAGATTGGCCGCCATGGCCGAAATACGGTCTGGAGGATTGTTATTATAATTGTTGTAATTAACAATTAAAAATGTCTGAAAAAATAACGTTTATTAAAGTTAATGGAAGTGCATGAGAAAAGGCATGGAGAAAGTAAGTCTTGTATTCTCAAATGGTGGTGTCTACAGAACTCCTAAAATTATTATTTACCTCCCAAAATGAGCGGAAATAGAACCATCATTCACATAAAATATACACGGAATTAAACAGAACTCGTCTCCCAGCGTCGTGTACATTGAAACTTTCCGGTTGTGTACTGTTCGAATATAATTGTGTATAATTTGTGTACCGTGAGAAACACAAGGTGCACCGAGGTGTTCGATTCACGACATATTTAATTACTTTTTGTTGAATTTCCCTTTTCGTCGGGTATAATTTAAGGCGTTGACGACAGGGAAGGAAGGATCAAAGACAAAATGTGCGCGCTATTTTTTGTGGTTGTATTTGTTTGTGGCGTTTTATGTAGTTCATGTAAGTTATAAAAAGTAGATCGCTTAAATAAATAATAGGACAAGTTCCTTTCAAAACATTTACTATAAGCACACCTAAGAAACTTTACCAACTGGTATTGCATCTTCATCTATATATACGTTATTTGCATGTTTAAAAACTATTATAGAATGAGAGTTGTTTTAGGTAAGAAATAACTCAAAATAAGCTTAGTTTATAATTTTATTATGGTATTGTTATACTAAATAGTAATCAATATACATTGAACTAATACCGAACCTATCAAAAATACAACATTGACTAAGTATTGACACTAACTCAAATAATATTGTAAATACCTAATAATTACATAGCTAATAATACGTTGGGGCTCACCTAGGGGGCACAGATTTCTCGTACGGCAGTTACTTCGTTAATAATTCTGTTGAAAGCGATGGCCGACAATTTGACCTCGCATCGATTTGATTCCAAACCTGTTATTTAGAAATCTATTTAATTTTTCATCGGTTAATTCTACTATAATGTATTGTTAGTTATTTTCGACACATTATTCTCTGTTTATGTTGTGGCTAGCTATTAAGTTTGAGTTCAGTGTTCTTTGGGTTAGTAAGCCGTGTTGGTCACCCCTCCATGTTTCCTTCCTTCATTTTTGTGTGATACGCGATATTTTTAATTATGAATGGATTGAAACTGAAAGACAAATAAAGCCACCCTGACAACTACACTGAAAAAATAATTTCTTACTACAGCACATTAAAGCGATTTCATTAAGTCTTACTGACTTTATACAGTAAGAAGAAATATTTGTAAAACAGTAAAAGACAAAACAGTAACTTTAATGATTGAACATACTACCTATTTACTGAAAAAAAAACAACAAAAATAAAAGGAAAACGACCATTACTGTAATGTAAGTAAATTTCAATGGTTTGAACGATATCACTAAATGAATAAAAAGTTAACTTTGTGACCTTTCAGCTACTTAAAACGTTAAAGTTAAAGTTGTCATGACGGTAACATTTTGCCTCAAGCTTTAACTGTTTTCGGATCAATAAAAAATACTGTTTTGAACGTTAGGCTCTTATGGAACTGTTTAAAGCAGTTCAGATCAATGTACTTTCATTTTTATTTACTGCTTATTTCTTTCAGTGTAGTGGCGATGCGTCTTCCAGAAGCATCCTTCATCGTGTATCTATACTTTCTAGGCAAATTAATAAACTGTGATTATTATACACGCAGACACCTGCACAACTTAAACTAAATACCAACTCATTAATAAACGAAATACTATGAATAACGGCATTCAAACAAGCAGATAACGCGCACATAGTTTCACCGAACAAACAGACACACATAAACACACAGAAGTACAAACAAGCGACGAGACGCATACGTCCACAGATTATATCCGCAGTAATGTTGGCACAGCAGCTGCTTTATCTGTTGGCGAGTGGACTGGGGCTGGTTGTATTTTGGGTAGTGTATGCTTGATTGTGGTGGCGAAATATTGTGGAAAATTTGCTACAGATATACACCGTGGTCTTCACGTTATCCATAAACTTTGTCAAACGCTTCTATAGCTTTTACAAATTAAATCTAACAAACAAAGTTGTACTTAAAAAGGATTCATTTAATGAAATTTAATTGAGCTATGCGGTATGAAAGGGTCTTAACTTAGTTTTGCCAAGTTTCAGCCCGCCAAATCTTATGAATGAAAATACGTCGTTGCTAATTCGTATGAAGAGGCATGCATATCGGGTGATTTACGTGAAGGTATTTAGTTTGTATGAAAATGAACAAATAAGAATTCATTAATGTGTCCGTAATGAAAAAATACTTATTTGTTTATGTATATCGTCCGAAACACGGTTTATAAATATAATATGTCAACGGAAGTATTTAATTCATCCTCTCAAATTGAGCTTTTAATGATGATCTCCTTTTTGATCCTCAATAAACTTTTCGAAATCTTAATGATGATCGCCTTTTTAAATAAATGAGCCTCTTTTAACTTTCAGACTTTCTATTCAAAGAAGGCCGCAGTAAAGCATTTGTGTCCTTGTAAAGCGGTTTCGTCATAATAAAATCATTTTCATTCATAATAAAGTCGTTTTCACCAGTATTTGACATAGAGGTGTTTAAAAAAACGCTCTGCATTTGGACAACCGATAATATGTGACCATTCACCGCTTTCGCAGGAAACAAGAGCTTTAGGTATTTAATAAGCTAGGGCATTCCAAAGAATTCAGTCATCAAGAAACTCAGTCAGAACATAGATTTTCTAACATTTAGTATGGTTTCAATAAAAAACTTTTTCCTAGCCATTCGCCATCCCAAGTCGCTTTAACACCCACATTGTTCAGAACTCGATTGTTCAAACGAAATAGAGCATGAATAATATTGAATATACCAATACAACTAAAATCCAACTGGTTCAATCACAAGTAACCCAATATAAGCTAGACCCGACCCGGCTTAGGTTGAATTATGACAGTGATTAAGCCAACTTTGAACCTCTCGTGTCGTCTTGTGAACATGTTCGGAACTACTTGTATGTTAGTTTCAAGTCGCGGTTTAGTAAGTTTCGGTTGTATTGATTTTGAAATTTATTGGCTTAGGATTAGAATTATTAATAATAAGAAGTCGAGCCAGTGTTTGTCGAAGGGTCTATGTTCGGATAACATATCTACAATAACTGCTGATTAGATTACCAATAAACTGTTACCCAGTTTTTCGACACGGATACGAAAAATTTAAGATTTTAACTTTACCCAAAATTGTTCAATTTCAAAATGATGAAGTGCCTAACTGACATTGTGGCGGTCCAGTAAAATATCTAAACTTGAATATTTCGTTTGAATGAGGAGTAACAGGGCTATTGAATGAACTGCATATTGGAAAAGAGTAAAGCTGAATGACAATAATAAACGTCCTATAAAGTTAGGTTAAATTAGGGACAAACTTTAAGGGAGCGTAAGTACTCATGAAAATTAATACAATTTAGGCCCTGTTACTATGGGAACAATTATGAAATATGAAAATTGTGCCCTAATTCTGCGATCAAAATGTAAAATATAGTCCACATTTAACCTAATACCCCGTATACCCTGTATGCCCTGTGAAGTCAAAGCATCAGCTCTTCTATTACGGCCCCTGCCAATACACCAAAAGTACCAAAATCGCCGCAATTGTAGTCATCCTATTCTAAGGAACTAATTTAAATGTCCTTCCTCCTAAGCACCAGCCGATGATGACATTAAAGCAGCTTAATCACCTCGACCAACTACAAATACAATCAATCCGCTAAGCAAACCAGTAACTCAGGATGGCAACGTATATGTTCTGGCATTAGTGACGTCATAACTGGCAGCCAGTAGTATGTTTCAGTGCTACTGGCACGGCTTACTGGCGCGTAGTCTGATTAATGGCGCATGGGCAGGGTGATATGATTCTCAGTGACGGAGGAGTTAGAGCGTCTTAATTATGTTGATGTAGTTGTGCTGCTGGGAAATTGCGTGAGGATGCTGGTATTATGGTCCAGAGGGAAGCGAGAGGGGTCTCTCTAAATATCGTATTTTTGTGCACTAACAGTGAAATGGATGCCATCGTTCTTTGCATCCAACGTGACTACGTGAGTGATGGTGGTACTCACAAATTTGCAGTTAAAAATATCTATACATATAATAAAATAGTAACGAATAATCCGGTCCGTTTTTCTGTTTGACTGGATGTATGTTCCAGATTGGCGCAAAAACCAAACAGATTTCGATGAAATTTGCCACACAGGTAGCTTATAACCTGGATTAACATAGACGTATAGCGTACTTTTAATTCTGATAGTATCTTCCCGTGGGATATTTTCTGACATCCAAGCAGGCGATTCCGCTTTAGTTTCGTCGAGGTTTTGCGTTCTTCTAGGTTCATCTAGGAGTAACAGCAGATAGATAGAAGAGTCTTGTTTATGTACACCATTGACCACGTAAATTACTCCGCGACATGAAGTAAGAATTGTAGAATACAAACTCTTTTATTACACAAGTTTTCATTTGCTGGGCGTGACGTTACATTTCTTTTTTACAAACCAAGATTTATATACCTACATACAAACAGACTACACAGGTAGGTACGTAAAAAACACATTTGCACCCACAACATACTAATAAAATCGTGCACAATACATCAGGGTATCCATTCCCGTACAAATGTGACTGCGTACACTGTAGTGACAAAAAATGAGCGAAGACGGAACGTAGCAAGGAGACGAATTTCGTGTCATAGCGTGAATTATGCGCCTATGGCATCTTTAGATGTAGTATACGCAAGGTTAGGAGATAAAAGTAATATCTTGCTGAAGGTTTTTATCGTAACCAATTTGTGATTCCTATCTATATTGTCTTCTAAGTAAAGGACCACTGACAACCCCATTTTTTTATATCCACGCATTCACTGTCCATTCCAAGGTTGCCTGGAAGAGATCGCTGAAAGCGATAAGGCCGCCCATTGTATGTTTTGTATTCATAATCGTATTTTTTTTTTATGTATTTTGTGGTGTACAATAAAGTATATATAAATAAATACGCGCAAACTTGAGAAACGCCTCCTTTTTTTCGTTGGTTAAAAATGAAGTCATGCTACATTAGTTAACAAAAAGCTTTCATCCATTTTGGGATATGGATGTATTATAGGGCATTTGAGCGAAAAAGAGACTTAAAAAAGTGTTTAAGTTAAATGTTGTTTGAAAATTCGAAGTTTTCATACATTTCTAATTACACAGTAGAAACAGATACCAATTATGTTAAGATTCAATACGACAATCAATATTTATGATGTCCAATATTATCATGTAGCATCTGTTCCATTGCATATACTATGACACAAAGTAATCACAGCCGTGCAAGATGACTCGCGAGTCGTAATTCCTGTTACGATTATGATCGCAGCTGCGAACGCGTCTTGTTTACCTAACTATGTGTGAATATGTTCCTGTTTATGAGACATGTGTTAGCTAATTAGAATCGTATTAGTACATGTATATTAGCTGATTGTAAATGTTATGGCTGTGTTGCCGATTGGATTATGATAGCACAATATTTTACATTTCCTTGTGGGGCTTGTGGCTAAGTAATAAACAGCTACATGGGTCGATCGATCAGGTTACGCCACGCTTGCTGCGGTAGGTCCGTGGATGGGTGACCATCTTTACATTCCAAGACCACTCCGTGCCTCGGAAAGCACGTTAAGCCTTTGGCCCCGGCTATCATTCGTGGATCTTTGGCAGTCTTTATTCATCGTCAGAAGCCCGAAAGTCTGACAACCAGTCTTATCAAGGGTATAGTATTACCCAGTAACTGGATTGTGGAGGTCAGATAGGCAGCCGCTCCATGCAAAATACTGGTCCTGCATCCTGTTAGACTGGAATTTGACCCCAAAATAGTTGCAAAAGGCTAGGCAGATGATGATTTTTACATTTGGAATTAATTCCAGATAACTTTTATAAGAGGTAGATCTAAATGAAGTTATCGTCTTATTATTCTAATATGACTGGTGTTTATCAAATTGTCGTACAATCTTACTGAATAAATAGTGACGAAAATCCTCTAAAAACTTGTAGCACATACCTGTAACAAATAAAAACGTTTTATTATTGGTTTGAATTACGCATTTAAGAGGTTATTGTCAATTAAAACTACTTTCTAATAAACCATATCTACCTTCCTACCAAAGTCGAAGTGTAGACTGAGCTCTCTTCGCTCCGAGGAGCGAAACTAGAAAAATACGGGACATTCCTGAAAATTCAAAACGAGAGGTACGTTGCCTCATCTCGTAAAACTAAATTCAAAAAGCAAAGATACAATCACCAACAATTTAAACAAAACACATTACCAAACAAACGTCTCAAGTATCAAAACAAAAGGCATTATCAGCTAATAAAATAAAATTTATCGCGTTCCAGTAGGACCTACCTACTATCTATATAGGTACCTTGTTAATGCAGTTTGCATGCGAGCAGCGAGACTCGCGGGACACGGTGCGTGAAACGAGATGAGAACTTCACTACACACCGGGACCGAAGAACTGGGCTGTTTTTATTTGACATTTTTATTGTTTCAAAATAATTATTTGTATGTATGTATGTAAAGGTGGTCAGCAGGGTTTTTGTTTGCAGGTTCAATGGCAATGGATGGCAGTGCCTTTAATTTTAACAGTTCAGCCACGTTCATTACGGTATTTACGTTGTTGAGCAGATGAATTTTTCAAACCTATGAAGTTATAAATTAGAAAAACCTTCGAATGGTAATTGAAACTAAGTTACTCAATTAGGGTGCTGATGTCATTGCAAAAAGTTGAAATAGTTGTCATTTTCAAGACTGCTTTGATTTGCAAGTTAAACAGAGTACCACAGTTTTATTGAAAGCTTCAATGTAATTTTAAGAGCCGTGATCTAGTTTTTAACAGTGCAGAAATCAAAGAAAAAAAATTGTTACGCAAAGTTAAATACTTTGGAAGAGAACTGAAAAATAAAATAAAGCTGTCTGGCTGCCAAAATTCCGATTACCCATTTCTTTTAAACCGGAACGGTTTCCACGGGACGACAAACCGTCGATAAAGGTAAGCTAAGCATAAAATTTTACAGACGTGAAATGTCCAAAAGCAATCGTTTTGAATTCTGAGCTGAATAACATTTACGGGTTATCTGCGTCCAAATCGTTTTAAATGCAATTCGAGATGAATATTTTGCATATGGCTACCATGCCATAGAAAAGATTAAGCGAATTAAGAAAAAAGTACAGACTCATATACAGTATGTTAACTAACAGAGGGCGTTCCCGTTAACCCGCAATAGTATAGCATCCATACATGCTAAAAAAAACATTACCATTCGAAAATAAAATGTTTTTATTTTTTTTTTTATATTAAAATATTCACTAAAAATCGTAAATTGATACTCTATTTATTTAATTAATTCTAATTTATTTAATTAAATAAATTCCGACATTGCTGTCCTTCAAGTACGCGTGTACAGAGTGTTTCTTTAACGTATCAATTTACGATTTTTAGTGAATATTTTAATATAAAAAAAAATAAAAACATTTTATTTTCGAATGGTAATATTTTTTTTAGCATGTATGGATGCTATACTATTGCGGGTTAACGGGAACGCCCTCTGTTAGTTAACATACTGTATAATTACTGGACTGTGAAATCTCTTTGGAATTTTGTGAGCAACTTTAAATATTTTGACGGAAACTTACGAGCAGCTAAGTTCTTAGTTTCATTAATTTAATCTCGGCAACTTATTTGATTCGTTTCTATTTTCAGACAAATTGTTGGAATATCCTTTCCGGAATTTACTTGTTTGTTTAAAACATTTTCATTGAAGCTAAAATACTTTTCATAAAAAAACAAGTAAATGCAATAAATCATGCGAATGCATCCAACGGTTTGTCCGCCAGTATACGTCTGTGGCTCGCTCCAGCTGATATATTGTTATTGTTGTAAGAAAACAATGAACTTTAGTGAAAAATGCGCTTTTTACTAGCACAGCTTATAAATTAAATGACCTTCTATTAAAATAAGTATGTTCTACATTAAAATTTATTGTTTACAGATAAATCTCATAAAGGAGTTGAAATTTTAGTGGCATAATTTGGTTTAAAGCTACGATTTTCTTAAATATTTAGTTCACACACACAATTGGTCACTTCCTTCCAAAGTTAGTGGATATGGTGAGAATATAGCCATAACCACTACCGGAAAGGAAATTAGAGCATTCTGTACTGAGAACATGCGTACTTATTCTCTAAGAACATTGACCATGTGACGACTTTTGTAGTAGATGGAGGAAAGGTGTTTTCTTTCTCTCTTGAAATTGGAATGGTGGAAGCTAATACAAAGATCATATCGTTTTGTGCTCTCTTGTGTAGGTAACAGAATGATAATAGTAAACTCAAGGATTGATGAGTAAATTAACATCAACTGTCATACTTTGACACTTGAATGAAATGGCTATAACAAAGTAAATTGACGTAGGGTCTAAATTAGCTTTTCGATTAATTTAATTGACTGTACATTAGTCTGATATCCAGATTTAAAAAAGACCTTTTTTTTATCGTCCTAGGTACAATATAGGTACTACCTACTTCGAACACAAGTATCGTATAAGACATGAGAAAAGCATTTATCATGTTCATTACAAACTTCCACATTCGTATCCCCCTCACGTTCATAGTAGAACACAATGTGTACCTACCCTCCTACCTACTTACCTAGATGCAGCCATTTTGTGTTCAATTTTTAATTTGCAAGGAAATTCTAACGGCGGCCTCCTTACACACATATGGTACGTTTATGTTTAGAAACGCTGTAATATTTCCGTTTTTATCGTTATTGTTTGGATGGTGTTAATAGAGTTTTTATGCAAAAGGAACAGGAGTAAGGTTGCGTGGTCTTAAATTTATCTTGTGCACATCTGGCTAAGTACAACGTGCATTGTTATTTTCGGCCGGACCACAAGATGAATGTTCCTATTGCTCTGGCTGAAAAGACACCCCACTAGTTTCTGTGTGTGTTTCCTATTCCTATTTTATTTTTAGTTAAAATCTTACTTATTACCAGCTAAAATATTGTTCCATACGCCAAAGAATCTCGGAAAATAACTCAAAAGAAACAACAGCATTCTGCAAAATTTAATTATAGGATAATGCCCAAAAGTAAATGGTAACAAAAACAAGCAATTTTTTTTACAAAATACATAACTGTATTTTTACTTCAATGTAGGTAGGTAAAAGTAAAAGTGTAGTGATATATTTTTTGCCAACCACTAAGTGTTCCCCTTTTAACCTAGCAGCGATAAAAGGAGCAATAGAATCTGAGTGGGAACATGTCAGCTGCACTCCGGTGCACGCAACTCTATAAGTATGTAAATTTTGATAGTCTTAACATATCAAGAGGGACTCAAACGAGATGAGGAAGGGAGGCTGCTGCATTTTTGATTTTCGGTCCTAAGAAGGGATGAGTGGTATAATTTATTTTGGGGACACAAGGGTCTGTCAACTGACAAATTTAGTGAAAGGGGTCTGACCAACATACTGGAGATTCAACTAATAATCTTAAACTTGTATGACTAGAGAGTCAAACGCGAATCTATTCGAAATAATAGAAAAATAATAATAGAAAAATATGAACAAGAAAGTTTACCTACATTGTTAAAAATAATAGGGTTTATTTATAAACGTTGCTTAAAGTTAAGAGGCGTTTAATCGACAAAAAACTGTCATTAAGCAGTCGTTAATTCATTTTTTATTTGTTACTTACCTTAAAGTAACGTTGCAACGTTTGTCAATAAACCCTGATATCCCAGTGATGTAGTATTTGCTTATACAGTAATGTTACGTCACATATATTAAATATTCACGTTAAAATCAATGACCGAACACCAACAAGATTATTAATGGAATCACTAAACCGGACATTTCCTACATAACGACAACTAAATGGTGGGCAACAACAACGGTTGATTGCACCTAATCCAGCACTCGCTAAACAGAGGTTAAATAATGGACAGATTAATCGGAAATTAGCCGAGCTGCTGCCTCGCGGACAATATGGTGCGGAGATAACCATCGATAGAGCAGGAGCTGGCAATTTTCTGGTTAGTTAAAAGATTTTGTGTTGCGAATTTTCGAAACAATGTGATCATGCAATTGGTAGCCATGTTTAAGAGAATCGGTACCTGCTTTATTTTCGTTATGTTTAAGGTTTGGTGAGGTTCTGCATTGATAAGAATATAGAATTCATTACTAACATCCATTCACTATTGACTATTGAGCAGTGGTGGCCCATTAGTAATGACCCCGACTTACGAGTAGTAGTTCGTGGGTTCGAACCCAGACAGCTGCTTTACTTCATGTCCATAATTTCATCACCATGCTCTCAAAACAATAAAGGAAAACATCGTGCGGAAACTGGCGTGTCCTAAAACTAAAAATTTGAAGACATGTGACATTTGACAAACCCGCAATGGGCCCGCGTGGTACTGTACATTATAGGTGTGGGCTATAAATCTCCTCTCGATGAGAAGAGGCCTGTGTCCCAGCAGTGGGAAAATTATAGGCTGATTATGCATTGAATGATCTTATCTTGTTATAAGCGCGTAATAACAAGTATTTAGGAAATTAAGGTGGACAGAAGGTTGAAATCTGATGGACAGGGATACATTGTGAACTGTGCGTGTTTCCCTTTTGTGCTTATATAACTCCTATTTAGTTGCTCACATTACTCCCAAAACTTTACGTCCATATCTCAACGATAACACTAACTTGACACATCACATAATTGCAGGCTCCTGTACAACACTCGCGGTCGCGGCACGGCGGGCGGCGGCGTCAGGCCCAACGGGCTGCGATAACGCGGACGCCTCGTTAATTAATACGCGTCAAACTATTTTGAATTTTGATTTTCAAATAATGTATTCATATTTGGTATTATCATCTAATTTGAATGCGGTTTGGGTGAAGCCGCGGTTTCGCATTAGATATTTAGGTTATTGAATAATATTCGCATGCGCCGCGGTTGTGTGGATTATTGCAGATGAATTGAAGCAGAATCGCGGCAAATAGAATCTAATATTCATTATAATCTCCTGTTTAGTATGCCTACACAGTCATAGGAAATCTAGGTCAGGTTGATAGAGACGCTGTCTTTGAGTAATCTCCTACAAAGATAGAGTTTTTATGTCTCTGCAAGACGTAGAAAATCTAGTTAAAATATAATAATACAAACCTCATTTGACACAAAACTGCTTTCCCAGCAAACTCGCATTGCACTAAAACCAATATTTATAAGAATTCCTACGAAGGAAAACTCTATTAAGTTAAGTTTCCACTATGGAACAGAATACTATGCAAAATATTAGACCATATGCGTTGTGTGGTGTATTTCTGCCCATTCACTTTATTATCTGTTTTATATTTAGTCCAGTCATTTTAGGCATTTTAAACCCCAATCTGCGGAAAAAGTCCTAGTGAGCTGAATTTTTGTACACACCTTTATTACGACGTTGTAATGAAGATGTGAAAAATCGACATTAATATCGTGCCGGCTAAAAGAGTTATAAAGGTCAAAAGGTCACGAAAATCAGTTTTTTGCAAATATCTCGCGACCTATTGGTCGGAGGTCAATACAGTCATTATAAAAATTATTTGTCGTGAAATTATCTACAAAAAATGCCTCTTGCAATTTTCTGTAAAATTAACCGTTTTTGAAGTAGAGCGCTGAGAAAGCGACTAGAATGCACTTACATACAGTATTGTATACCGTATACCAAGGCGTAAACTCTATTGTTTTTTATTTATGTTTTTAAGTGTCTTAAAAACTTCTATCTGATATTTGGGCGTTTTGTGAAATGTATACTTATATTTTAGAGGTTTTGAACTTAGTAAAATCTACTATATATTATACAAACGACCTCCGATGGCAAATGTTCTGTATTTTATTGTTCCGAGACCCGTCCCTTTATATCTGCTACTGTCTGTCGGACTGTGTTTAGCTCAGTTGAAAAATATTTCTTGAGTATTAAAGACGTTATTTTAGTATTTCCATGCTCTTGAACAGTTTTCATAATGAGTGATACATGTTTTATTTGCAATGAATTTATTATCGGATGATGATGTAGTAGAAGTTAGGCGTGGTCTAAACAATTCTGCAGAAATATTCCAACAAGAAAATTGCTCTCGAGATGACATTGTTAATGCTGGAATACATTTTCTACTAGCAATGTATGGTGCTCCAAAATCAGAACATTCGATAGATAATTACAGATACTTTAGCTTTGCTAAACTACGAGTAACAAGACTAAGCACAGCTGTGAAATTTCCATTATTACCACCTACTTCTTCAGCAGCTCAACAGCATATTTATCGAGTGTATTATCAAATACAAACCTGAAATTGATCCAGAACAGTGGGGTTGGGAGTTACAAAATAATATATTACAGCCAATAGGTAGGTAATAATAGGTAATACGGGCTGGTGTCCGCAAATTCACGTCAATGCGCGTATTTTGCGTATTACAGCCAATAACAACATTATTACTACCAGCACCCGATGACATACTGAACACATAACACATTTTTTTTCTACGTCTTTTGTCTTTAATACAGGTATATATAGCTAAACACAGTCCGACAGACAGTAGCAGGTATAAAGGGACGGGTCTCGGAACAATAAAATACAGAACATCTGCCATCGGAGGTCGTTTGTATAATATATAGTAGATTTTACTAAGTTCCAAACCTCTATAATATATATACTTTTCACAAAACGCCCAAATATCTGATAGAAGTTTTTAAGACACTTAAAAACATAAATAAAAAACAATAGAGTTTACGCCTTGTTATACGGTATACAATACTGTAAGTGCATTCTAGTCGCTTTCTCAGCGCTCTACTCCAAAAACGGTTAATTTTACAGAAAATTGCAAGAGGCATTTTTTGTAGATAATTTGACGACAAACAATTTTTATAACGACTGTATTGACCTCCGACCAATAGGTCGCGAGATATTTGCAAAAAACTGATTTTCGTGACCTTTTGACCTTTATAACTCTTTTAGCCGGCACGATATTAATGTCGATTTTTCACATCTTCATTACAACGCCGTAATAAAGGTGTATACAAAAATTCAGCTCACTAGGAATTTTTCCGCAGATAAAATCTAAAATGACTGGGCTAATTGTGTCTCGCCAGAGATGGTCCTTTTCCATATGGGTTTTGGGTTTAGATTTCCGTTGTTGGTGATATTATGATTTTACAGGAATACAATGCTTTTGCGAATCCTAAATAAAGTTTTCGAGTAAACGTGGAAGTTAAATCAATCGGTAATGTTGGTGGTAGATATTGTAAGTTATTCAAAGTGCGAATATTTTCGTTTCTCAAACAACTTCTCCCCTTCCTCTTTAAATCTCCAAAGAACTTAAGTAAGTACTATCTCAATACCCAATGCAAATAAACAGACGTTCTTAAAAAAAAAATACCGTTATCATCCCCTTACTTAAAACGCCACTTGTCGACCTCTCAGTAAGACAGATATTCCAAGTATACAAACCGTAGGAAAATATTCATAAAACATAAATGTATGATAAAGTATTCATTCAGCCCCTAACTCGATATGCGACTTGCCGTCTTGTTGCACACCGCCACGTTGCAAATATAATACGACACAAAATTTGATGCAACTATCTGTTTAATTGTTTGTCAATTTGGTCGAAGTAGATAAATAGAAAGTTGGAAGGTTAACAGATAATCATAAAGTGATTAAATTGACTTAATTTACCAATAAGTTCGTCTCGGGAATCGTCGAAACGTATTATAATATGAATTAATGCAAAAAAGTGTAATGGTCTGACGAATCGTATTATGGATTATTTCCTTCATTATCTACTCTGATGCTTTAATGTTTACCGTATATACTTTCTTAATATGCATTTAATAAAAAGTTGTTATTTTGACATTACAAACAGGCACTTAATAGTAGATTGTTGCATGGAGCGCAAAGTGAGTTATTAATGCACGAGAGTTATGTTAATCGATACGAGTAACACGAGTAATCTACTTTTCTTTCAACTACCAATCTACCTACCGTGATAAAATATACCTACTCAAAATAAAAACTCAAGTTAATGAAAACAAAGTTTGCCTAAGCTTTTAAATATTTATCCCGCGACTTTTGCGGCAAAAGGTTAATAACATTTTAATTTGCAGCTGTTTTTATACTTCTGAAGTTGCATTCATATCGCTATCAATATTTCTATCTTTTAAATCTTTTCTTGCTAAATATGAAGTATCAAAGTTTTACAATGGTACAAAATGCGCGCCATTTTTTTTTTCACCGATTCGGTTTTATTCAGTCGATTTCTATTTTCAGCCAGTATCTTTTTGATCTAATGCATACATTTTATTTTAAAATTAATGAGAGACATTAAACCTCTGTGGTAAATTTATATCTAAATAAAAAACAGTGCATTAATGAAAAACTGTTCAATCATGAGATTTCATACAACATTCCTGCACTGTTTTGGCTCTAAGCAATAAATACGTCCTTTGTGATCGGTTTTGTAGTGATTAATGATAACATTACTACGTAGTTGAAAGAAAATTTTATTTATTTGTATGTCTACATACTTAATATTATTAAAAAATCTCCATTTCTGTACCGTGGTGCAATATTAGGGGTGAATACTTCTCATGTTTGACGAGCGGGGGTATGTCTTTAGCCCGCCATGTCACAAGTTTGACGACTCGCCCCTCTTGTACACTCGATCAATTATGGTGCAAGCTGTAGTTTACTTCATTCCATTGTCATTTTTGTACTAAAATAAAATTAGGTAAATACTCTTAAGAGTTTTTAGGTGACTATTATAAAAAACAAACAAAAAAGAAACACTGGCACTCCGGTAGTGCCGACAGAAGTGAAAACTTGAACAATTACGAGTGTATTTTGTGAATCGTCTTATAAACAAAACACGCGTGTTAAGGTGTGTTCCTTATTTTATAGGGTTTTTTGCAAATCAGGTATGATGACCAAAGTGACTGGTTTATTCTTCTCGTGAAAGGAATTTATTCAGATTTACAAATAAGCACACAGGATAGACTTCAGTTCGTGGTGTTGGTCGCGGCAGTGGTAAGAGAAGCAAGCCGCTCGCATGGAGCTCGTCGTCAGTTATATATCCGTGGTTCAGCGCCATCTCGTCGTTGTTGGATGAACTACGTAGTTAGTACGCGAGGCCCTCGTAGTTCTTCCCGATGTGCATAGATGGCGCTGTCCTCAACAACGCGCGTCTTACGTTTTACGTCTTACGTTTTACGTCTTACGAATTTTCGATCAGGGTCACGTGACCTGACGCGAGTTTAGAAGTTTTTACCCATTCCAAAAAAAGTACACAGCGCCGCTAAAGAAGTTTTCACTTCAAAAACAAATTGCTGTAAATAAAAACGTTCAAAATCTAGTCGCAATCTCATTTCAGTGACAGTCAATGTCAAAAACTTGTCAAAAATACAGCAAAATTAGAGGTATTTTTGACAGATTGAGACTGAGATCAGACTAAAATTACGAGAATTGCCCCTCTGGTCACACATGTTAGGTCATACTAAATGCACCGTATAATTTCAAAACTGTATAGTTTTTAAAAAACTGTTTAAAGAATAATAATAAAACCGTTGTAAGTACATTTATTATATTCTAGTTTGAAACAAAAACCAAAATAATAAACTGACAAAAGAGGCAGCACTTTTAAAATGAGTTCAACAAATGAGGCTTCTGTTGCTGCTAATTTATAAAAGTTATCTCGTTTGATAAAGGTACTAGATATTTTTTCGAGTATTAAAAAATATTCTCCAACCGCGCACCCTAATCAGCCGTACAACATCCCTAAAACATTTGCATTGCATTACAAATAGTCGTGTCCACCCCCAGAGGGAGATGTCTTGATGCGTTTAAAATATTTGCCTTAGACTTTAAGCGTCACTCCGCGAAGCCTCAAGATATACACTTGTTTATGTTTATCTTTAACTTCAAAGAAGGACAGTTTAAGTGGTATGTAAGTTACTTTTGTATTCCGAGGGAATGTTTCATGTTTTTTAAATATAGCTTAGGGCTGTTTGTCGTTAAAACGTAAACTATTCTGTTATTCATCATTAGAATTTGGGAGTGTCTTGAAATGAAAACGAAATGTTATTTCTTTTTTGAGAAATTGGAATGAAGAGGTTAGTTTGGCCATCTGTTGGATTTCTCACGTGTTCCTATCTGTTATGAATAATGAATGTTATAATTGAAAGCAGGAGTTTATTTCAATCACCTGGCATTTCATTGATTCGTTGACACGGTAAGCTACAACGGGTGTAAAGACACTTAACGAAGCCGAGAGTCACTTGTAGGTACTCCCCGTCATTGTAATTATTTTTTTTGTACTGGACCATACCCGGGAACCTTCTGGTTACGGAGATATTGACGGTTAAAATTCCAACTTATGCTGACGTTTTTTAACAAAACAATTTTTTTATATTATAACACAACCCAAGTAACATTTTAGGTTCTAGAAAGGTTTTGAAAAGGTTTTGAAAGGTTCTAGAACCTTTTCAAAACCTTTCTAAAACCTAAAATGACCTAAAATGTTACTTGGGAACCTTAGATACCCATACGACCCTTGTAGCGTTGCATGCACCCATGAGCACAATGTTTAGCGTGTGCTACATTGCGTACTACCGCAAACAGCAAATTTTCACACCGAAAAATAAAAGTCGTTTCCCAGCAGTTATTTTTGTGCAATGTTACTTAGTTTGATGTACAAAATACGTAAGCTGGCGGCAGTGTGATTGTGTCTTTTTACACTCTGTATAGTTTAATTTTCTACTAATATTTAGTTGTCAATCAACACTAAAATATTTTTTCATGTACGTATCTGTGAATACTGCTATAATAGTAAATGGAGACAAGATAGGGATTCTAGCATTTTATTTACGCCAAAACACTACCGGCCGGATTTACAGATTTATTACATTCATTACACTCCTAATTATCCTACTAATCACATCCATTACACATCTAACCCCACGGACGATCATGAGCCCCAAACCGCAACAACAAACCCGAAATATACCATACCGCTGCTAACCAGAACAAAATGCTACCAAACAACAGGTGGTCGGGAAATTAAATAATAACATTAAAGACTAAAAATTAAACACTTTACCAAAGTTTTAATGTGTCGGCCGTCGGATAAATCACTGTTTTAACGTGAAATTTTCCAGTTTAAATTGATCGCCATTAAGTAAAGTTCTGGGGCGATTGCTTAATTACGGGCCTGTCACTCAGAATTACTTTTTGATGGAAGAGGATGGAGGAAGTAAGAGGTGTGCCGCAGGGAGGTGTTTTAGGTCCGCTGTTAGAAAGTTTTTTGAGGAATTAGATACTTGGTGGAGCAATATTATGTTTTAGTTTTAGATTAAGTATGGACAGTATTAAACTCCGATCCTATGCCTATACTGAAATAAGATACCACTGAAAATGTCCCCTGCAATGAACAGGTCCATTCAAATCAGTGTGGCC
This sequence comes from Luperina testacea, assembly GCA_927399505.1. Lineage (NCBI taxonomy): Eukaryota > Metazoa > Arthropoda > Insecta > Lepidoptera > Noctuidae > Luperina > Luperina testacea. The sequence continues at coordinate 810,187 of OV656774.1, forward strand.
CCTTCCTCAAAAGACCATCACAGACGGTATAATCTACTTGGTCCTCATATTGTCTGACCGAGATTGATTTTGGTGTATCATCTCAGAGTAGTCGGATAGAAAACAACCACCCCATCTAGTTCCTAAATAATGATGATTTATAAAGAATATCATTTATCTTCTGAACGCTGTAATAGTCACAGATATTAACCTAGTTTCACTACACATACTATTAATAAACTATTCCAATATTTACATATACCTAACATAACTGTCTGGACAGACAGTCTGTATATACTCATACATATTTATCTCGGCTGTCGCTAATTACATTGTTTAGTAGAATTACCAGCGGCCCATCTATCTTCATTTGTGGATCTGCGGGGATGCTGCCCGGTGAATGCCTGAGTGCTGCGAATGATTGTTTAGCGCGTCCTAATGGGAATATTTTTAATGTCTACTTTAGTTTTAGTGTGGATAGAATAAAAATGGTAAAAGCGCGCTTTTGGTTTTTTCTTAACTTTATCAGCGTTTATTTAAGTCAAGCATAGTGCACAACACGTACGCGCCGTCCGGCACGGGCCTGGTCCTGATCGGACGGTGAGCTACCCATTACTCTCCGTCCGCAGGCAACCACGGCTATCCTCTGAACATCACTATTAATATGTATTAAACACATTAAATGAAATTCCTACAGGTTTCGATCAGGTAAAGCTACGCTTGCCGCGGTTGGTCTGCGGATGGGTGAACATCTTTAAATACCGAGACCCCTCCGTGCCTCGGAAAGCACGTTAAACCGTTGGTCCCGGCTGTCATTCGTGGATTTTTATCAGTCGTTACGGGTCTTCAGAAGCCCGAAAGTCTGACAACCAGTATTATCGAGTGGTATCGTATTACCCAGTAACCGGGTTGTGGAGGTCAGATAGGCAGTCGCTCCATGTAAAATACTGGTATTTAGCTGCATCCGGTTAGACTGGAAGCCGACCCCAACATAGTTGGTAAAAAGTTAGGCAGATGATGATGAAATACATTACATTAAATGACGTGTATACCTTGTTAATTTAATAGACGATAAATATTGAATAGTTTGTACATAACAATTTCAGATGAAAATAGTTTTCTTGTTTCACATTTTTAGAGCGTGATTTTTCAGTAGTCGGGTTTTAGTTCCTGGGTATGCAGGAAAAGGCTCATATTGATTCTCGGAGTCATAATAATTAAAAGTCCTGACTGACTGATATATCAATGCACAGCCTAAACCGCTGGTCCTAGTAACATGAAATTTGGAGGGTGTGTTCTTTGTGGAGAGTCGGAAAACACTAAGAAAGGGTTTTCGAAATTCCACCGGTGAATGGGGGGAGGATCAAATTTCACGCGGACGAAGTCAGGGGCAGAAGCTAGTACTGTATAAAAGACTTCTTAACAAACACTTCAGTCAGACCAACGTGCAACAACTTAACAAAAGCCCTATTATTTTTAATAACAATATCCTACTTCTTCTTGATTAAAATAAATTCCGTTCGACGACAACATCTGATATAAATACACATTAAATTTTCTCGGAAAGAAGATAAAAATGAAATCTGTTTTCTTGTATTGTCAAACATCGCCAACATTTAGTTAAATTAAAAATTGATTGAAGCCGCTTTTCCCGCTGTTTGTACTATACGGTTAAAAAACTGGGCCCTTCTATGTACTCTGAAAGGAGGGGAAACTCAACTCAATCAAATAATTAGCAAATATTTGTACTATGTAATTGGCTTACATAAGCGGGGTAAGCACGGAGGGTGGTCATAAAAAACTGTGGGTAGTTTATTTTTTTAAGCTCTGTTGTCGTGATCGTTAAATTATTTAAGTAGTGGTTTTAATAAGGGTTTGTATGTGTGGCAAAAAAAGTAGTTTATTTACGTGAATTACAGTTTTTCTCTGTGCAATGCTGGTTGTCCATTTCCCCACATCTTGTCTACCCCATTGATTCCTAAATGTTTTCGGGCCATCTTTGGCTGAACCATCCACTATATGAAATATTAACGTAAGTCAATACACGAAATATCGATACAAAAATAACATTTCCAAAAAAATGTATACATCGTCTATGAATTTGAAATCACTTTTTGAAGATCCGTTCCCGAGATTACAACCGATTCTCATAAACATATACCACTTAATATGTAAGTCGGTACGCTAGTAATAAAATCGGGGCCTGAACTCATTATACTATGGCGTTATATACAGAACCCAGCTCGTGATACGGCTCGCACCTGACCGGAATTGAGATTGTAGCTTCAAAGCCATCGAAGTGTAATGTTATTGCAATTTTGATAATGTACATCGCACGAGGAACTCGAGATTTTTTCTCTTAGGAGGTAATGTGCATGAGAGGTCTTATAACGGTTGGTATAGGCACTCAAAACCATGTTTAGTAACTGCTCTTGCCTTAGGATACCACTTCCCGAAAGTAATCTGGTTGGGGTAGTCTGACGGCGGTCGTTGCTTGTTAAACACTAATCAACCGTACCCGTTGGGTTATTCTGTTGAAACTCTATTTTGTTTGCCCCGTTGGTTTAGTGGTCGCAAGCGCTACTGCTGAGCACGAGGTCCTGGGTTCGATTCCCGGGTCGGAAAAAGCGGTATTGGGTTTTTCATTTGGTTTTTCTCAGTAGCAGCCCAGGTTCAGAATTTTCTGCCTGGTTAATGACAATAGACTCGCCCCCTATACACATAGCTGGTGATATGTGGGTGTAAGTATTTACAATAGGTAGGTATACCTCTGGCTAACCTATGGGGATATACAGGCGTGATGGTATGTCTATTTCGTTTCCACTGCTCGCATTGTCAGTGTCTATATCGCAACTTCTTATTTTACTGCGAATAATCAAAGTAAAGATTTTACACTTCTTTTTTCGACTGTGTCATTTTGTAAGGAACTTAAAAAAATTAAATAAAATAAACTTGAGAATCTCACTCAAAGTATCGATGCCCTTAAATACAGGAATGGAAGTTAGACACATTACATAATAAAAAAAGCTGCTTTGAAACGTTATTCATAATACTTTCAAAGTCAACAGTGTGTATGTAGGGGCAGCGTTGAGCCACGAAATGCGACCGCGTTTATGAAAAATAGACAGATTTCATAAATTTTGGATAAAATGCCTTCAAAATAAACAACATAGTTACTACTGAACTCCACTAATCATGTATTTCAACAATTTTAAATTTTACAAATTTAAATTTGTTTATCGCAAGAAAATTACAGTACTTTTCAAAACGTGATTTTGACTCTGTGAATATTATCTCTAAAAGCCAGCACTTAACAAACAAACAAACCAACAAGTAAAACAAATAAAATAACAAATTGGATAATATGATCTGAAAAATAAATGGCCTGAATTGAATTAACCACAATACTATTTAATTTAACATCTAAATCCTTGGTAATCTGACCTCATTCAGTTTTACTCATCTCCTCCTACGAGCCCGCTAGTTTCCTGCCCTCCCGGAGGTCTTAACACTGTTTTCTCAGGCACTTCGCGGCGCCTTATTGGCTCCGATATAAATTTTGTTTAGCTGAGCTCCAGCAGATCAAAACTCAGTCACGGCTGTTATCATTCCACACAGCTGATTATTTAACAGTTGATTGAAGAAAAATAGGTTCGTAGGAAGTTGGGCTAGCTTTGAATAAATGATGATTTAAATGTGGGCCGGTTATTCTAATTCAATTTAAAGTTGGGAATTGAAACTGCGGTAGCTGGAGAGAGTTATTAATGACGAAAGTGTTACTGAGAATATCTCGAAAGGACTTTTGCACCTTATTTTGTTGATTAAATATAAAACAGTTATTATCAGGCTGACAATTAGCAATTTTTGAATATCAAAAAATACAGAATATATCCCCCAGAACGCCCGTCCTTGAGCACTTCGTTGTGTTTTAAATACTCTGAAATTTTTGTTCCAAAATTACACCAACATAATATCTACACGTTCGACTACATCTACTAGGTCGTGTTCGTAACTCTTCTGCATATAACTTTAAGATAATAGCCAGCCACCACACACATGTAGAACATATCACACGTACAATCTAACTTTATCCACCACGGAATCGTCCACAGGATCCTCCATTCTTTATTACAGTTTAACAACCCACTATAAAATATATTAGAGGAAAAATGACACGAAATTAGGCACGTAAAAGTCCGGACCGACTTTACGGGACCGAAACTTACCGGACATAAAAATCCGTCGGAATTACTCAAGTTCCGTACAATTTTGACATCCTTTTAAGTGCGAGCGTTTAAGAAAACCGCTCGCGGCTACGAAGTGTCGTAGACATCTGTTTCGTAGCATATTTTCGGCTACGCGTTATCGTAGGCATTTCGTAGCTTGGTGAAAATTATCACGGCATTGTTAACTTTCTTTGGGTCAAAGGATTTCTTTTTTTCGAGTTCGTGGATTTTTGTTATTTAACTACTTATCATTAAGGTGTATTCTTCTTTTCGGTTTCAACATGGAACTCTAAAAAATTTTGTGTCAATGATTTTTATTTTATCACCCAGTATTTTAAACTTCGTAGTTCATGACCAGCGGCGGCCCTAGTATTTTTTTAGGTAGTGCTAAATCTTAATGTGGCGCCCCTATCAAACTGATTTGCAAATCAGCACAAGCGTTTTCCAATATGGACCTCCCCGCACCGCTCGCGCCCGCTCCGTTTGCGCGCCCAAATGTTCGTCGCGACTCGGTGGATACTCCGCGTCCGCGCTTTATAGTAACTTGCTATCGTCGGTCTTCGAGTACTAACTATTCGTTGACTGGTGCCTGATGGTCGCATTTCGGTTGATTTCAGTGCCCCCCCATGACGGCGCCCGGTGCCGTCGCACCGCTCGCACTGTCCTAGAGCCGCTACTGTTCATGACTACATATTATAATAAGTAAGATACAAAGGAAAAACAAAAGAATACCATGCAAGCCACAAAGGCTTAATAGCTCACTAGCAAACTGGGTGTATGAGGTTAAACCCATGCAATATTATACCCTTTTCAACAATCCCATGCATGCTGAGTATGTATCAACGTCATGCCATGTTACTGTCATCGTTAACTTACCGTCAGACAATAACTTAGACTTGAACTTTAAAGTCATGCATAAGCAATTCACGGACTCATTCCTGTAGCCGCCACTTCCCACTTCCCATATCCCAGATTCCACCTCCCAGTACCATTTTAATACATTTCAAATATTTAATCTTACGTATGGTCACGTCTATTACGAATTTACGAGCATAACCGACGAACAAGTGAGGGGAAATAAACCTTATGTACAGACGCCAGCACATCAAGCTACCCGAAACTGTCAAATTTTCCCAATCAACTTTTAACCTTATGCTTGAGCGATGAAGTTGAATATCTATTAAAGTAATTTGACAGATTGTAGTACCTTGATGTGCTGGCGTCTGTACATGAGAAAATTGCATTCAGTATTATGTCTCAAATAGTTGCATTGCTAAGAATTTATTTCAGGATTCAATGGGGAGAAGTATGTGCTCTGTGATAAAAAGAAAAGTAATTTTTGTAGTCAATTTATGAGTATTAGGAGACAAGGAGTATCATAGCATGGGGTCAATTAAAAGAGCATCCATTTTCTTTCAATATTTATTTATTAAGTATTTAATAATAGTAACATCACGCCTATTTTCCCCGAAAGGTAGGGCAGAGGTGTACCTATGAATAGTCCATCCACATTTCGCCAGATGTGACAGAGAACGAGCCAACAACGCGACACAAAACAACATGTCGCCTTCAGAAACCACAAAAGAAACATTTATAGAATATTTATAAAACAATAACACTTTGCGACACACACAAGTAGGTATAACACATAGAACTTTTATAGTTATTGCGTATATAAGCTTCCAGAAGTGTCCCGGAGCGTCTTAATAATTACCATCAAGTAGAAAATAAGCAAAGTTTTTTACATTTATACACATTCAGGCTCAAACTAAACATACCAGATTTATATTATACTCTTGTCTTAAAGAATCCCATGAAACCACTTCACCTTTGCCACAACCTACTTTAAAAAATTCGAGCCAAAACCTTAGACCAATTTTCCAGCTAACAAAGACATTCTCCCACAAATTCGGCGGCACATTCACCCACTTACTCCACAATGAACAGCTCTCGTTCTTTCCTTATGAAACCGGCCCTCAATTCCACTTCTACCTGCACTACTCAGATATTAATGAGATTTCTTGTTTCCACACCGATTTAAATATTTTATAAAGCCACGTGCAGCCGGGGGAAGACATATGTATGTTTTATACTGCAATAACCCGAAGTTAGGGGTGAATTTGTTCGAATACTCGTGTAGTTTTTCAAAAATGTCTGGTGCGATGAAATATTTTTTGACTATTGTTTCCCTTTTGTTTTTGTGTGTGGTTTTGTCTTTGTTGTCATTTTTATCTTAAGTAATTAAGCGACTTCTTTATGGGATAGTTTGTGGGAAACGTTATTAATGGTGTTTGTAAGAGACTTGTTTACAAAATAGCTTTTTCCCCTTCGAGTTTCTCATGGCGGTAGCAAAATACAAGAAAAAGAGCGTTAAAGAACTAAAGGACTACCTACAGGTATAATGGACCACCTATAATCAGTACATTCTACTTATTATAACTACTTTAGACAGTTAATCCTACTGTGTTCTAATCATATTTGTCAAAGTTAAGTAAACCAAAGCCATCCAGCTACGCTCTAATAACTTAAAACAGCACCATCTCTTAACAAAATTCAGCAACTCGTCCACATAACTATTCTAAGCAAAGCGGGATTAGAACAATATATGCAAGTGCAGCTGAGATAAGGTGTAGCTAGTTTAAGATATCTGCGTGGGTACGGTAAAGGATTTGTATATGTGCATCCTTGATGCAAGTCGCGAAGTTGACGCAAGTAATGGGAGAATGGGAGTTTGTACGGTATCGTGGTCTTGTGTCTGACTTCATATTATGCACGGCATTCTTAAATTATACAATGAGGTTGTGTATAATATTAAATAATTGACTTTAATAATTATTATTAATAAGACGTAGTCGACGGAGCCTCGCTTCACCTATTACTGTCTACAGGGTTTAAAGGAACCTAATACGAAGGAGATGACGGGGCTCATTCGCTCGCTTTGCTCGCTCACTCAAGCCCCCGTCATCCCCTTCGAACCTAACCTGTCCGAGTCGGGGTGCCCCAAGTCCCGAGCTCGCTTCGTTCGCTCTTGCATCCTAAGTTCTCAAGTTCAATCTTGTGTGATTCTGGGAATGAGTCTAGCATAACGTCTATTTTTACATTTTCATTTAAATAAAATACCATGGAAAAATATACCGAACAAGCAATATTCGTTAAAAAACAATTCTACTATTTGATTAGTTTGGTAAATAAAAAAATGTGATTATGAATTTCATTGAGTTGTGTTTCTGTGATAATATTCGAAATAAAAATACAAGGACCAAATTTATTAAACATTTTCTGCGAAACAAGGGAACACCGCTTGTCACTTATAACTCGTACAGTTGGCAGCGAGTTCCTGAGCTTGAGGAGCTGGGTATTCCATAATAGGTGTTTATTTATTAAGGTACACCAATAGCTTCTATGTATAATTTATCTTAAGTAATATAGATTATAATATTCTCGGTCTTACATAGTCGCCAATTACAGGTTTACCAGCAATCTCAGAATAAGTGATCACACATAATAATAACAAAACTAAACTAAAGGTTAGAACAAATTTTTTTTTATGGCAGATACTTCTTAAACTTAAGATTAATAACAAAAATTAAAATAAAAACACGAACAACTTTACAATTTTGCCCACTTACTTAAAACTAAGACTAAGTAAACAATATTAATAGAAATGAGATCATAATAGAAAGTATAGCTTCTAAAAACAACTTATAAAAAGGTGAATGATTTCTAAAATATACTAACAAATTATCAGATTGTGTTTTTCGGGTCTTCACTATTTTGGCTTTAAAGACCTTTATGGAATCATGGTATAGATCAACATCTGGTACAAATTTTATCAAAGATTTCATCTCTCTGCTGAGTCGGTTTAGTGGTGCGTTTACTCCAATATTTGTGTTGGATGCTCGAGTGTGGAATACATCAGTTACAGGGTATTTGGGCATTGTGTAAGGAACTTTTAGTACAATACGCTGAACTAATCTGTCACAGTCTAATTTTTTATTTACCAATTTGTAAAGAAACATTACACTCTGTGTCAGTCGACGGTCGCGCAGAGAATCCATATTGTAGCATCGAACACGTTGTTCATATGGACACCAGGGAGATATTTTACCAAACCTATATGCGCTAGATGTTTCGTGAAGGCCCTCTGGATGCTTTCGACTCTTTGTGAGTGCATAGCATAGTGCAGGTTCCAGACTACGCTCGCAAACTTAAGGTGGCTCCGAACTAAGGCATTATATAACACTATTTTAGTTCTAGCCAGCTTGAAGCCTTTAGTGGGTCTCTTAAGAAATCCAAGTATCCTTGCTGATTTCGTGACAATGCTATCAATATGACTTCTGAAGTTAACTTTGTCATCCATGATGACACCAAGATCTCGAATTGCAGAAATACCTCTCGAACCTCTCACTTTGATGATACAGGACCAAGGAAACAGTCATGTGCGAATGTCTAATCGCACATGACTGTTTCTTTAATCTACAATACCATAATTTTGATACAATAATTATAGCATTTTGGGCAACTGTCGAATTAGAAAAATAATCATGTGAGGAGCGTAGACAAAATCACCTCTCTGATAAAAAAAAACTGCTATTGCAGATGTGTCTCTTGGGATATGCTGTTTTATCAAATTCTACGTCAATATATACATACGCTGTTTCTAAAACACAGGTGTCTGTTCTGCCCATCCCCCATAATCCCATTGTCGCTACATACAACACTCCCGAGAAAAGCATGGCGTGACAACCATTTACATTGACATTTTGGGGAGACATTTTACATAGAGCTACTTACTCTGCTGATAATAAACTATGGAGATAGTTTGTCACTCAACACTCTGCAGGGGAAAGAGCTTTTCTACCAAAAAAAATCAGAGGTGACCTAGATTAAATTAGAAGGCAAAAAATAATCAAAAACTTTTTCTGGGTAAAGACATGTTCTCTAACGAAGGGTTAGAGAACATGTCTTTATATCTAGAAAAAGTTATATTAATTTAAAGTTTGATTTAGAACCCACGACTCCTAGGACCAATGTTTAAATTCATGGGTTCATCATCAGCCTATAATGTTCCCACTGCTGGGACACAGGCCTCCTCTCAGTGAGAGGGAGTGGGCCGTAATCCACCACGCGGGCCCAGTGCGGGTTGGTAGATGTCACATCTCTTCGAATTTTTGGTTCTAGGACATGCCGGTTTCCTCACGATGTTTTCCTTCACCGTTTTGTGAGCAGTGGTGATGAAATAATTTACACAAAGTAAAGCGCCTGTCTGGGTTCGAACCTACGACCTACAACTCGTAAGTCGCGGCCGTTACCACTTGGCCACCACTGCTCGTTAGATCAAAATAATTTGGTTTCAAAGAATTTTAGTCATAAACTGGTTTTCAGGTTACGTTTAAAATACAACCGCATCTTGTAAGATTGGAAGCCACTAATATAACCACACTATAGCCTAGGCTAGGAAGACGACTATGAACTAGTAGACTGAAATATGTCCCACAATCCCTTCCACACACAATAAACAAGCTAGAGCATACTAGTGTGCGCGGTTCTGCAGTCTTAGAGAATATTGCGCCATAACTCGGCCGGTTGGAACTGGATTTATCCGGTTTCGTATGCGCCGCTACTTCATAAAGGCAGTTACGGGATAATCCGTAGTATAAACGCGCTTTCTGGCTCTGTTTGTGCTTTGAATGCTAATATTTGGTAGTGCGAAATTGCCGGTGTTTTTAAAAACCAAAAGGAGTAAGCTACCTGATACTATTCGTTTTAATTTTAACGTTCCTTTTACCTAGTTCCGAAAAGCGCTTTGCTTGAATAAACTTTGCAACTACATATTTTGCCTTTAGTACGTAGATACTAGTAAGGTTTTTAGTTTTTTTAGTTAATTCAACGTGCACTCACATCGTATACCTACCTATTTTGCAGGACAATACCATTTCAATGTAATAATAGGGTTAACAAGGGTGAATTTCATATCATCGCGCAAAGGTGAAAAATCCAACAGAACTGGAGAACCTATTTGGAAAAGAAAAACGTAATTATTTACCCATCAATCGAACAAGTCCACAACAATCGTTATGGATTCCTATACAACACACAAAGTTGATTATAAAATACTCAGCATTATTCGTCTCAATAATTCGCTGGAAAAAAATAAATTACCCCAAAATTGGAATAACAAGATAGGCACGAGAAATAATTCCCATTGTCAGGGGACTTGAACTTATTGAGGGAAACCAATTTGCTCCAGAAAAATCCAGTTTTTTTCCGGTTTGCGCCGGATAGGAGTCGTTCTATCTGGTCGGAACCGGTAAAAACAAAGATTTAGATGCGACCGTGTTGAAGTTGTTTGTTTTTATTGTAAAATGTAAATGGATTATCGTAACGATGTTTCGTGAGATTATTGTTTTATATTTGTAAGGGGCAGGGGTGGCAAGCTGTGGTGAAAAACATGATTGACTTTTTTCTTTTTCATTACTGTTTCAGCACCTCATACCTTAAAGGTACTTTTTGGTGCCAAATTTTCAAATATGATATTTGAAACTTTGGCACCAAAAAGTACCTTTAGAAAACTTACATAAAATATGTAAAAACGAAAACTCTTTAACTATAAATGGACGCTCAGGTTCAGACATAAATGTATTCAAATAAAACTCGCAATTCCAAAGGACCAAAAGTTTAATCAAAAAATTTTGAACACATCAAAGACTTTCGAAACTTCTTACACAAAAACCATATTTCTAAACTTATTCGTACGTGTCCAGATCGCAGACGTACTCTCAAAGGGACGATATCAATATATTAACATACGATGGTTTTCTCTCACCCCGCCGTGGCGCCCTCGCGCGGCCGTATCGCGAACTATCGGGCGCCAACTTTGTTCTATGCAAATTTAAACGCCTGCATTTTATGGCTGAGATTCGTTGTAAGTTATGAGCTGTTATTATAGTTTTTAGGGTTGGATGTTTCTCTTATTATGATTATGGGGTGAAAGAGGGGGAACGTTATTATGTATGGGGAAATTAAATATGTATGCAGATTGCAGTAGCCCCAGATAAGAATAAGAAGTTGCAATTCGGCAGGAAACTCTGTCTTGTTTTAGTATATAATTAGGTGTATATGTCACGGCTAATAGCCGAAGTGCGGCTACTCCTATTTTTAACCGGCCAAAGTGCGGATACACCTATTTCAGCCGGGTACAACTAGGTACAGTCGGCCACATGCGGTTCGTGTGTACTTCGGGTGATATCGGTTACATGGTTGCGGTCGGTCGATAGCTTAGGCAACGTAGGATACAAGAGCGAGCAAAGGGCACCCCGAGGTTAGATTTGGTTAGGTTATTCTAAACCCTTTCCACAGAAGTACTCGGCTAAAACTAGGTGTAGCCGCAGTTCGGCTATCTGCCATAATATATATACACCGTATTCTTCACGTTATCCATATACTTTGTCAAACGCTTCTATAGCTTTTACAAATTAAATCTAACAAAGGAAATAGTACTTAAAAAGGCTTCGTTACAAAGATATTTGTATGAAATTTAATTGAGCTAAGCAGTGAGAAAGGGTCGTACCTTATTTTTGACAAGTTTCAGCCCGTCAAATTTTATGACTGAAACTACGTCGTTGCCAATTCGGATAAAGAGGCATGCATAACGGGTGATTTACGTGAAGGTATTAAGTTTGTAGGAAAATTAACAAAAATAAGAATTCATAAATGTGTCCTTTATACTATTATACGCAGATGATCTAAAAATTTTTAGGCCAGTTAAAAGTTTGCACGATTGTCTACTCTTACAGGAGGACCTAGATAGGTTCTCTTCATACTGTTCAATTAATAAACTACAACTTAGCATATCTAAATGTTGCTGTATAAGCTTTACTAAAAACAAAAATATTATCGCGCATCCTTACTCTTTAAATAATGTGATTTTAACAAGAGAAACACTAGTGCGCGATCTTGGAGTTCTATTGGATGACAAATTACATCTTGACATTCATATTGGTAAAATTATAAATAATGCCTTCCGTATGTACGGTTTTGTGATGAGATCAGCCACAGAGTTTCTTCGCCCATATACATATTTATATCTTTACAAATCGTTAATCAGGTCCCAGTTAGAGTACGCTGTTGCGGTATGGAATCCCTTCTATAATAAATACTCAGATGCGATTGAAAAAGTTCAAAGAAAGTTTTTGAAAGCCATGCATTTCCGTTGTTTTCGTACTTATGCATCTTATGAGGATCTTCTGAATAAGTATAAGTTACATAACCTTAAGGCCAGACGTATTATTTTAGAGACAATGTTTCTATTCGGTCTATGTAATAACGCCTGTGATTGTATGGATATCACTAATAGGATTAGCTACGTGGTACCTAGAACAACCATAGGCCGAGGGGTGCGCGCACGACCACTATTTGCAGTACCTTCTAGTCGAACGAATGCAGGCTTACGAGCACCCCTACGTCGTCTTACTGGTCAATATAATAATCTATTTCAAAATATTGACATCTTCGCTCTTCCAACCAGTAAATTTAGAGGCCTTGTTCGTGACACTATCTTGAATATTGTTCCATAATATTCTTAACTCTTAGACTGTATTTATAATTTCTAGTTTATCTTTTTTGTTTTTTTTGCATGCCTTTTTAGTGTTTAGTTTTATCATTAACACTTATGTGATTTTATTGTAACTATCACATTTTAAGCGCACATCGCATTAGTTTTTATAACTTTTCTTTATAATATGTGGAAAATGTCGTGGGTTATACATTTACTCACTCTGTAGCTCATATTTTATGTAATATTGTAATGTGTAACCGTTTATTTTCCCAAATAAATAAAATAAAAATTTATGAAAAATGCTTATTTCCATGGTCTGAACATCTTTGTTCGAAGTTTATGTATATCGTCCGGAACACGGTGTATATTATATTTATAGTTTTGATAGGTATATCTTTATTCTCAATTCTCACTATTGCACCTACCACTGTTTGTCTTTGCATCACCCAAATGTTGACTGGTAGTAAATGTCTAAGGCATTAAGTCCGCCTGTGTACATATAAGTGCTGAAAGTATTAAATAAATAAAATATATTTAATCTGAACTAAGATACTGTAATTTTTAGTTAAGTATGTAGTGCTTCCCTTAATGCCATACAAAAAACTCTCACTACAATAGGTAAAGCTATTTAAATAAATACTGTTTATTGACTTGCTTATAAGCTTCTTTCTATAAACAAGGATTAAAGGGGAAAGTAGGTAAGGGTGAACCATCCACTTCACCTTCAGCCTCGTTCAAAAATCAGTATTGAAATAACAGGTTAGCATTTAAAATATTCAGAGAGAGCAGATATAAAGTCATCTATGTAAACGAGAAGCCGGGTGCACAGAATAAAATCATAAACTTCAATTTCACGCCACAGTGTAGCAGAGTAAGTTAGATAATGTTAAATAAAATGCCAGTGCGATTGTAACTAACTGCTTTCTACGCTGGATAGTCGATGAGATTCGATTATGCTGTGGAACTAAAATATGGGTTTGTGAGGCAGTGTATTAAGGATTTCAGTTGTATGTGAGTTTATTTGTTAGGTACTTTGTGGGTTTCTTATTTGTAAGGAAACAGTGTTTTAGGAAACAGCAAATAAAATGATATTGTATTGTATTTTAACAACCTGACGATGTCCGATTGTTCACTGTTGAGTTATTGAAGTAATCTTACAAGTCCAAAATAAATATTATTTGTACTAACATTAACACAAATATTAACATTATCAAAGTTATGACTGTACAATAAATATAAAAGAATTCTTTAAAGTTTTTCACATGCCAACACTTCAAAGCACTAAAAACTCTTCACGAACGAATTCACAAAATTAACTTAACGACTTAAAACTACTTAGGAACACAAAAGCGCAAAAAAAAAAACAGAAAAATATTTACTCATACCATGAATATTCTATTAGCGTTCGGATCTTTTTACACTGTGGCATTTATAAGATGGTCCATACAGTGCAGTTTGGGTAAAATTTTAATTAGCCCCACGTTTTGGTCCTTTTTGTTGGCATTTTTAATAGGAAAGCTAAATTGAAGTTATTTTTTGCTGTGCATGGCTTAAGCTGGGTTGCACCTGCTCTCTGGGTATAAAAGTCTAGGAAAATTTTAAGATGGTATGTTAGAATGCGAAAATAAAAACATGTTTAAATAAAAAACCACAGGTGTTTGCCACAGACCACACAACAAAATAATGTTTTAAAACCAGAATTAACTCACCCAGTCTTATTAGAAAACAAGGTTAAATCTTTAGAGCCTGCGGTGCTATTCTGTAAAAATCTCACCGTGAAAACTTAGGTGAAGTGAGCGTGGAGCGAGCTGTCAATAGTGTCGATTTCTAGCAAAAACAAACTCACTTCACCTAAGTATTCACGGTGAGATTTTTACAGAATAGCAACGCAGATTCAAACCTTTGACACCTGATTTTATTTCGAACTCTTTTGTGACAAAGTTAACGTTCTTACTACAAAAACTGACGTCAAACCAGAGTCTATGTAAGTTATCAATTTTGTATTAAGACCTTTATTTTGCTCTGAATACAGTTTGCAGTATAATAACGAGCACAAAGGTTTGGAGAACTCGTTTTGTAATAAAACTGAACTGAGGGGCAGTTCCTGTAATTTTGGGAACGTTCGCATTCTAACCTCCAGCAAAAATACTTCCAATTTCCTACAAATTTTTGTCAATGATTGTCGCTGAGATGAAATTTTGACTAGATTTTTAACGTTTTTAATTACGAGAATTAGCCTTCTGATATACTCTGCAGAAAAATTGGTTTAGTTTATCTGGCATTGCACTGTACTGATTTAACTTAAAATATACCAATAGAATCAAGATTCTATACATAAATATATTTCGACCGTAGGTTCAATTGAGGTAAGGGACAAAATACCCAAAATGAGTTGAGTATACAGTTTTGTTCAGAATTTTTCGCTCTATCGAATGGTGTATATGAAAAAATTCTAGCTTAAGAAAAATGTCCCTTACCCTAATGATTTTTGGATCCAAATTTCGAATCACCCCCATAATAACAATGTATCTGAAAGACTACGCAATATAGGAACTTGAAATGGTGTAATTATCGCCGCCAATCCACTTCAAATAAGGTAAGGGTCTTCCCAATCAACGAATTACCGTTACATGGTTTATTTTTGAAGAAACAGTAATATAAAGTGCGTACTTCATTTGCTGTCAAAAACCTCTTTACACTGTATTTTTTTCATAAATTTTTTCAACAAGTCCTTTACACTATTTTTGATTAATAGATTGGATCCAACGCAGAGGTCAATTTAATGTAAGGGACGGGACTACAAGTTACTTGGTCAGTAAGGGACATTACTAACAAAAATACGTTGTTGTAAGGGACATCTATTTTCTTAAATAGCTAATTTATTTAAATAAATGTTACACATGTAGATAGAGCACTAAAATACAAGATTATGTGTGAAATCAGACCCGAAAAAGGTTAATAACTAAAAAAGTTATGGGCGATTTAGTCCGAAAAAAAACTTTGTCGGCCTCTCCTGAAAAATCATATGTTGTCCCTTACCTCAATTGAACCTACGGTCGACGATATAAATAAGCTACTGCGGCATGAGACTGTTTATCAAGATAAAAAGTCTCATGCCGCAGTAGCTTATTCAAATTCAGGTGCAGTCTGTATTTCACGGTATATTTATAATCCTGTTCAAAATCCAACTAACTCTAAACGCTGCAAACAGCAACAGTTTCCACAAACCTCATGAGAGAGAGAACACACGTACTTTTTTAATCACACTGTTTTCTGCTATCCAAGTTAGGATTGACATAGAAAAGGAAAGGGCAGAAGGTTCACTATTATGTAAGCGGTGAGAAACTGAAGCACACTAGGACGACATGATGAAAGGTTTATATCTTACTGCACTGCTAAGTACATGACTTGTACGGTTATCTTACCGTATCAATTTCGGAGTAATTTCATAACACACTAACAATAAGAATCATTTTACTTTTGACCGTTCAACACCATTCATTACGTGATTTACGTTGTTGAGCAGACAAATTTTCTAACATTTGAAGCAATGGATTAACAATATACTTCAAAATGATTCAGAACAATCTGAATCATTTTGACCAGCACCCTAATTACGTCTTAATACTAATCACAAGACTGATAGTGTATTAAGCAATAAAAAAAAAAAAAATTAAGGTGCTGATTATAAAGTCATCCAAAGATAAAATGTTAAATCGTTCACTGTCCGATGAATCCCATAATGGTGTGTGCTAATTGTTTAACTATTTTATAACATACTACGACATTAAATTGTCAATTAGGGTGTTTTGAAATTGCCTTTACGAGTGGCGACTCAGGAGAATAACACGATTCAAGTGCCACTTTATTTTTCAAATCTTTGGCTCAATCATTCTATTGCAACACGTAATTTTGTCAACAACAACAACATGACTCATTTGTTTTCTGCAAATTGTACTTCTGCATCTTCTTACTGCATCCGTCTTCAAGTTCAGTATCTGTTTTTATGCAGCGTGCAACACTGGCTGATTTATTGCCCGTAAAACGAGATGAGAGCGCCGTCTCTTTCACTCGGTAGGATGCACAGGTTTTTGTTAGAAATACTGGTAGTGTAAGTGATAGAATGAGAGAAGAAATATTGAATTGAACTTATTCAAGAAATGATTTTTGTTGGTGGTAACTGTTATGTATATGCAAAATGATGAAGGGGTATAATAATTTATTTAGGAAATGAATAAGATCAATAAATTGTGAGAGCCAATTTATAGAAAATTAGGTTTTAGTAAAACGGAAACCACTATAATGAATGATAGACTGTTTAAATAGAGTTAGATATTTATAGCAAAATACAACTTCTACGTGGTATTGAAAAAATTACCTGACATAAATGTTGCATTCACAAAATATGATCTTAATATTTAATACATTATAGAACGAATTTCCTTCGAAATAGCTCTCGGAATACATTTAGTTTTGTTACTGTTTGATAGTTTTGAAGGTTGTTGCATAATTGAATAAGTTTCGACTTCCCTTGCCTACTCTCCTATGTGTTAATCTGTCTGGATATCTCACAAAGACAGAGCGTCTTAAATTTTGAATCCTTAACTTAGTAACACAATAATCGCTTTGTCAAACTAAAGAATAATTAAAACTGCACAGCTAAGTATATAATTATTGGAAGTCTGATTTTGTGATACAAATAAAGTTAAAAGTAGACTTTGATGGTAGCAGTAACATTTTAATTTTCTTGATTTGGGAAATAGTTCGTTAGGATTATACAAAACTCGCGCGACAGAAATACCCTCTATGGAAAGCAAAGCTATGATCCACCATTATTTGGACTATTCAACATTATAACCGAAACACTGCTCTATTTAATTTTATTATTACACAAACTTTATTAACTTCCATAAAAGCATACTTTACTAACCCAACATAACATAAAAGAAACAAATTTCTCTCGTACATCACCTTAAATGCCGTGTTTAAATTTTTCGTCCAAAAACTGCAACAATCCTGGCAACACTAGCCATACGGGGAAGTTTGCACATCTCATTTAGTTAATTTATTCGTCGTGGCAACACCGCGACCTAGGGGAATTTGTTCAACTATGGGCTCTGAAATGGTATATCTTTGCTATTTTCTTGTTAAACAAGCAGTTTTATTCAATGGGAGGATTTGAGTGATTATTGCAGTGTGTTTTTGGGCAGTGAAATTATGAAACATTGCGGTTTGTAACGCTTTGAAAGGATTACTCCCGAATACCAAGGACCAAAATGACTGGCTAAAAAGCGAGTTGCTTATTACTCAACATAGTCAGGAGGGGCTATCAATAAATATAAATTTAAAAAAAAAACAAGTAAGTAAGTTGAACCTTTAACCAAGTGGTAAAACAGAGATTTTAAGAATTCTGGTTGACTCCTATTAGTGACTAGCCTAGCCATAGCAGATGTGGTAGACTTTATAGATCTGCTCAGAAACACGAGAAGGAATCACTATCAATGATTTAAATTTTCTGCACCCATATAAAATTTACCCATTCAAACTATTTAAATTTTCTTTCTTTTATACATATAATTCTTTTATACATAGTTTTATATCAAAACATCAAGATCATAAGGGTAGTTCTTCAAAAAGTATTCTCCGCGTAACTTTCATGGTGAATATTTTTTTTTTAATAATCTACATTTAAATGTACCCACATTTAAGACGCTGTAAAAATAATACGTATTTTTTTATTTTATGTAAATCGGTGCATAAACTACTGAGATATTTTATTTTGAAATTTCTGTGCCCATGAAAGTTACGAAAGACAACATAAACATAATTATTACTTACTAATAATTATTGCTGGCAGATAATGGCCCCGATTCTGTTGTTCACAAACTAAACTAAATTTATGTTCAGGCATCTTTTTCTTTCTATTTCATTATGAAAAGGACAGAAGATAAATATTAGTTTAGTCCTGTCAAATTAAGATAATCCATAGACAATTTAGACGTGATTAAAAAATTGGCTATTAAAGACAGCTTTTTTGAGCTTCACGATAGCATCTGCAGCGTCACAAGTAATCTAAATTTATCATTCAATGGAAATATATAACTTTCGTGGTGCCCTAGCTAACTTTCGTGGACAAATTACCACGAAAGTTGTGCCACGAAAGTTATGAAAATTTCACATTTTTGGGAATTACGATTAAACTTATAGGTAAACTAGTATTTGGGCGTTGCGCGAGCTGCAAGCAGCTCGCGGGGTCGTGTTTTTGAGGAGTATTTCTTACCCTTGTAAAAAGTATTTGGGCGTTGCGCGAGCTGCAAGCAGCTCGCGGGGTCGTGTTTTTGAGGAGTATTTCTTACGATAGGGGGAGAGGGGGGAGTTTTAAAAAATGATTTTGACCAACTCTGGGCCCCTTGATATGAATCTGAAAAAAAAATGTTCCAAGTCTCTTAACTTCCGAGATCTACCTAGAGGGGGGGGGAGAAGGGGGCAAGGGGGAAACTTTAAAAAATGGATTTTACTTTTCCGAGCCTCCTCTATACGAATCCGTAAAACAACAAAACACGGGACTCTTAGTTTCCGAGATACGATGGGGGGAGGGGTGAAGGGGGGGAGAGGGGGGAGTTTTGAAAAATGATTTTGACCAACTCCGGGCCTCTTGATATGAATCTGAAAAAAAAAATGTTCCAAGTCTCTTAACTTCCGAGATCTACCTCTAGAGGGGGGGAGAAGGGGGGCAAGGGGGGCAACTTTGGATTTTACTTTTCCGAGCCTCCTCTATACGAATCCGTAAAACAACAAAACACGGGACTCTTAGTTTCCGAGAGAGTGGGGTGGAATGGAGAAGGGGAGGTTGAATTTTGAAAAATGGTTTTTACTTTTCCGAGCCTCCTCTATACGAATCCGTAAAAAAACAAAACCCAGGTTTCTTAATTTCCGAGATAAGATGGGGGGAGGGGTGAAGGGGGGGAGAGGGGGGCGTTTTGAAAAATGATTTTGACCTACTCTGGGCCCACGGACGTGAATCTGAAAAAGAAAATGTTCCAAGTCTTAACTTCCGAGATCCGCCTAAAGGGGGGAGAATGGGGGGAATTTTGAAAAATGGTTTTACTTTTCCGAGCCTCCTTTACCTATACGAATCCGTAAAAAAACAAAACCCAGGTTTCTTAATTTCCGAGATACGATGGGGGGAGGGGGGGAGAGGGGGGAGTTTTGAAAAATGATTTTGACCAACTCTGGGCCCCTTGATATGAATCTGAAAAAAAAAATGTTCCAAGTCTCTTAACTTCCGAGATCTACCTAGAGGGGGGGGGGGGAGAAGGGGGGCAAGGGGGGCAACTTTGAAAAATGGATTTTACTTTTCCGAGCCTCCTCTATACGAATCCGTAAAACAACAAAACACGGGACTCTTAGTTTCCGAGATACGATAGGGAGGGGGGAGAGTGGGGTGGAAAAGGGGAAGTTTTGGATTTTTCCCATACTCGTGAGAGTTACTTCTATACGAATCTGTAAAAATATACCCACCTCCCCCTTCACCATCTGGGAGAACAACGCTTCGCTTTACCGCTACCTAGTTTCCGAGATACGATGGGGGGAGGGGGGGAGAGGGGGGAGTTTTGAAAAATGATTTTGACCAACTCTGGGCCCCTTGATATGAATCTGAAAAAAAAAATGTTCCAAGTCTCTTAACTTCCGAGATCTACCTAGAGGGGGGGAGAAGGGGGGCAAGGGGGGCAACTTTGAAAAATGGATTTTACTTTTCCGAGCCTCCTCTATACGAATCCGTAAAACAACAAAACACGGGACTCTTAGTTTCCGAGATACGATGGGGGGAGGGGTGAAGGGGGGGAGAGGGGGGAGTTTTGAAAAATGATTTTGACCAACTCTGGGCCTCTTGATATGAATCTGAAAAAAAAAATGTTCCAAGTCTCTTAACTTCCGAGATCTACCTCTAGAGGGGGGGAGAAGGGGGGCAAGGGGGGCAACTTTGGATTTTACTTTTCCGAGCCTCCTCTATACGAATCCGTAAAACAACAAAACACGGGACTCTTAGTTTCCGAGAGAGTGGGGTGGAATGGAGAAGGGGAGGTTGAATTTTGAAAAATGGTTTTTACTTTTCCGAGCCTCCTCTATACGAATCCGTAAAAAAACAAAACCCAGGTTTCTTAATTTCCGAGATAAGATGGGGGGAGGGGTGAAGGGGGGGAGAGGGGGGCGTTTTGAAAAATGATTTTGACCTACTCTGGGCCCACGGACGTGAATCTGAAAAAGAAAATGTTCCAAGTCTTAACTTCCGAGATCCGCCTAAAGGGGGGAGAATGGGGGGAATTTTGAAAAATGGTTTTACTTTTCCGAGCCTCCTTTACCTATACGAATCCGTAAAAAAACAAAACCCAGGTTTCTTAATTTCCGAGATACGATGGGGGGAGGGGGGGAGAGGGGGGAGTTTTGAAAAATGATTTTGACCAACTCTGGGCCCCTTGATATGAATCTGAAAAAAAAAATGTTCCAAGTCTCTTAACTTCCGAGATCTACCTAGAGGGGGGGGGGGAGAAGGGGGGCAAGGGGGGCAACTTTGAAAAATGGATTTTTCTTTTCCGAGCCTCCTCTATACGAATCCGTAAAACAACAAAACACGGGACTCTTAGTTTCCGAGATACGATAGGGAGGGGGGAGAGTGGGGTGGAAAAGGGGAGGTTTGGGATTTTTCCCATACTCGTGAGAGTTACTTCTATACGAATCTGTAAAAATATACCCACCTCCCCCTTCACCATCTGGGAGAACAACGCTTCGCTTTACCGCTACCTAGTTTCCGAGATACGATGGGGGGAGGGGGGGAGAGGGGGGAGTTTTGAAAAATGATTTTGACCAACTCTGGGCCCCTTGATATGAATCTGAAAAAAAAAATGTTCCAAGTCTCTTAACTTCCGAGATCTACCTAGAGGGGGGGAGAAGGGGGGCAAGGGGGGCAACTTTGAAAAATGGATTTTACTTTTCCGAGCCTCCTCTATACGAATCCGTAAAACAACAAAACACGGGACTCTTAGTTTCCGAGATACGATAGGGAGGGGGGAGAGTGGGGTGGAAAAGGGGAGGTTTGGGATTTTTCCCATACTCGTGAGAGTTACTTCTATACGAATCTGTAAAAATATACCCACCTCCCCCTTCACCATCTGGGAGAACAATTATGTCAGTGAGTCAGTCAGTCAGTGGTAATCGAGCTTTATATTAAACTTATAGGTAAACTAGTATTTGGGCGTTGCGCGAGCTGCAAGCAGCTCGCGGGGTCGTATTTTTGAGGAGTATTTCTTACCCTTGTAAAAAGTATTTGGGCGTTGCGCGAGCTGCAAGCAGCTCGCGGGGTCGTGTTTTTGAGGAGTATTTCTTACGATGGGGGGAGAGGGGGGAGTTTTTAAAAATGATTTTGACCAACTCTGGGCCCCTTGATAATGAATCTGAAAAAAAAAATGTTCCAAGTCTCTTAACTTCCGAGATCTACCTAGAGGGGGGGGAGAAGGGGGGCAAGGGGGGCAACTTTGAAAATTGGGATTTACTTTTCCGAGCCTCCTCTATACGAATCCGTAAAACAACAAAACACGGGACTCTTAGTTTCCGAGATACGATAGGGAGGGGGGAGAGTGGGGTGGAAAAGGGGAGGTTTGGGATTTTTCCCATACTCGTGAGAGTTACTTCTATACGAATCTGTAAAAATATACCCACCTCCCCCTTCACCATCTGGGAGAACAATTATGTCAGTCAGTCAGTCAGTGAGTGGTAATCGAGCTTTATATAGTATAATAACTAGTATTTGGGCGTTGCGCGAGCTGCAAGCAGCTCGCGGGGTCGTGTTTTTGAGGAGTATTTCTTACCCTTGTAAAAAGTATTTGGGCGTTGCGCGAGCTGCAAGCAGCTCGCGGGGTCGTTTTTTTGAGGAGTATTTCTTACGATGGGGGGAGAGAGGGGAGTTTTGAAAAATGATTTTGACCAACTCTGGGGCCCTTGATATGAATCTGAAAAAAAAAATGTTCCAAGTCTCTTAACTTCCGAGATCTACCTAGAGGGGGGGAGAAGGGGGCAAGGGGGCAACTTTGAAAAATGGATTTTACTTTTCCGAGCCTCCTCTATACGAATCCGTAAAAAAACAAAACCCAGGTTTCTTAATTTCCGAGATACGATGGGGGGAGGGGTGAAGGGGGGGAGAGGGGGGAGTTTCGAAAAATGATTTTGTCCAACTCTGGGCCCATTGATATGAATCTGAAAAAAAAAATGTTCCAAGTCTCTTAACTTCCGAGATCTACCTAGAGGGGGGAGGAGAAGGGGGGCAAGGGGGCAACTTTTTAAAAATGGATTTTACTTTTCCGAGCCTCCTCTATACGAATCCGTAAAACAACAAAACACGGGACTCTTAGTTTCCGAGATACGAAAGGGAGGGGGGAGAGTGGGGTGGAAAAGGGGAGGTTTGGGATTTTTCCCATACTCGTGAGAGTTACTTCTATACGAATCTGTAAAAATATACCCACCTCCCCCTTCACCATCTGGGAGAACAATTATGTCAGTCAGTGAGTGAGTGGTAATCGAGCTTTATATAGTATAACTAGTATTTGGGCGTTGCGCGAGCTGCAAGCAGCTCGCGGGGTCGTGTTTTTGAGGAGTATTTCTTACCCTTGTAAAAAGTATTTGGGCGTTGCGCGAGCTGCAAGCAGCTCGCGGGGTCGTGTTTTTGAGGAGTATTTCTTACGATGGGGGGAGAGGGGGGAGTTTTGAAAAATGATTTTGACCAACTCTGGGCCCCTTGATATGAATCTGAAAAAAAAAATGTTCCAAGTCTCTTAACTTCCGAGATCTACCTCTAGAGGGGGGGAGAAAGGGGGCAAGGGGGCAACTTTGAAAAATGGATTTTACTTTTCCGAGCCTCCTCTATACGAATCCGTAAAAAAACAAAACCCAAGTTTCTTAATTTCGGAGATAGGATAGGGAGGGGGGAGAGTGGGGTGGAAAAGGGGAGGTTTGGGATTTTTCCCATACTCGTGAGAGTTACTTCTATACGAATCTGTAAAAATATACCCACCTCCCCCTTCACCATCTGGGAGAACAATTATGTCAGTGAGTGGTAATCGAGCTTTATATAATATAACTAGTATTTGGGCGTTGCGCGAGCTGCAAGCAGCTCGCGGGGTCGTGTTTTTGAGGAGTATTTCTTACCCTTGTAAAAAGTATTTGGGCGTTGCGCGAGCTGCAAGCAGCTCGCGGGGTCGTGTTTTTGAGGAGTATTTCTTACGATGGGGGGATAGGGGGGAGTTTTGAAAAATGATTTTGACCAACTCTGGGCCCCTTGATATGAATCTGAAAAAAAAAATGTTCCAAGTCTCTTAACTTCCGAGATCTACCTCTAGAGGGGGGGAGAAAGGGGGCAAGGGGGGCAACTTTGAAAAATGGATTTTACTTTTCCGAGCCTCCTCTATACGAATCCGTAAAAAAACAAAACCCAGGTTTCTTAATTTCCGAGATACGATGAAGGGAGTGGGGGAGAAGGGGGGAGTTTTGAAAAATTATTTTGACCAACTCTGGGCCCCTTGATATGAATCTGAAAAAAAAAATGTTCCAAGTCTCTTAACTTCCGAGATCTACCTAGAGGGGAGGGGAGAAGGGGGGCAAGGGGGCAACTTTGAAAAATGGATTTTACTTTTCCGAGCCTCCTCTATACGAATCCGTAAAACAACAAAACACGGGACTCTTAGTTTCCGAGATACGATAGGGAGGGGGGAGAGTGGGGTGGAAAAGGGGAGGTTTGGGATTTTTCCCATACTCGTGAGAGTTACTTCTATACGAATCTGTAAAAATATACCCACCTCCCCCTTCACCATCTGGGAGAACAATTATGTCAGTCAGTGAGTGGTAATCGAGCTTTATATAGTATAACTAGTATTTGGGCGTTGCGCGAGCTGCAAGCAGCTCGCGGGGTCGTGTTTTTGAGGAGTATTTCTTACCCTTGTAAAAAGTAATTGGGCGTTGCGCGAGCTGCAAGCAGCTCGCGGGGTCGTGTTTTTGATGAGTATTTCTTACGATGGGGGGAGGGGTGAAGGGGGGGAGAGGGGGGAGTTTTGAAAAATGATTTTGACCAACTCTAGGCCCCTTGATATGAATCTGAAAAAAAAAAATTTCCAAGTCTCTTAACTTCCGAGATCTACCTAGAGGGGGGGAGAAGGGGGGCAAGGGGGGCAACTTTGAAAAATGGATTTTACTTTTCCGAGCCTCCTCTATACGAATCCGTAAAACAACAAAACACGGGACTCTTAGTTTCCGAGATACGATAGGGAGGGGGGAGAGTGGGGTGGAAAAGGGGAGGTTTGGGATTTTTCCCATACTCGTGAGAGTTACTTCTATACGAATCTGTAAAAATATACCCACCTCCCCCTTCACCATCTGGGAGAACAATTATGTCAGTGAGTGGTAATCGAGCTTTATATATAATACTAGTATTTGGGCGTTGCGCGAGCTGCAAGCAGCTCGCGTGGTCGTGTTTTTGAGGAGTATTTCTTACCCTTGTAAAAAGTATTTGGGCGTTGCGCGAGCTGCAAGCAGCTCGCGGGGTCGTATTTTTGAGGAGTATTTCTTACGATGGGGGGAGGGGTGAAGGGGGGGAGAGGGGGGAGTTTTGAAAAATGATTTTGACCAACTCTGGGCCCCTTGATATGAATCTGAAAAAGAAAATGTTCCAAGTCTCTTAACTTCCGAAATCTACCTAGAGGGGGGGAGAAGGGGGGCAACGGGGGCAACTTTGAAAAATGGATTTTACTTTTCCGAGCCTCCTCTATACGAATCCGTAAAAAAACAAAACCCAGGTTTCCTAATTTCCGAGATACGATGGGGGGAGGGGTGAAGGGGGGGAGAGGGGGGAGTTTTGAAAAATGATTTTGACCAACTCTGGGCCCCTTGATATGAATCTGAAAAAAAAAATGTTCCAAGTCTCTTAACTTCCGAGATCTACCTAGAGGGGGGGGGGAGAAGGGGGGCAAGGGGGCAACTTTGAAAAATGGATTTTACTTTTCCGAGCCTCCTCTATACGAATCCGTAAAACAACAAAACATGGGACTCTTAGTTTCCGAGATACGATAGGGAGGGGGGAGAGTGGGGTGGAAAAGGGGAGGTTTGGGATTTTTCCCATACTCGTGAGAGTTACTTCTATACGAATCTGTAAAAATATACCCACCTCCCCCTTCACCATCTGGGAGAACAATTATGTCAGTCAGTGAGTCAGTGGTAATCGAGTTTTATATAGTATAATAATAAACAAACAAAGTACTTGAGAATAATCTCGAAGATCTATCTTATTTCTTAATACAAAATGACTTGGAAAATTATAAGCATTATCCTTCAAAATATGCGCATGAAAGTTTCTAGACCAAGGCTACTTGAAAATATTCAAAGAATAACTCGCCTCGTATTTTTTTTGTTTAGAAGCGATGAACGTACGTGTCTCGCCCACTGACGCCGGGATACTACTGAGCGTCCGCGCAGCTAAAATGTGTAGCGACAAGTTGGCGCTCTTGGAAGATACGTGCAGTTTTGTTGCGCGCTTTTGAAACTAACAAAATCGTGTGACAGAGACATAAAGCTTATTAACTATTGTCACTTAAGAGATAAAATTAATATTCTTTGATAATTATGATGCATAGTTAAATACAATTAATTAGATATATTACATTATATGCTTATGAATTGAAAACAAAAGTTATCAAAGTTTACCGTGAGCGCGAACAGAGTGTGACGCGCGAAGAACACCGATTTTGCTCCCGTTTTCGACATTAGATATTTTTTTAAATAAACATTAGAAATAATTTTAGATGTTTAATGTTTAAATTATGTACACATATAAATAAAGATTAATCTGTATTTGGTCCTAAGACTGAATGTTTAATAGGTTACGAATTAAGACCGTGTGACTGCGTTTTGAGGGACCTCGAAGAACTACCCATAAATTATTACAACCTTCTTTTTATTAAAACTTACTAACAAATAAAAACTCAATACCACTTGATCCCTCCAAATAAAAATATCCATATTATTAGAATAGTTTGTAGTCTCAATTCACCCCCTACACCCCCTACGTACGGACGGACATTAAACAGATTTCGCGCTCATAAAATCCGTAATTTGAATTCCTTAAGACCTTGCAGGGGTTCGCCCGGATCCTCTAACAGGAAGGGCTTGGGTGTAGGTATGTGCTTATGTTTGTTGGTATTTTGAATTTACTTAACTTGATAATAATTTCAGCGTTTTTGGAAGATTATTAAAATCAATGCTTCTTAAAAAGAATCACGGTTGTGCTAACTTTCGAAGGTTATTCGAAATTGAAAGTAGTTGAACTATAAGAGAGTATTACTTCTAAAAAGCAATTAAACACATCTGACCACAGATCACAGAGATTTTAAATCTGATAATGAGCATGTTGTACAAAATTAGTTTGTCTGAATATATTTAGAAATCATGTCGTAACAGGTTTATAATTGAAACTTAGCCCTTTGGTCCATTCTTTAAATTGCCTCAGAATGAAAATAAGACCTAAAAAGAACATCCCAAGCATAGCCGGAAGGCAAACTACCTATAAAGTCTGCGAGGGCCGATAGTAAGAATACGAAGGGAGGGGAATTTTATTTATGACGTCATCAAAGGCGACGCAGCTTAAGTAATTTAAGTCTGAAAGTTTTCTTTTACCGTCGCATAATTATTGGCGAAACTCGAAACTTCGGGAAGCAACTGAACTTCTGAAATAGGGTTTATAACTTTGATATTTAGTGGTCTAATATTCTATGAATATTCCAAGTTGGTTCGGAATTTAGTGGGCAAGGCTTTTAGAATTGTGTGGGAATTAAGCTGATGTTAACAGCTTGATTATCTACCTTATGAAATTTCACGGCCATTATGTTACTAAAAGGATCTTTCAAGGACGTATCTAATAACTTGGTCGCGTTCCAATTACAAAGACATCGCTTAACTCATTAGTGTCCTAGTTAAAATATTACTCACATAGGCAATTAAATAAGTAATTTTAGACTTTTCTGATTTTCATGACGATCACTAGACGATGACAGGTCGCGATAAGTTTGTTTAAACGTCAATGCACGAAATCAAAAAGGAATATCATAATAAGGGTTCCGTACCAAAATGGTAAAACGGAACCCTTATGGTAAGACTCAGTCTGTCTGTCTGTCTGTCACAGCTGGATATCTCAAGAAATTTTGTTACATTTTATAGTTACCTAGTGATATCAATAACTTCAGATTTCTGGTTTCTGATTTCTGGTTTTCTTTTCGAACTGATTATCACCCAAAGCGTAATCGCACAACATGACTAGCAACAGCAATAGTAATGACGACAACTAATTAATGTATACAAAATATTGTAAAACATTATAAAAGTCTAAGAATGCAGTTGGTCCCATTCTTCTACATACAAAACTACCTTTTTGAAGGGGTGCATAGAAAAAACTATATTTTGTGGTAAATTTTGACGTTCAAAAGTGCCTTTTTATTAAAAGGCACTTTTGAATAGCCTACTTGAAATATGTAAATGATTTGACTTTGAATTTATAAGGGTAACGCTACGGTTTGCTAGAAAAGCGGTGACCGCACATAACATGACATGTAAATGGGTGACAGCGGTAAAGATTTAAATCGCCAGATACCGTGTCAAAAGATGGTCGCGTTTCTGTTTCGTTAAAACCTCCGACACACATAATGACGCAGTGACTTAACTCGATTGTCATGAAAACTCTTTTTAATAATGTATGAGCTCATTCTTCTCAATATGGACACTTTTTCACGTGACTAAGTATGGTGAGGGCAAATCTAGCGATGTAAATCTTTGGGCAGCGGGGTTTGACTTTACGGTGTCAAAAACGCTCTCAAGGAAAACACACCAACTTACATTCATAGATAACGTTTCAGTGACGTCATTCACCGGTTTATTGCGGACGCTATGTTCTTCTACGAAACCGTAGCTTTAGTGTTACATAGAGCCAACTGTTACTACCCATGTTTACAAATAGGTCAATTAAAAAGCTCAATTAAACCCCCAAGATTAAAACGTCCAGTAATAAATGAGCTACATACCGACGTATCAGTCGTAATGAAAGTCCCGATGCAGTGACACCCCTGCCCACCCCGCCGCGATGTGGCGAGCAATATCAGCCGCTCAGACTTTTTAATTTGTTTCCGTTATTTATGTGCGTACATTCGAAGGAACGTCTTGGATTAAAATAGATGCAGTTGCTTTGTTGTGTGGGCTTTATTCTGTTGGTGTTCTATCATGGCTGGATTTTATAGAGTTTTGCTGACGTGTACTCAGAAATTAATAAAAATATATAGTACAGTTCGTGCCACGTAAGAAGAGACTTGACCCCGCCACCCCCGCCTCTTTCCGCCGCCCCGATGACGCCCGGTGCGGGACGGGGACTGGGCGTCATCGGGGCGGCGGAAAGAGGCGGGGAGGCGGGGTCAAGTCTCTTCTTACGCGGCACGAACTGTAAGTATTGTTTGAATGTCTAGCCTCGGCTATATTGAAACTTATTATTGAACTGAAGTCAGTATCTGTACTGTCAGTTATCGGTGTTTCAAAACTTTGTTGGCATCACGGATGCAGCAGTGAGCTTAACTTTCAGGTTTCAATGGTGGTGGTGAAGAATGTGGGGAGGTATTTCATTATAATATTTTAAACAGACGTCAGACGTCAATTTTATTCCACGAATAAAAATTATCTGTCGATTGAAAAATCAGCCCTAAATTACTTAACATTAAGCAACGTTTATAAAATATAAACCCCTTCATGTGTACCTATTTTGCTAGTTTTAATTTATTCTTCCCATTTGACTATTCTGGCTACTAAGCCAAGTTTGTGCAAGCTTAGTGAATATAACCGAAACAGACATAGTGTAATCACCGTAACTTAGGCTACTTTTATTTTAGAAAAAAAAAATAGGGACCCATGAAAAAAAAAACAATGAAATCTATACATCTTCTATATACAAATAAATAAAATTGGAGTGTCTGTTTGTAATAAGAGCACATTCAGCCGATTCAGAATTTAGCAAAATTACATATACCATCAAAGTGGCACCAGTACCTATAGGCATCGTCAATCTCTTGCGCTCAGTAGTCACCTGGTAGTTTCTCCTTTATCATCTTACATACAGTCCACTCATCGTTTCTCTCTTCGTTTCGTCTTCCCCTCTTATAGTTATCCTAATTCATACTGATGTCAGTTTCCGACTCCCTCTTTACATAAGAGGAAGTCGGAAACTGGCATCAGCTGGCTGGCTCAGTACTTATTCTATCCATTCGCATAACACCACGAATCCATCATCATCATCTGCCTCGCCTTTTCCCAACTATGTTGGGGTCGGCTTCCAGTCTAACCAGATGCTGCTGAATACCAGTATTTTACATGGAGCGATTGCCTACCTGACCTCCACAACCCAGTTACTGGGTAATACGATACCCCTTGGTAAGATTAAACAAACATCCCCCATCTACATAAATTATACGTGTGTTGAACACGGAATCCCATACCATGACAAATGCCATAACTGCACTGATATGCTCGACAACCACCACAATGGTTAGTAAACACATAAAACAAAGCTGTTTTTAACTGATCTAATCTATCAGGCGCCCAACAAATGACAATTAGCACGAATGTTTCACCCTTCCTGAATGTTTACCTGAAAACTGGAATATTTCATGAAAAATTTGTACTTAACGGTAAGGGCTGAGGGTTAAGGAGTAAGCTTTTAGCGATTTGTATGACAAATTGCAAAAAAAATTGAATTGAATTGTTTGTTACTTTATTGCATTGTGGACTGCAATAAAAAATTGAGTATTGAAAGTCTTACAATTCAGATAGTGTACGGCAAGACATTGTGGTGAAAGTCAAAACAGGCCAAAATTATATTTCGGTAGTCTATTGAAACTAAATACATAATGACTTTACTATTCTATACACTATAATCTGCAAAAAAAAATAACTTTAACACCTACACATAAAGTTCATTTTGCGCTGCAACTTCAACTTACTTTTGGATTTTTTCAATAGTACTAATCAGTCAAAAATCAATCTAATTTACGCTAGTTTAAAGCTGATGCTTGCTAGATGGAACTAACATCAATTGTAAACAAAGATTTGTATAGATCTTAGGTAATACGTACCTAATCAGGAGACATACATGGAGTCGAGGAGCATTAGGCTCCTATAATTATCAATTAAGGCTTAGCTGATATTCAGTCAATGGATATTGAAACTGCCAACTTAGGGACTTGAATGGACTTAATCAATCTAAGCAGTGATCAATTTAACACATAGCAATACTCATGTCTAACTGACTGACATTAACCGTCTTATTAAAAAACGAGTTTTCACTTTAGACCTAGCCTAAAACTTCGAGCCATCGTATTTTGAACTTTATTCCGACAAACGTAAAGATCTTAATGCAAAATTGACTACTAGGTAATAGGTAATACGGGCTGGTGTCCGCAACTCCACGTCAATGCGCGTGCTTTGCGTGCGGAATGAGGGTTTTCTGAAATAACTTTCGCCAGGTGGCAGCACTGACACGTCAGGTCCAGGCATGTCAAAGAGCCTATATTTTCTTTAGTCATGACTGAATGATGAACGAATGAATAAATCGAATGATAAACGTCATCATATATTTTATATTCATTGTCGAAATGGAAGACCTCTTGTCAAAGTGGTGCCAACTGGTGTCGTAAATTTTCACGAAAACCCCCATTGACTACTAATACTCAATTTTAACGTCAGTTTTTGTAATAAGAACTTTTATTTTGTCGGATTATTGTAATTCGAAATTTAAAAACGGCTCGATGATTTAAACCTTGGGTTAAAGATAAACCGTGTTTTGTTATAAGGCCTTCAGGGTTTTTGCCAAAAGCATTTTGGCTACAAATTTAAAAATGAATTCTAACATCTAGCACCAATTGTTTTTTCCTTTTTCTTATTATCTTCTTCACTGCTGAGCGACCCTGGTTAGATTCCCAGGTTGGGTCAAGGATTAATTAAGTTTTTCTTTGGAAAATTTTCAGCAGGAGCTCGAAATTTGAACTTGTGCCTGGATTATGACAATAAACCCTTAATTGCATAAAGACTTAAACATATTTTGTAAAATATGGTACTAAACTCTTGTGCTTACTCCTTTGGGGAAAACAAGCGTGATGTTATGTTAATATGTCCCCAGCAGCCTTCATCTCATAACTTGCAACAAAACTCTTTATCTACCCTCAATCTCTGCCGTCTGCTTAACACGAAGTCTTAATGATTGTTACTTAAATACGGAACTTAAATTAAGCAGGAATTTTAGGGTTCCGTAACAGTCGCGCCGGTCAGAGGCCAATGATTAATATCTCAGTTGAGGGGACAAGCGGGCACTGTTCTTGGGTAATTAGTTATTTTTTGACGTTAATTTCTTTGAAGGTGAATGGAACGAGTTGTAGTTCTTTTGTTTTGGGGGAACTGAGGAAACCGCGCCATAAACGAAATTGTTTCCTGTAAGCTCGACTAACTTGAATATTAGATGTAGCAGGTACAGTAAGGGAAATTAACTGTTTAGCCAATTGTCCATCAAATTAAATTTTGTGACAATTTTGTCTTTCTTTGACAGTTGAAATGAAATGAAGCGTTTATTTATGTAAGTAGATCTTTTAAGGCACTTTAACCAGAAATCTTCGGCATTTTTTCTCAGGATCAGTCAGCTAAGATATTCCCGCACCATCTAGTTTTTAAAATATTGACAACGTCAATCTATAGAACAAACTTAGAGGTCATGGTATCTTTTAAAGTCCAAACATTATAATTATTATCATTAAGATTTAATGTGAGTCTAACAATGCCATGGGAAGGGCCTTTTGAAGAAAGAGCCATTGCAGGTTTGAGTTGACCTGTCCCAACGGACGATATTCATGCATCAGTGTAGCTAAACCCTTGACCATCATACGAAGCTACCAGGTCTGCAGGACATTTGCGTAGGCCATATACAAAATACTCAAAACCACCAGACGCTTATAAAGGCATGTATTCAGTCTAGTTGTATGTAATGCCTACAATACGGAAAATTTAAGTAGTGTCTCAATTTGATAAAAAAAAAATTATGAGACTTTCAGAGAAGCTTACAGCTAGCCTGTTGTGCAAGGCGATTTTTTCGCTCTGTGCTATTGTTAGTAGCAAACCAGTAGGCGGTTCATGTGATGGTAAGTGGTCACCGTCACTTATAGACATCTGATATACCAAAGACATTGCACGGGTAGGCCTCCCTCAAACACCGCCACTACGACCGCTTCTGTGCTTTTCGCATTCAACTGATTCCTATTTCCTGCAGCATCACATTAATTGGTTGGTATTCACAGAGAGATAATAATCAGATGCCGGATAGCTTAGACCCAGTTTTTCCAAGAAAAAAATAATAGTTCACGATGAACAAACCAAATGCTCGGCAAAAAAAACAGATATTCTATACACGGAGTATATAAGTGTGTTATTTATTGAGTTCCATCAAAACCAAAGCGGATTAGGTTCTCGTAATAGAAAATCTGATACATTCGAGACCAACCTCAGAAAATAAAATATAATACAGAAAGAAAATAAATATTTCTAGACACTTCCAAGGACACGTTGAATAAGATACGTAATAGCACATTCGTGTTTATTTTGACTCTGGAAAATGACACATTTCTTTGCTGTGGATAGAAATCTTCGCACTTAGTAAACATCTGCATAGCGGGTTAGCTCGTTTGGTCTAAAAGGCTTTTATTTAGTTTGGGTGGCTTTGAAAGCTATGTCCATACTTATATTATAAATACGAAAGTGTGTCTGCCTGTTACCTCTTCACGCCTAATTTGCTGAACTGATTCATATGAAATTTAGTATAGAGATAGTTTGAGTCCCGAGAAAGGACATAGGATACATTTTATCCCGATATTCCCTCGAGATCAAAATGTATGCGGGTGAAACCGCGGGGCAGCTAGTATATAATAACTTTATTTCAGAGTATTCATTACAGAACATCCATATTTGTGTTAGTAAGTACTAAGTTAGTAAACTACAAAAATAAAAAAAAACAAACGAAATTAAATAGACACGTGGAGTGCAATCCAGTGCTAAAGACAAGTCATCTTCCGAACAAAAAAAAAATCAGAATAGGTTCAGCCGTTTGGGAGCTACGATGGCGCAGACAGACACACAGATACACACGTTGAACTTATAACACCCCTCTGTTTTTGTCAGGGGTTAAAAAGGACCGTCTAACAGGTCCGCTATTACTTTTAGAATGCTGTTGGAGCTTCCTCTGATAAGGTGCAATATGGAGGCCGTTCGCTTTCTCATGATGGCATGAAAACCAGCAATCCGAGCCTTCATAAACATGCCAGAGACACTTCAGCATCTTGGCAGCCTCAACAACATTCTAAAACATAACTTGAACTACCTCTAACATAAGTGGAATAACTAGAGAACCAGGTTGGTACAGTTTGACCTTGACCTTGCGTAGTACTGAGTTTCAATAGAATAAGAGGTCAGCTTATACTGGTTTTTGTCATGCGGCCTACGGTATCTACGTATTCCTTTTAATAAGTATGGAAAACTTATTTATAAGTTAAATAGACTTACCTGCAGCGGGAGATAATTTCGTCACCACACCCCATCGCGATTTCCACTGAAACAAAGAAAAAATAAATTTTAATCTACACTTTGTTCGAGAGTTTAATATGAAAATATTGTAAGTAGAATGTTAAACTAAGTTTCGTAATAAAAACCCTTTTGTAGGCAAGTTTTCTGTGTTAGATCGAAAAGCTTTAGTAGTCACGAGCATAAATACCTTTTACAAGGTACCATAATTATACCTTATTACACTTACGCTAGATCCGAAAGCGATTTTCTTCCAAAGTATTGATAGATATATATTATAAAAAAACAGCAATTTTAATTTCACGAGAAAAACGCGTTTAAATTTTGCGTAAGCCATATTGATGGCTTCAAAAGCGTCGTCCGCACGGGCGATTTTTATCGCACACTGGATTGTCAACGCACTGCTTAGCGCCACGAGATAAAAATCCAACAGTGCGCTTTTTTGACGCGCTCGCGCTGGCATGCGCTCTGTTAGATTCACAATGCTTAGCTCAATACCGAGATTTCAAAACCCAGAGCGCAGTTCAAAATCATCGCGTTATAAATCGCTCGTGTATACGAGAGATTACTGTAAGATATTTATGCTCGTGACTGTACACCCACAATTCACCAGTAGGAAAATCAGTCAGTCAGTCAATCTGTTCTACTCCTAAAAAACTAGTGCCAACCAAAATAAAACCACTGAAACTTCAATTAAAGAAGCGACGCAACGAGCCGCACTCTAAAACGCACAAGTAGTTAACTGTAGGTAAGTGTATTCAGTGATTAAACTAAATATTTTTAGATCAATCAAAATGCATTAATCGTATGTGCTCTCTGATTTCGAAAAATACGAATATTTTCACGTTCAAGCCCTGTAAATATACAGGGTACATTTAGCTCTCCAGTACTGTCCAGTATATTGTGGTCTAAGTTAAAAGCGATGTTAAATGCATCTTACCTAATTAAATTGCATTTCGTAATAGAAATTTGTGTGAGTGTTATTACATGTCAGCGAAACATCATATTTTTAAATAAACTGTTGTGTTGTCTTACGATTAAGTGCTCACTCGTTAGCGTTAGCCGTCGACGGCTGTCGACGGCTGCAGTTGCCTCTGCCCTTGACTTGTGCTGTTCATGTGTATGAACACTTACATAACCACTTATGACAATGTTGGTGATCCCTAGAGTATATTTTGTCACAACTTCTCGTAATATTGTCCCTCACCAGAATATTGACTCTGTGAAAACCTCACCAACAGAGAAATACTCATCAGCGAGCAAATCAACAAAATCATTAGGAATTTTCATTTTCCCAGTACCTACCTCTTGTCAGTTCTCTCCATGTTCCCGGCTGCGAGAACCTCAGCAATAGTCATATACCTACTCATCAACCAGCAAGATTTCACTGCCTACATTTTAATGGTACCTTGCGACAGTTCTCATCAGTTCTCGCGCTTGTCCCTTACCCCATCGGCTGCGAGAACCGATGCAATAGAGAAATAGCCGTCAGCGAGCAAGCCGGCAATAAAATCCACTATTTTACCGCGCCCCAACACGCTCGCGCCTCTTTATCGCTTTTTACTGGATAAACTTTAGCTCTAGCACTATTTCAAGACTAATGTTCGAGGATTCGTGGATCAGAGAAATATTATGGTCTGGGGGGAAGTTACATGGGTACGCTATCTAAACTCTTGAAAATATTTTCTAGCTTATTTTTAATAAAACAGAGGCCTAGTGTAAGTACAACACGCACACGAACGGTTCTGTACCACAACGCAAAAAACACCGAAAAAAAAACACGTATATAACTTGTATGGAGACCCCCTTTCATTTTTAACGTTATTTTATTTGTATTATTTGTTGTTATAGCGGCAATATAAATACACACTCTGTGAAAATGTCAACTGTCTACCTATTACAGTTCATGAGATACAACCCGCTGACGGAAAGACGGACGGACTGGTGACAGGTGAACGCACAGCTGCAGCGGAGCCTTAGTAACAGGAGCTCGTTGGCACCTTTTGGATACGAAAGCCTAGTAAAAACTGAATGGATTTTTCCATAATAATGGTGCAATACTGCAAAGAGTGAATTCATATCATTACAAAAACAAAACAAGAACGGTTGAAATAGCTTGATGAACTAGATTGAACGAATGAGCGCAAGAAAAAAACAATTGCAAATCGTGGGGTCGTGGGAAAGCAGCACTTGTCCTAGCTAGGAAGCTAGCACTTTCCTATGTCTAGATTAATTTCAGTTATAAATACAAGTAGGTATGTAGGAACGGTTACTAGGTAACAGTTAGTAGAAAATACGATCACTTAACTTTACTTAAGTAATCACTTAACTCTCGCACGTAATAATTAAGAATTTTCGCCAAATTACATTTTGTAACAATTTCTCCAACTGTGTAACATAAAGTTAGGGAAATAAATTTACGTCAGAAATAATATATTATGTGAAATTATTGAGCAGGTTATAAAGGTGGTAGTAAAATGGTTTACGACTGAAAAATAAAATGGCCAAGTCCCGTATATTTTACGCCCCAGTTTAATGTTACAGAAATGCAGGATATAGTATTTTTCAGTTTAATATGGGTTAACAGCGAAGCCTTATTAGCTATTGATTTGAAATGCGCCTGAGAGTCTTGAGAACTGTTTCAATGCTGTACATTTTCGAAGACGTTCCAATACCTACTTAATTTTTATCGATTCTGCATACTTATACTACCACTAAATAACAAAGCACACTTTATGTTTAATTTTTATCGTTTAGGTACATAGTAAATTCTATTACATAGTGTCGTGATTTCTAGGATTAAATAAAAAAAAACAATGTTTTTAATACCGAATTATATTATGTGGCAATACTGTCAACGTATGTACAAATTATTAATATCGTAACAAACTTTTTAAATCTATTTTCATTTTAAATAGTAAAAGTAGTGCAAATACAGTCGTTACTGGATTGTGAAAGAGTATAATAAGATATAGATAAGCTATTAAAATGTATTAACAAGAAAATAGTGTTTTCCTTATAATAGTAAGTACATAGCAAGTTATCACATAGATGCAACAAGGTTGACATAACTCAAAATTGAAGCAATTTCTGACAAAAAAAAACTGACTTTAAGCAGGTTTCCACATATTCCGTTCAATACAGACCACAGGCACGACATATTACCTGGAAAACAGTCGTATATCTGCCCACGTCCAAACTTCTATGACACCAACTCTAGCTACAGGCTGGAGGTAGCAGGCTACCCACGCATAGCCGTAGGTATGTACCATTCGTAACTAGATAAACAAATGACAGCCACAGTGCCGGTGCGTCGTCTGTCTGTTTGCATTTCATTGCCAACAGTTTGTTGTTGGATTTAGACAACGTTTTCACTCGCTAATTGATAGTTTCACTTTATATTACTTGCTTTGAATGTTTAAAGAGGATTTGGACTTTTGTTTATCGAGTTTTCGTGCAGTACACCTTGATTACATTTCATATCTTTAATTTTATACTAATACACTGCTTTTCAGCTTTATAGCTGAAAAGCAGTTTGTTTGAACGCGTTAATCTCTGAAACTACCCGTCGGTTTTGAAGTTTTGAAAAAATATTTTTGCTTTGAAAGCCCTATTCTTGAGGAATGCTATAGGCGACGTAACACCACGCTAGGGCATAAAGGAGCGGAGCAAAAAAAAAAGTCAGAAAGAACGCTAAGTAAAAGCGCAGGCAAGCGATGCGCTGCGACGGGGTAGGTCGAGAACAAGAAATTTTATGCGGACAAAATTAGCTAGTCTAATCCCAACTAATATAATATAACACAACATTTTCTATGTACCCACCACTGACTAGTCAATCTCATAGACATAGTTATTATTACGTTGCTATTCAGATGAGAAGGCAATTTCTTCAACGTCTGTTATCTTCCCCACTATCCATTACCTGAGTTTACTTAATGATCCATACCTACATCATCCCTTCTACTCTTTTGTATGACCTCTGTAGCGAATGGTGCAACGTCGAATCACCATAAAATTATGTAAATCTTACATACAAGATGCCCGCCCCTTCCTCTTTCGAAGCATGATCCCTTTTGATCCCCATTACTTATTTATACCGCATAACTCAAAAGAATTCATAAACCTGCCTAACTTCAATGACTTTCAAAATCTGAATTTCGAAACTAGTTGTAAAGAGTGACGTCACAGTTTCTATCCTCCATGATTGATCATTCACTACAAAGTTACTACTTGCGTCAGTTCCCGTTTCATTCTTACTTCACACTCAATTGGAAGGGGTTCGTTCACACTCTACACAGTGCAAAAAAGAACCATAAAATTCAAGTACCAAGGTGCATAGTACTTTGTGGAGTCCCCTGGTATTTTGCATCATGATGGTGCGATAAATTCAACTATGCTTCATCAGAGCCGGTAAAGAGAAGTCGAGAAAGTGATTTTTAAAGTAATATTTTAAAGATGTTGCAATGTATTGGAAAGTTATTGGCCATAAAAAAACGTTTAGCTAAACGCTCAATTCCAAAACCCATATGTTGAAGATGTCATTGTTATTTGAACAAAAGACGTAGGTAGAGATTTTTTGGAGATTTTTACAAAGATTGTCAAATTTAGATGGTTTCATTTTAGATATTTATAGGTAGCAATATCATAACAAAATGTTTTGGGAGACAGTTAAAACAATAACTATTCTAATTAATTTTGAATTATGTTTACATCTGAATTGTTCCCACATATTACAGCCACAGTTACAACTTTGCCTAAGATCAAAAAAGCATCGGTAATCGCAAACGCAGCGCTACGTGAAGTAATCAATTTCTATTAGGTGGGTCATTGACCTGAACCCATTACAATACTAATAAAAATAAGGACAAAAATTCACATTTTTAATACACGCACCCCACATAACATAATATCATTCTATGTTTTCGTCCAACAATGCAATGGTGTTATCAGGGTGCGGGTGCTATTGTCTCATTGTATATTCACGCCGCACACCGCTCTCTGGGGTAAGCACGCCTATCCCTGAAGATGTCAGCGACAGAAGTTTTCAACCTTTTTTTTTGACGTTTGAAAAGATTTAGGATTTTGTTTTATTTTTCTGAATGTTTTTATTTTTCTTTGTTTGCTTGTGGCTAATGATTTAGTTTGAGGTGGAGTGGACTGGAAATAATGAAGGGGTGTTTGGTGGTGACAGGTTTAATGATAATTTTTTTTTCAAATGATAAATAGAAAGAAAGAAAGAAAATACATTTATTTAGCACAGACTAAGAGACACACAATACACCAGATAGTTAGATAATAGTCGTACATCAGATAAAAACTAAGACAAAAATAAAAAGTGCAAAGTCAAATGTAAGAAATTAGCAGGAAAGTGTGCCTCACGGCTGCTGCGCCAAAAAGGCCCAATTCAGCAAAAATGCCAGACAACT
The DNA here is from genome assembly GCA_927399505.1 of Luperina testacea. Lineage (NCBI taxonomy): Eukaryota > Metazoa > Arthropoda > Insecta > Lepidoptera > Noctuidae > Luperina > Luperina testacea. Next base: position 850,059 of record OV656774.1, read on the forward strand.
GGTGCCTGACGCTGTTTTTCAACTGGACCTGATGTGTCAGGTGACAGATGTAAATCAGTTTTATACTGCATCGTGATTTGTTTAATGTGTATGCATAATTAAATAAATAAATAAAAATAAATTAGTGTCACATAAAAACAGTAACGAATAGGTACCTATCTAACTCGGTATACAATGTATCTGTTTACGGCGACCTTACTCTACGCAGAGTGTGCTTCTAGACCGAACATTCATAATATGAATCAATCAAACGTTTTTCGCATGCAATGAGATAATTCGGGCACCTAGGAAATAAAAGAATTTCGTCAAGAAGATAAGTAGCAGTAACTCCAGGTAAAGTTTGACCAATAATAAAGAGGCCCAAGTTTCTCCATAACAGGCTGTGTTACACTGGCAAGCTAATAGTTATACCTACAACAGTAGAGCAGTGGTCGCCCAGAGGTAACGGCCCCGAATTACTAGTTGTAGGTCGCGGGTTTAAACCCAGACCTGCGTTTTACTTTGTGTAAATAATTTCATCACCACTACTCTCAAAACGGTGAAAGAAAACATCGTGAGGAAATCGAATGTCCTAGAAACAAAAATTCGAAGACATGTGACATCTAGCAAGCCGCACTGGGCCCGCGTGGTAGATTAATTACAACCCACTCCCTCTAAAAAAGAGGAGGCCTGTGTCCCAGCAGTGGGAACATTATAGTTTGATTATGTATGTATGTACCGACAGTACACAGTAATGGGTGTCTCATTATGAGTGCACTTTTTAAATTTAGATTAATTTTTTTTTTCGTTCAAGTGGCAACTCTGAAATTCGACAGCCGTCACCTATGTTTATTCCGATTATTAAAAATAGAGCGCTTTTCGAAAGAACAACGCGTTATAATTGTGAAAACTCTTTACAAAAATGGGAAAGTTACGCTGAAACCGCTCGAAAACTCTTTTCAGCCGAGAAAGTGCACCTAATGTGTCAACCAAATCGTGCGATTTAACGCCTTGCGATTTTTTTCTTTAGAGTTTTAAGAAATCTCGGGTTTACGAAATAACCAGAAACAATTCCTGAGCTCGAATCAGAGATCCAACGCGTCATCGGTGAGATACAGCCACAACTCTGTGTAAAAGGCATGGATAATTTCATGAAAAGAGTGATGGCCTGTCATCAGAGCCATGGGAGCCATTTGCTTGATATTTTATTCCATACTTAATCGGAACATGTCTTCTTTACAATCCAATAAAAATATCATAACTCTCTCATAAAATACATGCTTTTATTTTAAAATGAAAAAGTGCACTCTTATTGAGACACCCTATAGTTCTGTGCTAGCTAACCAGGCCAAAAACAAAACTTTTAAATCCTCCTTCAAACCCACTCAAACTATGTGTGTGTGGACCATGACCCAAGCCAAGACATATGGTCCTACAGACACCCATTCTCAAGGAGTTACATACATTTACAATTTATTAGGTATTAGGAGGGTGAAAACATCCCGTGCTTTCCCCGATGGTTTTAAACTGATAATAAATTGAAAGCCCATACCAACGTTTACACACGTACATACATAGGTGTCTTATTCGTAGGTACGGGAGGACCTGGAACGATTCTGCAACCCGTAGACTACAGAAAAGTGGTGTTTGATTGAGTTTATGATCAACTATATAAAAATAACTTTATTTCACAGAACGGATATTTTTGTTCTATTTTTAAGCGGTAAAAGCGGTTGATAAGCAGAGTAAACAACAACAATTTTACGCATTCAAAAACCTATAAACATCATGTATCTCAAGAAATGGCTACAATGGGATTACATCACATTCAGATACTCAACAAAGATATGCCGAACGAGCAAAATAATCCCAAAATGGCGGTGCTGCGCCTCAAATATAACCGCACAACAGAACGACATGAAAATCTTAATGTATTTGAAGAGTGAAAACAAACAATTGTTTAAATTAAGTCTCGTCTCCGTGTTAAGCCGTCGCCTCGGCTCGGAATGCGGGGATAAACGTCGGTTAATCCCTCCCGAGCCCTCTCTGTCCCTCCGAGGGCAAGTTAATATTTTATTGAAAAACCTTAGCAACCGTTCGGATATGTCGGAGACAATGGCGGACTGTGGCTGTCAAACTTTATGATGTGGGCGTGGAATTGAGTCGTCTACTCTTTTCACTGAGGGTACTTTGACTGTCATAGAGGATAGAGGCTCTGAAGTTATAGACCTATTAGTAAAACATTGATTTGCAACAACAAACTTACATAAATTACATATAAACAATGAACGAAAACATAGGGCGGGACCCGGACCAAACGCACAGGTAAGATTGTATTTGGCCAATCAACAATAATAAATTTCTACCACTGTATGTACGATAGATCGAAGGACAAGTATATTTATTATAATAATATTTTATTTTCGTTATGTTTCTCATATTTAACTAAAACATGTATGTTCTTTTTGAGAAATAAAACTTCTTTAAACCGAAGATGAACATTCTCCTTTACTTTGCAATAGGACTGTTACATACAAATGGGTTTTATACATTCAAAAACTGCTTTGTATGTAAGTTACATTCGCCGTGTCACTGACGATTTTAAATAACTTACTCGTATGAACCGCAAGTGTGTGGAGCTAATGCTCTTGTAGAGCATTAGCTATAAGACTGTTCCAAACTTTATTTAGCTTTTTTACACCCGTAGTTTTATATCCTGAACAGGGCATACATTTTCAATCTAGGGAAAAACATGTGACGCTGAATATTGCACTCGTGTGCTCCAAAATTTCGAAACCATGTATTGTTACATACACGTAGTAATTTATCTGACAACTCTGTACATGTAAAATGATAAAATAGTGAAAAATTTAGTGTTTTTATGCAGTATCAGGACACTGTTTTAAATTTTTGTATGTCAGATATTTAAAAACAGCGATAACGTTTTATTTTGATGTGTCGTTTTTTTTTAAAAGTGATAATGATCTTTCTTTATTTATTTACATCTTTACTGTTTAATTTATCACACATTTTTGTATTTGTTTTTTCTTTTCATTTTATTCTTTAATTGGTATTATGAGCAAATGGGCAACTTATTTTCTTTCTTGAAAATAAAATAAATATATTTTATTAAAAGAGGTTGTCGCACCCACTTAACCCTTTGCAAAAGGTAAAAAGTAGTACTTTTCTCCAATCACAAAAAAGTTAGTACCTAAATAATATACCTAGTACAATATGTTTAGAGCCGCTGTCTTTGGCTTAAGCAGTGTTAGGTTTAATTGTATGTATGGCTTTCCTATAAGGAGATTACGGTTCGCAGAGAATGGCCGGGTACATCTGTGCGAATTGTGGGGACCTCTCATTTTCGAGAGTATCGCGCCTTTTCGGTTGAGGGGGTGAGCAGAGGGGACAGTTGTGTCAATAGACTAAATCAACATGATTTTCGTGGATGATCAAAGACAAGGTTAGTTAAAGTTTTTTATATAGAGTGCGCGTCATCGGCAAGATACATCGCTTACACAAATGATTTTATTGAAAGTTTACACTCCATTATTGCATAATGTAAAAACTAGTGTAAAAAAAAACTTTGAATAACATAAAGGATGAAAAATGTTACTAAAACTAAAACCCCCAGTATTGACGACTCTATTTCTGAAGTGATTGAGTAGTTGGCTTTTTGCCTTTTGGGTTTCGTGTTCGGTCCACATTGAAAAAAATGTACCTACATTTATTTTACGGATACATATTTAGAATCTGTAAACGTACCTACGGCTACGATACAAATGAATCTAAATTTATTTTTAAATAAATAGTCCAATATCTAAGCTAAGGTACCAATATATTTCCCCCTATACCATAAATCCCTGTCCACATTTCTCCAAATCAAAGTCTCCTGTAAACCAAGGCGGCACTTTACAACGTCATCGATTCGAACCCATGGACTCATGGGCTCATAAAAGGGAACTTCAACACTTGCGTCCCGCTATAAATCCCTTGCTACTGTAACTGTGTGTGAAATCTGATCCCGTTATACTATCAGTAAAGATATGGACGGGAGTGATTGGAATATAGTGTTATCTTGATTGTATCTGCGAAATGCAAGAATTAGTAGAATATTTTTATGAAGTGAATTATCTTTTGGCGTATTTTGCACTCTTTCTAAACTGTGAACAAAACTGGGAGTATACTCTTTAAGTCCGTCGTCCTAAGAAACGGGCTCGACCGACGGTATTTGATCCGCTAAAACAAGTGAAAAATTCAACTTTTCGAACGGACCCATTGGGAGAGGGACAACTGTTAAATCGTGTTAACATCCGTTCTTAGTCATGTCGTGTCATTCGTTCGGGCCCAAAACTATGTAATCTTATGTCCGTAAGCGAGATTGAATAGGAATCGTCCGTAACATTGGCCAAAACAGCGGCTTTCGTGCTTACGGAGTAGAGCCCCTGAACCGTCACGCTCGGATCAGTAACGACCGTGACGTTGAGTCACGTGTACTCGGTGCTGAATCACGTGTACTCGGCACTGAATCGCGTATACTCTGCTCCAGTGGTAAGTTTTTATTTCTATCGCTAAAAACCCGTTCGATCCTGGGACTAATCTTGAGAACAAATTATGATCTCAAGGTCCCGATCGATCGACTCGATCGTAGGCAACGAACTAAATGAATTATATACTTGAACCTGCATGTTTAGTATTTATCCTACTGATGTTTCAACACATAATTAATCTTGTTGTCATGATATTTAGAAAGAAAACGTATTTATTGTGACTCGCAATGGAAGATCACAGACCAAAACTAAACACAATGATAAGAAACCAAAGTACATAAAAAAAAACTGAAAGTCCTGTACGAGGCCAAAAGGCTCCTATGTCAACATAAAACTATCTTCAGGGAAGCAATAGAGCTTCCTTACATAAATAATACAAGTTTGATGTATATTTTCATTATCTTGGAGTTCTTGTTGAAGTAAAAGAAATTCTCCGTTTGTTGCTTATCTTGTAAGTTGTGAGTTACAAGTGGGGAGAGTGATTTAGTAATGTGGATGAGATTTATTAGTGTGCAGTTTAGTTGTGCAGAGTTGCAATATTTGAGTTGATTATATTTTTACAACGTTGTTTCCTGCTCCTTGTAATTAGACCTGAATAGGTATTTTAGATGTCGTGGTATGTATTGCATGAGTAATTATTGTTAAAAAATATGTTGAAATGTATATTGTCAGATAGAGCCATGCATCATCATTTCAGCCAAAAGACGTCCACTGCTGGACTAGGCATCTGCCAAGAACCTCCACTTCGACCGGTTCTGTGCTTCTCGCATCCAACGGGTTCCTGCGGCCTTCACAAGGTCGTCGGACCACCTCGTGAGAGGCCTTCCAAGGCTTCGTCTTCCGGTACGTGGTCGCCACTCCAAAACCTTTCAGCCCCATCGGCCATCTGTTCTGCGAGCAATGTGCCCTGCCCACTGCCAATTAAGTTTGGCGATTCTTTGGGCTATGTCGGTTACCTTGGTTCTCCTGCGGATCTCCTCATTTCTGATTCGATCATGCAAGAAAACTCTAAGCGTAGCGCTCTCCATTGCCCTTTGGGTGACTTTTCGCCTTCTTATAAGGCCCATTGTGAGCGACCACGTTCCAGTGCCATATGTCATCACTGGCAACAGGCACTGGTCAAAGACTTTCGTTTTGAGACACTGCGGTATATGGGACGAGAAGATATTGCGTAGCTTTCCGAATTTTGCCCATCCGAGTCGGATTCGACGATTGACCTGTTTCTCGAAGTTAGACCTACCTAACTGGACAGTTTGTCCTAGGTAAACATACTCTCCGATCTTTATGAGAGTGGGTGTGACATGAGCATTTGACATGACCTTCGTTTTGTCCATGTTCATTTTAAGACCCACTCTTTCGGAGGCTCTACTGAGGTCATCGAGCATTGTACTGATGTCCTCCATAGTCTCAGCCATGACTACGATAAACGAGCCATGCATGTATTTAATATAATTCATAAAAATGTTTTGAGTGTCAGCGCAAAATGAACTTTATGCGTGGAGTAAACAAATATGTGTTTTACCAATTTATTTATTCATTGGAAACTAAATCACAAACGGATTACAGACGACTTGATCTATGTGTGCGTGCGTTTCCGCCAATGCATGAAGCCGACCTTTTGTATCTATTCTAGGTTATGGGAGTCACAGCGTCGAAGGTGCTCAGATAATAGCCTTCGTTCACACTTTGTTACAGCGCTGAGTACTGCACAACGTGAGTTTAGTTGAGTATTCACGAGATACTTGTGTCAAAATCTACAAAGCCTCTCAATTTTTATTAAAAATGGCGTTCGGTAGATGTAAGAGCTTAAAATTTTATATAGTATTTTTCTAAAGCGTAAAATGAAACAATATCTATATATATTGTTAGTTGTTAAATAACACTGTGATTATTAGGTAGGTACCTACAATACATATATTATCTAGTTACGAAACAAGGTCAGATCAGATGGTCATGATTAAAAACAGGGAAAATAAAGTTGATGATAATAATTTCTTGGTCTATCAATTAACATTATCCATAAAGAGTGCCTTCACGAGCGAGGGGTTGGACTCACATGTCAGTATTAACACACGTTACATCAGCCACTACTTTTCCTTCTTCACTATCACGTCACTTCATAACACTTTACCGCATAGCAATAGAACCACAAATTTACCACACACATAACTTATGCACCCCATTCACGATATATAGCAATTGAACGGCTGCATCGCAGTCGCCCTCCAATTTATTGAACTTGTCCGTCTCAAGGAAAGGGTCTTATAGTTCCGGCGGCTTACGGGCTCACTGGCTCTCAGACAATGGGAAGATTATAGAGCTGGTAAATATAAAGTTTATTGGGTTTGGAAGAGGAAAGACTATAGTTTGAGGGTTGCTGAGATTCTACCATCTTTGTTTTGTTGCACCAGCTCTCACCAATGATTATAATGTTATTAGGACGAATTTGTTTCCTTCAGTTAAACTATGATTCTTTTGTTGAACATAAAATTTTAACCGGATTAAACTGAATCTAAATGAACTTTTGTCAAGAAAAAGCTTGATACTTATTTATGTTTAACTAATTACATGCCCTTGCTTTTAGCACACAATATTATAGTTTGATAAATTTCTGCTTATGAAAAAGCAATAAAATAAATTTGAATAGAAAATAAATGCTAATATTGATTGGCAGCTATTACAAAAACCCTTATTTTTTTGAGAGAATTCCTTTCCTTATTGCCGAAATTCCGTTCCTTTTTCCAACAACTTCAGAAACAACAATACCTTACGAACTTATTCTCAGTCACAACTCTATAGACTTCCCGGGGCCAGTCGCCCTCAATCACACACTATCACCGCGCGGTATTAAGCCCGCACTTCTTCCAACCTCCACTTATCAGCCCCTGTTTATTGCTACAAGACGCCATTATCGACCAACATCGAGATCGCAGGAATTCCGCCATCGGCCAGCTAATTTTACGAGATTTACAGGGGATCCGGAGAAATCCGGAAAAGTCCGGAATCGGAAGATGCATAGCGATAAGATTTTATTATTGGTAGGCTTTTTTCTGGGATTTTTGGATTGTCTTAGAAAGTCCGCTGAACTCTTTAAAGGCTGCTGAAATGGAATAATAGCTTGTGATATTAAAGGTCCCTCTTTTGCCTGCTCTGGTCGCTTTAATGGTAGGAATGAGCTAAATAGTCAAACAATATTAGGTATTGGACTTTATATTCTTTGTGCCAATTTTGCCTTTAGTTAGAAGTAATTTTCGCATGATAGTAGGTAGGTACGTTTGTAAAAGAAAGAAAAATTGCAACTTTTGGTTGCCAGGACTAGTAAATACCGATGGTCACACTTCAAATGCAATGCAAACGCAATTTGGCAATGGATTGGCATCACTAATTACAAAAAAATATCGTGTTCAATTTTTTTTTGTATACATTCAGATAATAGTAATGTCTATGATTTTTAGACCTAAATCCAAGTTATCAAAGTCACGTATACTCGTATAATCTGAAACTACTATTTTAGATACTAGATCCACCTCAACTACTAACCAAGCTTATACATTCGTACCCAACCTATCCACATACCTGCATGTACCACACACCACAACCGCTATACCTACCTAGAACCACCAGGCTCCGCAAATTCGCCACACATCTACATTAAGCCTAACCTCGGCCGTATATTCACGGTATCTCCGCTAGGTAGGGAGGCAGCATACATTAGTCAAGACCCACTGACATCTCTGCCACTCCCACGAAGATACGACGCGTTTTGTTTACGTCATTTGTGAAAATAGTCTTTTTTTAGACCGGTGGACGTTTGAGAGGATTTGGGTGCGTTACAAATATTACAATTTGTATTTAGATGCTGGGCCTCCAGTATACACGACCTACGAAATTGCTATGATTTTGCTACGAATTGCTGTGACTCCTCTACGCAGTTGCTACGAACTTAATTTTAACAAGGAAGTAAGCTTTGTCTTTACAGATTCCGCGTGAATGTTCCTTATTATTTTCAGTAGGTATATTTTCTTTCAGAAGTGCCAAAGTGTCAGAATTGTTTACGCACTGCCTTGATTGGACCCTAATTTAATCGTTTCAAGGACACTGAACGAGTCACAATAGAAGTTTTATTTTTATTACATCTGGGGGCGTTTAGTGTCCCGCAAAGTGTCAAAAACTACACTATTTTGTCAATTTGTTTACCTCTAAATAATAACCCGGATATCGACTCAAAACCTCACAAATTCAACGCAAAATAATAATTGGCCAGCACAATAGCTATTAGGAAAGTAAATTATCTCTAAGAATGGAATGACAGTGGTTCTGACACGGCGAGTGGTGGGAAAATTGCGTGCCTTCTTTGTGTAAAGAATAATACGCTTTAAGTACGCTGGTGGTAATATTTGCTGTTTCTTATACTTATTGGGGCATTGTGTGACGGTGTGTGGTATTTTGTTGACGGCTTTAATAATACAATTTTTTTTTGTTAAAATGTTGGTTCAATGTTACTATTATTTCCTTTAACCCCAGCAGCTCCTGTAGGTCACTAAGCTAAATCTGCTGTTCCAGAAGTGGATTCACATCAATTGTGTATTAGTAAACACTTCAAGGCTTAAAGCTCACGGCTTAATCGTCCTCGAGTTCGCTTTTTAACCGTTAGCCATTGTTGTGTACGTATTTCTGAGATTCAGTTAAGGTAATAAATTCACACTACGAGTAGGTACCTCATACAGCCTGAACCGCTAATCAGATTTCAACGAGAAGAATAAAGATTATTCCTCTTTATATTGAGTTCAACATGCACGTGAATGAAGTCGCGGGCACAGCTAACTAGCTGTGCCCGCGGCTTCATTCACGTGCATGTCGGAAAACAAATTGGATTTCATGGGTTTTAATTTGTATGCGCGGATCCCTAATTCTGTAAAAAAAATAAAAGTAGCTTAATTTAGTCCTTATAACATCAGCTATCTTCCAATGAAAGTCCTGTCAAAATCCGTCCAGCCGTTACGGAGATTATTCGAACAAACAGACAGACAGGCAAAAAAATATAAATTGTTTTTTGTTACCATTTCATAAATTTTATGTTTACCAACTTTTGGAACTACTAATAGTTGTTTTTAGGGTTTCGTAAACGGGAAAAACACGTTTGTTCCCACAACAAACGTGTTTTTTTGGGCGTTTTTGCCTTGTGGTACGGAACCCTTCGTGTGCGAGTCCGACTCGCACTTGACCAGTTTTTTTTATATCTTACCGTATGTGACGTCATCACGACAACGCAGCCGCGCGCACTGTCGCTAAAAACCAGCGCTGGGACTCTGTCTCGCATGGGTCTTAGCATTATGCTGAGCGATGCCAGTTTTGCGTGGATGTGACGCATGTTTTCCTCCAACTTGTTATTTTTTTGTGTTTGTGTTCTTTTTGCGCGTCATGTTTACCGCAAATAGACGTATTTTCTTTCGTTCTTTTATTATAATACTTTCATATGCATTTAGTAAAAATCTGTTATTTTGACATTACAAACAGACAGTTCAGTTTTATTTATTTGTATGTATAGATGTTAAATGACGATCTGCGAAAGACTGCAGGCAGATGCTGGATGCGTCAAGCTGAAGACAGGGCGCTATGGCGCTCATTAGGGGAGGCCTATGTCCAGCAGTGGACTGCTATAGGCTGATGATGATGATGATGATGATGTATAGATGTAGGTAAAAAGACCAGAGAATATGTCTATTAAATTTATCAGACATCAGACATCATCTCAGCGACCATCAATGTCTACAACTTGTGAAAATTGTAAGGATATTAGAGATATTTTTGACAGATTGAGACTGAGGTGAGATTGTGAACATTCTTAAAATTACCAGAATTATCCTCTGTTAGTCTTTTAAATGACAAGTCTGTACCTATGTCTGTTTATATTTCCATATTTATAATATCACTTAAAGATATAACATCACTGGTTTACTGCTAGACTTCGACTAGGCTATTAAAGCAGAACAATTGAACAGGAAATTGAAACAATCATTGACTCTCACTGAACTGAGAGGCAATAGTCTATCGATGAGACTGCTTAAGACTCTCGTGTAGTCTGGGCCTGATTGTTCAAAGTAACTTGATTTATAGCGAGCATTCCTTTATGCGCTAGGGGTGGAAGGAATTGTATGGTGTTGGGTGTCTGTTGGCACTGGATAGATGATAGAGTATTGTGAGTAAATTATGATTAGATATTTTTATTAATGAAAGTAAAAAGCACACTTTGTCTTTTGCACACTTTGACCAAGGGATGAGTATTTAATTGACACCTAAAATTTATTAGATTGTATAGCTGAAGAACCGAAGGAAACAAGCAAATACTTCTTTGTTTACTTACTTACTAATTATATTAATTTAAGGCTCCTTCAAACAGGCGCGACACGCGATAAAATCGCGCGCGACGCAAAGGCACCGCAAGTCGCGCAACGAGCGGTGCCGTTGTGTCGCGAGGGATTATATCGCGTGTCGCGCCTGATTGTAGGAGCCTTTAAGGCGCGGGCCCACCGCGGTGCACGGAGAGGCTACGCACGTGTATTAAGCTTCGCTTTGGAAGAAAATGTATGTTGGTTGTATCCACTGCAACCCACGAAGAGGCTGCGCATGAATTGACGTCATTGATACACGCGTGGCTTGCTCGAATAGGCGGTTACATAGCTCAACGCTGGCGACGTGGGTCTACGTTTCTACTAGAGCACACGAATATGACCCACGACTATGTACATCTCGCTTATCGCAGCGCAGTTTTCAGTCAGTTTTTTGTCCGTGAATTGCAGTGGCACGTGCGTAGCCTCTCCGTGCGCCGTGCCACGCTATACATAGTCATGGGTCATATTCGTGTACTCCAGTGGAAACGTAGACCCACGTTGTCAAACAAATTAATACACGCAGCTAAAATGCGCCGCGTGCCCGTGCACAGCATGCGCCGCGGTGGGCCCGCGCCTTTATTCGTGGCAGGGACGTCGATGCGCAATCTAAAACCATGAATTCAGTACATGATTCTAGACTAGACATTTTTGGTCGAAATGTGTGGCTGAGCAATTTATGTTTTTCAGGTTCTGTTTTGGCCTGAATCTACGGTAACAGGCTGTACGTCAATGTTCCTGTCACCTGTATGAGCGACTAACGTACACAACTGTCTCTTGCTTTCAAAATCACCTTCGAGTTACAAGTGTTAGACGTAGATTATTTTATTCAATCAAAGAAAATCCAGAAATAATCCAGACTTTCCAACTAGATATAAAAATTTGACATCGAAATAATTACCTATCCTAAACCTAGCGCACACAGCAGGCTAATCATTACTCTTCTTTTTGCCGCAATCGGACAAAAACAAACAAGAAAGGCAAACGGTAGGGTGGCCATGCGTAATCCGGACATACCGGCACTTGGTCCCGATTGATAAACAGGGGAGCAAGGCTTATGGGCTAAGTTGTGTTTGGTTTTAAAAGTAAGGTAAATTAAGGTACTTAGTGAAAGACAAACATTTTTTTCTGACCGCAGTTTCGGTTTGCTATGGTAGTGAATAAATAATATTACTATCTCGCTCAATCCATATTATTTTAAAGCCTCGACATTATGGAAAACATTTATGGTAAACGAAAGTTGCGCAAAATTTTTGCAGCAACTTACTTATGAGTTGCTGGAAACATGTTTTCAGCAACGAAAACTGGAGTTACTGCAACGATGTGTCACAACTTTTTTCAGTTTTGAATACAGGGATTTCCAAGAAAAGACGTTTTAACTGCATTCCTTAAACTCTTTAAAGCATCTCCAAGTTATTCGGAGATTAATTTCTGAGACTCTCAGGAATCATTTCAAGTTTATTTGGTCAAGACAAACATAGATGCAGCCTGTAGGTGACCTCAGAGCAGACATAAAACGAACAAGCCATTGGCGTTGAAAGGGCTGGGTCAAAAGATTCCATTTCGGTTTAAAGGGTAACTATCACTAAAAAAGTTAGTTTTAACTAATAATACTACACGACTTTTGATCTAAGTCAAATGGTATTTGAATTAAATGAAATGCAAATTCCGAAAAAGTGGAAGTCATTTTTTTTACAATCATTCAATAATGCCTACCTACACATCGTGCAAATTGCCCTGTATTTATATAAAAACAAACGCTAGGGTAACCACAGTGGGCTAACATAATCCGGACAGTCGGGTGTTCTCGATTGATAACATTTTTATTTGCCACTTAAATAGTGGGGAAACAAGGGTTGCGGATGAAGGGGATAATATCGGATCCTAGGACGCGAGTTAAAAGGCGAGCGTGTGGAAAAAACAAGTAAATTTCTGTTTGTTTTTTCTCGGTTTTGGGCGGTTTTTTAGTAAGTTGTTTTGTTAAAAGACCCTTTGGAATGTAGAGATTGACATCAAGTATTATCTTGAGTGTGTTTTCGAACGATTTCATTGAGGCTTAAACAACTTATGCTTGTTTGTATAAACCATAGTAACGAAAACTTTTCGGAATTTATAATGGACCTGACTGGCTGTATCATTACAGGACCACATACTTGATACGCCATTATTACATGAAACATTATCGATTTTATCTCCATTATTACATGAAACATTATTAATTTATTTTACTTCTAAAATAAATTAATAAAGTTTTTGTTAAAATGTTTTCTACGAAAATACATCTGTAATAATTCGATACATTACGTAGCTTTCTCTACACATAAACTAGACCCACAGCAAATCAACAAACACTCATTCACGCAAAACTAAACAAATAACCATAATTACGAAACAACGAAGAAAGAAAAAATATATAAAAGAAAAAAATCACAGTTTTCCTGCAATCATTACATTTAATTACCTCACATGTCTGACGGTGCGTGAGCACATAATCAATCTCCTCCCCCCCCCCATTTACCCTCCTTCCACTGTTAGCTGAAGCAAAACAACGCGACCCAGCCAACGGTGAAAATTTCTTATTGAGACTTATCCGTGGAAACAATTTAATTATGGTGTTTCTACTTTTTGTTAAGATTTTTGTGAAAAAATATTTTTCTTAAAGTCCGCCGACTTTAAGAAATGTGGAGAAAAGAATTTTTAAATCTTGATCTGAGAATTTAAAAAGGCTAGTCAGCCGATGGATGGGAAATTGGAAGGCTATGGATGATTGGATGGTATAAATGCTACGTGTAGCCTGGACTTCTACGATTATTATTTCATTATTCTAATAATTATTCCGAATAATCAAAGGTAATAAATTAATGTCTGTATGTCAGACTAGTCGAATTGTCTGGGTTTGATTAAGACCCACCCACATCTAGTTATCTTCAATTACCTACCGAGAAGACAGACCTAATAAAAGTAACATTTCTATGAAAAGTTAACTTTAATGAATTGATTCTTTTGAGTATTTTTGAAGTACTTCTTTCATAAATAAGGTTTAACAATTCCAAAAACACTTTAATTACCTAAAAGCTATCTCCACACACTCCTACAAAGGATCCGTTCGTTCCACCATGTATGCGGGATACTACTAAGTAATATCAACCAATTGGGGGAAGCTAACATCTGTACGACATACATTGCGGGTTATGTGTCTTCATTTCACAGTTCAGCGGAAACAAAACAAGATATGGATGTAAAATTAATAGAAAAGTTTGACCTCGCCAGGTTTATCGGTAGAAGGTTTGTAAATAGATTTCGTAACGGAAAAACATTTATTTCTGTGCTCAGACAAGCCGATAGTTTATGATAAATCGATATGTTATTTAAAATTAAAAGGCCATATTTATTTTATAGGTTTTCCCAGTTTATCCCGTCTGCTTCCCAAAGGGAATGGGATCTATGTGTCTGGATGCTTCTTTTAAGTTATTTTGTTTCGGTTTGTGTTTCAGTTTGCATTCGAATGCGGTTAAACTGAGGTCTGGGGATTCATGTTTATCTGATAAATGTTTTCTTTGAATTATTTCAAAAGCAATAGGTACTCACGTTTGTAACACCTTAGCTTTTACGTAGTTGTTTTTGGGTGGTCTTTAAAAACTAAATGCGGATAAAGTCTAAATCTGTCACCTTGACGTCTAAAGTCCTAGGCCTTCCTTCGCGCTTCGCAATATCCGCATACATATCAGTCTTGACATTATGCCAAATGATGTTACTCATTAGAAGGTATAATGTTGTACTAATATTTAGATAAAACATCTTGGCAGAATTCTCTTCCTTTGTCTTAATACCTAAGGTATTAACCTAACCTTACACATCTCACAAGGTTCAGATTTCTGTTAGGTTAGCACATCTACGTGTTTGAATAGCGCATGACGCCAGGCTGGCATCGAATCATAAAGTGCACTCATGAGCTTAGTTGTGTTGTGTTTTGTTTTATGTTGAGTACTTACCTATTGATTGTCATTATGTTCTACATTAATCACTTATCAACATAGGTCTCACATGATCTGGCCAACTTTTGTCTGAACTTTAAAAGAGTCTGTGAGCTCTGTGTTTGTTCTGTGTTTCATGTTTTCTTCTCTGAGTATAGCCGGATAGGAAATGACGACGTCATCTAGTTTAAAATATGATCGACGTGTTAAAGTCACGTATAAACCTACTTACAGAAATAAAATAATTTATTATGTTTATCTAAATAAGAAGTACCTAGTTAGCTGTTTTCGAATGGTCTTATAATAGAAGCATTTATATTGATGAGTAAAAAAGTAAAATAGTCCTCTACCATGCTGACTGCCAAAGTTCAAGTTACGTATTAAATGCTGACTTGCAGTTTGGCATGGGATTAGTTTATTACCTATCTGTAAATGCTTCTTTGAACAAATGAATGACAAATAAATTGGTCCTTGAAACGGATACAAGCGTTTTCAATTACCTACATCACACTGTTGACAATCAGCCTTAATTCTAATCTCTACTAACAAACTGTCTAACCACCGATCTATCCTCCCTGTCCTCCACGTATGACTGCCATCCCACCATCCCCCTAACCCATCTTAGATCAATTCACCTCGCAACGATCGCTGCATTTAATCTGACTCGACATACTAAAGGACGTACCCGCGTACATTTGTCAGCCATGACTGTTAGGCAATTTAGAAATGAATTAAACAAACCTAGTCTGTATGCATATGCGGTGTAAGGTTGGTTATCGTGTGTGTTTTCAGTGTGAAGTTATAATTTCGATTGCTAACTATACGCTTAGAACATCTGTTGTTGTAAATGGTATGTGTAGTGGAATTATTTTATTTATGCTAAAGTAAAGTATGGATAATGGATTTGGGTGAGCGTTTTGTAAACAAAAATGGTACGGTTATATTTTTTGTAGCGAGTTTTCTTGAATATTTTTGCTCAAAATGATACATATCTAACAGGAAAAATATGGTACAGAATAATTCTGAAACTGCTCCTACGTATTCAATCCATTGAGGACAACATTCACATTGTAATTTCTAGGATTCCTTAACCATTTGGGACGAGTCCTACGTCTGTCATTTAGAGACAAAATGAAATATCTACCTGATGTTTGATATGAGGAATAAAGACACAGTCTAGGGCTTCTCTATAATACTATTATACATAGACCTTTATTAAAACAACTTTATATAATCAGCCTATAATGTTCCCACTGCTGAGACAGGCCACCTCTCGATTGGGTCGGGTTGGATCGGGTTGGTAGATGTCACGTCTTTGAATTCTTTGTTCTAGGACATGCCGGTTTCCTCACGATGGTTTTCTTCACCGTTATGAGAACAGTGGTGATGAAATAATTTACACAAAGTAAAGCGACCGTCTGGGTTTGAACTTACGACCTACAACTCATAAGTCGTAGCAGTTACCCTCAAAACAACATTATACCTGAATAAAGGGCAACGCTTTTTACCAGAACCGAGTTTTGTGGTTTATATTTTTCTACAGAATAGTTCCTTCTCACAAAGTTAGCACAAGTATCACCGCTTACCGTGACCACATTTGGTAGTTCACACAGCTACAGACTACATCTCCATTCAGAACTATACAGGCATTCCCGTTTAGAATGTATGCTTAAAATGAGGCCTCACCTGCGATTTTTTTTAAACCTGTTCTTTTTGAAGTTTGTATTTAGGTACTTGAAAGCTAGTAGAAATGTATTTATTTATTTATTTATTTATTTATCACAAACACAACTATCATTACAGGCAGGGTATGTACTTGTACATACAATAACAAAGTACGAATAAGCTGTTTGGTATTCCTGACTTTTATGACTTACGGAGCCGAAACGTGGACACAGTACAGCTGGTCCATAAATTCAAAGTCGTTCAGAGAGTCGCTCGCTATGGAACGGGCTATGCTCGGAGTATCTCTGAGGGATCGAATCCGTAATGAGGTGATCTAGCAGAGAATCAAAGTTATCGACATAGGTCACGACACGACATAGGTCAAGTTAAAGTGGCAATGGGCTGGGCATATTAGCCATAGAATCGATGACCGTTGGGGTAGCGTATTCTTGGATGGAGACCACGAATCGGCAAACGGGAGGTAGGGGTAGCGTATTCTTGGATGGAGACCACGAATCGGCAAACGGGAGGTAGGGCTTCTCAGGCTTGGTGGAGCGACGATCTTCCCGGGGCAGTTGGAGGAAAGTTGCCGAAAATCAAGTTGAATGGCATGAAATGGAAGTGGCCTATGCCCCGCAGTGATCTGCTGTAAACTGATGATGATTCAGGCAAAAAAAAACATATTTCTACTACATTATAAAATTGTATTGCGACATGCACAATAACAATTAAGCTAATGTAAAAGAATACTACCCAGCGCACTTACAACATTGTTTGTAGTTGCCTGTATACCAGATAAGTTGTTCAACTGTACAAATACCTAAGGCTGATGACCTATCGGATGGAAAGTATGGTTATCTCCATCTTTGGACTACTACAATGTCAAGGCCAATGTTTTGCTGTCGAACTGTGCACCTAAATAACGATGATGACCATGAAAGTGAAGTCTAGAATTGTTTATAATTCGATGGTCTTAGGTAGGTCCAGCAGTACTTATTTCCTTTATAGTTGACTAGCGACCCGCCCCTGCTTTGCATGGTTTTTACGACTTGACAAAACATCAAGTTTTATTTATTATAATAATATGTACGTTTAATATGAATGTATTATAATTATAAACCTTCCAAAATAAACTCTCCAAGTGATGACAAAAACCGCATCAAACCGTTGCGTAGTTTAAAAGAACAAAATGGTCATACAGACACACACGAAAAGCGACTTAAAAGATACTGTTCTCCTTTGTATAATTGTCATATTTTCCCGTGCCAAAGCGAGTGACTTACGGTATTTAACGCTTTAAATATTCCGTTGACGCAAAAACAATAGGGCTCACGGGCAAAGCTTCTAATACTCACCCATAAATATTTTAGCAAATGGTCCTTTACTTTCACAATAACTTAAAATTACCTTAACACTTAACTTTGATCTAATAACGTTACACAAAGTGAAGCAATTTTTGCTGAACAATAACATTGAAAGTGAATCGTGGAACAATGGTAGAACCTATAACAGAACGCTATAGAAGTAAAATAGAATATTCATTACGACTGTACCTTTAAAATGGTGTCTGAAGGGAAATCATTAGCATTTCCCTACTGTAGAATGGGCCTCTCCTAAAGTCTTTAGGGATGGGACATGCTCGATAGTTTATTGTAACGGTAGGGGTAAATAAAAAAAAATCGTATTTTTACTATCGAGTGATTATAGCAAAGGTAATTTTACCTTAATTATTTAATAATTTAAGTTAGGTAATTGACTGAATGGACCTCTGTAAAGAAAATTACTTTAGAAAGAGCTTAAAAAATAAAGAAAAAATATTTTGTGATTTAAAACTGCAACTTCATTTTCAGATTTAATTATGGGCTCTTGTCTTTCTTAGCTTATTATCTCGGGTTCTACATCAATAAAACGTAACGCCACTTTATTTCAAAATTACAATTCAAGTCATAAACCAATTAATTTCCCTTCTAAAATTTTAATAAGTCTATCTATCGACACAGATTCACCTCCCTACCTTACCCCATACAGCCTGTAATTGCGCGGCCACATTTTGGGGGTAGAAACACGTAAATTACACCTTTTATTCATTCCCGATTGCTAGTGTTATTGCTATCATTAACCACCCCGCATTAGATATATTACTATACCTATTGAAATATTACCTTTATTAATTATATGTGTTATATCATTGGCACGTGGAAGAGCTCTGTGGATTCGTTATAACATGTGTCTGTAGGGATATTTTATCTTTGTTTCTTATTTGGATGCAAAAAGACTCATTTTCGTTACTATTTTCTTTCCATTGAACATTTTGTCAAGGAAAGTCACATATAAATGTCTATTTTAAGACGCAAACTATTGTGACCCATTTAAACGGGGGTTAAAGATACATTGGCCTCAAAATCTAAGATCACAATTTTTTTAATTCTTTGACGGGGCAGAAATCGGGGCCATTATCAAGTAAATATCATGTCCTGATAACAATAGCGATATAATAATAACGATCGACCAGACTTATTCCCGTTTTTACTAATACTAGGAGACATCTAAATGACTACCTAAATAAAAGGGCGTTGTTGGATTTTCAACTTTAGGTGAAGAGCCGAGCGTTGAAATTCCAATAGCGCGCTTTTATTTAGACATTCATTTAGGGGTCTTCCAATTTAAATGAAAACGGACATGAAAGGTCAAAGTTACACAAATAATTCCCTTTATTATATTAAACTTTGTCTTTCAATAAGACATTGTGGAAATGTTGTCGTAACACCTATTACTTCAGCTTCCTCTTGGCACTTCGCAAGATGACAAGCAAATAACAGCCCATATTTTTCTTCCATTATCCGTAAGGAAATTAATTCCTCTGTCTGCATGGAAGTACCACTAAAATAAACTGGAGGTGTTAGAGATGGGACTAAGTTATGAATTATATCGAGAATTAGGTCTCATTAATAATGTTGACGACGTTTTCTAAAGCAACAGCAACAACAGAACTGTAAGGACAGCTTGCAATTTCATTACCGACGCCATCTAGTTTTAAAATATTGACCTACAAAATATTGACGTGTAAAAGTGTCTTATAATATTTACTTACATAATATAATATAAACATGTAATTTATTATCTATTTTTAATTTAAACCCTTTTGTTTTTAGGATTGACTTTATACAACAGTTTTTAAAACATGCTTTTAGAATGTAATCACGTAAGTAGTTGTCTCTCACAAAAAAACGTGTACCTACTCTATTTTAGTTACCAAGTAACAAAAACAATTTCGTACGAAGGCAGCTCGATATCAAAGTGTCAATCAAAGCTGACAGACGCTGTCCTGGCTCGCAAACACTACAACCAGCAAATAGTCCTTTATTTGTCAGATTGGCGCCGAAGCCAATATACAATATTGTTCCTTCACTCCAGAATATAAATGTCGGTGAAAACTCTCTCCCCATCTAAAATAGGGGTGGCTAAATAACCGTGAAGCATGGGTAAAGGGTGCAGGATGCTGTCCGGTAATACGGTTTCTGATGGACTTGCCCATTGAAATAAACGTAGTTTTGCGAGATTTACGTGTTTCGTTTAATTTGTGTAGATTCCGGGTTTTTAATCTTTTTTTATCTACCGACATACTAAAATAAAATGAAAAGCTGATTAAAATCATTATGTTTCTCACCATGAAAATATACTTAAAAGAACATCGATATGGATAGAAGCGACAAAGCGCAGAACGACTCTAAAAATATAATGCTGCGTACCGCTCAAACGCACATCATTCATTACTCGATCTCAACTAAATTACAGATACGACGTCCTGCTAATTCGAGGTGGTTCTAAACGCTTATAATTTGCTCATATTTTAAAGACTGTAATCACTTACAAAGGTTTCTTGGCTCATAGTATCGGAATGCCTTACAGCAGAAATTGTGTGAAAGGGGTAACAAAATGCAAAACAAGTTTACAGATAGATGATGATGATGTTTGATTTATTTATAGATTTTTTTTTAAGTTCAATGGATTATGTAATTTAGGTTACAAAAACATCATAATTATAAATAAAATTCTTTGTCACCAACGTCGATATCTGCGCAGATCACCAAAGCCCCTCCCTAGTGATATAAAGCTGTAGTACACCGCATGCTTCGTTACCCCACAATCACGTTACGTAAACTGCGAGCGACTCGCTAATTCTTGCGTGCACTTACCTTGGCCTGTACTTGTGTATCTACGCATTATTTCTGGTACATGAGGCAAAGGAATTTGAATTTGATATCTGGTTTTATAGGAATAAAATGGTGTGATACCTCCGTGCCTCGGAAAGCAAGCCGTTAAGCCGTTGGTCCCGGCTGTCATTCGTAGATCTTTAACAGCTGTTACGGGTCGTCAGAAGCCCGAAAGTCTGACAACTAATCTTACCAAAGGTTATCGTATTACCCAATAAGTGGGTTGTGGGGGTCAGATAGTCAGTCGCTCCATGTAAAATACTGGTATTCAGCTGCATCCGGTTAGACTGGTAGCCGACCTCAAAATTATTTGGGAAAAGGCTAGGCAGATGATGATCTGGTTTTATGGGACAATAATAATACAGGAGCTGAAAGACGACGAATTTTAGAAACCACAATGCACATAAAATTGGGTTCCAATGTGGTTATCGTTGATAATAAAAGGGGTAAGTACTCTAGACCGTATTTCAGACATGGCGGCGAATCTCAACGTAGACTAGGCTAGGCGGTGCGGGAGTTATTATAGTGCACTATTGTGTGTGCACAGACACAGGTGCACTCTCTCTTCCCTCACTGTCATAGTCCGATGAGATGGCAATCTGACACGACCGGAGAGAGATCAGGCGCAGGACCAAAGGCTTAACGTGTTTTCCGAGGCACGGGGGTATCACACCGCCAACTTCCAAACTCCAGGTCGTTACTAAGAAATTCCTACATCGTTCATACCATGACACACACAGTGAATAATAATTATGTGTATGGTCCACATATAGTATTAAAATTTTTCGAATCCCCGAGAGAATGTTCTGTGTCCGCGTGGTTGTGTGTCTGTGTGTGTGTGAGACCACAAAAAAAAAGAAGATATACTTAGCACTTTCGTAGAACATATTTTCATGTTGTTATATCCACCAGCTAATTAATTTTCCTATCACTCTACGAATTATAACAATATTGTAGAGTTTCCCTTTACCGTCAATAACCGTTCCCTTGTATACAAGAATTCTTTCAGTAAAAGTTAACAGCGTTTTATAGCGTCAAAGTTATGATAACCGCACGCTTCGTTAGCTTACAATCCCAGCTCGAGGAAGAGCTTGTTTTTACGTTATGTTGCAAACGAGCCTAGGTACTATGAAACGAGTTATTTTACTTTGTATCGTGTTAAGTTGGAGAGAGCAATAATGGACTACAACCCTTAAAAAACAAGAAGATGTTTCAATATTAAGCTCACGTTGAAATAAACGAACACCAAGGAAGGGGGTGACTGTTAAATAAGAAAAAAAGTTTTAATACATGACATATATATTAAAAGCTTCGATGGCACTATTATTATATGCTTGTTGCTATGATGGCTTTATTATTATAGACACGGATTTAGAACCCACTAAACTTAACCTTTAACATGACAAACTTCATTGTGAATCTGAAAGAAGACTGATTAGAATTGTAAAGATACTGCGTTAATTTCAAACCAGATTAATTATAAGCTACAAACCACAGTATAAACAAAACAGTAGACAATTTAATCAGTACGCAAATTATGTGCTACACATAAATCTACTTCATAATTCAATAAAGCGTCATTATTGCATAAACCCATCATAATACTGTCCAAATGACTGGCTTCGTATCAAATAACGCTGTCCCTGCGGCCACAGAGTGAGACTTGCAGTAATGCAATCAGAGGGTAGGCTGGCGTACCCCTCGTACGTCATGCGTATATTGGTGGATTGGTACACTACTACTTTGTTATTCTATGGTAGTGTAGATGATTCTATGTTGGGTTGTAGGATGGTTCGTTGCTTATTGTTTCTTGAAATTAATGGTATCTTGTAGAGTAATATTTTGTTTTCTGAGATGTTATATTCAATAGTCAGACTTAACTCCTAAACACCTTGGGGTTGAGAGGAAATAACGTTAATAATTTCACACTGAAAACCACACACGAAAAAAAACATTAGAAATATACAGGATGACAGGGACATCGTCGCGCAAACTGTAACCATCAATTCAGCACCATGATTCTAGATCCCCAAGCGTAGACATTTTTCGTGGGTTATATAAAAACAGCTGTTATTGAAAAGTACTATAGGTACGCGGTCAAAATGTATGGCACAGCTATTTTTTTAATAACTGACGAACAATTTCAACGCAATGGGTTCAGGATCATGTACTGAATCCATAGTAACAGGTTGCACGTCCTTGTAACGCCCCCCCCCCCGTATTGTCTATTTTTAAGCCATTTGCGAGCTGCCCGTGTGGTTTCAGTGAGTCAGTTGAGAACTCTGTTTTACAACAAAGCAGTTTCAGTCTACATCGTAAATTGAAAGACTATCACACATTCTAAACCAAGTAATATCCAGCGGAGTCAGGCCACAAGCAGATTGCAGTAATCCAATCAGGGCAGCTGCCCACAATTTGCGGGTAACTGATGCCCGCACTTCAATGTGTTGCCCGCCAGTATTGAATGTGTCCCGTTTTGATATTCTGCCCTTTTGATTGTACTATACTTACGAAGCTACGTGGAGCTGTACAAGTGTACAGTGCGTAGGTAAACAATGCTTTTTTTTACTTCAACATAGTTGGAGCTGGCGTATAACCTATCTGATCGTTATCGGAAAGTGTTGTCTATTAACAAATGTACTATAAAGGTCACGATCAGTCACACAAAATGCTACGATTTGAAGCTTCTCATACTTTTCATCAAACGTCGTTATTTCTTGAGATTTCTTTTGTATAAAGTACCTACCACATTTTTCTAACTTCGGACTTATACTTACAGTGAAGTTTACAATTTACAGAGCGGCCTGATCATTCATATTATCTTAATCTTTTTCCCACAAAGGCCACAGCAAAACTGTTCTGTTCTTTACAGGGAAAATCCACCTTTAGGACCTACCTAGGTAGGTAGGTACCTACACAAAAACTTAAACACAATAAATCAGGTAAACAAACCCTTTAGGTTCCCGTAACAATAGAACGACAAGCGTACACGATCGACGGCAATTTGCGACGCGACGCAGCACAGTCGCGATGCAACACAGACACGACGCAACACAGTCGCGCGACCAATAGATCGCAATCTAGACGAACAGCGCCAGATTAATCGTTTTTGTACACCAAGCTTTATTGCACATTGGAGGAGAATAGAGCTTTTTATTTTGTTACTTGGGTACTAGTTTTTTGTTTCGATGTAAGATAGAAGACTAGAGGAGGACATAGACAGTGGATAATGTCCACGTTCTATTTGTGTAGTTGTTCAGTACTTTTTATGTTTTGTTCTTGTATTGTTATTTAGCTGGTACATATGGATCACGGACTAATGATGAAATGTGTCCAATTCATTTGGGGTTACCCCAATTCATTTGGGGTCTATGCAACATGTCTTTTTCTGTGACCGTCAGGATGACTGAACCAAACGAGGTATATACATGAGACCACGTGCACTGTTTAATACCTATTTGCTTCTATGTACTACCTATAATTAAATATTTGCTACCTTTGCGTTAAGAAATATACCAAAGAAAAAAAGTGGTCAGCCATTCTGACGTCAGGTTGGCTGACCACTTCCAAGTTCTCATATCATTTACTACCTGTTTGCTACCTTAAAATATATTTTTTACACAACTTAAGAAGCTCCTATAAAAAAATATTAAGGGGCTTACAGGACCTAAACACAAAAAAACGCAAGTTTTAGAAACAATAAAAGTATATGATCGATTACAGTAAACAAAATCAGAAAAATATATGATATTCTTCACGATTTATGCTAGGTAGATAGTGTGTTGAAAACATAATACAACTAATTTGATACGATAGAAAAAAATCGTGAAGATAGGTACCTCTAAAAACTTTCTTTTTACAAGAAAACCCATACAAATTACAAATACAATCATTCTGATTTTTTGTCAGATTATTCTACAAGCAACATACTATAATACTAGTGTTTTATTTTTTTCGGCTAAACAATAGATTTTTTGTAATTAAATAATTGCTTCATATTTTGCAATAAATTACCAGCGTTGTATCATCGCGCTTCTCTTTCTTTTCTATGCAGTCCGACAGTGACCACGCTTTAGATCATGTAAGCCCCATAATAAAGCCATTAAAACGCCTGTACATCAATTACTTACGTCTATTCTTCTCAAAATAATTGCTAAGAATGTTTTTGCAGGCGCTTAGTGGCTCATGAACAACTTTACTTGTTTCTGGATATCCCTATTAAAGATTGATCCATTTACTTATAAAATTTTATAATTATTACATAATTATCATATTTATTTCGTTGATATATTTCATTATAGGTAGTAAATAGTAGCAAATAGGTATTAAGCAGTGCACAGTCTGGTATCATGTACATATCTCGTTTGGTCCAGTCATCCTGACGGTCACCTTTTTCTTCCATACTTCTTAAACTCTCATAATATACCTAAAATGTATTTAATTGCAACAAAGTAATCAAAATGTTCAACAAAGAGTTTAACTTAGAAACTAAACATCTTTATCCACTCTTTATAGCAGAACCTAAAACACTCATACTACTTAAAAACTTTTAAACAATTTTCATTCTCTTACAAAATGATATTGCCGCATCCATCTCTCCGAATGCCCGGTCCCACCGCAACACAGTACTAGCTGTTACAGAGCCTGCAGTAATTAGGACCATACTCGTCCGCGTGTCAATTCACTAACTATAATAAACTCGTGATATTTGATAAATACGTAGGTACGGTCAGCAACAAAAGTCAATTAATTGACTTTTGATTGAGCAAAAAAGAAATTGAACAGTTCTTAAATTCAGATCATACAATTAAATATAGTGTACCTATATTATAATAGTTGAGCTCCATAAGTTCTAAGTTGAGCTACACGTTTACTGTCAAATGCGTGCACTGACTGGACATTTCCCCTCAAATCTGTGTGGCTATTTCCTCAAAAGACCATCTCAGACTCTAATCTGCTTGGTCCTCATATGGCCTGATCAAGATTATATCTGGACTTTAAATGATTCTGAGACTGTGAACTCTGAGTTTGTTTTTTTTCACAGAGTAGTCAGGAAACAGCGAGCTCATCTAGTTTTAAAAGTTAATTTGACATTGACCCAAAGAACATAATTCTAAAACACCGAAACAATGCCATTTCTAATGTTGACTTAATAATAACTGACATATCACACGCAGACATTCCGTGGAACATGATCTTGTCATTATGAGTGGCTCGAACGCTTGGCGCGATTGTGAATATACCCGTCACAAAGTCTACCGTGCTTCCTCTACACCACCAATCCACCATAATAACATCACAACTCTAAAAACCCTTCACCCAATTATCAACCCTCTACCTAGATAATACAGTTGAAAATGAATTGATCAACCCATCAGATATGTTTGAATTACATAATCGAATTCTATTGTGTCTGCATTTAACAGCTTTTGATATTGCGAGCGAAATTAAACTCTAATTTGTAGTCCTTAGGGTTGGATTTGGTTTGGGAAGTCAGGTGGATGAGTTGATTCATTATTGAACCAAAGCGTAAGACAATGAGGCGTGTGCACAATGAGCGACAATATTGTGTGGAAGCTATGAGCTATACTATCGGCTGTTTAAGCGCTTTGTAAGCGATGTGAAGCGATGAGCACTGAGCAGGCGTGACGATCGATAATCCTGTTACTGTCATAATCGGATTGACTTTCATATGTGAGAATGAAAGCATTCTCCTTTTAATTAGCTCAGTTTTAGGTTTACGTTTATTTTTTATTTTCTTATTTACCCCTTAAATTTTAGCAAACACTCATCACTTTATTAAGTCAATTGAAACACTACCTTTGTCTTAGCACTATGAAAAACATAAAACTTCTCTCAAAAAGAATTATACCTACCTACAAAGACAAGACCACACAAAAAATCTCGTTATTCACTCCTTTAGCCCAAAAAAATACAATACGTGCAAGTATAAAAGTATCATTTTAACAAAAAAGGTACCCGCACGGAAAACGCGACACCCGGGAGGGTTCCGCCTACTTTTTTCTTTGGTCCTTCGGTCCGGTTACGAGACCTTTTTATTTGGACCGTGACGTAATGCGAGGACACTGTCAGGAGTTTTTTAACTAAATTCAGTGACTGTGTGATGATTAATTAGTTAAAAGTTTTTAATGTTATGTTTGGTGGGACGTGTGGGTGATGACGTCATTGTGTTATTATTTTGGTATACGAAAAATTTAGAAACCCATTATGACCTTTTCATTGTAGGTCGATAAAAGTTTAAATTTTAAAAAAGCGTGCAGGGAACCCTGTCAGGAACGAAATTCGTTACGCGATACTCGCACGCACACGTACACTAGTATATAATAAAAAGAAACAGAGTGAGAAAGTCGCAAGGGGGGGGGGGGCATAACGCTTTTTCCTTACGTGACAATTGCTACCAGTGAACTCCTACCGCTGGAACTGGTACCAAACTCTTTTCATTTAATCAATTCTCTTACTACAATATTCGAATTAGATTATATTTACATAATTTAAAAAGCCAACAGTCTTAAAATAATAATAATAATATGTACAAGTATATAAAAAGGAGGGAAAATAATCAGAGAGCCTCAAAAAATTCGTCCGCATCGCTGTCAATAGGAAACGTGCCCAAAAGGCTGGCAGCATTGCCACGTTGTATGGCAATGCTGATTCTTTGGCCAAAAAAATAGGCCTGCCTTTTCATTTAACTTTTCATTAAGTTCGAATGTTCACGTGACCAGAGTCACGTTAACATTCGAACTAAATGAAAAGTAAATAAGATGTAGTTACGTTGTGATTTAGGTAACCTAAGTGCATCTAATTTGACCTCACCACTACTTACCAGTAACTCTAACCTATTGACACACGCACGCACGTCACCACAAACAATTGAATTGTGGTTACAACTACAAGTCACTGACTGACCACGAATGACCTGCATTACCTTATTACGTAGCCTGAACAAGGGTGTATGGTTATTCAAATGGGTAAAAGCACTGGAAATTGTAGCTATAATTTGTACTTATGTTTTTCGCAAGTTTATGATTGTTTCAGCTTAGTTCAATCACAGCTGTCAAGGTAAAAAAAAAAAACACTGGCACTCCGGTAGTGCCGACAGAAGTGAAAACTTGAACAATTACGAGTGTATTTTGTGAATCGTCTTATAAACAAAACACGCGTGTTAAGGTGTGTTCCTTATTTTATAGGGTTTTTTGCAAATCAGGTATGATGACCAAAGTGACTGGTTTATTCTTCTCGTGAAAGGAATTTATTCAGATTTACAAATAAGCACACAGGATAGACTTCAGTTCGTGGTGTTGGTCGCGGCAGTGGTAAGAGAAGCAAGCCGCTCGCATAGAGCTCGTCGTCAGTTATATATCCGTGGTTCAGCGCCATCTCGTCGTTGTTGGATGAACTACGTAGTTAGTACGCGAGGCCTTCGTAGTTCTTCCCGATGTGCATAGATGGCGCTGTCCTCAACAACGCGCGTCTTACGTTTTACGTCTTACGTTTTACGTCTTACGAATTTTCGATCAGGGTCACGTGACCTGACGCGAATTTAGAAGTTTTTACCCATTCCAAAAAAAGTACACAGCGCCGCTAAAGAAGTTTTCACTTCAAAAAAATAAAATTGACAAATGAATATTATTATACGGTGAAACTATACACTACTGATGAATAAGCATTTTTACAATTATTGAACAATTAGGTACTACTCTTCTACATGCATGTGAAGGAAGATAGTCAAATTGAAAGGTTGAATAGTAAACAGGGCAATATTAAATTAGCTAGCGAAACTCCGCAGACGTAATCAGTGGCGCGGGCGTGCCTAGGGGTCAAAATTAGGGCAAGCCCACAGATTTTCAACATATAAAAAAAATCGGCCAAGAGCGTGTCGGGCTACGCTCAGTGTAGGGTTCCGTAGTTTCCCGTCCGTCACAATAAGTGTTCCCACTTATGAGTTTAAAAGTAAAAAATGCTTGCATATACCATTATACTACAAACTTAGTCCAGAAATTATTTTGTACAACTTTTTGTCTTTTTTGTACAAAAACTTGATTCCATCAAGTTCAAAATAATTTTCCTAGAAAGTCCTTATAAAGTTCTACTTTTCAGATTTTTTTCATATTTTCTAAACATATGGTTCAAAAGTTAGAGGGGGGGGGACACATTGTTTTTTACTTTT
Organism: Luperina testacea; assembly: GCA_927399505.1. Taxonomy (NCBI): domain Eukaryota; kingdom Metazoa; phylum Arthropoda; class Insecta; order Lepidoptera; family Noctuidae; genus Luperina; species Luperina testacea. Next base: position 879,018 of record OV656774.1, read on the forward strand.
GGAGCGATTATTTCCGAAATTATTGACATTATCAAAAAATGATTTAAGTAAACCCGTATTCATTTTTAAATACCTTTCCAACAATATATCACACGTTAGGGTTGAAATTAAAAAAAAAATCACTTCCCACTTTACATATAGGGGGGCTACCCTAATAAAACATTTTTTTACAATTTTTATTTTACCACTTTGTCAGCGTGATTGATATACATATTGGTACCAAATTTCAGCTTTCTAGTGCTAACGGTCACAGAGATTAAGCGAGGACGGACGGACGGACGGACAGACATGGCGAAACTATAAGGGTTCCTAGTTGACTACGGAACCCTAAAAAACGCCCAACTGAGGGATTGGCTGATTTTCAGTTATTAATGTTTGTGTTCGAGTTCATTGATTGGTATTTTTTTAATATATTTATTTATTGATAGGTTTAAGTAAGTTTGTTGTTGTGAATTATGATTTTATTAGGGCAAGCCGGGCTTTTCGGCTTCTATGAAGGTACCGCCCCTGGACGTAATGGGTATCGATATTCAGCGGGATTGTCAGAAAGGGTTACCGCTGGTCCGGAACATAAAGGGCTAAGGAAGGAGCACGGGTGGGTTTTAGTCAGTAAGAGTCTGACACTCCCTTCCGCTCCACCCAGAGCGGGAGGGGTCATTTAATGATTTCCCATGCTGAAAAAAAAAATGGGTATCGATATCTATCTATCACGACAAAAAAAAAATTCATTATTTCAAATCTGAGCTGGGTTATTCTGTATTTTTTTTTTGTTTTATCGTGATATTTCAAGTGAATACTTCCTGCAACTGATGACAAAACACAACCTCATACAAAAACTCATTATAATTTATTTTCTGTTTTATCACGTTTAGATATCGATGCCCATCATTCACGTCTGACAAGTTTTGCTAGTTAATTTAATTTGACCATGTGTGCAAGCACCGTTAAGGCTCCTACAAACAGGCGCGACACGCGATATAATCGCGCGCGACAGAAAAGTGCGCGAATTGCGGTGCCTTTGTGTCGCGCGCGATTTTGTCGCGTGTCGCGCCTGTTTGAAGGAGCCTTCAATCGTGTACTAATTTTTCAACGAAATAAGATATTGCTATACCTACATAGAATATTATTATGAAAATATTGGCGTTTATTCATTTCGTTTACGTATAGATAGTACCTCCTATGGTCCTAAATGCGATCCAGGCAAAAGGGACGTTACCAACCATCTTATCTGTAAAAATCTCACCGTGAAATGAAAACTTACGTGAAGTGAGCTGTTATTCCACCTGATGATTGACACTAATGACAGATCACCTTCACCTAAGTTTTCACGAGATTTTTACAGTATAGACTGGCAACTATCTCAATAGGTAGGTATTAAGGTGAAGTCATAGCTTGCATAGACAAACAACAAAGTTACATAAGTTAGAACTTACCTTTAGTACCTACTACTTCCGTCTATCATAAAAATGTGGAGTTAAAATGACTTCAGGCTAGATAGTTATAAAATTGAACAATGTAGTTTTAGGTTTTCTTCAATCTACTTTACGGTGAATACGGGTAATATTTGCACCTCTAACATTGTGTACATGTGAAAATGAGGATTAGATTTTTAATCAAAGTTAAGGTGAACCTAGACGGTAGGTACAGACGCCAGCACATCAAGCTACCCGAAACCGTCAAATTTTCTCAATCAACTTTGAACCTTATGGTTTAGCAATAACGTTGAAAATCTATTAAATAAATTTGACAGATTGTAGTAGCTTGATGTGCTGGCGTCTGTACTATATAAGTTTCTTCATTAACCTACATCTCATTGAACTTCTTTGAAAATAATAAAGAGTTCATAGAAAGCTTGATTAATGAATGTTTAGTAGAGGCCGCAATGGCAAAAAATCAAAAGCTATTTATCAGTTTTCAAATTAGGCCAAGAATCAGCACTTTGTGATCGTCAAAGATACATAATAATAGTCCCCAAAATGCCAGCCCTTCACCACTTCCTAGTGATTTAGCTGGGAATACAAAGAAGCGCAACTAACTCCCCAGCAGCACCTGCAGAACAGCTGTCGTTCAGTTAGAAAAACTTCCAAAAGTCACACTCATCCGCATAAATCCAGACTACAGGATCGCAAAATTCGCGACGTTAAATATCTGGCCCTGTGGCGCAATGGATAACGCGTCTGACTACGGATCAGAAGATTCCAGGTTCGAATCCTGGCAGGGTCGTTAGATCTCTTTTTGTGGTTTTCTGAATCAGTGGAAACATTTCAGGAATTTTGGGAAGTTCAGATGATAATAAATATGAAAAGTTCGTTCTCCTTTGAAGTTCACTGTCTATTTTACTTATAACTTGTAGTCAAATTTACACTAACTTTTGCCCGCGGCATGGCCTGCGTGGATGTCGGAATTTATCCCACGGGAATGTGCTACGGGACAAGAAGACGTAGTCGTATGTCCTTCCCCAGGATGCCATGTATCTCCTTGCCAAGTGTTGTCGAAATCCGTTTAGGCGTGATAGGGTAACACACAGACTGCATTACTTTCGAATTTATAATATATAGTATAGATAGATAGTATGGATGAACAAATATCTGCCTACTCTAATTTTTTTTAAATAACTAAGACATCAATCAGTAAATAAAATAATACTGACAGTAACCTTTGATTGGAACTCAGCAGGCCTACCACTAACATTTTATTTAATTATTTTATCTACTATGAACCCCATACAATAACCAGATTGCGACCACACATTCGCTTTAAGCATCCCAGAGAATTAATTTACAAACCATATACATAATCCAGTTACAGCGCCCCCTAGTGCAGGAATCAAACACTAATTGTCTCAGTGACGTCACAAAGGCAGGAATCGAATCACGCGATTATCGAATTATAATATTTTTTGTGGTTTTTATTGAATTATTTTCTTTGTAGTCGTGGCCTGCATATGTGGGGTGCCACCCTTATAGTGACGTGTGTGCTCTTTTTGTTATTTTAGATGTGACAATTATTTTCGAAGGGTTTTGATGTCGTGACTTACATGAAAATGTAAAGGTTTAAAAATCACAATAGTGCTAATGAAGATTATATAATGTTATTCAGTTACTCGTAGGACTATTTGCATTGCGTAGTAACTAAGGGTGGCCCCAAAGGACCAGAAAGTGTCGATCCCGTGGGAATATCGGGATAAAAACTATTCTATGTCCTTTACCGGGACTCAAACTATCTGTAAACCAAATTTCATCTAAATCGGTTCAGCGGTTTAAGCGTGAAGGTAACAGACAGACACACTTTCGCATTTATAATATTAGTATGGATTTATTAAAAAGAAATACTTTGCCGCTGACACATCTAAAATACTTATTTTACACAAATCTAAAAAAGAGACTTTCCAATTACAAATGTGGCAACCATAGTAGCCTACCCACCCAGTTATCTCTTTCGCCACATTCAACCCAGAACATCCTTGAAACATTAAAGCGACCCAACTCGACACAAGGCCTTCAAAAAGACACGTGCGGAGACAAACACTACGTACGACAAATGCTGAAAGCCACCCCAATACAATACAGCAATCAAGGCCTGGACACGGAGGCCAATTTGTGGCCAGAATTGCTCAGCGGGCCGATTCTGAGGCCGCTTGTAATTGCTATGTTTGCTTGTTTTGATAAAGGACTCTGTAACTGCCTGAGATGGGCCTTGAATTGGAACCACATACAGCTAGGTGTGTCATGGCGTGGTCATGGCAGTGGAACTGTATTGTAAAGGCTAGAGGATGTTTTGTGTTTGTTGGGGTTTTGTGCAGTGGTCGTGATGTTTACTGTGTTAAAGTCTATTGATTAACTAAGTATTTTGAAAGCTTATATAATTTTAAGAGTCTTTCTTGAGGTTATTGGCATATAATTTGAAAGTCTTTAAAGTTATATAATATGCACGTGAGACATCTCATCCATTGCCCTGGGAAACGAGATATTGAATGATTCTGTTCTTAAATTTAAAGACTTCGATTCCTGAACAATGCAAATGTTTGTAATGAGTTTGACTTATATTAAGCAAGTGACCCGCCACTGTTGCACACGATTATTAAGACTTGCCAAACATCGACATTTCTTTATTATTAATGTAATTTTTAATAGTTTTATACACATTACCTTTTAAATGATAAATAATCTAATTGATGGTGAAAACCGCATGGGATTCCGTGGCGTAGCTTAGAAGAACAACGGTGTCACACAGACAGACGATAATAGGTATGTAGGTATAGATAAAACTTGTTCTTGACCTGGTTCTGGATCTGGAGTCCGTACCGAACATACAGACTGAAAAACTAATGTGAAACAACGTTCTTATAAATCTGACAGTCTACTTGAAAAGGTCTTCACTAAAATCCCGAAAAGGAAAATTCAAAATACCTTAAGCCTGTATACAAAGCAGCTGTTTGTAGCGTCTCGAAGTAAGCGAGACTGAATGCCTCTAACTGAGTTAAAACTTGGCACTGAATACTCACAATGTTGCTTTGTCTCCTCGTCTCCCCTTTCTTCTAGTATAATTGGGACCGGTGCATTACAATTTAATTTACGAATTTGACTGCGAATTGAAGTTTTTATATTGTTGGGTAAAATGGCCCGAAATTGAGGAGATTTTTGGCAATAGGCTTAAAGAAGAATGGATAGAGACTTGGAAGGCAATTCTATTAATTAATGTTTAGGGTGTAAGCCACAGCTTCATCTAAATACGAGTATTGTATTTTCGCGCGTTATGTACAGGCGCCAGCACAGCAAGCTACTACAATCTGTCAAATTTCTTTAATAGATTTTGAACTTTATCTCTAAATCATAAGGTTCAAAGTTGATTGGGAAAATTTTACAGTTTCGGGTAGCTTGATGTGCTGGCGTCTGTACCTCGCAGTGGCGAAGGTTCCATACGACTCGATTTCTACCGGCTTCCCTTTGAAAAATGGCACAGTCAGTATTCTATAAACAAATAATATAATCATATTAAAGATATCTACTCCGGCTTACCTCTTACAAAAATTGACCCTTCGCTACTGGTACCTCGAACAACCGGCACGATACTGTTGTGATATCGATGGGAAAGGGGTATTTGGTTCAAGCGAGATTTTATTATTTAAAAAAACCAAGTGCATGTCGGACCACGCACAATGAAAGGTTCCATACCTAAGTGGGATGAATTATCACAAGTTCTAGGTCAACGAGAAATACCCCATAGGATTAATTTATTTGCGAATATCAAAATATGCAGCGTAAATGGCCATATTTTTCTATTGCGTCGACTTTGAAGCTTGATTTTTTTGGAGCTCCGTAGACCTGGGTTCCATTTTTTCCTTTTGAGGTACGAAACCCTAAAAACAATAGCACTGCGGATAGGGATTATAATTGCGTAAACAAAATATTTCATAACAAAACAATAATTCAACAAGCGGTCCCTAGCCTTCAAATAACCCTTTCCCCAAAAAGATCATAATATCATTAAACAGATTCTCCGATCCACATTAATACAAAAGCCCAGTGGTCCAACAGTTTTTGTAGACAAAATATCGCACTAAATCACACCGGGCCGTTAAACGTAACAAAAGGTCACACCGTAATTAGTTTTTTTGTCCCCACTGTGCAATATTTCAAACTTCCCGACCGCATCCGTAATAATTTTTCAATTAAAATTCATTTTTGTCATAAAATATTCTGCACTCGTGTTGAAAATTAAAATGTATGTGTTTTCGTATGGGTGATTACTTTAAATAACGTTGTTATTCCATTTTTTTCTGCGTTTTTATTGTATTTAAAAACATACGCGGAGTTAAATGTATCGTATGGCATTTGTTGTGGAAAGCTGTCGTTACTTTACTGTGTTTCCAGTATTTTTTTAAATATTTAATAGCGTTTGAGGTATGTAGGTTTCTGGAACTTACCTGAAACAAATAAAAATAATGTTTAGAATTCATGATAAATATGTTAATTTAATTTCATAAACAGAAAAGTATTTATGTTTACTAAGTACTTTACACAATCATAAAATACTATGCTAATCAAATTATTGTTAACACAATAATTTGTTTATCTTGCAGTTATTAAAATGTAAACCATATTATTGTAGACTTAATGGCCTAAACAACGATTTTAATTTTAATTTCTAGCGCTATTTTTTACTTATCAGTCATAAAAATTATAAACCACGCTTTTGACTAATTCCTACATTAATTACCTTCATAATTGACACAACACGAGCATGAGGGAATATCGTCCAATGTTTTCTTTTCATTGTTCACGAGCTTAAAACAATTACTTATGTAAATTCTAAATTCCACAATTAAATTATGTCAAAACACCTGTTTAAATAGTAGATTATTAAACAAGGGCTGTATGACATCAATTGCATACGAGGTTTTTGGCGCCTGAGCGAAGCGAAGGCGCTAATTAACCCGAGTATGCAATTGATGCTTACGCCCGAGATAAATACTCTGCTTTACATATCGATTGTGAGGTAAGTAAACAACAAGACAGCAGGTTTCAATGAACATTTATTAAGAAGAAAAAAATGTGTATTTAATTAAAATTAATAGTAAAATTATTACAATTTGTAAGAGATATGGTCACGTTCTTTTTAGGTATATTTATAGTTTGAATATGAGTTTGTGATGATAAGACTTGAGTTTGAGTGACTTGAGGTTCTTGCATCGTAAATGGCGGCAGTTGACTGGTACTATTTTCTTCATTAAAAAATGGCTCAGATGATGTGCTTTGACGTGGTGATTTTAAGTTTATATTTTCTGTTATTTTAGAAGTAATTTTGCTTTTATATTCTTCGTGCAGTATGAGTATGACAGTTCTTTTTTCAAATTCCAAAACCTATGCTGTAATGATAGTCATACACCCCGGCATTCAGGGGTGTAAGGGTGTACTTACAGAGCAAGAGATATGTAAAAATACTTTGTAACGTTACTTGAGCTAACGAGGTGTGCTTTGTAATGGCGTGGTTACGTGAAATGCATCGCGAGCTAGCAATGTCGTGAATTCAAGTTCGTGCCTAACAAATTATCACGTTCCTTGTAAAGTTTCATTTTACGATACGTAAACAGGCTGAGTGGTTATACGAGGAACATTATTGGATTGATAGAAAGGTGCTCTCTCAAGTTAATGATGCCAGCGGCAGTGTCACACTATTCGAATATTAAAAAGAAATATTTCCCTTAAATATTTCCCTTTTTTTTATTGTTGAATGAGCCCGCTCTTGACGTGGATCACGCCTGATGGAAAGCAATGAATGAGGTGTGTGATGAAACGAGCATGCCCAGAAGATGCCTGTTCTTTGTGATTAATGCAGTTTTTTATTCGTTTTACAATAATATAAGTAAGCCATAAGTCCTTAGAAGTGTCCCATTCCACAGTTTATGGGTTATAAAATATATTATATAAGAAATGAATAGATGAGTCGGTGACTTAGTTAAGCTTTTCGAAAAGACTTAGTGTAAAACTGGGTAGCATAAAAGGAGAGGCTTTTGCCATTTGTCATTGAAAAAAGCTAATAGAGTCCTGCAGACTGCAGTAACCTTGTTACAATACATAGAGACTAGCCAGAGTGACTAGTATTTCACTGACAAGTTTTATTTATGGAAACCCATCAAATTGAATTGGCCCTTAGTAGATAATGCTGGTTGATGTTGCTCCAATAATATGATCAATAGTGATTGTATTTAGTATTTATTTGATTCACATAACATCGCGCTTATATCCCCCGAAGGGTTAAGCAGATGTGTACCTATAGTAAAAACAGTAGTCTAGCATTTCGGCAGTTATGTTAAAGTCCCATGAAATGGGGACAAATAGAGTACATGTATAGGCTTAAATTGCTATAAATTATTTAAAACTAAATTATCTATTTTCGGTACGTAAAATTGTCGCACAGTTGTCATAATGTTGCACACTGTGCACTGTCAACCAACACCCTGATTAATTTATAAATGTTCATATAATATTAAAACACAATTATAATAATATTTGCGGTAATTTTTCAGTTAAATAGACGGCGCCATTAATTTGGCGCAGTGTCACCGGCAGAGGCGGCGCCTAACCGCAGCCACGTGCCTCTCTCTAAACTATACTCGTTTTATTTCCCTTTTAAATTCCGTGAATTTATTGTTTTGTTGAACTAGTTTTGAATAAAACTAGCGACGATTTTTCAGCGTTAATTATAATTATGGGAAACGCTTTTTGTTGTAAATCATAATGGGAATGAGAAACATTTGCTGTTTCAATTTTGACTTAGGTAAACGATCAAAAGTGCTAATTCTTAGCCTAATTGAAATTGAGGATATTTGTTTTCATTTTTTTTTGTTGGTAATCTTCCCCCTCTAAAGATTATTTTTATCCCTATCAGTGTTTCTTTAATATAAAATACACATAAGCTTCTGCATCCTCAGCAAGAAAAAACTTAGAGCCATTCTTGTATTCAACTTCTTACTCTCATGCCTGTTGTTTATACCTTCCATTTCATGATGTATACAGGGTAATATCAGCTGTTCCCTACATTTTGACGAGTTAATCGAGTTATACGAACATAAATGTAGGGAACAGCTGATTGTTTTTGCTATTTTAAGTTTGCTCCCATAGTAAAAGTTGTTCATAATGATGAGTACAATGACCTATTAAGAGGTTGTTAATGTTTTACCAATAACTCTGTATATACATATATGACGGAGAAAGGTATGCGTGTCTCGTTATTATCAGCCATATTTTAACTAGTGTGGGCGTACTATTGGGTAGTGTTGGTTATTGCGGAATAGAAAAACCGTTTGCAGTTCAAATCAGATTACAATTTCACGAACAAATTAATCACACCAGCGAATCACACACTGTAGGTACACGACACAACCAGATACGGAACGCGGGACAGTTTCTGAGCACGTGTTGTTCGTATGATGTCAATGTCCAAGAGCTCCACAGCGTTCTGTCGAGCTATCGTCGACTCCCACGAACTCAGGCTAGACTCTGTCAAGCGCCACCAGATGGCGCTAGCGTTCTGAATAGTCTAACGAATGACCTGAAGCGACATATATACTCATATATATATAGCGAGCAAGACACGGCCAAGCCAGCCAGCTAGCGTATTTGTCAGGGGCCACCTCTATCTGCGGTAAACTAATGTTGCTCTCTCTTGGACACATGGTACAAGGTAAATTGCTCAATTATTTTTCTAGAGTGTTGTAATTGTAAGTAATTAAAAAGTAAAAAAGGTTTAATGGAAATAGGTACCTAATTATACTCTAATAACAATAAATCGTGATAGATTAATTATTCCTCCAATGAAAAGCTATTTATATCACAGAAGTTGCTGTCCAATGGTAATAAGGATATTTTGATAAACTTCCAAAATCGTATAGGGAACCGCCAATCAATCGATTTAAAACAGCGTTATTTACTAAATGGCTTAGAGAATAATCATTATATTCTGTGAATGGGTATTTAGACTTTATAGATTCACACGAAGATCTTACTATTGTAATTTGACAAATACTTGATATTGAATATAACTATGATTTATGTGCCAATTTTATTAGCTTCATTTATTTAATTTATTTATTAAATGCTAGTTTTAGCGAATTGTTTTAGAAACTGTTAAAAAACCCGACCATCTGTAATGTATGTACCACGATTCTTGCAAATAAATTTAATTTCATTTCATTCCAAAACCTGAAAGAACCTAATATAATCGGTATGCATTGCTGAGGATAGGTACAGACGCCAGCACATCAAGCTACCCGAAATTGTCAAATTTTCCCAATAAAAAAAAATCAAAGTTAAAATATTTTATTTCACATAAACCTATATGGGCACTTATGAAACGTCAGAAGCTAGGTGCACGGTTCCAATTCAATCAACTTTGAACCTTATACTTTAGCGATAAAGTTGAAAATCTATTAAAGAAATTTGACAGATTGTAGTAGCTTGATGTGGTGGCGTCTGTACATAATTAAGCCCGGATATTAATTGAATGATATTGGATTATAATATTGTGTTAGTGCTGGGAATGTAGGGCGCTATTTGTGGCACTGTGTGTTTCCAATGGAGTTTGTTAGTTAAATATTTTTGTCGCTTATTCGTAAGTTACAGTACAGTCATTTTCCACAGTTTACCATAGACACTTTCACACAAAGTTGAACTCTTTTCACCAAAAACTCGTAAACACATGCTCACCGACTTTAAGCTCCAAATGCAAATCTGAGTTCATTTGACTAATAGCACGCAGTAATGGCGCTGCACAGTGTTAAAAATTTGCATTTAACAAGCCATAAAATAGATTAAAGTAGTAACGTTAAATTATTTCGTGGATGGCGTGCCTCTCGTTGCAAACGTATTAAAGTTTTATCCGGCCTGTGTGGCGAATCGAGTTAGAAGTTGCTCGACATTATGTCCACGGCGCAGTGGCGTGCGCACTGTGCACCCGTGATTCAATTTATTGTTGCGAAGAATTACTGTAATTGCTTTAAAATTTTCTATCGGACGCACAGTGTATCGTGTTCTGTAATTCAAAAGTTTCAAGTGCTGGCAACATTAAATGAGATTTTAAAGTTGTGGTTTTATTAGTTGGCTGTGAAGCCTCGGTTGAAATTTAAGTTGAAAATGTTTCACGTTTATAAATTACTTATTAACTTTGTGTTAAGTGTTGGTATCCAAGTTATTGGCTAATTGGCTAGATGATACGTTACCTTAATTAAATAACAAACTGGTAATTTACAAAAAAACATGCATATCGTTTAGTTACCATTGAATCTATTACTTCTTATCAACAAAAGCTACTTAACAAAAGTAACATTTATGCTGTATTTACCCAATGAACGCAACAGACCATTTTATTTTCTAAAACTTTCACAGAAAATATTCTGCCACAATTTCGTCCACCGTAGAACCTCACGTCTCCCTAGGCGTGCAAACAACTGCCTCAGCTCATTACATTTAAAAACTTTGTATAGACAATGACTTAATTGGAAACAATTCCGGTAATTCTACAATTTTGGCTATAAATCCCAGCCAGTGTTTATAAGGACTTGAGTAAAACTTTGTACAATAAATATCCAAAAGTATCTTCGTCTGTTGTAATTATAATTTGCTGCTAGGTGTGTCCCTCATGGGTTAGCAAAATTGCTGCCAATATTGGTGGTGGTTCGCGTACTTTGTCTTTCTGTGGAAAATCTGGGGATGAAAATGAAATCGATAAACACATCTCTCACTCAATCACTCGTGTAAATCATAGAGAAGAGTGTGAAAGATAAGAAATACTATTAGACAGTTTTTTGGTCCATATCAAATCAATACGTAGGTGATGTCTGATATGCTAGTCAAGGCTATGTATAGTCAAGGAAATCAATTGTTTATCTAATTGACACATTATGGCTAATTTACGTAGTGCCGTTGACGTGATGTAGAGCCATTTCATACAACTGACAAGGAATGGCAGTTGTCATTTGAATATAATATGAAAAATCTCAGTTTGTTTTCAATTTGATAAGCAGTTAGTTTCCCCGACTTCTTATGCTGTGTATCTGTGTATATTTACAAAACTTTCTAGCTATTTATGTGTTTCCATTTTGTCTATAAGTTTTGTCTATGAGCGTTGGTAGCTATTAAAACTCTTTCAAAAATACCTAAGCAGCCTTAAAGACCACTAAATGACATTCCTATTTCAATAAATAAGACATCTTCATCCAGAACTAGGCTACCTATGAATACTTCATAATTTCGAAACTCGGGTCATCCCATCAATTTTATTAATAAATGCCTGTCCCCCTCCTGTTAACTCCGCGGACAGATGGAGGGTACGAATTAAAACTTGCTGTAATAAATATTGCTAGCCATCCTTTTTGCGCTGTATTTGTGTAATTTTGACAATCAAGTTAAAAACTTCGATTGAGGTTTCTGGTTTCTGTGAGCTACTGTGTAACGGTAATTCATTTTGTATTTAGTATGTACCTATTTAGAAAATTGGGGGAAAGTGTGTGAGTGTCTAGAATATAGGAATAGGTGAACCAAAAACATTATAATCTATACATGATATAATACAAATAAATATAAACGTAAGGAAGTCAAAACTAATAAAAAAAAGTGGATGCAACGAGTGTGGGAAGGAAATGCTGAAAATATAGTTTTGTCCGCTCGTCTGGTTTCCGGATTGGCGAAAAAACGGCTGATGCAAATACACAGATAGTTTGGATTACACACAGCACAGGGTCATTTTAATCTCGGTAGTACGTCCCTTTACACTTTTATTTAGCCCCATGACTTTTAAGCAATATACAAATGATTGCAAACATAGACCGTTATTTTTGGAAAGATACAACCGACTTTCAAAAACAACACTACAAAGTGAAAAATAACTTTAATTTCGGAAGTCGGTGTCGTTGGTTCTGTATTTTCGTTTTTTGACACCGACTTTCGAAATTAAAGTTATTTTTCACTTTGCAGTGTTTCTTTTGGAATTCGGTTGTTTTTTTTTTTTTGTAAAAAGTTTTTATTTTTCACTCTTTAGTTGTACCTACCTATCCCAAACAAATTCATATAACACTACTTGCTATGTGAATATCAGTGACAGGAAGCTATTGAACACATCTGCCTACCCCTTTAAAGGGTACAGGCGTGATGTTATGTTGTGTGATTGCGTAAACAATGCATACATATGCTAAAGCAGCAATCGCGGTTGATTTGCTGGCATTTATTGAAGAGTTCCAAGAACAAAAAAAATGCAAATCCATCTATATATGAGGGAGTTATGCCCGAACATACATAAAAAATAATATGAACATCCGAATTGAGAACCTCCTCCTTTTTTGAAGTCGGTTAAAAACTTTTTTACAAAAAGACGACTTCCAGAAAGAAAAAATAACTTTAATTTCGGAACTCTGTGTCAATAAACGAAAATGCGGAACCAACGACTTCCAAAATTAAAGTTATTTTTCACTTTTTAGTGTTTTTTTTCGGAAGACTTCGGAAGGATTATTTTTCACTTTTTAGTGTTTTTTCGAAAGTTTATTTTTTTTTTTGTAAAAGAGTTTTTATTTTCACTTTTTAGATTCTGACTTGGTGACAATGGAACCACCTCGAGAGCATACCCTTTCAAACAAAAAAGATAAATTTTAAAATAAGTTCACAATTGACGGAGTAATCGATGAACATACCTACATAAAAAAAATAAAAAACTTACGTAATGTCGAACATTATAACCTCCTCCTTTTTGGAAGTCGGTTAAAAAGCCCGGCCAAGTATCTATTTGTTTTAATTTAAATATTTGAAACTATCGACAGCCCCTTTGCTAGTTCGCGTTTACCCACAAACTAAGGGTAACTTAGGGTAATATTGTAACGAGTTGCACTTGAGGTTGAAAAGTTAACAACAATCTACTTGAACATTAAACTTCAAAAGCGTTGTACGAAGTTTGAAGTTTGCAAACTTTATTTATTTATTGCCATCGACTTAATTTGCCATAACTTTCTGTGGTAATTATATTGGATTAAAACTATAGATATATAAACTGTACCTACTTATGTTTTCATGCGAGTCTTTTACTAAGAATTTTGTGGTTTGGCTCACAGAATTACTTGAAAGGGTTATAATTATTGTAAGGGACCTTAAAAGAGGGTTGATTCAGGATTTAATTAAATTCTTCTTCTCCTATCATAGCTACGATTAGATAGTCATGACCTGATGAAAATACAATCCTGTTAACAAGTAAGGCATCTAGGTTGACTGCCTCCGCATCTAGCAGAATTTGCATTGTCATTCACAGACTAAGTTTGCAAACTAGTTTCGTAATATTAATTCGGCTTTAATGTACACAAAGCATTATCTGCCTAAGCTTTTCCCAACTATGTTGGCGTCGGCTTCCAGTCTAACCAAATGCAGCTGTATTTTACATAGAGGGACTGTCTATCTGACCTCTACAACCCAGTTACAAGGTGACATGATATCCCTTGGTAAGACTCGTTGAATGATTGTCAGATTGTTGACTGGCGTCTGACTAACAGAAACGACTATTCACCACGCAGGCCATGCGCGTGTTGGTGGAATGTAAGGTATTAATAATCTTACTTAAAAGTCTGTCTTATCCCACAGCTGGGCAAACCCTCTAAGACAGAGAACCTAAGCCAGTCATCAGTCAGTATTTAATCTACAATATAATTCTGTTCGCAAACGACGGTAGTTTCTTGTTTAAAACAAAAGAAACTCCATCGTTTGCGGAGATAATTAAAATGCTAGCGTTTATCTTCTTGTCGGCGACTTGAGAGTTTTTGTGCACGTTTTAACTGTTAATTCTACTGGTTCTTTAATGAGAGGTGTTATTAATGCAACATTGTGATATTAATATTGTAGTGCCTTATACAGTATGTGTCAGAAACGTGTGCTCAAAGAGTCGTAAAGCAGACTTTCTCTATGGGACCAACATCGTTATCACGAAAAATAATCAGCCAGGTCAAGTAGGTATTGAAGTTTTGTATGGGACAGTTTATATTATTTTATATTATTGACAGCTAATTATTATTATTTTATTGTTATTATTTTATATTTGACAATTTATATTATTTTTATAATAATCAGCCAGGTCAAGTAGGTAAGTATTGAAGTTTTGTATGGGGCAGTTGATATTATTTTTGCGATTACAACGTAGGACGGACCCATGGAGAAAGTGGTTCATTTTGATGGTCTGTATCTACCACACCCTTAAATTTTATCAAAGCTTTCTGATGTAGATTACATTGACGAATCGAGTTATAAGTCATATAAATAGTTATATATTTTGGGTCATTACGAAATTGATAATGAAATGTTTAGCCTTTTTTCTCTTTTGCGATTTCTTCTTTCTAAATAATTTTACAGAGAGATACGTATGTAAAGACCGATCAAAATCAAATCTTAATCTTATGTCTAGCACAAAAAATAAGATAATAAAAACACATAACGCATATATAACGCATATTTGTCTCCCCGGGTGAGGCAGACGTGTACATACCTTATTACACCCAAACTTTGCCAGTTATTGTGTAGTTGTCAAGTTGTGATAATAAATAAATTGTGTAAAAAAGCCATTTTCAAGGGTCTCTTTCAAAGCTGTGTTGCGTGTATAATGGTACCCACATTATACGTTATTGCCATCACGAGTTACTAAATGACACTACTAACTGGTCTGTCCTTGTATCTAAAACAAACCACGTCGTTATAGTTCATTGTATAGGTACTTCGTTTACACAGTTCACCGCAGTTTTATTGCTTCAGTAGAATTTATTACAGTCGTCTGAAATTAGATCGGCATTTTTAATGTCTTTCTAGGTCTAGTACGACGTCGTTTTATTACGCTATTAGTAGCAAGAATATTTTAAGGAACAACTGAGCTAGTGATAATAATAAAAATGTTAATAGAACTTAATAACAGGGGTTATTAAGTTCTATTAACATTTTTATTATTAAATCATCTTAAATCTTTATTGAATGTATACATAACTGACTATAAACAATAGGTACTAAATCAAATGACTAACTATACAAATAAATACAAAAACAAAAGGACATTTAGGCGTCGAAGTACTCGTCCGCATCGCTGTCATCCGGAAACGTGCCCAGAAGACTGGCAACATCGCCACGTTGAATGGCAATGCTAATTCTTTGGTCATAATAAGGTTATTTGATGGGTAAATAAAATTGTGATAGGCTTATACCTAATTGGTTCCTATTCGATCAATTTAAAGACACTATTCACCAGATCAGTTCAATTCAATAACTTCAATGATAAATAATTTGGTGAATGCGTTAACTGTAACTTATCCACATAAAAGATGAAACAGACTTTTTCTGATTAAAAATAGCAGTCAACCATGCAAAATAATAATAATTATATTGAACAATTTTAGCCCTTGCAAAGCTCTCTTGACAACGTAAATATTTATTACCTACATTCAACATCGTGAGGAAACCGGTATGTCCTAGAACTAAAAATTCGACAAGACATGTGGCATCTACCAACCCGCACTGGGCCCGCGTGGTGGACTACGGCCCACTCCCTCTCAAAAAGAGGGGAGGTGTGTGTCCTAGCAGTGGGAACATTATAGGCTGAAAATGCTTATGCTAATACATTCAACCAACTAAATACAACTCGTTAACAAGTTTATTTTTTTATCAATTTTTATTTTTCTCAATATTCATATTATGTTAATTGTTTTATTTAATTAATTGTGTTATTATCTGCGCATAATGTAGTGCATGCTGTGCTTTTCTGTAAGTGATGAGGCGCTTAGACTTAAGTTTGCAATGTACAAATTGTAAAGTAACAGTGTACTCATTGTTGAAAAGCCAAATAAATAAATAAATAAAACTCAGATATATATTGGTCATAAAATTTTAATTTCTTACCTAACAAAAAAAAATACTGCATCTTCAACATTTCTAAGCTCAAACCATTCCACGTTTAATAAAATTAAGTCAAACGCTTGCAAAGTAAGCATACTTAAGACGTAAAGGCTATCGTCCCGACTCCACCGTCCACCGGCTATCAATCGGCTATAAACTGGGGCCGGATTAAGTTCTAGTAATCCTTCAGAAATTACTTCCTATTCTATTTGGGGGTCCTTCCATATTTGAGGGTCTTATTGAAGTAAAATGTTGGTTGGAATAATATTATTATGTTCTTGAATTAGTTTGCAATTACCTATTAGTTGCCATGTCTCTGGAGTAACTTGTGACAGGCTTAGGTCCATTGCTGTAGGTAAATGGATTTGCGAAATACAGGATTAATTTAATTTCCTATTGATCTTTCAGTAGGTGTGCAATTATGGTGTATTGTCAATTGTCATGCTTACTAAAAACCTATATAACCTTCAAATGCACCATCAATGATTATGATCTCAGTATGTTAGACGTACTATTTCAGAAAGCATCAGCCCTTTTCTCTATTTCATCAAAATCTTTTACACAAATATCTTCCAACATAAACATTCCAAGATACCGTATTCCTTTCACTCGTAAATTAGCTTTTAAACCAACACGTGCATAATCAAAAAACTCACAAAACTCCACGGAACCAAACCATCAATATAGAAAAGAAACAAACGAACGGACAAACGAAATCTCTTTTGAATTTCAACCCCCCAAAAGAGGGTTTTAATCGTTTTTAGATGTCTACCCGTAAAGGCGCAAATCCATGCAAATATCACTTTCATCCCCACAGGCGATATTCAACTTTCATACTTCGTGATAGAAGTTATAATAGATGCAGGTAAAAGTGGGTGTTGTTTTCTACTTTATATGGATTCATTAAAGAGTGAACAGAAATTGGGTTCTTTGCTGAATGTTGAGCATATTCTTTCGAGGATTTGAGAAGTTTACGAGATGGGATGAAATGTCAGTCTGTCAGTCAGTGCAGATAGACTGTGGTATAAAGAAATAGTTTTTATTTTAACAAGTACCTAGGTGTTAAAGAAAAGTTTGATTTAAATTTTTCTTTGAGTTTGTGATGAAATTTTTTTGTCAAATAAGTCCAAGAATACTTTAAATTTTTCTTTGAGTTTGTGATGAAATTTTTTTGTCAAAAAGTCCAAGAATACTGGATATTACAGTGCAAAAGCTTTAAGTAGAGTCAATCTTTTGGTTACCTACCCTTAATCTAAAATATCTTTATACCCGAGCGATTATTTCTCAAACTTTCTGGTTATCTGGCAAACTCCTTAACAATTCAAAGTTGACTTTAATATTATGTAAGTCTTACTAAAATATACCTAATAATTATAAAAATACAAAAACTGAAATAAAATTAATGTGTTACTAAATATCAGTCTGTGTACTGATTTACTAATCGAACGTCCTTAGGTCTTTTTTTTTTTTGTGGATGGGAAATCATCAAATGACTCCTCCCGCTCTGGGTGCAGCGGAAGGGAGTGTCAGACTCTTACTGACTAAAACCCACCCGTGTTCCTTCCTTAGCCCTTTATGTTCCGAGCCAGCGGTAACCCTTTCGGACAATCCCGCTGACCCGGCAGGACGTCCTTAGGTCTTAAGACAAAAGAACACCATACCTGGTAACCCATCAATACCTCATACAGCATAGATAAGAGAAATAAAATGACCAACATAACACACTACAACTAAAATATTTGAATGTTGGCAGCATTGCGAGAGCATTCTACTGTTCCCTGAATATTTTATTAAGCCTTTAAGATTACAGAAAAACCCACTCTCTAGAGCCCCCAAGGGAGGCTCCGATACGTATCGATAAACGTAAATAATTTAATTCTCTTGCTTCTAGTAAATGGGGTAACATTACTGGTGTTTCTGAATAGAAATGTGTTTTTTGATAGTGGAATGTTGGAGTAGCATTTAGGAGAGGACGACTTTAGAGCTGGCTCTAAAGTCGTCCTCTATATGCATGCCATAATGGGAGGACGTGCGGTCGTGGATCGGCCGCACTTGGTGCTGGGGCCGCTAGGAATGGCGGGTTGATACCAGCCGGGGTGCGGCGATTCTACAAATATCTCCCGGGCCCCCGACTCATACTGGTACTAAAAGGAACAGTGGGGTTTTCGTCGGTAGGAGATCGACGTAACCAGAGTAATAATGACAAACTGGGACAAAATAGGGTATTCATGAGGATATCCCTAGGGAGAAAATAAATAAAAGAGAAGACGACTTGAACAGGGTTGGTAAAGAGCGTTGAGAAATGGTAACATGTAATTTCCCATTTTGTATGAAAAACAGATTGATGCTGTTCTCTCCGTCACGCACAACGTAAGTGAGTGTATTTGATGATATTCTATCATGAGCGTTTCAATCAATCTGCCTAGTATTTTCCCAACTATGTTGGGGACAGCTTTCAATCTAATCGAATGCAGCTGAATACCAGTATTTTACATGGAGCGACTGCCTATCTGACCTCCACAACCCAGATACTGGGTATCACGATACCCCTTGGTAAGATTGGTTGTCAGACTTGGCTTCTGACTACCTGTAATGTCTGCCAAAGATCTACGAATGACAGCCGGGACCAAGGATATAACGTGCTTTCCGAGACACGAAGGGGTCTCAATATGTCATTGATGGTCACCCATCCACGAACTGACCGCGGCAAATGTACCTCAACCTTCGATCGAGCAGTGCGGCTGCTATTATTTAGCCACGAGTCCCACACCGTGAGCAAACCATCCATGTGATCTAAATAAAATAACGATTTACCTTTACGCTATTTGTTTTTATTTTTTAATTTATTTAATCCTTAATGTTACAGTTTTATTTTAACATAACACCTGCCAAACTGCAAAACAATTGTGAGTTGACTCAATACCTGTCAAACTAACTTCAGTTCTTTCAAGAACAATATCACATCACTGTACGGCCTGTTACACACACGTTTTTCTTACCGTGAAAAACTACGATTTATTCGCCGTGTGTAGGCACGGTCGTTAAGAAAACTATAACAACGTCTTCACAACAAATAAGTCATAAACGCAATGCAAATTTTCAATACTAACTAAGCTAAATATAATATAATTATACTCTCTTACAATTCTAAATGTGACAAGAAAGATAAATTACGTGACATGAATCCAATCGGGGGTGAAGCGAGCTGGAAGTGAGCCGAGGGGGGATAATTTCGGTTTTTAGGTGAGAAAAGATTTATTATAGGGGCGAGCCCATCGTCGAACAAAATATTCCTTTGGTAGAAAAATACGGGGGTATTGAGGTTACGACTTGTTAACTTGTATTGTTATGATTACCGTAATGTGTTTTGATGTAAAATATGCTGAAATAATGCGTGTTACGAAGGTAACACGCATGGTGTTAGGCTGGCAATGGGCTACATTGAAGACTGATAAAATAGTGGCAGAAAAGTATGTATAGTTTTCTTTATTTATGAATTAGTTGTACCCGCGACTTGGTTCGTGTGCATGTCGGAAAACAAATTGGATATCATGGATTTTATTTGCACGGAAACCAAATTCTTTTTCTAAAATTAAAAGTAACGTACCGTATATACTTTTATAATATGCATTTAGTAAAAAGCTGTTATTTTGGAATTACACGCACTAAGCAGACACTTCAATTTTTTTTTGTATAGTTGATAGACTATCGGCAACCAATATGTAAATGATGACACTACAAACCAGCGCACCTATGGCGTTAATTAAGTCCGTCCTGTTCATGTGCGTGCTTGAAGTAATTTAAATGTAAATCAATCGAAGTTTTTATTTTTAGGTAAGTACTTAGTACGTACGTAGTACGCAGTTTCGATTCGTCGTTAGCATTACATAAACTGTAAATATAAGTTGGTTATTAATAAATAAATAGCAAAAAAATATATAGGTAAGAACTTAGATATTTAATTTCCTTTAATTCATTTAAATACGACTAATAGAAAAGTATGGAAGAAAAAGACATTTAACGCTGACCCCAAATAAGGGCAGGAGAATGATGATGATAAAATTACATTTTTAAATCCATACTAGTATTATAAATTCAAAAGTAACTCTGTCTGTCTGTCTGTATGTTAAGTATTCCCATACCAAATTTCCTCAAAATTGATCCAGCCGTTTCGGAGATTAGCCAGGACAAACAGACAAACATTTTTTTTTAAGAGTTATATATTAAGTAAATGTACCTTGTTTACTTTCATAAACATTTATTAAAAAGCTGTTATGTTCACATTACAGACTCAGAATGTTATTTATTTGTATTGTTATGTATACTTAGAGTTAGTAATTAAGTTAGTTTATGGTACGGTCTCCGCCAGATGGCAACACTACATTTGTTACACAGAACTTCCATCTTCACCAAACTCACTTTCATTCACTTTACGGAAAACAGGAAAAACCATTACACACAATTTCCGAGCCGATCTCATACACTTTACAAGAGTATTTATTTTCAATTCCACGGATCAACACCAAAAACAAAAGAGCAAAGACCCTTTCAACGGAAAAACAATAGAAACGTGTATTCCAGATAGTTCCAGAACAAATGATACCGCAGGATAGATTGCACGGCGTAATTTAGTGAGCTGCGGCCAATGAGCGCGCTCCGTTTTGAAGTATTAGTTTTGGACTGTAAAATTGTGGAAGGAAGCGCATGTGACGGGTTAAACTGTAGTTTTTTCCGGTTCTACAGAATGGGAGGTAGTTTTGCTGTGTGGTTAACATTGGAATGTGTTTTGAGATACTTGTAACTAAACAAACTAAATGAGTGAGAACTGAGTTTGCCTGGCTGTTTGAAATGTTTTTTTTTCCGTACGCAAAATACGCGCATTGACTTGGAGTTGCGGACACCAGCCCGTATTAACTATTACCTATTGAAGTGTTTTCACGTCTGAACTACCTAACCGATTCTAAACACTTTCAGGCATGTAAGTTACTTAACATCTGATCCTATTTAAATCCATTTTTTTGCAGATACTTAAGTTTTGAATGAATAATTAAAAGAGCAACATTAACTTAATCTAATCAACATTCAGTTCAACATTAACGTAATCTAATGTAATCTAGTCAGTTATTAAATTTAGTAAGTACGGTCAGCAACAAAAGTCGATTAACACTTCAGTTAATTAAAAAAAAACTAAATTACAACAAATTGCGTCAAATAATCTAAATAACAGAACAAAACCCAACAGTTAATATTTTGCTCAATAACTGAGATAAAAAAAACTAAAATGATAATCGACTTTTGTTGCTGACTGTATCTGTGTAAATAATTCATCATTTTTCTGTTCACAATAAAAGTTTCTTTATTTGAGAAATTTAAGACTAGGTGGTATCTTTGTTTGCTTTGGCTTTCCATCCCATACATATTTCAAAGACTCAATCAATAAGAGAATTATTTTTGAAGAACTATACGTATGTATAGTAATAGAAGTGCTTATTTTGATATTTCCAAACCAATTACAAAATAAATATTTTACAAATAAACTCAATTCCACAAAATTGATTAGTTCGCAATACTTATTTATATCCTACAACCACCATTAGAGGTATTAAGATAACGAGCTATTCAACTGCTCCGAGAGGTCGAAGACCGGCAACGCTTCAAAGATACGTATTTTCAGCAAAAAGGGAACTTTTCAGATATCCCTCGAGACTGATCGGCTGTAACGTCCGGCTCTCGTTATTTCTTTGACGTACGCTCTTTGAGAACATCTGAATGAGGCCAAAAGAGCCCGAAAGATGTCGAAAGAGCTCGGAAGACTCGGAAAGTTGCATTGTTTTGACTTGGTAGACTCCGACAGGAAGCAATTTGTTACCCAATTAGAGATGTCACGGTAAAGGCTTTTTAATATTTCAGGGTTGGTTAATCGTCTTTTCTGTGATGATAAAATTTCTCAAATTATCAAAATGATTCCTTTTGTGTGACGACGGTTAGTCAAAATGTGAGTATTATAAATCATTGTATGTCTTTTATTAAACTATTTACTTAATCATCAGATGATGATGATTAAGTAAATAGTTTAATAAAAGACATACAATAATTTGCCTGCCTTTTTTCCAACTATGTTAGGGTCGGCTTCCAGTCTAACCGGATGCAGCTGAATACCAGTATTTTACATGGAGCGACTACCTATCTAACTTCCACAACCCAGTTAATTGGTAATACGATACCCCTTGGTAAAACTGGTTATAGGCTTCTGACTACCCGTAACGACTGTCAAAGATCCACGAATAACAGCCAGGACCAACAAGGCCGGGTTAATCCCTGGACTCCGCTGCTACTGGGCCGGGTTAATCCCTGGACTCCTCGTTCTAAACTGCTGATGTTGCTTGAGGGTGGGAGACAACACTAAAAGTACTGGCGTTGAGTTCTCTTCTCAAGAGTTTTACTGCGCTCTTTTGGCACTTTTTGGCGATGAAATATAGTGCTCCGACAAGTAAAACGATCAGTATTATAATCAAGAGTATTTTTTTAAATACTGATCAGTGGTCAAAAGTTTTGACTGGTGCTGGCATTGGCTTCTCCGTTTGCATTTTAAGCTATTACTACTTCTTCTTTTGAATAAGTTTTTCCCATCTTCTTTCTTGATGTTTCTTTGGTGCTTCTTTCTTGAGTTACTTGCTCGAGTTCGTATTAATTTTTGGTTGTCATTTCTTCAATTGTTCTATCCTGGCAAGGTCGCCATGAAGTGTATCCATAAGGGTAGGTTGCAGATTTGCTAACTTAAATTACTTAGTTACTAGAATATCAATGCTTTGTTTGCAAAACGTGACATGTTACTGGACCGACGACTGTCTTAATGGGGATCAACAAAGGCATGTCCTTACAACGTGCTTTCCGAGGCACAGAGGGGTCTTGGTGTGTAAAGATGGTCACCCATCCACAGATCAACCGCGGCAAACGTAGCTTAACCTGATCGATCGACCTGTGCGGCTGTTATTATTTAGCCCTATTTACTTAATACGACCACAATTAAACCATTTCGTATATGATCATGGTACTTTGACATTATTATTCCTGTTACTGTTACCGAGAGCAGTAGTGACCCAGTGGTGATGGCCCCGACTTACGAGGCGTAGGTCGTGGGTTTGAACCCAGACAGGCGCTTTACTTTGTGTAAACAATTTCATCGCCGCTGCTCTTAAAACGGTGTAGGAATACATCGTGAGGAAATCGGCATGTCCTAGAACCAAAAATTCAAAGACATGTGACATCTACCAACCCGCACTGGACCCGCGTGGTGTATTACAACCTACTCCGTCTCGAAGAGTCTCCCTGGAGGGGCCTGTGTCCCAGCAGTGGGCACAGTATAGGCTGTTTGTGTATTCCAGTTACTGTTACAATGTTGAAATTGGAAAGCTAATAGTACCTAGCTTTCCAATTTTAACATTGTTTTTGTATCCATTGCAATATGGCCATTGATAGCTCTCGTTTATATCATAAAACATAACGATGCTTCCGATATTAATGAACAATTGTATGCAAACTATACCAGTATTCTCTACATCGCCCAGCCTTTGATATCGGCGATAAAAATCAAATTAGAGCAAAACATTAAAAAAAAATTCAACAATACCACGTATGGTGGAACGTGGAACTAAACACGATTTTAGAAGCATAGCGGTATGTACTGGTACAAAATGGATTATTCAATTTGGTGGTGCACTTTTGACCGGACCACTCCGCAGCCCGCTCCATCGTATATTTGAGCGGGTCTATGAATGCAGCGTTTTTCTAGAGTTAATTTTACGTGAAGTGCTAAAAATAATAAAATTGAGTAAAAAATACCCCTCGCGTATCGCTTGTGTGTACAGGTTAACTTTATTCCGTCTAGAGTGGTTTTTTGAAGCGATTTTTGCATTGAATGTAGAACAAAGGTTGTAACAAATGCTGAAAGCTTTGAACTGCAGTTATTAAGCGTTGTTACAAGTGGCTTGAAGCCCGATCCATCTTGTAGTGTCGACCCGGGATGTTTCGAATTCCTTGTTATTTGTGAAAAGTTAGGACGTTGAGCTATGTTTTCATAATTTGTTTTTGTATTTTAAAATTTTGTTATAGCTTGTTATTGTTGGTTTGGTACACTATAACAAAGTTGATAACTAGACGTCTTCCCTAACTTTATACCAAGACAAATATGTCCTATTCTTAGCTAAGAATAGCGTAACTGACCTGCACCAAATAGGTCGACAATCTCTATTGTGCATCAGCTGCACTTTATAAAATTAATCAAATATTTCTTGTGTAGGTATAACAAAAACTTTCAATACCCCTACACCATTAGCCCCAACAACCAAAAAAATAATACATTCATCAAACAGTGCACATCTGTCATCTGCGTCAAACGAGATTACTCTCGTCGCATCAGTCCGGACTGCAGTCGGTCTGTCAAACTGCAGGGAGGCACAGCTTTCCGTAATGAAGCCGCAGTATTGTGCGCTGATTGAATTTCAAGAACAATGCGATTAGAAATATATGCTGGACCCGGCGCGGTAGTGGTAAAAAGTCCAATATTGGAAATAGATGCAAAGTATTATGATTTCAGTTATCCTTTCAACTGTTAAAAAATCGGTTGTCTGTAAAGTCGGTTTACTGACGATAGTTGAACGTGACAACGTCATAAGAAAATACTGATGGAATAGTTGCATTGCATTTGTTAATATTCGCTTGCACTTCAAGCCGCCATGGACAGAGCGAGGCCGCGAGGTAACGCTACATGAATCATGTTTTTTTCGTGAGTGCAACCAGCTTCATCGATTTATTAGACGTAAAAAAATCAAAATATATGGGATAGGGCTGTGAAAATATGTCAAATAAACTTAGCGACATCGCCACGCCAAATGAAACCATGAATTCAGTAAATGATTCTAGAACTTCAACGCTGGGGCCGTTGAAATGTTTGTCGGTTATCAAAAAAATAATGTTATTTTATTAAAAAAATTGATACATACGCGGTCAAAATGTATTGAGGAGCTAGTTTTTAGGGTTCCGTACCTCAAAAGGAAAAAACGGAACCCTTATAGGATCACTTTGTTGTCCGTCTGTCCGTCCGTCTGTCAAGACCCTTTTTCTCAGGAACGCGTGGAGGTATGAAGCTGAAATTTATATCAATTACTCAGGTCTACTGTCCCTTGAAGCTGTGAAAAAATCAAACTTCTAAGCCAACGCAATCAAAAGATACAGCCGTTTATGCCGCAAATTTTCGACACTTGCAAGGGAATCAAAACCTACAGGGTGCTTCCCGTGAACTCAGAATCTTGAAATTTGGTACAAAGCAACGTCTTATAGCATAGATAAAGGAAAAATTACGAAAACCATAAATTTTTAGTTACATCACATAATATTTTTTTTTTTAATAATTTTAAACTTACTACCCATTTCCTCATAAACGCGTAGAGGTATTAAATTGAAATTCATACCAAATACTCGGGTCTATAATACCTTTAAGCTGTAACAAAATCAAACTTCTATGTCAACGCAATCAAAAGAAACAGCAATTTAAGCTGCATATTTTGAAACTCGCAAGTACTCGCAAGGGAATCAAAACCTAAAGGGTACTTCCAGTCGACCTAGAATCTTGAAATTTGGCATGAAGCAACGTTTTATAGCACACATAAAGGAAAAATTCCGAAAACCTTAATTTTTTTTTTTTTGCATTGTTCAATGTGGTACTGTTCATAACTTTTTCAGTCACCATTTACAGGTCTGGTACAAATTTAATACTTAATTAATATTTTTGAACCAGATTTCTAAATAGTGACTAAAAAACTTAGTAAATAAATAACTTTAATAAAAGAACTTTCGCAAGTCTGCTGCAAGGCTAGTATAAGTGTTTCAGTTATATTATAGATAAATGATATGTGTTAATATAAAATAAAGGATTACTTAAACGATAAAGAGATCTTTGTCTTAAATTTATGCTCCTCCATCTTTCCCCATTGTAATGTTATGAATTTCATTTTGCAATAAAAATACCATAGTTATGACTCGATTGTCGTAATGAACGAACTTTGTAAACCTTGCAAGTTTGTACGGAACCCTCGGTGCGCGAGTCCGACTCGCACTTGGCCGGTTTTTTTTTTTTTATAATAACCGACCAACAATCTCAACGCATGGGGGTTCAGAATCATGTAGTGAATCCATGGTAGCAGGCTGTGCGTCGATGTCCTTGCCACACTGTATAAGCATACTTGTTTTGTTGCTCCTAAGAGTGAGATTGAATTGCATCAACTTACATTAAAGATTTGTGTGCCACGAACTTTTGCACTTTTAATGGAGTCTTATTCAACAATTAGCCAGTTAATGCTTGATATATTTTTCATCCTAAGTACTGTACTCGAAGCAATAACAGGTAAATCAGCTGTCAATACAACTCACACAACCCTCGACTCATTAACGCCTTCAAGCATCTAATACAAATGTTGTTGCACATGCATAAAACTACAACAAGCGTCAATATAGTGTAGCAAGTTAAGACATGCTAAGCAGGTGTGCTAATAACGTATGTGGGTTAAGTAGCACAGTCCTGACAGGGCATTATGAGGCCTAGCCTGTAATACTGCTGTATCTAACATTATTGTAAAAAGTACTCAGACTGAAGTTGACGAACACGTAGATAAAAAATCTTGAATAGGTAAAATTCGTATAAAAGATGCACGATCATAGAAATATGCAAACATAAAACAATGAAATGTGTAAAATTTTGTCGTATCTTTACCGTACATTCGCAATATGGCCTGCTGTGGTATGCTATTTCTACGGTTAAAATTCTTACTAAAAGATGTATGTCTAAGTTTAGATACAACTAGATGTAGATGCTTTCATTTTTACGAGAAAAAAATATTAAACATAAATAATAATCTGACTACAACATCAAACTAAGCACTGATGACGAGATAAATAAATTCGACGAAAGTCTACCTAATAACATCATGAAATCTGCAATTAAATTAAATAATATTTGTTCTATTATGGCAACTAGGCCCAATTGTTAGTAACATTGATCTTAAAAACTATTGTTAGTAAACAAAAAAAAAAAAAAAAAAACAAGCAAAAAAAAAAACAAAAAAAATAACAAGCATTAAATTCGTCCGAAATCCGCCGAGTAGGTATTAAAATAATCGCACAATAATCATCGTCCCGAATTAACTAGAACAGCTGCCCTTCTGAATGGGCAGCTGTATAAAGCCGACCCAACAAAATACTAAGCAAAGAAAGATCATTCCGAATATCAGGATAAAAGTCCCTCGAAATGAAAAAAAAGAATTTCGTTTCGTTCAATAAACGCGAATAAACAAGAATCAGCACTTTTTTCGCACAAACAAGCATGTCCAATTAACAGGGAGCCTTTTTTCAGTCTGAAAAGGCTAAAACAGCAGACCAGCTGAGAGTCAGGCACAAGTTTTAGCTCTTTGAAAAAATCTGTAAAGGGCTGCTTTGCTATGTGTCGCAATTTACAGGAGAGTGGCGATAGAAAAATGTGTGTGGATTATATTAAAGTTTGCACCAATTTTGGGGAGATTTGTAAAAGATTTTCCATGTTTGCTTAAATGTAGACTGCTGCACTCTTATTTCTGACTTATTGTGCTTTGTTGTACTTGAAACTTTCAACATCTGAAGGCAAAAATTCCTATGCATGCACAAATTCCATCAGCTAATTAGGCATAAGTACACAACCCAAATTTGACACAATTATGGGTTTATATCTAGTTCTGATCACCAATTCAACATTGGGACTACCTACATTCAACACCTGCTCTTAATTTTGCATCCATGTTTTGTCAGTGAGTGCTAGATATGTACAGACGCCAGCACATCAAGCTACCCGAACCTGTCAAAATTTTCCAATCAACTTTAAACCTTATGCTTAAGCAATAAAGTTGAAAATCTATTAAGGAAATTTGAAAGATTGTAGTAGCTTGATGTGCTGGCGTCTGGCGCTTTACTTTATGTGTATAGAATTACCTTTGTATAATTATGATAATACAAAGCAATCATAATAGTTATTATTAATGTGATCACTTTTCCAAGCCACATTTCATTCAATCCATCAGTATTTGTCAGGCTAGTGAATTCATTATCACATGGCTGTCAGTCCTAATCTCATTAATGACCAAATTCTTTGCTCATACGTCATGCAAACGGGATCTCAATACTTGATGAGTTACTTACTACTGCAAAGTACAGACGCCAGCACATCAAGCTACCCGAAAATGTCAAATTTTCCCAATCAACCTTGAACCTAATAAAGTTGAAAATCTATTAAAGATATTTGACAGATTGTAGTAGTTTGATATGCTGGCGTCTGTACTTATATAATACACTACAGACAATTAGACATCCCTAAATTAAGAAATTGAAATCCAGCTTCAAATGAAAAAATATATAGGTTTATATAAATATGTACCCACTCTATTCACAAAGATATTCAATTTCGACATCAACTAAAAAAATATGTAATTATTGAACATAAGAAGATGAAAGAAGCAGTTGAATGTCAAAATTATTATGCATCGCTGAACCATGTTCGCTTGTCAACGTACCAAATGTTGCCTGGCCTATTTGCACACGAATGAGACGTACAATGTCGGGATGGCGCCATTTTTTTACCCATCCTTCACCAACAACTCGCACTGGGCGAACCTCTGTGCAGTTTGTGATTTGACATCAATGAAGCTGTGAAAGGGAGACGGAAAATTAAAAGTGGGTAGTTTTCATATCTCACATTGTGCCAGATTCATTATTTGCTAATTAAGTACATCAAATATTTCTATTATCGACTAGCGCTTACCTTTCATCCTTTTATGTTTCGTTTGTTTGTGCATATATATATTTTTTTTAATTTCCTTTCCACTATCGTAAATAGTGTTTTAACTGACTTATTTAAAGACGTTATATCCTTCGTATTTGGTTAATCCAAATGCAAACAACAGCTAAGACAAGTTTCATAGCACACACAAAATGCAAACTGTCCGAAAATAGTCCGCCGCGCTCGGCTGCTTGCAGCGTATTGTGCGATGACATTACAGTGCACGGATTAATATACGTAAATTATTATGACAATGTGTTGGAGCACGGAAGTGAGGCATCGTTTTAAATTAAAACAGGTTTCTGTTCTGACTCGTTTCGGAGAATTTCTTTATTTGCATAAGAAGGTCTATCATGCGGTCATGTCAATTATCTATTTATCAGTATTTATTTTATTTATTGTTTAGTTTTGCAATGTTACTCAATATCACGCTTTTTATACATAGGTACCTATTCGTTACTGTTTTTATGTGACACTAATTTATTTTTATTTATTTACTAAATTATGCATACACATTACACACATCACGATACAGTATAAAACTGATTTACATCCGTCACCTCACACATCAGGTCCAGTTGAAAACCAGCGTCAGGCACCAGTTGTCTGGCATTTTTGCTGAACTGGGCCTTTTTGGCGCAGCCGTGAGGCACACTTTCCTGCTAATTTCTTACATCGGACTTTGCACTTTTTAATTTTATCTTATTTTTTTATCTGATGTACAACTAATACCTAAGTTCCTGGTGTATTGTGTGTCTCTTAGTCTGTGCTAAATAAATGTATTTTCTTTCTTTCTTTCTTTAAAATAAAGACAAATTGTGATAAATAAAGAATAGAAAACTTTATTCAGTGATAATTAATAGAGCCGTTCAGACCTTAAAGTAGTCCCAACTTGACCCTAAAAATGTATTCAAATTAAAAGGAGCAGTGCGCTAAGGACCATAATTTCCTCTCACCACTTGTCCCACACCCGAACCGGTAATTCTCCTTCATTTTTTTCAAAAACGTACCGTAAGCCTTTTACCATTACGTATAATTAAATTAATATTTAAAAATTCTCTCTTCAGCCTTGCCTTCTCCATTGCGCTTGTTATTTGAAGAGGCCGGCCAGGCAATAAGTATTGCTCAGCAATTTTACGAATGGCATTTGAGAATTTTCGGAGGATTTTCTATGGAAAATAATTTATTCATTGTATTTGAGGCCTCTCGATTCGTAAACCGATGGCCGAATAATTTGATGAAACAATTCTTCGTGAGTTTGGGACACACCGAGCATTATGGGGTTCTGTTTGTGTGTTTGCACAAAACTATCTAGGTTTAAAGAGAACATAATTTTGATAATTATTATGAAATAAATAAAAGCTCAAAATTATAAATTTATTCGCAAATCCAACTTTTAAAATCATAACATAACATCATGCCTGTACTGCCTGAAGGGTTAGGCAGAGGCGAGAGTATACACCCACATTTGCCAGCTATGATTCGCATCGCATCTATTTTACTCGGAGGAACTAGATCAATTTTCAAGAACAACTAAGTGTGTCACAGCCTTTCTATCGAAATCTCCTTACGAAGGGAATTCAGCACCGTCGCGGCGGGGAACAAGAGGCGCGGGAGGGGGGCGCGAGGGGAGGGGTCATTCAAATCTGTTATTAAATTTGGAGACAATCACTAAGAGTTTTTCCTACAAACCTTGGAAGGGGCGCAAGTGTTCCCCAGATTGGACTAACGAGGTATATACGGTTGTCTGCTGCTCCTAAATACATTATAGGCTATTGTTGAGGAAATTGGAAAATGCAGTTTCTATTATTTGACGACTGTAACAAAAAGTAACACGTCCGGTTTTATTTGTGACAATCAAGGGTACTATTGTCATACGTAGGAAACATTTTGTTTGACATAATATATTATCATGGGTCTTCGCGATGGTCCAATGCAAAGCAAAAGTTTCTCTTATTTTTACTGATTCTATTAAAATCCTGCATGAGTAATAAAAGCACCCAAAATAACACGTATTTTATATAGACTCTAAAGTTTACTATTTTTGGAGGAAGTTGCGGCCTGCGGTTGATACTTCTACCAAAAGCCACTTTAAAGAACTGCGTACGAACTATTACGTATTTATTTCTTTAATTAAGATGGTTTAAAACCAATTACAAAAATTAAAGACACTTTTTGTATATACATATACACATGCACAAAAGTAAAAATGCAAGAAAGGGCCTTTCTCTCTCTCTGTCTCTTTGGGGCACATAGTTTTTGAGGATGCTAAAGCCGATAGTGAGGTCAAAATGCAAATCCAAGATGGCGGCAAAAAACATCATCATGGTTTTTGTTTTGCGAGTATCGCGTACGGGGTCCCCCGAACGCACACATTTTTTTTTTTTAATTAAGTTAATAAGGAATCGGGGACATTGGCTTGGTCGCCCGTGTCGAGAGGAAGAAAGCCTCAATAAAAAATCACCCCAATCCTACGGTGGAGAACGCGCCAAGAGGATGAATGGCTGAGGGATTTCAGTTACTAGCGCCAACCTTGGTGAACCTGGCAAACATCATTGTATATAGCCTTCTCACAGGAAAGGCGTCACCCTGTGAGCGACTAATATATCGTCCATACTCGTGGGAATCAAATGAGATGACTGAAAACAAAACTCAAAAAACCCAGAAAACTTACACCCAACAACTCTTTCACAAAGGACTCCTTGAAACTAGACCGAGGTCCTTTTCATTCAGTGGCGGCATAAGCACTGATAAGCAACCCGAAATCCAGGAAAGTACTGATAGTATTACCCATCCAACCCTACCAAGCCACACGTTAAACAACGATTTAACAACCGTTCCGGCAACCCAACAGGACATCTCCAAAAAACAGAAATACGAACACTCTAATTTGAATTGGCAACGAGACAAAGTACCTAACAATAAACGAAAAAGACGCGATAGCCCCACAGAAGGTCAAACTGAACGGATATCCACTAAAAGAACCAACTACACAGTTCCCGTTCACAACACATTTGATATCCTTAGTGACGACGACGAAGCTCCTGTAATTACAAATGAGCATAAGGAATACATACCGAAGCCTGAACCAATTTTTGTAACTGGTATAGTTGATATAACACCCCTTAGAGACCTCTTAAACAGAACTATCGATATAAACAAGTATACTATGACTACACTAAAATCAGGACACATTATCAAGCTAATGCCTGCTGACATCGAAAGTTATAAAGTGATAAGAGAAAACCTTATCGACAACGACATCAACCATTATACTTATAAACTTAAGAGTGAAAGGGCCTACAGAGTAGTGATTAGAGGTCTGCATGCTTCTGAAAATACCGCAATAGTCAAAGAAGAGCTTCAAGCAAATGGACATGAAGTACGTCAAATAGTTAACGTGTTACATCGAGCGACAAAAGAAAAACTTCCCCTTTATTTCATAGACCTGGAGCCGCGACCTAATAACAGAGAAATATTCAATATAAAGCACATTAACCACGTCAAAGTGACAATTGAAGCCCCCTACAAGAAAAAAGAGGTACTGCAGTGCAAAAGATGCCAAAGATTTGGACACTCAAAAAATCAATGTTTCAGACCTTTCCGATGCGTTAAATGCGGAAATGATCACCCAACAATAACGTGCACCAAACCCCCCGAGACAGAAGCTAGCTGCGCTAATTGCCAAGGCAAGCATCCGGCAAGCTATAAGGGCTGCGATAAATATAAACAGTACAAAGAGAAAATATTAAAAATTAAACCAGCCCCTGACAAAGCCAAACATGCGCACGTAAACACACACCTAAGATCGACCATTGAAGGAAGCATTAAACCGACGTACCTTCCTAGTACTAGCTATGCTGATGCTTTGAAAAGCAAACAAGGCAAGCCTGCAACTCAACCAGATGTTTCCTCGGTGGAAACGAGCCAACAAGATATCACTAGTCTATTGGACACAATGTTCAATAGATTTCAAGCAATCATGAAAGACATGATGAACAGCATGATGGATCAAATGATCAAGCTATTAACCCGCCTGGCTTCACAGAGGGACTAAATATCCGCATCATTACCTGGAATGCCAACGGGCTGACCGACAGAAGGCAAGAACTTGAGTTGTTCTTGAATATCGAGAAAATCGATGTTGCACTGATATCAGAAACAAGACTTACCCAGAGATCACACGTCAAATTCGATAACTACACCATTTATAGAACCGACCACCCCTCCGGCAACTCCCACGGCGGGACGGCTGTAATAGTGAAAAACAACATCAAACATTATCCTCTGGAACCTTACAAAATGGAAAAAATACAGGCAACATCAATCAAAATACAACATAAGAACAGTGATACGACACTCACCGCCATCTACTGTCCACCACGACACAAAATAGGAGCCGATGAATTCAAGCTATTCTTTAAGCAACTGGGCTCGGCATTTATCTGTGGAGGAGATTGGAACTCGAAACACACGTACTGGGGATCAAGACTAATTAACCCAAGGGGAAGACAACTACATAAAGCTACGCTAGACCTCAGTCTGGAATGCATTTCTCATGGTGAACCAACATATTGGCCTTCGGATCACAACAAAATACCAGATCTTCTAGATTTCTATGTAACAAAGAACCTTGGGCGCAATCACTTAAAGATTGAAAAATGTGAAGATCTATCATCAGACCACACTCCAGTCATACTAAACGTTTTCAAAGAAGCTGTTGTACCTGAGCCGCGTCACTATGTTCATAGCAAAAACACAAATTGGGACCTATATAGAGAAATCATATCAAACGAACTAGACCTAATTATCAAATTAAAAACATGCGAAGACGTTGA
The DNA here is from genome assembly GCA_927399505.1 of Luperina testacea. Lineage (NCBI taxonomy): Eukaryota > Metazoa > Arthropoda > Insecta > Lepidoptera > Noctuidae > Luperina > Luperina testacea. Next base: position 913,118 of record OV656774.1, read on the forward strand.
AGCAGCTGTCGAAATATTCAACAGCAAAATACATTCTGCAGCCTCCACCTCAACACCTAAAAATAGGAATGCAAAGACAAAGCAGACAGAAATCCAAAAGAATATTTTGGAAAAAGTCAATGAACGACGCCAAATGAGAAAAGAATGGCATAGAACCAGATATCCCTCGGACAAAACGAAGTTTAACAGAGCAACAAAAGTATTGAAGGACATGATCAAAGAGCATGAGAACTCCTGCCTACAAAGACACCTATCTTATCTCACCCCACATAAGGACACTAATTATTCGCTGTGGCGCGCGACTAAAAACCTGAAGCGCCCAAAAGACCATATTCCACCGCTGCGAAGACAAGACAGAGGTTGGGCTAGATCTGAAATAGAAAAAGTAACCGCATTTGCCGAGCATTTAGCTAATGTGTTTACTCCTTTACCTTGCGCTGACTTCAATAAGGATGATGAAATAGGAGACTATCTACAGTCGCCAAACCAGTTATGTTTACCCTTAAAGACAGTAAGTCCGAGCGAAATAATGCGAGAGATTAAGGCTCTACCACCAAAGAAAGCACCCGGCTACGACTTATTGGATGCAGAACTGCTTAAAAACCTCCCAAAAAAAGGCATAATGTTCCTGGTGAGTGTCTTCAATGCATGCCTGAGACTCTCCCATTTTCCCGCCCAGTGGAAACTTGCTCAGGTTGTCATGATTCTTAAACCTGGCAAACCATCAGAAGAAACCTCATCCTATAGACCAATAAGCCTCCTCCCTTTGGTTGGCAAACTGTTCGAAAAAATTATCCTCAACAGGATGCGTTCTCATCTAGATGCCATACTTCCTGGACACCAATTCGGCTTCAGACAGCAGCATGGCACCATCGAGCAGGTCCATAGATTGACCGATACGATTAGCCACACGTTGGAGAACAAAAAATATTGCTCTGCGGTCTTTCTGGACATCAGTCAGGCCTTCGATAGAGTCTGGCATGTCGGCCTCCTATATAAGTTAAAAAGATACATACCTCACTCTTTCTTCCCCATTCTAAAAAGCTACTTAGACAAACGCAGTTTCGAAGTTAAGCTTAACCATGTCACATCAGAGCTGCACGAAATCAGATCTGGAGTACCCCAGGGTAGCATTTTGGGACCCGTGCTGTACCTCATCTTTACTACCGACATACCTATTGATGATAACACCTCCATCGCCACGTATGCCGACGATACTGCAATAATGTCAGTACACACCAATCCAGCTGTCGCATCAGCAAACTTACAGAAACACATTGGTGATGTTGAAAAGTGGCTGAACATATGGAGAATAAAAGCAAACCAAAACAAATCGGTGCAAGTCACTTTCACTTTAAGAAAGGGTAACTGTCCCCCAATCACTTTAAATGGAGAACAAATTCCACATGATGACACTGCGAAATACCTCGGCATGCACCTAGATAGAAGGCTCACTTGGCGTAAGCACATCTGGATGAAACGAAAAACCCTAGACACAAAGCTGAGAAATATGTACTGGCTGATTGGTAAAAGATCTCAGTTAACCAACGAAGGCAAAATGGCAATATACAAAACCATATTGAAACCGGTTTGGACATATGGCATTGAACTCTGGGGAACAGCAAGTAACAGCAATATTGATATCTTGGAAAGGTTTCAGACCAAAGCCATTAGATCCATGCTTAACATTCCCAAAATGCATACCCAACAAATACATCCTACAAGATTTGAAGCTCAAAACGGTGAAACAAGAAATCGCTACCCGTAGTCAAAACTACCAGAAAAAACTGACCAAACATGTCAACTCCCTGGCTGCTGACTTAGTGGGATCTGGAAGTACTGTATACACAAGACTGAGGAGGAACAGTGTTCCAACTCTTCTTAACCGATTCTCAATAAAATAAGTGAGAGTGGTCAATTGACAATTCCTCACTGCTAAAAAAGACCAATTACGGAATAGATTCGAACAGTAAAGCATCTAAATGTCTAAGGACAGATTGTTGCGTTAAGCAGGACACAGAAGAGAAAAAAAAAAAAAAAAAAAAAAAATTAAGGTAATATTTGATAAAGACAATGTTTCAATTTTATTTGAAGCCTCTCTCATGTTCTGTAAGCCCGTGTTATAAAGCCAAAACACCATATGCGAGTGTTTTAAATACCCATACCAAAACATACCACACATCATAGCATCATCATAGCAAAACACTTCTCACACTACACATAAAAGCTCCCACACATTTCTAAGTACCCACATCCACGAGTTACCTTCACTTCGCTAACGTCTGCAAGTCAAGCATTACCGCTAGGTGGCGCTGCGCCATGATGGATCGTCCGCAAGACGGATGGCACCCATGAGTACGGTTCACGCTTGACAGTTTGGTCTGGAGTTTATTTTAAAATAGATGCAGAAATCTGGACGGTACTCGATCATGGTTGAAAGATGGGAGGTGAGAGGTCTGGAAGGGTTAGTTTTGGGTGTAATATCAGTAACACAAACGTAAACATTTTAGATAAAGGGTGTTTCAGAAAGTTTTTCGTTTTTAGATGTTAAATAAAAAACAACAATATCAATTGAAACTTGTTTTATTTATGGTTTATTAAAGAGCAATTCTTGAAGTTTATTTATGAAAAACCACCGTTTTCAAATGCGCACCATTCCCTTGTTCACACTCATTTAACCTGGAGCTAAAATTTTCAATCACTCGCTGGAGCATCGCTCTTGGAATAGAGTTGATTTCTTCAGTGATTCTTTGCTTCAAAACATTCAGGTTGGGTGGCAATGGATTGTAAACTTTACTTTTTAGGTAGCCCCATAGGAAGAAATCAGCAGGCGTTAAATCAGGGCTCCTCGGTGGCCAGTTGATGTCTCCTCGGCGACTTATCACTCTTCCAGGGAATAAATCGTGAAGAGCAGCTAATGAGTCATTTGTAACATGAAAAGTGGCTCCATCTTGCTGGAAAAAGGTGTTACGGTTGTAGCCGTTCTGGTTTTGCATTTCTGTAGCCAAAAAAGTCCGGATCATATGGCAATATCGATCAGAATTAACGGTCTGAGTCCGACCTCGGCCATCCTCAAAAAAATAAGGACCGATTATTCCTTGACTTGATATGGCAGCCCAAACAACAACTTTTGGCGAGTGCAAGGGCTTCTGATGCAGTTCTAACGGCTGCTCGGGAGCCCAGTATCTGCAGTTTTGTTTATTAACGTGACCGTTGATGTGAAAATTCGATTCGTCGGAGAACCAGATGTTATTGAAACTCCTAAAACGGTTTTTCATTGTCCTGCAGAATTCGACTCGTTTAACAGGATCATCAGGCTTCATTTCTTGAACAATTACAATTTTATAGGGGTGAAAATGTAAATCTTTCGAAATAATGCGATGAACCGTAGATTTGTTCAGATTAAGAGAAGCTGCGCGCAATCTCAACGACTGTCGTGGGTCGTCCATAACAGACTGGCGAACGCGGTCGACGTTCAAGCTCGTTCTTGATGTCCTTTTGCGCCCAGTCGATTTGTCCGGCATTGTATTCCCAGTCTCTTCAAACTTGCACACCCAATGCTTAATTAAATTGGCACTTGGCACATGTCTTAAGCTTGTTAAATTAAAATGTGTCCTGTAGAGACGACGAACAACAGTGTAAGAATCGTTGTTTTTATAAAACGCTCGCACGCAAAACGCGCGCTGTGGTCCCGTGAAACGATTCATGGCTACTAAACTTAACAAGCCGGCCAAACATTTGAGTCCACTCCCCTCCCCCTGCTACCTGCGGTTGGCGCGAATTGGTCAATTCAAAAACGAAAAGCATTCTGAGACACCCTTTATATCGTATATGTTTTTTTCAAATATTGCTCTCATTATCATCTATGTCTAAAACGAAACACGTGAATAATGGATTTGTGCTGATACAGAAATCAATAATTTCATTACGAATGAGTGACTTAATTAGACAGAACTATGTCATAACATTTTTTTATTCTGTTTCCGCATTGCTGGCTTTTTGAGTAAAGCCTATCGCGCTTGGTGCAGCGCAGACGGCACACTTTTTGTGCGATCGAGTCTACGGCGCACAAAAAAATCTTCGATCATTCTGTCGGCAGAGCTGTAGGGAGTCTATCATGATATTCTGCCTTAGAAGTATCATAAATTGCTGGTCTGTTTTGTATTTCTTGAATAACATCGACCTCTGGCGCCATGATAATAGATCGCGTGCGTTACGTCCACCCCTAGCAAATGCAGATTGCCGACTAAAGTGTGCGCCGTCTGCGTTAGCGCGCGTTGAAGCAAACGTTCAATTTTTTTCACACACTTTTTGTGCCGAGCGGCGCGGCGCGGTGCGGTGCGGTCTGCCCGAATTACACGGATTTTTCGTGCGCCGGACTTTTTGCGCGTCGTGTGCGTTACTGCATACATAATTGCATAGGTTCTATATTCACAGACTAAAAAGTGCGTCACGGATAGTCTGTCGTCTGCGCTGCACCTAATACAAACAAAATCATTTAAGTATTTACATACCTACTTCATATAAGTTTACCGGGAGTAAAATAGGAAACACTTGAATGAGGGACATACGTCATTAGGATGACTATTAGAAACGAATGCAGCCCCACAATGAGATGATGATCTGCTTTTGTTTTTGCACGTAAAGAAATATCATCAACCTTTTTAATTTAAACATTAACCATTCCCTACTTACCATAAAATACAATCACCATAACAATATGTAAACCGTGGGTTTACTTGCACATGATTGGCTGTAGACGGCCAATCTGTGCGGCGTGCATATTCATGAGGAGTGACGTCACTTAGTCGAGGCTTATCATGATACATGGACGAATTGTCATGCAGCTTACTGCGAGGATAGAGATGTGGTCGGCTCAGATGTGTGGGTAAGCAGCTCCAGCTGGAAATGGCAGGCTTAAGTCATATCATTATAATGTTACAGATATGCAGACTCCAGACCAAATACCGATATCAATATGCCCAATATTATGACGCACAGACAGCATACTAACCCAATCACCTTAACTTTCCTCAAGACACAATATCTTCGCATCACACGGAAGCGAGCGTCGATAAACATAATAAGCATCAAAAAATATTTACTCTCAAAGATAAAAGTATAAGGTACGTACACAAAGTTGTTTTTGAGTTTGAATTTCAATCTGTAAACAAGTTATACATAAACGGAATAGGTTAACCTCTACCAACAAACAGAAAATAATCTCAACAAAATCGAAACTCCGAGTTACAGACTCGAAGTTTCCGAGTTACGTTAAGCATACACGAGTCTTAATCCCCAACTTAGTTATTTGGTGGGAACGGCTAATTAAAATTAATATATTGCGAACTCGCTTTTGTGGTATTCACTTATAAGTAAGTTTATTTTATAATACAGGGCGTTGGGCTGGTGCCAAATTTCGGCTTTGTGAGCACTGACGGGTTGTGATTTATGGTTTTGCTAATGCAGGGTTAACTTTTTAATTTTGGGGAATTTTGAATTAGATAATTGCAGTGCCCGAGTGCTTTTTAGTAAGCGCTTGGAATATCGTTCATAATTATTAAAATATATATTAATTCAAAATAATGCTACTGAATGCCTATTTGAAATTAGTAGTACGTGTTGTAGTCCAGAAAAAACGTTGAGGAAATGATCAGTTTCACTTAAAAAACATACTTACTGCAATCAGCGATATGTTTGTAAAAAATCATAGATTTTTTTACAAACATATCGCTGATTGCATTTGCTTACTTCATTCTGTCGGTCCCATACTCAGCAAACGACAACATTCATCCCAAGAAGGGATGAACAGGCTTTGTCATCACATAAAACAATCCTACAATATACCCAAGAAAATCAAACCAAACATTTATAGTACCGAAATACGCAAACACACATGAGTATGACAAACTAAAGCACAGCATACACGAGACAGTTGGTTGCACACGACTGCTCTCCAAATTAATACGTCTTAAGATCGAGTTACCGTCACTAATGCACGCCTATTTATTTTTATGTTGCGGGGATTGTACACTGGATGAGTGCCTCGAGATGTGGCCAAGTTTACTTTGGATTAGTTTTTGGAAACAAACTTATTTACTTACACCAATACCAAATGTATATTTATCCTTTGTAGAACAGCCAATACTAGCACACCTACTTAATTATCATCCTTACTCAAGTCTGGTCTAAGTATTTTATGTGGTTGTCTTAACAGCTAATGGATTTGAAACTTACTTTTTCTAATAGTAACTTACTTATGATTTATTTACGCATGGATGCCTCTGATTACAATACAGTCGAATGCGAAAAATAGAATGAAATAAAATCGAAATGAAAACATCTACCTAGATCAACCAAAATAAAATACCATTACTTACCACATTTCAAAGCACCGACGCGACGGTCTAGCTTTAAAAATCACAGCAACAAACATCGTAACGCCTCGCCAGTTCCATTCCACGTAGACTAGACACCTAAAAGGCATTTCCATTCGCCTCGTCCTGACAAGTGAGTAAGCCCCGCTACTCGGACCGACCCTTAGATTAAGATAGATGACCTCACCCAGTAAATGTATACCTTTATCTATTGAATCAATAAGATGTATGCGGTGTACCGTGTTAGGAAACCAACTTGTTTTTTTTATTTTGTATTCGGAAAATTTACATAACATAAAAGAGAAAAAGCTATATATTTTCTGGGATAATCATATCATCAATGAATGTTTGCGGTTTGAAACCAGCTTCCTGCATAATTGATACAGATTAGTTACAATGTGTCTGATTGAATAACGGATTCTTGAGTAATATTCGATAAACAGATCAATTTAAAATTATAGACGTTTGAATATTTTCGTAATTATGCATCAGCATGATTTGCATAGACATTTGATTGAAAGCATTACGGCAATCAAACGGGAGTATTTTTTTTCTCATGTTTGAAGTTTCAAACCTTACTTTTAAGTGAATAAGGTGTAGGAAATTTAAGCACCAAAGTGGAACACGGCCTAATTGTCACCCCATTGCCAACATTTGCTTGAAAAATCATTCCGTTTAATCCTTTTCCTTTAAAGAAATTCATTATCGTCCGAATGAAGAATTTCTTAAGCTTCCAGAAATTGATTAGAGAAATAAAATTGACCCTTTTCATTAATTGAGAAAAGATTTACTTTGATTCAAGTAGCTTAACTCATTTTAGGCTACTATTGAGGTCGCCTCCAGACAAGATTATATTAACGACGACTGTATTCAGGTCAAATTACCGTTCAGTTTTGCTAGACTTGAATCTAGGTTTGAAATAGTAGAAGAGTTTCAGTGTTTCAGGTAAAACACTGAAGATTTTGTTTTTTCAAATTAATAGTTTGTTATTGTAGTATTAGTGTAGTATATTTTTATTATTTGACAAAAGGATGCCGCTACGCACCTTTCTTTGACACTTGGTTAACTTCGGTGACACCAACAGACGCAAATGAGAGATGATGTTCTGTTGATGTTTCAGGAAATACAAATTCAAATTCAGAGTTTGACCGCGATTATACAAATCACACCAGCCAGTTATTTGAAACAAATCGTTTCCCATATCAATCCATAATAGGTTTAAACCGTGACCGATTTACTGACTTTCCAACCAACCGCTACTAACATATTTGTCACCGACACACGAACTGTCAAATCATCCCGAAACACCACTCCATCAGGGTTCCACAATAATTATCGTGGGCAAACATCCATACTTCGACCTTAATAGATCGCCGAACGGCATCAACACATGGCTATAACTCAATTAGTTAACCGTTGCGCGAATTAATTCAGTTGGTAACAAAGACAAATAGTATGTGTTGTACACAGGACCACGCAAGTTCGCTCATTAATATTATGGGTGATTTGTGTGCGATTGATTTGGTTGTGCGGTCGACTGTACTTGTTTTTTTTATTATTATCAGCCATTTCTGTCCCACTGCAGAGCAAGGGCCTCCCTTCCCTCCTTCCACTTATCCCTTTCCAGTGCTGTTAAACGCCAATGCTTGTGGAAAGAGTCGATTTCGTCCCGCCATCTCATTCTGGGCCTGCCGCGTTGTCGTTTGTTGCTGTTTGGGACCCATTGTGTGGTACTTTAGCCCATAGCTCCTCTGGCATGCGACAGATGTGACCAGCCCAGTTCCATTTTAGCTTGGCAGCCGTGTGACCTGCATCGGCAATTTGAGCTTTAGAACGCAGTATCGAGTTCCTTATACGATCAGTAAGTTTAACTCCAAGGATACTGCGCTCTATTGCTCGCTGACAGACCCCGAGTGCGGACTTTTGACGATTGATTAGTGACCATGTTGTATGACTGTGTTTGTTGCATGGCTATATTTGTTGGTGGAGTATTATTTTCTCATTCTGCTCTAAGCTCAGTCCATTAATAATTATACATAAACTCACGCCTTATTCCCATAGGGATAGGCAGAAACTACAGAACACTCCCTGCTATGACCCTTACATGCTCCTTTTTCTTCAAAAAGGAGGAGGTTCTCAATTCGACTGTATGTTGTTTTTTTTTGTATTTTTGTTACGCGATATCTCCGGCAATTGTAGGGTATGCGTCAGGGGTAGTGCCATATAAATTTTACTAACTTTGCATGGGTAGTTTTTGAATTAGCTTCAATATTATGTATTTTTGCCACTTAGTTTATATAGATGATGTTATAATATAATGACTTCCTGTCACTGATATTTACGTAGCAAGTAGTGTTATACGAACTTGTGTGGAGTAAGATACAACTTAAAATTGAAAAATAAAAACGTTTGTACAAAAAAAAATAACCGGCTTCCAAAAAAGACACTACAATGTGAAAAATAGCTTTGATTTCGGAAGTCAATGGTAAAATGCGAACCCAACGACACCGACTTCCGAAATTAAGTTATTTTTCACTTTGTAGTGTCTTTTTTGGAAGTCGGTTGTTTTTTTTTTTTGGAAAAAAGTTTTTGCTCATCTCAGTCCATTAATATTTCGGTTAGAGTAAAAGCTAGTAAATGTGTTTGGAATTTAAAAGCACTACAGTGACTAAAGGTTCGGCTATATATATATGGGTAATGTGATTTAAATCAAAATCGAATTAGAAGTTTCATTTTAATTATATAAACGAACCAGTGCTTCTTATCATAAATTCGAAATGAAACTACTTTTCTGTTTCGTTAAATCAGCAGATTGTTACTTTTATATCCTCAATACCCTTCAATTCTTCTTAACAAGTGTGTCTACTAAATAGAGTTGATCCAGAATTTGGCCAAGTCTGGTACCTTCAGCAGCGTCCTTCAGTACCTGTAACGTACAGATAACAACACGCTGGACGATATTAAGTGTCTTATTATTTATGGAACAGCACACTTCAATTATTAAAAATTTTAAAGTCAGCTTTTGCTCCAATACTTTTGCCCCCAAACTTTCAAATGTCAACCAAATTCTCTCTCCCTTGAAAGTGGCTGTAGCACCTACCTACTTCACTAGGAGAACCTGTCAAAACACGATTCACTCAAGAAACTACAATTTCCCTACCAAATATCTTTGTTTACAGAGAAAATATCGCTAAAGCTGATGCTTCACCAATTGGGGCTCTGTCGCAGAGAGCATTGTCAATATTGGAGTTCGTCCTTCTTTTATACTGCGGTGGAAGGGTTGAGATGTTAGCGTTTAAGAAACGTTGTGCTCTTGTGGTTTGGAAGTTGAAAACAGAAGTAATAAAGTGATTAAGGGAAAAATGCTCAAAATATGTTTATTTTTCGTTTGATTATAATTTATTAAGAAAAACAAATCAGAATAAAGCGTTATTAACAAATTCTGTTTGCATTATAAATGAAGTTTTATTGACAAACAGCTCTACACAAAATATTATAATTATTTCGGTAATTTCAAACCGTTCATCATCAATTTAATGAACATGATGCTGAAAATTCATGTTTTCAAAACGCGACTACAAATACCTAGCAAAATATCGCTAATTTTTTATACAGATAATCTAGTTTAAAATTGAATTCCCCTCCACTGTTAGTTGCATTCACATTTCAAATGTTTGAATAGACATTTTAGTTGGCGTAAACTGGCGTTATAAAAAACTTCGCTCCGCTTACAATTTAAAACTCCAACAAAAAATAAACTTATAATCTCACAATACAAAAAATCCCCTCAGAAAACCAACTCCGCTCAAGTCAGTCCCTTGTTACAGAGCAACAACTTCAATTGAAATTCTGAAATGTCTTTGTTAAAGTTCAAATCGCTGGCTAGGTTTTTATGCCGTTTGAAAGTCTAAAACTGCTGCAAGTGGCAACACTGTCTGAATCGAGAACTGCAGAGTTCTGCAACATAAACAATTTGGTGTTGCCAAGTGAAATACGAGAAAAAGTAGATGTCTTTAACGATGTATCGACGGAGGAGATGGTTATAAAATACACTGTGTGAGAACAAACTTAGTTATAGTTCTGTAGTGTATTGAAATAGTTTTTTACTACTATCTGTGGGTAGTTTTATGTGGCGGAAAAAATATAAGTATGTGTTCGAGAAATGTGTTTTGATGACGATGTCAAAGTCAAAGTCAAAGTCAAAGTCAAAGCATTTATTTCAAATAGGCACATAAAAGGCACTTTTGAACGTCAGAAATTACAGAAAATAGAATTGATTCTAGTCGCCCATTCCAAAAGGTAGTTTTCGTATGGAGAAGAACGGGCAAGAAACTCCACCGTTACTCTTTTAAAATATTTTACAAAATTTTGAATACATTAATTATAATAATAATAATATGTGAACACGATGCACCTAAAATAAAATTACTATACCACAATAGGTAAAAGACATAAAAATGAAACCATGACATATAAATTAATTATCTGATAGATACATGGTGCTCACATATTTACAAACATGGTAAAAGTAAACGATTTTCATTAAAAAAAAAAGATGTTAAAGTCTATGGTAATAAAATAAGGAATGATACATAATAAAATGGGACATAATATCTATTTCATTAAAAAAAACTCCTTTGCATAAATAAGGATAAAGTACCCAATTAAGTTTCTATTTACTACAAAACTAAACCACCATACATCATTGACTTATAGTATATTACTAGCGCCATTCATACATACCTATCCATATTCCACAACCAACTAAATTAGGCAATTTTATAGTCAAGGGACATCCAAAACCGCGCTGCGGTAACAGTTGGGGCTATTTTCAGTACAAAATACCCAACTATTAGGGGTCTCAAAAAACTAAACAACCCTTTTTCAACCGGGGGAGAGCCTCTGACAATTTATTTTCTCCCGTAATAGTGACGTCACTGCATCGATGTACGGAACACCTGACGTAATCAGCCCCCGTCAAGTTGACGGAGGTTTGAAAAAAGCATAGTTTGATTATTTCTGGCCAGTAGTGTGTCCCGAAAAGGGTGAAGAACTTAGGTTGTTATTAGTTCGAGGTAATCGGACCAAGGAGGTCGTGTTAAGGTAATAAATGAAGGAAAAAGTTTTTGTTTCGTATTACAGGACCAGTGATTGGATTGAGGCTCAGACCTTCTCTTTACTCTGCCAAGTATTAATCTAGGTAAGCTAGTGCTAGGATTAGGTTTTCGAATCCTGTATAACCAAATAAAAGACGTGATGAAAAACAACTTTCTCATGTTTCTAGAAAGGTTTTTTACCTTTTATGTTAACTAACTATAATATTGTTTTCCATTCCCTGCTGAAGACATTTATATTACAAATTTTACGAAAATTCTTAATTCTAAAACTCATTTAAAACGTGAAAATAGAAGTGTCAAAGCCAAACTCTTGACTACATTAAGATTTTGCACAATTTTTTAGAAATGTTCAATAATGTTCATGTTTTTAACTGTTTTTCATATACCCAGATTACACACATTTTATTATTTATTTATTTTGTCTAGTCTGTGGTCCAAGTAAACTTTTAAAGATCCAGAACTGTTGCATCGATTATCCTTTTGACAAACCTGTAAAATCTAATGAGACCAGCCTGTCTCAATAACAAGATTGTATTTTTTCACAGTAATCGAAGAATACTGAAATCAATAAGATGATTGCCAATGCGTTCAAAATCAGGTCTTAAGTTGATAATAGCGTCATGTTCCAATAATTTCACGGAATACGACCTTTATGAAAAAAAAAAAAAACAAAGGACCAATTTCTTGTTGCCACGCCACGCACGAAAATAACTACAACCTTCCACTATACCAATAAAACGATTAATATCCCGTCTACAATCCCCATAATCTTGTATTAACTCAGTGAGCATTACGAGCAAGTTGTGAGCACGATCGCGTGCTCACGAGCATTACCAAAGAACTGGCACTTATACTTGCATGGGCAATGTTGCGATGCGGGCAAGAAAGTGACAAGCAGTTTTTTGCCCGATTACCATAATGTCAGCATAGGTGTAGAAACAAATGCACGCTGATATGGGATTTGAATAGTGTTTCGTTTTTTAAATATCAACTTTTCATTCGCGTGGGTAGAAAGTTCGGACTGCTACTTGCAGTTAGTGTACCTGTCATCAATAACATATAACATAACCAACCCAAAGGGGAAGTCGGCCAGAGGTTTATCACTAGTAGTACTAATAGAGGTATGAGGAACGGGGTGTAAAGTTCACTCATCCTCCATAAAAGAAGGGAGTATCCTCCGACCAGACGGGTGTTGTGTTTGGTGGGCTACTGCCCGACGATTGATCTCGGGACATTGTATATCTGCTAGTTGTGTTGTAAACTGCTTGCGCGATGCAGGATTTTGCGTGACGTATCAGTGTTTTGCGTAGTTCACATGTGGCGTTGTACAGACGCCAGCACATCAAGCTACCCGAAACTGTCAAATTTTCCCAATCAACATTGAACCTTATGCTTCAGCGATAAAGTTGAAAGTCTATTAAAGAAAATTGACAGATTTTAGTAGGTTGATGTGCTGGCGTCTGTACATGCCGCCACAATACATTCCGCCAGTAATGTTTAAGTCCCATGTAACAGGCGGCAAGCCTATTGTCATCAATCGGGCACTTATCCAGACTCCGGGCTACAGTGAAATTCCAGATGAAAAACAAAAAAACCCAATAACGCTTTGCCCGATCCGGGAACTGAAACCAGGACATCGTACTTAGCAGTAGCGCTTGCCACCACTACACCAATGAGGCAAACAATAACACAAACTTATATAAAATACTTATTAATAATTTTGAGTTCATAATACCTACCTAGTTCTGCGAACAAAGATTTGTAGGAACTTCAACAGACAAGCCCACGGATGCGAAAAGACATAGAATACTGTCTGCATTAGCACGATAAAATCACTGTTTCGCTTTTTTGATCAAGTTATTTAGGTAATTGAAAATTGCTTACAAAAAATTTGTCAAAATCAACCTTATAATTATTTATATTAGCTCAACTGTGGCTAATGAGACCCAATTGAATTTCTATTGTAAATCAAATTTTGATTTTTCAACAGTTGAGCGGATACACCAGAAATACATTATATAGCCAGCCTCTTATAAGCAAGACCAGCAAAGTATTTGGCTGGCACATTATCTTTCGACCTGAGTGCGCCTATTATTAAGGCATTTTCACATGAGGCGCAGTCGCGCGTAAACCCCGATACACAGTGAGTGATGTTCTCCGAATAGATTTTTTTAGTTGGTCGCACGAAACAAAGGTGAAAAGTTTAGAGAGAAATGGAGGTAGACCGTTCTTTAGGTGTCTGACTATGTTAGTTTAGCTAACTAAAAATGCGTATTCTATTAGACGTTCGCTTTCACTAGTCTCATAAATCAATTAAAAAAAACTGTTTTTATTTGTTAAAAAAAATCACTTTTTAATTGTACCTACCTACCACAAACAAATTCATATAACACTACTTGCTATGTGAATATCAGTGACAGGAAGCTATTGAACACATCGGCCTACCCCTTTAAAGGGTACAGGCGTGATGTTATGTTGTGTGATTGTGTAAACAATGCATACATATGCTATAGCAGCAATCGCGGTTGATTTGCTGGCATTTATTGAAGAGTTCCGTCGTCTGTCTCCGAAACTCATCATCAGATCTTTACGAAATTTAAATGGGACCATTTCGGAATAAACCTCTTCCGAACAAATTTTGCAAATCCGTCTATATATGAGGGAGTTATACCCGAACATACATTAAAAATATATATATATAATTATATAGGTAAACATCCGAATTTAGAACCTCCTACTTTTTTGAAGTCTGTTAAAAAAAATAATTTCGTTCTCTTCTTCGTGTTGATGGCGCGACAGTGTATTGAATCTTGTTCTTTAATTGAACTACGTTTAAAGTAATAATACCTAGGTAGCTAGACTGGCATACAATACCTAGTGAAAGTAAGTCCATCCTGTACAACTATTGTAGTTAAAAGTTTAAATAAATCTATTTTGTTCGGGTTAGTATTTAGATTTTTAACAAATGGATAATAAAATATCTCCTGTACCGTTAATGCAGTTCCAAACAACAATCAGACAGAAAATATATTTGACTGTAACTTATTATTTTAAAATCCATAAAACCAAATAAGAAAACACCCATCAGAAAAAACAAAACACTTATTTGCGTACCCTAAACGGATCCCAGCCATTGCCATTTTGATGTTAGTCATAACGCGAGCAGATTGTCGCGTCCCCTTCATAAAACAATGTCCCCTCCGAGGGCACACAAATCTGTGCCCTCGACTGACAGACAAGTCATGCTTAAGTATCTTTAACTTAAGATTATTTCACTAAGACCCTGCTAAAGATGTTTAATGTTTGCGCTCGCTGTTTGCAAGACTAACGATTTGTTTAACTATTTCAGGAGAGTGAAAAATAAAATGGAGTTTGATAGTGATATTTTTTTCCTATTTTTTGGACGAGATGGTGGAATTGAATAATCTCTGTTTAGTTGATTCCTTAAAAGCGTGCTTGCCATTGTGCTTTTGTTTCTGTTTTCAATGTCTCGATGGACTAGATACATTTAGACTAGGCATTTTTAATCCAGATTTTTTTTTAAATCTTTATTGTTAAATACTAATGTAATCTACTTCATTTGCTGATCAAAATACCATCGCGGAACCCAGCAACGAAAACACATTTTCTGTATCATCAGAACCTTTCCCTCACTTGATTCTCCACATTGTCATACACATTAAAGTCAGCTACATCTTTATTTAAGATTATATCACAATAATATCATCGAATAAAACATCTATAATTCAGGCCAGGGCACCACCAACGGGGAACTCGTCAATTAACATTCACCACGGACACAGGGTGAAAAATCCCATTCAACTTCCCTAATAAGACTCGGGGCATCAGCAGTGAGGTCACGTCGACCAATTTCCTTGGTTTTAAATGTTTGAGACAATAATCAACGCCATTATAACGTTTAATATTCATGGCTGGGGAGAAGTATGAGGGATTAGAGTTTATTTATGAGTACAGCTTCTAAATTCTATTTGTAAGGCTTACGAGTAAAGAGTCGTAAGTGCCTATGGTTTTGTTTGAGATGCTCTTTCGTCGAAATTTTATTCCATTGGAATGTTTTTATGAATGAATTTAAATAAGTATATAATTTTATTCATCAAATATAAAGACGAAACCTTTATTTCCTAAATTAAGACCTTTAATTCGACGTCGAGTCCGACGCCCAAGTAACACAAAATCGATATAATGGAAAAAGTGATGACCAGAAAATTTCTTCTAGCTTCGTTATAGAATTTGAAGGGTTTTAGCAATGTCTTGCTTCTGTATAACAGCATTTTATTAACTTTGTAGTTCCTAAAGCTATATAATCCTCTTTTTCAATCTTTTGCGCAGCTAAAGGTTTTATTTTAGACATAATTTATGTCTCTATACAGCTTCTAATACAGCTGTAAGCATTATACAAAAGTGTAGGCCGTATGTAAGCATTAATTACGGCTTAGGCTATTAAAAAGCATTTTAAAATTCTTTAAAACTGCTCTATATTTTATAACGACCTTTCGCATGGGTCACAACTGTTTAACGGTGTACATTGGTGCTGTTTTAATGCCAGCTTTTTAAAAGCATTTCATCATAATATTATATAGCCTTTATCTATACAAACGTATAATGACAAGAATTTTAACAAGCAATAAGTCGTATACCGGCATCCGCATGCCTAAAGTTTTTAATTATGCTTACGCCATTTTGCTTTTTGTATCGATAATATTTAAAATTTAATTTTATGGTAAATAGTCCTTTAGAAAGGACTTCAACCTATGGTATTGACCGGCCGGTACAATACAGGTATCCTAATGACTAAAACTAAAGATTTCTTCGTAAGAGCATAATTTTTTTTACAATTCCTCATATTTTTATAATATTTTTGTAATAAATAGCTCTTTAATTTGAAGGCGCATGAAATATTTGATTCAAATATATACATACTTTCACAGTAAACTGATACTCGCAACCTTAATTCACTCATAGAGAACAAAAACAAGAGTTTAATTACTTGCCTTGTAGCACTTATATTTTTTTGTTGAAAGTATCCATGTTCTTTTTACACAAGATTTATTAATAATGACAGAAATTAAAAATAATATTTGAAAATGTTTTTATTTTGCCTTTGTATTGGTACAAGCTGTATAAGAGCCGCATTTAACATATGCGCACTGCTTTAACCTGTTTTCACAGCCCATTATAATGCGTTTATCATTCCGGTAGACAACCAATATAATGCTGCTAAAATGCCATTCTTACACTTAAGGCTGTATAATTTGGGGCCCAAATTAGCATTACAAGAGCTGTATAGTGGTTTATAATGCCTATATGTAACTTCTTATAAAGCAATAATAATATGCTAATTCTGTTATCCATCGATTATAAAGCTATTTTGTGCTACTTGGGCGGTAGATAATAAAGGTATAGTCTCACACACCCTCACTCTGCGATGAGCGTATACGCCCATGTGATAGGGAGCGACCCTATTGCCATTAATCGGATACAATTTCATTAGAACACCCAGCTATTTCTATTTTCCTTACTGCAAAAAAAAAAACTCCCGAAATCGTTATCAATTTTCCAAGAAGATTTTTTTTACTTTGAGTTTAAATGCCGTTAGCCATATCAGTAAATCAGCTATCAAATTTCATATTGTTAACTTTTGAAAAAGAAGCTGACTGGTAAACTCAGCATAATAACACTAACTAATCAATATCTTCTCGTTAGTTGACAGAAAGAAATTGTGGGTAGCTAAGTGTGCCGTCGCACAGCCTAACAAAAGGACCAAAGGACCGCAGAATATATCAAAATCACACCAAAAACCATTCTACTTAAATTCAAAAATGGGAAAATTATTGCCAGAAAGAAGTATCCAATAATTCAGCATGAAATGATCGGCGTGTAGGGCCGAAACTGCATCCGTCAGCTTTGGGCATTAGCGTTAACGAACCAAGCGGCGGGACCCGGTCCGGCCCAGCGAGCTGCAATAAGAGGATTCTGCACCCTTCCTTAGGTATGGTGTGGGGTAGAGGAGGTAGTGGGAGCGGGAACAGAAAGTGAAAGTGTTTCTTTGTAAGTAATGAAAGAAAGGAAAAAGTTTATTTGGACACAGTTCGTGAGACACAAAATACAAAATTAACAAAATCTAAATAATGTTTCAAACAACAATAGTGTGTGCCTCACGGCTTTGCCAAAAAGGTTCGTTTCAGCATTAATGCCAGACAGATAACAGTGTAAGTCATATTTTTGTGGCTTGGTTACCTCAATCAATCTTTCTAGCCTTTTCCTAACTATGTTGGGGTCGGCTTCCAGTCTAACCGGTTGCAGCTGAAGTATTTTACATGGAGTGACTGCCTATCTGACCTTCACAACCCACTTACACGATACTCCTTTGTTAGACTGGTTGTCAGACTTTCGGGCTTTTGACTACCCGTAATGACTATCAAAGATCCACGAATGACAGACGGGACCAACGGTTTAACATGCTTTCCGATGGGTCTCGATATGTAAAGGTGGTCACCCATCCACAGACCAACCGTGGCAAGCGTTGCTTAACCTTATCGATCGACCTGTGTTTTTTATTATTTAGCCACGGCATGTAGTTATTGTTATATTGCAATCGTTTTCATTGATTTTATGGCAAGGGTTGCCATCAGCCCCGGATCTAAGGGGGGCAACCGGGGCACGTGCCCCGGGCGGCAGTTTCATGGGGGCGCCAAATCCTTGAGACAAGAATTCGAAATATCGAACAAATGAAGCCTCTTTTCCTACAATCTCATAGGTTTTTAACAAGTAATCGAATCTTAATATAATATGTTTGAAAAACAAACTTTTCTATTTCCATGCGCCCAGTTAGTTTTTGAACACATACTAAGTGCATTTATGAACGCATCTTAACAGATCAAGTAAATTTTTGAACGCGTGCGTAGTGTCCGTGATCTTTCTGCCAAGGGGAATCCCCGTCACATATACGAGCCGAGCCGAATAAATTCAAACAGTTGAACGTCAAGTGACAACACTGTTTGTTTATGTGGTTGATTGCGTTTGCGAGTAATCAGCGTTAATAAAATAAGTAATTTATTAGTGAAATCATATATTATCGTAGTGTAAATCAACAATTTGCAAGTTTTTCTCAAACACTGAAGGGAGGGGGCGCCACTATCAAGGTTTTGCCCCGGTTCGAAAAAATCGTAGATCCGGGGCTGGTTGCCATAATATTCACTGCTGAGGTGGATGATCTCGTAATAGAACATGATTCTATAAAAAAAATTGATTTGTAAGTTTATTTTGTCATCTGTTGGAATCGTGCAATGAGAATTCATAGTTGATACATCTATCAACTATGAATTGATCCTACTTGTCATGATACATCTATCATGACAAGTGGAGTACGTATCTGAATTTTCTTTTTTATTTTCCTTTGTAGTTTATGGTGATTGATGATTTAATAATTTACAAAATTTTATTTTCGAAATAAATAAGAGTTTAGTAAAGTAACGTGCATTGTTGAAATTTTAAAAAGTATCTTTTTAAATACGTTTTACAAAAATTGACCAATGACACGCGTCCATAACAATAATGTGCTATATTGTCATGGCCATTATGAGGGGAGAACCGCGCCCGCTATGGTTTGTAACTCACACTACACAATAAAAGAGGAAATTGCATTAAATTATAAGTCGGCAAGCAATCACGTTTTGTTTCCCGTCTCACAGATTTAACGGTTTGAATAAATCTCGGCGCTTAATTAAGGAAATTTAAAAGCTTAAACAGCATGCCATTTGGAGTTTCATAGTCCTTCATAGAAGCTAATTGAGCAACGCTTGGCGTTTATGACTTATTTTTTGTGAAGATGTTGTTATAGTTTTCTTATTATTATTTTTTCCTTAGAAGCTGAATACGTGGGCACGAAATACGCGTTTTAGCGTTTCTTACAAAAAGGAGACGCATGGCAGGCATTCTTAAGGGGCTTACATGACCTAAATCGAGGTCACTGTCGGACTGCATAGAAAAGAAAGAGAAGCGCGATGACACAACGCTGGCAATTCATTGCAAAATATGAAGCAATGATTAAATTACAAAAAATCTATTGTTTGGATTTAAAGATTAAAAAACTAGTGTTTTAATATGTTGCTTGTAGAATAATCTGACAAAAAATCAGTATGATTGTATGCATATTGGTATGGTTTTTATTATAAAAAGAAAGTTTTTAGAGGTATCTTCATGATTTTTTGCTATCATATCAAATTAGTTGTATTATGTTTTCAACACAATATCAATCTAGCATATATCCTGAAGAATATCATATATTTTTCTAATTTTGTTTACTCTAGTCGATCATATACTTTTATTGTTTCTAAAACTTGCGTTTTTGCGTTTAGGTCCTGTAAGCCCCTTAAATATAAAGGTTACTTAAAGTCGCGGGTTACAATTTCAACCCATTCTCGTACTGCATTTAAGATGAAGATTTCATTGAAACCTTCGAACAATTACTTTTCACTTTTTTTTTATTGCTCTCTCATAATAACAAACACAGTACAAAGTTAAGGTAGCACTTAATAGAGACTCATGGTGTCTGTTGTAGGTAAGACCTGTATCAGGTCACCATGCTTAACTTCCATCAGACAACTCACTTATGACCTATGACTGTAATTAATGAACATACAGGTTGTACATAATAAAACACTATTACAAATTAATAATTGCAAAAATGGAACAAAGATAAAATTAAATTAAAAACTAAAGTAAAACAATTTTGGTGGCAAAAGTGGCATAATAACAATATAAAACCGTTTGAATGTTCAACTTTAACTCTATCATCACGTAACAATAATTAAAAACCTGAAAGTAGAAACATTTGTCCGTTTAAAATAATAAAGAATTTGAAAGTGGCAACCGGTCTCAAAAATCTCCTAATTTCTAACCACTCACCCAAATTATTCGAAAATACACAACAATTTTAATCACAATATTTTTCTCCATCACACGGAATTCACTCCCCATCACTATTATAAAACTAGTCGCACACGAAACAGACGGATACCCAACACTATCGCGTATCAGAAGTTTTTCATCAAACTTCGCCGAAGTCCCGCCTTATAGCCAAAGTTGCGCCGTGATTAAATGTACTTGGTATCTTTTACCTGAGACGTGCAAAGGTATGTGTGTGTGTACAACGATACTTCCGGTTCCGCCATCTTCGCTAATGTAGATTAATGTGGTATCTTTTTCATATAGGTAATTATATTATGGAGGAAGTATGACGGTGCTATGTTTTGGTTGCGTCTAATTTTAAACTTGCCGTGGTAATTTGGTGCGTTTTCCCTGATTATATTATAACAATTAGCCTATAATATTGGCACTATTGGGACACAGACCTCTATTCTGTGGGAGGGAGCGGGTAATAATTTAACCTGTGGACCCAGAGCGAGTGGTTCTAGGACATGCCGGTTTCCTCACGATGTTTTCCTTCCCCGTTTTGATAGCGTTAGTATTGAAATAATGTACACAAAGTAAAGTCAATTCCTGGGTTCGAAGCTACGACATAGAATGTGGCCGTGATCGTGGCCGTTTTTACTGATTCTTAGTCGAAATAAGCGTTTAATTTGTAGGAATGTGCAATTATCATCTTGCTGTATGCAGGGGCAGTGTTAAGAAAGTGCAACCTTTCTCACAGTGTTTTCTTTCACTTTAGGTCAATTTTGCTTTATATTCAATAAACTAACAAAATATACTTAGCTTTAACTTCCTCTCCATGAACTCAATACTTTAAACCCGCTTTTTCTTTCCTTGCATTAGCTTAAAATACAAAATGCACTGACAACCATAACCGGGCACAATACTAGCTAACGGGTGCAACATAGTTGTTCGGGTCGGCGCATTCGATTCGTTAGTATTTGTTGAACAACAATTCCGACCCGAAACAATCACTACTCAAACACATATTCGGTTTTCAATCGGCTCGGCATCTACCCTCACTGTTCAGGTCGGCTCGGCACAATTCGAGCTTACCCGAGCGGCTTTTCCCGAACATATGCTAACTGCATATTATTCGATTTGGCCTTCCGGCTGTGCCGAATATTGCCGAGCCGAACAAGTGTGTAGCATGCCTTACAATCTAACAATTACTCAAAAGAAGTTTTTACCGACACTATGAATTTCTTTTTCAGAAAAATGTATAATAAAACTCTTCAACTCAATACACCTCTCGCTTAATACTACATTGTTATCCAAACACTAGATTCTATCAGACAAGTTGTACCTCGCCAACTTCGCCAATGGAACGGTCCAGACTGAACGGTAGCATCGTGTTTAACTTGCTCATTAACATAGCGCTAAAAATAAGCAGAAGTAGCGGATATTTATTCATTTATTATGAGAATAAAAGATCAGCTTATGTAGTGAAGAAAAGAAATAAGTATGGACATAGCTAGGGATATAATGGTGCACTGCAAAACAAGACCCTCTTTTCATAGAGAAAACTAACGATAGTTGACACGTGGTGCGTAATCAGCCACTAACTGTAATTTTCCCACTGCTGGGACACAGGCCTCCTCTCTACGAGATGGAGTGGGCCATAATCCACCACGCGGGCCAGTGCGGGTTTGTGGATGTCACATATCTTCGATTTTTTGGTTTTAGGACATACCGGTTTCCTCAAGATGTTTTTGTTCAACGTTTTGAGAGAAGTGAGTGACTGCATGTAAAGAATTTAGAAAGATCCAGATTTCCACGCCGAATTTTTTTGCGCCGTAATTCAGCGGTTGCATATAGTAACTGCTAACACATAGATTAGTTGTGATAGGTTTTATGTCGGACAGAAACGTTGTTGTGTCCTTTCCTCTGAAAGAACACAACAACAACAACGAATGACTTCTGCACATACTAACTCTGAAGCCCTGACATCCATTGTTACTAACTCATATTCAGCCAAAATACAGCATCCAAAAAGATAGGCAACAGCCAGAAGTGGGCGGAGGCCGTCTGGCGGTAATCAGCCGCACCCGCCGAACAATGGCCTGTCGACGCCGGATTAAAAGTTTAACGCCGGTGGACAGGTGATGAGAGGACCGCGGAGCCGAGGGACGAAAGTTATCTGGTCCTTTGACGCTTAGTGGTCCTTTTAATATTGAGTGCACTAGAGTGATTTAAATGGTAAGGATTCATTAGAATGCTTAAATTTTGGTTGTAACACTCTTTGCTGTTTAAATAGCGTTTAAAGATTATGATGGAATAGCCATGTATTGATCTTCAGAGCATGGAACGTTTAAGTATAAATGTATCATGATTTATGCCTGTAAACCTAGTTTAGAAACTGATTTTTTATGCATTAACGTTTTCTGTGAGTTTTGTAAAAGCAATGTTTTAAAGAAATATTTGGTCAGATAAGATTGTAGAGTTTATAGAGTATTGAAATACATACTTTACGAATAACACGATTCTTACACGATTTTTGTTTCAGGGGAAAACATAAGGAAGCAGCCGTCTTCCTTGGGGACACAACAGGAAATGTGTGATTTCTACTCGTGATAGCCGTTCCAGTATCATCTTTATGAACAACTAACAGCGCCCTGCGGTTTCACCCGCAGAAGTGTCGATCCCGTGAAAATATCGGGATAAAAAGAATTCTATGTGTTAATCCTGGTTATAACCTATCTGTGCCAAATTTCATCCAAATCAGTTCAGCCGTTTGTGCGTGAAGAAGTAACAAACACATAAACTTTCGTCTTTATTATAATATAGTGTGATAGTGTGACTAGTGCTTCGGCATTTCCACCTCACTTTCATAATGCGTTTTTATACCATGTAATCGCTTCCGCTACCGCTCCTCCCTCACGCCCGTACAGCCCAACGCCTCTGCTGATCTCGACTTTAGAATTTCGCCACTTGTCCGCGAAGGATTTATTGTGTAACAGTATAATATGAAAGTTTGTTTGTTTGTCCTTCAATGTGATTAAAGGATGTACCCAGCGAGTTTTGTTTTTGTCACATTTTTGTCAAGTTTCAACAAGTTTTATGAAAGGGGCTAATGGGATATTGGAAACTTAGGAGTTTTGAGCATGGCTCTAATTTTGTAATTATAAGTGTTATTTTATTGGTGGAAGTAATGTCTGGCGGATTGTTAAGTAAATGATTTTAAATCTTACTCCGAAGAAACAGAAGTTGAAATCACACTATTAATATAAAGGCGAAAGTTTGTGAGTGTGGTTGTATGTTTGTTACTTCTGCACTCACAAACGGCTGAATCATTTTTGATAAAATTTGGTATGGAGGTAGCTGACACCCTGGATTAACAACTACTTTTCATCCCGATATTCACACGCGATCGAAACTTATGCGGGTAAAACCGCGGGGCGCTGCTATTTGATAAATATTTTTAATTAATTCCGCATATGTCTCGTGGAGGCTTAGGTACGTTCAGAAGGTTTTGGACATTTACAGATGGCGACAGTGGACACAGACAGACAAACAATGATTCTTCTGAACCGAAAGCAATGGTATTAAGTATTATCTACACCTATTTGATTATAAGGTACTCTTGAAAGTTATTTCTCACTTCTCACCGAGCACGCATGATGTACGAGCATGTGTCTGGAAGACAACAACAACTAAATACAGAAGAAACTTTGGTCAAAAAAGATTTATGATGTACAGTGCCTGCGTTGTAACTTGACAAATTCTACTGTTTATTCAATTGTTAACTTACAGAAAATAGCAAGAAATGTAAAAGTAAAAGACAAATGTAACTTAGAACTGATTTTTAACCGACAGATAGTTTTTATTCGTGGAATAATATTGACGTCTGAACGTTTTTGTATGGAAGAACTGTCAAAAATTCAAAATTATTCCTCCGATTCAAAATTATCTGGCGTTGTAAAAATCAGCCCTTACAATAATATCATTTTACCATACCAAAAATAAAATAAACCCAACTCATTCACTAAAATAAATTAATTAATTGCCAAAAACATGCAAAACTTTGATTAACCTAGTCTACACAAAAGGAAGTAATGTTTATATCAATTAGTACATTGTTACTAATGTACCTACCTCCCGAGGATTAAGACAGTCCCGACACTGGATAACAATAAAATCCCGCCATTTTTTAATTAAAAAATACATAAAGGTTCTCTTTGTGACGACGACACGACTGCGATGCGATTGGATGTTTTATGCACCTTCCAAAATATAGCAGGCTTTTTATAAGTCTGTGTTGTCCCACTGCAGTGCAATGTGTTGTCCCACTGCACTGCAAAGGCCTCCCTTCCCTCTTTCCACTTTTCCCCGTCTACTGCGATTGTGACTCCTGTAAGGAGTGGAACTCATCCCGCCATTTCTTTCTGGGCCTGTCGCGTATTCATTTCCTGCTATTTGGCCAGCCCAGTTCCAATTTAGTCTAAACAGCTGTGCGCGCAATAGGCTTTATTTACCTATGTATCTATTCAACATAAAACGGCCAAGTCTAATTACTTTAGTTAAAAACAAAACAATAACAACAAACTTATAACACCCCTCTGTTTTGTCGGGGGTTAAAAAGTATATGTCGGCGGCGTTGTCGAAAACAACACATGCACCGACGATCACGCCACCGACAAGTACGTCACTCGACTTCTCCCACCGCCCCACTGCTCGACTTGTTTTGACACCAGTATAAAACAGCGAGCAACGAAGCGGCAGGGGACTTGACCATTGGACATCGTACGGACATCATGTGCTCAGAAACTATATCGCGTTCGTATCTGGTTGTATCGTGTACCTATAGTGCTTGATTTGCTAATGTGATTAAATTGTTCATGAAATTATAATCTGATGTGAAGTGCAAACCGTGTTTCTATTGCGCATTAACCAACACTACCCACTTAGTACGCCCACAGTAATTAAGATATGCCTGATAATAATGACACACACTTTACCTTTTCCTATATCAGAAGTGGGATTCGTGTTGGTTCATGCGCAAAATGAGAACGCTAAAAAAAAAAACCGTTGACATTTTAAAAAAAACAAAGTGCAAACTGCGAACGCTTATTAAATAATCGTGTGGATCTATTCGAGTTGAACCCAGACAAGCCAGATACGGATGCGCGATCATAGTGAATATGGTTTTGGGCATAGGCTGTATGCCGAAATACCTTTGCCCAGTGACGCGCCAGTTGCGCCCTACCGCCATGTTAGGAAAAAAAGTGTTCCCGTAATTAGAAAACGCGATAGGACGCGTGTGCAAACGTAACCGCACACAATACTACAGCTGATTTGTGATTTGCTGAAAATTCACTGCAAGGAGGTCAACTTGTGGCCGTCATTAAGGCGCACAAAGGAAGCAGTATCAACGTGGCTATCGTAAATAGTACGAAGGACGTAACGTGGAGCTACCAGTGACGTTGGGTGACTTCAAGAATCGAGCCAAGCAGCCCGCAGCCTTCGGTGAAGCCCTACGTGTGCTGCAAGTGAGGGAATCCTGGACATGTCGTGACCCGGTGCACGAGAAGTGGCAGCCAAGCAGATGATGGAGGTGGAGCACGCGCTGCAAGCAGCAACGGCGAGTGGATGTTTGCGTCGTACAACTACGCTCAGGCAAGTTAGAACAAAGGTGAGCTGTATCATTGTTTTGTTACGATTCTGGTGCTGAATGCTCGTTAGTAAAAGCGATTTGTGCAGCCAATTTAAGTGCCAAACGAGTTAATAATGTTATTGCGTTGACTGGTATTGGTTAAACGCGTGTTTTCAGCACAAAACAAATCATAAGAAGCGTTGCGAATAGCGAGCCACAACTTGAGATTTTATTTCATTACTGCACGACATTTACTTGCAAAGTATTATTTTGGGTAGGCTATTTTGTGTTATTATAAAACGAAGAGTGAAATCAGATTATCAGACTAATCTAGATCGGAAGTTCAGAGGTCCATTTAAGGTTGTGGAAGTTTTGACAAGTGATCGCTATACGTCATAAGCTTTAGATTCTAACCGAACTTACTAGTATGCTCACGATCGCATACGAAAGATGCCTCTAAGTAGTGTTCCTAACGTGTTAAACGTAGAAGGCGGTGAGGATAGTTCCTTCACCGAGTAGTAGAGCACATACCATAGCTAGGTCGCACTGTACGTACTTGTCTGTAGTCGTAACTGCAACTCGCTTGTGAGTTGTTCAGGGAGCGATGGGCTCTCAAGGGAGACTATTGTTGTGTTGGTCATGTATTGACCTGGGAGTCGTAGACTCTATGAGAAGTGATGTGTGTTGGTCGTATCACTTGAGGTGATGACGATATGGGTGGCATGAGTGTCACTAGCTGCTGCGGCAGCCGGGCCATGAGCGTTGTATGTGATCTACTCGTGAGTTGATGCAGTTCCTGAACAATTATTGCCAGGGCTTAGAGGAATCTTTTGTTATCAATGATTGTTATTATTTTTATTAAATGTGTTCAGAATTGGCCGAGTGGAACATGCACTGCTGTTGATTTTTTTGGTTACAGGTTAACATACAAGGACTTGTGCGAGCCGGATGGCAGTGTGGGACGGCGCTGCGCTCTTTGGATCTCCTGTACGAGTGGTCGCTGATCAGGGACGGTGCTTTTCGAGCGAGGAGTTTCACGACTCCTGCCAAGGAAACAGCGGATTGCAACCACTACAGCCATTAAGCCAGCTACAGATCTATTGTCTTTTGAATTTGGTGAGTCGTTTTCATTTTGTTTTGACTCGGGTACAGAGTGCTTCCCTGGTAAACAACGGCAAAGAACGGTTACATTGTTAGGTATAGCCCAATCTAGTTAACGATGCAATTTTTAAATACGCTCACGATAGGTTATGAATGATGCCAGTAGGTTATGTACCAGTCGAAGTAGATTGTGATCACAGTGGTGATGAGCTATGAGCAAGCCTAAGTAGTGGGAACCACGCGGGTAGGGGTTCTCTATCGGCCGTAGTAAAAAGTGTGTAGTCACAGGGGTGATACACGTGGATCCATGCGCTGGATGTGTGAGAGCAATGCGATTGCTGGTCGGCCGGAGCGCCGTGGCGTTAGAGTGGTTTACTCGTCTGTGGGTTTCCAGGTGTCTAAGGCTCTTAGTGAAAAAGATTGTTGTAATGTGGATAACGATGGTACATGGCTCTGGTTGATATTTTTTTTTGCTATGATTAATTAAAGTTTGATTACATGGCTCTGGTTGAATCAAGTACGCTAATGAGGCTAAGGCATATGCCATGGCACAGGCCAAGGGATCAGAGTATTAATGACGAATTTGAGGAAAGCTTTGTTGATGAAACAGAGTAGAAATTAAGTCTAGTGATAGTGGTGAATCTTAGTTCGGCTGGTCGGGGACCATACCAGTAGTTATTACATAGTCGTAGCCCTGTAGAAATCGGTTTCTCTTGAGGCAACTCAAGTAGTCCGTGGGTGCGCGATGCGTGTTTAACTCTGGCGGAGGTCAGGGTCTTGTAGAGACCATAGAGCCCGTAGGACTCGGAATTCAAAGAAACAAAGATGAAGTTTGTTGTAGGGGCTTAATGAAAAGCCACAGTTCATGAATAAGATTCCTGCTGTGTTTTGTGATGCTCTAAGGATGTTTTATTGGCTGCTCCATCATGTTTAGTTGATTATTTAGTTTGTGATCTTGAGATTTGGGAATCAAATAATGATACTATCTCTGCCAATAGTGATACTATCTCTGCCAATAGTGATACTATCTCTGCCAATAGTTATACTATCTCTGCCAATAGTGATACTATCTCTGCCAATAGTGATACCATGTCTGCCAATAGTGATACCATGTCTGCTAAAAGTCCCACTATATCTACCAGTTCTCATAATAATGCAAATTGTAGAAACCCTGGTTTACGTGCTACTTCAGTAGAATCAATTGGTCCTGAGTCAATTACCATTATAACAGAAGCACTTGTACATCAACCAAAATATTGAGCTATTTGTTAATTAAGCTAAAGGAACGAGACTTGTTCGGCCAAGCTACGTCCGGTCCAGTTTAACTGTAGGGACACACCTGAAAGGCAAAACAATTACCGGACCAGGAAGCTAATCTTGTAGGGTCAAAAACTGATCGGACCAGGAAGCTAATCTTGTAGGGTCAGAAATTGACCGGACCAGGAAGCTAATCCTGTAGGGTCAGAAATTGACCGGACCAAGAAACAAGTCTTGTAGAGTCATGGCTGACTGGACCAAGTGGTTAAATATCTGAAGGGTCTAACTTGACCGGACCAGAAACAATAGCAGAATGACCAAACGGTAGTTAATCAGTTTTTCATGCTTCATCTAAAGCAAACATTGTAATAATCGTAATTAGTAATCAAATAATGATTAATGCTCTGAACTGATTTTTTTTTAGTTTGTGCGAATTTTCATTGTGTTTTAGTCTGTACCAAATTCGGTTAGAAGTGACCGAACTATGTGATACTTTGCGAGGTATGTTTCTTTGCAGATTAACACACGAGAATGTGTGCGAGCAAGATGGTCGTGTCGGCGTCATTCATTGACTATTCTGAACGCCAGTGTCACCCGGCGGCGCTCGACAGAGTCTAGCCTGAGTTCGTGTGGAGTGGAAGAGAGCGCGCAGTGGTGTAACGAGACAGTCTTGGCTCTGGCGTGTCACGGTGAACGTACGTTACGGAAGCATCGTACGTTCCCGCGACCCCTGGCGTAGGTGTGAGATGGAACACCGGGGTGGTTTTTAGTCAGTAAGAGTCTGACAGACCCCTCCGCCCGCCCCGTGGCGGAGGACATCCATGAGGATTTTCCACCCCGGAAAGTGTATGACGGGGCACAAGTTGCACTTTATGTCCGTTTATTCGGAGCCGATCAATAGTAACGCGAGCTGATGTCCATAAAACTAATGATGACAGTTAAATTGCAATAATCATTGTAGGGTTAAACCGGTCCAATGATAAATCGGCTATAGGGAATAATAATATTCCGGACTAGTCAAAATAAGATAAAATAAATTCTGAAGGGCTTGTAGCCGGACCAGAACTTGTTAATCTGTAGGGCTTGTAGCCGGACCAGAACTTGTATCTGCAGGGCTTGTAGCCGGACCAGAACTTGTTAATCTGTAGGGCTTGTAGCCGGACCAGAACTTGTTAATCTGAAGGGTCAATGAAGACCGGTCCAGAAGTTTTAATCTGAAGGGTCATTGAAGACCGGTCCAGAACTAATTCTTACCAGCCTGTCTGTAGGGTTTAGATAAACCGGTCCAGATTGTAAAGTACGATTTTTGGTCAGGATAATCGAACGATTTATGCTTATTACAGATGTATGAATTGTAAGCGCACGAGGACGTCCGCACGTCAGTATGGCCGTGTCGGCGGCGTTGTCGAAAACAACACATGCACCGACGATCACGCCACCGACAAGTACGTCACTCGACTTCTCCCACCGCCCCACTGCTCGACTTGTTTTGACACCAGTATAAAACAGCGAGCAACGAAGCGGCAGGGGACTTGACCATTGGACATCGTACGGACATCATGTGCTCAGAAACTATATCGCGTTCGTATCTGGTTGTATCGTGTACCTATAGTGCTTGATTTGCTAATGTGATTAAATTGTTCATGAAATTATAATCTGATGTGAAGTGCAAACCGTGTTTCTATTGCGCATTAACCAACACTACCCACTTAGTACGCCCACAGTAATTAAGATATGCCTGATAATAATGACACACACTTTACCTTTTCCTATATATACAATAATTACTCGCCAGTGATACGCTCATCTCACAATACTCCCAACAAAATCTTCTTCCATTCGTTGGCGAACACATCACAGTCAGGCTTTGCGTCCGAGAGCGTTGAGCGCAGCTTTCATTCATAACAACAACCCGTAAATGTTTACTAGTATAGTACATTTAACCGTTTTACCCTTTGTATAAACGTGGTTTGAACGTGGATCCACGCGAGACACAATAGATTTTTTATTGTTTCGTAATTACGGCATTCAACCGGTTAATGATCCATATTGGTCGGATTTCTATTAGTACTTTTATAGGTATAATCCAAAGATTTAAAAGTCGTGGAAAATAACACAACATATCATCACACCTGATGTGTAAAATAAACAAATATGTATTTCGCCAGTACTCGTAGACGCCCCATGCAATAAAGTACGAGTTTATTTTGAATAGGAAATGTTGACTAAATCTAGTTTTTTTTATTTTTGTAATACGTATTAATAAAAGTGATTTTAATTTACTGAATCATCATCTTTCTGACCTTGTCTCAAATTATTAAATAAACTATTTGAACAATTTTACCTACCTAAAAATCGTCATTACAGAATCCCCCAATCGTAACTCCTAAAGGCCCCCACTCATCACTTTCCCCCATCCATTGTCCCAATAGTGAGACGTTTTTAATTAAGAAAATCGGCAGTTATTCGCTGTCGTCAGTGATTTGCTTGATACGCTATTGTTTCAGTCCTTCAGTCCTCAGTCCCGATTGACGTCAGTTTTGTTTGAAAGCATTAGGAGATGAGACTGCTCAAAGACAAACGGACAAAGATTGAACGGACGTTTTCGTTGTAAATGGAGTTTTTTGTAATGGTGAAGTGTATTGTTTGATGTGTTTGGTGATTTTAATGATAAAACATTTATTTATTTATTTAACATCCAAAATAAGGTACAGTTATAAACACCAAACCGCTTATGACACACCAGATTCAAATCGCAATCTAGCCGTTTATCTATAAACGTTGCTTAAAGTTAAGAGACGATTAAACGTCTAAAATGTATAGTTAAACTGTCGCTAATCCTTACTTAACTTTAAGCAACGATTATAAATAAACACCCAAGTATTTCACTTATTTATTCTGGTAAGTAACGGTGACATGAAAACTTAAAAATAATGAAAGTATTTTTAAATATTGTTTGCAAATGCTAACTTTCTATAAGTTATAAAAGTTAGCATTTTCGTATGTTATCAGTAATTTTACATTTTACAGCAAAAATCTAGTTTAACTCAAGTGTGGCCCAATTGATATGAACTAGAATTTTAGTAGGTAATTTAATTGGTTGCTTCTCTAATATCGGATTATATAGAAAAGTGTAGATATATATTTTTTAATTTACATAATCTCAACACTGAACAAAGCAATCTGCTAACTCCTTACTAAAAATATACAATAAATCAGCGCCATTATTCATTCACGTTCCCCTTACTCAAAAGCCACGTTTAATCACAAAGTTACTCAAACAAAACGCAAACAGACAATCGCGATATAAATCACCAAACATTAGGAAATAAAACCGTGTCGCAGCGAGAGCGGCAAATTGGAAAATTCCCGAAGTGTCCGGGATCCCATTGATTCAGCTACGACAATAGCAGTTCAGAGCACTAATCTTTTCATTAAAAACCGATTATTCGCTGCATGGCCCGCTGCACTAATAGGAGTAAAGAAACCCTCAACTATATTTTGCAGACGACCACAATCTTACTACCTACTTCAACATAAGATCGGTATTCCTTTAAAACAGGTGCAATTCTAAATTAGTTCATCTCAAGCCCCTGCAATATGCCACGCAGCCATCGCTGACGGGACGCAATGACATTTCAATTTGAATTCTTGTTGCGAAAAAACGGAGATGTTATTAAAAAAAGTTTTTTGTTCGAAAATATTTGACGGTTGATTAGAATGCCCGGGAAAGAGGGAAGTTTTTTTTATAACAAATTAGTTTTTGGAAGTTTTTGCTCTTACGAGTTCGTGATGTTTCGTTCGGGAGGTTACCAGCTTTCGGGCACGTTTTCCAAGATGAGGTATATCGAGTTCGGAAACTCAATTGAGGGGAGTAGGTTAGTGTGATACTTGTAGAAAATATTCAGTACGTGTTAACTTTACGCAAGTGTTTTATTTAAATCAATGCTTGAGCAAAGTAGGTACTTGTAGGTACACTAAATTTTTGGTCATATTACAGACTAAATGTTGTCAAATGCTGTGGTAGAAACTCCATAATCCCATACAAAATCAATAATCAAAACATAAACTTCTTAAACTTTATTGCTGACTCACTCATCAAGAGTTTTAAGCTCTACACAAAAGGATACTTGTAAGACTATCAGTTTTACAAGTAACCTTTTGTGTTTAAATAAATGTACCTATAAGATTTTCTATAAGAATTCTACTTTAGAACCCATGTCAGTCTGCATATAGGTAATCCTTATCAAATCTCCACAGGTACAAACACCGCAAATCACAGATTCTTACAACCAACATGAATGTCATAGCAGCTAGTGTTTACACTGGACTTCCGGCACAAGTTTAGACCGGACATCCGGTCAAACTATCCGGCCTAATTTATTCAGGCTACGCAAACAACATGTTGTGTGGTTGGCTAGGAATAGGACCAGCTTTTGTCTAGTTTGGATCCTATTTGCTATCTAACTAACGAGCGAAACTGACCGGGTATGTAGGATGTCGGATAGTTTTATTAGTTAGTCTGTTATGGTATTTAATGATTCATGATGACGTATGGTGGAACTAAGTGATGATTGGTATGCCCAGCATAGGGTTTTCGCTTTAGTGCTTTGTAGTCATAACAATCCATATAAGCAACAGAACACATAAAACGCTAAGTAAAACCATTCCTGAACACAATCTGAAGGAAAATATCTCATTAACAAAAAGCCCACTTAGGAAAGTTTCGCACTTACGGAATAAACCACACATGGCGTGAATACCCCTGTAAATCACAGCCAATATATATTGACATATTACTCTTTAATACACATTTATAACACTCGTGTCTTATTATAATGGACACGTTTTATCATTTACCAGTTTACGTGACCCGTTGTGACGTACTAAGTGAAAGGGTGTAGGGGTCTGGCTGTGTTGGACATTGTACCTCTCAGTTATTATTTCAAGTGTACTTGTCTGCTCAATCTCTTATTTGTTCAATACTTCAGATATGTTCTGGTTTAGCGAGAAGTCGTGAAAGTACAAATAAATCTACGAGTATCTGTAATTTGTTGATGTTTGTGTTCTGATAAAAGTTTCGATACCAATTTTGTTATTTATTCTGAGACTTCTGAAAGATTTCAAGCACTAGACAATTTACTTCTTATTTATTTTGATGGCTGTAAGCTCGCCTCCTATCGCAAGGGACTTAAACATTACTGGCGAAATGAGGGGTGACCCTTCGAGGATTATAAGAAAAGATAAGAAAGAAAGAAAATTTGTTTATTCTGCACAAACAAAAACGCACATTGCAAATAAAAATTAAAAACAAATATTAAAAAAAGACATATAATTTTTGTGTATTATATGTCTTTTTTTTTATAATTTTTTTCACAACGTAGTCAAAAGCCTCGTACTCAAGCTTAGAAAATGTTGACAATTTTGTCCATTGCTTGATATCAGGGCCAAGCACCAAAGACAATACACATTATTATTTGACATTGACAATACAAATCAATCCGTGATTCGCCCGCGACACTGCTACGCTACTGCACTGCATGTGCATAAGAGTGATCTTATGTGTTTATTTTACTGAAAAAA
The DNA here is from genome assembly GCA_927399505.1 of Luperina testacea. Taxonomy (NCBI): domain Eukaryota; kingdom Metazoa; phylum Arthropoda; class Insecta; order Lepidoptera; family Noctuidae; genus Luperina; species Luperina testacea. The sequence goes on from OV656774.1 coordinate 947,098, forward strand.
AGATGGTAATCAAAAGACAATAGAACAAGATCATAAGATTCAACGCTAAACCATAATTTAGCCACTGAAACGTTTCCCAATATCTAATCTCAAACACAGCAACGCGCCCTTATCTTTTGAAAGAAATTACATAATTAAATGAGTACCAAATTAAATTAAATTTATTCAAATTATTGGTCCAGTCATGTTGGTCCATGGCGATCAAATATTGGCAAATCATTTCTATCTTCTCCCGACCCACGCCACAACTAAACTACCTCACATGTCGCCAATTTTATTTGTCAATTTTCGGCAACAATGACGCTTGATTGTTATCACACCACTCAGGCCCACGCAGGGAACGAGTAACTATGTGGCAATATGCCCATAATTACGCGACAATGATTGTAATGTGTATGTTTTTACATGCTCTTTTTTACTTACGTTTTTGTGACAATATTAACCTGTAAATTTTAAGCATTAGTCCTCCCTAGGTAGCTTCATGCTCATTTCCTGGAGGCTTATCATATCTTTTACCTGTAATTCATGTTATTTAAGTTTTTCTGTAGATTTTTATCTCTTGAATCTTTGTTTACCTTTGTAATTTCAGTTAGTGACAGGCCTAGTTTTATTTTTAATTCATTGCTGGAGCTAGTTGTAGGTCGTATAGGTAAATCACATCGACCTCATTATTTTTTACTTTTTATTATGTTCTAGAATTTCTTTTCAAATGTTTTGTTCTAGAATTGATTTTCAAATGTTAAAAAGTCGATGTCAGGAGCCTGGCGGTGAATTTGGTCAGTCTACGTTGGGAGCTCAGCTCGGGCACAAGCTCGGGAAAAGTAGGAGTGTTCTTGGAGGGCAGTTTCCCTCCTACGGCCGAAGCGACTATGAAGACGCCGTAGCAAGGCGACTCCGCACCGGGCTCTTCGGGTGGCACGGCTTGAGGGATTACGTCCCTCGGCCCTCCTCTACGGCTTGAGGGTAGACGTCCCTCGGCCCTCCTCTACGGCTTGAGGGTAGACGTCCCTCGGCCCTCCTCTACGGCTTGAGGGTAGACGTCCCTCGGCCCTCCTCTACGGCTTGAGGGTAGACGTCCCTCGGCCCTCCTCTACGGCTTGAGGGTAGACGTCCCTCGGCCCTCCTCTACGGCTTGAGGGTAGACGTCCCTCGGCCCTCCTCTACGGCTTGAGGGTAGACTTCCCTCGGCCCTCCTCTACGGCTTGAGGGTAGACTTCCCTCGGCCCTCCTCTACGGCCTGAGGGTAGACGTCCCTCGGCCCTCCTCTACGGCCTGAGGGTAGACGTCCCTCGGCCCTCTCTACGGCCTGAGGAATGACATCCCTTGGCCCTGCTCTACGACCTGAAGACCGAGGTCCTCCTTCGGCCCTCTACAGCCTGAAGCTGAAGTCCCTCGGCCACTAACAGACCAGAAGCCCACTTTTCTCCAGTTCTATTTTGTTCTCATTTTTATTCACCCCCTAGGCTAGTTAATAATAAACTCTTATAACTCGTCCTCTTATTTCTTTTAACAGTGCTCCCCTCCAAACTGAAAGTTAGGTAGGTGAGTGCTCACAGTGTGACTACAGTTTCTTGGAATCTACCCAGGTAACTGTAACGTTACAGACTGGCGCCCAACTTCATACTAATCCACCCCTTTTTATTTCTAGGCATTCTACCATTCTCAAAATTCAAAATTACACTTCCTCAAGTGAGTATAATTATTTGGTAAGCATTTTATTATTTTCATCTTTCACCCATCTCATCTCTTACTCAACTCTTCTACAACTAAACATCATCTAGGTATTCTTCACCTCACACACATACCGTTATCGAAAGATAATTGCACCCTTTCGGCCTCTTGGATGTGTTAACCCACTTGTGGGCACTACCAAGGTTGGAGATTGGTTACTCTACAACGGCTATTGGACAATATCCCGTGGTCGTTTCTCATATTATACTTGAACTCTCTACCAAAACATCGCTATACTGCACCCCACAGACTTGCACACCACTACGTTTACCCTCTGGTATTCGTACCCAATGGCCGCTTGATGTGCTAATCCATCCGTGGACACTCCCAAGTTGGTTGTTGGGACACTTCACGACAGAAACGGGACAATATCCTGTGGACGTTTTTACAAACCTATACATCTACGTTACTCCTATCACAAAAACACTTTACTTATATCTGGGAATCATACCAAAATTTCTTTACTCTCTTAAATTTTATATACACTTTTGGACCGTGTCCAACACTCACTCTAGACGTTTTACTCGGAGCTTACCGACTACTGTATTGCGGGAGCTGCCCTGACGTTTACTCGGAGCTTACTTACTGCTGCCCTTGACGTTTTACTCGGAGCGTACCGTCTACTGTTTTACGGGAGCTGCCCTGGCGTTTTCTGACTGCGGTGTTGTGGTTCGGATTCGGACCTAACCCCTCTTTCCCTTTTTCCCTCTTCAACTCTTAACACTCTAATCCGAGTACTTCATTTTAGAATCCTTTTTTTTTAGAACTGAGATCCAGTAGACTCCATGTTTATACTCTTTTACACTCGTTTTGCTATCCCTATATTTGTACTTTTGCTATTTTCGTATTATACTATTCATGGCTCATACAAAAAACGCCTCTCATTATAACACAAGGCACAGTTTTAAGGAATTATGTCGGTGATACTGTCTGGCGTAAAAATTACGTTCTTGGTAATGCTGGAAGTTATTTTTGTGCTAAATTAGCTCCTAAATATATAAAAAGCACTGTTGTGGAAAAACTGTCACCACTTGTTTTCATTTTGGAGGATCAGAGCGGTGTTAGAGGGAAATGGCACGTTAAAGATTTTAAAGTGTAGATACCTGCTCGGTGTTATTACCAAGTCTTAGAACTTATTACTTGAAAAATTCACCTTATTCCTTGTAAATACCATTTACGATTTTAAGTTTTGTGAATACTCCACAAGGTTTACCTTCCCTAAAACTTTTGGCTTGGTTAGATCCCTTTATTTATTTCGTAGAGCGGTGCACAACTCTTTAAATAAGCCATTGTGTAGAGCGGTGCACAACTCTATAAAATAAGCCGTTGTGTCGAGCGGTCTCACAACTCGTAAAATAAGCCTTAGTGTACTTTTCTTAACATAGATATTTTTTTATCCTTGACCCTACTTGAACCTTGACTTGAAGCTTGAAGGTTTCTCTTAAGCGCTTTATGCTCTTAAACCTTGGCTGCTTCGTGTAAGCAGAAATACCTTGAAAGCTTGAAGGCTTCTCTTAAGCGCTTTATGCTCTTAAACCGGCTGCTTCTTCTAAGCAGAAAAACTTGAAAACTTGTAAATAATTTCTTTTAATTTTAACGGGTTTTAGAACAGGTGCGGATTACGACACCTAAATTAAATAAATAAGCCTTCGTAAACCTTAAAAATAATTCCTTGTGGAGTATGCGTCATTGAATGTGAACCATATCCCCTAAGTATGCTGGTGATGTATGATTGAGGAAGTGTGTAGGGTGGTTGAAAGGTGTATGAAAGAGCAAGGTCTTATTTTCAACCTCGAAATTTTTCTAGTTAATAATTTTCTGGGGTTATGGGGAATCCTAGTTTTATAACTTACTGTATCACTGTAAATACTCATTTAGTTTAATTTTTTGCTGATTAATACTGTATGCTAAATAAGAAAATTTTTTCATTGTATTCAAAAATTTTCCGGGGTTTTTGGGGTAATGTAATGTGTATGTTTTTACATGCTCTTTTTTACTTACGTTTTTGTGACAATATTAACCTGTAAATTTTAAGCATTAGTCCTCCCTAGGTAGCTTCATGCTCATTTCCTGGAGGCTTATCATATCTTTTACCTGTAATTCATGTTATTTAAGTTTTTCTGTAGATTTTTATCTCTTGAATCTTTGTTTACCTTTGTAATTTCAGTTAGTGACAGGCCTAGTTTTATTTTTAATTCATTGCTGGAGCTAGTTGTAGGTCGTATAGGTAAATCACATCGACCTCATTATTTTTTACTTTTTATTATGTTCTAGAATTTCTTTTCAAATGTTTTGTTCTAGAATTGATTTTCAAATGTTAAAAAGTCGATGTCAGGAGCCTGGCGGTGAATTTGGTCAGTCTACGTTGGGAGCTCAGCTCGGGCACAAGCTCGGGAAAAGTAGGAGTGTTCTTGGAGGGCAGTTTCCCTCCTACGGCCGAAGCGACTATGAAGACGCCGTAGCAAGGCGACTCCGCACCGGGCTCTTCGGGTGGCACGGCTTGAGGGATTACGTCCCTCGGCCCTCCTCTACGGCTTGAGGGTAGACGTCCCTCGGCCCTCCTCTACGGCTTGAGGGTAGACGTCCCTCGGCCCTCCTCTACGGCTTGAGGGTAGACGTCCCTCGGCCCTCCTCTACGGCTTGAGGGTAGACGTCCCTCGGCCCTCCTCTACGGCTTGAGGGTAGACGTCCCTCGGCCCTCCTCTACGGCTTGAGGGTAGACGTCCCTCGGCCCTCCTCTACGGCTTGAGGGTAGACGTCCCTCGGCCCTCCTCTACGGCTTGAGGGTAGACGTCCCTCGGCCCTCCTCTACGGCTTGAGGGTAGACTTCCCTCGGCCCTCCTCTACGGCTTGAGGGTAGACTTCCCTCGGCCCTCCTCTACGGCTTGAGGGTAGACTTCCCTCGGCCCTCCTCTACGGCCTGAGGGTAGACGTCCCTCGGCCCTCCTCTACGGCCTGAGGGTAGACGTCCCTCGGCCCTCTCTACGGCCTGAGGAATGACATCCCTTGGCCCTGCTCTACGACCTGAAGACCGAGGTCCTCCTTCGGCCCTCTACAGCCTGAAGCTGAAGTCCCTCGGCCACTAACAGACCAGAAGCCCACTTTTCTCCAGTTCTATTTTGTTCTCATTTTTATTCACCCCCTAGACTAGTTAATAATAAACTCTTATAACTCGTCCTCTTATTTCTTTTAACAGTGCTCCCCTCCAAACTGAAAGTTAGGTAGGTGAGTGCTCACAGTGTGACTACAGTTTCTTGGAATCTACCCAGGTAACTGTAACGTTACATGATGTAATGACCGATTTATTAGATATAGTGTAGCGTAAACATAAAATTACAAGCCGTACCTATGGGATTTCCCATCATCAACTTATCAGAAGCCTTTGGGGATGAAATTCCGAAAAACGATGATACAACCAACTTTTGCTCTTATCCAGAAATCTAAGTACCAACTTCCACGTAACTGATGATCAAAAATGATGAACTTCCATACAAACTATCATCCTCTATTGAACCCCATTAAGGAATGAATTTTCAGAAACCTGTTCTTATTGTTCCCTCGTAATTAATATAAACGTATAATAATATAAGCAAATTATGTGCAAAATTTCAAATTTCTAGACCAAGCTGTTTAGACTGCGCGTTGTCTGTTAGTGAAATTAATATTTAGATGATTCCCAAACAGTAGTAGGCAGAGTCAAATGGAAACAGAGAATGGGCTTTTGTGTTTTTGCCTGATACCGGGACAATAAGCACAGATTAGGATACCAAAACTATTTTCCGTTTAAAGTAGTGTCTTTATGTATACTGGCAACATGTGTGTATACTTTTGAACCGTCTAAAATGTGTTTCCTCAGTTCTACCTACATCAGATAGACAAATGTAAATAACCCACAAATGACGGGAACACATGCTCCCATTAATTCAAGGAAGGGACTTGATTACCCGCGGGCTGTGGGCACGTCGGCTGCGAAAACATATTAACCCACTTCCCACTTCTCGTTGTTGACATACGCAACTTACGAGAAGATGGAACTCACCTTTTGTTTTTCTGATTTACTTGAAAAATTGATGGCACCTAACATAGGCCCTGGGCCACCACTGCTCATGGCCCGCGCCTCACGAGTCTGTTGTGGGTCGTAGGTACGAACCCTGATCCTGACCCTAATGGGCGCTTTACTTTGTGTAAATTATTTCATTACCACTGCTCTCAAAACTGCAAAGAAAAACATCGTGTGTAAACCGGCATGTCGTAGAACCAGAAATTCAAAGGCACGTGACATCTGCCAACCCGCACTGGGCCTGCGTGGCGCATTAAGGCCCACTCCCTCTCCCGGAGACGAGGCCTGTGTTCCGGCAGTTGGACTGATTTATGCATTATGCATATAGCACTATTTAAGAAAATATAAATTGTCCTATTACAATGGTTCACCTTCCAGAAAGTAGACACCATCGCCTATAAACCAGGGTCACGAACGGCTTAACACAATATTGTTACATAAATGGTGAGATGCGATGTAAGTACTAGTAACTTCACAGTCAGCCATAACTGTCATACTGAAACACAGCAAGTGTTTACTTGTCAATCAATGGCAGAACTTAAGATGTAGCTCAAACTGCGTATACTATACCTTGCTATGTGTCTACGTGAGCTGGGCCGCGGGGCATAAGCTATAGTTGAAAATAAGTAAGCACATTTCAGACGATGCACTACTTAGACAATCTAATTAGAACTATTGGCTGTTTCCATAACTTAGTTGAACGACAAATAACTTAACACAACTATTGCTCAAAGCAACGGAGGTCTGTGGCGAACTTGCCGCGAGTGAGCATATGCAGCGAATTTGAACAAGTTCGTATTCCTAAAATTTACTATGTGGTCTCATGCATGGAGGCCTTTTGAACCCAATCCCTTTTTGATGTTATTGGGTTGCAAACAAGCCGGCGGCCGACAGTTAATTATGGTAATTGGTCATCACTTTCTATGGATACCTGCAGTACTGCGGCTGTACAGGTGCAGTCCATCCTAGACTGAGAAAAAGCTGAAATGTCTCATGAGCCTGGTAGTACGCATAACAGAACTCTGCTTCTTTTTAAACAAATTGAAGCATAAGGCATAATCAACCTAAAATGTTCCCACTGCTGGGACACAGGCCTCCTCTCGGTGAGAGGGGCTGGGCCATTATCCACAACGCGGACCCAGTACGGGTTTGAAGTTGTGACATGTCTTCAAATTTTTGGTTCTAGGACATGCAGGTTTTCTCACGATAATTGCCTTTACTATTTTGAGAGCAGTGGTGATGAAATTAAATACACAAAGTGCCTGCTTGGGTTAAACGTAGAACCTACGTAAAAGAAAAAAAATATATTTTCTATTCACCATTAACAATGCTCCTCGAAGCTAAAAAGGCAAAACATGTACAGACAGAATCTCCTCAAAAAGTTGTTTGTTTAGGATGGGCCAAAACACTGAATCAACAATAATAGTCAGTAAATTATAACTTGGAACAAATAATGGAAAGCCATTGAAGTGCTTCCGTCGAGTGCCTTGTTTTAACAATAAAATTTGGACGAAAGTAAATATTGTAAATTAAAGGATTGCCTGACTTCAGTATGGTGATAAATATCGTGAGGAAACTTTTACTTTATTAGTCAGAAATCGTCCACACTTACTGAACGGTGGTGAATTATGGTAATCAATGAGCTTCCTTTCACTGTTTTTAAAACAACTGATGAGTGCAGTTAAGAGCACCACAGAGGTAGGTAATGGGACCTACCTACAAGGTGACATTATTTAAAAATGATGGCCTACTGTGTAATTTAGTCTCTTGACTTTTCCATGCCTCTTAATATTGACTTAAGAAATAAGGCCGCCCATTGTCTGTTTTGTAGTGTTAAATGTTTGTTTTTGTTATGTATTTTGTTTTCTGGTGTACATAAAGTATCTTAAATAAATAATGTATTGTTTTATTTCATCGAGTAAACTGTCTCTGAATATGACGTTCGATATACAAACAGCAAATGGCGGTAACCCATTGTGTAACACCAAACATTACACATCCAAAGATTTTAATCGTTAGATATGTGAACGACAATATGCTACCGTACAAAGTCACGTGAAAAATAGTTTACTTTTCTCAGTATGAACAATTTTTCGATTACTCACACAATAATAATGTCATTTCCATGACAATCAAGTCAAGTCTGCGACATGGTGTGTGTCAGAGGTGTCAAAACGAAACAGAAATGTGACCATCTTTTGACGCAGCAGGGCGCATTACAATTAAAATATTTGTACACATCTACATCGTCCGTAAGACCACAACAGTTAACTTTACAACAATAACCAATAACCTGAAGCAACCCCTTCATACTCGATGTAACCCTAACTCTCTACCAGCTATCATCCCACTCAATTAATCCAATAGCGACCCAGCAACGAGCCAGGCTAACTACGTAATTGTTTAATCTGCATGCTGGACGTACTTTGTATTGTTGTAACAGACAGTTTTCGATAGCTCTCGCCTCACTAAATTTAGCGGTATTGTTGGAATTGGTCTTAGTTGTAGAAGAGTGCTGGTTGCGGGAGTAAAGGGGAAGCGAGTTGTATTAACTTGGAGGTGGAAGTGCAATTATTGATGCTAAGATTTTCGACAGCTGTGTTAAAGGTCTGATATGCATTATAATTATGTCTTTGAACATGTTGGCGTTCAAGTTAGCGTAAAAGTGGCATAGGTTCCAATAAAGATAATAATATCAATAATCTCTGAAGATAGCTGAAAGTATATTTCATATTTATTTATTTGCGTAAAACATGGTATACAAAGGTGTTACATGAGTTAAGGATAAGATCATACATGTTTTGCTTAAGACTAAAGCATGCAAATTGGTTAATACAAGTTGTGTTCAAAGTATTCTTTATTGTTATAAAAATTATTATCATTTAGCCATTTAGATAAGTGAATTTTAAACAGTCTTCCATTTAGTAATTTAAGTTTACATGGTAATTTATTATATATACGTACAGCCATAGCTAAACAGCTTTTACTATATTTTGTTGATCGAGGGAATTCGTCTAAAACAAGTCTAAATTTGTCACGCCGATTCCTAGAGCTTACATCTGCTGCTGTTCTGAATAGGTATTTGTATTGTCTTTGTGTCAAAACTTGGGCATCAAAGATCCGTTTTAATTCGCCTAGTTATTCTAGAGCGATTTATTTAATAGTGCAATGATGATTTAAAGCATGGTTAGTTCCCCTTTTAAAAAGAAGCAACCTTTGACCCCAAACTTTGAACCTGTTATTCATGACTTTATAAATTCCCGCTTTCTCGCCAAACTTAGACCAATCCGCAACTATTAAATTACACTACCGAAGCCAACCTAACTTGAAGTTGAGCTTAAGTCACGGCTCCGTTAAGTTAGTTATAGGGTGCCGTTAACTTGAGCACTAAGTTACCTTTGGTCAGTGATCTAACTTGGCACACAAATTACAATGTTAACTCATAACTTACGTCGTGTGTCAAACTGTATGATAATACGTTCAGTTTATGCAATAGTTCGGTTTTGAAGTCAGTTCAATACATTTGGGAGGTTCGGGAACAGTTGCGGAACTGTTCACTTGGAAAAGCAGTCAAGTGTCAATGTACGATAGAGTTTGATTCATGTAGCTTTTGCCAACTTTATAATGTTGAATTTAGTTTTCAGTTTAACCAGATGCGTATAATATTTAACTTGGAGTGACCCGTCTTGTAACATGTATCAACCCACACTGAGTCCGCGTGGCAGATTATAGCCCACTCCCTCTCGAAGAGAGGAGGCCTGAGTCCCAGCAGTGGGAGCATTATAGGCTGTGTTGACGATGGTATCGCGGTCCGCCCGTCCTTTTAATATTTAGTCATATTTATGAAAGATTATATGGTTTGTGTTAGCGATGATGGACGGCTCAGTACTGTTTTGAAAGAATAATGTAACTACTTAGTGTTTACTTTAAATTGAGAATCCATAATTGATTTACTGTCTGTGTTTGTGTATGTGTACCTACATATTATGTAATATTGTGTTCCTCTGAGTCGTAAATTTAATGTGGCAACATTTTGATTATTATCCTAATAAAAGGCGGGGTGGTTGCGAACGTCGCGATACAGATAATAAACAATTTTAAATGCGCGCGAGGCAGAATCAAGCGCGGCTCGCACCCGCGCCACCGACAGGCGACAGTCGCCGGCTAGACACGACGCCGTGAGGGCGGAATCATACGCGCACCGTACACGTCTGCGCAGCCACCCAATTTATGCTATATTTTCGTAGTTTTCTTTAAACACCAACAACAGTGCAACGATCCGATACAAAAGTGGTCCATTCGAGCCGGATCAGCAGTGTTCAGTGGTAGGAAACACAAACCCTGTGTGGCAGGATGCCATTATTTCAAACGCCGCGTTCCGGGAGAACACGTGCACAATCGAGAGAAATAATGGCTAACGAAACGAAAATGAAGCTAGAAGCGGGTTCAGACGTCCAGTACAACAGGAAAAGCGCTGGAAAGATCCTGTCCGACATCGTTGCGACTCAAGATGGCGGCGTGCACAACCGCGAACAAGCCGCCACGTGTACGAGCCACGCCTCTGACGCGTCTTTCTCATCGGCCACGAGGCAAAAGCAGCTCGAATATAAAGCAGCTCAAGCCAGAGCCATCATCGAATTGAAAGAGGCTCAAGCCGAAATGACGATGACTATGACTAAAGCTCGCATAGAAAAGGAGCTATTAGAGAAAAAAATTGCCGCCGATTTGGCACACCTAGAAGATTCCAGATGTTCAAAAAAATCTTCGTCTATATCATGCAAAAGTAAAGTAGAAAAGTGGCTGGAACAATCCGTTGCGGCACCAGGGTCGTCGCTTGAACGGAACGTGGTCGGCGAAGTTTGTGAAAACAACGCCAGCCGCGCACGGCAACCCACAGATCAGTCGGCCGGTACTCAACCTGCAATTGAAGCGCTCACTAACGCCATAAAGGACGCCATCAGTGCTTCAACCTCAAAATCAACAAACAGTGAACTCTTGTCAAGGTTAGCTATCTGCAAAGACTTGCCCATATACTCCGGAGATCCGATGGAGTGGCTACATTTCAAAGGAGCCTTCGACGAGTCCACGCGCCTTTGCAACTACAGTGATTCCGAGAATTTATGGCGCCTACGTAAGTGTCTCCGCGGCGAAGCAAAGGAGTCAGCGTCATCTTTACTGATGAGCGCCACATCACCCCAAGAGATACTTGAGACATTGGAACTTCGTTTTGGTAGACCTGAAAACATAATGAGAACTGTTACGCAACAGTTAAGAAAATTACAGCCGCTACCACAAGCATATCATACGGAGATCGTAAACTTCGCCATCAAAGTAAAGAATTATGTCACAGCTACTCGCACTGTGCAACAAAGTGATTATCTACGAAGTCCCGAACTAATAACCATTGTTGTCTCCAAATTGCCCACCGAACTGATTAATAAATGGGCCGATTACCTATATCAGAATGATAAACAAGACGACACACCAAAACTAGAATTATTATCCAAGTTTCTTCATCAAGAAGCCAAGAAAGTTGCAATGACAGGAGTAAGCTACGTGCACAGTCAAATCGATTCGAAACCGAGATCTAATTCCGAGAAATATAAAAATCACAAGCAATCAGTGTTAGTGTGTGCGGAGGTCAACAACCCCTCCACATCTGATAAATGCAAATACTGCAAAAAACCTATTCACAAACTAACAGAGTGCAGCAAATTCAAACACGCTATGCGCAAAGACCGATGGCGCTATGTTCGCATAAACAAACTGTGCTTCAAGTGTCTCGGAGATCGACATGAAAATCAGTCGGAGTGCACCGCCGAGAACTGCGACGTCGACGCCTGTGGTGGGCCGCATCATCGTTTGCTTCACTGGGTGAAACCGCAGGCAGCGCGCCAGGCCGCAACCGAGTCGCTGAGCAGGTCTCAGCCGCCCGACGCGGTCGCGGCGCCGCGCGCCTGCACTAGCAGCGACGGACTCGTAGCTCACACGGTCGAAACGCGATGTTCCGAAGTGTCCGTTCTAAATAATAATCCTGAAAAGTGTAAAGTGCTTAACGGGTCAAAAATAGTGCTTAAAATAGTGCCGGTTACTATTCATGGACCCAGGTCAAGTGTGGCCACGCATGCGCTCCTCGATGACGGCGCAACAGTGACTCTCATCGCGGCCGACCTTGCCGATAAGGCCGGGCTGCACGGCGACAGGGTCACAATGCGTGCTTCAGGTGCATGGGACTCAGAGTTATTGTGCGAAACCGAGATAATTCAATGTAAAATAAGTAACAGTGACGGTAACAAATTCGACTTGCGTGCTCGTAAACTCAAAGAACTTAATTTGCCCCTACAGTTATTCACATCTAATGTAAACTATTGTGAAAACATTTCTAGTAATAATAACCCCATAATATGTGACAGCAATGTTAAACCTAAAATGTTAATTGGTCAGGACAATTATGATTTAATTGCACCTATTTCATGTAAAAGGTATAAGCCGGGCGGACCATACATCACGCAAACTTTATTAGGATGGTGCGTGCACGGAGCTTGGCAAGCTGATTTTTCTGGTAAGCGCGCCGAGCACGTCAACAGCATCGGCAGCATTGGCGGCGCCGGCGGCGAGACAGCCGCAGCGCGCGGAGCGGCCACATCGTGCGCACTCAGTCACCCAGGTAAGCCTGCCGCGCACGCGCTCCGCGACTCGTCCGCGAGGAACGGTGGCAGCGCGGGCGCGAGCGAGACTTCATGTTTTGATGTTATTACATGTGTAAATAAACCATTGTGTCAGTCAGCTGTCGTTAAAGATACCGTCGAATGTAGTACAGACATTGATTTACGCCAATTACATGATTTAATTCGCTGTTCATTTTCACTCGATTCAATTGGTATCAGTAACAAACCACGTCAAAATGTTGAAGAATTACGAGCCGTAAATATCCTTAAAGAGTCAGCTGAGTTAGTTAACGGTCAATGGTCGGTCAAGCTTCCATGGAAGCACGATAAATTTGTTATGCCGGACTCTTATCCCGTAGCATTAAAAAGATTACACTCGGTAGAAAGAAAAATGTCTTCTAATCCAGAATATGAAATTAGATACCGCGAACGTATTGAACATTTACTTAACAATAATTACGCACGAAAACTGACTGAGGCAGAGTGCAGGTTCGATTCCGAGTCGGACCACGTCTGGTATTTACCACATTTTGGTGTGGACAACCAAAACAAAAAGAAGTTGCGATTGGTCTTTGATGCCGCCGCCAAAAGTGACAATATGTCACTTAATGACTTTCTACTCCAAGGGCCTGACTTATTACAATCTTTATATGGTATAATGTTTAGGTTCAGAGAGAACCCTATAGGAATAATAGGAGACATAAAAGATATGTTTTTACGCATTAAAATACATAATAACGATCAAAATGCACTTAGGTTTTTGTGGAAGGAGAAAGGCTGCGATGTTGTAAATAAGTATGTAATGACGTCACTTATTTTTGGCGCGAATTGTTCCCCGTTTGTTGCCCAATTTATTAATCAAAATATAAATGCTTCTCGATTTAGTCAACAGATGCCAGACGCTGTGAAAGCTATAACAAACAATCAGTACATGGACGATTATATTGATAGCTTTTCTGATGAGGAGGTGGCTAGGAAAATAATAAAAGAAATTTCATTTATCCATAATGAAGGTGGATTTAAAATGTGTAACTATCTCAGTAATGTACCTAACGTGCTAAGTGACATTCCAAAAGACAGTCTTAACAACATAGCAATAAAGTTCAATTTTGATAAACAAGCTGAGCGTGCATTAGGTATATTGTGGTTCCCGCGCACCGATCTATTAGCGTTAGATTTATCTTTTAAACGTATTCCGCAAGATATTATACTTTTAAAACGAATACCTACTAAGCGCGAAATGCTAAGCATTGTTATGTCTATTTTCGATGTTCACGGCTATTTGGGACCGTTTACCATCAAGGGAAAAATATTGATGCGTGAAACATGGAAAGTTAATATCAAATGGGATGAAAAATTAAATGAGAAATTATATGATTTATTTTGTAAGTGGATTAATCAAGCTAAGGAGATAAATAACATTAGAATTCCGCGATGTTATTTTTCCTGTGATCAGACGACTGATAGTTTAGTTAGCTTAGAACTTCATTTATTTTGTGATGCATCGCCGAGCGCGTACGCCGCTGCCGCATATTGGCGCCGCGAAAGCAGCGACGGACAAGCAACCGTATCGTTTATCGCGAGTAAATGTAAAGTTACTCCATTAAAACCGGTTTCCGTACCTAGACTTGAACTGCAAGGAGCCGTGTTAGCATGTAAGTTAGCTAATAGTGTTAAAAGGGAACATCGTTTACAACCTAATTTAGTTTTCTACTGGCCAGATTCGACTACAGTTTTACACTGGGTTAAAAATAATTGTAGAACGTATAAAGCATTTATTGCGAACAGGCTAGGAGAAATAGACGAGTTGAGTAAGTCCGGCGAGTGGCGATATGTGCCCACTGGTGTAAACGTCGCAGACCTGGCGACAAAAAATAGTGATTACGTATTGACAGGTGATTCAGAGTGGTTCTCGGGCCCGTCGTTCTTACACCAGCCGCGTTCTTGCTGGCCGCAACAACCTGAAATAAAAACAATTAGTGATGATATATTGGAAAAAGTACACGTTGTTCGAGATAATAATAAAATAATAAGTGACTTACCTGTTCCCGAACCAAGTCGATTCTCTAGTTGGCTGCGATTATTACGTAGTACTGCAACTGTTCTATTGTTTGTTGAAAAATGTAAGAAGAGTGAAATTAAAGTAATTAACCAAAAATTAATAAATCAAGCGAAACTGTTGTTACTTCGTTACTCACAAGAATGTTCCTTTCAAACTGAAATAAATCTGCTTAGATTAAACAAAGAAGTAAATAAAGATAGCCGTTTGAGGTCACTCACCCCGATATTGGACGAAAATAATTTGTTACGCATGGGTAGTCGTATCGGTAACGTAAAGGGGGTAGATCAGCTCACTAAATACCCAATAATTTTAGACGGAAATGACTATATCGCGCGACTAATCGTTACTCAATACCATATAAAGGCCGCGCACTCTAGTAACGAGATGGTAGTCAATGAGTTGCGTCAAAAATATTGGCTCATTCGATTAAGACCTACAGTTCGTACTATATCTAAACAATGTTTAATTTGCCGTTTTAAAAGAGCCATGCCTTTGCCGCCACGCCTTGGTGACCTACCCGAATGTCGTCTTACACATCACTATAGACCATTCACCATGTGTGGAGTAGACTTATTCGGGCCTATGGAAGTCACGGTCGGTCGGCAGAGGGCGCGCAGGTACGGCGTAGTATTCACTTGCCTCACGGTGCGCGCGGTCCATATTGAAGTAGTTCCGACTCTTACTACTGATTCCATGATAATGTCACTTCGCCGCATGGCCGCTCGTAGGGGTTGGCCACACACCATGTTTTCGGATAACGGCACTAATTTGAGAGGGGCTGACACGGAAATGAAAAGGGCTTATAAAGAACTACTCGATAATCAACAAGCATTAACAACTGAAGCTTTAAACAAGGGAGTCGAGTGGAAATTCATACCTCCCGCCAGTCCACATATGGGTGGTGCATGGGAGCGTCTTGTTAGAAGCGTTAAAACAGCTTTGAAAGTTGTTCTAAAGGAAAGAGCTCCGAGAGAAGAAACTTTGCTTACTTTCTTGTGTGAAGTTGAGAACATGATAAACGGGCGACCCTTGACTCACGTTTCCGTCGACCCACGCGACCCAGAGTCTCTAACACCTAATCATTTTCTGCTAGGTTCTTCATCCAATCTCCCACGAATAGGTATCTTTGATGACAGTGACTTATACCTAAGAAAGCAATGGCGTATCGTACAACGCCTAGCTGATTTATTTTGGTCCAGATGGCTCAGAGAGGTATTGCCTACTCTAGCGCCCCGCAAGAAATGGGACCGTGAGGGTGCACAGCTAAAGGTAGGTGACCTAGTTGTTATAGTAGACCCCGCTTCCCCTCGGAATGTCTGGCCAAAGGGAATCATTCATCAGGTGTATCCGGGAGCTGATGGACGGGTAAGAACCGTAGACATTAAAACAAAAACAGGTATTATGATGCGTCCCGCAACACGAGTTGCTTTGCTCATGAGTTTTGAGTGTCGCAATGACGACACTAAGGGGCAGGATGTTGACGATGGTATCGCGGTCCGCCCGTCCTTTTAATATTTAGTCATATTTATGAAAGATTATATGGTTTGTGTTAGCGATGATGGACGGCTCAGTACTGTTTTGAAAGAATAATGTAACTACTTAGTGTTTACTTTAAATTGAGAATCCATAATTGATTTACTGTCTGTGTTTGTGTATGTGTACCTACATATTATGTAATATTGTGTTCCTCTGAGTCGTAAATTTAATGTGGCAACATTTTGATTATTATCCTAATAAAAGGCGGGGTGGTTGCGAACGTCGCGATACAGATAATAAACAATTTTAAATGCGCGCGAGGCAGAATCAAGCGCGGCTCGCACCCGCGCCACCGACAGGCGACAGTCGCCGGCTAGACACGACGCCGTGAGGGCGGAATCATACGCGCACCGTACACGTCTGCGCAGCCACCCAATTTATGCTATATTTTCGTAGTTTTCTTTAAACACCAACAACAGTGCAACGATCCGATACAGGCTGATTATACTAACCAGTGTTGAGCAAGCGTGGGGATCAACGATTGTGCCCAGGCCTTTGACCTGCAGTGGACAATAAGAGGCTGGTATTATTATTTAACTATCTACGACATTCAAACTGGAAAATATTTATACCACCCGGTGAATTCCAAAGTCGAACAAGCCAAAGAATGTCAATGGTAAATAAAAACAGAAATAAGACATTACGATAAATCGAGTTAGCTTATAGGGAAATCAAAAAGCAACTTCCTAATTTAAAAACCCTGACTCCACACACCAAATCCGATGAAACAATAAAAATTAAACCAACACAATCCGCTTATCGCGACGACAATTATAACGGAAATCAGAATAACAAGAAACAAAGAAACTCAATAAAGCAATTGGTAAACAATTAGTTGGGGACCTACAGTTGACGAGAATCGTTACATTTTAATTGTCGGGCTATTGTCCGAAATGTGAGCAAACGCGGGCAACTCGCGGACACAACCGCGGCACGTCACGCATACAGAAGGGATTATGTTTGTTTGTATGGGTGTGTTTGGATGTGTATCTTGGTGAAATGTGAAGTGGTGGAGGGGTAGACGGGCGGTTTTGAAGCGGTTTTTTTTTTGTGGACGATAGATATTTAAGCGATTGCAGCGTAGTTTTTGAGAGGTTCAAGTAAGAAAAGCACGTGTTTTAATCAAATTAAAGATTTTTTTGCTAGAAATACCATAACAGATTTCACCTGTATGTAGATGACTACCTATGTGAGTAAAATGCTTACCTGAAACAAACAAAACAATAATAATTATTTGTAACTTCTCAATAAATAATGTGGTAAACATACGAGTAGTTTTGACAAAAAAGAGGGTGTGTTATGACCACACGATAGAAGTGAAAACTTACGACTGGAGCCGAGTATACGCGATTCAGCGTCATCGGCCCGAGCGTGATGGTTCAGTTTCGTGCGCCTAAAGAAGTTTTCATTTAAAAAAATACAAATATATTAAGGCGCTACCTCGAAAATAAATCGTAACGACTGATCTACTAAGCGAGCGAAAGTGATGCAATTACTTTGGAAACGCAAAAGAAGAGAAATGGCTATAATGCGCGTGCGCTCGGAATAAAACGAAATATGTGCCAAAACGAATTTACTCCTTTTTTAACAAAATAAACGAATTTAATTTAAAACTGCTTTGAATAAACTTTAATATGATAATTCTCTATGTTTTAAAGTATTAAAGTAATTCCATTGAATAACTCTTAAGCGTTACGCCGCGCCGTGATGTCGAAAAATGTAAAAAAATACATATATAGCCTTGCAATTTTTTGGTATCGAGAAAAATTCATTGAAGCGTGTATTCCTTTTACATGATTGATACTAGACCAATGAGTAAAAAAACATATACCAAAAAGTAAAATCCCTTTTCCACATACTTAACAAGTTACAAGAAATAGAAAAACCACATTTTTTCAATATATCACCTTAAGTTCGTCTCTGTACCCCCTATTAGCTGAGTACGCATTCGACCCACGCGTCTATTCACCCAGCACGCGAAACACATGCTATTTACCGCCACACTCGTGGCATCCTTTGCTTGCTTTACTACTTGCAATTAAATTTATGTTCTTTAGAAACTTCCGCAAACTTAGCGCAACAGACAGTAATTCAATGTCATA
This sequence comes from Luperina testacea, assembly GCA_927399505.1. Classification (NCBI taxonomy): domain Eukaryota; kingdom Metazoa; phylum Arthropoda; class Insecta; order Lepidoptera; family Noctuidae; genus Luperina; species Luperina testacea. The sequence goes on from OV656774.1 coordinate 965,257, forward strand.
CAACTCGGAAAACTTAAACAATTTATATGATAATACACAAAAACGTGGATTTTATTAGCAGCATGCATGATTTCGCGGAAAAAGCACGACAAACTCCGCTTGAGTTTATTTTGATACTCGTGGTAAAGAGACGGTGACGTCTAACAAATACTTCAAAGTTTTGCTAAAAAGTGGGATACAATCGAATTTTCTTTAATCTCACCTATACCCCCTAGTTTATTTACCCCGATACACACGAATCCGCGCGTCTGTTCGCCTCGACACTCCACATGCGCGATTTTGCGACCTTCGCGGCATTCCTCGTTTGTTTATGGCCTAAGCTTTACCGGAATAAATCTCATGAACAACACACGCTACGTTTCGCCCGCGCGTCTGCTCGCCCCGACACTCCACACGCGCGATTCAGCGACACTCGCGGCATCCCTCGTTTGTTTTACTACTCGCAATTAAACCGACTGAGTGACGTGGATTGTCGCCTCTCGGGAAACTCTACGGAAAAAAGGGTTTTTTCACCACAAAAAGTACTTTTTCGTTCCGCATTAGGTGTATGACGCTTTGAGGGGGGAGTGAAGGACTTTATTGGACTGTGCTTCTGTTTTGTTATTGTAGACTGCGGTTTTTAATGAATAGGCGACTAACTGCTGTGTGTGTGCGCGTGCGATTAAGTACATAATCAGAGCCATGACAGCATTTGAATGTAAACACAAACATTCCTACATATTGGTGAACGAATAGATTTCTGTATGAATAAGAGTAGTAAAGTAATGACCGATAAAAACCTATGTAGTGGCAAAGTTCAGTGTGTGGTAAATACCTAAGATATTCTGATGAGCTTAAAATTCAGGCGACATTTAAAGCAAAATTTGAGCTGCAAGAACAGCAAAACTTTACCCAAATGCAACTAGTGTCAATACCATTCCAACAAAAACCTCGTAACTCCCTACATTAAACATAGCACTCGGTCCGAAGGAATGCCGCATTCACTACCACAAAGCATTCACTACCGACTACACCAGTACCCTAGCACCAGGATCAGGATTCCGCAGCAAAGCTAGGCGAACCATCAGACAAATAACCCTTAAGCGTCTCGCGGGAAATCTCTCCGGGTTCCGCACACCGCAGCGAATTTAATCTGTTACGTTTAGACGAAACTTTAGAACATTCTTGTTGTAGACTGGTGTTGTTCATAGAATTGAAGTGGAGGGTAGGTCTTAGTGTTATGGTTAGAACTTAGTTCACTTATAAGGTGAAGTGACTTGTGTAGTATTGTCTGGAAAAGTGAGACAAACTGACATTAAGACAGGCAAATGGTCAGCAGTTCAAGAATTTATCAAACTTTAAACAAAACTAAATATTTATAATTATTATTATTTTTTAATATAGTCCTTGTATTCCCGGAGTAAACTTTCCTTTTACTTTCACTTCCAACTTGGTAGCCGATGATATTGCCAGTGTGCGCTTCTATAATTTCTAACGCCACGATATTATCGTAGAACAGTGGTGGCCCAGTGGGAACGGCCGCGACTTACGAGTTGTGGGTTCGAACCCTCGCGGGTTCAGACAGGCGGTTTACTTTGTGTAAATTATTTCATCACTACTGTTCTCAAAACGGCGAAGGAAAACATCGTGAGGAAACCGGCATGTCCTAGAACCAAAAATTCGACATACGACATCTACCAAACCGCACTGAGCCCGCGCAGTGCATTACAGCCAGTTCCCTCTCACAGAGTGAAGGCCTATGTCACAGCAATGGAAACATTATGATAATATCGTGGACGTACCCGTCCACGTCCACGTCCACGTTAATTATCGTCACGTTAAAAATTGTTAAAACGCACATTGACTTTATTCGAATAGTGTTCTTGATTATTATTGCAATCATCGTGTTCCAATTCAAGACAGTTAGTTGTACGCAGATGCCTTTACTTAAAAATCAACATAAAAACGAAAAGATATTGTTAACCTTAAGTTTTGAGTTGAGTTGATTTCTGACAAATGCGGGCACTGACTGGACAGGTCCTCTCAATCTGTGTGGTTCTTTCCTCAAAAGACCATCTCTGACATCGATCTACATGGTCTTCATATAACCTGACCAAGATTATGTCTGGACTTTAAAAGAGACTGAGTTTTTTTCGGCCTTTCTTCTCAGAGCAGTCAGATAAGAAACGCCGACCTCATCTAGCTTGAAAAAAATATGATTGACGTGTAAAAGTGTTTGTACAAACCTACTTAAAAAAATTAAATCATTTATCATTAACATATTTCGTGATAACTTGGCAAAATAACTACAGTCCAGCCGTCGAGAAGATGCGTTCTTGACATCTGCCAGTTACATACAAACGAATATGTGTTAGGCGAATTTGATCTTTATTAGTTACTAGAATTGTCGCACTGACAGTTATCAGGAACGTATTCTCTCGACGGCGGCGGTCGGACTGTAACTACTAGCACTAACATCAAATCAAGTAGACACACTTTCTTCAAGTCACAACTCCACATAAACACAGTAAACATCCACAAAATACATTATAAAATCCAACTCTTTTTCAAACTCACATAAAGTAGACTTCTCCGTCCTTACGTCACGTACTTCCTTAGCAACGAAATAAAATGATACATGCCGCTGTTACCAGTATTAATATATAAACACATATGTAATATATTAGCGAGGGCTCGAAGTATTACGTAAGAAAAGTAGATGTAGATGAAGGCTGCATTAACAATTTAAAATATCCTTTTATGTCAACCATATTGTGGAGTCTCATTGTCGGGAGACACCATGTTGTGTTTCTTAACAAACGTTTTAGCGTATCGTTTTAGATGGCGGTCATGTATTTTTAATTCTGTGCTTTGATAATGGTGGAATTAATATTATGGTACAATTAGGGAAAATAATTATTTCGCAAATGGACACTCTAAGTTAATTTTCCGCGTTATAGCCAATTTACACAACTGTCAAAGAATGACAGTTCTGATTCGAATATAATACTAACCTCCTTACTAATAAATGTTGTATAGCGTCTGTATAGTTACACAACGCTTTGTCTCCTTCTTTCGAAAGTCAAATTACTTACGACTGAAAGAAAGAAATCGGTGTGTAACTATTCACCTGATATAATAAATTTATTAGCAAGGAGATTACAGTTTAAGTTGCTAAACGATTACTTTCCCTGACTTTAAAATGTTTGTTTCTTAGAGGCCTTGTGTTTTAAGCTGTGCACCACGTCTAAGTTATTAAAAGGTCGGGTTTTAATTAGGTCAGGCCTTAGTTCACGCTCTATATAACTCTGGCTTAAGCTATTTCAAAAGGTCTGGCAAGTAAAGAACAGTCGATCATTAATGTAAGCACTCAAAAGCCGCTGGTAATTAAACGAAAACATGCTAAGATGGCATAAACTTAGAAACAGAACACTTTATTGAAAGCGGTGATTTAAAAGAAACCCAAATCGAATCTACTAAACAAATAAAGACAACAGGCAAGTTGGCTTAAACCATACAGCCAAAGCAATCAATCTGTCTGCCTTTTCTCAATTTTGTCGGGTTCGACTTCCAGTCTATCCGGATGCCATAGAATACCAGTATTTTACATGAAGCGACTGCCTATCTGACTACCACTTCCACAAACCAGTTACCGGTGGGCCCTAGCACGATACCCTTTGGTAAGACTGGTTGTCAGATTTTCGGGCTTCTGGCTACGCGTAACGACTGCCAAAGATCTACGAAAGACAGCCGGGATCAACGGCTTAACGTGCTGTCCGAGACACGGACGGGTCTCGATATGGTCACCCATCCCTGACCCGACCGCGTAGCTTAACATTCGATCGACACGTGCGGCTGTTATCATTGAGCCTTATAGCCAAATAATACGAGTATATGAAAATAAAGCATTTGCAAGAAAAACAATTATAAGTAGTATACGAAAAACAAAAATCACATCGATATACAAAACCCAGGTAGGTAATACTTCAAGCAATTCCACTATTTGTCACTGCCGACTCATAAATGTTTCATCACAGCCAAGCGCTCTCTCCTGGGGACGTTTTGTCTCCTTCTACTTTTTTGCTGCCTCATCCAATCTTATTTTCGACGTGACAAAGCTCATTTTTGATTGCACTTATTGTATTGATACATTATATATTAGCCTTGGTATGTTGGATACTGTGTCAAAAGATTTCGAGCTCTGGTGTTTTGTTTTTTATTAATTCAAAACTTTGGTATTCTTTACTACGCAATAATAATAACAATAATAATTTATTTAATAAAAACGTTTACAAAAGGTGTAAATTTAGCCAAAAAGTAGAAAATTTTGCATACAATTAAAGTGCCTAAAAATAAACTAAAATATTTATTTCTTACAAGTGCAAGTAGTGATGGTGCAATATAATTATAAAGACAATATTTCACGTCACATGCTTCTAATTATAGTGCCATGGGAGTTTTCCGCGGAAAAATAAGTTATTTTACAGTTATCGATTTCTGTATTTACTTTTCCGATAAGTGGAAGTCACATCTCTTATTATTACATTCAGCGGTTGTAAGTGCCGGCAAAATCACAGTCCATCATTTGGGCACTTCAACATCCGTCAGAAGCATAATTTCAATGACAATTTCTAATAAAAAAAAAAGTTTTAAAAACTAAACCCCGACTACTAAAAAGGATGAGTAGTTTTTAAACATTTTTTTATTTAATTATTTTGGGACTTATGTCAGTAATATTTACATTTTTGAAATGTGCTAAGTAAGCCCTTTCATTTGATGCCACAAGGCACCATCCCAAAATATTTATTTTCAAATTCATTACTTTATGTCCTCTAGAGGACGCCATATTGGATTTGGTGTAACATTACAATAGCCTATACGTCACCAGCGGACGGTCAAAACGCTTCTAACGATACCGTATTTGTCAATTTTATAATTACTTTGAAGTTATGAGGGAGCAGATGCACATGCATACCGGTCAAAACCAGAACCCTCCTTATTGCTTCGCCGTACTCGGGTAAAAAAATAATAACCTTGAATCTATTTTAAACTCGGTCCACTTCATAACACCCTGACGTTGAGGTGAAGTCTGCGAGCAGTTATTATTGGAATTCAGGTATTCCGATTTTGGTGACTCTGAAAAGTGCCTTTGGTGATGGTCCTGAAGTCCCCTTCAGGACCATCACCAAAGGCACTTTTCGCGTGGGGAATCATCGTGGTGAGAATATTGGGCTCTCGTCGGTTTCTCTGAGCACAACACCTGCAGTGTGGAAGACCTTTGCGAGGCCGACAATAACGCTGTCCAAGTTGCCGAATAATGGTCGAAGCTTATTTAAACCCAAATGAAATCATCGATACGACAAAGAAGAACTACAACCTATTCAAATTAACCCCTTTAATGTAAAGGCAGGTAAGCGACATTGAAAAAATCATTAGTTTTATTTTCGATTTTCATTTGATGATCGCAGCAAGTCGTCCCGCTCTACAAGTAAAATGTTTTTATTGCAATACTGTCTTCACATCTTCCTGCAATAAAATCTTATGAATTAAAAAAAAAACAGTTTCTCTCACAATAATGCTCTCTGAACTTTAATATTCTCCGTCTGACACGGTTTCTATTGCGCACTTTTTATGTCAGAATGTATTACGGTTAAAATAGTTTGAAAGAAACTCGTGAATACCAGTTCCCAGCTGAATAGACGGACTGAACTATTCCTAGAAAATGCAAAGTGAGGTCTTGCTTTATGGAATATTTCTTGTGAAGATAGTGTGATTAATGTTGCGTCTGTTATTGGGATTTTAATGTCTTTGTTAATTATTATAGCCAAGCTTCCAATGTTCTTTTCTCGGATTTCATAATTACATTTTTTCAGCTAAGACTCAGGAGCAAAAGGACCTACCTTGAGGTTTTAGGGTTCCGTAGTCAACAAAAGAGCCTTACAGCTTCGCCATGTCCGTCCGTCTGTATGTTTGTCTGACTGTCTGATTTTTCTTTCCGCTTATAAGAAGGATTTTCAATATATCGCTCTATGATAAAATTGGATTAGCCCATAAGATTTAAAAAAACCTACGTCAACTGCTTAAAAAACGGCTACCGGGCAGCATGATGAACTAACTTTTACCAATAATTTACAATTTTCAAAAGAAAAGTTGGTTGAACAGAATGATAATATGGGATGGGAACTAAGTATCAATAATTAATATTTATCTAGAGAACCTACTGTAGAAGACACACAGCTGACTATTGCCAACCCTTCCAACTAAGTGAATACGCATGTACCAAGGAGTGGGTGCACCACAGTGGATCAATCACGTATTAGTATTCACGGCGCTCAATGATGTGGGCGCCGAGTCGCCGACACGGCGCGGCGGAGAATCAATCAGCGGCCGAAACATTGAGCTACTGACGGCTGTTATGTACACCTTATAGGTAGGTATAGGTACGTAGGTATGTTTAATTTAAAGACTCTAGGTAAGATAAACAGTAAGGCCGTAACGGAGGTTCTCCAAAAATGTCAGTGTTCTGCGTAGTACTCATTACCATAATTATGCAAAATATAATATACCTAGTCCCCAAAATAGCCTGATAGTGATAATAACGGAGGTACTGATGTGCCATTATGTCGAATTGAGGTAAAGTGTCAACCAAATAAAAACAGCTTAAATGCTCAGTGATATAACAAAGAAAGGACGGTACGTGTGAAAGTTGAGAAAGGAAATCCATTTTGCATAAGAAAACTGAAACAAAACTACGTCCCAAAAAACCTGTTTCGCACATATTTCCGCGTATGCCTAAAAATCCGTCACCAATAAAGCTTGACTTCCACCAAAATAACTTGGCTCATTTTTTACCAGGACCGATCGGCCTCTTTAGCGCGTATCCGAACGGAAAGCTCGCCGCGTCCCATCGCGTTCTGTCACTGTCGTTTCCGAACGTTCGTCAATATGTCTGCCGTCGCCATCTTGGCTAGGTAGGGCTTCCGGCCGATTTGGCGCGTATTTCACTTTTCACTGATTCGCTCCCATTGACCGACCGACACAGGGTTGATCGTTGTGTATTAATTGTATTTGTTACGGTCTAATTGTCACCTTTTTGGTATCTCCGAAATCGTCCTTTTGGAGTTGGTGGAGTGGATGGACCCTTTTCATGAGAGACTTAAAGGATAGAATAGTAAGTGGTTTTTTTGGGTTACTTTGTAGTATTATGACGACTGGCAAGAATGATGAGTGAACTCAACTCGACGCGTTCACACAATTCGTAAGAAAATTGACAATTTTGGACTTCGAACGCAACTTGAAATTATAAACGTAAGCTTCGCAAAAGGTTACCCATAGTAACCTTTTGCGAAGCTTACGTTTATAATTTCAAGTTGCGTTCGAGGTCCAAAAATGTCAAGTAACGTCAAAGATATGCGGTCTATAGCATCCTTTCATCTGCTACAACGGACTTTGATCACCAATCCGTTTGCCCACAAACGGATTGGAAATTCCCTAATGGCCGATTCCTATAACATACGGACTGTTAAAGGTTAAAATTAAGACTCTTTTATCTTTACCAATAATGAAGCAAAGACCTCAGAGCTTTGCATAGTAGATCCTAGTAGACCCATAACTATGTAAGCAGCTATCACAGGTACAATTAGCTTACGGATCTATTTATATTCCCAGTTTGGCAACAAGAAAATGCTACTATTGGTAAGCAAAACCATCGTTTTTGTTTATAGGAACCGAGCATAAATCAACATGGGTGTTGATTTAGGGAATTTCCCATATGATCACGCACTTAAACTATTTTTTAAATGTCGTAGCATCATGCTGAGATAGGAGCCTTTTGGCCTCGTATAGGACTTTCTGTTTCACTTTCCTTTTGTTACTTTTTTTTTTTATATAACTTGGTTTTTTATTTTGCTGTATTTAGTTTAGTTTGTGATCTTCCTGTACGAGTCTCAATAAATACTTTTTCTTTCTTTCTTTCTTTCACTTAAATACTCTTGTTCAGTAGTGAACGCATGCTTTATGCATGACAGGCTCTTTATTTATAATATATTTAAGACAAAATATGTTTTCATAAGACCTAAATGTTTCCACAGCCAGAATAACTTCCATTTGTACCTTAATTCATTACTTCACCATAAATATGAAAATTCAAAATCCCCGTTGATACCTTGCGTCAAATCAACGGCAAACAAAATATAAATCTTAGGTACAAACTCATTTGGTGGCGTTGCAAATTGAGTTCTAAATTATGTGCAATAAGACTTAATGTCGTTATAAGGCTTGGTATAATTCGCAACAATGCTGAGTGATACGCCTTAACAAATGAATTATTTATTCAGTGAAGAAATTAACATATCAAGAGAATGCGAGTGAACGTTAATTTACGAAGTATGCTTCAAGTAGCCGACATACAAGGAATACTAAGATTATTAAATTTTACTTATTTTGTACTTTAAGAACTTTCAGGATCATTATCACAGTTTGCTGGAAAATAGTCTAGAAGGTATAATTGTCTTATTTATACGTATCATGAACTTTTCGAAACTCTCAATAGTTGTGCGAATTATTCCAAAACAATGTGGGGATTGGCACATGACAAGAGACGCCTTTGCCCAGCGGTGGGTAAAGTCGAGCTGTGGATGATGATGATTCTAAAACACCAAATATTACCACTCAGAAAATGAAAATCAGTTATACATACATAAGGTCTATTTATATTTTTATATCTATTCATATACGAAATATCTGAAGGGGTCATTGTGCTCATCATTATGAACAACTTTTACTATAGGACAAAAGGTAAAATCGCAAAAAAAAATCTGCTGTTCCATATATGTATATTGACAGCTGATTTTTTTTTCGCGTTTTCAGGTTTGGTCTCATAGTAAAAGTTATTCGTAATGAATTAATGATGAATACAATGACCCCTTATGAGATTTCGTGTACGAATAAGATAGACCTTATATACATTCAAAACGTATGCCTAGAATATATTAATAAACCAATATTAACTTTAACCGTTATCATTACAGCTACTCCGGGAAATGGAAGAAATGATGTTGAATGGTTGGTACGTTTTGGCAGAACTAAGCTCAAATGGTTATGAAGGTGATAGCAACCAGCAGCCAAAAGACATTTTGTTCACTTCGCTAAAAAAAACATGCAGGGTCGTCGGGGGACCCCCGGCAGGAACGAAGTTCAAAATGAAAATCCTCGATGACGGCTGCGAAAATTTGAAAATGACGAAATTTATTTTTAATTGTCGCAGCCGACATTGGATATTCTTTTGAACCTCACTATCGGCTTTAGCCACGCAAGCACTCTCGAAAAACATGAAAAATATATATCTCTCTCTGTCTATATAATTCAAAGTCGCATGAAGAGGACATAACGCTTTTTCGTTACGTGACGATGTCTACAAGTTTACTCCTAGCGCAAGCTCCGATAAAGAACTTTGTTCCAAAAATATTTCTTCAAATCATTTCTGACTTCGCAACCAAGCTAAACCTCTATCTAAATAGACATGATATTTTTAACTTTTTGCACCCACGTTTAACGGGAATAGAAGACCTAAAAGGACATGACTGACCTTATAAGTGCTGACCTCCATAAATGTCAAGTACACAATACTACGTCATACTACGGTCCCGACCCTTCAGAATATTAAGGAAGCTATTGAAGCATAATATTTCGACTGGTGACGTATTTTTATGGAGTACAATCGTTAACTGCAGCCCGTTGACCTTCGTCTGTAAAAAGTCATTAAGGACACTTGGAATTTTAGTCATTGCAGTTTGTTGCTAATGGTAGGAAAACACTGTTGCCTATGTTATTACTTATTATAGTATCTATTTATTATATTTTATATGTACAGGGTTAAATTAAATTGGCTAGCTAAACTCCGCGGACTCGATGGGTATCAGAATATCTTAATATTATCATAATCATCATCTGCCTAGCCTTTTCCCAAACTATGTTGGGGTCGGCTTGCAGTCTAACCGGATGCAGCTGAATACCAATATTTTACAAGGAGCGACTGCCTATCTGACCTCTACAACCCAGTTACTGGGTAATACAATACCCCTTGATAAGACTGGTGGTCAGACTTTCCGGCTTCCGACTACCCGTAACGACTGTCAAAGATCCACGAATGGCAGCCGGGACCAACGGTTTAACGTGCTTTCCGAGGCACGGAGGGGTCTAAAAGATGGTCACCCATCCACAGTCCAAACACGGCAAGCGTAGCTTAACCTGATCGATCGACCTGGGTGCTTCCTATAAACAAAAAACCTCGTTTTCAAGTTACGTAATTATTCTATCATTTTTCTTCGTACATTATAATGATCAAAAATTCTACTAAAATTTAATTAGAAAATCAAAATCTTACTCAGTTACACAGTAGTAGCACATATCGACTCCCACGCTAGGTACTTTAGGGTCTTAACTATCCTATTTTAACTATCAGTTTTACATATTCTAACTTATTTATCACATCACTGGTATATAACTCAATCATCTTCACTATTTACATAAACACGTTCGGCGTTCGTTACAAAAACATTACTTTATAAAGAAGTTGTATATCTATTTACTGGTATCACTTGTATAAAACTGTAATACTAATTACTTAACTAACTTAGCGGACAGTAATTATTTCTTACTAAAAAGAACCAAACGCGAACAATATTGTCATAAACAAACAAACTTGCAGTTCGAATTCTCTTCAAAGACCACTTGACTAGTTTGAAATTGGAGAACTTACACGCAGTCTTTTTGTTTTAGTAGTGTAGGCAACGATCCTACCGCATGAAGCCAAAGTCATGATTAAATTTATGATTTTAATAATTTCCTTACGCCCAAATGAATTCAATACTTTATAATTAATCAATTAAAGAACTATTTATATCATATTTATTTATTAGTCTTGTTATTTAAAGGATAAAGCATTTTAAAGCCCTATTGCCGGTTTATCGTAATGAGTTGAACCATACTATTGCAGCCCGTAACATAGCTAACTTCACGTGTAACAAAATAATGGCAGAGCAATGTCAATTTAATTTCAATGTTGACAATATTGTTTTCAAGAGTACCGAATCACGTGACTGTAAAATAACATATTGGCATTTCATTGGAATTAAAATTAGTTTGAAGAGTAAGCCCCCTGTGCGGCTGTTATTATTTAACCACGGTATATCTCAATATGATAAAACGAAAAAATTAATAAATTTGATCCTTTTTTGTGAGGTTATTGACCAAAAAAAAAAAGAAAAGCACGTCTCTTTCAAAAGAAGAAACGTGCTTTTTCGTAGCAAAGGACCACAAATCTACAGTTTAAAAAAAAAGTGTTTCCTCAGATCGCTTAATTAAACAAGGCCAAAACCACAATCTTGGTGGATAATTAATTCCATGACATAACAAAAAAAAAAGTTTACTCGTATTGTAAGCTGGTCCTTATTCACTTTGAATACAAACAGAACCAAGCTATACACACCACATCCATTCTTCCCACTCCATGCCCTAGACATGGGCGTTGCTAATCCCACCGCTGAGGCGCGGTTTTACTAAATTGAAATTCGCTGTTGTCAGTACACTCGTACCGTTTAGTATTTATATCACCCGCTTTGTTTCATTGTCTTGTTTGTCACGTTACTTCTTGAGAATTCGGATGTATCTACTGTGTAATCTTTTGTTGATGTAGCGAATGGGCTTGGAATCGTGAGTAATTATCGTTTGCCTAGTATTGAGCAGGTCTGATCGCCTGGTTTTTTTTTTATAGTCAACTAACTACCTGCCCCTGCTTTGCACGGGTTCAACATCGAAATGTCTGTGCTTCAACTAAGTTAAACCTACATACGCATAACATACCTACATACATACACCTTCGGGAATAAATGCTCTGAGTAAAACAAAGAAAGAAAATACATTTATTATTATTTATATCACCCGGTTTGTTTCATTGTCTTGTTTGTCACGTTACTTCTTGAGAATTCGGATGTATCTACTGTGTAATCTTTTGTTGATGTAGCGAATGGGCTTGGAATCGTGAGTAATTATCGTTTGCCTAGTATTGAGCAGGTCTGATCGCCTGGTTTTTTTTTTATAGTCAACTAACTACCTGCCCCTGCTTTGCACAGGTTCAACATCGAAATGTCTGTGCTTCAACTAAGTTAAACCTACATACGCATAACATACCTACATACATACACCTTCGGGAATAAATGCTCTGAGTAAAACAAAGAAAGAAAATACATTTATTTAGCACTGACTAAAAGACTCGCAATACACCAGATACATACATCAGATAGCAAAAAATAAAAATCAAATAGAAAGTGTAAAGTCTGATGTAAGAAATTAGCAGGAAAGTGTGCCTCACGGCTGCACCAAAAAGGCCCATCAGTTCAGCAAAAATGCCAGACAACTAGGGCCTGACGCTGGTTTTCAATTGGACCTGAGGTGTGAGGTGACGGATCTAAATCAGTTTTTACTGCAACGTGACGTATGAAAACCGCATTAAAATCCATTGTATATGTATAGTTTAAAAGATCAAAGCAGCCACACAGGCAGAAACGAAAATCGGTTTTGTTTTATACTATGTGAAGATGTTTAGGTATTTAATTTGATGAACGACTTAATAATTGGGCTTCGATCGTAGCCATATAACAAGAGAAGCCAGTTATCACTAATGATTCATAATTGCTTTCCTATAAGAACAATTAAAGCTTTCAATACGCTTCGTGAATTTGTATAAATAAATATTATAAAAAGTTAAATGACGTACCAGATTCAGGCACATAACTTAAAAAAATTATTGGCCCTTCCAGCTCAAAATAAAAACATACCCCAGCTGCCTACGTTTATAACCTAACATCAGCACATTGACATCGCACAATAATTATCTCAATAGACTTCCATACAATTACACATAACACACTACTCCCTAACGAGGCGCATGTAAAGAATGCGCCAAGTTCTACATGATCGCCTCACAAAAGTTTAATCGACTGTCATCAAAAGTAATTACAACAAAGGCATTTTTCCTCTCCCCATCCCTGAAGGGATATGGGCCGAAAATATATAACAAAATCAATGATTATGTATTAAAAAGTAGTAATTTTCAATCAAGGGACCGATTATTTCCACTATCCGTCACTAGGGGTAGGATAGGGGACGGAAAATTATTCCCATCCCCCTTTGGGGTCCATAATGACTCGGAATAGTGTGGGGGTCCTTTATTAGTTTTTTTGTGTAAATTATTGCTGGGTATGTGTTGATTTTCTCCGGGAAATGTGACAGGAATTTGATTTGTTTTATTGTTTCAAATTCGATAAAGTTATGTTGTTTGATTTATTTTAATCCAACCCAGTCCTATTTCAGGGAGCTAAATTACTGACACACTATGTCATTGTAAACAAGATTCTGCAGCACTATAATAAGCATTTATTTACTTTGTATTCGATAATGATGATAAACCTTTACCAGAATACTAGTTACGCACTAGTTTACCATTTTCCTCTAGGTATCTACTGTTAGACTCAATAATTAAAGGTTTTCAGATGGCCCGGTTATTCGAAAGCGCGGGAAGTGTCGCCTCAAGTGTCAGCTCGCTCAGCCAGTGTTGTACAACTCTGCTGGAGGGTTTTGATTCGATATGTGATCTTCAGAATGCCGGTTGTCATTATCTAGATAGATAGAGGGAAATGTCAAACTAGTATGTTCTTGGAGACGTTTTTTTCCATATATATGTCATCTTGAAAGGCCTTCCAGAAAACCAATAAACACAGATTATACAATAATGCAGAAATCAATCTATTCGCTTCGCACTCCCAACAAGAATAATGACTTCTCAGCCATTTTCAGTCCCAAACCTTGATCCAAATCCCCATCTAAAACTATTTTACTTCCATTAAATCCACCATTTTTCATAGTTAACACATTCACCCTAACTTGATTCAAACACTTATTGCTTTACGATAAGGCACAATCAATGTTGGAACCTCACCCTTTTGTTGAAAATCTTATTTGAATTGCATTAGGGGTGAAAATTTACGAAGTATCAAGAACTTGGCGGGTTCGCTACCGTGCATCGAAAATTAAAAGTTTAATCTGGACGTGTGGTGGTTTCACAATTTTATAAGCACTTTGAATTACATTACCGGGTACTTCGTGGGCTCGTATTGTTTGTAATGAGCCACGTGCTCTGTGATTTATGAAGGGAAGGGTTAGGCCCATCGTACACACACGTTTTTCTTGTCGTGAAAAATTACGGTTTATTCGCCGTGTGTAGGCACGGTCGTCGGTGAAGCTTGTTGACGGACACGTTTTTTCTACGGCGCGGTTTATACGCCGTACTGTAAACAAACCATGCCGTGTACATGCCTTATATTGTCGCTAATGTTAAACAATGAATTTATTCATTTTTATTGTGGCATTTGCCGGTTTATTGATAGGGCTAGATTTTGCTTTACAATGCTGCTTGTGTTAAGCGTAAATAATAACTAACCTCTTTCAGTAGCGTCATCTAACAGGTACCAATAAGATTTTGCTTCTGTTTAAACACGAATCTAAAAAGAAATGTGATGGCTTGCTCACACCTAAGATCCATCCTTGATTGAACTAAAAACCAGACCAATACGATCAAGTCCAGTAATAGAGTTTCAGACACCCCATAACTCCAACGACCGTGAAGATACAGAAAAGCGAAAATACCCTTAATTATTACCAAGCCACATATCCTAACAGAGTCCATCACACCGGTAGACACATGAGCGGGACAACAATACAGTTTCGGAATAAGATAGAGTAGGATAAAAAACAAATGACGCAAACCCAATTGACTTGGGTTCCAAAAAAGTCGTATAAAAAGTGACGGCCGCGGCTTGGCTCCGGGAATCAAACCCCATTGTGATACGGTGAGAAATTTTACACCCCATACATTTACATTTATATGAAGACGCTTTGAAAGCAGTTTCAAATTGTTTTTAGAATTTTCTCGTTTTTTGGTGGACTGAGATTTGGTTAGGGGATTTGGTTTTTCAACGCGGTTAATTTCATGCTAAAAAAATTCGAAGAGTAAAGTAAATAGTTAAAAGATCGATGAGGTGTCAATAAATAAGCCGTAGATTCAGAGCAGATTTTTCAATACTCAGATATTGCCGTTTGACATCTTTTGTGTAGAAAATACATATGTCAAACTGTCATATTAATTCTTCAGATAAAAGTTATCTGATTATTGAAAAATCTGAAATTAACTGACAAAAACAAATGACGTCTTAATCGTCTTTTCATACGTTTCGTAGCACTGCCAGATGCTGATCGCTTATAAAACAGGACACCGGACAGTAAAACTCACATTTCCTTCCAACCTGATTAAGATCATGTCGAAACAACACCATAGGATTGTGATAATCGTCGCGTGTCACAAAATATAAAGCGACCAATCCAACGCTTTTGCATAAATAATGTAATACGTACAATTTTCGGCGAATTTCCGAAACGGCCGTCTTTCACTTAATTTATTCAAATTACCCGCAGTTGGGGCTAACATAATAATTTAGTTAGATTATACATTTTTTATTACATAATGTATGGAGTTTGATTTTAATGATGGGCGACACGATTTTTTCTGATTTTGTTTTGCCTTTGGTTTACCGGTCCAGGTCGGCCGGTCACAATTTTGTCTGGTCAACGGCAACGTTTTTAATATTTTATCGTACTCACCTGATAGTAGATACTTACTCAAAAGACACTTGAAACCAAGAGCAATTTTCAGGTTAACACTGGGATGAAAATAATACAAAACATCAGCCTGTAATTTAGCGCTCTGCACCGCGCTGAAGGGCAGCGGCCTCTTCTCACGTTGAGAGCAACAAAATGTTTTCTGCACTGGTTGGCGATTTTAAATCATTGTCTAAATAAGTCCAGGTTTTTCTTACGACATTTCCTTTAACAATAGAGCTTAGACTAATAATGAGATTAGTGGTTATAAATTATTTTTAAATCAAAAAACTTCATAGTCATTCATACTACTAAAAACCAAACCAAACCACATCATGTCCAATATGTTGGAGTGTCCCAAAGCCATATACTACAGGTATATGAGGACATAGAACATGCTACTGATGTCGAGTTTACGAGCAGTGCTGGCCCAGTGGTAATGACCGCGACTTACGAGTTGCAGGTAGGGTTGCCAACTCTCGAATGGACCAACCCGGGAGAATTAAAAAAAATCGAGTATTGCGTTGAAAGAAAATCTCAATATTTTATTATTGATGGTTTTTTACCACAAAATCATAAAAGTAGTATTTGTATCTCTGCTTTTACTAAAGAAATATTCATTCAGTTTCTTTTCTTGTTCCATCATAATGACTGAATACGCGCTCGCAAGAATTGTTAGAGACAGGAATGGAAAGAACAAACGCGACGAGTAACGTGCGAGCGACGGATGCATATACTTTAAAAAAACCGGAGAAATTATTGCACTCCGGGAGGTCGGGAGATTAACCATTATTACCGGAGTCTCCCGGGCAATCCGGGAGGGTTGGGAACCCTAGTTGCAGGTCGTGGGTTCAAACCCAAACATGCACTCTACTTTGTGTAAATTATTTCATCACCACTGCTCTCAAAACGTTGAAAGAAAACATCGTGAGGAAACCGGAAGATTTTAGAAACAAAAATTCGTAGACATGTCACATCCACTAACCCATGGAACGCCCCATAATTCATTACGCCCTCTGCCTCTCACAGAAAGAGGAGGCATGTGTACCAGAAGTGGGAACATTATAAGCTGATTATTATGATGGCGCGTTTAGCGTGGCCGTCTACTGGGCTTAACTCATCTAACCTAACATAATAATATCTTATTTTACATTTACCATCGAGTCGAAAATAAGCCGATTCATACTAGGTACTAGTCAGTATTTAAATTGCCATAATATGTAGGTATATAAGTGCAGAGAGCTTCATTTTAGATTGGCTACAATATTTACTATTCTCTCTTGCTCAATGCAGACTAGATTAGTTTTTCCTTTCTAGAATGAAGTAAGCTTGTGCAAGATAACTTTATGATTGTTTACCATTTTTCTTGCAGCTGTACTGTGCAATTGCCCGGCTTTTTTAATAATATTACAGTAAGCTATTTTCCGACAATATACAACGAAGACTTATTTGTTTAACAGTCGTTAGAAGTGGTCAGAAGCCCCAAACTCTGACAGCCAGTCTTACCAAGGGCCTAGGCCATTACCCAGCGCCTAGGTTGAGGAGGTCAAATAGGTAGCTCTATGTATTCAGCTGCATCTGGGTAACTGGAAGCCGAACCCAACATACATAGTTAGAAATAAGCCAGGAAAATGATGTGTAAATGTATCTATGTACCTGTGTTAGATCGTGATCCGACTTTTACCAATGATACACAAATAAACATACATAAACTCACACCGTCTCCCCACAAACTACAGAACGCTATCTGCTACGATCCTTACAAATTCCTTTTGCTTCAAACATCTGGTCATACACGCACTCCGGGAGCGAGTACTATATACACCTGACCTTTGTGAACACAAATGATGACTTTAATTAATTCCAGCTGGCTATTAGCAGGGGAAAAACCGCATTAATAATATTAATTCTATTAAAACATCTGCTGATTCTGAAACACGCGCCCAAACACAGCAATTCCTCAGACTCGGGTGATAAATGTGACGTTTCTTAGCGATGAACAGCCCTTAGCTTAATATCCGAAATATTGCCGCCATGCTGCCGCGATGTCGACGTCATTATTTACGGATCTGTGACGTCACCGCGTAATTAGCTTTCAAATACATGTGGATGTTTTTAGATGGGAATAATGGTGGTTGTTTTGGTTGAGTAGGTACTAATAACCGGAATTCGAAAGATCGCATATCGTAACCCAACCCTAAAAGCGGGGTCGTACATCACTGGCTGAGCGAGCTGTCACTGGTACTAAGTTTTTTTTTTTATTGAAACGTTCATTTCTGTACAGAGGCTTCCAATTGGTTGATTTTAGTTACACATACAACGGAAAATTGTAAGAATAGAGCTAAGCAGACAGATGATGATCGCGATTTTTATTATAAGCAGAAAGCAAGATGCGGTTGTCTACCTTTTAACCTAGTCCTATCAATTAGAAATTTATTCATGTTCAAACTCATACATGTCACAGCACGAATATTTTTATAAGACCCGCTATATTTCCATTCACATACACGATACAAACAGCCCTTTGGGTGCCTTTGGCCAACGGAGACCTCTACCATCCCATCCAATTCCAACGTGAAAACGCGCACCTAACCCACAGGTTTCCAAACAAAGAGCCCATTACGAGGCAGCTAACGCCCGGCTTGGTCCAATCTGACGCTGAACAAAAACAGATATTAAAATAACACGCAGATGCTCAGAGTCATAATTTTTGCAAACAAAAATGTCATCGGGCCGTGAGTTGGGCACCGCGGGTCACCCGCCTAGTGAGGGAATCGAACGATTGTTATTGGATTAGGAGAATCGATTTTTGGACTCATATTTCATGGAGGAACTGTTCTATGCAGACCTCTCTAAGCATTATTTAGGTATCTTGTGTTTTTAAAATATCGTTTTTGACTCCTTTCACAAGTACCAAATTAAATGAATGGACGCCGAAGATAATCATTTTTATTTAGATTTGTTTTGATTTTTTTTTAATATTTTATTATTCAAACTTAACTGTTGATTCTTCGAAATAATGCTTTAACTGAAGTTAAACGTGTCGGGCCAAGACGAATCGGTCCTAAATAAAAATATGCAGCAGTAGACCTGTACCTAATTGAGGTGCATAACAACTGCAACTATTTAATATTCTGCTTCGCTGTCATTTGTTAACAAAATGAGTAACAGTAAAGTGTACAACTATTTTGTCCAATCTACTTTAAAGATCTACTGAAATTGTCCATCCAATCTCGCAAACCAATCAGCACAATACATTCCCAGCAGCCGAATGCAAATCAAGTCTTTTAAAAATAGATCAAGAATCGAGCATTCACATCGCTCAAAACTCGAGCTCGCAATCGCTTTACCTTTCCCAGCACTAGTTCCTATTGTTACGTTTGTCGCTCGGACCTCCAGCGCCTTTGTCATACAACGTTCACTCATTGTTCAACAGGCATCGTTACATTTGCAGGCGTAATGACTCTTATGGCAACGGAGAAGAGGTGATTTTTGAGTGGGGAGCGATTCTCAGTCAGAAAACTCGAATGAAAATGAAGCGATTCGGACCGTTTGATGCATTCTGAAAGATTCGCGCTATTGTTGTGTTATATTAATTCTATGTTTTGATGTGGGTTGAGGTTTTGCGTTTCAAAGGAGGCATCTATTCATGTCACATTGTTGAATGGAGTCCGACGATTTTGGTGAAAAAGTGATGTTAAGGCACCATTTTTGGCGGCGTTTGTGTTGGGAAGTTAGATTGTTGGCTTTAACGTTTAAGATTATTAATTCAGTTCATATTCAGCTATTAAATATCTACTGTTTCAAAATACAAGTACAGTCTAGTATCACTTCTTATTGCCGTAATAACAGGAAAAAAACATAACTCTTTTCATTTAGATAAATTTTTATAAAGTGATTTAATTTAGAGACCCAATGTGAGGCATTCGGTAGGGTGGGCACGCCACAATTGGGGCGATAAGTTCCCTCTTTGAGGAGTGGCTGGAGAGGCACCACGGTGCCCTCACCTTCCGCCTAACGCAGATCCTCCGGACACGGCTGCTTCGGGAGGTTCCGGTTCCGAATAAGGCGGGAGGAAACGCCTGGGTGTCATCATTGTGTGGATCGCCCGGAGGACACGGTGGTGCATACGGTGGAGGTCTGCCCAGCTTGGGCAAAACACCGCCGCGTCCTCATGGTGGCGATCGGCGGCGGCGATCTCTCGCGTCTGGCTCTAGTCCAGGACATGTTACGGAGCGAGAATGCAAGGAAAGCCGTCACCTCCTTCTGCGAAGCAGTAATGCTCGCGAAGGATCAGGCGGAGCGCGTGAGGTACGGGCAATCTTTGCGCCCTCACGCCCCTAGTCGCCGCAGGAGACGCTCTGGGCGTCGGGAATCGACAGCCGATTCCCGGCCACCGTAGGCGTGGGCTTGCGGACGGCAAGCAATGGGCAGCTCGCCCTCCGGTAATGACCAGGCCCGGGACGACGGCATGTTGTGTTCCACGCGCGCCTCAAAGAGATGTCAGCGCTAACTGTTCCTGTCCGCTAGGGCCGATGCCTGCCAGGGTCGCAGGTTGTTCGAAAGAGATACCGTGGTCCCTGGCATAGGCAACTGAAGGAAGACGGGTGGGTTTTAGTCAGAAAAAGTCTGAAAGCCCTCCTGCTCCGCCCAGAGCGGGAGAAGTTATTTGATAACTTCTCACACAAAAAAAAATAAAAAAGGCATTCGGTAGGTACCTACCTAAAATTAAATAATAATTTATAGTAAGTAATAATTTAAAATAATATTAGGTAATAATAAATAAAATACTAATATTTTTCTGTTTAAATTCGAATATTAAATTATTACCTACTCATCATCTGCTTAACCTTTTCCCAACTATGTTGGGGTCGGCTTCCAGTCTAACCGGATGCAGCTGAGTACCAGTATTTTACATGGAGCGACTGCTTATCTGACCTTCACATCCCAGGTACTGGGTAATACGAAACCCCTTGTTAAGACTGGTTTCAGACTTTCGAGCTTCTGACGACCCGTAACGATTATCAAAGACCCACGAATGACAGCCGGGACCAACGGCTTAACGTGCTTTCCGAGGCATGGAGGGGTCTTAGTATGTAAATTAAATCATATTGATGTGTGTAAATTAATTAATTAATTTTAAAGATGGTCACCCGTCCACGGACCAACCGCGGCAAGCTTAGCTTAACCTGGTCGATCGATCCGTGCGGCTGATATTACTTAACCACAAGCTAATGGAGAAGTATGGAAGAAAAATACATGTTACACCGTCCGCTAATTAATTGAAATATGGGCATGACAATAATTATGAACATTTTACAGGTAATTAAGACACTAACACAATTAATGTTCAACTAAAGGAAAATTGTACTTCAAAGACTTTCAGCAATCCTTATATTTTATCCACTATAAAAAACGCCAAAGCATTAGAGAGACGTAATATGGGACAAGCTCAAACAGCTTTTAGGGCGCGTCCTTGTCCCGTTCAATGAGAAATTCCTGCGATACCTCGCGTTCAACATTTTGCAGAGGTTAGGTAAAAAATACGTCGCCGGCGATTACCGGCGCAAGTGATGGCATTGCATAAACGGATAGTGTGTGAAAGTTTTTGTTATTTTTAAAGGCTTTAAAAGAGATCAGGGATTTCGTGTCATAGGAAAGCGAAAAATCTGGAATATAATGTAATTCTTGATTTGATTACTTAATGTACATATTTTGTTTTAATTGGGTATGTTCGTCAGAGAGCGTCTCATGACTGAAAGAATCAAGACGACTAAGACACGACAATGTCAATCAACACACAATTACGACACTTTATCGCTCATTATATGAGAAATATCAGTGATCAGTTTATCAGATAAATCGCTCTCCCATTTCTCCCATCACTACTATTGACGGGCTAAACTATGATTTTTGAAGCATTTTTTTTTTTCAAATAAACGCATTTTTTCAAATGCTACAATTACAGGCATTTGAATTATCAAGGAGTCGGTCAGTCAGAAAGATGAAGCTAGTTGCCCATCCCAAAGCGTAGTGGGAAGAAACTCCATAGACTCTCGTGACATGAAAATAAGAAGAAAAAAGTATGAAGTATTTTTATGTCCCAATAAACACTGACTACAATAAAAAAACAAAAAATACATTATTGCCGCTAAATTTTATGTCAGTCACGCTACCTCCTATGACTTAAGTCCCGCTAGTTAAATTATCTGGTTTTCGCCGTTGAATTATTGAAATAATCCGTCTGTATGAAGCCGCGTAATGACGGCTCATAAATATCGCTAATAAGGAACATTTTGTACTGGTAACTGAACAATTTAATTTTATATAATACGAGTTTCGGTACGAGTTTGGTGTGCCAGTGAATGTATTGTATTGTTATAAAAATCAACCAATTGCAATATTAATATCAGATTGTACTTGTCCTTGTGCTGTGGTTGACGACCTTGTGACCATCTTTACATAACAAGACCCCTCCATGCCTCGGAAAGCACGTTTTAAGGTGTTGGTCCCGTCTGTCATTTGTGGATCTTTGACAATCGTTACGGGTCGTCAGAAGCCCGAAAGTCTGAAACCAGTCCGGTTAGATTGGAAGCCGACCCCAACATAGTTGGGAAAAGGCTCGGCAGATGATGATGATGACTTATCCAGTAGGAAAGAAGATCTCTTAAAAAAACGAGCATTCGTTTAATGATGCTTGCTCATTGCATGTGGGACAATGACAAATCCATTGAGTTACAACTTTTCTCAAGAGAGTTTTCCTTCACAGCAATTTTAAAAAATGTTTTCTTAATATTATGCCAGATATAAAAAAATATGTAAAAATTAAATTAAATTCTTTCATTGTCATTCGTGCATCTTTGACAGTCGTTACGGGTAGTCAAAGCCCGAAAGTCTGACAACCAGTCTTACCAAGGGGTATCGTATTAACCAGTAACTGGGTTGTGGAGGTCAGATAGGCAGTCCATATAAATTACCGGTATTCAGCTGCATCCGGTTAGACTGGCAGCCGACCCCAACACAGTTGGAAAAAGGCTAGGCAGGCAGGCAGATTATGCCAGATATAATTTTGTCTTTTAAGGTTTTTCTTCTAAGTAGTATGGTAATTGAAATTACTTTAACACTAAGGTAATAATGTTTTCGTTATATATTTTTTTCTTTTTTATTGGGTCATTCTATTTAAAAAAAATTGGTGGGTGCACCATAAAGTGACAGACTTTAGGAGACGGTAATTTTTTGCAGTTAAATTGTTTTTCATAGCCATGTTCACATACATACATCAATCCTCTAACTAAAGTATTTCACGAGAAGAGCAAAGCGTTAAAAGACGTGAGTGATTCGATTTTAAAACTATGGCGGAAGCGGTTAACTGAGGACGAAGTTTTAATAGAATCTCTATCAAACGATTTCCACACACAAATCAATCTTAAGTGCTCGTCGTTTTCTTTAGTAAATATTTGAGAGAAGACTATGTTTTAAAAACTTTTTATGGATAAACCGATAATTCGTAATGACTTGTCATTTAAAAAGGTGCTTAAAACGAATCTTTGTGATTGAAACTTGACTATAACACAATTTCAGCTGGTTGCTATGTTTGTTTGTTTTAACATAAGCTATAATATAAACAAATACACTCATACTTTAGATTCACTCTCATACTTGTTTACATTTTCGTATACCTACAAGAATCACAGCTCCATATTATAATTATAATGACCCTAAAAGACCCACGTTTTGAATTTTACATTAAAAAACGACCTACTTCTCAAGAACAAAGATCTTCATATGTAAGACTATAAAGCCCTTTGCACACACACGTTTTTCATGCCTTGAAAAACTACGGCTTATTCGCCGTGTGTAGGCACGGTCGTCAGTGTTGTATGGATCACTATGGGAGCTTGTTGACGGACACGTTTGTTCTACGGCGCGGTTTATACGCCGTACCGTTAGGCTGCGGACACGAAGTCAGCGGGCGCGGCGCGGCGGCGGCGACGGTGCGCGGCGGCGCGGGGAGCGGTGTATTTCAATGCATAGATTTATATGGAACTGGCCTCGAAGGCAGCGGCGCGGGGAGTGGCGTACGAGCGGTGTGCACCAGTCTAGCGGTGCCCGCGTGTCTGCATTGACATAGGTAGTGTCTGTGGTAGTGTTCTACATTTAATTTTTTGCTTTTTAACGACCGACGTTACAAAATGTTGTATCAAAAAGATGTTGTCGTCGCTATTTAGACATTCCGTTCGAGAAAAAAGACACTAATTTCTCATAATACAACACTACGCCGTTCTAGCGCCGCGCGACCTGCCCGCTGGCTTCGAGACCGGCACCCTAATTGCGTAACACACTATCAATCGTAATCTGAATCATTTTGATGCAAATCGCTAATCCATTAATTCATAAGTTCGAAAAAATTTGTCTGAACAACACATAAATAACACAATGAATGTTTTTAAACTGTCACAATGAAACCGATTGCAATTGATAATGTGTTACGCAATTACCCCGCTGGTCTGCGTCGCCGCCGCCACCGCCCCGCAATCGCTAACTTCGTGTCCGTGGCCTAAAGAAACCGTGCCGTGTGCAAAGGGCCCTAAGGTTCCGCAGTCAAGCGATCAATTCGTCGGCGAGCGGTTGGTAAGCCCTCTTGTGAGTGATTGGCCACTGATGTATACCTACTGAGCTGATTGTTAAATGCGAATATTGTTGGATCAGCAAGATTTGTGTGTTGAAGGTGAATTTTATGATTTATTGCGAAGGAATTGGTATGTTCTGTGAAACCGTGATCGAGGCTTCGTCTAAAACAAATAAAGTGGTTTAGTTAACGTTCTAACTGCGAACAGAGTAAAAAAACCTGAATTTATCTTTTTGAAGTCGCCAAAGCAAAGAGAGCAAGAAGATTTTATGATTCAAATTGTGGTGCTGCCAGTTAACATTCATTTAATTAGAAAACAATCCATTTCCCACAGCTAATCGGTACATTCTCTTAGAACAAATCGAGCGAGAGGCTACTCGACTGGCCTAAGACATTTATTTATCTTCTCCCTTTTTCCTCCAAACAGACATCCTTTCATTACAGAAATTCAATCACGTTAACAACAAAACATCGAGCGCGATGATCATCGGTCCAATAGCATTGTTTATTGGGGTCCCCATGATTTATGCTCTTCCGCAGGACATGTCCTTGCCAACGATGGCGCAAATTGTCCCGGCATTTGTCCCGGCCTTAGTAAATGCGTGGTGATAATTCACACGGACCACTCAGTGTGTTAATGTCGGGAAAAGTCCCGGACAAAACGGGACAAATTCGTGTAGTGGGTAAATAAGGATGATAATATTATTTTGTGTGTTGGATATGTTTGTTAAGCTTAAGCACAATCAGCCTAATATACTGTTCCCACTTCTAGGACACATGCCTTCTCTCGATCAGAGGGAGTAGGCCATAATCCACCACGTGGTGGGCCCAGTGCGGGTTGGTAGATGTCAAATGTCTTCGAATTTTTGGATCTAGGACAGGCCGGTTTCCTCACGATGTTTTCCTTCACCGTTTTGAGAGCAGTGGTGATGAAAATAATTTACACAAAGTAAAGCACCTGTCCGGGTTCGAACCTACGACCTACAACCCGTAAGTCGTGATCGTTACTACTGGGCCACCACTGCTCTTATTAATGTTCGTTAAGTTGTGACTATATCTCTTCATAATACATAAATGTCATAGAAAATAACCTGACAAGTGCGTGTTAAACCACTCTCAGTGTGGAATAAGGTTCTGTTGTCATGCCACAATAAATGACAAAAAAACGACACTAGCAAAATCATCAAACACAAGAAGAAAATAGCTTCTCCCAAAAATATACATAAACCTTCTAATAGCAGAAAACTCTTTGGAGTACATACCTACACTAACTTCTTTCCCACACCTTCAGTTCTACTTACTATTTAAAAAGGCGTTGCACTGCACATAATGCCGGTAAGTATAAAAATACACCTTCCATGGCTTGTGCTAAACGAGCTATGGTGAGCTATGTCGAGCTATAGTGGGCTATAGTGCATAGGTATCAACGCAAGGACTCCACGAGAGCCCCTTCGCAACTGGGGTAAGGGCTTTCCACCTTACGGCAGTAGGGATGGGCCTAGCCGGTGACGAGGCTTGGAAAATGTGCAATGTGCAGCTGGGGATTGCTAGAGACTGTCGAAAAAGTCCTGCCAGAGCCGAGGTTTTATTTTTTATACTTTCGAAAACTAGGATTACTCTGTATGTTCGTTAACTTAAAAAAAAATATTACGTATATAAAAGTCACCAATAACTTTTCATAAAGATTGTTTTTCTTCAGTTAGAGTTTGCAGATGTTCCTTTTCTTAGTTTCTCCTTCCTGTCTTAGTGATTTTACCAAAGCGTTCGTAACATAGGTCTTTTATTAATCTTTATCCTAATATTTCATTTATGAATAACTCCATCATTTAGATGATAAGCGTTGCATCAGACTTCTAATTAAAAACGAGTTTATCGACATTTCCACCTAGCTGCTTCCAACACTAAAACACATCAAAGTAATAGGTACAAGCATTTTGTGCTCGAAGCAACTCGCGCCAGTACTACGCCACTAAATTACCCTCTCGCCGCATATTGTACCTAGCTAACTGTACCTGGTACGGACAAATAATACGCTATAAGTATTAAATACCTGAAACGCGAATTAAGTAAGTACATGAAATAAAAAACTCATTTAATTAAATTTCTTTGTGGCTTAGTACAACATCGCAAAATGTGGCTTGTCACAACTAGACCTAATTATTTCTCGGGTTTTGTCGAGTCTCCCTCTATGACAAAAACTCAACAAAATGTCTAGTAATCCTATTGGGCATGCTACAAAATCTTAGCCATATAATATTATGTTCACGAAGTTGCAAAAAATTATACACTGGATTAAAAAACCTCTTTAAAACCAAAAATTGTGGTCACTCCAGTGATCCACTAAGTACTCGATGTGTTTCACAATAAATGAGTGTTCGAGCTACTTCGGTATTGAAGCTACGGTACCGCGTCGTAGCAAACAACGAGCTCGTAGCACGCTCGTAGATGTCTAATGCGCTACGAGCGTAGCCACGAAAATTTTAAACCGCCCTGTATTTTTTGTGGTGTAGCTTTTAATGAGGGGCACATTACACGCGGAAATTACTAGGTATAAATATTATTTCTTAATTTCATCCTCTCATATACCCAAAAAAGGACGAATATTACTTAAAAAAATAAAAATACCCACAAGAAAGACCTTTCTAAAAATTCTGATACGGAGACCGTAATTTTTAAATGATTCATAAAACGCGACCGCTGTAATGAGAAACTTAATTTGTTTCCTTATATGAAAAGCCTAAACATTTTTATGTCAAAGGATACTCGTTTGTGAAGAGATGACCTTGGGTGATGATTAACTTAAGTATTTCTTCTGTGTTTAAGAATTGATCAGACAATTCCTAAAAATAAATTTTGATAAAAAGTAGCAAAGGGGCTATTAATAGTTAATTGGTTGTTTATCAGCATTCTCATTTTAGTCTCTAAATTACATTTTTATCATGAAATTGCTAGCTTTTCCCCAAGAACGGTCGACGTAAAATGAATACTTATAATTCCACTCACCCTCTTGTTGTCTCGAAACTTCAACCAGCCACTGATGACACTGTTATCCACATTGGAGCAGTCTTCCTCGTCGACATCCGACCTCCTGGACAGCAGAGGAGAACCCCCCGGACTGTCCAGGACCTCGCGTCTCCTCATCACAGGAGTACATTGTTGGGACAACCTGCCCTCGTTGACTAAATCACTCCTTCTTCCAAGCACTGGGGTAGCATGAGCGGAAACACCTCCGAGAAGACCTCTTCGGGCTGTGAAAGGGCTGCCTTCCCAAGGTCTATTGGAAGTGGTCTTGCATTCTGAATGTAGACACAGGGCGTCGAAGTTTGCCAATTCCACTGACACCCTGGTTTGCAGTCCGCTGGGGTGAGTGGTTAGAATCGTCTGTTTGGCGATGCTACAGCCGTGGCGGTGGACCTCCTCGCGTCTCTCCATTTTAGGAAGGTATTAGTACATCAGCATCAGGGCAGGTTGTCGTTGGATAAAATCCATTTGGTAGTCTTTTGTCCCATCTGGAAATAGAGAAGGATTACGTTAACAGTTTAAACATTAAGTAGACCAGCACCCTAACTGCGTAACACATTTTTAATCACAATCTATTAAAGAAAGAAAGAAATTACTAATTCATTCAAAGAAAAAAGAACAAGAAAAGAAAACATTTCTGGGTTGATACGTTTGAAAAATAAATCTGCTCGAAAACGTAAATACCGTAAAGAATAACTGTCAAAATGAAAAGCATTGCAATTGGAAGTGTGTTACACAATATTATAAAGTTTGGATAGTTTTAAAAGAATACCGCGTGATTAGCTTCTTTATTTTATAAATATTAGGCGACGTTTCGAGTTTCTGACTCGTACCTGTTACCAAAAGAACAGTTTTGTGTAGTTTTTATCTACCAATTAGGTGTGTACGTTAGGTAAAATAAAATACTAAACTAACATTTTTATAAAAATTTTTTGGAACCTATAACTATAGGAACTAACATTTTGAACATAATTATATTAATATTGTGCCATAGGGCTAGGTTTAATCCACTATATTTATGCTAATGAACACGGTTAATAAATATGCGTAAACATACAGGATGTGTTTATAAACGTCAATAAAATTGTACTGCCTCGGTATCGGTACATAATGACGGGTTCCCAACACATTGTCTGTATCGCATTTACCTTTCATTAGAAATAATGTACTATCTGGGGGCACGGCAGTGCCCCCGCCAAGTCGAGCAAAAAGCGGCACAGCCGTACCATCCTTTTCTCGAAACAGATCAGGCCATTTTTGACCCCCCTATAATTTCGTTGTGGATAAAACTAGAAGCCTGAATTTTTAGTAACCAAGCAGACATTGTATAAACACAGTAAATTTCAAATTTCATTCAATTTGAACCAGTACTTTAAGAATTATAACTAGTCAAAGTTTCTTAATTTTGTCACTCACTGACTGACTGACCGATCATCAAAACTCAACACAACTTTTTACGGTAGAAGAACTGACTTGCGAGACTTGTTTTTTTTACAAGTTATGTTTTTGATGGCATTTCATTTATTGTCTAGAAGACAACACGGTGAAAACTATTTTGGTCTTTGTAAAAACAGTCATAGGTAATTGTTTAACTATATACTTGTTTATACATTAACGCCCTTACTAATATTATAAACGTATTATATCAGATGAATAGTTACAAACCGATTTCTCTCTTTCAGTCGTCAGTAATTTGACTTTCGAACAAGAAGACAAAGCGTTGTGTAACTATACAGACGCTATACAACGTTTATTAGTAAGGGGGTTAGTAAAAAAGCTGCTATTTTTACATTACGAAAAGACACTTCAATTTTATTTATTTATACCAGCCTATTTTTGTCTCACTGTAAAGAAAACCTCTTCTCATTAGAGAAGGCATGAGCATTGATCACCGTGCTTGCGCAACACGGGTTGGCGAGTTTAGGCTTAACTAATATTATAAGAAAAGATTTGCTTTGTTGTGTCTGTTTGTTACGCTTTCACGTTGAAACGGCTAAACGGATTTAGATGGAATTTCATCTAAATCCGTTTACCTTAAGCTGCGTTATCTTTCGATATCTCCACGGGATCGAGCTGTATGCGGGTGAAACAGCGAGGCACAGCTAGTATTTATTATAAATCTAGGTTTCCTCACAATGGTATTAATATAATGACGGTTATTTTCGTTATGTACGTAATAGTTGGAAGCCAGATATTCCAACAACCTTTAAATTGTGGTCAAACTGAAAGTACTTTTGTGACTTGACTTCAAGATTGTATACCAGAATGTTCATGATTTTTTTTAACATTAAAATTACCCGCGGTTTCACTAATATTTTACCGAGCATTATTTTGTGTCAAAAATATCCCTCTCCTAATAAAGTAGGTAGGTATCACAAATTCTCTAAGATTAATTTCGTCCTTAATATTAAGTGCGGCGATGACAGAAACTTCAGTTTTGGAACAAATTGGGCTGCTAGAAACTTAAGTGGGGCAAAACGAATAATTTCATTAAACAAAATTGACAATTTAATTGTACAATTAAGGACACTTAGAAGGTTCCATTGAAAGTAAAGTATTAATTAAATTAAATCGGGAGTATTTTGGAACTCTGAACTCTTGATACCATATTTATTTTAACCCCTCACTTATAATTACTCGCCTAAAATCAATATTATAATTACTTCTAGGCACAGGGATAATGGCCCCGACTTAAAGTCAAAGCATTTATTTCAAATATGTATGTAGGCACATAAAAGGCACTTTTGAACGTCAAAACTTACAACAAAATAGAATTGATTCTAGTCGCCCATTCCTAAAGGTGTTTTCATATGGAGAAGAAAGGGCAAGAAACTCCACCGTTACTCTTTTAAAATGTTTTACAATATTTTGCATACATTTATTATTTAATAATAATATGTGAAGACGATGCACTTAAAATAAAATTACTATAGGTACCACAATAGATAAAAGAATTAAAAATGAAACCATGACATATAAATTAATTGTCTGATAGATATAATAGATACATAGTGCTCACGTATTTACAAATGTGGTAAAAGTAAACGATTTTCATTTAAATAAAAAAAAACGAGTTACGTTAGTTACTAGTTTGAACCCAAGCAGGCACTTTACTTTGTGTAAATTATTTCATAATTACTGTGAAGGAAACCATCCTGAGGATACCGGCATGTCCTAGAACCAAAAATTCGAAGACATGTGACATTTACCACCCCGCACTAGGCCCGCGTCATAGATAGACAGTACACTCCCTCTCACCCAGAGGAGGCCTGTGTCCCAGCAGTGGGAAAATTCTAGGCTGATTATGCTAATCACTTCTTATGTATTCTAATTACTCTCCATAACACACATTCTTTCTGGGATAAGTTAAGTAGAGGTACGTATGTTACAAAACAATCGAGCTATGCCTTATAATTCTGTGAAAATATAG
Source organism: Luperina testacea (assembly GCA_927399505.1). Taxonomy (NCBI): domain Eukaryota; kingdom Metazoa; phylum Arthropoda; class Insecta; order Lepidoptera; family Noctuidae; genus Luperina; species Luperina testacea. Next base: position 996,027 of record OV656774.1, read on the forward strand.
GTCTTATTCCTTCCTCCTTATAAGTCTTATTACAGTACCTGCAAGCTGACGTTACCAGCTAAAGTAATATTTTTAATTAAAACAAACTTTAATTCTAAAATGTTGGTTTTCGTTCACAAAAACCGACTTTGTCTAAAAACAGTTCCAAGTGTATAAAATGTGACAATGCCTTCATTACTTTATAATAAACCAGACGTTATTTCAGACAGCCTGTCTTTCCACGAAACCGTCTTCAAATTGTCGTTCTTAGTTATTAAAACGGCTTTTATTGTAATAATTTGAGAGGTCATAGATCTCGACCCATTTGTAGAGGGAGGCTTAATCTATGGTACATTTGAATGGGTTTCTCGAAAAGTCCCTTTAATGAAGTTAAAGGAGTCTTCATAATTCTTCGAGGGGTTGAATTTGGATGTCGTGATCATTTATTACTTGTTTTAATAGGATTAAAGAATGCAAAGCTCCCGTTAATATGTTTGGCGATGGGTCATTATTTTTGGTCGGAGTGGTATTAAAATTGGTGCATATTAAATAGGTGTTTTAATGGCACATTGACTCGATCACTGATGATGTTGATTAAGGCTAGTGTATCAATATCTAATCCACGTCCACGTCACGGCGTCACGATAACACAGGGAAGGAAAATGTATGAAATTATATGAAGACCCTTTTAAATTCCTGTCCACAATGACATTATAATGTGCACGAATATTCATACATTTTTTGGACGTGGACATGGACGACTACGATAGTATCGTCATCATCTGCCTCGCCTTTTCCCAACTGTGTGGGGGAATCGGCTTCTATTCTAACCGGATGCAGCTGAATACCAATATTTTACATTGAATACGATAAGACTGGTGCTGGCGCTGATTAATTCGACAGGACTAAACTAAAACTTATTTTCTGTCCTTTTCTTAATGAAATAGAAAGAAAAAGATGCACTGAACTTAAAATTAGTTAAGTTCGTGACAAGGGAAACGGCATCTATGACCAAGAAAAGATGACTAACCTGTCACTCGTACCTACACACCATACTAAATGTATTATATGTCACGTATAGGTAACGTGGTTTCAAGCACATTTCAGCCGTCTCCAACAAACACAAGCACAGTTCCTTTTACCTTTACTTCTTCAAGCTAGAACAAACAGTTCTTTGAAATTCTTCAGAACTTCAGTAGTACAAACAGTTGGAAGGTACGTACTATAATAATGTATGAAAAGCCGTTTAAAAGCCGGTTACCGGCGAACGGTAAACGGTGGTCATTACCGTCATTTCCATCATTACCGTTACTTACCGTTCTGTAATGATATGCTTACTGTCAATGAATAATGGAAGGGTTTGCAGGTATTTTGTAGATTACGTGGGTTTTACTTGCTTTGAGCTATGGAGCAGAAGACACAATTTAAAATCGGTTTGTAAATAGCCCATAATAGTAACAAAAATATGGGTGGCTATGACATTACCCATCTTTCATCAACCTAACCATGATTGTATATGGAGCCTTGTAATATTTTATTACGTCACTGAACTGTATTAATAATTACCATGAGGGGTAAGGTGGTAAGTTATGGGGGAGATCTTTGCCAATACAAGTTGATTAAAAAAAAAGTTTTAAGCTTCTCAATACGGTACAATCTTGATGTATTCGTACGAAAATCAGAAACAACAGCTCACAACACAAAAAATGCAAAAATTATAATCACCTAATAACAAAATTACAAAAAGAGTAAATACCGGTCACCCATCTACAGACTGACCGCGTCAAACTCAGCTTAACCTAACAATTATATCGAGCCACGCGCTTATTTAGCCATGAGTCCTTCACATGCTATAACACTGCCGACCACAATACCGTACCCACCCTCAGCCGTTTAGAGCCATGAATTATGTATGGCGTAATGTAGTGCACGTTGTGTACGTCTGTTTGTCACTACATTACTGTACAATGTGCGGCCATTGTATTTGTGAGCGACGTGACGTAACTTGACAGGTAGAAGAGATTATTATGAAATATTTTGAAGTCATGGTTTTGTTTTTAACAAATTAATAAGTAAATTATGTCATGTACATGTGGGGGAAAACGTTTCTTTTATGTTTTAGCGTAGTAGATTACCGCTTTCGTTCCGTTTCTGTGCAGCACACTAATGTCAAACTGACAGCTGTCACTTTATGTTCCTGCGTCAAAAGTACTCTGTATCTATACTATTTATATGTAGTGCAAATTAGCCGATTAGTTAACTTAATTTATTGTTTAATTTACTAAAACATGGTATACTAGGTAGAATGTACAGACGCCAGCACATCAGATGTTTTGGTTTGGGCATCATTGACTGTCACTTTATGAGCTCCGATATACTCAACGAAGCTCGTAAACGTACACAAACAATCCAATAACATAACACCAATTGCACAAGACGATAACAAACCTATTCATTCCATGTTACTTGAAACTACAGTAAATAATAAGCAGCTACCAATCCTTTTACCTTAATGAACAATCCCGCTTTAACGTGAAAGCACTTTAAATACTGCTTCAATTCCGCGAGACAATACGCAGCTGTTAATCAGCTTCCCCTTAATTCCCGTAACCGCATAAACCAATAAGAATTACATTATTAACATCTACTGCAACATCCACAACATCCACCATTCTTACATTATTTCATTAACGTAAATAAATAAATACAAAATTCTGAATCGGCTCCCATCGGATTACACAGCAATCCACTTTGCAATGGCGAGAATTTCGCTTTAATTCACACTTGTGCAGTTTATTTGCACTGCACTGTACATCTGTATGTTTAATCGTCTGTTTTGATACGCGCTTTATTGTTAAAGAGTCATTTGATTTAGTTGTACAGTTTCGCAAAATAAATGCGTGAGCGAAAATGTATGTTGAATTTATCAAATCAAAGTAGGTATTCAAAAATTCTCCATGGGGCGTAGACTTGAATATAAATAATGATTGTATAGGTGGAACCCAAAATATGAAAAACATTATACCCTACATCTTAGCCTTGGCCGTAACGGTATTGGATCTGTTGAAAATACCATTATTAATAAGTACGCGAAAGCTACCTTTCTCAAAATGTCACTAAATCCCAATATAAAAAGAAAATAGTTATTTGTGCAACAAGAGAGCAAAATAATTTTTTGCTGCGAGTGCTGATTTTGAATCCCGAGCAAGCGAAGGATTCAACGATTGAATCACGAGCGTAGCGAGTGATTCTAAAGTTGAATCCTGAGTGTGGCGAGGGATTCAAAGGCACGAGATGCAAAAAAAACTTTGCTCTCGTGTAACACACATAACTTTTCACTTCAGCAGCGAGAACACTTTAGGAGATAAAATAATAAACAGGAATAGATTGAAATAACTATTTATTGTGAATAAAAATAATCAACATTGTAGGTAGATACCAATTCTATAAAATCTAAAAAATAATATAGCATCACCGTCTCCGAAATAACTGCTTGCGCCCTTTGTAAGTCTCCATTCATTGAAGACATGGTATGCTTTCAGATATTTCTCGCGAGACTTCTCAGGTAGGAAACTTAATTCTGCTTGTTATTTTAACTCTTCCGGTGTTAAAATACTGTTCTCGTCGCTAGTTTCACTCATATTTTACGATTATTTGAATATATTTTAACTTATTCAACTCTGTACGCCAGTCACGAAATTTTATTCCCGCTCTTTTATTTAAATTAAGGCGTGTTCGGAAATAGCACCCATGATATTTTATTATTCAAAATAGTATATTACGTACCTAACATTTATTGAAACTAGAAATAAATATTTACAAGTTAAATATCAGTTTTATTTGCAGTAAATACTTATTTTCGTTTAAATACAACAATAAGTTAAAAATTCAATAAATTACATTAAAAGACATAATTTTCTTTTTGCAAAATTGTGAGACAAAGTAACTTTTAAATTTTTTTTTCAGCAAGCCGCGAATATATTATTCAGCCTTGGGTTAATCATACAATTCGAAACATTCACACTCTATCTCTTTCCCGCCATTAGAAAGAGAGAGAGACAAAGACCAGCCCTTTCGAAGTTCGGATTTTGAATTCGACCTCAAAGACAAACACGTTCAGAATTTCGTACTAACTAAAGAAATGCAAAAAGAAAATTATGTCTTTTAATGTAATTTATTGAATTTTTAACTTATTGTTTTATTTAAACGAAAATAAATATTTACTGCAAATAAAACTGATATTTAACTTGTAAATATTTATTTCTAGTTTCAATAAATGTTAGGTACTTACGTAATATATGTATTTTGAATAATAAAATATCATGGGTGCTATTTCCGAACACGCCTTAATTTAAATAAAAGAGCGGGAATAAAATTTCGTGACTGGCGTACAGAGTTGAATAAGTTAAAAAATATTAAAATAATCGTAAAATATGAGTGAAACTAGCGACGAGAACAGTATTTTAACACCGGAAGAGTTAAAACAACAAGTTATTATTAATGCAGAATTAAGTTTCCTACCTGAGAAGTCTCGCGAGAAATATCTGAAAGCATACCATGTCTTCTGAATGGAGACTTACAAAGGGCGCAAGCAGTTTTTCGGAGACGGTGTTGCTATCTTATTTTTTAGATTTTATAGAATTGGTATCTACTTTCAATGTTAATTATTTTGATTCACAATAAATAGTTATTTCAATCTATTCCTGTTTATTATTTTATCTCCTAAAGTGTTCTCGCTGCTGAAGTGAAAAGTTATGTGTGTTACACGAGAGCAAAGTTTTTTTGCATCTCGTGTCAAAATTAGCACTCGCAGCGAAAAACTACTTTGCTCTCTTGTTGCACAAATAACTATTGTGTCATGGTTCTCTCTTTCTCTCAAATCTTATTCATATTTAGAATATGAATAAGATGTGTAGTAATTTTAAATACTGAACATAAAATTGAAAGTATTTGACTAGGCTCAAATGTTTTGTCTGTAAGTATAATTTTTTCTACTATGTTTTCTTTGTTTTTTAATCTTTATTTTTATTCAATTTAAATTCTAATTATCAAATTTAATAATATACTAGTATAACTTTAATAATAATATGTTATTTTAACTTTAAGTGCTACTATTTAAACTATCTAAGTTTGGTGATATGGTCTTCTACAATAATTGAGCAAGCACATAGATTTTAGTTCTTGTCCTTACTTTATAATATAGCATAAGGTATCACCTTACACAATAATCATTTTATTTTATTAGGATCTCCAACAAAGAATACTCTTTTAAACCAAAAGGCTGTCTCCAAGAAGTCATATTGAGTACCTAATAAAATATGTAGTTTGTTTAATATTACTATATACCAAGTTTGTATGTATGCAAGAATATAAATACAGAAATAGTTATAGTCGACAAGGTGTATTCATTCCATTTGAAACCCGCAAAAATCTTCGTACAAACTCCTTCTTTCACATTGCGACAGTTGAACAGATACCTACTACAAAGAAACCGCTATTTCCAAACACATTACCTAACTTTGCTCGCGGTCGGGTAAATAATGTGAACAGAGCTACATCACGTGACTATTAAGCTGGTACTAAGTACCCCATTTATTTGGTCGCCAGAGTAATATCGGCGATCTTCGGGGAGAAAGATAATTCTTTACTTATCTTTTCAATTATCTCCTTTCGTTTGATTGCGCGAATTTATTTGGTATTGGTCAGCTTTGTGGAAGCTAATAGTTTGGTCAGGAAATCTATCGGAAATCTAGGAATTGGTTTCAGCCAAGATTGTATTTTAAGAGATACAGGAATTCTGATAAAATGTTACCTCTATTTTGTAGGCTTGAGACATTTACTATAATACAAATTTCGGTAAGTGGGTCGTCTTAGGGGGGTTCTCTAACATAATCTTCAAAAGAAAGAGAGCTAAGTATAGAAACCCAAGTATTTCTAGTTCAGCATATCCAACGAAATATACATTATGTTACTGACCCACATAAAAATACTGATGAGATTTTATTTTCGCATTTCTGCAAACAAAGCGAACCCAGGGTCCATCAACGAATCTCTACACACAACCAAAAGAATGAGACGCATCGTTTTTTCTCTAATACAAGACCCTTTGAACTGTCATCAAAATAATCGTTACGGGTCGCTTCGCTTGTATTCAATTTTTATACCAATTCGTTTAGGAAAGTCTTTCTTCAGACCTATTCCAAATTCTCGGAACCCCTTTTAATTGGAAAGCTCGAATAGAATAATTTTAATTTGAAATATTCATTCGTGGCGGTCGCGCTGCCAGTAAGTCCATAAAACGTTCTTTTGAGTGCAATAAAGAGATCGTGTTTCGTTTGCGGGCAAAATTTTATGAAAGATCTTGCCCACAATTTTTCTTGCAAGTTGACCTCGTAAAAATGTGGAATTTAAAATGTGGGGGAGGTAAATTAACATAAACATGCTGTGTGCCTACGGTAGTAAATATTTTATTTACGCCTTTTATTTCTACCTTTAAGATGAAGTAACAGCACTCTCATTAACATGTTGAAATATACATTTTTAATATTATTTTTAAAACGTTAAAGGTTGCAGACCTCTGTATATTTTTTTTCATTTCTCATACTCGGAAAGTAGTGTTTGTTTGATCCCAATAGCGGGTGGAAAACGCTGCTTCCCACCTTTGGGCGGGAAAGACTCATAGTAATTGCTTCCCTCTAGGGCGGGAAATATTTTTTAATTAGAAATATTGGTTAGGTAGTCAAACGATTTTTTTTACATAATTAATAAAAATGCTGCGGTCTTGTGAGTGTATAAACAGCCTGTGTGAATAAAAAAATACGTATTAAGCGGGACGGCCCGCGGCGGTGACGCGGTGTGTTTCATATTTAAAATTTAAAAAAGACATAATTTGGCGAGATACTAATATGTAAGCTGTATCGAAATTCATAAACTTGGTTTTATAGACTAATATTTGATTAAAAATGAGTTCAAGCGATTCTGAAATGTTGACCCCAGATTCGGTTAAAGACGAGGCAAATACAGTAATCGAAAATCTTTCGCCAGATATTTCAAAAGAAAGATACTTAAAATCATACAATGATTTTATGAAGTGGCGAACAGACAAGAAAATAATAAATATTTTAGAAAAACAATTGTTTTGTTTTTTATTCAAGAGGAACAACAAACAGCTACAATATAAAACATAGAAACAAAAAATATACAAAACATAACAATATAGACAATATTGAAGCCCACAACGCTGTTCACAGATTGACGATAGGATAAAATACAGTGAAAATAATGAAAATAATCGCTAGGGTTACAAATTCAATTATTTTTGAAGTGAAAACTTCTTTAGCGGCGCTGTGTACTATTTTTGGAATGGGTAAAAACTTCTAAATTCGCGTCAGGTCACGTGACCCTGATCGAAAATTCGTAAGACGTAAAACGTCAGACGTAAAACGTAAGACGCGCGTTGTTGAGGACAGCGCCATCTATACACATCGGGAAGAACTACGAGGGCCTCGCGTACTAACGTCAGACGTAAAACTTAAGACGCGCGTTGTTGAGGACAGCGCCATCTATGCACATCGGGAAGAACTACGAGGGCCTCGCGTACTAACTACGTAGTTCATCCAACAACGACGAGATGGCGCTGAACCACGGATATATAACTGTGTGCTTATTTGTAAATCTGAATAAATTCCTTTCACGAGAAGAATAAACCAGTCACTTTGGTCATCATACCTGATTTGCAAAAAACCCTATAAAATAAGGAACACACCTTAACACGCGTGTTTTGTTTATAAGACGATTCACAAAATACACTCGTAATTGTTCAAGTTTTCACTTCTGTCGGCACTACCGGAGTGCCAGTTTTTTTTTTTACTTTCTTTATATTCGAAATGAAAAGTAGAGTGTTTAACACGGGTGAAAGTCATCAATTCCTACTCGGACTATATCCGTCTAAATACCTCGTATAGGAATTGATTCCTTTCGAACCTTGTATAACAATCTACTATTTCCTAGCTCTAGCGGATTCTTTGATAACTTCATTTTGTTAATTAAATGCATAGGTATACTTATTAAGCATTTTTATCGTCACTTGCTCCTGTGGACGTTCTCATAAAGAAATTAATTTTGCGCCAGCTTCTTCAATACCTACTTGTCGAAATCAATACACAATAATTATCGTCTTCAATAAAAAGTCTCATTCAACCACGCAATATCCTAATAAATCCATCTTCCACGAACATGTTTCCTTCACTCATAATTCAGCTCCAACACACAACCGCGATAATCTTACAACTGTTTGGCGTCGTCAAATGAAGCGAACGCAATCACGTATTGGTTTAGGACGACGTGCGGGCACAACCCGGCCGAGTAGAAGATAAGTTTCTTGCTCAATAGAGCGTGACAACAGACGACATGCCATTTAGCCGGGTTATTGTCTGATTGTGATGTATACGGTAGCGTTCTAATGTTGTTTTAGGCAATTTATTGAATTTGTGTTAATGTTTTGTTGGTTCTGTTATTGTTTCTTTAGGTTAGGATATTGAATTTACGAGCAATAACTTCATTCGATTTAGCGTCAACTTTTAAGCTTTATAGTAACCCTTTAAAATATTACAAGCACCTTGGTGTGGTCTTTTAATAACCTCTCTAACAACAAAATTCTTATCATTGCGAAATCTAACAACCAAAACGTTTATAAATCTAAAATTATTTCTGTCATTATACCCGTAGTGCACAGTAAAACAAAGGAAACCAATCTAAACCAACAACGATCTCCATAAAGTTTCCTCGTATCGTACAAACCCATAATTCAATGCATGCAGCACACCGTTTTATAAACTTAAATTACCCATTTTTCATTTTTGCGCAACATTCTACATTCAGCATGAAAAGCAATATGATAGGAAAGGATACAATAGCTTTGATCCAATAGAGTCAAGATCCAAGTCCTGCTCAAGCAAGTTAATAGCTGTGTATAGGCAAAGAACAGTTTAAATTAACTTTCTCGTCTGGTACGCCCGGTTCGCTCTTAATGTACCAAGTTTATATGAGGAAGTTGAAGTCAAAAATTTTAAACGACATGTATATTTAAAATAACCACCTGAAGAGATTTTCTTAATGTTCTAACTCAATTGTTCTGCTCTTGAAGTTTCGTGGACTTTATTATAAGTAAGAACATGCTGCCGCTGTTATAGCAGTTCCTTTTAGATTCTTATTTGTAATGTTCAAGATCTTCTGGAGCTGAGCTTGGCGTTTCGTCAAAGAGGTTTCACATACAATCTATAGAGATTGAAAGAGCTGGAAGGCATAGGAAGAAGCCTTTACTCGGCAGTGGGATGATGCAGGCTAACAATTACCAGTAACAATCTTCAATGCACTTTCCTAGTGATACCTGGATATTTAAACAACTTTATTAAATCATTGACGCAAAGTTTATTTCGAAAATCACAGTTTACCTAATTTGACTCATATGGATGACATCATAGTTCGGACAAATCTGTCGAAGTCACTTTCAAAGCTAAGTGTATTTCGCAAAGTAAATTAAATATAAATAATAAAGCAAATTCATTCTCTTAACTCCCACCAATTCCAAGGCTTCTAGATAGATAGATAGATAAAACGTTTATTCAGTGCAACAAAAGACACAATACAGGTAGGTATTAAAAACATCAAAAAAGGTGAAAAAAAAATAACAAAGACTAAAAAGATAAATTATTGACCCATAGACACCTAGCTCATAAACATGTATAACGGTCGATCACTACTGGGCTGTGTGTGTCTCATGGTTGCACTAAATGGGAGTCCAGCTCAGCATATGCCAGGTACAATACCTGAAGCTGGTATTCTGCTGCATCCCGTTAGTGACACACGGATGTCGAGAAGACACATCTGAGTTTCAATAAAATGGTACCTACGTAGTGCGGCGCGTATATTATAAAGGTGGTAAGTACCCACAGTTGACTTGCTTTTAAAACCGACAGAATGAAAGATTTTGAAATTTTAAACCTATTAAATATTTGTGTTAGTGTCTCTGGATTACTTGATTATCATAGTGTAGGTAATAATATGTTATGTAATGAATTTACTAGTTTATGTTTTTAAGCGTGTATGTGTACGAGTTTTCTAAGCGATGCTTCAGGTTACAAAATCAATGACCGCTGACCGGCATTCACAATGTTTCAATCAGCGAGTATCGATCGAGTGTAGGTTCGCATCCCGTATGCAGCCTGTTACACATTCATAGTACGCCTGCGAACTAGCGTGCGGTAAATATTGCATGGCTTGATGATCCAGTAGATTAGGGTAAGTAATTTTTAATTAGATCAATGGAGTTTGTTTATGGATTACTGTAGTTGCAGGAATGCGGTTATTCGAGGTAACTTAGAAATGTTAAATTTCTTTAAAAATATTTTTATTATTAATTAGCTTTGCAATTTCGTGTTATGTTACTAATAGGCAATGAAAACAATAATATTGTTCAATGCGAAAATATTCTGTTACGCATGTCAATTTTATTTGTTGTGAGAAATTGTTTGGGTTCTAAATATTTTGTTTTTAGTGCGCCGCGATTTATTATTTGATCACGCATAATTTCTGTATACACGGCTCTTTATAATAATCTATAAATTTTATAAATTAAAGTCTGTATGTGTCTCTGTCTGTCTATGTAACCACGTTATTCTTCATTCGGAATTGATTCTTCTACGCAACGGATTTTGATTTGGTTTTCTCCATCGAAAATTTTATTCCGGAAAGTTTATGTGTATAATATACCGGCTGACTTTTTTATCGTCTAGACAGAACAGGGTATTAAAGGTGAACAGAGTAGAAACCTATGGCGCAGTAATCCCTTTTTTTTTAAACATATAATTAATTATACTTTCAATAAATGCTATTACTTATTTGAATCAAACTTTTCTTACACAAAAAAAAAAAGAAATTGACAAGTAATATTATATAAAAAACCAACATGGGCACGCACTCTACGCGCGGAAATTATCAATAAATTCGTAGCTAACATTCAATCCTTTGATTGAAACCATCGGCCGGCTTCAATCAAAGATTGAATAAAAATCGACAAAGTTTCTATGCCATGGGCTTCTACTCCGTTCAACTTGTATACCCTGTTCTGTCCAGGTTTAAAAAAAGTCAGCCGGTATAATAAATAAATCTCGATGTTTTTTCAAGTCATGAAAACGTGCGAAGCAGGGGCGGGTCGCTAGTTTAAAATATAAGCCGAAAAGCTTCCTCAAATGATGAATGATTAAAATTCAACCTGTCAAAAATGCTAATCAAGCTACCATAGTATCTACTAAATTAATATTTTATGTTACGTTATATCCATGAAATTAAATTGACAGCTAACTATGGTTAACATAGCTGTGGTTCCACTTAATCAAAATACACAAACCATCATAATCAAAAGCTGACATCAAATAGTTGTCACATTATCATCTCAATTTCTAACGCGATTAGTATTCATAACTCGTATACTTGTCGCTATGATCTGTGTGCCATTAAGTTATGGGATATTTGAGGGAGTTATAGACATTATGAATAATAGGCGAATATTGATAGAATGAATGAAAATGGACACATTTGTTATTTTTATGTCAAGAAGATGCAATTTGTTTACAATCCCTTCATAGTTATTTTACCAATTACTCCAATATTTTCGCTGCAAAGTCACATTTTTCGACAAATCGTACCACGTGAATTGTCGTCTTATGCATTATAGTATGTACCCATACAATTGGTACATTGTACTGTCATCTGTCTATCGCATTCGATAGTAGAACAAGAATTCGGTATGAGATTCTCAGACTCCTGTCAGACTCTCCGTAACTGCTTTGAAAATTTACTTTGGGTCGTTGTGCATTTACTCAGCTAAACACAAGATTTCACAACAGACTTACAGCTAAAAGACATATTCGAGCTTTCAGGCACCATGATTGAAAGCTGATATATCTAATGCAAATACCAAATACACTGCCTTATATAACCTAAACTAACCCTCGTCCTCCTATATCTTACTCCACACTAACCGTACAAGCAAAACTGTGCAGTTAATATAACGTAGTTAACTCGTATGTCAAAGGGCGCCGTCGTCGTCGTGAATACGCAATCACTAAGTAATCGCGTATCGGTAAATATGTTGCTTATTTACGAGTAGAGTAGGAGGAGGTTGTATCAGCACTTGATGCGGTTTAAATAACTAGTCTCTACTAGTTACGCTAGATATAGTCTGTTCCAAAAGTGTCTGATGAAATTGTAAACAAACCCTGTTCTCGCTTATGAAAGAATAACAGCGCCTTACTTTGTATTTAAATATTTTTTTTTATTAATTTGCTCAAAGAAAAAGTTTTTACGCAATCACTTACTAAAGGCAGGCTGAGGGGCTCGTGGCTAAATAATAACAGCCGCACGGGTCAATCGAAGGTTAAGTTTCACTGACCGCGGTCGGTTTGTGGATCCATTACATAGCGAGACCCCTCCGTGCATCGGAAATCATGTTTAGCCATTAGTCCCGGCTGTCATTCGTAGATCTTTGACTGTCGTTACGGGTAGTCAGAAGCCCAAAAGTCTGAAAACCAGTCGTGCCAATCAGATAGGCAGTCCCTCCATATAAAATACAGGCATTCAGCTGCATCTGGTTAGCCTGGAAGCCGACCCCAACATAGTTGGGAAAAGGCTAGGCAGATGAGTAAGAAACTACTATTGGTCAATTATGACATTATGTTAATTAGACTCATTTTAAGAGAGACTGTCTAACTTCATTTTTACCAATGGAATTTATAGTCTTTCTTTCGTATATTCTGTACATTCAAAGAGGCAATTATTATTTTCTGAGAATTTCCAGATTGTAATTGCCCCACAAATGTAAACGGCGTATTTTTATGCAGAAAAGAAACAAACATTGATCAAATAATCCAACCAAGGTTATTAGCAACCTTCACCGTCAGTCAATCCAGACTAATATTATAGATGCTAAAGTAGCTCTTTTTGTCAGTTACATTTTCGCACCATAATGGCTGAAAAGATTAAATGACAAGCGAACAAACAATGACCTGTGTTAAGACACAGGATACTTTTTGACCCGGTAAAACGTTCCTGTTGGATAATTTCCTACCACCGTGCACCGTGTAAAAAAAATATTACCATTCGAAAATAAAATGTTTTTTTTTTTTATATTAAAATATTCACTAAAAATCGTAAATTGATACTCTATTTATTTAATTAATTCTAATTTATTTAATTAAATAAATTCCGACATTGCTGTCTTTCAAGTTCGCGTGTACAGAGTGTTTCTTGAACGTATCAATTTACGATTTTTAGTGAATATTTTAATATAAAAAAAAATAAAAACATTTTATTTTCGAATGGTAATATTTTTTTTAGCATGTATGGATGCTATACTATTGCGGGTTAACGGGAACGCCCTCTGTTAGTTAACATACTGTATATCACATCCGAGTTGAGAACCTCCTCCTTTTTTGAAGTCAATTAAAAATGGTATTCAATATTTTGTAAAAAAAAAGAAGCAAGTGCAATATTTTTAAAAGAGTAACCGTGGAGTTTCTTGCCGGCTCTTTTCCATATGAAACGACCAATTGGAACCGTGCACCCAGCTTCTGACGTTTCGTAAGTGCCAATGTAGGTTTAATGTGAAATAAAATATTTTGGTTCACATTTTAATTTTGAATATAAATTTCCCTGTGCACAATCCAAAATACACTTTCCCACAGTTTTGTGAGCGTTCACAAAACTATTGTATATTCTAACGAAGCGTTGTCGTGTTTGTTTAATTGTCCATCTGTTAGTTTTCAGTTAACCGCTGAAATGTTTCAGCGCTGCCGACATACGGGAACTGGACTAAATAAACGGAAAAATATTCTTTTCACCTATATTCGATTTTCGAATGTTTTTAGTGTATTAGATACTCGTCACGCTGGTATTTCCCAAAGGGTAGGTAGGGATGTTTATTTCTTCTCTCCTGCATCAAGTGTATGAACAGGGTAGTTCACTCATACTCCATAGAAAGGGAGGATTCTCATCCAGGGTGTTGTGTTGGTGGGCTACTGCTCGATGATTGATGTCGGGACGTTGTATATACGACGCAGCCAACTGGTTAAAATAGCCGTTCAGTTAACCGCATGGCCTTTGGAAGTAGTGCTCGCCTCGGTCCGCTCTCTCGGCTCACACGCAGTTGATCACAGTTCTAAGTTTTTTTTTTTTGTTTCTTGGGAAGAAAATCCTCATGGATGTCCGCCGGCCTAAAAGCTGCTTGCTGCTCTAAAAGGACATGCATATAGTGACCTTAGCGGTGATTTTCTTCAGAAAGATCAAGTGCGTAGTACTTGTAACCGGCGGCGTGTGTGACCTGAAGGACAATTCCTGTAATTAAAAACGTTCAAAATCTAGTCGCAATCTCATCTCAGCGACAATATGTAGGGAAATTAGAGGTATTTTTGACAGATTGGAGATCAGACTGTAAACCTTCATAAAATTACGAGAATTACCCCTCTCATGTATTGTATTACAAAATCAACCACAAATGGTGTTATTTGCTGATGACACTTCCTTAATTTTTAAGGTAAATAGACATGCTACAAATTTTGACGACGTAAATAATGCCCTACTGCAGGTCCAAAATTGGTTCACTGCTAACAATTTAGTATTAAATGGAAAAAAAACTAAGTGCACAAAATTTCCTTTACCAAATGTCAAGGGTAGTGATTATGAGGTAACATTGAATCAAGAGAAACTAGAATTCGTCGATAAAACTATTTTCATAAGGATCACGCTCGACTCAAGACTACAATAGGGTTCTCATTTAACATCTCTTGCAGGACGGCTAAGTTCAGCAGCTTATGCTGTCAGAAAAATCCGTCAATTTACTGATGTAGATACCGCGAGACTAGTCTATTTTAGTTACTTTCATAGTATCATGTCTTACGGTATTTTACTTTGGGGACAGGCTGCAGACATCGATTCTATTTTTATTCTGCAAAAAAGAGCCATCAGAGCCATGTATAATCTCCGCAGGCGCGATTCTTTAAGGGAACTGTTTAAGGAAATTAACATCATGACGGTGCCTTGTCAACATATCTACGAAAATATCATGTACCTACATATGTAAGGAGTTTTTAGTAAAAGAGGTGAAAGACATAATTATAGTAGGTACTAGAAATAGGGCCCTATTAGTAGAAACAGGTTTCAGACTGGCTAAAGTAGATTCATCTTTTATGGGGAACTGCTTAAAATGTTATAATAAAATACCTCCCCACATTCTTCAACTGAATGAGACAAAATTCAAGTCTTGTATAAAACGCACACTATGCAGTCAGGCATATTATAAGTTAGGGATTACATCGCTGATAAAAATATCTGCCTCAATGCTCCTGCTCTACAACCACAACTAATTAACTAAATACTGTTGGAGCTGCTGAAGATTGTAAGACTATATTTGCATTGTATAACTCAATTCCCTTTTGTATTGTATAATTGCATAGCACAGATGTGAGTTACTATTACCATACCATTTACCGGGTAATAATATGTCTTTCATTGACTTGAATGTGCCCTGGCGGCTGATAGTATGTCAATGTCTCGCTAACGGTGGCGGGTGTGTTGGATCATTTAGCTCCCTTCAAAATGGTTGAGCTGACTGGTGCTGATCTATGCGTCATGTTCGTGAACGGGCGCCCCGTCAGTTGGGGCTGGTCATGACTTAGCTGCCTCAGCTTATTTTTAATTTTTTTTTTTTTTTATTATTATTAATTAAGGAACTAAACAAAATACAAACATTAAACATCACAAAAACCTCAATAGGTTTGTCCGGATGTTGAAACACTTTAAGCAATCTTAAAAACTAACTTAAAACTTAGTTATTATACTCGTAACACATTGTTTATAAAAAATTGTGAGGTAGTCAGTAAATAACAACCATAATGAACAAAAAGCAAAAAGCGACGAAGACGCTAATCACTCATTGAATGAAAGGTATGTACACACTACACAGTATGATGCATTTTCAAAGAGAATCAAAGAATTTTTTGTATTTATTTTTATAGTTATTGTTTGTTATTTCCGATTGGAATTTTGTTGGAACATCATTAATTAGAGTTGGTATTAAATTTTGTTTTGTTACTATTTGCTGTAGTACTCTGGACGCTTTTAACGCGTACGTCTTTTTTATTTTTTACATCGTTCTCATATTATATAATTAAAAATATATGCACTTTTCCTGTTGACAGCGATGTGGACGAATTTTTCGACGCCCTGTAACCCTTTTTGATACTTGTAAATATTTTTATTTCTATTATAGAGTTAGTGTGTAAATAACAAGGATTAGTTATTGTTTTGTTTCTGATTAATAAATATTAAAAATTCAAAAGTAATGATGTAACTAATATTTTTGTAAAATATAATTTAAAAAGAGTGTCAATGGAGTTTTTTGCCCGTTCTTCTCCATAGGTACCTACGCTTTGGAATGGGCAACTAGCTTCATATTTTCTGACTGACCGACTTCTTGACAATTCAAAAGTGCCTGTTAATAGTTTAATTGAAATAAATGCTTTGAGTTTTTGAGTTTGTATGAATGAATACGAAGCAAATGGAGTATGTTAGGATCGTAGCAGATAGCGTTCTGTAGTTTCTGCCTACCCTCATGGGAAGAAGGTGTGAGTTTTTAGGTGTATAATATAGTGTTCCAGGGTATTTTTAGTTGCAATCGAGTTGAGTTGAGTAAAGTACATACAAATATTTAGTCGTTACTGGTAAGAAGGTAGCAAGGCAAACAGTCACTGCTGGCACCATTAACTTGACCATAACTCTTAGAATCAGAACCCATAACCATATTTCACGTCAACGAGCCAGAAAACCCAAAGAAATATGTTATCAATTAATTGATCTCACACCAATTCTTTGATTCAATTAACGAACCAATTGATTGGGAAATACTTTCAATTAACTCTTAGACAGTGGATTACCGTCATCAGGATGGTCGTTGTCCGACCGGAAATGACGCAATAGGGTGTGTGACGGACCGGAAACTATTACTAGTAACCCTCGCGAAGCGTACTGTGGACGATAGGGTTTTTGTTCGTCCAATATGGGCTATATGACGCAATATGATGGGATTTTGTGAGGGTTATGGCCCATATGGTATGTTTCCGGCTTTAAAAAGGATAAAGAGATAGGTCAATGTTACATAAAATCGACTTATTATTCTCGTTTTTATGTTACCGCAAAACATAGGTTTCGCAACAAACGGGGACATTGCTATAATGACATCATTACAACAATCTGCAATAACCAATCAGAGGATTGGTTATTGCAGATTGTTGTGGTGATTCGCAAACAGAACCTCCCTACTGGTACTATTTCCCACCATTTGGAGTTTTTTAGCCTCCCTGCAGTCCCAAAATGAAAAATTCAGATTCCTAGGCATTAGAGTAGCAGCCTCCTCTTTAGGAAAACAAGTTACTGCCCTTATGGTACTAGTATTTGCCAAGTGAGGTTTAAATCAAGGCTTCCTCGTAATAAATCGGTTAATAAAGGACCTGAATGTTCCTACCTTATCTAATAAGAGTCAGGGTTTACTCTATCTGTAGGACCTTTATTCACTGAAATCATGCGACCTAGTTTTTAAGCATTGTTGAAGATTTTTTATAAATAAAGATTTTTTATTTATTTATTATTTAGTTTATAGCCCTATTTCCTGATCAGAAAAAAACCTTACGGATTAGGCAAAAACCTCACGGATCAGGCAAAAACCTTACGGATCAGGCAAAAAAAACTATACCTACTAGTCAAGTACGATCATTCTCGTTCCACTCGACTACTCACCAATAATAACCGTCACCTAGCTTTAACCCTCCGCTACTATCACGCTACAATATATTCACACATAACCCTCTCTCCGCCACGTCGGGTTAACCGGAGATGGGCACGTCCCGGATGCCACCTCTATCATTTTAGCGGAGAGATATTTTAGGATAGCGTGGCATTCAAACTCTATTATTCATTTTATTTAGGTTTTATTGAAATGCTTGCGGTATGCAAAAAGGATTTCTGTGTAAATATAGATTTTTGACCTTGACTTGGATAACTTAGTTGGTTGATATTCCTGTCAATTCCTATCCAAAGAAGTATTCACATAGATTGAACTACAACAGTTTATCGTTTTAACAAAATATATTTTTAAGTATTAGGATAGCTTGTGGCTAAGTAATAATAGTCGCACGGGTCGATCGATCAGGTTAAACTACGCTTGCGGTTGGTCTATAGATGGGTGACCATCTTTACATACCAAGTCAAGTACACCCTCCGTGCCTCTAAAAACCCGTTAAGCCATGGTCCCGGCTGTCATTCGTGGATCTTTGACAGTCGTTACGGGTCTTCAGAAGCTCTAAAGTCTAATAATCACTGTCTGTCTTACCAAGGAGTATCGTATTACCCAGTAATGGGTTGTGGAGGTCAGATAGGCAGTCACTACTCGCTACAGGTAAAATTCTAGTATTCAGCTGCATCCGGTTAGACTGGAAGCCGACCCCAACATAGGAAAAGGCTAAGCAGATGATGATATTATTAAGTATTACAGATTTGGGTCAGAAACAAAACTGCTAGTTCTGAAACACGGCAAGGTCGTCTTAAACAATGTGAGCAAATCCATGTTATTTACCTACACAATTCCAGGACACTTATCCATCGCACCAAAAGGACACATTTGACTCACAACTGATGAAATAATTTTTTAACCAATTCTTCAAGCAAATATCGTAATTATACAACAAAAGCATAAAATTAAATTCATATCGTATCAAAAATATTTGTCCAGTTTGTATGAAAGTTAAACTGCAAAAAAGCATGCCTCTAACAAGGCGCCATTTCTTGAAAAACAAACAGGACCCGAAACAAATGCTAACGCGCTAATTTCACCAAATCACAACGAGCGTGTGACGTGGATGTTTTGTGTTTTTTGTGATTGCAACCGTGTTTGTAGTGTTACCATATTATTCTCTAACTTTTCTGGATTTTGGCAGGGTTAAAACTTATCTGAACTAAACCTTAAATTATTTCTTATTCAATTATTTTGTAAGTTAAGTTAATTGTTAAAAATATCCTAAGTCCTGTCCTGTCAAGTAAGAATATTTTTTTAATGAGTAATAATGGAAATGAAATTGTTTATTCTGTACTGACTGACGTACCGCGACGGAGTACGCTTATGACTGAGTACTGACATATGAAGACGTATACTACTACGTCATTTTCTCAGTCATTCACGAATTATTCATAGTTCGAGAAGATAATATTAATAAATAAATCAATAAATGATGGCTTAAAAATAACGTAGTGTTCAGTGCACAGATTTAACTTTTCACCCCATCTCACATTTATACCCAAAATCCCTTTGAAGAACGATGGCTAAAATACCGCAGATTAGTTAAAACGCCAGTCCCAAAAAACTTCCAAATAATTCTTGGCAACACTACAGACGGAGCTGGCACCCCTTTAGAAGACCGTCATTTTTCATGTTGAACCGAGCAATTTATGCGCCGCTTAATTAGGTGTTTCATTTATGTTTTATTTATGGCTCGCTTACAACTATATGCATTGCGAAGAACTTTTATGATATGACGTCGGGATACACTTTTTGTCTGCATATTTTTATGCTTTTGTGGGGCCTTTTTGTGTGCGCAGGAATGAGGACTGAAAGTAAAAATGTATGCAAACATAATCAGTCAGCCTATAAGGTTGCCACTGCTAGGACACATGCCTCTCTGTAGAGGAAGTGGGCTGTAATCCACCACGCTGGCCCAGTGTGGAACGGTAGACATCACATGTCTCCGAATTTTTGGTTCTAGAACATGCCGGTTTGCTCATGATGTTTTCCTTCACCATTTTGAGAGCAGTTGTGACGAAATAAATTACACAAAGTAAAGCACTGTCTGGGTTCGAACTTACGACCTAAAACTCATAAGTCGGTGCCGTTACCACTGGGCCACCCCTGATCTGCAGCTGTCAAAGTAAAACTGATGTGAGCAAAATGCTATGTTGCAATGAATGTGTTCGTTCAGAGTTTCATCTAGTTTGGTTCAATGAATAGGCACATGATTTTTTCATATACCTATGCGAAACCATAGCTTTTCTTTTATAGCAAGAAATTGAGATCAAAGATAACAAACGACATCGAATAGAACATCGTTTAAAAAAATACATGTCTATTAAATAGCACTGTTATTTTGTTATCGAACAAGAAAAGTTGACTTACAATATTACGAGTCTGGACTCGTAATAATTGTAAGTCAACTTTTCTGTTTCTGTTCTGTTCTCTGTGTTGACATATGTTTCTAAACATAGTACAGGAGTCCCACATTCTCAAATAACAGACATCTTCAGTAAGTCAATCTATCTATTCACAAAATGCGCTTATAAATATTCCTGTGGTGTGGAAAAGAGACAAAAACCTAATCCTGCCGATGGAGTTATCCTAATCGATATTATTAATATCTCAGAGCGAAATATTCGGAGAGGTTTCTAAGGAATGATGGGTGCACATTCCTACCCCTGTTTTATCGATGTACTCGGTGGACTCATGTATGTGTGTGAAGGGATTAAATACTGTTCGCTTATGATAATGGTTTGCTATTTGTGGTCTGGCTCCTTGACTACCAAAATCAAGAAACAGGTTTATTTTGACGTACCTAATTAATTACATTGTTTCGACAATGACATAATTTTTTAAGTGTATTTAGAACTAGCATATATTTGCCCAAGACTTCGTCCGCGGTATTTCTTCTTTTAACATAAGAATATATCATATGACAGTCGGCAATACTGTAGCTTCCTATTAGTGAAAGAATTTTTGGAATCAGTACATTTCCGAAGATTACCACCTAAACATAAACTCACAAATTTTATATATTTTTTATATTATAGTATAAATTAACAGACTGATAAAGTAATACTTACTAACCTAAACGCAGCTTTTAATTTTTATATTTTTCGCTCATCGAAAAATATCAAATAGCCCAAAATTTAACTCCAAAATTAAAGCGTTGCCCTTTTGAACTAAGGTCCGTGCCTTATTCAAAATACGCCCGCGCACCAGAGCTCTTAGATTGTTCATTCAATTATTAAGAGCGATGCCCAGAGTGACTGACACGCGATTAATATTAGTACTTGCCCTAAATACAAGACAATGTAAAACGGAAAACTATCCATCACTGTATACTAAACATTATTGATAGATGTTCAACTTTAGGGTATCTAAATAGGGTGCAATGGGCAAGTTATTTGGGTAAAGATGTTGTTATTAAATTACCATATGAAAATAAAACGATTGTGGATGCTGTTTCTGACTTTCAACAAATTATGTATTTTCTTTTGTTACTGTATTTTACAGGTTTTATTCTAATTTCTAGGACAAAAGTCTTCAAGTCAAGACACAAACGATTCTCACAAAGACACCAACGATTCTCAAAAAAGTTATCGTTTTGCAGAGCTTTTTTATAAAATAAAATTCATATAGGTACAAGCTTCCGCCCGCGGCTTCGCCCACGAGGTATGTCGACAAAAACTATCCTATGTCCTTTCCCGGGATGCAGTCTATCTCTCTGCCAAATTTTATCGAAATCTGTTCAGTGGTTTAGGCGTGAAAAGGTAACATACAGACAGACACACAGACAGAGAGAGTTACTTTCGAATTTATAATATTAGTATGGATACATAACGCCACCTACTATGATCCTTACGCTTTTGCTTCGTTTACATTCATACAATACACCTGGTCATAAATCTTTCTCACCAATAAGATATTATGTTCATATCCTTCAGAAAATACTTCTTATTTGAAAATTGCTTTTAGACGTGTGTTAGAATCGTTTTGTTTACGTTTCCAGTAAATCTAAATAATATATTAACAAAACCAAAATAGCTAACAGCACCTCCCGCGTGTTCCCGTGACCACATTACACACCATCCCTCACCGTGTTCTAAATATAATCGATATTTAGAACGCGTGCAGATAATCGATACGAAGCAATCGAGTGGAAGACGAACGCAGCGGCGACGTACGTGTGGTTGCACCCCTGTGTTAGTGCTGGGGGTGGGATCTTCTTTATCTCCTTGAAATCCTAGTAGATTTCGAAGCTACATGTATACAGCGTGCATCAAAAAGGTGTGGGCATATTTAAGGGTGTAGTACAGACACAGACCACCAAACTGAACAACTTTCTCCATCGGACTAACGTCGTAAACGAAAAAAAATAATCAGCCGTCCCATATATTTGGGCCGAGTAGGAAGTTTTCTGTAGGACAGCTTACAATTTTTTTTGGGATTACGATGTTGGTACCATTGAACAGGTTGTTGAGGTTGATGATCACACACACACACACACAACACACACACACTTAACTATGAGCACACCTTTCTGATACATGCTGTATAAAGAAAAGCTTTTAAATCTACCAGATTTACAGGCACTTCTTTATAAAAACATCGTGGTACCGACTGTTCCAGCGGTCAATGATGTGACTAGTTATTTTATTAATGACTTAACTTAACCTACACATAACTTTTAACCATTTAACACTAGTGGGTTGGACGTTGCAACAGTTGAAGAAACAAAAAAGTTAATAGGTACACTAAAACCACCAATCGGTTTTCCAAGCATGGTGAATATGGCTGTTCCTATTTGACTGATTATTTATAGACTTTCAGACGCTTATATAATAAACTGCTAACAAATTAACATTGTGACCTTCACTGTTCCTAAATTCACTAGATTTCGCAGCACAGCGTTGTGGTCACGAAGTTCCTTATCGCACGCTCTGCACACTTGGCGAACGAGAACACAACACTTTTGTTTTTTCATTTAGTTACTCTCAAACGTTGTTAAATTGTTCCATTGTGCCTGATATCTAATCACATTATACTATATAAAGCTCGATTACCACTCACTGACTGACTGACTCACTGACATAATTGTTCTCCCAGATGGTGAAGGGGGAGGTGGGTATATTTTTAAAGATTCGTATAGAAGTAACTCTCACGAGTATGGGAAAAATCCCAAACCTCCCCTTTTCCACCCCACTCTCCCCCCTCCCTATCGTATCTCGGAAACTAAGAGTCCCGTGTTTTGTTGTTTTACGGATTCGTATAGAGGAGGCTCGGAAAAGTAAAATTCATTTTTCAAAGTTGCACCCCTTGCCCCCCTTCTCCCCCCCTCTAGGTAGATCTCGGAAGTTAAGAGACTTGGAAATTTTTTTTTTTCAGATTCATATCAAGGGGCCCAGAGTTGGTCAAAATCATTTTTCAAAACTCCCCCCTCTCCCCCCCTTCACCCCTCCCCCCATCGTAAGAAATACTCCTCAAAAACACGACCCCGCGAGCTGCTTGCAGCTCGCGCAACGCCCAAATACTTTTTACAAGGGTAAGAAATACTCCTCAAAAACACGACCCCGCGAGCTGCTTGCAGCTCGCGCAACGCCCAAATACTAGTTATACTATATAAAGCTCGATTACCACTCACTGACTGACTCACTGACATAATTGTTCTCCCAGATGGTGAAGGGGGAGGTGGGTATATTTTTACAGATTCGTATAGAAGTAACTCTCACGAGTATGGGAAAAATCCCAAACCTCCCCTTTTCCACCCCACTCTCCCCCCTCCCTATCGTATCTCGGAAACTAAGAGTCCCGTGTTTTGTTGTTTTACGGATTCGTATAGAGGAGGCTCGGAAAAGTAAAATCCATTTTTCAAAGTTGCCCCCCTTGCCCCCCTTCTCCCCCCCTCTAGGTAGATCTCGGAAGTTAAGAGACTTGGAAATTTTTTTTTTTCAGATTCATATCAAGGGGCCCAGAGTTGGTCAAAATGATTTTTCAAAACTCCCCCCTCTCCCCCTCTTCACCCCTCCCCCCATCGTAAGAAATACTCCTCAAAAACACGACCTCGCGAGCTGCTTGCAGCTCGCGCAACGCCCAAATACTTTTTACAAGGGTAAGAAATACTCCTCAAAAACACGACCCCGCGAGCTGCTTGCAGCTCGCGCAACGCCCAAATACTAGTTATATTATATAAAGCTCGATTACCACTCACTGACATAATTGTTCTCCCAGATGGTGAAGGGGGAGGTGGGTATATTTTTACAGATTCGTATACAAGTAACTCTCACGAGTATGGGAAAAATCCCAAACCTCCCCTTTTCCACCCCACTCTCCCCCCTCCCTATCGTATCTCGGAAACTAAGAGTCCCATGTTTTGTTGTTTTACGGATTCGTATAGAGGATGCTCGGAAAAGTAAAATCCATTTTTCAAAGTTGCCCCCTTGCCCCCCTTCTCCCCCCCCTCTAGGTAGATCTCGGAAGTTAAGAGACTTGGAACATTTTTTTTTTCAGATTCATATCAAGGGGCCCAGAGTTGGTCAAAATCATTTTTCAAAACTCCCCCTTCTCCCCCCCTTCACCCCTCCCCGCATCGTATCTCGGAAATTAAGAAACCTTGGTTTTGTTTTTTTACGGATTCGTATAGAGGAGGCTCGGAAAAGTAAAATCCACTTTTCAAAGTTGCCCCCTTGCCCCCTTCTCTCCCCCCCCTCTAGGTAGATCTCGGAAGTTAAGAGACTTGGAATATTTTTTTTTTCAGATTCATATCAAGGGGCCCAGAGTTGGTCAAAATCATTTTTCAAAACTCCCCCCTCTCCCCCCATCGTAAGAAATACTCCTCAAAACACGACCCCGCGAGCTGCTTGCAGCTCGCGCAACGCCCAAATACTTTTTACAAGGGTAAGAAATACTCCTCAAAAACACGACCCCGCGAGCTGCTTGCAGCTCGCGCAACGCCCAAATACTAGTTATTATACTATATAAAGCTCGATTACCACTCACTGACTGACTGACTCACTGACATAATTGTTCTCCCAGATGGTGAAGGGGGAGGTGGGTATATTTTTAAAGATTCGTATAGAAGTAACTCTCACGAGTATGGGAAAAATCCCAAACCTCCCCTTTTCCACCCCACTCTCCCCCCCTCCCTATCGTATCTCGGAAACTAAGAGTCCCGTGTTTTGTTGTTTTACGGATTCGTATAGAGGAGGCTCGGAAAAGTAAAATTCATTTTTCAAAGTTGCACCCCTTGCCCCCCTTCTCCCCCCCTCTAGGTAGATCTCGGAAGTTAAGAGACTTGGAAATTTTTTTTTTTCAGATTCATATCAAGGGGCCCAGAGTTGGTCAAAATCATTTTTCAAAACTCCCCCCTCTCCCCCCCTTCACCCCTCCCCCCATCGTAAGAAATACTCCTCAAAAACACGACCCCGCGAGCTGCTTGCAGCTCGCGCAACGCCCAAATACTTTTTACAAGGGTAAGAAATACTCCTCAAAAACACGACCCCGCGAGCTGCTTGCAGCTCGCGCAACGCCCAAATACTAGTTATACTATATAAAGCTCGATTACCACTCACTGACTGACTCACTGACATAATTGTTCTCCCAGATGGTGAAGGGGGAGGTGGGTATATTTTTACAGATTCGTATAGAAGTAACTCTCACGAGTATGGGAAAAATCCCAAACCTCCCCTTTTCCACCCCACTCTCCCCCCTCCCTATCGTATCTCGGAAACTAAGAGTCCCGTGTTTTGTTGTTTTACGGATTCGTATAGAGGAGGCTCGGAAAAGTAAAATCCATTTTTCAAAGTTGCCCCCCTTGCCCCCCTTCTCCCCCCCTCTAGGTAGATCTCGGAAGTTAAGAGACTTGGAAATTTTTTTTTTTCAGATTCATATCAAGGGGCCCAGAGTTGGTCAAAATGATTTTTCAAAACTCCCCCCTCTCCCCCTCTTCACCCCTCCCCCCATCGTAAGAAATACTCCTCAAAAACACGACCTCGCGAGCTGCTTGCAGCTCGCGCAACGCCCAAATACTTTTTACAAGGGTAAGAAATACTCCTCAAAAACACGACCCCGCGAGCTGCTTGCAGCTCGCGCAACGCCCAAATACTAGTTATATTATATAAAGCTCGATTACCACTCACTGACATAATTGTTCTCCCAGATGGTGAAGGGGGAGGTGGGTATATTTTTACAGATTCGTATACAAGTAACTCTCACGAGTATGGGAAAAATCCCAAACCTCCCCTTTTCCACCCCACTCTCCCCCCTCCCTATCGTATCTCGGAAACTAAGAGTCCCATGTTTTGTTGTTTTACGGATTCGTATAGAGGATGCTCGGAAAAGTAAAATCCATTTTTCAAAGTTGCCCCCTTGCCCCCCTTCTCCCCCCCCTCTAGGTAGATCTCGGAAGTTAAGAGACTTGGAACATTTTTTTTTTCAGATTCATATCAAGGGGCCCAGAGTTGGTCAAAATCATTTTTCAAAACTCCCCCTTCTCCCCCCCTTCACCCCTCCCCGCATCGTATCTCGGAAATTAAGAAACCTTGGTTTTGTTTTTTTACGGATTCGTATAGAGGAGGCTCGGAAAAGTAAAATCCACTTTTCAAAGTTGCCCCCTTGCCCCCTTCTCTCCCCCCCCTCTAGGTAGATCTCGGAAGTTAAGAGACTTGGAATATTTTTTTTTTCAGATTCATATCAAGGGGCCCAGAGTTGGTCAAAATCATTTTTCAAAACTCCCCCCTCTCCCCCCATCGTAAGAAATACTCCACAAAACACGACCCCGCGAGCTGCTTGCAGCTCGCGCAACGCCCAAATACTTTTTACAAGGGTAAGAAATACTCCTCAAAAACACGACCCCGCGAGCTGCTTGCAGCTCGCGCAACGCCCAAATACTAGTTATTATACTATATAAAGCTCGATTACCACTCACTGACTGACTGACTCACTGACATAATTGTTCTCCCAGATGGTGAAGGGGGAGGTGGGTATATTTTTAAAGATTCGTATAGAAGTAACTCTCACGAGTATGGGAAAAATCCCAAACCTCCCCTTTTCCACCCCACTCTCCCCCCTCCCTATCGTATCTCGGAAACTAAGAGTCCCGTGTTTTGTTGTTTTACGGATTCGTATAGAGGAGGCTCGGAAAAGTAAAATTCATTTTTCAAAGTTGCACCCCTTGCCCCCCTTCTCCCCCCCCTCTAGGTAGATCTCGGAAGTTAAGAGACTTGGAAATTTTTTTTTTTCAGATTCATATCAAGGGGCCCAGAGTTGGTCAAAATCATTTTTCAAAACTCCCCCCTCTCCCCCCCTTCACCCCTCCCCCCATCGTAAGAAATACTCCTCAAAAACACGACCCCGCGAGCTGCTTGCAGCTCGCGCAACGCCCAAATACTTTTTACAAGGGTAAGAAATACTCCTCAAAAACACGACCCCGCGAGCTGCTTGCAGCTCGCGCAACGCCCAAATACTAGTTATACTATATAAAGCTCGATTACCACTCACTGACTCACTGACATAATTGTTCTCCCAGATGGTGAAGGGGGAGGTGGGTATATTTTTACAGATTCGTATAGAAGTAACTCTCACGAGTATGGGAAAAATCCCAAATCTCCCCTTTTCCACCCCACTCTCCCCCCTCCCTATCGTATCTCGGAAACTAAGAGTCCGGTGTTTTGTTGTTTTACGGATTCGTATAGAGGAGGCTCGGAAAAGAAAAATCCATTTTTCAAAGTTGCCCCCCTTGCCCCCCTTCTCCCCCCCTCTAGGTACATCTCGGAAGTTAAGAGACTTGGAACATTTTTTTTTTCAGATTCATATCAAGGGGCCCAGAGTTGGTCAAAATCATTTTTCAAAACTCCCCCCTCTCCCCCCCTTCACCCCTCCCCCCATCGTATCTCGGAAATTAAGGAACCTGGGTTTTGTTTTTTTACGGATTCGTATAGAGGAGGCTCGGAAAAGTAAAAACCATTTTTCAAAATTCAAACCTCCCCTTTTCCAATCCACCCCACTCTCCCCCCTCCCTATCGTATCTCGGAAACTAAGAGTCCCGTGTTTTGTTGTTTTACGGATTCGTATAGAGGAGGCTCGGAAAGGTAAAATCCATTTTACAAAGTTGCCCCCTTGCCCCCCTTCTCCCCCCCCCCCTCTAGGTAGATCTCGGAGGTTAAGAGACTTGGAACATTTTTTTTTCAGATTCATATCAAGGGGCCTAGAGTTGGTCAAAATCATTTTTTAAAACTCCCCCCTCTCCCCCCCCTTTACCCCTCCCCCCATCGTATCTCGGAAATTAAGAAACCTGGGTTTTGTTTTTTTACGGATTCGTGTAGAGGAGGCTCGGAAAAGTAAAAACCATTTTTCAAAATTCCCCCCATTCTCTCCCCCTTCTCCCCCCTTTAGGCGGATCTCGGAAGTTAAGACTTGGAACATTATTATACTATGTATAAAGCTCGATTACCACTGACTCACTCACTGACATAATTGTTCTCCCAGATGGTGAAGGGGGAGGTGGGTAAATTTTTACAGATTCGTATACAAGTAACTCTCACGAGTATGGGAAAAATCCCAAACCTCCCCTTTTCCACCCCACTCTCCCCCCTCCCTATCGTATCTCGGAAACTAAGAGTCCCGTGTTTTGTTGTTTTACGGATTCGTATAGAGGAGGTTCGGAAAAGTAAAATCCATTTTTTAAAGTTGCCCCCCTTGCCCCCCTTCTCCCCCACTCTAGGTAGATCTCGGAAGTTGAGAGACTTGGAACATTTTTTTTTTCAGATTCATATCAAGGGGCCCAGAGTTGGTCAAAATCATTTTTCAAAACTCCCCCCTCTCCCCCCCTTCACACCTCCCCCCATCGTATCTCAGAAATTAAGAAATCTGGGTTTTGTTTTATTACGGATTCGTATAGAGGAGGCTCGGAAAAGTAAAATCCATTTTTCAAAGTTGCCCCCCTTGCCCCCCTTCTCCCCCCCTCTAGAGGTAGATCTCGGAAGTTAAGAGACTTGGAACATTTTTTTTTTCAGATTCATATCAAGAAGCCCAGAGTTGGTCAAAATCATTTTTCAAAACTCCCCCCTCTCCCCCCCTTCACCCCTCCCCCCATCGTATCTCGGAAATTAAGAAACCTGGGTTTTGTTTCTTTACGGATTCGTATAGAGGAGGCTCGGAAAAGTAAAAACCATTTTTCAAAATTCAAACCTCCCCTTTTCCATTCCACCCCACTCTCCCCCATCCCTATCGTATCTCGGAAACTAAGAGTCCCGTGTTTTGTTGTTTTACGGATTCGTATAGAGGAGGCTCGGAAAAGTAAAATTCATTTTTCAAAGTTGCCCCCTTGCCCCCCTTCTCCCCCCCCCCCCCCCTCTAGGTAGATCTCGGAAGTTAAGAGACTTGGAACATTTTTTTTTTCAGATTCATATCAAGGGGCCCAGAGTTGGTCAAAATCATTTTTCAAAACTCCCCCCTCCCCGCCTTCACCCCTCCCCCCATCGTATCTCGGAAATTAAGAAACCTGAGTTTTGTTTTTTTACGGATTCGTATAGAGGAGGCTCGGAAAAGTAAAAACCATTTTTCAAAATTCAAACCTCCCCTTTTCCATTCCACCCCACTCTCCCCCATCCCTATCGTATCTCGGAAACTAAGAGTCCCGTGTTTTGTTGTTTTACGGATTCGTATAGAGGAGGTTCGGAAAAGTAAAATCCATTTTTTAAAGTTGCCCCCCTTGCCCCCCTTCTCCCCCCCTTTAGGCGGATCTCGGAAGTTAAGACTTGGAACATTATTATTATACTATATAAAGCTCGATTACCACTCACTGACTCACTGACATAATTGTTCTCCCAGATGGTGAAGGGGGAGGTGGGTATATTTTTACAGATTCGTATAGAAGTAACTCTCACGAGTATGGGAAAAATCCCAAATCTCCCCTTTTCCACCCCACTCTCCCCCCTCCCTATCGTATCTCGGAAACTAAGAGTCCGGTGTTTTGTTGTGGGTATTTCGCGTATTTGGTGCATATTCCATGACATTTTTAAATTTCAAATTATTGTCAAATAACATTGTTTTTTTTTCTAATATCATTAATATGTAGACAATCTTTCAACATTTTGTAGATTTGACCTTCTTTCTATAGATAATAAAGAAATCAGTATTATGTATTTAAATTTCGGGGTGCGACGGTAATGAGAGTGTTAGAGAGGGTAATGATATTGAGTCGCTCATTGAAAGGATAGGTATAACAATCTAAAATATACAATCACAGGCTTGTTTTAATAAGAAAAAATAAACAAATTCACGGGCAGGAATAGAACCCGCGCCAATATACTTGACAGATATAACTAATTTAAAATATTTGCGAAATAAAAAATATTAATGAATTTTCTTGTTGAAGATTCTAATTGCCATCGTTTTGACCTCATTACTATCGCTCAAAAAAAAACGACGGTAAACGAAGGCAGTGAGGATGAAGGTAATGAGGTTTGAGAACTTTATAATTTTTTTCTTAAATAATATCAACATAATGAATTACATGTACATGACATACGTAACTATTTAAATTAATAATTGGTAATAAAATTTACAAAATCATAAATATTTACTCAACAACACATTATACGGGCGATAAGAAAGAGAACGTTTCCAAAATATTCACCTGTCGTGAAACTTTACACGTAAATATTTTTTTATTAAGAACAAGTGTGTACCCCCTATGACTTTTGCTGGCTGCCTGAGACGTGCGCGGGGGAGTAGGTGACGGTAGCGCCGCACATAAGGTTATACGCACACTATAACATAAATTCACATTCAGACCGATGGTAATCAGAAAAAATATATGACAAATATTTAAAAATATTTTTTTACTATATTATTGAGTTATTGCTATTTATTTTAGGTGAAAACGTTGTATTTTTTAATGTAGTTTTATAATGATAGTTACTTTGTTTATTTTCAGTATGGATATATTTTGGTAAAAAGCAAATTTATTTAGGAAATTGGTAAATGGACACCGAAGGAAATGACAATTAGTGAAGGTTTTCATTTATAATTCAATAATTTTATTATTTTGATCAGTAAACGTTCCATGCATGTAAGCACAACTTTATTTTGTTTGGTTTCCTATACAAGGAATAGAGATATGTATTTAATTAATTTTTTTTTTTGATCTGGACATGTAATATGCACGAAATTTGAGAAACACCCTTGTTTTACGGATTCGTATAGAGGAGGCTCGGAAAAGAAAAATCCATTTTTCAAAGTTGCCCCCCTTGCCCCCCTTCTCCCCCCCTCTAGGTAGATCTCGGAAGTTAAGAGACTTGGAACATTTTTTTTTTCAGATTCATATCAAGGGGCCCAGAGTTGGTCAAAATCATTTTTCAAAACTCCCCCCTCTCCCCCCCTTCACCCCTCCCCCCATCGTATCTCGGAAATTAAGGAACCTGGGTTTTGTTTTTTTACGGATTCGTATAGAGGAGGCTCGGAAAAGTAAAAACCATTTTTCAAAATTCAAACCTCCCCTTTTCCAATCCACCCCACTCTCCCCCCTCCCTATCGTATCTCGGAAACTAAGAGTCCCGTGTTTTGTTGTTTTACGGATTCGTATAGAGGAGGCTCGGAAAGGTAAAATCCATTTTACAAAGTTGCCCCCTTGCCCCCCTTCTCCCCCCCCCCCCCCCACTAGGTAGATCTCGGAGGTTAAGAGACTTGGAACATTTTTTTTTCAGATTCATATCAAGGGGCCCAGAGTTGGTCAAAATCATTTTTTAAAACTCCCCCCTCTCCCCCCCTTCACCCCTCCCCCCATCGTATCTCGGAAATTAAGAAACCTGGGTTTTGTTTTTTTACGGATTCGTGTAGAGGAGGCTCGGAAAAGTAAAAACCATTTTTCAAAATTCCCCCCATTCTCTCCCCCTTCTCCCCCCTTTAGGCGGATCTCGGAAGTTAAGACTTGGAACATTATTATTATATTATATAAAGCTCGATTACCACTCACTGACATAATTGTTCTCCCAGATGGTGAAGGGGGAGGTGGGTATATTTTTACAGATTCGTATAGAAGTAACTCTCACGAGTATGGAAAAAATCCCAAACCTCCCCTTTTCCACCCCACTCTCCCCCCTCCCTATCGTATCTCGGAAATTAAGAAACTTGGGTTTTGTTTCTTTATGGATTCGTATAGAGGAGGCTCGGAAAAGTAAAATCCATTTTTCAAAGTTGCCCCCTTGCCCCCCTTCTCCCCCCCCCTCTAGGTAGATCTCGGAAGTTAAGAGACTTGGAACATTTTTTTTTTCAGATTCATATCAAGGGGCCCAGAGTTGGTCAAAATCATTTTTCAAAACTCCCCCCTCTCCCCCCTTCACCCCTCCCCCATCGTAAGAAATACTCCTCAAAAACACGACCTCGCGAGCTGCTTGCAGCTCGCGCAACGCCCAAATACTTTTTACAAGGGTAAGAAATATTCCTCAAAAACACGACCCCGCGAGCTGCTTGCAGCTCGCGCAACGCCCAAATACTAGTACTATGTATAAAGCTCGATTACCACTGACTCACTCACTGACATAATTGTTCTCCCAGATGGTGAAGGGGGAGGTGGGTAAATTTTTACAGATTCGTATACAAGTAACTCTCACGAGTATGGGAAAAATCCCAAATCTCCCCTTTTCCACCCCACTCTCCCCCCTTCCTATCGTATCTCGGAAACTAAGAGTCCCGTGTTTTGTTGTTTTACGGATTCGTATAGAGGAGGTTCGGAAAAGTAAAATCCATTTTTTAAAGTTGCCCCCCTTGCCCCCCTTCTCCCCCCCTCTAGGTAGATCTCGGAAGTTGAGAGACTTGGAACATTTTTTTTTTCAGATTCATATCAAGGGGCCCAGAGTTGGTCAAAATCATTTTTCAAAACTCCCCCCTCTCCCCCCCTTCACACCTCCCCCCATCGTATCTCAGAAATTAAGAAATCTGGGTTTTGTTTTATTACGGATTCGTATAGAGGAGGCTCGGAAAAGTAAAATCCATTTTTCAAAGTTGCCCCCCCTTGCCCCCCTTCTCCCCCCCTCTAGAGGTAGATCTCGGAAGTTAAGAGACTTGGAACATTTTTTTTTTCAGATTCATATCAAGAAGCCCAGAGTTGGTCAAAATCATTTTTCAAAACTCCCCCCTCTCCCCCCCTTCACCCCTCCCCCCATCGTATCTCGGAAATTAAGAAACCTGGGTTTTGTTTCTTTACGGATTCGTATAGAGGAGGCTCGGAAAAGTAAAATCCACTTTTCAAAGTTGCCCCCTTGCCCCCTTCTCTCCCCCCCCTCTAGGTAGATCTCGGAAGTTAAGAGACTTGGAATATTTTTTTTTTCAGATTCATATCAAGGGGCCCAGAGTTGGTCAAAATCATTTTTCAAAACTCCCCCCTCTCCCCCCCTTCACCCCTCCCCCCATCGTATCTCGGAAATTAAGGAACCTGGGTTTTGTTTTTTTACGGATTCGTATAGAGGAGGCTCGGAAAAGTAAAAACCATTTTTCAAAATTCAAACCTCCCCTTTTCCAATCCACCCCATTCTCCCCCCTCCCTATCGTATCTCGGAAACTAAGAGTCCCGTGTTTTGTTGTTTTACGGATTCGTATAGAGGAGGCTCGGAAAGGTAAAATCCATTTTACAAAGTTGCCCCCTTGCCCCCCTTCTCCCCCCCCCCCCTCTAGGTAGATCTCGGAGGTTAAGAGACTTGGAACATTTTTTTTTCAGATTCATATCAAGGGGCCTAGAGTTGGTCAAAATCATTTTTTAAAACTCCCCCCTCTCCCCCCCTTTACCCCTCCCCCCATCGTATCTCGGAAATTAAGAAACCTGGGTTTTGTTTTTTTACGGATTCGTGTAGAGGAGGCTCGGAAAAGTAAAAACCATTTTTCAAAATTCCCCCCATTCTCTCCCCCTTCTCCCCCCTTTAGGCGGATCTCGGAAGTTAAGACTTGGAACATTATTATACTATGTATAAAGCTCGATTACCACTGACTCACTCACTGACATAATTGTTCTCCCAGATGGTGAAGGGGGAGGTGGGTAAATTTTTACAGATTCGTATACAAGTAACTCTCACGAGTATGGGAAAAATCCCAAACCTCCCCTTTTCCACCCCACTCTCCCCCCTCCCTATCGTATCTCGGAAACTAAGAGTCCCGTGTTTTGTTGTTTTACGGATTCGTATAGAGGAGGTTCGGAAAAGTAAAATCCATTTTTTAAAGTTGCCCCCCTTGCCCCCCTTCTCCCCCACTCTAGGTAGATCTCGGAAGTTGAGAGACTTGGAACATTTTTTTTTCAGATTCATATCAAGGGGCCCAGAGTTGGTCAAAATCATTTTTCAAAACTCCCCCCTCTCCCCCCCTTCACACCTCCCCCCATCGTATCTCAGAAATTAAGAAATCTGGGTTTTGTTTTATTACGGATTCGTATAGAGGAGGCTCGGAAAAGTAAAATCCATTTTTCAAAGTTGCCCCCCTTGCCCCCCTTCTCCCCCCCTCTAGAGGTAGATCTCGGAAGTTAAGAGACTTGGAACATTTTTTTTTTCAGATTCATATCAAGAAGCCCAGAGTTGGTCAAAATCATTTTTCAAAACTCCCCCCTCTCCCCCCCTTCACCCCTCCCCCCATCGTATCTCGGAAATTAAGAAACCTGGGTTTTGTTTCTTTACGGATTCGTATAGAGGAGGCTCGGAAAAGTAAAAACCATTTTTCAAAATTCAAACCTCCCCTTTTCCATTCCACCCCACTCTCCCCCATCCCTATCGTATCTCGGAAACTAAGAGTCCCGTGTTTTGTTGTTTTACGGATTCGTATAGAGGAGGCTCGGAAAAGTAAAATTCATTTTTCAAAGTTGCCCCCTTGCCCCCCTTCTCCCCCCCCCCCCCCTCTAGGTAGATCTCGGAAGTTAAGAGACTTGGAACATTTTTTTTTTCAGATTCATATCAAGGGGCCCAGAGTTGGTCAAAATCATTTTTCAAAACTCCCCCCTCCCCGCCTTCACCCCTCCCCCCATCGTATCTCGGAAATTAAGAAACCTGAGTTTTGTTTTTTTACGGATTCGTATAGAGGAGGCTCGGAAAAGTAAAAACCATTTTTCAAAATTCAAACCTCCCCTTTTCCATTCCACCCCACTCTCCCCCATCCCTATCGTATCTCGGAAACTAAGAGTCCCGTGTTTTGTTGTTTTACGGATTCGTATAGAGGAGGTTCGGAAAAGTAAAATCCATTTTTTAAAGTTGCCCCCCTTGCCCCCCTTCTCCCCCCCTTTAGGCGGATCTCGGAAGTTAAGACTTGGAACATTATTATTATACTATATAAAGCTCGATTACCACTCACTGACTCACTGACATAATTGTTCTCCCAGATGGTGAAGGGGGAGGTGGGTATATTTTTACAGATTCGTATAGAAGTAACTCTCACGAGTATGGGAAAAATCCCAAATCTCCCCTTTTCCACCCCACTCTCCCCCCTCCCTATCGTATCTCGGAAACTAAGAGTCCGGTGTTTTGTTGTTTTACGGATTCGTATAGAGGAGGCTCGGAAAAGAAAAATCCATTTTTCAAAGTTGCCCCCCTTGCCCCCCTTCTCCCCCCCTCTAGGTAGATCTCGGAAGTTAAGAGACTTGGAACATTTTTTTTTTCAGATTCATATCAAGGGGCCCAGAGTTGGTCAAAATCATTTTTCAAAACTCCCCCCTCTCCCCCCCTTCACCCCTCCCCCCATCGTATCTCGGAAATTAAGGAACCTGGGTTTTGTTTTTTTACGGATTCGTATAGAGGAGGCTCGGAAAAGTAAAAACCATTTTTCAAAATTCAAACCTCCCCTTTTCCAATCCACCCCACTCTCCCCCCTCCCTATCGTATCTCGGAAACTAAGAGTCCCGTGTTTTGTTGTTTTACGGATTCGTATAGAGGAGGCTCGGAAAGGTAAAATCCATTTTACAAAGTTGCCCCCTTGCCCCCCTTCTCCCCCCCCCCCCACTAGGTAGATCTCGGAGGTTAAGAGACTTGGAACATTTTTTTTTCAGATTCATATCAAGGGGCCCAGAGTTGGTCAAAATCATTTTTTAAAACTCCCCCCTCTCCCCCCCTTCACCCCTCCCCCCATCGTATCTCGGAAATTAAGAAACCTGGGTTTTGTTTTTTTACGGATTCGTGTAGAGGAGGCTCGGAAAAGTAAAAACCATTTTTCAAAATTCCCCCCATTCTCTCCCCCTTCTCCCCCCTTTAGGCGGATCTCGGAAGTTAAGACTTGGAACATTATTATTATATTATATAAAGCTCGATTACCACTCACTGACATAATTGTTCTCCCAGATGGTGAAGGGGGAGGTGGGTATATTTTTACAGATTCGTATAGAAGTAACTCTCACGAGTATGGAAAAAATCCCAAACCTCCCCTTTTCCACCCCACTCTCCCCCCTCCCTATCGTATCTCGGAAATTAAGAAACTTGGGTTTTGTTTCTTTATGGATTCGTATAGAGGAGGCTCGGAAAAGTAAAATCCATTTTTCAAAGTTGCCCCCTTGCCCCCCTTCTCCCCCCCCCTCTAGGTAGATCTCGGAAGTTAAGAGACTTGGAACATTTTTTTTTTCAGATTCATATCAAGGGGCCCAGAGTTGGTCAAAATCATTTTTCAAAACTCCCCCCTCTCCCCCCCTTCACCCCTCCCCCATCGTAAGAAATACTCCTCAAAAACACGACCTCGCGAGCTGCTTGCAGCTCGCGCAACGCCCAAATACTTTTTACAAGGGTAAGAAATATTCCTCAAAAACACGACCCCGCGAGCTGCTTGCAGCTCGCGCAACGCCCAAATACTAGTACTATGTATAAAGCTCGATTACCACTGACTCACTCACTGACATAATTGTTCTCCCAGATGGTGAAGGGGGAGGTGGGTAAATTTTTACAGATTCGTATACAAGTAACTCTCACGAGTATGGGAAAAATCCCAAACCTCCCCTTTTCCACCCCACTCTCCCCCCTTCCTATCGTATCTCGGAAACTAAGAGTCCCGTGTTTTGTTGTTTTACGGATTCGTATAGAGGAGGTTCGGAAAAGTAAAATCCATTTTTTAAAGTTGCCCCCCCTTGCCCCCCTTCTCCCCCCCTCTAGGTAGATCTCGGAAGTTGAGAGACTTGGAACATTTTTTTTTTCAGATTCATATCAAGGGGCCCAGAGTTGGTCAAAATCATTTTTCAAAACTCCCCCCTCTCCCCCCCTTCACACCTCCCCCCATCGTATCTCAGAAATTAAGAAATCTGGGTTTTGTTTTATTACGGATACGTATAGAGGAGGCTCGGAAAAGTAAAATCCATTTTTCAAAGTTGCCCCCCTTGCCCCCCTTCTCCCCCCTCTAGAGGTAGATCTCGGAAGTTAAGAGACTTGGAACATTTTTTTTTTCAGATTCATATCAAGAAGCCCAGAGTTGGTCAAAATCATTTTTCAAAACTCCCCCCTCTCCCCCCCTTCACCCCTCCCCCCATCGTATCTCGGAAATTAAGAAACCTGGGTTTTGTTTCTTTACGGATTCGTATAGAGGAGGCTCGGAAAAGTAAAAACCATTTTTCAAAATTCAAACCTCCCCTTTTCCATTCCACCCCACTCTCCCCCATCCCTATCGTATCTCGGAAACTAAGAGTCCCGTGTTTTGTTGTTTTACGGATTCGTATAGAGGAGGCTCGGAAAAGTAAAATTCATTTTTCAAAGTTGCCCCCTTGCCCCCCTTCTCCCCCCCCCCCCCCTCTAGGTAGATCTCGGAAGTTAAGAGACTTGGAACATTTTTTTTTTCAGATTCATATCAAGGGGCCCAGAGTTGGTCAAAATCATTTTTCAAAACTCCCCCCTCCCCGCCTTCACCCCTCCCCCCATCGTATCTCGGAAATTAAGAAACCTGAGTTTTGTTTTTTTACGGATTCGTATAGAGGAGGCTCGGAAAAGTAAAAACCATTTTTCAAAATTCAAACCTCCCCTTTTCCATTCCACCCCACTCTCCCCCATCCCTATCGTATCTCGGAAACTAAGAGTCCCGTGTTTTGTTGTTTTACGGATTCGTATAGAGGAGGTTCGGAAAAGTAAAATCCATTTTTTAAAGTTGCCCCCCTTGCCCCCCTTCTCCCCCCCTTTAGGCGGATCTCGGAAGTTAAGACTTGGAACATTATTATACTATGTATAAAGCTCGATTACCACTGACTCACTCACTGACATAATTGTTCTCCCAGATGGTGAAGGGGGAGGTGGGTAAATTTTTACAGATTCGTATACAAGTAACTCTCACGAGTATGGGAAAAATCCCAAACCTCCCCTTTTCCACCCCACTCTCCCCCCCTCCCTATCGTATCTCGGAAACTAAGAGTCCCGTGTTTTGTTGTTTTACGGATTCGTATAGAGGAGGTTCGGAAAAGTAAAATCCATTTTTTAAAGTTGCCCCCCTTGCCCCCCTTCTCCCCCCCTCTAGGTAGATCTCGGAAGTTGAGAGACTTGGAACATTTTTTTTTTCAGATTCATATCAAGGGGCCCAGAGTTGGTCAAAATCATTTTTCAAAACTCCCCCCTCTCCCCCCCTTCACACCTCCCCCCATCGTATCTCAGAAATTAAGAAATCTGGGTTTTGTTTTATTACGGATTCGTATAGAGGAGGCTCGGAAAAGTAAAATCCATTTTTCAAAGTTGCCCCCCTTGCCCCCCTTCTCCCCCCCTCTAGAGGTAGATCTCGGAAGTTAAGAGACTTGGAACATTTTTTTTTCAGATTCATATCAAGAAGCCCAGAGTTGGTCAAAATCATTTTTCAAAACTCCCCCCTCTCCCCCCCTTCACCCCTCCCCCCATCGTATCTCGGAAATTAAGAAACCTGGGTTTTGTTTCTTTACGGATTCGTATAGAGGAGGCTCGGAAAAGTAAAAACCATTTTTCAAAATTCAAACCTCCCCTTTTCCATTCCACCCCACTCTCCCCCATCCCTATCGTATCTCGGAAACTAAGAGTCCCGTGTTTTGTTGTTTTACGGATTCGTATAGAGGAGGCTCGGAAAAGTAAAATTCATTTTTCAAAGTTGCCCCGTTGCCCCCCTTCTCCCCCCCCCCTCTAGGTAGATCTCGGAAGTTAAGAGACTTGGAACATTTTTTTTTTCAGATTCATATCAAGGGGCCCAGAGTTGGTCAAAATCATTTTTCAAAACTCCCCCCTCCCCGCCTTCACCCCTCCCCCCATCGTATCTCGGAAATTAAGAAACCTGAGTTTTGTTTTTTTACGGATTCGTATAGAGGAGGCTCGGAAAAGTAAAAACCATTTTTCAAAATTCAAACCTCCCCTTTTCCATTCCACCCCACTCTCCCCCATCCCTATCGTATCTCGGAAACTAAGAGTCCCGTGTTTTGTTGTTTTACGGATTCGTATAGAGGAGGCTCGGAAAAGTAAAATTCATTTTTCAAAGTTGCCCCCTTGCCCCCCTTCTCCCCCCCCCCCCCCTCTAGGTAGATCTCGGAAGTTAAGAGACTTGGAACATTTTTTTTTTCAGATTCATATCAAGGGGCCCAGAGTTGGTCAAAATCATTTTTCAAAACTCCCCCCTCTCCCCCCCTTCACCCCTCCCCCCATCGTATCTCGGAAATTAAGAAACCTGCGTTTTGTTTTTTTACGGATTCGTATAGAGGAGGCTCGGAAAAGTAAAACCATTTTTCAAAATCCAAACCTCCCCTTTTCCATTCCACCCCACTCTCCCCCCTCCCTATCGTATCTCGGAAACTAAAAGTCCCGAGTTTTGTTGTTTTACGGATTCGTATAGAGGAGGCTCGGAAAAGTAAAATCCATTTTTCAAAGTTGCCCCCTTGCCCCCCTTCTCCCCCCCCCTCTAGATAGATCTCGGAAGTTAAGAGACTTTGAACATTTTTTTTTTCAGATTCATATCAAGAGGCCCAGAGTTGGTCAAAATCATTTTACAAAACTCCCCCCTCTCCCCCCCTTCACCCCTCCCCCCATCGTATCTCGGAAATTAAGAAACCTGGGTTTTGTTTTTTTACGGA
Organism: Luperina testacea; assembly: GCA_927399505.1. Taxonomy (NCBI): domain Eukaryota; kingdom Metazoa; phylum Arthropoda; class Insecta; order Lepidoptera; family Noctuidae; genus Luperina; species Luperina testacea. The sequence continues at coordinate 1,035,905 of OV656774.1, forward strand.
TTCGTATAGAGGAGGCTCGGAAAAGTAAAAACCATTTTTCAAAATTCAAACATCCCCTTTTCCATTACACCCCACTCTCCCCCCTCCCTATCGTATCTCGGAAACTAAGAGTCCCGTGTTTTGTTGATTTACGGATTCGTATAGAGGAGGTTCGGAAAAGTAAAATCCATTTTTCAAAGTTGCCCCCCTTCTCCCCCGCCTCTAGGTAGATCTCGGAAGTTAAGAGACTTGGAACATTTTTTTTTTCAGATTCATATCAAGGGGCCCAGAGTTGGTCAAAATCATTTCTCAAAACTCCCCCCTCTCCCCGCCTTCACCCCTCCCCCCATCGTATCTCGGAAATTAGGAACCTGCGTTTTGGTTTTTTACGGATTCGTATAGAGGAGGCTGGGAAAAGAAAAAACCATTTTTCAAAATTCCCCCAATTCTCTCCCCCTTCTCCCCCCTTTAGGCGGACCTCGGAAGTTAAGACTTGGAACATTATTATACTATATAAAGCTCGATTTTATACTATATAAAGCTCGATTACCACTCACTGACTCACTCACTCACTGACATAATTGTTCTCCCAGATGGTGAAGGGGGAGGTGGGTATATCTTTACAGATTCGTATACAAGTAACTCTCACGAGTATGGGAAAAATCCCAAACCTCCCCTTTTCGACCCCACTCTCCCCCCCTCCCTATCGTATCTCGGAAACTAAAAGTCCCGAGTTTTGTTGTTTTACGGATTCGTATAGAGGAGGCTCGGAAAAGTAAAATCCATTTTTCAAAGTTGCCCCCCTTGCCCCTCTTCTCCCCCCCCTCTAGGTAGATCTCGGAAGTTAAGAGACTTGGAACATTTTCTTTTTCAGATTCATATCAAGGGGTCCAGAGTTGGTCAAAATCATTTTCAAAACTCCCCCCTCTCCCCCCTTCACCTCTCCCCCCATCGTATCTCGGAAATTAAAAACCTGGGTTTTGTTTTTTTACGGATTCGTATAGAGGAGGCTCGGAAAAGTAAAATCCATTTTTCAAAGTTGCCCCCTTGCCCCCCTTCTCCCCCCCCCTCTAGGTAGATCTCGGAAGTTAAGAGACTTGGAACATTTTTTTTTTTCAGATTTATATTAAGGGGCCCAGAGTTGGTCAAAATCATTTTTCAAAACTCCCCCCTCTCCCCCCCTTCACCCCTCCCCCCTTCGTATCTCGGAAATTAGGAAACCTAGGTTTTGTTTTTTTACGGATTCGTATAGAGGAGGCTCGGAAAAGTAAAAACCATTTTTCAAAATTCAAACCTCCCCTTTTCCATTACACCCCACTCTCCCCCCTCCCTATCGTATCTCGGAAACTAAGAGTCCCGTGTTTTGTTGTTTTACGGATTCGTATAGAGGAGACTCGGAAAAGTAAAATCCATTTTTCAAAGTTGCCCCCCTTGCCCCCCTTCTCCCCCACCGTCTAGGTAGATATCGGAAGTCAAGAGAGTTGGAACATTTTTTTTTTCAGATTCATATCAAGGGGCCCAGAATTGATCAAAATCATTTTTCAAAACTCCCCCCTCTCCCCCCCTTCACCCCTCCCCCCATCGTATCTCGGAAATTAAGAAACCTGGGTTTTGTTTTTTTACGGATTCGTATAGAGGAGGCTCGGAAAAGTAAAAACCATTTTTCAAAATTCAAACATCCCCTTTTCCATTCCACCCCACTCTCCCCCCTCCCTATCGTATCTCGGAAACTAAGAGTCCCGTGTTTTGTTGATTTACGGATTCGTATAGAGGAGGTTCGGAAAAGTAAAATCCATTTTTCAAAGTTGCCCTCCTTGCCCCCCTTCTCCCATCCTCTAGGTAGATCTCGGAAGTTAAGAGACTTGGAACATTTTTTTTTTCAGATTCATATCAAGGGGCCCAGAGTTGGTCAAAATCATTTTTCAAAACTCCCCCCTCTCCCCCCCTTCACCCCTCCCCCCATCGTATCTCGGAAATTAATAAACTTGTGTTTTGTTTTTTTACGGATTCGTATAGAGGAGGCTCGAAAAAGTAAAAACTATTTTTCAAAATTCGCCCCTTTCTCTCCCCCTTCTCCCCTCTTTAGGCGGATCTCGGAAGTTAAGGACTTGGAACATTATTATATTATACTATATAAAGCTCGATTACCACTCACTGACTCACTCACTGACATAATTGTTCTCCCAGATGGTGAAGGGGGAGGTGGGTATATTTTTACAGATTCGTATACAAGTAACTCTCACGAGTATGGGAAAAATCCCAAACCTCCCCTTTTCGACCCCACTCTCCCCCCTCCCTATCGTATCTCGGAAACTAAAAGTCCCGAGTTTTGTTGTTTTACGGATTCGTATAGAGGAGGCTCGGAAAAGTAAAATCCATTTTTCAAAGTTGCCCCCTTGCCCCCCTTCTCCCCCCCCCCTCTAGATAGATCTCGGAAGTTAAGAGACTTGGAACATTTTTTTTTTCAGATTCATATCAAGAGGCCCAGAGTTGGTCAAAATCATTTTACAAAACTCCCCCCTCTCCCCCCCTTCACCCCTCTCCTCCCCTTCACCCCTCCCCCCATCGTATCTCGGAAATTAAGAAACCTGGGTTTTGTTTTTTTACGGATTCGTATAGAGGAGGCTCGGAAAAGTAAAAACCATTTTTCAAAATTCAAACATCCCCTTTTCCATTCCACCCCACTCTCCCCCCCTCCCTATCGTATCTCGGAAACTAAGAGTCCCGTGTTTTGTTGATTTACGGATTCGTATAGAGGAGGTTCGGAAAAGTAAAATCCATTTTTCAAAGTTGCCCCCCTTGCCCCCCTTCTCCCCCCCTCTAGGTAGATCTCGGAAGTTAAGAGACTTGGAACATTTTTTTTTTCAGATTCATATCAAGGGGCCCAGAGTTGGTCAAAATCATTTCTCAAAACTCCCCCCTCTCCCCGCCTTCACCCCTCCCCCCATCGTATCTCGGAAATTAGGAACCTGCGTTTTGGTTTTTTACGGATTCGTATAGAGGAGGCTCGGAAAAGAAAAAACATCCCCTTTTCCATTCCACCCCACTCTCCCCCCTCCCTATCGTATCTCGGAAACTAAGAGTCCCGTGTTTTGTTGATTTACGGATTCGTATAGAGGAGGTTCGGAAAAGTAAAATCCATTTTTCAAAGTTGCCCTCCTTGCCCCCCTTCTCCCATCCTCTAGGTAGATCTCGGAAGTTAAGAGACTTGGAACATTTTTTTTTTTCAGATTCATATCAAGGGGCCCAGAGTTGGTCAAAATCATTTTTCAAAACTCCCCCCTCTCCCTCCCTTCACCCCTCCCCCCATCGTATCTCGGAAATTAATAAACTTGTGTTTTGTTTTTTTACGGATTCGTATAGAGGAGGCTCGAAAAAGTAAAAACTATTTTTCAAAATTCGCCCCTTTCTCTCCCCCTTCTCCCCTCTTTAGGCGGATCTCGGAAGTTAAGGACTTGGAACATTATTATATTATACTATATAAAGCTCGATTACCACTCACTGACTCACTCACTGACATAATTGTTCTCCCAGATGGTGAAGGGGGAGGTGGGTATATTTTTACAGATTCGTATACAAGTAACTCTCACGAGTATGGGAAAAATCCCAAACCTCCCCTTTTCCACCCCACTCTCCCCCCTCCCTATCGTATCTCGGAAACTAAGAGTCCCGTGTTTTGTTGTTTTACGGATTCGTATAGAGGAGGTTCGGAAAAGTAAAATCTATTTTTCAAAGTTGCCCCCCTTGCCCCCCTTCTCCCCCCCTCTAGGTAGATCTCGGAAGTTGAGAGACTTGGAACATTTTTTTTTTCAGATTCATATCAAGGGGCCCAAAGTTGGTCAAAATCATTTTTCAAAACTCCCCCCTCTCCCCCCCTTCACCCCTCCCCCATCGTATCTCGGAAATTAAGAAACCTGGGTTTTGTTTTTTTACGGATTCGTATAGAGGAGGCTCGGAAAAGTAAAAACCATTTTTCAAAATTCAAACCTCCCCTTTTCCATTCCACCCCACTCTCCCCCATCCCTATCGTATCTCGGAAACTAAGAGTCCCGTGTTTTGTTGTTTTACGGATTCGTATAGAGGAGGCTCGGAAAAGTAAAATCCATTTTTCAAAGTTGCCCCCTTGCCCCCCTTCTCCCCCCCCCCCCTCTAAGTAGATCTCGGAAGTTGAGAGACTTGGAACATTTTTTTTTTCAGATTCATATCAAGGGGCCCAGAGTTGGTCAAAATCATTTTTCAAAACTCCCCCCTCTAGCCCCCTTCACCTCTCCCCCCATCGTAAGAAATACTCCTCAAAAACACGACCCCGCGAGCTGCTTGCAGCTCGCGCAACGCCCAAATACTTTTTACAAGGGTAAGAAATACTCCTCAAAAACTCGACCCCGCGAGCTGCTTGCAGCTCGCGCAACGCCCAAATACTAGTTATACTATATAAAGCTCGATTACCACTCACTCACTCACTGACTCACTGACATAATTGTTCTCCCAGATGGTGAAGGGGGAGGTGGGTATATTTTTACAGATTCGTATACAAGTAACTCTCACGAGTATGGGAAAAATCCCAAACCTCCCCTTTTCCACCCCACTCTCCCCCCTCCCTATCGTATCTCGGAAACTAAGAGTCCCGTGTTTTGTTGTTTTACGGATTCGTATAGAGGAGGCTCGGAAAAGTAAAATCCATTTTTCAAAGTTGCCCCCTTGCCCCCCTTCTCCCCCCCCCTCTAGGTAGATCTCGGAAGTTAAGAGACTTGGAACATTTTTTTTTTCAGATTCATATCAAGGGGCCCAGAGTTGGTCAAAATCATTTTTCAAAACTCCCCCCTCTCCCCCCCTTCACCCCTCCCCCCATCGTATCTCGGAAATTAAGAAACCTGGGTTTTGTTGTTTTATGGATTCGTATAGAGGTGGCTCGGAAAAGTAAAATCCATTTTTCAAAGTTGCCCCCCATTCTCTCCCCATTCTCCCCCCTTTAGGCGGATCTCGGAAGTTAAGACTTGGAACATTTTCTTTTTCAGATTCATGTCCGTGGGCCCAGAGTAGGTCAAAATCATTTTTCAAAACTCCCCCCTCTCCCCCCTTCACCCCTGCCCCCATCGTATCTCGGAAATTAAGAAACCTGGGTTTTGTTTTTTTACGGATTCGTATAGAGGAGGCTCGGAAAAGTAAAATCCATTTTTCAAAGTTGCCCCCCTTGCCCCCCTTCTCCCCCCCTCTAGGTAGATCTCGGAAGTTAAGAGACTTGGAACATTTTTTTTTTCAGATTCATATCAAGGGGCCCAGAGTTGGTCAAAATCATTTTTCAAAACTCCCCCCTCTCCCCCCCTTCACCCATCCCATCGTAAGAAATACTCCTCAAAAACACGACCCGCGAGCTGCTTGCAGCTCGCGCAACGCCCAAATACTAGTTATTAATATAAAGGTGAAAGTTTGTGAGTGTGTGTGTGTGTGTGTGTGTGTGTTTATATGTTTGTTACTTCTTCACGCTCAAACGGCTGGACCAATGTTGATAAAATTTTGTATGAAGGTAGTTGACACTTTCTATGCCGATATTCCCACGGGATCAAAACGTATGCGGGTGAAACCGCAGGGCGCAGCTAGTACATAATATAAAGCGAAAGGAACCAACACCAACCACACCACACCAACTTTTTTAATGCCCTGTGTACGTAATATCCTTTCTACCCCTAAATCTCACTACACATTAGACGACGTCCACGAAAATTACTAAGGAAGTATCTTGAAACCACATGTCATGCTATCCCAAAAATAATCGATACTATAATGCGTGCAGCTAATCGATACAAAGTAATCGAGTGGAAGACGTGCGTGCGATGCACCCCTCTAGTCGTAGGGTTGTAGCTAATAAGCTTTATTGTTTTATTAATACAAGTCAATAAGTTCGGTGTAAACATGACTTTACAATGACTTGTGGGGCTTCCTTTGTGGTTAGTGTGTTGTGTTTGATACTGTTTGTAACCGCCTATTTGTGCATCTTTAGTGGTTTGTTTACTGCTTTTGGATAAGAAGATTTCGATGATAAATTGATAATTGAAATGAGTTTTTTTCGTTGCTTAAAACGGTTGAAATATAATTAATAGGGCTTACTTGAATTGAAATAGACCCTAATTAGTTTATTTTTAATAGGTACAGCTAGCATAAAAAGTGGCGTATTTATTACCATTAATGTGCATACAGAAAATCAAACGATTGATTTGAAGAGAACAATAAAGTAAATTATTTTATCTGACCAAGATTATGTCTAGACTTTAAAAGAGACTGTGACATCTGAGTTTGTTTCGGCCTTTCTTCTCAAAGTAGTCAGGAAACGCCGACCTCATCTAGCTTTTTTATTTTATTGATTCCAACATCATAATTATAGAATAAACTTAATTTCAGTAGCACAATAAATTGGCCCTTTGACACAATTTAATACAAAATTCCTTAACGATATAAACTGCCGATAAGTTTCTGACCAAAGTTAAGTAATAAATAATCTTGTAAGATCATTTAGATAAGGAAGTTCGATAAGTTACTTATAGGAAACTTTTTTACGCGGGTGAATACACCCGCGTAAAAAAGTTTTTCATTGCATTAACGAAATAGTGAAAGTCGGTCAAAGAAGTCGCTAAAGACATCTAAACTTATTAGTTTAGATGTCTTTAGCGACTTCTTTGACCGACTTTCACTATTTCGTTAATGCAATGAAAAAGATTAAAATACAACGGATAACTTCTTACTCTGTCTTGCAACAAGACTTAAATTTAGTAGGTAGTATATTTGTTAAGTTCATTGTTAAGATATTTCCATTTATTTTTAATATACTACTGTTTGTTTTCCCTTACAAATAAGACTTCGTTTATGAGATGACAAAAACAGAACATGCTCAGTTTTTACAATGAACACAGCAAGTAACATACAAGAAACGAAGCAGCTGTTGCTATCATTAAGAAAACAGTTTTTCACAGTGTTAAAATTGTTTCTTACTGTACATTTCGACAACTCCGACTATAAGACTTTTTCCTTGCAAGTGAACACGCCATCTTAGTTTTCATAGAGCGATAGTCTAGCTTATAAACAGTCTTCACATATTCTGCGCACAGCCTAAGTGAGACATCATTACAAGCTGCCAATAACACGCGTATTGGCGCCAAAATAATGATGTCATAGCACGATACGACAATGCCAACATACCCACACACACAACATACCCACAGCCACATAAAACACACCCCCTTGCCAAAAATACCAATACACACTTTAAAAAGGTGACGTGCAGATAAGTGTATACAAATTATTATAATTACTAGAGAGGGAGCAGAGTTGGCAGTCTGAACGTAATACAGTCTGCACGATACGGCTTCTGTATCAAATAACGGCACTACCAAAGTACCGACGAGTCCTCGGAAAGCTGTTTTGTATTCATCGAGCTTATGTTACTATCTGCGTGCTGTTTCTCTGAGGATTGCTGCTGAATTCGGATTAAATCATTTCCTTTACTGATGTAGAGCAGCCGGTCATCATCGCATCATGTACGAGTTTCCTTCCGTACAAAGGCCTTTTAGTAGCTGATACATTGTGTGATCAGAAAGGTGATCACAAGCACCACGCTTGGCAGGCAAATTAATGGGTGATTATTATAACACTAAAAGGATTTTGTTAAGCCGGGTTGGAGGGGCTTGTGGCTAAGTAAACAGTAACAGCTGCACGGGTCTATCAATCAGATTAAGCTACGCATGCCGCGGCTGGTCCGTAGATTGGTGACCATCTTAACATATCAAGACCCCTCCGTGCCTCGCAAAGCCCGCCTTTGGTCCCTGCTTTCATTCGTGGATCTTTAACAGCCGTTACGGATCGTCAGAAACCCGAAAGTCTGACAACCAGTCTAGGGTATCGTATTACCCAGTAACTGGGTTGTGTAGGTCAGATAGGCAGTCGCTTCATTTAAGATACTGGTATTCGGCTGCATCTGGTTAGACAGGAAGCCGATCCCAACATAGTTGGGAAAAGGCTAGGCAGATGATGATGATGAAAAGGATGTTGTTATTGATCTTTTGCATTAATCTTGTGCGTAGGACTATTCTATTGAAAAAGATAAGGGCGATAAATAACGAAGACATGTGACCATGGAGATCGTGACAGTGTCAATGTCAATGACATGTCAATCGTTAAAAGAAAACCGTAGGTTACGACCTCACACCACCTTAAATACACTATAACTCAAACAAACCCATGGGAATTACTAGGGGGCCGGTTTGAAACGATATGACTTGAAACTAAACTCACGTTTAAGACAAGTCACATTTATTATTATACTAAACACATTTATGTTTGGCTAGCATATTGTGATATCGCATTGAACCAATAAAACTTTGCATGAATCAAGAGTCGAACTCAAGACCTTACAACCGCTATTAATAGGCTATGGGTCAGTTAAATCTTTTTGCTAAACAATCAAAACAAAGGAATTCAGTTCATAAGTTAAATTCCTTTCAAAAATACTTTCTGCGTAACTTGCATTACTAGAATGAATTAAACAGAAATATTAATCTGAATAAATAACGAAATTAAAATAACAATTTTGTTAGTAGAACCTTGATACCAGCAAGAAGTATGTGCACAATTCATAAATTTCTAAACGAAATTTATCACCATCGCCGACTCGCGAAGGAAAATGTCTGTGGAACTTAGGCATTAATAATAAATTGTTAGAAGTATACGCTTCTACGATAACTAATGTTTATTTATGTATTAGATAGTTGCTATCTAGGCTTGTAATGTACACTAGTGGCCCTGAGAACAAAATTGAGAGCATTAAAACTAAATATTTGTGTGGACTGCTAAGAAAAAACTACCACATAATATCTAGCAATGGGTGTCGTGATACCCAGTACCACAGAATAACTAATAGTAGGTACCTACTAACGTACCAGTACCTAACTTGTGGAGGTCAGATAGGCAGTCGCTCTATGTAAAATACTGGTACTCAGCTGTATCTGGTTAGACTGGAAGCCGACCCCGACATAGTTGGAAAAGGCTGATGATAATGGTGATAATGTTCTAGCATAATCAGCCTATAATGTTCCCACTGCCGGGACACAGGCCTCCTCCCAGAGAGAGGGAGTGAGCCGAAATCCAACACGCGGGCCCAGTGCGGGTTGGTAGATGTCACATGTCTTCAAATTTTTGGTTCTAGGACATGCTGGTTTCCTCACGATTTTTACCTTCACCGGTTTTGGGAGCAGTGGTAATAAAATAATTTATACAGAGTAAAGCACATGTCAGGATTCGAACCTACGACCTGCAACTCGTAAGTTACAGCTACTACCAACTTAACTACTTGTGAACAAGAACATGCATCAATCAAATCCAAACCCATCACTGAAAACCGCATCAAAATCGGACTAGCAGTTTTGGAGATAAATGGCACCATTGGTTTGCACAAACACACATCCTCTCACCTCAAACGCATATACCGTCTCCGTACCGATTTTTTCCTAGTGAGCCCCAAACTAAACGGTAAGTCTGTATTTCGAGACTCGGAGATACGATTTTCAGATGAAAATTTCAGTTGTGATATGGTAAGTTGGTTTGTGTGTCAGTGTGCGTGTTTTTCCCCATTGTGAGATCCCAGAGTCTTTATATTAATTGTTCCGTGTGATCATAAAGTGTCATCATAATCTACGACCAGAGCAGCAATTAGGAGGCTTATGGGTAGCAGTGGGCTTTTAGGGGCCATACTTTACTCATAGTATAATTTATTTGTTTTATAACGAAGATTGGTGGTGAAACTGTTACTTAGTTTCAAGAAAAAAATATACAATATTGTTTTTCAGAAAGTTCAGATGCGTAGTTCTCGCAACCGGCATGCGTGTATGACCAGAGACATAACATTAACAGACATAAACATAACATTACGTATATGTACATAGGCGTATGGATCCAAACAAAGAAGAAAGTAATCCAATGTCAGGGACACGATTAGTATGTCTAACACGTATTGCCTAATACTGTAAAGAATTGTGTGAATTGTGAAAATTCTGTGAATCAGTAACACATTTGTATTGCCACGGTATTTTAAGTAAAGCCGGCTCTAGTCCGCCTTTTCTAAATTAATTTGATCAAAAGAGCCAGAGAATTATCATATGTAAAAGTTCTAAGGTTTCACAACTACAAGAAAGAAAAGAAATATTGTATAAATGATGTTCGTCGGTTGCTGCCACAAGATATCTATTAAATTTTTATATCAAATAAAAATTATATTTATGCTCTAGACACCAACAATTCAATCAGACTTTCTCAGTAAAACAACTTTAAAAATTACATTTTTTTAAACTTTATACCAAATATTCTTAGGAAAATATGATAAAAAAGTCTCAACTCAGATAAATCTTAGTTTCCCTGCTGACTTCCTATAAGTTACCTAAATGATAAAGGACATGTATAAAGTCTGGCCTAGCAAAGACAAAAAATAATCATATTTAAAAAATAACTGATAATATTTGAAATCCCACCGCAGCTTTTGTTACTTAGCAAAACTTTTTAGGAAATATTTCAATTTAAAAAATTGTTAATATGATGCAAGTATTATTAGTAGTAGATCCGTGAGATACGTTGCCAGTTTTAGAAATAAAATGGCAATTGGGACAAGCTTGTATGGGATATCCATCTCCATTCCATATTAACTAAGCCTAAAAGACAGAATAGTGATCGAAATTTGTTCTAAGGATAAGCAGACAAATGGACGCTCTCCATTATCTTAAAGTATCCCCATTTTCATTAATTATGACAGTTAATCAAACAAGGAAATTATGTCATAAAATAATGTTTATAAAAAGACAAGTCTTACTGTGAAGATGACTGAACGGTCAGATTCCAGCAACTGATCAAAAAAAGGCACCGAGGACCAAAACGTATTGTAACGAAGGAAATACTACTACAAAGACCAAAGAATATGTGCGAATATGAGCACCCAATGCTTGTTCCGGTTCACGGTCAAAGACGCAATAGGTCATCTCAAATTTGTACACACCATACAATGTTAGAAATGAAAATAAAATTCTTTGTTTCTTTTCACGCCTAAGTGTAAAATTATTTAGAAGAAATTGTAATAGAGCTAATGCTTTCACTACTAGACATGAATACACACAACTTTTTAATAATATTCCTTAGTTTTTAGTTCATTATTATCATTCTCTCATTTATCTTAAGTTGACGAAATAAAAGTCAGAACACTTAGCATGTTGATTCTGTGAATTGACTTTAACAGGCGGCAAAATTGAAAGGCTCTGTAGTAAAAATTGCATTAAATATCGAATGTTGTAGCAACTCAACATCTAATAATATAGATCGGTGATAAGAGTAAACATATAATAGAAACTTACATTTTACAGAACAGTAATTTTGTTTTTTGTTAAAAACATTTATACTTACTAAAACAATAGTCTTATAACTTAACTGAGTCACTTCACATCACATAATACAAAAACACAATAATAATAAATAATTCTACATCCATAAACAACACTACACAGTCGTAGCAGCTAAAATAGTTTGTCAAACAAACAAAAATACCAAGTTTTAAATATCTGCACAGTTTACAAACTTACGCACTTCACTATGCAAATACTTCGCGAGAGGAATACGAAAGGACGAAATAGCCTCCCCACACGCGTCTGCTCGCCGCAACCACGCGACGTAAACTGAAGCATCAGAATCAGCCCTTACAATTTTCCGCGACAGAAAGGGATGCAGATAACTAGGAAGCGGGAAATTGTGTATGTAAGGCAGAGATAGGGATAGGAAGTTCCGTTTCGCACGTGGTGCGATGCATGCGGTCAATTGCAATGCTACGGTCATTGCCATACTGTGATAATTTTTAATCTTTTAATAGTAATCCTGTATTTATGGTTCTTATTTTTCCTTATATTACTCGGATGAGCCACTTAAGAGAAGAAAATTGGGTTAAAACAACCCATTTTCCTGTGTTGACTTTTACAATTCGCGCGGGATGATAACCAGTGAATGTTCTCTATTTTTTCCTGCACTCCCGGATAGGCCATAATGAACTCATTCGCTGTAAGATAGGGTAAAAGGGACTATCCTCACGCTTGATTGTTTTGTGATAGATGAAGACAGATAATCGAATGTCGTTACTGTTGATGTGTTAATGACGCGTCAATAGACCGTACTCGAGGTGACAGATGATATTCTCACTCTTTTCGGTTCATTACACACAAGTTCCCGTTATCTTAACGCGAAGTTTTTTCACCCGGCCCTTTGGACCGGAAATGTCAAGTATACGCAGTTAATACCGGTTAATAACGGTTTGACCTTGTTTTTATTAAGGCGAATACATGGCCTAAAGCGTGGTCTTTGTCGGACTGCATAGAAAAAAAAAAGAAGCGCGATGACACAACGCTGGCAATTTATTGCATAATATGAAGCAATTATCTATTTACAAAAAATCTATACTTTGGACTAAAAAATTAAAACACTAGTATTTTAGTATGTTGCTTGTTAAATAATCTGACAAAAAATCATAATGATTGTATGTATATTAGTATGGTTTTATTGTAAAAAGCAAGTTTTTAGTGGTATCTTCATGATTTTTTTCTATTGTATCAAATTAGTTTTATTATATTTTCAACACACTATCTACCTAGCATATATCCTGAAGAATATCACATATTTTTCTGATTTTATTTACTATAGTCGATCACATACTTTTATTGTTTCTAAAACTTGCGTTTTTTTGTGTTTAGGTCCTGTAAGCCCCGTAATGAATAGTTTTAAATTGTTTTTACAAATCTATTGTTTATGTATATGGGTTGAATTCCATCAATCTATCTATATCGTCTTGCGCAACGACAGACAGAAATAGGACAATTTATTTATAGCCGGGAACTACGTGAATTCTACCTTTTATCAGAAAATTACCTCATCTCGCGACCGGATATCGGGAAAAAATAATTTACGTATTTATTTAATTTCTATAGACGACTTACAGCTCAACAAAGCAGAATAAAAAAGTAATAGGTAAGTTGCAATGGCATCAAATTACCGACTGGTTTTACGTATAAAACAATTATAACAAAGATTTCTTGTTCAACTAGAACTAGATTACACGGCAAGGTAATATAATATAAAGCACTATCATAAAGTTTCTTAAGCTAGTGAGAGGGTGCCATACTGCTCTCCTAGATAGGTTACAAAATAAACTGTTTTCGGAGAAATAAAATAAAATAATACAATCTGAAAGTAGGTTCTGTAAAGATTAAGCTTGTAAATTCAAATTTTAACTATCAAATAAAACCGGGTACAAACTACTGATAATTTTCAATCATAAAACTTTACAGAAAATACTTAATATTCAGCCTCAAAATTACAAGCACGATCTTTAAACTCAACAGCCGCGCCTCTAACGACTCAAGCAGTTCCACCACACAACATTGTAACATTTTAGAGCAAGCTGATAACACTCAACAACCAAACTTTACATAGAAAACAGCACCCATAAACTATAGTAAATAATAGTTTTATTAAACCAAACTGCCAGTAACCTAGTAATCTACCAATACCCCGTCGGTCAATGTACAAGGGGTTATAGTAAATTATGTAAAACACCCGCTACTTTTATGGGGGTACCATATGGGGCAGAAAGTTGAAGTGAAATCGTAAAAAGTTTTGTAATACGAAGTAGTTGGTACTTCGTTAGTGTTGGTACGTATCGATGGGTTTTGTTTGGTCCTTTGTGCTGGGATAATGGTGGTTCGTGTGTAAGGGCCAGTTTGGATAGGCTAAACAAAGACGTGGCGTGGCGTTTAGATTTGTTGAAAATTACTTGTTGGACCAATCAATATCCATGGATTATACGTAAGTTCGTAATTTATTAATACCGCGATTATTCTGTGATAAATCATCATCAGCCTAGACTTTCCCAATTATGTTGGGGTCGACTTCCAGTCTAACCGGATGCAGCTGAATACCATTATTTTACATGGAGCGACTGCCTATCTGACCACCACAACCCGTTACTGGGTAATACGATACCACTTGGTAAGACTGTATTCTGTGTATTTGTGTGTGTTGGATTCTGTGATAAATAATCATATTAAATCAAATAAAAAATAACGCTTTTATAAACCTTGAAATGCGTCTTTCAAATACAACCCTTGGTTTTGACAATATAATGTTTTTAAAAATTAGGTTTGTGTCCCCGGTATTCCCCTGCAAAAAAATTATGTTTGTAGGTTTTTACGATCACCCCAAAATTAGAGCAGATCTTTCAATGACATAAGGGCCAAAACACGCATCAAATCATTCAACTCAAACTACTGATGCAATAAACACCACTAACCCTACATGAAACCTCGTAGCACGTCGTAGCCGCAGGCTACGAGCTACGTTGCTACGGTGCTACGGCAATCGCTTTAATTTTACTTAGAGCCAACGTGCATACACTTGTTAGTCCTATAACTGTGAGGTGCCAGGCTATTGTCGGCTATTCTGAGCTATTGTGGGTTACAAAGGTATTAACTGCCTGATAAAAGGACTGGTTCATGTGCATAGAGGGACCGTTCATGCAATCATGTTTTGCATGGGACACGTGACGTCATGAAATTGTAGTTTGGTAGTGAAGGGATTATCTATAGTAACGTTGAAAATACGAAATAAAAGCATATGTTACATGTATGGCTTTCAAATAATAAGATTTTTTGCAGAAAATTATTACAAAAAGTATTGAAGAGTACGTTAATTTTTTGGTAAGCTTTCATGGATAAATGTATGTAATAACTAAGTACTATTAGTTATTCTGTGGTAATCATAAGATTTAGAGACATCTAAGGAATACTCACATCCATGTTCTGGTGAACTAAATATTAAACGTTGCTTACAGATTTTGAATGTTATACTAATTGAATATTAATTCAAATGTGCATTATAGGAAATGTCCATTACACCATATAAAATTAGGTAAAATGAAATTATATCAATAATTCATTACATCACTTCATCGTTATATTAAAGAAAAGTATATTAAATGAAATTTAGGTGATATGATCATTAGAACTTTTGTTATTATATCAAACTTTACACACTCCATAAAATATGCTCCACCAAAACAATTATCAATAATAATCCACCAATACATTTTCATAACCCCCGACCTCCTTTAAAATATTTACCCCACACGCAATAGTACCACAAATCATTGGACGATAAAGTTGACCGAAGGATTTAAAAGGACCAGATAACTCGATGAGAAGATTCTTTTGATCGGTGAGGCGTACAACGTGTGTGCTCTCGTGGGCCCTTCTGAAGAGAGTGAATCGGCGGTTTTTGAGATGGGAGACTGTGTGTGCAAGTGACGTCATGCTTAGAGGTAATAATAACCTGTACGGTGTGTATGTGGGCACTTAACACCGTACTTTATAATTAAGATAAGATTATTACCTAATAATCTTATCTTAATTATAAAGTACGGTGTTAAGTGGGTGTGGTAAGTGTTCTAAGTTAATAAAATTGACATAATAACCACGTTTTGACACATGATTATAACTGAAACCATTATAATTGACTAGTTCTTTTAGAGTAAAGGTTGTGGAAATCATAATTATATATTTAATATTATTTTAAATGTGTGAAACATAAACAGTTTAGTTTTTTATCTATAATGTTTATAGAGAGTGACTACCAGGAGGCCGATTCCCTTAATTAAAATCGTTGAAATCTAGTCGCAATCTCATTTCAGCGACAAACAACGTCAAAAACGCGTCAAAAATTTAGGGAAATTAAAGGTATTTTTGACAGATTGAGACTCAGATCAGACTGGGAACGTTCTTAAAATTTGGAGAATTGCCGCTTAGAACTGTTTTATAAAAATTCAGTAAACTGGAGAGCTAGTTACATAACTACCTCTCCAGTTTACTGAATTTTTAAGTACTGTTATTTATTTTCCTGGTACTTTATTTTCCTGGTACATACCAGGAAAATAAATAACAGTACTTTTCATCTCTAAGTACAGACGCCAGCACATCAAGCTACCCGAAACTGTCAAATTTTCCCAATCAACTTTGAACCTTTTGCTTTAGCGGTAAAGTTGAAAATCTATTAAAGAAATTTGACAGATTGTAGTAGCTTGATGTGCTGGCGTCTGTACCATCCAGTCAAAAATAATCAGAAAACACCATTTATTTTCAAATCTAGATACTATTTCATCAAAAGATCTAAGTATAAAACACTAGCACTCACATCAAACAGTTTCCATCGCTTTAGAAAAACGCAGTATGTACAGGTACATGATAAAACGTTTTCAACTTCGATGGGCTATAGAAGCCGTGACCCTATTAGCGAGCGATGCCCAATATTATCCCAGCGTCGGGCACACCCGTCGGGCACACTCGGCGCCCGCGGCTCAAAGGACCGGTCCTTTTTCAAGACTTTCATTGCATTATACGGAGTGATGGTATGTCAAATTTCATAGTACGGTGTATTGAGAGGCTTCTGAGTTTATGATTGATAGATAAGAGTGTTGGAATTTGAATCCTGCCAACGAAGTTCGTTTGTTTCTTAGGTTTGGACTTAGAATATACCCTAGTTACAGTTACAAATATTTTTCCTTCAAGTTTTATTTTGCTTCATTCACCTTTGTTGTCCCACTGCTGGGAAATGTCTCCCCCATAGTTTTTCAATTTTCTTGTGTTTTATCTTCTCGGACCAATCTGTTAGGAACGAGTCTAAATCTTCACGGTAGTGTTTCTTAGGCCTGTCATAATTATATTGATCATCATCATCTGCCTAGCCTTTTGCCAACTATATTGGGGTCGGCTTCCAGTCTAACTAGATGCAGCTGAATACCAGTATTTTACATGGAGCGACTGCCTATCCAACCTCCACAATCCAGTTACTGGGTAAAGGTTCGTACACACAGGCGCGACGCGACACGCGACACAAAGGCACCGCAAGTCGCGCGACGAGCGGTGTCTTTGTGTCGCGCGCGATTCGCGTCGCGCGTTGCGCCTGTTTGCAGGAGCCTTAATACGACACCACTTGGTAAGACTCGTATTCTGTGTATTTGTGTGTGTTGGATTCTGTGATAAATAATCATATTAAATCAAATAAAAAATAACGCTTTTATAAACCTTGAAATGCGTCTTTCAAATACAACCCTTCGTTTTGACAATGTAATGTTTTAAAAATTAGGTTTGTGTCCCCGGTATTCCCCTGCAAAAAAATTATGTTTGTAGGTTTTTACGATCACCCCAAAATTAGAGCAGAGGGCCAATTCTACTAATTTAAAACGTTCAAAATCTAGTCGCAGTCTCATCTCGGCGACAATCAAATGTCAAAAACTTGTCAAAATGTAGGGAAATTAGACGTATTTTTTGACAGATTGAGACTGAGATCAGACTGTGAACGTTGTTAAAATTAGTAGAATTGCCCCTCAGATCTTTATCAGAATACCAGTATTTTACATAGAGAAACTGCCAATCTGACCTCCACAACCCAGTTACTGGTTACGCAGTTACCCAGTTACAGTTAAAGCCCTTGGTAAGACTGGTTGTCAGACTTCTGACGACCCATAACAACTGTCCAACACCCACGAATGACAGCCGGGACCAAGTGCTTAACGTGCTTTCTGAGGCACGGAGAGGTATTGGTATGTAAAGATGGTCACCCATCCACGTACCAACCGCGGCAAACGTAGCTTAACCTGATCGATCAACCCGTGCGGCTGTTATTACTTAACCACAAGCCCCTCTTAATTATATTGATATATTTTAAAATTAATAGTAAGCATATCAATAAAAAAACACTTCAATCATCATCATCAAAAGTGTTAAATGTCAATCATAAAAAAGACCACAATTATTGTGTAAAAATTATTTACGAATGAAAGACCAAAAGAATTCGAGACAAAAGCTGTTTTTAACATAAAGTATTATCTTACCTTTCCGTACCAACGTAAAGTGTAAACGAAAATTAAATCATATTCTTCACATAACTTACAGTTTCTTGAACCATAAGTGACGTCAAGTTGCAAGACACACAGCGTTCTTGGCAAGAACATGAGCAATAAATCTTGCTCCTCCATCTTGTTTTTACACAACTTTTGTTAAGGACGCGCGGACAACACCAGAATATTTAATGGGTTTATTTAAATAAATTATAATTTGCCAAGTCGTGTCCTTGGGACGCATGACCTCATATTATTATTCTGGTAATTTGGTCCTATTGTACGCACTGTTATAATTATTATTTTTTTGTCTGGTATTTACTTATAAACCATCGTTAATCTGCCGTCGACAGATTCTTTGTTACTTTTTCCTAATATTTAATTTTTTTAAGTCCATCTTCTCGAAAAACGGATTGTTTTTACACGTTAGTCATCAAATCCCAAAACTGAACTCAATGAATTTCCTCTAAGTGCTTTGTGATATCCACATACATAATATACTACGTACAGAACCGGATTCAAACCAGCATCCGTCTCTGCCCCGACCGTTACCCTTAGGCCACTGCAGGCGCTTTAAATTTCAAATTGAACTCCATCCATGCATTGTAAATTGCTTCCATTTTGTCTACGACTGGGTACCTACCTGCCCCTCTAGTACAATATAATTGTTTATAAATACAACACTGCTAATTATGTTATTTTGGAGGTTAGTAAATATTTATCTTACAATCAGCCAGTTGTAATAACACAAATAATTTTGTCGAATTCTCGTACAAAAACTTATAAGCAAACTAAGTGAACTCCCCATCATATTTCGCGTCCAAACTTTGTTTTTCCAATTTACATCATAACACGCAATTTCTAAACTAATAATTAAAATACGCAAACGCGTTCACTTTCTCTTTTAACATTTTTTGTCTCGTTCTGCCGCGGGATGCGGGCGGCCAAATGAAGCGATCGCGTGTTCCGCCATCATTCTTCAATATCACCCTGTACTCGCCCTTTGTATAAAGGGTGCGTGCGGATGTCCGGCCCGAGGGTACATGTCCGGGCTGCATCTTGCAAGCCTACTTTAGAAGTTAGTTTACGTGACTGTGATCCCTAGAGGATTGGAGGTTTATTTTCGGATAGTATAAATATTTTCTTTAATATAAATATTGCAGATAGGTTTAATAGGATAGGAAATAGCACGTTTTCCACAACAAAATATTTTTTGTCGAGACACAATTTCAGTACTCACTAAAGATTTTTACAAATCTACCTTAGAAGCAAGAAAGTAAACTATACTACAGAGACTATAATCATTTAATAAATATTTATAAAATCCTGATCCTATTATGAAACAACCTGTATATAAATTGCGGCAGGTACGCGAGCCGCTGACGTGCGACGGTTAAAAACGAATTATAACGGAGCACCCTGTAGCCGGCCATTTGTCATGAGAGCCAGTGACGTGACCAAGAATATCTATCGAATCTAATCGAGTAGCTGGTCAAGAATCGATTTTTAAATTCGAGCTTAAAACAAGAATATTTATTATAGTTTAGCTACTCTTGATCGTTATATACATATTTTGAACGCTTGCTCGTTCGCTTGGACACTTCGTTTTATAGCGATAGTAAACAAAATGATCCTCTTGCATAAATGGAATGGAAACTCCCGATCAATCACGAAAAATCGAAAAAATATCACCGTGAAAACTTAGGTGAGGTGAGGTGTCATCCCACCTCATTCTAGGGATTGGCATTACTGATTTTTACAGAATAAACTGGTAGCGGTTTATTGTTTTTCTTATACCCAAGAATACCCAAAACTTATCTACCATTAGGTTTCACATGCTTTCTACTACTATTGAACACAACAACGCGGCAACGTCCTAAAATATGGTTGTCCCGTAACTTCCCGTACCGCACCGACAAATGAATGTCCCCCACACTTACTCGCCAACAAACCATTCGATTATTTCTCCTCGATGTGTCCCATCACTTGACTACGGGCCGCAGCACCGAATAGACCAAGAGACAGGCAACTATTAATTTACGAAATAGCGAAACAAAGAGCGGATCTGACGGAATCATTAATTGTGGAACGATTGATGATTGGTGAATAATAGACCTGTGAATGATATGCGCGCGTTACAGCATTAATTTTGATTCGTTTTGATTGATTGATTGAATTAATCAGCAGTAGTTTGTAATTAGAAACTGTAGTTTTATGGTGCTGAATTTCGACGGGTTTTGAAAATTATGTACAATAATACGTGTGCTAATAATATTCACATCAAGGCTAATAATTAATTTATAAGGCTGAACGCTGTCAACATTTACGTAAAATAAGTCTCATTTATTTTAATTTGAAGCAGTACCTATTTAACCCAGTCATTATTAACATCTCAGAATTAACAAGACTTAGTAAATAAGTGTCAAAGCTAATCGTTAAAAGTAAAATCAAGTTACTCCGTCTTTTAGATCGAACGATAACATTTACATTTTTGTTAACCTGTTGACTGATCAGAGTTGTGACCAGCACAAAAAAGTTTTTTGATTCACTAGTTTGTTTAAAATAATGAAATTAACAAAAGTACCCTAGCTCCCAGCCCACAATGTAATCCAGATGAAAACACATTTTTCCAGTTACCGCGGACTTAAACAAATAAAGTGTGGTTATCTGGCCTAACTATCAGCTAAGTCATTTTTAATTACCTTCGTAATTGGTTTGCGTTAGTCGTTAGTTACCGGGTGGAAATAAATCTGAAAGGGCTTTGTGTTAGCTATTGATGTCGGTATTCATTGAGGATATTGGACGAGTTGATTTTTTTTCAAGTTTATAGTTTTTTGATGAGCTAAATGATGAAGTTTGAAATGGTAAAGTGACTGGTTTTGTTGTGTGTCTTTTGGAATCGCATATATTTTGATCAAAATCGTGGTTTTGGTTTTGAATGTGTTTTAGTTTGTGAAAGTGTATTTTTGAAGTGTTTGTGAATGTTTTTTATTTGTACTGCACTCACCTTTAGTTACTAAAAAGGTCAAGGTAAAGCGGTGGCCGCACATATCGGCCGCAGTGACGGCGGTCATTTATATGATGACAGCGGAAAATATTTAAATGGCTAGATACGCGAGCCTACCGCATCAAAAGAAAAGTCACATTTTGTTTTGACGCCTCTGACATAATAATGGCGCAGTGACTTGATTGTCTAACAACTCTATGTAATAATGTGTGACCCCACTCTTCTCAATTTGGACACTTTTTCGCGTGACTAAGTACGGTGAGGGCTAATCTAGCGATTTAAATCTTTGGGCACCGTAAAGTCAAACCCCGCTGGTTTGACTTTATGGTGTCAAAAACGCTTTCTAGGAAAACATACCTACTTACTTTCATAGATAACGTTTCAGTGACGTCATTCAGTGTGAGTTGAGGACGGCTTCAATTTGCGTTAATACCGTTTCAAACTCTTCACGGGTTAGTTTGGCATTGCCCAGTACCCGCCGTAAATGATGCTTGCAGGACTTGACTCCCGCTTCCCACAACCCACCAAAATGAGGACTGTAAGGAGGTATAAACGTTAAACGAATTTGATTATTATTAAGAAAATCTAAAATATCATTAGTATTATTAAAAATTACTGACAACTCCTTTTCAGCACCAACGAAGTTCTTTCCGTTGTCTGAAAATATTTGATATGGCTTTCCACGACGTGCTATGAATCGTTTTAATGCTAAAATATAATCCTGTGTACTTAAACTGCCTACCAATTCTAAATGTATGGCTCTGGTAGTAAAACATACAAATAAACAAATATATGCTTTAATAAGCTTAGCACCTCTGCCTTTGCGGTCCAATATTGACAATGGTCCCGCATAGTCTACACCGCATTGCATGAAAGGAAAACTAGGCTCTAACCTTTCAGAAGGTAAGTTACCCATCAGAGGGGTCAATGCCCTCCCTTTCATGCGTTTGCATCTGAAACAATTATGTACGACCTGTCTGGCTAAGTTGCGAGCTCCTAAGATCCACCACCTTTCACGCATAGAATATACTAAAAGTTGAGGTCCAGCGTGAAGTAGTCGCTTGTGTTCATATTCACATAACAACCTTGAGAAACGATGTTTATCAGTTAACAATACAGGATATTTTTTGTCATAATTAAATTCAACCGCGTTAGATAGCCACATTGCGGACGCTATGTTCTTCTAGAAAACCGTAGCTTTGGTTAAGTATTCTAACGGATTATTTAGGATTGTGAGACAGTACGTACGTAGTAATATACGGTACGGTAACCTCTATGGAGAGATTAACAAAAATGAAAAAAAATACTGGATAAAAAGCCCTAAAAAAGGAACCTACTTATTCCCCTGACAACAGTTTTCCGTCCCCAGCATTAGTAAGTCAATTGACCCGCAGAACTATATCCAGCATACCTAGAATAGACTCAAAAGAGACCGAAACTAATTAGCGCTCAACAAAAAAGGAAAAAGGCGTACAATTTGGTTCAATTCGGAAACTCTTCGCTACAGAGCTACAGAGAACCGTTCAGATAGTAAATCTCAATACAGCCAAACGCGTTTAGACTTCTGGCGGGCCGCCAACGCTTGGATTATGTTAATACTGGATACGGTAATAATAGGCTTAGACGAAGAATTAAGGCGTTTTTTATATCAGAATTGTGGAGGTTTATCCTTGATTACTACATTCTGGATTTTTTCGGCTTTTTGCCAGTTTTGGAGCTAGGTAATTTTGTGCTCATTAGCAAGTTAAAAAGGAGTTGCTTCTTGAAATGTTGAGCTGCTGGTTATTCCTAGATAGGACACAGTTTTTTAACTGATTTTATATACTTACCAATACTTCTAATCGCTTTACATACTTGCCATCCTTTCGAAAATGCACGATTTTCTTATTAATAAAATCTGTTTAACTCCACGAAGCTGCCTTTGTAAAAAACATAGTAAAATTCAGTCCTGTAGGTATACCTTATTACGTTTACGAATAACTTCTTCTATTTGTATCGTTTCACCAGCCAAGGGATTTTTTTTGTAGAAATCTTAATCCAGCTCTTCCTAAACTTTGAAATCTAAGACTAAACTCAAGTTAGCGCTCAACCGACGTTGAAATCCTTACAACACCGCGGACGGCCAATAGAGAGCAATTCTTCAAACACACAATAAATTCTCAACCCAAAGCAAATGACATAAAGTCCAAATTGCCACAACAACACAAAGATAGCTAGGAGAATCAGATAGAGTTAATGAAATAAATGGATTATATACCCATTGTGGGCAGTTTCAATGCAGCTTTTATTCGTTTGTTCAAGTTTATGATTTCCAATACGCAATCAACTGTTTTTATTGAAGCACTCTTTTGAGGTACGCTGAAATCACTTTGTGCTGGAATTCTATATGCCTTTCGCAATATATCTTTATAGAGATAATTTTATATTTATCTTTATTTTCAGACTACAAACGTTAAGTTACGTTTTGAATACTTAGCTACATACCAACACAACTAGTCAATAAAGTGAATACGTTTCCTGACTAACTTTAAAATAAACCATTGAACCCTCCCGATCCCATCTCAAAATGAAATTAATTTGAAACATCCACTAACATTTCCATACCACACTTCAAAGAATTTAATATAGCGGAACGCGTGACGCGCCGGGTGGGGAAACCGAGGTTACCTCGTAACCCGCTCGCTGTCACCCGTCAGTCATCATTCGTCACGCGCGCGGAACACACGTCAAAGATATTGCGCTCAGATTGCGTTTAATTTCACTGGGGTGCAGTTACATGCGGCGTATCGAAATGGCGATGTTTGTTTTGTAAATCTGAGTAGGTAGGATTAAGGTTGATTTTGTATGCGTACCTAAGTGATAAGTTTATTTTAATTTATTTTGTTTATTAGACTTTATTGAGGGCAAAAAACTTTTATCTGACGAATTAATATTGCGTTTTGGCAGCTTCTGTTTAAAAAATATGTGAAACTATAATATTTATTCTTCAAATAAAAGTTAGCAGACTATTGAAAAATCAACCCTGATATGGTTTGTTATGATTATTAGAAGATATACTTTATAGAGGTATGGCAAACATCAATAAAAGCGTTATCTACCTATTTTAAGGCAAATAAACTTGGCACTTGTCCGATTTCTTTGGAAAATACCTTCAACAAAAACGCCTTTTGCAAACAATTAAATCTAAATAAAAGCTATCGGCAAATCAATTGCCGTAGTGAAACAAAAAGATGCTTTCAGAGTTCTGACTTATTTATTTGAGCCTCTCCGAATCATTTACTAATTGAAAATCGAACAAAACGGTATTTCTTGTCGATATATTTTAACTCGGTAAAAGAAAATTGTAGTTGTGAACTTCTCTTTGATTTTCTTCGTGGAATTATACTGTTAAGAGAAATAAGCTGCGATAGTGTTTCTGTTATTGCCATAAAATAAATATTTTCAAGAAGCTTTAGGCGCTAGTTATTTTTATTCTTAAGCTTTGCGTTTTTCTGGTCTGTTGCCAGGCTTTGCTTTATTACAGGTGGCTACTTTCTTATTGTACATAATATTTTCCTGTTTTGAATATTAGAAAGAAAGAAAATTTGTTTATTCTGCACAAACAAAAACGCACATTGCAAATAAAAATTAAAAATGATTAAAAAGTAAGACATAAAATACACACACACAACGTAGTCAAAAGCCTCGTATTCAAGCTTAGAAAATGTTGACAATTTTGTCCATTGCTTGATGTCAGGGCCAGGCACCATAGACAACACTCATTATTATTTGACAACTGACATTGACAATACATATCACAACAAAACGTGAAAACAACAACAATCAAACAAAAACAAAAATGCCAATTACAGAGTGGAAAAATAACTACGTTTGTAACAAACAACATTAATAAGGACAATAATTAAGCTGTGCGTCGCATCTGTGCAAGAACAGGTCGTTGCTCAGCAAAATGCTGTGACTTCGGACGAACCTATCGTAAACAGCGCTGATTTTCAGCAACTACCTCTCGAATGACGTAATGACGTCTCACCGTAAATCGGGTAAGTCTAGTTTTCCGAAGTACCTAAGTGTAATTTTAGCTGAACATAGTGTGTACTTATAACTAAAATAAAGAAAAATATATATCTGTTAATAAGCATTACTCTTATAATTAATAATATACATAAACTAAAAATATATAACCATAATACAATTTTATTAGAACAAAAATGCTGAAGTAATAACTCTTTGTACAGTGTGGTGTATTTTCCTATTTATATTTATTTATGCTATCTTAGTAATTACATCTTCGATACAAGTAAAGAATTATGCGTTGATACCCCACATTCTTCTAGTTTGAATATGTTTCAATATGAATAATGGTTTGAATGCGCCATGGAAAATTGGGATTGCGATGGCGGCCATTTGCATAACGGCCATAGGTACATCGATGCAGGCATGTCGCCAGCAAGCTACACCCATGCTTTTCCGACATACCTACCCAAGGAATTCAAAACCATGTCACCTCCAAAATTCTCAATGACCTTAATGGTAAGTTTTACCATTGCATTCGACAAAAACAAAGCCTTATATTAAATAACTCTATTACTGGAGATTCCGTATTTATTTTGATCAAAGCGAGCAAGTACTACGTCCTACGTCCTGTACAAGCATGCATTTAATGAAATACTACAAGGTACTCATCTAAGACGAGGGGGGGTTTATAGCTAAGTAAACAGTAAAAGCCGCACGGGTCAATCGACCAGGTTAAGCTACGCTTGTCACGGTTGGTCGGTGGATGGTGACCATCCTTATATACCAAGACGCTCTGTGCCTCGGTAAGCACGTTAAGCCGTTGGTCCCGGCTATCATTCGTAGATCTTTGACAGTCATTACGGGTCGTCAGAAGCCCAAAAGTCTGACAACCAGTCTTACCAAGGGGTATCGTGTTAACCAATAACTGGGTTATGGAGGTCAGATAGGCGGTCGCTCCACGTAAGTTACTGGAACTCAGCTGCATCCGGTTAGATTGGAAGCCGACCCCAACATAGTTGGGAAAAGGCTAGGTAGATGAGGTAGATGACTCATCTAAGGCTAAGATCAAATTAGATCTGGTATTGGTACTGGTCAGGCAGATCAGGCGCAGGACCAACGGCTTTACGTGTTATGCGAGATTTTGTCTCGCATAGCTGATCTCTCTGACGGATTGCCATCGCATCGGATTATAAGAGTAAAGAAACCGAAAGTCACAAACCAACTTTCAAACTCCGGGCTGTTACTGAAAATATCCTAATAGAAAAATCCAATAACCTTCACTCAACCGGGAATCGAGCGAGGACCCCACACTCAGCAGTTGAGCTTGCGACCACAAAACCCACTTTTAAGGACCCACTTCTAAGATCCAGTAATAGATAAGAATAAACGAGACTGAAATATATTTTCTCCGTATTCAAACTTTTTTTCTGGCCCCAGTTGTTAGCCATAGACTGTCACGGTACGATCTCTTTATAAATTAGGTATTACCTGACTACATCAGATAATTCCTGCTGGGGAGTTTGTTGCGCCACTTCTTTTTTCCAGCAAAAGCTCTAGGAATTGGTGAAGGGCGTTTTGGGCGACTGTCTTATGTAATTCTGATATATTTTGAAAAGTGCTGATTCTCAGCCTAATTTGAATAAATGTCTTTTGATTTAGATTTTGATTTTCCAGTTTTTAAGTGACTGTCGAAGACTACTACTATCTTAAACGGCATACGCTGTTGGCTCATAAGCACTCTGTCTAGAACTTTCCGCCAAAAAGAGGAAATACATACCTTTTTGCCAAACTTTCCACTAGGGAAAAGTTTTCAACAATCAATATTGGAAACTAGGTTTTCCACCAATAGCAAGCACAAGCGTGTACTCGATGTGGGCTAAGTATTTACTATCAGTGGGGATCAGTGACAGATGAGCGATTGTTGCAATTTATCACGACGCCGCGCCGCGCCGCGTGCCCTATTTAGTATATGGCCATGAAGCAAGCCCGCTGCTTAGCCACCAACGTCTGAAGGACATTTTTTATTATGAATGGCATTTCGCAGGTCAACCTAGGAGGTTGTTGGCTGTTTACCCGGGCTATCCTGTGGGTGCCCTTATAAATTTGTGTATTTAGAGTTCCGTACCCAAAGGGTAAAAACGGGATCCTGGGATAGGGATAAAAATATTCTGTTATAATGGTCATGGTCCACCCATGTGCCAAGTTGCATCCAAATCCGTTCAGCTGTTTCAGCGTGAAAGATAGCAAACAAACGTACAAAAAATCAAATTTTATCTCTTTATAATATTAAGTTTAGATAAACTGTCTCAATAAGCAAAAGCGTATTTCGTGGCTCCACTGCAACCGTATGTATGTTGCTCATGACATGTGGCTTGAATCGCTTCGCACCTCCTCCGTGTAAAAATATATCGCCCTCATCTGTTATCATAGACTTTCAAGAGAAGTATCATATAAAAATCGTTTTGTTCCGATTTAATACAACTACTTATTTGTTATATTTAGCGAATCAAGTCATATAAATCAACAATTTACATACTAGCCAAAAACTCGAATGCTAAGACAAAGAAACGTAGCAAAACCCGTTGAAAAAATGTCTACAATTGAGAGAAATACTAAAAAAAATTTACAAAAATTCCTCGTAATTGTAAACTTCAAAAATATTAAGCAAAATTTTTCATTCTTTTCCCACTCTTTAATGGATCTGACCCAGTTGCGACTCTAACAATTTTTACATTCAAAAGTCCACATCTTTAACTTTTTTCAGGAAAGTTCATAAAACTCCACAAAGAATGACTCCATGAATGATTGATAATGAAAACTCGTGCTTCCCAACTCGCTCTCATCAACTTTCACAGCGAGCTTGTTCTCGTATTATTTCTTTCCTTCATTTCCTGGATACTGACGGAATAGAATTGAAAATTTTGTTGTATTAATCTTCTAACGTCATGTTTACGTACCAATTATATTCATACGTACTTATGAGTTGGGAGGAAGAATTTAGCTTGTATGATCTTAAACTCATTTTTGTAGAGGAGCAGAGGGGTGATTCTCGTAATATTAAGATCGTTCACAGTCTGATCTCTGTCAAGAATACATCTTATTTCCCTATATTTTCGACAAGTTTTCAACATTGATTGTCGCTGAGATGAGTTTGCGACTAGGTTTTGATCGTTTTTAATTACGAGAATTGGCCTTCTGATCATGCCCTGTTATGAATAGTACAGTTGGGAAAAATAACCCAGCCCGAAGATGTCGTTCCCTACAATAATTCGTAGACAGTTTTTAAATCCATATGATAAACTATTCAGAGTTTTTCATGATAAGGAATTCAAAACTGTAAAAAAAAATCTATTATGGTTAGTCAGCTCAAGTATCGAACTCAATACCTCACATTTGACTGCCAAACTTCCAACCACTCACCAATACCAAAAAGGAAAAAAAAATACGGAAACGATAATCCTGAGGCGTATCTTATTTAGGTATGATTTCGACCCCTAAAGTTAAACAACCCTTTTTCACCTCGTTAAAATTGCGAAGACTTATTAAGTGTCAGTTTAGAGGGTGCCTTAACTTCGGCTTCACGAGTAAATGAGTCAACGGCACAAATTATCATAAACGGTAGCTGATTCATACATTTTTCATGCTTAAATAATAAATTACTTGAAACCCTACCCGACGGTGAAAATATTTTATCGAGAATATTTTTGGGTCGCACTTACGAGTACTTTTTACTTAAGAATAAGAAAATATAGATGTTACCAGTTGTAAAAGTAAGGTGGTTTGATGTACAGACGCCAGCTAATCAAGCTACTACAAAATGTCAATTTTTTAAATAGATTTTCAACTTTATCGCTAAATCATAAGGTTCAAAGTTGGTTGAGAAAATTTGACAGTTTCGGGTAGCTTGATGTGCAGGCGTCTGTACAGTCCATATTTTGGACATACAAATTCATTTTACATGAATACTAGTATTAAGTATTATTATTACTGCATCCGGTTAGACTGGAAGCCGACCCCAACATAGTTGGGAAAAGGCTAGGCAGATGATGATGATAACTAGTATTAAGAAAAAGACCCTTTTCTTGCTAATACTTTTTAATCGCAGAACTGTACTTTTCACAATCCAACTACGACTAGCTTTGCACTACATTTTACCATTTAAAACGACATTTGCCCCACCCAGAAATAACGATCATATCTTAACCGTTATTTCCAAGTATTGCCAAAGTAGAATAATTATAATAATTTAGTTGCCTTATTGGAAATACTTTTTAAAAGTTTGTTACAATATTAATAATTTGTACTTTGACAGTGTTGCCACAGCGAATATTATAATGCGGTATTAAAATAATGTACGTCTGTACGTTTTTAAAATTAAATCAATGAAATCACGACACTAGGCCAATAGGTACTCATTTTAATAAGATATTTATACAGAATATACATAAAAGTACCTTATAATTATGTTCTAATATAATTTTTACATTAAGATCAATTGTAAGTTAATTGAGACCCGTGGTGGTCCAGTGGTAAATGACCCGACTTACGAGTTGTAGGTCGTGGGTTCGGACCCAGACAGGCGCTTTACTTTGTATAATTTATTTCATCAACACTGCTCTCAAGAACGGTGAAGGAAAACATCGTGAGGAAACCGGCATGTCCTAGAACCAAAATTCGAAGACATGTGACATCTACCAACCCGCACTGGACCCGCTGTCACAGAGAGGACGCGTGTGTCCCAGCAGTGGGAACAGTATAGGCTGATTATGTTATGTAAGTTACAATAAAAATATAAAACATAACAAAACTTAAAACCTTAAAATAACATTTTGTCTTTATATAACATTAATTCTTTAAAACAATATTCTTGCATTTCAAGAACCTCTACATATTCTACATGTGAGTGTCAGTCAGTACAGTCCAGCGCACTCTGGGCTGTCACACGACCATCCTTGCTGACTTGTTCATTTCTCAAAACGAAGCAGCTCATGCCAATATGTGAGATGCTAATGGATTTTGAAGCTGATTTACTTAAAAACTAGGAAAAATCCGTTCAAAAGCCACACGCAGGAAACTTGAAAGCCATTCGCAAACTTTAACCTAATATTCCAACACGTGACTCTCCTACGTGAAAAATCTCCTCACGATCCACAAATTCAACGAGATGCCTTTCGCTTCAATGTCGAATATCATTACTGCCATCCTCCTAAACTCAAAATTAAAAATAAAAGACGAAGCTGGATGCGCCTAAAAGTCTCACTATGGGATAACCTAGTTAATTCCACTTCGTGGAAGAATAAGTGCCTCAAAGCCCGCCAGCCAGCCATGCTAATACTGGTATGCCAGTACTAACATGCCAGTAACTACTATACTGAGGTAGGTAGAGCCTCGGCAAGCTGGCAGCGAAATAAGACAATCCTTTTGCGTCACATCAAAGCGAATATTCGTTGGCAGCAGATTTCGCACAATTCAATAAATAATCGGCTGTGTGAGATGTGTGGTGCAAGACGTACACTTTGTGGAGGTTTTCATCTCCAAAACATATACAGTGTGGCGATTAGATAATCACATTAATTGATCATCTAATGTTACAATATTTGTAAATATGTGAGCACCTTATATACCTTATATACCTGTCGCCCGGAGTGACATAGAACTGCAATAGCAGTTCTTCTCCATGCCGTGAAAACGTGACAATTTTGTCCTGTTTTAACAAGTATTCACGTTTTCAATCATATTAAATAGGGCCCTTATTTATTGTATACTTTATGAGGCCTTTGTCTAGCAGTGGAGTGGTGTCTTTCGTTCGAATGTGAATGTAAACTTGATGAATACTTGATATTTTAATCAGGTCCGTTAAGTTAGTGTATCGTCTGTTGGTATACTGATGAAAATATTATTCGCCCGAACTGAACTAATCATCAACATACTATACATATAATCAGCAACTGTGTCATTGCTGGTATGTTGAATATGGCAGACTGAAAGTATCGTTGAAATTCTATGAACGTAACCGGCAGTTTGCAGCAGTCCAATTTTTCCAAAAAAATATATTAGTCTTTGACTGGCAATCTATTTGCGCGTCATCGAGGTCATGGCAAAATTCAAATTCCTAAGTTGCGGAGATGTCACATTCACATTAGTTTGTAGTCAGATTTGATACTTCAGTTGTTTGAGTTACAGTCACAACGTCCTAAACGCTACCTCTTATACCTTGCGTAGGCATTTTTATATAAAAATCCGTGTGTATGTCGGACCTGCATCCAATATCCGTGTGTCCGTCGAGTTAAGGAGCGAGTGTGGGTGACGGCTGCGATTATTTTGTACCCGCCGACGTTTGAGGACGGCACGCTATCACGCTTGTGTTTTGTGGTGTAAGCAGGACATGAAATACTTCAAGGTTTTTTTTTTCAGGATGGTAAATCATCAAATGACCCCTCCCGCTCTGGGTGGAGCGTAAGGGAGTGTCAGACTCTTACTGACTAAAACCTACCCGTGTTCCTTCCTTAGCCCTTTATGCTCCGGGCCAGCGGTAACCCTTTCGGACAATCCCGCTGACAATACTTCAAGGAGTATTGTGGACTTTATTCCTATGTTTATTTGAAAATATACTTTATGTATCAGTGGAGTGCTGGAGAGGGGCACCGCGGTGGCGACGTTAGGTAAGGTCAAACAGCTCAGCTCTATATACCGCTTTCCAATGTTTGAACCGGAGATAGGGAGTTGTGCCACAAACTTTCCAGCAACACTTTTAAGCCTTTTACTAAGGTGATCATATTGCCATGCGATAGAATTAAAGTAATGCCCCACTGTGATACATATGAGAACTTTTTAAACCTTTCTTTTCATGGTGCACAATCAGCCTATAATGTATCCCACTGCTGGGACACTGGCCTCCTCTTTCTGTGAAAGGCAGTGGGCCATAATGTACCACGCGGGCCCAGTGCGGGTTGGTAGATGTCACACGTCTTCGAATGTTTGATTCTAAGACATGCCGGTTTCCTCACATTGTTTTTCTTCAACCTTTTTAGAGCAGTGTTGATGGAATAATTTATACGAAGTAAAGTGTCTGCTTGGGTTTGAACACATGACCTCCACTGATCCTTTTCATGGATATTAAAAAGCCTGATCTGAAAGCGTAATTGGCACTGGACTCTTAAGGTTAAAACAAAGAACATAGTTAATTCTAGTGCTCAACAGCGGACTAGCAAGTTCCACCACTTTTCAACTTCAACGCCACACTATAAAGAGAACCAGCAACTTAAAATATCTTAATAAAAACTTTGCAATATTTAATGAAAGTGGAATTCCTAAGCAGCACACCTTTATCAAGAGGGAAGTTTTCTGCATAATGTTACCATGATATTTTACATAATTTAACAGTGCACTTGAGTTGATGGCAACCCTACCGGTGGCCACAACCTCATATATTTGGATCTTTGACATAAAATACAGCATCCTACTAATATATTCACCTGTGGGCTTTTTCACCTACAAAGGATAAACCACAGGCAGCTGGGTTGGACCGTAATTTAGTTATTTTTAGAAAATATTAGTGACAGTATGTTAGCATAAATTGACAAGAAGTTGTCGTGGTTTTGCTTGTGACGAGTTAGAATTTTTCGACACACATTAATAAAGAGCCAAAATCCACTACGTGAGTCAAAATGATATGACTTCCGCTAACGCTCTTCACACGAACCAAAGGACTTAATTGGGTTCGTATAGTCAACATTCTTTATTCTATCCTTCTTTTACTAACTGAACTAAAGCTACAGTAATTATAACTAAGTATAAACCTAAATGTTTGCTTGTCACAATATTATGACTAAGTGTTTTGGACATGTATAATTACTTTTGTTAAAACCGAAAACCGAAAAAATGTAATTGTATCAATTACATTTTGATTTTAAACATCGTTCTCATCGGATCCATTCACAGAGACAGTGTTGCAGTTTACCCGCCAGTTTAACCATCAGTTTAACCATCAGTTTAACCGTCAGCCTAACCCATAGCTATGTTGACGAGCGACGTCTATCAACCCGATCTCTTCCGAAATCTGCGGCGTGATCTATCGTCTGGCGTCAATCG
Source organism: Luperina testacea (assembly GCA_927399505.1). NCBI lineage: Eukaryota > Metazoa > Arthropoda > Insecta > Lepidoptera > Noctuidae > Luperina > Luperina testacea. The sequence continues at coordinate 1,068,952 of OV656774.1, forward strand.
AGAAAATCGGCCTGTTTTCGCACTGACGTCCATCCGTGGAATAGACAGTTAGAGTCTGTGTCTATGACGATAACAGAAGATTAAGCTGACAAATTATTCGATTGAAAATATGAACCTAAACTTATCCCTGCTAGAACAGAGAAAAATACAGTTGAGATAATAGGTAAGACTTAGGCTACCTATATAATTATAGAATACTAGCAGGGCCCCGCGGTATCACCCGCATAAGTTACGATCCCGTGGGAATATCGAAATAAAAATATCCCATGTCTTAATCCTGGTTATAAACTATCTTTGTGCAAAATTTCATCCAAATCCATTCCGTAGTTCTTTGGTGAAAGGGTAACAAACATCCATCCATCCTCACAAACTTCCGCATTTATAATATTATAATATGAGTATATTATTATTAGTATATTAGTATTAGTAGGATTTACATAATGTATTTATTTCACCATTTATGTACACACATAATTATGTATAAATAGACAAGAAAAAAGGACAGAAAAATAGGTACAGACGCCAGCATATCAAGCTACCCGAAACTGTCTAATTTTCCTAATCAACTTTGAAGAAGAAGATTGTAGTAGCTTGATGTGCTGGCGTCTGTACAAAAGTGATACTTATTTCTAAAGAAATCTCTTCCAGCATACCTGCGATAGGAAAGTAGATAAAGAGATTTAGACAACGTGTGTGAGAAAAAAAAATACATAAAATCTAAAACAATTCACTTAGAACACACAACACACACAAAACCAATATTATGAGAATATATGTAGGTACCTACAACATACAAATAAACATACATACACTTCTAACACTTCTAAAATAAATATCACTAGAATGTGCTTTATTAGAACGTAATCAATACACAACTATGATGAAGTGGGAAAATAGTGTTCTTTTACGCTTCTTTTAAAAACTGCAACAGTTTGGCAGTCCCTAATGTCAGGCGGAAGTGAATTCCACAACCACACCGTGTGCGCTGTGAATTATTTAATAAATTAAAATAATTGTAGAATTATAGTAAATTATTCTCAGAAATTAATAGTGTAAAGTATAAAAATCTCATAACACCATATCGTACAGGCTCGCAGGGACATCAACGCGCAAACTGTTGCTATGGATTCAGTAGGTACATGATTCTGGACCCCATGAGAAAAAATTTTAGACGGTTATTAAAAAAAATAGCTGTTCCATACATTTTGACCGCGTATATGTTGGCTGGAACTTTTCTATGAAAACAGCGGATTTTACTTAAAAATTTCGACGCATTTTTTTTTGTGCTTAGTGTCATGTGCTGAATTCTGGTTACAGTTTTTGCGTCGGGACATCGACGCAAAAACCACCTGCCTTCTTATGCCACACTTTGTATACTTAAGAATTCCAGGCCCGTTCTACTTTGATAAAATAATTGGTACATAAATTAACCCTTTAATTAAAAAAATTAAGGGAAAAATTAGGTATGTAAACTCCAATATGTTATCATTTTCATCCGTAATCCGTTTAGGGTCTAGGTTCAGAGTTTTTCAACAAATAAAAGCTTTTTATTTTTCCGACCTTGTTTTATCGTTAAATTTTTTACAATCTAACTGTTTATTTTACCTAACAGGATGGGACCAAGGCAGGCTATTTCGTATATTAAAATTATTGCTTGAATAAAAATGTGCTATAATTTTAGGAGCTTATTTTTTAAACAGGTTCATTTTATTTAAATATATAGGTATAAGTACCTATATATTTAAATAAAATGTACCTGTTGGTTAATTACGTAAGCGTAATTAACCAATTTGGAGTACCCTAGCATAGTAACTTACTAGCCGAGCAGCTAACTTGTCTTATGTATCGTGCTTCTGTGACAATTTAATATTATTTTTATGAATTTCTTAATTTCTTCAAACTCCTACTAAAACGAAGGTCGTCCAGGAATACTATATTACTTTAATATATTAAGCAAGTAATTATTTAGCAAGTAATTATTTATATAATAAGCAGAATTGCTGTATACCTATCGGATTGAAGGAACCAATCGAATTTTCGCCTAATATTTGCTTGCAAAGAGGTTTGTTTCTATAACGATTTCCCATCCATCATCGTTAACAACCCTGTAGGTAAGTTTGTAAATCTATCGCAATAAAAATCTTTTTACTGTACCTGCATAAATAAGACAACCAACATTCTTGTCTCTATTTCAGCAAAACCCTACGTCCTCCAACCACAGTAACAAAGTGCTCTAAAAATATCCCGACGTACCCACAGCCAAGTACGTACGGCAAGTGAAAACGCTCGTCGATCTAACTAGCGAGTAATCAGGCCGCTTTGATCCACCATCAAAGGAATAGCTCCAATCAGCGAACTGTACTAGTGGGTATGTGCTGATTAAAAATATCTTTGATTTTAGGTTGAGCGGCCCTGTGCGGAGTGTGGCATGTATTGTGTGATGTGTCTTACTAATAGGTGGAGTTTCTTTTGTTTTTAGTGTCGTAAAGAAATGTTTTGTCAGAAAATTAAAAACCCCTATTTTAGCTATGTATGTTGCCGGTAGCTCAGTCCTCATTCATGTTAGATCTTTAAAAAATTCCTCAAACCAGGGAAAATTTTGTTTTAAATGTGACTGAAAGGTAAAATGTACGGTTGAAAACTCAAGACTTCTAATTTTATAATGCGTAGCTAATTCATTTGTTTGCCCAGAATAAGAGTATAAAATTGTACTCAGAAGATGGTGTTCATTACGACATTTTTATGGGAATCCAAATAATTATACCCCGGAACGAAAACGAAACAAAAGGAGTGTCCTTTTGGGGGGCGTCCCCCCTAGAAGGTCATAAAGTGACTTTGTTGGTGATGTTCGTCAGAAAGGCAGGTGTGTAGTTCTCGCAACGGGCGTACGACCAAATTTAAACGAACTAAACGGAAATACCCATTGTGCTTCGTTAAGAATCGTAGCAGGTGGCGTTCTGTAGTTCTTGTCTAGGTACCCATATCGAAAGAAGGCGTAAATTTATGATTATAATGATGATGACAAATGAATCATTATTACTTATTATTTAAAAGCAGGCAAGGTCAAGAATCAATGTATAATAGACATCTAATAACCAATTTGATACCAATTAATTCAACAAAATAAAGTAAAAAGAAACTTCACAGCCGCCCAGAGCGTTGTTTATAACGAGGCGACGTCGAAATGACGGCCTGACGTCAGGTGGGCCCCGACGCTTATGCTCAAATATTCATTGAATTTATGACGTGAAGCTATGGAACACGCGGTTTTCGTATCGTAAGGGCACTTCGCGTGGACTCCATGGAGAATATAATGGCAAGTGCTTAACATAACGTCGTTGTCAACATGTTTTTGGGATGCATGAAGAAGCCTCCTCGTGTAGCGCAGTTTGTTCCGCCTGTTACTCAACTGAACCGAGCACTCGGTTCGTCCTGGACACTCACACCCAACGTCTCATTTGACTGGGCAATTCTTCCCTTGCGGTGGTAGGGCTAACGCCCGCCTGGCTTGCGACCACCGGAGTCCGGCCGTCAAGCAGCCTGCTTCGTTTCGTCGATGCGTGGGATTTCCAGTGCCTTAAGCAGCTTCTGGGCACACTCGTTCCATCAAAGACTTCATCCATCGCTTTCCATCAGGCGTGATCGAGGTTAAGAGAGGGCCCATTCAGGAATAAAAAATAAAAAAATAAAATTTAAAAAAATATATAGAAGTATCCTATGATATGGAGGTGTGGCGGCATCTACATCACCACATGAGAACTACATAAACATCATACTGACGTCACACAAAATCTTGCATCGCGGAAGCAGAGTTTACCACGCGACTAGCTTATATACAACATCCCGAATTCCCGACATCAATCGTCGGGCAGTTGCCCACCAGACACGACACCCGTCTGGTCGGAGGATCCTCACTTTTCTATGCAGGATGAATGAACTTTTCACCCTGTCCCTCATACCTCTATAGAGGCAAAAACAGGATGACGACGCTTTAAAAAAAAGTGCTGTCATTTAATTTCTGATAGCAGACTCGAAGTCTTCCTTTGGCAGTAAAGAAGAACTCCTCAAACTATGTCTTCTGATTAACGTCAAAAGCAATACTTAGAATAACACAGAGCTGTTCCTTTTGTTTGCTTATTAAAGTAGTCTATACAACATTTATACCTAATCGTCACTGTTTTCGTGGCCGCATACAACTGTCACACATCTTTGCAACTCGGGGGAGCAGAATAAAATATTGAGTTATATTTAATAATCCCTTTGTATCGAGAGTGCTCCGGCTGTATTCTCTACAAATGAGCTACTTAATAACATAAAAGAATTTGTTTTTCTACACATGCACGCCCGTTGTTTAATAGAAGGAGATTTGGAACACCAAATATAGGATGAACTATGTACAGACGCCAGCACATCAAGCTACTACAATCTGTCAAATTTCTATAATAGATTTTCAACTTTATCGCTAAAGCTTAAGGTTCAAAGTTCATTCGGAAAATTTGACAGTTTCGGGTAGCTTGATGTGCTGGCGTCTGTAGGTACCTACTTCCTAAGTTTATCTCGGGCATCAAGGAAGGAAAACATGTCAGGATACCAGCACCCTAATTGCGTAACACACTATTAATCTAAATCTGAATAATTTTGAAGGATATTGCTAATCCATTACCTACTTCATAATGTTCGAAAAATGTTTCTGCTGAACAACGTAAACAACGCAATGTATGTCGTTCAACTGTCAAAATTAAACCCATTGCTACTGACAGTGTGTTAAGCAATTAGCCCGTTGGACTTAAAATTAAAATAAATTAAATCATCAAATTAATCGAAAAAAAAATCTGCTGAACAACGTAAACAACGCAATGTATGTTGTTGCACTGTCAAAATACGTACGTATATGGCACACAGCAGATTTTTTATCAGTATCGAATAGGGGTGGTAATAACGGCATCATTATTATGCCCATTTTGAAGAAAATTACTAATCTTCAGCCTGATTGGCACGAACTATATGAGAATACTAGCTTCTGCCCGCGACTTCGTCCGCGTGATATTTCACTCTCCCCCCATTCACCTTCTTAGGGGTGGAATTTCGAATATCGCCAATAAAATATGTAGCAAAATTACACAAACCAACTCGAAAATCAACGTGGAATATATAAGGCTAATTTCACAGATTCCTCCAGAAACCAAACCATGTCAGGCATAGAACGGTGTCAAGCAAAGCAAATAAAGCCGGTCACACACGATCGTGCTGGCTCGTCGTCGTCGTCGCGGGCTCTCGTGTGTGATACTGCTATTGCCTGCAGTGACACAGAGCTTTGAATCTACTTGAACAGAGTTTGTTTATGTCTTATGCGAAAATTCTTTTGTGCGTATTGTTCCACTTGACAACCTTTTTTTGCAGTTGGGTAAAAAGGTCTTCCCGTTGGTATAGCTATTAGAAACTGAGCCGCATAAAAAACCAGACAAATGTATGCTGAATACTTGTTCGGTGAGCCATAAGACATGTAATTTCTTGTCTATGACTGCTTAGCAATTGTTTTTTATACCGCATCTCGTCGTCGTTATCGTCGATTGACGACAATAATAGTAAGTACCTAGTAGTATCTCTGACGGAAGAACAGTTTCTTAGATACGCCCTCTCTACTACAAAATTTCAGTATAGAATGCCGCATCCTCCGACTTCCCGATCGCCTACACTGCAGTGAGCTATGACGTAGAGCCACCGCGCATCACGACCGGTGCCGCACGTTCGAACAACAACTTCGACTAGTTACCGCTCAAATACTAAACTTGCAGTTTTGTATGTTGTGGCCACACTTTGCCGTAAGTTCATAACCAATAGATCATTCGCCGTCATGTTGTTAAGACCCGCTTTAGTTTAGCTCTATCGTTTTATTTAAATAGCTTTATTGCATTTTGCTCGCAGTGAAATTAATTAATGATGAACAATGAGTGATTAGATCCCAGCACTGATTTGCGGGTTTTGTCTCTGCATCAATCTAAGGTTGACTGGTAGAAAATGCTTCAGGCATCAAGTTCACCTTTATACAGTATTTTTTTACTTGTGTATAAAGTTTTAATAAGTAAATAAGATGAGGGGTATCTATCATATTCTTCAGAAATGTGGAAGTTGATGCGAAATATTGTTGTTGTTACATAACCAAGGTAAGTATGTGAGACAGTGAATCTGAACGACAAAAATAATATTTCGAGAGTGTATGATTAGAATTTTGATAGGTCTTCGTTAGCAAACGGAACACGGAACCCCAAAAAAACCTGTGGACTGTCAAAACCACATGACGTTATGGACATCAATCTGTGATGGATTGGTCGCGTCTACGGTTTGATCGCTGATTCGTTCTTTATCTATACCTATAGATCTGTTTATATTTTCAGTGTGCACACGATAGGTTTTATTAGCGAACGTGAAACTAGCTGCAATACAGAACTTTTAGTTCGAAGTAAATAAGGATTTGTGACGGTATAGTTTCCACTTAGTGCACCATGCATTGCATTAAATTACATGACTAGCCCGTAATTATGCCACTGCAGGGCAATTTTCTCACTTTGTTTTCCTTCACCGTAAGTCAGGATTAGATTAACAAAGAAAGTATAACGATGTCATTAATTGCATCTAAATCATGCAACAAAATACTTTGGTAACGTCGTAAGTACAACATTCAGAAGCAAAAAAAGAAAATCGTTTTTTCGTACGCTTAAAGCCTACCACCCTAGCCCCTAGCCTGCCTACCGATTTGTATCTACAAAAAGGGGCCCAAAATTCGCTGTTGTAGCTCGGAAAATACAAGCAAGTCTATTAAAAACAAAACAACTCGTAAAACATCTTAAAATTAAACCCTCTTCAAGAGCAGCCACCAAAAATTAAAACAGACTCTTGTAAATAGGTCAACAGCGCAACATTTCATTTGGCGGGTTAATAACCGAGAGATCATATTATAAAGCAGGTAGATTCAGCGGCGATTACACGTAATAACACCGCAATAAATATCGCGAAGCCACTTCAGGTAACCCTCGAGTGGAAAGGTGGAGCGGTGGTGCAAGGGATAGACGAAATTACCCAGGCTATTGAAGCTACAGTCCTTTCACACTAATATCACCCCCGATTTTGTATATCGTCAGTATCACAGTGATATTTATTTTCGTTACAATAAGGTTGTTGTTAGGTCGCTGCTGTCAGAGTTAACTAACTGTGAAAGGAATGCACATCACTGCGTACCAGACTAGAAAAAAATTAAAAAGATCATAGGTAGTGGTTCAGCCAGTTTACAACAAAATGAGACAAGTTTGTACATTCTGCAGTGATTCGTCATCTTTTCTCGCATCGGCAGAGAATAGCCCATTCCGTAGTAAAAGTATTAGCCAGTCAACAGGGTGGTAGAAGGTAGAACTACTGGCGGTTCGATGCATACCGTTGGTTTTGCGGGTTTTACTCTTGAAGGTAATTTCAATACCCCTGCAATGCTAGGCATTCTGAAGTAGTTATGAATGTTTAGAGGTCATTTTTTGGTTGAGTTTTCAACAAGAAAATTAATAGTGAATCGCTATCGTGAAGTTCCTTTGCGCATATTTTTTTATTTCCTATTCGATACGACAAGATGAATTTTCTGGGATAATTTTTCTATATGAACTTCATATCTCCTCAGCTGTGTGTTTATTATATTTTTTTTGTAATTATCTCATTAGATACTATTATTTTCTTTGTCTCCGCTGCCGCTCATGCCTTGCCCCACCCTCTATCAGAGCCCGGTTCCGTCCGCTCAATGCGATAATTCACCCGGTAATTAGCACTCGTCGTATTCCAACAAAAATGTCCGCCACTCCAAATGTTTTGTGAAATTATTTTTTATTTATGATCGCCCCGCATTTATCTCAACAAGGATCTTACTTGACCGCGGTCCTTGTGGAAAACTCACTTGAACATTATTATTATTGAATTTAACTATTTTGTAATGTTTTTTATTCAAGTGGTAGGCATCCTTTTTAATTATTTTACCGACTTCAAAAAAAGGAGAAGGCTGTGTATTCGGCCAGTATCTTTTTTTCTCGTGTATTTCTTCATAGATTTCTTCGTGAATACTGGGCCAATTTACGTTATTCTTTTTTCATTTGGTAGAGGAAACCCGCGCGATGGTCCCATACCTATAATCCCAATATCCCAGCGGGCTATCAGAGCCCTACGGCTCCAATATACTAATGGGTTCAGGATTTTGATGGGGCTGCCCCGATTCTGCAGTACATCAGGTATGTTTGCACAAGCACACGTCGATAGCTTCCACGCCATCGTCAGACAGAAATCTGCCTCTGCTCTACAGAGTGCGGGAAAGCTCCAACTCCATCCTAATTTTCAGAAATGTTGGAAAATGTAATCATAGACATGTCGTGAACTAAATACGTGGCTTTATAAGCGCCATTGTGCTCTGGAGGTTACAAGCACGACCGCTGAGGATGAGGTCCTGCGGGTTTGATGATCCCGTGCTGTGCGTAGTAAGTAAGTAAGTTACCTATCAGAAAATTCTGATAAGCAGCCTGGAGTGTGTATACCCCCCTCCCGCTCTCCTCCTCTTTGTCCCTTTTACTTGAGTCTTAAAACATTACCATGGAGATGGTGTTCTGCCTACATCACGAAATATAGACGCGATGTTTTCTTAACCACTTTATCAAACTGTAATTAATAATCGATAAATCTAGATTAAGAATTAGATAATGACGCACATTGTATGTTGATTGCTATCAGTTTGCAGAAATGACTGATTATGTTTAAAAATAAATCAATTTAATAATGGCATCACCTATGGAGCGCCGGGCATGGTGATTAACAAAAACATTACAACATCAAAAGACTGCAAGGCCTAGGTCTGGGTCAGCAAGCGTTAGGTTATATCAGTTCCCTGCGACTTTGACAATTTCGTCAATCGTCAAAGCATGAAGAACGGGCCGAAATTTGATGAATGCCAAGAATCAAAGGAGATCTTAAATTAGTGAGTGGCTCCGGGCTGAAATAATGAATAGATGATGAAAAATCATTACTTTATCGTGAAGTCGCCTAGCTAGTTCCTGTCTGGGGCCTTATTCTCTATGACACAATGAACAAAACCGCGCGAAATGAACGCGAGATTGGCGTGATTAAGGAATTGACGTAGTTTCGAGTAAGGAATCGTTACGTAATCATACTGAATTACGGCCCTGATGTAATGTCCATGAACGTTAGAATGGTTGAAACTTACTGAAAGTAGTTAGCAAAGAAAATAAGTAAAGGAGTATTATTTACGACTATAAGCCACGTCTAACATAAAGAGCTAAGGAAGGAACACGGGTGGGTTTTAGTCGGTAACAGTCTGACACTTCCTTTCGCTCCACCCAGAGCGGGAGGGGTCATTTAACGATTACCCATCCTTAAAAAAAAAAGCCACGTCATGTGTATGTCTAAATTAATAAATTAAAAACCGGAACAAGTAATTGAAATAGTTTGGTTTATATGCTACTTACATAATAAATGCAAAACTTATCATTAGATCACTTAACAAAAGAACTGTCAATAAATACTTAGTAACTAGTCTTGCCGAAGATATAGTTTCCGGGAGCGTTGACATCCTCAGATGCGAAGTATTCCTTAAACAGCTCCTGGAACTCGGGCCACGTGACCTCAGTCTTGCCTTTAGCCATCTTCTGGAAGGCAGTGACTGCCTCCTCCTTGTTCAGACCAAAGGAAGCGTAGACTGAAGAGAACTCCTCAGCGTCAATGGATCCGTCGTTGCTGGCATCCTCAATCGTGAAGGCGAACTTGCAGTAAATGTTCTGCCACTCGAAGGGGTTCGTAGAAAAAGTCTCCCACATGGCGATCCACTCGTCCTGGCTGACTTGTCCGTCCTTGTTGGCGTCAGCAACTTCTTGGATACCGCTCCAGACCTTCAGTAGGGTTTCTTGTACGTATTTGTATTTCTCGTCTCCTGCTTTCCAGCCGCGGGTCTTGGTAATCCTCTCAATAGCTGCGGTGAAGTCATCCTTCTCGATGTTGCCACTGCCATCTGTGTCGAAGAAGGTGTTGAAGACATGGAGGAGCTTCTTCTTTCTGAAGTCGGACACCATGTTGCTGACTGTTGTCTGTTTCGCTGGTAAACTAGTAAATACTCTCGGTATCTTGTGTGTTGCTTATATAGTCACACAGTGTACATACTGCGGGTGATACGTGTCTATGTTTGTGTATGAATCATGAGATGATAGTGATTAGTAAAGTTTAAGTGAAAGTGTTACTGTGTAAAACTTGGTTGCAGTTCTGTCTGTCTGTTGTTTTAATAATGTTTTTGTTTTGTTAATCTGTGTTGTGCCAACTTGCTGGACAATGGCCTTTCCTGTTTCCTTCCTGTTCTGGTCTCTGGCCATGCAAATGTTATGAGATCGTCACACTACCTTCGCCGTGATCTACTTCGACGACGATGTCCTCCCTCAGGCATCCAGTGAGTGACAATATCTTTCCGGGAGCATTCGTGATTCGTGTCCGGCCCACTCCGACTTCAGCCTGGCTGTTTTTTCTCCAACATCCACTACTTCTTTAATCCCTAGGGACTAAAAATGTATTGAATTTGGAATGTGGATATTGTTAGTAAAAGTTCCAATCACCAAAGAGATCAATCACGATCATTGTATAAACAAGTAACAGGCTGTATGACAAAGTAAAAGGCGCGCGAGACAAATTAAAAAAGAAAATCGCTCCAAAATAGATTTTTGCTCCCTTGGCAATCAATCTACTATTGTTATTTCAGTCGAACAGAATTCGAAAGTCTTTTATTCTGGCCAACATAAACAATTATTTTCCAAAACCAAAATTGATCGCATAATTACACATATTTAAACATGTTACATCGAATAAGTGCGCCAATCGTTCCAATAGTCATGGAGGAATTATAAAATGGTTAGTAACGGTAATTGTCACAGCCGCATACACGCTGTTACAATGTTTAAACGGAACAGTTATTGCAATGAGCTTCCCAGTGGTGCCATCGTAATATGGTTTGGGGTCATTAGAGTGCCGTTGTACGAGGCGGAATCTGTCCGTACTTTATTTTACCGTCTAAAATGGGCTACAGATAGTTTTTTGTACCCATTTCTCTTTAGGATACTTACGCAAAACCAGTCAGACAATTATGGGGCTTGTTTTAACGCGATTTTTGTATGATGTTTTTTTGTTATCCTATACTGTCCCACTGCTGGGCAAAGGCCTCCCCCAAGTCCTTCCAGGAACTCTTTTCCCGCGCCACCTCGAACCAGCCCTCGCGGTACACGTCCAGGTCATCTCGCCATCTCTTTCTTGGCCGGCCTCGGCGGTCCATCTTCAGGCACCCATTGTGTGGAGATCTTTGCCCAGCGGTCATCGTGCATACGGCTAATTGACCCGCCCAATCCCATTTGAGTCTGGCAGCCTTCTTTCCTACATCCAACTTAGCTCCACACAAGAAAATTCTATACCATTCACATATTTCTGTTAATGTTTATGTGAACGAATCGCTGGAGTGCCATAATAAATAAATAAATATACAATTTCATATTACAGAATTTTAAATCTACATCACTGTTGTTGCTTTTGTGTTGTTTCGACTATATTTTGATTTTGTGAAAATTTTTAGGTTCATAGCAGGTGGCGTTCTGCAGTTTCTGCCTAACTCCTGGAAAGAAGGCGTGAGTAGGTACTCACGCCTTCTTTTAAAAAAATTATACGCAGGTGCGTATAATTTTCTGACGAGGCAATTAGGTGTTCTTGAGAACCCTAGCGACTCCGAACATGCTATGCCATCGAAGCTAACTAGCCGACACATGACGGAGATAGACGGCATATTAATGGTGAAATATCTATTATACATTACCCCATGTCCGGACAGCCATATGGATCACGGAGCACCCTCTAATAGGGCTGCGCTGGTAATATATCTGGGGAAACCAAATTATAACGCGTCTGGTTTATGGTAGAGAAAAAAAATGTTTTCTTCGGAAAATTATTATACAAAATAATTTCTGGTGTTTTCGATACTTTTCGACATTTTTCTTTTTCAAATTTCAGAGAGATAAATTCTGAAATTATAGGTAGGGGAGAGGTGTGTCAATTGTTACAGGGAGGCAATTGTAACAATGTTGTTTCAACGAAATCTATCGTTCAGTAGCGGTAGCTTTACGTGGCAATCGAAGCTTTATTTGGTGCTGTTTTACCGACCGAACTTATAGGTAAAACAGTTCGCGCGTGTGCTGTCAGTTGAAGATAGTTTGTATTATAGCAAGTTGTGTAAAATTATTGTTCTTCACAGTTTTTGCTATCTTAATTAAATAAAACAGTTTTACTATAGTTCAGTGGTTATTTAAGGATAATCAACCATCCAATCTAGAAGTGCAGGTATGTGATTTGTTTAAATTTACCATAGATTTTTGTTAAATAAGTCTTCAATGCAAAATGACGGTAGTGGTGCAAAAGTAACAAAACAAGGAGGCGCAATTGTAACGGATTAACAATGTAGGGGATACATTGTTAATCCGTTACAATTGCGCCAGCACCTTCGACATCATATCAGATTTTGCCTCAGACACTAAAGCTCAACTAACACCAGACCTCTCTAATCATACATCGCCACATTGGTCTTCACTAGTAGATTTGATCCCGCTTCCAAAAGCACCACCTCGAGTCAAATCTAAGACTGGGAGATCTAAAGGGAAAAGTGCGATATACACTGATACGCCAGAGAAGGAAGAGTTGGAGGCAAAGCAAAGAAAGATAAATGACAAAAAGATACCAAAATTAAGAAATTTAGAACCTAAGCAAGCAAGGAAAAAATTGACAAAAACAATACTGAAAGAACTGCAAATACATGCCTCATGGCAGAAGAAGATATAAATGAAGACACAGATGGTGCAGACGAAGATGATAATTATTGTATAGTCTGTTTTGAACATTATAAAACCAGTAGAGAAGATTGGTTGCAATGCAGAGACTGCCATAAATGGGCACACTCCCGCTGTGCAAAAATGATCCCTATTTTGTGTGTCAACTGTTTGTCAGAATGACTTAAATTTTTTTATATTTTCTTAAGTGTTTTAAGTTATTTTTTGATGTTTAGAGTGAACTGCTGTCAAAATTTTGTTAAATATATTTTTTTATTGTTGACGATTTCTATGTTACAATTGACTCTCATTGCTGTTACTATTGACCCTCTTAGAGCAGCAATTGTAACACTATTAGTTGATCTCATTATGTGCCATTTCCTAGTAGTTAATCGACGTTTTTGTCGTTTACTATATTTGATTTTATAATTAGATAGCTCAACTATATTGTGACCAAAAATGATTGCGCTGTGATTGTTAATTAAAATATTATTAAGGATTGATTTTTTTTTGTTACTATTGACACACCTCTCCCCTACTTCAGTTATCAACATTAACTCCTCGGTTTTAAGTTGCTTTAAGTTAAAGTAAACATTCTGAAGAAGTTACTCAACTCTTCGTAAGCCCAGATGTGCCATTGCTTAATGCCCCTATTCTTAGGGTTTAATATTCTTCAGAAAGTGCCCTCTAAACATTAAAAAAAGGCTACCAAATCATAAAATAGAAAAAATACTCAGACAAACTCGCATATTAAGCCTAGTGACTTAATTAGAGTAATTAATACTGATTCTTTAGATAACACTGACGTCCACCACTATCTCGTCAACTGCAATGCGGGGAACAATCACTCAGTGTTTGTTTTCTTATCATTGCTTATATAAACACCAAATTAGTATCTAATTACGTGCAAAAAGTGGTAAGATTGTGGCGATTATTTTAACAGGTGCCGCCAGCGCTGCCGCTGGTCGGGTTGATTTTGGAAGTAAAGTTTCCTTCAAACAGGCGCGACACGCGATAAAATCACGTGCGACACAAAGGCACCGCAAGTCGCGCAACGGTGCCTTTGTGTCGCGCGCGATTATATCGCGTGTCGCGCCTGTTTGTTGGGCTTAAGCTTAGGCATATTCTAGCTTGAAACCATGAATTTAGGGCACTCTGAAATGACTACATTGGTCCTCATCATGATCATGTAGTATTAAGAGCCCCGCTATGGGATTAATTAGTAGTAACATTTCGTTACTTTGGGCTGGCGATATTCTGAGCGGGATTTTAGTCATTTGTTTTTGGGTAAATATTTCGTAACAGCTAAAAAAAACTTTGATTTGAAGGTAACTCTTAATTTTTTTTAAATAAGATGAAAATAAGTTATGCGCCAATGGCTAGACTCTAATTGGAACAGGGGATAACTGTGTTTGTTGACTCCCGAGGAGAAACCTGTCCCCCGTCATCATCATTGTCCTCTGCCCTGATGACAAGTTATTTATGATCGGCGCAACATGTCTTTTTCTTCCATACTTCTCTTCTTCTTCTCTACTTCTCTTCTCTTCTATTAATCGCCATCTCGGTAGTTACCCCTTTTCTAACCATATCATCAAGTAAAATAATAAATTATTTAATAATAATTTAAGTAAATTAATAAGTAATTCACACAGGGAGAGGAAGAGGGAGGCATCAAAAAGGATCAAAGGATCCTGGGGTGGCCTTTGCCCAGCAGTGGGACAGAATAGCCTAAAAAATAAGTCCCACAGTCCATCTAACGTTTCTATGGTCTTCCCCTTCTCTTATAGCCAAAGACATAATACACAGCCCCCTTAGGCTGCGTTTCCACCAGAAATGAGCGAGGATGCGTAGCGAGGGATGTGCGTAAAACTAACCAATAACAACATTAGCTTAGCTCAAGCTATGAAAATGAAACGATGTTATTCGTTAATTTCACACACATCCCTCGCTACGCATCCTCGTTCATTTCTGGTGGAAACGCAGCCTTAACCTCGATATTACCACTCACATAACACATTACAACGAGTGTAACCAGAGCAGTTGATGTGCCTAGTGACAGATATAACGTATCACTCAACGCTAGCCCCCCCATCACATATTATGACGTCATCATATACGTCAGTGTTGAGAGATTGGATGGAGCATTGATAAGGGAAATAATCTTTGACTGTGTCTGACACAGGGTTTATGTTTTTTCAAGAATGCCACATTAATTGTATTATTAGCACTCTGTCATGGTCCCTGCTTACCCCATCTAAACCAAAAGTGCAGGGAAAAATATTTAAAAGGGATGTGGTTCAAACAATTTCTGGTTGTAGCCATTGTGGCATTTTATTGTAGAATTTTAGGTGATTCCTACTTTAACCCGCTTATTAATAGGTACTAGTTTTTTTTTTTTTTTTTGTTTTATGGCGTTTAAATATTGATATCATCACAGCCTGTATTATAATGTATTATGTTATCGTGTAGGTAATTTATTGTTGCAAACAAAGAAAGGTAAAGAAAGATGGACTATACACAAAACTTCAGAATCCTAATATTGCAGCGTTATTAATACTTAACATAATTTTTAAGTAGGTATACCTACTTACTAACATAAATATGGATCACTGTGTCTGACTTAAATAAATTATTATAATACATCGTCATAATATATCAATTTGTATCTAAATAATATTGTGATTTATAAATATTTTGATATAATAATATCAGTCCACACCTGCCTTCCTGTTGAAAAGTGTCCATGTCTTGTAACATTAGTTAACATATGAGCACAATAGCTGAGGGTAGCTGATGTGCCGCGAGACAGATAGGATGCATCACTCAAACACACCCCCCTGACATCCATACAACGTTGTAGCAGTAGGTGGAGGCAAGTGGATGCGGCATCTTAATGACAACCGACTAAAAGGTTGAGAAAGTGCATCTAAGTACGCATAGTTCTAACAAATAAAAAAATGGAACAGAATACTTAGGACATTATCTGCAGGGCATTTAAACTAGCAAAGGAAAAACCCAGCAAATGTTGAATCTGAATAATACCGCTGCCACCTGACTAGCTAGCTAATATTTTTACCACATCCGTTTCCCCACAACCGGTCCGTTTTTCTCTACTAGAAGTACCATACCCAGAATTTATTTCGCAGTTCAACCTATCCGTATCCAGCCCTATCTTCGCACATCCGACAAGCTAATGCGATAAAAGAGAGTTGTAATGGCGGCGGGCTGGTCCGGGGCACGCCACTCATTTGCCAAATTGTCCAAACCCATAGAATTTTTATAGCCACTTCTATCTAGAAGCCTAGAGTAATGGGCGCCATTACATTGTTGCATCTCTAATGGGACTATATAGAGTTTATGGAAAATTCCAGATGGTGATTGTTATGTTCTTGAGTTTATAGTGTTTTGAGTAGTAATAGATGAGATCGGTTCACAAACGAATATAGATCATAAATTACTCATACTTTATATGTCTAAATACAATTATTATGATAGCAATATGAGTCAACAACATCACTACGTATTATAAAACCAAGTCCACCCACCGTGTCTGTCTGTCTGAACGCGATAAACTCAAACTCTATTGAACGGATTTTCAAACGGTTTTCACTATAGATTCCGATTTTCACCAATGAACGGAGTGATTCATGAGGAAGGTTTAGGTGTATAATTCATTAAAGTTTGATGTAAATTAGCTTGAAATATGAGGATCATTGTTGACGATGTCGGAAAAAATCATGCTAACTGGGAGCGTTACTGGCGTGCACCGCATAAACATGGGATGTTTGGTACACAGATAGTTGCCTAATGTGCCATACACACGCAGCAAGGAAAATTTGAATGTTATTGAGTTACTGTTTGATCAAATACATAGGTAAAATAAGTGTAGCTTATTTAGCAAAATAATAATTGTAGCTGCCTACGGATTAGGCGCTTATCTGCATAATATAAAAAGTGAGTACCAATCTATATGCTTACTTTTACGATTGTTTAGCAGATCTAAGAACACAAATTACAAAAATATTTTATTACAAAAAATTTTTTCCAAAAAAATTATCCTAAACACACAATCAGAATACTTCATTATATAGACAGACTTCCCTAAAATTAAATTCATGCGAGTGAAAATGGGAATTCTTCGAAAGACCGCAGATGTAACATCCGAAGATGAAGTTCCCTGTAGCGTCCTGATCTTCAGACACGAAGTACTCCTTCCACAGCTGCTGGAATTCCTTGAAGGAGACGGTCTCCTTATCCTTGGCCGTCTTATGGAATGCCTCGACAGACTCCTGTTTATCTAGACCTAAAGATGCGTGGACCGAGGAGAACTCTTCAATGTCGATAGGTCCATCATTACTAGCGTCTTCTAGTGCAAAGATGAACTTGCAGTACATGTTCTGCCAGTCAGCAGCTGCAGATGGGTTCTTGGCGAGCTGGTCTCACATCTCACTTCACTCACGCTTTGACATTTCACCATCATTCTTGGAATCAGCTCGGCTTTTCAAACCATCCCAAATCTTCAGAAGAATGTCTTCCACTTTCTTGTATTTAGCATCACCAAGCTTGTACCCTAGGAGCTTGTAAATCTTCTGTATGGCTAGCTCGAAATCTTTCTTGTATATGCTGCCACTTCTGTTGGTGTCAAAGAAGGCGTTGAACACATGGAGTAACTTCTTTTTTCTAAAATCGGACACCATTTTGGAAAATATTGTAACAGACTAATCTAACACTTACAGAAAAGGCTTTATATACCTATTCTACTTTACTATACATAAGAAATGAGGAGATCCGCAGGAGAACCAAGGTAACCGACATAGCCCGAAGAATTGCCAAAGTTAAGTGGCAGTGGGCAGGGCACATTGCATGCAGAACAAATGACCGATGGGGCCGAAAGGTTCTGGAGTGGCGACTTCTTACCGGAAGACGTAGCGTTGGAAGGCTGGGAGGCCTTCCAAGGTAGTCCGACGACCTTGTGAAAGCCGCAGGAACCCTTTGGATGCGAGAAGCACAAAACCGGTCGAAGTGGAGGTGCTTGGGGGAGGCCTATGTCCAGCAGTGGACGTCTTTCGGCTGAAATAATGATGATGATGATGACCTATGCTTTCCAGAATTATTCTGAGCCACATGCAAATAGGTATTAATCGGAGAGTAAATCTGTATAACATGTTACAAAGGCTATCATGTATGATTGACGTGTAAAAGTGTTTGTGCAAACCTACCTACTTACAAAAATAAAATCATTTATCATTTATCAAGACGATAATAAAATAATACGTTTAGAAACGGCGGGAAGTTATCTGAATGTTATCGAGCGAATAATCTCGTTATTAACGATTGATTCGTTACTTTCATCACGTTGTCGTTAATTTTTTTTATAGCTGATCGTTAAATCAGTGCAATATCTAAAGAAATATAATTAAGATAACCTGGATTTTTTTCGGTACTATGTACGTGGTACCCCCTTGTTCGCTTCTACCTAACGAAATTATCTCGGCTGTTTTTAATATCACACTAATATTATAAAAGCGAAAGTTTGTGAGTGTGTGTGTGTTTATATGTTTGTTACTTCTTCACGCTCAAACAGCTTTACCAATTTTGATAAAATTTTGTATGGAGGTAGCTGACACCCTGAATTAACATATAGGCTACTTTTTATCCCGATTTTCTCACGGGATCGACATTTACGCGGGTGAACCGCGGGGCGCAGCTAGTTAGTAAATACATTTCATGTCAAAAATAACAAAGTATAGAACACTTGACCTTAGATGGCCTAGAATATACGGAATTTCAATAGAACTAGAGGCCATGTTTATTGTAAAATAGACTGCTAACACTTTCCTAATAGCAGCTAAACGAATTTTTTTAGGGAAAAAAGCCGTCTAAATCAATATTATTCTACTTTTAGCCTATTAGAAACCTACGAATGAAACCGATCCTACAAGATAACAGGAAAAAATAACACAACATAAAAAGAGTCTGCTACTTTCCTTAGTCCATGATGACGGTAGCAAAGCCGCGAACGTCGGCGATCTACCGCACGCAATACATCAGCTTACGGACCAACCCAGACCAGCGCGAGCGCAAAAACAAAGAAACACACGTCTTTTGTTTGTTAAGCCCCAGGGGCAAGCAAGAAATTGTTTTGTGGAGGAAAGTGACTGTGTGGGGATTACTGTGTGTTTGTTTTTACTTGTAAAGGGTGCGTCGCTATGTTATATAGTAGGATGTTTAAACATATTATAGGTAATATTTTTGCATAATATAACATTAGGATTGTATTTTCCGAAGGCATAGGTAGAGGTATAATGGTTTATAGAGGTATGAGGAACGGGGTGCAAAGTTCACTCAACGTCCATAGAAAAGGGAGGATCCTCCGACCAGACGGGTGTTATGTTTGGCAGGCAACTGACCGATGCGATGATTCATGTCGGGCCGTTGTATATGCTAGTTGCGCGGTAAACTCTGCTTGCGAGATGCAGGATTTTGTGTGACTTCATTATGACGCGTAGTTCGCATGTGGCGTTGTAGATACCGCTACAGGTACATTCACATTGAACTAGCTAAAGTATAAGACCCATGTAATATGGGCGATTTAATTGGCATCAACAATAAGTCAATCAACTCACCCTATCGTAGTCCACTGCTGGATATAGGCCTGTCCTAGCCATCACTCACATTCTCCAACCACAAGTAATATCCCACCAAATTATTATTATTTTTTATTAGTTTTTTGTAACCACAAGAAACACGAAGGTCAGGAACTCAGGACAGGCGATGATGATGACTTCTTCTATGGATGAGCATAAGCATAACCAGCCTATTGTGTTCCCACTGCTGGGACACAGGCCTCCTGTCTTTGAGAGTGAGTGGGTTGTAAAGTAATCCACTATGCATGCGCAGTGTAGTTTGTTCATGGGTTGGTGTACTAAGGTAACAAAAAATAATATTCCTAGAACATTTGAACACCTACCTATTTTGCGAACACGAAACTTCCCATATCCTACTGCTAAATCGTTTAAAAACCAACGTGAAACAAACAATAATTTGTCTGTAACTATAAATATTAGACCGGCTAATGGTCTCTGCCCGTGCCTCATAGATAGCTAGCGTGATTTACGATGCAAATCGTAAACATGTTTGCCGTAATCATGCTATCGAATTTGCAATCACTGCTATGTGAGTAAAAATATGGATTCTAGAGTTGATAGTGTTGATATTGTAAAATAACAACACGCCTATATTTGCTGAAGATGTCGGAAGAGTTTTAAGACGCCCACATTTCTCCAGCTATATTTAAATCCTATGCAATAGAGGGCGAACCTATTGTCCTTAATTGGGCACTAATCTAGATTAAGAAATGTCATGGAAAAGAAACAACACTATGTAAACTTGGGATTTGAACCCAAGACCGCACGCTCAGCGCAACTCAGCAGTCGTCTTTATGACCACTAAACCAGACTGACTATGAATCCTTCGGTATACGTTCTGAGTTAAAGAAATTATAGAAGTACGTACAATTTGTTCGAAATAACAGGAAGTAGAGCCGCCACGGACTAACTTGAAGCAAAATTGCCCCTTGATTTATTTAATAGCTGCATATTAGGGTCTAAACTCAAACAATGTTTCCACCCCCAAAAATCTTTGTTCAACATTGAACAATACATTTCATAATTATTTCAACTACATTTGAAACGCGTTTGGAAGTTAACGCAAACGCTACGCATTAATACGAGTTAATGGCTCGAAACGTTTACGTACTTAACGCAGTTATAAATTATTTACAGCTAAAACGTAAACGCGTCAGTTAGTGATTTAAAGTATCGAGAATTTGATCCTGTGTGCATATCAGTGTTATATTTATTTAATTGATGTTAAAAAAAAATGTCAAAACTGTCAAACTAACTAGACATATTTTTTCCGGTTTTAATTTTTAATTTAATAAATAACAGCCTATCAATGCGACAAAGCAGTAAATTTACAAATATCAAGAGTTTTACTATAACAAGATCAAATAAAAAATAATAATCCTCATGAACTGGTGAAATTCATTTCTCAAAAATCATGAATTGGTGACATTGGTCATGAAATATTTCTGCAAGTGAAAATCTTAAAGTGTGCATGTGCAATCTTTTTTGAAATGGGACGAGTTGCCCTCTAACCCATCTTTCCAGCGTTTGGAGGAGTACTGTGCGGCTTTTCTTTCCCAAAGTAGATACAACGCGACGCCCCCCGTCTCCCGGCAACGGTTGCCGGGACTGCTCAAATTGCCAGCTTGGTCTGCGCGGCGGCGCCCCAGGCCTGCAGTGCGACTGCGCGCACCCTACTGTCAGTGCTGTGACATTTTTTTAATGTGTAGTTTAATAGTGTTTTCTTTGAGTGTTTTTTTTATTTTATTAAATTTATTTTAGGTCTTATTCGTGTGCCACCTTTAATTATTGTATGTTCTGCGCCAGTTGTAGCGACGCCGGAATAAGTAGTGCCAGTCAACCTGTCACATCTCTGGATGTACAACTGGTAAGATGCCCTCACTGCTCCCAGGCTCGTTTTTTTAAAGGCGAACGGGGGCTTAAAATACACTATGGCAAGGTTCACAAGCCTCATAGTGTACCTTTGTGCCCCCCAGCCACATCCCCGACATCAACACCTCTCGAACAAAGTTTGTGGCAAACATTATCAAAATTCAAAAACTCCACTCCAGTTTTAAAAAGAGTTCCCCGGGGCGCGAGACATTCTGTTGCGCTGAATTTAGCGCGTTGTGTCCGTCTCGCGACCCAGGAGAACTCGCAGCGTGCCTGGGAGCAGTTACTCACCTTCCCGTATAGGATTCTGCATGTCCAAAAAAATTTGGCTACTCAAAAATCTTTAACAAACCAAATTAAAGATAACTGCAACAATTCGGTCCGTACTTTAGATTCCAAATTACCTTTTTTCAATAAACAGAAAGACATTTGTGTTCATGTGGAATCCAAGCTGAGTGACGGTGACATTAGGGGGGCAGCCAGAATACTGTTCAGCAGTGATGTGGTGGCGCCTTATTCTCCAGATACTCTTTCAGCTCTGGAGAGTAAACATCCATCGCCTGCGGATGTTCTCACCTTCCCCGACCCGCCCGTCCACCTCGATTCAAGCAGTCAGGCTCCACCTTTTTTTAAAATTACAGCCCCGCAGTTATTTGCAGCCGTGAGCTCCTTCCGGAGTGGTTCTGCCGGCGGCCTCGACGGCCTGACTCCACAGCATTTGAAAGATTTGTTGAGTTCAGGCGCCGGGGAAGCGGGTGAGTCGCTCTTGAAGGAGCTTGCGGTTCTAATCAACTTAATGCTCTCCGGCGGCGTGAACGATGCCGTCGTCGATGTCTTGTATGGGGCTAACCTGTGTGCTCTGCGCAAGAAAGACGGCGGCATTCGCCCAATTGCCGTCGGTTGCACCTACAGGCGTATGGCTGCCAAAATATGTTGCAAGCTGTACAGTGAGACGCTTGCAACTAAGTTTCAGCCCCTTCAACTTGGTTTTGGTTCCAGGGGGGGCTGTGAGGCAGCCGTACATGCCTTATCATCTTTTCTACAGTCAAACAAAGGTGAGGTCATCCTCAAGGTTGACGTCAAAAATGCCTTCAACTCCGTGAATAGGGACACCTTGTTGGCTGAAGTCAAAAAAGTACTACCCGAAATTTATGGTTTTTTGTGGCAATGTTATAGACACCCTTCAAAATTACTTTACAAGGAAAACGTTTTGGAATCTGCAGTTGGTTGCCAACAAGGTGACCCTCTCGGGCCTGTCATTTTCAGTTTGGCTATTCATCCCATAATTCAACAACTAAATTCAAAATTTAATGTGTGGTATTTAGATGATGGAACGCTAGGAGGTGATATTGACACTGTTTTGGCTGATCTACAACTTCTCAAAAGTCAATTTAAATCTATTGGCCTGGACCTTAACCCCTCAAAATGCGAAATTTACCTCTCTGACATTACCGACAGACAATCGACTATAAATAAATTTAATGCAATAGCCCCACAAATCAAAATTTTAGAAAAAAGTTCCCTACACCTCCTTGGTTCCCCTATTTTTGAAGAAAGTTTTTCATCTTTCATCGACGACAAAATTAAAAATTTCAAGGATATTTCGGATAGACTCTCCAAAATTAATTTACATTCGGCATTCACCATTATCAGATATTGCTGTTTTGGTCCAAATTATATGTATTTTCTCCGTTGTTCTCCTCTTTGGAAGAAACCACAACTTTTGGACAAAATTGACCAAATTATTCGGAACACTTTAACATCCATTCTTAATGTGGCCCTGGACGACCGAGCGTGGCTGCAAGCCACCCTACCAATTCGTTTTGGTGGCCTTGGCATCCGCAAAATTTCTAGTGTTAGCTTACCGGCGTTCCTGTCTTCTGTCCACAGCACTGAAAAACTAACCAGGAAAATTTTAACTCTCTCCCTGGTTAGCTCGGAAGTGCCGTGCTTGTCCGATGCAGAGGACGCCTGGAAAGTGGCTTGCCCGGACACGGATCGGCCCGAGAATCCGTTTTCCCAGAGACAGTGGGATGAGCCGCTCTGCAGGTTGGTACGGAATAAACTTATTAATACGTCTACCAATACTGCTGAGCGTGCCCGCCTGCTTGCTGTGGGTGAGTGGGAGTCGGGCCTTTGGCTTCAGGCTCTACCGTCACCTAATATAGGAACTATGTTAGGTGATACAACCTTCCGGCTCGCTACATGTTTGCGTTTGGGCGCTCCTTGTGCTGCTCCACATCGCTGTCAATGTGGTGAAGCAGTCGACTGCCTCGGACACCATGGCCTTTCTTGTAGTAAGAGTGCAGGTCGGATAGCGCGGCACGCTAGCATTAATGATCTCATCCGTCGTGCTCTTGCCACCGCCGGGGTGCCAGCTGTATTGGAACCCACTGGCTTGGCACGCGTCGATGGCAAGAGACCAGATGGTATGACCATAATGCCATGGAAGTTGGGTAGGCCTTTGGTGTGGGACGCAACTTGCGTCGACACCCTTGCACCTTCCCATCTTCCTAGCACAGTGTGCTGCGCTGGGGCGGCTGCTGCAGGTGCTGAAAACCTCAAACGGCGCAAATACAATAATTTAATTGGCGATTATGTATTTGAACCGTTTGGGGTTGAAACTCTAGGGCCATGGGGCCCGAGTGCCCACCTAGTATTTCGGGAAATCGCCAAACGATTGGTCGACTCTTCACGTGACCAGAGGGCGGGCCTATTTTTTGGCCAAAGAATCAGCATTGCTATCCAACGTGGCAATGCTGCCAGCCTTCTGGGCACTTTTCCTGTTGACAGCGATGTGGACGAATTTTTCGACGCCCTGTAACCCTTTTTGATACTTGTAAATATTTTTATTTCTATTATAGAGTTAGTGTGTAAATAACAAGGATTAGTTATTGTTTTGTTTCTGATTAATAAATAATTAGGATTTTATTGATGTTTAATTTTAAAATATTGAGATGATTTCACAATTAATTACTAATGTTTTGGTGAACAGATTAGCAGGTGAACCAAACTGAGCTTACTGCCAAGGGTGCAACAGCTGTTGTAAGTGAGCTTCCCTCATGAAGGCTCTATAACCGCACCTACTGCGACGATTTACAAAGATGGACAAGGTTTGTAGAATTTAAAGTCTTGCAATTTTCTATAAAAGGGTTGACTTTATACGAGTAATGAACTAACTTCTGCCCACGACTTCGTCCGCGTGAAATTTCTGCTTACCCAATCCACCCCGTCGCATCACATCGCCTCGCCGCGCTATTACTTCGTTTAAGCTTAGTGTTCTTTCTGGCTTTTTTTCTTTTTGCTCGGCTCCTAAGGGTCCTAGCGTGATGTTAAATAGCCGTCCTCAAGAATTGGGCTATAAAATGCAAAAAAAAAATCTAATCCGATCGGTAGTTCCAGAGACTAGCGCGTTCAAACAAACAAACTCTTCAGCTTTATTATTAATATACAGGGTTATTGGTAAAACATTAACAACCTCTTAAGAGGTCATTGTACTCATCATTATGAACTTTTACTATGGGACCAAAACTGAATTCGCGAAAAAAAATAAAACAATCGTTCCCTACATTTATGTTCGTATAATTCGTCAAAATGTAGGGAACAGCTGATTTGTTTTTCGCGATTTCAGGTTTAGTCCCATAGTAAAAGTTGTTCATAATGACGAGTGCAATGACCTCTTAAGAGGTTGTTAATGTTTTACCAATAATCCTGTATATAGATAAAACAACTGACTATCGAGTATCAGTCTAGTTAAGAACTCGATACCGATATTAGATACTCAAGCTCCAAAATCACATTCGTTTCTCGACAAAGCCTGCCGATACCCACCGTTAACTATCGTATAGTCTTGTTTGTACTGCAGTGGAGGCTCAAAAGTGCGACATGCGGGTAGTATCGCCTTGATTGACGTCACTCCGGGTACACACGAGTAAACACACGCTGTCTGTACGTCATGAATATTCTGTGGAGAGTACTGGAGAGACTTTTTAAGTTTATATAGTGGATAGTGGGTAGGTGTGCTGTTTGATTACAGTACCTAGGTTACGTTTTTATAGGCTGTGAAGTCAGTCCACACAGGTTTTGTAGTTTTAACTGAACATTGTAAACAAGTAATCTTTTTAAAAAGTCTACTCTTCGTTATTCTTATTCTGGTTTTATGTAAAAAGTGGTTCTATTAAAAAACTTATTAAAAAAGAAAATTTCTATGTATCCGTAAGTTTGTACGGTCTGTTCCAAAAGTATCTGATGATAATGTAAACAAACCCTGTGTAGTCAAATTAAATAGGTAACTCTATTTCTTCGAAAGCTGATCTGTCAGATGTTAATGGTTGTTGAGGCTTTCACAATCCAAGGGCTACTTTGTGATTTTGAGCAAAATTATACTAAGCTTCCACTTTCTCACACACATGGAGGTTGTATGAAAAAGTGCATTGAACAGTATACAAGCGTCGCAATCACGACAGTACTTACGCATTCATTATAATATTTCTATATCAGGACGACCGCATTCAGCAGTGGCTTTCAACGAGACCAAATATTAAAATGCAGTCATCCGCGCGGCACTATCGAGCCCACTAAACGTCCACATTTCATCCAGATCGCGGCCAACAACAAATAAGCTAAAACTTTACAACGGAGGGTAGTTCACTACAATGCCGACCTATCTCCCCCCCCGCCCCTCCCTCCCCGCATCCCGCGACCCGCTCGCGATATACTCAACAAAAGGCCTTCTGCATGCACGCCGTCTTTCATTTGATATTTGTATTTGAGATAAGTTATATTTTATACTGGATGCGGCTGAAAGTTTTGAAGCTTTTTTCAAGATAAAGTAATATTATTACCCCTTACACCATTGATTGTAACTAGACCTACCTACATGACATAATTATCCAAATATACAAACAGACCACTGATACTTGTTGACAGGACTACACTATGCTTCCATACCTATCAACACTAATTTAAAAACATTGTAAAAGCCAATTATGTATTTTTAAAACAATAACTGTGGAGTTTCTTGCCGGCTCTTCTCCATAGGAAACGACCAATGGGAACCGTGCACCTAGCGTCTAATTTCATAAGTGCCCATGAAGGTTTATGTAAAATAAACTACTACCGGGCAAAGGCGCCTCCCTTTCCTTTTTCCACTCAACTTGATCCTGAGCCAATATGAACCAATCCCTCATAATTATAGACGTCAAGTACGTCCCGACATCTACGCCTGGTTCTTCCACAATGCCGTTGGAAGTTTTCAGGGACCCATGTTGTGGTGGTCTTAGGACACAATTTATTTATTCATTTATTTCAGGCGACGCAGGACCATAGATAAATACCTTAACCTAAACATACATATTTTTATTGCACAGAGCATATTCACTAGCTTGTTCTTACGCTGTTCTGTGGTACTTGTCCGCGGATGCGACGTTACGGAACACCACGTCTTGCGGCCAGAAGTCTTCTTCCATGACGATGGGCAGATAACAATTCGGTACGCGCACCACGAACGCCTTGAAGTTGACATTGCCGTACGACTCCAGTATCTGCACCCTCGACGTGTACCTCGTCTTCTGGCGTACGTAGAATAGAATAGAATAGGATACTCTTTATTATGTACACCATATAAATATTACAAACATAAACGACGACGACGACGTACTCCACGATGTCCTTCGCCTTAGTGGTGTAGTGTAGGCGGGAGATGTACACCGGTGTGTTCGGCTTTGCGGCACGCAAGCTGACTTCGGGCTCCGTAGGAGCTTCGCCGCAGCGGTTCTTGTTCGGTCGCGATCGGCGCTTCCTTCTTTGCACCGTCACGAAACTGCTGACGCGGAATTTGACGACGATACATCGAGGCCGGCCCCGCGACACATGTTTACGTTAGATGCATCCAACATGCGGCAAACCGCAAACGTAGGTATCTAGCCCAGTCCCATTTGAGTTTTGCTGCTTTTTGGGTAACGTCTGCGATTTGCGTCTTAGAGCGCAGTAACGTGTTCCGTATCCGTGGGGAAGGGTGACGGTACTTAGTACATAACAGTGTCAAAATATTTTCTCACGTATCCTAAAATAAAACAAGTGCTTATTTTGCAAAAACTTTATTTTGGAAAGACAATTATAAGTGCAAGTTACAAGTGACGCTATTATCTAGTGATTCTGTGCTGTGTACGACTTAAAACACATTAAAAACCGTACTCATCTTTAGGAACTAATATTTTCTACCCTATACGTACAATTAATAACAGACTTCTTTACATAGTCGCTGAAAATACTGTGTGACTAACTATCAGTGTGTGCGCATCCTTACAGTGACGCTGTGTTTCGACTTATGGTGCTAAAACTCGCCATAACACCGTGATAACTGCCATAAACGTTTTATTGAAAACAGCGCCATCTAGTCATTCCTTCGTGAACTGTTCTGTAGATCGATTGCGGTAACTAGTGAAAAATCCACTATGGTTAAGTGTGGTGGCTGCGGTAAATTTCTCGCGTCGGCGGATGCGGCTAAATGCGACAACTGTCGATCTTGGTATCATCACCAATGCGTTGGTATACAAGAAATGGGCCTTTTAACTTCCCCCTGGCACTGCCCGGAGTGCAACAAAAACGTTGTGCGGGACAACCGGGCCGAAACGCCAGTTAGAGGTCATGCA
The DNA here is from genome assembly GCA_927399505.1 of Luperina testacea. Taxonomy (NCBI): domain Eukaryota; kingdom Metazoa; phylum Arthropoda; class Insecta; order Lepidoptera; family Noctuidae; genus Luperina; species Luperina testacea. Next base: position 1,097,005 of record OV656774.1, read on the forward strand.
AAGGCACCACTGGAAGTCAGTATGACTAATCTCATGGACACGGACACGAGTCCTATAAATACCACCGCAGTGATGGACGTCACACATGAGCTCACACATGAGCTCACTCAGGACATCACTACTGAGCTGAGAAAGTTTAAGGAAGAGTTTATAAATACGGTACGGGCTGAATTTCAATTGCTGCGTAATGATCTGGCCGACTTGAGATGCTCATTAAAGTCCACCAATGACCGTGTGAGCAGTTTGGAAGAGAGAGTGACCGTCATGGAGAGCCATAAATCGGTACAACCCCAGGTTTCGCCGGATGTGCATCATTTAATTGCCCAATTGCGGAGTGATATAAATGACCGCGATCAGGAGCTGCTTGCCACTGACATACAAATATCAAACTTGCCAGAGCCGAGTGGTGAAAATCCCATACACACGGCTATGCTAGTGGCGTCAAAGATGGGCGTAAAAATCGAGGCGCGTGATATTGTGAGTGCCGAGCGCGTTGGAGGCAGACGCATAAATGCTACGCAGCCGGCGCCGGTGGAGACTCGCCCTCGATTTCTCGTCGTGCGCCTCGCGCGCCGCGATCTACGCGACGAGATGTTGGAGGCCGCGCGTGTACGTCGTGGTATGACTTCAGCAGATCTCGATATGCCTGGTCTGCCGGCGAGATTCTACGTCAACGAACGTCTTACGAAGCTAAATCGTGAGTTGTTTCGAATGGCGCGAGAGGCCGGGGGACGGCTTGGTTGGCAATTTGTATGGTGCAAACGAGGCCGTATACTTGCCCGATACAAGCCCGGGGACGCCACTTGCCAAATACGCTGCGAGGCTGATGTGCAGCGCATCTTTGTACCCATACCTGTACCGGTTACCGACGGCCAAAATATGTCCTAAATATTTTTGTTTTACTGTTACCATTATTTTTTATTATTTCTGCCTTTTTTGTTTCAATTATTACTGTATGTTTTTAGTTTCTAGCATACCGATGTCGATTTTATTGTATGTTGCACAAGTGTCATGGTCTTATCATTATTATCAGTGGTTTTCGTTCTGCCCGACCCTCTGGGGAAACGGTCGTGATACTATGTTATGTTATTGTTTAATTGTAGTAAGTGCCAGTTTTACAAAAGTAATATTAAGTTTGTGTTGCTACTACCTGCTTACTTTTATATTGGTAGATGTGTGGCTCGCGGCGCACCTCAGTCAACTGTACGTAAACCAGTTTTTTAACACCCTTGCTCGTAAAGCTGATGTAATTCCACCGGTTTTAAATATGTAAAGAAGGTCATAAAAAACGCGTGTGTTACCAAAGCAAATAGTTAAGTTATAGTCCATACAAATTCCATAACAGTATTATTTGCCATTTCAAATTTGGAACTGATCGCCGCCGCACGACTCCAGCTGTGACTCCAGCTAGTGAGCAGCGCGCGCGCTGTTGCTATTCAAATTTCGAACTAATCGCCGCGCGGCGCCAGTCAGTAGGCAGCGCTAGCGCGCTGTTAAAATGGCGGGAAAGCAACAGTGTGCATTCACAGATTGAGTTTATTTAAAATTAAAAAAAACAGTTTATTCGGTAATTTAAAGATTCCATCCAAAACAAAGCAAATATAAGTGCCAAAATAACTCAGACAATAAATTTGGAGCCACAAACGAAGAAGTTTTGCCCTGAGCCGCGCCCCTCTTCTACTGATGATACTTTTTTATTTACAAACTAATGACGAATTACAATGTTCTTCTGCCGCCTTTCAAGAAGTTTCGTCGTCTCCAACATTTACCCTAACACAAAACAATGACATTATGAATAGTAATAATTTAATAATAATAATAAAAACATAATTAAAAAACCAACTACAACTACGTATCATTTTAACAATTGTAATTTCACTAACTGTTTCAATAATTAAAAATTAACAAAATATAAAATGTTTTTTTTTCTGTTTCCTCGCAAATGTGTTAAAAAACGTCGTACGATATACGTGCGTATGGTTATAACATGCTCGGCTCAATTACGCCCTCGCCTTCGGCTCGGGCTGAAATTCCGCCTCGCATGTTATAACCATCTTTACGCACTAATATCGTAATGTACTATTATAACACTACAAATATATATCTACACCTATTCATTACAAAACTACTTTTTCGCTTTACAAACCGATTACTTACATATCCTCTAATTACAATGTTTCACTTTCATTTTATTACATTCACTATTTACATATTATTTACAATTGGACTACGACTAATGTTTTATGAAATTGGATTTTTTACATTTGAATGCGCACGTATAATGTTGATATTGCTAAATGACGGAAATATCTTATATCATTCTAATGATGACTAAAGGAGAAAAGTTTCTGAAAGTTGGTTTTCTAAATGCCGGATCGTTGGGAACAGGTCATGATAATCTGATTGGTGCACTCGACAGGCATTGTTTTGACGTTATGGCCATTAACGAGACTTGGTTGCGACCGGGCGAGGGAGGGCGCGCTCCGGTGGTGCCGGGCTACCGTCTGCGTCACACACCGCGGCCTGTGAGTGTGCGCTCGGGTCGTGGTGGGGGCGTCGGCTTTTATCTGCGGCGGGGTCTTAGCGCGCGAACTTGGACTAGCGCGGTCGATCCCAGGTTCGAATCGGTCGAACAAATGTGGCTAACGCTGTCAATGAACGGCAAAAAAATTGCTATAGGCACAGCGTACAGGCCACCATGGCTTGACCTTGTTCTTTTCCTGGATGCTATAACGGACTCACTTAGCTCACTGGGAAACTGTGACCATTGCATATTGCTGGGTGATTTTAATGTGAATTTGCTGGACACAGGCTGCGTAAAAACAAAAAAAACTAACGAATTTCTCAATAGCCTCAGTCTTACTCAATTAGTTACCTCCCCTACTCACTTCACAGCCTCCAGTGAAACTCTCATCGATCTCCTATGCACCGACTTAAGAGCAAGATACACGTCAGTGGAATCTTTTGGTTCAGCTAACGGTCACTCTATCATAGTAGGGGAATTTCACGTAAAACGTGACAAGTTTAAACCATACATAGTAAAATTTAGGCCACTTAAAAATGTTTGCATGGATAGCTTTAATATGGACTTGTCGCTTTTATGTCTTGAAAGTATTTCCTCGTTTGACAACGTAAATGACATGGTACATGTATTTAACTCCCGCATAGTTTCACTGTTCGATGTTCACGCGCCAATCAAAACATGTACTGTCAAGGAAAAGTCTTATCCGTGGATAACTGATACCATTAAACTCATGATGCGTTTACGAGACGATGCATTAACTTGTTCCAGGAAAACGAAATCGGATTCTAAAAAAGAATACTACAAAGAGCTAAAGTCCCTTGTGTTAAGTTCTCTGTACAACGAAAAAGTTGCTTTTTTCAAGCATAGTATAAATAATAAAATAAGGAACCCTAAACTATTATGGAAAAACCTCAAATCTACTGTATCACCCTATAAACCCAGACAAGACCTTCCGTCGCATTTTACAGATCCAAATTTAATTAATAATACTTTTTTGATAGTTCCCGGTAACCCCGTTGCAAGCACGACACTTATGACTTATTTTGAAAACCATAAGCATGGTGAAGCAATTTTCACAATCAATCCTGTGGAACAGAACGACATCTCTCGTATTATATCCAATTTCAAAAGTAACGCCGAAGGCTATGATAATATTACCTTAGATATGTTAAGCATGGTTCTGCCATACGCACTAACTTCGATAACTGACATCATAAATTGCTCAATAGTGACGTCAACGTTCCCTGACAAATGGAAAATTGCTTCAGTTAGGCCCTTACCAAAAAATGACAATCCTATTGAAGTAAAAGACCTTCGCCCTATTAGCATTTTACCGTGTCTGTCTAAAGTGCTAGAGAAAGTCGTCAGCCACCAACTAACGCATTTTCTGGAACAAACTAACGTGTTACCGGACTTACAGTCTGGATTCAGAAAACAGCGCAGTACTGCCACTGCCTTACTGGATGTGACTGATAATCTTCTATCAGCCCAAGATAAAGGTATGTGTTCAATTCTGGTATTGCTAGATTTTTCCCGGGCTTTTGACGCAATAAATATTCCGTTATTACTAACGAAGCTCAATTATTACGGATTTGACCCCAGCGCTACGCAATGGTTCCGCAGCTACCTTAGTGATAGAAAACAACTTGTGGATCTGCGTTTGGGTGACGGCACTGCTCTTACATCGACTATTGCTTCCATTGAGAGAGGGGTTCCGCAGGGATCTATATTAGGCCCAATTATTTTTATTTTATACTGTGCGGATATAATTAAATGCCTCCAGAGATGCAAGTATCATATATACGCCGATGACGTCCAACTATATATATCTTTTAGTCCAGAGGAATACGACAGTGCCATTAAAGATCTAAACGAAGACCTTTGTAGAATCGCTGCCTGGTCTGAAGAAAATTGCCTGTCGCTTAATCCAACCAAAACGAAATACATGGTATTTGGCACAAGGCAACAACTAGCGAAATTACCCGCAACATTTCACCTGGAGCTAATGGGCGAACCAATTGACAGAGTCTATGAAGCGCGGAATCTTGGTCTTATTATGGACAAAGACCTTCGTTTCGAAAAACATATAGCCGACTCGGTAAGAAACTGCTTTTACCGACTGAAAGTTCTGTACAAGATTAGGCCGTACTTGTCCGAAACACTACGGGAGCAGCTAGTTGAATCCCTGGTTTTGTCCAGGCTAAACTACGCTGATACAGTCTACGGCCCGCGCCTATTAGCTCGCACAGATCGGCTTATTCAAAGGGTCCAAAACGCTTGTGCTCGGTTTTGTTATAAAATTCCCCCCAGAAGTCACGTGACTCCATTTTTAAACAAACACTTCACATTGAAAATGAAATCGAGGCGCAAACTACACTTGGCGTGCCTTCTGTTTAGTGTAATTAAATACCAGAAGCCGGACTACCTGTACGACAGGTTGAGTTGGATAGGCAGTACACGTGAATGTGAGAGAAGGCAATGCTCGCAACAACTCTCGACCCAGTCGCATAGAACAGCCGCTTTTAGAGGTAGCTTCCGTTACGCGGCTTCGAAAATATGGAATAACCTACCACCACCGATTAGACAAATTAACACCATAGTCACTTTTAGACGACGCTTACGGCGGCAGTACCTCATAGAAGCGCAAAGGAAGCTAGATATGGTCACACTAAATGTCTCAATTATATGATGTATGTACCTACCCACTTGAGTATGTGTCAGTGTTTCGGTCGGTGAATGTTGCACAGAAATGTAAATAACTTGTTATAAATTTATAATACTATACTGGCTATATTTTTTTTTTTTTTTTTTTTTTTTTTTTTTTTTTTTTTTTTTTTTTTTTTACCCATCCTTCACCAACAACTCGCACTGGGCGAACCTCTGTGCAGTTTGTGATTTGACATCAATGAGGCTGTGAAAGGGAGACGGAAAATTAAAAGTGGGTAGTTTTCATATCTCACATTATGCCAGATTCATTATTTGCTAATTAAGTACATCAAATATTTCTATTATCGACTAGCGCTTACCTTTCATCCTTTTATGTTTCGTTTGTTTGTGCATATTTTTTTTTTTTAATTTCCTTTCCACTATCGTAAATAGTGTTTTAACTGACTTATTTAAAGACGTTATATCCTTCGTATTTGGTTAATCCAAATGCAAACAACAGCTAAGACAAGTTTCATAGCACACACAAAATGCAAACTGTCCGAAAATAGTCCGCCGCGCTCGGCTGCTTGCAGCGTATTGTGCGATGACATCACAGTGCACGGATTAATATACGTAAATTATTATGACAATGTGTTGGAGCACGGAAGTGAGGCATCGTTTTAAATTAAAACAGGTTTCTGTTCTGACTCGTTTCGGAGAATTTCTTTATTTGCATAAGAAGGTCTATCATGCGGTCATGTCACTTATCTATTTATCAGTATTTATTTTATTTATTGTTTAGTTTTGCAATGTTTCTCAATATCACGCTTTCTATACATAGGTACCTATTCGTTACTGTTTTTATGTGACACTAATTTATTTTTATTTATTTACTAAATTATGCATACACATTACACACATCACGATACAGTATAAAACTGATTTACATCCGTCACCTCACACATCAGGTCCAGTTGAAAACCAGCGTCAGGCACCAGTTGTCTGGCATTTTTGCTGAACTGGGCCTTTTTGGCGCAGCCGTGAGGCACACTTTCCTGCTAATTTCTTACATCGGACTTTGCACTTTTTAATTTTATCTTATTTTTTTATCTGATGTACAACTAATACCTAAGTTCCTGGTGTATTGTGTGTCTCTTAGTCTGTGCTAAATAAATGTATTTTCTTTCTTCTTTCTTTCTTTCTATCCGGTTGGTCTAGAGATGAGAAATCACGTCACATTGTGTATAAATATAGCAATTACATAATAATTAGTAGGATATCTTATCAATCAGCCTTACCCTAATAACATTCACTTTTGATTGCTATCAATATTAAAACAAGGTGATTGTGTGTCATATACCATCTGTGGCCAGCTTATCCAGCCTGCAGGCGGAGTTTTCGGACTCCGGCGAGTCCGCCATGGACACGTCGGCGGCCGAAAACGACCGCCTCCAGCGGAAGCGGGCCTACCTGAGGCTCGGGTCCGGAGGCTCCTCGGGGTCTGTGGGCAAGTCGGGGAAGAGGCCGAAGTCGAAAAAGGCCTCGACTCCTGCTCCGACTCCTGCTTCGAGTCCGACCCACGACGTGGGTCTGGTGGACGCCGAGCGTCAGTTAGGCCTGGCAAGGAGGGAGCAGCTGCAGCAGGACCTTGAGGAGAAGGTCGCTGCCAGGGAGCAGCAGGCGCGGTCCGCCAGGTCGAGGGCTGGCTATGGCACATCCAATGTGCTGTACGCCGACCACTCCCTGGCGGAGCTGGAGCGCATGGCACTCCAGGACAAGGAGGAGGTACTGGAGGTCGCCTCCAAGTCTTCAAACCTGAAGGGGACCTTCCAGAAGGCCCTCAAATGCCGGGCCGTGAGCTTGCACGGCATTGTCACCGAGCTGGTGCAGCGCACGGCCACAGAGGAGACGCGGCAGCTGCAGGCGAGGGTGGATCGCCTGCAGCTGGAGGTCAGCCAGCTGCACCAGAAGCTGGCTGAGGCCACGGCCCGGCAGGCCCAACCTGCGCCTGCTCCTGCGCCTGCCCCTGGTCCGGCAGCGGGAGACTTTTCCCCCCCTGGCAACCTCGTGGAAATAATCCGCGGGGTTGTCATGGAGGAGAGGGCCTTCATCAGGGGCTGCTTCGCCGGTATTGAGGACCGGCTCCAGCCGGAAAAGCGGCTCCGCCCGCCGCTAGCGGCAGATAAGAGTCCGCCACCAACGGAGCCGGTGCCTGTACCTGCGCAGCCTGCGGGAGACCCGAAACCGGGTGCGCAGACCCAGGCCCCGAAGCCCTCCAAGGGCAAGGGGAAGGGCAAGGGGAAGGGCAAGAGGAGCACGGAGGCCCCTCAAACCCCCACCACAAGCGCGGAGGGAGCGTCTGCCTCTCCGGCAGCCCCCCAGAACACGCAGCGGGAGGACGCCATGCTCCCTTCCACCACTCCGTCCAACCAGGCGTGGACGGAAGTGGTCAGGGGGGGAAAGGCCAAAAAATCCAAGCCCGCTGCGACTGCTTCGGCAGCCCAGAAGGCTTCGGCGGGCGGGAGGAAGTTGGTTCCTCCCAAAACTGCGGCGGTCGTGGTGACCATCACCCCGGAGGCCGCAGAGCGGGGCGCAACGTATGAGTCCGTCCTAAGACGGGCTCGTGCTAACGCGGATCCCTCCCGGCTGGGGATCGGTAACATCACGTGCCGCCGCACCCAGGCCGGAGCCCGAATTTTTGAGTTCGGGGGGGAGCAGCGCGGCGCAAACGCGGACCTCTTTGCAACAAAGTTGCAAGAGGCCATCGCGGATGTGGCGACGGTCGCCAGACCCGTCAAGACCGCATCCTTGGAGGTGATCGATATGGACGATTCGGTCACCAAAGAGGATGTGGTGGCGGCCGTTGCTGCTGCGGGAGGTTGCAGCGCCAGCGCCGTGAAGGGGGGAGCCATCAGGCCCGGCCGCCGCGGCATGGGCGCAATCCGCGTCGAGTGCCCAGTCGCCGCGGCGGTGGCCGCCCTAAAGGCGACCAAGGGACGGCTGCTCGTGGGCTTCAGCTCGGCTGTGGTCCGGCCGCTTGAGGACAAGCCTGCGCGGTGCTTCAAGTGCTTCGCGCCGGGCCACACCCGATCTACGTGTCCCTCCAAGTTCGACTGGGGAGAGTCTTGCTTCCAGTGCGGACAGGAGGGACACAGGAGTGCCGCTTGCAGCGTCGCCACGCCACACTGCCCGGCGTGTGCTGCCAGCGGCCGCCCCGCGGGGCACAGGATGGGGGGCAGGAGTTGCCAGCCTCCCGCGAGGAAGGGCATAGTGCCGGCGCAGGTTCGCCCTGTTGCCGCCACCACCGCTGTCGCCGCTGCTGTTACTCCGGCTCAAGCGGCGGTGGCTGAGGAGGGGGGTGCGATGTCGGAATAGTGGGTTCCTATCACCGCATCCTCCAGGCGAACACCAATCACTGCAGAGCGGCCCAGGACCTGCTGGTGCAGGCCATGGCTGAGTGGTTGGTGAACGTAGCGGTGGTCGCCGAGCCCTACTCGATTCCCGGCAGTTGGCTGGGTGACGAGGACGGCTTGGTGGCACTAGCGGCGCGGTCCTCCACAGACTCCCCTCCCCTCTCGCTATTAGAGAGGGGACCGGGATACGTGGCCGCCGCGTGGGGAGAGATAGCCCTCGTGGGCGTCTATTTCTCCCCAAACCGCCCTCTTCGGGACTTCGAGAACTATCTTGGAGTCCTGGCCGCCGTGGTCGGCAGGGCGGCGCCGCGTCAGGTCTCCGTATTGGGAGACCTGAATGCCAAGTCGGTGACCTGGGGCAACCCGGCCACCGACCATCGCGGGCGGGCAGTGGAGCAGTGGGCAGCCTCCTCTGGGCTCTCCCTCCTCAACAGAGGGAACGTCCAGACATGCGTGCGGCGACAGGGTGGCTCGATAGTGGACGTCACTTTTGCCACCTCTGCGCTGGCCGCGCGCGTGCTGAACTGGCGGGTGGATTTGGTGGAGACCATGTCGGACCACCGCTACGTGCGGTTCGACATCTCCACCGGTGGCCCCGGAGGGACGCGGCCCCTCTCGGGGCGGTCAGCGTTCCCACGGTGGGCTCTCACCCGCCTGGACAGGGAGGCGGCGGCGGAGGCGGCGTTTATCCAGGACTGGCTTTCGCCGCCTTCCGCCGGCTTGGACGTAGACATCGCGGCGGGACACCTGAGGGAGTCTCTGACCGAGGTGTGCAATTCCAGCATGCCTCGGGCCGGCCGACCGCTGCCCAATAGGGCGGTGTACTGGTGGTCGGCCGAGCTGGAGAGGCTTCGAGCGGGGTGCGTGGTGGCCAGAAGGGCCTACGCGCGGAGCCGGCGACGGCGTCAACGAGACCTCGCCCACGAGGACCACCTCTATGAGGTGTACATAGAGGCAAAACGGGTCCTCGAGCGGGCCATCGCCGACGCCAGGGACTCGGCGAGAGCGGAGATGCTGGAGGGTCTCGACAGAGATCCCTACGGGAGGCCATACAAGGCGGCGCGAAACAAGCTGCGCCCCTTTGGTCCCCCGGTGGCCGAGACCCTGGAGCCCTCATTCCTGGATGGGGTGGTTCAGTCTCTGTTCCCGTGCAGGGACAACTTCACCCCACCAGTGATGGACCCTCCGCGGGGGATAGCTCCGCCAGCCGAGGAGGAAGAGGAGGCCCCTCCTGTCACGGAGTCGGAACTCAGCGCGGCGATTGTGCATATCCGCGCCAAGAAGACGGCTCCGGGCCCCGACGGTGTCCCGGCGAGAGTGGTGGCAATTGCCGTCACTCAAATGGAGGAGTGGTTTCGGGACCTCTTTAGCGCATGTCTTGCGTCTGGGAGGTTCCCGAAACCGTGGAAGGAGGGACAGCTGTGCCTCCTTCGCAAGGAAGGCCGCCCCGCAGAATCGCCCTCGGCATACCGACCCATCGTCCTGCTCGATGAGGTCGGCAAAATGTTCGAGGGGATAATCGCTGCCCGCCTAAAGAGCCACCTGCGGAATGTGGGGCCGGACTTGTCGGACGCTCAGTTCGGTTTTCGGGCTGAGCGTTCCACAGTGGACGCGCTGGCCCGCCTTAAGGGCCAGGTGAAGGATGCGATGGAGGCGGGGGACGGATTGTTGGCGGTGTCATTCGACATAGCCAACGCCTTCAACTCTGTTCCCCACAGCACCATCCTAGAGGCACTCCGATTCCACGGGGTGCCTTTATACATGCGGCGTCTACTGGCCAGCTACCTGGAGGATCGGGCGATCGTCCTCGTGAACAGGGCTGGCCAAGTCCGGCGGTACGCAGTCGAGTCCGGCGTTCCACAGGGATCGGTAGTGGGACCTCTCCTCTGGAACGTTGGCTACGACTGGCTCTTGCGGGGAACTCTCCTCCGAGGCACGAGTGTCATCTGCTACGCCGATGACACCCTCCTCACCGCCCGGGGGGAGAGTTTCAGGGAAGCGGCCAATTTGGCCTCGGCAGGCGGATCCTTGGTCGCAGGGAGGATCCGCCGCCTAGGATTGACGGTGGCGCTGCACAAGACCGAGGCCGTGTTCTTCCACAGGCCTCTGCAGCGCCAACCACCAGACGCCCACATCTTCGTGGAGGGCGTCCGAATCGAGGTGAAGGCCCAGATGAAATATCTGGGCCTTGTACTCGACAGCAGGTGGCGCTTCGGCCCGCATTTTAGCGGGCTGTCGACGCGCCTGCTGAAGACTGCGGGCGCCCTCTCGTGGCTGCTCCCCAATTTGGGGGGGCCCAGCGCGCGATGCCGGCAGCTCTACGCCGGCATCTTGAGGAGTATGGCCCTTTACGGGGCCCCTATCTGGGAGGACTCCCTCCACAGGAGGGAGAACGCCGCCGCATTGCGGGCCCCCCAAAGGGCCATAGCCCAGCGGGTGGCGAGGGCCTACCGCACGGTCGCCTTCTCGGCGGCATGCGCTCTGGCCGGCACCCCGCCTTGGGAACTCGAGGCGTGGGTGCTCACCAGAGTGTATGAATGGACGGCGGGGCGGAGGGCGAGAGGAGAACACCCCGCCCCCGAAGAGCGGGAGGCCGTCCGGCGGGAGGCGAAGGACGCCATTGTCGTCCACTGGACGCGGGACCTCGCCGCCGCAGCCTTCGGCCGCCGTACCCTAGACGCGATTGGACCGGTCCTGCGAGACTGGCTCGAGCGGTCGCACGGGTTCGTCTCCTTCCGTCTGGCGCAGGTGCTGTCCGGGCACGGTTGCTTTGGATCGTACCTGCACCGTATCGGGCGGGAGGAGACGCCGTCGTGTCACGGCTGTGGCGCGGCGGAGGACACGGCGCAGCACACTCTTGAGGTGTGCCCGTCGTGGTCCGAGCCGCGCCGCAGTCTCACCGCGGCGATCGGAACGGACCTCTCGCTCCCCGGCTTGGTCAATGCCATGCTTGGGGACGAGGGGTCCTGGGCGGCAGTCGCCTCCTTCTGCGAACACGTCATGTCCCAGAAGGAGGCGGCGGAGCGCGCGCGGGAGGAAGACCCTCTCGCGCCGCCGCTCCGAAGGCGGAGGAGGGGTCGAAGACGACGTCAGTATGACAGTCACCTCCGACTCCTCCCAGGTGGAAGCCAGCAGGCGACGGGTGCGGGGGCACCCTCGCCTGTATTGCACAGGCTTCCACCAGTGCCGGATGGGAATGGCCAGGTGTTCCCGGCCATTCCCGTAGCCCCCCAGCTGGGGGGACATGCGGGGCCCGCCAGTTAGGCGGGCATGCGCCGGGGGGGTTGTGGACGCAAAGGCTGAGCCGGATTCTCATGACCCCTCCATCAAGGCGACGAGGGAACACCGCTGAGTTTTAGTGGGTATACTGCCACCTTGGCAGGGAGTCCCACATACTCCGTATCGTCCCCCGACGATCGGAGATGCGTAATGTCATTTCTCAGCGACAAAAAAAAAAAAAAAAAAAAAAAAAGAGATGAGAAATCACGTCACATTGTGTATAAATATAGCAATTACATAATAATTAGTAGGATATCTTATCAATCAGCCTTACCCTAATAACATTCACTTTTGATTGCTATCAATATTAAAACAAGGTGATTGTGTGTCATATCAATCGATTCCTATTCGCTTACAGACGTCAGAACTTACAAGTAATAGGTAAACAAACAGTGCTGTTCTCTCGGTCTCTGGTTGTGACTTTTTCAACTCATAATTATGTGCAGACGCCAGCACATCAAGCTAAGTTGGTTGAGAAAATTTGACAGTTTCGGGTAGCTTGATGTGCTGGCGTCTGTACCTACTTTCTAAGTTGAAAATAGCAAGCATCAGGTTAATAGCATGCATCAGGTGGAAAGACAGCTCACATCAAGCTCACTTCACATAAGACATCACGGTGATTTTTACAGAATAAATCGACAGGTCTACCGTTTAAGTGAGACGTTGCCTGAGGTAGCTGTGAAGGGCGGGAGGGGTGTGGATGCCTGTCAGCTAGCTATGGCTGAGCTCTCGCGACACCTCTTCACTCCCACCACGCAGCTCTACCTACTGTCTCTGTAATGAAGCGCTAGGTATGTAATTCCTATAATTTTTATTTGCAAGTACAACTGTACCTACGAGCAATCTGTTACAAATAATTAGATAAGTACTACTTTATAATCAATGTTATCAGTCTTATCAATGCGAATTACTTTATCTGTTTGCAAGTGTTTTTTGCTTGGGTGGTTAATTTCTTATTGCAAAAATAAATAAAAGAATAAGAATTGTCTTATCTTTTTATTTATTTTTGAAATAAAAACAATGATAATACTTCGCGCTTACACATAGCACCGCAAAGCATTGGCTTTGCGTTGCTAGGTAAGCGCGAACTATTATCATTGTTTTTATAGCGTTATATATACATACCTAATACCTAGCACCCAGGCTGCAGGAAGCAAGACTGTTACGCACGACTAATTATAGCTGACCTAATGTTTCGAAACTTCAAAATTCTAATTTCCCAATACCTTAAAGGCTGATCCTACAAACAGGCGCGACACGCGATAGAATCGCGCGCGACACAAAGGCATCGCAAGTCGCGCAACGAAGGGTGCCTTTATGTCGCGCGCGATTATATTGCGTATCGTGCCTGTTTGTAGGAGCCTTAAATCGTGGCAATGGCGCCAGCTTTCGGGCACTTTTCCCATTTGACAGTGAATGTTTGAAGCCTAATGAGCTCTTCTCCCTTTACCTAACAGATCTTGAACGATCACTAAAATATCCTGTAACGAAAGCCGCCTCAATTTTCAAATTCGCCCCAGACTGTGCTTAAGTGACACATATCTCGCGACATGAACATGCATGTATGTCGCGATGTCGTCTCATCTCGTCGTATCTCCGTGTCATGTATTATTTTTAATCCGGCACACAATGCAACGACGCGACCTCGCCGCACACGGCTAATCCGAGCCGGGGTAACGTGCCCATTGTCTTTGGATTCGGGACTAAAGGGATATTCATGATTTGTTGGTTCTATTTGATTCTAGTGTGCTACTTATTAAATAACTTCCTCGATATCGAGCTTAGGTACGCAACGGGGCTTGAAAAAGTTCCGATTTAACCGAAAATGCAGTTCTGACAAATTGGGTTTATCATCTATCTTATTTATTAGACAGGGTATTGGATTCTGCGATAACTTGCGAGTGCTTGTGTGAATGTGCCTTTGGGTATAAAAATCTTCAACTAAGACACTATTACAGCTGTGCGCGACATTTTTTGCTTACTAGTTAGCTATTCAATTCAGTAGAAGTAGCGGTGTTACTGTGTGAAAGCTTTTTCTAAATCTTATTTCTATTTAATTAGCTACCCGTTCATAGTGTAACCAAGTTCGACTTTTCCCGTACGGTAAAGATGAACTAGCAGAATTGCTGATACATTGGACACGCACTCCCACATGCATTGGCGCTCACCTCAGCGATGCGATGGATAACAACGTCCCGTCTTATTCACTGCATGTCTATAACTTATCGCTGCCTACTTACTCTGCACCTGCACATCTGCCTGTATATGTGAGCGAGCGTGTCCTCATTGTAGGATGGATTAATACAATGTTGAGAGAGTTACAGTTGTTAAAAAGTCTTTCATAATAATGTTGCATTCGTTTTCGTAAGAAATGGTTTCAAATGGAAGTGAGTTTACGTAAATAGAGCAAAGACGACATGGGGAACAATCACTATGCATAGATGTAGATACTTAGTAGTAGTGATTGCATGGAGAGTGGGACCTATGATAGAAACACGCTTGTACGATAGGACTACCTACATACAGAAAGCAAAGCTAATAGAAATCTCTATTCCTAGACAGACACACGTTTCGCCGAAAACTTTGTTGATAGAAAACATTGTTTGTAAATATCTCGAGATAGCACTTCTTGCCGTAAACTTTTTTCATAGAAACCACTGTTTCCAGATACCTTGGTTCACAGAAAGCGCCTTTGGTTCACGGAAACCAATTAGATAATTATTTTAAGTAAGTTGTATTCCCATTCGCTCGCTCTTGCATCCTGTATCGACGGAGCCCCACGCAGGTTTAAAGTTACCTAACCAAACTTAACCTCGGGGTGCCCCTATAGCTCGCTCTTGCATCCTACGTTGCGCTTTCTGGTACTTATCTGGAAACAGTGGTTTCTATGAACAAAGTTTCCGGCAAGAAGTGCTATCTATGAACAGAGATCTCTGTCAACAGTGCTTCCTATGGACCGAGATATCTACAAACAATGTTTTCTACCAACAAAGTTTTCGGCGAAACGTGCTGTCTAGGAATAGAGATTTATATTAGCTTTGCTTTCTGTATGTAATGGTATCGTAAAAGCGGGTTTCTATCTTAGGTTCCACACCGGATCGCATGGCGTGCTGCGAGTTGCGGATTCGATTCCCACTATACAAATTTAATACCGAATGATTTGGTCTAGCGATGGCTAGCATTTTGAATCTGGAAATTCATACTTCCATACGGCTGAGTTGCAGAACGTCCACTTCCCAAAATGTCTACCGAATACTGAGGTTTATGCCTTCAAAATCTAAAAATCCATTATTTGTTGCGTCTATCGCGCTTTCAATAATCTGTTTATTTTATAAAACAGCTATGCAGGCACCTACCTTTTTTTTTTTGTTGTCGGGGGGAAACCTTCAAAAGGCACCCGACCTCTGGGGAGGGAGGTCGGGGAGTGTGGGATTTTTACCTCACTAAAACCGCCCCGGTGATCACCTTCAGCACATAGGGGTGGTCCCGGTTCCTCTTAAAAGACCAATTCCGGAACCCCCCGTGCAACGCCTGTAAGGCACATCCCTGGGGAGACTGTAAAGGGGGGGCCTCCCCTGAGCCTCGCTATGCACAACCTACGTATCGACGCTGAATCATTAACATTTAGGTAATGAATAGGTATCGCATTGATTGCTTAACAAACTCATTGTAATTATTCTATGGCTAAATAAAGATTGCGATTAACAGACTAAACATACTTTACATGACGGCACCAATCCTAATAATCTTACAACATGTTGTAGGTACTTGATTATGTTTAGATTGTTACCGACAAGTGCACTTATTGTAACATGTTATCACGTCATAAAGATTTACTGATAACAATATTAGCTATTATGTTGCATTTATAAAGCTTAAACGCTATATGAAAAAATGTTTTTTCACCGAAATACATTTTTGCGGCCAATTGATTCCGCGCGGACTATAGTGTCCGCGCGGAACTAGTTGGCCGCGCCTAGGTATGTGAGCGGTGGGACGAAGGGGCGGGGGCGCTTTGTCATTACTCAGTACGTGGGTTGCTAAAAATAGGCAACCCCGTCGCCCTCACCCCCGTCCCCAACTAAGGCGCGGTCAAGTAGTTCCACGCAGACTATAAATTTATATTCAGTCTGTCAAACTGCAAAGCAGCAACAAATAAAGGTTTCCAAGTAGGTAGGTAACCTACGCAATTCTGCTAAAAAAAACGTTTTTATTAGGAACTTACACATTCGAAATAAACTTCAAAATAGTTATTTTTATCTTCTGATAAACAAAGACTGCTCGTTTTTTTTTTACTTTTCAGAAATCTATTTTCACAACTACTATTTCTATATAGGCTAGGTACCTACTTAGAATTGCTAAAGATCGGTTTATTCCTAGACCACCTATACTACCACGAGACGTCCCTGATTATAGACGTTACATTTTTTTCAACACATTTGCTCGAAAAATGCATTTACAAAGCCTGTATACATTGTTCGAAAGTTAAAAATTACGCACCATACAACGGAACGTGCGGTAAAATAGGTACTCTCACCTAAGTACCTATTTTACCGCACGTTCCGTTGTATAGCACCGTGCGTTTTCTTTACGGTTTTTTTTTAATTTCCATAAAAAAAATATAAGAATTCCACCAAAGAGTTTTACATTATGAGAATAAACAACCTGACTGATCGAACCTCCTTGGAAGCGCTTTTGCTCAATACGTTGTCTCACTTTAATACTAAAGAGTAAATGAGACGAAAGATGTAGTTCTAATTTTCACCACGTGCATGTGGCGCCATTAGCAAATTCGCGCCATTTTCATATTAGAAACTTCAAAAATTGTTGCGACTTTAATTGTTCTCTAAAAATAGTCAAATGAAAAAGTTTGTTTAACTACATACTGTACTGTTTTCTCGCAAATGTGTTGAAAAACATTGTATGACACACGTGCAAAAATTGGTATTTACAAACTCGTGACTATGGTAAGCCCTCGACTTCGTCTCGGGCTTACATTCGTCTACTCGTTTGTAAAAACCAACTTACCGCACTAGTATCATAAATAACTATTTTCGCTATGTAGGTACGTTCTGGAAGAGCAAGCATCTCCTTACTAAAAATCCTAGGTACTCTTTATTTTAAACGCAGCAATAGTAATTATCGAAATAGGCCCGTGATTGCTCTGAACGAACGCTGTCGTAGACTGCACTCAAAATGTTCCCGGGTATGCTCGCTGTAGGGCGTAAGTGCTCAGAAAGTGCTTAAAAGTATTTAAACGCGTAATATCGTCCTTGAGTCGCAAATTATTTGTCTAGGGAGGGATGTTTGGGGAGGAATATTTATTTGTTGTAGTGGTTGTGCGAATGCTGGAAGGGACTTGGCATTATTATTTATTTATATAAGTATACTTTATTGTACACCAGAAAATACATAACAAAAAATAGGTAGGTAGGTGGTTAGGTTAGGTACTGATGATAAATCATCACCTGTCCATGTAGTTTCTTGCCCGTTCTTCTCAATTAGGTACTTCACAATTAGGTAGGATAAATATTGCACATCGACCTTTACCTTTTTTTGTATTTCATACAAAGAATAAAAATAATTATCAAAAGAAACAAATCATAATTGTTTTAACGGCTCCTAATAGATACCGGACAGTTTGTATTTCGTGCGACAGAGATAACGCTCTACGAAGCCGAAATTAGCCGATTGTCTCTTTCCAAAGGTCGAAGTGCAATATTTATCGCCGGGTACTGTACCTACATACTACGCTTTGGAATGGGCAACTAGCTTCATATTTCTGGACTAACCGACCCCTTAAAAAATTAAATGGTTTAATTGAAATAAATGCTTTGAGTTTGTCTAGCCTTTTCGTAACTATGTTGGGGTCGGCTTCCAGTCTAAACCGGATGCTGCTATCGGATGTTACCTGAGGGCCAATTCTACTAATTTAAAACGTTCAAAATCTAGTCGCAGTCTCATCTCGGCGACAATCAAATGTCAAAAACTTGTCAAAATGTAGGGAAATTAGACGTATTTTTGACAGATTGAGACTGAGATCAGACTGTGAACGTTGTTAAAATTAGTAGAATTGCCCCTCAGATAAATGAGCAAAATAACTTGAAAATCTTTCATAAATTTAGAGAGGTAAAAGATAGACTTCTTGTTAAAAACTTATGTATTGATTTCGAGAAACTCAACCATCTGATATCTCTTTAACATGTGGGGGTCGTTCAATCAATAAAACAACAAAATAATTTTCTAAAAAATATAGTTTTCATCAATAATATAATTCTATAATACATTAATATTTATATTAAGTTATATATATATTAGTAACAGAGCTCGTACATTACTCACACATTACAATAAACAACGTTAATCAGTTACATCATACAATTTGTGTCTTTGGGCACGAGTAGGACAATATAATGATTGAATTGAATTTTTTTCTCAATGATATCGATACTTGTTGCATAGTATTATCTAATTTTCTTTAATCGATCGCTAAGCGAGGTCGAGATGCGGGAAGCACAGGAGGAGTGGGGGAGTATGTTGGACCACTTCTTCCCAGCGAAATCACTAGGAAGCGGTGAAGGGCGGGCGTTTCGGGGAACTGTCTTGTATAATTTGAATAAATTATTTTTGATTTTGACAGAACCGGTCGAAGTGCCGGTGCTTGGGGGAGGCCTATGTCCAGAACTCGATGCCTTTCGGCTGAAATTATGATGATGATCGATAAGCATGCATCTTTATTTCGCGAGAATAAATAGTTATATTCCTAAATGTACTTTACAATGTATTAAAAATTACAAAAGGTCTTGAAGTTCCCTGCAACTACGTAAGTACATGTTGTATATTTGACTCACAACTCTGTATACCTACTTATTATTAGTTTATGTTACTTGGTTTTAATCATTGTTTGATATCGAAATTGTGCTCGATAACTAGTGCTTTACAAGAACATAGTGCAGAACTAATTGTTGCTAAGCGTAGTGTTAATGAGGCCTGCAGACCCCCAGCAATGGGAACATTATAGACCGCTTATGACGTAGTGTTAATGATACGTCAGTTGTGTTAACAGCATTATATGAAGCCCGTGACATATTATAGCTAATGGTTACATAAAAAATCAATAACACTATGCGAAATTTAAACAATCAAAAGTGATATTTCATACAGTATAAATAAATATGCTTTGATATGAAAAGTTAAATACAGTTCTGAGCAATCTTTTTACAAAACATCCATCAGTTGTGTATAATTATTATTAATTTGATTACTTTTCTAATGAATATAATAATATTATTAATTTAAGTCAAGTTGAGGCCACAGTTTGAGTGTAGTCCGAGTCGATTACAGTCATAATATGATACGAATATTATTATAAACGTCGATCTTTTTGCAACTATTATGTTCTTTACGCGTTATTTGACGTTATATGTGAGGATCTCTCATGTATTACACAAACAGTGCCTTTATTGCTGTGCCATGAGAGTAGGCACCAATGTTATTGTGTTGAAATACACGTAATAAATAACCCGTCAATAAACGATGAACGTAAGTAGACATTATACTGATCATATAATTTTGCACCACTGTGAATTATATTATAAGGAAAGTAGGTAGTAATCAAAGATATCGGAATGAGACTATTATCATCTTACCCCTGCCGGTAAAGAAAGTAGTATTTGTATAGTTTCAACAGCGCCGTTCTGACGTTCATACAAACTACAAGACACGTATACAAGGTGTCTTTTTGTATGTAAAAAGACAGTTATGTTGCGTCGATCTTAAATAAATTAAATATATTGCAGAAGAATGGTGTCGAAATGACGATGCAGTCTTTTTAATAATCGATATTTCTAGCAAATATTGCCTCATTTCGATTGTTTTGGCTAGTTGTAATTATAGATGCCCAGTCTCACTGGCAACTAGATTCGCGTGTAAAAGTGATACAAAACCTCGATCAGCATACTTTAAACATAAGTATAACAGCTCTATCTCTTTCACCGCACATAGACCTGCAGCTGCGCGGCCAGCTGGCACAGCATCTTGAGGCCCGGCAGGAACGACGCCGCGGCCGCGAAGTCCGCGCCCGTCGCCAGCGACGTCGCCACGCTCAGCGCGGCCGCGTGGTTGCCGCTCTGCGCGTACTGGCAGCACGACTGCAGCGACGCGCACGCGCTCTCCGACAGCTGCGGGACAAGTTTGTTATTAAACGGCAGAGCAAGAGGAACAAAGTATATACTCATCTACAGAGGAGAGTACCACACAGTCAAAAAAAAATATTATTTACATGTCCAACTGCTACGCGAACATAAATATCGCGATGCGATCTAGATAGTGGGACAGTCACCTTGTTGCACAAAAAAACCTACACAATAAAATAAACGCTCATGTGAACAATGACAACGTACCTTGTATTCGCGTAACATATCATAAAGTGTCTCTAATCTCCTTTGGACGTCTTCTAGTTTCCTCTTCATTTGCTGCAATAAAACAAAACATATATAATAAAATTCTATTGACATTAATACAATTGGTCACGGTATCTTGAAAATGTATTTTATCTACACCCATGCTCCTCACCTCACCCTCTATAAAAGTTTCTGAAACAGTTAGCTTATTGCCAACATTAAAACAACCAGTGTCATAGTAACCATAATATCATCCAAACGAGTTTTATAATGTTGTACGAAATTTCATTAAGCCACTCCTTTGCTTTGTGATCTCTTCCTTACTCATCAAACAGCCACATAGAACGTTGTCATGCACTCTCAATTCACTACCACAGCCTATTATTGACCGAAGGCCACAGCGCCGTAATTTAAAAAAAAACTTTTAGGTTATTCGAATTCACGTCGTATCCCGCCATTTTTGTTCGATATTAGTATTGCAAAAAAGTATTACTTTGTTGTTTACAAAAATGAGTGATGCAAGCTTTTAAACTTTCCATGAATTTACATAGAGTTCTTAAAACATTGTACAACACCCTATGGTTTCAGAACCTCTTATAGAGGCCTAGCTTCCGCCCGCGGCCGCGGCTATCCTACGTCCTTCCCTGGGATGCAGTGGCGAGGGTTTCATATAATTCGATTCCCACCGGCTTCCCTTCAAAAATTCAGAACACAACCACTCTATAGTCAATTCATCATTGAAATATAATCATATCATACTATAGGTATTTAATACACCATAAAACTAAAACATTGCAAAACGCTTACATTCAATGTTTTGTCTTTCTTTCCCAACAACAAAAAATTTTGCTCTAATACAACTCGTAGGCGCCTACGAGTTGTATTCGAGCAAAATTTGTATAGAAAATGAACTCGTTATGACGTCTTCAGATCAGATCAAGTGGCTTGCTATATTTTGAGCGCCAATAACTCGAAAAAGATCGACTTGTTAAGAGTGAAAATGTGTGCGCGTGAACGAGATGGAGCAATATCGCCATTCGCTGGGTTTCGTGGAATTTCGTAATACAATCGGGACGGAGTACGGACATCGGACAATTTTATTCATGTTGTGTTTTGTGTAGAACATTATTAAGACGTAATAATTTTTTTATATTTGTGTACTTAATTTGCATTTTAATCGTTGTATTCATTGAATTTATTAGTTTAACAGTTGGAAATTGTAATAAAACGTGTAGTGAAAGTACGTTATAATTAGAAAATTGACAAATAGAAATATAGGTAACCGGAAAACGGCACAATAACAAACATATATGAAACTCACCGGGTTAGTGGCCCTGTTGGAGCACTCTAGCCGGATGGCGTCGAACACGGTCTGCAGCACCGCGTGCTGCTCCGGCAGCGCCGGCTTCGGGACCGGCGCGGCCGGCTCCGGCGCCGGGCTCTCCGGCTGAGGGGGGACGAGTATAAGATACGTTGCTTCACATTTTTCCTGTTTCGGCACTAGTTTGATGCTTACAGTTCATGCTGTGGTAATATTAGTTGTTCAGAAAATTTTGGTAGCGGCCCAAACCGACTATGGTCATAACAGACTAATTTAAAACAAAGAAAACTTAAAATATCTCTGAGTGCAGTCAACTAACACGTCTATTGTAACTATATGACTTTGATAGCTCTCTTACTTCGTAGCAGTAAAGGCGGTTATCATAGTTTAAGTGTTACTGCTGACGTTTACAGCAATCGTCTGGAGTGAGTTTGAAGAATTTTTGAGAACATTAAAAAAATCGACGATCTATAAATGTATGTGTTCCCAGCAAAGGTCAACTAAGTTGTTCAAGAGGACAACCAGGGGCGTTTTCCTGTCTGATAAAACTGCAATCACAACTCAAGCCTGGTGAAAATGGTTGTAAAATATTTTGCTCTTTGGCCATCTATTCGAACAAAGACCTATGTTTAGGTTGCACAAGCGGATGGAAAACTGAAGTAATAAAATAACTCACCTTCTGCGGATAAGCAGGCGACATAGCCGCGGCCTGATAGTCGGGATACTGGTTGGGGTACTGCTGGCCGTACTGCGGGACCGGCTGGCCGTGCTGGCCGTGCTGGCCGTGCTGGCCGTGCTGGCCGTACTGCGCGGCCGCGAGCGGCACGTGCTGGGGAGGCTCCACGCCGAACAGCGGGTGCGTAATGGGCGCCTGTGCTGTTACTTCTTGTTTTGGCTAAAATAGAAGGTTTTGTTAAAGGTTGCCTTGTCATATTGTTTTGTTTGATGGTGTACAAGTTTCGATACAAAATAACAAGTTTCGATACAAAAAGACGCGCTTCAGGAATCATCGTGTTTCTGAATGCGCACGAATGTTGCATCAGAGTAACCCCCCACAAAAGCAATGCAAGTTTTTACTTTGTAGTAATGCACCTATCACTGCACGTTTGTATAAAGTTTCCTCTTTGTCGGGTTACCTACTCTGGTCTCATATTGTCATTTGTCACTCAAACATTTTGAAAACTCTTTGGGATTGCATAGAGTTGTTAATCTGTAATTTTCTGAACATTGTAATACAAAATAAGCAAGTATGTACTTCCTTGGTTGTAAAAGCTCTATATTAGATCTCATAATCTCGCGTTCGTATTTTCAAAAACAGAATGATACGAAATAGATGATACGAAGCGCATACTTTGCTTTGGAAACTGTACGTGGATTGAGCTTTTTTTTTTTTATTCAAAATGGGTTTGCTCTTGACTCTAATCTAGGTCAGAGATGACACAGATAAAGTCTACGATGGAGTGAGCTTTACTAAGAAAGAATATAAAATATAATTTCTCTTCTGTAAAGTTAACTACATTCTTGTTCTATTTTTCTGTATCGTATGATTATTTTGAATGTGAAAGATGGTCAAACTAATGATTAAAAATATAATTAGTAACAACATAAAACTCTGCATTGAAAACAAGAGCCACTTCAGATTTTAAGCACTAACTCTACATTTCGTAGCAGGAAAACAATTGTATCGTTTATGCATTAAATTTGTAAGGAGACGAAACGCTACTAATATAGATATGCTTTGTACGACAGATGTTATTTATATTCGGCGAAGCTTTGTCTTCATAAAAACGACGTTACAGCATCCGAATTTATCACAATTTATGAAAATGTCAGTACGTATGAGTCAACAGGAGGGATGCAAATTATTAAATAGCTTGAAAACACACGTTAGGAGATATACAATGGAGTTGATCAAATCGGGTTGAAAACATGAAAACGGCAGCACTCTGTAACTTCGATACCTCGTCTAAGTGTCGCCTATGTTCGATAATGTTGTTCCACCGCCGCGTGCCCGCGTGCAAGGCCGACATGTCGCCCGTGTCTAAATGCTGACAATGTTACTCCATCAAATACTACATAACACTTTGGTAACGTTACAAATATGACGTAAAAACAGTGGTCTGGATGACCTTTGTATTCCCATCCATCTAACTTGTTCATTGTAAATCTCTGCTGTTATCAAAATTGCTCTTAAATAAACATTAAACAAATATTACCTCGATTTACACATTTACGTGACCCGAAATCGCAAAATAGGATCATCTTTTTGTAAACACAAAATCAAACCGACGAAAAAAGAATTGAAAAACGAAATATAACAAAAAAAATCCTTTTAATCTCACTAACCTCCTAAATTAATGTAAGTAACTATTTAGAGGCGGCGCCAAACAAACAATCAACGAAGATCAATCAAGTTGCCATCATTTTACTTGGCGCCGTTTTGTTTGTTTGCACCCCCTCCTTATTTTTCGTCGGTTAAAAATAGAGAATAATAATTTTAATGTTTAGTTACACATACCTTAGGTTTAGAAGACATCATAGGCGGATCGTTCCACCCCGGAGCAACAGGTTTCATCGGCACCGCGGCCACAGCCGGCTCCGGAGCCTGCGCCGGGTTGTAGTACGAGCCGTTCACCACCGGATTCAAACCGGACTGGTTCAACTGGCCCGGAGGTCCGTGAATATGGCTCATGGGGCCCTGGTTCATAGGCCCCTGGTTCATGGGGCCCGAGTTCATGGGGCCCGAGTTCATGGGACCTTGTGAGTAAGCCGGCACGCTAGCGCCTCCGTACTGGTCGGGTAATGGACTGTTGAACCCGCCGTAAGGTTGCGAAGTGACGGGGTTGTTGAAACTGTACTGGTTGTATAGGGGCGCGGACATCACGGAAGGATCCACTTTGTATTTGGAACGGGTTCCTATGCCTGGAATACAAGAGGGTGTGAGTTAGTGATTTGTGTCATGTATATTTAGATGTTACAATCACACTAATATTATAAAGGTGAAAGTTTGTGAGTGGGTGTGAGTGTGTGTGTGAGTGTGTGTGTGTGTGTGTGTTTATATTATTGTTACTTCTTCACGCTCAAACGACTGGACCAATTTTGATAAATTTTGTATGGAGGTAGTTGACACCCTTTTTTTTTTTTTTTTTTTTATCGTGGAGAAATGCTCATGCATACTGCACTACCACGGGGAGATAGTGCAGTTATGTGGGACTCTAACCCACTAAAACTCCACGGTGTCCTCCTCTGCCGCTTACGGCGGGAACACGGCACGCGTTAGCACTCATCCGCGAACCCGCCGCGGCTGTCCGTTGCCGGACCCTCCTCTGGGGAGTACTCCCCGTCACCGGCGCACTAGAACACGTAGCACGCCGTGACCACCCCAGGGACCAAACCAGCACATGGGCGCCAGACGACCCCGTGTCTGGGCACCCTTGGTCCCCCCTGCGACGGGTCAGGACATTGGCCCCGCCGCCTGCCAATTTTCGGCTGCAGAGGATAGGGAGAGCGGCCAACGTAATACCGACACTCCTCTTCCCCTGCAGCCCCACCGCGTCCGCCATCGTACGGTGGCGACCCCGTCAAGGCCGCGGAAGGTAGGGAGAGCGGCGCACCGTAATACCGGCACTCCTCTCCCGCCGCGGCCTCCAACCCTCAGCCGCGATGCCCCAGGTACGACATCGCGGACACCCTGACACCCTGGATTAACATATAGGATACTTCTTATCCTGATATTGCCACGGGACCGACATTTACGGGGGTGAAACATAAAAATAATATATCGTATTGTAGTATCATCATATTACGTAACCATTTCGTTTTGTTCATAAATCATCATACAGTACACAGTATTACGTCTTATAATACACAACATAATAAGAAGCGCACCATAACAAACGTTTGCTTGCCTCTACGCTGCCGCACGGCGTCCGCCAGGCGACAGCGGGTATATCTTGCCATTTTTCTTTATAATAAGTTGAACAAAATCCTAAACATAAATCCCCTTACCACTCGTGAAACAAAAAAGAAGGTAAAGATTTGGCTAATGACACAGGATTACAACGCAACTGAAAATTTACTGCAATCAACATAAATATATAAGAACATAATTCAATGGTATTCACACACATTCACACACACACACACTACCTACACACACGAACACACAATCGCACTCATGCACACTCACTTACATGCATCCCCTGGTTCTAATTTAATTTTGTTTAATCCTAACTTTATTGTAACTTGTATTAATTTTTTAGATAATCTTTGTTTGTCTCAATGTCATTATTGTTTTCAATCCAATTTTTAATCTATTTTGTTTAAATCCTGATTTTGTTCTAATTTAGTTTTTTTGATTTAATGATAATATTTTACTTTTTTAAATGTTTGCTAATAGACTTAATTTTAAGTTATTTAGTTTAATCACCTTAGGCTGCATAAAACTTGCATGATTGTAACCTAAATGGAAGAAGTCACGTACTGGCTCCTGAAATACAGGTACTCTAACCTAGCTCTGGAGCCAGGGTCTAAATTTTTTTGTAACCTGTTTTTATGGCAATAAAGAAATTATTATTATTATTATTATCATACCCGACACTATTAACTGATATTTTCACTTGAGAGTAAGATTGTAGATAACTCTTAATTGCTACAATATTATAGTAATAAAAACTAACCAGATGGTCCAACACTGCCAGGCCTGGGAGGCTGCGGCGGCAACGCCTGCGCGGGCTGCACGAGCTGCGGCGGCTGCTGCGCCTGCGCGTACCCGCCGCGCTGCGCGGGGGCGGCGGACTGTGGCCAGGGCTGCTCGTACGCGGCGCCTGGGCAGGGACATGGACGTTTTGAAGGGTCGCATAGATGGATCGATATTTGATGTAGTTCGGTCATAGTTTAATATGTTTGCAGCGGAAAACGTTAAAAGAAAATGACTTTTTTCGAACTTTTTTCGCTGCAAACGTGTAGCGTAGCGTAGGTTTCTGAACGGCAATAGGAATATTTACACGATATTGCGGCTCACACACCAGAGCAATGTATACATAATTATAATGGACTCAAAACGTTTCATTACAAAACGAATTCGAGTCTTGACACAAGCCCAAAAGTTCGATCCAGTTATTGTATTTTGAATGTATTTATTTTTTTTTATTTAATTTAACAAAATTGACACATTAGACCCGGGATTAATGTCAGTTTTTAGAATTAAAACTTTAACTGTATCAAAATAAAATCCGAAATTGGCTCTATGGTTTAAACCCGAGTCTGAAGATAATTAATTTTGTAATGAGATGGAAAGACATTAAAAAAAATTAATTAGGTACTTGCAAAACATTTGTCATTTTGGAATTTACACAAAAAAACTACTTACTAAAGGTTCATAAAGTTCCTGTCTGACCAAAACAGTCTAGTCAATGAAAAGCTTACCAGTAGATGCGTAGCTGGGCTCTGCACGCGGTACGTGCGCGCGGCGATGTGGCTGCACGTGGCCCACTGAGTGTCGCGGCTGCTGTTGTTGCTGTTCACGAACATGAATCAATTTAATGCGCATATTCGTTACTCCATCACAATTTAAAGACTCAAAGGATTTGGAGAAAGTTTGACATACTGGTAGATTATGGCCTGGATGAAAACATGGATACTTTTTATCGCAGTACATAGAGAAGTCTCTCCAGGATGTGGATGAGACCTGGGCAATAGCTAGTGAATTTTCGTATTCGTTAATGCAAAGTGGAAACCCTGTAGCAAAGCATTCAACAATCATCGCCCCTTGATGATATAAGATCACCGCTACTTATGGACATCCTATTTGCGAACTGATATGTGGCTGTTATTACACCGGCACCCTCCAAACTGGAACACAGCCACTCTATGTTGGTAATACGCACGAGCTGCTTCACAAATTCTCTACTACCCCTACTATTTTTTTTTTTTTTATTATTATTATTTTCACTTGCATGTAATTTGGATAATTTTAATGATTTAATTATGAATTGCATGCATGATGTTCCTATATATTTAGTTATACTTAGACATTCAGACACAATGTGAAAATTGTTAGTGAATAAATGAATTGAATCTTATTCTCTCTAAAATATAAAAATCTTTCTTTCCAATTGATGTTATTTCAACTAAAACAAATATAAATTTTATTGAAAAGTCACGAAAATCTAAAAGTTTAGCGCAAACTGAACATATGCATGTGGGTATTAAATTTATTTGTTCAAAAAGACATATTTGCTCACATTTTTGGAACTAAATCGCGACCACAGATTATAGGCCCACAAGGCTAGCGCGTGGCCAAAATTGGAACTAACGTTGCCGCCATCTTGATTTCTAAATACATTCAAGTGACATTTCACAAAAGTTGAACAACAGCGCCCCATTGTCAACGTCATTCGTGCGCCCGTGTGGCCTGTGGGATATATTGGTAACAGATTACTTACATGGCTAGCCCTCCTCTCCTGCACCATGCCCAGCGCGTGCATCAGTCTGTCGCGCAGTTCCGTGTGCTGTATACCCTCCAGAGTGTTGAGTGCGCTCTGCAGACAACCTTGAGAGGCGAGGCGCGAGGCGTACTCGTTCAGGACTGTCTCTAGTTTGCCCCCGGCCTGTTACAAAGCCAAAATAAGTGAAAGGATCTATGTTAGAATGGACTGCATCGCATTTGATTACAACAATCTGTGAATATAATAAATATTTCTGCACGTCGCTTTGTTTGTTGCATCGCAAAGTGAGTTATTAATGCACGAGTGATATGTTGGTGCCCGAGCGTACGCGAGGGCACTAAAACTAGAAATCAATCGCAATTTGTTACATATAAGGCTACAACAACACTTGTTTATAGTAGAAACTCAGAGCACAAGTTATAAAGAGTAAAGAGAGCCCACCGGCACTTGTCTCCCCCGCGCCAGCGCCGCGCGCCGCGCCAGCAGCGCCAGCTCGGCCAGCGCGGCCGCCGCGGACACGTCCCGGCGCCGCGCGCGCCACCAGCGCGACACCAGCTGCTCGGGGCTCATGGCGCACAGGTAGCAGATAGTCGCGGCCTCGGATAAGGCCGACTCGGATTCCTTTGACAGTTTATCGCCTAGCATTTCTGTAAAGGAAATTATAAGGTGAGCAAGGTTTATGAGAATGAAGGTAACGTTCATTATTTTACTGCGTTGCAGATTGTTATTTGAAGTTAGTTTTTTGGATTGGCTTCTACATGAATTCGCCTAAAAATGCGCGTGGCGTATATAATTTTATATTATTTTATTTATTGAGGGATAATAAACAACTACAACATATACTATACTACATAAGTTTAACAAAGGTATAGGAAGCAATGTTGCAGTCCACATGGGGCTGAAGTGTATGTATGATTTTCTCAAACTTATTTTCCAATACTATTGAAGTGAAAACTTATTTAGGCGCGTTGGTAATTTTTTGAGATGGGAAACACCATTGAACTCGAGCCACTGTTACCGTAAGCGACAACGCGCGTGTTTTGTTTATAAGACGATTTAAAAAATACCCGCTTCGGATGTGCTCGGCTGTCCTCGGGATGTACTCGGTTTTAATGTAAGTATATCCGGCATGTCAGTGAGTGATGGCAAAGTATTCTGTTTTCACTTCTGTCGGCACTCCCGGACGGAGTGCCACTGTTTTTTTTTTTTATTTTGATCACCTACAAGGCGTCACCACTTACCACAGTAATGACTGGCCGAGTCCCCCTCGCAGTGCGTGAGCAGCGCCGCCAGCGTGTGGCGCCAGCTGGCCGGCGCGGCTGACGTCACGAGCGCGTCCCAGCGCGCCAGCAGCAGGCTGCCGCACACGAGCGACACGGGCGAGCCGGCCGTCGTGTTTATGTGGTACTTCTGCACCTTGTACAGGAGCTCGGGACTGCCTGTGTACCGAATTATAAAGTTAAGTTAGCAACACTACGCTAAGGATTCGACAAAAAAATAACGACCGGCTACGGAATTTGAAAAACTACTTTCTAAGGCCCACTGGCACCACAAACGATTAAATGCATTTAACGCTAAAAGTGGGTCTCCCTTGTTTCATCAAAACGATATTGACAAATTATCACTTCCCAAACAATTTTCCGCATAATTTCATTTGCCAAATCATTACTTTGCAAATAAACTCTTCACAAAAATAGTAACGCAAATAATGTTTGGTAAGTGAATGTTTAAACAATAACTTGCTCACCAAATAGTATTTTTACCAATTTTAATGTAGTCAAATATTTCAGTTGATATAACATATACGTATTTTACGCAAAATAAAATAAGCCAAATATTTAGTATCGTCGGGGCCCCTATTTCTGTCTGCCTATGATTTCAATTGGCCATGTTTAATATGATATGAGGTAAAGGTACCTATTCGTATTCTCATTCGCTCACTCTTGCATCCTACGTCGCCTATCGACCGACCGCAACCATGCAATGTAATTAAAAAGTAATTATGTAAGTAAAACCAAATCTAATTATGTAATAACAAATCGTTTGACTAAGGGCTGATTTTTCCATCGTCAGATAACTTTTATTCGAGGAATAAAATTGAAGTTTGACAGTTTTCGTATGAAATTACTGTCAAAATTTCAAAATTATTCCTCGAATAAAGTTATCAGATGATTGAAAAATCAGTTCTAAATGTTTATTGTCTAAAGATTGTTTGCTGTAATAAATCATTTAATTAAAGTCCAAATGCCTTAATGACATTATCCTTGGTAATATTCTGGCGAGAAAAAATTTGGCCAAATGAAAATGTGCGTACTAAAATCATTCCAAATATTGCGTTGGTATAAAAAAAGGTTGCTAAAATTTGTTTGGAATATTTTGTCAAAATCTTTTAAAACTGCAAGATCCCGCTAAAAGTATTCAAAATATCGTTCAATTTCTGTCAATCGTTTTAAGACGACAGAGACAGAAGGATGATTTAAATACGTTTAGTGCTAAATGTATTTTGTGACTGGTGGTTAAGAGGGCCTAAAACTCGTAAAAATGCACCTTGAAATCGGTAATGAAGGCAAAGATGTAGGTAATTAAAGAATATAAATTATTATGTTTATTACCCTCTTTATTCATATGAAAACAACAAAGGCAAGTCACCAGGCCAAAAGTAGTAAAATTTTGGAATCAACGCTGAAATTATGAGTATTATGACATGACACAAGATTACTCCTATAAATCGCAACAAATTCGATACATTAGTACTACTATAAAATTTGAAGCTAGTGAATCCGCTCTTGGCTTGTGTGATAGATAGATATTTGGAACTTCTTGTAGCTACAAGATTTCAGCTTAAAAAAAAATACACATATTATTCTTCAACTCACCGAGCGAGGCAATGATGAGTGCGTCGGCGACTCTCTTGGCGTCCAGACACAGCTCCACGGCCTCCTCCAGGTGCCCGCACACCAGCGCGCGGCAGATCAGGCTGGTAGAGTCTGTGGTGCCAACGGAAAGTGAACATACGAAATACGTTACAAGTATAGAAAATAAATAATACTTCGATTTTATAAAAACCAGCGAAACCACCGCCATTGTACCCATAAAATAAAAGATATTGTATACGGTCAAGGAGCGAATATGTTAAGCAATTTTCAAAGTCTTTAACCATATAGACGGCGCATATCACCTTTTCGAACTGTCATTTTCATTCAAAACGATAGCAATACATAGTCGGAAAAATAATACACGTAAAAAAGGTGTTTAACAATTGTATTCCTTAACTGTACACGACATGATTGTATACAATAAAACATATTTTATTACCCAAAAATCGAATGGAAGCGAAATTCCCGCTTAGAAATAGAGCATTCACTTTACATTTTCAGGGCGTATGATACTTTTAAGCAGACACCAGACAGGATGGTATCGGGTAAGATCCTGACATTGTAAACTCTTCGAATGCGTCATAACTCTAGTTTTGGGGTGTCTAATACGCCCAGTTTCTACAAAGTATTAAATCTTTTCCTATGAGTATAGTAACTTGGCAAAGCCGGCAAAATATAAAGTACCTTCTCCATTCGGGATGATCACGTTGGAGACAGTGGGTGTCAAGTCAAGGTTGGCTAGCTTCCTCTCGATCTGTGTGTGAGCGTCCTGTAATTAAGTTATACCTTTAATATTGTGTACTTAAAATAATGAAAAGGTGTAACGAAATGAAAACACTATTCCCCGATTATAGGAGATTCACTGAATCTCTCATATTTATTGGCAAAGAATCGAATTATTTTCATTAAATGATCAATGTTTTGCAAAGGGAAGCGTTCTCTAGCGTTCAGAGGCACATTTATCAGCACAAAACAAATAAAAACGCTACACACTCGTTGCCTCCTCGACAATCAAACATGCAAGTACGTAACCTATAGTAAAAAACTGTCATCAGATATGTATGTACAGTAAAGAAAATGCAGGGTATAACTCTGAAAATAGAATGTAGTGTCACTAAATTGTAGCATTTAGTGACACTACATTCTATTTTCAGAGTTATACCCGTTTAATATGACAGATAAAGAATGGCAGTGGAGAAGACAAATGTCAAATTGGTTGCGCGTAGATGGCGAAGTGTTTGTTAATTTTATCCAGCTGCCAATGAACACTTCGCCACGAGATTGTGCTAAGTTTTTTGTCTTGTCGCTGAAGGGTCGCTTTTCATTCAAAATGACTTTGACAAGTGACAAACAGCGCTCTAAAATTAAAATATTTTATTTCACATAAACCTACATGGGCACTAATGAAACGTCAGAGGCTAGGTGCACGGTTCCAATTGGATGTTTCCTATGGAGAAGAGCCGGCAAGAAACCCCACGGTTACTCTTTTAAAAGTAATTGGCTTTTACAGTGCTTTTAGAACTCTCGCGGGGAAGCTTTCAACAAGCCACGTCATTGTGATTTGAGCTTACTGACAAATAATTTCGCTAAACAATTCGTTTCCCTGACTGTACATATCTTCAGAGACTACTGTTTTCCTTGTACTATGACAGTCTATCATCAATAGCCGTACTTACCGATAGATCAGTGCTGGTATCAGTAGACAACTCTGCTTCGGTCTCCGTGGACTCGCCCTAGCCGCGGCAGGCAGACAGACGGTGGCATATTATATAGACTGAGTTATGTGAGCACAGGTTATAATAGATTTTATTTACATTTAGTCTTGTTATACTTTTCACCACCACGTTGTCAAAATCAGACTCAAACGATTCCATTACAAAAGGAGATCTCACTTTAGAGTAAGCCAAAATCTTCGAGCTAGTTTTGTTATTCTGAACTTTTCCGACTTAGGTAAAGTTTACCTATATAAATAAAAATGAATCGCTGAAATGTATGTACGCGCATAACTTCAGAACGACTGCACTAAATTGGATAATTATTTTTTTTATGTTCGTTATTGTCAAGACAAGGTTTGGATGAAAGAAAATGTCGGAAATTCGAAAAAAAAATTGCACCCGTGCCAAGCTGGGGCGGGCTGCTAGTAATATATAAAAAATACTTTAGAACCGGGTCTAAGTAGTAAGTTTCGTATTTAAATCTTTAAAACTTAATCGGAATAAAATTCGAAATAATGTCCTCGAACGTTAACACTCGTTCTGTAATAAGACCGATTACTTTCCTCTAATGCCAATTTACACCAAATCTCTACTTGCTTTTTCTCAAGAACATCCGTGGCAGTGAAAAGGTCTATAAATGAAGAACAGTTAGCTCCGAAATAAGTCGTGACTCGGAAGAAAAACATCAGTTAATTTATTAAACATGAAAATTTAGCACAATTAAACAAAATTATAATGTTATAAGCACAGAAAACAGCACTGGCACGTCAAAAGCCATATATTAATACAAAACACATTTTTATTGTCTAAGATATAAGGGCGGTAACTCACTCTACTCAATGCGGCTACGTCGGGCTGGGTCCCGTCACCGGTCGGTATGTTGGGGCTCTTAAACTTTGAAGACATCTCGTCTTGTTTGAAACCTTAATCACAAAGAAATATTTATAAGATAACTAGAAATGATAAGTAAGCTACACACGACAAAATAACAATAATATAGGGGGCTCGAAGTAACAATTAAGTGGCTATTAATGGTTATCCATAATTATTATGTACCACATTTTGTAATGGGCAATTTTCTTCTTTTTTCTTTGCATTTTTTTAAGTATCTCTGGCAGGTATTGGTTCTTTCAAAAGAAAAGACAAATAAACACAAGGGTTTAAATTAATAGAAAAGTTTTCACTTTCGTGGCAGATTAATAGGTCGGACCGAAACATTTGGGCTGTGGGGTGTTGACGTATTGGTATACATTACACATAACATTATACCCATGTTATTTACTCACCCAATAAGTTAAGCACTTCACTTCGGAACGTCGGCAGGAAGTTAGCGCGAAGGAAGAACCATGTGTAGCGTTCATTCTGGTCAGCAGTAGCGTCACCCTTTTGACGACAGTATCTGTGCAAGCGAATATGTATATTAGCACATTTGATAGAAGGCTTAAAATCGAAGATGACTCAGATCAATATGAAATCGGAGTTAATAATCTTTAATAGAATTAAAAAAATGAGAGTAGTCAAAATAATACTGTTGCATTGCCTTAATTAAATAGAATCGTCAAAGAACAAAAATCTAAAGATAATATATCTAAAATATCAATTGTTTTTGAATTTTGAACTCAAAACCGTTGTGCATAAAATAGTAATTAAAAAAACAATAAACATAATTTAGATAATCATCTACATAGTATACGTTCGTATCACGTAATACTTACTCAGCAAGTCTATCAGTGGCTGCCGGGTCGTGACTGAGACTGGTTTCTAGCACAGCATCCAACTCTGTTGCTATTTCTACTATCTCTGGTTCACTTATAACCTGTTTATAATAATAAGACAATAGTTATGACAACAGAGCAATAAACTTATTGAAATTATACAAGGACCTAAATCCTATTCCTTGCTGCAGCAACAGCATCCTAAACCGTACAGCTGCTCGTTGTGACTGTCTTTTCAAAAATCAGTGGACAAGGACAACCAAAGGCATCGGTGAGGTATAGGTACTAACAATACTAATTAAATTTCGAGCGGCCATTGTTGTTTTTGGCAAATTTAGAAACTCCAGGGTTTGCCTTGTAATCAGCTTGAAATGTTTTAGTTTCACATTGTGAAGATTCGCCTATTAATTTAATTTGAACTTGTATAAACTACTGGCTTAAACCCGCCACTTCGACCCATACAGTCGCATCGCATCGCCTGCCCGCGCTATAAGTTCGTTTACGCTTAGCAATTTTTCTGTTTTTTTTCTTTTAGCTCGGATCCTAAGGTTTCTGGCGTGATGTTAAATAGCCATCCTCAAGAATTGGGCTATCAATTGAAAAAGTAATTTATTTGAAGTACGATTGGTAGTTCCAAAGATTAGCGCGTTCAAACAAAATAAAAAACAAATTCTTAAGCTTTTTTCTTTGTAGAGTTTAAAATAAACAAAAATGGTTAAGGGAAGGTTATAAGGTTCATCATTGTAAAGAGCGATCTTACCTGGCTTATGTGTACAAGTTTTTGCGGGCCTGCCTCTTGTGGACATTTCTCGAACGTTACCAATTTGCCGCCAAACTATAATGCATAAGAAATTACATTAACATCAGTTGGTCTAAAGATACCAAGCATAATCAGCCCCACAGTTTCCACTGCTGGGGCCTAGGCTTTTTTTTTCAAGAGGAAGTCACTATGAGCTCGCAATCTACCACGGGGTTCAGTGTAGGTTGGTGGATAGTGTCTAAGATGTTGATCTTTTTGGGAACTGTTTTTCAAAATTTCCCCAATATTTATTTATTTGTTGCGATCGTGAGTAGCACTGTTTGACATTGGTTTTCATTGGCATTATTACTGAAATGAATTTATTTGTCGCAGCCATGAGTCACGCATGATCTATATTTTAATTATGTGTTCGTATTATTTTTGAAGTGAAAACTTCTTTAGCATCGTTGTGATTTGAAATTTTATGAAACGAAAAAGCAACAGTAAAAAGAGACATATAAGATTTAACGTGGGATAAAATGAGATAGGAAGCATTATACAGTGTTTTTGTTTTTTATTAGTACAAATGACATCACATTAATCCTATGCTACTAATTTGTGATGATGATGATGATGATGGTGATGGATGGATGTATGGATGGATGGATGGGTATGGGATAGGAAGCATTATACAGTGTTTTTGAAGGTTTCATTTCTACCACGTGTAAATTGCACACATGCTGTTTTTTTTTTTAAAGGTGTTCCTTGCTTACGGGTCTGTGACAAATAAAAGTAGTGTAGGCTCGCTAGCGTGGCAGTATACTCACGCAGAACTTGCAGCCCACGGGGCGGCGCAGCCAGGCGGCGGCGCGGCGGCGCGGGCCACGGCCGGCAGCGCGCTGAACGTTAGCGTGGCAGTATACTCACGCAGAACTTGCAGCCCACGGGGCGGCGCAGCCAGGCGGCGGCGCGGCGGCGCGGGCCACGGCCGGCAGCGCGCTGAACGTTAGCGTGGCAGTATACTCACGCAGAACTTGCAGCCCACGGGGCGGCGCAGCCAGGCGGCGGCGCGGCGGCGCGGGCCACGGCCGGCAGCGCGCTGAACGTTAGCGTGGCAGTATACTCACGCAGAACTTGCAGCCCACGGGGCGGCGCAGCCAGGCGGCGGCGCGGCGGCGCGGGCCACGGCCGGCAGCGCGCTGAACGTTAGCGTGGCAGTATACTCACGCAGAACTTGCAGCCCACGGGGCGGCGCAGCCAGGCGGCGGCGCGGCGGCGCGGGCCACGGCCGGCAGCGCGCTGAACGTTAGCGTGGCAGTATACTCACGCAGAACTTGCAGCCCACGGGGCGGCGCAGCCAGGCGGCGGCGCGGCGGCGCGGGCCACGGCCGGCAGCGCGCTGAACGTTAGCGTGGCAGTATACTCACGCAGAACTTGCAGCCCACGGGGCGGCGCAGCCAGGCGGCGGCGCGGCGGCGCGGGCCACGGCCGGCAGCGCGCTGAACGTTAGCGTGGCAGTATACTCACGCAGAACTTGCAGCCCACGGGGCGGCGCAGCCAGGCGGCGGCGCGGCGGCGCGGGCCACGGCCGGCAGCGCGCTGAACGTTAGCGTGGCAGTATACTCACGCAGAACTTGCAGCCCACGGGGCGGCGCAGCCAGGCGGCGGCGCGGCGGCGCGGGCCACGGCCGGCAGCGCGCTGAACGTTAGCGTGGCAGTATACTCACGCAGAACTTGCAGCCCACGGGGCGGCGCAGCCAGGCGGCGGCGCGGCGGCGCGGGCCACGGCCGGCAGCGCGCTGAACGTTAGCGTGGCAGTATACTCACGCAGAACTTGCAGCCCACGGGGCGGCGCAGCCAGGCGGCGGCGCGGCGGCGCGGGCCACGGCCGGCAGCGCGCTGAACGTTAGCGTGGCAGTATACTCACGCAGAACTTGCAGCCCACGGGGCGGCGCAGCCAGGCGGCGGCGCGGCGGCGCGGGCCACGGCCGGCAGCGCGCTGAACGTTAGCGTGGCAGTATACTCACGCAGAACTTGCAGCCCACGGGGCGGCGCAGCCAGGCGGCGGCGCGGCGGCGCGGGCCACGGCCGGCAGCGCGCTGAACGTTAGCGTGGCAGTATACTCACGCAGAACTTGCAGCCCACGGGGCGGCGCAGCCAGGCGGCGGCGCGGCGGCGCGGGCCACGGCCGGCAGCGCGCTGAACGTTAGCGTGGCAGTATACTCACGCAGAACTTGCAGCCCACGGGGCGGCGCAGCCAGGCGGCGGCGCGGCGGCGCGGGCCACGGCCGGCAGCGCGCTGAACGTTAGCGTGGCAGTATACTCACGCAGAACTTGCAGCCCACGGGGCGGCGCAGCCAGGCGGCGGCGCGGCGGCGCGGGCCACGGCCGGCAGCGCGCTGAACGTTAGCGTGGCAGTATACTCACGCAGAACTTGCAGCCCACGGGGCGGCGCAGCCAGGCGGCGGCGCGGCGGCGCGGGCCACGGCCGGCAGCGCGCTGAACGTTAGCGTGGCAGTATACTCACGCAGAACTTGCAGCCCACGGGGCGGCGCAGCCAGGCGGCGGCGCGGCGGCGCGGGCCACGGCCGGCAGCGCGCTGAACGTTAGCGTGGCAGTATACTCACGCAGAACTTGCAGCCCACGGGGCGGCGCAGCCAGGCGGGGGCGGCAGCGCGCTGAACGTTAGCGTGGCAGTATACTCACGCAGAACTTGCAGCCCACGGGGCGGCGCAGCCAGGCGGCGGCGCGGCGGCGCGGGCCACGGCCGGCAGCGCGCTGAACGTTAGCGTGGCAGTATACTCACGCAGAACTTGCAGCCCACGGGGCGGCGCAGCCAGGCGGCGGCGCGGCGGCGCGGGCCACGGCCGGCAGCGCGCTGAACGTTAGCGTGGCAGTATACTCACGCAGAACTTGCAGCCCACGGGGCGGCGCAGCCAGGCGGCGGCGCGGCGGCGCGGGCCACGGCCGGCAGCGCGCTGAACGTTAGCGTGGCAGTATACTCACGCAGAACTTGCAGCCCACGGGGCGGCGCAGCCAGGCGGCGGCGCGGCGGCGCGGGCCACGGCCGGCAGCGCGCTGAACGTTAGCGTGGCAGTATACTCACGCAGAACTTGCAGCCCACGGGGCGGCGCAGCCAGGCGGCGGCGCGGCGGCGCGGGCCACGGCCGGCAGCGCGCTGAACGTTAGCGTGGCAGTATACTCACGCAGAACTTGCAGCCCACGGGGCGGCGCAGCCAGGCGGCGGCGCGGCGGCGCGGGCCACGGCCGGCAGCGCGCTGAACGTTAGCGTGGCAGTATACTCACGCAGAACTTGCAGCCCACGGGGCGGCGCAGCCAGGCGGCGGCGCGGCGGCGCGGGCCACGGCCGGCAGCGCGCTGAACGTTAGCGTGGCAGTATACTCACGCAGAACTTGCAGCCCACGGGGCGGCGCAGCCAGGCGGCGGCGCGGCGGCGCGGGCCACGGCCGGCAGCGCGCTGAACGTTAGCGTGGCAGTATACTCACGCAGAACTTGCAGCCCACGGGGCGGCGCAGCCAGGCGGCGGCGCGGCGGCGCGGGCCACGGCCGGCAGCGCGCTGAACGTTAGCGTGGCAGTATACTCACGCAGAACTTGCAGCCCACGGGGCGGCGCAGCCAGGCGGCGGCGCGGCGGCGCGGGCCACGGCCGGCAGCGCGCTGAACGTTAGCGTGGCAGTATACTCACGCAGAACTTGCAGCCCACGGGGCGGCGCAGCCAGGCGGCGGCGCGGCGGCGCGGGCCACGGCCGGCAGCGCGCTGAACGTTAGCGTGGCAGTATACTCACGCAGAACTTGCAGCCCACGGGGCGGCGCAGCCAGGCGGGGGCGCGGGCGAGGCGCGGCGCGGGCGCGGGCGGCGGCGCGGCGGCGCGGGCCACGGCCGGCAGCGCGCTGAACGAGTCCACGCCGCCGAACGACTCCATTATGTTGCTTTGGTTGTGCGTTGTCTGTAGTCAGAGAACGTTGAATGTAGGGAAGAATAGGTAAAAAAAAAATTAAGAAAACGCAGAAAAAATAGTTATAAACTTTACCGAAGAAAAGATTTAAAATCAAAATATTTTATATCACATAAACCAACATGAACACTTATGAAACGTCAAAAGCTAAGTGCACGGTTCCAATGAGGGTTTTCGTGAAAATTTACGACACCAGTTGGCACCACTGTGACAAGAGGTCTTCCAATATAAAATATATGATGACGTTCATCATTCGATTCATTCATTCGTTCATCATTCAGTCATGACTAAAGAAAATATAGGCTCTTTGAGAGGTGCCTGGACCTGACGTGTCAGTGCTGCCACCTAGCGAACGTCATTTCAGAAAACCCTCATTGGTCACTTCCTATAGCGAAGAGCCACTAGAAATTTCACGGTTACTCTGTTAAAAATAATTGACTTTTATAATATACTAGCGACCCGCCCCGGCTTCGCACGGAAACATTATTATTATTATACATATAAACCTTCCTCTTGAATCACTCTATCTATTAAAAAAAACCGCATCAAAATCCGTTGCGTAGTTTCAAAGATTTAAGCATACAAAGGGACAAAGGGACATAGGGACAGAGAAAGCGACTTTGTTTTATACTATGTAGTGATTAGAATTAGTGTTAATCCTGACCTCATGAAGAGTATTACAGTCATATCATAATGGTTAATCACGTAATAAAAATAAAGTTGGCAATTTCAGGCCTATTTCTATTTTACGTACGTTTAGTAAAATATTTGGATAGTCAACTCAAGCAGTTGCTAAGATATTTTAATATAAATAGCCTCCTTCATACTGAACATTACAAAAGGTCCTTCCTTCGACTATGCATGACTTCGGATATTTGCTACCTGTTTGATAGATTGCAAAGAACAAGCTTAACAGCTTTTCCACGAATTCCGTAGTGTATTTTACAGATCACTGTATTTTCGCATTCAAACGCTTTTGATAGAAAAGGCCAACTGGGACTTCTCCCAGGATTCCAAAATGTGACTGATGAGTTTTACTTCCGTATCAGTCGTCGACCTACCTTTCGAGAAACTAAACTGGCGACTATGTAAAATCCCATTTGAGATTTTTAAAAAAACATCTGGATAATTTACATTGCAGTGGAAAAGACGGGAAGGAAACGCTCGTGTAGTCACCAACAGTGCAATACTAACTGTGGTTACGAGAATTCTCGACAATGCTCGAGAGTTCTTGAGAAGACGCGCTACCCGTTTTGAGTGTCATTGTGTACGCGCCTAATGCACATAAATTACAAAATGCAATAATTCCCTGTTATGTGAACAAACCCTTTACAAATAAAAATAAGATAATTCTTCAGAAAGGGTGCGTAGTACTCTCAACCGGCGTACAGTACCCGGCGATAAATATTGCACATCGACCTATTCGATCCTATCGATTTTATACAAAGAATAAAAATAATTATCAAAAGAAGCAAATCATAATTGTTTTAACAGCTCCTAATAGATACCGGACTGTTTGTATTTCGTGCGACAGAGATAACGCTCTACGAAGCCGAAATTAGCCGATTGTCTCTTTCCAAAGGTCGATGTGCAATATTTATCGCCGGGTACTGTAAGTATATGACCAAATATATAAAACGATGCAAAAGGAGGCAGCAGGTGGCATTCTGTAGTCTCTGCCTACCCCTATGTGACGAAGGCGTGAGTTTATGTATGTAATTTTAAAACCTGTTAAATGTAATATACTCACGATCTCAGGCCGAGAGCCGCCCAACAGAGAGTGCACGGCCACCTGCTGGTCGAAGGACGCGGTGACCATGAGACTGGGGTCCCTGGGACACCACGACACGTCGAACACCCACTGCTGCTGGTGACTAATCTCTGCCAGGAGTTCGCCTCCCTGAGGACAAGATGAGAAAAACGATGTCAATAAATATTCAAATTCATAACTTAATTTGCGTTCCATAATTTTAAAAAGATTTTACAGCGGCTTAGTTGGCTTTTGGCGTGTGTAGGGCACAGCAAAAAGTAAAAAATAAATTGGAAATTCAAGCATTTTCTTAAAAGTTAAGGGGAACAATTTATAAATTATTATTGAATACAGGTGAGGATTTTAGCGAGAAATTCAGGATCAAACATTCAGAATCAGAATTTTAAAAACTCAACCAATATTTTATTTACATTTTATGCCAAAACGCTTTCCACTCGGCGAGTATCGAATATTATTCGATTAGTAGTTGTTTTTAATCGATCACCGCTCATTTTCCCCATACAGCTCTGGTGGAAAGCCTAAGGATGGTGATGAGTTTCCATTATTTTGTTAAATTTTAAATGTTCCTTTTTATTGTTTGTTTTTCCTGTGGCGTATCCTAAATGAAATATCTTTTTTTTTCTATGGTAAGTGATATGACTCACAGGCTGGGTGTTGTTCGGGTTCCAGCACAGCACCTTGCCGTCCTTGCCGGCAGACAGCAGCAGGTCGGCGTCCTGTCGGCTCCAGGACACAGACATCACGCCCTTGTTGTGAGCTTCCAGTGTTACTAGGGGAGAAGCTGCCAGTCTGTGAGAAATTTTAGCGCGTCAGTGGGAAGCCATGAAAGTTTTCCCTATTTTTATTTCGCTAAGACGTTATTTTTATCTTTATCTCGCATACTACTCGCGTATTACTTTCAAACTGATAGACTTTTCAAATCACCAGTTCATAATTGCCTGTAAATGGTCAATTTTACTTGAAAATGAAGGTTACGAATCAGCGACGCTTTTAAAAACCATCGTCAAACTCAAAGATGTAGTTGAAGAGGCGGCCAATTGTTGTCGCCACTTACCTCAGATCCCACAGCTGCACGACGGGTACCTGGTCGTCCTCCGACGCGATGCACACCTGCGTGGCCACGTTCGGGTGCCACGCCAGCGAGCGCCAGCGTGTGCGGGACTGGGAGTCACTGGAATGGAGACAATTTCTTATATTTGTGTCGACTATTTCACATGAAAATGCACCATAATGAAGAAACTGGCATGGCAGGACAAAATATTTTAGGTCGTTTACCTTAGTTTCATGATTGGCTCATTCTTCCTCAAGTCCCAGACAACGCATCTTGTCGCGAATGTGGATCCGAGAATATGTTGAACCTGTCAAAACAATCCGCATGTAGTACCGCAGCATGGGGAATAGGGGAATAGAACAAGCAGAATTCTGTTAATGTGTTCACAATTATGCAGAGGTAATGTAACATAGTCGTCTATAAACTAGTTTGGTGTCTGTCATAGCGATAAATCTGACACATTGTTTTTATTCATAATTAACTATAAATAATCTACAAAAGAAAGTTTTATAGTCTGTAAAGACATCTCTGTAGTAGTATATTGACATACAACATTGTAATCTTGTATGCAATCACTTGTGACCAATTTCCTACTGGCCGCACGATGCAATTCGAATCAGTGAAGAATCAATTGAGTTCAAAAAGCTTGGGTTCATTATTGGTTGAATCAATGGACGTTTTAGAAGCGAATTTTGAGCTGCCGCTTTTTAGTAAATTGTTCTCTCGTTAGCACTATATTTCTACACAGACTCAGGGGCGGTACCTTCATAGAAGCCGAAAAGCCCGGCTTGCCCTAATAAAATCATAATTCACAACACAGATTGATAGAAGATAAACACTAAATTCAGTTGACAAGCACAATTGTTGTGCTCCAGTGCATTGTTGTACATTACACAGAGGTTATTCAACTTTCAGGGTGACACACTCCGTCATACGAGTTAAAATCGTTTATGAAAGCTTGTTCCGTAAAAAAGTAACTCAAATATATAAACATAACATCTCGCTTGTTATTCCCGAAGGGTTAGACAATGGTGTAAGTAAATCTGTCGTGGTCGAAATAACATTAGCAAATTATAATAATATTATAAGCTGGCAACCCGATCACCCCTATATAATGGCTGACTCGCTCATTTCTCCTTCCTTCACTTCGTTGCCGCTGAGGGTAGTCGGATCGCTGCTGGGTGTAGATAGGTCGTCTCCACATAGGTCACATGAGCCACTTCCTGAAGTGCTATTTTTCATCTATTTACTGTGTTCGGTGTTATTTTGTTTCAATTACATTTTTTGTAGATTAAATAAAATTGTTGTAAAGAAATTGTTGAGACCGCTAGAGCTCTAGTCAACATCGCCGCGCGCTGGCGGCAGTCACCGAAGGGTGCGGGGACAGCGAGGTGTCAGCCGACGGCCGGGCGCGTTCTTACCTGCTGGTTCCAAGCCAGCCCTTGCACATGGTTCTTACCTGCTGGTTCCAAGCCAGCCCTTGCACATGGTCGTAAGGCTGGTTCCTAGTACCGGGGGCCATGGGCTGGCTGGTGTTGTTGAGGTCCCATATGAAGATCTCGCTGTCTGAGGCCCCGGATGCCAGCAGGTTCTTCTGATAAGGGTTGATGT
The DNA here is from genome assembly GCA_927399505.1 of Luperina testacea. Taxonomy (NCBI): domain Eukaryota; kingdom Metazoa; phylum Arthropoda; class Insecta; order Lepidoptera; family Noctuidae; genus Luperina; species Luperina testacea. The sequence goes on from OV656774.1 coordinate 1,140,494, forward strand.
CCAGCGCCGTTACGTTACCTGGAGGAACAGAGGAATTGATTGATGTATTGAACGAAAAGCCAACGCCTGTTTACCACGATTATACCTTTTGTCCCTACATCCACATTTTACAAATTATGTTTGAGTTAGGAGGCGAGTCCATTGCCACAAAACCAGACATGAGATCAATATCATCTGCCTGTATGTAAGTCGTTAAAACATTTGTTTAGTGCGTGAATCGAAAGTGCAGAAAGTTAATTGCTCAACCAACATGCGAATTGAACCGTTAACTGAATCCTAATCTTCTTATTTACTCAGTAATAATAGTGCAGTGGAGATTTTTATTGGAATAATAATTCTTTGGTTCATACGTATTTTGGTTTTTAATTCTCTTCTTAAGAATCATGATTATATTACTTAGATATTTCATCATTGTCATCATCCATATCCCGACTTCACCAACTGCTGGTCATAGCTCTATCTTTTCATGTGCCAATCTCCACGCTACTGTGCCAACCTCATCCAGGTTAGATATTAGTTATTTACTTCTAATGAAATACATAACATAATATCTAAACGTGTTAAACATCTAAATGCGCCAATCTCCCCAAAATAGAAAGCATGTGTGTGTATGAGGTCATCGTTTATAATGTCGTCATAAGCTACATAATGAGCAGTCAAACAGTAACAATAGATACTCGTAGTGCGTTATCAAGAAGTTTTTAACCATTACACATTCATGCAGAAGCGCATAGATAACGCATTATTATGGTAGGGCAAACAACTGGTAGCTTTAAACGCGCTTTTAAGCATCATATTATTAGTAAGCATTTTGTCAGTAATTAAAAAAAATGTATTAAGTACGTAAGCATTACAGGGAGGCCCCGACCCTGTAGTGCTTAATATAAAAAATAAGCAAAGTAAAGATCCCCATCTTTTCTTTGCTTATTTTGATAACATGGGGGATCTAGATGGTGACAACGTCAGCAGTATTTATTTTTTATTTTATCGGATTTTCTACAAAATTTAGTCAATTTTGGTTTGAACACAAATATTATACTAACATTAGTTTTAAGTACCATTGTTACTAACAAAATATGGACCTGGTCTGAATTAAATGTTTTATTTTATTTTTATTATGACAAATGACAACCCTACTTGTCTATGATTGAAAACGGAACGCATATAACTGCTGCTCATGAATCAATGAACACAAAAAATATTTGTACATAATTTGGCAAAATATTTGTTCAAAAGTGCATTGTACTTCTGCTGCAATTTTGAACAAATGTTTTGCTCAATAACTGAGATTAAAAAAACTGAAGTTTTAATCGACTTTTGTTGCTGACCGTACCAATGTTTACGTAAGCGTAGGGGTAAGAGATTTACTTACTTTTGCTGACGAGGGGGATGGGGCGGATTAATAATTGCAAAAAATCTGCTCACATAATACTTGAACGGCCCCTATGAAGACACTAGGCTTTTTTAACTGACTACAGCAAAGCCAAAAGGCGGGTTATGATTTGTCTAAATTGACTTTTTTGACATAATTACATAACATCACGCCTTGTAACCCCGAAGGGTTGGGCAGAGGTGTGCGTATTACACCCACATTTCACCAGTTATGTCTAAGGGCAATTTGCTCGACCCCTATTACATGGGGTAATAGGGCGAGCCATTGCCCTGACCTAAATATTTTCAATGTAAATGAATTCAGAATAATGACGCAACATATACACAGCTACGTAACTAATCATGTTTGACATCTTGTTTTCAATGATTAGATTCTGAAATCGGTACATATATACAGCTTGCAAGTTTGTAGCTATTAAAAAACTAAGGTGAAAATTATAATCAATATGAAAACCAATTACTTATTTTTCTTACCAACAAGGCATAACTAGTGGTTTAAAAATTCAAATATCAGTTTTATTGATTTGTTTATGAACAATTATAATAAAACTACAGATGATAAACAGTTATGAGAATACAACGTTTGTATGTGTTGTACAGTGCGCTTCACAGTGATAGTTACCCCCTTGGTAAGGACATCGAACCTATTTAAGTTTTTTGGAATGTAACGCAAATGGCGTGTTGGTCTAGTGGTATACACTGCGGCTTAGCAATGTGATGGTCTCGAGTTCAAATCCGCGCATGAGAAGGGTTTTTTTTATTTTATTTATTTACCTTTATTATTTATTTTTAGTTTCTTTAGTAGGTGATTTTTGTTTATTATTATTAAGAAATCAAATGGAGGTTTGTAATAAAAGTTAGGCATTTTGCATAAACAATATTCATTTATTTTTCTAATTACATTTCTAGGACGTTATGGAATCCACTTCCTGGTTGAATATACAGATTCCTGTCTATGTTAAATTGGGGTTGTTTACTTAGAATATTAACTAAACACAAAATAGATACCTTATTTTGTCTTAGAACGTTTAACAGATAACGCTTCGTTTATAGATATTTCTAGAAACATAACTACAGTAATATTTATTTATTTAAAGTTGTGAAAACATACATTTTTTATACTCTGTATGATCTTATCGGAAAAAAAGCTTGGTTGAAAATGAAATGTTGTCATTTGTGCCTGTGAATTACAGAGGAAGAACCAACATGCTAAACTAATAACAGTATAGCAATATACATCTTTCTCTTTTATCACATTTTCTGATTAGCCTTATTTAACACAATATTAGAAAAATATGTGAGGTCAGATATGAATCGTTAACAGACTACTTGTAAACAAGAGTAACTGGATTGATAATAATAAAGGTTGTTTATTTTTGATTAACTACGAGATAATGATCCCACTGATTATGGAATGATATTGGGAATTATTAACACTTGCTCATATAAATGTTCCAATGCAATTTTATCAAATAAGTTACACAGTCAATCTGCCGAGTTGCCTATTCATAACGGATAGGATGGCCGTCACTGTCTAACACTTCTTGAAGTCAGCATTTGAACGCGTAGTTTTGAAGGGTGCCACTGAGTGAACTTTCACAATACATATTATTACGTTGTCGCTTCGATTCATTAGTGTAAGCAATCGGGCGAGGGCCTTGGTGATCACATTTCACATCACCCGTCGCTTGATACCTTTGTATCCATCTACGAACTGTTTTTCTCTGTAATGAAAATAATAATATTAGAAATACATTAAAAAAAATCCAACTTGTAAGTAATAATACAACATGATTGCAACAATAAATAGGTATATGTGTAAGAATAACGTAAATCTTACCGTTATGATCATATCTCGTGATATTTACTTTGTTTTGTTCCTTTTCTCACAGAACAACAATTTTAGCCTTCAATAAAGTTGTTAATCGAACCATACCATCGATTAATAAAATCAACTGGTCAAAAACATAGTAAATTGGATAATATTACGATGAAGATAATTAGACACAAGCGAATCGGCACGAAATGAAACCATTTGAAAAGTAAAAATACCCTCAATCACAGTTTAGTAAATAAGGCGAAGAAGTATACTAAATTCAACCTTAACTCGCAGTTCATACGTCAGTTAAGTTTCTGAAGTAAAATGAGGGTAGTGCAACAATCGGAATCAACACATTCTATTCAACCAAACAAGAAATCTATGCTAATTTCAACCTTATGTTTTAGTTAATTGAGGAGTTGCCTATTGCATTTTGTAAACAAGACGGTAAGGTGCTAGTATTAAAATAATATAACACGGAAGTTGAAATTTAAACCTTAATATCTAGAAGATTAGACCGTTAATAACCTTGTTCGATAAAAGGAGTAATGCTATTCAAATTTTCGTTGAGGTTGGTAACTGAGCCAATAGCCTAGTGGTATAAGGCACGGTCTAGTTGATCGGCTGGCGCCTGGTGAAGCAGGTTCGTATCTTAATCGCACGCAGTGTCTTTTTGTAAGTTATTCTTGGTATCTATACAGTTCGGCCAGAAGGAAGCCGATAAAATACCATATAAAATTATTAAATACTTGCAAATATTATTTGAGGCGGATCGGTGGATGCACGCGGGCAGAGATGGGTGCGGCGGCGGGGGAGGGAGCTGCTCAAGGCTCACGTGACACGCGGGCCCGAGCTTGCTCGGGCGATAATCTTTAAGTCTTGGTGGGGTACCTTTTCTCTGCACTTGACTGTACATTACTCCATATAAAAACATTGAATGTTTTACATGATGACCCATTTCCCTCGCTACCCATACAAAATCATATAATGATAACAAACTCAAATAAGATTATTTATTTAATGCCCAGATTCTGTTTTATATATGAGAAACATGTTAGATAAAGTTTGTTTTGTTGTTGATAAAAATATTGAGTAGGTATCAAATTATTTTTAAGAAATGGTCATGCTAGGCCTGCTTGTTTAGGCTTTAGGAAACCACAAATAATATGAATAGTCCAGAGAATGTATAAGTAAAATAATTAGTAAGAAAGTAGAAAACGGCGTCTAGCCAGGATAGTGCTATAAAATAGAATTGAAGGGTTCATTTTGATTTAAACCTTATGCAATTGCCACAAAAGTCATAATCCTTATATCGTAAAATTCATATACCTACATAGAAAGTGATGATGCACTTACCATTATGTTTAGTGCTGCTTCCGAGAAGTGCATCGGTGGCATTGTTCAGCAGTTTATCCGCACTGTAGAACTGCAAGAGCCCTCCATCGCAGCCTCCAACTATGATACCAGCACCAGACCAGACTAACTTTTGAAATCTACAACAAAATTAAATACACACAACTGAAATACTTTCCCCCTTACATAGAAACATTGCTCGAAGTTAAGACAAGCCTATGCCCATTTTCACTAAATGAAAGCCTCAATAAAAGTGCACTGTTAGATATTCAGTTTTCGCTGTAGACCCGAGTGTTAAAAATCTCACACCAAGAACTGTTTAATAATTTAAATTCAAGTAACAATAGTGTCTTATGTTCCATCAAATTTATAGACACCACATCAAGGAACATTGCCTGCAAAAAGATTGAGATGGTAACCTCTTGCCTGTGTAACAACTGTTTTGTTGACTATACCAATAACAACTGTTAGCTAGGGAAGTGTGCTGCTGGGTTATCAGATTTTTAAAAGATTTTCTTCCACTACAATCCATATTATTTTTATTTAAGAACTAGCTTTGCCCTGCGGTTTACCTGCATAAGTCTCGATCCTGTGGGAATATCGGGATAAAATGTATCCTACTCAAGGTCATGGTCTACCGATGTGCCAAATTTCGTCTAAATCCATTCAGCCGGTTTAGCGTGAAAGTGTAACATACAAAAAATCAAATCTTTTCTCTTGTATAATAGTTTAGAAAATGATTTCTTTATGTTTCGTAGAAATTATATATATCCGGTTATACTGGAAGCAGACCCAAACATAGTTGGGCTAATGGTAGGCAGATGATGATTTCTGTTTTTCACTGTACTCATTGTTTTAACCATAATTATGTCCAAATTCTATGAGTCTTATTTTGATTGCCTTCCTGTCTAAATCATTGCCTATTACATACTTGAAATCATTGGTCTAAATAGAACAAATTATGTGACATAAAAACAAGTGAGATTTATGCTTCAACAGACTTACATCATACATAAGTAAACATTTTAACAGCCAATGTATTTAAAATGTTAATACATTATTTATGTAAATTATAAGTGAGCAGTTGTTTCTAAAGGTCGACCATTCTCAAAGGAGTGTCATTAATGGCATTATTTACAAAAACTGCATGGATGAAGAAAGCTGCAAGACAGTAAAATAATAATAACTGCATGTCTATCGGCTGGCATTGAAGTAATTAGAGAAAATATGTTTATGCAGTTCTTTCTTTCATTTTAATAGGGACATCTCTGTGACAAATTAAATACAGAGGTTCAAATTTGGGCTTGCAATATTGAATTATATTTAGTTGTTAGTGTTGTCATCATAGGATATTAGGTTCACAGCAAGTCTTACACTAACTGAATGTTGGTCTTACATACTGTAAAATAATTTTACCGTTCTCCTAATGAGATATTGTAGGCAGAAGTCACAGCAGAAATGGTATGGTTTACTAATCCCATAATCCTACTACTTACAATAATTTCACTGTACTCACTTGTGCTCAGTCTGCAAACTGGATTTAAGCTCTAAATCGAGTCCAGGGTCTTCCAAATTCAAGGCATAGAGCTCAAGGTGGGAAGTAGAGCTGAACGAAGAGTCAACCTGCTGTGCCGCCGAGCCGGCCGCGATCGTCACCGGGTAGTGATCGGCAGGCGACCAACATACGTTCACCGTCCTCTTCAGCTCCTTCACTTTCATCTTCACAACACTGGCTCACTACAACAAACACGAACCAACACTAAAAACCACCGAAAAACTGTTTTATTTACCAAATTATGTCACAGAATTGGAACACTTCCCATTGCCGATTGACAATCAGAACCTTTATTCACACTTTAGCTTAAGGTCAAATAAGAATTAAAATGTATTTTTCTAGCCGATTTCAGAGGGTTTCAATTAAAAAATACTATATTTACCATAAAAACACCAACTTGGCACTTCCAACGTGGCTGACGTAAATATTCTCGTTTTGATTTGACAGATAATCAAGTGACAGAACGTTCGGAAACCAAAAGGAGGAGACACGTCATTTGAGTAAATACAGAGTAAAAAAACATAATTCTAAACTTCGAAACATTACAAAATTAGTGACATAAGCGACTTTTTCATACAAGAGTACGTACGACGGAACTGCCTTGCGGGAGCGTCAGTCGCTCGACCGCGTGACTGTCACCAACGAAATTAGCGACATGAAATGATATAAAATTACTTGGCAACTTTTCCCAGTCATTTTATGTTGTTAGTTTCGTAATTTAATTTTGGCTATATGTTGTTTTCGCGTTATAAGTACAAAATCAAATTACTAAATAATTGTTGGATATCTAACACATTACATACCATAATACCATTGTATGTATGTACACTTATACAACTCTCTTATTATACTCTTGATGCAGCCCACCCACTGACCTGTATTATACACTTGTATGATAGAGGTCAGTGAGCCCACCCCATGTTTAAAGATTTAACAACATGTTTCCATAGAAACCAAAATAATATTTTGTTTGGTCCTCATTTTATTTCATTATTTTTGGCGAAATTGAAGTTGGAATATTTACAATTAATTGGATACTTTGCAGTACATCCTCTTTCTATTCAGTCAATGTTCAAATAAATCCTGGCCGTGCCAACTTCTAGCAAAAACAGATGAAGAAGAAAATAATAAACTTCATTAAAAATGTTCAAAATAAAATTGGTCACAGAACGAAAATGATAGGTAAAAAATACTGTTATCAATTTATGCTATTTACTTACATATTTATTAAGCTACTTTTATTTATACAAATAGAAAATTAATAAAGGTGCGTACCAAACTCTTTTTCTCTTCATATTGTTCTTCGTAAATTGAAACACGCTAATCACGCTTGCTAAATCCAAAAAGGTTGCAGACATGCACAGTTGTGCATAAGATTGATGAGACATCAGCTCCGTTTATGTAATCAATTAAATATCTACGTGTTTATTATTAAAGGATCTCATTTAATCAAGGAAGAAATCTAGAAACAATGCCGATTGCTATGACAAAGGATGAATGGGACCGGATCCACAAATGGACGAATTACGATGCAGAGGACCCAGAGGTAGTGCGACGGCGGGAGTACGTAAAGTTCTTGGACGCCACCAGCCGTGTCATGACCAAGTCTTGGCCCAACTCTTTAGAGGTAATGTTAGGGTCTAGGTTTCGGTAGTTGTTGGTCTAGTTGTCTCAAACGCAATTTGTTGAGCATGAGGTCCTGGGTTCGATTCTCAGGTCAGGCAAAGTGATGGTTTTTCAATAAGGAATTTTTCAGTAATAGCTCGAGAATCTGGATCTGTACTTGGTTGAATGGGCTCGCCCTCTATTATATGGGAAATATTTGTGTGTTCCTCTTCCGCTTTCGCTTTCAGAACATACCTAAAGGTGTAATGTCATGTGTTTTTAGTTTCCATCTGATAGTAGGTAGTAGGTCACGGGTTCTAGTCTGGCACACTCCAAATGAAAATAAATCCTCTAGTGAAAATCTGGCTTCCAAAAATAACAACATATTATGCATCCCTTAATGCTTCTGCCCACCTATAGAACGTGAACAAGCGCAACGAAGAGCTCCGTCTGGCGCGCAACCTGCAAGCCGAGCAAACCAACTCCAGGTTCTATGCGCGCTACCTGAGAAAGAAGAAGGAGAAACAGGAGCGACTTATGTACTCCGCCAGAGATATGGTCTTCAAGAATAAGGATGCGCCGAAGTTATTGCTCAGGTGAGATTTAAACGACGCTGTTGACGATGGCTACGGTTGAAGCTATTTTGGTAGGTATGTATATTTATTCCTCTAAAGTGTGTTGAAAAACGTCGTATGATACGCGTAAGCATTTCTCATTACATTCTCGGCTCCAATGCGTCATCGCCATACTTAGGTACTCCTGATATAAACGACATCCATCATCATCCGTTTGAGTCTACAATCTATTCTACAAATTGTGGGCGAACTCTGCGCTCTCCATCTGAATGAAGGGCTACTTATTTAGTGGTGGATCCTATTCCAGTCTCCTGTCTCGACCACTCTGCAATCACCAGCAATCCATCGCGATCATTTGTTTCATTCGGGCACCCAATTAAAGCTACTGCAGTCAGTCAGTCTAGCGAAATCCAAACAAACGAAAAACAAGCTCACTGTTTACTACGCCTTTAATCCTTCAGTATATAATTGTATTGGTATAATTCAATTCAATTCAAAATCATTTCTTTCAATCAATTTAAGATCATATGTTCTACATCTAAAATTAAAATTTTAATCATAATAAATAAATAATCAATAAAATAAAATAATATAAATTAAATTCAAATTATAAAACTAAATTATAATAAAACGAGAGAATGGCAACACTTCGAATTCTGCTCACCCGACAGTGCGGTGATCGAAACTGCGGTCCAAAAAGAACGAGAAGAACAGGTCAAGTTCCTAAACGAGCTGCGAAGGGAAGAAGCAGAAAGGAAGAGGCAAGATGACGACGATATCATAAGGAGGGCCAAGGAGTGGACCGAGCTCATGGCGCTGCGGAAGAAGAGGAGGTGGGACGTCAACAAACAACATCAGAAGGACATTCTCGATCAGTGAGTGACTTTTCTTCTAATTCCTCATGACAGATCCAGATCCTTAGTTGGGAAAGGCTAGGCAGATGATGATGGTGCCCTCATGACAGATCTCCAGTACCTATCTCTTCCGTTTTCGATTTTGATCTTTCAACCCTGTTAAAAAAGGCCAGCCGTCATCCTTTTACAATAGGTACTTTAATTCGTCAATTCAAAGGGTTCGATCGATCCCCAGGGCATGGGGTTAATGGGTTTTTCCAAAATAATTTACTCAGAAGCAGCCCAGGCTGAATTTGTGCCCGACTTGGCATTAGTATACTTATAGCCCCTAGGCCCTATTACATGATGGACTTGAACATTACTAATGCAATGTTAATGTGTGTTAACTATACACCTTTTGCTGCTTAACCCTTTGGGGAACACAGGCGTGAAGTTAAGTTATTAGTATATTATGTGTAATAGCAAAGTAATTCCTCAGAGCCCACGAGGTGGCGGAACGTAACCGCATGGAGTACGAGACCGAGCTGAACCTGCAGAAGATCGACAACATCAAGGCTAATGAGCAAATGAAGGCTCTCAAAGAGTTTGATGCACAATTCGTAAGTTAAATTTCTTTGACGTTACCTCCTTTCTGAGTAGAGACAAACTTCTCACTATGGATGGTTTGGAATTTTATGTCAGTGTTTTCTACAATTTTACGGCTATTTTGTTTTTTTATCTGCTAAGCGCTGTGCCAGTATCAATAGAATATATGGCTACCTATCAATGAAAGCTACCCTCATCAAGACAGCAATATAAAACCTTAGTAGTAAGTATTGCATGTGCTAGATAGGGATCACGAAAGATTAATTCAAATTCTATTCAGAAAGCAGAGGAGAGAGCTCGCATCTTCAGAGACATAGACAAGTCTCGAAAAGAGACGAATGAGAGAAAACGCGAGCAGGACGCACGAGAGAAGATGGACGACAAGCTGATGGAAGTGCTGCAAAAGTCTCGCTGCAAGATCGAGCAGAGGAGGAAACAGACTGAGGCTGACGTAAGTAATAAAATTTACAGTGGGGAGTTTTTTTTAAAGTAAATTGTTATTCTACGTCGATGTGTGTGTGTGCCGTACATACGCGGAGTTAATGCCAGAAAGCATTCTCTACCTGTCAACTTTTAACCCAAAGGCTTAGGACCTTTGCTACCTTAGGCTACCGCTTCAAAGCTTTGTCATGTTCCCTTCAGCTGAAGAATGAGAAGCTTCGCGTACTGGAGACAATTAGCCAAAGACTGGAGTCTGGAGATGCGGCGCGCGTTGCTAAGGAACAGGCCATCTTGGATAAGGCAGTCAAAGAGAAGAATGAGATGTAAGTTTAGTTTATTTACTTCCTTAATTTGTCTGTGCGTCTGTTACCTTTTAACGAATTTCGATGCAATTTGACACACAGGTAGACCATGACTTGGGTCATAGGATACTTTTTATCCTGGTTGTAATTTCCCGTGTGATAATTTTCGACGTCCACGCGGACGAAGCTGCGAGAAAAAGCTAGATACCTATGTATAATTATATTAAGATACACTTCCGGGAGACCGCCGTTATTTTATGTTATTGTTATTTGGAGGTTCATATCTAGATTAAAACCTCCGCATATTATTTGACCGCCAAAGTGAAGCTGTGCTGTCTTGGTTGGTTCTTAGACATCTGGTCAGACTTTTTGTGCCTTCGAGAGCACCTTAAGCTGACCATTTTGGATAGTCACAATCCTAAAAGTCTGGATCGCCATGTCACTTTAAGATCTCGAGTTATAAAGTGATGGCAGTCACTCATTAGTTAATCCGCGTACATAGAACACCACCTGCTACGATCCTTCACATCTTCTCATTTTGCTTCGTTTAAGTTCATCTCGCCCGCCGGTTACGGTTGCTTGAAATAAGGCTGCCGATATAATTATTGTAGTGTCGATGTGGATGTTATCATATACCTGATAACTCGACAGAAACGAGGCCCGTCTCCAGGAGCAGCAAAGGAAAGCCGAGCAGTTCAAACAGGACAGGAAAGCCAGTCGCGAGAAGTTCCTGCGAGACGAACAGCAACGCCTGCACGAGTTCAACACTACCAGACAATGGGACATCATGAACAGGTAGGCACTGATTTATAACTGTGCAATGATCTTTTGGCGTCGCGTGGCCGCAATCGGAACTACCATCGCCATCTTTTCAATACATTTCACAAAACAATGATTGCACAAATAATAATGAGCACTTTCGCATCCTACCTTCCTAATCATGATCACCACTCTACATTTAGTTAGGTTACATGCAGAAGGATCAATTAATCAAATATGTTAACCAGTTCTATATTTTTGCGTCATCAGATTCAAGAATGTTGAAATGAACGAAGACTTCCAGGAGCACCTCCGCAAAGAGAAGGAACGCAAGATTGCGGAGTACAGAGCAGAAATACTAAGACTGTGGGTGAGTTTCGCCACTTTGATCGAAACAGTAGCCAGCTATAGGAAAGTCCTTTGCTAACCTCGAGATGCTCGAGACGTGTAGGATCGAGGTACTAAAGCGAAGTCCGTGCTGCGATCGTGGGTAGTCCTAACTTTTAAGTTTTTGCGTTGCGGAGCGGAGGAGTTGATGCAATCGGCGGATTTTTCCCACTTTTAAATATCTACTAGTCTCTAATTATACCTAAATGAAGGCCTAAATAAAAGCGCGCTGTTAGATTAAACTTTCAGCGCTGAGCCCAGCGATGGAAAATACAACAGCAGTGTCAGTGCAAACGGGCACATGTTCTTCTCTTAACTTATCAGGGTGGAAAAAATCAATGGGCCCCTGGGGGGAAACTACTTTAAATCTATTTTACTTAAAGGAAACATTGCTTTATTTTTTAAAAGAAACAAAACTGCATTCACAGATTTCTCGACAATCTTACCTAAACCGGGAATCGAACCAGCTAAAAATTAAAAAAAATTAACACTCGCTAAATTTTATTTCACTTGTCGATACAGTCAATGTTAAAGATTCTCCAATGAACATTAAGTCCATTGATTTTTTCTACCCTGTATAGGCTGTTTGGAAGCTGGATACAAAGCCTTCAGGGGATGATAGTTGACACCATTTAGAGTCATACATATCTACATGTCTTATAACGAAGTATGTTTTTTATATTTTTCCCCAGTTAAAGTTGGTAAGTACGTTATTTTTGACTAAATGATTGTAGTTAAAAAAAAAGAACTTCGTCTAAGACATGTATGGCTCAAAATGCTGCAAATGGTGTCAACTATCACTCCCTTAAAGCTTTGCACTCAGCTTCCATACACCCTGTATATTTGCCATTTGATGTTTCCAGAAAGAACGCGATGACCGCGAGGCTAAGGAGCGCGCAGACTCGCGCTACTTCTACGGAGAGCTCGCGGAGCAGAAGCTGCGCGATGCTGACAACAAGCTGCTGACGCACGCAGCCAGCCTGCTGCAGGAGGCCAAGGAACACGGCCGCCCAGACTACGCGCTGCACCGAGCTATCGATGTAAGTACAGACTAGAAAATAATTATGAAACTGTATTAATTCTCTACTCGCCTAAGACTTTTTTCGTACTTAATTAAAGTAAGAACCTATGTAAGAAGATGCGGCATAGATTCCTTTGTCTAGCGAACATCAATTGCCTCATTCATATGAGTTTCTATTAACTCCCAGTCATGAGATAAACAACAGGCGTTATTTTTCTTCTAAATGGGTTACTCCTTAACTTTAGTTTTCTCTTAAGCTGTTTCGAGAAGATGTATTGAGTTTACAATATTTTATGAAATTTTGGCTAATTTCCATCAATTTTCCAGGCGTACTGCAAATTATACCGGCTGTACCCGATGCCAGACCTTCCGAAGTCAGTAAAGGAGCACTTCAGGAGCTACGCGCCGTGGGACGGCTCGCGGCCCGACGCCGGGTACCGCGCGCCGCCCGCGCCCGCGCCGCACGCGCCGCCCGCGCCGCACGCGCCGCCCGCGCCCGCGCCGCACGCGCCGCCCGCGCCGCACGCGCCGCCCGCGCCCGCGCCGCACGCGCCGCCCGGCCCGCTCGCCGCGCAGGGCAAGGCGGATGGGCTGCAAGCTGTTGACAAGGTGACTACCAACTTGTTGTTCTTTTGAGGAACTTCTTTGTTGGATACCCTGAAGGTCATCATCATCATCAACTGCTTAGCCTTTTCCCGCCTAACCGGATGCAACTGAGTATCATTTTGCGTGACGCGACTGCCTAACTGCCCTTTATAAACCAGGTATTGCATTAAAATTAATGCCCAGTCAGTTGGTCCCGCTTCAAATCTTCCTTTTTTGCACATTCCTTTTATTATGGTCTACCAATCACAACAGGTTGTCTGAGATTTCTAAACAATTTTCACTTTATTCTGCGACTGATTCCGTGCTTAGAAAATTTATTAGACCTTTCAGAAACGCCAGTGTAAAATTCGGTCACTACGTAAGTTTTGATGATTCCCTTGCAGCCTGGGCCGTCCAAAGCACCGGTGGAGAAAAAAGAAGGAAATTCAGACTACAAAAGAGCTGCACCAGCTAATGGACTGCAAAGAAGGAACTTACAGGTGATTTTAATAATCTGAAAAACCAAACTTTATATGTTTAGGGCCTGTTATACTTAATATCCACCAACCCGCACTGGGCCCGCGTGGTAGATTACAGCACACTCCCTCTCATGCGCCTGCCAGACTATGCTCCTTGCGCTGCTCATCGCTATGCTCCTCGCGCTGCCGTGATTTGCCGCGATGTTGCCCTCTCTGCCCACACACTGCTCTACTCGCGCAATTAATCGCGACGCTCCTCACTTGTCATTTGCCTTGGTGAGACAATGGACGTTGAAACGGTGGCAGCGTGCGCGCTATGCATTTTTAGTATATTAATGTAGTAAAAAGAAATATACATCGTCGTTGTCGTCCTCGCCAACGGAGATGGTGGATTATTAACACCTTTTCATTTGACCATTCCACGCTTGGCGACGACATAATTTCCAATTTTGCATACGCGTGCGTCTTGCGCGAGCGCTCCATGCAGACTGCGACCGCGCGATTATGTGGCCGGCCACTCGCACCCGTATTGCCGGTCCTTTGACTCGCGCGCAAAAACCGACAAAATAGGGAGCAGTGGGTAGGACGAGGAGCATGACGTGTGGCATGACGAGTAATGTTGCCACACTATGTCTCTGCCTCCTTTCCTCGTTACTTCCCATGCCACTCGTCGAGTGTGTGGCAGGCGCATCACAGAGAGGAGGTCGGTGTCTCAGCAGTGGCACAGTATGCAGTGGGGACGTTATAGGCTGATTATTACGTGTTTCTATTATAAACGTGGCCTTGAACTCGAAAATAATAGGAATTACTGTTTTTCTCAGTAATCATCAGTTTTTCCTATATTACAATAAGTTGTTTTTGTTTCCAGCAAACGTATACGCTGCCACCGATATCGGTGGTACCGTGCACGAATGAGACCTGTCGGTGTGAGCTGAAGTCGGGAGGCAAATGAAACGACGCTTTTAGAAAATATTTACTTTTATTATCATAATTATCAATAACTTTAGAATGTGTTTTGTCTATTTTTAGACCTCTCACACATTTGCAATTGCGTCGCGCGATTAAAGGATTAAATATAAAGTATAAATTGTTGTTCAATATTCTAATTAAAATACTTCTGCGTTAGTTCAGCATCCTGCGATTATTTTGTCGTGTCGCGCGTCTATGTCGTAAATGTGCGTGAAGTCTGTTTAGAGAGCTTGTATGGCACGTGTGTGGTGTTATTTATTCGAGTGTGACTAGATAATTGGTGGTCTCAAATTGTAAATGAAATGTAGTAAAGCTTGGCTCGGTCTTAAACAGTGGTTATTACTTAAAATATAAACAATTTTGAAACTAATTCTAGAGCTTAATTTAAATCTTTGGTCGTAATGAGTGTAGACACGTATTTCTATAATTTTCAAAAATATTCGCTTAATTAATGATATTTTATTAAGGTGTTTAAGTTTGGTGACCAATGTGCCGTATTTGTGATTAGACTGTTACATTTGGCGGCTAAATATATTTAGCACCTTAAACTAAACCAGGTCTCTTATAACTTTGAGAGAAAAATAGAGAGACGAAGTTATCCGAAGGAATAACGTTATCTCTGTCAACAGGACATTATCCACAACTTTGCTTGTAAGAGCCATGAAAATAGCTATCCGTTACCATAGTTGTATCAACACCTCCCTTAAAAGGTAAATAAATTTGTTTCTTATTTTTTCAATAAAATCCAATATTTTTTTATTAACGGCCGAATGTAACAGTGGTATACTCGTAACAGTGCATATAAACAACTCGAACTAACAATATGTACTTGGCTCTCATACATTGGAATCGCATTATAAACACAGCTTTCGTAATACTCTCGTTGGCTTTGGCTTACACAATATTGTCTAGCGTTATAACAAATGCTATTATTTTACGTCAAATAGTGCCAAGAATTTTTGATAAAATATAAAAGTATAAAAAAAAACTGGACTCTGGTATCGGTCGAATGTTATGGAATAAAATAAAATTATCGTGTAGAATCAACCAGAGAAGATATCAATTACAAAAAAAAAAAACTAAAAATCGTGGAAACGAATCAACAATAGCACTTGTTTTACAATCAAAACAAATTATAGACAGCTCCTCTCCCCTACTCTTCTTGTTTGCACGAGAATTTACAAACTTCAGAGAATAACAGGAATGTTTATAACACAAACATAGTTTGCCCAATTAACGAAAAATTATTTAATTCTAAACAATGGCGAATGACTTTAGTCGATACATCGAATTACTTTTGTCGAGGTATAGAATTACTGTCACCGAGACATCAAATTACTTTCGTCGAGGTATTAAATTCTCGTGGGAACAAGTGAGCTATCGAAACAATTAGACGGAACGTTCGTATCGGTCGGACTTCGTGTCGCGTTATACTAACTTAAACTAGCTTGTACTGTGCGTTCGTAATTAAAAACTAAGGATTTACGTCAAACGTTAAACTAAAATATTATGCTAAACATTATTTATAGATGGCATGAATTTGTGCTGGCTGGCATAGCCTGTGGTAGGATTATGTTGCTATTTTCGAGGCTGCCTCGTGATAAAGTGTGCCTCGAAGCGAAGTGAACCGAAATAAGTAAGGCACTAGATATACATAGAGAAAGATGCTCAAATCAAGGTAACTTCGAAAATAGCAATGGATTAAGCTAGCATCACATTTATCACACAACTCTTTTATACAATAATTTTAAAACATAATTCAGATCGTGTAAGTAACTTGCCATGTGATAAAGTTGAGTCCAGCTTTAGAAACTATAGAATATATCAGATTCAACAACATTACGTTCACAAAAGTATCATACAAATTGTTCGAGGAAGTTCAAAAATACTTAATTAATATTGAAGGGACATTTCCGTTAATGTAACTAAAAGGCTGGTAATTGCACAATATAATCATCCTTTTAAAATCTAGAAAAATAACCCTAATAATACGTCAATTTACCTAATAATTTTATCGTGTCAAAAATACATACATCTAAGGTTTATTTACAAAGTCTGAGGGGTACTACGGTTATTACTTTATGTAAGGCAAGGCAAGGATTTGACTCGAGGCATACACTCCTCCATCTCGCTCATACATTCCAGACTCACGTCTGGAAAACAAATAGGCGGAGTGGCAATAACCGAAACACATGGAATTAGGTCCTCTAAATTATAACTCTGTTCATTGGTTTGTGGCCTACGTATCATAAATATACATCTATAGGTTAGTAACTGTTGGTATGCTATAATCTAGGATTTTTTTTTAAATTATTGGTTTGGTTTATGGCCACATCTCAATGAACGAAGTCTACATACATTTAAAATCTAAAAAATAAATTAAGTAACACAAATAAACTAATGAATTTGGCACTAATCTAATACTTAACGCTAACCTGGCCATGAAATGCATTGTGAAACATTGAAATGCTTTACAAATTTATAACTTTACTTTTACGCAGAATTTATTTGTCATGAGATTATTAGAATGGATTTCATTCTTTCACAGATCAATTTATTGACATAGTCGTTACAAGTTGTAAGAAAAGACTGAACGAACTTTGATCGAATTCATCAGTCTTTATTTAGTAATATTAACTGGTGTTGTATTGCTTTGATATAAAAAGTTGTCACCACACAGAAGTTCGTATTCTTTTAAAGCTTGACTTTAAGCAAAATCATTTTTTAATACAATTTATAGGCATTCACGCAAAACTTTCTTGCTCAAAAATTCATCGAAAACCCGCATTATTCAAACTTAACATGTCAGTATAATAAAACCCATCGTCCTATCTAGGCGGCACGTTCCATTGCGATAAATTTTTTTCTCGAAGAAAATCGCTTAGCGTGAGATGAAAGTGCATGCGACTATGCGTTGGTGACGCAATGTGACGCGCTACTCAGTGCGGACATGGCCTATGGCCTAGGACATAATGTCAGTCTGCAGCGTGTTGCCGCGGTGACGTCACGCTTCACGTCAAGGCGCGTCACGCTCACGTCAAGGCACGTCTCGCGAGGCATCCATCGCGTGGTTAAGGCAGCGACTCACTAGCTCCAACTTATTTAGGTACGCGGCTGCTACTTCGCCGCGAGGTGAACTGTCGAAAGTATTCTAGACTTTGTAATCTCGGTATTAGGAGTAGTGTCAGTTTGAAAGTAAACTAACTTACCTTAGTATAAATGGGTCGTTGTGCGGTGAGTTCGCAGTGTATGGCGATCTTCTAACGAAGTCACCTACTGTAAAACAAAAACGAAATTGTTATGCAGGTTCAAAGTTATCCTGTCGTTGCTGAAACGTGTTTCAAGACAATAACGTATTGCTATGTTGTGCACCATTGGTTTATCGGAAATGCGAGGCTTTTCAATTTTCATTCAAAGTACGTACCGTGTCGGAAAAGTTAAGTGCGATCATTTCACAGTAGGTACCTCATGCCTTCCTGTCGAAATCATAGTGATCTTTATAATCGTTGCAATAAGGTTGCTATCCAGTTGCTGCTGCCAGAGGAAAAATAACTGTGACAGGACTAGTACAATAAAACAGTGTGTGTGACTCACTTCCAGGCGAGGGAGGCAGGTTGAGTCTCATCTCATGCTTGAGTACTCTCCGAGCGAGCGTGTCGGGCGCGGCGCGTGCGGGTGCGGGCGTGGCGGGTGCGGGTGCGGGCGCGGGTGCGGGCGCGGCACGTGCGGGCGCGGGCCGCTCGCGGGAGGGTGGGGAGGTGCCGCAAACTTGGCTGGTGCTGCAAACATTTTTTTTTTGTTATCTATATGGTACTGTGCCAAATAAACATTTTTTTATCACATCTATTCAAAAAGAGCTAGTGTATTCTTCGTAAACAGGGACTAAAATAGCTCTTTAATTCCTAGGGACTAAAAGTGATTTGAATTTGGAATGTGGATTTTGTTAATAAAAGTTCCAATCACCAAAGAGATCAATCACGAACATTGTATGAACAAGTAACAGGCTTTATGATAAAGAAAAACGCGACCGATACCTAATTAAAATAAAAGTTTGTGAAAAAATAAAAAAACGGGCGAAAACCATTCTGCCTTCGTTCTTATTTTTTTACTCTAACTAGGATTTTACTTAGTTTTATAAAAAATGAGTATGTCTTCCTCAAGTAATTGTATGTAAATAAACACGTACTTATTCATAAGTTGCACTTACTTCTTTTTTCATAGAGGATGATACAAAAGTATAATAGGGTGTCCATCTCGGGAGCAACACTATTTTAAGCTCGGGTGACGTACTTTGAATCCCTAGCTGTGCTCAAGATTCTACTCTAGAATCCTTCGCTCCACTCTGGATTCAAAGAAAGACTCTCGCCTTCAAAATAGTTGTTTGCTCCCTTGGCAAACAATCGTATTATTTTTCTAGCAGTGGACAAATAAAAATACCGTCTTTAATGGGCTAAAACTAGGTACATCGTGATTGCTGTTGTTTACAATGATGACCAATGGACACTGTATGTAATACCGGACACAGATTTGTGAACCGTAACACAAAGCAGTCTTCATTTATGCAATGCAAAAAAGTGCAACATGTTATGTTGCACCAATCTGTACCCGGTACCTGGCATTAAGGTCCAATTTCGTTAGTCTTTGGAGTAGTGCTGTGTTGGAATAAAGAATACATCAGCTCAGTGAAAATCTAACAAAGTGGATTTAGCTAATAATAATACATGGTCATAGTAGGCATACGTACGGCGTGGTCCTGCCCGGCAGGTCGGCGCGCTCGCTGCGCAGGAGCACGCTGGCCGACAGCGCGCGCACGTGCTGGCGCCGCCGCACCAGGAGCTCCATGCGCAGTACTATCACCACCACTGTGGCTATGCACCTGTAGGCGGCAGTACGAGTTAGATATGTATGGGATAACAGATAGATGCTGATATAAGGACAATTTTGTAAACTATTGGCTTTAGAAAGATGCTCTTAGAAAATATGCTATTAGCACAGTGTACATTTTTACACCTATAAAAGATGCAAGATGGTGATCACAGCATAACATGACATAATACATACATACATCGCCTGTATGCCCCGCAGGGTTGAAGTGTAACGTTTGCAAGTTTTGTTGAAATCCAATGAAGTAGGGGGCGAGCCTATTACCATCAGCTGGGGCACACAAATCCAGACTCCGGGCTACTAAAGGAAAAACCTTGCCCGGCCTGGGAATCTAACCCAGAACAACCAGATAATCAGATAGAATAAAGGTAAAAGGAAAGGAATAGACGTTATTTTATTAACACCATCAATTTAAACCAACGGACGTTTAAAAAGCGATTACAAAGACTCACTTGAACCGCTTTTTCCCCCTGCTGACTTCGGGCACCCTGGACGAGGGTAGCCTCAAGTTCTTCTCCAGCTCGGTGTACCCTGCCAGCACCCGCTGTAGGTATCTCTTCTGCCAGACCAGAGCTTTACGACAGCTCTCGAGACGGAGGCAGCGGCCGTGCAGGTAACGTATCTGGGGATAAAAGAAAAACATTGTTATGATATATAGAAATAAGAAGTACAACGAATCGTTGTATTATCTGGCTTCTGCGCACAGACTACAAATTTACCTCCTGCGCTATTACAACTGTGCTGCAGGAGCCGAGACTCCTCTCGTAATAAAAAAAGACACCATGTTGTTGTTTAATGACAACAAAAAAATAACTTTTTCGTACCACTTGCTCAAAAAAGTGACATTCTATGCCACAAAAAGCGAACATAACAATAGTCATTTTTAATCTGTTAAAAACAGGGAAAGAAAATTGTACTGAATTTCATTCATCCTCTAGGGGGAGAATGTGATTTAAATTTGGAATACTTACTTACCGAAATTTATACTGAACTACATCTGTGTTTACACCATTGAGTTTGTATATAAAGCGTTATACATCTTGTTGAAAAAGGAATACGCATTTATTATGCATTATGATTATTAAATAAAATTACGAAAACCGACGAGGCCGTATGAGCTTGATGCCTTTGCTTTTCCGACAAAAAAATATTAGTCTAGTAATTTGCCGTGTTTTTGTTTTCTTCAAATACATAAACGTTAAGTTTATTTTAATTTATTTTTATAAATAAGTTAATGTTCTAAAATGCTTATCTCATATTATTATTGTGTTAATTTTTTCGCAAATGGTACGAAAAGTAGAGTATTTTCCTCGGTGATAAAGCTGTCTTAGTCTTGGGTGAACTTAAATCCCTCGCTACACTCAGGACTCATCTTAAATCCCTCGCTTCGCTCGTGATTTAAGTTTTTAACACCCTCGCTACGCTCGGGAGTAAACCTCGAGTCCTTCGTTACGTTCGTGATTTAAATCGTCACCCGCGACAGAAGACACTGCTTTATCCCCTTGGTTAATAATCTACTATTTATCACACCTGCTCTGAAAATACATACTAATTATACCAATTAGAGGGAAGAAACGCCTTTATCCCGCCCTTCAAATCCTTTCATCCCAAGGTATGGAAGTTTGTATGAAAATCCTTCCGACCCAAGGGTGGGAAGTATGTATGAAATTCCATTACATACCCGGTTTTTCTTTTTTTTTAATTTGTCAGCAGTCATACTGCCAAGAGACTTTAACTGTCTACTAATTAAATTTCAAGTAAATTGTTACTGGCCACATACAGTTTTTTTTTTACCAGTTACCAACCTCCTTGGTGCATACAGAAAATTAAAAACGAAATTATTTATAATAGCTGCACTTTTAATAATTGTACTTTTAACTAAATATAAACATTTCTATGCATTTATGTCCATAATTTTCCTCGTAGGTGTAATAAAAAGCACTATACATCCCTCAGGATAAAGTACAGTTCCATACCTCAAATGGTTTGCGCCCCTCGCAAGCTCGTGGCGCAAATGCCATAATCTCGGTATGGAACTGCCACTTTCTTCCCTCTGAAGTAATGTACTATTCCACGTATTTATAGTTAGAGTAACAAGTTGCAGGACAATGCAAAATGGAATCGAAGCAAAACGGTCTGTTTATTTACGCCAAGTTGAAATGTAAGGCGAAATCATCATAAAAATGCTAGACACAATTTTTTTAATACTAGGATTGGTTTTGAATCGTATCGCCTTATTCTAAAGACAGTACCTAAATGATTTCAAGAAACGACTTTCCTATGAATGCACTTTGATAAAATAAAATATTTAGTCCGTTACAAAAAGTCTAAAAAATACATAGCCAAACTTTTTACACACAAAAAAATAATACCGTAGATGCCACGAAATTGACACTGGAAATTAAAAATAGAACATCACGGTGACATTACTAAATGTCGCTTTGATGTGACACAAAAATATATATTACGCGCATGTGATTTTATTTTATATTCATTTACAGAAAATCCCGCGTATTATAATGAAAAATCAGTGAAGTAAATTTAGCCTTCAATATGGAGGCACCAAAGAGCGATGCACCGAAATTACCCGATATGGTGTAAGTACGGTGTCCTATGTTAAAGTTTACGTAGACGAGAACAGAGGGACGAAGGGCTGGTTCAATCAACTTTTCATGTCGAAAAAAGAGCAATATTAAAATATTCTTTGAAGCAGATTCAAACTCAAACTCAAAGTTGTCGTGTTGATTTGAGTTTGAAGTTATTTCTGCAAGTCTCTCAAAACAAAGTTATTTTATAGTCATAGTCCAGTTGTAAGAGCAGTCGCTAAAGGAATTTTAAATATATGTATTTCCTTACAGCATGTGTGGCGACCACCCGTCTTTCACAAAAACGGAGCTAAACGTCAAAACAGACCCGAAAATGGACGAAAAAGACAAGGACAAGGTGAAAGAAAAAATGATGTCCTACGCAAAAATTACACCATCGGTTTGTAGACAGAACTCCAAGCAAGTCTTAGTGATATTGGCAATATTATAACGATGTTGTAAGATTTCCAGTTTTGTGGATTCCAGACTATCAGTGTCGTGTTACGTGGTTAGGGCTCTCCGATACACGTGCACATAGCACACGTATTAGACACAAGAAGCGGGCCAATCCTGCATACGTAATGGAATCCGCATGACACTAAAACCACCCTCATATGTGTAGGGGTCCCGCACGGAGCGGCCGGAGCGGCCGGAGCGGCCGGAGCGGCCGGAGCGAGCGGAGCGGTGCGAGGCGCGCGCCACGTCGGAGCACGCGCTGCGCCTGTGCGAGGCGCGGCGCCGCGTGCGCTCGCTCGAGGTGGTGCAGCGACCCGATGTCGACGTGCAAGCCACCGGTAACCGCGCGCTCGTACATGGTAACACCACTATACCCTTTTGCCCCAATAATCCCGTAGACTGAAAGTGTCGGAAAGCACGTTAAGCAGTTGGTCCTGGCCGTCATTCATAGATCTTTGACAGTCGTTGCATCAGAAGCCCGCAAGTCGGACAACCAGTCTTGCCAAGGCTTATCGTGTCCCGGTAACTGCATCCGGTTAGACTGGAAGCCGAACCCAACATAGCTGGGAGAAGGCTTGGCAGATGATGACCTACGCAGACTGAACGTGCTTTTGACCAATATAAGACACAACTTAATGCAGTGTTCATTGTTAGGCACCTAATTTTCTAAACTGACGAAAAATCAAGTATTTTTTTTTTAAATCACCATTCAGTACTACTGACGCCGCCGCGCCGGTGTTGATACTGACTACTCAGAAAGAGCAGTGGTGGCCCAGTGGTTACAGCCCCGATTTACGAGTTATAGATCGTGGGGTCGAATCCAGGCAGGCGCTTTACTTTGTGTAAATAATTTCATCACCACTGCACTCAAAAACGGTGAAAGAAAACATCATAAGGAAACCGGCATGTCCTAAAACCAAAAATTCAAAGACATGTAACACCTATCAACCCGCACTGGGCCCGCGTGGTAGGTAATAGCCTAATAGCCCACTCCCTCTCGAAGACAGACGACTGCTGGGATACAGACCTCCTCGCCTGTCTCCCCAGCAGTGGGAACATTATAGGCTGCTTCTGCTAAGCTATGGCGAGGCCTCACTAAACAGCCGAACTTGCGTCAGTTGGAACTTTGACCTTTAGTACCTCCATAACCAGAAGGTAACCATAGAGAAAGAAAATAAAAAAAAGTTTATTTGGACACAGTTCGTGAAACACAAAATTAACAAAATAAAAATAATGTTTCAAACAACAATAGTGTGCGCCAAAAAGGTTCATTTCAGCATTAATGCCAGACAGATGCTGTCTGACGCTGGTTTTGTAATAAACCTTGAGGGAAAGTGACTAACCTATGGGTTAGTCACTAACCATTTTTTTTACTAACCATACCTTGACAGGTATGCCTATCAAGGTATGGTTAGTAAAAAAAATGGTTACAATGACGGGGAGTAGAAGTGAATTATGGCATTGTGGGTTATTCCGTTTTATCCACCCTAAGGTGGACACACGAAAACGCATGTACGTACGCGGAAATGTATGTACGCAGAAATGAATGCCTGAGAATCCACCCTAAGCCTATAAATTCCGTTTACCCAACTAGGTTAAGGGTGGATTCTCAGACATGCGTTTCCGCGTATCCACCTTAGGATGGATTTTTGGGGTGGATAAACGGAATAACACGGCATCGTCAAGTGTTTTTTTTAAATCTATTATACGAAACAGTGAGATTTCATTTGGCCTTTACTAACGCCAGTGTTTCCGGCAGCGGCACTGGGCAGCTTCCGCTGGCCGCCGTACCTGCTGTGCGTGTGGGTGCTGGTGCTGGTGCTCACGCACGTGCTGCACTGCCTCGTCAGCCTGCTGGAGCGAGCGCTGCCGGCTCTCAAGTCAGTGACACTATCTTTATATTTTGTGGTATTTTATAGCTGAGGCCCGTAATCATTTGCAGAGCAGGTTAATGTGAGAGGTAAAGGTCGCCTACATCGGCAAGTTCTAAATAGAAATCCTTACAGAGCCGTGTGCAGCGACCCCGGCACCCCTGCCATGTCGCGACCACCAAGAAAATCTTATGGCGCTTCAAATTCTGTGTAATGTTTAGATGTTATCCCCTTGAATGTTATAAAACCTAAGCCAGTCAAATTTTTTTAGGCTCTAATTTTTATCTTAATGCACCTAATTTTCTAAGAGGTGACGCGTTCTATTTCCTCAGCGTGGTCTAGTATGTATATAAAGTGGACTTAAGCCTCTCCAGATTAAAAGCGGGTGGGTTATTAGTCACTAAGGCCGTAGGATAAAATCATGATGATCCTAGTCTGTGTATTCGTAGTTGATATAGCAAAAAGCTTGCTGCAACCACGGACGCGGACGCGGAATTTATCAGTTTTGGTTCATTGGCTTTATATGGTGTTTACAATATCAAAATTAAATGATTTTAACGTCACAACCAACATACTGAACATCAAAAATATAGCAGCTACATATTGTAGCTATTGTCAATTGTATAAACATCAAAGTTAGTCTGTGTGGCACTTAAAGACTCGGAATAAACCACGATTTAGATATCGACAATAAAAACTAGCTACTGCGAACAGAGCCAGAGTTCAGCTAGTCTTCAATAAGTAGAAAATCTATGAATATTAAACTAATATTGGCAAACAACTCTGCAGAAAATGCACCCAATTCTTCCGCACATGGACGGAGGCGACGTGGCGCGGCGCGCCGGCGGCCCCGCGCGCGGGCCCGGCGGCGCTGGCGCTGGTGACGGCGCTGCTGTACGCGCTGTACTACGCGCTGTACGCCGCCTACGCCGTCGTGCTGTGGGCCATCGAGCCGCTGTGCGGCGACACAGACGACCACAAGCACTCCGCCAACAACGTGGAGCCCAAAGTCACCAACTACGATGACGACGTCGCAACCGCATGTTACAAACCGTGATGCATTGTAGGACGCGGAATTTATCAGTTTTGGTTCATTGGCTTTATATGGTGTTTACAATATCAAAATTAAATGATTTTAACGTCACAACCAATTTCGTTGTTGTTATTTTGTGTTTGTGTTAATTTATCTGCTTTAGTGATAACAGCAGTATAAAAAAAGACCTATTTCTCACGCTTTCAGGGCTGTGCATTACTAAATTCTTCTCAAAGACTTGTGTATTTATAATGCTGTTTAATTTAGTGTAGTATGATACTAACGACCCGTCCTTACTTATTAATTAGACTATTTTTTTGTAGGGGTCAACGACCGCTATTAGTGTATTTACTTGAAAAATCCGGTTTTTCTTTTTTGTAAACTTGACAGACGTGATTAGTATCGATATTTCAACACAAGAAAACGGATTTTCTCAACTCATACTTCAAGTAACAACAGTCGTTAACCCCAAAAAAAAAGACATCAAATCTTATTTTATCGTGTTTAGATATCCCCTTACGTCTGCAGAGTTTTGACTTATACGATAGCCATCGATATATGCTATAGCTAAAGTCTGACATACCGAATAACATGCCATTTAACAATTTAAAACGCCTGCCTCCTAAAGTAGCAATACCGTCGAGTGAAGACACACTGCAACTATTTGCCTTTATTATTTTATCAGGCACTTTTCTTGGGATAATTTAAATAATTGCTACATCCTTTATTTAGCATATGTTTGAAGTTACAACTAAATTAGATAAATGAAGTAAATATGTAGCAATTATTGACGCAATACATTTCGGGAAACTCTGCATGCTTGACTTTAAACTAGGAGGTGACCAGCCAACCAAACGTCTACGTATTGCTGGTCAAAAAAAATTATTTTATTTCTAAATATATATCCTATGTAGCAATTATTTATTATAAATGTAGCAAATATAAGCAATTATGTAGCAATTTTCGAATCAACTCTCATAGATCAACGCCACAGACAACCAGCCATTCTGACGCACACGAGAATTTGCCTTCGGTGGTTCCTCATTAAACAAATCTGAAAACGAAAAACCTACGGTCTATCCGACAATAAAAACCTAAAAAAAACACGTACACAGTAACAAAACAATTCTCCTTATATTCTACGCACAAAAAAACGCCACAGAACAAGTGAACCATTTAATAAGACAATCACTTACAGCCTGGTCGCGCTCGTCCGGCGCGCGCGCGTTCCGCTCCAGGCGCTCCAGGCGCTCCAGGCGCTCCGGGCGCTCCAGGCGCTCCAGGCGCTCCGTGAGCCGCAGCTTGTCGGCGCGCAGCGCCAGCAGCTCGGGGCTGGACGCGTCCACGAGGCACTTCTTGAGGGTGGCGAGCTCGCGGGCTAGTTCAGTCTTTGTGCTTTCGATTTCAGTCTGTGGAAAAACAATAAACGTCAGCAAGTCCTGTTGTAGATTTGACAAAGCAAGCTTGTAATCGCTTAATTCAGTCCTCGCCTGCGGGGTACAGGGGCGCGGGGAGAGCACGAGGACGAGGACCGGGACAGGTGCGGGCGGCGGGCGCTCGTAGCGGGACACACAAGAGGCGAAATGTGTACTGATCAGTTCTCAAGATATGTGACGTGGTTAAGTTGTAAGTGTTGAACAGGTGGTGATTTTTTATCAGAAAATTAATTGATGACTTTATAAAATTATGTGAAACAACTACGTGTAGGTAAAAAAATAAAATATTAGGTGATAATGATAAACTTATGTACTATTTATTATTTACAAGATTTATCAAAATTATAAATCAATCACATAAGTCAATATCACTGGAACTTGATTCTTCACTTTCGAAGCAGCCATCATCAGAATCATCTGCACATTAATAATAAAATCAACAAAATCGTTTAGAACTCTGTCATATTTGCAGTATTGTCCTCGAATTAATTACATGGTTAACACAATGCTCCCACTTCTCTAAGGAATATCCAGCAAATAATCCCTCCAACATATTTTTTTTTCTTGGTCCAAATTAGAGTCGATACTTTTTTGTGCTACCTGTCCTTTAATCCACCCCAGACCAACTCAACTGGGTTCAGGTCTGGGTGGTATGGAGGCAAACGCAACACTTCATATCCGTTTCGTTTCAATAACTCGTCAATTTTGTAAATATCTTGTGTGAAATAGCTTTTAATTAATTTAAATAAGCCATCCTTTCTAAGTTTATCATCAAAAGGCACGTCATGCCGTCATAGCCAATCTTGCATAACTGGCTTGGTAGAAGCTATGGCTTCTACCAAGCCAGTTATGCGGCTTTTTCTCTTCTCGAACTGAATGATAAGCTGCTTTATCCATTACTATGACAGAATTTGGTGGTACATATATTAATTAGGCATGAGTTTTTCATTTATCCATTTACTGAAATTCACAAAATTCATAGAATCGTGATAATCTCCTGTTTTACATTTGGATTTAAATATCACAAGTGCTCCGTCTACAAATCCAGTTTGGTCTCCATAATGTACGATGATCAAACGGTCTCCTTTACCGATATGAGACAGCACGCGGTGTTCACCTTTTGATAGCCAACATATTGGTTTCGTCAAGATATAAAATATGTCTTCCTTCTCTACGATATTTTTTAGTAGTATTTAGGTTCCACCTCCACGATGTTATATTTGGCCGTTCGATAAGGAGTTTCCTTTTAGATCCGAATTTCTGAAATTTAAAACCTAGATCATGTAATAATAGTCTTAAATATTTCCCTGCCGCAGTGTAATACATTCTCTTCTCTAAGTACCTACAGCATTCAAAGTTTTCAGAGTTCGTAGTTTTTTATTGTGTAAAACTGAGTGACTTTTCTTCTTACCACGCCTTTTGTAAAATCTACTTCCACTCTTTTTCTGCGAATCTGTATTGGTTTTCTCGGTGATTTAAATGTTTCGTTGTCTTTTAATAATTTTCCTTGTTGTACAATTCTAGATACATACTTTTCCGATAGTCCAATAACTATTGCTACGGTTGTGTTTAAAGGTATCTTGTTGATATTCAGCAGAATTTGGATCCAGTTTTTTTCTTCTAAAATATTCGTATACGTTAAGGCGAAATGTGTCCCAGAGAAGATGTTTTGACGCATTTCGGCTTCACGCAAAATCAATTTTTGTCCTCAAAAACTACAAATTTGCCGTATATTTTTTCATGATTATTAAAATTGAAGATATTCTTTAGTGAATTATGAGGACCAAAACACGATTGACAGAATTTGGCTCGATACAAAAAAATCGCAAAGTTTCCTCAAAATTAGCATTTTTTATGAGAAAAAACGGTTTTATTCGTTTGTAAATAAAGCAATTTCAATGAAATTTCGTCTATACATTCACCATTAAAGACTTTAGGGGATTATGGTTTTATTTTAATATAACAGAGCAAATAGGATTTTAAAAAGAAATATTTATAAAAAGCGGGCGCGCAGTTCGGACATCCCACCGCTCCCGCTGTCCCGTCAGTCGGCCGCAGCGCGTCTATGAGAGCACCCGTGTACAACTTTATTGCGCCCGTTTGAAATGTAAAGTTATACCTTAGTCATAAAAATGGTGAATAAAAGTAATATATATTCAGCTCAAGAAGCAGAAATTGATGAACCTGAATAGATAAATTTTATTATTTATTATCCCAAAAAATACAAATGTTGACATTTGACATTGACGTACTAACTCGTATTTATTGTATAAGCACACAACTTTCGTTTTGAAAGTCCCTTTACACAATATGCCGTGGTTGCGGCAGTGCCGCAGTGCCTCTGTATTGGTTTCCCTTGGGAGTGTAAGGACCCCGACACATGGCGCCGCGGTAGCGGCGGCGAGTTTTGATAGGTCTTATCAAAACTCGCCGCCGCCGCCGCGCGGCGCCTGTGAGGTTCATACAAATCCAAGAGTGACTGATGCAGCGGCGCCGCTGCAGCTAGATGACTAGTACAACTTCAATCAGTATCACCCAAGTTTTTTGAGTAAGCTCGCTTACTTATCTACTTATGCCCTATTATTATAACCGTCACGTCTGCGGAGTTTCGCTAGCTAATTTAATTTGACTCTGTGTACTAGAAAAAGCCTTTGAAAATACAAAGTGTTTTCTTATATCATAGTGTTTTTTGTTTTTATTTATATCTAATCGTATGCTGCACTGGCTGACGTCATCACGTCAATCACCGGCTGTCGCTGAAAACCAGCGCTGGGGCTCTGTCTCGTATAGGGTCTTAGCATTATGCTGAGCGTTGGCCGTTTTGCGTAGATGTGACGCATACTCTCTCCCAAATTGTTACTTTGTTTTTCTGTTGTTTGTGTTTTTTTATTTTTATGCGTCATGTTTGCCGCAAATAAACGTATTTTCTTTCTTTCTTTCTTTATATCCCATAACTCTACGGGGTCATTGTACTCATCATTATGAACAACTTTTACTATGGGCCCAAAACCTAAAATCGCGAAAAAAAATCAGCTGTTATATTTTATACTAGCAGCGCCCCGCGGTTTCACCCGCGTCAGTTTCGATCCCGTGGGAATATCGGGATAAAAAGAATCCTATGTGTTAATCCAGGAAATGGTCTATCTATGTGCCAATTTCCATCCAAATCTGTTTAACGGTTTACGCATGATTGAGTAACAAACATCCAAAACACTTAAATGGGATGGCATTTATAAGATATTTTTCCCGTTTTTGCAACATTTTCCATTGATGCTCCGCTCGTATTGGTCGTAGCGTGATGTTCTACCTAGAGCCTTCCTCGATTAATGGACTATCCAACGCAATAAGAATTTTTCGATTCGAACCAGTAGTTCCTGAGATTAGCGCGTTCAACCAAACAAACAAACAAACTCTTTAGCTTTATTTTTCACTTTGTAGTATTCTTTTGGAAGTCAGTTCTTTTTGTTTTAAGTTTTTATTTTTCACTTTTTAGTTGTACCTGCCTACTCCAAACAAATTCATATAACATATGAGGGAGTTATGCCCGAATATAAATAAAAAATAGAAACATCCGAATTGAGAACCTCCTCCTTTTTCGAAGTCGGTTAAAATCAAATGATGTCAAGGGCAATTTTATTCAAAATTAAATACTTGTGATGAATAACGTATTTATTTTGATAAGGATTAATTACATGTTTATAAAAAAAAAAACCTTCGCAAATAATGCATTAGTTTAGAAGAAATTTGATTACCATAAAAAAGGTTATAGTGAGTAAACCTTAAAAGATAGACATATGCTGTCGCGGACTTTTTTTTAGAACTTTTAAAGGGAAACAATTCCGTCATACATGATTTTTGCGTAACTTTAACCGTTTACGCAGCGTACGCAACGAAAGCTCTCAAAAGGAATATTTTTTCCCCGTTTTTGCATCATTTTTCATTGATGCTCCGCTCCTATTGGTCGTAGCGTGATGTTATATAGCCTATAGCCTTCCTCGATAAATGGACTATCCAACACAAAAATATTTTTTTAATTCGAACCAGTAGTTCCTGAGATTAGCGCGTTCAACCAAACAAACAAACAAACAAACTCTTCAGCTTTATTATATTAGTATAGATTCGCATAACTCTTCAAAATGTAGGGAACACTAGATTTTTTTTGCGATTTCGGGTTCGGACCTATGGTAGTAAAAGTTGTTCATAATGATGAGTACAATGACCCCTATAGTTATGCGATATCAAAAAAACACGTTGCATAGGTAATTTGTATGTTAGAGGTCATGAATAGGACTGAAAACCGATAGGTAGGTTACAAGTTACCCAAGATGTAGCGGAAACGCACCACAACTACGAAGTTAGTTGTTTTGTGTGTGTTGTTGTGTTGGTGTTGATGTGAATAGGTAAATTTCACGGTATACCGTAACATTTATGTTTATCTTGTACTGTTACAAATATTTCCAATATTTCAGCACCCATGAAAAACTACTGGATACTGACGGTACAGGAATGGTATAACCACAACAGCTACCAGAAATATCTGATGCGGCACATGTGAACCTTCAGTCGGTGTGAATGTTTGCAAATCAGAAGATTGATGATAACGGCCTCAAACTTTGGAGTAATAATAAAGAGACAAAAAAAATTTACTGCCCTGGTGAATAACATTTTGTACAAATCTAATATTTCATCCGTCGCATCAGTGGCCCATGGACTTAAAAATGAAAAATTTGCGCTTCAACAACAGAGCTAAGAAAATTTACAGATTGAGGACTGTGCCGTTTCAGAAATTAGCTGGAACAAAAAGTCAGACAAAAATTTTAAAAATGTATTTTTGGTAATACTTTCATATGCATTTAGTAAAAAGTTGTTAATAATAATAATAATAATATCGTTTATTTATAAAAATGGTGCAGTTTACAGTAACATAACTTAAAATTGTTATTTTGACGTTACAGACTTTTGTGGACAAAGAATTTATAGAACCCCGCTAACAACATGAATGATACACCCCCTATTTTATTTTTTATATATGTATATAAAAGCTGTTATAATTACCTGTTTTTTCATTTCTACAGGGTATTTTTTTTATCAATACCCAAATTTTCACAAGGTGTTCTACCCATGAATATGAACAACTTTTACTATGGGAACAACTCTGAAATCACGAAAACATCTGCTGATTCATACATTTTGATCGAGTACCTATGTATCAAACTTTTGTAAGAAACAGCAGATTTTATTTCGTGATTTCACAGTTAGTCCTATAGTGAAAGTTGTTCATATTCATGGGTAGGACAGGACACCCTATGAAAATTTGGGTAGTGACAAAAAAAATTATCCTGTGTAAGAACCGGTTTTTGGTAAAACCGGTTTGGATTCTACCTCTCATACTAGTACCCATTCATTTTCAAACAGCGAACTAATTGGGATTGTTATAGGAACTCATAAGTAGTTATTTTATTATAAGAAGGCCAGTATTTTGGTTCACGAGAGAGGGTCGCGCTTACAGCGGTCGGACTATAGCTTGCCGGCCGAGTGCGGCAGAGCGCGGGGCCCCGCGCGCCTCTTACCCGTCCGCGTCTGCTTCACCCCCTCAAAACCTGCGTGACTACGATACCATTTCGCCTTAATAGCCATTTGGTTGCACTGACTATTAATTTTATGTCCGAAGATATTTCGACTCGTCTTGATAATGTAATCTCATGTATAACTCTCACAAAGCGTCCGCAACTGCCAACACGTGCGATAGCTTCCCGCGTAGCGAACTGAGCTTTGACAACAATGCGCGCCACCAGCTTCCCCCCCCCTTTTATTTATTTATTTAAAAAATCAACACTAACAGTATACGTGTTTTTTTTTGTAATTGATTGACTTTGATTTAATTATTATTCCATGATTTTGATTGAGTATTTTTCATAACAATGGGCATACCCACAAGAACTGTCCAATTGCAGCCGTGCGTTCTTCCTCGTCCCTGGGCGTAAGTCGTGTGCTTCGAAGAAACCGGACTATACGCTCTCTAGTAGTCTATATTCTCTATGCAATAATATGATAGAGCGCTGGTGCGTTGCTAAGCGCCCTTAAATATCTAGGCAACTATTGCTTACTTTAGCAGGTGACAAATATTTTACTGCATTTGGTGTAAATTGTAGTAAATTTTAAAAGAAACATACCAGTGCATCAACAACAGGCTTGTGGTTGACGGATGACGTCAGTTTCTTCTCTAGTTCAGAGATGGTGTGGCTCTGCGTGCTGATCAACTCCTTCGCGCGAAGTAACTGAACGCCTGCGTCGTGCTTTATTCTGCAACAAAACATAACTTTATTACCTGATCTTCAAGACAGTATTTGAAGTGCAGGTGACTGACTTTTGGCCAAGAGTCTGTCAGTGTAGCAACAGACGAGTAACAAGGCGAGACTACTTACAGGGGATGTGATGCAGCGTCTTCCTGTTTTAGTAACTAAATATTATGTACTGTAAATACCACTTCTAACAAGCAGTATGATTACGACCTCGCCTTTAGCCGATCACTGTAGCACACAATGGGAGTCTGCATTTAGTCAATGAGGTTTTATATGAAAACTAGCTTCTGCACGCGACTTCGTCCGCCCGAAATTTCACCCTCCCCTCTCTCTTGTGTTGTGGATACTTACTCTTCACAAAGAACACACCCTCCAAATTTCATGATTCTAGGACCTGCGGGTTAGGCTGTGTGTTGATATATCAGTCAGTTAGGACTTTGAATTTTTATATATCTACAAAATACAAGCGATGCTTAGTTTGTGGCTCATCGAATCCGTCCGTCCGTCCGTTTACTTTTTGATGAATAAACTCATTAATAGATGTCCCGCCTATTTTTTCACTCAAATACGAAAACTGTGGTGCGTTTCGAGAGCTGCTACTTGCCGCTGCTGTGAGAAGCTCTGACGCCTTAAAGTAATAAGGATTCAATGAACAGTAGTGTAGATTTCATGAAAGTCCTTCAGAACTTGCGATATCTTCCTTACCTCTTCATCTCAGCGAGTTCATTCTTCAACGCGGTACACTGTTCGTTCCTAGCGTTCATTTCTCTCTCAGCTTGCAGGCGACTGTGGTCCAACATCGCTTGTAAGTCCTGGTATCTTGAACGTTCTACGTCTAGCTTCGATTTTAGCAAGGACACCTCGCCTTTGAGACGCTCGCTGTTTTCCATCTGTAAGGAATAAGGGTTGGTTCAAAATGAGTAGGTCTGGGACGATGTACAAGTATGAGTGATTCGTCTACACTGATATTATAAAATGGTGAGTTGTTCATATGTACGGCGTGCGGCCCCGGCCCGTCCAGTGACCCCCTTACCTCATGATTCAGCCGAGACTTCACAGGATCATTATGTTGCGCCGAGTCCAGCAGTTGCCTCTCCAAGTGCGCGAGGCGCGTCCGCGCGTGCTGCTCACGTTGTTGCAGCTCCAGTTCGGACTGCATGGCCGCCTCCAGCCGCTTCTTCAGGATTTGTATCATGTTTGAGTCTTGATTCTGTTGCAGAAATGATGTCTTTAGTAAATAGGCAAAATAATTAGAGTAATGGATTACACTAATAAACATGAAATCAGAATCACCTGCATTACTATCGCTACTTACTCAACTATCTTCTTTAGCGCTATGTAGTCTTAACAAATTTTCAACTGACCATTAGTAATATAAATGATCCTAATAAATGTTGAAATTAAAGGAAAAAAGGCGTGAGTTAATGTGTATAATTCAGCCAATATATGCTCAATATTGTCAATTTACATTACTCTAACTCAGATTGATTGGCATTGCCAAAAAGAAAAGCTTTGTATGCTGTTGGATGGAAAACAAACCTACGGCCCTCATGATGTTTATTAAATTTGGATTGCAATACCAGGGGTATCTCAGATGTGTTTTCACCCCAGAGACAAAGACGAAATGTCTCATGTGCTTGTATATTTACCTGCAAGCTCTCGGCGGTCTGCTTGTGCGTGTCCAGCAGTAGCGACAGTCGCCCACAGTTGTCTCGCTCGGCCTCATAGCGTAGTTTACTCGTCTGCCAGTCTTGTACTAACTTGTCTCGCACCCTGACACAATGAAAAACATACTTCAATAACTGCCGTACCTTTGTTTTCTTTGAATGATTATATTTGTTACAATTAAAATAGCGCGATGTCTGTTACGTTTGTGTAACATTATCGAACGTTAAAATATTAAAGATGTCGCTAATTCCCGTTCATCAAGATGATTCACAAAAACAGATAATATTGTCAGGCTACTGTTTATACTTTAAAATGGCGCTCCGCACTGAATGCAAGTCCCGTTATTTTCAAACGCTCGCTTATAAGACAAGGATTGATGTAAAGTAGATTCACGGACTAAGTTTTAAGGGTTTAATATGCGTTAATAGCTATATACTTTTGATACTGACGTCTTTACCTCGAGATTACTTTAAAATTTAAACTAAAGATCAAGTATTGTTAACAATGGAGGGATTTTGAAGTACAAAAAAAAACACATAATCATGACATCACGAATTAATTCTCCAACGGGTTAGGCAGAGGTGCATCTATAGTACACACACATTGTACCAGTTATATTTAAGACCTCTGGAATTTGCAGGGTATAAAGGAAACAACAGGTTCGAGACGCTGACCGGTAATGCTCTATTTCTAAAAATAACAACTACTTATACAAATTCTTAAGATTACAAAATATAATAGCGGGCAGTTTAAAACTTGCGAGTTTATTAACCAATCAGTGCAAAGCACGCATTGCCCAATCACTGCACGACACGTTTAGCTTGTAGTTCGCTGAGCTCTCACCAGGGGCGCCACTGTCGCGGTGACGTAGCAGAGCGCCAGGGCTAAGGCCTGCGCGGTGCAGCTACAGGCTCCGCGGTCGGCTACTATGATGATGAATGATGTAGCTACAGACCCATGTAATATGGGGTGACCCTATTGCTATCAACTTGGCTCAAATCGCGACTCCGGACTGCTAACAAAAAAATCCTTCACGAAAGTGGGCTCGTATTCTCACCTGTTAAGTTCAGTGATAAGAGCGTCCTTATCTTTCAGTCTGGATTCAAGGTTGTTGACCTGCATCAGTAGTTTGTCATTTTCAGAACGTAATCTGTTGATGCGGTCCGATGATGAAGAGTGGATTGAGCTTGACGACCTGTTAACAAAAATATAAGGTTCTCGCGTTACCAGAGCTTTCAGTTGGATATGTTTTTTTTTTCACTACTTTTAATATTTTTGTATTGCAAGAAAAACCATAGAGGAGCAAGCAAACATTATTACAGAGTTTTGATTATGTTATGGCAATACTTACTTAGATGTATTTAATGCTAGGCGCGGTATGTCTTCTCTTTCGTCGCTGCTTGCCGACAGAATCTGTCCAAAATAAACTCATTATAAATATCTCAACATATATAAAAAATTGGCCCGATGTTCGTAAATACTATTTTTAAAAGGCGTCAAATGGGTCGTCCGCAATGAGGGTTTTCGTGAAAATTTACGAAACCAGTTGGCACCACTGTGACAAGAGGTCTTCCAATATAAAACATATGATGACGTTCATCATTCGATTCATTCATTCGTTCATCATTCCGTCATGACTAAAGAAAATATAGGCTCTTTGACAGATGCCTGGACCTGACGTGCTGCCACCTAGCGAACGTCATTTCAGAAAACCCTCATTACGTTGCGATAAAGCAGACACAGGGGCGCAGATTTTTGTGCTCATTTCAAAGTGCGGCGATGCCCAATGGCTATGATGCAGTATTGAATAGCTGACTGCAAATAATTAGTATGCATGATATAATAATAAAAAAAAAACACATCGTCCATTCACATGGTAACCCACCTGTTCCATAATATCCTCATCAAGAGTGTGCGAGTAGTCGAGCTGGTCTCTGAGAGCTCGTTCTAACTCAGCCGTGGGTGAGCGTACTGCTAGCGCGCGCTGCTCGTGTGTTGTTTGAGGTACTTCGCGACCGGGGGATAGGCGGAGTCTGGGAGGAGAAGTAGTTTGAATTAGTGATGGCGAATGTCTAAAAAACGGCAACTCCTATTTTAGTTTTTGAGACACTCGCCATCATATTTTAGCTTATTACTGTTGGCACAGCAGTTGGCCTTTACGTTAGTTCATGGCAGTAGTAGCCCGTATAACATAGTGTATACCTGTCCACAAGTTCCCTTAAGTTTTCTAGTTCCACTTCTAATTCTTGACATCTATCTACTTTCTGCCGCAGTTTATTCTTCAATTCACCCACGTTCGACTCTTCTCGCAATCTATAAATTATAAATAAATCATCAATCATCAATTTGCGATAAATTCTAATGTAGGTTTACATTAAAGCTTAATTCTGGATCTCTAGATCCTTCACACAGAAAAACGAAAAAAAAAAAAAATTTGTTGCGGAACCAAACCCAGAATTCTAACTCAAGCTAAATAGCTGCTCTACGTTTTCAATATCAAGGCAAATGAGGCCACAAAAAACGTCATAAATTTTTGGCAAACATTGATAACTAGTATTCAAGTGTATCCAGTTGGACTGGAAGTCAACCGCAACGTGGTTGGGGAAAAGCTACACAGAGATGCCTGATGAATTAATTTTCATGAATCAAACCATCATTGCTTATCACACACAAACAATGTACACTCTAAATCGCTGGGTTTAGCAAATATGAAATTTTGGACAATTGTTCAGGAAGGATTTTTGAAAATCCATCCCCCAAAGAGTTAAGGGATGAAAGAATGTATGGAAGTTTGTCATTTCTGCCGATGAGAAACCCCACAAGGCTTATCAGTAAAACTCACCGAGCAACAACAATATCAAGCTGTTGCGCCAGCTGTTCCTTCTCCCCCATGAGTTGCTGTAGTTCGTGCTGCAAGCTGTCCGCGTGCTGCCTCAGCTCGGCGTTGTCGGCGTCTTTGTTCGCGCTCTGTTTGTTGGCCTGGCTGAGGTTGTTGCGCAGTTCTGTCACGTTTAGTTTAGCCTTTGCTAGCTCGAATGCCTGGGAAATAGACAAGTGTCAAAACATAAAGAAATCTAAAGGTAAGCTAATATAAAATGGAGATATAATCAATGTTTGTTTCGTAATAGCAAGAATAACATGGCATTTGTATACAACTTTGAAATATGATTTTTACAAACATAAAAAACGCATTAGGCACATACATTTTTAGATCATTTCTATGATTTCATACATGTGTTGTTAACCTCAAATTGCCTTAATTTTTTCATTGACACGGTGGTCAACTCTCATTTTATTATGAGGAATCAAATTACCCTACATTTCTACAACCCACAAAAAAACATATTCAAATCTTACCTTATCATTCAATTCCTTCTTGTTAAAATCAAGCTCATGCTGTAGTAACGAGATCTGCTTCCGAATCTTAGCAAGTTGCTTCTTATCATTGCTCGCCTGTCGGTCTAATGATTTCCTCTCATCTCCATTTTTATTCCGAGGAGAAGGACTTCTTGATACCATCTTTAATTGTTCCTTTAGCGAAGCTATCTCTTCGTGGAAGGCGTTTATGTCTTCGTGTAAGATCTCTATCTCCGTTTCCTTGTCTTTAAGCTTATCTGTTAAGAGTTTCAGTTCATCTATCTTTGCTGTCAATTCGTTGTTCAGTGAATTTACTCTGACGAGTTCAGATTCGTTGCTCTGAAGTTTGAGAGATGCATTCTCTTGTTCTTTTTCTAGTTTTGTCAATTTCAACGTTAAGTCTTTGTTAAGAGAATTCAATTTGTCGTTGTCTTCGTTCAGTTTTGATACGTCACGGTTAAGAGCTTCAACTGTGTCTTGTAAATGGAACATTTCGTTAGATTTCTCTTCAAATGCTTCTTTGAGATTGTCTAGTTCTTCTGTTTTGTCATTGAGGCATCTCTGCAAGTCATCCAATCTATCCAAATGTTGATTTAAACTATCAATCTGTTGGTTCTTCTCAGACACGAGTTGCTGTAACTTCTGCAGTTCGTCCATTTTTTCTCTCATTTGATGGTTCTCACTTTCATATTTCTCCAAAGCGTTGTTCCTGCTTTGTAGCTCGTCAATCTTAACTTCTAGTTCAGTCATTTTGTTTGTCAAGTTACGTTTCTCTTTAGCGAGTTCTAGAATCATGTTTTCGCGCCTTAGAATGTCTTCTTTGAGCAGATGTAAGTCTTTAGATTTGTCGTTTACTTCTTGCGACAATTCTCCGAGTCTTTGTTCTAGCAAGTTCTTGTTCGACGAGAAATTATCTAATTGATTCTCATAGAATTTCTTGTCATGTTCCATAGTTGCCATCGTGTTTTCTAGAAGACCTTTCAGTTCTTCCACCTCTTCCTTTAAAGCGGGAAACTCACAGAGCTGTACCTCTGCGTTTTTCAGTTCAGACTTACAATTCTCCAACTCTGATCTAGATTTCTTTATCTCATGTTTTAACTGTGTCAGTATGTCCGGAAAGTTTTCTTGCTTAACGTCTAATGTTATTCCTAGTTCTCCTAATGAGGTGTAGTCGTTGTGTGTTTTATTGTCCGTAGCTTCTAGAGAGAAGTTGATTTTCTTCGGTTCGACAGTTACATCTTTACTGTCGTTCACGTCTCTGTTGGGGTACATTGAGCAATTGTCTTGAATGATTTGAGCATTTTTCGTTTCAATACCGAACATTGTAGTTTCGTTGACGTTTCTCTTGTATTGTTTGAGTAGTTCTTTGTTTTGTGTTGACGTTAAGTGAGCTGGTAGGGAGTCAGCTCGCGGAGTATAGCCAGGTAGGTCGAAATGGTCAATATATTCAATTTGTAGGGAACTCATGTTTGCTTTATCAAGTTCGGGAGGTAACGTCCTATTTAGAGTTTTTTCTTTCGGTGTGTCGGCGTAGGGCGCGCCCGTCAGACTAGCGTTCTGTCCTTTCAGTTCAGCCCTACGCATCTGCAGGTCTTGTTCGTCGAACTCAGATATAGACACAATGTCGCTGAGCGTCCTCGCGGAAGCTTTGCCTTCTAAAACATCGCCATTCTCCTCCTTTTGGTTGTCTTCGTCCAGTTTTAGCGCTGTGAAAGCAATGAATCATATTAACTGCCCATGTTAGCTAGACGGTTCTTTCACCGTCAACCTAAATAATTGCGAGGAAGTTGGAATAAATCCAAATCTTCGTATAATTAGTCTAGACTGATGTAAAGTCCTAAAACAAAACTGAAAACAGACTACGTGAATCACTGGAGCGAAATGGAACTGTCTTGCGAGCTAAAAGCATGTTCGTAAACCTACGCTTATATTTTACGAAGTCAAGTTTTTGGCAAGTTTCGAAGATAAAATAAATAAATAAAAGATATTGTTTGTGTCGTGTCAATTTGTCTAGATGGTACAAAAACTACGTTAAAATATAGGCTCCTTATCCTTATATTTAGACAGGCAGATGAAATAGATATATTGTTTCCTTCACCTCCGTGTTAGCCTCGATTCAAACAATCTTCACGACTATTTAGGCACGGCAGTTTTGCGAAACGAATGCTCAAAGCGCACTGTTTGGTTTACACCGCTTGGCTCGGTCCCGAAAGTTGAAATTCCTGCACTCCGTTAGGTATCGCATAGTGAATACGGACATACGCGGCTATAAAGTGAGAGAAGGCAATAACTATTGGAACATTACGTCAACAGTGACACATGCAGTAAATTGATATGACAAATCTTCGAGAGTGCTACATCAGATTAAGATTTATAACATCGTGCCTTTTCCTGTTTTATTGGACTAACGAATTATAATATCTACGGCGTCATTCATTGCTGTGAACTAAACATAGTTACTTTATGAAATATTCTACAAGGTTAAATAAAATTAGCTAGAGGAACACCACAAACGTCATCACGTTTATCGATTT
Source organism: Luperina testacea (assembly GCA_927399505.1). NCBI lineage: Eukaryota > Metazoa > Arthropoda > Insecta > Lepidoptera > Noctuidae > Luperina > Luperina testacea. The sequence continues at coordinate 1,181,301 of OV656774.1, forward strand.
CTAAAAAAGATAAATAAATAAAAAAATAACTTGGTGATTTATGTGTGGGTCAGTGCAGGTATTGTAGTTACTTGAACTAAGAGTTTAGAAAATCAATTTATATTAAATTTTATCTTGTTTACATATCGATATCCATCAAGTCTGCGGAGGTTAATGTAAGTTAACCCTGTATATTGCACTAGCAGCGCCCCGCGGTTTCACCCGCGTAAGTTTCGATCCCGCGGGAAAATCGGGATAAAAAGTACCGCGGGAATATTGGGATAAAAAGTATCCTATGTGTTAATCCAGGAAATGGTCTATCTATGTGCCAATTTTCATCCAAATCTGTTCAACGGTTTACGCGTGATTGAGTTACAAACATCCAAACATCTTCACATACTTTCACATGTATAATATTAGTAGGATTATCTTTTCTAATATGTAGCTGTTGAAAAGACCGTTAGCTGCTGATGTTGAGAATAGCACCTTTCAACGTTATCTGTATTAAAAGAATTCGAGAAAATCCAGCAATAAAACCAATTTTAAAGTATCGGTGGAGTAACCCCAAAAGCTCGTAACAACTTACCAAGTAACTCTTGTAGCTGGTCCTCCTTCTCTGCCAGGTTTCTCTGGTGGTCTCTGATGGTGGTCTGGAGTTCCTCCTTATCCTTCTCCAAACTCGTCGCTAAACTCTCCAGCTGGGCGATGCGCGACTGAGCCGTGGATAGCTCGCGTTCTAATATTATCACTTTGTCTTTAGGATTACCTGGTGGGTGAAACATTTTTCATTGTTGAAATGTGTTGTATTACAAGGCCTTATTCGTTTAAACTTCATCCATCGCTTTACAGCATGTGAGCTCGAGCATAATCAGCCTGTAATGTTCCCACTGCTATGACACAGGCCTTCTCTTGGTGAGAGGGAGTGGGCCATAATTCACCAAGCGGCCCTAGTGCAGGTTGGTAGATGTCACGTCTAAATTTCTTTTTTGGTACTAGGTCATGCCGGACTCGCGATGTTTTCCTTCACCGTTTTGAGAGCATTGGTGATGATGATCATTTACACAAAGCGCCTGTCAGGGTTCGAACCTACGCCCTACAACTCGCAAGTCGCGGCCGTTACCACTGAGCCACCACTGCTGCTGCGAGATCGAGCAAGTAACATAAAATCGTACTCAAAGACCGCGACCAATATCAATTCAATGTCAATTCAAACAAGCCTTCCAAAGTCTTCAAAGTGTTTTATATGGTACCATCATAGTGGACAGTCGAAAGGTAAAATTGACAATTATTATAGCCACTGTATGACGCATTTCGTTTTCTATGTGTAGTCATATCATACATAACAGAGTAGGTTTTCCAATCTAATAATAAACTAGTGTACACGTAGTATCATGCGCGAACTTGTTGAATCATCAATAAAAGTATACATTTATGTATGTGAATAACACGTGAATTGGTGATACCTCTTGTTTTCTAGATTTTATGGATAACCTACGTAATTGTAAGATCGGATCGAAAATACGTGAAGGCTTCTTTTTTCTTAATCTTTTGACCGCCGCAGTCACGTATAGATGGCAAACCAAAATGTGCCCAGCACGCCACGGTTCGACTACATGACAGACTTTGACGCCGAGAACACATTTTTTACTTGTGGCGGTCAAAAGGTTAACTAGCCCAATAGGTTTTAAATCTCTTGTAGCTAAAATTTAAAATAATGCCGAATCGTAACAAGGATTAGCTTTGGCATTTACAAAAAAACACTGTGTGTTAGATTAAACAAGGGACATACTTGTAAGTGAGTGTAGTACTTTTACTATCGAACCAACTCTGAAATATGAAAAAAGAAAACACCTGTTTGCTACAAATTGCAATAACGTGATCAAAGTGGAAGGGCACAGCTGATTTTTTTTCAACTTTACCTTACAGCCTGTATTGTATATGATTGACTATTTCTCTACCACGCAGGATTCCAGCTATCAACAAATACCGTTGACCTTTAAGGATGATAACAACAAAACCTACATGAGTTCCCGTACAACGAGTGGTGTTCATCATGTAGTTTTTCTCTCTCCTCGAGGTTCTGCTTGACTCTTGTTAACTGCTTGTCCTTCGACTCCAATTCTTCTTTCAACCGTTGCACCTGAAAATTAAAACGGATTAGTATTGACAGGCCCGGATTAGTTACATACATTGCAAATTTATTCGTATGCTTGAAGGGTAGCCAACTAATGAAGGCTGCTGTAATAGTCCACCTCGTAATTGCTACAATTCCCAGTAAATTAAAACTGCACTAAGGTTGAAACTACCTAACTGTCACAGAAAAATAAGACCTTGTCGTTATAGAAAGTGCAAGAGATAATCAACCTTGGGTGTTTAAGTAATTACAATGTCGACTACACATTAGTTTTCTGTCGTCAAGTATTTAGTATTTCCTACTCCTACGGTTGCTGTATTGGCCTTTTGGGGATAGTCTTCTGTAACTTTTACACTCCAGGGCAGAGTCTTCTATAAATGTCTATCTAAACAGGTTTTCCTTGCTTCGACCAGCCTGGGTTCGTAGCCTGTTTAAAGGCCTGTAGGTTTAAAAATCCGAAAGACAAACCGAAAGACTTCTACTACTAAACAAGCGTCCCCGAAGCAGCTCCACTTCGGTCTCCACGAGGTCATCGATCCACCTTGTGGCAATCCTTCCAACGCTACATCTTCCGGTACGCGGTCGCCACTCCAGAACCTTTCGGCCCCATCGGCCATCTGTTCTGCGAGCAATGTGCCCTGCCCACTACCGCATGTCAGTAACCTTTGTTCTCTTTCGGATAATTACCTCGGCGAGTGCATCATGCAGCTGCACACTAAGCTGGCTGGTGGCCTGATGAGACAGAGCCTCGGCATCGTTCCTCTGTTGCTGAAGCCGCGCAGATAACGATGAGATTTTAAGCGCCTGCTCCGACATGCGTCCTTGGAGGACATCGCGTTCTGCGCGAACCTCCTGTGAGCAAACAAACATGAATGTTAGTGGTTAGTGTGGAAGGTGACAAATTACAATGTTTTATTAATATGAATGTTTAGATGTAATTCTTTCATACATAAATGTATTTTTGGCTATGGATAGCATTTTTGATAATTTTATTTACGAGCTAGTTTTATAGATTTTCCCAACAGTTACAGGGGTTAACTAAACCGAATATGCTTGTAACTACAAGCAATCGTAAATTAAAACCACTTGGAGTTCACGTTATTCCTACTTGTCAGTGCAATACCTAAATCTACATTATACTATAACCGCTAACTCCAGATGCTGTATCTCAAGACAATAGTTACAAATACATCGTCACCCATTAGTCTAGCAACTCAACGCGTCATAATACAATTGACATTTTGCACTAGACGGCCAGCTGGTCTACACACCTGGTAGACCCAATCCGTCCCTTAAGCTCACCGGCTAAATAAACGCCTGTCACGAACGAAACACAAAGTTCAGCGCCATTAGTCATCAAGAGCTATATTTACACCGCGACACAGTTCCGTCACTATGAAAACAGGCTGCAAAGATCATTAGGTCGGATTCTGTCGTTTAATCAATGGATGGCCCAGATTGTGTTGGATAATAAAATATATATTTTTATTGATGTGCCAATTTCGTAATAAAGAGTGTTAAACTTTGTTTGACTATCAGCTGTAAGATAACGACACCCAAATGTACCCAGTCAGACTGCGACCACTTGAGTGTCGTTTAATAAGACAGGAGAAAATTGCTTTAAAAAAATTATACGTATAAAGTCGAGTAATTTCAACCTCAATATTCATAGAAGCATGTAAACTCTGTTTAAGTTTCAGGAGGCAACTGAAATCACGTCTTTACGAAGCGATTTCGGGATATTTATGATAGCTTTAGCAGAGCATCGTTCAAAGCAAAATGGATAACACCATAAAGCATTTCTATTATTAGACGAGTCTATTGTAGACCTTGTTTATGACAATCGTTAACAATAATCGTTGAAGCCTTTCAATACTACTTATACATATTTGATACAAAAAAATGTAAGTACCAGTAACAGTAACCCAATTGAGTCGTATCATCAACATGCTTTCAGAGACAATAGATATTGTTGGACAGCCAACAACAGTTTCCATTCTCTTTTTATTAAATGCCGGAAGTTCCGTCTCTATCGATCGAGTTATCCACTAATGTGAATAAGCCATTAAGCGCTGAGGAATTAAGAAGAGCTTTCAGGCAAGCGGCTTTACACAAAGCGTTGGTAACGCTTTTGTTATCGAGTCCAAACTCTGTAAACCCACGGGTTAAGTTCGTTGACCTGAAGTTTTGTTTTTAAACGTAAGCTGTTCATACTTCCCACTTTGTGATTTTTGTTAAAATATGTGACTTTTATCGAGTATACTTACTTATAACCATATTTTTTGCATAAATTCATGGCACTGCAGTCTGTTGATTTTATTTGAAGTGTACTTATAGCCTGTTTTCACGCCACTGAATAAATTTCGGTTACTTACTTATCTGTTTAGAAAAGGGGCTGACTACCGAAATGACGACTAATAGAGAAGTAAGAATGGAAGAAAAAGACATGTTGCACCGACCAGAAATAAATTGGGATAAGGGGAAGAGAATGATGATGACTTAGTTTCTGGCTGATAATTACATACAAATTCTGAATAGTATATCAATTTATCTGGTGGATAGCGCCCATTCTTGATACAGGCCCTACATATATGGTTAGATTTATGGTATATTGCATGAATTATACATTTCCGAAAGACAAGATTGCTCTGTAAATGGAAGAATATGTACAACATATAAATTGTGAAGGACACCAATAAAACTCTTCGTACGCAGACATCCTCATGAACATGGACGTATGACAATACGTTGCCAATGTCAATTGAAGCAATAAAAGCGACAAATGATGCTACGACTTGACAGCAGATTGAACAATTTAGCGTATTGAATCTATTCAATACATGTCGCCTATACGTTTATAAATAACCTTACACATAAAACGTATACATTTCTTGTTGTTCGTTATCGAGCGCAAGCCGAGCTACCAATTCGTAGTTTCCCGTATCAGCGCAAACACCTTAACCTGCCAAAACTAACAGAGCCTATAAGCTGATAAACAGCGTATAGGCTCTGTGAGTTTCACCCCTGCACTACATAGAATATGTCTTCTAAGCTTTTGGTATGTAGGAATAAGAGTTACAATTGACTAGACTGTTAAATAAGAGCAGTGGTGGCCACGACTTACCGAGTTGTAGGTCGTGGGTTCGCAACCAGGCAGGCACTTTTCTTTGTCAAATTTATTTCATCACCATTGCTCTCAAAAACGGTGAAGGAAAACATCGTGAGAAAACTGTCTTAGGACTAAAAATTCAAAAACATGTGACATTTTTGATCTACCAACCCGCCTGGGCCCTGGGCCCCACTCCCCGGCACACAGAGGAGGCCTGGGTTGCAGAAGGGAGAACGTTATAGGCTGATTATGATGCAGACTGTTAAATTGTGATTCTATTATGTTACTGAAGTATTTCCATAGTCCAACTATATAATTTACCGCATTTGCGGACCAAAAAATATAAAAATAACAACAAAAACTGTGAAGTTAAACAGATTGAAATTAAATCTGAAATAGGAACGGATCGCGGACATGTCTTATATTCTGATCAAAACAAAACCGAAGCGTATTGAAACCTAATCGTTTCAATTCAGGAACGTACGAAATAGTCACGAAGATTCGGCAGTAATATACATGTGTCTCCGTACACAGCTCAGTGTCTCATGCAAACAACCGACCATGGATTACTAACACACTCATAAACTCAAAACATTCTCAATTTCCGCGACAGTTTCCCAAGCGTTTTCCTGACGACATTGCGACCTAAGTTTAATAATATAAGAACGTCTGTGATGCGCAGTTGGCAGCGTCTGACGTACAATAATTGTATTTACAAGATATTGGGATAAAGTGCGATTGTTAATTGTGTTATTTAATAATGAGATGTCTTTATTTACATCGGTCAGGAACTATTAGCAATTTTTTTGAAAAAGTGTCATATAATGTCGTTTTGTGGTTTGCAACTTGCTGCTTTCTATGAGTTTCTGTAGCTTCAGCCTTCTGTAAAGTTAACTCTAAATCAAAAGGGCAGTTCCTATTACTTGAAAAACCTAAACATAGCCCGCCAAACATAATCAGCAAACAATGTACCACGGTTGTTATTGCAATAATTATTGTTTAGGTTGTCGATATAAAAATACGAAAAACAACTGCGGTTTTAATATTTATTCCGCCAAAAACCACCGGCCAAACAAGCCAAAAATTTGCAAGAACAGATTTTAGTTCCAAACAAAACAATGCTTCAACAACAAAGATTTCACTCCCAAATTCCCAATAAAGTCTCCAATAAAAGAAACTTCAGAACAACTCACCGTAAGATCCGGCAACCCCATCCTAATGTATTTGCTGAAGTAACTCCAAACAAACATCACACAACACTACATCGACGGGGCACTAAACTATCACGGTAACATTGCTGGTCGAAGGCATGGCTACGCATCACATGTTGATGAGAGGATGCAATGGATGGCGTGCGTTGATGGCTAGTGGGTGAGGGAGAGACCTTACGGCAGCAGAACACGCTCTGAAGCATCGGGAAAGACTGAACGTCAGATGTTTGAATAGTGTTCGCGCGGAGGGAGTTAGAGATGCGCGAGCTGTTGGATACGGCAACGTGGATCTTATGTTGAAGATACGATACGTTACGTTAGTGATTAATGATCAGATAAAGACAGTAACCAATTAAAGAATACGTTTGTATTAGGTTAACAGCGCGAATATTTCAGTTCACGTTTTATTTACGTTCAGACATTGAAGTAAGCACTCACTACTCCATACTATTCTTGAAAGAACTGTACAATTTAATTTAATGCACCTACCATGTTTTGTCTCCGAATCACCTAAGACTATACTGGTATAAATGCAATAATGAAATGGGTGCGCAAACGCTTACTTATTTATTTATTTATTTTATAATTTATGTACACACAGTAAAATACATAGGGATATGACATGATTATAAATTGAGTACAAAGGTACTGCTTATTTCTTAAGAAATTTCTTCCAGCAGACCTGCGAAAGGAGAAGTAAAAAAGAACTTACTAAGTAAACCTTTGCGCAGTTTTAACTAATGCATAAAGAAATAAAATTAATAATATAAAAATTACTTATCACAGTCCGATACCACATCCACATATTAATTTTCCTCATTCCCTCCAGCACTATATTTAACCCACACGAACGCGACGCATGTGTGCGCGTACGTCGAACGCGTAGGGTTGCCAGCTATTCCTGTTCACTGTTTACCTTCCTGCTTGTGTAACCGAGGGATAATCGCGAACCAGTAAATGGGTTACAACGGCTACGAGCATGTATCCATACTAATATTATAAATGCGAAAGTGTGTCTATTTGTCTGTCTGTTACCTCTTCACGCTGAAACCGCTGAACCGATTTAGATGAAATTTGGTAAAGAGATAGTTTGAGTCCCTGGGACCTTTTCCGGGACTCAAACTATCTCTTTACCCATCTAAGGGCTGATTTTTCCAATGTCAGATAATTTTATCAGAGGAATAATTTTGAATTTTTGACAATTCTTCCATACAAAAACTGTCAGACGTCAATTTTATTATACGAATAAATATTATCTGTCGATTGAAAAATCAGCCCTAACACGGTTAATCGGTAGGAATATCGGAATAAAAACTGTCCTATGTCCTTACATAGGACAGTTTTTATTCCGATATTCCCACAGGATCGATACTTATGCGGGTGAAACCGCGGGGCGTTGCTAGTATTATAAATGCGAAAGTGTGTCTGTCTGTTACCTCTTCACGCTTAAACCGGTGAACTGATTTAGATGAAATTTGGTATAGAGATAGTTTGAGTCCCGGGAAAGGACACAGGGTAGTTTTTATCCCGATATTCCCACGGGATCGACACTTATGCGGGTGAAACCGCGGGGCACTACTAGTTCTTAAATAAGATTGTTTTATCATTAGTGTGAAAAGGGAAGGTTGGGTTTCTATAGTTTATTTTGGATTGTGTGCTTAGTTGGTTTAGTGTTGGATTACAAACGGCTGCAGGTTTTAAGTTATGGTTAATGCGGTGTTAAGGGCCTTACTCTCGTTTAGTACCGTAACTCGGTCACTTTATGAAGCTTATAACTCATTAACGGTTTGGTTAGAAGGTCTGTAAAAAATATATGTTTGCTATAGATTCATGTACAGCATTTTTGAAACAGGGTTTTTTCATAAGGCTAATACTTTTGCCTTAAAAAAATATTTACCAAAACGCTATTTTCGCTAACATTTGCTTATAACTTCTAAACGGCTTTGATGTTTGGAAATATTTTTACACTGAAAAATTGGTGGTTAGAGGTACTACATATTTGAAATAGCGTTTTTAAATCAATCAACAGTTGCAAAGACAATGCCCCATTTTGAGATATAGGTTCAGAGGTGCTCTGCGCGGGCGCGGGCGGCAGTCGTGCGTTAGCACTGAGACGGGGTGGCTGTGTCGCTCGCTGCTCCGCCCGGCTATCGATCGACTACGCGCGTTTGGCTGTGTTAGTGCAAATATTTATGAACGAATTGTATCAGTATGCGTTTATAGATTAGCTCGCTGCAGAGGGCCCATTTCTATTGTCCGCATGGACGCTTTATTAGTGGTGCCATTTCTAAATACTGTTTTTTTTTTATATTGTTTATTTTGTAAATATGTAAAAGATAATTTGTAAATAAATAAAAATGCCAAAGCAAAGCAAGTCAAGAAAAATACGTTTTCTCTACGACGACGCACCGTTTTATAGATATTAGCGAAAAACTCAAAAGTGGGAATTTTTATACCCCCCACTCCGGCTCACCTCCTAGACGCGGGGACTTTTAGTATGTTTACTCCCTAAGCACTCTGAGCAACTTTCTGAAGAAATCGCTCAGGGCCCAGCTCACGCACTCTACACCTCTTTTTGGTTTATTCGTTGAGTGGACTAATAAGTATCTATCTATCTATACTTAATCTTATAAATAAAAATCTTTAAAACTTTATCTAATAAATAAAATTGGAGTGTCTGTTTGTAATATTAAAACAACCGCTTCAGGCCATTTTATTTTGACTGTTTAGAAAATAACTACATACTTACTCACAATAAAAAAAAAATGTTTTCAAATACCTTAATTTATAAAAAATGAGCATTCTTAGTTGTCAATCTACGAGTAGGTATTTGCATTACTGAGTTTATTGATTACTACCTTCTCATATTCTTGTGCGGATTTATTTCTGTGACTGGGACTTTCACTAGCAGATAGGTGAATAAGGAGTAACTTGGGCTACTTTTATTTTAGAAAAAAAAAGAAAATAGGTTCCCACGAAAAAAAATTAAAACCTATGAAATGAAATATTGAATAATATCCGATTCAAATAGGGAGGTTGTATTATACTACGTTTATTTAGGTACTTAACCAAATGTAAATAAATCATATAATAAAGAAACGGAGTATAGTTTTTTTTATTTTTTATAAGTGGATCCTATACGTGAAGATTCCTTAATTTCCAATGAAATTGATTGGATAAATAATAAAATAATATAGTGTTTTTGTTTTAGCCCAAGGAAATCGTTCACCAAATATTGTATATAAAAATTCTAATACGAAAAACTAAAAATAAATAATAATTAAACTAAAATGCAAAAACGATCAAAAAGAACTAAATGGAGAAATATTAGAAGAATTTCAATAAAATTAGCATAGGTATTTCTTTACGTGGCGGTGAATAGACGACTTTTATGTATTTGAGGGGGTGAAGCAGATGAAGTGGGATACGAATAGTCCTCGCCTTCGGCGGGGTGCACCGCGCGGATTTCGTCGATGAGCGACTTCCATTATATTTAGAAGCGTAATTTCGCGACTCGAATAAGATGCACGGTTGCCTCCGCGCTCTACTGTCCGGATTCTCACTGCGTAATCACCAGGTTCGAATCTCAGTGGACGGCATAATCTTTAGTTTTGTTATTTTTTAATTATAATGTACTTATCTTTTGTTTTGTTATTTTTTAATTATAATGCGCATATTTTTATTTTCTTATTTTTAAAACAATTCAATAAGTAATTGTTATTTTAATAAAAACAATCATTTTTATTACTATAGTTATTTTTCTTCAGAATCTAGAGTAATATAATAAAAATAAAATAAAAACGTCCACCAAGCTTGATTCGGAAAAAATTATATACCTACAGTGTTTTACAAAAGAGTGTAAGCAATAATAATATAGTCTGAAAATTTTCAAACAAGAAAATCGGCAAAAAGTAAAATAATAATTAAAAAAACATATCAAATAAGAAAATAAAAAAAAAAACCAAATATGGAAAAAGTTTGGATTTGAAGCCGGGCGTTAGTGACTAAACTATAGTGACGTGACGCACGAGACCACTAGACCAATCGAGCTGTTGTAATGTATGTCGAAATTACGCGTCATAATCTGTACAAACAAAATATGGTGTGTATAAAAAAGTAGGTACTTACTTTACAATTTGTTTCGTCGAATAAGATCTCTTTATTGCCTTCCGTTTATTTTCTTGTTGACCATGATAGTACAAACATTTACACCAACAACATAACTTAGAAAAAACTAATCAAAAAATAAAATATAATAAACAGCTTTCATCAACAAACAGATACCAAAGTACGTACCTACACTAGGTACCGACTCGAAATAATTGCAAGACTTCAAAGTATTTTATACGGCTACTCGCTCAACTACATAGGTACCCAACGCGTCAGTTTTCGCAAATGCGATCATTCTCCTTATCAATTAGAGTCTACGGAACAATTTCGTATGAAAGTATTTTTACTTTAATGGTTTGTGAAAATATTAATTGTAAACGCGATTATGCTCCTTATTCATAGAAGGTAACGGGTCAATTTCCTATGCAAGTATTTTTACTTCCAACTAAGATTGAAAATAATAATTGTAAAACAAAAGAATCTTCGTTTATTTGTGGAATATTGGTTAGCAACTCGGCATTCTTATTTCATGTGTAATACTTAAAAAATATTTTTCATGTTTGATGTGAGACTCGAACCCGAACGTTCGCCATGCGAGGTACAGTGTTAGCCATTTTGGCCACCGTAACGCTTACGAGCCTTATTGAAATTTGTAATAACAATCATGTGGCCAATTTGTAGTGTTGTCAAACGTGAAGGTCATTACATTAGTACTAATATTGCTATGCCATAGTTTTGTGAGATTGCTAGTCGACTTCTGACTGTTTTTGTAATATACCAAAATATTTTTTTTTACAATTTTTGTCTGTCTGTCCGTCTGTCTGTCTGTTTGTTCCCGCTAATCTCTGAAACGGCTGGACCGATTAAGACGGGACTTTCACTAGCAGATAGGTGAATAAGGAGTAACTTAGGCTACTTTTATTTTAGAAAAAAAAAGAAAATAGGTTCTTACGAAAAAAAATTAAAACCAATGAAATGAAATACCTATTGAATAATATCCGATTCAAATAGGGAGGTTGTATTATACTCCGTTTAATTAGGTACTTCCAAATGTAAACAAATCATAATAAAGAAACGGAGTATAGTTATGTTTATAAGTGGATTCTATACGTGAAGATTCCTTAATCTCCATAGACATTGATTGAATAAATAATATAATAATATAGTGTTTTTGTTTTAGCCCAAGAAAATTGTACACCAAATATTGTATATAAAAAGGCTAATACGAAAAACTAAATATAAATAATAATTAAACTAAAAATGCAAAAACGATCAAAAAGAACTAAATGGAGAAATATTAGAAGAATTTCATTAAACATGCATAGGTATTTCTTTACGCGGAATACAGAATTAATAAGTTATCGTAAACTCTGCGAACTCAACAATAACTTTTTCTTAAATTCCACGCGGACGAAGTCGCAGGTAACAGCTAGTACAAAATATATCACTCTTGCATCCGCCATTCCCTTCTGGAATCGTAGGCAAAAATGGCGACCTACGTGCGGCATGTCTGCGCTTCTGCATATTCTTTGAATTTCGTTTTAGTGTACCGCGCCACCGCACGCGTTTTACGTAGGACGCTTAGCTCCGCCCACATGCACAAGGTCAGTGAGCCATCTATACACCTTAAGAGGTAACTGCAGTTATGGCATGTTGCCAACTACTTTCTTTGATTCTGTAGGTATTAAATGTCAAATGAAATGGGCAGCATCTGTGCTTTGAAACATTAAATTACAGTCAATTATTTCAGTTCAGAAGTTTAATAAAGGGACTCTACAAGAATAGTTAATAAAAATTAATTGATTTATTTACATGAACAAAATGTTTATCAAACTGGCAACCCTGTGCTAATAGTCAATAAAACCTCATAATATAAATTGAGAGAGCGGAGAGAGTTCATCCCGCACATTAGGGTCGGGCAAATTACTGCGAATGACGCGCGCCTATGTCCACGAGTGTAGGACTATGGTGACTAATAGAGCTATAGGCATGGACTGTACGGGAACTCCGTGGGTTGAGTAAGGTCAATAGATGGGGAGAGGAGCAGAACTGACTCCCACGTAGCGAATATACACGGTAAAAGATATTAAGTGGAATAGCCACTTGTAAAGAAAAACTGTCTTCCGAAGAATTACAAATCTGATTGATCTCGATACTTTTCAAAAAAACCTTTTAGACGATTCATTCGTGATGAATGAACGAATGGTCCAAACTCAGCCAGTTGTTCTTAGTAGAAAAACCTCAAAGACCGCCCGCCCGTCTTTCCGAACATCCTATGCACTTCCGTCTAAACGAGGTCATCCCATTAGCAGTCGAAGTTATTGTGAAAATACGCGGTTAATCCATTAAAACGTAGTGCCGCAAACCGCTAGGAACTAGGCTAACTGTTGCAATAGTAAACTTTGATGTATCGGCCGCAAATCTGCGCTGGAGTCAAAACAAACGCTGGCGTGTAAACAGTAGACGTGTGCGCCAGGATTAATATTTGTCTATAAGGATAATATGCGAATGCGCATTCCTACCGTCTGAGCCTATAGGCGTTTGTAAAATATTTTGCTAACGAAAATAAATGAAACGTGATAGGTTTAGATTAGTTATTTCGAAACGATGGATATCAATTCGCAGAACTGTCAGAAATTATGAATTGATTTCTTATTTGCTTTCACAGCGAGAACGGCAGGAGGGTGATGATTTTCAGCCTATTATTATACAAACTTATACATACCTAAAGGAGGTCGAGTGTTCGGCGAATAACTACCTGTGTATAACCAACAAAAAAATCTATGCCAATTTCAATGGGTAACTAAATAGCACTTGAAAAACCGTGAATCTCAGATCAGATACTCAAGAAAACCTAAAAAAGCAGTCGAACAACCTAATTTAATTCCTGGATCAGCACAAAACATCCTTATTAAAAAGAAAACTACAATTATTTACTTATCTCAAACATCCGCTCCCGAACCTCATACCACATAATACATCAACTACTTCTATAAACCAAAAATCTAAAAGAAAACGCTTATCATTGAACTTGGGTGTTATTTTTAAAGAATCTCTGTGGTGCATCATTCATCTATTGGCTCTAATTCTCGGCTTATTCATTTGTTTATTTGCGGCGAGCCGGCCGCTTGTCGTGGAGCGAAAGTTTACAGCGAAAATAGAGGATGATTGCTTTGATAATGATGTGCATTATGCTTTTTAGTATGATTTCATGAGATTGATATGTTTTTTTTTCGTAATATCGGGATTATGTGTAAACATCGTTAGTTTCAAGATACTTTTGGCTAGTATTTTTATTTCTACGAAGTGAGTAGATAATATGTCTTCTTCATTCATACGTAACGTTTTACTTAACTTGGTAATTTTTATACAATTTTGTTGCCGAGTCGTATCTACGAGTAAGTACTATTATCCCTGTAAATAATTACCAAACAGCCGGTCCATCAGACGTGGGTATTTTTGGACTTACGCTAGCTTCATCTATTTCTTACCCGAGGGAGATCCTAATAAATTGTGCATGCACCGGCCGGCGCAGCTCTAAGCTTTCATCACACATTTGGAAACACCAGACATCTGAGAATACAGCAGCGTATTCGCATATCTATCATCACTAATCATTGCTAATATAATCAGTTCAGTAATAGGTATTACAAAGAGGTAAATTTGATTTTTCTTTCTAACAGGTAACCTCTAGAAGTACTGATTCGATTACAAAGATTTTCTTTCTGGTAGCCGGGAATTGTTAAATTTGACCAATATTTAACTCGAAAACAACGATGCAATTTGCATAAAACCCAAGAAAATTTTAATTTTACGATATCACGATTCGATCATAGAAAGAATCGTCTTAAAAGATTTTTTTTCGACGGGATGAACAGAATATCGAATACTACCTTTTTTGAAAGGCAGGTCAAAATAGTCCGCTCGCTCGATAGATGGCGTTGACGTCAAATTAGATCGAACTATGGTTCAATCAAAAACACAAATTTGATGTTTCTAATCGAACTCAAAAGTCCGATTTTTAGGGTTCCGTAGTCAACTAGGAACCCTTATTCGACATGTCTGTTTGACCGTCCTCGCTTAATCTCTGTGACCGTTAGCACTAGAAAGCTGAAATTTGGTACCAATATGTACATATCAATCACGCCGACAAAGTGGTAAAATAAAAATTGGAAAAAAATGTTTTATTAGGGTAAGTTTGTAGTATAATCGTATATGCAAGCATTTTTTTAACTTCGTTTACATATTTTATTATCCTGAACGTATCTTTTTTCAAACAAAAACAAAAAAAGAATTATTAAAATCGGTTCTCGCAATCCAAGAGCGGAGCGCTGCTGGAGCGCGAACATAATGGATAGGTACTTTTAACCTCATAAGTGGGAACACTTATTGTGACGGACGGGAAACTACGGAACCCTACACTGAGCGTGGCCCGACACGCTCTTGGCCGGTTTTTTTAAATATTTTACTAGAATGGAAGTTAGTGTACTC
Source organism: Luperina testacea (assembly GCA_927399505.1). Taxonomy (NCBI): domain Eukaryota; kingdom Metazoa; phylum Arthropoda; class Insecta; order Lepidoptera; family Noctuidae; genus Luperina; species Luperina testacea. The sequence goes on from OV656774.1 coordinate 1,196,335, forward strand.
TCTTGCAAAAGTATAATTAATTAGCCTTAGAACGCATGTCCTTATGTGTGGTGTAGTAACGAAACAGATGGATATCGTCAAAAAGTTTAGTAGGGCACACCACAACGCTCAGCAGGGAGCAAACGAGAGAAGAAAAAGAAGTACGTCCCTTAGAGGCGACGAATACTAAAAGCATGTGATAAAACTTGATACAAGACATAATAATGACGCCTTTATCTTTCGTAGAATGTCGATACAATTATAATACGTGACGGTTTAACTAGACCTGCCACTGCCAAAGGACTTCTTGGAACTACGTTAAGCACGGTAATCGATGTAAAGTTCGCCAACTGTTCTTTGAATATTGACTGTCACAGCAGTCAGGTGTGATCGAAAGCGTAATTAATAAGTAGCTTATTTCAATCATTATCATCAATCACTGAACATCCAACATGGGCTGTCTGATATGGCAACACAAAAAGTTCTGCCGGGTATTCTTTTCCCACATCACATCGAACTCTTTGTTGAAAACTACCCTCCGGTAAAGCATTAGAGCTGCAATTTCATGATTAGGCGCTACTGCAATGCCAAGCTTTCTTCCATTGCCCTTTATTTGTACAGGGTGGTGGCAGGGACATTAACGCGGAACCAGTTACAATGAAGTCAGTACATGATTCTGAATACCCTGCGTTCAAAATTTTCGTAGGTTATTAAAAAAATTTTTGCTGTTCAGTCATTTTGACTGTGTAGATATATTGTACTTTGCTATGAAACAGCTGTTTTTTGTTTATAACGGACAATCAATTTCTACGAGGGGTCTAATCATGTACTGAATTTATGGCTTCTTTGTACATTGCGACCGTGTAAATCTATTGCAATATCTAGTAAAATGGCGCCTATATTTTTCCAGCAAATTAGCGCCTCTAACCTTTTTTTTTCTTTAGGGAAACCGTCACGGATAACCTCCGCCTGGGAAGAGCGGAGAGTGATGTCGGACTCCAAACGACTAAAACCCCACGGTTCCTTGTACTACCACGAGTTGGGGACCCCGCGCCTCTAACCTAAGATTATCTTCCGAGATTAACATTCAGATACTCCATTTAGAACCCAACACTCCAAAAACAAAAACTACATAATAAAATCTAATCTCTCTAATCCAAAGACGACTTTGAACCGCGAAGTTGACATTTCGCTAGCGTTCACGTTGGCCCGTGGTTGTGAAAGAGTGCGTTATCAAAATAAATCGTTGGCGCGTCGCCAGCCATCAATGGAGCGGTACCAAGGTCCCTGTTGTTCGAGGTGCGTTATTCAGGAAATATTAGTGTACAGACGCCAGCACATCAAGCTACTACAATCTGTCAGATTTCTTTAATAGATTTTCAACTTTATCGCTATACCATAAGGTTCAAAGTTGATTGGGAAAATTTGACAATTTCGGGTAGCTTGACGTGCTGGCGTCCGTACATTGTACAATGTTGACTATGATTCTAGTGTTGCGTAACGTACATGCGATTAGCTTTTCCCACGTTTTTTTTTCCGGTGTATCATTAAGCAAGCAGAAATCATACAGCGTCCTTCGTGTTCAATATAATAATGCGTTCAGGATATTGATGGGATTGCCCCGCTATTGTAGTCCATCAGGGATGTTTGCGGAAGCTCGAGTCGACTGCTTTTATACAACGATGAGAAAACGATGCGCTTCCCTGGTGCACCGCGTGCGGGCCAGCCCCAACCTTATCCTGCGCTGTGTGGCGAGCAGACTCGATTGTCTGTACGTGAGTCGCTGCTGCAAGCTCTCCACCTCTGTGATAGGCGTGTGGCAGTGATTCACGTATAGTCATGATTTTAGACTAGGTACATAATTAGGATAGGAATACTAACATAGCGGTAAGGAATATTGTTACTAACACGAATGAGTCATGTTACTTGTAGAAATAAAATATTATTATTATTATTAAGATTTACTTTTTATTGAGTCTGAACTTAAGGTCCCACTAGTCGATATTTTTTCCATACAAATTTTGGGAGAGTATTTCTCCACTGCTTGACATTTGTGCATCCAAAGTTAAACATGGTATCGTTTTGTCTATACGGAAACAAAACAGCAGTCAAATAAAAAGCCATTAAAAAAATATGATGAGCCAACAAAGATTTGTTTTTCTTGCTATTTTTAATGTAACTTTGGGTGTAAATAAGTAATATAAGAACTGTAAAATCTTCAAAACAAAGTCGGTACTGACAAAGCTTAGTTAACGAAGAGTTCAATAAACCTTATTTGTAATTGATTTATACAGTGGTATTTTCATAAAACTCGATTTTTTTTACGCGCCTTTCTGTTCGGAACGGTGTTTCGGTGCGTGAGAACTAGACGTTGTGTGTGTAGACTAGCGCCTAACTGCTCATCACTGATACTATCTCTGTCGGACACAAAGCCAGGTGAAGACAGCGTGCCTTTTGGCCATGGCCACTAGTTAGTTCGAGCTCGCGACTAGTTCCACCTTAAACATAACCCTTCGTGAAAAAAATGGCATAATGTTTCGTTATATTATGTGTTTTCTTGATAATCCTTAGAGTCGACTTTGCCCGCTATCTCACCAGAGCTGAGATTGAGACAGAATGTACCTTTAAAAGTAAAGGAGGGTAAAATTATACCTCTGTTTATGATTACGGTAAAACCGAGTTATCGTTCGAGTAAGAAACATCAAGCTTTAGTATTTAAACGTGAAATAATGGCTTCGACCTGCTTCTGCTTGGGTAACTTTGTATCCAGCATTGAAAGGTACCTAATGCCTAAGTCCTGAATGGATTCTATCTGTGCTTTTAATTTAAAAATCCGTATAGATTTCATAATTGTAGTCAATATGAATGTTTGGATAATAATTAATAACAGGGTTGTGTGAGGGACTGAGGGCAACACCAAAAAAAGAAATGTCAATCAGAATTACATTGATTCATCATGGACGATACTTGTTTCAATTCTGTTTAAACATGGTGTCAGGTGAAAAAAGCGTATGTATTTTATGAAAGAAACATTAGAAAGAAGTCATAGTAGGAAGGATAGCTTAGTGCAAGATAAATACATAAATACTAGATGCCAAACGAAGAAAATAAAGTGACAATAAAAATGGAGGGAATTAAACCCCCAAAAAATTTGATATTATCCGGAGAACAAGCCAATTTCAAGAAGTATAGACAGTTATTTGAAATCTATCTGGATGCAGCAGGCTTAACAGCGGCGGACGAGGCGAGGAAAATTGCTATATTTTTAAATGCAGCAGGTGAGGAAGCTGTGGAGGTTTTCAACAATTTCAAGGTTAAGCCGACAAAACTTGTGTCTCTTCTTGACCAATTTCAGCTATACACCCAACCGAGGAAAAGAACGTTGATAAATACTTATGAATTTCTTCAATTAAAGCAAGAAGATAGTGAGTCTATAGATCATTTCATAACTAGAATAAAAACCCTGAGTAAGCATTGTGATTTTGCCACTCTAGAAGACAGGTTGATTACAATGGTGATCATAATAGGAGTAAACGATAAGGTTCTAAAAGAAAACCTGTTAAGAGAGGAAGAGATTTCCATGGATGAGGCAGAAAGAATATGTAGAGCGTATGAGGCCAGTAAGCAACAAATAAAATCCTTAGAAAAGGGTGTAGAAGTCCATGCCTTCAAAAAAGCTAATACTGTCAACCAACAAGGTAAGACAGAACAACATCAAAAGTGTTCTTGGTGTGGGCAAGCACATGTAAGAGGAAACTGCCCTGCTTATGGAAAAAGGTGTGCATCGTGTACTAGGTACAATCATTTTGCAGCAGTGTGTAGAAATTCTAAACAGAAAGAGATGGTGAGGACTAATCAGGCAGCTGGACAGTCGAGGAACAGGAGAATGATGTTAATGGAAGAAGAAGAGGATAAAGAAGAGTTTGCATTAGAAGGAATATATTGTGTAGACAGCGTAGGTAAAGTGCAATGGAAAGAACTTGTTGAAGTCGAAGGAGTAAATTTGCAGTTTAAGCTGGACACAGGAGCAGAGTGCAATACTTTATCTCGGAGTGACTATGTAAAGTTGAACAAAAATACCTTACTAGAAAGCCAAACAGTGTTAGTGGTCTACAATGGTGAGAAAATTAAACCTCTTGGATGTGTTACTTTGAACTGCAAAGTAAAAGGAACAATTACTAACTTAAACTTTAATGTCAAAGTCAAAGTCAAAGTCAAAGCATTTATTTCAAATAGGCACATAAAAGGCACTTTTGAACGTCAGAAATTACAAAAAATAGAATTGATTCTAGTCGCCCATTCCAAAAGGTAGTTTTCGTATGGAGAAGAACGGGCAAGAAACTCCACCGTTACTCTTTTAAAATATTTTACAAAATTTTGCATACATTAATTATATAATAATAATATGTGAACACGATGCACCTAAAATAAAATTACTATACCACAATAGGTAAAAGACATAAAAATGAAACCATGACATATAAATAAATTATCTGATAGATACATGGTGCTCACATATTTACAAACATGGTAAAAGTAAACGATTTTCATAAAATTAAAAAAAAAAAAAAATTACAAGTAATAAAATGTGATTGATTTGCCTGTACAGTCAGTATTAGGATTGAAAGACTGCATCAAGTTAAACTTGTTGAAAAGAGTAGATGTAGTAGAAAAGGAAGGTCAACCAAGGAAAGAAAAGTTTGTAGAAAAGAATAGAGATGTTTTTACTGGGTTAGGAGAGATAGGAACTTATAAGTTAAAATTACAAAAAGATGCAGAGCCTGTTAGTAAGCCCATTAGGCGTATTCCGGAGAAAATTAAAGACAGATTGAAACAAACTTTGGATAGGTATGAAAAGTTAGGTGTGTTAGAAAGGGTTGATTGTCCTACTGCTTGGTGTAACAATATTGTCATTGTGGAAAAACCAGATAAATCCCTTCGATTGTGCTTGGATCCAAAAGAACTTAATAACAATATTGAAAGGGAAAAGTTTTTAATTCCATCCCCAGAGGAAATTTATAGTGCTTTGTCAGAAAAAGAAGTTTTTACTGTTTTGGACCTAAAGGATGGGTTTTTTCAGGTTTTGTTAGACGATCAGGAAAAAGTGTGTACTTTTGCCACCCCATTTGGAAGGTACAGATTTTTAAGAATGCCCTTTGGCATATCATCTGCCCCAGAGGTTATGCAAAAAATAAATTCAAAAATATTTGGTGACATTGAGGGGGTGCAAGTATACTTTGATGATATTATTGTGGCAGGAAAAAATAATCAAGAGCATGATGAAGTACTAGAAAAAGTTTTAATCAGGGCTAGAGAACACAAAGTTAAGTTTAATGAAAGAAAGTTACAGTACAGATTAGATCATGTTAAGTATGTAGGATTGATAGTGTCAAAGTCTGGTATACAGGTGGATCCAGACCATGTGAAATCAATTACAGAACTGAAACCACCAAACAATGTGAAAGAGTTGCAAAAATTCTTAGGAATGTGCAATTATTTGTGTAAGTTCATACCGCTGTATACAAAAACTACTGAACCTTTAAGGCAGTTACTAAAAAAAGAAGTGGAGTGGGTCTGGGAAGAGCCACAGGCCCATGCATTTCAGGAGCTAAAAAACAAGTTATCATGCACACCTACACTAGGCATTTTGACAAAAGAGGGTTCAGTGGTTTTGCAGACTGATAGTTCAAAGGATGGGCTAGGAGCATGTCTCTTGCAAAAAGGTAGGCCTATATCATTTTATTCTCGTTGCTATACTGATTGTCAAAAAAGGTGGGCACCCATTGAGAAAGAGCTTTTTGCTATATGTGCCTCGTTAGAAAAGTACCATCAGTTTGTTTATGGTCGAAAGATTGTGGTTGAAACAGATCATAAACCTTTGGAATCAATTGTAAACAAAGATATAAATAAAATTAGTTCAAGATTGCAAAGAATGGTACTGAAATTAATAAAGTATGATATTGAGGTTAGATATGTGCCTGGAAACAAAATGTTTGTTGCCGATTACTTGTCTAGGAACTTTATTAAGGACAATGCCAAAGTAGATCCAACTTTGCAGGAGTTGGTTCACAGTTTTGAATCACAATTAGCAGTGGCAGACAAAAAAATGGCACAGTTTCAAAATGAAACATTGAATGATCCGGATTTAAGGCAGATTATTAAATGGTATAATGAAGGTTACCCAAAAAATGATAGAAAGATTATTGGTAAAAATTTGAGTGTTTATTACAAACTGAGAACTGAGTTACATGTAAAAGATAACATTATCTATTATAATGATCGCATAGTAGTGCCACAAAACATGAGGCAAGGGGTGCTAGAAAGCTTACACACAGGGCATGTAGGAGCAGGCAAATGTAAAAAAAAGGGCTAGAAATTTGCTGTATTGGCCAGGTATGTCAATAGACATTGAGAGGTTCACCATGTCTTGTAACATTTGTGAAAAATATAGAGTTTCTAAGCCTAAAGATCCTCTCATGTCTCATGAGGTTCCTGACCTACCATTTTATAAGATTGGAATGGATATTTGCACATTTGGAACTAAAGATTATATAGTTGTAGTAGACTATTATTCGAGGTGGATTGAAGTAAAGCCTTTGAAAGATAAAACAGCGGGTACAGTAATTGAAAAGTTAAAAGTCATTTTTGCAGTTCATGGGTTTCCCAAGGTCATTGTTTGTGACAACATGCCTTTTGCCAGTTACAATTTTAAACAGTTCGCAGAATCTTGTGACATGCAACTAATTCATTCTAGTCCTAGGTACCCTCAATCTAATGGTCTAAGTGAAAAGGCAGTGGGAATTGTAAAGAACATGATGAGGAAGTGCAGAGAAAGTAACACTGATTTTAACGTTGCTATATTGAATTACAGGGCTACACCTGTAGCTGGATTGGATTACAGTCCTTCAGAGCTTTTAATGGCCAGAAAATTGCGCACTACATTACCATGTTCTGAGAAAAGCTTAAAACCTGCTGTACCTAAACTGGCATATGAAAAAATGCTACAGTTGAAACAAAAGTCTAAGTTAAATTATGATAAGTCTGCCGTTGACAAAAAGTCATTTAAATGTGGAGAGAATATTAAAATGCAAAATCAACCAAATAAAATATGGGTGCAGGGGAAGATAGTTAGAAAGGAAGGGCCTAGGTCATTTGTAGTTAAAACGGAAAAGGGAAATGAAGTTAGGAGAAATGAAAGACATTTGATGCATAGTAGAAATGTGTTTATTGAAAAACCAATGATTATGTATGTACCTAAAAGCAAGGATAATTCACAAAGGGTAAAAATAAATGATGATCAGCCCTGTCATTCTGGGCCATTTATGTCGACTCAATCTGAAGCTAGTGATAGTGGTACTTCTGAAGTCATGCAGACTACGAGATCAGGTCGCTCAGTGCGTCCTCCTATTAGACTTGCAGATTATTCTTTGTATTAATTTTTAATGTGATTAGTCAGTGCTAGTTTATTAAGTTAAGTTTAATTCATTTAAGTACCTAATAGTATAGTTGCTGTCCCATAGTAATTGAAGTTTGTAAAAGGGGGGATGTTTGGATAATAATTAATAACAGGGTTGTGTGAGGGACTGAGGGCAACACCAAAAAAAGAAATGTCAATCAGAATTACATTGATTCATCATGGACGATACTTGTTTCAATTCTGTTTAAACACTCATAACATTAGTATGTACGCTATGGAATGTGAAGCGATCGTAATAAATAACATTTAACGAAGCGTGAACTATCTTTATTCGCATCATATTCCTCACTGACATTTTGTGGAGTTTCTCAGAAACCTGTCTATATCTATACAAACAAATAAAATTGAAGTGTCTGTTTGTAATGTCAAAATGATAGCTTTTTACTAAACGCATATGAAAGTTAAAAAAAAAATCTGTCTGTGTTTTTGTTCCGGCTAATCTACAAAACGGCTCGACCGATTTTGATGTAATTTAGTATGGAGATACTTAGCACCCTGGGGAAAGACATTGACTACCTTTTACCGATATATCACGCGGGCGAAGGCGCGGGCGGAAGCTAGTTGATAATAATCACCAACTCACGTACTTTCTACGTGAAGATGTATAAGTAGTATACATAGCTATGAAATAAATTTATATGTCGTTGACTCACTTCGCCGTAAAGAAGACTTTTGGTACACTTTATGTGCACGAATATAAACAATCACATTTGAAAAAATAAACGTTAAAATCTTTTGGAATTTAAGAGCATACTCCAATTTAGCACATCTGTAAGTGTTTTCGAAGATATGCTATACGTACTATACGATCTTACTTTCCACCGCCTGAAAGTCGCGCATTAATTCCTACTCTTATAGCTATCGTTGATATAAAAACCCTCACCGATATATGCATAGACCTTAAAATACGAAAGAATTAGACCATTTCGGCACGAATACATACATTACCTATGTGGTTAATAAATTGCTACAATAATATCTAATAACATTTATTTATTGTTTCCTGTGTGGTCTAACATATGTTTCACAGAAAGAACGGTCAATATATAAAGTATGTTAACATCCGTTACAGAAGGAACCCAATTTCGGAGCAATGATTTTATTTAAAAAAATATTCATACAGATAAATAGCATGAACATAGCTGTTTTTAATCGGCAACAAGGTTGAAATCAGATGATATCTGTATCAGAAGACACAGTACCACCCACTCACTAGTACAGTAACTCAATATTATTCGAGGCGTATATATCGTAACAGCTAAATATAACAGGTATCACAAGATAACAGACTTCAATTGTGACAAACAAACTGAAAAACAGCTTCTGTTCCACGACGAGATAACATCATCCATCCATTCACAAGCTTATCTCTATTCATGCTTATGACAGTTACCTTAGAATAAGATAAAAAAAAAAAAATACTGATACACTGGACACCCTGTTACATTGTCCGTCATAAGCTCTTTCCTTTTCTCGCATAGGTGTAATACCTTAGTTAGAAAGAGAAGTACCTACGTGTATCAGCTGTGGTAACAGAGAATACACAATAATTTGTTCCTACATAGTATGAAATAACAGCCTGTTTTTTTTATAACAGGGTTTTGGAACTGTTAATTACGTGGAAGTTGAAACAGGCAGAACAGATATGCAATTTTACCTGTTGCAACCCACTCCTACTTTCTAGTCATGTCATCTTTCACGGAATCCATCCATCGTTTCTTTGGTTTCCCCTACTCTTAGGGCCTGTGCACACCACGTTTTTTAAACGCGCCGTCGACGCGCGTTTGTAGCGATACAGACGCGATACGCACGCGAGTCACACGCAGCCTGTAACCTTCTGTAGGATAAAAGCGCGCTGTCGACACACGTTTCTAAAACGTGCGTCAACGGCGCGTTTAAAAAACGTGGTGTGCACAGGCCCTTACAGCCACTCACAGTACAGTAACTAACCTGCGCGATATCCTTGAGCTGTGCCCTCTGCATCTCGAGGTCTGCGACTCTCTTGAGCACGGCGTCTTCAGCGCGCGCGTGCGTCTCGAAGCAGTCCCACACTCCCACCAGCTCGGCCATGCGCTCGTGGCGCGGGGTGCTGTCCGTGTCGGGGGACTTCACCTACAGGAGATCAGTTAACAAGTATAACATTACAATATGGAGATAAATATGTACGTAGGACTGACAGCCTTATTGGTCTGCTCTGCGGTCGCCGTCGGTGCGGCGCCGAGCGCGGGGCCTCGACGTTGTGCCCGATGTTAGCACAAAGCTCGTCCTTTATCACGTAGGATATAAAATATATCTAGCGTAATATGGGTGCGATGAGCACGTATGCCTAGCGCTTCGGAATATACGTGTGTGATTGTCTGTCTGTATGAGATGTACTTTATTCCATCAGTTGGCCAAATATTTGCTACTTTTATTATTATGAACCTGTTTGGTCACAATGCAGGGCGAAGATTTTACTTCCTACTCTTTTAATTACTGTAACTTTGATAAGTAACGCTTACCTCTAAATGTCTATGTCGTTGATCTCTTAGCGACACATCCTCGCTAGGTTCACTGCAGCTGGTGGAACATACTTCATGGATACGCTCCATCTTGCGCGTGCGCCGATGAATCATCTCCTCTAGGTAGTGACACTGTAGAAGAACATGACATTATTACTCATCCATTCTTTAACATTATATAAATATAATATGTCTTTTTACGTATATTTGGCTTAAGGCCTCACTAAAGAAATCGTTGTCACAGATAGAGCTGTGTAGAGTGGAAAATACCAGAAAAAGAATAAGTTGTGCCATATATAAGTTGGATTATTTACAAGGGAACATCACTTTTATTTAAAGCTACATTAATAACACAAAAAAATAGTACATATTGTATTATAATTGTATTTATAATGCGTAAATTAAAATATACAATACACAAATATTACATGTAATATATATGTTGCAGTCAAAACTCTTAACCAGTCAAAAGTACTATTGACTAGCGAAATCAGTCAAAAGTACTTTTGACTGAATAGGTTGGTCAAAAGTGGTTTTGACTGAAAGTTATTGGTTATTAGTACTTTTGACTGCAAATTTGCGGTTAAAAGTACTTTTGACTGACGCTCTTCGTCAAAAGTAGTTTTAACTGCAATAAATCATCAGTCAAAAGCACTATTAACTCGTTAGATGTGAATAAAAAAGAGGTTCACCCTTGTTTGGTATAACGACTTTTGATGTAATGTTACTAATTCGAACAACGTTTAGGAAAATAATCAATTTGTATAATATCGATTAACATAATTTTCATTTCATCGAATATTTATTTGCGATAACAACATTTGCGCTGTTGATCAAAAGGTATAATGTTCATTTGATCTAGTGTTCCCACCCCGAGGTTCGGTTTTGTTAGGTTACTTTAAACCCTTTTCACAGAAATAGGAGCCCCGCGAAGCGGGGCTCCGTCGACATTGGATGCAAGAGCGAGTGAATGAGAATACAAATACCTTTAGGTACCTCATATCATATTAAACAGGCAAATTAGTGCATTTGAAAATTCGGTCAAATGACATTATTTCAAAGAAATAAATATGCTAAATAATATGCTAAATAATTTTTAAGAGTTTTGACTGATACAACCAGTCAAAACCACTTTTGACGGAATCACTTAGTCAAAAGTACTTTTAACCAGCTCCATTGGGCAAAAGTACTTTTAACTGTTATTTTAGTCAAAAGTATTATTGACTAAAGCATACGGTCAAAAGTACTTTTGACTGATTTTGCTAGTCAATAGTACTTTTGACTGGTTAAGAGTTTTGACTGCAACATATACATATGTACACATACAATACCTCTACTACATATTAACCAACAAACCTGTTCTTTAACCCTCTCCAGTAAATCCGTACTCTTCTCCTCGTCCTGTCCACATTTAACACAAACAACATCACTCTGTTCGACTCTCTCACTCTTCAACGATTCCAATTCACCCAACAACGTCCTCATCTTGCTATCTCTCTCTTCTATCGTGTTCTTCATTTGTTCTAATTGTTCGAGTATTTCAGTTTCGTGTGTAGTCTTTTGTTCCAGTTGTATTTCTAAGGTGGCGATGATGTCTCGCAGGAGGGTGACTTTTTCTTCTGTGGCTTTTAGTTCGTCGTCTGTGGAGGCTTTTCGTGTTTCTAGTTCGGTTATGATTTGATTCATCTCCCGGGTTTGGGCTTCTAATTGTTCAACCTGTTTGGTTAATGAAAGTATGAAGATGAAAAGGTGGGGGTAGTTTCGATTCTGATTGCGATTTAGTTGATGCTAAAGTTAGGAAATTGGAGATTTTTTATGATACTAAAGAGTATGGGATTGACTCAGATTTGTCAAGAGTGTAAATCACAGTGAACTGATTATCATTTGATAAGATGGTAAAGTTAAAAGTGAGAAAGTATGAAATACAACAGTTTCGTCTATTTTAAATCTAAGGTGCGCGACATGCTGTTAAGTGCATACTAAACCTATACAACTACACCATAAACGGTAACACATTTACATTACAAAAGGCTAAAACATTATTTACATCATATAATACCATTCAGACCAGAATAAACACAAATCAGAGGGCTGGTTTAGGCACCTTTGTTGATTATCATGTGTTGATGTATTTTAAGAGAAGCTTGAATAACAATTAATCCGAAGACAGTATTATGTATCGTTACCTATATCGCTATCATTTATCCATTAATATAACTCAACTAGAGACCAGCAGTTAGCCTCAAGTAGCTTCACTTATTCTGGCATAAACAGTAAGCTGTAACAACACAGGGACAAACTTACGTGCGCGTCGTGTTCACGACAGTTGCAATACGTGAGGCGGAGGCAGTGCATCTGTAGATAGACAGGGTGCGGGAGGGGTTAGTTCTGACGAACCAATGCGCCAACAACATTATACTTTACAAGGAAAGGAAGATACAGTTTTTATACTTTAAATCTCTCGATTATCGTTTTCACCTACAGGTTTAGTTTTTTTTTAACTTTAATAACAGATCGTTAGGTGCGATTTGCGAAAACGCAACTTGACGCTGTTAGAATTTATATTAAAGTTAAGGCCTTCTGTGTCACAAAATAACAGGCTCGTCCACACAGAGAGTGTGTTTTGTTTATTTATTTTGTGTCGCTTTGGTACGTCAATAAAATTAGTTGAAAAAAAGTGCAGAAACTTAAAAATAAAACAGCAATGAAATAGGAAAAAATGGGGTTATGGAAAGTTATGACAGTTAGGATCCATCCTCACATAATCATCATTATAATTTCCACCAAGTTTAAAGTTATAAAAATTTTCAGGGACTTGGTGAAGATTTTAACAAAATATAACGTTTAAAAAGCCTCGTGAATAGGAAACACTAGCCAAATGAATATATAGCTTCGTATCCAACAACCACATTACTACACCACAAACACCTTTACTACAGCACAGGAAAAGAAATAATACTTCGTATAGATGCGAAACTGAGCGTATCCTACGATACGTTCAGGCGTATGATGCGTAGGATACAGTCAGGTTTGTACTCAGTATAATAAAACGTAACGTGAAATGTAACACACGTTGAAACCAATTTGCCTAGTTGTTGTGTTACAGTTCATGTTGCATTGCATATATTTGGACGGCCATGTTCGTTTCAACATATGTTACATTTCACATATTATGTGTAACCACCATAATGTTGCCTGTGGGCCTAGTATTAACGTGCGGAATAAACGTAACGTAGAACGATTTTCAAATTGAAAATATTAGTTTCACACATATTAATGTATTTAGTCCTAAGACTATATTCATAATATCTATGGGTGATACTAAGGCCCACTTGCACCACAAATCACTAAATGCATTTAACGCTAAACGTATTTAAAACAACATTCTGTCGCTGTCATCTTCAAATGATTGCCAGAAATAGAACGATGTGTTAAATGCGTTTAGCGCTAAATTCATTTCATTTATGTGGGGCTTATTAGGCTCGCCGCAAAAAAATATACCAAAATGCTATACGGTAGTTGTGTTTTCGATTCAACAATCGTTCGAATTTACGTTACCATTAATTCGCACGTGCCGCTAGGCCCAGGTTTAAGGATACTTACTCCCCAAACTTTAGGAATACGTAGCGTGATTTTGAACGCGTTTTCACACGAAGCATCATATCTTTTCCTTTCACCATACTTCCCCACATACCTCATTCAATATCCTAGCGTTGTTCTGTAGCCTAGTAGCAAGCCTAGAGTTCTCGTCTCTGAGGTCAGCTAGTCGTCTCGCGAACTCGTCACGTTCTGCCTCGCGTTCAGTGGCTTGTTCTTCTACAAATTGACGCGTTGAGCGGAGCTGACGGTTTGCGGCCTCCAACTGTAGTATACAACATGTTGTAAAAAAACCGTAAGTACTAGGTACCGGTAATGGTGGGTACACATATGGGTCCTCTGTTGAAAAGAACCAAATATTATAAGCAATGCAACATGAAATGTAATGCAACAAAGCGGCGAATTCGTTTCAACGTGTGTTCCATGTTGCATTGCATATATTTGGATGAAATGTTTGTTTCACTTATGTGTACCCATCATAAGGTCTTTTTAAAATAGTAAGTTGACATTTATCTCGAATTTGCCTTTCAGAAGCCGGGATTTAGACTAAAGATAAAAGAGACTTCAAAAAACACACACGACAAACCCAGTAGCGAAGGAAACCGGAGTAGATATCTTTAATATAATTATATTATTTGTGTATAGAATACTGACTGTGCCATGTTTCAAAGGGAAGCCGGTAGGAATCGAGTTGTATGGAAACTTCGCCACTGCGACAAACCAATAAATCGGCAATAATTTACCTTACGTGACATTGAACTGTTTTAAAAAGCTAATAAAGTCATGCGGGGCGTCGATTATTTAAATTATAGAGACTCAACTAAAAATAATTTTTGAAAAGATCACAATTTAATGAGACACATGCACAATCGGTGATCCAAAAAGTATCCACCACACCAAGTAAGCTGTTACGTAGGGTGGATACAAATCTCTACAGTCTGTTTTTTTAACAAACGAGTACCGAAAATTTTGACTGCGTTTCTATTGGTCCACGTAATCAACATAAAGCCCGTTCCACACAAACGCTGAAGTGATGTCGATATTAATAATTATTTGATTTATATGTTCTAGTGCATATATATATACTATTACAATATTGTTTTATTGTTATTTATTTATGAAAATATCATATAACGCGAACAGAAAATTTTGTTACGAATATACAGATACTAAGTATGCAAATTTAAATCATAAAATAATAATTAAATTTTCTCTAAAGTTTAGAAGTATTCAATATGAACGGGCCTTAAAAATTTCAAAACAAGAACAAAGGCGTTGGCCCCTCATCGAGATTGAAGGGGCCCGTCAGGGCCGAATAATGTCAAGGCCGGACAATCCTGCCGGGGCAGCGGGATTGTCCGAAAGGGTTACCGCTGGCCCGGAACATAAAGGGCTAAGGAAGGAACACGGGTGGGTTTTAGTCAGTAAGAGTCTGATACTCCCTTCCGCTCCACCCAGAGCGGGAGGGGTCATTTGATGATTTCCCATCCTGATCACTCTGTCAATATCGGAAATGTGGGAGAGACATACTCAGTACTCATTTGTTACAAAAAACACACTATAGTCACCGACTGAATATGGTTCTCTAATTTGCACACCATCAACTAAGAACTATAAAAATGACAAGCTAAGGCTGTCCAACATGAAAAGCTACAATAACAATACATACATAATTAAAGACATAAACATAAGCGTTTCGTATCGTGCGTTACCTTCTCGCAACATATCTTATGTACGGGTGAGTCTGTCATCCTTTTGACCTGCGCGTGCGTCGGTGCAACATAATTACAAGTTATTGTTTACCATATAATAATATTACGTACAAATATATAGATATATTATATAAGGTTATGATATATATTAGTGAAAGAAAATCGAGTGCATATGCGTATTACTTTATTGTTTTTTCTCTCCAAGGTTCAGGAGAATCCACGGGAAGTAAAACAGTATTTCGTTCGACATTTTGACGTGAAAATGTATTTTTTTGTGGATTTGGCGTCCTGTCTTGTGATACATTTTTCCTTTACTCAGCTATGCGAGCTAACTAAACTAACTCTGTTTAGATCTCGGTCTGCAGCCCGCATAAGGAGAAAATTACGATTACACTGCATCCTCTTGTATTTTTTCCAAATCAGCACAAACTATATTAGAATAGCTCATGCAGCCAGTCACCAAGATGGAAGTACTGCGCTGAATACTCTGGATGCCGACGTACAGGTAAGTTCGGGAGGGAGACGCACCTGTTGATGCAGGTCATCTCTCTCCTTCTGCAGCGAGTCGATGTCGTGCGCGAGGCGCTGCACCCGCGGCGAGGCGCTGCCGTCCAGCGAGTGCGCGGCGCTGGGGCCCGCGGCGCCGGGGCCCGGGCGGGGCCGCGCGGGCAGCGAGCCTAGTTGCGGACCTGTGCCGTAGCTAAGGAACAGTATTATATGATTAGTTCAACAGTCATGACTTTTTTCACTAATACTACGCGAAACCTAAAAGTAAATGCCTAATAAAAGAGCAATGTTGGATTTTCAACTCTCGACGCTAAGCCGTGCGATGAAAATCCAACAGTGCGCTTTTATAAAACACTAACTGTGACCCGCGGTTTCACCCGCGTTAAGTTGAGGAAAAACCTACTAAAAGATATTCCACCCCCTCATGACCGGCCGCCTTGCGGAGTTATTTTAAAACTATGATATCTCCTAAGATATTCATTGAAATCAAATGATGTCAAGGGCAATTTTGTTCAAAGTGAAATACTTGTGATAAATAAACGTATTTGTTTGGATAAGGAATAACATCATGTTTATAAAAACACCTTCGCAAATAATGCATTAATTTAGAACAAATTTGATTACCATAAAAAAGGTTATAGTGAGTCCTATAACCTTGAAAAATAGACATGCTGTCAGACTTTGTTTTAGAACTTTTAAAGGGAAAACATTCCATCATATTTTCGTCGTCGTTTTTTGTTTTTATCTAATGTATGTACATATTTGGTGTATTGTGTCTTTTAGTCTATGCTAAATAAATGTATTTCTTTCTTTCTTTCATACATGAGGTTTGTGTAACTTTAACCGTTTACACAGCACAGCGTACGCAACGGAAGCTCTCAAAAGGAATAACTTTTCCCGTTTTTGCAACATTTTTCTTTGATACTCCGCTCCTATTGGCCGTAGCGTGATGTTATATAGCCTTCCTCGATAAATGGACTATCCTACACAAAAATGTTTTTTCAATTCGAACCAGTAGTTCCTTTCCAGAATTCGATCATTATAAGCGACACTATCGAATGGTGTAATAACATTTTTTTATCAAAATAAACGGGTTCGATTCCTGGCTAGAAACATTGATTTTTCAAAAATCCAATGATGCAGTTTTAGGTTTCATCAAAATCGAGCCCACGACTCCTTTGAGTACTTTTCGCTATTCCTCATAATTTCGGATTTGGCCATCCACGCCCACTTGAAAAATGCACCCTATAAATTTAAAGGCAAACTTTGGAAAAAATATTCTAATTCGGGAAAACTGGACGTCCTTTTTCTATGGGATTTATGTGTAAACTATTGCAGTTTGGACAGGACAACGTCTGTCGGGTCAGCTAGTATTGGAATAAAAATGAAATGACTCACCCCTCGGCTATAACTTCACCGCTGGTCATGAGTTGCGCGATCTTGATCATGGCGGCCTCCAGATCTGAACGAAGCAAGTTCTCCCGCTGTAGACACTCCGCCATCGCTTCCTCCATGTTCTAAAACGAGAATTATAGCAGATTCATAGTACAGTAGTGCCGTAATTACATACAAACTGCTTAGGAGCTGATTGGAGCTATAGTAACTTTTTAATTTATCAACAGAATGTGCCAATGGCATAACACAAATAAAATAATGAGAAAAAAAACAGACTTCCAAAAAAAAAACACAACATTAGTAAAAAAATACTTTAACTTCGGAAATCGGGGTATTCGGTTTTTTTGCTACCGACTTCCTGAATCACGTATATTCATACACATTAATCACGGAGATATCGGGGTACATAAATGAAAAAAAATTCGTCCCAGCAGTTGGAACATTAAGGAAGGAAGGAGTCATATATCAGCCTATAATTATAGGCTGATATAAGACTCCTTGTATGAAGTCGATTAAAATGGTTGCCTTCTACCCGAGATCTATCATATTGGGCCCGCGTGGTGGATTACGGTCCACTCCCTCCCACAGAGAGGAGGCCCGTGTCCCAGCAGTGGGAACATTATAGGCTGATTATGTATGTATGTATGTATATGAGGAGGTATGTGGGTCAAGAGCATGAGATTTAAAAAACATAAATGATTACCTTCCGATGCAATTCACAATTGTCGCAGTTCTGTTTAGAATCCAGGTCGTGGACTAGCTCGGTGATCTGTATACTGGACTCCAGCATATTACTTGTGTCTGGACGGATTCCTATAAAAATAAAATATTCATTGTGAACTTCCGTTGTGTTTTAACTCGAAAGGTACCCATGTGTACCGGTGTAATTCAGCTTTATCTCTGGGATGGCAAAGCATCTGTGATGCTTCTGGTATTAAAGATGTCCATAGGCGACAGTGATGACTTACCATCAGATGGGTTACCTACTCGTTTGCCATCCAATAATATAAATAAAAAGCTAATGTATGTTGTAATCTTTGGGGGAAGCAAATGTGCAGTTGAATGATGATTGATTATGAGTGTTATATGTATATTTCGTCTATATTTTCTAAATAAACTTACTGGGAGAAAGCTTAGCAGATAAGTCTAGCAGTGAATGAGCTTCTTGTCTCAGTCGCCGCAGAGAAATTTCCAGTTCCTTCTTGATATCTGCACTCAGGTCACGCTGTTGTTGCAGGAAGTTCACAATACCCTCCTGAATAACAGAACAATATTGTAACTTTAAAAAAACGTAAACAGACAACTCATTTATAATTTATCAATCTTTCTTCTTTCTCAGCTCAAGCACTAGAGAGTGGCAGAGGGCTGTCTTTTGTCCACGTTCAAAAAGTGCACAATTTTGATACTACACAACTTTACAAGACTTACGGCTCAGTTGAGTTTTGATTTGAACCATTTTTACCGGGACTTTGGAAACAACATATAATTAATGTAACCGCAATAAAATTGTTTTTTTTATTGTTAGCCATTATTTTGTGGAAATTATTTCACCACCACTGCTCTCAAAACGGTGAAGGGAAACATCGCGAGGAAACCGGCATGTCCTAGGACCAAAAACTCGAATAGATGCGACATCTAACAACCCGCACTGGGCCCACGTGGTGGACTACGGCCCACTCCCTCTCCCCGAGAGGAGGCCTGTATCCCAGCAGTGGGAATATTATAGGGTGTTTATACTGATTGTTAGTAATTTAAGGTCCACTCATTATAAGCCATATCTCGTTATCGTTATCATATAAAACCTTGACTAACCTCATCCAAATCCGTTATTATAGCATTGAGATCAGGTGCGAAGTGCACATGTTTCCCGCCGCGAGACACGAGGCTCTGGTTCAACTCGCTCGATAGATTCGGTGTTGATGGTCGAGAGTCTTCTTCTGCAATCGTACTGGAATAGGGGAGAGAAATATATCGTTAGTGATATCCTAATGCTTGGCAAATGTTTATGCTTATACAGAGAAGGAACGTAGCATACAAATCTACGACCAACCTTATATGCCAATAACAGACGGTAAGTAATTAATTAACTGATTAAGGTAACATAATAACCAAGGTGATGGTAACATCACCTGGCTGACTCGCACATACTAGGTAAGCATGACAAAAGGGAGGAGGCCTGTACTCAGCACTGGGTGGGACAAGGCCGCCAATGATGACGTATGACGAATTATCATCACGCCTGTGTAAGGTAGGCGGAAGACGGTTTTTTTTTCTTTTATCCACTTCAAAAAATCCATTCTAAGCTGGATACGCGGAAACGCATGTCCGAGAATCCATCCTAGACCTGGTTGGATATACGGAATTTATAGGCTCAGGGAGGATTCTCGGACATGCGTTCCGTGTATCGATCTTAAAATGGATTTTTTGAGGTGGATAAAAGGAATAACCTACAGAAGCGAGAACACCCACCTTTGGTACGTTTAAGTATGTATTTAAAAATAAAACGTGCGAATCTTTTTTGGATAGCCCAAAGACAGAATATCTTGGCTAAGTTTAGTCTGCACCATTATTCTGCAAAGAAACTTAATCTCCTAGTTCTAACGCCAGCACTTTCCTAGAAAACGTGTAAAGCAACGTGTAATCCTACAGCGCTCTCCGCGTTCAATATAATAACGCGTTGAAGGGTCTGCTGCGGCTGCCTCGGTTCTGCAGCGCGTCGAGAATGTTCGCGAGTGTCCGCATTGACTGTTTTTATGCCACCATGCGCAAGAGAGCAACCTCGATAGCGAGTAGAGTGCGGGGCAGCGGCAACAGTCTTCTTGCCGTTATTGCCAACAGGTTGGACGGGCCTTTCATGCGGCACTAGCAGGGCTTACACGCACCCGTATATCGGGCGTGGGGCAGGTAATAAATTGTATTTGACATTTTATTTATTTATTATATTAAATTCTGACATTTTTATAATTTTATTTATGTATTTTTTCTTTTTGACAAATTTAATTATGTATTATTATTATTATTTTTAATTTGATCACAATTTTATTCTGAGTTTTTAACTGTTTTAATATCATATTTTATAAGTAATTTTAATGTATGTTTTGAATCTATGGACTAGAATTATGTCTGAAATAAATAAATAAATTAAATTAAAAAAGCACATAAACGCCACAAAATTTTTGTTTAATCGTTTTCTAACATGACTGATGATGACACGTTATAATATCTCTTGCGTGTCGTCCCGTCACCTTTACCGCGCCACCCACGTAAGTGCAGCAGGAACATGGAAAGGGCATATGCGCTGGCGCATCGCCAGGTATGAACCAGGATTATGTGCGTTTGAGACTTTTAAGAGAAAGTTGCGAATAGGAACACGCTTTAAATATAATCCTAATTTGTATAAGCAGTAAAGTATCATTGTTCATGAAGATCAAGATAGAAAATATCTAGAGCATTGTAAAGTAATCTACAAGTTCAGTGTTACATACTGTGAATATGTAGGGCATATCATAACCTCAACAAAATAGAACCTTCTCAGTAAAGACAGTCGTATCGATACCTTTAGAGCTACAAATTGTATGCATGTGTAATAACAGTTTTTGAACAAAAATATAGCTACTATAAAGGTTCCGCTAATCGTAGCACTAAGGTAAACTCATGCGTGTCCCATTGAGTACAGCCATAAACATAAAGTTTGGAATCCTATTTATTACACGCAGAAATAGTACTTGACGACGTAGAAATAACAAACATTTGATGGTTTTACATTAATGACGGCTAGACTTCCCAGTTCTCAACACAGTATTAACATGTCTGTGATAGGAATAATTGAGTACGTAATGCTGTGATATAATTTGTGTCGTACAAATCTTGTTCGCATCGAGACATGCGTAATTAAGGACATAAGGGATACTTGGCCGGAGTCCAACGTATCTAGTGGTATAAGTACTAATTCGGTGCGTAAGTAACTGTATCATCAACAGGTGGACAGTATAGAATTGAACATATATGTGAACATTACGGAGCGGGTAGTGAATACTGATATTACTTCAATCGCTTTATTGGCTTTAGCTTATCGCTTTGCTTAAGAGGGCGCCGCCGACCTAACTCCGACCGCGCAGTGGCGTCCTCATCGTTTGTTTGGTTGTTTCTTTTATTTTAGAATGAAAATGCAGAAAACAAGCACGTTAAGTGTTGTGTTCCACAAGATTATACGTTAATATTATTATAAACGGTAGTTTTACATTGTTTAGTTTTATTATAATCACTAAAACGGAAAATAGTGGCCACTATTAAGAGCACAACTTAACGTGCTTATTTTCTGCATTTTCGTTCTAAAATAAAAGAAATAACCAAACAAACGATGAGGGCGCCACTAGGTGGTCGGCGTAGCCTTAATAGCTGGACAGCCAGCAAAACATGATTAATGCAATGATTACACGTTCGGGAAATGCGTCACCCATGTACACAAAATCCCATCTGTTTACAAATCGAAGTAATCCATCAATATTATTAGTGTGGCATAAGTTTGGCGCATCGCCAGCGGGACAGCGCATTAATTTTGCACGAATCTTAACACCTAGTGATTATTAACACTAAACACGCGACCGAACGTGAACGTGATTATAAACACGCGTGGTTTTGTTAGGGTTTACATGTAGAAGAAAGTTACATTTTTATTTTGTGCTGTCGAAGTGCGAACGAAGGATCGTGGTTATTTGGAGGAGTTAACAGAAATGGATGCCACCGATAAAACACAGGACTTGAAACAAACATTTCAATAGTTAATTTTCAAATACATAATTATCTGCGCAAAAAGAGTGGTGTTCAACAAAGAATATTTTTCAATTAACGTAATCGAAGTAAAATAGGCTTTTACCCCTTCACCATTTTGTAAGAGAGAAAATTTGTAAGAGAAAAATTGAAGTCTTACTGAAGAGTCAACCCTATTCAAATACCGTGGGAGAGCGTCACAGCAGCTTACTTTAGCACCTCACTATTAAATCGGAGCTTCCGCCAGTACACTCTCATCGCTGTACAGATTTACGCTAATTTCTCTTAATCACCGCATTACTCTTTGTTAGCAATTAAATGTACTATTATAAAGCTAATGTATTGTTGACTCTATGTGAAGGGAATAAGGGCTAGAGAGATATTCTTCCGGGTTGACTAAGAGAAACACCTTATCGTTTATTATTTGTGTCAAAAAGCGCCAAGGGATTACCAGTTTGGTTGCGGGAATAACAAGTTTCTTTAGAAGTTTGCCAAAAGTATTAACGCTGTACTCTGTCAGGGTGCTAGTATGCTAACCTTAAAATTTCAAACAAAGCTTCAAACAATGCTTTTATTTTTCGTGCAGATAATCTAAGCTATACTGACTCTTTTGTTCTACTAGCTATTAGCAATAACTACTTTTCTTCGTAAATCGTGTGTAGGCGTCAAAATATTAATAATGCTTTTCGGGTGTTACTGGGGCTTCCGCGGTTCTGTATTGCGTCGGGCATGTTTGCCGAGGAATTATCTATGATAGTTTGAGGCCATCATGCGCAAAAGAACGGCATCCCTAATGCTTGGGATACGTGGAAGCTCCAATAGCATCCTGAAGATTATTGTGGAGAGGCCAGACTGCCCTTTTCTGATGCACTGGTCCCGTCGACATAGCTGCGGGCCTGGTGCTGAGGAACGATATTTAAATAGATATGTTTTAGTTTATTTTTTATTTAATTTTGATACTATTTTATTTTGTTTTAATTTCAGTATTTTTTTAATTTTTTGTTAAATTTGATTGTAATTTTGATTTTAATATTTATTTTAACTTTGATTTTTAGTTTAATTTTAATTTTGATTCTAACACTAACACAGTTTGTAAGTTCTAATACTAACTAATACAATATGGATGATTTCCGAATCAAATGATTTGAATGAATTTGATTGAATTACTTTACCAAAATGTTTGCATTGTTCGTAGATAATATTTTAATCACTAAACAAGATTGGAGTTTGTGAAAAAAAAAAAATACTCCAGAAAACCCGTCAATCCTACGTCAATTCCAAACCGAACATTTCGACGTAAATCCATCGAACGGAGTCGATTTCTTTTATTTTTCTCATTGTATGAGTAATATTCCTAGTAACCCGAGCAGCTGAACTAAATTCATCACATACAATGCTGATAGATCAAAGCGGCTCAAGAACGACAAAACAAAGCGTACGCGCAGACGTACCAAACAGTTTTGTTGTGTCAGTGGCGCACCTCGGGTTGGGACGGCGGCGACTTAGTTGCGTTCGTCTTGTTTATTCGTAAATAGATGTTCGGATAATAATGGAAGATGTTTACGATGTTTAAGTGGTTAGAAAAACTTCGCTAAAATCGAATGCCGTAGTGTTAAACAAGTCATTTAGGAGCAGTTAGAAGATGAAGGTATTAGGCGCTCCATAAAACCAAATACAAGAAACTTTTGGCTTCAATTTTGTAACTACATATTTATAAGGAAAGCGGCACGAGAAATAAATAAAACTTAGCACAGCAGCTACGACATGCCACACCGCATCAACGCTTGATTTATTGATCTCTTAAGCCCATTAGACCCATCGAGATTGTACGTATCGTAAGCTACTCGGGGAAATACAGGAGAAAATCTTACGGTAACTAATATTTATAGTCATTTCACTTCGACCAACCAATCGCAACCAATATTTGAATAGCAAATTACGATTTCAAAAACTCTGTTTTCCGTCATCAATAATCGTAAATCTGTGGTATACTCACTCATATTCTCCTGGGACGAGCCTGGCCAGTAGCTGTGCTAGTACAGTACGGTTGAGCTCGTCTTCCGCGCTGGCACAATACGCCACCAGCTGACCCACCACACGGTGTAGACTCACTGCCACGCGTTTTAGGTCATCCCTGGAAATAAATATTACTAATTAGTATAATTACAACTTGTTTTTATTGGTTTAAACACAATGGAAAGGATATACGGTAAGTGTGCATACACACGTACGACGCGCATTTTCTGCGGGAAAACATGCCTTGGTCAGCAGTTACTACGTGTAAATTTCGCCACTCGCTCCGGTTATACTTAACTTAAGCCTTAATCGACAATGATACCAAATTCTGTTTTTCTTTTAACGAATATCATCTGTCTAGCCTTTTCCAAACTATCTTGGAGTCTCCTTACAGTCTTAGCGGATGCAGCTACTAAGCCACGAATGCAACCCAATCCAAATTCATCGTTAACTTGAAAGAATCCTTACAAGGTGCTCCATTCCAAATAAACAATATTAAAGGGCCTATAGAACATTATGGGTAATAAATTAATCTTGCGTCAGTTTGGCTGTTTGTTTGTACCAAACGGCTGCAAAGTTTTGATGAGCAGAACGTGACGCAACCCGGAACAACACATGTTACACTTTAACCCAGAATCGAATTCCGTTCCCAGGCGTAAAAGCTCGTCTTAATGTCTTCAAATATACATGCGTTTTAAGAGTTGTGAAGAGGAGTTTTAAGCCTGACGCAGATTTGGGCGGGCCGCAATGCAAACATATTCCTACATCTTTTTCGTACATTTTGTATGAACCATCGCACACTACAGGCCGGCCGCACCGCGCTTTTTTGTATTAAAATACGATGCGCTGTGGCCCAATGCGGCTGGAGTGAGCGCGTAGCTTTACTTAGCTAGACTTGATTTGAGGTTCCCTTCAATTTACATTGAAATCCCTAACAGAAAAGTCAGAACTACACTAAGCACTTCCTCTAAACCGCGAATAAATAAGAGCTACGCCTGCACTTTTAGACCAAGAACTAAATCTCAACTTGATTTAAAATAACAGCGAGATTAATGAAATCCGTGCCTGATAGAGGAAGTAGGAACCCTGGCCCCTGACCTATTATCGGATTATTCAATCTAATAAATGGTTTCCCCATTTCATTCCCACATACACAATCATGTTCCGCTTAGACCGCTCTAAGGGCCCCCCTTAGAGCGGTCTAAGCGCTACGTACATCGTCTATAGCCTTGCCACGTCTAAAGTGTGTCCCAGTGTCACTATCGAGTCTAACCAGACGAACCTGAATTAGGCCAGCAGACTATTGTTTTATTTCAATCTATACTATACAACGAGAGCCGGTCGAAGTGGCGGTGCTTGGGGGAGGCCTATGTCCTACAGTGGACGTCTTTCAGCTGAAATCAATGAATGAATGAATACTATACAATATCATAACGAGGTAAAGATGTGAGTTTGTATGTAGGGGTAATCATCGGAACTACTCCCGGTCGATTCTGTAAAAATCTCACCGTTAAAACTTAGGTGAAGTGAGTTTGTTTTTGCTAGGAAATGACACTATTGACAGCTCACTCCACGCTCACTTCACCTAAGTTTTCACGGTGAGATTTTTACAGAATAGCACACCGCTGATCCGCTTCCGAAAAAACTTTCACTAATGTGAAGCCGCACAGTATTGCCAAGTGCCATCCATACTAATATTATAAATTTGAAAGTAACTCTGTCTGTCTGTATGTTACCTTTTCACGCCTAAACCACTGAACGGATTTCGATAAAATTTGGCAGAGATAGTTTGCATCCCGGGGAAGGACATAGGATAGTTTTTATCGACATACCTCTCGGGCGAAGCCGCGGGCGGAAGGTAGTTGGATATATGTTATGATAAAACAAGAAATTTCACGGAGACGCAGTCTCGAGAAGAAGCTAGTATTGCATAAAAACAATCAATCCCGTATATTTGGATAAATCTATGTTCTAAGTTCGGTATGAGAGTAAAGTAAATCCCTACCTTTCCCTGGTGACCTCCTCCAGCTGTCTGTTCTGGTCGAAGCTAATGTTTCTTCTCGCCTTCCACTTGTCTTCGCCGACGGATAGCTCGTCGCGAAGACTTGAACACTGTTGACAAAATAGTATCCACACTATAGATTAGACATTAGTAAATTAGTATCCACACTATCCACGTCACTATCATACAAATTGAAAAAAGGTTGGAGTGGACAAAACTGGATTGAATTTGGTAAACAATTGACACATTTTAATCGAATTCTTCAAATACGAGGAGGTTCCCACTTCATTTATATACTTATACTTGTTTAATGTTATCATTAAACAAGTATAAGTACAAGTACAAGTACATTATATAACTATTATTACAAGTTTGATCTTAGCTTGAAGCATTGATCCTGAATAAACAATTAAACCTTTGCTTTCTAGCATGTTCTCAAACGTTATTAATGCCATCAACATACCGCTGCATTGCAAGTAGGTACTGAAACTAACTATTGGACGGTATCTAGATGTCAGAAGCTTACAACTTATAAGTACCTAACAATAAACGTTATTCATGTTCTATAAATTCCATGTTTATAAACCAGTTGTTAACTTATACTATTCACATAAAACATACCATAAACTTTCTCAAAATCACCATGATGAAGTCACATTGTCAACTGCACAAATACTATGTCTTTAGTTCATTGCATAATAACTTTATTTGTAACACTTTCATCGTACAACTTGTTAATAATTCACACATTATGCACTTTGTTCGTCTGTCTAATTGTTTAGAGTCAATCTAAATTAAACTGTAACCTGTTCAACTTACGTCTGAAAATTGTGGAGCACAATAAAATAATTGGAAGGATATCAACTGCGGGAAGTGTTAGAGGTGCAATTCTAAGGAAATAGTTTCCGGAGCGTCTTCATTAGCATGAAAAACACTGATATGAGCTTACGATAATTGGAAACAGGTTTTAATTGAACACCCTTTCATTAATGTTTAGGTTAATGTCATCGTATGTAAATTCTTTTTATAACATCGTCTTTGTTTTGAGTGATGTTTAAGTACCCGCACTTATAGATTGTCTATGCTTTCATTGTAGCTTATTGGAAAGAAAGAGTACAAAGAGTACTAATAATTTAGTAATATTAAAAACATTTATAACAACATTTTCTTGTTTGTAAAACACTGAAAAAAGGAGAAAGATAGAAGCTTCTGTTGATATGTATAATCACTACTTATATAAGAAATGAGATGAATCTTCAAACAGATTCAATATTCAAAATCCCATGCGTCAATAATCAATATCAAACATAAACTGTGAATTTTTACGTCGACCCTACCTCTTAACCTACCTTTAACCTACCTCTGAGTTAAGTAAATAACAAAATAAGCTCAAGATTATTTTCTCTTACAGTAGGTACTGACTTTGTTTAAAATCACTTATAACGACAGAATTAGATCACCAAGGCTGAAATTGGGTGTCGACCTCAATAGAAATATAATTTATTACATCTTTACGTCATACACCCATTTTAAACTAAGAAAAAATAGTACCACTTACATCGACACGAGTAGGTTAAACAGTCACACAAAAATATAATACTACCCTCACAAAACGAATACAGCTGCGTATAAAAATAACGCCAAGAAAAAAGATAGCCATGTGTGGGCATGGCAGGATGCACGTGTGCAATAACAACACGTCAACACCTCTATTGTGAGGACGATAAGGTTTATTTCTGTATGTTATTGTTATAAAGCAGAGCATGTGATGATGCTAAGTTGCAGTATGTGGTTGCAATATTTGCTTATTGTTACCTATTGATAATGAAAGGCGAATAAACGAGGGAATTTGTTTAACTTTCTGTTAGAACGTGATCATTTATGTTAAAATATACGGTAATTGAATCGTGTGAGGTGTTAACAGCTGCAAACAATGAGAAAATGTGTGTCAGTTAAGAAGTTAATAACTAATGAAAACACATGTTTTACTATTCCAATCGACAATGCCATAGCGTAAAGATAACTTCGTAAGACAAGCACTGGACGAGTATTTATGACTGTACGTATATGGTTTGTCCATATTCGTCCAGTTCACATGGCAACTTCATAAATTAACCACAATAACTATATTAGTAGCTATCCAAGATAACACACGGTTAAGGGCTAAA
Organism: Luperina testacea; assembly: GCA_927399505.1. Taxonomy (NCBI): domain Eukaryota; kingdom Metazoa; phylum Arthropoda; class Insecta; order Lepidoptera; family Noctuidae; genus Luperina; species Luperina testacea. The sequence continues at coordinate 1,224,459 of OV656774.1, forward strand.
TTAAACGCATGTTTCTTCATTTAGACCTAAATTATTTGTTTTCACTTTACTAGGGACTTATGCCAAGCTAAAAATTACTGAAGTCCAAGAAGATTAGAAGGTTACATTACATGGTAGCCCTTTCTATGTGCATACTAAACTATCACGTGCGTACTTTCAATAATGAATTAATGAGTAACAACATAGACATTACTTTATCAGAGACATCTGGTACCCTATTACATCTACTTCAAATACGGAACATTAAAACGCCAGCATCTGGCGACACAAGGGGGTACATTAAAATGTCAAGTTCAATGCTCCTCATTAATAATTTTCCCTACTAAAGCATTACTATGCCGCGATGTAAACACTGGGCTTCGAGTGGCACGAGTGGCCATCAATGGCCCATCGAATCGAGGGATCGATTGTATTAATACTTTATGACGTGTTTACTGTTTAATGGGGCGGGAGAGAGATTCTATTGTGTAAAGCATAGGGGAGATTGAATTTTGGTGGTCTGTGTAGATGAAATTGATTTAAATAGCAGTGGCAGCTTTTGTTTGCTTGGGATGGGAAGTGAAATGGTAGATGCGGGAGAAACTAGAGTTTACAACATAGCTTGTATGAGAAGCTGAGCTTGAGATATGAATGAAACGACTAACTACACAAATGTCAAACTATTATTCGAATTTTCGGAGCCTAGAAGCATCATGTTCTAAAGCCTCAATGTTTTGACTCCTATGTAACACTTCAGACATTTCAGGACCACTCAAGGCCTCAAAAGAAAACAGAGAAGTCACAACGACTTTCGTGTGATGACAGACAGGGATGTCTATCCCCAAAGTATGATGGATTCATATTCTTATCACGGTCACAGAGTTTATCCTGTAAACTCTCAAAACAAAAAAATATAAATTCATTTATCTCGGTGAATGTATACTTCTATTAATATTCCCAAAAACAAAGGTGATATTTTGCACAAAATAATGTCCATCCTACACAAAACCTGCTTGTACAGTACCTATATTTGCAAACTAAATAGCTGTAAACACTTCGTAAAGTGTGTCGAAGCAGATGCTTAGTATTCACATTTGGTACGAATAAAATGTTCAGAATAAAAACGAAAATAGGACGAAACACAAGGGGTTTTTACACAAATTAAAAACGGTCACAGTCTAACGGTCAATTACATCTCACATGTCTAAAACAGAACCGTATTTAGGCTAAAATCAACCTTAATATGTCAATGTAAGGTTTATATTCGCATATGTATTTTTCTCGCGCGTAAATGACGTCATATGCGGCGTGTACGCATCACACGTCCGTCGCGGAAAGCGTCTGACGCTGCACTGAAAGCACTTGTTTGTTTATATGCTTGTGTTTGTTTAATGGCCACGAAATTTAGAATTTGCGTTTGATTGAGCTATAAAACTGTCGATATTAATTATCTGTAAGGGTGATGTGTGAGATATTATAGTAATGTAAAATCGATCTTACTTTAAAATGTAGGGACGGGGTTGCAAGATAATATGGGACTACGTGCAGGCGAAAAGCCCGAAAAGTTAAAAAGAAGTCGCAGCCTTCCAAAGATCTAACCTGGATAAACCAATTCACAAAACAAAAGCAGTAAGTATTTAATTCAAGACATGGTTTTCTGGAAATCTCAAGGCTATTGGGAGACCTAAATTCTTAGAATCTATGCTACCACAAGTTATGAAGGCTCTACGGTATGTAAAAGAACTTGATATGCATGAGATCGATCCGTATCAAACGTCGGATTTACAAGCTCTTGAAACCATAAACGGTTTCAGCTGCCAATCTTGATTAATTTAATAAGGATCAACAAGTGTTACATCGTATTACAGAACAAGACATTGGTCATATAGATGAAAAGAAAACCAAGTCTATAAATTTTATGAATTGTTTATGAACATGTAAAGGAAAATATTGAGAATAAATAGTTCATAAAACAATGAAATCAGGGCAAGTTTCATCACCATGGGAGCTAGGCACTAGGGACTGTTTCGCGCAGAAGGAAAAACCTCTTTACACAATTAGGTTTATTTATAAACGTTGCTTAAAATTAAGTAGTGATTAACGCCTGCTTAGGCATACATTTTGGACGTTTAAACGTCTCTAACTTTAAGAAATGTTTATAATATATAAAAGTAAATATTTGCAAAGGCATAATACATGAAAAAGGGAATATAAATCCAAGCAGTAAGAATGAATAAGTACCATTTATAGATCACTAAGATCACAATCGTAACCCCTTCTCTACAGACATTACAGAGAATGTCCCTGCCTTTAATGTTAATATGATTAACCCAACAGTTGTAGGGCATTGTCTTATGAACAATTCAAATTCATCTGCTCTAACGATCATCTCAACAAGTCAACCTGTCTTCAATTCAAATCTCAACCGTCACTAACGAATCCTTAAGAAGTCAACCTACGTTGCGCACAGACTTTATTAGTACCAATTATGTCTAAAATTAAGAAAAAAGTCCATATCAAGAGGCCGGATGTCACCAATTTATTTTTAGCTCCTCTGTCGTTTTATAGCAACAGGATAAGGAAGGGGGTTCGCCGTGAAACAAGCTTGCGGTGTGGTCTCGATCTTTTGTTTTTTGCTAATCTTGGAGAGAAAGGGGTGATTTCAGTGGCTGTTGGTGTGTGCTTCAGAAATTTGAGACGTTTACGTTTCAAACATATTGAATGTTGATGGCTCGACTAGGTTTATATTTATATATTCTTGCATCAAAACAAATATGGTTTTAGTCTGTTGATTATTTTGGGAAAACGTTGTTGTTAGGGTTTTAGCAGGAATGAGAATCAATGCACTAAAAGCATACGTAAAGGGTTTCTACATCAAATATAATATAGCCATTCCGACAATAACCATTTTTTTTCTACAAGACCTCTATAGTGATGAGGCTTTTGGAATGGAGCAATTACAATGATGCTGAACTCCTATAAAATATCTGTATAACGTTCAAATCTGGTATCTACGCCGTAAGACTACATTAGGACACATCAAGTAAACAGCAGTTTTCATGAACGATATGCATTTTATGATACACAAACATGATATTTATCAAAGGGCCTACATTAGGACACATCAAGTAAACAGCAGTTTCCATGAACGATACGCATTTTACGATACACAAATATGAAATTTATCAAAGGCAGCCAACCGGTAAAGGGCACAGTTTCTTCCGTGATCCCGGGTGGTAAGGCACGTATGACCGTTAGCGTTGCTGTTTATGTAATGTGATTTCATGTTTGCTGTCAAAATAGAATACGTGTGAAGTTTTACGAGAAGTTTCCTTCAACTTTCAAAATAATGTAGATAGTTTGCGTACGTTTTTTAGTTGGGAAAGTTGGTTGGTAGCATTTTCTGGGAAGACAAACTTAAAGTATTGATTTCAATTAAACCATTTATACTTTTGAATTGTGAAACAAAGGAGTCGGTCATTCGGGAAAATGAAGCTACTCGTAGTTGCCCATTCCAAAGAGTAGTAGGTCCTTTGGAGAAGAACGAGCAAGAAACTCCATGAACACTCTTTTAAATTACTTATTTATAAAATATTAGTTACATCATTAATCTTAAACTAACTAGATGTGGAGCAGTGTCCCGTGGTAACAGCCCCGACTTACGAGTTGTAGGTCGTGGGTTCCAACCTACTCGGGCGCGTTAATTTGTGAAATTCATTTGATCACTACTGCACTCAAAACGGTGAAGGAAAACATCGTGGGTAAACAGGTATGTCCTAGAACCAAAAGTTCGAAGACATGTGACATCTACCAAACCGCATTGTGCCCGCGTGGCGGATTACGGCCCACTCTTTCTCAAAAAGAGGCCTGTGTCCCAGCAGTGGGAACACAGGCCGATTAAGTAACCAGATGTCTGGATCAGCAGTGGTCCTAAAAACTGGGACATACTGACTATTGCCTATGATACTGCAACATCTGTTCACTCTGATCTTACTACGATGACTCATAAAGAGAACCTATACTTTTTTACATCACCTTAGCACTGACTCACGTTATTATTAAGACTTTTTATTAAACGTGGAAAACCACAATTGTTAACACCCACATGCCTTAGTAGATACCTAATACCATAGTCCTTTATACCCACAGTCGTCGTCACAATATTAAACACTAATGGACATGTCAGTTAAACAATATAGAGTAATCAACCGTGTATCGGAAAGCCGAAACTTTTCAAATGGATAATTGTTTCTGGTCGTAAATTCTCCTCTTACTTCCCGCCCAAGTAACTATGGGAAAAGACTTAATTACTTAATGGTGGATGGATATAGGAAATGAACGGACAATGAACTGACGAGCTGAGGGCCCCGTATACTACCGCCCATATAGGACTAAAATTCTTCTTAACCGTTTTTGCTCAATGATTGAGCCGTTTTCAAAGTACGCAGGTACTGATTCTATATATGTACAGTCACGAGCACTAATATGTCAACACTTGGCAACTTTCAATTGCGATTTTTCGTGAAATAACGAATGCAACGTTAAAATACAATACTCTACACAAACCTATGGGTTCTAAAATGTACATACTTCTACTAAACTTAAAATTACTCTTCTGCCAGAAAGTGCAAGTATTTAGTTTCTCACACGTCATTGTGATTAACTTAGTACTTGCACTAGGTAACTGAATACTTGCCCGCAGTACATTCTTAGATATTTTTATCAGTCACCTGTCCTTTGTCATTTCTCCTAATGCACTTATGAAACAGTGTCTTATGAACGTGATAAGATGATAACATTTTGTCCTAAGCTTTGATTTCATTTTCATATTTTTTATTATATTATTTTGATCTCATGTGGAGAAATTTTTCATTTTCAATATTACTAGTGTTGCTAAATTGAAGAAAATTTTATATAATTGCTTCTTCGAGCGTAAATTGTAGTTTTTTCTGTTATTGACTTAGTCTATTAAAAAAATCTGTTTCATATGATTTAAATACCTATTTAAATCATATGAAACAATTTTTTTTTAATAGACTACTACCTACTACACGTGGAAACTTGTAATTGGCCTTATTTTGTATACATTATTACTTACTTTATCTGTTTAGCTGTAAGTTTTCCTAAAATAAATAAATAGAACATACACTTTCGGTCACGGACAAGAACAGATTTAATTTCCGCATGGCCAGATCATTATAATTATACCGTAATCTATAAAATCCATTTAGAAATTAGCACACGTAGTATTAAAAACATTACTACTTTTACTAGGACAGTGATATGATAACGCGCAAGAGATTCACTGAGATTAATAGGTCAGTTAGTCTGGACTTCGAGAGCACTCTAGGTTGCGAGAGCGTTTATATTTTCATCTTTATCTCAAGTGCATGAAACATTAGCGAATATGGCGCGTACATTATGGACTTCTGAAGGGCTTGCTTGTAGTATTAGGGTGTGGCATTGCAAAGGAATGGTAGGTATGGGGAAATGTATTTTAGGCGCAAGTGTTGTGTAATAGAAGTTCCATTAGAATAATTTTGATAGGAAACCTGACGGCACTTGACGCGAATTCAAACTGTCCAGACATTATTTGGTTTAGGCGCACATCAGCATTGCGCCTTTTGGCTTGCCTGCATCGTGCATATATCGTGGTAATTCGGACCGGGCGTACGAAAACCCCGACTACCAGTAAGAAACCGTCAGAAAGTCTTGTTTCGTTGAGTCGCTCAGTGTCTGCTCACGTTTAGGCAATGCTGAGCAGGTACCGTAAGGTTGAATGAATGAAATCTTATGCTTAAGGGGGAAGCGCTAAGGTAGCCCGCGAAATTCAAATTTTCTTACGTTTTTTGCAATTTGCTGGTCAGTATTAAGTTGTACGTTGATTAATATATGAATCGCGGCCGTAACTAACATGTATTTACAGAATTATAATCATTAAAGTCATCAACACAACTCTCTAAGACCACGTAAGTCCGAAGAATGATAATTTCATGAAACAGTTATTCTTTGGACTTACGTGGTCTTAGAGAGTCGTGTTGATGACTTTAATGATTATGATTCTGTAAATACATATTTGTTACGGCCGCGATTCATATATTAATCAACGTACAACTTAATACTGACCAGCAAATTGCAAAAAACCTAAAAAAAACGAATTTCGCGGGCTACCCTGGCGCTTTCGCCTTAAATGCGACATGACATATTTTATGATTTTTTAAGTTCATTACTATGCTAACGTAGCTGGGTAAGGTACGTAACGTTGTTGAGGGTCAAGCACAAAACAAAAAGATTAAAAAAAAAATTAAAATTCTAAGCGTGTCATAATGACAAAAGAACTCGTGATGCTAAATGTGACCACATAGTATCACGAGTTCTTTGGTCATTACTATGATGAAATAATTCTAAGTAATTTGCAAACTGTAGGAGGGTTTTCTCAAATTACTGTTATCAGGAATACTACCATTTTGTATTGTACACACAGCTTCATTAAGTCATTACCCCTCCAAAAGACATGTGCGTTCAAATCCGTGATAGGCCCAAGTTGGTTTTTGTATTTTGCAAAAACATTTTATTTTAATTAATTTATTGTTTTAGTGAATAAATAAGTTTAAGATAATATTTATTTTTTTAAATTCTGTTTTTATTATTGTTTTTTTCAATAAAACGTTAATACTTTTATTATTGCGAAAACGACAAGCAATAAATAGGGTTAACATTTAAGAACGTTTCATTCATCGTCTAAATAGACTAGAGGTTTCAAGACCGCTTGCCGTGCCTATGAGTGGGAGTTCAAATCATAGGCACGAAATGTGCTTTTTGTTCATTATAATTATTATTTTAATATATTTTTCTATTTTGTTTTAGTAATTATTTATAAAGAATTTTAAAATAAATAAAATACCTTAATAATCATATAATAATATTTATTATTGCTATTATTTAACAAAACTATGATCTTATTTTACAACAAAGGTTTATTTTGATTTGATAATTTTATTTACAGTTATCATAATATACTATTTTACCAACTGACACAATTGGGTTCCTAGACAAGTAGCATCCTATTAACGTAAACGATAAAATAGTAAGCGGTAGAAATATTTTAGATTGACATAACCTAACGAAATGTCACGTGACCTGTCATGTCGTCTCAGTATACAAATTTGACATTTGACAGTCTGACAAGTGACATCGAAAGAGACAAGTTTTGAAGCATTTGCAACTTGTCTAGGAACTAGAAGTTAGTTTGGCAGGATTACAATCATGAGCATAATAAGTGAATAAACATGTTATCAATAGATAATCAATTAACATCTCTTATTAGCTCATGATATCTACTTAGAATATTTTGCTATACAAAGTAAAATAGTGGAATCAAATGAGTTAAATGTCTTCGTTGTTTATTTTGTTGTCATACTTAATTAATATAACTGCTTTTTCTGGTTCTCTTCGATGTTCTTCTGTTAGACATATTTTGCAGGTCGATAACTGTGAATGTTCGCTGCGTGTAAATGTCTTCGAACCATGGACAGAGATATACCATGCCGTTGCGAACTGTAACGAGTGGATGTAAACGGCGGTGTAGTGTGAACCTTAACAATATCCCGATTATGTTCAGATTGGTCCGTATAGATCCCAGTAGTTCTCCGACCCATGGACATTGTCTTAACATCGCCGGTTTCTTGAAATCTGCGCACCCATAAGCGCACCGTTTGTCTCTGTATAGAAAAACATGGTTTTAAATAAGTTATTAAATACCACACACATAGATACCGCAAATAGCTCAACAAGAAAAAAATCGGAGAACACAATTAATATTATAATGAACTTACTGCTATGCCAAGCTGTCTCGCAATTCCTTTTATGCTCACATTTTGTTCACACAGAACAACTACAATTTTAGTTCTCATAAAATCATAAATAATTTTAAAAATTAATGGATAAATCGTAGTCGTTTACTCTTCGCCGTTTTAAGTGAACGTATACATCAAACGTTGTAGTTATAACTTGAGGGTATGGATTAATTTTATAAAAACAACGTAAGTAAGTAAAATTAATGGATACCCTCAAATTATAACATCTATCGATTAGACATCCCCACCTAAAGATAAAATGACTCAGACCATAGTAGATAACAATTTCAACGCAATTCATATGGGCTCGCTGGCTAGTTCGTCAAACTGCCGGTATGAGTATGACGACGTTCGGTGATGCGATGGTTCGAATCCGAGTCGAAACAGGGTTCTTTTTGAAGTATTCTTTAGATTATTTGTAAGGAATTTAATGTATAACATTTTAAAACTTGAGGGGTTAGCACATACTGACGCTGTCTGTACTACATTGGTTAACAAAAAAAATGTGTGTCATACATATATAAAGCAAATAAAAACATTACTATCGCTCCCCAGTCCAACTAGTTGGTGTCATCGACCGATGACCCAATGATAAGATAAGATTTCAACAATATTTGCAAAAAAAATTATGGATGTCTGATTTTGTGTCATGTAGGAACCTGAACGATATTTTTTTTTTTTCCTAGAAAATCAGGAGTTTTTTGTTTGCTGCGTTTTAATAAATACTCATTTGACTATTGTATTTTTTTGTCATAGTGGGTCGCCAGTATGACCAGTATCCAGAAGTCTTCTTTGAGATAATTTAGTTTCGAAAACACCGCAAAATTTATCACCTCAATACTAGTATCTCAATATCCTAAGCCAAACTACTAGTCTTTCATTCCAAGAGGTTAACCAAAGTTCCTCTCACACCGCCATTAATTTGTGGCAAGGACCACAAACTAATGGCAAAGGGAAGCCGGCCCGGACGCGCATGTTATGCTTGCACTGACCATAGCATCCGGTAATATTATACCACCGATAAGTAATTAATAACGTTTAATTATGTAGGTCAACGGACAATTTCAGACAAACTATGGCTTAATAGGCAATGTGTTTTAAACACTATTAAATACTAACAGCGCCCCGCGGTTTCGCCCGCATAAGTGTCGATCCCGTTCGAAAAACACGTGGCGCCATCTATTATCATAATAACGTTATTGTTGTTTTCCTCGGGAATAACACTTTTTTTCGGGATGAAAGGTACCCATGTCCGTTTCTGTACACCTGACGACAACGTATATGCAAAATTTCTGGATGATCGGTTCAGTGGTTTAGGCGTGAAAAGGTAACAAACAAACAAACTTACTTTCGCATTTATAATATTAATTAAGTAGGATTTAGGAAATATGTTTTTGAATTCCATCAATATTTTTCCGTAACAGCCTGGCGGAGTCTTGATTTGTGGCAATTAGCTCACATCCTATTGCCTACTTAGGATTTAAACACTGGGGATATAAGGATGTCTCGACTCTGTGTTCAGAGAATATTGGAGTGACAGTCAATCAGACAAAAATCTGGCAATTTTTGTCAAAAGACTTCATATAGCAAGTAAAAAGAAAAGCTTGGTAATCCAATTATACTTACTAAAGAAATCAAATTACATTTACATAATGTCATAAATTGTAGACAGCCGAATTACATAATGGCGATAAATCAGACTGATAAATACGCCAAACGGAAACAATCCGATCTTGCATGAAACGTAACCAATTTCAACTACCACTAACAAGACTACACTCAATCTAACTTTCCACCCTATTCCTCACATAATAAGGTTGATAATGCTTTCATAGTATGGTCTCCTAGATGCACTAGTTGCGCGTTGTAAAAGGGTTATGACGCGTGTTTAGTGCAGTGTTTATGTGAAACGTGTAATGCCGCATTCTTGACGGTTTTGTTCTACTAAAACCAGAGGATATACATCTTTTTCCTCTGAAAGCGCCTGAAAAAGGTTTAACGACTTTGTTATAGGTAACGCCACCTGCTGTTACGGGAAATACATTGAAAAATGCTTAGAAATAGACATGCACTTTTCAACGAGAATTTATTATTGAATTGTTATAGTTTTCACGAACAGTATGCTTAGAACTTGCAGTAAAATTACATCTAGTACGATTGTGTTACGTAATCAGAGTTAATTAAAAATAATTCAAATTAAGCTGAGAATCGGTACTTCTTGAACGTCAAAATTACATAAGACAGTCCCACAAAACATCCGCCCTTCACCACTTCCTAGTATTAAATATTTGAAAATTCGCAAACATCACGCCAACCTTGACTTGAAGACAGTTGAAGATTGGCACAAACATGAGGAAGACCACATCTTGAAGCCATCATAAAAGCTGACGTCAATATAAAGTAATCTCACGTGACATTTGATTGGGCGCGCGGGTGCATAGTAAATAAATGTTACACGTAAAATTAGAATGCGGTTCAGTCAACTCGGCGGCGCATCGCTCCCAATTATCAGCGAATGCACAAAGCAACTAGGACTACTTTTTTGACAAGTACCTACTTAGAAATAATTGTGACCGGGACAGGTGTCAGTTTGTGTATGTGTTCATTTGTTATTACGCATATTCCAACGTTAGTACCAACGGTTTGGGTCGTTGGATTCCCGAAGGGTGGATAGGTTTTAGATGCCAATAGCTAATCTAACATTTAACAATTAAGTCAGAAGGGACATTGCGTAACACACTAAGGCTTGTGTCACCAACATTTAAATCAATTGATTAAATATTTAATAAGTTCTATATTCAAAATTTCCTTAGGAAATTTGACATAAGTCAACTGTTTAAATACCTAACCGGTGGTTTGAATGTTGGTGCACTCAGGCCTTACAGTAACAATGGCTTTCATTTTGACAGTTCAACAACATTCATTGCGTTATTTACGTTGTTGAGCTGACAAATTTTTCGAACTTATGAAGCAATGGATTAGCAATATCTTTCAAAATGATTCAGATTCTGATTGATAGTGTGTTACGCAATTAGGGCGCAGGTTAGACTAGCCATTGGTCTTTGAGACGACTTGTTACGTTCTGAGCTCAACAAGAAAACTAAAAGATTTGACTAGCTTTCGTCTTACTGTAAGTCTAACGGCTAGCTTGGTGCTCTTTCTTTACCTAGCTTTTTTGTTTTAAATATTAGATTACATGTTGATGAGCTAGTTGCAAAGAAAAGTTACGGAACTGTAGTGCGACCTATTACTATTGTAACAGAACACATAACAGATACAGGGAATGTTAATGGCTGAGCACTGAACAGTCCTTTAAAATGGGTTATCGTGTCGCTGCACACGGGGCTAGTAATCTTTCACTATTTCTGCACTATGCACTGCCGCAATCTTCAGCCTACGCATCACGTACGTTAAAGATACGCAGTTTAAATAAATACAATTATTTCAACTAAACCCGTGGAGAAAAGTTCAGAAAAAATGCTGCCAGCTTAGAGGAATAAACAGCGGTGCGACAAAAATATTTATGATAATACAAAATATGCGAATATGTTTTACCCATTAATGTGTTCGTGGAAAGAGGGAAGTTTTTTGAGTTTTAACATTGACTTATATATTACATTTGAAATCATTGAGTTTTAAGTTGTGAGGATAGTTTTGAGTATGAATGTGGATTGCTATAAAAGTAGGGGGTGACCAAAGAAACGTTGGATAGACTGCGAAAGATGATATGGCGAGAAAGGGGATGACTACCGAGATGACGACTGATAGAGAAGTATGGAAGAAGAAACATGATGCACGGACACCAAATAAATTAGGATAACGGCAGGAGAATGATGATGATCAATTGGTTCTTTCCATAAATTAATCCACAATATAAAATACACACCTATAAAATCCTTATGGATTACATTGTGGATTCATTTTGCAGCTTGAACCCTGATTTTAAAATTAGAAGAAAATGTGTGTGGGAAAAAGCAAATGTATACTAATACTAGCAGCGCCCCGCGGTTTCACCCGCATAAATGTCGATCCCGTGGGAATATCGGGATAAAAACTACCCTATGTCCTTTCCCGGGACTCAAACTATCTCTATACCAAATTTCATCTAAATCGGATCAGCGGTTTAAGCGTGAAAAGGTTACAGACATACATACAGACGCACTTTCGCATTTATAATATTAGTATCCATGGATGTTACAACCACCATTACCAAATCTAATGACGTGTATTGCCTAACATCGGCCCCAAAAACTGCACACATGATACTCAAGTATATCCACCTGACACCTCACCACACACCTTACTAGCTTTTACGACGACCACACGAAGACATCCTATTCTTAGCCAAACACACGTTCTAATATCACACCATATTCTCACAATCAAACAAACTCAAACGCGCACGTTTACGTTACTTTAATTAACCGTTACCAGGAACACGACCAAAAAGTGAGTATTGTAGACCAGAACGTTGGCTCAGATTTACGAGTGACCAGTCATGGGAGGGGAATCCGAGGGTGGCTCGTATTTATAGAGCAAGTTGTCTAAGTGTATGGGAATTTATTGGTCGTGGAAGGGATTTAGAGCCACGACGACTGGAGGTAAAAAGATAATTGTGAGTAGGGCGCCTAATTGTAGATGCAGAGTACTGATATTTATAAGTTGTTCGTTATTAGTTGAAATAATTAGGGTTAGTCATACTCATATCCTTTGATGATCTGATGAAGAAATGGTCTCTTGATGCTGCAGAGATGACAAATAGCGGTCAGTATGAGTACATGTATGATTGTATGTAAGTTATGTCAATAATAGATAAAAGTTATTGTTGATTTATAAATATGTAGGACGTTCTTTAACATTACTTGTACACGTGACTTTGGGTAACGCCGATGCACGTTATCAGAGTACATTAATTATTTATGAACTCTTGACTGGTTTTACATGTCAAAGCACTGCACACAAAACCACCTCGGCGGTAACTTATTTGCTTTTAGCTTGAAAACTATTCATTTGTTTCTTGCACTGATTTGAGACTTCAGTTTACTGATTAAGGTCCTCGAGTTCAGAAGGCCAATTCTCGTAATTTAAAACGTTCAAAATCTAGTCGCAGTCTCATCTCAGCGACAAAGAAATGTCAAAAACTTGTCAAAATGTAGGGAAATTTGAAATATTTTTTGACAGATTGAGACTGAGATCAGACTGTGAACGTTGTTAAAATTAGTAGAATTGCCCCTCAGTTGTCTGTATTTATTTTTGATAGGCTGTATTTATTTATATTACTACATAATGATGTACAGACGCCAGCACATCAAGCTACCCGAATCTGTCAAATTTTCCCAATCAACTTTGAACCTTATGCTTTGACGATAAAGTTGAAAATCTATTAAAGAAATTTGACAGATTTTAGTAGCTTGATGTGCTGGCGTCTGTACTTCGTTAAATTATTACGAACATTAAGTTTACTTTTTTCGTTGAAACTGAATTAAACATTATCATTATCTTGCCTTCAACCCAACTTATTTGTCTGTTTCTTCCATACTTCTTTATTAGTCGTCATCTCAGTAATCACACCCTTTCTAGTGATACCATCTTTTACACAGTCCATCCATCATTTATTTGTTCTTCCCCTACCCTTATAGCCATCAACATTCGAACTGGAACTGCCATACACAGATCGTAAACTGTTTCGTCTCCATGCAAAACACATTTATAAGCAGATTGTTTAACTAGGCGAGTGTCTAGTAGAGGTGCAACAATAACGTTCATATCACGACTCTCTCAACAAAAGGCGCGTCTAAGTGGGTCACAGGATAGTGCCCCGTCTGTTTATAGACACGACAGGAGTGAGGACAGGCATACGGCGCGCTGTCAATACAACATGCACCGTCCGTCTTACAATCGTAAATACGACTCAATAAATGTGCAGTTTCTGACTTGTCGAATGTTCTCGTGAAATGTGGTATGTCTGAAATTACTGTCGAGGCGTGACGAAGAAATATTTCTTTGTGAACACATTAAGTCTTAAGATAAAAATATGTTGCAACCTTTAAATTGATCTCATATCACATATATGAATAATATCTAAATAACAAAAACGTTGCTCAGAAAATGTTTAAAAATAATGACATTATTTGATTTGTAAAGGAAAGGTGATTTTGACCACAACCCTATAAACTCGTAGTTTCATTATACCTAGACCTACGTTATTTCCTTACATCATAAACGAAGATTTTCATCTTTTTACATAACTACCTTTATCTTTTTGTCTAGATCAGCTTCGATCCTTATCATCCTCATTATGTTTCCGTTACACATTTCTTTCATGAAGAAATGGGGTTTTAGCAGATACTTATATATTTTTTAGCCTAGTTTAGCTTAGTTTATTTGACACAAACGAGCACCTGAAACCACTACCACTATCTTTATGCTTACCTCCTTCTCGCCCTGCGACTTGACGGCGTCTCCATGTATCTTGTCTCTCAAGGCCACCAGCTCCAGCGGCCAACTCGACACCTCCGCGTCAGGGTCCGACAGAAGCACCTGGTAAGAGATAGCGGAGGTCAACATGGTTTGACTTCAGTTATTTGTTTTATATTACAGCATTTTGATGGGACAAGAAACGGGATGTTATGTTATTAATAACAGCTAAAGAGAATGCCTATGCAGTTTTTTAAATATTAGCACCTCTTCATGGTTAAGCGGAGCTGGCGGACTCAGGATGCGACAAGAGGTATATCCGACCTCGTAATTGCATTACCACTTTTGACAACATATCCAAGAAAATTTAAACTTGACTAAGGGCCGGTTTTATAGTCAGATATGGCTTAACTGAAGAGTAAATATTGCGGTGAAGCAGCTTTTGTATAGAAAATATGTCAAACTGTCATATTTATTCTTCAGATAAAGTTATCTGACTATTGAAAAAACAGCCCTAAGAATGGAAACTATGTAACTGGCACATGTACAAATAGCCCTCTGGACATTTTATATCGTGCAAGTGACATTGAACCTTAGGGTGATAAAGCAATTAATAGGTCGACTACACTTTAATGCTTTTCATATTTTTTGCTTGCTACCGTATTGTGTTTAGGCCCTGAACTATGTAAAGCAACATGGAAACGAATGATACATTGTACCCTGTTTCAAAGTTGTTGGTTGTACTTATTAAAATTTGGTGTAAGTTTCAAACTTACAACTTACGAAGGCAATAATGGAACGAATGCATCTCCCACAGTTGACGCTTTAAATGACGCACTAATATAGACTGCTACTTGCATCAAACGCATAAGTCACACACAACATGACAAAACAAACCAACTGACTAACGATATAAAATGTTCACTTACAAGCAAATCACCCATGTTTCCTCACAAAATCCAATTTTTATAAAGAAATCACTTTTATAATATTATACAATAACAACAAATCACATAGAAATATTCCAAAAATCAGCAGCTAGAGATGTGACTGCACTCGGACAAGGAAAATATATGAGTGGTGCTGTACCACTTTTGACCTCTTATCACTCAGATTGATAGCCCAAACGGTACGCGCCTAAACAAAGGGAGTAAATGGTATGTTAGTGATTAGTTAATGATATAATACCGTTGTAAAGATGCTTAATGGTTATTTTTTCCTTTAGAAAAAGATGCTAAAGACGTTCATTTCATAATATCTTGTTTGTTTACGTTATTGAAAACAAAAGATTAGTTCTTAGCGTAATTAAGACGTCTTGTATACAAAGGGTACATTTACTTGTCTATATTAAAGCCAGAAGCTTCGTTAGTCACGTTTAGCCCATTACTTTTGATTATCTTTAATTTGTTAAATTTTATTCATTCCGGAAGGGCAAAGAGAATGACGGACGTAGATTTTGATAGCGTCGATCGGTACTCAGTTATAATTACTTGTCCTGTTAATATGTTTTCGGCTTTGAATACAAAACATAATGGACTCAAAAACAATGTTGAACCTAAAATAATATCCAATTATCTCTTATCATTTATCAGAATTACGCCACATTTATGCTAAACTTGAACTTGCTTATCTGAACAGACTAATGAGTATGTTACATTCATTAAAATAAAATCATTGACATTGTACGTAATTTTAAAACAAAAAAAAACTTTTCCAACAGATCATTGACCCAAATAGGGGGAAAAAAACTCGTTCTCGAGACGGCGTGGAGCTTAAAAATGAGGTCAGAAGCGCGAAAAATGTCGCCTATAGTCTGGAAACATGCCAGAGACCGATTGACAATATTTGTAAATGGCGATGAACTGCAGACGATGACTGTACATGCAAGAATATATTTAAATGCTGTGAGTAATATTTTTTGGTATATTTTTGTATGAGATAGGATTAAAATTAAAATTGGTGTTGCTATGCGGTTTTGGTAAATGTGGTTGTTATTCAACAGCTAGAAATTTTGATTCTTAGTCAATCTATTACAAATTTGAATCAAATACAGTAGGCATGTTAAGAAAAGAATCTTACTAAGGAAACTTGGTTGACCACGTGTTACTCGGTTGGTTACAAAATATTTTTTCGAGTTGGCAGTTCTGGTATAATCCAAATCCAAGTTATGAGGGTTCAAAAAACGACGAAGCGCTTCGAGAAAAGGTAGGTTGTGCCCTTGCGCTTCGCTTGGCGGGGGCACGGTAGTGCAAGTGCAAATTATCTGCACCTTTTTTTACTAGCCTACGCTGTCCCATACCTTGGCAAAGCCTATGTACTTTGAGATAATCAAAGGATAATATTTGCTTATCTGTCACAAGCTATTTATCGTCTGTCAGAAACGTAGGGTTGGGTGGAGCAAAAGCTTCTAAACAAACATCACGTCAACAAAAACAAAATAGAATCAACAATACTGAAGCTTTCTCTATTCAACATTCTTAAAAGAAACACACTAGCTTTATATTTATCCATAACTGTGTGAAATAAATCAATGTGAATTAGGTCAAGACGTCAGTAAAGTATTCAGAAGCCGTCGTTCATCCCATAAACACCTTTCAGTTTCATATAACTCGATAATGCTTTACATAAACGATGATACTTACGTGATTTGTAAGAAATAATATTAGCTCTCGACATGTTTATTTATATTACTACGAACTCTTTTAATTAATCTCAATGTGCTTCCCAATCAGTAATACAGGGCATAAGTCTTATCCCTTTTAAGTCACTCTTCCCAGTCTTGTTTGAATTTTGTTCACGAAATAGAGCAACGAATCGGATTTGAACCTACGACCTCTGGAATACCACTTAGGCGCCGTACTCGTCGAGCAAGCAAGATAAGTCTGGAATTGAAGCCAAGAATGGGCAAAGAAAAATATTGGACAGCAGTCAAAGGAAAAAAGACACGCCTTCGAAGTTTCAAAACTTAATATGGTAGGTATACATAACACATAAGTACCCACATGAGCCGGCAGGAAGTATAGGTACAACAGGTAAATGATAATCATAAACACGTGGTTCCTAAACCAACTGCAATAATGTTGAAAACTGATTCGGAATTTGCAAACCGTATTTTGTCATCTGCATGCACGTCTGTGAGCTCGTGGCAATATGTTAAAATTGGTTCTTCCTCTGACAACAAACAGAAGTTTGAACTATTATAAGTTTTAGGATTTAATCAATCTCTGAAAAACAATACAGATGATAACTTACACGTCTCTTGTAAAATGGCAAATGATTTCTATCAGGCATTTCACATTATAATCACACACAAAAAAGTTCAAAAAATCTAAAGTTCTATATATATTTATATCTTCAATGTCGAAGTCACTATCTCACAGTAGTCTCTTCGAAATCACAAATACATATCATTGTTCATGACAAAGGTTCACACATTTTTTTGATAGTCACATTTTTATCAAGAAAAATCCGCGTAAAGTTAAAATTTTCACTCAGAAAAGGGGGGAAAACTGCTTGATTATGATTTTAATTTTTTTATAGATTGTTGTAGTCAATGAAGCGTGTTCCCGCCAACTGTGGGAAGAGCCTTGCTCTATTTGAGCCAGCATAGACCACGCTGGTGCGTCGGCCGCGTATTTATTAATGGTGTACAGAGATGGCACCAGGCCAATGCTTGGCCAGAGGGCAGAATCAGTAAGTACTACGGAGTACTGTGGGAGATTTGTAGAATAAAGTCAATTTGATCGGTATCTGGATTGATGGGTAAAATAAGCTATAAATCAAAAATGTAACTAAAGTGTGCCAATTTATCTATTTCGAATATTTAATTTCCGGGAGAAAGAACGACAAAATTATTCCTTAACTCTTTCTGAAAATATTGTATTTATGCAATGCATTGACTTTTACCGCCCCTAAAATACACAAAATTTAACACTCGAAGCCTCATAATAGCCGAAGTTTTATAACACTAGCACCAAACAGAAAGCGTTGTAACCTAGTTGTAACCAAAATAAATCAGTGCGAAAAATATCTGAGAAGAGTATATAGATATAATCATCCAAATTACTTCTTGGAAGAAATATAGGTTAAGTGAATCAAAATCAACGCGAAGTTAGAGACCGTTGTTTAGACTCCATAAAATATTTTATGGGGATTTTAGTTAGCCTATTTACACAAAAGCGAGAGTACGTACATTTTATGCGAAATAGTGTCGGTAATACTATGTTAGTCGAAAGCGTTATTTGCAATATATTATTATGTATATTTACATTATTTACAGTAATAAACTCTCTTTAGTTTATAGTCATGCAACTCAACCCGAGTTAGACTCGTAGAATGCCATAATTATGTAGTCCTACAAAATAAAGCTTTTAGCGTCGAAGTGGTCTTTTAGTGTTCTGTGTGTGTCTCGTTGAAGTGACGCTTACTTTTAGTCGTTTCGGTCAAATACCCAGAATTAAAATATCGGCGGCCAACTGTCTGCTAACAGTGCCAGCATAAACATCAAATTAATATAGATCGTAACATTCAGCGACTAAAGTCAGCCATTCGACTCCATACATAAGAGAATTCAAGCTGACCTACTGTTAGTAAGGCTCCAGCCAGGCCGATAGAAGAGCAGCTCAGAGTATTTTTATAACATTGAACAAAAAACTTACGGTAATTATAAGTGCCGTAGAAAGCAACTTAACTCGCACGAGCGCAGGCCAAGATGCCTTAAGGCTGTTTTCAGGGTTGATGCTCATATAACTTTGAGCTCTATGCCCCTCAATACAAAGTTCATTATCCAATGTCTTCAAATCTATAGAAAACTAAGAAGATAATCTCTCCACATACCTGCAACTGCTCCTGTAGATGGGCCACAACCTCCTGCCTGACCTCATCTCTCACTTCTTCCAGCCTCTCTTCCAACTGCACCTCCATCTTCTACGTGATGACGTAGTAGCGATGATGTCACGCCGTTTAGTCACACACGAGCGTGTTAGTGGCATTCCAAGCATGCAGGAGAGAGACAGAATGAGTTTTAATAAGTGGTCGAATAACTGAGGTGAATAGGGTGGTGGAGGGTGAAAGAGTTTTTTTATTAAGTAGAATATTGTGGTACTGACTGAATACGATACGAGAAGACGTGTGAGAATTATGAGTAAAAGTAGTAGGAGATTGAATTGATTTATATATGCTACAGATTTATTTACAACAAAATATCTATCCATTTGAGAGTGGTCCTTTCAAAATAAAAGAGTCCCAAGAATAACTAAATTACATTAAAAACCCGTAACTTGCACTCTTTAAATACTTGTTAGTAACAAAGGTAATAAACGAGAAACTACATAATATATTCATTCACCCCACATTTGCTATTCAACCCCAGAAATATCAATTTGTGCTATAGAAAAAAGACCATTTTGTTTACACATAGAGGTGATAATATTAAATTGTGGTATTTAAAAGTTTGTAATGTGCAAAAGGCCATGTTTCAGTGTGTTTTTCTCATTCTTTCTGTGATCATTAATACATTGAAGGCCCGGGACTATATACCTACATATATGCAGCTAGAATTGTTTTACCATCTCATCATGACTTCAAATGACAGAGCAGTTTAAAAAGGTATGGGAACCAGAACCAAATCAATGATATACATATTAGGAGTGGATTTTTGAGGGCAGTTTAGTGTTATTTTTAAATTAAAAACATCTTTATATTTCGCCTGAATGAATGATTTTTGATGTTGAATATAGTCCCGGTCTTTAGGTCTGTGTTGACATAAAAAAATATTGACAGCCACTATAGGACAGATTACCTCAGGCTACCGTAAGCTTGGTTGTCTTTCCCCTGCATGCGGTTATATACACAACAATTATATATTAGTAAATAACAACTTGGCCAGCGGACTATGAGAATTCGGAGAAGTTTTAGATGAATTGACACAATAACTTTGAAGCCAATATCGTCTAAAAAGGCTTGCATACTCACATGAGTTACAAGCAGTTTTTACATAGATAAAAAAAAAATTGTAGCTTTTTTTTTACTATCTCAAAAAGCTTGTTATGTAACAGATTTGTGCCATTAAAAGACACGATCCCCATTTTTACCGAAATGACACTCTTAGCTTTGAATCTTCGTTCTGGCAAAGACCTTTGCTTTGCGAGTTATTAAAGCAACACCAAGTTCACAACATCAAGTAGGGGGCCACACTGCACGACATTCAGCCTAATATAAGGGTTATGTACAACAGATAAGTCTAACCTTCTCAAGTTCGAGGTCAATGTCCTGCTGGTAGAGCGACACGTTTGTTTCGGTGTTCTCTGCTGTTTGAATGTGCGCTTTTAGTTGCGTTATCTGGAAAGAGGAGAACTTCTTAGTATTAAATTCGGCATATTCCGTGGTAAAAGTACTGGACAGTTTTGATGGTAATAGGGCTGATTGTCAAGGATGTGGATGGGTACATGAATTTACACAACGGATTGTGTGTTTTCATTGCACTGAATGTTATCCATTGATTCATTTATCACGCAAACTGACAAACCGGTTCCTAACAAGATAGATGACGTCATAAGTTTATCGACAATGACAATTCTGCGACAATGCTTCGTCTCAGCGATTTTTTTTCGTAGAATATCATAAAATGCGAGATCAAGATGCCCATATAAATTATGCTGTCACACGCGTCGATGACAGAGGCAACTGCAACCTTCGACACGTGTCGGCGACAGCCGTCGATGCGTTGGCGGCTCTTGCCGACAACATGCCGCTCGTGTATTTGAGCACCGCACTCACGTACCATAATACACGAACGGCACGCGTCGACGCTTGCAGTTGTATCTGTCGTCGACGCATGTTGCTCGTGTATTTGGAATGGGCGACTAGAATCAATTCTATTTGTTGTAATTTCTGACGTTCAAAAGTGCCTTTTATGTGCCTATTTGAAATAAATGCTTTGACTTTGACTTTGCACTTACGTTAAAGTTAAGTAATTAATGAAATGACTATACTGGTTGCATTGCTTGGTATGTTGCCCCACCTGTTCGTCCAGAGAAGCGACCGCCTCCCTATGCGTGGCTTGCAGCTCGTTCACATAAGCGACTTGCTCCGCTTTTAACTCGTCTATTTGTTGCTCATACTTTTTACACACCTGCCTCAGAGATTGTTCTAGTTGTGTTGACTGGAAAATAAAAGATTTTTTTTAATTCTACTTTTTAGAAAACAGGCAAATCAGTAGTTATATCCGACTTTCTATAGACAGGGTGGCACAAACGTCACGAATAATTATTTGAAATGGGTTTGCTCTTGACTCTAGTCTAGGTCAGAGGTGACAGACACAAAGTCGACGATGGAGTGAGCTTACACAGAAGAAGCCTGTTCACTCTTAATTTGTTATATTAAAGCGGCGTTTTATTACGCTCACAGAGCCACATCATATTCTAGAACCTACAAAAATATTAACAGCAATGTAATTTACTTCGACAAGGTTAAATTAAATTAGCTGGCGAAACTTCATAAGTATTGATAAGACAATAACAATGTGATTTTCTAAACTCATCATTTCAAGTAACTTCATCTGATTACCAGGTCTGCGGCCGCTGGCACTAAATCTATATATTTGAAGTTTCGTCCGCTCATTTTATTTGATGTAGTTTATCTTTTTACCTCTAAACTCAGTGACGGTAGGTGCACGCTTCGCGTACGACGACGCCCGCAGTCTCCGGCGGCGTCGGTAGGAGCGTCGAGGGACGTCGCAGATCCGCAGGGCGATACACACACCTTGTCGCGCCATACCTCCTCTGAATAGCTACAAAGTAACAAAAAGTTATAAGAACTTGAACAAGTATGCGGGAGCGAAAATAATTAACTCTTTGTGCCTGAGTAAGAAAAGAAGGCTGTGTATTTCACAAAAATGGTTGATAACAAGTTGTTGCAGTTAACAATATTTAATCATTCAAAGTCTTCGTTTATTTTGCCGTTTAATGCTTAAAAAATGCTTATAAGCTAATGCATTTTGTTATACAAAAATAAATGTCATAATAGCAGTAAAGTGCTATTATGACATTTATTTTTGTATTGATTGATTGGCTAAAGCCAATCAATCGTAAAAACACGCTTATAAATACATTTCTAGCATACTTTAATAAATACTACATTGGTAATAAAATTAAAATAAATGTATAATTAGTAAGGATTAGCACTCACCTTGGCTTTGGCCTTGGTTGCAACAAAGATAGCATAAAATTAGTATTTCATAGTAACCTTGGCAAACTAAGGTAGACGTAAACTGAGCTATAAATACTTGATTAAGGCCTGGGCAATGAATAGCTCCTTGAATGTCAAGGACTAGTTCATGGGTATTTAGCTTTACGTAAAATAAAAAAGAATAGAATACTCTTTATTATGTACACCATATAAATAAAAAGTAAAAAGGCTCACAATGAAAGTTTTACAAACTCACCTCCTTTCCATATCTGAACATTTCTTCTCAAAATAAGTCCTCAAATTCTCCATCTCTTTCTCGTGTTTTATGTCTAACTCTTGTCGTAATGCCTCAATATCAGCATTACCAGCCTTCACCGAAGCAAGAAGTTCCCTCAACCGTCTTGTCTCTATAGTATAAGCTTGCTTGTCTTGCTGCAGCTGAGATTCCAATTCCTTGATCTCAGTATCATTGTCAATCCTCATCTTCCCTATTTCGTCACACAAAACTTGTATCAGACTCTCCCTGAGCTTGTTCCTCAAATTCTCTTCAATATAATTGTCAAACTTATTAATTATTGTTGCCAATTTATTTTCGAAACCAGTTTGGAATTCGTCTGATACGTCTGACGATCGTAGATCAGATTTGGAGTAGTTAACAACAATTTCTTCTCTGTCCATGTCTTTTTCGCCATTAGAGCTTTGGATTGAGGATCCTCCGCTCATGATAGCTGAGTAGAACTTCGTGCTATCATCTTTGATCAGACTTTGGTACTTCATGAAGTCTGAAAGCTGAGCTTTAACTGTGTCATGCTCAGACTGAGATCTTTCCCCAACAATGTGTTGCAGGTTCTGCACTTCATTAGTAAGGTGGTCATTCTCATGCCTAAGGTCATCTCGTTCACGGACCGATCGCTGTAATGAGATGGTCAGTTCTTCAATTAATTCATCACGCTGCGTTATAGCGTCTTCCAAGTGCACAAGCTGAAAGGACAGAAAGCGTTCAATACATAACACATTCACATGAAAGCACATGTAAGCGGGAATATGAAAACGTTTCATTTGAACACAAGAATTAACATGTAGCCTGTTTTAACAAGGATTTCATGTAATACTTTTGAATAAAGTCAAGAAAGAAGTGTGCATAATTGAAGACGATCAAATAGTAACCAATCATTTTCATTTTTATGTGATACTTACACAAAACATGGCTAATATAAAAAATTTGAATAAGAACATTTGTAAATAAAAGCTCCATAACTGACAAGAATGTCATTGATCAATACAGACAATAAAAATAATTTTGCATAAAAACTGCTTGCATTTAATGACTTGTAAAAAGTTTATGTAAGCTAGCAATAGCCCACATAAATCCTTTTTATGAACTAAATCAAAGTAAAATTGTAAAATTGCACATAAACTTCACAATTTTATGCAGTTTTACAATGCTATGACATCAGTAAACTAAATAGTAATATCTATAAAAGTACTACATATTTAAAATCAGTGAGCCAAATGAACCATTTATTAAAACAAAGAAAAAAAAATTCATGCTATCAATATCAATCAAGATTGCACTATGTAAGAACATAATATTTTGATATGTGTTCATAAAACAAGAAGTGTATGTTGTAAAGTGCAAGTACATAGCATGCCATTGGTGTGAGTAGCAGGATAAGGAAGCACAGTAACGTGAAACAAAGGCACACACAGAAGCAAAACCCGTGTATAACAACAAGTACCTTTACATGATACTCTTCACATATTGTCTTATAGTCTGTCAATGTACTAAAAGACATAGTCTCTTCTGGTGCTGTAGACTTTGGCATAGAGGTCTCCTCTGGTTTATCATACACCTTCTCCTTCAATTCGTCTTCAACAGTAATTTCTTCTACTAACAAGTCTGCCTCAATCTTATCACTTGATAGACTTTGTTTGTCCGGTGACATTTGTAATGAATTGTCACTAGATAGGCTTTGTCTCTCAGGAGACAATCCTAATGATTTGTCACTGGTTAAACTTTCTTTCTCTGGTGATAGTTGTAATGATTTATCTGGAGATGGCTCTTTCGACTCTTCTTGGTCATCAAAAAACTCTTCAACATTCATATTTTCTCCAGCACCAACAAGAAATGGTGATAACAAGTTTGGAAACACGGGTATAGGTTCAACATTAGAGTCAATGACAGTCCCACCCTCAGGTGGTGGCCCAAATATTATTTTGGCAGATGGAAACGGAAATTTTGGAGCACCCTGACCCCTTATGTCAAGCTTGATCATCTCCTCAGACCCAGAACTTAATTTATCTGGGGAATCAATTTTATCAGAATTCTCAGCTGAGTCTTCCAGTGATATATTTGATTTATGTCTAGATTCATCATTTAGTGAATCCAGGTACTTGTCACTTCTTGGAGATAGGTTTGGCGTGTCATGTTCACTTGTCTGTTCCTTTTTTTTATCTGATATGTGTGATTTCTCATGAGTTTCTTTCGATAGGTCTGACAACAAAACCAAATTCACAGGGCTTTCTTCACTCAAAAGATGAATATCAGAAACAGCATTAACATCTAAGGGCAAGGATAGGCTCACTTTACTAGGATCTTGTGTGCTTAGGTTGTCACTGGTGGCGGAGTGTGGGAATGGAATGTTTAGAGAACTGTGTTTAGAAGCCTTCTCCTGCTCAGGCTCCACTTTGAGGAGGCCCTGCGTTCTGCTCGCATGGTCAGAATCTGTCGAATATTCAATTTTGGAGGGAATATGTTCAGAAATAGACTCTGTCTTGCTGTCTTCGACATCGTGTGAAATTGGATTTTCTTCCGTGTTTTCACTGGTTTCTATACCTGTCTCTATTTCGTTTGTAACACTTCCTATAGTGGGTATCTGTTGAGAATGCACGACATCCGGAAGAATATTCTAAAAATAAATAAAAAATATAAATAAACGATGGAAAACTGTGGTCATGAATAGATCGAAGGTAGGAAGTATAGTACAAATCTTGACTGAAAATGTTTGATAAAGATTATCACACAATGCTGTAGCGTAGGTAATTTTAATAAAGACAGGTAAGGTGCTGCAGCTATGCATCTCTAAACTATTTTTAACGTATTATAAATATCTTGACGAGAGATTGATTTCGATTAACTAAATCAATTTCTTGTTGATTGCGTACCTTAATTTCAGACGTATGTGGAGGAGACTGGTGGGGATCATCCATAATTTAATAAATTCATATTCAAATCAATCGAATAATTCATAAAAAAAGCCACCAAATTCGTTGTCAAGACGACGTTTCAGACATTCAAACAAAATACAAACGCCATTTAAAAAGTTGCGTTTCGTTATCTGTAAAGCAAAGCTCCGATACAAAAAAAGGATATTAAAACCCATACATGTATGTAAAGTTCACAATTCAATTATATAATTGTAGTTGTTCGTTTTTTATTTATTATAACATTGTGTACAACTTCAGCATCATATTATGAGTTTATTTCTCAATATACATTACGTGAAAAGAAATTTTTAACTCGGATGTTTTTTTTTTGGTTCGTACTTCGTAGTAGGTACTAATATAATATCCTGATTCCTGATAATCCTCTTCTCTACCTCCTTCAGAGTAGTTCAGTCACAGAAATACTGATCAAAGCCAAGTGTTAATTTAAGGCACCTTAAAAAAATAAAGTGGCACACCGGGAGTGCCGACCGAAGTGAAAACTTGAACAATTACATGATGTGTATTGTTTCAATAGTCTTCGCGCGGTGTGTTGGTTACGGTAACAGTGTCACGAGTTCAATGGTTTTTTTTTCCCATCTCAAAAAATGCCCTATGTGGCTAAAGAAGTTTTTACTTCAATTATCACCAACCAATCATGCGGGTTGGTGGATTTCACTTCTTAATTTTTATTTGGTTCTAGGATATGCCTGTTTCCTCAAGATGTTTTCCTTCACCAAATCAAAATCAAAAGTCATTTATTCAAACTAGGCTGAGAATCAGCACTTTTCGAACGTCAAAATTACAAAAGACAGTCACCCAAAACGCCCGCCCAAAGTATAAAGTACCTACATACCCGCCCTTCACTTCATCACCGTTTTGAGAGCAACGGTGATGAAATTAAATACAAAAAGTAAAATGTCTGTCTGGGTTCGAACTCACGACCTACAACTCGGGGCCGATACCACTGGGCCACCACACCACTAGCGATATCTACAACGCCACATCCTGTATCTCGCAGAGTTTACCGCGCAACTAGCATAGATACAACGGCCCGACATGAATTATTGGGCAGTTGCCCGACATGAATCATTGGGCAGTTGCCCGCCAGACACAACACCCGTCTGGTCGGAGGATCCTCCCTTTTCTATAGAGTATGAGTGAACTTTACACCCTGTTCCTCCTACCTCTATACCATACCACTGTTCTTGAATTGAATCGAACATGGTCCGATTTATTATTACGGCAAGTAATGCCAATGTCTAAAGGCAACCGCAATAAAGGCGACTTTCGTAGTGTAAGTGTTACAGATTGTTCTTAGTGATGTGTGGTTGACTGGACTTTAGTACGGGATTCCAAAATAAACGAAACGCAATAAAGTATCATATTATTTTTATTTACTATTTACACATACATTTTAGGAAAAGCCGCTTCTGTACAATTTCTATAGTAATAAAATGCAACAACTTAATTTCGAATAAGGCCAATGTACGGTAATGCATGAACGAATAACACAATATTTTATATTGCTTTGTATATTATTGTTATCATCAATTGATATAGACGATATAGTATACAAAAGTATTCGACATACACGCGGAACACAATTCACAAATTTTGGCCCGCAGACGATATTATTGCGTGGTAGAACAACAAGAAAAAAGCTAAATCGACTTCAAACACGAGACAACGTAAAGGTAAAATATTAAATGCACGTTAAACAACATGAAGCCATAAGACAGCGAAAATATTAAAAGTATTACCAAACGAACGACGCGCGACGTCTAGACGTTTTAAAAAGAATAAAATATTGATTTGAAATCAGCTGCTGATTTTATGAAGACTCTTTGATGAGCATTCATAAACTGACGCCATATTACTTAATTCACACTGAAAGTCTAACGCGGTGAAACAATACATTCAAAAACCCAAAAAAATCAAGATATTCTTTTTGTCACGAGCATCGACATAGATGCCAGCAGAATATTGTAATTATGATCCCATTATACCACAGCACACGCTGCATGGATATGCCACACAAGTGTAGTGGTAAATAAACAGTGATTTACAAACAACATGGGCAGTACATTGATTTACAATACTTAATCAATGGTCACGTGGTCGTGGTTTAAACTGTTTTTTTTTTATAATTACACTAGCAGCGCCCCGCGGTTTCACCCGCATAAGTGTCGCTCCCGTAGGAATATCAGGATAAAACTATCCTATGTTAGGACATAGGATAGTTTAATCCAGATATTCCCTCGGGAAAATTCGGCAGAGCGATAGATTGTATCCCGGGGTAGGCCCCGGGATACAATCTATCGTTCTGCCAATTTTTTTCCGAAATCCGTTCAGTGGTTTAGGCATGAAAAGGTAACATACAGACAGACAGACAGAGTATGTAGTAGTATGGATACGCAACATTACAGCTAGCTAGATCGAGAGAACTAATAATAATCAAACTATTGAATGAATGAATGACGACACGGTTGGCGCAGTTGTTAAGCGATTGACTGCAGCAGTCGCGGGTTCGATTCCCGCACGGAACAAATATTTGTATGACCTACATGTAGTTGTTCCGGGTCTGGCTGTTTGTGTATGTGAGTTTAAATGTTTGTAAACGCACCCAGAATACAGGAGAAATTCCTAGTGTGGGGAACGTTTTTTTTATAAAAAAAAAAAAAAAATGAATGTATTTTGAATATTTTACAGTTGAATAAATGAATATATTTTGATTTTTGTCATTAATCAGTTTGAATTAAATATATATGAAACTGGCAACACTAGTTTTTCCTCTCACTCGATCTTACTATCGAAAATACTCAATCCACATATTCAAAAATACATTCTAAAACTGTATTTAATTTTCTAAAAGCCCTGTATTATAATTTAACAAAGCGTCTATTTTTAATACATTTTTTTATATTCTCTAATAAAGTCACGTAGGTATAGACTTGGGGGATACGTCGTGAAGAAAATGTCTTTATTTGAGAACAATTAAACTTTAATAAGAATACTCTGTTACTGTATTGAATCGCATTTGTAAATCGTTTTACTGCTAATTACATTTTATTTTTATTAATGACAACACTTCTATGACGTCATAATGATAAAGTACCCTCATCTAACGCCGACACAAGCCTGTACCAACGTAACACTCTACATTAAAACCATACATCTAATTTATTATTTCGTTTTCACATCTAATTATAGCGATAATAAAATTAATGTGTTAAAAATAATTATGTCCAGACTTAGGTACTCACAACTAATATTACGTCACAGTGACAGCAGTCTAACAGACTAGTCGTATTTTATTTAATAAATAATTTAGACTTTATTGCTTGTTAAGACAGTAGTGTTTACATACAATATACATTGTGTTTATAACAAAGCACTTAAAACTGCCATAAAACGTCATGTTTCGTTTACTAATAACGGAAAATCTGAATAAAAACAGAAAATAGCTTTCCTAGACATTTCTTTGAGAAATGTTAGGAATACGCCACAAAAATTAATTATTTATTTTTGCTTTGCTATAACTTTATTTCGAGACAAGCAGATTCTTAAATTCACATATGTATTTCATGCGCAAAATATAATTTATTGGCACATAGCTTTATAATGATAAGTACATTACAAAATATAGAAAATAAATTACATCAAAATGTAACCGCGGGTCAAATCTGCCGGTTTGTACAAATCGACAGTAACTTATACAAGTATTATTATTTTGTTTTCTACAATATGATGTAGGTAAAGATATATTTTCAATATAAATATATATTTTTCTATCTCATATACTCTGTAAAATTACTTTAAATACTTAATTATTAGTCTTCTTGCGGTGAAAGAAGACGATATTTCTATTAAAACTAAGTGGTCACGTCATGCAGCCAGACTTGAAAACAAAATAATTGTCTATGTACTTATACAATGGATTTGTAAACAATATAGATAGAAACGTAGTTATTATTTTACTAGATAATGAAAAGTAGGTGCAATTATTATTTTATTTTCAAGTCAAGCTGTCGAAACTTTTCAATGGAAGCAAAATGTTGTCATGTTGAACAAACTGTGGGAGTATGCGAGGACTTAAATGGCTTCCTTATCATATACCAAAAATTAAAAACTGTCATAACCTATAAAACATAAATATCTGTAAAAATATATTGCGAAAAATCATCAAAACTTAAGCATCAGTAAATACAAAGAAGTAAGGCCTGGCTTCAAGCTCACAAAATTGTTTGAAAGTTCAGCTATTATTGAGTGAAGACGTGTCTCAATTTATTGTTCTGGCAACATTATTAACATTGTAGAAGGGTATTTTGTAACAGTAGTTAATTAAGTAACACAAGAACAAAAACCTAATTAGATGCAATAAAATATTACACGACACGTTTATTGCATTGTGTCTAGTAACAGTATTGACCCACGTTCAATGGGCCGTTATAAATATGGCATTTTTAGGATTGTCACGAAAAAGTGACACGTTTACTTTTCAATGGGGCCGTTGTATGTCTCCGTAAAATCGTGATACTAAACAATTGGTTAGGCAGACAGGGCCCCATTAAACAGTTTTAGTACACCGTTAATAATTCACTTTGGTAAAAACCTTGATTTGAGTTAGCATAATTATCCAAAATTCATTTGAACCGAATGAAAGGAACATGCGATGCCAACAGCGTATTTTTAGAACACATCGTGCTATATTTTAGTAAACTATAATAATTCTTTTACTTATTACGTATTAATATTTACTCTTTTACGAAATTATGCAACCAAACTTTTTATTATTAAAACATAATCATGACAATTGACAACTGCTAACATAACTCTCACATGAGTCACATGACCTTGTAGTTGGTTGTGCGTGCACGTCACACAGGTTTAATGTTTGTGTTCCACAGTAACTATGGAAAGTACAGAATAATTAATATCAGGTAGAATCATGTAAGGGTTAAGTTTACAGTTGTATCAAAATAGCGTCTTTACGATAAATATTCAGGGATAATTTGGCTTAATAAACTTTCTTGCTAATGAATTTTATAGGTACCTTATGGAAGCAAAATATCGAATGTAAACAAACTATCCACTATTGAATTATCCCGATTTGGTAATGACATGAAACACAATAGGCATAAGTAGGTAGTGCTCTGGTCTTTACAGAAATATGTAGTCGATATTTTGCTTTCCCGAATAAGGTATTATATGTCTTTTATAATGCCTTTTAGGGATAATCCAAGTGCTTTTCAGCAAAACATTACTATCAGAACTGCTTACAGACAAAGAAGTACTTACATTTATGTGGGAAGAACGAAGTGTTTTGAGCTCATCACAACAGCAAGCATTTATGACTGGTTAAGTACCTACGAATATTCAGCTCAGCTTAATCATACTATTGCCAAGAAATCAGATATTGTAGTACTGCGATTGATATGGATCCTTTACGGCTGATATAGAAAATAGTACAGTGGTAGGTGACAAACTTTGGAAGCATATTATCTGTTTTACTCTGGCTGACACCCAAACATTTTAATCATCAAATGTTGAATTCTGGCAGTTCTTTTTGGCAACTAATATTTTAATATACATACTTTCAATTTTGAACAGACGTAGCATCCGATATATTAAAAGTGCCTTAAAGTTTTTAATACCTTGCAATGCCACAATATGGTGTTATATAAACACATTACAACAGATTTGACTAATATTTCAACTGAGCTTTTACAACACGTCCGTGCAAATGTTACAACATTCAAATACATTTAAAGTATCGCTCGCACAATCGATCACAATCTAAAGGCAAAATATTGTAAGACACTACACAACACTTCACCAAAACCGTTATTAACCCTGAATAAAGATATCCAATACTTTTTTAACGACGCACATAAAGGCAGGGCCACATTAACGAGACGCCACGGCACCTCGCACGTGGTCATTGGTCACTTGATATGGTGATGAGCATCAGTGAGTAATGATGACATGTGGGGTGTTGATAACGTGTCCCAGGTTTAACTCGAGTTGGTACTCCTTGGACTACACAGTGGTCGATGCTCGCTCGAAGCCTCGGTGCATGTTATGTACAAGTGCTTGCGTGTGCTGCAGTCAGGTTTTCTGCTGTTCTTTTTCATCTTCGTCCTCTTCTTCTTCTTGGGCCATTAGCTGCCTCGCTAGTTGTAGTGCCTGTAAGGAGAGTTTTGCTACATTAATACATTTGTTTGCAGCGTAAGGAAGCCATAGTGGCAGTGATTTCGTCTGTTAGAACCGACTTGCTTTCATTACTAATAATGACTTCAAACATCTTATCAGTCATAATCAGTAACTAAAATACGACACATCAGGAAGTAGTCATTTAAAAATAAACATGGTAATGAAGACCATTTATCCTTGTTTTATGACTTACGTTCTGAAATAACATGTTATTAGGTACCTATTAGGTTTTTGTTCCAGAAACCTTTATATGTCATTCACAAATAATTATTTTCTGTTGCCTTTTATGGAACTCTCAAATACGTCATAGGTATTTATGGTCATTCACACGTCATAATAGGACCATCTCCAAAACGCGTAGCATTACAGCAATTAACATTTGAACCCCCACTCCCTCTTACTGTCACATGATCTCTTGCATAAGCATAAACATCATGGGTCATAAGATCAAGTTCTCATTGTAATAAGATCGTACTACAGCTTATCATCCAAATTAGCTTTGAGTTACAAGTTGTGTCATCTGGCACTATGAGAAACAATTTATCACAAGCACTGGTGATCTTTCCATTAATAGCTCAACTAATGAGACAATTTTATTGAATTTCCATTGTTATAAATCAAATTTTGAACAGTTGAGAGGTTAAGAGGGAACAGGGCGTGCGATTCTCCATACAAATGTATTCCCCTTTTTTCTTCCTGAATAATGCCCCTAGAGCAATTTTTTTTCATAGAATCAAGATCTGCTGTAAACACGTCATTTTCTTTTTTTTCAGCAACTAATTAGTAAAGAAAATATGATCCTCTAAAAATTACAAAAAATGCCCTATTTTTGTGATAATTTTGGTCTGTGCTGCAGCTCCCTATCACACACTACGGGGGCAGACTTGAGGTAAGGCGACGGCAATAGTTTCTTCAACTACATATTTTTCAAATTCCTCGTAGGCTCCGTCCCCTCTTAAAGCATGCTTTTATAAGTATAAAGGGACTGTTGCTGCTTTTGATTCAGCTGCAAATCAAGGAACAGAGATATTTGGAGAAATTACGAAATTCGGAAAGCCCTCCTCTATATTGCTAAAATAATCCACAAGTGGTTTGGTGGAGTTGTTATGTCCATAAATGGTATCAGTAGATAAGAGGACACTAGTAATCAAAGAAATCTATTAATAGCTCTCTTAAAACACTAGCAGGATGTAGAGGGGACAACTACTATTTTTAGACAGTGACAACACGTCACTGTAAGATGAGAATAGGACACATTTATCATACTTTGAATGTTGTTGTTCCCAGGTTCCGACAAGGCATATTAGCTATATGGACTCTAACTAAACATGGATTACAGATTATAGAACCTTATGTGGACAAACCAATAAATAGCCTCGCCTATATATACACAGAGTTCATTAATAATAAATCAAGTACTAATACTTATAGTAATAAAACTAATTTTAAATGTATATGCTTTACACAGTACCTGGTAAACATTTTCAATTGGAAACTAATTGAATAAACAGTATTAATTAGTAATAATGTCCAAATCGGAAACAAATTATGTGTAAACAAAAAAGTGGTTTGAAGAATAACAGTCGGAATATAACTGGAAATATCACTTAGCTAATCAGCAACCTACTTAAACTCTAACCTCATTAAAATAACGGCTATAATGGCTTGCTCATGCTTATCACCTCTGCATGCAAAAGAATCATGATGCACTAATCCATTCTGTGTAAAGATTATACACCATATTTACTACTAACCAGTGTCCAGTACTTTGCCGTATATTCATTTGGTTTTTTAACAAAAAAATTGCTTGTTTCATCAAAATTGGTTTTGGTGAAAAAATTTAACCAAAATACTACTTTATAATGTTAGTATTGACTGCCCCGTTCGTCTCGAGGTCGCAAGCGCGATTTCTGAGCGTCCGGGAATCAAACCCAGGACCCCTGGGTTTGATTCCGGGGTCAAGCATTTTTATTGGGTTTATTCCATTGGGAATTTCTTAGTTACAGCCCGGAGTTTGGAAGTTGGCGGTGTGATACCCCAATGCCTCGAAAAGCATGTTAAGCTGTTGGTCCTGTCCTGTGCCTGATCCCCCTCCGGTCATGTCGGATTGCCATCCCATCGGACAATGAGAGTGAGGGAGAGAGTGCACCTGTGCCTGAGTTTGTGCACTATAAAACCTCCCGTGATGTCCGAAATTCGGTCTGATCTTTTATTTAAATGTTAGTACTTATTGATTAAATTTTACATGTCATAAGAAAATCCATTTTATGATCTGAAGATACTAAACTTGACCTGTTTCTACCTGACACATCACAATTTATTGCATCTTCATATTGAGATATTATATATTATTTGATTTATGATCTACAAGATTGACATTTACGTGATCTATGTTTAGATACTGTTCTGAGTGCAGATAAACTTGCTAGTGCAAGTTGGTTATCACAGTCACAGAGGAAGGATTAAGTACATTAAGTACACATGTCCAAGAAGATAGCAACTTAGCAAAGCTGCTAATTCACACCATTTACAAGCAAAGTACCAATGCATCAACTTTGTACTACTGTACATTTCATAATGGGCAACTCGACAACACAACAAAATTTTATAGAACAGAGTAGAATACAAGGAGTATTCTACTCTGTTCTATAAAATTTGCGTTGTTGGTACATATACACCATACAAATTACAGATTATGAATCTAGAAATTTTACATAGGATGACACAATAGGTTGCCGTATCACTAAATGTGAGTATAATGTATACCTAGCGCTCTGTCTTTTATTTTAACCTAGTTCTTATTTTCCTATAGTTTCTGGAAAAAAGGTATACACAACACTATTGCACTACTGTGTGTAAATTAAAAGCTAACCAAAGCAAAATTAGACAAATTGTTGAGAGGCCCTTCTTTAACAGTAGATGTTGACAAAATAAGTGATATTATGATGTTTGTTAATGATTAGTTCTAGAATTATTTTAACAACGATGTAGTTTATATGACCATCTTTGTAGTTTTACAACAATAGTAAGTGGAACACATATGAAAAGGTGACAGACTAGTATAATATGTACAATGCCCATAGATGAGAGTACCTAAGAATGCTATAATGAGAGCACTAATAGCTGTGCACACCGTAGGTCATGACTAGCATGTTAATAGCTTTACTTACAATGCCAAACAACTATTTATAGATGCTTCTATAAATAGTTGTTTGGCATTAAATAACTCATTGGTAGTCATTACAGCACATACATAGTTAGTTCTTAGTTTAGGCTTCATTACTTACACTAAATCTAATCTATTGAGTATGAATGTGGGCTTGTAGAATTATTTTGAATAACTTGTGAGATAAGATTAATAGAGGTAAAATGTAGATTTTCTGAAATAAAGATGTCAGTGATGATTTTCATGCATACCTACGAATTTTGAAATGATTGTAATACCGCATATGGTGACCTAATCGTGAGCTCACACCCACAACATGCACTTGTGTGACAACTTACCTGGAACTCATTGTAGTGCATTTTCCGCTTCTTTTCGAACTCGATCCGCTTCTGGCGCTCCTCCTCGGGCTCTTCCATGTCCTCATCACTAGCACACCCATCTGACTCCGGTTCCACACACTTCGGCGGCTTGTTCATACTGGCTGCTAACTTGGCCGCCAGTATGTTCGCGTCCAGTTCGTCGGTCGGCACCAAATCACCGTCCACGGTTTCCGAATAAGGGGTTTTAGGCTCGTCCACCTTCATATGTCCATAATCTTTATTCACCGGATGAAAAGTTTCCAAAATATTCATCTCGTCGAACCTTTGCTCTTTCGATCGCTTGCTTGTGGATGGCGTTCCTGAGGCCGCTGTGTCCTGTCCGTCAACACTCCGCGACGTCTTTAAAATGCCCTTAGAGGGCTTCTTCTGTAAATTTTGTGCCATTGTGTTAATTTTACATTGACATTTTATGATTCTAAGCTTGGAATTTCAGACTAAATTTTTTTTTTCTGCATTGACAAGAGAACAAATACCACCGTAACTGACAGTGACAGATGACAGCCGTTACCTTTGGTGTGGCCGTGTAGCAATATTTGGTAGGAAAATTGTTAACATATTTTTTTCATACTTTTTGTATACGTAACTTTAGCAACTAATGACTAAAGTGCTTTGCAAAACTATGACAAACTGTTTTGAATAACAAAATGTTTTTTTTGTGTATCGAAACGCAAGTAGTGTCAGGTTTTTTGGCGGGATTTCTTCGAGTGAAGTCTAGTTGGCTGTTTTAATTATTCGCAAATTGATTCCTAGTGGATATTGTGATGTAAAATTGGTGTAGTTTTGTATCTCAAGTGTCTGCGCAACTGGACAATATGTGGAATCATTGAAACAGACGCGATCCCGGTAAAATAGAGCTGAGAATTTTTTTGTAGTTTTGGCTACCTCAGCGAAGTTTACCGGGAAACTTGATTCGATACATTTGCTGCCAAATACTCCTAATACATTAGAATGTGTACACCCATATTCTAATGTCATGTTAGACTCAAAAAAAAAATAGTAACTGATGACTAGGCAGCATGGTCTCAGACCTTAGCCTTTAAAAAAAAAAATGTATCAAATGTCATTCATTGTCAAAAGTCAAAACCGGATAGGTAGTGGAGAAATTGGAGAATATTTGTTGATAATTTCTCAATTCTGTTAAAAATATACGGCTTCGTAATCTTTGCTCATCATAGGCTTAGTTGTTTGTTATAGATGTGAATATAAAATATAATCCATTGTAAATATATAGACATAGGCAACGAAAATGGTGGAAGATTCGAGCTTGAATTCGAACAAATCAAAGGTAAACATAACATAATAGAAAATGTTATTATGTTGTTTTGTTACGTGCTTGTTACAAAACAAAATTCAAACTAAATCATGATCCAAGTTTCTTGCAAGCTTACAGATTGACCATTGTTACAATAATATTGATACACCATTGCTTTTCCAGACAAAAACAACCCGCCCAAAGGCGGTATACTTGTGGACGGAAGCCGACGTTCAGAAATGGCTACGACGGCACTGCAGCGACTACTATAATCTATACTGGGAGAGGTTCCATGAGGTAATTACCTTTATTTCAACAGTTTAAAATGTGAAGTAGTACAGGTCAGAAAATTATTCACCAATAATACAAATAAAGGCAATACCTTAGACACAGTTTCAGTTCGGCCAAGTTTATTAAATTTACTAAACAAAGTACATTTTACAAAATAATGTCATTCATGTTTAGTACAATATAAAATGCTTAGGAGTAGTTATAACTTTGGAACACAACTGTAACTATTGTGTTTGATGCAGCAACATGATAAGAGATTTATGTAGCATCAAGTTACTTTATTTGTAATGGGTTCCAATAGACTGCAAAACTTAAGTCTAACATGATCAAGTCCATCCTCTAGGTTTGGTGTTATGTTTTGATGATTATCGTTTGTATATTTAAAAAGTATTCTTTCTTTTTTAGCACGACATAACAGGCAGAGCTTTAGTCAGAATCAATGACAACACTCTGTTACGCATGGGAATCACAAACAAAGATCACCGTGAGGCAATATGGAGGGAGATACTTAAATTAAGATTGAAGGCTGATATTGTGGAAATCAGAGACTTGGAAAGGAGGCACAACTATTTCAACTATGACTTGTGACAAAAAGAAACTTGTGATAGTGAAGGAATAGCATGGAAGGACCGTTACCCATTATTAAAAAAATACTGTATAGACTGTAACATATACAATAAACACAGTGCTGTAGCTCATCTCTACCGTGCCTTACTTATTATAATAAGAGTTGGTAAGAATATTAATAGATAATTCAAATGTTGCTATTTAAGAAATTCCTACTATATTAGTAGATTTTATTGATCAGTTGCTCATCTAAATATTGATGATTTCCAAAGGTTTATTTCATAAATAGTAATAAACACTTGTTATTATAAACACATGAGAACGAATTTAGTGGTATCATGTAAAAATAACTGTAATGTTGAAATTTTAAAATTGTGTAAATATAAAGGCACAAAACACACTTTACCGGCGGCATGGCCGCCGTCCCTCCCGGGCACAGTATGCTAGAATCGCGGAACATCATATCTATTATCTATTGAGATAAACAAATACTCGGTGACCATGCCACCCCGGCCAGTGTGCCTTGAGGCTATAATTAATATAATTATCATGGCTACTTAGAAATTGCAGGAGTAAAACTCCATAATGCCTTGTATATCCGTCGCTATTATAGATGATAAGAGGCTCAATATGCAAAACATCTTGGTCCTTCTAATGTATCTATTATGTATGACAAGCAACAGGCGTAGGCGTGCAACAGCAGCATTGTAAACACTGTCAAAAACTCAAAACAAAATGTGCTGTCGCAATAGCGGTGTTGCCAGTCATCAAAATTTTTCAATTTGAATATTCTTTTTTGCACTACTTGTAAAATATTAAATAATGTCATAAATACCTACTGGGACAGTGCATTCATAAGATATTAGAATGTATTTACCCATTTCTGAGAATATCATAATATTAATAATTTTTTTCTATTGATAGGTCTTTAAAAAAATATCAGTATTTTCCAAATTGAAACATTTTAGGTGAAAATAATTTGAAATACCTAATTCCATTGCTACCACTTTGAAGCTTAATCACAAAAGTGCTAAATAATAGTATACACTACAATAATAATTGGTACAATGAATACAGTTTTTAAGTAGTCAAGTAACATCTAACATTATTGTAAATTGAAAATAAAACAGTTTTATAGTTTCATAATCTTTGCTTTATTTACATACCCTTTGCCTATGTCGTAAATAGATGCTGTCGCATATTATAGTCCCATCTGAAATATGGGACAGTCGGATCCTGGATCTCCAGTAGGTATATTCTCGTCTTCATCTTCCATCGGATAACTCGACCGGCAGTCTAATAAAATGCCATAAAAGTGGCTTCTGAAGAAAAAAAAATAGGATGTGTGCTCATGACACACGATAGAAGTGAAAACTTACGACTGGAGCTGAGTACACCTGAATGAGCATCACCGACCCGAGCGTGACAGCTCTGTTTCGTTTACTGTTTAGATAGAGCGCAAAGTGAGCTTAAAGAAATATTCACTTTAATAAAATATTGTACTCGTACATCTGAAGGTTTTTGCCAAATTAAAAATCTCAATAATGCTCACATCACTTGTTTCCCATTCAAGTTGCAGTTTTTTTATTTCGCTTTCTTAATCTTTAAGTCTTGCAACCTAAAGTTTAACAAAGCTGTTCTAAAACATACAAAGTGTTGCCAGTAATTATAAGGTTGACGACCCAGTGCCCGAAACGTGGTTGTGGTGCACTTACATAACGCTTAAGTATTCTCAAATATAAATACATCGTATGCATTGATCTCATTGTCGTGCCAGAAATTGTCTGGTGTAAGCTACTGAAGGAGCGATTAAATTGGACTGCTGCGGTGTAGAAAGGAGTAGCGAGAGACGCCCCCCGCTTCATGGGCCGACGTCTTTAAAAAGGCGACTGCGACTTGATGCGAAAGAGGCAAAATCTAGTGTAGTGGTGCAGCTTAAGAGGGGCTAGTGTTCAGCAGTCTTGTGGACTGCGATAGCCTGAGTTGACGATGATGAGTGAAGACTACTGTTACAGGGTTTGTTCTATAAGTTAATTGCTGAACAACCGATGCGTAGTGGAGCTGAGGAGGTGATAAATATAACGATGGCATAGATACCTATGTGGGAAATGTGTGTGTCACATCTGTTTTGTAGTTTTCAGCGATCATGAAGGTTCTTTGAATGTGAATGTTCTCAAGAGAACATTATTAGTTACAACACAATAAAATTTATAACAGTTGAGCTTTTACGTTCCGTAAGGCACCAAATATCCATAGCCACCTATGAAGATCATTTTAAAACAGTCAACTTTATCGCTAATCTTCTGTGTATTACGCCAAGCCTGCTGTAGCACCGCTTGCCTCTGCCTAGTTGGTCGCGCACAGACGTGTAGACGCTCCGAAATAGCCGTTTTAATAACCCTCCTTTGTTTATTACTCTTCCTGTACCCTCGTAGAGACAGCTCTATTATGAGAGCGGCCAGATTAGACTATAATAATAAATATGATGGCGGAATCCGCGACGCTGATCAACGCGAGCGACGCTGAACCATGCGGCAAACGTCTTAATTTGTCGATTTTTTAAAAGAATATGATATTGTTTATTTTTAGATGCTGCTCTAATTATTATTTGGAGACAGTTATTTTGGTGGCCTGTCCAAACTTATCTGTTTACAGGGTAGATATATTATAGTGGGTACCTATACCTACATATTATGTGGAAGGTCAGTAGGCGGAAATAGGGTAGTTTTAACTGACAGAACTTGTAAGTATATGTTGTTTTAACTTCTTCTGACTAAGTCGTTGATCCTGGTTGCAAGCACGACTTTAATCGTCGAGCGTAAGATCCAGGGTTTGATCCCTAGGCTGGCTCCCTGCATAGGTATACTACTACATGTTTCACGCTTCTTCTGTGTAAAAGTGTAAGTTCACAGATAGTAGGTACCTGTAATGTTAATACTTATTATTACCATGAATTACGATGAACACTCTATAAATTATTGCCACGCGTGGTTTCAAAGTTTATCGCACTAACTTTTTAAGATTTGAACATGTACATAACTCCAGCTTCCTCATACTGTCAAGGAACAATTCTACCTATGCCAAAATTTAAGGCATAATAGCTGCAATCAAAGTTCCCAGTCTTATTTTAGCTGCCACAAAAACTTCGTTAATCGTCAATGACGTCACCCCAGCTGCTCATATATATGAGCAGCTGGGGTGACGTCACTCCAGCTTACACATGTTTATCGGTTTAATAACTCATAGAGTGTTTTGACCAGAGATTTGAAAATTTTGCTGCCAATGGCAGCTATTACTATGCCTTAATTTTTGAGCTACAATACATAATCATATCTTCTTTCGTTTGGAAGATATGACATGAGCAGCTGGGGTGACGTCACTCCAGCTAACACGCACTAAACGGCTCATATTTACGAAGTTTTTGTGGCAGCTAAAATAAGACTAGGAACTTTGATTGCAGCTATTATGCCTTAAATTTTGGCATAGGTAGAATTGTTCTATAACATATGAGGAAGCTGGAGTTATGTATACATGATTTGAACGTCAACTGAGAAAAACGCATGGAAACATTAACCGAAAAAAAAAACTTTTTTTCTATTAGGTATGTGCAGGTCGACCAAAGAGTTCTTATTTACTTCATTGGTTTTAGTTGCCGTCGAAGAACAAAATGATCGGTTGCTGTGGCGCATATACCCCCCCGTGTTAGAATGTTGGATTTGAGCTGACGCTCCAGTGACGATAATATTTATTGCTTTTGATGAGATCAGAGTGAAATAATGCATGAGATTCAATTGAAAAAATTAAAAACCCGACTGGCAGCAGGTATGTTATTTTAGTTAAATCTCAGATTTGATGCCACCAACTGCATCAAACAGATTGAAAAGTGAGCTAGTTTTAAATCTTATTGGATTTGATTTTGTCATTTTAATTACAATATTTGAATCCTTTTAGTGTGTTAAAGGTATTTTTGGAATCGTCTCCTCAAGCCCTTTATTTTGATACCCTACATAGTAGTAATGGTACTATTTTTTCTCAAGACCTGTGTTGTCGTTTAAAATCCGTCAGTTTGATTTTATAAAAACAAAACTTAACCTTTAATCTTCGCGCGACTCATGTACCTATTAAAACCCATCCGTCCGTTAGGATGCTTCGAGGATAAATATAAGGAATTCTACATACAAAGATACATAGTAGGTACCTACCTAAGTACCTACCTACACATAAAAACGTAGTCGAGTAAATAGCGTATGACACTGCACATAACTAGGTATTCTCCGGGTAGGTATACTTATAATAGTTTCATAAACTACTAATTCGATAATCGAATTGGTTTTTTAAGGTTCCGTACCAAAATAGTAAAAAGAACCCTTATGGTGCGACTCAGTCTGTCTGTAGGTCTGTCCGCCTGTCCGTCTGTCGCAGCTGGATATCTCTATCAACTTGAAATTTGAATCGGAACCCTTATGTGACACAACACTATAGTGTTGTATAATTTAGAAGCATTTTTAAATTTTGTTAATGTAAGAACCATGTTTTCGTTTACTATATGATTTTTTTCATGTTGACTTGAAAGAGCATGGCGGTTGAGAACATGTCATGCTCACTTAAATGTCTCATCGATGGTGGCGCGTGTGTTGGATCATTCGGTTCCCTACAAAATGGTTGAGCTAGATGGTGCTGATCCACGCGTCATGTTCGTGAACGGGCGCCGTCGGTTGAGACTGCAGGTTATTTCTTAACTGCCAAGGCTTATTTTTAATCTTATATTTTGAAATGTTTCTTCATTTGTGTTTTTTGAAGTGAAAACTTCTTTAGCGGCGCTGTGTACTTTTTTTGGAATGGGTAAAAACTTCTAAATTCGCGTCAGGTCACGTGACCCTGATCGAAAATTCGTAAGACGTAAAACGTAAGACAGCGCCATCTATGCACATCGGGAAGAACTACGAGGGCCTCGCGTACTAACTACGTAGTTCTTATTTGTAAATCTGAATAAATTCCTTTCACGAGAAGAATAAACCAGTCACTTTGGTCATCATACCTGATTTGCAAAAAACCCTATAAAATAAGGAACACACCTAACACGCGTGTTTTGTTTCAAAGTCAAAGTCAAAGCATTTATTTCAAGTAGGCACATTAAAGGCACTTTTGAACGTCAAAAATTACAACAAATAGAACTGATTCTAGTCGCCCATTCCAAAAGGTAGTTTTCGTATGGAGAAGAATGGGCAAGAAACTCCACCGTTACTCTTTTAAAATGTTTTACAATATTTTGTATACATTAATTATATCATAATAATATGTGAAGACGATGCACCTAAAATAAAATTACTATACCACAATAGGTAAAAGAATTAAAAAATGAAACCATGACATATAAATTAATTATCTGATAGATGCATGGTGCTCACATATTTACAAACATGGTAAAAGTAAACGATTTTCATTTAAATAAAATAAAATAAAAAATACAAGTAATAAGTCAGGGTGTGAGTTAAGTAGATACAGAATGTAAATCAATTTAAATAAAAAAATAAAAAAATAATAATTATAAATTTACAATTAAATTAGCAACCCGTTTGATTTTGTCTAGACTCTAGATTGTCCTATGGAGCAGGACCAGCATGTATCCAAGCGTTCTTATCTTGGATATAATCTTCTAATTTATAGTATGCTTGTTTACAAAGTGTACGTTTAATGTGAGTTTTAAATTTTCTTTCATTTAATTGCAATATATCACAAGGTATTTTATTGTAACATTTAACACAGTACCCCATAAAAGATGTGTGTACCTTGGCTAATCTGAAAAATGGTTGATGTATTTTATCTTTATTTCTAGTATTAAAATTATGTCTATCGCTTATTTTATTAAAAAGATGTAGATTTTTTCTTACATACATAATATTTTCATAAATGAAT
The DNA here is from genome assembly GCA_927399505.1 of Luperina testacea. Classification (NCBI taxonomy): domain Eukaryota; kingdom Metazoa; phylum Arthropoda; class Insecta; order Lepidoptera; family Noctuidae; genus Luperina; species Luperina testacea. Next base: position 1,267,890 of record OV656774.1, read on the forward strand.
TGGCAAGGTACCGTCATAATATTAATCCTTTTAAAAAGTTCCCTTCGCGGCGACGTAGATTATAAATGGCTCTGACAGCTCTTTTTTGCAAAATAAAGATGGATTCAATGTCAGCAGCTCGACCCCATAGTAAAATGCCGTACGACATAATGCTGTGAAAGTAGCTGAAATAGACTAAGTTTATAAGACGATTCTATTAGAAGTTAAACGACGTTGCCCAATCTAATATACATTTAATGTTAAACCAAAATAACACTGTACATTATGACTCTAATGTAGGCTAATAAAATAACTATATTTATACAAATCAGCCGAAATGATTCTAAGTAGATATTTGAAAATTATAGTCAGGATCACAAACACGATGTTAGGAATGACCGAACAGCTCCGTAGTCGAAAGCAAAGTGAGAGCGGTGCCGCCGCTGCAGCCTAGATGACGCCTTGCAAGCGCCCTCTGTCGGCGTCTGAGGTAGTTTGCGGCCGAAAAGTGTTGTCAGCGACAACATCCGGCCGTCCTGCACCACGCCTTCGCCCTCGATGGCGTCATAGTCTGGTGCAAGTGCTGAAAACAACATATTGTCCACATTAGTATTTTATAATTTTTTTCTACAACGACCTACATCATTTCGTATAGCCATTTTCAATCAGTACAGCTAACTAAATGATGTTATAGCTATTATCTATAGCATTCAAAATTCTTAGTCACGACATCTCTGGTTGATATCAATAACCAAGACAGCCCGTGGTTTATCCGTACACTAGGATGTATATCGCCACTTTTGCTTATTGGTTCATTGATCTCAAGAGTCCTAACAGCACAATGCATTCCCACATAATAATATAGTCAAAATATTATTGGCAGGCATACGCAGTACCGATACTACTCTTTTACCAACTACTCAGCAACGATGTTCATCTCAGATATTCGTCACTGATTGTAATGATTAAGAATTTGAAAACCATAAATGAAGCACTTGCACTAGACACACACTTGGATTGATGGAGTAAAATCAATATTTTTGAAAGGTTTACTGAATCAGGTTGCTTAATACTTGCGTAACAACATTAAGATAGTAATTATTATTATTTATTTTTTTTACATACCTGACAACATCCGGTACCTTTATTTACAGTGCCCAAGCCATTAGTCATCACCTTCAGAGAATCGTATCCATGGCTTCATGTTTTCGGCGCACGTTACACCTTCGTAGTGCTTGGATGTACGCTCGGCACCCCGCATATCAGCCACTTTGTATCTGTCGTGGCCCAAGACCTCTCTAACCTGGAAAGGGCCTTTGAACAACGGTAACAACTTTTTGCTTTGCCCGTCGTTGTTATGGCTAGGGATTTTAATTACAACAAGGTCTCCCACGTTGTATTTAGGCGCATCTTTACGTTTAGAGTCGAAAGTTACTTTTGCGTTTTTAGCTACCTTATTAATATTATTATCTACATTATTTCTTAATGAAGTTACATCAACTACTTGTTCTTCACTATCACTGACTATTTTATCTGAATTCATTCGTAGCCTGTACCCAAAAAATACTTCACTGGGAACTGCCGCAGTGGATTTATTAATAGTACTATTAATACCTTGCTGAATTTGGTCAATATGCAAATCCCATTTGTTACAGTCAGTGTTAGCTCCCATACTACGTAAAGATTCTAAAATAGTTTGATTATAACGCTCAACTTGCCCGTTTGATCTTGGCATAGCTGTTGCAATTACATGATGTCTAATATTCCGATCTTTACAATACGTAACAAACAATTTAGAAGTGAATGCGCTACCTGCATCACATATCAATCTCTTAGGGTTCCCAAATATTTTAAATATTTTGTTTAATTCATTAATAACAATTCGGCTTTTTGTATTTTTAACAGGTGCAATGAAAACAAATTTCGTAAAAGAATCTACTAAAACTAATAAATAAGTGTTTTTTAACGTTGTTTTAACAAAAGGCCCTAAGTGATCCATATGCAACGTGTGGAAAGGCCTCGCATATTTGGGAATTGGAAATAGTTTCCCAGCCTTTTTACCATGTATATTTTTATAATATAAACAATTCAAACAATTTTTGATATACTTAGTAACTACTCTTTTGATGTGCGGAAACCAATACTTATCTCTAATCCTATCTATTGTTTTGTCAACAGCAAAATGACCTATCTCATCGTGATTGGCTTTAATTATCTGCCATATACATTGTTTCGGTACTACCCATCGTCTACCATATTCTGTTCTGCGATACACTTTATTGCCTAATAAGTCATATTCATAGAACACTTTTTTATGATCATCGGCTTGTCCTGACTCTAAAATTTCCCGTATTGCACAAATATTTGGGTCTTGTAATTGTACTGACAATAACCAGTCACCCTCTGTAATGGCCATCACACTTTCGTTAGTTATGATGGAAGTAATAGGGTTTCGTGATAAAGCATCTACATGCTGCATCTGAGATCCTGCCCGATGTACAACTTCAAAAGTAAATTCCTGTGTCTGTAGGACCCACCTACCTATACGCGGATTTATTTCTTGCTTATTAATGGAATACCTAACTGCACTGCAATCAGTGACTATTTTAAAATTTGATCCCAACAAGTAATGTCTAAACTTTTGGAGGCCAACAACTATAGCCAAAAATTCTAACTCAAACGAGTGATAACGCTTTTCCTCTGTAGTCGTTTGCCTACTATAAAAATGTACAGGTCTTTCACCATCTGCTGTAACTTGCATTAAGATACAACCTAAACCGTCGCGACTAGCGTCTGTATAAAGGATAACTGGAAGCTTAGGATCAAATATTGATAATAGAGCATTATTAATCAACCTATCTTTTAAAATATTGACAGCATTAATTTGTTTATCTCCCCACTGCCAAACAGAATCCTTTTTCAAGAGGTTAGTTAACGGTCTACAAATTAAAGCACAATTTTGAATAAATTTCCTAAAATAATTGACTAAACCGAGAAATTGTCTGACCTGATGCACGTTTTGAGGGATAGGATATCTTTCTATTGCAGCTAATTTTTTAGTACCTGGTCTTACACCTTCAAAAGAAACGTGATAACCAAGAAAAGCTACACTTTCTTGAAAAAAATAACATTTTTCTACATTAATGGTGAGACCGTTATTTTGTAACACCGATAAAACTTGCTCTAAACACTCGATATTTTTATCAATTGTATCAGTTGCTATCATCAAATCATCCATATAGCATATTACATTTTTAAAACGCAGCTGACCAAGCACTGTATTCATTAAACGCTGAAATACCGAAGGCCCATTGCACAACCCGAACGGCATCCTCAAAAACTCATAATGCCCATCGTTAGTTATGAAAGCAGTTTTATTAATTGAGCTTTCTGCCACACAAAGTTGGTAATACCCGCATTTTAAATCTAAAACTGTAAAGTACTTACACCCTTTCAATCTATCTATTAAATCCTCAACAAGAGGCATGGGATATTTTTCTTTAACAGTAATTTTATTTAAACTCCTAAAATCTATACATAATCTCTTCTCCCCAGAAGGCTTGTCTACCAGAACAACTGGGCTTGCATAAGCAGAATTACTATTCCTAATAATACCGTTTTTTAAAAGATCATCAACTAACTCCCTAGTTATGATACGTTGCGCATCAGACATCTTGTAAGGACGATGTGAAACCGGTTTAGTAGTAGTCAATTCGATCTCTAATTCTACACATGCTGCTTTTCCTAAATCCGTTAAATCCTTTGATAAACACTTTGAATACCTCGAAAATAGTTCATTTAACTTTTCTTTACACCCACTTGATTCGACATTTAACATGAAGCATTCTGAAACTTTGTTATTATCTGAAACTAATTGAAATTTTAATTGATTTCCTATACGACTGTACATAATACGCGTATCTTCTGTAAAATTTCTGCCAATTAAAATATCACAATTCGTTAAAGTATCCGTGACATAAAAATCTACTGTAAGTTGCACATCGTCCACGTTAAGCTCAACCGTAACTACTTCGTTAACTTCTGAATACGAATTATTATTGAAACCCACTAATTTTATTGGTACACTCAATTTTCTTGGTTCTAGTTTAAATGTATCTACTAAATGAGCCACAAGTAAAGAACAGTCACTTCCCATATCTACGAAAGCGTGATGTTCACAATTATTTAACTTAACATTTTTATAAAATTTTTCTTTAGAACACGTATTCTTACTACACACGAGTTTAACCTCCGCATCCTTTTCAGATTTTACTTTATTTTTAGCAAAACACACTTTTTCTACATGGCCTACCTTATTGCAATAATTACATTTCGTATTGCTAGGCAATGTACAACTGTCACGTTTGTGTCCGCTCTCTCCACAACGAAAACAAGTAAATTTTTGATTATTTATAGAATTCGATTGACCGTTTGTGTTTGAATCAACTTTTTTATCTACTAAAGCAAAAGGTCGAGAAGGATGCCTAGATGCTACATTCTTTGACCTACTTTCTGTAGACACAAATGTTTTACCATGTAAGAATGATGCTAATTCATCGCAATATTTAAAACTACCCGCCTCTGCGGCCGTACAAATAGCTTTATCACCAATTGAACCAACAATTACAGAAATAATGTCTTTTTCGGAAAAAGAAAGCATTAACCTATCAATCTTGCTTTTTTGAGTAAAATAAAATTCATACAGTGATTGACCATCTGTAGGTTTTGATTCCATTAAATCTTTCAACAAAGTGTACATATTACGCCTAATCGCAAATGTTTCCAGCAATATGTTTCGCCAGTCATGCCATTTCCAAGTAGTCCACTTGGTTTCAGTTTTTAACATTGAATCGTACCACATTTTAGCTGTATTACGTAACTTTTGTAACGCTTGGTACATAACTACGTTATCTGACCAACAGAAAGCACGAGCATTTGCATCGACCACATTTAACCACATATATACATCATCAACTAACGGATCAAACTCAGGAATAACAGATGATAAAATTGAGTTTTGGCTCACCGGTGACCGCTTCGACCTCTTACGTCTTCGATTTCTTTGTACTCGTGTGTCCGAGCTTGAAGTACTGCTTGTGCTTGAACTTGACGTTGAACTCGACGAAGAGGAGCGTCGCCGACGTCGGTGACCTCGCTTATTCTTCTCCAAAGCACTTGACTTTCGACCACGTGGCATCGCGGGTATAGGACAAAATAAATAGAAAATAACGGTTTCTCACTTCTGATATTAGAAGTTAAACGACGTTGCCCAATCTAATATACATTTAATGTTAAACCAAAATAACACTGTACATTATGACTCTAATGTAGGCTAATAAAATAACTATATTTATACAAATCAGCCGAAATGATTCTAAGTAGATATTTGAAAATTATAGTCAGGATCACAAACACGATGTTAGGAATGACCGAACAGCTCCGTAGTCGAAAGCAAAGTGAGCGGTGCCGCCGCTGCAGCCTAGATGACGCCTTGCAAGCGCCCTCTGTCGGCGTCTGAGGTAGTTTGCGGCCGAAAAGTGTTGTCAGCGACAACAATTCACAAAATACACTCGTAATTGTTCAAGTTTTCACTTCTGTCGGCACTACCGGAGTGCCAGTGTTTTTTTTTTTACATTGTTCTCGCATATAGAAGCAACAATAATAATGTACCCACGGTTTGTAATATCTTGATTTAAAAGAGTGTCCATGGAGTTTCTTGCCCGTTCTTCTCCATAGAGATCTACGTTTTGGAATGGGCAACTAGCTTCAACTTTCTGACTAACTGACGGACTATTTTAATTTTGACAATTCAAAAGTGCCTGTACAAGGTTTAATTGAAATAAATGCTTTGAGTTTGAGTTTTTGAGTTTATGGTGAGACTCAGTCTGTCCGTCTGTCTGTCACAGCTGGATATTATCTCAAGAACTGCTAATGCTATCAACTTGAAATTTGGAATAGTTTTAGATGACGTTTGTCCAACCATATTTTGCAAATAAGAATATATATCTATTTTTTTTGCAACAGGGACTGAAAGGGGTTCTGAAAAATTCAAAGTGGGGCTACTAGGGCATGTGGGATATCATATGAAAGAGCGCAGTTTGCACATACTCAAACACTCTTTTCTTTTTTTTTTAGGCCGCATAGATTTCGACTTTTGACAAAAAATGTAAAAAAAAAATACCGTTTTCCCCTTATCTCCGAAGTTTGCATAGAGAAAAATCTGAAATTATTCTATGTGATAGATGTTTTTATTAATTTTCTTGACTAGTAATTAAAATAGAGGGGGCAGCGAATTTCCGGTCGGCTCTAGGCGGCGAAAGCCCACGCTTCCCCACTGTTCACAACTTTGAGTGTAGAGTTTACGATCTTTATAAGAGTGGGTGTTACACAGGCATTTGACATGACTTTTGTTTTGAACATGTTCATTTTAAGACCCACTCTTTCAGACGCTCTACTGAGGTCATCGAGAATTGTACTGAGGTCCTCCATAGTCTCAGCCATGACTACAATATCGTCAGCAAACTAAAGATGAGTGTTGTGCGTCATTGATGTTAATAAACCTACGCCTTTCCAGTCCAGAATTACGCGAGCCTATTAGCTAACTTATTGTAATAAATATATTTTAAACCCATGTACGTGCACCGTACAGAAGGCATCCTCGAATGCAACGGTGAACAGTTTAGGAGAGATAACTTCTCCCTGTCTGACATCTCACTGCAGAAGGATAGGTTTCGAGGTTTGGTCCTAGAGTCGATCTGACATAGTGGCGTTTTCGTACAAACACTTCAGCATCTCGATGTATCGATAGTCGACCTGGCACCGTTGAAGAAACTGCAGTACAGCCCAAGTCTACCTCGACATGTTTGTCTACACGTTATCCTGTAGACAAAGATTGAGACAACTGTGTAAAACGAAACGTATATAACATAGGTATTACAATAGAAAATATATAAGCAATTACGCTATACTCACTGTACATTATTATTATTAATTTAAGCATAGGCTCTTTAATTCTTCAAACTAAGTCGACAGTCAGATCCGGGCAAATAAAAGGTGTCGACCAATTTTTTTCAGTCATTTAAGAGGTTCTAGTTTCAGAAAATCGTAAGCAAATCCATGTATTCGATGGCTTAAGATAAATTTAAAAAAAAAGAATTTTTAACGGAGGTCGACTCAGGGTAGCGAATAAATATAGCTTGTCGACCCTTGACATTTCTATTCTACTCATCAAAAACTTTCGTTTGACATAAATTTTCTTGATGTATTTCATAAATTACAATTACACCTAAAACAAAAACCGGAAGTGACGTCATAATTTTGCATGCGGGCAAAATCAAGCAACTTCAGGGGTGTCGACCTCTAGACCTATGGTTTTATTGTTCATACCCCAAAAATGATTCATGTATCTGATCCATAGGACTTTTATACAGCCGGCTCTCCGACCACTAAGGGAGGGAGGTCTCTCTTTGGTCTTCGGGGAGGCTGGACGTCGTCAAACATACAGGCGAGACTGTTCGTGATGATTCTAGAAAACAGCTTGTAGACATGGCTCACAAGTGAGATGGACTTGTAATAAAATTCTTAGGGCGTTGTCGCAGATCGCCTAAAGAAAAGAGTGGTAGAGTTTCTGACTAACCACAGTGCATCGGAAGGATGTTGCAGTTTATTCCAAACATTTCAAAGAAAATGTTCGAGTTAGTCATATTTTTAAAAGCCATTTGTTCCGGAAATTCCATCATCATCCACTCTAATGATTCACAAATACATCCAAGAACATTTGAAGGTTTAAACAAAAAATAAGCGGCAAAACAATGATTTAGGTACCATTAGGTACTAAATATAACAACAGTTGAAGATTGACGCACGAATCTTTCTGGGATTTTCCTGTCTACTCCCTGATGCTGGTAATACACACAATACGTGTGGCTGCAATCACAGGCTTCCCGATTGAGTAAATCAGCATGGTATGTGCTAAAGCCTAATGGAATGGGAATGGGGCATTCTACATATTTTAAAAGATTGCTATACACAGCGTACGTATTGTGGCTTTGCGTCAGTTTGAAGAGCTTTTTTTGTGTTCGGGGTAAACCTTCTAATCCCGTAAGTCCGGGAGTCTGGAAGATCGGGGAGTAGGTACCTATGGGATTTTTACCTCACTAAAACCACGTAAGTGCAGATGGTGACCCATCTGCACTTACGTCTCAAAAGACCGAGCTGAAACCCCCTTTGTGGAACGCCTGTTAGGGCTACCTAAAGGTTTATAGGCGCCTACCAAGGAAAAACTCATTGAATTCAAGTTAAGCCATAAGTGGCATTCAAACAACTTTATTATTTTAAATAACTTGTGTAGGCCTCTTTGTGGTGGCTGATGGCCTACATTGGGAAGACCACTGCTTCTAATTCTAATCTTTAAAGAACCTTATTCTTATTATGTAATAGCGACCGAAACGTAAAGAGAGAAAGACATCCACAAATCAAACACTAAAACTAACACATTTGTTATATACAGAAGACACCCGCAAAATAATTGAAACGACGTAAAACGATCATAATTTTAATAGGTTACGACCTTAACTATCAATTTTAACTTCAAAGAAAGTCGTATTTCGTAGCCTGGCTCGTTATCCAGAGTTGAGTAGGTAGGTCTGGTACCAATTTCTTTGTTATCATTAGGCTCAGGCTGGGGAAGCAAGGCGCGTGCCATTAAAATCATTTGGCATGCCACTGTTGCCAAATTAACTTTCAATAAATGGCTGCACATAGCAATCTGCTATGGTTAATACGAAAACGTCTCGTGGGCCGGTTCACAGTGTAAATGTTTAATTTTATTGTGTCAGTCCTCAGTCCGACATAACAGTTCGTTGTGCCAGGGTAAACGGTCGTGCGCTCTAACCCTAAACTTTTTCCCGCCAGATTTTTGGCGCCAATATTTTTCGTGATGAGAGTGACAGATTATTAATTCAAAATACTTTTTATTGTTGAGTGGCCAGTGTTTTTTGTGGGATTAAAAATAAGGTTAAATAAGGTTTGTTACACTTTTATGTTGAAATTATTTTATAAGAGTTGGATACATCTTAATATAAGCTGCTTCAACGTTGATGTACGATGTCCACTGCTAAACATGAGTCCTTTGTAGTAAAAAAGTAAATATTAGCTAGGCATTTCACTGTTTAGATAGTGTTGATGAAGACATGTAAGGGGTTACAAAAGCTGTGCAATGTTAACAATCAAAAAGGAATACATCCTGAAATCCCGATAAAACAGAATCTATTTACAAAATTCGCACGCAGCTAGCAGACTACATAAATGTCCGATAATCCTAGTATACTACTAAAGATTCCGATGTCTAAAATAATCTGAATTTATTGACCAAATATTACTGTAACTCATCTCTAAAAGGCAACGCAAATCCAATACTTATGAGATTTGCGTTAGACGTGGAGTAACGTCAGCAGAAACATACACAAACATCCAATAACGATGCACCGTTACATACGGTATAGAAAATGAATACATAACAACACGAATATTAAAATAAAATCGGATCAAACGCAGATATTTTTTTTTATATTGACGTATTAAAAGTATGTATTGAATAAAAAAATTATAAAATAAAATTAATTACACTAGCAATGTGGAAACGTATAATAAACGGGACGTTTTGTTTATTTTCACTCGTTATGCCGCTTGAAATATTATTCTAGTTCTTAGATCACGATTTTATAAAGCAAAGATTTTGTAAATTGTTGTTTTAATTAGCACGTGAGTTGAATTTATAGAAATAAATTACGCACTTCTACAAGAGTCACTCTTTAAATTTTCATTCAGGGCGTTTCAGTTAGGTACTTCGCAATATATTCATCAATAGTTAGTTACCAATCAGTATTAATCATATACTTCGATGTCATGCTCTTCTTGAAAGAGCTTAAGGGGGAAGCGCTAAGGTAGCCCGCGAAATTCAAATTTTCTTACGTTTTTTGCAATTTGCTGGTCAGCATTAAGTTGTACGTTGATTATTATATGAATCGCGGCCGTAAGAAATATGTGTTTACTGAATTATAATCATTAAAGTCATCAACACAACTCTCTAAGACCACGTAAGTCCAAAGAATGATGATTTCTTGAAACAGTTATTCTTGGGACTTACATGGTCTTAGAGAGTTGTGTTGATGACTCTAATGATTATAATTCTGTAAACACATATTTCTTACGGCCCCGATTCATATATTAATCAACGTACAACTTAATACTGACCAGCAAATTCCAAAAAACCTAAAAAAAATTGAATTTCGCGGGCTACCCTGGCGCTTTCGCCTTAACAAACAATGCCCAAGGATTTATAGGTTCTACGCGCTACGAGCCATAAGGACCAAGAAATGCTACGACGCTACGAGCTACGCGCAAGGACAACAGACAGCGTAGCGCGTAGCACTTATTAATTTTTGTAGTTATTTGTGATGACCAAATCGCTATCGTTGGAAGACAGATTGGTGAATGCAGGCGACTTTTTGAAATGAAGAATAACAACACAATATATTTTAGATTAACTCACACTTTAAAATCTTATTACACTCGGTTCTCCCGAATCCTAGGAAAGTAAAATAATAATTGTAGGATTGGTAGCGATAGGGCCAATTGCAAAACCTGATTAATATTGCTTATGGCAATGTTGTGGTAGGAGCAGATCTTCAAATCATCAGCTCATGGTCACACGTGGATTCCTATCTACGTTGCAATGTATATTTCCATAATTATGTTAGATAACATCTCCATGAAAATTAATCACTTTATCTGCAGTCAGTACCTATCCGAAGCGGCCGCCAATGCGTGTGAGCCTATCTATCGATGCTAGAGCCAAGTGCGGTGCAGTATGATTTATTGTGACGGCACTTCAATAGTAGGTAGGTAGGTACTTCATATGGAGCGAGGATAAATTGCAGAAGAGTATTTAACGGTAGCGGTCTAAAACAAGTGATAGACCATTTTCAAGGAGCCTTGCTTTGATAAATTACATTGAAATGAGTTTAGAAGATGGAATAAATAAATAAATAAGATCTCCCAGTGTCAATCCCTTACATCAGGTGGAATAAATGCAAATAACAACTCACTTCACCTAAGTTTTCACGCTGAGATTTTTACGGAATAGATGCGCTGTAGACGGCCACAGCCAGGAATTCGCTGGATGCGATAGTAGGTGATACTTGGTGTCTTTCGGCTGAAATAATACACACTACAAACTTCAAGAAGACAACTAAAGGTGGAACTAGTCGCGAGCTCTAACTCACTGGTGGTCATGGCCAAAAAGCACGCTGTCTCACCTGGCTTCGTGTCCGACAGAGATAGTAGTAGTTAGACGCTAGTCTACACGCACAACGTCTAATTCTTACACATAGAAACACCGTTCTGAACTGAAAGACGCGTAAAAAAGTGCTTTGGAAAATCGAGCTTTATGAAAAAACCACTGCATATACAGTATGTTAACTAACAGAGGGCGTTCCCGTTAACCCGCAATAGTATAGCATCCATACATGCTAAAAAAAATATTACCATTCGAAAATAAAATGTTTTTATATTTTTTTTATATTAAAATATGCACTAAAAATCGTAAATTGATACTCTATTTATTTAATTAATTCTAATTTATTTAATTAAATAAATTCCGACATTGCTGTCCTTCAAGTACGCGTGTACAGAGTGTTTTTTTAACGTATCAATTTACGATTTTTAGTGAATATTTTAATATAAAAAAAAATAAAAACATTTTATTTTCGAATGGTAATATTTTTTTTAGCATGTATGGATGCTATACTATTGCGGGTTAACGGGAACGCCCTCTGTTAGTTAACATACTGTATGAATTACAAATAAAATTTATTGAACTCTTTGATAACTGATCTTTGTCGGTACTGACTTTGTTTTGAAGATTTTATAGTTCTTTTACACCCAAAGTTACGTTAAAAATAGCAAGAAAAACGAATCTTTGTTGGGACATAACTTTTTAATGGCTTTTTATTTTACTATTTTGTTTCCGTACAGACAAAATTAATAAATAAGACAAAACTGTATCATGTTTAACTTTGGATGCACAATGTCAAACAGTGGAGTAATACTCTCCCGAAAATTGTATGGAATAAATATTGACTAGTGACACCATAATTAGGTATCTATTTTTAGGTATGTACCTAATTTAATTGATCTTTCGATTTCAGTTCACAGCTAAACTAAGACCATTTCCAAACTGTCATAACATCCGGAGATCTGAATTTATTATCTATCCTCTCCAAAACTATCACTCTTTCGCTAACAACTGATACGTATTCTCTCTTTGATCCTAGACACAAGATAAAAGCAACTACATCATAAATATACTGCTCATAATAACATAACAATATGTTTATATCACTCGCGTCGTCTCGGGGACATCTCGGCAACGTCAGCGGTCGTGGCTGACAGATTGCCTGCCGCGTTTGAAATAAAAGCTCTTCATCATAATTTGCCCGGCGGCTTCAGGAACAGTGACATTCGTTTGGTTAATAGCAGGAGATCTTATTTGATCTTTTACAACTAATAACGGATTTGGTTCGGAAATAGGAGAAAATAGAGAAACTGTGAAAAGAAAACCGTTTTTTTTTTCCACAGATGTATTTACTCGTTCTCCGAGATAAAAGAAAGTAAATTTTTATATAACCTAAATAACCCTACCCACATAGTTTAAGACTGCAATAGTCTTAAACTAGATGGGTAGGGTTACACACGGTTTAGGGCCAGGGCTAGGTCTGGGTAAGATTGAATGAAATAGCGGCCCTAGGGCCCAAGATTTCCATGGTTGCTAAAAATAAATGCTTGGGTGTGTGTGCGTGTCACTAATTGTTGACCAAATTCACATGGCACATGACATAAAGGATAAGAAGTTCTAGGAGATCATGACATCGAATGGTGTCGAGGTTCAAAGTAGTGTCTTTAATTGGGTCTGCAGTTCGAAACTCATCTCACGTTTTACGGATGTTGTCATATGTTGAAATGTTTGTATTCTGGCTTAGAATATTTACAACAGCTGCTGCTGTAACATAAAATATTTCTACTCTTAATTTGACAGAGGAAAACATAAATTAATCATTTCTCAGTGAATAATTATAATATATAGTATATGTTTGCTACTTCTAATATTATCTTTCATATTTTTCACAACTACAGTCAAACCTGGATAAGCGAGAGTTCAAGGGAGCACAATCTCATTCTCGCTTATAGAGGTTTCTCACTAACCCGAGTTTCTCGCTAATGCAGGTACATGTGTAGCGTTTCTCTCTTATAGGGGTACGCAGCAATAAGAAGTCAGTGCAAGTACTAATGTAGTAAATATGTAATATGATAAAATTATGTACATACATATATATTTTTAAATGCTTACGAAAACAAAACAAAAATTGTATTGTATGTACATGTCCATCAGAGCACTCAGACTTTATAGTCTTTTGATTTTATAATTTTATAATAGGTGGATTCTGGTAAATTAAACTACCTCTGAATTTCATTTCGCGATTATCCGGATTCAAACGCATTCACTATAAGTTTATCACTTAATGACAGTACTTTAATTTTCCGTTTTGACATGATGCATAATTTAGTTCCACGAAATAGAATAGACAATATTGACGAGAAAACAGTACAAAAACAATGGTAGGAAGTTCCACGAAAGTTAAGAATGGTGTCATAAATTAGCAGATGTTAAATTTGTAAATAAAGCTCGACTGTCGCTTATAGAGGTATAGATAAGTAGCAGTCTCACTTACGGAGGTCTATGACGGAAAAACGACTCTCTCTTACAGAGGTTTCTGTTTCTCGCTAATAGAGGTTTTGGGAGCTTAAAATGACGGGTCCTGGCTATTACCCTCACTTATAGAGTTTTCTCACTTATCCAGTTCTCACTTATCCAGGTTTATATTACCGTTTCTGAGGTGACTGCAGCCGTAGACGCGTCGGCGGTTGCTGTCGACACGCGTCGACGGCAGCCGGCTGCAGTTCCCTCTGCCGTTGATGCGTGCCATTTGCCGTTGATTACTCATTTCACACAAGATTACACATTCCTGCGATAGGTGGGTTACTAAAAACACACAACAGCCCAGTAACTGCACTCATACGTTAATGCCATGATTAATTATGTTTGTTTGACACATACAACGTTTCCGTAACCGTTATTTGTGTATACTTTCGAAAGGGAAACTGATTAAATGGGAACTTTGCGCGCGTTGTGATGCCGGCCAAATGGCCCCGGACAATATACCCAATGGCCAGTTTATTTAAACGCATTGGCAAACATTCAACGCCAAAATTTGATTTACGTTACGGCTAAGGTTATGATAATATGGAGATTGAATTTCTTCAATGTACGCACGTTGGACGGTAATAAAATGGTACATTTGTTTTTATTTGATTGTTGTTTCAATTTCTGTATTGAGATCGTGATGAATGCTGTATAAAACTGTTTGTAATAAAAGTCAAAAGTTATGTGTGATTTTGAGCAAGAATATAAAAGATGCTTGAGTACAAATGTTTGATGAAGTAAGGGAGCTGTTCCTATATCAAGGAAGATACACTTGAAACCTTATGGCAAGTTTTTGGTACGACAAATAAAATTACCTAGGTATCCACTAAACTTGATGATTGCCGGCACCCTAATTGCGTAACACATTATCATTCTCAATCTGAATCATTTTGAAGGCTATTGCTAATACATTGCTCCATATGTTCGAAAAATGTGTCTGCTCAACAACGTAAATAACGCAATGAATGTTGTTGAAATGTCAAAATGCCATGTCAAAATGACAATGTCAAATGAAATGATGATGATGATGTGAAATGTCAATGTCATTGCTACTGATAGTGTGTGTTGCGCAATTACCCCGCAGATTTGAGATTTAGCATCAAAGATAAAAACTCTTCAAAATTTTAATCTGTTGCTCATCTCAGCCAAAGTCGTAACATTTGAAACCGGAAAGCGCGTTACAGAATTATTTACAACGCACGAAAAGTCAACATTTTAAACAGACCAATGACGGACGATCATCCAGCCTCTTTGTTGCTGACTTTACGGCCGTAAACAGAATCTATTGACGTTAAACTGTTCAAGATAAAAGGAAAAACGAACATGTTCGCGACATGTTTAAATACAAAGTTATGTGAAGCTTTTAGTTTTAGTACGCTTTTGGTACATTGTGTTGTGACTGAAATAGATTTTTTATTTTATAGCTGCATTACGTTCTTGATTTTTGTGTTTTGACACGGAGACGTGAAATCAACAAAACTAGAGGTGGTTCTATAATTAACAACTACTTAAATCATCGGTGTCAGCGCAGCGTAAGGCTAATTATGTACATAGGGCACGCCACGATAGTGGCGATAAGACCCCTCTTTGAGGAGTGGTTAGAGAGGCGCACGGCGCCCTCACGTACCGCCTGACGCAGGTCCTCACCGGACACGGATGTTTCAGGAGGTTACTGCACATCATCAGGCGGGAGTAAGCGCCCGGGTGTCACCATTGCGACGATCGCCCAGAGGACACGATGGAGCATATGGTGGAGGTCTGCCCCGCTTGGGCGGAGCACCGCCGTGTCCTCGTAGAGGCGATCTGCAGCGGCGGCGACCTCTCGCGTTCGGCCCTGGTTCAAGCCATAGTCCAGGGCGAGAGGGAGTGGGGGGCAGTCGCCTCCTTCTGCGAAGCAGTCATGCTAGCGAAGGAGGCGGCGGGACGGCTGAGAGAGAGAGCCTCCCGTCCCAGCCGCCGCGGGAGACGCTCCGGGCGTCGGGAGCCGCGCGACGACTCCCGGCCACCGTAGGCGCGGGCCTGCGGGCGGAGAGTAATGGGTAGCTCACCGCCCGAACAGGATCCAGGTCCCGTGCCGGACGGCGCGTAAGTGTTCCACGCGCGCTTCAAAGAGATGTCAGCAGCAATTGAAGGGGCCCGTCAGGGCCAAAGCCTGCCGGGTCAGAGGTATTGCCTGAAAGTGTTACTAAGGCTAAGGAAGGAACACGGGTGGGTTTTAGCCAGTAAGAGTATGACACTCCCTTCCGCTCCACCCAGAGCGGGAGGGGTCATTTGATGATAACCCATCCTGGAAAAAAAAGGCTAATTTACATGCCGAAGATGCCTCACTGCGATACTTCGCGGTCGCGGTTTAGCTCGCCACCTCGATGTCACCGCCGTGTAAAACAAATGCATGCTAATAGACACGCACGCACATGCCGCAAGGATACCTCACTGCTATACTTTACGGGTGCTAGGGGTTTGCCTCGATGCCTGGCATGTAGGATTGTAAGTGCGTGTCTATTAGCATTCATTTGTTTTACCTGAAGGTGACATCGACTCGCGTAATTACCCTAAGAAGTACATATATCTATACTCCTTAGGATAATTAAATAGGTAATTGTAGGTACTCGTAGGTATCTACCTACAAGCAAAGTGACATTGGCATTGCCATCCTATTTATGAGAGAACTTATCCAATCAGAAAACTTTGTAATGCTATACTATACAGCTATAATCTGAAGAGCCCATGTGGTTTCTAAACACAGCTGATATTACTAGAATATCTAAACAATGACAATGTTTGAAGTTCTGCTCACTGGTTATTATTGCAACCTAGATTCTCAGCTGCGTAGGTACATTTCTAGTAAACACTCATTCCACTCATTAGAATAACGAAAAGCTCTTACATTAAAAAAGAGAAAAGGAAAAAATTCCATCCTTCCCGTTCACATCCCATCTCGGTTCCCCTAATTAATTAGTAACGGTTGGTACCTAAATATAACATTTCGTAACGGTCTGATTTTCCGGCGTCAACTGCACGACACACTAAATTAAATTGAGACTACAGGAATTTAGAAGCGTGTCTTATAACAAAAGCTTGAAGCAGTTAATTTTAAAACGATTTTATGTATAGCGTCACGAGTTTGATTTCGACGCGCTTGAGTAGAAGTTGTAATTTCGCGTAGGTAGAGAAATATGTCTGTAGAGCGTCTAATGTGTTTAATAAAATCCTCTTCGTTAGGGAATTTCATAAAGAATCTTGCTGTAAAGCAAATATTTTATTTATTTAAAAAATTACACTGTCATTTCCTGTCCACCATGACAGTTAAAAATGATAGGTAATTTTAATTCATAACTTTTAGAATCTTGCGCGAGTTGTTTTTTTACTACAATTTAATTATGTCCAGGGAGCAGTTAATCCGTCTCGAGTTTATTGTGATTTCAAAGTATTAGAGCGTGATAAAGGAATTATATTATTTGGTTGAGCAGCGGCATCCATCTGTCCGCACGGTTATTATAATTTAATAGCGATCGTCAATCCTCCTGCCAAGTACCTATAGCTACCTATCTAAGTGCCTACCTAGTCATGCAGCGTTTGCATTGTGTCTAACTTTAGAATAAGACAATGTATAGACATTATTTGTCGCAGTTTGTAGACAATATAATGACATTTATGACAGGATACAGTAAATTTATTATGACAAAGAAAAGAAAATTAAGTTATTTGAAATATATGAACATTATAGTTTTGATGTATGTTTCACAATATTTTGACAATTCTTTTTTAATAATCTTCTTTCATTTTTCGGCATGAACTTTATCCAAAAGACAACTTGATTCCGTCGGGTACATCTGTCTTCTGTAGTGTCTTCCAAACTCATGATCTTTTAACAAGTTTTTCTTTATCTCTTTCTCATCAAGTATTTATTTTACGTTCATTTTAATATTTTTTCTTCACGTGATTCATTGCTATGTTATTGTTACATTAAAGTTTGCGACACCGAATATTTCCGAGTTGATCCGGGACTCGAGTGAAACAGCTGTGACCCATTATAATACACGAGGTTTGTGTATCAAAACATTCAACATCTTGTGTTCTGTTGCAGGAAAGCGAGAGAGGTCAGCATGAACAAGAAGTCTCATAAGAAAAAGGTTGGCTTTATTATTATTTATTTTTTTCGGATTCTTGTTGTATCGTTGCTTGCGGTAGGAGTTAACTGGTAGAAATCGTCACGAAACGAAAAAGCATTGCGAAGTTCTCTTTAGAAAATAAGAGATAGTTTTCGTGGTTTTCGAGGGTGCTGGGTGCTAAAGCCGATAGGGGTTAACAAAATCCAAGATGGCGTCTGCGAAAACTTTTAAATTTTTCATCATGGGTGTCGTTTTCGTGGTTTTTGAGGGTTCTAAAGCCGACAGCGAGGCGAGGCGATCAAAATGAAAATCTAAGATGGTGAAAACTTTTTCTATATCTATTAAAGTTCCGATGGTTAGTTTGCTAATGAAAATTATTCATTGGTGTCACAATTTTACTCATTAAAATTATAATGAAGAGTTAATTGTCATTAATCACTTAATCATAGTAAAGTATCGTTTTAAGCGTTGAATCGTTTTCTCGAACGAAGTAGAAAAAAATCAACCACTGCAATACCAATTTGCTATTAGGTATAGAACAGTGACTTGCTGTTGAGTACAACTTGAAGTTCAACCAATGTATCCTTGTCACCTACTCATACATTGCTAATAGCAATTTCCGGCAGCTGAAAACTGTGCCCAAAATTGGAAGCTAAAAAAAAAACAAAAGGTTCTCATAACATACGATTCCAATTTCAAATCAGTCTCACAAAGTACCAGTACCACACACGAGCAGCTCGCAATTTGCCCCTCGCGCAGCGGCGGCATGCCAGCCATATGCCGAGCACTATCGGCACGTTGGCACTTGGCACCGTCGCCGGCGCTGGCAGCCGCGCCAGCACCACTGATTGATAACGTGCTGATATTGGGACTTAGACCCGACTTGCTTATTGTATAGCTTTTTGTGACTTGTAGTCTTATTGAGTAGAACAGTCAGTATAAAGGTGTTAGTGACGTGGAAGTTGCAGATCGTTGGTAAGGAGGATTTTTTTTTTGTGTATTTTTTATATCGAAAGTAAATCTTTCTAGAAGAGCTTTCGAACGATATCAATCTTCTTCAGTAATATTCGTTATGTTTGATTATGAAGCACAAATAGTAGTTACATACCTGGGGATACCTCCTGTAATCTCTACCATACCACCATGAGCCATGATAGTAGGAGTTGGAGTTTGAGCAGCTTTTTGGAATCTAGCATCCACTTACAAAGTTTTAAAACTTATTTTCATATATGTAATTTTCACTGAATAATGGAAAATTGTGTATATATACGTATATGTATCTTAAATCACCTCCATCCAAATTTTCATTTTAAAACATGTTTGATTAGATTGCATCATCCTCGACAGGCAGCACCAATAATAAATATAGTGCTCGTCAATCTATCTCGTGTAATCTGTCAGCTGTCACCTTCATTCAGTCCGGTCGTCTGTCCGTCTATCTGGACCAGAATGCTGGGAATCGAGTCGTCAATTAATCGAGATGAGTCGAGATGCAAGATGCAAATCATTTTCGGTTTTATGGTACACAAACTTTCGCTGATTCTGTCCTCGGATGAAATAAATATTCGTGCGTACTGATGAAACAAATATTGGTGAGATACCTACCTCTAAAATTATATTATTTAATTATATAATTATATATTTTTATTTTATTATTTATTTATGCTCTTCATTTTATAATCATTAATCATCATAGTTACCGTAACCGTTAACCGTATGGCATGCATAAGGCTCCTATAGTATTGTATTGTACGTCTGCTAAGAGCAACAGACATGCAGTGGTGCTGATTCTGTTGTTCACAAACTAAACTAAATTTAAGTTCAGTGCATCTTTTTCTTTCTATTTCATTAAGAAAAGGACAGAAGATAAATTTTAGTTTAGTCCTGTCAAATTAATCAGCGCCTGACGTAAATTGACGTAATTTTAGTATGCAAGTTTTTAATCACATCTAAACTTAAATGGAGTAGTGTCAGGCTCTGATTAATTTGCTATGACTCCACTAAAATGTATATTCTGTCCTTTTCTTAATGAAATAGAAAGAAAAAGATGCACTGAACTTTAGTTTAGTTTGTGAACAAAGGAATCGGCACCATTATCACGAATTCGTCTGCAAACGACATGCACTCTTTTGGATATCAATGTCCAAGTGAACCGTGATAATTGTGGCAATGGTCATTGATATAAAGACGATATCATTTTACGCATTGCTTATAAGTATACCTATATAATAAATAGATCAATCTGGTATGTTTCAGGTCATAGTGAATCCGAAACGATAGTTAAAAATCTTATCTTTAATCTTTTGTCTACGAGATAATAAATTACCTCTTGATGGTTGCCCTTCAATGGCTTTAGGTAATTGATGGATACAATATAAGAAGCATAATTAACTGTCCCTACTTCTTTACTAAGTTAAGGCAATTCAACCATCTTAATTGTTATCTTTTAATCACGAAGTTGTACCTATTATCTAATTTCAATTACCTTCTCGGTCACCATTTTTACAAATTCGTTAACCTCGGAACCTAATTATCTACGTAATATGAACTAAATATAACAGCATTTTGGCATCATAACTTCAATTAGCCCTTGGTTGAGGATTTATGATAACAAGATGAGTTATTTTCAGTCGGCAGCTACTGCTTACTGTGATATGAATGTTTACATCAACAATGCGTGGGTTAAGGCAGATCATTTATTTATTAAAACTTAATGCACAAGTAAAAAAATACTGTACAAAGACGAACTTAAATGCCTGAGGCATTTTCTACCAGTCAACCTTATGGGGGTTTTACACTAGGTCGATTTTCGCCGCGCAGCTGGTCGCTTACCAAGTTGCCTCACAAGCCGAATCGCCACCTCATTTACACAGGTCCATAAAAATCGCAGTTGAATAGTTAATTTTGCATCATAATGACGACCTTCATGCGGCGGGCGATCGGCTACGATCACAGACCAAGTAGCCTGCGACTGAGCATTTTCACAGTCGATTTTATGGTCGCCCGCCGCATGGCACGACAAAAGTCGAAAACTACTCTACTTTGGAACTTGCGATGTTAGTCACCTGCGGCCTAACCGAATTGCCATGTAGACAGTAGAAAGCTGTAGTCACCTATGTAAAGCACGAGGTGATGAAGAGAAACATTACAGATCATAACGATTTTACCATCTGTGCACACCTACCTTATATGCATTTTTATACCTTGGTTTTATTTCTTACATCATGTTAAAGTTTCTATAAACATGTTAGATTTCCGTACGCAAAATACCAGCCCGTATTACCTATTACCTAGATTTTTCCGTGTTAATTTTGTGAAGTTACAGGTGTTTAAACTTTATTCTCGACTTCGTACACGTTGCAACTTGCAGTGATTTCGAAATGACAGCTGTCGATGAAACATGGCCGACGTTACCTATGTTCATATGTGTGTATATCTAGCAATTGACTGTTATATATTGATAATTGATGGCGAATTGTAGACAGATGAAAGGGTATTCAGATTCAGTTTTATGTAGTGGACTTGTAACACTATTTTTACATAGAAGTCTTGTAGCACTATTTTTACGTAGAGGTCTCGTAGCACTATTTTTACGTAGAGGTCTCGTAGCACTATTTTTACATAAAGGTCTTGTAGCACTATTTTTACCTAGAGGTCTCGTAGCACTATTTTTACATAGAGGTATCGTAACACTATTTTTACATAGAGGTCATGTAGCACTATTTTTACGTAGAATCTCGTAGCACTATTTTTACAGAGTGGTCTTGTAGCACTATTTTTACGTAGAGGTCTCATAGCACTATTTTTATATAGACGTCTTGTAGCACTATTTTTACATAGAGGTGTTGTAGCACTATTTTCACGTAGAGGTATCGTAGCACTATTTTGATGTATAAGTCTCGTAGCATTATTTTATGCTACAAGACCTCTACGAATCAATACTGAATTTCTATACCTCTAATCTATCAAAACTAAATTACAATATGGTTCTTGTAGCAAGTTGATGAACTCGTAGCTAGTTAAAATTCCGTGAGATTAAATTAGACGTTTTATATGTGTACAGTGGTTTAACTATTATGTTTAATGCGGTGTGCTATATTTGTAACGTGGTGTTATGTCATTATTTGGCAACTACTTGTCATGACATCATATCCGAAGAAGCAGCTAAATTTATTTCAGCTCATTATCATGTAAACATATAAGTCTCAGAACACTGACTTGAAATCATTCGTAGCTTTGACGATATCTAATAAGTACCTTACCTTCAGTCCATGCAGCAAGTTAAAGAGCAATCCGATTTATTTATATCTCTGGAGCAAGCTATCTTAGGAGTGTCTGAGAGTAGGAAGAGATTTTTCGAAACTTATAGCTAAAAGCGGTTCTGCACTACATCCGATCCGAATCCGAGAAATGCCGGTCCGAAGTGACCGTAGTCCTATTTGTATGAAGGGTTGCCACTAGATCCGAACTCTATCCGTCCGAATTTAGAACATTCCCAATTCGGATTGAAGTCGGATCTTTAATTCGGATTCGGATCGGATGTAGTGCAGAACCGCTCTAAGTCTGCTGTTTTTGACATACCGGTCTGTAAATACAACCACACAAGCCTAGTGTGCGATGCCCACCATAGAGATATTACTGCAAAGTTGCTACTTGCTAGTGTGATTTTTGACATCGCTAATAAGTTTCCATTTACTATACCCTGATAACCACTCACGACTCACGCGTACATTCATCAAAGTCTCTTAAAGTTACGAAACAAGTTTTTTAATCTACCCTCGTCTATCCACTTGCAGAAACAGCCATTAGTTTAACAGCGGTCCTTAGATTTTTTTTCTGTACGAGTCATGTATAAGTGGCGAGGGCGCCCCGCGGCGCGTCGAAAAAAATGTAACAAGTACATAGGGACATCCTGATGACGTAACCTCGGGGTGCGGGACGTGTGAGTGGATAAAAACTAAGAGTGTTTTACAGCACATGGAATACAGAAAACCGGATACAAACCCAACAAATAAATATGACAGTAATAATAATCCATTTACGAAAAAAAACAGTATTTACTAGTCCATTAAAACATAATGCATCGTGTACCTACACTATCATAATTCACGTCTGCGGGGACAGTTGGCACGGGGCCCGGTTGTGTGTCCTACTCCTACATGACAGGCGTCGGTCGGCTGTCGCACAGAAACAATAGCCGATATCGTCCTGGTGGAAATAGAACTCGATTAAAATGATAGCCTTGACGATGTGGGGGAAAGGAGTATGTTTAGGAAGTTGTGAAATTAAAATCTGAAAACATTAAGGTTTTGTGTAAATTGGCTGAAATATGACGATGATTGTTGAAGATGTTGGAAAAATCAGACTGACTAGGAACTTTACGGGCGTGTGCCATGTAAACCAATAGAGTTTTAGGAAAACATTGTATTACGAAATTATTCCTGTCAAAAAGATCTATTAAAAGTATAGATTAAAAGTAGAAAACAAGAGTTCAAAATGACTGTGAATCAAAGGAAAATTTTCAACGTCGTTTGTTTTGTCTCTTGAGAATTTGAGATGTATCAGAAATAGTTCTGTGACGTCACTAATTAGGTCACGGCCATGTTTTGCAAATACGTAACGACGAAGAACATTAACTACTATCTCCCTACTATCTTGACTTCAGACACAATTGACTGCTCTTGATGAGTGCTACCAAAACGTACCTACACAGTGTAACCATCTCGCCGTGAAAACTTAAGTGAAGTGTGCTGTCAATAGTGTCAATTCCTAGGAAAAACAAACTCACATCACCTAAGTTTACACGGTGAGATTTTTACAGAATCGACCTGCTGAATCGAATATCACTCAAAAAGTGATTTTTTTGCAGTAAAATGATGAGGAAATTCTGTGATCAACGCGAAGTTATTTTGAACCACTCCCGCCACAATCTGCTCTTCCAATAAGGGCGCAACTTCTAGAATGTTCTAGAATCCGTGTGAGGAACAGACGACGCGCACCCTTCTTTTGACATTAGCCTTGTGACATCTGTCAACTGGGCTGCACACCGAAAAGGCATTCTCTGTTATAAAATTTACGAAACTTCGTCACCCCGAACCCAATTGTTTTGATATACATTTATGTTACTGGAAATATAGCACTACTAAAAGGGATCGCCTACTAGAAGCAGTCCCCTTGTCTCAAAGGCGCTACCAGTCAACCAAGGGTGGTGAAGAGATTAGATGGCATGATGTTTTTGATAACATTTGTTGGGTTTGAGGATTCAAACAGTTTTTAGAAATATGACGTCGGTAATCATATAAACTTGAATGGCCACTGTACCTTACGTTAATTGATTGAATGTCAAACATTCATCTTTACGATTGACGTGCAATTAAGTCGGTTCCGGTTTCCATGGAGTGCTTGACTAAAAATAGACATCTTCATCTCTTTAGCAGGAATAGCAGGGTATCTTAGAATAAATTCGCCTGAAATAAAACAAAGGATAACAGAGGAATGAATTTTATTATGTATTGTTGTGGATGGAGCGCAATTAGTGCTGAAAAAGTACTTGATGATGAGGCGATGTAAACTGAAATAAAATTATGAGGAATGGCAGACAACTGCCCTTTCCGGGAAAACCTAGCAGTACCTACATCCAACATGATCCTTTTTGGATTGCCAGTTAGTGACAAAACTGCCAGTGATGACCTATGGCACTGAAACGTGGTCGCTCACAATGGGCCTTATTGGAAGGCTAAAAGTCACCCAAAGGGCTATGGAAAGGGGTATGCTCTTAGTTTCCCTGCGTGATCGTATTAGAAATTAAGAGATCCGCAGGAGAACCAAGATATCCAACATAGCCCGAGAAATTTGCCAAACTTAAGTGGGCAGGGCACGTTGCTCGCAGAACAGATGGCCGATGGGGCGGAAAGGTTCTGGAGTGGCGACCGTGTACTGGAAGACGTAGCATTGGAAGGCCTCCCACAAGGTGCGACCTCGTGAAGGCCGCAGGGACCCGTTGAATGCGAGAAGTACAGAACCGGTCGAAGTGAAGTTGCTTGGGGGTGGCCTATGTCCAGTAGTAGACGTCTTTCGGCTGAAATGATGATGATGATGACAAAACCTTAGCAGACCATCTTTCAAATTTGCTGAAATATTTATGCCACTTCTTCATCGGCGACTGTAGGACAACCTTTGACTAATGTATTTATAAATGAGGGCAGTTAGTATCAATATCGTGTCACTAGTATAATTAGCGCAATCGTCTGTCCGAGGCGCGTCTGTCAATGGGCGCCGGCCACCGATGACAGCTCATCAGCTGAGCGGAACATGGCGGGTGACTGATAAACTCATCACAATTTTCCGAGAGTTCGATACCTAGATTAGTATGGAAATGGTTGGAAAATAGAAATCAATAAACTTAGTAAGATAAAACAGTTCGTTGCTGGACTCTACCCGGTCATTAAATTAGTACTGAGGACACTATTCGTATCACATCATTATTATCCTAGCTGTTGGTTGTTCATAAAATGATAGGATAGACAAAATCATGAGTTTCTCCGGGCCCTCATAAACAGCTAGAATTGAGCTATTTCAGTTGCTATGCTGTTCAAAACCAATATACAAAAAATATGATCTATGAAGTAAGTACTCGTATTTATGGATACCGGATCTAAGACGGACGTACAGCTGTCGGCTCATAAAACAGGAATATGGAAGTTTAAAACTCATCCCACACAAAGTAAGCTCTGCCATATCATCGATCCATCAAATTATAATGATGTAACGAGATCGTGGGAGGTACACTCATAATCTAAATCTCCATTGATCCAATCTCCATTATTTTTATAATAAACAACGAACAGCTTCACTCGATCTAGTACTGTAATATAAAGTCATAAACACCCGAATATAGTTGCATGTGCAAATAAATCGAAGCTCTTAGGTGTTTAGTTTTCGCGACGTAAAAAGAAAGGGAGGAAAGAAGACCCAGTCGAGATCCTACGTTACGAATAATTTACGACTGAAACTAAAATTACTACTTATTATTGAATGGTTTTATGTAATATTGCTAATATTTGATCTACGGACAGTATAGGTAAAAGTGGTATATATTATGCCGCTGATAGGTTTACTTGCGTGTTCAAATGATATTTATTTTTGCCAAGCAGAAAATGTTTCGAAGCCATGTTGCATATACAGTGTAGCGTGCTTTCAACAGGTTGAAAGCGTTGACTGAGATTGTCAGTGTGCTTGCAAGCATGTCAGCTTACACACTAGGAATGATAAAATCAAGTAGACCTTTTGAATTATCTCTTTTGTGGTTGTGACGTACAAAAAAATCAAATTCATGAATCAAAGATAGAAACTGCTATCTTTAGAAAGATATCATAAATCATGCTGCAATTAAAAATAAGAATATCGTGAGGTTTTTGATTTCGAGTTTAGGATGTGATATTAAATCGATCGCTGTTAGGTATTGGGGTAAGTAGGACGAGTTGGTTAAATATTGGCCTGCGAAATGGAAATAGAAATAGGATTGTAGGAAGATCTGTCGTGGTGTTGATGAGGTCATCAGAAGCTTATTGTTGCTTCATATTTAAGTTCTCTTAAAACTAAGTTGAGTAGAAAAACTGTGAAATTTTGTTGTGTTTGTCTTGTGTTTGAATAAAGGCTTTTATTATTACTTTAAAACTAAGTTTAAATAATTAATTAATGCGCTTATACATGAAACATATGACAAACGAATATACTCGTAGAAAACGAGTCTCTTCCTACCTATTAACGCAAACTACTGTTTCATACACTAGAAAAACTCTGATCTGTCCAAGTACTTTCACTATTATCTTCATCAGAATGGCACTCTAACAAAAGCTTCGCAGCAACTGCAAATATATTTTTTTTTACTTCAACTGTTTAATTTCGCACTACACGACAAACAACAAAATATTCCGTTGATTCTCATAATGTTTATTTCATTCGGTGCTAATCCAGCCGTGAAAAATTGTAAAAGAATGCTTACAATATACATACAAGAGCAGTAATGAGAATGATTGTGTCGCTGGCAGGGCGCCATCGTTTGCCAATTAAAATTATATTTGGCGTTTTTTGGCACGGGATTATCGGAGGTTTGTTACACGTTTTGTCAACGTTTTCATTTGACGCCCTCGTAAATACTATTTGGGTTTAGCTATAAGTGCTAATAAAGTTTTTATACTCCTCAGGAATTGGGGAAAAACCTTTTTAGAAACTGAAGGAATCTTTGCTTGATTCTAAAAGAAACACTAAGAAATATATGAACCTATCGCATTTTGTCAAGAAGATACGGCTAGAGACAAGATTTTCTTCTTATGTAGGTAGGTAACTAAAATTACAATCTTCTTAGAGAAAAAATTCAGCACAGACGGAACCACAGACATGCTGCACTACCTACTTGATAATAAATATAATGTGGTTACGATTTGAACTGTATCCAACGCTCGTTGGTAACAATAGTGGACCAGGCTCAGTTATTTCTAAACGGGTTTACTTCTGCCAAGAATAATAGCACCTATATCACAAATAAACGTTCGCAAGATGTTTAAATTTTTTTTTCTGGTAGAAATATTGATGGTAAACTAATAGTAAATAAAGATTCCAACCTGGAAACGAAGGATAAAATGATCGACTGTCATGGAGAACCACAGAAAGACTTTGCATAACGTGTATAACGTTCTCATTGCTAGACACAGGCCACCTCTCTGCGAGAGATTACGGCCCACTCCGGCCGTAATCTACCACGCGGGCCCAGTGCGGGTTGGTAAAGAAAGAACGGCGAAAGACACTGACGATGAGTAAATTACTTACGTTAAGAAAAACTATGGCATCTGCGTCTTAACTTACTGACACTGCTTAAGAGATCCTTTAGCTCTACCAGTATTGACAAAGGAAGAAACATTTGAGAACACTCCTCAGTTATCCGTAGGTTTTCCTGAAACTTTTCCAATACTATCACAATGTGAAGTTAGCGATTGGGTATCTAAGCCTGCGATAAAATTATTGGAACGAAGTGGTTGATTCTCCAACGCTTTATTAATATTTTACATGTGACTTGATTTATGAGCTACTCCGTGTTTTTCATACTTTTAATCTCTTGAGTAATATCAGTTGACAAGTATAATTTTTTTTGCAAATTGGCGATACCTACCAACCGCTGCAAAAAAGTATAAAATGTGAGTTGTTATCGGAATTAAATATGTGTTTGATGTGTCTTACGTATTGACTTTCAGAAGAGATTAGGTATTCAAAACATTTAATTGAAAAAACGGAATTGAAAATGGCTTTGATGAGTCAAAAGTGATCCTAAATGAGTCAAGTGACTTTCAGAAGTGATCATTCGAAACGTGAAAGTTCGTGAAAGATTCGAAGTAGTGCATGAAAAGATCTGCAGTTAGTAATTTAAAAATTCTAATGTTAGGTATAAGAAATCGGATGATGATACAGGAATACACCCGAACATTAAACACAAAATACGTAATCCTCGAAATCGCTCCCATTTTAATCATCACAGCAGTAAAATGTATCTTAGAACACATTTGCACAATTTCTTCACACTTTATTATATTTATTGATAATAGAATTTCTGGGTTTGCTCTAGGTACACGTTATAAATTCCTTGAGAAATAAAACTAGACATTAATATATTGTCACCAGGACGGAATTAGAACCCATTGAGAAACTTTAACAGTGGTGGAGATGGCGGGGATATAAAATGAAGAGAAGATTGTAATGAAGCAATCTTTGTCATAGATAGATTGGATTACTAGCATGTCCACAGAAACTAGCCCGCTTTTCCTTTGAGTTTGGAGTCGGTTTTCTGCTGAAATATTCAAATTTAATAAGGCAAGGAATAAGTAACG
This sequence comes from Luperina testacea, assembly GCA_927399505.1. NCBI lineage: Eukaryota > Metazoa > Arthropoda > Insecta > Lepidoptera > Noctuidae > Luperina > Luperina testacea. The sequence goes on from OV656774.1 coordinate 1,296,683, forward strand.
TCAGTCGCCCGCTGGACTGTAATGACGTTTATTATTCTTGTATTGAGACACCAATACTAGTATTTGTCATATTTATCGTGAGAGAATAATTTTGTATTTTTATGTCGGCGTGAGGAAACCCGCATGTCCTAGAGACATAACACAATAAACATGACAAATACTATTGCTATTGCCACACTGAAAATTCGAACACATGTGACATTTACCAACACGCGTGGGCCCACGTGGTGAGTAAGTATTTATTTATTTTACTAAAAGACAGCCTAGGTAACATCAGTGTTCATTAAATAAGGGATGGGTATGGCTATTACATTTGAGAACACCCCTGCCCTTCAAATTAGGAAAATCCTGTATCTTGAAGGACAGTGTACTTTTAAGGGATTTACACGTTTTACTAAATATTCATAACTGCGTAATAACTCTGATGCTAACATACATATTTATTAAAGGGGCTTAAAAGCTAATTGTGGGAAGTGTTTGTGTGTGTGTTGTTGTTGAGTTAGACTGGTCCGTTGGGGTGTGTGTGGGTGTGATGAATATAGTAAATATCTGTCAAGGAAATGAAAGTTAGGTATTTTAGTTGTAATTTGTAGAATAAATAAGTTCCTCTGTATCGCAATAATTTAAATTGAGGAGGAAATTTAAGTTTTCTTTTTAACTCAAAAGGATTTAACATTTATTATTTATTGTTTGTTTTGAAGTTTGTTGTATAATCTAGAACTTAGGATGAAATATTGGTGGGCAGCAAATGTGGTCCTGAACCCTCGACTTGACATACTCGAGGAGACCTACGTGGAGTATGGAGAGCATGGAGAGCATGTTTGCGTAGAGTGGATCGGAAAACAAAGAGTTGTCCGACAGTAAGCAACTTGCAGTCCTGATATAATTGTTCAGTCGGGTATCTAAACGGTTTGCGTAGCACCACCTTCAGAACAGATCTTTGAGCCCTCTCCAGCGGTAGAAGTGCTGTTTTTGTAGCTCCCCCCCAGGCAGTCATACAGTATGTCAGTAGTGACTGCCGTGACTGGCACAACAAGGAGTAGTAGAGAGGAGGAGGAGGAGGTGGAGGTTTTGAGTGTGTCGATGTGCGTGGTGGATTACATTCCCTCTCATCGAGAGGAGGCCTATGATATGTCGGCGTTGGATCAGCCAGGCTATCACGAGCAGTGTGACAAAATTTTGTCATCATACTTTCTTACGCCGAAACGAGATATTGACACTATTGACTCAAGTTTAAAGCATTTATTTCAATTAAAACATTTACAGGCACTTTTGAACTGCCAAAGAGTCGGTCAGTTAGACAGAAAGTTGAAGCTAGTTGCCCATTCCAAAACGTAGATCTCTATGGAGAAGAACGGACAAGAAACTCCAAGGACCTTCTTTTAAGTCAAGATACTACAAAATCCTGGGTACATTTAATTCAAAATATAATGCATAATATATATGCATAGTCTTGAAAAGGAAAAGATTTGTTAAATATATATAGTTTCTACTTGTACGAGTATATTATTAAAGTCAATGCCAAGGCGCCAGTCCATCGCTCGACGGCACTACGTACTTTCATGAATCTCTGCTACTACAAGTGGCGTAGGTATATAGTATATGTTTGTGTAATGGTCGATTTGTAGAAGGGGCTCAGACTACATCGGTACTACTCTCGCGATATGATCCCACATTCATGTGAGCTGTGCTAGGAATCGGTTCTAAACAGTTAAAGATATTTTAAATAGTCAACGCTAAAAGCCTTTGAGCGTAACTACTCCATGTTTCTTAAGCTAATTTCTGTTGAATGAAAACTATTCATTTGATATAAATAGCGGGCAATTTTCTTGCTTTTGTCCCCATTCTGAATTGCCATCAACATTATTAATGTGTAAAAGTGAAATATGAGATTCATTTTATTATATCTGCTGAATGATATAATATAGTTAAAAGTATATTGAGGGTAACCTCATTGTGATTATGATGATGAAAATATCCTAGATGATGGAAAAACATTCTTGAATTTCGTAATGTGTGGAAGGATATTTCTATAACATGGTCATGGTTACAGGCAGGCTAGTACGGTAGCACCTATCTACGTCTTTGTAGCGGTAATAACAAAAGGATATCGCTTGTATGCCCGATTCCTAAAGTCCATAAATATCACGGTTTAACACAAAAAGTAATTTGAAAGCAATTTAACGCCAAGCTATTAAAACTATGCTTCAGATTCGGCTAAAATGTGAGAGCATTAGATTTAGTCAATAACGGCCGGTACTTTACGTAATGGGGCACTGAAGTATTTATCATTCGCTATTCAGATACGAAAAACGATCTTTCTTGATTGAAATAAACAAACATACCCCCGTGTTTCCAGCCCAGCGTCCGCCAACTTCAAATTCACGGTCATATAAATCATTGACAGGCTTATGAAACAGATTTTTACATCGAGCCATTGGCACGGTCAGTCAAGTGGTGAACAAAAATACACCTAGACAACGCCTACCAGCATCCAGCCACATTCATTCATAACTCCAACGTCATCTGTATCTCTCCTGTTGATACTAGCACGTCTGTGTGCATAAAAAATTGTCTCAACACAGTCTCTGAAGTTATTTGTTTACCTGACCGATGCTGCGATGTATATTCTGCGTAAGAACTCATTTAATACAAAGCTATGTATATCTGAATTAATTTTGGAAATGTGATTTGTATCTGTTTTGTGTTTGGCAGCAGAAGAAACGAGGGAAAGGCGATGGAAAGAATAAGGAGAATATCATAGAAGACGTCCATGATGGTAAAGATGAGGAGCAGACTGCGGAGCCTCCGGTGCAGAAACAGAATGTCTGCTACGAGATTAGAGAGTCAGATATTATGGGCAGGTAATTGGAGCATTCATATAAATCTTGCTTTTGTAGGTCATCTAGTAGTGGACAGCGATAATCTTAGTTGATAATAAATTGAAACTTATTCATATTCATATACCTATTTATTTGCATTCCATAATGTTGTAGAGGTGTTGCAATTGGACCCTGTAGGGCACAGCAAAAGGTATAAATGTATTCTTATAATAAATTTAGGACACAAATTAACAATAAGCTATTTTAAAAATATGCTTTTAAAATTAAATAAGTAATATAACTTTTTATTTTATTGAGATCAGGCTATTATAGTTTGTGGTACATAATAATTATTTGGTAAGGAAATAAAACATTTAACTATCTATTTATCTATGCATGTATGAATGTATCTATACGACTAACTGTGTGTGGTGTCTGCTTGTGTTCAATAGATATATTGTATATTTATTGTATAACTTGTATCCTCGCTTATTGCAAATGCCACATCTAATTCGTCTGCAAGCCGACCGACCCCAAAATACTTCGGAAAGCTCTGATGACGTTGTTCGTGTTTTCCCGCGCAATTGTTAGAGCTCAGGGATGTATTATGGTGTTACTAGACAATTTGGCGAGTAGCCCATCTCTATTTATGCACTATTCGGATTTCTCGACTAAGAGTGATAATGCACTTAGCCATGAATGTTAGAGGCATTTTTATGTACTGTTTGGAATTTAAATTTTATAAAGATGTGCCTTGCCCCTTTTGTGCTAAAGTTCAACATCCTATGTCAATATTTCAGATATCTGGTGGCAAACCGCGACATCCGACCTGGTGAAGTGATCATCGAAGAGCCGGCCATTGCTGTTGGTCCCTGCACGGGTTGCGGCCTCATCTGTCTCGGGTGCTATCGGGAACTGGACGAAACAAGTCTGACAAAGTATGTGTGTTCCTTAGCATCGATTTGTTTCTCAGACAGTCAATTAATGTCCCTTTTAAACGATAAGCCTTACCGTGTATTTTTTTCCCTTTTATACATCATCCGTATGTAGATTACAAGGGATCTTTTACTATTTTTGCAGATGTCAGGGTTGCAAATGGCCGATGTGCAGCAGTTCGTGTCCTGGTTCCGGGAAGTACACGGGTCACTCTACGTACGAGTGCGAAACCTTGAAGGGAATACCACCAGACTACTCCAAACTTGAGGATCTGAAAGATTCTTATCAAGCTCTGATGCCGTTAAGGTAAATCCTAACAATACAGTAATTATTATCTTGGGTATGCAAGTTCTAGAAGATCCAAAACGACTATATCACTATTGCCAAAATCACAAGACTTAGCTTTGCTGTTAAATTCACTATCGTTCATACGACACTAATAAACGTTATGCTCATGCATAACGTTTATTAGTGTCGATAAAATATATGTTGGGTCTATCAATCAAACCAATATTTGTACAAAAAGTCGACTTGCCATCAATTTATTACCAACCTTCATTTAAGGTAGTTTGTGACGAATCTGTGGAGTTTTAAGTTTTAACTTTAAACTGATAATTTCAGATGCCTTCTCTTAAAGAAAGCAGACCCTGTGAAGTGGGCAGCGCTATCAGCGATGGAGGCCCACAACGAGTTGCGTCGAGCTAGGGGGGACATCTGGCCAATCAATGATAAGAACGTTGTGCAGAGGATAAAGAAGTGGGGGCTTAAGTACGATGATGAGGAGATTCATACTGTGTGCGGGATTTTAGAGGTAAGACCAACTTTTAATTGTTCTTTACTTTCACAACTATTTTGTTTCGATGTGACTTGACCAACTTGATGTGCGAGCATGCGAACAGCTAATTTATTTCTGTCCATTTATTTTAATACTTTCTGGTTAATACATTGAGGGACTAACTCTTACTCTATAATTCCTCTAAATACTTAGGAGAACATTCTGACCATTCTTAATTAAAAACCACGCGGATAACTTGGTTAGGCCACCACAATATCAACAAGACATAAAATAAATATCGTTTCAATTTCAGGTCAACGCTTTTGAAGTCGGCGGCAGTGGCGCCAACGCCCGAGCTCTGTATGACAGAGCATACCTCCTCGCTCACGACTGCACACCTTCAACTACTCACACAGATGCTGAACGAGTTCCTGGTAGACCTCTAACTATCAGAGCGTCAATACCTCATAAGGCCGGGGATTTAATATCCCTGTGCTACGCTTACACACTGCAGGTAATAAAAAATACATAGTTTTCTAGCTTGGTAAAACCTAGAAGTCATTGGTTGACTGTTAGCCAAGGCCATCGAAGTAATATGGCGGCACCACTACCCACAAAATGTCTGAGGTGGCGTCTGCATCGCCACATGAGAACTACGCATCACAATGACGTTAAGTAAAATCCTGCATCGCGCAAGCAGAGTTTACCGCGCCACTAGCATCACATCAATCGTCAGGCAGTAGACTACCAGACACAACACCCGTTTGGTCGGAGGATCCTCCTTCCTCTGTGGAGGATGACTGAACTTTACACCCTGTTCCTCATCCAACTGTAAGACTAAACTCAGCTCCTGCACTTGCGTTGAGAATGATGGTCTCAAACTTTATTGTCAAAATTTTCGTGGGATCCGCATTAAACTGCACATTTTATAGGTACTTGAATATTTTATCAAATTGCTACGACATTATAATACTCACAGAAACAGGTGTTAACCAGACCTGAAATATTTGATAGTGAGTTCATTGATTCTCGTGACGTGATACATAGGTGCGATCGAGACCACACGGCCACAAATAAAAAAGACGGAGGTGGCGTGGCGTCCTGGTTGCTGTATTGAGAGGATTACGCTCTGTAAGAATGGTTCCTCGGTTTGCTCTAGAAGCTGACTTGGAGCACGTCCTCCTTAGATTTCCCAGCTCGACTAGAGGGAAGAACCAAATTGTCGGGGCGGCCTACATATTATCACCTAAAACACCTGAATCCATTTATGTTCAATATTTGATCTCCTACTACCTCCACTTGGTGACAGTAACTTAGAGCAGTTTTATCTCTTGGGCGATTACAACTTACCTGATATTGACTGGATTCCCTATAATAATAATGGGTCGGTATTGGGGCTAGTTTGTAGTGGCATTTCTTCGATTAGTGGAAACCTTATTTAAATGTCTTTCCTTAATGCTAATCAGTACAACACTATCAAGAATCTGACTGGGAAATTATTAGACCTGGCCATCAGTAACATGAATGCTCTGTCACTGTTTGTTTTCCCTGCTAAATAAAATAAAAAAAACTTAAAAAAAAACAACTGACTTCCAAATAAACACTACAAAGTGAAAAATAACTTTAATTTCGGAAGTTGGTGTCGTTAGGTTCGCATTTTTGCCACCGACTTCCGAAATTAAAGGTATTTTTCAGTTTTAGGGTTCCGTAGTCAACTAGGAACCCTTATAGTTTCGCCATATCTGTCTGTCCGTCTGTCCGTCCTCGCTTAATCTCTGTGACCGTTAGCACTAGAAAGCTGAAATTTGGTAACAATATGTATATCAATTACGCCGACAAAGTGGTAAAATAAAAATTGGAAAAAAATGTTTTATTAGGGTAGCCCCCCTATATGTAAAAAGGGAAGTGATTTTTTTTTTTATTTCAACCCTAACTTGTGATATATTGTTGGAAAGGTATTTAAAAATGAATAGGGGTTTCCTAAAATCATCTTTTGATAATGTCAATAATTTCGGAAATAATCGCTCCAAAAGTAAAAAACAATGTGTCCCCCCCCCTCTAACTTTTGAACCATAAGTTTAGAAAATATGAAAAAAATCTGAAAAGTAGAACTTTATAAGGACTTTCTAGGAAAATTATTTTGAACTTGATGAAAACAACAGTTTTTGTACAAAAAAGACAAAAAGTTGTACAAAATAATTTCTGGACTAAGTTTGTAGTATAATCGTATATATGCAAGCATTTTTTACTTTTAAACTCATAAGTGGGAACACTTATTGTGACGGACGGAAAACTACGGAACCCTACACTGAGCGTGGCCTGACACGCTCTTGGCCGGTTTTTTAGTGTCTTTTTTGGAAGTTGTATATTTTTGTTTTGTAAAAACAGTTTTTAATTTTTCACTTTTAAGTTGTACTTACTCCACACAAATTCGTATAACACTACTTGCTATGTAAATATCAGTGACAGGAAGATTATCATGATGACAGGAGGAGAGAAGAGAAATTAAAAGTTCTAATCATTCATTTCCTTTACAATTTCCAGGGCACGCTCAAACGCCGTGAGCACATAAAGCACAGCAAGTTTTTCGAGTGCTGCTGCACTCGCTGCTCCGACCCCACGGAGCGCGGCACGCTGGCGAGCGCCTTCCGCTGTCCGCGCTGCGGGGGCCGCGTGCTGCCGGCCGCGCCGCTGCGGCCCGCCGGGGCCTGGCGCTGCGGGGGCCGCGCCTGCGGGTATGCCATGACGGCGTCGTCCGTGCAGCTGCTGCTGAAGAGGTGAGGTGAATAATTGTTGTCTTTGGCTTTTCAATGTTTTGAAAATGTCATATCAGTGCTAATTGTGTTAAAGCACCTCAAACTCTGATAAGGCGACCTCTTACTATTATGAATTGATCAAATTTCAGTGGAACACTCTTATTATGACGTGATAAGAGTTAAGTTTCCAGACAAAACTATGATTACAATTCGATGGAGACTCGCTAGCGCTGATGTAAATTACTCGTCATTATCAGCATAATTACTTATGTTATACTAAAGAATCCACTCTAGAAACAGGTGTCACCTATTGAATGCCCCACTAACAAAATTGCTAACGATTTGGCAGACCGTTTCCCAGTCTACATATTACTTTACAAATACCTTTCTAAATAGATGCCTTTCAAACTTTCTAGACTAACCGATGAATTCGAGCAGATAGACGTGAACGACGTCCGAGGGTACGAAGGCTTTTTACACAAGTACAGGAACGTGATCCACAACACGCACTACCTGTGCTTGTGCGCCAAGCACTCGCTCTCGCAGCTGTACGGCAAGGTGGCGGAGTACATGATACACGAGATGCCGGAGGCTGAGCTAAACAGGAAGATCGAGATCTGCAGGGATCTGATGAAGGCGTTTGATGTTATTGAGCCGGGGTATTCTAGGTTGAGAGGTAAGGTGTCTTTGATTTCAGTACACACTACCATAAGGGCTTTAGTGAAATTCTTACTACAACCAGTAAAAATATTCATTTTGCATTTGAGTCTTCATAAATCGGGATTACAAAGAAATGAATTGGGAAATCGTAAAATGTATGATAACGTTTTTTTGTAAAGGAAAAATTTATCTCAGTGAAGACGAGAATTATTTAAATATTGTCAACTGTGTTGTGATTGGTTTCAGGTGTAACGCTGTATGAACTGCACGCGCCTCTCATGGTCCTCACAACGAGAGACTTCGAGAAGAAAGTGATCACCAAAGACAACTTGAGGACTCGACTCAAAGAGGTGAAGTTAACACCATTCTGTACTTTATTTACTTCTTGCGCAAAGCTTCTGAAGACTGCTAATATAAAACAAGGCTTAGATACAGACGCCAGCACATCAAGCTACCCGAAACTGTCAAATTTTCCCAATCAACTTTGAAGCTTAGCCAATAGCTTCTGCCCGGCGAAATTTCTTGTTCCCCGACCCACCGCGTCGCATTGCATCGCCCGTCCGTTCTAATACTTCGTTATCGCTTAGCGTTCTTTCTGACTATTATTCTTTTTGATCGTCTCCTACGGTTTCTAGCGTTGTTAAATAGTCTGAAGCCTTCCTCAAAATGTGGACTATCAAATGCATAAAGAATTTTTCAAATCCGACTGGTAGTTCCAGAGATTAGCGCGTTCAAACAAAAAACAACAAACTCTTCAGCTTTATGATTACTCTAAATAGATATAATTAAAAAGTCCTTTCAAAAGTTATTCATGGTTTCAATCAGCAGTCTAAAGTTCAGTAGGGTAGACCGGGGACAATAGAACCATTTTCGAAACATCGGTTGATTACACGAATTTAACTGTCGCTTTTTGTTTTAAATATTATTATTTTACAGCCTTGGTTTATTATTTACCGAAGAAAATATCTAAAGTTGGCCTAGATTGAACAAAGTTGGTCAAAATTGACTTTGAATGAAATGATGGCTAGTGCTACAAATGACCCCCTTTAAGGGTTAATTGTACCAAAATTACATAAGGTAATTAAACGCGAATAAAGGTATTTATCACATTTTCTCAGTCATTTGTTTGAAGTCTTATGGGTTTATAATCATTCTTAAAAATTAGGAACAAAAAATTCGTGATATCGGTGTTTTAATCAACACAAATGTAATGTAATAACATTAACATAACAATTCTTGACTTAGAACAAAAATAAAATAAGTTTTTATAACATACAATCAACTTTGGTTCACACGTTGCATATTTGCTATTATCTAGCTTTATAACAATTATAAAATAGAAATAATCAACAACAATAGATGGTATGGAGGTACAATTGACCCCTGGTACAATTGCACCAAAGTAACTAATTTAGAAAAACCATCTAATAGTCACATAATTCTAAACTTATAGTTTCCATATTTATCATAAATCAAAAGTTTAATATCCGTTTAAACCGGCAACAATAATTACTTGTCGAAAAGGCTCTGGTAGTACGAGTTACAGTCAATAATATTTTACCAAAAAATTTACCGCGGCTTGCCGGAAATCAAAAATTCTCCATTAAGGCCAGGACTCTCGGAAATCTCGGAATCGACCTATTTTTGATTCAACATTAAACAATCAAATATTCTTTGTTTTAATCTGAAAAAAATATATGGCATAGTTTAACTAACATTCTTGATTATTCTATGGTTCAAAACACGATATTTACAACTTCACTCGATCATAAAAAATCGCAAACAAATCGAAAACAGCGAAGTTTTTAATCGTTTTTCAAGTCGCATTTGAAGTAGACTTAACTTTTACTCGCAAAAAATATATGAAAAAATAGGCAATGATGTATAGTAGAACATTCTACGGTTAATTTTTCTCAAAACTGATTTTTATCGTCTTAACAAGATATAATCTAAAAAGGCGGCCTGCGCGCTTCACTTCAGTAGCCCGCCGGGCGTTACCGAGGTAGGACCTGTGTCGCTTTTGCTGGCTCGCCGCGTTCCCGCTAATCGATCGAAATATACGTTATAATATTGTTAGTTAATTTCCGTGTTTGTGTATTAGTTTCAAAATTCAGTCTGTAAATATTGTTTAGGTTCTAGTATTAATAATTAAACTAAATATTAGTTTGTTATAATATAGTTGTAATATAGTGATAATTAAGATTAAATTATGGGGAATAAAAACAGAAGAAAGAAAAAAAAACGTTCAGCATTGAACTGCAAAGCTTAAAAAAAAATAAGGTAATTTTGATTATTATTTTTCTACGTATCTATTTATAACTACCCACTTATAAGACGACGCGACAGAATAATATTGTAGTTGTATACACATAGGTTCTCTTGCTTTCGTCACAGTACTAGCAGTAGCAGGTCGGTACCATAAATTTACAATTATCGTAATATCTGTAATAGATTTTCAACTTTACTACAACGGAATAAGGTTTATATTCAATTGCAAAATTTGAGTTTTTGAGTTTGTGTTTCTAGTTTTGTGATTGTATAGGTAAAATATTATATTTTTTCGAAGTGAAAACTTCTTTAGCATTATTGTGATTTGAAAATTTTATGAAACGAAAAAGCTACAGTAGAAAAAGCTACAGTAAAAAGAGATAAGATTTAACGTGGGAGAAAATGAGATAGGAAGCATTATACAGTGTTTTTGTTTTTTATTATTACAAATGACATCACATTTAATCCTATGCTACTAATTTGTGATGATGATGGTGATGGTGTTGGCGATGGCGATGACGATGGTGATGGCGATGGTGATGGTGATGGTGATGGCAATGATGATGGTGATGGCGATGGTGATGGCGATGGTGATGGCGATGGTGGTGGCGATGGTGATGGTGATAGCGATGGTGATGGCGATGATGATGATGGTGATGGCGATGGCGATGGTTATGGTGATGGTGATTGCGATGGTGATGGCGATGATGATGATGGTGATGGCGATGGTGATGGCGATGGCGATGGTTATGGCGATGGTGATGGCGATGGTGATGGCGATGGCGATGATGATGATGGTGATGGAGATGGTGATGGCGATGGTGATGGCGATGGCGATGGTGATAGCGATGGCGATGGCGATGGCGATGGTGATGGTGATGGATGGATGGATGGATGTTCTTTAGCATCGTTGTGATTTGAAAGTTTATGAAACGAAAAAGCGACAGTAAAAAGAGACATGTAAATTCATAAGATTTAACGTGGGAGAAAATGAGATAGGAAGCATTATACAGTGTTTTTGAAGGTTTCACTTCTACCACGTGTGAATTGCACACTCGCTGTTTTTTTATTTAAAAATATGAAATTCGTTGTGAATGAAATAGGAAGAGTTCAATAAAAATACGTATTGTGGTGTTTTTGATTAGTAGATTTAATTAAAAAAACTTATTGACGAATTCAAGCAACCAAAAAAAGTGTTTTACAAAAAAAACAACCGACTCAAAAAAAAACACTACAACGTGAAGAATATATTTTCATTTTTTTACACCGACTTTCGAAACTAAAGTTATTTTTCACTTTGTAGTGTTTTTTTTTTTTGGAAGTAGGTTTTTTTTTTGTAAAAAAGTTTTTATTTTTCACTTTTTAGTTGTACTTACCTACCCCAAACAAATTCATATGTCACTACTTGCTATGTAAATATCAGTAACAAAGCTATTGAACACATCTGCTTTACCCTTTGAAGGGTACAGGCGTGATGTTATGTTGTGTGATTGCGATTACACATGCTATAGCAGCAATCGCGGTTGATTTGCTGGCATTTATTGAAGAGTTCCGTTGTTTGTCTCTGAAAGTCATCATCAGATCTTTACAAAAATAAAAAAAACAGCATGTGTGCAATTCACACGTGGTAGAAATGAAACCTTCAAAAACACTGTATAATGCTTCCTATCTCATTTTCTCCCACGTTAAATCTTATGAATTCATGTCTCTTTTTACTGTCGCTTTTTCGTTTCATAAACTTTCAAATCACAACGATGCTAAAGAACATCCATCCATCCATCCTTCCATCCATCCATCCATCCATCCTTCACCATCACCATCACCATCGCCATCGCCATCACCATCACCATCACCATCGCCATCACCATCGCCATCGCCATCACCATCGCCATCGCCATCACCATCGCCATCACCATCATCAACATCGCCATCATCATCGCCATCACCATCGCCATCACCATCGCCATCAACATCGCATCACCATCATCATCATCGCCATCGCCACCACCATTGCCATCACCATCGCCATCGCCATCACCATCATCAACATCACCATCGCCATCACCATCACCATCGCCATCACCATCACCATCGCATCACCATCATCGCCATCGCCATCACCATCACCACCACCATCGCCATCACCATCGCCATCATCATCATCGCCATCACCATCACCATCGCCATCACCATCGCCATCACCATCATCCTCATCATCATCATCACCACAAATTAGTAGCATAGGATTAAATGTGATGTCATTTGTAATAATAAAAAACAAAAACACTGTATAATGCTTCCTATCTCATTTTCTCCCACGTTAAATCTCATGTCTCTTTTTACTGTTGCTTTTTCGTTTCATAAAATTTTCAAATCACATCACAACGATGCTAAAGAAGTTTTCACTTCAAAAAAAAAATTGCAGATCTGTCTATTTACGATGGAGTTATGCCCCCCCTAACATACATAAAAAAAAAATAGAAATATCCGAATTGAGAACCTCCGCCTTTTTTGAAGTCGGTTAAAAATATAATATTTACAATCACAAAACTAGAAAGAAACTAAAGTAGGATGATGAAATTAAAATACTGTAGACGAGCAGCCCTATATTTCAAGAATAGGGCCGATTCACAATACTATTACTTATAAAAATAACCGTGACAGGGGTCAGCGAGTTCATTCGAACTGCGCTTTCGCGGCATTTGCCACGCGAGGACGGAGGTAACGCTAAATGCCTACTACGCTCGAAGATCCTGGCCTTAACACGTCCATTTCACAGCAAGCGCGCCAGCGCCTGAGGGGCGCCTCGGGACTCAAGTAGCGCGTGTGCTGACGCACTCACACATGCCAAATTTTGCTCGGTAGTAGAAATATCGATGATGGTACTATTGACCCGTGTTACTATTGTACCCGGTCTCCCCTACCTAATATATTTACGTTTCTATTCCAGATCGTCGGATACCTCACAGAGTCAGCACTAATCCTGGGCTTCGAGCCATCCCAGTCCTCCGAAGGTCTGATGGCAAGAGCCGCAAGAGACGCACTCAAGAAGATCAAAACTTGGGAACAGATCATTGGGAAGATTTCATGATGATTCGTCATACGTGTTCAGTTATGGAGATTGTTGGCTAAATGAGTTCGCTGAGATGGAAATGTAATTAATGGATTTTTTGAAGATTGAACTGAGTTAATTTTTCAAATGATTCGCAAAATTAGGATCGATTAGTCATTTTTCAAAAGAAAGTCAAGTATTTGTCTAATACCTAAATACCTATATTATTATTAATGGCAATATCAAAGAAATTATTTAAAAAAATTCTGATGTTATGTTTTGTTCTGATGTTATTGTTTTTACAAAATTTTTCTTCGTGAAAATTCCGTAATCCGTTACAAACCCAGTAACGTGTAACGGAATTTCCACGAGGAAAAATTTTGTAAAAAGTACCTATACGATTTGGCTTATTTAATGTTTTGTGAATAAAATATAAGTACATTATTTAAAAACTCATTTAATTTATTCATTTAATTACTTAGGTACAGACGCCTGCACATCAAGCTACTACAATCTGTCAAATTTCTTTAATAGATTTTCAATTTTATCGCTAAAGCATAAGGTTCAAAGTTGATTGGGAAAATTTGACAGTTTCGGGTAGCTTGATGTGCTGGCGTCTGTACTTCATAATAATTATCTACATATGTAAATAAAACTTTCCATATTTCTATTAATTTATTTTATAACTAATAATTATCAAGTTCATTCTCGATAACGTATCGGAAAATAATTATTTATTTTTGTAAAAGATGTATTTATTCATTCCTTCCACTAAAAGACATTATAATCGTGTGAAATATTTTTGTAATGAATTGTTTAACCTTCTCCAAACTAATTTAGTATTTAAAATAAATTATTTGATACTTATTTGTGTTTTTTTTTATATTCTCATTATTTACTGCTGCTAAAACTTACAGGGTGTCTGTAAGTTTCCCTTACCTACATTTTCTGATCCATTAAGTTGCAAAAACTAAGAAACAGTCTTGAGTTCGATTCTCAGCATTTGACTATAATTGAGTAACGACATAACGCCCTCCCCCAAATTAATGGGTTTATTTATAAACGATGATTAAAGTTAAGTGACGTTCAAACGTCATAAATGTATGGAGACAGTCGCTAATCACTACTTTACTTTGAGCAACGTGTATGAATAAAGGGGCAATCTAGTACCTAGAGCGTTGCTTGTTAACAGAAACCCAAAAACCCCAAACTAAAACCTAGGCCTAGACTGTACAACCCAAAATTCTTATTATTAAACAAAGCATCATGCCTTTATACCTCGTAGAGATAGGGCGGGTAAATAAATGGGTCAAGATTATACCCACATTTTGCACAATCCACCATTGGCACAAACACGGCACACATTTAGACGCCGTGCTGCCCTGGTGATGATTTTGTTTAAATAAAAGAATGTTAAGTAATTTCACCTAAATATGCATTGCGTCAAAATAAAATTACAGTAATACGTCTATAGTTTCAAGCGTCAAATCGCGCGGTTTATTTTTACACCGCGCATGCGCAGCGGGTTGTACGCCGATCAGTCTGCCCGGTAGCTCGCACATGGGAGATATTCTGGAATTTGATTGTGATATTAAATTAATTCTGTAGACAATTGTGTTGATTATATTGTGACTTATATGGAAATACGTTGAGTTTCAAGTAAGTACCTACATACTTATTGTATCAGTGTAGAGTATGTAGAGTGTTTATTGAACGGTATTTATAGCTAGAAATTACATCTTTAAAATTTTAATCTGAAATTAGGAATTTGATTTTCTTATAGCACCTACAAGTAAATTTGTATAAGTAAATACAAGTGATAGAAAAGTGATAAACAAAACAAAATTGAGAGATTTAAAATGTTTGGCGCCTGATTTCACAGGCTTAGCAATACAGTACCAATAAGATGAACGCGGCTCAGGGCCTTCCCGTGAGCGTTGAGGGCGTTACTGAACCGCAACTAATAGCCGAGGTGTTCAAAGACCACTTCATGGTACGATCACCGCGGGGACCAGCGCAGCGGGTGATCGATGATGAGACCCAAACAGGACCCATTTCCACTCTTATCACAGCTAAAGATGTTAAGATAGCTCTTAAAAATATGAAAAGAGGGAAATCCCCAGGTCATGACGGACTCAGTATCGAGCACTTGCAGCATGCGGGTTGCCACTTGCCCAGAGTTTTGGCATTACTGTTTAATTTTTGTATTGCGCACTCTTACTTGCCTGACAGTATGATGAGGACGGTGGTCGTGCCAGTGATTAAAAACAGAACAGGAGACTCATCAGATCGGTCGAATTATAGGCCTATTTCTCTGGCAACGATTGTCGCTAAGGTGCTTGACAGTGTGCTAAACGTACAGCTGGAGAAGTATATATCTTTACACGATGCGCAATTTGGTTTTCGACCTGGCTTGTCCACCGAAAGTGCAATCGCGTGCCTTAAGCACACTGTCAGGTACTACGCTGACAGGAGTACACCAGTTTACGCGGCGTTCCTGGATCTCTCCAAGGCCTTCGACCTGGTCTCATATGACCTTCTTTGGGATAAATTAAAGCAAACAGGGATACCAAATGAGCTGCTGAGCGTTTTTAAGTACTGGTACGACAGCCAAGTTAACGTTGTAAGGTGGGGGAGTGGCTGTTCTCTGCCGTACAGGTTGGAGTGTGGCGTGAGGCAGGGGGGATTAACCTCTCCAAATCTTTTTAACTTATATATGAATGCATTGATCGAGGGACTCAGCAGTGCGCATGTGGGCTGTTTTGTGGATGGGTTGTGTTTTAATAACATCAGCTACGCAGATGATATGGTGCTGTTGGCTCCCTCGGTCAGTGCACTCAGAAAACTTTTAAAAATCTGTGAGAACTATGCTGCCGACCATGGGTTGCTGTATAATGTGAAGAAGTCCGAACTCATGGTCTTTGAGGCTGTTGGCAAGAAATGTCCAGTAAATGTGCCACCTATAAAAATTAACGATGTCCCGATTCGTCGGGTACATCAGTTTAAATATTTGGGACATTTGATTGCTGACAGCCTTAAAGATGATGCTGATGTTGAACGGGAACGCAGGGCATTGGCGGTACGGGCGAACATGTTGGCACGTAGGTTCGCTCGATGTACAGAAGCGGTCAAACATACGCTATTTAAAGCATACTGCACATCTCTGTACTCGAGCGCCCTATGGATCAGCTGTACCAAACGTGCCGTCAATGCGCTGCGCGTCCAATACAATAACGCCTTCAGGGCGCTGATGCGGCTGCCACGTTACTGCAGTGCATCAGAGATGTTCGCAAAAGCCCGAGTCGACAGCTTCTCAGCTGTCGTACGGAAGAAAAGTGCGTCTCTGCTCGCCAGAGTGCGTGGCAGTAGCAACAGCCTCCTGAAGGTGATAGCTGACAGGCTTGATGAGAGCCCCATAATGGGACATCTCATTAAGACAACACTGTCTGTCGTAGTGTATAAGTATTAACATAGATCATAAGCCACATTGTTACTAACATACTAGGATATAAGTACTAACATAGGATATCTGTTACTAACATCTTTTTATGTATTTTTTGTTTTTGTCAGTATGGATCTTTTGTTGTCCGTTAAATAAATAAATTATTATTATTATTATTAATACCCCTCACAACCATTCCATCCATACAATAGTAAGTGGGTCAGTCAGTAGCTATAACATCCATTACAGATATAAGTAATGAAATGTGAATACACAATAAAAACAATAAAAACCAGTTCTTTGTAAACAATCCCACACACGTTTCTTCATTTACTTTATAGAATGGTAGAACAAGGCTCCTGCATAGTGTGCCTATCCTCGGCCATCCAGAAGTGTTCAGGCTGTCAGAACGTGTACTACTGCTCCAAAGAACATCAGAAGCAGGACTGGAAGCAGCACAAGTTCCAGTGCACCCCCGCCAGGGTCAAGGAGAACGAGAAGTATGGCAGGTACCTGGAGGCGTCTAGGGAGATCAAAGCTGGGGATATTCTGTTGAAGGAGAAGCCTCTCATCACTGGGCCTGCACAGGTAAAGAAATTATAAGAAATATTATTATAAGAGTAGAGCTTTAATCCTTTAATTAAACCTGATGAGAAGTTCTCTTTAACCTACGTAGTTTATATGATCATTTTAAATTATGTGAAAGAAGTTCAATGCCATTTGGTTAAATGTTCAAAGGCCATATACAGTTTCTCGATCATGGATTCCATCAACGAAACAGTTGTAGAACCCCTTTCCTTTATTTTAAATTTCAGGTCACTCCACCAGTCTGCCTCGGCTGCTACAAGCTGCTAGAAGAAGGGAAGACTGTGACCTGTGAGAAGTGCGGCTGGCCTTTCTGTTCGGCAGGATGTGTCGTCAAGGAGGTGCACGACTCTGAGTGTCACTATACACAGCAGAAAGGAGAAAAGGTAAGGTTGAAATAACTTGCGAAACTGAAATCTTTTACAGAATGTTTAAAATAGCTCCACACAGTCCAAAGTAATGAGAATAGCTTAAGCTAATTGCAAACCAGAATTCTAGTGTCCGTCGAGCTGGTGCTTACACCATGGAATTCAGGATTGTTTAAAGTCTCAAAAAACTGTACCCAATACTCTTTGCCCGTTTCTCTGGAGGATCGATATAGTTATTTGTGCAACAAGAGAGCAAAGTATTTTTTTGCTGCGAGTGCTAATGTTGAATCCCGAGCAAGCGAAGGATTCAACGATTGAATCACGAGCGTAGCGAGTGATTCTAAAGTTGAATCCTGAGTGTGGCGAGGGATTCAAAGGCACGAGATGCAAAAAAACTTTGCTCTCGTGTAACACACATAACTTTTCACTTCAGCAGCGAGAACACTTTAGGAGATAAAATAATACACAGGAATAGATTGAAATAACTATTTATTGTGAATCAAAATAATTACCTAACATTGTAGGTAGATACCAATTCTAAAAAATAAGATAGCAACACCGTCTCCGAAAAACTGCTTGCGCCCTTTGTAAGTCTCACAGAGTACACTATAATAGACTGAAAGTAAGTCTCCATTCATTGAAGACATGGTATGCTTTCAGATATTTCTCGCGAGACTTCTCAGGTAGGAAACTTAATTCTGCATTAATAACTTGTTGTTTTAACTCTTCCGGTGTTAAAATACTGTTCTCGTCGCTAGTTTCACTCATATTTTACGATTATTTTAATATTTTTTAACTTATTCAACTCTGTACGCCAGTCACGAAATTTTATTCTCGCTCTTTTATTTAAATTAAGGCGTGTTCGGAAATAGCACCCATGATATTTTATTATTCAAAATATATTACGGAAGTACCTAACATTTATTGAAACTAGAAATAAAGATTTACAAGTTAAATATCAGTTTTATTTGCAGTAAATACTTATTTTCGTTTAAATACAACAATAAGTTAAAAATTCAATAAATTACATTAAAAGACATAATTTTCTTTTTGCAAAATTTCTTTAGTTAGTACGAAATTCCGAACGTGTTTGTCTTTGAGGTCGAATTCAAAATCCGAACTTCGAAAGGGCTGGTCTTTGTCTCTCTCTCTTTCTAATGGCGGGAAAGAGATAGAATGTGAATGTTTCGAATTGTATGATTAACCCAAGGCTGAATAATATATTCGCGGCTTTCTCAAAAAAAAATTAAAAAGTTACTTTGTCTCACTCAGTGAGCAAAATCGTATTTTGCTCACTGATTTCACGCAGCAAAACCTACTTGTTTGAGCTACTGAAGTGAAAAATATATGGTTATTATGATGCCATCTTTTGTATTTATCGCCTTTCCTTGCCTTTCACCAGGTCAACATCACCACCTACGACATCCCTCACCCGAACTACCAGTGCATCACAGTTCTCCGCTGTCTGTACCAGCGTGACCATGACCAAAAGCTCTGGAACAAGATCCAGGCGCTCCAGTCACATTGTGAAGACAGGAAGAACACTGACAAGTGGAACAATGACAAGAAGATGATCGCAGACTTTATCTTGCAGTTCTTTAAGTTAGAGGAAACTTTCAGTGAGGAGGAGATTATGAAGTGCTGTGGGATTTTGCAGGTAAGATACTGGGAAGATTGGATGTGGATCATTTTATTACGTCGTAAACGGTATGTTTTGAACCAAAAGCGTATCCCTATTCATGGCAATCTACAGAAAGGACATCATTCAATTCGCACCTAAAAATAAAAGTTTGGCCAGAAAAAAAGTACTGTTTTCCTATGGGAAATAATAGGTAGGTAAAGATGGTCACCCAACCACGGACCAACCGCGGCAAGCGCAGCTTAGCCTGATCGATCGACAAGCCCCTCTTAGAGTTTAATTGTAGATAATTATATGTTGTAATAGTTCCGGATCTTATATTCAATTAAAAGTTGGTCTTTTTTAACACTTCTTGTTTTACAACACGATTTTTGGCATTTTCAATCTCAAATAGCAGCTCGGGGGTTAACTATAGATTCTCGTTGTAATAGTAAAAAATGCTTAAGATGTTACTTCCCTGAAAACAGTACATTCTTTTTATAGCCGGCCGACTTTAGTTTTTAACCGACTTCTAAAAAGGAGGAGGTTCTCAATTCGGATGTTTATATATATATATTTTTTATGTATGTTCGGGAATAACTCATTATACAGCGTGGCGGTACAATGGTGACATTAATTTAACACACATATACGTTTTCACATTTTCGTTTCATGAAGAAATTATGTTTCCATTAAACGTTATTATTTGCGGATTTATTTAAAGTTTTCTAAAATAGCATTTTGGAGCAACCTGTACTTAAAGAACTGTCGCGCAGCGGTCATTTGCCGGGTCACGGATCATAACATCGCATCAATGAAATTAAAATAAATAAACAATACCTTAAAGTAACGTGATATCCCTTTGTCGGCGAGCGGGCGGCGCAGGCGACGCGTACCCCCCCCCCCCCCCCGCCCCGTCGCGTCGAAACGAAATCCAATTCTTTTTTTTGCATTTCTAGTGCTAGCCTAACTCGTGCCCTTGACACACTTCTTCACAGTAGTGCACATAATTACGTCGACTAATTTTGTGAATGTTTCCGCGAAAAAGACGCTAACCTATTGTTTTATTTATTTTTGTGTAATGAACTAATGAGTAATTAGATTATGGTACTGCGATAAAGACGCTTTGTTTTGTTTTCGTTTTCTAATTTAGTAGGTACGTTGACATCTCTTGCGATACGGGCGCTTTTATTTGTGTTATTAGTGCTTGTGTAAACTTGTGATCGTGATGGCAAATACACATCCGAACTACACAGCAGCTGAATATGCGGACATGATCCTAATTTACGGAGAATGTCGTGAAAATGCCGCTCTTGCCATAAGGACATATCGCGAGAGATATGGCGGTTGAAGACAATGCCCTACTAATCCTCGCACTATTGTAGGAGCTCTTCAGCGCATCCGCGAAAACCGGCCAGTGGATCCTAGGTCTCAACGCCCTGATCGACCACCTACACGACAAAACCCAATCCAGTTAACTGAAAATGTGCTACAATATTTCCAAAACCAACCCAAAACTAGCCTCCGCCAGAGCGCTAGGCATTTTCAAGTTCATCACAGTACCGTCCATACGATATTAAAGCGCGAAAAGTGGCAGCGCGTGAAGCGACGCGTTGCCGCTCCGAGTTAACGTAAGCCAGCGTAACGTAGGTAAGTAATTTCATGAATGATTTTTTGCAAGGGTGATCCCAATTTTAGTTACATTTTTATCATTTAGTTTGTTTGAAAAATTTTTTTTTTCAATTTACGAGTTATTTTAACCTACTAAAATTAATATGATTAAAGGGCACTAGCCCTACACGTGTGTTAAATTAATGTCACCATTGTAGCGCCACGCTGTATATAGACGGATTTGCAATTTTATTTTTTTTGTTCGAAAGAGCGTGATGAGTTTCGGACACAGACAACGGAACTCTTCAATAAATGCCAGCAAATCAACCGTGATTGCTGCTATAGCTTAAGTATGCATTGTTTACGCAATCACATAACATAGCATCACGCCTGTACCCTTTAAAGGGGTAGGCAGATGTGTTAGATAGCTTCCTGTCACTGATATTCACATAGCAAGTAGTGTTATATGAATTTGTTTGGGGTAGGTAGGTACAACTAAAAAGTGAAAAATAAAAACTTTTTTATAAAGAAAAACAACCGAACTCCAAAAAAAACACTACAAAGTGAAAAATAACTTTAATATCGAAAGTCGGTGTCAAAAAACGAAAATGCAGGACCAACGACATACGACACATACATACAACGTATAAAATATTCGACACTTGAATGTCTTTTGGCAACTTCAGTAGCGTACTTCAGTTTGCATTCATAAAGCTTCTTCATCGTTGTGTCGCACACGATGCTCGACCATAACTTTGTCACTTCAATTGCATCAAAAAATTACCTGTTAAAACTTAGCTGTTAGCTGTAGCAGTTAGCTGAGCCTTAACTTTAGCAGTTAGGGCTCAGCAGACAGGTCACCAGGTAAGCCGTTGTGTTTCCACAGTATGAAAACTTGAAATAAGTTCTGCATCTTCTTATAATAATTTAGAAGACACTGAAGACATGTCATTTTGAAAACTTCTAAACTTTGTACACGTTTCTCTTCCAGATCAACGCCCACGAGGTTCCTCTCACGGAGCCGGAGTATGTGGCTGTGTTCGACCGCATCTCCATGGTGGAGCACAACTGTCGCGCCAACTGCAACAAGAGCTTCACCTCGCAGGGCGATATTGTAAGTTATTTACTATTTTTATGATAACGTAGGGCTGGGATTACGAAAGAAGCAATGATGTTTATAATATCACATTCTGCTGGAGACCATTTTGTCATTTGAAGACTTTAATCATCTAGATTAAAGTCTTCAAATGACAAAATGGTCGGATAACGTCATAATATTTCAATTAACACACTATTTAATCTATCTAATATAATATAATAATCTGCAAGATTCTTATACTGACTAGATTGGTGCTTGTGTTCTTGTAACTAGTAATATCACTCAACTATCTTCTCACAAAGACAAAAGTCAATCGAAAACCTGAATACAGAAGTTTATTCTAATCTTAAGTCTTATTTGAAATCTTCCAGACCCTCTGCGCCGGCGTGAACATCTCCTCGGGCTCCCACATTACGGTGTGCTACACGGACCCCTTGTGGGGCACGGAGGCGCGGCGCCACCACCTCGCTGACTCCAAGTTCTTTGAGTGTACCTGCGAGAGATGCTCCGACGTCACCGAGTTCGGGACTATGTATAGTGCTGTTAAGTGCAAGAAGAAGTGAGTACCCATGACCGAAACCTTAGTTAACATCGCACAAGAACAGAAATAGAATGTCTACCTAAAATGATGCAGTGGCTAAACTGGCCGAGTGCCTTCCTACCTAGTGCGTATCCCTAACTTGTTCTCTCCTCAAACACGAATTGTTTGTAAAGACATTGTTTGTATAAGGGTACCTATATCATAAATCATAATATTATTCCAGGTCTGAAGAGTTCTTAATTGATATGTAACTTATAACTGTACACCACGCGTGTAACCACGATACAGCAGAAATCAAGTTTCTTCTTTTGATCCGACAAATTTTAAAATTCAAATTAGTATTCAAATTAGTTACGTGTCATTCTTGAGTTAATCTTGATTTTCAGGGACTGCAAAGGCTACCTTCTCCCCGAGACCTTCATCCTCCCCATCTTACACAAGACGAAGAGCCCCAACCCTGAGACTCGCAACCTGGACAACAAGTTCTGGAAGTGCGACTCTTGCAAGGACGCTGTTTCCGATGAAATCATACAGCAGCTGGTGCAGGACATCGGCAGAGAACTCAGCATTATGCCTAAAGGAGATCCTGAGGCTTGCGAGAGGTACATACAATGGTTCTCATGAAATTTCATGTGTTGTCCATTTATAAAAATATTTAAAAGAACTGAATGCTGTTCATGTGGCATAAACTCAATATTATTGAAAACGTTTAAAAAAAGACGTTAAAATATTCAACATTGACGTGGGCAAATATGCTTATGACGCACCTTGGTAAAGTTGTAATGAGAAACATGGAGATCATGGCGCACCTATGGCAAGCTTAGTATATTTGGTGTCGCATTAAACGTGTGTGTGACGGTGACCTATGAAAGGCTACTGCTAACGCTGTCGTTGTGGCGGAGTTCTGGTCTAAGTCAATAAAAAATACTTGGAATCATCGATACGAAAAAATCTAATGTGAACTGCAACTCTTGTTCTGGAGTCCAAAAGAGTCCTTTTTGACGTTGCACGAATCAAACTCTAAATCAAAAGCCCCTGCCCTATAATTCTGGCACCAGTGGTTACCGTAGACTATGTCACCTTTCAGATTCGTCGGCCACTGCAGCAGCTACCTGCATCCGTCCCACTTTTACATGACGGACGTGAGCTTGGCGCTAGCGCAGATGATAGGCCAGGAGGTGGAGCAGGGCCTGGCGATGGTCACGGATGACCGGCTCCTGCTCAAGACACAGCTGTGCAAGAAGATCGCGGAGCTGCTTGAGACCTTGGCACCAGGTATATAGCTAAAGCTATTTTCTTTCTTAGAGATGCGTCTAAAACGATCGTATAACAATTGAAAGATTTTATAGATGACTAGCTTCTGCCCGCGACTTCGTCCGCGTGAAGTTTCTTGTTACTCCGACCCACCCCGTTGCATCGCATCGCCTGCCCGCGCTATTACTTCGTTTTTGCTTAGCGTTCTTTCTGACTTTTTTTCTTTTTGCTCGGCTCCTAAAGGTCATAGCGTGATGTTAAATAGTCTATAGCCTTCCTCAAGAATTGGGCTATCAAATGCAAAAAGAATTTTTCAAATCCGACTGGCAGTTCCAGAGATTAGCACGTTCAACCAAACAAACAAACAAACAAACTCTTCAGCTTTATAATATTAGTATAGATTCCAAGCTTTCCAGAACATTCGGTTCTGATTCATGCTGTTGTAGCCTTGAAGGCCCTCCCTATGTAAATAAGAAAGATTTTAGTTTATTTACCAGTTGATGACATTGTGTTAGGGTAATTACATGCCGAAGATGCCTCACTGCAGAAGTACAAGTTGACATGCCTGGCATCGAGGCATGTCTATTAGCATGCATTTGTTGTACATGGAGGTGACATCGAGAAAGCGAGCTAAACCGCGACTGCGAGGTATCGTAGTGAGGATCTTCGGCATGTACTTGATAGATGAGATTGATGAAGCTTACTTGGAGGGAGGGATCATTCTGACATCTACTGAAAACAACTATGCGTAAAGGTTGCAGTAGGTAGGTAAGTTAATGGCTAACCACACCGTATTCCTATTGTCCAGCTGAAACTCGTCTCCGAGGCACCTTACTGTTTGAGCTTCATGCTGCCGTGGCCGAGACAGGAAGGAGGCAGGCTCTCATTGATGGACCCATGACCTTGCTTGGTTATGTCTCTGTAAGTAACCTCATCATTCATTCTCCTGCCCTTATCCCAATTTATTTGTGGTGGGCGCAATGTCCTTTTCTATTAGTCGTCTTCTCGGTAGTCACCCCCATTATGTATGTAAGAAAGAACCCCCTTTAAGTATGGAAGAAAAAGAAATGTTGCGCCAAACCTTAAATAAATTGGGATAAGGGAACGAGGATTTAAAAAAATATAACAGCGTGGCTGGTGGGCAACGTAGAAAGACATAGTTTTACAATCAACTGTGACGTAGCTTAATGCTTCTTACAACCTGCCCAACCTGAGGGGGCCGAACGCCTCCTACCGGAGGCTTTACGCGGGGGTCGTGCAGTCCATGTCCCTATACGGGGCCCCGGTGTGGGCGCGTTCACTGCGGCGGCGAGCCGCCCATTATTTGAACGCGCCCCAGAAGGTGGTAGCCACAAGGCTGATCCGGGGCTACCACACGATCTCGGGCGAGGCGGCAAGCCTCCTTGCCGGACTGCCGCCATGGGATCTGGAGGCGAAAGTCCTCGCGCGCCTGTATGAGTGGCGCGCGGAGGCACTACGCCGGGGGAAAACTCCGCTTCCGCAGCAAATTGCGGCGGAGCGGACGGACCTCCGGCGCGATCTCATGGCAGCATGGAAAGAGCGACTGTTGCAACCCAGCGCAGGGTACGCCACGATAGCGGCGGTAAGACCTCTCTTTGAGGAGTGGCTAGAGAGGCGTCACGGCGCCCTCACCTACCGCCTGACGCAGGTCCTCACTGGTCACGGAAGTTTCGGAAGGTTCCTGCACATAATTAGGCGGGAGGAAACGCCCGGGTGTCACCATTGCCAGGATCGCCCATAGGACACGGTGGAGCATACGGTGGAGGTCTGCCCCGCTTGGGCGGAGCACCGCCGTGTCCTCGTTGAGGCGATCGGCAGCGGCGGCGACCTCTCGCGTCCGGGCCTGGTTCGAGCCATGGTCCGGGGCGAGAGGGAGTGGGGGGCAGTCGCCTCCTTCTGCGAAGCAGTCATGCTAGTGAAGGAGGTGGCGGGACGGCTGAGGGAGAGAGCCTCCCGTCCCAGCCGCCGCGGGAGACGCTCCGGGCGTCGGGAGCCGCGCGACGACTCCCGGCCACTGTAGGCGCGGGCCTGCGGGCGGAGAGTAATTGGTAGCTCACCGTCCGATCAGGACCAGGCCCGTGCCGGACGGCGCGTACGTGTTCTACGCGCGCCTCAAAGAGATGTCAGCATCAACCGAAGGGGCCCGTCAGGGCCGAAGCCTGCCGGGTCAGCGGGATTGTCCGAAAAGGTTACCGCTGGCCCGGAACATAAAGGGCGAAGGAAGGAACACGGGTGGGTTTTAGTCAGTAAGAGTCTGACACTCCCTTCCGCTCCACCCAGAGCGCGAGGAGTCATTTGATGATTTCCCATCCGGAAAAAAAATGTTTCTTTCAACCGTTTCCTTTAACAACCACAACAGATGTAAAAATCGGCATTATCAAAACAATCATCACATTGTTTTCCCCTAAATACCTTACTTACTGCTAATGACGCTTGGCAGGATTATTTTTATGGACTGGTGCTATTAAGCAAACCAAAAAACACTGCTGTCTACGTACCTATTTTATTTAAGAGCTCTTCGATGTCTACCTTTTTTACGTCTACGACGACGACTGACGATGTTGTTCAAACAAGGTCCAAGATCCTGGTATTCTTGCAAGTCGTTGCTTTGCCTCAAATTCTCTCACTGAGCTAAGTGCGCGGTGGAACAGTGAGGTGTTCCACTTGTGTTGTTACTAAATCTTAAATAATGTTGCCGTGCAGTTACCAGAACAATCGAGATTTTCTTCACGTAAACTTGACCGAACTCACAACCATTATTGATCAAAAACTCGGTCTTAACTACTAAATACCAATCGTGGATCAACTAATTGTTTGTTTGCACCTCTTCACTGTGATTTGTACCCATTTTGTAAGGCCACCCCATGAGATAGAAAAGGACCTTGGGTCCTTTTGCTACCCTTTCTTGAGTATTGGGCTGACGGTAGCCAGAATTCTTTACAGTATCTGTGTAGCATACTAAATTACAATATGTTTAGTAACGAGGGGTTTCCTTCGGCTAAAGGGACAATCCAATATGCAAGATGCTAAAATCTGAGAAACAATACCTATACGGCTATACCTTTACAACAACAGAACACGTGCTAGGTGTAACTTAAAAAAACGTGTCAAGTAAAGCCAGGCGAAGATGTTAGTGCCACCATAATTCAACCGGTGAATCTCCATTGACATCACATCTTAGACAAAAACAGTCTTGTACGTGTCTGCTCGCGCCAGCAACTGGACCATCGCTCGCTCCAGTTACTCGCCCGAAATACTGACACTAATTCTGCTTGTTTTGAACTTTTTTGTGAAATGAGCAAGTGTGTTGTGGGAGACATGCCAAGATGTTGTAAAAATAAAAACAATGTAAAAATGTGAATCATGAGAAGTACCTACCTATCTCAAACCTTCAGAGAAATTAAAAATAAGTGCCGCTCTTGTCGTAAAATATAAATGACGTGTCTTTACTTGGATTAATTAATTTTTATTACAGAGTATAAAAATATGTTTATATCGTATGTAACACGCTGCGTGAATCCCTGTCTGCTCTTGAATGCTACAACAATAATCGAATGAATAACTCCTGAGAGAGATGTCTATCGGCAAATCGACAGCCACAATATTGTGTATTAGGTACATTGCTATTAGGCAGAGTTTTAAGACTGGTGGCAATACTTAGCAGTTTGTGTGATAATATTGACAGCAGTCCTAATTATAAATAAAAAAAAACAGTAAACATTTTATTTAAAATAAAATAATAAAAATAACCATAGCCCCAGATACTTACTTTGTGGCAGTCCCTTTTACGTCTGTAACCTTATTCTCTTATTCTTTAGGCACTACGCTTAACTTTCTGTTCTATTATTTCCCAGGAATCCCGCAAGATACTGTCAGAATCAGCCCAGCTCCTCCGTCACGAGCCTCCAGAGCTACCGGAAGGTCGTCTGAACCAACAAGCGAGGATCAATTTGATCCAGATGGACGAACTCATCAGGAATCTGTCGGCTGCACTACCATCGCCTTTGTAGAATGGATTACATTTTTTGTACTAATAGTTATATTGGAGTTTTAATACACCCCTTTGTGCTACTGATCGGAATTGGAATTCGGGATGAACTAGTGGTTCCTTATTTATTCGTAAGCTTTAAAGTACTCTAAATCTTTGTACTCGTATTGGCTGTCTCTAACATTTAATTTTAACATAATCCGTCGTGGTCCTTCCACCATACGAAGTTAAGACAAAATTAAAGACTACCAATGACAAAATTCATCTTAACACGACACGCGCAGGATCTAAGGATGGCATAATAATTATGGGTGCCAGTTGTTAGAGAGCGAACGATTCATTTGGGAGCTGCCTTTGTCCGGAGAAGGCCGGTTAAAACAGGTACTTCGACAGTATAACGAATTAAAGTGTGCACTTTCGATCGGCATCATGTTTAACGCTTATAATTGAATGCGTAATATAAAATATAACGATCCCAGTGCGGAGAAAGCGGGTCGGCGCATACGCAGGGGTAAAAAATAACCGTATTTGTGCAAGCGCACCGCGGGAGCTTTATGCAGCGCGGAGGCTTAGCTTATTTTTATTATAGTTTGAGAGACACTTGTATTATATATAATACTAAAACCTACTAAGTACCACAAAAATAATACTGCAAGGAAGAAACGAACGATGCACAGAAGCAGAGGATGAAGGTGGAAAATTCGTTGTTTACAAGAAATTGGTACTGGCATGTGTGTCGGTGATAGTGATACTAACTATGGTTATACTAATAGATAAGTGATGAGTGTACACGTAAGGAAACAATACCAACATCACCAAATTAAAGTAAACTGGTAATTGCAATAAGGTATGCGAGAGGAGTTACAGATGAAGCTGCCCTAAAAAAGTTCTGTATTTTTATTTCTGCAATACATGGTTGCAGATTGTTTAGTGGTTGTACTGATCGAATTTGCAAAAGAAAGCGTCCATGTCCCGCTACCTTGCACTTGCGCCGCGCGTCGCGGCTGCGGCTGAGTGACATAAAGGGAGCTCTGCGAATGACGCGTAAATTGGAGCGATATCGACACTTCGCGGAACCGAACCTGTTGCCGTGAGACCTTTATTGGATATTGATATATTTTGTTAGCTACGGCGTCACCTCAATTCATCAAAGGATATAATTATTATATCATGGTGAAGGCCGTTGAATTCCAGATTTGGAATTCTGAACGTGGTAAAAAAAAATTTGGGCGATGTCCCGGACGTTGTCCAAATTGATTTTGGACATTTACCTGAGAAATAAAGAAATTAGGTTTTTGAAATTTTTGTAATAATCCTGCTTCTGATGGTATTTATTGACAGGTATTATTTGCAGCCAGAGTCCTACAGAAAATAGGTGCTCTAAAACTAGATGCTCAAACGGGAATACCTACTCCTTTTTTTAGTTATATTGATATATATTGATATTGACGACACGGTTGGCGCAGTGGCTGAGTGATCGACTGCTGCGCTGCGTGTCGCGGGTTCGATTCCCGCACGGAACAAATATTTGTATTGCCTACAGGTGGTTGTTTCGGGTCTGGCTGTTTGTGTATGTGAATTTAAATGTTTGTAAACGCACCCACGATACAGGAGTAATTCCTAGTGTGGGGCAACGTTTAATAAAAAAAAAATAAAAAAAATGTCACCTTTTCAAAAATAAAACAGTAGGTAACTGTCACTACACATCATAACAGAATATTAATAAATACGTGTATCTTTCTCCGAATTTGCTAAAAACATAAAATAATTATAAACTAAGAATAGTGTTGATCCCAAAACTAACAAGAAGAGTCATTGTTCACATTGTCAAGTTTGAGGATGCGAGAGGCAGCAGATTAGAGCAAATAAGTTTAGGCGAAGACAATACGAAAGTATTTGATTACTCATTGTTCTAGCAATCGCATCTTTCAAAAACAAAATTGCACTGTTGCCAATTTAAATTGGCAAGAGTTTAGTTCTAGTTCTGTAGGTAGAGACAATGATAGTCATAACAACATGATATAAAAAGTCACCAGCTCAAGCGTCTCACTGAACCTTTGGTACGAGTATATAATATAAATTGACGCCATGATGCGACTAGTAATTGTAGTAGACTTGGATTCTGACTGAGAAATGGAATTACACGTAGGTATATCCTATTTGGACCTAACCCATAAAACTTACAGATCCATAGAAAGAATATACATTAAGTAAGTACATAAGAAAGTAAGTTCAAAAAGAAAGTAAGAGATACGATATAGACATGACATGTGTAGCAATATATTTCAGGGATATGAGGCATAAAATGAATGATGAATTTGTAATTAAACGCTTCCCAGAGTACCTAAGAGATCTTTTAGAATCATTACATAGGGCGTAGGACTTAAAGTTTCGAAGAAAAGTCATTTAAAATATTTACAAATTAAATTCGCATTAAGTTATCAATCACCACAAAATGTGTCGAAGATTTTATCAAAACCCACCAAGTAACCATTTCACGTTTAATTAACATGTTTATTGAATTAACACAAACTGCAGCATCATCCGTCTAATAAAATGAAACCTCATGAAAATCTTAAAATTTGCTAACACCTAGCGTTCCATTAGGATAATTCTGTGGTTCGTTATCTTTACTAGTTATCACATGTAAATATCGCAGCCAATGACGGAGACCCGCGAAAATCTTCGGACAAACATTGCGAGTTTTCCACCAACATCCTAGCGGGACGTACGTTGCCAAATGTGCTAAAAAACCCCAAAAGTGTTGGTTAAATTCATATTATAATTATTTTCCTTTAAAATATGCCTTGAGGGCTTAGTATACTCCCTTGTATTATTTTAGTTGAAACTCTGGTTGTTGTGCAAATGTAATCGAATGGCGTCATTCAGCATCGTGTTTGCTGTTTACATTAACAGATACACTGTGTGCACGTTACATCGTGTTAAAGGTTTGTGAGAATTTTACTTGTGTTTTTGTTAGAGAAAAAATTATTCCATGAAACTACGAAGAGGAATCGTTTCGAATCCAAACGTTAAAATAGGGAGTGTTCAAGTTGTGAATGCATCATCTACGCAATCCAAGGCAAGAGATAAACTCAACCTGCTGAAGAATATCTTGCGCGTGAGTCTGCTTTGCTATGGACAACAGTTCTAAGTATAAGCAATGATCAAGAGGCAGTGGTAAGTAGAATGCTGGACAGCTCCCAACTACCCTTCAAGGTTTTATGACGCGTTAGCTATTTGCTACTTCACTATTCTCCCCACGTCTACAAGTCTGGAGGCGATCGTCGCTTCGATTCTTTAACTTTAGACTTCATCATCTGTCTGAATGATTCCTACTTGTATCCTTCTTGTCTTGTGCCTGTCTTGGAGTCATAACTTTCTCAATGCGTAATAATGTTCACCAATCCGTAGGCATTCAGTAATGATATGTTTTTCTCTTTCAAACCGTTGTGTACTCGTATTTCTTTGTTAATGTTTCATTGAACTTGCAAGCATTTCTCTGAATGTAAACAACGCCAAAAACTGAGTATCGTAATTCGTAGGTTCAGCGAAAGCAAGCGAGCTTCTACTTGACTAAGGATCAACGGACTTCTCCTAAATTATACTTTGAGATAGTATTCGGCAAGGCATGATTTCAGATCAAAGCAGGGCTTAAAGTTCGTTTTTTAAACTCAAATACTAATTTGACAGGTGTAATGTCAAACTTCTATACTAAAAAACTCAAACACTTAAATGTCAGATTAGTATCTGGTTTAAAAAACAAACTTTAGGATAATAATATTTTTGGATACTTAGTAATTAGTTAAATAATATTACCTTCGAAAAGGGTTTTTCAATAAGAACTTTGTTTTTTAAAATAAAACAAAGAATTTAGATAAAAATTATTCAAATTTTTATTGTATTAGAAAAAGTAAGGTTTGGTATATGATTGAAAAATGATATCGGACAAATGTCCACCACGATCTCACAAACAGATTCAAAACAGATGAAATTTTTTCATCAAAATTTTCCTTAACTTTTTGGCAAAATGGCGGGTCTATTTCGTTAATCGCGGCACGGATTTTGAGTTTTAAGGCTGCGCAATTGATTCGAGTAGCTCCATATAGTCTCTGTCTTTAACATAACCCCACAAAAAATCATCCAGTGGTGTTAAATCACACTGGTCAGCCACACAGCTGAATTTCGTGAAATTATGCGATCGGGAAATTTGGTTTGCAATAAATTCATTGTTTCGTTGCCATTGGCCGTGTTACTCGTGGCACCGTCCTGTTGAAACTACATGTCAGTGATATCCACATCATCAATAATAGGCCAAAATTGAGTTGGTGGGTCACGATACATGATTGACAAGAAACCTTCCTCACGTTTTGGTCACGAGCTTTAAACCTATTAACAGATAAGTTAAATATCAATTTCACGACTAAATATGTTCCACCGTGACCATTTCTAAATATTTACTTAGATTATACAAGCCGTCGAAAACCTGCAGAAATGTCTTAGTATAGCCACACAAATTCTTAGACACTGACTTATGGTTGTGAATCTATACTAAGAGATATGAAGAGAGAGGTGTTAGGTAATCGAATATATTCGTTCAAGCTTAAATGCTTTCCTCTTTTACCTTAGTCTGTCCCACTCTGTTGAGGATGACTTGGCTTGGCTTGACTTTCTGGAGCCAAGTTCACCGGAACTTTCAGTTGCATAATAACAACAACAGCAACAACAATAATTTAAATTTGTTAATTTTGTATTTTGTGTTTCACGAACTGTGTCCAAATAAACTTTATTCTTTCTTTTTTTTTTTCTCCGTCATTAAGCTTGAGAACTATTACTTCTATATTTTTCCTGCCACCATAATTCTCTCAATATCATCGGTGTGTCTGCGGGATATGTAGTGAAAATTAACTGCTTTAGAACTTACCTAATAATGAAATTTATCTTGCATTTGAGTGAGTTCAGAAACATGAGCTGTTGTTACACTTGGGCTTCGAGATATTTGCTGAAAGGAGATCTTGTAACTCATAAAAGAAGTAATACTTTATCATGTGGTAGTGGTATTTTAGTTGTTTATATTATTTGTAATGCATTAAATA
The DNA here is from genome assembly GCA_927399505.1 of Luperina testacea. Taxonomy (NCBI): domain Eukaryota; kingdom Metazoa; phylum Arthropoda; class Insecta; order Lepidoptera; family Noctuidae; genus Luperina; species Luperina testacea. The sequence continues at coordinate 1,329,575 of OV656774.1, forward strand.
TAACAATAGACACACGAGATGCTAAACTGTTTGTTTGTCTTCACATCCTTATTCCTTTATGATGATTATCTTTTGATTGCTTCTTTATATAACATTTGTCTCAATATGTCAACCTCAACAAGAATATTATCACAAGAGATCTTTAAACTAGCTTCATTCATAATATACAGGTTGGCGGGATATTGACACGCAACCTGTTACTAAGGATTCAGAAGATACATGATTAAATTTTCGCCAGTTATTTAAAAAAAAATATGCCAGAAAATTCTACTTTACGGATAGTTTGACCGTCGAGGTCCCAACCCCCTGCCATCCAGTATCATACAAATCCGAAACGATTAAGTTATGTGGTTTATGAAGTTATAAGTAAGCCATGCAGCAATCAGAAAATATCAGAGTAGCGGCATGAAAATCTATTATTCCCAGATGAATACGAAAATTAACACGAAGATGCTAAATAAATAAACAAACAACAGTGTGAAGCAAATGCAAATGCAGTTTTGAGTCAGAAATGAAGCTATCAATATTGCCACATATGTAGTTGGTATCTTGTACGAAGATATTTTGAACATTAAAAAAATTGTGTTAACAAGCAGTTCTCTCAAATCAAGATTGATTCAAAAGAAAAGACAATTACAACTAGATAGATATACAAAAATGTAATGAATATTGGCAGGAATTTAATCATGAGTCCAAACGGAAACACTGTTAAATAACTCCAAAATCGCCTTTCCTTTGACTGAAAAGTTGAACTTCTGCTTAACTTTCTTAAATTTTTTCATAAGTTTATGTGCTGTTAGTGTAAGTTTATTGAATAATTAAATAAACTTCAGTCAAGGACATGGAATAATTTACCTATTAGGACACATAACTAAGGAACCATATTAAAAAAATAACAATAGTACGCTGGTAGTTATTAGGAATCACTTAAATGCGTTCACAGTATATAAATATACATGTATAATAGATTGGTTATCAACGTTACCATATCAGCTGATAGCACGTTTTCATCCCTAACAAAAACAATTAATTCAAAAGTAATCACAATTAACCCACATTGCAATTAATTGAAGTCGATGTTTGTACTGCCTCCGACGGCGTCACGTATTGTTATCAGTTTGTTTAAGATTACATGCGCTGGGCTTAAGAGATCACAATATCTATCGTGGAAGATTTGCTTCAATGGAAACTAACAGGTTACATTTTTAACCGACTTCTAAAAAGGAGGAGGTTCTCAATTCGGATGTTTCCATTTTTTTTTAATGTATGTTCGGGCATAACTCCATCGTAAATAGACGGATTTGTAAATTTTTTTTTGTTCGAATGGGCTTTATTTCGAAATGATCCCATTTAAATTTTGTAAAAATCTGATGAAGAGTTTCGGAGACAGACTACGGAAATCTTCAATAAATACCAGCATATCAACCGCGATTGTTGCTATAGCATATGTATGCATTGTTTACGCAATCACACAACATAACATCACGCCTGTACCCTTTAAAGGGTTAGGCAGATGTGTTCAATAGCTTTCTGTCACTGATATTTACATATCAAGTAGTGACATATGAATTTGTTTGGGGTAGGTAGGTACAACTAAAAAGTGAAAAATAAAAACTTTTTTACAAAAAAAAATCAACCGACTATTTAGAAAAAGTTTTTTTCAATTGAGTTTCCATCAATCTCTTTTTGATACGTGACCAGCTATTAACTTCCGTGAATCTTTGATTTCTCTTTATCGCATTCTTATTGTTTCTTTGGCTACAACAGCACTTACAATCATTATGCAATGGGCATTGTTCATATTTTTTTAAATGTTGCAATTGAAAAACCATTTCGAGGAATAGCGTTACTGATCATTACGGACTAATTAATTATGAAAAATAGTCATATTTTATTGATATTTTTGCTAAAATACGATTGACCTTCTTTGCCCTTCAAATTACGTCGGCTTTGGCCGTACAGTTTTGTATCGTTACCTCAGAAAAAAAAAGTAAGATTGTCTACAATCTGTCAAATGTCAAATTATTATAAATATGTCAAAAATATAAAAACATTCTTGTTTATATCTCATTACATAGGTACATTATTTCAACACTCGACAATATTTAATATACTGAAAGAGTTATAGAATACAGTAAGTGCTTTGTTCCAACTTGCAGCAATAATAGTAATAATGTCGCCGCGTGCGTTATTATTCTATTTCTAAGTAGCCTTGTCGATTGTTCTAGTAACGATAGAGAGTAGTATATTCTTTGGAGGACACTTGCACATAAAAAACACCATTTGTAAATAAATACGCTAAGATAGGATTCGATTATTTAAGACGTCTATTCGGCCTATACGGACACTGACAGATGTGACAGTACTCTTTGGATTGTTGACGTTGTGTTGACAGATTAAAATTTTTAATTATGTACTAGTCAGGCAACGGCACTTAATCTTTATGCCACTGATGACGTCACCTACCTTAAAAACTTAAAATAATTAAATATTTTTTTTTAAATAACTATTGAGCCAATCATCAAAATATTCAAATTAGTTTCTCAAAATACTCTAAATTTTCAAAAAATAAAATAAAATCTAATGGTTAGAAATTTTGGACAATCCCCATTGACTATTGAAACAGCATAAATTAATCTTGAAATCATCGACCCAAAATGACACTCCGCCGTTTGAACTTTAGCAGTTTTGCTCCGATATCCAATCGTTCATAAGTATCATGTCGATTCTGTAAAAATCTCACCGTGAATACTTGCGTGGAGTGAGCTGTCAGTGTCATCCTACTGATGCTAGGGATTGACCAAGCAAACATTTACAATCATAAAAGAGATTTTTTGATTCCCACGTAGTTTGTGTGGCGTGATCACTTCACCCGATTCACGACACTAAATGTCGTAAATCGGGTGAAGTGAAGGTGAAGTGATAAGATCACGCCGCGCTTGCGCGTTAATCACTGTCATTATCACATTGCAGATTGCGTGATCACTTCACCTTCCCTTCACCCGATTCCCGACATTTAATGTCGTGAATCGGGTGGAGTGAAGGTGAAGTGATAAGATCACGCCGCGCTTGCGCGTTAGTCACTCATCACATTAGAGATTTGTTTTTACATATTTAACTTGTAAGGCGTCATGTACTAAGAACATTAGGAAATTATGGTAATAATATTAATAATTAATATAATACACCATGGCGACCCTGCCTTAGAGTCTGCCAAGGGGCAGATTAAGCAAAGTTTTCGTTGAGCGATTTTCAAAATGTGTAACTCTAAAGTAGAAAAAGACGAGGTATTCGTCAATTAAAACGCGGCTGGTGGAGGTGTTGTTGACACCGAGGTGATGTTGCCATGGTTACGAGATTCGAGTGGAGTGATATATGGTACATTCCGAATTGCACTGTAATCGACTACAGCGTGCTTACACCTTGACCCCAATTCTGCTGTATGGTATTTATCTATTATTCCCCGCATAATCTTACCACACCGTACGTTTGTCAAGCGTGCTATTTTGACAGTTCAAACCGGTTTCGGTCATTGTGTCATAGAGAATACGTTAATAGCAGATGTAGTGATTAGGTTATTAAGGAATTGACGTGGTTTCGAAGTAAAGAATCATTAAGTGGTCATAGTGAATTAGGGCCCTTTTCTGAATTAACGTGAACGCGATAACGATGTCCCGTGAATCGACATATATGAAGTCATGGCATGTGCCATCTTGCGATAACGCCGACTACCGACCATGCCCTAAAATTTAGGGCATGGTCGGTTTTTCATTTAGGGCCTAAATTAATAATTATCACCGATCTTTAAACTAACGTGGTATTTTCGAAATTGTGCTTCTGGCTACAGTCGCCACCTTACCAAAGAAGAAGAAATTCGTGGTGTATACACAAATAAATACTATAATCCAACCATGAGTAACTATTCAAGTGAATAGGTATATTACTGACTCTCAGCTGCCATAGTGGTGATTTATCTAAATCGGAAAGCAAATTATTCATGTGAGCGATGATGACTTAATTCGGAATGAGCCATATTTCACGCCGCGCAAGCGCGTTAGGCGCTGGCGCTGTCTGGCTATATAAGGACTTACTAGTCTAGGGAAAAAGAAAAAAAAACAAGGTTGAGATTCTGACTGCGCTTCTGTTTTGCTATTTTATTGTAAGTAAAACCCCACAAAATATTAATGTTTTGACCACTAAAATACTAGCTTTGAATTATATAAAAATATCAATAGGATTAGCATTAAAAAATATTATTAAAATCTCGATTATGATTGTAAATGTATGCTTGGTCAATCCCTAGTATCTGGTAAGATGACACTGACAGTTCACTCCACGCTCACTTCACCTAAGTTTTCACGGTGAGATGGTTACAGAATCGCAATATTAGATATTCATGAAATGACTAGGGAAACGGAGTCCAAGTAATGTAATATTAGAACTTGATGGTCTTTATTAATTTATACAAGAATAACCAATATTATTTATAATAGTAAGTAATAGGATTTAGCCCAAACGTGGTAGACGTTGTTCGAAGACTTGGTTTTCAAATTCAATTTCATTTTGAAACATTGTCTTTTCGTGCACGAGGGATCGTATTACGAATATGTCATTTATATGTTAATTTTATTGTACATAGAAACGGTAGTAGTTGTTGGTATGAGTGCTATTTATAACAACAGTTTATGCGTTAGGCATTATTCCTTAGGCATTTCCTTAGGCATTATTTTGATGCTGAATTTCAATATGATGCTAATTCAGGAAGCATCGCTGAATCGCTCACTCTATATACAAAAATATCTATGTATAAGAAATCAATAACAAACCCAACTTTAAAAATCATTTTTCTATAATTTCAGAAAGAAAGTCATGTCAATAGCATACATCTGGCTACTCCTATGCTACGCTCAATACGCAAGGACCAATCTGATGGATGAGTACAAGGAGTTCACCAACAACTTTCTGTATCCTAAGGACGATAAGACCGAGGAGCTGCCGATCCGGCTGGGGAAGGACTGGGCTTCTGGCTGCACCTGCAGGGCTACTTACCATCAGAAAGTCATCGTCTGCTTTGGGAACTACGAATGTATGAGATTTCCGAAGGTCAGTAGCTTTGGTCTTGTGTTCTAGATTTATTTTTATTAGAGCATACGTGATGATTGGGAACCGATCGCTTTTTTGAAAATTTTTTGTTCGTATATCTTCTTCTTCTTCTCTTCGTTTAATGGCTTTTGCGGTTGTTCGTATATCATTTTACCGATAACTATTGACCGACGTCTTCTTCTTCTCTTCGTTTAATGGCTTTTTTTTTGCTATATGCATTATTTGACATATTTTTAGATCATCGAAGTATCATGTGTCATTGTCATGTCATATTATTTTACCGAACTATATTTCGCCGATTTACAAAATAACTTTTTGCTATTTGCCGAAGCCTCTTTTGAACTTTTTCATTTGCCAAATGATTTATTTGCCATACCAACCGAAACCAACCACACCGAAACAATCATTTTACGGAATATTATTTGGACACAAATATACCTATAGCCGGTTGACCGCTAGTGGAACTAATATAACTTTGTTGATGATTTCTGAAAAAGTGTTCTATTTAGAGACTTCGTTTTATTTTTCCTGTAATCTTTACATAAACTTCTATCACATAGAATAATATCAGATTTTTCTCTTTGCAAACTTCGGAGATAAAGGGGGAACGGTATTTTTTTTTATTTTTCATCAAACGTCGAAAACTATGCGGCCTAAAAAAAATGTTTGAGAATGTGCTAACTGCGCTCTTTCATATGATACCCCACATGCTCTAGTAGCCCCACTGCGAATTTATCAGACCCCTTTCAGTTCCTGTTGCAAAAAAAAAATACATATACATATTTTTATTTCTTTCTTATTTGTAAAATAGTTGGGCACACGGCATCTCAAACTATTCCAAATTTCAAGTTGATAGCATTAGCAGATCTTGAGATATCCAGCTGTGACAGACAGACAGACAGACTGAGTCTCACCATAAGGGTTCCGTTTTACCATTTCGGTACGGAACCCTGAAAACGAAACGATAATAGTTGAAAAGTTTAAGATGAAATGAAATTCGGTCAAATATTTTTCGAACTTATGATAGGTAACCGCGATGATTATACTAATTGGTAAATCAAAGACAATCACAACCTTTGGTATTTATAAATCCAAACAGTGTTTGGGTTTTCCCAACTTAGGATAAAGATCAAAATGTTGGTACTTCTTCTTCTCTCATATCAGCAAAAGCTTTAAATTCTTCAATAGCCATCAGTGATTGAAGACTGATTAAATAATAATAGGTGTGTCCCAACCTGTTTCCAAACATCCTCATCTCACAACATTTCATCTTTAATCCAACCTGCGACGTAACAGTCTTTCAGTTTACCTTACTTATCGCAATATCCTGTAAGACGTAGAATAATGAACACTCGGTTATCTCAGTGAACACACAGAAATGTCACACAAACAGTGTCACTTCATGCATGTGTTTCATAACCATCATCGTCATAATAATGTACACGAACTCACATACGTCTGATATAAAACTGAGTGTAAATAGTGAAAATAGTTATGATTTTATGGCGTAGTTAGATAAATTCAACAATTTAATAATTGCGATAAAATTAGGTGTCGAAATGCTGCGTTGACATTTTTTTTTATTGCTATAAATTGTTTGCTGATATGATAAGCAGATTTATAGATAGTATTTTTCTTTAAGAATCACATAAAAACAAAATAATGAGTATCTACATATGAGGAATTTATCATCAAACTTCACATGGGATTAAAAACGAGGTCTAATGTACAGCGAGCATTCCACGACTGAATAATGATGACGTTTAAGCTAAATTAAACAAAAGAAAGGCTACGTCAGGTGATATAGTTAGAATTGTCGAGGCTTTCGGTCAGGGTTAAGTTATTCAAGCACGATTGGCATTGATATTTCTGTTCGTATTATTAAATACATAATAATCAGGCATATTGTACCTAGAGGACATATTTATGAAAGCACTTTCTATTTCTTTTCAGATAAAAGTACGAAGCGAAGTTTTAAGAGTAAGAACTACAGCCATCACTGAAATCCTCAAAGGAGAACTGGATTTTCTGTACTACTTGAAAGTGTTAGAAATAGAAGCAAATCATCAGCTACGCTACATAGAACCGGGGCTATTCTCCAACTTAACGAATTTAGAACAGCTGTCAATATCCTACAATACGTTGCTTCAATCAATCCACGAGACAACATTTAAGGGACTCACCAACCTCCACAACTTGACTTTAGTCAACAACGGATTTGTATCAGTTCTGCAGTTGACACCATCTTTTAAGCCTAGCATATTACCATCATTGCGAAGGCTGGATTTATCTGAAAATACTTTGGAAACAATCCCAAAAGACGCCTTCAAGCCTATGGAAGGAACTACTTTAAGAAAACTCGATCTGAATTTATGTAGATTAGACCATATACATCCAAATAGTTTTCTGCCATTAAAGCATCTGAAAAACCTCCACATTGGGGACAACGATCTAAACTCGTCGTTAATAGAAACCTTTCTATCAAAAATGATTGAAAATGATATCAATTTACTACATTTGGATTTATCAGGAATGGGGTTCAGGAAACAACCACCGAGGAAACTTATGGATATCATAGCAAATTCTACTATACAAAGTTTAGTACTAGCAAGGAATCAATTTGAAGTTATTAGCGACGATGCTTTCCCCAAAATGGTCAATATACAATTGATGGATTTAAGGAAAGTCTCTACTATCATGGTGGGTGCCCTAGCGTTCACTCCTGAAATGTTTCCGAACCTAAGGTTTCTATTATTGAGTGGTAACTACTTGCCCGGGCTTCACGGGACTCGCTTGTCTAATCAACTGATGCTTTTAGATCTATCTGATAATAGAGGACATGCAAACAGTCCCGTTTACTATGAAATAAATAGAGATACTTTCACAGAAAGTAAAAACCTACAAGTACTGAATCTATCTTTCAATGGAATAAGAGCAATATTTAATTATACATTTACAGGATTAGAAAGTCTAAAAATATTAAGTATGGAAAATGGTACTATCTATCACATAGGAGCCGGAAGTTTTAAACCTACGAAACATTTAGAAATACTCAATTTAGCAAATAACCCTTTAACAGCTAACCAAAACTTTACAAGTTCACAGTTTGATGGGCTGAATGAATTAAAAATTCTAATTTTAGAAAATTGTGGAATCAAGAACTTCTATGAAGATGACAACTTTTATGAGATGATGCCTAACTTGACTCATCTAGTGCTTAGAAATAACCAACTTTATTACATAACGGCTGAGATACTGAAACCTTTGAAAATGCTTCAGTTTTTGGATTTAAGTGAGAATTTGCTCATGTCTTGGTGGAAGCCCATATTCCTGGGTTCGGGTGTAAAGCCGAATAGATTATACTTGACAAATAACAAAATATCGCATTTCTCACTGAGCATGATTCAAGACATCGGATACCTATTGGAAGCGAGTAAGGGTGATATAGTCATAGATCTTATGGACAATATATTCGTGTGTGATTGCAATTCTATGTTTACTACTTACCGCTGGCTCCAAGCTAACGCCACTAAAGCTTTAAAACAATACATTTTCAGTTCAAAGTTTCAGTGCAGTAGTCCCGACTTATGGGAGGACAGGAGAGTGTCAGAATATTTAACTTCCGTCAAAAGTTTACACTGTTTGATGTATGAGAAGATATCAAACATAATGTTGCTGGTATGGACTGCACCGTCGCTGGTCACCATATCTCTAGTCGTATTCATAATATCTGTCGTTTACAAGTTTAGAATGTACATACGCTATTGGATGTTCATAGCCAAAGTAGCACTAGGAAGAAACTTTCAGAAGAAACAAGTAATACCGGATAGAGGGAATACTTATAAATATGACGCCTTTGTATCATATTGTAACGAAGACAGAGACTTTGTTCATGAAATGATAGCTCAGCTAGAGTCGAAGCCACCTTTTCTGAAATTATGTGTTTACGAGAGAGACTTTGAGATAGGTTCGTTTATATCAGAAGCAGTATTAAGCAGTATTAACGAGAGCAAGTATGTAATTTTAATAATAAGCAATAGTTTTGCGAAGTCGCAATGGTGTCGTTGGGAGACACAACTAGCGGAGTACCACAGGATATTCCTAGAAGATGGGACGTCGTACGATCCTCTGGTGTTGATAAGAATAGGGGAGATACAGAGCAAGTACCTGACGACGACGTTGAAGTACTTGCTGAAGACGAAGATATACCACTCGTGGGATCAGAGGAACAAGGAGGAGTTCTGGAAGAAACTGAGAAACGTTATAGTTAAGAAGTGAAGCGACGTAAATATTTTTTAAGTGATTAAAATTTTAATACATTTATTTTAAAATATAAAAAAAAAAAAATATAGAGCAGTGGTGGCCAAGTGGTAACGGCCGTGACTTACGAGTTGTAGGTCGTAGGTTCGAACCCAGACAGGCGCTTTACTTTGTGTAAATTATTTCATCACCACTGCTCACAAAACGGTGAAGGAAAACATCGTGAGGAAACCGGCATGTCCTAGAACCAAAAATTCGAAGACATGTGACATCTACCAACCCGCACTGGGCCCGCGTGGTGGATTACGGCCCACTCCCTCTCACTGAGAGGAGGCCTGTGTCCCAGCAGTGGGAACATTATAGGCTGATGATGATGATGATGATTTTAAAATATGATTGTTCAGTTTGGTGTAAAATCCTATTCATTTCGGTCGCCCCCAAACCAATGTATCCACAGTATTATACGGCCAACCAAGGTATCTTTCGTCTGATTTACTTACATAGTCTTGTATCATTCATATAAGTTCTAGAGTAAGAAAACTACATAGATCTAGAAACTCAACTAAAAAAATAATTAAAATTACGTAATGTGTGAACTAGAGAAAAGTAGATCAGAAGTATTATTCCGATTAACATGGCATGTTCACTACTGTTTATGTACTGTTTTATTAAACTGATCAAAGATATCATGCTTTCCTCTTGGGCTATTTCTATTCCTTCGTGTTCAAACATATTTTTATTAATTCGTAGATAATATTCAAATAGAAAACATTATCCGTTACGCTTTCAATTTAATTTCAATAATAAATTATATGTGCATTAATTGTAGATACTATGCTTTCTTAACATTTATGGTAATTAAGGAGGAAAATAATTGGTGGAGAGTAAACAATTCTCAGAAGTTTAAAAAAAGTTTCTATTTCTTATATAAACTGCATAACGTTTCTTAATCGGAAACTAATACTAAAAACAAACGGTATAATATAATGAATACTGAGAAAGATATATTCAAAATAAAAAGTAAAAGCAGATCTGTATTATGAAATCTTTAACAATCGAGATAAGGCGCATAATACTGGTAGATATTGCATCGATTGGCTATCGAAGAATATATGAACTTTCTAATTTAAAGGTACATTATTTTGGTCTTGAATTTCCAAGCAAGCAACACTTGTATCTATCTAATATAGAAAAAACCAAGGTAGCAGAGAGCCGAGTATAGTCACCTGTGCAATTTAGGAATTACGTAACATCCGCGATCATTAAAAGAACTGACTAAATGTTCAGCTCTAATTACCTACAGGCTGATATGGAGTTTTTAACTGAATTATGTTTATAAAAACAGTTATTGGGATCGGCGAATTTACTTCAAAACAGAGTTCGGTATATTCCAAATCCTTCATCATATTATTTATTCTTGAGAAATTCTAGTACTAGACTCGCTATTTGTAGCTTATTTATGGTAAAATCCACAATCCATCAGTATTCATTTGAGTTTTCCTCATTCCGCACGCTTTCTTATCAGACGCCGCGAAAGTATTGCGTATCGCAATATCCTTGAGAAAGTCAAATATCAGTAATGGCGGTGCATAAAAGTTAATATTTATCGACGACTTATATGTACATTACAGTACAGTTTCACTTTAGCTTTCTACTGGAGATGAAGATTTTAAAATGGGTGATAGACAAATGAGATGGAATTGTATAAGAAAGTTAAGCGATGTTGCATACTGACTTGGAAAAGTCGGAAAGTTCCAAGATTCGTATTGGATAGGCTGTAGCGACTAAAAGTGCGATTGACAAGTTGAGAGAATAAGCCTACGGGCTGAAGACAGAAAAATAAAGGTAGGAAAGTAGAAGGAAATTATTGCCAAACAGTTCCTAGGAACACAAATTATGAAGTAAATGGCAATTAAATCATCATCAACACCACTTAAAGCCTCCTTAAGTCACAGCAAATCACTTCACCAAACAGACATTTGACACTAAACACAGACTAAGTAACCTCTCCATTACTACGTCTTAATTCTATCGTTTACTCTCAACGTTTGCACAGCTCACACTCAATCTTAAATAGGTTAACATGTATGAGAATGATCGCCGCTGTACAGTTGGTCAAATACGCAAGTACCTACTTGTATCATTAGAGTTTAGACATTCGCTAGACATTCACTTGGGTGAATGTTTTCTTTAGTAATTATTTTCTGCCTACATCGATTAGTAAGAATTGTGGACCTCCAATCTCCAGTGTGCAGATATTATTAGCAGAGTTTCTGCCTACGGATGTATACAAAGTCATTGTTGTCTTATTAACATCTCCGAACTTAACTAAATAAAGTATTTTCTGAAATGATAATTACCTGTCCTCATTTACCCTCGAAGATGAACCTGTTAAATTTCTGGAATGTCGACAGCATACAGGTTGGAAAAGTGTGGGTGGCCCCTCACGAGATAAACCGAGGAACTGGTGAAGTTCACGGGAATCCGATGGATGCGGGAAGCACAGGAGCAGTTGTTGGGGAAGGACTATGTCTAGCGGTGGATGTCTTTTAGCTAGATGATAACGGTGATGAAACTTGTTAAAAGCTGCCGACAAGACTCAAAGAACGAAACTGCGCACAATGACTGTCGGAAACACATTTGCATAGGCCTTGGAGGTGAGGTAATACAATTCTCTTAGTAGGAAAGTCGGTCTGTTTACATTTTAGGATTCAGACGTTCGCTAGACACTCATTTGTGTTTGATGTTTAATCAATTAATTATTGCCAAAATTTAGGACAGATATAAATAGTACTTTTGAAAATCTAGTGTAAATTGTGGTACTCCCACTGCCTTCAAAGTGTTTGGGAAAGAGAAATGAGACCCGTAGCAGAGAAATCTACGAAGTAGTTTAGAAGGCTTAATTGGCGTTCTTCGTCTGAAAAAGGCCGTATTTGAATACTACCTACAGGACATTATTTCTGGGCTCGAGAAATAGCATTCCTGTCTGGACAGACCACAGAAAAATATTGTTGCGCGCCAAAAATAATGCTTGATACATCGCCATGTATCGCCATTAGTTACCACTAGCGCCATCTTGTATCGGGTAGCAGAACTAGTACCTTGGCCTTGGTACTAGGACATTGACCCTTCCTGTAGGTACTAGTAATTCCGAGAACTATCGACGTCGAGTCGGTCGGGACCGCTATGTACTCGAACATACTAGATGTTTATCGAATGGCTCTGTGGGACTATATAAGGCGGACGCGAGCCGCGAGACACATAGTTTTGAGTAAGCTATACATGCGATAACATCGAAAGCGATATTCGAGTGCGACTAGAAGTGATCAGTAAGTGACATTGTGTTTCTTTATTTGTGTGTTTGGCCTGTAATTAGTGTTGGTGAGTAAAGTGTCAGTTTTTTGGTTATTAAATCGGTAGTTTTTATTGTCACGAACCCTAAGCTCGTAACAATTGGTGTCAGAAGCGAGGTTTAAAAACCATGCCGATTTTACCCAAAGACGACATGGAGGGTATCCGTACCCGGAGTCAACGCCAGCAAGAGACGGACCAGAGGCGATTTGGTGGAGCAATGCCACAGGGGTCGGAAGGCCAGCTACCGACCACGGAGGCCGGCCCGTCCACAGCTGCTCCAGCATCATCAGCACCAGATTTTGCTGCTCTGATGATGATGCTGCAGGAGCAGGCCCGCCGACAGGAGGAACAGGCTCGCCGACAGGAGGAACAGGCTCGTCGGTTGGAGGAACAGCTCCAGCGGGACAAGGAGGAGCAGGCTCGCCGACAGGAAGAACAGGCTCGTCGGTTGGAGGAACAGCTCCAGCGAGACAAGGAGGAGCAGGCCCGCCGACAGGAGGAGCAGGCGCGCCGCCAGGAAGAGCAGATGCTCCTTATAAAGGACCTTCACGCTACCTTCGGGAAAGACATGAAGGAGGTGAAGGATAAGGTTGCTCAACATGACAACCGTCTGTCGGAAGCCGAAACCCGAATCGACCAAGTGAAAAACCAGGTAGACAACGTGATGGCTGACGTGAAGCAAACCGTGATGGCTGACGTAAAGAAAACGCTGGATTACCTTAAACTTGGTGATGGAATCGCAGCTCCCGTAGCTACAACACCTTCGCTACGTGGATTCAAAGTGCCACCGTTTGACGGAACTTCTTCCTGGTCGGCCTACAAAATCCAATTTGAGGCTGTCATGAAGGCGAACGGGTGGAATAAAAGTCAGGCCATGACTGCCCTCACTCTGGGCTTACGCGACCAGGCCTTAACTGTTCTGGAAGCTCTCGGTAAGGAAGTGACTTACGAGCAGCTCCTTGAGGCATTGGAGGCTCGGTATGGCGACGCTCACCTGGAACACGTGTTCCGTGCGCAGCTCAAGGATCGCGTGCAACGCAGCAATGAAAACCTGCAGCAGTGGGCCCTGGAAGTGGAGAAGCTGGTTCGCAAAGCGTACCAGTCCGTACCTGCACTTATTGATGGGAACCTGGTGCAGGCATTCATCGACGGCATCCGCGACCTTGAAGTTAGAGTTGCTGTGAGGCTCGGTCACCACGGGACGCTGAAGGACGCCTTGGCCCATGCACTGGAGGTGGAAGCTGTGCGGCAAGATCATCGTTCCCATCGCGTCAGGGAGGTTGCAGCGGCTACAGTTCGCGAGCGCAGTAAAGGATACAGCCCTAGGTGCTACGGCTGTGGGGAAAGGGGCCACCTTCGATCCAGTTGCCCTAAGCGAACTGCAGAAAGAGAAGACGGGCGATCTCCAGAGGGCAGTGCGGCTAACAGCACCGCCCAACACCAGCAGCAGGGAAACGAGTAATAGCCAGGACTGCGGGGCGGGTGCTGGCTGATGTTCAAGGAGCCCCAAGGATTTCGATCACACAAACCCATGATGGGAATAGCCTAATCATCAAGGGCGAGGTCAACGGAACGCCGTGTAAGCTGACCATAGATACTGGAGCCTCTCGTACGGTCGTCAGTTCCCAACTTATAAGTCGGTTCCTTGGGGACTCCGCACACAACCGAGAACACATTAATTTGGTAACAGCCACCGGTCAGCGCATACCCGTCCGTGGAGAGAAGAAGATGGAGTTGAAGCTAGGCAACAGAATCTACCTGCATAATGTCATTGTGGCTGATATAATGGACGATTGCATCCTGGGCCTTGACTTTATGAGGAAGAATTGTTGCGAGATCGACGTTAAGCAAGGTGTTTTTAAATGTGGACAAGAGGAAGTTTTCGTGGAAGGGGCGTTACCAGGAAATGTGTATAGCCTTAGGAAGATTGTTCTTCCGCCGAGATCGGAAACGATTGTGCCGGTTAGTCTTCCTCGGAATCCTGGGCGAACTCCTCGTTGTGTACTCGTGGAAAGGGTAGACAATGACCTACCATGGAAAGTGGCACGAACTTTGGTCAGAACCACCGACATTTCAGGGGTACGTGTGCTGAACCTTTGTGATCAGGAACAGATTATAGAAAAAGGCACACTACTTGGTACTTGTGAGGAAGTGGATTGGTTGCGTCGATGCCAATATCTATCGACTGGGACCCTCAGCAAGGATGCACAAACGAGAGTGACCAACCTTTTAGAAGACTGCCGCAGCGCTCTGTCCCAAAATGAAATGGTCAAAGCGAAGAAGATGTTACTCAGGTACGCCAATGTTTTCTCGTCAAACGATGCTGACATCGGGAGGACTGGCTTAGTTCAACACAAAATCAACACAGGAGAAGAATTGCCTATCCGTCAGCGGCCAAGGAGATTGCCGGTAGCACGTGAGAAGGAAGTAGAAACCATGATTGAGGGAATGGTGAAGGATGGTGTGATTGAACCTTCATCTAGTCCGTGGTGTTCACCTGTAGTGCTGGTAAGAAAGAAGGACGGCAGCATGCGGTTTTGTGTTGACTATCGTCGTCTGAACGACGTTACGAAGAAGGACAGCTATCCTTTGCCAAGAATCGATGACACGCTGGACATGCTTACTGGCATAAAGTGGTTTAGCACACTGGACCTGAAAAGTGGCTACTGGCAAGTTGAGATTGATCCCAAGGACAAAGAGAAAACTGCATTCTCAACAGGAAAGGGTCTGTGGCAATTTAAGGTTATGCCGTTTGGATTGTGCAATGCTCCGGCAACGTTTGAAAGGTTGATGGAACTTGTACTCACCGGGCTAATTGGCGATGCCTGCCTGGTCTACTTGGATGACATCATCATCGTAGGCCGCACGTTTGAAGAACATCTTCAAAACCTGGAACGCGTGCTCATGAAGATCCAGAGTGCCAACCTCAAGTTAAGCCCGAAGAAGTGTTCACTATTCAAACGACAAGTTAGCTTTTTGGGATATGTCGTGTCTGAAGAAGGTATCCGCACGGATCCAGAGAAAATTGCAGCTGTCAAGGATTGGCCAGTTCCAAAAGACAAGACGCAGGTCAGAGCATTTTTGGGTTTGTGCTCCTATTATCGCCGATTTGTCAAGAACTTTGCAGATATAGCCAAACCCCTGCATAAGCTCACCGAGGAGAAGCGACATTTCTGCTGGGATAATAGTTGCGACATCGCATTCCAGGAGCTAAAGGACCGTCTGTGCAAAACACCTATTTTGGGTTACCCTGATGCGGGCAAGGAATTTATAGTTGACACAGACGCAAGTGACATAGGACTTGGCGGTGTGTTGTCCCAACGGAATGGTGATCAAGAGGTTGTGATAGCGTACTTCAGCAAGTCGTTGTCAAAACCGGAAAGGAACTACTGTGTTACGAGACGGGAACTGCTTGCGGTGGTAAAGTCATTGCAGTATTTTAGCAAATATCTTCTGGGTCGGAAATTCCACTTACGTACTGACCATGCTGCACTGAAATGGCTATTGCAGTTCAAAAATCCAGAAGGTCAAGTTGCGAGATGGATTGAACTACTGCAGGAATACGACTTCGTGGTCGAACATCGCAGCGGAAAATCTCATGGCAACGCAGATGCATTGTCAAGAAGACCTTGTCCTGAAGACTGCAAGCATTGTACTAGGCAAGAGAGTAAGGAAGTGGTACCTGTGAGGATGCTCAAGACAGACCTCAACAACGAGTGGAAGGAAAGCCTACAACGTGCACAGCAGGAAGATTCAGACATCAAGCCGATTCTAGAGTGGATGAAGGCCGGAGCTCCTAAGCCCAGGTGGAGCGACGTCTCAGCGATGAGTTCGGTCACAAAAAGCTATTGGGCCCAATGGGACAGCTTGGTGGTCCAGGATGGAGTCCTGTGCCGTAAATGGGAAAATGCTCGGGGAGACAGCTGTCATTTGCAAATGGTTGTCCCTAAAGCTCAAGTACCGGATGTTCTACAGCTTTACCATAATGGTTGTTCAGGAGGTCACTTGGGTGTAAAACGGACTCTACTGAAGATACGAGAACGGTTTTACTGGGTCCACTGTCGGGACGATGTCGAGGATTGGTGTCGCAAATGTACAAGTTGTGCAGCTGTAAAGGGACCTCAGACTCGTAGTAGGGGTGCATTGAAATTGTATAATGTTGGTGCACCATGGGAGAGGATAGCCCTTGACGTTGCGGGGCCGTTTCCGGAAAGTGAAAGTGGTAACAAGTATTTCATGGTTGTCATGGATTACTTCACGAAGTGGCCGGATGTCTTCGCCATTCCAAATCAAGAAGCTTCGACAGTTGCAGATAAATTAGTTCATGAAGTCTTCTGTCGTTTTGGAGTACCTTTGGAGATTCACAGTGATCAAGGAAGGAATTTTGAGTCCCAAATATTCCAGGAAACTTGTCGAGTTATGGGTACTCATAAAACAAGAACGACTTCTTACCACCCACAATCGGATGGAATGGTGGAACGATTTAATCAGACGCTGGAGAGGTACCTAGCGAAAGTTGTGGAAAATCGGCAACGAGATTGGGACAAGCACATACAACCGTTTTTGTTGTCATATCGAAGCGCTGTTCACGAAAGTACATCGGTGACACCAGCTCTCGCGAACTTTGGAAGAGAACTACGGCTGCCTGCTGACCTGATCACCGGAATACCACCTGATGCCCCACGAAGTGTAACCGATTATGCGAATGACTTGCGGAGCAAGATGAATGACATTTATGAGCACGTCAGACAATCGGGCCAGCAAATGTCTGAAAAGATGAAAACCCGTTATGATCGCAAAATGAACAATAAAGAGTTCGACGAAGGTTCACTCGTGTGGTTGCACAATCCAGTCCGCAGCAAAGGGAAATCTCCTAAGCTTCAAGCTAAATGGGACGGACCGTACCGGATTGTGACAAAGATCAATGATGTAACCTACCGGATACAGAAAGGTGCAAGAGGTACTCCTAAGATCGTCCATGTGGATCGACTGGCGCGTTATTATGGAGCCAATAATGCTCGGGACGAGCATGTCTTAGGAGGGGGCAGTGTTGCGCGCCAAAAATGATGCTTGATACATCGCCATGTATCGCCATTAGTTACCACTAGCGCCATCTTGTATCGGGTAGCAGAACTAGTACCTTGGCCTTGGTACTAGGACATTGACCCTTCCTGTAGGTACTAGTAATTCCGAGAACTATCGACGTCGAGTCGGTCGGGACCGCTATGTACTCGAACATACTAGATGTTTATCGAATGGCTCTGTGGGACTATATAAGGCGGACGCGAGCCGCGAGACACATAGTTTTGAGTAAGCTATACATGCGATAACATCGAAAGCGATATTCGAGTGCGACTAGAAGTGATCAGTAAGTGACATTGTGTTTCTTTATTTGTGTGTTTGGCCTGTAATTAGTGTTGGTGAGTAAAGTGTCAGTTTTTTGGTTATTAAATCGGTAGTTTTTATTGTCACGAACCCTAAGCTCGTAACAATATCATGATTGATAAATAATAATAACTTTATGTCCTGTGCAGGGTTTACTTTGACGTAACAAGTCCCCCTGCCATTTTATCCATGTAGGTATTGTATATATGAAACATTGGTCAGGCAGGGGCCATAGCCCTTCCATAGTTTTAGGTAACCAGTCCATTTTAACCACCCAAGTCCATAGTCTGATACCTTTATTTCCATATCCTGCAATAGTCCTACACCGACCGGGGGTGGTCCTTGTGTGCACTTGCATAGTATGAACAGGGATAATCGTCGGTTAGTGCCTCATTTTATTGAAAGCGTCTAACGGGCCTCTGCGAGTTGGCTTCGGCCGCTCGTACGCCTTCCAAAAGTCCGGGACCCCAGGGTCCCGAGATATGTCAAAGACACAATAAATATAATAATCTGCCTTAAAAAAAAAGTGTGGTTGAAATGGTATTGAAAAATGACCACTCACTGTCGTGGAGTAGGTACATCAGTAGTGGCAGTTTGTAAAATGTGGCTATTTATCAACCGTATGAAGAAACTTATGTAGGTACGATAGATAGCATAAAAACATTACTAGTCAATACCACATCGAGGTCATACATTATGTTACCTGTAGCAGCCCTTGTTCAGATAGGTATCTGCAGGTTGTTATTTATGTGCCACGTCAGGTAATAGGTACCTACCTCCAAATTAATATTCAGTGCATCCAGAACTACACAATTTATAGCGATCGCAGAGTGGCATATTGATGGAATGCCAATATCTAGTAATGCATGCACCCTTTCCGCGATTCCTGATTGATTCTTATTCATTAATATTTATCGTATAAGTACTAGCAGCGCCCAGCGGTTTCACCCGCATAAGTGTCGATCCCGTGAAAATATCGGGATAAAAACTATCCTATGTCCTTTCCTGAGACTCAATCTATCTCTATACCAAATTTCATCTAAATCGGTTCAGCGGTTTAAAGGTGAATATAATATATTAGTATGGCTTCCCCATATAAACTAAGTGTTCCTCTAGGTAGTTAGACCTAAACAATATTATCCACTTATTTTACTAGGTCTTGCTCTCACAACACATGCTCACATGCTCTCCATGCTCTTTGACGCTGGTGGAAACTTCCAACCCCAACCTTCCGTCTCCAGGAAAGTATTGTTTAAATTAATAATTAACATCTAAATGTGTGGGACCCGATCGTTTTATTCATTAGGCGCACAATATTCAGTCGGCACAATGTGTACGAATACCGTTTTAGACGAGTTTTACCAAAAAACCGTCCGCCGAAGAACAACAAACAGTACAGCCAGCAAAAAAGGCTGAACAACAATTAAGTACATAATTAAAATGGCCACCCGCGGCATAATGAGCGAGCGACATAAATTAAATGCATTCAATTAACTCAATTAGTGCACCTTTCGTTTTTAAAGGCAAGTCTTTGGCGCCATTGTTTTGGCGCGGGAGAAAACACCATCTTCATTCAAGATATCGTCGCGGGATAACGGTGCGGCGGCGCACGCGCCACGACCCATCCCTGTCACTCAAACAGACATTTCCCATGTTAGAAAGAGACAGGCAACAGACAGTGGCTGGCAAACGATTACTCGACTGACCCACTCAATAGCACACACTCTTTCTCGGCAGCAAACGAAACCTAATTTTGATATCGTGTGAATTTGCAATGTAACACGATGCTCTTGTGTATCTAATACCGTGAAATAACAGAAATTATAATGATTTATGATTGATCGTTGCGAATTCTTTAATGCAACACAGTTTTATATGAGTTTAGAAATTGATTGATAGTTGAGTAAGATATACGTTTGGAGTTTGATTGGTTTGATTGGAGGGTTATTGATAAAATAGAAGTGTAGAGATAGTTATCGTTAATTATACCCATGTCTAACTCAATAAAAATGTGTTAAAGGTTACTGAGGTGATGCATGAACTGAAAAATATAAATGGATTAACACGCCTACATATAAAAATTTTAAAACAGAACGTAACAGTCTGAAATATTGGGCTGTTATATTTTCTACTAGCAGCGCTCCGCGGTTTCACCCGCATAAGTTCTGATCCCGTGGGAATATCGGGATAAAAAAATATCCTATGTGTTAATCCTGGTTATAAAATATCTGTGTGCAAAACTTCATCCAAATCCGTTGAGTAGTTTTTCCGTGAAGAAATAACAAACATACAAACACACTAACAAACCTTCGCCTTTACGAATATAATATTACTAGCTGAGCTCCGCAGTTTCACCCGCATAAGTGTCGATCCCGTGGGAATATTGGGATAAAAAGTAGCCTATATGTTAATCCAGGGTGTCAGCAAATTTTGTATGGATGTACCATACAAAATTTTATCAAATTTAGTCCAGCCGTTTGAGCGTTAAGAAATAACAAAGATATAAACACATACACACACTCACAAACTTTCGCCTTTATAATATTAGTGTGATTTTTTCGTATATTACTTTTGGCCCAATTATATCTACATTGCGCAACTCAATCAAAGAAATGGGAAAAAAGATGCGGCATGAAAAGCCAGATAAAAATAAGCCATCTTACTGCCCGTTATTAAAACCCGTACATAACGCCCTTATTATATCTGCGCTCTCAAACTAAATGCCCGAGAGCATACACCCTCATTATCAGGTTGTTCTGAAACTGTCAATAATTCAGAGCACGCTCAGCGCTACTCCGGCGGCGGCGCTTCCTCGGAAATCGCTCATAAAACCCATAAAAGTGCACCAGCAACCTTTCAAGGACCACGCTTGACATCGAAAAATGCAACAGATGCAGTCCTTGAGATTGGCGATGGGAAAGTTAGTCGGTGAGCAACCGTGGTGGCGGCCGCTCGTTTCCACGATGTTTGTGAGCGCGTACGCAGTGAAAGTTCGTTAGGCTGCGAAATGCGGTTTGCTATCGCCTTTCTGTTTGTGGTGAGTGCTAATTACGTTAAAAGTGTTAATGGAGGGTGCTCTCTCTTTGCAAATGGATGCTACGTGTGATTAATGTAGGGTTACGGTTTCAAGAAGATTAAGGTGGTATGTTTGACGGCTCGGAGTGTTTCATTTAGGTCTTATTAAAGATCTGCGGATAGTGCTAAAGAATTAAATAGTCCAGAAGTATTACAAAATACAGTTGGCTATTGTACCTATCTTAGAAGTGGTGATGCCAATCGATAGTGTTGATAGATCAAGAACGTGTTTTACCGCGCAAAAATTGTACGACTCTTCAAAATGGGGGCATCTACAGAATTGACTAGACACAACTGTTACTAAATAAAAAAGTAAACTAGATCGTATTTGATGATATCATGGAAAAGTCATTATGAAACAGTATCTCATTCAAGTGAATACAATAAAGCATAAAAACATAATAGAATTGATGCGTCTATAATAGCAGAAGCAAAATATGAACTTTTGACTATCAAAGATAAAAATACCTTCATAGATGCCAACAAAATAAGTTCTGCTATTCAAAACAAAAATCCCAACAGTACAGACAGCAATAAAACTTTACGGTGGTAAAATACTACAGTAACAAATAAAACAAGGTAAATATAGGCATAACAATAATCAGAGATAACAGTTGGAATATTTAAAGCTTTTCCAAAGATCTTAGGTTAGTGAACCTACCGCAGAGACGAACAATTGTTGTCAAACCACCGATAACCCACACGTAAGTAGGTTGGTAATGAGTTAAACAATTAACAATCGGTACATTGAATGAACTGAATATGTTTGACCGGTGTCTTACAAAACATTGTGGACCCTGACATAAGATGTTTCGAAGTGTTCAACTTCATAAATCGTTGATTTCCAAGCTGTATTTTCGTATCAGGTGATTTCAAATTCTTATATTCATTTTTGCATTTATTTGCATTGTATTTCTTTATCAATTATTCTTTCGTACTATTCTTAGTCTTTCGACCGATTCTTTAGTTTTGGTTTAATTATATTTAGTAGTATTTATTATGTTCCCTAAACTGGTAAACACGCTAAAATAAACAAAGCATGTCTTTAAAAATAATGTTAAATTGTATTAAACCAAAACCGACGTCGCTTTGGATAACAATTTTTCTAGTACATAAAACCATTATCTATGGGTCATTCAAATATGAATTGTAGACCTCTTCAATAAAAATCGCCATAAATACAAAATATCTCGTTTTACAAGGAAAAAAGACAAGGAGGCTTGTTCCTTCGACAAAACGAAAGCTTCCATAGTATACCTAGTCGAATAAGGCAAGTCTAAGGTTGTAAAAACTAGTGTAAAGTGAAGCAAACCAGGACGAGCGGTACTGTCGACAAGAGCAGCGCCGCGTGGGAAGCAGGCCGGGTGCCTCACCCACTTTAATTGCTTTTCACACAAACCGTACCGTGTAGGGCTGCTAACCGTACTTTATGAACCACGCTGTATAAATATCTATCAGTGATCGCGAGATTCATATATAACTTTTACTGCGGAGCGTCAGCAGAAAAATTTTAACACTTTTATAAAATAATTTCGTTATCATCTATTTTCTTTAATTCTTGTAGAGTCCAAAGCTATTTAAACATTCATAGCGACATTAGCGACAACCTTAGCACCACGATCAACTTGCTCCAAACAGCAAAATCTCATAATTACTTGCCGCGAAACAGACTCCGATATCTCTATAACGATCACTGATAATTGGAAGCAGATTAAGAATTAGTCCATTAGCGACTTAGTTGCCATTTTGAGAAGTGGGCATTATGCGCCTAAATCACATTTTTGTGTGAAAACATTAAAGTTAATAGCAATTACTTATTATGTAGAGCATAGACTTATATTTCGCGAAGAATTTTCGTAATAAATTGAAGATTCTAATATGAATTCTTCGGCGTCGTAATCATCATAAACTACATGTGTAAATGTATCTTCTTTGAATGTCTGACATGCTTGTATATTTGATGGATTTATTCCACTTTCCTAGTTTACGCGACGCCGACTGTGTTTAACTTGGATCTAAAGATATTATACAGTCTATTCTAATGCTCGTTTCCAATTGACGTTGTTTCCACCTTAAATGAATATCAGTTTTACAATAGGGTAAGTTAAGTTATTTCAGAATGACTGTCAACCGCACATCACAGATCTCTAGTAACCATTTGGCTGCGCCTTTATGTCATAGCAGTAATGTTGATTTTTCGTAGTGTATGTAGTTACCACTCTGATGTATTGTAGAAAAGGTCATAAAAATGTTTGAAGTGGTAGCGTAAACTGAACTTTATGAATATAAAGTTTTTGTTTCCAAAAACACAGGTATTTGTTTAGGTAGGTATATATTTGGAAATTAAATCGCAAACGCAGTATCGATAACTTCTACATATTATAGCCCTTTGTGAGTGTCTCTTCAGTTGTGTACAAAGAGGTAGATTTCAATAGGAACATAATAAATGTCGAGAGACAGTCTAGTGCCTCCAGGTTTCTGATTATAATACAAAGCTCGATTCAGCTTAACTTCATTCTAGCCACCTATGTGATTATCATTAATATTATGATGCAACAAGTGTTGAATTTATCCACTTCCTCAACTTCAGAATTTGGTAATTTCATCACAAACTAGCGGAGATTAATAATCATTTTTAAAATTAATCAAATACTCGTAGATATCGTAAGACTCTTTAACAAATCCAAATAATCTTCCACACGTCACGCCAATAACCATAGATAATTGTTATATTACAGCATACTCAGCCTATAACCCCCGGGAGAGGGAGTGAGCCCTATTACAGCAATCACAGAAAACCTATGTAATTCAACTTCCCTTGATGGTTCTATAATTTCTTTTTGTAATCACTGTCTTCAACCATTGTTGTCCGTTACATTAAAGATAAATTCAACACGTTAAATTAATAAATCTCTCTGTCCAAAATGAGGCCTGGCGGTTTCGTATTTTTAAAATTCAAGTAGTGCCTACTGTGTCTATAAAAACAGCGGCGCCATTGCAATGCAAATAACAATGATTGTGTCTCAGTAATATCATTCAAGTAGGACACAATTTATTAGGTTATTTGTTTGGTAGGAAACACTGAACATATAACACATTACTACTGGAAAAAGTTCTACTGGGCATATCAGTCACTCATCAAGTTATCATTTGTAGGTAATGATCAATACAAGGGCAGTATATGGATACACCATCATTGTTTTACTAACTTGAAATACTTATAAAGACAGCGAAATTGGACGAAATTAAAAAGCAATTCCATAATGACACACCATTCTAACAATGTTCGTTACTTTTTAAAGGTGCTTATACGGCTGGCAAACAATCTAACCCGCATGCATACAATCACAGCATAACGGTGACATTCCGAAAATTGCCCAAATGCCGTCCAATGTCAAGTTCACATTAGCACAGCTCTAAACATTGTTTACTATGACATAACTGGCATAACCTGCGCTTGCGCCGGACGAGAAAATCGTGATTTACGTCAGCTGGGCCACATGTATGGGGAAAGTTTGACTAGGCAGATTTCACCGACCGACGTTTTGTTGGGTAATAACCTCGTTCTGTCTTTGAATTGTTTTGCATACTTGCTGCGTAGATTGTCTGTTGTTTTGTGTTGTGTTGATGTTTTTGATATTCGTTATCATTCGATATTCATTCACCGAATTTGGCTCGTCCTGCAAGAAAGTCTGAACAGTGAACAGTCTTTATAAAACATTTATCAGTGCAAACGTAATTTAATAACAAAACCATAATTTTGTTTAATATGAATCAATAATCAAATCTCATACAATATTATCTTTATCTTTTAACTCGCTTTTTTTTGAACACACTAACTTTACAGACCTTGTGAAGCGCTTTCTATTTGGCCAGAACTACACAGGGACATCAACTTTACCTATAAGATTGTTTAAGATAGTCCTTTCATATCTATATCTAATGCAACAATCATGCATCCATTCAATTAAATACACTTGACGTCACAATTCATTCGATATAACAAATGGCCACGCACTGATGACGTCACATAACCTGCTCCCAAATACAATCAGTCACTTTCACTTGCATGCCTGTCTGTCCGCCACTGCGACGGGCTGATAATATCTAACACCTCACATACTTAGTTATGGCTCTCAAAATTATAATGATTTGTTAAGATATATTGCTGACCGTACCTACTGGCAAGACGATTTTAATCTTCTACCTACGAATAAGGGAACATACTGTTAGTTTGTTACTTCATAAATAAATATGTTTAATTGATTTAGGTATGTCTTTTTTATTTTTTTCGGGGGGATACCTTCAGGAAGCACCCGAGGGAGGTCGGGGAGTGTGGGATTTTTACCTCACTAAAACCACCCCGGTGATGACCACCAGCACAAAGGGGTGGTCCCGGTTCCTCTTAAAAGACCAATTCCGGAACCCCCCCTGTGCAACGCCTGTAAGGCACATCCCTGTTGAGACTGTAAAGGGGCCTCCCCTAATTTAGGTGTACCTACCTAGGTGCAGAATCATGAGATAATATTAATTGATCCATTAACAACCTTACGAAATGATAAAAGTATCGATCTCTCTAACGACACTATACTGTATTCTAAAGAAGTATGAACATATCACACCTACATACGAATCGATATTTAGCTTTCCAAAAATGGGGCAATATCCGCAGTCAAGACAGAAGAGTAGACTGTAGTCATTTAGACAAACAGGTTCATAATAACCATAGTCAGGCTTACATTTGCAAAGAGCTTGTTTCCTTTGTCCCAAGTGTTGTGAGGAAATGGTCACGTTTATGTAAATGTAAATGGAACTGTTTCACGCGATGAATCTTTCTCAGGAAGGGTCACGTATGGTTTACGTGCTGGCTGAAAGCCAATAGCTTATAAATCGACAACAGGCGCACTTAGTTGTTGTTAGAACTCATTGTCTTGGGAAAGCGGAGTAAGCTGTTTCAGTGGGAATTATTAAGTAGGAATTGGTGTTTTTGAGACACGATCATATCGTCAACATAACTATGGTTACGAAAATAATTTGTAAAAAGCTTTTGATGAAAATTTTAAGGTTTCGGTTGAAAGTTGATTGTTGAAAATTTTTATTATATGACAAACCTCTAAGCTATTAATGCTGGAATCAAACTAATAGTTGATACCCCCAATGCTAATAATTCTAGAGAAATAAAATAATACAAAATATATATCAAAATATACGGGAATCTCTGCTAATCAAATTTCAAGTGCAGCACCACAATAATATTATCACGACGATACGATATTAACATAAGTATGATTAGGATGACAAAGGCAAAATAATAAAACAATGTCGTCAATCTCCAACGAAAGGCTCTCCCAAAAGGAAATATTCTGATGGATGACTATCACAATCACAGTGCTTGGCAGATTTATGATCGCAAAACCACGCGGTAGGTCATAAAATAAACTAGAAAATAAAACTGGTTCGGTTTTATAGACGATGGGCTGGCAACCTGTCACAACGTGTTCGCTGTTACGGTATTCACTTCAAATATAGGCTTTTGTCATAATCCAATAACCTTAATTTTGTAATAAGGAATAATAATGAAGATTTTGCCAGTGTTGGCACACAGCAACATTGTCTAGTCGAAGGTGGTTCTTTACTCTAATACCTATGTCATCTTATGCCATTAAGCTCATTCTATTAAGCAGTCAAAGTGACCTCTGTGCCGCCACCAACAACGCCGTGGAAGTGACAAAGTTTTGGGCCAACAAGATCTAAAATACAGTTGTGCCAGCGACACGAAGAAGAAGATCGTTCTTTATTCATTTTCTATTTGCTTAGATGTTCAGATAACATTGCCTTTTTCATTAATAAATAAGGTAACAATAAATACAGACCTACTGGTTACTTGTAAGCAAGTGTATATTCTTGTTCAGATTTATCAAAAGTAGGTATTCTGATTTACGAAGGGCAAATATAATTTCTCATACTGCACACAACATTCAGATAGAGATACAAGCGCAACACCATTGTTTACTTTTGGTAGATAACTAAAGACAAGCAGGGGATTGAGGAGGGGGGGAGGGGGGATCAGACCGGAATAACTCGAATAAAGAACTTGCTTCTCGACATTAATACCTACCCAAAATAATAAAAGGTCAATTTTTTATTAAACCCGCGCTGGTTACCCTACCGCACTTTGTTTTGCTAACGGTACCGCCATGCCTACACGAAGTGATTTTTGGGCAAGATCATTGTCATAAACATCTTCATTTCGGGCACAAACTAGGTTAACAAGTTACATTAGGCTGCGTCAGAATTTTAATGGTTCATACATACAGAAAAGGGATGTTCTGATTGATGAGATGGGAGAAATCGACTGAATGAGGATGATAATAATATTATGAAGATTGAAACCAAATCAGAAAATAAATTCGTCACCAGACTATAATAATTATATTGGTTAGGAGTCCTAACCAATGTTTTCTTCTGGCCTGGTCTTAGGACTGGCGGTCCTATCCTTTCCTCATTGTTTGTGCATACAAACGTATGCTTCGCAATCCTTCCTTATTTGCAAATCTTTAACAACCATTCGGTAACCCTATCAATGGCCTCGGGACTTTCTCTTTAGCATCTCTGGTATTACTCACCTATCCATATCCGAAGTTGTTGATAATCCTTCTTGCGCAACAGCACCCCTAAAAGAGTTCGTACGTGTGTTTGTCGAAGAGAGTAGAAAGTTCGTCGTGCAAAAGTGAAAACGGCTAGGATCTCATTAAACGACGTGCGATCGCCCGCGGCTCCGCTCCACATCCGTGTGTCAGTATAAGTAGTGGTATTAGTTGACGGATCACAAAAAGGTGCACTTATAAAAGGTATTGCTGTATGCAAGCAAAAAAGAACGGCTCAATTCGCGCTAAAGTGCGGCAGGTCACGAATGTTAGTCGCTCTCTCCGATTCTTTCTCGGGCGTCAACGCGGCTGCGCGTTGATGTCTTATGTGCTACCTGTTTTATTTCTCTTTTTATCGCCCTTTAATGGCGTATCTGATTCTTTATCTTATGGGTTATCGAACAAGTTTTGATGAGCATTCATCTTGCATAGGCCAGTACGCCAAAGAACAGATAGGCTGGCACCCCCAGACAATTCTTTTAATCAATTGTACGGTACCACCTATCAATATCCATTCAATTTGGGGTGCATTGTACCTAAGACCCTCCTCGAGTACAGTGCTCCCGCTACTAAAATGTTACTCTCCTCTCAGTTTTCTCGCAACACAAATCTTTCCTTAGTGCCGACACTAGACACCACAGTACCAATAAATTTCGCGTACATATTAATTTACTATACGCTATAAAGTGTTTGATAGGTTTTAGCGTAGAAACCGCGTATGTAGCCATATCGTACGGAGTGAGGAGATCATAATAGTAAAGTGGAAGGTTATTAACCCGTTGCCTAGTAGCACCAATAAACAAGCAGTTTCTCACAGGTTTCTGAATATGTTCTTATATTTGATGTGTATTGGACAAAGATAGTAAACCATTAAAACATTACACCAGCTGCGGCTGAGATAACCCAGCTAAATAAGCTAGTTGTAAATATTTACCCCTTGCTGGGTTTTATTAGAGCCTATCAAGTCTTGTTTTGGAAACTTAATAATACACGAACTTTGCAGTGCTAATGAGAGTTCCATAGGGTTGACTGTTTGGAATAATTCATGTAAAACATCACATCTCACATCCGCATCTCACATCAACAAATAAAAATCATAGGATAGATTCACCGCGATTCAAAATTTATACAGTTCTATAAAATAATACCATAGTCAATTGATGCTCTCTCGCTAGTTGCACCTATGTATTTTAGGAAGTTATTTGCATGTTTTTGAATATCATAATACTAAATCCATTGATGTTATCAACATCAATTTTATACTAGATAACTAAATAAAAACACTCCATTGCCGAGGGTACGAAAATGCGACGCTTAAAAATCTCCATAATTATTAATTAGCTTTAACAACTCAACAATAATCTAGAAAAATAAATTGAAACAATACCATTTGCAATGCTAATAGTGTCTATGGGCGTAACTTTCATTCACGGCTCGTAACAGGTGCGTCACCTACATACGATACGACGAAACTTACACCTGCATACACTCTTCAAATATACGAGGTTATAATATTTGAAGTTGTTATACACTCGAAACTGAGAAATATGTATTTCACGTTATTTTATAGGGCTACGAGCAACCAACCTGATACAATCAACTACGCTTCTGAATCTACTGTTGTTGTACACATCACATAAATTATCACATAGGTACCTATGTCTCTTCCATGTATCTTTAGTGTAATACCTTTTAACACTTTCCATCTCCTCAATTCCAGGTGACATGGACAGCAGGGCAGTGCGCGGGGTTCGACTACGCGTCGGCGTGTGCGCGGCCCAACAGATCCAGTCGGGGCCGGGCGTTACCTGATGCGCCATGCGACCTTTCCAAACTCAACTACTGCACAACGCCCGGGAAGAACTATCCCTGGCCTGCGATCAGGAGGTTCGTTAGGGAGAACCAGGTGAGAAAAAGTACATAAAGAAGTACAGTACCTACACAAAAGTCAGCAGGCAGATTGTTTTTGACTTTACGTAGAACTGTTTAAAATATGTCACTCATCAAAATGCAAATAATTTCAGGGTTTGATGAGGAGAATGTACGGCGAAGAACGTCAAATATCAATAATAAAAGCGGAATTAGAAAACTTTATAGAGGATGACGATGATGAAGACTTTGACGGAAAGTCAGCAGACTTCGCAGAAGACATCATCAAAACTAAGATGATGTACACCAAAATGAGTCAAGGACGTGCCATGAGAGACAAACCACACTTCAGACCAATCAATAGCGAGAAGAACAAAAAAATAGACAATGACACGCTCAAAGTGAAACCCCTAGAAACAAATCAAACAAAACTGAGCAACACGGACAACGACACCAAAACTGAGATGAGCAACGAAACGGTAAATGAAAAAGGTATATCATATAAAACAAAACTTGAAAGTATAGCGAATATAGAAATAAATAACTTAGACCCAGATGTTATTACTTTAGAGGCTGTTATAAAACAAAGTATTGAAACTAATAGCATATACCCAAAGTTTTCCGGTAATACTAAAGTTGAGGCTGTTAGTGAGTCAAAGAATAGTACAGACAAAAATGCGACTACTACAGAAAGTATTCATAACACAGAGACTACAACTGACGGGTATGACTCGACGACTGAAGCGGGGAAGGACGCCTGGCGGCCCATGAACGTGGACACCTCGACGTTACCGCCCACGCTCCTGTTCTCGGAGCACGAGAAGGTCAAGATAACCGATCGGATAGATACTAAGCTGTCGGATAAGAAGGAAGAGTTCTACCAGAAGCCGATGCAGCATCAGGAAACGATGAGGCCGTCTGTTATAAAGTTACGAGGAGCGTAAGTTTAGTTCCATTATTTCTGTAATATTTTTTAGTGTTTTGAGCTAATGTTAATTGCCTACTGGAAATAACTTTTTCATTTTAGACCGTTACATTTTATGCCAAGTCTTAATAAGGTATTACGTATAGTAGATTTCATTGCAAAAAGACTTACGTTTATTTATTAATTTATTAATATCTACGACTTCTAAAATTTACAGTAACGCATGTGAGTCCAAGGAGCAGATAGCAGCTCCGTTCTGGGCGAATAGCACGAGGGGGGAACAGCTAGCCCTGCTCAACATGTACCCCTACGAGCAGTACATACACCTGGAGACCTGCGTGCATGAGCGCAAGCAGATGTACTGCCGGGAGGGATGCAGGTACTGCCAATTTTTTATTTATTATTTTATTGAGAACATCATGTACCTATACTAACTTATCTAAATAAATGCTTTTTACAAATAAATAACTGATGAATAAATTAATTAATCATCTGATCTGATAATGTTCCAACTACAGGAACTCAGTTAGGCTTCCTCTCTGTAAGGGGAGTGGGCCGGAATCCAACCACGCGGACACACTAATTTTATTTTTTATTTTATTTATTCAGCGGTCCCACAAACTTCCTCCTTCTTCCTTCGATAAGAGTATAAGATAATATTGTCATCAGGTCTATAAGCAGAGCCGGATTAAGACTACTTGATACCCTAAGCAATCCACGCATGGGGGCTCTATCCACTAGTCGCATTGGATTTAAAAAAAAAAAATCGACGAGCGATTTGCTAAGATTAGCGCACGTCTCAAGAGTGACTTTTGGGTCTTGTAAGTCTTGTAACATCATGCTGACAAACAGCCTTGCCTTTTATGTCGGTACTAGCAAATATTTTTTCGGTGCTGTTTATGGCAGGCGTCATCGTGAGTGCCGAGGAATATTTTTAGGGTGGTACATCTCATCGTTGGTCTAGTGGTCGCAGCATTACTGCTGACCTCATGAGGTCCTGGTTCGATTCCCAGGCCAAAAAAAGCCCCCCCCCCCCCCTTTTTTAATAGTATATTCTGTAGCATGCTGCTGAGTATGTCGTGTTGCACTTGTTGTTGCTCGGAGTGCCATAAATGTAAAAACCAGACTAATGTTAATAATTTTAATTTATAAATTGTGAAATTAAAATATTTGAAAAAATAACACTGTTATTACATAAGTACTCGTAGTTTTAAGTTTTCACGTGTGTCGTTAGACCCCACGACTGCCTCAATATTTTATGTTTCCATCGGGGTCTCCGTAGCTCAAGTACCTACAGTTTTAAGTTAGTAAGACAAGTACCTAAGTAAATCATTCAGGCTCTCGACAGCTTAAATGATTTTGGGGGTCATGATCCCCATTACCCCCCCTGGGACCGCGCCTGGTTTATGGTGCCCCCCAAGACGTGATGCCCTAAGCAATTGCTTAATTTGCTTATGGGTTAATCCGGCACTGTCTATAAGACACACGATCTTCACAATCTAGTCTTTCTCAAACTCCAGATGTGAACAGCAGTTCCGTCTCCACCGGCTGCTAGCCTACGACCCTCGCAACGAGTGCCGCGGCATCTTCGCCGAGTGGTTCAAGTTCCCGTCGTGCTGCGTCTGCAAGTGCTACGACGTGCCTCTGGAATTCAGGGCCCGCTCCCCACGGATATTGCACCCTCAGTATGATGAAGAGGTCAAGAGAGTGATTTACGAAGACGTAGCCAGGGACTGGTACTCCATGTCTGCTTACGGCGATGATGATGATGATTTGTTTTAATGTAAGTTTTAAACTTATTGGCTTTGTGATTACGTACCTACCCAATGGCTGTGTATAGGACCCTGTGACTAAGCCCACGACGACTGTCTGTCTGACACAGGGCAGTATCTTTCGAACTGTACCTAATGCAAGTCAGAGCCACTCCATTTTTTCACAGAATAGGTACCTACGTGTAACTTTGGTCGCGTTCGTGGAAAATTATGATAATAATAAATAGCCCAAATCCAAGAAGGATCCAAGAAAACCCCAAAAATCCCGTATAAAAATATTAATAGGTAGTCTCACTTTTATTTTACAAACATGGTGTTGTAGTTCCTCCTTAAAAATATTTTTAATTTTTCTTCTTACAGGTTTTACTTCAATCAGACTGATACCCACGAAAAACAGCAGATTAATTTTAGACAACCCACCAGGATTTAGGTATTTTAGAATCATTTTTATACAGTTTTTTTTTATTATTTTGTTGTGCCCATATTATGTTTATCACCATAATTTATTATTTATTTGTGATTCTTAAGCGCCCAGTTAAATTATTTTAATTGTTATTTCTCTTGATAGTTTATATGTGTAAATAAAAATAATGTATAATTAAATGAAATAGTTTTATAAAATATAACACTTATTTTGTAAGGCTAGTGAAAATGTTGTAAAGAAATGTTAACATAATAATAGGTACGCGTTGATTTTATACTATAGATTATTATTATCAATAAAGTTGTATTTTTATAGTTTTTCCCTGTTTCTATAATAATTGAAAAAAATATTTTGCATTTGATAGCCTTTTCAAGAGGAAGGTCAAGGCTAAGATAACATCACGCTAAGAACCTTACCTACGAGCCGAGCAAAGAAAAAGTAAGAAAGAACCCTAAGCTGCTAAGAAGCTAGTACTCATCTATTAGTTTATGGTACAGAGAGCGCCATCCACGAAGACGCAGACGCCACAGAGTACATTTTTATTGGCAGACGCGCTCCACTCTTCCAAGTGTGCAACATTCCGCTAGTCTTTTAGTTTTGTCGATACACAGTAATGGGTAATTTATAGTGTGTTTCAAAAAACTAAAACACTAGCGGAATTAACTAGCGATAACCACTAGAGATTAGTAAGAAGAGTGGGGTGCGTCTTCGTGGATGGCATAACTAAATACGTCTCACTTCAAATTTATTACAATCCATACAAAGAGATCTAATGAGCGTAGTATTTTGATCAACTTTTCATGTGGGGCCAAGGGCCAACTAATTACACGCTCCTCAGCCCCGGATCTAAGGGGGGGCAAACCGGGGCACTTGCCCCGGGCGGCAGTTTCATGGGGGCGCCAAATCCTTGAGACAACAATTCGAAATATCGAACAAATGAAGCCTCTTTTCCTACAATCTCATAGGTTTTTATCAAGTAATCGAATCTTAATATAATATGTTTGAAAAACTTTTCTATTTCCATACGCCCAGTTAGTTTTTGAACACATACTAAGTGATTTATGAACGCATCTTAACAGATCAAGTAAATTTTTGAACGCGTGCGTAGTGTCCGTGATCTTTCTGCCAAGGGGAACCCTCGTCACATATCTATACGAGCCGAGCCGAACAAATTCAAACAGTTGAACGTCAAGTGACAACACTGTTTGTCTATGTGGTTGATTGCATTTGCGAGTAATCAGCGTTAATAAAATAAGTAATTTATTAGTGAAATCATATATTATCGTAGTGGAAATCAATAATTTGCAAGTTTTTCTCAAACACTGAAGGGAGGGGGCGCCACTATCAAGGTTTTGCCCCGGTTCGAAAAAATCGTAGATCCGGGGCTGACGCTCCTTACCAAAATTAATCATGCGTAGGTATGTGGTGCCATCACAGCAGTATTATGAGTTCGCCGTAGTTTCCATTCAGGTTTACTCAACAAATGCGGGATAGTGGAATCAATAATATGGAAATGTCTGTGGGGACCAATTTATTAAAAGTCATTTCATTTGCAAAATTCAAATAATGTGAGTTATTTTTTTTTCCTGTTGGTACCGTATTCTAAAAACCTGTGACCCCGAGTGAATGACCCTACTATCCTCTAAAAAATGAAATCTGTAAGTATAGCCGTACTCATAAAAAACTGACTAAAAAACGTTAAAAAAGTACGCCCATCACTACTGTTATTCTACGGTACTTACTACTTACATAATATTATAATAAGGTTGTCTCTTTCTATTTTTTTTTTATTGCTTTCATCTTTACACATCAAGATCTGGAACAAGACACCATAAACAAAAGTCTATAAAAAAAATGGCGGGCGCAGAATATGGCATCAATGATCAACTGTCAAAGTCACAGTCACATTCACAACGGTAGCGTCGCTTTCAATTGTTGAATATTATTTGTTTAGTAATTTAGTTATTTCGAACGAATTTCAATTGCAATATAATTCGTTTTTAGTGGCATTCGATGTCGTTTTGTTAATTGTGCTAAATAAAATTTAATAATTATGGCTGGGCGAGTAAAAAAGGCAGCACCTAAAAGAAAAGCCGCTGGTTATAAGATGCCAGCTCATATTCCAACTGGAGAAGTAATAAAAGATAATATCTTCAAAAAGGAATGGCGGATAGGACCGTCTATTGGTGTCGGAGGCTTCGGGGAAATATATTCAGCCTGTGACCACACCTTAAAGGCCAAAGGATCTGATTTCCCTTATGCCATTAAAATCGTAAGTAAACTCAAATATAAATATAGATGGTATCTACATATTGCTAAACAAGCAGACAATAATTAATAATGTGTTTTCCAACAGGAGCCTCATGAGAATGGGCCACTTTTTGTGGAAATTAATTTCTATCTCAGGAATGCCAATAAAGATGATAGTAAGTACTCTTCAAAATAGTTTTTTTTATACACTCCGATGTATTTGTGTCTTTATTTTCCTCAAGCCATAAATATTAAAGAACATACTAGAAATAAATCAATGATATGAGTTAGTGGAGTACACAGTTTCTGCTTATCAGTGTTATTGTATTCATATGACCCCCTAACTGTATTGTTTGGAGATTTATATATAACTAGCAGTGCCCCGCGGTTTCACCCGCATAAGTGTCATTCCTGTGGTTGATTGGGATAAAAACTTTTGGGAATAGCCTTTCCCGGTATCAAACTATCTCTATAACAAATTTCTTCTAAATTGGTTTAAGGGTGAACAGGTAACAGATGGACAGATACATTTTCACATTTATAATATTAGTATGGATTTGTTGACAGAATTGTATTTGCCAAGCATTAATAGGTTATAGTTATATTCATTGGGTTGGTGATTGGAAATTATTAATATGTACAGATAGATAATTAATTACAGTAGAATCCGGCAACATCGTTTATAATGACTAACTGTTTTTAGCAACGAAAATGCTAATTCAGGTCACGTTTCATATAGTCGTATTGTGAAATAAAATACGTAAAGTACAAATACCATGCCCCGTGTTCCGTCTTTCTCCCTCTACTACTTATGTTCATTCGCATGCTTAAATCAGTCAGTATTTTTCATCCATTGTGACAAGGTTAAGGACTAATTCCATGCGGTAAAATGTGTTCTGGAAAGCGAAAGTGTTTCTCAATTAATGGAAAAAGTGTCACATTACACTGTTTAGAAGCAGCCACAATAAAAAAAAGACATAAAATAGAATCCCTGTTTAACGCCAATGTTCTAAAATCTAAATGTGTGAGATCTACTCAAGAATCTAACTATAGGTATTATTATTTCGTAATAAGAATGACAAATAATCTTAATAAATAATATAAAAAGCAGCCATTTTGTGCGTCGTCCTGTTAGTACGACTAAGGCCAGCCGCATACGTCCGGTTTCCTGTTCAGGAATTCAGATTCGGAGACCCTGAATGCACGCATTTCATACAAAATCATCTCTAAGTGCATACATTCATATATTTTCCGTTTGGAAACCCTGACGGAAAATATAAGAATGTATGCGCTTAGAGACGATTTTGTATGAAATGCGTGCATTCAGGGTCTGCGAATCTGAATACCAAATCAAGAAACCGGACGTATGCGGCCAGGCCAGCCTAAATGTCGCTGGCCCCTTGACGGTTGTTTAGCCGGATTCTACTATACAAGATTATCATAAAATAACTTAGTCCACAAAATTCAAATTTTCAAGCCTACAAAGAGGTCAGTATCAGATTGTATGTTGATCTAAATATGATTAGCGGCCGCAACAAATATTTATTTACAGAATATAATCATAAAAATCATCAGTACAGTTCTATATTTGAGGCCAATTCCAACTTATGGAGTTGTATTGCTGATTCTAATTATTATAATTCTGTAAAACCATTTTATCATTAATGCAGTACTTACCTATAATCTCACAACTGCTTGCATTAAACAATCTGATGACCCGATAATGTGTATTTGTAGACTAATAATGTCAATATTCTGTTATCTTAATGTTAAAATAAATACTTCAAACACTTGTTTCAACAATATTGAAGGTTTTTCTTACAATTCAATTTAGTTTCTTCTGTGGTTGTCATCCTTATATTATGTTACTATTATATCGCTGGATATATTTATCAAAACCAAGCCACTTACATCTTCTAATCTTTGTGTATTTTCATAGCAGAAAACAGAATTGTGTGGAAAAGGAAGAGGGTGGCCTTTGGTCTGTAATGGGACAATATATGTATACTTAATAAATAATAGTTACATGGATATAGACTACAGATTTTTACCCATGTGGAGATTTGGGACAATCAACCAGTTACATTATTTACAAATTGAGTTTTGCAATTTTTTAAAGTCTTCCATTTAGCCTTCCTATTAAGTTCTAGACTTAGAGTAATTTTTTTTATGTATGACTGCTGTAAGTATTAGTAACATTGAGATGTTTCTGTGCATAATCTTGGATTGAAGTTTAAACTGTAACCTCATGGACAGCATGGGGCAAGCAATTGCAATGTTATCATTAATAGTTAGTCTGACTTCTTAAAAATAATTATAAAATATTTAGAAATGTGCTAAAAATAGTTTGTCAAGATACTCAAGTTTCATATTTTCAAAAATAACAAAACTGAGGCACACTTTTTTCTTCAATAGTGTTTTTCCAATGATTTCAGTTGCGAAATTCATGCAGAGCAAGAAGCTATCAAGCCTGGGCATGCCGACATACTTCGGCAAGGGTTCTCACGAGAGCAATGGAGTTACCTACAGATACTTAGTCATGGAGCGCTTTGGTAAAGATGTGTGGAGCCTGTTCATGGATGCAGGGAAGTCATTCCAGCCAGCCACTGTCTTTCAATTAGGTTTACAAATGGTAAATACTAAAAATGTTTTATTCAAACCATCTTAGGGTGACAATGCATTAGAGAGTTGTAAACTAATTTGTGATTAATTTCATGATTTGGCACACTAACACAATCATTCTTACCAATGTTTTAAACATTTTTATGTAAACAGTGTGTGGCACTAATATCACTACTTATTGTAGAAAAACTGTATTTTTTGTTGCAGTTAAGACAATGTAGCTAATCAATATAATTTAAATGTGCTATTTGTATGTTGTATGTAGTTATGCAAACTTCGTCTTTGAATTCGAGCATTGAATGCAGCTAGCAAGAAGAAAAACGCAAATAATTTAAACAGAATATAACAAAAAAAAAAAAAAAAATTTCACTGACTGAAGAATCAGAAGTATATTTCGCATGGTTTTTAATATTTTCAGTTAGACGTATTAGAGTACATCCACAGCCGTGGTTACGTCCACGCCGACATCAAGGGTGCCAACATGCTGCTCGGTCTGAAGAAAGCCAAAAATCAGGTGTACTTGGTAGACTTCGGCCTGGCCACGCGACTAAAGGAGGACCAGCCCTTCACTCCGGACCCGAAGAGCGCACATAACGGGACTATTGAGTATACGAGCAGGGATGCGCATTTGGGAGGTAAATATTGAAAAAACAGGATCATTTATTTGCATAAAATGTAGTAGGTACAAGAGGCATATAAAATTCAGTGCCAGTGACATTCTGCCATTGATTAGATTGTTTCTTAGCTGTTCCAAATATTTGTTGGGTAGAAACTGGGTGGTAAAACTTTCAAATAGATAAGGCGGTATCAGAAGTTTATTTTAGCACTAACATCGAAGATTATTATTTTAAGACATAGAGTCATTATCCGCACTGATTTCGCGAAATCTAAAGATCGGTAACAATGAAAAAGTAATTGTGTCTCATCAGTGACAGTTGAGCTAGTACACTTATGCGATGAGGTAATACAACATGGTGGCTGACAACGGCAACATTGGGCTAGCATCTTCCAGACATTTCTCGCCACTGTTAAAACCCTTATTGGGGGTGAGACGCAATTGTAGCAGAGGCCTGAGTAGATAAGCGTACACTTTCCTTAGTGATGGGCCGACCAGTAGACAAATCGATCATTGCTTTCGGAGGAGTTGGGGTGTACAAAATCGAAACCGAGATTCCAAAATAAATGATAAACAATGTTTTATGCGTTCTTTACGCAGAGTTATTGGAACTCTCGATTAGAATTTATTTTTTTGTTAAAGTTATAATTACTTGATTGAAATTCAATTATTGACTACCAAAGCAAGAGTTCCTATTCCTAGATTATAGCAGCACAGACTGTAAGACTGATTTTGAAATTAAATTAGTAAAAATAAGGGTTATGATACCAGCTTTTTGTTGACTAGTCAGAACATAATAACATTTTCGTCATACCTACTTAAAATTTAATTTCTGGTTTTCTCAAGACCCCACAATGCGCGGTGACCTCGAGATCCTGGGCTACAACATGCTACAGTGGCTGACCGGTGAGTTGCCGTGGGAGAAGTCGCTCAAGCAGCCCAAGACTGTGCAGTCCATGAAGGAGACCTTCATGAAAAGTGTGAGGACCAGCATCAAGTCTAGTAATGTACCTGGTAAGTTTTAGTTAATTATTTATTATATTTATTAAGTTTTTAAACAAAACTTGAATGCTGTCACCTATTACATTTACTTAACTAGAATTAGCAAATGTATAAAATGATTATTTGTCAGCAAATTGGATAGAGCTCAACTTTTCTGTCTCGTCTGGATCACCCTAAGTAAAACAAGAGCATGAGTCGCGCGCCATTTTCTGATTGCGCAATTTGTCTGAATAACATTGTGACATTTGATAAATATGCAGTCTTAAATTACACTCTTATAATTTTACAGAAGCTCTCATCAAATTCTTCGAATACATAAACACAATGAAGCCAAAAGAAGTCCCAGATTACAAGAAGTGTCGGAAACTATTTGAGGACTACTTAAAGACTGAAGGCAAGACTAGAACTAGTACCCTAGACTTCTCCCCAAAGAAAACCAAATCGCCCAGCAAAGCTAGAACAAACAGAGTTATTCTCGAAGATAGTGACGCCTCTGATGAAGAAACTGAAGAACCGGTGAAGGTTACTAAACAGAATGGAGAGACGCCAAAGAAACGGGGAAGGAAACCCAAGCTTGAGGAAGTGGACACAGAGAATAAGGTCCCAGAAAAGAAGAAGGTAATTAAAAAAAAGGGGAAAAGGAAATCGTCGGAACCAGCCGTGTTGCTCAAAGTTAAGAAGACGAGGTTGAACCCAGTGGCCACGCCACCTGCTAAAGACAACCACACAAATATCGCCACACAAACCTCCATTGAGAAAGTTAGATACAGTCCTAGATTAAATTCTTCCAGACATGTATCCTTCGACAGTCCCATCAGCGAAATTGTCGGCGAAAATCACAAAGATAGTCGATCCATTAATTCAAGTGGCGACATATTCGATGATTCCTTCATCATAAAAGAGGTAAAAGTTAAGAAACCTAGGAGAAAATTGTTGTCAAATGAAGAGGTAGTTGTAAAGAGGGTAGTCAAGAAAAAACTGACAGCTGTCAAAAAGCCGGGTAGGTCGTGGAAAGATACCCCTACTGTTGTAAATGGTCGGTCGCCACCGAAGTAAGATGTTAATGGTGGTAATTATAATAATTATGGTCACATAATACTTACTTTTTAAACTCGCCATTGGCTGTGCAAGTGTGTAGTTGAGAAAAATGATCATGGGATAGGTTTTCTCAATAATTGAGAAGTAAAGCAAATGCGTAACAAGAAATAAGGACTTAGGATTATGTTTTCCTTTTCATATAAAAATAACATATCAGCTGCTCTGTAAACATGCGCAACTTAAAAAATCTATCATTGAAATTCTCTTGCATATCCAATAAACACAAATACCGAAACATTTGACAACAATTAGTTAATATTCTGTGCCATTAAACAATGTAATCCCACTTAATTAGCTTTAAAATATTTCCATAATCTACTAGATACCTTGATTTTTGTTGATTGGTAAGGGACAGGAGAAGAAATTCAATTCAAATGGATGGGCCAACATTATCCAATAGGTGTAATTTTTTGGCTACAAGACGCAAACACTTTATTGCGTAGTTACATCCATTACCAATCAATAAAAAGAATCTTACTTTACCTTTAAATAACTTTATTAATATTTAATCTTATCAGCTCAAAAATTTTTGTTTCGTTGATGCAGATTCTGAGATTATTTGGATACATACTTCCTTCGATAGTTCGCCATTTACTGTAGACATTGAAACACATATTCATCATATATTAGAAATATCCAATATTGTACTGTTGTATGTGATAGGATAATAATGATACCTATTTATGTAAAAAATTATATTGTAGTTTCAATTTTTATAAACTTTTTAAACAACTCTAACCTAACTAGAGTTACGGTATTGCATATTTTAGTATGGCTTGCAAAAAAATAAACTGTAGAGTCTTCGTTATATAGTTATATTAATGCTATTACTTACATACTACCGATTAGTGAATGGATGAACAAAAAGGTTTAGAGCACAATCTATACTTTAATAATATTTTCCACCGTAATACCACGTAATACCTAATATTTATAGTAGAATTGGTTTTAAATACAATTTGTACCTTCAGTTATAGTTTTAAGAGTCAAAATCCAATGTCGCCGAGAAACGCGCATAAAAATTGCGTGAAATATATTATGTGCCATTGGATTTCTCACCCTAATTGATACTTTGTTTTTAATTATAATAATACAATTATTTAATACAATTTAATATTTTACTTTATTTGTTGACAGTTACAACTCACTAAAACAGTTTGGTTGTATTTCGTGTGCTATAGGATTGTTGCAAAAAATTTATTTGTGATAGTAAATTAATTAATTAGCGTTTTGATTATGAAAAGTTAATTGTTAATCATTGATGTGCCAAGTTTATCCTGTTTGTTAAACTTGTTGTATATCAAAGAAGTTTTTTATGGAAACTGCTGAGCAAGATAAGAAAAGCTGTGTGATTTATTTCGTCATGCTAATTTCAGCCGTATGCGAAAGGAACTAAAGTTAAGTTTTATATCTGCCTCTCCTGACCCTAACTTAATTTATGGAGTGGCAGACACTAGATCGCAAAATATGCTAGATTATTGTAGTTGCAATCGTTACGTTTTGATAGAGCAGTCGTTTTTATCATAAGCTAAGCAAACTGTTTTAGTGAGCGGTTTTGGTGTTGATATGCATTTGTTTTATTTGTGTGTGATCAATATTGTAATTATTATGTAAAATAAACAGTATTTCTTTATTTTCTTGTTTTAATTTGCCTTTGACACTTAAGCGAAAAATCATGGACATGTATACCCTTCCCATTTTGACCTATGGGTCCCAGACTTGGTCTTTGGCAAACATTCTAAAAGCCCAAGCTCAAGGTTTGCCAACGTGCAATGGAGCGCAGTATTGTAGGTGTCATATTGACAGACTATCCAGTCTATTCTGTAAAAATCTCACCGTGAAAACTATGGTGAAGCGAGCTTGAAATGAGCTGTCATTCCACTTGATGCTTAGGATTGACAGTTCACTTCATCTAAGCTTACACCGTGATATTTTTACAGAATACTGGCTCATATTCGCAACACCCCACTGCGCTCCAAAACATGGATTACCGATGTTGTTCAAAAAGCCGCTAAGCAAAAGTGGGACTGGCTGGGCTAGCCACGTCTGCCGTATGCCCAATGAGCTATGGACCAAAATAACCACCACGTGGAGCCCTGACACAGCTAGAAGGCGTCGCGACAAACCCCGTGGAAGATGGCGGGACGATCTGGAGAAAACAAATGACCAGTGGTCCACTTTAGCACTGGATCGAAAGAACTGGAAGTCATGGGGAGAGGCTTTTGCCCAGCAGTGGGATGACGCAGGCTAACAGTACAGACGGCGTACACTTAGTAATTGTGTACAAAACCCAAAAAATAATAATGTTTACTTAAAAATGGAAGTCATTTAGGTTCTTAGCAGTCATGCTGTTTTTAGACGTGTCAGCGAGTAGGAATCTTATCAGATGCATCTTAGTGACTGCGTTCGGTAGCGATTGCAAAATTACACGTTTCACCGATTACTTTGACGCTGTATAGACCTGAAAAAATCGCAGGTGCTAAATGCAGCAAGTCTGCTAAGGCATTTATTTAAGTTAGATGTGAAGTTTCGACCACACTTTTTAATTTTAGTTTTTGACGTAAATTATAAGTCTTTCTTTAAAATTGCTTCCATAGTGGGAGGCAAGTCAAAAAAACCAATGATAACAAAATCGGGGGATAGTGTTGCTGCTTCATATCTATCATATTCATTCTAAATTCAATTACACCATTGGATCAAATAATTCATTACGCTAAGTGAGGACTCTAACGCATCGCGCGCGGTGGAGGGGGAAGCGCCGCCATTTTAAGTCATTTTGCTGCGTATCGAGATTTCCACATAGTATAACTTTTGACTATGAAAAGTATGAAAACTTACGACGTTCGTTTAAGTTTCAATCGTCAGCTCGTCAAAATCTATCGATTGTATACAATACATTAGTGTAAAATAGTGACAAGGAATATAATGTGTTAAAATAAAAAGTAAAATAATTTAAAAAATATAATAATATAATGTCGGCCTACACGCGTCAAAAAGCCAAATCCAAATACAGAGATCGTATACGGTTGGAAAGGGCTTCTTAAGAGCAATCGAATGGTACCAATAAAATACCATATGACCGAATCAAGCAATGCCGGGAACGTAAAAGAATGAATGCGGCCGAGCGGATCAACCCCGTTACGTAAACGTATTCACGTGTCCATGACACGGCCACACCCCATTTTTTTACACAAAATCAGCCCATAGTAATATTATTAATGTCAATTTAACTCGCTTTTATTCATAAAGTTCGGTTTCGGCCGAAACTAGAAGAGCGCCGAAGATTCGGTTTCGGCTGAGAATCGTGTTTCGGTCGGACAGTAATTTTGTTGGTTCATTTTTGGGGAAAGCTAGGTAGTTATGGGCCCTGTAGGACACAGCCATTTGTAGGAAGAAGCCTTGCCAGCAAAGTGGCTGAGACAGGCCCTATTGCAATTCATCGGTCGTCAGATCAACGCTAACAGCAAGCAGTTAGATATCGTTATGCGCCTGCCAGACTATGCTCCTTGCGCTGCTCATCGCTATGCTCCTCGCGCTGCCGTGATTTGCCGCGATGTTGCCCTCTCTGCCCACACACTGCTCTACTCGCGCAATTAATCGCGACGCTCCTCACTTGTCATTTGCCTTGGTGAGACAATGGACGTTGAAACGGTGGCAGCGTGCGCGCTATGCATTTTTAGTATAGCTAATTACTTATATTAATGTAGTAAAAATAAATATACATCGTCGTTGTCGTCCTCGCCAACGGAGATGGTGGATTATTAACACCTTTTCATTTGACCATTCCACGCTTGGCGACGACATAATTTCCAATTTTGCATACGCGTGCGTCTTGCGCGAGCGCTCCATGCAGACTGCGACCGCGCGATTATGTGGCCGGCCACTCGCACTCGTATTGCCGGTCCTTTGACTCGCGCGCAAAAACCGACAAAATAGGGAGCAGTGGGTAGGACGAGGAGCATGACGTGTGGCATGACGAGTAATGTTGCCACACTATGTCTCTCTGCCTCCTTTCCTCGTTACTTCCCATGCCACTCGTCGAGTGTGTGGCAGGCGCATTACAGGTGTGAGTGTGCAGTGTGTTCTTGATTAATTACAGACGAGGTGAGGTTCTATTCACTACGGACATAATAAATAAACAAATGCGCAAATCCAAAGCTTTTATTTTTCTTTTTATTTACAATAATATGAAAGTAAACAAAATTTAATGTACCAAAGAAATTAGATTTAGATATTTTTATATAATTTAACGGCGGACACGCCGACCGAGTGGCACGCATCGATCAACGAGTCTATAAACACGATTGACAATGTGATACTTTATAGTGC
Source organism: Luperina testacea (assembly GCA_927399505.1). Lineage (NCBI taxonomy): Eukaryota > Metazoa > Arthropoda > Insecta > Lepidoptera > Noctuidae > Luperina > Luperina testacea. The sequence goes on from OV656774.1 coordinate 1,374,306, forward strand.
ACTGACTTGTAACTGCCAACTGTATGGCTTACGAAGCTGTATTGACGCAAAGTGCGCGTGGCGTACGCACTGAGCAAAATGAAACTTATTTAAACGTTTCAGGAATATGTTGGCAGCCCAGTTCGCAAGTTACAAGTGCAGGGGTCGCGAACAACGATGCAAGTTACAAAAGCTATGCTAGTTACAGCTAGTTTTAACGTATGCTCAGTGTGGTGATGTTCACTATATCTATAACAGATTGTGATATGCGCGCGCCACGCAACGATACTTCACATTATCTACATGGCAGTAGGAGCGGCTAAGCTATCATCGACTAAAACACAAAACGGTAGCACCATTTGTAAAAAAATATAATTATTTTGTTCCATTACAAAATAACAGAATCTGCCTCATCGTGTGATCGCGTCGTGTGACGCCCGTGACTCAGCAAGCGCTCGCAGCGTAGCGTGGCGACTCGTCCCAGGTACTAAACCACTATTATACAAACTGTTCTAGACGTTACAATAGTCAAACTTATATTTAAACCTTATAAAAAAACCTTTACGCCGTTTACAGGAACATTTTATGCAAAAATTCTGTCTAACTTGCAATGGGACTAGTATAGATTTCTTAAAAAAACAACTCCATCTTGTCATGACGTAACACGCGGAGTTTGGTAAAGTATTTTGTATATTTTTTTAATTATAAATATATTAAAATAAGGCCGCATTCACACTAGCTTTCGATGTCGCATAATACAAGTCTCACCAATGTAAATGTAGCCAAAATCTCCTTTTAGAATATGCTTCCCGTGAATGTCTCCTGTACACCTGTGTTGTGTCCTTGCTACGTGTTGGCGAAGAAACGGCATGCTCATATGGAGCTGAGAGTGACATTGGCATCTCTATGAAAACAATAGCAACTTGTATAATTTATTTAATTCATGAACTAGTACAATCAGCTACAAAAGGTTTAAGATTCTTCGACTTCTAAGATTGTAAATCTCTAAATGAAAATAAAAGCACTTCTCATTAAAAAGAATCAAATATTATTGTATATAATTTGCTAATAAAAACCAGTTCAATTAGAATCGACTGCATGCCAAAAATAAGTCTACAAACATGCCCAAAATTCTGCTCCAATTACTTTTAGTTACCGAAGTTTGTTGGTATATTTTAAAAGGAGATTCTATCCAATGTTCTACACAACGCTGTCGTCTGTACCCGTCTATCCTTACACCTATGTTAAACTCAACACTTCTTACGCTACGTGGAATAAAGTAAATGTATAATGTAATATACAATATATATATTAGTGTTACAATATGTATCTAAACATGGTACTACGTAACTGCGAGGTGGCACTAGCAATCTGCGAATTGGCTTATCTAGATTAGCTGGTTGAGATGCAATTGGGGAATTATGTGAGATAAGTTTTTAAATTTGTTGCTATATAAAATCATCGATTGGTTGAAAGTTACATAAATTAATTGCATTAATTTACTAGTTTTTCAATGTTTTAATTAATGTTCCTGTGTCTAAGACTCTTCTATTTAAATTGAAATGTTCTATAAAATCCCCAGATACTGATACTTTTTTTTAAATAAACGAATTTGGACTCTCAACCAGCATGTTGCAGACAACCGCTCAAACACAGAGCGAGTATTTCGTCCTAAAAATATTTAAATACAAACATGTAAAACAGTGGCCTTGCCAAATTGTACTATACTACTATACGATCCGTTTTATACAATGTCGATAACAGCGATGAATCGGGACTAATATCGTTCGGGATCTTAGGAATACTGTCTGCTGGAGATTTCTTTATTACATTTTTTTTTGTGAAAAATGCAATTTTGTCGTTGATTGTACACATATTAGTACAGATACACAGATGTACAGATATTAGTGCTTCAAATATCGAGTTTGTTGTTCTACTGAATTGAGACTAAAGTAAAGTTAATAATTTTTGCTAACATACCTCAATGATATTTTTAAAACAAGAAAACTCCCACATTTCAACACGACTACACACTTCTATGCGACATACAACTATTATTCTATAAAAAAAACTTGTGCTGATTTTCATTCGGCATACTTAAAGCTTACATGTTACAGTACAATCAGAGAGAAAAGTCTTTCACGTTTCACACGAGACTTCTCGCTCTTACTTACGCGGGAATAAATAACATTTTTTTTAATATAAAAAATTTGGTGTTGACTCAGTCACGCATTATTATACAGGTCCCATTACTTTTCTTTTTAATAAACCGAGAGCGAGCAAAGGGAGCTTGTTTTCTATTACTACGTTACATTGGTTTTAGGAAGTATTTGAACACAGGAGGCTAGTCAATTGTTTAAGTCGGAATGTAGAACATTCTGTTTTTTATCTCAATTGAATTTTTGTGAGGCGTGTTTGTTTTGGTTTGGCGGCGGCGGCGTGCTGAGAAAAGTTTATACTCAGTTTTACCAAAAGCTTTGTTGTAAGGATCATTACTCATTTATGAAAAATAATAATCTCACTCGATCAATTGTGATACAATAGACCACCACGCAACTGGTGACTTCAATGATTTTTGCTATACCCTCTATTTTTGCAAAATTTTGAACTATTTAACTAACTTTTCTCAGCAGACCGCTTTCATAATTGCACTTATCTAACGGAAATAGTCGAAACTTGAACTATGATATAATGATCGTACCTACAGCTATGTCCGTCAGTAGTTAACGATACAGTTTCATCTACTCGACAACGAGGTTGCGTTACCGTTGCCTTCTCTTGTTACTGAAGCTTCGCAGTTTTTGTTTAACACATGGCTATTGTTTTTTGTAACTTTATAAAATTATAACAAGTAAAAAACACATTTATGAGCCATTTTCACTAACAATATCAGCCATATTGCCTGATGAATACATTGTTGGTAAGTATTTCAAACAAAAATTGAGTGTCTCTACGTACTAATGCAAAAAAATTAACCTACAGAATTTAGGTGAGAGCCGTGTAATTTTAGTTTGAAAATCTCTAGTATGACAACTGTTTGAAACTGAATAATAAAATAATTATGTGTGACAAATAATTACAACAAAACTTTACTTCAACACAATTAAAGAAAAACATAAATAATAACTTGAGCGTAAATACTCTTTAGTCAACAAAATATAACATTCGACTTCTGTCAGTATTAACGTCCATTTAAAATATAACATCGCAGCGAAGCCCCGTAACAAGTTAATAATTAATAGTAAAAAATAATATTATGTAATATCGAGCTATGTATTTAGTTTAAAATGTCAACGTTTTTGTTTCTTTAAAAATATCCTATAATAATGTTTCGGGTATAAACAGCAGTCATAAGATAAAAACAGATTTGTATTGAACACATAATTTACGTAGATCAGGTTATTTGAGCTTGTTATTCAACTCTGTGAAAAAAATCAAACGAATATTTAGTTTATGCACTTTTGAAACTTGTATCCGTTTTTTAAGACTTATACGAATTGCAGCGCACTTATTTTGCATGTAAAATTCTTTTGTCTATGATTTTCCTCTTCTTTTGTATCCGCCCGCAGCGGGCCCGTGTGATTGATTACGTTACGGCGCACTCCCTCTCACAGAGAGGAGGCCTGTGTCCTGGCAGTGGGAACATTATAGGCTGATAATGCTGTTATTTTAAATGTGTATTTTGAAGATAAATCTCAGACCTTATAAAATAAAGAACTATTTTGAAGTTTGATAGCAAGCCCATCTAACTGAATCTATAAGATTGTTGTTGACTGACAGCTAGACAAGCAATCGCTACGTTGAATTGAACACGATTAGTTGTCAAGCCACAAAGATGTTCCGTTCGTGATTATCTATTAACTCTCAAACATTACACGATAACAGATATAGTCAAATATGGACTTTATATTAATAACACTTCAGTATTTATTGATTTGGAATATTAAATTTAAATATAGGCTAACATCAGATGGAAACTTTAACGTCTTTTTGGCGGCTCGCTTTATAAACCGTCCTTGTAGATCAAAACGCACGTTGTTTAATTTTCAGCAGATTTTAGCCTGTCGATTATATCTAAGTTACATAATATATTTTCGTATCGGTATATCCACGAACGGAACACAAAACTGCAGATAACAAACAATAACAGTGTAGAAATAACATTTATATTGTGTTTAAAATTGCACAGAGTATTCTAAGAACAGTAAGTCACCGTAACATAAAAGTGTATTGTACCTACTACTGTTAGGCCTCTCTCACAACCGTGGCGTTATAATTATTAATAAAATTTACTTTAAAAGTTCACGACGGGACCGACGCGTCAACATTTTACTGAAACATTCCCGTGCACGAATATTATAATTTTATTTCCTAATGATTTTTTCCGCGATTGTACTAGAGAGATATACTAAGATCTAGAGAAATAAATATTTAATTACAAATGAATAAAATAACATGATAATGTATTAATTAATTTAGTGAAAACTTTTGGAGTTAGACTTAGTATAATTTCTTATAGTGTCATATCATATATTAATATGTTTGCTATACAAACGTATCACTGAAGTCTCATAACAATAATAATAAAAAATGTAATGAGAATAAAATTAATAACAAAATGTGTGTACTATTATATAGTAACAGAAGCAAGCGACATCGAGTCTAATACAAGTTACAGGTAAGCCTAGAAGATTGTATACTAAACTATACATTATTTCGCTATGTATACTATATAATACATTTTTAATAAGAGTGTGTGTATATTATTTAGATATACACCTTCTAGACTGGCCTAGAAAATAAGTGAAGGATATCGCTCTGTATTATATACTATTACACTGCCTCTAAGATACAGGCTGACGATGAACGATGAAGCAGCAGTGATCTCATTACTAGTAGCCTTTGAGGTGCACCACACATATCTAACCATCATTATTTTTATAGGATAATGAGTGTAAAAGTTATCATCACATAGAACAAAATAAATCAGAAAGGAAATACAGAAAACTATAGTCCGCGCGGAACTAGTTGGCCGCTGAGGTCCACAGGGCGAGGACTGCGCCGCTCGGGGTGGGTACTGCGTCGCTCGGGGTGGGTACTGCGTCGCCTGGGGTGGGTACTGCGTCGCCTGGGGTGGGTACTGCGTCGCTCGGGGTGGGTACTGCGTCGCCCGGGGTGGGTACTGTGTCGCTCGGGGTGGGTAATGCGTCGCCCGGGGTGGGTACTGCGTCGCTCGGGGTGGGTACTGCGTCGCCCGGGGTGGGTACTGCGTCGCTCGGAGTGGGTACTGCGTCGCCCGGGGTGGGTACTGCGTCGCTCGGGGTGGGTACTGCGTCGCCCGGGGTGGGTACAGCGTCGCCCGGGGTGGGTACTGCGTCGCTCGGGGTGGGTACTGCGTCGCCCGGGGTGGGTACTGCGTCGCTCGGGGTGGGTACTGCGTCGCCCGGGGTGGGTACTGCGTCGCTCGGGGTGGGTACTGCGTCGCTCGGGGTGGGTACTGCGTCGCTCGGGGTGGGTACTGCGTCGCCCGGGGTGGGTACTGCGTCGCCCGGGGTGGGTACTGCGTCGCCCGGGGTGGGTACTGCGTCGCCCGGGGTGGGTACTGCGTCGCCCGGGGTGGGTAATACGCCGCGCTGCGCCCACCGCGCACGTACCCGAGGCGCGGACAACTAGTTCCGCGCGGACTATAAATCTCATCTATTCCCAACTTTTTATAAATCACGAATCAACTTTAATCATATTTTATTTACACTTGTTTAGTTGATATTTTTGTTAAAATAATTTGGTTACTGACAAAATCACTGAGCAGTTTCTTTTTCAGTTGCACTTTCTGTTTGTGTTTGTTTCTGTTACTTATGCATACTAATATTATAAATTAGAAAGTTACTCTGTCTGTCTGCATGTTACCTTTTCACGCCTAAACTACTGAACGGATTTCGAAAAAATTTGGCAGATAGATTGCATCCCGGGGAAGGACATAGGATAGTTTTTATCCCGATATTCCCACGGGATCGACATTTATGCGGGTGAAACTGCGAGGCGCTGCTAGTATTAAAATACAATTTAAATCAATTTTCTTTTACTTCTTTTTGTACTCGTATGGCCCACCTCAACGGCCACAGTAGTTAATGCGGCGTGCACGCCGGTCGTAAGTGCTATCCATCAACACTGCATCTATAACGCACAGCGTGCCTACTTGTCTATGTCGATAAGTCATGCCAAGCTTCACCAACTTGATTATGGAAACAATAAGGAATAAGTAAGTAATAAAAAACGTAACTGGGATACATGAAATTGCTTTTTGACAATGTAAGAAATACAACTCTTCTATAGCCAAAGTAATCATGAACTAAATTCCTCTAAATTCCTATTTAAAGAGAATATGTGTGTGTACATCAGCTGCATCCGGTTGGACTGGAAGCCGACCCCAACATAGTTGAGAAAATACTAGGCAGATGATGATGTTTGTGCACACTATACAGGATAGTTGTTTCATCCGGCTTTAAAATTAATAGAAAATGAGTTTATATTTTGTGCTGAAAACAATGCAGGCCTATCTTATCGACATAAAACGTCAAAACCGTGACAAAAGATTCAGTCTGACGTATTAATTTGACACATTCACAGCTTAAGAATACGGCAACCGAATTTCACTATCGCTATGGGCCATGGGGCCTAATGTCACTAGGCTTAACTTAAATGGCAGTCGGCTACATAAGTAGGAGCGTCCTAATCGCTAAACGCAACACGTCACTTGCAAACAGTTAAATTTTATTCAACTGTTTTGCTTTTCACTTGAACTTTTGAAGATGGTTTCAAAACTGTAATGTCTAGTATTGAAACTTGCGTATAGATAGCCTTATTTGAAATCGCGCGCTCCTAAATAGCATTTGACACATGCAAAGTATGACTTTATACACATTACGCCAGAATTCGTCTCCATCACAGTCTTTAGTTGTTCAGTGACTATCATCGACAGGGAGTGTTGCCATGGTTACCAAAGTGACAGAAACTGAATAGCCAGTTAGAATGCCCAACGAATTTGAATGCAAAAGTAGTGGAGGGGCGCGCCATTTAAAATTAGAACATCTATCCCACAAAAATGTTCATCGGTTCGTGTGCAGTGTGACTCGCGCCTACGTGGCGTCGGCGGCGTGTAGCTTCTCGCTGCGGATGAAGTCTATCTGCGTGTAGGCGCGCTGCGGCGGCGCGGCCGCGGCGCGGCGCGGCTCCAGGTCCAGCGCCGCGTAGTTGAGCGGCGCGAGCGACGGCGCGGGGGGCGAGGGCGCGGGGGGCGAGGGCGCGGGGGGCGCGAGCGCGGGGGCGGGGGGCGCGGGCGGGGGGCGCGGCTCGTCCAGACTGAAGCGCGCAGGCGCGCCGCCGCCCGCCAGGACGAGCGTCGCGGTGGCTGTTGTTTCACCTGTAGTACAAATGACTTAGTTCACCACATTCAGTTACTCCACTATTATTTTTATTCGACCATACTTTGGAATTTCGTTTATTGTGTCAAGTTTAAGTTAAGTTATAAACACTGACAAAAGAAATATTAGTGAAAAATTGCAACTCGCGGTTTCAAGTAGATACAGATTTTCACAGGAACCGTACGTTTTTATGGTATAAAAAGTATCCTATGTTATTCGGGAATAATGTAGCTTTCTTTCAGTAAAAACTGTTTCATGATCATATTGATATTTCCAGAAATAACTTGTAACAAACAATTTCACCATAAAGTTATTACAAGATTTCTTACCTCTCGTCTCAATAGGGTCAGGTACCCTCGCGATAGTCTTATTAGCGGTGGGGTTACAAGACAACTCATCACCACAAGGTTCAGGCGTCTTAGGCGGCGCAGCAGACAACACTAACGTCACATACTGCGGTGACACGGACACTTCAGGGCTCCGTCGAGGTACCACCACTGTTAACTCGGGGCTCCGTCTACCGTCCTCGGAAATCTCTCTGACGGTACTTAACGGGTGGTGGGGAGGGTCTTCTTCTAAAACTTCGGCGGTTTCAACGTCTTGAGGCGAAGCAGGCGAGTCTAAAGACATATCGAAGAGCGTCTGAGAGCCGTGCGGGGTGCGCGGGTCCCGCGAGCGGCGCCGCTCGTCGGGCGACGCGGCCAGGGGCGGCGGGGGCGACGCGGCCAGGGGCGGCGGGGGCGACGCGGCCAGGGGCGGCGGGGGCCGCGCGGCCCCGATGGCGATGGGCCGCGTGGGCGCGCGCCCGTAGTTCATCTCCACGTAGCCGTCCGGCGCGGCCGCGGCCGGGCTGCGCGGCCGCGGCTCGCCGGGCCGCATCTCCACGTAGCCCGCGTTGCGCGGGGACATGTCTACGTACTCGTCTACGTTGGTTTTAGGCCGAGGTTCTACGAAGCACGCCGTCGGAGGAGTGCGGGACATCATCTGGGCAAAGAAGTATATTAAAAAAAATAAGATTTTGTATGACTTGATTTAAAAGAGTGTCCATGAAATTTTTGGCTCATTTTTCTCAATCGAAACATTTATAGATTTGGAACAAGCAACTAACTAGCTTCTACTTTCTGGCTCTGATAGACTCCTTGATAATTCATGTGCCTGTAAATGGTTTAAGTAATTGAAATAAATCAAGACGGAATATTTTTGAACGAAGTTCTCTTACGGAGCTAGTGGTAGGAGTAAAATGGGAGAAATCGTCACGTAACGAAAAAGCGTTATGCTCCATGCGACTTTTCATTTATGTAAGAGAAAGAGAGAAAGTTTACATGGTTTTTGAGGGTGTTGAAGCCTACAGTGAGGTCAAAATGAAAATCCAAGATGACAGCAGTACTTAACAATTTTAAAATTTTTCGTCATGCGTGTCGTTTTCATGGTTTTCGAAGGTGCTGAAGCCGATAGTGAGGTCAAAATTAAAACCCAAGTTGGCGACTGCAAAGATTTTAAAATTTTTCATTATAAAGACAACTTATTTGACCAAAACATGAGTATAAATACATACATGGCTTGCAAGATGTTACATTAAATTAAATTAGTCCCGTTTTGCCTCGACGGTGGAGAATTATAAATAGGTAAACATCAAATAATTATAAATTGATGTATTATTCAAAGCAACTAACATTACAAATGTAAGTTAAGTACAGAACAGTTAAAACCATATCAGTTCACGACTAAATAAATGAATGACTCACCCGATTAGCCGGCGAGTTATTCGAGAAGTCGATCTCCATGTGGTCCTCCGTGGCCTGGCGCGCGTGCGGGTGGCGCGGCGGCCGCGCGCGCGCCCCCACGCTGTAGGCGCGGTGGCGCGCCTCGGCCGGCGCCGCGCCCGCGCCCGCGCCGCCCGCGCCGCCCGCGCCGCCCGGCCGCGACCCCACGCTGTAGGCGCGCGGCGGCCGGCACTCCATGCCGATGTGCGACGTGGCCGGCTCCAGCTGGTACTCGCTGTGAGGGTTACACGTTGACTTGTAGTCGACAGTCATCATACAAATCGAATACTGAGACAAATAGGGATGATGACTAATATTAGAAATGTTCGAACGAATATTTCACGGAAGGCTTAGTAAAAGGGATACTTATTCGAAAAAAATCAATAGATTAATGGAAATTTGGAGAACCTACAAGCTTTAAAGGTTTTTGGTGGGGATTATTCCCGTCCTTGTCGCGCGGTACTGACAATGTATGGCGCTAGTATGAAGTTACATAGTCATGACGTCACTTCTATGGTAGTGCCGTCTTTGTCTAGCAGTTATTTTAAAATGTTTATAACCTGGCAATTATTAAGCTTTTAGACTTTTTGTAGTTTTGTCTGCAAACAATAGTAGATTGTTGCATCGAGCGCAAAGTGTGCACTCGTGTTAATTTAGTAGCCTCGCATGTTCTCGGGCACCAACATAACACTCGTGCATTAATTACTCACTTTAGCAAAGTGCGTAATCTACTTTTCTTTTAACTATTAATCTACCTACCGTGATAAAATATACCTACTCAAAATAAAAACTCAAGTTAATGAAAACAAAGTTTTCATTATACGCTTTTAAATATTCATCCCGCAACTTTTGCGGCAAAAGGTTATTAACAATTTAATTTGTAGCAGTTTTTATACTTTCTGGAGTTGAATTCATGTCGCTATCGCTGTCTATTTCCATTTTTTAAACTTTTCTTGCTAAATATGAAGTATCAAAGTTGTATGTTGGGATTGGGCGAAAATAACTATAGATTGAATTGGTATACTGAGATTTATTATAATCTAGTAGCCACAGAAAAACAGTTGACACAAGAGTGAGTATAATACGACCGAACAGAATGACATCAGCAAGGCATAGACAGTAGCTCCAACTAGTGAGCTTTAAAGATAACTATGACAATTTACATTGTTTGGTTTATACTAGTTCTAACACCTGCCCTTAAACTAAACAATCTGTAATCCAAGATTTATTACACAATTAAAATGTTTATCTTTACTTAAACATTTTGTTAGGACATCTGCTGGCATATTTTCAGTAGATAAGTATTTCAACATAATAATTTTATCTTCTACAATTTGTCGTACAAAATGATGTTTAATATCAATGTGTTTGCTACGGCTATGATTAACATGACTTTTACAAATGTTTTGTGCTGACTGACTGTCATTGAACAAAGTTACTGATAAATGTTTACCTAAACATTCATAAAGAAAGCTTCTAAGAAATTTAGCCTCCTTTGCTCCTTCACACAATGCCATATATTCAGCTTCGGTGCTTGATAGGGCCACAGTTCTTTGTTTCCGGCTTTCCCATGACACTGCTGAATTTCCCAATTTAAATACAAAACCAGTATATGAGCGACGGTCTAGCTGATTAGAAGCCCAATCCGCATCTACATATCCTGTTACACTAATTGAGGATTTTTCATATATTATATTATAATTAATGGTCCCTTTTAAATAACGCATTACACGTTTGGCTGCTTTCCAGTGTGTATCAGAATGACAATTATTAAATTGGCTGAGTAGGCTTGCTGCATGCATAATATCTGGTCTAGTACAAACGGCTATGTACATAATACATCCCACTAGACTTCTATACTTGGAATCCATATCAGTTTGATCTCCTTTCTCAAGCTTTATGCCACATTCCAAAGGAGTACTTACAGGCTTACAATCAGTCATATTAAATTGATCTAATACCTTCTGTATATAGTTTTTCTGATCCAGTGTAATTTGATTTTGTCTTTGATTTAATCTCATTCCTAATACATGTGTAGCTCGGCCAAGATCTTTTGTTTCAAACCTTTTCATCAGTTTCTCCTTGAGTGTTTTCTTTTCTGGTGTATCTTTACTTATAATTAAAATGTCATCGACATACAAAGCTAATATAATTATATTTCCTGAGTTGTCTGATTTAATGTAAACACAAGGCTCACTGAGTGTTTTTCTAAACTGAAGATCTGTCAAGGCATTATCTATCTTGTCATACCATGCCTTTGAGGCTTGCTTAAGCCCATATATAGCTTTATGAAGTTTAAATACATGGTTTTCTTTACCATTTATCTTGTATCCATTTGGCTGCTCCATGTAAACAGTCTCTTGCAAATCACCGTTTAAGAATGCTGTCTTCACATCCATGTGATCAATGTGTAAGTTTAGATTTACTGCCAGGGCAATCAATGTACGTATAGTCGAATATCGTACCACAGGTGAGTAGGTTTCCTTGTAGTCAATCCCATATTCCTGGGTATACCCTTTTGCTACAAGGCGTGCTTTATACCGAAGTAACTGACCTTCTGGTCCTAGCTTCTTCTTAAAAACCCACTTACAGCGCACAGCCTTCTTTCCTTCAGGCAGTAATGTCAAACTCCAAGCCTTATTTTTCTCAAATGATTTATATTCGTCTTCAATAGCTTCCCTCCAGTGTTCCTTTTCAGGTCCTGATAATGCTTCCTCAATCGTCTGTGGTTCTCCATCATGATTTGTTGCTGTCATTGCTATTACATAATAACTAGAATCCTGATCTTGAGTCATGTCTGGATTCCATGTGACATCATTGGGGTCATCGACAGAGCTGGAGTCAGAAACAGTTGAATTAGTTGTGTTCGAGTCAGATAACCCTATAGTAGGCGAGGGATCGACATTATCATCATTAGTTCTCACAACATTTTCTATTACATCATTAAAATTTATTTGACAATCAGTAGTAATGTTATTCTGATTTATTTTTAAGTCTTTATACATCATTCCTTCCAAGAAGCACACATCTCTAGATTTAATGCATTTGGAGAGATTTTGAGGATCAATTAGTCTGTATCCTTTTGACTCATTACAATATCCTACAAAAATATATTGTTTACTCTTTGCATCTAGTTTCTTACGCCTCTCATCAGGGATCATTGCATAAGCAACACAGCCAAATATTCTCAAAATTGATAAATCAACTTTACAACCAGACCATTTTTCTTCTGGTGTGGTTCCTCTTACCGCTTTACTTGGTGATTTATTCTTGATAAAGATTGCTGTATTCAAAGCCTCAGCCCAGAATCTTCGGTCCATACCTGCATCTTGTAGCATACATCGTCCGGCCTCCATAATTGTGCGATTTGCCCTTTCCGCAACTCCATTCTGTTGTGGAGAGTAGGGTACAGTTGTCTGGTGCACGATGCCATGCTCTTGAAGGAATGTCTGGAAATGTTTATTCACATATTCACGACCATTGTCTGTTCTTATCATCTTTATTTTCAAATTAGTTTGATTTTCTACAAAACTTTTAAAGATCTTGAATACAGACAGAACTTCATCTTTACTTTTAATAAAATAACCAAATGTCATCCTAGTATAGTCATCTATAAATGTTAATAGATACTTGGCACCACTAAATGAGGAAACTGACATAGGCCCACATAAATCAGAATGTATGAGACCCAATTTCTCAGTGGCTCGACTATAGGATTGTTTTGGGAATGGTATTCTGCTCTGCTTCCCTTCAATACATGCCGCACAGGGATTATGTTTACTATAAGTGTAATTAATTCCACTTGCCATACCTTGTTTCAGTAAATCCATACTTCGCTTGTTCAGGTGTCCGAGTCTCCGATGCCAAATCTCCTGTGATTGATTCGCTTCACACAAATTCACAGCTTCTGCGCGTTTCCCATCCATGGACTGGATCTGTGGCTCCACCAAAGCCACTGTTTGACATGTCGCAGCTGGCTCATGACCATTTGTTGATTGTTGACTCACTGTGTCCAGTTCATAGACACCATTCACCTTTGTAGCACTTGCAACTGGCATTTTTCCACAATAAACATTGCACTTTTCAATGTCAAAGTGAACTTCAAGTCCCTTAGAAGCCATTTTGCCTACGGAAATAAGGTTTGTTGACAGTCCTGGCACAAAAATAACCTCATTTAATTTTGTAACTTGAGATTGTCCTTTCAACAATAATTCCACTTCACCATGACCTTCACTATGCATTTTCTGATTATTAGCAACTGTAACTAACCGCGGAGTGTCCACAACATAATTTTTCAATAGATTTTTGTTGTTTGTCATGTGACAAGTAGCGCCGGAGTCGACATACCAGGCATTCGAGTCAATGTTCACAGCTAGTGCTGTCAATAATGTTCCGTTCCACGCTTTCTCACACTTTCCACTTTCACCCTGCTTATTAATATCTTTATTGTTTGTTTTAGTTGGACAGTTTTTAGCAAAGTGATTTGGTTTCTTGCAAATGAAGCACTTTGGATGTTTGTTGACACTTTTTGTGGAAGACTTCTTTGTAAACATTGCACCTTCACTCTTGTCGAAGTCTCTACGTAAATTTTCTTGTAATAATTTACTTTTCACTGTTTCACTGCACAATTTAATGTTCGAATTTTCTAAAGCCATGATAAGCGGATCATAGTTTGGGGGTAGACCGCTTAGCATTAATACTGACAGAAAATCATCTTCTAATGGAGCGTTTATGTCTCGTAATTGTTGAGCCAAGTCCGTGATTCTCAAGATATACGCTTCCATGTCACTAAATTGTTCCAATTTTAATCCAAATAACGTGCGTAAGAGTCCAAGACGACGACACAGCCCCCTGTCTTCATAGGCTGTCTTTAGGTTGTTCCATGCCTCGTAACCAGTGGCAGAATTTCTAACGTGGGAAAAAGACGTGGGTTGAACCATCAAACATATCTTTGCGAGTGCCCGTAGTTGTTTGCGGTTGTCATTGACCTTGGGAACACCCGGTGCAGATTCTTCGATGCAATCCCATAAATCTTCATGGACTAAATACATCCGCATCATAAACTTCCAGTTTCCGTAGTTAGATATTCCACTGAGCTTTTCGAAATTGACTGTAATTCCGGAACTTGTTGCTGTTGAAGATAATGGCGCCGGCACTGGCATTTCGCCACCACGCGACATCGCGTCTTTCTTGAATGTTACGTTTTTTTTTAGAAAATAAATTACGCACACTTATTTATCGCGTATCCTGGGCCCATAACCTGTTGGGATTGGGCGAAAATAACTATAGATTGAATTGGTATACTGAGATTTATTATAATCTAGTAGCCACAGAAAAACAGTTGACACAAGAGTGAGTATAATACGACCGAACAGAATGACATCAGCAAGCATAAGTCCATGTCAGCCGTAGATGTCAGCAAGGCATAGACAGTAGCTCCAACTAGTGAGCTTTAAAGATAACTATGACAATTTACATTGTTTGGTTTATACTAGTTCTAACATTGTACAATGGTACAAAATGCGCGCTATTTGTTTTTTTTTCACCAAGTCGGTTTTATTCAGCCGATTTTTATTTTCAGCCAGTATCTTTTTGATCTAATGCGTACATTTTATTATTAAAGTTAATGGGAGACATTAAACCTCTGTGGTAAAATATCTAAATAAAAATAAAAAACAGTGCATTACACTATTTGCGCTGTAGCATGGTGCGGGTGACAGTTGCCCGTATGACGTTGACATTTGTCAGTACCACGTAGGGATGTGAGGTTATGCAATTCATTTTTATCGCTAACGATACTCGCAGCGTGAATCTAGTTCTCTTTAATATTGTTATGAAAATTAGTGTATTATTCAGTTGTGCAGTGTAACTACGTGTGTGCTACGTGTATAAACTTGTCAATATAAATGTTTTATGGCTACATAATTATCTTTGTACTTATATAAAATAATCAAAATCGGGTTAATGTTTTTTTTTTCGTGACAACATTTTTGCTCTATGGTGCATCGGCGCGGCGGCCATGTTGTTTACCCGTGCGATGCTGTGAGTGCGAGTACGAGTGCAAGCGCGTTATATTGTGACACGTATTACGATTTCATTGTTTGTTTTCATTTTTGTTAAATTGTTATTTGTTATAAGTTTGTTGAGTTTGTTGTTATTACCATGCCTAAGCATACAAAAAAAACTGTTTTGGGTAGTCAGGCCAGGGAGCTTGTTGTTCGCCTCCGAGACTACTTTGAAAGAGAACAACAAAATAATGGACCGTTATTACCATTGAATCATATTGTAGAACGAGTAGCCGAAGCTCTTGATATTGGCCGCAATACTGTTTCGCGTATAACACGTGAGAAAATTGGCCAAGATGGGATGTTTGAAAATAAATTATCGACACCCAACAAAAAGCGGACCAAGGTGAAGCCAATCACAGATTTGGATGATTTTGCTAAGGTTGCTATTAGAAATCATATTTATGATTATTATAGAAGAATGGAGCTACCCACATTGCTCAAGCTTCTAAAATCATTAAAAGAAGCTGACTTGTTCAAAGGAGGTATTACTTCGCTACGGCAAGTTATAAAAGATATTGGCTTTGTTTACAAAAAAGTTAACAAAAGAAAGATTATTATGGATAGGACTGACATTGCCCTAGCAAGATGTAGATTTTTAAGGAAGGCCAAAAACATAAGTGATTGGAGCAAAGTTGTCTTTTTGGATGAAACGTGGCTAAACGCCAACCACACAGTGGGTAAAAGTTGGACCGACGATACGGCACAATCGTGTACCAAAGTGCCGGAAGGCAAAGGCGAACGCCTTATTATTTGTCACGCAGGTACAGCAAGTGGATTCGTCCCTGATTGTTTGCTGGCTTTTAAGTCAAAAAAAACTACGGAGTATCATGAGGAGATGAATTACGAAAAATTTAAAGATTGGTTCATAGGTCTATTAAACAATTTAAAAGAGCCTATGACCATAATAATGGACAACGCACCCTACCATTCGGTGCAAGTTAATAAACCCCCAAACCAATCCAACCGCAAAAGCGAGTTGGTGAAGTGGCTGAGTGAAAACGGAGTTACAGCAGATATAAAAATGTTAAAGACGGAGCTTATTGCCTTAGTCCGACGCCATAAGCCACCAACTCCTACCTATGCTCTGGACGAGATGGCAAAAGAAAAAGGCCACCAGGTCCTTCGACTACCACCCTACCATTGCCAGTATAACGCTATTGAGCTGATTTGGGCCCAAATAAAAGGTATGCTTTTAATTTCAATTCCCATTTTGAAGCTTTATAAAAAAATCAGCTTTCCGATCGTAGCATGTACCTAGTTTAAAAACATTACCAGATACTAGATTAGGCTGATTGATGATTATTTGAATACTTTTTTTTATAAGTTCGTTTATTTTTAGGTTACGCCGCAAGAAATAATACTTCGCCGCCATTTACGGCAAATAAGATGTTGGCCCTATTACAAGAGGCCATCAACAATGTTCAACCTGAAGACTGGTCGAAGGTCGTGAATAAAACAAAAAGGGACATTATGTCTGATTGGGATCGTGACATACATATTGACAACATAATTGAGTCATCGTTAATAATATCCGTCACAGATTCAGATGATGAATTGAGTGACAATTCAGATGTTCCTGACTCTGATATGAGTTTAGACGAATAACATGTATTTTTTTTTAGCAACCTTTTAAGCAACCTTACCCTATAAATGTTCTGTTGTATAATTAGACCTTTTAAAAATAAAAATTGACCTACGCACAATATACGTTTTTTATTATAAAAAATATCGACTATCCATCGTAGCAGTACATCCCATCACTAAATACGTCTATGGCGTTACGTTATACGCATAACACTTTGCTTAATTTTTCATTCAATTTGATTTTATTTCTTGATTAGAACATTCTGGTTGGGTTTAATTTAATTTACTACAGTTATTAATTATTTAATATATTACGAATGTGGTACAACTGAAATATTAAGTCATAAATTGTAAATCGCGGCAACTTTCAAGAGTGAAACGAAATGTTACTGAAACTGTCACCCGCACCATGCTACAGCGCAAATAGTGTAATGAAAAACTGCAACCATGAAATCATATAACATTTCTGCACTGTTTTGGTTCTAAGCAAAAAATACGTCCTTTGTGATCGGTTTTGTAGTGATTAATGATAATATTACTACGTAGTTGAAAGATAATATTTTTTTGAGCTTAAAATAAAAAATATGTCAACATCCCTATTGAAGATGCGTTAGTTAAAAAGTTTAGCATTCACAAACATTTTGCATACATAGAAATTTTCTTACAATACCCGATGCATATCTATTCCAAAATACGCTCCAATTTCTGACAAGAATCCATCAATGTTTCGCTCACCTAAACCTGGGGTCAGTGGAAGGAGTCCCGCTGCACAACGACCCACTGGAGGCGGAGATGAGACCTGCCAAGGGGTCATGTCCAGGCGCCATAGGTAAGTAACCCGCCCCTGCCTCACCCACTGATGACGTTCGTGAGTGGGCTACTGATCCGGCACCCACTAATGATGAACTAGGAATAATATTTTAAAGTTAATAAAATACTCTTGTTATCAAAAACGATTTTGCATTTGGAAATGAAACGTCTAAACCCAAAAGAAAAAGACTAAAATATGAATTTATTAGTGAACCAATCCAATGAAGTTTGATTTAATCTTTCGGCATCTTTTACTCGCGCTCCAAATGATCGAAAAATGAACTGAAATGAGCAGATGAACGTTAATTTCGTTGTATTTTTGTCGCTGTCGCGTGAACGTGGAATGAAACAAAAATGAACATTAAATCGAGTGAACCATTTACAAGAGTAAAGCGTCCGATTTTTGAATAAAATATTAAATTGCACAAAGGTTTACCAACAGGGCCCCTTGTCAACGTCATTCGATTGCCAAAAGATCCTTGTAGCCGTGTAACGAGTTGCTTTCTGATTTACATTTTTTTTGGGTTGTCAAATTTACATTTACAAGTACTAGCTCTTCCTAAAATTACGACCAAAGCGTGGTAGTGTGCTAAAAAGTACAAACCTCATAAACTCTCTAGATATGTCGCAACAGTCTGGTTCCTCGGGGATGCGCGGCGTTCGGTACCAGTCGGTCACCGCGTCAGGCTCGTCACGTGACACTTCCAAACCTGTATAAATCCATATTAGTTACTCTGATTGTTGATGGGAAGAAGCTTCCGATGTGGTTGATTTATTAAAACAAAAAAATAAATGATTGTCTGTTGAAAAACTACATTCTCAAACTCAAACTCAAAGCATTTATTTCAATTAAACCATTTACAGGCACTTTTGAATTGTCAAGAAGTCGGCTAATCAGAAGCTAGTTGCGCATTCCAAAGCGTAGATACCTATGGAGAAGAACGGACAAGAAACTCCATGGACACTCTTCAAAATAATATGCAAAAATGTTAGTTACATCATTAATGTTGAATTTATAATTATATGCGAGAGCAATGTAAAAAAGACGTATGCGTTAAAAGTGTCCAGAGTATAGCAAATAAAATAACAATCCAAAAATAAAATAATTAAAAATAAGCTGAGGCAGCTCGTAAGGGATGACCAGCCCCAACTGACGGCGCCCTTTCACGAACATGACGCATAGATCAGCACCATTCAGCTCAACCATTTTGAAGGGAGCTAAATGATTCAACACACGCCACCGTCAGCGAGACATTTGTGTGAGCATGACATACTATCAGCCGCCAGGGCACATACAAGTCAATGAAAGAAATTAAGGAAGTGTCATCAGTAAATAACACCATTTGTGGTTGATTTCTCATTGATGATAGCATGAACACACAATGTCACCTCTTTCCAAATGTTTTAAAAAGACTTAGGGCCAATATTATCAAGCTCTGTTAGATAATAGAGGTAAACATTTACTTGATCATTTAAAAGTTATTCAATTGGCCTTTTAAAGTGATTAATCTTCTTTTAACGTATTGGTAATTTTAAAAAGTACTTTAAACTAATCTGGAGTTGTAGAAACAGCCAGTCTCCATAACAAATCATTAATGAAATAAAGTTACTTACCATCGACTTCAGGGTATCTCGGCGGAGCCCTATCCACCTCGAACGACGAACTCGCCCGGGATGGCATACTAACGCAGCGGTTACGTAGCGTTTCCACGTCTGTAGGCAAACGTAATTCATGCTTAGATATTAGTGTTGATGTAATGCGAACTTTTTGCTGACGGTGTAAGGTTTAGTTAGAGTTGTTTTTTTCTGTTTTAGAAAAGGATTTTGTGATTTAATGTAAAGTAAATTTTATTGTTATGCTATAGAGTTCAATTCTGTTTGTGGTTTTATTGGTATTTGTATTTGGTTAAGATAGGTGTTTTGTGGTTGTTATACTAATTTAGAAAGAAGTTTGTGACAGGCAGATGCAACATAATGTGAAAAAGATTGGGTTTGTAACATTACATTTTTTACTGTATTTATATAATATTATAAAAGTAAAATTATTAATCCGATACCAAACTATAGGAGGGTGCTTGTGTCTTCTGCCAAGCTCCTTATACAGAGTGAAAAGCGAATTGCAACTTAATGGTCATGTTATAAAGCCCACATTTTGGCAGAAGTATTATTAGAATAGAATTCAAAGCATTTATTTCAATTAAGCCATTTACAGGGACTTTTGAATTGTCAAATAGTTGGTTATGCGTTTGTAAATGCTGAGAACATTATTTGATTTGTATGGTTGTCAACTAGAAGCTTCTACTACAACTTTTTTGTTTAAAATCTTTGATTTATTTACAAGATAATGTCAAGAGTCCTGTATCCGTAAAAAAGGTTCTGTTCTCGATGCAGTTTTTTATTATTGTTAAACCAACATTATTTTTGCAATATCATTATTTGTGTTAGATACAATTACTAACAATGTATTTATATAATATTTATTTACTAAAGATGAGTTTGAAGTAACTTTTAGCCAAGTATTATTATTATTACTCTGTAAGTGTAGCCCTACCAAGTTCACCTTATCTTGTTCACTGTCAGGTTTTTAGTCCAAAAAGATTTTCTACAGGGAAAACATTCTACAGACCGACAATTTTGTTAATATTGATAATAGGAGCAAAGCATTAGAATATGGAAACATAAAGAGACGTTATAGAATTGGTAAAAAATACAAGTATAAAAGAAACAAATAAGGTTGAATTAGCAATAAGAAAAAAATATATATTTTCGGGTGTATCATTATACAAAGGCTTTATAATGTACAAAAAACGCAATTATACTATCGCCAATAAGCAACTTAGCCGTAGCCGGTTTATTTAGAAATAAAACTATTGTAAGGTAAAGTAAAAAAAAATATCATATTATCAAGAAACAGTGTAGGCATTTCATAAGAGTTTCTTAGTATACTTACCCCATAAGAGATTTAATTATAAATAATTCTGTACAATATTGTTATTAATATAACCATAACAACGACACAAGAAAGCAGACAGAGCCGTGCAAACACGCACAACATTTGTCCGTCCGTCTGTCTGTCAGCGTGCTCACAGAACGCCACGAAAACATTCCAACACAAGGGAGTTGCCAGTTTACAATATATTATTGTAGTCTGGCAACCAGAGACGATACCCACGAGGTTAGTAATGTGCAGTGCAATGTACGGTTAATATGGATATGCATGAGACTGGGGAGCGTCCATATTACACCAACGTCTTTCAGGATACATTTACCAAAAAAATATTCAATTTATAAAAAAACTTCTTGTACAGACGTCAGCACATCAAGCTACCCGAAACTGCCAAATTTTCCCAATCAACTTTGAACCTTATGCTTTAGCGATAAAGTTGAAAATCTATTAAAGAAATTTGACAGATTGTAGTAACTTGATGTGCTGGCGTCTGTACATTAAAAGATTTATTAAGAGAAAAAAAACCATTAAGTCATTATGAACGCCCCCAAAAAATACATACTCTTAGTATGAGCCGGCGACAGTTTATGCAACCGCGTTCCCGTACTCGCTCGTCGCGACCATTGCATCTTCTTCGCCACCGCGTCCGTTCCATTGATGGCTTTACACGACGAATGGGTCACCCCCTTCTCAACAAGCACTCGATCTACCTCCTCCCCCGTTAGAGGCTCAGACCTCGTCCTTCCATGACAGATCTTCAACGGCTCTTGGAACAGAGGGTACCCAGGCAACGACTCTGTCCGATGGTGTTTGATCACCCGTACCGAGTTGTCTGTTTTATCAGTTAGTTTGTTATTCTGGTTGTCGGCTGTGAAAGACAATGATAAGCGACAAGTAAAACATATGGCACCCAGTCCACCCGGTGCGGTTACGATGGTATGTGGTGTGAACGATGGCGGTTTAGCGGACTATTATTAATGATTTTTTTCAAATTTTTTTTTTTAGGGACGATGTATGATGTTTAGCGTAAAAAAATATCCAGTCTATCTAAATTGACAGTGTACTCGCGGAATCTAGTAGCTGTCTACTCAGCGCCATTGCCCACATCTGGTTACAATGATTTCACAAAGATGTGGCATATAGTTTATTCATGGAAGTCTTTACTTTCGAAGGACCGATCAATTCAAACGAATTCTTTGGGTTATAATCGCGCATTCATAATTGAAACCGTATGCCACATCTTTACAAACGTCATCATGGAGAATGCTCGGAGTTCGGCAAAATTACTTAACCTATCTTTATTATTTCAGTAACACACATTTATATCAGTAGGAATAAGAATTACAACATTGAAAGCAATTATTACACAAAAAGTTATTATGATGGATTAAAAAGACTTAGAATTCGTGAAATATAAAATTCATAATCAGACCTACATTAACAATTTCAATTAATATCTACTTCAATTTTACGTCTCAAAATTTTGCCAGACCGTAATGGAAACTTACATTAATGAGTATGAAAGTATGTACACTGCTACGAGGATTTTTTGGCGCTGGAATGACGTTGACTGGGAGGCGCTGTTGGTAAACATTTGTGCTGTGAAATGTATTGAAAAAACAAGATGGCGCCGTTAGTTGCAATTTTGGCCACGCGCCAAAAGATCCTTAAACAGCTATTTATGATAATGTAGACGTAGACATCACGACATCGGTCCAATACCACCACGTCATGCGACAGCAACCGTACATGATGCTCCGACAATGTCATGCAAGCCAAATTTACCTTAATTTCTATCAACATTGAGATCCAATTCATGTTATGAGATTTTCTGTCCACTATAGCGTTGTTTATTTATATATCAAATCATAAGTTTCTTCTTCGTGCAAACGCACGCACAAAGCACAAACGTGCTTTCTTTATGTTATCAGTAGGTAGTGTTTATGTTAACTTACTTTAATTTTAACATCTTTTTATAACTGATACCCTAAGATCAAATAAATAGTTCTCGTAATAAAATAATGCCGAAGTTTTATGCCTTCAAACAGTCTAATCGATATCAATAAACACGCATATCAATGAATCGTCTCAATTCGCTCAAGTGGACAGTACCTTATTAGCGAAAGCATATGAGTTTTACAGCATTTTGAACCTAACACAACAGTCTTAAGGTTCATATTAGTTCGTCGCTTTGAAAACTATGTTATTAAACATTTGGTAAGCACATCTTTCGTGCGATCGATATAAAAAGCTATATACCACCTCAGTCTTTGAAGCTCTTTTCATAATTATACTCAGTATTGTTAATTACGGCGGGCACATTGTTAATTCTCATTGGGTCAATAATTCCTATGCTTAAAAGACACAATATTACTTTTAGAAAAGTACACTACACTTGTTTAAAATATCGTTTTAATGCCTAAAAACCATTATTTTAACAATTTTCTTGTATAATTTTAATTATTGACCCCAAAAGCTTATATTAGAAAATTAGTGGAGCGCAAATTAATTAGTAATACTCTTAATTCGAAAGCGAGGCAAGCGGCTGGTAAGTGTAGTTTTGATACAATGATAGTTGAATGTTAGACACAAAACATAATGAAGAGATCTAGTATGGTCAACTACAAAACAGGTAAGCATCACCCAACAGTGAATGATTACTCAGAAAGAAGAATTTATAAAAAAAAAAAAAAGAAAAAGAAAAGGAAGGGTAAATTGAAAGTGTGACAAGTCGCACAAAACGAAAGACGATCACAGAACACACAGAATGTGATGAAATTTTTGGAAAAACGAGAACCTTAGGCCTGTTTTCACTAACGCTATGTGTCACTTAACTGAATGCATAAATAAAAGCGCACATTTGGTTCTCCAACGTTCGGCTTCCCGCCGAGAGTTGAAAAATACAACAGTGCAATAATATTTAGGCGTTCATTTACGTGTTTCCTAGTCTCAGTGAAAACGGGCATTAGTAGATACAGTAGAAAATGTGACACACTTCACAACTTTTTACAAGAGAAGAGTCAAATACTAGTGAAAAGAGTATTGAAAGACCGAAAATACAATAAAAAAAAAACAGCTAAAGATTGTAACTATCCATTCAACTATCACTAAATCAAAAGCCATACACGTCCAATCTCGTCGGAACCTAACGCCAAACTGACTATGTCAGGGAGCATAGTTATGTTACCGGAAGACCTCATATCCAGAAACTACTGGTTTCACTTGTTTGGGCTATTTTTACTTCAAACATGAAGATGTTATTGTTAAAACATTATTTTTTTTTATATTTGTTTTTTGTGTTTCAGGAACTGGGTCCATTAAACGTTCTTTCTTTATGACCAGTTATTGGGCCCAAACAGTAACGACGAAGTTGTAATGTAAACAAGACAGGAATAAGAAACGTACACTCAAATTATTGAGCCAGAAGTAGTAGGATTACAAATCCAATCATGGATTCTCAAAACCCTTAAAAAAAACTGTCTGCCATCGATTGACGGAAATAAATATGTACGTCGGTCACAAACGGAGATAAGTAACCAGGGTCGTCGGATATAGTTGAAGTTTAGTAAGAAACCGAAAGATATTTTCGAATGAAATTTAATTCAATTAATAGAAAATATACAGTTCATTTATCAAATTAAATTTCATTCGAAAACATCCACCGGTTGCTTACTAAACTTCAACTATATCCGACGACCCTGGTTACTTATCTCTTTGGGTGACTGTACGTACATATGCTGAAAGTCGTGAAGATAAACTGCGGGGTAATTGCGTGTAAACACTATCAGTAGCAATGGGTTTCATTTTGACAGTACTACAATATTCATTGCGTTATTTACGTTGTTGAGCAGACACACTTTTCGAACATATGGAGCAATGGATTACTGATATCCTTCAAAGTGATACAGATTGAGTATGATGGTGTGTGACGCAATTAGAGTGCTGGCTGTAGGATTCAAATCTTTCATAGTGACTTCTCCAAAGGTTATAATAAAGTAAGTTTGTCTGTCTGGAACATTTTCACGCCTTTACGGATTTCGATGATGTTTGACATGCGGTAGACCATAACCTGGGTTTAGGACGTAGGATACTTTTTATACCGGTAGTACGCACGATGACATATCAAGCTTGTATATATAAATCTCTGATTCACTCCATAACTATTACATTTTGTTGTATTAAGAGGAAATGCGGTCGAAGAGACTTTGTGAAAAGGCCTAAGTAATAAGTCATAATTCGAGGTTTGGCTCTCGCCTGTTTTCTCCTCCAATATTAGACCAATTTAAATGATATTTCATAAAAAGAATAAGAAGGATATAAACTGTGTCCCTATGTTTTTCTTTTATCATTAATAGTTGTCAAAGTTGTACACTAGGCCTCTGTTGACAGCGGCAATTTTGAGCATTTGCTTATAAAAATAATGAATCATCAAAAAGGAAAATATAGGGACCAGTGGCGAAGATTCCAAACAACTCGATTCCTACCGGCTTCCCTTTGAAACATGGCATAGTCAGTATTCTATAGACAAATAATATAATCATATTAAAGATACATATCTACCCCGGCTTACCTTTTACAAAAATTGACCCTTCGCTACTGATAGGGACACAGTATATATCCTTCTTATTCTGTTTATGAAATATCTTTTAAATTGGTCCAATTTTGGAGGAGAAAATAGACGAGAGCCAAACCTCGAATTATGACTTTTTACTTAGGCTTTTTCAAAGTCTCACCGACCGCATTACCTCTTAAGGATGGAAATGAGTGACAACATCTAACCATTCTTACACCAAACTTGCTTTATCAATATAACTAACAATAAAAGCAACATTTAAGAAACCAGTATAGTATCTGTATACAGGGTGCCCCAGTAACAGTACAGCGGTACAGTATATACAGGGTATGTACCGTTGAGCGGCAGCGGCAGCGGTTCGTCGATGGAGTAGGTAGCACTGGCGCACACGCACTGCCTAATGCACGACCCAACGCACAGGCCCTTCTCTGCAAGAGACCATCGCTGCTAGGTTAGCCCTTACATCCTTACCAATAGAGTTCATTTTCCAATAGCTCGAATTTGTTACTTGTATTCTGGTATATTATTTTTTCCCTTTTATATTGACTGAAATATCTTCTAACTAAACATATACATCTTTATTCATAAACATTGCTTAAAGTTAAGTAGTGATTAGTGACTGTGTGACGTTTAAACGTCACTTAACTTTAATCATCGTTTATAAATAAACCCCTTTATGAGGTTACATATCACAAATACACACGAATGTTTAATACTCCTTTCTAAAATCATGAATACAAAATAATTATGATATTACTTATAAGTATCCAATTGAATTGATTTTTTTGATGGAATCTCATCATTTCTGCTTTATGTTATCTTCAAATTATACACAAATTTTTATTGACACAATTATTGACGTTGAACAAAATGTTAGTCACTGCTCACTACAAGATATCTAAACTAAAACAAGCATCTAACTTCTACAGGTGACATGAATGCAAGCAAAAAGTTACTAAACTACATGTTCTAGCCCTTAAGACGATCATGATACGTACTAATGTGGACTAACTAAATGAGTTACGAAATACATGACCATTTCAGTATAATATAGTCTGTATACGGAGCGAGATTTAGAACGAGAGTCAAGGACAGAATTTAAAATTTATTAGGGCCGAAACATAAAAATGAGACCTGAAGCGGTTGTAATGCCTAAATCTGCGCGTTCAATGCTTATTTGACGCATTGCAAATTCACATATCCCATCGTTTTCGATTTAAAAAGAGGTCTTAAATCGATTAACTTAACCTTTAAAAATTGAACTCCCATAAACATTCATCCAAATTATTTTACCGATTAATGTAAAAAACTGTCCAAAATTCCCATACTCGCTCCGTACACTACCCTCCCCTGCAACTGCAACCCGACTTACCATTGGTCAATCCGGTGTGACCGGCCCGTCCGTCAGAATACGATTGCCTTCGGGCCGGCAGTGCGTTGTCGCCTGACTTCGGAAGGACGATGTGGTCGCGCTCGTTCTCTGTCTCTTTCGCACAGTCGCGCATCGCACTGGAAGGTTGGGGAGGTGAATAGAGATGGAAAAAAAAAACTTAAACTATTGCAATCACTTTTAGACATAGGCGGACATAACCGAGCTGCGCCACAGCACCCGGTTTTCCGCATTCCACATCCATTGTTAATTCGAAAAGCATGCAGGAATATCGACGCGCAACCCTGTTACTATGGATTCAGTAAGTAAATGATTCTGAAACCCTGCGTTAAAATTTTCCGTCGGTCATTAAAAAACAAGGCAATAACGCAAAAAAAACACGTTTGTTGTATGAGAGCCCCCCTTAAATATTTATTTTATTCTGTTTTTAGTATTTTTGTTATAGCGGCAACAGAAATACATCATCTGTGAAAATTTTAACTGTCTAGTTATCACGGTTCATGAGATACAGCCTGGTGACAGACAGACGGACAGTGGAGTCTTAGTAATAGGGTTTTTACCCTTTGGGTACGGAACCCTAAAAAATTGCTGCTCCATACATTTTGACCGTAGGTATTGCACTTTTTGAAACAGCGGTTTTTTTTCGAACCGACGAAAAATTTCCACACCGTCTGGAATCATGTGCTGAATTCAGTTTCAGTTTGCTCGTCATGTCCCCGCCACCCTGTATTTTATTTGTTTCCATAAGCCAGTACATTATTACTACTGTACATGTACAGACGCCAGCACATCAAGCTACTACAATCAGTCAAATTTCTTCAATAGATTTTCAACTTTATCGCTAAAGCATTACGTTCAAAATTGATTGGGAAAATTTGTCAGTTTCGGATAGCTTGATGTGCTGGCGTCTGTATAATGGCTGCTACAAGTGATAGTCAAAAACGATACCAATAGCAAGCAGACTGCGGACACCAGACAGTTAGGTGATAGTTATTAGCTGTAGGAAACCGATGCACACTGCTTTACATCTCGACTGAGTTCCGTAAGGTGCCTTTTCTAGCACCCGCGACTTGGGAGCGTCGGTTGTCGCTGCCTGCTACACGGATCCCTATCCACAAGTCTTTTTTCAGCAGTGGTCAGAGAAAGGCTAATTATAAAGATGTTGATAGTGACGTACTGGTAAATAGTAGAGTGCATGCTCTGCGCGATGTTGGAGTCATCGGTGTGCATCCACAACTCTCCCGCGCCGGTCGTGGTCTGCCGGCCCACCTCCATGTAGAAGAAACGCTCGGAATCGCCACATCTGGAACATGAGGCTCACTTTTAA
The DNA here is from genome assembly GCA_927399505.1 of Luperina testacea. Lineage (NCBI taxonomy): Eukaryota > Metazoa > Arthropoda > Insecta > Lepidoptera > Noctuidae > Luperina > Luperina testacea. The sequence continues at coordinate 1,402,168 of OV656774.1, forward strand.
CATCGCTATAATAATAGAACATTCGTAATGTGAAAATTCTGGTAGATTGATTAATCAATATTGAACTTTAGTAGCCGCGTTTTAAGGTAACATATGTTTAACAACTTTTTTCACTTTAGGCCTTGTGAATTTTGTAAATCACTCTTTGCGAGCAATAAAGTATATAAGTCGAAGAGGCAGTGTTGTAACCAATCGTCTTATTAAAAAACGAGTTCTAACTTTAGACCTAGCCTAAACCTGCGACTACTGTATTTTGAACTTTATTCCGACAAACGAAAGTTGTTAATGCAAAATTGACAAGTTACACTCGGGTTTAACGTCAGGTTTTGTAATAAGAACTTTAACTTTGTCAGATTATGGTTCGAAATTGAAAACTGGCTCGATGGCTTAAACCTGGGTCTAAAGATAAACCTTGTTTTGTAATAAGGCCGGTCAAGTTTACCCATCGCTGTATAACTATTACATTCATGTGTTTAATAATAAATTTTGCTTTGGTCATAGAACAGACATAATTCCAATGGACAAACTAAAATAAAGTTACCCGAAAATACTTGGGATTGCGGCCCCTTCGATGTTTTATAAACGCAGCAACCGTGAACCGCGATTAAAAAAAAACCACTCGCAGATATCATACTATTAACGCAGGTTTTACTTTGTGAGAAGATGAATACATAAATAACAGAACGCACGGATACGACGATGGTGCAATACCGAGAAAACAAGCGTCATCTGTTACACAAATAAAACAAGGACTTGAAAACAATTAATCATCATTCTGAGAAAAGTGCATATTATTGAACTATTTGAGTGGTTTATATAAATCCGTGTTCAATAAATAAATTAAGACTTTGATCTAGTTTAAAGGCTCCTACAAAGAGGCGCGACACGCGATATAATCGCGCGCGACACAAAGGCACCGCTCGTTGCAACGAGCGGTGCCTTGCCTTGCCGTGCCAAAGGGTGTCGCGCCTGTTTGAAGGAGCCTTAAGGCTTCAGCCTGCGACATAGCGGAGGCGGAGAATGGAGTTCTTAGCCACGTCGCCCTGGTACTCTGCTTTTGCCATGGTATGTCCCAAAGTATAGGTACTACTTCTTGGTCAGCCAACAGGCCTCAAAAAGGCCTCCCTGGTCTCCTTCCATTTATCCTTATCAACTGCTGTTTTATTGCCAATCTTTATGAAAAAGTCGAGTTCATCCAAAGGGTTTATTCTTTCTACAATAAACATTGCTTGATTGTCTTTATCGGCAAAGCATGGACGATATTCAAGAGTGCAATTAATTAATTTAATTAATTTCTTGGCTATTACTTTTGAGGCTCGAGAACTAATATAATATTGCATAGAAATTGGAATAGGTATAATTAAAGCTTACATTGATTTTATCAATCAGCTACAGACGCAATCTACCGCGACTAACAACAGAACTATCGCAACGCAACTAACTATGTAAATAATTATGAGTAAACAGTTTTCGCTTCATTACTGTAATCATTTGTTTATCACTGCAACGTTGGGGGGGTTTACATCAAATAAGGACAAAATAGTTAAAAACATTTTTTTCCTCAAGGAGATTTAATGCTAGTGAACCTATTTTGTACTTGTACAGACGCCAGCACATCAAGCTACTACAATCTGTCAAATTTCTTTAATAGATTTTCAACTTTATCGCTAAAGCATAAGGTTCAAAGTTGATTGGGAAAATTTGACAGTTTTGGGTAGCTTGATGTGCTGGCGTCTGTACAAAATCTATACTAATAATAAAGCCGAAGTTTGTTTGAACACGCTAATCTCTGGAAATACCCGTCAGATTTGATTTTTTTGTATTTGATAGCCCAATTCTTGAGGAAGGCCATAGGCTATTTAACATCACGCTAGGACCCGAACGAACTTTACGATAAAAGAATATGCAGTCAGCTTGCCAGTGCAGAGACAAACGCATGTCACTCGTAGCAGCAATAATATTACAGACCAAGCTACTGGAATTTATCGAACTTTTACTTTTCGCAGAAAATGCTGAAGGACAATCTCCAAATTACCAACTCAATATAAATTCTCAATACTTTTCAATATATCCCGTTTCGATAGCGGCTCGGGTATTTTCCCGTCGATTAAGGATAAAACCGCAATCATCATCTACCTAGCCTTTTCCTGCCTGAATACCAGTATTTTACATGGAGCGACTGCCTATTTGACCTCCACAACCCAGTTACTGGGTAATACGATACCCCTGGGTACGACTGGTTGTCAGACTTTCGGGCTACTGACGACCCGTAACGACTGTCAAAGTTCCACGAATGACAGCCGGGACCAACGGCTTAACGTGCTTTCCGAGGCACGGAGGGGTTTTGATATGTAAAGATGGTCACCCATCCACGGAACAACGTCTGCAAGTGTAGCTTAACCTGATCGATCGACCCGTGCGGCTGTTATTACTTAGCCACAAGCCCCCGCTAAAACCGCAATACTACTGAATATTAAATAAGTTAAATAAAAGCTTGTAAATATCTAAAATTCTCGGAACACGACTAACCTAATCACTGAAAAGTAAGGTTACTAAAATCTAAAAGTATAATACCTTATCCCGACAAAAGTACTACTAATTGTATATTATTAGTAGGTACTTTTAGCATTTTGCGTTATTAACAGGATAGGATAATAATCCTATACTGTTAATAACGCGAAATTTTGTGAGGATGCATGATATTTGTTACATTTTCACGCAAAACTAATATATATGTATATAAATAAAAATATACATACAATAATTCTAATTTTTTGTCAGATTATTGTACAAACAACACACTAAAGCACTAGTGTTTTAATTTTTTAGTCCACACAATAGATTATTTGTAAATAGATAACTGCTTCATATTTTGCAATAAATTACCAGGGTTGTGTCATCGTGCTTCTCTTTCTTTTCTATGCAGTCCGACAAAGACCGTGCTTTAGGTCATGTAGTTGCCTTAATAACGCGAAAGTTTGTGAGGATGCATGGATGTTTGTTACTATTTCACGCAAAAACTACTGAATTAATTTAAATGAAATTATAATATAGGATACTTTTATCCCGATATTCTCATGGGATCGACACTTATGCGGGTGAAACCGCGGGGCGCTGCTAGTATTACAAACATTATTGAATGACGAGGAAATATGACCGATAAAATTCTTTGTGGCTTGTGCAAACAGAAGGAAAAGGATCTAGAATTTTAGAAGGTACTAGAAGGATCGAAACTTCAAGGTAATAAATACGCTTCGCCCTGGCTGAACGCTAAAACACCTTGAAGCGTGAAAGCTAACTTGGTCAAGTTCAATGCTACTGGGACCCACGTGTCTGTTTTCCGATAAACGGAGCCAATTGCAACTAACTCTCCAACTTTCCCAGAGACAATGTCTCATCTGTCTGTAATTTAATTACATAACTTAAACCCTTCAAATCTGAAAACACGGTAGATCGCTCTTAGCGATAAGACCGCCCATTGTGTCACCCTTTGTACAGTTTCTATATTTATGTCTGTAATTTATATGGTGTACATAATAAAGAGTATTCTATTCTATTCTATACGGCAGCAGAAATAGCAAAGGTGGCAGTTTTCCCCGCGCGAGTATTTTCACACAGATCTTTTATCTATGCTAATAATAAACGCGCTTATCTCTGGTATTACCTGTCGGATTTGAAAAATTCATAGCCCAATTCTTAAGGAAGGTTATCGGATATTGAACATCACGCTTTTCGTCTTTTTGGACGGCTCCTAAGGGTCGTACCTCAGGAGCCGAGCAAAAAGACGAAAAATCAGAAGAACGCGAAGTGAAAACGAAGCAATAGCGCGAGCGGGTGATGCCATTGCATTATCCACTCGCGCTGTTGCTTCGTTTGTGGTGTCTTACGTGCAGTGCAATACCCCGCTGTAATATCGTGTTTTAGGAAAAGTTTGGATTTGTATAAATTGTAGAGCGTCGTCTGTCATTAATACCGTGTATAGTAGCAGTCGGCTTCCAAGGCTTGATGGGTCATATTACCACTCGGGACCCGTAAGTTGAGTGTACTCACCTCCGAATGTTTTTCAAGGAGTACTCAACGCGCTCCAGAAGCCCCAGGTCGCTGATGACGTTGTTGTGACTCTTGATCTTGACCAGAGTTAGCGTCTTGTCGGTGAGGCACAGGTTGTAAAGACCCTGGATGTTCTTCGTGGCACCCAGACCTTTCTTCTGGACATTCACTTGCCATACGTGTTCTGGAAAAGTAATAAATGTCCGTTGTTTAATACTTACTCTGCTCGGAAATAATTATTATGTATTGCTTGGGATTGGGACAAGGGGTCCACAAAAAAATCGGTGAGTGCGTGGGGCTGTAAGAGAGGGGTTATATGTGGGATGTTAGCTCACGTACTACCAACTTCGGACTAGCGAATATTCACATCATGACATCCTAACTATTATAAAATATTATTATATATAATAATTATAAAATATTATAAATGCGGATGTAAGTTTGTTTGTTACCTTTTCACGCCTAAACCACTGAACCGATCATCCTGAAATTTTGCATAGGTATACGTTGTCAGGTGTACCTATAGAAACGGACATAGGGAACCTTTCATCCCGAAAAAAAGTGCTGTTCCCGAGGAAAACCACAATAATGATATTATGAGAATAGATGGCGCCACGTGTCTTTTGAATAAAAAACAGACGTCTGTCGGGTCAGCTAGTCGATTGTATAGGTATTTAGCTTGTGCCAAAACGGAAGAAGATTAATCATGAAAATAATATTTTAGCAGACTTAATGGTGGAGGATACCCATAAGCCACCTTAGCGAGCCCTATTCATCAAACCACGATCCTCTGTTTTTCACATCCAAGCTACCTACATAGTTTTCGTAGGCACCAGGTTCTAGTAATTAGAAGCTAGCATTTGCCACTTAATAGTTAGATACCTAGTGTAAACCCACAAACACATTATACTAATAGTAGGTAGCATGAAGTCCTCACATGCAAACGTTATTTATTATTTACCTATAAATAAGCGCTTAGTAGGGAAAAGAACCAACTTGGAAAACAGCGTTTCAAAATAAAATTCATGAAATTAATACCGATGTATTTTTTCCTCTAATATTTTGTTTATTTCGCTCTGATGCCTACTTATTGTTTATTTGCAGGCATGTAAAAATATTGTTTTTGTTCAGTAAAAGTAACTAAGGCCCGCGACTTCGTTCGCGTGCGTGTCGCTCACTGGCTTTCATGGTTTTTTTTTTGCGTGGAACCCTCTTTCTTTTTTTTAACCGACTTCAAAAAAGGAGGTTCTCAATTCAGATGTTTATATTGTATATACAATTTTTTTAAAGATATGTTCTGGCATAACTCCCTCATATACATATATGTATAGACGGGTTTGCAATTTTTTTTTGTTCGAAAGAGGTTTATTCCGAAATGGTCTCTTCAATAAATGCCAGCAAATCAACCGCGATTGTTGCTATAGCATATGTATGCATTGTTTACGCAATCACACAACATAACATCACGCCTTGTACCCTTAAAAGGGGTAGGCAGATGTGTTCAATAGCTTCCTGTCACTGATGTTCACGTAGCAAGTAGTGTTAGGTAGGTATATGAATTTGTTTGGGGTAGGTAGGTACAACAAAAAAGAGAAAAATAAAAACTTTTTACAAGAAAAAAAAAAACAACCGACTTCCAAAAAAAAAACACTACAAAGTGAAAAATAACTTTAATTTCGGAAGTCGGTGTCGTTGGTTCTACATTTTCATTTTTTGACACCGACTTTCGAAATTAAAGTTATTTTTTTAATGTATTTGCTCTTGACTCTAGTCTAGGTCAGAGGTGACAGAGACAAAGTCTACGATGGAGTGAGCTTACCCAGAAGAAGCTTGTTCACTCTTAGTTTGAAGAGATTCGGGTTGTATGTATTTTTCACTTTGTAATGTTTTTTTTGGAAGTCGGTTGATTTTTTTTTTCGTAAAAAAGTGACTGACTTTAAAATAAAAGTTACTCTTTATAATAGCGGCCAGTGAAAGTCCCTTCAAAATCGGTCCAGCCGTTTCGGGAGATTAGCCAGAACAAAGGCAGAGAGACACAACAATTAAAAATAGTTTTTTTTGTTATAAGTACCGAATATACTTTTATGCATTTAGTAAAAAGCTGTTATTTTGACATAATATTACAAACGGACGGTTCAATTTCATTTATTTGTAAGTATAGATTTATTGGTCGCAATAATATTAATTTACCTGACGACCATATAAAGTAACATAAGTTTTAATTTAGTAAATTATTTAAGGAATGACGCAAAAATCTGTATTACAGAATTTATTATCTAAAATTAGAAGTAAAATAACATAAAATAGTTCACATAGTTGAGCTAATAACATCAAACTAACATAGTTAGGTAATTACTTATTAGAAAGAAACTAACGGAAACAAACATCTCAAGTATTCGAACAAAAACGGCTCTGATACCTCACTATTACCAAAGCGCGCCAATCTAGATGTATCTATACAATGCCTAGGTCATTAGCGTTCAGCTGTGACCTAATGACCTACAAAGTTTGTTCTGTTTTCATAGTTTTGGAGCCACATATAACTTTGTTACGATAAAAGGATTGATGTGTTATGGAATGGATAAAATAGGGAAATATTTCACGAGAAACTAAGTTTATCTAGGGCGTTATTATCTACGAATTTCAATAAATATCGCATGTTCTCTAGGACAATTTCTGGCAAAGCGAAATGCTTATTGAAAGAAGAGTTAGCTCTGAAGGACTGTCACGTGACATCCTTGTTGGTAACCCCTACATTATAGTTCCTAGAATTTAGGAACTCAGAGGTGAGCAGTGTCACAGTATAAAGACATACAGTATTGTATCTCGGCCGTAACCTTGATGTAAATGCCTACAGCCGCGCGGTACGTAAACATGCGATAGGGCTGCCCGCCTCCAGTATTTTAATTACATTTGCCTACTTTGTGTTTCCATTTAGTTTTGTTATTGTATTTTACTGTGTGTACATAAATAATAAAATAAATAAATATACCTACTTCTTTTTATATAAACAAATAAAATACTTTGTGAATTGAATAGGAAGTGTTTAATAAAAATGCGTGTTGTTTTGATCGCCGCCGCACGACTCCAGCTAGTGAGCAGCGCGCTGTTGCTATTCAAATTTCGAACTAATCGCCGCGCGGCGCTATTCAGTAGTAGGCAGCGCTAGCGCGCTGTTAAAATGGCGGGAAAGCAAGTGTGCATTCACAGATTGATTTTATTTAAAATTAAAAAAAAACAGTTTATTCGGTAATTTAAAAACTTGGCTGCATGCTCTAGTGTCTTTGCCAACATTTTCACGCAGCCACGGCAGAAAATAATCCTCGCGCCATTTTTCTCAAATTTTCTTTTCTTTGTACTTGTATTGTGAAATGTTTTTTTTTTTGTTTCCTCGCAAATGTGTTAAAAAACGTCGTACGATATACGTGCGTATTGGTTATAACATCTTAACGCACTAATATCGTAATGTACTATTACAGAATTATAATCATTAAAGTCATCAACACAACTCTCTAAGACCATGTAAGTCCAAAGAATGATGATTTCATGAAACAGTTATTCTTATTACAGTAACAGTTATTCAATAAAAATAATTAATTTTATTCATAAAAGTATGCAATCATTTCATTAATGTTTTGTTATAATGTTGTCACGTTAAACTATCGTCCGTAAAACGACTTTACAGACAACCAATTTTTTTCTAGTATTATTCATACACACAGTACAATAAACAACTATTATTAATAATAAAAACCACGTCTTTACTTTGAATTATACAAACTAACAAAACACACATGCCCCGAGGTTTTAACACAAGTGTACCTACCGTATAATGATTCATGAACCGCCTATAACTACCTATTTCACTCGTGTCTATCACTTTCCTTTACTTTAATCACTTTATTTATTAATCCAGACATCTTTTTTTCCGGAGGTAATAGGAAATACTTATCCATTAAAAAGACACACATTATGTACCTACCCACTAGTAAGTAAAATAGTCTTACCTTTCAGAGTTTCCAGGTAATGTAAAAAAAGCTATCTCTGGATGCGTTATTGACGAATTCATGCAACCAAAAACAGCACAATATCGCCTACTCGTCATATTAAATATGTACTTGAACTTATTTTTAGTGAAAAAATCGCGCGGTTATTGTTATAAAAAACAACACACCGTCCGTTCGTCACTGTTGCACAGTCGCGACTCCGAGCCGCCTGAGCGCACACGGTGATCGAAGCGCGTAGGTATAGCCCGCGTTTCGTCCGTTTGTATGAAGACGACCTACTGTATATATCATTACCGTGGCAGTGTTGATTAAAGGTGCTTATCTCAGAAGATTAGTAAACCCCACAGGGTGGCTTGTTGCGAGAATGAACGCTGCTGAGGCTAGGACTTATAGGTATACACAGGCCGCAACTAGTCTAGTTTCTAAAAGTTATCAATCAATTACCCTTCACCGCTTCCTAGTGCTTTCGCTAGGAAGAATAAGTGGCGCAACAATGTCCCCAGCAGCACAGCTGTCTGTTCATTTAACTTCAGACTAAAAGTGTCGTAAACTTCAGTCTAAAATTCAACAGCATCCGAAGATTTGAACAGGCAGCACCAGTGCGTCAAGCCTATAAAAATCGTCCGCACCTGCCCCATGAGTGATTGAGTTATCTAAGCTATAGTTTTGGTACCATTGTTTATCTATTGATAATTTTTACCACCTACGACAACCGACGGTGTGGCGCAGTTAATCAAAAGGTTTTTTATGATGTTGATGAACCTTTGCAGTTTCGACGTTATTTACGTTACACGTAATGTTAGAAAGAACGGTACACTTTAATTAGTTTAATTAGCTACTATATATGGTGATTTGCAGATAAACAGTTCTTATGACGCAACTGTTGTTGTTATTGCGGTTCTGTTTACGCGCGGCCTAGAATGGTGCGAATGTATTGGGAGGTTTTCCTTTTAGAAAGGTGATAAACACAACATACAAACGAACTTGGAGTTGATTCCTATAGCCCCCAGGTCTGAAAAGCGGGGTTTTGGGCGTGTGACAGGATAGGGGAGGATCTGCTGCAGGTTCCAGGCCAGGGAGAATGCGTGAAAAAATCCCGCCGTCAGTACCTGGGGAACCTGAGAATTCAATTCCATATCTCTGTGGTGTAACAACAACTCGAAGATGGAGTGGTTCATTTAAAAAGAAACGATAGGTCATCTGACAGGTTTTGCCTCTATTTATAGGACTATACATATACTAGGTTAACTGCACAAGTTTGAAAACATAATAAAATCAGCTTACCCACTCTATAATCAAAGGCGTAACAGTGCGTTACGTGTGATGATAAGATAACAATGTATCAGCTGATTATCCTTGTGCACGGACAGTTGAAGGAAATTATTTGTTATTGTAGGTAGTTCATTATCAACATATCAGCGCACGAACGTTACAAAACATTTATTATGATCCTTCTCCATAACTGATTGAAGTAAGTAAGTGTAAATATCTCTGGGACTGCCAATAAACTCTGAAGAAATTCGGAAACACAGAATCGTGCAGAATGGCAAAAAAGGACGCTTATACCCAGAAGTGAACGAATCCTGGCTGAAATGATGATGAGATATCTTGTATGTTGAACCTACCACCATTTAAAAACTTCCAGGAAAGAAAAAGTAAAGTGATACAGGTAAGAACTATTTTGCGCTTCTGCGCATCAATTCGCAACAAAGGTCATCTGATGCGTAGTGCGTAGGCAACGCGGCAACGGAACTCCGTGCAGAAATACAAAGCAACAGTTTGTTTACATGAGTGAATGAACAAGGCAAGACCAAGGCCTATGTTCTGCTGTTATTATAGAACTGAACATTATTGCGCTGGCCTTGATCGAGAACGTGTACGAAACTCAACATTTCAGCTGAAAGACGTCCTGTGTTGGACATAGGTGTCCCCCAGGGATTGCTAACTGCGGAACTGATAAGCCCCCATCCCGCGGATTCCTGTGACCTTTACTAGCTCGTAGTTCCACCTTGTGGGGGCCTGTATACTCACATTGTATGGCGCTTTTGCAACTAACTTCACTACTAGTTGGGCTTGAGTAAGCTAAATTCGACTCAACTAAAGTTAGGCAACCAAAACTTTACAATAAGGCGAAAGGTCAACCCTATTCGGAGGCGCTACACTTAAGTATGTAATGCACAAATTGTAAAGGAACCGTGTACTCATTGTTGAAAACCAATGTTATATAATTATGTATTAATAATAAATAAATAAATAAAAATTCCAATCCATATTAATATTTCAAAGAAAAACACGACGTCTACGTTTTCAATTGAAAGTATTGAAACGGCAAACGTATCACATATGTAGTTACCTGTACGTGGTACTACACGTTGATATGTTTGCAGTTCACGTACCACGATAAGTAAACACAATCGTTTACGGACATCACAATAAACAATACAATTAATCAATGCACTAGTAAACACACAAATTAGTTAGCAAACAAATATGAGATCACGCGCTGACCTATGACTATGATTGGTCGACAGTTTGTGCTTGCGTGTTCTTTTATACATATGTACATTAAAATATGGTAGGCAATTTTGGATGTAGGTTTTATAAAAACCGCTATTACTGATCGGCAATCCAAAGGAAATGCCCTCTACACTACTGTGAGTGGACTAGCAAGTTTTGCTCAAAATCCTACTAATATTAATGTGAAAGTTTCTGAAGATGTTTGGATGTTTGTTAATCAATCACGCGTAAACCGTTGAACAGATTTACGAGTAGATGAAATTTGGTACAGAGATAGTTTGAGTCCCGGGAAAGGACATAAGATAGTTTTTATCCCAATATTCCCACGGGAGCGAAACTTGCGCGGGTGAAACCGCGGGGCGCTGCTAGTACGAATTATGGCGTTATAGAAAGAAGCCTTGCTGTTGATTAAAAATAATGGGGATGATGATGAATGCAATCCAAACGGTAATTTGTAATCGTATTATGATGTTATAGAGCACAAGGAATTGAAAATATGAGGAGCACTTAGTGTTGAGAGTCCTGGGAGATATCCTGCTCACATAAGTAGTTTAATTCCCATTGTAGTACAATGTTACAATCTAGACGTAACTGTCAGTCTCAAATGAGAAACTGATCGCCTTTTCCTATCAATTCCAAGAGCTATTAATACAAGCGAAGACCATTTAACAACGTTCAACTTAAATCTACGAAACATGTTTTTAAATATGACAGAGACACTATGATCTCATGGTGTTTACTTATCGAAACCGTAACAGGCGCCACGTAGTACCAGTATCTTGAATAGCCGGGTTTTTCTTATGATGGCAGGCAGCAGCCAGGGTGTAAAGCAAAAGCCAGGTCGTAAAGTCATTAGTATTTTCTACTTTAGGCCACCAAACTTAAGTATTACGGCTCCGGTCGTTGTTTTAAAGTCAACGGAATCATGGACATAAGTCAGATTTGTAAATGTATACGACGCGGAACCGTACTGGCTCTCGTGTAGTCCTAGCCGAAAAATGTTGACGTCAGCGAAAGAAATGACTCGATTTTTAATCGTCACTAAAGTTGGTAGGGGGGACCCTACCAAAGTAGTGACGATTAAAATTCGAGTATTAGGGCGAGATTCGAGAGACCTGAGGACTGCGGTAGGCTGAGTTGATTGATCGCTACATACGATCGAGTAACCGCGAGGCCCCGAGGCTAGACCGCCTGCTACGTCACAAGTGCAAAAACCGTAAAAATACCACAACACATCTCACGAACCGCGTCAATGTAGTCTGCTAAAATACGAATAAAAAAAAATCCCCGTAACGTAAACGTCGAGTAACTAATGACTAATCATGACAGAAAGCTAATGATATCAGCATTTTTCAGTAACCTCGAAATGCATTTTGGTCGCAAAACCACTCACAACTCGATCTAAAAACTTTTTTTACAAAAAAAAACACTACAAACAAAAAATAAGTTTAATTTTGGAAGTCGGCGTTAAAAACAAAAATGCGAAACAAACGACATCGACCTCCATTTTTTTGGAAGTCGGTTGTTTTTTTTTTACTTTTTAGTTGTACTTACCCCACACAAATTTATACATACAATATGTATAACACTACTTGCTATGTAAATACATATTAGTGACAGGAAAATATAATAATATTAAAACATCATCAATCTATACTAACTGGAAAAAAATCGTATTATTGAAGCCAACTCAAAAACTACCCAAGCAAAGATAATAAAATTTATAAATAGGACCACCCCCCCCCTGAGGCATACCTTATCTATTAAAAAAAGAAATTTGCAAATCCGTCTTTAAATGACGGAGTTAGACCCGAATATACCTACATTAAAAAAAATTGTATAAACATCCAAATTGAGAACCCCCTCTTTTTTGAAGTCGATTAAAAATCAAAACAACCCTACCCTAAGAGCCCGTTCCCACTTGTCGGCTGTGGGGCCCGGATCTTTATCGGGTGTCGGCCGGCGGGCGGCGGCGCCTCTGTTCACACTAATCGGTTATCGGCCACGGTCGAAGCTGATGCCAATTTTTGACAATCTAAGCGAGGCGACTATACACGATGGACGTCGACGAAGTTCTTGTTGTGATGTATTATTATTTGAGAAGAAAACGGATAACTACAGCAAAATAAAGAAAACTTTGGCTACACCCAAACCTGAGGGAAATATTTAGTTTGAGAACATTTCAGAACTTAATAATAATAACAGAATCGAGAAGTGATGCAATTAAGTTTTAGATTTCAATAACTACATTCAACGGCCTATTGTATCAGTGAGCGTAAACTACTTAACAAAATACAATTTAGGTATTCAAGATTCATATTTATTTCCATTATTTATTACGAAACAACAAACGTGCGTACAATAAAAACATAACAACTCTGCTTCCGCGTCGCGAGTGTGCGCGATCTGCGGCACTGCGGCAGCGACAGCGACGCACCACCTGTGCGTCGCTGTCGCTGCCGCAGTGGAACAAGGGAGGAGGTGGAGTGGTACAAGGGAGGCAGGGAAGGCGGAACAAGGGGTAATTAGGGGTTGCGGGGAGGGGGTTGTCGGCCCCGACATCCGACAAAATGTGAACAGCGTCAAAATAGGCGAGCGATATCCGACACGATTTATTTCCGAGCGTAGAGGGCTGGCAATACACCTTATACACCCGACATTTCTTCTCGGCGCCGCCACAAAATCGGCGTCAGACAAGTGTGAATACCTTCCTTCGTATAAAATGCTCTACAGTACATCCGATTAAAATCCGGGCCAGACATCCGACAAGTGGTAACGGGCTGTAACAACCCTACAATCGTAACGTGTGAAAAGGGCCTTCACTCGATTCCGACGAGCTCGTATTAAGATTAATGATTGTATTCGTATGTTTACCCACAGCATCACAATATTACCGGGGGTCAACGACACCCCAGCTCTAACGTACGCGCCTAAATTTTCATAGTACATACATGATCGTGCTTTGGCGTTTTTATGGCATGTTCGCTTATTATTGTCTGATGCGAAGTTATTAGGATTTTGTTTTAATGTTTGTTTATTGTCTAGCTGGTGGCGCCCGCGGCTCCGCCCGTGTGTCGTGCTTTCCGATTAGACGCAAGAGACTGCAAATTACGTTTCTTACGCAGTTCTGTCGTTCATATTCGAGTTTTGTAATTCTGTTTCGTTTTTAGGGTGTCACAATCAATGTTTTATGAATATTAACTACTCTACGTTTAGTACATGCTCCCGTACTTAGTGGACTATTAAATAAAAAGAAAAGTCATGGTTTCCTAGAACCGTTACAGTACAGATGAAGAAAAAAAAACCGGTAAAGTGCGAGTCAGATTCGCGCACCGAGGGTTCCGTACAAATTTATAGGTATGTAACTGCAAATTTACGGTTTTCGGATTTTTTCCTTTTACCTTGTGCTACATGAAATTGTGTCTTGCCAAATTTCATGATTCTTGGTCAACGGGAAGTACCCTATAGGTTTTGATTCCCTTGCGAGTATCAAAATATGCGGCATTAACGGAACATAAACGCCCGTATCTTTTGATTGCATTAACTTAGCTTAGAAGTTTGATTTTTTCACTGCTTCAAGGGAATGCATTGCAGCCATGAGTATTTGATATTAATTTCAACTTGATAACTCCATGCGTTCCTGAGAAAAAGGGTCTTGACAGACGGACAGACAGATGGACAACGAAGTGATCTTATAAGGGTTCCGTTTTTCCTTTTGAGGTATGGAACCCTAAAATATTAGTGTTATTGAACTCGCAGTCTATAGATCCCATGATACTGGTTTAGGTAGTCCTATTAGGTAGCAATTGAAACTTATAAGATACAAATTATATTTTTGTGCAAACATCTTATTTCTTGAAGAAGAATGAATCAGATGGTCAATCTGATTTACTCTGGAATGATAAGAATCATTTGTCTAACCAAAAATAAACGTTGATAAAAAATTAAATGCAATAGCCATTATAAGAGGAATCTAGTATCTATATTCTTATGAGTATCTAGATTTCTTTCAAGAATAGACGTTTTATCTATCTATCTATCTATCAAGCTGTTTTCAACTTCAATACAAAAGTTTGCCAGAAGTAACTTTCTAAGCAGGCCATTAAATAATGAAAATGCCCCAAGCAAACAGAAATATTCTTGTGTAAGGGATAAAAAAAATTGTGATTAATAGTTTATAGCTTATTATTATTAACTATCGTAATTCAACCTCGAGCTGTTAAATTAAGTAAATAAAGAAAATTGTTTACTTAGTGGGTTTGGACGGTTTAGATTCAACTGTGTGGTTCTTTCCTCAAAAGAGCATCTCAAACATCGATCTACATGGTCTTCATATAACCTGACCAAGATTATGTCTGGACTTTAAAAGTGACTGACCTCTGAGTTTGTTTCGGCCTTTATTCTCAGAGTAATCAGATAGGAAATGCCAACATCATCTAGTTTAAAAAAAATATGATTGACGTGTAAAAGTGTTTGTGCTAACCAACTTACAAAAACAAAATTATTTATCATCTAACATCTGGTAGGTGGCGCAGGTGAAGCCGCAAGCAGAAGCTAGTTTTCTATAAAATTATGTTCATACATACTTTGGTTGTTCATTGAGCTAGGAATTTCATTCGCACGCTTGACATATTTCAAAATTTTCTACATAATATCTGTTGTATTTGTAAACCTTTTTGTTAGATTTGTTTTGAGATTGATTAAATAATAGTAAACAGGATTCCATGTGAAAACCAACTTGTGAATGAAAAATGTTGATTGCTAGGTATTATATTTTGCAACTTGTAACTTTTAGAACAAATAAATTAGCTAACCAATTCCCAACATGAGCGAACGGTGTGATGTTATTCATTATGATTAGTATTTATTGAAGTTTTTAGTTACATTAAATATGTGCTAATTATAAAGGAAATATTTATACATTTTAATTCAAACAGAATTACTAAACTACTTTAATGATGGAAATGACAATAAATTATGTTTTTGTATATGTAACTACACACAAGCTAAGGATATTAAAACAAATAGTAATTATGTGACGAGTTGAATCTACATAACTGCGAGATTATTTTAAATTTATATAAGATTTCGCAAAAAAAAGTTTGGCATGTATTTGCAAGACCAGATCAACATTACACATTCATTAGAATAAAGTAATTGCAAACTAATTTGATTTAAGTAAGTACTTACATAAAGTATTTGAAAAAAAAAATTGTATGGTTCATTCACATTTGCCAAGGCAGCATGAATAGTGAATGTTCACAAAGGGTTTACACTTGAACATGACATTGGTACCTACATAACCTTAAACATTCCAGCATGTACTTACTACTCTTTTTAGTAAACATTGAGGGAAAGTTTACGAAAGTTTTCAGACTTACGTATTGGGTGAAGCAGCTCGTCGCTGGCGTCCTCAGTGCGGTGCTGCTTCAGGATGGCGGACAGCCAAGCGTGCAGGTCCTGCTCGTTCTCCGCCACCACGCAAAACTGCTCCTCTCTGGTGAACAGCGCGATGACGTGCTTCTGCTTCAGGTCCAGACGCCGCATGATGTTATAGCAGCTCTTCAGCGGCAGCACGCGGCGCGGCGCCACTCCCGCGCGGAACTTCTTCTCCGACTCATAGTACTCCAGCCGCGCCGAGCACTCCGGGGTCTCCGCGCGCAGCACAAAGTACTTTTTCTTCATCGTCTTCAGCTTTCGCAGCTGCCCTTGGCGCACCACGGCGCCCGCGCTCCCGCCTCCCGCCGCCGACATCACTCCTGCATCCCAGTCCCGCACCTAACGACTCTGGCACATGCCAACCGATAACCTTGAAGTTGTTTACACCAATGATGAAAGTCACCCTAATAAACGACGAATAGTAAAACACTGTCGACGGACACGCGCCACGACTAAAAATACTTACAATAATCACCATAAAGTGCGTAAATAGTACCTCGTTATGATAAATCGAACGGCGTAACGAATCCGACGTAGTACCATAAGAATTTATTCCGTGGGCAGAGCCGCGGCGATTCCTCACTAACACGATAACAGTAATGTTAAAAATCTTATCTTTGCGAAATAATCATAACACATCAACAACAAACACTACTTCAATCCATAATTTGGTACGCTCGCTGTTACACTCGGTCATTCACAGACACTCGAGTTTAGAAAGAGATAAAATCATTCATAGTAAACGTAATTCGCACCGCACGCCCTTCCGTAGGTACGCAGGGCATGGAAGTCATGCCGTGGTCATGCCTCGCGACATCAAAACATTCGATTTTCACGTTGTCACTCACTGCTAAGACACACCACTGTTTTGCAAACCATTACAAATGATAAACGAGGAAATGTTTTTGTGTTTGACCACTTATTTTATAAAAAAACACGTATTTGCGCCTCGTTTTTTATTGGTTCTTCACTATTGCGTGTCATTTATTTGTACGACGAAATAGTACTCCATCGAACTATGTATACGGCGCGTTATCTTTATATGTTTGTCGCGTAACCACTAACCAATCATAGCGTAGTATTCCGCTACGGCATAAAACATGTTCTATAACGTCTAATAGATTGTCTGTGCTATTGTATTATTAGCCAATCATCGTCTACGATTCGCGAGCTGTAGCATCGATTGTGATGAGACCGTATACTGCCAAAGTATAGAGTGTTATTGTAGTACGTTGAACTTCCCTGCAAAGGGACTCCCGCGTTTTTTGAAAAAAAAAAACGTAAGCTGTAACTTACAGCTATTATAATAGAACGAGAAATAATTGCAGACCAATCAAAAAAAAGATCAATTTCCCTAAAATGTTACAAACGAATTTTGCTCCTTTTACAATAAGTTTCAATGGTCCTTTTGGTCCTTGGTGTTCTGGTAAGGAAAAAAAATTATGCTATTATTCCCATTATACTTGAATTATTTCGACCTGAAACGTTTTATCTAATTGACAGAGGTTCCTCGTGACAGTTCTTAAAATTTTTGGATACACAGTCACAGATAAACTGGGATTTCTTAGAACGTTGTCAATTTTGTATATTATTTTTATACATTGAAATAGTAGAACTAAAATTAAAGAAAGAAAATACATTTATTTAGCACAGACTAAGAGACACACAATACACCAGATAGTTAGATAATTATAGTCGTACATCAGGAAAAAAAATAAGATAAAAATAAAAAGTGCAAAGTCCGATGTAAGAAATTAGCAGGAAAGTGTGCCTCACGGCTGCGCCAAAAAGGCCCAGTTCAGTTCATTAATTACTAAGTATAACGCATTTTTTATTGTGGTAAAAATTTGGTAGTATTACAGTGGAGTCATTTTAATAGGTAACATTTGACGTCTATCAGTTTTATCCTCATAGTGAGGTGACCTGCTTATAAACATCGATTAAAGTGAATGAATCGATACAGACTTGAAACATATGCGAATTTTAAAAATCATTAGGCGAATCCCTGTCCCATTATTATTATTTTTTTCGTAAATTTAAGGAGCAAAATAAGACAAGTACACAATTTAACAAAAAAATTGCATTTTTATTCAGTTGAACTATCAGAACTGTTAAAAGTATTGTCATCTTCATCACTGCTGTCAGCACTCAGAGATATTATTAATTCATTTTCAATAATATTGTCTATTCTCACATCTCGTTCAAAATCTTGTAAAATTATTTTCTTTGTTTTCTCTACGACTTTTTTCCAGTCTTCTGTAGTGACTTCTGCACACGCAGTTTTTAGCAGAGACATCATTTTAGCAGTACTGAAGGGTGGTTCAGTATTGTTCCGCGCTGCATAACCCTTTATTTGTGCCCAAATAAGCTCGATGGCGTTATACTGGCAATGGTAGGGAGGCAATCGAATAACTTCGTGTCCATGCTCTAGGGCTAGTTCATCGATTACATAGCGGAGCTTGGACGGCTTAGTTGCTTTTACTAGATTTAACAACTCAACTTTTAATAAAGTTGGACTTGCATCCACACCATTTCTTACCAGCCACGAGACAATTTCTTGCTTTTTATTTGCTTGAGTTGGTGGTTTATCAACTTGTACAGAATGATACGGTGCATTGTCCATTATAATTTTCGATGGGTTTTCTAAGCTGACTAGCAGCTTCTCAAACCACTCTTTAAAAACCTCAAAGTTCATTTCCTCATGGTAATCACTTGTAGTTTTAGAGGCGAATGCGAGGAGGCAGTCTGGAATAAAACCTTGAGAAGCTGATCCCGCGTGACATATAATAAGTCGGGCTCCTTTTCCCGGTGGAACTTTTGAGGTGGACGCCGCTGTATCATCGGTCCATGTCCGCGAAACCGTATGGTTCACATTCAACCATGTTTCGTCAATAAACACGACATTGTCCCAATCTGTAATTTTATTTACTTGACGTAAGAATGTTACTCTCTTCAAAATAATATCGTAGCGTTCTAGCAGGATTTTCCGCTTGTCAGATTTTTTAAAACTAAAGCCAATCGATTTCAAAACCTTTGATAGAGACGATTTACCGCCAAAAAATAAGCCTGCGTCTTTTAACGAACTTATTAGCTTTTCCCGTGTAGGATATTCTTTTCTCGAGTAATATCCATAAATGTGGTTGCGAATTGCAGCAGCATCAAAATTATCAATGCCAACAATTTTCTTGTCCCTCTTTCTTTTTTTCGGTGTACGTAAAGTATTATCTTCTGAGCCTGATGGTCCGTATTTCTCTTTCAGAATTTGAGTTACTGTCCTCTTCCCTATTCCCAATGCTTCGGCAACGCGTTCTCTCGGTTGTGTCAATGGTAAAAGAGGCCCATCGTTAATTGATTCCCGTTCAAAATAATTGTACAATTTCACCACTAGTTCGCGAGATTGACTGTTTAGCGTTTTCCCCCGTTTCGACATGGTAAGACTGTAATGTTGTTCTTGTTTACTAATCGTTAAGCAATCGGAGTCCAATTTATAGCCAGGTAAACGTAGTAAGATCAGTCCAATAAAAAAGCCGGGTCAGAACAAAATAACAGAGAGCACACCAAAAACGCACAGTCACTTCGCACAACGACAAAAGACTGCGTCATATAATGGCGACATGACATGGCGTCATCGACAGGCACTGGTGTTGCCAGCAACATACCACCTAAATTGTACCTAACATCAATGATTTTTCTATTTAATTATTTTTTGTATTTTTATACCTAGTTAGTTAAAAGAATAATAAATAAATGTTTTATTATAATCACAACGTGGTTATTAATTTATGGTGATATTTCTTCACAAGTCGTCATTGCATTCGATTCTACTTATCAGCTTTCGATTTTTAGAGTAACATCCCTAGTGTTTAAAAAGAAAAATGGTTAACTGACGTAACCTTGTAACCGCGACGTTCAGTTCTTTAGATCAGAAATTGTTTATTATGTTTAGAATGGTTTATTAATGAAAGCAAATCGTAAAATTACTCGTATCGGTCATTATTACAATAAATATGTAATCGTAATTGAAAAAAGGTAAGCAATTGTGCAGTTCTAACAAAACGAAAAAATATGTTATTTTATGCCCGCCGTTACAAGGTTACGTTGTTGAATATTTGATGAATTGTCAAATGTTACCTATTAAAATGACTCCACATTACTTACTCGTATTTATCGTATTTTTATTTGTTGATTCGGATTCATGTAAACCCTAGGTTAATTATCCGATTATTATTGGTGACACTGGTTCAATATGTCCGACGACGTCCGTCATTCATTCATTCATTTGCCTTGCTAAAAAAGGTATAGAAACGAGAAATGTTGGCAAATTAGTGACGATAATACGTGTTATCTTTCTTGTTCAAGTTATTATTGCTTTTGTTTTACACAAATACTCGTGAATCGGGACGCGTATTGTTGATTATGAGCCGCTTTGGTAATACTCAATATGTTTACATTGTGAAATAAGTTCGTAGACAGTTCTTTCGCCGTTAAATCCCTATTCATAGCAAAAGGAGAGTTTTTTGTTGAGCTTGCTGTGTTTGATAAGTGATTTGGGTGTGCGGCGACGTTAATAGACCGTGTCTGTGTACTGTTATTCGATAATTATTGTGTGGTGTGAAGGTGTTCTATGTTTCGTTGTTCGTTTGTCGTGTGCAATCGCAATAGTCCCCGCTTTGCGGTGCAGTTTTGTAATAGTCATTAGAGCGTAGAAAATATGTCAAGTGGATTGACCCTAGTAAATATTCTAATTTTACAGTAATCTCGTTTACTAGGCAATTCTGTTTATCTGTTTATAGTATTGCTATTGTAGTATACCTTAAAACTTGTTATATTTTACACAGGGCCCAAAGTATAGCTGTGAAGTAGAACAATGGATGCAAAATTCTAATCAATAAGGTAATAATGATTTGTTTTTACTGGTTTCTTATTGTACTGAGTGCCCAGGGACACTAACAATAACTATGCATAAGTTTAAAAAGTGATTGTCTGTCACAAAGTTAATGAGAAAAAAATGCTAGAGTTATTATACTCAGTATGTACACAAATAACAGGAAGTGAATGAAAGAGTAGTGATGAATTAAAATTATAAAATGAACCAATATTGTAAAATATCTATTAACAATTTGATTTCCTTTTATGTTCATTTTCATTCATTCAAATGAATTATCACTAAATAGTTACTATCAATAAATAATGAATTAGAACTATAGGAAAGTTATGATTCTGAGCTGGCTTGATCAAAGCAGTCAATATTTCCCATATTTCGACGGGTCCCAAGAACAAAGTCGTATCTTCAACTAGACAATATTGAAGATACGACTTTGGGGTCCCAAGAACAAAGTCGTATCTTCAACTAGACAATATTGAAGATACGACTTTGTTCTTGGGACTCGTCGATTTGTACACATAACTGTTGAAAGTTATTTATTTATGATCTTACATCCGTCACAACTTAAAATGAAAGCTTTTTACTGTCATAACGGACCAAAAGTTCAATCATGCAAAGTAATTGCTTGTTGCAACTTAATTCTTATTTTTCTCTTTCTTAGTGAAATGGTGTCAACCAAAGAGACATATCCATTAGGACATCATCAATGGCCAAATAAATAAGGGACAATTTTGTTGTGTCTCTAAGATCATGCTACAAAACTGCAAAATTTGGTAACTGCATTGTTCATCTGCATGACTCAGTCTTGGACCAACTGTATTGTGTACCTATAGTAGCAGATGGATAGATGACTCTTATGGTGTTGTTATAAGGCTTAAATTATAATGATTAGCTTCTCATCATCTATACATACACATAAATAAAATTGAAGTGTCTATTTGTAATATCAAAATAACAGATTTTTATTGAATGACATATCCAAATCAAAGTACATATAACAAAAAAATTATTTTAATTTTTTTGTCTGTTTGTTCCGGCTAATCTCAGAAACAGCTGGACCGATTTTCACGAGTCTTACTGGCAGATGGATGATGTTGTAAGGAGTAACTTACGTTACTTTTAGTAAAGGTTGTGGTTGGTTGTTGTTGTTATTTTTATTCTGAGTCGCCAGCGACAGTTTTGACAGACGCTATGTCATCTGGTATCTTCTGATGCAATGCACGTACGCAGAGGGATGTGGTGCCATCTATCAACCTATGGTTGTGGCAATCTATAATCAGATTATGGAACTAAGAAATCAATTCCTATAATCGGTTTCAATATGTCTGCAATTGTAAATTGCCATGAAAATACTTGGTGCAGCCCTAAATCCAAATGTAATTGTATCGGGCCATATGTATTGATGACTGTCCCATTTGCCGCTGTTAGGCCGTATTTCGTGCTCGTGCAGGGTATCCTAACTGCTGAGCATGAAAAAACACATAAATGAGATCCAGTATCTATCAAAAACATCATCTTCGAATGTTGGTCCGTTACAAAAATACGGCCTGGTTGGGTTCCGCAGAGGTAGGCCGCTATTCCCGACTGCCCATGGAGTTTTCCGACGACCACTGACAGGGCTGCCGGCATTTCTTTGCCTGCGAACCATAAACATAATGATACCAGCAATGAGGGTGGTTTTCAGTCAGCTGACGTGACCGCGATGCAGACCTATGCCTAATATTCCTACACCTAGATCGCTGGCGGGAGCGTACACGACGCTGCATATATATTGCACTCACCTGCTGACCGAGTAAGACTACTTGCTTGGTTAACTCGCCGATTCACGTTTCCATACCTTCCATGAGGGCAGATGTCATTGGGGTCGCCGCACTCGCCACGTGTCGGACACCGGTTGGCGCGATTTCGTGGACCCTGTCTGCCAAGTCCAACATCTTTTCTATGGGTAAATCCGCTTGAGAAGCCACAATAGTCTGAACATTATTCGGCAACAGGCTAGACCACAACATTTTCAGAAATTCTTCCGGTACTGCCGGTCCAGCCAAATGTTGGAGGTGCCTAAAAAACTGGGACGGCTTCAGGTCCCCTAACTCTTCATGCATGAGCATCTGTTTCACTTGTCGCTCCTGCGAGGCCGATAATCGCTTGATCAACTCCGCCTTAAGCTTATCGTATTAGTTCACCGGTGGAGGGTTGGTTATGATGTCCTTGACCTCAGCCACGAAGCGATGATCCAACACGCCGATGACATGGTAAAACTTCGTTGCGTCGGTGGTTATATTGGCGAGCGCGAACTGGCCCCTCATTTAATAGATTGAGAAAGTTAAGATTTACAGTTTGAAATATAAGAGGAAACAAGCATGCGAAATATTATTAAGTAAGTAAATAATAATATAAAATGTGCTGGAAAAATTATGACGGATTTCTGACAGCTTCTCATAGAAAAGTGTCGTCGCGCCGCCTTGAAACGCATAGACAAAAGTGCGAGCTATGTGTGTTCCAAACAGGTGCATCCTCTGATTACGGCCAGTGCCACAAGGTATTAGGGTACCATGCAAAAAAAATGAAAACCCATGAAATCCAATATGCATGAGAAAGAAGTCGCAGGCACAGCTAGTCAAAAATGGAATACTTCCGATGGTTACAGTAATATAACACCTTCCAAAATTATTTAAAGCTATCTATCTTAATTTTCAGATATATTATGGCATCTGGGACATCATCTTTAGAGAGTAATGGCAGTAATGGTGGGTATTGCTTCAAATAATTTATTCTCTACATTTCTTGGTACTTACTAATAATTAATTCAATTTGTTCATCATTTTACTAATCTCATTCTAAGTTTGAGTTTTGAGTTTGAGTTGTCTAGTAAGATAAACATATCAAGCAAACTAAGTTTAAGTTTGAAAGTGGTAATAGTCCGAAAAATGTACTGGTCCTTTGGACCTTATTAAATATATGAGAATAAACTTAAATATACTTCTCATTCAAACTATCTGTTAATTTATTTGTCAGTGTGTTTCATGGGATTTTGAGTAGATTTATTATCTCTTTAATGATGCAGCAGATAAAGAAAGGTAAGAAGTATAAGTTAATTTTAAGACCACGCTATCACATTAGGTATACTGTAATGATAGTGGTAGGGAGATTATGATTAATAAATAAGGTCAAAAGTTAGTTATCAGTCTTAAGGTTTTTGGTTAGGGCCGACTCAAAACCTATGAGATTAGATGAGTTACAGATAATCTTGTGTTACATTGAATTGTCTAATCTATAACTATAGACTATAGTTTTGATATTTGAGTAAAATACTCAATAACATGTGTGTTTTTCTACACTTGGGTGCAGTAGAGAAGGGTCAAGTCAATTTTTGTAAGAGGTAAGCCGGAGTAGATATCTTTAATATGATTATATTATTTGTCTATATACACTGACTGTGCTATTTTTCAAAGGTAAGCCGGTAGGAATCGAGTTGTATGGATCCTTCGCCACTGCTTGGGTGTTATACCTCATAAAAATGAAGAATTTGTTATTTTTTAAGAGTTCTTTCCTTAACGTTTATTGAATTATGGGTTCAGAATGTCCACTAGAGTTTCTATCTAGTAGTAGGTAGTACAAAGTACAAATCTAGGGCAATACTTCTGCTGCATTTTTAATAATTTACTACTTTTATATAACTGCATCAGAAATATTAACAAGATCAAGAACCAAGTGTTTTGGGTCTCCCAAGTTTCTGACACTTTTTTTGCTAGCCTGTACTGTTCCACTCCTAGGTAAGGGCGTCCCTCCACACCTTTCATCTGTCACTGTCGCCCCTTCTTACATTTTCTAAAAGAAAACACATCTTTCAGCTGTTTGGCTATCACCAAAACCACAATACTGACTAATTGGGTTTCAAGGTGGTCCTAGCTCTATTGATGACCCGCTTGTAAAGTCACTGAGCAATCAGCCTAGTCTTATTTTTATCATGCTTCAGATTCAGCCTGAAAGCCTTTTATCGGATTCAGTCTGAAAGCCCAATAGTTATCCAAAAATTCTCTAGTGTAAAAATAAGTCCATCTGTCCTAAATTGTGTGCTTAAGAGATAAATTAAAATATAACTGTTGTTCCAGAATCAATATCCCACAATTACGTGAGCACAGAGCGTCACACCACCGCTCAACTGCCGACCATCCCGATCCCGATCGAGTACGACGTGCTCACCTCGAACCAATGCTACGAGAAACAGAACTACACGGTCAAGTCGCACGGCGCGCACGTCATGAGCGGACCGTACGAGCCGCTGCAGTATGACGTCATCAGGTAGGTGCTACTAGCAGTTCACCACGGCAATAGGCTTGGCCCAGTTGGCTCCCCCACTTACATGGAACATAACAGGTGAGATGTGAGTTAACTTCAAACATCTGCTTTCCCCTTCGGCGTATACTGACGTGAAGTTATGCGTCCACCAAGGACCACCC
Organism: Luperina testacea; assembly: GCA_927399505.1. Lineage (NCBI taxonomy): Eukaryota > Metazoa > Arthropoda > Insecta > Lepidoptera > Noctuidae > Luperina > Luperina testacea. The sequence continues at coordinate 1,427,526 of OV656774.1, forward strand.
ACTTGTCTTAGCAACGTCTTTTTAACAGTGTTGAAAGTGTGCTGAGTCGTCAATTCTTTTACATCACTCATAAGTATTACATAAGTAACCCTTTTACGCACACAATAAAAATTAATATTGTCAGTGTAGCATAGTGGAACAATGAATATTTTTGCCTGTATACGAAATAGCTTGTTTGGGTTTTACAATAATGTATGTTATCTGTCAATCAGTAAACAGAACAACGAGAGCTTGAAGCAGCAGTGCGAGAAGGCACTCCATGATCTCAATCAGTTGCGGCGACAGCATACGGAGACGTCGCGGAGGTGTGAGCATGTTATGAAAGTGAGTTTTTGAAACTGTTACAACCATTTTTTCTAAACTAACTATTTAAAAGCTTTGTTATGATAGTAAAATAAAAGGCTTTTTATTTTTTTTAATTAAGCTCCATCCATTGTTCAAGTTTTCTGATAGCATTTCTTACTTTTAAATTTTTTTTCTTGCCACTTATTGGGTCAGTAAAGTACTCGTGCATAAATTGTGATACATAGAGCTTTAAAAACAGACTCTCACAGTGTCTCACAAGTATGAGTGATAGAGACAAAACTCTACAAAACCGAACTTTTTCCCAATTCAATGTGCCTTGATAAAAAAAATGTAAAAAAAGTTAATAAATTGAACTCATTGTGATGATGGTGATGATGTTGATAAATGTATATTCTTTTCTTTCCTTGTTTTCTGCCGGGTGTTGTAACTTATCTTATAAAGGTTGCCTGACTTGGAATGACAACAGTATTATATGAATTTGCCTTTGTTTAATGCCTGACTTCTAACTAATGCTTTAACTACTATTTATAAAAACAATGTCCATTGTGGGCTAAGACGGTATGGTGGATACCGTGGGCCCCTGAAACGTGTAACGGCGTCGCGGCAGACAGGCGTAGATGGCGGGATGAGCTTGACGCTTAGAGGCGGAATTGGCCCATGTTGGTGCAGTATCGAGTTGAGTGGAAAGAGGCTTTGACCATGCAGTAGGACGTCACAAGCTGATTTATTTATTTATTTTATCAGGAGTTGGAGTACTTCCGCGGACAGCACAGAGCAGCTATGAACCAGTTGGAGGTGTCAGCACAGGAGGCCAGCAGTTTGCGCGGCAAATACGGTGACCTGCTTAACGACAACCAGCGGTAAGAGCTCCATACCTTCCTCCCTTTTAGGCCTCCTTAAATCACTAAATGCGTTTAACTGCTAAACATACGTATTTAATAATTCTCTCTCTGTTCGAAATACACGCCTTCTACAAGTTTGGATTGTCTTGCTAACACACGGACGTTTCAATGACAGTAATTTGATTGGCTGTTGATAATTTAGTCAGTCAATCACAGCAGTTGAAGCTTGTAGCGCGCTTAACAATTTAGGCAGCTTATTATTGTTCCAGAAATCGGACATCGGGAATACTGTTAATAGTATATTTCATTACAAGTGCGGAAAGGTTGTCACTGCAAAGAGTTCCGACAAATGTCTACCCGAGCCGAGGCGCAGCCGAAGGCGAGGGTTGACAGTCAGAACAAGTTGCAATGACGGTTTCGCACGTGTACTGAACGACTATTTTTAATACAGTTGCGAAAAAATGAAGCAATTTAATAAAATAATAAAAACACAATAAACTCAATTAACCAATGGCGCCAACCGTAAAATATAAGCAGAGATTTTTTTTTCTTCACCCGTTCTGGTAGGCAAAGGGAACTATGCCCATACAGCCAAGTCTTCAGTAGAATTTTTTTATTGATATGAAATGAAAATGAAATTTAATGAGATGAAATGAAATGAAACCTAACCTAACTCATTCAATCAAATCATTAAATCTGATATTGAAACAAATTAGTAGCTTCTTTTTAGAAATATACGTATTCGCATGAATCATAAAAACTTCTATGAATTTTTTTAGTAAAAACTTCATGGTTGGTTTTTCTTTTTAATAGACATTATTTTGACAGTTGGGAAAGATTACGCACGAGTTCGGGAAAGGTAAAAAAAAAGCACGAGTATGTAATAACCCACTTCCCGAAACGCTATACGTCTCTGCAATACGCCACTTTTTGAGCAACTGTATTAAAAAATAATGTTAATGTCTTAAAACACATGTTGTTGTTTCCCCAGCCTGGAGCGTGAGGTGCAGCACCTGCAGCAGACCAGCAACCCCGAGGGCAGCTCGGACGCGCTCGTGCACACGCTGAGGAAGTATGAAGCGCTCAAGGAAGAACTCGAATGTTTTCAGAAGAGGTGGGTACACAATATTTGCTGAGTTTGAATGACCGTTTACATTCGATTGAAGTATGGGCAGATTCGCGGGTAAAGTGCTGTAAGGGTCTTTTTGCAATCGAATTTCATTGCCATGGGAACCCACCTGTCAATTTCAAAGTTGGTAAACATTTGTGAAACTGGAAAAAGATGACAGCATTAGTTCCGAATATAGCCACGTGCTATAAGAACCTTTTTTTTTTTTCAGGATGGGAAATCATCAAATGACCCCTCCCGCTCTGGGTGGAGCGGAAGGGAGTGTCAGACTCTTACTGACTAAAACCCACCCGTGTTCCTTCCTTAGCCCTTTATGTTCCGAGCCAGCGGTAACCCTTTCGGACAATCCCGCTGACCCGGCAGGCTATAAGAACCTTACAGTCTGTTCACAGTTATTTTACCTCCGATAGCAGCAACCTAACATAAACTTTATTGTGACAAGAATAAAGATCACAATGATTTTGACAGATTTGTCAGTGGCAGCAATCCAACAGCAACCTTATAAGAATGGAAATAAAGATCACTGAATTGGACAGTGATGCAAAATCCAAGGTAAAATAACTGTGAACGGACTGTATAGGTTTTTCAGTTTTATGACAATTTAGGAAAAAGATAATAAAAATAATGAAAAAAAAAATGTTAACAAAAAGTCGATCTTCACGTTTATGTTTTGTTGCAGATACGACGACCTAATAGAAACACATAACACTACATTAGAAAAGCTACGAAACGTTCAAGAAGAGAACAGCAGACTGAAAACACAATGCCACGACTTAACTCAAGAGAGAAATGCTGTTGTAAGTATAGCCTCTTTTCTGGGAATCTATTCCATCCAATGCAATGTAGATTATAACTCGTTCTCCAATGAGGTTGTTGGAAATGTTCAAAGCAATTCCATCAAACATTTTGCTAATCCAGCAATCTGCACAAAATGTGTACAATTGGACAGTTTTAAATATTATAGGTTAGTAAACTGACTTATTGAAAAGAGTTATTTAAATAAGCAAAACAAGATACATGTCACTAAGTTTGTTGGTCCTTTGAACCAGATTCAATACATGTATATCAATAAGCTTGTTAGTCCCTCGAGCTGGATTCAATAGATGTTACATGTCACTTTGTAGGTCCTTCGAGCCGGATTCAATAGATATATTATGTATGTCACTAAGTTTGTGGGATGTCATGTGACGCGAAGTGCGACACAGACGCGGAATTTGCGTTTTGTTTCGTGTAGTTTCACGCATGCATGCAACAAGTGTGAGGAAGCTAATCGGTCCTTGTCGTCGCAGATCCGCGAGCGCAACGCGCTGAAGCAGCAGGTGGCGCACGTGCTGCGGCAGTGGGAGGGCGGCGCGCGCGAGCGGGCCGACGTCAAGCGCCTCACGGACGAGCGCAACGCCGCCATGGCCGAGTACACGCTCATCATGAGCGAGAGGTGCGCGACCTGGAGAACCACCCTAATCCACGTCATCCACACTGACACTCGCTCTAGACAGTATACACACATGCCGTAAACTAAAGAGCCTAGCCCATAGCAGAATATTTCAACTAAAAAAAATGGCTTTGAAAAATATCATCTCCGTCTCTCTTTTTAAAGCGTCTACAACACTATTTGCTTTATTTGACAGAAAAATGAGAATAGCGACCGTACCACGAAGCTGAGCGAGCGAGCTGAGCGATAGTGAAAAATATCGATAATTTTATTTTCATTGCGTGTTTTAACAGACGAGACAAGCCCTACAATACAGCCTTGTAACTAAAAACGGCAATGTATTATGAATTATCCGAAACACACTCGGTTACATATTTTAATTGTAAAACCACAATGAACATAAAATAATTGATTTTGCAATAAAAAACACACAATTTAATAACAAAATGACTGAACGTTGAAAGGAAACCTTTCCATTATCTCGTCCCACTTTTTTGTGTAGTTTTTACAGCTCGATACCGCACAATTTGGCATTTTTTTAGTTTTCGTTTGACGTCTGGCATCGAGAACGTTCGAGCGCGGACTGAATGGAAATGGCGCTGAAGGAAATCATTTTTACTCCCTTTTTACATGCGAAGCACTTGCGTCGTCTAGCCACTATCCACTATCACTATCCACTGTCTACTAGTCTGTGGTCCTTATGCTACTGTGATAAAAACTACAGTAATTTGTAATATGCATTGTGTATCACCAGGGATACAGTTCATAAAGAGATGGAGAAGTTATCGGACGACCTCCAAGCGGCGCTGAAACGTGTCGCCGCGCTGGAGTCTGCGCTACAAGCTTCTCGGGAGGAACAGAGGGCCACCGCACTACAGGTAACTAATATTGTGCTTTAACTCCACAACATAGGGCACAAAATAGCCCATAGTTCCTTATGTCAAATTGTCGTCTGTCGTGTATATTTGTTGTTGAAGTCTTGTACGTTTAACGCACGTAACACATTCAAGGTTGAACTCTTACCATTAACGTTCGGATGACATGAAAGAAAATTATTTTCAGTGTGTTTAGCAATGATTACGACCACCTATCTTATCGAAGGCCTAATATTTACCAAAATGCTAGTTCCCCTCGCTGTATTTCATGTAACTTATGACCATAGGCGGAGAGTCTCCGTCGCGAGATCGAGTCTGCGCTGGTGGACCGAGACCGCGCGATCAAAGAGTGCACCGATCTCAAGACGCCGCAGAACACCTCCACACTAGGGAAGTCCAGGTATGTACTGTTATATCATTTATTATTACGTGGAAATATAACGTTTGCAGGAGTATACGAGTTCGTAAATAACACTGATGTTATTTACGAACTCGAACAACTACATCTGAATGTAGTTGTTGTAAATTGCTATCAAAATTTGCCTTGATTGTAATAACCTGGTAAATTTGATAAATTGGTAATTTTTTATTAGTTTTCAATCGATTTAAATCGATTAATGATTGATTTCGATTTAATCTACAATTGATTTTTGATCTTTTGATTTGATAATCGATTTAAATTGATATTTGATCGATTTAGTAAATTATCGGAAATTTCAGATTACCCAAATACCTGTGTGTATATTGTATTTTTTTTCTGAATGATTCATTATGTTCAACAGACAAGACACCTCGGCATACCACCACTTGGGGCTAGCAAGTGGTGTGGGCAATGACGGATTTCTCACCGGACAACACTCCAATGACCCATCATTGGATAAGTTGCAAGGTAAATACAATATATCATCATAAAATTAATTCACGTTATACGATCTCCTTATTACCATCGCCAACGCATTGAGATTGAAAACTAACAAGTTTTAGTCTCAGAAGCTAGTTAAACAGCTCGTCAAAATATTGACGTCAAAAATATCTTTATAAAATGTACTTAATTTTTCATACTAGGTTATTTATACCACAGTCATACAGGTATCGTGATTTGAATCTTTGGAAGCAGACTTTACTGTTAACTTTTATTCTGAAGAGGAAATCGGCTTTTCCCCGTCTTTGGATCTGAAATAATATGTCATGATGCTTTCCGTGTCCAGGTCTAGTGGGCATGGTGGTAGATGCCGTGGACAAGGAGCGCGTGGATAACCTGGAGCAAGCCAACCAGGAGCTCGAACGACTGCGCAAGCAGATCGACAGGCTGCAGAACGAGCTCAATGACGCGCAGAGAGAGGCCGAGGTATGAAACAAAAGAGTTATTTTTACATCAAGACCAGTGTGACACTTACATTCACCTACAGTGCGGCCGACGAAAGAATGCGTTCTTGATACCTCCTGTCAGTTTTATAAAAACGAATACGTGTTTTGCGAATTTCATCTTTATTAGCTACTAGATCTGTTGCACTGACAGGTGTCAGGAATGCATTCTCTCGATGGCCGGACTGTCGTTAAGTTTCAATTTATTAGCAGTTTTCGTCAAAAGTGGTAAAGCAATTATGAGGTCGATTATTACTTAGCGAAAGATGAGAATTGGATAGTATTATCACTGTTGGCTCTCACAGTCCAAAACATTAATATTAGGCTGGTAACGTGAAATAATCATATAAACTTGCGTTTTTTCTTTCAGGTATCGAAACGGCGAAGAGACTGGGCTTTCTCAGAAAGAGACAAGCTGTTGCAAGAGCGAGAGAGCGTCAAGGCACTCTGCAATCGACTGAGAAAGGTAAGTCAAACTTAAAAACATCACACCTGTATTCCCCCGAATGATTGGGCGGAGACGATGTACAGTCAGCCTCAATAAGGTGATCGACAATAATGTATTTATTATTATTTATTTAATTGTCTATAATCTTAGTTCTATATTATTGTATCAATGTGTATCCACAAAACATATTACATTTTTGATACTTAATTGTAGCTAGATTCTTGTGGATGTATACATGTTTTTGAGGCTGACTGTACCTTAGATAAACGTCATATTAATTATAGTTATTTACTATTATTAAAAAAAAAATAACCCTTATTTTGGGGCAATCGGACAAAAAGCTATAGACTCCATCTTGCCTTTAGATTATTTAGTCTAGAAGGCATCGAAAGCGAGATTATATTGTATTCGAGAGTTTTGATTGATCTTTTACCTTTCCATAGGAGCGCGACCAAATGGTAGGCGAGCTAGCGGACGCCCGTCGCCATGGCAACAAGAAGGAAGGCAAAGAGAAGCGCAACACTATGGCCGACGATGACGAACGGAAGGACTGCAGGAGACACGCGCATTCCAGAGATTCTGCTGTTGATGCTGATGTGCAGGTAAACAGGCTTAGCTTAGACATAGTGTAGATCATAAGTAGGTAGGGCCAGTACTGGACAAGTCTTGTTAGGCGACCCATCAATCAGCGCACAAGAAAGAAACAAAATATGTGTATTTAATATCGGAATAAAAGTATCCTATCTGTTAATCCTGGTTATAAAATATCTCTGTGCCAAATTTCATTCAGTAGTTTGTGCGTGAAGAAGTAACAAACATACAAACACACAAACTTTCGCCTTTATAATATTAGTGTGATTGACTCCTATATAACCGGTAGCTGATTTGATTTATGCACTGTAAAAATATTCTCAGGGTGTGTGTTGGGTCTATTTAAATGATTGGAACGCCACATTTAACAGTAAAAGTACATAATATTGCAAAACAAAGTATAAGGGACATAAACAGGTAAATATATAAAAACAATGAAACTTTTATGAGAGGGTCCCGAGCGTGGCGTACGGACTCGCGTTTCTTCGTCCACGTCGCGGGCGTGGTCTTCTCCCGTTACAACTCATACGTTAAGGCTAAGCTACATTATATGTTTAAGTTTGCTATGTAGTTTGTTTATTTATATAACTTTTATGGTTCCTTGGGTTTGGTGTTGCTGAAAGTTTGGTCGGGGATAACGTAGCCCTTGCCCGTTTTCACTGATAACTCTTCCACAATTATTTTTCTATAATATCCCCACCACGCTGACCCATATTTATGGTGCAACCATATCGCAATCTGGTTTCAACCCGATTGATGGCTTTGTTTATCAATGATTCATCATCTTCATTCTCTTGCCTTTATCGCAATTTGTTTATCAAATGTTTTTTTACATGTGTAGAACATAGTTTAGAACTCCACATATTACTTTCTACAGGATTTCGAATGGGAGATAATCGACGTGGAGCTCTCAGGCCTGAACAAAGACGGCGAGTTAGGTTTCGAGCTGGCGGGCGGGAGGGAAGAGCCCTACTATCCCAATGACTGCAGTATTTATGTGACGGCTGTGAAGAGAGGCTCCATCGCGGACGGGAAGATCAAGTAAGTACAGTGAAACCAGAAAAGGTAATCTTCATTTCATTACATTTCATTTTATGGGATGTAATTTTACGTTGCGAATTATTTTTACTGTGCACCACTCAGGGTAAATATACCTTGAGTTTATACGATTTCCGCTTTTTCTTTTAAAGCCATGATATGAAATTTTACTTCTCTGCGGCGAAACCTAAAAGTAGGTTAATGTTTTTTGTAAGCATATTTTGTTTTTGGCTGCATTCGATTTGTGGCCACTTTTGTCTTATACACCTTGATTGTCAATAACTTCGACGACGTGTCTTGTCTGTCCGATGTTGATACCCCTCCCTCCCGCAGGGTGTGCGACCGCGTGACGGAGGCGTGCGGCGTGTGCGTGTGGGCCAGCGGCCAGGCCGCCGCCGCCGCGCTGCGCGGGGCCCTGGCGCGGGCCCCGGCGGGGGCCCCGGCGGCGCTGCGCCTGCAGCGGGCGCGCGCGCGCCGCGTGCGCCTGCACCTGTCCGACGCGCGGGGCGTGGCGCTGCAGCACGGTGAGACTGTACACTCGTTATAGCAGGGGTGCGGCCGCGGGACGGAGGCGTGTGTGTGGGCCGCGCTGCGCGGGGCCCTGGCGCGGGCCCCGGCGGCGCTGCGCCTGCACCTGTCCGACGCGCGGGGCGTGGCGCTGCAGCACGGTGAGACTGTACACTCGTTATAGCAGGGGTGCGGCCGCGGGACGGAGGCGTGTGTGTGGGCCGCGCTGCGCGGGGCCCTGGCGCGGGCCCCGGCGGCGCTGCGCCTGCACCTGTCCGACGCGCGGGGCGTGGCGCTGCAGCACGGTGAGACTGTACACTCGTTATAGCAGGGGTGCGGCCGCGGGACGGAGGCGTGTGTGTGGGCCGCGCTGCGCGGGGCCCTGGCGCGGGCCCCGGCGGCGCTGCGCCTGCACCTGTCCGACGCGCGGGGCGTGGCGCTGCAGCACGGTGAGACTGTACACTCGTTATAGCAGGGGTGCGGCCGCGGGACGGAGGCGTGTGTGTGGGCCGCGCTGCGCGGGGCCCTGGCGCGGGCCCCGGCGGCGCTGCGCCTGCACCTGTCCGACGCGCGGGGCGTGGCGCTGCAGCACGGTGAGACTGTACACTCGTTATAGCAGGGGTGCGGCCGCGGGACGGAGGCGTGTGTGTGGGCCGCGCTGCGCGGGGCCCTGGCGCGGGCCCCGGCGGCGCTGCGCCTGCACCTGTCCGACGCGCGGGGCGTGGCGCTGCAGCACGGTGAGACTGTACACTCGTTATAGCAGGGGTGCGGCCGCGGGACGGAGGCGTGTGTGTGGGCCGCGCTGCGCGGGGCCCTGGCGCGGGCCCCGGCGGCGCTGCGCCTGCACCTGTCCGACGCGCGGGGCGTGGCGCTGCAGCACGGTGAGACTGTACACTCGTTATAGCAGGGGTGCGGCCGCGGGACGGAGGCGTGTGTGTGGGCCGCGCTGCGCGGGGCCCTGGCGCGGGCCCCGGCGGCGCTGCGCCTGCACCTGTCCGACGCGCGGGGCGTGGCGCTGCAGCACGGTGAGACTGTACACTCGTTATAGCAGGGGTGCGGCCGCGGGACGGAGGCGTGTGTGTGGGCCGCGCTGCGCGGGGCCCTGGCGCGGGCCCCGGCGGCGCTGCGCCTGCACCTGTCCGACGCGCGGGGCGTGGCGCTGCAGCACGGTGAGACTGTACACTCGTTATAGCAGGGGTGCGGCCGCGGGACGGAGGCGTGTGTGTGGGCCGCGCTGCGCGGGGCCCTGGCGCGGGCCCCGGCGGCGCTGCGCCTGCACCTGTCCGACGCGCGGGGCGTGGCGCTGCAGCACGGTGAGACTGTACACTCGTTATAGCAGGGGTGCGGCCGCGGGACGGAGGCGTGTGTGTGGGCCGCGCTGCGCGGGGCCCTGGCGCGGGCCCCGGCGGCGCTGCGCCTGCACCTGTCCGACGCGCGGGGCGTGGCGCTGCAGCACGGTGAGACTGTACACTCGTTATAGCAGGGGTGCGGCCGCGGGACGGAGGCGTGTGTGTGGGCCGCGCTGCGCGGGGCCCTGGCGCGGGCCCCGGCGGCGCTGCGCCTGCACCTGTCCGACGCGCGGGGCGTGGCGCTGCAGCACGGTGAGACTGTACACTCGTTATAGCAGGGGTGCGGCCGCGGGACGGAGGCGTGTGTGTGGGCCGCGCTGCGCGGGGCCCTGGCGCGGGCCCCGGCGGCGCTGCGCCTGCACCTGTCCGACGCGCGGGGCGTGGCGCTGCAGCACGGTGAGACTGTACACTCGTTATAGCAGGGGTGCGGCCGCGGGACGGAGGCGTGTGTGTGGGCCGCGCTGCGCGGGGCCCTGGCGCGGGCCCCGGCGGCGCTGCGCCTGCACCTGTCCGACGCGCGGGGCGTGGCGCTGCAGCACGGTGAGACTGTACACTCGTTATAGCAGGGGTGCGGCCGCGGGACGGAGGCGTGTGTGTGGGCCGCGCTGCGCGGGGCCCTGGCGCGGGCCCCGGCGGCGCTGCGCCTGCACCTGTCCGACGCGCGGGGCGTGGCGCTGCAGCACGGTGAGACTGTACACTCGTTATAGCAGGGGTGCGGCCGCGGGACGGAGGCGTGTGTGTGGGCCGCGCTGCGCGGGGCCCTGGCGCGGGCCCCGGCGGCGCTGCGCCTGCACCTGTCCGACGCGCGGGGCGTGGCGCTGCAGCACGGTGAGACTGTACACTCGTTATAGCAGGGGTGCGGCCGCGGGACGGAGGCGTGTGTGTGGGCCGCGCTGCGCGGGGCCCTGGCGCGGGCCCCGGCGGCGCTGCGCCTGCACCTGTCCGACGCGCGGGGCGTGGCGCTGCAGCACGGTGAGACTGTACACTCGTTATAGCAGGGGTGCGGCCGCGGGACGGAGGCGTGTGTGTGGGCCGCGCTGCGCGGGGCCCTGGCGCGGGCCCCGGCGGCGCTGCGCCTGCACCTGTCCGACGCGCGGGGCGTGGCGCTGCAGCACGGTGAGACTGTACACTCGTTATAGCAGGGGTGCGGCCGCGGGACGGAGGCGTGTGTGTGGGCCGCGCTGCGCGGGGCCCTGGCGCGGGCCCCGGCGGCGCTGCGCCTGCACCTGTCCGACGCGCGGGGCGTGGCGCTGCAGCACGGTGAGACTGTACACTCGTTATAGCAGGGGTGCGGCCGCGGGACGGAGGCGTGTGTGTGGGCCGCGCTGCGCGGGGCCCTGGCGCGGGCCCCGGCGGCGCTGCGCCTGCACCTGTCCGACGCGCGGGGCGTGGCGCTGCAGCACGGTGAGACTGTACACTCGTTATAGCAGGGGTGCGGCCGCGGGACGGAGGCGTGTGTGTGGGCCGCGCTGCGCGGGGCCCTGGCGCGGGCCCCGGCGGCGCTGCGCCTGCACCTGTCCGACGCGCGGGGCGTGGCGCTGCAGCACGGTGAGACTGTACACTCGTTATAGCAGGGGTGCGGCCGCGGGACGGAGGCGTGTGTGTGGGCCGCGCTGCGCGGGGCCCTGGCGCGGGCCCCGGCGGCGCTGCGCCTGCACCTGTCCGACGCGCGGGGCGTGGCGCTGCAGCACGGTGAGACTGTACACTCGTTATAGCAGGGGTGCGGCCGCGGGACGGAGGCGTGTGTGTGGGCCGCGCTGCGCGGGGCCCTGGCGCGGGCCCCGGCGGCGCTGCGCCTGCACCTGTCCGACGCGCGGGGCGTGGCGCTGCAGCACGGTGAGACTGTACACTCGTTATAGCAGGGGTGCGGCCGCGGGACGGAGGCGTGTGTGTGGGCCGCGCTGCGCGGGGCCCTGGCGCGGGCCCCGGCGGCGCTGCGCCTGCACCTGTCCGACGCGCGGGGCGTGGCGCTGCAGCACGGTGAGACTGTACACTCGTTATAGCAGGGGTGCGGCCGCGGGACGGAGGCGTGTGTGTGGGCCGCGCTGCGCGGGGCCCTGGCGCGGGCCCCGGCGGCGCTGCGCCTGCACCTGTCCGACGCGCGGGGCGTGGCGCTGCAGCACGGTGAGACTGTACACTCGTTATAGCAGGGGTGCGGCCGCGGGACGGAGGCGTGTGTGTGGGCCGCGCTGCGCGGGGCCCTGGCGCGGGCCCCGGCGGCGCTGCGCCTGCACCTGTCCGACGCGCGGGGCGTGGCGCTGCAGCACGGTGAGACTGTACACTCGTTATAGCAGGGGTGCGGCCGCGGGACGGAGGCGTGTGTGTGGGCCGCGCTGCGCGGGGCCCTGGCGCGGGCCCCGGCGGGGGCCCCGGCGGCGCTGCGCCTGCAGCGGGCGCGCGCGCGCACTCATTTTGACATTGATGATGATTTATTACTGTAACTATGTAGGTTTCTACAAACAAGTTTGGTGCTTTCTTCTAGGCCATATGAGGACCATGTAAATTAATGTCCGAGATGGTATTTTGAGGAAAGAACCACGCAGATTTCAGTGGACCTGTCCAGTCAGTGCACACATAATCTGTCATGGTGCTAAAACCCGATAGGTCTTCCGCTTGGATAAGCTGCACCCAAGAACAGGACACTTACTTGCACCACATGTAGTATAGACATGACCAAAAGTTACTACTTTTTTTATTGAAATTTCAAAATATTAACAAATCAATATTTGTTCCTAGGTATTTTCATAAGCAAAATAGCGAACGGCAGTGCTGCTGCCAAAGAAGGCAACCTCTACGTCGGCGACCGCGTTGTCAGTGTAAGTAGATTACCTATAAAACAAATTGTATTTCAACGGAAAAACAATTGCCAATAAGAGATAAAAATGTTAGTTGGTTTATTACGTGGCAATCACGGTCATGAAATGTGTTAGTAGAAAGGTGAATCCGCTCAACTGTTGAAATATCAAAATTTGATTTATAACTATAGAAATTCAATTGTGTTTCATTAGCCACAGTTGAGATACTGTTGAGGGTAATTTCTCAAAAAAAAATTTGAGGTTCTAATATCTTGTCATCTCGCTTCAGATACCGCGCAAAAGCAAATCTATCTCATCATCATTAACATTTTCTTGCCCTTATCCGAATTTATTTGAAGTCCCCACATGTTTTAAAAGTAAATCAACCTAACACTTGCTAAACCTTACAGATAAACAACGTATCACTGGAAGGCGTAAAGAGCGTATCGGAAGCGATGGCGTTACTGAACGAATGCCAGTACGAGTCTGTGGCTCTGACGCTGCTGAGACCGCTGTATAACTGCTGCAATAACACTAGAGACAGGTAAATAATATTTACCTATCATCATCATCTGCCTAGCCTTTTCGCAACTATGTTGGGGTCGGCTTCCAGTCTAACCGGATGCAGCTGAATACCAGTATTAATAATAATAATAAAAATATGATTAATATAAATATATATTTATATTAATTATAATATTTAACTATGATGATGTTCTTTTAGATCTTGGTAGACAATACAAAGTGACGCTGCGTTCAACGCCAATTCTGTATTTAACCGTCTACTTAGCCATGTAATAGTACACTGGCACAGGTAGGATTTTTAGGGAGGATTTTCATCCGAGCTACCTACCATTTTGGAAATATAAAGGATGATTTTTTTTATCGGTTCCAAATTTTTACAAGGTGTTCTACACATGAATATGAACAACTTTCACTATGGGAGCAAAACTGAAATCACGAAAAAAAAATCTACTGTTTCATACATTTTGGTTAAGTAGGTACTTATTGAACTTTTGTATGAAACAGCAGATTTTCTTTTCGTTTTACGTTTTATGTTCATAAATCTGAGGGGAAATTCTCGTAAATTTTAAGAACGTTCCCAGTCTGATCTGTCTCAATCTGTCAAAAATACGTCAAATTTTCCTACATTTTTGATAAGTTTTTGACATTTATTTGTCGCCGAGATGAGACTGCAACTAGATTTTGAACGTTTTAAATTACGAGAATTGGTCTTCTGGTCATTGTTATTTTTTTGCTCAATATCCGTTTCGTTTTACCCCTGTTTACCAATACCTGAACTTTGTGATCATTTTTGCACGCGCACAATAGCGAACGATATCCGTTACACAAATATTTGAGATAAAGGTCGAGAATCAAGATAACACTCACGGATAGATCTGTAGTGTCATTTGAGTAGCAATCGTGAGTAGGGGAAGTACTGCCGCACATTTTCTAGATAAAATTTTCTTTTTTCCGGGTTTTGTCCTTATTTTTGGACATTCACTTCCTTAAAAGGGCTTATCTGTGACAGTGTTAATAGTGATTGAAAACGCATTACGTGTTGCAAGCTGCATATTTTATTATTAGATTATCGTACTATCTTATATCCAAGTTCGATTTGAAGCCAGCTAGATATATTCCAAGATGTTGGTTTTACATTCTTACCGGTTTGGTAAGTAAGTGCCAGTGTCATATAAATGAATGGGATACCATTTAATGTCTATTATGTTGCATACAGGGTGGCAGGGACATCAACGCGCAACATGGTGCCATGGATTCAGTACATGATTCTATGAAACATCTGCGTTGAAACTTTTCGTCGGGTATAAAAAAAATAGCTGTCGATACATTTGACCGCGTAGGTTTATCACTTTTCAATGAAACCGCAGATTATTTTTGATGACCGACGTTTGAGCGTGTATCTCCTGCCATCCTGTATATTATTATTATTATAACACATAATATAACGTCACGCCTGTTTCCCCTGGATGGTTAGGCAGAGGTGTACTATCGCGGACACTCCCGCCTGACCACCATTAAATTCATGATTGCTTGCACTAAAAAAATAGAAGCGTTCTCTAGCTCCACGCCAAGGTCAAATAGTTCGTCCGTAAAATTCGCGAACGTGTACCGAGTACACGTGTTGCGTCACTAAGCTGCGCAGTGCAGGTTGCAACTTATTGCGTTATTACTTTCCTAATAGGCGAAAACTTTAAGGGGGCGTGGGTTGACGCCGCCGCCGCCGCAGGATTTAGGCGAAAAACTTTATAAGTGATTAGGCGGAAAAGGCCGCGATGGTACCTATATTACACCTACATTTCGCCAGTAATGTTTAAGTCCTATGTAATTATTATTATTATAAAGTATTTTTTTTAATTAACAGGGTTTCAATGTACGATCACTCGCGTTCGTACTCTGACAGCAAGATGGTGAACATCTGCTCTCAGACTGACGAGTCCTGGTGCCAGTTTGTGCAGCCTCCCTCCGATACTAAGGTAAGCACTATTACAATTGTAACTGGTTCTGTGTCTAATAAGTTGACTGTAGGAAAATGAAAGGTCCATAACTTAAGGTTTGTGCATTCTAAAAGTTGGCAACGACACAAATTACTATCAAATACTTCTTGTTTTGATTATTTGCGACGTTGCCAATTTTAACTGTAAGAATGTACGCCCTTAAGAATAAAACTTGCCTGGCCGATCATTTGCCGTCGCTGAGAAAAATATCGGCTATCACCACGCCTATCTATCTAGCTCAATTGATTTGATAAACATGCTAACATACTCTCGTAACTTTCTCTAACTCGATAAGTTTTATTTCTGGAAAATGTCGACTCTCAAAATAGATAAACCAAAAATTTTAACCATCTACCAATCCGCACTGGGTCCGCGTGGTGGAGCAGTGGGAACATTATAAGCTGATTATGCATGCATGTACTTCTAGGTCCACATAGATCACGGTATGCCAGACTTCGACAGAAGATACGTGTACCATGTTGCTGCGGGGAGTCAAGGGAAAATACCACAAGAGAGAGGTATATATATTCGTATTGCTATCTTTAATTGCGTTCCATAATGTTAAAGAGTTCTTACAATGCACAATGGCACCCTTGTTCACAACTAAACTAAATTAAGTTCAGTACATCATTTTCTTTCTATTTCATTAAGAAAAGGACAGAAAATAAATATTAGTTTAGTCCTGTCAAATTATTCAGCGCCTGACGTAAATTGACGAATTTTTTTAGTAGCCACGTTTTTAATCACGTCTAATCTTGTCTATGGAGTATCTTAATTTGAAAAGACTAAACTAATATTTATCTTCTGTCCTTTAGTTTAGTTTGTGAACAAGGGAATTGGTGCCAATGGTTTAAAGCTAAGGTAAAAATTACGGACCCTCTAAGGCACGGCAAAGTTTTTTATTAATAAGTATATATATATTTTTAAATATAATTATTAATAGTTATTAACATTATTTAAGTTAAATTCCATACTGTTACACACATAGTGGTTTTACCCCTTAAAGTACTTCCAACTCTACTATTCCTGCAAAGAAAACAAATATTAACATCACCAACAAAACATACACATAATGCTATAATCCGTAGATATAGTAGCGTAACATGAAAACAAACTAGCTCCACTTGACGTGTGTATCGATACGATAAGATATCGATAAGAATCGATAAGATTTATCAATCCATTGATATTCGCAGGGACGTGGGACATGATCCGCGGGAAAATCGAGGCTGTCACCGGACGTAGCAAGTCGAAAGATAAACAGAATAAGGTAAGATTGTATTTATTACATTTTTTTTTGTGCGCGAATTACTCGTCAACAATATGACAAAGAAATGTTTTGTGAAGTAGCACTTCTGGTTCAAATACGTGAATCATCAGAGTATTTATTGGTTTACTTACATAACTTTTACTAGGTATATTAAACACAACCTATTTATACTAGGTACAAAATTAAATACCTAACTATATAACTAATTATGCAAACAAATACAAAAACAAAAGGACACTTAGGCGTCGAAGTACTCGTCATTTTGATCAGTTTATGTTCTTTTCTGAGACACCGATTGCGTTAATTCTTCTCACCTACAATATAAGTATTTTTGCCGTGCGAAAGGGAACGTATGTTTGGCACAATTTCTCCTAACTATAATGTTGTATCACTGATTCGAAATGAAAAGAATGTGTTTTAACAACATACACTTATCGAAACTAGCGAAGCTTCTAGTAAAGTTAGTCCAATGTAGTTGGTAGTATCTTGTCTTGTGCGGTTATCGTAAAAAGTTATTGTCGAATCTGATACGTGAAAGTATATCAAGCATACTTGATATACTTTCACGAATTGCAAAATTAAATGCTGTTGGTAAGCATGACTTGAGAACGGCTGTACTGATTTTGCTTTTTTTTTTGTTTAAAAATGTTTGTAATAGTTCAAATTAGGTTTTACGGAAATAAAAATTGGAAAAATTTCCCGAATTTTCAAATTCGGAAGAAACTGAACTTTTTCTCTATCAGAGTTTTATATGAATTATTGAAATTTGGTCAACACAACGTCTATCGGCTCAGCTAGTTATTTATAATAAAAATGATCGATTATTTTATTCCTTTTTAAGTTCCTCATATTTAACCAATGAGTTAATGGTAAAATATTTTATGTTGTTGTAATTATACCTGCTATTGAAAAAACTTTCTTGAGTGGCGTTCTTTTTCAAGAGTATTGCGGTTAAAGGCACTAGCATGTTTACTTTTTACGGGGAAGTCCTTGTTTCTGCTCTATCCGTCGTTTATGACTGTCGATGTTCAGCTTATCACAAAACTTCTAAAGATACCAAAACATTTTGCTACTAAATATCCAACATGCAAAGCGAAGCCCTCTTTTCAGTTAGGACGAACTGTACCAGTGCCACTGAACGTAATAAGGGGCCGAGAGACAAAGCTATAAAAGGCCGATAGCACCATCCCTTTTTTGCAATGGAATAATGATGTCATTAATTCTTCATAATACGGCCCCAGTACATCTAAGCCGCGTTCAAGACCTGTCAGTGTCATCATTGTCATGGAATATCGACAGCTCACGCACGAGATTTAGATTGGCTGATTGCGTTCAGTTATATTGGTCACACTTTCTCACTACATACTTATTTATGATTATTTATTTATTAGTTAATTAAGACTGTCCAACGGTACTTAGCCGTCACAATAGTTTTCTTTCTGCGCATGTCACAGTTAAATAGTATAATATGTCATAATACTCATTAACATAATGTCACTAGAAGAAAGTGTCATATAAATGAATGTGTATTATTTGCACAGGTGCCAGAATCTGATGCGATCGCGGAGCTGGACTCCGTTATCGACAGTTATCATGGAAAAACAAGTGAGTAATAGTGTATTTATTACCTATCAATATATTGTGTTTGTGAAGAGAGTTACAGAATTATTGTATTCAGTGTCGAAAAAACGCTTTTTTGAGTAAAATAATAAAAATTATAAATGTCGTTCTTCCTTTACAAAATATCGCTATATCAGTTTTAATTACTAAATTTAACGTCAATTATAAATGAAATTGTTTTTTCCAGTAAAAGAAACAAGCAGTGTACTAAAACGTTCGCGGAGAAAGAACAAAGAGTCTCAAAGCGACTCTAAAAATGGCGGCACTTGGCCCAAAGCGAGGGCCAATTTCATCCTAGACGAGAACTCCACTGGTACCATCGTCCAACCACGCTCGAGGAAAGAGAGGCCACCTCTTTCCATCCTACTCAGTCCGCCTACAAAACTGCCCCCTGAACCTCAGAGATCGAACACCAATCGTAACTCGAACCCCATACCTCTGGGGCACGCTCCTCTCACACAAGTCACCACCCCAGCTCGTCACTCAGTGTACAAGTCTATAGAATCCTCCCCAGCCATCGAACACTTTCCAAAACCCGCCCCTTTAGCCATACACAACCCCTTCGCCTCCCCGAACAGCATGAACTTCGAGAAGATTCGCACTTTAGAGAAGGACAAGATGTCCATCAGCGACTACTCCGAGCATGACGTCACTCCGAACAGACTGAGCTTAGTTCTACACCCTTCCGACGACTCGCTAGACTATCAGCCAGTGACGCGCAGCCGGACCAAAAGCCCGCACTCCTTAGACTACATGGTCAACAACAAGGGCCCAAGCTCTCTGGATTTCGTCACAAGGAAATCACCCAGTTCGCTCGACCACTCGATCAAGAATCACCCAGGAAAAGACTTACTAGAGCAATATTATTCGAATAAGAAATCGTCGTCGCCGAAAACTGTGAACAAGTACCCTTCAGACAGTGATAGTTTTGGACCGGACAGTTTGAATAGTAACGCAAATTTTCCTATGACGGGGGGAACATTGCCGTCACAATCACGGCTTCAAGCTTCTCAGTATTACAGAGGCCCTTTTGTGAATTCAAACCCTCATACTTCAAATAGGTACCCGCACTTAGCGAGTCCGACAAACATCCCTCAGAGCCAATCAGGTGAGAGTATCGGTACAAGTTACGACATGCACTCGTTCACATCCCACACACACAACATGTCTGATCTCCAACCAGTTCCACGAACCATCAGAGCAGGCGACTACCACCACACATACGAAGGTGGAACATTTCCTCGTAAGAAAGAAAACCAGCGATTTCGTATCCCCTCGAACCCGAGCGTCACGTCAAAAAACTCAGCGGGAAAACTAAGCACAGGCTCCATAGAGAGAAGTTCTGAACGAAACTCTCCGATGCCGACGTTTCACGTTGAAGTATTGTCACCAGGGCGAGGGGCGAAGCAACTGACGCACAAAACTAGGAACTCTATGCCTGAATACTGTGGCCTAGGGTGGAGTAAGCCTTTACCGGGGGAGTTAAGAAGAGTCCATATCGATAAGAGTCAACAACCTCTCGGGATACAGATCTACTGTCCACCGAGCAGTGGAGGTGTGTTCGTATCTACTGTTAACGACAATTCTCTTGCCAGTCAAGTTGGTCTGCAAGTTGGCGACCAACTTTTAGAAGTGTGTGGGATCAACATGCGTTCAGCGACCTACACGCTCGCCGCTCAGGTGCTCCGACAAATCGGAAACTCGATAACTATGCTTGTGCAATACAGTCCTGAGAAATATAAGGACGAGGTTGAAGTACCAGGAAGTTCGTCGTCTGGAGAAAGTTCGCATGATGAAGAAGTTTCTTTGTCAGGCTCACCGACGCCTAGGAATTCCCCTGGACCGCAACAATCTATCCGGTTAGAACAGGCTTCGACTGACGTAGCAACGTTACGGCAGTCACAAACTAATAAGGACTTGCCTAGATTTCTTCTGATAGAGATGAGGAACTGTTCCGACCTCGGTATAAGTTTGGTCGGTGGTAATGCCGTGGGTATATATGTCCATAGCGTGCAAATTGAGTCACCAGCTTATAATGCGGGGTTGAGGACCGGGGATCAGATTCTGGAGTACAATAATGTTGATCTAAGGAGAGCTACTGCTGAGCAAGCTGCCTTGGAGTTGGCTAAGCCGGCAGACAAGGTAGGATATTGATACTTTTACTTGCACTTTCACTTGATTTGCATCTTAATTTTGAAAATTTTATATATATTTTTTGCACCTACGCTGGAAAAACGTATATTTTCACTTTGCTAAATTCATAACCATTCCTTTCTATGATTTCAACTTATTCTTACTTCGCTGCCAGCCTGATTTTTTTCGCAACCTGCTATTGGGCAGCCTCTCTTCTGAGTAGTTTCGAACCACATATTTTGCTGAAATTTAAACCTATTCTACTTCCACAGGTAAGCGTCCTAGTCCGCCACGACCTCCAACAATACCACGACATAAAGGACAAGCCCGGCGACGCGTTCTACATACGCGCGGGCTTCGACCGCTGCGCCAAGATCACGTCGATCGGCATGGACACCATAGACGAGTATTCTCTATGGTTTAGAAAGGATGAGGTCTTGTTTGTGGATAACACGCTGTTCAACGGCTCGCCTGGACTTTGGAGGGCCTGGCAACTCGATTGTAAGGGTTCGAAACGACATTGGGGGACGATTCCTAGTAAATTCAAGTGAGTTTTCGACAGATTTTTTACAGATAGTAGTGATCCTTAATCAATGCACATGGTTTTTCTTTATTTTAAGCAGTGATAATTCACCTTAGTATATTTGTAGCCACGTGCTTATGATATGTGGTCAAAAATTACGTTGGTTTTAGATGAAACTCCTTTCATATACTAAAAATAGAAATCATAAAAATTAAAGGAACCGATTTGTCGACGAATCTATTCAAGCCCCGCGCGTGCCCTACGTAGTACGATACAATACAAAATCAATTGTGTCTCATTAGCGGAACTTTTCTCAGTCAATGTAAAGAGCTCTAATAATACTAATAAAAAGTGCTATTATAAAGTTAGCGCATTAGAATAGCACGTTTTAACAACGGTATTATAGGGCAAGCCCTATTATACCATTTTTATTCGAACTAATGCACATTACAATAGCATTTTTTTTTGTCGTAAACCATTTTCCATAAGACACTTATAGTTTTTAACTTCGACAGCAATTAATTCGCATTTAATTCACCATTCAGGGTAGAAGAAATCCTCCGCCGCTCAATGGGCACGCTGGAAGGCGACGCCCAGCGCCGCGCCTCCACCACGGCCCGACGTTCCTTCTTCCGTCGCAAGAAACACCGCGACAGCAAGGAACTGGCTTCCTTCTCCAACACAGAGCTAGGATGCTGGAGCGACAGTGGAACCTTGGCTGATGATGTGCCTGTCTTATCTTATCAGAGAGTCGAAAGACTGCACTGTGAGTTATATTTAAGTATGTCGTTTTTCCCTTTATTTATTGTTTTTTTTTTGTGTGACGCGTAATTGTGGAGACTGGATTGTCTAATGACTATAAGATGTGGAAATCGTGTTTATGATGGCTTGATTAATAGAGAAAGGTATCATGATGATTAAACATTAATCATCATAAATGATGATTAAAGTTGACTGATTAACGTCGATCGAGCAGTCTCGTTGCACCCTTAAATTGACGTGAAAATTACGAAGTCTATATAAACATGGTGTCTATTCCGAA
Organism: Luperina testacea; assembly: GCA_927399505.1. Lineage (NCBI taxonomy): Eukaryota > Metazoa > Arthropoda > Insecta > Lepidoptera > Noctuidae > Luperina > Luperina testacea. The sequence continues at coordinate 1,449,310 of OV656774.1, forward strand.
GTCACACATTCGAATGATTGGAACGAACCTGTAATATTTTGACATTAATTTCACGATGTAACTCTCGTCAAACTTAAGTTTAGAGTAGGGTTTGCGATACAAGTGTCAAAATGAATTTCAATCGGATCTGGACCTACCGAACCAAATAAAATGAACTTCGTAGTAGGAAACGACCGGACATTCAGCTGATACGATCATTTATCTCTTTGGAGTAGACCCCCATGTTTGGCAGCGACATGTAAATGTGTGTGACAATATTATATTAATTTAAAATAAAATGTGATCGTAGTACTAGGTTAACTCTTTGTTACTTTATAACCACTACAACCGTCCTCAGCATTTTCGTTAGTGCAAGTTCTATAATAGGCTGAAACGAGCACTGAATGCCCTCCCCCACAGACGGGTCCGCGCGTCCCGTGCTGGTGCTGGGCCCGCTGGCGCGCGCGGTGGCGGCGCGCCTGGCGTCGGACTGGGCGCACGCCTTCGCCCTGGCGCGCGCCGCGGCGCTGCCCGTGTCCGGCGCCGCGCCGGCGCTGGCGCGCGGCACGCACCTGGAGCCGCGCCTGCGCGCCGACTGCACGCACATCGACTGCATCCCGCTGCACGCCATCCGGGACCTGGCCGAGAAGGTAACATCACCGCGATGTTCATATGGCACATCGAGATTTAGAAAAAGCTCAAGGCTCTACAAAGAAAAACGTTTTTCTAAAATTCAAATTACAGCATATTGTACAATTTTAGATCGCGTGACTGAAAAATAGTCACATTGTCATTATAAGAACAAAATGCCATCAGAAAGCTTCTTAAAAGCTCTGAAAAAAAGATAAACTCAACAGTTTACCGAAAAGCACCCCACAAAACTGTAAAGAACATGATAATTCATTGAATTACCTAGATACATCACTTAATAACGTGTTTACACTAAACAAAACGTAGCACATGCAAATTAAACATTGCCAGTCATTTGTATCCTGTGTATAACTTTTTTTCTTATCCTCAGGGCATCCACTGTATCCTAGACATAAGCGTAGCGACAATAGAAAAGCTACACAAACAACAAATCTACCCGATAGTCCTGTTCATAAAGTTCAAGTCATTCAAGCAGATCAAAGAAGTCAAAGACACGAGACACGCAGACAAAGTGTCCGCTAAAGCCGCAAAGGAGATGTATGAGCATGGACTGAAGGTCGAGAATGAGTATAGGAGTTATATTTCAGGTATGAAAAATTGAAACTCTTTTATTCTTTGACTAAAGCCCACTTGCACCACATATTCCTAAATACATTTAATGCCAAATCTATTTAAAACATCGCTGTATCTCTATCATCTTTAAACGATTGTCAAAACCATCGTGTTATCGCTTATTGAGTGTGTTGTGGTGCCTAAGTAGAATTAATTTTTGAATGCCTTTCACCATTTTCTAGTACTTGAATTGAGAAGAATCAGCGCAACCAGATCACACTCCCAGTTATCATTGTAAAATGGCATTAAAAGCATTGTTGGCCAATCGTAGCGATTTCTATGATCTCAAATTATTGCTCAGTCATGTGTCCAGCTTCAACAGTAATGTTCTTCACTTCGCACTAATATGAAATCTGTTTTACAGCGGAGATCCCAGCGGGCGTGAACATCGCGTACACGTGCACGCAGATCAAAGCGGCCGTGGAGGAGGAGCAGAACAAGACGCTGTGGGTGCCGTCCGTGCAGGCCTGACCCCTGCCGCCCGCGCCGCGCCCGCGCCTGCACCGCAGCGTGACGTTCTGCGGCCGCCGCGGGCCCGCCTACTACTCCGACCCCGGCCGGGAGCGCGCGCCCGCGCCGCGGCAGGAGCAGCCCCGCAGCGACTCCACCGACTCGGACGTCAGGTATTACTCCGAACCCGACGCTAAGTATTTCGAAATTGATTACGAGTTCCTCAAAGAGCTCCGGCGTATCGCGCGCAACAACTGCCCCAAGTGCCGCAGGAAACGATCCAGACGGAACGACCGCGGGGACTATAAAGAAAAGTCATCGAAAGAAAAGTCTAAAACGCCGAAAAGCTCTCGGCTCAAAGACAACTTCATATACTGCAACGGTAGGTACCACAGTGATAAGGAACACTGTCAACTTTGCTGTAGAGTCTGCAACCGATCGACAGACACCCTCGATTCCATCGACGACGACCAATACTCTATGGTATCGAAAAGCTACAGCCAACCCAAGGCCACATCGCGCTCGAAATCGACACCCAGAAACTCTCGCGAGCGGAAAAACTCGATACAATCGAACAAATCGGTATCGTTCTTTGGTTCAAGTAACGATGGCGACGAATCGATTAGGGAGGAACCAAATTATACGGCTAAGAGCTTCACGAATGATCTGAAGAAGTTTTTGTTGAAGCCGTCGGCGCCGCGACAAAGTTTACGGGATAAGTTCATCACGAGTTTCAAACAGGAATTCGAGGCTACGAAAAAGTCGCCCAAACTCAAAGCTATAAAAGGTCTCTGGAAGTCTTACTGAAATACGGTTTTTGAGCATTGACAGTAAAGTTACATTTTCCTAGAAAAGCGGGTGCTGTCATTTTCACCAGTATTTGACATTAAAGTATCAAAAAGCGCTAAATATTTGGACAGCCGTTGTTGTCTGACTGTTTACCGCTTTCTTAGGAATCCAAAGCTTTATCGATGCAACGTTATTTACATTTTTATACGTGTGCCAACTTTTTCTTAGATTGTTCCGATGATATTGTGTTTCACGGGGTTCTAATATTGATTTCGCTCTGATATCAATTAGTAGTCGCTTAATTATCGATTATCTAAACTAATAGTTTTAATATAAATCAGTGTGACAATTTATCGATACTAGAGCTTCATCGATACTATAGTATGTATTGACCCAAACTGTCGATGTTTGTACTAAGTTTATTTATTTTCTTTTTGGTGCTTTTATGAATTTATAGAGCCAGTTTTCAAATTAGTGAAATGTCTTGAATCCTACGCACATATTGCTGTTAATCGATAATCGATTATTCGAGATTTAATAATTGGAATAAGTTGAGAAATCACAGATTCGAAAATAGGCTCTATGTTCATATATTTCTTATAAAACGTAAGTGTTCATAATTGTTCTAAAGGAAACTGAAATCCAAGGTTTCGGTGCTAGTGAAGAAAGCGATATACAACTTTACAAATGTATTATACTTCACATTATACTCCGGTAATATATACATAGACAAACATACGTGTGTGCAATAAATTATTACATGGCGGGTCGGTTTGTATTGCATCGTTATTTGAAGAAGTAGGAAGCATAAAAGTTTACTCTCCATTTACTCCCAAATGGAGAGTAAACTTTTTTATTTATAAATTCTGGCAAATGAGATACGAGTAATCGACGCTTTCTGTCTCGAAATAATGATAAAAAAAATATAACCCTCTTTCTGGCGCAGTCGGGTAATAAAGAAGCAATGACTATTTGAAAAATAAGGAAAAAAAGTACAGTAAATGATTTTCAGTACATTTTTCTTTATTTTTGTCATCTTAACCTTTGTTTTTCATTGCGATGCAATACTAATCGATTCTTTTATAACACAGTTTTTCTTATACTTATAAATAAATATATATTGAAATATCATCACTTTTTACAACTACTATGGAATTAATGCACATAAAATGAATAATCTTGGCCTATAATCTATCGCACCAATGTCACAATAATTAGATATTTTGAGAAACGGGCCTTTGCCTATAAAGAAAGATGTTAAAAAAAATTAAAAAAATTGAGAAAAAAAACCTAGTAAATCTTTTAATTGTATGGTGAAAATTAGTAAAAACTGGACTGTTCCATAATTAGTTACTGTTTGGTATATCGTAGCCGATCTTGATAGATGAATATTACTTAGCGGGCACTAGTGAGTGCATGCGTCCTTATTATATAATTATTACAAGTCAGTTGAGAACGTCATATTGTAATTTTCCAATAAAATTTAAAAGGAACTATTAAAACGACCTACCTAAAGGTTTATTCAAGTGAAAACTTTTTTAGGCGTGTTGGGCATTTTTTGAGATGGGAAAAAACCATTGAACTCGCGCCACTGTTACCGTAACCGACACCTTGCGTGTTTTGTTTATAAGACGATTAAAATAATACCCGCTTCGGATGTGTTCGGCTGTCCTCGGTTTTAATGTATATCCGATATGCCAGTGAGTGACGGCAAAGTATTCTGTTTGTGTTTTGTTTTCACTTCTGTCGGCACTCCCGGAGTGCTACTTACTGTATTTTTTATTTTTAGTGGCGAGTTTGACGACATGATCAAGTAAACCGCAAAATAATGAGTTTAAAACCTAACTGGATATTCCACAAAATCTCTGGTTTTACCTGATCAATGGACTTATTTAACATTTCACAGAATATATACTTTTGCAAATATCTTTCCTGTATCGTTTATGCAAGTATTAAAAATAAATTAATAGGTTGTATGAGAAATCGACTCGCATACGAGTAATTCTTAGAAAAAACGTAACAGTTACGTGGCTTTTACAGTATGACGTGAATTGACTTGATTGTCACTGATGTAAAGTAGTACCGTAGGGATCACCTAGTGACGGAATAGTTACATTTTGTTGTTTATAAATGTTTATACATACTAGTGTTTTAGCTAAATATATAGACTTTTATATAGTCACTATATGCATGAATTAGTACCTTAACGGTGAAGTGATTTCAAAGTCCTAATGATTTGTATAGGAATATTCTTATTTTCTGGGGTTGCCATCTTCAAATGGTAGAATTTGGTCATAAGAAAAATTGATTTTTACAAAGTAATATTAGTTTCAATCGATTGTCTCGACTATTATTTAATGGTGAGATGTAAGCAACGCCTAATTACGTGTTTTAACGACACGATATTAATATTTACACAATAACTTTGCCAATTAATTGTGTTGTCGATACACTTATATCATTTTCCGCCCCAATTCTAGTTCTAATATTTTCTTATGCTTACGTGAACATGTACGGTGAAGTGAAATCAACTTTAGGGATTATTATACTTTTGGGATTATTTTACTTTGCACAAATAAAACGCACATTACAAAAGAAAACTAAAGCAAAAAACCCAGTATCCGAAAGAAAAAATAATAATTATGAAGTTGCAAAAATTTATGTTACAAATGAATTTGGCTTCCAGATTCGTGGGTATATTAGACAACAACAATGTATGAAGAAATATTAGCATATTAATCCATAAAGTTGATTTAATTTAAAGTAAAAAGTCATAATTATACGACTTCCTAAGACTGTAGTGCTACGTGTAAAGTAGTTTGTATTGTAACGACGCCGTCTTCTAAACACATGTTAATTCTTTATAGTTTTACTTATGTACATATTTCCTCTCCTTTAAAGACTTTAATAAACCAGTTGTATGAAAAACTCCTTTTGTACTGTATATGCTAAAACCCGATTTCAGTATTTTCTTTTCTTTATGGTTTGTACTACCTTTTTCTACTATTTTTTTCTCACTTTATATATTGCATTTTTCTTCAAGTATAAGTTTTTATTACTTGACGAGTTTATTCAATGAAGTTTGCAAGTTACAAGTTTTCAGCACATTTTTCCCTACATATAGTATGATTTTGTGATCATACAAGGATTTAATGTTGCATTGAGGAGGGAAATATCAACTGCACGGAAATAGCCGCGTGGAAGGGGTGGTTTTAGTTATTATTGTTTACAAAGCGAGGTGAAATCTGGCGTTAGCATACTATAGTATTATTTAAATAAACTTTCTAAAATCAAACGCCTATTTCAGGTGCCAAATGATTTTTGAAAATTTTAGTCAATTGACTAAGTTATATCGGCCGTCAACTTCATTTTGTACTCGACTGAACGTCGATCGGTTCCCGTGTCCGGGTGTTTACCGCAAGTATCTAAAACTAATCAAGTCTATTGCGGTTTTTCATAGACAATCTCTCCAATAAGGTTTATTGTGCTATAGAAATACCGCAATGGAAGAAACGCAGCTTTCGAGCGAATGTTTCAATGAACACTATTGTTTTAAACATATTGCGATTTTTTATTAAAACTGAGCCGAGTACTCCAGTGTTTTAACGCGATGTAAAGCGATCTCATTGATATTAACGTGTGATGAGGCTTATTGACACAGATTTTATAATAATTTCAGCACATATTTTGTAGTTTAAGTTTTTTGTACAGACATTTTTGATATTACGTTGTTTCAGTGCTGTAAGATTACGAATGTACTATGAGTGACAGGAGAGGCAAAAATATTAAGCAGAAAAATGTTAATTTACGTATCATCATGGAAGATGAATCCACCCATGAAAGTGGATTATTTTTGCCGAAACCAAAATAAATATTCGCACAATCATGGGTGCTTGACTTTGTCGAGTTCATATCCATTGAAGAACTAGGTTTGTTTCCTTAGGAAAGTCTGTACCGTCAATCTTAGTACATTCGTGATAAGACTTTTCGCAGTTTTTTTTTATTCCAGCTTCCAGCTTTTAGTTAAGCCTAACGGCATTTTTTAGAAAATATGTTTTATTAACACTGATCGAAATAAGGTCGCAGTTACTGGTTCTTGGACTGGTGGGTTAATTTTAATTGCAGTTAAAATTAACTCAGTTGCAGGCGTCAGGAGTTTGCTTACAGTTAATTAACTTTTCGGTAAAGAAAGTGTAGTTTCTATTTGATACAAACATCTCGACAAAAAGTAGAAGTGTGTTAACAGTTGTGTTTGTAAATGCATCAGTAAATAGTATTGCAAGAATTCCGGATGACAAGCAGTTTAGTATTTAATTTAAAATCATTACAGATGATATTGTTTGTATTGCCAGCTATATCTCTTGATGGTTTTTGTGTCCGACTATTGAATTTTTTACTACATTATATTTTAACGTTCTTAAATTATTTTCTCTTTATGCAGGGGTCGAAACTAGTCAGTAAAATCAGTAAAAGTCAGTTTTTTTTAGCATGGTCAGTAAAAGTCAGTTTTTTGAGAAAATGGTCAGTTTTTTCAGTTTTTTGAGATCAACACATATATTGCTCCATATATTTTTTTGGAACCTTATTAATTATTTACTGGCACAATTTTGCCTGTCTGTGTCGTTCCTTTTTACGCCTACCTTCTTCATTCTAGATTTTGCTTAAGAAATATATATCTTATAGTATACCTACTAGCAGCCAAACCCGGCGTTGCTCGGGTTTCACCTTTCAAGTCCATTCATTTCATCAGTTGCAACACTTTTTCGCCACCCACAACCACGACCAAATATCCTTACTTTCACCAGGAGACCAAAGGGGAGATGATTGGAGTTGGTGGTCATAGAGAAAACCCTGTCTTCCCGTCCTAACATTAGCATTTTAAATATACATTTAGATTGTGTCAACAAAAAACAAATTTCTAGTCATTTCTAATTTTCTTAGCCGGGCCCAGTGATGGTTTGAGGGCAACTAACAGCTGATGCTCTATTATGATGTCTTGTGGCAACTTTACATTGTAGCATCATTACTTCGAGGAAAAATGTCCAATCCTACTTTTTTTCTCGAAATAAATACATATTTTATTATTGTATGTTTAACTTTGCATATTTGTTACAGCTTCAGCTTTTTAACCTGCATTGTATGTGATTTAATTTGACTGCTGTGTGATTTGTTTGTGGCTACTAATCAACTAACTAATATGGGGAAATGTAAATTTAATGAGGACTGGCTTAATAAAAAAGATAAAAATGGACACTTTATATCTGAATGGGGAAAAAGGGATGGTGAAAATGAGGATTTTTGTTGTGTATGCGTTTTCTGTGGTTTGGGGATTTGAGGCTTTGGAGCAACATGCATCATCAAAAAAACATATTGAACAGTCAAAGGTGAAGCTGGCTGCATCTCAATTACATCTAGCAAGTGTTCGGCCCGTTGAAGACCCGACGATTGGTTCACCCGGTAGAGCACCCGTTCAACTATATAGTGTTAAAGATGGGGCTACCAGAGCTGAGATTTTATGGGCTATGAAGATGGTAGCATCTGATTATTCTATAGAGCCATCCTGCAGCCCATGCTGCATGCTCCATGCTGCATGACTGATAACTATTTGTAAACTTTTTAATAATAAAAAGGTGGTGATGGTTGGCTATGGGGATGGTGGAGGCCAATAATATTTTTTTTTTCAATTCCACATGAAACTTTTATTTTAAGTTAGTTCAGATGGTCAGTAAAAGTCAGTTTTTTTAGATTTCTGGTCAGTAAAATCAGTATTTTTGAACACTGAACCTGTTTCGACCCCTGTTTATGCAGTATTCATTCATAAGTAATTGTAAGTGAACTCCTTTCTTTTGATTTTGTTAACTTTTGAACGGATTTGAGTTGGATTTGGAGAAATAGTTACCATATTATAATTTGTTTACAAAAACCCATTGCACAAAAGTAACAGTTCAATTTTATTAAGTTTTATAGTTTACTATAATTTTGATCTGATTAAGTTAAACATTAGTTGGTTGCTATGTTGCTAACATTATTATTTTTAAAACTATACATATTATTATATACACTATTTGTAAATTTAAATAAATTATATACTTAGTAGTGATGTTAATTGATGTATTTTAAAAATTTGACAATAAAATAAAAGCAGTATTTAAATTATTGAATTTGAATGTAAATTTTAGTGATATGAGTTTTTCGCAAACATTTTATGATCACTCAAAGTGTAATTTCGTGTAATATAGAAGTTTTGCGAACACCTCAAGTCTGTAATTCAATTTTCTTGTTTTGGAGATATATTTATATTATCTGTTGATGTTTGACTATTCTGTATTTGCATTGGTATTATTTTTTTTGTTTAATTTTTAAGCCCATGTATATTTGTACGGCCAAGTAGATGATTAAGAGATAATTCAACGAATTGTTTACAATATAAAACGAAGCAATAAATAATGAAACTAGACACTCGAGTTTTATTAAGTTTTCTAAGTGCCTACTAAATTGTACGAGAGCGTTGTTTTCAGTGTTAAGAGTGGCGATTCTTGAGGGAGGCCTATGTCCAGCAGTGGATGTCTTTCGGCTGAAATTATGAATGATTATAAAGATGATTTAAGCAATACTAAAAAAATAATAAACTCGTGTAGGTACCTATTGCACCATAACCTATTATGAATTGATTGCATGATTGACTTCTGTTGGGGTCCTGCGGTGCTATTCTGTAAAAATCTCACCGCGAAAACTTAGGTGAAGTGAGCGTGGAGTGAGCTGTCAATAGTGTCAATTCCTAGCAAAAACAAACAGTGAGTTTGTTCACCTAAGTTTTCGCGGTGAGATTTTAACAGAATCGACCGGCTGAACCTTTGAGTAATAATGCAAAGTTTTCTATTATGTAGACAGTAGATTGTTTTCCGTGTTATATATCGTACTGTAATAATACTTTAAATTCAGGTCAAACGCACATGGCTCGGAAAGTAAAGCCTCTTATTGACCGCAGGCAACGCTGCTAATGAACGTATAATGATGATCTTGAATCGCACGCAGACATTATTATCTAAAGTGCAGCATGAGCTAGTAAAGGAGTTTCACTTTCTATAACAAACATAATTTTCCCAGGCAACCTAAAACTGTACGGCCACTGTTTCAGGCGGTTCAAAATGTCTATTTCCGAATCGTCCAATTAACAGAACGCTCAATTCCCAGAATGACACTTTTCCGGAATAACCAATTGCCAGAATGCCCATTACCTAAATTCGGAGACATTAAATGTAGGTACCTCTACCTATAGGACGGTACGCTCGCCATGTCTAACCTACCTCGGTTCTCAAAATTTCGACTACAAAAATTTGCTAGCCTTAATGAAGAAAACAATTGTCCACAGGTAAAATTTTCAATCAGTTCCAAATAGGTAGGTACCGCCGCGCGCGAAAGGCAGAAAATAGTTCCAATAATATTATTAGTTCAGTTATGCTATTTGGAATCTGTAAAAATTCAAGTCGTGTCCCACAACTGTCTTTAGGTACCAGAGTCAAAAAAAGTTTTTTAGCCTTTCAGTCTAAACACGACTGAACGGCTAAAAACTTTTGGAGAATAAAAAATGATTTAGCCAAAACTAATTCTAGACCCCCCAGTGAGTAGGGTTGTGTGCAAGATCGCTAAGATTGTGCCTGTCGTGTCAATGCGTCTACAAGTTGGAATGAATAAATTATCGAGAGGGGCATGTAGCTGTAATCCGGCTTACGAAGCGAGCAAGCAAGAGCTCACAGTGTTGTGAAAAGTTTTGGTAGACGGGCTTATATTGAGGGTAGGTAGGAATCTATCAATATAGATAATTTGGAACATTGGAAGTTAAATTGGTTCGCGTTATAAAAATATCCGTTTTTTACTAGGAGGGAAATAGAGGAACTCGAGTATGAGAAGGTGCCTAAATCTATTACTTATAGGTAAGTATATCTTTTGTAGATGGTTCACTTACCTCTACGTTTGTGTCTGATCTCTTCTATGCAAATAAACATGATTTAACAAGCATCAAGTGCTACAACGCTCTCCTCCGAAAATAGGTACTTTACTTACCAACAACTTACAACGGAACTTAGATGTACCTAGATTAAATTATCTCGAAAATCAGCGCAAGGTAAAGTCCAATCTTTGTTTACTTACCTACTGACTTATGCTCAAGTTATCTATAGGTACTAATGATAAAGCTGAAGTGTTTGTTTGAACGCGCTAATCTCTGAAACTACCAGTCAGATTTGAAAAATTCTTGCATTAATCCTAGCGTCCTAGGGTCCTAGCGTGATGTAGTAGCCTATATACCGAGCAAGGACAAAAATATAAAGAAAGGATGCCAAGCGAAAACGAAGCAGCGGTGCTATTCTGTAGAAATCTCACCGTGAAAACTTAGGTGAAGTGAGCGTGGAGTGAGCTGTCAATAGTGTCAATTCCTAGCAAAAACAAACTCACTTCGCCTAAGTTTTCACGGTGAGATTTTTACAGAATCGACTGGTAGGTTGGTAGTAACGCGGGCAGGCGATGCGGTGCGACGGATGGGTATAAGTTAGTACCTATAGCATGTAATGACGTAGGTACCTACCTATCTAATAGTTTCGCTCCACAAATGTAAACGTCGGCATCCTGTGGACGCGAGTTGCCAAAGTAATTAGAGAAAGCGTGCGGCCGTAATGCACGCAATAGGAAAAATAAAACTGATATGCTCGCCGGACCTCCGCGTCGATACAAAATGGCAGACTTTTTACTTTTTTTTTTTGTTTTTGTGGAAGCAAAGTTGAGTCATGTCAATCATGTTTCTGTGAATGAAAGCGAGCTATTTTGCTTTACATAGCTTCATCACGGGCCTTTATCGCTGCCTGCAAAAGTGGTGTGCCCTAGGGGTGGCCATGGATAGGTACGTACCTACTTACGTAGCCGTTTGATTGTGTTGGTTTAACAGTGGATGTCTCACTTACCAGAAGAGATTGCTTAGGTTCAATAAGAATACCTATTATTATTTGGTTAGACTATAGCAGATAGTTAGCTGATGCGTCTGTAGGGATCGTATAGCTTGGAGATATTTAGTCTGTCCAGTCGATTCTTGAAGCAGTGCAGTGAAGGAGTCGTCACATTTCCGTTTTTTTTTTTTAATAAATTTTCCCATTGCTTTTATTAGGGAATGCTCACGCAATGTATGTTCGCATTCAGTGTGTAAAGGTCTTGAAGGCTGGCCACTTCGTAGTGTTCTGTAACTATCTTGTACCTCTCAATGAGCCTACCCCTTTGTCCGCGCTGTTCCAGTGTAATAATCTTTTATTCTAGGTGCATCGTCTTCACATATAATTATATTATGTATACAAAACCTTGTAAAACATTTTAAAAGAGTAACGATGGAGTTTCTTGCCGATTCTTCTCCATACGAAAACTACCTTTTGGAAGGGTCGACTAGAATCAATTCAATTTTACTGTAAGTTTTGACGTTCAAAAGTGCCTTTAATGTGCCTATTTGAAATAAATGATTTGACTTTGACTTTGACTTTGAATACATAGGCCAATGTCTTTGAGGCGTTGTTCGTAAGGCAGATTAGGTACCTATAGGTAATCTTACATCTCTTACGTCTATAGTGTCTATTACCTAGGTATATTAGGGTAAGTGAACTAATCAAGGCACGATTCTACCTGCTACGATTTAAGTAAATTATTTACAATTTATTGCCTGTAGCTAATTTGTATGTACCTACCCCGTTTGCACCTTATTGTATTCAGCTGTTAAGATACTTGACAGCTAATTGGGCCAATTAACCTGGCTCACTATCCGACACGCAGGAAGTAAAGCTGTCGACTCGTGCCCCTTGTGCCACCGGTTTAGCACGTTGCCCCGAGTTCGTATCACGTTTGTATCCTGTATTGCAGGTAATAATAGGTTATTTTATATTTTATTATTTATTTTAGCTATATTTTTTTTAATAATGTCCAACATAGACATTATGTTATGTTAGACATAAAAAACCGGTCAGGAGCGAATCGGACTCACGCACCGAGGGTTCCGTACCATCATGTTTTTAAATTTTCATCGGCGGGGCCTTTAATCGTCAGAATTTTAACACTACGGTGTAGAATATTGCAGTTTTAGGTCAGCGCCATCTCTTGACAGCTAGTAGAACTAATGTAATTTTGTTGATGATTTCTGAAAATTGTGCTATTTTAAAAATGCTATTTAGAGACATTGTTTTATTTTTCCTGTAATCTTTACATAAACATCTATCACATAGAATTATTTCAGATTATTCTCTATGCAAACTTCGGAGATAAGGGCCCCCCCTTATCTCCGAAGTAACGGTATTTTTTAACATTTTTCATCAAAAGTCGAAAACCAAGCGTCCTAAAAAAAAAAGAAAAATGTTTGAGAATGTGCAAGCAGCGCTCTTTCATATGATACCCCACATGCCCTAGTAGCCCCACTTCTAATTTATAAGACCCCCTTTTCAGTCCCTGTTGCAAAAAATATATGCCTACTTATATATTTTTATTTCTTTCTTATTTGCGAAATAGTTGGGCAAACGTCATCTAAAACTTTTCCAAATTTCAAGTTAATAGCATTAGTACCTACTTAGTTTTTGAAATATCCAGCTGTGACTGACAGACAGACAGACTGAGTCGCACCATAGGGTTCCTTTTTATCATTTTGGTACGGAACCCTAAAAATCATAGCTATGGTAATTAGGTACCTAATCAGTTTTGTTTTGGCCCGGTACTGGTACCTACCTACAGTTTGTTGTGGTCAGGTTTGATCTGGCCTGCCTCAATTAGGTACCTATATTCACGTTTCAACAAACGGCCCTAATAATTGTAGATCAAAATGAAAAACGTATAATTTGAAGAGTTTTCAGTGTTCACACCATTTAAGGCGCAGACGTCTGGGTAGGTACCTAATTGATAAGATTTATTCGCCTGCGGAGACTTACGAAACGGGACAAGCAGGTTTTGTGCTGGCAAAGTTGCGGGACATCCTCAATTTATATTAATCGTTGCCGGTATGAGTCGATGAGCGGGTTTAAATTGCGTAAAACACAATTGAGGGCGTCATTCAATAACTTGTTAAAGCTTTATTAACGAAACTTTCTTTAATTAAAGTAGGTAGAGATAAGAAAAACCAACGGAAACATCAGCCCATAAGATAAGAAATTAAAATTTCCATAATGATTCGAGCACATTCCTAATTATGTTTCGACCCACGACCATAACCTTTCCTAAGTCCAAGGCTGTAAAAATAAAACAAAATAGATACTATCTCTTCTAGACGCTTTTCTGTAACGTGCCCGTATCCAATCGCAGTGCGACCGTCGACACAGCGCCTGCGCCACACGTACCGCGAAAATGGCCGGCGCGAATTTTACCCGCGAAATGAAAAAGATATTTATTAAAAGTAAAAGTGAAAATTATTTTAGGAAATAAGTATTTATTTTTAATTATTATTATTTCTACCAAAGATTTGTTCGTTTACAATTATGAAACGATTAAAATGTGCTCGCAATCGGATTGTTACAAAGTGATATTTGTAGTGATATTAGTTTTGGTACGGAATGCTGATTGTAGGAGTACTATTAGTAAGTTTAGAAGGACCAGTGGAGTGCAAAATGCGTGGAACCATTTACAAAGTGCGGAAAAAAATACAACCATCAAGGAACAGGGCAGAGGATTTTTCGGTAAGTAGGCTTGAATTACCTAGATAATAATAATTCAATTAGAATAGCTTAAAATAATTTCATTTATTCAGATCCCTGGCATACATAACTATACTAGAATCTTACCAAAATATACTAGGTAGGTAAGTACCTAGTAAGGTTTCTAGGGCTCATTTTTCAATAGGTTAACTTCTAACTGAAGATTAAATATGAGTTTGACATATTTTCTAATGACTTCCGCCTGCGGCTTCACTCGCGAGATATGTCGTTAAAAACTATCTTATGTCCTTCCCCGGGATGCAATCTATCTCTCTGCCGAATTTTATCGAAATCCGTTTAGTGGTTTAGGCGTGAAAAGGTAACATACAGACAGAGTTACTTTCGAATTTATAATATTAGTATGGATACAAAAGCTGTCAGACGGAAATATTTACTCTTCAGCTAAGAGTTATCTGACTGTTGAATAATCAGCACTTAACTAACAGTTAGTTATCTAAGTCAATACCTACCTAATTAAAATAACAATGCACAGGAAACTGCCACAGGACTTAATTAATCAAAGCGCTTTAACATTGTATGTAGATACTAATTAACAATAGGTTATCTATGATTTATGATGTAAGTAGTAATTTTTCATTAAAACGCTGCAGGTTTCTGGAAATTTCTTAGCGGAAAAATTTAAGCTGTCGAAGCTGACCGGTAGAGATTTTGGTTGTTATGATGAGAGAAGATCATTCCAACTAGGTATTGAAAAGGATGTGTGTGTGTTAAAAAGGTACTGTGCAACTGGGGAATTTGTTGCGTCACTTCTGCCCAGCTAAAGAACAGCCTATTTTGAATAAATGACTTTTGATTTTGTAGACCGAAGTTGAGGTAGGTATACTTTACTTATTTTTATTTATTGGAATATTTTATTGTACTTTAGCTTTACCTTATTTAGGCTAGACAAACCCCAACTTACCTTAAAATTTTCTAAACCCTAGCGCAAAGAAATACTCGTGCATTAGTTACCTCATTACCTAAGAGCACCATAACGACCCATCCCATTTAGGTAGGTATAAGTATAACTTTCCAACTAAAGACGACACGAGACGTTTTTTCTTTTGTCCCGAATTCGCGAGGAACTTTAAAAGGCTGTAATTTACCGGCAAAGTGTCCACGTCGTTGTTACTGTGCCAAAGGGTCAGTGTGATGGCCGCCCACTCGGTAGGACAAGGTTAATGGAAAAATATAAAGTACACATCTTCATTTTGGTGGAGAAAGCGGATTGATAGTTGCGTGAGTTTTGGGTGGTTTTTATCGCCATGTTTTTTTTCCTGTAGGTAATTGAAAGAAGTTCTGTGGTGATTTTCATAATACTTAGGACTTAGTTAGAATTTGAGTTGGAGGCATCTAACCATAACAAGCGAAAAAATCCAAACTTTTATTGTCAAAATAGACTGAGAACCTTTAGCTAAAGCAAAAAAGAATTCGGTCAATAGTTTTCGGTAAAATTCGAACAAAAAATTTCGGAGAAGTGATCGGTTCCCCCTGTAGCTACAATAGTCAGCCTAACCCTCAATCAACCCATTGTGTGACTCAAAAGAAAGATCTAAATAGATAATTAGTATCTAATAATATCGTCTACTGCTCTATCCAACCAAACATTGTATTACTTTATTATCTAACTATAGAATTAGAAAGTCTTTCAAAACTCTCCAAAGTGAAAAAAAAAAACATATATTTGAGGAAAAATCCAGAAATTCATTATCTCCTAAAGGCATTGAAGACGCGACGAAAACGAGTTACGTTTAAGTAGCCAGTCGGTCAATAATTTGTTGTGACGCCTCACAACTCGTAAACTTGTTTACAGACTCCCCTTACGGAATTTACAGTTAACAATGTACTTAAACTATGCCTTGAATATGTATGCGATGTGCTGAGATATGCTAATTTCGGTAAAACCTGCCTATTGCTAATGCAGAACGTATAGAATGAGCATTGCTTGGAATAGATGCAAAATTAAGTACCTACTTAGGAATCTTGTTTTGAATGTAAATTGGTCAAAAGTAGGTGGTTAATACTTCAGGAAATGAGGTAGTGTCATAGATTTATGAAGTCAAAGACAATCGTTTGAGCCGCGTGCTGCTTTTTTTCCTATTATAAAATATCCATCATCTGCCTAGCCTTTTCCCCACTATGTTGGGGTCGGCTTCCATTCTAACCACATGCAGTAAAATTCCCTTTTAGAATTAGTTCGTACAGAATTATCAAATTGGAATACTGATGGAACAGTTTTTCTGTTCCGTGGTAATAGGTAAGTAAGTACCTACTCTTTTATAAATATTATTCTTAAAATGCTTAGAGCTTAGCTTCTACACTTCATTACATTTTTGTTCTCTTATCAACGATATGAGATAAAGTTTCCGAAATATCAGGCGAAGTCGACTACCTATTATACTACTTGAAAAGTAGCTGATTCATTACATTCTAACACGTTTTCTTTTTTCCTAGATCAACATGGACACAAAAGTTAAATTCCAATAAAAATAGAATCGGATCGAGATAGTTTCGCCAGATAATTTCAATGTAAGGTACTTTCAAAAGTTTTCAAATCAATTTCAATGAGTTGCGTTTGTCGTCGGTACTTACTCCAGACGTCGAGTAATAATGTATTATTTAGTCGAGAGAGTGGATTTAGTGCTTGATTTTATATGGTAATTGATTAATAACTACTTGAATGTACGTCTTTACTGGGTACTAATCAGAGAGGCTTCATACGAATCGCAAACATTAGGTAACTAATAGAGTTGTGTCTACGCATTAACTTATTGATTCAAGTTACCTACAATATCTATGTATAATTCGCCCTCAGGTTCTAATTATCTTATTACATATTATAGAAGCAACAATAATAATGTGCTCAGAATTTTGTAATATCTTGATTTAAAATAGTGTCCTTGGAGTTTTTTGCCCGTTCTTCTCCATAGAGATCTAAGTTTTGGAATGGGCAACTAGCTTCAACTTTCTAACTGACCGACTATTTGACAATTCAAAAGTGCCTGTATATGGTTTAATTGAAGTAAATCCTTCGCAACTCCATGTCAATGTGCGTATTTTGCGTACGTATCTTTGAGTTAATAATAATAATCTCCCAATCGCTCTTATTTTCTATTCCACGTTTATTTTTATTCTATTTCACATTATAATTTTAGCTAGCTAGATTTATGTCTAGGTATCCGCAGCTGGCATCTTTCATGAAATGTTATATAGCTCGGCGATCCTATGCAAATAAATAACATAAAACCTACTTATACATAAAACTCAACTATCTACTTACACGTAAAACTCACGCTTTCTTCCCGTTGGGATCAGCAGGAATGTATAAAGAGGGTGGCATATAGAGGGCATGATATACAATCTATATGCATTTATTTTCCTTGCTAAGATAAAATAGGTAATATTAATTTTCCATTTTCTGATTTTGTTAAAGCGTTTGTTGGTTTATTTTCTCGCAAGTTTTCCCGTACTAACCGTGACTGGTTAATAAAGCTAAGTGCTACTGCACCGCGCAAAGCGACGTGCAATCAAACGGTAGGCAATTGGTTAAAGACCACAACTGTAATTTTATGTTGAAGTTTGCTAAATACATATATTAACTTATCCAATTTATAAAAATAAATTAAACAAAAAAGACGATTTTTTGGTGAAATTTAGTCTGGCTAACGGTCCTTCCGTTGATCAGAGTAAGTTTTACCAACAAATCTGTCTCTATTTTTTTGTTTGAATTTGGCTAAAGTTACCTAATAGATTTTTCTATAAAAAAACTACAGTTTCATAAGTTTTCAAAACCCGTACCTAATATTATTTACTGTGGGCGATACAATAAAGACCGACCTCGATGATTGTTTGTAAGAAGTTTATTAGTTTAAAAATTACAATATTAATGATATGTGTCGCGACAAGAGTATGGCGGTGCGCGCTAAGTCGTGAAGTTAGTTAGTGAAGCGAAGTGTGTCGCGAGCGCCGCCGACATCGGGCGCGTTCGCATCCTCGCCAATATGAAAGGCTGCGTTCTGGCGTAGACATTTACCCTCTAATAGGTAGGTATCACTATCAGAAGGGCAGAGCGGTTTCGCCAATAAATCACTAAGTTAACAACAAAGCCTATCGCCATAATTCACTGGCGCAACCGATACGGATCCGACCCGTTCCCATCCAACATTAGTATTCCCAACTTGTCTCTAAAGTGACACAAACAGAAATAAAAAACCGAAACTGGCATGTATCGAGGTTTCGGGGTTGTCCAACAAGGACATACCTGCCCATAAATATGCAAGTTACCGAAAAAGTATTGAAAACGTCAAATAAATAATGTTGTTACTGTTAAGGTGGGATCACATTAAGGCTCCTGCAAACAGGCGCGACACGACACGTGACACAAAGGCACCGCAAGTCGCGCAACGAGCGGTGCCTTTGTGTCGCGCGCGATTCGTGTCGCGCATCGCGCCTGTTTGCGGAGGAGCCTTTATTGGAATCGCGAAGCTCGACGTGATAAGCGATTAATCTTTGAAAATGATTATTACTATTATCTGTATAATCGTTGGAAAGGTTGGTTACATAAAACAGTGCTCCCAAAATTCTTCTATTTCACCGACTATAAGATTTTCTTATAAATGTTTACTAGGATGTGAAATCATAGTGTCTTTTGTGATTTTTCATTGAGGTTTTTATAGTGAAGCCACTTGACTTTACTTCAGCTACCTACATTACCTTGGTAAACAACAACGAAAGTGAAATTCTCTTATTTATTAGGTACTGTCAGTTTATAATATATCCCATAAAAGTTACAAATAAGCGGCCAAAAATGTAAATGCTCAATATATTTTATGAATCCTTGCATGATGGAGCAATAAACTGTATAGATTATAAAATGTTGCGTTCATTTTTATAATGCGTCCTGGAAATAATGTGGCTGCACCTTAACATACTGAAGGACTTTCATACATTAATATTATTCGTCGATCGCTTTGGAATGCATGGAGATGCAATTTTACGATATGGTAATACGACTGCCCAAAAAAGAAGTGTTATATCGGTTTTTAATATATCTTGGTGAAGTTTTCCTTGAGGACATAAGAAGAACTTATGGCCCATCACTTTTTTGACTTCTTTTATTAATCAATTTATCATTTACTAGCTACACCCCGCGGTTTCAGTCTCGATCCCGTAAGAATCATAATCAGCCTACAATGTTCCCACTGCTGGGACACAAGCCTCCTCTCGGTGAGAGGGAGTGGGCCGTAATCCACCACGCGGGCCCAGTGCGGGTTGGTAGATGTCACATGTCTTTGAATTTTTGGTTCTAGGACATGCCGGTTTCCTCACGATGTTTTCCTTCACCGTTTTGAGAGCAGTGGTGATGAAATAATTTACACAAAGTAAAGCGCCTGTCTGGGTTCGAACCTGAGACCTACAACTCGTAAGTCGCGGCCGTTACCACTGGGCCACCACTGCTCCCGTAAGAATATCGGGATAAAAAACTTTCTATACCCTAATCCAAGTCATGGTTTACCCACGTGCCAAATTTCATCTAAATCCGTTCAGCCGTTTCAGCGTGAAAGCGTAACAAACAAAAAATCTAATCTTTTCTCTTCTATAACCTTATCTAGTTTAGATACGCTTGAGAAATGAAAGGAAAATTTATTTTCTTTTCTGTGTGAGATACTTTAGGGTTTGAATTGCATACATATGTCCACTAGGTACCCAAGATCAACTCTAAAACTCAGTATAAGCATCGCATTAGTTAAATTAATTATCACTTTGATTCAAGAAATGGAACTCGAATCGAAGCTACCTACTGAAAGAAAGAAAGAAAGAAAATTGCGTTTATTTGGCAAAACAAAAACCCTTAAAAATAAACAAAACAAATTCAAAATGATTAAAAATAATAATGCCAAAAGGGCCTCAGCTCAGCATAATGCCAGATGGCAACACAAAGTGCACCACCTGACGCTGATTTTCAGCTGCTGCCCACATTTTCAGCTGCTGCCCACAACTGCTGAAGTAGCTGATCTTCTAAACTTACACACTTCAGCTGTATTAGACGCGACTATAGGTACTAGGCTAAGATCACAGAATTATGATATATATGCCATAAAAACTTAGAACACACCTATCTATACTTAAAATAAATGGTTGAGCTAGATGGTGCTGATCCACGCGTCATGTTCGTTGAGACTGGTTAACTGGTGGACTTATTTTTAATCTTATATTTTGAAATGTTTCTTCATTTGTGTTTTTTTTTTACATTGTTCTCGCATATAGAAGCAACAATAATAATGAACCCACGATTTGTAATATCTTGATTTAAAAGAGTGTCCATGGAGTTTCTTGTCCGTTCTTCTCCATAGAGATCTACGTTTTGGAATGGGCAACTAGCTTCAACTTTCTGACTAACTGACGGACTATTTTAATTTTGACAATTCAAAAGTGCCTGTACAAGGTTTAATTGAAATAAATGCTTTGAGTTTGAGTTTGAGTTTGAAAACTTGTTCGAGTGACTTGTAGGATGATCGTCACTTCAGGGCGAAGTGTGAATCCCTCTAAATCAGATTTTTTTAATCCCTCTAAATAAACTCATTTCAAAGCGATCAGTAGTTCATTAACCATCTCCGTAGAGCTGTAAACTGTGCTGGCTTCATTTTTGCAATCAACTCGGAATTAGATTTACCTTTGCAGCTGAACTTGCTTGTCTGTCGCAGACTTAATCGCATTGCCGACGATCTACTCGTACTGGCAGTCTCGTTGCCAATTACAACTTTATTTCTTTTATATTTGTTGAGGAAACTGGTGCGAAGTTTTCTTTTTAATATTAAACACAATACCTTATCATGTTTAATCTCATTACTGACTTTTGGAACATCATCCATACTATCATACTAATATTATAAATGCGAAAGTGTGTCTGTCTGTCTGTCTGTTACCTCTTCACGCTTAAACCGCTGAACCGATTTAGATGAAATTTGGTATAGAGACAGTTTGAGTCCCGGGAAATATTTCCACGGAAAGGATATTTCCACGGGATCGAAACTTATGCGGGTGAAGCCGCGGGGCGCTGCTAGTCTATAATAAAGTCTAGGGTTCTGTCCCTAAAGGGTGCGAACGAACGTCCGTCCGTCCAGCCGTCTGACTGTCAGCGGACTGCATCTCATGAACCGTAATAGGTAGACAGTTGAAATTTTCTATTAACAATACAATAAAAATAAAATAAAGTATAGGTAGGTATACAATAAAAGTGTTTTTTCAACGTTTTTTGCCTTGTGGTACGGAAGCCTTCGTGTGGCGAGCACGACTCGCACTTGGCCGGTTTTTATAAATTTTGGGACAGACCAGAGAGACCAGAACCTGCAAAACTAAGTATTAGACTGTCATATTTAAACAGCACGGGACTCTGTCAGCTGCTGAATGCAAGCGGTGCTTTTTCTTCTTCTCTCTCTGATCCCAAGTCAGTTATTCACTGGGTCAGTGTAATAAGTTTTTCTCTTTTATGCTTTTATAAATGACGTGTAAAAAAAGTGTATGTGCAAACCTACTTAGGTTTGCAAAACACTTTTTTTACACGTCATTCTGAGAAGAAAGGCCGAAACAAACTCAGAGGTCATAGTCTCTTTTAAAGTCCAGACATAATCTTGGTGAGGTTATATGAAGACCATGAAGGTCGATGTCTGAGATGGTCTTTTGAGGAAAGAACCACACAGATTGAGAGGACCTGTCCAGTCAGTGCACGCATTTGTTAGAAATCGTGCAGCTCAACTCAAGACTTAAGGAGCTCAACGATTCGAAGAACAATACCAAAGAAAGGACATTTGGGTAGGCCACATAGGCCCCTATCTGATACCATTTCGTACTTAAAACGTAGGTACTTGACACGCTTTATTACTAAAACCATAAAGGGTCCCACATACAGGAGCGATCCGATCCTAGTAGAACCATTTCTATGAAAACTTCATGATTGTTCTACCAGAATCGCGTCGCACTGGCGCGTCACGCCTGCTGCGGTATCCTTGACTATGTAGGACAATGACAAACAGTCACAGCATTTTAAATTCTTAGAAGCTAACCGTCTTTATCTTCTACGAATAGAGTAACAGTAACACAAGCAATAACTATGCATAAAGCGTGATTCACTGAAGCCGGTAAGTATCACAATTCCCTCATTTAAAATACCTCTGAAATAAGTGTAGCAAAAACAATCATATCATTAACTTTAGTACTATCATTTTCGTGGCACGGTATTTTTTCTACGTTTTTTTCTCTACGGGTGCAAGAACAACAATAATTATACAATGAGTTATTATTTTATCTTGAGGTTGTTATTCTGGCTATGCATCTCGGCTACGGTTTCACTGTCGTAAAAATGTGTAACATTATAATTGTGTACCTTGTTCGAAGACGAAAGTTGCTCCAATTATGTTAGAAATATTAGCTTGACGCGTTGTCTGGCGTGTTTGAGAATAGTGTAAGTGTTAGGCCACTTCGTTACACTGGGTGATTGTCTTCTGTTATACAGCAGTGCGATTCTGTAACCATCTCACCGTGAAAACTTAGGTGAAGTGAGCGTGGAGTGAGCTGTCAATAGTGACAATTCCTAGCAAAAACAAACTCACATCACCTAAGTTTTCACGGTGAGATTTTTACAGAATCGACCGGCTGATGTGGACACAGTCTTGCTCGCAGATATCAAAGCCAACTCGTAGAATCTAGATGATTCTTGCAAAGGCATTAGGCAGTTTACCTTTGATATTTTTTAGTTTTTTTGAAGTGAAAACTTCTTTAGCGGCGCTGTGTACTTTTTTGGAATGGGTAAAAACTTCTAAATTCGCGTCAGGTCACGTGACCCTGATCGAAAATTCGTAAGACGTAAAACGTCAGACGTCTCGCCCACAGCCTCGATTCTAACTGTCAAATCAAAAAGCTCTAAATATTCGGGCGTAGACTGACAAAAATAATAAACTGTACTTAATTTTTTAAATATTTCTATTCTTTTACTACACAATTGAAGCTACATTTATTAGAAGAAGCTAAGAAAAGTGATAATTTGAAGAAAGCTCGACAGGCGAAACAAATACGAAAGTTTAAAACAATATTCCGTGATACAGATTTTATCCATATTTACAGGCTTTCTGAGGATTTAATTAATATATTGGAAGATGACTTAACTCCATATATGCGTCCGCGACTTCGTTCCAGTGGTTTAACCAAGAGGCTAAAGGTTTGTTTACATCTAGGTTTCTTGAGATATGATGGGTATACCTCACCACACACCAACAAAAGCCTATTGAATTCCTGATGTTTCAGATATTATGCACACTATCATTTTTGGCTAATGGAAGTTACCAAAAAATCATTGGGAAGAATGTAGACACATACATATCTCAGTCTTCTGCCTCTAGGGCAATCCACGAAGTTATTATTTACAATACAATGATAACTTAAACACAAGTCAAGATTGCACTTAATTCTAGCTTCATTCATTGATTTCAGGTGACTCAGGATATCCTCAAAGGCCTTATTTAATGACTCCCTTTAGTAATTCAGAAACTGAGACTCCAGAGCCATTACAACAATTTGCACAGCAGTGCAAGAAACAGTGTAGAGGACTATTGGAATCCTGAAAGGACGGTTCAGATGTTTATTAGTACATAGGGTATTGTACTATGATCCTATAAAAGTGGGAGAAATTGTGATGGCTTCCTGTGTTTTAAACGACATATGTAATAGAGCCGGGCTACCAGCTCCTATGATGATGAGACCAATGTGACTTAGATGAAGAATCTAGGTTACTTGGAATCCTGACACATCAGGCTCCAACACATGATGACTTACGAGAGTAGGCTGATAAGTAGGCGAGATTTAGTTAATCAATTATGGCGAGCATGTTGTATCTACAATTTATGCGTTCCTTTACAGATGTGGTTAACGTGTTTAGATAGAATATACTCACCATTATTGATTAGATACAATAAATAGGTATTTAAATTATTAATAAAAATATTATTATAATCAACAATTGTCATAACATTTAAGGTGTGTATTTAAAGTGTGGTGTATATGATTAGTATAATATCAATAGCCTATAATAATATGTGCCTATTTATACCTTAGTCCCTATTTGTACTATATTTTTAAATGGGTAAGAGTGTATACAGGGGTATGAGAAATTAAACAGATAACTGCGTTATTTTCTTTTTTATTTACTATTAAAAACAATCAATGAAATCAAAAATCATTTATTCAAAATGACTTTTGATATTCAGTTAGAAAAACTTGATTCTATACAATAGTAGGTATGCAAAGTAATTAACATTACAAGAAACAGGACATTTAATTAAATAATTTAGTATATACAATGAAAACTACCCAAGCAAAACAAAATTAAATAAGTACCTAAATAAAAGCCTGCAGGCATAAAGAGCATGCCCGCTAACAAACATTGACATTTACTACAAAAAAACAGTTCTTATACTTAAACTTCTTAACATCCATCTTAAATAAACTTAAAATTATCTAAACATAGTAGTAGATCCATGTTTCGGAGATTCAACTTCCTCGACTGATGGATGCTCATAAATCCTGCAGTGCCTGGGTCTGCCTTGACCATGACTCACTTATTTCCTTAAAAGTCGAACATCCTCTGCTGGTTGTCAATAAGAAGTCTCTCATTTTCCAAACACCTCTCTTTAATGGCGACAAAACATTCAGTCAGGCTCGCCATTTGGATTGCCTTTGAGAAGGTGGTGAGTGCTGGATCAGACGGCGGTGTGCCGTTCGATGCCTACGAGATGCTATGAACATAAAAATGCAACAAATTACTATACAGAGGTAAAACAAATATGTAAGTATCATCAACATCACATCACTCTCCCTCTAAAGTCTAAAGGAATAGATATTACAATGTAGTATACATATTAGATGTAGTCTATATCTTGATTCTATTAGATGTAGTCTATATCTTGATCTTGATTGAATAAGGGCTGCTGTTGAAAAAACCTACAGAAAATCCCAACAAATTGGCCCAACCCGGGAATCAAAAGTGAGACCACTACTATGTAGTGCTTTTTACACTAAACCAATAATTAACCAAATTATAATTAAGTTAACCTTACATGAAGATGCAATTGGGGCATTACTCCTATGATGACGCATTGCAAGACTGCAAGTGGTGATCTAGCCTCAAACTGTAATACAAAAAAAAGTTATCTAAATATCCATTATAAAGTTAAAACATATTATTGTAAGACTTTTATTTAAAACTTCACCTTTTGTTCTGTATTAGGCTGGTTTTCCATTGGCACATTGTCCCTATACAAAGATGGGCCTGGTTGTATGTCCGTTCGCCCTGCAAATATAACATTACATTATTATATTTTATTAGAATTAACTTACTGGTATTGAAGGTGTGGACTGTTCGGTCTGGAGCATGCCTCTAGTAGATTGTTCTACAGGCAGTAATTGGTCAGTAGGTCGTCTTAGGGGTTGCTTAGGACTCTACAAAATTAAATATGAAAATTATAATTTCCAAGTACCTATACAGTTTTCATATTATGTAATGAAAGTATAGCACTTCTTGGCATGCTAAAACACACAATGTTACGTTACAACAATAAAGTTGTACGTACATATTATAGTAAAACAATAGCTAATCATGTAATTTACTTAAATTTTATTAATATCTCGTGTATCATACAATACTCGTGGATGAGACAATAGTAATAATAGCCATATACTATCAGTGAAAAAATCATAATACTCACATTTCATTAGGTAGTTGTATTTATCCTCTTAGTCACAGAACTACCTATGTTAAAAGCACTCGCTGATACAAATAATCAAGCACCCAAAAGTTTAAAAACTACAAATTCAAGTGATTTTGTTAGCGTCGCGTCATCGGTTGTTATTGTTATGTCATGTTGACTTTTAATTCATCGTCGCGTCGCGTTGCACGAATAGAGCAAAGGAATCGTCATTCAGCCTTAAAATGTAATAAGAAATATGAAATAAGCTCTTTTAAATATGATATTGGTTATAGTTTAACTGTATTCCTTATAATACTTAAAGATAGACCTTTAATATATATTTTAAACCTATAAAACTCTCAGTTTTCTTTCTTCTCAATTCTCAGTACCATGTGATTAGCGATGATGGTTCTGGTAATGATGATGATGAAAAAGTCGTTGAAATTATGGATGGAAGTTGATTTTCCTAAGAGATAAACTTTTTAATGTAAAATAATTGTAATAGTTCTGAAGTGTTAAATTTTTAATGTAATATAAATTGTCATGTTTGTGTACGATAGCGCAATAAATGAATATTGTATTCCACCACATAAATAATAGTACTTTTATACTGATAATGAAAGCAATTCGTACAAAATTATTCTCTAACCATTCCAAAATATTAAAAATGCACAACGTTAATATTCAAGTTTTCACTTCTGCCGGCACTCCCGGAGTGCAACCCGTCGTTTTTTTTTCAACCTTTGTGATGCCTACTAGTCATTCATTGCTACGGCTATTTTGGAGTTGCCGCTATTGTCCTGCGCTGAGCGGCATCGTATGAACTCGTTCGGACTCGTACTCGTACCGCTAAAGAACCGGTAAAATAAAGGTTCTAATTTAGGTTCCGGTTCCGGTTCGGGTTCTAGCAACCGGAACCACTAAATACCGGTACTTTACCGGTATTTTAGGAACCTTTTCAATCCCTGATTTTGGCCTCTTGAAGGAATGTGTCACGTACTCACGTTATGCAAAAATCTTATCGATATTAATAAAACAAAGCCGGGTTAGTTACACCATTTATAACTCAAAAACGGCTGGACCGATATTTATGATCTTTCATTTGTTGGATTTGTCTCCGCCCCGAATACCAGAATAACTATGAAAACATGGGATAAATTCACGAAAAAAAACAATGGAGATTGATTCTGAGGTGGTATGGACTTAGCTAGTAAAAAAAGCTAGTAAAATCATAAAATATTATGGAGCTGTCGTAATTTCAACGACTAAAAATGACAGGCGGGACTAACGGCTTTTAAAAGGAATGAGAAACAGAGTATAAAGTTCACTCATCCTCCATAGAAAAGGGAGGATCCTCCGACCAGACGGGTGTTGTGTCTGGTGGGCAGCTGCCCCACATCAATCTTCCTTAATATTATTATTTATGCAAATATTAAACCTAGGACATATTTCCAGATACCACATATTATTCAACATATTATGTTATTGTAATATTGAGATCATTCATTGACGTAAACTAGTCGGTAACTTATTAACATAATCGAATGTTACCTACTTACGTTACATAAGCGAAGTCACGCAGAAATACAATATTTTTGCCGAACCTGACCCACGCTTAGAGAAAGCACATACCCGAATACCGAGCAGAGAGTGAAAACTTTTGTTAGAAAACTTCACAAATTAGGCTATTATCTACTATACTGTTAGGATAAGGATAATAGACTATTTATCTTTATTATTTCAATACTAATCGGCCGCAAATTGCTTTAAATTAGACAATAATTGCTACCATAAAAGAACAATGAAATCCCACCAAAAACATTTCATGTAAAATGTTGCCAAGGCGACCACATAAGGTTCGCCCTGTGAAAAAGATATCATGTAGAGCCAAGCTTCTGAATCTACACGGCCTAACTCTACCGACCCTAACTTCACAAATTCTCCATATCAGTAAAAATGTATGGCTTGGCTGTTTCGTTACTTACTTCAGAAACTAAATATTCGCATTACCTCCACGACGGTAGCGAAACGGCGAAGCCATAAATTATAATTAATTATTAATAATTTATCATTTATTCTCTCTTCACAAAGCTGATTTAAAGTTAAAGGCTCCTTCAAACAGGCGCGACACGACACGCGATACAAAGGCACTGCAAGTCGCGCAACGAGCGGTGCCTTTGTGTCGTGAGCGATTATATCGCGTGTCGCGTCTGTTTGCAGGGGCTTTAATGTGTACAAAAAATGTCTCAGCTGTATTTCACCTTTATGAGAGATTGGTGCCTGATATGGATGACAACCTCATAGGTTGAAGAGCGAGATGCCATTAAAAAAAATGGTAATTTAAGAAAAAATAACAAGCAAGATTAATTAATTTTGTGGACAAAGTCCATATAGAGAAATAGTCTGCTAGCCAAAACAAAACGCCGACGGTCAGTAACTTTCCGCGTAGTTGCAATTTTAATAGCACAGTTACTTCTCTCAGAATTTTTTATTTCTCGGGAAGCTGCCATTTATTTAAGTTGGATTGCGTACTCCAATACCTAAGCCGGAGTAGCGGTTTCAAATTGGCCAAGAACATGCTGGGACACAAGGTAACTGAACTATTGGCCGATAAAAATCTGCTACGTGCATTGGCTCTAGAGCTACATTGAGAGATGACTCAGGTAGGTCTATCTACTCTCTATAGTTTCATCGAAACCTCAATATCCTTGAGGCTACATCGTGTAGGTAAGTAATAAATGGCTTTATTATGCTATGCATTACAATTTAATTAAAGATTACTGATTAAAAGTGCAATTGACTGTTTTCCTTTGTCCTCGGAGAGCGAGAAAGTAATAGAGTACTTTATCATTTCTAAAAAAATCTTTTTGCACACTTTTTCCTCATTCATGTGTTTGAATATTTCTAAGTAGAAAATGTTGCATATTTTTTGCATTGTCACGTTATTCTATGCTTTTGTTCCTGTCCCAGATTCCACAGCAAAATATTATGTAGTGAAAGTGGAAGGAGCGAGAGGTCACAGGGGACGTTCTAGTTTGTGCACTGAAATTACTCTATTTACTATGTACCTATTTGGTGCATGATAAAATAGATACCATAGACCTAGATAGGTTAGATGGATAAGCTATGTAGATCTCGAAGGAAATTATGTCACGGTTTTGTTAGATTATTACCATTATTATTATCTGCCCATACGCCATTGCTCATTGTTCAGCCATTAGCGGTACATAGGTCCTTGATCACAACAAGGAGTGCTTAAGGGGCTTACATGACCTAAAGCGAGGTCACTGTCGGATTGCATAGAAAAGAAAGAGAAGCGTGATGACACAACGCTGGAAATTTATTGCTAAATATGAAGCAATTATCTATTTACAAAAAATCTATTGTTTGGACTAAAAAATCAGAACACTTCAAGTGCTTTAGTATGTTGCTTGTAAAATAATCTAACAAAAAATCAGAATGATTGTATATTAGTATGGTTTTTATTGCAAAAAGAAAGTTTTTAGAGGTATCTTCATGATTTTTTTCTATCGTATCAAATTAGTTGTATTATGTTTTTAACACACTATCTACCTATCTATATATGTATTTCTGAATTTGTTTACTGTAGTCGATCATATACTTTTATTGTTTCTAAAACTTGCGTTTTTTGCGTTTAGGTCCTGAAAGCCCCATATGGAGAAATTGCAATTTTCATCAGTCTTGGTAGGCGAATTAGCGATATCTGCGTTGTAATTAGCAAAGAAGAGGTGTCGAGAATAGCATCCAATCATTCTGTCTGTTTATAATATAATAAAGGCTCCTACAAACAGGCGCCTCACGCGATATAATCGCGCGCGACACAAAGACGGCGTTCGTTGCGCGACTTGCGGTACCTTTGTGTCGCGCGCGATTTTATCGCGTGTCGCGCCTGTTTAAAGGAGCCATAAGCCTTTTATCATCGTCCACATGTGTCACATAATTCATACAATTATGATTTCAATTTAGGTATAGAAATCAAGTATCGATGAATAATGTGAATATGCTAATTAGGCACGTGTGCCCAGTACAGGGTTCTAGTTATAGAGGAACTGGGCAAGTGCTTCTTAATGAGCGAACGGCTTTCGGCCTGATACAGGGGACCTGGCAATAAGCCAAGCAAACGTTCTAGACATTGAAAATGTTGACCTGACTTGCGTTTAACTAACGTGGTTCTAAGATTTAAAACACAATGTGTTGTACTTAGCAACTATTTATTTCCATAAACCCTTGCGTAGACATTGTCCATTATCGCACTAGTCTTTCAACTTAGTTGTGTGCTGTGCAACTTGATCAAGTTCAGTTTTCCTTGTAACCGCTGTCAAAGGATACTGTCACTTCAATATTACACCACGTTTTCATTTAAACCAACAAAAAACAGGTGTTAATAGCGCTCAACTCAAGGGAAAACGTTAATAAAATCTTCCAAGTGCCCATAAAAAATGATCAACAGAAGAACCGGTAAGGCAATTGGCACACGGACTCATCTCATAAGTGTACCAGCCTACCAGGTGAGATGGGGAACCTGTCTGTGGTATAATAATGTAGGAATGCTGTCACGGCCTTAGCCACAAACAGGATATAGGGTCCCGATAAGGTACACCACAAGTGGCGGGTACAGTGAGAGGAGACGGCGGACAGCGTGAGAGGTAATTGAAATGTGACAAATTTGTAAGAAAGAGCGCTGCAGTACTGATCATAAATTAGATTAGGATCTACTAGACTATCTCTTTCTGTGGTGATAAGATTAGACAAGCTGCAAGTTTGGTAGTGGAACTTCTCACGGTGGACGTACGTAGTTTTTTTTCATTCATGTAAGTATGTATTTTGAACTTGAGTGAAAAAATATCGTGTAAGAAGGTAATTGAGTAACATAAAAGACATTCATAGGTCATAATTGTTTCTTATTGTTATACCATACAAGTTTATGTTCTTATTTATTAATACTTTTATTACGCAAATCTAATCTAATGCCTTAGGTTTTTTTTTAAATAATTCACCCTCGAAGTTGTTTGTAATTGGTATGTTTTAAGTGTTCTTCTATCAAAAGATAAAGGAAATAGTTTTCCAAAAATCCTAAACGAATCGCTTTCCCTGAACACAGTGTGATCTCTACCTTAGGGTGAAGATGTCTCATACTTCATCATTTCCATCCTTGATGAGCGACGTAATAGTTTCTACTAGGATTTAGCATAAAATTAAGATAAATTGCAGAAGATAGACATATATTTCTTTAGATATGATCAAGAGTCACTAGGTAATGAATACATGCCATAACTTTAGTACTTTAATAGCCATATAAAGTTTATTCTAGAAAAGGTATATTTTATGACAAAAAATACTAAAACCAGAATAAAATAAATATTTAAAGGAGGCTCCTATACAACAAATGTGTTTTTTTTCGGCGTTTTTGCCCTGTGGTACGGAACCCTTCGTGTGCGAGTCCAACTTGAACTTGGCCAGTTTTTTTTTCAATTTGATCTATTTCGTGATTGTATGAGGTCACAATTCAGTTGTTAGAACGCAGTTGCTTTTTATTCGCATACAGAAATGGGTTACTACGTTTTTTTCACGGAACATGACTTGAAACCATCTGGTTCCAAGTGTCTATAGTTAGTCTGTCAATAGTTATCTAGCTATAGACACTAGATAACTCTATAACTATATACTGGTTACTAATGTATAATCTATAAAGCCACACAAGTTGATTGATCAGGTTAAGCTGCGCTTGCCACGGACAATTCGAGGATATGGTGATCTTAACTAACCGAACCCCCTCCGTGCTAGGAAAGTAAGCCGGCTAACTTTTGTGGATCTTTGACAGTCGTTACGGTTAATCAGAATCCCGAAAGTCTGACAACAAGTCTTACCACGGGGTGTCGTGTGTACCAGTAGCAAGCTTGTGGAGATCTGATAGGCAGTTGCTCCATGTGTAATACTGGTATTCAGCTGCATCCGGTTAGATGTGACATCATATTGAATGGAGAAAAACTGGAATTTGTTGATCAAACGGTTTTTCTGGGAATCACGCTAGACGAGACAAACCGCGCTAGAAACCGCGCATTTAGTCTATTTTAGCTACTTTCACAGCATTAGGTATGTCGTACGGCAATTTACTATGGGGTCGAGCTGCTGACATTGAATCCGTCTTTATTTTGCAAAAGAGAGCTGTCGGAGCCATTTATAATCTACGTCGCCGCGAATCTCTCAGGGAACTTTTTAAAAGGATTAATATTATGACACCTGGTACCTTGCCAATTCATTTATGAAAATATTATGTATGTAAGAAAAAAATATACATCTTTAAAAAAAAATAAGCGATAGACATAATTTTAATACTAGAAATAAAAATAAAATACATCAACCATTTTTCAGATTATCCAAAGTACATGCATACATCTTTTATGGGTTACTGTGTTAAATGTTACAATAAAATACCTTGTGATATATTGCAAATAAATGAAAGACAATTGAAAACTCACTAAACGTCCACTTTGTAAACAAGCATACCTACTTACTATAAATTAGAAGATCATATCCAAGATAAGAACGCTTGAAAACATGCTAGTCCTGCTCCTTAGGACAATCTAGAGTCTAGCCAAAATCAAACTGGTTGCTAATTTAATTGTAAAATTTATTCTTTTTTTGACATTGATTTACATTCTGTAATTACTTTAACTCACAGCCTGACTTATTACTTGTTATTTATTTTATTTAAATGAAAATCATTTACTTTTACCGTTTGTAAATATGTGAGCACCATGTATCTATCAGATAATTAATTTATATGTCGCTAGCTTCCGCCCGCGCCTTCGCCCGCGAGGTATATCGATAAAAAAAAGATATCCACATTTTAAAAACTTAAAAATATTATCTTTACCGTCCATGTACATTTACGAAACTGCCCTTTTTGTCAGTTTTCACAAGTAAGTAGCCTGCGCAGAGCCGATATGCTACATTTGGTACCAAACAATACAATATTCATGCATATTCGCAATGGCTCCAAAGGTTTATAATAAACTACCAAAGTGTATCAAATCAGCAGACAATATCAATGAATTTAAAAAGTAGTTATTTCTATTTCTGATTAAGAAGACATATTACTCTATTGAGGAATTTCTTAATGACCGAATATTATAAATATGTGTAACTGGTTGTGAAGTATAATAACTGGTGGGACTATAATATGTATATTACGTTGACTTATATATTCTAACTATGTAATCTAATGCTTTTATCTGACATTTCCTGCTATTTTAATTGTAATCGTGATTAATTATTTATTGATATTAATATTTTATTATTATTTGTACACCACCAAGTGTTAGGACATAGACATCATAATATACTTGACTGTAACACCTATTGTAACCTATGTTCACAAATAAATGAATTTAATTGAATTGAAAAAAGCTATTCTATGCCCTTCCCTGGAATCCATCTATCTCTCTGCCAAATTTTATCGAAATCCGTTCAGTGGTTTAGGCGTGAAAAGTTAACATACAGACAGACAGAGTTACTTTCAAATTTATAATATTAGTATGGATGGTTTAATTCTTTTACCTATTGTGGTATAGTTATTTTATTTTAGGTGCATCGTCTTCACATAATTATCATTATTATATAATTAATCTATGCAAAATATTGTAAAAAAAATTAAAAGAGTAACGGTGGAGTTTCTTGCCCATTCTTCTCCATACGAAAACTACCTTTTGAAATGGGCGAATAGAATCAATTCTATTTTGTTGTAATTTTTGACGTTCAAAAGTACCTTTTATGTGCCTATTTGAAATAACTTTAACTTAACTTTAACTTTTTGACTTTGAGACTGGAAGACCCCGACATAGTTAGGAAAAGGCTACATGGATAATGATCGTCATAAGAGTAACCATTCTTGTGTTACTCAATAGATAAACTTTGCATCAGCATAAAGAAGTGTGATTTTTACTTTTCACACAATAGCACAATTAGATGGTGACAGAGGTGTCTATAACTAGATACTGTTTACAAATTTACAAGGTGGAGACGACAATACAACAATAAATTAAACTGCTAATGATGTTCCCAGTCTGCATACAAAAATTCAATCAAATATATCCAATAGTTTAGTCAGCTAGTCTAAGATTGGCAAAATCCATGGTCAGCCCATCACTACTATTTATTTTGAAGAAATTCACTTTTTAATTTGAATGTTAGGGTTTACTTGATAGTTTCTTAATACTCCTATGCATTATATAGTATTGCCAGCGTTTACATTTATTGTTGTATTGTCATATCCACATTGTTTATGTTAAGCTACATAAACATTTATACATAATGGAGTTTGAAGCTTAATACGTGCGATAATTGCAACCGTGTCTCCAGCGATGTTCCAGCAAGTTGAGCAATTAGATGCCATTAAATCTAACATGACATTGATTTCACACATCAATAGCTGGCTATGTCTAGTGCATGATATTAGTTCTAGCTATTACTAAGTATAGGGTGTGACGGTTTCTAGGTATTAATCTAGTATGTTTAACTAATATTTATGTGTTGTGCTTGAAAAAAACACTCTACTTTCATACAATGAAATTGTTTACCTCGTCATCATCATCTGCCTCGCCTTTTCCCAACTATGTTGGGGTTGGCTTCCAGTCTAATCGGATGCAGCTGAATACCAGTATTTTACATCGAGCGACTGCCTATCTGACCTCCACAACCCAGTTACTGGGTAATACGATAGTGAAATTAAATTGTTTACCTAATACATTTTTTTTCCTAAATGGAAAACTGACTACTTACATAAAATAAAATGTTCTAATGGTATCATGACGATATCTGAGGAAATAGAAACAAAAAACCGATCTATTTCAGACAGTGAAATTGTTTACCCAATAGGTACAATTTTTTTTACTAAATTGAAAACTGACTACTTAGGTATATAGTTATTTATTGAAGAATTCTTCTGCCTCAATCTTTGTATGGATCACGAGAGGTGCACTCTGTAATGATTCTACCACAGTCTTCTTATACCGAGAATGATCATTAATTGCTATGCTCACGGCATGATGGCTATTTCAGACCACTTTCACCATAAATTTCGGTCTCATCGCGATATTTACTCATCATCTATCTTCATTAGTCATAGTCCAAAATGAAAATCCAATCTATAACAAATTAAACTGTTCACAAACTGTGATTGACGGGGACATTCCTATTTCAACTTTCTAACCACAAGATAGAAGCAGGAAGCTTTAAGCACACTTATGTACAACTTTTTCCTTATAAATGTCGAGTAAGTAAGTGAGTAAATAATGAGATAAGTAACAGGACCGGCCGGTAGGGTGGATCTCTTTCTAGTTAAGAGCCGTTGATTTGCTAAACTTTTGGTAAAACCAGGCGTGACTGGTTTTACCAAAAGTTTAGCAAACTTCTGGTTTTTATGTAATAGATGAATCACATTTTCTAATTACGTATTTCGAGAAGGAAAAAATGTTTATTGTTTAGAGCGTCTGAGATGAGG
Source organism: Luperina testacea (assembly GCA_927399505.1). Taxonomy (NCBI): domain Eukaryota; kingdom Metazoa; phylum Arthropoda; class Insecta; order Lepidoptera; family Noctuidae; genus Luperina; species Luperina testacea. Next base: position 1,484,757 of record OV656774.1, read on the forward strand.
CTGGAAAATCTGTGTGACTAGATTGAAGTAATCTGACTCAACTATGCGCTGTCTATTGTTACTATAAAGTCGGCAACGGCTATGTTATTATAAAATATAGAATAATCGGCAACGGTAATTATAGGTAACATAACATTAGCCATTTTTCTATACCTTACCTTCGATTTATATGAATTTAATTTGTGAAAATGTATTTTCTTTTTCCTAAAGACAAAAATAAACCATTATTACTTTACCATGTCACCTCCAATCCATAGCGACTTTGACCCTACATAAGGAAAATCTCAGGAAAATGTGATTCATTAATAATACGTTCGTTCGCCTATTATTGTGTGGCTATTTCCGATGGTGTTGTGAGCAACAAACTACGTATATTTGGCAGGACATTGTGTATATCACGTCCAACTAGGACGTGTCCTGCGTGTCATTACATTGAGCCCTTCACCCAATAATAACGGTAGGGGATCCCAGAGGGGTTTTGTTCCAGCATATTATGCAGGGTGAAAATTTTATAGCTGAGTAGGTGCGGCATGACGAGAGAACACTGAAAATACATATATTTGAAAAGTTTCAGATAGGTCGTCATATTTAGGGAAAGCCCACAATTTGTTCATCAGACGTGCCTATTTGTCATTATGGCTTAGGCCTCACACGATTACCAAAATCAACGGCTCTGAAATCACTTTAGTTTTGGTCCAGTTTTGAAATCTGGTGAAGTCCCACGTGACCACGGGACTCCTAATTAAAACTTTTCAAATTTATTTTCGGTGTTTTCTCGTCATACTGCATCTACTCAGCTATCAACTTTTCGCTCTGCATATGCTTGCTCAGAAACCCTCCGGGCTGTACCATAAAGTAAAAAAGTATGTAGATATATAGTCCTACCTATTTGTACCCTTCAAACTGGAACACAACAATGCTTCTTGGCGACGAAAATAGGTTACGTTTGGTGTATTCTCTAGGGCGAACTCTTTTTCCACAGAAAATAGATATAATTTTTTCTCTTGTGGCTGCACAAGCTATAAGAATATTCATCTAGCGGATGTAAAAAGACCCTTAACGAAGCCGAGAGTCACTTGTTCTTCCCGTCCGTCATTGTGATTTTTTTTGTACTGGATCATACCTGGTTATGGAGATATTAAAGGTCAAAGTTTCAACTTTTTCTGGCAGTTTTTACGAAAACTAGTGTTAAATGTTATGACTTAACTTTAAATACCTACTGGGAGTATTTAAAGTTATGTTATAACATTAACACTGGTTTTGCATGCAACGGCATATGGGTATATGGACATTTGCACAATGTTTTGCGTGCGTTACATTGAGCTCTCACCAAAAATAAAAGGCGTTTGTGCAATGTTACTTAGTTTGATATACAGAATGCGTAGATGACGGCTATGTGATGCTTCATACACCCTGTAGAACTCAAGTTGTGGAGAAAAGATAACCAGTCAGCAACGTTGGTAGCGACAATCACTACTTAGAGTGTATCAGGAGTACTCAGGAGTAGACGTTGTTAAGTCACACTGTCTCCATTTATTTCAAGTAATTTTCGAATTCCATTTAATCAAATAGCTTTAAATAAAAATTCAGTAGGGTGCGGATGTGGGTCTGTGGCGCAAACTATGTCCGACCTCTTATCCTGTCCCTGTGCCTCAAAAATACAGCCATAGCGACCTCTGCACTGCCACCGACGATACCATGAAATTAGCGAAATTTATTTCACTGTCGTCGTGCCATCGACATGAGTAAAACAAGAATTGATTTAATTCCCACATGGCTATAGACAGTACTTCGATCAAAGGTTTACGATATAAAGTCTATCAGTTAGTAACGATGTTCCATCGATTCGATTCCTGCGAGACATTCTTGTGGCTCTACTCAGATATTCTATAACTTTGTAATATGATGTCTTTTATATCTTACGATCCGAATAGTTAGCAGCTTAAATGAAACACGACTTTTCTGTGGTTTCCAACTAGTAAAAAAAAAATGAAAACTTCTTTAGGCGCGTTGGTCATTTTTTTGAGATGGGAAAAAACATTGAACTCGCGACACTGTTACCGTAAGCGACACCGCGCGTGTTTTGTTTATAAGACGATTCAAAATATACCCGCATCGGATGTGTTCGTCTGTCCTCGGGATGTACTCGGGTTAGTGTATATCCAATATGACAGTGAGTGATGGGAAAATATTCTGCGGTGCTATTCTGTAAAAATCTCACCGTGAAAACTTAGGTGAAGTGAACGTGGAGTGAGCAGTCAATAGCGTCAATTCCTAGCAAAAACAAACTCACTACACCTAAGTTTTCACGGTGAGATTTTTACAGAATCGAGCGGCTGTTTGTGTTTTGTTTTCACTTCTGTCGGCACTCCTGGAGTGCCACTGTTTTTTTTTTCTGTAAATGATGAGAATGGACCCGAACTTAAACCTAGTATCGAGTAACGATAGAAAATATCAGCAAGTAGGTAAAGGTTGGATGGATTACGAGAAATATGATTGATATGGTAAGAAAGAGGAAATATAGCGAGATGAGGGCTGATAGAGATAAATGATAGCTTAGAAGTAGACTAATGCGCTGAATCCAAATTAATTAGGATAATGGTAGGAGGATGAATAATAGGCAACTCTAAGGGTCTAAACAGACGGACTGCATTTCAGCTGCAACATCGCGTTTGGATGCAGTTGGCATAACTAGGTTTCGAAGCAGTTAAGTCAACTGTATCCAAACTGCGATGTTGCAGCTGAAATGCAGTCTGTTTAGACCCTTAAAACCCACAGCCAATAAAATCTGGAGGTACGGTAGTGCCTCCACAAGACGCGCCTAAAACAAATAGCAGGGGTACTACCTTTTCTGGAATCAGTATTACAGGTGTGTACTATAAAAAAACAAAATAGTATAACAAAACAATCATCACGCAACATTTAAAAACAACCATTAGGTAATTTAATCCAAAGTAATTTGGAGTACCGAAATATCGATAACATAATTACAGCGATCCGTTCTTACGTTTTTGTGGATTCTACTCGAGACTATTTATAATCGGATTATTGGTATCTTTGACTAACTTTGTGGTATCCACTAAACTTGGTATTACCACAAGCTCTTAATTCAGTGTGTCAATTGTCTGTGGAATTGTGTTAATGTACCTATAAAAAGGTGCCAAGAGCGGTTCGGTGTTGATAGTGATTAATGTTAAAAGGAGCTACAGCCTTTGTTAAATACATACTTATTTGTCTTGGGTAAGAATGTATGGGTTGATAAGGAGGTACCTACACAAACGGATGTCTGCGGCTAAAGAAAGGCCCGACTGAAATCCGCCATAACTAATGATCTTGGTAGTTAATCCTGTAATCACCTTTTTTAGGAACGTTTCTTTTGGCAGGGTCGACATCCTTTAGTGCGCGGAGAAAACATTATGTTTTTTGTAAATTTTCTAAAAACCGCTAGCAGATGGCCAAATCAGGAATTAGAGGTATCTTCTAGGGACTGAGACTGAGAATCGAATGCGCACGTTCCTAGAAATACGAGAAATGCCCCTCTGACATCAAAATACTTCTATTCATATAACTAACAAAAACATAACAGAGTATTTCATTTAGTTGACAGTAGATACTAGCTATTAGATAGATCTCTCTTCAGTCAGATGACAAAAACAAGAAGACTTGTAAGGGTCGCTATTATACTCGTACAGTAGTTCAGCATGGTCGACCTCGCTGTTGCTTTAACACCCTAAAAGATTGAATGTCACTTGCTTATCTGAAATTAAAATAGCAAGGTCTATATTATATTTGCCTACGGGACACTTACATTGGTGCCAAAAGTGATATGACAAACAAGGTTGACAATACCTAATGTGTTGTTAATTATTGATATACGTGACCAGAGCAATGGTGTTCCAGAGTGGTAACTGCCTCGACTTACGAGTTGTAGCTCGTAGGTTCAAACCCAGGCAGACGGTTTAATTTCATCACCGCTGCTCTCAAAACGGTGAAGGAAGACACTGTGAGGAAATCTAGAACTAAAAAATTGAAGACATGCCACATCTACCAACCTGCCCTGGGCCAGCGTGGTGGATTACGGCCCACTACCTCTCACTGAGAGGAGGCCTGTGTACCAGCAGTGGGAGTGGAAGTTCACGGCAATAATAATAAAGCAGCAAACACCCTAAAAAGATGCAAGCTAAAAATAAAACAATATTGCTCTACATAATTATATGCCGCAACCAAAGTCAAAGTCAAATCATTTATTTCAAATAGGCACATTAAAGGCACTTTTGAACGTCCAAAACTTACAGTAAAATGGAATTTATTCTAGTCGCCCAGTCCAAAAGGTAGTGTTCGTATGGAGAAGGATGGGCAAGAAACTCCACCGTTACACTGTAACGCACTGCAGACGCAGCCTTATGGCTTGCAATGTGACGAAAGGCGAAATGGAATCGTCTTTCTATTTCCTACGAAGCTGTTTTGTTTGTAGTAGAAATGAAAGAATGAATAGCCACGTCATCAACTAGGTATTGTTTTTTTATAATTATACTTGCTTACGTTAGATCCTGTCAGTCATGCTGGATACCCCACCTAATGGTAGTTATTGTCACCTCTTCTAGCCCTCTTAAGGTCCGACCACACTGCGACAAATCCCGCACGGGAGGATTATAATAACGCGTCGATTTTTTTCGTGAGCAGGAAGTCACGCAACCATTTGCGACAGTTTGAACACCTCCATACATGTTAGTTGACACAATCGGCGCGGGCGAAGTTCCTTTACTCTTCTGTTCCTTACCGCGTCCCGCATGGGATTCGCTTGAGTACGGTTAGAGCTTTACAATCTCCATGTCAGCACCCCTAATAGCGTAATACACTATCAATCACAATTATTTTAAACGATATTGCTAATCAATCGCTTCATATCAGCTCAATAACGTAAATAACGCAAAGAATGTTGCTAAACTGTCAAAATGTAAGCGACTGCTGTTGATAGTTTGTTTCGTAATTACCCCGCTGGTTTATATTTATTCAATTAGTCTGTTTGGAGACTGTACAGTGCTTGTCTGACATCAATTTCAGGATAATAAGCTACCTTCTACCATTTATTCTCATTATTGAATCAAGTTTAATGTTCACCGACGGCGATGTCCCGACCTGTCGTCAGCACAAGCTGTTCTCAACTAATAAAACATTGCTGTGGACTCGTACCTCGTACGTCAGAAGGCCTGTATTAATGCCGATAACCTTGAGCATTTGGGCGGAGCTAACGACCCCTTCTCCGCGCCACTCCGCTACCCGCATGCAACAGAAAATGTGCGGTTGTGTGCGCCGCCACCACGGTTTGCCTCGCCTAGTCTCGTCACAGAGTATCGAAATCACAGAAGGTCAAGTCATCGTGAAAGTTAAATAATTATGTGTACCACATATACAGGGTGTCCCAGAACTCAACGTCAAGCCGAAACGGGGTGACAGGATTAATCATAACCATCACGAGAAAAATATAAAAAAAAATCTATCCCATGCAGTTTGAAAATTATGGGCATTTTAAGAAAAACCTAGAAATTTGATCAAACTGTACCATTTTTCGGTTATTGTGGTTATTCTTTTTTATTTTTGTTCAATTAAACTTTGGAAACGTAATCCTAAATAACATTTATAGAATCCCAATAAAAAATAATGACACGATTGCCTCAAGTTTCCGAGAATTGAGACTATTCGTTAAACTACGAATTTAAAATTTTCAAGATTCGTCGACTTTGATTGGCCCTCCTTTAAAAAAAATGTACTAGAGTGCCTTGGCAAGTGGCATTAAAAGTTGGCGCATTTAATCAGAATTCTAAAATGGTACAATACTTGTTAGTTCCATACAATAAAAAAGAGTAAAAAAATTAAAAAAAATTTGAGGCTGATGGTAAACAATTTGAACATTTATTGTAATAAAAAACGTTATTTCTCTATCTGACTTTTATTTCAACAAACCTAAATTAAACTAGATCAAGATTTTTCATTATTTTACTAACTTTTTTTCACTTTTTTCACTTTAATAAAAGTGGCGTCACTATCTGTCTCGCTCACTCATGGCAAACATACCCACTATCCATCTCTCTCATCATTTTGCCTTAAAATTAAGAACCTACCTAGAGCTTGTGCGAATCAAAAACATTTTAACTGAGATAGCAAAAATCGGGTTACTTGAGGTTTTAATTTTTTTACTCTTTTTTATTGTATGGAACTAACAAGTATTGTACCATTTTAGAATTCTGATTAAATGCGGCAACTTTTAATGCCACTTGCCAAGGCACTCTAGTACATTTTTTTTAAAGGAGGGCCTATCAAAGTCGACGAATCTTGAAAATTTTAAATTCGTAGTTTAACGAATAGTCTCAATTTTCGGAAACTTGAGGCAATTGTGTCATTATTTTTTATTGGGATTCTAGAAATGTTATTTAGGATTACGTTTCCAAAGTTCAAATGAACAAAAATAAAAAAGAATAACCACAATAACCGAAAAATGTTACAGTTTGATCAAAATTCTAGGTTTTTTTTAAAATGCCCATAATTTTCAAACTGCATGGGATAGATTTTTTTTCAGATTTTTCTCGTGATGGTTATGATCAATCCTGTCACCCCGTTTCGGCTTGACGTTGAGTTCTGGGACACCCTGTATTTACAATGGTCCAGTTTTGGTTTTATTTAGGTATTATCTATTGGTATGGATGTACTTTTCGGGCTATGGTTACGAATAAAATTGTTAAAAGCTTTCGAGGCCGTGAGTAGAAGCTATACCCTTAATATAAATCAGCCTGGCTTGCCATGTGGTAAACAACTTAATGTATCTTTTTAACTAAAATTAATGGCTAAATGTGCTGCTAAGCGCAAAACTCAAGAATGGCTGGACCAATTCGGTTTTTTTTAAAATATTCGTTGAAGTCTTAGGAAGGTTTCTATGAAGAGAAGAAGGGTAGGTAGGCATGTACGTAGATAGGTAGGTAGGTATGTAGGGTAGGTAGGTAGGTAGGGTAGGTAGGTAGTTAGGGTAAGGCAGATAGGAAGGTAGGGTAGATAGGTAGGCAGGTAGGGTAGGTAGGTAGGTAGGTATAGGTAGTATAATTATCACTAGTGTATGTCATATTATTTGTTATATTTTTTATAAACAAATATATTATAACTAAAATTCAGCTGAATAATCTTCAAGTTCTTCGACAGACCTTACAAGATGCTTGTGAGTCACCATGTCATCCAATAGAGACCGTAGTTTTTGAATGCCCAAATCATCTTGTTCCTAAAATGAATGCAGTTATACATATATTTACAAGTAAAACAAAAATATAGGTTTATAATTTGTAAAAAAAAAATACATTCACATCCAAATCAACAGAATCACCTTCAACTTCTCTGGTAGAACTAATTGATTCACTACGTATAGGTAATGATTTTTTTATTTGATTTAATTAGTTGAATAATATTATTGACCCACTTTAGCCCACATGGATCTAGTAATGATAAGTGATAATTATAATAAAAAACATGACTACCAATTTGTTTTTCTAAATTTTATGTAGTCTGTGCCACCCGCGGTCTGCGATAGGCTGATTTAATTGATTGATTGATGTCACCCGCGACGATAGAAGTCGAGTAAAAAGTATTCGACTTTCGATCTGCCATAGAGAGATTTGATCCTTATGATTGACCCTATCGATTGATGCCATAAAAGTACAGGGTATTATTTTTTCGGATTTTAGCCGGTTCGATTCCCGAGAGCGGCAAGCGAATTTTCGAAAATCTTTGAATGCAGATTTGTTTTTTTTTTAATGAAAGGATTTTCCTTTGAGTAAAATTTGCTATCTCCAGTGTTTAGAGTACTTGCCCTCTAGGTGAGGTTAAAAAAATCCAGCCTGTATATACATATTATATACTATTGAACTACTACTTTTTACTATTGTATGACATTATTATTTTTAATTCCTTATTTTGTTGACTGATCTGTATTTACGATAATTTTATTTTCAATGACATTGTACAGACGCCAGCACATCAAGTTACTACAGTCTGTCAGATTTCTTTAATAGATTTTCAACTTTATCACTAAAGCATAAGGTTCAAAGTTGATTGCGAAAATTTGACAGTTTCGGGTAGGTTGATGTGCTTGGCGTCCGTACTTTATTGAATAGTGAAATTAACAGTTAACATTCTTGTTTTATATTTGCACACCTTATATGGTTATTAACAGTGTACCATTTGACCTTTTTTAACATCCACTGAACCTGTTTTATGCAAATAAATGATTTGATTTGATTTTTTTATTTGAAAATAATTACGCCGGTAATCAATAAATTGACAAATTATTAGCAAGTACGTAACGTATAATCATAATTAATACCTACTTTAGGAGCATTTTCAGTTTTGTGTCACAATATGTCACAAATAATCGCAACGCATCAGAATAATAGACTTTACTTAGGCACCGAAAAGTAAAATTTATAATATTGGCTGAATCATTTCGTGGACGTGGACCTTCTGTGATCATTCACTACTAGTACTTACAACTTTCGTTTGAATGAGGTAGGTATTTTATAAACAGTACCTATGTACACAGAGTAATGGACAGCGCATAAGTTTCATAAAACCCCGCTTGGGTAGGTACACTTTTTGTTTTTGCAGTAATATTTTACGATTTTATTTCGTAGTGCGGAGTTCTCGCAACGCGACATACGTCCACCTAGCAACACGATGCGCCCCGCACTAAATTTATGGACGAGTGCGGGGGTGATGTAGACGCAGTCCTTTATCAGAGGCCTTTTTAATTTATTATCATAAAAATAATACATATTTTAAAAAAGTAACAAAACCAAATTATTCTCCTTTGTATTGCAAAGATGTAGATATATTTTTTTACACTCTTTTGATAAAAAATGAAGGAGTAAAACGGTTTCATCTCAATGATTTGGAGGTGATTTGGTGATTTTTTTTTAAATTATGTGGTATCGGTAGAAAAATTATGGCTAAACCAAATTACGTATTATATCATGAAGATTACTAAGGATTTTTTCAGATGTAATTTCTCTGTAAATGCCGACAAAAAATGGCTTCATCTGCATGCTTTTTTCAAGCTTTTTTCGAGAGAGCAGCCTTAATGCCGCCTGGGGCTAACCTCTGTCATATACTTTGAGGAGGCGAATTATGCAGCAGCTCAGCTACGGACTGCACGTGGAATTATGAATGATATTCCGAATATTAGCTATACTTAAGGGAGGGATTGAATTTTAATTTTGTTAGAATATGGCATGACACTGTATTAAAAGCTGAAAATGCGAAAGTTATACCATTTGCGTAGCTTTAACATACTACAGGATCAAATTAAATTGTCTAGAAAAACTTCATAGACGTAGTGGTTATCAATATCTAAATAATAAAACCAAAAAAAAAAAATACTCAAAATATATACGATATTGCTACACATACATACTCAAGTAGGTACTTAACATTGGACTGCGGTCGTTGTCCCCGTATTTGCTTGAAGTATGAGTTTAGTAAATCCTTTTTTTTTTGTTTTATTGTATAGGTACCTAAATCCCATCAAGTCGCTGAAGTTTCACCAGCTAATTTTATTTAATCCTGTATAATATTAAAGCTGCGCAAACATTTTCAGCTTTTAATACCATGTCCCATATTCTAACACGTGTTAACAAAAAAAAGAAACAATAAGTGCGTAATTTCCACCACAATAAACATAATGTCTAATTCAACATGTTCCCAAAAAGACTTCTTTCAAAAGTTGTTACAACAAACGTCCATCGGAATTCCGCCCGTAAAATTCCAATAACCTTTTACCAAACACGACACTGGCGCCACCTATCTTCATTTCCAGGTCATTACACACGCCTCCTTTTATTGGGAACGTGTGATTTTACTCCTGAAGTATATGTATATTTCGTTTACTGTTTCATGCCTTCATGGTTATTATTTTGAGCTTTCAACTGTCTTTTAGCAGCTCCAAATACTCTGTAGAAATGGCGGATGAAGTTTTATCAATCAAAACATCGACTAAAGTTTTAGTTTGCACTTTATATTTTTATCTTTTTATTTTTGTTTTTATCTGATGTAGGTACTACTATTATCTGACTATCTGGTGTATTGTGTGTGTTTTAGTCTGAGCTAAATAACTGTATTTTCTTTCTTTCTTTAGTTATAAGTTTGTTACACGAAGAGTCAAGTGTTTATTATTATCAAGATTATTGTTTGGACTAACTTTTTAAGCAAGGGCTGATTTTTTAATAGTCACATCACTTTTATCTGAGGAATAAATATTGTGGTCTGACAGTTTTTGTATAGAAAATATCGGCCGGTCATAAATATTCTTCAGATAAAATATCTGGCTATTAAAAAATCAGCCCTTAATGATAAATTATTTTATTTCTGTAAGAAGGCTTGTACAAAAACACGTCAAGCATATTTTAAAAACTACATGATGTTGGAGTTTTCTTTCTGACTACTCTGAGAAGAAAGGCCGAAACGAACTCAGGGATCACAGTCTCTTTTAAAGTCAAAGCATTTATTTCAAATAGGCACATAAAAGGCACTTTTGAACGTCAAAATAAAAAAGTCCAGACATAATCTTGTTCAGATCATGTAAAGACAGTGTAGATTGATGTCACAAAATGGTCTTTTGAGGAAAGAACCACACAGATTGAGTGGACCTATTCAGTTAGTCCACGTATTCGTCAGTAACCATGCAGCTCAACTCAGAACTTAAGAAGCTCAACGAATCTTTGGTATTGTCAATGAAAGGACATTTGGGCAGGCCGCATAAATTACTCAAACTGTCAAACCATCAGAGAAAAAAAAAACACCCACATAGTTTTCACATTCACAATGATTAAAATAATATAATACTTTACAAAGTATATATTTATATCATTGTATATAAAAATTCATCAATCTGGATTTTTAAATGTGCATTTAAAAATCTAGAAATAATCTAGGTCAGATCAATTGAGACTGTAGTTTATTGCATTCCACGATATGTACCTACTTAGGTGGTAAACATATTTATGTGATCTTTGTGACTTTTGTTTGTACAAAATAGTAGGGGAAAGGAAACTAAACTAAGCTCTGGAAACTCAGTCTTCTGAACTAGGTAACTCTAATATTAGGGTTTTTTTTTAAATATGCCTACGCAGTTTACTGTAATAATACTTACAAGTTATGATAGCACTTATATTTTGTCGTTTAAACATTATTTTTTTAATGATAGCATTTTCTTATCAAAAAATTCTTAAGTTTCCAGTCGTTAATCAACAGAATCAGGCTAATATCACGAGCAAGAACCCAAATTAGCACAGCCTCCAGATTACCGCATCAATCTTTCTCTATTAGTTTTCCGGAAAATTGGATCGCATTTGTTACCTTTGCCCTTAATATCTTATTTCATAAATATTGTTGTTATAGGTTTAAGTCCGGGGAATTAATTGTTAAGCAAATTAACTACAAATGGCTACCGATTGGCGCCCAAGGGCTGGGAGACGAAATGTCGGTCGTCCGGCGGCGAGGTTGGCAGACGACATTGTTACCATCGCTGGTAGATCCTGGCTGAGGTTGGCACTTGAGTGTGGGGCACTTGAAAAGAGAGGCCTATGGTCAGGAGTGGGTGAAGTTGGGCTGTGGATGATGATTATGAAATTAACTACAAACTTAAAAAAAAAAAGAAAAAAAAGAATTGGCCAAAGAATCAGCATTGCCATATAACGTGGCAATGCTGCCAGCTTTTTGGGCACATTTCCTATTGACAGCGACGCGGACGATAATTTTTGATGCCCTTTGATTTTTTCCCCCTCCTTTTTATATAGTTGTACATATTATTATTATAAGACTGTGAGCTTTTCAAATTATGTAAATATAATGTAGTTTACTATCACAAACCAAAAAATTAAAAAATCCGTAAATTCAAATCTATTTTTTCTGTTATTCTTTGACAGTTGTAAGAAATGGCTATAACACGGCCAATTAACGTAGGGTGTCAATTTTCTTAACAATTATCGGCTACTTAGATAATTGCCTCAACTTCTGATACTTCCCTAATAACTATAAATGTTCCGTTAAACCCCACCGACCACGGAACATTAAATCGTTGGGCCACATTAGGTACCGCGATTACATAAAGCTTAATGTCTCATGCCCGAAATTAAAATAATTTAACAGAATACGACCACTGGAGAGATTTTAGCTTGATTGTTTTTCATTTAAAAGTATGGTAATTTTGGGTCAAGTCTTTCTTTTGAAAGGTTTTTGCTTATATAGGATCACTTCCTTTAACTGACTATTAATGGCGAAAGTCTGATTATTCTGTGCAGGCGCCTATCTACGTGTGAATAATATGTTTTTGGTTAAACAGTATTCGAAATATAGTATGTCATGCTTTACATGAAATAATTAAGAAGCTAACCACTAAAACGATGAGCATGTTGCAAGGATCATTAAGCCCTTTGTAAACGGCACGGTTTCTTTATGGTACGGCGAACCGTAATAAAACCGTGCCATGTACAGACGCCAGAACATCAAGCTACAAAAACTGTCAAATTTCTTTAATAGATTTTCTACTTTATTGTTAAGACACCAGCTGCACATCAAGTTATCCGAAACTGTCAAATTTTTCCAATCCACTTTGAACCTTATGTTTTAGCGATAAAGTTGAAAATCTATTAAAGACATTTGACAGAATGTAGTAGCTTGATGTACTGGCGTCTGTACAACCGATATATTCCTTTGCAAGTTTACTACTGTTAACACAATTTTGTACCCTCATAATATACTCTTCCCCAAAAGTTAAAAACAAAAACTATCCCTGCCGTGTGTCGAACATCCTAGATACATTTCCCAAACTTCAAAAATATCAATATGCATATTTGCTCTTTTCTCAGAACTGAAAGGGTCCATCACATCAACAGCATTCTATATGCAATACATTCACGATGAGCTCGTAATGAAATCCCTCACTTTGAAGAGAAGGGACTTGGTTTAAATTCAAATTTATTTTTATGTAATGCCGTGGTCATCGGACCGTATCCTATCGTCTTCGGGCTGTGGGTTTTGATGCTGCTCTGTGTTTATTATGGAAATAGGTTTTAGTTAGGTTATTACGATTGTAGGTATAGTTTGGTGGGAACTATTAGGTATCTGGCTGAAAATAAGCCTCGTGTTTACAAAATCTTCCTTCAGTAGTTCATTCAAGTTCAATTAGAAGCAATGTCTATTTTTAAAACATAACTGCTTACTTCATTTATTTTTTCGTAGCAACTAAAAATGACGTTACGCTGAAATAATTTGGTTCACCAAAAATAGTACCTACGCTCTCAATAACAAGTAAAATATACATAATAGTGATCACGATCTTTGCGACCAGCAAAATGACCGAGAAAATTTACTTTCCGATTAAATATGGTAAGAAAAACAAACATTCATTTAAATGCTTTTAACATTCCAGCCGTCAAACTATAATTTAAATTATATATATTCCACTTCAAAACATCATAGTAGATGAAGGTAAAAGTGCAGCCTAATACCAACATGTTGCAGTGAAAGTTATTTAAAGTAGATGATGCCCCAGTGAGGTTGGGAGATAAGAAAAAGACTAATGATAATATGGTGCATGGTTCCGTAGTTTTCGAACGAGCGAGTTGTTATTTACTTACCGCGGAAGGTCTTGATGAACTTGACATTCTTGTTCTAGTTTTATATTGTCAGAAACCACAAAAGAATAGCTTATATGCTGTCGTAAAAATATTTGTCAATTAGCAATTGGTAGCCACCTGCCCTAGTGGGCCTGATGGTTAAAGGTGCAACGGAAGTACATTTTAAATTTCGTAGGCTAAGGAAAACAATTGCATACTGCATAGCATAATCTGTCTATAATATTCCCACTGCTGGGACACAGGCCTCCTCTGTTCGAGAGGGACTGGGCTGTAATCTACCGCACGAGGCCAGTGCGGGTTGGTAGATGTCACATGTCTTTGAATTTTTGCTTCTAAGACATGCCGGTTTCCTCACGATATTTTCCTTCACCGTTTTGAAAGCAGTGGTAATGAAATTATTTACACGTAAAGCACCTGCCTAGGTTCGAACCCACGACCTACATATCGTAAGTCACCAGCACTGCCACCACTGCAACTGCTCACAAAGCGCTGCTGGAAAAAAAAAGAATTGCATTTTCTTAAAATTTATAGCGGCATCACGATTATCCTTATGAGCATCGTAAGGGCTACGTACGATAAGATAAAGAAACACGTCACCCACAGACAGACTTAAACTACTCAAAGCATTTGCCTGTAGATAAGCTTTCAAGTTGACACCCAGATTGACAGTATAATTATATAATCCAAAGTGAGTTTGACAGGAATGAAATGTCAAACTAAGCCGTTCTTAATTACCCGTCGGAGGTTCTATGATAACTTTACTAATGCATAGGATTCTTTTGAAAGTATCAAATAAATCCTAACGTTTTCACACCCTGCCTTCACTACTTTTTCAAACTAGTAGTGATGGCTCGACTATCAGGGTTTTCCCAATCTTTGACAAACTATTTGTGACTAAACTATTCGACATTTGTTTGATTTTTCGTGTGCAGACTGGGAAGGGATACGAATTTACTGTCGTATTTAATTGTCGTCTCCATCCTGTGTAGGTTAAAATAATAATAATAATTTTATGTCGAGCGACAAGACTCATAGTGTTAGTAACAATATACTTACAAACTATGTTAGTAGGTAATACAAAGACAAAAACAAAACCAAAAACAGAAAACAGATTGTGACATCACTGCTGCACGGTGACAGGCCCAGCCGAAACCTTACAGCAGTGGTTCACAAACGCACAATCAAGCCTGCTTGCTATCATAGACAGGATGCTGTTGGCGCTACCCCGCACCCTACGGACCAAGGATGCGCACCGTTTCCGCATCACCGTGTGGAAACAGTCCATGTGAGCTTCAGCGAACAACCCTGATGCGCTGCAGTACCGAGGCAACCCATCAATACCCTGAATGGCGAACATTTTTGTAGAATCTTGTACGACCAAATACCTTATAGATTAGTAAATGAAGATACGACTACCTACTGAGCTCCTAAAGTTCTGAGTTGAGCTGCACGATTTTTGACAAATGCTTGCACTGACTGAACAGGTCCGCTCAATCTGTGTGGTTCATTCCTCAAAAGACCATTTCAGACACCAATCTACATGGTTTTCATATGATCTGACCAAGATTTTGTCTGGACTTTAAAAGAGACTGTGACCTCTGAGTTTGTTTCCTCAGCCTTTCTTCTTAGAATAGTCAGATAGAAAATGCCGACCTCATCTAGTTCAAAACATTATGATTGACTTGTAAAAAGTGTTTGTACAAACCTACTCGTAGAGAATAAATCATTTATCATTTACTCATCTCACGGTCTCATATTACACATTGATGGAGACATATACCTAAATAATGTAGTTTTAAGAATTTATAAATAAGAAATACTCGATAATATTGAAAAAATTTGCTAAATCCAACCACTACTCTTCTTTGAGTTGCGAATGGCGGCCACATTGAGATTATTGCGTCGCTATTTATAGGATATCCACGATTTACTTAGCACAAACAACGTGTAAGCACACGTCACGGTGAATGCACAATGTTCTCTGTGTAGGACATGACTTTGAGTAGAACATGCTCTTAGATTAGCTGAGATGACAATCACTTGATGCACGTTGCACTGTTTGCTTTGCTTTGTTACACTTGGCTAATATCGTGTCACATTGTTGTATGAGACGTGGCTAGAACAACGTGGAATGGAGCATTATAAGATAGGGATGACTAGCTAGTACCTATGTCCTAAGTTCAGGTTTCTATGATCAAGCTATGAAGATTCTGAATAATTATAACAGCTATCTCCTCGAGTCTAGTATATTTTGGGAGACGTTAAGTAAGATCTTTTTTGAGGAAACGACTTGGAATTTGAGTATTAGGAAACGAGTCGAAAGTGTTACTTTGTGACATGCTATATCAGAAGTGGAGCGGAGTTGAAAAAGACAAGATTAATCGGTGTCATAACAAAAAATTATATACTCTGTCTTATTTTTTTTATTGCTGTATTGGCCTGCTCTTGACCTCAATCACACCTGATGAAAAGCGATAGATGAGGTCTATTATGGAACGAGTGTGCCCAGAAGATGCCTGTTTACTCTCGCTTTGAAGGCGGGTTAAATATGGAACACAGACACTGGCAGAGAGTTCCGCATTTTGGCTGTGCGCATAATAAATTTGGCGGAAAAGCGCTGAGTACAACTGGTCGAGATATCAACCGAGTGTTTTAATACTCTGTGGTGACCTAACAGATTGTATAACTATTAGACCATGCATCAAAATAAATGCGTGTAATAATCAGCCACTTTCAGCGCGTGACACGCATCAAACACGGGCTATCAACACGATGAGGTTAATCAGAGTAATAAGGTTAATAATCAGTTTCAACCTTAACTCATCAACCCGCGTTCAGCAGAACGTCATCGCCACGCATCAAGTGTGAGAACTTAGCCTTAATTCCGAGAGGTTTCCCAGCGCTAATTAAGGCCAAGCTCAAATAAGTTCCCTCAGTCCATGTTCTAAAAATAGGGAGTAATCTTTTTCTTCAATAAAGCGTTTTATTAATTTATAAGTACATTTTAATTATAATGTAGCTACGGAACTCTAAAGGCCTCTAGCGAGCCGATCGGAAAGTCAATGTCAATTGCTTTTTTTTCATGTTTTTGTGTGATCTAATTTTGGACGATGATAGGGGTGTGCCGAGTGAGTTTTTTTGTTATTATTTGAAATGGAGATGAATGCAATCTCATTAATGAAGGTATTGCAGCTTGGAGTACCTAATAAGACCGCGAATTATGAAAATTTTGTTACCTTTTTTCTTTTTTCAAAGCATGAGAACTGGAGCAAATTGTGATTAAATTTATCCAGAATCCTTTGTTGTTTAGAAAATATGTTTTATTTTATTTATTGAGCGTAGGTACCTATTCTTAATCATCAAAATATGTCTACCTACGCTCAATAACAGCTACAATATAATAATTATTCGCCTCTTGTATTTTACGGGCTCAAAATATATTTATTTTATATTTCGTAAATAAGTAAGTTTTACGACAATTTTACTCATAACAGTCTCTTACAAAAGAGAATTGCTTATAATTGCACTTAGATGTATATAATTAACTATTCTATTTGAAAGTACCTTCAGGGCATGTGTAATACGCTCTACATACGTATCTGTTAATGAGAGTTATAAGCAAGCATTCTATTACTTTACTATTATTCTTCTGGCTGACTGTACTTTATAGAATTAAACATTATTTTACTCTCTGCAACTACCCTGTTCTAAGATTAACTAGTTTCCTTGGAATGTAAATAAAAAAGTTGGCTGAAACAATTAGATCTTGCTGGAGTTCTTTTCTTTCGTTTAACTAAAGCAATTAGCAAATTGTGTTAAGAAAATCTTTGTAGAAATTACCTATCTCTCTTTAAAAGTACCTGAGTAAAATTCCTGTATTTTGTTAAATTCATATAGAATGTTGAGTTATTTGATTTGTTCCGATAGGTAGCAATGCGCTAAAGTTATCATTATTCACTCAGTAGTTTCCATTTAAGTAGTTAGGTGTTACTTAACAAAAAAAGCTCGCAACACACGGCTATATTTAAATGACTCCAAAATAAACAGCATAATGTCGGAAAATTTGTGCCCCAAACCATTAAATTATAGTTTTCGGTAACGTTAATAAAATGACAAGTGAAGTGGCAGCCCTATCCCACAGTGTGTGGTATCGTCGTCGGCGGGCGCGCAATTGGCCAGAAGTTAACAAAACAAAGAAAAACAACAGTTAACTGTTCTATCTAACCGTCCATTTTGATCGGGAATTTCACTTTAGAGCAAACATTTTTTAAATAAATTGTTTCACTGAGTTTGGCAGTTTATTTAGAGATTTGGTTGAATTTGAATAGGATTTTTATTTGGTATTTTGACGTCGAGCCAACAAACCAATTAAGTAGTATTAGTATCTAGTTTGTTGGCGTTATTTATTTTTATCTGGACCAGCAGTTATAGTTCCTAATAAAGCATAATGTTCACAAAAACCATTAGCCAGACAAACGGTACCGCTATACAACGTAGAGATGTTATTTAAAACAAATTATTTACATTAAATAATTTAAAAGACATTATTTATAATAGAATTAAAATAATATGTAAGTCTTAGAAACCAGAAGTGAGGACAGTTTTTTAAAAAGAAAACACGACACAGCCTACACAACTATTTATTTAAATTACAAAAACCGTTACAAGAAAATGATTCAACACGATCACTAGTACGCGTCCGTCCCGTCCGAGCTCCGCAGCAGAAGTCCCCGAGGCGAGTGAGCACACGGCTTATATAGTGTGTCAACCCCTCCACTGACAGCGTCATAGCAGCGACGTTATGTCCCCGCCCTTTCTGCTGTCAGAAAACTCTAACACGGCCTCTCCTGACAGCTGAACGTCCTCGTCAGCTTGGCTTCCTGGATTCGGCTCCTCGCCCGTCTGGTCACCACTGGATGGATTCTCCAATGGTAGGCTTCCTTGCGCCTGGTCATCATCATTTGACTCGTCATCTGGAACATACCAAAAAAAAAAACAACAGCAGTTTGAAAGCTTAACTTGGAGCTATCCATTGTAATGAAACTACAAGCGTTTTACTACAACTTCCAGCAATAACATCAAAATAGGTAGCAGATAGGTTATTGTTACACCAATGAAAGAGTTCCGGACCTCAATCACTGCTGAAACAACAACAAATTCACCTGGGAACCACTATCGGGGTTCCAGTAGTCAGAAACACCTGGCAACCACTATCGGGGTTCCAGTTATCAACATCACCTGGCAACCACTATCGGGATTCCAGTGATTAACATCAGCTGACAACTATTTGACGTGCTAGCCCCAGCTATGTCTTGATCACAATTTGTTATGTCATCTCCTGCAATGTGAAAAGCATAACACGTTAAAAAAAAAGTGAGACCAGCAAGGTTTAATTTTGACCTTAGTTATACATGAAAGCTAAATTTAAAGCAATTAAGTTATTGAAGGTCACAGCTATGGTAAACTCTAAGAGTATTACTTGAACTGATCTCTCATTGCAGGCGCAAGCGTGTACTCAAGCGCCCACAAGTAAAGTGTGTAAAGTAAAAGTGCTTATGATCATAAGCAACTTCACAAAACTAAAAGCGAGTAAATTCGAATGATGGGCTTCCGGACTTCCGTCAGTCGAACACCCGTAAAAAGTTAAATACACATGAAAAGCATAACGTCCCACACACTCCATAGTCTTATAAATGACAGAGGCCCCAAGTTTGCGTGTCACCCACATGAACACATACCTAGGCCCCAAGTTCGCATATATGGGTTCATGAACTAGTAAATTCATATGAGGAGTAATAAGCTGTTATGGATTTCATGGCAGGGTATGACAGAGGCCCCAAGTTCGCATGTTATAGGTGTAGTCGCGACAGAGGCCCAAAGTTCGCATGTCATAGATGTAGTCACGAGAGAGGCCCAAAGTTCGCATGTCATAGATGTAGTCACGACAGAGGCCCAAAGTTCGCATGTCATACAGGTAACCTCGACAGAGGCCCAAAGTTCGCATGTCATACATGTAACCAGGACAGAGGCCCAAAGTTCGCTTGTCATACATATAACCACGACAGAGGCCCAAAGTTCGCATGTCATACATGTAACCACGACAGAGGCCCAAAGTTCGCATGTCATACATGTAACCATGACAGAGGCCCAAAGTTTGCATGTCATACATGTAACCACGACAGAGGCCCAAAGTTTGCATGTCATACATGTAACCACGACAGAGGCCCAAAGTTCGCATGTCGTCGTCGTCACTCACCACCCTCATAGAAGGCTGAGCAAGTGTCCACTCGCCTCGCCACAGCCCCATGTATACTGCAGCTGACTGGGTCTTTTTGCCATATGACCCGGCAAGCAGCTCCAGCTCGTAACGGTGATGAGGCAGTGCACGCACCACCTTGTGCGCACCACTTTGTACGCACCACTTTGTACGCACCACCTTGTACGCACCACCTTGTACGCACCACCTTGTACGCACCACCTTGTACGCACCACCTTGTACGCACCACCTTGTACGTACCACTTTGTACGCACCACCTTGTACGCACCACTTTGTACGCACCACCTTGTACGCAGCTGACGGCGACGCTCGTTGACGTACGCATCCTGCCGCTGCTGATTTTCGGCAAGCAACTTGCGTCTTTTTGCCGTACGAGCCAGCCAACAGTTCGAGCTCGTAGCGCTGATAAGGCAGAGCACGCACGATCATATACGGACCGCGCATGCCAGAGTCCACTCACCACGCCACTGAACCATATGTTCTGCGGCGGCCCGGGCTTTCCCGTCGCATGAGCCAGCAGGCAGCTCGAGCTCGTACCGGTGATGTGGTAGCGCTCGTACCACCACTGTCATTCTGCTTGCACACGTCCTTGTGTGTTAACATGTAACCCAAAAAAAAATCAACAGCAGTGCATGTTCCACTCGGCCAATTCTGACCACATTTAATAAAAACAATAACAATCATTGATAACAAAAGGTTCCTCTAAGCCTTGGTAATAATTGTTCAGGAACTGCATAAACTTAAGAGTAGATCACATACAACAGTCATGGCCCGGCTGCCGCAGCAGCTAGTGACACTCGTGCCACCCATATAGTCATCACTTTAAGTGATACGACCAACACACATCACTTCCCATTGAGTCTACGACTCTCAGGTCATTAGAAAACCAACACAACAATAGTCTCTTTTGAGACCCTGGTCCCCGCTGCACCACCAGCTGCCCATCGCTCCCTGAACAACTCACAAGTGAGTTGCAGTTACGACTACAGACAAGTACGTACAGTGCGACCTAGCCATGGTATGTGCTCTACTACTCGGTGGAGGAACTATCGTCACCGTCTTTTACGTTTAACTCGTTGGTATCTTGTCTATACAGGGATCTTGTGGTATCTTGTACAACAGACAGTACTTAGTAAAAGCATCTACCACAAGGAGTATGTATCGGAAACCGTTTGACTCCGTTTAGTGGACCAAGGACGTCAGTGTGAACCACCGAAAAGGGTACCTCAGGCTTCGTCCAAGATTCTATGGTCTTAGGAGATTTCACCAACGCTTCAGTTTGACTAGAGCTCGGCCGTACCTGACCGTGACCAATAAGTTTACCTAGGTATTCTAACTCTGTGTCTGAGAACGCGCATTTTTTTTGATTTACTGAAAATCCCGCCTCAGTGAGTGTTTTTTAATACCTCTCGCAAAGTTTTCAGACTGTCACCGACAGATTTCGACATTATTAACACATCGTCGATATATTATCAGGGTTTTGGAGATGATTCTTTGATAGACAACAGGTGCATCAGCGAGCCCATAAGGCATTTTCAAAAATTCGTAATGCCCTTCAGGCGTTACGAATGCAGTTTTACTAATAGAGTCATCATCCTTCATCAGCACCCGATGAAAGCCTGTTGCCATATCAAGACTTGTAAAGAATTTAAAACTGCCCAGTCTGTCAATGTGATCGTCGATTAACGGTAGCGGAAATCGCTCTTTAATAGTGATGGCATTTAGAGCTCTGTAGTCGACGCACATCCTATCAGACCCATCCTTTTTCTTAACGAGGATGATAGGACTCGCGTAATTAGACTGCGACTCGCGAATGATTCCCTTACTAATCAAATCATTATCTCGTGAACGCGACGCGTTTCGTCTACGGAGAGTTTATAAGGTCGATAGTAAATTGGGATGTCACTATTAACTTTTATTTCCATACAACCAGTGTTTACTGTAGAGGTCGCTGTACCGGTAGTAAACGTATCAGAATACTCGTTTAACAGAGCTTACAGTCAACACGTTGTTAACGTGCGAAACCCTGACTAACCGTTGAGAGTTATTTGTTCTAGTATACGTAACTCCGCTACGATTTAAAACATCAGTGCCAATCAAAACCGGAGCCTGAATACAATCCGGGGGAATAACAAACAGATCTACTTCTAAAGATAATTCACGGAAATTAAATAAGGGTGCATCCATACGAAGTGGACATTCCCGATCGTCCCGCTGACATATCTCGCGCCCACGATCGACTTCCGCACACCACATGTCAAAGTCACATTGGGGTCAAAATTAGAAATGTAGTAATGCTTAGATCTTACTTGAATTAGGGAAGAAAGTGCCCCCACAATCTTGTCCGCAGCATCAGCCTCTCGCGATGTCTCAGCGGTCATGGCTCCATCCGCAGCACACGCCTCCGCACCAGCGGCAACAGGTGCCCCGGCAACCACCGAAGCCGTCAGCGGCGGAGCGCCGCCCGGATGCGACCACATGGGAGTAGACGCACGTATAGCGTCTGAAGACAAACGCTCCTTAAAGCGCTCGATCGAACCAGCACTTCATCCAAAGGGTCGCGTCGAGGGCTATCCCGACGCCCATACGAACTATCCCGGCGCCTACGCGGACTTTTAGAGTACTTACTCTAATCTATCACGACGACGCCTAGGAGATCTACTACGCGATTGACTATAACGGTCACGACGCCTTTTATAAACATCACGACAGCTATGCGAATCGTTTTCCCGAGAATTACGCCTAGGTGTATTCTCACGCGGCGTGCATCCACGACTCGACATGATTATGACTATAGGCAACGTAAATGACCATTACGTGAACAACAAACTAACCGCGAAATAAAGAATTAACACGTGGCGAATCACGTTAAAATGCACAGAAACTAATCACGGACAAAATCAACAACACGTGGTGAAAATTTTTAAATAGCCCCAAAAACACTATTTTCGGTTCAAAAGATGGCGAACGATCTAAGTCGCGTGTAGTTGAAACGAATCCCACTTCTGATCTTAGAAACCAGAAGTGAGGACAGTTTTTTAAAAAGAAAACACGACACAGCCTACACAACTATTTATTTAAATTACAAAAACCGTTACAAGAAAATGATTCAACACGATCACTAGTACGCGTCCGTCCCGTCCGAGCTCCGCAGCAGAAGTCCCCGAGGCGAGTGAGCACACGGCTTATATAGTGTGTCAACCCCTCCACTGACAGCGTCATAGCAGCGACGTTATGTCCCCGCCCTTTCTGCTGTCAGAAAACTCTAACATAAGTAAATAACAATGAATACCGAATTCATTAATAAAAATAACAAAATTTTATCCTAACTAAAACTATTCACAAACTAAAATACATATTGCATCAAAAATTTCATCCGTATCGCTGTCGGCTGGTAATGTACAGACACCAGCACATCAAGTTACTTCAATATGTCAAATTTATTTAATAGATTTTCAACATTATCGCTAAAGCTCAAAGTTGATTGGGAAAATTTGACAGTTTCGGGTAGCTTGATGTGCTGGCGTCTGTACCTAACTGGCGGCATTGTATAAAATGAAAGAAAATGGATCCTATCAATAGGTGGTTATTACCAAATAGTTTATTCCTTTCATAGCAAACTGTGCTTCTCGCTACCTATCACCGTCATTCTCCTGCCTTTATCCTAATTTATTAGGGGTCGGCACAACATTTGTCTTTTTCTTCCATACTTCTCTATTAGGCGTTCCATGCTTCTCGCTACATAGTTGGGCAAATGTCATTTAAAACTATTCCCAATTTGATAGCATTAGTAGTTCCGTTTTAGCATTTTGGTACGGAACCCTAAACACAATTCTCATATCTATACTTATCGGTTTTCTGGTTTTCTCGTCCTGTTTTCGTGTTGACAAATTTAATAAAAGCTTTTAAACCTTACCTGAAAGAGAAGGTATCTGAGTAAAATTAAATTATGCCAGCATTATTGGTCAATAAATTTTATTAATCATCACTTTCCGATACAATAGGGATGACGAATGATTTTGAAATCCTCTTCCGTAATGTACATACACATTTACTATTTACGAAAAAACCTATATTTCGGTTATAAAATAAAGTTGAACGAAGTTTAAAGACATTTTTCTAATATTTTTTCAATAGCGCGCGAAAACAGCTCGCAGTGTCATGGCGTCGGGTCTGATGTCACGCCTAGGTAAACACTAAACGTCAAATGTGTCAAGCTGACACATTTGACACATTTTACGTTTAGTGTTTACCTTTCCTCTGACTGCGCGTGTTGACAAAACAAACATTGCATATTTCATCTGATAAAAATGAATTCCAAAGTGTATAAGTCGTGTGCAGTGCCTCAGTGTAAAAACACATCAATAACCACTCCCAACAAGGTGTTTATATATGTCCCAAACAAGCAAATAATAAGAGTTCAATGGTTAAAGCTCGCAAGGCGAAACCATGTTGTTATAGATTCGTGTTGTAGAGTCAAGTGGAGTGGATAAATTACACTTAAATTAATAAAAAATCGATCCAAATGCGTAATCGGTAGTAGTCAACAAAACGCAAGTGATGTTTACATAGGCGTGACGTCATGCGCTGTGATTGGCGTTTCAGTCAAAATGGCCGAATGCCGTATTTTCATCTTTTATTTTAGTGAAAATCCGATTAATCTCAAGTTTTTAAATAAAACTAAATCAGTGTTTTAAATCCTTTTAATGTGTACTTCCCCTAAAATCATTAAATCTTTGATTATTTGATACTGTCGCCACGCCTATTTAGAAAGTACTTAGCACATAATGAATTACATTTTAGCGACTTTTATGCTGAAAACCGCAAACATTAGGTAGACACTGACGGTTTATTTTACAGTTATATTTAATCTAAATTGATGTACTTTCATGGTGCATTAAACTATACCGCAAGACCTGGTTTTGTGTTAAAAATGTGGGTTTAGAATACAGTTAGTGGCGTCAACGAAAAATGGTAATTCATCCACCATGTCGATACGAGAATAGAAGACTAGACAAAAAATCGGTTGTCTGTTAAGTCGGTTTACTGACGATAGTTGAACGTGACAACGTCATAAGAAAATACTGATGGAATAGTTGCATTGCATTTATCAATATTCGCTTGCACTTCAAGCCGCCATGGAACGCTACAGCGGCTACAGAGCAAGGCCGCGAGGTAACGCTACATGAGTCATGTTTTTTCGCGTGTGCAGCCAGCTTCATCGATTTATTAGACGTTGTCACGTCAAAACCAGGGGGCCTAAAAGGCCACTTTGGCAGAATCATAAAAGGATAACATTATGAATCATAATGGACAGTTAACTGTTAAGTTAATCGTATCAAATCCCATTGGTGAAGGATTTTTCAGTAATTTTTTTTTTGTTTGTGCTAAAATACCAATCAATCCAATCCCAATCTCTTTGATTATACCTACGTAGTGCAGCGAAAAAAAGAAAAACACGGACTGTCTTCGCCATATTATGATTCATAACGTTATCTTCTTATGATTCTGCCAAAGTGGCCTTTTTAGGCCCCCTTGTCTATTCTTAAAGAATGATTATGATATACAGGTAGCTGTAAATCAAAAGTTCGTCGAAAAAATTGCCGTAAAAAAGCGTAAAAGGCTCTATGAATGTACCTGATGCAAAAACCG
This sequence comes from Luperina testacea, assembly GCA_927399505.1. Lineage (NCBI taxonomy): Eukaryota > Metazoa > Arthropoda > Insecta > Lepidoptera > Noctuidae > Luperina > Luperina testacea. The sequence continues at coordinate 1,510,359 of OV656774.1, forward strand.
AATTAGAATACCTAGTCATCAATCATCATGTTTTTAAGTCCATGTTAAATGTGGATGTACGAAATATACAGATGGATGGAATCGAAATGACGAAATATTATTATATTCCACTTCTGAATAAAGTATTTATAGACATCATTCATTTAGTACCCAAAAAAAAGTACTTTTGTCGTATGGGAAATGACCTCTTGAGAATTTTTAGGGTTCCGTACCCAAAGGGTAAAAACGGGACCCTATTACTAAGACTCCACTGTCCGTCTGTCTGTCACCAGGCTGTATCTCATGAACCGTGATAGCTTGACAATTAAATTTTCACAAATGATATATTTCTGTTGCTGCTATAACAACAAATACTAAAAGCAGAATAAAATAAATATTTAGGGGGGATCCCATACAACCAACGTGTTTCTTTTGGGCGATTTTGCCTTGTGGTGCGGAACCCTTCGTATGCGAGTCCGACTCGCACTTGGCCAGTTTTTTTTTTACTATTACAACGAAAGTTTAGGTACCATTAATGTCGCTGTAATAGTAAAAAATGCTCAAGATGTTATTTCACATAAGAGTACTTTTTGCTTCTGACCGGCATTTTAATTTGAGTATAAAATGTTCGACACGCGAATGATATCCTTTAATGAAATTCTGCCTGTCACTGCGAAGAATTAAGAAAGTAAACAAGGCAACATTATTCTTGGTATATAGTAGGTATGCGTACATTTATGATTATGTATCATGTAACACATTATGTATAACATTAATCAACTTTGTTATGACTACTTAAAAAAAAAAACCGCTTGTTGGTGTGTAATGCGACGACCTTGATTTTTTTTCGTGCTATGATTAAATTGGAACATGCTTGTGGCTAAGATATAGCATCCGAACTGGTTGATCGATCAAGTGTCGCGGTTGATCCGTGGATGGTTGACCATCTTAACCGAGCCTCGGAAAGTACGTTAAGGCGTTGGCCCCTGGTGTCATTCGTGGATCTTTGATAGTCGTTACGGTTCGTCTGATTCCCGGTCGTATTACTCAGTAGGCTGTGGAGCTCAGATAGGCAGTTGTTCCATGTAAAATACTGGTACTCAGATGCATCCGGTTAGACTGAAGCCGACCCCACCATCGTTGGAAAAAGGCTAGACAGATTATGATGTTCATAGTACCTACTTACATAATATGTTGACAACCGGCGAAATCCATACTAATATTATAAATTCGAAAGTAACTCTCTCTGTCTGTATGTCTATCTGTCTGTCTCTCTGTCTGAATGTTACCTTTTACGACTAAACAACTGACCGGATTTCGATAAAATTTGGCAGAGAGATTGCATCTCGGGGAAGGACATAGGATAGTTTTAGACTTATGCGGGTGAAACCGCGAGGCGCTACTAGTAGAAATATAAAAATTAAATTGAAATCAAGTACCTACATAATTTCAATTTAATTAACACTAGTTAGTGCGCCATAGATTGCCAAGATTATGAGACGACATTTGGGGTTTAGTATTCTTCTGCATCTCTGGCTTTGAAAATAAATATAGAACCTTAGTTTTTGTTTATCCTATACCTAACTTATATTATTATATACATTATAAACAATTTTTACTATGGGACCAACTCTAAAATCGCGAAAAAAAGTCAGCTGTCCCAAACATTTTGCCAATTTAAGGCTCGTACACACAGGCGCGACGCGACACGCGACACAAAGGCACCGCAAGTCGCGCGACGAGCGGTGCCTTTGTGTCGCGCGCGATTCGCGTCGCGCGTCGCGCCTGTTTGCAGGAGCCGTTATGTGAACACAACTGTACTAAACAGCTGTTCTTTTTCGCGATTTGAAGGTTGATCCCATAGAAAATGCTGTTTATAATGATGAGTATAAAATATTAAGGGTGAAATAAAAACTAAGATGACCCCGGTGCTCCATTGTATACACCCTTCTAATTTGGCTTCAAACCGCCATTATGCTATCTACCTTTATAGTAGGTATATCTACTTTTAGCATGTCAAACCCAAACGCCACGAAAAGTAAATCAAATTCAGTCCAATGCACTCATCTTCACATAGGTAGGTATATTAGCCAAGACTCTGAAGTAACTTTGTTACATAATATTTACCTCACCACAAAATCCATGCACTCCACAAAACCTTGTAACATTATTACTTCACATACTTATGTCTAAGCAAAAATCCACGCAAGCTCCCCAGCTACAAGGCAGGCGTTTAGACTACATTTTCTATCTGCCAAGCCCGAAGTGCAGCCAGGGAAATTAAAAATTACGCAAAATGACACCCTGCGTCAATTCTCCGTGTTATAGCCATTTCATACAACCGTCAAAGAATGACAGTTGTGATTTGTATATACGGACCATTAAGTGTGTAGTCAATTTGCTTAACAGTTAATTTCCCTGACTATACCTACGTTGCGTTGGTGATGTGAGAAGCTAAGAAGTAAAATCTGTATTATAACTATATACAGAGTGAACATTTCTCGGCGACTGGCTCGACATGCATTGGCGAGGAGTCCTCGAGGCATTACTTGCATGTGGACAGGGATGGACTAGGGTTGATATGAACAGTCGTTTTAAGGAAGCATAGAACAGAAACGTAGAAGTCATTGAATCGTTGTACCTATCACAGGTGTGGAAGGAAAAGGGATATTAGAGAGAATATATTTGTCATTCACATTCTAAGCTCGCTAAATTCCTTGTTGAGTGCAATTTTTACCTACTCATATTGCGTTGCAATAAAAAATTGACTTGATGGTTTCAGCAGCTCATTTATCTTCCAGTGAATCAACTGATTAATCAATATCAATCATCGGCTGAATCAAGAACCAGTTGGATACTGTAAAAAACATCGACGCTCATTTCAGCTTTAGTTTCAGAATAAGAACAAAAATGCTAAATGCCATTGACTTTAATCATGCAATCACAAACTCCTTTTTTAATTAACTGTATTGTTGCTTTAGCCTGTTTAGATAAAAACGAAACTCATTTATATAAATTGCGATGTAGAGCAAACTGTAATTTGTTTTTAAGTATCAGCGCAAAAGTAATCCTAAGGCTATTGAATATTAAGGTTATATTCGTATCACGTATTCTTTGTATTGTTTGTGAATTTCAAGAAAAAAAGATTCTACCAAAAAATCTGTCCTTATTACTTTGATTTAATTGCTCGTGAAATATTTGTGATATTCCCCATCTAATCAACGTTCTATTATTTCAGATTCCCATCTAACCATTAGTTTTATTATATGATACGTAGGTTCAACCTACGCAACGAAATAGAAAACCTTTTTAACAACCATTTCGGTTAGGTATTAGGAATTTCGTTTCAATTTATTTTTTGCCCAAATATTCACATTTGCAAACAGATACAAAAAGGAAACAGAAAATCGTGAAGATTTTATATTTCTTTGCTAACCAAGCTAAGGTGTCATGTATAAAAATATTTAACGACAACACGGCGTGTTTATTTTGCGTTGACGCGTACCACCGTCGCCGGCTTCCCTTAATCCGGCCCTGTTAACACCCATATTTTTCGCGAATATTCCGCAACTTAACACGCGCTCCAGTATCTCCCAAGAACCTTAAAAAGTTGTTTTTTTTTATTTAAAAAATGGTCTAACTTCGCCTCCCAAACGAGATGTTTTTCTTATGCAAATTCCTGAGAGGCGAGAATTAAATACTTCTATCAAGATGCTCCTTTTATCTATTTAAGTTTACCTTTGAAACTTTGGAAGTGTTAAAGATACTGAATTTTGAGTTTATATATAGAGGTTGTAAGCAGTAAGTAATCCTGCAAGCACTTTAAGCTTTGGAGTTCTTTGGAGTTTATTGTTGATAGCATCAAAGATATCTATAACAAACTTGTGACTTTCTTTAATATCTTCGAAGACATGGCAGTCATCTTTGTTATTACGAGTACGTATCGATTGCAGGAACTCTTTGTTGTGTCCTCTCAAATACTGCAATCATCCCCGCCAAGAAAATTACGAAAACGTATATTACTTTTATCCAACAAAGACATCCATTTGACGAGGCGCTACTAGGTCCACTATCCGAGGTATTCCACTTAGTTCACCGATTTGAACCGAACATGAGCGAATGGCACCTAAACTATTCCTCTTACGGCTATCAAACTTTTTGTTAGGTGCGATTCGTGGCGTAGGGTCAATATTTACTCGTCATAAAAATCGAATTTCTTTCTTTCCAGGAGGCCTTTTCTCACTCGGCAAAGTCCTCAACTTCTTCCCGGTGGGAGGCGAGCGGGAGTGTCAGCCCGAAGGTCACAGCATCGCGAAGGCTGGCATCTGTATCAACCAGTACGACTGCCGGCAGAGAGACGGCAGGGCTTCGGGCGACTGTGCTGAAGGACTTGGCGTGTGCTGTGTGTGTAAGTATGGACGTTTTTTGGCTTGCTCTAGAATTTAGAAGTAAACGATGTATTGTTGTAATGCAATTATCATTTCAAATAGCAAATGCAGAAAGGTAACGGTATAGATATTGAAAATTGAGTTTTGCTAGTCTGTCGTCGAGGTTGACCCAGGAAAATGTGGCGAGATGATTTGGACGCGTAGGTGCCCTGAGGGCTAGTTCGAGACGTGCTGGGGGCGGATGTGCAAGGACTTGGAGGAGGTCTTTGCTCAGCAAAGGGATATCATGGCTAGTCAAAGAATAAAGTTGCTGTGCCTTCAGTATATACATGTTACGTGTTAACGTTATTAAGTTCTGTCATCATGGGTCAGTTTACTTGAGTGAAAATGAAACGGGTGGATTAATATCAGAATTCAAGTTACAAAAAGTTTATACCTACTGGAATCAAATTAACAATAACAACAGGCATCAAACTCGTGCTTAATAAAATACAATTATCCAATATCCAATAAAAAAATGAGTTATCCAATAAAAGTAATATTACAGAAGTACTCTGTATTGATATAATACCAAGAAACAATAATGTAAGACCAAGATGGCCTACTTGAAAGTAGTATAATAAGTTACTATAACAAACTTGTAGCGATACTTATTAAGTTGAAAACTTGTTCACAATCGGAAAAGTTTTGCAATGTAATCAAGAACGACGTAAAACTATTAAACAGAGATAGTGATTAAACAAAATAATGTAAGTTAGATGGAGAAAGATGGAAGCCGACCCCAACATAGTTGGGAAAAGGCTAGGCAGATGATGATTCAGCGGGATTGTCCGAAAGGGTTACCGCTGGCCCGGAATATAAAGGGCTAAGCAAGGAACACGGGTGGGTTTTAGTCAGAGTCTGACACTCCCTTCCGCTCCACCCAGAGCGCGAGGGGTCATTTGATGATTTCCCATCCTGAAAAAAATTAAATAAAAAAAGGCAGATGATGATGAAGAAATGGAGAAAGATGGTAACGTGGTATAGGGAACAACGGGAATTTTACTTCGAAAGTTTCAATGTTTCAATAAGATGTTTTAATGTAAATCCAGAGCAGTGATGACCCAGTCGTAACAGCCCCAACTTAGAAGTTGTTCATGGGTTCGAACCTAAGAAGGCGCTTTACTTTGTGTAAATAATTTCATCACCACTGCTCTCAAAACGGTGAAGGCATGTCCTAGAACCAAAAATTCAAAAACGTGACACCTAACAAACCCGCACTGGGCCCGCGTAGTATATTACAGCTCACTCCCTCTGAGAGATACCCCAGCAGTGGGTATATTACAGGCTGATGAAAAATAGAAAAGCAGATAAAGTTACGTCAGGAACTCTAACGTAGGGTTTTGCAAAGATAAGGTTAAATAAGGCTCATAAACTCACACAACAGTGAATACCTACTCGAAATCTTACACGCTTACTTGAGATTAACAGGGATACTTAACTGTTGCATTAACAGAATCCCTAAAGACATCTGTAATACTAAACTATCCTTCACAAATTCAGAATTTCCTAACTAGTAAGAAAAAATCTGTGTTTCACAAAAAAGAGATATTATGCTGAGAAGATTACTAGGTCCTTGGTAATCTTGTTGGAGCTAAAACTTGCCCTTAGCATACTAATGAGGATAAGCTGACAGCCCAATACTGGAAAAGTAGCAAACAACTACAAAAATGTCCAATAAAACTAGGATAAAATGAAACAGCTTACATACAGGAGTGTTTTTTGGCAATTTGCTCAATATTTTTAACGTTGCTAATAATGTTATTCAGTCTCCTTTCAACGTTCTAGATTTTTTTATGGTCAGTTTCATGATCAATAGAAATATGGTAGCGTAGTGACAGCGTAAATCGCTCAACGCAATTCTGCACTAAGGGTAGCAAGTTCTATAAGTTACTCGTGGTCAAAGTATTAGTGTTGATATATTTATAACCAACGATACTTGAGAAATTCTTAGAGTAGGGCAAAGCTGTAAAATATAAAACAAAAAGTAAATGCTTCTTCAATATCATGTTAAAAACAAGTGTACATTACAGCCGCGTCGGGCCGCAGTGCATCGCATTTGTATACAAAGAAGTGCGGTGCGGCCCGCCTGTGGTTTGCTATGGTTCATACAAACTACGAAAGTGATGTAGGAGGATTTTGCGCTGCGGTGTGACCCGCCCAAATGTGCTTTAGCCTTTATCCTAGAATTAAGATACAGTGTTAGATATCGTCCCAGTTGCTCCAAGTCTTCGAGTTAACTGCCACTTACCATAAAATATGTAGAATGGCAGACAACGATTGAGCTTCCTGCCACTATGTACGGTTTTATTGAACGACGGGATGACTGTAGATACGACTTAGTCTGAAATGATTATGAATATAGCAGCTTGGAATGTGTCTCTGTGATCTGATCTTTGTGAGTGTTTGTACGAACCTACTTACAGAAATAAAATCATTTGTCTATCATTCTGTAGATAGATTTCTGTACTCCAGAAAGTTTTGATGACCTTAAGCCATTGGGGATTGCTGCTATTACCAGATTGATGACGTTCGTTAAAAGTAAGATACAACGTACGTAATAGTGGAACTCAACATGAGCCCTTTAGTTTTTCAGAGTAGAAAAGGTGTAAACAAAAACTACTAGAAACTGCTGTAATTTCGGAAAATGTACTATCTGAATTTACTCCTCGATGGTTTTACGTAAATGAAAACTTGAGAAGTAATTTCCATTAAGGATACTTTTTTTATTGCTAAATGGGCCTGCTCTTGACCTCGATCAATGTTTTTTGGGATCCAATGCCAAAAATATTAAACTGGGATTCAATACTGGGATCCAACGAAAATAAATCATCGTGCCTGATGGAAAGCGATGGATGAGGTCTATGATGGAACGAGCGTGCCCAGAAGATGCCTGTTCACTCTTGCTTTGAGGGCAGACGGGTTAAATGTGGGAGGGAACACAGATGCTGGCAGAGAGTTCCACTCTTTGGCTGTGCGCATAATAAACGAGAGTGGACGACGTGGAGGAGAAGCGAATATCAACCAAGTGTGGATGGTGCGCTGCAGTACGTCTGGTTGTCCGGTGGTGAAAGGGCGATGGTGGGATCAGGTCGTGGAACTCCTGCGCACACTCTTAGAAGTACAGTCTGTAGAAGACCGACAGGCAAGCAATATTACGCCGATGAGCTAGGCTGTGAAGCGTAGCTACCAACGTGTCGTCGCCTATAAGCCTTTTAGCTCTGCGTTCCAACGAGCCAAATGCAACAAGCTGGTATTTTGCTGAGCCATCCCACAAGTGGCTGCAATAGTCCATTCAGGAGCGGACCTGTGCTTTGTACAGACTTAAAAGCTGTCCTGATGTGAAGTATCGCATCACCTTATTTAGGATGCCCGGCTTCTTGGCTGCGGTCTGAACTTTTGACTCGATGGTTGAGTCGAAGTTGAGATTATATGTCAATTCCAAGCCCAAAAGCTGTAGGCGGTTGGTAACCGGTACAGATGTACCTAGGAAAGTAGGAGATAACTGGAACTAGCTCCTTTTCGCAGTGAAAAGACATGGTTGTGTTTTCAGATCATGGAATTTAACCAGCATTGATTTGAGCATTGGATTTGACACGGATTTCTTTTCATTTTCACCTCACATAGGTACACATCAATGTTATGGCTAATTCTGCAGGTACACCTTACAGCTTAAGTTGTCAACTTTTATAACCGAGTCCCGCTTTCACACAGTTCTAAACTTATTGACGTTCTGCACTTTACACTTTACGACACATTGTTTTCAAATGATTCTTAGAATTTCTATACTATAACTCTCTTTAACCGCCACTTCACCCAGATTCAGAATCAATATGGTTGTAGGTATATACTCAGAGAATAAATAATGAGTGATAATATACAGTATGTTAACTAACAGAGGGCGTTCCCGTTAACCCACAATAGTATAGCATCCATACATGCTAAAAAAAATATTACCATTCGAAAATAAAATGTTTTTATTTTTTTTATATTAAAATATTCACTAAAAATCGTAAATTGAAACTCTATTTATTTAATTAATTCTAATTTATTTAATTAAATAAATTCCGACATTGCTGTCCTTCAAGTACGCGTGTACAGAGTGTTTCTTTAACGTATCAATTTACGATTTTTAGTGAATATTTTAATATAAAAAAAAATAAAAACATTTTATTTTCGAATGGTAATATTTTTTTTATTGTATGGATGCTATACTATTGCGGGTTAACAGGAACGGTTAGTTAACATACTGTATAATAAGTAATAATACTGTTATATAAAACATATTTTAATTTTTTGACTCCTTTCTAAATAAAATAAAATATTTAGTAATAAGGATAATCATATAAGCGCACTTCCTATCAGGAGATGGAAGAAAGAATATGTAGGAATATATTCTTTTTTTTGTGCCCAACAGAGCCCATAATTGTTTCTATGTATTAATACTTACCAATTGTATGTGTACATTATGGATTGCAATAAAGATTAATTTGAATTTAATTGAAGTAACTTCGCCTACCGGTTGACGAAATGAATCAAGTAAGGGCTGGATTCTCACTAAGGGCAGTGGTGGCCCATTGGTAATGGTTCCTACATACGAGTAGTCATGGGTTCAAACCCAGGTAGGCGCTTTACTTTTTGTAAATAATTTCAACACCACTGCTCTCAAAACGGTGAATTAAAACATCGTGAGGAAACCGGTATGTCTTAGAATTAAAAATTCGAAGACATGTGACATCTATTAACCTGCACTGGGCTCGTGTGGTAAGATTACAGCCCATTCTCCTTCGAAGAGAGGAAGCCCTGGTATGTGTCCCAGCAGTGGGACCATTATAGGGTGGTTTATATTAGAGTTCCCACTGAAAAAGTATCGAAAAATCTCTTCTGAAACTGAGATAGCAATGAACCATTTTCGTATAATCACTGTACTTAAAAATTTGATGGGTTTGTCTCATTATAAGGAACATAGCAACCCCAAAACAAACACTAATCCCTATTCAATTGATTCCAAATTCATTAGCTCTTTACCACACTAATTACTCAGAATGAAAACTTTTCTTAGAAGTAGGTAGTATTTCTTTACAAATTCCCCGAACTGTCTTAAGCCTCGATTCAGAAGACTTTCACGACGATCGCATATCTGTCTGTTAAATAGAATCGTTTTCTTTCACCATTTACCTCAGTAACCGTTTCACGATTACCATTAATATTTAACGACGACCTTTAAAACGTTTCTATAGAAACACAAATTAATTTGCATGATAGTATCCATCTATGCTTAGATGCGCTTAGATTAGAGGATAAAATGAGACGGATGTTAGTAAAACCATCCTGGAAGGACACACTGACTTTATTGCTAGTCTTTGAAAAAGATCAGGTGCGTATTACTCGCAATAGTCAAGGTATTGTATGAACATGGACGAAGCAATACTTAGGTGTTCTGCGGTATCTGCCTACCCCTAGGGGAAAAGATTTGACTTTATATAGTGTCTGGTACAACACAACATACAGTACCCGGCGATAAATATTGCACATCGACCTTTACCTTTTTTTGTATTTTATACAAAGAATAAAAATAATTATCAAAAGATGCAAATCATAATTGTTTTAGCAGCTCCTAATAGATACCGGACTGTTTGTATTTCGTGCGACAGAGATAACGCTCTTCCAAAGGTCGAGTGCAATATTTATCGCCGGGTACTGTACAAGTTCTATGGGTCAAACAAAATGAACTAAGGCGAAAATTGTGAATGCTTCAAACTTGGTCGTTCAATTCAGCACATCAGGGAAACCTTTAATTTGTGTCATACTATATTCCCCTATCTTACTAGTACTCCCCGTTATCGACGCAGCCAGTACCTACGTCTGTTGTGGTTTGAAACGATTTCAGCAATGTTCTGAGTGTCCGGACATTGGCGTCTAGTGCCGAATGTGCCGTACTGTCGTTATGTGTGGCTGGAACTAAGTGCTGTCCCGTATTGTCGGTTGGGGTGATAGCCGTTCGGTGTATGGTTAGATTTACGGTAATACAGCGGTACGAGTCAGTATTGAAAACCGTATTTCTGAATGGTTGAAAATATTTAGTGGTTGAAGTTTAGGTACTCTAAAAATGCCCTGTTTTCCCACTCCCAAGTAAGTTTCGTAATTCGTTAATTTCTTTCAAATTCGATTTCGTTTGTAAAATCAAAGGTAAGGTAAACTAAGTTGATATATTATTTTTCACACCACCTGCTGAAAAATGTCAAATTATATGTCAAGCAACCTTAACCTAAAGTGAGTCATTAGTGGCCGGGGGCACAGCCGGTCAATAATGTTGTACTGGATTTCATTATGACCCGCTGGTCAATAATGTGATTTGAATTTGGATGCCGATAGTTAGGTAACCAGCCGGTATAATGCAAATAACTACGAGTGTAATTCTTTGCATTTTATCTAATTTTACTCTTTGGTGCAAACATACTCATGTACGTAGGTATGTATAAGTATGCGTAGATACAATAAAAGAAAAAGACAGTGAAATTGTTATAGAGTCATAGAAACAGAAATAAGATATATAAGATAAGAGTTTGTAGCGGCATCTACATCGCCATGCGAAATAGGCATCATACTAATGTCACGTAAAATCCTGCATCGCGCAAGCAGAGTTTACCGCGCAACTATAGCATATACAACGGTCGGGCAGTTGCCCACCATACAAGAAACACGTCTGGTCGGAGGATCCTCCCTTTTCTATGGAGGATGAGTGTACTTTACACCCTGCTCCTCATACCTCTATAAATTATCACATTAATATTATAAAAGCGAAAGTTTATGAGTGTGTGTGTATGTGTGTTTGTTACTTTTTCACGCTCCAACGGCTGGACCTATTTTGATAAAATTTTGTATGGAGGTAGCTGACACCCTGGATTTACATATAGGTTACTTTTTATTCCGATATTCCCACGGGATCGTTACTTATGCGGGTGAAACCGCGGGGCGCAGCTAGTCTTTTTATAAGTTCCAAACTTTAAAAGTACCAAACACACCTTGAACGGAGAGGAAAGACAACATATTTATAATCAGCTCTAAATCCTTTATCTAATTTCATCTTGCGGATGTCTCAAGTACCTATATAAATCTTAATTACAGGGCTCAATACTACATTGCACTATTCAATCTACATTGCTCAACGTCATTAAAATAAAATATATACACATCTGTATATTTAATTTCCACTTTTCCACAGAAATAACTCTAAAGCCAAACGCTCTAAAATAGTACTGGAGAAATTAACGTCAGACTTCGGACAGTAATAGCTTAATGTCAGCCACAATTTATGCCAGTTATTCGAGTCCATAATAGCATCAACTGAAAGGATTCAGAAGCTTTATTCTACAGGGTTATTGGAAAAACATTAACAACCTCTCAGGACTATATTATATAAAAATATTTCAATTCAGCGAATTGAAATATTCGCTTTTCTGTTACGAACTCTACGCGAAGCAAACGAAAAAAGTCATAGAACGAAAGTTGTTGTTTGTGATGTTACAAACACAACTTATAAAACTCAACTCAAGTTATAAAACAAATATACAACGCCTATGTACGTAGTAAATTAGAATATAGGTAATGCAATAGTTTGGAGTCCTCAAGAGTCATTGTATACTAGTATGATAGAAAAAATTCAACGTAAATTCTGTAGATACCTGTACAAACGTCAATATGGATACTACCCCTTTCTATATCCTTCTCTGTTCGTGTCAGGAATTAAAGTGGGTTTAGACACACTCAAATTCAGGCGAGAATCCACGCATATAATTAATTATTATTTAATATTAGTAGATAAGATAGATAGTCCCGTTCTACGAGAGTCAATAAATTTTTATGTTCCTGACCAGTATATGCGTGGCGTTGTAAGACGACAACATAGACTTCTCTGCTACCCGCCTACATGGCGAGCTCCCCGAACCAGCAACACTCCCACTGCTAGAGCAATTAAGTTAATAAATGATTTTCTAAAATATATACCTGAGGCAGATTTATTTTTTGACTCTCAACGGACAATCGTTAAGCATGTGTCTATTTATTTAAATATGAAGAAATAATTGTTTGTTTTTATTTTGTTTTGTTTTCAAATTTTATGTTACTCCGTTTTTTTTTTTGTTTTTTAGTTTTAATTAAAATTTTAATGTAATTTTGTAGAATTAGGATAGATATAAGCGATTTGGTGTAAACTGTTAGCTTATATTTGATAAATAAATGAATGTGAATATGAATATGAAACAACAACTTTCGTTCTATGACTTTTTACAAAGCATTTTACATGTACCAAAAACAAACCTTTGAGATTTCGTTGTTATAACTAACCCCCGCTCCCCTCCGCTTAATCTTTCACTAGACGCGGCAGTTCGTTTACCTAAGTTAGCGCTTACGTTTGCTTCGCGTAGAGGTCGTAACAGAAAATCGAATATTTCAATTCGTTGAATTAAATTATTTTTATTTTTGTATGAAAGTCTGTAGAATTAATAGTTAATAAAAGTCAGAGAACAAAAATTTGTTGTTTATGATGTTAGTAATGTAGTCCTGAGAGGTTGTTAGTGTTTTACCCATAGATATATTTTACCAATAACGCTGTTTTTATATGAAGCAAGGCTACTCTATTAAAAGCTTTCTTGAATTAAGAATGCACTGCTGGTTTTAGTATAATCTTAATATAAATGACTAGATAGATAAATTAATGTAATAAATTAATACTTAATGAATAGATAGATAGATAGATAAACCATTTATTTGGCACACACAAGAAGACAGCACAACACACAAAAGTACAATATTTAGATGATAACCAAATTAAGGCTCCTTCAAACAGGCGCGACACGACACGCGACACTAAGGCACCGCAAGTCGCGCAACGAGCGGTGCCTTTGTGTAGCGCGTGATTCGCGTCGCGCGTCGCGCCTGTTTATAGGAGCCTTTACCCATATGATTATAAAACAAGGTGCCGATAAAGAAACAAAAAGTAAACACATCGAAATAAAAGTGACACTATGACGAATACTTAAAATAAAATAATAACGAAACATACACAGTGCGGTGTGTGTCTCAAGGTTGCACCAAATGGGAGTCCAGCTCAGCATGTGTCAGGTAAATGTACCTGACGCTGATATTCTGCTGGATCCCTGCTGTGTCTTACCGTCAACCGGGCACAAATCCTGATGCCGGGCTGCTACTGCTAGATTCCTATAATTCCCCATGAGCAGTCGTACTTATTTTTTTTTTTTTTTTTTTTTAAGTATTTATTTAATGATATCAAAAATACAGAGGTGTAACTTAAATCTAAACTCGCCAAACTTTTACGTTTGATGGCGAGAGGCGCTCTTTTACATTATAACAATGCACCACCTTATTACATACCTACTACTTATATGGTTCAATTCAATCTTATACAATGTAATCTGCATTCACGATTTTTTGCCAAAGATGTAATCAAAATATGAGTTTATGGCAAAATAACTTTAAACCCTAAACAATATAGTTAGTTTACACTACATAATTATATTCAGACATTTTTACAACGTTTTCAATAGTACTAGTCACTCTGAGATTAACTTAATTACCATTTAAATACAGTTGATATTTGTTTAACTTGAAATAATATTAATTTGAAACATAAGTTTGAATTGACTTTATTTAGTTATGTTTATGTATCCTGTATAATTTTCTTCAATTTCGTTTTAAGTGATCCTTTGCTAATTTTAACATTTTCTCTTAATAAATCTATTTTATTAAACACCTTAGGGACCAAGTACTTAGATGTTCTCTTACCATAATAGTTTTTTATCTGTGGTTGGACCAGTTTATTCTCTCTAACCCTACGTGTATTGTATTTATTTTTAACATTAACTTTATATTCATCATTATAATAATATTCCAGACCTACCAAATAATCTAATTTTTTATCAATGGGTATAATTTTACAGATGGGAAATAACTTATCATACTCTTTGTTGCACTTATCTTTAACATTTTTACTGACCAGAAACTTTATCAGTCTTACTTGTATGTCTTTAACATCTCTTAAATATGTAATAAAGGTTCTCCCGTACACAAGGAGTCCATAACTTATCAGCGAATCGGCAAGTGCAAAATAAACAATTCTTAACGTCTGTTTGTTCAATACATTTTTTAAGTGGTAAAACTTACTTAGCACCGATCTCAGCCTATTACAAATGTCATTTACGTGTAATCTCCAGTTAAAGTTCTTCTCTATTGTTAAACCTAAATATTTAAATTTATCTACGTACTCCAATTTTTCACAGTTACAATTACATTTATTTTTATGCAAACATTCATATGTATCTTTATACTATGGCCCACTTGCGCTCCAAATTACTAATTGCATTTAGCACAAATCGTATTTCTGCTTCTGCCAACCATTTGAAGATTACAGAGACAGAGTGATATCCATCCTAATATTATAAATTCGAAAGTAACTCTGTCTGTCTGTTTGTATGTTACCTTTTCACGCCTAAACCACGGAACGGATTTCGATGAAATTTGGCATAGAGATAGATTGCATCCCAGGGAAGGACATTGGATAGTTTTTATTGACAAACCTCGCGGGCAAAGCCGCGGGCGGAAGCTAGTTTTAAATATGTGATTTGGTGTCAGCTAGTCTTAGTATATACTAAGACTAGCCATGTATAATTAATTACTATATAGTAATTAATTATACATGGCATAGCAGCTCTATTACCATCCGTGTAGATGGGTGGCGGGTGAATCCTTCAGCGTTTACTTTCACCAATTCGTTTGCAAAACGTGCTTATTATAATCATCTTTTATTTACCTTTCATTGTAGCAGTAATGGGGAAGCCCATGTTCAGCTTTGAATGTCCGGTGTGATGAAGATTAATGATTAACGAAACCAATCAACCTACATTTGCCGCTAACTTGACTTTATTAATATCTTAGTGAACGTGTAGATATTCCACTTTTTCGTTTTGGAAAGACGTCAGTACGTGCGCATACTTCTTAATGAACGACTTCCACTGCTTGACATACCTAAGCATCGACAAAATGACCGTGTTTCCCTCATTCAGCGGAATCCCACGATCTTCGTGAGATCATCGGTCAAACAACTGTTTGGTATATTATACTAAACTAGCTAACCGGACAACAGTTGTCCTGTTTACTAGAACTCGATCGCAGCTTCACCTACCGCGTCCAAATGTGCATCTAAACTATCCAGAGACCCACTCAAACACACAAAAATATCATCAAAATCGGTCCAGCAGTTTTGGAGGAGTTACACACGTACAGAAGAATTCTATATATAAAGATAAGATAAGATATACATAAGATCCCCCGGAGGGTTAAGTAGAGGTGAAACTATAGTAAGTACACCCACATTTCGCCAGCTATGTTTAAAGGTTCCTACAAACAGGCGCTACACGCGATGTAATCGCGCGCGACACAAAGGCACCGCTCGTTGTGCGACTTTCGGTGCCTTTGTGTCGCGTGTCGTGTCGCGCCTGTTTGAAGGAGCCTTAAGTGCCATGTAAAAGGGGACGAGCCTATGTATGTAAGTAATATATTTATAGAAATATTGTGTAATTTGCTAACCTTCTGAAGCTCTCCTGATGGTGACAATAGATACAATCGAGTAAGGAGTTATTTCGAGATCTTAAGTGCTGGCCATGCGTTTTGGTTTGAACCGGCCTGTTTATGTCTAAAGTTAAAGTAAGGTTGGTTTCCGAATATCCCTTTTTATTACTATGAGATCCTGCAGTAAGAACTATGTAAGGCTTAAAATAAAGCACTGCATTTAAGAATCTCTTTGATAAAAGTACCTAATATAAACAGGCTGGTAACAGCACAGGCATTCCGCAAAATTAGGCATATATTGATAAAACATTTATTTCAATTAAACCATTTACAGGCACTTTTGAATTGTCAAGAAGTTGGCCAGTCAGAAAATATGAAGTTAGTTGCCCATTCCTAAGTGTATGTACCTATGGAGAAGATTTGCAAAACTAGTTTATAAAAAAGACATTCTTTGATCATTAAATAAATTATTTGTTCAATGACCCCTAATGTGTTTGTTCTCAATACTGTTAGAGGATACAACATTATAGTAAATAAATAAATGAAAACAAATATTTTATTCAGTATTAAAATTAACATTCAAATAAACTCTAATTTGCTCCTTTATAAGCAAAAAAAAGTATAGATGAGTATCTTAATGAATTTTGTACTTAATCATTTGAAATTAGTAACGCACAGTCGAACAAAAGGGTTATTAGACTAATAACCCTTTTGTTCAACTGTGCGTTACCAAATGATTAAGTAAAAAATTCATTAAGTTATTAATAATAAAAAAAGACACTCACTCACTCAGTCACTTTTAAATAATATAATTTTTTCTATAGGCGACTCGCACGAAATGGCATATTTTAAATTTTATGCAATGAAGTTAGAAAAAAACTACACGTTTTATAAAATAGATAACTCCTGTCACTTCTGTGCGCTAGGGTCCTTTTTCTATATTTTATTGCATGAAATTGTGCATGGAATGTAGATAAAAACTATCCTATGTAAGGACATAGGATAGTTTTTATCTACATTCCATTGGCCACGGGATGCAATCTATCTCTTTCTGCCAAATTTTATCGAAATCCGTTCAGTGGTTTAGGCGTGAAAAGGTAACATACAGACAGACAGAGTTACTTTCGAATTTATAATATTAGTATGGATTCATTATGATATATTTTAATAGTTTTTTTATATTTCCTCTAGCACCTACCATGCCATCTAATCTCTTCACCACCCTTGGTTGACTAGTACCTAGAGAATGCCTAAGGATAAGTCCGCCGTACCTTTTTGTGTGGGAAAAGTTAAAATAAATAAAACTTAGTAAATAGCCGCCGTCAACGATTTTCAAAGTAGTTTTTTTAGTACCACTACCATAATATTATAATGTGGTCGGCTCGACGGCTCGGTCAAGTAACGGATTAATATATGTGTAACACGTACTTACAGAGGAACGTTGTCAAAAACTAGATGCATTTCTGTACCAGTTGACTTTTCTAAATAATCTACTTTCACTACAACTGGTTCAAAGTTGCAGTAGTTTTTAACTGGGGGCCTAAAAAGGCCATTTTGGCAGAACCAAAAATATGAATCATAATAGACAGTTAACTGTTAAGTAATCGTATAAAATCCCATTGGTGAAGGATTTTTCAGTTATTTTTTTGTCTGTGTTAAAATACCAATCAATCCAATCCAAATCAAATCCTAATCTCTTTGATTGTACCTACGTAGTGCAGCGAAAAAAAGAAAAACACGGACTGTCGTCGCCATATTATGATTCATAATGTTATCCTTTTATGATTCTGCCAAAGTGGCCTTTTTAGGCCCCCAGGTGACAGCAGCCGATAGACGTCCACTGCTGGACATAGGCCTCACCCAAGCACCGTCACATCGACCGGTTCTGTGCTTCCCGGATCCAGCGGATTCCTGCGGCCTTCACAAGGTGATCGGTTCACCTTGTGGGAGGCCTACCAATGCTACGTGATCCGGTACGCGGTCGCCCTCCAAAACCTTTCGGCTCCAACGGCCATCTGTACTGCGAGCAATGTGTCCTGCCCACTGTCACTTAAGTTTGGCAATTCTTTGGGCTATGTCGGTGACCTTGGTTCTCCTGCGAATCTCTTCATTTCTCATTTTTATGTCCAACATAATATGATGTATTCCGGTGTGAAGGGAATTTAAAGGGCTGGTCTTTTAACATCTTTCTTCACAATTTTTTTTCTAGCCTAATGACCAGAAAATGTCAGTAAAAGTACCTATAATTCTGTAATGACCATAAAAATAATAATATGAAAAATACAAGCAATTCTAATAAATCCGCTTTCGTTAAGATTTGCAGTAACAAGCATGTCGCCTCATAAATTACTTTACTTTTACTTTTGTTTAGAAAAAAAACGTTGCCCCACACTAGGAATTACTCCTGTATCGTGGGTGCGTTTACAAACATTTAAATTCACATACACAAACAGCCAGACCCGGAACAACTACCTGTAGGCAATACAAATATTTGTTCCGTGCGGGAATCGAACCCACGACACGCAGCGCAGTAGTCGATCGCTCAGCCACTGCGCCAACCGTGTCGTCAAATTATGCTAATAATAATCACAGTGTAAAAAAATTGCCATCATTCCCGTTCGCCTACTGCGAAATAGGTTTGTGTGACGATAAAATTATTCAGACATTATTCTTATAGTTTGCGTCTGTTGTACCTATTATATTATTAGCCTGTGACAAACGACAGTTTAAGAAGGATCTAACACGAAATTTTAATATTGCGAAACTTTATGTCAAACTATGAAGAAGTTAAGTAATTCTTTGATTTAACAAATTATCAACTTTTTGCAGAATATTAAACTCGAAGTGAATGTATATTTTTGCACAAATAGCACCAGCCTCAATCATTGCTTTTCCATAATCTATATTCTTGAGGCTGGTAAAAATAAATAAAATCAACCAATATTGGTAAAATAAAAATTGTAATTTATTTTATAGAACAGAACTACGTTTCTCTCTGCTAATACTGTTAATATCCTATCCTTAAAGAACCTCAATTAATAATGAGTTCCTCTCTAATTACCAACTTGATTTATTTCCGAGCGTGCAGAAATTTTAATTAATGTCATTATTATGGGAACCACGACAAGTATAAATGGAATTAGTCAGCATCACTTTGCACTTATTCACTACACCGTATTCGATACAAATATCACGATGTCGACTTAAGTGAAGTGAACTTGGAGTAAGCTGTCATTCCACTTCGACTATTGAGAGCTCACTCTAACTCAGTATTCACGTTGAGATTTTATAGAATAAACCAGCTGTTTGCCAAGTGGTGTGTAGTGTATAGTTTTGTAGCTGCCCCGTTGGTCTCGTGGTCGCAAGCGCGACTACTGAGCGTGGGCTCCTGGGTTAAATTCCCAGGTCGGGGAAAGTGTTATTGAGTTTTTCCATTAGGAATTTCTTAGTAATAGCCTGGAGTTTGGAAGTTGGCGGTGTGATACCCCCGTGCCTCGGAAAGCACGTTAAGCCTTTGGTCCTGCGCGTGATATCTCTCTGGTCGTGTCAGATTGCCGTCTCATCTGACTACGAGAGTGAGGGAAGAGGGAGTGCACCTGTGTCTGCGCGCACACGCCTGCACTATAATATCTCCCGCGCCGAAGGCTAAGTCTCCGTTGACATTGGCCGCCGCGCCGTGGCCGAAATACGGTCTGGAGGACTGTTTTTATTTTTGTTTATAGTTCAGTAAGCTTGCTAATTAAGTACCGATTCTTATTCGTTACCAATCGTTCTTGGCATATCTTACATTTTTCTGTTTCCTGTATAATTAATCAATTAGAGATCTTTTCATCACACCTGTATTCCCACATTTCACTAGTTATGGTAAATCCCTTGTGATAGAGGAGGGCAAGTCTTATTAAACAGACAGAAATTCAGTTTCCGGGCTGCCACCGAGAAAAAATATGTTTTTCCCGATCTTGGGATTGAACTCAGCAACTGCACTTAGCAGTCGTGCTTGCAACCACCAGACCGGCGAGGCAGAAAAAAACTGTGTTGTGTATTAAAATCATATTCATAATTTACTAATGACTCACCCATAATAATGTTGCTTCAATCGGCATAACTTCACAATTTCCCTTCAAAAGCGAAAGTACTCTGTACCCATTTTAATTGAATGAAAATAAATGCGAGCTTCGAAGCTGATGTAATAACAACGGCCTAATGACATGATGAGACCCATATTATTATGAAAAGCAGTTGGATTCGATTGTGTGTGTGTCTTTTACTTACCGTGAATGAAATTTCAAAGAGGTTTTCAGGTTTGTGTGGCTAGCTGTAGAAGTTAGTCTTATAATAAGATTGGGTTGCATCTTCTTTCATTTGTTTCTTTTCTATACTAATAAAATAATAAAGCTGGCGAGTTGGTTAGTTTTTTTGTTTGTGTGTTTGTTTGATTGTTAGCGACAAATCTCTGAAACTAACGGTGGGATTTGAATAAAAAAATATTTTTGCATTTTATAGCTATTCTTGCGGAAGGATATTTAACATTACGCTAGGACCCTTGGGAGCTGAGCAAAAATGGAAAGAGTCAGAAAGAACGCTAAGAAGCGAAATAAAGTAATAGCGCGGATCGGCAATGCGATGCGACGGGGGTCAAGAAATATCACGCGATTGAAGTCGCGAGCAAGAGCTCGTCTATGATATTTTTCTTAAAGTTGTAACTGAAATGAAATGAAATTTTATTTTCGTACTACTTGCTCAAAAAAGTGACATTCTATGCCACAAAAAGCGAACATAACAATAGTCATTTTTAATCTGTTAAAAACAGGGAAAGAAAATTGTACTGAATTTCATTCATCATCTAGGGGGAGAATGTGATTTAAATTTGGAATACTTACCGAAATTTATACTGAACTACATCTGTGTTTACACCATTACGTTTGTATATAAAGCATTATACATCTTTTTGAAACAGGAATACGCATTTATTATGCAGTTATGATTATTAAATAAAATTACGAAAACCGACGAGGCCGTATGAGCTTGATGCCTTTGATTTTCCGAATAAAAAATATTAGTCTAGGAATTTGCCGCGTTTTTGTTTTCTTCAAATACATAAACGTTAAGTTTATTTTAATTTTATTTTTACTTTTAATTGTCATTATTTTTAATAAATGCTTATCTCATATTATTATTTTGTTAATTTTTTCGCAAATGGTACGAAAAGTAGAGTATTTTCCTCGGTGATAAAGCTGTCTTAGTCTTGGATGAACTTAAATCCCTTGCTACACTCAGGACTCGTATTAAATCCCTCGCTTCGCTCGTAATTTAAGTTTGTAACACCCTCGCTACGCTCGGGAGTAAACCTCGAGTCCTTCGTTACGCTCGCGATTTAAATCGTTACCCGCGACAGAAGACACTGCTTTATCCCCTTGGTTAATAATCTACTATTTCGTACCACTAGATCAAAAAAGTGACATTCTATGCCACAAAAAGCGAACATAACAATAGTCGTTTTTAATCTGTTAAAAACAGGGAAAGAAAATTGTACTGAATTTCATTCATCCTCTAGGGGGACAATGTGATTTAAATTTGGAATACTTACCGAAATTTATACTGAACTACATCTGTGTTTACACCATTACGTTTGTATATAAAGCATTATACATCTTTTTGAAACAGGAATACGCATTTATTATGCAGTTATGATTATTAAATAAAATTACGAAAACCGACGAGGCCGTATGAGCTTGATGCCTTTGATTTTCCGAATAAAAAATATTAGTCTAGGAATTTGCCGCGTTTTTGTTTTCTTCAAATACATAAACGTTAAGTTTATTTTAATTTTATTTTTACTTTTAATTGTCATTATTTTTAATAAATGCTTATCTCATATTATTATTTTGTTAATTTTTTCGCAAATGGTACGAAAAGTAGAGTATTTTCCTCGGTGATAAAGCTGTCTTAGTCTTGGATGAACTTAAATCCCTTGCTACACTCAGGACTCGTATTAAATCCCTCGCTTCGCTCGTAATTTAAGTTTGTAACACCCTCGCTACGCTCGGGAGTAAACCTCGAGTCCTTCGTTACGCTCGCGATTTAAATCGTTACCCGCGACAGAAGACACTGCTTTATCCCCTTGGTTAATAATCTACTATTTCGTACCACTAGATCAAAAAAGTGACATTCTATGCCACAAAAAGCGAACATAACAATAGTCGTTTTTAATCTGTTAAAAACAGGGAAAGAAAATTGTACTGAATTTCATTCATCCTCTAGGGGGACAATGTGATTTAAATTTGGAATACTTACCGAAATTTATACTGAACTACATCTGTGTTTACACCATTTAGTTTGTATATAAAGCATTATACATCTTTTTGAAAAAGGAATAGGCATTTTTGATTATTAAATAAAATTACGAAAACCGACGAGGCCGTATGAGCTTGATGCCTTTGCTTTTCCGACAAAAAAATATTAGTCTAGGAATTTGCCGCGTTTTTGTTTTCTTCAAATACATAAACGTTAAGTTTATTTTAATTTATTTTTACTTTTAATTGTCATTATTTTTAATAAATGCTTATCTCATATTATTATATTTATAAATAACTAATTTTAATTAGAATCTATTGAATTTAAACATCTGTCACAAAGCCAATTGTTTAAAGTTCTATTAAATTCTAAGTTAGGTACTCATTTTTCTTATTTTTTTCCGGTAGTTTATTATAAACTTTCACCGCCATGGTGTACCAGTTTCTGTTACATTAGCCAGTTCATTACTAGTTTTGTCTATGCAATGCCAGTCATTAGCCAGAGTTTTACACGTTTTTACGAGAAGATTCTTTAGATTACCGCCGTGTGCTGTCATAAATATACATAAATCTCAGATTTAAAAACAGTCGGCTTAACATTCGTGTTTATTAATTTGTGTTGTCTGAAATGTATTGGAAAAACAAGATGACGACGTTGGTTCCGATTTCGACCACGTGCCAAAAGTTCCTTGTACAGCTACAACATTTTTGTTGCAGTTGAGGTATCCTGCGGTGGCGCGGTTCAGAATAACCTGACGTACTTCATGTCGCCCGGCTTCCCCGAGCTCTGGGGCGGCGAGGAGGACTGCAACATTACCATAGAGAAGACCCACGCCGGCATCATGCAGCTCAGGATCGACTTCCTGCACTTTACTATTGTGAGTATGTGTCTCATTCATTTAGAAATGTAGAGTAAAAACCTGCATGGCAAAGGCATGGCATGGAACTAACATCGTTATAAGCCTGCTAACCTGTGGATCGAAAGCTCCGTAATAAACACTGAATATCACGTGTTCTTTCTATTCCAGGGTCAACCAAATAGAACCACAGGAGACTGCGATGAAGATGCTATGATCTTGGGGGACGGAGACAGCAAGTTTACGTTATGTGGACAGAACCATAGACAACATGGTAAAACATTTTTTAAATCTTTTTGATGTATATTTTATGTTTGTCATGCTACTTTATGATGGCACTTGGTGTAGACAGTGTTTATCGTTGACTAGCTTTTGCCCGCGGCTGCGTGGATGTCGGAAAATATCCCACAGGAACGTACTACTGGGATTAAAAGTACCCTATGTGTTAATCCAGGTTATAAACTATCTGTGTCTTAAAATTCATCCAAATCCGTTCAGCCGTTTTTGCGCCAATCTGGAACATACATCCAGACAAACAGACAAACGAACAAACATTCTAAAAATTATATTTTTGGCATCTAAATACGTTTCCACAGCGCTTATCAATTACTTTTTCTAAAAATACTTAATGTACAGTTTTGACTTCGTTACTATTTTGTTATTTTTAAGGCGACTACAATATGACCTAAAGCGCGGTCTTTGTCGGACTGCATAGAAAAGAGAGAGAAGCGCGATGACATAACGCTGGTAATTTATTGCAAAATATGAAACAATTATCGATTTTTAGTGCTTTAGTATGTTGCTTGTAGAATAATCTGACAAAAATCATAATGATTGTAGGTATGTATATTAGTATGGTTATTATTGTAAAAATAAAGTTTTAGAGGTATTTTCATGATTTTTTTCTATCGTATCATATTAGTTGTATTATGTCTACAACACACTATCTACCTAGCATATATCCTGAAAAATATTATATATTTTTCTGATTTTGTTTACTGTAGTCGATCATATACTATTATTCTTTCTAAGACTTGCGTTTTTTGTGTTTAGGTTCTGTAAGCCCCTTAACGTAGATATCTACCTTTAAAGGTACTGTAATTAACTTGCAGGTTTAGTAAAAGTTGATGTATAGTTAACGTTTCACTTGTGGGTAACCCAGAAAAGGGCTGGTAGAATTGATTTATTTAATAATGCCGAACCACCGAGCCAGTTTCAGGAGCATATTAAAATCGAAAGTGGTTTAAATCAGCTTCAGCAGGTTTTTTACTTACCCCAGTATCTCATTATTTCCAGTGTACTACACTCTATCGACGGGCAGTGAGAAGCGCGAGGCCGGAGATCTGCCGGGTACTAAGACTATCAACCTATCAATGCGCATGCGTGGCGGCGACACGCCGCGCATCTGGCTCATGCGACTTGCGCAGATGCCGCTCGCTAACACCGCGCCGCATAATTGTCTGCAGTACTATACGAATGATAATGGTAATTATTGGCTAAATATATGAAGTTTAATGAAAAGCTAGGAAGATGGAAACGGTGACTGTGGTAGCGGGATTCTAAGTCACCAGCTGCCGTATCGTGTCGCCTGACCACTGCCTGAAGCAAAGGCGGCGCCTTTTCTGACTATCGAGTTGTTCAATCTCCCGTAACCCATTGAAGGACACAGAACGAGACACAATAGACGTTTTATTGTTATTTCTTCATATATTTATTTCAGGCATCAAGGCCCATATAAACACACTAGCCTCTGCCCGCGACTTCGTCCGCGTGAAATTTCTTGCTCCCCCAACCCATCGCATCGCATCACCCGCCCGCGCTATCACATCGTTTTCTCTTAGCATTCTTCCTGACCTTTTTCTTTTTGCTCAGCTCCAAAGAGTCCTGGCGTGATTAAGCTTTCCACATGGATTGGACAATCTAATGCAAAAATAATTGATAATTCCAGAGATTAGCATGTTCAAACAAACAAACAACAGTTTGTTTTTCTGTTCTATTAACTGCTAAAGGTAACTTTATTTAATAATAGCTGTGCCCCGCCGTTTCACCCGCGGTAATTTCAGGAAAAAACCTACTAAAAACTTGTTTACAAAAAAAAAACAACCGACTTCCAAAAAAATACAAAGTGAAAAATAACTTTAATTTCGGAAGTCGGTATCGTTGGTTCTGTATTTTCATTTTTTGACACCGACTTTCGAAATTAAAGTTATTTTTCACTTTGTAGTATTTTTTTTGGAAGTCGGTTGTTTTTTTATTTTTAAGTTTTTATTTTTCACTTTTTAGTTGTACCTGCCTACCCCAAACAAATTCATATAACACTACTTGGTATATGAATATCAGTGACAGGAAGCTATTGAACACATCTGCCTACCCCTTTCAAAGGTACAGGCGTAATGTTATGTTGTGTGATTGCGTAAACAATGCATACATATGCTATAGCAGCAATCGCGGTTGATTTGCTGGCATTTATTGAAGAGTTCCGTTGTCTGTCTCCGAAACTCATCATCAGATCTTTATGAAATTTAAATTGGTCCTATTTAAATTTCATAAAGATCTGATGATGAGTTTCGGAGTAAAAATATTTCCGGAATAAAAATATTTCGAATAAAAAAAATTTTTGCAAATCCGTCTGTCTATACATATTATATGAGGGAGTTATGCCCGAATATACATAAAAAATAAAAAATAGAAACATCCGAATTGAGAACCTCCTCCTTTTTTGAAGTCGGTTAAAAATATATTCCATTACTTTAAGATATTACTTAAGATTATTACTTATACATGTAAACTATGCGACTATATTACTTGTAAACTATGCAACTCCTAAGATATTCATTGAAATCAAATGATGTCAAGGGCAATTTTATTCAACATTAAAGACTTGTGATGAATAACGTATTTATTTTGATAAGGATTAATATCATGTTTATAAAAAAAAACCTTCGCAAATAATGCATTAGTTTAGAAGAAATTTGATTACCATAAAAAAGGTTATAGTGAGTAAACCTTAAAAGATAGACATATGCTGTCGCGGACTTTTTTTTAGAACTTTTAAAGGGAAACAATTCCGTCATACATGATTTTTGCGTAACTTTAACCGTTTACGCAGCGTACGCAACGAAAGCTCTCAAAAGGAATATTTTTTTCCCGTTTTTGCAACATTTTTGATTGATGCTCCGCTCCTATTGGTCGTAGCGTGATGTTATATAGCCTATAGCCTTCCCCGATAAATGGACTATCCAACACAAAAATATTTTTTCAATTCGAACCAGTAGTTCCTGAGATTAGCGCGTTCAAACAAACAAACAAACAAACAAACTCTTCAGCTTTATTATATTAGTATAGATAGATACAATACAATATTAATATAACTTAAAAATACTATAAAAACATACAACATTATAATTACACTAAAAACCAACAACTAAAAACTAACGCACACGAAGTGTCTGCGTCATGTTTCACTGACTGGTGTCATGTAGCCACGAAACCGGCGGTACACAACACCCTTCGGCCAGAACTGTTTCTTCTTCTTCTTCTTTTCGTCTAGGGAAGTGTTAATATCTTGCTCCGTCTACTTTGCAAGAGGCACAACAGAAGTGATGGCAACTCTCCATAACCTTGTTGAATACGACTAAAGAGTTATGCAATAAAAGATCACAGTGCGCACATAATATATTTTAACAAATATTTGTATTGCCTACAGGTAGTTGTTCCGGGTCTGGCTGTTTGTGTATGTGAATTTAAATGTTTGTAAACGCACCCACGATACAGGAGTAATTCCTAGTGTGGGGCAACATTAAAAAAAAAAAATATATAAAAATATAAATTTCATAGTCATGTCGGCTTGATTATCCTATAGTCGCACATTTTCTCACTGGCCACTTTTTGTAGTCATCAGATGATGACTACAGAAAGTGGTCAGTGTGAAAATGGCCAGTGGAAAAAGGATAAAGATAAAGATAAAGATAAAGATAATTTTATTTGTCAAACATGCGTTTACATAAACTGAATAATCAGACATGCAAGATATTGAATTAATTGATGTTGTGTGCGTCCATGTTTTGCCAATAAAGGCGTACAAATTTTGTAGGTATATAAAAATAAAAAAAAAATTACATTTAATTAAATTTTACATGTCATTCTAGATTTCATTACAAAATACAAAAACAAATAAATAATAATTGATGTCCAGATATTATAGTATAAGTATATTATAGTCAAAATAGATTAAATTATGTCCAGAACATGCAGTCAAATAGAATCATTCAGAAGTCAACTAATTTAAGAATCACATTATTCAATTTTTATTCTTAACTAGGTATATTAGAAGTCGAATCAGAAAAGTCCTTTTCATTCAAAAAATCTATAACATTGTAATACACTTTACTAACTAAAAAATTTCTCAGCTTATTTTTGAAAAGTGACAAGGGCAGTTCTCTCCAACTTTTAGGTAGTTTATTAAATATATTAGGAGCCATACAGAAGACACTTTTGCGCATGAGGGTTGTTCTCGTAGTATGAGAGCATATCCTGCTGTTGTCGCGCCTATTACGTGGGACTACTTCATCCAATCGTTTAAATCGGTGTGGATTAGTTTTGACAAAAACAGCTACTTCTAAAATGTACAGACATGGCAAAGTAAGTATTTTAGATTTTTTAAAGTAAGGCACGCAACTATCAGTAGGTTTAATTTTATATATTGAACGAACGCATCTCTTTTGAGCCTTGAACACCGTGTCTTTTTCTGTTGAGTTGCCCCAAAAAATGACCCCATAGCGTAGATGAGATTCAGCTAACCCATAGTAGGCTGTAAGTAATGCCTCCACACTTATTACAGACGACAATGTGTGCAGGGCATAGGCAGATTTACTGATTTTCTGGCACAAAATTTGGATATGGGTTTTCCAATTTAGTTTTTTGTCAATTTGAAGCCCCAAAAATTTTATCGTTTCTACCTCTTCTATAAGCTGGTCATCGTAGTGAATATTTAAATTACTCTTAATATTTATCCTTTGACTAAAATGTATTAATTTAGTTTTTGTTAGGTTAATTTTTAAGTTATTATCATCCAGCCACTTTACCATTAGATTTATGGAATCATTTATGTCATTCTCATAGGTATTAACATTTTTGCAAGGTATCGTTATGGTGCTATCATCGGCAAATAGTGTTAGAGGTTGAGAGATGCCTTTCGGTAGATCATTGATGTATAGTATGAATAAGGGAGGCCCTAGAACACTCCCCTGTGGCACACCAAACGAAACTATACGTTCTGAGGATTGATATACAATTTCATGTTTACTTTTCATATCAATGTGGTTTATATTTGTTATTTGAGTTCTGTTAAGTAAGTAGGATTTAATTAGATTGTTGACATTTCCTCTAATTCCATATGCTTCAAGTTTATTTAAGAGTGTACCATAATGCACATAGTCAAAGGCTTGCGTCATGTCACAAAATAAGCCACAGACCGGTTTCCTCTTATCCACATTAAATGTAACATTATATAAAAAATCATAAATGGCCATATTAATAGTTTTACCAATTCTAAATCCTTTCTGTTCCTCGCATATAATATTATGTTTTTCTATAAATGAATTTAGTTCCTTGTAAATGTATTTCTCAAATATTTTAGAAATTACAGGAATTAGTGATATAGGCCGATAGTTCTCCATTAACTCCCTATCCGCTTTCTTAAATAGTGGCTTGACGATAGAAACTTTTAGAGCATCAGGGTAAACCCCTGCGCTAATGCTGAGGTTGATGACATGACTCAAGTGACCGCAGATTTCATCCGCAACATGTTTTAGTATGTAAGTAGCAATCCCGTCATATCCTACACTGCTTGTATTATTCAAGGACATTATTATCTTTTTAATATCGTCTGGTATACTAGGGGCCATAAACATAGTTTTGGTATTGACATCTAATGTACACGCCCCAGGTCTGCAGTCGACATCCAGTTTTGGCTGTATTTTATCAACAAAAAAATTATTAAATGCTTCTGCAATAGTCTTGTGATGAGATATGACGTGGCCACCCATTTTAATTTTATTTATGTTAGATTTAGGTACGTTATACTTTGCACGGTTGATAATTTTCCACGCAGTTTTCGATTTGTTTTTAGATGTTCTTATATTGTAATTGTTTTGTGCTTTTTGTGTTAAGTGGATAATTTTTTTGTACACTTTAGAATAATTATATAATATGGTTTTATTAATATTACTACGATTAAGTCTATACTGCCATAGGAGCTTCCTTTTCTTTTTACTGCATAGTTTGATCCCTTTTGACAACCATTTAGTTTTTCTTATTGTATTTATTTTAACAGCTTTTAATGGAAAACACAGATCGTATAAGAGCTTGAAAATCTCAATGAAATGATTATAAGCTACGTTTGGGTCATCCGTGTCATATAGTTCTGAAAAGGTAAGATTCATTAGATGGTTTTTAAATTTTACTATATTTTCCGTACTATAGTCCCTTTTAGTTGCGTACCAATACTTAATGCAACATATTTTTTGTACTGGACACTGTAGCAACTGTGCTGTATGATCCGATAATGCCCATTCTAGTATTTCAGTCTTACATGAGTTAAAGTTATGCGCAAAGTTGTCAATGCATGATAAACTGGCCATGCGAGTTGGTTGTTTCAAAGCAAGTTTCATATTGTAAGTCATTAAAAGATATTCAAATTCATTAGTAGCTCTATTTTGCTTGAGTACATCAATGTTAAAATCTCCACAGATAACAATTTTCTTACTGCATGTACGTAAAATTTCCTGCAAGAGCAATTCAAGTTTGTCGAAGCAATTATTTAGATTGTTTGAGTTCGGGATTCTATATATACACACAATTATTATCTTATAACTAGTCAGTTCCACGCCACAGCACTCAAATATTCCTGGAGTTGATAACTTTGCTACTTTTGGCAATTCTTTCCATTGTAGGCCATTTTTAACAAGGATACATGCACCACCCCTTTTTTGTTCTATTCTACAATAATGTGCAGCCAAAGTAAAGTTAGGCAAAAATAATAAATTTTGATACCCTTCCATGATAAAGTGCTCCGTAATACACAAGATATCAACATCTGTCCCTTTATTAGATAGCTCCTCTAGACATACCAACAGATCACCTGCTTTATTTATTAAACCTGCTATATTTTGATGCAATATGTTGATATATCTATTAGAGAAAAAACAGTTTATTTTCGTCAATAACATTGCTGGGTACAATGTGTGGCAAGTCTGTCACTTTATCAGAGGAATTACAAGAATTTAAGTCACTATACAGTGTAAATTCATTAATCATTAAGCTTACATTAAGTAATATATTGACCATACCGCGATTATTTACAGAACTACTACTCTTATTAAACATAGTAAAATCATAATCGAGATAATAATTAGAATCAAACAAGTAAGCATAATTATACGAACAAGCATCCAAATAGATTAAACTGTTAAAGGTTTCAATTCTTGAATTAAACATTGTAGAGTAATCATTTAATTTGAACGTGGGAGCACATAATATAATATTTGTGTGCTGTAATTTTGACAGCGTTTCACGAATACTGATAGTTAGTTCGACATAGTTCTTTGTCCGAAGAAAGTCTTCTTCCCCGACAAATATTAAACAATAGTCATTCATATTGTAGTCCCTTAATTTGAGATCCAAGTCAGAGATAAGGTACTTAACACCACAGTTGGGAGTCAGGTAATGGCAGATTCCATAGTTAGGGAATATATCTTCTGCAATTTCTAACATTTTATTATTTTTATTGCTACTTAAAATACATAATTTACTAATTCTAGTTTGGTTCGGTTTACTGTTATATTTTAATTGTGTAAGTTGTGCTGCAATCTTTCTTTCTTTATTGCCTGTACTGTGGATAACGCCATCTGTGATCGATTTATCGCACTGTTGATGATTTTGAACACTGGTAGTCGATGTAGATTTCTCAGCTCTAGTGGTGAATTCTTCACATTCACTAGACTTTTCTGCGTTTTTTCTCACACACTGGTTGATTTTTGTAGCTTTTTTCTTAATTTTTGGTGTTTGCAGCTTTAACTTGGCAGGAGAGCATGCCACTGTTTTATACAATGCATTCTGCTTCTGTAGCTCCTGGTTGATGTGATTGAGCTTCGTATTTTCTAGAGTTAAGGATTCTATTTCGTTGTGGGCACTATTGAGTTCCAGAGTTAATTGTTCTAATTGATGTTTTAATTTGGTGATTTGGTTATCTTCGTCATCAGAAATGTCAGGTAAGCTGGTTGTGGTGCCATCTATCGGTGAGTTTGTTAACAATGTGTCCTCATCTGTATCATTAGTATTTGTTTCAGACTTTGAACGGTTACGTCTAAACGTGATGTTATCAAAGAAATTCATTTTACAGTGCTGTTGAGGTGCGGAGCAAAAAGGGACCCAACGATTGTAAGGTTGCCTGTATATAATAGGTTGTCCGTTTACCGCTAGATGTTATTGACACAAAACCGACGAAGCAATGTCAATCAATCGATCAACACTCACCAGCGCCACTTCTTGTTACGCTACTCGCCACTAGATGGCGTTGTTTACAATTTCATACGATTTTGGTTATTTTTTCACATCTGCAACCCCAGAATTACTGTCATTTAATTGATCTCTTCACCACTAGAAGACGTTGTTTACAGTTTTAGTTGGATTCTGATTATTTTTCACATCTGCAACCCCAGAATGAATGTCACAAAATTTTAATTTAATTGAACTTTTCACCACTGGAGGCGTTAGTAAGGGTACAGAGGTCACTTTTTAAATAACGTAACTCCTAGCAACGGCTTGACATTTATTTATCACTGACTAATTTCACTGTTTGGTCCAATTTTGTCACTGTGTTATTGATCTTAGTTTTAAATATAGTTTCTACATATTAAATTGTTTAGATAAAAAAGACTTATTCTTCAAATTCACCATTTCGCGGAAAAAGTCACTGTTTTTACTAACACTAATTTTTATGGAATATTACTTAGTTTTAAAAGTCACTAACACTGTCACTTATGTAGTCCTAGTAAGTTGTAGTCCTTCTGTAGTATAGTATTCACCATTAAAAACTTTTGTTTGTTTATTTATTTATTTTAAATTACGCAGGCTATGTTTACTGCGCTAGTGTTGCCACTACATTTTAGGCTAGGCAAGGCTAGGCAAATTGTTGGTGTCGGTTCCAATCTAACTGAATGCAGCTAAATACTAGTATTTTACATGGAGCGACTACCTATCTGACCTCCACAACCCAGTCACTGGGTAATACGATAGTCCTTGGTAAGACTGGTTGTCAGATTTTCAATTTCTGTCTAATGCATTATTTTTTCTACTCAATAGGAACAATTAGAACTTTCAACTACGCTTCAAACGGGCGACACCTGGCCAGTCAAGACTACAAGGCGTGTGTCAGACGGAACACAGGCTTCTGTTCTGTAAGGTACACTCCGTGTGACAGCCGCTCCTTCAGGATAGGACCTGGTAGTGGGACCCCATTAGTTATGGACCCTGTTGGTAAGTGAACGATAATTTTGAATACATATGAATGCTTTTCTGCTAGGAATAATTAAATTAATGCCTAATATTCATTCATTAGCGGCGCCCCGCGGTTTCACCAGCGTAAATGTCGATTCCGTGGGAATATCGGGATAAAAAGTAGCCTATATGTTAATCCAGGGTATCAGGGTGTCAGGGGGTCAGCGGGATTGTCCGAAAGGGTTACCGCTGGCCCGGAATATAAAGGGCTAAGGAAGGAACACGGATGGGTTTTAGTCAGTAAGAGTCTGATACTCCCTTCAGTGGCGGACTAACAGGGGGGCGGAAGGGGCGGCCCGCCCAGGGCCTCCGGTCTTGGGGGGGCCCCCAAATGCCTCCGCGTTCCCCTGATGAAATCCTAAACAAGACTTTAAAAATGTGCCTAAGCATGTGCTTAGGCAAATTTTTAAAGATGGCTAAACTAAGCCTCATTATAGATTTGACGATATACATAGATATACAACAAGACTAAAAAATGTTTTTTAGTCTTGTTGTATATCTATATCGTCAAATCAATAATGAGGCTTAGTTTAGCTATCTTTTATAAAAGTTTCTTATTTATCTCATTATTTTTATTGAAAAGGATTCAACCATCTGGTTCTCAGAAAAGGAACCTAAAAAAACGGAGACTGAAGAGGCAAAATCGCTTACTGAATCTTTATCCAATTACTTTTCGAATTCTGAAGAGAAGAATAGTGGAGTTGCCGACGAAATTAACGAATTAAACATAAACATTTATTTATACATACAAATGTGAACTGAATAAAAAGCTTGTAAAACTACATTTTTTTTAAAGCTGGGGGGCCTCATTCAGCTTTGCCGCCCCGGGCCTCTGACGGGCTTAGTCCGCCACTGACTCCCTTCCGCTCCATCCAGAGCGGGCCAATTTTAATAAAATTTTGTATAAAAGTAGCGGGCACCCTTGTTTTTTCAGGATGGGAAATCATCAAAATAATGACCCCTTCATTTGATGATTTCCCATCCTGAAAAAAAAAGGGTCTCCGCTACCTTTATACAAAATTTTATTAAAATTGGTCCAGCCGTTTGAGCGTGAAGAAGTAAAAAACATAAATACACACACACACACTCACAAACTTTTGCATTTATAATATTAGTGTGATTCTACGTTTACATGCTCGAAATCATCGCAAAAAGAAACAGCAAAGCAGCAAGAGCATCGTTCTAGCAAAAACATGATTGTTGGGCGATGTAAACAAAGTACCAGCTCACAGCGCGGTGGCCACGACTCTAGAGCGGCCCGACCGGCCAGAGCGATGGAATCCGTCGGTGCTCCATGGACCAATTGAAATTTGACCAATTGGTCTATGGGGAAGATTACATGTTTGGATATAGACCATACTTCTGTACACTGTATATACCTTGTACCTACCTAGCACATCGTCTATAATTGTAATACCCACCACCCCTGATATGAAAAACACTTTGCATACAATACACCCTGTATACAATAAACAATCGGCCATACAGCCTGTATCAAAATAAATGAAACCAAAACCATTTGAAAACAAATTGCGAGTTTTTAATATTATTTTATCTCTTTGACCGCCCATCTGACCTCTGTAACCTTTAGGTGAAACAGACAAGCCCTTTGACATGCAAATCGTAAAAACAGATGGTATTCTGTTGAACATTATTATTCATGTTTATTATACTACCATCCATATTCCAGTTAACTTTTCCAACAAAACCCATTTGTTACTAACTTTATGCTGGTCGGATTTGAACTTGTGACCTTCGTGGGCCCTGGCAGCAGTAATGGCTGGCATAGTAATATGCCTTTCTTTACCTTTAATGCCCGGTGTTAAAACTTCCCTTCCCTTCCTTTGGTGTGAGGGGTCGTAATATTTATCCATGTTTACTAAAAGAGTTAAAGAAGTAAAGTGCGAATGGAGGGTACTCAAGTGCCCGTCGATAGAAAGCGACCTTGTACAGCCCTAGTCCAGGCCGTGGTACGGAGTGAGATGCATGGGAAGCCGGCGCCTCCTTCTGCGAAGCAGTAATGCTCGCAAAGGAGGAGGCGGAGCGCCGTTTCCCGGCCACCGTAGGCACGGGGTTGCGGGTGGCGAGCACTGGGCAGCTCGCCAACCGGTAAGGTCCAGGCCCGGGGCGACGGCGCGTTGTGTTCCACGCGCGCCTCAAAGAGATGTCACCACTAACTGACGAACTGAACCTAACTAATATTATAAATGCGAAAGTAAGTTTTTTTGTTACCTTTTCATAGGGATGCATCCGATACCGATACCGATACCGATATATCGGCGATACTTCAGGTTTGCCGATATATCGGTATCGGCGATATTTTTATGGCCGATTCAACGATACTTTTCAAATTTCGCTCTTTAAAAAAGTAATGTAAACTCGCGTGTTGTCAAATAAGATTAAGAATTACATATCGTAATTGTTTGTGTATTATATGTCATTTTATAACTAGTCGTTTGAGTCAAATAAAATAAATAGTAGTCATATCAACTTCAAAACACAAAAGTGCTATATGGAATCACTTTGAAATTTCGACAATTGATAATTCCATAAAAATCTTATAAATGTTAATTTTGATTACTAAAACTATTAATTAATTGTGTTTTATTTAATCTACCTTCCTTTTTGAATTCAGTAAGCGTATCGGTATCGGTATCGGTATCGCCGATATTTTTATAAGAGTATCGGTATCGGTATCGTATCGGCAAAAAGGCGTATCGCGGCATCCCTACTTTTCACGCCTAAACTGCTGAACCAATCATCCTGAAATTTTGCACATACGTTTTCAGGTGTACAGAAACTGACATAGGGTACCTTTCATCCCGAAAAAAAGTGCTGTTCCTGAAGAAAACAATAATAACATTACTATGATAATAGATGGCGCCACGTGTCTTTCGAACGGGAGCGACACTTATGCGAGTGAAACCGCGGGGTACTGCTAGTATTAGTATAGATTCAACTACCTCTGACTTATCATAATAAATAATCAAGTAATCCCTTAGGAGTACCAGACTTTTTTATTTTATTATAATGTGGCATCACAGCTGAAGTGGTAAAATATCAACTAAGTTTTGGAGGGAATTGTACAGACGCTAGCACATCAAGCTACCCGAAACTGTCTAATTAATTTTCCCAATCAACTTTGAACCTTATGCTTTAGTGATAAAGTAGAAAATCTATTAAAGAAATTTGACAGATTGAGTAGCTTGATGTGCTGGCGTCTGTACATGATAGATTCCATAAAAGTTACGTCCCTGATAAATTTTGGGTTCCTATATATCTCATTTCACTTTATAATGACTTCCCATAGATACACAACAAGAAGAATTGATGCCAGCAGACGACACGCAGACACAAGAAGACGAAATGGAAGGTTCTGGCAACGACCCTCAGGTGGACGAGGCCGAGTCATCACAACCTAGCCTCATCTCCAGGGTAAGAGACAGTAACATGTAGCCTTGATCGAAAGAGAACATGATTGTTAATTGCTAACTACTTCCGGAAAAAACTGGGTATCTGAACTACCCGATAATTTCATACAAATACTGTTAAAAAAAATACACTTGGAATTTATCACAATCTCCAAATGGGCACATATGCACTATCTCATTTAGAGATTGTGATACATGTACATTTATGATTTGTAGATGATCAGTTAAAAAATAGGGAAATTCGTATGTTCATAATAATTTAAAAGGTGGTGCAAAAATTCTAAGCAGCTATACGTTTGTTTATTTAGTCCTTGACACGTTGACTGCCGACACAATAGAAAATCTATTGTTGGCGGACACCGTGTGATCGCGGCGGCAGTCTATGACTTAAGGTCATAACACACGTATCGAATCGGAAAGGGATCGGCACCGTATCGCCTTTCGGCTCGCCGTCAAACAGGCGTCAATCTAACGTAAGCACGTAACCAATGTGGGTCAGAAGCTTCGATACGTCGGCGTCGCCTCGGCTACGGCTAGGCGACCGCGACGCCGCGCTTACGGCTCGCCGACCGCTTGTTGATGGTGCAGTAGGCAGGCCGGAGGGGGGAGAGGGGCAAGGGTGGACGAAGAGACGTAACGCGCCGCACCGCGGCTCGTGAGCTCGTCTTTAGCCGAGGCGATTACGTTACGATTCCAATTAGTGTGCATAGGCAGTTTCATACAAAGATTACTGAACGGCTCGAGTTGATACGGTGCCGATCCCTTTCCGGTTTGATACGTGTGCTATGACCTTAAAGGTTGACACTTGTAAACGAAATTACGATTCATAACCTGAGTATTCAGAGACCAAAAAAATCAAAATACTTACCTCACAAATTTATCTTTTCAAAAGGAACTCTTACAACTTTTGAAAGTGTAAACAAGCTCCATACTTTCACGGACGGTCTCAGCAGTGCCATAAATTGTTGGCAAACTCTGCCACATGCAACTCTGCAGCTGACTTACTTTATGATTTGCTGACTTCTTAAAAACTGTGCATACAGGAAATGTCTTGAGTAAGGAAGTTTTTAACTTTAAACGAAGCTCGTTTTGCTGCAACGAAGATTTATTTTGGGTTCCGTCAAAGGATAAGATTGAGGGCGTAGTCACTTTTAAGTTTAGTGATGCGTCCTCAGAAGTGTAGATTATGAGAGTTTGTAATTTGTGAGAAAATGAAGGATATAGAGAAGTATTAGCTGCTTAGATATTGTACCTTTTAGATTTAACTGAGAACTTTGTAGGGTCTTAAAATAAGGCATGTAAAAATTTATACACAAAAAGATTGCGCGTGCAGCATGGTACACGTTATACAGGGTCAAAGTAAATTATCTAGCAAAACTCCGCAGACGTGATTCGTATCGATATCTAATGACTATAAAACAAAAAAAAAACTAAACTCTTCTAAGCAAAAAACTACAGCTGACTCCAGGGTCAAGGGCCGCTGGTAGCGGGCCTGCGGGCGGAGAGTAATGGGTAGCTCACCGTCCGATCAGGACCAGGCCCGTGCCGGACAAGCGTACGTGTTCCACGCGCGCCTCAAAGAGATGTCAGCATCAACAGAAGGGGCCCGTCAGGGCCGAAGCCTGCCGGGGCAGCGGGATTGTCCGAAAGGGTTACCACTAAAACATAAAGGGCTAAGGAAGGAGCACGGGTGGGTTTTAGTCAGTAAGAGTCTGACACTCCCTTCCGCTCCACCCAGAGCGGGAGAGGTGATTTGATGATTTCCCATCCTCAAAAAAAAAGGGCAGCTGGTAGTGTAGTTAGTTATGAGTTTCGAAAATCCTTTTATATCCTGTGTTTGCGTCATTGGATAACGATGCCCGTTACATTTGCGGAGTTTCACTAGATAATTTAATTTGACCCTGTAGAAGTAAAACTTTCTGAAAAATAAAGAATAAGAGGGTTTTAGTGTGAAAGCGGAGGAGCAGAGAGAGAGAGAGTTACATCTTTCTTTTCTCTCATGTAACGAAATGTGCCTAAATGTGACGCGTCCTTGAAATTTAACTTTCAATTCTCGTCCAATTATCGAATCGCCGTCTAAGAAGTTTGAGTTCAATAATCATTTACGTGCCTTATTTAAATGAGTCCATTCACATACAAAAAGTCCTCAAAACAGAGTACGATTCTAGAGAGTTACTATATTTGACATTAATAGGCGCTCTATTATCTTGTCATAACTGTGTGCAATTAATCACAAACCATGGGTAGGTACCCAAAGCTTTGGAAACCATCAATTAATTTATCATAATTCTACTAAAATGTTTTCACAGTCCCTTTACATTACCGTAAAGTACCTATAACGCGGGAATGCAAAATGGATACCTAACTAAGAATTAATAATGATATTTTATGAGACACGATCCCTATATTTTATTTGTACACCAAAAAGGCTTATTAAACAAAGTATGGATAAGGTTTATTCCCCTTAAATATAAATATTATAACACTACATGGAAACCAACCTATGACAAAAAATATTTACAAAAAATCCTTTCATTTTAATATTATTGCCCTAATGGAGAAGTTCGATATTATTTTTCAACAACTTAAAAATATTCTCGACAACTAACAAGATTCCTTGCATTTTAAATTATTATTGTTAAAGAGGTTTTAAATTATTATTGTTAGGAACTTTTCAAATGAGAGATTTTATGGACGATAAAATCTCTCATTTGAAAAGTTCCTTTAAAGTTTCAAGAAGGACAATTTAAAAGGTCTCTTTAGTAAAAAATCGAATGGTGTGCTACGGTTTCTCATATCTTTAAAACGAAGTCCTATATTTAACTACATAGTATGAGTCGACATTCCA
This sequence comes from Luperina testacea, assembly GCA_927399505.1. Classification (NCBI taxonomy): domain Eukaryota; kingdom Metazoa; phylum Arthropoda; class Insecta; order Lepidoptera; family Noctuidae; genus Luperina; species Luperina testacea. The sequence goes on from OV656774.1 coordinate 1,549,338, forward strand.
CTTTATGTATTCAGTGAAGCGAACGAGTGTGTTACGTCATTGCTCTTAGATCCTCTTTAGCGAATTGATGTTCACAGATGAAACGTTTGTTCGTTACTCAGACTTTTACTTTCCGCATTTTATTATAATAGTAGTAATTTGGTAACCGGGAAGTCTTTCAACAGACTCCGGAACCAGGTTGGCCGAAGAAAGGAAAACCTGTTTAACTGGACTTTCAAAGACTATTCCGCCTTGGAGTGTAAATGTGGTGTTGTTCCACAAACGATGGAACAACACCACATACTTAATATCATGTCCTGCGTGTCCTGTCAGCTGCACGTTACAGGAACTGATGGACGCATCCGGATGGACGTTAGTGATGGCGCCAAACACATAATCGAATTCTGGGCCGAGTCCATTTAGATTGCTATCGAAACGTTAAGAAGAAGATAATCGTAGCACCTCATTCCTATATCATTCAATGTGAATTTCGTTTCATTTTCTTATGCCTAAGTAAAATAATTTTTTTTCGTAAAAATTCTCCTAATTCATTCAAATATTATTTACCTTCACAAAATCGAGCTCCTCCATTATATCTATATACATTTATATACAACCCTACCCCGTAGCTAGAGTAACCCTCACTAACCACATCTAGATCTGGACGTATATCTCGTCTTGGATGTGGGGTCAGGCCAGGGCTTCCAGCTGGTCCCGCTGGTCGCCGTACACGCAGCACTATCCAGAAGAAGATGACAGGTTCCGGTACTTCGGGTATGGGAACTACGGGATAGGCCTCACGGGCTTCGGGAGACAACGCTGTGACGATAGGGTCACTATACCCTGTGAGAACGAGTATTTTATATCGGTGAGTTATATAGATGATGTTATGAGATTTTTGGTGTTTTTGTAAGCTTTACTCAGTCATGCATGATTTATATTGCTTTTGGTTATTCGTTGCAAGTTACTCTTTAATTAGCAAGTTCGAATGTTAGATGCTCCAGTTTCCATGAAACTTTAAAGTAAAGTTTTTAATATTTCAATATCACTTTCAATTTCTTCTAAAAGTAATGAACTTTTTGTTTGAAGGGTCTAATTATAATAGTATTAAAGCTTAGGATTTCCATTAAAGGTTTGAATATAAAAGAGAAACTTCAGAGTACTTGTGAAGTTAATAATCAGGAACGGAAGTAATATTGTTAAAGTTCTCTTAAGAATGACCCGCTTTATAGAGTGTTGGTCTAGAGTTGGATAATACTGAGAGGAAAGTACTGAGAAATATTCTTTGCTAACTTCTTGAATAGTAAATGGTAAGGGTTTCTTTAGACCCAAGTTAATTAAAACCATAGACGAGAACAATCGTAGAATGATAAAAAGATCCTTGCCATTAAGGCATAAATAAATAAAATGGACCTTCAAATTTTTATAATATACAAGGCTCAAGCTCAACTTCACATAATAGAATAGAATAGAAAACTTTTATTTCAGACAGTAGTCCATTGATAGTGTTAGTAACAATTTTACTTATAATTAATAATAATTAATTACTCCAGCAATTAAAACTACCTTATGAAACATTTCAGCCAGTTATAATTGATTAATAAATTCGAGGGTAAAATTTCTGAAGCTTTCCCAGCTTACGTAGATTGAACAAATAATGTTACATAAACTTTACGAAATACTTTAAGAGCGGGATGTAAAAGGAACATCCATCATGTTTGTTATTTCCAGGGACGAAGGTAAACATGATCTTACAATAATTAGCGAGGCTTTAGAAAGCCTACGCTTTTCTAATACGGTGTTTAAATTTATTGCATGTTGGAAATTAATGGTATCAATTTACAAGGCTTTTAGAATGATTCTCAATTGTTGTATTGTTTTAATTTGTTTTAGTGTTTAATTTTCTTTTACTATATTGATAGTGCCGTGCTTTCCTATAATTTAAATACATCAGTATGTGTTTAGTTGGTAAGCATTATTAAATAAATACGAATCAAAATCAATCTGTCTAGCCTTTTCCCAACTATGTTGTGGTCGGTTTTCAGTCTTCTAGTTTAGATAGCAGTCGCTATGGAGCGACTCCCTAATCACACAAAGGTCTGGATAATACGGTATTCCTCAGTTGTATACGAATATGAAATAGTTTTCTATGTACCGTGTTGAAGTGAACCCTCTAGAATTGAGTGTACATTTAGATTAGGGCTTATGTTCCGTCCACACCTAAATTAAGATTTGAGCCTAGATTTGAGAATATATTTGTTTGAAACATAGTTTATATTGCGGCATATCTTGAATTCTCTTTTAGGAATCAAAAGCTAAAGGCATTTGGTTTTCATACTGTTTGCTATCATCACAGCAAAATAGTAGTATCCCGCATAAGCATACTCAGCGTATAATGTTCCCACTGCTCACTTCTGGGACACAGGCTTATTCTGAGTAGGTAATAGGAGATAGGGATAGAAGGAGAGGGGGGGGATAGGAGGAAAGGGGGGGGGATAGGGGTTCTGGGTGGTGTCCACGTCAATGCGCGTATTTTGCGTACGGGAAAATACTTCTTCTGAGTAAGACGGATATTATGTAGAATCATAGACGCTTCAATTTGTTGAACATTTTGTATTTTCTACCAGTTCCTAGTACTTGCGGATAGGCCTGCACTGTCTCCTCGTACCTATTAACATTGTTAAAGCCAATTATTTTTAAAAGAGTAACTGTAGAGTTTCTTGCCGGCTCTTCTCCATAGGAAACGACCAATTGGAACCGTGCACTTAGATTCTGACGTTTTGTTAGTGCCCATGTAGGTTTATGTGAAACAAAATATTTTTTCGATATTAGTATTGCAAAAAACTGTTTCAGAACCTTTTATAGAGGATTCATATCATGGGTGTAGATAAATTCTTGTATGGAACTGTATAGGTGTACATAATTAGGTATCATTCAACAGTTGCATAAATACGAGTAGGTAACTATAACTATCAGTCCCATAAAGCTTTGCACTCAGCTTCCAAACACTGTATAATTGTACTACAAGTTTAGTATTATTTCCATTTTCCAGAGCTCTTACTTCGGTGCAGGAGTGTGCGACCCTCACCATTGCGGCAACACCTTCTGTCCCGCACGACAACGCCGCGACTGCCACGTCGAGACGTCCATCGCACCATTCGCGGTGTCCGTGCACTTCGGTCCGCCGACGATCAAAAGAAGTCCAGAGGAAAATATAGGAATGTGCTTGAGATATACGCAGTTGCCTTGTGATTCGTGAAGGACGAAATAATTTGAATTGAATGGTGAAAGATGTATGTCCATTTGTATTAGCACGTACCTAAGTGTATTACGAAAGATGATGGAAATTTTGTAAGCGTTCTTTACATGAAAGATAATTTCTCTCTAGCAGAGACAATTGGTGCTAATGATACTGGTATTTAATCTGTCTTAAAACTAGATTAGTAAAAGTATGTGTGTAAAATAAATGCTGATAGAGCAAAGGAGCTGTTTTCAACAAATAAGGAAGTAATTGTAACGCTTGTATCTCCAGTAACAATATTACACGAAAATGATGAAATCGAATTATATAAACGATACGACGATGGCACGATCAAAATGTTTTGATATTAAATGACATAGGGGCGCTAAATTATGGAATGAGTCTCGGGAACTTTCTCCCTCGGGACTCGATAAGTGTGACACGGTATGACAAGAATACAAAATACGTATAAGAAGCAATTTAAAAAATAATTGGAATCATTTGAACATCACACTTCACACTAATATTTTAAAGGCGAAAGTTTGTGTGTGTGTATGTTTGTCACTTCTTCTCGCTCAAACGTCTGGACCAATGTTGATAAAATTTTGTATGGAGGTAGCTGACATCCTGGATTAACATATAGGCTACTTTTTATCCCAATATTCCTACGGGATCGACACTTATGCGGGTGAAAATGCGGGACGCAGCTAGTAGTATTAAAAATTATTATGAATTTTTAATTGATACATCAAATAATAGCTAAGCTACGTTGAAAATATATCTATTTGTAAATCGTTTTATTTAGTTTCCTGTAACTCCGTCTCAAACTGACCGATTTCCTGCAAAATTTCGTCAATAAGTATCTGTTTCTTCATCCAATAAATCCAATTCGAGGATCGTCTTATTCGCAAGAGCTTATCTCACTTGTTGAATTACATTATTTGTAAACCTGTCGTGAGGCTCCACCGCAGAAAAGATAGGTCCAGAAGGTCGGGTCTTTGAGACGAGCGATAACACACACACATTTAGATGCCTCATACAGTCATACCTAGGGATATCTGAAAATACCCCATGTATGTTCCGCGATTTTTGATAGTTTAAGAAATATAAATATTTTTTTAAATTTTTAGGGACATTCTTCGAGGACGTCTTTAAAACTTTACAGCTTTTTTTCGACAAGCTCTTTTGATGATTTTTTTATTTACGATGGGTCTATCATGAGATACTTTTTCATGTCCCTAGTTATTCCGTAGGTATGTTATGATTTTTGAATTGAGATAAGGAGTTAGTGTAAAGGGCGGCGAATGTATTTTTTGCCCGGAGCGGCTAAATATTGGGCCCTGATTATAACATAATATTGTATTTGAGGGTGCTTGATCGTGTGTGTTTATTCTAGGACATGTTGATTGAGCCGACATTCTGTATACATATATCTATAATTAGTGTTCCATCCATGGCCACTGGATGTAAACGAATAAACTCTATTACTAATTGAGGATTCAACGAATTTGTTTTAGCTCGATGAAACTAATTGATATTTAGTACCTACGAGGACTTTTTAGCTAATTGTTTTGTAAATATATTATTTAAGGAATTGTTTTATAATCTTGTTATTAGCTTTTGTAATTCTATCTGATCTGTGTATCCATTGTTGGATTCACTGTCAAAACGCAAATTTATGATGTTTTGAGATGTGACGTTTCCAGACATTTCGTTTAATTGTAGGTTATTGTAACAATTAACTGCCCCGTTGGTCTCGTGGTTGCAAGCGTGACTGATGAGCGTGGGGCAGTGGCGGACTAACAGGGGGGCGGAAGGGGCGGCCCGCCCAGGGCCTCCGGTCTTGGGGGGCCCCCAAACGCCTCCGCGTTCCCCTGATAAAATCCTAAACAAGACTTTAGAAATGTGCTTAGTACCTACATAATTTCATCAAGATCAAAACACTACAGCCATCTAGACTTTTTACGTGGTACTAATATTCTTTTAACTTTGCTGAACGCGTCCAATATGCTGGGAGAATTCCCGTCTTTGTAGCGGGTACTTCCCCAGGAATCCCTGAATGAATGAAGTGCAAATAATTCACTCTTGTACGCCTACATTTACATTCACTACATTCTATTTACGTGGAAAAATAAACATAGGCCTCATTTAACAAATATTGAATTTCATTACTTTGATATTTAATAGTTTATTAGTGTGTAAAGTTTCTTATTTATCTCATTATTTTTATTGAAAAGGATTCAACCATCTGGCTCTCAGAAAAGGAAGCTAAAAAAACGAAGACTGAAGAGGCAAAATCACTTGCTGGATCTTTATTCAATTACTTTTCGATTTCTGAAGAGAAGAAAACTGGCGTTGCCGACGAAATTAACGAAATAAACATAAACACTTATTTATACATACAAATATGAACAGAATAAAAAACTTGAAAAACTACATTTTTTTAAAGCTGGGGAGGGCCTCATTCAGCTTTACCGCCCCGGGCCTCTGACGGGCTTAGTGCGCCACTGGCGTGGGGTCCAGGGTTATTGGGTTTTTCCATTAGGAATTTTTCAGTAACAACCCGAACTTTGTAAGTTAGCGCGTGCTGTTGCGCCTGATCTCTCTCCGCGGGTGTGGGGTCGCCCCCTGAGGACTACGAGAGTGAGCGCAGAGAGTGCACCTGCGCATGCGCACACGAGCCTGCAGTATAATACCTCCCGCGCCGAAGGTTAGTCTCCGCTAATATTGGCCGCTACAGCCGAAATATGAAGTGCAGAATTATTTTATTATTGTAACAATTTTGTATGGAAGTGCTGGTTTTGGATAATTTTTCAAGTGTTATTTGTTAATTTAAATCCAAGCTTATAATACCAGCCTATTATTGTCCCACTGCAGGGAAAAAGCTTCTTTGAAAAGTTTCTTTTTCAGAGAAGACCACGCTTGCTCAAGTGGGGTTGGCGATTTTGAAATCGAAGCTTACTCTTATGAAAAAGTGTACATATAGAAGGCATATAGACGCTGTGCATTACTCAAGTTATTTTATTATACAAGAAAAATTTGACGTTATTATGAAGTTAGGGCATGAAATTATCCCGTTGTTTATTGGTGAAATTACGAAAATTTTGTTAGTTTTAATATATTATGTAATTGACCCCTTATTTATAAACGTTGCTTGAAGTAAGTAATGATTTGCGTCTGCTTAATCATACATTTTCTGATGTTCAAACTTCTTTTAAGTTTGAGCGACGTTTATGAATACGGGGGTGATTGTTTCAGTTCCTATGATTCGGATATTTTATTTTGGTAGTATATAATTAATTTTCAATGTTTTGTACTGTAACAGAAGTCTGTATTTATATACGTAAGTAATCTAATTTATAACAAAACTTAGTCTTATTATTTATACTTATTTATTAGTTTTGTTCTATTTATTGTATTGTATATTACTTAGCTGTGCCATCGTAGAAGAATTATTTAAGAACCAAAAATAACAGTTTTATAAAAACACGTTATTCTTAGTTACTGTGAATGTAAATAATAATGTAAAATGTTCTTCTTTGTTTCGTAGACTTTCTTATAAGGAATTTTGCATTTATGTATATAAAAAGTGATTTATTAATTAAATTATTTATTTTTCGACAAGATAACACCAACGTGTTTTATTTATTTTAACTCACACACTTGTCTGATGTTGCACCAGCAATGTGGGTTGTTACTTACCTCTAATTACAGACGCCAGCACATCAAGCTACCCGAAACTGTCAAATTTTTCCAATCAACTTTGAACCTTGTGCTTCAGCGATAAAGTTGAAAATCTATTAAAGAAATTTGACAGATTGTAGTAGCTTGATATGGTGGCGTCTGTACATAAATCTCTCTTTGTTATTACCGTTTTGGGTGGGTCACATCACCCGCATGCATGACGTGGGGACGTGGCAGGTGGCACTGGGAGGCGCGCGAGGGCTGGCTCGAGGTGACGCGGGAAAAAAGCTGCTGGAAGGAATTTGGCGAGGCCTTTGCCCAGCATTATAGGCTAAACAAAAAAAATATCACGTTTAATTATAATATGTACAGACGCCAGCACATCAAGCTACTACAATCTGTCAAATTTCTTTAATAGAATTTCAACTTTATCGCTTTAGTATAAGGTTCAAAGTTGATTGGGAAAATTTAACAGTTTCGGGTAGCTTGATGTGCTGGCGTCTGTATTTACAAGTTTTAATAATTATCATCATCACTGCCTTTGTCTCAATATTTAGGCTCAGCGCAACTAATCTCATCTTTACTAGGGCACGAATAGATTGCGTCTACTCTATAGATATGAAAGAAAGAACTACTTATTCGTTCTTCGTGAGCCGGTTTATTCTGTAAAAATCTTACTGTGAAAACTTAGGTGAAGTGAGCCAAAGAGCATGTAACACTAAGTGAGCGGTAATTCCACCCGAGAGATTGGCATTATTGACAGCTAACTTCAAGCTCACTTCACCTGAGTTTTCACGGTGAATTTTTACAGAATAGTTCGGCAGGTATCAAGTTATTCAACGTTCATTTCTATTTCACATTCAACACACATTAGGCTGGCCATTTAGCCATCGATACCTGGTATCGTTGCTCTGATTGCTGTTACGGCCACCAGTAACTTTTTATCGTCATGTTCACATATGTGATAATGTAACAGCATTATGTCGGTACTCGTAATGGAAGTACTAATGGAGTACTTGAATATGTACATATTGTAGGTAGAACATGTGCTTCTTAGTTGCTACGTACTGAAAAGGGTGGTTAGTCTGTAGTTCTGACGGGAACAGCTAAATGTTTAGGGAAAGGAAAAAGCTATTAGGTATTCGTTTTTTTTTATTCTTTATTATCCAAAAAGGGGATTTTATCCATATGGATATTGCCAACCCCATCGTACCCTATCAAAAATTAAACTTTGATTGAGGTACATTATTTTTAAACGCGCGTCGCTTCTTTAGATAAAAATACTGTAACAGCATACTACTCGTATGTATGTACCTACCTAATGGAAATAGAATCATTGACTAGGCATCTTGTTTAGTGAAAATGCGCATGAGTCAGTCACTGCACTGATTTATACCGTCTACAATACACAATCAAGATCCCCTAATGTAATTCCACCCCTGCTAATTCAACATAGCTAGCATCGCATTCTCCTCTCTGTAATCAAGGCAATAATCTAATACTATTGGAACAGAAACAATGGCTGCCGTATCGAGATGTTACTGATCAGCTCATTGTTTAGATGTGGGACAATCCGATATTAGGTTAGCTATCTACGTGGGGCTGTGCCGAGTTTAATTACAATGTAGGCATTGTAGATTCATAGAAACTCCTTGATTTAACAGAGAGACAAACGCCTACGTTTGTCTCTCTGTTAGACCTAAGCAAATGAAATATCATAAAATGTTTATTTCGTTTTAGTGCATACATGACTTGTCATATTTATAAGTGACATGATCTCATATGCACAAAAACTTACTTACTACCTGACATTGGCACAAAGTTATAACTAGTGCCATACTACAAAAAAAAAAAAAAAACTTACTTCAATAAGTAAGTAAAAATCAAAAGATGTCAAATATTCAAAATTAAGAATAATAAAAATGAAATATAAAAAGAGGTTATACACCTTCTTGTTTGCTCTAACGCTCGCTATTGTCTTTTGTTCTGGTTTTTAGGTAGGTATTCATCTCTCTTAGGTTTCAGTTTAGAAAGTCGTCCAAGTTTTCTTTCGTGAAGGTTTAGTATAGGGCACCTGGTGGGGCTAGAAATGTCCAGCTTGTCAGTTCTCCGCCCCAGTCGTTTAACTAGCCTCATAGGGTGATTACATGCCGAAGACCGTGGTCGCGGTTTAACTCACTACCTCGATGTCATTTCCATGTAAATCAAAAGCATGCTAATAGGCACGCACGCACGTGCCGAAGGATACCTTACTGCGATACATCGCGGTAGGGAAGATACGTATTTACGCGACCAGGTTTTTACACCAGGTATTTGCTTCCAAGTACGCACACCCGGTATCGACCCAAAAAACTTGCAAGACTTCAAAGTATTTTATACGGCTACTCGCTCAACTACATAGGTACTCTACCGCGTTAGTTTTCGCAAATGCGATCATACTCCTTATCAGTAAGAGTCTACGGAACAATTTCGTATGCAAGTATGTTTATTTAATGATTTGTAAGTATTTATTTGTAATCGCGATTTTGCTCCTTATTTATAAGTATGAAGTCACGGATCAATTTCCTATGCAACTATTTTTACTTCCAACAGGGCTTTTGAATACGCGATTGTACTTTGTACTTGTCTGGACTTCATATTTCTATGCAGATAGAAAATACTTGAAAGTATCTTGAGCCCTGGTTTTAGACCCTGGTTTCTTAAGGTGGACGTACTTGGAAGCCCTGGTACTCGATTTTGAAAGTACGACCCATGTCTACATCGCGGGCTGCTTGGGGGTTTACCTCGATGCCTGGAATGTGCGTGTGTGTCTTTGAGCATGCAGTTGTTTTACATGGAGGTGACATCGAGTTAGCGAGCTAAGCCGCGATCGCGAAGTATCGCAGTGAGGCCGCATCTTCGGTATGTAATTACCCCTAGAGGTTCCCGACAGTATCGGATTAAAAGCGTAACTGGACTGGTAGGTACCTACTGGGGGTCAATGTTCTTCCAGGAATTTTTTAGTCTTAATTTCTGTTTTATTTTTTACTATAAGTAACAGGACAACGTGCATGCAGTGGCGAAGTCTTCTTAGCACGATTTCTTTAATCTCTAAACATGGCGATTACTTGGGACTTTGAAAGTTTGGATCATTTGACATCTACAAACCCGCACTGGACCCGCGTGGTGGATTACGACCCATTCGCTATCACAGCGAGAAGGCCTGTGTCTCATTGCAGCTGTGGGAACTTTATAGGCACATACACACATAGGTATTTTGGAACCGACTTCCCCTATAGCAATATTTACGCTTCACTAGTAGCATTTAGTGCATTCAATTACTTCAGAATGTTCGAAACACAGCGAAGATATGACCCCAATATGTAATTCACAGCGCATCACCTGAGCCTTGCGTAGCCAATCATCTGCACCAATCTAACGGATATTGGATCGTCACAATGCTGGTAGTCAGCGTTACTGCGATAACATTGTTTGATTACATGCAGAACTAACTATTACGACATCAGATAGCTTAAGGATGGACAGAACGGTGAACGGGATAGGTGAAGAAAACAATCGTCTATATTTTTTAGGATCTAGCAGTAAAATGGGTTGTTAATCAACAGAAATACTGGGAAGGAATCTAAATTTTAATCCCGGCCTTATTTAAGGAGCATCCTCCACCCACCACCCACCGATACCCACCGATACCTAGGTTTTAATCCGGTCATTATGGGCTGATGAATCCTTGTGTAAATCCTTCAAATATCAACGAAAACACAATACGAACTTAGGTAGGACCTTTTACTATTCTCCCCACTGCCTTGTCCTTTTGTGTAATTTCCAAATAAAGATAATTTATTCAGTCAGGGAAATTCATTGTAAAGCAAATTCACACCCTACGTCAATTTGCAGTGCCATTTCACCGTCTTGCCGTGTCGATAGTACTCTTACTAGTCGTTTTTATGTCGTTTTTATGTATATGAAATGTCAAAGAATGACGGTCATTTGAATATACAGGTCATTTAAGTCATTAAGGCTGCACCTAAATACACTGATGTTATAAAAAAAAGGCTAAATATTATTGGGTATAACAGGTGTCTAATAACGTGATGTAACTGTGGCCCTGACACAATAATTAATACCATGATGGATTGATGTAGAACTGATGCGAAACTACAAACCGAATGTAATTAAATTAGTCTCGTCAATAATTACCGGTTTCTGCCGCTCAGTCGGTTTCAGCCGGTGTAGGCTTTAGTTGGCAACAATAATTAGGTAGAGGGTTCATTTAGGTAATTAGTACTGCTGCCTATTAGAATTCAAAATGGCGCAGAGCTATCATTGTATTTGTGAAGTGCTGGACGTTTTCAGCTTTCTTATTAGCCTGAAAATAGAAGCGTTTTAATTTATGTTCTACTGTTTTTTTTCGTGGCTAAGTAACAACAGTCGCACGGGTCGTTCGATCAGGTTAAGATACGCTTGTTGCGGTTGGTCCGTTGATCTTTATTACCAACCCCTCCGGGCCTCGGGAAGCACGTTAAGCCGTTGGTCTCGCCTGCCATTCGTGGACATTTGACAGTCGTTACGGGTCGTCAGAAGCCTGAAAGTGACAACCAGTCTTACCAAGGGTTATCGTATTACCCAGTAATTGGGTTGTGGAGGTCAGATAGGCAGTCGCTCTATGTAAAATACGGGTACTCATCTGAATCCGGTTAGACTGGAATCCAACCCCACCGTAGTTTGGAAAAGGCTAGGCAGTTTGTTTGTTTCGCAAGAATATTTTAGTCCAACATTCAATTCATTTTAAATAGGATCATTTCTCCTGGCATCATTTATAAGAGACTAGCTGTGCGGCTCTGCTCTACGTTTAGCTCACATGATAAAATCGTCAGATAAATGTAGTCCAACTATCTGCCATAGTAATTAATGTTGTCAATAGGATCCTAGGATATGCTCAACGTTTTATACGTAGATTGAATAAATTGATATATCGTATTGTAGCATCATCATATTACATAACCCTTTCGTTTTGTTTACATAAATCCATCATACCCGACACTATCAACTGATATTTCCACTTGAGAGTAAGATTGTAGATAACACTCTTGATACGGAGTATAAAACAGTACGTTTATCTTAACTAGTCGACAGTATTATCGCCACTTGTTGCTAAACAAGAGATCTTGAAGAAAAAGCTACCATTTATCTCAGTGTTCAAAACATTTTATTTAATCCCAGTGACATTTTTATTTGGACTAAAAGAATTTTTGAACGTTTTAAGTGTTGTGTATCATAATGAAGCTGGTACAATTTGTGTACAAAGATAACCCAACTGAAATTCGCGTTGGGTATCTATCTGGTGATGATGTCGTTGACATCAACAAAGTTGACCCTACAGTACCCAGCACTCTTATAGAAATCCTGAAGAATGGAGTCTTCGAAAAAGTTGAAAAACTACAAGCAACGAATCAAGAAATTGTTCCTATATCAAAAGTGATTATAAAAGCACCGATACACGGAGGAGACAAAGTCCTTTGCGTTGGTTTGAACTACAAAGACCATTGTGAAGAGCAAAAATTGCCACCACCAGAAATACCATTCATCTTCAACAAATTCCCGAGTACAATCATTGGACCGAATGAACCAATTAAACTGAAGCCGGATGTCTCCGAAAAAGTTGTCTGTGAAGTAGAACTTACCATAGTTATTGGAAAAACAGCGTCTAAAGTGAAGGCAGAAGATGCTTACGATTACATATTGGGGTACACTATTGCTCAAGATATAGGAGCTACAGATTGGAGCACGAACAAAAGTATGGGACAACTGTTGCTTGGTAAAGCTATGGATACATTCTGTCCTATTGGCCCTTGCATCACGACTAGTGACGAGGTCGGGGACCCACAAACCTTAGGCATAAGATGCATCGTCAACGGAGTGCAAAAACAGAAGAGTAACACAGATCAGTTCATTCATAGGATTCCTGATGTCATTGAGAGATTATCGAAGCTATTTACTTTGCTGCCTGGTGATATCATCCTGACTGGTACCCCTGGAGGTGTGGGGGTGTCCAGGGACCCCCCAGAGTTCCTAGAGCCTGGTGACGCGATTGTCAGCGAGATTGAAAAGATTGGAGTTATGATTAACAGAGTGGAAAATTATTAAAGGTTTTCGTATTTTGGTGATTGATCAGTTAAGTTATTTTTATCAAAAGTATTATTTATAAGAAAATTTGTAGATTATATGTCATAGTATTACAAAGGTGTTATATATCGTACACTCTGACTTTTAATTAGCTGCAGTGAAATGACTCTTCTTACTGCCATTATGTTAAATTATTTCTACTAGTGATGTGATTGGAACGCAATTGACCAATTTTGATTTAACCGTAAACAATCAAATCTTCTTTAAACACAAATATACATTGTAGTTTTATTCATATATAGGATAGTTTATATAGTACTAGTTGTTGTATAGACTGCACAGAAATTGTTCAAACTATACAATCCCAATTAAGTGGGCTATAGTATAGTCGTAATTTCTCTTCTAGTATAGTACATGTTTTATAATTCAATATGTGGATCAAGTTGACATCAAAACACGATTTGATATGGTTATCATGTTTAATTTACCCTTTTACTTTAAGATGAATACGTAATTTATATTATACTCAGATTGAGTTTATTACTAGTTGCACCTTTGGCTTTCCTGGCGATTTCCAACTTTACTGCTGAATTTTGACCTCTAATTTCGACGACTTTCAATGCACTGTTCTGAACTACATTTGGCTTGTGCTTATTAATTGTTTCAAACTATAAATCGCATATCGATCGGAGCTTTAGCATGGAGCGTGAATAGAAGTTTTAATGCCTTCGCAGCTTTGCACCGAGCAGAAGTTGTCTTGTTGCACGATTAGTTAGCAATGGAGATAAACGATAATTTAGGACTTGCTCTTGGTGCGTGTACAGTCCATTCAGCCATTGATTTTTGAATAACCAAAACCACAAGTCCATCACATAACATCATATATTGACATTTGAATATTAGTAAGATTTGTATAAGATGAATTCAAACGAGTACATGGTGTATATTATTATAATGTATTTATTTAATAAGTACACCTTATATATTGCAGAATATAAATGTAGAAATTTTACAAGGCGTGACACAGTGGGCGGTCTTATCGCTAATAGACCATGACCTCTTAAAGTTTTGACATTTCTTCTCAAGGATGAGAAGAAATGTCAAAATTTTTGAGTGATCCCTCACTCAAAAATGTTCACCAAATTAGCTTATAAGATGTCCAAAATGTCTTAGAAGCGACAACTCGCTTCGTGTTGAATGTAGATTCTACCATCACTGGTGAGCCTGAATGAGGATCCGAACATAGGAAGAGACTATGACTTTTACTGAATCAATCAATATGACTATGCTAGTCACAAAGCTGTTGATCTTGTTATAATGAATACCTTATAGTATATTTTTCTTCTCTATAATTTCACGAAATTGTTTCTCCAGTGACATTTCTTTATAAAAATGATACAAGTTTTCACATCAGGAATAACCAATTACCATATCGTACTCTGAAAGCATACGTTTTCAAAATTCATTGCGTTTCCAAGTTCTAAAGTAATTCAGCTAAAATGTATGGTCATTATTATTTCAAGTGCTAGAGCTAATGTTTCAGGAAATTTTGGTGTACCCTCGGGAAATCAAACTGCTGTTAGAGCGATGTGTAGATTTTTCGTTCCTATATTAAATTGGTACATGAAAGTTGTATCAAAACATTGAGTGGCTTGTATATTTGTTTATGTGTGTGTGTGTGCCTATATCTGCAGTATAGTAATACAAGGTCAAATTAAATTATCTGGCGAAACTCCGCACGCGTGATGTATATCGATATTTAAACACAATGAAACAAAAAGTTAACCTATTTTCTCAAGGCATGCCAACTTCAAGAAGTTAAGTACGTTTTTACCAAAAAAAAAATTTTTTTTTGGTTAGATATCGCTACCTATCGAAATCGATGGATGTTCTTTCTTTTTATTAATTTTATTCGTTCTTTAATTTTATTAATAAAAAACAAACAGCTCATTTATCAAATTAAATTTCAGTCGACAACATCCATCGGTTTCTTACTAAACTTCAACTATATCCGACGATCCTGCATACTTATCCCTTTTGTTGACTGTACATGTTTTGCCTGACGAGGCGTACAAATTTTTAGGTAACAAGTCCGTACCTATATTTAAAATCTTGCATCCCTGATTTGTATGAAAACCCATGTTTGACAAATAAATTATCTTTATCTCTATTCTGCCGTTATCCATGATACCAAGCGTCCTTCGGCACTTCAACCTCAATTATTTAATCACCTTTAGCAAATACATTGGTTATTGCAGTTCTATGAAATTGACACCAATTAAGGGGAGTAAAAACGTTGTGTGAATATCGCAAGAATACCGGAACCGTTCCATTGTCCAGTATTAACCAATACCGCTCGCATAAATCTTGCAGTGAACCCAATAAATTCGCTGCTCTTCGTGATAGAGCAAGTAAAACGGTTTGGCAGTTTAACCCTGACCATTATTAATCAAGATTGTTACGGCAAGGATAAGGAAGATGCATGTAGGTACCCACGCTTATTTATTTTGAATTTCAGAATATAACAAGTCTTTACTTCTTTCAATGCGAGGTAAATTTTTCTTTATTAATAAAGATGGATTTTTAATATCTCGCTAGCTCACTGCAACTTGACGATTTCAGTCTGCTAATTTCAGATTTCCAAAGGATATTTTCCTTTACCGTCAGTCTATGTATGCATCTTCTATGAATGAGAAAAGTACCATAAGACTGGAACAGGCATATTCCAGATTTTGGTGCCTACTGTCTACATATTATCATATTACCTAGGCTACTAATCATACATTATCATAGGCACACTAATCTACTATATTGTACCTGGGCATTGCACAGAGTGCACTAGAATTAAAACTGGCGCGACAGGTACCCTTTACTTCAAGATGGTTTATGTGTAACCGACTAATACTAACGAATTAGCAGAGCAGTCAAAGGGCAAGACAGGATAACTTGGCAGTAATATGCATGTAGTTGTACCGTGCATAGTTCAAAATCGCTTGACACTTCAGGCAAATATCGGCCTGTTATACGAGTGCATGGCAACCATCTTTACCTTTTAACTTTCCAATCCACACATGCATGAATTAAAGTTCCAATCAATACAATCAGACGAAACTCGAGCTTTTTAAATGTCAGGAACTGTTCAGATTGTCTCGCTACGAATATTGACGAAGTTGCCAATAGGGACGCAGCTCAGTCACTCGAGCTCGGGAACTCTTGAGCATGTGAATAAAGTCGTGCTATTTATCTTATCTTCATGCTCGTCTGTAAAGGTTTAGGTAGAAGTTTGAGTAGTGCTGAAAGGGAGTGAATTAGCATGTTGATGTTTTAGATACCTTTTGATTGTTTTGTTTGGTTTCTTTCGATTAGGTGACTTAAATTAATTATCGTATGACCCTGTCACTGGGTTGTGAAGGTCAGATTGGCAGTCGCTCCATGTAAAGTACTGGTATTCACCTGCATCCGGTTAGATTGGAAGCCGACCCCAACATAGTTGAGAAAAGGTTTAGCCTTTTTCCAACCATGTTGGGGTCGGCTTCTATATCTGCCCAGGCAGATGATGATGGTAAAGTAACGTAAATGAACACTTCTCATGAGTATGGTACTCGTATATTGGTTGAGTAGTGGTTTCGGAAATATCGGTGCGTATTTAGCAGTGAAAACTTGCGGGTAGTTTTAAGAAGTAAAGGACCATGTTTTTATTTGTTACAATCAGCTCAGCCTATCGCAGTCCTCTGCTGGGTAGAGGCCTCTCCTAGACCACAAAACTCTGTTCTCCGCCTTCCGCATGCAATCTGTCCCAGCCACTTTTTTAAGGTCGTTGGTCCATCTAGGTGGTGGGCGTCCCACACTATGCTTGTCGATACGCGGTCTCCACTCCAGGACTCGTCTGTTCCACCAGCCATCGGTCCTTTGACCAAATCGTGGCCAGCCCACTGCTACTTCAGCCACTGTAGCTCTATCTCTAAGACTATGATTTTGTTTTTTTACAGAAGCAAATGACGATGTATAGCTACCTATCTACCTATTTGATAAAACATTCATTAAAAATAGAAAACAAAACAGTCTAGAGGTGTCGTGGGACAACCGGTTGGATTCCTTTCGCTTTTGCATAAACAAAAGTGTCGGGAATGTTAAAATATTACACTTTTTCCAGTCTAGCTCATTCTCCAAGTGTTCAGAGTATATCGTGTGATAAAGCACATCGTTCTAAAAATCTTTCTACATCTTCTCAGTATTAATTTATTCCTTACCGCTCGTCATGCACCGTAAAATCGATCCGCAATTAAAGCTTGATCAAACAGGAATT
The DNA here is from genome assembly GCA_927399505.1 of Luperina testacea. NCBI lineage: Eukaryota > Metazoa > Arthropoda > Insecta > Lepidoptera > Noctuidae > Luperina > Luperina testacea. The sequence goes on from OV656774.1 coordinate 1,566,671, forward strand.
CTAAATAGATATTTTAATCAGATTATCTTGAAGAGCGGACACTATCAAACGGGTCTAACGAGAGTAGTTACTAGAAGGTAGTTAGTACGTTTGCAGCAATTCCTGTAATTACAGCAGCGCTGCAGTCGTAAATGTTGAGAATACAAGTGCCCGTACTTTACTTGATTAGGTACTTGCAGCTTTTACTCCGTTCAGGCCCCCTGCCGTATGCTATTTGAAACTTACATAAATACATAAACCCACACCTTCCTCCCATGGATGTAGCCAAAATCAACAGAACGCCAGGTGGCGTTACGCTACAATTCTTACATACTCCTTAATATGCTTCGTTTACGTTCATATCTAGATCTTACACGCCCGCTGGTTGCGATTACTACGCACTTGACCTTTCTAAAAAACATCACCAATAAGATCACTTTGTGTCCTACTGGGGCGCCCCCTCCCGGCGTGAAAATGAAAACTACTGAAGGCTCCTACAAACAGGCGAGACACGCGATATAATCGCGCGCGACATAAAGGCACCGCTCGTTGCGCGACTTGCGGTGCCTTTGTGTCGCGTGTCGTGTCGCGCCTGTTTGAAGCCGCGTATGTATGCGCTTATTGCACTCTATTATTGATGCCATTCTATAGCGCGCAACTAATTACGTTACGTGGCACTCATAGCTTTGTGAAAAGCGACTGACGTAACGAGAGTCGTGGGAAACGACCTATACAGGATGGCCTAGTGTTAACATTTAGTAGGCTTCCGCCGGGTAAGACGTATATTGCAGTGATTGTTACGTATCACATTCGGCGACGGTACGGCGCGCTAGACGCATCGCAGAATCATCGTCTGAGCTTGTGTATGACACGGCAAGCCATGCACTCATATAAATAGTGGTGAAAACGTGCTGAATGCGAAGATTCCCATAGATAGCAATACAACACTGATGTAAAACACGCCGTGCGTGCACGTGGCGCGTAGCCAGCTTGCCGTTTTACCGCCGTCTCTGACAAAATACTTCTTAGTAGCCCGTACAACACTGATGACCGTGCCTATACACGGCCAATTAATCGAAGTAATTTTTACGTTGGAAAAACGTGTGTGTAGATAAAACCGGTTCTACCCTAGCTACACGCTCAAGTGACACGCGTCTTGCGACTGCGACTTCCTAGAAAACGAATGAAAGAAGTTGTTTACAGCATGCCACGAGTCACCGTGACGCGACTTGCCGAGCGACGGGTGGTGAAACAAGTGACACGCGCGCTTTCCGCTTGACGCAAGTCCCATCGCTCAAGCCTATGAACAGGGCCTTTCTCCTGATAAAATGTGTCCATTTCCTGCATTTCTAGGGTGACGCAACGTAAACGTTTTCTACTGAAATAAGATATTCTGTTCAGAAATTCTTTTGATTTATGGCTCAGAAAGTTTTCCAGTGGGGACCTAAACATTTGGCGATTTAGTAAGATCGTGATATATTTTATTCAGTAACAGTCTATTATTTCTGCATACGGAATCAGTTTAGCGCCTGTGCATTTTGTGTTAGCAGTCTTATGAATGTACAACGCGTTGCTATACCTACATGATTATTCAGATGCAAGAAATGTTTTTATTCTTATGGCTGGGGATGTACACAGTGGAACTGGTAGGTAAAGACCATAGACATCGTTTTCAGCGGTAGCTCTACTATGAGTGCATGAACGGACCATTTGAGTAAATGTTTAAATACACATACATACAAATATAAACTCACGCCTTCTACCCATTGGGGTAAACAAAAACTACAGATCGCCACTTGCTACGATCCTTACAAACTCCTTTCGCTTCGTTTACGTTCATACATCTGGTCATACACGCACTCCGGTTGCGAGTACTACGAACCTGCCAATCGATTCTGTAAAAATCTCACCGTGAAAACTTAGGTGAAGTGAGTTTGTTTTTGCTAGGAATTGACACTATTGACAGCTCACTCCACGCTCACTTCACCTAAGTTTTCACGGTGAGATTTTTACAGAATAGCATCGCAGATCTTTCTGAAGAACATCACCCATACACACCCATACAGAGCTGTTTAAATACCTCTCTTATACTTCCTTATCCCTGTACCTACTACATTATTAATTTATATGATACCTTTAAGTTCAGAAGATTATGTACCTAGTATCTAGATATCCGCAACGAGGTGCTCCGGCAGAGAACCAAAGCTGTCGATATAGCTCATAGAATAAGCAAGCTGAAGTGGCAAAGGATTGGCCATATTAGTCATAAAACTAATGAACGTTGAGGTAGACGTATTTTTGAGTGGAGACCGCCAGGCTAGGTGGAGCTGGTAGCAACTGGATGAGAGTTGGTAAGATTCGAGCTGAATGGCGTGGAATTGTTGTCTAGATATCATGTTATAGCTAACCTAAACATTATCATAAGATCGCGCCTTTATTCACCGAAGGCAAAGGTGCACCCATACATAATACAGTACCCTGTGATAAATATTGCTCATCGACCTATTCGATCCTATCGATTTTATACAAAGAATAAAAATAATTATCAAAAGAAGCAAATCATAATTGTTTTAACAGCTCCTAATAGATACCGGACTGTTTGTATTTCGTGCGACAGAGATAACGCTCTACGAAGCCAAAATTAGCCGATTGTCCCTTTCCAAAGGTCGATGTGCAATATTTATTGACGGGTACTGTACATTCTTATCAGTTGCAACACCCCACACTATCTAACTACCCTGATAACACAAGGCAAATGGTCGTGCACGTTACGTATTTGTATCGAGTCGCATAATGTGGGTAAGTAGGGCGCAGCGAGCGGACGCGTCGCGCGTACATCAAGACATTACTTTAGATGTAGGATGACCATGCGATGTGGGGAGACATCTTCGTCTTATTCCAAGGTTTTTTTTCAGACGTGGTTTTAACTATCTAGCCAGTTTTTGTAATGAAGCTCCTTTTACACGATTCAAGGTTCTTGCCTGCGGCACACAATAACATTGAAGTAATAAATCACTTTGCATCGTACAAACACTGTTAAGACTGGTATAGCACCGTGTAAATCAAGCTTAAGGGCTGGTTGTTTCGAACGGTTAGTTAAAGCATAGTTACAGACGCCAGCACATCAAACTACCAGAAACTGTCAATTTTCCCAATCAACTTTGAACCTTATGCTTCAGCAATAAAGTTGAAAATCTATTAAATAAATTTGACAGATTGTAGTAGCTTGATGTGCTGGCGTCTGTACATACCTACATGAAAAAATAACGATTACGTAATCGTTATTATTTGACGTACGGAAAGGCCATAATTTTGTAATTGTAATTTGAAACAACGCCTTTTTTGGTTTGACGATAGTTAGCGCCATTTTTGACGTATACGCGTGCATCAAGTGCAAGTGGAGCAACTCGCCTTAAGAAGCTAATTGTGACCAAAATAGAGTTCTTAAAACAAAACTAAGGTCCGGTACTAAGTTGTCAGTTTTGCTTTGAGAACTTTACTTTCGCTTGTATATATGTATTTCGAAATACAATTCTATCTCTGTCTCGCTGGTTTAAGCTCTAGCTAAAGTAAGGATTCTGTTCAAAGAGCCTTGGGTTTAGTTCAAGTCATTTTAAACTCACTTTTGTCCACCTTTTTCTGTTCCCGAGTGATGGTACTTTATATCTACCAAGTGATCGTCGGTCGTCTGGAACTATCAATTGTCTGGGTTTTTACCGCTCTGTAAGCAAATGTTTACCCCAGCGTTTACTAGGCTTAATTACATTTACTTCTCTTTTAAATAGCTTACCAAACCAATGAAAAATCCTTAATCAAGTCTGCCCCGCAAACATATATCAAGTAAAATCATTAATTAAACATGAAAGCCCTAGCTAATTATAACAAATGAAGCTATAAATTGAGAACTAAACAATACATAAACTAATTAGTTCGAAGCAGTGTTCATGACATTACCATTTCAAAGCCTTGTGTTTTACTAAATGCGCACACATCGACGATCACTATTTAATTAGTTAATAACAAGATAATTGCTAACGGCCACAAACGCAATTATTTTCTCATTAAATTACCTATTATCAGCTTAGGTGGTTTTTGTATGGAACTGCAATAATATATGTAGTGATGTTTCAGTGTTTAACGATGGAAACTATTACAATTCGACACCATAATAATATTTGCACGTTTTCGTAAAATTATGAATGCTATTGCATCGTTGTGCATACGGCCTATATTTTTGTATTTTACTATAAAAGAAACCGTTGCTGAATGCTATTTTGGTAATAAAAGGGTGATACTTATTTTGGTTCGTATGGAAAAGACAGTAAAAACAAGGATTACTATAAAAATACATAAAAAAATCTGAGGGGCTTGTGGCGAAGTAATACCAGCCGCACGGGTCGATCGATCAGGTTAAGCTACGCTTGCCGCGGTTTTTCCGTGGATGGGTGAGCATCGTTACATACCAAGACCCCTCCGTGCCTCGGAAAGCACATTAAGCCGTTGGTCCCGGCTGTCATTCGTGGATCTTTGACAGTCGTTACGGGTCGTCAAAAGCTGTAAAGTCTGACAACCAGTCTTACCAAGGGGTTTCGTATTACCCAGTAACTGGGTTGTGGAGGTCAGATAGGCAGTCGCTCCATGTAAAATACGGGTACTTAGCTGCATCCGGTTAGACTGGAAGCTGACCCCAGCATTGTTAGAAAAAAGGCTAGGCAGATGACTATAAAATACTTACCGAGTACGGTTCATGAAGAAACTACATTTAAACTAATGATGGGTAATCTTGCAGACTTACATCAAGCACAAGTCTCCTCTGGATCTGACAGACAAAACAGCTACCGCATTTTTTTAAATTGCATGCACCATCTAGCGTAGTAGAGCATCAATGTGTGCGCAGCGCTAAGACTGCGTCAACGCGACGCTAACGCAGCGTCCACGCGACTTCAATATAAACTAGCAGCAAAGGGACCCAAGTAGGAATAAAAAATATCAGTCACTATTGGTGGACACCCTACTGCTCCAGTAATACCATGGGCTTCGATAAATTACCTGGATTCATGGCGCCCGCGCTGCTGCCGGCTAGATTTACGTGCAGTTGCACGTAATAACTTTATGTGTTCAAATACATTTGTATGATAATTGGCGATCTATGGGCGAGGTCATATCTATACACAATGGTGGATGCTGGGTAGCTGGCAGTTATGATTGATGTGCCCAGTTTCGGGACACAATGAAAAGAGAACTATTTATTTGTATTTTTGGAACCTGAAATGGAACGGCTATATTATTTGGACTTAATTATAATAAAGTTTAAGTATTAAAATTGTTTAATATCTACTCCAATCTAAAAATATAGAATTTCTTTTGTAGTTTTATCCTACAAAAATGAATTAAAAATAACAATAATAATAGTTACTGTAGGTACTCGTAGTAGAAGAATACTGAGTGACAAGAAAATTCTACATTTTCTTGTCTCTCAGTTAAGCATTATTTAATATTTATGAAGGAACACGGTATCCACGTCAAATATAATAAAAAAAAATTGCACAAAGAAAGTGTGTATTATTACCAAGTTTTCTTTGTGAATGGAAGCGTTAATAGATTTAAGCAGCGTAGCGTAACTGAAAAAGGTCATGAATGACAATGAAATAAAGGACGGTTTCTTTTTTCAATATTTACTTATGACTCATTCTTTACGTCTGGTAGCATGAACTTCAAGCTTCAAGCACGGTACGTACTTCAAGCCTTGAAGTACGTACCGTGGTAGGTGCTGAACAGAGGAAATCGCAAAAACATGAAAACTCTGCAAGTTGACTTGCCGTTTCAAAAGCCCATAAATATTTCAAATTCAAACTAGCAACAAGCCACAATCCACTAAAATAAAAACCAAAAAGTAGTTTAAAAAAATGCAATAGGTACTAGTATTTTTTTTGGTTAAAAGTGTAAAAAATGTCGGGCTAACGTCCCGACAATATATATTTTTGATGGCAGCTACTGGTCACGCTCGTGCGTGCCAGATAAAATGGCGGCGCGTAACAACGTGACGTCATATCGGCTTGCAATGGCGTGACGATGAGGTTTTTTGTAATGCAAATTTTGATAAGCGCCACTCTCTACATAATAGATAATGTGATGTGGGCTAGACATCTAACAAATAAAAGTATTTTCTGGTTTTGTTTCAATGGTTGCACTCTGAAACGGCGACTGGAATTTAGTCAAATACATATATTTTTTTTTGTTAAGTGTTTGGTGTCGGCTGTCATTCATAATCTTTGACAGTCGTTACGGGTCGTCAGTAGCCCGAAAGTCTGACAACCAGTCTTACCAAGGGGTATCGTATTACCCAATAACTGGGTTGTGGAGGTCAGATAGACAGTCGCTTCATGTAAATACTGGTATTCAGCTGCATCTGGTTAGACTGGAAGCCGACCCCAACATGGTTGGGAAAAAGCTAGGCAGATGATGAAATATTGTTGCAACTTTTTCTTTTTTCCATTCACCGAAACTCTTCCGTTCAAACGAAGAAAAAGTCCATTTCTCTCTATTTCTGTAACAATGAGTAGAACATTCTCCGTGGACGCCTGCAACGGATATTGAATTTCATGCTCACGTCTTCTCGGCGCGGTTGTGTGTCTAGTAATGTGATTTCCTTAGAACTGTGTTGACTCGATGAGGAACGGAAGATAGGAATGTAAACTAATTAAATTAGAAATTGCTAACTGCGCTTTGGTGCTTCCCCGCGAGCTAGGTATGTTTTTGATTTGGCGTACCTACTAGGTATGTTTTTCTAGGTGTGTTTTGGTAGGTATGTTTTTGTTTTTGATACAGTCGATATGTCGAATAAACACTGCTATGAGAGATATTACATGTATAGAATACGTACTCTTTATAATGTACATCATAAATATTACTTATAAATGTAGAAATTTTACAAGGGGTGACACAATGGGCGGTCTTATCGCTAAAAGCGATCTTTTAAAGATAACCTTTGGATGGATCACTTTTTTATATAACCATGTTGTCATATTTGCATATTTTTAAATATATATGCTGTCTGAAACACCCTTTTCTTTAAATCTGTCTGTAGGAATATGTTGTTGATAATGCTCATTATCTACCAAATCTTAATCCTAATGTTGTTCTGAAGAGGAAACGCGGGTGGTCTTTTCTCCATAGAAACGCTCTCGCCTGTTTTCTTTCTGGTATCCCTATGTTTTCCTTTTTAATGTTACACTATTTTTATAAGCACTAGAACCCTCAAAAAATGCCGATTTAAACCGATTTCAACAGAGGCCTAGTGTACAAATTTGACAACTATTAATGAAAAAATAATAAATTGAGTATTAAGTATTGAGTAAAAGAAAAAATACAGGGACACAGTATATATCCTTCTTATTAATTTTATGAAAAATCTTATAAATTGGTCCAATATTGGAGGAGGAAATAGGCGAGAGCCAAACTTGACTTTTTACTTAGGCTTTTAAAAAAGTCTCTCCGACCGCATTTCCTCTTAGGCATTTAAAATTTAAATACACTTTACTGCTTGTTAGCAAAACACTTTTGAGAAATCCCACATAGAATATCAATAAAAATGCAGGAACTGGAAGACAAAGAGGTTCAGATGCAGTAAAAGACAAGTTTAAAATAGTGCCAACATTGACAGTTTAAAAGAGGACTTAGAAAAAGCCTTAAATGCAGCGTGCGGTCCCACAAATCAAGTCTTCCGAAAGCTTTTGTCGACGTCAATTTGATTTACAGGTGCACTTACTTCACGGGTCTCTATAAACCTTTTAGAGCCATTTTGATCGATATCAGGCTCTGGTTGCGCTCTCACTACAATATTTCTTTTACCTCTGTATAGGAACGGTATTGACAAATTGGATTTATTTATTTTTACCTTGGGAAGGCTTGTAAAAGGGGTACGGTAAGACTTCGTCATTCGTCAGTCTCTTCTGATTGCAAGGATTCTAAGTATCATAGCCTTATCGTAATCAGCTTATAATGTTCCCACTTCAGGACACATGCCTCGTCTCGGTGAGAGGGAGTGGGCCGTCATCCACCAAGCGGGCCCAGTGTGGGTTGGTAGAGGTCACATGTCTTCAAATTTTGGGTTTTAGGACATGCCGGTTTCCTCACGATGTTTTCGCTCACCGCTTTGATAGCAGTAGTGATGCAATAATTTACACAAAGTAAATCGTCTGTCTGGTTTCGAATCTACGACCTACAAATCGTAAGTCGCGGCCGTTACCACTGGGCCACCACGGTTCTATTCTCCGCACTATCAAAGCAACTTTAAGTCATTCGTGGCTGTCTGAAAGAGGACATTTGGCCGAAAGGTGTCGTATATCGACGTTTCCGAGGACAGTTACGCGACACCACGCGGCGAAGCACGACGCCGACAACGTTACGTGTATCGTCATAGTTTTAAGGTTTTTAATATGTATTAGTTTATTATTGTATAAGATTATTTTGTTTATTTTAACTATAGGCCTTAATTGCCTGATAACAAAATGATTATTATTATTAAAGCCTTTCCCAGGACTTATTGTGCAGAAGGAAATTAATGTTTTCACATACCTACTTATTCGTCTAACTGTGGACTTAGACATAACATTATAGCTTTAAGACTGAACAGTGTTACAGTTACTGTTTTTTATCAAAATATCTTCCTGTCGGGGTACTTAGAAAGGTGTTGGTTTTTTGAGGTGAAACAAATGTTTATGTTAAATACTATTTTTATCTATGTTCAATGTTAAAATATTAATGAAATGCTGCCCCATAGTTTGTGGAACAGCGCCACATTTACAGTTCAAGGCGGAGTCGTCTATGAATCTCCACCTGAACAGGTTTTCCTTGCTTCGGCCAACCTCTGTAAGTTGTCTGTTCTCAAATCATAAAATTGGCTACATATATACAGATCGCTACACTGACAACACTCAGTCCAGCCTACACTAAGTAGCCATCAAAGCATTTACATTTAAAATACATCGGAGCAACGTTATCGTAGCACAAACCATGCATATATAAATGTGAATTATGTCACAGTGGTGAATAATTCCCGCGAAGCATCCAAGCTAGTCGGCGCGGAATCAAAGGGAATAGGGATCCGGCTGTTTTATCCTAGATTTATTTAGATCTAGTTTTAGAATGGAAATTATGAGTTAGTGTTAGGTCGGTATGGGATTTACGAGAAATGGGTAACATGGTAGAGAAAGAGCAGTGAAAGTGGTTCTTTCGTAACGGCCCCGACTTAAGAGTTGGCAGAGGCAGGCGCTTTACTTTGTGTAAATTATTTCATCACCACTGCTCCTAAAACGATGAAGGAAAACATCGTGAGGAAACCGGCATGTCCTAGAACCAAATATTTGGAGACAAGTGACATCTACCAACACGTACTGGGCTCGCGTGGTGGATTACAGCCTACTCCCTTTCGAAGAGAGGAGACCTGTGTCCCCGGAGTGTGAATATTATAAATAGGGTTAGTAGAGCGCCTGACTGCTAAGACCCACAGTACGCTGTATCTTATGGTCCTTTAGTGTTTATCAATTTATTCAATACTAGATTCTGCCCGCGACTTCTTCCGTGTGAAATTTCTTATTCCCCGACCCACCCCGTCGCATCTCATCGCCTGCCCGCGCTATTACCTCGTTTTTGCTCAGCGTTCTTTCGGACTTTTTTTCTTTTTGCTCGTCTCCTAAAGGTCATAGCGTGATGGTAGTTAGCCTGTAGCCTTCCTCAAGAATTGGGCTATCAAATATAAAAAGATTTTTTCAATCCGACTGGTAGTCCCAGAGATACACCTACATACAAACTTACAAACTTTACCTCTTTATAATATTAGTATAGAAATACATTTCAATTCTGAATCGAGGAACTTTAAAAAATAAGTCTATCTGTAAAGTTATAGCTCTTCTGTCCTATATCTAAAGAAAAAAGATAAGATTTTTTGTGTTTGTTTGTTACACACACATTCACGGTGTATTTATACACATAAAAACACAAGTAAAGCGCGCGTCGTTTCGTGAGATAATAAATACTGTATAACTGTAGGTATCGGATTAACTTATCCAACTTTCGATTTCAACAAAGTATCGATCTACCCAGAAGCAATAGTGTGACAAAGAGCTCATATTTCTTCCTTCTATCCGGAAAGCCTACCCGTGGGGGATAAAAGTCCCCATTTTATTCCCCGTCGACGTGCCACTCGCTATGTGCACCGTCGTTTTTCATTTTTACACCGATTCTCACTTTCACGCTAGCAGTTATAGGTGTTGCAATAACTTAGAGCGACACTTAGGTATGGTTGGCGTTTTTTTACATTCATGTAAATAGTGAAATACTTTTGGGTGTAGTTCATAAAAAGGGTTATTGTTTTGATTTCAGTGGATTTTTGACGAAGAATCCATAGCTTTTTTGCACGGCGTGGTCAGTCGATAGTGTTCCCACTGTTGACACCGGTCGCCTCGCGGTGAGGGGGAGTGGGCCGTAATTCACCACGTGGACCCGGTGCGAGTTGTTAGATGTCACATATCTTCAAACTGTTGGTTCTAGGACATGCCGGTTTCCTGACGAAGCATTCCTTCACCGTTTTGAGAGCAGTAGCTATGAAATAATTTACACAGAGTAAAGCGCCTGACTGGATTCGAACCTACGACCTACAACTCTACAAGTCGCGAGTGTTACCACTGGATCACCACTGCTCACTACCCTTATTAAGTTTGGCTGAAAGCAGAGCTCTCTTAGAAAGATAACCTCCATCTAAGACTGAGCTAGATGAAGTTCGTCTTTGACTCAATATAAGCTTTGAAGAAAATTAAATCGACTGCTAATAATCCCCATTCAAGAGGTGCGCTTTATTGTAAGTCGAGGGGGCTAATACCCTCCGATCAACTCGCCACTCGACGAACTAAGCGGATTAGTTTACCACGCGAGCTGGACGTAAGCCGCTCACTTTATGAGATAGATTTAGAGAAATTGGATTTTAAAATCAATTAAGGGGTGATACACACATTCGATTCGGCAGTATTTGGTAAACAACAAAGCCGACTCGAAGCAATGACATATTATTCGACTTTCATTTAGTTCGTACCAATGTAAAACTTCGGCATGTACCTACAGACGCCAGCACATCAAGCTACCCGAAATTGTCAAATTTTCCTAATCAACCTTAAACCTAATGCTTCAGCGATAAAATTGAAAATCTATAAAAGAAATTTGACAGAGTAGCTTGATGTGCTGGCGTCTGTAGCTACCCTCGCTAAATCAAATGAATGACGGCTCGGCACAATTCGACCTGTTTTTCCCGAACATATATGCCACGCGGCTGTGCCGAATCATGCCGAGCCGAATATGTGTGTGGCAACCCTAATATTGGAAGTGCATTTTCCTTAGCAAGGTCCTCGTGTAATCCTCGAGATAGATATCGACTCTTTATAAAATTAGGTCTTTTTTACTGCAAAATTATTTCTTTAAAAGTTAGGACTCAAATCGTAAACTTAATGGCATGTCGATTTTTTTTTTACGAAAACTTAATAACCATAATGTATATGTATAATAAGATGTGAAAAAAAATCGTGTGCGGTCGGGGCACCCCCGTCAAGAACGAAGTTCCTTACGTGATACCCGCACGTACAGAAGAAAGCACATCAAGCTACTCGGAACTGTCAAATTTTCCCAATCAACTTTGAACCTTATGATTTAGTGATAAAGTTGAAAATCTATGTATTAAAGAAATTTGATAGATTGTAGTAACTTGATGTGCAGGCGTCAGTACATACTAGAAAACAGTGCAAAAAAATTCAATAAACCGTTTCATTAAATTGGTTCTACTACTGCTACGATCTAGTTTTCTAAGGTATGAGCTTCATGCAAAATTGCGAAAAATGACAGTAGGTACCCAATTCAAGCAACACTAAACAACTCCTTATACCTATTAATATGAATTCGTCAGATTATTAATATCTGTAAAACCCTAGAATCTGAGAAAAGTAAACACGGCACGGCCTAACTCAATTGATATTTCTTAATTAATGAAATTGAATTCATGACAAGCCGCGTGCGCCTACGAATATTAGAGCAAAATTTTTGTTGTTGGGAAAGAAAGACAAAACATTTTTAATGTAGGCGTTCTGCAATGTTTTAATTTTATGATGTATTAAATACCTACAGTATGATCTACCCACCTCTCCACAATTTTGTACAATATCAATAAAGATTATAACAATGTTACCAATCTCTGCCACACACGCTTTCTTCCGCACATTTTCCATCAAATATTGATTCTACAAGCGATTGTGTTTTTTTTTTCCCTGAAGACATAAGAGGCATCCCATTATAACCCTGTAGCCCATATCTATGGAAGTCTGTACTCACGTCTATATAGAAGCCACCTCAATATGGAAGTCGTTTAAAAGCCGGCGACTTTATTTCGCACGTAATGCATCACTTCGTGTGCAACCATTAGCTCCTAATGCGTCGCGTTCTTTTTTACAGACGTTTTGCACTTTACTGTTGCGATTCGTTATTGATGTGTGGTCTGTGTGTTGCTTTTGTAAATTTTAGTCCGTAAATGAACCTATCTAGTATTGCTTCAATGGAGGTTGATTTAGACTTACAGTAAGTTTGGCAGATCTGTGGTGGCCAATTGGTATCGGCCAAACAAAAAAAAAAAAACAATAAAAAAAAATAATTAAATGTTTTTATACTTATTTTTATATTTTAAGAAATATTTAAAAAAAAAATAAAATAAGATAACATAATAAATAAATAGAATAATAATAAAATGTATTCAAAAATATTAAGACTAACGTTAAATACAGATTTTCTTAAATCTATATCGAGATCACCCAAGAATTGTGCCTGAACTAGGTAATCATGTGTTTCAGGCGATTGGAGGTAATATTAATTGATTATATAATCAAATATTTATATATTTATCATACTGGTAACATATGTAAAAAGATGTATAAAATTATATAATACGAACAATATTTACTTTAGCACAAGTAATAACTTCTCTGTATCTTAATAGGACATAGTTTGAAGAGCCTCCTATTAACTGTAGATACACCAGCCTACTTATTATTATGTATTAAGGCATAGAGTGGCAAAATACGCGCTTGGACGAGAAACCCTAGGTTCCTGAAACCCTTTTCATATATTAATCTGTTACCAAAACAAAACCCAACCAAACCAACCAACCAACCAAATCAATACCACCAACCATAACCAACCACCACCAACCAACCATCCCACCAACCAACAACCATTCAACCATCAGCCATTTTTTTGACCAATTGTCAAAAAAAAAATAGGAAATGCTGAAATTGAGGATTGTTCCAATGCAGTATTGAACCAAACTCAAAAATCGGGCATTTCTCAGCCCTAACCTGTCATCTGCCAACATACAAAACTTCCATCCAAGTAACTTTCGTTCACGCACAACTCCCTCCAAATACGTGCGACTTTCTGAGAACATTGCCGTGGCGGTCGTTCCATTTCGTTCCCATTTGCGACGGTGCTGCGCGTCGTTTCGGTGAAATTACGCGTATTGCGCGAAGTTGCGCGAAATTACATGAAGTTAGAGGGCCGCAATCGGCGAGAGACGTGACCTGGCAGTGCCGAATGTTTGTGTGATAGGTTGGGGTGTAGGTTAATGGGTGATAGGAGATGTATTTTTCTTGTGTTTTTCCGTGAGAGAGTTAAGTTCTAATGAAGTATAGATTATTCCTGGGGTTCTCCCGTCTTCATGAGCATGTTAATATGGCTTGAATTAAGGTTTCACTTTTGGCAGCTTTTCACGAAATCTACAGGAAATGCTGAACATTATTTGCATCTAAAATCGTGTCTTTAATCATTTATGTTGTTGCCAGTGCCTTAGTTTTAATTTCAACCACAGAATAGTTTGCAAGGTTTAAACCTGAATGATGGTCAGTAAGATATAGGCACCGGACTTAAAAATGACTTCCATAATAATACGCATGGAAATGCGCGGTTATATCTTTCGTTATATCTATTATTCGAGCGCCATTTTGTACAGGTTGTCCAGTCAACTCGACGGGATTAACACGGCTTAGTATTTGACATTAGGAGTTATATGTTCCGTTTGTTAGGGCATGGGAAGTATTAAAAATATGATAATATGTAGGTAGGAAGGAAGGGAAGGGCTAATATGTCAAGAGACAGATGTTTAATAAAAAAAACAGTAGCACTCCGGGAGTGCCGACAGAAGTGAAAACTTGAACAATTACGTGTGTAATTTTTGAATCGTCTTATAAACAAAACACGAGTGGTGTCGGTTACGGTAACAGTGTCAGTGTGTTGTGTAATGGTTTTTTCCCATCTCAAAAAATTCCCAAAGCGCCTAAAGAAGTTTTCACTTCAAAAATATCCGGCTTATAAAACCTACAAACCCAATTAAGACATTTACATTTTGTAATACTAAAACTTGGACTAGAGTTTTCATGAGATAAGTTTCCGTTGAAAACTCGAATAATTTCCATAAGTTAAACAAAGCCCCCCACAGACACCCCCACCCTCTCACAGAGAGGAGGCCTGCGTCCCAGCAGTGGGAATATTATAGGCTGATTATACAAATAATTTTGAGCTTAGAGATTTGGGAAGACAATTTAATTGTAGTTAGTATATAACTAAACCGACCATACGTCCCGTTTTGAACAGGACTTTCCCTTTTCTCAGTCACCTGTCCCTTTGTCCCCAAACAAAGGTTCGGGGCGCTAAATAGTCCCGTTTTAAAAAACATATTATGTCAGAGGAGATTTAATATGAATGATTTTTATTGTTCACAATTTCTTCGAATTTATTTAAAAGATTGAGATTGTAATGAAACTTTTGACTATTTATTTTCAATTTTCACGCTGAATGGCTATTTTTTAGAACAAAAATAATTATAATTAATCAGAATTATAGTATAGTGAAGCGAAGAAAACTAATTGTATTAAGTTACACTTTTTCTAAATAATAAAACCTTAAACCTTTTTACCTTGGCCAGAGGCTAAGCATCGCCATACAACGTGGTAATGCCGCTAGTCTCTTGGGTACATTACCAGTCGACAGCGATGCGGATGAATTTTTCGACGCTATTTTTAAGTTTCTGTATAGTTTTAGTTAAGTTAGAATTTAATTTTGTTATTTTTTCCATTAGACGAAAAATAAAACATACAACTTATACTTACTGACCTGCAAATTGCAAAAAAAAAGAAAGAAAATTAAAAAGTCGTGTTATTGTTATTTTTTCCATTAGACGAAAAATAAAACATACAACTTATGTAATACTGACCTGCAAATTGCAAAAAAAAAGAAAGAAAATTAAAAAGTCGTGTTTATTTTCATGTAACCTGCTAACTGTCGTTTATAAACCCATGTCCAGTTTTGAGTTAAAAAATAAATTTAATGACCAGTTTAGTTCAGGTATATAATAATACCTGTAATGGTATTCAGCTGCATTCGGTTAGACTGGAAGCCGACCCTAAAATTGTTGGGAAAAGGCTAGGCAGATGATGATATACCTGCAATGAAGTAGCTCCTATTAGTGGAGACTCCGGCGCATCTTAGCCCAGCTAGATCCTTTCTGACTGCATATAATTATTTCACACTATTCTCATGCAATTCGTTCCTTAAAGGGATGAGGAAATATATGGCAAAACTCAATCAGATGTCCTTTGATTTTTATAGAATTGATTTGTCCTTATCTGCCTGAAGTCTTTCCCAAAACTATTTGTCTAGTGAAAGTGAACCTTCACAAACGGTTAGGTACCTATACTTTCTCAAAAAGTTAAGGACAGTCCCCTAAGACCTTTTCCTATAGCAAAACGCACCTCCCTTACTGCCCCATCTCAAAAATCCACCCAGTATAATATAACATCATAATAGGAACCGAAAGTTCAAAAATATTGGCTCAAATTACAGATTGCACCATTATAATAGGCACTATCTATACCAAATTTCATCAAAATGGGTTCAGCGGTTAAAGCGTGAGAGGTGACAGACAGACAGGCAGACAGACACACTTTCGCATTTACAATATTAGTATGGATTATTTGGTTACGATTATATTATTATAGTACAACGTCCGTTATCAAATATTTGCAGCCATCAAACAGATATTTATTGATAGCTACACTGAAGCCATTAATGCTTTTGAAATCAGATTAAGCACGATTCAGCTGGATAACTGTTTGCGGAACGTCGAAGCAGTTAATATTAAAACTGATAGCGGAATAAAATAGAACTTGTATAACGGAGTTCATTATTTAAATTTATTTGTTTTTCGTTTGCCAGCGATTCATGGAGCGCAGTATCCTGGGGGTTCTCGAAAACCACGAAAACGACGCCCAAGATGAAACATGCGCGTTCGCACACAGCTAGCTCGGAGCACCAGACGATACATCGCAAAGGAAAATATTCGGGTATTGCCGTGGCCTCAATCCCATCGAGCACGCATGGGACGAGCACACATGAGACGCCAGCACATCAAGCTACTACAATCTGTCAATTTCTTTAATAGATTTTCTACTTTATCGCTAAAGCATAAGGTTCAAAGTTGATTGGGAAAATTTTACAGTTTCGGGTAGCTTGATGTGCTGGCGTCTGTAAATTGAAAATTGTACCGTACGGTTTTGCCCAGGTATTTAATTAATAAAGTTCCATATCAATGTCCGTGCTTTGAATTAAATAAGGTAGGTACATTCTCCAACAACATACCGGTGTACTGGTTGTGAGGGATCGCTTGATTGAAATATTGGCGTCATGAGGGGAGGAGTTGGGGAGATTGGGAAAGGAATGTGGTGATGAAAAGATGGAAATACTAATTTCAACTTATTTCCGTCACTCGCTGGTAGAAGAACACGTCCAGGCTCTTTGAGATCCCAATACAAAAACTTGTTGTACTCAGGTAATCACAAAACAGCACTGTTAAGAAAAAATATTACATGACAATTGGAACTGTTATGTATAATAAAATACCTCATGGTTTTAAGGATTATTCTGTTCACACTTTAAATCTAAGGAACCCAACAACTGCAATTACTTTTAAGAAAATGTTATTACTCAGTAAAAGACTTTATAAATGATGTGATTTTATAGAAAACTAGCTGCGCCTCGCCGTAGGAATATTGGGATAAAAAATAGCCTATATGTTAATCCAGGGTGTCAGCTACCTCCATACAAAATTTATCAAAATTTGTCCAGCCGTTGAGCCGTGAGCGTGAAGAAGTAAAAAACATATGTTTATATGTTTTGTGTGTAAATAAATAAAATCCCTCGCTGCGCTCTGGATTCAAACACTCTCGCCTTCAAAAGAGTTGTTAAATGTGGCGAACCTATCATTATCGTCATAATTATTCTATTTTGGAAGAGATTACTCACCATTATATCAATTCGAAACTCTCTCTAATCTTTCACCAAACAAATAATAGACAATTCCACAATATGAACCGAAACCAGTCCAGTGAAAAGCAGTATGTTTATTTGGTTGCGTCTGTGAAATAGCCACGTCGACACTTGTGTGTAAACATTCAGCTAAAATACATTACACTGTTGATGATTTGTATCACTGCCTGTTTATGTTAACTAGGGCATGGTTAATATCCGATTTGCTGGGAAACACGCAAACACACTGTGTTATTCAGAAAATCAATCAATTATACAGATTCAATTAGTGCCTGATATAACATTGAGTAGATGAGTATACAAAGTGGAGATGACAATACAACAATAAATGAAAACACTAACACTATTATTCCATAGGAGTATTTAGGAACCATCAAATAAATCCTAATGTTGAAATAAAAAAGTTATTTTTTCTAACATATTAAATAGCATTAAAGTGTAAACAAAAAAGAACACACTTTAAATATTGCGACAACAGCGCGGTGTTATTGACCCAACAAACTTATGGCCGAATTCTGAAAAAATGGTATAGGTCCGTTGCAGTGTGCCAGGCACCCCTTTTTTGCACGTTTGTAAAAAAATTAACATTTGTAGTAAGTAATAACTTCCGCCATGTTGTGTTTGACTGCAGATGTCTTTAACCTGCCGGTCCTGGCTTGTTAACAGATACATGATGTAGAAAATTTAAAAAATGAAAAATATTGTCCAGTGACTAAACTATTGGATATATTTGAGTTTTTGTATGCAGACTGGGAACGTCATTAGGTATACGAAGTTTCATTTATTGTTGTATTGTCATCTCCACTTTGTATAAATTACAGTCTCATTTATATAAAACGGGTTGCTGACAATCAACACTTTCGTAACGAAAACGTTATAACTGACGCCTCTAAATTATAGGTAATGAAATATGACACAACGAACTCTCTTCAGTTGAGTCTGTCGCATTTTTATCTAAATATTTATCGCAGTCCTCTGCTGGATATAGGCTTTCCAGCTAGATAGACTGATCATCTTAAAGGGGCGGCTGCTGTATGCAAAATCCAGAAAGCCGAGTGTTGTGGCTTGCAGTCCCAGTTAGGACGGGCCTACCTATGTGTTAATAACACAATGTTATAAAGTAAAACCCATTATTGTTTTAAGTCGTTTATGTTTGACAGACGATGGGAGATTGGATGTATGTACGATATTAGATTAAATAAACAATAAATAGTTCTATAGTCCAACTTTATCATAATAATTTTCCCTAAACATCGGAACTAATCTAATAATCTCGTGAGAATCCGAATAAATAATATTATTTGCTTTATCGAAGGTGATACCTAACACTCCTTGCACGTTGATGACTTTCTTCACTTTTTGGACCATTTTAGTAACCACAAATATTCCATCTTCACTGCATACATGGACGTACCCATTGTTATCCGTTGCAATCCCCAGAAATCTCGGGTGGTCTCTCAACAAGATCGCCGCGTCTTCACCATGTTTTATACCAAACAAACCTGTTCCGTTGATAAAGAAGATATTATCATCCTTATCTAAAACAAATTGATGGACTATATCACCTTGTAATTCTGGTACAGCTCTCACTGTTCTGTTTGCATAATAGTACGCGCTAAGACTCGGAAACTTGATGAAATAGATGTACTTCTTGATGTACAACCACCAGATGTCCAAGTTCTGTATGTTCAGTCTCTGCAAGGTCTTGTTGCTCGAGCTGTATCTGTAGATCCCGTGACTACCTCCGAAATACATTTCTCCTGTTGTAGGATCATTGGATATGGCAAATGCGTCTTTCACTCCTTTTAGTACATTGAGGTTTCTGCTGTCAATGTGGAGAATGGCGGGCACGTACTCCCCTTGGCCGAAATCGAAACTGAAGTATAGTGTGTTGGTAGTTTTGTCCACTGATAGTTGGTTCGGGCTGTGAGCGACGGTCGTCAAAATTTCCTTCACGTAACAATGCCTCGTTGGATCCGTGGATACAATGTCGCAGTACTTGCTTGATTGTTCTTTTGCTTTGATACTCACTGTTATTAAAACCAACAAGTAAAGTCTCATCTTCTGACTTAAATTTTTGACGACTAGAAACTATTAACCGATCAGGAATTTTTGGGATAAAATGAGATTGCACTTTACCGGAGCTGCGAATATTTAAACTATGTTTATTTTCGGACTTTTTAAAAACTCAATAAGACACTCTTCACAGTTTGAGCAACAAGCCAACAATGCGTGTTCGAGTGTTTGCGAAAATTATTACTGTTCAAACAAACAATGAAAGTATTTGAAAATATTAAGGTTAAAAAGATGTGTTATGTTTTTGTAATATTAATTGTTTGAACGACGATAATATCGGGTTACGTGTCGCGATGAATGGAATTGACTCTGACAACTTATTATTAGTGCTACCGCCGGCGGATATCGATGGTTTGATATTTTATTTTGTGAAGACAGCTCGTTAATATAAGAATAACGATTTTTTTTCAGAATCGCTCTGGGTGGAGCGGAAGGGAGTGTCAGACTCTTACTGACTAAAACTCACCCGTATCCGTCCTTAGCCCTTTATGTTCCGGGGCAGCGGTAACCGTTTCGGACAATCCCGCTGACCATAGCAAGGTCCTTGACTTCAATTCCTAGAGCCAGTCATGGGTAGGTACAGGCTAGGCTATAATGGACTAAGTACTCTAGCACATTACCCATTATCGTAGATCCATGGTCGATGGTACGTTTCCACATGAACAAATATATCATACAGTTTGTCAAATCTTTCTTTTGTTTATTTTCTCACTATTTCAGCATGTATTGGGAGCTTTTTTCACCCTAATAACATCATCATCATCATCATAATGATGATGATGATGTTATAGTTATAAGGGATAAGGGTGAAAAAAGCTCCCAATACGTAATCAGCCTATAATGTCCCCACTGCTGGGATACAGGCCTCCTCTCTGTGAGAATGAGTGTGCCGTAATTCACCACGCTGCCCAGTGCGGGTAGACGTCACATGTCATGAACATTCTGGTTTCCTAACGATGTTTTCCTTCAAAACTTCGTTAATAAAATATGATGACGTGTGAAAGTGTTTGTGCAAACCTACTTATAAAAATAAAATCATCATCAATCATTTCACCTCGAGAACAGTGTTGATGAAATTATTTACACGAAGTAAAACGTCTGTCTGGGTACAGACCAATGACATACAAACTCGTAAGTCACCGCCGCTACCACTGCTCACCCCCCACCCTAATAAGGTGAACACGTAATACATAATCACCTTAACCTACCTATTCGAACGCACTAAAACATCTTTACGTCTCAAATGATGACTTCATAAATATTTCGAATAAAAAAGACGTGACACGTAATCTAAGTGGTAAAAATCAACATAAACAATAAACTATGTAAAGGGTGCTGTCAAAAGTCGCGCCGTAAAAACGGGATCGTGAAAGTTAATGGGCTCAGGATTTCGGGGACGATCTTTACTCTTTGGTGACAAATTCTGTCGGGAAAAAGTGAAACTTTTGTTGAATAATTTCTTTTTCCGTTTTTAGCAAAAGACTACAATAATTACAGAATGTCATTGTTCTACGAGCATGTATAAAAACACGTTCAGAAATTGTTCCAAAATTTAAAGAAAACCTACGTACCTAGACATACCAATACAACGGTAGCCGAAAACATCCTTCTTTTTTTTAAATCAGCAAAAATAACGAGTGTAAAAATCCTCAAAGAAGCCGAGACTCACTTGTTTTTCCTGTTGTTATGATATTTTTTTGTACACGACCATACCTTATCTTTTACGAAAATTATATACAAAAATTACTTTTGATACACCCACGACCCATGTACCGTTGAATGCACCCTTATGCCCAATGTTTTGCGTGCATTACGTTGCGCACTAAACAGAATTTTCACAACAAAAATAAAAGTCGATTCCCAGCATTTATTTTTGCACAAAGCTCATATTATATATTCAGAATGCGTAGATGACGGCTTCCTGACGGGTTCTTTTTTGCGACATTTTTGTTAATAAAACGTTCTACACCAGTGATTTTGGGGAACCCTTATTACTTTTCCCCCAAAAGATTCAAACTCACGTCCAAATTAAATTGCGGCTTTAATTATCACTCTTGAAAGTGAACCGGGGAGAAAAACCTACATGCTTGAGAAAGCGTAACTAGCTTTGTTTTTTGTAACATGAACATCAACATGTAGGCTAAGTGGATTTGGTGAATCTACTGTTGAGCCCCCTCAATCCCTTGGTTTGAGGTTGTTATGAGCTAGTTAATGAATTCTGGTGTACGGAAATGTAGTTTCATAAATTAAAACCACAGATTTAAAAACAGGAAAGGTTATAACCATGCTTTTTAGGGTTCTGTCCTCAAAGGGTGCCAACCAGACCCTATTAATAAGCCTCCGTTGTCCGTCAGTCTGTCTGTGAGCGGGCTGTGTCTCATGAACCGTAATCGATAGGCAGTTGACATTTTTACAGAGTATGTATTTTTATTGCCACTATAACAACACATCATAATAAAAATAAAATCAAATAAAAAATTAAAGATCTCCATACAAGAAACGTGTTTTTTTTCGGCGTATTTTGCCTTATGTTCGGAACCCTTAGCGTGCGAGTCGAACTTGCACTTGGCCGGTTTTTTTATTAGGTGTTTTGTGACATTGGTATTCTATTGGTAAAGGCTCCTACAAACAGGCGCGACACGCGATATAATCGCGCGCGACACAAAAGCACCGCAAGTCGCGCAAAGAGCGGTGCTTTTGTATCGCGCGCGATTATATCGCGTGTCGCGCCTGTTTGAAGTAGCCTTAAAGTGGCACTACTTATGGTGGCAATGGTGATAACCACAGATGCTTAGCAGACCGTTTTATAGCAGTTCTTTGTTGTTTGCTAACAATGAGTTGCTTAAGATGTCATCATCATCATTTCAGCCGAAAGACGTCCACTGCTGGACATAGGCCTCCCCCAAGCACCTCCACTTCGACCGGTTCTGTGCTTCTCGCATCCAACGGGTTCCTGCGGCCTTCACAAGGTCGTCGGTCCACCTTGTGGGATGCCTCCCAACGCTACGTCTTCCGGTACGCGGTCGCCACTCCAGAACCTTTCGGCTCCATCGGCCATCTGTTCTTAAGATGTGTTTAGTGATTATTATTTGCACACGTAAGTTTGTCTAAAATATTCAGATAGATAAATGTAAATAAGAGTTTACTCGAAAAAGACAAAAATAGCAACTTGAAAGCCGCTTATTTTAATACCAACAAACATTCAATTTTGTACTGAACAAAACCTCGAAAACACCATATACCTACGTGTCATCCATAAATCTATACTAATATTATAAAGCTGAAGAGTTTGTTTGGTTGAACGCGCTAATCTCTGGAACTACCAGTCGGATTTGAAAAATTCTTTTTGCATTTCATAGCCCAATTCTTAAGGAAGGCTATAGGCTATTTAACATCACGCTATGACCTTTAGGAGCCGAGTAAAAAGAAAAAAAAATCAGAAAGAACGCTAAGCAAAAACGAAGTAATAGCGCGGGCAGGCGATGCGATGCGATGGGGTGGGTCGGAGTAACAAGAAATTTCACGCGGACTAAGTCGCGGGCAGAAGTTAGTTATAGTAATAAAAATGACAAGACTGAACAATTTCGTAATTTGTTTCTTTCCCAAATGTAAATTAGGACGAAACAAGACCAGCCCGGTGACGTGTCAAATTGGTGCCATAAAAGTTTCATACTTGATGTAAGATAATATTTTATTATTGCTAAAGTGAAACAACAGAGGGGCAATTCTTGTAATTTTAAGAACGATCACAGACTGATCAGTCTCAATCTGTCAAAAATACCTCTAATTTCCATACATTTATGACAAGTTTTTGACATTGACTGTCGCTGAGATGAGATTGCGACTAGATTTTGGACGTTCTTAATTACAGGAATTGGCCTTCAGATATTTTCGGTCCTAAGAAAACCATTTCTAACTGCGGGGAAATTCCGTAGCACACTTACAATGGAGTGAAGGAAGAGGGAGTGTACCTGTGTCTGCACGCACATGCCTGTACTATAATCTGCCTCGCCGAAGGCTAGTCTCCGTTGAGATTGGCCGCCGTGGCCGAAATACGGTCTGGAGGATTTTTATTTAAAAAAAAGTTATAGACCAAATTTTGTGGAGGTTAAGTACGATCTACAATTCACTTGCCAAGTGAATTCCTCATACATCATACACCGTCAACAAATCATTTTGAAGCACCGAAAAATCGCTATCTCATTATAGTTCACATTTTATTATCAAATAGATTCCATCAGACTAAGCTCGTGTTACGTGTCGGTGTGACAGAGTGTACTGCAGTCGAGCAAGTTAGATTGGATTGTTTGACGTACCTACATATGTAGGTACAGCCGTAGCCAATGCATTGAAAACTAGGATTAGTTATATTCTGGGAATACCTATTACAGTTTATACAGGCTAACTTTGTATGGAACTGCTTTTTTAAAATTGGTCCAGTAGAAAAAGTTCTTTGTATTCATGAGTACTTTTACCTCTTGAAAGATTGTCAATGAATTCGAAGTCACCCTGTATGGCAATATTAGAATATGAGATAAGAATATGTTCCGGAGTTTTATTAGATAAGTTTTGAGTAAACGGTATGAAACAGAACGCAGAAAACTTCGACTATTCGGTAAAACATACCGAATAGTCGAAGTTTTCTGCGTTCTAGGACGTTATAGGACGATATTACCCGATTCCTATAAAATACTAATTTAACTGAGTAATTTCATAATATTCGGTACGTAGTGTGTCTATACTGGTAATCCTTTGATCCCGTAAGCGATAATTGGTTGTACTGATTGATTGTTCAGTTAGTTGTTTCCAAAGGGCGATTACTAAGATTGGCATTCAGAGTTCGATCCGTGACTGCAGCGGGACATGGTATTGGAAATTAATCAATAGAGGTTCGGAGTCTGGATTCGTGTTACCTCCTGGGATTACTTCTGACAATTTACATAGACTGCCGAAATGTAGGTGTACAATTTATACTTCAGCTTACTGGTTCAGTGACAATAAGCGTGATGTTATCTCAAAAATAAAAAAAACTTGATTTTTTTAAGGCTTTTTTTGAAAATCACTAAGCTTGGCAGCAGCCGACCTGTCCTGCAAAAATCTCATCGAGAAAACTTAGGTGAAGTGAGCTTGTAATATTGTCAATTGCTAGTATTAGCAGGGCTTTTCTGTAGAAATTTCACAATGAGATCGTAGGTAAAGTGAGCTTGAAGTGAGTTGTCTTTCTACCTGATACTAGGAATTTACTCTATTGACAGCTCACTTCAAGCTCACCTAAGTTTTCACGGTGAGATTTGTACAGAATAGTACGGCAGGGTTAGTTTTTGCACCTAGTTGGTACAATCTCACTTAAAGAGCATGCTTTCAGTCTGATGAGTTGTTGCTGAAGTTAAAACTAAAGTATTTCTGCACTCCTATGGACGTAAAATATTATGCATTTCTCTTTGAGACTCATTCTGCTTTAAAGGACTTAATTAAAATATAATAAATATTAAAACGCTGGGGTTGCTTTGCCTTCTGCACACGTGCGTTCATTAAAACGTGGACACTGTAAATGATAAAAGGAAATTTTGTTACAAATGTGCAAAGATTGTCTTTTTTTTCTTTATTTTTGTTGTTATACCATAGATTTAATCATATTAAAGTAATTCTACTAATTGATCAAGTTAGTCTGTTGTTTTTTATTTGGACATAACTAGGAACTAAGATTACATAAATTTGTATCTTTCTACCGATAAAAGATGACGGAAGTTATTCTCAGTAGGTATTGTAAAATTTTAATCGGGATTCAGAAAACGACCAAATTTAGATACCGGTATCGACTGTGTTTGCTTCAAAATCAGGCCAAATTGAAATAACCTGGCTAAAACTTTTCAAATTATTTTCCCGACTACAAAGCGATGATACAAAGCAACGCCCCAGTCATAGTCTTAAAACGGAATGTAAATATATTTGGGTACTTAAGAATTCTGGCGTGGGAGGTCCATTACAGCTGAAACATTGTTTGAATATTTTACCTTAAGATGTTTTAAGTATTCATTTGTTTGTTTGAGTATTAAGTTATTTTTCAACTAAAACTAGCTTTAAGATGTCGGATCAGTTACTAAAATACCTACGAAAATTTTGCTGTAGTGGTTACCTATTTATAAAAACGGTTATTAGCTAACAACTCTTGTTGAACTTCCTGTTGACTTGTTCAAACGAAAAAGACATTCAAATTCCTGTTGAATTAGCACAATTTATTACAAAGTAGCTAATAGTATATGTCTACATCGTTACAAACATACATCTACAGATTGCTTTAAAATTCCACCGTTGAAGTTTGCGAAAGCTTAAATTTTGAACGCGGCTCACGTATGGAGTTGTAAATGGTGATTTTCGCGAGTCAAGTGAAACATTTTGTGGGCTCCCAGACGCCTAACTTAGTCACTGTTTTCCTCCAAAATGGTTTGATCTAAAATTTCGTTGCATTTTCTGAAAAGACGTAGATTTTCTTCATCAATTTCGTGGTTCTGTTAACGGAATATGTATGCATAAAGATTGCTTTTCGCTTCACAAATGCGAGATCGAAGAAATCAGCTAGTCGAGGTATTTCTATTTTATTTTATTTCGGAAAATTGGTCGCAAAATATATAAACAAACTGCAATTGCTAAATGTACGACATTGTAGTATAAAAAAACATTATCCACCATTTACATAAAAATCCAAAACTTGCTACATAAAATGTCCGCCACTGTACCTACTCGTATACAAAATACATTTTGTTTGTAAATTTTTGAGTAGCTGCTTTCTGACGTCATTAATCTGCGTGTATTTATATAAAGACTTTCTACACTGTTGATTTTACAGGGTATCCACTTTAAAACATTATGGAGTTTGCAAATAACACAACACCAAACGAAAACCAACCATATAACTTCGAAAATAGAATAGATTTCAGCTTCTCCTGTTTCCAGTGTTCAATGTAAATGTAAAAGTCAGAAAGAATTTTCATTATTAAAAGTAGTTTTGTAAAAACGTGAAAGTTTCTCAAACATTTCTGTTGTGAATTGTTGTCAGGCAAGTGTTTTTGTTATTTTTGATTCGGTAGTTGAAGTTTTCAGGTTGTTTTCCGAATGAATTACGAGTGTTGTTCAAGTTATTTTCGTTTTTATTTTTATTTCAGGGAGTTTTCAGTAAAAAACCTACGTAGTGGTTGTATTTCTTGAAAGGCCATTAACAAGAAACTTAGGAACTTAGAAACTTATTAGTTAGTAAAAATAGTGGCTTGAAGTAGGTAGGGTATGAATCATGAAGACAAGACCCATATCCTATGCTGATTATTGAAACGTTCAGTATCTACACTCCCGGTCTCCTAAATCCAGCCACCGTGCTTTTATTTTTGGTATTGTCCGAGCGTTGGGATCTGCGGTGCTGCAGTGCGATTCTGTAACCATCTCACCGTGAACACTTAGGTGAAGTGAGGCTGGAGTGAGCTGTCAATAGTGTCAATTCCTAGCAAAAACAAACTCACTCCACCTCTGTAAGAATCTCACCGTGAAAGCTTAGGTGAAGTGAGCGTGGAGTGAGCTGTCAATAGTGTCAATTCCTAGCAAAAACAAACTCACTTCACCTCTGTAAAAATCTCACCGTGAAAACTTAGGTGAAGTGAGCGTGGAGTGAGCTGTCAATAGTGTCAATTCCTAGCAAAAACAAACTCACTCCACCTCTGTAAAAATCTCACCGTGAAAGCTTAGGTGAAGTGAGCGTGGAGTGAGCTGTCAATAGTGTCAATTCCTAGCAAAAACAAACTCACTTCACCTCTGTAAAAATCTCACCGTGAAAACTTAGGTGAAGTGAGCGTGGAGTGAGCTGTCAATAGTGTCAATTCCTAGCAAAAACAAACTCACTTCACCTCTGTAAAAATCTCACCGTGAAAACTTAGGTGAAGTGAGCGTGGAGTGAGCTGTCAATAGTGTCAATTCCTAGCAAAAACAAACTCACTTCACCTAATTTTTCACGGTGAGATTTTTACAGAATCGACCGGTTGTTCCTGTTGCAGAGGTGGATGCAGCTAATCCCCCTCGTATTATATAATATTTTGTGTATATATTTTATTCATTTTCGTTTTGGATGACATGTGTATTGTGTATTTTAATTTCATTTGATTTGAATGACGTGTCATTGTTATTATTATTATTTATTTATTTAATACTTCAAGCACATAAATGTACAGAGGCGGACTTAATGCCACAGGTATTTTCAACCAGTCAACCTTTGTCTACCATTGTTGTGTGTGTGTATTTAATTGGGTGTCAATTAAATGGTTAGCATAGTATTGTTATTTCTGTGAGCAGAAAAATATAATCGGTGAGCAGAAATAGCTAATTGGTCAGCAACTCATGGTCAGCAAACATTTCAAAATCAATCAGCAATTTATGTCATTCTGGATGGCTGTAATTATTTTTGTACAGCATATTAATTATATAAGCTGCAATCAGCTGCTCATGTTTAATAAAATTTTGGTAAGCACTCAGAGTGTAATATGGGAATATTTTTACATACATTAAATACAAAATCGTTTGACATACCACTCAAAAGATATAAAACTTATTTGGTGTAATATGATGAAAACGCCTACTTTAAAACTTAAAAAAAACTTTGTTTTACTCTTTGTAAGTTCTATCGTAGTTATAGGTAATAGTAACCTAAGTAGATAAGTAACTGATTACCACCTGCGCTAAGATAGGTCGACGGAGCCCCGCTTCGCGGGGCTCCTACTTCTGGGTGGTTTAAAAAAAAATAACCACGAAGGCTAAGGCGGGAGCTCCGCTACGCTTCGCTCCCGCCTTAGCCTTCTAACCTAACCTATCCGAGTCGGGGTACTCTGAGTCGGGGTGTTAACCATAATGACGTTTTTTTATATAAATATTAAACGTTAGACCAAATGATTTTCGATACGAACGCACGAACGACAATAACAATTACACGTGATCAACTCAACTCGTCGTTACATGAATCAAATAGCTGCCTGCTTTTTCTGCCGCTCAATCATGAAATCTTGCCGCTCAAGTAGTTATTTTGCGGACTGAATGTTTATTATGCAGACTCATGTTATTGTTGGCTGCCTATGTATGATTTAATTTTTGACCATTATCAAAATTAGTTGCGGAACAAGAATTGCTGCCTGATTTTTTTTATTGCAAACAAAATCTTTGTATGCTGACCAAATTATTTAAATGCTGCTTTTGGGTGGCTCGCCAAATTTTATAATTGCTGACCAAGTAATTACTTCTCTATTTAATTGATTTATTCCGGTCTGATCCCCTGAACCCCCCTCCACCCGCCCCTCCTCGATCCCCTGCTAGTTCGTCTTCTGTTTTAATCTCTGTCATAACCACTTTACCTCGGCTTACTCTTTTTGACAGGTAAGTAGGTACTTATTTTATTTGTATGTTTGAATTTTATAGTGACTATGTGATTAATATATCAACTTTATGTTTTTAATGTACCTAACGGAATGGACTTTGTCTGAAAATAAATGAAATTATTATTATTATTTTCCATGTGAGGTATTATTATTAACATATTCCCTGTTCCATGAACCATGATTATTTAACTGTTGTGTCTTCTTTGTCTTTGTGAGCTACAACCACTGACCTCTAATAAACAAGCGTACTTGTATAATACAGGTCAGTGGCCACAACCCAAGGTCTCAAACATCAAAATAATGATAAGTCAAACAAAAAGTTTTTATGCAGTTTTGAAGCCGACATACTGGCGATCATGTCGGTGTCATCATTGTTCCAAAGAATCCATGGTCATTTAAAAAGTCATCGACCTTTATAGAAGTGTATTTTTTTATAATATAAAAAAATACACTTGTATAAAGGTCTATGACAGTGGTGGCTCAGTGGTATCGATTCCGACTTACTGGGCTGTAGGTCGTGAATTTGAATCCAGGCAGGCACTTTACTATGTTTATTTAATCTGCGTGGTGGATTATGGCCCATTCCCTATAACGGAGCGTGGGCCTGTGTCCCAGCAGTGGGAAAATTATAGGCTGCTTAAAAGGAATATGAGCAAGGGATGGATGATGTGGTATCAGCAATTATATCTACATCCAAATCGGAATCATGATCCATCTTTGTCAAGTTTCATAAAGTAATCTTGGATAACTTTTTGATATCCCACCAAACAGAGATGATAATTTCACTTTAAAGCCACCCCTTCAGTACCTCAAACTAATCTAAGAGCACCTCACGCGTCACACAACTTAATAAAACTCATAAATTACCCACACGCTCCTCAAATTAGAACATTTTAATTCAAAATGGCGTCTGGGACGGCTCCTTTGTGCCCCAATTAGGTACATCGTATTTTAGATTAATAATGTTACAGGGGCCAAAAGTCCCTGATTGTTGTCACAGGGTTAAGGGATCTCGTGGGACCGCGAAAGTGAGTTTAGAAGTTCTTCTAGATAATTTTTTAGAGTGCGTCTAGTGTGTCTTTACATTAATTGCCAACATTATGATGAGAATCAGAAGGGACTCTCGAAACGGTGAAGGAAAACATCGTGAGGAAACCGGCATATCCTAGAACCAACAATTTGAAGACATGTGACATCTACCAACCCGCACTGGTCCGCGTGGTGGATTATGGCCCACTCCCTCTCACAGAGTGGAGGCCTGTGTCTCAGGAGTGAGTACATCATAGGCTGATTATGTTATGTATCATGAAAATATAATACTTTTGATTTCAGCCGGTCGATTCTGTAAAAATTTCACCGTGAAAACTTAGGTGAAGTGAGTTTGTTGTTGATAGGAATTGATACTATTGACAGCTCACTCCACTCTTACTTCACCTAAGTTTTCACGGTGAAATTTTTACAGAATAGCACTGCAGGACGAAATTCGCCCGCGCTGATTGTGTCAACTAACTTGCAAGGAGGTGTTCAAACTGTCGGGAAATGTCAAGTGATTTCCTAATCATTAAGTTAACCCACGCGTTCGCATCCCGTGCGTGATTCGCCACAGTTTGACCAGGGGGCCTAAAAAGGCCAGTTTGGCAGAATCATAAAAGGATAACATTATGAATCATAATATGGCGAAGACAGTCCGTGTTTTTCTTTTTTCGCTGCACTACGTAGTTATAATCAAAGAGATTGGGATTGGATTTGGATTGGATTGATTGCAATTTTAGCACAGACAAAAAAAAAGGAACTGAAAAATCCTTCACCAATGGGTTTTGATACGATTAACTTAACAGTTAACTGTTCATTATGATTTTTAATGTTATCCTTTTACGATTCTGCCAAACTTGCCTTTCTAATCAATCCAATCCAAATCCAATCCCCAATCTCTTTGATTGATCAGCGGGATTGTCCGAAAGGGTTACCGCTGGCCCGGAAAGAAAACATAAAGAGCGAAGGAAGGAACACGCGTGGGTTTTAGTCAGTAAGAGTCTGACACTCCCTTCCGCTCCACCCAGAGCGGTAGGAGTCATTTGATGATTTCCCATCCAGAAAAAAAAAAATCTCTTTGATTATACCTACGTAGTGCAGCGAAAAAAAGAAAAACACGGACTGTCTTCGCCATATTATGATTCATAATGTTATCCTTTAATGATTCTGCCAAACTGGTCTTTTAGGCCCCCTGCAGACAGGCGGAGTAGCAAAATAAAAAGAAATAAAGAAAATCAAAGATATCCGAAAAATAACATACCTACCTGCTTAAAATTTTTTGCTCGTCTATTTTTTTTCTGGGAATTACAAAACTTCAACAGTCGGCCATACCAAAATTGAGTGACAATTTTTTCGTTACCATATGAAAAAAAGGTGCTTCCAATTTATCGGCTTTCCGAATTTCAGTAGCGGAGTTTTTCCCATGAATCTATTTCCCTATCTTCGGGCGAAGTGTGATGCGACGCACACAGTAGCAGAATTAAATGAATAAAAAACTAGGTTAGGAAGCTTCCCAACTTTCGAAAAATACTAGTTTTCGTGCAAGGCTTGGTCTTTATTGGGAAATTTAACTATATATGTGATTCGTTGCGGTCATTAGGTATTATCATCATAAAGGCTTCTTCAAACAGGCGCGACACGACATGCGACGCAAAGGCACCGCAAGTCGGTGCCTTTGTGTCGCGCGCGATTATATCGCGTGTTGCGCTTGTTTGTAGGAGCCTCAAAATGCCATGTCTGTAGGTCGGTGTTACCCGAAAGGCAGAAGTATATAGTGCAATGTTTCACCAGCTGTGCTTGAAAGCTCGTGCAATAAGGTGTAAAAACAGACTCTGGGCTGATTCTGAGAAGTTCCTGGAGAAAAACTCAATCACACTTTGCCCGATCTGTAAGATCAAATCCAAGACCCCAACTCTTGCGACCATTACACCAACAAGTACAGTCATCATATTAGTCTGAACATCCACTTCACCTTCAAGTGCAGAGATAGTTCAAAAAGAAAAGTGCCGCAATACGCTCGGTCACGGCAGTTCGTAATAATTCTCTTGACGTAATATCACGCACGCTGCATGCGGATCGAACCCTATTTTTTGTCTTGTACATTTACTTTACGTAACAGTATATTTAGGTTCCCTAAAACAACAACCAATAACCCTAAATATATCTAGTCCCTAAACGAAACTAAACAATCAAGCAAATATAAACATCGGTTGTAAGTATACTCATTGAGCCAAGTTTTCGCGCTACTCTAACCAAAGTCGGCCATAGTCCTGGAACTTCGGAAAACTTCGTGAAACTCCGCCAAAGTTCGGACATTTCGGGAACAATAAAAGTTGTTACGAGTTAGAAGACTAATCTAGACGCTTTAATTTGATGTTAGTATTTATTGTTAATGCTGTTCTCGGGAACTTTGACGTTTCTTTATTTGATACGTTCGACCTTCACGCTGAGTTAGGTCTAGGGATAAGGAGAAACTTTATTTTGGGTTAAGATATAACTACCTACTTAAGAAGAAGATGATGATACTTGTAAGATGTTACTTCTTTTATTTGCCAGGGAGCAGATATAAAGTTGACACAATGAAATCGTTTTGTTGGTCGTATCTTGTCGGACTTAGAGCTAACCACAATCCAATATAACTGTTATAGGTGAAACACAGTTTGTAGCCCGGGGGGTAACTTTTATTTCTCTATTAACGTTACAAAGATTTGTACAAATGTTGTTGGGGATAATAAAATACTCTTGTGGTAACCGCAAAATAATAAAATACCTATCGCTTTTTGTTGAAGAACTAAGTTTTTCTTTATTACTTCTTAAAGATAACTACTTTGTAGAGTTTAGTACCAATTTGCAAGATCTCCGCTACTTTGTCGATAGCGACCACCACTTTAGAATAAGATGTTAATATGTAGTAGCAATTAGTCGAATAAAATCTCAAAATGATTCCTATCAATGATACTACATAATTTTACATCATGATGTGCCCTGTCAGCCTGCCGAACTTTTCCTCTATTCCTTTTTAATATTCTGAAATTATGAAATAGTGTTTACAAAATACCCGTGGAGGTTGCATGGGAAAGTGTTGTATATTAATACTTATTATGTATGTACCCTATGTACAGACGCCAACATCAAGCTATTACAATCTGTCAAATTTCTTTAATCGATTTTCAACTTTATCCTCAAAACATACGGTTCAAAGATGATTAGGAAAATTTGTCAGTTTCGGGTAGCTTGATGTGCTGGCGTCTGTACAAAAAGATATGGTTTGTACTCTTTACTCAATATTGTTGTCACTTGTGATATTTTTTATTGAAAAGCTGTTCGATTCAAATAAATAAAATTCACACTGAAAGAAATAAGCAGTAAATAAAAATGAAATTGATCTGAACAGATTTAAACAGTTCCTGAGGAGCCTAACGTTCTAAACAGTATTTTTTACTGATCCGAAAACAGTTAAAAGCTTGAGGCAAAATGTTACCGTCATGACCATTGACTTATATATTATTCATAAATTTTACGTTTTAAGTTGCACAAAATTAACTGTTTTATTAATTTGGTGATATCTTTCAAACCTTTGAAATTTACTTACATTACATTAATGGGGGTTTTCCTTTTTTTTGTTGTTTTTGTCAGTAAATAGTATGTTCAATCATTTAAATTTACTATTTTGTCTCTTACTGTTAAAGTCAGTAAGTCTTAATGAAATCGCTTTAGTCATTTTAATGTGGTGTAGTAAGAAATTATTTTTTTCAGTGCAATACTTTTCTTTTATCAAGCTTATTCTTTCAACAGAAAGCCATGCAGGCTAAACCCTCCACGGTACCAACTAAGTTGATTAACTACAAATGTCAATAATGACTGACTATCAAGCGAGAGATCTGTACATTCAAACCCAGTGGAAGGCACGAACCGAACTGCAATCAAGTTGGGTCAAGTGTCCGTGAGTGTTATTAGCGACTAGTTTCTAGTCACAGAGATCTAGGTATTCAAGTTAAGCTAACGATGGAAAATATACAGGCTGACAGGGACATCGACGCGCAACTGTAATCATGAAGCTAGCACGTAGGAGAATCAAGGTAACCGACATAGTTCGAAGAATTGCCAAACTTAAGTGGCAGTGGGCAGGGCACATTGCTTGCAGAACGGATAGCCGAAAGGTTCCGATGTGGGGACCGCGTACCGGAAGACGTAACGTTGGAAAGCCTCACACAAGGTGGACTGATAATCTGGTGAAGGCCGCAGGAATCCGCTGGAAGCGAGAAGAGAACAGAATCGGTCGAAGTGGCGGTGCTCGGTCCAGTCTTATGTTCGGCTTATAGAGGTATGAGAAACAGGGTGTAAAGTTCACTCATACTCAATAGAAAAGGGAGGATCCTCCGACCAGACGGGTGTTGTGTCTGGCGGGCAACAGCCCGATGATTCATGTCGGGCCGTTGTATCTATGCTAGATGCGCAGTAAACTCTGCTTGCGAGATGCAGGATTTTGCGTGACGTCAGTATGACGCGTTGTCCGCATGTGGCGTTGTAGATACCGCTACAACCTATTGGTTGACTTACAAAACAACAAGCACAAGGTTGATACAAGATCTATTAAAATTGGATTATTTAGGCAAACGAGTACCTACTTAAGTTGCTTGCTTTGTAAACTTGGCACTTTATTACCAGATACATTGTATATTATTGTCTCAATATAATGCTGTTACTGCAGCATGGCAATAAGGCAATACAGCCAGTTTAATGCGTCGTTAACCCGGGGACATTGCTTAACTACTGTTTTAACCTTTATGTCCCAGTAAGGTAGAACACCGATGGGGGGGGACACTCCTTGTATGATGCGGAAATACTGACTCACAGAATGCTCTCTCTCTCTTGTTATGTATTTTGTACAAACGCTAATTATGTGTGAGCGTAAGCGAGGCAAATGGAGTACAATGCGTGCCATGAAAGATGAGACTTGACACACCACGTGGTTTGACATGCGCAGAACACGATTTTAGGTATCTTTAGCGGTATGAGGTCTGAGTGCGGGACGGGACCGGACGTCATAGGGGCGGCGAAAAGAGCGGGGGAGGCGGGGTCAAGTCTCATTTTTCGTGGCGCGCATTGTATGTAAGGATCGGAGCAGGTGACGTTCTGTAGTTTCTGCCTACCCCCGTGGGAGGAAGGCGAGAGTTGTGTGTGTATATTTTTATTGTAATAGATATTTGTACACCTTTTGAGAATGTGATAAAGAGGGGCTTGTGGCTAAGTAATAACAGCCACACAGGTCGATCGATCAGGTCAAGCTACGCTTGCCGCGGTTGGTCCGTGGATGGGTGACTATCTTTACATACCTAGACCCCTCCGTGCCTCGAAAAGCACGTTAAGCCGTTGGTCCCGGCTGTCATTCGTGGATCCCTGACAGTCGTTACGGGTCGTCAAGCCCGAAAGTCTGACAACCTGTCTTTCCAAGTGGTTTTGTATTACCCAGTAATTGGGTTGTGAAGGTCAGATAGGCAATCGCTCCATGTAAAATACTGGTATTCAGCTGCATCCGGTTGGACTGGAAGCCGACCCCAACATAGTTGGGAAAAGGCAATGCAGGTGATGATTTGCATAACTATTAAGGTAGGATTTCAAGTCCTACATACATCACCACCTACATCACCTCATGTACCAAATAAATGATTTGATTTGGAAAACGTCACTATCGTTAAATTCAATTCCATTCCATTCAATATTCTGTTACAGACAAAAATATCAAAGAGCACTACAGTTCTTTAAATAGCCGCCCTGCTAGTTACCGGTATAAATAAATTATCACCACAATGGACTGTCCAGGTTCAGGCAGGAGGCGGGACATGAAACTGCATTTGAGGCATTTTTAAATTACCCATTGTTGGGGCCGCGGATCGCCAATTTGACGCTGTCAATGTCATCAACGTCAAGTGTCATCCAGAGGCCAAAGACACACGTGTGCCAGCCGGCGCTTCCCGCGCTATTCCGTTGAAGATAAAATGACATGTCTATGCACCCTGTATTATTAATTAATTAGGTATAAGTTGTTAATTATGTATTAATTCGGAATAAAACACAAATTATCTAGAATAATATGATCACTATAATAATTTCTTATTTCAATGTAATCCAGCAAGAGGTTTACTACCAGCGAAAATTACCAAGACAACTGCCAAACAAAAGTCCACTTCATCCTTCACATTAAACTTTATTATCCTTTAACATCTGTGTCAGCACCTATTGTGCAATTTATGACATAAGAGCCACCAGATGGCGCTGAGGATGCCAGCTGCCTTGAAAGCGCTTGTCCAGTTTACTGTTGAACGTATTAAGGGGGGGAAATTGTAAGTCACTTTCTTTTTATTTTGTTTAGAAATGCTGTAGACTGTGAAGTTAGTTTCATCACAACATTAAGCCTGTATTCCCGTTCAGTGGGATTGTCCGAAAGGTTTACCGCTGGCCCGGAACATAAAGGGCTAAGGAAGGAACACGGGTGGGTTTTAGTCAGTAAGAGTCTCACACTCCCTTCCGCTCCACTCAGGGCGGGAGGGGTCATTTAATGATTTCCCATCCGGAAAAAAAAGCCTGTATTCCTGAAGAATTCCTGAAATATATTTGTACAAATACCTCTGCTACCCAGAGGTATTTGTACAAATACATTTCGCGAGTAATGTTTAAGTCCCATGTAATAGATAAATAGGCTCTTCTCCGTAGGAAACGACCAATTGGAACCGTGCACCTGTTTCTTAGAGCTCATACAGACGAGCGACACGCCTCGACGGCAGAGGCAACCTTCAGACACGTGTCGTGTGCACACTTGAGTGCCCATTTAGGTTAATGTGAAATAATGAATTGAGGCACTGATCCATACTCCGGATTGTTACTGAGAAATTTCTTTTGAAAAACCAAATAATCCTTTGTCAGTCTGGCTGACAAAGGTTTATTGGGTTTTTCAAAAGAAATTTGAACCCAGGATCAGTAGGTCACTATATTACTTAGTCGGTTGATAATAATATTACACCTGGATAGAATAAATTGCTCGTTTTCAATAACATTACGTGTCACTTTTAAAATAATGCCTAATAAAAGCGTACTTAAGATTATGATTTATATTACGATATTAGGAAGGATGAAAATACATTTAAAAATACATATACATTACATTTGTATACCTTTAGCATAGCATATGATACACAGGCCTCCTCTCTGTGAGAGGGAGTGGGCCGTAATCCACCACGCGGGCCCAATGCGGGTTGTAAATGTCACGTCTTCGAATTTGGCTTCTAGGACATGCCGGTTTCCTCAAAATGTTTTCCTTCACCGTTTTGAGAGCAGTGGTGATGAAAATAATTTACACAAAATAAAATGCTTGTCTGCGTTCGAACCTACGATTTACAACTCATAAGTCACGGCTGTTACCACTGGGACACAGCTGCTCTACCATACCTTTACTAAATTATAGAGTGTATCAAATGATTATTATCAAAGTTTTGACCAAGTTTATTATATAGCGTGTTGACAATGATTTCGTCAATACCCTACGAGTTTTGGGCAAAGAAATGTATCAATTTGTTGAATATTTTCCCCGGATTGAAAAACTTTAGTTTTGCAACGCGTTCAGATGATGCAATAATGTCAATTTTAACCAATCACTACCAAGTAGGTACCAATCTAAACCTCCTCTATAGCAATTATCAGATAAATCTCTAAGCGGTACTTGCTCGTTGGTACCGCCTGGACAAAATAGTGCCAGCTCGGTGCAGAGTAGATTTATTAGTTCAGGTGAACTTTGCACTTCTAGTACTTGGTAGTGGTACTTACTAATCGTTGCTAATGGGTGCTCGAGTTTGGATGCATTTGAGGATCTTTGTTTTGAGTGGTCGTTCATTAATTTAGTTGTGTTCAAATTGTTGTTTATTGTTTTGTGATTTGATTTGGCATTAAGTGCGTATAATAGAAGTCAACACAGTATTATAGAGGTATGAGGGACAGTCTGTATAGTTCACTCAACCTCCATAGAAAAGGGAGGATCCTCCGACCAAACGGGTGTTGTGTCTCGCGGGCAACAGCCCGATGATTCATGTCGGGCCGTTGTATCTATGCTAGTTGCGCTGTAAACACTGCTTGCGAGATGCAGGATTTTGCGTGACGTCAGTATGACGCGTTGTTCGCGGCGTTGTAGATACCGCTACAGTATAAATTGGTACACCCTAGACGTATCTTGTGGAGATACTTTTTGAATTTTGATAAACTTAAGTCTATACTTTTCTTCAACATATTCATAAGGGACTAGCTTCTGCCCGCGACTTCGTCCGCGTGAAATTTCACCCTCCCCCCATTCAACCTCTTAGGGGTGGAATTTCGAAAAACCCTTTCTTAGCGGATACCTAATCATCACAAAGAACACACCCTCCAGATTTCATGTCTCTAGGACCTGCGGTTTAGGCTGTGCGTTGATATATCAGTCAGTCAGGACTTTGAATTTTATGTAAATACGTATAGATAAAATAAAGCTGTTAGTTTTGTACTTAAATAAGGTTAATATTGTTAGTGTAAGGGCCGCCATTTGCGGTGAAATCCTCCTCCAAACCGTTTCCGGCTATTTGTACGATTTCGTCACTCCATCTTTTAAAAGGAGGAGGAAAGAAAGGATAAGTAAAGGAGGAGGGGTTTTTTTTCCTTTTCTTTTTTTATATATTGGGTACCAAATTGAAATACTTTGACCATCTTTCATCCATAGCTTCAACTATATAGGTACCATTTTATTTACTCTGTTTCACAGTTTCTGGAATTTTAAATCTGTTATCAAATTATTGTCTTGGGTACAAACGCCATCAGAGTTGGTACCTGCTGTAAGAGCCTTCACTACCAGGATGAGTAAATGAAACGACAGTTTGTCATTTCACTTTAATAAATATTCCTAGAAGACAGTCCTTCACTTTCAAGTTTTTGTTTAAATTCTATTATTTTTAAGCGACTTAAAAAAAAGGAGGATGTTATCAATTCGGTTGAATATTTTTTTTATGTTTGTTACCTCAGAACTCCGTTATAATAAATTAATGTTTGTCTCGTATATCTACCATCCACTATTCAAAGTACATAGAAAGATTGCATTCAAGCACCAAATAGGCTATAATCTCTACTGTATCTAACTTGAATGCAGTATGTACTTACCACACTCAATATGATCAGGCATGGTTAACTGTCTGATCATTTTCAACTCTTAGCAATATTGGTTTTCTGCGTGTTACAGCGATATACAATTTAACCACCAGAAAAAGAACCTTCTTTATCTTATATCTTAAGAGCTGAAGAATATAAATAACATCGTGAAAGATCACGAGCGATCCGATATTCAGTGATATCTAGGTACATCTCTACCGCCACCGCCGGCTCTCCGCAAAATGAACAAAAAATCACCCAGTCAAGTTTACTTTTTACTAACTTGAAGTATCGAAGAAAAGAGGGGTGGAGTGGCTGATAAAAAACGGGGAAAAATATGCTTCACGCTTTTTATGGAGTAAACTACGTTTAGGTTTTTCATAGTCTTTTTTTATTCAAAAGAAACTAGGCTATGCATACAGCCAATCAAATGCAATTTCAATGCTTTGACACTTGTGTACCATTTTCAAATCCTATTCTATACCAACATAATAAGAAATTTACGTCAATGTTTTTATCAACAAGAGTTAGAAGAAACCTCATGCTGAAGTCAAAAGCTTACTAAGTATAGCCCACTGAAGAGTATGATTCTGCATTGCAACTGTGGCCAACCGAACTAATTAGGATTTCCACTGTTCAGTCAACTGTTAGACAACACTATTTGGTCTAGAGCAGTTACTCTATGGTTCAGGTGAGGAAACAAGTTGGACTTGAAGTTTTTGAATCTGAATCATAAACACATATTAATAATTAGGTATACTCTGTGTAAATAACTCGGAGGGCTTGGAGGGGCTTGAGGCTAAGAGATAACAGCCGCGTGGGTCGATCGATCAGGGTAAGCTACGCATGCCGCGGTTGGTCCGTGGATGGGTGACCACCTTTACATATCAAGACCCCACCATGCCTCGGACATGTTAAACCGTGAGTCGCTGTCAATCGTAGATATTTGGCAGTCAGAAGCCCGAAAGTCTGACAACCAGTCTTACCAAGGGGTATTGTATTACTCAGTAACCGGGTTGTGAAGGTCAAATATGCAATCGCTTCATGTAAAATACTGGTATTCAGCTGCATCCGGTAAGATTGGAAGTCGACCCCAACTGATGACTCTGTGTGATTAACTAACAATATTCTTAAATCTAGTTTGTTATTCATCATCATCATCATCATTTTTGCCGAAAGACGTCCACTGCTGGACATAGGCTTCCCCCAAAAGGGGGGGTTTGCCATAATCGCCATGCTTGGCAGGCGGGT
The DNA here is from genome assembly GCA_927399505.1 of Luperina testacea. Taxonomy (NCBI): domain Eukaryota; kingdom Metazoa; phylum Arthropoda; class Insecta; order Lepidoptera; family Noctuidae; genus Luperina; species Luperina testacea. The sequence goes on from OV656774.1 coordinate 1,606,987, forward strand.
TGGCGATCGCAGTATGGTATGGTGGTGGAATGCATAGAGAACCCTGCTGCCCATCCTCCGGTACGACCCTTAGTCGCCTTTTACGACACGCACGGGAAGTATGAGGTGGTGCTATTCTTTAAGTCGGGCACCACATAGATTTAGTTTGTTATTAGTGAATTAATATTTACGCAAAGACAGTATAAGGCCTATGTTTGTGTAAATGTATATTCTTCCCATGTCTCTTAGATACTGTGCTTTGATACTAATACACATCTAGATCTATTTGAACTGGACCGAGTTTCATACAAGGACACAGCGGGGTAATTGCGTAACACAATATCAGTAGCAATGGGCTTCATTATGACAGTTCAACAACATTCATTGCGTTATTTACGTTGTTGAGCAGACACGTTTTTCGAACATTATGAAGCAATGGATTAGCAAAATGGAAAAAAAAAAAAAATATTATATTTTTTTAAATTAATGATTCAGATTGTGATTGGAAGTTTGCTACACAATCATTGTGCAGGGCGCTATCACGCGCCTAAACAAATAAGAATACAAATGCAAAACTCAACATAAATTCAGCTCCACAGATTTCTCTGTCCAGCACATAAAGTTTAAACTCCATTGAATACAATTGCGATGCTTTTTTAAAACGCTTTTGACTTCTCGTTTCAGTAAAAATTATATTCGAAAAGTAATTTTTAAAAGGAAAAACTTGCTTCAAGAGTTTTACGAGGCGCTTTTTCTTTGTTCATTGAGTAGGTACTTTGAAGATTTTATGAGTTTCAACTGAGTGCGTTGATGTATTTGAACTGTCTTTTTATTTCGCTATTGGTATTTTTCGCGTGATAATTTTGAATTATTTGGTCCTATTTTCGTTTCGATAAGTATTTTAGAAGGCGAGGATAGTTACCACCTACATGCATAAAGATTTCCCATGTAGTAAGAAAGGTAACGAGACTTGGTGAAGTTGGGATAGCGGCTTTCGAAGGACCTACAAGCGTTGTGTAATTTAGCGGGATTAAATATTGGACGACACGGAATGAATTATGACTTACTTGGGTAACACCAACACGACATCCAATGCTCCCAGCATTGGACGTCGTGTTGGTGCAACGACTGCCGACGTGGAAAAGAGTAATATTTTATTTGGGATACGCACAGTAAATACAATCAATAACAATAACATTAATTCTAACAACAACAAAAACCACTAAAACAAAAAACATAACTACAACAACAACACACAGCAAGAACGACTAAATATGCGGCGCCCGGATCTTAGCAAAGTAATATCAGCACCCAATTAAAGTATTAAACTGCTTTAAGCCCTTTATTGCTCATAAAACGCACCGCAAAATAGATTAGTAATCTCATTACAGCCCGAGACTGAGTGGGGTCACTCTTAATAATATTAAAGACGAGATATTTTTTCTCTAAGCTGTGAACAACACGTGCACCGATCACGCCATCGACGAGTACGTCACACGACTTCTCCAACCGCCCCACTGCTCGACTTGTTTTGCTACCAGTATAAAAGAGGGAGCAGCGAAGCGGCGAGGGCCCTTTAGGGTATATACTCGTATGTTCTGTGGGCGAGGGACTTGACCATTTGGACATCGTACGGACAACATGTGCTCAGAAACTGTCTCGCGTTCCGTATCTGGTTGTATCGTGTACCTACAGTGTATGATTTGCTAGTGTGACTAAATTGTTCATGAAATTATAATCTGATTTGAATTGCAAACCGTTTTTCTATTGCGCAATAACCAACACTACCCACATAATACGCCCACAGTAATTAAAATACGCCTGATAATAACGAGACACACCATACCTTTTTCTATAAATCCTTTGACTTTAACATGAGATAGTGTTTACATATCTAATAGTTACATACACTACACAAAAATTAAATTAAATATTTACAATGTTCATCCGGCACCCGTATTACCACTTAGTTCAATACACAAGAATATCAACTACTAAGCATCTTGTTACAAACCTCATAACATAAAAACATCTTCAAAAAGTTACTAACAAAATCAAACTTCCGCCAGAATCGGCTATTGACAGTCTACCGGCCGATCAAAGCTGATCCAATAAGATTACATAGCTGTTATCCGATTACCAAGGTTACAATCCGAGTAAGATGGCCGATTTGACGACCGCACTGATATCCGGTCACACTGACACCTCGCTTGATTTATTAATCCGGGTATATTTATTGGTGTGACTATTGGTAAACAAATTTACTTAATGAAAAGTAGCTTTTTATCCTTCTACAGGTCTCAAACTAACGAGCGATAGTGATTTAGATTTAAGGGGAGGTTTTCTGAGCCTGTTGGCCTTTGAACCGCTTCCTCGCCTCCCCCAAATGCAGCGCAACTGTGCGCCGCCGACGATTTCACGGAAAATCCATGCCACAGTATAAAATATGTACAGTTGATCAACTGAATTAGTTTTTCTAAGGTACAATTTTTTTCTTAGGTTTATATTTTATAGTGCCTACGGTGTTGTGAACTAAGAGTACCTATTAATTAAAATGTCGTGAGTACCTATTGTACGTTTTCACATTACCTGATAATGGCGATTGTGGGGGGGTAGGTTATCTCCGGAAATCTGGTCTAACTGTTCGACTACAGAACAAAAGTGATCGAAACATTGGAAGTAGGTACCCAAATCTATTGTGATGTATATTCCTTCTTTATCCATAGACCATTAATCGATGTTATTAAAGTGTGTATTATCCTTATACTTCGATAGAATGCCATTAATACTGTATTATCAAGCTCAAACCGGTATTTGGCAATATCGAAATCCTATATGATTTATAACGGCCCGTTTGCCAAGGCTTATTGTCTTAACGATTTAACCTATCTATACGTATGTACAGTCAACAAAATAGATAAGTATGCAGGATCGTCGGATATAGTTGAAGTTTAGTAAGAAACCGATGGACGTTTTCGACTGAAATTTAATTTGATAAATGAGCTGTTTTTTTTCTATTAAATTAACTGCAGCTACACCTAGTTATATCAGGGTACAACTGCGGCTACACCTAGTTTTATCCAGGTACAACTGCGGCTACACCTAGTTTTAGCCGGGTACAACTAGGTGCAGCCGGCAATATGCGGTTCGTGTGTACTTCGGGAGGCGACGTAGCATGCAAGAGCGAGCGAAGGGCTCCCCGAGGTTAGATTTACTTAAAACTACGTATAGCCGCGCTTCGGCCATTAGCCGTAACATATAAGACATTATTGTCCGTACGGTTAATTTTTCGATTCCTTGCCGTTAACAAGACATGATATTGATGTGGTAAGATTTCACGGGGAAAAATAGAGAATTGGGTCCCTGGTGAAATGTGGGTGTTACTAAGGGACATCTCTGCGTAACCCTTCTGGGATTAGAGGCGTAATGTTATGTAAATTACCTTCATTATTATATTGCTCTAAGGTTGATAAACGGGTCGTTAGATTTCGATTAGGTTACTATTCTCATCTGTCTAGCGTTTTCCAACTATTTTGGGGTCGGCTTCCAGTCTAACCGGATGCAGCTGAATATCAGTATTTTACATGGAGCGACTGCCTATCTGATCTCCACAATCCAGTTACTGGTAAGACTGATTATCAGAATTTTGCGCTTCTGAGGACCCATAACGAATGTCAAAGATACAGGAATGACAGCCGGGACCAACGGCTTAACGTGCTTTTCGAGGCACGGAGGGGTCACGGTATGTAAAGATCACCCATCTACGGACCAACCGCGGCAAACGTAGCTTGACTTGATCGATCGACCTGTGCGGCTATTATTCTTTTAGCCACGCTATTAATATTAACTATCCGTTTTTATAACGAGTTTGCAATGGTAGCGAGGTTTACAACAAAAATAAATGAGTGTTTGTTCGAACGGAAATAGGAGAGAGAAAAGAATGGTTTTCGCAATAAAAGTAAAAGGTAGATGCGTTCTGAATCGACTTCGAATTTGAATCTGAAGCCTCACTGCTTGTTTGCTCATTAAAACGCTATCCAGGTTTTAATTAAGTCGTGTACCTAATTTAATTCAAGGGGTTTTTGCAAATAGTTTTCTGTGGGATCTTATTTGCATTTTAGGAATGAAGTTCTCTAAGCCAACTTTAGGTAGGAGTTGACTGGTAGAAATCGTCACCACAGGAAAATGCATTATGCTCCTCCATGCAACTTTATGTCTCCCTTTCTATAATATACGAGTGTGTGTACTTACTAGTATTGTGTAAGGAACGTCGTTCTTGACGGGGGTCCCCGACCACACACATTTTTGACGTGACAACGTCTAATAAATCGATGAAGCTGGTTGCACTCACGAAAAAACATGACTCATGTAGCGTTACCTCGCGGCCTCGCTCTGTAGCGTTCCATGGCGGCTTGAAGTGCAAGCGAAGATTAACAAATGCAATGCAACTATTCCATCAGTATTTTCTTATGACGTTGTCACGTTCAACTATCGTCAGTAAAGTGACTTTAGAGACAACCTATTTTTTTTATTCCGGCAGTTCTTCGTCATTACGTCAATGCTGAGGACCGTGACCACATACGTCGCGTCTCCAAGTTATGCGGTCTTCTGCAGCGTCGACCGCTTGGTAAATGCTGCCTCCAACAGCCGTCTTGATCGCGTCTGACCATCTTGCCGGTGCTTATATTTATGTACATAAATCTACAAAGGTAGAGAAAAGCACGCGTGTTTAATACACTGCATTATGGACCTAAAAGTGGTTTATTAAGAGCCACTTTACGAGCAAATATGTTGCAAAATATGTTTTCCCAATGTAGATGACTGAATGAAAAGCTTTTTCATAACTCTATGATGAAACGCTTGCTTCATCACAGAGTTATGAAAACGCTTTTAGTTTCGGAGAAGGAATCCATCATCATTTTAGCCCGAAATCATCTACTACTCGATATAAGCCTCCCTTTTTATCAGCCATACTTCCCGGCTCCGTGCGGCTACTCAATCAATCTAAATCTTATGTGTCGCAAAGTTTTAGTTGAGTGTTTTCGCCATGCATAGACACCCGTTAATGAATATGGGACAAAACAACGTTAGGTTCGATATTGTACTGAATTAACTTTTTATTTACCTACTAGCTGTGCCCGCGACTTTGTTCGCGTGCATGTCGGTAAAAAATTGGATTTCATAGGTTTTTTTTTTGCGGTTTTTATCAAAAAAGAAAGAAAGTAGCTTAAGTTACTCCTCATAACATCAGTTATCTGCCAGTGAAAGTCCAGTCAAAATCAATCCAGCAGTTTCGGAGATTAGCCTGCACAAAAAGACAGTCAGACAAAGATAAAAAAAATGTTTTGTTGTTATAAGTATCGTATGTATTTAGTAAAAAGCTAATATTTTGACATTACAAACAGACTTATATTTTTCCGAGCAAATTTTCAATTTTCCTTTGAATCTCAACTGCCGTCGAGGTATTTGAATAGATTGCAAGCCTACTATGTTTTGGCACAGACATTAATCCGGCTTCATGGTCAGTTGACTCTCAATGTAACAGGTGGCGCCACCGGTCATTGGCTTGAAGGGGTTTGAGCCTGTTACTGACATCAGTTATGAGGTTAGTGATCAAATTGAATGGGTCGAGAATGGTGATAGATTTGCAAAGGGGTTACGGTGTAGGTACAGTTGAGTAGTTGGGGGTTAGACTTGGTATAAATAACAGAACGTCTCTATACCTAGCATGTGGAAGCACATGCCTCGCCGCGAATATGAACGTTGCGAATCATGCGATGAGCGCCGTGTGCTGCGCATGCCTCGCGATGACTGTATCTGCCTTATAACATCCTTGGTGCGCAGGGTCCGCGCCAGCTCCAACACCATCTTGAGGATGTTGGCTGAGAGGTTCGACTGTCAGTACATTAACCATTGTTGTATGCTTAATGTAGTGACAATAAATGATAAATGATTTTATTTCTGTAAGTAGGTTTGCACAAACACTTTTACACGTCAATCATCAATAACAAGAAAATGTGTTTTATTACTAACATAGTTTGTAAGTATAATATTGTTACTAACACTATGAGTCTTGTTGCTCGAAATAAATGATTATTATTATTATAACGTCTATAATTTTTTTTTTTGTAAAAGATAAGTAAGTATAGTCACATTTCACCAGTCTCATGACTCTCATGTAATAGCGGGTGTGGGTGCAGACGTACTTGAAATTGTAGCAGGACATTTCCGTGAAAGACACTTGCGTGAACCCACTTGCGTGAAGATACATTTCCGCGAATGGACTTTTGCGCGAAAGACACGTCTTGCGCGAAAAGATATTTCCGACGTGATGTTATGAAGCAATCTCATTACTGCAACTTTTTCGCGCAACTCTCATTAGACGCAACTCTCATTAGATCTTTCGTGGAAATGTCTTTTCGTGTTAGTGTACCTTCGCGCAAAAGATCATTCGCGGAAATGCCTTTTCGCGCAATTGGGTTTCGCGAAAATGTCTTTCGCACAAGATCCACTTGAAACCACTAACGCAACCGGGTACTTATACTACATATATTTATCTAGCTAAGTAACTCATTCTTTCTCTCTTTGACTTCCAAAGCTGTGTATTATCAAAGAAAGCGTCAAAGCACCAGCCTATACAAATCCTAGGGAAATTCTTTTGTACAAAGAAATAAAAACACCAATGCCTCAAAATATTTTACCTTACGAGTAGGTGCCTTTCTCATAAGTTTGCCCAAATGTGTGGATTTATTCGAGGGTCCCTGAAATAGAGCCACTTCCCTTTTGCAGTAACACTTGTATGAATTGTATAACCGTACATACGTCTATGTATTGAAGGTTTCTTTGGGAAGAATGCTTGTTGCTAGGGTAAAGGGTCAAAAATATGTATATTTTTCTCCAAATGTAAGGCATTTTTTCTTTCTACACAGTTCGTTCCAACTAAGTGGTGGCCCAGTGGTAATGGCTCTGACTTACGTGTTGTAGGTCGTGAGTTCGATCCTGGGCAGGCGCTTTACTTTGTGTAATTAATTTATCAACACTGCTCTCAAAACGGTGAAGGAAAACATCGTGAGGAAGCCTGCATGTCCTAGAACCAATCATTCGAAGACATGTGACATCTACCAACCCGCACTGGGCCCGCATGGTAGATTATAGCCCAATCCCTCTCGAACATGGGAGGCTTGTGTCCCAGCAGTGGGAATATTATAGGCTAATTATGCTATGAAGGATTGACATCAAGCCACAAGTCTCACTATATCAAACTGTTACAATCATAAACAGGGAAAACAAAGTACCTAACGCTAAAAAGATTTATCAAGAAGAAGGATCTAAAAGAGTTGTAGGTACACCACATTTTAGTGTAAACACGTCTGTCCTCGACGATACGTCGCGTAGGTACACGTGTTCTCGCTGTACGTCGCAACGACGTAACTAATCTCATCGGATGTTTTGTGCGCGACTGTACGAGCCTGGTATGGTAGATCGTGTTTGTTTTAAGGATAGATGTAACTACAACTAAAAAGCGGTAGCGGGGGCGGATAATGAAAACGTACAACCCGGTTACTGAATTGAGAAACTCTACTTTAGCATTACGCTGATTCTTTCAATACAACGTGCCGCTACAATGGAGACATTAATTTAACGCATGGGTAAAGGCTCCTTCAAACAGGCGCGACACGACACGCGACACAAAGGCACCGCAAGTAGCGCAGCGAGCGTGCCTTTGTGTCGCGCGTGATTATATCGCGTGTCGCGCCTGTTTGTAGGAGCCAGTAATCACAAAAACTACTCGTATAACAACATAAAATCATTCTTAGTTTGAAAACTACCGCCTGCGCCGCCGCCGCCGACATAGGGCTTTCTCTCTTTCCTTCAATTTGCTTACTCTTTGCAAGTTATTCGTTTTAATTTCATTGATGCGATGATCCATCACCACGACACATAACAGGTTGCTCCAAGATGCTATTTTAGAAAATTGTAAATATGAGTTATTATTTTTTTGTTTGCAAAAAGCTTAAGATTTTTTAATTAGACTCTTTGCAGACATCGTTTATTTAGCATTGGCAACGTAGTCACTTTTGAGAAGCTTGGATACCAGCGACGGACTGACTTCGCAGTCAACAGATGCAGCATCGATAGTAAGCGCTCTGTTTCGCAACTTCAAACCGGGCTCAAACAAAACGAGTTTGTATTTGAAGCCATAAAATCGCCAATTGCACATGCTCAAATGCTAATGCTAACTGCTTATATGCCTTTTGGGTAGAACCACGCTAGACTTCTCATCGTCAGCATGCAACAGTCCACTGCTGGACATAAATGCCTCTCCAATTGCATGCTATTCTCGGCAACTCTCATCCAGCTGCTGTCTGCCACCCTGCGAAGATCGTGGCTCCACCTAGCCTGACGGTGTCTTATCTTACATTTGTCGATTCGCGGTCTCCACTCAAGAACGTGTCTATCCCAATGGTTATAGCCACTTCAGTTTGTTTATTCTGTGAGTTTGTTCTATGAGCTATGGCGACAACTTTGGTTATCTGCCGGACACAGTTTACGCCAGACCAGCAGTGATATTTATGATTGTACATTTTATCAGCTTGTAACATTCCCGCTACCCGCTCACCATGTTGCCTGTCTCAATCCTTCCCCAGTCTGAATCCCCCGCCGCGGACGTATTCTTTTATGAATATGACGTTGTTCTGGGATGACGTCACTGTGTGTACTTGTAGAACATACATAGGTATGTAGACAATTTATTTATGATTCTTCTTTTATTTAACGTTCGCAGGAAATGGGGATGACGGCTTTGTTGGGCACGGGAAATTGCATCGATTTAAAATACCAACCAGCCTGTCACCGTTTCACAGTAGTGTAAAAGCTTCTTCTCATACAGAGAAGACATCTAGATAGTGATATTATACGTCTGTCTAGTTGTTGCTTACAATCCATACCTACTTTATATTATAAATTCGAAAGTAACTCTGTCTGTCTGTATGTTACCTTTTCACGCCTAAACCGCTGAACGGATTTCGATAATATTTAGCGGATAGATAGATTGCATTCCGGGGAAGGACATAGGATAGTTTTTATTGACATACCTTGCGGGCGAAGCCGCGGGCGCGGCTAGTCAGAGGTTGGGTGACCATTTTTACTACATACCAAGACCCATCCAAGCCTCGAAAAGCATTTTGAACCGTTGATCCGGCCGGCTGTCATTAGAGGATCTTTGACAGTCGTCAGAAGTCGTCCGAAGCCCGAATGTCTGGCAACCAGTCTTACCAAGGGCTACCGTGTTACCCAGTAACTGGGTTGTAGAGGTCAGACAGGAAGTCGCTCCACGGAAAATACTGTTACTCAGCTGCATCCGGTTAGACTCAAAACTCAAAGTATTTACATACTTCAATTAAACCATTTACAGGCACTTTTGAATTGTCAAAGAGTCGGTCAGTTAGAAATTTGAAGCTAGTTGCCCATTCCAAAACGTAGATCTTTATAGAGAAGAACGGGAAAGAAACTCTAAGGACACTCTTTTAAATCAAGACATTACAAAATTCTGGGACTGGAAGCTGACCCCAATATAGTTGGGGAAGGCTAGGCAGATATAATGTGTATAGTTTAGTTCTCTTATATCGATCTATCAACAGTTGCGCTTTGGGAGCGATCCCACTTGCTACGATACCTATCGAGTACTCTTCGTCAGCTCAAAATGTTAATGACACCTCTAACAAGACGCTTCAGAAACCTCAGCAAATGTGTTCCGATGGAAGCGGAACCAATGGATGCCGTATACATAATTAAACAGCTATTTTCATCTGCAAAGGTTCCTCTGATCCCGAATTATTCCTTGAGTAAAATTAAACGGTAATTTCTCTTGTGAGAGCGAAGCTGTTTGAGATGTACTCTTTATTATGATGAATATATTTGGTTGGTTTGACTGCCTCATTGGTAAAGTGGCCGCAAGCGTACAGCGCCAGTCCATCTAGATGTTAGATGCTCCGCGCTCCGTTTTCTGACGCGGTCTTCTTTCAAGGACTCGTCTGCTTTAACAGCCATCGATCCTTTGATAGGTTTTGGCGATTCAGTGCCCCTGCAGCCCTCTAATTCTGCAAGCTGTTTGGATTTATACTTCTAAATTTGTAAGTATTACAGAGTGAATTTGGTTTTCCAGCAGTTATTTTGTTGAAAATGTGGTTATTCACCCCAGCGGTTGTAATACACGCCATAATAATATCGATACCTATATAATGCAACCTAAACACAAAACTACGATGACACAAACTTTCTGCTAGAACAAGTTCATTGTGCGAAGATGCCGAGTCATCGCGCACAATCTAAGTTGGGGGTGACAGTGTATCGGGCTGTGTGACAGACACTTTTGTGGACACTTCTGTGATACTTAAGCGGGTTTATTTCTGATCGTACTATTACTTAGGCAACAATAATATTGTGATAAATTTCAACTCTTGAAAAAATTTAACTAACTACGGTTTTTTTCTCTATATGTTAACTTGCTAAGTGGTTCTCTAGAATATTTCATCTGTTTGAGCAGATGATTATATTTTGCTTAGTTTCTTTATTTCTTTCTATCGTATATGTACTTCTAATAGTTTCAGATTTGTCCATAACGACCCACCTCAATAAATCACGAATCCTTATGTGAAATGTGCGTGTATGACAAAATGTATGAACGTAAATGAGGCAAAAGGAAAGGTAAGTATCGTAGTAGGGCGTTCTTTCGTTCGTTCGTGCCTACCCCCATGAAGGAAGGCGCGAATTTATGTATGTCAAGATGTTGCTTTGCATCCTCGTCAAAATTCAGGAGGTTGTCATAAAAGACGTAAATAATCAATTTAAATTACGGTACCTGGCCAATAATAATAAACGCTCCTTTTTTTTGTTGTTTACATTTGACACTAATTCAGAATGAAGCTCTTCATAAAAGAGGAGAATCACCCGTCGCCATTCCACGCGCGAGGCACCGCCCACTTAGGTACCTACGACACACATACACGCGCTTGCGCACGTGCGCGCTTTATACCTAGAATGACCGAATAAATGGCCATAATTTATCCTAGTTCGAATTCGAAAATCACCTTCATTATTGTCATAATTAACTCATTTTTAAGTATCATAAGAATGCGGAAATCTTACTCATGAAAGCAGTAGTGCCCCAAAGAAAAGTTCATTGACCTACTGTAAGTAGTAACCTACGGTAGTTATCAGCTGATTAACAAAATGTTAGTTTTGCTTTATTGCGTTTTATTGCAATCCTGCTGAAAGAACAATCCTAAAATTGGTATTCTTAGATCTTAGGGCTCTTTCAATTTATAGGTTTCGTGTCGGACCGCTGCCGCACGTTTACCGTGCCGGGCCGCTGCAGTACGGTAGCAGTCCGATACCAAACGCCTAAATCGAAAGCGTATCCGACTGCCGTGCGTTTGTATGCTAGTGTTAGTGTAGTGTTTGTTGTGTGTTATTATTGTTTGCGACGTTGCCGTCCTGTTGTCGAGCGTTCGCGGTACCGACGCCGCACTGTTGCCGCACCGCGCGCTTTGTATGAAAACAAACTACCGTGCGTGCGCAATACCGCTTCGGTACCGCAGCGGTCCGACACGAAACATCTAAATTGAAAGAACCCTTAATAATAAAAACATGTAACAATCCTACTACAATGCGTGCCACGAAGGATGAGACTTGACACACCATGCACATGGTTTGACATGCGCAGTACACGATTTTTTTTTTATTATTATTTTAGATTTATTCGCTTTACCTATTTATCAGTACACGATTTTAGGTATCTTTAGCGGTATGAGGTCTGAGTGCGGGACGGGACCGGACGTCATAGGGGCGGCGGAAAGAGCGGGGGAGGCGGGGTCAGGTCTTATCTTTCGTGGCACGAATTGTACCTACCGGTAAGATTTAGGTAAGTATAACCTGAGGCGCACAGCTGTTTGTTGGCTATGTTGTATTTACCTAAAATGCGCCGAGATCGCATTGTAGGTATTATTCAGCCTGAGGTTTTCATACCGTTATTATTTTGTTTTTAGTTGTGAATTGGATTTGGAAATTGAAATTGGTTGATTTTAAATTTTCCTTCCTACTTAACGGGCTTAGGACCGGCAGAAATACCTTAGACCGTTTTACTAAATCTAAAAATGTTTTTTGCTTTTTGATGAAGATGGAAAGATGTGCTAAGTAGGCATGTGGTGGTAATTTTGTCTGATAGGTATTATTGGCGTAGTTAAAAATTTGAAATCAACTTATTTACACTAATTATAAGCTAACAACGTATTTACAAATGATTGTGTATGTACAAATAAATAAATTACCTACTTAAGTTACCTGGAGGTATTGTTCAAAGTTCCCACCACCACACTCTAGGCACAGTCTAGCACGACGTCGCTGATTTTGTTTCAGTTTACGCAACACTAACATATTCGTTTTTAAAGTGTCGAAAGCACTGATCACTTTTGCACGTAATTCTGTAACACTGGTGACTTCCTCCGTGTACACTAACCGTTTAACGTCTCCCCACAAATAAAAGTCCAGGGGCGTCAGGTCCGGAGAACGCGGTGGCCAGGCCACAGCCCAGCAAACATTTTTGTCATATAATCAAACATTTATATGACCTTGAGTCTTATTAAAGTTATTTTACAGTAATTTTTTAACTTTTCGTCATGTACTGGTGCGTTATGTGTCCGAATAGTCATATACATTTTTTGTCGTATAATAATGTCATATAGACGTTATTTCGATTTTTTTTTACAATCGTCATATAATAGTGTCTACGACGACATCTATAAAACTTACATATACAACTTTTCGTCGTGTAAACGTTTTCGTAGTATAAACGTCATAATACTGTCAATTTTGTCATATAATTACCTTTTAAACATTTGCTAAACGGATAATAATTGTTTAAACGTAGTATTTGTAACCATTATATATAATTCGAATATAAGTATTACGAACGACCTCTATACATCCTAAAGTATCACAAACATGATAATACGACCGCTATTTAATTAATACTCATATTAAAGGTTTATAATAACCTTGTATACCACTTCCACCATTTCTAACTATCATGGCGTAAACATTTAATACATGAACTCGCAGTTTATAGGTCGGGAAGTTATATAGTTGTCTTATAACGCATTCACATAATAAATTATTAATAAAAATATGTGAAAACATTAAAATTTTAAAAGCGCATTAAAAATTTGTTACAAAATAACCTCACATTAATCAGTAAACTTGATTGCACAATGGTTTACAAGTGATGAAATGGTTTTATCAGCTCAAATAACAGAAAAAATGCAATATTAACTCAGCTGTCAAAAACTGCTAAATTAAATTAATATTTTATAATAATTCGTTCAATATCATCTTTAAATGACAATAACACAACGATTACATCATATAAAAGTCATATTTTGTGACACAAAGTCGAATACACGCCGCAACAGCTATCATTACATGACATGTAGTCAAATCGACGACGTGTATATGACTACTATGCAACTAAGTAGGTATTTATATGACTGTTACACGAAACTCTTAGCGCCGTAAGTTGAATAAAATGGGCCCTAATGCCGTCGAGTAAACGTCCTTATGACATTTATACGATTATACTAAATAACATTAAGTTGCCACCAACACGTCTACTCAACGTCTTAAATGTTTATTGGGAGGTCCACCGCGGCCGATCCACTGGTTGCCAAACCTTTCAGACAAGTACTCGCGTACTTGCCGACCGTAGTGAGGGGGGGCACCGTCCTGCTGGTAGAACAAGTTGCGATGGAGTGCCAAGGGAACGTCTTCCAACATCTCCTCGACAACGTGTTGCAATAGTTCAAGGTATGTGGCGCTGTTGAGGTTGCCGTCGATAAAATAGGGTCCAAGCACGTGGTCCCCTATTATGCCAGCCCACACATTTAGACTAAACCGCACTTGGAATGCATGTCGTTTAGTCACGTGCGGGTTATGGTCGCGGTGAGCCCACCAGTGTTCGTTATGAACATTGTAGACGCCAACTCGAGTAAATAAACACTCGTCCGTCCACAGGATGTTGGCGTCTTGGTGTTCCAGTAACCAGCGACAAAATGTAACCCGTGCGGCGTTATCACCTGGATATAGGTCTTGCACCTTGCGGTAATGAAACGGGTGCTGCTGTTCACGTCTCAATAGTCGCCACACTGTGGTGTGGTGCACTCCAAACCGTCGACCAGCCTCCCGCGTGCTTGCCCGTGGCTCTCGCTGGAAGTACTCCAGGATATCTTCCTGCAAGGCGACAGGCAGGGCTTCGCTGCCGCGAGCTTGAGCATGCCGGGGAACGTCAAACTGCCGATGATCCCGCAGTCTCTGCGTAGCAGCCAGCATAACGCTCTGTGATGGGGGTTCCCGATTGGGAAACAGTTCCACGAACAGCTGGATGGCTCGACTTAGGCTGTCTCCGCTGATGGCATACAAGCGGACCATCTCCACCAACTCAACATTGGAGTAATTGTCCGTCATCTTGCACTACATACACGAGGAGCGTAATTTGCGCATGCACACGGCTCGGCGGCGTCGATTGCACTGCTGGCCGCGGGCAGTGTTGCCACACGCCAGATCGAGAAATCTGGATAGAACGGTCGAAAAATCTGTACAAAATCTGTATGAACACAAAACGCTAAAATCTGTATAAAATCTGTAAAACTGTAATAAAATCTGTACAAAATCTGTTCAAGAAAACAATAGTCACAACACAAAATCGACAAGAAAGTCAAGAAATCTTAGCGCAAATACGACTCGCGATGCTCGACTAGAACTAGAAGTTGAAACTCCAACCAAACAAATCGTTTCATACTGCTCATTTCGTTCATTCATTTGTCCATGGCATCATTTATAGCGTACTGAAGGGATTCCCCGAAACTTATGTTTCATTTCAAACATAGTTTACACAGAACACAGGGAAAAAATGTTGAAGGCAATAAATAAACACTAAATACACTAAAAAGAGATACATTTTCAATCATTTCATCATAGATTATGTGAGGAAGCGAAAATGACGAAAATCTGTATAAAAGTTATGCTAAATCTGTAATCTGTATTGGTGATGAAAAATCTGTATAGATACAGATAAATCTGTATATATGGCAGCACTGGCCGCGGGTGCGGGTGGGCGGAGTTTAGGGAATACGAAATTATCGAATGAACGTTTGCGTTTGTTTGTGTTTGTGATGCGCGGTTATAGGGCTAGTATAGACGCGCTGCGTTTTAATAAGGGTGGTATACACTTACCGACTTCCGATGATAAGAAAAAAAATACCTACTCATTTTATTATTGATTCGGGTCAAGAATCATTAGCATAGTTACCTCCTTGAATTTGACGAGGATGCAAAGCAACACCTTGTATATCGAACATTCTAAACATTGATCAGCATACTTATTTATTTATCCTCCTACTGGTACGCCATACAGCAATTACACCAACGGAACACAAAATTACTTCACGTGCTGCTTTCTATCTATCCTGTACGCGGTGGACATCGAATGGGCGGCGATGGAACACGCATGCTCAAACAGCGTCAACTCCACAGTTCCATTAGTCCATCCAAAGTGCGCACATTCTTTGCGATTTTTTGAGACTCAATGAATTTTTCAAAATAAATATATTAAAATTGTAAAAACGGAAAATTTTGATGTGTCGTCCTGCCTGACAGCAATATACAAGTTGATCAAGTCGGCTATGACCAAGATCAAACTAAAACCAAAGCCCAACGTTCAGCACGCAGAAAACTAATGAACTTACACAAGTCGCATTGATTGTCTGCATATAGTTATGAAAGTATTCCCCAGATTCATCTAGAGTGAGCCGTGAAGCTGTGGCATAGAAAAAATACAGAAGAGACAGTCCTTACTGCCTACAGTTTCGACTTGAGTAATTAGGGACTTGAGAAAAAAAAAACCTTATATTTGTGACACGCACAGAAAATACAAACAATAAAAAAGAACATTAAATCTAACAAAATCATGATAATAAAATAAAATAAAACAATAATAGAACTTTTAAATTTATTTATTATTAATAATTATAATTTCTCATAAAGATACAACAAGAAATAAAAGGGTAGACCTGGGCGAGGCCAAAAGGATCACGACATGAGACTGACTATTTCAGCGGCGTCGTTCTATGAATAAGCGCAGAAAACCCCCCGTAGCTTGGATGCCCGTCGTCAACAATTAATTAAATGCAGCCCAAGTAGATGACTCGACTACCCAGTACAGACACGTCTGGTGAAGAATGACGGGAAGGGCCGACCCTTAATGAGATGGCATAAGGCTAGGTAGAAAGATGTGCGTGGAAAGATATCATTTATTTCGCTTCTATACGGTTTTGTTACTCTATGCTGTGGGTTATTTCATTAGCGCGCTTTATTGGAAATTCCTTCCATTGTTAAAGATTGTCGCTTCGCCATCTTCATTACGTCTTAGAGATTTAAAATGGCGCTGTAGGCTCTTTGAAGAGCTTTTAGTTTGTTCGAAGATTTAATTAATGTTTGTGGATTTATTTCTTGATGAATTAATTTTATGATATTTGATATAAAGCAATATTTGGCCTTGAGTACCTGTAAATACACAACAGACTTTATTGGAAATCTTAAAAAAGGTGAAAGTACCTACACAATAACTTAGACAATTTATATATAGGAAATAACATATAATTATAAAAACTTAACGTGGTCATAACTGTATTCTCAGAAGGGTTAAGCAATGAAATATCAAAAAATATCTACAGTTTCATAGAAAAATACAAAAATTAGCTATGTTACGTTTAGTAATTTTACAGTAAGTTGTTTATTTTCATAAATCCATATTACCTCACTGACAGAATGATAAAAAAGAACAAATGAAGAAAAATTCAGTCTGTATAATATCAGATTTTTCAAATTTATTAGTATTTAGATACAGCAGTGCTATTCTGTAAAAATCTCACCGTGAAAACTTAGGTGAAGTGAGCGTGGAGTGAGCTGTCAATAGTGTCAATTCCTAGCAAAAACAAACTCACTTCACCTAAGTTTTCACGGTGAGATTTTTACAGAATAGACCGGCTGATGTCTTAAAGGGGCTTGTGACTAAGTGAAAAGAGACGCATGAGTCAGTCGATCAGGTTAAGCTACGCTTGCCTTGGTTGGGCCGTGGACCATCTTTACATACCATGACCCTCCGTTTCTTGGAAAGCATGTTAAGCCGTTGGCTGGCATTCGTGGATCTTTGACGTCGTTACGGTTCGTCAGAAGCCCGAAAGTCTAAACAGTCGTACCAAGAGAATTTACGTTACCCAGTAACTGGGTTTTGGAGGTCAGATAGGCAGTCGCTCCATGTAAAATACTGGTACTCAGCTGTATCCTGGTAAAGTGGAAGCTGACCCCAACATAGATGGGAAAAGGTTACGCAGATGTAGCTGTAGATACAGACGTCACACTTACCTAGGTTTGTATGCATGTTATAATATTTAATTCCCAGTCATAACACACCCATATTCATAGTAATGTAGTGGGAAAACTGGATGCTAACTAGTTTGACTCCGGCGACGTTGCTTGCATTTTTTATAAGTTCAGGCAAAGTTGGGGACTTTCAATCAGCTTTTGAACAAACTAGTGAATATTTAACGTATATATTTACGGATAGACCGACGAACTGACGGCGGTAGAATATAGAAGAAGGCGAGGGGATACACACGTGGCATAGACTATGGATAATAGTTGAGTTTTATTAATCTGTGGTTTGATGAAGTTACGTACTTCGAAAGAGTTTGACGGTGTATTAAGTTGGGTATCCTTTTGTGTTTACTCTAACGATCATATAATGTCTTCATAGTGTATATAGAGAAAGCTCGGTCAGTGGGTCGTCTTAGGGGTGGAGTTGTAGGAATTGGTGTACTACGCTTGCAATATATGAGCAGCAAAGAAAACAAAAATATAATTAGGTTCAAAATGTTTTTTTGGGACTCGGTCAATTTTTCGTTTTATTTTTTTCGGAAATCTACCAATTTTATTTTAGTACTAGCAGCATCCCGCGGTTTCACCCGCGTAAGTTTCGATCCCGTGGGAATATCAAAAGTATCCAATAGAAATGGTCTATGTGCCAATTTTCATCTAAATCTGTTCAACGGTTTACGCGTGATTGAGTAACAAACATCCAAACATCTTCACAAACTTTCATGTTTATAATATTAGTATTAACTCATAAATGAAATGAATACACCAAAACGATACAAATTTGGACCAGGCTTACTATTATATCTACTGCAACATAAAGGCATGCGATTTTTTTTTCACACCATCTGCTCGCTAATGTGAAATTATATGTTATGCAAACCAAACGCGAACCTAAACCTAGCGCTTAAATGACTTGCATTACGGTATTTCAGTACAATATGAATACCCGTCTAGAGTATTAATATTGTATTAAATTTCATTATGACCCCCGTTCATTAATGTAATTTGAATTTGGAACGTCAACTGAGAAAGTCGTATGGAAACTTTTTTTTTTGTATTAATGTACAACTCGACCAAAGAGTTTTCACTTCATAGCTTTTAGTTGCCGTTGACGAACAAAATAATTTAATTTCGCAACTTTATAGAGATGTTACATGTAGTACAATATTGTATAGTAATTAAATATGTCGCATCCGGTCATGAATTTGACTAGTCGGAACGCTAAGCGCCATCTGGTGGCGCTTGACAGAGTCTAGCCTGAGTCCGTGGGGGTTAGAAAACAGCTCGACAGAACGATGTGGAGCTCACTTTGGACTGTGGACTTGGAGATTGGACATCGTACGGACAGCATGTGCTCAGAAACTGTCCGGCGTTCCGTATCTGGTTGTGTCGTGTACCTACTGTGTGTAATTTGCTAGTGTGACTAAATTGTTCGTGAAATTATAATCTTATTTGAACTGCAAACGGTTTTTCTATTGCGCAATAACCAACACATAACCCACTGTACGCCCACAATAGTTAAATATGGCTGATAATAACGAGACACACTATACCTCATCCGTTATCAGGCGTGGGATTCGTGTTGGTTGATGCGCAAAATGAGAACGCTAAAAGTGAAAGTGACCGTTGACATTTTAAAAAACAAAGTGCAAACTGCGAACGCTTATTAAATAATCGTGTGGACCTGTTACGAGTTGAACCCAGACAAGCCAGATACGGATGCGCGATCATAGTGAATGTTGTTTTGGGCATAGGCTGTATGCCGAAACACCTTTGCCCAGTGACGCGCCAGTTGCGCCCTACCGCCATGTTAGAAAAAAAAAAAGTGTCTAAAACCGGCGTTTGAGTTCGTTCCCGTAATTAGAAAACGCGATAGGACGCGTGTGTAAACGTAACCGCACACAATACTACAGCTGATTTGTGATTTGCTGAAAATTCACTGCAAGGAGGTCAACTTGTGGCCGTCATTAAGGCGCACAAAGGAAGCAGTATCAACGTGGCTATCGTAAATAGTACGAAGGACGTAACGTGGAACTACCAGTGACGTGGAGTGACTTCAAGAATCGAGCCAAGCAGCCCGCAGCCGTCGGTGAAGCCCTTCGTGTGCTGCAAGTGAGGGAATCGAGGACATGTCGCGACCCGGTGCACGAGAAGTGGCAGCCAAGCAGAGGTGGAGGTGGAGCACGCGCTGCAAGCAGCAGCGGCGAGTGGATGTTTGCGTCGTACAACTACCCGCAGGCACGTTGGAACATAAAGGATGGCAGTGGGGGACGGCGCTGCGCTCTTTGGATCTCCTGTACGAGTGGTCGCTGATCAGGGACGGTGCTTTTCGAGCAAGGAGTTTCAAGACTTCTGCCAAGGAGACGGTGGATTGCAACCACTACAGCCATTAAGCCAGCTACAGATCTATTGTCTACTGAATTTGGTGAGTCGTTTTCATTTTGTTTTGACTCTGGTATCGAGTGCTTCCCTGGTAAACAACAGCAAAGAACGGTTACATTGTTAGGTATAGCCCAATCTAGTTAACGATGCAATTTTTGAATACGCTCACGATAGGTTATGAATGATGCCAGTAGGTTATGTACCAGTCGAAGTAGATTGTGATCACAGTGGTAATGAGTTATGAGCAAGCCTGAGTAGTGGGAACCACGCGAGTAGGGGTTCTCTATCGGCCGTAGTAAAAAGTGTGTAGTCACAGGGGTGATACACGTGGATCCATGCGCTGGATGTGTGAGAGCAATGCGATTGCTGGTCGGCCGGAGTGCCGTGGCGTTAGAGTGGTTTACTCGTGTGTGGGTTTCCAGGTATCTAAGGCTCTTAGTGAAAAAGATTATTGTTGTAATGTGGATAACGATGGTACATGGCTCTGGTTGATTTTTTTTGTTATGATTGATTAAAGTTTGATTACATGGCTCTGGTTGAGTCAAGTACGCTCATGAGGCTAAGGCATAATTATGTCATGGCATAGGCCAAGGGATCAGAGTATTAATGACGAATTTGAGGAAAGCAAAGTAAAAGTTTTGTTGATGAAACAGAGTACAGATTAAGTCTAGTGATAGTGGTGAATCTTAGTTCGGCTGGTCGGGGACCGTACCAGTAGTTATTACATAGTCGTAGCCCGGTAGAAATCGGTGTCTCTTGAGGCAACTCAAGTAGTCCGTGGGTGCGCGATGCGTGTTTAACTCTGGCGGAGGTCGGGGTCTTGTAGAGACCATAGAGTCCGTGGGACTCGGAATTCAGGAGGAATTCAAAGTAACAAACATGAGGTTTGTTGTAGGGGCTTAGTAAAAAGCCACAGGCTACGAATAAGATTCCTGCTGTGTTTTTTTATGCTCTAAGGATGTTTTATTAGCTGCTCTATCATGTTTACTTGATTATTTGGTTTGTGATCTTGAGATTTAATGATTGATACTCTGAACTCTGCAATTTTTTTAGTTTGTGCGAATTTTCATTGTGTTGTTTTGCCTGTACCATATTTGGTCAGGAGTGACCGAGCTATGAGATACTTTGCGGGGTATGTTTGTTTACAGATTAACACACGAGGACGTGTGCATCGCAGGATGGCCGTGTCGCATCCGGTCATGAATTTGACTAGTCGGAACGCTAAGCGCCATCTGGTGGCGCTTGACAGAGTCTAGCCTGAGTCCGTGGGGGTTAGAACACAGCTCGACAGAACGATGTGGAGCTCACTTTGGACTGTGGACTTGGAGATTGGACATCGTACGGACAGCATGTGCTCAGAAACTGTCCGGCGTTCCGTATCTGGTTGTGTCGTGTACCTACTGTGTGTAATTTGCTAGTGTGACTAAATTGTTCGTGAAATTATAATCTTATTTGAACTGCAAACGGTTTTTCTATTGCGCAATAACCAACACATAACCCACTGTACGCCCACAATAGTTAAATATGGCTGATAATAACGAGACACACTATACCTCATCCGTTAAATAGATAGACACAAATAATCACAACAATAAAAACAAATTGTTTTCTGTATAACAGCCAAGTCCAAATTATTGAATAATGTGCTTAATAGACTCGCCCAACCGTTGTTTTCTACATTATCTGTGGTGGTAATGGCAGCATATCATCGCAACAGCTGATCGGTTGCTGTGGCGCTGACCCACGCGTTGCAATGTTGGATTTGGGCTTCATAATTACGATATTATTTATATTATTGTGTTCCTCACGAAACTGCATGAGTTTAGATAAAATAGTGTATGAAACTGCACTTAACTAGGTATTCCACAGTTATACTTGAATTGGTTTTTATTACTTCGCAGTAGGTGTGAAAAGTAGAGTATTCTCCTAACGTGTCTTCGTCTTGGGCGACCTTGAATCCCTCGCTGCACTCATGATTACAGTCTTAATTCTCTCGCTTCGCTCAGGAGTTAACTCAGAGCCCTCGTATCCCTCGTTGCGTTCGGGATTCAAAATAGCGCCAGTGACCTATGACACTGCTTTATCCCTTTAGTGCATAATCTACTATTGAAATCACCTAACTTAGCAATTGAGGTGATGATTGAAGAATTGTTGCAGGTGGGTTCGCCAATCTATCGCGTCGTTTTAATATAGCCAGCAACCATTTACACTAACTACGTACTTACGTACATAATTGTTGTTTATTGAGACATCTTTGTTCTATTATTAAATGACCTATTTCTACCGTTTAATAGGTACATATACCCAATTAATTATTCATATCAGCCTCATTGAAAACCCTCACATTATCCAACAAAATACCGCAAAAACGTCCACATTTCACAAAATTTGCCATGTTTCGTAAATTGGCGCCTACCCTAGGGACGTCACAATTGTCCGCTGGAGTGTGAATGCTCCGCATGGTTCAGTGGATGGTTCTGCGGAACCCTTCGCATTAAGTACCATTGACGCATCGGTTTCACCTTTGTGGGTGTATTTGATAGTGTGAGTGTTGAGCTTAATTGGATTTCTAAATATACTTTGGCAAGATATATTTAGAGACGATTAATACGAGCGGGGTTTTCCGAGATAAATAGGAAAATAAGTTTTTGGTTATTTCATACTTCAATGTTACACTTTCGTTTGTAACGTGGACACAGTCAGTTCCCTACAAAATGGTTGAGCTGGATGGTGCTGATCCACGCGTCATGTACTTGAACAGGCGCCGTCGGTTGGACTGGTCATGTCTTAATTGTCAGGGCTTATTTTTAATTGTTTCTTTATTTTATTTATTTTTTACATTTTTCTCACAAAAATAAAGTATCTAGGATTTTTTAAAATCTTCATTTAAAGGAGTGTCCTAGGAGCTTCTTGCCAGTTCTTCTCCATAAAGATCTACGTTTTGGGATCGGCAACTAGCTTCAACTTTCTGACTAACTGACCGACTCTTTAACAATTTAAAAGTGCCTGTAAACGGTTTAATTGAAATAAATGCTATGAGTTTGAGGTTGACAGATCTAAGTAACTTTATTTGATTATCTTAGTCAAAAAATTCAGGTTTTTGAATTCTATGAAATGGGGGGTAAAACTAAAGCCGAATTTACATTACGAAACTAGTGATTGCCCAAAAAATAAATAAGTTTGAATGAGTTTGATTAAGTTTGATTTTATATGAATAAATAAGTTTGTTTGTTGTAAATTGGGTTTAAAAAACTGTACAGCCCTGCTGCCAGTATTGGAGATTTTTTGTGTGATTTACGAGATACAAGTGTCCAAAATAAGATTCGTTTCCAAGTATAATATAAAGCACCTAAGTTAACAAGAATAGTTGAGCGAAAATAATACAATCATTGGGATGAAAACAATACATTGTTTATTTGATAAATAATAATTTATTCACATTGGTTTGCCCTAAAATCAATAATTAACAGTAATCATCTAGCAATATGTCATTAGTTCTTGAATGGAACACGCCTTTTCACAACACTCATCAACCGGTCCGCGTTTGCCGCGCACGCCAGCAAGCGCGCGGGCTCCATGCTCCGGCATCCACCAGCCAGCATCCCGTTTGGACTCAGCTCCCCAGCAGAGCACCGCCAGAGCTCTCGACAAGGTCCTTCCACAATAGAAGCTGGTGCCTTCTTGAGCATAGTGGCAGGAGAAAGAAGCAAAAATCAGAACGAAAACCATGAAAAACTTCATTATGATGTTGCAAGTATCTTCAGTTGTTACGGTTCCAAACGATGTTGGTTAAATGTGATGTTTCCATGAGCTGTACCAGCTTTTATAATGGAAAACTGATTAATATTCAGATACTAATGAGTTCAGCTTAAACCTAATTGTGTAGGATGTGAAATATTAATCGTGTTACCTGAAAATGTTCTTTAGTATTGATTTTTGGTATGTAATGTAACGTTGCTGGAGAGTTTGTTACTTGTATAATTTTCAGCGATACTGTAAAGCAGCAAAGTGTAGAGTTTAGTGCCATTTTTTATTTTGGATCACGTGAATGTCGAGGCGACTCCAACTCCTTGACAACACTGATCTAGTGCGAAGACTAAAAAGGGTAAAATCTTTTGAGTTAGTTTAGTGCAAGTGCTGACTATTATAAAGAACACGTGAATCAAGTGTCTTCCCCTTAATATAAGTTAATAAGGAATACAATAATGGATAATTTCTTAATTGTACATAATATTTACTTAGCAGTTTAACTATTAGCTAATAGTTGTTAAAATAAGCTTACAGTTGTTATGTTTAAATGACTTTAAGCTATTAGCTAATAGGCTAGATTGTAATGTGAATTAAGTACTACCGACTGTAATACATACACAAACAAAAATCATCAAACTTATTAGTTAAGTATCAAAGGTAGTTTTAGAAATCCTTGTATGCTTTGCTCATACTTTTGCCCAGTAAAAAATGGTAGTTTGATAAAGAACCCATTCATAGTGCACCATTATCTCCGCAGAGACAGGTGCTCTCTCTATTTCCTCACTCTCATAGCAAGACAAGTCATGTGGCAAAGCCCGGAGAGAGATCTGAGGCACGCGGTTATGATACCCGCGTGCCTCGGATCTCTCTCCGGTCGTCTCGCCAACTTCCAAATTCCGGGCTGCAACCTGCCTGACCCGGGAATCGAACCCAAGATTCCACGCTCAGCAGTCGCTCTTACGACCACGAGGTCAACTGGGCATTCTTAATGCTTTATGTACCTATTAGTTCAAATACCGTCTTAGCATACTCATCTACTAATTAATTAGGTTTAGTATAATATAGAAATGAAACCAAAATAATTAAACTACCCGAAACACAATCTGACTGAGAGAGCAAAACGAGCTTGAATTTTTAGCTCGGCAGGTAGGTAAATTTTCTGTTAACCATTCAGTCAGAAATAGGTGTTACATTACTGGGTTATACATAAAATGTAATGAGTTAAAACCTTGGATGTAAGAGCAAGCGAAGCGAGCTCAAAAATGTTAGCACTCCGCTTTAAAAAGTTATAACGCAACCAATGTAATAACGTTAGTAGTAAGCGAACGTCTTGCTACTTGTAATTTGCTCATAATGTATGTACCAAAGTTTTCATATAAGTTAATCATCCGAGTAGAAGTCCCAGAAAATTGGCTGTGACAGGCGGACAGACTGACACACAAGTGATCCTACAAGGATTCAGTTTTTTTTTTAATTCGGACGTATGGGACTTTAAAAATGGGTAAAGTTATGTTCTAAGCAATCGTGATATATGGCAAAATTAGAATAACTCCAATTTAAAAAAAAAATGTTGCTGTTGCACTTTCTCCTTTTCTTCGGTTCTCTTTTACAATTTTCCAAGGGCCGGCTCATTAAAAAGTTTCTCCGTGTGAGGACGACCATTATACTTAAACCAAATTATTATGAATTTTAGACACAAGAGTTACATTACTTTTATCAGACGTCAGCAAATCAAGCTACGCAAAACTGTAAAATTTTCCCAATCCATCTTGAACCTTAGGCTTTAGTAATAAAGTTGAAATTTTATTAAAGAAATTTGTCAGATTGTAGTAGCCTATGATGTGCTGGCGTCTGTACCATGTCGCTTGTCGCCTCAGAATTTAGTGGATGTATTTCACCGTGTTATATTAGTTTCTTAGAGTTTCCATCATTCAAACATCGAAAGACTGAAGACAGAATTCAAAGAGACACAAAGTCTTCAAATATTTTCTTTTGCGTAGTAAATAGTAAACTAGACTCTTGGAACAAGCCAATAATAATCCTCAATATCTTTGCTCTTATTTTAACGTAGAGACTAGGTAACTCATCTCCAGTCACCAACTTCCAATGAGGTGCAATATTCCACAAAACGATTATTATTTATTATAATAATCACCTCATTAGTGTTTGAATGTTAATGAACATTCCCAGTATATAAACTTAGGAGGACAGCAACACAGCACATTCGAATTCCAACGTTTGGAACACCAGTACCTAAATAGTAACTGAATATCTCAACCTCCTTCAAAATCACCATGAAGTTCTTCACCGTATTCGCCCTGGTGATGGTTTGCGCTGCGTGCTATGCTTCTCAAGATGACACCGATTTCTACTGCGGAAGGCATCTGTCCAGCACCTTGGCCGTATTATGTTGGGATTCTAAGTCTAAGCGGGAAGCTGGTTGGTGGATGCCCCAACAAAGTGCGAGGGCTCTGGAAGGAGATCGAAGCAAGCGGGAAGCATTAATTGTTGACGAGTGCTGTTTGAACCCATGCTCCATTCATCAACTCATGACTTACTGCTAGCAACATGAACCTGATGAGGGAGTAGATGTTACTGCTAATATTTTTAAATGTTTTTTTAATGAATAAATGAGATTAATCTCGTGATTTTGTTATCTTTTCTCTATCAGTGTCCATGGAGTTTCTTGCTTGTTCTTCTCCATAGGTACCTACTACGCTTTGGAATGAGCAACTAGCTTCATATTTTCTGACTAACCGACTTCTTGACAATTCAAAAGTGTCTGTTAGTGGTTTAATTGAAATAAATGTTTTGAGTTTCACATTTATAATATTAGTATGGATTTAGTTCTAACATCGTCGCAGCATCTTTAACTACTTACTGATTAAAGCAAAATATAAAGTGAAACCAATCGAATCAAATTACACCGAACAGTTTTTTATACTTAGTTTTACTGTAGCACGCTGGTTTTAACTACATCACCGTCCAAAATACATCTTACATAGTATCCGACAGAAAGTTTGTGCTGCCATTCGTTATCGGAAAACTGATCAGCAAGCGAAGCGAGCTTAAAAAATTTAGCACCTGGGATATAAGTTTACTTCTGATCATTCAGACAGAAATAGGAGATATTTTGCTGGCTTTTACATACAATCTTTAGAATTAAGAAAACCTTGCATGTAAGAGCGAGCGGAGCGAGTTAGAAAATTTTATTAGCCCGCTTTAAAAATTTATCACGCAATCATCGTAACATCATCAATCAGCCCTGTGCCAATCTAAAACGTAATTAAAAGTAATATTTAATTAGAAAGACGGCTCCTGAAAATTAGATTGTAGGTGTATGTCGGCGCATCATCACCGTCGTTGTCGGAGTTACACATATTATTGACTTGCACCAATATATCACTCAAATACACAGCAATAGGAAATGGCAGGAAAATGTTTAAAAGAGTACACATACCTCACTTCAATTCAGGGTGTTTATTCCACGAGCAGCGAACTAAGAATGTCCTTCGGTCCTTCCATTCGCATTACAACAGTTTTTATACAGAAAATTACCGCCAAAACTTGGCGCCAAACTTTACCGCAAAACTTTGCCGCCAAATAGAATTTGTATAAATCAAGCGGATCTGTCAAACTAATTCTAAATTGTCATTTGAAATAATTCAAGCGGATGTCAAGGTAAATCCTTAATACCAACATAGAAACAGTATAAATTCAGCCGGAAACCACAATATTTTAAATACATCAAAATAAAAACTAAACATAGATTTGACCGGAAATACAAGTATTAATTCAATATATAACATGGAAGTCAGATCAAGAGTATAAAATAATCAAAACAAGCTTAAAATTAAAGTTAAATAATGGTTTGGCGCCCATATGTATAATGTTTAAATAATATTGCAGGGTAAGATATTAACAACACACACACACACACACATTATTATTAACATCGTGCCCGCGATATTACCAGAAGGATTTATTCCGGTCTGATCTCCTGAACCCCCATCCATCCCCCTCCTCCCCCTCCTCACCCCTCCTCGATTCCCTGCTAGTTAGTTTTCTGTTTTAATCTTTGTCTTATCCAGATAATCTAGGTTTACTCTTTTTGACAGGTAAGTACAGTCAAGAGAAAATAAAAGTTTCATGATTTACAAAATTAACTAAAGATTTTTTTTAAATGTCTCATGCGTGCTCGATGGGATTTGAGGGCTACGGCAATACAAATGTTTTCTTCAAGTACACTCTGGTGCCCCAAGCTCTGTGCGAACGCGCATCATATTAAGTTCAATTGTTAAATCTGCATAGTTTTCAGTCTAGATTAGCGGTTAGCATTTGTACCACACAAAATATAAGTATCTTATGATGAGCTAATCATTAACTGCCGAAACCAATAACCGATTGACAGATAGCTGCTGATGGTAGCCGCCTAGCCGGTAAAATTATAACTGTCAGTATAATACAATCATACAGATCGCTGATATAGATTATTGGGACGTTATAACCAGAGATAGATAGGTTTTCTACCTCCAGTAAGCCAAAACTGGTGATAGATAGGTAATTGGGTTCGACTGCTAGTGATTAGCTCATCATAAGATATGTACAAGACGCCAGCACATCAAGCTACTACAATCTGTCAAATTTCTTTAATAGATTTTCAACTTTATCGCTAAAGCATAAGGCTCAA
The DNA here is from genome assembly GCA_927399505.1 of Luperina testacea. Taxonomy (NCBI): domain Eukaryota; kingdom Metazoa; phylum Arthropoda; class Insecta; order Lepidoptera; family Noctuidae; genus Luperina; species Luperina testacea. The sequence goes on from OV656774.1 coordinate 1,635,275, forward strand.
AGTTGATTGGGAAAATTTGACAGTTTCGGGTAGCTTGATGTGCTGGCGTCTGTACTTATATTTTATTTTTGTGTGGTACAGACGCCAGCATATCAAGCTACACGAAACTGTCAAATTTTCCCAATCAACTTTGAACCTTTTCCTTTGTCCTGCGCTCCTGCATCAGGTCAGGCCATCATTATAATGCAAAATAATCATTATACACCACATTGTCCTTGATGAATATTGTAATATACAAAATGATATATGAATATTTACTTTGTAACGTATTATTTTACTTTAATTTGTAAACCTGTGGACTATGTAGGTATTTTTTTCTGTTTCTCTATTAGTTTTAATGTTGGTCTGGCAGTTCAAGTACTCTAGGCGGCCTACGCAATAAGTCCTTTCTTTGGTATTGTTTGTCACGTCGTTGAGCTCCTTCAGGACTAAGTTGAGCTTCACGATTACTGACAAATGCTTGCACTGACTGGACTGGTTGACTCAAATCTGTGTGGTACTTTCTTCAAAAGACAATAAATTATGTCTGGACTTTAAAAGAGATTTTGACCTCTGAGTTTGTTTCGGCTTTTCTTCTCAGAGTAGTCAGATAGGAAACGCCGACCTCATCTAGTTTATTTACTGTTTGTGATAAGACGTGTAAAAGTAATTTCGATATCCTAATTTCAGAATAAACAATTTCATTCCATTATAAAACAAAATACTATCGCTGTTATACAAATTACATAAAGTTTCATAGGAATGGGTCCAAAAATATTCAACAAACTATCTAAATCGATAAAAGATTCAAAATACTCAAAAAAAAAAACACTCCATAGGTTCCTGATACACAAAACATAATTATTACACTTTAAATATAAAATCCGTAATACCATTTTCTCAGATTTATTAATTACCTTTCTTACTTTAGTTAATACTTAAGTTTTTTTTTAAAACATTGCCCCAGACTCGGAATTATTTCTGTATTGTGGGTGCGTTTACAAACATTTAAACTCACTCAACAGCCAGACCTGGAACAACTACGTGTAGGCAATACAAATATGTATTCCGTGCGGGAATCGAACCTGCGGCGCAGCAGTCGATCGCTTAGCCACTGTGCCAACCGTGTCATAATTTTTTTTGCGCAGTAGACTATACACCGTATTCCGGACGATATACATAAACTTCGACCAGATGTTCAGACCATGGAAATAAGCATTTTTCATTATGGACACATGAATTAATTCTTATTTTTTGTTAATTTTCATACGAACTACCTGCCTGCCTGCCTTGACGTAAATCACCCGATATGCATGCCTCTTTATCCGAATTGGCAACGACGTATTTTCATTCATAAGATTTGACGGGCTGAAACTCAAAACTAAGTTAAGACCCTTTCTTACTGCATAGCTCAATTAAATTTCATTAAATGAAATTACAAATACCTTTGCAACGAAGTATATTTAAGTACTACTTCCTTAGTTATATTTAATTTGTAAAAGCTATAGAAGCGTTTGACAAAGTTTATGGATAACGTGAAGAACACTGTGTATAGCAACAAGGCAAAAATACTTCACAACATCTTTGCTCTTATTTTAACGTAGAGACTACGTAAATCATCTCCAGTCACCCACTTCCAATAAGGTGCAATCAGGCGTAAAATCAAGATGACATACAAGGTGAATATTCCACAACCTACATACATTAAGTCGAAAATCTACTCATTAGTGTTTGCATAATAATGAAGATTCCCAGTATATAAACTGAAGAGTAAAGGAACACAGCACATTCGAATTCCAACGTTTGGAACACCAGTACTTGAACAGTACTCCAACCAGTACCCAAATAGTAACTGAATACCTCAACATCCATTAAAATCACCATGAAGTTCTTCACCGTATTCGCCCTGATGATGGTTTGCGCTGCGTGCTATGCTTCTCAAGATGGCACCAACTTCTACTGCGGAAGGCAACTGTCCAGGACCTTGGCCGTGTTATGCTGGGGTTCTGAGTCTAAGCGGGATGCTGGTTGGTGGATGCCCCCTCAAAGTGCGAGGGCTCTGGGAGGAGTTCGTGGTAAGCGAGGACCTGTCGACGAGTGCTGTTTGAAACCATGCACCATTGATGAACTCTTGACTTACTGCTAGCAACATGGACCTGGTGACTGAGAAGATGCTACTGCCAATATTGTTAATGTTTTTGTAGATGAATAAATGAGATTAATCTAGTGAATTTCTTGTCTTTTCGCTGTCTGAAATGCTCCTTTTTTAGATTTCTAATACTAGAGTTGAAATATCTTTTATGTAATTTGTATAATGGCGATGTCATTTTGTTTTATACAGTTCTAAAAGTTACCGCAATTGCCACGACTTTAAGGGTATCTCCGATCTCCAGGCCTTCTTGGTCAAACGATCACATTCAACAAGATTTAATTTAAAAAATAACCATTTCAGTAGATTAGTACCACAATAAATTAAAGGTCTCTTATGATGAGCTAATCACTAAATGAAGTCGCGAACCTAAGTTCAGGTTTCACGGGCGCGATTTCCCGCGGTGATTTTTTTTCTCTGCTTAGCGCCAGGAGTTGAAGATTCAACAGTGTGTTTTTTGACGCGCTGGGATGGACTCCATTCAATTCTCAACGCTCGGTTCAACATTGAGAATTGAAAATTCAGTGCGCGATAAAATCCCGTTCCGATAGTTTTACATTCGTGCCAATATGGGCTCACCACTAATCTATAGTGCGCAGCTGCACACCACCACCCTATTTCAAGTTAAACAAATATCAACTTTATTTCAATTATGATTAAGTTGATTTCAGAGTGAGTAGCACTATTGAAACAGTTATAAAAATGTTTGAAGTTGTAGCGTAAACTGAACTTTATTGTGTAGGAATTAAAGTTATTTTTCCATTCATTCATATTTGTTTACATTTTTGGCAAATAAATCGGGAACGCAAATTAGATTGAAAACTGTGAAGATTTAACAACTGAACTTAATCATTCCTGCAAGCTCTTCTCGTAATATCTTGGGCACAATATGATTTTAAAATTGTACTCCTAAAATCAACACTGCAGGAGCCGTCTTCCTAATTAAATATTGCTGTTAATTACGTTCTAGAGTGACACACATCTGATTGATTAATATTTGCACATTCCTCCCTTACTTCCTTTCCTTTTATGTTGCCATAAAACAAAATGGTCAACCGAAACCGTTTCGTAAGAATGGTTCCGTATAGTGGTAACGTTAAGTACAGAAAATAATGTTATGTTTTCGTTTGAGTGAGCAGATGTGGCCAGGTGGTAACGCCCGCGACTTACGTGTTGTGGTTCGTAGGTTTGAACCCAGACAAAAATTGTGTGAATTATTTAATCTCCAATCTCAAAACGACGAAGGAACCATCATCTAGAAAAAAAAACGAAGACATATGACATCTACCAACCAGCTCTGGGCCCGCGTGGTTGATTACGGCCCAGTCCCTCTCGCCGAGAGGAAGCGTGTGTCGCGGCAGTGGAAAAATTATAGGTTGATTATGTTATTGTTTGAATAGTTTTCATTAACCCCCTTACTCATAAACGTTGTATAGCGTCTGTATAGTTACACAACGCTTTGTCTTTTTCTTTCGAAAGTCAAATTACTGACGACTGAAAGAGAGAAATCGGTGTGTAACTATTCATCTGATATAATACGTTTATTAGTAAGGGGGTAAATGTTTAACTTTATTGCTTGCCTATACAATCAGAAGATTAAGTAAATAGGCTATACTTGAGCAAGGCCTCTGTCAACCATTGAACGTCTTTCGGCTGATGAGACGATGATACTGATGAAAGTAACTTTAAGTTTGTGTTTGGAATTATTGTAGCCTTTCACATTTTTACTCGGCTGCGTAGGTATTGTTTACTGAACTGACGCGAAATAAATTGGTATAAGGACAAGTAATTTGGTAACGTTTGACTAAACCGACTTGTTAGCAAATAGGTACACATCGTGAACAACACCAGTTTTATGGCTATATAAACCAATATTACGTTAATAATTTACGTAAAAAGGTCCTTGCTTATATTACAGAAGCATTTGGGTTCCCTTTACCTGAAAAAGGCGTCAGTTCTCAAAACCACAACAATTATTCAAGAACCGTTTCGAAGGTACCCAAAAAACACGAACCTAAAGGTACATTTACCCATTGCCTCCCCATTTGGGGAGCTGGTTTAAGTATAAATACTACCTTACTGACCTACAAACCGTTGCCCGGATACAAGGGTTGCCCACATATTACATTAATTTTATTGCTCAGCCGTCTTGGTGCAAAGCTCCTGCGTGTACATTAATCATTTAGGTAACATAAAATCGAATGGCTTTCGTACCTGTACTTGAATAAATCAGATATATGAGGAATATTTTATTGGTTAGTTTCTTTTGGATGGTGGGAAAAAGGTGTCTGGCGTGAACTAAATAATTCGCTGTGCTTGGAGCTGTAAACAAACTCTGTCGCAAGCCGTATACTTTAACTGAAATCTTCCGATGATATAATTAGGTGTGCCTACGTACTTATTTTCTTTTAGCCATGTCATGTTTGGTTCGTCCCACGGTATACGAGCAAAGTTCAGGCGATGATGGATTAGGTGAACGCGAGGCGTATCAGTGGTCAGTCTCACCTTGTTACGAATTACGTAGGTATATTCAGTGCTGAAACACTGTATCTTTTTAGTCATTAACCCGCAAACAACCAGATGAGGTACCAAACAAATAAGTTCAAATGTGCTTAACAAATAAGTAGTTAAAAAGGCAATTAGTCTGTTTTGTTAATAGAGCTTCCACATTCATCGTGAACATTTAAACTCCTAACATTTCCTTGTATGTACATTTTGAAACAGTAGTATTTGTCAAATCCAAGTTTCATATATTTAAAACACTGAAATCTAAACGTCACAACAGAGAGATATGCCATTCCACACAAAACTGCATTATTTTCGAAAAGTCTTCTTGGATTGGCAACCAAAATCTATATATAATAAGCTTCCCATTGAAATCAAAGAATTAAATGAAATACTTGATTTCAAAAAAGCTTTATTAAAACTATTATATAATAAGGTAAATTATTCTGTCAATGAGTACCTAGATGACAGATTTTAATTTATTAATTCATTCCATAATCATTATTAGTTCCCGTTTTTTATTATGTTACTATTATTATTTCAGTTGAATAGCCGTTAGTAATCACTATATAAAATAGTATTAAATTATTGCCTATTGTTTTAAATATTAACAAACTAATGACTACTGTAATTATAATTGAAACTAAATGTGATAAACAAAATACTAAACAGAAATATAAAAAGGAAATATATATACATGCTATGAGAATAGACAAGTAGTTTAAGTCTGGTCGGTATTTCTGCATTCAGTGTTCAAGCACTATTCCATTAAAATGATGATTCGTAGTGTAAATTGAAGTTAACGAAAAGCGACAAAATGACGAGAATTGTATGTGCTTTCATTTGTAACTGAATAAATAATAAATGCTTATGTTAACAAATGCTCGTTTCGCTGGAAAATGAAATGAGAACAAGTAAATAGGTTAATTACATGTTCGTGAGCAATATGTAACGGCTATTTAATTTATGCATCGCTGGAATTTTAAGCCGCGACGATATTGAGGGTTGGATTTGGTTACTGGCAATAACCAACTGTATGTGCGTCATTGTTACATAATATTTATTATTTAAATTAATATTTTGCGTGTATAATACCGGATGTTAACCAGTTCGCTTTTTTAGCTTTTACCATGAATTCAATACAGGATTCTGAACTTTTAAAATTTGCTCTGCCATACCGCCGTCCCCGGAGAATAAAATGATAACTGCCATTATCCTAGTTTTAGTGTTATGTCATTTTTGGGATCTGTGGGTGTTAATACATCTACTCAATTTTATCGCAGTTTTTAAACAGTTATTTACGAAACAAAAAAATATTACAATAGTACCTATTCAAAGATTTAAAACAGGTCATAAATTACGAGAATAAAGTGTTAATATAATAATATCAAAATGTATTCCCACTTTTTAGTATGACAAACAGTCATACAATTATATTCTCGTGAAAAAATATTCGACTAAATAATGATATTTATGCAGTTATCATTTTATTCATATTAAAATTAATTTTAAAAACAACAGTATTTTTCTTAATTTACTATTATTAGTCTTTTTAAATTGGTATTAATTAAAATCAGCCTTATAATAACATATTATGTGAATTAATATTACAATACTAATGAAATTATTAAGTAATATAATCTGTTACACATTTTTTATTAATAACCCGTAAAAAAAAACCCGTAGAATAAAATGATACGTGACGAGTGCAATATTTGATCCTGGTCAGGCTGTACGGAGAATAAAATGATAATCGACATTATACAACTTGGACGATGATTAATTTTGACTAACTTCTTATTTTTTAAATAATATCTCTATTTTGATACTTAGGCGTATTTGATTATAACATTTAGAACAAACAAAAAATAACCTTTTTTAAAAGTTGACAATCATCTGTCTACGTCCAGTATTTAAGAAGCAATCAACGAAAACGTGTTTTTTATTTTTCCTGAAAAGTTGCATTTTTGTAGTTATCATTTTATTCTCCGGGGACGGCGATACATTTTGCCCACGTAGATATTGCACTTTTCAATGAAACATCAAATGTCTACGCTAGGATGTCTAGAATCATGTACTGAATTTATGATTACAGTTTGCGCACTGGTTAAAAATATGCTATATATATAAATATATGTATTTGGTTTATTGCAGATCACACATAAAAGTACTCCTTATGGTTTGAGTGACAACGACTGAAATACTATGTTAGTAAAACTTACAAACTAACCCAACAACAATAAATCTACGTGACACATGTTGGCACGCGCCTCTGCACCTAGTGCCTAATAAAGGGGCTGTCCACCTTGTCACACAATGTTTTTAGGACGCTGTTTGAGCTTCCGCATAACCTACCCATTATTGACGCCACCCTCTTTCTCATTATAGCATTAAAATCGTCAACACAGGCTTCTGCGAACATTTGAAGCGCTGTAGAAGCGCGAAAGCCCCATCAACATCCTAAATTCATTATTATACTGAACGCATAAGATGTTGCATATACCCACAAGCTGCACGTGTGGAAGATTTGGCAGTAGGTCTTAAAACTTTTACATCCCTACTACACCGTGCAAACCTGCGGGCTAACATTTTGCACCGAACCGCCAACGCCCTGCGCTCCCTGTCCAAATCTGCATCATCAGATCCTCTCTAACCACATATCCTAGGCACTTCACCTGAGCACCACGCTGCAATGTTGTTTCTCTTATAATAAAACTTAGTATTGTAATATATTTTTGAGAAACTATGATGAACTTTTTTACATCGTAAGAAACAGCAAAATATACAGGACTGACCACCAACGTTTTTCTAGTTTAAGACGTACCATAAGAAGAAGAAAAAGAAGATTCAAAGCATGAATTTGACCAGGGTGAGTGACAATAAATTCAAGATGGCCATCCAACGAGGTAATGCCGCCAGTCTCGTCAAATTTATTTAATAGATTTTCAACTTTATCGCTTCAGCATATGGTTCAACGTTGATTAGGAAAATTTGACAGTTTCGGGTAGCTTGATGTGCTGGCGTCTGGATGTACATATTATTTTAATTCTGAATAAACATTAAACAGATAGGTTTACACTTGATCAATATTGTTGTTATCTTACCTGAACATTTTCTCGGATAAAGCCTCTCCAGTTTTATGTAAAAGGTCAACTCTTGGGCAACCACATGGCTACAAAATATACCTACACCAATCGATCAATCAGTGTGCCAAGCGCGGTTATTTTGGAAATATTTCACTCAACTGTCGCGTCCTTCGACAGGTCAACCGGTCCACAAGGATGTTAATTTTCAGTAGTCGGTTTACCCCTAACATGCTGATGTAGGTAAGCTAATTAACGGACTTATATAATATAGGTAGGTAGAGGTACTTAGTTTATCAGGAACCAAGCAGTATTTCAATTTGAAGGAAACAAAATACAGGCACATAATGTCAATTTACAATTTTGCCTTCGTTTATCACTTCGTCAGAAACGACAAAAATTATCTTCATCAAAGGAGAATGCCCAAAAACAGAATCCAGCGTCGTATAAAAAACTTATATGTACGGTAATAGGGTAGATATAAATGTGAAATAAGTTTCTCACAAAACAATGGTCATAAGTGCCATAGCGTGCATAAAGCGGTTACATTGCAAGCTTCGAATAAAGAGTTTTCTGTGGTCCAAAAGGGATAGATATACGTTAGCCAGTGTTCGAAATCTGAAGTGTGCGTTCTGTGATGATCACTTACACACATGTAGGTACGGGCCTGCGGCGAGGGGACGTCTCGCGGCATGTTCACAGAAATTAGAACTTTAATATGCGTAAGCAAAATTGATGCATACCTTACCTACCGTGCTTTGTTAGATGTATCTTTTTCTTTAAACCATATGCTGCCAAAGTGCTAACTAACTTTACTTATATGATGGAAGCAAGACAATCATTATTTAAAAAAATACATTGCCAATCATGGGGACATTTAAAAAAAAGTGATTTCGTATAATTATGTTATTTTCAATTAATTTTCCTTTTTCAAAGAATTTTTATGCAAATAAAATTTTCTCCGTTCTCCTTTGCCTCTGTTTGTCAAGTTACAAGCTGTCAAAAACAAGTTGTCAAATCCTTAAGCAATTTATTATTTCCTGTCTTTATGGCGTATTACCGTTAGTATTTTCTTTCATCCAATAAAGTAAAAATTACCATAAAAAAGTACCAATAAGCACCTGTTCCTTAGAGTGTCACAATCATTTATGTTTATTAATGTCATCGCCCGGTCTATTAAACCCAGTCGTGAAATATGACCTCGTACAAATTGCTTTGACATTAAAAATATGGAGTCTTTATTGAGTTAATGTACGTGATTTGTTTCGGGAAGTTGATTGCTGAGTGGGAAAGAAAGGAATTATTAGGGTGGAATAAATTACTTTGTAAGTAATATTTGTTATTCGGCTTCAGCGAAAACCATGAAAACAAACAACACCCATGACGAAAAATGTGAAACCTTTCGCAGCCACCATCTTGAATTTTCATTTTGACCTCACTTTTGGTTTCAGCACCCTTGAAAACCATAAAAACTATCTCTCTCTCTCTTCTCTTTCTATTATTATATAAAAAGTTGCATGGAGGGGACATGACGCTTTTTCGTTCGTTACGGTCGGTCCTACCGCAAGTTCCGTTGCAGAACTTCCTTCCAAAAAGGGGCAAAAATTCTTTGTTACTAATTATAGATTAGTTTCCTTACTATGCAGAAACACAGCAACACGATATTACTAGCAACTTACAAGTTATTGCAGTTTGCATGGTAGCTAGTGCTCAGGACTTGCCAACTCATTATGACTCCGAGTGCTGAGAAAGAAAAAGTTTTTAACAACTTATCCTCCTAAATTAGTTCAGTAGTTCTTGCTTCTACGTAGTTAAAAAGTTCCTTGCAAAAGTGTCCTGGTAATACAACGAAATTATGGTGGGAAGAAACTAAAAGGAGGGAAACTGAGCGTTTTTCTGACGGTTTTTTAAGAGCTTGAAGGTTGAAACCTATAGCTAGGTATTTGCTCTTCAAAACTCAAAACACTTAGTTCTAGTTTGCTTCTAGCATCTCAGCTTGCGTGACTTGCACAAGAAGTACAGAAACAAACAGGATGTTCACATAGTCACTTGTATCCAAATAATTAGATACCATTTACGTACCTACACATTCACCACATACCATTTGACTGCTTTTGTTATGTTTTTTTCATTTATTTTTTGTTAGAATTGTTTAGTATCATTTTCCGTGGTTTAGTAAAAATACATATTACCTGCATGTTAATTTATTTGAGGCCACTAAGTGGACCCTGGTGACCTAAAACTAGGGCTTCAAACCGGTATCAATTACCTAAAGTACAGGTACCACAAATCTCATATTTGTACGAGTAACATCGTTCGGTTGGCAACCTGATTATATTTTTCTAATGCTATTTTCTCATTCTAACTTACGAAAATATTTGTTTGGTATCGGTATTAGTACCGATACTGATTAGAATAACCAATAGTACAGGTACCACGTTTGGTACCGGTACTAACAGCAACAGCGCAGGTACTACTTTGGTACCGGTATCAAACCAAGGCCAATGGTATCGGTATTTCAAACCCTGGCTGTAATATAGGTTTTTTTCTTAACCTACATCAGGTACTGGCTCTCATAGCGTGAATTTATTAAGTTCAAAACTGTTGAGTGCTACAAAACCATTGTAAGAGAAAATAAATGAATGTATTAGTATAATTAAACAGGATATACGAATATGCAGCATTGTTTTAATGCGCTACCTCGAAAATAAATCGTAGCGACTGATCTACTGCTAGCGAAAGTGATGCAATTACTTTTGAAACGCAAAAAAAGAGAGATGGCTATAATGTGCGTGCGCTCGGAATAAAACGACGTATGTGCCAAAACGAATTTACTCCTTTTTTAACAAAATAAATGAATTAAATTTAAAGCTGCTTTAAGTAAACTTTGATATGATAATTTCTATTTTTTAAAGTAACTTCCATTGAATAAATTCTTAAGCGCTACGCCGTGATGTAGAAAAAAGTAAAAAAAATAGAAACGACTTTGCAAATTTTTTTGTATCGAGAAAAATTCATTACACGATACTAGACCAAAGAGTCAAAAAGCATATAATATACCAAAATGTTAAATCCCTATTCTACATACTTATCAAGTTACACGAAATAGAAAAACTACATTTTTTTCAATTTAACACCTTACTTCTTTATCACTGCTCACTGCTCGCAGACAGATTGAGACGTTCTTCAAAATATCGGAATAATTACCTTTGCCCCTCTGCTTGGAAGATAGTTATTATAATTTATAATAGGTACTAGGTACATGCACGAGTTTTCATTAATTGCCTGGAATGTAAAATAATGATGATGATGATGTGTGTGTGTGTGTGTGTGTGTGTTGTGTGTCCTGTATGTGTGTGTGGGGGTGTGTTTGTGTGTGTGTATATGTGTGTGTCCTGGAATGTGTATGTGTGTGATAATATTTTAGGTACATTTCTCATATTAACTACGGATCCCTAAAAATTACGAAAGTTAATAAAGCCGACGCGTCAGCTCTCGTCCCTTATGAAGACGAAATTGTCCAAATATAAGTTAATACTGTTTGTCTGTTTGTACAGCTCCTTTTATTAGATGGCATGAGAAGATTGTGGGCTTTGGTTAATATTTTATACCTATGTATATAGGTATATATACACATAACTATGTGCAGGCAGGTGAGGTAAATGAAAGGCCTACGCGTTTTTCGTAAGGTTTGATGAAAGACATTACAGACGATATCAAATTATTTTATGTACAGACGTCAGCACATCAAGCTACTACAATCTGTCAAATTTCTTTAATAGATTATCAACTTTATCGCTAAAGCATAAGGTTCAAAGTTGATTGGAAAAATTTGAAAGTTTCGGGTAGCTTGATGTGCTGGCGTCTGTACGTGATGTAGGCTGCCTACGTCCGATAGTCGATGACCTATTTTTATAGGAGAAAAATAGAATGTACTGATTGCAATTGTGCAATACACACGTCCTACAAAAAATCGATAAGATATAAAATCGGTGCATCTCGACTGTATTTGAATTGTAAACTGCGTCATTTGTAAGACCAAAAATAATAAATTGGATGGAATAAAGTTGTATTTTATTTAGCAAAATGGCATAGATAAAGCCTAGCATAAAAAGGTTTCTAAAATAATTGGCATGATTCATGTTCATAATCTACCTACTTTTGTGCTTTAAAAGGGGTTCCTGGCTACTTCATACGTTTGCTGAAAAGTTGAATAAAAACTCTTAATTAACACGCGACGAGAAGCGGCTTATGCCGTCCGCCTTCATTTTATTCTCTCGTCATAAAAAAAAAAATGTATGCCGAATTTGAAAATGGAATTATCACGTATCACACACACGCACGTGTGTATTGCACACGTGCGTGTACACACTATGTGCTTCTAAACAAGCCATATTTTATTGCAATTTGTGGCTGCAATAGGTTGCCAGTAACAGTACAAACAAGTATGTTACACATGTTATACAGTAAAAACAAGTATGTTTAACCGGTAAAGCTCCACGCGTGACCGATGGGTTATGTATGAAACAATAGAAAATCAATTGTGTCTCATTAGCGGAGCTTAATGAATAATGATTTAATGCAATATTTTTATGAGTTGCCGGACGATCGCTGTACTTACTCGGAGTTATTTCTGTATTGTTTGTTGCCCTGAATGAAAATATAATTATAATGCCAGGTTATACTTAATTCAAAATATTGCAGCCACACTTTTCAGTAAAAATATGTCCCGTTTGAAAGCTCTTTTAAATACGCACACATTAATAACATGGCGCACGAAATGTAAATACGGCATTGGATAATCGAAAAACTGACTGAAAAATTAGGTCATAATAGTGCGAGGTTGCCGTTCTTACGAAGGATTATGTTTCAATTTAATAATTGACTTTACAATTAATGTACGTAATGTTAAATACAATTTGTTGTCCTTTATTTTCATCTATTCCATGGTCAATCCATCAGAATTTTGAAAATTGCGATTTAAAAACCAGTTTTTTCTACCACTGCTATACTATTTTCAACCATTCAAACTAACATGTAGTTTCACCAAAATATCAAATTCCCTTAGCAGATTGTGTGGTCGGTGCTGTGCAAACAAGCGTCGTGTAGGTGCAAAGACTGAACACAAGCAATTCCCTGTGTATTGGCGTGTACCGCTAGTTCGACGTGCATTCTGTACTGACTAGGATCACATGAATACTGCGGAGGTGGTATTCAGTAAACTTACAAAGTTTTTTTTATAAAAGACGGCAGTGCATGAATGTACAGGGCATATACTCAGGGCATATAATGGAATACGCTTTATTATGTACAATTGTACACCATATACCTATATATTACAGATACAAAATATAGGTACATATTTTACATAAGGGACAACCAACCATTCAATATGGATAATGTAGGCAGATGAGAATCTTAAAGCTAGCTTCCAAAAGCAAGAACATTTTGCTAAATTTTTAAGGCATATAGTTCGGAAAATCGGCCATATCTTCCACAAACATGACTAATTACTCATTTTTGACGTGCCTCTTGATTACCCAAATTGCTTGGAAAATAAGGACTAAGTCAAGTGTATACATAAATGATATAATACATAAGTACCCTTAATAGGGAACGAAAACTCAAAAGAAGCCTTCTTAGAAGAAACTATATGTAACAGTTTAAGCCATTCGTAGGATAAAGGTACCTACACACTGATTGCCGCCAACACAACTTTAAGTATCAGCAAAGTGTAAAAGACAGCCTGAAAGGTCTTTAGCAACAGACTGAACCGTTATCAAGATAAAACGCTGGAGTTATAGACGGGCAACATCGTACGAATGTAAAGTTTAAGGGGACTAAACACAAGTTTTATAATGCCTAAAAGTATATGATCGACTACAGTAAATAAAATCATAAAAATATATAATATTCTTCAGAATAGGTATATGCTAGTTAGATAGTGTGTTGAAAACATAATACAACTAATTTGATACGATAGAAAAAAGCATGAAGATACCTCTAAAAACTTTCTTTTTACAATAAAAAACATACTAATATACATACATTCTGATTTTTGTCAGATTATTGTATAAGCAACATACTAAAGCACTAGTGTTTTAATTTTTTATTCCAAACAATAGATTTTTTGTAAATAGATAATTGACTCATATTTTGCAATAAATTGCCAGCGTTGTGTCTGTTCGATACAGAACAAGAATGTATCCGATTTGAGTTTTTTTATCTGTTCATAAAAGATGGACAAGAAAAAAATTAAGAAGTGTACGGACGTGTGTTTTCTTACAATACAGTTTTGATTTAAACTAAATTTTCTGGTGTTTCAATTAAGTTACCGAGCTATCAAAGGAAGAAACAACAGAATGGTCCTTCTAACCGTCGTCAACAAGAAGATATAAGTAATTAACACTTGTTGGAGTACCATGCGATAAGCTACTACGCATCAATGTGAAGAGGTTAGCTGACTGCAAGTCCACGAATAAGCAGATTCTCACTCAAGAAGTTACACTCCCGAGGCGAAAATCTACGCGGCGCGCTACTCCGTCTGCGTAATACTCGAGGAAGTATTATAAACTTCATTTGAAGAGGTCTTCGGAGGTTGCAGCAAAGAAGAAAAAGTCTATCCAGCGGTATTTTACTGTGTGGAAGCGACATTCAACGCTTGCAAACAGCGCGGGAGGCATTTCTCCGCGTTTTGCAAGAAGAAAACTGTAATTTTTATTCATCGTTTTCATCAATCATCAAAAAGTTGAAGGTATTCTCTGATTTACATTAAAAAGAAAAAAAAAAAAAAACAACCTGCATCATCTTTGCCAGGTGTTCTACGTGTCAACAAAGTGGCAGCACCGTGTGTATCCGAACGTTCAACAAAAATTTTCGTCCAATCACAGCGAAGAGCGCAGACGCCATAATTTTTTCAATTGTCAAACTTTTCAAACCAGATTTTCTTTGTGCTCAACAATTGTTGTAATTTTTAATGTAAAAAGGCATACAATTAAGTTAATTAGTAGTATTTCATACTAGTTTATTGTATTATCGAAAAAAGAAACAGGTAATTTCAAAATTTTGCGCATCTGCAAGTATCTTTTGGTATAATTTTGTGCAAAGCACTCACTTAATTGAGCTTCGGCGCTTGTTTGTTATATAATATAGGTGCAAAGGATGTCGGACGCAGAAGGCAAGGAAAGGTTGAAAGTTATGAGACAGGATAGAGGATACATTAAAGGAGGAATTTCTAGAATTAAAAACTTCTGTAATTCTGAACAGTTTTCCCAAAGTGCGCCAGCATTATTACATGAGATGCGTGTACGTTTGGTTACGTCATTGAAACAATACGACGACATAAACAGGGAGATTTTACGTTTGTGTCCTGATGATCCTGAGGATTATTTCGCGACGGAAGAAAAGTATTTTACTTCAATTGCGGCGATCGACAGTGCTCTGAAAAATGCATCTGATTCAACGCGTACCGTAGAAAATAACAGTAAACCTGAAGGTGAGTTCAAACGACTTCCTGCTATCAATATCCAAACGTTTGATGGGAAAAATATCGCTGATTACTATCCGTTCATTAATATGTTCAAGGCTGTAATCCATGCCGATGAGAAGTTAGGATTATGTGAGAAATTATACTATCTTCGCACCTTTTTGTGTGGTGAGGCTTTAGATCTTATTAAAAACCTTACACTAACAGATGAAAGCTACGCGGCTGCTTTAGAGTTGCTTAAAAATAGGTATGATAATATTCCTAAAATAATTAACTATCATATAAATTGCTTGTTGGACTTGCCGTCTTTCACAAAATGCACTGCTTCTAACCTGCGTTCTATTGTCACAAATGTACAGTTGCATTTAGCTGCATTAAACAATTTAAAACAGCCAGTAAAACAATGGGATGTGCTTTTAGTCAACATCTTGGCAAAAAAGGTAGATATCTACACTTATAGGGGTTTTCACCTAGAGAGGAATATGAAAGAGGTTCCCACACTTTGCGAATTTCTTGAATTTTTAGAAAAGCGTGCAACTGCTATGGAAACCATGACTGAGGAGGGACCGGCTAAGGTCTCAAAGCCTGAGAAGTCGGCTCCTAAGCCGATGAGTGGTCTGGTTTCTTCTAAATCTTCAACATGTAAGTATTGCACTCAGTCTCACAAGCTTTATGAATGTGCTAAGTTTAAAATGGCTACAGAGCAGGCAAGAGCTGACTTTGTGAAAGACAAGAGACTCTGCATAATTTGTCTTAATGAGCATAAAGGCAAGTGCTTACTGCGCCTTAAGTGTGCTACTTGTAACAAGAAGCATAATACGCTTATGCACGCAAATGCGCCTAACAGTGCTACTAGTGATGATTCCAACAACAACAATGCTGTGGTAACTTTGTCAGGCACCACTCACA
This sequence comes from Luperina testacea, assembly GCA_927399505.1. NCBI lineage: Eukaryota > Metazoa > Arthropoda > Insecta > Lepidoptera > Noctuidae > Luperina > Luperina testacea. Next base: position 1,651,386 of record OV656774.1, read on the forward strand.
CTAAAGATATTTTATTGCCAACGGCTATGGTCCGGTTGATTAATAAAAATGGTACATTTAGCTATGCTAGAGCCCTGCTCGATAGCGGGAGCCAAGTTTCTTTCGTATCAGAAGCGTTAGCAAACAAAGTAGACTGTAAAATATTGAACTCACCTCAGCTGATCGCTGGCATATGCAATAATGCTGAAACTATTAATAAAAAGGCAGATATTGCTGTATATTCGTCAATAAACGATTTTAAAATTGAGGTTTCATGTGCTGTAGTTAGAAATATTACTTGCCAGCTGCCACAGCAAAGTTTCGATATTAAAAAATTTAATATTCCATCCTATGCTAAATTAGCAGACAAAAAATTCAACCAAACGGGTGAAATATCCTTACTATTGGGGTGCGACGTGTTCTTTCAGGTGCTGCAGCGTGAATCATTACCACTTACTCCATCGGGTCCGTTTTTGGTAAATACAAGCTTTGGTTATGTGCTGGCTGGAAGTTTACCAGTTCCGGTACATACTTGCAAAATCTCTTCAGCTAATTTATGCCTAACTGCTCAAGGTAATGATTTTCCTAATTTAATCAGTAATGCACAGGAAAGACCATGTCATGAAATTGATACCACAATGTCACACTTCTGGGAATGTGAAAAAGTACCTATCATTTTTAAAGAGGGCAGCACGGAGCACCAATTGGCTGAGCAGGTGTTTATGGAGTCTGTTAGGTTAGAAAATAAAAGATTTTCTGTTGCTTTGCCCTTGAAAGTTGAGGTAGAAAATGTTCAGTTGGGAAATTCCTTTTCCTGTGCATTGCAGAGATTGTATAACTTAGAAAAACGGTTTTGTAAAGATAGTGATTTGTATAAAAAATATAAAAAATTCATTGAAGAATACATTGAGCAGGGCCATGCTAGGTATTTTAATATTTCAAACTATAATTTGAATGCGGGTAATGTTTATTTTCTTCCGCATCATCCTGTAATTAATCCAAACAGCAAAACAACTCCTGTTCGTGCGGTATTTGACGCTAGTATGAAAAGTAAAAACAATTTGAGCTTGAATGATATCATGCTGAATGGTGCAGTTGTTCAGAGTGACCTTTTCGATATTTTAACATTGTTTAGAACCTTTGAGTTTGTTTTATTATGTGACATAAAAACAATGTATAGACAGATCCTTGTTGATGAAAAATATTGTCGCTTACAGAATATATTGTGGCGAGATTCTCAGCACGATCCAGTAAGGTGCATTCAACTACAAACTGTAACTTACGGGTTAAAAAGTTCGGCGTTCCTTGCGACTCGTTGTTTAATAGAATTGGCGCACAAATATAAGGAAAGGTATCCAGCAGCGGCTTTTGCGTTGTCATCGCTCTTCTCTTTCTTTTCTATGCAGTCCGACAGTGACCGCGCTTTAGGTCATGTAAGCCCCTTAATACCGGCACGGTAGCACGCGAGCACCTACCCTTAAAGATAAAGATAAAGATAATTTTATTTGTCAAACATGCGTTTACATAAACTGAATAATCAGACATGCAAGATATTGAATTAATTGATGTTGTGTGCGTCCATGTTTTGCCAATAAAGGCGTACAAATTTTGTAGGTATATAAAAATAAAAAATAAAAATTACATTTAATTAAATTTTACATGTCATTCTAGATTTCATTACAAAATACAAAAACAAATAAATAATAATTGATGTCCAGATATTATAGTATAAGTATATTATAGTCAAAATAGATTAAATTATGTCCAGAACATGCAGTCAAATAGAATCATTCAGAAGTAGGGTTACCATATGACAGGCATTTGCCGCATTTGACAGGCATTTTAAGGTTTAGACAGGCGTGCGGCCGGCATTGGTCTGAGACAGGCATTTTTAAATTTCGCGCCCGCGCGCGCATCGCGGTTGCATAAATGCAAGCGCGCGGGCGCGAAATTCATGAAAATCTGCCAGTTTGTGTTCTCTATTTTGGCACACAATGCGAACGTAGAACGTACGTTTTCTCTCGTCAACGCCCAGTGAAGTAAAGAAAGAAATCGGCTGACAATTGAATCAGTAAAAGCAATATTGATTACTCAGGAAAATTACAAAACTGTATCTTGTGAAGATTTTTACGTTTATGTTTTATGAAAAGAACTATTACAGCGTTTTGCTTTAGACAGGCATTTTTCTGAAAATTCAGGCATTTTAGGTATCATAGACAGGCATCCCTCTATTTACATATGGTAACCCTATTCAGAAGTCAACTAATTTAAGAATCACATTATTCAATTTTTATTCTTAACTAGGTATATTAGAAGTCGAATCAGAAAAGTCCTTTTCATTCAAAAAATCTATAACATTGTAATACACTTTACTAACTAAAAAATTTCTCAGCTTATTTTTGAAAAGTGACAAGGGCAGTTCTCTCCAACTTTTAGGTAGTTTATTAAATATATTAGGAGCCATACAGAAGACACTTTTGCGCATGAGGGTTGTTCTCGTAGTATGAGAGCATATCCTGCTGTTGTCGCGCCTATTACGTGGGACTACTTCATCCAATCGTTTAAATCGGTGTGGATTAGTTTGACAAAAACAGCTACTTCTAAAATGTACAGACATGGCAAAGTAAGTATTTTAGATTTTTTAAAGTAAGGCACGCAACTATCAGTAGGTTTAATTTTATATATTGAACGAACGCATCTCTTTTGAGCCTTGAACACCGTGTCTTTTTCTGTTGAGTTGCCCCAAAAAATGACCCCATAGCGTAGATGAGATTCAGCTAAACCATAGTAGGCTGTAAGTAATGCCTCCACACTTATTACAGACGACAATGTGTGCAGGGCATAGGCAGATTTACTGATTTTCTGGCACAAAATTTGGATATGGGTTTTCCAATTTAGTTTTTTGTCAATTTGAAGCCCCAAAAATTTTATTGTTTCTACCTCTTCTATAAGCTGGTCATCGTAGTGAATATTTAAATTACTCTTAGTATTTATCCTTTGACTGAAATGTATTAATTTAGTTTTTGTTAGGTTAATTTTTAAGTTATTATCATCCAGCCACTTTACCATTAGATTTATGGAATCATTTATGTCATTCTCATAGGTATTAACATTTTTGCAAGGTATCGTTATGGTGCTATCATCGGCAAATAGTGTTAGAGGTTGAGAGATGCCTTTCGGTAGATCATTGATGTATAGTATGAATAAGGGAGGCCCTAGAACACTCCCCTGTGGCACACCAAACGAAACTATACGTTCTGAGGATTGATATATACGTACAATTTCATGTTTACTTTTCATATCAATGTGGTTTATATTTGTTATTTGAGTTCTGTTAAGTAAGTAGGATTTAATTAGATTGTTGACATTTCCTCTAATTCCATATGCTTCAAGTTTATTTAAGAGTGTACCATAATGCACATAGTCAAAGGCTTGCGTCATGTCACAAAATAAGCCACAGACCGGTTTCCTCTTATCCACATTAAATGTAACATTATATAAAAAATCATAAATGGCCATATTAATAGTTTTACCTATTCTAAATCCTTTCTGTTCCTCGCATATAATATTATGTTTTTCTATAAATGAATTTAGTTCCTTGTAAATGTATTTCTCAAATATTTTAGAAATTACAGGAATTAGTGATATAGGCCGATAGTTCTCCATTAACTCCCTATCCGCTTTCTTAAATAGTGGCTTGACGATAGAAACTTTTAGAGCATCAGGGTAAACCCCTGCGCTAATGCTAAGGTTGATGACATGACTCAAGTGACCGCAGATTTCATCCGCAACATGTTTTAGTATGTAAGTAGCAATCCCGTCATATCCTACACTGCTTGTATTATTCAAGGACATTATTATCTTTTTAATATCGTCTGGTATACTAGGGGCCATAAACATAGTTTTGGTATTGACATCTAATGTACACGCCCCAGGTCTGCAGTCGACATCCAGTTTTGGCTGTATTTTATCAACAAAAAAATTATTAAATGCTTCTGCAATAGTCTTGTGATGAGATATGACGTGGCCACCCATTTTAATTTTATTTATGTTAGATTTAGGTACGTTATACTTTGCACGGTTGATAATTTTCCACGCAGTTTTCGATTTGTTTTTAGATGTTCTTATATTGTAATTGTTTTGTGCTTTTTGTGTTAAGTGGATAATTTTTTTGTACACTTTAGAATAATTATATAATATGGTTTTATTAATATTACTACGATTAAGTCTATACTGCCATAGGAGCTTCCTTTTCTTTTTACTGCATAGTTTGATCCCTTTTGACAACCATTTAGTTTTTCTTATTGTATTTATTTTAACAGCTTACACGCATAGTGCGTGGGTAGTGGGTGGGTCGGCCCATGCAAGGAAACTTATTGTAATCTACGTCACTTGAACGAAATTAGGTAATTAATCATTAACTCGCTGAACATTGGTAGCTTAGGGGTCAGAGCTCAGGTGTTTAAGATTGTGGAAATTTTTTTTAGGCGTAATTGTTATAGTGTGCCACGTTTTTTTAAAGTAATTAAATCGTATCATATACTTTTATTGCTTCTAAAACTTGCGTTTTTTGCGTTTAGGTCCTGTAATCCCCTTAATTCAAATTATTCAAGGCACCTAACCGTTCGACTTATGAATCATAGGTACTTGAAACTAAGCAAGAAACTGGAAGCACGATACCACATCAAACCTTTCACAGATTAGCGTTTCTAAACTAAAGCTTAGTTATTGAAAGTGCCGCTCCCTAGCCAATAGCGTGACGTAGGTGACGAGCAGCGTCGTGTCGCAACGCAATCACGCTTTGTGTCATCAGCGTGATCAGATGCTACGTAATCAAGTGTTGTGACTAGATATATACTGAAACCAGTAGCGTGACACCCCTGACGGACTGCGTCGAAACGCAATCAGCGTTTGTGTGATGAAAGTTTAAGTGAACAAACATTGTGACTAGTACTAGCGTAGCGTGACAACTAGACGAGATGTTTCGTTTCGCAACGCAATCAAGCTTTGTGTCAGCGGCCGGCGGCGTGAAGAGATTCTACGTGACCGTTAGTTGTATTAGATTTACCGTGTATTGATGCCCTTATTATATTTTTCTTGTATGGCATCACCGGATGTGTGAACCCCATATTGACTACTCTGTTTCCGGTGCTCCTCTCTCTCGCTTGCTAACCGTGAACACGATATATGTAACTGATAATGTGCTCGAATAAAACTATAGGTAAATATGTAATAGTGCTAAGTGACGATATTATGTGTGCATTTATTGTGATTAATAAACTGCTACATAAATTGAGGTTGGACTGTTTTTCTGTTCGCTACTGGTCCCGCAAACACTCACACGAACCACGTGCCTCACCATCATATTAAAAGGTTATGGGCCCAGAGAAGTGAGCATCTTGGCTGCTTGCTGAAGCTTGCTTTGCTTTGCATCTAATAAAAAGGTTCGTTGAAAAGTAATCGTCGCTTTGGGAGTGTGATTCGGTGCGCACGCGCAGTACTGCAAGCCGTGCATCATGGAACATAACCTCAATGGGTTCGAAAAATTGGATGGTATATCTAACTTCCATACCTGGAAGTTTTCAGTCAAGAACCTGCTTATTTTAGAAGGCTTGTGGGAAGTCGTTCTTGGAACAGACCAAGCCGAAGGTCACTTGAGGCGTGATCAAAGAGCACTTGCACGCATTTGCTTAACATTAAAGCCGCATTTATTTCAATATGTACGGAGCTCTGACACTGCTAAAGATGCTTGGAAGGCGTTGCTTGACGTTTACGAAGATAAAGGCCTTTACCGAAGAGTTCTTCTACTGAGGAGACTGCACCGCGTTCAGTACTCTGAATTTTCAGATATGCAAGCTTATATTGATGCTGTGTTTACACTAGTCCAGCAGCTTGACGACATTGGGAAACACACTGAAGATGAGGAAGTTGCTGAGATTTTGTTGAGTGGTCTGCCAACTGAATATGATTCCGTTGTTTCAAATTTGTCAACTGCTGCGGTCACTACTACGGTATCGAGTGAACTTGTGCGAGCCCGACTACTGCAAGAGTATTCGAGGAAGACATCTGGTGATGAAGAAAGTGCAGCTTATGTCTCCAAAAGTAGAAAAGTTATTGTTTGTGAATTTTGCAAAAAGAGTGGTCACAAGAAATCAAATTGTTTTAAATTAAAGAAACTTAAAAAGGCCAGAAAAGCCAATGATAAAGAAAACGGTGATAAGACTTTTTCAGCATCAGCATTTCTGTCAAAAGCCAGTGAGTTTTATATTGACAGCGGAGCTACTAGTCATATGGTGAAAAACAGGGACATACTTCAGGACTTTAAAAAGTCAGATAACTTAATAACTATGGCTGATAATTCTAAAATTAAGTGTGAAGGTATAGGCACTTTGGAGATTCAGTCAAATCATAAGGTTAGACTTTTAAATGTTTTATATGTTCCCCAAATTGCGGCCAATCTTATTTCTGTTAGCAAATTAGTGTTGTCTGGCCATTCAGTTAGGTTTAGCAGTGAGAAATGTTTTATTTATAATGACAATGTTGGTCATAAAGACAAGTCTGGCAACTTAGTTGCATCTGGTGTATGTATTAATGGTTTGTTTAAACTTAATGGGTGTGTTGTTATGTCTGAGTGTGTAAATGTAAAAGGTTTCGGGTCTTTCACTAAAAATGGTCACTCTCTACTCCTTGATCATGGAGAGGAGCTGTTGAGTACCAGAGATATTGCTGGTCTTCCTGCAGAATTATGGCACAGACGTCTCGGTCACCTGAATATACAAGGTATGAAAACACTGGAGAAAGTTGCATGTGGCATGCGTTGTCTATTTCAGGATGAAAAGTCACTCAAGAACTGTGTTGCTTGTCTCGAGGGGAAGTTGTCGGCCGCAGCTTTTCCTGACAGCACATCGAAAACGACGCAGCCTCTGCAACTGATCCATTCCGATGTCTGTGGACCTATGCAGGAGCCAAGCTGGTCTGGAGCAAAGTACATCGTAACTTTTACTGATGACTACACTCGGAAGAGCTTTGCATGCTTGATGAAAAATAAGTTTGAGGTAATTAACCATTTTATTACATTTAAAACACTAGTTGAGAAACAGACAGGCTTGCAAATTAAGATTTTAAGATCAGATAATGGCGGTGAATACTGCAACAACAAGTTTAGCAACTATTTAAAAGAGCAGGGTATTGTCCATCAGGTCACTGTCCCTTACTGCCCTGAGCAGAATGGGGTTTCAGAAAGACTGAACCGTACCTTAATGGACAAGGTTAGGAGTATGCTGGCAGAGGCAGGTCTCAGCAAGGAATACTGGGGTGAAGCTGTCATGACAGCTGTTTATTTAAAAAATAGGTCACCTACAGCTGCTTTGTCTGGACGAGTGCCCGAAGAAGTATGGACTGGGTCTCCAGTTGACCTCAGCCATCTTCGTGTGTTTGGATGCTTAGCATATTACCTGGTGCCATCGCAAAAACGGCAGAAGCTGGATTCGAAAGCCAGACTTTCCATTTTTGTTGGCTACAGTGACACCTGCAAAGGTTATAGACTTGTGGAGCCTGCAAATCCTAAGAAAGTGGTATTGTCACGGACAGTAGCTTTCATAGAGAATAAATTTTACAAGGATTTGGGACATGATTTTAAAAATGACCAACATAATTTTGTATTTTTAAAAGATTTTATGAATATTGATGGAAACAAGTCATTAATAAATAATAATAATTTAAATAATATTGAATTGAATTCTGATAATGATATAATCGATAATAATATTGAAATGAATTGTAATAATAATATTGAATTAAATAATGACTCAATTATTACAAATGATGATTCAGATTCAAGTATTTTAAAAAATTACATAAATTCTTTTTCTGACATTTCAGGATCAGAAGAGAACTCAAGAGCATCTAGCGAGACTCATGACTCATTGAGCACCTCAGCTGGAAACTCTGCTGATGTTGGAGGTGATAGCCGTCTGACATGTGGTGGGACGTCTGCTGGAGGGGAAGTTATTAACACAGAGACAGTCTCTACTAGGCGTAGTGTGCGTTCTACACGCAATATTCCTCCCATAAGGTACAAAGATTATGGTTGTTTTGTGTCTATGTCCTTGCATGACGGTTTGTGTGGAGAACCATATTCATATGAAGATGCGTTGTCTTCTCCACATTCTGATGAGTGGCAAGCCGCTATGCAGCGCGAGTATGACTCGCTAGTCGCCAACAAGGTATGGGAAATAGTTGATAAGCCTCCTAACAAAAACATTGTTCAATGTAAATGGGTTTTTAAGGTTAAGCATGACACAGATGGTAATTTCAACTGCTTTAAGGCGCGACTAGTTGCCAGAGGCTTCACTCAGAAGCAAGGAATAGATTACAATGATACATTTTCACCGGTGGTTCGACATTCTTCAATGAGAATTCTGTTTAATATAAGCAATCAACTAAACTTAGAAATTGATCACATTGATGTGGCAACTGCGTTTTTAAATGGAGATCTTGATGAAGAAATATATATGCAACCACCCTTAGGTTTTTCGGAACACTTTAATGGTAAAGTTTGTTTACTAAAGAAAGCTATCTATGGTCTAAAGCAATCCAGCAAGATGTGGAACAAAAAGGTACATGACTTGTTAATTGTTAATGATTTTAATCAATGTAAAAGTGAACCATGTGTGTACAGTAAAAAGGTAGGCAATGACATAGTTTTACTGGCACTTTATGTAGACGATTTTTATCTGTTTTATAATAAAAATAGTAAAATTAAAGTTCATCTGCAAATAGCATTAGAAAAACAATTTAATGTAAAAAATTTAGGTCCACTTAAAAATTGTTTGGGTATAAGAGTTTCTAGACATAGACAAAAAGGTATATTATGTTTAGACCAAATTGAATACACAAAGAAATTATTGGTTAAATTTAACATGCAAAATTGTAAACCAGTAACCACACCTTTGCCTCTTAATTGTAAGTTACAGAAGTCTGAACATACAAGTGTAGAGTTGGATGATAGTGTTTATAAATACAGACAACTTTTAGGATGTCTCATGTATTTATGTGTTTGCACTAGGCCGGATATTGCCTATGCTTGTAGTTATTTAAGCCAGTTTAATAACTGTTTCGATAAAACCCATTGGCTCGCAGCCAAACATGTACTTAGATATTTAGCTGGTACAATTGATCACTGTTTGCTTTTCACAAAAAGTGTCAATTGGAAATTGAGCGCGTACACTGATGCTGATTGGGCTAACGACGCTACTGATCGTAAATCGTACACTGGTTTCGTTATAAAACTAGGCAATTCCACCATAAACTGGGAATCGCGTAAACAGAGGTGTGTTGCTCTCTCAAGTACGGAAGCGGAATACCTCGCAATAGGCGATGCTTGTAAAGATATCTGTTTTATTCAAAATTTACTTTCAGAACTAACATTAATTGAATTGGATGAATGTATTTTGTATAATGATAGTCAAAGTGCCCAGAAATTATTAGAGTCTAAAGAAGTATGCCATAAACGAACCAAACATATTGACATTCGATATCATGTTGTCAAAGATTTAATTAATAATGGTTCTATAACAGTTAGATACTTGCCTACAGACAGGATGATAGCGGATGTTCTTACCAAATCTTTAGGTAAACAAAAACACAGCAGTTTCACACAAAATTTGAATGTGGTTAAAATAAGTATATTATAGTGTAATGTGTGTGTACTTATGTGAAAACTGTGATACAATTTTATTGACTTGTTAACTTATTAATTGCTACGTTTATGTGATACCTATGTAAGTGATAGAGACTGCAGTGTTTATTGTATAGTGTCATTTGTATATTTTGTATGTTTTGACTAAAAATATAATAGGACAAGGGGAAGTATTAGATTTACCGTGTATTGATGCCCTTATTATATTTTTCTTGTATGGCATCACCGGATGTGTGAACCCCATATTGACTACTCTGTTTCCGGTGCTCCTCTCTCTCGCTTGCTAACCGTGAACACGATATATGTAACTGATAATGTGCTCGAATAAAACTATAGGTAAATATGTAATAGTGCTAAGTGACGATATTATGTGTGCATTTATTGTGATTAATAAACTGCTACATAAATTGAGGTTGGACTGTTTTTCTGTTCGCTACTGGTCCCGCAAACACTCACACGAACCACGTGCCTCACCATCATATTAAAAAGTTGTGACTAGATATACCTACTGAGCAATGTAACCAAACTTGAACTTTATTCCGACGAAGAGAAATGTAGCTAATAGCGTGACTTAATAATTATTTTGTAGCCACTGGCGTGACAAAGGCGATGAGCATCATGACGCAACGTAATTACACTTTATATTTCAGCGTTATACGAAAATAGTGTATATATTGCAGACACAGGCAACGAAAATATAAAGTGTCTCTAGCTCTAGGACCCTGGAAAAATTATTCGCAAAAACAAAAGACAGTCATAATATTGTACAGTCAGGGAAAATATTTGTTTATCAAATTGACTACCAACTTAAATTGTGCGTATAATTCGAATATAGGTACGGACAATTTAAGTTAGTAGTCAATTTGATAAACAATTGTATTTACCTGACTTTACTCTGTACTTATTTCTATGCTTTTGTTTGATATACAGTGTGTTAGGTTAAACGAGAGACATATTTTAAGGGAGTGTAGTACTCATGAAAATGAACAACTTTTAATATGGGGCTTACTCAAAAATATGAAAAAAAAAAAAACAGCTGTTCACTAAATTTTGTCCAGTTATGCGAACAGAAAATGTATAGAGAGGCTGGTTTTATTTTCTCGATTTCAGTGTTGGTCTCTTAGTAAAAGTTGTTCATTTTCATGAGTACTACACTCTCTTAAAGTACGTCCCTCGTTCAACCTAACACACTGTATAAATATACTGCACGATTGGTTATTTCCTCAGAAAATTAAGCTCGACAACCAGCACTCAATCTGAATCATTTTGTACGATATTGCTAATCCATTACTTCATAAGTTTGAAAAATGTGACTGTTGAACAACGTAAATAGCGCAATGAATGTTTTGGAACTGTCAAATTGATACCTATTGCTACTGATAGTGTGTTACGCAATTACCCCAATGAAGATTTTCTCAAAACATTATCATCATCCACACCCCGATTTCACTCATTGCTGACCATAGGCCCCTCTTTTCAAGTGCCCACGTCCCTCAGCCAGCCTCATCCAGGTTCTAACCGCAATTGAAAAAAAACTAACATAATAATATGTTGTCAACATAAAACTTAAAACGAAAGGTAAAGTTCCGCAAAAATTAAAAGGAACATGTAAAATAAATTAGTGTTGTGCGTAACGTCGATGTTTGCTCAGTCGGTACAAATTATCTGCGTTGAGTGTGAACATCTGGGCCCGCGGCGAGTCGTTATCAAAGCGATCGTGTGCTAGGGATAGGGCGGCGTCCCACGGTGGGCTGAAAATGGGAACTTAGGGATTTCAATTTGCAGGTGCCGGATTTTTTGCCGGATGTCGCTTCTATTAGTTATTACTGTATAAAAAAATTACACCCGAGTTAATTCTGCACAAAAACGAAGAATTCCTTCGTTTTTTCTTCGTTTCCTTTCGTTTTAGCCTTTAATAAAAGGGCTAGAATTAGTAATTACTAATTAGTTATTAAAATACCCGTACGCAAAATACGCGCATTGACGTGGAGTTGCGGACAATAGCCCGTATTACCTATTACCTAATTAGTTAACTACCCTCATTAGAGTTTTAAAAGATGTGCTAATGAAAATTTATAATTTAGTCAAAAACATTTCTTTCATAGCATAACAGACTAATCAAAAAATTAGCTTCCTTATCAGAAAAAGGTGAATGTAGTCATTATTATTGCAAATCATTAAACACCTATTCAGACTTATTAGACGACTAAGGCATTATAATTACTTAATCACTTGTTTTCAGACTCATTAGAAGACCAAACAATTTAGTTATTTGGTATTTTGGTTGTATGCAAAGTATTAAAACATATTTTGTGTTGATAAAATATCTAGCTCAAACATAGTTCTCTAAGTGTGGGTGTACTGTAAACCACTGCCTACTCCTTCGGGGATATAGGGGTGATGCTATTTTATGTTACGTGTTGTTAAAAGTCTGTGTTCCTCAACTTAAACACTAAAAGGAACCGTTTCATATGTAAAAAATAAATAAAAATAATTTGATGATTAAAAAAAAAATTAGCAGCGATAAACGATATGTGGAGTATGACAAAAATAGAATCATAAGTAATTAGTACTACCTGTAAGGATATTACGGTTTTCCATGGCGTTTAAGAGATAATTAGATTTTTCATACTAGCTTCATCATTCTTTTTTGTGCAGAATTAACTCGGGTGTCATTTTTATAAATTTTATAACTAAGAAGCGATATATGTATCCGGCAAAAAATTCGGTACTTGCAAGTTCCAATCCCTAATTCGATTTTCAGCCCAGCGTAAGTCGATACGGTTTTATTTTGTACAGATTTGTGGAATTTGAAATTAATAGAAAAAGGAGGTTTTATTAAGAGTAGACAAAATAACGAGATAAGATTAATTCGATCGTTTCAGTAATTTAGTCCTATAAAAGGGTTATTACAGTATTTTTGCAGGTAACATTACTTATTCCATAATTGCATAGAATTGCATTGCATTTATATTTTTCAATCTGTTTTTGTAGTGTTTTGTGCTTTTGTTTTTGTAGTGTTTTATTACTAACATGTTTGTAAGTATAATATTGTTACTAACACTATGAGTCTTGTTGCTCGAAATAAATGATTATTATTATTATAGAAACCTAAATGTAATTAAAGAATCAAGTTTATCTTTTTAAAGGTGTGAAATAACGAAAACATTAACTATTCCAAAATTTATTAAGATAACAAACAAAAAACCTTTTCAAATTCAAGCATTGTGTACTACCTGTCGAGTGTCGATGTATAAAACCAATGCTCATTTCCCAGCCCTATTTCCATTTCACACGCATCGTTCCGCAAACATCTCGACGACAACGAGTCCTTATTTATGTTGCTACGATTTATCCAATATCGATAGCGTAACATTAAGGCCCTCCCTAAAACTGATCACTGAATGCCATGCCGTCATATCGTGTAAGTTGTATTAAAATAAACAGGTAGAGAAGGTTCACTTCTTTTAGATAAAGGATACTAATCTTAATTTAATATCGTTACTCCTAACAATAATGAAAATAATACCCTAAGCTTCTATAAGGCTGATATCTAAAGTTAACTTCGACTACAGCACCCGAATTGCGTAACCCAATCAATCTAAATCTGAATCATTATGAAAGATATTGGTAATCCATTGCTTCATGTGTTCGAATTTTTTTTCTGCTCAGCAACGATAATAACGCAATGAATGTGTTTGAGCTGTCAAATGAAAGCAATTGTTGTTAGTGTGTTACGCAATTACTCCGCAGGGATCTTTTGACACTTGAATGACGTTAATATGGGGGCGCTGTAGGTAAATATTTGTGAAATTGTGTATTGAAAAAACAAGATGGCGGCATTAGTTCCGATTTCACCCACACGCCAAAAGATTATTGTACAGCTATAACTAATATTGGTTATTTAGGGTGTTTCTGATCTGTAAATATGCTGTCAAATTAATGTTAAATGTTAAAAAATCTCAACAGCCTACAGTCTTTTCACGGTTATTTCTAGTCTGACAGCAGCAACCTTATTATAACGACAATAAAGATCATTTTGATTTTGACAGACTTGTCAGTAGCAGCAATCCAACGGCAACCTTATTACAAGAAGTATAGAGACCACTGCGATTTTGAAAGTGATGCAAAATCAAAGGTCAAATAACTGTGAATGGAATTATGTAAATGCTACACCGCGGACTACCTACAGTATTTGTCTGTCCTTCCGCTTTTTAAATCCATCCTAAGGTTGTCTTTAAAAGATCGCTTTTAGCGATAAGACCGCCCATTGTGTCACCCTTTGTACAGTTTCTATATTTATGTCTGTAATTTATATGGTGTACATAATAAAGAGTATTCTATTCTATTCTAATGGCCAGCTATATGTTGAGATATTTTGTCAAGGAATTTCTTTTAACATTCATTTATCATTTTTTTTTTTCATTTTTTCCTCTTCAAATAAAAATGGCTAATTTGTCGACAAGTTTTCAGAAGAAAAAGTTCGGACTGCATCTAACTTTCGAAGTCGATTCTTCGACTAAGGGCTGGTTTTTCCAATGCCAGATAGTTTTATCCGAGGAATAATTTTTGACAGTTCTTCCATACAATAAAAAGTCTGTTCTTAGCCTTCTGCATTTTTCTATTCTATGATCATACTGTAAAGTTACTGGTCATTCTGCGCTTTAAGTGTGATTTTCAAAGCTTCATTGTACTCTTACGGCTTTTGTATGGAGATATGGGTTGTAGCTATCAGATCTTAGTGGCACTGAAATTTTATGGTCTTCGCTTTATCATATTATAGGGTTCTAGCATCACTTCACTTTCAGCGTACATAAAATTTAATATGCTACCCGGGTAAATGTTTATAAAAAATGTCAATGGGCAATTGGAAATAGTGGTTGTAATGCTCTGACTGAGATGAGATGGCCGATGGGGCCGAAAGGTTCTGGAGTGGCAACCGCGTTGTAAAGCCTCCGACAAGGTGGTCCGACATTTTTCACGAACTGTCGTATCTCTATGTTATTTGGATCTTAAAATATAACCATTTTGAAAGGCAACAAAATGTAAAGAATCACGAATAGAAAAATGTAATTGTCCTAACTCAAATCAGCTAAAAAATTAGGAAAATGAGGTAGGACTTTTAGTCATGCGAGCGACGATATATCGTCTGTAATCAGTTATGCAAGGTTATAAAGTTCCGTAACAATAGGAAATGTCTAGGAAGTGACTTTTCATTAGTGACAGTTGAGCTCATAAAATCCTTGTGTGCTATCCTCAGTTTCCATTACAAATCACGTTATCACTAATTTGATTAACCTTTCTAGTAGGATCTATAAACTATCCTCTTTTACAATGAATCTCAAATCGTTTATTGCAATAAATAATGTACAATTACAGGTGGTAAATAAAAAAAATATAGAAACAATTATGGAACCTGTCAGGCACAGCAAATTTTTATATACCTAAGTGGATGATAGGAATACATTTCTCCTAGCAACAGCGCAACCGGAACACGACGTGTCTACAGTGTATTGTAAATCCTACATTTTGTAGCCAGATAGCAATCCTTTTAGCCGATTGAACATTGTCTTTTGATCCAATTTCCAGTACTGAACACTTGTGTGATGAAACATATTTATGAGTTTGGTCTCCACAAGGTTCTGTTCTGATCACTGGGGTCTGTTTTTGAAGTGATGAACGGAAATTAAACGAGGTTTTGAACTCATTAAGTTATATTGAGCTGCGCTTACGAAGTAAAGGAGTCGTCGGAGGTGTCGGAGGTATCGTTTTTACCAATATCTTTATCGCAATGATATGATGTCAACCAATCACCCCGATTGTCCTAAGACCATTTTTTGACAAAAATCAAAAACTTTGTATGATGTTCGATTGCCACGGAGCCAACGCTTGCATTTATGAGACTGGTGAACAATAGCTTTAACTATAATATCCAAAACTTCTTCCACTGTGTCTTTCACATAAGTTGGTCCCTGGCCCTGACATCAAGCAATGGACAAAATAGACAACCTTTTCTTGCTTCGATACGAGGCTTTTGGTTACTTGGATGTGTATTTCATGTAATTTTTTTTGTTATGTGCGTTTCGTTTGTGCTGAATAAATAATTTTTGTTTCTTTCTTTAAACTGGAGACTTCGTTTTGTGACGTAATAGACGTCACAAAGCGAAGTCCTCCAGTTTTCCAACACTATCTTCTTACTTCACCAAAAGCAATAATGCAAAATTGGGTTAAAATCACGTACAAAATACTTTATTATTGACGAACACCACAAAAATCCCAATTTACCTCATTTTAAGGGCGAGCAATAAAAGTTTTATATCTCCATGAAAATAAAGTTACTTTTTACCACGTAGTGAAGCCATCTGGCCGCTGGGACTGTAAGAGATCGCGTGGATTGGAAAAGTCTTAGCTGCGAGAGCAATCCGAGTTTTTCTTGGGATTTCTTTTGTTTACATTATTATAATTTTGTGGTTTTTAAACGACTGTAGTACTGGTGGGAAAACATTGCAATAGTCAGGAACATTTTCATTTAACAAGAAATACCAATGTCTTCAAAGTTCCTACTAAATATTTGTTTTTTGAAAGACCACCAACTAAAATTCCTTGAGAAAAATTGTCAAACTAAATAATATTGGGATTTCACGACACTCATTGTTGAAGACTACGCATTATTTCGAGTTTGTGTTCCGTTCCACAAAAAACACAACATTAAATAATGAAACACGTCTCACGTGAAAGATGTCTCGTTAATAATAGCATGTTCGGTTCAAGCCCCCGTATTTACGTCCATTTTGTCGGTGACTACTATGGAAGCCACCTAGCCTAGTATGGACCAGTCAAAATAGACTAAAAAAAAGTTATGTGAATCAGAAATTACAAGCATACCTTCACAAAATAAAACATTTTTCCCTTTATTTTTAGAGACAGGTTCACTCACACGCTATATCCAATTACTGCCACAACAGACAGCTGGGCAACCAGGTTATAACAAGGATAATAACTTCATCGTACACAACCGGAATGTAATTATTACCCATATTTGTGGTGTTTGCTCGCCATTCTATTAGCTGCTGGTAAACCATTTACTTTTTCTATTCTCCGTGATAATGATCTCACACTATGCTATTTGCTGTGTGGATTAAGGGAAAGGTGACAGGTCATTTAAGCTAATATTTATTTATTTATATATACTTCATTGTACACCCGAAAATATATAACAAAAAAATACGATTATTAATACAAAACATATAATGCCTTATCGCTTTCTGCGTTCTCTTCCAGGAAACCTTGACCTGATATCTACCCCATTATTTTATAAACGCTGTTTAAAGTTAAGAGACGTTAAAACGTCAAAATAGTATGGTTCCGATCAGTCGCTAAACATTTCTTAACTTTAAGCAACGATTATAAATAAACCCCAAAATGCACTGCCTGAAGCAGTTTCTTAAAATGGCTGCCTACTGTACAAAACTTCTGATAAAAGCTAATGCGAAATTATTGTGCTTAGTTACGGACATAACACCTAACACCTAATTGAATCGTCAGATGGCCTGGGTGAAATGAGATCGAAAAGAATCCAAAATGGAAATCGTTGTAAAAGTTACAATATTCCCACGATAGTCTTAGTGGCGTTAAGAGTCCCTAACAGTTTCGGCGCACTATTAGATTAGGTAATTATAGGAGCGCAGTGTGTCTGTGTGCGTTCGAACTATAAACTGATAATCGTAGTGTGCGTTGAAGCGGGAACAAATAATCTTGGTCCGTAACCGCTATTATTAGCACTCCATAGTTTTACTTACTAGATTGCGTAATACTGGATGAATTTTATTGTGATTATGACATGTTATGTTCAGGTACCCTATAAAAATATCGTAACCTATTACGGCATTCACTATAGTACTCGTAAAACCAAATTATAAAGTGTGACCAGCGTATTATAAGGTACGCCTGAAACGAATTGCACGTGTTATTGTTTACGTAATACAGAACGACGGGGAGGTCTGTAGTATTCCCTCGCCATAAGACCGCAGACCATGAGAGTATAGTATAGCAAGTCATTTTGTCCTATTTTATAAAGCTTATCACTTTATTTGTATAGAACAAGGAGAAAACGAGCGGGGCATGGAGGAAAATTACTTTAATATTGAAGATAGCTTTATTCAAACGAAACATTATTTTGTTTATCCAAAAGTACAATACAAAACATTAATATGTATGAATAACATTAACAAATCACAAAGTATCACACTATTGACATAAAAAAATAAATATTCATACAGTCTCAAAACTGGTTAGGCGTAGTTCAAAATCACTCGCGATTCAAGAATTACGACGGGAGCGGCGAACGTCACAGGCGACACAGGTCCGTCGTCTAGAAGCCTTTGGGCGCGACTGAATGCATCGAGCGAGCGCATCGGTTTATAAGGCATTATTTAGATATTTTACTACAATTAAATTAGTAGTCAAAATAAAAATATAAAAATTGAGTTTGGTAGATAAACATCTCAAATTTTAAAATATTTAACACTTTTTGTTATTTTCAATAAATTCTTACGCGTAGACGACGGTTTTGCACATGACTTTATTGGGATTTTTCAGCGTAGTTATCATTTTTTTACAGGTACTAATACATTAAACTTAAAAAAAATAAATCGTAGACTTACTAATATATTATATGCCTAGTATTTAGGATTTTTTTTCAGATCGTTATTTGCTACCAGTAAGCTAAAAAAGCAATCGAAAAACTTGGTGTTTCGTGATTACGTAAAAACGTGTGTTTGTTTTTTATTTTTTGGAATTTATATTAAGTAGTTATCAAAATTTAAATTCGTAGACTTACTAGATAGATAGGTGATAAATACTTGTGTATTTTTTAAAAAACTAGATAACTTAAGGATATTGAGAAATTTACGCTGAAAAAAACTGATTTTTCTGTTTTTAGTCCGCGAAATTGTTAGGGGCTCTTAAGAAGAGCAAAGAGCCATAAAAGCCAAAAATAAAGATTTCAACCTACCTACCTACCTACCTACCTACTTGTCACTGTAAAAAAAACGATAAAGTATTCGGAAAAAAATATAAAAATTCTTACTCCAATGCAACTGATATATTTTTAGAACGTTAAAATGAACAATCAACTTCCAGTATTATTTAGGGGTAAGTAATAGATGATATAACAACAAAATCTCTAATATTAACAACATATAACAACGGAACCTATAATTTTATTTAATATAGCGATTAGTTAATATAATGAACGATTGATATAATTTTAAAATAACTAATTTTTATAAGCATAACATACATTAAATATAACATCGTTTGACATAACATACATTAAATATAAAATCGTTTGACATACCACTCAAAAGATATAAAACTTATTTGGTCTAATATGATGAAAAAGCAAAATTGCATGAACACGGGTTAGTTTATTTAGTATTATTTTTATGTTGTAGCTTGTAGGTAGCTCAACAAAAGTTATTGTTATTTGTCACTTAGTGTGCGTAATCTTGCTCAGTTAAATAATAATCATTAAAGTATTTCTTTAAAAATGAATTCATACAAGTTCATTCATAAAACTATGAGTCTCTAATCAATTAATATACCTTGGTAACCTTGGTAAGGGTATTTTTGTATTCTCATACGCTCGCTCTTGCATTATATGTCGACGGAGCCCCGCTTCGCGGGGCTCCTATTTCTACGTAAAGGGTTTAAAGTAACCTAGCAAAACCGAACCTCGGGGTGCCCTTCGCTCGCTCTTGCATCCTATGTCGACCTCCTATCCTTCCTTCCTTCCTTGCTCCTATTTCTGGGTGGTTTAAAAGAAAAATAACCACGAAGGCTAAAGCGGAAGCTCCGCTCCGCTTCGCTCCCGCCTTAGCCTTCTAACCTAACCTATCTGAATTGGGGTGTTAACCATAATTATGTTTTTTACATATCTTAAACGTTAGACCAAATGATTTTCGATTAAATAAACAATATACGTATTAAACGTTAGACCAAATGATTTTCGATTACATAAACGTTATATCAAACAACGTTATACTAATTAAGTTTTAGAATAAATAAATGTTATATGTAAAGAAATTATATCAACAGTTGGTATATCTCACGTTGATTATATCTTATGAACGATAATAAAATGAAATTAGACCAAATGAGTTTATACGTTATGAGACGCACCCATTATTTAGACATATAAACTCCCCTACCTCCAATCGCCGTCCCCTACACCTTGCACCATCAATTTACTCAGCTAACTACTAACAATTTACCGCTAATTCCCAGTAGAATGGAACACAGAGTCTCTCCCCAGACGATGTATGAGACACGAGCTGACTTTAATTATTGTCACAGTCATCGCTGTCACAGCTTGCTGCGGCTTGCTCTCTGAGATTAGAGTATCAAGTGCTGGATTAGTCTAGGAATGGTTCTAGATTTTTAATTGTCTATTTGTAGGGTAAATAGTAATAAAGTAGATCTTTGACAGTCGTTACGGGTAGTCAGAAGCCCGAAAGTCTGACAACCAGTCTTACCAAGGAGTATCGTGTTACCCAGTTACTGGGCTGTGGAGGTCAGATAGGCAGTCGCTCCATGTACAACCCCGGTATTCAGCTGCATCCGGTTAGACTGGAAGCTGACCCCACGTAGTTGGAAAAAGGCTAGGCAGATGATGATGTTTGCTTAAAAATAAAATACGTATATTACGTTTCAGCACCGTATGTCATGACATGTATACTATTAATATAAGTTTTAAATTTTCTTTGATTTAATTGCAAGCATTTTGCTGTCTACACTGCACCTAGCAAGTCACAGCACATATCGCATATTCTACAGCTACACCATTATTTCTAAACGTAATTACTTACACAATCTTACCGAAATAGTGAAACAGCTAGAAATCCGATAATCCCCGCTACCCATACACCGGTTGCTTCCACACAGTAAGGCGATATGTTCACAGATGTAAACGTGTAAACAATGTGAGTGATTGTGAGCTCATAGAGGACCGCGGTGAGCCACCCCCCTTAGTTTATACTCACTGTTTGAGGATAAGGGGATTAAGTACGGTTTTTGTTTCTATTTGCTACGTGTTGAATGGTTTGGCACATTTATTTGTTTTAGAGACACCGTTTTATACATGACTAGCTTCGGCCCGCGACTTTGGCCGTGTGAAATTTCTTGTTGCCGCCGACCGCGCTATTATATTACATCGTTTTCGCCTACCGGTCTTTCTGACTTTCATTCTTTTTGCGCGTCTCCTAATGGTTTTAGCGTGACGTTAAATAACCTATAGCGTTCCTCAAGAATTGGGTTATCAAATAAAAACAATAATTTTTCAAACCCGACTATAGTAGTTCTAGAAATCAGCGCGTTCAAACAAACTCTTCAGTTTTGTTATTAATATAGATATACATTATATACATAGTAGATTATACACATCTCTGCGTTACGAAAAAGATTTGACTATTGACTGAGTCCAACAGCTGTGCTCTAAACATCTGCAATTGTTTCACCAGTCCTTATTTATTGCTTTGATATCGCCCAACTTTGGGTGTTTGTGCATTCAATAAGAGCGTAACTGTTTTCTTCATTGCTGCAATGCATCTGAGGAAAGGGAATAGAGGAAAATGAGCCTTAATGGAACAAAAAGGCACCATCCATTAAGGCTCATTTTCCTCTATTCCCTTTCCTCAGATGCGCCCTTTTTACTTAAGGCGGCAGAATAGTTCGAAAATGAAATTGTTGCGCTAACATATTGTATGTTACTGTGTGGCTACGGGTTTGAAAAATTCGTTTTGTATTTGTTAGCCCAACTCTTAAGAAAAAGAAGAAAGAGTAGGCTATCGCCAGGACACTTAGGAGCCGAGCAAAAAGAAGAAAATTCAGAAGGAAGGCGAAGGGTCAGGGGAACAATAAATTTCATGCGGAACAAGTCTCGGACAGAAGCCAGAATAAGTATGAAAACAACAAAGAATTTGAAACATTTAAACAACAAAACAGAAGTTTGATATCAGTAGGTAATCCGTATTATTTTATCAGGATTAGAACGCTTCTTCCCCAACAATCAGATTAATCATTGATACAACAATACGCCGTTTTGGGCTACAGAGGAATATTTAGCGTTTTGTTTTATGTCCCGGGATTCAATTTAGGCTCAAATTAGATAAAGATGACGGATGGTGTCGTTAAGATTATTTACTACCAGACCCGACTTTACGTGAGTTTATGATTACGTTTTCATGTTTTTGGTCGATGAACCACATGTTTTATTTAACTAATAAAAAACAGCTTTGCCAATATTGTTATGAAGACGCCGCAGTTCTGTTGAGTTTAGCAAGAAACACTGTTACTACAACATTATGCTCCTGCAGGGGCTGCCTTGACGCCGAGGAATCGGCCGCCCACGTTATCCTGGAATGCGAGGCCGTGGCTTCTCAACGTGCAGAAATCCTCGGAACAATGAGGTCGCTCCGCGAAGCCGGAGAAGCTCCCAGGAAGCTTCTGTGCTTTTGGGTCGAGCTAGGCTGGCTCTGTTCCCCCCCGGTGGGTTCCCGCATTGTCGAGGCGGGGGGGCTCAGTAGCCGTGGCTTGGACACCCACGGTGAAGCTAAGAGGAACCCGAGGAGGGGCCGCTCGTCAGGGCTTCTGCTGACAAGCCGACGACGTAGCGGCCAAAGGTAGGTTGCGGTGTCGCTTGGGCGACATCGCAACTGAGGCGGGCCGCGATGTCGTACGTACCGGAGGCATCGCGGTTGAGGGTTGGAGGCCGCGGCGGGAGAGGAGTGCCGGTATTACGGTGCGCCGCTCTCCCTACCTTCCGCGGCCTTGACGGGGTCGCCACCGTACGATGGCGGACGCGGTGGGGCTGCAGGGGAAGAGGAGTGTCGGTATTACGTTGGCCGCTCTCCCTATCCTCTGCAGCCGAAAATTGGCAGGCGGCGGGGCCAATGTCCTGACCCGTCGCAGGGGGGACCAAGGGTGCCCAGACACGGGGTCGTCTGGCGCCCATGTGCTGGTTTGGTCCCTGGGGTGGTCACGGCGTGCTATGTGTTCTGGTGCGCCGGTGATGGGGAGTACTCCCCAGAGGAGGGTCCGGTAACGGACGGCCGCGGCGGGTTCACGGATGAGTGCTAACGCGTGCCCGTGTTCCCGCCGTAAGCGGCAGAGGAGGACACCGTGGAGTTTTAGTGGGTTAAAGTCCCACATAACTGCACTATCTCCCCGTGGTAGTGCAGTATGCATGAGCATTTCTCCACGTGAAAAAAAAAAAAAAAAAAAAAAAAGGCTGGCTCTGTTAGCCAGAATCCCCACGCACAACGGACCGAATGGGAGTCTAAGTGCGGAAAAGGGAGTCCTACAATCATCATCTACATTATGCTCCTTCTTCCCTTGTGTAAAGCCTGATTCACACGGCGCGATCTAATTGCCTGTGGCATAATATAACTTGAAGCAATATTAAAAGTTGCACCCTCTCAACAGTGTTTAAACGGAGCAAGTCAATGTTTGCTTCAATTGAATTGCTCAAGCAGACTTCGTGTTTAAGTTCTAAACTTCAATTCCCAATTCTAAAACCGGATGTTATGTAACTTTCGAAGTCTAGGCTTTTTTGACGCTTTATAATAATTTAATAGCAACATATGTCTAACCCTTCGAAGAAATACACGGGTAACATTAATTCAATTCAATTAAGTCGTGTGTAACTATTGATGTGTGCTCTCGTGGTTTCAGATTCACTAGTCCGACTGATGCGGTCACAAAGCGGCGAGTGCATTCATATTATTATAGTCATCACAGCGGAATTAATTATGGAAATAGAGTTATTATTCTGAAATATAATTTTGTATTATTTTAGAGAGGAACAAAAGAAAGATAAGCATTATGTTTCATGTCACTCAAACTATAGATGGAGTTTAAATGCCACTTGGCCGGTTTCAACACCTCAATATGAGTTCCTGTTAACTTATCTGACAGATTCTTGTACAGTTTCCGTTTCACACTTTAATTTATCTTATCAGATGGATAGCGCCTAAACGTGCACCGTGAAAGCGATCATATTGATTATTGACACAAAAACTTATGAAGTCTTGTGTATCTATACTTCGTAAGTTTTTGCGTCAATAATCAATTTTGTATTGAAGTACGTAGATACGTACTTCAATAAAAACGTGTTGATGTCTTGTATGACTAAGAAAAAAAAGTGCTAAGACACTTATCGTAAAATACTCTTTGTTTTTCTGTAGTGTGTACGAAATACGAAAGTTTTTGTAGCAATTTAAAAAACCTTACCCTTCGTAGATAATGTAAAGAAGACGTCACTGGATGTGGGCAGCGAATAGCTGCTAGGACCTAAATAAAGTGACATTATATCAGCGATAACGCTAGCGCTAGCGATAAGTCATGATTGAAATGTCAGAAATGTATAGGAATTGCATAAGTTCACACACACACAGCATACAAAACAAAAAAAAATGGGTGACTGTGCTGACTACGTGGATTCTACAAAATCCTCACCGTGAAAACGTAGGTAAAGTGAGCTTGTCTACCTGCCGATTTATTCTGTGAAAATCACACCGTAGCAACAATGTGAAGTGAGCTGTCAAACCCGAGATCAGCTGGTCTATTCTGTGAAAATCTCACCCTTAAAACTTAGATGAAGTGAGCTGTCATTCCACCTGTTGATGCTAGAGATTGACACTATTGACAGCTACATGAAAGATCATTTAACATTATGTATCTGTGGCAGGCAATGCGGCAGTAAACACTTTCTTTCAAACTTTAAATCTTTAAATGGTTATTTTTAGAACATTAAACAAATGCTGATAAGTAACCTAGTTCGTATAAAAAGTCCCACGAGGATGAAAAGTTCGAAAATTCAAATGTATTCAAAGATTCGAAGCTCTTTTCAAAAGGCTTTGCATTTGACAGCTCTAAATATGATTTACGTGAACAACGATCTGCTTTTAGCGTGGACGTCTACGGTCCCTCCGCTAATTCCACAGTTTTATGACTAGGATTTGTAAATAGCCTGCATTTGTTAAGACTGACAGATTGGTTGCTGCTTTTGAGGATAAAAACCTGCCATTGTTTGTTCCTATTCTTCCAGTTAAAAAAACTTACGACTGGAGCCTAAAGTTATACGCGATTTGTGGTCACCGACCGACTGGTGCCGACTATACCTGATTCATCTTCACTGACCCGAGCATGACGATTCAGTTTCGTTCACTATTCAGAAAAAGCGCAAAGAGCCCTTTAGAAGTTTTAACTTAAAAAAATATCAGTCAACTTGCCTGCAACGAACAGTTATGAAAACTGTTTTTAGCAAATAAGTAATTTTCTCTTGGTAACGTCACGAAAGTCGCTGCTGTTCTTCGTCAGTCAACTTTCACTATAGGAACAGAAGCCAGCACATCAAGCTACTACAATCTGTCAAATTTCTTTAATAGACTTTCAACTTTATCGCGAAAGTATAAGGTTCAAAGTTGATTGGGAAAATTTGACAGGTTCGGGTAGCTTGATGTGCTGGCGTCTGTACTTATCGAAGATGAGGAATTATATTTGCCTGTTCTTTTGCTGAGAAACAGCCAGCTAAGCAGCAAGCTACCTTGAGCGGAGAACGCAAGTCGTCTTAGGTTTTCAAGTATCATTTTGGCATAATCACAATGCTTTCCCACGCGCAATCAATTTCGACACTATTTACATACAAGAGGCCAACATCCGGAATTGACCAAAACGTGTGGCGCCACCAGGCATGACGTGATATTTTCGCTCGTCAATCAGTCGGCTGATATGACACGATAACAAACAAGTGTATGTTTGTGTAGCAGCACATAATCGAGATTCTCCCTTTAGGGGGACATGGGGGAACTAGAGGACACAAGGGGGAACATATGGCGATAATAACGTGTTAACAACGCTTGTGTATGCTGCAATAAAAAGGAATGGGATGCTAGGCAGTTTTTTGTTTACTTTTCGATGTGTGGGAGTTTTTATTATTTTGGCTCTTGTCACAAAGGAAAGTGTACAATAGCGGTATTTTAGAGACAAGTAGGTACAGTTTAATATTATATTATTTCGCTTGACATTACCTCGTAAGAGCATGTCTTTTACGAGGTAATGTCAAGCGAAATAATATTGCGCCGACCCCAAATCAATTGGCATAAGGGCTGGAGAATGACAATGATGACATTGTCTCGAAAGAATCAAACGTTTTATGAAGTAAATAGAATTCTGAAACGCATTTCCTGTCTATACATGTAGTACCTAAAAGTGCGGAGTGCTACACACACCCACCCTATTTCAAGTTAAACAAATATCAACTTTATTTCAATCTTAATTAAGTTGATTTTAGAGTGACTAACACTATTGAAAAAGTTATAAAAATGGTTGAAGTTGTAGCGTAAACTGAACTTTATTGTGTAGGAATTAAAGTTATTTTTCCGTTCATTCATATTTGTTAACATTTTTGGAAAATATATCGCGAACGCAGGATGGATGGTCGAGGATTGATAGAGATTTTATTTATTTATATATACTTTATTGTACACCAGAAAATACATAACAAAAAAAATACAATTATGAACTTTGAATTTTGTACTTACTATTGGAAATATTATAGGCTATTATAGGCATAGGCTTATTCAATTGCACACCATCTCCAGATCTTCATTTGCAGCTGCTTTATATAGGGAATAGAAAATGAAGATACGAAAAGGAAAAACATTTAATATTCCTCTTATAAAAATAATTACAATAAAATACTTACTCAATTCTGAATAAGAAAATAAATACCAAAAGAAACAAAAATTAACCTGTAATTGGCAACGAGACTGGCAGTAGATCGTCGGCAATGCGATTAAGTCTGCGACAGACAAACAAGTCTAGCTGCAAAGGTAAATCTAATTCCGAGTTGATTGCAAAAATGAAGCCAGCACAGTTTACAGCTCTACGGAGATTGTTAATGAACTGTTTATCTTGTTGTTTCATATTATGTTTTGCTTTGTTTAAGGCGAAAGCGTCAGGGAAGCCCGCGAAATTCAATCTTAACTTTTTTGCAATCTGCAGGTCAAATCTGATTGTACGAGTATGTTGATCTATATCTATATGTACACGACAGGAACAAATATTTATAGAATTTATAATCATAAAAATCATAAATTCAACTCTGTAAGTTCATTCAATTAATTACTATTTCATAAAGTATGACGTTTGTGGCATTCTAACGCAATGAGTTGTATTACTGATTCTAATTCTGTAATGTCATGTTACGGTCGCGAATCATATTTAATATACAACCTGACACTGACCCTGCAAATTGTAAAGAATAAAAAGAAAATTTAAATTTCGTCGGTTACCTTAGCGCATCTCCTTGTGGCATTTGCATTGTGGGATGATCATCACTGTAACGTTAGTAAGGTGGTGATCAACTCTCCACTAGTCTCTGCATGCCTTAAATATTATGTTTCATACTAGCCACCCTGTTTATTTTAGGAGCGAGTACACGAAGTTCTATTTTCTGACGTAAGATATTATGGTAGGTAACTTAGTTTCTAGAAGCTTCCCTGTCAGCAAACATAAACCTTCCTTCCTCAAAACTATTAAGTTCATGTTATCCTTTAGCTGCAAGCATATAGCCCATCTTTCCTTTCCCAAAAAGATAACAAAGCGTCGAATAGAAACGACTGACAGTCGATTCTAAGTATTCACAAAAAACCCACACCATTACAATACCGACATGCAACGTTACCTTGTCGAGTTGACAGCCGTGTCCGGCCGTCTTCCGGATTCAATTTGTCAATGTTCTTCGCCTTCGTTGCTGAGATAAATGATCACCGATTTTTGGACATATTGTTGTTCGAATGAAGAACAGCGGTGCTATTCTGTAAAAATATCACTGTGAAAACTTAGGTGAAATGAGCTTTAAGTGAGCTGTCATTTCACCTGATGCTAAGGATTGACACTATTGACAGCCGACTTTAAGCTCACTTCCTCTAAATTTTCATGGTGAGATTTTTACAGAATAGCATTACAGAACACAATAAGTTTTTACTGTAGTTAGATGGTGTCGTGACTCGGAGGTTGAAGAATTCATTTTTGGTGCAGCAGAACGTACGTTCGAAACTGGGCAAGGACCAAAGTGTTAGTAGTGTACTTGTATGTTTGCACGGTTATTTTTTTGTTTAGATTTTTTTTTCTAATTTGAATTTGATTTAAGTTTTTCTAATATTTTTGCACACCTAATACTTATACACAATGTGATGTGTTACTGCATAAATACATTGGAATAATAAGACTTTTTTCCAGTAGGTCTTAGCTCTGCAGTACTTATTAAATTATTGTCTGATAATTAGAAACTGTGACCTATGTTATCCATTATTATTTAGGTACTAACTTCTACTCGCAACATCATCCGTGTGAAATTTCTTGTAGTTCCAGAGATTAAAAGAGTTCAAACAAAAAATAAACGCGACAACTTTATTACATCAGTATTATAGGCTTCGTCCCTACTCTCACTGATCCCGGCTCTACACGATTTAAAAAATAGAAGCAAGCGCCCAGCGTCAACATAAACTCCGAAAAAAAACTCAAGAACAAAAAAAAGGTATTCATTTATTCACAACTGTAACACACTCCGTGAAAGAATAACAAAAGAGAAACGGATCAGTTTGCCAGATAATGTTAACCTATTATCTAGAACAATATTTTTCCCTGAATATTTTTCCCTTCGACCCAGCGGGAGTAAACTTATGATTATCTTACAAAGTTTGAGGCGTCCGATATTATATTAGAATGATATCATTTTTTATTCATGATGGTAGGAATAATATTCTACTTAATCATGCAGAACGAAATCACTGTGTTTTTAACCGATTGCCCCAGAAGGAGGGTAATGTTTTTTATTAATAAAACATCTGTAAAAGCTGGTTCCTATGGAGATGTATTTGGAATGATATACGACGCACTGATTGGCTACACGATGACTGAAACAGCCAATGGGGCAGTGTTGTCAAACTGTTTGCTTATTTGTCAAAAAGGCATTTCCAGACTAATGTCCTAGACCAAATAATTAATCAGCCTATAATATTCCCACTGCTGGGACACAGGCCTGTGAGAGGAGTGGGCTATAATCCAACATGTGGGCCTAGTGCGGGTTGGTGGATAGATTATAAATTAATAACAATTATATTAATCTATTATTTTCGTAGAGCGGGAGGGCGTGTCAGACTTTTACTGCCTAAAACCCACCCGTGTTCCTTCAGTTGCCTGTGCCAGGGACCACGGTATCTCTTGCGAACAACCCACGACCCTGGCAGGCATCGGCCCTAGCGGACCCCGTTAGTTAGTGCTGACATCTCCTTGAGGCGCGCGTGGAACACACACGCCGCCGTCGACCCGGGCCTGGTCCTTACCGGACGGCGAGCTGCCCATTGCTCGCCGTCCGCAAGCCCGCACCTACGGTGGCCGGGAATCGGCTATTGATTCCATATAATTATGTTCAACCTCAAATCCTTATTAAGTTAACTGATAATTTTGTGGTCACAGTACCCATACGCCAGTGAATATCATACTGTGATAGTCACGGGCGTATGGATACCTGGGAAAAATCTAGTATCTATGTAGCAGTTAGTTTGATGGCCCACATTCAACAGTGATTGCATTAATTTAAAACGACAAACATAATGACCTGCAATGCTCCTGAAATACCACGTCAAATCCTCCTCATTACCTGACCAAAACTTTTAACATTAACATTTAATTAGTCCCAGATTCCTGCCTTCAACCAAAACACTCTAGGAATGAAAGAAAAACAACCCTTCATTCCCATTCACACCCACATTTATACAGTACCTACCCCAAGTTGTTCAGAGCTGAGACAAATTAACGTCTGTTAATTATGTTCCCTCTCAAATCAGTTGCCACGATGTTCAGCCCTATTTATCCAAGACCCAACCCTTTTGCTTGGAGAAAAGAAACGGTTACATTCTTTTCATTAATGTTTTTTCGCGACGGTTTGTTAATGTTTTGGTTTGTGTTTCAGGATCTTTTTCAGATGGTGGAAAAGATTAAGAAGTTCCTTCAAGTACTTTTTCATTCTCTGACAATTCTGGGGTGATGTTATCAAAAACAGGCAGGAGGATTTATTTATTTAAAAGTTTCGCACACAAAAAACGGTACAAAGGCGGACCTAATGTCTTAAGCATTCTCTACCAGTCAACCAAGTGTGGTGAAGAGAACAGATATCAAGTGCTTTGGTTGAGAGGAATTATAAATAAAATAGGTACATAAATAGTTTGAGTGGTCAATTTAAATGAGAGAAAGCATATACGTAGTTGAAAAAATTTTCATTACAAGGGCCTAGTAATTTCACAATTTAATTTTTGATAGAGGTGTTTAAAGATACTTAATCAGCTAGCATCTTCATATTAGGCATCTCCAATCGTAGGCCATTTAATTAGATCCCTGGCTACTGACATCTTCCTGCAACCAGTCATCTTACGAAGATCGTCTGCCTATATCTCTATATTCTCGTCTCCGTTACAGTTTTTAGAATATTGTACGGAGAAAGCTTCTGTATTTAGTGCTTAAATGTTGCAAAATTTATGAATATATTGATAAGTTCATGGCATAATTAGGAGATAAACATTGATTTATATTTAGAAGGCGAAAAAACAGTAGGAGTCGACAAGCAAAATTAGATAAAATATAAAAATGTAATAATCGTAGAACCGCTTATAGAAATAATTATCATAGTTATTCAACAAAATCTGTGTTTAACTCAATCATGCTGGTACCGTGAACTCGCATACCACAACATGACAAGAAGTTCAGCATCTTTAACACTATCGAAGATTGTGTAAAGTGGATCTACTTTAATGTTTTTTTCTTACTTTTATCTCGTATTGTGTGGCTTGAAGTTTTATTGTGTTGCATTGCTTTCCAGTAAGTGAGTTTGGATAATGGCTGGCTTATAGCCAGTTGTTTTGTCAGATGTATTCCATTTAGGGTTGGTTTTAATGAATCTGTGTTGTTTATGTGATGTCGCCACACACAGTGCCAAATTTCTTGCTTCTCATAGGTAATTTTATCTTCGTCTCATCCATATCATTGCTTACTGCATTCTGCAGTTTTACTGCCCCACATTTTTTTTAACACCTACACATATAATATTTAGTCTTTCCTCTCTCTCTCTCTTCTTTTCCTCCCTCTCAAGTTCATTTCTATTTCCGCTATGAAAACAGAGATTTGACAGTGACATGAACATATTCCCCATCCCATATCCACACACCAGCACCTATGTGTCCATATTAATTGGATATTGCAACTTATCTTTACGGAAAATACTAACAAGCAATATTACTACTTGAACTAGAATTAAACATAGATCAGTAGATCTATCATGTATCATGATATAATTTCGTGCTATTGCAGGAATTTTTTTAGAGACTTTTTATAAAGAACTATGTAGCTTCTGCCCGCGACTTCGTCCGCGTGAAATTTCTTGTTCCCCCAATCCACTTTTATCTATCCTATTCACTTTTATATATCCATTTTTATCATTTATCATTTATCACCTCGTCTCATCGCATCACCTGCCCGCGCTGTCATTTCGTTTTCGCTTAGTGTTCTTTCTAACTGTTTTTTGCTCGGCTCCTAAGGGTCATAGCGTGATGTTAAATAACCTATAGCTTTCCTCAAGAATTGGGCTATCAAATGCAAAAATAATTTTTCAAACCCGACTCGTAGTTATAAATTACTCCTACTTGCAAACTTACATACAAAAACATACATACAAACAAATTTTACCTCTTTATAATATTAGTATAGATAACCTAGCAAATGCTCAGTTTTATCATAACTAAGGGGTAGGTTGTAACCCCTAAGTTACGCTATCAATATACGTTAGATCCTACTTTTAACAAAATACGGTTTCAATTTTCCCCCTCATTAAACGAGATCAAATCCTAAACGCCAGGTTATTTCAACTAGGAGCCTTGTTTAAACAAACGATCGAAATTAACCGTCTCCGATATCCTTCTGGAAGTAGGAATTCGTTTTGATGGTAAATTGCTTCTTTTATTAGATTTTAAAACGTCTGTCGTTCTTTTCATGATGTTTTGATTGTTATCTGACCGTTAGAAGGAAGATAATGGACTTGTTATGGTAGTCTAATCTTCTTGAAGAACTAATTTCAGTTTTGGGTCGTTTTGGGCGCAGTTATTTTTCATGGTCGGTTAAGAAGGAAAATGGAGCATAACGTAGGTCCTGTAATGGCTCCTTTAGCAATTTAAACTTGCACTAGTACTGCTGGTATTACCCAAGATCTCCATTAGAAAAGCGTTGTCAGAAAGCATTTATTTCCTACATTCATAACTCACACGAATACATAATTATTATGTATCGAGACGGAAATTTGACGACGAATTCGAAGCCATTTTAATACAGCTAGTACAGTTAGCATTTTAAACGTATGAGGAACAGGGTGTAAAGTTCACTCAAACTCTATAGATAAGGGAGGATCCTCCGACCAAACGAGTGTCGTGTCTGGCGGGCAACTGCCCGATATTTCATGTCGGGCCGTTGTATCTATGCTAGTTGCGCGGTAAACTCTGCTTGCGAGATGCAGGATTTTGCGTGACGTCAGTATGACGCGTTGTTCGCATGTGGCATTGTAGACACCGCTACAGCATAATCAGCCTTTATCGTTCCCACTGCTGGGACACCTAGAGGGAGTAGACTGTGATCTACCACGCGGGCTCAGTGCGAGTTGGTTAGTAGATGTCACATGTCTTCGAACTTTTGGTTCTACCCACGACCTACCCACGACCTATAACTCAAAAGATGCGGCCATTACCTCTGGGCACACCTGCTCTTTCATTTAATGCATTACGTGTGTTGTGGCTTAAATAGATAAACTGCTAGAAGCGTTCATTATAAAAAGTATAAATATTTTCCAAAGAAAACTCGCTTTATTGATAGCAACTACTCACGTCAGATAACAGCATCATTGGCATCCTCTCACCGTGTGTCGATGAAAAAGTTCCAAATCCTTCCGCCTAACAGCTTCTGAAGCAACATTTATAAGCAACAACTTTACCATCCTTATTACAACGTCATAAAGTCTAAATTTCTGAAGCAGCCTACCTTTACTGATGAAAATGTTTCTCATAATTTGGGTCAAAGAATTTTCAGCCTTGAGTCAGTGGTGTAGAGTTGGAATTCGGCTGTGCTGCTTGAAGTACATCACAAATCATTCGAGAAGCTTATCTTTGAACTCTTAGCAAAATGGGCGTTCGTTGTGAAGCATATACTGTAGCCAAACTATTAAAACGAGTCCGTAAAGGAAGATCTATTTTTATGGCACCTTGCTTCGAAATACAGTGAGGGTATTTGTGGTCAATTGTGGAAGGAAAATGAGATCACCTGGCTTTGTATGCACAAAGCAAGGAGGATCTACTTGCTATGTAAATATCAGTGACAGGAAGTCATTTTATCATCATCAATCTAAGTGGCAAAAATACGTATTATTGAAGCTAACTCAAAAATGACCCAAGCAAAGTTAATAAAATTTATATGGGACCACCTCTGAGGCATAAACTATCCACTTAAAAAAAATTGAAATCGATTTACCGGAGATATCGCGCAACAAACATACAAAAAAAAACAGACAGTCGAATTGAGAACCTCCTACTTTTTGAAGTCGGTTAAACTAGTGGTAAGATAGCCGCCTGTATGCCAAATAACTTGTTTGACTGAGTGTATATTTACTTTTCGTACATCCATTTGATTGATATAGTAAATTGCGTACGAAAACATAGCCACCTTGAAAATAACTCTTACATTTTTTAACGATACTCAGACGTGTGTAATGAAAGTGATTAACCCTTGAAGCACAATTTATTAGTTACAACGCCCTTCACGGCTTTCCCGGCAATCAAGACAATGGCCTCTTTAAGCGAACCATCAAACAAGAATTAGGCAGTTAATCCGCATAGCGATGCCAGTTCCGAATTAATTAACGCTGTTCAATTTATACTAGCGAGACATACCTGTAATGGTTTCTAATTATCGCTTTTGTGTCACGGGTTAATTTTAGTAAGATTAATTTAGTTAGTCCCTGCTTATAAAATTTGGACATTCAGTTACATCTGTACAGATGGTATACGATACAAGAATTACCTTGTATCGTATACCATTATTAATTAATTAATTACCTAATTTGTCCTTTATTTTTGTTTTTATTTGTATAGTAAGTCATTTAATTTAGTATCTAGTGTAAATAGTTTGTAATAAAATAAGTTAATTGTATATTTTAACAAAATAAATGAAATATGTATACTTAAAAAAAAGTTTTTTTTAATATTTTTTTTTATTGCTGAATGGCTCGCTAGATCTCGCCTGATGGAAAGCTATGAATAGGTCTACAATGGAACAGAAAATGCATGTTCACTCTTGCATGATTTCATGGGAAATAAAATGAAATTGTTTATACTGTATAAAGGATATCGGTATCACTTTAAAATGTCATTTAAAAAAAAACCTACTATATAGAGTCGACAACGGGAGGTAAATTTTTAAACGGGTATTGATCTAAAGAATATTTCCACGCGATGAAAGGACAGGTTAATTGCTAAATATCGATTTATTAATCAAACTTATGGTATGGTCAAGGAGCGATTTCAATCAAATTCCTTTCCCATTAGCATAAATATGTCATCTTTTCGAACTGCCATTTTCATTCAAAATGTAGGCAATGTCGCAGTCAAAAGATAATAAGGTGCAAGTAAAATTATCCTTAAGGAACCTAATACCTATTTATTCCTTGATTGTTTGTTAACTCTTTACCAAACATTCACATATATCATTTTGAAATCAAGCCAATTTAATTAGAGTGTATTAACTTAGAAAGCCGGCTACTAGCGTTTTGCATGAATTCAACCTTTTTTTTTCAGGATGGGAAATCATCAAATGACCCCTCCTGCTCTGGGTGGAGCGGAAGGGAGTGTCAGACTCTTACTGACTAAAACCCACCCGTGTTCCTTCCTTAGCCCTTTATGTTCCAGGCCAACCCTTGCGGACAATCCCGCTGACCCGATGAATACAACTTTAGGCACACCTACTGCCGAAACAAAATGATCAACATTAACAAATTCCAAAGGCATAAAAATATTTATTTCTTTACCAATATATAAACTATAAAAGAAACGCTTAATTATTTCTTAAATAAGTAAAGGAAGTTCGTATTAAAATCTCGATCAGCTGCAACTCAAACCGTGTCGTGGAGCGACGAGTTTCGTTGGAGTGAAGTGCGCTCGTCATCGAGAGCTCGTCAGCGCTTTTGTAGGCTTATGAAAAGCTATACAGAGTCAAGTTACTCTACTGGGAATATTGTTAGTTAAATGAACAAGAGAATAAAATTTCTTGAAACGTCAAAAATACTAAAATTAAAATTGCTTGTTCAAAATGTCATCATCTCAACTGCCTAGCCTTTTTCCCAACTATGTGATTTATTCCTGCCTGATCCCCCCACCCCTGGATCCCGTGCTAGTTATTCTTCTGTTTTAATCTCTGTCTTGTTGGGGTCGACTTCCAATCTAACTGGATGCAGCTGAATACCAGTATTTGACATGGAGCGACTGCCTATCTGACCTCCACCAGTCAGTTACTAGGTAATACGATACCCCTTGGTAAGACTGGTTGTCAGAGTTTCGGGCTACTGACAACCCGTAACGACTGTCAAATATCCACGAATGATAGTCGGAACCGACGGCTTAACGTGCTATCCGAGGCACGGAGGGGTCTTGGTACGTGGTCACCCATCCACGGACCATCCGCGGTAAGCGTAGCTTAACCTGATCGATCGACCCGTGCGGCTGTTATTACTTAGCCACATGAATGTGTTACTAAGTCCCTTTAGTGAGCGATGACGTAAGAATTTAACCTTAAAAAAGTGAAATTTGTTTACAATTTTGTCAGGTATTTTTGGAACAGACTATATACGTGCTGTCGATTTAAGATTACCTCAGCATTTCAACAAGAACTGGTCCTTAGCAGCTTTGAACAGATGACATGGAAAGAGAGTAGAGAGGCCTTTGTCCAGTAGTGGGACATCACAGGCTAGTACTCACTCTCTCTCTCTCTCTCTCAGCATTTCCGAAGCTTGGAGTAGAAATCTTTACCAACCCGTAAGATAATCTACAGAAATACGCAGATATTATGTACACTCGTAGTCATGATATTATGTAAAGTCTCAAGTAAGTATTATGTCAAGAGTAATATTATTTAACCTAACCCCTACTAATATAAAGGTATTTTAATTACAGCTGCTCAAAGACTCTCACGAACTTATATTAATTGTGCTCAACTGAGCCACAAGTGGAGTGCGCTCAACACGATCAAGCGTGTTCCAGCTCTTACAACACTTAGATCTGGAGAGATGTTAGTTATGTGTGTAATTTGTAGCTCCTTGGTTTGGCTCTGAATGTCTTGTTCTAGATTTTTGTTGGAGATGTGATTTATTCATAACATGTCGTGTGCCCGCTGGGATTTCCTCGAATGGGAGGAGTTCCCAAAAAACGATGATACAATTAACTTTAACTTATAATCCGAATATATTCCATATTCTAGGTCCTAGGATTCTAGGTCCCAACATCTCCGTTTCCAATTTAAACAATTATGAACTTCCATAAAAAAACTTCCATCCCTCATTCAATCCTTTAGTTATTGAATTTTCAAATATTCTTTCTTAGTGCTCACTTTCATTGGAAAGGGAACTCTTATACGAAATTTCATTCTTCTAGACTCAGATGTTAAGGCTTATAATATGTTGTCTGTCAGTTAATGAATGAAAGAATTTTATTAAGTCGAGATTTAGTTAAAATAACTTCAGCTAGAGTGGTAATGGAGCTAACTACCTTGAGTGTCTGTGTCGGGAAATCTGTGCAGTAAAACACATAATAATTATTTTTAACCTTCGTAGCTTCGTACTTTGTTATACCTATAAGCTGACTTCTTATTCTATTAAGGTCAAAATGTTGCCTCCTAAGTGCGGTCGACTGTACTATTCCCCTTGGATTTAATTTTCCAGTTTCCAAGACACAACCGCCAAGTATTGTTTATAAAGAAGAAGTTGAAAGAAAACGAAGAACTAGTGCGAAATATTTCGAATTAGTAGAAATAATAAAAAAAACTTTATTATCCAAGTGAAAGTTACCTACTTGGTTACAAAAGATTTTTTTTTCTTACTTTTATAAATTATCAAAACCTAATAACGAGATGACCCATCGCTGGGTGTGAACAATTTCGAACGGCCAAGTGAAGAAACAATCAATCTGATTATAGCTCAAGGGCTGATTGCAGATTAAAAAAAAATATCCATCTTAGCAGACCTTTAAGAGAAACCTTGCTAAAATAAAATGCGAATCGATCGATCATTTTATTTATTTCGGAATTGTTTGTCTTAAAAACACAGTTTCATTGTGAATGATTGATGATCAATCAAAAATCTTTTAATAATAACGTGGTATGATTGAGTTTTATTTTACTTTTGTTAGGAATTGTTAGTTTTATATTAAGTTTTATGCTTATGTTCAATCTTTTATGGACTTTTTCCAATGAAACTATAATATTATGTTTATTTGGCTAATTCTTCTACTTTTTTTTACTTAATAAAAGTAGTATTTCAGCCAATGGCCTGATGGCCGAAAGCCTCGATCAATATTTATCGAGGCTCTCGTTAGGCGGTTGGATCAAAAGCCTGATTCAGAAGGCAGCACTCCTGGACTCGGCACATAGTGAGGAGATTCCTCTCTCTAGAGCCCTGACGACCGGCAGCCTGGTCCCTGTTCCTGATGCCGATGTGCCACATTTTTTTATATATTTAAATGTATTTTTATACTTACTTTTTATATTTTAAGAAATATTAAAAATGTATAAGATAAGGAACTAAATAAGTAAGTGAATTATAAAACAAATAAAATTCTAAACGATATGCGCACTTCGCGGTCGCGGTGTTTCACGATTTCTTGACAGTTGCGTCTTGACATCTATATTTGAAGCGTCAGAATTTAAAATGTCCCCACACGCCGTAATCTTGTTGCAGCGGCAACAGTTTATATAAAGTAGATTTTTTTAAAAGAAATAATTTTTCAATTTTAAAAATATAGATAACGTATAATGGAAGACGCATTATAACTGATTATGATTAAATATTTAAGTTACTAATGGTTTTCCCAATGTAATTTTTTATTTCTTAAGGTGGTAATAATTTATTTAAGGTACCTAAGTGATTAGTTCTAGTACTTTTCTAAGTTATCTATAAACTATAACTTCATAAGCCCTACTTATCTATATATATAAAACTAGCTGCGCCCCGCGGTTTCGATCCCGTGGGAATATCGGGATAAAAACTTTTCTATGTGTTTCCCCGGGATGCAATCTACCTCTCTGCCAAATTTAATCGAAATCCGTTCAGTGGTTTAAGCGTAAAAGGTAACATACAGACAGACAGACAGGCAGAGTTACTTTCGAATTTATAATATTAGTATGGATTCAAAGTCCTGACTGACTGATATATCAACGCACAGCCTAAACCGCTGGTCTTAGAGACATGAAATTTGGAGGGTGTGTTCTTTGTGAAGAGTAGGTATCCACTAAAAAAGAGTTTTTCGAAATTCTACCTCTAAGAGGGTGAATGGGGGGAGGGTGAAATTTCACGCTTACGAAGTCGCCGGCAGAAGCTACTTTCTTATAGGGAAGACTTCTCTTTACTCTAGAATATTTTGCATAATTTTAATTTAACCACTTCCTCCAATTCAAATACATACAAGTGAAAGTTACATAGAGCTTATAATCAATCCTACATTGATTAAAAACTCATTAACTACACACTGGGGTAGAACGTACCCCAAGAAAGTTGTAAACCTTCTTGTTATACGAGTGATGGATGTGTTGAAGTTGAACCGGACCCCAGGCTGTGAGCGGTTAAATCTTGCACTTTTATTAACTTGAAGACGAACAATGTTACGGTTTGACAGGTCATAACTTCATAAGTTAAAGTTTTGAGGAATGAGATGAATAATTTTTCTGTCGGATTTGCTAGCGATTGCAAAAGATTCTAGGATTTCTATTTTAAAAAGAAAGCAAAAGTAAGAAAGAAGTTTAAAACTTTTAATTAAAGACTACTCCGAATAATAATGATGCTAACGAGTAGGTATAAAGTTGTTTCCTTCCAAATTGATTACTTTTCTAAAAAAAAAAATGATAATGGCTCCTGGAGATAATCAGAACTTATTCAATCGGTATTTTCATCATAATCATTTCAGCCGAAAGACGTCCACTGCTGGAAATTGGCCTCCAAGCACCGCCATTTCGACCAGTTCTGTGCTTCTCGCATCCAGCGGATTCATCGGTCCACCTGGTGGAAAGCCTTCCAACGCTACGTCTTCCGGTACGCGATCGCCACTCTAGAACCTTTCGGCCCCATCGGCCATCTGTTCTGCAAGCAATGTGTCCTGCCCACTGCCACTTAATTATGGCAATTCTTCGGGCTATGACGGTTACCTTGACTGGTACGACAGCGACATACCTCCCCACAAACTGAGCATTTTCTAAAGCTCTATATGCCTTATTCTACAATTCAATCACTTAAAAAAAGATTGCTTAAAATCGTTTGTAACGCAGGTCGGCTGCTTCACACGATTTATCGATCTCCAGCAACATGTTATTGGAGTAATTGGCCCCACCTGTATGCATTCAGTATTGAAATTGACCGTAATGACTGGGGAAAACTGTGTAATGGCCACTTGATATGAAAAGGCTTTTGTTTATTTAAAAACTTTGTAGTATGGACTGTTTTTATATTGAAAAAGAAAAACATACATATTTTTCAAAAAAATCCATCAAATAACACTTTTATTTGTGAAAATCTTCCCGACATACTTTATTACGTCTTCCAGGTGTTTTCCTTCGAAATCAAATACCGGATTGACCTATCCCATAATATAAAAAAAAAACTCAACGCATTTTTCAATAACTGCAGTCACTGTGTAATCAATATAAAATATACTGACTGACTGACTGTGACTGCATCATCAAAAACCCATATGGAGGCTAAACCATATGATTTTAATAACCTATAGGGGTGCTGCTTATCCGAAATAAAGTTTTTTTTTTTTAACCAATTAAATAATAAATTTCCATAACAAAGCAACAACTTGCATATGCAAATATTTCCCTAACAAAATACCTATCGTAACCTAACCTAACCTTAAAATTAAATACCTATCGCGATCCTGACTAAAAAATACCTCTGTATTCATTAATAATTGCAATCCCGTATTTTTTGCTGCATCCCCGGGATTAAATAACAACACTAGCTATTCTTAATGGTTTTCTCTTTGATGCCGGGATGTGTAATGAATGTTTTTTAGGGACCCGCAGTTGTAGTG
Source organism: Luperina testacea (assembly GCA_927399505.1). Lineage (NCBI taxonomy): Eukaryota > Metazoa > Arthropoda > Insecta > Lepidoptera > Noctuidae > Luperina > Luperina testacea. The sequence continues at coordinate 1,691,511 of OV656774.1, forward strand.
GCTAAAACGGATCGTTTACGATATGATTCGTAGGTACATAAAAAGAAAGTACCACGCAAGGAAATGATGCTGTTAGGGAAAAATGATTTTAGTAATATTACTAAGAGCCTTTTCACACTCCCGTGCGTATAGCGTAGTATATATCTCGCCTCAAATGCACGGGTAAGCCAAGTCAATTTAACAGCTTTCATACTTACAATGCGTGCCACGAAAGATGAGACTTGACACACCACGTGGTTTGACATGCGCAGAAAACGATTTTAGGTATCTTTAGCGGTATGAGGTCTGAGTGCGGGACGGGACCGGACATCATAGGCGCGGCGGAAAGAGCGGGGGAGGCGGGGTCAAGTCTCATCTTACTTCCACACCAGCGGGGTGATTGCGTAACTCACTATCAGTAGCAATTGCTTTAAAACAACATTTATTGCGTTATTTACGTTGTAACATATGAAGCAATGGATTAGCTATCTGGTATTCTCTTCGTTCACTATCCGACAGTCGGAGCGAGTGAATAAGGGCACATTTTCAAGTTTAACACAGATTTCAATTGATCGTCATCATCATTATTTGAACCGAAAGGCTTCGACTGGACATAGGCGTCCCCCAAACGTCATAAGGGAGGTCCTATGTTTCTCGCACCCATTTGGGTCACACCACCATTCCACCGAATTTCCATGACAACGACGATTATATTTATATTATAATTGTTTGTAATATTAATTCATCACAGGCATAACTTACTAGCTACCTAGATAAATAATTGTTTAAGGAGACCAAACAAAAAACAAAGATGCAGTAATTGTGTTGGTTCTTATAAAACAAAATAAAATATCTTTATCAAAATATGCAAACAAAGTTGCCATACTTCACCTATGAACGACATTTTGTTCGCACCACCTTCTCATCTCATAAAAGGATATTCTGCAACGTTATTATATTACAGCTCGCTGCGAACGGAAGCGACAGTGTTGTAAGCTTTAACGGATAATCTCGACGGCGGCTCACAAGGATTTTCAGATAATTCACTTTCTACTTTTACACCTTGCTGAGAAAATTCAAGGATTTATGGAGCTGCGCTCCGCGGTTTCACACGCGTAAATGTCGATCCCGTGGGAATATCAGGATAAAAAGTAGCCTTTATATTAATCCAGGGTGTCAGTTACCTTCATACAAAATTATATGAAAATTGGTCCAGCCGTTTGAACGTGAAGAAGTAACAAACATATAAACACACACTCACTTTCGCCTTTATAATTTTATGCTCTATTATGATTATTGTTATTTATTTCCTTTATTTATTTTTTAACAAACTTGTTACATTTTTAAATATTTTTTATAAAAAACATTAAAAAAAACATTTAAAAATATAAAAAATTGTAGCCCACCGGTATCGGGAACAGGGTCCAAGCTACCGGCGGTCAGGGCTTCAGAGAAAGGAACCTCCTAACAATACGAGCCGTGTCCAGGAGTACCGCTCTCTGTATCAAGCCCTTGAGCCAGCTGCCTAACGAGACCCTCCTCAGGTGTTGGTCGAGGCTCTTGGCAATTAAGCCATTGGCTGAAACGACTATCGGCACAATGATCGCTGAATCCACATCCCACATGTCGACAACCTCGCAAGCCAAGTCAAGATACTTGATTTGCTTATCTTTCTCGGCTTTCACGAGGTTCTCGTCATGCGGGACGGTTATGTCCACAATCATTGCGCGCCGCTCTGATCGATCCACCACCACTATGTCAGGCTTATTAGCAATAATAGTCCTGTCAGTGATGATGGATTGATCCCAGTACAGTGTGATATGGCCATTTTCGAGAACTGGGTCGGGCGCATACTTGTAGTACGGCACCTCCGATTCCACAAGGTTGTACTGCAGAGCAAGTTATTTATTTTATTTTTACAAGCTTATAAAATAATCTTGACTTAAGAACTACGTTTTTCTGTGGGAATTAGAGCGGACACTTAATTTTCCCTATTTTAATATCTTATTAAATAGCACTACAATTACAATTTAAAAGCTAACACTAAAATATAATATAGGTAATATTATTTATATAATAAATTATATTTTAGTGTTAGCTTGTAAATTAGTCAATAAGTTAATTAGTAAATAAGGAAAAAAGAGAGAGAGAGAGAGATAAAGTAATTAACAATAATATCTTATATTTTATATGTATGGAAAGTAAATAAAGGAAATATCTTATCTTGTGTCAAATGTCTCCTTATAATACTACTTAATTACTCATCTGTTCTCCCTCAACAATCTGCAAAACACTTTCCTAAGAGCATCGCTTAAAATCTCTTGAAAAATAACAGTTTAAGTAATTTGGCAAGTTTACCTTTCATTAGAGTATGTAAATAAATACAGGCAGTTTTTAACGTGAATTTAATTAGTTAATTTTATATAATAATATAGGGTTTACTTTTTTTTAAAGAGGTGAGCCTTTTGAAAGTCTAAGGACCCGCTTTTAAAAGAAGCACTAGTTTTTTGAATTACCCATTACCTAGCGATTACTAAGACATCAAGCTACTACAATCTATCAAATTCCTTTAATAGATTTTCAACTTTATCGCCAAAGCATAAGGTTCAAAGTTGATTGGGAAAATTTGACAGTTTCGGGTAGCTTGATGTGCTGGCGTCTGTACTTTCTACATAATTCCGGACACCAACATTGGTGTCCGGAGTTGGTGTGACAACACGCAGTACGCTGGCCCGGAACATAAAGGGCTATGGAAGGAACACGGGTGGGTTTTAGTCAGTAAGAGTCAGACACCTCCTTCCGCTCTCCCCCAGAATGGGATTTGATGATATCCCATCCTGAAAAAAAAAGCTAATTTAATGATGTAACTAATATTAGTCCAGTCAAATAAGACTTTGAAGGTTACAATAATTCCCATAGAGCTAAAAATTGGTATGAATGTTCAGAATACTATTATAAATGAATTGTGAAAAGTCCCCATCAATCCCCCTTGTGCAAAATTTTTTATTGATGGTGAAAGTTTGCAAAAATAGGTTTTTCGCGTTTTTCAGCTAAACGGTGAGTTTTACAGCAAAAATAGTTCAGACAAAAATTGTAGATCATCCGATTCTCTACAAAAAATGTATCCACACTTTTTTCATAATTATTGCCATTTCCGTGATATAGCGGTTGAAAGAATTGAAAAAAATATTTTATTCGTAATATGCACGTTAATGTACTTTTATATACATGTTTGAACCGTTATACGAGTAAACATATGAGTCCCTGTCTTTTTTTTTTTTTTTTGTTTAGCCTGCGCTGTCCCACTCATGGGCAAAGGCCTCCCTCCACTCCTTCCATCTTTCGCGAGCCCGCGCGTCCTCCTTCCAGTTTTGATTTTTTTACTTTCCACGACCACATCGCCAAGGTAGCTAAGGAATCCTACCAAAGATTGGGTTTCGTTTTGCGTAATTGCCGTGATTTTCGCAAATTGGAATCTAGCTCCTGCGTGTGGAATCCACACGAAAGTACCTACGTACTTATATTGGAAAAGGTACAAAAAAGCTTTCCGTAGGTTTCTTTATAAGCGTAAATACGGCTATTACCTTTTTTCACTTACTCGTGCTCTAGTACGAGGAGGACTTATTTTTGATGAACCAGCTTCTTCTTCTTGGCGCCGTCTTTTCACGGTATCAATGCTACTTTTTCGAGTATAATTTTTTCGACACTGCACATGATTTTTTACAGATGTCTGGTATTTTTTATGTATAAGACAGGGACTCATATGTTTACTCGTATAACGGTTCAAAAATGTATATAAAGTACATTAACGTGCATATTACGAATAAAATATTTTTTTCAATTCTTTCAACCGCTATATCACGGAAATGGCAATAATTATGAAAAAAGTGTGGATACATTTTTTGTAGAGAATCGGATGATCTACAATTTTTGTCGGAACTATTTTTGCTGTAAAACTCACCGTTTAGCTGAAAAACGCGAAAAACCTATTTTTGCAAACTTTCACCATCAATAAAAAATTTTGCACAAGGGGGATTGATGGGGACTTTTCACAATTCATTTATAATAGTATTCTGAACATTCATACCAATTTTTAGCTCTATGGGAATTATTGTAACCTTACCTCTATTTTAAGGACTAATTTGACTGGACTATATATTGTAATTTAAAAGAAAATCCATGGAGTTTCTAGCTCTTTTTTCTCCAAATTCTACTTTCTACTACTACTCCAAATTCTACTTACCAAAAAGCTTTGGAATGGGCAACTAACTTCATCTTTCTGAATAACCGACTCCTTCGAAAATTCAAAAGTGCCTGTAAACGGATTAATTGAAATACATAAATGTTTTGAGTTTGTTCATTATTTTCATGAAGGTTGCCTTCCATTACGGCAGATATTCTTATAGTCTACCTAATAGTCCTCCGACACCATTTGATCTTTTATTGCCAGTAAAAACGAGGCAGAAGCTGCTCTTATCCAATTTATTTTCCATAAACCTGGCCCCATTTTGCAGTCGTTCACTATAATTTTACATTCTATTAATTGCACTTGCACCTGTTTCTATGTATTAGACAGTTGTGTTTTCTCAGTATTATACACATGACATCATAACATAATACAGTACCCGGCGATAAATATTGCACATCGACCTATTCAATTCCTATCGATTTTATACAAAGAATAAAAATAATTATCAAAAGAAGCAAATCATGATTGTTTTAACAGCTCCTAATAGATACCGGACTGTTTGTATTTCGTGCGACAGAGATAACGCTCTACGAAGCCGAAATTAGCCGACTGTCTCTTTCCAAAGGACGATGTGCAATATTTATCGCCGGGTACTGTACCTGTAATCCCTGAAGGGATAGGCAGTCGTGTGCCTATAGTACAACTACATTTCGCCAGCTATGTTTAAGTCCCATGTAATAGAGGCGAGGCTACTGCCATCAAACGGGTCCTGATCCAGACTCCGGACTTCTGCTGAGAAATTTTCCTGATGGAAGAGCCCAATAACACTTTGCTCCATCTGGGAATCGAACCCAGAATCTCGTGCTCAGCAGTAGCTCGCGACCACTAAACCAAAGAGGCAGGCTCGAGGCAGAGTTACGTCATAATCGTTTTATGGGCTACCTGTTAATACAATACCTCTCTTCCTGTAATCGGGTCCTGCAGTTAAACGTCCATTTTTTCGTCACTAATCATTAGATAAGCACAAAATGGCGATAATATTATACTCACAGCCACTTCTAAAGCAGTTCATTTGAAGACAGTTCAGTTAGAGACGGCTGGTGTCCGGAAATAGGGCTGACAGCTGCTGTCCGGTTTTTCGGAGAGAATAGAAATTTTAAAGCGTATTTGAGAAAAAGATAAAACATGTTTCAGTTAACATTCATTGTGTAAGTGACATAGGTACATGGCACACTTATTTTCTCTATGAAATTTATTTTTTTGTTAATGCTTCCTTGTACCTGCGTTTCTTTTACTAACATATTTCTATTTCGTTCTTCTTTTTAATGGATGTATTTTAGATAATAATTTATGGTTTTGTTTTTTAAAGTCTGTTAGAAATTTAAAGTCATGGAGATTCTAAAAGAATACTAATATTTAAAGTATCACACAACCCTACTGCAAGAGGTAGCTCGTATAACCGAGGATATTACCGACAGATGGCGCCACCGTCACCCGAGCACGGAACGATAACCGACACTTCGCAAGACGGTTCACACCTAGATAACTACCTATATTCCAAGCTGAATCTAGATTGAAAATTTTCCAAGTGTCCTATCTTATTCTAGGGTTATGGATTAGGAACCTAAGTTTGATGATTATGTAGCCCACACACGTTACGTTGCAATATAAAACCAGCTAAACTGGGTCGTTTTGGTGCAGCCGTCAGGCACACTTTCTTGCAAATTTCTGCATCACACTTTTCACTTTTTATGTATTTTTAGGTTTTGTATATTAGGTATATTGTGTGCTTTTTAGTCTGTGCTAAATAAGTAGGTATATATTCTTTCCATCTTTAAATTGACCATTTAAGACCGATTTTTGTTTGTACATTAGCGTGTAAAAGTGTTTGTACAAACCTACTTACAGAAATAAAATCATTTATAATCGTCTCAGTAATATTTAGCGTAACTAAGTAAAAAAGTGACAAATTATAAAAGTGTTTTACAATTAGTGGTACTTATAGTTTTTTAAACGAGGATCTTTGCAGGTCTTGTTTCAAACATTTTCCGTCCACCTCGTTACACGAGGCACAAAATTATTTGATGGATTCTGTCCAGATATCAGTCATAGCGCACTTTTTAGGTTTATTTTTCACAGTACCTTCCATACCTATTATAATCACTTGATGCAATTCATAGAATCAAAATCAAAACCGAAGTCATTTATTCAAATTAGGCTGAGAATCAGCACTTTTCGAATGTCAAAATTACATAAATGACAGTCTCCCAAATCGCCCGCCCTTCCAACTTCATAGTGCTTTCAAAAATGTCTCTCTCTCCATAATATTTGCCTTATTTCAGAAGTGGACCATTTCATTACACCCCATATCGGGTCCTTATGAAATATTTAAATTATATCGCCTCCTAACAATATAAACTATTAGGGTCACTCGTATCTTGCCGAACATTCGGTTAAACGGCCATTTTATGGCAATATTAACGTTGTTTATAGCAACCCTGGCCCTTACAGGTACTTATAATTCTATTTTAAAAGGATAAGTGAAGTGCTGATGGTGTAAGGTAACAGTTTTTGATAAAAACCAGGCATACGGTTAATAGCATAGCTTTTTAACCGACTCCTTTATATCTATACTAGCTTCTGCCCGCGACTTCGTCCTCGTGAAATTTCTTGTTACTCCGACCCACCCCGTCGCATCGCATCGCCTGCTAGCTCTATTACTTGGTTTTTGCTTAGCGTTCTTTCCGACTTTTTTTCATTTTGCTCGGCTCCTAAAGGTCATAGCGTGTAAAAATGTGGGTATACACTTCTGTCTAACCTTTTGGGGAATACAGGCGTGATGCTATGTCTTCTTCATAAATTATTTAATGGAAATCAAGCCGTACTTCATATTATTATGTATTCACTACAGCCTTTGGATATTTACGGCTCGTACACACAGGCGCGACGCGACACGCGACACAAAGGCACCGCAAGTCGCGCGACGAGCGGTGCTTTTGTGTCGCGTGTCGCGTCGCGCCTGTGTGTACGAGCCTTTATCTGCAATTAGGTACTGATACCTCACAGTTGTGTTGCCATCCCAGAGAGTGACCTGAATCTGAAATTTGAATTTGGGTGAAAGTTGAAGATGGTGAATTTTTCTTTGAAACGTTATTTTAGGCTTTCTTACTTTATCATCATCGTTATCTGCCTAGTCTTTTCCCAACTATGTTGGAGTCGGCTTCCAGTCTAACTGGATGCAGCTGAATAGCAGCTGTATATTATAAGTAATAGCTACCAAGATGTTGTGGCACTTCTGTCCTGCACCCTCATTGTATAGTACACTATCATAATACTTTTTGATGAATAATAATTGTTTGCTGCACCGTGCGACGTTATCACGTCGGCGCCGCCCGGCTGTCGCTGAAAACTAGCGCTGGGGCTCTGTCTTGCATAGGGTCGCAGCATAATGCTGAGCGATAGCCGTTTTGCGTGGATGTGACGCATGTCAACCTTTTCTTATTGTTTTTTTTTTTGTTTTGTTCTTTTTTGCGTCATGTTTACCGCAAATAAACGTATTTTCTTTCTTTCTTTCACTATCAATCATAATTTGTATAATTTTGAAGGGTATTGCTAATCCATATTATATTCGAAAAATTTGTTTACCCGAAAACGTAAATAACGCAATGAATGTTGCTGAACTGTCAAAATTAAACCCATTGCTACTGATAATGTGTTACGCAATTTTCCCATTGATCTCACATAACGCGACGCTTATACAGGCTGGCAAGGACATCGACGCGTAAACTGTAACCACTCAGCGGGGTTACCGCTGGCCCGGAACATAAAGGGCTAAGGAAGGAACACGGGTGGGTTTGAGTCAGTAAGAGTCTGACACTGCCTTCCGCTCCACCCAGAGCTGGAAGGGTCATTTTATGATTTCCCATCCTCAAAAACAAAAACAAAACTGTACCCATGAATTCAGCATATGGTTCTAGACCCCTTAGTGTAGAAATTTTTCGGTTTTTTGTTGTGTAAAGGTCGTAGCACACGTAACAAACCGGAAAGGGATCGGCACCATATCAACTCGAGCCGTTCAGTATTCTTTGTATGAAACTCCCTACTGCAACGCACACTAATCGGAATCGTAACGTAATCGCCTCGTCTCGGGACAAGCTCACGAACCGCGGTGCGGAGCGTTACGGCTCGTTGTCCCCGCGCTTACGTCTCTTCGTCCACCCTTGCCCCTCTCACGCCTCCGGCCTGCCTGCTGCACCATCAACAAGCGGTCGGCGAGCCGTAAGCGCGGCGTCGCGTCGCCTAGCCGTAGCCGAGTCGACGTATCGGAGCTTCTGATCCGCTTTGGTTACGTGCTTACGTCAGGTTGACGCCTGTTTGATGGCGAGGCGATGCGGTGCCGATCCTTTTCCGAGTTGATATGTCTGCTATGACCTTTAACCTGCTTTTCTATGCTATCCATTACTCAGAATCTGATTGAATACAAAGCAACCGCAGAACTGAGCCCAGGCCACAGACTAAAACATCACAGACTATCTACGTTGATAGGTACGTGTGCTATGACCTTAAGGATGATAAAAAAAAATAAAACAAGTAAGTAAGTAATTTCACATGTTTAATGAACAATATTTTCAAATAATTTGTTTTTGTATTGTTCAAAATTGTATATGTATATATAGAACGCTATATAATAACATCAAAGCCCTGTTTACTCACTGTGAAAGCCTTATACCTACGTCATTTGCTCGTGAGTGTTCCAAATCAGGCACAGTGTCTCGCCGTGTCGGGAGACTTCGAGTTACATTCAAAATTTCATACTTGATGACACTGAGATGCACACCGTGTCTCATTTGGAAAACGTTATTGGTATACCATCAGTATTTTACAAAATGGAAATAATAAAACAGTTTAAGGATTATATTGTGCTTTATATTTGGATATTGATTTACTTTGATAGGTTATTCGTACCGCCATCAAACAAACTTTTTGTTCTGCATTTTGGATATTATATGCATTACCTTTTAAAGGTTTTCAGTACCTTTTATGAATAGAGATGTTGAAACATTATTATTAAATACAATAATATTTGTTTGTGGTACAACAGTTTTTAGACTGAATACTTTTTCTTCCTTTAGAGATAACAAAAATCAGTATTTTAATACCATTTTGAAAATCGATTTCACAACAAATAAAACGTACATTCTGCGGGCTATTTTGCATCAAAATAATTTCCGATGTAATAACGACGGCAAAATATAACGATACTGATTTCCATCTCGCAATTTTACTTAGTTTTTAAGTGCAAAACTCAAACTTATCTTAACAAGTCTGAAATTAAAAAACTCCCGATCGCAACTTCGAGTAGGCTTAAAGAATTAAGTACAAAACTTTTTTTTGTCCGTGGTCCTCTAAATCCGCTTTATAAATTTATTTACATATATATTTAGCATAAAGTAGAAGGGGATAATAAGGCCGTGTCGTTATAGAAAGCAATCGTCGCGCGAATACGTGATTGTTGCGTTCAATTAAATGAATACGACGTCCGAACGCGATCAATCATAATGCGTTTGTACAGACGCCAGCACATCAAGCTACCCGAAACTTTCAAATTTTGCCAATCAACTTTGAACCTTATACTTTAGCGATAGAGTTGAAAATCGATTAATGAAATTTGACAGATTGTAGTAGCTTGATGTGCTGGCGTCTGTACGTCGTAGTTTATATAAACGATCGTGCGTGATCGTACGCGCTGCGTCGAATGCGTATGGGCGACTACCGCGTATTCGCGCGACGTTCGTTTTCTATTAAGACATAGGGTAATGCTACGCGTTAGGTGTTCGGAATAACGGTGAACGTTTCGAGATTGGACGGAGATCGTGAAATGTTGGGGTCTGCCATAAACAATGTGTAATGGCTCGTTTTTCTCTCTTATGGAGTTATCGATCGTGTAGTTTAGCTTGTAAGTATACAGTTTGACTTTCAAGTGGAGAATTATAGTTTGATGCTCCTTTAATGTTAGGAGGTGATAAAATTGAGGCGTTACAAAAGGTATCGCCGATAGTACTGGATTTAAACATGATGCCTGAATACTTACAGTATTAACATCTCAAATAATTTTAGATTACTATACTGTAAACAAGAGTTTGTATATATAAAATATATTAATTTTGGTGTAAATGAGAAACAAGTTAACCTATTTAAAATAAAACTTGCACCGTCGCAATTAGCCAACTTTACAAATTTAATTATATTAGTTTTAATTACAATACGACTTATATCCGTGAGCTTGCCAACATCAGGTATTATGGAGCTATCAGCATGATTGTAAAACTTTTTTTGGCTCTAATTCAACTTTGCCATAGCAGTTTATTTTACAAGGCCACGTGATGTCAGGCTTGCGTGTGGTGCAACAAATTATAGTTTTGAAGACAGCTTGAAAATGAAAACTATTTCTAAAGCGGAAAGACAAGTATCAAGATTTGTGACACTTGAAATTTGAAACACTATTGTTTAACACGCTCCGATATATTTAGATCTTTCTTCGATAAAGGAAGCAGAATTTAAAGTAGTACAAATAAATGCATCGGCGTGTCTGGGTGCCGCAGTGGTTATGAGGGCTAAGTAGGCGACATCAGAAGCTACAGTCATAAATAAATGTCACTTAGACTGATAAACACAGATTACACATCTCACTTTAAGGATTGCCTTCATTCAATCTCAACTTCAGATATTCTGCCCATTGTGTCACCCTTTGTACAGTTTCTATATTTATGTCTGTAATTTATATGGTGTACATAATAAAGAGTATTCTATTCTATTCTGCCACGCAGGGGTAGAACACATTTTGTATACTATAGACTCCTTTTGAAATTATAGTCGAAAGAGAAATTAGGCCGGATGAAATGGCGACACCTGATAGGCAAGTATCCAAATTTTCACAAAAACCAGGAACCATAATTAACATACTCGTTAGTAGCAATAATTCCCGGTAACATAATCTCATAAAATCTTGTCACGTCGAAGCAGACCCCTCACTCATAAACCCTGCTAGCAAATTTAAATGAATTTTAACAACACATGACGAATACCTCAACGTGTATGCACAAAATAAATATGTACAGAAGGTATGCTCTAATAACGAGCGAAGATGCACGCACGCATGAACACGCTTTACGTACCGACAGTGAGTGCAAGCGCACTCACGACTGGCAGTTGACTGAGTTCGCTGTTTGTACGCGTCTATCTGTGCGTGCCCGTTTTCGCTCATTGTATGTAGCCGTCCTTCTGCACGTCCTATTTATTTTGTGGTGTTAGGCTTGTTAGGTCGGGGTGAGGTCATAAATTATTTCCAAATGGGGTTGTCGGTGTCGGTCGCTGACACAGCCTTGTATTGTACGTGTGTTCACTGGATACGATTAAAGCCTTATTTCGCACACTATGATAATAATATGGTTGGTTCTCTTTTGTTTTAACCCATTGTTAGGTAGTTTTGTATGGATTTGTTAAACTTGGGTTTGTAGAGGATTAAGTTACATTGTTATGCTCAAATGAATGTTGTAACTTGAGATGAAAAATTTATTCTTCGTAATTATTAAATCCCACATTTATGTTTCATAGTTTAAGTGCTGCTGTACTCCACGATAAAGTATTTAGGCCTACTTATTTTAGAGTTGATCTTATAATATTTCTTTATTATCTTTAAAGACTTCATAAAGGTTCTCTTCACGATCTCAATCCACATTCAAAACTATTTTTATATCCCGATAGGCTTACCTTCAGACTGCTACATCTAAATGTTACTAAAGCCATGACCTCAATACCAGAAAACAGGCCTCAAACCATTGCATTAGTGTTTATTTCACATTAAAGCCCTATTTTTATAGTGATTTTATTATTCAGCGTACTATTTTCCTTATTACATTATTTTTTCCTTTTATAACGAGGCCATTTCGGATTTAATTTGATAGAATAAACCCAGGCGATAGTAACAATTTAGTCGTAAGTCTGAATTAAGCAAATATTGGTTAGAACAAAATGTAGCTAGATATTAAATTAACGTACAATTTAGTAGCTAAACTTTACTTATAATTTACGTCTTAAATTAATCAAAATACTTTTTGTAACAAAACATCGTGCTATCTAGGTAACATTAAAATTTATTGCATTTAATGCGTCAAATAGATTTTTAAGCGTTATGAGTTTGTATAGCAACAAATAAAAAATTTGTAAATTGATAATTTCGATATGGTACCGCTTTTGAGCCAGGAGAACACATATTAATTACAAGCAGTTTCTATAGATCTCATCATTGGTTAATGTCCGTAAAATGGTCGGGTTTGTGAAATAATTTCATGGGAGAGATTTAAAACTCTTAGCTTGATAAAATACTTTTTAAATGCAATATTTGTTCCGTAACTCTTTTTGTATGTTATAAGATCTAGGCTACAGCAAAAATTGAAATCAACCGAGTGGTCTATGTTGATGGTATAATTTATAGGCCGACCGCTTAATTGAGACGTCGCCTGAGGTAGCTGCGCGGTGCGGGAGGGGTGATAGTTGTCACAAGTTGACGAATCACTGAGTTTTCGTATCATGTCACCAGACCCCTCCCGCACCGCGCTGCTACCTCAGGCAACGTCTCAGTTGTGATAATAATGTTGATAGTCCGAATGTGTAGTCCCTTCAGATATTCTTTTAGTTATCTATATAATAGTACAACCTGTAAGGATTAATAATAAATTACTGTTAACATGCAAAGTTTTCGAAACCAGGGTTATAATTTCATCCGACTTTCATATTTAAAACTATAAATGCTGCTAATAAATTAGGCTCAACACAAACTGCTTGTAATTAACACGGCGTTTCCTGGCACACGGGTTATATAAAACCCACACAATTTTTATTTATATTATAAAACTTTAAGGGTCCCCCAATTTAGACATGATTTTCATTTTATTCATGGAAAAACTTTTCTCGTTCGTTGCTAAGCAACATATAAACAAAAGCAGCCCACTTAACATTTTCTACTCCTTTTGGAGCGTTGGTACCCTTTCATCGTTACTTTGTATACAGCTCTTCGCATTTCACGAGTGTTCGTATGAATACGCAAATCTTAAGACTCAATAACTAAAAGTAGCATGGCCTATGGGACGTCTTGACATAATTGCTTTATCTAACGTATTTTCAGGCCAAGAAATAAGGTCGCATATCGCGTCATGTTTTCATTAATTTCAGTGTGGCTATGAGTATATCGTCATTAATATTTATCAAGTCGCAATGAAAGGGTTAATTTTGTGAAAATGCTGTAATCTATGATAACACTCAAGCTCTCAAGTTGATTCTTGGGAATTTTAGGCTTATTTTGCATTTCTATTTTCCAAACGCCAACGAAATACTCAGCCGGTTTACTGTATTTTGTTTAATTAAATAATTTATTTAAGACTATCTACGCTTATTATGTATACTTTATGCTATTTGTCTATATACATGTAAAACAGGTATATAACACCAAGAATGAAAGAAAGTGCCAATGATATGTGTTGTCTAGTGATTATTTTAACTGTTAGAGATACAAAATTATTAACGCTACTAGTATTTACAGTAAAATTATCGTTAGCTTAATTGAAAGAGATGAAGCTCACTTAGGTTCTGAACAAAATATTGATTTCATTTGATAGAAATATTATGGGTCCAAACATGGTTCCTTGCGTAATGTATCAAATCGAGCGAATTAAGAGTCAACAGTATAAGGTAATCTAAACTACTCTAGTTAAATGCTCTTGTATAGGAACTGAAACTTTGCTTATTGAGAAAATCAAGTTTAATATTTGCATTTATAGGCCTAAACAAGCTCCACCTCTCTCACTAATGGACAGTAAACATACTTCACTATGATTACGAATTTTCTGGTCATTAACGATGACTACGTGACCAGTATATCTAGACGCTCGAGGTCAGGACTATGATTATGCAGGAGAGAGATAAAATGGGCCTATTTATACTGGTCGTTGGCTTACATTAATTTTTTACTAGATTGTGACAGCAGCTATTCTAATATACGTATGTGTTATAAAATGTTAATAAGTGCTGTAAACACTTAGCTATCTTACTTCTATCACGGCCTTGAATGCACTTACGAGTTAAAGACTATATCAATGATGATATTCATATCAATTTTATATAGAATCGTAACTGCTTTCAAAAAGGCTTTTATGCAACTATTATAACTGACACCGACTGATATTTTTGTTTATTTTAAACTGTATTTTAAGTCTTCCAATTTGAATACTTTGGTTATATCATCTTCTTTTGACAGATGCTTGCTATTTCTATCCACGATATTCCTAGCTCCTCTCTTTCACTCCTGGCACTACTGGTGTCACTGACAAATCTGTCCTCCTTAGTTTTTATCACCATGACTTTTCTTTAACCAGTATTAAAAGAATTTATTTCTTTTAAGTTCTCTTCACAGCAAGCTAAATTTTAAAAACTTTCTTAGCACTATTGGTCAATACATATTATTAATGTTATGTCGAAGCAGACGATTTCCTTTTTTCTGTCTTATTGTCCCTTAACTTCGTCTCATCCAATGACTCAATCTTATGATCCCTTAACAGTGGAGTACGAGCATCTGTTTTTTCTTCATTGACTTTATCCATGAATATGTCATTTTTGAAGTTCATCACTCTGACAGTATTGTTGCTATCCACAGATTCCTGACGGCTGCATGGTTTACTTCTTTCTTTGCTGTTATCATTCTCTTTATCTTCAGATTTCTCATTGTGATAAGCCATATTGTCGAAACACTGTGCCGGTACTATGTTTACGGATTTCATCATTGGTATTGCTATCGCGAGGGCAGGGCTCATGCCTTGAGGGCTGGGTGATAGACGAGTCGTGACCGAAAGGTCCATTCCCGGCATCAAAGTTGCAACTGTAGGAAATGAAATTATTAATGAATATTATTAACTTTTACTAAAGATACACAAATGGTTAAGAAGGTTATCTGAACAATCGTGCATACGCATGCTTATCTTTTTTGGGAAAATTATAGTTATTTTTATGTATTATAGATTTCAAAATTGCTATTTTAACAACTCGACATTAAAAGAAAATAATATAAGAACACAATTTAACATTGACAGACTTTCACAAGACAATAAACTAATGCTAGGAAAACACGAATATTAGACATAAAACTTAAAAAGCACAATCACGACACGGTGTTAGTGTAATATTAGTGTCAAGTAATCACTAAAAGTGTACCGATGTGACGGGCTGTGAGTTTGATACTTCGATTGTTGTATTGTTTTGACTATTAAGTGGTGGTGGAGGTGTGTGGTTGTTGCCTGGAAAAAACACTGAATCATCACTATCTAAAACATAGGGCACGATCACGTTTTTCAATACATAATAATCGACCAAACAAGCATTCGCGGATATTGCAAAAAGAAATAACGATATTAGTATAAAGTCATTACCAAATCATAAACAATCTACAACAACATCAAGTTTGGAAGCAAAGCAAAAAGTTCGGGGTACAAACACAGATATACAAAGTCCCGAACCTTCGTCCCCCGAAGCAAAGGGACCTAGACGGTGGATCCAGTGCTGCCTGAAGATACTGCCGTGTGCAAACATGATAATGACAATGGTTATGATTGATTAGTGACTAAAGATATATTAGCATTCCTGTAAGCTAAATCCGAGTGTGCAGGCGATATAGAAAGCCCATTCGGTTCCAACGGCCTTGTGTGATGCTTTCTAAAGCATGTTTAAATTTTTTCTTTTGCAGTTGTTTGGTGTCGTTTGGATCATAGCCTCTAGCTCGCTACGATCACCATCTGTGGAGGATTACATTGCATAAGCTACTGTTAGTCACGTGACTAGGTTATTAGTATTTATATAGCGAAGTATACCATCAATGAGTTTGTGACGTCAGAGAAAGCCAATTTACAAAGTTTGCTTTGTTAAGTAATTTAAAATTGAAGGCTCTTCGAAAATTAATTCGAACCGAATTTCATGTTTTGCAATTTATAATTTACAGGAATTTGATTTAATCTTATAATATTCAGTAACATCATTCTTATATGGAGTCATCACTAGTATAATTTTTTTTATGATAAATAATGCCAAGATCATTGATAATATTCTTCTAGCCACATCTAGATCGAACGCACGATAATGCTTAATTAGTCAAGTTAGTATGTAAGTTACCAATTGTATGGTGTTTATCTTTCATGTTCATCACCAGTGAATGTGATATGTTCATCTATTTTTGTGAAAACGCCAATTTGTTCTTATGTCCATCAAATTGTTGTTTCTACTTCGTGATTTCAAACATTTATAGTGCTTAAAACTACAAGTGGATTACAAAGGCATAATTTTATTGTAAAATCTGCCTTTAAAAATAAATTTTGAAAAATATACAGTTGTCTCGCTATGGACGTTTATTCCACAGTTTTAAGTGTTCCACAACAAGATTGTGAAGCTATGAATAAGTTTTATAAAATAAGAGTTCGTGTAGTTATTTTGGATGCGGGTTATTAGATTACACCAGGTCCCTGAAAGGTATAATAATTATTGTCGCAAACATTTACTAACACGCTGTCAAATTCCATGTCAACTGCGATGAAATCTCTCGACATGAGATTTGACAACGCATTAGTTACAAAAGCCTTTCAAAAACCTTGGGTCAGAATTAACATAGAATTTTATCTTCATGCATTCCTTTAATTTGCAATATCGTCAATGAATTTATTTAGTAGATCTTCAATTTCTTGTATTATAATTTTATCCACAGCTTCAAAGAGCAGTGACAATAACAAACTCGGTGGCTTATCATACAACTTACCCATATTAGGTCCTATCATGTCTTTAGGATGGTTCGTTTTGATGGCATTCATTCTTCGGTTTACTACCTGAGGGCCCATGCCTGGTGCTAAGGGGTTAGGAGCACCGGGCACTGGGGCACCTGAATCATTAAGTTTTTCATTATAAAGACGAAAATGTTGTTTAATTTCAGAATATTGGGAAAATAATAATAGTTTAGAGAGATTCGTATTTATCTAGGCCTGAACAATTTTTTGGCACATCGCATTTTTGAAAAAGTTCTGCTTTGTAGAGCTTTTCTCTTTACCACTCACACCGTCTAGTAATAGAGTTTTTTTTTAATGTGCCTTAAAAGGTATTTTATGTCATAAATTAATATGAACGCTTAAGCATTGTGATACGATACCAACTTATTTAATTGTCAGGTTGGAAATTCAGGGACGTTAGCAAGGTTTAAGTTCTTAAAATTATTATGTGATTTCCAATACTCACGCATGGGTGGCCTGGTGGGCTCCACATTGACGACTCTTCGCCTTTTCTTGGGTAGCTTAGCTCTCGCTTGAGTATGCGAGTAGTACATGGCGAAATTGGATACTATAACTGGCACCGGAAGAGCTATCGTTAGCACCTGTTGGGTTGAGAAAGATCTTGTTTAGTAGTGACATTGTTAAAAAAAGATGACCAGATTAATCTTTTAATTAACTACTGGGAAATGGTAAATTTAATTTGAAAGTTTCACAATAGAGTTAAATGTGACTTCACATTATACTTTGGAATAATCAAAATAAGTTATTTCATTGGTACAAGGACGCTACAGTGGAGACAAGAAATATATCAAGAGAAAAAGAGGATAGTAGTGATACTTACACCTGCCAGCGCGCACAGCGCACCGACAAACATGCCAACATAGGTCTTCGGCGCCATGTCACCGTATCCAACAGTCGTCATGGTCACCAGCGCCCACCACAGTCCCAAGGGTATGCTGTTGAAGTCGTTGTGAGGATTCGTCTGTATCCTCTCGGCATAGTACACCAGACTAGCGAATATAACAATACCCAGCACGAGGAAGAACACTAACAACGTCAGCTCCTTCGCCGACGCTCTGAAGGTCTGTATCAAAATCTTAAGACCTGAAGAGTGTCTCGTGAGCTTGAACAGCCTCATGATTCTGATGATGGAGAAGAACTCCAAGATATCCGCGTTTTCCACGTGTGACGCGTACTTCTGCAGAATCAGGTCGATGTAGAAGCTCATCGTTGCTATGTAATCGATGATATTGACGGACGATTTGACGAATTCACACTTGTTTGGTGACGAGATGAAACGAACGAGGATCTCTAACGTGAACCACGCGTTACACACACATTCTATATAGAAGAAGGCTACATGGGCGTTTGTTTGCACTTTGTCCAACGCCCAACCTTGCGATTGGTTGGCTGTCGTCACTGTATAGTTTCTAATCACTGGCACTCTCATGTCCGGGTGAGTTTTTAGACAGAACGATATTATTGATACGCATATGAAGAACACTGATATGACGCCGATGATCTGGAAATAAAAAGTTCAATTAGAAAACTTGTCTCAAAACTCTTTTGAAAGCTGCACAGTTAAAAATGTAAAGATATTATCACGCGATCTTAACATTATACAATTCTTCCAACTAGTAATTAAAATTCCCGTAGTCATTGAAAGCGAGATCAACATAACTTTTATAGAGATTATAGCAGCTTTCACAACAGCCCAATTACCCTTCAGCGGGACATAAAAATTACTACGTTTACACTCTCATGTAAAAATAATTAAAGTAAATACAGGGCTTTTATTGCTGGAATTAAGGGTACCTTTATTTACTGAAACACGGACGGTTAACGAGCCAAATGATAGTATTTATACAGAGCGGAGTTTTTTGCAAACGTTAAAAGGTTGTTTGAAGAAAAAACGTAAGTACAGTGAAAAGCTTGTACCTCCGTTAATGAGATGAGATGTGTTAATGACAGTACATTACCGAGTTCATGATTATCTAAAAGCAAGTGGCTTTAGTGCTGAGTAACACAGCATCTTATCTTGCTTCTACATAATTTAAATCTGACTTTTGTAACAATGTTTGAACATTAATATCGTAGGGAATTTTCAGCCAGTCCATTCTAAATACAAAGTAGTCTATGGTACAGAATATTTATGCATCAAATTGTGCTATATACTTGAAATCCTTTCAATTTGTTAAATATAGGTACTTTTCGGTTCCATTTACCAGTATGATTGCACTCTATCTCTATGACTGCATGCTTAATGCTTTTTTACACACACGTTTTTCTTGCCGTAAAAAACTACGGTTTATTCGCCGTGTATAAGCATGGTCGTCAGTGTTGTATGGATTCTAAGGAAGCCTGCTGATAAGTACGTTTTTTAACGGTGCGGTTTATACGCCGTACCATAAAGAAACCATGCTGCGTTCAATTCCCTTCAGTTGTTTTACCTCTGATTTTGCATCACTGTCAAAATCTCAGTGATCTTTATTCTAGTTACAATTAGGTTGAGGATGGGTTACTGCTGCCAGAGTTAAAACCACTATGAAAAGACTGTTCGAGTATTGTCATCATTATCATACATTTCCAAACACGAATGAGTGACGATTTCTCAACCATTTGGAATAACACCCCTTTTGACAATGTGTTTAATGAAAATTCTAGACAAAAAGATAAAAAATACCTCAGCATTGGGACCCCGTCGGTTTCTACCACAACCCTGAAAGGTCTAAATTGGAATATTTAGATTAGCATAAATTTGAATGAAACTGGGTCGTGGGAAGGAGCTCGGTAGAACGCTGCACAATATTTTACACTTCATAAAGTAAAAAGATTACATTTTAAGCTTTTGAAGAATTCTAAGTGCCATTTTAAACTCGAAACATCAGACCTACTGTTGTCTGATGTTTCGAGTTTAATAGAAATGTTTGATTGTTGTTTTCCAAGGCTGGCTCTAACGAATTAAAATTATTATAATTTAAAGTAGCTCTAACTACATCTTTGTTATCTACATTAGAAATTGAAGCATTCTTAATTTATTTGTTTACATTAATTTGAAAAGCCTAAATAGCTTAGATTCTTTAGGAAATTTAAGGTCTATTTTATACGGGATCCAAATGAAATAACTAGTAAAACTCCACAGACATGATGTTATCGATATAAATAGAATGATGATATAACAACCTCCTTTTAAAAACCAAGAATAATAAACTCAACAGTTATAACTGTTTCATATCACATTCTTAAAATTTGTGTTTTTTTCGACATTATAAAACCTCATGTCATAATATTTGTATTTGTATAATTTTAAATTCTTCCAAATTCTATGTATTTTTACACTATATGTATAAAAAATCAATTATTGACTAATGACTTAAAATTTCTGTGAAGTTTCACCAATCCATCTCATTAAAAAAAAACCAGTCAAGTGCGAGTCGGAATCGCGCACCGAGGGCTTCATACAAATTTGTAGGTACCTATGTAAACAGTTTTTTTTTGTAATGTGACCACAAATTTACGGTTTTCGGATTTTTTATATCTTTTCCCTTATCCTTTGATTGCGTTGATTTAGAAGTTTGATTTTTTCACTGCTTCAAGAGATTGCTGCCCTGAGTATTTTATATTAATTTCAACTTGATAACTCCACGCGTTCCTGAAAAAACGAGTCTTGTCTGACTGACAGACAGACAGACGGACAACGAAGTGATCTTATAAGGGTTCCGTTTTTCCTTTTGAGGTACGGAACCCAAAAAACCATACATAAAAAAATAAATTAATATAAATCTTCAACATTACCTTCGCAGCATTAGAGCTGTAAGGTTCATCGAACAGCGACCACATCTGTGGCTTCAGATGCTGCCACCACGACACCGTCCCCTTCATGTAATCTTCTTCGAATCCGAACTTGCGGGCCACCTCTTCGTCGGTCGGCTTCTCTGTGTCCAGGTCTAACCGATCTAGGACTGCTAGAGTTTCTTGGGTATCCCGATGCTGGTGACAGAAAATTTATTTTAGAATATTGATGGTTTAAGGCTCCTGCAAACAGGCGCGACGCGCGACGCGAATCGCGCGCTACACAAAGGCACCGCTCGTTGCGTGACTTGCGGTGCCTTTGTGTCGCGCGCGATTTTATCGCATGTCGCGCCTGTTTGAAGGAGCCTTTAGATGTATATAGGGTTCGGCCATTTTTAATACCTAAGGAAAGTTTCAGCTAGAATTGAAGTTTAGAAACTTTGATCATAATTAATTAGAGACGGAATTCTCGTATTTTAGAGCATTCCAATTTCAGCTGCAATCTGTCAAAAAAAAAACAAATTTACCCAAAGTTTGGGACATTAATTTTATTGTCGCTGAAATGAAATTGCGAATTGAATTTTGAACGTTTTTTAAGTACGAGAACTAACCTTCATTTATCGGGACAAGTTGGGTCTCATTTCACAATACCCTCCCGAGATTTCTACTGCCTTTAATTTTGATTTATAGGTATTTTGAGAAGTACCACGACAAAGTAGCAATCAAGAATAATAACAACGTTACAATGGTTTAATTAATTTAATAACGGAAATTGTCGGCAGTGAAACAGAAATAATTAAAAATAATACCACAAGCCACGACCAATCAGATTTTAATTTCACATTTAAGTTGAAAACAGAATTAATTGGACAAAGGTTTCGATTTCGCCGATACAAAATATGAGGGCAAGACCGCAAAAATATTTCGTATCGGAGCAGTGGTCGAAATAATAGGAAGATATTGAACCCGCAATTGTTGGATCTGAATTTCCCATTTCGCTGGGAATGAAATTGGAATATTTTATTTCGTGTTTTCGTTTGAAAGTGGTGCATTAAGAGTTTTTTTGCTATCGATTTTAAATTGGATTTTGAAGTTAGCACCACCATTCACATTTTTATTCTTCGTATGCCTGATTTGTAACCTAAATTTTCCAAACACTATTATTACAATTTTATCGTCAGCTACATTTAGTGACTGTATTTACATTAAATTCACCTTATTAACTCTTACTACACTATGTCCGAACAGTTCTCAGTTCTCCAAACGGTGAAGGAAAACATCGTGAGGAAACCAACATGTTCTAGAACAAAAAATTTGAAGACATGTGACATCTACCAACCCGCATTGGACCCGTGTGGTGGATTACCATCTCACTGAGAGGAGGCCTAGGCTTCCTCTCAGTTTACATTACCTATAGACTAATTATAGGGAACATTAGGTACCTATAGGCTAATTATAGGGAACATTACCTATAGGTTAATTATAGGGAACATTACCTATAGGTTAATTATAGGGAACATTACCTATAAGCTAATTATAGGGAACATTACCTATAGGCTAACTATGTTATGTACACTGTCTCCAGCCTTACTTTACGAACCAATCTCAGAAAGTTTTAGTACAATAACAAACAAACCCATTTCAAAATGACCCCATAAAGACAAAAGGGCGTGAATATACATGAATGTGTACATTACCACAATCACTGCGGGCCCCTGAATATTCTCCATTGCCGCGGAATGTAATTGGAATATGTTGTTCAGCATGTTTTTCTTTTCTGTTTATATTATGCTACAGTATGCACGGTGTTCTGCGTAGCTGTGTCTTCATGTTCCATTTTTATTCCATGGGTGTAGTGAGATGCGAAATTATCACACTCATATTATAAAGGCGAAAGTTTGTGAGTGTGTTTGTATGTTTGTTACTTCTTTACGCACAAACGGCTGAACGTGATTTGGCACACAGATAGTTTATAACTAGGATTAACACATAGAATACTATACATATACTTTTTATCCCGATATTACCACCAGATCGATACTTATCGGTATAAATGAATAATATTCCTATGAACTGGTAATGTCGAAGAACCTCCGATTGATCTAAAGGCCTAGACATACTGATATTTTATCAGCGATAGCTAAACATAATCAGCCTAAAATTTTCCCACTGCTGGGACACAGGCTACTCTCTTCGAGAGGGAATGGGCTAAAATCTACTTCGCAGGCCCAGTGCGGGTTGGTAGATGTCACATGTCTTCGAAGTTTTTGTTCTGGGACATGCCGGTTTCAACTCATAAGTCGGTACAACTCATAAGTCAGGGCCGTTACTACTGCGCCACCACTGCTATCGCTATCTGCTATTATTTTATATGTACGAACGAAAATGAAGCAAAAGTAAAGATCGTAATTTCAGAACGCCATCTGTTCTGTGGTTCTGCCTACCCCCATGGGACGTTGGCGTTCATGTATGTGAATATTATTTGCATGAACTGGTAACGTGGACGAACCTCCGATTGTCCTGAGGGCCTACTAGACAAGACATTCTATCAGCGATACTGATGGTGGAAAAGTCAAAAATTTACTACCACATAGGTTGAATTGTAAATTGACGTATCTTCGTCAAATTACAAGTCACCTGTATAAGCTACCTATAAACGTAAATGTCAATCCTGTTGAAAGTCATTGGCGCCGATTCCCTTGTTCATAAACTAAACTAAATTAAATTTAAGTTTAGTGCATCTTTTTCTTTCTATTTCATTAGGAAAAGGACTGAAGATAAAATATTTAAGTTCAATCCTGTCAAATTAATCAGCGCCTGACACTACTCCATAAAAGTTTAGACGTGATTAAAAACTTGCCTACTAAAATTTCGTCAATTAACATCAGGCGCTGATTAATTTGACAGAACTAAACTAAAATTTTTCTTCTGTCCTTTTCTTAATGGTATAGAAAGAAAAAGATGCATTTAACTTAAATTTAGTTTAGTTTGTGAACAACAGAATCGGCAATAAATGATGTGGTCAACTGGACCCGCGGGTCCAGAAGCGACCGGGTCCAGCTGACCGAAGACTCAACCATTGTAGATATACGAATATAAATTAGAAACTCTTTGAAAGCGATAGCCATTAGCCATTTGTCTAGACCCGCTGCTCAAATTTCACGACACCCGGTATGGCCGACGCGTATATAACCGAATCAAATCACGGCTGTAGTGACTCAAATATTAAGCTCTAGTTAAATCTGACTTTCGAAATGATCAAATTTATCCTTGAAATAAATATTAGATTAGCGACCATCAAATTCACAAACCACAAATCCAAATATTCATACCGAGCTCGAAACAAGATCAACATTTATTTGCCAAGGCCATTTCACCAGCGCTTGACGTCCGAATGACATGCTAACGTATTCGTCACGTACACTGCAGTGCACAATAAACTGCACACTCGGAATACCGAGCTCGTAATATTCTGTCGTGTATTTGCACCGCAGTGTAAAATGTTGTCATAGTGGTTGAAAGTGGAAAGTTTTGTTTAAGGTTTTTATTGTTATGTGAAACCCTTGCTTTATGATAGTTTGTTGGAGTGCATCATGTACTCGTTTTTTTTTTCTGTCGCTAGTAAATCATACACGATAGCAAACTGAATCTGAAACCTGTTTCAGATTTATTTTGCTATCGTATCTGTTTTGTACTTTGGCTGTTCTATTAGCAAATATACATGGTCAAATTAAATAATAGAGAAATTTTGCAGATGATGGGTATAGAATCGATATCTAAACACGTTCATACAAATCACACTTATACTATAATATTATAAAGGCGAAAGTTTGTCAGTTTGTGTGTTTATATGTTTGTTACTTCTTCACGCTCAAACGGCTGGACTAATTTCGAAATGTCTTATTTAAAAAAAGATAACTGGAAATCTCTGTTTCTATGGAAAATTTAAAATCGGTCTAATTTGGCTGCAACACTATTTTTCGAAAATTTTCAGAGGTAACTTTTTGGACCTTTGTATCCTGCTTATGCGTATAAAGTTTCATTAAAATCTGTTCATTCATTTCGAAAAACAAGGGCTTGAATATTTGTTTGAAATGCCGTACGGCGTAAACGCTTATAACAGCTGAACGGATTTCGATGAAATTTGGCACACAGGTGGACCATGACATATTGTGTTGCATAAGTAAGGACATTTTTACCCACATGGGTTCGCAGCCGTGGGATAATTTCCAAACTCAAAAAACGAAAAAAGCTAGTTTTCAATAATTAAGTATCAAGATGGTTTTTGAAACATTTATTTTGTTTTTTTTTCTTTCTTAGTGAATGTTACTATACAAAATCTATCAAACCAAATATCAACGTACAAAGACCGTCTAACTTTCACAGATATGTCATGGATCATGGACATTAACCGGAACATGTGTGTACATCCGCGTGAGTGAGGAAAACGTCAAACGTCTCCGCAAATACGTTGATACATACTGCAGCTTTTGATGCATTTAGATGCTAGTTTACGTCACACTAGCGTTGAATTTTAAATTTAATGCGGTTTGTCTTACTAGGTTTTGCCCGTGGCTTCACCCGCGAGGTCCTTGATAATTACATACTTCGTCGTACTTTCGGGATAAGAAGTATCCGATGTCCTAACCCAGAACCCATGGTCTACTTGTTTGCTAAATTTCATCGACAAAGGCGTGAGTAAAAAGGTAAGACAGACAGAGTTATTTTCGCATTTGTAATATTACATAGTATGGAAGTATGAATTTCTTTTAGGAAGTCGGTGTTTCATATCTGTTATTTTCAGGTGATATTTTATCACCGCTGCTCTCAAAACGATGAAGGAAAATATCGTGAGGCATCGGCATCTCCTAGAACCAAAAATTCGAAGACTTGTGACATCTTTCAAACCGCATTAGTCTCGCGTGGTAGATTACAGCCCTCTCCCTGTCGAATAGAGGACCGGGCTGGACGGGGGCCGGTGTCCCAGCCGTGGGAACATTATAGGCTGTTGATGCATGGTATGCGGTAAAAGTATACAAAAAATAATAATTGTGATACCGTTTTTATTCGAAGGCAATCGTCCGAGCCGTGAACATGCTGATACAATGCAACCTTTTCATTCGCAAATACCAGTTTTAGGCCACTCCCGATTAGAATTGATTCTATATAAAATGGGTGTTATAGTTTTTTTAATACTCTTCTCGTCAATTGAACCTATTGTAGAGTTGGTTTTGAATTTGAAGCATTTTGCTGTTACATAACACCAATTTATCTCGTCTGCTCGACGTCCGTATGTCCATATTCAGGGATCCAGCAGAATATCAGCGTCAGGTATATTTGCCTGACACATGCTGAGCTGAACTCCCATTTGGTATAACCTTGAGACACATATCGCAATTTGTTCGTTATTTGATTTAAAGTAAGTCATAGTGTCAATAAGTGTTTTTCTTTTAGTGTATTGGCACCTTGTTTTTCTTTATTGTAATTTGTTTTCATTTAATTGTGCTTTTGTGTGTTGCACAGTACAACACACAAAAGCACAATCATCACACAATCACACAAAGGATATAGTGCAAGCCTTGCACTATATCCTTTGTGTGATCCAAATAAATGTTTTATCTCTCTATCTTTCTTATACTTATGTTCTTCAATATCATGTCTCTATACAGTTCCTGAAAGTTCTCTAATATCAGACATAACTGCTCCATACGGTAAACTCTATGCCTCTTGGCTAGCTTTTAAAACTTTTCTGTAAGTCATCCTTTATAGTTTGTAGAGTCATGTCGGTAAATCCGGGCAAACGAGGAAACTTTGAGACGTGTATGGCAAAGTAAACATTAAAACACGCGAGGCCAAAAATGAGTGAAAACGTGCGTTTTACTGTGGATTAAAGTTTTCTGTTTGCATTAATGTCAGCTAAGGATTTGTATAGGTATCACGCGTAGCCGCCATTTTGAAATAAAAAAAAACAAAATTGCGGACAGTACGTATGCCACAGATCTTCAAAGCCCTTTATAAATTCATGAAAATGTTACTACTTTAAACACAACACTAGCTAGGTATTGGTTTTTGAACTGTCATAATTATTAACTAGCGGCGCCCCTCGGTTTCACCCGCGTAAGTTTCGTTCCCGTGGAAATATCGGGATAAAAAATATATTCTATGTCCTTTCCCGGGACTCAAAATATCTCTATACCAATCATCATAATCAGCCTATATTTTCCCACTGCTGGGACACAAACCTCCTCTCTATGAGAGGGAGTGGGCCGTAATCCACCACGCCGCGCCGGCCCAGTGCGGGTTGGTAGTTGTCACATGTCTTCGAATTTTTGGTTCTAGGACATGCCGGTTTCCTCACGATGTTTTCCTTCACCGTCTCAATATAAAATTTCATCTAAATCGGTTTAGCGGTTTAAGCATGAAGAGGTAACAGACAGACAGACCGACACACTTACGCATTTAAAATATTAGTATGGGTGATCCCAAATAGTGATAACAGTCCTTTCTTAGTTATTTTACCTCTATTTTGTGCATCACTGTTTTCATGAGGAAAAGTTATTTCAAAGCTTGTTGTTTCTTCTCATCCATATTTTCAAATCTAATCTCCTCAACATTACATTTTCAAAGAAGCCATTTAATATCGTAAACACATAAAACAATCGATCGATCCAATAAACAATATATTCCAAAGACCTTCAAACAGTCGAGCCGTATTGATTTCAACATTATTTATAATATTCAGATTAGTTTTCAACACCATTTTATTTTTTCTCTCTGGTCTCTTTTAGTTCAAAACTTTCCCAGAATTCCCGTCAAGATCTGGTTAGCATATTCATGACTTATTACATTTACTGGCGAATGGAGAAGCTGACAGGAATTCTAAAAATATGTTCAACGAGACTTTTACAATAGAAACAAGTTGTGATTTACTGCTGATAATAATGTCAGTATTTGATGTATCTTGTTTGGTAAAGACTGTTTCTGTATCCCTTAGTTTATTGGCTGTTGTGTTTTTATCTAAAGTGATAAATATAAGAAGATCGTGTATCGACAACATTCGATCTAACTGTTTTATGCTAAGTTCTTGAAGAGAGCAGTGGTGGCGATTTACGGCTGTAGGTCTTTACTTCGTGTAGATTATTTCATAACCACTACTCTCAAAACGGTGAAGGAAATCATCGTGAGGAAACCAACAATTCGAAGACATCTGGCATCTACCAACCCGCACTGGGCCAGCGTGGTGTATACTTCTCATTCCCTCTCTGTGAGAGGAGGCCTGAGTCCCAGCAGTAGAAACATTAAAAGCTGATTGTGCATTATATTATAAAAGTTCTTGAATGTCAAGTCTTTCATTAACTGCTCTATCTTCAGTTTCATCAGCTGGAAAACGGTTACATAATCTCTCACACAGATGCGTTAAAATTATTTTGTCACCATTACGAGTCTTCCCAAAACCACTCCTGCCGGAATGAAATAATTCTAAATTCATCATTTCTTTGTAAAAATAATTAGTAAACAAGATGTTACAGTTTTTTTGCAGTTTGCATCGCTGTCAACATCAAAGTGACTTGTTGGTGGGTTGCTGTTTTTGTACAGACGCCAGCACATCAAGCTACCCGAAACTGTCAAATTTTCCCAATCAACCTTGAACTTTATGCTGTAGCAATAAGGTTGAAAATCTATTAAAGATATTTGACAGATTGTAGTAGCTTGATGTGCTGGCGTCTGTATTATTGTCAAAATCAAAATAATCTTTATTTTCGTTGTAATAAGGTTGTTTTGATGAATTGCTGTTTTTGCACCAATGTCAAATCAAAGTGATCTTTATTCTCATTGCAATAAGGTTGCTAGTTGCTGTCAGAGCTATTACAACTGTGAGAGGACTGTAGTGGGCCTGGCATAACATAAAAGGCACCAACTTCTTAAAAGATTATTAACTGACCTGGGTATACGTCATCCAGCAGCACGGTTCCACCTGGTTGGCGTCCAGGCCCCAGAACTCCAGCTCCTCCTCGAAGAGTGGCCCGCAGACGTCTGTAGGATAGTGGAGCTTGCCGGTTCTGGAGACAAAAAGTTAGAAAATAATTATGTTTGTTTCGTAAATTATTTAGTTTTGACAGCTGCTATCCACAAAAAAAATTAAAATAAAAAAAGTTTTTAAAAACAAGCTTTTATTTAAATAAAAACGTAACTTTAAAAAGAACCAATGACGCGAACTAAAAAGAAAAAAAAAATAATTGACATTTTGAAATATAATGTATAAATTTTAAAAACTTGAGGCACTGATGTACGGTATCCGTTATACAGGTGCACCTACTACACAATATCAGTGCCTCAAGCTTTTAAAACTATTACCTACATACGAACAGTGCAAGCTAAATAAAAGCTTGTAAAAAAACTATAAAAACAACATTTTATCTTTATATATTCGATGGTTAGCAGCTGTTATTTTTTCATTCCTAGATCAACAGGTGAATAAGTACACTTGAAGCGCAAAAAACCAACCCATTTCGCAACAGACAGCAAACATACGGATAGACGGGGAAAATATTATTCCACTATCACAATTACGTACCGGGTATCCGATTTCCATACATTTCAATAACAAAAGGGTTTGTTACCGTTAAAGGTTACATATGTACCTTTGATCGCGGATGATGGATGAACATTTTGTACCATTTCATTGGGGCGAGGACAAAGGATTATCGGTCTCAGGAGGATGTTTTATTCGATTTTTTTTTTGTATTACGATGGATTATCGTGCGTCTGGGTCATGGGTTGTTATTTGTTATGTTGTGTCGTGTAATAAGTTTTGGGATTGGTAAGACCTGGTTACGAGGTCAGGATCAGAAGAGATTTTTGACCAATGGGTTCATTGCCGCCCAATGTCTAAAACGTGCACAATTTTAGCACTAAGATTCTAAAATTGCGTGCACACTTATTTATTAAAATTAGAATTAGCACGTTTTTACTCCCTAGTGTTTTAGCTGGAAAAATGAAGTGAACATCATTCACAGACTTGCTCAAAACAGCTTAAACCCAACGCTAACAATATTCACAAACGATTTTACCAAAACCTTAATCTGAATTCGGAATTTCAATTCCTTCCTTTGATACATAATAAATGTATTCACACATTAAACCGTCCATTTTTTATTTATCCTATTGGTTACAGTAACGAGTTTTGGCAATAAATTCTCTTATAAAACCACCCTTTTACGCGATAAAATGTTCCTGAAAGTATTCTTATGTAATGTCGATCGTACAACATCGCTTCGAAGTACCTACAGATTTGAACGTTTAAGTTTGGGCGTACATACTAATTATTTTTACGCTCTTTTCGCCTTTAAGATTTGCAAATTGCTGAGCGATATTCAATATGCTTGGTGCTGTTAAATATTAATAAATAAAATATTGGTGAGTTTAGAATCATTAGTTTGAAAAGGCGTGATTTGAAGTGACTTTTACAATGACAAATTATAATGAATACGTGCAATTATAACCTCTGTGAATATACATTTGGATCATTAACACTGAATACTATCTAAAGTTTGTATCAAATCGTTAACAAACGAGGCAACCCGCAAATTGAATGTGAAATTGGGACATCGGAAACCAATAGTTCCGAATACCAAATTATCAACACCGAATGTCAACAAAATTCTCACTGGTTCATTTTATTTGTCCATATTTGTACACATTGTGTTCATCATTAATTTGGAGAGCACTGATGGTTCAGTGGTAACGACCGCGACTTACAAGTTGCAAGGTCGTAGGTTCGAACCCAGACAAGCGCATTACTTTGGGTAAATTATATCATCACAACTGCTCTCAAAACGGTAAAGGAAAACATCGTGAGGAATCCTGCATGCTTTAGAACCCAAAATTCATAGACATCTATCAAACCCGCACTGGGCTCGCGTGTTGGACTCCTCACCAGGAGGAGGCCTGTGTCCCAGCAGTGGAAACATTATAGGCTTATGCATTCGAATAACAACTAAATTTTTGGGTGGTCAAGAAGCAGGAGGCTCACTTGGTGGCAAGTGGTCTCCACCACCCGAAAACCATAGGTATCGCAGATGCGTTGCTATCCCATAGACAAGGCTGAAATTTCCATGGTTCATTAATAACACCGGTCCTATACTCTTCAAACTTTGAGCAACATTGCCTGGTGATAGAAATAGGTATATGCTATTGTTTCCCCGGAGAAGCTCATTCACAAATGGCTCCACTGAACTTGCAAAGCAGACGCGACATAGAAAATTAGATTTAAATTTAAACCTGACGCTGAGAACTGCTAGTTCTCAACTTGAGTGTGACATTTACGAGTAGTTTATTCACTGGGCACAGATTTCATTTCCTTCTGTCCAGATGTAGGTGGAATGATATTTGTTTCATAGTAATATGTAACTTCTCATTTGTGTATCTTAGAAATGGATGTGACTTGAAGGTTTCTGAGCGGGATAGTGCTTATAGACACCACTCTATCTGTCAATACGGTAGAAAAATAATACTAGATTGTACAATAAAAATAGTGAGGCGAGGGATTCATTATTTTAGGTCAAAATAAAATCAATATAATCAGTGTTTTTTTTTTGTTTGGATATCTTTTAGGTAGACGTACTGAGCGCTGTATTAAAATTTGTCCATCTTTTGCAATGGCACCTTGCATAACAGTATTTTCACTGTTCAAAAATGCTGCAAAATTTAAGAAGAGAATAGCTAATTCTTGCCACGAAACTTTTTAAAAGTTTTTTTTTTATTTTCAATACCTAAGCTGTGTCATTTGACTTGGGTACTTCTTACGGCCTAGTAATAAAAACGTTTCTTTGCGTTTTTAAATCATAAATGACAACTATTTTATCTGATTTCAATAAATTAACGAACATTACTTGTTGTTGTGATTTTGTTTTCTTAGCTGCAATAATTTATAGTCATCATTTATTTTCGTTGTTTATATGTATATTTAGTATGTATTTATTTATGTATCTATTATACAGCAGTATATATATATCTATGTATCTATTATATTATATTATGTTGCACCATTAACAACCCCATTTTGTATATCCACGCATTCACTGTCCATTCCAAGGTTGCCTGGAAGAGATCGCAGAAAGCGATAAGGCCGCCCATTGTATGTTTTGTATTCAAAATTGTATTTTTTTTGTTATGTATTTTCTGGTGTATGTACAATAAAGTATATATAAATAAATAAATAAATTAACGATAGAAAACACGGAAATTATATAAATTAAAGCAAATTAAATAAAATAACAACTTTAATCTGCGACATTTTAATGTGCGTGTGGCTGTTGAGCCTGATTCTCTAAGTTGTAGAAAAAATAATACTTTATGCACTAGAGCATAAAAAGCGACTTTATGTCGCATACGCACTACATAAAGACGAACTTTTAGAGCATGAGAAGTGAAAAGTATCTTTTCAATCGCTCCGATATAAAATAGTATTTAGCTGCATCTGGGTAGACTGGAAGCCGACTCCAACGTAGTTGGGAAAAAGCTAAATAGTTGATGATGAAAGTAGTTCTTAGTAATGCCAAATCCAAAGACGTGTTAATTTTCACTCAACTGCGGTGGAGCTCAAAATGAGGGTAATGTTTTTTTTTCCAATGGAATGCGGTCTGTAAAACATTAGGTAAAAAAATGGTGTGTGGATGTGGTAAAATTAGGTTTTTCTAGCTCTGTATGTTTTAGGATAAATAAAGATTTTTATTATTTTTATATTTTTACATATCTCATGACCAAGAAGTCACGGTCCTTTGGAAGGCGTACGAGGAGCCGAAGCCAACTCACAGAGGCTCCTTACGACATTTATTATTTTATTTATTACTAGCTGACCCCGCGAACTTCGTACCGCCTCAGATTATGAATTATATTTTGTTTTTTAAAATAGTTTAGATTTATCGGAAAACAAACATTCTAGGAATCCCTGTCTGTTTTAGTTAACGTCTTTCACTATTGAATCATTCAAGGTTGCAATTAACTTTATTGACAAGGGGAACAACTTCGTGAAACTTCGGGAAACTTCGTTAAATTCCGGGTCAATTCGGGGCCAAACAGTTAATATGGCTAAGATTGATTAGAAACGAATGTTTGGTGATATTGATTTATAGCTTGTGGTTGATAGGATCTTGCTTTAGTTATGGGTTTAACAAGAAATTTAATAGAGAACAATCAGTCGGGAGGGCGGGTATGTCATTGATTAGATAGGTGTCTAGATTATTTAATTTCATTAAGGGATTTTTTAAGAGGATGTTAAAACGCATGATAGCTATGTTTGACGATAAAAAAATTGTTTTGTTAGTTAATTTTTCACGATTTTTTCATCCCATGAATAAGTATTTACAAATTTTTATGATTATTAGCATTAGTATTTACCTTAAACTATTACCTATCTTGCAAAAGGATTGGTTTTTCGCAGTAAAAATGAATACATGCTTGCCTCCCACTTTCATAATGCCAATATCTAAAGGGGACCACAGAACCCAACCGCAAAAAAAGCAAGTTTTATAAAGCCTAGAAGTATACGATCGACTACAGTAAACAAAATCAGAAAAATATATGGTATTCTTCAGGATATATGCTAGTTAAATAGTGTGTTGAAAATATAATACAACTAATTTGATATGATAGAAAAAATCATGAAGATACCTCTTAAAACTTTATACAATAAAAAACATACTAATATGCATACTGATTTTTTGTCAGATTATTATACAAGCAACATGCTAAAACACTAATGTTTTCATGTTTTAGTCCAAACAATAGATTTTTTGTAAATAGGTAATGGCTTCATATTTTGCAACAATAGATTTTTTGTAAATAGATAATGGCTTCAATTACCAGCGCTGTGTCATCCCGCTTCTCTTTCTTTTCTATGCAGTCCGACAATGACCGCGCTTTAGGTCATGTAGACTCCTTAAAAAAAACAATGCTAACACTTCTAAAAATCATGGAACAAAAAGTTACAACATAAACTTTCAGTCATTTTATTTTACGCCGACCTAACCACAACCAACCCTTTGGAAAATTTGTTAGTGAAAAATTCATATGTCGAGCCTTTGGTACCACTGCGCAGGTCGCCCGACCACAGGGCTCCCCCAAATACTGCGGTTTACATCCGCGTCCCTTGCGGCTTTTCCGAAAATTTTTGGTCCTTCGGCCCGAGGCTACCGCAACCTACATTTTAGTTTCAAAAATTCCGAAGAAGTAAGCGTTTTTCGGAAAAGGTAATTTTTGATGTACCTAAACATTTTTGGGGGTTTGATATAGTTGGCGTCATTTAGGGAGAGAAGGAGGCTGGTAACAGGAGTGTGGGGATTGGCAAGACAAAAACCCAACATAATCGCAAAAATGGTAATGTAGATAGAGAGCTAAGAAAAATGAGAACTTACATTAAAATAGGTATTATCCCAAATTCCCTACCTACCTAAGCCGAGATAAAAGATGTTCCAGGCAGCCTAATTTTTAAAAATATCACCTTTATAATAAGACCATTTATCATCGTAATCTTTTTCTGTAATCTTTGTAAGCTAAAATACAAGTGGCATGATTAATTACTTACCTTACTTTGATTACAATAACCTAAGCTATTTTATTTTCAAAACGAGCGTATAAGTAATGTCTCATTTAAGTGATTTCAATCAACTTCTTTTCAAAATATCCTTATTCCCTTGCTTGTTACAAATATAAAGATTATGCTTTTGCAGTCGACCACGATAACATAGACTAAGAATAAAAAATCTATAACCTCCTCCTTTTTTGAAGTCGGTTAAAAATAATAATTCCCCTAAAGACCACCCATCCAAATAAGCCGAAATACCTTTTGTACAAAATGTTTGGCATTTGTATCTTTTGTCTCGAAATGTCATTGCCACTAAATGGTCCTTTATATCACGCCTGAAATCTTATTGCCTCTCTCTAGCCGAAATAAAACAGTGATAATAAGTAATGTCACACTTTTTGGGGACGAAAAGAGACGTAATATTTCTATTCTTAAATGGATTGTAGGTTCTTTTTATATTAAAAAGGTAGGTGTAGATTTCTTTTCAGTTTTATGTAAGATTAAGAACGAAGGAAAGTGGAGTAATTGGAGTGAGGACTGTTACTAGCTAAATTATAATGAGAGAAGGATACATTACTTTAAACTAGAATACAAAAATTGCAACGAGATTTCTGTAAAATTGAGTATGTATATTTTTTAAAAATATTTAAAACAATTTAAATTGCAACGCCTTAACAGGCAACTAAGTTCTAAACTTCAAAATTGTCTACACTTGGTTCACAATAATGAATTTGAATTTTTACAATCTCTTTTATATACTTGATATGTTATTATGATTGTTTATCATTTTAAAATAACATTAGAAGCCTAAAAATTTGTGACGTCACGTAAAATCCTACATCGCGCAAGTAGAATTTACCGCGCAACTGGCATATTAATACAACGTCCTAACGTCAATTATCGGGCAGTTGCCCACCGGACACAATACCCATCAGGTCAGAGGATCCTCTCTTTTATATAGAGTATGAGTGAACTTTAAATACCTTTTAAACTTCATTCTTTCAAATTCGGATTATGATGTTTGGATCATGAACATGACAAATTATTTTATTTTGCAAAAACTAGGGCACAAAAAATGTCTCCAATTATCAGCTAAGCTGAAGGAACTGGTGATTAATTTTTAAATTAAGGAAATTCCCTTGATATCTTCATTCCCATCCCCTGGCCGTGATCTGCAGTGGCCTACATAGAAAGTTCTCAAAATTTATCGAAGTATCCAGTGCGAGTGCGGTGCCTCTAATCAGACCATGCCCCACTTGATGGAGTGTCCTAAGTGTCCGTTCACTTGCACCGTAGATAACCTAAAGAATGCCACTGATGCCGCAATAAAAGTGTCCCACTAATGGGCTCAAACAATATAAAGCATTGAAGAAGAGTACCAACGAAACGAAATTAAGGAGTAAGTTTCCTTACCTGTAATAGTTCAGAACCTGCGCGAAGACTCCAGGATGCCTATCGAAGAAGTACTCGTTGAGGACGGGGTCGTAGTTGGCCAGCGCCTCCGTGAGGCGGGACAGCCTGGTAGCCGGGATCTTCTTCAGCGTCGCCTTGTACGTCTCGTGACGGATCCCTCCAACGTTCAGGACTACGCGGTTCTCCGCGTCCATGTTGAGGAGGTTCATTTCTGGTGAGGAGGTTTGGGTTAGTGATGGTTACAATACAGGGTGTACTTTGGCGCGCAAACTGTTTGCATTAATTCAGCGTAATGATTAAGACCCATCAGCGCGCGCACGTAACAGTTTGCGCATCGATGTCCATAATACCGTGTGGGGCTGTAAGTATGAATAAGTATTCAAACTAGATACGAATTATGGCGGACCTGAATTAAAACCTGATCATGTTTTTATGTTTCACATTTCATTACATTTTTGTATTACATTGTCATACTTATTTAAATGCAGCATAGTTTACAAGATTTTAGTACAACTGCATCTCATCATATTTTTATGGCAAACTGTAATGCCCATATACCAAATGCAATCACAGTTCGCAGTCAAGCAAGATGCTAATAAAGAAGTTGTTGCAAAAAAGTGTTAATAAATTACGACGACAGTAATTAATTACAAAAAGATATTAATGATATAAGTAGAAAGACATGAACACAGAATGTTAGAACCATTTATCATTTTTTTGTACTGACAACATTCATTGTTAGAACGACATATGTAGTATGTTAGTCCATCATAAATAACACCACTTATATTTCCTCTAAGAGTCGCCGCACATTGCAGACTTGTTATCGCCTGATAACTGAATTGCGGAACACAATTTGTAAGTGTGTTGCACACACTTTCTTTTTGACATTATTTTCATTAACATTCATGCGTTATTTACGTTGTTGAGCAGATGATTTATTTGAACCTATGAAGCAATGGATTAGGAATTTGCTTCAACATCGTCTGGTTGTTAGGTTTCAGTTTAGCTCCGATTTAAAAATATTTTGTTTTTCTGCCATTCTGATGTTAAGTTTCATTAAACTCTTTATAAATATAATTTTACTTGAGTATGCAATACTATACAAGATTAGAATCAGAATATTTATGTTACATCTTTAAATAGTTGCACACTTTCTGAAAAAGGAAGTGCAGATTACCGATTAGTATGTTAGTCCGCCAATATTTATTGTTAGGTTGATAATCAAATCAACTAAAGCACTTTATTTTTTTACATTCATACATTCAGTAGGAACGTGATTTAACTATCAAGCGATTAAAATCTAAAACGTGCGCTTTCTCTTACTATTACTTGGCACTCGATGAATCCACATTGTGGAAACGATATTATATCCGAATTTCCTGAAAATAAGTAGATAATGTGTATCTAATTGACCAGATAACAGCATGAATGGGAAAATAATATTTTTACTACGAAATTATTCGTAATTCCTTGGCTTCTTTCCATAGTCAATTATGTGGGAAAATCATACGTCATATTTCTTTTGGTGAAAGAAAATCTTCGGGAAAATTACTGTTTTTATGTTACTGATGTGCCAATAATAGTTTTGTTAGAAAAATATTGTTGGCCAACATTATTTTTTTATCCACTTTGTTGTGGGTTCGGTTACATAATGGACGATTAACTGTTTTTGTTAGAGAGGATACACCATAGTGTATTATTTTACTTGATATTTATTATGATGGTGGTCTGTCCAATATACTTTTGTTGATAAACTAGCTTTCAATTTTGTCATTCATTACACGAATAATAATAACATAGTATTAGCACACGAAGTTGTCGACATGTGGGACGTGAACGTACTGATAATCATTATTGTAAATGACCTTATAGAGGAGAGCCTTGACCAACACCTCGAGTGGCTCTCATTGCGTGGCTGGGTCAAGGGCTTGATTCAGAAAGCAGTACTCCTGGACACGGTTCACATTGTGAAGAAGTTCCTTTCTCTAGAGCCTTGACCACCTGCAGCTTGGACCCTGTTCCTGATGCTGATGGGCCACTATTTTTATATTTTTAAATGTTTTTTTTTTGTATTTTATAAATATATAGGTATATAAATGTAATAAAGAAAATAACATAGTCTTAGATATTTTCACGACCAATTGTGTTATTTCCTCCTAATCAATTCTATGTAACATAATTTTTGGTAGTGTAGTTACTATTTTTATTATTATTCATGTTTATGTAATAAATAAGTAGAACCCTACTTACGTATTTTCTCGACTAATTCAAACTTAAATAGTCTTGAGTACATTTGAGAGCTGCGTTCGACTCCAAAACTCGTCGAGCCAATGGATGTAGTTGTTTTTGTTGTTTGTATTTGATTTTAGTACATTCTTATTTTTTGCAAATATTTTAGAATTTTTAAATGTTTTGTTTATTTTTAAGGTTTTTTTTTGCCAAATAAACACAATTTTCTTTCTTTTCTTTATTTCTAGTTATTATTGTTAAAAAGTAAATACTCACTGGCGCCTACTCCTCTCTCTCTCTATCGTGGATAGAACAGTTACTGTGGGCTACGGCGACCGACTCTGTCCTCTCCTCGACATCACCTCTATGTAGTCATCTTCTAACGTGCTAAATTTCTCCTGCGGAGGCATCTCTGGGTGAGAGAATCCTGCGGACAAAGGTATAACCATTAGAAAATAGTAAAAATTTATAAAATTGCCATCAAAAGACCTTATTATTATTTTACATGTGAAGTGTGTCATAAGTCATAAGTCATTTATTGATTTGTTAACATAGGTACAAATAAATGGTTGTTATAAAATAAAATAAAAGTGCGCTATGTTATGCCAGACAGAAGGCGTACAAAATTCATAAAAAAAAATGTCATAGATATTTAAAATTAAAACATAATTACATTTAAAATTAAAACATAAATACATTATTACTATTATTAATTGATTGCATAAATGTCAACAACAAGGTAAGGTAATGTAAAAATGGGTAAACATTTAAGTAATCTAATAAATAACGTTGGTCGACTCTTCACATGACCAGAGAGAGTTGGCCTATTTTTTGGGCACTTTTTCTATTGACAGCGATGCGGACGAATTTTTTAATGCCCTTTGATTATTTCCCCTCCTTTTTTATATTTAATTTTTGTGTACATATTATTATTTTAAGACTTAGCTTTTTAATTTATGTAAATATATTTTAACAAAACACTAAATACTATTTCTTACAAAAAAAAAAACAAATGAAATTATACAATTTGTCCTAGTATTCATAAGATAACACCACACCAGTAATTCCCGAGGGGACACACACCTACACAGAGATATATACTTGTATAGTATACCAACGTTTTTGTCAGGTCAATAGCAATCAGCCTTTTGTATATCGTGGTAGTCTCATAAATGAGTGGCATAATAATATGCGAGGCGTTTGCTAGTCTACGTTGACGAAAATATTATGCCAGTAATTAGGTTAGGGATTCTGAGGTCACGTGACGTTCACGCCGTTACTTAACATCTATTTAGGTATAACTAGAGAATCACTACATATAAAATTATCGACCG
This sequence comes from Luperina testacea, assembly GCA_927399505.1. NCBI lineage: Eukaryota > Metazoa > Arthropoda > Insecta > Lepidoptera > Noctuidae > Luperina > Luperina testacea. The sequence goes on from OV656774.1 coordinate 1,730,889, forward strand.
ATTATGACGAATAATGGTAGATTGTTCACGATTATGAAAAACAAAAACCGTCATGATTTTGCCAATGGTTAAATTATCGAATAAATAATCATTTGAAAAAACGTTCTTTAAATAACCTCATTCGTACCCATAGAAATGTAAAAAACAGTTAAAACTTATCTCTTCTGTCTATGTTTGTACACATGCTTAGAATTTTATTCTGCAGCAAAACGAATTCAATTCAGCAGCTCTATCAGATAAAAAAAAATATACGTCGTTTTTGTCCTTTCAGCTAAAAAAATTACTGACAAAACGAGTCTGTTACAAGTAGGCTTGATCCTGAGAACATGTAGTAATACCGCAGCAAAAACGAATGCAACTCTCCACAAAAAAAAAACGAATGCTCAGAAAACACTCCACAAAAAAAAAAAAAAAACAAAAAAAAGCCTTTACCGAAATTCCATTACATAACAACAGACAAAACTTGATGACGGTTTTACATTAACGCAACAAAGAAAGTATTGAATTGTAGCCGGGTTTGAAACGAAATACGACCATCGACCCTGAAGCGACCCCGTTACGGCTCGATTTTATTTCAGTGGCCTGTGGTATTGATTATACAGTATGTAGTCACGTTGTGAGTGGGTTGGTAAAGTTTTTTGGGTGGTGGGGCAAGGACATTGTGGTTTGTTAGTGAATGGAGTTGTGAAGATGGAACTGATGAATTGATGGGTGGTTTTGTATGAAATGCTGTTATCGATGCTTTCAGGCTATTGGTTGATAAATCCCACTAATATTATAAAGGCGAAAGTTTGTGAGTGTGTGAGTGTTTGTACCAATAGTCTAGTAGTATAGTATTACGATTTATTTGTCGCACGTAAACCGTTTACTACTACAAACAGGATACGATAGTTTAGTTGATAAGATAGTGGGTTTACAAATGTAGTGTTGGCAGGGCTTCACAACTTAGTGTAAGGCGATGACAAGTGATTAGAAAGTTCTGCCCGGCAACGTAGAATTAGAGCGATAAACATACTTTAACAATGGTATAGTGAACATTTTTTGACTTTCTTCTTTAAAATACAAATGTGTCATGATTGTGTCAATAATAGTTTTAAATGATTCAGGCGCATTAGAAAAACGGCATATTCAAAGTATAAATACCTAATTCTGGAGAAGACCACTTTTAGGCAAAATATGGCGAAAGAATACTTCTCTCCAAGTTCAAAATATACTATTGAATGACTATTTCATGAAATCATTTAGGATAATTCTAACATAGAGCCGAATGTCCAGTTTAAGTGTCACCTTTCTTTGTTATATTTCAATTCAGAAAATCTCCCATAGTTATTTATGGGCATTGTCCTTTATCCTGGCAAAAAATCTGCTCCGTTTACTCTATGGAGAAAAAACGGGCAGATTTTTTTATTTAATGTTAGATTAATTAAAAAGTTTGTAAATTCACCGTCATGGGAGTTTTCAAATGCTCACAAGAAAAATACCATCCCTTTTGAAACTTAACCGACCCCTAAGAAAATAAGGGTGCAGATAAATTAGCAAAAGCTTTAAATATCCAAGGCTTGTCTTCGATCGAAAACCAGATGATTTTTAACCCCCTTCGTGTTTTGTAAAAAATACAAAAGGTCCGTTTTCAGGGTTCCGTATCCAAAAGGAGAAAACGGAACCCTGTTGTGTTAAGCCTACTCCAAATGTCTGTCCGTCATTCAGTTCCATCTGTTACAGGGCTGTATATTTTTAAACGTAATAAATATTAACGCAGTTGTTCACAGAATACGTTTTGCAATGTCAAATAAGAAAAAGTCCAAGCCCGAAGGGCAAAAAATCAAATACAAAGAAAAATCTTTTTATTTTATATACATGATTGTGTAGGAGGTGCTCGTGGCTAAATATAGTTCGTGGATGGGTGACCATTAGATATCGTGACCTCTTGTGCCCGGAAAGCACGTTAATTCATTGTCATCTTTGACAGTCGTTACAGTAGAAACCCAAAAGACTGACAACCAGTCTTACCAACTTGGTTGTGGAGGCAGTCGCTCCATGTAAAATACTGGTAAAATACATGCACCGTGCCGCTTACAGAATCAAAAAATGAATCAATATGATTCATTTTTTGATTCTGTAAGCGGCACGGAACCCTCCGTGTGTGAGTCCAACACGCTCTTGACCGGTTTTTTTCTACCCCAGGACAGTTTGATTGAATTAGTTTTACAAGTGGGTCGGTCCCGACGACCCAAAGATTAGGTGCCGATAGGGTTAACGTTTTCAATTATAACTTGCTTAATCATTCTGTTAGCAAAGTTTGATTGTGTTTTTTATTTGGTTAAACTTAGAGGTTTAGGGAAATTTGTGTTGGTGATTTGGGATGATCAAATTAGAAAACTAAGGAATGAAGTGGCTTGAGTTTGGGACTAGTTCGTTATGAAATTGCTGAGAGTAATTGTATTTTGCCTGAGCTTTCTAATTACTCGACATCGATGCTCTACTCAATAAGGGCCCTTCAAAACTTCGATATTAAATCACATAATAAGACGTCTTTTTAATAACCTTGATAGCTTTGATAACGTACGTGAGGTAGGAGGGAAAAGGAAAGGTGGGAAAAAAGTAATTTCCTACGACGCTTTAGAATGCAGCGAACTGGATGAATTTGTTCCACATGGTTAATTCTGTTCGGGGAGTGTGTATGGTAATTTTTGGCTTGTCTCCTATGTTTTTTGGGTAATTAAATCTTGCTTGACTTGATTGGTCTGTGATTCTAGTTTCAACTCAACGAATTATGCTTATGATTTTTTCTTTCTCCGGAAACATAATAAAGAGTTGTCAATAGGTTTTATTATGCAGGCTAACTACAGAATTAGTACTGCGATGATCAATGCATTTGCTTTCCTTGGGAGCTGTAGACGTTCTCAAGTAAGTGGTGCCGACTGAGAACCAATGATAGGTAGGTAAAAAAGTTTATCGAAAATTTTAAGGTTCTATAGATATTATGGCCCACTTACACCACAAATTACTGATTTATCGCTAGCCATATTTAAATGAACTTTTGTCTCTGCCATCTTTAAAAGATTGACGGCAATAGAACGATGATGTTTTAAATTCGTTTAGTTGTTTTAATGATTTGTTGCTCAAATGGACCTAAAGCTTGATTCTAGATACTTATCTAGTTTTCAGTGCCAATAAAGTTGTTAGCACACATTTCACTTTAAATTATTCCCATTATTTACAATAAATTACCGAGTAGTTGGAAAGCTTTAAATACAGCACAATTTAAGAGTAGATTGCGGAATTTTTTGGTAGATAAAACGTACTACAGTGTAACTGAGTTCCTATCGGGGAAAAATATTAGTTAATTAGTGACATCTTGATTTTTGAAATTTTTATGTATGACATATTTTTAATTTTTGACATTTTGATCTTTGACATTTATATTACTGACATTTTTTTTTTATTTGTTTGATATTTGTAATAGTAATGACATGTTTGATTTTCGATTTGACATGAATTGATCTAAATAAGTTTTAATAATAATGATATAAATAATACTTTAAATGTTTGCATGCCGATTGGTAAAATGTGGCTGGGCTAAATATAATCTTAAGAACTATGTATTACCCATATTTGCATAATAAAATTCTATTCTATTCTATTCTATTCTATTCTATTCTATTCTATTCTATTAAACTGATTTACTTGTAAGTCAAGGTTCCCAAATAATTTCGACTTATTTGTTTGTCAATTTAACAATAAAGCATCGAAACCTTTTTATCTTGACAGTGCACACCATTAAACATACACTTAGACACACAAGTACCATAAATATATTTGGTTATTTTACCAAAAGACAAAAGAGGATATTATCGTCTTTTATTATTTTTTTTACTTTTTTTTGTTGCGTGATCAAGACTTCGTTATGTGGGGGGTAGAGGATCAGAACTAGATGAAATGGATAAGACAGAGATTTAAACAGAAGAATAACTAGCAGGGGATCCAAGGAGGGGGGCGGTGTCGGGGGGTTCAGGGGATCAGACCGGAATAAATCGTAACAACGAACAAGATAATAAAATCAGGTATGTGGTTTGCACTTTATACTGCTATTCCTGAAGCCTCCAACTCCGTAATATCAGTTTTAGTTCCCGTCATCTATGCAACGAGCTAAGTCGATAAATATTACCTCGTTTTCGCTTTTTTTTTTTGAGGTTGGGAAATCGTCAAATTAATGACCCCCCCGCTCTGGGTGGAGCGGAAGGGAGTGTCAGACTCTTACTGACTAAAACCCACCCGTGTTCCTTCCTTAGCCCTTTAAGTTCCGGGGCAGCGGTAACCCTTTCGGACAATCCCGCTGACCCGGCAGGCTTCCGCCCTGACGGGCCCCTTCGATTGATGCTGACATCTCTTTGAGGCGCGCGTGGAACACATACGTCCCGCCCTTACGGGCCTGGTCCTGATCGGACGGTGAGCTACCCATTACCTATTCTCCGTCCGCAGGCCCGCGCCTACGGTGGCCAGGAGTCGTCACGCAGCTCCCGACGCCCTAAGCGTCTCCCGCGGCCGCTGGGACGGGAGGCTCTTTCCCTCAGCCATCCCGCCACCTCCTTCGCTAGCATGACTGCTTCGCAGAAGAAAGTGACTGCCTCTTTGTAATCCTGCCTTTTTGTTATCCTACTAATATTATACATGTGAAAGTTTGTGAAGGTGTTTGGATGTTTGTTACTCAATCACGCGTCAACCATTGAACAGATTTGGATGAAAATTGGCACATAGATAGAAAATTTCCTGGATTAATACATATAATACTTTTTATCTCGATATTCCTACGGGATCGAAATTTACGCGGGTGAAATCGCGGGGCGCTACTAGTATTGATATAATGTAATTGTACCTGGAACTTGATAATTTTTTTTTAACATGCCCGCCCTTCCATACCTAATTCCGCAAACTCATCTTAAACCAAACACTGTTCATCCGAAACTCGGGCTATATTATAGGCTAACAGACGCAAATTAGTCAGCAGAATGACAAAATATCGGCGGCCAATGATTGATAGGCTTCTCAAGTTTACTCCAATAAATTCTAAATTAAGGAATCGTTAATCATGTCTGTTTGAAGGCTTTTTATTGGCTGTTGACAGGAAAAATATTGTGACCGACGGATCGGATGTCGGCTTGGTAATTTTCAAATTACGTACAACTTGTGGTGTTGCTCTTGAATCAATGAGTAATTAATTATTTGTTCGCTCGATGCGAATTTAAATGATTTCTTTTTACTACGGCTAATCTATACTAATATTATAATCTATACTTAATATTATAAAGATGAAGAGTTTGTTTGGTTGAACGCGCTAATCTCTGGAACTATCCGGATTTGAAAAATTATTTTTGCATTTGATAGCTCAATTCTTGAGGAAGGCTATAAGCTATTTAACATCACGCTATGACCCTTAGGAGCTGAGCACAAAGAAAAAAAGTCAGTAAGAACGCTAAGCAAAAACGAAGTAATAGCGCGGGCAGGCGATGAGATGCGACGGGGTGAGTCGGGAGAACAAGAAATTTCACGCGGACGAAGTCGCGGGCAGAAGCTAGTGTCCAATAAAAGGCACAGTGACAATATGAGGGGCAATTTCAAGAACGTTCTTAGTCTGATCTGTTTCAATCTGTCAAAAATACCTCTAAAGTCCCTCCATTTTTGACAAGTTTTTGACATTGATTGTCGATGAGATGAGATTGCGACTAAATTTTTACGTTTTTAATTACGGGAATTTGCTTGCTGTTGATAGAACATGATACACAATCACTACTTTTTGCATAACACCACTCTTTTCATCTTATTAACCTGAGGAACAATTCCCAGATTATTAAGAATGTTCGCATTCGAATCTCAGTCTCGTTCTGTCAAAAAAAGAAAAAGAAGAAAAGAAAGAAAATTTGTTTATTCTGCACAAACAAAAACGCACGCAAAATTAAAAAAAAATATTTAAAAAAGACATAAAATACACACACAACGTAGTCAAAAGCCTCGTACTCAAGTTTAGGAAATGCTGACAATTTTGTCCATTAAAACATTGTTTAAAACATTTATTTGACTACATTAATTATGACAAGGTTTTCACTTTGATTGTCGCCGAGATGTGAATTTGAACTTTTTTTAATACGAGCTTTGTTAGCCATGTATATTTTAATGAATTGTGGACAGCCATTTTTAACCGACTTTATAAAAGGAAGAGGTTCTGAATTTGGATGTAACATCAAAAAAAACAATTTCATACGTAGTACAGTAACTCCGCTATGGAATAGTAGATAACCCGTTACCTGTCGCACTAATAAAAGAGTTCCTTTCGTAGTATTATCTTGTCAATCTACGTTTCAAATAATACTTGTACGCCTTGCCCCTAATTTAAAGTTCACTGTACCTAAACAGGAATCTTTGTAATACATTTTTCCAGGTCAATGATAATGGACAGAAAAATTAAGGTCATAAGTTTGAGGGGTACAAAAACAGACAATGTTTATAGCACCCGGGCGACAATATGACACGTAAAGTATAGGAACCGTCACACAGTCGCTCATGACGCTCCTAAGGGTATAAGATGGCCCAAAGTGATCCAAAGGGGAATTGATAGTGCTGTGCTCCGAGTTCCCCTGCGTGATTTCATCTATATTTGTCCATACATTTAGATAAATTAAATTCAAGTGTCTGTTTGTAATGTCGCAATCACCATTCTAATAAATAAAAACAATTTTTGAAAGTTTTTGTTTGTCTGTTTGTTCCGGCTATTCTCCGAAACGACTAGACCGATTTTGATAATATTCGGTATGGGGATACTGTGAAACCCTGAAGAAGGACATTGGCTACAAGATTAGACTTTTTATAGACATACCAGTTGAAATTAGTCAGAAATGAAGAGATACGCCGGATAAGCTGGTAAACGACATAGCCCTCAAAACTTCTAGAGTGGTTATTGCGTATCGGAAGGTGCATCTGACGAAGGACAGTATCGGCCTTCGTTGCCTGTCCAGAAGTGGAAGTCTTACGACTGGATGATAATGATGATTGTCATACACAGGCTTAAGTGACAGAGCCGGACTTTTTCTAAAATTCAATGTACAGACGCCAGCACATCAACTTACTACAATCTGTCAAATTTCTTTTATAGATTTTCAACGTTATCGCTACAGCATAAGATTCAAGGTTGATTGGGAAAATTTGACAGTTTCGGGTAGCTTGATGTGCTGGCGTCTGTACCATATTATCTCCGTCCGGCGCCGGTTACCAAATGCGGAACTCCTCATGAACTTTCTCCGTCGTGGGGGTGACAGAGGGGCATACCGGACTTTTACCGGCTGAAACCACCGCGGTGTTCCACCGCGGCCTATGGCCGGGGGTGCGGGATTTGCATAAGCATTCACCGTATATTATTATAATTTACATCTCTGGCGATTTAAGTGACCCTACTCAATTTATGAAGGTGCTTCTTAGTTATTTATATTACCCGATATATACATAATTTAATAGCACTCAAGTGCGTAGGATATAATGGAAGTGCTGTAACGGTTACAATTAATTTACATAATATAAGCTTATTCTCGGTTTATCAAGGTTTTTTTAAAAACAGGTGGACAGGACCTTTTTAAAATAGCATTTAGGTAGCTTACACAAGAGACAAAACTCAAATGTAATGACAGCGAAATAATTTGTTAATCAAATTGCCTACCTACATAAATTGCCCGTATATCCAAATCACAACTGTCATTCTTTGGTAGTTGTTTGAAATGGCTATAACATTGTAATTTAAGTAGTATGTCAGTTTTATGAAAAGTTCATTCCCTTGACTGTAAATCTGGCGCACGCTGAACAGTCAGCTCCGCTACCATCACTCTGAGGAGCTAATATTTTTACCAGGACATAAAACTATACAGGTTCAATTTAAATTAGCTAGCGGAACTCCGCAGATGTGATAGGTATCGATGTCTAAAAATGATAAAATAAAAATACATTAATTTGATAAGATTTTTTCTGTAAACTTCACATACGTGATGGGTGTCGATATATAAACACGATAAACGCCACGATAAGTCCGCCTCTGTACATTTATGTGCTTGAAGTATTAAATAAATAAATAAACAAGAAAAAAAGTGAGCCGTCACGGGACGCCTGGCAGATGTGAAACATCGACATCGCAGTCGATTGCGCATGGCGACGCTTCGCCACACAGTACACAAGACTCTGACTGTATATCTGTGACTGTATATATACACCATCATATAGCGTGGCGACGCGTCGCCACGGCATGCGTCACCACGCCAGAAATTTGTTTTACGTGCGGCTATAGATGTTTCACATCAAAGAACAGATTTTCTCAACTCATATTGAAATATGAGTTGAGAAAATCTGTTTTGTAACATCACTTCTGCGTAGTTCTGCTAGCTAATTTAAATTGACCCCGTATTCATACGTGTTTGCTGATACGAAAGAAGTTTATTACGTTATTCGAATACTAATAGAAAAATATCCACAATATTATAGCTGTATTTTGAAACCATTATTACGATATTCCCGAATAATAACAAACATCTATTTAGGAGGGCCTCGTAACTCCACAAACAAGTTTTTATATCAAAATGTCTACGAAAAAGATGCCTTTAACAGACGCCGAGGTGAATACAATGAAATATTCATGAGCTAAACTATTATATTTATACAATACTATGAAATCCAATACAATGAATAAGTTTAGTGGACGTACATAACTGAAAACGAAAGTTTTCTTCATGTGTAAGATCTCTATCTACTTAAATATTTGATAGATATTGTGGTCTTTTCAGGGCATTTAGTTTTGGATCGTTCTTAATTTTTCGTGGCTATGAAGGTCGGGGGTTTCTGGGAAACAGACCTCTTGTCTATGAGGGGGAGTGGGCCATAATCCACCACGTGGGGTCCAGTGTCGGTTGGTAGATGTCTTCGAATTTTTGGTTCTAGGATATTCCAGTTTCCTTGCGATGTTTTCCTTTGCCGTTCTGAGTGCACTGGTGTTGAAATAATTTACACAAAGTAAAGCGCCTGTCTGTGTCTGTGTGTGTGTGTGTGTGTGTGTGTGTCACAGTAAAGTGTCTGTATGTGTGTAATTTTATAGACATGTGACGTCTACTAACCCCCACTGGACCCGCGTGGTGGATTACAACCCACTCCCTCTCACTGAGAGGAGGCCTGTGTCCCAGCAGTGGGAATGTTACAGGCTGATTATGTTATGTAAAGCACCTGTCTAGGTTTGAACCTACGACCTACTACTACTACGTAAGTCGCGGCCGTTACAGATATTCTATTTCACGAAGTCCGTTCGGCTTTGATTGTAGTAGTGACGTATCCCGACAAGCGCGCTCCCACAGCGGCTGCCCCTTGCTGCCGTCGCATGAGGCTATTTCCGCGAATGTGTACCGTTTTACTTCACCCATTGTTGAGTCTCTGTTGATCACAATGTGCATGTGGACGCTTAACAACATTCATAGCCAAACGGACTTCGTGACATAGAACACCTGTATCACTGGGCCGCCAGTGATCTTACAGGAAAATTATCATGTTTTGGTATACTTGGCTTCCACGCGGACAGAACTCGTGGGCAGAGGCTAGTTAAGACCTCTTTTCTACTGCCTTAGTTATGCCTTGTAAATTGATTGGTGATTGTTTTACCAGCACACTGGAGGGTGTTGGATGGCTACGTTTGTTTTTTTTCTCTTTTTCTTTTTAAAAATTTGTTTAAGTAGATGACTGTGTGGGTGACTGCGGTTGGTTGACTCTACGTATAACCAGGGGGTCTAAAAAGGCCACTTAGGCAGAATCATAAAAGGATAACATTATGAATCATAATAGACAGTTAACTGTTAAGATAATCGTATAAAAATCCCATTGGTGAAGGATTTTTCAGTAAGTAGGTATTTTTTTTGTCTATGCTAAAATACCAATCAATCCAATCCAAATCCAATACCAATCTCTTTGATTATACCTACTTAGTGCAGCGAGAAAAAGAAAAACACGGACTGTCTTCGCCATATTATGATTCATAATGTTATCCTTTTATGATTTTTCTAAAGTGGCCTTTTGAGGGCTGGCATATTTTTAGCCCAAAGAATAAGCATTGCCTTCCAACGTGGTAATGCTGTCAGCCTTTTGGGCACTTATCCCATTGACAGCGATGCGGACGAATTTTTTGATGCCCAATGAGCTGCCTGCCTTTATCTTTTCCTTTTATTATTATATACTTGTTTATAAAATATATATATTTTAGTGTTAAGTTGTAAAACAGCCTAAGTGTGTTAGAAATAAATAGTAGAAAATAACTCAAGGAAATACCTTTCTCAATTAAGCTTGAAATCCTACTCTCCCCGCAGAACAAAAACACGTTCTGCCCCATTTTGTCCCCACTCTAATATTCGTCCTTTGTTGAAAATTTCATTGTATTTTAGTAATACAGAAATACAGAATTCGCCTTTTTTCCCACAAGTAATACGAAGCGCTCCCTTTCTTTGGCAAATTACCTATTTACAAAGGTTACTCTAATTAATTATTAATTATTGCATTAGCCGACATGACGAAGATGTCTTTTTAGTAATAAGAATTTGTATTCCTTTTTTGGTTAGTTAATACAGTATGTTAACTAACAGAGGGCGTTCCCGTTAACCCGCAATAGTATAGCATCCATACATGCTAAAAAAAATATTACCATTCGAAAATAAAATGTTTTATTTTTTTTTTATATTAAAATATTCACTAAAAATCGTAAATTGATACTCTATTTATTTAATTAATTGTAATTTATTTAATTAAATAAATTCCGACATTGCTGTCCTTCAAGTACTCGTGTACAGAGTCTTTCTTTAACGTATCAATTTACGATTTTTAGTAAATATTTAAATATAAAAAAAAATAAAAACATTTTATTTTCGAATGGTAATATTTTTTTTAGCATGTATGGATGCTATACTATTGCGGGTTAACGGGAACGCCCTCTGTTAGTTAACATACTGTATATTTATGTAGCTTAGTTGTAGTCATTTGACGAAAAACGACAGTAAGAAAATCTATCCCTTATTTCCTATTTAATACTACTAACACAATAATACAAACGCGAAAGTTTGTTAGGATGGATGAATGGAAGTTTGTTACTCTTTCACGCAAAAACTATTGAACGGATTTGGATGAAAGGCACGCAGATAGTTTATAAGCAGGATTAACACACAGGATACTTTTTATCCCAATTTTCCCACGGGATGGAAGCTTATCCGAGTGAAACCGCGGGGCGCTGCTAGTGTAGGTATATAATTATATAAGTAAAGTACCTATTACCATGAAAATCATTATCATTATTATTATCAGGGAAATCAATTGTTAAGCAAATTGACTACACCAATGTTAATAATCCGTATATATATATATATTCAAATCACAACAGCTGTCATTCTTTGACAGCTTTGAAAATGTACACACAGTAAATTGACGTAAGGTATAAATTTGCTAAACAATTAATGTATTTTAAAATTATATTCGGAAAACTAACAGCTAACGTATACAGTGTTCTTAAAGAATATGAACTTGAAGGCCATTTACAAGTTTCCACAAGAATAAAATGTCTAACAGCCGGTCGATTAAATAAAAATCTCACCGTGTGAAAACTTAGGTGAAGTGAGTTTGTTTTTGCTAGGAATTGACACTATTGACAACTCACTCCACGCTCACTTCACCTAAGTTTTCACGGTGAGATGGTTACAGAATCGCACTGCTGTTTGCACGTGCTGTGTGCAGTTTTCACGGTGAGATTTTTACAGAATAGCACCGCTGTACCAAAACATGATATTTAAAAAAACCAAACAAACTTTTTAAATAAAACTTTTCAATGGGCTGTACAAAAAAATGTTCTGAATTTCCCAATTAAAACAAAGGAATTTTATAAATTGTTAAACTATGAACGAGACAAAGGAACTCACAGAAACAACGAGTAACATAAAAACAATAAAATCGCAAACAAAATATGAAAGCAATCACAATTTTCAATCGCAAAAAGGGGTCGGGTAGCACAAAATGGCGGCCAGGGGAGATATTTTAATATTTTTATTTTTTTGCTTACACTACAGTCCCTTGTGTGACAGGGAAGGACTAGGAAGGTAGTGTGCTGACATAGGTGAAACAAATTAGACAGGGGACGATGTCAAATTTGAAAGGGGAGGTTTTAAGGGGAGGCTTTCCATCAGGCGTGTTTGAGGTCAAGAGCGGGCCCAATCAGCAATAAAAAAAATAGGTTGAGGAAATTATTGTAACCTGATGTCATGAGTTGTTTGTTATGGTGATTAATAAATAATATTTTTTATCTAGAGCACAGTTACACACATTTTCATAACGGTGCCTGATAAATAGCTGTAAATTGGTCATCACAAGATTTATTAATACAATCGTTGACGTTCAATTGGGTTGTACGTTCTTTTATAATATTCGTTCGTATTTTTTCTATTATTATCATTACATAGAATATTGATTATTCTACGCAGAATACTTACTTTGAAAAATATTAAATCATAGATTTTTGTTACAAATGTAATGTTTTGATATTCATATCATAGAATAACAAATCAAATTCTTTATCCTCTTATCTTTTAGTTAATATAATACTTACCTATTACCAAGAAAAACATTTTATCGAGTGACAGTTTCTAAACGTTTAAATTCATATCTTTGACAAAATGCATACCCTCTTAAAAAATTACAACACGGCGCGCGGCGTTCACAAAAACAATGCGCAAACAATTTTGTTATTCTCATTAATAGTGACTTCATATTATGCACGGCATTCTTAAATAATACAATGAGGTTGTATATATAAAGTTAACTGTCTTTTTTTTTTAATTTTATCGAAATCCGTTCAGTGGTTTAGGTGTGAAAAGGTAACATACAGACAGACAGACAGAGTTATTTTCGAATTTAAAATATTAGTATGGGTTTACACGGTTTTGTTTTTATTTGTTTTTATAACTTCACACTGACGCAGTCGCGGAAAGAAGCTAGTACTTTAATATTCAGGGAATTCGGTATGTAACCCACCAATAGGGATGACGAATGATTTTGAAATCCTCTTCCGTAATGTACATACACATTTACTATTTACGAAAAAACCTATATTTCGGTTATAAACTAAAGTTGAACGAAGTTTAAAGACATTTTTCTAATATTTTTTCAATAGCGCGCGAAAACAGCTCGCAGTGTCATGGCGTCGGGTCTGATGTCACGCCTAGGTAAACACTAAACGTCAAATGTGTCAAGCTGACACATTTGACACATTTTACGTTTAGTGTTTACCTTTCCTCTGACTGCGCGTGTTGACAAAACCAAACATTGCATATTTCATCTGATAAAAATGAATTCCAAAGTGTATAAGTGGTGTGCAGTGCCTCAGTGTAAAAACACATCAATAACCACTCCCAACAAGGTGTTTATATATGTCCCAAACAAGCAAATAATAAGAGTTCAATGGTTAAAGCTCGCAAGGCGAAACCATGTTGTTATAGATTCGTGTTGTAGAGTCAAGTGGAGTGGATAAATTACACTTAAATTAATAAAAAATCGATCCAAATGCGTAATCGGTAGTAGTCAACAAAACGCAAGTGATGTTTACATAGGCGTGACGTCATGCGCTGTGATTGGCGTTTCAGTCAAAATGGCCGAATGCCGTATTTTCATCTTTTATTTTAGTGAAAATCCGATTAATCTCAAGTTTTTAAATAAAACTAAATCAGTGTTTTAAATCCTTTTAATGTGTACTTTGCCCTAAAATCATTAAATCTTTGATTATTTGATACTGTCGCCACGCCTATTATATTATTCCACACCAACATACAATATAATCTCATCCAATTTTACATTCACGCCCTAAATCCGTCTCTGTATAACACAAAAACTTCAGCCAGAAGATGTTCAGAAAGGTATGAAGAACAGAATAGGCCCCAAGTGAATTGAGTGCGTAGGCAGTACCTAATATTTTGTTTCTAGATTTACATCTCAACTTTTTTCCTAACCTACATTATATTTTTGCTGAAATACATACCTACCTACATTTTTGTCTGCCAGTGCCACGTTTACACAACTTTACGTCTGTATTTTCTGAAGAGATAGATAAATGTGTATATACACTATATGTATGCCCAATGACCAACACGGTTGGCGTAGTGGCTGAGCGATCGACTGCTGCGCTGCGTGTCGTGGGTTCGATTCCCGCACGGAACAAATATTTGATAAAGATAAAGATATTTTATTTTGCAAAAACGGGTACAAGATAAGGTGTTACATAATATAAATACAGAAACAGCCATGTTTTGCTAATTACAAGGAATGCAAAAGTATCGAGTTTAGGTACAATTAAAATTCATATTTACTAATAATACATAATAATATTCTAATTCATAATTCATTAATAAAAATAATCAGTCAATAATAAAATTAATGTCACAATTTCTAATAGTTATTTAAATACAATATATAAAATAGTCAAACAACTTCTTTCTTTAATAAAAAAATCTTTGTATTGCCTACATGTAGTTGTTCCGGGTCTGGCTGTTTGTGTATGTGAATTTAAATGTTTTTAAACGCACCCACGATACACGAGTAATTCCTGGTATGGGGCAACGTTTTATAACAAAAAAAAATACCAACAATTTTATTAGCAGACAAGCCTGCGAGGCTAGTACGTTACCCAGTGGCCACCAGCTGCATGTTCAAGCGGAAATGCATCTTATGACAGCGACTGCGGAGGAAATAAATGAAAAAGTTGTTTAGAGCATGACTTGCGTAGTATAATCAGTCTGTAACGTTCAAACTACTGGGTCACAAAAGTCGAAAGACGAAAGTCTTTGACCAGTGCGTGTTGCCAGTGATGACTTATGGCACTGAAACGTGGTCGCTCACAATGGGCCTTATAAAAAGGCTAAAAGTCACCCAAAGGGCAATGGAGAGGGCTATGTTTGGAGTTTGCGTGATCGAATCAGGAATGAGGACATTCGCAGGAGAACCAAGGTAACCGACATAGCCCGGAGAATTGCCAAACTTAAGTGGCAGTGGGCACTGGGCAGGGCATATTACTCGCAGAACAGATGGCCGATGGGGCGAAAGGTTCTGGAGTGGCAACCGCGTGCCGGAAGACGTAGCGTTGGAAGGCCTCCCACAAGGTAGTCCGACGACCTTGTGAAGACCACAGGAATCCGTTGGATGCGAGAAGCACAGAACCGGTCGAAGTGGAGGTGCTTCGGGGAGGACTTTGTCCAGCAGTGGACGTCTTTCGGCTGAAATGATGATGATGATGATAAGGAAGGGGGCCATAATCGACCACGCGAGTCCAGTGAGGGTTGGCAGATGTCACATGTTTTCGAATACTTAGTTCTGGAACATGTTTCCTCACGATGTTTTCCTTCACCGTTTTGAGAGCGTCGCAAGTTGCATCACTCGAGGTCGTGAACGAAGGCCCACACTATCAATGGGAATGCGTTCCATTTTGACAATTCAACAACTTTCATTTCGTTATTTAAGTACGTCGAGCAAATGAATTTCTCATGAATATGAATTTATGAAGCAATGGATTTGAAAATAAAAACCCCATACCAATTTGACTAACAGCTCGAGAATCGAACTTAAGACCTTAGCAACGAGCTTGCGACCACTAGACCGTACAGGCAGTCTATGAGATATTATTATAAATTATTATTAAAGAGAGGACAGTTCAGCAGTCGCGCTTGACCAAATCTACTTTATTTTCGGCGAAATACTACAGTAGCCTTGGTATATCGGCCAGTCAACGACATTGTCATTGTCAGTCAACGTAATTGATACAGCTATGTTTTATTGACGCTAGGAATCGCATGTCGGCTGAAAAATGTAAATAATGTTGAACTGAAAACATGTCAATGGTTTTTTATTCCGTGTGGCTCGTGATTGGTCAGTAATGTTTATGATTTTGTGATCTTTAGGGTAGATAATATCCCTAACTATGTTTTTGTGATCCATTTTCCATAGTTATGTTTAGGTCAAGAGTGTTAATAATTTTCAGTTAATAACGTCAGTCATACATAGAAAAGAAAAACGTGTGCGGTCGGAGGACCTTAGTCAGGAACGGAGTTCAATACGATAGTCGCACGCACACACACACACTCGTTTATAATAGGAAGACACAGACAGAGAAAGTGTGAACTTAAGGTGAAACTAGTCGCGAGCTCGAACTCACTGGTGGGCATGGCCAAACAAACGCTGTCTCACCTGGCATCGTGTCTGACAGAGATAGTATCAGTGCTGAGCAGTTAGACGCTAGTTTACACGCACAACGTCTAGTTCGCACGCACACAAACACCGTTCCAAACTAAAACGCGCGTAAAAAAATACGTTATGAAAAATCGAGTTTCATGAAAAACCACTGCATAAATCAGTTAAAAATAAAGTTCATTGAACATTTCAATAATTGAGCTTTGACGGTACCGACTTTGTTTTAACGATTTTACACTTCTTTTATTACTTTTTTACACTCAAAGTTACGTTAAAATTAACAAGAAAAACGAATGTTTGTTGGCTCATAACTTTTTAATGGATTTTTATTTTACTACTAGCTGTTACCCGCGACTTCGTCCGCGTGGAATTTAACAAAAAAGTTATTGTTCAGTTCGCAGAGTTTACGATAAGTTATTAATTCTGTATTCCGCGTAAAGAAATACCTATGCTAATTTTAATGAAATTCTTCTATTTTATGAATCGATATTTTGTTTTTTTACATATCTCTCTCCATTTAGTTATTTTTTTTCGTTTTTGCATTTTTAGTTTAATTATTATTTATTTTTAGTTTTTCGTATTAGCTTTATTGAATTTTTTTTATATAAAATATTCGGTGTACGATTTTCTTGGGCTAAAACAACAATACTACTGGCATTCCTCGCTTGCTTTACCCATGGGTAAAGCAACTCATAGGTAAATCTATGCCAGCTTTGCTTAACGTTTGCCCTTGTGACTTGTCTACCCCCTCACAAACACATGGAAAAGCCACATGGAAATTCGAATGGAGGGGGATAACGCTTTTCGTTACGTGACGATTTCTACCAGCTTACTCCTACTGCAAGACGCACTAAAGAACTTCGTTCCAATAATATTAACGGAGTCTGAATTTCTGCCCGGTTTTATGTCAGCAGGTTCGTTCCCGTTACACGGGACTTTAACATGACAGGTGAAATTTTCTTTTCTGTTTTTTAATATGATAACAAAATCCGATTTCAACTATTTTGCTTATGTCAAAGTGAAATGGAAAAGCAAGAGTGCAAGGCGAAAAACTGGTGGCTTCAAGGAACATGCATGATGTTTTTTCTTTTGAATGACTTTGTTCGCATATACGTCGGAAAACAATAATGTGTATGTACCAATTTTGTTTTTCTTTTTCTAAAATAAAAGTAGCTTAAGTTACTCATTAAGAAACCAGCTATCTGCCAGTGAAAGTCCCGTCAAAATTGGACCGGCCGTTTCGGAGATTGACAGGAACAAACATAGACAAAAAAATATTTTCTTGTTATAAGTATCTATAGTATATACCTACTTTCATGTTATGCATTTTATAAAAAGCTGTTATTTTGATATTACAAACAAATCATCATCAGCTTATTAGCAGTCCACTGCTGGACATAAGCCTCCCCTATTTCACACCATTCAACTCGATTTTCGACAACTCTCATCCAGCTGCTATCAGCCATCCTGCGAAGATCGTCTACCCCAACAGTCATCGGTTTTACGGCTAATATGGCCGGCCCATTGCCACTTCAGCTACCAAAAACAATCAAGCAGATACTTCTATTTTATTTATTTCGTATAGATATAGATTAGACTTCCGAATCCCGACAAAAGTTGCCAAAAGAAAAGTTGACAAAAGTAACATAAATAATAAATTCAAAGCCGGAACACGATCAATCAACAAGAATACAAAAGCCTTAACTTTACAAAGTTGCTAGAATCACCAAAACCCGAGCATGCTACGAATCCCGCTAATTACCCGTCGTTAGACCAAATACCCCACCAGATACGAGGGACAGATAGCTATATCTACGAACAGTAATCTTTAGCGATCGCGACACGCAATTTGTAATTGGATTTGCTATTTTTTATTTAAATTGCTGGTAATTTTTCCCCTTTAGTAGGTCAATAGGCTAGATTTTTTATCGATCGATAATGTACCCACTGTATCTGTTGGTTCGGAACTATTGTTGTTGCCCATTCGTGTATTGTATATTAAAAAAAAAAACAGAGGTACTCCGGGAGTGCCGACAGAAGTGAAAACAAAACACAAACAGAATACTTTGCCATCACTCACTGACATATCGGATGTACATTAAAAATCGATTAAAACCGAGTACATCCCGAGGACTGCCGAACGCAACCGAAGCGGGTATTTTTTTAATCGTCTTATAAACAAAAAAGAGTAATAAGATGTAAGTTACTAAGTATATTTATTTTGCCTTTTTTTTGAGGATGGGAAATCATCAAATGACCCCTCCCGCTCTGAGTGGAGCGGAAGAGAGTGTCAGACTCTTACTGACTAAAACCCACCCGTGTTCCTTCCTTAGCCCTTTATGTTCCGAGCCAGCGGTAACCCTTTCGGACAATCCCGCTGAATATTTATTTTGCCTTAATTTATAGTTTAGGACTTTCGTCTCATAATAATTATGCAGGCACAGTATGAACTCGTCAAAGAAAGTACCTTATTTTAAATCTACTATTTATAAAGAATGTCTAAATTATTTAATTAATGATTATACAGCTCAATTACAAGCATTAAAAACTTTAAACCCGTATTTTACTTAAATTACCCAAAACGTAAAAGCGAGATAATTCAAAGGGTTTGTTCAAATATTTCACAGTAAAGTTACATTTACTTCGGAGTTTAAACTAAATGGATTATAAAAATTACTCAAGTAGGTACTTACTTTTTAAATCTGTTGAAGAGTTTATCTTTGTCTTAAACTGGCCTTTTACCTTTAAGTTTAGCAGAGACTCGAGTAAAATAAGGTTTTATATTTTATTAGGGTTCCGTAACAAAAGATGACAAGAAGATAAGTTATTCATTTTGTTGGTAAGGAGTCCTTAGGCCGTGAGAAGAAACTGGGCCGTATACAAATGTAAACGGTACAGTTTCTTTACGGACCGCGGTACGGCGTTTATACCGCGCGCGCGCTTTCATAGTGATCCAAATAACCCTAACGAACCGTGCCTACACACGGCGTATAAACCGCGCCGAAGTAAAAAACGTTTGTGTCAACAAGCTTCCATTATCCATAGTGATCTATACAGCACTGACAACCGTGCCTACAAAACGGCGGATATACAGTAGTTTTTCACGACAAGAAAAACATTTCTGTAAAAAAGGGCCTCAGTGCACGAATCCGACGCGAACTTTTCCAATTATTATGTCCTAAGAGAGATAATAATTAATATAGCCTTAAGTGAAAAGTGTTGGTGTAGATTTGAATGCACGGAAATTTCAACCAGAAAGTTTTTGAATACTGAGACAGAAACTTTGCCATCTCTGTTGTGCTGTATATTTTAACAGACATAATATTGAACAAAAACTTTACTTGTTTGGATAACCAACAATAGGCATTCGGTATGTTTTTATTTACAAAAAACGAAAGCAATAAGCTGTCTTCCAAGCTTTAACGTGATTTGAACTTTAACTCGATTCGTGATTTCTTTATTTATTTTGACGTGACAACGTCTAATAAATCGATGAAGCTGGCTGCACACACGAAAAAACATGACTCATGTAGCGTTACCTCGCGGCCTTTATCTAATTAAATTTCAGTCGACAACATCCATCGGTTTCTTACTAAACTTCAACTATATGCGATGATCCTGTATACTTATCTCTTTTATTGACTGTACATATAGATAGGTACTCACGTATCTATCGTGGCGTTGACCGCCGTTTTACTGCCGACCCTCGCCGGGCTGCGGATTACTGAATCTGGAAGAAAGAAAGGTCAAGGTCAGAGACATGAAGTATTTTAAGTAACATTGAACATTGGACGGTTGTGCTAAATAGTGACTACATATTGGAATGGAGAGGGTGTTTCGTTACGATTAGGGGGCGTCCATAAATTACGTGAGGTGTTTATTTAAAATTTTCTGTCCTTCCCTCCCCCCTGGTGAGATGTCGTGAGATTTTATTCAACCCCCTCCCCCATCCCCCAATCCCACGTGAGATTTTTCAAAATGTAGGTTTCTTACGTAAACGCGTTGGATTGTTATTGTAAAAAGAAAAATAGTAAATTCAGATTAAATTGAGCTATTTGGTATAAAACAAATATGGTGGTTTAACAGTCAGTTATAGATGTATAACGTCGAAGTATGAATGAAATTATTTTCTTTCGAACGAATTAGTGAATGATCTTAATCGTATTACGATATACGCTTAAGATTAAATCTTAAGCATGTACAATCTGGATTAAATGGACCAAAATAGTATATTTTTTTTTGTTTCAATCAGAAAAAAAATGGCGTGATATTTGCCGAGACCCCCTCTCTCCAACGTAAGATTAGATGAGATTTGACTCGACCCCCTCCCCCCTTTAAACATCTCATGTAATTTATGGACGCCCCCTTACTAAATAACACAAACGGCTGAAGCATAGTGAACATTGGTAAAATAACGTAACATAACTTCACACCTGAAATCCGAAAGGGTTAGACAGAGCTATATCTTATTATACACCCACATTTCGCCAGCTGTGAGGGGCTTGTGGCTAAGTTATAACAGCCGCGCAGGTCGATTGATCAGGTTAAGCTACGCTTGCCGCGGTTGGTCTGTGGAAGGGTGACCATCTTTACATAATAAAACCCCTCCGGGCCTCGGAAAGCACGTTAAGCCAAGCCAAGGTTTCAGCTGTCATTCGTAGATCTTTGCCAGTCGTTACGGGTCGTCAGAAGCCCGAAAATCTGACTACTAGTCTAAGAGATATAGTATTACCTAGTAACTGGGTTGTGGAAGTCAGATAGGCAGTCGCTCCATGTAAAATACTGGTATTCAGCTGCATCCGGTTAGACTGGAAGCCGACCCCTACATAATTGAGAAAAGGCTAGGCAGATGATGATGATTTCGCCAGTTATGAAATTAAATAATGTACGAAATTCAGTAGGTGTTTTTTTATTGCTTTTATGGTATGATAGATATTGAAGATAATAGCTTATGCTACCTTACTATTTCATGTACAGAGTTCCTTTTTTCAAAATATATGGAAATAAATTAATTCAGTAAAAAAACTATCCCTTTACTGAATCCATAGGGGCGCTACACCTATGTTTAGGTCGGCATGATTCGGCCCAAGCCGGCAGCAGAAAAGTATGTAAAGACGACAGCACATCAAGCTATCCGAAACTGTCAAATTTTCCCAATCAACTTTGGACCTTATGCTTTAGCGATAAAGTTGAAATTCTATTAAAGAAATTTGACAGATTGTAGTAGCTTGATGTGCTGGTGTCTGTACACAAGGTTAATTTTCAAAGACCAGCCAAATTTAAGGATAAAGACCATCAAAGTGAACAATTTTGTCCATGTGACCAACATCGTAATCGCGAATAAAAATTCAGCCATCCCATACGTTTAGGTCGAGTATGTATTGATATTTTCTATGGGACAGTTGATAAATTTATCGCGAATACGATTTCGAAGAAGTCTGTACACGCCTGAGAACTCATTAAAACTGTAGTTTTTTACTGAAATAAAAACTCCATAGTAACAAATAAAAACATAAGACGAACTCTGATCATTATCCCAACAACCACTTTTCGTAACACACAAAATCCCTCATTTAAATCCTAAATATTACTTTACCGTCGCCAAAAATTCCAACCCGTTAACTGTTTGCCTGTCGAAAGATTTGACAGTAAACAGGCGAAAAAGGGTTCTCAAATAAAGTAGGTAAACAATAAAAAGCCTTGACCCCTCAAATGGCGAGGGATGGAGCCGCTAAATATGACATGAAAGCCTCATAGACTGGCCGAAAGTAGCACGCTGTTTGCACTTATTTCGTGAGGCGAAACGAGTTTTTGGAAACTGAGATATACCTACAGGTTATATGGTGCCTGCAATATGATAATACTGTATATCTCAGCTCCATGCAAGTACTATGTTATTTTCAACTAGAATTGAATCTAATTTGTACTGTATCTAATCAATAATAATTTAACGATGTCCCGATTCGTCGGGCACATCAGTTTAAATACTTGGGACATTTGATTTCTGACAACTTTAAAGGTAATGCTGATGTTGAAGGGAAACGCGGGGCATTGGCGGTACGGGCGAACTTGTTGGCATGGAGGTTCGCTACACAGAAGCGGTTAAACTCACGCTAATTAAAGCATACTGCACACCTCTGTACTCGAGCGCCCTATGGATCAGCTGTACATGTCATGTAGGAAAATATTCTTGCAATATGAGGAAAAGTTTCTTGCTTATTATTTATTTTTGCTTTTTGACTTGCCACTACCAACTTAATAAATTTATCTACCACGTCTAGCAAGTTTCAATTTTCAATTCTATTTTCATAACAAATAACAGTGCTAACATTTACAGTTTGCTTACACGAAACCATTAGTGTTTTCAGCAATTAGTTATGTATCCCTCTCGTCTAGGTTCTCAACGTTGTTTCATTAATTTGTTTAACAGCAACGTTGCTAGCTAAAGTTACCTATTATAATATGGGTTGGCATACTGTGTAGGTCCACCAAACATTTCACAAAGGCTATGCACATATTGTAGATTTACCATTTCCTCATTTCCTAACCAAAAACGTGCTCTTTCGGGTTTCCCCTCATTTGAGTGCATAAGCAACATCTCCCGTAGCATGGCAATTATCTCAGGGACCTAAAAATACATCCGACCTTGTCTCTTTTCAGCTCGATGGCGCTTGAGGTAACAATGTGCTTGTCTTCAGTTGCAAATGTAGGGTCGATGTTTGTTATAGAAGTGAAACGAGGATTAGCTGTTAGAAGTGGGTTCCTATTTCGGAACGAATATATAACGATTCGTTTAAGTTACATTCCCGGTCGACAGTGATGCGGATGAATTTTTTGACGCTATATAAATTAGTTTGTGTATCATCATCATCATCATCATTCAGCTGAAAGATGAAAAGGTGGTCCAACCACCTTGTGAAGAAACTTAAAACCATTTAACACATTATAGGTAGGTAACTGTGTAGATATATTAATAATTTTTCTTCGTCTTATCAAAGGATTTGATCTACGCGTATAATATTAGGTATTATCAGATGAACGTGATATTCTTCTTTTATGAACATTATTATTATTTTCGTAATCAGACGATCACGACATCCCTTTGATATTTTTTACACTTTTCTTGCGGAAATCCCTGATGATCCGCTCTGAGCTGCGAACAAGAGATTTTCAAGATGAATGAGGCTGAGAAAGAAATTGGCTTCTAAAAATAAGTACACTTATTTATTGAGATGAGAAATGAGTTTTATAAAACAGAGTAACAATTTGGAGCTTAACATTGGTGTTGAGTTAGATTAAATATCAATCAAAAATTTGTACAGGAATAAACGTAATTATAAGTTATTTATACTCAGTCATTTTACTTTGTGGTAACTTATTTAGGACTAACTTTTCCAACGCCAGATAATTTTATCCGCGGAGTAATTTTGAATTTTTGGCAGTTCATCCATACAAAATCTGTCAGATGTCAATTCTATTCCACGAATAAAAATTATCTGTCGATTGTGAAATCACTCCTTAGTCCGACCATAAGTGCTCACAGTCTCTTCTAAAGTCCAGACATAATCTTGATTATGTCTGGACTTTAGAAGAGACTGTGACCTCTGAGTTTGTTTCGGCCTTTTTTCTCAGAGTAGTCAGATAGGAGACGCCGACCGACGACCGCCGACCGACGTGCAAACCTACTTAAAAAAATAAAATCATTTACCATAAACGAACGTAATGCGTAGCGGACGTAACGTGACTCCGTCAGCCTAGGTATTAATAACTTCAAATACATTATGTTTTACTGTAGTAAGTAGTTCTAGGTATGTACTTTGGTCAATATACACCCTACGCCAAAACGATAAAGCTTAATATATAGTTATATCGTTAACGAATATAATTCGTATGAAGTAATATTAATTACATTTATAAAAGTCTGATACAACGCCATTCTATCGAGCGAAACTATTTCCCTTCACGTTCAGTAACTTCGGAGTAGGTTTGTTTACAGCCCGTTGCTATGGCAACCGAACACACCCAGACTGAAGTTGAATGTATGGCTATGATTTTATATCAGTTTTTCGGAGATTCTCACTTAAAAGATATTCTGATATCATTACTTGAACTTTAACTTGAGTCTCAAGTTTGCCCCCACTTTGGTACCTAAGTAAAAGGTAATTCTCAAGATGGCCAAAGAATTTAATTTAATTATTTTGCTAAGGAATTTCTAGTGGTAGCCCAGCCCAACTTGCCCATATTGAACATTCTTTTCAAAGTTTAACCTAAGCTATCTTCAAATTGTATTTGTTAAAAGAAAAAATTGACTTGGGCTGTAAAGCACTCCTACTCTTTATAAAATTGCCTGTATTTTATCATATTAATACAGCCTATTTTTCACTGCAGACTTCTTCTAATTTACATAGGTAGGTAAAACTAGTTTTTACTTGACAAAACATCAAGCTTACTTTATTATATGTAAGTTAAATATTAATGTATTTTACACATTACACATAGGTAAACCTTCCGGAATAAACTCTCTAAAATTTGGAGAAAACTTTATCAAAATCCTTTGCGCAGTTTAAAAGAACAACGCGGTAACGCAGATAGACATTAAAAAGCGAAATCACTTCTTGCCATCTCATAATAAAAATTTAATAAAACTTAATTTTCAGAACCAATTTAAGGTCATAGCACACATATCAACTCGGAAAGATATCGTCACTGTATCAACTCGAGCCATTTAGAATTCTTTGTATGATCTACTGCAACGCACACTGATCGGAATCGTAACGTAATCGGCTCGCCTCGGGACAAGCTCATAAATAGCAGTGCGGTGCGTGGTCAACTTGCAGTTCCCGCGCTTACGGCTCGTCGTCCCCACGCTTACGTCTCTCCGTACCCGAGCTTACGTCTCTTCATCAACCCTTGTCCGTCTCATCCCTCCCGCGGCCTGCCAGCAGCACCATCAACTAGCGATCGGCGAGCCGTAAGCGCGGCGTCGCCTAGCCATAGCCGAGAGCCGAGAGACGTATTGGAGCTGCTGATCCGTTTTGGTTACGTGCTTTGGTTAGGTTGACGCCTTTTTGACAGCGAGGCGAAAGGCGATACGATGACGATCCCTTTGCGAGTTGATATGTGTGCTATGACCTTTAGAAGTACAACCATAAGGTTAACTTTATATGTAACCACTTAAATGTTACCCACATAAATCGATAGAAAATTCCTTACACACAAAGGCACTAAGTTAATTTTATAAAGTCAGCGTTTAACTTGAATTTTGTGACTTCTGACGTCACACTAATTAACTCTCGTGAAGTTAGTAGTAGTTGAAAATTAGGGCATCCAGATCAGAAGAGATCTGGATACCCTATTTTCCAACAAATTTTCAAACATTTTAATCTTCTATTCACATATTATTTACCGACCTCCAATACTTACTTTATTCGAATAGATGAATGCATTCAAGATTCTCTATTCGAAATGTCGACTACCATTTACATGCATTCTAATTTTCATTGTTAAATTATTACGTTCATTAAACAATTGTATTCATTGATTCGCGCATGAAATTCGGGCAACTGTCGGTATAGTCTATTCGGCGCGATAGCCTAGCGAAAATGGAATGCTCTCGCTATTGTCCATTGCGCTGCCTTATATAGGTACGTAGTGCAGTGGCTATTTAGATGTATAAGAATGAGGTAGCAATAAAAAAAAAATGTTATTTTGAATTATTTTATATTTTATCGATATCTATTCATTACTACATAGGTACACTTATAGTTATTTACACAAACTTACATTTTAGAAAATTAAATATACACAAGCGGTAAACGGTATACATATATGTAGTTAATTTTATTGTCTATACATAAAAATGATTAAATCTATACTCTTGGTTCGATGTCATCCTGAATTTTGGTAATTAATTCTCTCGTACTGGTATATATATCATCGTATAATATAGTTTTTACAACATGTTGAACACACACATCAGCGTCACAATTACACATCGGCTGTTCGGATTTTTGAAAACTGTCTGTATCATATATTTCTATTTTGATTATTTTCGTTCCGCGAGAAACAGGCTTCTTTATAAATTGATAGAATGTCTGATCTGGTTTTGATCTCTTGCGAGCGAGACCTAGCGTCTTCTGTCCGCTGGTTTGTTGAACTGGTTGATTCATGGGTACAAAATTGAAGAGATCCTCCGAGTCCTGAAATAACAATGCAATATTAATTTAAGTTACACTACAAACGTTACGATTGAAATAAAGGATTATGTGGAAATAAATTATGCACTTACTACTATTGTTAATACATATTTAAATTGTTAATGAATATATTAAAGTAACACTTACCGACATTCCGCGAATATATCAGTCTTCACCATCAGATGCAAAGATGAAATGGATTTCAATTTATTATACTCCCCTTTTATATTTTTTAATTTAATTATTTCTTTTAATACATAGAGTTCAATATCGTATATTTTTGTTAGATGTTAATATCTATACAAAAATGGTATGATGAAATTGAAACCGCAGACATTACGACGCCTAATATTTTATTGTTTATCGAAAATATATATCGACAAAATAATACTACCGTCTTTTTGTTCACGGTAATCGTTTTCATACATTTTATTCACATGATTTGGCAAGCAAAATCATGGTATGTTAATAGTATATCAGCGTTAGCCAACTTGCAACGTAGCTGAATTCTTTTTAAGGAGACGGATCATAACAATTTATCAATATCGTTATACAACTATTAAGCCTGGTTTTACCTGCTATTATTATAAAGATTAAAAATAAATATTTTTTTGTTATTGATTTATTTTTTAAATAGCTTAGATATACCTTTATGCTGGAATAAAACGCAAGATTTACTTAATCGATCTGATTATTAGTTGGTACCTACAATTAGTGAGCATAGACACGTTTTACGTCTTCATACAATTGTTCAACTTCTTCTATATTCATAAAAACTAAAATTAGATTGAAATAAGTTATCATAGTAATTGCGAGAAAAAAATAAGATAAATACAAGATAAATACAAGCTTATTCTTACATACCGAAATATGAGATTCTGACTAGTCATATCTCCATTCCTCCACGTGTCTAGAAGTTGCATGCGAGCGTGCAAACCGCAGCGTTTGTACCGTCGCCCGGCGTCGACAACATTCAGCATAAACAACAATCTTCAAACTTTTATTTCTAAATATGAAATTCCCCTATTGTTTATTTAAGTAAGTATCTATATTCGTCTACATTATCTATACATATAATAATCTACACTAATTTTATATAGAGGAAAGATTTGTATTTTTGTTTGTTTGTAACGAATAAACTCTAAAACTACTTAACCGATTTCGATGAAACTTGGCACACAAACAGATAAACCATAACCATATGGTATAGGACTTTTTATCTCAATATTAAGTTCCCGTGGGATAATTTAAAACTTTAACGCAGGCGAAGCCATGGGTAAAAGCTATCTTATATAATAACACTGTAAGCTTAAAACCTTAACCGCTACGATTTGTACGCTCGTGTATGCAATTGTCAATTTTTGCAAGTATGCAGTTTTACAAATTTGGATTGAATGACGTGATTTTAGGCCTATAAAAACGCGTTGCAAATTACTCTCCGGTACAATTCCACTCTGGAACGAATCCTCTCTACAAGGGATCAACGCTCCGAGCTCCTAATCAAGCTACTCGTCTAAGCGCCTATCAAGAATGTAAGTATCTATTCATAATCATATCTAACTATTAAATGGTCAGAGCAATGTATTAATTGATATATTCAACTATTCGAATGTTGACCGTCAATATTGTGATGCTTTTCTGCGATGCAGGTTCGATTCCTGCACAGATCAAATAAGCTAATTTGTGTTGAAAAAATGTAAACTAAGTACCAGTTACATAATTATTTTAATTTATTTCAACTATAGCACAATGATAATTTATGAATGCTTTGTAAAGATTGGATAGTCGAGGGTTCCATTCTCGTAACTTTTCAAGTCTAACTGTAACTTATAGTCTGATCGTTGTTTCTTATCTCTGTAGCATAGATAGATTATTCTAGTTTGATGTTAGGACAATGTGTCTGTATACCAAGCGTTGTATTCGTACTTCATCGATTTGTATAATGTTCAATATTAGATTTATACATAGAAATATTTAGAGATACAACGAAACCTAATCAACATTATCACCTATTTGAAAATAAAATTAACGATTACAGTGCACTAATGATATATTTCAATATTTGTTCACAGGTCGAAGCTACTCGCCAACGATCTCTTCCTCTCCAGCGACGACTCTGAAGCGGAGGTGAAGCCGAAGAGGAAGTCGGAGGACAAGAAAATGAAGAGAGACCGATCCGGCAAGTCGAGTGAAGGATCTAGTTCGAAAAAGTCCAAACCGACTATTTCCCCAATTTTTCCACCAGCACGCGTTACGGCCAATGAATTATTCGCTAACGAAGACAGTGACAAGAATGAATGTGTTAAGAGCTCCACCAAAACGGGTAATGTCCCACCTATACATTCTTATTTTATGAAAAGGCAGTCGAAGGGCTATTCTCGCCAAATTAGTGAGACGAAAGAAGGGAAATATTACGTTGAGGTAAAAATATATGATGTCGAAGAAATAAAAAAAATTATGCCGATAAATAGATGGCGGTATGCTATTACTAACATAAAAACGAAACTGGATGAAGATAAGGAGTCTTGGCACCATATAAAAGAGTTCATCTTAACGACCCAAAAAGATTTTAAAAATTGTCCGCTGTCATACTTAGGATCCTACGAAACTTAACGATTTAACCTATTGTTAATCAATTCATTATTCCTGTACACATTTTTTTATATTACACGATGCATAGTTATATCTCTATATACATATAATCATATTTATCCCGATATTAGCTTTAATTCATAGGGTAATTCAATGTATTTTTGGTTATTTCATTATATTTTATAATTATTATCATTGTATTTTTTTTCTTTGTTTCACAGCTTCTACGCACCCCACTAATAAGCCAAGATCTAGAAAAATAAACTGTGACAAATGTGAAATATTAATTCCAGAAAATCGGTATTCCTATCATATGAGAACTAATATACATAAAGCAAACTGTTTATTGAATACCAAGTTCGCAAATATTCATATTATTGCGACAGCATTCAATAACAGAATAATGACATACAGATTGAATGTCACTCAGGAAGACGAGTACCTCGGTCTAGAGGCGTTCCTGAGTGATCACCAAATCAATTTAGCAGAATTGATTACTATGTCACTAAATAAACACAATTGCATAAAAGTTAATTTCGAATTGTTTGCCTATTTTATGCTATCAACTTTAGAAGAAACGCAACTAAAGTCATTTAATACCAAATACAATATTATCTATAAAAACACTGATTTGAATGAATTATTAACTAAAGTAATGAATGCATTGAACGAGAAATTAACAGAGTTCCAACACTGTCAATCTGGTTGGACGTTTGTTTCTATGAGTCATCTCGAAATTAATATAAATAAGTATTCACCTATGAGGGGTGGATCTTATATAGATCTACCACCAGCTATTAAACATTCTAGAAGTTGTATTAATATAAAAAACGAAGATGATTGTTGTTTTCTATGGAGTATAGTTGCTGCATTATACCCAGCGAAAAATAACGTATGCAGAACAAGTTCATATCCTCATTATTCTTCGGTTTTAAATATAGAAGGAATGTCATTCCCACCTACAACGAATGATATTAAACAGTTTGAGAAAAACAATCCAAATATGAGTGTAAATATATATGGTTTGCAAAATAATATTGTAACTGGGCCTCTTTATGTATCGAAACATAAGAGAGAACATCATTTTAATTTACTATATATTGAATACAATACTATCGGACACTATTGTTTAATTAAAGATCTTATACGTCTAGTACGACGTCAAGTAACTCATTATAAAGGTAAAGTTTATTTATGTGATACATGTTTACAATTTTTCAATAGCGAAACAAGATACAAGTCTCATAACTGTTCTAAGATATTGTCTATTTTGCCTGAAAAAACATCTATATTGAAATTTAAACATTTTGAAAGGCAGCAGAAAATTAATTTCATCATTTATGCTGACTTCGAATGTATGTTAATTGACTGTAATGAAAGTAACTCTTTAAACACTCGGAAACTAAAGATACATCAACCTTCATGTTTTGCTTATTATATTTGCTGTGCACATAATAATGAATTAAATAAGTATGTCTCATACAGAGGTACAGATTGTGCGGAAATATTTGTTAAATATTTAATAAAAGACGCTAAACGTATACATAGAATTTTAAGTAATAAAAAGTCGATGACTCCATTAACAACTGAGCAAGAGATGAATTATCGGAACTCGAATACATGTCACATATGTAAACAACTATTGCTTAATGACAAAGTCCGAGATCATGATCATATTACCTCAGAGTATCGTGGAGCAGCGCACTCCCATTGTAATTTGATGTATAGAGTTTGTTCATTCATTCCTGTCGTCTTTCATAATTTGTCTGGATATGACTCACATTTATTCATTCAAGAGTTAGCAAAGTATGAAGGTACTATTAACATTATACCGAAAACTAAAGAAAAATACCTCTCAATAACGAAAGTAATAAAGACAGAAAAATATGATCATCCTATTCAGATAAAATTTATTGATTCTTTTCAATTTCTTAGTTCTAGTTTAGATGTATTGAGTTATAGTTTATCAGAAAACGATTTTTTAAACTTATCAAGAGAGTTTAGCGATAAAAGAAAATTTGATCTAATGAGAAAAAAGGGTGTTTATCCTTATGATTATATCGATTCTTGGTCCAAATTTGATGAGACGCAACTGCCATCAAAGTATCATTTCTATAACAGTTTATGTAAGAAACATATAACTGATGAAGAATATTTACACGCTCAAACAGTCTGGAATGTTTTCAAAGTTAAATCTCTTGGTGAATATACAGATTTATACATAAAATGTGATGTACTTTTATTATGTGACATATTCGAAAAATTTAGAGAAACAAGCTTACATTACTATAAGTTAGATCCAGCTTATTATGTTACTTCACCGAGCTTAAGCTGGGATGCAATGCTTCTATATACTGGCACTGAACTGGAGTTAATAAGTGACTTGCAAATGTATGAGTTATTAGAAAAAGGAATTCGTGGTGGGCTGGCACAGTGTTCTCGACGTCATGCCGAAGCAAATAATAAATACTTACCACATTTTAACGAGTCAGAACCAAGCAGTTATTTAATATACCTTGATTGTAATAATCTGTATGGCTATGCTATGATGAAGAAGCTTCCTATATCAGAATTCAAATTTTTAACTCTTGAAGAAATTAGCAACTTTGATGTAATTACTATCTCTGATGATAATGATTACGGTTATATTTTGGAAGTAGACCTAACTTATCCTAACTATTTACATAACAAACATAAAGATTTACCTTTCGCAGTTGAAAAATTAGTACCACCTTATGGAAAATCAGCAAAATTGATTGCGAATCTTTATGATAAGCATCATTATGTTCATTTAAAAGAGTGTTTAAAAAATGGTCTGATTTTAAAAAAGATTCATTGCATACTTAGCTTTAGACAAGAATGTTTTCTCAAAAATTACATCGATCTCAATACCAGACTTCGTCAAAATTCCAAAACTGCATTTGAGAAGGACTTTTTTAAATTATTAAATAATGCGATATTCGGAAAAACTATTGAAAATAAGCGCAAGCAAGCTGATGCTAAATTAGTAACGAAATGGAGAGATACCACCAATAAAACAAACAAACATCTTGATGCTGAAAAATTGTTAGCTAAACCAAACTTAAAAAGTGTATCAATATTTTCAGATAATTTTATAGCTGTAGAATTATATCATGAAAAAGTTGTTTTAGATAGACCGATTTATATCGGATTCACAGTTTTGGAATATTCTAAGCAACACTTATACCAGTTTCATTATGATTTTATAAAGAAAAAATATGGAAATAATGCAAAGCTATGCTATACTGATACCGATAGTTTGTTATATTTAATATATACAACTGATTTTTATCAAGATATGCATGATGATCTTACCAAGTTCGATACTAGTAATTTTGCAGTAAATAATCCTTATCACATACCACAAACTAATGCAAAAGTTCCCGGATTATGGAAACATGAGACGGGTGATGATTTAATTATAGAATTTGTCGGTCTACGAGCTAAATTATATTTTATAAACAGTCTCAAAACTCAAATTAAAAAAGCTAAAGGTGTTTCCAAATCTATTACAAATAATCTAAAATTGAATGATTACAGCAATGTTCTGCTGACCGATAAAGCGCTAAGATGTAAAATGAATATGATAAAATCAATTAAACATGTTTTATACTCCCAACAAGTAGATAAACAAGTTTTAGATAGAAACGATGATAAAATTCAAGTACTGCAAGATCAAATTCACACATTACCCTGGGGTCATTGTGATTCTATGTTTTTAGATTATTCCAGTGATACGTAATCCACTGTTCTAAATTAATTTATTGTATAGAAATTAAGTATGAATAATTATTTTAGAATAAGTTACTATAAATGAATATATTACGCTACTATTATGAGTGAATGTATACGCTATGATGAACATTTATAATAAAATGATATTTCCTAAACAAATGGACTTTTATTCAAACGTATTCAACTTCCTAAACGTTATCATCAAATTGTAAGTTCATGCTTGTTCTATAATGAGGTTCATGTAGTATATATACGAGTATATAAGTGTACGTTAGGTGGAAATAAGATTAATATACACTATGAAGTTGATCAAACAACCCATATCTCTCAATGTTAATAATATAAGATTAAGTGACTCTGTTCACCACATCAGACATAGCGCTTTACTACCAAATACTATTCGCTGTATAATATGTGGCCCATCAAACTGTGGTAAAACGAATGTTATGATTAGTTTACTGCTGCACGCAAATGGGCTCAAATTTAAAAATCTTTATCTTTACTCTAAAACTTCTTTTCAACCAAAATACCGTTTCTTGGTCGAAGTATTAAAAAGGGTGCCACAGATTAACTTTTACGAGTTCAATAATGACAAAGATGTAATTTCTCCGAGTGAAGCTTTAACAAATTCTGTATTTATATTTGATGATGTTGCTTGTGAAAATCAAATAAATATCCGCAATTATTTCTGTATGGGTAGGCATAAACAAATAGATTGTTTCTATTTGTCTCAAACCTATTCTAAAATTCCAAAGCAATTGTTACGTGACAATGTTAATTTTCTTATTATATTCAAACAAGATGATGTAAATTTAAAGCATATTTATGAAGAGCATGTTAGTTCTGATTTACAATGGAAAGAGTTCAGAAATATTTGTCAAACTGTTTGGAATAAACCTTATCATTTTCTACTTATTAATAAAGAATCGTCATTAAATAATGGAAGGTACAGACAGAATTTTGATATGTTTTTTAAATTTGACTGACTGTTTACATATGCATACATAATTATAAGTAATTAACATGTAAAATCAAATTCAGTATAATTTGTTCCTTAGCTGAACGCAGTTGTTATAATAGGTATAACATGGAGAAACATATTAAAATAGAATTAATGAAGTCTGTAGATTCCATAAAGAATAAAATAAAACAAATGAAGGATCAGGAACACTCGATGAACTTGTCAGTTGATAAAATGCTAAAACCTGTCACAGATCCTCTTAAAACCCTAGTTGATTCGAATAAAGCAATAGAAAAAACACAAAATGTAGAAAATACACACTTTAATTTTGAAGACAAGGAATTGAGTGATATTAATACTAGCTCATCTACAAAGTTTGAAGAATGCTACGATCCAGAACCGAATTCGATGCAGTTCGTTAAAAAGTCTCCCCAGACGGAATTATTGAAAGATTTAGAAATATCATTAGAGGGTCATGATATTCATGATATTTATGAAGGGGTAAATATACCATTCGGAATAAGAAGTGCAAACAAAACATTACTAATGGGTAATTCAATAGTTTCATTTTCTAAAATAGATAGTGTGAATGATGATAATGTCATTTTAATTAAAGTTGGCGATAGAACCTACAATGTAACCCCTGGTTTAAAAGAACTTTTGCTTCGAAGAAAACCTGATTTAAAACTAATATCGAGCAAAGATAAACTTGTCTACAAGGATATGTTGCATTATACAAATGCACATAAGAGAGATTTCAATCCTAATGGACAAATAAGAGGCGATAAAAGTATAAAATATCGCGAAATAATTAGGCCATTGTTTTCTGAATCGTTAAACAATAATATTGTCACTAAATTTGGTGGAAGCTTACCAACGCTAAAGAAATACAAAAATAACACTGACTTAGTATATTGGGATGATCCTAATGAACTGGTTGACAGATTGAAACTATTAATTGCTTCCCGAGATGCTGGTAATACAAACCATGATAATGAAATTTTATCAATAATCGAAGAATTAAAAGAAGCTGATATAATTAAATAATAAATAGTCATAATAATATGCTTTTTATTCAGTATAATAGCTGAGTTCAAGACAAGTATACTGAATTGTGAACATGAGCAAAGCTGACGTGGTAAACGAAATTCATAAAAATGTGAGGGTGAACTATCCACGAAGACATGTTATCATGAAAGATATAGATGACTTATGGCAAGCAGACTTAATTGATATGCAATCAATTTCAAAAGAAAATAAAAATTACAGATATATTCTTGCCGTTATTGATACATTTTCGAAATATGCTTGGGCCTTTCCTATGAGAAGTAAAACCAAAGAAGATGTGTGTAACTCTTTCAAAACTTTGTTGGATAAAGGGCGTGTTCCTAAAAATCTGCAAACGGATAATGGAGCAGAATTTTATAATAACAAATTTCAAAAGCTTATGAAATCATATAATATCAACCATTATTCAACCTTCTCAACAAAAAAGGCTTCAATAGTTGAACGATTTATCAGGACATTGAAATCTAAAGTTTATAAGGAATTTAGTTTAAAAGGCAATTACAATTGGATAAATAATACCCTAAATGATGTCATTTACAAATACAATCACACTCACCATCGCACTATTAATGAAATCCCTGCTAATGTGGACAATATTAATAAAAAAATGATATTAGAAAGGTATTTAAAGTTGCTAAAAAAATATAATTTAAAAAGCAAGTTCAAAGTAGGTGATTATGTGCGTATCAGTAAATACAAAGGAACATTTGAAAAAGGTTACACTCCCAACTGGTCAACAGAAATATTTAAAATTCGTAAAATACAAAAAACAAGTCCCATAACTTAGTTAATTGAAGATACTATCAGAGGTTACCCTATTTTAGGCGCATTTTATACACAAGAACTTCAAAAAACAAAACATCCCGATGTATATCTAGTTGAGAAAGTTCTTAGAAGAAAAGGTAACAGAGTGTTAGTAAAATGGTTAGGTCTATCTACAGCTGAAAGCAGTTAGATTGATAAATCGAATGTAATATTATAAATAATATTAACAACAAACTCGAATCGCATAACTATTTATTAAAGTATTCAAACCGGAATCATCAGTCTTATAATGTGTTTTGGAGAGAGTAGTCTTCTCAATTGGCTTATTAATAATTTACCATTTGAATTACACTTACCAGGATATAATTACTGTGGCCCTGGTACTAAATTAATAAAAAGACTTGCACAAGGAGATAACGGTGTAAATAAGTTAGACGAATATTGCAAAGATCACGATATTGCATATCACAAGTCATCAAACTTGAAAGATCGACATAAGGCTGATTTCATTTTGTTAAAAATGGCGAAACAGCGAGCAGTTGCTTCCGATGCCAGTATAGGCGAAAAACTCGCGGCACGCTTAGTAAGTAAGGCTATGACGACAAAAATTAAAACTGGTTCTGGTTCTCCAAAATTTACATCTGGAAAAGGATTAAAAAGTAAATTAAAAACTGTTATTACAAAAGCAAAAAGACACATAAAAAAATTAAAACCTAAGAGCAAGAAAATGGCTATAGAATTAGCTATTGCAGCTACCAGAGAATTAGCTGATGATTCATCGATTAAGCTCCCGCGTGTTATTCCTATTCCAAAAACTGGGGGAGTACTACCTTTGATTCCTATTTTTGCGGGATTATCAGCGGCGGGAGCTTTAGCAGGCGGTGCAGCTGGTATTGCCAAAACCATAAATGAATTCAAAATGGCTAAAAAGCTGTATGAGGAATCGAGGAGACACAATGAAAAAATGGAAGCTCTATGTATTGGGAAAGGACTACACCTTAAACCACATAAAGGCAGCCTTGGAATTTTCGTATCAAAAGAAAAAAACTAAGATATCGGCTACCCAAACGGGCCTTAACTAACTTTGACATTTTAAAGTATGGAAATAGAATTCCTCATTTTAGAGGTGTCTTTATGAGAGATGAGCTCCCTAAATATCCGTATAAAAAAGAATGTGGAGTTATTAATTTAGATAGTTCTAAAAATCCTGGTTCTCATTGGGTAGCCTATGCAAAATATAATGATTATGTTGAGTATTTTGACAGTTACGGAAATCTTAAGCCTCCAAAGGAATTTATAAAATATGTAGGTTCTAACATTCAATATAATTATGAAAATATACAACGCGATCACCCCTTCAACTGTGGACATCTATGTTTAAATTTCTTAAAGAGTTTTTGGTATAATCAAGAAATAAAATAAACAGGATCATTTAAAAGAGTTCAGTATGAAAGCATGTCTACTACAGTTACCATCTCTGGAAATAAATCAGAACTGGTCTCGTATTTTCAACCACCTCTTCATTTATCTGATCAATACGAGTGCGGTTTACTATACTTTTCAGTGTTAAAAACAAGACCGAATGTTCCCGTTAATAACAGCAGTTTAACAGCTGTAATCAGAATCGAATGTGATCTTGTGCACGGTTCATACTATAACGGATTACCGACTCATTTTATTCACGAATTCATATCTGATACTGCTTCAAGTCACGGCTACACAGAAATACCTCGGAACGTTATTTACTTCCCAGTGAACAAAAATATAATTTCAGCCATTTCTGTCAGGATTGTAGATCAGTTTGGATACTGTATTGACTTTGGTGAAGAACATATTCAATTACGTCTTCATTTAAGAAAAGCAAAATGATAGTATATGATAAAAACCCTCCAACGAAAATAAAACGTCCTATTCCGTCAACAAACGTCAAGGTGCACAGACGTAAGAAAAACGTGAAGAAATTGACTAAATCAAATAAAGATTTTCTTAAAGCTTTAGGGTTTAAAGTATGAGTATACTACAGATTACTGATTTACCACACTTTGATAGTTCAATCGAAAGCTATGAAGTCCATTCATACAATCCCTACAATAACAGCTTTAGAGAAAACGATGAAATCAGAATCCCCATACACCAGCAAGATATATACGTGCTACCATCAGCCAGTTCAATCTACATCGAAGGTCGGGCAAAGCTGTTCGGTAAAGATGGGAATCCGATCAAGAAAACTGTTACGTTCACTAATAACCCTGTTATGCATTTGTTTCAAGACATCAGATACGAAATGAATGGAATTGAAATAGATCGTATAAAAAATTCCGGAATAACATCAACAATAAAGTCATACATCTCATTAAACGAAGCAGAAAGTAAAGTTGCTGCATTATGGGGTTGGAATTTAAACGGGTTCCAAAGTGATGGGCATTTCAGTGCTGTGGTGCCATTAAATAAGATTTTAGGATTTGCAGAGGATTACAATAAAATTGTGATAAATTGTAAACACGAACTTATATTGAATAGGAGTAATTCTAACTTAAATAGTATTATTGTTACTGATGAAGTCGTTCAGCTTCAAATAGATATACAAAGGATTCAGTGGAGAGTACCACATATAAAAGTTTCAGATAGAGAACGTTTAACACTTTTAAAGCATTTAGAAAGAGATAAATCTATTCAGATGGCTTTTAGAAATTGGGATTTATATGAGTATCCTTTACTACCTAAAACCACAAAGCATTCTTGGTCAGTAAAAACTGCTTCTCAATTAGAAAAGCCTCGGTATGTAATTTTTTGCTTGCAGACTAATAGAAAAAGTAATAAATTGAAAGACAGCTCAGTATTTGATCATTGCGATGTGACAAACGTAACGCTATTTTTGAATTCTCAATATTACCCTTATGAACCTTTAGGCTTAAAGTTTTCTGAAAATAAGTACAGTATATTATATGAAATGTATGTGAAATTTCGTCAGTCGTATTATAGCAGCCCAATCGATCCGTTGCTTGATTTGAAAGATTTTAAAGAAAAAGCACCGCTTTTTATCATAGATTGTTCAAGGCAAAATGACTGTTTAAAAACCGGCCCGGTAGACGTAAGGTTGGAATTTGAATGTTCAACATTGATACCAGATAACACAACTGCTTATTGTTTAATTATTAACGATCGACTTGTGGAATACAAACCGTTAAGTAACATTGTGCGCAGGCTATCATGACTGCAATTGTAGATGTTCAAGGTTTCAAAACAGAAGCTAACGAATTTATAATAAAGGAGATTGCGATATTATGTGATAAAAAAATACAGGTATTTCTAATAAAACCTCCATTCCCATTTTACGATTTGACTAAACAAGAACGGCGACAAGTAAGTTGGATTGAGCGCAATAGAAAGATATACTGGAATGAAGGAGTTGTGCCTTACTCAAATTATCAGAATTTGGTTATAAATATTTTAAGAGATAAATGTGTTTATGTCAAAGGTTCAGAAAAAGTGTTGTGGTTAAGAAACATTGTAAATAGTGCTAATATTAATAACTTAGAAGATAAAGGTTGTCCTAGTTTATTAAACTTATATAAACAATATGAAAACTCTCATGATCTGTATAGTTGTATTTATCATGATTCAGTATGTGCATTGAAAAACGTTCTCTGTTTAAATAAATGGCGTATAAACAATGTAGTATAAACACTTTAAGTAAGTAACTAATAAATTTTTGATATAAATATTTTCTTGTTTTATTCATTAAAGATCGATAATATAGTAATTCCCACAGTTCATGGTTTAATTTTCAAACAGATGTTCGATTCAAAGTATTGATTGTAAGTGAATACAATGAAAACCATATATGGAAGTACATCGAATGAATGATGTCATACAACATGCGTATCGTTAAAGTAAACAAAAGGGCATGAAGTGGTTCGCTATTTTGTTACATATTTGACGACACGTTTGGCTTGTGCTTTAAAAAATGTAATATGTTTATATAAATGGTGTATAGATAATAAATTTTTGAAGTAGATATTTTTCTTGTTTAATTTTTCACAATTGGGTAATAGATAACAGTTTCCTATCCCTACCAATCCCGTCCAATGTTAATCGTTATAAGTTGATGGTAATAGCTGTGCGATGTCATTATACATTTATAATTATCTGTATCAAGAACATGTCTCAAAATAAATACAATCCTCGGTATGACCTGTTTAATACATATAAAATGCGTGAATTTTCATTTCGTTCCTATTGGGCAACGGCTGATTCAAGGAGAAGATTAGTAATGGAAATGGCTGACGCGGGATTTTTTTATTGTGGAAATGGTGTAAATGATAAAGCAGCATGTTTCTCATGTGGAGGTGTTATAGAAGATTGGGAGATTTACGATGATCCTTGGATGCAACATACCATACAATTTCCTCAATGTTGTTATTTGAACGCTGTGAAAGGAACGGATTATGTTGACAAATCAAAACATCTATTTTTAAAAGAAAGATAATATATAAAATTATTCTAAAATGGAGCAGGATAGATTGATTGTTTGCTGAATAAGCTACTAAATGCTATTAGCAATGGAGCCTAAGTAACTATAAATTATGTACAGTCATTTTATGTGTCATTCAATTCCAACAATTGTAGTTTAAATGCGTTTCAAATTCGAAATCCCCGAAATTCGCGGAAGGCCGCGAAACCGTAGAAAAGGATTCTGAATACAACACTCATTTTAAATAGAGGATTCTGAATACAACACTCATTTTGAATAGAGGATTCTGAATGCAACCTTCACTTTGAATAGAGGATTCTGAATACAACATTCATTTGAATAGAGGATTCTGAATACAACACTCATTTTGAATAGAGGATTCTGAATACAACACTCATGAATGAATGAATGGTGAAAATTGCGGGTTTCCAGATCTTATGTTTGAAAATTTGTTGGAAAATAGGGTATCCAGATCTCTTCTGATCTGGATGCCCTAATTTTCAACTACTGTTAGTAACTCGTTGAATATTCTCATAAGTTATTATATTATTAGATTGTTCTGTTGTTCTTTGAGGGTTGTGTGTTACGGAGGAGTTAGGAGTTGTACTACGGTTTTGTTAGAATTAAAGATGAGATTTGGATAATATGTCCGCCTCCTCTTTTGAATGTTGTAGTAATGAGACTTCGTCTTCTGAAAGCCTGATCAAATATTCAATCACTAATTCTGTTGTCATTATCACTGCCACGAGGTCAGTTCATCGAATTATTTGTCACGAGATTTAACTAAGTACTCGGGTTGCCCGTTTATCATTTAATGGAAGCATGTTTCTACACAAAGGTAAGTACACATTTTAAACAATTAATATAATGACCAGAGTTGAATTGATTCATATAAATTAATAGTGTGAAGGCCGGTGGTGCAGACGAGTCATGGAGTGGAGACCGCGTATCGGCAAAAACGTATAAAGGGCGCGTACGTGTTCCCGCGCGCCTCAAAGATGTCAGCATTTAGCGAAGGGGCCCGGTAGGGCCGAAGCCTGCCGGGACAGCGGGATTTTCCGAAAGGGTTACCGCTGGCCCGGAACATAAAGGGCTAAGGAAGGAACATGGGTGGGTTTTAGTCAGTAAGAGACTGACACTCCCTTCCGCTCCACCCAGAGCGGGAGAAGTCATTTGATGATATCTCACACTCAAAAAAAAAAAAAAAACGTCCAAGGCGGAAGGCGGAGGACAGTGTGTAGTGGAGTACCCTTTGAGAGGTGCCTACTGCGATAGGCTGAGTTGATTGGCTGATTGAATATTAATAGTGCAATCGACTCATTTGTAAGTCACAATCTCAAATCACCACTATCATCAGTCCTTTCGTGTTGTTTAATAAAATATTAATAGCTCCGAGTGGAAAAACTTCAAAAGTTAAATAAATATTTATCATTCTAATAAATTCCTTGATAAAATCCCCATAAAATGTACAAGCTTACTTACATTAAAATTCAATACATTTTTAGTTTATCTTTTAATAAAATTATGACCCAATGGTGTGTGTTTAGGCTACCGAAATCATTGTTTATTTTAATAGCTGTATCGCATGTTTGAAGTACCAATTTATACATTAACGTTATTCCAAATAAAAGCGGATTGAAATCCAAAGTAGCGTAAAAGGCGATTACCAAAATCTAATAAAGGTCAAACAATTATTTATTAGTTACTTCAAAAGTCAAGGATTCCTTTGTAGTTTTCGTTGCTTTTCCATAATGACATTATTTCGCTCGCGTCAATATTGCTGCCCTAGGGCTTTCTTTTCAACTATTTTATTTCAGTAACGCGCAAATCTTATAATCTAAATTATTTTTCTTATAAACGCAGGTTGGCGATGTATGTATGGGTCTCAGGCCAAATAAAAAACCAAGAGAGAGGGCGGTCAATAGTAAAGTAAGGCCGGTTTCGTAAAGATGTTTGTACATAGTGAGGTGTAGTTTGATTGTAAATGGTTGTAAATGTGTGCGTGTGAGCGTGTATGCACAGAGCGGAGGTGTAGTTTTTGCATGCTTCACTGTATTGTTCGCAACGCTATGTTTTGTGTTTTTATTTGGTCTGAGGTATGGACATAAAAGGAGTATGTAAGGGTCGTAGCAGGTGGCGTTCTGTTGTTTCTGCCTACCCTGTTGGAAGAAGGCTTGAGTTTATGTATGTAGGTATTAGCGATGAAACTGAAATGACTGCGTCTACTCAGATCACCATGCCAAACAAATTCAAACTACACTTAAACTAAATATA
The DNA here is from genome assembly GCA_927399505.1 of Luperina testacea. NCBI lineage: Eukaryota > Metazoa > Arthropoda > Insecta > Lepidoptera > Noctuidae > Luperina > Luperina testacea. The sequence goes on from OV656774.1 coordinate 1,773,253, forward strand.
ACGAAAATCCAACAATGAAACGAGCTTTCAAATAGAATCAGTTAGCGAAGCTAAGTTAAAAATAACGTATCAGTAATAACCGTTATTTCATAAACGACTCTGTGAAATAACGTTACCCAATTTTTGCTTCATTTTACATACAGACTAGCGCTCTGCCCGTAAAAAAAAAGCATATTTGGCTCATTTTCAAACAATTTTTATGCTACGTTTGCGGCCAAAAGTTTCCAAGGTAAACTTAAAAAGTTGAGGCCAGATGTTTTTCATATACTGCAATAGGTAGATGTAAAATGACTTAAGGTTACTGCAGCCACTACAGCAAAACGCACGTCATAATATCACGCTTGAATTCCCCAAAGGGTTGGGCAGAGTTGTTCCAATATGTGTACGTGTATATATGTGTGTGTGTGTGTATTTGTGTGTGTGTATGTGTGTATTTGTGTGTGTGTGTGTGTGTGTTGTTCCTTCTGCCCGCGACATCGTCCGCGTGAAATATCACCCTCCCCCCATTCACCCTCTTAGGGGTGGAATTTCAAAAAACACTTTCTTAGTGGATACCTACACTTCGCAAAGAACACACTCTCCAAATTTCATGTCTCTAGGACTAGCGGTTTAGGCTTTGCGTTGATATATCAGTCAGGACTTTGAATTTTATGATATATACTCGTAGTGTATGTTCAAATAAATAGCCGGACGATTCTGTAAAAATCTCACCGTGAAAACTTAGGTGAAGTGAGTTTGTTTTTGCTAAGAATTGACACTATTGACAGCTCACTCCATGCTCACTTCACTTAAATTTACACGATGAGAATTTTACAGAATAGCACCGCTGTACTTTACCTACCTTCACACAATAAAAAAATAATAAATTAAGAAGATTAAGATTTAAGATTTTTAAGAAGAGGGGAGGGAGAGGGTTTTTTTGTAAGATATTTTTTTCATTAAGAATTTTGAGATAATATTGTCTCTTAAATGGTGGGCCAATTTTTTGTACGGAAGCGTAGTACACCCACAATTCACCAGATATGTTTAAGTCCCAAGTAATAGACTACGGCGGCGGGCGGGCGGGGGCGAGACTATTGCCACCAACCGGGCACTAATCCGGAATCCGGGCTGCTTACTCGTACTAAAAATTCCAGATGGAAAAACTTAATAACACTGCCCGACCGACCTCGTGCTCAGCTGTAGCGCTTGCGGCTACTGATCAGTTTTATTTATTCAATTTGTTTTATCGAATTGTACCACGAAACCCCTTTCAGCTGAAGCCATATTAGATCCTTTAAGCACAGTTTCCATTTGGAGTAAGTAGGTATTAGAGGCTGGTTGGCTTGCCGCTGTATATAACTACTAGCAGTGCCCCGCGGTTTCACCCGCATAAGTTTCCCGTGGGAATATCGGGATAAAAATTATCTTATGTCCTTTTACCGGGATTTAAACTATCTCTATACCAAATTTCATCTAAAGAGGTAACAGACAGACAGACAGACATACATACTTTTGCATTTATAATATTAGGTAAGTATGGATTATTGTGGGTGCCCTATAAATCATTTCATTGCGTCCATCATCTAGCTAGAAAAACATTTGGAAAGCTCTGCGTGTGTCATCGTAATCCGATTCTGTACCTACAGTACCCGGCGATAAATATTGCACATCGACCTTTGGAAAGAGACAATCGGCTAATTTCGGTTTCGTAGAGCGTTATTACTGTCGCACGAAATACAAACAGTCCGGTATCCATTAGGAGCTGTTAAAACAATTATGATTTGCTTCTTTTGATAATTATTTTTATTCTTTGTATAAAATACAAAAAAAGGTAAAGGTCGATGTGCAATATTTATCGTCGGGTACTGTAGTACCTTTTTATAAAAATAATAACAATACAATTATACGTTAAAGAACACATTGCCTCTTCAATCAATCTGCCTAACATTTTCCTAATTATGTTGGGGTCAGCTTCCAGTCTAACCAGATGTAGTTGATCCAGTGTTTTACATGCAGCAACTGCCTATCTGACCTCCAAAACCCAATTACTGTTTTATACGATACCCTTGGTCTTTGTAAGACTGGTTGTTTGTCTTTTGGGCTTCCGACTACCCTTAACGACTATCAAAGCTTTACGAATGACAGACGGAACCAATGGTTTAAATTGCTTTCCGAGGCATGGAAGGGATATGTAATGGATGGTCACCGATCCAAGTACCAACCGCGGCAAGCAAAGCTTACTCCACTTTCAATCGACCCACTTGTCGACATTGCCACTTACTACATCTTAAACCTGATGTAGAAGTAAGTCCTTAAACTACCAGATAAGCTCTCTTTAATATTTGTTACAATGCGTGCCACGAAAGATGAGACTTGACCCCGCCTCCCCCGCTCTTTCCGCTGCCCCTATGACGTCCGGTCCCGTCCCGCACTCAGACCTCATACCGCTAAAGATACCTCAAATCGTGTTCTGCGTAAGTCAAACCACGTGGTGTGTCAAGTCTCATCTTTCGTGGCACGCATTGAAAATGCAGCATGCAATATTGCATATCAATGCCATCTTAATTTATTACTTTTAACACAAATACTGTGTAAACAATGTCGTTAATTTAAAAACAAACGAATGTTCCAACTCTTTCAACGTTCCGCCATTTCAACTTGTCAAGATTTTACGATATTAATACTGTTACTGTAGCAATAAATATTGTTGAAATAACACATGGAGCTGGATTTATACTTGTGTAAATTGAGAAGCGATGATGACTATCAAAATAAGTTGTAAATCAGAAAGGGAGACGAAATTATCCGTTGGTTGACAGGAATAATGGTGTAACTCAAAAGTACCTACTTTTGACAGCCCGATTCAAACTTTATGTCAGTTTGGAACATGAGGCGAGTCGCTGCGCAGTAACAAATTCACGTGTAAGCGGGGGTGAGGGGCGAGGCACTGCGCAGTTAGTAGCGCACTGTGGTAGCGCACTTCAAAGCCGCCATAAACTTTGAATCGGACTGTAATATAAAGTATAGCCAAAAATAACTCAAAAGTCAAAAAGTAGACGGCGTACTCATTTACGAGGAACTCTAATATATGATATACTGCTGCGTCCTGCGGTTTCACCCGCATAAGTTTTGATCCCGTGGGAATATCGGGATAAAAGATAACCTATATGCTAATCCAGGGTGTCAGCTACCTCTATACAAAATTTTATCAAAATTGGTCCAGCCGTTTGAGCTTGAAGAAGTAACAAACATATAAACGCACAAACAAACATACACACACTCACAAACTTTCGCTTTTATTATATAATATTACTGTGATAATAATTCATAATGATAGTTTTTTTCACAGTTAGTAACACATAGGTACTTATCATAATAAAATCAGCCTTATTGACAATAAAGGCACAGTAGTTTTGACAATATGTGTGTGAACACCATAAACTTTACAAATGACTTCGCTTCAGCCTAGTAGAGATATACCAAGCGTTTCTTTCCCATCTGGCGGGTTGCCAAGATCCGCCTTTTCGCTCAATCTTGTGTACTGTAGGTACTGATGCAGGTGAGTGTGGTTTTGTGAAAGGAATATACATTGCTCTATCCATTGCTGAGGATAAAATTGACGAACGGATTATGTACGGAGTATGATCCCCTTACTCGTATGTTTGGTTTAGACCAACTCTTTTATTGCTGCAAGCTCAATGTATTTGACCAAATTATTTTTGTGCTTTACACTTTATTTGGTCTATCCATTCTTAAAATACCAAGAAAGAAATGCTCTTGCTAGTTCGATGCTCGTTTAGTCTAAACAGCCAAGCTAAGTGGAAGCCTTCTTGTAACAGTCACAACGTGCGTCTGACGACTATTTCTGTGTTGTGTTTGTGATTATAGATGAATTTTGTTTTTAGGGCTCCTAACCTTCGAATGAAAAAACGGAACCCTGACTCCTCGTGTGGGCTGTCTGTTTGTATTACTGGACAAAGGGCTTACTGTAAGGGTAGCATTTTATTTTATTTTAAAAGAAACAGTTTTAAAGCTTTTTAAGAAAATAGATGAAAATTTATAACTATAGACTTAGGATAATCCTCTAATCTATAAATATAGAAATTATTTCTGTATTTTTTTTCAACATTTTGTAGATTATAGACGAATTATTTAAAAAAGGAAATATTATGTTTGTCAACTACAATGTTAAGTTTATTCTTGGGATAAATTCATCCCAACTACGGAACCCTTCATTGTGCGTGGTCTGACATGGACTTGGTCCGTTTTTATTTTAATTTGAGTTTACTTATCTTATTTGGATGCACGTTTTTGTGACAAATAAACCTATTTTTCTTTCTTTCTACCCAACACTATGCATTAAGACACTAGGTCACTAAATGGTTAAGTGAACAATAACTGACGGTATTTTAGAGGCCAATGAAACTGCAAAAAGAGCGAGAATATTGTTACACTATAACACTTTCCACACAGCCAACAAAATGTCAACTAACAAACTTCAGTTCAACAGTAAAATTAATTACATTTATTCAATACTTGTAATCAAACTCCTCGTTTTTAAGGCAAAATTAATTAACGTTGTGGTGCGCATTCATGATTAACTAATACAAAATATAATTTACACAGTCGCCAATGACCGCTAGAGGCGGTTTGATTGCGTCCTTGCGAAATTTAATTAATGTTAAGATTAACCCTTTGATGGTTTAGTTCAATCAATCCTCGGTTCTCTGCTCAGCATAATTTCACAGAAATTACTCTTTTTTGTCACTTGATTATTTTACCAAAAATAGAAAGTAGGTGTGAAATATTTTATCAAAGGTTAGGTTAGGATTTTTTTCTAGTATTGTCAAAATATCGAATTGTATTAGGTATATATTAATTCGTCACAAGGTAATAGCGGGTGTTTTTCTACGTACATACATAATCAGTCTGTAGTCTTCCCACTGCTGGGACACGGTTCCTCTCTATGAGAGGGAATGGGCCGTAATACACCACGCGGGCCCAGTGTGGGTTGGTACATATATGTCACGTCGTGTCTTCAATTTTTTGGTTCTAGGTACGCTTGCCGCGGTCGTTTCGTGGATGGGTAGCCGGTCATTACATACCGAGACCACTCCGAGCCTCGGAGAGCACGTTAAGCCATTGGTCCCGGCTGTAATTCGTAGATCTTTGTGAGTCGTTAGACTGGTTGTCAGACCAAGGGGTATCTATATGTGGTTGTTACCAAGGGGTATCGTATTACCCAGTAATTGGGTTGTGGAGGTCAGATAGGCATGTAAAAAGTATTCAGCATCCGGTTAGACCGGAAGCCGACGCCAATAAAGTTGGGAAAGGTTTGGCGGATTGATTGATACTTATATAAATCCTTACACACTGATTAATTGAGACGCTTGATGCTACAAATATTTGTTTGCTATTCTACTATACCTCATCTTTAGAGTATGCTATTCCATTCTGTATCGCTGTGATTCTGCTTGCCAGGTCTATGTCAATAAACTCACATTTCTTGTCGTTACCCTAACAGACAAAATGACATTCTATCAGCAATAACATTGAAGGGTAAGAAATATACGGGACTGACGTAAATACAGAAAATCTTGTCAATATAAACATATCGTTGAAAAGTGCTGTAGAAATAGAAGAAAAAAAAACATTTATTTAGCACAGACTAAAAGCCACAATATAATATACATCACATAAAAAAAAAACAAATAAGGTGCGATTTAAGAAATTATCAGAAAAGTGTGCCTCACGGCTGCGTCAAAAAGGCTCAGTTCAGCAAAAAATGCCAGACAACTAGTGCCTGACGCTGGTTTACAACTAGAGCTAAAGTGGGCGGTGACGGATGTAAATTAGTTTCACCCTGCAACTGAACGTGATGAAACGGTTTGAAACCAATTGCCATTTAGCTAGGCTTTCAGGTCCCATGTTATTATTATACTATATAAAGCTCGATTACCACTCACTCACTGACTCACTGACTGACTGACATAATTGTTCTCCCAGATGGTGAAGGGGGAGGTGGGTATATTTTTACAGATTCGTATACAAGTAACTCTCACGAGTATGGGAAAAATCCCAAACCTCCCCTTTTCCACCCCACTCTCCCCCCTCCCTATCGTATCTCGGAAATTAAGAAACTTGGGTTTTGTTTTTTTACGGATTCGTATAGAGGAGGCTCGGAAAAGTAAAATCCATTTTTCAAAGTTGCCCCCTTGCCCCCCTTCTCCCCCCCCCCTCTAGGTAGATCTCGGAAGTTAAGAGACTTGGAACATTTTCTTTTTCAGATTCATATCAAGGGGCCCAGAGTTGGTCAAAATCATTTTTCAAAACTCCCCCCTCTCCCCCCCTTCACCCCTCCCCCCATCGTATCTCGGAAATTAAGAAACCTGGGTTTTGTTTTTTTACGGATTCGTATAGAGGAGGCTCGGAAAAGTAAAATCCATTTTTCAAAGTTGCCCCCTTGCCCCCCTTCTCCCCCCCCCCTCTAGGTAGATCTCGGAAGTTAAGAGACTTGGAACATTTTCTTTTTCAGATTCATATCAAGGGGCCCAGAGTTGGTCAAAATCATTTTTCAAAACTCCCCCCTCTCCCCCCCTTCACCCCTCCCCCCATCGTATCTCGGAAATTAAGAAACCTGGGTTTTGTTTTTTTACGGATTCGTATAGAGGAGGCTCGGAAAAGTAAAATCCATTTTTCAAAGTTGCCCCCTTGCCCCCCTTCTCCCCCCCTCTAGGTAGATCTCGGAAGTTAAGAGACTAGGAACACTTTTTTTTTCAGATTCATATCAAGGGGCCCAGAGTTGGTCAAAATCATTTTTCAAAACTCCCCCCTCTCCCCCCTTCACCCCTCCCCCCATCGTATCTCGGAAATTAAGAAACCTGGGTTTTGTTTTTTTACGAATTCGTATAGAGGAGGCTCGGAAAAGTAAAAACCATTTTTCAAAGTTGCCCCCCTTGCCCCCCTTCTCCCCGACCCTCTAGGTAGATCTCGGAAGTTAAGAGACTTGGAACATTTTTTTTTTCAGATTCATATCAAGGGGCCCAGAGTTGGTCAAAATCATTTTTCAAAACTCCCCCCTCTCCCCCCCTTCACCCCGCCCCCATCGTATCTGGGAAATTAAGAAACCTGGGTTTTGTTTTTTTACGGATTCGTATAGAGGAGGCTCGGAAAAGTAAAAACCATTTTTCAAAATTCCCCCCATTCTCTCCCCCTTCTCCCCCCTTTAGGCGGATCTCGGAAGTTAAGACTTGGAACATTTTCTTTTTCAGATTCATGTCCGTGGGCCCAGAGTAGGTCAAAATTAGTTTTTTCAAAACTCCCCCCTCTCCCCCCTTCACCCCTCGTGAAGGGGGAGATAGGTATATGTACGGTTTACTCGCCGTACATTTTTCTGCTTATTCTGTAACCTACTTTAGACCAACGATGCGCGTCATAATTTGGCATAATAAAATGACATGACTAGCGAATAAAAATATAGTGAACTTATAACTGGGTAGCTATCAACAACTGAGAGAAATAATCGCCTATCACTCTAGTACTGTTACTTTTAACTTAAATAAACTTAACTACTTAGTGCATCTCAGTGGAGCGTGTTTCTCTATACTAACTTAACTTACCAACCTTCGCGACAAATCGGTGTACGGAGTTAACTACTACAACCCGTACATTTATGGTCCTTCGAGCCTTCGAGCCGGAACTAGCTGCAACTACTGGGAGAGCCTTCGACTACTGGAAGAGCCTTCAACTACTGAAGCTAACTACAACTACTAGAAGAGCTTTCGACTACTCGAGGAGCCTTCGACGATAACTAGAAGAGTCTTGAACTACAAGGAGGATCTTCGAGACCTTTCCAAAAAAGGTACTTTGTGAACTACATATAAGAAAGCTATCGTCTATAATCAAGATGAATAAGCTATCGCTACAATCAACATGTTTTGAAAATATCAAAACATTATGCACTAACTATAACAAGGACAGTAAAACCAGAAAAACAAAGGAATACTTGAACAAGCGGCTGTCCTCGTTAGAAGCTCAATGGATGGATTTTGACGAACGCCATACATTGTTGTTGCAAGAAATTGAAGACAGGAACATAAACTATTTTGTGGAAGATGTCTACGGTAAGACAAAGACCATGTACGAAGCAACTAAAGCAGACATTTTAAAAATGTTACAAGCTACTGAAGAAAATGTCAAATTTGACTTGACCGACTTTTCGAGAGGAGAACCTGATGAGAAAACAAAAACTTTGCTGACTAAACAGGAATGCAACTTCAAGGCTATCGATCGAGCTATGGCAAAAATTGATTTTGAATGTATAGCTGAAAAATGGGAACTTGACGATCACTTGTCGATCTTGAAGTCGAAGTGGGAAGCTGTGGACAACACTCATTGGGAACTGGAAGCCTTACTGAGAGGTTCGAAACATACATACTATGACAAGTTCAACATTATGGAAGCCAAATATGACGAAACAAGGAAACGACTGAAAAGCAAGATGTGGTCCACCGCTCATCACCAACATTCAGCACCGAGAATCGAGATTCCAGAGTTTTCAGGACACTACAGCAAATGGATATCTTTCAAAGATCTGTTCCTGGAAACCATACACAAAAATCCGACATTGAATAATGCTCAAAAAATGCAGCATCTGAAGACCAGGCTGAAAGGTGAAGCAGAGAGACTGGTGCAACACTTGAGCATCAGCGCTGATAACTACACTTCATGTTGGGATATCCTGAATCAGCGGTACAACAACCGTCGACTACAATTCTCATCCTACATGAACACTATGCTGCAATTGCCTGTCATACAGAAGCCAGACGTTTACAACTTGAAGAAGTTGCATGACGTAACAACGGAATGTCTAAACGGTTTAACAAACATTGGTTTTGATATATCCAGCTGGGATCCTATGATTGTCCATCTGATGTCGCAAAAACTAGATTGTGGCACCTACAATGAATACATAAGGAACTTGCACGATAACAGAGACGTGCCAACACTGCAGGAATTTTTGATGTACTTAGAAAACCAGTTTATGGCGTTTGAAACCATGAAGACTTCAAAAAAGGACGTACAAAGTTCAGAGAAGTCAGCTGGAACAGGAGCTGAAAAACATATACCTCGAAAAAATTCCGACCAAAAGAAGTGGATTCCGAAAACTTACCACGCTTCATACGGGCAATGCCCTCTTTGCAAAAACAATCATGTTTTAATGCGATGTCAGCAGTTTATTGACTTAGATACAAAGCAACGAAACGGCATAATTGCAAAATTGCGTCTATGCAAAAACTGTTTATTTAGTCACGAAAAACAAACTTGCAACTCAACGAAAACTTGTAAGGAATGTAATATGAAGCACCATACGCTCTTACATTACAACAATTCCGACAAAAATAAACCTTCGACGAGCAATGAACTTCAACGCTCAAGTCAACGATCTTCGGGGGAAACTGAAACGCCGAGTTCAAATCATCTATCAGCCAGCGAGATGGAAGTTTTACTGACAACCGTCCAACTTAAGGTCAAATCGATAGATGGAACTTACACAACTCTTCGTGCGCTCGTAGATCAGGGCTCACAAGTTAACATAATAACTGAAAATGCAGCACAACTTCTAAGGCTGCCAAGAAACAAACTAACAGCGAAGATATCTGGAGTTGGAAATCTATCAGGCGAGTGTAAAGGACGCCTTAAACTAACATGTAGATCAATCCACTCGGAATATACTTTCACCACTGAAGCACTGATTATGAAGAAACTGATCAACAAACTACCGAACAACACATTTGAACGACCAGAGTGGTCGCATTTGCAAAACTTAAAACTAGCGGACCCTGATTTTAACATTTCAAGGCCTGTTGATATACTGCTTGGAGCGGATGTATACGCTGAAATAATACAAGATGGAATCCTAAAAGGCGCACCAAAGTCACCCGTTGCGCAACAGACACACCTGGGATGGATTTTGTGCGGAAAACTGGAAACTTTCAACTGTCACGTCACATTGCTGGACTTGGCGGAAATAACTAAATTTTGGGAGTGTGAAGACGTCTCAAAAACAAACACTGACAGATGTCAAGAGGATCAATGTGAAACTCACTACAAGGAAACGACTCGCCGTGGTTCAGATGGGAGATACATTGTGAAGATGCCTTTAGATCCGGGTTATGAAAATAAGATCGGAACATCGAAAACTATTGCAGTATCACAAATGCTGCAACTAGAAAAAAGGTTTCAAAGAAATGGCCGACTTGAAATGCTATACAAAGAATTCCTTAGGGAATACCTGGAGTTAGGCCATATGAAACCAGCAAAACCTATGACATCTTCAACTACTGGATGTTTCTTACCACATCACGGAGTACTTCGTGAAGAATCTACTACCACGAAGCTCAGAGTTGTCTTCAATGCATCTCAGAAAACTAAAACGGGATACAGCCTGAACAGCCTACAAGAAAAGGGCCCCAACCTACAAAAAGATATCCAAGAACTTATCATAAAATGGAGAAGTTACAAATACGCCTTTACAGCTGACATCGAGAAAATGTACCGATGTATCTGGCTGTCTGAGGAACAACAACATTTGCAGAAAATCATTTGGCGAACGACACCGTCAGAAAAGCTGCAAGAGTACCAACTTTGCACCGTCACTTATGGCACTAAGTGCGCACCGTGGCTAGCCATGAGAACCATCAAACAACTTGCATACGATGATGGCTACAAATACCCCACGGCAGCCAAAGTACTACTGAACGAAATATACGTCGATGACGTCATAAGCGGCCATAACTCACTGGAAGCGGCTCAGGAACTCCAGACATCGCTCATCGATATGTTAAAGGGAGCCGGGATGAACTTACGCAAGTGGTCTAGCAATGATACAGCATTGTTAGAGAACTTAAGTGATGAGCAGATTTCAAGCAGAATCACTTTTGACTTCAAGCAGGAGGAATCCATGAAAACCCTAGGACTAGGTTGGAATCCACATTCTGACACATTTGTGTTTAACTGGAAATATGAAGAAAAATGTCGACCGGAAATAACTAAAAGGCGACTGCTTTCAGAAATTTCACAACTTTATGATCCGCTGGGTTGGTTATCACCCATAACTATTGCAGCAAAAATTATATTTCAAGAAGTATGGGTCAACAAACTTGAGTGGGATGATCTGTTACCGTCACATATAGCAGATAAGTGGCTAAACCTAAGAGCAGACATACCCAATGTAAAACACATGAAAATCAAGCGCTGGATCGGTTCAACGACGCAGAAGACAGAACTATTTGGATTCTGCGACGCCAGTGAAAAGGCTTACTCCTGCGTGGTTTACAGCTGCGTCAGAGATGAACCTAACAAGCCAACAATAACATTACTTGCTGCTAAAACAAGAGTAGCGCCGTTATCACAAACGATAACATTACCGAAACTTGAACTTTGCGGCGCACTCTTACTATCGCAACTCATCGAAAAACTCAGAGAAGCTCTAAATGGTTTCGACATAACTACAAGCGTTTGGTGTGATTCCCAAGTGGTCCTGGCATGGATACAGGGGGATACATCTAAAAGAGAAAAATACGTCGCCAATCGAGTTGCAAAAATAAGACAAATCATACCAGCCGAGCAATGGCGTTATGTGAAGTCGCAAGATAACCCTGCAGACTGTGCATCAAGAGGCTTGCTACCAACCAAGCTAGCAACATTCGGTCTGTGGTGGGAAGGTCCTGCATTTTTAAATACCTTCACAGAAGAAAATCGTGAAGAACAAATAACATGCACATTTACAACTAACATAGGCAGCGTTTGCCAAGCGAAATCGAACTCTATAAACAAAGAGACCAATAATTGTATTCATAACTTATTAACAAATTGCAGTTCATTGACCAAGGTGATCAGAATTGTAGCATGGATGCAACGATTTCTTCGAAACGCACGAAATAACACGAAACGTGACACCGGATGCCTCACTTTATGCGAATTAAACAATGCAAATGAACAAATAATAAAATATGTGCAACAAACGGAAATTACGCAGGAATATAAACAACTTATGAAGAAAGAAACTATTTCTACGAAAAGTAAAATTTACAAACTTAAACCATACTTGGACAACAACGGCTTAATCCGAGTCGGGGGTCGACTAAACCATTCCAGTTTACCTTTTGAGATGAAAAATCCACTCATTCTACCTAAGGGTGGACGACTTACTGAGTTGGTGATTTATCAAGCTCACCTAGCGACTTTACACGGAGGAGCCAGACTAACTTTAGCGTACATCCGGCAACGGTACTGGATCGTTGGCGGTAACAGAGCAGTGAAAGCTGAACTACGGCGCTGTGTGCGCTGCCATCGCTACAACCCGTCGAAGTCGAACCAACTAATGGGAGAACTGCCACCACAGCGAGTTACACCTTCGCGTCCGTTTACCCACACGGGAGTTGACTTCACAGGACACGTCGAAGTCAGACTCAACAAAGGAAGAGGAGTTCGAACTTCTAAGGGTTACATATGCATATTCGTATGCATGGTGACAAAGGCTGTGCATATCGAACTTGCATCAGACTTAAGCACTGAAACTTTCATAGCAGCTTTCCAGCGGATGTGCTCCAGGCGCGGCACACCAGGTCACGTCTACTCGGACTGTGGTACGAACTTTATAGGAGCAGCAAGGATGCTTCAGAAAGAGTTTGAAGAGTTCAAGCAAATCTTGTCGCCGAACTTCTTCAATAACATCGCAGACATGGGAGTACAATGGCATTTCAATGCACCCGCTTGGCCAACTGCTGGTGGACTATGGGAAGCAGCGGTCAAATCGATGAAGTACCATCTTCGTCGGGTACTAGGAGACCAAAAACTGACGTATGAGGAATTTACTACCTTGCTTGCAAAGATAGAAGCGTGCATGAACTCGAGGCCACTTTGCCAGCTCACTGAAGACCCCGAAGAATTTTATAACTACCTGACACCGGGACACTTTATAACGGGGGGACCAATAATGTGTTTACCGCGAGCTGACTACACTGATGAAAACTACTTTAACCTACGCCGACGATGGCAGCTAACTGAACATATGTACCAACAATTTTGGAAGAATTGGTCAAGCGACTATCTTACCCAACTACAAACACGCAGCAAATGGAACAATCCCAAGAAAAACCTCAGCGAGGGGGACATCGTTTTAGTCCGGGATAACAATTTGCCGCCAGGAAAATGGGCCATGGGACGGGTGCTAGAACTTCACCCTGGAGCGGATGGATACGTTCGAGTGACAACCCTAAAAACTCAAAGTGGTGTCATTAAACGACCTATAACAAAACTATCAGCTCTACCTATCGACACTACCTGCAACAAAAAATATGAAGAATTTAAAACGGATTTACAAAAGGCTGATAAAACAGGAAAAACTACCACAACAAAAAAGTCTGGAAGAAAATGTCTAACAAACATTTTAATGTTTCTTTTCACAATGTTGATACTTGTGAATGGATCATATGGTTCGCAAGTAAGGTCAGGCACTCAAATTACCAACCTGGAAACCGAGCGACCGATTTATTATGATACCATCGGCAAAATTGAACTCATTCATGACGAATGGACTTTGCTTACGTACTACAACTTAACAAACTACTGGCAGGGCGTTCAACATATTGAAAAATACATAAACGGTGTTAATGACCTTTGCCGGAACATCCATCAAAGTTATTGCCGAGCTACATCGGATCAACTTTGCCACGAGATGGAACTACTAAACTTCTACAACACAATCCTGCTGGCTCCTCACAAGCATTTATCCAAGCGCAAGAAGCGCGGTTTAATCAACGGAGTTGGCATGGTAGCAAACAGCTTATTCGGCGTCTTAGACCAGGAGTTTGCTGACAAATACCATAAAGACATTGATGCCATACAACACAACGAAAACTATTTGCGTGAACTCGCAAAAAATCAAACATCGATCATGCAACTACAAAATGACGTTTTGAAGAAAAACGATGAAAATATTAAACTTCAATGCAAGATGATAGAACATTTCATGGAAGAAACAAAGACGACACTGAACAGCATTGAAACGGAAATACAAATGATGATGGCCACAAGTTACTTCAACTCCGCTTCTCTCACAGCATCGCTACTATTACGAAATCTTAAGGAAATTCAAACTATGCTCCTGAACACTCTCACTAATGTCTACAGTGGACATATGGACGTGCACTTGATATCACCAGTCAGTCTAATAAAGCAACTGGAAGATATATCCGGCCGACTGCCGAGGACTCTGTCATTACCTACAGAAAATATCAGAGAAGATATCAAGGAAGTTTACAAGTTGCTGTACGTGAAAGCACGAATAACAAAGAACTACTTCATGTTCGAAATTCACATTCCTCTAACTTCGAATGAGGACTTCACCTACTACCGGGCTATCGCTATACCTTTCAAGGCGGAGTCAAATTACAAATTGATGCAGCTATCTTCAGAGTACATTGCCGTGAACTTTGAGAAGAATTCTTACATCTCACTAAAAGATAAGGACCTCAAGCAATGCATCAAAAGACAAAAAGATAACTTCATCTGTAACGCAAACATGCCAGTGTTCAACTTACAAAACAAGAATGCACCTTGCGAAGCAAAACTACTGGGTCACCGTACAACTACGTCACCATGTGACGTACGCAGCGTGTCATGCGAGGAGACATGGATCAAGTTGCAAGAATCAAACAGCTGGCTAGTTGTTTGTTGCGGAAGGTGCGAATTACGTACTGTTTGTGAAAACGACGTAATATCGCAAACTATCACATCGGCGGCTATAGTTACTTTGAATCAAGGATGCGTACTGCGGTCAAAAGAACTCACCATCACTTCGCACAATCAGTACAACAGCAACCTCAACGTGAACTATTACATGCAGGTACCGAACCTGAATTCGCCGATAAACAACATTGTCAACGTCACACTTCATAAAGCACCAAACTAACTTTTCACTCTCAAGAAAAATGACTTTGAGGAACTTGACAAAAAGCTGCGGTTCCAACAAGAGAACGAGCCGAAACTACCATCCACTATCACGGATCATGACGTTCATCAATATGCGATTTGTTACTTTTTACTCACAATTGCCGTCATCACTTTCCTGTGGATCGTAATAAAGAAATACTGCACACAGTGCACACTGCTCAAGAAGCGACTTCCTAGGAACACAAATAAAAAGCAAACGCATGAAGACATCGAACTTCAACCAATGGGATCTCGACAGCAGACTACCAGAGATGAAAACCAGCAGGCGCCCACGGACGACTGCCACGTTCATTCTCAAGGACACCGAGACAATGTTACCTTTACTTTTGATTAATTTTTTACCTATCTACTTTTACTTTAATGTTCGACTTTGTACAGGCGTTTCTTTCTCTCTTTTTACTCATCTTAGCTTTTTTAGGGGGTTGCCAATATGTACGGTTTACTCGCCGTACATTTTTCTGCTTATTCTGTAACCTACTTTAGACCAACGATGCGCGTCATAATTTGGCATAATAAAATGACATGACTAGCGAATAAAAATATAGTGAACTTATAACTGGGTAGCTATCAACAACTGAGAGAAATAATCGCCTATCACTCTAGTACTGTTACTTTTAACTTAAATAAACTTAACTACTTAGTGCATCTCAGTGGAGCGTGTTTCTCTATACTAACTTAACTTACCAACCTTCGCGACAAATCGGTGTACGGAGTTAACTACTACAACCCATACAGTATATTTTTACAGATTCGTATAGAAGTAACTCTCACGAGTAAAAAATCCCAAACCTCCCCTTTTCCACCCCACTCTCCCCCCTCCCTATCGTATCTCAGAAACTAAGAGTCCCGTGTTTTGTTGTTTTACGGATTCGTATAGAGGAGGCTCGGAAAAGTAAAATCCATTTTTCAAAGTTGCCCCCTTGCCCCCTTCTCCCCCCCCCCTCTAGGTAGATCTCGAAAGTTAAGAGACTTGGAACATTTTTTTTTTCAGATTCATATCAAGGGGCCCAGAGTTGGTCAAAATCACTTTTCAAAACTCCCCCCTCTCCCCCCCTTCACCCCTCCCCCCATCGTATCTCGGAAATTAAGAAACCTGGGTTTTGATTTTTTACGGATTCGTATAGAGGAGGCTCGGAAAAATAAACACCATTTTTCAAAATTCAAACCTCCCCTTTTCCATTCCACCCCACTCTCCCCCCTCCCTATCGTATCTCGGAAACTAAGAGTCCCGTGTTTTGTTCTTTTACGGATTCGTATAGAGTAGGCTTGGAAAAGTAAAATCCATTTTTCAAAGTTGCCCCCCTTCTTCCCCCCTCTAGGTAGATCTCGGAAGTTAACAGACTTGGAACATTTTTTTTTTCAGATTCATTTCAAGGGGCCCAGAGTTGGTCAAAATAATTTTTCAAAACTCCCCCCTCTCCCCCCCTTCACCCCTCCCTCCATCGTATCTCGGAAATTAAGAAACCTGGGTTTTGTTTTTTTACGGATTCGTATAGAGGAGGCTCGTAAAAGTAAAATCCATTTTTCAAAGTTGCCCTCCTTGCCCCCCTTCTCCCCCCCTCTAGGTAGATCTCGGAAGTTAAGAGACTTGGAACATTTTTTTGTTCAGATTCATATCAAGGGGCCCAGAGTTGGTCAAAATCACTTTTCAAAACTCCCCCCTCTCCCCCCTTCACCCCTCCCCCCATTGTATCTCGGAAATTAAGAAACCTGGGTTTTGTTTTTTTACGGATTCGTATAGAGGAGGCTCGGAAAAGTAAACACCATTTTTCAAAATTCAAACCTCCCCTTTTCCATTCCACCCCACTCTCCCCCCTCCTTATCGTATCTCGGAAACTAAGAGTCCCGTGTTTTGTTCTTTTACGGATTCGTATAGAGGCGGCTCGGAAAAGTAAAATCCATTTTTCAAAGTTGCCCCACTTGCCCCCCTTCTCCCCCCCCTCTAGGTAGATCTCGGAAGTTGAGAGACTTGGAACATTTTTTTTTCAGATTCATATCAAGGGGCCCAGAGTTGGTCAAAATCATTTTTCAAAACTCCCCCCTCTCCCCCCCTTCACCCCTCCCCCCATCGTATCTCGGAAATTAAGAAACCAGGGTTTTGTTTTTTTACGGATTCGTATAGAGGAGGCTCGGAAAAGTAAAAACCATTTTTCAAAATTCAAACCTCCCCTTTTCCATTTCACCCCACTCTCCCCCATCCCTATCGTATCTCGGAAACTAAGAGTCCCGTGTTTTGTTGTTTTACGGATTCGTATAGAGGAGGTTCGGAAAAGTAAAATCCATTTTTCAAAGTTGCCCCCCTTGCCCCCCTTCTCCCCCCCCTCTAGGTAGATCTCGGAAGTTAAGAGACTTGGAACATTTTTTTTTCAGATTCATATCAAGGGGCCCAGAGTTGGTCAAAATCACTTTTCAAAACTCCCCCCTCTCCCCCCTTCACCCCTCCCCCCATTGTATCTCGGAAATTAAGAAACCTGGGTTTTGTTTTTTTACGGATTCGTATAGAGGAGGCTCGGAAAAGTAAACACCATTTTTCAAAATTCAAACCTCCCCTTTTCCATTCCACCCCACTCTCCCCCCCTCCCTATCGTATCTCGGAAACTAAGAGTCCCGTGTTTTGTTCTTTTACGGATTCGTATAGAGGCGGCTCGGAAAAGTAAAATCCATTTTTCAAAGTTGCCCCACTTGCCCCCCTTCTCCCCCCCCTCTAGGTAGATCTCGGAAGTTGAGAGACTTGGAACATTTTTTTTTTCAGATTCATATCAAGGGGCCCAGAGTTGGTCAAAATCATTTTTCAAAACTCCCCCCTCTCCCCCCCTTCACCCCTCCCCCCATCGTATCTCGGAAATTAAGAAACCAGGGTTTTGTTTTTTTACGGATTCGTATAGAGGAGGCTCGGAAAAGTAAAAACCATTTTTCAAAATTCAAACCTCCCCTTTTCCATTTCACCCCACTCTCCCCCATCCCTATCGTATCTCGGAAACTAAGAGTCCCGTGTTTTGTTGTTTTACGGGTTCGTATAGAGGAGGCTCGGAAAAGTAAAATCCATTTTTCAAAGTTGCCCCCTAGCCCCCCTTCTCCCCCCCCCCTCTAGGTAGATCTCGGAAGTTAAGAGACTTGGAACATTTTTTTTTTCAGATTCATGTCCGTGGGCCCAGTGTAGGTCAAAATCATTTTTCAAAACTCCCCCCTCACCCCCCCTTCACCCCTTCCTCCATCGTATCTCGGAAATTAAGAAACCTGGGTTTTGTTTTTTTACGGAGTCGTATAGAGGAGGCTCGGAAAAGTAAAATCCATTTTTCAAAGTTGCCCCCCTTGCCCCCCTTCTCCCCCCCTCTAGGTAGATCTCGGAAGTTAAGAGACTTGGAAATTTTTTTTTTTCCAGATTCATATCAAGGGGACCAGAGTTGGTCAAAATCATTTTTCAAAACTCCCCCCTCTCCCCTCTTCACCCCTCCCCCCATCGTAAGAAATACTCCTCAAAAACACGACCCCGCGAGCTGCTTGCAGCTCGCGCAACGCCCAAATACTTTTTACAAGGGTAAGAAATACTCCTCAAAAACACGACCCCGCGAGCTGCTTGCAGCTCGCGCAACGCCCAAATACTAGTTATATTATATTATATTATATAAAGCTCGATTACCACTCACTGACATAATTGTTCTCCCAGATGGTGAAGGGGGAGGTGGGTATATTTTTACAGATTCGTATACAAGTAACTCTCACGAGTATGGGAAAAATCCCAAACCTCCCCTTTTCCACCCCACTCTCCCCCCTCCCTATCGTATCTCGGAAACTAAGAGTCCCGTGTTTTGTTGTTTTACGGATTCGTATAGAGGAGGCTCGGAAAAGTAAAATCCATTTTTCAAAGTTGCCCCCCTTGCCCCCCTTCTCCCCCCCTCTAGGTAGATCTCGGAAGTTAAGAGACTTGGAATTTTTTTTTTTTCAGATTCATATCAAGGGGCCCAGAGTTGGTCAAAATCATTTTTCAAAACTCCCCCTCTCTCCCCCTTCACCCCTCCCCCCATCGTAAGAAATACTCCTCAAAAACACGACCCCGCGAGCTGCTTGCAGCTCGCGCAACGCCCAAATACTTTTTACAAGGGTAAGAAATACTCCTCAAAAACACGACCCCGCGAGCTGCTTGCAGCTCGCGCAACGCCCAAATACTAGTTATATTATATAAAGCTCGATTACCACTCACTGACATAATTGTTCTCCCAGATGGTGAAGGGGGAGGTGGGTATATTTTTACAGATTCGTATAGAAGTAACTCTCACGAGTATGGGAAAAATCCCAAACCTCCCCTTTTCCACCCCACTCTCCCCCCTCTCTATCGTATCTCGGAAACTAAGAGTCCCGTGTTTTGTTGTTTTACGGATTCGTATAGAGGAGGCTCGGAAAAGTAAAATCCATTTTTCAAAGTTGCCCCCCTTGCCCCCCTTCTCCCCCCCTCTAGGTAGATCTCTGAAGTTAAGAGACTTGGAAAATTTTTTTTTTCAGATTCATATCAAGGGGCCCAGAGTTGGCCAAAATCATTTTTCAAAACTCCCCCCTGTCCCCCCCTTCACCCCTCCCCCATCGTAAGAAATACTCCTCAAAAACACGACCTCGCGAGCTGCTTGTTATACTATATAAAGCTCGATTACCACTGACTGACTGACATAAATGTTCTCCCAGATGGTGAAGGGGGAGGTGGGTATATTTTTACAGATTCGTATAGAAGTAACTCTCACGAGTATGGGAAAAATCCCAAACCTCCCCTTTTCCACCCCACTCTCCCCCCTCCCTATCGTATCTCGGAAACTAAGAGTCCCGTGTTTTGTTGTTTTACGGATTCGTATAGAGGAGGCTCGGAAAAGTAAAATCCATTTTTCAAAGTTGCCCCCTTGCCCCCCTTCTCCCCCCCCCCCCTCTAGGTAGATCTCGGAAGTTAAGAGACTTGGAACATTTTTTTTTTCAGATTCATATCAAGGGGCCCAGAGTTGGTCAAAATCATTTTTCAAAACTCCCCCCTCTCCCCCCCCTGCACCCCTCCCCCCATCGTATCTCGGAAACTAGGAGTCCCGTGTTTTGTTGTTTTACGGATTCGTATAGAGGAGGCTCGGAAAAGTAAAATCCATTTTTCAAAGTTGCCCCCCTTGCCCCCCTTCTCCCCCCCTCTAGGTAGATCTCGGAAGTTGAGAGACTTGGAACATTTTTTTTTTCAGATTCATATCAAGGGGCCTAGAGTTGGTCAAAATCATTTTTCAAAACTCCCCCCTCTCCCCCCCTTTACCCCTCCCCCCATCGTATCTCGGAAACTAAGAGTCCCGTGTTTTGTTGTTTTACGGATTCGTATAGAGGAGGCTCGGAAAAGTAAAATCCATTTTTCAAAGTTGCCCCCCTTGCCCCCCTTCTCCCCCCCTCTAGGTAGATCTCGGAAGTTGAGAGACTTGGAACATTGTTTTTTTCAGATTCATATCAAGGGGCCCGGAGTTGATCAAAATCATTTTTCAAAACTCCCCCCTCTCCCCCCCTTCACCCCTCCCCCCATCGTATCTCGGAAATTAAGAAACCTGGGTTTTGTTTTTTTACGGATTCGTATAGAGGAGGCTCGGAAAAGTAAAAACCATTTTTCAAAGTTGCCCCCCTTGCCCCCCTTCTCCCCCCCTCTAGGTAGATCTCGGAAGTTGAGAGACTTGGAACATTTTTTTTTTCAGTTTCATATCAAGGGGCCCAGAGTTGGTCAAAATCATTTTTCAAAACTCCCCCCTCTCGCCCCCTTCACCAAAAAACACGACCCCGCGAGCTGCTTGCAGCTCGCGCAACGCCCAAATACTTTTTACAAGGGTAAGAAATACTCCTCAAAAACACGACCCCGCGAGCTGCTTGCAGCTCGCGCAACGCCCAAATACTAGTTATACTATATAAAGCTCGATTACCACTCACTCACTGACTCACTCACTGACATAATTGTTCTCCCAGATGGTGAAGGGGGAGGTGGGTATATTTTTACAGATTCGTATACAAGTAACTCTCACGAGTATGGGAAAAATCCCAAACCTCCCCTTTTCCACCCCACTCCCCCCCCTCCCTATCGTATCTCGGAAATTAAGAAACTTGGGTTTTGTTTTTTTACGGATTCGTATAGAGGAGGCTCGGAAAAGTAAAATACATTTTTCAAAGTTGCCCCCTTGCCCCCCTTCTCCCCCCCCCCCTCTAGGTAGATCTCGGAAGTTAAGAGACTTGGAACATTTTTTTTTTCAGATTCATATCAAGGGGCCCAGAGTTGGTCAAAATCATTTTTCAAAACTCCCCCCTCTCCCCCCCTTCACCCCTCCCCCCATCGTATCTCGGAAATTAAGAAACCTGGGTTTTGTTTTTTTACGGATTCGTATAGAGGAGGCTCGGAAAAGTAAAATGCATTTTTCAAAGTTGCCCCCCTTGCCCCCCTTCTCCCCCCCTCTAGGTAGATCTCGGAAGTTAAGAGACTTGGAAATTTTTTTTTTTCAGATTCATATCAAGGGGCCCAGATTTGGTCAAAATCATTTTTCAAAACTCCCCCCTCTCCCCCCCTTCACCCCTCCCCCCATCGTAAGAAATACTCCTCAAAAATACGACCCCGCGAGCTGCTTGCAGCTCGCGCAACGCCCAAATACTTTTTACAAGGGTAAGAAATACTCCTCAAAAACACGACCACGCGAGCTGCTTGCAGCTCGCGCAACGCCCAAATACTAGTATATTATATATCTGTAAACAGCACTCACGACACTTTTTAAAAATAATACACACTTTTTGTTAAACTTTTCTATTTTTATAACAATCTTTGCTTGAATTAGAAAACTGATTCAAACAAAAACACCCGGATTCCTTGTCTAATCTTCCGCTGTTTATGTTCACGATAAAAATTATGTTGAAAACCCGATCGAAGAACACATACAATATTCATCATTCTTTTGTTTATATTTTCGCTCCGATACGATTTCCGAATTTTAAAAAGAAAAATATGGTTTTTCGAAGAGAAAAATATCACATTATTTTTCAGTTTTCGAAAACTGTAGGTAATAGTGAAAGGTTAGTTGAATTAATGAGTAGAATCCTGTTGGTACTTTTAGAAGAGAACTGTTGAAAGATATTAATATTAATGGCTCCCCATTAATATTAATTTCTTTTCATAGTTCTGAATAGGTATCCATGATTTTATTTGCCTTGCTGTTTGCTAGCATTGTCATCATAATTCTTTTTGGATGTGCCATAGTTTTATGCAACTTATCTGATTTTTGTATCTTACCGATTGCTACTGGTTTAAAATAACAATCTTAATTCTTCCCCAGTATCAAAACATACTCTTAGCTTAATTTAGTAAATTGTTTCATTCTTTAGACGCCGTTATATATTGATCTTGTCACTGAATTCGCAACTGAGTAACGCGTGATTGGTCTTACGCATCACCTAATTCTACAGAACTTATGAGGTGATCTACAGTTTCGTCGAAACAAACAATATTACTAATGAAGTTAATAGTCCCATTCAGCGGCCCCTTTAGCAAAACGTATCCTGGCAACCAGCCAAGAAATCCCTTATATACAGAAGGACTTATCTAAATAGGAGGCAAATAAATATCCGGATTTCAAAGCTTATCAAACGTGTTTATAAAGTACATCATTAACATTTTCCTGGGATTTATGTGGTGAAAGAACGCTCAGAAGTGTAAGAACGATGGGGTCGAGCGCACTCCACTTGTGGCTTCAGTTGAGTACGATAATAATAGCCGCAGCTGATGTTATGGTATACCATGAAGGTATGGGCAGAAATGAGGTTGATGAAATTGAAGACTTGATTAAACAGAGGCAAACGTTCAGAAGTAGATGATTGTAGTAGCCTAAAATAGTAGCCCACCAGTCAACAACAGGAACAGGGTCCAAGCTACCGGCGGTCAGGGTTTCAGAGAGAGGAACCTCCTAACAATGCGGGCCGTGTCCAGAAGTACCGCTCTCTGCATCAAGCCCTTGATCCAGCTGCCCAACGAGAGCCTCCTTAGGTGTTGGTCAAGGCTCTTGGCTATTAAACCAATCCTGTGCCACAGTATAAAGACATACAGTACGAGGTCTTCATACAAACGGACGAAACGCGAGCTATACCTACGCGCCTCGACCACGGCATGAGCTCAGCATGCAGACAGTCGCGACTGTGCTGCAGTGACGAACGGACGGTGTGTTGTTTTTTTTAACAATAACCACGCGATTTTTGCACTAAAAATAAGTTCAAGTACATATTTAATATGACGAGTAGGCTATATTGTGCTGTTTTTGGTTGCATGAATTCGTCAATAACGCATCCAGAGATAACTTTTTTTAGATTACCTGGAAACTCTGAAAGGTAAGACTATAAAATAATTTTACTTACTTGTAGGTAGGTACATAATGTGTGTATTTTTAATGGATAAGTATTTCATTTTATCTCCCGAAAAATAGATGTCTGGATTAATAAATGAAGTGAATAGAGTAAAGGAAAGTGATAAACACGAGTGAGGTAGGTAGTTATAGGCGGTTCATGAATCATTAAACGGTAGGTACGCTTGTGTTAAAACCTCGGCGCATGTGTGTTTTGTTAGTTTGTATAATTCAAAGTAAAGACGTGGTTTTTATTATTAATAATAGTTGTTTATTGTACTGTGTGTATGAATAATACTACAAAAAAATTGGTTGTCTGTAAAGTCGATTTACGGACGATAGTTTAACGTGACAACATCATAACAAAACATTAATGAAATGATTGCATACTTTTATGAATAAAATTAATTATTTTTATTGAATAACTGTTACTGTAATAAGAATAACTGTTTCATGAAATCATCATTCTTTGGACTTACATGGTCTTAGAGAGTTGTGTTGATGACTTTAATGATTATAATTCTGTAATAGTACATTACGATATTAGTGCGTTAAGATGTTATAACCAATACGCACGTATATCGTACGACGTTTTTTAACACAATTGCGAGGAAACAGAAAAAAAAAAACATTTCACAATACAAGTACAAAGAAAAGAAAATTTGAGAAAAATGGCGCGAGGATTATTTTCTGCCGTGGCTGCGTGAAAATGTTGGCAAAGACACTAGAGCATGCAGCCAAGTTTTTAAATTACCGAATAAACTGTTTTTTTAATTTTAAATAAAATCAATCTGTGAATGCACACTTGCTTTCCCGCCATTTTAACAGCGCGCTAGCGCTGCCTACTGACTGGCGCCGCGCGGCGATTAGTTCGAAATTTGAATAGCAACAGCGCGCTGCTGCTCACTAGCTGGAGTCGTGCGGCGGCGATCAAAACAACACGCATTTTTATTAAACACTTCCTATTCAATTCACAAAGTATTTTATTTGTTTATATAAAATTATTTATGTAGGTACACACAGTAAAATACAATAACAAAACTAAATGGAAACACAAAGTAGGCAAATGTAATTAAAATACTGGAGGCGGGCAGCCCTATCGCATGTTTACGTACCGCGCGGCTGTAGGCATTTACATCAAGGTTACGGCCGAGTAACAATACTGTATTTCTTTATTCTGTGCCTGTGCGTAGTTTTATGTCTCATGTGATATTTTATGGTACATACGTGAAGCGTACCTATAGCACAAAAGGGAGGATCCCCATCAGTGGGTAGAACAAGGCAGTCAATGATGGTAATGATGATGACGTGAAAAGAGAGAGTGAGAGATCTTTCTCTCTCTTTCTCTCTCTCTCTTTTTCCGATAATAGAAAATACGACAGTGAAACTAACAATCTTGTTTAGACGTGAAAAGAGAAAGAGAGAGGGAGAGAGATCTTCCTCTCTCTTTTTTTCCGATAATAGAAAATACGACAGTGGTGGTCACCGATCCAAGTACCAACCGCGGCAAGCAAAGCTTACTCCACTTTCAATCGACCCACTTGTCGACATTGCCACTTACTACATCTTAAACCTGATGTAGAAGTAAGTCCTTAAACTACCAGATAAGCTCTCTTTAATATTTGTTACAATGCGTGCCACGAAAGATGAGACTTGACCCCGCCTCCCCCGCTCTTTCCGCTGCCCCTATGACGTCCGGTCCCGTCCCGCACTCAGACCTCATACCGCTAAAGATACCTCAAATCGTGTTCTGCGTAAGTCAAACCACGTGGTGTGTCAAGTCTCATCTTTCGTGGCACGCATTGAAAATGCAGCATGCAATATTGCATATCAATGCCATCTTAATTTATTACTTTTAACACAAATACTGTGTAAACAATGTCGTTAATTTAAAAACAAACGAATGTTCCAACTCTTTCAACGTTCCGCCATTTCAACTTGTCAAGATTTTACGATATTAATACTGTTACTGTAGCAATAAATATTGTTGAAATAACACATGGAGCTGGATTTATACTTGTGTAAATTGAGAAGCGATGATGACTATCAAAATAAGTTGTAAATCAGAAAGGGAGACGAAATTATCCGTTGGTTGACAGGAATAATGGTGTAACTCAAAAGTACCTACTTTTGACAGCCCGATTCAAACTTTATGTCAGTTTGGAACATGAGGCGAGTCGCTGCGCAGTAACAAATTCACGTGTAAGCGGGGGTGAGGGGCGAGGCACTGCGCAGTTAGTAGCGCACTGTGGTAGCGCACTTCAAAGCAATGCAACTAACAATGTTATTTATGATGTCAACTTAATATGCAGCTATTATTACAAGTTGTAATATATAAGAATCCGCTTGCATCACTTGGTAGTAAACACATTTAATAAGAAATGCAATTTAGCTACTCAATATATAGGCTGTAAATCACAAGAATGTAATCTTACTATAATTACTGTGTAAATCATGATTGTGAAACTTCACTGTACTTACGTAAAACATACGGATACTTAGAAACCAGTCCTTCGTAGTAATGTGAATCACCCATAAAATTGCGTAAGACTCCTCGATCTCGGTATAAACGATATAAAAGATAGTACGAACGTTACACTTTATGATAGAGATTTACGTGTTTAGGAAATAGTTGTATGAAACGGGAGGGCAACTAAAAATAGAAAGTTGAAAGATTATAAAATGCTTCTATGGAAACTTAGATTGATTATAGTGAATTTCAATTTACATCGATTTTGACAGGTGGACATATTCGAACCAATAACTCTAGTAGGTATAGATGGTGATATACAAGGTACTACAGACGGCAAAAGTATTAACACATGATCATTAAAACCATAATGACTAAGGTGGAAGGAACATAATACTCATAGAAAGCATTCGAGATACTAATAGGAATAACTTCAAGTTTATCGGCAGCCGATTTCATTCATTCATTCATGGGTGAAATTACCCTGACTACACTTGTAGTCAGGGTAATTTCACCCATGACCTTCATTGCTACAGTCACTGCCCAACCCATGTTTAAGTATGGCCATTTACCAGTAGGCGTTTACGACCTAATGTTATGACGGATCTTTATTTATGATGATTTACGGAGTAGGAACGTGTCGAGCACTCTAAACGTCTGTGGATGTACATGTATCCTACACATAAAGATACATCGAAATAAAGTGGGATGTACACGTGTGATGTGAAGGCCAATCCAGGTGTGAAAGAATGCTCCCAGATTGTATCGACATTGGCAAAATAATGGGAAATTCGGTCATGGATAAACACAACGAATGGAGAAGCATACGATTGATATCTCGACAGGCAGGCATGGATGTGTATTGTGATTGAGATGTCTTACTAATAGAATATAGACCGTACTCCTAACTACATACCTACATATATCTTTTCGTTGATATTGTAACCGTATTCATCAGATTAATATAGAAAAATAAAAGTATTAACAATCTTAGAAGATCATACGAGTAATTAGAGTATGACAATTTCCCCCTTACTGATAATAATGTTGCTTTGTTAAGACTAGCTCAAAAACAAAAACATAAATATATATACATATGTATGGTTACAATGACGTTATTTTCTTCCCTGATTTTTTAACTTTAAGCAATGTTTATTAGTCATGGGGATATCTAAAACGACGTTAATGAAAGATTTATGTCAGCTCTTTTACAAATTTCAACAGATGATTATCCAATCATCGTATACCCAAAGATATGATTGGTGTCCACCAGTCATAAAATCTTTATTTGCTCCTGAATACGCATATATGTAGTTATGTCTTTTGTATTGTTGTACAATATACAGATAATAAAGATGTTTCTGAAAAAAAATCCTAAAAGCTATCCGAAGATACATTTGTAATGGAAATGAACAAGATTGATTGTACGGTGAAGTTTACAAAGTATCTTGTTTGATGTTATTTCCTCGATTCAACCAATACCTAATGTGAGTGAACTTAGCAGATCATTGTCCAGCAGATCAAAAATAAAAAAGAGTTCTCTTCGCATGCAGCTGAGTTCTACAGTTCCTGATACTTTTTAGAAATAGTTCTGGCGTTTTCACCTTATAATGTCAATTGGCATAATGATCTGCCAACTTCCCGTAGCAGATCATTTTGCAGCAGATCAAAAAAAATTTGGGTTCTCATCGCATGCGGCTGAGTTCTACAGTTCCTGATACTTTTTAGAAATAGTTCTGGCGTTTTGACATTAAAAAAGTCAATTGGCAAAATGATCTGCCAACTTCCCGTAGCAGATCATTTTGCAGCAGATCAAAAAAAAATTGGGTTCTCATCGCATGCGGTGGAGTTCTACAGTTCCTGGTGCTTTTCAGGAATAGTTCTGAACTCACGTCCACGTGCCAACAACTCAAGTCAGAACGTTTAAAAAGTCGAAAAATACAATTTTTATCGTTTCAAACAATTCCTGAAAGCTAGAACTCCTTCGTTTTTTACAGGTTAATATCAGAACTGCAGTCTAAAACTCGATCCAAGTCCAGAACTCACGTTGGAATACCAGCAGATCATGTCAAAAGGTTAAAAAGTCGAAAAATACATATTTATCGTCTCAATCAATTCCTGAAAGCTAGAACTCCTTTGTTTTTTACAGGTTACTATCAGAACTGCAATCTAGAACTCGATCCGAATCCAGAACTCACGAAAAAGTCGAAAAATACAATTTTTATCATTTCAATCAATTCTTGAAAGCTAGAACTCTTTGGTTTCTTACAGGTCAATATCAGAACTACAATTTAGAACTCGATCCGCGTCCAGAACTCATGTTGGAGTACCAGCAGATCATGGCAGAACGTTAAAAGTCGAAAAATACAATTTTATCGTTTCAAACAATTCTTGAAAGCTAGAACTCCTTCGTTTCTTACAGGCCAATATCAAAACTACAATTTAGAACTCGATCCGCGCCCAGAACTCGCGTCAAAATGCCAGCAGATCATGGGAGAACGTTAAAAGTTGAAAAATACAATTTTATCGTTTCAAACACTTCTTGAAGGCTAGAACTCCTTCGTTTCTTACAGGCCAATATCAGAACTACAATTAAGAACTCGATCCGGCGTCAAAATGCCAGCAGATCATGGCAGAACGTTAAAAGTCGAAAAATACAATTTTATCGTTTCAAACAATTCTTGAAAGCTAGAACTCTTTCGTTTTTCACAGGCTAATATCAGAACTACAATCTAGAATTTGATCCGAGGCCAGAACTCATGTTGGAATACCAGCAGATCATGTCAAAACGTTAAAAGTCGAAAAATACAATTTTTATCGTTTCAAACAATTCTTGAAAGTTAGAACTCTTTCGTTTCTTACAGGCTAATTAATATCAGAACTACAATGTAGAACTCGATCCGCGTCCAGAACTCGCGTCAAAATGCCAGCAGATCATGGCAGAACGTTAAAAGTTGAAAAATACAATTTTATCGTTTCAAACAATTCTTGAAGGCTAGAACTCTTTCGTTTCTTACAGGCTAATATCAGAACTACAATTTAGAACTCGATCCGCGTCCAGAACTCGCGTCAAAATGCCAGCAGATCATGGCAGAACGTTAAAAGTTGAAAAATACAATTTTATCGTTTCAAACAATTCTTGAAGGCTAGAACTCCTTGGTTTCTTACAGGCCAATATCAGAACTACAATTTAGAACTCGATCCGCGCCCAGAACTCGCGTCAAAATGCCAGCAGATCATGGCAGAACGTTAAAAGTTGAAAAATACAATTTTATCGTTTCAAACAATTCTTGAAGGCTAGAACTCCTTGGTTTCTTACAGGCCAATATCAGAACTACAATCTAGAACTCGATCTGAGTCCAGAACTCGCATCCAATTGCCAGCAGATCATGGCAGAACGTTCAAAAAGTCGAAAAATAGATAAATACAATTTTTGTTGTTTCAAACAATTCATGAAAGCTAGAACTCTTTCGTTTTTCACAGGTTAATACCAGTACTACAATCTAGAACTCGATCTGAGTCCAGAACTCACGTGCGAGTGCCAGCAGATCACGGCAGAACGTTAAAAGTCGAAAAATACAATTTTATCGTTTCAAACAATTCATGAAAGCTAGAACTCTTTCCTTTTGCACAGGCTAATATAAGAACTACAATCTAGAACTCGATCCGAGTCCAGAACTCACGTGCGAGTGCCAGCAGATCATGGCAGAACGTTAAAAGTCGAAAAATACAATTTTATCGTTTCAAACAATTCATGAAAACTAGAACTCCTTCGTTTTTCACAGGTTAATACCAGTACTACAATCTAGAACTCGATCTGAGTCCAGAACTCACATGCAAGTACCAGCAGATCATGGCAGAACGTTCAAAAAGTCTAAAAATAGAAAAATACAAATTTTATTGTTTCAAACAATTCATGAAAGCTAGAACTCTTTCGTTTTTCACAGGCTAATATCAGAACTACAATCTAGAACTCGATCTGAGTCCAGAACTCGCATCCAATTGCCAGCAGATCATGGCAGAACGTTCAAAACGTCGAAAAATAGATAAATACAATTTTTGTTGTTTCAAACAATTCTTGAAAGCTAGAACTCTTTCGTTTTTCACAGGTTAATACCAGTACTACAATCTAGAACTCGATCTGAGTCCAGAACTCACGTGCGAGTGCCAGCAGATCATGGCAGAACGTTAAAAGTCAAAAAATACAATTTTATCGTTTCAAACAATTCATGAAAACTAGAACTCTTTCGTTTTTCACAGGCTATTATCAGAACTACAATCTAGAACTCGATCTGAGTCCAGAACTCACATGCAAGTACCAGCAGATCATGGCAGAACGTTCAAAAAGTCGAAAAATAGATAAATACAATTTTTGTTGTTTCAAACAATTCTTGAAAGCTAGAACTCTTTCGTTTTTCACAGGTTAATACCAGTACTACAATCTAGAACTCGATCTGAGTCCAGAACTCACGTGCGAGTGCCAGCAGATCATGGCAGAACGTTAAAAGTCAAAAAATACAATTTTATCGTTTCAAACAATTCATGAAAACTAGAACTCTTTCGTTTTTCACAGGCTATTATCAGAACTACAATCTAGAACTCGATCTGAGTCCAGAACTCACATGCAAGTACCAGCAGATCATGGCAGAACGTTCAAAAAGTCGAAAAATAGAAACATAAAATTTTTATTGTTTCAAACAATTCTTGAAAGCTAGAACTCTTTCGTTTTTCACAGGTTAATACCAGTACTACAATCTAGAACTCGATCTGAGTCGTTGAACGTTCTGCCATGATCTGCTGGTACTTGCATGCGAGTTCTGGACTCAGATCGAGTTCTAGATTGTAGTTCTGATAATAGCCTGTGAAAAACGAAAGAGTTCTAGTTTTCATGAATTGTTTGAAACGATAAAATTGTATTTTTTGACTTTTAACGTTCTGCCATGATCTGCTGGCACTCGCACGTGAGTTCTGGACTCAGATCGAGTTCTAGATTGTAGTACTGGTATTAACCTGTGAAAAACGAAAGAGTTCTAGCTTTCAAGAATTGTTTGAAACAACAAAAATTGTATTTATCTATTTTTCGACGTTTTGAACGTTCTGCCATGATCTGCTGGCAATTGGATGCGAGTTCTGGACTCAGATCGAGTTCTAGATTGTAGTTCTGATATTAGCCTGTGAAAAACGAAAGAGTTCTAGCTTTCATGAATTGTTTGAAACAATAAAATTTGTATTTTTCTATTTTTAGACTTTTTGAACGTTCTGCCATGATCTGCTGGTACTTGCATGTGAGTTCTGGACTCAGATCGAGTTCTAGATTGTAGTACTGGTATTAACCTGTGAAAAACGAAGGAGTTCTAGTTTTCATGAATTGTTTGAAACGATAAAATTGTATTTTTCGACTTTTAACATTCTGCCATGATCTGCTGGCACTCGCACGTGAGTTCTGGACTCGGATCGAGTTCTAGATTGTAGTTCTTATATTAGCCTGTGCAAAAGGAAAGAGTTCTAGCTTTCATGAATTGTTTGAAACGATAAAATTGTATTTCTCGACTTTTAACGTTCTGCCGTGATCTGCTGGCACTCGCACGTGAGTTCTGGACTCAGATCGAGTTCTAGATTGTAGTACTGGTATTAACCTGTGAAAAACGAAAGAGTTCTAGCTTTCATGAATTGTTTGAAACAACAAAAATTGTATTTATCTATTTTTCGACTTTTTGAACGTTCTGCCATGATCTGCTGGCAATTGGATGCGAGTTCTGGACTCAGATCGAGTTCTAGATTGTAGTTCTGATATTAGCCTGTGAAAAACGAAAGAGTTCTAGCTTTCATGAATTGTTTGAAACAATAAAAATTGTATTTTTCTATTTTTCGACTTTTAACGTTCTGCCGTGATCTGTTGGCACTCCAACGTGAGTTCTGGACTCGGATTAAGTTCTAGATTGCAGTTCTGATATCAAACTGTAAAAAACGAAGGAGTTCTAACTTTCATGAATTGTTTGCAACGATAAAATTGTATTTTTAGACTTTTAACGTTCTGCCAAGATCTGCTGGCACTTGGACGGGAGTTCTGGACTCGAATCGAGTTCTAAATTGTAGTTCTGATATTACTCTGTAAAATACGAAGGAGTTCTAGTTTTCATGAATTGTTTGAAACGATAAAATTGTATTTTTCGACTTTTTGAACGTTCTGCCATGATCTGCTGGTACTTGCATGTGAGTTCTGGACTCAGATCGAGTTCTAGATTGTAGTACTGGTATTAACCTGTGAAAAACGAAAGAGTTCTAGCTTTCAAGAATTGTTTGAAACAATAAAAATTGTATTTATTTATTTTTCGACTTTTTCACGTTCTGCCATGATTTGCTGGCACTTGGACGCAAGTTCTGGACTCGGATCGAATTCTAGATTGCAGTTCTGATATTAACCTTTGAAAATCGACAGAGTTCTATCTTTCAAGAATTGTTTGAAATGATAAAAATTGTATTTTTCTATTTTTCGACTTTTTCACGTTCTGCCATGATCTGCTGGCATTTTGACGCGAGTTCTGGGCGCGGATCGAGTTCTAAATTGTAGTTCTGATATTAACCTGTGAAAAACGAAAGAGTTCTAGCTTTCAAGAATTGTTTGAAACAATAAAAATTGTATTTATTTATTTTTCGACTTTTTCACGTTCTGCCATGATTTGCTGGCACTTGGACGCAAGTTCTGGACTCGGATCGAATTCTAGATTGCAGTTCTGATATTAACCTTTGAAAAACGACAGAGTTCTATCTGTGGGAATTCGTGACCGCGTGGAGCGAGTGATACACTGAAGTAAGTTGTACACAGAA
Source organism: Luperina testacea (assembly GCA_927399505.1). Lineage (NCBI taxonomy): Eukaryota > Metazoa > Arthropoda > Insecta > Lepidoptera > Noctuidae > Luperina > Luperina testacea. Next base: position 1,805,923 of record OV656774.1, read on the forward strand.
GTAGCGATTAATTTATTACGATATCAAGTAACTAAAGCTAGCAGTTACACTTGACACGAAAAAGTAAAATTAAATAATGTTACATGAAAGGTAAAACTACTAGAAACACGAAGCTCGCCGTAAACTATTACGGCGAGCTTCGGCGAGTAAAATATGATCGGGGGTCAGAGAGGACCTCGCACGATCGTAGTTCAGCACAGACTGAAGCTTCGAACCAAAACTCTCCCACATCTGCCGTTCATTAGACAAAGGAAGCGGCAAAACGATTTTACACAAAGGACGTAGCAAAACCACAACTGCAGTTCCTAAACAAAGGCCGTCGCAAAACGATTTCATTTTAAAAGTATAATAAAACACGAGAACTGCAAATGGGTACAATACAAGACAACTAAAAATAACAGAACAATGAACCTTAACTAACAATAGCAAATGGGTACAATACAAGATAACTAAACATAATAGAACAATGAAGAACCTTAACTAAAAGTAAAGAATCATGAAAGACAATAGTACCTATAACTTAAATCGCTTGCAGATGTGATTCGTGGGAAAAACACAAAATGAAACTTTCTAAAAATTATTACAATAAGTACTTCTAAAAATATTACATTCTTAAAACTATGCAAGGGATGGGTACCTATGTAAGACACAGTCCCCACAGTACCCCCCTACCAGTGATAAAGATCACGAAACACCTGCCTGATAGTAATCAGGAAATTTAACTCGTCTACCAGAACGGCGAGGAATATGCTTATGTCAGGCCAACTTAGGTTCCAGTGAGTCGGAACCGGTTGCCGCATAGTTCACGGTGAGTCGGAACTGTCTGTGAAGATGACCCCAGTGAGTCGGGGTGGCGCGGGCGGATGCTCCAGTGCGTCGGATGTGGTTAACCCGCCTACCAGAATGGCGAGGAATATGCTTGCCAGGCCAACTTAGGTTCCAGTGAGCCTGAACCGGTTGCCGCATAGTTCACGGTGAGTCGGAACTATCTGCGAAGATGTCCCCAGTGAGTCGGGGTGGCGCGGGCGCTGCATTATGCTCCAGTGCGTCGGATGTGGTACAGCGCCGGGTTGAGGCTGGCTGCTGCGTCGACCAGGAGAGGAGTTGAGCTCTTCTTGTTGACCGGCCGAAAGTGCAGTGTGCTGTGCCGAGGTTGCTGGTGAGGCTGAGGGTGATGACCAGGTATGCGCGGTCGCTGCATGCTGGTGGTCAGGATACCCGTTGAAGCCGTGGGAGCTGGCTGGCTGGATCGCTCGCCATTTTAACACGTACTTTGAATTAGCACTCGCGAAACTCTTTACGCACTGTCACGAACTCACGCTATATGATAGCTTTGATCACGTCGGGGTCACCACTGTGGGTATTCGTAACCGCGTGGGCGAGTAATACACTGAAGTAAGTTGTAAATAAGTAGCGATTAATTTATTACGATATCAAGTAACTAAAGCTAGCAGTTACACTTGACACGAAAAAGTAAAATTAAATAATGTTACATGAAAGGTAAAACTACTAGAAACACGAAGCTCGCCGTAAACTATTACGGCGAGCTTCGGCGAGTAAAATATGATCGGGGGTCAGAGAGGACCTCGCACGATCGTAGTTCAGCACAGACTGAAGCTTCGAACCAAAACTCTCCCACATCTGCCGTTCATTAGACAAAGGAAGCGGCAAAACGATTTTACACAAAGGACGTAGCAAAACCACAACTGCAGTTCCTAAACAAAGGCCGTCGCAAAACGATTTCATTTTAAAAGTATAATAAAACACGAGAACTGCAAATGGGTACAATACAAGACAACTAAAAATAACAGAACAATGAACCTTAACTAACAATAGCAAATGGGTACAATACAAGATAACTAAACATAATAGAACAATGAAGAACCTTAACTAAAAGTAAAGAATCATGAAAGACAATAGTACCTATAACTTAAATCGCTTGCAGATGTGATTCGTGGGAAAAACACAAAATGAAACTTTCTAAAAATTATTACAATAAGTACTTCTAAAAATATTACATTCTTAAAACTATGCAAGGGATGGGTACCTATGTAAGACACAGTCCCCACATATCTTTCAAGAATTGTTTGAAATGATAAAATTGTATTTTTCTATTTTTCGTCTTTTTCACGTTCTGCCATGATCTGCTGGCATTTTGACGCGAGTTCTGGGCGCGGATGGAGTTCTAAGTTGTAGTTCTGATATAGGCCTGTAAGAAACGAAGGAGTTCTAGCCTTCAAGAATTGTTTGAAACGATAAAATTGTATTTTTCAACTTTTAACGTTCTGCCATGATCTGCTGGCATTTTGACGCGAGTTCTGGGCGCGGATCGAGTTCTAACTTGTAGTTCTGATATTGGCCTGTAAGAAACAAAGGAGTTCTAGCCTTCAAGAAGTGTTTGAAACGATAAAATTGTATTTTTCGACTTTTAACGTTCTGCCGTGATCTGTTGGCACTCCAACGTGAGTTCTGGACTCGGATTAAGTTCTAGATTGCAGTTCTGATATCAAACTGTAAAAAACGAAGGAGTTCTAACTTTCATGAATTGTTTGCAACGATAAAATTGTATTTTTAGACTTTTAACGTTCTGCCATGATCTGCTGGCACTTGGACGGGAGTTCTGGACTCGAATCGAGTTCTAACTTGTAGTTCTGATATTACTCTGTAAAATACGAAGGAGTTCTAGTTTTCATGAATTGTTTGAAACGATAAAATTGTATTTTTCAACTTTTAACGTTCTGCCATGATCTGCTGGCATTTTAACGCGAGTTCTGGGCGCGGATCGAGTTCTAAATTGTAGTTCTGATATTGGCCTGTAAGAAACAAAGGAGTTCTAGCCTTCAAGAAGTGTTTGAAACGATAAAATTGTATTTTTCAACTTTTAACGTTCTCCCGTGATCTGCGGTTATTTTGACGCGAGTTCTGGGCGCGGATCGAGTTCTAAATTGTAGTTCTGATATAGGCCTGTAAGAAACGAAAGCGTTCTAGCCTTCAAGAATTGTTTGAAATGATAAAATTGTATTTTTCGACTTTTAACGTTCTGCCATGATCTGCTGGTACTCCAACATGAGTTCTGGCTTCGGATCGAGTTCTAAATTGTAGTTCTGATATTGGCCTGTAAGAAACAAAAGAGTTCTAGCCTTCAAGAATTGTTTGAAATGATAAAATTGTATTTTTCAACTTTTAACGTTCTGCCATGATCTGCTGGCATTTTGACGCGAGTTCTGGGTGCGGATCGAGTTCTAAATTGTAGTTCTGATATTGGCCTGTAAGAAACCCAGGAGTTCTAGCCTTCAAGAATTGTTTGAAATGATAAAATTGTATTTTTCAACTTTTAACGTTCTGCCATGATCTGCTGGCATTTTAACGCGAGTTCTGGGCGCGGATCGAGTTCTTAATTGTAGTTCTGATATTGGCCTGTATGAAACGAAGGAGTTCTAGCCTTCAAGAAGTGTTTGAAACGATAAAATTGTATTTTTCAACTTTTAATGTTCTGCCATGATCTGCTGGCATTTTGACGCGAGTTCTGGACGCGGATCGAGTTCTAAATTGTAGTTCTGATATTAAATTAACCTGTAAGAAACGAAAGAGTTCTAGCACTCATGAATTGTTTGAAACGATAAAATTGTATTTTTCGACTTTTAACGTCCTGCCATGATCTGCTGGCATTTTGACGCGAGTTCTGGGCGCGGATCGAGTTCTAAATTGTAGTTCTGATATTGGCCTGTAAGAAACGAAGGAGTTCTAGCCTTCAAGAAGTGTTTGAAACGATAAAATTGTATTTTTCAACTTTTAACGTTCTCCCATGATCTGCTGGCATTTTGACGCGAGTTCTGGGCGCGGATCGAGTTCTAAATTGTAGTTTTGATATTGGCCTGTAAGAAACGAAGGAGTTCTAGCCTTCAAGAATTGTTTGAAACGATAAAATTGTATTTTTCAACTTTTAACGTTCTGCCATGATCTGCTGGCATTTTGACGCGAGTTCTGGACGCGGATCGAGTTCTAAATTGTAGTTCTGATATTAGCCTGTAAGAAACGAAAGAGTTCTAGCCTTCAAGAATTGTTTGAAACGATAAAATTGTATTTTTCAACTTTTAACGTTCTGCCATGATCTGCTGGCATTTTGACGCGAGTTCTGGGCGCGTATCGAGTTCTAAATTGTAGTTCTGATATTGGCCTGTAAGAAACCCAGGAGTTCTAGCCTTCAAGAATTGTTTGAAACGATAAAATTGTATTTTTCAACTTTTAATGTTCTGCCATGATCTGCTGGCATTTTGACGCGAGTTCTGGACGCGGATCGAGTTCTAAATTGTAGTTCTGATATTAACCTGTAAGAAACGAAAGAGTTCTAGCACTCATGAATTGTTTGAAACGATAAAATTGTATTTTTCGACTTTTAACGTTCTGCCATGATCTGCTGGCATTTTGACGCGAGTTCTGGCATCGGATCGAGTTATAAATTGTAGTTCTGATATTGGCCTGTAAGAAACGAAGGAGTTCTAGCCTTCAAGAATTGTTTGAAACGATAAAATTGTATTTTTCAACTTTTAACGTTCTGCCATGATCTGCTGGCATTTTGACGCGAGTTCTGGGCGCGGATCGAGTTCTAAATTGTAGTTCTGATATTGGCCTGTAAGAAACGAAGGAGTTCTAGCTTTGAAGAATTGGTTGAAACGATAAAATTGTATTTTTCGACTTTTAACGTTCTGCCATGATCTGCTGGTACTCCAACATGAGTTCTGGCTTCGGATCGAGTTCTAAATTGTAGTTCTGATATTGGCCTGTAAGAAACGAAAGAGTTCTAGCCTTCAAGAATTGTTTGAAATGATAAAATCGTATTTTTCAACTTTTAACGTTCAGCCATGATCTGCTGGCATTTTGACGCGAGTTCTGGGCGCGGATCGAGTTCTAAATTGTAGTTCTGATATAGGCCTGTAAGAAACGAAGGAGTTCTAGCCTTCAAGAATTGTTTGAAACGATAAAATTGTATTTTTCAACTTTTAACGTTCTGCCATGATCTGCTGGCATTTTGACGCGAGTTCTGGGCGCGGATCGGGTTCTAAATTGTAGTTCTGATATTGGCCTGTAAGAAACCAAGGAGTTCTAGCCTTCAAGAATTGTTTGAAACGATAAAATTGTATTTTTCAACTTTTAACGTTCTGCCATGATCTGCTGGCATTTTGACGCGAGTTCTGGACGCGGATCGAGTTCTAAATTGTAGTTCTGATATTAGCCTGTAAGAAACGAAAGAGTTCTAGCCTTCAAGAATTGTTTGAAACGATAAAATTGTATTTTTCAACTTTTAACGTTCTGCCATGATCTGCTGGCATTTTGACGCGAGTTCTGGACGCGGATCGAGTTCTACATTGTAGTTCTGATATTAATTAGCCTGTAAGAAACGAAAGAGTTCTAACTTTCAAGAATTGTTTGAAACAATATAAATTGTATTTTTCGACTTTTAACGTTTTGACATGATCTGCTGGTATTCCAACATGAGTTCTGGCCTCGGATCAAATTCTAGATTGTAGTTCTGATATTAGCCTGTGAAAAACGAAAGAGTTCTAGCTTTCAAGAATTGTTTGAAACGATAAAATTGTATTTTTCGACTTTTAACGTTCTGCCATGATCTGCTGGCATTTTGACGCGAGTTCTGGACACGGATCGAGTTCTAAATTGTAGTTCTGATATTGACCTGTAAGAAACCAAAGAGTTCTAGCTTTCAAGAATTGATTGAAATGATAAAAATTGTATTTTTCGACTTTTTCGTGAGTTCTGGATTCGGATCGAGTTCTAGATTGCAGTTCTGATATTAACCTGTAAAAAACAAAGGAGTTCTAGCTTTCAGGAATTGATTGAGACGATAAATATGTATTTTTCGACTTTTTAACCTTTTGACATGATCTGCTGGTATTCCAACGTGAGTTCTGGACTTGGATCGAGTTTTAGACTGCAGTTCTGATATTAACCTGTAAAAAACGAAGGAGTTCTAGCTTTCAGGAATTGTTTGAAACGATAAAAATTGTATTTTTCGACTTTTTAAACGTTCTGACTTGAGTTGTTGGCACGTGGACGTGAGTTCAGAACTATTCCTGAAAAGCACCAGGAACTGTAGAACTCCGCCGCATGCGATGAGAACCCAATTTTTTTTTGATCTGCTGCAAAATGATCTGCTACGGGAAGTTGGCAGATCATTATGCCAATTGACATTATAAGGTGAAAACGCCAGAACTATTTCTAAAAAGTATCAGGAACTGTAGAACTCAGCTGCATGCGAAGAGAACTCTTTTTTATTTTTGATCTGCTGGACAATGATCTGCTAAGTTCACTCACATCAATACCTAGGGCAAAGAAAATCAATGTAGTAATTCTGTACAAGCAAAACTATTTATATGAGAGCGTTTGTATTCCGTGTTATTTTGATCGCTAGGAGTATTTCATTAGTAGGGTAATATTGTGGAATCTGGCAATGTTTGATTGATACGGGAGTAAAAAAAGAAATTGGAATTCGCATCCGTAGGCAGCGAACTGGAATCTTATCATCACATCCATTTCAAGCCAAAAAACGGCCACTGCTAGACATAGGCCTCTCCCAAGCACCGCCACATCGACCGGTTCTGTGCCTCCTGCATCCAGCGGATTCCTGCGGCCGTCAAAGGTCATCGTTCCACCTTGAGGAAGGCCTTCCAACGCTACGTCAAGAATAATCAACAATATTGGTACTGTATTAAGTTCTTTATAATCCAGCAGCCTTTTATATCATTCTAGCTGCGCCCCGCGGCTTCATCCGCATAAGTGTCGATAACGTGATAAAAAGTAGCCTATATGTCAATCCAAAGTGTCAGCTACCTCCATACAAAATTTTATCAAAAATGGTCCAGCCGTTTGAGCGTGAAGAAGTAACAAACATATAAACACACACCCTCACAAACTTTCGCATTTATAATATTAGTATGACTAGCTTCTTCTACCGAATTCGTCGGCGTGAAATTTCACCCTCTCCCCATTCACCCTCTTAGGGATGGAATTTCGAAAACCCTTTCTTAGTGGATGCTTACTCTTCACAAAGAACACACCCCCAAATTTCATGTCTCTAGGACCAGCGGTTTAGGCTGTGCGTTGATATATCAGTCAGTCAGGACTTTGAATTTAGATTTGTCATATTGTATAAAGTCTCTTGCTAAATCTTCGTTTTAAACCTTAACTGAAAACTAAATCATTTCTTTTAACTAAATCCTCATCATTCTCTTGCCGTTGTCCCAATTTTTTGGGCTCGATGCAACCTTTCTTTTTCTTACGTACTTCTTATGTTTTTCATTTCATACAAGATGAATAAAAAAAAATTGTAAAAACAAAACAGTTAGGTTAGTCAGCTACTTTTCATACATTATTGTGTTGTTTTTAAAATTTTCCAAGTGTTGAAATAAACATCGTTCCGCGTTATCGTAAATAATTATGTTATTATTAAAATTACACAGCACAGTTTTAGAATCTTTGTTGTACTGTTTTGAGCAGATGATTTACTTCTGCTGTAATTGACAAGAAATTGAAAACTTGGAGGATGAGGTAAGACCCGTAAATACATTATTTCTGCCCAAAATATTGCGTGTGCGATTAATCAATGTTGGAAAGCAGTAAATATCCACTAGAGGATATCAATGTCTCCGTAAACTGCTGGAACGGAAGGTAGTGGTCGGTGCCATCAGTGCTATAATCGCTGTGCTGAATATATTGGTGGCAGCACTACCACATTAAATTACATTTGCAGAGGCAGTTAAAATTGAACACGCGAATGACGCAATGCCTGCTGGTTTTGATATCATTGGTATCCTTTAACAACAGTTGAAATCAAATCAGAAATATCAAAAGATTGCAAAAATGTACCTACATCTAGTAGGTATTAGGTCATTTTTGCAATGTTTGATAATATTTCTGATTTGATTCCAACTCCTACCGTAAAACTGGTTTGTATTCATGATGTACCCTTGCTAAAGGGTGAACCCAAACGAAATATATGACAGATTTTTATTCCGGGTTTTCCCAGTTCGTTCCACATTCATGAATATTTTTATCCCCTGGCGGATCCGTCTATGATAATGACTTCAAAGTCAGCTGATATTGATAGAAGATACTAATGATTTACGGATGAATTGGACGTTCCAATTACTAAACCAATTTGTACGATTGATCACAACATGCAAATTTTGGTAGGAGACATCTTCCGATGCTTGCAAATTTGGGCCAAAGACTCCATTATATAGATCGGCTAGCACCGCTTATCAATTAGATTGATATCGAAATTAGAGTTTCTATAAATTCCTTATGATTTATACCATCCTGGTATGAAGGAAGGACACCTGTTTTATAATTGGCTGAATTTCTATAGAATATTAACGGTTTATATCGTTACTGCAAATACGCGGATATAATATTTTCAGCACAGTTATTGGTTATTGAAATGTAAACCCAGTAATTTTGACGTATGTTTGGGTTAGTGGCGGATTCAAGGAAGTCGGTCGAACGTTTGTTTTTCTAGCGGTTCTGTGTTTAAATTAAGAGGATATTATTTTGACCTTCGTGTATAGCAGGGTTTTTATGTTATATGGTAGTTGTAATATTATTAGTGTATGTTTCATGTTTCTAGGCTAGGAACTACAGTGCAACTGTAATTATTTCGCTTCATGTTTTGTTGCTCGTAACGGTTTATCTCTTTAAACCCAATGATGAATAGAATAAGAAATTGTACATATGAGGAAGTTTGAAAGTGGCACCGGTAACTGAGAAATCAGGAAAATTATTTGAGTATGGATGTCGATGGCTATAAGAGAAGGAAGACCAAAGAAACGATGGATGGTATGTGTAAGTGATGATATGGTGAGAAAGGGAGTGACTAACGAGATGACGAATTAGTAAAGGAGATGATGATGATACTATGTTTTCTTGAAGTCATTTGAACTTTTATTTGCCTGAAATAAACAATTACTAAGCTAGCTAAGTTAAAAATCCCAGTTGTTCCAGTAAAATAAAAGATTATTCTAAAAATATTAAAAAGAAATTTAGCCAAAAAAAGACAAATTGGCCAAACATTACGACTGTCTAGCCCATGCCGTTACATTTAAGTAAATTCAAACTTTGTCTTCCTTCAAATAGAGCTCACATTCCAAATTTTACACTAGAAAAAACATGGAAATTTCGGTAGCAATAAAATAAAGAGTCCGTTTTCGTAAATGCCCGTTGACTATAATTATATAAGTTAACGCGTTAGCCAGATGGCGATAGAAGTTGCCAAATACAATGACAGGACTTTCATGAAAGATTTATCGTGTGATAAATTGTTGAGAGTAAACATATTTATTATAAAACGGAACCATTCAGAGTTATTGTGAAACAGAGCGTGAACTAAATAAGTAACTACTGTCTTCTGTGAAATATTAACGTTTCCTTGCTTTGTTAGAAGTCATTACTGCGTTTATTATGAAGCTGTTAAAATATGAATAAAGCAAATTGGTATGAATAATGAGATTTGTTAAGCCAAGTTATACTATCGACTAGACCCCATCGGTACCATGTGCGAATGCGGTGCTCCTGACCGATATGTTGGAGTGCCTAGAGTGTCCATTGGATACACCTGCACTTGTGAGAACCTAGAAAATGCCACTGATGTGATTCTCGTGGCTTCTTACTAGGCCCAACATATTTAACATAATACATTTATTTACTATGGAATCGAAAAGAAGAAGAAGACTTAGTGCCTAAAACCTGCCTCTCTTAGGCAATCCTGGAGCAAAGACTGCGCAAATTTGAAACGTTCTAGCGTTTCTAACGTTGCATTTACGTTGTAAGTCTTGGTTGTAATTTATAGCCATAAACAGTGTTCATATCAGAAATAGCCAGACGACAGGTTCATTGATATTCACCCGTATCAAATAAAACTAGAAAGCTGACGTCCATTATAACTCTTAAGGCTGGGGTGGTGTTGTAGGATATCACATTTTTGGGATGCATGAAGAAGCCTCTTCGTGTAGCGCTGTTTGTTCCACCAGTTACTCAACTGAACTGAGCACTCTGCGTATCCTGGACAGTCACCTTATTTGACCGACCAATTCTTCCCTTCCGGTGTTGGGGCTAACGCCCGCCTGGTTTGCGACCATCCTGCCACTGGAGTCCAGCGTCAAGCAGCTCGCTGTGTTTCTTCGATGCGTAGGAATTCCAGTGCCTTAGGCATCTTCTGGGCACGCTCGTTCCATCATAGAACTCGTTCATATCTTTCCATCTGGCGTGATCGAGGTCAAAAGCGATTCGAATACGGCCCATTCGGCGATAAAAAAAAAAGACATCGCATTCATCGAGCGCATATCCGATCTGCGCAAGAGGCGAACCAGCACTGGCTGGAGTCCTGAAGTCAGACTATGACGACAACCTTGATGCCTCAAACAACGTCAAACGTCAAAATGTCAATTTTAAGGGAATTTAGTATTAAATACTTATAGTGATTCACAATAAACCATATTCCCTGATTCACAAATTGTTATTCTGAAAACATACAATAAGTTCCCATAGTGTCAATGTCAAAAATTACTCAGAGCTTTATACAAGTACGTCAAAGAATCCTACTTATCTTCATGAGTACTATTCTTGACTATGCACTGGCCATTCCATTTAGCATGAAGTAGGTCATCATATTGCCAACTGATGACTAAAACCCCGAAAGTACGGTAATTATTATCTATACAGTATTGTGACTCGACCCTGTTTTAGAAATATTTACCTACAGCCGCGCGGTACGTAAACACGCGATAGGGCTGCCCGCCCACAGTATTTTAATTTCATCATGAGTTTCTTTCTAGTTTTGTGATTAATGAAATTTGTTACGAATGAAATAGGAAGAGTTCAATAAAAATACACTTTATGGTTTTTTTTATTAGTAGATTAAAAAAAACTTTTTGACGAATTCAAGCAACCATGAACAGCACAATATCCATACTAATATTATAAATGCGAAAGTGTGTCTATCTGTCTGTCTGTTACCTCTTCACGCTTAAACCGATGAACTGATTTAGATGAAATTTGGTATAGAGATAGTTTAAATTCCGGGAAAGGATATAGTATGGTTTTTATCTCGATATTTTTATGGGATCGAAACTTAGGCGGTTGAAACCGCGGGGCGCTGCTAGAAGTCTATAATTGCTCTTTGCCATATTAAGTTAGTACTTGTACTTATTTCAATGAATATTGGTCACAAATCGCACGCTTACTGCTTACAAAACCATCACACCGTCCGGCGTCCGTTCGATAAAGCGGAGCATTCGAGACTGTTTGTTTACCGAGTGTACACCGAGCTCAAGGCGCGTAGTATGACTCGCATTCCGACCGTTTGTATGAAGATGGAATGTCAACTTTTTATTATTTTAATATTATAAATGCGAAAGTAAGTTTGTTTGTTTGTTACCTTTTCACGCCTAAACCACTGAACCGATTATCCTGAAATTTTGCATATACGTTGTCAGGTGTTCAACAACGGCCATAGGCTACCTTTCATCCCGGAAAAAAGTGCTGTTCTTGAGGAAAACAACAATAACTTTATTTTGACAATAGATAGCGCCACGTGTCTTTCGAAGCAAAAACAGGACAACGTCTGTCGGGTCAGCTAGTAGATAATATTACCCTGTCGAAAGCAAAACGTGATGCACCCACCCTCGTTTCTTTTTTATGCCATGTCATCTAGTTAGAATATTTTAAGTGCTTCAAAGGTGCGGTAAAGAATGCACGTTTCTTTACCATACTCCCATTGTCAGTTAGGAGACAAGGAGGCTACAAGGAGGAAATAGGAATCCCTCGGTAAATTGCTTCAGCCATGTTGAGGTTGCTATGTTTTCCTTACGCACAGCATACTGAGTAGGTTTTTAGTAAATGTGCATAATATGTATGTCGCTGCATCATGCTGAGATAGGAGCCTTTTGGCCTCGTATAGGACTTTCTGTTTCATTTTCCTTTTGTTACTTTTTTATATTATTTGGATTTTTATTGTGCCGTGTTTAGTTTATTTTGTGATCTTCCTGTGCGAGGCGCAATAAATACTTTTTCTTTTCTTTCTTCTTTCTTTCTTTTTAAATGTAATTACTATAGCTTGGATATGTTGATGTTTGGTGCAAAGTGCTACGTATGTATGTATAGTGTTTAAAAATAAAATGTGACCTAGCTATTGCTCGCGGCAGTTCGCTTACTAACTTTGACCCCCACTTCCCGTCAGAGCTCGTAAAGGTCCAAGAATTTAAAAAAAATCCTTTTCCATTACTCCTCTGCACCTTCTAAGGCTCCATCGTATCTGAGATGAGAAAAATGTCTCAAAGTCCGGTTGGTTGATTTTGAGACATCTGCTCCTCTTCGCCTTAGTAAAATAAAGCTTTGGTTATCAGTCTGTAAAGGACACGCCTATCCTATACATAAAATGGTTCCGATACAGGTAAACCAAAAAAAAATTGCGCTTCGACATACTTCGCTTTCCGAATGAGTAGGTACGAACGTTGAGCCACTTGCTATTTAACTTACCCTAATAAAGGAGCTGCTGTAAATTATGCAGATCCTTTTCCTGTAAACAAAAGAACATCATGTTAGGAAATATTTTCTACATCGTCAAGAGAAAACAATATGAATTCAGTAACTTAAAATGGCATAAGAATAAAATGTTTCTTAATATGAATGCTAATGCTAAATGGTCAGTAAATGAAATTACATTGTCAGACTATACATAAATTTATGAGCAGTGGAGTCTTAGCATAATTTGCTCGTTTGTGAACATTAGTTATTATGTTTCGTTACAAGAATGTATAATACAATGCTCTATGTATTGCATTAATATGCAAACGCCTTAAAAGCTACATCTATACTAATATTATAAAGAGGTAAAGTTTGTTTGTATGTAGGGAGTAATCTCCAGAACTACCAGTCGGATTTAAAAAAATCTTTTTAAGATTGATAGCCCAATTATTGAGAAAGATTACAGGCTGATTAATATCACGCTACGACCCTTGGGAACCAAGCAAAAGGACGAAAAGTCAGAAAGAACAGTAAGTGAAAACAAGAAGTAGCACGGGCGATAGTATGCGATGCGATGGGTCGGGGGCCTAAATTTTCACGCGGACGAAGAAGCTAGTGCTTTATAAAATAAAACATTTTTCATACACTATTCAGAACGTGAATTCGTTTGACACTGATACCATATTTACTGAAGCGTTCATGAGAATGAAAATATAGTACAGAATATTCCCACATATAACAATATATTGCTCGGTTTGTGTAATTGCTACCTAAATAATATTTTTATTGCTTACAGTTGTTTGTTGTGTGGTTTCGTAAATATAAAATTTGATATATGTAAGTGGCGTTTATATCTATGTTAGTTGCGCGGTAAACTCTGCTTGCGAGATGCAGGATTTTGCGTGACGTCAGTATAACGCGTAGTTCGCATGAGTCGTTGTAGATACCGCTACACATTAATTAAAAATGAGATAATAACAGCATCATGATGCTTCAGCATTCGTAATAATTTAATGTTTTCTGGGCACTTGTTAATCCGTTCACTCACTCACCAATTTCTGAAAATTAAATTTAAAACATTATAACGTCATACTTGTACTTCCCGAATTGTTAGGCAGAGGTACCTATAGTAAACCCACATTTTACCAGTTATGTTTAAGTCCCATGTAATTACATGGGACTTAAAACCCTTAAAAACCCAATAACATGGGACTTAAAAACCCTTAAAAACCCAATAACACTTTGCCAGATCCGGCAATCGAACCCAGGACCTCATGCTCAGCAGTAGCGCTTGTGACCACTAGACCAACCAATAACTACTACTACTAATAGAACTCAAAAATAAACCAGCAAACTCAACTTTAGACTAAGTTTAAAATCAAAGTGTAACATTTTCGCGCGTTTCTGTTACGCTACGGCTGCAACAATGCGATCCGTATCGAAGTGCCGCAGACGGAGATAATGTCCAACTGCTTTGTTGTTTCAACACAATAAGCTCTATTGAAGACATTATTATATTAACTGGCAGTATATTTTTTGTTTTCATTTTAAACTTGTTTGTGGCATTTTCTTTTTGAGTGAGACAAGAGAAAATCTTCATTGTATGTTAGTAATGCAGCGTAGCTGTGTGAACTAGCTTAATGACAAGATGGTGGAAAGACCCGTTTGAATTTAGAAGTTAGGCTTTCGAGGTTTTATTTATTCAATTGACTGTTACATCCGCATCCCCCTGATAAATAAAGGCCTACCTTGATTTCTAAAAAGCATAGTTATGTGATGATGATCAGGTAGCTTCAGAATTTCATAAATAAATGAAGAAGTATATTTCTGAGCATCACGGTAATTAAAAAAAAATAACTAATTGTCTTTTATCAATATTTTAATTAATTTTCAGTGTCAACTATGGGTAAGTAAAACGTTCCATGTAACCACCAAAGAAACGATAATTTATGAACGAACTAGCTGACGCGGCGAAATTCGTGCCGCCTCTGAATCAATAAGAACGAATGTATGAGAAAATTAATCATCTTCATTATCGTGGCTAAATAATAACAGCCGCACAGGTCGATCGATCAGGTTAAGCTACGCTTGCCCCGGTTGGTCTGTGGATGGGTGACCATCTTTACATACCGAGACCCCTCCGTGCCTCGGAAAGCACGTTAAGCCGTTGGTCCCGGCTGTCATTCGTGGATCTTTGACAGTCGTTACGGGTAGTCAGAAGCCCGAAAGTCTGACAATCCGTCTTACCAAGGGGTATAGTATTACCAAGTAACTGGGTTGTGGAGGTCAGATAGGCAGTCGCTCCATGTAAAATACTGGTATTCAGCTGCATCCGGTTTGACTGGAAGCCGACCCCAATGATTTTTTTGTTTTGTGTATTTACCCATGTTTTAATCGTTATTCTGTTATCCGAGGCGGAGACAAATCCAACAAACTAGAGATTCTAAAAATCGGTCCACCCGTTCTAGAGTTATGGTGTAACCCGATTTTGTTTTATTTATACCCCGTGTTCCGGACGATATACATAAACTTCGACCAGATGTTCTGAACATTGAAATAAGCATTTTTCATTGTGGACACATTAATAAATTCTTATATTTTATTTTTTGTTAATTTTCTTACAAACTAAATACCTTAACGTAAATCCCCCGATATGCATGCCTCTTTAACCAAATTGGCAACGATGTATTTTCATTCCTAGGATTTGGCGGGCTGAAACTTATCACAACTAAGTTAAGACCTTTTAGTGCATAGCTCAATTAAATTTCATTGTATGAAATTACAACTTTGTAACGAAGTCTTTTAAAGTACTACTTCCTTCAGCGGGAATGTCCGAAAGGGCCGCTGGCCCGGAACATAAAGGGCTAAGGAAGGAACACGGGTGGGTTTTAGTCAGTAAGAGTCTGACACTCCCTTCCGCTCCACCCAGAGCGGGAGGGGTCATTTAATGATTTCCCATCCGGAAAATAAAAAAAAGGGGGGCTAGTAATATAACTGGGGAAATTGATGAACATATTAAACATGATTATAGTAATAATTATAATAATATTAATTATTATTATTATATTTATTATTTTTTATATTCGCGCCTACCCCTCCTAGCTTACAGCGAAAACAGGCTTAATTTCATGTTCCACCACAAAAAAATGCACAAGTTATAAAACTTTATTTTCATTATAAATTAAACGAGAAAGCTTAGAATAACATTTCAAAGAAAAACCCAACATCATTAACATTCACCCAAAAGAATACAAAAACAGAAGGGTTATAAAGTTTTTCATTTGATGATTACCCATCCTGAAAAAAAAAGTATTACTTCCTTTGTTATATTTAATTTGTAAAAGCTATAGAAGCGTTTGACAAAGTTTATGGATAATGTAAAGAACACGGTGAGCTCACTCATAAATTCAACAGTCTCGTCAGAATACTTCTTAACCCCACATATTTTCACTAGACGTTTTCTTGCTCCTTCAAACTTTCCATGTCAAAAGCTATTTGTTAGCCTTTCATTTCCATAGGGGATATTAGGGTAAGGGTTCCCCAAATACCCTTAAAAAGGTCACACTTGAAAACAAATGAATATGTTATTTTTAAGGTTCCGTATTTCAATAGAAAAACGGAACGCTTATAAGATCACTTCGTTGTCCATTTGTCTGTCCGTCTGTCAAGGCCCTTTTTCTCAGGAACGCGTGCAGAAATCAAGTTGAAATTAATATCAAATACTAAGGGCTGTAATCCCTTGAAGTAGTGAAAACATAAAACTTCTATGTCAACGCAATCAAAAGATATGGGCGTTTATGTTCCGAAAGCAAAACCTATGGGTACCTACTTCCCGTTGACCTAGAATCATGAAATTTGGCAAGATGCAATTTCATGTAGCACAAGCAAAAGAAAAACTCCGAAAACCGTAAATTTGTAGTTACTTTACAAAAAAAAAAAATTTTAAACTATTTACATACCTACAAATTTCTACGGAGCCCTCGGTACGCGAGTTCGACTCACACTTGACCGGTTTTTCTCAATGCGACGTCTTCGTTATTTTTAATATTAGAACATGTCACACACACACACACACACACAAACAGAAACAGACATCACAAACACACATCACAAACACATACACACACACAGGAACTGGGCTAAGTACATAGGAATTCCTTTTTCTTGTTTTAAGGTTATTTAGTAGACTCGCACACGAAGGGTTCCGTACCACCATACAATACTTAACACTACATAATTATTTAAAACAAAATACATTAGTAAAAAAAAAACACGGTTCTTCTACCTTCGATTTTTAACTCAATTTAATTTTTATTATTTGTCCACCTATTACGTAATAATACAGCCCTGTGGTTGACGACGCTTAACGGACGGACAGTGGGAGCCTTAGTAATAGGGTCCCGTTGGCACCCTTTGTATATGGGACCCTAAAACATTGATGCACGTTTATGATAAAAGACCCTTTTTCAATGTGAGATCATTACTGAGTAAAAAAAAAATTGAATGGATATAGTTTTTTTTTCAAGGTAAGTAAGTCTACAAGTGGCGGTAACCACTTACCATCTGTCTGTAACCCACCAAATAGGTAACAAACAAATAAGAGTTCATTTTTACCATTTTGGTAAGGAACCCTAAAAAGAATTACTCTAGGTATAACATTTTTGTACTCACAGAGCAATATAAAAAGAACGCGTTATTTTCATCCCCAAACCAACCACCATATAATTGAGCCTAACGTATTCCCGATACCAATCAGTCGCTACCTGAGCACAAAACATTTTCACTCTGTATACCCGTACTTAGAGTTGACAATTGATTGATGAGGGTTGGTCCATACTGCGTGAATGTTGGTCTTTGCCCAATTATTTGCGTTTGCTAGAAATGTGGCGGCTCTAAGTGTTGTAATTGGATTTAGATACGTAAAATTATTATTTATTTATTTATTCGTAGAGTCATACAGGTTTATGTTTGTTTTGTACCATTAAACCAGAAATGGTTCGTATTGGTACTCACATTCGCAATAAGAACACTCATTTATATCAGTTATGTACCCACACCATTTCTTTATGATGTAGGTACACGAATAATATTACACGTAGGTATGTATCTAATCCGTAAACATTTATCAGTATGTGAGTCATATGTAGGTAATGTTTTGTTTTGCTCGCTACCGGGCAGCTCATTACAAGACCGAATTGCTATACTGGTTACTACTGTTTTTTTTTCGTTTAATTTAAAAGTTATTTTATTAAACTAAGTTAAATAAGCAGTTGTAATAGTATTTTTGCTTATAGTTTTTCGAGTTTATTTCGTTTTTTATGCATTTTGGTATTTCATTGATTATTGTGGGTATTAAAATTTTTACTTGATCAATTGCCTCACATCGACATGCACCAAACGACATCGCAACTGAGACGGGCCGCGATGTCGTATGGGAGGCATCGTGGCTGAGGGTTGAAGGCCGCGTCGGGAGAGGAGTGCCGGTATTGCGGTGCACCGCTCTCCCTACCTTCCGCGGCCTTGACGGGGTCGCCACCGTCTGATGGCAGACGCGGTGGGGCCGCAGGGGAGGAAGAGTGTTGGTATGACGTTGGCCGCTCTCCCTATCCTCTGCGGCCAAAAATTGGCAGGCGGCGGGGCCAATGACCTGACCCGTCGCAGGGGGGAACAAGGGTGCCCAGACACGGGGTCGTCTGGCGCCTATGTGCTGGTTTGGTCACTGGGGTGGTCACGACATTTTATGTGTTCTGGTGCGCCGGTGATAAGGAGTACTCTCCAAAGGAGGGTCCGGTAACGAACAGCCGCGGCGGGTTCACGGATGAGTGCTAACGCGTGTCAGTGTTCCCGCCGTAAGCGGCAGAGGAGGACACCGTGGAATTTTAGTAGATTAGAGTCCCACATAACTACACTATCTCCCCGTGGTAGTGCAGAATGCATAAGCATTTCTCCACGTTAAAAAAAAGGTCCAAAACATTTAGGTAATGGGATAAGTGCTTCCTAAGTTCGAAGATAGACGTCAATTTAGTTTAATGGGATTTTATCTCTATGATTATGGCCTGTTTACTTTTATAAGTTTTGTATAAATCCCATTTTCTCGCTCTGAACCCCGACCGCCCAAAAAACTTAAATGTTCAAAACAATGTTACCTTTTTTTCAAGTTTTTTTTGTTGTACTATTTTTTATAACCTGCAGTGCGATTCTGTAACCATCTCACCGTGAAAACTTGGGTGAAGTGAGCGTGGAGTGACCTATCAATAGTGTCGATTCCTAGCAAAAACAAACTCACTTCACCTAAGTTTTCACGGTGAGATTTTCACAGAATCGACCGGCTGTAAGTACAACGGATAGTTTATCATATTATTTATATCAGTATTATTATATTAATTTGTGGGTGTAAAAAATTACATGCTTTATTATTTTATATCAACGTACCACAAGTGGTCATGTCATCTTTAAGTAAAAACTTCATTAGGTTATTGAAGTCTCTAGTCTTTGGCATTTGTGCTTTAATTTTTAAATAATGGTCACAGCAAATAAAATAATTATATATTAACTGTCAGTACCTAATGTTGATTCATTGAGTTATGTACCACGATTGACGTTCGATTAAGTCGCTGATACCTCCAGGAATATCTGATAGGTATTCGAGATTGCGATCAAACATTATTCATGAATCTCGGTCATGGGTTATATAAATTCGATTTTTGTCATAGCAATCTTGCTGCCGTCAATTCCTATATGTCAAGGCTATTTATTACTTACCTATATTTTAATATGACATCAATAGGTATGGTTAACCTCGTAATTGCTTTAACAATCTAAGATTGAATGTAAATATAAAGAAAGAAAGAAAATGTATTTAAAGCGACTCGTACCGAAAGATCACAAACTAAAATAAACACGGTAAAAAATGAATATAAGAAAGTAACTGAAAAAAAAAAATTTTAGAAGAAGCCAAAATGCCACTCACGGGTCACTTTCTGTCTCAAAATGATAAGGTTGTCTATGTAAGAGCTAGATTTTTCCAACCCACTATCTATGGTTCGAAAAACCTAGCACTCTTTACGGGGAATTGTTAAGAAAGCGAATATACAGAAGGCCAATTACGGGAATTGGCCTTCTGTATATTCGCTTTCTCATTCATCATTGTTTGTTTTTTGAGAATTTAAAGGAACAGCATAATTTTAATCCGTGTCTCGTACTTATGAAATCTATAGGTACCAACTTATCCCGAATTTCAAACTGTCGTACAACTAATCATGATAACCAAAGTTTTGATCTAAAAATCAACTGTTTGTAACCAGATACGAGTAGGTAACTTCAAAAAACAAAAGATGAAAGGCACTATATTGCCGAAACAATACGGGGTTTCACTGAAAAAGGTGCGTCGGTACCCTCTCAAAGTCTACCATTAGATATATACATATCGTATATCGTTTGTTTGTACGTTCCTACACTTGACCAGAGAGGATTGCGAAGGCCGGATCGAAATGACCCACTTTATTTAAAAAGATCCGACCCAAAGTTGGTGATCTCTTTTCGTAGGTATTTTTCACATTAAAATGTTTGCCAATAACTGTATTAGCCATTTGGGGGTTGTGGGCCTTGATTTTTACTGTTGGAACGAACCTAATTTAAAGGTTCGAAAGTCTTTTTAGACAGCGTATTTCTAGCTACAGCTTCCTGAAACATCAATAATTCTAACTACTGCTTCTACCTAGCCATAAGCATGAATAATTTCACAATAATATCAACATTACAAATACTAGCAAATATACTACCCACTTCCAAAATACTCAGTATATTTTGGTATTGCGTTACTAATAGAATAGCGAGCGAATCTATTTAAATCACCTGATCCATAGTTGATCCACTTATTGTGGAAACAGCTCAAAGGTAGAATGATAGAGATAAGTAAACAGAGTCTCTAAGCCGTTAATGTTATTTGGTGTTTGATAATAACACGAGGATTTCTTGGCATATTATAATATTTTAACAGGTGTTTATGCTTGCGTACGTACCTACTTTATGAAGTTATTTATTAGTCTAATTGAAACCTAAACCCAATTTTTCTACTGTTTTATTAGTCATGAATGTTCACTGCTGGAAAAGGCCTCCCTACTCTCTTTTCACCTCTATCTGTCAAGAGCTACCAAGGACCAATCTTTATTAGAGGAGCCCTGCTCATCCCGCCATCATCTAGGCCAGCCGCGATGTCGATATCTTCTCTATACAAGAAGTAATCACGCGCGCTTCAAAGATATCTCAGCAATAGAGAAGGAGCTCGTTAGGGCCGAAGCCTGCCGGGTCAGCGGAATTGTCTGAAAGGGTTACCGCTGGCCCGGAACATAAAGGGCTAAGGATGGAACACGGGCGGGTTTTAGTCAGTAAGAGTCTGACACTCCCTTCCGCTCCACCCAGAGCGGGAGGAGTCATTTGATGATTTCCTATACTAAAAAAAAATAGGTCCTTGAAATAGAGGTATCCAACCTCTAAAGGGGTAATATTCATCTATTTAAAAAACTTGTACTATACGTCAAACCCTTAACATGTTTTCAGACATTTCAATTTTCAATTACACCTTGCATAAGAAGCCGTGTGCCAAGTAGAGCAGGTATAAAAGTTGAAATAAAAAGGTAAGCTTTCGCCCAATAATAGTAAAACCAGTTTTTAGGGCCTTGGCATATATCCACCGCGAAAATAATGATGAGAAATCGCTTTAAGGCTCTCCTGCAAACAGGCGAGACGCGCGACGCGAATCGCGCGCGACTCACTGCACGACTTGCGGTGCCTTTGTGTCGCGCGCGATTTTATCGCGTGTCGCGTCTGTTTGAAAGAGCCTTTACGAATTCCGCTAAGAAACATTACTACATTATGTAGCACACATAATAACACATGAACAAAGTGTTTACAATATCATATCAGTCTCTAAGAAAGTGGAACGGTCTTGTGTAAAGACTATTCTAAGTTTTATAATAATTATCAGCGATGCGGATGAATTTTTCGACGCTATTTTTCAGTTTCTGTATAGTTTCAGTTAAGTTAGAATTTAATTTTGTTATTTTTAGATTTGGTCAAAGTAAAGTTGTATATGTATATATCTTAAATAAATACTCGTACCTATAATTATCATGTAAAAAATGAAGTTACATTTAAATTGTTTATTAGTCTTTAAGGCTGGATTATTTATTAATTATTAAGAACCTGGTCATTTTTAATAAAGAATAAAAATAAGTAGCTATTCGAGTAGCGGAACATCATCAACGTCAGTTGAATTGTAGCAATCAGAGCAAAATGTCGTCGCTTTCGACTTATTAACTACAGTATAAGTCTAATTGGGCTCTTCTATATTTGTTTTTCCATAAAATGAACATATACATGTAAAAAAAAAATTGTTTCGCTTTATAAACTGGTCGACTGCCGAAACGTATGTACGTGTGAAACCAAAGCGTCACCGCTACAAAGAAAAAGAAAGAGAAGGAAAGAGATAGAATCAAAATCATATCTGCATGCTAGAACAGGCAATTTCAATTCTGTTTCGCTTGTCGTACAACCGACAAGTTATTGCGGAACTACTGCGGTTTCGCTGCTATGTGGTTTCGCGGCGAAGATGAGTCAAATGAATCAAATTGAGTACCAATTTTAATCTCTGAATTCTCTAGGATATTCTTCAGATGTCAAAAAATAAGTTTTATTTCTATTGTTTATTTTGCGACACCCTAAGAAGAGGAGGCGCGGCGCTTAGAATATGTTATTATTATCATTATATTGTAGGACAAGACAAGAACCTAGATTCCGTCCAACACTCGCGAGTTATTTTACAAGTGTACTTTTGAATTTCGGGAAAAGAAGCGTCATTCTTTGCCGTAAAAAATAACTGAGATTTATGAAAATAAAATTTGGTCCAACCATGAAGTATCTTGCGTAGTTTTTTTTTATATTTTCATACTTAAGTACTTACAATGATTGTTTTGGCATGTTTTCTTAATAAGGAATAATAATCATAATTATTAAAAACTTTTCTTTATTTCAGTTATACAATGAAAGGAGTAAAAAACAATTCAGTACCCATATTTGTTTTTTTGGTGGAACAGAACAGAAACTCGAAACGCATCGTCCTGGTCACTGCCGGAAGTGACGTTCGACGTTCGCGTCGTCTTGTTGATATCCTGTATTGTATTGATTGGAATGGAATAATTGTAACTGTACAGTATTTAAATTGAAATAAACTAAATAACCGTATAAACATCATGTGTGTATGTCATCATCCTTTTTTGAACCAGTGATCTAACAAAAGTGTAGTGGCTACTGAAATATTATGTAGGATATCGGCGGAAACTTTTTTTTTATGAGGGTAGCCTTCAAAAGGCGCCCAGTCTTTGGGGATAAAACCAGGGAGTGTGGGATTTTTGCTGACTAAAACCACCCCGGTGGTCGCCATCTTGATGCATGAAGAAGCTTCCTCGTGTAGCGCAGTTTGTTCCGCCAGTTTCTCAACTGAACCGAGCGTTCGGCGCATCCTGGGTCGTCACACCCAACACCTTATTTAACTGGCCAATCTTTCCCTTGCTGTGGTAGGGCTAACGCCCGCCTGGTTTGCGACCACCCTCCCACCGGAGTCCGGCGTCAAGCAGCCTGCTGTGTTTTGTCGATGCGTAGGAGTTTCAGTGCCATAGGCATCTTCTGGGCACGCTCGTTCCATCATAGACTCTTCCATCGCTTTCCATCAGGCGTGATCGAAGTCAAGAGCGGGCCATTTCAGCAAAAAAAAAATTATAATCTGCACATGGCCACCGTTACCTCTCAAAAGACCAATCCTGAACCCCCTCTGTGCTACGCCTGTTAGGGCACATCTCTGGAGAGACTGTAAAGGGGTCTCTCCGAAACCTGACTGTGCAAGTGTGCAAGGCAGCACATGACCACTGTGTGCCATCTTCCCTGAGGTCAATGTCAGTGGACACTACCCGCGTGCTTGGTTTATTCCCGGTCGTCCCCACCTTGTCGTCCCCAGTGGGAACGAATGGGAAAAAAAAGTTTCGTTCGTCCCCAGTGGGGACGATTGGAACTTTTTATTTCCCACTCGTTCCGTAATAGACCGAGAGTCAAAATGCAGTAATGGAGATTTCAATAACAGATTTCACGGATTGTTAAAATGTTTCAATTACGTCTTTCTGAGCAAGAGTGAACAACGTTTTTGATTAAAAATATTTTAAAAAGACTGAATCACAGGTAATCAACGTATTTACAATAATTCTCTCAAAATTATGCATCACAGATAATCAACTTAATACACAAATGCGTACAGTTTTAAGGTGCGCATCACAGATAATCAACTTATTTACATAAATTCTAACAGTTTTAATGTGCGTATCTCAGATAATCAACTTATTTACATAAATTCTTACAGTTTTAAGGTGCGTATCACAGTTAATCATTTATTTACAATTATTATTATTAAGTTCTTATTAAATAAGAATTGCATTACGCTGATAGTCTACTTATAATTATCAATAATAAGCATGTAAATTAGTAAGTACAAATAAAGTTTCTATAAAAGATTTTGAAATTTCGAATTTATACAAGATTCGCAAAATGAATTAATAAAAGGTGTCGGGCATTTTCTTGAAATGGTACGGTTTTAACTTGTTTAGTTATGTAGCTGAGACCTTTTAAATGTCTGTTTTTTTAATCATTCAAATGTGATAACTTTGTGATTAGCCGAGATTTTTATACAGAACTGATTAGAAATTTCAAAATCTTTTATAGAAACTTTACTTGTACTAATTTACATGCTTAGTGTTGATAATTATAAGTAGACTATCAGCGTAATGCAATTCTTATTCAATAAGAAAAAAAAAATAAGAACTTAATAATAATAATTGTAAATAAATGATCATCTGTGATACGCACCTGAAAACTGTAAGAATTTATGTAAATAAGTTGATTATCTGTGATTCAGTCTTTTTAAATTATTTTTAATCAAAAACGTTGTTCACTCTTGCTCAGAAAGACGTAATTAAAACATTTTAACAATCCGTGAAATCTGTTATTGAAATCCCCATTACTGCATTTTGACTCTCGGTCTATAACGGAACGAGTGGGAAATAAAAAGTTCCAATCGTCCCCACTGGGGACGAACGAAACTTTTTTTTCCCATTCGTTCCCACTGGGGACGACAAGGTGGGGACGACCGGGAATAAACCGCGTGCTTCACTACCATAAATGTGCGGCAGGTTGCCGACGGCAGCCGCCGACGCGTAGAAGGCTCCTAGCAGTCGGCGGCTGCAGTTGCTTTTGCCGTTGACGCATGCCGCTCGTATGTCTGAGCACTAAGATCACTCCCAACAATACACAAATGTGCAATTTTTACGTTTCCTCGTGCAAATAATCGTAAGTAAAGTTACAACCTAAAACCCATCAATACGTCACTAAAATCGCAGTTTGCACTGTATGATCGTCAGAGATAGTCGTAACTCACACATAAAGGTATGCTAGCTGTAAATCCAAGCTCGTTCCGAATCTGTTGGCATAAGCTGAAGATAGACTATCGTTCAATGTGTCAGTTTTATGACTTTCGCATAAAAGCAGGTAAGCTTGTAAAACAATATTTTACTACTATGTGTTATAACCTTTGTGCTGTCCAAGGTTATTGAAAAGTCATATCATCTCTATAAGGCGTTTATAGAGGCACACATAATAATAATAATTATGAGTTAGTAGTAAGAAAGCGGTGATCGTTCGGACAATAACGGCTGTCCAAATACAAAGCGTTTTTTGACACCTTAATACCAAGAACTAGTGAAAATGACTTTCATGATGGTCGTTATAACATTACGGGACCACTCCTCAGGGAGCCATCAAGGGAGCTTAAATCAAGTTGCAGTTATTGATGACATTTATTGTTTGTGTCATGTCATCTGTCTGTGAACATCATTGCGTTGATGTGATGTTTATTTTTAATTACCTACCTTAGTTTTGCTCTTAAATTAGTTTTGGATGAACGTCATCGAGACGAGCTACAAGATCAACTGGACAATCAACTCCGAGGAAGTGTTACTTTTAAAACAAAATGACGTACCTATCATCTTTGACCTACACTGACTTCCAATGCGTATTAACACTGTTATTTGAGACCAAATATTTTTAAAAGAGTTACCGTAGATGGCAGGACGAGCTGGACAAAACAAACGACCAGGTGGTCTACTTTAGCCCTGGATAGAAAAAGCTGGAAGTCGTGGGGAGAGGCTCTGTCCAGCAGTGCGATGATGCAGGCTAACAGCAACCGTAGAATTTCTTGCCGGGTCTTCTCCATAGTAAACAGTCAATTACAGTCCGGCCGTCGAGAAATTGCGTTGCCGACACCTGTCAGTGTGACAATTCTAGTAGGTAGCTAATAAAGATCAAATTCGCAAAACACGCATTCGTTTGTATGAAACAGACAGGTGTCAGGAATACATTCTCCGTCACTTAGCTTCTGACGTTTCATAAAAGCCCATGTAGATTTATAAAAATACAATATTTACCCCCTTACTAAAAAACGTATTATATCAGATGAATATTTACACGCCGATTTCTCACTTTCAGTCGTCAGTAATTTGACTTTCGAAAGAAGAAGACAAAGTGTTCTGTAACTATACAGACGCTTTACAACGTTTATTAGTGAGGGGGTTAGAATTTAAAAACCCTGTCTTTTAAGATTGCGATCTTAATACCTATTTATTTTCTTTTACCCGGTCGTAATTTTTTTATCAATCCAATAACTTCGTATTGGCAAAATAGTACTACATTGTTAATATTTTTCAATAACAGTGCGAAGCACTCCATAAAACGAGAATTTTAGTACCTATTGAAATAAGACTTGCTTGCCAAGAAGTTACGCGAAGCAAGTAGTACCTAAATTTCTAGCTACATTTTATTTCGTGACTGTGCACATTGATCGCAGTTGTAGAAAATATGGAGAAAGGCAAGGAAAAATACAAGTTTATTATTTTAAACTGATATTTCTGTTAACACCTTAGTAAAACTGCAATGAATGTGTAAATGTTAAATAGTTCAAGGTTAGTTCAGAGCTACACCTTAATTTTTTTTTTGCGAAAATGTAGGCTAGATGGTTTCTAAGTCGGTGACTTCGTTGTCGATATGGTCACGATTGTTTGGTGGGCTGGTTTCTCTTAAAGAGTTACCGTATTGGCTTTATAGGAATTGCTACGCACCGCTTTGAGATTGGACGTATCTTCCTTAGAAGCGGACTTTCTCGAGAAAGATTCAATTTTGCAAACAACCATTTTTGCTACTTTTTTTATTTGAAAGTTGATTGAAATGAATTTGGTACAACAGAATTTTCAACATAGTTTTTAAGTGAGTGCAATGGAGTGGAAGGTAAGGGAAGAAAAGTAATTTGAAGATAGTGTAGTTGTGGTAGACAAAGATAAACGCAGTTACAGTACGATTCACGAAAGATGACCACGGCGCAGAAGGCATAAAAACGGTTACAAGATGCATTTTAAATTACTTACGTTTGATTTATTTGCATAACCAGCATTTACAACATTACACATTATTTAACTATCATTTAAATATTATTTTTCTTTGCTTCATGAGTTTAGTGCGCAGACGGCCGCCATTTGTGGTCATCTTTCGTGAATCGTACTGTACTCTGGGAGACATTCACAATTACATCTAAAATTTCTACAAGTTTGTTCACTAAGTCAAAAAAGAAAGTAAAGAAAGAAAGAAAAAAAATACGTTTATTTGCGGCAAACATGACGCATAAAAATAAAAAACACAAACAACAGAAAAACAAAAATAACGCGCGCGCGCGCTTGTTTAATTTTGCAGGGTAACAAAAACATACTGGAAATTTAATTTTGATTCTCGGATCAGATCTTATTAAGTTTTTTTTTTGTTATTTGAAGCAAACATAATATTTTACTTTTATTAACGAACATGTTTTTAAAATAATAATGTTT
Organism: Luperina testacea; assembly: GCA_927399505.1. Classification (NCBI taxonomy): domain Eukaryota; kingdom Metazoa; phylum Arthropoda; class Insecta; order Lepidoptera; family Noctuidae; genus Luperina; species Luperina testacea. The sequence continues at coordinate 1,833,426 of OV656774.1, forward strand.
AATTGGTAAACCCTCCATATTGGTGCCCCAGATACAGGCTTGCCTAGTTGGGCCAATGTAAAATCTCTGTAATCTTTTGAGAAATATTTTTTTTATTTTTATTTTTTTGATTTTACATATCTCGGGACCATGGGTTCCCGGTTCTTTGGAATGCGTACGAGGGGCTGAAGTCAACTCGCAGAAGACCCGTAGGAAATTTTAAGCATTTCCTTAAAATTTCCTCTCCTTCCTTAGATTATCCCTGTATGTTTTATTTTTTCTCTCTGGAAGACTTACAGCTAAAAAAACTTAATAAAAACAGTAAATGTGACTATTAGCCATTTCTAGAACTTTTAATCTACAAAAAAAGCAGTAAAATAAAAAAAAGCCTCGTTGGTCCAGTGGTAGCAAGCGCTACTGCTGAGCATGAGGCTCCTGGGTTCAATCCCCAGTTCGAGCAAAGTGTTATTAGATTTTTCCATCTGGCATTTCCTAAACCTTCAGGGATTATGCTTCACTTTCATTAGTAATAAAGCAGTATCTACAGTCTTATAATGTATCTTATTTACCGCAGCACAGATTCGCCAAAGGGCCTCTCTTCAAAGACGGGTGTTTGTTCTGCGAATAAACAACTTTACTAAATAAACCGTCTTTGATTCAGAAAATCAACATACGTAACATGACATGGTGTGCTTATATTTGCCAGTTTGTTTCAAAGGTTCGTCTTACTTTATTTTTCAATCGTTTTATTTGTTAACTCTATACTAGCCATACTTAGAAATCTATGCTAAAGTAATAACTTTTGTTTTTTATTCGTTTTGAACGCGCTAATTTCTGGAACTACCAGTTTGATTTAGCCCCATTCTTCAGGAATGTTATAGGCTATTTGACATCCTGCTACGCCCCATAGGAGCCGAACAAAAAGAAAAGAAGTGTGCGGTCGATGATTTTTGTCAAAAAATTTTGTCAAACATTTAAAACTATTCCTCGGGTAAAATTACCTGGCGTTAGAAAAACCAGCCCTAAGTTTCGTTAAGTCAAAATTGCAAAACCAGACTTTTATCTTATAAAAATGTAAAACTCAATTTTCCAATACGGTGGCTTTAAAACTATTACTGGAATATATTTATTTAAAGTCAATGTAAGTCTTCTTTGAGCAGAACGCGGGAAACTGACTGGAAAATCGGATTTCGACGATTTTCATCAAACATAATCGGATCACAGTGGGCGCTCATGGAAATATGAGCTTTAAAATGTAGAAGCTAAGTCTGCGTGTTGGAGATTCGGCTTTGAGCTGTGCGGTAGCGGAGCGGGATGTATCAGGTTTTTCCTTTGTCTGTAACGTTATATTGTGCTGATAATTATTTTCTGTGTTTTGTGGCCACAATCCACGGGATTTCAATTATTTTGTGTGGTCCAGAACAATGAGATTTTCCGTAACGAGTGACTGTTCAGACAGCAGAATGTTCCACTTAAAATTCAATTTATGGGACAATATTTAAGCTGGAATCTTCCTGCTGTCGTTTCGTTCACATAAACTGTTGAAAATTAATTGTATGCTCGTTTTCACTTACATCAAGCAAAGCAACGTCTAGTTAAATATTGCCGAAGGTAACTTAGGAGCTTCGAAATCAAAATTTTTGACATTTGTCTGTGTTTTTTTTTAATGGATCGTTAATGGTTAAAATTAGGACTGTTGTATCTTTACCAATAATGAAGCAAAGACTTCCCAGATTTGCATAGTAGACCTTCCCACGGAAATAGCTATTACAGGTAAAAATAGCTTACGAATATGCCCAGTTTGGTAATAAAAACGATTCGTTTTTTTATTTATAGAAACCGAGCGCAGGTGAAGTTCGATGTCTATCTGCATTGTTAAAAATCTGTTGTCACTTTGTTGCCCGCCTGTCTGTCCGTCTGTCAAGACCCTTTTTCTCAAGAAAACGTGGAGTTATTAAGTTGAAATTAATATCAAATACTCAGGATTGCAATACCTTGAAGCATTGAAAAAAATCAATATTTTAAGTCAACGCCATCAAAAGATACGGGCGTTTATGTTCCGAAATTAAAACCTATAGAGTACTTCCCGTTGACCTAAAATCATGAAATTTGGCAAGAAGCAATGTCATGCGGCACAAGTAAAGGAAAAAATACAAAAACCGTAAATTTGTTGTTACATATCCATAAAATCCATACAAAAAATTGTTATTTCAAACACTAAATACACTCAACCATACAATGTGAGCTTATGGTTGTGTAAATACCTATGTATGGCATTTTTTTTCTTGCACCTTACAAAAATACATAGACATTATGCGTGGCAATTTTTTTTGGCGATTTCTGAAAAATTCCTACGCTGATGAATAATTTCCATAATACCTAGTCTTTTATTAACAAACACATGTAAAGAACGAAGGGTTCAGGGGTCAATTGTTACGTTGATCTCGCAGAGACGTGCTAACTCAATTTAGCTTTGTTAGAAGATTAACCGCCTTGACAATATTATGTATTCATACATAATATCGTCCTTCGCATGACTGAAAGTTCTATCTCATTTTTTAGCCGATTTGAGTTAGGACATCTACACTTTTCATTCGGTATTCTTACCATTTTGTTGCCTTTCAAAATGGTTATATTTTGAGATCCAAATAACATAGAGGTATGACGGTTAGTGTAAAGAATCACGAATAGAAAAATCTAGCTGTCTCGATCAGCCAAAAAATTAGAAAAATGAGATAGGACTCATGCGAGCGACGATTTAATGTCGCGACTTACAAATTTAAGTTGTGGGTTCGAACTCAAGCAGACACTTTCCTTTCTTGTAAATTATTCCATCACAGGCTTCTTCTGGGTAAGCTCACTCCATCATCGACTTTGTCTCTGTCACCTCTGACCTAGACTAGAGTCAAGAGAAAACCCATTTCAAATAAAAATAAAAACAAAAACAAATGCTCTCAATCCGGTGATGGAAAACTTCGTGAGGAAATCGGTATTGTTCTTGAACCAAAAATTTAAAGACATGTGACATCCGCCAACCCGCTGGGCCCGTATGGTGGATTATGGCGCACTCCCTCTCGTAGACAGGAGACTTGTGTCCCAGCAGTGGGTATATAATAGGCTGATTATGATTCAATGATGGCTATAAAATGGGATCACGCTCATTATTTAACGAGTAAATAGTATCGAATGGGCCAGCAGATAACAAAATTCTGGAGAATGGGCTCTTGGCCTTATAACATCCACGTGGTTTTCCGAAGATGTGCTTGCTGCGGTTAGCTTCTAGATGAATGAATACAGAACAATGTATAAGAATGTTATTCCAAGTCGTTTGCCTTTAGACCCGTTTTCATCACAAATCAGTAACTAAACGCATTTAGCGCTATCATCATTTCGAAAGGAATTTAAAATAATATATTTTTATTCTTTTTAAGGTTTCGAACTTCAAAAGGAAAAAACGGTACCCTTATAAGGCGTTACTCAAACAATAATGGGCAACTTGCAATTGACTCCCATTACATTTTCCTTTAAACCAGCTGGAATCTCCTCCTCCCCCTTAATACCCCTTAAAATCTTTGAAAAAGAAAAATTTGGTTCTCCATGGTTCTACGAAACATATTCATTTTTAAACTTTCTTATTTTGAACTCTTCTCATTTCGTGAACGTGGTAAAAAGCTGCTAATGTGATTGGACGGCGCGGCGGCAAAAAATACTCAAATATTTTAAATTCAAAAAATACATGCTCGGCGGCGGTCGGCTCAAATATGCTCAATATTTGAGCCGACCGCCGCCGAGCATGTATTTTCGGAAAAGCAAAATATCATTTTAACAAAATTCGTTAGAAAACATTTAATTAAAGGTAAAATTCAGATATCTTGATTTTGTTTTCGGTAGTATGTTTCTACTAGGTCGTACTAGAATTTAATTACTATCCGTCGAGGTAGTCCACAGTGAAGGTGGTGTGACGATCTAACGTTCGCAGGGCCAACATGGCCAGAGATCGCACACAAACAGAATAGTTTACCATCACTGACTGACATATTGGATATACATTAAAACCGAATATATCCTGAGAACAGCCAAACACATCCGAAGTGGGTATTTTTTAAATCGTCTTATAAACAAAACACGCGCGGTCTCGCTTGTGGTAACAGTGGCGCCAGTTCAATGGTTTTTTACCATCTCAAAATATACCCAACGCGCCTAAAGACATTTTCACTTCAACACTCTTTTAGAAATTGGTAACATCCTTTTTTTTATCCTACGTGCCGAATTTCAACATTGCCGCTCATACATACAAACAGAATTAAAAAAATAATAATGTGCTACTAATTCCTTTTAGTGTGAGATTGCATTTAATAAGATTTTAATCTGAAGTTTGTTTACACTTTCGTCAGATACATTACGAACAGACAATAGGTACCTATAGTTCTTTCTGCGCCTCTATTTATCTATCAGTCTTTTTTTTTGTTTTGTTTTACAATTTTATTCAACATCAAACTATTAATGTACAGACGCCAGCACATCAAGCTACCCGAAACTGTCAAATTTTCCCAATCAACTTTGAACCTTATACTTTAGCAATAAAGTTGAAAATCTATTCAAGAAGTTTGACAGATTGTAGTAGCTTGATGTGCTGGCGTCTGTACCTCGTTTTATTCGTTACTATTTTTATCTGACACAAATTTATTTAATTCAAGTATGCATACACGTCACGTTGCAGTATAAAACTAATTTACTTAAATCCGTAACCTCGCACTTCAGGTCCAGTTGAAAACCAGCGTCAGGCAATAGTTGTCTGTCATGTTTGCTTAGCAATTTTTATTGTTTTTATCTGCTGTAGGTAAATTATATTTTGTGCTTTTTAGTCTGTGGGGTGATTTTTCAATCGACAAATATTTTTTATTCATGGAATAAAATTGACGTCTGATAGTTTTGTATAAAAGAAAAGTCAAAAATTCAAAATTATACCTCGGATGAAATTATCTGGCGTTGGAAAAATCAGCCCTGTACTAAATAAATGTATTTTATTTCTTTCTAAAGTCTCTACACACGTGCAACGTTTGCCAAGTAACTACTGACAACTAAGCAAGGCTCCTCACTCAATAAAGGTTGATCGTGGTTAGTGCTTTGAAACAAAGCTAACACCGACTACAATGCGGTTTAATCTCCTGTGCACCAGAACCCAGCTACAAACTCTCATATTCTACACCACTCACAACTAATCCAGAATCAAGTGCTAAAGTTCTGAATTAAACTGCATTTGCGATTTATTTGCCAAAAATGTAAACAAATATGAGTTTATGGAAAAATAACTTTAAATCCATTATCACATTAAAGTTCAGTTTACGCTACAATTTCAAATTTTACTACTACTAGGTACTACTGCTACTGGAAAAATCCTGATAGAAAAACCTAATAATACTTTTTCTGATCTGGGAATTATACCAAGGACCTCACGTGGCGCTTGTAACTACTACAACGAGATAATCTACGAACTTTAATACGACTGTTACACACGTTTTTCTTACAGTAAAAAACTACGGATTATTCGTCATTCGTTAGTGTTGTATGTATGCATCACTATTATAGAAGCTTGTTCTACAGACGTGTTTTACTACGGCGTGGCTTATACGCCGTACCGTAAAGAAACCGTGTCATGTACATAGGGTTTTATATTGTAGTTATTTATACTTATAACTGAACTTTAACAGAAATGCTGACCACAATGCGGTTTAATACACTGTGTATCAGAACTGGCTACCACATTTTACACAGGGCACAGTCTCATAACTACTCCAGAATTTAGTGCTAAAGTCCCAAACTATACTATGACTATACTTTATCTACACTATGATAGTCGTGGTCGCGCAAATGCGTTTTAATTAGGTAAGTGATGCATCTATTTTGGTCGCAGTTGATTCGGTCGCTTAATTGGATTAGCATTAGCAAGTACATTGATTACGAAAGCTAGGCCCATTTTGGTAGACGCCTGTATTTGGAAATGGACTGTGAGGATGCTACTATGTATAATCGCGATTAATCGAGAACTGAAATCCGAATTCTGTAGTTCGATTCCAGTACGACGCGTTGAGATTGGTTATTTAGAGAAAACTTTTAGCAGTAGGTACTTAGCAAATTTTCACGTCCAGGAAAAATCTAGCATATTTTTCGCACCAAGCAATACTCTTGCATAACGATGTTGGTTGATCCCGTTGAAAAAAAATTTCGTGTTCCGATATGAAAGTTTTAATAGATGTAACAACGAGATATAAAAAAATATAAAATTGGTAATAGCAACAGTTGTAGCTCGTAGCCGAATTCTGGGCTATAGGTACTATATCGACGGGAGCAAAGTAAAAAAAGACAACTGCAATTTTGAGTTTTTTGGTTTTTTGTAAAAACTAACTTAAAATATCATGTTCTACAACATAGCAAAAACAAAAATACAAATATCACCTTATTTTTGGTACTTTTATCACGTAAAAGAAGACAACTACGCCTGTTTTGTGAAATTGCACGATGTAGATGCGGATAACTACCGCCTGGTCGTTTATACGCGGGACGCGCGGGGGACCAGCGGTCAGTCATATTGTGTCATCAGTCAGATGACATGTTCTACGTCGGCCGGCACGAATTTTGTTTTTTTTTGGTTTGTTAAGTGATAAGTGTGTGTAAAAGTGTTATCATATTAGTAAACAGTTTGGGTTCAACACAATAGACATGGAAAGACGTAAATTATTGGTGAATTTGGGCAAAACGAGACGACAATGCGATATTATGAACCGAGAAGATCTATTTGGATTCCCACGTAGAAACGACCAAGTGGTAGTTAACACAGTTGTCATATTTTTAAGCGCAATGTAGATGCAGACAACTACAATATCTCGTAATTTAAACATAATTAGAAGAAATGAAATATACATGTGGATATATTATTAAATAATGAAGCAATGATGAAAATTTCAATAAATTTGGTTTAAAATTGACTCAATGGGAGCATTTTTTCCTATTATGCGCTCTCCTGAAAAGTAGCTGTTTTGTAGATGTCTCTTTTTACTTTGCGCCCGTCGATATATAAATTGCCATCGACGCTCTTAGAAGAAGTCCACAAAATAAACCCAGTTTATATTGAGGGCTCTGAAACACTCTCTGATAGGAAGACTGAAATTTCAATATGACTCTCGGAATCAACGTCTTAAGTATTAAAAGCATACTTTAAAAAAAAAAAACACTATAAAACCTGTACCTTTGTACCCTCTAAAACCCTATAATCCAAAATCTTATAGGCCGCCTTGGAAGGCACCTTTTGCTAAAGCAATAAGACCTAATAGGTTCCTAGAAAGGTGCTCACCTATAAACGCCCACAGAACCCCGTCTTATGTGGTTTAATTTAGAGCGTTGTTTTAGACGCACTCGGCTTTGTGAAACAGCTTTATGTCTACGTCATCGCAATCTGTGTCTGACAGTGATAAAGTAACAGTTAATTCGTTATAACCTTTTATTGTAAACTGACTTAAGTGAAGCGGACATTTGATCTAGGTCATGATTATTAGGTTAGTGTTTACAAGGAAGAGATTAGGATTTAACTCAAACCCAAAGCCATTATTTCAATTAAACCAATTACACTTGTCAAGGAGTCGGGCCTTTCAGTTTATTAAAAAGTACATTGTGGTCGGGCCGTCAGAAGGTTGAAGCTAGTTGCCCATTCCAAAGCGTATGATACTAAACAATTATGGATTATGTAACAGTTTCGCTGATTTGAGGAAAACATGACCAGCGCATCTATATTTAACAAAAAATAAAATATCAATTTGACTGAATTAAACGATCAAACTCAAAGCATTTATTTCAATTAAACTAATTACACCTTTGAGTTGTCAAGGAATCACTTAGCCAGAAAGATGAAGCTAGTAGCCCATTCCAAAGCGTAGTAGGTTCCTGTGGAATAGAACGGACAAGAAACTCCACGGACACTCTTATATTTAATGGGATATTGTCATGACTTCAAGACCAAGGAAAGACCAATTTGTGTAAGTATCAGCCTAAGTCAGATATTCGTCTTCTCCTGCCTGCCCTTAACCAATTTTACTTGGGTTCGGTGCTATTCAGTTCCTTTTAAAATATATATTACTAGCTGACCCGACAGACGTTGTCCTGTTTTTGATTCCAAAGACACGTGGCGCCATCTATTATCATAATAACGTTATTGTTGTTTTCCTCAAGACCACTTTTTTCGAAATGAAAGGTACCCTATGTCCGTTTCTGTATATTTGAACACGTATATGCAAAATTTCAAGATGATCGGTTCAGTGGTTTAGGCGTGAAAAGGTAACAAATAAACAAACAAACTTACTTTCGCATTTATAATATTAGTTAGGACTACGATATTAAACAGTTTCGCTGATTTTAGGAAGATATGACAAAAAAATAAATTTGACATAATTAATTCAAATTGATTTTTTTGAACGAATTTTTTTCTTTATCCTTTTAACGATCAGTGCTTGAAATCTAAAAGTCCATCATCGTCATAATAATACCAGCTTATTATTGTTTTACTGGAGGGCAAAGGTTCTTATCACACAGAGAAAGCATTTTTTGTCATCTAATATTTTTCCACTGCAAACACTAAACACATACGAGTACATACCCCACTTCGTATTTCCACGGACCCAACATAAATCCCACTTCAACAGCTGCAGCGGTAAATACAGCCACTCAACATACTTCTCAATGACAGGCAACTTAGGGCTATACCTTTCAAGTTATAAATATGTTGAAGTTATCCTACAGCTTTGCTTTGATCATTTCCGCAGTCGGTTTGAGCAAGGCCTTGTCCGGGGTGAATGCGCTGTGATGGGCGGCAGCGGGCGCGATACGGTGGCCACATTGCAGTGGTGAGTTGTAGAGGGTTGAAGTATTTCCAAAGAGTAAAACAAAAAATCGGTTGTCTATAAAGTCGGTTTACTGACGATAGTTGAACGTGACAACGTCATAAGAAAATACTGATGGAATAGTTGCATTGCATTTGTTAATATTCGCTTGCACTTCAAGCCGCCATGGAACGCTACAGAGCAAGGCCGCGAGGTAACGCTACATAAGTCATGTTTTTTCGTGAGTGCCGCCAGCTTCATCGATTTATTAGACGTTGTCACGTCAATAAACAATCGGACAACAGGCGCTCACCAAAGTCACTACATTCATCATCATTTGCCTAGCCATGCTGCTGAATACCAGTATTTTACTACCATGGAGTGACAGCTTATCTGACCACCATTCCTGATTACTGGGTACGATAGTCAGAAGCCCAAAAGTCTGACTAGGAAGACTCTTACCAAAACCGAATATCTGTCAGGCCAACAGAAAAGTGCTTACCGAGGCACAGAAGGGCCTGAGTATGTAATGGATGATCACCCATCCACGGAACGAACTCGTCAAGTATTGCTTTACCTTTCTTCGACCCGTGCTGCTATCTGTATTGTATAAAATTCAAAGTCCTGACTGATTGATATATCAACGCACAGCCTAAGACGCTGGTCCTAGAGACATGAAATATGGAAGGCGTGTTCTTTGTGAGGAGTAGGTATCCACTAAGAAAGGGCTTTTCGAAATTTCGCCCCTAAGAGAGTGAAATTTTACGCGAACGACGTCTCGGGCAGAAGCTAGCGCCATTTGCGACCATAGTAGCACGGCGGTGCGGTGTCATAGTTTTATAATGCTTGAAACTTTGCTCCCGCCTCAACACCCGCTAAAGCTCCTTACTCTGTACTAAGACCAACTCTCAAACTGAATGTATTAATGAACTTCACAGCAGCAACGTTGATTAACATTTCAGTTTCTTTGCGCTTGACTGCTTTCGGTAGATTTTAGTTTTGAGTAGGGTATTAAATAAGTTTTATGTCTAACTTCTGTTTTTCCTGGACTGCTGTGGTCGTTGATGTGGAGGTGTCCGTGGGATATTATAATTAAGTTGTTGCTCTGTACAAAAGTTTATTAATTACTTTCAAGGCCGCACTTGCCATTTCAGCCTCGTTCAGTTTTGGAATAGTGGGAAAATTATATAACAAAAAATACCGTATTGTATTAACCGCCCATTGTATGTTTGGTAGTGTTAAATGATTTTTTTTGTTAAGTATTTTCTGGTGATTGTACAAAGTATATCATCATCTGCCCTATCCTTTTCTCAACTATGTTGGGATCGGCTTCCAGTCTAACCGGATGCAACTGAATACTAGTATTTTACATGGAGCGAACTGCCTACCTGACCTCCACACCCAGTTACTAGCGTCATTGTACAAAATCATCATCTGCCTAGCCTTTTCCTAACTATGTTGGGATCGGCTTCTAGTCTAACCAGATGCAGCTGAATACCAGTATTTTACATGGAGGGACCTATCTGACCACTACAACCCAGTTAATGGGTAATACGATACTCCTTGGTAAGATTGGTTGTCAGACTTTCGGGCTTCTGACGTCCCGTAACGACTGTCAAAGATCCACGAATGACAGCCGGGACCAACGGCTTTACGTTCTTTCCGATGCACGGAGGGATCTTGGTATGTAAAGATGGTCACCCATCCACGGACCAATCGTAATAAGTAAATATAAAATTATAGAAATCACTTGAAAGAAATTCCTATAATTTTATGTTATTCGGTCTTTTTTTTCTTGAGGATGGGAAATCATCAAATGACCCCTCCCGCTCTGGGTGGAGCGGAAGGGAGTGTCAGACTCTTACTGACTAAAACCCACCCGTGTTCCTTCCTTAGCCCTTTATGTTTCGAGCCAGCGGTGACCCTTTCGGACAATCCCGCTGACCCGGCAGGCTTCGGCCCTGACGGGCCCCTTCCATTGATGCTGACATCTCTCTGAGGCGCACGTGGAACACGTACGCGCCGTCCGGCACGGGCCTGGTCCTGATCGGACGGTGAGCTACCCATTACTCTCCGCCCGCAGGCCCGCGCCTACGGTGGCCGGGAGTCGTCGCGCGGCTCCCGACGCCCGGAACGTCTCCCGCGGCGGCTGGGCCGGCAGGCTCTATCTCTCAGCCGTCCCGCCGCCTTCTTCGCTAGCATGACTGCTTCGCAGAAGGAGGTGACTGCCCCCCACTCCCTCTCGCCCCGGACCATGGCTTGAACCAGGCCCGGACGCGAGAGGTCGCCGCCGCTGCCGATCGCCTCAACGAGGACACGGCGGTCCTCCGCCCAAGCGGGGCAGACCTCCACCGTGTGCTCCACCGTGTCCTCTGCGCGATCCTGGCAATGGTGACACCCGGGCGTTTCCTCCCGCCTGATTATGTGCAGGAACCTCCCGATACTTCTGTGTCCGGTGAGGACCTGCGTCAGGCGGATGTTATTCGGTCTTAAGTTACATAATAAAGCTGTAATACTAATTTGGTTCGCGTGTTAGTCCTTCACAAGATTAATTGCACCATGTATTGGATAAATTAGTCGTGCCTTTTCTAATTACGGATCTGACCCACCCAAAGTACCCCATGGGAATCTTAAGTTGTTGTGAGAATTTACAATCCCATGTTCGACTGGAATAACCTCATCAATATTTGAATTAATAATGTCTTACCTACTTAATGCTATCGATAATTTACTTATCTTTGTAGTAAGCATAGTTCATAATATATAAAATTGTAAATTTTCTGATGATTTTATTACAAAATACACCACAAATTAACAAGTTTTCAAATAACAGTCAAGTTTTAACGAAAGCTTACCTAACACAACTACTGCAATTTTTTTACTAACAGTATTTTCTATAGACTGGGCATAAAAACAAGGCCATAAGCTTACCAAGCTGTCTATCAACACGAACAAAACTCTATTCCGGAATATTTTAGGTCAACCCACTCAAAACAGTGATATCTAATCCAGCCATTTCATTGTAACTTTGCCCGCTATCTCCCGTGCTAATAAAGTGAATATCAAGAGATAAAGACGAATCTGGCATAACCTTGATATCCCGAACAATGGAGCTACTGGTACTTATCAAAACGACCCAACAGTTACGTCATGGAATCACAGCTTCTGTGTTGTTATTATATTTACCTGTGGCAATATTATTAACGTTATCAATGTCTATTCTTTTATGATATTCCGTTTCAGGTATTCCTTTTATGATATTTGTTTCTGATTTTCTACTCTATCGTCCTGTCGTAAACATAATTTGTTTGATATGTATCATCCTAACTACAAACGGGGTGAATACGGATGCAGGGGTGAATCGAGACGAAACTTTAAAATGGATTTTATGTTGCCAACAAGGCCACTTAATTATTAATTATAGTACAATTAACAGATTAGAGTTATTTTTGGCAACAAACTATATTATTTCAATGATAAAGTTTCTTCTAAAGTTTCGTACCGATTCACCCCTACATCGTTCCTTCTATATTTCCCGTTTGACGGTACCTATAACATATCCTATATCTTGATTTCGTTGTGTTCTTACCAAATGTATTTTGCAATGTGGGATTTAAATATATATTTTATATTTGAATCAAGATTGAATATAAATCATTTTAGATCACAGATAATAACATGTTTTTAGTACAGACGCCAGCACATCAAGCTACCCGAAACTGTCAAATTTTCCCAATCAACTTGAACCTTATGTTTAGTGATAAAGTACTGATAAAGTTGAAAGTCTATTAAAAAAATTTGACTGATTGTAGTAGCTTGATGTGCTGGCGGCGTCTGTACATAAACATCCTGGTGAATCTACAAACGCCTCTAAATGTCTGTACCTATAACAACTTAATAAAAAAGTGGAACATGAAATATCGTCAAAGAGATTCAAGCAGTTAAAATTTGTATATTTTAAAATCCATTAATTGATTCTCTTTAAAATAGTTCATTACTTCATGAAACTGTCAGATATAAGAATTTCTTTGTAAACAGATGTTTCATTGCGAGTTCGCAATTGGAAATTGAATATTCAATTCGCTTATTCCTTGATATTTTTATGAATTCTATTCTTATTCACTGTTGCTATGTAAATTTAAATTTATATTTAATATAAATTTAATTTTATATATTTTTTTTTGTTCGAACCTTTTTGTGTGTTGGCTGGTATAGCTTAAAGATTCAAGCTATACCAGCCAACTCTACTTCTACTTTGTAGTATGTAGATAGATACTACAAAGTTTGCAGAGAACATTTTGAGCCATTATCATCATCCACATCCACATCCCGATTTCATCCACTCCCCATAGGACACTCTTTTCTTCTGCCAATCCCCATGCGCCCGTGCCAGCCTTATCCAGGCTCTGCCCGCAAAAGATCCCTACCAAAAGCAATTACGGTGTACTTGACCATTGCTATAAAAGTTAACAAAGGTTTATCTTGAATAGCTATAGCTGAGAAAGTTTTAGTAATTTCTAATGATGATTTTCAAAAAGATATAATTTTTTAACTAGCCCATAATGATATCTGTGGATTCATTCTCGTAATTTTGCCCGAATTTCAGGAATGATTTGAAAAGGTTTTATCATGCTCTGATTAAACTCCTATTAGTCGTATTCACTAAAACTCTTATAAGTACATAAATACTATAATATACTCGTACATAATTATTATGACTTCAGACTTAACCCTTTTAGAATATAAAGATCATATCATCTATCCAACTTGCTCCACCATCTTCAATAGCATTACCTCTAAGTACCAGAAGCGTCGGCGTGAACCGATAATCTTTTTCATATGAGGGTAGCGCTCGTATCGTCGTTATTAATGTCTGAACATTTGCCATCAGATAAACATGAATTTAGGTGCTGCTTCAGCCAAAACTTTTGTCCTGGATTTTTAAGGGAAATTGGCTTGTGTATTTTATTAATACTATCATGTTATATAATTATAATTTTTCTTTTTTGAAGTTTTTTGTGAGTAGGCAACAATATGCTTACAAACTAAATATCAATGGAAATCCATTGTCTGCTTAATTTGAAGGTGTTAGATTAAATATATCCTACAGGTATCATTTAAGTATTAATAATTACGAGCGTTAATATAATCAGTTCATTATCAATAATAATTTTGTCTGTCTCTACTATTTAGGAAGATAACAGACCACGAGCGTCGTTAACATAAACGTCTTTCACGGCAATATAATCTTCAACCACTTACGTCTTATGATGCCTTAATTTTAATCGTCTAAAATAATCCCTAAACTGATCTCATAATCGCTTCTTATGGCACATCCTTAAAATACACGGATATTTTACATTAACCAACAATATTCATTCTACGGTTATATTCTTATCTTCTAGCAAAATATAGAAAACTTTCGTCAACAAGTTAATTATATAACTCTACTAGCTTCCGCCTGCGGCTTCACCCGCGAGGTATGTCAATAAAAACTATCCTAAGTCCTTCTCCGGGATGCAATCTATCTCTCTGTCAAATTTTATTGAAAGGTAACATACAGACAGACTGACAGACAGAGTTACTTTCGAATTTATAATATTAGTATGGATAACAAATCTCTTTTGAAATTGATATTTTTACTGAACATCTTGTAGAAGTCACTTATCTTAACGACACACACTTTATGTAAATGCTATCTCTTTAACTTTATCTAGGTCCATAAAGTCGTTAATGTCTCTCTTTTATAAGTCACTTTTATCTTTTGGGATTATAATATTTTATGTTTTTGCGTGTTTAAGTTTAGTAACAAGAGGAAGATATTGAACCTGGGTGTAGTCTTATAAATTATACTTCCCAGCTAAAATTCTAGGAAGTGGTGTAGTGTAGGCATTTTAGGGACTTTCATTGGTAAATTTTAACGTTCAGATAGCGCTGGTTTCCAATTCATTTTCAATGAACGATCATTTTGATAATGTGGGTTAGAAAAGGTCTCTTTATAATACTTTAGGTTTTGCCTTTAACACGTCCTCTTTAATTAAATTCTACTGATTTTGATCCTCATTCATTTACTTGGTCATTTACTTGGCATTGTTTTGGTGGCCAGTGGTAACGGACGGGACTTATGATTTTGTAGGTCGTTGGTTCGAGCCCAGAAAGGTGCTTTACTTTGTGTAATTTATTTCATCACCACTGCTCTCAAAACCATCGTGAGGAAACCAAACCGATGTCCGAGAACCAAAAATGTGAAGACATGTGACATCTACCAACCCGCACGAGGCTCATGTGGTGGATTGTGGCCCACTCCTTCTCACCGAGAGGAGGCCTGTGTCGCAGTAGTGGAAACATTATATATTACTTAGCTAAGAATTTTGTTTATTTTTGTTTTCATAAGATTCGTCTTATACTGAATGCCGATTGATTTAATATGAATTAATTGAATAGGTACTCTTTTACCAAATAATTTCTGGCCACTCTACAATGTACTCGAATACTAATCACTAGCATTGATTAGTATTCGAGTATATTGTAGAGTGGCCTGACGTCACAACCCACTAATTGGATCCAGTTCCAGACAATTGCCATCTAACTGTTTATTCAGTCTCCTAATTGATTAACTAATATGTTTATGCTGTCAGTTGCATTAGAGCACAAATCTGTCACGCTGAGCTTAGCAAGTCTATTGTATGTAAATTACAATAGTACTGACAAATGAGGGTGATGACCTGATATTCGGTAATTGGTTATTGCAGGTTTCCAGGGGTCTAAGACATCGTTCGAAATAACCTGAGGAGGCAGTGAGTGACCCCCGCAACAAACTCAGCGGAATAATCTATATCAGTTATGATCTATGTACGAGGAATTCATTGTTACAGATTGTGCCGACGAGAGACGAGAAAAAAAGTAAGCATGAGCAATTGGAGCAGATTGGATGCAGAAGCGAAGACCTGGAAACTATGAAGCCTAAGAATAGATTTGATCTGAACCACTAAACACCCAGCTCTCAACCTTCATATACTTATAATGCATGAAATAAAAAGGTGTTTAAAAGCATATAAACGAAAATAAAAAATTTCAGTCTTAACGGCCTGGCCACGAGACATTCGCTCCAGCGAAAATTCGCGCGGTGAGAATGGTGAAGCGCCTTGCGACTAAAACAAATGTATAGAAATGTACTAGCCATGCCACGCGTAGCGGCGACCGGTGCGGCGGCGGCACCCGCGAAGTTTGCAGAGCAAATCGCATGAGCGAGTGGCGGCGCGGTGGGCGATAGAAACGAATGTATGAATCGTTACGGCGCATGCCACGAACTCGCGCGATGGACGCGGCGAAATGTGCAGGAATCCATCCAAGTTTATTTGTATTAGCCGCGAAATAACAAACACTGAAACTTTTAGCCCGTGGCCGTGCAAACTGCGCCGCGTAGATTGCCGCACCGCCAGACGCACCGCCCGCGCCCGTCCGCAACGCCCTGGCCCATGGCCAGCGGGTTAGACTGCAGTTCAAATAAAAAGAAATAAAATAAAAATGATTTACGATTTATATTTATCTAGATAAGCCTTTCATGAAGATTGAAGGAAAATTTGAACTGTTAAAATAAAATGCAACCTTAAATAACATCTCTGAATGAAAGAGTAACATTTTCATTACAAACGAATCTAATAAAACTTACTAAGATTTTGCAGAAAACTCTAATTTCCAGAATATACACAGTGTCTTCCTGATTTTATTATAAAAAAACGTGAACTTTTATGTAAAAATATCTCTCTTTTCGAAATGAAATCTGCATGCTTCTGCTGGAACTGTCTCGTGTATTTCTTTTAAAATAACCGACACAGGTGGTCGGACAGGTGGTCCGACGACCTTGTGAAGGACGCAGGAATCCGTTGGATGCGAAAAGCACAAAACCGGTCGAAGTGGAGGTGCTTGGGGGAGGCCTATGTCCAGCTGTGGACGTCTTTCGGCTGAAATGATGAACTGACACCGACAAGACTATACTCGTAATAAAGTTCGTCCTGGAGTGGGGTCCGCGTATTGGCAAGCGTAGTGTGGGACGCCCCCCAACTAGATGGACCGACGATCTTAAAAAGCTGGGACAGACTGTATGCGGAAGGCGGAGGATAAGGTGCTGTGGCGCAGCCTGGGAGAGGCCTAAGTAATAAGCTTGAGCTTGCTTGGAGAGGCCTATAAGATGAGTTGGAATCACAGGATAAGGAAGTAAACTACAGAAGGTTCTGATATTTTACAGGTGCATTTACAGTCGAAGTCGAGTTATTACGGCAATTCTATGTAAAAGGTACCCTAGTTTGACATCGGTTTAAAAGTTTGCATTCGATTTTACTGCCTTAAAAATCAATGTCAAATAGATTTTGGCTTGATATACGACTAGTACGATGCGCCAGTCCCTCCAATTTACGACCCACTCAGTAAATCGTATACCTTACCCGAATCAGAATAGTTATAGTATCCATAAAACCCAAGAGCCTAGAAGCGTATCCAAGAAAATGTGCACAACACAGAAAAATATACCGAATATCACGTCAAGCTGTACCACCATAAAACAATATCTAGCTCCAATATTGTTTGCCAATATTACTCTGAAAGTAGAAAAAAATACTCTTTTATAGCTCATCCATCTTTCCTAGAAAACCACACAAGCGAACCAAAACAAACTCTGCTATAAAGGGATAAAGTTCAAAGTCAGTATAGAGGACGAAGAATCGTCACCTACCGTCGATTTATTAGAAGAGGAAACTATTTTGTATTTACCAAGTTAATTAAAGTTGTTCAGTTTGTTATTAGACGATTTATTATGAGAAAGAGAGATAGATATAATCCAAGGTATTTGTTCTGAACAAGATAAAGGGATTGGTTTAATAACTCGCTGAAGAGGGATTTCAGCTGTTTATTATGATACGAGCCATTTAAACTTTTTAAGTCTACTACGAATTTATTGATGAATGTGTTGTTTCAGGAAATATTGGTAGCGTTATGAATTCTGCTGGTTAAATTTACCAGGAATATTAAATTTAATATGACCTACCTATATTTCGTGGTAACGCCACTTTATATATAATTTCAGTAACTAGTTGTATTTTACTATTTCTCTTGTTAACACATTGAACTATATTGACAATTATTGTTTTACAATGAGAGTATGGTCCTTCACATCTCTCCAATACCTACTTCTTTCATAGGTATGACGAGGGTATGACAATCATGAAGTTCTATTAAATTCTCTTTACTTAAATTTCATGTTATTTATAAATGTTGTTGTTTTGTTGTTGTTGTTGTTGTTGTGTTGTTTTTTGTTATACGTATTCTTTTAATTCGTTGCATAAGTAGTTGCTTTATATTATAAGTACTGTTTATTTTATTTTATTGTGTTACCTGTAGTATAAATCATTTAACTTGACTTGGTTTTCGTACATCCTTTTCGGGTAACTGTGCTCTGGTTCTAGCACAGCATTATGCTGAGTGGAAGCCTTCTTGTCACAGTCATGACGTGCAGCTGTCAACTATTTCTGTTTTGTGCTCGTAATTATAGATATATTTTGTTTATATTATTCGATTTAATTTCCTTTTTGTATGCAAGTGTTTCTGTGACAAATAAACGTACTATTCTTTTTTCTATTACGGACAAGTCCTTTTACAGACATTCTTTTAAAAGTTATACTTCTCACCCCTGACTTAAAGATGGTTGTGTAATTTTTTATTAGGTTTCTTTCATAACCTAAAAGCTTGAACATTTATGTGTCAAACCCCAAAAAATGTCAGTAGTCAATAATATCAAAAGCGTATTAAGCTTTTAGCCGTTGGCGCTACTCTTATCCCCTCGAGAGTCGTGGATAACGCTAAAGTGTGTGCAATACGTGCGCGTTAACTTTCATCCCCCATCTCCCCTCTAGGGACTTGCCATGTAAATACAGAGTAAAAATAAGGATATATATTATGTAATATTTTAAGGCTTTTACAAAGGATGTTAGTTAGATGTCATGTTTGCCGCAAATAAACGTATTTCTTTCTTTCTAGTTGAGGCAAAAGTAGGTAATTAAATCGAAATTTAATTTTATTATTTTTGTTACTAATTAAAACTGCATCTGATACTGGTTGACTTTTTTTACCGCCTGGACAAAAACAGAGTATAAAAGGTGAACGGAGTTCAAGCTATATAAAAAAACAACATGAAAGTGTTTTCATGTTGTCTTTTTTATATAGCTTGATCCCAGTAGATGGCCACTTGGGATGCGGTATCAGTGGCATTCTCAAGGTTTTCGAGCAGATGGACGGGCACTTAGGGCACTCCAGCAAGTGGGGCATGATCTAATCAGAATATTTTTTTTTACCTAATTTCAACCGATAATTAAAGAAAGGAAAACTGTAGTTTTTTAATTTTTATATACGAATGACTCTTGACTCTTCTTTTCACAATATTGTTAAGGTATTGCGATATTCTAAGGTTATCAAACGAATGAGTCTTTAATCCCTATGATGTCAATTCATATGAAAACTAACAACAGTACTAGTAGTGTTATAAAATGATTTATCAACAAAAGCAAGCGTTACGTATGCTTAGCAGATAGGTGAACATCACAAATGCTTCGAACCTAGTACGCTCAAAATAGCGGAGGGATACCTAGAAGGTGCCAGTTTCTACTAACATTATTTCTTAGAAAAGTCTGAGTATATAAAGAGGGGTTATTACCATTTATACATAATGATAATATTAGTTCATCGTGACAATGGGGTTTGTAGGCATCTGTGAAAAATAACTCATCATCATTATGTCTATGTATTTGATTATTGTACAATGTACAGGCGCCAGCATATTAAGCCACCTGAAACTGACAAATTTTCCCAATCAACTCAACCTTATGCTTTAGCGATAAAGACGAAAATCTATTAAATAAATTTGACAGATTGTAGTAGCTTGATGGGCTGGCGTCTATACATACAAAAGAATACACAATCAATACTTGACCGTTTGTCTTTTTTTTTATTCCTGAATGGGCCTGCTCTTGATCCCGATCATGCCTGATGGAAAGCGATGGATGAGTTATACGATGGAACAAGCTTGCGCAGAAGATGCCTGTTCACTCTTACTTTGAAGGCACTCGGGTTACACGTGGAAGGAAACACAGACGCTGGCAGAGAGTTCCACACTTTGGTAACAATATACAATCAATACTTGACCATCTGTCTTTTTTTTACCAACTGACTAGAAAATATTCTAGCTGTTTAATGAATATTCAGCTCTCTTATTGGTTGCATTTTTGTAACCTCTATAGCTTACAGTTAGTTACAGTGCTAATAAGCTTGAAGTGAGCTGTCATTCTACCTGATGGATGGGGTTGACAGCTCACTTCACCTCAGTTTTCACGGTGAGTTTTATACAGAAAATAAATCGGCCTGCTCCAAGCTTCAACCGGGCACCCCGATTCTGTCATTTTTATTTCCCTATAAATTCCATTCTCTTCCGCAGTCTATTTAAAATTCCCAGAACTTTCATACAGTGCAATATTACAGCTAACGTCAGATTAACAGTTCACCCGCTCTCAGCCGGAGTGCGTTTTAATAAGAGTGCAGCGTAAAATTAATTTTAAAGTAACATGTTGCCACAAACATGAGATGTCTCTAATAAAACCGAGTCCCTATGTTACTTGAAAATTGCGTTGAAAATATTGTAGTTCTCATTTTGTGGTAGTCAGTACTTACTTATATTGTTTGGTTTTTAAAAATGTTTTGTATTTGTGTGTTGTGTGTGTGCGAGTTTTATGTGTTTGTGGTGAAATATAATTATAATATATTATAAGTAAATAAAACTGCTTCGATATTTTGTGGTCTGTCAGTATTGGTCCGAGGATGGGTAACCATCTTCACATACTCGTACCAAGACCCCTCCTCGCCTCGGAAAGCACGTTAAGCCGTTGGTCCCGGAAGGCATTCGTAGATCTTTGACAGTCGTTACGGGTCGTCAGAAGCCCGAAAGTCTGACAACCAGTCTTACCAAGGGTATTATCCTTGGTAAGACTGTACTGTACTGACTGTACTGTATTTTACCCTTGTTGTAGAGGTCAGATAAGCAGTCGCTCCATGTAAAATACCGGTATTTAGCTGCATCCGGTTAGGCTGTAAGCCGACTACAACATAGTTTGGAAAAGGCTAGAAGATGTAGATAATTAATATAATTTTACCTTCCAGAGTAAATAATATAAACACACGTAGGTATTTATTTTCACTCCCAGAGAAAGCTTTATCAATCGATTTGGTAAATTAAACTGAAAACAGAAGACTACACCATCACGAAGTTAATTAAAACTTTAAAATCATATGCTAATAGGATCGTGTCATCAAAACAGCAATTATCACCAGATTCGTGTTAATTACATGCATGGTCGAGCTTCCTATAGTCCGTATTATTCTCATCAGTAATATTATCAGTACAAAGACTAATTAAATTGTAATTTGTATCAAATTATCACGTGATTTAGTGTACCGGAAATATGGTATTTTTACTGTTTTCAACTGAGAACAAATCGGTGTTTTTAAGGTTCCGTACCCAAAGGGTAAAAACGACCCTATTACTAAGACTCCGCTGGCCGTCTGTCTGTCTGTCTGTCACCAGGCTGTATCTCATGAGCCGTGATAGCTAGACAGTTGAAATTTTCACAGGTGATGTATTTCTGTTGCCGCTATAACAACAAATAAAAAAATAAAATAAATTTAAAATTTAAAGGGGTTTATAAGAAACGTTTTTATTCGGCGTCTTATGCCTTGTGGTACGAAACAAGACAGTGCAGAAAAAACGAATAAACAAACATTGATTTTCATATATTATTAAATAATGTTATCTACAATATTATCTAAATGTTATAATTATATTACGCCATAATATATCCGCTACTGAAATTGCAGTCTCATAGACTGATATTTTTTGATTCCACAATAAAAGTAATATTGGATCGTAAAAAAATGATGAATCTCTCCGCAGTCTGCTTCAGTAAACATAAAACTCCATAAAAACGTTTAATTTCGTCGAGACCAAAATAGACCACATTGGAAACAAAATACAGTACAGTAAAATTCGGACCAAAACTAATTGAAATTAATAATTAAACTGTATGTCAACAGGATTTTCAGTGACCACGTACGGCTTTCATTATGTTTTCGGTTTGTGGTCAATTTTCACGAGAGCCGGTATGTAAGCAACTGTACTGTTTACAAATTACACAAAGAATAATTAATTGGAATGACCACATTTATTTGTTATTCAAACAAAGTTTAATCAGGCATGAAATACTCACACAGACCACAACATAAGGCTTATATAATCAGCTTAAAATGTTCCCACTGCTGGGACACAAGCCTCCTCTCGGTGAGAGGGAGTGGGCCATAATCCACCACGCATTCCAATACGGGTTGGTAGATGTCACATATCTTCGATTTTTGTGGTTCTAGGACATGCCGGTTTCCTCACGCTCACCGTTTTGAGAGCAGTGGTGATGAAATAATGTATACAAGGTAAAGCGTCTCGTCTGGGTTCGAACCTACACTCTACAACTCGTGAGTTGCCACTGGGCCACCACTGCTTGGAATCAACATAAGAGTTAATTTCTCGCCGGCTGGTCGACACTTCACGTGACCAGAGGGCTGGATCATTCTTAAGCCAAAGAATTTGCATTGCCATTCAACGTGGCAATGCTGCCAGTCTTCTGGGCACGTTTTCGGATGACACCGATGCGGACGAATACTTCGACGCCTAAGTGTCCTTTGTTTGTACAGTAAGTTAGTTAGTCATTTAATTTAGTATCTAGTGTAAATAGTTTGTATTTGCTTTTGATTAATCTTAAATGTGAATAATAAATAAATTTATATAGAGTTAAACGTTTCCTACAAGACATTTTTTTTATTTCAACACGTTTTGATTATAAGTTCCGTTCAACTAAAAATTTCTAACCGTTCCCTTCACTCGCTCAACACCACATAAAAACCACGTAACAAAATCATTCACCAACCATCATTCGTTTCCACAGAAATAGTAACTAAACTTTTTATACGCTATAATTTCGGCACGCCCGCTGCCAGCTATGTAATTTTGCGTTTAATAATACATATTATAATATAATCCATACTAGTATTACAAATTCGAAAGTAACTCTGTCTGTCTGTATATTACCTTTTACCACGCCTAAACCACTTAAGGGATTTCGCTAAAATTTGGCAGAGAGATAGATTGAATCCCGGAGAAGGACATAGGATAGTTTTTATGGACATTACTTGCGGGCGAAGCAGCGGGCGGAAACTAGTCAGTCTATAATTTTCTCAATGCTGGGACACAGTCCTCCTCTCTGTGAGGCGGAGAGGGCCGTAATCCACCACGCGAGCCCCGAACGGGTTGGTAGATGTCACATGTCTTCAAATTTTTGGGTCTAGGACATGCCGGTTTCCTCACGATGTTTTTCTACACCGTATTGGGAGCAGTCGTGATGAAATAATTTACACAAAGTAAAGCGCTTGTCTGGGTTCGAACCTGCGACCTACAACACGGAAGTCGCGGCCGATACCACAGGGTCATCACTGCTCTCGTGTAATATAATTTACCTCCTAAGTTTACACTAGCGTGGAACGGGAAGTATGCAAATCTATTTCTGTAGTGCTGGATTTTGATTCGAGCGAAGTCAAAGGCATATGAATAAAATATGCATGTATTATATTTATGTAAGTACTAGCAGTGCCCCGCGGTTTCACCCGCATAAGTGTCGATATCGTGGGAATATCGGGATAAATATATCATATGTCCTTTCCCGATACTCAAACTATCTCTATACCAAATTTCATCTAAATCGGTTCAGCGGATTAAGCGTGAAGAGGTAACAGACAGACAGACACACTTTCGTATTTATAATATTAGTATGGATTAGTATGGATTTATAAGTTAGTCGGGAACGCACCCTTGTTAAATGACAACTCTAAACCCTAGCTTAGAGTTGTCATTTAACAAGGGTCCGATACGGGGCGCTACCTTAAGTAGTCTCGTTCTCTTGCTTTCGGACTGAAACTCAAACTCAAAGCATTTATTTCAATGAGGGTTTTCGTAAAAATTAACGACACCAGTTGGCACCACTGTGACAAGAGGTCTTCCAATATAAAATATATGATGACGTTCATCATTCGATTCATTCATTCGTTCATCATTCAGTCATGACTAAAGAAAATATAGGCTCTTTGACAGATGCCTGGACCTGACGTGACAGTGCTGCCACCTAGCGAACGTCATTTCAGAAAACCCTCATTAAACCATTTACAGTCACTTTTGAATTTATTGTCAAGAAATCGTTCGGTCCAAAAATATAAAGCTATCCCAAAGCGTAGGTACCTATGGAGAAGAACGGACAAGAAACTCCATGGATACTCTTTTAAAATTATATTTTACAAAAATATTAGTTACATCATTACTTTTTCTTCTTCTTCATGAGGCTTCTTCATGCATCCCAAAAAATGATATGCGTTTATATGTGATATGTTTAAATAGCGTCTGATTCACGGTTGCCAGTCCGTTTTGCTCCATAAGTACCTTGCTGATTTAAAAGGTTATTCTCTAGTTTTCTAACAAATTTATCACACTTATCATGATTTACCTTTTCCTTTCTTCCATAAAACCTAGTACAGATTTATAGAGCAATCACATAAAGCTAACGCAAAAGGAAAACCAGTTTACACGAAAAACAGCCTTGAATAAAATAAACAACCTCTTTTCTGAGCTAAAATAGGCTAACACTGTAAAAGTCTTCCAAATACCAAAGGTGAGTCGAAAATTGACGCGTTCCTAAAAGAATTCGTAGAAAAAATCTAGATTTTTGCGTCACGTTATTAGTAAATGACACACCGGTTAATGTAGCTAAGCTTCTATGGAAACATTAAATCTAAACATTATAAAGGTAACTATTACGTTGTTTGGGCATGTCAATTTATGTTTATTCCCAGAAACATGGGTGTATTTTGTGGATTTTACTGTCAGAACAGTTCATGGTGATAAAAATATTGACAAGTCAGCAAGTTGGTGGTGGGGCTGACTGCCTAGGTTGCACGGATGCATATGCATGTACGTGTATAAATTATGGTATGTTTTTTCTGTTCTTGGGCGAATAATAACTTTTTTTATTGTTTTTTTCTTTGTTAGATTTTTTTTAATGTTTGTATTTTCTATGCGTGTCCCAAATTAAATATTTTTCTTATGGAAAAAAATTGGTTTAAACAAAAAAAAATCTGTGTCCTGTTAAATATTTGCAAACTGCAATCACCAATCAGAATACGAAAAAAAGTGATTACAGAAATTGTAACGACCGTAGACCTTTTAGCAGTGGTCGTTTTCAGGATGGTATCAAACTGAAAATTATTCTTTACAGCAACATCAGCAAAAGGGTCTTTTAACTGCGTCAGTAACAAAAGCTTTTACGGGTCTTCTGTCGATTAAAATTAAAAGGCAGTATACGTTTTTATTGTATAATTAGTACACCTGGAATTACAATTGGCTCGTTTCCTAATATTGGTATTCTGGGGGAGTCTGATAAGGTAGGTAATGCTACATTTAGGGCGGTAATGTTTTGCTATGTTATTTTTACTGTTTTGGGCTTCCCGGGTGTGCAATTATCGCCTTTATTGCTATGGTAGGTGATAGTTGTATAATAATGATTACGTAGCACTCGCTAATTCCCGTTATTAAAATATTTGAAAATTTAGTCGCACCCTCATCTCAGCGACAATCGATGTTAAAAACTTTTCAAAAGAGGTGCTTTAGACAGATTGAGACAGAGCTCAGACTGAACATTCTTCATATTACTAGAATTTCCCAGATGTAAGGAGGGCCCGTGGCTAAATGGATACAGCCGCACAGGTCGATCGATCAGGTTAAGCTACGCTTACCGCGGTTGGTCTGTGGATGGGTGACCATCTTTATAATGTACCAAGACCCCTCCATACCTCGGAAAGCACGCTAAGCTGTTGGTCCCGGCTGTCATTCGTGGATCTTTGACAGTCGTTACAGGTAATCAGAAGCCCGGAAGTCTGATAACCAGTCTTACCAAGGTATTACCCAGTGACTGGGTTGTGGAGGTCAGATAGCCAGTCGCTCCATGTAAAATACTGGTATTCAACTGCATCCGGTTAGACTGGAAGCCGACCCCAACATATTAGGGAAAAGGCAGGCAGATGATGTAAGGATGTAAACAAAGTAAAAGTGGCGTTCGGTAGGTCCTTAACCTCATGGGAAACAGCGTGAGTTTATGTAAACTCGATTCAAACTTATGTTTCAAATTAATATTAATTCAAGTTAAACAAATATAAACTTTATTATACTGCGAATTAAGTTGATTTCAGAGTGACTAGTACTATTGAAAAAGTTATAAAAATGTATGAAATTGTAGCGTAAACTGAACTTTGTGTAGGATTTAAAATAACTTTTCCATAAAGTCATATTTGCTTACATTTTTGGCAAATAAATCAATCGAATCTCCCGAATCTCTTTAAAGTAAGAGTGAACAGGCTTCTTCTGGGTGAGCTCACTCCATCGTAGACTTTGTCTCTGTCATCTCTGACCTAGACTAGAGTCAAGAGCAAACCCATTTCAAATAAAAAAAAAAAAAAATCACGGTTACAGATTATGTATACGTGTTTGCTTATGTAAATTATACTTGGTACCTACACAATTATGGTATCCAGCAGATATATTCCACCCCTTCCATATTTGCAGTAAACACAGTTTTACTGCTTATTACCGCACAATCATGTCTGCCTTTGTCTCAGATTGTGCCGACAATTACCATAAAAGGGGCGAGAGGGTGGCAATACTCATAAGGGTGAAATTATCATTATTTATGATGATAATGTTTATGACGCGCTTTGGATTATTAGGCTTTATGGGATGGCGAACGAATTTTGGTTGGATTATGTTGGAAACCGAGTTTGGTAATCTATGATTATGAGATGATGGTGTACTGTAAGTACACCTCTGCCCAACCCTTTGGGTAAATAGGCGTGATGATAATGTTCGTTATGTTATGATAACGATTTGCGTGAAAATATAATGGTAAACATAAAGTAACTATGGTATTTCACGTTAAACAAATATCAACTTTATTTCAATGACAATTAAGTTGATTTCAGAATGACTATCACTATTGAAAAGTTATAAAAATGTTTGAAATTGTAGTGTAAACTGAACTTTATTGTGTAGGAGTTAAAGTTATTTTTCCATTAAATCATATTTTGTTTACATTTTTGGCAAATAAATCGCGAGTGCAGTTATGTATGTGTATATTGTGTATATCCTGTTTCGACTTGTAGGAACAGAAGTGTAAACACAGAAAGTATTTTAAACAAGTACATTCAGACTTTGTCTCTAAGATTGCCTTGCCAACGTGAAAAGTGTTGCAGGTGTTTGAAAGTGGCATACTTAATTATTTTCATATATTTTTTTAAAGTTTTTTGTCAAAGAAAAGAAAATAACAAAAAAAAAACCAACATTATGATATTGCAATGAACAATACATCTAGCTAAACTTTACAATAAAACAGTTACGAAGTCCAAACTGTACAGACACCAGCACATCAAGCTACTACAATCTGTCAAATTTCTTTAATAGAATTTCAACTTTATCGCTAAAGCATGAGATTCAAGGTTGATTGGGAAAATTTTATAGTTTCGGGTAGCTTGATGTGCTGGCGTCTCAAAGTCAAAAAAAGTCAAAGCATTTATTTCAAATAGGCACATAAAAGGCACTTTTGAACGTCAGAAATTACAAAAAAAATAGAATTGATTCTAGTCGCCCATTCCAAAAGGTAGTTTTCGTATGGAGAAGAACGGGCAAGAAACTCCACCGTTACTCTTTTAAAATATTTTACAAAATTTTGCATACATTAATTATATAATAATAATATGTGAACACGATGCACCTAAAATAAAACCAATATACCACAATAGGTAAAAGACTTAAAAATGAAACCATGACATATATAAATTAATTATCTGATAGATACATGGTGCTCACATATTTACAAACATGGTAAAGGTAAACGATTTTCAAAAAAAAAATAACAAGTAATAAGTCAGGGTGTGAGTTAAAGTAGTTACAGAATGTAAATCAATGTCAAAAAAAAGTATAAATTTACAATTAAATTAACAACCAGTTTGATTTTGTCTAGGCTCCAGATTGTCCTATGGAGCAGGACCAGCATGTTTCCAAGCGTTCTTATCTTGGATATAATCTTCTAATTTATAGTATGCTTGACAGTGTACGTTTAATGTGAGTTTTAAATTTTCTTTCATTTAACTGCAATATATCACATGGTATTTTATTGTAACATTTAACACAGTACCCCATAAAAGATGTATGTACCTTGGCTAATCTGAAAAATGGTTGATGTATTTTATCTTTATTTCTAGTATTAAAATTATGTCTATCGCTTATTTTATTAAAAAGATGTAGATTTTTTCTTACATACATAATATTATCATAAATGAATTGGCAAGGTACCGTCATAATATTAATCCTTTTAAAAAGTTATCTGAGAGATTCGCGGCGACGTAGATTATAAATGGCTCTGACAGCTCTTTTTTGCAAAATAAAGATGGATTCAATGTCAGCAGCTCGACCCCATAGTAAAATGCCGTACGACATAATGCTGTGAAAGTAGCTAAAATAGACTAGACGCGCGGTTTCTACATCAGTTAATTGTCTTATCTTTCTACATACATAGTCTGTACATAGAATATTTTTTAAAACAATAAGGCCGGTTTTAGTGCTTGACCGACCGTCGGTACGTACGTCGGTCGCGCTTGTCATTTATATGAAAATTCACAAGTCGTTACAGTGCTCGACCGACAGTGCGCTTGTGAATTTTCATACAAATGACAAGCGCGACCGACGTACGCACCGACGGTCGGTCAAGCACTAAAACCGGCCTAATTGCTACGAGGTGTGGGTCTGATGCCGAATATATAGTTTTTAGAATTTTAATCCGTTTGTCTGGATGTATATATGTTCCGAATTGGCGCAAAAACAAAAAAAAAATGGCTTACACATACTTAATAATCTGAATTAATACATAATACACTTTTAATCCCGGTACCTAGTAATCAACCAACCAAATCTTTCCTGTAGAATTTTTTCCGATATCCACGCGGTCAAAAGCTAGTCTAAAACAAACTTCAAATTAAACCCAATTCAGGAGATTCCAATCTTCAAACGTCTACCACCATCAGTATTGAATTACGAACCCTTTTTCAAAGTCGGTTAAAAAGAGATTTCTATCAGTATGTTATCCAAGTTAAAGTAACCGATAGATTTAGGCAAATCGTGTACCATTAGATGTGGCTTTCCAAAATGTTAGTGGCTCGGGAATTCTATATGTGACTCTATACGTGACTTTAGGCAAAGTTTATTTTAAAAATTCTGGGGACGTTTGCCATTTGCGTAGGTACCTACTAGTTTTTAGTTATTCTGGTGAATTTTGAAAAGCTCTCTCCATTTATTTTAAATGTTAGAGAATTTTTTCAACTGTGTCTTTGATAATTCTGGAAAATTTTCAGTTTAAATAAATATTTAACTGTCATTCAAATCGTCCTATAAAAGTGAGCTGAAAATAAAATAATAAAAACTTGATTCAGTTCAGAAAAAAACACGGTACAATATAAAAAAACAAAACTGGTAGCAGGTTACAAAAAGCCTTAGTTAGGTGCTTGGTTTTTACAAATGCCCTGGACCCTACGCTAGGATTCCCTGTGTCGTGGAGTCCAGCTTTCGAGGTCTGAATAATGACCGCTGCAGTAAATGATCACAGTAGAAATTATCGTGATATAATTATCATGACATGGCCTATAGAGCATTTTTTGACACCGTAAAATCTAAACCCCGGTACCATCATTTTCATGACAGCTGTCACCTTCTAGGAGACCATAGCTTTAGCTGGTTTTCCGATATTTATAGAGCGCATAATACTTAGTACCTACCTAATCTACATTAGAAAAATATATTTTATTTCATTTATGTTTTGTCCGTTTTAAGGCATTGCGCTTTTTGTGAGCACCTTATAACGTAACATGTCATGAGTTTACATTGACTCATGAGATGTTACGTCAGAAGTTGCGGCATCAACACAGTTTTACTATCGGCATTACACAAAGGCTATGGTAACAATCGACTCTTTAGTTCTCTGTTTATTTTAGCCGAAAGCTTAGGTGTTTGTAAACCTTCAACATTACTTTTGAAATCTTAAAACAATTTATATCTGGGTTTTCAGTCTGCATTCATTCACCACCATCCAAAGTAAACTCAATAAAAATACACTTGAATGAACAAACAAAAATTTATATAAAGTAGCAACGTCACTTTTCTTTCAGCAACACTATCCAGATATCGTCGATCTCAAATGAAACTAACAGAAAAACATTCATTTTATGCTAGGTATTTTAAAAAAAGTTTTTTGGGGTTCCGTACCCATAGGGTCACCGTTGGCACCTTGTGGATATTATTAAGGCTCCACTGTCCGTCCGTTTGTCACAGAGTTATATCTTTTGAACTGTAATAGGTAACCACTTGAAATTTTCACAGAGTGTGTACTACCAAGGCCGCTATAACAAGAAGTATAAAATTCAGGTTTCGATTCAAAAAAGTGTTTTTTGTAAAAAAAATATGTAGTGTTAAGTATTATTGTACGGACGCCAGCACATCAACCTACCACAATCTGTCAGATTTCTTTAATAGATTTTCAACTTTATCGCTAAAGCATAAGGTTCAAAGTTGATTGGGAAAATCTGACAGATTGTGGTAGGTTGATGTGCTGGCGTCTGTACTGTGGGACGGAACCCTTCGTGTGCGAATCCGACTCGGACGTAGCCGCTTTTTTACAAACACTGGCCGCAAATAACTGATTATTAAAACCACATAGAACGGCCATGAGCCACGTTTTAGTGCCCAATAAAGAAACAAAAATCTACGCCATCTTTATTGCTAAGATTAAACATTAAACACTATTGTATCGTAAAATGTTTTAATGGACTGTGGCTTTTGGCTTGGTCGGTATGTTGTGGGTTGGAGGTGTGTTGGGTCAGCAGTTTAAGGGGATAGTAAGATTGTTAGTTGTATTTTTGCTCATAAAAAGGAAAATTTGGAAAATCCAAAAGTGCACGACTTTTAATGCTCATTTAGTCGTATAAAAAACCATAGATATAGATAACATAAAAACATAATTATTAGTTAGATTTTTATTAATTATAATTATTAAACTTACTACTTTAAATAACAGAGCCATTTTCAATAGGGTTTCTCCTATTATAGGTGAAACTAATATATTAAAAAAAAAAACTCAGTTAATTGATTTATTCGCAAGTTACATGTTTTCAGGTTTCACACTTGATTGACGGGATAATTTTTAGAAATATTTTGATGTTAATTTAGTTTATTATGCATTAAAAGAATTTTTGTAAATACAGAAATAATCTCAATTAAATTATCTATACACATCATCGTCATCTGCCTAGCCCATAAAAAAAATGACCCCATAAATTAATCTATACAATGGTATAGTCTGACATCATCATCATCTGCCTTGGCAGATGATGATGATGTCAGACTATATGACAAACATTATAAAATCTTTTACCAACTATGTTGGGGTCGGCTTCCAGTCTAACCGGATGCAGCTGAATACCAGTATTTTACGTGAAGCGACTGCCTTTCTGAACTCCACAACCCAGTTACTGGGTAATACGATACCCCTAGGTAAGAATGGTTGTCAGACTTTCAGGCTTCTGAGAACCCGTAACGACTGTCAAAGATCTACGGATGACAGCCGGTTTAACGTTCACCCATCCACGGACTAACCGCGGCAAAGGTTTACATGAAATAAATGAATTTATTTAGATTATTTATTTTACGTTACTAAAAAATGGTGTTTCATTGAAGACACTCTAGCAACGGTATCCTAATGCATAGCTCTATAGTTAAAAACTTAATAAATACTCAGTTACATTTAAACAACACTGGAAGACTTTAGATTCAGAAAAAGCTTAAAGAAAATAACAATAAATTCTTGAGTCATATCTATATGAAGGGCAGGTACAAACAGAGCGTTTCACACGCAAACAAATGTAGTTTGCGTCCACATTCGATAAACATGCGAGTATTTCAACAACTTACTAGTAATCTGTTGGCATTCAGCGAATAATTCTTTACAGCGGTTAAAATTCCAGACTCTTACAGTCACGCATGTTGCGCGCGCAATGTGGACTCGGCACATAATTTTCCGCGTGCTAGTCGCTTTGCGAGAAAAACGCTAGACTGGATAAGGTCTAAAAGTAATAGCCTGCACATGGTGTGCTGATGTATATACATACATCAGCACACATGTGCAGGCTATTACGTCAGATGTAGATACCTAAATCTGACGTAGGGCACTACCCAGGGCACTCAGGGTATGAAGAAAAAAAAAATATTTTCACACCACCTGCTCGAAAATGTCAAATTATATGTCAAGCAACCTTAACCTAAAGTGAGTCATTAGTGGCCGGGGGCACAGCCGGTCAATAATGTTGTAATGGATTTCATTATGACCCGCTGGTCAATAATGTGATTTGAATTTGGAATCTCACATGCTCAGCTAAATTGGCAGTATAGTACTAACAAACACCCTTTGGTGCCAGAAAGTAGCCTAAAGTACATAGAACAAACATTTTCATACGAAGGGTTTACTGACCTTGCACTGTTTTGACAAACTACAAAGATAATATTTTGCCATACGACAACAATACTTTGACATGCGACAGTCCCTTTGGCTATGTGATATTTTATTATTTAACTTTTCAGTTACGACTCCGGGGTTTCTTACCTTTATATTTTAGTATCGGCGCCCCACGGTTTCACACGCAAAAGTTTCAATCCCGTGGGAATATCGGGATAAAAAGTAGCCTATATGTTAATCCAGGGTGTCAGCTACCTGCACACAAAATTTTATCAAAATTTGTCCAGTAGTTTGAGCGTGAAGAGGTATAAAACATATAAACACACACATACACTCACAAACTTTCGCCTATATAATATTAGTGTGATAAGAACAGTAGGTATTATTAGAAGATACATAGTTTACTATGTCATCATCATAATCATCAGCTTTTCAACCGAAAGACGTCCACTGCTGGACATAGGCCAAGGTCCCCAAGCAACGCCACTTTGACCAGTTCTGTGCTTCTCGCATCCAGTGGATTCCTGCCGCTTTCACCAGGTCATCGGACCACCTTGTAGGAGGTCTTCCAACGCTACGTCTTACGTTACGCGGTCGCCACTCTAGAACCTTTCGGCCCCATCGGCCATCTGTTCTTCGAGCAATGTGCCCTGCCCACTGCCATTTATGTTGGCAAGTCTTCGGGCTACGTAGGCTATGTATCCTTACTAAAATTATAAATGCGAAAGTAAGTTTGTTTGTTTGTTTGTTACCTTTCACGCCTAAACCACTGAACCGATCATCCTAAAATTTTGCATATACGTTGTCAGGTGTACAGAAACGGATATAGGGTACCGTTCGTCCCGAAAAAAAGTGCTGTTCCCGAGGAAAATAACAATAACGTTATTATGGTAATAGATGGCGCCGCGTGTCTTTCGAATCAAAAACAGGACAACGTCAGTCGGGTCAGCTAGTCTACCAATAATATTGTTCTTCTCTTCATAATACAGTAACAATATTTTTCTTATTCTCGTTGGTCATTGATTCCTTTTGTTTTTCTCTGTCTCCAAATATTTGTGTTACTGAGATTTTATTCGATGTATTATTATGGAAATGAGGGGTCCGTGGCTAAAGGATAACAGCCGCACTGCTCGATCGATCAGGTTAAGCTACGCTTGCCACGGTTGGTCTGTGGATGGGTGACCATCTTTACATACCGAGACCCCTCCATGCCTCAGAAAGCACGTTAAGTCGTTGGTCCCGGCCGTTATTCGTGGATCTTTGACAGTCGTTACGGGTAGTCACAAGCCCGAAAGTCTGAAAACCAGTCTTACCAAAGGGTATCGTATTATACAGTAACTGGATTGTGGAGGTCAGATAGGCAGTCGCTCCATGTAAAATACTGGTATTCAGCTGCATCCGGCTAGACTGGAAGCCGACCCCAACATAGTTGGGAGAAGGCTAGGCAGATGTTGAGGATGTATTAATATGAAAATAGTAAGAAAACAACAAATAGTCATGACATTGTTCTTTCTAGAAGCAATATCCGATATGCTCAATTGGTAGGTACCTACCTAAATACGCATGAAGTTCTGAGTAAATACACTTTTAACAGGACCAACTACGGAACGATTTGTATGCATTAGGTTTTTTTATGTTGTTTTTATCATAGAAGCAACAACAATAATCAACTCAGGATTGTAATATATTGATTTAAAAGAGTAGTTTGTTGGAGTTTTTTACCCATTCTTTTCCATAGACATCTACGTTTTGGATTGGGCGTGAAAGAGTCGGTCAGTAAGTCAAAAAGTTGAAGCTAGTTGCGTTAACTTTCGAACTGACCGATTCTTTAACATTCAAAAGTGCCTGTAAATGGTTTAATTTAAATAAATGCTTGTAGTTTCAGTTTTAGCAACCACCTACTGAAAAACCAGTTGCTGTAGACAACAACTTTTATATAGATCGAACAAAATCAACACGGGTAAGCCAAACAAATCTAATAAACAGGGATAGTCGACCCAAATCGCATTCACAGAAACAAAAACAAATCGATACTAACAAATCGACTTCGCGTGACAGTTTCGTATAAAACAAGCCAGTCCCACGTGGTTAATATATTCTGTAGGTTTATGTGGGAAGTCGGGACCAATATCACATAATATAAATCTATGAAGCAGACTATGGAGGGCGAAAACGCGACGCGGGTTTCAAATAGAACGAAATGTTTAGGGGTCGTTTCCAATGTCGTCGTGTTGTAAATTAAATGCCAATGGTTTCTCCTAAAACCACTTTAGTAGATAGAACATAGGTTAGTTGTGTATATTACGTCGGTTTGAATTTCCCAGTTTGAGCAAAGTGATAACGGGGTTTCCCATAAGGTATTTATGTCTCAATAGAGTCCCGGAGTCTGGATTTCTGCCTGTTTCTTTTTTTTTTTCAGGATTGGAAATCATCAAATGACCCCTCCCGCTCTGGGTGGAGTGGAAGAGAGTGTCAGACTCTTACTGACAAAAAATGGCAATAGGCTCACCCCTATTTCATGGGGCTTCTCCATAACTGGAGAAAAGTGGGTGTATTATAATAATAATAATAATAATAATTCATTTATTTCGGGTAACTAGGCCCATAGAAGACAACATTACAAAACATATTACACAATAATCTGATAATAAAATTATAATAATACTAAAATTCATAATAAATGTCAAAAAAATAAAATAAAATTACGACAACACATACAAAAATAGGGTTAATAACGCCTGCTAATAAAATAATAATAATACAATTCATAATAAATGTCAAAAAATAAAATAAACTTACGACAATACATACAAAAATAGTGTTAATAACGCCTGCTAAACGGCCTCACCTGAACATGCCTGCTGCAGCAATGCAACATATAGGGGCAGTCCAGCCTATCGGCAATCATCGCCAGGACTGCGTTGGAGCTGGCCCGTACTCTGCGCACCAGAGAGATGCTCCGCCTGCGCATAGTTGCATGAAAACAGGCGGTGCGCTCCTCCGCGAACATGCCCGAGGCGCTGCAGAACCGAGGCAGCCCCACCACAATCCTAAACGCATTATTGTAAAGAACGCGGAGGTCGCTATAGCACTTCTTTGTGTAACGAGCCCACAAGCTGCAGGCGTAAAGGGATGTACAATATGCTCTAAATAATGTGACTTTCACCTTTCCTGAACACCTAGCAAACCTGCGGGCTATCATGTTGGCTCGTATTGAGAGCGACCTCCGCTCTCTCCCAATATCCTCATTATCATTTAGGTCAGGCGTAAGAATATGTCCCAGATATTTAAATTTATTCACCCTCTCCAGAGGTGTCCCGTTAAGTCTAACTGACGGAACATTCTGGGGACTTACAGCACCAACTCCAAAAACCATGAACTGGCTCTTTGCCACGTTATATCGCAAACCATGATCACGAGCATAGTCTTCACATAGACTTAACAACCTCCTCAGACCACATACCGACGCACTCAGCAACACCATATCGTCTGCATAACTGAGATTATTCACAGATACTCCATCAATATGGCAGCCGACATGGCAGTTGCTGAGCGCGACGATCAGGTCATTCATGTACACGTTGAATAGCGTAGGAGATGTCAACCCGCCCTGCCTGACACCACATTCAAGTTCATATAGCTCTGACATCACCCCTCCCCATCTCACACAATTCTTTTGATGCCCATACCAGAACCGAAATAGGCTGGTAATTTCATTCGGTAAGTTAATCTGGTCTAACTTGCTCCACAGGACATCATATTGGACTAAATCGAAAGCCTTGGAGAGGTCCAGGAAGCATGCGTATACCGGCGTGTTTCTCTTCGTATAATAGTTGACGGTGTGCTTAAGGCACAGTATCGCGCTCTCCGTTGATAGCTGTGGACGAAACCCGAACTGGTTGTCGTGGAGAGTTACGTAATTGTTCAGCTGTGCATTAAGCAGGCCATCAAAAACTTTAGCCGCTGTGGTAGCGAGAGAGATAGGCCTGTAGTTATTGGTATCAGCTAAGTCACCCGTCTTATTTTTAACTACCGGCACTACCACGGTTTTCATAAAATCATCCGGCAAATAGCTGTGGCTCAAACACAGGGAGTAAAACATGGCTAATACTCGCGAGATGTGAGGTCCAGCGTGCAGGAAGTGCTCAATACTGAGTCCATCGTGACCCGGTGATTTTCCTCGAGTCATGTGCCTTATGACACTAGCTACCTCTTTCGCACTAAATCTCGTTCCGACAACATGACCACTTCTGTCAGTATTGAGCACCTCACCGTCTGGACCACGCGGCGATTTAACAGCAAAATGCTCTTTAAAAAGATCAGCAATACCCTTAGGATCACTCACCCCGCCGACGCTCGCAGGAAGTCCAGGTCTGACGTTGATTTTAGTATTATAGGTACGCCGCCTAACCCTAGGGATCACAAGCGTGATGTTATGTTATGCTGATATTACAAGAAAGAAAAAACAATCTGAATCAGAAAAGTTACAAAAATGATAAGAAAATTTCTTTTGGACCCGACAAGCGAGGTAATTACAAAATTGCGATGTGTACTGAAGATTCCATAATATTTAATTTCAATTTATTGGCAAAACTAACCTAAACAGTGAACGAACGAATGATTTCTTACTATAATCAAGCTCGTTAGTAACTTGTATGCAGTATTTATAGACCGATTTTATGAATGCCATGAATTTCAGCCGTCAAAGCAGCATGAAACTACATCAAGTTTTTGTGATTCAGTCATCGTACGGTCAGAATATATGTATATGTGCAAACTTAGTAACATTCATAAGTAAAGTCATTGCCTATTTAATAATTCATATGTAGTCCGGGATATAAAATTGTTTATTCAATGAGGGTTTTCGTGAAAATTTATGACACCAGTTGGCACCACTCTGTGACAAGAGGTCTTCCAATATAAAATATATGATGACGTTCATCATTTGATTCATTCATTCGTTCATCAGTCAGTCATGACTAGAGAAAATATAGGCTCTTTGACAGATGCCTGGACCTGACGTGTCAGTGCTGCCACCTAGCGAACGTCATTTCAGAAAACCCTCATTGAAACTCTACACGTCAATTTGCCGTGTAATAGTATTTTCGCAGTTGACAATTAGCTATTGAATAAGCGTACAATTTTAGCAGGTTTTCAATTTGCTAATCAATTAATTACCCTGACTTTACTACAAATTATAACTACCTGCAACCTTAAAAAAACCTGAGACCTGGAAAACTTGAAACTAGAGAAGCCGATGCATTCCACTAGTTTCTATGACAAATCCTTTACTGTTCAAGCAGTACGGTTATGGAATGACTTGCCCGTGTCGGTAAGGTGTGCTCAATCTATGTCCACTTTTAAAATTATGGTAAAAAAGCACTTCCTCTTTCCTTAAACATCATCATTATTATTATTTTCTTTGCTCCTGTTTCATGTTTATTATTATATGTATATATTTATTTATATTAGTATAATATACTTTATGTATGTATTTATTGTATTATGTAAATGGTACACCACGGACTACCTACAGTATTTGTCTGTTCTTCCCCTTTTTAAATCTATCCAAAGGTTGTCTTTAAAAGATCGCTCTTAGCGATGAGACCGCCCATTGTGTCACCCTTTGAACAGTTTCTATATTTATATCTGTAATTTATATGGTGTACATAATAAAGAGTATTCTATTCTACAACATTTTTTTTTTAAATCAACTCTATTCCTAACTATAAGAATCGTTAGGCAACTTAGTTAACTTCAGAATGGCTTAAAACACAAACTTATATTACAACTGCTTCATTTGCAACTGAAACTGGACAATGTGCCTACAATTGGATTAAAATCTAAAATCTCAAAAGCGTGTTGATTTAATATTCAAGTCGCGGCTGTTCACAAACTTATTCTGTCTATCTTGTTTTTTTCCGTCCTGGTGATGATTGCCAACAGACTGGATTGCCCTTATATCCAGCAATGCTGCAGCAGACATATTGTTACCCTGCAAGTGTTCGTTTTTTTCAGATGCTTGTTATCCTTTTATGTATCATTTTGAGTATGAGTATTGTTACTTGAATTAAACAAATTTTATATTATTACTGGTTTCTGCCCGCGTGAAATTTTACCCTCCCCCCATTTACCCTCTTAGGGGTGAATTTTCAAAAAACTCTTTCTATTGGATACCAATTCTTGACAAAGAACACACCGTCCAAATTTCATGTCTCTAGGACCAGCAGTTTAGGCTGTGCATTGATATATCAGTCAGTCTGTTTCGTTCCCATCAAAACTCGTTTCCTACATGACGTTCACATTTTTCTCTGGGCTTACCAGCAGTAACGAGACGTCAAATTTTTGATTGTCATGCATTGTACGCAAACGTCAAAGCTCAGAGCACAATGACAGTTCGTAACGGACGCCGATCGGAACACGCGCGACTTCGCGACCAGCTCGAAAGCATTAGAAATTCTAACCGACTCCGTGTGATCATCATCTCATCTCATCAACATAACCAAACCTTGGCCCCATCGTCAGCTCACGGACATCCGGAAGTTCAACGAGTGTCAGTTTGCAGTCTGAGGTACGTACTTTGCACATATCCTTACTGTTGGCTGCCTAGATCAAAGTGAACATCTTATTTTTATCGTGTAACTCGTCAGACCTTTCATCCAGGTCTTCCCTGGGTAGCAGAAAGCCATCACAGTATTTCGGCGTGGTGCGAATGCTACACAGTCAGTACTTTGAATTTTATATAATTGTGTTACTTATGTCTTTTTTAAAGTTTCTTTTTAATTACATTAAATTATATAAAAGTTTTTACCAAATAAACTAGATTATTTCACCATTCGATCCTACATAAATAAATTATTATATAATTTAATGTAATTAAAA
Organism: Luperina testacea; assembly: GCA_927399505.1. Lineage (NCBI taxonomy): Eukaryota > Metazoa > Arthropoda > Insecta > Lepidoptera > Noctuidae > Luperina > Luperina testacea. The sequence continues at coordinate 1,872,892 of OV656774.1, forward strand.
ATAAACTTTAAAAAAGACATAAGTAACACGTCGTATCTACATCGTAACTTGCACTCCTCGCGCCATATTTCTTTTTCCTCTCACTCTCTCTCTTTCACTCTTATACACCTTTCACTCACCTCTGTGTACGTTCCCTTATACTCAAAATTCATTCCACATTTATTTAGTGGTCGCAAGCGTTACTGTTTAGGTTGAAATTCTGGGTTCGATTACGTCACGTTTTTCATTGATCACTTCACCTAAGTTGTCACGGAGAGATTCTTATAGAAAAGATCGGCAGATCGGGCAAAGGGTTTATGGGGTATTTCCATCTGGAATTTCTAAATAGCAGTCTGGATTTATGCCCATTTCATGGCAATAGGCTCCCCCCTATTACATAGGAGTTCTACATAACTGGAGAAAAGTGGATGTACTTATAGGTACATCTTTGCCTAACCTTTTGGGAATTACGGGCGTGATGTTATGTTATTCCTGTTATTGTTGACTGTACCTAGTTGAGTTAACGGCCAAAATAAACTAATAAATCAAAGTAATCGGTTATAAAATTAGCTTGATGGTTCATATTTAGTAGGAAAAGTTTAATTTTAACCATGCTTTGCATTCCCGAGCGTGGTAAATTGATTGATTTCAAATAGGGATACGGAAATAGAGTTAACTACATTCTGATTCAGATCGTAAAGGTTTTTGTGGTGCCAAAATTAATTTTAAATCTTCTAGATTTATATGCATGTATCAGAAAAACGTGGTCATATTTAAGGGGGAAGCGCTAAGGTAGCCCGTGAAGTTCAAATTTTCTTACGTTTTTTGCAGTTTGCTGGTCAGTATTAAGTTGTACGTCGATCAAAATATGATTCGCGGCCGTAACAAATATGTATTTACAGAATTATAATCATTAGGGTCATCAACACAACTCTCTAAGACCACGTAAGTCCAAAGAATGATGATTTCATGAAACAGTTATTCTTTGGACTTACGTGGTCTTAGAGAGTTGTGTTGATGACTTTAATGATTATAATTCTGTAAATACATATTTGTTACGGCCGCGAATCATATATTAATCAGCGTACAACTTAATATTGCAAAAAACCTAAAAAAAAATTGAATTTCGCGGGCTACCCTGGCGCTTTCGCCTTAAGAGAATGGTACTCGTGGCTAAATATCAACAGTCGCACGTGTCGATACCGTGATTGCCGCGGCCAGTTGGTGGGTGATCATCCGTTATATCGAGACCCCTCGGAAAGCACGTTAAACTGATGGTCCTGGCCGTCATTCGTAGATCTTTGTCAGTCGTTACAGGTAGTTATAGTCCCAAAAGTCTGGCAACCAGACTGACCAAGGGGTATTGTGTTAGCCAACAACTGGGTTGTGGAGGTCAGATAGGCAGGCGCGCCATATAAAACATTTATACAAAAAAAAAAAACAACCGACTTCCAAAAAAAAACACTACAATGTGAAAAATAACTGTAATTTCGAAAGTCGGTGTCTTTGGTTCTGTATTTTCGTTTTTTGACACCGACTTTTGAAATTGAAGTTATTTTTCACTTGTAGTGTATTTTTGGAAGTCGGTTGTTTTTTTTTTGTTTTTCGCTTTTTAGTTGTACCTACCTACCCCGAATAAATTCATTTATCACTACTTGTGAATATCAGTGACAGGAAGCTATTAAACACATCTGCCTACCCCTTTAAAGGGTACAGGTGTGATGTTATGTAGTGTGATTGCGTAAACAATGCACATTTAAGCTATAGCGGCAAACGCGGTTGATTTGAAGAGTTCATGGTTCAGTTGTCTGTCTCCAAAACTCCTCATCAGATCTTTACGAAATTTATATGGGACCATTTCGGAATAAACCTCTTTCGAACAAAAAAAAATTTGCAAATCCGTCTATATATGAGAGAGTTATGCCCAAACATACATAAAAATATATATATAAACATCCGAATTGATAACCTCCTCCTTTTTTGAAGTCTGTTAAAAATAGGCCAACACGGTTCAGCCGTTTTGAAGTGAAGCACTTACCTTTTTTAGTATGTAGAAGATAGGTATGTAAAAATCTTGTTTAGTTATGTTAAACCTGATAACCTTTACATTTTCGCAAGGAAAGCCCGCATAATTTCATAATAAAAAAATTGAATGGAGCTTGTTTCTTCTGCAACCTGCAAAAAATATTTACCCAACAAAAGATATCTTGATGAAATTCTACAAAATGAATAAATTCAGTACCTTGACCTCCGGTGTTTATATTATTTTTTCCTCGAAAAAAAAAACAACACAGCGAGAGGCGTTTTTTCAAAACATCAATACGACTTTCCATTTGCCAGTTTAAAATTAGTATGAGTTTTCAAAAGTCTTCGATGGGTACCCCTCGAAGACTTTTGAAACGTTATACACACAAACATTTGAATTTTGTTCCAAGTTTGAATATTCCGAGTTTCATTTATCGGGATTCGAAGCTTCACGGAAAATGAACGTTACAAAATTGTACTAATCAGGTTTCCTTTCTAAATTCAAAATAAATCCACACATTTTATGAAAGTGTTTTTGGTAGCTTTTTTTGCTAAAATATAAAAAAAATTGGCACTTTTAGTATTTTGTTTGGTCGCCGAAAATATTTTTGTTCTATGGATTGCCAATGTGTGCGTCATTGGCAAAGGTAGATTACATAGTAATCTAAATAATTATTTATTAATAAAGCATCGGTACCTTCGGCGTCTTGAATGTAAGCATTTAATTAATCTTAATTAATCCCTAATGGTTTCACATTGACGTGTCTTGAACTACCATTAAATAGTAAATAAATATTCATGTTATAATAATGGAGTTGCAATATCATCTTTGGTATGGGAATCGACATTTGCCTTCATAATGAATTATGTATTACATATCATATAGTTATCTATAGGCTGTGTAATACATAATTAATTACAATTAAGGTGGCATGTCAATAGATTACATTAAATAAATAATTAAATTTCAAATATGTCAGAGATAACTCTGTGACATATTTAATTAATTGATTGCTTAGTTGTAATTGCTTTTTTGTGTTAATTTTGTACGCCATATTATGGCAAAACATGGGGAACATATTTAAACAATAATACTATCTGTAACCATACCTATATTTAACAAAATAAATGATTGATTGATTGCATTCTATCAATTTGTTAAGGGATAGCGTTATCTTTTGCTATAGAAAACTTTTGAAGCCGGAAAAGTACTTGTAAACATTAACATTTCAACTCAGCATAATTAGCCCATATTTTCCCCACTGCTGGGACACAGATCTCCTCTCAGTGACAGGGAGTGGGCCAAAATCCACCACGCGGGCCCAGTGCGTGTTGGTGGATGTCAAATGTCTTCGAATTTTTGGTTCTAAGACATGCCGGTTTCCTCACGAGGTTTTCCTTCACCGTTTTGAGATGAGTGGTGATTTATGAAATAACTAGCTGACCCGGTGAACTTCGTATCGCCTCAGAATCAATAAGAAAGGATGTATGAGAATATAAAAAAATAAATACTTAATAAAAAATATATATATATAATTTTCAACTTGATCGCTAAAGCATAAGGTTCAAAGTTGATTGGGAAAATTTGAGTTTCGGGTAGCTTGATGTGCTGGCGTTTGTACATGTCAATTTTTCTATAGGCACCATGGGCACTTATGGCCATATATTTTGCAATACTTTTCTTTAAAAATGGAAAGTGTCCTGCACTGTGCAAGCAAAAATATTGCCTAAACCATTTCATTGTCGCTGTTACTGACATTCGGTTCCTGAATTGAAAATTTGGAGTTGAGAACTTGGGGCCTTAAAAGGGCCACTTTGACAGAATCATAAAAAAATAACATTATGAATCATAATGGGCAGTTAAATGTTAAGTTAATCGTGTCAAATCTCAGTGGTGAAGGATTTTTCAGTTATTTTTTTTTGTCTGTGCTAAAATACCAATCCTTAGAGCATTACCAATCAATCCAATCCAAATCCAATACCAATCTCTTTGATTATACCTACGTAGTACAGCGAAAAAAAGAAAAACACGGACTGCCTTCGCCATATTATGATTCATAATGTTATCCTTTTATGATTCTGCCAAAGTGGCCTTTTTAAGCCCCCTTGTCAAACTCTATTTTAGCATTACTTAATATGGTAAAATACAATAAATAATTATTTGCATGAAACGTAAGTTATTTTGAATTTCGCGAGCTTAGTTAAGGACTCAGCTTAAGTATAATTAGTAGAGTTTGAGTTTAATTTAACGAGATGGTTAAGCCCTAGTTGACGCAACAGATGAAAGAAGATATTTTACCGATATATAAACTTTATTTACATAGAACAATAGTCAAGGGAAAAGAAAAACATCGCGAACAAGCCCATACATTTGTAATAAACTAACGTACGGCCAGGCAGCTCGCTGAAAACTGCAATTTGTTGGCCATGCTAGGCAAGAATTGCTGCTAATTTATTATACAAGTTTGGCGCAGTCAAAAGCACGTGTTAAGGCTCCTACAAACAGGCGCGATATGCGATATAATCGCGCGCGACACAACGGCACCGCTCGTTGCGCGACTTGCGGTGCCTTTGTGTCGCGTGTCGTGTCGTGCCTGTTTGAAGGAGGCTTTATAAATATTCCGTTGTGTAGAAAGATGAAGCTGATTTTAATTATCATGCAGGACATTATTTATATATGTTTTATCTACTTTGTTTTGCCTACCTAGCGGTTTCTGACATTTGGTTGACGTATTTGCTGAGACATCGTTTTATTTGCTACAAGGTACCGTCGTATTCTTTCTTCCCAGAGTATATGCCTACTTATTTATATGTTTTGGGTGTAATATTAAAGAATGCCCAAGAATTGGCTTTTACTTAAACCTAGGCATATAACTCTCACTCAGTAGCTATAATTTCTGATTTTCTATATTATGTGAACCGATTTGAGTACCTAATAATTCATGTGTTCATTTGATTTTCATACACCTGCAAAGTAGAAATTCTACGTTACAGAGTTGTTGATTTTGTCAGCTAGTTGTCGTGCAAACTCCCTACCTTTGGTTTTAATATTTGTTCAACAGTAACAAAAAGAAAAGCAGCACCATTTTCTTTGACCACAACAAAGCCCATTCTTCGGCTCCCCATAAACAATACCCCACTTTTAGCCCACATTAATTTATTCGCAGGGTAAACTTCACCACAATCTAGCAACACTACAGTTTACACAAACGGGCACGCCCAACAAACAAGAATATAAAAGCTATCACGTTGAATGGAAAGCTATTGTGTAGTTGTGACGTAACAGCTTGATATCTGAGGGATTTAGGTTACCATGTTATGGTTGATGAAATTGTAATTGGCTGGTAGGAGAAGCAAGAAATTTTCTCAAATCGTATCCAAATTCAAATTGTTGAAAGATTTGAAGAAGTAAATGCCAGATTTCGATACCTCTGCGCTTAGAGCATACTTTTGACATGTTTTACTATTCTCGCTCAGTTTTTGATTCTCTATCGATCTGTGTAATCTACGTGACGAAATTCGTAAAAAAATGTCAAATAAAACCTCATAATTTTCGTTACGTAAACACAACTTATTTGATCGATAGAGAATCAAAAACTAAGTGAGAATAGTAAAAAAAATAAAAATGCCCAAAATGTGCTATACGCCCTTTGAGCCCAGAGGTATCTGTATATGAAAGCTACTGGGTTTTGTTTTTGGTGCGCGGTGGAAATTCTCATGGACTTCCTCCATCGTGGGTGTGACAGAGGGACATGCCAGCCTCTTACCTCACACATCAGGTCCAGTTGAAAACCAGCGTCAGGCACTAGTTGTCTGGCATTTTTGCTGAACTGGGCCTTTTTGGCGCAGCCGTGAGGCACACTTTCCTGTTAATTTCCTACATCGGACTTGGCACTTTTATTTTTATCTTTGTTTTTATTTTTATCTGATGTACCTACCTCTATTATCTGACTGTTTGGTGTATTGTATGTCTTTAAGTCTGTGTTAAATAAATGTATTTTCTTTATTTCTTTTTCTTACGAGCTAACCACCGCGGTGTTCCATCTCTGCTTATGGCAGTGTATGGGAGTGTGGGATTTGCATAAATATGTATTCATTGCTCCCCTGACATGCTAAGCTACTGGATTAAAAAGGTCGGATAATGATGTCGTCAGTATACATTTGTGTCAACATCTAGTCACACGAATGTTATGTTTGGCATCCTAGCGTAAACAGATGCGGTTGAAAATTTATAGCATTCTAGAAATATAAGATTAATCTAGTGCCGTCATATTTATATTTCTGCTGACAGATTTTATTTCCTTTTTGAAAATATACTTGTATACTTAAGGCGACTACGTGACCTAAAGCGCGGTCTTTGTCGGACTGCGTAGAAAAGAAAGAGAAGCGCGATGACGAAGGCAATTTATTGCAAAATATGAAGCAATATCTATTTCCAAAAAATAAATTGTTTGGACTAAAAAATTAAAACACTAGTGCTTTAGTATATAGTTTGTAGAATAATCTGACAAAAAATCATAATGATTGTATGTATTTTAGTATAGTTTTTATTGTAAAAAGAAAGTTTTAGAGGTATCGTCATGGTTTTTTTTCTATCGTATCAAATTAGTTGTATTATGTTTTCAACACACTATCTAACTAGCATATATCCTGAAGAATGTTATATATTTTATACCTTACATTCGTACGATGTTGCCCCGTCTATAACTCCTGCGATTTTTTTCTATCATATCAAATTTGTTGTACTATGTTTTCAACACACTATCTACTATATAATATAATATCCTGAAGAATATCATTTATTTTTCTGCTTTTGTTTACTGTAGTCGATCATATATTGTTAGTGTTATGTCGTTTACATTTCATTCTCAAGGTTTTTGCTACTAATAAACTACAATCAGGTCCCATAGGTGTTAGAGGTGATTAAGCATCGACATGTGTATGTACTGCAATAACAATAATTATGATCATTAATATGCTTACCGTTGTATACAACATCCATTTTGGCTTTACTAAATTTGTGAAAATACCAACATTCCTTGGATATTATTTATATCAATAAATGCTGTTTCAAATATAAGTTTACTAATGAAAATAGAGCACAAAATAAATGATTGATGATAGTGAATGCGACAATCAATATCGGATTTCACCTTATTTTCTGACAACAGTACTCACAAAATATTCCCACAACAGGTAACTTGTTGATTAATGGGCTGTCAGCATCAGGAAGGGGCTGTTAGACCAAGTTATTGTGTTAATTAAATTGAATGAGAAAATTAAGAGTTATTATTGAATGTAAGATATAGGTCTGAACTTGTCTTTTTTTTCCATACTTCTCTATTAGTTGTCACCCCCTAATATTAGCAAATATGTCTTTAGTGTCAGTTGGCCTCGAAAAATCTATCTATGGTAATACTATATTGGTTTTAACCCCTCCGTACCTCGCAAAGCATGTTAAGCCGTTGGTCCCGAATGTCATTCGTGGATCTTTGACAGTCGGTACGGGTCGTCAGAAGCCCGAAAGTCTGACAACCAGTCTTAACAAGGGGTTTCGTGTTACCCATTAATTGGGTTGGAAAATACACCAGTATTTTACATGGAGCAACTGCCTATCGAATTGAGTCTAACCGAATGCGGCTGAGTACCAACTCAGCTGCATCCGGTTAGACTGTAAGCCGACCCCAATATAGTTAGGAACAGGCTCGGCAGATGATGATGATGGTGATTTTAACTGTACTCTATGTTTATTAATATAAATTATGTAATATAAGATTGATTACACATACAAAATCAGTTCGATTAATGTTTTTTATATTACAGCTATGACTTCTTATAAACAATTCAAAGCTGATTTTATTTTCTCGGTATTTCTGTTGGCAGAAGAACCATAGATTTTCCAAACGATTAAAATCATAAAAATCGACTTGCCCAAAACAGTTCACGGAAAGTCCTACCTTATAAAGTTGGAACTTGCATTTGGTTTTAAATTTCTTTTTGTTGGCTAAAAAGTAAACTTGGCAACTGTTTTAACATCAATATTTTGACGCCATTTTGTAACCTTCTTTTAGCAGTATGATTTAATCTTTTAGAAAGTACCTATATATTTCACAGTACTTATAAGGCTAAGTTATATACATAACGTGAATTCCCTTGAGCCACACAAACGTAAAGGGTACATTTTACCTCCAAAACGAGGGGTGACATTGTCAGATTTTGTATAGCATACTTTTGCTCTGATTTCAAAGTTAAAGAAACTTGGATTGTTTTTGGAGAAGTTAACTGAACCTACCCCTATCTTTTCTCTTCTTGTGTTTCTGCTACATATTGTAACTAGCAGCGCCCCGCGATTTCACCCGCTTAAGTGTCGATCCCGTGGGAATATCGGGATAAAATCTATCTTTTGTCCTTCCCTGGGATGCAATCTATCTCTCTGCCAAATTTTATCGTAATCCGTTCAGTGGTTTAGGCGTGAAAAGGTAACATACAGACAGACAGACAGGGTTACTTTCGAATTTATAATATTAGTGTGGATATGTAGTGTCAATTGAAATATTACATTTCCAATGGATATAAAATCAGTTAGTTATCTAATGATTTTTCTAATTTTTTCTTAACTGTTGAAAAATCAAAATTTGTAATTCAATTGTGTCTCATTAACCACAGTTGAGCTACTATGTATATATATCACCGTTTTACTTTAAATTAGACTAACTTCCTTCAAAGAATCATTATTTTGAAAACCTCTCCATAATTACAATTTCTTCAAAGGTTTTAATTACAGCAGTCCTTGAATCTACAATATTATTACTTCAAGATTCTTTCAGAGCCTTAACAAATGACCAAGACAAATGGGTCTGTCTGTCTTTAATCTCAGACCATGGCACATGACTACTACAAATCGTCATTTAAAATGAAAAATGATTAGAGAAACCTAGAGATGATTATTATATTAGAATATTATAGACTTTAAAAGAAAGATTAAAGTAAACTTCGTTTTCGTAAAATTCCACTAAAATACTTTATTTTTGTCAATAATTCACCAAACGTTTCAGTTTATGTAAGAGAAATAGTAACTTTTATTGAATCGCTTATATTGACAGTTGAGCGTTTCAGTTGAGCTGCTATATGAATGGTACCAAACAAGTAGAAAATTGATTGAATGAAACCAAAACTTGCGATTCAGTTTGGGACAATCGCTGTCAGATGACATGACCTAAATTGAATCGTTAAACTGACTTCATGGTACGAATTAGAAGAACAGTTCAGCTTAGGTCCTGAAATGGATCGCGTTAAGAGCTCGTGGTAGGCCTCCTGGTAGTCGTAATATTAAATTTTGATTACCGTCATGTCCTTAGTGGCACACATTCGTAAGAATCATAAAAAGGAGCCCACGTTTTTAGTCTCTGGAGCGCCACAAGGGAACAAAATACAGGATCCAGCTTCACGAGGATCGCCGATGCGAAGGGCTGCGCCCTACAGAGCTGCGTATCTTCACGGATGGCTCCAAAACAGGTAGTGGCACAGGTGCTGGAATCTTCTCGGAGGACCTCAACATACATATAGCCACACCGTTGGGGGTCCACAATACAGTGTTCCAGGCTGAATGCTTGGGCATCTCTCTGGCCGCTTCAGCCATTATGGCCAGGGAAGTAAAGGAACACTCAATCCGCATACTCTCAGACAGTATGGCTGTTCTGCAAGCGCTGAACAGTTATACAGTTGACTCTGGGCTAATATACGAGTGTCACCAGCGCCTCAACCAGGTGGGTAACCTCAATAATATAACCATTCAATGGATCAAAGGACACAGCGGCTCGTTAGGTAATGATGCAGCCGACGAGCTTGCCAGAAGGGGGTCGAGCATGGCACCAGTGGGACCTGAGCCCATCGCGCCACTCCCCTTCGGGTATATACGCACTCTGGTAAGGAAACGCACTAGAGACCAACACAACAAACTATGGACGGACCTAGGCGAATGCAGGCAGGCCAGGGAAGCACTTCCCACATTGGACGGCCGCCTCACGAAGCAGGTTCTCCGTCTAACTAAACAAAAGCTGCGTATAGTTACTGCAGCTTTAACTGGCCACGGGTCATTCAATAAACACCTCTTTGTCATAGGAGTGACAGACAGTCCGCTGTGCAGGGCCTGCATGGAGGACGACGAGACAGCGGCACATGTGCTTCTAAACTGCCCGGTGGTCGCCACGTACAGGGCAAAGTACTTCGGTAACCCAGGTACCCTACATGAGACGGTCAGTAACACCAAGGCGTTGCTGGCCTTCCTCGAGGAGCTGGGGTGGATCGAATAATCGATTTTCCCACCCGTACGCAAAATACGCGCATTGACGTGGAGTTGCGGACACCAGCCCGTATTACCTATTACCTATTACCTAAGGGAACAAACATTTATATACATATGTACATAGGCTGATAAACACATAACCCTCCTTTGCGTCACGCAGTCGGGTAAAAAGTAACCAGTTGCAGGCTCAAATCACCAGTAAGTAAGTAGCTAGAATGTAACAGCACTAGTATTTCAATGACGGTACGTAAACAACGCAACTAATCACAAACTATTTAATAACAGGTTAGTAAGTCGTTACGGAGTAGCATAGAGAGCTATGGAGCGTTCCTTACTTGGCATAAGTCCATAGTGCTTATATACCTTATAAATTATTCTTTTCTATCGTGCGAAAATGTAATAGAAATCTTAGGATCACTAACAAAGTGATCCTAAGATTTCTATTACATTTTCTGTTTTTACCCGTGAGAATCTCTAATTGGCTTTATGTCCCATATACAATTGTTACGCTTCTGTTATAGCTGTTGATTCACGTACAAAAAAATAAATAAGGCTTATGGACCGAGTCCCAAACGTCGAGATCCGCAGATGTACGGTGGTTTTCGATATTGGAAAACGAGTTATGGAACTCAAATGGAGTTGGAAAGGACAACTGGCATGGCTCAGTTGACAGGTGACAGGTGGCATCCAAGGACCGCGAGACGAAGTGTGTGAGAAGTGACGAAGACGACGAGATGTGTAGACAGCGTTGTTGCCCTCGTAGGTACATAGAACCTGGATGAGGATGGCTCAGGAGCGTGGAGAATGGCACATGACAAGAGATGCCAATGCTCAGTAGTGAGTGAAGTCGAGCTGTAGATGATGAAGACGTTGCATCGTGTACGGATCACTATTGAAATAATACTTTTTTATTTATTTATTTATCATCCTTACAACTATCATTACAGGCCTTAACCCTAATGCAATAGTGTAGTTATGAACTTAAAAAATGACTTATCTAACCTTACATACCTAACAACAAATAATATTACTACCTATAATATAACTAACTACGTTTATTAAAAACTCTTGCGAATTCACTCAAGGAGCATGAAAAAATATATAGTCTCTCATGGACTTCGTTCACAACGTGGATTGTTCGCGCTTTCGCCAGTGGATTGGTTGTGGCCACGGGCACGTTTAGCAGTTGCGGGCGTCACCGTCTCCACACGTACCGGTCCGGCAATCAAAGTTTCACTTGACGCAGCACTCCCGACGCCAGCTATGACATTTTGACTACTTATTAGTGATTAGTGTTTGTAACATGTTTCTTTTGAGTAGTGTCGTAGATTATCAGCCTTAGGAAGCTCATTTCAGTCTAGATCTCCACAGTAATGTTGCCATTTTGAAACTAGCCGTAAAAGAAACCGAAAGACTTTAAAGGCTACTTTGTAACTGAAAGGGAGATAATAAAATTACTGTGTTCTTTGCTAGAGTCAGAATCAAAGGGAAAAGTTATAAGAATTTATGATAATAATAATAGTTATAGTCTTTATCACCGAAATACTAACCCCCTTACTAATAAACGTTGTGTAGCGTCTGTATAGTTACACAACGCTTTGTCTTTTTCTTTCGAAAGTCAAATTGACGACTGAAAGAGAGAAATCGAAATCGGTGTGTAACTATTCATCTCACATAATACGTTTATTAGTCCTTACTAATAAACGTATTATATCAGATGGGATAAGCCTATGTGTTATATTGAATTGCTAACAATTTGAATTCACACAATGTACAGTAATAGTAAAAACTCATTTTCATTAGCCATTGTAAGCTAGGTAAGCTATATTCCTTCATAATTGTTTAGAAATGAGAGATTGAAATTCCTCTCTTATATGCTTTGTATAAAGTATGGATGATACCTGTAAAATATATGGGTCTCGTAGTCGCAAGCGCGACTGTTGAGCTGAGGTGTTGGCTTTGATTCCCGGATCAGGCAAAGTGTTATTGAGTTTTTCCATTAGGAATTTCTTAGTAACAGCCTGAAGTTTGGTAGTTGGCGGTGTGATACCCCCGTGCCTCGGAAAGTACGTTAAGCCGTTGGTCCCGGCTGTCATTCATTGATCTTTGACATCGTTACGGGTCGTCAGAAGCCTGAAAGTCTGACAACCAGTCTTACTAAAGGGTTTCATATTACCCAGTAACTGGGTTGTGGAGGTCAGATAGGCAGTCGCTCTATGTAAAATAATGGTACTCAGCTGCATCCGGTTAGACTGGAAGCCGACCTCAACATAGTTGGAAAAGGCTAGGCAGATGATGATGCGTGTACTGTGTGTACACCACTGCCTTCCCATTCGGGTATTATCGGCGTGATGTTCTGATGCTTTTCAAATCAATGAATCATCTGTATTCGCAATTTCCACTGAGTATTTATCATCCTCTAGGTACAGTCACCAAAGGAGATAAGTAACCAGGGTCGCCGGATATAGTTGAAGTTTGATAAGAAATCGATGGATATTTTCGAATAAAGTTTAATAATTAATAGAAAACAATCACTTCATTTATCTAATTAAATTTTATTCGAAAACATCAATCAGTTTCTTACTAAACTCCAACTATATCCGACAACCTTGAATACATTTCTTTGGTGACCGTACCTACAAACTCAATTTTGCTCGTATGTGGAACATAATGCAACGAGAGAAAAAAGCATGATAAAGTTTGTCTAGATTTGGTCCAACCAACGCATTTGTTTTATCTAAAAGAACAATAAGTCGTTTCCCCAGTGGATTTACAACAAGCGTACAGCAGCAGAAGCAGTTCTAATACATTACCTTTATTTTACTAAAAGTCTTAGAAGAACAATTGCCATATTTTTGTTCCAAAGCAAAAATATCTAGCAAACGCTTAGTCAACGCAATGACACCTCATTTATCAAAAGGAGCGAAGAATTAATGAGAAAAAGATGAATATGTCACAAACGTACCTATCTAACCAATGTATTATATTAATTTCTAAGCATTGAACATCATTGTACTGGTTATATTATTTTTATAACCGACACAGCTGCCTTCCTTGAATTGCTTCATCAAAAAGAGGTCAACAGTTTACGAGAAAGAATAGGTACAAAAATGGGTACACATTTGTCTTCACTAGTACATACTTACCTTTCCTTTTTCTGTATAAGTATAAAAGCTATATAAATAATAAAAGCTTCAGTCGTAAAGTTTCAATGTAACCAATTAATAACTTTTATTACAATCTACAATGAAAATGTAATAAAAAGAGAAATATACGTTTTGCCGTATTATCACAAAAGCCCAACAAAATTTTATTAGAAGTAAATAAGGCAGCAAAGTGTGGCTCGACTGTCGGAACAAAGTTTTACTTAAAAATATTACATTACAATTTCTGAGTTTGAGCACGCAACAAAGTAATTTAATTTACGAACCTGTGTTCAGAAGGCTGTGTAGGCTCTATGCGGCACTGCCGAACGCACATTAAAAATTCATATACTTATAAAAAAAATCACCTCTCAAAAAATTAAAATGCAATCCACAGCACACTATCACTATAGCTGTCACAATGCTAAGTACACTTTAATTTCGAATTTCATGTTTAGTTTCTTATGCGGCCGGCAGGCGGCGCTGGCGTGCTCTTCTTACCGCGGTCGTCTACACACTAACGGCTGACTGTGTGATTCGCGCATGCGTCGTTACTCCTACAACCGATACCTACATTTCATTTTGTAATGAACTGAACTTTTCTTTAGCACGCCCAAAAATAGACCTAAACTTCTAACTACATAGAGTCGGATTTTGATCAAGAACCAAATTAATGGGTGCGATTCGACTTCGCAGATCTTTCGTCTCTTTTCCACTGACGATGTCCACATGCATTTGAATTTTAATTAAGTATATATCTATGTGGTTGTATACGAAACAGTTTTAAAGTCTTTATGTGAACGGTTGGTATATTATTGTAACAAAGTGATTGGTGTTAAATGTCGGAAAAGTTGCGAAAAAGCTTTTATTTTTGAGTTCATTTTCCTTATTCCATTACGGACCTTCCTTTCAGGCCCAAGTCTCAATTTTAAAATAGTGTACATTTTCTTTTTTTTTGGGCCAAATTTTCCTTATGTTTGGGGCTACGCGCGAAGGCGGTGTCGTGATCGGGGTAATAATCAAAGGAAACCATTACCCCAGTTAAAGTTAAGTTCATAATGAAACCGTACGTTTGCCTGACATTGGTTAACAGTAGCGCTTTAAAATGAATACGCAACTTAATATTCCATGAAACGCAGACTGCATTCTTTTTAATAGAACGGGTATGGCGGATAACCAAAATATTATTGCAAGATCAAAAAGTTAACGAAGAAAATTATTATCGACAGGAATGTGTGAAATTATGATGAAAGTTGTAATTTTAACATACCTATTTTGTCTGTAACCCCAATTGCCAACCTATTAGTCATCAGAGTTCTATGGTAGATAGTTAGGTACACCTTTGTTTTTAAACATTACTTAGAGTTAAAACAAGCCTAAATGTCAAAAATGTATTACTATAGCACTGACATTTAACACAACACTACGAAGTGCCCAGCCTTCAAGACCTTTACACACTGAATGCGAACAAACATTTGCGTGCGCATTCCCTAAAGGTATGGGAAAATTAATCAAAAAAAAACCCCCCTGAAGCCATTCTTGTGTAACCGAGTTGTAACAGCATGGAAAATGTTGTGACGGCTCCCACACTGATCTGCTTCAAGAATCGACTGGACATACTATATATCTCCAAGCTATACGATACACACGCATCAGCTAATTAGCTGCTAGTGTATCTAACCAAATAATAATAATAATTTGATCGTGGATAATTTACTTAACTTTGATGAGAGTTAAGACGGAAAACTGGACCAAAAAAGTCACAGTATGGTACCCAAAAAATTAAAGAAGCCGTATGAGAAGACAGGAAAGGGAGGACATGATCTGACATAAGGTTGGCAAAGAACAGTTTTGGACAGGAAAAAGTGTAGGGGGAGTTTTTTCTTTTGTAACTTTGTGTTTTACAACGAGGTCATTGTTTCGCTAATAGTATAAAATTTCGTCATAAACTGTATCCCTTAAAGGATTGGACAGAAGTGTTTCGTCCACCCAATTATTTCCAGTTAGGCAGGTACCTAACCATAGCAACGCTTAATTACGTGCAAATAACCAGAGCCCTCTAAGAACCTACCATGCCACCTATACAAACGTTTTCGGGTACGTGTTTCACGCAAATACGGCTGGAGTGAAAATACCGTCCTGCATAATAGATGAGTCTGGTCAACTTGCGTTCGTCTCAGACTTGAGCCTTGAATTGGTAATAGAATGCTGTAGATTCGACATGTTTTAAGAGCTCATAGGCATGTGAGTGCCTAACTACTGAGTTATTTTTGGTTAGGTCTTCTCTATGGTTGAACAAAATTGGAAAATTGGCATTGCAAGCTTTTGCAACACTCCTAAAGGCTTCCGCAGACAGGCACGACGCGATTCTTGTAGAAAAACGTCCATGATCTTTGATTTATTATTCAATCTTTATGATTATGAAATTGTTTTACTAGAGTCGCAACACGCTGTCACGTCGCACCTGTCTGCGGGTTGCAAAATCTTGCAAAAGTGGTAGAAGAATTACGAGGTCGTCCACTGAAAGAAATAAGCAGTAAATAAAAATGAAAAAACATTAATCTGAACTGCTTTAAACAGTTCCATATGAGCCTAACGTTCAAAACAGTATTTTTTAATGATCCGAAAACTGTTAAAGCTTGAGGCAAAATGTTACCGTCATCATAGTAAACTTTACCGTTTTAAGTAGCGAAAAGGTCACAAAATTAACCGTTTTTATCATTTGGTGATTTCTTTCAAACCATTGAAATTTACTTAAGGCCAGGATCTTCGAGCGTAGTAGGCATTTAGCGTTACCTCCGTCCTCGCGTGGCAAATGCCGCGAAAGCGCAGTTCGAATGAACTCGCTGACCCCTGTCACGGTTATTTTTATAAGTAATAGTATTGTGAATCGGCCCTATTCTTGAAATATAGGGCTGCTCGTCTACAGTATTTTAATTTCATCATCCTACTTTAGTTTCTTTCTAGTTTTGTGATTGTAAATATTATATTTTTAACCGACTTCAAAAAAGGCGGAGGTTCTCAATTAGGATATTTCTATTTTTTTATGTATGTTAGGGCATAACTCCATCGTAAATAGACAGATTTGCAATTTTTTTTTTGAAGTGAAAACTTCTTTAGCATCGTTGTGATTTGAAAATTTTATGAAACGAAAAAGCAACAGTAAAAGAGCCATGAGATTTAACGTGGGAGAAAATGAGATAGGAAGCATTATACAGTGTTTTTGTTTTTTATTATTACAAATGACATCACATTTAATCCTATGCTACTAATTTGTGGTGATGATGATGATGAGGATGATGGTGATGGCGATGGCGATGGTGATGGCGATGGTGATGGTGATGGTGATGGCGATTGCGATGGTGATGGCGATGGCGATGATGATGATGGCGATGGTGATGGCGATGGCGATGGTGATTGTGATGGCGATGATGGTAGCGATGGTGATGGTGATGGCGATGGTGATGGCGATGATGATGATGGTGATGGCGATGGTGATGGCGATGGTGATGGTGATGGCGATGTTGATAATGGTAATGGTGATGGCGATGGTGATGGCGATGGTGATGGCGATGGTGATGGCGATGGTGATGGCGATGGTGATGGCGATGGCGATGGCGATGGCGATGGTGATGGTGAAGGATGGATGGATGGATGGATGGATGGATGTTCTTTAGCATCGTTGTGATTTGAAAGTTTATGAAACGAAAAACCGACAGTAAAAAGAGACATGTAAATTCATAAGATTTAACGTGGGAGAAAATGAGATAGGAAGCATTATACAGTGTTTTTGAAGGTTTCACTTCTACCACGTGTGAATTGCACACATGCTGTTTTTTTTTATTTTTGACTTTCTTTTTTATGACTTTCGGAGACAAACAACGGAACTCTTTAATAAATGCCAGCAAATCAACCGCGATTGCTGCTATAGCATATGTAATCGCAATCACACAACATAACATCACGCCTGTACCCTTCAAAGGGTAAGGCAGATGTGTTCAATAGCTTTGTTACTGATATTCACATAGCAAGTAGTGATATATGAATTTGTTTGGGATAGGTAAGTACAACTAAAAAGTGAAAAATAAAAACTTTTTTATAAAAAAAAACCGACTTCCAAAAAAAAAAACACTACAAAGTGAAAAATAACTTTAGCTTCGAAAGTCGGTGTCAAAAAATGAAAATATATTCTTCACGTTGTAGTGTTTTTTTTTTGAGTCGGTTGTTTTTTTTTGTAAAACAGTTTTTTTGGTTGCTTGAATTCGTCAATAAGTTTTTTTTAATTAAATCTACTAATCAAAAACACCACAATACGTATTTTTAATGAACTCTTCCTATTTCATTCACAACGAATTTCATATTTTTAAATAAAAAAACAGCATGTGTGCAATTCACACGTGGTAGAAGTGAAACCTTCAAAAACACTGTATAATGCTTCCTATCTCATTTTCTCCCACGTTAAATCTTATGAATTTACATGTCTCTTTTTACTGTCGCTTTTTCGTTTCATAAACTTTCAAATCACAACGATGCTAAAGAACATCCATCCATCCATCCATCCATCCATCCATCCATCCATCCATCCATCCATCACCATCGCCATCGCCATCGCCATCGCCATCACCATCGCCACCACCATCTCCATCGCAATCACCATCACCATCATCATCATCGCCATCGCCATAACCATCGCCATCACCATCATCATCATCGCCATCGCCATCACCATCGCTATCACCATCACTATCGCCACCACTATCGCCATCACCATCACCATCGCCATCGCCATCACCATCACCATCGCCATCACCATCGCCATCGCCATCACCATCGCCATCAGCGTCGCCATCGCCAACACCATCACCATCATCATCACAAATTAGTAGCATAGGATTAAATGTGATGTCATTTGTAATAATAAAAAACAAAAACACTGTATAATGCTTCCTATCTCATTTTCTCCCACGTTAAATCTTATGTCTCTTTTTACTGTAGCTTTTTCGTTTCATAAAATTTTCAAATCACAATAATGCTAAAGAAGTTTTCACTTCAAAAAAATATAATATTTTACCTATACAATCACAAAACTAGAAACACAAACTCAAAAAACTCAAATTTTTCAATTGAATATAAACCTTATTCCGTTGTAGTAAAGTTGAAAATCTATTACAGATATTACGATAATTGTAAATTTATGGTACCGACCTGCTTCTGTGCTAGTACTGTGACGAAAGCAAGAGAACCTATACAACTACAATATTATTCTGTCGCGTCGTCTTATAAGTGGGTAGTTTAGTTATAAATACGTAGAAAAATAATAATCAAACTTACCTTATTTTTTTTAAAGCTTGTCAGTTCAATGCTGAACATTTTTTTTTCTTTCTTCTGTTTTTATTCCCCATAATTTAATCTTAATTATCACTATATATTACAACTATATTATAACAAACTAGTATTTAGTTTAATTATTAATACTAGAACCTAAACAATATTTACAGACTGATTTTTGAAACTAATACACAAACACGGAAATTAACAATAATATTATAACGTATATATATTTCGATCGATTAGCGGGAACGCGGCGAGCCAGCAAAAGCGACACAGGTCCTACCTCGGTAACGCCCGGCGGGCTACTGAAGTGAAGCGCGCAGGCCGCCTTTTTAGATTATATCTTGTTAAGACAATAAAAATCAGTTTTGAGAAAAATTAACCGTAGAATGTTCTACTATACATCATTGCCTATTTTTTGATATATTTTTTGCGAGTAAAAGTTAAGTCTACTTCAAATAAGACTTGAAAAACGATTAAAAACTTCGCTGTTTTCCATTTGTTTGCGATTTTTTATGATCGAGTGAAGTTGTAAATATCGTGTTTTGAACCATAGAATAATCAAGAATGTTAGTTAAACTATGCCATATATTTTTTTCAGATTAAAACAAAGAATATTTAATTGTTTAATGTTGAATCAAAAATGGGTCGATTCCGAGATTTCCGAGAGTCCTGGCCTTAAATTACAGTAATGGTGGTTTTCCTTTTATTTGTTGTTTTTTTTTTCAGTAAATAGTATGTTCAATCATTAAAAAATACTGTTTTGTCTTTCACTGTTTCACAAACATGTCTTCTTACTGTATAAAGTCAGTAAGTATTAATGAAACCGCTTTAATGTGTTGTAGTAAGAAATTATTTTTTTCAGTGTTTATACAATTCCAATTTCGGGAGCCCAAGAACATTTAAACTTGAAAAAATCTAAATATCACATTGACTTGGTCATTTTATGAAGTGCAAGTACCAGTAAACCTAAGAGTATTACGGCCATATTAGCCATAAAACCGATGACCGTTGGAGTAGACCTTCGGCAAACGTAAGGTAGGACGCCCTCAGGCTAGGTGGAGTGACGATCTTCGCAGGGTAGCTGGTAGCAGCTGGATGGCATGCAATAGCTGGTAGCAGCTGGATGGCATGCAATTTTTTTTTTTAATGGAGAGGCTTATGTCTAGCAGTAGATTGCTGCAGGCTGCTGGTGATGACGATGAACAAGAGCGGTGATTACGACTTGTTCCTTATTTGTATAGGAAGATGCACTGCGGTGTGTCAATCTCACGTTGATATTATTTTAAAATTTTCACGGAAATTATACCTAAAAATGTAAATATGAATAATGAAAAACGAATGAATAATACTCATTTCATACTATAATTTACATTTTCTCTGCTATACCGGCAGATAAAACTGAACGTTCCACGTAAAATTAAGTGCAACCTCATTTCAGTTTTCCTTGAATATGCAAAGTTAAAAATTCAACAGTACATCAAAGTATTAATTAAAGCGGCCATCTTTAATTAAAAAATGTAACAACCTTTTGAAATACGATATAGACATAATTTTATTTACATAACTAGCATTTACTTAGGGATCTGTTCGAGTTTCTGATGAAATGGATACCGTTTTATTCAACTTCGTAATTACGAAGTTAATTTTGATTTATTAGATTTTCTTCGAAGGATAAAATCATTTTCTTAGAAGAGACGTATTTGTTTACCTATAAAAATATGGAACAGCATTTTTTTTGTAATAACCTTCGGAATTTTTTTTTAATAACCTTCGGAAGATTTCATCGCCGGGGAATAGAATCATGTACTGAATCCATGGTAACAGGTTGCGCGTTGATGTCCCTACCACCCTGCACCTATATATATTTTAAGGTAGGTACAGACGTCAGCACATCAAGCTACTACAATTTGTCAAATTTATTTAAAAGATTTTCAACTTTATCGCTTAAGCATAAGGTGCAAAGTTGATTGGGAAAATTTGGGTAGCTTGATGTGCTGGCGTCTGTACAATCTTCTGAGGAATTAGTTAGACGTTGGTGCCGATTCTGTTGTTCACAAACTAAACTAAAATTAAATTCAGTGCATCTTTTTCTTTCTAATTCATTAAGAAAATGACAGAAGATAAATTTTAGTTTAGTCCTGTCAAATTAATCAGCGTCTAACGTAAATTGACGTAATTTTAGTAGGCAAGCTTTTAATCACGTCAAATTTGTATGGAGTAGTGGTAGGCGCTGATTAATTTGACAGGACTAAACTAAATTTATCTTCTGTCCTTTTCTTAATGAAATAGAAAGAAAAAGATGCACCGAGCTTAAATTTAGTTTAGTTTGTGAGCAAGGGAATCGGCACCATTGACAGTGGAAAGTTAGTACACCTACAGTACACCTACAGTACACCTAGATTTAGGTAGACTTAGGTTATTATCATCTGCCCTGCCTTTTTCCGTTCTTGGATCTGCTTCCAGTTAAACCGAACGCAGCTAAATACCAGTATTTAGACTTAGGTGTTAGTGGCACTAACATCTAATCATATATCTATCATTTATGAACCAAAAAATGTACCTATGCTTTAGCATTTTTCTAATATTTTAAATATTCCCGATGGTATTTCTCACCTGTAAACATTCCGATTTTCCATAAAAACTTTCATTGAACCCACTTTTATTAAACCCATTTAGCAGATGATTTTTTTAATAATTGGTCCTTAGTACTTAATTTCATTATATGTATAAGTAACTCTTGTGCAAAATGTCATGCTTCCAAATCCAGTGGTTTAAGGCTCAGATAGGTACAACGCGGCAGTGCGTCGCGATTCTACGGTATATATCTGTAGAATAATTTATAAGGAAAGAGTAAGCAAGCGACACGTCGTGTGACAAGTCGCGGCTGTCTGCAGGAACCTTTAGGCTGTGCGTTGTCTGTTAGTGAATCAAATTAAGAATTTTATCGGAATGCGTTTTTCGTAATAATGTAAAAAAAAAAAAACCAGTCAAGCGCGAGTCGGACCGCCATGGCCTAACCACAAGGCAAAAAATGTGATTTTTCGGCATTTTTTGCCCTTTCATATTTATTAACTTTATTTTATTTGTTGTTACAGCAGCGACAGAAATACACACTCTTATAATATGACGGTTCATGAAATGTAGCGCGCTGACACTCTGACAGTCAAACGGACAGATGGACGGACTGCGTAGGCTTAGTAATAGGGATTTGTTGGCACCCTTTGAGTACGGAACCCTAAAAATGCCTAAAATAATTATAGTAAACAGACTTTGGTAGCGTGACCTTTACTACGTTATCACAAAATGATTTTAGTTGAAGAAATAAATAAAATATTTCTTCAAAAAATCTAAGCCGTAACGAAATAAAGAACACTTTAACATATCAATTGAATGTTCTCATGTTTATGTTATAGGTATGAAGTTACTAAGTGCCAGAACATTGGGCTTAGAACACACGACTTGACATTCCACAATACTTTACGACGATTCAAGTGAGTGGTATTTCTAGACTTTAAAGGAAAGACATTAATGGATTGAAGACTGTTGTTTTTTTTTTTATTTTTTTTTTTCTGCAATTTTTGTAATAAAATGTGAATAATATAAGCACTTACAAAGTCACTCGAATAAGGAGTTTAAACAAAGGCTAGTGATACAGTATTTTATCCCACGAAGTGACGCACGCTTTACTTGTGGTAACCAAGTGTACAAAAACGCTGTGAATGTATGTAAGTGCAGGAGCTCTTGTCACCGTCCGAGACAATGGCGAAGTCGGAAGTGTATGAGTGTGTGTGCGTGTGTGTGTTATGTGCTGACGCTACTCGACTAAACAGACACATTCACAGCGTGTTTGTACAAGTAAAATGCGCGTCGCTTCGATAAAAATACTGTAGGTATATTTGATATCATCCATATAGTTACCCAGCCTCCCTAAACTATCTTCATTTGATGCAATCAAAGATTTGTAAAAAAAATCTAGACTAAATTATGACGTAAGTACAATTTTATTAATTCCTGTTTTTTTTTTAAATTTTAATTTAATAATGATTTTTAATTATTATGCTACTATTTACATATGTTTTTTAATTAGTTATGCCCGACAGGTGAACTTAATTATAATATTAAGATCTTGTAAAACACGTGTGATATCATCTTCTGCCTAACCTTTTCCTAACTGTTTTTGGGGTCAGCTTCCAGTCTAACCGGATACAGCTGAATACCACTATTTTACAATGAGGAACTGCTGATCTGACCTCCATAACCCAGTTACTGGGTAACACGATACCCCTTGGTAAGACTGGTTGTTAGAATTTCGGGATTCTTAGGACCCGTAACAACTGTCAAAGATCGACGAATGACAGCCGGGACCAAGAGTTTAATGTGCTTTCCAAGGCACGGAGGGGCCTTCTTGGTATGTCAAGATAGTCAACCATCCACGGACCAACCGCAGCAAGCGTAGCTTAACCTGATCTATCGACCCGTGTGACTGTTATTACTTAACCACAAGCCCCTCATGATAATTTAATATGCAATAAAGAATTGAATTAAATCCATGCAACTATTTCACACAAAATAAAGGTACCATCTATCCTCTACATTTCTCCCACACTAATCACGTGACCAAAACCTCAACACCCGGTACAGTTACTAATTAAAACTTCCTTACATCAATAACGTTAAGGTATAAATTAGGGCAACAGACTGTTGTACTTACGAGGAACTTCATATCTGAAGATAATAATATTATTCTGGTTAGGGGAATGTCCTCACTTGATTTACACAAACGTTTGTAGGTTAAATGGGGTAGTGGTCTTAGTTTTATCGTCTTGGTAAATATTATGCCACTAATAGTACGACTTTTCGTCGGGTATATGAGCCCCTGAAGGCTCGTGGCTAAATCATAACAAAATTGATAAATCTAAATCAATATTATTTTATTTCACATAAACCTACATGGACACTTATTAAACGTCAGAAGCTAGTTGCACGGTTCCAATTGGTTGTTTCCTATCGAGAAGAGCCGGCAAGAAACTCCACGGTTACTCTTTTATAAATATTGACGTTGATTGTCAACGAGTACCAGGTACTTAATACAATAGAAAATGGTCTACAGATCTCCAGTAGGTATGTATGGCCTACAACGTTTTAACATTGACAAAATATAAAAGAATCTATAGAAAAGATAATCACTACATAGTATAAAACAAAGTCGCTTTCTCTGTCCCTATGTCCCTTTGTACGCTTAAATCTTTGAAACTACGCAACGGATTTTGATGCGGTTTTTTTTGATAGATAGAGTGATTCAAGAGGAAGGTTTATATGTATAATAACATCCATTAAATAGTGGAGAAGTACTGTTATTTTTGAGGTTTCTAATGTGATGTCGTAAATAATTACATTTTTTCCGCTTACATTGCAAACGCAGGCTGAACCCTACGAGTTTTATCAAAATAATGTACTAAGTATTGTACACATTGAAAAGGTCTACAGAAAAGTCCGTGATGGTATATGTCTATCTCTTATGGATAACCCACAATAACTTTTTTTTGTCATTTACTTTTTACGACAAATAATGGCTAATTTTCGAAGCGATTTTAACCAATACAGCATTAATCCTTAACCAATTAAATACCTTGAATACATAGTTCATTTAATATAGATCTATATGGCCCTTTACACCGTATGATTTAAGTGAATATTTTCGAAGATATTACAGATTTAAAAATTGCGGGACGTAGCGTTTGCGGCGGTACCGGCCGGCCGCCCGGTGCGGCAAGAGCATGCCTATAATATAAATAGCGCGTCTGAGGCCGCGGTTTTCCCTAACCCTATAGCACTTTGAATTTAACAGCGATCGGACGCGTTTGCGCATTGCACCCGTGCGAAGCCGGGGCGGGTCGCTAGTAAAATAATAAATTATTCCCCATAACAACCACTATGAGTAATACAGACTTGAAACAGCCGCACGAGTTGATCATGCTTGTCGCGGTTGTTTCGTGGATGGGTGACTGGGCCTTGGAAAGCACGTTAAACCGATGTTCTTGGCTGTCATTCATAGATCTTTGGCTGTCAGAATTACAGAAGATAACCAGTCTTACTAAGGGGTATGTATTATCCAGTAACTGCGTTGCAGAAGTCAGATAAGCAAACGCTCATATAAAACAATGGTATTCAGCTGCATAGTTGAGAAAAGGCTAGGTGAGTACGACTTTTCATGGGAAATCAAAACTCTAAATAAAGTCAATCATAGCAGTTTTTCATAAGTTCTCTATAAATATTTATTGTTTTTTTCAAAGGCCACATTGGCTATGGTAATTCTTAGATTACTTTTGAACATTTTTCGGCTCAGCTTGTGACAGCAAAAATTGGTAATTTATTACATAATATTCATCGACTTATGACCATGTACAGAAAATGAGTTACATCCTTCATTTTGATGTAACCTGCCGCGTTCCGTTCATCTCCATAAGTATCTACTACGCTTTTTAGAATGGGTAACTAGCTTCATATTTCTGTCTAACTGACTCCTTGACTATTCAAAAGTGCTTGTAAAATGTTTAATTCTAATAAATGCTTTGAGTTTGCATTTGATCACTATTATTATCTGTTCATCAGGCATGGTGATAAATCTGATAGTATTCAAAGTCAATAAGAACAAAAATACGGCAACAAACACTCCACTAACGTGCCATGAAAACGTTTCCAATCACAAGTCAGTATCGATCCATCTAACGATAGTTTGGTAGATAATTACCTACGAGTACATGTGACGTCATAAAACAGGTAGGTATGTCGAGGGTTATCTGAAGTAATTAACATATTTTTTTTTTTGTTTTTTTTTATTCTCTTTATATGTATGTATGTATGTAGGTATCTGTGTATTAGCATATTTATTCATTTTCGAGTGCTCTATTCTATATGTTACACCTGCAATGTTTTGTCTCAGCATCACCCAGGTTTAGTGAGAGCCCAAAGGGGTTAAGTTCGCCTTTGTACAGTTTTTTTTTGGGCACTAAGTTTTAATAGATAGTAATCAAATTTTACATAGCTGGTGATTTCTGCCACATGCACTTTGGACAATTATGTCTTTTTTGTTTTTATTTGTATGCCGTTTAATTTAGCTTCTAGTGTAACCCCCTTACTAATAAACGATGTATAGCGTCTGTATACACACACAACGCTTTGTCTTCCTCTTTCGAAAGTCAAATTACTGATGATTGAAAGAGAGAAATCGGTGTGTAACTATTCATCTGATATAATATTGGGTCCCCACCTATGAAATTGGTGTTTTTATCTCACAAATAAAGAACCTTGTCACTTCTATTATTTAAAATATTCATCAATTGCTTGATATTCTATCGGATTATGAGCATCATAGACAACTATCAATAGTAAAAAAACCTTAGTACATATAGTTTTCTAAACATAAAAAATACCTTAAAAATGACTCCTTTTTTGTTAGTAGAAATGACCACTATGTATTTGTTTTAACTTAGCCAAAACTTATTTTTGTCGCTTAATCTAAGTGGCATACGTTATCTTAGTTTTTAAACATTAGTGCATAAAAGTTTTAAAACATTAGTGTTCATGGTTGTTAAATAAATTAAGAAAATGTTAGTATGAAAAATGCAACTTCTTTAAAATTCTCCATACAAAACGCTGATTTCATAGGCATAGGTGGAGACCTAATACGTTTATTAGTAAGGGGGTAAGTAGTTTGTATAGAATGGCTAATAATAATTTTAGGTTCTTTTCTGTGAGTACAGGCTACTTGATGGAAATTATTTACCGCTATACATATATGAATATTTTTAACATCAAAAAGATTGCTGAAGCGTTATTAAACAAACTTCAAAACTTAGTTCAAAGCGTCTGCGTCTCGAGTGGCTGTAACTTCACCTAGAATATTCCTTTTCAAAACACAAGAATGATTATTTTAAACAGAAAAGTTTAACATATTGTGCAACTAAGTATTAACATTGATTTACAAAACATTATGTTCAACAGAAAAAGTTCCACTAGATTGTACGGTGAAAGAAATATCCAGGAATTCAACCAAAGACATTACACTTGACTCAATATCTATAAATACGGCACCAATTTACGAGTTGTAGGTCGTGGGTTTGAACCCAGCCAAGCGTTTAACTTTGTGTGATTTATTCATCACCACTGCTCTCAAAAAGGGTGAAGGAAAACCTCGTGAGGAACAACACGTGTGCGTGTACTTGCGGCGAATGTTCTAGAACCAAAAATTTGAAGTCATGTCACGTCTTCCAACCGGCACTAGGCCCGCGTGGTGGATAACTGCCCACTCCCTCTCACACAGAGGAGACTTGGGACCCAGCAGTGTGAAAGTTATAGGCTGGTTATGAAATAACTACCAATCCAACAATACATAATTAAACGCGTCTTTCTACCACCTTAACTTGTCATTTTCTGCTTTTAGTTTAATACAAGTCATGTCCAAAACCACGTAGCCATGACAGCTAAAATCGCCATTCAAAATGTTAACCCACATACCAGTATGTATCCCAAATTGTATGTAAAGTGAGGCAATGTTGCCAAGTGTAATTTCCCGAGGGAGCTCAGGGGGTAATTGTATAAGTTTTAAATAATTATCTACTATCCAACTTAGTCGGGTAACGTATGCGATGCAATTAGTGAATAATAGCGTTTTAGCTTTTCGATTCGGGGGTGAAACGGGTAATATTTATAAGTGCTTTAGAGATAGATGGATGAAAGTGTTGTGTGTATGTGGCGTAAAGAATAATCAAGCCTTTCCCATCAGAGGATGTGTTTTTAGGTGAGTAAAGGGTAATGACGATTCTTTGGCAAAACAAGTATTGCGACTATCACAAATTCGATTACCAAGCATGGTTATTATTGTTATTGTGCAATTTTTGGTCTAATTAAGTCGTCACAAGGTAAAATGTCGTCGACCGTATTATGTAGTCACAAAAGGAATGCGCCAATCAGCTTGGCTGCAGTCAAATATATGCGTAGTAGACATCTTCTAGGTACTTCTTTGACGTCAAAAAACTCAGTACATGACCTCAAAGAAGCTCCAAAGACGTCATCATCATCGTCGGCATCATTTCAGCCAGGAAATATCCACTGGGTATAGACCTCTTCATTATTCTGTCATACTACCCGGTTTTGTGCCGCTACAGAACAAAAAATAACTCCAAAGAAGCTTAACAATAACTAGAGCCAGCCACTCATTCAATCTCACACTAGGAATCTTCCACACAAACACAGATCTTGTAATCCGGCTATATCGAAATATCATTTGTCAGTCTCATCCTATGTGACATCATGTTTTATTCCTTCCGAACACGCTATAGGGCGTGGGGAGAGAGGAAATGACATCAAATGAGGGACCCGAGTAGGTGAGCTAGATTGCTACGGTGTTATATAAAAGAAGGGTGTTTTTGTTTATAGAAGTAGGTATCGATGGATGAACAGGGCGTTAGAGCAAAAGGGGTTGATAAAGAAAATATTGGGTTAATAGTTTGCGGTGAGTGATAGTGGTTTTTTGTTTTGCAATGTAACTGACGGCTTACTCCGTAAAAACTCCAAAAAATTTATAAACTTATTTTTAAGGGTTGGTAAAAAAAATACGCGAAATTCAAATAAAAAGGTTATGAATAGCTTGCTTCACATTTGATCGAAAAGGCGCCATGAACCAGATAAAAAAAATAGAATGTTTACAAAAATCTACCAGAAAAATAAACCGGAACTTATCCTGAAATACATGAAACATACCATAAACGAACGTTCATAATTGAACACACGTGATTTTATAAAACGTAAAGTACAAAACGAACTTGTTTTTTCACGTGTCACTAAGAAATAAAACCCAGCCGGTGCTAACCCACATAACAACCACGAAAATATTCAAAGTTATTATTGGCCATTTACTTCCGTGTTTCCCTAACGGTCTCACTAAGTAAACAGGTTAACTTTATTTATACGAGGTTCACTTTACTTTTATTTGAGAAATTTTGCAAAGCTATCTGCAAAGGACAGATAGTCTATAAATATAAATATTTTAGCACCATTACTTTAGTTTCAGACTATAGATCCATAACATACGAGTTAGCTAGTTGGCACTTACTGAGTAAAACACGTTAAATAAAAAATCAAAACTAATTATATTACATATATGAATGACGGTCTATGTGCCGCCACCCAGTGACATATTATGTGGCCATCATAAACCTTGCCGGCTACAGTAGGCACGAGGCTGTTGGGGCTGTCGCGCACCCGACGCATCAGTGATGCGATTTTTAGAGCGAGCCGAAATCCGGAACTCGTGCGTCAGCGAACATCCCCGACGCACTACAGAAGCGCGGCAACCCCAGCATCACTCCGGGTGATGCATCTCGTAAAGCATTGTACGAACCCTATGCATAACTGATCCACAGGGAATCGACTTTATTATAATAAGCTGAATATAACGTAATTGGGGAAAATGGCAAACGATGATAATTAATGAGACGATAAGCAATCGATCTTAAAAAGAAGCAATAACTAAGTAGCTGTTCAAACCATTTTCATCTTAGAACAAACAATTCAATCTTTAGACTCAGAAACAATAATTTACAGTTTCAACACTATACTATATGGAGATTAAACTAGAGTGTCGGCTGCTTATCGACTGATCTAAGTTAGGCACGGGTTGAAGCAAGCTTGAAGCGAGAAACCTGGGAGAACTTGAATTACCTGAGATAGTATGGACAGCGATGTTCACAGCGGTGTTCATTGTGTTGTGTGACCAAGTATACTGAGGATATTGTTATGTTGGTTGGTTGTTATCTTAGTGAGAAGGACAGCACACTCAGAAAGAGAGGAAGCGACGTGAGAAACTTTCTCACACGTAAGTGAAGCGTATCATAGCGGACAAAAATAATATATAAAGTCCAAGTCATACACAACTTTAGTTTTTCGAGATATCGCCAAAGCGGTTGATCATCTTTTCACGTGACCAGACGGCTGGCCTATTATTGGGCGAAAGAATCAGCATTGTTATATGACTTGGCAATGCTACTTTTCCAGTTGACAGCGATGCGGACAAAATTTTTGATGCCCTTTGATTATTTCCCCTCCTTTTTATATACTTGTACATATTATTATTATTTTAAGACTGTAAAACTACACAGAATATTTTGACGTGACAACGTCTAATAAATCGATGAAGCTGGCTGCACTCACGAAAAAACATGACTCATGTAGCGTTACCTCGCGGCCTCGCTCTGTAGCGTGGAGGCGTTCCATGGCGGCTTGAAGTGCAAGCGAATATTAACAAATGCAATGCAACTATTCCATCAGTATTTTCTTATGACGTTGTCACGTTCAACTATCGTCAGTAAACCGACTTTACAGAGAACCGATTTTTTTACAATTAGTCATTTTGTAGAACACGCATGACTACTTGGAATAAGCCTTTATATGCATGTTTTGACCGTCAATTAAACCTGTAGCAAAGTATATTGTTTTTAAGTATAGTGTATTTTACCAATAATTTCCTTACCTTTATTGTTTTATCTGCAAGTACCTAAATAATTTTGGCATTTGGGGACTCGCATCTTGTATGTAATACGAGATCAATCAACTACATCCATCCAGCACAATAGCTGTTTTCAAAACTCTCTGACCTACTTTTACCAAACAGACAATATCAAATTCTAAGTAGAAATCCCTACCTAACCAAAATAAACGATCATTTAGGACCCTCTATAAAACTGACCCAAACGCAAAATAATAGTAATGCGTAACCTTTCCGTAATAAAACAAAGTTCTCAGTGTCTTTAGCTAAGAATTCTTTGGAGTTATTTTTTTAATGCCTCCATTAAGACATCTCAGCTCCTTTTATACCTTTTATAAACTTAGTGAGCTCGTCTGCGAGGAAGATCTGTTTTGTAGTCTTACGTAAACTAAGGAAAGAGATTTTTTACTAACTGTCAGGTATATTTATTTCCACAACCAAGTTAACGGGTAAAAGCATACTCAACGTAAGGACCACTTTTCACAATTTCCTTCAGGCACAGTTTTTATTTTTATTATTTTAAGGTTGTTCTGATGGAAAGTCTCATACGGACCATATTCCCAAAATTATACCTAAATAGCCGTTTTCAATACCCATGTAGATTTTGCTTAAACAGCGATAAACTTGACAAATTATACAATTTCCATATTGAAATGGTAACAGGGTTCTTGTAAAAGGGTTCCGTACTGGATATAAATCATAGATCCTAGAGAGCGGGCCAATCGCTAAGAGGTTTCGTGTTAGTCGGTGAGATTAATTGCTACGAATTCATTATCGTTCGAGTTCTTGATATTTCAAGACTGGAATATTTTGTCCGGAATTCCTAATTATGTTTCTAGAAAGTTCGATGCTAGAACTTTCTGGAACTATCGACATCTGGTCAGTCGGCGCCGGTATGTACTCGAACATTCTAGATATTTCTACAGTAGGTACAAGGTTCTAGAACTATTGGAGGCAATAATTATATAAGGCCGGTAGGGGCTGCGAGCCAGTCAGTGTTAGATAAGCGATACAAGCGAATACATCCGAAGCGATCTTCAAGTGCGACTTAGAGCGATCAGTAGTGCAATTGTGTTTTATAATTTGTGTGTGTTTGAGTTCTTATTAGTGTTGTTTAATTAAAGTGTAATATTTTGGTTATTAAATCGGCAGTTTTTATTGTCACGAACCCCAAGCTCGTAACAGTATTCCTGTATCAATCTCAACTATTTACCGAGATACCCACCAAACAATTGTACAAAAACAAAGCGGGTTAATTAACCGGCGTTTCTTTGTTTCAGCTTTAAGAAAATATTCCTTTTTATACACTCTAATAAGTGCCTTCATTTTTTCATTGCCTTTTGTCTTTATTTTTTATTCATTTGCTCAATGGTTCTCGCCTTCAAGATAAATAGGCTACTTTTGAACAAAGAGAAAATGTTTTGTTTGAGATTTCTTGGAGAATAATGTTTTTGGAAGGAATTGATCTTTTAGGTTTTATTGAAAGGAAGCCAAATTCTTTGTACTCGATATTTGAATTTTGAGTACAAGCAAAAATTTCTTAAAGCAAAGCAATTACTTATTGTTTAAGAACTCTTATTCAATGAAATCACTTTTCTGGCTTTTACAAGGGTAAAATCATTCTGTAAGTAGGTCCTTTATGTTTTCGAGCAGCATTGTTTTAGTTTCTGCGAACGGAAAAACATCTATACATAGACAAATACATAAAATTGAAGTGTCTGTTTCTAATGTCAAAATAACCAAGAAAACATTTTTTGTCTATCCATTTTTTCCAGCTGATCCAAAACGGCTGGACCGATTTTAATGAGACTTTCACTGGAAGATAGCTGATGTTAGAAGGAGTAACTTATGCTACTTTTATTTATAAAAAGTTAAAACCTTATAGTGTTTTCCGACATGCACACGAAAGAAGTCACGTGCATAGCTAGTTGGTAATAAAAAATTTTAAACATCCTGTCAACCTCTAATTTTCTGCTATATGTATAAAAACCTACAACCACACTTAGGTATTAGGTACTTATCTAATGGTATTTTTCAAACTCAGATTTGGCACGAAGCCAAAAGAATATTCTCTTGTGTAAGATCTTTAATTATTATCAGAATGGTGCATCCCCAGCTTGTAAATAACAGCATCTACCCACAATAATTACAAAAATTGGCCTTCAAAGCAAACAGCTGAAAATTATCTCCACCGCCCAGCACACCGAAACACACACAAGCTCTGCCAAAAAAATAATATTGAACAAAAAATTCGACTAGCCGCGGCCAAGTTAATTACAATCTTAAATATGTTCGTTGTTTAACTTACAGAACGTTTAATATATTCTGCTATAAACGCTGGAACGCTTAGACGATGCAAAGCAATGCATATTAAACGCATACTGGGTTAGGGTTTGAGCACAACCCCTGCCGGGACTGAATTATAAGGATTTTTTTATATTAGCCTGTATGGTATAAAAAGCCGCACTGGGCCCGCGTGGTGGATTACGGCCGACAGAGGACGCCCAGCAGTGGGAACACTGATTACGCTTATGCTGTATGATATATGTATGTATACCAGATCATGAATCGGTTCCGTATCAAATGCTACAGGATCTTCTCGGAGCTCAAAAGAACTGATATATTGGGACCGCCATTTTGATTTTTGGCGCCCAACAATCAAAATAAAGGCAGTAATTATGGTGTCCATCAGTTTTATACCATGTCTTGCAGTCTTAAAAAAGAAAGTACAGACGCCAGCACGTTAAGCTACTACAATCTGTCAAATTTCTTTAATAGATTTTCAACTTTATCGCTAAAGGCAAAACAGGCGCGACACGCGATATAATCGCGCGCGACACAAAGGCACCGCTCGTTGCCTGACTTTCGGTGCCTTTGTGTCGCGCGATTTATAAGGAAGCATAGCATATAAGGTTCAATGTTGATTGAGAAAGTTTGACAGTTTCGGGTAGCTTGATGTGCTGGTATCTGTACATAGACATAAAAAATTGAAGATTTCTACTCAAGGGTCAAAAGAAAGAAGTATTATTAGGTCTTTATCAAACACAGAACTATATGTTTTTATTATTCCACCTTACCTGTCCTCGCATACAGTGTGGTCTCACCCTTACACGTGGCTTGAACTAAGAACAATTGAATCTGCTAATGAGAACCACGAGGGGGCCAATTATACAGCTTACCCCCTTTGCACGAACCAGATAACGTTTTTATATTTAACTACCTTGGCTTCACTGTTTCTACTTTTTAATAAATAAACATTAGTATTACAGGGATTTTGAATGTAGGCATTTTTTTTTCACTCTTTCACAAACTGCTCTGGAATTGGCATTAGCATTATGAACTATTTTTTTTTTTGTTATGAAAATAATCGAGAAATTTTTGTGATTTCGTTTCAATTTATGTTTTACTTTAGTTAAACAGTTAGAGAGAGTGAGAAAAAGGGAGAGTAGAGTTAGATGATGAGTTGAAGAGAGTAAACTTGTACATAAAAAGTGAGCGTTTATAAGTCCGTCACCGACGCCATTGTCCAA
This sequence comes from Luperina testacea, assembly GCA_927399505.1. Taxonomy (NCBI): domain Eukaryota; kingdom Metazoa; phylum Arthropoda; class Insecta; order Lepidoptera; family Noctuidae; genus Luperina; species Luperina testacea. The sequence continues at coordinate 1,906,753 of OV656774.1, forward strand.
AAGTAGTAGAACCCTACAATCGATTATTTAACTTTTTTGGACGGGCAAAATCACATCGGGTGTAGGGAAAACTGTCAAACCGTGATGTCATTAATTCTTAGTTCGGGGCCCAAACTAATCTTTATGTCCGTAGGTGGTACGGTGTAGGAATCGTCCGTAACTTTGACCGACACTATGGTTTTGAGAGAAGACCTCCTGTATCTAGTCCGAATCTTATCACAAACGTATAGAACTTAGTTCAATGATTACTAAGATAAATATCATTCCTAAAGGTTTTTAACTTTGCTCATATCTATCTCTTAAACTGACGACAACAATATTCTTCATCGAGAAATTAAGCATCGTATCTAAAAGAGAAAACAAACATCTTCTAATAAACGAATCTATTGTACCATTATAATTTATTCACTAACCATTGTCTACTTATAATGTTCTTACCTAATCACTAGAAGCTCACAGGGATCTTTAAAGGCTCCTGCAAGGCGCGACGCGCGACGCGCATCGCGCGCGACACAAAGGCACCGCTCGTTGCCAGACTTGCGGTGCCTTTGTGTCGCGCGCGATTTTATCGCTTGTTGCGCCTGTTTGAAGGAGCCTTAAAAGGTACAGGATTAAATTAAGACCCTCTAAATTCTAATCAGGTCTCTAGTTAGTCGTGTTTGTGCTGGCTTTGTTTTGTAAACTTGATTGTCATTTGGAATAGTTTAATACAATTATTTTGGAGTTAAAATAGCTTATAGTCTGTAGAGTATCTTAGAAATCAAGATATCTTGTAGGCCAGTTTTGTAGCTACACATGTAATTCATGAACAAAGTGTTCTTATTAATTATCAGACCCTAAGAAGGTGTTACGAAATTATGTGAAAGTGCAAATTGAATTCTTAGTTTTACTAAGAACGTATTCTTATTAATACTGAAAAAAATAGTACACAAAACTTGTGGAATACTTGCCAAAATGTCAAAAATGTGAACAAAATAGTTAACAATACATGTCTGAAACAAGAAAAATCCGTGGTTGATACATGTTCTATACACGACATGTTTTGAAAAGTCTTTCATATTGCCGCTCTATAAAACAAGTCATTGGAAAAACAAATAAAAACAGAATAACAGTTAATACTGATAGCGATTTAATTACCAATTGAATTCAATAAATGGCTTTTGCACCCAGCAGGCGATTCAATTGACAAGCTGTTTAAAAGCTTATTTCGTTAAAAGCTGATAGAAAAATCCACTGGTTCTAGCACCGCTTAGTAATTAAAACTAGATAGATAAATTTTAGGTCCGCTATTTTAGAAATATGTACCTAATACACGTAAAGTTTGAAAACAACGTTTCACTTCAGAAAAATCATAGATTGATTTTGAGAATTGAGAGGTAACTTGTACAGCTGAGAAGGAGGGTAGTTTCATATGCAGATGATGATCACCGGAGCGGTTTTAGCGAGGTTTAAATCCCGGCCACACTCCCCGATCTTATCCCCAAAGCCCGGACGACTTTTGAAGGTTTCCCCAAAAAAAAAAAAAGTGAAATATTGACCCTGAAAACATTTAAACTTTTCTTCCCTTGCTTATCAAATTCTATAAACAGCTAACTCACCTTTACTACACCAGCTTATGAGGACAATCTCGAGTTCCATCTAATCTTGAAGCGATACAGCATTAAATTAATCCAGCTTCATCGGAAGTTTCCTTGACGCACGGTAACTTACTTAGCAAAACTTAGTTAGCTTAGATTTATCCGATCTATGTCAATACTGGATCAGTGAAGCACACGGGACGTTTTGTGTATAGTTATATGGGTATGTGTAGAAAGGGGAATGTAAGGGGGAAATTCTGTAGGGATTATAGATTTTATTAATTACCAGTCAGACTTTCATATGGGTATGTGTAGAAAGGGGAATGTAAGGGGGAAATTCTGTAGGGATTATAGATTTTATTAATTACCAGTCAGACTTTCAGGCTTCTGACTTCCCGTAACGACTGTCAAAGATCCACGAATGACAGCTGGGACCAACGGCTTATCGTGCTTTCCGAAGTGTAAAGAATATACTAGGTAATCAAACTGCACACATTAACAATAATTATAACTTTATTTTCTAGGCTAAAATATAACTACATTATATTATAACAACTCTGGAGATATTACTCGCACTGTGTCCAACCAACTGTGGATCACTTAATCCAATATTCGTGTGGCAACTATGGCAAGTGTCGCCCCACCATTGCTCCGGAAGTTCGCAACGAACAATAGTGGCACGACATCAGTGCTGCCAACCTAAACATTAATCAGATAACTTTTTTAATTTTATATATAATCGTATTTATCTGTATTTTTGAGTAGCCCTAAAAAGGTTATTAATTTGGTTTAGTTTGTAACAACTAAATCAACTAATGATTAAATCATAAATATAAATAACTTATTTTATCACACTGATAAAGGCGAAACTTTGTGAATGTGTGAGTGTGTGTGTGTGTGGGGGTGTGTTTATATGTTTGTTACTTCTTCACGCTCAAACGACTCGACCAATTTTGATATAATTTTGTAAGGAGGTAGCTGACACCTTGGATTAACATACAGGCTACTTTTTAACCCAAAATTCCCACGGGATCGACACTTATGCGGGTACAACCGCGGGGCGCAGCTAGTATGTAAATAATGTGTAATATATCTTCGAAGCGAGAACAGAAGCATGTTGTTTGTGTTAAGTAAAAGACTGCTGCCGGTCGATTCTGTAAAAATCTCACCGTGGAAAATTAGGTGAAGTGAGTTTGGTTTTGCTAGGAATTGACACTATTGACAGCTCACTCCACGCTCACTTCACCTAAGTTTTCACGGTGAGATTTTTACAGAATAGCACCGCTGGTCATCTTCTTGACATAGCTCATAATCTTCCGTTTTCTTCTAAAATGATCAGCCAAAAGTTTTTGAGAAACGCTGACTTGTTTGTCTTGATGTACTTAATCAAAAAAGCAAAACCGATGAAAGGGTAATTTCAATAGCAATAAGGGCGAATTTCACCAAAGGTTTATACCTAGAATTAGTCTTATCCTAGGAATAATTTTTAAATTTTTGACTTTTTTTTCTTATTAGAACTGTCAGGCGTAAATATTATTCCGCGGATAAAAGATGACTTTAGTAAAATTTGCCCTTTGTATTTTGAACGTCAACGAAAAACTTCAAAAACACTCATAAATACTCGTTTAATGAAGCTTTTAAAAATACAGTTAAACGCTAAAGGCTTTAGCTATCATCTATCGGAAACATGAGGTATCGCCGCGCACTCAGTGCCATTGATTCGCATGGCACCGCGCTGTAATGAAACCTCGCAAACAGAGGAGCTTTGTCACACTAAGCGATAGGACTTGTGCAGACTGGGAGAGTAGTGAGGCGAATTGAAATGTAGGCTTAGAAAATGAACTGCAACGCTTGAAATCAACTTTAGGAATTGATCTTTTACTTTTTGCTAACATCTTAAGTATTGATTTCTCTAATGCTCTAATAACCAATTATAATAAATCAAGTCTTGGTCTTCACTGGTATACCAGTGGCGATAAAATTTACCTTTTATGAAGGAAAAGACTTCAATGGCAATGTATCTTATCGTCATTATCATAGATCAGATCACCATATACCATGGGATGGGATCTTAGTCAAAATAAAGGGTCCTATAGTTAATAGATAAATTAGTAATTTATTTACTGACATAAATAATATCCATTTGCGATATTTATGCATGTGTGTGTATGTGCACTTTTATGTCGCTTATTAGGTCTAATTTCATAGCAATAGCTGCATTTCCGGCTACTAATGAACACAAATACTATCTGTCGAAATAATACAAATTTATAGTGTAATAAACACAATTTCAGTGAAAATATAATGTGCAAATAGCGTGAGTTTACTATACTCGACCTGCGAGTGAAGTACTGGCATGGTCTGAAATAGGCTTAACTTATAAGGTTGTCAAACGCATTCTATAGTTTGCGTATTCTGTATCCAATTATGTTTGCTATTTAAGAGTTTAATTTATTTGTTTAGCTGTTGCGTTGGAATGAGAATCGTTTATCTATAAATAATAAATAATAATAATAATAAATACCTAAATATTATAATAAAATAGGAATGAAGTCAAAACTGTACAGATGCCAGCACATCAACCTACTACAATCTGTCAAATTTCTTTAATAGATTTTCAACTTTATCGCTAAAGCATAAGGTTCAAAGTTGATTGGGAAAATTTGACAGTTTCGGGTAGCTTGATGTGCTGGCGTCTGTACATTAAATATTTTTGGAAAAAGTCTAATAGTTTGTCGGACGCTGAAAATAAGAGTTTTTTTTTAATTTTCGTCCATTTTTCTGGCGTTTGATGAACTCATATGTTCCGAATTGACGCAAAAACGGCTAAACAGATTACAAAATTTGGCACACGGTTAGTTTATAACCTGGATTAACACAAAAGGGAACTTTCAATCCGGGTAGTAGGTACGTTTCCATGGGATATTTTTCGACATCCACGCGGGTGAAGCCGCAGTCAAAAGCTAGTTTACAATATTATGTGCGAACTGGATGCCACTGGATTTTATAAGAACATTTTAAGAGAAAGATTGCTACACGAAAAGTATACACTTTAACACACACACACACACTTACACTTTACACTTGTGACTTTTACTTTAGAAACACAATCAGAAATATTTCTTTAACAAGGCGTTATGCTTTATTTTTGTCCTGCAACTTCATTATTTCTTCAAGGGACAAAATAAAAATCTAATCTACAAGCTTAGAGTGATGTCTGCAACTAAAAGCCACATAAACCAGTAACTTCAACAGTTTCATTGTTGCACTGTGGTTACGCCAAGTCTTTCTGAGGGACTAAAGTCGCAGATACTCCAGCGAAAACTCCATTTGAACTGCAAATAAGATTTCTACAAGGTGTCTAGACGGGGTGTTAAAAAATTCTTGTAGTAGATTGTAGTTTGTGTGATGCAACTATGTTTGCTAAGTGGTGATAAAAACTTTGTCTATCTTTTTTATGGACCATTTATTTTTAGACAATCTATTTCGCCTGGGACACCTTTTATTGTGATTCTTTTTAAGTACATTATTTTAGTTGTTTGGACTCATGGATAATAAATGAAGGAACTGCAGACATCTATGCACTTCATTTCAGCAGGCAGATTTTTATTTACCTTCATTTTTACTTAATACAGGGTGGCATCCAACACCAACCACACCGAAAAATTTCAACGCAAAGGGCTATAGAGGTATGAGGAACAGGAACATCCTCCATAGAAAAGGGAGGATTCTCCGACGAGACAGGTGTTGTGTCTGGCGGGCAACTGCCCGATGATTCATGTCGGGCCGTTGTATCTATGCTATTTATTTATTTATTTATTTATTTATTTATTTATTTGGCTTTTCAACAATGAGTACACTGTTACTTTACAATTTGTACATTGCAAACTTAAGTCTAAGCGCCTCATCACTTACAGAAAAGCACAGCATGCACTACATTATGCGCAGATAATAACACAATTAATTAATTAAATAAAACAATGAACATAATATGAATATTGAGAAACAAAAATTAAAAAAATAAACTGTTAAGGCATAATTGATAACAATAAATTAAATAACATAGATTAAATTAGATTAGATTCTATTTTTGAATTATTTTTTTAGATATAGTTGGGATAATATTTGATTTTAGACTATAGAAACCCATTAGATAGCAAGCGCAACTTTTTTTAGAGCAGGTACTGATGAGTGAAAGAGGTCAATGTCCGCTTCGTGCTTATTGTATGCAGCATACATTCTAGACAGTGGACAGTATTGCCTTAAGTTGGTATGACATCTTGGCATGCAGAAAAGTCGCCTATTAGAACTTCTTGGCAGATTACGTGGCACATGGAATAAGACCCTATTGAGCAAATCGGGACAGTTCAGAGAGCCCGTTACTAATTTCTTAAGGAAAACCAAATCCAGCATATTCCTGCGCTTCTCCAGCGACACCATCTTAAAATACTCCAGTCTCTCTTGGTATGAGATGAGCTTTTTTCCCATGTTATTGTTATAGGTAAGATGCCATAAGAACCGTTTTTGCAGCCGTTCAATGCGCTTGATGTGGACCCTATACTCAGGTGACCAAACCACGCTGCAATACTCGAGATGGCTTCTAACTAGCGAGTTGTACATGATTTTTTTAACGTTGGGTTTTTTGAAGATTTTACACTCTCTCATAACGAAGCCAAGCATCTTTGATGTTTTTAATATAGTTTTGTCAATATGTTCGACAAAACTTAGCTTTTTATCGAACTGAACGCCTAGGTCTCGTATAGTTTCGACTTCTTCAAGCCGCTCACCGTTCAATTTATAAACTGACTGTATGGGTTTTTTTTTTTTTGTGAATTTGATATGATGGCATTTTTTTACGTTCAAAGACATCTTATTGTGCTCACACCACTTAGTCAGCCGGTCCAAGTCGCTTTGGAATAGTACGGAGTCCGCAGGATCTCTTATAGACTTTATGGCTTTGAGGTCATCAGCGAATAAGAATATATTCGAGTTCGGGAAGCATTTGTAAATGTCATTTATGAAAAGAGTGAATAAATGCGGACCCAAGTGAGATCCCTGAGGGATTCCCGATGCTGCAATGTACGAATCTGAAGAGCAGCCATTTACCACAACTTTGAGCATCCGTCCAGATAGATAAGATTGGAACCAACTTAAGAGAGGGTCCGAAACGCCATACATTTTAAGTTTCTTGACGAGTATATCATGGTCTACTGTGTCAAAAGCCTTGCTGAAGTCGGTGTATACTGCGTCAACCTGGACACGCGCATCAACCGCCTCAACAATGCTCTCAACATAAGTCACCAAATTGGTAGCTGTCGATTTTCCCTTCATAAATCCATATTGGCTGTCTATTATTAGCTGTGATAAGTGTCTAGCTAGCACAGGGCATATGAGGGCCTCAAATACCTTTGCAAGTATGGAAAGAATAGCGATTGGCCTGTAATTGCTCACATCAGACTGATCCCCGTTTTTGAAAATAGGCATAATTTTGGTTTCCTTCCAGATGGTCGGAAAAGTACCCCGAAGCACAGAATAATTAAATATAATGCTTAATGGCAGTGACAGAACATCTGCCAGCTTATTTAATAGCAAAGCAGGTATATTATCAGGACCAGCTCCCTTGTGGACGTCTATTTTTTTTAATTCTTTGCGGATCTGATCTTGTGATATAGTTATATGGCCCAACATGCTATTGCTTATGCAGCTATCGAAGTCACCCGCGCCCGCATGCGCATCATTCCCAACACAACTATATACTTTAGAGAAATGGGATGCGAAATAATTACATATTTCATTAATTTTATCAGAGGTATTTATACCATCTGTCATGGAACTGGGGTAGTTACTGGTACCGCCTCTCTTCATTTTTAAATAACTCCAGAAATATTTTGGATTAGAAGTAATTTTTAACTCAATATCATCAATGTGAGCATTATAACAAGTCGCAGCCATACGGTCACATCTTTTCCCAAGTAAATTCAATGCAACAATGTCCAAAGGATTATTGTATTTTTTAACTCTAAGTCGTAGGCGGTTCTTTTCATTTAGTCTTTTAATGAGCTGTCTAGAGAACCAGTATGGATATTTAGTATCTTTTATTGGTACTTGTGGAACGTAGCGCTTAATTAACCCATACAATATATTATAAAAAAAATCTACCATCTGATCTATAGTCATGCAAGGATCTAACTCTGATGACCAATTGACCTGCTGTAGTGCTGCATTAATTGCCACGTAATCTGCTTTAAAATAATTCAACTTAGTTCTATTGTTACAATTTTGTGGCTTTTTAAAACCGGTAAATGAGAGCTCACACAGTAAAGGTGGATGGTGCACATCTATTTTAGAAAGTACGTCTACTGGTGCACTTACTACAACAAGATCCGAGTTGGTTAGGACCAAATCAAGAATTCTATTATTTTGATTACATAGATAATTACACTGTCTTAAGTTGTTAAGCAAGACAAAATCCCAAAGAGTCTGTTCTAAGCCTGTGCAAATATTTTGAGGTGCTCTTATCACATCGCCACCCGTCCCAAGCCAGTTAATAGTTTTCATATTAAAGTCACCAATAATCAAGCATTCATTGGCATGTTCCAAGACATTGTTTGTATTATCAACAAAGTGTTCCAGTACTCTGGGCTGTAACGGCGACGGCAAGTATACAGTACAAATATAAATTTCTTTAGCTTTCTTACCCCCCCCAAGTGACAACTTGACCCAGAGATCATCGCAAGAACTTTCGTATTTGATCAATCTCTGTGATTCTAGTTTTGTAGAAACAGCGATTAGAACGCCACCACCGTCGGTTTTATTATTTAACAAATTATTGGATCTATCTCGTCTATAGATAGCGTAACGCCCATCCATGATTTCTGAGTCAAAGATGCCATCCAGTAGCCAAGTTTCAGTAAACATTATAACATCGTATGAACAGCATGCAACTTTTTGGTAAATGTCACTTAGCTTTGACCTAATACCCCTTACATTCTGGTAGTAAATTTTCAACTGATCGAATTTAAGTATTTAACAATCTGATACCTTATCCTACATATTTTTATAGCTTACTGTAATTTGTCCAACGAGCCGGCATCCCTGATATATTTATAGTCTGCACCATCATGTTTTCTAACAAAAATCTTACCGCCACGGACCCACACATACTTGTAGCCTAAACTCTTTGCTTTAATCCTGGTCGCAGCATGCAGCGCCTTGTTTACTGGTGATAAATGTTCTACTATATAGACATTTTCCTTTTTACCGGCAATCCCAAGAAGAGCGGTATTGAGCTTCTCTTCAGAAGTTTTATTTTTATTAAAGTTGATAGAAGCCGCCAAAAAGTGGTCGCGAACCCGTGGACTGCTGAATTGAACAACGATAGACTTCGGACGGTTACTAGTTGGGGTTTGTTTTGCGATTCTTGTAACATGATGTATGTTATTCTCAGTTAAGTCGCCAGATATCACCTTACTAATATTCAATACAGTTGACACAAGATTTTCATTGTTGTGCTCCGGCAGACATTGAATTTCCACATTCGTAGAACGTGCTTGTTGTTCCATCTGGGTTAGCCTCACTCCTAGGTCTTGAACAATAGTTTTGAGCTGATCGTTTTCCTTTTTAAGATCAATAACGACTTTGGTGTTTAAGGAAAACTCAGACTTCATTTCCTCAAACTTAACGTTCATAAATTCCATTGATGTGTTAAGCCCTTCTAATTTGTCCGTAATCGCCTTCATCTGCGTGTTAACATAATTCGCCAGAGTTTGGTTGAGGTGCCGCATGAGTTCGTCTATCTGTTTTTTCATAATACGAGAAACTTCGTCAGACGTAACAGGAGCTACATCGTTGATGACAGTTATTGAAGACTCTTTCTTTCTATGTGTTACATTAGGATCAATCGCCTGACTGTTGCGCACTGGTGTATTATCTGCGTTTCGCTTCTTCGGCGTGCAGGTCGGACACATCCAATTTTGTGATTCAGTTAGTTGGAAGTCACAACCCAGCTGCGTGAGACAGGAATGGTGGTAGGATCTCTGGCACGATGAGCATTTAACCAGAGCACTTCCTTCAGCTATGCCTTCTGAGCAACATTCACAATTCATAATGGTGCGACTTTGGTTTAAATTCACTCAAAGTTAAATAATCAATAATCCTGTGCACACTAATAATAAAACGCACGCTAATAAAGGCTCACGCCTGGCGACGAGCTATCGATGCGTAAGTCGGCGAGAAGAACGACGTAAGCGCCGTGGATACCAAGTCGCTTACGCGTTGCGCTCATCAAGTTAGTTCCCACAATTAATTTAAGTTAATGGCGGTAGAATAAAGTCACTGGCTGATTGTTTTTAGTCATTACTTAATTATTATGAGTATTTATCACAAAGTATATAACGTTTCACGCTATTTGCGCGGTAAACACTGCTTGCGAGATGCAGGATTTTGCTTGACGTCAGTATGACGCGTTGTTCGCATGTGGCGTTGTAGATACCGCTACAGGGCGTCAAAATTTTACGTCAGTTATTAAAAAAAATTACTTCTGCCATGCGATACAATAGAGAATCATTTGTGTCTCATTATCAGAACTTGAGAGGTCATACTAGCTGCTGCCCGTGATTTCGTTCGCGTGACATACCTTATGTTTGTCTTTCTTTTTCTCAAATAAAAGTACTCGTAACATCAGCCGTATCGGAGATTAGCCGGAACAAATAGACAGACAGACAATTTTTTTTTAATGTTTTTTTTTGGTATAAGTATCGTATATACTTTCATGCATTGAGTAAAAAGCTGTTATTTGACATTACGAAGAGACACTTCAATGTTATTTATTTGTATAGATATACGCCGGTCGAAGCACGCCCCTAACACTGTGTGCTTGTCGATATTTAGAGTGGCGTCCATTGATTAGAGGGCAAAAGGGTGCAACGTGGGTCAGATATTTAAGGCCAGGATCTTCGAGCGTAGTAGGCATTTAGCGTTACCTCCGTCCTCGCGTGGCAAATCCCGCGAACGCGCAGTTCGAATGAACTCGCTGACCCCTGTCACGGTTATTTTTATAAGTAATAGTATTGTGAATCGGCCCTATTCTTGAAATATAGGGCTGCTCGTCTACAGTATTTTAATTTCATCATCCTACTTTAGTTTCTTTCTAGTTTTGTGATTGTAAATATTATATTTTTAACCGACTTCAAAAAAGGCGGAGGTTCTCAATTCGGATATTTCTATTTTTTTTTTATGTATGTTAGGGGGGGCATAACTCTATCGTAAATAGACAGATCTGCAATTTTTTTTTGAAGTGAAAACTTCTTTAGCATCGTTGTGATGTGATTTGAAAATTTTATGAAACGAAAAAGCAACAGTAAAAAGAGACATGAGATTTAACGTGGGAGAAAATGAGATAGGAAGCATTATACAGTGTTTTTGTTTTTTATTAAATATTACAAATGACATCACATTTAATCCTATGCTACTAATTTGTGGTGATGATGATGATGAGGATGATGGTGATGGCGATGGCGATGGTGATGGCGATGGTGATGGTGATGGCGATGATGATGATGGCGATGATGATGATGGCGATGGTGATGGCGATGGTGGTGGTGATGGTGATGGCGATGGCGATGGCGATGATGATGATGGTGATGCGATGGTGATGGCGATGGTGATGGTGATGGCGATGGTGATGTTGATGATGGTGATGGCGATGGCGATGGTGATGGCAATGGTGGTGGCGATGGTGATGGCGATGATGATGATGGTGATGCGATGTTGATGGCGATGGTGATGGCGATGGTGATGGCGATGATGATGGCGATGTTGATGATGGTGATGGCGATGGTGATGGCGATGGCGATGGTGATGGCGATGGCGATGGTGATGGCGATGGTGATGGCGATGGTGATGGTGATGGCGATGGCGATGGTGATGGTGATGGTGAAGGATGGATGGATGGATGGATGGATGGATGGATGGATGGATGGATGGATGGATGTTCTTTAGCATCGTTGTGATTTGAAAGTTTATGAAACGAAAAAGCGACAGTAAAAAGAGACATGAATTCATAAGATTTAACGTGGGAGAAAATGAGATAGGAAGCATTATACAGTGTTTTTGAAGGTTTCATTTCTACCACGTGTGAATTGCACACATGCTGTTTTTTTTATTTTTGTAAAGATCTGATGATGACTTTCAGAGACAAACAACGGAACTCTTCAATAAATGCCAGCAAATCAACCGCGATTGCTGCTATAGCATATGTAATCGCAATCACACAACATAACATCACGCCTGTACCCTTCAAAGGGTAAAGCAGATGTGTTCAATAGCTTTGTTACTGATATTCACATAGCAAGTAGTGACATATGAATTTGTTTGGGGTAGGTAAGTACAACTAAAAAGTGAAAAATAAAAACTTTTTTACAAAAAAAAAAAACCGACTTCCAAAAAAAAAAACACTACAAAGTGAAAAATAACTTTAGTTTCGAAAGTCGGTGTCAAAAAATGAAAATATATTCTTCACGTTGTAGTGTTTTTTTTTTTGAGTCGGTTGTTTTTTTTGTAAAACACTTTTTTTGGTTGCTTGAATTCGTCAATAAGTTTTTTTAATTAAATCTACTAATCAAAAACACCACAATACGTATTTTTATTGAACTCTACCTATTTCATTCACAACGAATTTCATATTTTTAAATAAAAAAACAGCAAGTGTGCAATTCACACGTGGTTGAAGTGAAACCTTCAAAAACACTGTATAATGCTTCCTATCTCATTTTCTCCCACGTTAAATCTTATGAATTTACATGTCTCTTTTTACTGTCGCTTTTTCGTTTCATAAACTTTCAAATCACAACGATGCTAAAGAACATCCATCCATCCATCCATCCATCCATCACCATCACCATCGCCATCGCCATCGCCATCGCTATCACCATCGCCATCGCCATCACCATCACCATCTCCATCACCATCATCATCATAGCCATCGCCATCACCATCGCCATTACCATAACCATCGCCATCGCCATCACCATCGCCATCACCATCATCATCATCGCCATCGCCATCGCAATCACCATCGCCATAACCATCGCCATCGCCATCACCATCATCATCATCGCCATCACCATCGCTATCACCATCACCATCGCCACCACCATCGCCATCACCATCACCATCACCATCGCCATCACCATCGCCATCACCATCGCCATCATCATCGCCATCACCATCACCATCGTCATCGCCATCGCCAACACCATCACCATCATCATCACAAATTAGTAGCATAGGATTAAATGTGATGTCATTTGTAATAATAAAAAACAAAAACACTGTATAATGCTTCCTATCTCATTTTCTCCCACGTTAAATCTTATGTCTCTTTTTACTGTAGCTTTTTCTACTGTAGCTTTTTCGTTTCATAAAATTTTCAAATCACAGTAATGCTAAAGAAGTTTTCACTTCGAAAAAATATAATATTTTACCTATACAATCACAAAACTAGAAACACAAACTCAAAAACTCAAATTTTGCAATTGAATATAAACCTTATTCCGTTGTAGTAAAGTTGAAAATCTATTACAGATATTACGATAATTGTAAATTTATGGTACCGACCTGCTACTGCTAGTACTGTGACGAAAGCAAGAGAACCTATACAACTACAATATTATTCTGTCGCGTCGTCTTATAAGTGGGTAGTTATAAATACGTAGAAAAATAATAATCAAAATTACCTTATTTTTTTTTAAGCTTTGCAGTTCAATGCTGAATGTTTTTTTTTCTTTCTTCTGTTTTTATTCCCCATAATTTAATCTTAATTGTCACTATATTACAACTATATTATAACAAACTAATATTTAGTTTAATTATTAATACTAGAACCTAAACAATATTTACAGACTGAATTTTGAAACTAATACACAGACACGGAAATTAACTAACAATATTATAACGTATATTTCGATCGATTAGCGGGAACGCGGCGAGCCAGCAAAAGCGACACAGGTCCTACTTCGGTAACGCCCGGCGGGCTACTGAAGTGAAGCGCGCAGGCCGCCTTTTTAGATTATATCTTGTTAAGACAATAAAAATCAGTTTTGAGAAAAATTAACCGTAGAATGTTCTACTATACATCATTGCCTATTTTTTCATATATTTTTGCGAGTAAAAGTTAAGTCTACTTCAAATGCGACTTGAAAAACGATTAAAAACTTCGCTGTTTTCGATTTGTTTGCGATTTTTTATGATCGAGTGAAGTTGTAAATATCGTGTTTTGAACCATAGAATAATCAAGAATGTTAGTTAAACTATGCCATATATTTTTTTCAGATTAAAACAAAGAATATTTGATTGTTTAATGTTGAATCAAAAATAGGTCGATTCCGAGATTTCCGAGAGTCCTGGCCTTAATTATGTACCGCTTTAAGCGTCGGGGTTTAATATGCGGGTTTACTACAAGGTTTAGCGATTAACATAGTAATCTGGTGACGGGTGGCAATTGTTTCATGGTAATTAAATCGGATCTACAAGTTTGTGTTTAGAGAATGTTAATAACATTTTGTATTTTTTTTTTCTGATAAATTGTTTTTGTTTGTGATTTGTTAGCTCTCAAGCAATGTTTGCAATATTCTTTTCAAACGTGTATAGAATACAAAGATTTTTTTTTGCCTTGCCTGGGTAGTTTTGTGGTATAAGACCTAGAAATACCTCTACTTGAGCCAAGTAGTCTCCAAGTTAAGGAAGAACACTGTTCTCTATTCTAAACACGTCTGATAGTGCCCTGGAAAAATTGTTTCATTGAATAACGTCTCATGAAATAGGGACTGCACTTTCAGTAAGCCTGACTCGGGTATCGAAACCTCACGCTCAGCGGTCGCGCTTACAACCACTATAAGCCTACAAGTCAATATTTTATATGATTTGTATAAGTACACTGATTATCTACGTGGCTAACCCGTGTGGTGAAGTAATTAAATTTACCTAAGTAAATACATAGGTGTTTACGTACACAACTGGCAAGATCTACAACAACAACATGGGCAATATTACTTTGTGTAAATTATTTCAACACCATTACTCACTAAATGGTGAAGGACAAACATCGTGAGAAAACCGGAATGTCCTAGAACCAAAATACATAGATATGTTAACGCCCATCGGTGCGGGGGGGCATGCCTGGTGTCCTCCACGGAGCTGAGGGTATAAAGCAATATATACCCTCAGCGTATATACTATAATAGTCGTAATTAAATACATATGTATATATTGTAAAATAAATGTTCGTAATGACAAGAGTAACCTGTTGAAAAAGGAAAATTTTATACATTTAATTTTCCTTTTGTCAAGTTTGAGTTTAGTATATCAGGTCGGCACACTTACCTGACACCACACCATCAAGGTCATAAGCCTAAACAGATATCTAATTAAAAATAAGTACACTAAATAGTTTTGATTTTCGTTTTATTTAAACAATAAAATATGGGACACAGAAAACAATACTTTGTCGATCATTTTGAATTTGGCAACTTACACAACACATGTACCTAGGTATATCAAATGAAAATAATTAATTCATCATTTTCAAATTAGTTATTTAATAAATTTGCGGATATGAGTAGAAATCAAAATTGCAATCATTTTATACATACTTAGAAGACCTTAGTTCTTTTTTTTAACATAATTACAATTACTAAGTGTAAAAACTACCACTTTGTTCCATTGACGGGTGCTTTGTCCCCAAATACCTAATCCTTGATATCGTTATTGCCTCGAATTCTGCTTACGTCACCATACAATATTTAATCTTGGGAAATTTTATCCAAAACAGGCAATTACCATGTAACCTAAATCATTTTAAAATAAGTTTGATTGACGTCGTAATATTTTGACAAGTTTTTTTTTTAGTTACACAAATAAATTTTTGATAAAATTTACTTCGACGAAGTAGGAAGTAAGTTAATAAATCTACCAAATTTTAAACAGAATTTTTATCCTTATTGTTTTAAGAAATATCACAATTTTATCTTTTAATCATTGATTTTAATATTTATAATTTATTTTAAAAATACAAAAAATAGTGAGTTGTGCCAAAAAAAAACTGTTCACCAGTAAAAATAATTTAAAAACGATAACATTAGAAAAATATTCTAGATTTAAACAATATTTTCGTTTACTAACAATGTTAAAGGGAATTCTATACAATTTTTTTCACTGTGAGCCGAGCTAGTTTTACATTTATTTATTTATTTAGAAGATTATGGAAATAAATACTAAATAAAATAAGAAAAAACTTCTTGATGCAATTTTTGTATCGTCACATCTCATTTTAGGCCATAACGCTGCTACGCAGCGGCAAAACGACAACGAATTATAATTTTTTCTCACAATTCCTTGTGACAAATATTTTTTATTAATATATGTGTTTTGCGTGTGCATCGAAAATCCACCACTCGCATTGAGTCCGCTGGATTACAGCCCACTCCCTCTCACAGAGTGGAGGCCTGTGTCCGCTGGGACAGAGGCCTCGTGGAAACCAGGTGGAAACTTTATAGGCTGATTATACACCGAACATTATGTCCGTAAGTAAGGTCAAAACAATACATTATTAAGATATTTTTAAGGAGTCGTTCCTACCTTGCTTCCATCATGCAAAAACTCAATGCAGATGAAGTGTCATAAAAGTAAATGTGAAAAACCTGATCGTTCAAAAAATCTACTTAAGAACCCTGGCATATATTTTATAGTATTTCAACCTCGTTGAAAACTAAATCAGCTCACAGCGATACACATTCTTATTGACAACATAGCCAGGAATATACATCATATATCGTCTATTTTACACCCCAACCTCATCTTAGTATAATTTCAAACAGCCATCATTAATTACATTCTATTTTAGAGCTAAATATCTACAAAGTTTTGTTTGGCACAGCTGAGATTCAGAAAGGGATTCTTTTGGCATATTTTTGGCACTTTTCTTATAAAAAGTTTGCAAATGTTTGTATGATTTTTGGAGATAAATTTTAGGAGACACTTACGACATATTTATGGTTCATATTTCTATACGGGACTGTGTGTACAGCAAGACAATTTCAAATTAAATTTGAAACTGGTACTTTAGTGTTCGCTTGTGTTTAAGGACTTCAAAAACAAAAGCCATACATACTAGTTTCTAGAGAATTCTAGGGCAATTTGAACTCAACAGAAACTATAAGAGCCTTGGCATCTGAAATATGAAATGGAAAAACAATTAAACTGATCACTTCACAACGCTCATTTTGAAATTCATAATATTTTTGGCAAAAAGGAAGAATAGTGAAGTCTATTTACAATATTTCAATCACTGTCGTGTCTTCCATTTACATAATATATACACAATATTCCACAGTAAACTACATGAACTAGAATTTCTAGTTTTGGTCGTCGAGTTAACTAGACTAGATGATCGCTCACAGCGAAACTCGTCCAATTGTTTACATGCAATGCTGTATGGATGAAAATAACATCGAGGTAAAGTAATATCGAAAACGTCTTTGATGAGATAATAGAAGAAGTAGAGGGTATTATTCTCCAAAATTTTAATGTTATGATTTTCAAACACAATCTTTTAAATTTTCATCCACATAGCACCTTTACATTCCCATCAAAAATAAATAAAAAATATTCCAAGTGACTTATCCTAATATTTCATATTTGACACAAATATTTTGACTAGAAAAGTCTAAGAAAAGAGATTTCATTATTTTACAGATCCATAAAATCTAATGGGAGACATTGTTATCTATCGGGGTTTCACAGCTAGAAACATTTACAATTAATATTTAAAAAGAATTGTTATTTGGACTATCATCGTTATCATTTGAATTTACAGTTGTGCTATTAGTGTCTATTAAATTAGAATTGATCTCATCTTTAATCACATTATCATTATCAACTACTTCAGATATATTATCATTGCTACATTCACTGTAACAAATCATTTGGTCTGTTTTATTAGATTCTTCGAGAGCATCACTGTCTTCTATTTCCCTATTTTCTACAATAACTTCAATACTTGGTTTGTATATTATGTCATCTTTCTTTTCTATATCTGGTGGTCTGACTGTTGAAAGGGTGTTGGATAAGAATGATGATTGTAGGTTGTAGCCTGGCAGTAGTTTGGGTTGTAAAGGCAACATGAGGTCTAAGGATCCGGTGGTTGCAGGTCTTGGTTGCAGGGGCGGGGCGGTCATTAGAGGCGGTTGCAGAGACGCTAGTGATATTGCTCCAGACTGCGTGTTGATTACTGGACTCTCGACTGGAAATAGAGAATTTCGTCATTACTAAAGTGAATTTGGAAACTGGAAAGTTTAGGAATGGTACAATTTAACTACTTAAGGAATTTTAATCTACTTAAGGGTTTTGGTTTGTTTATTAAATAATCGTCTCGAGGTAATGGTTGCAAGAATAAGGAATTCCCTACAACAGTTACTTTCCGTTTATACATCTTGCTTTTTCTTTCGAAATCGACTGAATACAGTATCAAGTCTGTGCTATGGTTGGAACATTATAATATGGGAATTACCAATTGGTGCTCTCGCTTGAAGAGGCAAAGTTGCCGTGGCTGGTGGCCGGAGAAGGTTGGTTGTTGGACCCTGGAGTGCTATGCTGATCATGTTCATACCGTTGACACCTGAAAATGGCCGGGTTTAATAAATTAGTTAAGAGAATGGCATGCTTAAACTTAAATCCAAACTCAAAGCATTTATTTCAATTTAACTATTTACAGGCACTTTTGAATTGTCAAGAAGTCGGTCAGTCAGAAAATATGGAGCTTGAAAATAAGAAGTTGCCCATTCCAAAGCGTAGGTACCTATGGAGAAGAACGGGCAAGAAACTCCATGGACACTCTTTTAAATTATATTTTTTTTAAATAATATTGACATCATTAATGTTGAATTTATAATTATATACGTATATATAAATAGTTATCGGTAAAAGATTATTTAGTTTAAATGTGTTCTGGCGAACCATGACATTGGCAAATCTTGGTATCGGCCAACCATTCATTATCTGTGTAGCGTTATTCGTCGAAACGTGCTGTCGCTTAATAATGTTATCGACCAATATTTTTTTCGTTTTACCGTTCGACGGTAAACCATGCTTTCTGTAGACAGTTATATCGTTCAAGGGTAATTCTATATACCCTACGGGACTCAAATTTAAATTATTCTGTCACAGTTTTTTTTTTATTATTCTGTTTTTTTTTTATTTTTTTCAGTTTTTTTCTTCAGTCCCCAAGCAGAAAAAATCTTTAGAAATAAGCCATACACTTTGTTTGTTGATTGCCTAAACCTAAACCAATACCTACATTTAAACTGAATACGAAATTTTAAAAGATGGCTCCTCTCAGCGACATCTCCGTATAAAAAACAGCACTACAGGGAAAATCAACTCACCAAACTTATTTCCTCCCGGAGGCAAGTCCTTTAGTACAACAGGATGTTTCACCGCATTTACACGGCGATTGGAGGCGCTAGCGTCGCGTTTCCTCCTCGGCTGCTCGACCGGTAATACTCTGCGTCGCTTCTTGGGAAGTTTCGAACGGGCCTGCAATAGATGGCGTTTGTAGTTATTCAAAAAGAATGATAGGAAAATTTTAAATGAAATAGAATATAGATTTGTTAAATTCACATGGGATTTTTATTTTAAATTCATATAAAAATTACAAGACGCGATTAAACTCGTAATTGAAATTTCTAACAGCAGACCTTAGAGCTTTAAGGAGTTTGAAATTGAGGACGGAAATTACTGTGATGTTGAGTCTTGTTTCATTGCAGAGAACATTATTTCTTGTTCACACAGCGTAAGAAGTGGAAAAGTATAGAACCAAAAAGGCTCCCACCGCAACAGGATTACATACGCCATACACCTATTACCGATAGATGGCGCTCACAACCACCGCTCTAACAGTTGTCGTATTTCCTCACTAGGTGTCACTACGAGTCTCAACTTGAGACTTCTGTCTCTGCCTAAGATGAAATAAGTGCTTTTATTTTCGTAAAATTGACACATATTGGGATTTTTATTTATCATCTTCACACATCAATGACTTCACAGTTACATTATGGAAAAGAGTTTTATGAAATTCCGTATTCATCGAGTGCTTCTAAGGATAGCATCTTCAATCATGTTACAATGTAATGATTGGCACAATGTAAGGATTTTGGTATAAAATTGTAACACATTTTTGGTATAAAGGAAATTCTATTTTATGAAGCATCGTAGGATTTTTATTAAAAATCTGTTCGCTTGATAATTTCTGAAAGGTAAACCTCTCCAGAGACGCAGGTGTCTTTTAATAAATGAAATTAGGACCTACTTAAAAAAAGTTTCTGGCTATGTTAAGAAGGTATTATTTAAAAAAAGTATTTTTCGACGTAATCCTAGACTAGGTCTCATTCTGTTGAATAGCGGATATCTGGACTTTTTTTATGCAGCACGTAGGTTTGAAGTGGCGACGGTTATCAGATTTTATTGCCTAAATCTTTTTCCAGCAGTGCGATTCTGTAACCATCTCACCGTGAAAACTTAGGTGAAATGAGCGTGGAGTGAACTGTCAGTGTCATCTTACCAGATACTAGGGATTGACCAAGCATACATTTACAATCATAATCGAGATTTTAATAATATTTTTTAATGCTAATCCTATTGATATTTTTATATAATTCAAAGCTAGTATTTTAGTGGTCAAAACAGTAATATTTTGTGGGGTTTTACTTACAATAAAATAGCAAAACAGAAGCGCAGTCAGAATCTCAACCTTGTTTTTTTTTTTCTTTTTTCCCTAGACTAGTAAGTCCTTATATAGCCAGACAGCGCCAGCGCCTAACGCGCTTGCGCGGCGTGAAATATGGCTCATTCCGAATTAAGTCATCATCGCTCACATGAATAATTTGCTTTCCGATTTAGATAAATCACCACTATGGCAGCTGAGAGTCAGTAATATACCTATTCACTTGAATAGTTACTCATGGTTGGATTATAGTATTTATTTGTGTATACACCACGAATTTCTTCTTCTTTGGTAAGGTGGCGACTGTAGCCAGAAGCACAATTTCGAAAATGCCACGTTAGTTTAAAGATCGGTGATAATTATTAATTTAGGCCCTAAATGAAAAACCGACCATGCCCTAAATTTTAGGGCATGGTCGGTAGTCTGCGTTATCGCAAGATGGCACATGCCATGACTTCATATATGTCGATTCACGGGACATCGTTATCGCGTTCACGTTAATTCAGAAAAGGGCCCTAATTCACTATGACCACTTAATGATTCGTTACTTCGAAACCACGTCAATTCCTTAATAACCTAATCACTACATCTGCTATTAACGTATTCTCTATGACACAATGACCGAAACCGGTTTGAACTGTCAAAATACCACGCTTGACAAACGTACGGCGTGGTAAGATTATGCGGGGAATAATAGATAAATACCATACAGCAGAATTGGGGTCAAGGTGTAAGCACGCTGTAGTCGATTACAGTGCAATTCGGAATGTACCATATATCACTCCACTCGAATCTCGTAACCATGGCAACACCACCTCGGCGTCAACAACACCTCCACCAGCCGCGTTTTGATTGACGAATACCTCGTCTTTTTCTACTTTAGAGTTAACTAATTTTAATTGAATATTGTGACTAATTCTAATTTATGATTATTTATTTATGCATTGACTGTAGAAATGATTCCATATTGTTGATTGTATTTAATTAGCATGCAACCATATTTGTACGCCTCTTGGCATAACATAGCGACCTATGAATTTTAATTTAAGAACTGTATTTACTACCTATGTTAGACAAATAAAAAATGATTATGATTATTATGATTACACATTTTGAAAATCGCTCAACGAAAACTTTGCTTAATCTGCCCCTTAGCAGACTCTAAGGCAGGGTCGCCATGGTGTATTATATTAATTATTAATATTATTACCATAATTTCCTAATGTTCTTATACATGACGCCTTACAAGTTAAATATGTAAAAACAAATCTCTAATGTGATGAGTGACTAACGCGCAAGCGCGGCGTGATCTTATCACTTCACCTTCACTCCACCCGATTCACGACATTAAATGTCGTGAATCGGGTGAAGGGAAGGTGAAGTGATCACGCAATCTGCAATGTGACAATGACAGTGATTAACGCGCAAGCGCGGCGTGATCTTATCACTTCACCTTCACTTCACCCGATTTACGACATTTAGTGTCGTGAATCGGGTGAAGTGATCACGCCACACAAACTACGTGGGAATCAAAAAATCTCTTTTATGATTGTAAATGTTTGCTTGGTCAATCCCTAGAATCAGTAGGATGACACTGACAGCTCACTCCACGCAAGTATTCACAGTGAGATTTTTACAGAATCGACATGCAGTTTTTGGATCGTTATAAAAATCTACTTTCCAGGTACGCTGTCTGTCCTCTGCTGGTTAAGAGGATCTCTGGTAAGTTTTGTTGGACCAGCTGAGCTACATTATTACACAAACGTATAGTATACAAACCGGCAAACACTGTATAGATAGTTATGTCATCGTCTGCCTAGCCTTTTCCCAACCATGTTGGGGTCGACTTCCAGTCCAAACGGATGCAGCTGAATACCAGTATTTTACATAGAGCGAATGCCCATCTGACCTCCACAGCCCAGTTACTGGGTAATACGATACCACTTGGTAAGACTGGTTGCCAGACTTTCGGGCTCCTGACGACCCGTAACGACTGTGAATGATCCACGAATGACAGCCGGGACCAACGGCTTAACGTGCTTTCCGAGGCACGGAGGGGTCTCGGTATGTAAAGATGGTCACCCATCCACAGCGATGGACGTTACATACCGAGACCCTGCCAAGACCAACCGCCGCAAGCATAGCTTAACCTGATCGCACAGGTCGATACCTGTGCGACTGTTAGTATTTAGCCATGGACCTCTCTGTATAGATAGTTAAGTATTAATGTGAATAAAAAGTAGTAATTGTCGCGCAAATTATGTTTTGTTAAGCCTATAAACTTTCCCACTGCTGGAACCCAAGCCTCCTCTCTGTGAAAGGAAGTGGGTCGTAATCGACCATGCGGGCCCAATGCGGGTTGGTAGATGTCACATGTCTTCGAATTTTTTGGTTCTAGGTCATGCCGGTTTCCTCATGATGTTTTCCATCACCGTTTTGAGAGCAGTGGTTATGAAATAAATTACACAAAGTAAAGTACCTGTTTGGATTCAAACCCACACCCTACAACTCGTAAGTGTGGGCCACCACTGCTCCAAAGATGTAGTTTAGTAACAGAAATGTAAGTACAGTACCCGGCGATAAATATTGCACATCGACCTTTGGAAAGAGACAATCGGCTAATTTCGGCTTCGTAGAGCGTTATCTCTGTCGCACGAAATACAAACAGTCCGGTATCTATTAGGAGCTGTTAAAACAATTATGATTTGCTTCTTTTGATAATTATTTTAATTCTTTGTATAAAATACAAAAAAAGGTAAAGGTCGATGTGCAATATTTATCGCCGGGTACTGTAATCACAAGCATTTCGTGGATTTCTGTTTTAAATAAATAGTGATGGGCGATGAGAAAAGTTGTTGAAGTTAGTCTGAAAAATTCTTGTCGAGTGTGTCGACTATTTTCGTGATTTGTCACTTAATAATTGTTAATTTGTTCGTAAGCTATTTGAGAAATAGTATTACAAATGAAGCAGGTTTACTACCTCAAATTACAATAGAAAGCTTTTTCGTAAAAATATTCCGAATGTGTTTCTTCAATAAGGAAGATTAAAGAAACATAATTATTCGGAATATTTTAACATCTAAAAAGAGTGGTGAAAATAACAAAAATATGCATAATGTTAACCCTACATGTAACTGTACTTACAGAAAGAAAAATACCTCGTTTACAAGAAAAACTCGTTACCACTACTGAATAATAAATACTACAATAAAGAGTACAAACAAACAGATTCCAATCATATTACTTAGTTCTGTTTTTTAAGTAATTATGTAATAATATTAAGTGAGTGTAGTATTTTTACATCCATTTAATATATGGCTCAATTTTTTTTTTGTAGTATAACACTCGTCCCAATTGAGATTAATAACTTAATTTGATTACTTAGGTAGGTTTTATAATTTATAAAGTAATATGTAGTCAACCTAATTTTTGACGTTCGGAAGTGCGTTTTATATGTGCCTATTTGAAATAAATGCTTTGACTTTGACCTCGCAAATTCTTTACCACCATAACATTGAATGTGACGTAATGTTCAACCTGTAGTTGCACGGCACAAAATGACAAGATCTATCAATGTGACAGTTAGTACTATCAACGCGGTTAGAAAAGTTTTAATTTACTGGAAATAGGCATGACGACCAATATAAGAAATGTTTGAACAAATAACCAAAGAAGGCAAAGTAACATGAGATAATCGAAAAATACTGTGAAATCGAAGGAAATATGAATTAGCTACACGCTTTAAAAGTGCCTGGCGCTGGTATGAAGTTAGATAATCGTAAGGGCATGTTCAGATAACCCGCGCCGACCACGCACAGGACCCGCACTCTCGTTGTGCTCACCGTACACCCGCGCTCGCCACGCGCAGAATCAGCGCATGCATCGCGCACGCATCGCGCACGCCTCGCACCCCGCCGGGTACTGTACTACAACTTACCTACTTAATTACTGCTGTCTACTGCAGCCTTTCATGAAATGTGTCACACCACACTCTCCATTAAGACAGTCAATCTAAGCTTCTATATTCAAGTTGGTCTTAGGTCGTTTATGGAAATGTACAAAGCTCATCGAGGTCGAAAAATATTTACTCCGCAATAACCTGAAGGTAATATTATTAGGTGTTATAACCTACTTATAGTTTTTCAGAGATTATCTGTATAATCAGATTGTACGCTTGGAAGCTGCGGTTTGGATGTTATTGTTTTTGTTTCGTTAAAGAACTGTTGGAGATCTTTTAAGTACTTTTAAGTTACTTGGAATTAAGCCGTTTTTATTAGATTAAGGCGCGGTAAGAAGCAAATTTTGAGGTAATTGACGATAGCCCATCGCGGCAACAAATTAGGTTTAAAAGAGTGATGCGTTTGATGATAGTTGAATCGAATGAGCACCAAAATAAAAGTATTTCTGCAGGTTCAATTAAATTAAGAAAGAAGTGCACGGCTCCGTGGAATAATTTTGGATTTCCTTTATTATCATTATAGCTACATTGATATTGATTGCTTACGTTCAAAATTTTGAGATATATGCGATGAAACAAAATGTTTGAGCTCTGTGTTACGATTGTTTTATCATGTATTTTATATTTATGAAATGTTTTTGAATAAGTTTTTCTTTTGAACATACACTTCATGTTTTTGTAGCTTGTAATATGTACCAATATGCCTCATTGCGTGACAAAAAACTGAGCATTTTACAGTGTGTGTCCTACGTTTGGGCAACGCCTTAGGAGGAATTTGAAAAGATCTAGGTACCTGTGAAGTTATCATAACTCGTTTTAATGAGCTCTTTATTTACAAAACCTAGCTGCTTTTTGATTTTTGCTTGTTGGTATTCCAAAAAAGTTATTATTTAGATCTTACCACTTAAAAATAATATTACAAAACAACTTTGAGTGAATAAATTCCAACAACTAAATTAAACTTAATCAAAATCATTAAGTACTAACTTAGAAATAAATTCCCTCTCACAGAATTTCCTAAGAAAAATATTTAAGCCACTTCCGCGAAAATGCCGAAACTCGTTAATTCTTCGTGATTTAACTTTACATCAACAAACTTATTAAACACTTATTTATCCGTAAAGTTATTAAGGCATGTACCTCGCCCTATAAAACATTAATCATTTTGTGCAGTTTCAAACTGAAATTACTTCCGTGGAAATTTGCCAACAATTCGGCTCATCAATTTGTTTAGCTATTTTAAGAATTCTTGAAATAACGGTGAGGGAAATATGGGTAATTTATACTTATAATAAAGCTGAAGAGATTGTTTGTTATTTTGTTTGAACGTGCTAATATCTGGAACTACCAGTCAGCTTTGAAAAATTCCTTCCAATTGATAGCCCAATTCTTGAGCAAGGCTAATTAACAACATGCTAGAACTAAGAGCCGACCACTACTGAAAATCAGCGATGTACTGTGGGTCCCTTATAGTACAGCACATCCTCTTGTCACAGTCATGACGTGCAGACGTCAACTATTTCTGCTCGTGATTATAGATATATTTTGTTTTTATTTTTCCATAATATCAGAATTAACTGATCTAAAGAAATTGTCTGGAATGGACTGGTTGCGGAAGGCGGAGAGCAAGGTGTTAAAGTTCAGCCTGGGAGAGGCCTATGTCCAGCTGTGAACTGCAATAGGCTGAGTTGATTGAATGAATTATCTTTTCGTATGCACGTATTTCTGTGATAAATAAACCAATTTTTCTCTCTTTCTTTTCTTTAAAAAAGGAAGAAAAAACGTAAAAACGGCCTAACAGGGCGGGCAGGCGATGTGAGGCGACGGCGTGGCTCGTTATGGCTAATTAATCTATATGAAAACCTACAACATTTCAACAAAAAGTTCAAAATTAAATCCGCACTCACTTGAACCTTCACATTCACATTACAAATTATCTCTCAACCTCGAGCGAAGCCTACCAGTTATTAGTCGTTCACACATGAAGCTTCATGCTCAAGCAATTCACTCAATTATAAACTAATCGAACGGCTGCGTCTGAGCAAGTGAGTAATTGAATGATCTCGTTATACGGTGCAGTGGTGTCAAGGTTATTTATGGGATATGATTTCTTGTGGAAGGTTAAATTCTTGAGAAAAGATTTAGTTTTATAGGCTATCTTTACATAAAAATGCGATACAGTCATTTGCAATTTCTTTTATGTACTTTCGCCTCGTTGTTATAGTGCTACTTGCTGATATTGAGGTCCAGGGTTCCATTCCCTAACGGAGAAAGTATTATTGGGTTATTCCACCAGGATTTATTTAGTAGCAGGCCTGAGTCTGGATTTGTGCCTGGGTGATGGTAATAGGCTAACAACCATTAAATTGCGAAAGAAAATCAGCTGTTTCCTTTGACCTAGTTATGCGAACATAACTTAATGGAGCAGCTGATTTTTTTTCGCGATTTCTTTTATGGTCCCATAGTTAAAGCTGTGTATAATGATAAGTACACCCCCTAAGATGTTCTTAATCATTTAAATTAAACCACGTAAAACACAGTCAGCATGGTGGTACCTATCTACATATTATTATATCCATCGCTACTCGTAAATACTATTTTAATGGTGATAAGGTTGTCAGACGAAACGGTTTGGCAAATAATTTTAGACAATCAAGGGCCAAACCACAACTCCTTTTAGTGCTAATTGAGTTTCACAGTGATCAACGGAAGCTATTACTAAGACGTAATGGCTTATAAGTTATGACTGAAGTAGTGATGTCACGGCTACGTCTGCTACGCCGTCGTAGCTATTTGCTACGCAATCTGCTACGCAATCCGCTACGCGACAAGTGTTCACAAATTGATGTGTGTTTAAAGAGTATGTTTGTAGTGATTTAGTAACAGCTGATATAACAATAGCAAACCACGTTAGCATTTTCTAATTACTAATTTTATTAAAGGATTTTTTATTTTTTTTATTGCTGAATCCGCTCTTGACCTCGATCACGCCTGATGGAAAGCGATGGATGAGGTCTATGATAGAACGAGCATGCCCAGATGACGCCTAAGGCACAGGAACTCCCACGCATCGACAAAACACAGCAGGCTGCTCGACACCGGACTCCGATAGAAAATCCAAAAAAAAAAAAATATATAATATTGACAAAAAGAACTGAGTTCAGTCTCCACGTTTCCATCTCCTATATATAATATTCTACTAGATTTTATTAAGATATTAAATGCCAGTTTTAATTAAACTCTAGCAAAGCCAATGTTAACCCACAAATGGCCTATTAATGTGTTCCCACAACATGCGGTTTTTAATGGTGTTTACAAAGTAACCGCTTCAAGTGCTGCGATCGATTGGAGCATATACGTATTATAGAGATTTTATTGCTTTATGCAATGTGATAGGGACATCGACACACAACCTGTTATCAAGGATTTAGTACAGACGCCAGCACATCAAGTTACTACAATCTGACAAATTTCTTTAATAGATTTTCAACTTTATCGCTAAAGCATAAGGTTCAAAGTTGATGGGGAAAATTTGATAGTTTCGGGTGACTCAACAATGGGTGAAGTAAAACGGTACACATTCGCGGAAATAGCCTCATGCGACGGCAGCAAGGGGCAGCCGCTGTGGGAGCGCGCTTGTCGGGATACGTCACTACTACAATCAAAGCCGAACGGACTTCGTGAAATAGAATATCTGTACCTATAACACAGCAGCTGGGTGCACTCATCCCATCATAGACTTCATCCACCGCTTTCCATCAGGCAAGGTCGAGGTCAAGAGCACCCCTTAGAGAATCAAAAAAAAAAGTTGTTTGAGTTACCTGTAAGATCCTTCAGGAAATTTCACACGGCAAATTTATAAATCCATTAACCAGAATATTTCCTATAGTTTTGAATGTAAATATTATTCGCAAGAAGAGGAGTAATTCCTACTTTGCATACATAAGTCTGCATTAACTGTGTATATGCTTCTTTCAAGTAATTTCTAGCTAAAGTTTTAGTAACTAACTTGCGTAAACTTTGCTCCTGAGCCAGCTCTTAGTAAACTTAGATACTCTTATGAATGTCAGTTCTAATATAGGAAAAGACTTTAATGTTTTGATGGAGTCTAAAAGCCAGCGTCTTAAAAGGTTTTTAACTTTTAATGACCTAAAACTTACTTTGTATTACCGTTACCGTTTTAATTAACAATGTATGTAACTCGAATTGAGGACTGCAAGGTTATCTGAACCACAACGAACGAGCAACAACGAAATCGTCAAAAAATACGACAAATTGAGAACCTATTTCCTTTGATTCCGGACACAATTTCTAAAATATTAATAAATATCTTATTATTTTGTAGATCCTTTTTTTGTTAAAAACATACAGACAGACAGTTAACTGCTGAATGTAAGCAGAGAATCGGGATATTACAGTCGGTCTTAAAAGTCATCAAAATCACGCCACAACACCCGGTACTCTTAAGCATTCTGAAAACACTCTCAAAGCGAAATTTAATAATATCCAATCTGTATGCTCAATACATTTTTGAAGGTTTTTTATGTGTACAAGATCCAAAGTATTACAAGTAAGATTACTTTCAAAATCTCTTGCAGATTGAACCGTCTTTTAAGTTAATATTATTTTTGCTGAAATAAATAGGATCAAGACTAAGTGTATAAAATGAAACTTTAATGTTTATTTCAGTACTAGCGACCCGCCCCGGCTTCCCACGGAAACATTATTATTATTATACATATAAACCTTCCTCTTGAATCACTCTATCTATTAAAAAAAACCGCATCAAAATCCGTTGCTTAGTTTCAAAGATTTAAGCATACAAAGGGACATAGGGACATAGGGACAGAGAAAGCGACTTTGTTTTATACTATGTAGTGAAGTAGATCTTTTTTTTAAGACACTTGCGCGTCAACATTGTGTTGGTCAATATTTTAAAATAAAACTATATGGCGCTGGCATTTCCTAGCTGACTGATCCCTGAAAAGAACGCCGAAACAAACTCAGAGCTGATGGTCGAGTGTGGTGTGATGGAGGTGTGAGCGGATGGTTTTGAAGTCCAAAAGTTAAATGTATTATTAGGATATTATGTGATATTTTACAGTATAAGGACTTGACTCTAATGCTCGTTTTCACTCAAACTAGGTGACATCTAAATTAATGCCTATATAGAAGTGCACTGTTGAGTCAAACGGCAACAAAACCTCGAATCTATAATTTTCAAAGAATCTCATTTGACTCTCTAAGCCAACTAGGATTGAAGTTAGTAAGCGAACTTTCTAGATCTCTGTTGTTGGATTAGGTTTCTAATTCACATCGCTCTACTGCGGTTACTACTTTTCTTAAAATTGGACTCGGGTCTTATGTCTTGGAATAAGATGCTTCTTCGTAACGAACGTTAAACCTACAGGGTTTTATTTTTCAAAGAATTAGAGGAACTTTTTTGTTCTGGACTAATTCTTGGGATGAAATAATAAATAAATATAGACGGTGATATGAACTTTTAACTTTGTTGTGACTTTATTTGGTGTAACATTGTGGTCTGTTCTCAAGAAATAGTCGACTGATGCTAAATATTTTACAATTAGTACAAGTTACAAGTGACATCACTAGAATCATGCCACAACACTAATTTTCAACATCCATTTTAGCTAGCAGGAGTGATTCCCTGACCCTCAAGATACTGCGTACCCCAAATTTAAGGCAAACAGACGCGACACGCGATATAATCGCGCGCGACACAAAGGCACCGCTCGTTGCGCGACTTGCGGTGCCTTTTGTCGCGTGTCGTGTCGCGCCTGTTTGAAGGAGCCTTTAGGGTGTGTTCCTCATTCATTTGGTAATTACTAAACCACCGCCACCACCACCACCACTTTACCATTATTTGGTCCTTTGGTTTGGGTTATTTTAGTGTTGAAATTGTGGAAAACTGCCTTATTTTGTATAACTAACGTGGCCAACGTTAGTTATATTCTCAAACCATTCTCGTGACTATTTATCATCATATCAACAATCATAGAGCGGTGCTGGCCCAGTGGTGACGGCCCCGACTTACGAGTTTTAGGTCGTGGGTTCGAACTCAGCTAGGCGCTTTACTTTGTGAAAATAATTTCTGTACCACCTGCTTTCAAAACGATGAAGGAACATCACGAGGAAACCGGCATATTATCCTAGAACCAAAAATTCGAAGACATGGAACATCTACCAACCCGCACTGGGCGCGTGTGGTGGATTATAGCCCACTCCCTCTCGAAGAGGAGAGGCCTGTGTCCCAGCTCTGGGAACATTATATACGCTGATTATGTTTATGCAGCCAAAATATCACAACGCTGCAGCATAAGTGAGAACAGGTTTCGAAATCCCCAATTACTTCTTAATCCAGCACAAAGCTAAAATCACTACAGTTCGAATTTGTGACCGATAATTGTAACAGTACGTAATTTTCTATTTCCTTCTAATAACAATCCTCAACACAGTAAGAGGGAAATGAGTTTTTCATTACCTACATCAGTACAAGGAAATTAGGGCATTTTGTATGCACTGTCTGTACTGCCAAGATAAATGGTGGAAATATCTGCTAATTAGTTATGCTTTGTTATAACATTCGCACTTATTAAGACTCTTTTGGGTTCTTTTAGCGTGTAAATATGAACTAAGTAGTATAAGTATTTTTGTTAGGTTTGGAGCAAATGGCAAGAATTACTACGTCAAGTGGAGGATTTCCAAGGTTTGTTTCTTAATGCTGTTTATAATCTTGTCCAGTATTCTGGATAACTCACATTATGTAAATATATTAAAATAAGAAAATCAATTGAATCAGTTGGTTTTCTATTTAATTTCTTTTGAATATTTTAAAGTAGTCGATTAATTATAAGAATCGTAATTTAAAACTTGGATCTATAAAAAGGTTATAATATAATAGTTAGAAAATAAGTTATCAAAGTAAAAACAACTGAGAAAAACGTGAAGGTACAATTTCCACAATACGAAAAATATTTCAACGCAACGAACACCAGAGCTTTAAATATATTAAAATAAATGCACTGCACGTACGTTAAACAGTTTGATATTCAGAACTATATATAAATAGCGGAACATTTATCAAAGAAAGCCGTCCGTTCTTGACTTGTGAATATTAAAAACTTGGCTCTAAGTGCTTGCGGAAATTGTGCGTCTTTATCACATTTCTTTCGCGTTTGAAATGAAAGAAATATTTTATGGTGTCTTGAATTGTACAAAGAACCATGCTGTCCTTCCCTAGTGTTGTATCTATTTGTACTAATAGTATCTAAACTGCAATGTTTATTTCTGTAAGCAATTCTTATAAGACACACTAAAAGTGCCTGTATATGGTTTAATTGAAATAAACATTTCGAGTCTGATTTAAAAAAAAGCCAAGATCTTCGCTAGTCATAAGAAAAATACTAAAATTCATCTGATCGATTATCTCAGCCATAACACCCGCTAAACATCGCCTAACGACTATAATAATCAGCACTTTACTGCAGCAATAAAATGATCTTCAAACGAAGTTTTTTGATGGCGATACTCGTATCCATACTAAGGCGGTTTTATCTTTTTATCGTGTTATCAGCGACGTGCTGGCTCTTGGGGTTTTATGTTGAAAAGGGTTATTGTACATTCGTCACAAAGTAAATTCGCCACGAAAAAAAGTATGTGTAAACTCGTCACAATTCTATGTTTATGAAAGAAAATCCGCCATATTGTTTATTTCCGTACAGACAGCAGAAAAATCAAACAATAAAGAATAAAACGTTATTTCTTTATTTTTCATAATCATAGAAATTCACATAAAAATCACAGTTCTACTTACAGCTAAAATATACGGTAATATTGTCTGGTTTTGTGCGTTTTTAAGCCCGCGTTGTCAAGGACAGCGTGACATCATCATGATCATCTTTTTTTTTGGTAATTTGAATAATAACATCTTCCGGTATAACATGACCGGTACGGCTAGAAAGAGATAGATACAGCGAGCGAGCGAGTGCGTGATAGCATGTGCAGGAGCGCAGGAGAAAACAAAAATTTGGAAATCATTTTCATTTTGAGCACTAAAAATCAATAACTTTTCTACCAGTACTTTATGCAAAAAATATGTACCTATACAGACTTGTGACGAGTTTACACATATTTTTTATGCATGTGACGAATACACTTTCAATATATGGAGTTTAAAAAATGTGACGAATTTACTTTGTGCCGAATGTACAATAACCCGTTGAAAAGGCCGGTGGGAACTGGATTTTACTGCGAATCTTTCTGTTTAAGGGGCTTACAGAACCTAAGCGCAAAAAACGCAAGATTTAGAAACAATAAAAGTATGTATGATCGACTACAGTAAACAAAATCAGAAAAATATTTGATATTCTTCAGGATATATGCTAGGTAGATAGATAGTGTGTTGAAAACATAATACAACTATTTGATACGACAGAAAAAAATCATAAAAATATCTCTAAAAGCATTCTTTTTACAATAAAAACCATACTAATATACATACAATTATTCTGATTTTTTGTCAGATTATTCTACAAGCAATATACTAAAATACTAGTGTTTTAATTTTTTTGTGCAACATAAAAAATTTTGTAATTAAATAATTGCTTCATTTGCAATAAATTACCAGCGTTGTGTCATCGCGCTTCTCTTTCTTTTTTATGCAGTCAGTGACCCCGCTTTAGGTAATGTAAGCCCCTTAATAGACTTTACTTTTTTGAGTGTTTGGTTTTAGCCATAGTAAGTATACTACCTCTAGTAAAGATAAGCTGCCTCTATAAATTATTCTTCCTTTTTTCCTAGAATTTTACTATCTAATATAATTACCTACCTACGGTATTTTAATTAGCAAATTGCGTTTCAAACAAATATCCGCAAGACTAAAGAAGAAAAATTATTTTTAAAGTTCCGATCTTTGTTCCTAATTATTTTCTAACCGTAAAATTTAAAAAAAAAACAAGGAAATCAAAACACAAGATATACAAAGACGCACACAAAATAATTTCTGTCTTACCCTTCGAGATAAACAGGCTTTATATTACATAATAATTATGAAGCATACAAAAGTTAAATCTCTTACAAATATACATTGCACAGAGCGTTGGGTTACAAATTGAATATTTTCTGAATGTCTCCCCTTACCTCAACAGGTAATCCCAAGGGATAGAGGGTCTTAGTAACTTTCTGATAGTAACATTGACTTATGAGATAAATGAGTTAAAAGTTTGTTTGACAGGTCTTGTTGAGGCATATTATTTGGTAAAGTTGGGATTAGGTAACTATAGGTCGACCGTTTAACTGAGGCGTTGCCTGAGGTAGCTGCGCGGTGCGGGAGGGGTGACAGTTATCACAAGTTGACGAATCACTGAGCTCTCGCACCACGTCTCCACACTCCTCCCGCACCGCGCTGCTTCCTCAGACAACGCCTCAGGGATTGTCCGAAAAGGTTACCGCTGGTCCGGAACATAAAGGGCTAAGGAAGGAACACGGGTGGGTTTTAGTCAGTAAGAGTCTGACATTCCCTTCCGCTCCACCCAGAGCGGGAGGGGTCATTTGATGATTTCCCAACCTGAAAAAAAAAAAACGGTCGGCCTATATTTGCAAACTACACTGAAAAAAAAAGATTTCTTACTACAGCACATTACAGCGATTTCATTAATACTCACTGATTTTATACAGTAAGAACGAATGTTTGTAAAACAGTAAAAGACATAACAGTAACTTTTAATGATTGAACATACTATTTACTGAAAAAAACAACAAAAAAAAGGAAACACCATTACTGTAATGTAAATAAATTTCAACGGTTTAAACGATATCACCAAATGAATAAAACAGTTAATTTTGTGACCTTTTAGCTCTTAAAACGTTAAAGTTTACTGTTATGACGGTAACATTTTGCCTCAAGCTTTAACTGTTTTCGGATCAGTAAAAAATACTGTTTTGAACGTTAGGCTCTTATGGAACTTATGTTTATGTTTAAAGCAGTTCAGATAAATGTTTTTTTCATTTTATTTACTGCTTATTTCTTTCAGTGTATAAAGGCTTGGATCTAGTTAACAAGAACTAGTGAAATGAAACTGTAATAGTTAGAATACTGACGCTGTATAAGACAGGCTAACCAAGAACTCAACAAACACATAAGATCACGACTACTCCCGGAAAGGCCAGGCAGAGGTTATAAGTAGTACACTCAAACAGCACATCAAGCTACTATAACCTGTCAAATTTATTTAATCGATTTTCAACTTTATCGCTAAAGCATAAGGTTCAAAGTTGATTGGGAAAATTTGACAGTTTCGGGTAGCTTGATGTGCTGGCGTCTGCACCTAATAGTGGGGAAGTTTTGGACCAACCAAATTTGAAATACTGTCGTGCCAGTGTCATGGAGAAGAAGAATAGGGAGCGAGTCTATTACCATTAATCTGGCACAAATCCAGACTACTGGGAAATTCATCATCATCTGCCTCGCCTTTTCCCAACTATGTTGGGGTCGGCTTCCAGTCTAACCGGATGCAGCTAAATACCAGTATTTTACATGGAACAACTGCCTACATGACCTCTACAACCCAGTTACAGGGTAATACAATACGCCTTGGTAAGACTGGTTATCAGATTTTCGGGCTACTGACGTCCTGTAACGACTGTCAAAAATCCACCAATGACAACTATACGTTTTACACGAAATCCAAATTCAACTAATACGTTCGCATTTGTGAGTGTTACCTCAACATATTTATCCCACCGTTGAAGGTCTGTGATAAATCATGCACACAATATGTACAGGTCTGAAGGACCCTTACGTAATAGCAGTCGTAAATAAATAAAATCATCTACTTTAGCAAGGTGGAAAACAAACCTACACAGATCTTTTTACAGGGAGGCGTTGTTGGCAAACATTAGTGAAACTCTACTGATTATACGAGTAATAAACAAGTACGCTGACTGAACTATAATATTTTATACGAAATGACAGTTGTTTTTTGTGCCGATTCTAAGCGCTCCGCTCGATCATCTCAGGAACTAAATGGATACATGTTGCAAATGGCAGTCGTGTTGTTTTGGTACATACGTCTCTGATGATTTGACCCCAGGGAAGACGGTGGCACAGTGATCACGTGCTGCCGTGCATAGCGAGGCTCAGGGGAGGCCCCTTTACAGTCTCCCCAGGGATGTGCCTTACAGGCGTTGCACGGGGGGGTTCCGGAATTGGTCTTTTAAGAGGAACCGGGACCACCCCTATGTGCTGATGGTGATCACCGGGGTGGTTTTAGTGAGGTAAAAATCCCACACTCCCCGACCTCCCTCCCCGGAGGTCGGGTGCCTTTTGAAGGTATCCCCCCGACAACAAAAAAAAAAAAAAAAGGTCTGAATCTTGGAATAAGACTTATTTTGTGTTTACTACGAAATATTTAGAACATTTTTATCATGAGAGTATGCGCATTTTGTAAAACACGCTATCAAAAATATTAGTTATTAGATGCTCACGTTGCTATCAGGCGCCAAGATGGCAAAATCAAATGTCTTCGTTTTGTCATAGATAATATGAAGTAATGAATGAAATGAAGTGAATTTTTTTATTCTGTAAATAGGATTTATCGGAATCACTTTTACACGTCATATTAAAAAAAAAAAGCAGTGGCACTCCTGGAGTGCCGACAAAAGTGAAAACTTGAAAAACCATAGTACTTAATCTTATAAATGTGTTTAAGGTCATTCTTCCCAAAGAAAATGTACTGCGCGTTGATGTTTTTATAATGACCAAAACTTAAAACAGAGGTGTCGGTTACGGTAACAGTGTCACGAGTTCAATGGGTTTTTACAACTCAAAAAATGCCCAACGCGCGTAAAGAAGTTTGCACTTCAAAATTAAGCTAGATGAGGTCTGCGTTTCCTATCTGACTACTCTGAGAAGATGGCCGGAAAAAACTCGGAGGTCACAGACTTTTTAAAGTCCAGACATAATATTGGTCAGATCATGTGAAGACCATGAAGACCAGCGTTCTTCTATATTATAGGTCAGTGTGAAACTGCCACAGAAATTGTATTAAGAAAACAAAATGGCGGTGTTAGTTCCGGTTCTGGCCACTCGCCAAAAGGACCTTGCAGCGTTGTACTTTGATTGGAAATCTAAATATTTATCGATACTTTTCCGTGTCTTCCTTTTCCCAAACTAGATTTCTTAGTATCCTATATTGTTATATATGTGTGCATGGGCTGCGTCCCTGCCCTGCCCTATTCTATGGATTAAACAGTGTGCTATTAGCTGTCAGTGGTTTCACTTGTGTCCCTACGTACCTACATAACAGTGGCGACGAGTTTACCCACAATCGTACAAATAAATCGTTTGTTGAAAAATGGCTCAGTCATTTTGTGGTATTTTATCAACTTTCGATCATAATGTCAATGAGTGGAAGACATACAAAGGTCGTATTACGCAGTGGTTCATCGCAAATAACATCGATGCGAAAAATGATGCGGCGGGAACCAGGAGGCGAGCGATACTACTCAGCGCACTCAATGATAGTACCTACAAGTTAGCAGCTGACTTAGCCCTGCCCAAAGACGTTCAAGAGGTGCCCTATGAGGATCTAGTGACGTTATTGGATAACCACTTCACTCCAAAACGTTGCGGGTTCAGCGAGCGGCACAACTTTTACGCAGCAACGCAGCAGCCAGGAGAGACATATACGCAATGGGCAGCAAGGCTACGTGGACTAACGGTGCATTGCGGATTTAGCAATGTGGAGGAGGCGTTGCGTGATCGATTTGTGATGGGGATGGTAGCGGGTCCTGAACGGGAGAAACTGTTTGCGCGGGATTTGGAGACCTTAATCAATATTTATATCGCCGAACGCCGATTGCTCCGTGGCGGTACCCGCCAGTGCCATTCTATAGGATACACATTGATTTCCTAGGCCCATTAAATAATCAGATGTTTTTCGTGGTAGTAGACGCGCACACCAAATGGGTGGAGTTGTACGATGTTACTATGTCTACAACTTCCACAAACGTCATAGGAAAATTATACGAATTCATGTCCAAGTACGGCCTACCCCACACAATAGTAAGTGACAATGGGACCGCATTTACTTCATTCGAATTTAGGAATTTCTGTACAAGAAACGGCATCGACCATCTGACGTCACCAGCCTACAATCCAGAAAGTAACGGACAAGCGGAAAGTTTTGTCAAAATTGTAAAAAAAGGCATTAAATCATGTGTTATCTCATCGTGCAATAAAAGTGATTGCAAGTTAAAAATATTAAAATACCTTTTCGACTATAGGAATTCTGTTCATTCTGTCACAGGGTTCTCACCAGCTGAGCTAGTCTTTGGCCGCAAGTTGAGGTCACGCTTAGATATAATCAATCCGAAAACGCCAGCGGCCTCTCTCACAACCCCCACTAATAATGTTAATCGTCAACAGTGTTCGCAAATTAAATCATGTGGAAGATATAATAATCAAGTGTTTAAGTCGGGAGATGAGATACTGTACAAAAAGTATTTAAATAGTCATAGATTCCGTTGGTGCAGAGGTATTATAAAAAAAAGACTGGGTAAAGTACTTTATCTTATACAGGATTTGAGTTCATCGTGTGATGTGAAAAAACATAAGAACCAAATAATGTTATATAAAGGTGGCAAGGGTAATGTTTCACAACAGCCGCACCACCATTATGACTTTGACGACTATGATAACCGTCATAGAGAGTCGCCAACTGGCAACCCTCAGCCACAGAGTCCCACAGGGGAGGACACCAATGAGGCAAATCAGCAATCACTACCGTCTGCAGACGCAGATACAGTGTCGGATCCGGTTTCAAGGAATCCGGACAGACTGTTGAGAAACATTCCCAGGGTGGATTACAAACCTTTCTTATAACTCTGTACCAGTGTAGGTATTTGTTAATCACTAACATTTATGCTCAAATAAGGGGAGGAAATGTTATATATGTGTGCATGGGCTGCGTCCCTGCCCTGCCCTATTCTATGGATTAAACAGTGTGCTATTAGCTGTCAGTGGTTTCACTTGTGTCCCTACGTACCTACATAACATATATAATACTGGATTTTCTAATAGCCATGCCCCGACGCAGCGACGACGCTTTGATCAAAATATTACCCGCAACTTATATCAAGTTATTTTTTACTTTTTTAAGGATTTTGTTTATGTTAAAAATTTACTTTTAAGCAAAATTAAAATTGCTAATAGTTAGCTTTTGTTGATGTCTTAATAAATTAACTAAAACAGTTGATAAAAATAAGGCACACCCAAACAAAAACGTTCTTCTACTAAAAATTAACCAATCTCGCAATAATTTCATCAACGTAACGTACAATTTAATTGGTATTGCAACTAGAAAATGTAATCTCTTTAGGTATCTACTAATGTGTTTACATTTCACGACCATTAAACTGTTCCATTTGATTAGCACAAGTGTGGGCCCGCCATTACTCGTAAGTGCGATCTGACCGCAGTGGTGGTTTCCGGCGGCGACGTGTACATACGCCTTCTGAACGCTGGGTTGTATGTTCGATATTTGAATTTTTCACATTTTGTAAAACTTATTGCTACTACCTTCTTATTGACTATTTGTGCATGGCTAAAGTTTTATGTTAATTTTTCTTGCTTTGGTAAACTACTTTCGAATTAAATTTGCTAGTGAGACTTTGCAGATGTTTATGGTATCGATGTCTAAATACTAAAAAAAACGTCCGCTGGATGTTTTGTTACGTGAAAATCTGTTTTGTTTTGTTTTATCGTGTTTAGATATCGTCGCCTTAGAGTGAAAACCTCGGGAATGCAATACCTCGTAAGTAGCATTTTATGCATTTCGGACAATCTTATAGTATCGAACAGATCTGGGTATAAAAGCGGATTAAATAAAATTAATAAGAATACAGAACCTCCTTTTTTGAAGTCGGTTAAAAAAACATAAAACTATTTCTCTATTTAAATGTCGATTGAAAGAGCATTACCCTTCCTCTATACTGTGAGTATATATATATATATATGTTTATATATTTTAGTATTATGTATTTATTTAAGTATATTTATGTTCATTT
This sequence comes from Luperina testacea, assembly GCA_927399505.1. Classification (NCBI taxonomy): domain Eukaryota; kingdom Metazoa; phylum Arthropoda; class Insecta; order Lepidoptera; family Noctuidae; genus Luperina; species Luperina testacea. The sequence continues at coordinate 1,946,150 of OV656774.1, forward strand.
TTTTAAATTATATTTGTAGGTTTATTTAATATTCTAGTTTTAGACTTCACACATTCATATTTTTCTCTTCTTGTTCTCACACACTATTGTCTACATTTCTTTTTTACTTCTCCTTTCGCAGGTCTGCTGGAAGAAATTTCTTAAGAAATAAGCAGTACCTTTGTACTCAAATTATAATCATGTCATATGCCTATGTATTTTACTGTGTGTACATAAATTATTAAATAAATAAATAAATAAAAGGTCTGTAACGTATTCTTATTAATTAATATGGAAATTTAACCCGCTTTTTTATCCAGAACTGTTCGATACTATAAGATTGTCCGTAATGCATAAAATGCTATTTACGAGGAATTGCATTCCCGAGGTTTTCACTCTAAGGCGACGAAATCGATACCCATCATGTCCGTGGAGTTTCGTCAGCTAATTTAATTTGACCCTTTATTATCATATTTTAGTAAAGCATTACGAAAATGTGATAATAAAGGGTGCTTTATCTAAATAATACGCAACAAAATCTCCAACACCACATGAAGTAATTTTTTGCTCCATTGGTGTATGTAATTGCTGTATGGCGTTCCAGTGGGAGGATAAATAAATGAATATAATTACGCTAAAGAGATTACAGTAAAATCATTCTTCCAATCAGAACTACAAAAAGACGCGTGGAAAATGTATAGGTGCTCTTGAACGTGAGTTAGGGTTTTTTACATAATCTCCTAGTTGCTGTCAAAACCCACAGGCATAAATATAATACACAAGGTGGAGACGACAATATGGCAAAAAATAAACTACGTATAACTTCTGACGTTCCCAGTTTACATACAAACATTCAATCAATAATCTCGAAATAGCGTCACTAATAGCTAATCAAAGATTAACATAACAAAACCCTTAGTCGCTCCATCACTACAATTTAGTTTGTTTGAAAAAATCACTTTTGTGAATCAATATATATATTCTATATGCATTAGTAAAGCCTTTTTTTTCAGGATGGTACATCATCGAATGACCCCTCCCGCTCTCGGTGGAGCGGAAGGGACTGTCAGACTCTTACTGACTAAAACCCACCCGTGTTCCTTCCTTAGCCCTTTAAGTTCCGGGATAGCGGTAACCCTTTCGGCGTAATCGCTCTTAAGGGGATTACATTCCACAGTGTATAATATGATGTCCGTTATTGTTACCAAACCTGCCGCAAAATACCCTCATTATAATCTTATTCTTAAACAAGCACAAATCAATAGAAATAACTCTTCCAACCCAAAACTTTTCAACCGCACGGACACTTAACTATACATAAGTCTTACAACAGTAAATGTTTAATGGAGGACAAGATAGACCCGAGCTCTGATTGATTAAATTGATGCCATCATGCGAACGAGGGTCACTACTTAGTATAACTTGGACGTGGACAGATGTATCTTTGACATAAGGGACAGTCCACACCATCTATATGTCGCAGTCAACCTTCATTAACCTTTCAGTTAAAAGCCTAGCTTTTGAGAGTGGCGCTCGCTCAAAGTTATTCCATTTTCCACCCTAAGGCTGCGTTTCTACCAGAGATGTGCGAGAATGCGTAGCGAGGGATGTGTGAAAAACTAGCCAATAGCAGCACTAGCTTAGCTCAAGCTATGAAAATGAAACGATGTTATTCGTTAGTTTCACACACATCTCTCGCTACGCATCCTCGTGCATTTCTGGCGGAAACGCAGTCTAAGGTGGATACGCGCAACCGAATGTTCGAGAATCTACCGTAAGCCTAGCTGGATAAACGGATTTTTTTTAGTCTTATGGTGTATTCTCGGATATGCGTTTCCGTCTAGGGTGAATTTTTTGGGGCAAATAAACGGAATAACCGCTCGCTCGGCTTGCGCGTGTTTGGTCACATTTCTAACCTAACCCATAATGAATATAATTCAGACCGCTAGTTGAACAGCGCCGTTCAGTGAAAAGGCTACGCTGTTAAACTGAAAGGTTAAATTAACTTATAGTCCGCGCGGAACTAGTTGGCCGCGCCTTAGGTATGTGAGCGGTGGGACGGAGGAGCGGGGGCGCTTGCTGTCAATGTCAATCTCATGTGCGTTGCGAACACTAGGCAACCCGCCGCCTCACCCCCGTCCTCACCTAAGGCGCGGCCAACTAGTTCCGCGCGGACTATAGTTGGCTGCAACATATAGACAGCAACTGTAAGAAGGCTCACTTAGGACTGCATGCAACACAAATCACTAAGTACTCTAAATGAATTAAAAATAATAATATTGTTTTATTGCTGTCAATCGTTTGAAAATGACTCAGACAGAATTATATTTATTTATTTTATCATTTATGTACACACATATATAAATAGTAAAGAAAAAAATAGGTACATGTACAGATTTTAAATATAAATTAATTTTAATTATTTGTTTAGGTATACAAAGTTTTTTAGCACATGAGGGACTTACAACGTATGCTTAATAATTATATGGTGTAGGTACAGACGCCAGCACATCAAGCTCCCCGAAACTGTCAAATTTTCCCAATCAACCGTGAACCTTAAGCTTTAGCGATAAAGTTGAAAAACTATTAAAGAAATTTAACAGATTGTAGTAGCTTGATGTGCTGACGTCTGTACAACGAATTGTAGGGTGAATCGCTGCACTTTTAGCTAGATCACTGAGTAATCTGTATTTAGGAGAGACAGTTTAGACTCCCAATTTAAGTATCACATTAATGTTAATATGCTTTTGGAGCAAAGATTAATATAGAACAAAACACAAAAGCAAAAATCATAAACGTGTTAAGCGCTAAATGTATTTAGTGATTTGTGTTGTAAGTGGGCCTTAGTCTCAGTATTTTACCTAGCTACTAGCTGCTTTTCTAACTGCTAATATAGGAATGATGATTAAGTATAGACGTAAAGTCAAATGACGTATTGTGAGTTCGGTTTTAACGTAAACTTGGTATCAAAACTGCGTGATGTTACCTCATATTTGGCAGCATTGCGTTCGGTGTGAACGGTCCCTAAGACTTTGAAGTCCTGGGACCGTATTTTGGGTTTTAATACAATAGAAATATATACGACAGTATAGTTACAATAATGTGTCTTTTCCATTAAGATTTGGACCCTTTGTAACCACAGGCAATACTGACGATAAATTAGAGGGTTCTTGTGGTGGTTACAGATTCCAAACCTAGAGCAAGTACTGCGAGTTTCATAGTATCTCGTACATGACTATCTATAGTACGAGTGCGTAGTGCTGCATACCCCCCACCCTGTTTCAAGTTAAACAAATATCAACTTTATTTCAATGATAACAATTTAGTTGATTTCAGAGTGACTGGCACTATTGAAAAAGTTATAAAAACGTTGGAAGTTGTAGTGTAAACTGAACTTTATTGTGTAGGGATTAAAGTTATTTTTCCATTAATTAGTATTTGTTTACATTTTTGGTAAATAAATCGCGAACGCAGATTACCTACATACTCGTATTTCATCTTTTATACTAAAAATCTAGGTAGGTACTGGTGATAGTTTCCTGCTGAATATTACCATAACCTTTATAGATTCAACAGTACAGATGGTGTTTGCTTTATTTCAACTTTGCCACAACTACCGCATTCCAGATTTCCAGAATCATTTTGTTACACTCGAGCGAAAACTTCTACTCTTCTGCTATGCATAAAGTTCACAAAAGCGGGGTTTACATTATAAGACTAGTGCCGTGAAACAGTGGCTTGACTATTATGTTTCGGGCTATAGCTAACAAATAAGTACCCGGTTTTTTTAAAAAACTGATAATTTCAACTGTTATAAATCTCATGTTAACTGCGCAGATTAGTTGGCTGTAATAATTGTTTAGTTGAATGTATCAGCTTTTCAAAAACCGGGTGTTAGTTGATTTTTCAGCTTTTCAAAAACCGGGTGTTAGTTGATTTTTCAGCTTTCAAAAACCGGGTGTTAGTTGATTTTCAGCTTTTCAAAAACCGGTTGTTAGTTGGTTTATCAGGTTTTCAAAAACCGGGTGTTAATTGTACCGGGTGTTAGCTTTTCAAAAACCGGGTGTTAGTGGATTTATACTAGGTCGATTTTCGCTGTGCGGCTGTTCGCTTAACAAATCGCCTCATAAGCCGAATCGCCACCCCATTTACACAGATCGATACAAATTGCAGGTGACTAGTTAATTTTGCATCAATGTCAACATTCATGCGGCGCGCGATAGCCTGCGACTGAGCATTTTCACGGTCGATTTTAGTCACCTGCCACATACGACCTGTTACACGATAAATGTCGAAACCGACTCTACTTTTGAACTTGCGATTTCAATCACCTGCGGCCTAGCCGAATTGCCGCTTAGACAGTAGATTTTCGCCATGACGGCGAAATTCGTGCGACAGTATAAACAGAACAGTCAAGCTACTGTTTTACCACACTAGTTTCATAATGTAAACCTCGCTTAAATCGGGGCGAATGTTACCAATTAAACTGTACGGGATTATCACATCTATACCGCGTTCAGTTTCATTGGTGAAATTAACCCTTAGTGCGGTCAGACGAACGTGTTTGCTAAAGCTTATTTTATTCCTATTATAATAACGCCGAAGAGTTTATTTGTTTGAATGCGCTAATCTCTAAAAGTACTAGTTGGATTTATTTTAGCATTTGATAGCCCAATTCTTAAGGAAGGTGAAGAAAGGGCTATTAAACATTACGATACGAGTCTAACGAACCGAGCGAAAAGAAATGAAGTGAGAAAGGATGGTAGCGAAAACGAAAAGAAAGCGCGGTCGAGCGATGCGATGCGACGCGGTTGGTACAAGAAATTTCACTTGATTTCAGCATCACCATTTGTACGACGTAAATGATTGTGGGTAACACCATTAAGTAACCAAGGATTAGTGACAGCGATATTAACATACACATATCTTATTACTCGTTATGATTAAGGAAACTCCGTAACTCCGACGTCTGCAGTCGACACGGGTTCCCGTATATTAAATGTAAGTTCCCTAATTTAAATAATGGGGAGACATTTATGCTCACTTCGTTACCGCATTAAATCCATTCCTCTTTGATGTAGACGTTTTTTTGTAATTTAAGCGCACCCTCTTTTTACCCAACTTCGTCAGCATTTAACCCAGAAACGGTAATATATGTAGCTATCAAAAATGGTTATGAAGAAATTTGTTTTTTTGCTGTCAGTCGAATACAACATTAACTTTCTTACTCCCTTACTAATAAACGTATTATATCAAATGAGATGAATAGTTACACACCGATTTCTCTCTTTTAGTCGTCAGTAATTTGACTTTCGAAAGAAGAAGACAAAGCGTTGTGTAACTATACATACGCTATACAACGTTTATTAGTAAGGGTATATGTTCAAATAGTATTGCTACAATACAACTTGTTCTCATTAAGTAGCATAGTTTTAAACTTCATAACTGGTTAAAAGAAGTCGTGGTTAACAGTTTAACACCAGTGCCCACTTTTCACTTCAGCTGAAGTGTAAAGATGTCAAGTAACTTTTGACTCTTCTAGAATTAAATTCTAGTATCAATGGTAGGTAGTTGAATTATACAATAAAAACTTTGAATTCAATAAAAATTTGAAACTAGAATTTTAAATCATAATGTGGCATTTCAGCTGGAACGGAAAAATGTCAAATAACTTTTGGAGGGCTCTGTAGCTAGGTCAAACGCCAAATATTTTATCTTCGACTTCCAACATTAATCTTCCAAAAAAAGATTCAATTTTAAACCTCGATTCATATTCCCAGCACTAACTCTAACACCGCTTGGCAAATCAATCGTTACCTCTCCAATCAGTGAATACAGGCTGTGTATAAATAAGTCTACAGAACAGTGCACTTCGATGAGCATAAGAGCGGTTCTGCACTACATCCGATCCGAATCCGAATTAAAGATCCGACTACAATCCGAATTGGGAATGTTCTAAGTTCTGATGGATAGAGTTCGGATCTAGTGCGCAACCCCTCATACAAATGACTATGGTCACCGCGGACCGGCAATACTTAATAACTTTAGGTATTATATTAATAAAAATGAACAAGTTAAATAAATAACAAATTAATAGATAGACCTACATATAAACTCTTAATAGAATAAATGAATGAATAGAAATATAAAAACATAGGTAATTATAATAATAAGATAAAAAATAATTCTAACTTAGTAGCTAGGAAAATTAATAAAGTGGTCTTCCTCTCTCTACTTCCTTAAAAAAATTGCTGTGCCCGACAGGGTTCATAATTGGTTCTAGTATTTTTTTTATTTACAACCTGTAATTACATTATGGATTACAATAAACGATTTGAGATTTGAGATTTCTCGGATTCGGATCGGATGTAGTGCAGAACCGCTCTTACATTCTCCAGCTTGCTCTGATCCTTTGGTACGTTAATCACTTCTGGTGGAGTGCCAGTACTACATGTGATAAAACTTTCGACTTTAACCGCGGGGTTTCCCATACAACTTAAACTGCCATTTGACTCGATTGTAGTTTAGATTGAGTAGTTTATTGGCATGAAAGTATACTATAACATTTTCCGTTCCATATATGCAAAAAATCACGCCAATCCGATGCTTCGTTGGAACGTGATAGCAGAACAAATAACGTATTAACAAACACACTTTCTCATTTATAATACTAGTTATAAAAGAAAAAAAAATACGACTTCGATCGCGAGGATTTTCCATACTTAATTCAACTGCCCATTTCACTCGCTTTGGGGTTTTATATTGAGATAAATGTAGCTATAGAGGTATGAGGAACAGGTTGTAAAGTTCACTCATACTCTATAGAAAAGGGAGTATCATCCGACCAGACGGGTGTTGTGTCTGGCGAGCAACTGCCCGATGATTCATGTGGGGCCATTATATCTATGCGAGATGCAAGATTTTGCGTGACGTCAGTATGACGCGTTGTTCGCATGTGGCGTTGTAGATACCGCTACATAGCCTATGTCATTTTTCAGCTCATAAATCATCTCTATGCAAAAAAAAAACAGTGCCACTCCGGGAGTGCCGACAGAAGTGAAAACTTGAACAATTACGTGTATATTTTGTGAATTGTCTTATAAACAAAACACGCGCGGTACCGGCTACGGCCATCCATCTTACGAATTTTCGATCAGGTCACGTGTCCTGACGTGAGTTTAACATTTTTTACCCATTACAAAAAAGTGTACAGCGTCGCTAAAGAAGTTTTCACTTCAAAAAACAGGTCAATCTATTGCTCTGTTGGTGCGTGATACTATCATTTTTTTACTTGGTAACTACAGTTTTTTAATGATTCTTGATTTCTTATAAAATATACAATTCCGTAAACCTAAAGTCAAAACACCAGTTGGCAAATTAGTTGTTACGTCCTCAATCAGTGGACAAAGGCTTGTATATATAAGGCTACGAAGCAGGGCTGTCTGATGACTTGATGAGCATAACACTCTCCGGCTCGCTCTGATCCAGTCGTACGTTAATCACTACTGCTCGAAGACCCCTACTATCAGTGATAAGACGAACTTTTCTCCGACTTCGATCGCCAGGCTGTCCCGTACTTAGTTCAACTGTCCATTTCACTCGCTAAGGGGTTGTATATTGTTGGGGATCGAACACAACACAGCGCGTTGCACGCGGTCTGCATGCGATTTCACCTGATGAAAAGTGATTAGTTAACCTCACTTACGTCTTTCCATAGTTGGACTTAAATATCAGCAACACAAAGAGTTCTTTGATTTCATTTGATTCTTTTTCTTGTTCCATAATTATAGGACCGTGTTTTAGGATGACATTTAGTGACTCTGATGACTCCCGATTTATTCACCGTGGGTCTAAATTCATTTGAAGATCACAAATGTAAATTGGTGTCTGAAATGGTCTTTTGTGGAAAGAACCACACAGAATGAGCGGACCTGTCCAGTCAGTGCAAGCATTTGTCAAAAATCGGAAAAACTCAGAACTTAAGACACCGAGAAATTCATAAGCATAACCAACACAAGAGAACGTTTCATTCCTTTTTCGACTTATTTATATCTCACAAAGAAATCGCGGGCATTCTATCTTCTTTCCCTCTAGTAGTGGCTCCAAGCAGTCTATTAGGAGATCGTAAATTAGACTGTGGCGAGCAATCTGTGCCGCTTTTGATTAAATTCACCTGCCGCCGGTGATTTGTAGGCACAATATCGCCACAGTGTACTACATATTGAGTTTACAAGCAAATGAAAGCGTGAATTTCTTCACTGTAGTACAGAATATGTCAAGGGGTGAATTTGCATTTTCTTCTGAAAGATTCAGGTTAAATGTGGGGAGGGTGTTATATGTGGACTATATTGAAGTGGTTTTTTTTACATTTATATCTGAAATTCGTATGTTGTATATAATAAGGAGTATTCTATTCTATTCTTACGACTGTTTTTAAGAATGATTTAGTGGTTTGCGTGAACGTGTACTAAAATAAATTGAATTTTTTTAAAGTTTCTCATAAAATGGGTGCAAAAAGAGACGTCTTAACGAAGCCGAGAGTCACTAGCTGTACTCCCACGAGTCTATGGAAAAATAACTTTAATTCCTACACAATAAAGTTCAGGTTACGCTACAACTTCAAACATTTTTATAACTTTTTCAATAGTGTTAATCACTCTGAAATCAACTTAATAGCCATTAAAATAAAGTTGATATTTATTTAACTTGAAATAACATCAATTTGAAACATAAAGAATAACCATCATATTGCGACAAATATACTTCCAATATTTTTCAAGCATAACTCGCATATGTGCCGTGAGCACACTTTCCTGCTAATTTCTTACATCGGACTTTGCACTTTTTATTTTTATCTTAGTTTTTATCTGATGTACGACTATTATCTAACTATCTGGTGTATTGTGTGTCTCTAAGTCTGTGCTAAATAAATGTATTTTCTTTCTTTCTATGTGTGGGCGGGCGCTTACTTAGCCTTAATAAATCTTTTTCCTTAGCCTATCTCCTTGCTCAGCAAATTGGCATTATTGATACGATGATCCGTTACTTGTCTACTTATTTGTCCGTCACTTTGTTCCTAAGCCACGTAAAACTTAGGCCGGGTTCGCACGAGCGCGTTTCCCCACGGTGATTTTTTTCGCGCTTTGGAGTTTGAACGCTCTGCTGAACGCCGCCAATTTAAAATCCAGTGCGCGATAAAATCCCGCCGCGATATTTTTACGTCCGTGCGAACGTGGGCTTATTCGGCCAAGCAAAATAAACAGAGGAATCCCTTTGTGGAGAATATTCTTGTTAAAATTCAAAGACAAGAATAATTCGCTCTGTTTGTAGTAGATGGATTACAGTATAATAACGTTATTTTGCTCTTAAATCTCGTCTTGAGTTGGGATTTACTTTGCAAAGATAATCCTACTTACTTATTAATTAATCTCGCATCGTTAATACACAGATTAATAATTCACATAAACTAATATCACACCTGTGTATCCTCTTAATGGTTAGGCAAGGGTGTATCTGTTATAGTACAATTAATTACATTTCGCTAGTAATGTTTCAGTCCCATGGAATAGGAAGCAAGCCTTTAGCCATCATCGCGAATGCAGATTATCTAATGACATGTTATGTGCAGTTGTTATTGGCGCCAGGACCAGCTTCCATACATTTTTGCCGATTCTCCTTTTCCCTCTTTACAATATTAAGTATAGATAGACGCTATCAACAATGGTTTCGTCTTAAAACCGAAACTGTATCTAAGCCAATCGTAATAACAAGTTGCAGGATAAATTACTTCGTCATAAAACCCACTCAAACGCCGCAACACAAAAACAGCATTCTACAAGCCGGGCTTTCTACAATAAATGCGCTCATCAGTATTCGTCATTCACCTTTAGGCCCTCTATATAATGGTATCATCTAGGAATCGAAACTACATCCCACACATCATAGGTACTTACAATCAACTATAAAAAATCAAAAATCATTTTATTCAAAGTAGGCTAAGTATAAGCACTTTTTGAAAATCGAAATTACATAAGATATTTCCCCAAAACGCCCGTTCTTCACCAGTTCTACCCGAGCGAGTGGTCTGTAGGTGAAATATACGAAGCAAAACTACAGAGCCCTGCGCACCCAGTATAGCAACGCTTTTAGGATGCTGTTGGGGCTGCCGTGACGCTGCAACGCGACTGGTAGGTTTGCTGGAGCGCGTACGGATGGCTTTCATGCTATCATGAGCAAGAAAGCAAACTCCTGCATCATATACGAAGCAGCAGATGCATCCTAAACGCTATTGCTGTCCATTATAGCTGTCCTTACACACAAATTTATTTTTGGTACAATTTTGTTAACAACTCACTAACATTTTGTGAATTTATGTTTTTTTAACTGATGATTGTGTAACTTGCATGGAATTCACTGAATAATAAAGCAAATAAATTCTTTCATAATAAAACTCAGTAAAATATAAGCTCAAAAGCCGCAACGCAAAAACTGCAGCATCCTACCAACCGGGCTTTCCACAATGAATGCGCTCATCAGTAACACGGACACCTCACCGCATCCGCACCAAAGCGCTGACTTTGACGAACATCACCATTTCAGCCTGTAATACAGACAGTAATACCTTTCAACCTAGATTATATGACTGAGCTTAGTGGAATTACTGTTCAGTACCAAGTTGGGCAAGATTTAATGGAGGGATTTAGTCTAGTGTAGTTTTAATTACTTAGAGTAAAGGTAAACAATAAGATTATTTTCATGATCGCTCAAAAATCTTGTTAGATTGAAAGTTAATGGGATTTTTTTTTACATAGAAATTCTGAATTTTTAATTAATAGTTCAGACCTTTTGCCTCTAAAAACGGATACATAGTTTGAAATTCGTTCATATTGTAGGTAATGACAATACGGCATTCTAAGGCTGGAAATACTGTTACGCCGACGTCGGTCGCTGACATCGGTCGTGTACTGATATTTATATGGAGTCACGCTCACTGACTGTCGTTGCTACAGTAAAGACTTCCAGTTATCGCCAGCGTTAAAGGAATTCAGGCCTAAGGGTAACCGAAGAAAGAAGAAAGAAAGAAGTGTCACTAAGGCCGAAATTAACAAAGATGCTGAGCACGAGTTTTGGCTTAGCGTTGTTCTTGCGTGTCATTGTCAAACTACAAGTGCACTATAGAGACGGGAAACTACGTGTTACGTACAGTCACGAGCACTAATATGTCAACACTTGGCAACTTTCAATTGCGATTTTTTCCTGAAATAACAAATGCAACGTTGAAATACGACACTTTACACAAACCTATGGTGTCGAAAATACTTTGTTCGTAATAACATGAAATTTCATTCAAAACTAAAGGAGAAAATCGTCTTTGAATAAAGCCAAATGTATACATACTTATGCTTGTGACTGTACAACGTGTTACGGGATAAAACGTGCTAGTTAACGTTAATGAAATACGGCCTAAAAGTGCGTCGCAGAACGGTCAATGTGTTATATGTATGGAGCCTGTAATAACAGACTTTAATTATGTGCCAGTAGTTTCATTAGGATCTACATAAAGACTATTATCAATTATAATATCAAGATCAATGGCGTTTAGGAAGTTATTGCTTTCGATTTTATATAAAATTATGGTTGGCATGAAATCTAATGCAATGAATTGCAATGTCGCCGAAAATTACGTTTGTCTTGTCCCATTCTGAGACTGCATACTATCAGTTTTCAAAAACAAAGAACAATCGTATTCACTCGTCAGGTTTTCGAATAAGTCGACGTAAATGCAACTATTTTAAAGGTCATCCCCAATGGGCGGGTTACCGTACGCGCAACGAAGCTCAACGTAAAATTACACGTTCACATGGATTTACTGACGTTTTACTTGTTCAAAGTAACTTGTAAGGTTTAACATGTGTTTGTGGATGAGATTTTGATGTTTAATTAAAGGACTGTGTAGATAAAGCTGGATAGATAAAAAGATGCTTTGGGATTAATAATAATAATAATAATAAATCATTTATTTAGGACCAAACATTTTTCACAATTTAGAAACCTTAATAACTTTGGCTAGTGTCAAGTTGACATTGCAAATATATATTTATTGTTTAAACGTGACTAGAGGCCTGGGTGGTTCTTTGGCCAAAGAATTAGCATTGCCATTTAACGTGGCAATGCTGCCAGTCTTCTTGGCACGTTTCCGGATGACAGCGATGCGGACGAGTACTTCGACGCCTAAATATCCTTTTGTTATTGTATTTATTTATATATTCAGACTTTTATTTGTACCTAGTGTAGTAAAATTAATAAACTCTATGTTCATTAAAAATCCTTACTATAAGTACTTACATATAATAAATTAAAGTCACGTTCGTGTATGTCTGTGTGACCGCGTTGTTATTCTAAACTACGCAACGGAAAATGATGCGGTTCTCGCCATCATTTAGATAAATTATTTCAGAAGATTTATGAGTAAATATAATATATTAATATTAAACTTACAGATAATATAGTCTAGATAAAAAAATCTTGATGTTTTGCTAAGTCGTAAAAACCATGCGAAGTCGGGGCGGGTCGCTAGTTGTATTAATACAGATATTACTTTTAAAGTGTTTGACGTTCGAAAGCAATCATGTAGAAATATTTTTTTTTTTTTATAAAATTGCGATAATTATGACTGAAGTTATATTTAAAGCAGCCTCAGCACTGTTTTTTGACACACAACAGGGAACCAAGACCTAACAGCTGCAAAGTTCAATGAACAATTAGAACGGTTCCATTCCATTCCGAAATAAAAAGGCCCTATCCATCACTTTTTACAAGTGGCTCACTCCAATGGAAGCACATGCCATTTTCCCTGCTCAAACGCGATGCCTTTGACGAAGTATCTTTACTCGAGAACCGGCAAGAGATTTGATATCTTTTTTTTATATTGTTTTACATTTTATTTAGGTACCTCCTCGAGAAAATGGGAAGGGAAAGAAATAGCTACGGGTAAGCATTACGTTACACACCAATTTATTTACTCCCTTGGGAAAATGGAAATTAGAAGAGAAATAAATAGCTACAAGTAAACAATACATTACATAATCAGTTAATTTACTCCCTTAGGAAAATTAAAATTAGAAGAGAAATAAATTGCTACAAGTCGGACCTCCGATATAAAAACTGTTTAACGAGGTTATTTTCGCTTTTCTAAACATCCAGGTTTTTCGAGTTGTAACCCTATTTTGTCGGAGGAGCGAAGTAATCAGTACCTACGCTATTTATTACAATATCATACTTTTCTTACTTTTTTTTATATAACTTGGATTTTTTTTATTTTACTGTGTTTAGTTTAGTTTGTGATCTTCCTGTACGAGTCGCAATAAATAGTTTTTCTTTCATTCTTTCTTTCTATCAATCCTTTGTAGCGTATCTACATGCTTAAATGAAATTATTTATTCTGTAAATCAAATGCAAAGCATTTATTTCAATTAAACCATGTACAGACGCCAGCACATCAAGCTACTATAATCTGTCAAATTTCTTTAATAGATTTTCAACTTTATCGCTAAAGCATAAGGTTCAAAGTTGATTGGGAAAATTTGACAGGTTCGGGACTTTTGAATTGTCAAAATTTAAATTTGAAAAGGATATCGGAATCAATTTTACACGTTATCTAAAAATAAGGTAGATAGATGGAGTCAACATTTCCTTTCCGAACCCTGAGAAGAAAATTAAATAGCAAAACAAACTCGTGGGTCAACGTATCACTTAAATTCCACACATAACCTTGGTCAGATCATGTGAGAACCTAATGTTGATTAGTGTCTGAAATAGTCTTTAGAGAAAAGAACCACATTATTTCAGTGGACTGTTATTTTGTATTTACTTTCAATGATAATGTAACATACTGTAGATTTGTAGACCATTTTATTATTTTTCAAGTACCTAGTACTTATTGACAGGCCTGCTCTGTCCGCCCATACCTGTTTCCTGTAACTTGAAAACGTTGTAAAAGTAAATTTATTTTTAAAAGGGTAACCGTGTAGTTTCTTGCCGGCTCTTCTCCATAGGAAACGACCAATTGGAACCGTACACCTAGCTTCTGACGTTTTATAAGTGCTCATCTAGGTTTATGTGAAACAAAATTCGTGTTTGTTCCATAACGGTAACCGTAGACATTTATATCATACCTATGTACATAGGATACATTACATCAATATCTTCACATATTGCGCTAGTTTTATCTCGACAATGTATCACTCGTCAGTAGACACAGCATCTCATTGTCGTACTGTATTCATTGATCAAACCTAAATCTATATAAGTTTCCTGTTACGCTGGTAGGTAAGGATCAGGTAAGACTGTGAGCGATAAAATGACGCATGCATGGTACATGCGGCATTTTATCTTTGTCATATTTTGTCTTTGTCAGGAAACAGCGGGAGCTTCAATACAGTCAGAGAAGTTAACAATTTGTCTAACACGTCACAATACGTCAATTTGCTGTGATATAGCCATTTTATACAAAGAATGACAGCTGTGATTCGAATACATTACGGACAATTTTAGTTGGTAGTTGCAGGAATGTTTAGAAACACTAAAATTGTAGTGTTTCTATCTCTAAGGGGCCGTCTCCACGAGCGAGAGAATCGCGGCGATAGTCTCGCCGTGCCATCGAATTTCCGCCGCGATGATATCGCCGTGTGGAGACACGTTCTAAGAGAGTGTATAGAGATACGTGGCACGACGATAATATCGCCGCGATTCTCTCGCTCGTGGAGACAGCCCCCAATTTGATCATTATTATGTTGATCACACCTAAACATATAGGTAATCAGCCCATAATTTTCCCACTGCTGGGACACAGGCCTCTTCTCTGTGAGAGGGAGTGGGCCGTAATCCATCACGCGGGCCGAGTGCGTGTTGGTAGATGTCACAATTATCTTCGAATTTTTGGTTCTAGGTTATACGGGTTTCCTCACGATATTTTCCTTCACCGTTTTGAGAGTAGTGCTGATTAATTAATTTACACAGTGTTAAAGTGCCAATCTGGGTTCGGCAATAGAAATACATCATCTGTGAAAATTTCAATAGTCTAGCTATCACGGTTCATGAGATACAGCATGATCACAGACAGACAGACGGACGGTGGAGTCTTAATAATAGAGTCTCGTTTTTACCCTTTGGGTACGGATCCCTAAAAAAACAATTACCGCGTTCCGCTGTCTATGGGACCTCGCCTCATCACTGCAATATCCTCTTACATCCCGGCACGAGATAAAGAGGTTGGAATCCCTTATTTTTCACCTATCACATTGTTTCCCCGCTGTTAAGGAAAACATACAGACGATTAATTCGTCCGACCGAGAAAACAACTGAACTATACGAAATTATTTTATACGGAAGAAAATTTGTGACGGACGAAGAAGACAGTTTTTAATGTTATAGTGTGGCTTCAACGAAGGCCCCAATTCTGTATGATTCCCCGAGTAATCTTACCACGTGCAAACCACGTCAATATCGTGTCTTGTTAACGGCAAGGAATCGAAATATCAACCGTACGGACAATATGTATTTTGACAGTTCAAACCAGGCCATTGTACCATAGAGAATACGTTATTAACAGATGCCGTGATAAGGTAAGACACTGACGTGGTTTCGAAGTAAATTAGGGCCCAGATGGCCTACCTAATGATAAGTGGTCACCGTCTTAAGAACATCTGCAATACGAGTACTACACACAGGCATCGCAGTTGTGTTGTTATTCCAGTGACGAAGTGAAAATGTCTTAATGTGTGTACAATGCGTACCACGAAAGATGAGACTTGACCCCGCCTCCCCCGCTCTTTCCGCCGCCCCTATGACGTCCGGTTTCGTCCCGCACTCAGACCTCATACCGCTAAAGATACCTAAAATCGTGTACTGCGCATGTCAAACCACGTGGTGTGTCAAGTCTCATCTTTCGTGGCACGCATTGTAATTATTGTTTACATGTGCTTCTTCAACCAATCCGCACTGAGCCCGCGTGGTATATTACAGCCCACTCCCTCTCCAAGAGAGGAGGCCTGTGTCCCAGCAGTGGGATCATTTTAGACTGATGGCAATGGTGGTAATGCTTCTTCAAGCTGAAATACACAGCAAAGCAGGTTGGTCACAGAAATGGGTATGGAGGTATTTCCTACTGCCCCAAACTAATCCAAGCTAATCCGAATCAGCAAATCATTCGTCGGATTAGCTTATTAAAGAATAAAAAACTGTAATTGCTCACCAAAACACAAACCCGTATGTTTCCCCTAACCCTAACCACGTACACTCCTAAGTGGAAAACAAGATAAGGGGTGAATCCTGCAAGTTCATTACATTACGGGCTAATTCGGCCAAGAGTGACGTAGGCGTGAGTGTAGCCAGCATTATGATGCAAAATATTACGTGAGACACTTCTCATGGCTCACCCAATTTTGTTGAGGTCGGCTTCCAGTCTAACCAGATGCAGCTGAATACCATTATGCTTAATGGAGCAACTGCCTCCACAACCCAGTTACTGGGTAATACGGTACCCTCTGGTAAGACCGCTTGACAAACTTTCGGGTTTCTAACTACCCCATAACGACTGTCGACGATCTACGAACGATTGCCGGTATATGTGATGTAAATGTATTATGTACTTTACGACTGTCGGATTATGGATAGTAATACAAAAACTAGCTCGTAAACTAAACGAAATTAAGCTAAACTAGCTTGAATTAAAGTATTAATTTCGTAACGCGACAGAATAAACGCTAAAGTAATACAAATTTTCAGCTTACTGGAAAATAAGAGGTATTTCTCTTTCCTCGATGTCTGTCAGTTCCCTTCCTCATATTTTGTATTATGAAAACGGAGTTCTCCTCGTAAAACGTGTCGAGGTCCCGGTCGGTAATATGGGAAGTGTGATATGTTTTACGACCCGTTTTATAGCACAGAGTGGTTAGGCCAAATGAAGTTTGCGCACAAATACAATAAAATATGTATTTCTCGCCCTTTTTCCTACAATAAGATGTGACTACAGTACGTATTTTTGTGAGATGTGTCGTGAGATATTATGTCACAGAAAAAGATAAGTCACAAAAATGTTTTTGGAGGCTTTTTGTGCCAGAGTATGAAAACAATAGGCACTTTCGAAAATTTGTTTTTGTCTGAACGAAATATACGAGGTATATTGATCTGCTTACCTGTTAGTATTAGTGCTGATTATTCAATAGCCACATAACTTTTATCTAAAGAATAAAATATGACTTTAAATATTTATTCTTTAGATAGGAGTTATAAAATCAAAAAATCAGCCATAAGAGCTGATTTTTCAATAGTCAGCTATTGAAAAATCAGCTCTTATGGCTGATTTTTCAATCGATAGACAATTCTTATTCGTGAAATAAAATTGAACTCCGACAGATTCTGTATGAAAGAACTGTCAAAAATTCAAAATTATTCCTCGGATAAAATTATCTGGCGTTGGAAAAATCAGCCCTTAGTTGAATAAAAAAGCTAATTTAAAATTTTTGAAAAAACCCACGAGTCGGGGGTTTTTAAATTATTTTATCCTTTTCTAATTTGTGTTACATTTAACCAACGTGTTTTTTGAAAATTTTTAATTTTGCTTTTTTTTTCAAACTATTTAAAGAGCATAGGTTCATTATACACATAAAGAGAAGAGAAGATATGAAAACCCCATCAAAATCGGACTAGTAGTTTTGGAGATAAATGGCAACATTGGTTTGTACAAACAAATGTTACTGCAGCGCCCACTGGTGATTTGTCACCGTAACACCTATCTAAAAACATGCACCAATCAAATCCAAACCCATCACTGAAAACAGCATCAAAATCGGACTAGTAGTTTCGGAGATAAATGGCAATATTGGTTTGCACACACATCCTCTCACCCCAAACGCATATACCGTCTCTGTACCACCCGCGTCGTGGGTAAAAATACCAGAATTAACGCGTCTTTAAAAACACATTCGATAATGTAAAAAAAGGAAAAGCAAGTAATAACAATAAAAATTCTTCTAAATAGATATTTTAATTTCTTATGACCCATGCAGTTCCTCAAACAACGCCACTTTATGAAAAAAAAACTAATTAAATAAACACCTCCAACACTAAACTTCCACCAGCCCTGCTAACCCCTTCAAGTTTAGTCCTCGTAGTAAAGTAAAACGTGCATGAACACTCCACCTTCACGCTCGTTACACACGAGAGTCAGCACACAAATTGGCAGAACTCGTTGAAAATATTATGTAACTCAAGTACCTAACTGCGGACGATGGAAAATATTTACTTCGATGTTCCTTTAAGTTAATGTTATTAGGTGGTTGGCGTTTTTCTCTGTATTTTACATTATGTTTATAGTATGTGACTAGGTGTTTATAGAATGAAGATTTATTGGCGACAACAACAGCTGCAACTAACACAACTGCTTTAAAAATGTTTTTATTTTAAGGCTCCTACAAACAGACGCGACACGCGATATAATCGCGCACGACACAAAGGCACCGCCCGTTGCGCGACTTGCGGTACCTTTGTGTCGCGTGTCGTGTCGCGCCTGTTTAAAGGAACCTTAACGAGTAAAATCACACTAATATTATAAAGGCGAAAGTTTGTGAGTGTGTGTGTTTATATGTTTGTTACTTTTTCACGCTCAAACTGCTGGACCAATTTTTATAAAATTTGGTATGGGGGTTACACCCTGGATTAACATATAGGCTACTTTTTACCCCGATATTCCCACGGTATCGACAACTTATGCAGGTGAAAACGCGTGGCGCAGCTAGTTCATAATAAATAGCAAATAAACAACTATTGAAAACAACCGATGATGTTTTTTTTTTGTTAATCTATCCTGTCCCACTTTTGGACAAAATCCTCCCGCAAATCCTTCTAAGATCTCTTTTCCCGCGTCACCTCGAACCGGCCCTCGAGGTACGCATCCAGGTCAATTCGCCATCTTTTTCTGGCCCGGCCTCGACGACCGGGTTTTATATTTAAAAAAGGTCAAAAGCAATCTGCTTTCCCTTTTCCCAACTATGTTGGCGACTTCCAGTCTAATCGAATACAGCTGAATACCAGTATTTTTCATGGAGCGACTGCCAATCTGACATCCACAACCCAGTTACTGGGTACCCCGATACATTAAAAAACTAAAGAGCAATATAAATTCCCAAGATGCTACGTTGTAAATCAAACAAGGTTTGCAGAGATCCCTAATAAATGGTCCTAATTAAATCGACTAGCAGGGGAGGTAATCACATCACTTCAAGGCCTTGAATTCAAGTTCCAAGATCCATTTATCCATTACCCCACCTTATAAATAAGAACGTCTACTATCTCTCTCTTTTTTTTTCTTACTTATTAAGGAACCAAGTATCTAATTCTACCCCTACAGCTGTCACCTACTTTCGTGCCTAGGAAACAAACTGCAAATTGCCTCCACAAGGCAAAGGAACGCAACTTGCACTAAATTATTTACTAATTAGAACCTAGGTGGCGAAAATGTCCCGTACAAAGGAGATAATTCCCTGAAATTTTCCACTTTTACTGTGAACACCGAGTAATTTTCTTTTACAGTGTTTCCTTTGAAAATTTGTCAGTGATGGTACTTTTATAAAAGTAGTTTTTGGATTGTCCTGGTGCTGAAGGGTGAACAATAGTAAATTGTACAACTAGTGCGTAAAAGAAGCCATTTTACGCCGAGACGTTTATCTCCACCCGAGCCGTAGGCGAGTGTGGATAGTTAAGTCGCGGGGTAAAATGGCTCGTTTATGCCCGAGTTATATACTCTGCTTTTTATTTCGATTGCGAAAAATGAAACCGGCATAAAGTATATAATAGTATTTAATTAAATTCGTAATAAAAATATTATAATTCATAATGTTATCCTTTTATGATTCTGCCAGAGTGGCCTTTTTAACCCCCAAATTATCTTAGTCTTAGAAAAAACTTACTTTATGCACTAGAGCACAAAAAGCGATTTTATGTCACCTACGCACAACATAACTTTTAGAGCATGACAAATAAAAAATCATGATGTAAGAGTATGCTCGAAAAACTTGTTGATTTACGTACTTATTAAGTTAAAATCACGCGTCTCATAGGTATGTTAAATGGTATATTTTCACTCCATTGGTGTGAAAAGTACAACTAGTATTTAGGAGGAATACTTTAAGTATCATAACATAACATCACGCCTGTAATCCCGGAAGGGTTAGGCAGACGTGTACCTACACTAGTACACACACATTTCGCCAGATAAGTCCCATGTCATAGGGAACGAGCCTATTGCCATCACCCGGGTTCAAACCTAAACTTCGGGCTGGTAATAAGAAAATCAAGATGGAAAAACAAAACTACACTTTATTACACAACTACAGTACCCGGCGATAAATATTGCACATCGACCTTTTTAAACAAAACCATTTTATACAACGAATAAAAATAATTATCAAAAGAAGCAAATCATAATTGTTTTAACAGCTCCTAATAGATACCGGATTGTTTGTATTTCGTGCGACAGAGATAACGCTCTACAAAGCCGAAATTAGCCGATTGTCTCTTTCCAAAGGTCGATCTGCAATATTTATCGCCGGGTACTGTACAAAGATATACATATTTCTTTTCTACAAAAGAAAGTCCAACTTTCCACCCTCCAGTCCTTTTTGGACCACTTCCTTTAAAGTTAAAACTTAACACTTCAGACGAAAAAAACTCTCCAGCTGCATTGAGGTCTAAAAATAAATCTGGTCTCAATGCTGCTGTAAATTAGAGCTTCGTGGCTCGTTAGTTAATCCAATTAGTGGGCTGTTTTAATTGGATTCTTTTTGTGGTACCGCTGCAAGGTGTTTGTGGTCGCAATAAATGTACTGGGGCCTAATTAGGATAGAAATGTGGTACTAGATCGATTTCTTTTATCGGTGAGGCTATTTTTATGCTGGGTTTTTTTTAAGTAGATCAAATGAGAAACGTCAAGGAAAATTCGTAAAAGAAATTAATAGATTTTGGTTATGCAAATGAGTAAGCACACTACTGAATAAAAGATTAAATGTTAAAAAAAATTACAGCCATAAGTTAATCTAGGACACGTTTATAAAAATAATAATTTCAACTATTTTATTTTAATTACTTGTGCACATAAATGCTTAGAATTTGACGCGTCAAAAAATTTTTCTACCCGGCAGTCTCACGAAGTACAGATTTTTCATCTCATGTAGCGACGCGTGTTTTACATGTGGTAAGTACTTACTTACCACAAGTAACACTTGTACAAACACGCTGTGAATGTGTGCGTGGAGTGTGTGTGAAGACGAGTAGCATCAGCACAAAACATACACATGCACACACTTCCGACTTCGCCCTTGCCTCGGATGGTACCAAGAGCTCCTGCGCTTACACACACATTCACAGCGTGTTCTTATGCTTGGTAAACACAAATTAAGCACGCGATTCGTGAGATAAAAATACTATAACAACATCTACAATAACTATCACATTTTCCATTTTATTATATAACCGAAGTCCTTTACTTTCATATTACTTTATGATATTAACTAGAACAACAACACTAGTCTTTCCTTACGTTTCTAACTCATGACTGGTGGTACCTTCAGGCAGGGCTTATGAAATTTTATGTAATTGTCTCTGAAGCTTGGTACATGGACTGAAAATGTGCGAATGGAGGGTTAGGTGTGTGGTCCAAGGTAAAAGAAAAGGAATATAGCATGAAATACAAATTAATAATTGTTTTTTGCTGTATTCAGGAATCATTTTAAATCAGGATTTTTTTTAATACTTACGTATTTTTAGTATGTGTAAAATTAAATTAAAATCAGCTACTTTTGTATTAATAAAAGCTCATTTTAAAACAACCAGTTTCTATGACAAATCTTTTACTGTTCAAGCAGTACGGTTATGGAATGACTTGCCCGTGTCGGTAAGGCGTGCTCAATCTATGTCCACTTTTATAATTATGATAAAAAAGCACTTGCTTTCTCCATACATGATGATGCATTATATTTTCTTTGCTCCTTTTTCATGTTTATTATTATATGTAATATACTTTATGTATGTATTTATTATTATGTTAATGGTACACCACGGACTACCTACAGCATTAATTTGTCTGTCCTTTCCCTTTTTAAATCCATCCAAAGGTTGTGTTTAAAAGATCGCTCTTAGCGATAAGACTGCCCATTGTGTCACCCTTTGTATAGTTTCTATATTTATGTCTGGAATTTATATGTAGATCATATAATACAGAGTATTCTATTCTATTTTATTTAAAACAATAGCCATAGATACACCCCACTCACACCCACACCACCCGCACCCACATTTCGCCAGAAATTATATTTGTATAATTTTCGTGGAAAGTCGAGCGAACAATTTGCAAAAATTGTCGTGTTTTGTTTTTATGTTAAATCCATTGAAGGACACTAAACGAGGCACAATAGAAGTTTTATTGTTATTACGTCTGGGCGCGTTTAGTGCCCCGCAAAGTGTTAAGTCCCATGTGGAAAGCCTGTAAATAAGAAAATGGTTTGATAAAAATAATTATGGGCATTATATGGTGAACTCTATTGCTAGCTATTATAATTCAGGAATCTTGGGCATAATGTGAATACACACGTTGTATCATTCATCTTTGGAGCAGCATTGCGCAGTGAGCAGTGGTGGCTCAGTGATAACGGCCGCGACCTACGACTTGAAGGTAGTAGGTTCGAATCCAGACAGGCGATTTACTTCATCACCCTAGGCCAAACAAAGTCCTAGCTATTTAATATGACCTCTGAGTTTGTTTCGGCCTTTCTTCTCAGAGTAGTCAGATAGGACACTCCGACCTTTTCTAGTTTTAATAAAACAGAATTGACGTGTAAAAGTGTTTGTACAAACCTACTTACTTTTGCTTTAGCCATTTATTATTCATCTTTGTAAAAATCCGCTACATCTTATACTTGTACCACGTTTATAGATTTCGCAGACAGAAGTAAGCCGGGAAACCGTAAGATTTCATTGTAGGGAGCTAAAGGGAACAAATTATTCTGGTTTACGACGCCCTGTGGGCTTTGTTGATATAGTGGTAAACCGAGAAAAACTACGACTGTGTTTTGATTTAGGATTTTCCTAGCTTAGTTCTGTGACTTGTGTTTTTTACCTTAAAAATAAAAGATAAAATTTTAGAAGAAAGTTTTGCGGATATGTGTTGTTGATATGCACTTGTGCAGTAATGTTATTTAATAATGTAATTGCATCTCTCAGCAAATCTCGTCTCTCTTACACTTTTTCCGATTAACCTTATTATAAACCGCTACAATTAGCGTTTGTTGTTCGTAATTTAGCTTTAAGCTCATTTTTATCTGTTAGGATAACGTTTTTTTTTTCTAAATGATTCTTTAGGTCATCCGAGATGCTGGTGTTCTATAGTAAAAGTGCGCAGTACTGCATACCCCCACCCTATTTCAAATTAAACAAATATCCACTTTATTTCAATGAAAAATTAAGTTGATTTCAGAGTGACTAGCACTATTGAAAAAGTTATAAAAATGTTTGAAGTTCTAGCGTAAACTGAACTTTGTTGTGTAGGAATTATTTTTCCATTAATTCATATTTATTTACATTTTTGGCAAATAAATCGCGAACGCAGTTTAAATGATTAATTTCGGTCAATATCACTGTGTCTATTAGAAAAATGCACTAGGTTGAGTTGATCTAACTGACGACATATTGCTTGCCTTTACCATTAGTCTAACATATATAGCATCCCGCCTGTTATCCCGAAAGAGTCAGGCAGAAGTGTACATATGGTCCACCCGTATTTCAGCAGTTATGTTTAAATCCCATGTAATAGGGCGAGCCTATTGCCATAAATGTATTTTCTTTCTTTCATCATCATCATCCACAGTCCGACTTCACTCACTGCTGCGGCATAGGCCTCTCTTTGCTTCTGCCAATCCCCACGTTCCTGTGTCTCATTCGGGTTTGGATCGCGATGGCAACAATGTCACCAACCGGGCACATATCGAGACTGAGAAATTCCTGATGGAAAAACCTATTTATAGAGGTATGAGGAACAGGGTGTAAGTCCAGCTATCCCATAGAAAAGGGAGGATCCTCCGACCAGACGGGTGTTCTGTCTGGCGGGCAACTGCCCGATGATTCATGTCGGGCCGTTGTATATATGCTAGTTGCGCGGTAAACTTTGCTTGCGAGATGCAGGATTTTGCGTGACGTCAGTATGACGCGTTGTTCGCACGTGGCGTTGTTGGTACCGCTACAAACCTAATAACATATTGCCCGATCTGGGATTCGAAACCAGGACCTAACATTCAGCAGTAGCGGTTGCGACCACTACACCAACAGGTAGTTGGTCTATTGACGCATAAATCTTGTTTCATTTCTCATCAGAAAGCGAGTAATAAAATGAACTGTTATATTTCTTCTGTTGTAACTTAATGAAAATGTTAATGGAGACAGGCAAGGAATTTTTTTATCTTTCATTAGGAATTCAGATTTCAATTGAAGATGTTTTATTATGAAAAAGAATGACTACTTAGCTGGAATGTTATTAATATTTTCTGAGAAAAGGAAACAGATGTTAATTGAATTAATGGTCTTGAATGGTATTGAGAAATCTTATCTTATATCTTATTCTTGGAATGTTGAGATGAAAAATTATGGGTCAACAAAATATTTACGTATTTCTTAGAAAAAGCTTTGAATGTTGTCTTTTGGACCATTGACAGAAAAGCTTACCACTTTATTAATTAAAAATAAATTAATCATAGCCGTTATCATCATCATCTACCAAGCCTTGTCCCAACTATGTTGGGGTCGGGTTCCAGTCTAAAGGGATGCAGCTGAGTATCAGTGAGTGACAGTGTTGAGTAGCATTTTACATGGAGCGACTGCCTATTTGACTTCCAAAACCCAGTTACTGGGTAATACTATATCTCTTGGTAAGACTGGTTGTCTGAATTTCGAGCTTTTGACGACCCGTAACGACTGCTAAAGATACATGATTGACAGCCGGGACCAACGGCTTAACGTGCTTTCTGAGGCACTGTTTTAAATTAATCATAGCCATTTAACGTCATTGTAGCCATCACATTAATTTAAACTCAACAAGTGATCAATCAATCAATCAATTCAAAGTCAACTAAATCCTTAATGTTTCGTTTTGCTTTAACATCATCATCGTCATCATTTCAGCAGAAAGACGTCCATTGCTGGAGATAGGCCTCCCCCAAGCACCGCCTCTTCGACTGGTTCTGTGCTTCCTGCATCCAGTGGATGCGGTCAACCTCCATCATTGGTCCACCTAGTGGAAGGCCTTCCAATGCATACATATGTGCTGCTGAGGAGTTCGTTATGCCAATTGCTCTCTCTAGCGAAAGCACTAGGAAGTGGTGAAGGGCGGGGGTTTTGCGGGACTGTATTATGTCATTTTGATGTTCAAAAAAAGTACTGATTGTCAGCCTTATTTTAATTTATTTATTTTTAATTATTTATTTATTGGATCGCCAACAAATAAATAAATAAAAATAAATAAATTAATCAATGACGATGAAAAATTTTCTCTTCATTCATTCTTTCGAATTCATAATTCAACACTCGACAATATTAATTTAATATACTGGAAGAGTTATGGAATACAGGAAGTGCTTTGTTCCAACTTGCAGCAATAATAGTAATAATGTCGCCGCGTGCGTTATTATTCTATTTCTAAGTCGCCGCGTCGATTGTTCTAGTGACGATAGAGAGTAGTATATTCCTTGGAGGACACTTACACATAAAAAAACCATTTGTAAATAAATACGCTAAGCTAGGATTCGATTATTTAAGACGTCTATTCGGCCTATTGACACTTTGACAGATGTGACATTGTTGACGTTGTGTTGACAGATTAAAAATTTTAATTATGTACTAGTAAGGCAACGGCACTTAATCTTTATGCCACTGGATGACGTCACCTACCTTAAAAACTTAAAATAATTAAATATTTTTTATTAAAATAACTATTGAGCCAATCATCAAAATATTCAAATTAGTTTCTCAAAATGCTCTAAATTTACAAAAAATAAAATAAAATTTAATGGTTAGAAATTTTGGACAATCCCCATTGAATATGGTTATTAAATAAACACTCTTTTTCCTGCAAATACATAAATATACAAAATAGTATCCATTCAATTAATTGCATTAGTCAAGGTTAGGTAAAACCAGTTTAGTATTGATAAAACTAAAAACTTAAACAAAACTTATGGATATTCGTAACTAGTGTATGGCCTGTATTAAATTGTCCCACTGCTGGCAAAAAGACAGTTCATTAATTCTTTCGTCTTGTCACTGTCGGACTGCATAGAAAGGAAAGAGAAGCGCGATGACACAACACTGGTAATTTATTGCAAAATATGAAGCAATTATTTAATTACAAAACATCTATTGTTTGGACTAAAAAATTAAAACACTAGTGTTTTAGTATGTTGCTTGTAGAATAATATCTGACAAAAAATCAGAATGATTGTATGTATATTAGTATGGTTTTTATTGTTTGGCTCCACTCGCAAGTTTCCACTTATGTCGTGTATCCCTCTCTTTTTTCTTTAACACTGTCTAGTGTTTTTTCTAATTTACAAAATACTTAGTACATTTTCATAAAAATTGAACCTTTGTCTGAAGCCACATTTAAAACTTCTTATCTCCATTTTGACTCTCCAAAACTTTTGAGAAAGTTGTAAAAAGTCGCGAACATATTCCACCGTGTGTAGGTATAAAATGTTATTACTGCTTCAAATAAACAGTAATAAATCAACGTGAATATGACGTGAACCAATAATTGTTAGTATGGAGATATCCGGAAGTTCAGGGTAGGTACAGACAGGCGCTTTACTTTGTTCATCACCACTGCTCTCAAAACGGTAAGGGAAAACATCGTGAGGAAACCATCATGTTCTAGAACAAAAATTTCGAAGACATGTAACATCTACCAACTCGCACTGGGCCCGCGTGATGGCTTACGCCCCACTCCCTCTCACCGGGAAGAGGGAGGGAGCAGGGAGGGGAGTGTGTCCCAGCAGTGGGAACATTACCTGTTATGGATTATGCTACTGAGTGGAATTTATTAGACGCGTGATATCCCGCTAGCAGTACAAGTGATTTTTCTCTAACGTGATACTGGATTTTGGTAGGTCTCAGCAGTTTTTCTTGGCTACGGAGACATCTTAGGTCTATTCAACTTTCGTCTAGCCGTGAGGCACACACTGTTGCTGTTAAAACGAGTTGTTCACTTTGTTTTTATAATTTGTTTTATGGGCTTCACGATATGTTGCCAAATAAATATTACTTTCTGAATAATTATTATTGATGTCATTTCCATTTAAAGAAATACCAACTTTATGCTCGTTTAAATTAAGTTGAATTAAAAATTACTACTATTCAAAATATCATAAAGCGTTGTAGCGCAAACTAAACTTTTTTATAAGTATTAAAGTAAATTTTCCAAAATCTCATATTTGTTTTCATTTTTTTACGCAGCTGTCAGCTGTCGTGGAAAATTGCAAAGTCAACAATTAGAAAACAGAATCTAGAAAGTTGAACATGAGACAAACTAAACGGCCAATAAAATTAAACTGGTTTACTTACTTCAAAAAGATTGCAAATGCGCGATGGTCACGCGAATAAAGTAAAGTTTAAGTAAAATGACGCAACAATTTCTTCACGCTGCTTTGAACGGAAGTCACTTTAGACAAGAGATGTTCGAGACGTTACTTACTGACTTTCCGTTTTTTTTTTATAAATACGACGTTTGCAACTAATTTTTAAAAGCTTTGACAGAATATACGAGAAGAAGGACTGATTTATACACCGTTGGGTGGCGTTCTGTTCTTCAGTAGTACCTTTTATAGGATGTATTACAAACGTGCAAGGCTTACAAACATTTACAGGTATATATATACGAACTTCGAACGTGAACAAAATTGTAGATGTATAACATTTTGTTGATGAAGTGTGTTAAGAGCAAGAATGAAAGGGAATCATTGATTAGAGCAGTTAAATTGAACATTTTGAACACGTTGGGCTAATTCAAAATATTTTAGCAAACCCTAGATCGGCGATTTCAAAGAGGTCGTGTGGCGTGGTGAAGATGCATAGCCAGTGATTATATTTATGTTACCTAGTATGTAGTTACCTCAGTTAAATTTAAATAATTCATAGGGTACGATGGGGTTGGCATATGGACCAACCTACCTGGCTTGTTGACCTATGGATAGAAATCGTCTTTTGTTAATAAAATTATAAATAAGAAAACTCCCAATGTTGTACTGTGTGAAATCACATTTAATAGACCTGGTTTTGATGGTACTTAAAAAAAAAGAAAGTTAGCTAATATGCAAAGCTATGGCGACGCAAAAAATTCACGAGAAATCGTTTAGTTAGACTCGCTGTATTTTCGGACGCACCCTAAAAATACAGTATAAATTAATAAGAAATTTTGATTACGTTGATGCCGATTTGTCAGTGATGTATAATTTCCTTGATTAATAGAATTGAGAAGGTCCTTCTCTTAAAATATCACTGATTTTGGGATTTCAAGTACCTAACAAGGAGTGAAATATGAATATCTTTAATTTATTCATTGGACGTAATTCTTGTTGGAATAAGTTTTTGGAGTCAATTAGAATTGAATTATTCTTTGATTTTGGCGACAACTGAAGATATTGAGTTGTAGAAAGTTCATGGTAATAATACGCACGTAAAATACGCGTATTGACGTGGAATTGCGGCACCAGTATTACCTATTACCTAACGAGTAACAAGTTGGTTAATCATAATGCTTATTGTGTTGGCATTTAGGATTTGATTTGAATACACTATTTATTCTGATAGTCATTTCACGAAATATTAAAGGGTATTGAAGATTTTTGTATAAAGCCTGTAATACGTACAGACGCCAGCACATCAAGCTCTCCGAAACTGTCAAATTTTGCCAATCAACTTTGAACCTTATGTTTTAGCGATGATGTTGAAAATCTATTAAAGAAATTTGATAGATTGTAGCAGCTTGATGTGCTGGCGTCTTTACTTTCGCACCATTACGTTTTTTTTTTCAAAATATAGGCCACATTTCAAATGGCATCTATCGATTTATATAGGCTTCATGCGAGGCCATCATTTTGAAAAAAAAAACTGGCGGGCCACTAGGTATGCCGGATCTTCAAAGCGCTTTGGAAAGGGCATCTTCTTCCTTCTTTTTGTCGAATCCACGGTACTCTGACTTAACTACATTGTGCTGTTTAAGCTCAGTAGGTGGCCACGCTGACTGGGGCATCAGTAGCATTATTTAGGTCATCAAAGGTGCAGGTGAATGGGCACTTAAGACACTCCAGCAAGTGGGACATGGTCTGATCAGAAGGTCCGCACTCACACTGGGTGTTAAGGCTCCTACAAACAGGCGCGACACGCGATATACTCGTAATTGTGCGCGACACAAAGGGACCGCTCGTTGCGCGACTTGCGGTGACACGCGATTTTATCGCGTGTCGCGCCTGTTTGAAGGAGCCTTTAGATGGATTCTGATCCCGATCCCTGGATCACGAGAATTGCCCTGGCTATTCTCGTAATTTTAACAACGTTCACAGTATATGATATCAATTAAAATCAAGAAATCAAATAAGAAACAGAAAATAAAATTATTTGAAGAAGAATTCATTTGTAACACCATAATTCACAACACACATCTGCCTAGCTTTTTCCCAAATACGTTGGGGTTGGCTTCCAGTCCAACCGGATGCAGCAGAATACCTACCAGTATTTTACCTTAATTCACAACACGTTATTTAAAATTTCCATGAAGCCGACATCAGCGATGAAATAAATCACTCGTAACTTGTAGAACGGTTCCGGTGCAAAGAGTAAGTATTGCAATACGGACACAAGTGTTTGGCTGGCTGCCAGCATGGAGACTTTTTTAATATTTTGATACTTTCAGATTAAGGCGACTACATGACCTAAAGCGCGGTCTTTGTCGGACTGCATAGAAAAGAAAGAGAAGCGCGATGACATAACGCTGGTAATTTATTAGAAAATATGAAGCAATTATCCTATTTACAAAAAATCTATTGTTTAGACTAAAACATTAAAACACTAGTTCTTTAATATTATTATAGTAGTAATAGTGGTAGTTTGAAGAAAATAGTTTAAGAGGAGCTTGTGACTATAATAACAGCTGCATGCTTCAATCGATCAGGTTAAGCTATACGCTTGCCGCGGTTAGTCCGTGGATGGGTAATATACCAATACCATCTTTACGTATCAACACCCCTCTGTGCCTCGGAAAGCACGTTAAGCCGTTGGTCCCGGCCACGTCCAGGCTGTTATTCGTGCATCTTTGGCAGTCGTTCCGGGGCGTCAGTAGCCTGGAAGTCTGACAACCAGTTTCACCAAGGGGTATCGTATTACCCAGTAATTGGGTTAATTCCCTATGACCACTTAACGATTCCTTACTTCGAAACCACGTCAATTCCTTAGTTAATCAAGCCATCTGCTATTAACGTATTCTCTCTGATACAATGGCTTGGTTTGAACTATCAAAATACATGTTGTCCGTACGGTTGACATTTCGATTCCTTGCCGTTAACAAGGCACGTGCCCGTGGTAAGATTTCGCGGGGAATAATACCGAATTGGGGCCCAGGTATGCACTTGCATTGTAATAGTTTTACTGGTTCTACGTACATTCTAATATGTAAATATACATTATGCAATTTACACTTCAATCCTGGTTTATGTTCTTCAAAACCAAAATAATTATTTGTAACAGGACACTTTTCCTTTATCCGGAAAAACTCCTCGAAAATTCCCAGCACAGCCCTTTTTAACTTAACATTCTGTTAAAGCAAATGCCACCGTTCGTGGTTGAACTCACAAAGTGGGTAACTAATATTAGTAAATAGCCGGTACTAACGAATTACCGGCCGTTAGGGAAACTGCTTCGTTTATCCGACTGGAAGAAAAACATTTGTAATTTGTAACTTAGGTATAAATTAAAGATTAAGTTTGTTTTTTTTAACACTATTTTTTTCTGTATCCATACAAAATATTATACATTCGAAAGTAACTGTGGTCTGTATGTTACCATTTCACTCTTGAACCACTGAACGGATTTCGATAAAATTTGGCAAGGAGATAGATGGATGGTATCCTGGGGAAGGACATAATATGCTTTTCACACCTTATTGTACTATATTCTTACAAATAAAATGTTCTTTCTTTCTTTTCACACCACCTGCTCGACAATGTCAAATTAGGTATATGTTTTGCAAACCTAATCTAAAGTAATTCAAGACCTGGGGTCTAGCAGAGCAATAATATTGTACTGAATTTTGACATAAATTATATATAGAAATTGCATACGAACATTTACGATAGGAAGTATCTGCACTAAAAAATAGGCAAATTGTTTGAAAATAGAACAGGCCACAACGAATATAAAAAAAAAATTGAACACAAAAAATACGCGCAAATACTGAAAATTGCGATTTATTCTTCGTTCGTCCTGAAGGTTTTGTCCCACATTCCAAAAAATCCTGGGTCATTCCAAACATTATGCTTCCTTCGTCCCAAAATATAATTTTAATTATTTTATTCCCGCTTCGTCCTATTTTATATTCCTTCTACGGCCCATATTTTTTTTGTAATTATGCTAAACTTACTTTTTTGTACAATCGGCAACAAAAAGGTTACGTATCCGCGCGTACCTATACACATACATGTGGCACGATACAATAGAAAATCAATTGTGTCTCATTAGAGGAACTTGAGAGGTCATGAGCCCTCTTACATTTCGGTACTGAGCGCGCATCTTTTTTTTATAATTGTCATCTCGCAGTTCAACCTATCAGGATGTCGTCGTCTGCTTAACAGGGGTTGCTTGTGGATGCCCCTGAGATAATTTTAAATGATGTGGAGGTACCAATAACCGACGATTATCTCTATATGCACTATTATCATTAGGAGCCTGTGTTTTCCTACTGCAGAGTAAAGGCCTCCCTTCCCTTTTTCCACTTTTCCCGGTCTACTGCGATTGTGGGTCAATCCTTTAAGGAGTCCAGCTCATTTATTTAATAATAATGTATTTCTTTTACTTACACGGGACCTACTTTTTTACTTATTATTTCTTGAGCGAGAAAATCGTTGATAGCTAGTCGCTTCCTAGTCGGCGGTGAAACAGCTGCCCAAAACACGGATGCGACAAAAGTTGCACGAAGCGGCACTCGGTAAATCTCGTTTTACAACGCTCTGGGGACTGGATGAGGCGTCCACTCGCGACCGACATTAAACAGCGAGCGAATGTTTTATAAGGGTAGAATATTACTAACTAGGAAGTAGTTGTGTTTGTTTGTTCTGAAGGATATAAGTAGGTGTGATGAATTTTTGGCATCTATCTAGTTGTCATTTAATCAAATCACAAAAAAAGGTGATATAACTGTGCTAAATGTGTCTAATGTGTGCTAAATGTAAATGTTACCGTCATGACAGTCAACTTTAACGTTTTAAGTAGCTAAAAGGTCACATAAATTAACTGTTTGATTCATTTGGTAATATCGTTTAAACCATTGAAATTTACTAACATTACAGTAATGCTGGTTGTCACTTTTTTTTTTTTTGTTGGTTTTTCAGTAAATAGTATGTTCAATCATTACGGTTTTTTCTTTTACTGTTTTACAAATATTTCTTCTTACTGTATAAAGTCAGTAAGTCCTAATGAAATCGCTATAATGTGCTACAGCACATTATAGCGATTTCATTAAGACGACGAACGAACTAAGTACCTACACTAAAAAAAAAATCTCTTACTACAGTAAGAAATGATTTTTTTCAGTGTACTTAGTTCGTGCCAATACGAGTGGAAAAGAAATAGACATGAGAACAACAACATCGAATAACTTGCACAAACTTAAACCTGAACTAGAATCTTAAAGTTCTATTATTTATGATGAAAAAAATACGACATCAGCAGCTTTGAATTCCATGCGATGTTAGGATTTAATTAAATAAATTCCTGCAAACCGAGGAATATTTGAGATTGCTTTGTGGCATTCCTAGGTTTGGATGTTGTTGTATGAGATTTATTTACAGAGTTTCTTGTAGTTCATGAGACATTTAACAGGGTGGCAGGCACATCAAACACGCAAACTTATCCTTTTTTCAACTATGTTGAGGTCGGCTTCCAGTCTAACAGGATGCAGCTGAATACCAGTATTTTACATGGAGTGACTGCTTATCTGACCTCCACAACCCAGTTACTGGGTAATACGATACCTCTTGGTAAAGTCTCCACCACGCTGTGTTTAAATCTCTTGTGAACTACAAGAGAAATACCTAAACGTATATGAATTGTTCAACAAGTGAAATTCATGCGTTGTTATTGTAGTACAGGACCTACCTACCTAACCATAATTTATCGTTGATAAATTATACAGGCTTATAAACATAACACATAAATTTAACTCCGCGCTTACACACATAAAAAAGTTATGATGTTGGTTTTCGAGAAGCCTTCTAAAGACTAGTCCAAACATGACCAGTATAAAACATGTATCATATTGTATTGAAACTGTTCCAGTAATTTTTTTCACCTTTTTGACATCTTTGACAAGTTTTCTACAATTTTTGTATACAACTAGTCTTTACAACCTGTTTTAGGTGTAAACGATAAATGAAACGTAGAAACAACATGCAGAGTGTATCCATCTAATATTTTAAATTCGAAAGTAACTCTGTCTGTCTGTCTGTTTGTCTGTCTGTATGTTACCTTTTCACGCCTAAACCACTAAATTTCGTTAAAATTTGGCAGAGAGATAGATTGCATCCCGGGGAAGGACACAGGATGCGACTCGCTGCACAGTAACAAATCCACGTATCAGCGGGGGTGAGGGGCGAGGTACTGCGCTGCTAAAGTGCGTTTCACGAAAAAATTCCCTTCGTTGTAATGTTGGCACCATTGCTTTTCATTGAAGGTAAAACAATTCTACAATGAAAAGCAATGGTGCCAACATTACGGCGAAGGGAATCCTTTCGTGAAACGAACTTTAGTAGTGTACTTCAGAACCGCCATAAAGTTTGAATCGAGCAGTACCTCGGTGTATGCGCGGGGGGACAACAGGAATATTTCAGCATTCTTTTGAATATCTAGTTTTCTTTTTTGCCCAAAAAATGCAGCTGTTTATTGTTTGCCCCGCAGTGTAATAGACAAGAGTTGGTTTATTTCTTGCCGAGGAACGACAAACATGTCTAATGCCTGAAATAATTCTAATGAAGCACTGTTACGAAAATTTCTCTTGATATTATTTTAGTTTCAACTAGTAGTTCTGTATTTGTTTGTATATGCTGCCATTTTATATTATGCTACGTTCAACAGGGAATAACCTTAGAGTCATAGAGAAATTTATAATTATAATAAATATGAATAAGTTTTGAGCGTAATTTGTGTTTAACTAGCAGCGCCCTGCGGTTTTACCCGCATAAGTGTCGATCCCGTGGGAATATGGGGATAAAAAGTATCCTATGTCCTTTCCCGGGACTCAAACTATCTCTGCACTAAATTTCATCAAAATCGATTCAGCGGTTTAAGCATGAAGAGGTAACAGACAGACACACTTTTGCATTTATAATATTAGTATGGATTTTGTATAACTATTAGTAGGATAACGAGAAGAAAAATTAAATAAAGAATTGAAAAGAGGTCTATAAACATTTGAAATAAGCTTTCTTTGGTGATTGAAGTCTATCAAACAGCTTTTCACTATCAAGTCCAGACTCGATCTTACTTAGCATTCGCATTTTAAAATGAGCTTTCTTGGTGATTGAAGTCTACTAAACAGCTTTTCACTATCAAGTCCAGACTTGATCTTACTTAGCATTCGCATTTTGAAATGAGCTTTCTTTGGTGATTGAAGTCTACTAAACAGCTTTTCACTATCAAGTCCAGACTCGATCTTACTTAGCATTCGCATTTTGAAATGAGCTTTCTTTGGTGATTGAAGTCTACTAAACAGCTTTTCACTATCAAGTCCAGACTCGATCTTACTTCGCATTCGCATTTTAAAATGAGCTTTCTTTGGTGATTGAAGTCTACTAAACAGCTTTTCACTATCAAGTCCAGACTTTTTTTTTTTTTTTCAGGATGCGAAATCATCAAATGACCCCTCCCGCTCTGGGTGGAGCGGAAGGGAGTGTCAGACTCTTACTGACTAAAACCTACCCGTGTTCCTTCCTTAGCCCTTTATGTTCCGGGCCAGCGGTAACCCTTTCGGACAATCCCGCTGAATCAAGTCCAGACTTGATCTTACTTAGCATTCGCATTTTTTTGTCCAATTTATTGTATTCAAAACTGGTGAAACAGGAATGTTTGAAAAATAAGGCAATCTGCCTAG
Source organism: Luperina testacea (assembly GCA_927399505.1). NCBI lineage: Eukaryota > Metazoa > Arthropoda > Insecta > Lepidoptera > Noctuidae > Luperina > Luperina testacea. Next base: position 1,981,578 of record OV656774.1, read on the forward strand.
CCTTTTCCCAACTATGTTGGGGTCGGCTTCCAGACTAACCGGATACAGTAGATTATCAGTATTTTAAATGAAGCGACTGCCTATGTGACCTTCAAAACCCAGTTACTGGGTAACACAATACCCCTTGGTAACACTGGTTGTCAGAGGGACTCGTGCAGCTGTTATCATTTAGTTTCGAACACCTCACCAATGATATACGACTAATGCATGAAGTATGTATAAAACGAACACTTACAGAAATCAAAAATTACAAAATTACTGAATATTTTATGGACCAATTAAATTCTATAATGAAAAATCGCCGACACAATCATAGTTAAAACGAAAATTAAAAGTTTATAATTGAATTTTCAGTAAAAAAAAAGTATGATTGACATTTTTAAAATGGCTTCGTCTGGTCGTTCCAACTTTCGGATAGTTAATTTGTCAAAATAATTTACGCTTTCACGAAAGGTCGAGTCACTTTACTAATTGCCCACACTTTAGATTAATTTTGTGATAAACTAGTTTTATCTGCCGCTTTTTTCGTGATTTATTTAACTGGTAACCTTCAAGAAGTGTAAAAACGTGTTTTCATAGTTTGAAACTTGGGGGATTTAAGAACTTTTTTTGCGGATTTCACAACGTGCCAACTTTAGGTGTGATAATATTCTTCTCTTCTCTTATCTATTTTGACTAGTTTTTTAAGAAAAAGAGAAGTAACATCACGTTCGCGGGATTTTCAATTCTCGGTGTTGAACCCAGCATTCAGAATCCAACAGAATCCCTCCCACCGCATCGAATGCTTTTCAATGGTGGAACATGTACAATGCGTGCCACGAAAGATGAGACTTGACCCCGCCTCCCCCGCTCTTTCCGCCGCCCCTATGACGTCCGGTCCCGTCCCGCACTCAGACCTCATACCGCTTAAGATACCTAAAATCGTGTTCTGAGCATGTCAAACCACGTGGTGTGTCAAGAAGTCTCATCTTTCGTGGCACGCATTGTATATGCCAGCATTTTAACCTGACACTGAGGGGCAATTCTCGTAATTTTAAGAATGTTCACAGTCTGATTCTAGTCTCAATTTGTCGCTGAGATGAGATTTTGACAGAAGGCCAAATCCCGTAATTTAAAACGTCCAAGATCGAACATTTTAAAATATGGGATTTGGCCTTCTGATGAAGGAAGTCCGGCTTACCGACCTGCTAGTAGGTCGGTAAACCGGCCTTCCAAGACTCCTGCTAAACTTTCACTACGGGTCTAAGTAATAATAATGTTTAACAGTAAATCTCGTGTTCAGCGACTTAATTAACTAAGTTTGGAAGCGGTAAATAAGTTACTGGGTAGCATGCGTAAATGCTATCAGCAATATTTTCAAAGACATTCTAAAGAAACTTATATCATCTGACTGTGGTTTGGATTAACAAAATAAAGTACCTATGACAAACATATTCTTTATTACATTAGTTATCTATACTTACAAAATTTTCTAACGAATAACCCTTGGCTAAATAATACCAGCCGCAGAGGTCGATCGATCATGTTAAGCTACGCTTGCCGCGGTTGGTCTGTGGATGGGTGACCATGTTTACATACCGTGACCCCTCCGTGCCTCGGAAAGAACGCTAAGCCTTTGGTCCCGGATGTCATTCGTGGATCTTTGACAGTTTGTTACGGGTAGTCAGGAGCCCAAAAGTCTGACAACCTGTCTTACTAAGGTGTATCGTATTACCCAGTAGCTGGGTTGTGGAGGTCAGATAGGCAGTCGCCCCCTGTAAAATACTCGTATACAGCTGCATCCGGTTAGAATGGAAGCCGACCCCAACATAGCAAAAGGCTAGGCAGATGATGACTTACAAGTTTTTCTAACATGAGGTTGCAAGTTGTAAAAACTTAAGTGTTTCGTAGTTGGCTAGTTCTTTATCACCTACCTAGCCTTTTACCAACTATGCTGGGCTCGGATTCCAGTCTAATCGGTGGCGGCTGGATACCTATACGTTAGATGGATCGGCGATTTAACCTGCACAACCCAGTTACTGGGTAACAAGACACCCCTAGGTAGGATTTGTTGTCAAGACTTTTGGGCTTGTGATTACCTGTAAGGAATGTCAAAGATCTACGAATGACAGCCGGGACCACCTGCTCAATGTGTGTGGTCTTGGTAAGTTATAGATTGTCACACAAACACGGACCGAACTCGGCAAGCCTTGTTTAAACTTGAAGCCGACCAGTGTGGCTGTTATTATATAGCCACGAGCCCCTCAGTAGTTGGTTACTTCTTATTTATTTCAAGTACAGACGCCAGCACATCATGCTACCCGAAACTGTCAAATTTTCCCATTCAACTTTGAACCTTATGCTTTAGCGATAAAGTTGAAAATCTATTAAACAACTTTGACAGATTGTAGTAGCTTGATGTGCTGGCGGCTGTACTATGACTCATTAGTCACATTAAATAAATTTTTTGTTTATTTTTCTACACCTAAAATTTAAAGTCTAAATTGTATTTTTCTTCAGTCAGATGTTAAGCTAGCAAACTTTTGTACTTATACCTTTTATTATGTTACAAAAATACACGTTCAAATGTACCGATATTCTTTAATGTTAAGTCGACATTCACCTCCATCAAACCTTCGCAGAATCATACACATGACAATGAATACGGAAGAAATAAAGAAACCACGACTATTTTTGCCTACGAAAGTAATCCCCGAAAAACATGGGAAAATACTGGTAACACTCCAGTCTCGGTATAACAAAAGAAAGGTAAAAGAAACGTATAAAACACGGCGGAAGATAAAAGAAAAGATATTTCTGTCTTTTTTTCAATATGTTGGAAATTCAAAGAATGAAGACTGTATTTTGGCTTTTTCTATGTGTGGTAAAAATGGTCGTCTGTTGAACATAAATATTTTTCCGTATGGAGATAAAGATGTATGAATACTTTGAATGCTTGAACCATTTTTTTAGGACACTGTAACCTCACTTACTATAATCAGGAAAATTAATTGTCTGTGAAATTAAATGAATGCACAAATGTTTACTAACAGCACCCTGTCAACCCGGGTTCGAATTCCACACGGAACAAAATATATTTGTTTTGCCTACAGGTAGTTGTTCCGGGTCTGGCTGTTTGTATATGTAAATTTAAATGTTTGTAAACGCACCCGCGATACAAGAGTAACTCCTAGTGCGGAGCACAGTTTAAAAAAACATAATAATATTCCTAATAAACTTATATGCGACTAATTCGCATAAGTTTTAATGCAAAACTTTTCATTGTTTTTCTTGTGGATCCTTGGTCCTTTTTATTAAAAATTATAGAAAGGACCTTCTTAAAAAAATACATAACCAACGGCTTAACGTGCTTTCCGAGGCACGGAGGTGTCACGGTATGTATACATGGTCACCCATCCACAGACCAACCGCGGGAAGCGTAACTTAGCCTGATAGATCGACCTGTGCGGCTGTTATTATTTAGCGACGAGTCCCCCGAACATTTCGACCTCTGAACAAAATGATAATAACCATGATTCATGAAGCTAACATAGCTTTTATGGCGGACGATGGTGAAATTTTAATCTTGTATCCGTTTTTAATTACAGAAGTTTTTTTACTGTTTTAATTTTGCCTTTGTTATCTGAGTATCTGGATTAATTTTGTCACAGTGCCTTTTGTCCGCTGTGATAATGCAGGCTTAACTTTTTCTAAATAATTTCTAACTGTAGAGGGGCACTCCAGAATTTAAAAAACTCCAACTCCAGAAGTCCGCCTCTGTATATTTATGCGCTTGAAGTATTAAATAAATAATAAATAAATAAATAATACAAAACTGAAGTAAGGGTAAAAATGTTTTTTATTGATTAAGTTCATTATGAAATTGGCGTTTTTTTGAACTGGCCACTTTGAACTCAATGTGTAGGAATTCCAAATTTAAATTTACTTGAAATTTAGGCTTGTGTATTTGTATTTCCAATTTAGTAATTTATTTGTTTTCACGCCAATTGATTTTTCTTTGACATTTTTCTGTTCACAATATTATGGAAAACTTAAAATATCGCGTTATTTACGAATATCAGTAATTTCACCGTGGCACCAGCGCTGCAAAAACAGCTCGACTAAAGTTGGGGTCAGTTTCCACTCTAAACAAATACTAGTATTTTAAGTGGAACAAACAAGAACTGCGCACTATGTGACACTAATAAAATACATGCATAAGCAAATTCCAAGATAAGAAGTTTAAAGAAAGTACTAAAAAGAATCAGATTGATTCAAATTGTCAAATAGTAATTAATGACTCGAACCAAACCCGATTTACAAACTGCAAGATATCGTGAGCTAGCAACCGACCACTATAAATCAAAACCCCGTATGTGCCAAAATTGGAAACAGGCCACTACGTCTACTGGCGATGGCGGTTCGATCGATAGCAGCCGCTATTTTTATTTTCAAACTTGAGAAAATTGAAACCATATTAGAGCAAGAACAAGTTAAAGTGCTTTTAAAGTAGTTTTGTTTTTGTTGGTTATCGGCTTTGAAGCTTCAATACTACTCGACTTACTGTAAGCTGTTTATTTTTTAATTGGCATCTGAATTATTTTTGAAGTTTAATTTTAGTAAACAGGAAAGGTTTTGAAAAAAAAATGTTTACTTTAATCTAATTGTGAGGTAATTTATTTTATGGGACAAATAACTAAATATTATGAAATACTAGCAGCGCCCCGCGGTTTCACCCAAATAAGTGTCTAATGAATATCGGGATAAAAACTATCCTATGTCCTTTCTCGGGATTCAAACTATCTCTATACCAAATTTCATCTAAATCGATTCAGCTGTTTAAGCGTGAAGAGGTAACAGACAGATAGATACACTTTCATTACCAATATTAATTAAAGTTACAAAAAGGTTCTATTTCTACTGTAGTCTGACCTCGTTATTTTAGGCATCTGAACGAAATTTATAGTCTATTCTTGCTAGGCTCCTCTAAAAATGGCTGTTTGTGTATGTGAATTTAAATGTTTGTAAACGCACCCACGATACAGGAGTAATTTCTGGGGTGGGGCAACGTTTTTTTAAAAAAAAAAATGTCTAAGAATATAGCCGTCTTTTTTAACGATTGCTCTGGCTTAAGCCTGAAATTCAGGTAGTTTTCCTAGACCTAGCTCCCAGACAAAATGAAAATGACCTTGACATTACATGTTTCGCAGAATACTGCAACTGTTATAATAAGTTGGTATAATTTAGTATTCGTGATCTCGTTAGTCCATAGGATAATTTTCAGGCTATTTATATATCTGTGCCAAATAACAGACAGACAGACAGGGGTTATTTACTTTCGCCTATGTAATATTAGTATGGTTGCAAACCTAGTGATCTACAAGAAAAAAAAAGTTTGTATTTCACATGTTGAATATTTCAAACGGATTTCTGTCTATTTTTAACCTACTTCAAAAAAGGAGGAGGCTCTCATTTCAGTTGTATTTTTTTTTCATTGTGTAATTTGTCTCTTACAGTAAGTAGTAAGTAAACTTCGAGCCAATCACAGGCCGCTGCCTGAACGCTCGCCAAATCGTATGCAAATAGCCAACAAAATGTGCACGCAATTTCTTTTCAAACTGGAACCCTACTCACCCTACAATCGCTAACTATTCCACGTGAACGCAATAAACATAAATCCGAAATCTTCTCTTTCGCTACAAAAAAAACGGAAAAAACAGGTTTTCAACCAATTTGTCTCGGATGGTCAGAATCAAAGTGAATATCGAATTAAACGAAAATGTTAGATATATGTAGGGTCAGTTTCTGGCAGGGACGTCCCCTTCCGCAGCGGACGTCATTTCTTTCGTTATACAACAACCGGCGCGCATGCGCGGAAAATCGCGGAACTACGGCCGACAAAGCACGCGGTCACATTAAAATGACGTTATCTCCCAAACTATCCAAAGGAGCTATTTTAAAAAATAAATCGTTGGAATCGTTATGAAATAAGCTAACTCACTATGTATGGATTGATCCAATTCCAATTGGAAACCGTTAGCAATTCTAGTTGGAAACTATGATGACTCACGAGCACTTGATACGCACCATGTTCGAAGCACCACCAACTGGGGGTTGTCTTTGAAACCCCCATACTGGGGTCCAAAGTTCCGGTTAGAGGAACACCCTCAACTCACGGCAGCACATCTGGAGCTACGCGGCTGGTTCTGTCGTGCTTGCCCATATCGTGCCGGCATCGGACTTCCCACTGGTTGGCCATTCTTGCCACGTGGGCCGAGCCGGGTAACGACGGTCGGCGCAAACACCTGTCGATCGGCACCCCTACGCATCCAACGTGGCACCTCGCTGCGGTCATCGCCACGCCGGCTAACAGGGCAGTACAGCGCTACCCACGGGGTGGCTCGGGAAATTGTGATCTGTAAACCTACACACCTTTTCTTTTAATATAATTTTTATGTTGACAAGGTTGCGTGGTCTTATTTATACATAACCTGCGCCACGCTTCCAACTATCGTCACATTCAGATTTTGATGTGCATTCGAGAAATGAAAAGATTACGAAATGAAATCGAGAAATGAAATGAAAAGACAAGCAAGGTTTAAGTTTTAAAATATTCCTTTCCCGCGTAACGCGAAGTTTAACCGACACGAAGCACGGCGCAGCATTGCATGGCAAAGGATTTTTGTAATTGCAAATGGTTTTTAATATTATTTTCATACCATTAAAACTCGATAATAACTTCACAGGGGACTTGAGCATGCTGTGGGAAGCTGCGGTATGCTGCGGGATGCTTCGGCATGCGCCGCCCGGCCGTGCCGTGCCGCATTGTTTCGCCTTTATGAAGTATCATTTCCTAGATTAATATGAAACGTATGCAACTTATTCAGTAGATGTCCCTACATTGTTGTCCACTCTTAACTGCCAGTAAACGTTTCATTAACGATAATTAATGGACGGCTTTGAGTGAAGCTGTCAGTGACACATTAATAGCACTGATGACAAGTCCATTAAGCACAGGGCAAACCAGGAAACCGATGCGTTGATAGGGAATCGTATCCTAGCAATGACAAATAAACCCATTTTCATCAATTTTCGTACAATGACCGAAATGTAGGTAATAAATAAACTGTCACACATCAATTCTCTTTGAAACTATCGGATCGCAAAGTGCGAATAGTTAATGTTAATTGAAACGCATTAAATGCAGTCCACGCTTGACCGATCGCCTTTGAGATGGTAATGGAAACGGCCAAAGGGGTATAATTATTTAGATGGGTCAATTAATTAATACTTGGGTTGATTGATAATTATCCGGTATTTTTAATAAAAGCGTTAAAACATGGGTATCTCGGTAGACTTTGCGAAAATCTTTTTGATATTTATTTTATGTTTAAATATTTAGTCACCTGCATCCGTGAAGGGGGCGATTCTCTGATTAAAAAAAAAATTGTGTTTGCGTTTCATAGCGCAAGTTGTTTAGAATGACGTGTAGAATCGCCCCCTTGACGGATGCAGGTGGCTAAATTGCACCCTGTATAATCAAAATAAAACGTTATCTGACGGTAAAAGTAGATATTGTGACGAAACCAACTTAGTACCTGCATCACTATTTTATCTCAAAATTATCTGTCTACGTAACTATCGTATTGGTATTAAAGATATTAGGTACCTACGTGCCTACTTGAATGCTAAATCTAAATTGAAAAAAATAAAACAGGTTTACGTTTAATTTTTTTGAAAAAAATACTCAAAACATGCTTTTTCAATTTTCATTAGCGACCGAGTTTTTATAACAAGGATCATTCATCAAATATTAAAACTTTGGAAGCCCCTAAGGAAAAACACCCAAAAATAAACAAAATTACAATTACTACGTTAAAACGCCAAGTTATTTCTAAGGCTTCAAAACGTCAAAAGGAACGTCTGTGAAGCTAATGTTACAAATAGAATTCTTTATAAAGCTGGTACAAATAAAGTATTGTACATAAAAGTTAACAAAACGAGAGAAAAAGCTAACTGAAAAAATGCCAATAGATGTTAAAGATGGCGTAATTCTATTGTGTGGATGGTACCGACTGATTTATTCAAGTTTAATATGTTCGGAGTGACGTTGGATGGAAAAGTCTCTTTTATTTCACAACAATATGTTTGAAATTGTTAGAATTTGAGTTGTTTAAGCCTGAAGAGAAGGATAGAAGGGTACATTTTTACATATTTTGGTATTTCATTCTGATACATCGTCTTCACATATAATTATATAATCAATATCTACAAAATACCGTAAGACATTTTAAAGATTAATTGTGGAGTTTCTTGCCCATTCTTCTCCATACGAAACTAAGTTTCGAAAGTGGCTACAAGAATAAATTCTATTTTCTTGTGAATTTTTACGTCTTGGAAGTACTTTTGATGTGCCTATGCGAAGTAAATGTTTTGCCTTTTGGCTTGACTTTGATTTTGGTTAGGGTCAAAATGTATAAATAAGTGCTGTGAACTCTTTTACATGACAAAAAAACTGGCTACATTCCAAGGCCTGCGCGTTATGCGCTTTTTCCTTCATTTCAATGACGGAGTTATGTACACTTTTAAGTGGTTTGTTACTTATCAAAGCTTTCTAAAAAGTAAATTGGTAATATTTTTTATCAACCGAACCGAAATTAATCTAAGTATCTTCTTATAATACAACATTTTCAAATCACTTGCAAATTTTTTCCTACTTTTCAGTCTCATCATCCTTTTCCTGAAAATCACAATGATCGTAGCGAATTACTAGAAAAGCCTTTTCCCGAAAAATCTCTCCTCTTTTTCATCGTTGTCAAGGAATCTAATTTGTCGCTTCTGGCCGTTTCTTGTTGCAATAAGCTAGGCGATTTCATTTAAAGCAGTTCTCTTCTCTCTTCGTTTTATTTATTATATTGTTAAAATTGATAAGGTTCGCTCACAGACCATTTAGCTGACTTTAGTGTGGTGGTGTAGGTATTACATTTTATATAGCTACGGTTACGGTACGGAGCGGCCTGTGGCTAAATAATAACAGCCGCACAGGGATGAGGTTAAGCTACGCTTGCCGCGGTTAGTCTGTGGATGGGTGACTATGTTTACATACCGTGACCCCTCCGTGCCTCGGAAAGCACGTTAAGCCGTTGGTTATGTATTTTTTTAAGAAGGTCCTTTCTATAATTTTTAATAAAAAGGACCAAGGATCCACAAGAAAAACAATGAAAAGTTTTGCATTAAAACTTATGCGAATTGGTCGCATAAGTTTAGGAATATTTTTTTAACATTGCTCCGCACTAGGAGTTACTCCTGTATCGCGGGTGCGTTTACAAACATTTAAATTAACATACACAAACAGCCAGACCCGGAAAACTACCTGTAGGCAATACAAATATTTGTTCCATGCGGGAATCGAACCCGCGACACGCAGCGCAGTAGTCGATCGGTCAGCCACTGCGCCAACCGTGTCGTCAACAATATGAATTGCTTTACAAGATACCATATATGGAATTCAACCTCCTCAAATGGCGTGACCAAGATTGTCTGGACTTTTAAAAGATGCGGACAGAGGTCACCATCTCTTTTAGTTTGTTTCAATCTAAAACAATGAAAATCTAGTATTGTACGTTTACTCTGAGCCGAGAGGAATTTCCTGCAATTCGCATGAATTAGATAATGCTATTCGCAATAGATTCCAATAGGTTTGTTCCACAACTATAGTTATGATGATGACTGTAATTATCGAGTCGTGTTGATTTACGTGAACTAGTAAATGTATAGTACAGAATCTAGGCATTTGTATAGAATTAGCAGTCGTGGAAATAATGCTTAGATACGTTTGATGAAATGGTTTTAGTATTTTATTAATTTAATTAAATTGGTTCTCCTTCTGGCCGTAACCCATCCCAAATTTAAAACCGAGATTAGTATACCTGAACTGGCCGTAACCCATTCCAAATTTAAAACCGAGATACTGAATACTTTCTTACATACACAGCCTGTTTAAATCATAACCCTATTTTGGCTTTGCCGTAATCGGGTAAAAATATGTCGTCACATGACGAAAACCAATGACAGACGTTAAAAACCACGTGATGTGTGATCTTAATAAGGCCAGTTTCAGCTTCTTGAATACTAGAAATGTATTTCTAACAATCTAATAAACGCTTACGTAGGCCACTTGTTATGTTGTGTGTTTATGAAAAACCTGGAATTTGGACATTCCAAATGTTGCCTTCGATGTATCGTCGGCCTATTATCGATCAGGGTTTCCGGCGTCCGGTAATTGGCTGTGGGTCAGTTAAGTACCTACCACTTGAAATGGCCTCTTACGAATATTCATGAACGACGTAATAATATTATAATGTGTCTGTAAGTAGCTGAAATTATTGCTGAAGTGTCCAATTTGATGAACATTGTGCTTGGTGGACAGGGCTAACGGTCAGGGATCGATTCCTGAATGAAAAATTACTTTTAGTTGGACTTCCAGGTCTACATTTTCAGTGTCTAAACATAAATATTTATTTATTTAATACTACTTATAAACACAAACAAATATACGCATACAAATATATAGAGGCGGACATAATACCATTTTCTACCAGTCAACCTTTGGATGATGTTGAGACAAACAGTGGTAAGTGCTGTTGTGAAAAATTGAGGAATAAATATTTTTAAATATAAAGGGACGCAAAAACCTAACTATAATTATAGTATATATACCTTATTATACAATATATAACATTGTCATAACATCACGCTTGTTTTCTCCGAAAGGTTAGACAGAGACACATTTTGCCAATTATGTTCATCTTCTTCTTCGTCACTGGCACGACTTTATTTTAGATCTTATTGACCCGAAACTCCGCCACTTTTACAGCGTCATCGGTGGCAGCGCAGAGGTTATTTTGACTGCATTTTTTGCGACACAGAGGGCAGGAGAGTGGAGCATGGTTTGCGACATAGCTCCACAACCACACCCTACTGCCGTTCCGTCGAGGTAGCCCCCACTTTACCAGGTTGGAGTTACATCTTTCCACTTCTGTCCGAAGACGGTTCAGGGACTTCGAAGCGGACCACAAGGTTACAATTATTTTTAAGTCCCATGTAATAGATGCGAGCCTGCAGCGGCATATACACCGCCACATGCTAACTGCGCATCGTATTGACGTCACGCAAAATCCTGCATCTCGCAAGCAGAGTTTACCGCGCAACTAGCATAGATACAACGCACGGCCCGACATGATCGGGCAGTTGCCCGCCAGACACAATACCCGTCTGGTCGAAGGATCCTCCCTTTTCTATAGAGTATGGGTGAATTGTACACCATGTTCCTCATACCTCTATAAGCCTATTGACAAAAACAGCAAAGACATATTCAGCCAACAACGGCGTGCAACTATTCGCCACTGTACCAAAAAATAAGAATGTTAATATAAAGCCTTATGAAAACAGGTCACGTTTGTACAATCAGCATCGTATTGTTTATCTTGTTTAATTACACAGTATACCGTTATTTATTCTGGCTTGATGTTTAACTGTGGGCGGAAAAGTCCAAACATAATCAACATACGAGGATAAACAAAATATAGGTAAGAGTATTGTTGCGTTCAGATCTAAGTACGAATATTTTTATTTTTAAATAGTAATACTTGTTTCCTTGCCTTGTTTCCTCAAAGGGTTGGGCAGAGATGTAAAAATAGTACACCCACATTTTGCTAGTTAGGTTTAAGCAGAAATTGAGGAACTATTGCAACATACAAAATGATACACACATGCACGCACACACACGCACACCCCCCCCCCCCCCACACACACACCCCTGCACACTTCCACACGCACACACTCACATACTGTTTATATCTGAGGTACTAAAAAAATTGTATACTGCTGTGGAAGAGCGGAGTCTCCTAACACAGACATAACAGTTGCTTAACAGGAGGCTCCAATAACCAACTAATGTAAAACTTTTTGGTTCAGAAATAAATTTGATTTGATTTTTAGTAAATAATACTTATAAATATGTTAGTAAAATTATTAATTATATATTATGTCGCAGGCAATTTGTATGGTTTCGCGTTTTATAAACGGCGTCGTCCGTTTACAAACGCTCGCTGTTTTACCTAACCAAACCGAACCTCGGGGTGCCCTTCGCTCGCTCTTGCATCCTATGTCGACGTAGCCTCACTTTGTAGGGCTCCTTTTCTGCACTACCACGGGGAGATAGTGCAGTAATGTGGGACTCTAACCCACTAAAACTCCGCGGAGTCTTCCTCTGTCGCTTACGGCGGGAACACGGGCACGCATTAGCACTCATCCGTGAACCCGCCGCAGCTGTCCGTCACCGGACCTTCCTCTGGGGAGTACTCCCCATCACCGGCGCACCAGGACACATAGCACGCCGTGACCACCCCAGGGACCAAACCAGCACATGGGCACCAGGCGACCCCGTGTCTGGGTACCGGAAAACGTGCGTTGGAAGGCTGCCCACAAGGTGGTCCGACGACCTTGTGAAGGCCGCAGGAACCCGTTGATCCGATGCGAGAAGCACAGAACCGGTCGAAGTGGAGTTGCTTGGGGGAGGCCTATGTCCAGCAGTGGACGTCTTTCGGCTGAAATGATGATGAAGAAGCTTAAATCTTCGTGTAGCCGACGGAATACGATGCTGTCGTAAAGTAAACGCGTCGGTTATTCAGTGCAGACTAAATTTATTATTTATCTACCTTCACAAGTAGTACTTACATCTTTATGATAATCTAGCTTCACATTCACACATTAAATAATTTTAACCGACTTCAAAAAAGGAGGAGGTTCTTAATTCGGATGTTTATATATTTTTTTATAGATGTCCGATTTAGTGGGAATAAGAAGATTAAAGGTTTCAACAGATAAGCAAAAGAAATGTCTTGTTATCATAAACACATTATGCACTATGACACTATGCATATATCATTGACTTGAATGTGCCCTGGCGGCTGATAGTATGTCATGCTCACACAAATGTCTCGCTGATGTTGGCGTGTGTGTTGGATCATTTAGCTCCCTTCAAAATGGGTGAGCTGAATGGTGCTGATTTATGCGTCATGTTCGTGTACGGGCGCCGTCAGTTGGGGCTGGTCATCACTTAGCTGCCTCGGCTTATTTTTAATTATTTTAATTTTGAATTGTTGTTTTCTTACCATTTTGCTGTACTCTGGACGCTTTTAACGCGTACGTCTTTTTTACATCGTTCTCACATATAATTATAAATTCACATTAATGATGTAACTAATATTTTTGTAAAAATATAATTTAAAAGAGTGTCCATGGAGTTTCTTGCCCATTCTTCTCCATAGGTACCTACGCTTTGGAATGGGCAACTAGCTTCATACTTTCTGACTGACCGACTTTTTGACAATTCAAAAGTGCCTGTAAATGGTTTAATTGAAATAAATGCTTTGAGTTTGAGTTTGCACAGAATGGGTTTAAATAAGTAAGAATGAATGCGAGCGCCTTTTAAAGAAAGCATTTTGTGAACATAGCTGAAAGAAGCGGAAAAGAGCGGCAGTCATCAACGTCATGTTTTAAATTGTGTTCATTATTTCTTTAATAAATTCACGGTAAATTATACTAAGGGAGTACAAATGCAAATTATGTTTTGTTATTTTAATCTGAAGCTGTAGGAATTAATACAAATTCTTAGTGTGTTTTAATTTTTATATGTAATCCTGAAGTTTATTATTAAATAGAATAGAATATTTATTATCTATAGTTACCATATAAGTTACAAATATTTATCTAGAAAAATTTTCAAGGGGTAATACAATGGGCGGTGTTATAACTGAAAGCGATCTTTAAAGCTGATATTGGATGGATTATAGAGAGTAGGAGAGACTAAACTGCAGGTGGTGTAGCATTACAATATATACAAAAATACATAAAATTTACACAATATAGGTACTATTGAAGTGGTTTTATTGGCACAACACGACTTCTAACATCTTTTTTTAGGGCTGCGTACCCAAAGGATAAAAACGGGACGGTATTACTAAGACGGTTGTTCGTCTGTCTTTCTGCCACCAGACTGTATCTCATGAACCATGATAGCTAGACAGTTGAAATTTTCACAGATGATGTATTTCTGTTGCCGCTATAACAACAAATAATAAAATAAAGTTTAAATTTAGAAACGTTTTTTCGGCGTTTTATGCCTTGTGGTACGGAACCTTCATTGGCCGGTTTTTCTTATATCGTATCAGTACCAGCTAGCTAGGCAAATAATATTAGCTCAAGTCACGGTGGTAAAAAGATTAGCTAGTAAGCAGGTCGGTAATGAGGCTGATTGGCCAGGATCGCCGGAATGAACATTACACACACGTTCTTTTATTCAATCAACATATTTGAAGACTATAATTATGTATAATTGGATATAGAGGCAGTGTTCCCCAATAGGAGATTAATAACGAAAAGTTCAATCACTGGATTGTTTCAAGAAATACATGTGAAATCACTTTGCATCTCATGCCTGAATGCTATCCACATAATAATATTGAAATACACAGCTGAGGCGAACAATTTTCTTTCTAACTTGACATTATTAGCAAACAACTTTGTATTTCTCGGAAAACAACGCATTCCACACGAGACAGTATCGTAACAACACCTCGCATCGTATTAAAATAAATTCTCTGCCTAATTTAAAAATGTTCAGATAAAATTGCTCCCAAGTGTACCAGCAGTATGTTTCTCATAAGAAATTCTTTTTGATTTATTCCACTGGGTGGAACATGGAAGCGGGGCGTACACTGTCTGTCAAAATAATAGACCGAACCTTTGTATTTTTACTAATAATAATTTTTGTTATTTATCTTGATTGTGATGAATAATTATAAAATATTGCTTTTTATGTTTAGAGATTTGTTGGAAAGGTTCATGACCTTAGGAAGTGTTATGACTTACGCAGACGTGGTTGTATTAAATCTTTATGATTTATTTTTTGCAATGGCTGTAAGTATCGTTCTATGCGATGCAAAAAAAGACAAATTGTATTAAACCTGTTTAAATGTGAGATTTTGCTGGTAATCTTGTTGGTAAATCAGTTCCATATGTTTTTCACACATTTCAGTACATTATGAATGTACTGAAATGAAAAACATATGGCATTAAATAGGTGATCCATGAAAACAAAAAATAAACAACCCAGTTCTGCAGCACTGAAACTATCTCCATAAGGTCGCCAAACTATCGCATCCTTCACAAATAAACTTAGAATTCTGCGTATCCCTCTTTTATACTAGACTGAAACAATAGGGCTTCAGAAGGACTGGAGAGCCCTTACAACCGGAGCAAGAGTGAATACTTCATTGTTACTTCCCTCCCTCTCTAGTCAAGGGTCTTTGTATATCTCCGTCCTGCTCTCCCGCGCCTATTACGTGGTCTTTTGTATTCGGGACACGTAGGTTTAATATTTATAGTCCAAGATCCCAGGGCCGCCAGACCATACTTATTTTCTCAGAAATGAAATGTATGGGATGAAGTAGTGTTAATATGCGCATTGAGTGTATGCATACCTGCTAGCTTGGTCAGACGGCCAATTCACAGGTCCCAGGTGCGAAAGGCAGGTAAAAACAGCACTCACTATTCTTAAATTCTCAGAGCTGATTTTTACATATGTTTTAGAGAATATTGTTAGAAATTAGTGATTAATACTGCCGGACACTTTCCGTCGGCACTAACTTTTACCGGACGCTTCAAAGTTCCCGAAAAAATAATGTAACTTAACTTATAGTCTCAATCTTAATTTTTATATATAATACTCAGGGAACTATTTCAATATTTTTTGTAAGCAGCCAGACCAATCTGAAGGGCCAAACATCCCCCCGGACACACGGGAAGTGTCCCTATGCGTATGAGCGCGAACGTGACATGATAATATGAATACATTTGAACTCGTAATGAAAATTACGAACAAACCGTTGTTGATTTATAAATAATGTTTTTTATTGTATATGTTCAGGAAATTTATGATTTTCAACAGCAATCAATCTAATAAAATAGTTATTTATTGGCGTCTCATAATAAGCAAAAAAAAACAAGGAAATTTATAAAAACAAATTTCATAATTATTTATTAAAATATTAATTAGGTATTTATTATTCATTATAATGTAATTTGTGATTGTTTTTTGTCTCCATTATCATCATCATCATCATCGAAGTTTGATAACTCATCATCCATCCAATGCTGGTACTGAATCTCTTCATCATTATCATCAGCATCATTAGTATCTTTAGTTTCATTATATTCTGTAAAAAATTAAAGTAAGTGAGATTCAAATATGTAGTTATAAGTTTACATAAATCGAATACCTGACTCATTTTGAAGCGATTCGCTTACGAAGCCCGGTAATTGGTCCCCGTCAAACCAGTTGAAATGATATTGATTATCTTCCGACGTCCACCCATTATTTTCAGGACTGGAAATCCTAAGTTCCTTCATATGAGCGTTATTCCAAAGACTAGCTATATAATTAGCTCGTCGAAACTGCTGCAAAAGCTCACTCTTACACGGAGGTAAGTTGCTCGCATCAGTTTTTCACATTTTTGCGATTGACCGCTTCATTAACGTCGGAAACCATGTAAGTGTCAATGAATAGTTGAACTCTGGCAGCATTTACGTCAATTACTCCGGCCACGTTGTAGACTTCACAAATAAATTTCTGTATTGTGTTAATACATTTTCCTGCAGTTCTAAGTCACTGAATAAATCTAGATCGCCGAATTTCATAAATGCTGCCTGATACTCTGTATTTTTCTTCAGTATGTATATTAAATGGCCTTTGCTTGCCTTTTCTAAAAAAAGCAGGATTATAATCGCATCCAGTGATTGCATGAAATCATGGCAAGCAACGACGTAACGAGAGTCCTAAATGTCTGTAAACCTTAGTGAGGTCAACATATCTTATTTTATTTCCGATGCCGGTCAATATCCACACGTGGGAGTTACAATTTTTAATTGATTGCTGTTGAAAATCATAAATTTCCTGAACATATACAATAAAAAACATTATTTAATTGGTTTGTTCGTAATTTTAATTACGAGTTAGTCACGTTCGCGCTCATACGCATAGGGACACTTCCGTGTGTCCGGGGGGATGTTTGGCCCTTCAGATTGGTCTGGCTGCTTACAAAAAATATTGAAATAGTTCCCTGAGTATTATATATAAAAATCAAGATTGAGATTATAAGTTAAGTTAGGTACATTATTTTTTTGGGAACTTTGAAGCGTCCGGTAAAAGTTAGTGCCGACGGAAAGTGTCCGGCAGTATTAATTACTAATTTTTAACAATATTCTCTAAAACATATGTAAGAATCAGCTCTGAGAATTTAAGAATAGTGAGTGCTGTTTTTACCTGCCTTTCGCACCTGGGACCTGTGAATTGGCCGTCTGACCAAGCTAGCAGGTATGCATACACTCAATGCGCATATTAACACTACTTCATCCCATACATTTCATTTCTGAGAAAATAAGTATGGTCTGGCGGCCCTGGGATCTTGGACTATTAATTATGTGTGAGGTATTTTTCTGCTGGTATTGAAAGAAGCATGGCGTAAAGATGTGATTGTTGAGATTGGTATCGATAGATACTTTATAAAGACATTTATTTTAGTAAGAACGAGAAAGTTTCTCTTGTATGTCCTTTGAATTTCAGCTGAGGGATTAGCTGGCAGGCAACGAAAGAAGATTGTATCAAATCTATTCTCGTCTTAAAAATAAATATATGTATAGATGTTCAGTAAGATTTAGCCTGTTCAGATAAAATACTGAATCGTTCTATGATTGTTTGTAGAACTTCTTTGGCATTACCTACTATGAGACTTGTTAGATGGAATGGTGACAGCCGTTTGGTATAAGTTTGTGGCTGCATCTACATTGCCACATGCAAACTACGCATCATACTGATGTCACGCAAAATCCTGCATCGCGCAAGCAGAGTTTACCGCGTAACTAGGATTACATACGACGTCCCGACATCAATCTTCGGGCAGTTGCCCACCAGACACAGCACCCCTGGTTGGAGGATCCTCTCTTTTCTATGGAAGATGGGGGAACTATGTACCATGTGCTGTGTATCTAGTTTTAATAGATTTAATAGTTTTTTTTATCATTGTTCCTCTCAATCAGAGTACCTGCCATCCAATCTCCATTACCAGTCCAATACCAGTCAACCAAGGGTGGTGACACTGACACCCTTGGTTGACTGGTAGAGAATGCCTAAGGTATTAAGTCCGCCTTTGTACGTTTTTGTGTGAAAAGTTTAAATAAATAAATAACTATAGACCCTGTTCCTTATACCTTACTGAAACACAATTCTGCCCATACTATACGACTCTACGCTGATACACATTATTTCAGTCACCTTTTTCTACCTATCTTTTTTTTCTTTTTTTTTTTTAAATCTTTATTTATTAATGGAGGTTTGTTCATATTTGAACATGTCACCCCCGTAAGAATAAACATGAAAATATACACATCACAATAGTAAACTTAACTAAGCACATATACAAATCATACAGTGGATAAACTTAAGGTGATCTATTCTTAATACCTATACGTGTAAGCTTATAAAGCAATTTGGCCTCCTCTGAAAGAGGAAAGGACAAAATGCTATTACACCATCCAACATTAAAAGGGGATTCCAAGTTTTGAAGTACAAAATATCTAAATGCTTCGTTACGAACACATTCCATCAAAATGTGATATACGTCCTCTATAACATCACATTCCGTACAATTCGAAGAGTTGACTTTTCCCATCAGGAATCCAAACTTATTTAATGGAATGTGTCCTGAGCGAAGTCTAAAACTCGTCACAATGTCATACCTTCCCATATTGCATTTTTCAAACCAAAGGGCTCGAGGCAAAGCTGGTTGCATAGTTCTGTACCAAATTCCCTTGGTAAGTGATCTTTTGTCAAAATATTCAGACCATAATTTGGTAGAATACTCTTTAACATTACCGATTAAATTCGTGTAATAAGGCAAGCAATTGAAATTAATACCATCAACCGCAGCTTCTCTGGCCAATTTATCCACAGTTTCATTACCAATCAGACCAATATGGGAAGGTATCCACTGCAATATCACTTTCCTATTTATAGTATTAAGTTCGGATAGGGTCTTTAGTATGTAATAGGCCAAGGGAATACCCCTGATCATTTGAGTGCATCGCACCAAATGATGAAGTGCACTCTTAGCATCAGTAAATATTACAAAATTAATATCTTTATTAATTGATTTAATGTATGACAGTGCTTCTGCAATACCGATGAGCTCAGCGTGCATAATAGATATTTGAAGATTATTTACATTAAGCTTTATGAACTCCTTTGTTTGTGTATCTAAAAAAGCCGCGCCTATCCCTTGTTTGTCCTTGGAGGCATCTGAATATAGTTTGTAGAAGCCTGAATATCTTTCGTGTAAGAATTTCCTACAAATGAGCAACAAATTTTGTACTTTAAATTGACGTTTAGGTTTATCCACGTTTTGAATTTCGAAACTTATATAACTACTTGTATCTAAATTATTAATCCAGGTATCTAAATCAAACATCTCAAGTAGCTTGCTCGAGTGTACAGGCAGTGATTTTAAATGCATGTGAATCGTCACTAACAATGGTGTTTTCTTGCCTCTCCAATATAAATTTGGAATATGGTTTATTAGATCTTCCAACAACGGGATTATAGGATTATTGTCGAGCGACTTTGACTTAAGCCAGAATTTACCAGCAAGGAAGGCACGACGCACAAATAAAGGCTGCAATAATAACTCTGTCTCCATAACATGGATAGGGGTACTTTTTATAAAACCTCCTATAATGCGCATGTACTGATTCTGGACTTTATCAAGTTTGGCACAATTACTCATGGCGCTAGTGTCATAAAGAAAACTTGCGTAGTCTAATCTACTCCGAATTATAGAAACGTATAGCATTCTCAAATAATATGGATGCATACCCCAATTAGATCCCGTCAATACTTTAAATATACTTATAAATTTCATAGCTTTTTCTCTAATCTCATTAATATGTTTTGTCCATCTTAATTTTCGATCAATCCACATACCTAAATATTTAACACAATGTACATTTTCTAATACTGTTTCATCTACCATTAAAGTCACTCTTTCATTATAGTAATTGTTTTTAAAAATACACACCTTACTTTTATTTGGAGAAATTGTTAAGCCTAGGTCCCGAAGAAGTTCACATAAGGTGTTAATAGAATTTTGTACTATTCTAGTACCTTCATAGATAGATTGAGAAGTGAAATATAAAACAAAGTCGTCCGCATATTGGGATATAAAAATATCCTTTTCCAGAGTTTTACATATATTTATTGTTGCCACATTAAAGAGTAGTGGGGATAGTGGGTCACCCTGGGCCAGACCTCTACAAGCAGTTCTAGTAACATATCCGGTTTCAGTTTTAATTTTAATGTTCCTATATTTCAAAAAATTCCAAAGGTATTGACATATTTTCGACCCTGCATTAATTTTATGTAAAATGGTTAATAAGGACGATATATCAATATTGTTATAGGCACTGTCTATGTCAATAAAACAGCCGATAGTGTGTAACTTTTCAGAAAACCCCTTTTGAATACGAGAAACTAAGCAACTTAGACTATCGAAACAACCCTTAGTTTTCCTAAATCCTACCATATTAGGTGATAACATACTGCGTTTTTCCAAAAACCATTCGAGTCTCCTATTAATTATTTGATGGAAAATTTTGCACATACATGATAGTAAGGATATGGGCCTCAAAGACGAAATCTGATTAGGATCCCTTCCAGGTTTTGGGATTGCAATTATTTCAATATCACGCCACTGACTGGGAATATAACTGTTTGAAAAGAACTGATTAAATAACAAAAGGAGAATGACCTTGCCGTTATTGGGGAGATTTTTAATCATGGAGTATGAGATACCATCGCACCCAGGAGATGTATCCTTCGCTTTGATACATTTAATTAACTCCTGCATGGAGATATTAGTTTCCAAAATCAAATTAGGCAATGTAAATTTTGGTTGATTTGGTATAACATAATCTGGAGTAAGACTGCGGATTAAGTCATTTGCTTTGGTAACATCTATAATAGTCCTAGGAGCCCGATAACCCTTTATCCATTTCATCTTGCGCCACATTTCAGAAACTGATATATTATTATCTATTGTTGAACAAAATTGAATCCACTCATTAAGCCTTGCTTTTCGTATTAACTTTTGTGCAATTGCAATTTTATTTTGTAGAATATCTAAGTTTGCGGGATTTGGATTTTTACGAAAATTGGATAAAGCTAATCTCCGGATTGCCACTGATTTAGAAACTTCTGCATTCCAATATGTTTTAGGAGAAAATTTTGAGGTTGGATTTTGTGGTATTTTAGTAAGAGGGATATGTAGGTCTGCTGCAAAATTTATATAATCAATAAAAATATCATAAGCTTTTTGTGGATCTGTAGGAAGTATTAAGTTTGAAAACATGTCTTCAAGACATATTTTATACGAATCCCAGTCGGCATTTTTATAATTTCTTTTAACTACAACGTTTTTATTCATAAGACATTCAGAGGACAATTTGATAACCAAGTGGTCACTTCCCAAAGTTTCATTTAAAACTGACCAATTAAAGTTAAGTGCAATGTCAGATGTAGCCAAGGACAAATCAGGAGAAGATTCTTGCAAGATACCGTTAACCAATTCAATGCGAGTTACACTGCCATTATTTATTACAACATAACTATTATCTATGAGAGAATCTACAATTTGAACACCTCTCAGGTCTGTTTTATTGGACCAATTCGCATGGTGAGCGTTAAAATCACCGATTATGATTGACTTCCTATTAAATGATGAAAATAAATTATTCCAATCCGTTTGATTAGTCCGAACAGAGGGTGGGCAGTAAACAATTATAACATTTTCTAAAAGAGAATAATTTAAAATTTTAACATGAAGGACTTCGAATCCCGTACGCATCTTAAAGTTTCCTACCTGAGTCTTTATAGATTTATGAGTAACAATAGCCACACCCCCATAGGAGTCGTCCCTGTCATGACGAAATATGTTATAGTTATTTATTTTAAGATGACTGTCGGGATCTAGCCACGTTTCCGAAATAGCAGCTATATGTATTTTATTTTGGTTAAGTAACTGAGAAAAAGCTACTATTTTAGGTTTAAGACTCCGGGAGTTCCATTGTATTATATTCAATTTTACATTTTCGATGTTATTATCCATTAAAGAAATTAATAACCATTTGCAACAATGTAGACTCCGATATTTTGTCAACCACCAATAGTATAAACCACTCGATACAAAGTTTAAGGACATTTTTAATTTTAGTATACCATGAACAGTTTTTAAGATAAATAACTTCTTTTATTCGCGATAGTAGTTCGTTGCATGTTGTGTTGTGTTCAGTGTTACCTTTTGTTTGTTTGTTACCACTTTGTTCGTACACGTAGTCTTCGTCGATTTGCGATTCCTCTGCCAAACTTGACTGCCATTCTAATAGAAACTCGGGTAGGTTTTGTTTCTTTTTCAATGACTTCTTCTTGTTCAGTGGTGTCTTATTGATTAAGTTAGCAGAGCTAGATGCTTCTTCGGCGTGAACATCTGCTCCAACCGTAACAACTTCTGCAAATGTGGGGGTCTTCTCAAGTGAAGAAACATACACACTTGGATTATTTACTTCCATCTGCTTAGCTTGACCATTAACAAGAGGAGAAGGTGGGACGTACGCAGTTAAGGCCCTTTTGTATGGACAATTGAATTCAGCCATGATTTCACGTATTCTACGTTCTTTTAAATACAGAGGACACGTTTTAGATAGGGCCATATGGTTGCCTGAGCAGTTAATGCATTTAAAATTTTTAGTCTCACAGTTTGCATGATCTCCGCCGCACTTAGGACAAATAATTTTATTGGAAGGACAAGTCATAAGTCTATGACCCAGTTTCCAGCACCGTGAACACTGTGTAACCGGATATATATAAGGTTCGACCTTTATCCTCAAACCATCGGTATAGACGTATGGAGGCAAAGAATTTCCTTTAAAACATATTTTCACTACTTCACAAGGAGACCAGCCTCCTTCCTTGTTACGACGATCTAACCGCTTCACAGAGATAATCTCAATATTTTCTTGACAGACTAAACTGCTCAGTATCTCTTTTTCCTCCAGTTCCAACTCAACATCTTTTATAACGCCGTAAGAGTAACTTACTTCCATAGCTTTGCTAAATCTCCACTTCTTGGCGATAAAGTCTTCACATGAACATAGCTTATCCATACTCGATTCATCTTGAAATTGTATTCGAACTCTAAATGGACTCAGATATTTAACGTGAACTATATTATTAATTTCGTTTGCTTTTAACAATTTAGCCAATGCAAAAGATTTCGGAAGTTTATCGCTGCACGATATCGTAACTTCTACTTTCTGTATTTCCTTCTCCGGACTATTCAAACGAGATTTTTTACCCTTTCCTTTATTATTTACTATCTTCCACTCTCCATCAGATTCTTCTTCTATAAGACTTCTTTTTTGGCCGGTAATCGGTAAATCTTCAGTTTCATTCATCTCAATCAAGTTTTGGTTATCATCCTCCCATTTAGTATCGTTTAATTGATTTTGCTCCATTGCAAGTAAACAACACCTGGCGCAAGCGCCCCGCGCACCCGCGCTCTCGCCGGCCGGTGGCCACCTGCGTAGCTTAGCGCGTAAACAACACGAATTCTCGGAATTGAGATAACAAGCAGTTAATTTATTGAAAACACGTCTGATTCGCACGCTTGCCGATGCGGAGTGTTTTGCTTTTTCTACCTATCTTAATAACATGTTATTTTTATTTATGAGTTCCCACCCCCTCTTTTTTTTATTTTTTTTTTCAAGGTGGGAGTTCACCTAATGACCCCTCCTGCTCTGTGTGGAGCGAAAGGGAGTGCCAGACTCTTACTGACTAAAACCCACCCGTGTTCCTTCCTTAGCCCTTTATGTTCCGGGCCAGCGGTAACCCTTCCGGACAATCCCGCTGACCCGGCAGGCTGCTCCCACCCCCTTACCTACTTTCAATTCTTATCCGTTGCAAATTTTTTGTTTGAGTTGCCAAGTTGAAAATTAAAGGTTTCCTAGCTAATGAGTACGACCGAGTTTCTATTAGCGTAGCGAAATTTGGCGGTAGGCCAAAACGATAGCTTTGTCAAGGGAAAGAGAAAAGATGGAAACTCTTTAGTTTTTACTGAAGAAATTGTGGTTTGAATGTAATCAAATAGCAGCAATACGAGATAAGCAAAGAAACCTTCATAGTTTAAAATCGAAACCACTGACATACATATACTTACGTAACATATGATACATAATCCGCCTATAATGTTCCCACTCCTGGGACACAGGCCTCCATTCTGTGAGAGGGAGTGGGCTGAAAACTACCACGCGGGCCCACTGCGGGTTAGTAGAAGTCACATGTCTTCGAATTTTTGGTTCCCGGACATGCCGGTTTCCTCGCGATGTTTTGAGAGCAGTGGTGATGAAATAAGTTACATAAAGTAAAGCACTTGTCTAGGTTTGAACCGACGACCCCAGACAAGTGCTTGACTCGTGAGTCGCGGCCGTTATAACTGAGCCACCACTGATATAAATCAACCAAAATATACAGTTTGATTATAGGCAAATTTATGTCTGAAACTTACGAAAATAGCAATGAACCAAAATATTATCTTCATCATCATGTTCTTTCAGAAATATTTTACAGATGTGTGAGTAATTTTAATGAAGACAGTAGCATAATTTTATTTTTTGATTATATTTCTTCTGCGATATCCAGCGGGTTATCCACTTATTTTAGTTAAGTGACGGGACTTAATTGTACATTTTTATACGTTATATGTACGTTTTTTATACGTTGTTACGTTACGTTGTTTATTTTTAGACGTTACTTTTTGTGAACAGGAGAGCAGAGGGGCAATTCTCGTAATTTTAACAATGTTCACAGTCTGAGCTGTCAAAAATATCTCTAATTTCCTTACATTTTTGGCAAATATTCACATTGATTCTTGCATAGATGACATTGCGACTTGATTATGAAAGCTTCTATTACGGGATCTGGCCTTTTGATATTACTGTAGTACAGACGCCAGCACATCAAGCTACTACAATCTGTCAAATTTCTTTAAGAGATTTTCAACTTTATCGCTAAAATATAAGGTTCAATGTTGATTGGGAAAGTTTGACAGTTTCGGGTAGGTTGATGTGCTGGCGTCTGTATTACGCTGGTATTTCTAACACAACCTTACAAATGATTTATCTTTACATAATAAAAGTTATAGGACTTGATTGCTACTCTACTTCAAATTAATATCCTCACATCTGAAGCCAAAACGGGAAACAAAACTCAAAACAAGTCAACAAACTACCACTCGCATCATACGTCACCAAAAAGTTAGATTCGCTTCCAACTATCCACATGAAAATACATCTTATTACTCAGTAAATAAAGCTTGAAATAGATAAATTCAAATTCAATTAAAACTGGCACTTTATACAAGATCCGTTTCCGAGGGAGGATGAGACGCAAAAGTTTTATATTGGCTTAGCCGACTAGCGGCTGTGACAGATGTAGAGATATTTATGTACTGGAAGTGGATTGAATTAAATATATGATATTGATATCTGCTAGAAGATTCTAAAACGAAGTTCTTTAACGTGGCTTGCGGTACGAGTAAACTGGTAGAAATCGTCACGTAACGAAAAGACGTTATGCTCCATGCGACTTTCTCTTATTATATATAATAGAAAGAAACAGACAGAGAGAAAGATAGTTTTCATGGTTTTCGTGAGAGCTGAAGGCAATCGTGAGATCAAAATGAAAATCCAAGATGGCGACAACTTTATGAGAGCTTCGAAAAACGTTTACTAGATGGCTCTGTATTAAAAACGCGTACCTATTAAATTCACACTTTTTCTCTGTCTCTGTTTCGTTCTATAGTGTGCGTGCGTGCGAGAATAGCGTAAGTAACTTCATTTTTGACAGTTTTTTCTTTCACTTTCAATACGAGGATATCGGTTATCAGAGAATGAGCAAGCGCAAGAATGAAAGACATGTCGTCAAAAAAGTTTTTAGTACGCACATGGACTTAATTTGGTAGGGAAAGGCCAAAGAAACGATGGATGCATTGTGTGAAAGATTTATTACCTATGACAAGGAAGGAAGAGAACACTGAGATAACGACGATAACTTCTGTATCATTACAGAAGTTTGGAAGAAGGAGACATGTTGCGCCGAACACATATAAATTTAAATAGGGGCCGGAAAATAATGACAAACAATACGAGCTTTTCAAAGTTTACAACTTTAATCATGGCTACAAAATGTTCTCAATTTACGTATGGGGATCAAAATGTAATCTGAGATACAGGTTTACCACCTAGTTCGGTTGCAGATAGTCCCAAACTTTGTATATTACAAACTTTAAGCCATTATTTTGTGTATATTGTGATTATTCAATTTTGTAATACTTGTTATTTCCGTGGCTGGCGTGAATATGTTGACATGTCTAAAATGGCAATTTGTCAGGACGGCCATTTTAAAGGTTTGACCTCTTCTGGTAAATCGGTAAATTAGTTAACCGTATGCGTTTTAATTGTTTTAAGGGTTATTTTGTACCATCTTTTAGATGATGACAATAAATAAACGAAATACCCCATAGTTTGCATAATAATAGACTTGTCAAGTCGTTCACCAACGAGTTATCAACTTATTCACCGAGTTGTCAACTTATGCACCAGCAGTTATCAACTTATTCACCTTCTGAGTGGGGAATATTAGTATATAAACAATGTTATTAATGACAAACACAGTGAGGCCCAATCAAACCACTGATGACGAATATAAATATATGTATTTGTTGATTCGTTGAAGGACTTACTCAAATCAAGCAAAGTTTTTCTAACTGAACAAATATTAAATTGAAAAACCACGAACCTATCAGTTTCCTACTGTAAAAGCAATAAATATAAAAATAAATAACTAGTAAATTGTTTTATTGCGCCAAACAACGGAAAATACTTAATAAAGAAAGAAAAGAATAAAGAAGGAATAACGTAATAATAATTATTTAAAGTTGACAGACCTGATCAACTTTAAATATTATTACGTACACAGTCATATTTTATTGGACCTTAAAAACCTCGTCATCTGGGTTGTCCTCGTCCAAATCTGGATCATTAGATGCAGAGACGACACCGACAGTTTTTATTTTAATATAAAATTCCTTGAAGGAATCGTCCATGAGGTCAATCATGTCCATCAAATCCTTTTTATTCTCTGCGCTAATTGGCAAAGCCTCCTTAGTGATTTGGCTCAACTTATAGATATCAATGGTGGTTTTTCCTCTTTTCATAAAATTTATTGAATTGAAAGGAGGTTCGCGATCCAGGTTTTTCTTAAAATAATTTTTTCCGACGCTGTTTTTGTCATATTGCAGCCATTTAATAGGTTGCCACAGAAATTTGTCTCCTGAATCATCCAATTTCTTGACAGTAAAGGGTACTTTCTTGGATTTTAGTTCGGCGAAATCCAAAAAATCATTTACCGTCATCACCACGACCAGCAGTTGATGAGGACTTGCAAAGTTCAGAAACCATTGAATGGTTTCTGAACTTTGCAAGTCCTCATCAACTGCACCCAATCATATAAATGATTGATTCTCATTTGAGTTCTCTACAATTTAGGTCTATATGTTGGCAACTAAACATATTCATTTAATGTTAAAGTTTTTTGTAACCGACACTTAGTGTCACTTAGATACATAGTACATTTAGGGTTCAGAGCTTAGCTGACCGTAACTGGACATCTCAATATATCACAATTTAAACAGGAATATTTCGATGGGCTATAACTTGACATCTCAATTTGTCAATTAAAAGAGAAAAATTTTATGTGAATAAGTTGAGATATCAAATAACAAATAATATTTTGGTTACTGGGGATAAGTTGATATAACAAAATATCAATGTTCGTTCACAAAAACATGTGAATCGTTAATTTGACATGTTGTGTTGTCAAGTAAAACACGTAAAAATGCGAGATGTCAACATAATACCATAGTCGATTGCTCCAAAAGTTATGTATATTATGAGCTGTCAATTTTTTTCATATAAATTCCTAATGCATAGGACGTATTAAGCCAATAAAAAAAAAAACATACAAGTCGAGTTGTCAATGTATTCACGCCAGCCACGGATTTATTGTATATAGCTGACCCGACAGATGTTGTCCTGTTTTTGATTTGAAAGACATGTGGCGCTACCTATTATCATAATGACGTTATTGTTGTTTTCCTCAGGAACAGCACTTTTTTTCGGGATTGAAATTAGAAGAAAATAAAAGAAGTAACACATAAGGAACTTGCTCATGATTTATTCTGGTCTGATTCCCTGAACCCCCCTCCACCCGCCCCTCCTCGATCTCCTGCTAGTTCGTCTTTTTGTTTTAATCTGTCTTCTACACTTTATCTAGGTTTACTCTTTTTGACAGGTAAGTACAGTCAAGAGAAAATAAACGTTTCATGATTTGCAAAATTAAAAAACATATCAAGACTGGGTACATTAAGGAGTGATTGATGATTTATATTTTTGGCCGTGTATTAATATCGAAGAAATATTCGAGATAATTTTTTTTATTATGTTAGAAGAAAAGATCGTAATTAGGTCACTGAAGATTGTACCTATTAATATTGAACAGAATAGATTCAGATTGTTTTGCTCATAGCTATAATTATAGTATTAGCTCCAGATATTACTGATTTTTGTGGCTTTGTATTATAATAATGTCTATTGGTATTATTTGAAACCAAGCCATGTTGCTGTGTTTTCTTTTTTGGTTTTTCTTTTTATTTGTTGAAAACGAGGCTTTTGGCTATTTTGTTTTAGTATATGTATTTTATGTATATTTTTTAATATGTGTCGTATTTGTGGAGAGTTAATTAATTAATAATAAATAAATAAATGAATTTTTATTTAATAATAATTAGGAATTTACTAATAACTTTTAATAAATAAAAAAAATCTATTTATTTTTGGTTTTCTGAGTAAACATGCTAGTGAAATTGACATATACATGCACATAAGACATTTCCACGTTGTGTTTAAGGTTGGAAAAGAATCCACAAATTTTGGTTTAGGAAAACAGTCTGTATGACTCCATTTTCCTTTTACTTTTGAGTTCATTTCGGTGGTTCTTTGCAGAGTAGTCGGATACGAAACACCGACCTCATTTAATTTTAAAACATAATTTAGTTTTGACGTGTAAAAGTGTTTTTTTTTTAATCAATATACAGAAATTTGTGTAATTTATCATTTACCAAACCGTGAGACCAATAATTCTTGACAAGAAACGAAAGCACATAACAGTTAGCACAATAATTAAATATCATACATCTACCTGTTGAGAGCGAATATCGTAGGTGTACACGAAAATATATCTGAAACCAAATTACATCACATTTCGCCGAAAAAAATATTAAAACCATCTCAGTCAGCCACTTCCTGCAACTCTATACAAGAACTGAAAAAAAGATTCCCGTGAATAAAAGCAGAGATTTCAGTAATGCCAAGTGGAATACTGGGGACGTACTTTTCAGAACTGCTGAATTGTTTTTTTTTTTTTTGCGAAATTTAATGTTGCGGCGTATTTCAGTTTCTGGGTTTTAAAAGACTGCGTTTTTTGTGTACTCGATTTAAAAACATTGTGTTTTGAGGCTTTTTACTGGGAAAATAGTTACATTTCGAGATAATGATAGGCAACTAGTTCAATAGAAATATCTGGTATATTTCTTATATTTTAAAGCTTTTATTAAAAGATAATGATTTTGCAGGTGAAGGTAATTAGCATAAAATTTTCCCACTTCTGGGACACAGGCCTCCTCTCGGTGAGAAGGAGTGGGCCGTAATCTACCACGCGGCGGGCCCAGTGCGGGTTGGTACAAAAGTAATTATAAAATACCTAATAAATCATTCTCGTCTGTAGTAGTCAAGTTAATTAGGTATAGTTAAAACATTGAAACAGAAATTACTTAATTAATAGAAATTCAGTAAACTTTTGGCCCAGTTCTTAAAATAGCTGACTCTGTTTTATTTTAAAAGTAAGTACAAATATTTTTATTCCCATTTTCGCGTGAATAACTGGAAGTTATAATGAAGCAACCTTCGGAATTTTCATAAATACTCCCACATTTTCGTCATAGATATTCTGTCCTACTTAAATAAAGGATGGTTTGAATATAATACACACACATATTATTTGTTTTATTTTATCAAGTGAATTGTTTTTGATTAGGTATATGTATTTTATTTTCTCTTTTACACACGCTGTCTATATCTCGTTATCTGCTTTCCTATCGCAGGTATGCTGGAAGAAATTTCTATAGAAACAGGCATCACCTTTGTACCTATGTTTCTGTCCTTTTTTTTCTCGTCTGTTTATAACTATGTGTATATACAGATGCCAGCACATCAAACTACCCGAAACTGTCAAGTTTTCCCAATCAACCTTGAACCTAATGCTTTAGCGATAAAGTTGAAAATCTATTAAATAAATTTGACAGATTGTAGTAGCTTGATGTGCTGGCGTCTGTACATAAAGTTAGTTAAATAAATAAAATCACGTCTGTATTCTCCAAGGGATACACAGAGATGTACAGACGCCAGCACGTCAAGCTACCCGAAACTGTCAAACTTTCCCAATCAACTTTGAACCAAATGCTTTAGCGATAAAGTTGAAAATCTATTAAAGAAATTTGACAGATTGTAGTAACTTGATGTGCTGGCGTCTGTATCTATTTATTACAAGAGTATTCCATCCATCGATCTAAGGTTGGCTGTAGCAATAAGCGGCAAACCTATTTCCACAACAAATTGTGGCTATACTACTAATGAGAATTTCCTTATGTTACCATCATTCTCTTGCTCGTATTCCAGTTTATTTGGGGTCGGCGCAACATTTATTTTTCTTCGATGCTTCTCTATTAGTCATCTCGATAGTCACTTCCATTCTAGCCACACCATTCATCGTTGCTTTGGTCTTCCTCTACAATTTTGGCCACATGAAAAAGTCCTTTATATAAAAAACCGGTCAAGAGCGTTCCGTACCATAATAATAATGTTTTAAAATTTTTATCAGCAAGGCCTATAATTATATTCGTCAGAGACTTTTACCACTGCGCACTGCGACGCAGAATATTGCAGTTTTAGGTCAGCGCCATCTCGTGATCGATAATGGAACTAATGTTACTCTTATTGATGATTTCTGAAAAGTGTGCTAATTAGAGACATCATTTATTATTTGTCCTATAATCTACATCAACTACATAAATTTCTATCACATCGAATAATTTCTGATTTTCTCTATGCAAACTTCGGAGATAGGGGGGGGGGGGGTGCGGTATATTTTTTTACATTTTTCAACAAAAGTCAAAAACCATGCGGCCTATAAAAAAAAGTGTGAGAATGTGCAAACTGCGCTCTTTCATATTATACCCCACAAGCCCTAGTTTGAATTTTTCAGACCCCCTTTCAGTCCCTGTTGCAAATTTATTTCTTTCTTATTTGCAAAATTGTTGGGCAAACTGATAGCATTAGTAGTTCTTGAGATATCCAGCTGGGACAGACGAACAGACAGACAGACTGAGTCGCACCATAAGGGTTCCTTTTTACCATTTTGGTACGGAACCCTAAAACTAATTAAAAAACCAATTTCTATACCAGGTATCGAACACACCATCCCACATTCACCATTCCTCTACAAAATAACGACATAATCAGCTTATAGCATTTTCACTGCTGGGACACCGGCCCCCTGTCAGTGAGAGTGACCATTCCACTTGCGAGCACTATACCAATAAGCCAGCAAAATATTATATCTATGTCAATACAGACAGGTTTTATAGGATAACCTGATAAAGTCAGCCTTTTTAAAAAGCCTTTGTGTCTGTGAGCCCCTTGAGTGCAGTTTCAAAGCTATGCGGCTTCTTATTGTAGTAATTCAATCATATTAATATCACTTTTACGTCTGGTTTGAACGTAAAAGGCGAATAAGAGCTGTTTATAGCCACTATAGTAGTTTAACTTATAAGACCTATTTCTGCACTTCTAAAAAGGTGTTGTTTAGATGTGTACATTATTATAATACCGGTAACTTTTAGCTATAACGAGATTACTTCATTAAAATAGTCTGTAACGTTGTTTAATTATATCAGCTTCGAATTATGTTGTTATAGAATAGAATATTATCCAGAATTACGCATAGGCTTTTACATAAATGGAATGAGCAATATAATGATCAACACGCTTGCTCACGATGCACGGTGGAGATTCTTGCCCATTCTTCTTCATACGAAAACTACCTTTTGGAAGGGGCGACTAGAATCAATCCAAAATTACTGTAAGTTTTGACGTTCAAAAGTGCCTTCAAATAGGCACCTATTTGAAATAAATGATTTGACTTTGACTTTACTATAAAGGGCTTACAGCTAAGTAATAACAGTCGCACAGGTCGATCAGGTTAAGCTACGCTTGCCGCGGTTGGTCTGTGAATGGGTGACCATCTTTACATACCGCCTCCGTGCCTCGGAAAGCACGTTAAGCCATTGGTCTCAGCTGTCATTCGTAGATCCCGAAAGTCTGACAACCAGTCTTACCAAAGGGTATCTATCGTATTACCCACTAACTGGGTTGTGGAGGTCAGACAGGCAGTCGCTCCATGTATGTTACAGGTATTCAGCTCCATCCGGTTAGACTAGAGGCTGACCCCAAAATAGTTGGCAAAAGGCTAGGCAGACTAATTGATTGACGCTTGTTCACTATGTGTTAGCAATTACACACTTTTGTGAATAAGTTCAGTGCCCTTTCGTTAATAGTCCCGGAAAAAACATGAACATGCCATAAATATATATTCGGTATGGTGAATTGAAACAACTAAGTAAGTAAGTAAGTAAGTTTTCTTAAAATTAATAAAATAAAATAAATAAATAAATAAACTGAAAACGTTTCACCGAAATTGGAAATTGTTTACAATTTCAATATTATTTCGGTAAACAACGTCTGTTTACTCCACTAAGTTTGTTGATTAAAATCATGTAAACAATATAACAAAATAGGTGAACCTCAACTAATACTTGGTCTCCCCTCTATTGTCTGCGGCAGAAACACTATTAATTTGTCTAACACTTTGATCTTCTTTCGGTGTAGACTAAACATCTCATCTATTATGTAAATAAATGAATTAAGACAAGCAATAAATTAAGTTGCTTTAATATCTTTAAATTTAGACCGTTTCTTGGATTTAAAGGCGATTATTCTTGTTAAGGGGAGTGTTGGAAAGCCCATAATTGGTTCTGACAAGGGAGCCCGGTACTGTAATCTGATTGCGATCGAATTTACTGACACTTTCCGTATTTTTTTTGTCG
Source organism: Luperina testacea (assembly GCA_927399505.1). Classification (NCBI taxonomy): domain Eukaryota; kingdom Metazoa; phylum Arthropoda; class Insecta; order Lepidoptera; family Noctuidae; genus Luperina; species Luperina testacea. Next base: position 2,015,060 of record OV656774.1, read on the forward strand.
TTGAAATTCTTTCAAAGAATAGCGTGAATACAGAGATAATTTGTTTATTTATATTAATGGTACAGTCAACAAAAGAGATACGTATGCAGGATCGTCGGATATAGTTGAAGTTTAGTAAGTAACCGATGGATGTTCTCTAATAAAATTTAATTTTCTTAATAGAAAACAAACGGCTCATATAAAAAATTAAATTTCAGTCTAAAATATGAAATATTTATGAAATTACTATCATATTAGTAGGTAGTGAATTTTAGTGATTTGTCATTATCTGTGAATGCAGGCAGCTGCTAACTTAGCAACGATCTTTTTTCTAGAGTTAGCTTAGTAGTATCGATTTATTTAAGTTACAAGAACCTAACCAAGGAATTGTTTGTAATCTTATGTTTCCATTTTTTCACAATATTTTCAGTCTATTCCAAAAGAGAAGTGTGTGAGAATACACGAGTCATCATTATCTGCCTAGTCTTTTCAACTTTGTTGGGGTCGGCTTCCAGTCTAACCGGATGCAGCTGAATACCAGTATTTTACATGAAGCGGCTGCCTATCTGACCTTCACAACCCAGTTACTGGGTAATACGATACCCCTTAGTATAATTGGTTGTCAACCTTTCGGGCTTATGACCACCCGTAACGACTGTAAAAGATCCACGAATAACAGCCGGGACCAACGGCTTCACATGCTTTCCGAAGCAGGAGGGATCTCGGTATGTAAAGATGATCACCCATCCACAGACCAACCGCGGCAAGCGTAGCTTAACCTGATCGATCGACCTGTGCGGCTGTTATTATTTAGCCACGGGTCCCTCTCGTGAGAATACATGAGTATCATTCTTTTTTTATCCTCCATAAATTTTTGTTTATGACATCTTAAAATTCTTTACGAATACAAATTACCTTTTCCGTTGTTCAAAGTTTTTTATTTGTACATTTTTTATAACGGCATAAGTCATTTAAAGGATTGGTCTGCTTTTACTTTTAATTTTTCGGCTCATTTTATGATGGACTACAGTGGGGAGTTTAATAGCTGGCCACTTATTTTACGATTATTATTATTTTTTTTATTTAAGGTCCCATTAAAATAGATGGACAAACTTTTAGAAATCATTCATACCACCAAAATAAAGACGATGGTAAAAAAATATATAAGAAAAACGCATAGATACTTACAAGAAAAATAATCAGCTAACGAAAATACACCAATGTGCAATTGGAATTTATTATTTCAGGTAAAAATGAAATCATTTTACAGTACCCGGCGATAAATATTGCAGAGCGTTATCTCTGTCGCACGAAATACAAACAGTCCGGTATCTATTAGGAGCTGTTAAAACAATTATGATTTGCTTCTTTTGATAATTATTTTTATTCTTTGTATAAAATACAAAAAAGGTCGATGTGCAATATTTATCGCCGGGTACTGTAATCAGTGTTTTTGTTTTGCTTGGATATCTTTGGTTAGACGAACTGAGCGCTGTGTTAAAATTTGTTCATCTATTTTAATGGGACCCTGTATAATTTGATAGCATCCAGTTTAACTGAAGTACTCTTGAAATACAAACAAAAAATGCCTTGGGATGGGTAGTCTTTATTTAGGCCAGTACTCATTGACGCCCACAAGACTCATAATGGGTACCCGTCTAAAGATTTGCAGCGGTTAGTATGTACCAATTCTTATAGTCAGTTGTTATTTAGTGATGACCTCCTCTATACTTGTTCTGTGGACGTAGCCAAAGTGACATTTTATCAGCGTTAACGATGATGGAAATTTATCGGATTGACATAAGCTACCGAAAAGCTTATGTCAATGAAATCCTGTTGATAGTCGTTGTAGAAATGCGAAACGCTTTGAAAACTGTTGCCATTCGTATTCCTAGATTTATTTGGACGTTATCATTAAGCACATTGCTATGGCCTATTATTATTTTCTTTAAAAATGCATGCCAGATCTTTGTCTGTATTTCACATTTAATTACAGTAGTGCCTTGATAATCCGAACTAAAAAAACAACACCTGTTCGGACTCACGGAGCATTAGGAAGTTCGGATTATAGCATGTTGTAAAAATAATGCAAGCGTCTTTTATGTGTTTTAAGCATCATATATATAGTGAGCATATAAGATACATTAAACCACTACGTTAGGTGTAAGTTACTTGTTCATACAATTCATCTATTTTAGTCTGGCGGGTTCTAAACACGCAGCGTGGCTCACTGACGGTCACGGTAATAGAGAGAGGGGCAGTCGGAAGTTCGGATTACAGCGACATTCGGATTAGTCAGAGTACGGATTATCGAGACTCTACTTCAGTATTTTTGAATAAATATGATAGCAATTTCATAAATATTTTCATATTTTCCAAGACATCAAGACATGAAACGACAATATTCATGAAATCGCATTCACATTTAATCAAAAATACAAAAAAAATAAGTAAATGTAAAAATAAGTGTTAAATAAACTCAGAAACTTGGCAAATGTTCCGTAACTTCAAGTTATAAATGATGGTGAAATATTAAAACATCGTTACTGATTCTTTTAACATAAAAACGGAGTATAATATTAATCTCAAAGCCCATTTTCTTAAATTACAGTTATTTTTTTTTTTTTTAAGTATTTATTTAATGATATCAAAAATACAGAGGTGTAACTTAAATCTAAACTCGCCAAACTTTTACGTTTGATGGCGAGAGGCGCTCTTTTACATTATAACAATGCACCACCTTATTACATACCTACTACTTATATGGTTCAATTCAATCTTATACAATGTAATCTGCATTCACGATTTTTTGCCAAAGATGTAATCAAAATATGAGTTTATGGCAAAATAACTTTAAACCCTAAACAATATAGTTAGTTTACACTACATAATTATATTCAGACATTTTTACAACGTTTTCAATAGTACTAGTCACTCTGAGATTAACTTAATTACCATTTAAATACAGTTGATATTTGTTTAACTTGAAATAATATTAATTTGAAACATAAGTTTGAATTGACTTTATTTAGTTATGTTTATGTATCCTGTATAATTTTCTTCAATTTCGTTTTAAGTGATCCTTTGCTAATTTTAACATTTTCTCTTAATAAATCTATTTTATTAAACACCTTAGGGACCAAGTACTTAGATGTTCTCTTACCATAATAGTTTTTTATCTGTGGTTGGACCAGTTTATTCTCTCTAACCCTACGTGTATTGTATTTATTTTTAACATTAACTTTATATTCATCATTATAATAATATTCCAGACCTACCAAATAATCTAATTTTTTATCAATGGGTATAATTTTACAGATGGGAAATAACTTATCATACTCTTTGTTGCACTTATCTTTAACATTTTTACTGACCAGAAACTTTATCAGTCTTACTTGTATGTCTTTAACATCTCTTAAATATGTAATAAAGGTTCTCCCGTACACAAGGAGTCCATAACTTATCAGCGAATCGGCAAGTGCAAAATAAACAATTCTTAACGTCTGTTTGTTCAATACATTTTTTAAGTGGTAAAACTTACTTAGCACCGATCTCAGCCTATTACAAATGTCATTTACGTGTAATCTCCAGTTAAAGTTCTTCTCTATTGTTAAACCTAAATATTTAAATTTATCTACGTACTCCAATTTTTCACAGTTACAATTACATTTATTTTTATGCAAACATTCATATGTATGTCCTATCACTTTGAGATATTCATCCTTTACAGATTTAGCAGTTCGATTATATGGCGAGTGTATATGCATACATTTAGTTTTTGAAAGATTTAATATAATTCCATTGTCGTGTGCCCATTTGCTAATATTTTCAAAGTCACCCTGAATACAGTTTTGGGCCTCAGCTATATCTTTGGAGGCATAAACAAGACACATATCGTCAGCGTACATAAACACCCTACATTTACGTACAACATTTGACACACTATTCACATGCATTATATATCCCACAGGGCCATACACCGATCCAGTAGGCACACCCAAATCGACATCCGCCTCTTCCCCAGCCACACGGGATATAATTGTGTTTATTTTTCTATTAGTGAGATAGTTTTTGAACCAATTAATTGTGGGACCGCGTATTCCGCATTCGTTCATTGCCTGTAATAAGATCTCATGGTCCAAAGTGTCGAACGCTTTTTTATAATCAATGAACAGTGCTATAATTTGTTTGCCAGAATCTAAACAGTCATTAATATAATCTGAAAATCCTAACAAGGCAGAGACAGTGTTGCGCCCTCTCCGGAAACCGTGCTGAGTGTCACACAATATGTTATGTTGTTCTAAGAATGCGCTAATCTGTCCCACAATAATTTTTTCGGTTATTTTATCTATAACAGATAATATTGCGATAGGCCTATAATTACCATAATCTAGATGACTCCCTGATTTGTATATAGGACGTATAATTGCATGTTTTAGCCGGTCCGGATAAATACCGTTCGATAAGGACATATTCACCAATGCAGCTAGAACAGGACTTATTTGTGTACGTAAATATATAATGTCTTGCACCCGTATTCCATCTGAACCGGGTGCTTTTTCACAGGACAATGTTCTTATGATCTTTTCTACCTCTGACGAGGTCACCTTATTGTATCTAAAGCTAACCTCGCTCGGTTTTACATATTCATTTCTATCTAAAAACTTAAAGTTACATACATGCTTAATTTCCTTTATTTCCTTCGTAAAAGTTTTCGAAAAATTTGTACATATCTGTTCCATACATCCTGTTTTTCCTAAATACCTTACAATAACATCATCCAAGCTAGTTTTACTTTGACCCAACCATATGTTTATATTTGTCCATATTTTCCTAAAATCTCCATTACATTTTACTATTTGTTCCTGTCTATATTTATTTCTCGCCATATTTGATAATTTATTTACTTTATTTCTGTATTTTGTATAGTCTAATCGCTTGTTCATATTCTTTGGATCCGATTTCCAAACTCTAAATAAATAATCCCTTCGCAGTAACATTGTATATAAATACCTATCTATCCATGGCTGTTTTATTACTTTCTTATTATCTGTGCTAATTTTAACTGTACTTTCCTTGTAAATGCGATCAAATACACTACACATAGTCTGATACAATAATACCGGACACGTTATTGTTATTAACTGGGTCAATCATATTCATCTAATTTTTGCTTAACAGTTTTATTACTTACAACTTCGCGCATACTATTGTTTTTGATGTTGCCACTCACACATTGATTTTCACTTCCACTCACACATAAGTTCAACATTAATCCGATTCCATGATGATCGGCGATTCGTGTCTCAAGCACGTAGGCGCACGCGTCATGCTCGCTCCTTCCCGCTCGCACCCATATATGATCCAAGCACGATACTTCAAGCCGGCCGTCCGCGATCGCCTCGCGCGTTACCTCTTCGCTTGGTATTACACACATCAGGCCGCATTCACACAGGGCGTTTTTGTACCTTGTTACAATAGGATTAACCATGTCGTTTAGTATGTTTATGTTGGTATCGCCAATCACTATAACATTGTCAGATACTGGTACGGATTTTACAAGCATCTGTAATTGCTGAATAAAAATCAATTTATTTTTGGCAGGTGGTCTATATATCGCAATCACATGTGTTTTATTTTCCCCGTGCTTCAATTGACCATGAAGTGTTTCAACTGCTTCTGTGTTTACTATTTTAGCTTCGAAATTAAATCCATTCTTGGCGTATATTAATATTCCCCCTCCTCTGGTCGTTTCTCTAGTATGTATAAATGTATCATATCCTACTATTTGATAAAATGGAAGTTCTTCCTTCTTTATATTTATTTCGCTTAAAATTATGATATCTATGTTATATTTATTTTTATCAAGTAATATTAATAGCTCGTTAAAGTGTTTTCGAAGTGATCTTATATTCAAATGTAATATGTGGGTATTCCATGAATTTTGGGATAGGTCGTTATTTAGGGCTATTATATTATTGTATCTCTTAAAATTGAAATTACCGGAGTAACTATCTATGCGATCGAATGTTGCTGTTATATATCACCTCGTGTGTACTCGCCGCGTCATGTACGCGTGTTTATTTACATTCATCGAACTTATTTAAGTCTTCCTCCGATCTAATGTTATAGATTTGGAGCTGGATCTATAATAAATCTTATCCAATCGGTTGTATATCGAACAAATGTAGCAATCTATCAGTCATCAAAAAAATACGAATTGATGAGGGAGCCGACCTTCCATTGATGCATTGGGCTTTTAAAATTTCTATTCAAAGTAAGTTAGTAGTTCAGTGGTCACAAGCGCAACTGTGGAGCATGAGATCCTGGATTCGATACCCGATTCCCCGATTCGATGGTTAGGCGAAGTGATATTGGGTATTTTCGTCAGGAATTTCTCCGTAGCAGCCCGAAATATTAATTTGTGGATTTGTGCCCCGTTGACAGTAATAGGTTTGCCCCTTTTTCATGGAACTTTTACATAACTGGCAAAATGTAAGGTGTATCAGAGGTACAGGTCTGCCTAACCTTTCAGAGCCTACAGGCGTGATGTTAGGTGTATATAAAATTATAATTGACCAATTTAAAACTGCATTGCGCATAAAACTATAAAAATAATAATTTTAATAAAATGTTATAACTATACACAACACTAAACTATAAAAATAAAACCGTGGTATGACGTGCTCGTTATTCTGCTCAATCTACATTGATGGCATCCTTTATGTGCACACCTTCTGAGCTCGTACATTTAACTTTATGTATGCACCATCCTGAGAGATTCCCATTATGATTGAAGTTTTGTTGATAAGAGACGAGGAATAAGCGAAAGTGAGTTTTCCGTAGCATACATTATCATATCACCAATTCAAGAATGATGATAACAAGATGGATGATTGTTAACTGAATATAGTTAATTTATGGCTTATTATTAATAATAAGCCATAAAATTAACGTAAATGTTTCAATGCAACGGTTAGCAATGGTCAACCATTGCTTATTGAAAATAAAACCAATTATTAAATTATATTTAAAAACAGCATATTCAGGCAATACCTAGATCCTTCAAACGAACTGCTAAACGAACTAACTAGTGAGCACGAACGATATTTTTACGAGTTTCACTTCGGGTAATAATTTTTGAATTTCGAGCCAGAACCAACCAACACTTTTTGTTGTTAGTTTTTCAATCTGAACCTATGTATTACCTGTTTCGGTTTCGTTTTCCATTTATTTTCAAACAAGGAAAATGAAATGGCGCGTGTTAGTAAAAATAACATCTAAAAACTTAACTTAAATATCTAACATCTTAAAACTTAACAAAGAACACACTAAACCGAGAAAGCTAACTCAAAGTTGATAAACAGTTTTTGTGAAGATAGCCGGTTAAGTAAATACTATTGTCGTTTTGCGGGTAGATGTGATTTATCATCGCCGTTGTAAAGAGGATGCCAAATAAGTGGACCAGCTCCGTGATGAATGTCTTTTAGTCAATATTGGCCCAAAAATATGAAAATCTTATTTTATTTTAGCCAGTAGGTACTGAAATAGAAAATATTCATGCCGACAATTTTTTTCACATAAAAATAAATTTTAATCTTTTTAGTATTCAATAGTTTTTCAGAAACGTTTGTGTGATTTATTACTATTACAATGCCCCATAAAAATGATACAAAAGCAAATATAAAGGTCCTAAAACTACCAAAATGATTATATTACCTAGTATTTCGGTGGTGTACCTATGATAGCCTAGTTATGATTTATTTTTTTTTGCATTTACTTCAAACTAGCAGCGTCCCGCGGTTTCACACGCGTAAGTTTCGATCCCGTAGGAATATCGGTAAAAAAAGGTTCCTATGTGTTAATCCAGGAAATGGTCTGTGAATGTGCCAATTTTCATCCAAATCTGTTCAACGGTTTACGCGTGGTTGGGTAACAAACATTCAAACATCTTCACAAACTTTCACATTTATGATATTAGTAGGATACGTAGTATTAGTAAGTATGTAAAAGGTACTCTTGAACGTGAAAATCCTAACTAATATTATAAATGCGAAAGTATGTTTGTTTGTTTGTTTGTTACCTTATCACACCTAAACCACTGAACCGATCATTCTGAAATTTTGCATATACGTTATCAGCTGTACAGAAACGGACATAGGATACCTTTCATCCCGAAAAAAAGTGCTGTTCCCGAGGACAACAACAATAACGTTATTATGATAATAGATGGCGCCACGTGTCTTTCGAATCAAAAACAGGACAACTGTCGGATCAGCTAGTTTACAACAAAATAGAATTGATTCTAGTCGCCCCATCCAAAAGGTGGTTTCGTATGTAGAAGAGTAGGCAATCTCCTCTAAATCCTCCGTATCTATCTATCACTATATATTTAGCCCCTAATAACCCACTAATGGGCAAAAGGCTTCCCTCTCCCTTTTCCACGCACGTCTGTCCTTTGTTGTAGGCCAGTCCTTCGAGGAGTGAGTGAGAGTCCTTTAGGAATTATGTTCGTTCCAGCTTCTTCGTATTGGTACGCCAAAATCTTGCCTAAAATTTCGCTATTTGTTGCTTTCATACGGAGTATCATTTAATTTTCCATAGACATGAGTAGGGGGGTATGTACATATTAATAACTTGTTGAAGAGACCTTTAATAGCTGGCTATAAGCACCACTTTATAGCACTTTAAAGTGTACATAACATTGTTGATAACATTCCTCTTGACATTGTTTGTCACAATAACTTTAAGACATGTCATTAACTTAGACATTTTGTTATCGGCGGTGTTAGAAAGTCTTTGCCGGTCAAAATCATAACATTCGTTTTTGCTTCGCCATAGTCGGGAAAAAAATAGCCTTTCAAAATCCACGAAGCACTCTTCCACACTACCAATATATCGTGAAACAACTTCTATCCCGGATAACATCAGCCAATAAGAGTTCGTCATAAATACAGTTCATCAAATATTTGTGCTTGCGAACATTTTGATATATAGCCTGGTTTATGTACCGTTATTATGGTACATGTGATCTATGTAGGTGGAGATATTTTTATTTCCTCTCTAGGGTGTCATCATCATCTGCCTAGCCTTTTCCCAACTATGTTGAGATCAGATTCCGGTCTAACCGGATGCAGCTGAATACCAGAATTTTACATGGAGCGACTGCCTATCTGACCGCCACAACCCAGTTACTGGGTAATACGATACCCCTTGGTAAGACTGGTTGTCAGAGTTTCGGGCTTCTGACTACCCGTAACGACTGTCAAAGGTTCACGAATGGCAGCCGGGACCAACGGCTTAACGTGCTTTCCGAGGCACGGAGGGGTTTCGTTATGTAAAGATGGTCACCCATCCATAGACCAACCGCGGCAAGCGTAGCTTAACCTGATCGATCGACCTATGCAGCTGTTATTATTTAGCCACGGGCCCCTCCCTCTCTAGGGTGTCTTAAGAAGAATATTAGATTGTGATAGGTTGTTGTTGTAGGTATTAATATTCAAGAATATTGTAGTTGTATACAAAATTAGAAAACCTTCTTTACAAAAAAAAAACCACTTGCTTCAGAAATTACAAAGTAAAAAAAAACCTTTGTCTGAAGAACTCCGAAACTAAAGTTATTTTTCAATCAGTAGCTGTAGTGTAAGAGTTTTTTTCTTTTTTCCCTTTTTAGTACCCTTATAATCATTCAGGAATACAAATACACATCCGGGTCGAAAACGGAACTTCCTTTTGAAAAGTTTGTTAGTAAAATCTTTTTCAATTGTATTTTTCTCAAACCCAAAGCATTTATTTCAATTAAACCATTTACAGGGTTTTTTGGCAGCTTTTGCCATTATTTTCCTAAATTATTCTGTAAGCATAACTTATCTTCACAATAAGTTAGAGAAACTACTAGAATGAATTATAATATTCTTTAAAAGCCCGCTTAACACACATCCATCACATTACCGAGCCGACATGCTGCTCCAAACATCCGTCCACCTCATATTTCATAGCTAAAAATTTCTGCACATTTCTCCCCATTTTGAAACTACAATTTGAATAGCATACCCAACATTTGTAATTCCAAATGTCAAGTGCGCTACAAGCTACGAAAGATTCGTAGCACCGTAGTCTCGTAGCCGCGTAGTCGCGTAGCATTCATTTACAGTGTAGTAATAAAGTATTCGTAGCGGTCTCGTAATTCTTCGCCGGTATCTTTGTTGCCTTGTATAGATAAGTCAGAGTAATTATTATTAAATGTTTCTTTTATGGGGCAAAGTGCTTTATTAGATTTTATCTTGGGCTATTTTAACAGTAATTATGCGCTTTCTTTTGTATATTCCCAGTTAAAAATTAAATTACTTTTTTAGGGAGAACGTGAACTGAGAAATGCAACCGTAAAATAATTGTGACCTATGAAAAATAAATAACATAGGTACTTCAAGTTACATACTTTGAAGAGTTTATTTATAAAGCAATTCAGACTCTCACAATATTAAAGCCGGGACACGCGAGATATAAAATAAAGTTGCAATATTCTCAGCAAAAGATTATTACAAAATTCACGGAAGCGTGGCAACCTTATAACGCAATAGGACATTTGTAGCCGAGCAACCTCGTAGCCGCGTAGCAACCTCGTAGCCACATGACGTCTCGTAGCAAGTATTAAGTATTTGAGTTATTACGCGCGAAGGTGCCAACTTAGTGATGACGTCATAATATTAACTTTACGTCTCATATTACAAAGTTGAGACATTGTGAACGACGTCGAAAGAATTTGCGTACATTAAAAGCGTACATTAAAAGTTTGTGAGGAAAATATAATGTGAAAATAGACGTTCAGTTTTATGGGCGTTCTTGTGAGAAAACGCTTTGGAGAAAAAACGAATTTGTTTAGTAAATATAGGAGCGTTTTCTGACTTGGGAAATCCTATATTTTTGGATTAGATAACATGCAATTATGGCTTTGAAAAAGAAAGGAGGGACAGGTTACAAATTGGTTTTTAAATTTATGTTTATCCTTTTCTTCCTGACTAACAACGGACGCGGGGCTTAGGTCCGATGGGGCAGCTTAAATTTACTAGCACATACATCAATCATGGCAGTAAAGAAGCTATCACCTGAACCCTGAAAAAATTATAGCGATATTGGCCAATGATTTTACACTACTACTCACGATTGTCGCCGTGACAATCTATGTAGGAATATCGAATTGTTTACCGAGTCTTTTTTGTATTACATGCATACATCGACAGCAACAAGTACAAAGAGACAACTGCTCTTTTTACGATGTTCACTTTATTTCATAATTTGACCATTTCTTTGTTTTATCGTGGGATTTTTTTCTGTTCAATTCTCAATTTTTTCCTTATATATTGTGTAACGGTTAGGATCCGAAATTAAACTGCAGCTCCAACTCAATAGTCCAGTTATAAGTGACCTTTTGTCTAGCCTATAACAGTATTCAGGTCAAAGCTCAGACTCACACTAATTTCTAGCGAAATATTGGGTCCCCACCTATGAAATTGGCGTTTTTTTCTCGCAAATAAAGAACCTTGTCACTTCTATTATTTAAAATATTCAGCAATTGCTTGATATTCTATCGGATTATGAGCATCATAGACAACTACCAATAGTAAAAAAACCTTAGTACATATAGTTTTCTAAACATAAAAAATACCTTAAAAATGACTCCTTTTTTGTTAGTAGAAATGACCACTATGTATTTGTTTTAACTTAGCCAAACTTATTTTTGTCGCTTAATCTAAGTGGCATACGTTATCTTAGTTTTTAAACATTAGTGCATAAAAGTTTTAAAACATTAGTGTTCATGGTTGTTAAATAAATTAAGAAAATTTTAGTATGAAAAATGCAACTTCTGTAAAATTCTCCATACAAAACGCTGATTTCAGACCTAATAAATCGACAATGCATTACGGTTTCGAGTTGAAACAGTAGTATTTTCAACGTAGCTTCTAGATACGAGTATTGTGACTGCCTCGTCCATCCAGTGGTCGCAAGCGAGGTCCTAGGCTCGATTTCCAGGTGGTGAAAAGTGTTATTAGGCTTTTCCATCAGGAATTATTCAATGGCAACCCGGACCTGGATTTGTGCCTGTGTGATCCATGCGTCATGTTCGTGAACCGACATCGTCAGTTGGGGATGATCTATACTTAGCTGCCTCGGATTATTTTTAATTATTTTATTTTTTGGATTGTTGTTTTGTTACTATTTGCTGTAGGTACTCTGAACGCTTTTATCGTGTACGTTTTTTTTACATTGTTCCCACATATAATTATAAATTCAACGTTAATGATGTAACTAATATTTTTGTAAAAATATAATTAAATAAAAAAAGTGTCCATGGAGTTTCTTGCCCGTTCTTCTCCATAGGTACCTACGCTTTAGAATGGGCAACTAGCTTCATATTTTCTGACTGACCAACTTCTTGACAATTCAAAAGTGCCTGTAAATGGTTTAATGCTACGGTGACAGCTAATGTTTCTTAGGCCACGGTTAGGTTAACAACCGGAGCTAAGTAAAAAATTTGCACACGCATAATAGGTTCTTGCGATGTATAAAGAAGCTTCCTCGTACAGCGCAGCTTGTTCCGCCAGTTACTCAACTGAACCGAGCGCTCGCCGCATCCTGGACAGTCACACCCGACACCTTATTTGACTGGCCATCTTCCTATGCGGTGGCAGGTTACACCCGCCTGGTTTGCGACACTCATTCTTTTTATAGACTCCCACCGCAGTCAAGCATCATGCTGTGTTTCGTCGATGCGTGGGAGTTGTGCCTTAACCATCTTCTGGGCACGTTCGTTCCATCATATACCTCATCCATCGCTTTCCATCAGGCGTGATCGAGATCAAGAGCGGGCCCATTCAAAAATACAATTAAATAAATAAAAGGTTCAGAGAATATATTTCTGTCTCGTTTTCTCATACTACTCAATCTAATAATGTATCCCTGTCTCAACATTATTATTATTTAGTGACTTGTTTATTGCTGTTCTCTGTCTACGATTACCAGCAAAGTTCTGCATACACTCGTATGTATGTATAAACTTTCAACAGCCTAGAATTTTACCAGCAAAATGAGGTTTTGTAGTCTAAACATTTTAGTGGTAGCATCTGGCTTTTGTAAATGAAGCATTGAGGTTATACTGGGTACAAGCAATATTCTAAGGCGAGCCTTTGAATATGGGTATTGGTTTTCAGACTTTTAGGATACTTAATATCCGTTACGACTGTCATTGGTGTTTTTATACTACGGGTAGTTCCTGCTTAAAAATAACTTTGCAGACTGGCTAATAGGAGAGAAGGATAAGTCATTATAATCTACCTAACATCTTCCCACCTATGTTGTGGTCGGCTTCCAGTCTAACCGTATGCAGCTGAATACCAGTATTTTAGATAGAGCGGCTGTCTATCTGACCTCTACAACCCAGTTACTGGGTAATACAATATCCATGGCTAAGACAGGCTGTCAGACTTTCGGGCTTATGACTACCCCTAACGACTGTCAAACATCTACAAATGAGAGCCGGGACCAACGGTTTCCGAGGTACGAAGCGGTTTCAATAAATGTCATGGATGGTCACCCATCCATCGACTGATTTCAGTAGGCGTAGCTTAACCTTCGATCGAAACGTACGGTAGTTATTATTTAGCCAAGAGCCCCGAGAGAAGGATACGTAAGTCTTCTTAATTTTGACAGCCGGGGCCAACAGTTAGACTAACCAGTCTGAAGAAGGCAGTCAAACTATTTTTCCTTCTGTCCTTTAGTACAGAAGGAAACTGTACTCTTCGAAGCTGGAGCTCAACCTAACATATGAATATCTACTGACGACAGAAGTGATTTCAAGCCACGTATTGTTGCTTGTAAAAATGTAAATTGCCAAATCGTTTCACTCGGGCTTAAAATGACCTAAAATAATTATTTAGTTAGTTTGGGCTATGGGAGTTACGAAACGTGTTAGTTGTTTAGTCCGACCGGCGTTAAATATTTAGGAGCAGTTTATTACCACTAGGAGAATTAAAGGTCTATGTTGAGCTGTGAACAGACATATTTTCTGGTTTAATGATTACATTCTGGGTTTATTTTTGGGTTTATGTTTGTGTCGCATTTCAGTTCGTGTGATCTATTCATCATCCTCAATACAGCCGATAAAAGTCCACTGCTGGACATAAGCCTCCCCCAAGCACCGTCACGTCGACCCTCTGCTTCTCACATCCAGCGGATTCCTACCGCCTTCACATGTGATTTATTATTATGTTCCAATTATCAAAATCTGTCCTTCGTGGATCTTTAACAATCGTTACGGGTCGTCAGAAGCCCAAAAGTCTGACAGCCAGTCTTACCAAGGGGTCAGTAACTGGGTTGTTAAGGTCAGATAGGCAGTTGCTCCATGTAAAATACTGGTATTCAGCTGCATCCGGTTAGACTGGAAGCCGACCCCAATATAGTTGGGAAAAGGCTAGGCAGAATATGAAATCAAAAACACACTAGCAAACAAATTCGTGAAGTGAATGCTCCCAGTTGTGTGTGTGTATGTTAATCTCTTTATAGGTAACAACGGAAGCTACCTTTCTAAACTGGGTTTCCTTTTCTTAAAATATAATAATTTGATATTAAGAACTTGGCTGTCCATGTTATCATACCATCTGCCATTGTTACTCATTTTAAATCTTACAAACTTAAAAGCGAAAACAAAATAAGGTCCTAAAATAAAACATTTTACGATGTTACCATACAAAAATAACCTTGAGCCAGGGATGGGGTGTGCAGTGGACCGGGATCTCCGCTCACGCTACATTTACTTGCAAAACGATATTAAACCTGGTAAGGTTTAATATCGTTTTGCAAGCAAATGTAACACGTAGCACATCAGGTACGACGTGTTCCACAAAATTCGTAATGTCATGATGACCGGCAGGTTTACGTAAATGTATTTTTCTAGAGGCAAAATCCTCGTATGATCCGTCAATTTCGCAGCGACATCGACGCGCAAACTGTATCCAATGAGTTCAGCATATGATTCTAGACTAGCATATAAATGTTTGGTCGGTTACCAAAAAAATTATCAGCCGTTTCATAGAAAATTTATAAACAGCCAATTTTTTTTTTAAACCGACCAATAATTTCGACCCACGTTCAGAATCGTGAACTGAATCCATCTACCTTGTATAAGTACCAGAATGAATAGATAGCTTGTTATAAACCTATTTGTTTCCTCTGATTTCCGTTTGACCTTTCCGACACTGAGAAGTTAATTTGATTCTTTGTCGCATCCTGCAATATTTGCCGAAAGAATTAGTGTGGGCGGGCTATTATTAACCAACCACCGTCCTATGTCAACAATCTCTGGAAAAACCTTCCTCTGCTTAACATTTAGAACGTTAATCAAAAAAGTTACTTTTGTCGCAAGTAGCTTTAAACAGTAGGTATAGTCGACCTCGTAACTGCTGTAAAGGTCCACTCAACCTGTGTGGTTCCTCAAAAGATCATTTCAGACATCGATCTAAATGTTCTTCATATGATCTGACCAAGATTATGTCTGGACTTTAAGGAGACTGTGAAATCTGAATTTATTTTGGCCTTTTTTCTCAGAGTAGTCAGATAGGAAACAACGACCTCATCTAGTTTTTAAAATATGATTGACGTGTAAAAGTGTTTGTGCAAACCTACTTACAGAAATAAAATAATTTATCATTCATTAATCTAAGGCTGAATGTCCCGTGCACATCATCCAACGACAAGGTATAGTTTTCTATGTATTTTAGTGAAGTTTTAATTAAGTGAGAGTTATTGTCAAATGTGATAAAGCAATTACCTTAGGAGTTCCTTGCCGCTCTTCTCCTATGGAGAAGAGCGAGCTCTTCTACTACTTGCTAGGGCAATTAGCTTCATCTTTCTGATTGACGGCTGACCAACTCCTTGACAATTGGTTTAATTGAAATAGATGGTTTGAGTTTAGAGAATAACAACAATTATGGTTAAAGGGGTTATGGTTACTCCTCTCTGAAGCAAGGTAACCGGTTACCTTTCACGAAAAGAAAGGGTGGCGGGGACATCGACGCACAAACTGTAACCATCAATTCAGCATATGATTTTAGACCCCCTACTGACCCCCTACTGGAGAAATTATTCCGAAAAAATTTCAACGCCTTATAAACAAAAATGTAATTTACGAGTTTAATTTACGGTGAAAAGAACCACGTATAAAATAGAAACAAATCTCAAGGACACTTTGAAGTCTTCCTTTGAAAACCTCATAAGCTAAATTAGCACAAAGATACAATATTGTATACAATATGCGAGTTTCAAAAGACTTGGCAGGGTTAATTTTATTCCATTGTTTTGCGTATTTTTTCCTGAAGTTGATATTATTTTTTGGATAAAACAGGATTAACATATACTTAAGTTACATTGAAAGACGTTTATGTGTAAATTCAGGGATGTTCATTTATTTTTATGAGAAATTCAGTGATATTGGGGAAATAAAAGAAATTAAAGTTAATTTGAAGCTGGCGAACTAAATACAATGTTTTTTTTTCGTTGTATATAATAATCATTCATTTTATTAGTCTGAATAGATACGTGTTCTATCAATACGAAATGTGAGCTTCGGCATGATCGAAAGTTAGATCCCACACGAATAAATTATTTTTACCTTTTCCTACATAATTATCGTGTGAATGTCTGCGAGATTAAAATATACGATATAAAAGAGAGTGAAATGCAACTACATAATATTTTTCAAAACAAGAAAAGTTTCAAGTTTCTGTGAGCATTGCTTCGAATTTAAATTCACCACCTTTATTTTTATCCAAGTTTACATCACACCTGTCGGGAGCGATTCAGCTGTACTACAAAATACTTGTTATTTTTCATACAACTTTTCCGGCATCTTGAGTTGCTTAAACTTTGGTCGACTAAGTTCGTTCTTCCGCTACTTTGAACTTTAAATTTTTCTTTATTACCGCTAATAGTGTTGTTTAAGTAATTATGTGAGTTTTATTATAGAGACTCGCTTTTTATTTGGGTATTATCTATAGTCCACTCTACTGTGTTGGAGCTTAACAAGCTTAATTAAGAGGCTTCTACATGATTCTGGATTTTATGTTCCATTTTAAAACCATTATCTCGCCACGAAACGTCACTCGTAATGTTTGACTACACGTGTGACGATAGCCTCAAAATTCAAAAGGTTTTATAGGTGCAGGTGTTAAGGACCTAACTAAAGGTTCATAAAATGAAAGTTAAGTGGACTGTAAACACTTATAATTTGGTTTTACAGACAATACAATGTTGGGATTAACTTTGGACTAGTATGCGCGCGCGTCTTCGACCGTGTTCGGTAATGGAGTGCCGTGCGGGCGGCGGCCAGCCTGCTGTCGCGGTGTAGTCCCGCGCCGCGCCGCGCCCTCTTCGCGCGCAGGTGTAGGTAGGTAACACAAGGAATAATTGAAATAACGGTAAACCATGTAAGGGGCATTGTACTCATCATTATAAACAACTTTTACTTAAGGACAAACTTTGGAATCTCGAAAAAAATATCAGTTGCTACATATACATTACGATACGTGTGACTTAAGTAGTCCATTATTGCACGACGTGAAATTGGCCGTGCATTAATAGACTACTTACATCACACGTATCGTATACTATTTTATAGCTCGTGTGACCTAAACTCGCATTTAGTCACGCTTTTCTGTGTAAAAATGGACTAATTAAGTCACAGAAAAGCTTGGCTTAAGAGGACTAGTAGAGCTAAGTGTCCTTCAGAAACGCAAGCACACATATACACAATCGACGCGTACGCCATCTAACGACGACGCCCATCACAATTATGACATACAGCATACGATTTACGGTTACGCCCGAGTATTCTAATAGATGACGCGGAAACAAGTAGTTATGACAACAAAATTATTAACCGATTTCTAAAAAGGAGGAGGTTCTCAATTCGGATTTGTTTATTATTATTTTTTTTTATTTATGTTCGGGTCCTATATAGACGACCTCCATCATAAATAGACGGATTTGCAAAATTCTTTTTTTGTTCGAAAGAGGTTTGTTTCGAAAGGGTCACATTTAAATTTCGTAAAGATCTGATGATGAGTTTTGGAGACAGACAACGGAACTCTTCAATAAATGCCAGCAAATCAACCGCGATCGCTGCTATCGCATTTGTATGCATTATTTACGCAATCACACAACATAACATCACGCCTGTACCCTTAAAAGTGGTACCTAGGCAGATGTGTTTAATAACTTCCTGTCGCTGATATTCACATAGCAAGTAGTGTTATATGAATTTGTGTGGGGTAGGTAGGGACAACTGAAAAGTGAAAAATAAAAACTGTTTTTACAAAAAAAAAAAACAACCGACTTCCAAAAAAAACTTTAATTTCGGAAGTCGGTATCGTTGGTTGTAGCTTTGTAGTGTTTTTTTTTTGGAAGTCGGTTGTTTTTTTTTTTTTTTTAATATTTAATTTGTTTTGAGTGTGACTTGAAAAAATTAAGGATGTGGATGATTTTGAAATAAAACTGATTCAATCAAATTTAAAACATTTTTATTTAAAAAATATGGAAGTGGTAGTTACTTACGAGTTTTTTTTACATTTACATTATACCACATGTACTTTTAAGCTATTTTTCTGGTTAACATTATACCTACCACATTTAGTTTTAAATGCTTTTTTTTTCAGGTTTACGATTACACGTTTATATTACACCATGCATCATGATCATGTTATAAAATTATTTTTGTTCCTAAAATTTACTAAAATCTAAGAAACGTGTAGACGTAACAACAAATGCCAAACATTTGTTGTGAATAATTTTCTTCATAATTTTTACGTTCTTCTTTGTCGTTATCTTCATTTTTGCCATCGCTTTTCTCTTTATTTTCGTTTTTATCTTCATTTTCATTTAAAAAACTATTCCGGTCCGTCTACAGGAATGGAGAGTGAAAGAAAATTATAGTGGAAGGTTTTAAACAATATTTGCCTAATAAAATTTAGACAATTTTTCTTTCATATCCTTTTCCAAAATGTATCATCTCGTTGAATTATTTCCGTCTTGAGTTTTTCTTTTTCGTTCTCCCATACGGCGGATAGGCAATATTTTCTTTGGGTCACGTGTAGCTGTCCTTGTATTTGATAATACCAAGCATGTTTTTTGTTGATGACTAGTTCGCCTGTTTTTGTTTTTTGCCAGAAGTTTACCTTTTTCTTTTCAATTGCTGCTGCAAGGCCCATTTTATTGGCTGTCAAAGGACACTTCACTTCAACCACAGTATCTTCTATAGTTAATCTATCAGGCGATGCACCCAAGAAACATAGTTCTTGGTCTATAAATAAACCACAGGGTCCAATGATTATGTGTTCTTGTACAGCCAAATGTGCGAGGGTGGTTTTTTCATTTTGGCCATGGCTTATGGATTGGACGTGATCAATTTTTTTTAGATAAAGTATATGATCTTTTACTAAATTAGCACATGGTGTATTAGTACGCCTTTTTATAACCCTACCGAAATTGGATGCAGTCAATAAAGATCTTCTCATCTCAAGCCATTCTTCATTAGCACTTTGTAAAATAGTTTTTCTTTCAATCGTTGCTCGCTCCTCATCAGTCTTTTTTAATTTTTTCATGATATCTTTTTTCATTTTATCCAGTACTTCTACCGGCATATCAGGCTTTTCACATGACTGGCCATAGTCCTTATCACTTTGTTTTTTTACTGAAAATTAGCCGTCTCTCTTTTTTGTGTACCTTTTACTGAGGATTTTTTGTTTATGTATTCTTTCTTTCCACGTCTTCTGTTTACCTCTTGGGCTTTTATTGGCCATTTTCTTATATAGCTTTGACATTGCATTTTCTTCATTGAACGACACTGTTGAAGCAATGCATCGCGTCTGATATGAATTTTTCGAGGAAAAGTTAACTCTCTTCCCTCCTACGTATTTCGCAATGATGCTGAGATAGCGTTCCACCACGTTGCTGTCTACGTCATGAAGTAAACTTCGAGCATGGCCGGCAATACCTTGAATCATAATACAGATTCTCTGCCACAGAGAACTTAACATAAAATCATTTGGAATATCATTTTCCTCCAGATTTAATCTTAAGTAACGATATGTTTGAGGAAAAACTTACTTCTATATTATAATTTAACCCTTCTGTTTCTTGGTTTTCAGTCTGGATATCATATTGACTTACAGGAGCACTATCCACCTAAAATCCCATTAATCCATTATTCAATTTTAAAACCAATTCTTTTTTAAAATTCAACGTGTTTGTGGCAAGGTGATGTTGCCCTGCAACGGCTGCAAAGTGCGGCTGATATTATGAATATTACCTGTATACTAAAGATTTCTTCTAGTACACGTTTAGATGAATATGTACTTTTATCAATAACTTCACAATCGTGATCTTCCTGTGGTACCACTGTTTCCAATCTATAAAAAAAATACCATCACATATCATCACTTATCATCTATCGCTTTCCATCAGGCGTGATCGAGGTCAAAAGCGGGCCGCCCATTCAGCAATAATAAAATGAAAAAAATAGAAGATTTTAAATTACGTTTTTAATTATTTTAAATTAAGTTAAAAGGAGGCTCAATAATTTAAAAAAGTGCATCATTAGAAGCGCAAAAAGTTTTTAGAGGATCATTAATTTCAAAAAGTGTCCATCATTAGCAGGTCAATAAGTTTTGAAAGGATAGGTTAAATATTCCTTTTAATAAATCAATTCAATTTCCTCACATAACTTTTTTCTCCAAGTGAATTCAGACATGCTGTCTTAGGATTAATTAAGCAAACTACTCCATGAGGGCAATAAAGATCAACATAGTTCATAATGCTGCAATTAACTTTGTGTCTGGGTACGGTCTACCTATTCTCCTTTGTCAAGTAAGTAAGGCCTTTTACACATTATGCCGTGTCTGCGGCAGCGCCGTCGCGCACCGCCCGCCACGGTATTTTTATCTATACAGTATTCTATCTTCATAAAAACGGTCGGAACGCGAATCATACCTACGCGCCTCGATTTCGGTTTACACTCGGTTAACAAACAGTCTCGAATGCTCCGCAGTGACGAGTGGACGCCGGACGGTGTGACGGTTTCGTAAGCAGTAAGCGTGCAATTTGTGACAAATATTCATTGAAATAAGTACAAGTACTTACTTAATATGGCAAAGAGACTATATTGTGCTGTTTTTGGTTGTTTGAATTCGTCAATAAGTTTTTTTATTAAATCTATTGATCAAAAAGACCATGTATTTTTATTGAACTCTTTCTATTCCATTCACAACGTGTTTCTATTTTATAAATAAAAAGTCTTTTTTACAAAATAAAAACTACGGACTTCAAAAAAAAAACAACACAAAGTAATTAACTTTAATTTTGGAAGTCGGTGTCGTTGGATCTGAATTTTCGTTTATTGACACCGACTTCCGAAATTGAAGTTATTTTTCACTTTGTAGTGTTTTTTTTTGGAAGTCGGTTGTTTTTTTTTGTAAAAAAGTTTTTATTTTTCACTTTTTTTTAGTTGTACCTACCTACCCCGCCCAAATTCATATAACACTAATTGCTATGTTAATATCAGTGACAGGAAGCTATTGAACACATCTGCCTACCCCTTTAAAGGGTATAGGCGTGATGTTATGTTGTGTGATTGCGTAAACTGGCATTTATTGAAGAGTTCCGTTGTCTGTCTCCGAAACTCATCATCAGATCTTTACGAAATTTAAATGGGACCATTTCGGAATAAACCTCTTTTGAACAAAAAAGAATTTTGCAAATCCATCTAGGTACATATTTTTATGACGGAGTTATGTCTGAACATACATAAAAAAAAAATAGAAACATCCGAATTGACAACCTCCTCATTTTTAGAAGTCGGTTAAAAAAAAATATTTACCTATAGGTACAGTCACAAAACTAGAAAGAAACTCAAGTAGGTTGATGAAATTAAAATACTGTAGGCGGGAGGGGTTATCGCGTGTTTACGTACCGCGCGACTGTAGGTACATTATAAAAAAAAAATTATATAATACAGCGGCACAGCCGCCGCCGCGGTGCCGCTGTATTGGTTGCCCTTGGATTTGCATGAACCCTTGCACACGGCGGCGCCGCGGCCACGGCGGCAGCATGATTCGGCGGCGAGTATTGCTACGGTTTTATCAAAACTCGTCGGCGCCGCCGCCCGCGGCGCCGTGTGTTCATACAAATCCAAGGGTGACTGACTGATGCAGCGGCGCCGCGGCAGTGGCGGTGCCGCTGCAGCTGCGGCATAATGTGTAAACAGCCTCAAAGATAGGTACCTAACATTCATACATAATATTATGAATCAATTTATTATAAACGAAATCAATAATAATAAAAACCAAAATCTTGCTTGTGATAATTTTCATCGCAATTTTTAGATGAATTTGTTATTTCGTTATGCCCAATATCAATAAGTCGCGGTCTGTTAATAAAAACATTAGGTGCTTTTAGTTTTTTTTAAATTGTAGTTTCGCATTAGAAATAACTTCCGTGTTGATATTTACGACTGTCTTTCTCCTGTGAAAGATAATTACATTGTAGACGTTTTAATTATTATTTATAAAAAAATAATAAATACATAATATATATAAATTCAAAATACATTTAAAAAGAAAACTTCGGTTAGAGAATCCCTGGGAATCGAACCCGGGGACTCTTGAATACAAATCTACACATCGGCCTCATACGCTAACGTAACAGTTGCAAATGTAGTTGAAAAAATTGAGCTTATGCGTCATGACTGCACTATCTTAGACGTTTCTAAATTCATAGTATTATTGTTAAAAAAATAAATATTCAATAATAATAAAATGCTCTTATTTTTTAATTTCGTATATATATATATAATATGTTCAGCGTTTTATATGAACGTTTTGTAGTCCGAACGGAATTTTTCACTTCATATTTACAATAAATGATAATTGATAACAAATGGTTACGCTATTTTAACTTCAATGTATTATTTACACGAAATAAAAATATTTACGCAATGAAGATTATGCAAATAATAATAAACAATGAATTTACAAATTAAACTTTACAAAAACATAACAATCTTGGCGGAAATATTGCGGCGAAAAGAGCGACACGTCCGTATAGCATCAGGCCTCGGCCGGCAGTGTCGCTACACAGCGTTTACGCACACATACGCACGTATTTTGTTCGAAAATAATGAATATGCTATTTACAAAGAATCTATTGTTTGGACAAAAAAATTAAAACACTAGTATTTTAGTATGTTGCTTGTAGAACAATCTGACAAAAAATGAGAATGATTGTATGTATTTTAGTATGGATTTTATTGTAAAAAGAAAATTTTTAGAGGTATTTTCATGATTTTTTTCTATCGTATCAAATTAGTTGTATTATGTTTTCACCACACTATCTATCTAGCATATATCCTGAAGAATATCATATATTTTTCTGAATTTTTTCACTGTAGTCTATCATATACTTTTATTGTTTCGAAAACTTGCGTTTAGGTCTTGTAAGCCCCTTAAGTGCGGGCTTGTGCTATAATATTTTTTATCGTGAGGTCAAGCTTGGTCAAATATATGTAGAAAGAGTTGTTCATAGTGATGTGTACAAAGACCCCTTTAGTTTTCAGTTATTTCATTAACGCCTTGTATAATTATGATTGACATACTTAACAGCGCTGATTCAATATAGGGAAGATAAACTCCAAACACCGAACTAAATAATTGATAACTTAATCAAAATGGTTCAATCTCGCATCCGATATCAGTATGACGTCACTACTGATCAAATCTCAGCAAAAACGGGTTGTGGTGAATATCGGTCAGTATTACGTGGTTGCTATGGTTACATAATACATTGTCACGTTTCCTTGCTAAGGAAATTAAATACGATTGCGAGCAGTATCTAAATTACCTCGCTGGACAATTAACGCTAACGCATTCTTTGGATTGAGTGAAAAACGCTTTTCCATACTTTTGTAAGCCGTTTAATGTGGCTGTTAAATATCATGTTTGTTATAGCGATTGATTAATCGAAAGATCAACACCAAAAAGAAATTTCACATTAACTTGAAATAGTCAATTAACCTGAAAAAAAACATAACTAAAAAAAAAATAGATAACATTTTTTTTTCCATTTGAAGACACAAAACACTTTTATCACAATGCCTATACCTAAAAAGTAAGATACATCTTTAAAAAATGGTTCTTATCTCTAAACTCACCTGAGTATGTGAATAAAACATTGAGAAGTTTGACACTATGACGGGAACTGGTAGCGCGATGGTCAGTACCCCCGCCAACGCGCACAGGGCCCCCACGAACATTCCTAGATACGTCTTGGGGGCCATGTCTCCATAGCCCACCGTGGTCATTGTCACGATGGCCCACCATAGCCCTAGGGGGATGGACTTGAATTGATTGTCGGGGTTATCCTGTGGACAAAGGAGAATGGTTAGAATAATTAATCAATGTTGGCGTCGAATAATTATATCACATGGGGTAATAGAAAATGTTTCGCTATGAGTAAACTGTTGCTCATTCCATTCAAGTGTATGATTAGATTAGGAAGCCAGCAAAAAGCTACAATTTATATGATATATATTTAGTTAATACCCATACTAATCCGAGCTTAATATTTTAACACTAAGTTTGGTAGTCAACAGTTCCATAATACTAAGCGTTACAATTAAAGGGGCTTAAGCGAACCCTTTTGTAGCTCCCACTAATTGGTTCTCATTAATTATTAGAAATCAAACAAAATATTATATCAGCGATCAATGTTATTAGTTATTTTTAAAATTAAAAACTGAAAATGTTATCGAAGTTTTATAGAGGTTCGAACCTAGCCAGTAAATATACCAATCTTTTTTTTTTTTTACTTCTTACGTACTTTCACAGTAAATCGTGAACTGATTTACGATAAAGAAAAATCAACTATCGCGTACCTATATCAGAGAGAAATAGACGGGCCCGTGGCTAAATAATAACAGCAGCACAGGTCGTTCGATCAGGTTAAGCCGCGGTTGGTCTGTGGATGGGTGACCATCTTTATATACAGTGACCCCTCCGTGCCTCGGAAAGCACGTTAAGCCGTTGGTCCCGGCTGTCATTCGTGGATCTTTGACAGTCGTTACGGGTAGTCAGAAGCCCGAAAGTCTGACCACCGGTCTTACCAAGGGGTATTGTATTACCCAGTAATTGGGTTGTGAAGATTAGATAGGCAATCGCTCCATGTAAAATACTGGTATTCAGCTGCATCCGGTTAGACTGGAAGCCGACCCCAACATAGTTGGGAAAAGGCTAGGCAGGCGATGATGACATAAGAGAGAAATAAGCATGGCATCTTTTTTTTGTGCAAGAAAAGGCTTTTACCAGTGGAATAATTATTTAGTGGAATAATAACTGCCTGTAATCCAGTTCACAACAATACTGGCCAGTATTGTTGTGAACTGGATTACAGGCAGTTTCATTTTCAACCTAAACCAAGTCTCTGAGGAAAGCGTTAAATGAAAACAAGAAAAACCGCAGATAATTGTATTACAAGAATCAGTCAACCAATTTCAAATTAATTAATCCTAGTAATTAAAAACACTTTGTTAGATATGTCAGTATCAGAACCCCGTTTTAAAACGAGAATCTGGGTTATATCGTGACATAATAAAATTGATTTTATTATTGCCCACTGACCCCTTTCATGAGGTAAATATAGCCCTTCTACACTGGTTATGTCAAACACGTGTGGTAGCCACTGAACTATATGTCTAAAAAAGTAAGAAAATTCTCCCTACTTGCTGTAATAATGTGATTTTCAGCGAATGACAGGCTAGTTTTCCTGCATGTTAACCCGGCGAGCGTAAGGTTGGGTGTTATACACCCAGCCTGTAATAAATCATTCGATATTTTTTATCTCGTACGTCAAAATGAGTTGTGCGTCTGAGTAGCTGCGCGGGGGGAGGTAAGTAAGCGTTGTGTTTCACGACGCAGTTGACAACCGACTGGCTAGGTGTTTAGACGGTGTCCAAGCTGCGTCTGGGTGAGTTTCACCCACCTTACGCTTCGTGTTACAAATTTTCGTAAATACTTTTTTGTTTTATATTCGATTTATTTAGTTTTTTTTTTTATTTGTTCAGGTAAATAATTAATATGACATGCGAAGAAAACCAAAGAATATTATTAAGACTTTTCGAAGCAACTGGTGACGATAGTTCTTGTGATGATTCCGGTAGTGACTTTGAAGTTGATAATGTTAGTCAAAGAAGCTCTGAAAGTGACTCGGAACAAGAGATAGGATTACAAAACAAGGGAGAAAAAGAGTCAGCTGGATCCGAAGAATGTGAAAGCGAAGGAAAGAGGTCATATTTGCCAAAAGCCAGAAATGATTACCTTTTATAACCAGACCAAGGGAGGTGTTGATGTTGTAGACGAGCTGTGCGCCAATGCCAATGCTATGTTTCACGCAATACAAAGCGCTGGCCAATGGTAATTTTCTATGCAGTTCTGAACATGGCTGGTATAAATAGCATCATAATTTACAAATGAATTTTTCTTAGAGACCTAGGAATAGGTTTGGTTTCAGAACACTTGCAAAACAGAAAGGAGAATCAGCATTTACCTCGAGAGCTTCGCAAAAGAATTTTAGATCAAGTCTGTGAATCCTCACACTCACAACAACCTTCAAATAAAGTTCCTAAGCCCATCAGTAGATGTGAAATATGTCCCACTAAAAAAGACCGCAAGACTAAACACACTTGTTATAAATGCAATCGTTATTTGTGTATGGAACATGCTGTTTTTACGTGTGGATATTGCGCTCAAACTGAAGATGATTATGAGAATTCTAAATAACTATATAGTATAAGTTTAGATCTCATTTGTTTCCAAATTTTATTAGCTAGAAGGAAAAGCTTTTCGTTCTGTTTTTTTTAAAGTCTACTTTTTTATAAAAGAATAATTCCAAGTGCCATGCTATGTTTAAGTAAAAAATGTTGATTTTGTTAATTTCGTAAATAAAGATTAAAAAATAGTTGTTCGCTTTATTTGTCCCTCTCAAACACTTCTTGAATTATTAAATAATGACATTAGTAAATAAAAACATAATTAAAATATGATAAACACATTAAAATGGCTAGTCCATTATGGGTTTGCTGCACCCACCTTACGCTCGCTGTAACAAATATTAACCTTACGCTCGCCGGGTTAAAGAGGGTAAAAAGATGGTAGACGTATGTCGTGCATGTTGAGATCCTGTGAAATGATGAACGAAAGATTTTTTTTGTGCCAATATTATTTGTAATTTTAACTTGTTTTGTCAGTTTTTTTTTGTGTATAATTTCTTATTGTTATTCCTTTCTTAGTGTAAATATAATATAATCAGTTCTTTTTTAATTTTAGATGTGTATTAGCTTGGATTTATGACAGTTATGTTCTGCATGTATATATAAAAGAGCATAATCAGCCTATTATGTTATTTGGACATAGGCCACTCTGTGAAAAAGAATGGGCTGAAATCCACATCGCGCTGGGTGATGTCACATGTCTTTAAATTGTCAGTTCTAGGATATGCCGGTTGCCGCACGATGTTTTCCTTCACCGTATTCAGAGCAGTGGTGATGAAACACATGATAAAGTGCCTGCATGGGTTCAAAACCACGACTTACAGCTTATCAGTGGCGGCTGTTTCCACAGGGCAACCATTCCCCCCCTATAAAAATATGACGTGGTTAAGACTACTAAGGTACAGTCACGCTACTACAATCTGTCAAATTTCTTTAATAGATTTTCAACTTTATCGCTAAAGCACAAGGTTCAAAGTTGATTGAGAAAATTTGACAGTTTGCTTGCTGGCTTTGAGTGCTGGCGTCTGTACCTATATGAATGAATTTAATGGCACCCAGTACCAGCCCCAGAAAAGCTACTGTCAAAATTAAGGCCTCTTGCATTACACTTGATTAAATGCATTTAGCGCTTAATCAATTGAAAATACAGTTGTTTTGATGAGGTTCATGAATTTCATTCGTAATTATTATTATTTCATTGGTTCATTTGGAAGCGATTCTAGGTCACTTGCACCACGATTCACAAAATTCACAGAAATAGAATGAAGACATCGGTATATTTCTATCAATCGTTTAAGATGTCAGAGATAGAATTTTTGAAATGCGTTTAGCATTAAGTGAATTTAGGGACTTCGCATCAAGAATAACAATTTTAATATTGAATCACAAAAGTCAGTATTTTTCCTTATTATTAGAATACATTGTCTTTTTGCATACACGTGTTGTTGTGACAAATAAACCTATTTTTCTTTCTTTCATCATCATCATTTATGCCGAAAGACGTCCACTGCTGGACATAGGCCTCACCACGCAAGCACCTCCACTTCGACCGGTTCTGTGCATCTCGCATCCAACGGGTTCCTGCGGCCTTTACAAGGTCGTCGAACCACCCTGTTTTTCTTTCTTTGATAAAATACAATTTTATATCAATTCGGCGTATGATTATTCTTTACGAGCTCAAGGAGGCCCGCAATACGATTATTCTGCGACACACCTGGGATGTGTAAGCAATATTGCCTCTTTGGTTATTTTTGTTCCAGCCCCTTTTCGTTTATATATGTCAATTTTCTTCTGATCTCTTTGGTTTCGCGAGGATCCCAATGTACCTACTCGTATACAAAGGACCGATTCGATTCGAAGGAGAATTCGATTTAAAAGACGATTCTATGTTGTTGGTCTTAATAATAGATTTTGTTTTTGTAAAGAAAGAAACCTAATAAGTTGGTTTGTGCCTAATATCGCAAGCAATTAAAAAGAAAAACACAAAAAGAAAAACAAAAACAACAAATGAGAAAAATATGCGTCATATCTGTTCGAAACGGCCAGCGCTCAGCATAATGCTGCCACTCAAGTGCGAATCATAGCCACAACCTAGCTACTGGGTAATACGATACCCTTGGTGATTAAGACTGTTTGTCAGACTTTTGGGCTTCTGACTACTCATAACTCACAAAAACTCAAACTCAAAGCATTTATTTCAATTAAACCTTGTACAGGCACTTTTGAATTGTCACGACTGTCAAAGATCTACGAATGACAGCCGGGTCCAAACCAGCGGGCCGGGTTAGCTTGTTTTTCGAGACACGGAGGGGTCTCGATATGTAATGGAGGACCACCCATTCACGAGCCAACCACGACAAGCGTGGCTTCACCTTTGGTCGATCCGTACGGTTGTTTAGCCATGAGCCCCTTCACTAATCACATAATTACTTCACAAGTTTAACTAATCACAAACCACTAACTCATTATCTCAGTCGGAAGACTCTTGCCCACGTCCATTTACGCGACCTTCGTAGAACGCACCTGCTACAAAATCTCCCAGTAAAACTAAAAGGTGCAAAGCATTATAAACTGTAATTACAACATCGCTTTGAATAATTAATTAATTCTTGTCACCCAGTTCAATTCACGCAAAATAAATGTTATTTGATTGCATTTTCAATTTGTGTCTTGTGTGCACTAGCCATTGTTTGCGGCTTTGAATGCGCTGTTTGTGTTTTGAAACTAAATTGATATAGCATTTAGAGGTAGTTAGGTAAACTATTTTAGTAATAAACAGTATATAAAAGCACATGTCTATTTATAAAGCTATATCGGAAAGCGTATTATGAAACTCAAATGGAGTTAGGCAGGAAAATTGGTAAGGCGCAGTGATGATAACTATGACAGAGTGGCGTCTAAGACGAGATGTCAGTCCTTTGGCGGCACGATGCTTGATATAAAAGAGTGTCCTTGGAGTTTCTTGCCCGTTCTTCTCCATAGAGATCTACGTTTAGGTATATGGGCAACTAGCTTCAACTTTCTGACTAACTGACCGACTATTTAATTTTGACAATTCAAAAGTGCCTGTACATGGTTTAATTGAAATAAATGCTTTGAGTTTGAGTTTCAAGATAACATTGTTGCAATCGCGGGCAAAACCTAGATGAGGCCGGCACAGGAGCGTGGGGATTGGCATTTTAAAAGAGAGGCCCAGCGCTGGATGAAGTCCAGCTGTGGGTGACGAAGATGATGATTTATAAAGCCTAAACGAGACTTTCAAGAACATTTCAGCGCTGCGTTTTTGTTAATTAAAAAAAACTCTTTTTACAACAAAAATCTTACGTTAGGGTTTCTGGTAAAATTACTTTTTAGTCT
The DNA here is from genome assembly GCA_927399505.1 of Luperina testacea. Taxonomy (NCBI): domain Eukaryota; kingdom Metazoa; phylum Arthropoda; class Insecta; order Lepidoptera; family Noctuidae; genus Luperina; species Luperina testacea. Next base: position 2,045,259 of record OV656774.1, read on the forward strand.
AATATTTTTAGGACACAAAATCTAGTGTTCATAAAAAACTTAGTCTACCCTTTTGCCAGAGACTACGTTCATGTTCAATATTACCAAGCTCTCATTCTGTTCAAGTAATTATTGTTTATTATTTTAATAATAAATAATAATAAAAAAGGAAAAAAAAAGTTACATTAAAATCAAACAAAAAACACCTGTGCGAGGCCTAAAAGTTATCATATTACTGCGATATTTAAAAAATAAATACCAAAGCGCTGGTATTCTGAAAGAGCCAAAAAAGACAATAGAAACCTCGATTTGCCATGGAATGGTAGAGGTCATGCAGAGGATTCGTGTTTTTTAAGACTAATTTAACCACTGAAACTGAACGCTATCAGCACATCTAAACCGCGTTCCAACCAAAAGTTCAAACTTTGGTTTTAATTCAGTTTCATTGGTGAATTTCTCCCTTAGTGACATTTATTCTGTAGTATAACCCCAACCTTTATGTACAGATGCCAGCACATCAAGCTATCCGAAACTGTCAAATTTTCCCAATCAACTTTGAACCTTATGCTTTAGCGATAAAGTTGAAAATCTATTAAAGAAATTTGACAGATAGTATTAGCTTGATATGCTGGCGTCTGTACAAGCACTTTTTTATGTAATATCAAAAAGTGGTTCTACCCTTTGGGCAAAGAATAAGTCACCCGTTTCCTATTCACGGGAGTCGTAAGGGAATTAATACACATTAACTGAATGAATGACCAGCAGAGTTATCCTGTCTATTTAATAATAACAAATTGAAATCCGTCTGCAAAATGAAATGTAATGGTCATTTATTTTCCTTTGAAGAGCAGTGGTGGCTCAGTGTTAATGGCGGTGACTTACGTGCTGTAGGTCGCGGGTTCGAACCCAAGTAGACACTTTAATTTGTGTAAATTATTTCATTGATGCTCTCAAAATGGTGAAGGGAAAATATCTTGAGGAACTCGGCATATCGTAGAACCATAAATTCAAAGACAAGACAGTGACACCTACCAACCCGCGTGGTGGATTACGGCCGACTCCCTCTCGGAGGGAGAAGGCTGGTTAATTAAGCTCATTTTCCTTTGAAAACTATAATTATTTGAGTGAATCTTCAGCAGTACTAATAATAATAACTCGTTATTAATATCAAGACAATGTAAAGGCAATGGACGGAGCTACAGGTGGCTTATCCACAGTAAAAGTCACAAAACGAATAATATTGCATTACATTTACTTAAAGAATATGAGAAAGCAACGAGGATAACACTCATACATATGTATTACTTATGTAATATATGTATCTCAAGGCTGATAATAAAACGGAGCGCATAGAAAAAAATACATTGGCGAGGAAAATTTCAATACTGGAGCATATTGGTAAAGTTTCGTAACGCATTCTTTGGCGGGAATATAACAGCTGCGCGTTCGGTTTATGAAGTGATGTGATGACATCGATATGAAGTTATCGATACATGTTTTTCTGGTTGGCATTGACATTAATTTATGGTTCTAGGGTATGCCGGTTTCCTCACGATATTTTCTTTCACCGTTTTGAGAACAGTGTTGATGAAATAATTTACTCATCACCTAAAATCTACAACTTGTATATCGCGGCCGATACCACTGAGCCAGCAGTGCTATCTGAGAAGAATGCTTCTGTATTATGAAATGATTATGAGTACAGATTTTCTATTTCACGAAGTCCGTTCGGCTTTGATTGTAGTAGTGACGTAACCCGACAAGCGCTCTCCCAGAGCGGCTGCCCCTTGCTGCCGTCGCATGAGGCTATTTCCGCGAAGGTTTACCGTTTTACTTCACTCATTGTTAAGTCTCTGTTGATCACAATGTGCATGTGCACGCTTGACAACATTCATAGCCAAACGGACTTCGTGACATAAAACATCTGTACCATCACCACATTTGAAAAAAATACGACTCATCATAAGATTTCCTGCTCCGCCCTACTATATTGTTATTTCAGTGTGTAAGACATCGTCTTGGACATGCATGAATGTATGCACAATTAAGGCGATTTTCAGATGACTGAGCGAAGAAATGGGTTATTTTTTATTTGCTGGATACCGAACTGCGTATTTATAAAGAAACTACTAATGAAAAAAAATGCATTGCAGAAAACTGAGATTTTGTTTTACTGAATTTATCAATTATTTTCATATAAAATTATTTCCAATGCTAAACGAAATCAAGAGCAGCGTTGACTGCAATCCACTTCCCTAGGGTCGCATGGGAGCGTTTTTCCGTGGCGATTTTTTTTCGCATACGGGAATTTTCAAAGTACTGCTTTGCGCTAAGAGTTAAAATTCCAGTATGCGATATTTTCACGTCTGTTTCCTAAAATTTAAACTTTTGCTCTAAAGTAAAAAGTTTAAATTACTATCGATACCATTTTCACCTCAGCAGCACATCCCTATATTTTTATAATGTCACCCAGTGTATTACACAGAGTGTTAAAGTAAACGCTACCACGCGACACAGTGTAACCAGGTTTTTATTTGTCTTCGCAATGTTTATGGTGGCCAGAAGTTTTGCCATAAACAGGGTGTGTGCGTAACACAAACAAAAACTTCTGTCTATGTGGCCTAGCTTAAGCTTAAAAGAGTGCGGTACGATTCGCGGTCGAGTACGGTCGCGTTTTGCGCTGCACAGTACGAATATTATATTCGCGAATTGCGCGGCTGTAGCCGCTGCCCGTTTTCCGCTATGAGTTCCCAAACTCTCATAGCCAACGAAGTATTGGCATTCATCAAACATGCCATCGATTACATGGACGAGATCAGCATCTTGCAGATCTGCAAGTCATCGTTCAAGGAGGAAGAGATTAGCAGTGCTAAGTTGCTGCTGTTCACAACGCTTGGCAAAGTCAGCCAGATGCCGTCTCGTCGAAGGGACGGTACAGTGAAGAGTCTCCAGGACATCGTAACGCTGATGAAGGAGACCGACCCGGATGACGTGCCTGAATTCGTGGCGAAGGATCTGCACAAGCTGCCTCCCGTCACGTTCGACCACGTAGACGTCACCAGGCTGCTGAAGGATATTACATTCCTGAAGCAAAGCCAGGCCGAGATGCAGCATAAGCTGGAGGTGTCCAACAACACCATCAGTGATCTACGGGCAGAAGTAGTGCTCTTGCGCAACGCAGTTTCTGCAAGTAGGTCACCTACCGAAGCCGCAAATGTGAACACGCTTCGCGGGGCTCAAAACGCCTCTATCTGCAGTTTCGAGTCGGCGGGCTCGAATGCGTCACCAACTGCCGAGAATGCATGCGTTGCAACGCGTGCCGTGGCCGTCCCTGCCTCGACACAGGTGGAGACAACGACGTGTGTAGGTTCGTCGAACCCCAAACGAGCCTACGCAGCAATAGTAGCTGCTAACAAGCCTGCTGAATCGCAAAAATCGCAGGCAAAAATAGCGGAAACACCGAAAGGGGGTAAACGGAGCCGGTCGAAAACTAAGAAGGTTTTGAAAAGGCAGGATCCAGAGAAGGACACGTGCGACAAGGATGGTTTCATCAAGGTGGAGAAGAAGAAGAAGAAGCAGCCTCCTTGTCGGAACCAGTGCGGCACCGCGCTGGCAGGACCCAACATGCTGCTGCGTCCAGCAATCCCGACGACGCAGCTGTACGTGTCCAGACTGCACCACTCCACGAAGGTTGAGGAGATCGTGGAGTACATGCGTGTGAAGACCAACTGGACTTTGAGGGTCGAGAAGTTGGAGTCGCGTCACAACACGAACTTCAAGTCGTTCGTGGTTCGTGTTCCGACACATCATCTCGAAAAGTTCCTCAAGGAAGAGTTCTGGCCGAAAGGTGTTGTGTACCGCCGGTTTCGTGGCCTGCTACATGACACCAGTCAGCGAAACACGATGCCGACACTTCGTGTGCGTTAGTTTTTAGTTAATATAATTTTAATGTTTTATGTATTTATAGTATTTTTAAGTTATATTGATATTGTATTGTATGTGTTTTATATGGGCCTTGACGCCTGAAATAAATGGATAAATAAATAAAAATAAAAATTAATCATCTGGTCATATACTATTTGTGGGACTGTCATGGGCAGAGTTTGGGGCTTATTACAGATTTGATGGACAAAACAAAAGACAGTCAACTTCTGGTAACCAATTTACTGGGGAATATTTCTTACGCCCAGTTGTCAACATTTGTCAGGCTTTTGACTCCCCATTCTATGTGATTAGGTCTAATTTTCTATTCTCTCTTTCTTATGCTATTTTCGAGAAAAATAAACAATGAAAATATTGTAAATTCCCAGCAGAGTTCAGGGCCACTGTTACATAAAATATGCCTAAAATAGAAATTCTTTTATGCCTAACATTGTTAGCTAAAATTCAATTAATCACTTTTCCAGTAACGCGAGCACTAATTTTGACTAAAATTGCATAGTCACCGTTATTGAATTTTTGTATAAACATTTTTGCAAAGCGATTAACGAAATTTTTGTCATATTATCGGATAGCAAACAATCTGGCTGCTAACCGGATAACAAGTTGTCACGGCCGACTCTAGACGTCTACAAGACTATACATATAGGGGGGCTATTCATGATTTCTTTAAAAACGTTCGCATTCTCAATCAATCTGCCCAGCGTTTTCCCCAATTATGTGGGGTCTTTCAGTCTAACCAGATGCAGCCAGTATATTACATGGAGCGACTGCCTATCTAACCTCTACAACCCAATTACTCGGTACCAGGATAACCCTTGGTACGACTGGTTGACAGTCTTTTGGGCTTCTGACTATTCGTAACAACTGTCAAAGATCTACGAATGACAGCCGGGACCGAAAGCTTAACGTGCTTTCCGAGGCACGGAGGGGTCTCGATATGTAATGCAGGATCTCCCACGAGCTGACCGCAGCAAGCGACGCTTAGCTTTCGATCGACTCGTGTGTCTGTTGATTGAGCCACGAACTCCTTACGAACGTTCGCATTCTGTGTCAAAAATACCTCTAATTTACCTGCCTATTAGACATTGATTGATGAGATTGCGACTAGATTTTGAATGTTTTTTGTTGTTGTTTTTTAGTTTTTTATTGTTGTTTTTTGTTTTTTCCTATGGCCTTCTCAAACATTTCAGTGCGGCAACCCACTCAGAGACAAAGTTGGTAAATTAATTAGTATTTGGAATCACAAAATTGGAAGCTTGACAACCGGGTCCGGGTAAATTAACCAAATAGAGACGTATCGTTTAATTTGGCTAATGAATGGGTGTGGGCGGTTTAACAAACATTGTTTCTATAGGTAACTACAAACAGGCATGTCCGTATGTTTGGTTTTCGCGGTACAATGAACGGATCCCGAATTCTAGATGTATTGAACATTGGAACTTGTTTAGCAATAATTGATGCATGTCTATTTGAAATGAAACTAGCTTATCAGCGGGATTCATTCCAAGTAAATCTATCCATACTAATATTATAAATTAGAAAGTAACTCTGTCTGTCTGTCTGTCTTCACGCCTAAACCACTGAATGGATTTCGATAAAATATGGTAGAGAGATAGATTGCATTTCAGAGACGGACGTAGAATAGTTTTTATCCCGATATTCCCACGGGATCGACACTTATGCGGGTGAAACCGCGGGGCGCTGCTAGTAATATATAAACTAATATAATAAAGCTGAAGAGTTTGTTTGTTTGTTTGAACGCGCTAATCTCTGGAACTGCCTGTCGGATTTGAAAAAATCTTTTTGTATGTGATAGTCTAGTTCTTGAGGCAGGTTACAGGTTATCGTCACATTATTATTTTGATTTATTATTTTTTTGCTTCAGTACCATGTAACGGGGTAAATAGGGATGCAGGGGTGAATCGGGACGAAACTTTAAAATAGATTTGAACGTTAAAATAATAAAGTTTGTTGCTAACAAGAGCACTTCGTCTTTAATTATAAAACAGTAAACACAATACAGTATTTTCTGGCAACAAACTATATTATTTCAACGTTAAAATCCATTTTATAGATTCGTCCCGATTCACCCCTGCATCCCGATTCACCCCGTTTTACGGTACGTATAGTTTTTATTGTATTTCTTGGTATTTTGGCGTGGCTAGCTGACATATGTCAAATACTTTAGTATTTTCTAACTGAACAGACAGCTGTGCCGCTGGGGAGTTTGTTGCGCCACTTCTTCTCCCCAGCGAAAGCGCTAGGAAGTGGTGAAGGTCGGGCATTTTGGGGGACTGTCTTTTGTAATTTTGACGTTCGAAAAGTGCTGATTCTCAGCCTAGTTTGAATAAATGACTTTTGAATAAGATCTCAGGGAGCCGAGCAAAAAAATATCCGATAGAACGCTAAGTGAAAAAAAAGTAAATAAGTAAAGGAGGTCCGAAATTTTACGCGGACGAAGTCGCAGGCAGACGCTAGTAAATCATAAAATGTATTCAAAAAGCATCCACAAGTTGCGATTAATAAATTGTTTTAAGCTATAAATACACATACCTTCATACTCTTCATTGTTTTTGGCCAAATTACTTGCTGGAAAAACATGCGGAAAATTAAAACGGTTGGTTGTTTTCATAATAATTTGCCTCCATTCAATCTCTGTGAGGCTTAATTGATATGTTATCGATCATAAGCTGAATTCACCGCTATGCATAGACATGAATACGTCCGAACAGCGATCGTGGAGGCAAGCTGGAGGAGGCTACTATGTGTCACTTCAATATGACCAAATTGGGCATATACTTCAATCAACTCAGTCTATCGCAGTCCACTGCTGGACATAGGCCTCTTTCAGACTGCGCCACAGCACCCAGTCCTCCGCCTTCCGCATCCAGTCTACCCCAGCCACCTTCTTCAGGTCGTTCGTCCATCTAGCTGGGGGGTGTCCCACACTACGCTTGCCGATACGCGGTCTCCACTCCATGACTCGTCTGCTCCACCGGCCATCGGTCCTTCGATGGACATGGCCAGCCCACTGCCACTTCAGTTTGATTACTCTGCAAGCTATGTCAGTAACTCCGGTTCTTTTCCGGATAATTTAATTCCAGATTTTATCCTTCAAAGAGACTCCGAGCATAGCTCGCTCCATAGCGCGCTGAGCGACCTTGAATTTGTGGACCAGCCCGACCGTCAGTGTCCACGTTTCAGCACCGTATGTCATGACGGGCAGAACGCACTGGTTGAAGACCTTAGTCTTCAAATACTGCGGGATAGGCGACGAGAAGACTTGACGGAGTTTTCCAAATGCTGCCCAACACAACTGGATCCTTCTGTCGGTCTCTTTCTCAAAGTTGTGTCTACCGAGCTGGATGATTATATATATACTTATTTAACTTTACTACGGTGAACTACTAAGTAATGCCTTTGTAGGTTAAATGTTTTAAAAATATGAAATACGAAAGAGAGTACAAGCAGGCGCTTTACTTTGTGTAATTTATTTCATGACCACTGCTCTCAAAACGGTGAAGGAAAATATCATGAGAAAACCAGCATGTCCTAGAAACAAAAATTCGAAGACATGTGTTATCCGCCAACCCGCACTGGGCCCGCGTGTTAGATTATGGCCCACTCCCTCTCACAGAGAGGAGGCCTGTGTCCCAGCAGTGGGAACATTATAGGGTGATTATGATGAAGAGGGTAAAGAAAAGACTTACTAGATGATAATTTATTGCTCAAAGTTTGCCTTTCCATCCTTTAAAAAAATCCTTTTAAATAACTGAGAAAAGGGATTCCTTACCTCAGTTATTTAAAAGGATTTTTTTAGTTAGTATCAGTTATTTATGGTTGATAGAGTATATTTTCTTCCTCTATAGATCTCTTTTGGCTGCTATCTCTGAAGCCCCTCTTTCTAGTCATATTATCTTTCAAAACAGGCTTTCTTACACGTTGGTGTTTGTTCAAGCTTATGAACGCAGCTAAACCACGTCATCTTCATCAACCAATCGCGTTGCTTTTTGTGTAACCAATCCTGATACTCCATGTTTAGCTTTTAAGTTTCAACTACCATTTTTTGAACTACTTCACTTTAAGCTCTATCCAAGAATAGATCAATTTAATATATCCGCATTTTTTATTGAAATAAAGAAGTCACCCTTAATCCTATATTATAGCTAGAAATAGCACACACATAAATTTGGTCCTTCGAGTCGGACATCAGCGATCAAGAATTTGGATATACGACGACGACGGTTGGGCATTGATCAACGCAAGATCCTCGTCAATCATCATCAGCAGCATCGCAGCGCATTTGGTGAGACGAGCCAACCAGAATATCCAAAACCTGTCCATTCCCCTGTGTGATCTCGGTTTTTGTGCTAAATTCCAGTGTTGAGCCACCTCTGCGTGACCACGGCGTGACCGCTACGTGTCGGTTGCGTACTTCACGTTCAAGCTGATACCGAAGCTTCAATCACCGCTTCAGCTGCTGTGAATATCGCGCACCTGTTTAATCGTGAGTACTTCCACACCATTCCAGAATGACTGACGCTAAGGAGAAAATTAAAGAGCTTAATAATAAAAGAGGTCACATCAAAAGGACTCTCACTAATTTTAAAAAGCATGTAGAAGCTCTAGACGGTAACGTTTTAACTGTTAGGCAGCGTACGGAGTTGCAATTGCGTGTTTCAGGCATTCAAGAACTATACTCGTTATTCGATGACGTTCAATACAAAATTGAAACATTAACCACGTCCGAAACAGACATTCCAAAAGCATTAGAAGAACGAGATAGTTTTGATTCTGAATATTATTCAATATTAGCTAAAGCGCAATGTTTAATTAACAATGAAGATGAGGAAGCTGATAATTCAAATGTATCAGCCGATAACCACTCAATTCAAACGTCGTCTGTTAAACTACCTACTATATCTCTGCCTGAATATGACGGTTCATACGAGCACTGGCTAGAATATCGCGATATATTTTTATCCCTAGTTCACAATTGCCGATCTATTCCTACAATACAGAAATTTCACTACCTTAAATCATCATTAAAAGGCTCTGCTCGCTTAGTGATCGATTCAGTTGAGTTTTCTGCAGATAACTACATTGTGGCATGGGAATTACTTCTCAACCGTTACGATAATTCTACACTTCTTGCTCAGAAGCACGTCAAATCTTTATTTTCCATGCCGTCAGTCACAAAAGAATCATCGCCGCAGATAAGGAAACTTATTGACATAACCCTAAAAAATTTACGCGCTTTGAAGTTACTCGGCGAAAGTATCGAGCATTGGGACATATTAATTATACATATGGTTGTTTCCAAGCTCGACCAAACTACTGAACGCGAGTGGGAACAATATAAGAATTCTTTATCAGTGACGGATGATTCTAAACGCATTAAACTGGATAATTTAATGAAATTTCTTAGGCAGAAAGCAGATATGTTAGAAACACTTTCACACTCCGTCTCACACAGTTCACCCAAAGTCAATTCAACACAAAACAAACCTTCAAACAATTCATCCACACAGAAGGTTAATTGTAACATAGTTACACAAAAACCGGACACCAACACTAACACTAAAACCAAACAATCTCGCAAACGAACGTGTTGTATGTGTAATGCATCGCATCCTTTATATTCATGCCAAAAGTTCCTCGATCTTGGTTTGCAAGACAGAAAACAGCTGGTACGCAGGCACGAAATTTGCGAGAACTGTTTCCGTATCGGCCACACAGCTGCCGAGTGTAGGTACGGTCCGTGCAGAAGATGTGAGAAAAAACATAATTCATTAATATGTGATATTGTGGTCGGGAGCCAAGAACACAACCGCTCGGTCGCCCTGCACTCGGTAGCTGAGGTGCCAACCGCTGTGGATCTCCCCGCCTCTAGTTCCAATACGTCACATACACACGCACAGTCACAAAGCTATTCAATCCAGGTAAATAATGCTCACCCAGACATAAACGCGCAATCGTCGCCCGAGCAATATGAATCTGTGTTGTTATCTACTGCTCTAGTCGAAATACCTGATAAATTAGGTAATTTACACCAAGTACGCGCAATTTTAGACAACGGCAGCGATAGATGTTTCATTACACAATCGTTATGTGACAAATTAAACGTGCAATTAATAAAATCCACTCAAAATGTTCAAGGAGTAGCTTATTCCGTGACGCAGTGCACAAAGTATTGCAATATAGAACTGCGTTCTTTGGATAAAACATTTGCCACACATGTACAATGTTTAGTTTTACCCGGAATTACTTCCAATTTGCCAAACTTTACTTTGCCACGGAAAAAGTTCAGTCTACCCGACAATATTGTGTTAGCCGATCCCACTTTCAATGAAAGCCAAAAGATTGATATTTTAATAGGTGCGAATCTATTTTGGGACCTGCTGACTGAAGGGAAAATAAAACTAAATAATGGCCCTTACATTATTAACACAAAGTTAGGATGGATTATTTCAGGTTCTGTTTTAGATTACCCGCGAAAACCTAATCGTGTAAATTGTAATTTCACGCAATCTATAGATATTCAATCTTTAGATAAACAAGTCCGCAGCTTCTGGGAGCTCGAAGAGTTACCCATTAGCACCAAATCAGCTGACTCACGCAGCGACGATGAGCGTGCGTGCGAGGATCATTTCCATAATACCATGAAGCGCACAGCTGATGGCAGATTTATCGTACGCATACCATTCAAATATGAACCTGATACGTTAGGTGATACATTCGCACAAGTTGAACGACGTTTTTATGCTTTGGAAAAACGGCTGGAACGTTATCCAGAATATAAAAAGTTGTACACGGAATTTATGAACGAGTACGAAACTTTAGGTCATATGAGTCGTATCACCACATACGGAACCCCGCATTATTTCATGCCCCATCACGGCGTCTTTCGTCCTTATGCCACATCAACAAAACTGCGTGTTGTATATAATGCAAGCGCAGCTTCAAGATCGGGAAGGTCGTTAAATGATTTACAGTACGTCGGACCACCTATACAAGGTGATTTAATTTCTATTTTACTGCGATTCCGAGAGAACAAGTATGTAGCTTGCGCAGACATAGAAAAAATGTATAGGCAGGTGTTGATTGATAAAGAACAACGTGACCTTCAGTTGATTTTATGGCGCGAAAACAAGTCAGATCCCTTAGGTATTTATCAGTTAAACACGGTGACATATGGTACCGCGTCTGCGCCGTTTCTTAGTTGCAGGTGTCTGAAACAATTAGCACAGGAATGTGACGATCCTGATGTGGCACGGACTATTCGCGAAGACTTTTACGTTGATGACTTAATTTGTGGAAACAACGATAAAAGTACATTAATTCAGATCTGTAATGATACCGCAAAAGTTTTACATACCGGGTGTTTTCCGCTACGCAAGTGGGTGTATAATTTCAATGCAGATTCCAGTTGTGTAGACATGCCCAATGACGCAAAAGATTTCTCATTAGGTGAGCATGTACACAGCAAAACGTTAGGGTTGGGATGGTACCCACATTGTGACGAATTATATTTCCACACACAGTTTGATTTTAACACAAAACCAATCACTAAACGCACAATATTATCAGGTGCATCACAAATTTACGACCCGCTCGGTTTATTGAGTCCAGTTATTACACAAGCAAAGATATTGTTGCAAAAGTGTTGGTTGCTTAAACTCGATTGGGATCAACCGTTACCGGATGACGTCACGCAAGTCTGGAAACGGTTTATTAATAATTTGTTTATGCTCAATAAAATTCGAGTACCTCGGTTTGTGATGTGCGAACAACCTGTAAACACTGAACTACACATATTTACCGATGCGTCACAAGCAGCCTATGGCACCTGCGCCTACGTTCGTACGATTGATAACGCATCCACCGTCACAGTAAGATTGTTATGCTCAAAGGGTAGGGTCGCTTCTATAAAGCCTGTTATGACTATACCTAGGCTCGAGCTGTGTGGGGCGCTGGTGGGCGCAAGATTATATGAAAAAATCAGGGGTTCGCTGCGATCTAGTTTTGATAAAGTCGTATTCTGGACGGATTCGACTATTGTATTAAGTTGGTTACAAACTCCACCTAACATGTTAAAAACCTACGTCCAGAATAGGGCCGGGGAGATACACGAACTGACAAAAGGCCATTCGTGGCGACATGTTAGTGGTATAGATAACCCCGCCGACTTAGTGTCGCGAGGTCAAAGTGTAGATGCACTGAACGTCAACAATTTATGGTGGTCAGGGCCACATTTTTTGCATGACCCTAAATTTGATAGTTTAAGTGAAGAAACACGCATAAAAATATCGACAGAAAATTTACCTGAGCTCAAAAGTCACGACGCACACACACTTCTTACCCGTCAAACAACTGAAGAAAACTTATTTCCATTTTTCAGGTTTTCTCAGTATAACCGCATGCAGCGTGCTGCCGCTTATGTACTCCGCTTTATACATAACACGCGTTGTAAAGACGATCGGTGGAAGGGGCCGTTGAGTACATCTGAACTAAACAAGTCTACGACAATGCTCGCTAGCTTGTCGCAGCGTGAGTCATTCCCCGATGCGCGCGATTCACTTCTTAGAAAGGGACAAGTAAACAAAACACAGACTCACTTAGCAAAGTTAGACTTATTTATCGATAAAAATAAATTGATTCGAGTTGGAGGTCGTCTAAAAAATAGTCCCAACTTTGATTTTGATAAAAAACACCCCATATTAATCTCTGGTAAACATCAACTTTCATTGTTGTTATTCCGATATGAGCATAACCGGTTGATGCACGCAGGTCCACAGATGTTATTGTTTACTATCAGGGAAGCGTGGTGGCCATCAGGTGGTAGAAATCTCGCACGTCAGACCTGTCATAAGTGCGTAAAGTGCGTACGTATGCGAGGCAAAATAGTTACACCAAAAATGGCTGATTTACCAAAGGAAAGATTAGATTATGGGTTCCCGTTTATACATTGCGGCGTAGATTACGCTGAGCCATTGCTTGTATTGAACCGAAAGGGCAGAGGTGCTAGAACCGTAAAAGCATACGTTTGTTTATTTATATGTTTTACGACGCGCGCGGTACATTTAGAATTGGTCAGCGATCTCACTTCAGAAGCATATTTATTAGCATTAAAACGTTTCATTTCACGCCGAGGTAAACCGGCTGAAATATTTTCTGACAATGGCAGGAACTTTGTTGGCTTAATGAATGATTTCAACAAATTTCTTACCAGTTGTTCTGACGATATAAAAGAGTACGCCACAGCTCAAAATATTAAATTTAAAATGATTCCTCCTTACGCCAGTCATTTTGGAGGCCTGTGGGAGGCCGGGGTTAAGAGTTGTAAACATCACTTGCGACGTGTAGTAGGCAATGCGCACTTAACGTTCGAGGAGCTCAGCACGGTGTTGACACAAGTCGAGGCCATACTGAACTCCCGCCCACTGACTCCTATGTCCACAGATCCGCATGACTATCTCCCTCTTAGCCCTGCTCATTTTCTGGTTGGCCGTCCGATGACTGCACCTGTCTGCGCTGACGTCACCGCCGTGCCTACGCACCGCCTGACACGCTACCAGAGGGTCGAACAAATCCGTCAGCACTTCTGGAGCCGCTGGTCTAAGGAGTACGTTTCTGAACTGCAGACCAGAGGCAAATGGAGAGAAAACCAAGATTGTCTGAAGAAGAACACGCTTGTCCTTATGAAGGATGACAATCAGCCTCCACTAAAATGGGGTTTAGGACGTATTGTTGACGTTTTTCCAGGCAAGGATGGAGTGGCCAGGGTTGCCGATATCCAAACCGCTTCTGGCATCGCACGACGAGCTTTTTCCAAGATCTGCCCTTTGCCAATTCGAGATGAGTAGCTGCAGCGGGATCGCCTGGTTCGAGTCGCTTGAAAGTTACCACTTCCAAGGCCGGGGAGGATGTTCAAGCTTATGAACGCAGCTAAACCACGTCATCTTCATCAACCAATCGCGTTGCTTTTTGTGTAACCAATCCTGATACTCCATGTTTAGCTTTTAAGTTTCAACTACCATTTTTTGAACTACTTCACTTTAAGCTCTATCCAAGAATAGATCAATTTAATATATCCGCATTTTTTATTGAAATAAAGAAGTCACCCTTAATCCTATATTATAGCTAGAAATAGCACACACAGTGTTCATCTGACAACAAATCAGAAACTCCATTCTGGAGGAAAAGAACGGAAGTTGTCTTATGACAAAAACCTCATTGCTCTTCACTAGGACTACTCCAGTATTGTGGATGCGGAACTGCCAGAAGCAAATACCACAAGCGCTCACTCTTTGAAGATCCAAGTCAATTTCGACTTGGAAATACAGTAATAAGGGGTTATGGACAGACATAAATCCTATAAACAAAAGCTCAGTTTTTCAAGAGTCAATTGAATGCCACTTCGAGAAGTCCTACAGCTGACTCAGATTACTGAAGGCAATTCCCGTAATTACAAACGTCCAAAGTCTAGGCACGATCAGTGACGATCCATGTCATAAACTAGTCGAAATTGTAGGTAATTTAGAGGTATTTTGGTAGATCGAGGTTATAAAACGAATGTTCTTAAAAATGCGGGTATTGCCTTTCTTAAAACCAGTCTATAATGTGCCCCCTGCTCTTTTCGAGAGGGAGTAAGCTGCCATCCACCACGCGGGCGCAGTGTGGGTTACATGGCTCAAGTCTTATAATTTTTGGTACAAGAACATGCCGGTTTCCTTACGATGTTTTTCTTCACCGTTTTGAGAGCAGTGGTGATGGAACAAGTAAAGTGCCTGTCTGGGTTCGAAAGCTGTTACCACTGAGCCACTACAGCCCCTTTGATGGCTTCAAATCAACGTATCTACCTTTTCAATAATCTGTGTTTCCAACTTTTTGTCAGTAGAACGAATTGACAGTCAATTAACTTTCAGAGGACCACTCGGTTCCGCTTGAAGGCTGAAATTCAGTCGTTTTTCGCCCACTTATACACGTACACACTGTGCAAAGGTGATTTACAGGCGTATTTTTTCGCATTTTTTCAATGATTACTCTTTTTTATAGGTCGTTTGTTTTCATGATATTTCAATTAGGGGTAATGGATATTTGAAAGATGTAGTAGATTGAATTGATACAGTTTTAATGCTCTTAAATTAATGGTTACTGTAAAATGCGGCTATGGGATTATGCTTTTTTGGTTAATACCCAAAGTTAAGGTCAACTTTGGCAAAAATATCAGAATTTTGAATTTGATCATTCAAACTCCAACCCAAAGCATTTATTTCAATTAAACCCTTTACAGGCACTTTTCAACTGTCAAGAAGTCGGTCAGTTAGAAAATATTAAGCTAGTTGTGCATTCCAAAGCGTATTACGTACATATGGAGAAGAACGGGCATGAAACTCCATGGACACTCTCTTTAATTATATTTTTACAAAAATATTAGTTACATCATTAATGTTGAATTTATAATAATATGTGAGAACGATGTAAAAAAAAGACTCAATTATTTAGTGGTTCACCTTCCATAGTAAAACATAATATACGAGTATGTTCTTGAAAATAAGATGAGAACGGTTAATCTATCTATGAAATACTTATTATAGGTACGAGCCCCATTTATATATGTTTATTAAACTTTTCTACCAAAAGTAGCTTTCAAAAGTTAAATCCACAAAATAATTTCATTATAATAAGCCCTAACATAATATTTAAGAGCTTTATGAAAATGAAAGTTATGTATGAAATTAAATTTTCAGCAATTTATTCAGTGTTCCAGCGAAGTGGCCATTTTGTGGGTATAATCACTTTGTTTTCGTGAGAACGTTGATATGATGCAATTTTCATGAAATCGTAATAGTATATTAAATGCGAATGAAATGGGAAATATAATTGAGTTTGGTTAAGAGTTCCGGGTATTTTTTTTTAATGTAACATTTTTGGGATAAAGTATCCATGATTTTTTTAACGCTTTTCAAGTAGGAAACATGTGTTAAGACTGTTTCAATAATAAATAATTGCGTGGCTCGCGGATTTGCTTGCGTAGAATTTGGAAAACAAATTAACAATCCTAAACAAACACACTGAGTTAGGGATACGACCATCCGTCCCATCAAAAGATAACTGATATCACTTGGAAAGCTGCCACACTATAATGGAATCGCGCTGGATACATGTGCCGCATATCAGACGACCAATGGGCCAAACTTACAATGCGTGTCACGAAAGATGAGACTTGACACACCACGTGGTTTGACTTGCGCAGAACACGATTATAGGTATCTTTAGCCGTATGCGGTCTGAGTGCGGGACGGGACCGGACGTCATAGGGGCGGCGGAAAGAGTGGGGGAGGCGGGGTCAAGTCTCATCTTTCGTGGCACGCATTGTACGACCCAATAGGTCCCTCTTGACGGCAATATTGCGGCAGGCCCAAACGAAGATTGCAGGATAAGCTGGACTCCTTCAACCAGAACTGGTCCTTAGCAGCTTAAACAGAGAGAAAAGGAAAGAGAGTAGAGACGCTTTTGCCTTGTAGTGGGACTTCACAGGCCTGAACAATTATTATTAGGAAATAGGATGGCCCCCTGTTACGTGAAACTTTATCATAACTGACGAAATGTGGGTATACTATAGACACGTCTGCCTAACCCTTCGAGGATTACAGGCGAGATGTGTTATATTACAAAAAAATATTAACATCCGAATTGAAAACCTCCTCCTTTTTTGAAGTCGGTTAAACAAGAAGTTTCTGCACGCCTCCGATTACAGTAACTAGACGTGATTGACGCTTTGAAGTACTCAACAAACAGAGTTCTTCATTAGTAATTAATACGAGAATGGATCAATGAACTGTAGGATTAAGCTAATATAGTACACGCTAAATCTTTTATAAATGATAAATGATTTTATTTTTGTAAGTAGGTTTGCACAAACACTTTTACACGTCAATCAAGTATTTTTTAAACTAGATGAGGTCGGCGTTTCCTATCTGACTACTCTGAGAATAAAGGTTGAAACAAACTCAGAGATCATAGTCTCTTTTAAAGTCCAGACATAATCTTGGTCAAGTTATATGAAGACCATGTAGGTCGATGTCTGAGATGGTCTTTTGAGGAAAGAATCACACAGATTGAGAAGACCTGTCCAGTCAGTGGTCAGTAGTCCGGAATAACCATATTCGGTATCCAAACTCCTCGGTTCCTCAGATAAAAAAGCTTAATCAGGATCTTTGGATATCTCTCTTCTCTTCTTCTCTCGCTCAATAATTAATTATTATAATGCTCACTTTAAGAAACGGCAGACTTTTACAGCACAAATCAAAAATATGTTAATTAGCATAAGCCTATAATATTCCCACTGCTGGGACACAGGCCTTCTCTCTGTGAGAGGGAGTGGGCTGTAATCCACCGCGCGAGCCCAGTGCGGATTGAGAGATGTCACATGTCTTCGAAGTTTTGGTTCTAGTATATTTCGTTTCCTCACGCTGTTTTCCTTCACCGTTTTGAGAGCAGTGATGTTAAAATTATTTACACAAAGCCAAGCGCCTGTCAAGGGTTCGAACCCATGACCTTATCTCGGAAGTCGGGGGTGTTACCACTGGACCACCACTGCTCTGCTAAAGTAAACATTCGAAATGTCAACACAGCATCCATGTTATAATCGTCATTATGTTTACAAAAACACCATCACATTATCCATATGACGTACACCCCTCCCCTATAAGTTGACAATTTCTAGACACTCCATATTTATAAAGCATTAAGCTATCTCCACACGTGTGTAGGTAGGACTTTAAAATAACACGCCAGAATGGCGAATGAAATGAAAGTCCTTAGCATAACATGACGTGATTAAAATAACTTTGCATGTTTTGTGACATTTTCGTGCGTCATAATAATTTCACAATTGAAGCAGTTTATTTTAGTGGTAATGAGAAAGTATGCAGTGAAAATTTATATTAAAATGGACTTTTGGTCTTAAATGTTAAGCTCTAAGGCCGATTGTCCACCGCAGCCGAGAGAGAAGTCACCGAGAAAAAGATTAACCGAACTGAACGTGAAGTCCTGGTGACCGCGATCGAAATCGGCGGTTTAGTATGATATGGTAAACGAAACAGAAGCTGAGCGAACGGTGCGGTGTGACGTAGTAGTAGAGTGTGGACGAGATTAAACTTGTATTGCCGGCACATCGGCCCGCCACATTCTCGGGCCGAGTTCTAGCGGTTGAGCCGAACTACTCGAAACTTCTGCGGACGGGAAGGCGGTGCTCGGGTGACGGACGTGCGGTGCGGTGGACACGCGGCCATAGTGAATGTATGTGTCACTACTGCAGTGTCGTCATTTCGTTCTCGACGACGTGCCAATGACGGGTGCGGTGGACAAACGCACTAATACAAATGACTGAATTTCGTGTGTAATTAAAATGGAGTGCATTTTATACTGTAGTTAAATAAAATATGAAAGCAGAATAATACAAAAAAATAATTATTTTACTACAACAAATTCTAAATAAATCGCAGCTACAACTTTTATAGTAAACCAATGTTCTATAGACTACAGGATTTGAAAAACAGTACTTTTGTGTTACATTAAGTGAGTAATTTTAGTTCCCATGCCCTTCAATCAATCAGTACAGCCTACTACAGTCCATTGCTGGTCTCTCTCAAACTGCGCCACAAGTGGGTCCATATAGTTAGGGGGCGCAAGCGTCCCAAATTACGCCTTCCGATACGTGGTCTCCACTCTGGAACTCGTCTGCTCCAACGGCCATTGGTCCTCCGACAAACATGGCCAGGCCACGCCTTTCAAATCACAATAATGCAAATCCATTTGGTGACAGAAATGGGTATGGTAGAACTTCCCCAAGCTAGTTTGCAAGGAGCTCAACTACCACTGTTTATCAATACATTGCCGTATATCAAATCAAACACAAATATACCCCCACACAGAAATCAATAGGTACCTAAATAAATGCACATAAGTTCTAAAACACATACATAGCAATACGTAAGCCCTGTCTTTGTGTGACGGAACACCGAATCCGTGGCTCGAAATTATTGGCAAACAAACAAAAGAAACTTTGGTTTGGTATTTCGACATCCAGTGATTGAACTGTATTCCCGCTGTATTTTATTTGTTGTTGTTGGTTGTTCTGTCTCTTTTTCGATCCTTGTTTTATGTTGATTAGTATAAGGAGTATTTGTATATCAATTACTACATTACTGCACGTTGTACTAAAGGTATACCTCTGATGAATCCTTCAGAGAATAAAGGCGTTATTAATCATTTGTACCAATTAGAATCAGTGTAAGATTTTTGTCTTATGGTCTTCTTAGCGTGTCGATAGCAATCTGAATGGACTCGGCCCAGAATTCGGCTACTTGTTTGGCGCCAACGCCAGCGTCCATCAGTTCCTGTAACGTGCAGCTGACTGGACATGCAGGACACGTTATTAAGTGTCCCATCGTTTGTGGACAGTACCACATTTACACTCCAAGATAGGGTCATCTATGAATTTCCTCCTGAACACGTTTTCCTTGCTTCGGCCAACTGGGTCCGGAGCCTGTTTAAAGACTTCCAGGTTACCCAAGGTAATTCATGTCCAGGTGGGACGTCATGAAAGGAGCCACCCCGAGTGACGTATCTACAGAGTCACTATACGTCCGGCGTACCCTGGGCAATCAGCGAGTTATCCACGCTGATCGGCTAATCCTTTCACCACGATGGCAATCCAAAGTCCACTTACAAAACCGGCTCTGTGCGTAGTCTCCATTAACATCGAAGGGTGCTCACGAGACAAGTCTGAAATTCTTTCTGATGTCTACCGCAAAACTCACTGCGACATTCTTTGCGTTCAAGAGACCCATCGACATGAAACCCAAAGCCGGCTGCACATCCCTGGACTCACGCCTATCGCCAAGATCTGTCTTATGGTTCTTATGTAGAACTTCATCGATAGTGTCATTATCATTTCAGCCAACGATGTCCACCGCTGGACATAGGCCTCCCCAACCACCACCACTTCGACCGGTGCTTCTTGTGTACTTCCGGCATCCAGCGGATTCCTGCAGCCTTCACAAGGTCATCGATAGAATAGAATAGAATACTCTTTATTATGTACACCATATAAATCGATCGATCCACCTTAAGGGAGGCCTTCCAGCGCTACATCTTCCGGTACGCGGTCGCCACTCCGGAACCTTTCGGCCCCATCGGCCATCGATAGTATTACTATTATGAAGGTGCAAAAAACGCTAACAGAAACTACTTTTGGAATTGTCATGATGAAGATTCACCCATTATCTTGACTTACGTTATAAATTTTACTTTTGATCCACCCATCATCTTGAATTACGTTTTAAAGATATACTTTTGACAGAAAAAGTATTGTATTCAGTTATATTAAATATGCGTAATGTTTTTGTCATTACGACAATATTTTTAACCCTATTTCGAGCATTATTCCTAAACAAACTATTACGTCATATTTCACCTAAATCTTATAACACCTCACAAGCGTTCTGAACAATTCACGCATGGCTGTATAGCTATATAATACAAATACAAACCAAGTACACAAAGTCTACCATTCAATGAAACGCTAACTAGAGGTACCACCGATGAGGCGATTGGACCGTAATGTACACAGCCAAGACTCTGCACTATATTCAGGTAGTTCAAGTAGGTTATTGCCGGTAAATCTATATTTTATTTAAATGTTCAAAATCTACGGTTGAACTGAATTTTCTATTTATTATCTACAAAGAGGGACCTATAATAAGAAAAATTGTAACTTAGTTGTCATTATATAACTGAAGTTAAATTATTGAATTGTTGTTGATTTTCTCTTAAGTTCTTTATTTAACAAAAAATGATGTAAGTTTGTGAATAATAAAAAATAAGATAAATCGTAGAAATTCGGCTGTAACCACCGATAACGAAAGTGAGCGATGGAAACTGACTTTTTATGTACAGACGCCAGCACATCAAGCTACTACAATCTGTCAAATTCCTTTAATAGATTTTCAACTTTATCTCTAAAGCTGAAGATTCAAAGTTGATTGGGAAAATTGGACAATTTCGGGTAGATTGATGTGCTGGCGTCTGTACTGTTCCATCAAAATCAAATGTAGGTCATTAAATAAATTCTGAGAAAAAGTTATGAATGAAGTACTTTTTTTTTCAGGATTGGAAATCATCAAATGACCCCTCCCGCTCTGGGTCTGGGTGTGGCTCTGGTGAATGAAGTACTAACGTTGTATTAAGATGTTATAATAATATGCAGTGCGTCGCGAACTAAAAGTTGTAGATCATCGAAAACATCCACCAAAAAGTCGGAGAAAAGTAATATCTACCAACGCGCACTCCCACAGAGAGGCGACCTGTGAACTAGCAGCTGGAACATTATAAGCTGATTATGTTATTCTGTTCATTATTGTATGAATTATGAACTATTGAACATCGGACAGGACAACGTCTATCGTTTCAGCTAATTTTATAATAATAAATATCTGAATCAAAATACCAAAGACACATCAACTTTCGTTCACTTGTTCTACTGTCGTTCATCCAAATTATTGACAGAGGTAACAAAAGGAAAGTTCGCTCCCACCCGACAGGGGTGATACGTTGTGATTGAACTGTTCATTATTTGCGCAATGTACGCGAACAGATCACTAGAAAGTTCACACGTATGTGTGGTTTTGTTTATTTGTATTGGGTTATTTGAGTGGTAGTATTGTGTCGCGTGTTCGCTCCACTGAAGGAGAATCTATGGATCATGAGTAAGGTTTTGCAGTCATTATGATAATATCAACACTCTTCATGATTTCTATGCCGTTCTCATTTGAGTACTTGGTGGATAGTATGCTTATGCCGGGAGCAGCAAACACTGATTCATAGACGACTCCGCCTTTGAGTGTAAATGTGGCACTGTTCCACAAACGATGGGATACTTAACATCGTGTCCTGCGGGTCCTATCAGCTGCACGTTACAGGAACTGGTGGACGCTGGTGATGGCGCCAAACAAGTACCCGAATTCTGGGCCGAGTCCATTTAGATTGCTATCGAAATGCTAAGAAGAAGAACACTCTTCATCTGCCTAGCTTTTTTCCAACTATGTTGCGGTCGGCTTCAAGACTAACTAATCAGCACTGGGGCTCTGTCTCACATATGGTCCTACGACCACCGGAAAACGGCCATCGCTCAGCATAATGCTACCATTATGCTGAGCGATGGCCGTTTTGCGTGGATGTGACGCATATTTTCCCCTAACTTGTTTTTTTTTTTTTATCTGCGTCATGTTTGCCGCAATTAAAAGTATTTTCTTTCTTTCTAACTGGATACAGCTAAACCAGTATTTATTTTACATGGAGCGGGCTGCCTATCTGACAAAATTTATAAGAATCCATTTTAGAATGTTGGCCTGCAACAACTATTTTCAACCTCAAATCGTATAATATCTAACACAACTTGTTTCACGACCTAATTGGTACTCTTACACAGATTATCGAATGACCAAATTGTGGGGTATTCCACAAAACGCACCAAATGAAGCGTCTATCGATATCATTTATTACGAATCCTTCATGCTCTTCTCTACGTTTAATGCATTTTTTCGGGGATTGCTTTTGGTGCGTTTCGAGGAATACCCCCAAATTGTGGCCAATACACGGATGAATCTACATAGAACTGACGGGTAACGTCGCTAAAGATGTAATTAGTGATGCTGGCCAAATAACACGACCTAGTTGTTTGATTATTCCTCATGTTTGTCAAAGTCAAATTATTTATTTCAAATAGGCACATAAAAGGCACTTTTAACTCTATTTGCCCCTTTCAAAAGGTAATTTCGTATGGAGAAGAACACAAGAAACTCCATCTTTACCATTGGTAATTTCATAAATAATAGCTTGAAAAATTGCGTTACGTTACTAATTTTTATTCCTAACACTATCTGCGAGCTAAAACACGTGCTAAATAACGCTAATCAATTTTGGCCTTGAAAAAATAACAAAAAACACTCACCTGAGACTTCTCAGCATAATAAACAAGGCTCGCAAATATCACGATGCCCAGCACCAAAAAGAACACCAACAATGTCAGTTCCTTCGCTGAAGCCTTGAAGGTATGCACCAGGATCTTCAACCCTGGACTGTGCCTCGTCAGCTTGAACAGCCTCAGGATCTTGATGATGGAGATGAACTCCAGGATGTCAGCTTTGTCCACGTACTGTCGGACCACTGTCAGTTCCACCACTACATCCATGTAAAAAACTAGGGTTGCTATAAAATCTATGATGTTCACTGGCGATTTCACGAATTCTATTAGGTTTGGGGCTACCTGTAACAAGAGAGAAGGCATTTTAGTCATACATATTGTTGCTTGCTTGCATCACAAATCACCTGACGCATGTTCAGTAAGGGGCTCTGGGGACTGTCGTTACGGGTAGTCAGAAACCCGAAAGTCTGTCAACTGGTCACCAAAGGAGTACCGAGTTGCCTAGTTAGTGGGCTGTTGAGGTCACGCAGGCATCCACTCATGGTTCCTTCTCTATAAAACCACAACCTATGTGCCTGCACTATAGTGTAGTCGACCTCGTAAATGATTTATCTTCTGAAAATAATTCCCACTAAATTAAATCTGCCCTAAAGTTAAAACTGTCTAACTGTTACACAGGCAAATAGACCGTCGTTTTATGACGTGTGATATTCCACCTTAGGGTGGTAAAGCAATTACTAGGTCGACTACCCTTACTAACATTATAAATGCGAAAGTAAGTTTGTTACGCTTTCTCGCTAAAATTGCTGAACAGAATTGGTTGAAATTTGGCACATGGGTAGACCATGATTTGGAAAAGGACTTACGCTACTTTTCATTCTGGATCGCAGACGAAGTCGCGGACAACAGCTAGTACAATAACAATATCACATACATAATTATATATACTCTCATCGCTCTTAGCTTGCAGTTTAACCTCCAAGACTTCAGTGCATGCATTATGTACTATTAAACCACTCGCTAGCTTCATACCGGCACGAGCAGGGCTCTAATTGAGAACTCGGCGAGTTATTAATACGCTAAACTTTGTGTTAGTTCGTAAACCAAGGTGTTTGCTGTGTAGCTCATAAGAGGGTTTTATGTGCTGTTAATATGGTTTTGTGGAAATTATAACAGTCAGGCCGCTATCCCACTGGCGTTGTACGAGCGTTGGCGCTTCTCCAACGTCTGCGCAGCGCCAACGTCGCGCAGACGCGACGTTAACGTCGCGAGTTTCTTGCAAATCGCAGCATGTGTGCGACTTTAACGTTGCGTTCAGCGGGTGTAACGCTTGCCACTAGAAACTCGCGACATTAACGTCGCGTCTGCGCAACGTTGACGCTGCGCAGACGTTGGAGAAGCGCCAACGCTCGTAAAACGCCAGTGGGATAGCGGCCTTAGTGGCGTCCTTTTCAAAGTTCATACATCAGATAACATAACATCACGCCTGAATTTACCAAAGGGTTAGGTAAAGGTGTACTTATGATACTACCACATTTCGCCAGCTATGTTTAAGGGGAGATTAACATACAACCTGATACTGACTTGCAAATTGCAAAAAACGTAAGAAAACTTGAATTTTCGCGAATACTCTGACGCTTTCGCCTTTAGGCCCATGTAATTGGAGGCGAGCCTAATGCCATCTACCGGACACCTATTCAGACTCCAGGCTGATACTTAGAAAGCCGAATTAATGCATTGATCATGCGAGTTAATGCAATTAAACCATTTAAAGGTACTTTTGATAGACACAAAATAAAACGTTTAAGAAAGGGCTTTGAAAGTCCGTGGCATACCTACTGTCCGTCATTTTGATATGCAAGGCCGCCATTTTGAAAAAAAAAAACACATTGTTGGATACTGTAGGTATGCTAGGCTCCATACAAAAATCTTCAATCCCCTTTGGTGGGTATCATAAAGGTGATTTACCACCGCACTCACAGACGCTTGTTAATGGTAATTAACCATTAACTAAAAAAAAAGGCAAGTATATCAATATTATACTACATCCACACACTACATTCATCCAAACACTACAACTACACACTACATCCGAGCACACGTTTTAGTACTTTTACAGATCTGGTGGTCTCCTCTCTAAATCCAAAAACAAAGACACGGGTCCGTCCAAAAATTATAGATCCGTCAAAACATGTTCAATAAAAAAAATCGGACGGGTAAAAATACATCGAGATTAGAGACAGCTGTCAAATTCGGTTGAATTTAGGATTTCGTGCTTAGGGAGATGCGATCTCACGACCGTCGTAAGCGAACTATGGAGTCTATTGTCCATTTGTTTAAAATCTAGACCTGTTTGCCTAGGCTGTTACCTAAATAGACACTTTAAAAGATTATGCTTTTAACGTTTCCTAATCCTATGTTCACAAGTGATGTTGTTGTCAAACATTTCTTAGTAAGTGCTCATATTCACGAGTGACACGCTTCAACGGTAGAGGGAACTGCTGCCGTCGATACGCGTCGACAGCTCATGTACAGACGGCAGCACATCAAGCTACTACAATCTGTCAAATTTGTTTATTAGATTTTCAACTTTATCACTAAAGCATAAGATTAAAAGTTGATTAGGAAAATTTGACAGTTTCGGGTAGCTTGATGTGCTGGCGTCTGTACATATATGAGCACCGTACTCATATACAGAAGCGACACTCTGCCGTTGACGCGAGCCGTTCATGTGTATAAGCATTAAGAAGTTTTCCTCAGAAGGTTTCGTGTGTTACCGCAAGTTCACATACAAAGGTATTGGTTCAATATAATGTCAATGTGACGGATTCTGCAACGCCACATGTGAACTATCTCGCTGACGTTACGCAAAATCCAGCATTGTGCAAGCAAAATTTGACACGCGACTAGCATATTAAAATATAAAATGTCCCGACATCAATCGTGGGCCGGTAGCCCACCAGACACTACACCCACCAGCAGGGTGATTGCGTAACACAGTAGCAATGGGTTTCATTTTGACAGTTTAACAACATTCATTACGTTGTTTGCGTTGTTGAGCAGACATATTTTTCGAACATATGGAGCAATGGATTAGAATTAAATTAATTTGAGCGTAATAATGTGTTACGCAATTAGGGTGCTGGTCGGAGGATCCTCTTTTTTCTATGAAAGATAAAGTACAGACGCCAGTACATCAAGCTACCCAAAACTGTCAAATTTTCCCAATCAACTTTGAACCTTATGCTTTAGCGATAAAGTTGAAAATCTATTAAAGAAATTTGACAGATTGTAGTAGCTTGTTGTGCTGGCGTCTGTACTTTACACCCAGTTCCTCATACCTCTATATCAATATTGCGTGACTATCTATTTTGCAGCTTATTAATAGTCCTGAGTATTATTTTTATTTCTACATCCAAACTAATATGTTGCAATATGACATAATCACACGCCATACCATTTTGATTTACTTATACTGATAAATATACTGCTATACATCATCACGTCAATACTTTGCGTGGAGAGTTTAAGGCTCAACTGTTCAATTTTCTGCTCAAATGGATCCAATCCAGTTATGGATTATCCCTGAGTATTGTCATGTTGACAGGGGTATCAGTTAAGAGTACCTATACTTATCCTAAAAAACATATAGGATTACTAGCTGACCCGACAGACGTTGTCCTGTTTTTGATTTGAAAGACATGTGGCGCCATCTATTATCATACTAACGTTATTGTTGTTTTCCTCGGGAATAGCACTCTTTTTCGGGATGTAAGGTACCCTATGTCTTTTTCTGTACACCTGGCAACTTATATGCAAAATTTCAGGATGATCGGTTCAGTGGTTTAGGCGTGAAAAGGTAACAAACAACTTACTTTCGCATTTATAACATTAGTTTTTACTTGTCTAGTATTCTCAAAAGTGACTGTTAAACGAGAGGAACTGGGGATCAATTATTTTTCTGTGAGGGGTTTCTGAAATGACGTTCGCTAGGTGGCAGCACTGACACGTCAGGTCCAGGCATCTGTCAAAGAGCCTATATTTCCTTTAGTCATGACTGAATGATGAACGAATGAATGAATTGAATGATGAACGTAATCATATATTTTATTTTCATTGTCCTGACGTTGACAGGAGGGCGCTGTTAGTAAACATTCGAGCAATTATTTTGTGAAATATCACATGAAATGTTTTCCAAAAACAAGATGGCGGCGTTAGTTCCGATTTTGATCATGCGCCAAATCACCGTGTAGAACACAGTTTTTGATAGACTGAAAGTGTAGAACTATAATAATTGTAATTGAAATTGTCACTGCAACTTCTGAGTGTTAACGTCTAGGTTGCATTTTATTAAGTTTTTGTGCACCCACCATAATAATTTTCAGTACATTTAACTCAGCTTCCCAAACGAATTTATCTACATCACTATGTAATAATATGCCTGTTTCCTTTGCACTTGGCTGGCTCAAATGCCTTTGAAACGGCTGCATTTCCGCTGAATGAATGAAGACACACAACTGCCCGAGGCAAGGCAAAGGCTTTTCACGAAATATATAAAGAGAATGTACCGATGACCGCTGCAATGAACCAAAGAGAATATTTCACTAGTCCCGTGCTTTGTAAAAGGATTGGTGTCCTGGTTCTTATACACACAGTAGCTGGCTCTTTGCTTTGATGTAATCCTGTTGGCTTTCGCACATGCACGGATTTAATAAAGTTTGGCTTTGACCATTATAATTCTCTGGGGACTCATTGTGCTTTTACATGGGAGTAAGCATACCTTCCTGTTGTAAACTTGGTGCTAAGCTTATACCCTGAGTAACATATACAGGGTGAAATTAAATTCATGGGCATCCTTTTAAGGGGTCATTGTACTCATCATTATGAACAACTTTTACTATGGGACCAAACCTGAAAACGCGAAAAAAAATCAGCTGTTCCCTACATTTATGTTCGTACGAGTCGTCAAAATGTAGGGAACAGCTGATTTTTTTTCGCGTTTTCAGGTTTGGTCCGATAGTAAAAGTTGTTCATAATGATGAGTACAATGACCCCTTAAAAGGATGCCCATGAATTTTATTTCACCCTGTATACTTTCAATATTGAAAAATAATAATTTCATAATAGTTCTTTAACGAAATCCCACTCGTTATACATACAATTACATGGAAGGAAGCATACCTTTCTAATGTAAGCTTGTTGTTAAGTACCTATATAAACTTGATTCCGAGTCTAAAGATATTTTACACATGGATAGCATGGAAACTAAAAATATACGTTCCTTACTTACAATAAAGAGTTTGTTTGCTTGAAAACACCAATCTCTGGAACCACCAGTCGGCTATGAAAAATATTTTTTTGCATTTGATAGCCCATTTCTTGAAGGGAGGTTATAGGCTATTTAACATCACGCTAAGACCCTTAGAACCTGAGCAAAAAGAAAAAAAGTGAGAAAGCGAAGCACGGGCGGGCAATATGATGCGACAGGGTGGGATAGGGGAACAAGAAATTTAATGCGGATGAAATCGCGGGCAGAAACTGTGTGTAGATTGTGTGGTCACAATCTGCCACTAACAATCACCAACTCACTTATACAATCAAGCTAATCACAGAACTGTATCAACAGCTATTGTTCTCACCACGAGAAGATCCTCGATAAACCTATTCACTATTGGTTGTAACCATAGAAATGTTATATCTATGGTCGTAACAAAAAATGAAGTGAAAGTAGGCTCTTGTGTCGATATGAACACAATAGGAATGGCCGGTAAACAATAAAAGTAAGTGTTAGTAGATTGCGTAGCTGTTTTTCGGGGAGATTTCTATGGGTAATCAGAATTTAGGGAGGGTCTCTGATGAGTATGATTTCTGCCATAATAATAAGTAGGTAGATTAGAGGTATTTTTGACAGATTGCGACGACCGACGTAAGAATGCGAACGTTCTGAAAAATACGGGAATTGTCTCTCTGAATACAGCAACGCTGCTAACTACCGCACAGCCGTAAAAATAGACAAAGATAATTCGGTATCTATCTACTGTCTTTTCCTACCTATGTTGGGGTCGGCTTCCAGTCTAACCTGATGCAGCTGAATACCAGTATTTTACATGGAGCGACTGCCTATCTG
The DNA here is from genome assembly GCA_927399505.1 of Luperina testacea. Taxonomy (NCBI): domain Eukaryota; kingdom Metazoa; phylum Arthropoda; class Insecta; order Lepidoptera; family Noctuidae; genus Luperina; species Luperina testacea. The sequence goes on from OV656774.1 coordinate 2,074,301, forward strand.
ACCTCCACAACCCAGATACTGGGTAACACGATACCCCTTGGATCCCTTGGTAAGACTGGTTGTCAGACTTGTTGCGCTTCTGACTACCCATAACGACTGTCAATGATTTAGGAATGACAGCTGGGGCCGAGGCACGTAGGGGTCTCGATATCATACCGATGTCACCCATCCACGAATCTACCTCGGCAAGCGTAACTTAACTTTTGATCGACCCGTGCGGTTGTTATCATTTAGCCACAAAGATAATAAGGTATCTTCATACATGAATACATAACAATATTCTCAACAGACCTCCTAACAACCACTTCAAATAACAGTCTAATTAGACGTTCGCATAATCCCACATAAACCCACCGCAATTTGTCACAAACCCAGTCAACGTTTAACCTCACAAGGACCAAACATGGCGTTTGACAATTACGTTTGACTCCGGTCTACGCTCAAATACCCGCAGCTCCAAGGATCTTTAATTTGATGGCAAATATGTCCACCCGTCGACTATTAATCAAGGTAATTGAATGTTCAATTCTCTTTAGCTTATTTTCTTATTTGAATGTTTATTTTTTATAGTGTTTTGTATCAAGCCAACCAAAAGGAATACGAATGTAACTAACTTGGAAATCGGTTATAAGCATGATAATTATTTTTATTGTGAATGTAAAACTTTACGTAGACCGTTCAACCGACCTTTCATACCTGTCAATATGTCAATAAAACTCTTGAATTTTCGAGAATTTCGCAAAAACAAATCCTAGAAAAATCTGCTTCAGATTTGGTTAAAAACTCGTTACTTCGCTCTTATTACTTTTAACACTTATTTAGATTGTTTCGCTTTTATAATAACAGTTTTATTTTAATGTATTCTGGGTTCTTCACCTACGCTAGGTAATGTTTTTAGAGGTTTGTTTTAGATATTCAGATTATAAAACAACACTGTTGTTGGAGATTTATTTTGAGCCTTTTTTAAATCTAAGTAATTGCTAGCAGCACCGAAATAATGCAAGAAAAACAAAATTGGAATAATTTTTTCGAAGATTTTTTAATTAATTGAATTTTAAATTCGTTTAATACAGCCATACTAGTGAATACATTGCCGCCTCCTTTTGAAACAATAATACATTTAGAAAACGAGACAGGTGTGTCGAAATATATTACGTTCGTATAGTAATTATTGTGTGCAGTTTTTATGCGGCGATAGTTTGAACCTCTTGGAAGTACTTGCTGTCTTTATCTTGCTGTGTTTTTTTTTTTGTTTCGTCGATGTCCATGTTCTGGTAACGATTTGATCATGCCTTCGGCCGTGTCTGGGTAGCGCTTCAGCCGGTCGATTCCGTAAAAATCTCACCGTGGAAAACTTAGGTGATGAGAGTTTGTTTTTGCTAGGAATTGTCACTATTGACAGCTCACTCCACGCTCACTTCACAAAACAAAAAAAAAAGCGGATCAAACCGGAATGAGAAAGTTTATACGTAACAAGTACGCGATCTGGGGGGCTTCAGGGGATCAGACCGGAATAACTCAATGGCCCCACAGCTCGTCCAGCCGGCTGTACTTCTCGAATAGCTTCTCTCCAGCGCGTCGAAGTCTGCCGTAGCCTGTATTGTTCGGTACGTTATTATTACGTTCTTTTTAGGGTTACTTATACAAAGAGTCCCTACGGAACCCTATTACTAAGCCTCCGCTGTCCGTCCGTCCATCGGACTGTCAACGGGCTGAATCTCATGAACCGTAGTAAATAGACAGTTGTATTGCTGCTATCTCAAGTAATAATATTATATTTTGCCATATAGAAGGGTTTTTGGCGTTTTCTGCCTTGTGGCCATATGCGGTACGAATCGCACTTGGTCGGCTTTTTCTGTTTCCTGAACAGCTGATACCTACATAACAAGCTTATCCACTAAATTTGTCCTAAAGTGACTTTTGTCCCTTTTCCGTTTTGACCGTTGTGCGCACAAAGGGCCAATTGTCCCTTTTTTCCTTCCAGAACAATACGTCGTCATAATATATCTTTTTCTTTCTATCACTCAATGTTCTAATCCCTTTTCTCTTTTCTACTCGAATCTTAGTTGTATTCTCTAGTTAACATAATTGGTAAATACTGCAGTTTCGTAACAATTCTTTAAAGTACAGACGCCAGCACATCAAGCTACCCCCCGAAACTGTCAAATTTTCCCAATCAAATTTGAACCTTATACTTTAGTGATAAAGTTGAAAATCTATTAAAGAAATTTGACAGATTGTAGTAGCTTGATGTGCTGGCGTCTGTACAACAGACGAGTTTCGTAGCGAGAAACTCATTTAAATAAACAAACTTAAACAACAGCTGATTGTTAAATTTCTCATTCATTCCGCAAGAAAAAGTGCTTGGAAATTAACCAGCACGGAAAACATGTATACCGTTTACCATGAAAATATGCAAAAGTCTAAAAAGGTACATTTTAGATAACTTCAAAATGTAAGGACTACCCGCTCTAGTGGCAAGAAGGGTGAAACTCATTTCAGTTTGACTTGAATTATTCATGTATTGTGGGAGATGAATTGTGGAAGCTTGTATCCGTAGAGATAATATTAATATTATCATATGAATAATCTGCAAGAACCCGTTGGATGCGAAAAGCACAGAACCGGTCGAAGTGGAGGTGCTTGGGGGAGGCCTTTGTCCAGCAGTGGACATCTTTCGGCTGATGAATCTGCAAGAATAGTTGGAGTACCTATTATAGATTTGGTGAGAGTAATAACCACCTGAGGCGGTTGGTCCCGGCTGTCATCCGCGGATCTTTGACAGTCGTTACGGGTAGTCAGAAGCCCGGAAGTCTGATAACCAGCCTTACCAAGGGGTATCGAATTACTCAATAACTGGGTTATAGAGTTCAGGTAGGCAGTTGCTCCATGTAAAGTACTGGTATTCAGCTGCATCTGGTTAGACTGGAAGCCGACCCCAACATAGTTGGGAAAAGGCAGGTAGATGACGATGATCGATGATGAATAGCTACCTGAGGCGAGAGAGGCTTAAAATGAAAACTTTATCTCTTTTCTCTACTCTCAAAGTCCGTCAATGAAGATACGGTCCCTTCAGAAAGTCGTTGATCCAAAAAGTCAAGAATCAAATTCAATTTTTCGGACTGGCAAATACAAATCGGGAATAGGGCAAACTGTCAAATTGTAGTGTCATTCATTCTTGGTTCAGGCCCCGAACTAATCGTATGTCCGTACTTAAGTAATACGGTGTTGGATACTTACTCCCTTTAACTTCGGCCAAAAGTACGGATTTTGAGCTCAGAGTGTAAACCCTCTGGTCCCACTAGACAGTGTGACCTTGACCCTTGACATTGTTTCGTTATTTCTTCTTAGGCGTAGTCAGAAAGGAAATGTTGACTCCAGCTAGCTTAGTTTTTTTTTTTAATTATGTGATAAAAATATTTTGATATCTTATTTACAGAATAAATCATTTCATTTCACTTGGACAAAACTGTTTAGAATTAAGACTTATTCTAAACAGTTTTGCCTGTAGCAGACAAAACTGTTTTTTCACAAATGTGCTGACATTAATTTAAGTTTTCATAGAGAGATAGTCTGTCTAAAGACAGTCTTGTCTAAGGTCTGTCCACAGTTTTGTGATCAATTCCCACTGTCTTAGGCAAATTTACCTTAAATCCATACTAATATCATAAATTCGAAAGTAACTCTGTCTCTATGCCTGTCTGTATGTTACCTTTTCACGCCTAAACCACTGAACGGATTTCGATAAAATTTGGCAGAGAGATAGATTGCAACCCGGAGAAGGATATAGGATAGTTTTTGTCAACATACCTCGCAGGCAAAGTCGCGGGCGGAAGCTAGTGGAGATATATAAACTAGGTAATAGATACAAAAAAAAACAACTAGGTCCAAAAACTAATTGTAATCATTTTGCGTTTCAATTTGAGTACCGTATTTTGTAACAACTTTGAAAAACACAAACTTCAAGAAACAACAACAATTTATCCCATTTATTCAGAAATTAACAACTGAAACAGAACACTTTAAATGCAAAATCAACATAAAAATATACAACAGTAGTCGCAAACTTTCTTACAATATGAATATGGATTTACCTCCCTCTCTGTTTATGCCACAAACGAAACCGATCGATGTTCATTTGCAATACAAAACAGTATTTTATTTTTGTTTAATATTATTGTAGGAAATATGTAGTTGTACAGACGCCAGCACATCAAGCTACTACAATCTGTCAAAATTATTTAATACATTTTCAACTTTATCTCTAAATGTAAGGTTCAAAGTTGATTGGGAAAATTTTACGGTTTCGGGTAGCTTTATGTTCTTGGTCCTCACATGATCTGACCAAGATCATGTCTGGACTTTAAAAGAGACTGTGACCTCTGAGTTTGTTGTAGCCTTTCTTCTCAGAGTAATCAAATAGGAAAAGCCGACCTCAACTAGTTTTTTAAACATGATTGACGTGTGAAAGTGTTTGTACAAACCAGCCGGTCGATTCTGTAGAAATCTCACCTTGAAAACTTAGGTGAAGTGAGTTTGTTTTTGCTAGGAATTGACACTATTGACAGCTCACTCCACGCTCACTTCACCTAAGTTTTCACGGTTAAATCTTTACAGAATAGCACCGCTGCTTTCAGAAATAAAATCATTTATCATTTAATGTTTAGAAGTTTTGCCCGAGGGGCCCGTGGCTAAATAATTACAGCCGCACAGGTCAATCGGTCAGGTTAAGCTACGTTTGCCGTGGTTGATCTGTGGATGGGTGACCATCTTTACATACCGAAACCCCTCCGTGCCGAGTCGCAACAAATACTTTTTCTTTCTTTTCTTTCTTTCTTTCTCTGTCTCACCGTGAAATGAAATATTATGTCGATATCTGTGTAGGATCATCATCTTCCTTCACTTTTTTCATGTTACTTGAGGTCGGCGTACAAATACATACTTACAGTCAGGGAAATTAATTGTTTATCAAATTAACACACTACGTCAATTTGTCTTGTTATAGCTATTTCATACAAGAAATAGACTTCTTCTAGAGAAACACACTGCGTTAAAAATACTACAGTAGGCCAGCTTCGTTTTGACAACGTTCCAAGGGCAAATACAATTGAAAAAAAAAAGTATTAATTAAAACAGCAAAATTTTTTGTCTAGTCTATATTTATGACAAAGAGAAAACGATTATACGGAAATAAAAAAAGTCCTATAAACCATTACTATGTCACCGCAGCAAAATGGCCTTATATCATAATTAAATTACGCCCCTTCTAGAGCTTTACGCCAGCTGCTTAAGAATATGGCACAAGATATAAGAATACAGAAGAAAAGTATTACCTACAGGCAAAAACAGGCCTACTCCCTCAGGGGTATGCGAGGTCTACGCAATGAAATAGTGCTACGCGAATGCTACGCGACTGCTACGAATATGCTACGAGTGTGCTACGATGACCCTACGCAGAATCATAGCTCAGTATGTATGTAGTCGGCATTTTAATTAACTGTGATGATTTTGAGATTTATGCAATGTAAAACGCGATATTAATATTCAAAATATTTAACCTGTTTATTGTTTTTTGCTAAAACTTGGCCTTATCCTAAGATTGTAAAAACGAGATTGACGATTACCCATATCCAGTTTAAGTGCATTTTTATTAATGGTATTCAATAAACCGGTCTAATAATTATTTTATTAGGATTGCCTCTCGCTCGTTCACACGACAAGAGCGAGTACTCCATGAAATTATATCCCTTTACAGCGATGTTATACCTGAAACCTGCTCCGTTGGATATTCACAGATATGACTATTGACTTTGTCTTATGTCCTCTCTGGAATGTAAATGTGGTGCTTAAAATCGTGTCCAGCGCGTCTTGTTGTCTGCACGTTACAGGAGTTGATGGATTTTACTGAAGGTGCCAAGCTCGTAGCCAAATTCTGGGCTGACTGTATAAAAATGGCCGACACGCTTAGAAGAAAATGTTACAAACATCCGAAATATTCACATCATAAATTCTAGTCAAAGAGAATAATATTATTCTGAAACTAACATTCTAACTTCATCCCCACCACATAAAGTTACTATCCGATCACATTAAGCTCCTAACTTACACCACGTAGCGTAAGATACTCCACTGCAGGCGGAAAACTTCACTTTTCATAAGTTATTTATTAAAACTCTGATGTCGGCATTTCAAATATGCACCCTGTACGGGAAACTTCTCGTTAAGAAGTGCTTATAATTTAGTAGGTTGTATGCTCGGTAAAGGAACTTAGATGCTTAATTATGTTGGTTGAAAGAGAGGGCTTTAATATTTCAAATGATATTGATGATCTGAATTCGTAAGCCAATTGGTGTTTGATGATTACATACAGAAGCGCTCAACTATACAAAAATAAGCAACTTGCTGACTGGCTAAACTTTTTATCACGGTATTAAGCTACAATAGTGCAGCTCGAGCATAATCAGTCTATAATTTTCCCACTGCTGAGACGCAGGCCTCATCTTAGTGACCCTCTCACTGAGAGGAGGCCTGTTTTTTGTTATAAAATTCTCGAAAATTAAAAAAAAAAATTATAAATATTTTTTATATTTAGTAGTCTTCTACATCATAATCATCTCACTGCTGGGACACAGGTCTCCTCCCAGTGAGAGATAGTAGGCCATAATCTACTATGCGAACAGTGCGGGTTGGTAGATGTCACATGTCGTCGAATTTTTGGTTCTAGGACATGCCGGTTTCCTCACGATGTTTTCCTTCACCTGTTGGAAATCGTGCAGCTCAAACTGACACGTGATAAGGTGCAATAAGGTCATATCGGATTGCCGTCTCATCGGACTATGAGAGTAAAGGAACAAGAGTGCACCTGTGTTTACGCACACACTTGTGCACTATAATATATCTCCTGCGTACCTGGATAATCTCCGTTGAGATTGGCCACCGTGATCGAAATTGGTCGGGAGGCTATTATTATGTGAGTGTTATATTTTATATTATATTTAAGATCTCTTAATAAGCATGAAAATGAAAGTAATAATTTCAAGAAATATACATTCGTATGTAAATATAATAAAAAGAAGGGAGTCGAGGAATATTATAAAAACTCTTACAAGAATCATAACGTAATAATTGTTCTGTTCAAGTAACAATGAACTTGATAACTTTAAGTGTAGGTATGCCCGATAAAGATCGTAAGCAGTTTTACTTTCACTCATGGTTTCGAATAAGTTTGACTCGTTTTGAACATTTCACTAATGAGAATTTCATGAGTTAATCCACTAACATTCGAAATTTTAAATAAATAATTATTGCCATACAACGTGACAATGCTGCCAGCCTTTTGGGCACTTTTTCTGTTAACAATGATGCGGACAAATTTTCTGATGCCTTAAGATTATTATTTTTTTTTTATTTACTTGTACAAAACATTATTATTATGTTACGTCGGTTAGCTTTTAAATTATGTAAATATTTTAAGATAATTAAAAGTAATAGACAATCCCAGAAATAATTAATCATCAACCAAAAAAAAAACAATATATTGTTATGAAATGTTAATTTAATTAATCTTGTCTATAATTTTGATATTCTACGAGTATTGGCATATCAAAATAATTTCATGATCTTGTACTAAATTATCGATGTAATCCAAAAGTAATAACATTACGGCAACATCGTGTTTAATCAAATAGATATTACAAAGTCGAACAAGCTGATTGATGATAGCAATTTTACGTTAATAACGAATAGACAAATTAATTTTGGAAGCATTTATTAACTTTGTAAAATCTCGGATGTGTATGTCGTGGTGGATTATGGCCCATTCCCTTTTCTTTTTCTTTTCAAGGTGGGAAATCATCAAATGCTGTTTAAAAATAAAATATGGGGCGAACAAGGAATATTATAATGTGGGGCAAACCTCTTGAGGCGAATATGGAACAAATCATCACAAAAGCTGACATAAAAAAATCTTAAAAAAAATTCATTTATCATCAGGATTTTCGGGCTATTTTGAGAAATTCTATGTCTAAATAGCTTATTTTCTTTTGGCAAAAATCGAGGAAAACATTTTCAAAAATTCACTGGAACTCGTTAAACCAAATAAAAGAAGTAAAAGAAACATTTCCGCCAAATGAACAAGACGAATGAAAGTCGGAGTCAATTTGTGCGATCATTAATTGCTTTCCGTTCTGTTCGCGACTGTACCGTGTCTTACTTTGAGGGTTCCGAAGGTAGCATTTGATAGTTCTATTTAGGAAGCAACTTGTACATCTATCTATTTATCTTTCCTGAGATTTTTTGTAGCACTGAAGTAGTCGTATTTTTAACGTAATTATGTGAAAATTTAACAAATATTGTTAGAATACATACATACTACAAAAACTCACGAGTCTTATTCCCATGAGGGTAGGCAAAAACTACAAAACGCCATCCGCTAACGATCCTTTTTTTTAGGATAGGAAATCATCAAATGACCCCTCCCGCTCTGGGTGGAGCGGAAGGGAGTATCAGACTCTTACTGACTAAAACCCACCCGCGTTCCTTCCTTAGCCCTTCATGTTCCGGGCCAGCGGTAACCCTTTCGGACAATACCGCTGACCCAGCAGGCTTCGGCCCTAACGGGCCCCTTTACTTGATGCTGACTTCTCATTGAGGCACGGGTGGAACACGGATGCGTCGTCCGGCATGGGCCTGGTCCTGATCGGACGGTGAGCTACCCTTTACTCTCCGGGAGTCGTCGCGCGGCTCCCGACGCCTGGAGCGTCTCCCGCAGCGGGTGGAACGGGAGGCTCTCTCCCTCAGCCGTCCCGCCGCCTCCTTCGCTAGCATGACTGCTTCGCAGAAGAAGGTGACTGCCCCCCTGCTAACGATCCTTACATAATCCTTTTGCTTCGTTTACGTTTATTTATCCTGGTCATACCCGCACGCCAGTTGCGGGTACTACGCAACTGACCTTTCTGAAGAACAATTGTCAGAATGTTAAAACGAAATCAAATAAAATTGATAAAAATTAAGAACTAATTATTCGAAGCATTTGAATATGGCAAAGCTGAAGGAAAGAGAGAGTCTCTTTCCTTCGGTTTATCCAACAATGACCCTTTGCAATAAGTAGCCGAAACAGGTCAAAATACGCTGTAGGCAAACTGTAGACAATCGGGCAAACCAATTGATTTCGAGTTGGGAATAGACAGACACATTTGTCCGTTTGGCTGTCTATGGTTTTCGAAGCATCCGCCTGCAGAACGCATATTTGAATGCGTCTATCCTCTGTCTCTCTCTTACTGGGATTGTCCACGTCTCAACTCCATACAGGAAAATCGAGAAAACTAATGCTCTGATCAATCGGGTTATGGTTTTTTAACTGATGCCACGATTTTTCCAGATGTTCTGAATTCGTGTCATAGCATCTTTAGCCATGGCTTTACCGGAGGAAAGGAAGCACGAGGCCGATCGCAAACACGATGATCTGACCAAGTAAAAGAAGCTAAGTTCTCAAGCAAATTTTAAGCAGGTAGTGATGGCAAGGAGGCAGATTCTCTACTTTAAAAGGTCCAGTGACCACAATTCTCAGTAATGAGGAACCGATTCAAGAAGGGATCGGAAACCCTAAAAAATTAAACTCCTGACACCAAAATACTGTTAAAAAAACAAATACTCAATTTGTCTTTCCTAAACACGCTTTTCCGTTCAACCACCAAAGCGCCAAACATTATTTAAAAAAAAACGAAAAAAGTCCAACAAAATAAACAAGACGAAGTAACTCGGAGTTAATTTGTTCCTATTAATTGCTGCCCCTTTTCTTTGGCGGGAGATTTGCCCTTTGAGAGCCTTTGAAAGCTCTTGAGGCTCTCATCCCGTTCTTAAGTTGGTCTTAGACTAAGTGTATTATACTGTAAACACTGTAGTGCCTATGTGATTTTGTAGTGCTATGTGTTGTCGTGATGTTACTTGTGATTTCAATGGCTAATCATGAGATTTTAAAGTAAGACTTTAAAAATGTTCTAAGGCGCTGGAAGCAACAGTTAACTATTCATGAAAAGTATACATAGTCGGTTCAAAATAATCAAGTTATCACTATTAGGTATGTGATGGATCACATACCTAATAGTGAACCCCAAACTGGTAATAACTCGTAATTTAACAATAATAAACTTGCACAAATACAATGCAAAACAAATTATAATTATAGAAATGTTATTAGAATATTGACGTCTTGAAGATCCGCAACTTAATTGCGTAAGAGACAAACTGAATCATTTTGAAGAATATTGCTAATCCATTGCTCCATAATGTTCGAAAAATTGTCTGCTCAACAACGTAAATAACGCAATGAATGTTGTTGAACTGTCAAAGTATTCGCCTACACCGTCAAATTGTTGCCTACAATACAGTTTGTTTTATTTTCTAGAAACTTATAAACAATTCCTTTAGACTTTCCTTTCACGTATTCTGTGAACAGAACTCCAAATGGAACAACACTTAACATATTCCACAGCCTTTTAAACTCTCAATACGACTTCTCAACAATTTTCCATACACAACATACACAGATACAGACAATACCTCGTTATTTCAGCGTGTATGCTGCCTCAGAGAAAAGATCTGATAAATCATCTTTGTTACAAAGCTCTTCAGTCAAAGAATCCGGCTCTTTTGAAGTAACTTCTACTACTGGCATCTTTTAGATGAAACGAAATAACAACGGTCGGCCCGTTGTTATTTCATTTCTTTTATATATTAGTCAATAAACTTCTTGTTATACAGTTCGCTATCCTTTCATTTTGCTACACCACGATCTATCATCACGAACAGAAGTAATAGTCGTAAGTTGCGGGAAGGCGAAACGGATATACATATTTCTGGAGACTGTTGAAAGTTAAATGATATGTTGCGAGGTTTTTTGCTTTTATCAAGGTGAAAAAACTTTTCTGTTTCGTTGTTTATTTGAAGTAGCAATCGCTACATATAAAAGCACGTGCGAAAGCAAAAGTTTAACATTGCGTAAATACATTAAATTAATTGTTATGTTAATACATTAGACGGTGACCCTTAATTTGGGGGTTACCGGCTATTCTATTCTTGTGTAAATTGTTATTAATAAATAAATTTGAAAAAAAAAAAAATGAAATTAAGGGCGAATTTCACCAATGATACTGAACGTGATCAGCACATTTGAATCGCTTTTAAGAGCTTTCACTGTCATTCTCTTATCTGTCGCCCTTATCCCAATTTATTCGTGGTCGGCACGTGTATTTTTTTATCTAATCTCTGTCCGAGTAAATATTACACAACAATAATGACATTAACTACTTTTGAACGCGAAGTAGATGTGCTGATCGCGTCAAGTTTCATAGGTGAAATTCGCCCCAAAGACAAAGCTAATAGAGGTGCCCGTAATTTCAACACCACCCTTTCAATTGGGACACAGTCATTGCTGCAATTTTCATTGCGGTTCGGCGGCGGAAATTAGTAGGATAGTAGGAATTAGTAGTAGTATTTTGAACCATAAACAAGTAGCTCTAGGTGCTACGTTGTAAAATGTATAAGAAATACTGCAAAACAACGAGCTACCGATGAAGATTACTAATACAGACTTGAACAGACCCTTCGACTTGTAAGCATCTTGTTTATGCTAAACCGACAAATCTTAGAGCTCTAAGATTTATTACCGCAGAATTTAATGGGCACTAGTTAAGCTAGGACAAACCCGCACTGGGCCCGCGTGGTAGATTACAACCCACTCCCTCTCGAATAGAGGAGGCCCGTGTCCCGGCAGTGGGGATATTACAGGCTGATTATGTAAACTAGGATGTCAGCTATATTGATCCTTTAATCCCATAATGATTAAAACCTTAGTTTTTAAAAACTTAATTATTGAGCTTAATATTAAATTTATCATCTTATCGTGCCGGTGTTAGAATTGCCAAACTTAAGTGGCAGTGGGCAGGGCACATTTCTCGCAGAACAGATGGCCGATGGGGCCGAAAGATTCTGAAGTGGCGACCGCGTATAGACGTAGCTTTGGAAGGCCTCCCACAAGGTGGACCGACGACCTTCCCGGTGATAGTGAGTGGGCCATAATCCACCACGCGGGCCCGGTGCGGTTTGGTAGATGTCACGTCTTCCAATTTTTGGTTCTAGGACATGCCGGTTTCCTCGCGATGATTTACTTCACCGTTTTGAGAACAAAAGTGATGATGAAATAATTTACACATAGTAAAGCGCCTGTCACCTGCTACCACTACCACCTTGCCGCACCACCTTGCCACCACCACCTTGCCTTGGCCTGCCACCTTGTGAAGGCCGCAGGAACCCGTTGGATGAGAAGTACAGAACCGGTCAAAGTGGAGGTGCTTGGGGGAGGCCTATGTCTAGCAGTAGACATCTTTCGGCTGATATGATGATGATGATGATCGTGTCGGTGGAAATCTAAATGGACTCGACCCAAAACTGGGCTACGTTTTAGGCGTCATCACTAGCGTCCATCGGTTCCTGTAAAGTGCAGCTGTAATAAATGCATATTAAAAGTGTCCCATCGTTTGTGGAACAGCAAACACATTTACTCTCCATTAAATTAAAATCGCAACAGAAATAACAATAAAACATTATTAATTCTTACTGAAGAAATGCTGAAATACAATGTACCGATGTTTTTTGCGTCAATTTGAATGATGTGTAAAAGAAGCAGTGTTAGTCGACTTTTGTCGCTGACCGTACCTGCATTTAAAGTACACCTTAAAAATCCTATTGAAAGAAATAAAGAAAGATTTAATTTTTCATTTCTTTTGTCTTCACTCATTCATTAAGAAAAAATATTGTGATAGAAACTTAAATGCCGGACCTTCTTGGATCGAAGCCAACAATTGTTATTAATTCTTCCAAATAATCATTATTTTGTCTTTCGAAAACTTCCTTCTAAATAGTCTTTAGCTGTAAGACGTAACAAAGGAAACATAAGTTTCTTGTAATGTTTACTGCTAAGGAAAGTTCTATAGAAAGTCGGTTTTGCGGCCAATACTTTCAAAAGTTTATTCGTTCCGGAAGCTAGTTTTGAACGGAGTATAAAATAGTTGAAAGTGAAAAGCATACAACTTTCTTGCGACATCTGTCTCTTGATTTCTCATGAAGGATATTTTAGATTAGTAGCTAGTTGCTACATATAATTAATAGTCTTTAATTTGTGGGTAAACATGGATTTCAAAAACTGGCGTGACATACCGAATTGAAAGATCATTCTTTTATTGCAATGTTGACCTTGGTTGACCTGAAAAGCTCTTATAATAAAAACCCTGTCTTTGCTATCACGCAATCGGATAAAAAAATTACATGACATCACACTAATATTATAAAGGCGAAAGTTTGTGAGTGTGTGTTTAAATGTTTGTTACTTCTTCACGCTCAAACGGCTTGTCCAATTTTGATAAAATTTTGTATGGAGGCAGCTGACACCCTGAATTAATGCAGCAAGACCACCTCCCTTCCATGTTTCGGGACAGGTGGTCCAATAAAATCTCATTATATTCTAGTCACGAACACCCAATATTACGGTGTGAGGAAATTATCTGGAAATTGTGTGATGAACATAATGTATACCTATTGCAATGGGGAGGTTTTGTTGTGAGGGTATCAGTAGCGAAGGGTCAATTTTTGTAAGAGGTAAGCCGGGGTAGATAATTATCTTTAATATGATTATATTATTTGTCTATAGAATACTGACTGTGCCATTTTTCAAAGGGAAGCTCAAACGGCAGGACCAATTTTGAAAAAAAATATGTACGGATGTAGCTGACATCCTGGATTAACATATAGGCTACTTTTTCTCCCGACATTCCCATGGGATCGACACTTATGCGGGTGAAACCAGAGGGCGCACCTAGTAATCACACTAATATTACAAAGGCGAAAGTTTGTGAGTGTGTGTGTGTTTATATGTTTGTTACTTCTTCATGCTCAAACGGCTGGACCAATTTTGATGAGGTACCTGACACCCTGGATTAACATATAGGGTACTTTCTATCCCGATATTCCCACGGAATCAACATTTACGCGAGTAAAACCGCGGGGCGCAGCTACTTATTTTATAAAATTCAAAGTCCTGACTGACATATCAACGCACAGCCTAAGCCGCTGGTCCTAGAGCCATGAAATTTGGAGCGTATGTTGTGTGATGCTAGTTTATCATATTTTGTCATCACAATTGGTACCGTTCGACTTTATTACAACAAACTTTATTTAACAAGTTGCCAAAGCCGGTTACAAAACTTAGCGATGGAAAGTTCAAAACCCTCATCAAACATGTCCTTATTAAAAAGCATAATATAAGATGAAAGACTACGTTGAAGACAAGATAGTTTGGCAATAATTCCTTCTGTACATGTCATGTGACTTCCCTGGCACCTCATTAACGGCATAACTAAGTAAATGTCTAATAACTGCTCTCAAATTACGATGTTTATTTTTTTTATTTATTGTTTACATACTTCTTTGACATAATCTTTTTATTATTTGACATTATATACAGACAATTCTAATTTTTCACCTCTTTATTAGTGGTTGTAATGGCAAACATATCACTTGGTTTTAGTAGGTTTTTATATCTTATTTTTTATTTATCCTTTTGATAGATTCTTATTTTTGTAAATGTGAGGACTTTGTAGGCCTTGTAGGCTTTAGATCTGTAGACATCAAGTACCTGGTACTTGTTGACAGGCCTACGCTGTCCTCCCATACCTACTGTAATTTGAGAACATTGTAAAAGCCAATTAAAAATAATATGTTTGCTACGACATCATATTACAAATCTTTGAATTTCTCGGCTTTTTTCCACTATAATATGCATGTATTATACATACAAACCTTCCTCTTAAATCACTCTATCTACTGCAGAAAACTGCATTAAAATCCGTTGCGTAGTTTAAAAGATCTAAGTTAACAGGGAGCGACTTTGTTTTATACTATGTAAAGAAGTATAAGGTTCAAGTTTGATTGGGAAAATTCGGCAATTTCGGGTAGCTTGATGTGCTGGCGTCTGTACTAGGGTTTCTTAACATAATAGGTACGAAAGATCAACAATTCTGCTCTATAAATCAAAGCAATGTCTCATCATGATAACTGTTTTAAAATTGATAAAAACGTTTGTATTATGACCTTGGAGCTTGTTGCGATATCGGAAGCATTGTCTTATGTTCGTAATGCTGGTGTACACAGAAAGGTGGTTATTTTGACAGACAGCAAAAGCTCACTACAACACATAGCTCGATGCGCCTCTGGTTGCATCGATAGCTTATGTTATCTTATGTAAGATAGAGGAACTTAGAGAACGAGGTGTACTTCTGAAATTGCAATGGGTTCCTTCTCATACTGGCTTAAGGGGTAATGAAGAGGCTAACACATTAGCTAAATTTGCAGCTACTGCTGGTAGAAAAATGAATATTGTACCAGATTATTCCGAGTATTTGCCTAAATATAAACAAATATGTTTTGAGAGTTGGAAGGAGTATTTTAATAAGCGCTCATTAGAAAAAGGAATATGGTACAAAACCATCCAGTGCCAGCCCCTTCATATCCCCTGGTGCGCAAACACTAACTTAAATAGAAAACTGATTGTTACAGCTCACAGACTCAGATCTGGACACATACCATGCAATAAATTTAATTTCATGATGAGGAAAATTGACTCACCAAACTGTGGAGATTGTGGCGTTTGTGAGGATCTCTATCATTTATTGCTGGAATGTGTTCGATTTGAGTCTGGGAGAACATGTCTAGCAAATGCCTTTGAACTAAACAGACTGGATGTTGGCACATTCAATGTGATTCTTAGTCAACCCAATTCTAAAGTAGCAAAGTGTCTGTTTGAATTAATGGCATCGAATTAAATTTTAATATTACATTATTTTTTAGTATAAGCTATTGGCAGTCAGATGTGGTTAGGGTATAATGGGACTGGTATACACAATGTGTAAAAGTCCTTATAATAAATAAAAAAAAAAAAAAAAAAAAAAAAAATCAAAGCTATATAAGTCAACTATAGTGATGAAGACAACTTCTTAATCAGAACTAAGTGAATACTGACGTAACCAATGTTTGACTTGATATAACTAAGTTATGCGCAGTTCAAGCGACATGTTAAGTTCTCAAGTTAGTTATTTCAAGTTAGTCAGGTTCTGTTCAAACTTACATGACAAAATTATGTTTGAAGTGGTCCTGTAGCTTAAAATGAGTAAACGTGACGTTTTTAAGCATCTATACTAATATTATAAAGAGGTAAAATTTGTTTGTTTGTAAGTTTGTATGTGGGGGTAATCTCTGGAACTACTAGTCGGATTTGTAAAATTATTTTTGCATTTGATAGCCCAATTCTTGAGGAAGGCTATAGGTTATATTTTACATCACGCTATGGCCATTAGAAGTAGAGCAAAAAGACAAAACGTTAGAAAGAACGCTATGCGAAAACGAAGTGATAGCGCGGGCAGGTGATGCGATGCGGCGGGTCAGCGGGCAGAAGCTAGTTTATGATATAGGCTTACAGGCAGGTACAAACCTGTTAGAACATTCCAAAATCAAATTATCCCCTAAGACGACCCACTGACCAACTTGTGGTATAAATCTTTGGTTATTCTGAGCAAATTGACTACAAGTGTATTACAGTGATCTGAAAAGCAAGTGGAAATTGATGCTTTACTAACTCTATTTCTAAAATATAAAAACATGGATAGGGGAAAACTTTCCCTATGATGAAATTCGAACAAAATAATGAACTTTCTGAACTCTTTTTCGTCCCCCGTTTAACATAAAAACACGATAAAACGTACCACATAAAGAAATATACGTCAAACCCATTATCAGGCTGAACATGCAGTTATTACGTCTATCAACTATTCTCACGAAGACTCGAGAAAATTGCACATTTCCGGGTACCAGATACACATAAGAAAATCAGATTAACAGTAAGTTTTTTTGCCTTTTTCCTCATACCATTTTCCAGGATTGACCAAATCTGTAAAAATTTGTGTTACAACTAAACGCTTGCCCCCTTATTAATTACAAAAAAGGCAATTATTGAATAAAGAACCTCACTGTTATAGAAATGGAGTTCTTTATACAAAAATGACAGCTTAGTTCAGTGCTAAGTTGTCATTTTACTATTAAGAACTTTGCCTAAATCGAAATAAATTTCGAAATACAAATACTGGCTCAAAGGTTTTATAATAAGGCGATTACTGTTTAAAAATCAGGTTTTTGTCAAGAATAGAAGAATCGATTTAGAATGCTAGGAGATTCATTCAGGTAATCGATATCATAAGGCTAAATAGCCTGAAGCGATATTCCGAAAAAAGATAATGATTATAATGAACATGACGATGTTGACTGTGGGCTAATTAAGCCACATAATTGGCTCCTGAATAATTATAAAGAAAGAAAAAGAAGGAAAAAGTATTTATTGGGACTCTCACAGGAATTTCAAAAACTAAACTAAACACGCTCATTGAAACGTAAAAAATAAAAAACAAAACATAATGAAAATAAAAACAGAAAGTCCTGTACGAGACCAAAAGGCTGTATATCAGAATGATGCTGGGACATTAAAAAATAAGTGTCGCAGCGCTGGTATTCTGGGCCTACTGTGATGTCACGGACAGATACTGAAATAAATAATAAATTCGTGCTCAAAGCAAATCAGACAGTCGCGAAACATACACCTGAATAAACACAATCTACCATCTGATTCTTAGCCTACACAATGCTCTCTCACTCCAAAGCTACCCAAACAAACAGTCGCACAATTTCTTCCCGCTAGTAAGCCTCTTCACTCAATTATAGGCGAGCTGATCCCAAGAGAGGCTGCCGAGATCTCAACAAACATTTGTCAAACATTCACGGGGTTCGAGCAAGCGTCAGACAGAAAGCGGGTTGTAGCAAGAAGTGCAATTTGGAGGGGATTTTGAAGTTTTTCTTTCTATATCCTATATATTATATTCCTAGAGATTGAAAATATTAAAAAAAACCGGGCAAGAGCGAGTCGAACTCGCCCACCGAGGGTTCAATGCCATCATATGTTTTTAAATTTTCATCGGCGAGGCCTATGTTCGTCAGAGAATTTTAACACTGTGCACTGCAGTGTAGAATATTACAGTTTTATGTCAGCGCCATCTCTTGATCGATAGTGGAACTAATGTAACTTTTGTTGACGATTTCTGAAAAAGTATGCTATTTAGAGACTTGGTTTTATTTTTCCTGTAATCTTTACATAAACTTCTATCACATAGGATTATTTCAGATTTTTCTCTTTGCAAACTTCGGAGATAACTTAGGACCCGACATGAATCATTAAGCAATTGCCCGCCACACACAACATCCGTCTGGGCATAGGACCCTCTCTTTTCTATGGAGGATGGGTGAACTTTACACCCTCTTCCTCGTACCTCTATAAAATAATTTGAGTTTGATTAATAATTTCCAAGTCCATTCAAACTGTTAACCACTCAATTTTTCCACTACAAACCTTGTACCGATAACAGAACATTCGAGACTAAGTTTCAGTTCGCAGACAGTTGTCAAGATACCCGCGGAAGTTGTACAAACTTGAGCTTGCGAACTACCTCCAACTTGGATAGGTATTATTACAATCTGCGGACAAATCATTGATGTACTTCTGAAAGGGTTCTAATGCAAATAACTTGGTGAAAGTCTGTAAGGGTAAAATTGTGTTTATGGTATTGTGGAGAGTGAATAAATAAAGGAGGTTGTTTTGTAGGTCCACAAGTGTTTTAATTATTGTTTGTTTCCGAATATTTTGACTTTGTATCGCTCAGGATATGCTAAAGATCTCGAATCTCGGAGCCTTCTTCTTATGTGCTTAGTATTTCATCATTCCTTTTCCCAATTATGTTGGGGTCGGCTAGCAGTCTAACCGGATACAGCTGAGTACCAGTATTTTACATGGAGCGACCTATCTGACCTCCACAATCCAGTTAGGTACTGGGTACCTAATATCCCTTGGTAAGACTGGTTGTCAGACTTTCGGGCTTCTGACTACCCATAACGAATGTCAAAGGTCCGCGAATGACAGCCGGAACCAATGACTTAACGTGCTTTCCCAGATACGGAGGGGTCTCAGTGTGTAAAGGTCACCCATCTATGGACCAACAGCAGCAAGCGGAACTTAACCTAATCGATTGACTCGCGCGGCTGTTATTACTTAACCATAAGCTCACAAGTTTATTTGCTTAATATCTACGGTTTTAAATTGTACTGACAACGTTACGGTGGATGCCCACGACTTTTCACTGACGAAGAGTTACCATGGAAATATCCATTCGAAAAGTTCTGTTGGTTTTCATGAAACAAGTTACGTATACTAACATACGTGAATTGTTCAGAATCTTAGAATTAAAAACTTAGCCATAATAAATTATTCTAGTTTTAAAAGAGTTCAAAATCTTTGACATGTTGAATTGCAAGTTACGCTAGAGATAGAAAATAAAACTATAATTTGAAAATAATAACAAGGTTTGAAAAGTAATCAGCATATTAAAGCTAGACAGGCAAACCAATCCATCATTTAAGTTGTCCAACATAGTAATTTTCTCTTTTATCTTTTAGATCTCCAAATACGTAAAAGGTGGAATTCTATCTTTAAGTAATAATAAATTCAAACTTTGAAATCGGAAGACCAATTCCGGTAATTAAAAACGTTAAAAAGTAGCCACAATCTCATCTCAGTGACAATCAATATCACAAACTTGTCAAATATTTAGGGAAATTAGAAGTATTTTTGACAAATTGAGACTAAGATCAGACTGTCAAAAATTATGGAATTGAATTTTGATTCAAAAGCTGCTTGGCATTTCAACTAAGGTCTCGTCGCATCATCCATGACGCTACTCGCGCTGTAAATAATCAGTTACATACTTGAATCATCAATGACAACCTAGTTAATAACGCGTTAGCAATTCGCGCCGTGTAAAGAAAGAAAGAAAAAAGTATTTATTGGGACTCGCACAGGAATATCACAAACTTAACTACACACACTCTAAAAAAAATTAAACAAAATTATAATGAAAATAAAAACGGGAAGGCCTGTACGAGGCCAAAATCTCAGAATGATGCTGCGACATTTAAAAATAAGTGTTGCAACGCTGGTATTCTAATAGGGCCCGCTGTGATGTCATGGGCAGTTACAGAAATAAATAAATTAAAAAAAAAAAAAATTACTGCGTGAAGTAGCATAAAAATTAAACATTTATTTAATAAAATTATCGTAATTCACGTCATTTACGGACTGCCATTGAAATATCGGTGCCTTAAAATCAATTCAAACAAACAAATCAGAACAGCATTTCAAATAAGGAAGCTTTCGAAAGAAACACTCTTAAAAATTACAGGCCAGTAATTTTTCGTGAAATTCTCGAATCTTCTAAATTGAAAATGAAATGTACCGTTCTTTTGTTTATTATCGAACCTCGAGGGGCCCAAAATATTCCGAATGGAGACCACTAACGAACGAGACTCCCTTCACAAATAATGTTATTATTTTGTTCAAAAGTTACTTTCGCTGTTATAATAAAAGTTAGAGAGTTTGGATTTGATATTCTCGTTTTTATTTTTGATTTGCGAATGGGTTTCGAGCTTTGGTGATTTGCATCTGTAATCGTTGATTAAAATATACCTTTTTGAATTTATTATTTTAACTTCAAAATTACAATACAATTTGTAGGCGTCTCGGCATTAAAAGGAAGCATAGAACCGGTCAAAGTGGTGATGCTTGGAGAGGCCTATCTATGTCCAGCTTTGGCCGTATTTCGGCTGACATGATGATGATGATAAAAAGGAATAATTTAATCAGTCAATGTAGCTGTAACACATTCATACATCACGCGCATGCGCCGGCGGCTAGTAGAATCCCTGTCGACTCTTTTTTTTTTTTCTCTTTTTTTTATAAATGGCTTCTCGCAGTTAAACCTAGAAGGATGTCGGTCGCTCAAGTTCCCATGATCCGTCCAAGTGTGGGAAGGGAACACCGGAGTGGTTTTTAGTCAGTAAGAGTCTATCAGACCCCTTCGTACGCAAAATACGCGCTTTGACGTGGAGTTGCGGACACCAGCCCGTATTACCTATTACCTATCAGACCCCTCCACCCAGCCCAGGGCGGAGGATGTCCTTGAGGATTTTCCACCCCGGAACATTTGGAAAAGGAGTACATGCAAGACCTTACTTCAACATTCTCATCTTAATACACATTCTACGAAGTACCTAAAAATTAAACACTCTTAATTCTAAACCTTTACGACACTATATCATGACATTATTCAACGTCAACTCTGATACACAACTCCAACCGATAGCTCCATATACAGTGGAAACTTTTGAACCTGAATCATTAATTTCTAGCAAAAAGGTCTTAACAAATTGAGGGTAGGAACAAAAAGGCTTGCTCCTGCCTTTGTGGCGCGAGCCGGCTACAATTACAACCCACTTTGGATATAATTAATTTTTAATTGCATCCTGCGTTCAATTCAGAAGGCATTGTTCGTCTTGGTGTAACAAGGATATTTTTTCGTTGTAATTTGATTTGTTTCTGCAATAATTTTTGAGGGGAGATTGTTTTTTAAAGGACTATTTATTAGTATGTTTTCATTGTGACTGTGTGTCGTTATTATTAACCTTCCTTTGACAGGTATCTACAAATACTGGTCAAATTAATATACCCAGGCGAAATGTAGGTGTACTTAACCTTTTGACCGCCTTTGACGCCGAGGGCACATTTTTGTTTTTTTGACGTGTGGTGATCTAAAGGTTAAGGCTCTCTGACTAACCGTTTGAAAACCGTTCGTTAGTTAGAAACCTAAGTCTATCAACCAGTCTTACCAAGGGGTATCGTATTACCCAGTTACTGGGTTGAGGAGGTTAGATAGGCAGTCGCTCCATGTAAAATACTGGTTTTCATTTGCATCCGGTTAGGCTGGAAGCCGACCCCAACATATTTGGAAAAAAGCTAGGCAGATTAATTTAGACTTAAGCATCACAAACATCATAAACAGCTGTTAGGAAAATGGAAACCAACATTGTCTACCTCTTTTCGTGTTAAAAATTACTGTATCAATTAGGAATGATTTATGTGCAATCTACCTTTTGCTACAATTAACGTTTTTTGGATCGGCAATTACAGGTTAAGAAATGTCGGTTCGGTTCAAGCATCCTTCAGAGTACTCTAAGACGTCCGTCTGGCGTCTTTAAGTTAAGGTCAAGGTCAAAATTCTGGAACGACCTTTAAGAAGGCAGGTCGAATAAAATTTTTTTTTTGTTTGTGCATTAAAAAATACTAATACTCCATTGTTCTAGTGCAAAATTTTTCTTTATGTTATTATTTTTCCCTTAACACAAGCATTTCCTTGCTTAAAAAGAGACTCCAAATCATTATAATGTAAACCAAATATTTTAATTGAAATAAACTTTTTATTTCGTGCTTAGCTCTGAAAGCGATGGATGAATTCTACCAACGAACGAGCAATCCTGCAAAATAGCTGTACCCAAGTATATGTTATGTTTCCTTGTGTATTTTTTTTTTTGTTTCATACTCCTACTATTATAAATTTATTAGCACGAATGTTTGTGAGAGTGGATAGATGGAGGGATGTTTGTTACTCTTTCAAACAAAAACTACAAAACGGATTTGGATAAAATTTAATACAGATATAGTTTATAGCCAGGATTAACACATAGGGTACATTTATCCCAATATTCCTACGGGATCGATACTTATGCGGGTGAAACCGCGGGGCGCTGCTAGTTAATTATAATATTCCTCATCATCATCCACTGTCCTGCTTAATCCACTACAGAGCATTGGCCTCTCTTGTTTTATACCTCAAGCTCCTGTGCCAGCCTCATCCAGGTTGTACGGTCAGCATCAAAAGTCGATCAACTATTCCGTTTCTTTAATCTCAGTTATTGATCAAATTATGCTCAGTAAAAAAAACTGAAGTGTTAATATTTTGCTCAATAACTGAGATTAAAAAAACTGAAGTGTTAATAGACTTTTGTTGCTGACTGTACCTACCCGTCTCTTCCGTCTCTTATTACTCTCTCTAACGTTCAGCAATGAAACAAAAATAAAAAAAATATGTCAAGCCCCGGCCCTTTATAGAATATTGTTTCTGACTGTTGCAGAAACGTTGCCAAGCAAAAAGTCGCCTCAAATACGGATAAAAAATGTCTCGATTCCACAAACGGAACACAGCAAGGACGCCTTTCCTTTACCTCAAAGAACCATAACTCTTGTACTTCCCATTCATTTGTAGAAAACTTTTACAACGAGGCCACTTGAAATGCACAATAAATTCGTTCTAAGTACGTACAGTCAGCGGCAAAAGTTGCAGCATTAACAGATTGGGCACACTGCCAGATAAATTAAAAACTTAAAAGGAGGACTGTAATTAAAACTGGGTTTTAGGGATTTCTTTGTCAGATGTAAAGGTACAGTTACACATGCTAGTTAGTAGCACGAAAGCATGCTACTATTGAGCAATTGCTACTTAGTGGTACGTGTGTCGAATCATTGCTAATAATGAGCATGCTAGTTTCGAGTTTGCTCAAAAATCGACGGTCGTGCGATTTTTGGGCATGCTACCTGCAGCGCGGGTGGAAGGGGGCGTGCTTATAGCGTGTGTGAACAGGTTTGCTTATTGAGCATGCTAGTATCGATCAGTTGTTAGCAGTAGGTGCGGACCCAAATCTTCCTATTCCTTGTTTTTTTCTTTCTATCTGAGATAAGGTTTTGGACGCATTGCAACGCCGCCAAAAGAATAATTCTATTCAACTCCATACGAATGGCTGTTTGATTGTCCATGGTTTTGTTTGAACTGACAGAGAGCATGCTATAAAATGGCATGTGTACCGGAGTGTTTGCTTTGAGCATGCTCTTTCAGGAGCATACTTAAAACTAGCATGCTTATATCTAGCAAATGTAGACAAGTGCAGAGCATGCTCGAAACTAGTATGCTAATGAGCATACTAAAAAGCATGCTGGTAACTAGCATGTGTAACTGTACCTTTAGATTTACGTCATAAAATTTAAGAGGATATTAAGGTTTTATGTTCTTTTGTGAATTTTAATCACAAGCGTCCCTTTTTTTGTGTGTTTTTCATTTTCAACTACACACAAAAAAGGACGCTTGTGTCATGATTTTGCTATATTTTTGTCTTATTTTTAGTATAATAAAGTGTCAACACCAGTAACGACTGTATCTCGTCATATTAGCTAGAGAAGGGGTAATGTAGTGGGGTAGAGAGACTTGGCTTGGGTAAACTTTAGAATCAGTGCTCTCTTCTATAGCTAACCTCAGTGGGGTAAAGACTACTAGTCGAACCTATGTCCGATAGCTGATAAACGTGCGTATTTTTAATTATTGTATATTGTTTGTGTAGTACGTACGTGCAGTAGTTATTAGAAATATACATAAGTGTTGATTGGAGTTAAAGTGGTTTTGTTATACTTGCGATTAAAATCGCCTCGTCGGTCTAGTGGTCGCAAGCACTACTGGTGAGTACAAGGTCCTGGGTTAGATTCCCAGGCCGAGAAAAATATTATTGGGTTCTTTCGTCAGGAATTTCTCAGTAGCAGTCACGAGTCTGGATTAGTCACCAGGTTGATGGCAATAGGCTGGCCTCCTATTACATGGGACTTAAACATAGGTCGCGAATTGTGTATGTACAGACGCCAGCACATCAAGCCACTACAATCTGTCAAATTTATTTAATAGATTTTGAACTTTATCTCTAAATCATAAGGTTCAAAGTTGATTGGGAAAATTTGACAGTTTCGGGTAGCTTGATGTGCTGGCGTCTGTACTACAGGTACACCACTGGCTTACCCTTCGGTGATTATTGGCGTGATGTTATATAATGATACTAGCTTCTGCCGCCTGCAACTTCATCTATGTGAAATTTAACCCTCTACCCATTCCTTTCTTAGTGTATAACTACTCTTCACAAAGAACACACCCTCCAAATTTCATGTCTCTAGGGCCTTTATTTTGTATGGAGGTAGCTGACACCCTGGATTAATATTAATATATAGGTTACTTTTTATCCCAATATTCCCACGGTATCTCCACTTATGCTGATGAAACCGCGGGGCGCAGCTAGTATATAATATAATTAGCGACATTATGGGAATATCACGCCCTCTATAAAAGTTTGTTTCTCAACGAACTTTTCTCTGTCAGCGGTTAGAGCGTTTACGCCATACGGCATTTCATACAAACTTTCAAGCCCTACTTATGCATATAAAATTTAATTAAAATCAGTTCATTCATTTCGAAAAACAAGGGCTTAAAAGCTTGAATAAAATGCCGTATGGCGTAAACGCTCTTAATCTCGCGTCTTTTGTTTTTCTCAATTTCCATTGTTTTAACAGTTTCTAATAAACTAGCTGTAAATACTTTATATCTTCACACGTATAAAATATGTTGTTAATAAACGTATTTTCTTTATTTCTTTTCTTTCTTTAGTTTCATTACATAGTATTCAATCGACTGATTCAAGTGAATTATACGTATGATGTACTAAAACCCGACGCACTTTGCTAATACAAAATTTAATAGAGTTACGTGTCTAACACTCGCAAGTTAGAGTGCTTGTAAACGTACGGCCTCATTTTGTGAGCTTGACTGACGCGATTATTTTGTGAAAACATCATGGGACTAAACCGACCACTTAGCACTGAAAATAAACCCATGTAAATTAAAAGGATGCATTAATGGGCGTTGGTTACGTCACGTCAACCCATAATGGGTTCAAAGTAGAATATTTGTCCCAGATGTCAACGACGAACAAAGTCGGACAAGATTATTTAAAATACTGAATCGTAACAACAATTTATAATCTAGCTTATCTGTTCCAATTTCTTGCATTGTCAAGAGACACCTCATAATTACAAACCAGGGATGGGCAACCTTTGGAAAGTTGCGAGCCAAACCATAGATCACTAATAAAATCACGGGCCATAGGTTCATAAAAGATAAATAATAGACGAATGAGTTGCGATAAAATTGTGACTTACCACATTTTGTTATACATTGCTTGTAGACACCGCAATCTTATATGATAAAGGTACGCAAAACAAGCAGTGGACAACATCTATCATGAAGGTATCATATATCATATATTTTTTTGCGTTTGGTTTATAACTGGAAGAATGCTAGTCTTTCTTTCTTATTGGCGTGAACTTTAAATTAATAATTATCCTTTTTTCACGCGCGATTTTAAAATATTTTGCGGGCCGGATTAAAAGCGGGATCGGAGAAACCCCCTCAAGAGTAGCTCACGTCCACGTCACTGCAATAATTCCCCATATGTTTTCAGTAACTATTATTGGGTATAATAGTCACAACAGTGCGCTCAGCATGTCATTCAAAACTGACAGGTGCTTTTGTTAGCTGAACGTGTACCTATCTAACATGATTATTAATTCAGAATGTTGTGCGTTAATTGTTCGTGTAGGTATGAAAGTAATGTTAGCCTTTTTCACTGTAGTTTGATCATTACAAAAGAGTATTCTATCTAGGTGCTTATTTCATCATCTACCTAGCCGTTTCCCAACTATGTTAGGGTCGGCTTCCAGTCTAACCGAATGCAGATGAATACCAGTATGCCTACATGGAGTGAATGCCTGTCAGACCTCTACAGCCCAGTTACTGCATAATACGATACCCCGTGGAAAGACTGGTTGGCAGACATTCGGGCTTCTGACAACCCGTAATGACTGTCAAAGATTCACCGATGAAGTCGGGACCAACAGCTTAACGTGCTTTCCGAAACACGGACGGGTTTTGGTATGTAAAGATGGTCACCCATCCACGGACCAACCGCAACAATCGATCCGTGCAGCTGCTATTACTTAGCCAACAACACTCAACTTCTTACCTATCTAATTAAAATATTTCAATACCATTTTTCTTGACAAAAGAATGAGTAACAACATTCTACGTAGACTAAAGTCTGTAATGACCCTTGGGCCCCATAATTGTATTCTAGAATCTATGTTTGGCTGTCGTGCCGTCGGGATGCACTAACCCCTCAAGCGTACACTGTACACCAAGTGTACATAAGAGAACTTGCTCAAAACGTCAGTAGTACACCAAATGTACACGACGACACTTGGGGTATGTCGACAGGTACGCGGGCAAACGTGTGAGAGATTAAAAGAGCCTTTACGATTCACAATAAATCCGGTGAATCCTGGTCATTAGCTACGTAGCCATCCTTGCCCACTTGACAAATAGAATGTACACATTTTGTGAAGATTTGTCTACTTAATAATAAATCTACAAAATAACAAACTTAAATACTACTCACCAAGAATCTGACGACCAGTTCAATAGTGAACCACACATTGCACACCAGCTCAATGTAAAAGAAGGCTGCATGAGGTTTTCCGTTGTCATGCCACATCATCTCCAAGGACTCCGACTTGTTGTCCCTCACCACGGTACCGCGGCTGAAGACCCGAAGGTCAGGATGCGTCTTCAGGCAGAAGGAAAGCACTGATATGCAGATGAAGAAGACGGATAATGCTGATATCACCTGTGGAAGAGAGAGAGAGAAAGAGTTTCAGTAATTGTTCGAATTTGCAACTACTACATGACAATAGTCATGCTGTATCTTGATATCACATACCGTACTCAATAGATGGCACTATATCACATAACAGTAATTTGTAGTTTTAATTGGATAAAGTTCTACTAGAGCAGTATTGGTCCAGAGGCCCTTCCTCCCGCCTTCATTTTAGGTCAAAATACTGTTAGGATAGACTCTTAGCAAGTCATAGCTGTTTTTTTTTTTATTTGAAATGGGTTTGCTCTTGACTCTAGTCTAGGTCAGAGGTGACAGAGACAAAGTCTACGATGGAGTGAGCTTACCCAGAAGAAGCTTGTTCACTCTTACTTTGAAGAGATTCGGGTTGTATGCACTCGGAAACACAAACGCAGGTAGAGAGTTCCATTCTTTTGCTGTGCGCATTATCAATCATCAAAAGTAATGATGTAACTAATATTTTTGTAAAATATAATTTAAAAAGAGTGTCCATGGAGTTTCTTGCCCGTTCTTCTCCATAGGTACCTACGCTTTGGAATGGGCAACTAGCTTCATATTTTCTGACTGACCGACTTCTTGACAATTCAAAAGTGCCTGTAAATGGTTTAATTGAAATAAATGCTTTGAGTTTGAGTTTGAAATGACATTTGAAAACGCTTAGTGCGAATTGAATGTTTTTTTTAAGAGAGACGGTAGAATTGACTCTATAGCAAAATTGAGTTAGTTTGTATTCATCAATCAAAATAGAGGTTTTCGATTTGTTTTATATTATAAATATTATATTGTTAAAAATGGTTATAGATAATCCTACTAATATTATAAATGTGAAAGTTTGTAAAGATGTTTGTTACTCAATCACGCGTAAACCGTTGAACAGATTCAGATGAAATTTGGTGTAGAGATAGTTTGAGTCTCGGGAAAGGACATAGGATAGTTTTTATCCCGATATTCCCATGGGATCGAAACATACGTGGGTGAAACCGCGGAGCGCTGCTAGTATTTTATAACATTCTCAGTGATCCTTGTTGTACACAAATATGTACAGGAAAGTCGTAGCCCATATTTGAAAGTCACCTGAAACCGCTTTATTTCAGCATCAGCTTACAAAGTTAAAAAACAACATACAACAACAATCACAAAAACATTACCGTACCTTATTACGTAATCACAAAGGATATTACATTTTGTTGCGCATTTTTAAAACCACAGCTTACACATAAAGCGGTGTTACATCGTCAATCATGGTGTTATTCTGTGGTCGACATCACGCAATCATGGTGTCCAAGTTATAAGCTCTTTGATGATAAATATTTGGTAGTGTATTTTTTTTTATCAAGATTTGTTAAAATTAGCCATCTTCAAAACATTCAAACTTCCATACCAACTGATATTATAAATACGAAAGTAACTTTTTCTGTCTGTCTTTAAACTCACACCTTAACGGCTCAACATATTTCAATGAGGCACACAGTTAGACGGTTAGGACATAGGATACTTTTTTACCCCGGTAGTAGGTACGTCCTCGTAGTACATCTCACCTACATTCTGGCGATCAAAGCAGCGGTCCAAAGCTATTATTTTATAGAAAACGTATCTGCTCAAAGTAGAAAGAGCTACTGTTTCCATGCTACACAAGAGAATTTGTTTTGAGTGCTTCTTTTTTTTATTTTTTTTTTCAGGATGGGAAATCATCAAATCACTCCTTCCGTTCTGGGTGGAGCGGAAGGGAGTGTCAGACTCTTACTGACTAAAACCCATCCGTGTTCCTTCCTTCGCCCTTTATGTTCCGGGCCAGCGGTAACCCTTTCGGACAATCCCGCTGATCCGCCAGGCTTCGGCCCTTGCAGGCCCCTTCGTTTGATGCTGACATCTCTTTGAGGCGCGTGTGGAACACGTACGCGCCGTCCTGTTTTGAGTGCTTCAAATAAGAGCCTACGTCCAAGAGTACGTACCAAAAAACTTAATTGCCATTTCTAATAATGTTGAGTCGGATTCCGAAATCAAATTGTTCCGCGCTCGCTATCTCTTATGACTTGGCTCGAAGATTTCATATAATTTGTCTCAGTACGGTGACACACAAATAATATTTGGTCAGAATCGCATCAACATCCTAGATCAATTTAACACTGCTTGTTCGCGGATTTACTAATCTAAACATAAACATTATTTTCATAAAACTCCATAGGCTGGTATTCTCCCGAGGTTTATTATTTATGAAGACTTATGAAACAGGTGGATGCCTTCTTGTCTAGTAGCGAATCATAATATGATTCGCTACTAAACAATGATTATCATATACCGTTATACTAAATTACCTGTTTATTAGACAAGCCGTGTTTACCAGTACCTAGCCGTAATGGAGTTCGTTTAATTTAAAATGGCTTTGAAATAAGCTTATTTGCGAGCCTTTAGGCCGCTATCCCACTGGCGTTTTACGAGCGTTGACGTCAACGTCGCGTCTGCGCGGCGTCGACGCTGCGCAGACGCGACGTTGACGTCGCGTCATCGCGTAACAAGCATAAAACGTCCGCTGAACGCGACGTCAACGTCGCGTCTGCTTAACGTTAACGTCGCGGTTGTTGGCCATAGTATCATCTGCGCGACGTTAACGTCGCGGTAAGCGGACGTTTTATGCTTGTTACGCGATGACGAGACGTCAACGTCGCGTCTGCGCAGCGTCGACGCCGCGCAGACGCGACGTTGACGTCAACGCTCGTAAAACGCCAGTGGGATAGCGGCCTTATTGCGAGATTAGTTAAGTATTTTGCAAGAATATTAATTTGTACTAGAAAATTGATTCAAAAGATTAAGTAGGTACCAAAGTCAAAGTCAAAGCATTTATTTCAAATAGGCACATAAAAGAGACTTTGAATGTCAAAATTTACAATGAAATAGAATTGATCTTATACATAATTATTGCAAAATAACTAACAGATCAAAAGTTCATGAGCAAAATTTTAATTGCCATTCGCACTCTGAGCTTTTGAATATATTTTGTGCAAAGGTTACATTGCTACTTTGAAAGTTCCTCTTAACTTCAGACCCCTTACAGCTACCTACAGATTGCCTAGACGATAAATCCCAGACCACAGAAAAGCGTCTCAAGCTGGATTAAAACAAACACTCACTGGCAGTTCAAACAAAGAGCACTGATAGATCTTTAGGATCTGGGCAAACTGTACAAACAGATGTATTTGCACAGAATCCATAACTACGTGTGACGTTTATTTTTATATCTAACTAGCTTTTTCCCGCGACTTTGTCCGCGTGAAATTATTGTTCCCCGACCCGTCGCGTCGTATCGCCTGCCCGCGCTATTACTTCGTTTTGCTTAGCGTTCTTTCTAGTGTTGCCCAAAATCGGTCTTGGTCATGCAGTCTTGGTCTTGTTCTTGCATTTTTGCAAGACCAAGACCAAGACCGACTTATTTTAGCAAGACCAAGACCAAGACTGATCCCTGCAAGACTTGAGCAAGAACAAGACTAAGCATGCAAGACTCTTGCGTCTCGCAGTTAAGTCAAACTGAGATTTGGGCGTTATAGTAGGTATTTGGTTTCAATCCCGATTATGCGAAAATGGATGTATTTTTTATGAAACAGTAAATTACATTGTTGAATTGCATTCAAAACTAAAATTATTGTTGATAATAAAAAAATATCGAAAAATTACGTGACTATCAATACACTTCTGCACGTTTTTTTTAATCTTCTTTACTTAAGGCGAAAGCGGTATTAGATAGCCCGCGAAATTCACTGACCAACAAATTGCAAAAAACGTAAGAAAATTTTAATTTCGCGGGCTACCTTAGCGCTTCCCCCTTAAATCAATGAAGCTTTAAAAAAATAATTATCCCCTCATAACGAATCTAAAATAAAAGTAGTAAATGGGTCATTCAATTATGTAGATGATTAAAATGCCTCATGTGACGCGTCTGTTAGATTCATTGGGATTCATGGCCGACTCGACGCCGCGCGGCGATTCCCGCAATCTTCCGCATTTTTTGTCAAGTTCAAGCATTTATGCACTTTATTGTAATAATTTTAAAGTTTATTTTCAAGTGCGTTAATAATACGAGGAGACCGCTTGGCGCTGCGGTCCCTTTGTGGCGGCATTTGAAAGCGAATAGCGTAGGTACGATGACAGTGTTGACCTCGCAAATGAACTTTAGCGATACAGCTGATCAGGTAGCCCTTTCGAGTTTTATTTACATTGCTGTTTTAAGTGAAACAAGTGAATTTACTATTTTTTAATTAAAAATCTCATTGGGTTAGATAGAAATAATGATTTTATACAGTTTACAGTAAAAAAATTGCAGAAAAAAACGTAGAAATTAAGAAAAAGCCGACGAAAAATTTCAACGCAGGGGGGTCCAGAATCATGTACAGACGCCAGCACATCAAGCTACCCGAAACTGTCAAATTTTCCCAATCAATTTTGAACCTTATGCTTTAGCGATAAAGTTGAAAATCTATTAAAGAAATTTGACAGATTGTAGTAGGTTGATGTGCTGGCGTCTGTACCTACTGAATCCATGGTAAGCGGTTGCGCGTCGATGTCCCTGCCACCCTGAGCAATAGGCTAATAGGTATTTGAATGTAGTCTAGTCTAAGTAGTAGAGTCTCGCAAGACTTGCGAGACTCTTGCTGCAAGACCAAGACCAAGACCAAGACTGAGAGCGCAATACCAAGACCAAGACCAAGACCAGGTGTATTGACGCAAGACCAAGACCAAGACTGGCTAAGGTCTTGTCTTGGTCTTGCATTTGGGCAACACTAGTTCTTTCTAACTTAACTCTTTTAAACTTTTTTTCATCTCTTAAGAGTCGTACAGTACCCGGCGATAAATATTGCACATCGACCTTTACCTTTTTTTGTATTTTATACAAAGAATAAAAATTAGAAAAAGAAGTAAATCATAATTGTTTTAACAGCTCCTAATAGATACCGGACTGTTTGTATTTCGTGCGACAGAGATAACGCTCTACAGAGCCGAAATTAGCCGATTGTCTCTTTCCAAAGGTCGATGTGAAATATTTATCGCCGGGTATACTGTAACTGAGTTGTAGAGGTCAGATAGGCATTCGCTCCATGTAAAATACTGATATTCATCTGCATCCGGTTAGACTGGAAGCCGACCCTAACATAGTTGGGAAAAGGTTAGGCAGATGATGATGCAACTGTTTTATAATAAGGGATATGAAAAGACGAATGTGGGTTTATCACACGAGGCGAAGCCGAGAGTAATAATAGTATCACATGAGTGTTTTAATACCTAATTATGTACAGTTGCATACAAGACTTTATCTACTCCCATGATATGAATCCTCTATAAAAGGTTCTGAAACCATATAGGGTGTTGTACAATGTTGTAAGAATTTTATGTATATAAATTCATGGAAAGTTTAATTGCTGAGTATCAAAGCTTGTATCACTAATTTTTATAAACAACAAAATTATAATTTTTAGCAATACTAATATAAAACAAAAATGGCGGGATACGACGTGAATTCCAATAACCTATAATTTTTTATTTATTTTTTAATTACGTCGCTGTGGCAATGAATCGCGCGTGCATCACAATGTTCTTTTTTTAATTCATAAAGATACCACGAATTGAGTAGAGACAATGTGGCTGTTTGATGAGTAAGAAAGGGATCGAAAAGCAAAGGAGTTGCATAATGAAATTTAGTACAACATTATAACACTCGTTTGGATGATATTATGGTTACTACCCAAGTAACATTTTAGGTCATTTTAGGTTTTAGAAAGGTTTTGAAAAGGTTCTAGAACCTTTCAAAACCTTTTCAAAACCTTTCTAGAACCTAAAATGTTACTTGGGTATGATACTGGTTATTTTAATGTTGGCAATAAGCTAACTGTTTCAGAAACTTTTATAGAGGCTTTATAGCATTGGTGTAGATAAAATATTACAAGATTACCGACTTTTTAATGCAGACTTAATAGTGAGACGAAAATTAACCAATCATGTCGATTCATCATCGAAAAGAGTTTTTGCAATCTTGGGTGAAACGTTCGCTTTTTTCCCTAACTGCCTCTGTAGTTGTATATAATATATACTTGTAGGTTTATAGGGTATACCAACCCGCACTGGGCCGCGTGGTGGATTACGGCCCATTCCCTCTTACATAGAGGAGGCCTGTGTCCCAGCTGTGGGAACGTTATAGACTAATTATGTTTACACGGTAGACAAATAAAGAACTTGATTTATTTGAGCAAAAATTTGCAAAGACTTATTGCAGGTGAGGAATGGTCTGTAATTATTGTGTGAGGGAGCATAATAATTACAGACCATTCCTCACCTGCAATAAGTCTGCAAATTTTTATTACAAATCCCAAAAAAAAAACCATAGTCTTGGTTCTTCAAAATTAACTTAGCAACCTTCCCACAAAAATTAAATTAAGGCAGATTGTGCACAACATAACGAAATTTTCCTACTTAGTACATTTTCCTCGTAATAGAAAATTAGGCAAAAGCTAATGATGTTAGCATTATTGAGTTTGTGACGAGAAGACGATCAATCAAGCTGCTCGTTAGCTAAAACCGGACGGACAAGTAAGAGTCGAACTCGCGTTTAAACGGTTCCGTA
Organism: Luperina testacea; assembly: GCA_927399505.1. Taxonomy (NCBI): domain Eukaryota; kingdom Metazoa; phylum Arthropoda; class Insecta; order Lepidoptera; family Noctuidae; genus Luperina; species Luperina testacea. The sequence goes on from OV656774.1 coordinate 2,108,502, forward strand.
CGATGAATATCTAACAAACCAAAAACATTTCATGTTAAGGTTACCAAGACTAACAAAAGTTATCGGATCTAATGCAGAGCAAGCCCAAAAGTTTAGGCTCAGTAGTTTCGGAGATAAGGGCTGGTACCTATATTGTCCTAAATAACTTCAAAACTGTTTATTTTAAAATAAACAGATAAATAAAAAAAAACAATAAAAAAATAAAAAGATAATATAAAAAAAAAATACGATAAATTATACAAAAAATATATTTGAGACCCTCACATCAAGCCTTTTCATTTGATATGTCAGACGGTACAGTTTACAAAACTTTTGTTTTTAATGTGCTAATTTGCCCCCCAAAAGTGACCCCCATATTCAATATTCATTTATTTACGTTACACGTCCGCATTTGGGTCACAGAAATTTATAAACGTGTATACAAAATTTCAGTCCAGTAGATTCGGAGCTAAGTGACTGTGACAGACGGACAGACAGACAAGCGAGTGAGTGTCCTATAAGAGTTCCGTTTTTTTCATTACAACGTACGAATCCCTAAAAACGTACGAAATAATTAGGTTTCGTAACATACTAACATCAATTAAACTTCGCGAAAGTCAGTCCCTGGTTTTTAGCAGTCTCATCATGACTATAAAAGCTAAAGCTTTATAAGGTGTGTTGTTGCTAAAGCCTTATACATTAGCAACAAGGTTAAATCAGCAGACAATAAAATAAAGACGGTTTGGAAAATTGTAAATAATGAAACGAACAGGAATAAAAAGCATAATTCTGATTACACACTGCAGACGTCAAGCGGTCTCATTTGCGATGATAAAGAAGTAACTCAAGAATTTGTAAATTTCTTTACTTTAAATTAGAGTGCCACAAGGCTCGATATTGGGTCAACCACAAATGGTGTTATTTGATGATAACACTTCCTTAATTTTTAAGGTAAATAGACGTGCTACAAATTTAGACGACGTAAATAATGCCCTACTGCAGGTCCAAAATTGGTTCACTGCTAATAATTTAGTATTCAATGGAAAAAAACCTAAGTACTTAAGATTTTCTTTACCAAATGTCAAGGGTAGTGATTATGAGATAATATTGAATCAAGAGAAACTAGAATTCGTCGATAAAACTGTTTTCCTAAGGATCACGCTCGACTCAAGGCTACAATGGGGTCCTCATTTAACATCTCTTTCAGGACGACTAAGTTCAGCAGCTTATGCTGTCAGAAAAATCCGTCAATTTACTGATGTAGATACCGCGAGAATAGTCTATTTTAGTAACTTTCATAGTATCATGTCTTACGATATTTTACTTTGGGGACGGGACACTTATGCGGGTAAAACCACGTGGTGCTGCTAGTACTGCTATAAAGCACCCCAATCCCCTGATTGCGGCGGCCGCCCGTTATACTCCCTACCGCATAAGTAGGATTTGCCGACCGAGGCATAGGTACCCTTACCATCCGCCGGCGACGACACGACCCTAATACAGGAGAGTAGTAAGGCTACCAGTACTCTCAAAACATCATCATCTACAAGCAAGCACGGTTAAGCAGACGACAACCTTATAGGTTGCACTGCGAGATTCCAATTATAAAAAAAAACAGCATGTGTGCAATTCACATGTGGTAGAAGTGAAACGTTCAAAAACACTGTATAATGCTTCCTATATCATTTTCTCCCACGTTAAATCTTATGAATTTACATGTCTATTTTTACTGTCCCTTTTCCGTTTCATAAACTTTCAAATCACAACGATGCCAAAGAAGTTTTCACTTCAATAAAAAACAATAACAGGCTGGTGTAAACCAAGATTAATTGTTTGATTTTGATTATATTTAACAATTATACATAACCAAACAGTTTGGTGTATTTGGCGTCTGCACCAATTAACTAGCCAGTGAGCTGCGTAATTGGCCTCTGAATCACTGCTTATGGGTTGAAATCCCAGGATAACAGAAGGCCAATTCTCGTTATTTAAAACTTTCAAAATCTACGAGTAGTCGCAGTCCCATCTCGGCTATAAACAAATGTCAAAAACTTTTCAAAATGTTGGGAAATTCGAGGTATTTTTGACAGATTGAGACAGATTAGACTGTGAACGTTCTAGAAATTACGAGAATTGAATAGAATAGAATAGAATACTCTTAATAGAATAGAATTTCCCTTCTGAATTTTTTCGTGCTCTACGTATGGGTGCATATCAAGTCAGCGACATTGTAATATTGTATTTGTCAAAAGTGTCCGTAAATTCGAATTCATTCATATTACAACAGCCGTCATTCTTTGTCAGACGTAAAAAGTGACTATAATACTAACTGACATAGTTGCTATTCTGCTCAACAATTAAGTTTCTTGAATGTACAGACGCCAGCACATCAAGCTACTACAATATGTCAAATTTCTTTAATAGATTTTCAACTTTATCGCTAAAGCATTAGATTCAAAGTTGATTGGGAAAATTTGACAGTTTCGGGTAGCTTGATGTGCTGGCGTTTGTAATTGCAATCCTATAAGTATGATTTGTCAAAAGGCTGAATAACACTTGCATTAGATAAAATCAAAATCACTAATTTATTTAAATTCGGCTGACATAAGCACTTTTTGAACGTCAAAAAAGACAGTCTAACAAAACACCCGCCTTCTACCACTTCCTAGATACGTATTTACCGTCTTAACATGATACTCCACAATGAAAAACGAACACTTTTAGACTGATGTTTTGAACACATAATTTGTTAGTTTAACTAAACTCGCTACCTTACTAATGCATAATCCAGGACAGATAAAAGTGGTAAGAGGGTTAAAAGAAGCCAGTGCCCCAAGATAAAACCCAAGATCGATCTCAGAGATGAGAGCATTTTATTAATAGGGACCTTAGAGCTGTGAGCTCTGTTCGTCCCGGCAGAAGCAAGAGCTCCTGATTAATGGTAGCCTCGTCCTGATGCGACGTCATTTGTTTGAGCAAGTTTTTGCTATGGGCCAGAATGTCTGGGACACTTTCTTTTGTTTTCACGCTAAGTATTAAGTGGATTATGATGTTTAAAAAATAAAAATCACCTATCTTACGCTGGTCGTAATTAGTAAATAACAATAGCGGAGTTACCAACATAGTTTGCAGCTGATGCTGATGTGGCAGTGGGCTGGCCATGTTGTCGAAGGAGCCGATAAGTCCTCGAGTGGAGACCGCGGCTCGACAAGCGTACGGACCCAGTTAGATGGACCTTAACCTTTTAACCGCTTACGCCGGATTAATCCGACAAATATTTTCGTGTCTATTTCGCCAAGGTCGTATATTTACGACCAAATGCCGCAGCTCGTATGATCTGGTTTTTTTATTTAATTAGGCTGTATTCTATCAGGTATTTATTTTTCGATTAACTGTACCGGGCGCTGGGGGCACGACAACAGACTGATATAATAATAATAATAATAATCATTTATTTATCCAGATCACAGAATCCAACTTGTTAGCAATTACATACACATCTTAAACACTAGTGTTAGTATTTTCATTTGGAAAATTTTGGTAATAATTACTAATAATGTCAAAATAGGTCGATGTGCAATATTTATAGCTGGGTACTGTAAAGTGTTTGGTGGTTTTAAGCCAATGTGTCCAGGTTTTCTCGCGATGATTTATTTTAACGTTAACCACTATTTTTGGTTTAAATACAAAACCTGCTACGATCTTTAAATACAGTCCTTACATTTTTGGTTTAATTTCTAATAAAAAATATAGAACATGATGACAAGCTAGGTTTAAGATTGTTATCATAAACTTTGTCGCTATTAATAATAGCCTTTTTTTTTGAGGATGGGAAATCATCAAATGACCCCTCCCGCTCTGGGTGGAGCGGAAGGGAGTGTCAGACTCTTACTGACTAAGACCCACCCGTGTTCCATCCTTAGCCCTTTATGTTCCGAGCCAGCGGTAACCCTTTCGGACAATCCCGCTGACCTTCCGACCGATTTCGGTCATATTGGCCAATCTCAACGGAGATTATCCAATTACGCAGGAGACAAGTGTGTGCGTAAACACAGGTGCAATCTCTGTTCCTTCACTCACATAGGGAAGGGATCAGGCGCAGGACCAACGGCTTTACGTGCTTTCCGAGGCACGGGGGTATTAAACCACGAACTTCCAAACTCCGGAGTGTTACTAAGAAATTTCTAATGGAAATACCAATAACACTTTGTGCGATCTGAAAATCGTACCCAGGACCCCACGGTCAGCAGTCGCGCTTACACCCACGAGACCAACGAGGCAGTTAACGCCTCGCTATTACCGCTATTGTAATAAGTTTATTAGGTAATACAAAAATTAAATAAATTAAAAATATGTATAAACGTTCTAACTTCTTCTTTAAGGGGGAAGCGCTAAGGTAGCCCGCGAAATTCAAATTTTCTTACGTTTTTTGCAATTTGCTGATCAGCATTAAGTTGTACGTTGATTAATATATGAATCGCGGCCGTAAGAAATATGTATGTGTTTACAGAATTATAATCATTAAAGTCATCAACACAACTCTCTAAGACCACGTAAGTCCAAAGAATGATGATTTCATGAAACAGTTATTCTTGGGACTTACGTGGTCTTAGAGAGTTGTGTTGATGACTTTAATGATTATAATTCTGTAAACACAAATTTCTTACGGCCGCGATTCATATATTAATCAACGTACAACTTAATACTGACCAGCAAATTCCAAAAAACCTAAAAAAAATTGAATTTTGCGGGCTACCCTGGCGCTTTCGCCTTAAGAGGGCGCCAACCAAACGTCGACCGCGCAGTGGCGCCCTCATCGTTTGTTTGGTTAGTTATTTTATTTTAGAATGAAAATGCAGAAAATAAGCACGTTAAGTAGCACGTATGTTCTCACATATAATTATAAATTCACATTTATGATAATGTAACTAATATTTTTGTAAAAATATAATTTAAAAGAGTGTCCATGGAGTTTCTTGTCCGTTCTTCTCCATAGGTACCTACGCTTTGGAATGGGCAACTAGCTTCATATTTTCTGACTGACCGACTTTTTGACAATTCAAAAGTGCCTGTAAGTGGTTTAATTGAAATAAATGCTTTGAGTTTTGAGTTTATGTTGTGCTCCACAATAGTCCACAAGATTATACGTTAATATTAATTATAAACGGCAGTTTTACATTGTTTAGTTTTATTATAATCACTCAAACGGATAATAGTGTCCACTAGTTTCCTTGAACGTCTTTATAAAAACTTTTCATAAATGTCTCAAATGTAAGTTCTTATTTTTATTTTAAGTTAATTAATAGAATATTTGGCCAGACGTTAAACCACTCAAAAACAGAACCTTTCAAATGCATGAATGTTGAAGTTGATTATATTTTAACGACTTTAAAGAGAAAATACAAGTAATGATATTAAAAACTTGGAAAATTAACTGTCATTTTATAAACAAGAAAGTTCTCTTTGCGAATGAAGCTTGGAAATACAAACTACTTGTGAACGACCTTTGATAATATTATTAATTACAGCGAGCTCTTAGTTTACTGCAAAATGGAGTCTAATGAAGCTGGTCGCGCCGAAATAGTTCGGTCGGCGAGAGTTGGGATCGCATCCATTCACTCATCGCGCGCGCGTATATTATGCATGCGAGTGCGAGCGAGTCAGTCGTCTCATGGTCGTCTCTCGATCACCGCTCCGCTGAGGTGTGTTGCGTCCGCGCCGCTCCGTGCCGCTCCGCCGCCATATTATAATCCATATAATTATCATCTTCCGCGACTATCATAAAAAAACCCGTTCAACTGGACGTGCTGCTTAGCCACCGCTTGTGCTTGCCGGCTGCTCAAGTACCTACCTCTCCAAGAAGAAATCGTCAGGCAGATCACCGTGGCGGCATTGCATGGTGAGTGGATTGCTTTTCTTTGCTCTCGTCTGATTGAACATATTTTTGGCGTACCATACCTCGCTTTGCTCATATAATCTATTTCCCGCATATAATCCAACCGCACCGCATCACCATAATTTTGGTCCATTTCGAGTCGGACTGAGCCAGTATACCTTCTAAAATAATCCCTATCTCCCTACCTAAGTAATCCCTACATAATTACGTTTATAACTGTGCTATATTCGGGAACTTAGGTGACGCCACAAAATGGCGTCGGAAGCAAAATTGAAAATGATCATTGCAAAAAAAGAAACTATTTTCGAAAAAATCAATGACCTATTCAAGATTGCAAAGAAAATAATTCCTTCAAATATTGATACTAGAAGTAAACAAGAATTTCTAGCCGCTTCTTCGAATATCGAAAAATTATATAATAACTTTAACGATCTTTGTGATCAACATAATACATTATTGTTAGAAATAGACCCTGATTATGAAATAAGTTATAGTAATTGGAGCTCTTTCGAAACATTATTTTCAGAAATACAATATATACGTAATAACATATTAGAGTCTAACCGCGCAAATGTAGTTAAGCCCGCGGTCGATTCATACTTTTGCCGCCTACCGCCATTGGAATTAATAAGTTTTTCTGGCCAGCCGGAATGTTGGCCACTCTTTTATCAATGCTTCAAAACTAACGTTCATGATAACAAACATCTGACTGATGATCAACGTGTACAGTATTTGGTAGGAAAATTAAATGGCAGCGCAAAAAATGTATTCGCGGGAATAGTTCCTAATGCGTCTAACTATCTTACGATATGGAATTCGTTAGTGACAAAATACCAAGACAAGAGGTTACTTGGGTCTATGTACTTAAATAATATACTCGACATAAAACCTACCTCGGGTTCACCCGATCAATTAAATAATTTTATTGAAAAGGTTCATTCATCTTGGTCCGCGTTAAGACAGTTAGACATTAGCGATTTATCAGATTTTATGTTTACTCATCTCGTTTTAAAAAGGTTAGACGCTCAAGTACTACAAAGTTTCGAGTTATCCATCCGCGATAAAGATTTACCCACAAGTGATGATTTAGTAAATTTCGTACGGCATCACATAAAGGTTCTTGAACGAACAACTACTGTTCGTCAGAATACATCACCTCAAAATAATCAGGGTACTAACTTACAAAATCGATCGCGATCTTTTGCATCGAAAACTTCGCATAGCTTTGCAGTAACAGAAAAAAAGGAAGTTAGTAATATAACCGCTTGTAATTTTTGTAAAAACTCACAACATACTCATTTATACGAGTGTTTACAATTCAAAAAATTGGATGTGAAAGATCGCTTTAAGTTTATTAAAGATAACAAAATGTGCATCAATTGCTTTAGTGATAAACATACCACATTTAATTGTGGTTCTACAAATACTTGTAAACATTGTAACAAAAAGCATCATTCATTGTTGCATTTTAATAATCGCGAGTTTATCTCGCAGCAATCTCAACCTAATGTGTTAGGAGCCGCGTCGCTGTCTGGTGCAGGCGCACTGGATAGCGGCGCCAGCGGCGCGCAGCCGGTGTGTATGCATGTAAACTCAATCGCCTCACCGCCGCCGCCGGTCGTGACATCTTCGTGTGCCGAGTTGAAAGAATGTACTAATTCTAAGAATTCGATCGCGTTGACGTCGCGTAATAATAATATAGATTTAGCTTGTGACCAGTTGAATACGTCAGTTGTTTTACCAACGGCACAAGTTTATGTTCCGATAAATGGAAAACGCTTTGTCATAAGATGTTTAGTAGACAGTGGCTCTCAAAATAATCTTATCACCCTCGCATGTTGTAGAAAATTAAAACTAAATATTAAACCGCTTGTTAACTCATCCTTAAAATCAGTAGGTACTATTTCCACTCCAATTAAAGGTTACGTGTCGCTTACAATACAATCGCGCGTAAGTGACGCTCAATACGAATTGACAATGTTAGTGATTGATCATATAGCTGATCCGTTGCCTGTTCGCGCGGTACAAAGGTCCGTGATGGATCATTTCAAGAGTTTACCGCTTGCAGATGAATGCTGGGATGTACCTGGGAACATAGACGCGATTCTCGGTACGCAAATGTTCGCATTTGTTTTGCTCGGGAAAAGGGTTATACCAGCATCCACCTCTCAATCAGCTGATTGTGCGGTCACCGCTCGCTCCATACCTCATGCTTTAGAAACCACGCTTGGCTATATTGTCATGGGTGAGGTACCTTCTCTCCACCATGACAGTGTAGCCTGGTCCTTCGGCCCATTAGTAGATAATTTAAATAATTTAATTTTAAAGTTCTGGGAAATAGAGGAAGTACCTACTGTTAATAAAAAAGGTCCGGAATATCAAGAATGTGAAGATTTTTATAAATCGACCGTTTCACGAAATTCATGTGGACGATATATTGTGTCGTTACCTTTTAAAGGCGAACCTACGTCTTTAGGTAACTCCTACGTTCACGCTCAGCGTAGATTATCTGCGCTCGAGCGCAAGTTTCATTCGCTTCCCGCTTTACGTCAAGCTTATAACGACGTAATTAATGATTATATAGATAAGGGTTATCTTTCGGAAATACCTTATTCTTTATCCGCTATAAATGAAGGCTACTTCATCCCGCACCACGCTGTTGTACGGCCTGACAAGTCGACAACAAAAACCCGCATTGTCTTAGATGCAAGCGCTAAAACTGATAGCGGCAAGTCGCTCAACGACTTGTTGCATACAGGGCCTAATTTGCAGGCAGACTTATTTTCGCTTTTGCTTAACTTTAGATATTTTAAAGTAGCAATTACCGCTGATATACGTCAAATGTATCTTAGAATTTTACTGTCAGATAACGATCGTAAATATCAAAAAATATTATATCGTTTTAATCATAACGAGAGTATTCGTATTTTTCAATTTAACTCTGTGGCTTTTGGCCTCCGCTCGAGTCCATTTTTGGCGATGCGCACCGTCCGTCAATTGGCTGAGGACTATCGCGAACGCTTTCCTCTCGCGGCAGATGTCGCCATGAGAGAACTGTACATGGATGATTTGACTACTTCTGTACCCTCTGCTGAAGATGGTACTCGCTTAGCGGACGAGCTGCTCGCTTTATTCAAGGTCGGCGGATTTGATCTCGTCAAATGGGCAAGCAACTCATCGGAACTTCTCGCTCACTTGCCGGAGTCGTATCGTGCTGTGATCGAGTTCACAGATGATGATGATACATTGAAGGTCTTAGGTTTAAAATGGATACCTACTTCTGATGTGTTCTCGTTCGCCACATCCTCCGCGACTACCTGTAACACTAAACGTGCCATATTATCTACTATTGCTCGCCTATTTGACGTGCTAGGGTTCGTCGCACCAGTTATTCTTTACGCAAAACTTCTAATACAGGATCTTTGGCTTGCTAAGGTGGGGTGGGATGAAGAGCCCCCGGAAATCATTACTGAATGTTTCGTTAAACTCAAATCTGAATTACCGTTATTATCTAATTTACAAATACCTCGCCACTTGGGTGTCGCGGCCGGCTGTGTCGTAAACTTGCTTGGCTTTGGGGACGCTAGTATGAAGGCTTACGGATGCGTCCTATACCTGCACGTAACGAACCCTAACGGTAATATATCCATTCATTTAGTATGCGCTAAGTCCAAAGTGGCTCCGCTAAAGACTGTTTCGCTGGCAAGGCTTGAATTGTGTGCTTCACTACTTCTGGCTAAACTAGTAAAACAAGTACATACTGTTTTTAATAATCGCTATCCTATAAAAGAGATTTTCGCTTTCAGTGATTCTACGATCGCTCTGTCATGGATTCATTCATCTCCACACCGGTGGCAAGTATTTGTGGCCAACCGTGTGACTGAGATACAGGAAAATTTATCTCCTGACCGCTTTTTTCACATAAGCGGGATAGAAAATCCCAGTGATTGTTTATCAAGAGGTTTATTACCCTCGCAACTCATTAATCATCCGCTGTGGTGGCACGGTCCACCTTGGATTTGCCATCCAACCGCTGAATGGCCAATTGCACCATTCAAACCGTCATGTGTTGAAGGTTCTATACCCGAAGCAAAGAGTACTGTTACTCTAACAGTAATTCCTGACTTGGATACTTCGATACTTCTGGAGCTAGCTCTCAGAGTCTCGTCTTGGAAAAAATTATTACGCATTCTGGTATATGTCTTGCGCTTTCTACGTAAGTTACCTCCCGCTTCGGTAATTCAGGTCTCCGACCTTGAAACCGCTGAGCTCGTGATTCTTCGCGAGTTGCAAAGCAAACACTTTGCTGATGAAATCAAAAATATTAAAAAGGGTAGATTACCTTCGCCTTCTTTAAGAAAGCTTGATCTGTTTGTTGATGACAACGGATTGCTCCGCGTGGGTGGACGACTGACAAATGCTTGTATACCTTTTGAAAGTCGGCATCCATTGTTGCTTCCTCGTCGACATCACGTAGTCAATCTACTAATAGATGATTGTCATCGATCCAATTGTCATACCGGTTCACATCTTCTTATGTCTTTATTAAGACAACGATATTGGATCATTTCCGCTCGAAACATTATTCGACAACGCATACGCCAATGTAACTTCTGCTTTAAGGTTGCGCCCTCTCATCCTACGCCTATGATGTCAAGTTTACCCCCTTCTCGAGTGCAAGAAGCTAAGGCTTTCACTCACACTGGCGTTGATTATGCTGGTCCTATAAATATTACTATCACTCGAAAGAGGGGCGTTAAAAGCCAAAAGGCGTACATTTGTCTCTTCGTGTGTTTGACTACCAAAGCCATACACATTGAAATTGCCTCAGACTTGAGTTCAGAAACGTTTCTTGACGCTTTCAAGCGTTTCCTGTCTAGGCGAGGGCCAGTGTCGGTTCTTTATTCCGATAACGGCACAAATTTCATCGGGGCAAAGCGTCAATTGGACGAATTGTACACTTTCCTTTCTTCTAAAGATACATCTACCGCATTTCAAACTGAATTAAATAATCGTAAAATTACATGGCGTAATATCCCTGCTCGCGCCCCCCACTGGGGAGGAATTTGGGAAAGCAACATAAAATGCATAAAAACCCATTTATATCGTTGCATTGGGCAACAATTACTGTGCTATGAAGAATTGTTGACAGTATTAACTCAAATTGAGAGCGTCTTAAATTCTCGTCCATTGTGTGCGCTGTCTGACCAGCCGCACACGATTATAACTCCTGCGCATTTTCTAAACACAACCCCTTTGCAGTCGTTGCCTGCTTATGAGGTTGACGCATCTGTGAGTCTTCATAATAGGAAAAAACTGTTGGACAGTTTAGTCCAAAGCTATTGGAAAAAATGGCATGTAGATTATTTGCATACACTTCAACTGAGGCAAAAATGGAATACTCCTGATGTACCTATTCAGCCAGGTTTACTTGTTCTCATCCACCAGGATGATTCACCGCCACTTCGCTGGCCTACCGGCATTGTTGAACAAGTATATCCGGGTAAAGATGGAATCGTGCGAGTCGCGTTAGTACGCACTACAGCAGGGACATTCAAACGCCCCGTCGTTAAGTTGTGCCCACTTCCTTCGCAATAATTTAAACTTAATCTATCAACTAGCACAGTTATAAATTCGTTAATCTTAAGTATGTAATTTAGTATATCTGTAATTTAATCCACACCTTCAATATCCACCTCTTTATGTAACCTTTAACTTTACTTCAATCCATTTGATCTCGCTCCGCTTTATTCTAAGATCCTTCCCTTAACCTCTCCTTTTTTTGTTTCGAAAATCCTACGGATTTCCAAAGGGGGGAGGATGGTCGCGCCGAAATAGTTCGGTCGGCGAGAGTTGGGATCGCATCCATTCACTCATCGCGCGCGCGTATATTATGCATGCGAGTGCGAGCGAGTCAGTCGTCTCATGGTCGTCTCTCGATCACCGCTCCGCTGAGGTGTGTTGCGTCCGCGCCGCTCCGTGCCGCTCCGCCGCCATATTATAATCCATATAATTATCATCTTCCGCGACTATCATAAAAAAACCCGTTCAACTGGACGTGCTGCTTAGCCACCGCTTGTGCTTGCCGGCTGCTCAAGTACCTACCTCTCCAAGAAGAAATCGTCAGGCAGATCACCGTGGCGGCATTGCATGGTGAGTGGATTGCTTTTCTTTGCTCTCGTCTGATTGAACATATTTTTGGCGTACCATACCTCGCTTTGCTCATATAATCTATTTCCCGCATATAATCCAACCGCACCGCATCACCAGAAGCACTTCATACCAAATTGAAAGCTAAATGGTGTTTGAAATTATTTAGAATAATACTTTCATGAAATAAATTAGAATTAATGCCTATTCAAACTTATGTGTTTCAAATTAATATTATTACAAGTTAAACAAATATTTAGTTTATTTTAATGGTAAGTATGTTGATTTCAGAGTGACTAGCACTATTTTAAAAGTTATATTTATTAAATTAGCTTTATTAAATTAGTCTACTTAAAAAAGTTTTTTTTTTATCATATTTTGTTTCTACTGGATATTTTATACTTTCCGTTTAAAAATATATTTAATAGTAAATATATGCTTATAATTTTATAAGATTTTATAATGTATATGATGAGGATTATATTGTATTAATAAGAATATTAAAATTTGTTTTATTATTTATATGTACTGAGAGGCAAATTTTTAAGATGAATATTCTTTTCTATTATTCAAACCAAGCTCAAACTGAGGGTAAAAGCCAAAATACATTCAAAGCCATTATTCAATTTTTATGTTAATAAAAATAAATTCTCCACTTTTCAAATTATTACCTCGAACAATGTCACTATGAATTTATTAAAAGCGATAAATTATTTAAAACCAATTTTGTAAAATACAGCAAAGTTTGAGCAGGGTTGTCACTCGACGTTTCTTTTATTTTTTCCACAATTATAATATTAAATTCTAACAAGTTTTACAATTTTATTTAAACAGTTTTTTTCTTTTCCTAGGGAAAAACAAATGTCATATAAACCAGTTCCAGTTAAAAAGTGTTTACGCAAGTAAAAGGTATTTGCATAAACACTTTTTAAGGGAGAAGCGCTAAGTTAGCCCGCGAAATTCAAATTTTCTTATGTTTTTTGCAATTTGCTGGTCAGTATTAAGTTGTACGTCAATCAAAATATGATTCGCAGCCGTAAAAAATACATATGTATTTACAGAATCATAATCATCATCATCATCGTTTAATTTTTTTTTCTCGGTTAGATTGATTGTCTAACACTTTCTAATTAAAACTGAAATCATCTACAAAATGCTTGCTATTTCTAAATTCTAGTCATAATAAAAACTACATTGTGTTTTTTGTTACGTGTCATATTTAATAAACAAACACGGTATGAAAATCAGTGTTGGCAAGAAAAGCCAAGTAAATTGCATTCTAAGTCTTCTAAGCAGTCTAGTTATTGAAAAATAGTAAGCACCTTATATCTTTTGTCCATCTATTCCACAGCGCAGCGTGAAAACAAGCAAAGTAGTTGAAAATTAAAGAAGAAGTAGATAAGAGAACTACTGCTTTTTGTTTTCTTTATTTTCTACGTGAAAATTTTACATGCTTTTTATTTAAATTGTATATTAATTGTTTTGTAATAATGTTACTAAATTATAAAATACATACATGCTACTTTATTACCGACCGAGTATTTATAGAGTTTGTGGAAAAAGCACCACATTCTACACTCAAAGGCGTCGTCTATAAAACTCCACCTGAACCGGTGGATGATAAAATCCTTACGATTATAAAACTACAAATATTTTCTTTTACTTTCATAAAAAATCTAAAATATACGAACTTCAATTCCCCATATAGTTAGACAAAAACAATGAATCGCAGGTGCTGTTTTTAAAGAAAGATTATTTCATTTTTCACGGTTCCAACCCTAATCCTAACAAAGAGATTGCTCTGAATAGAAATAAATTTAATAACCTTTGACAGGGTTGAGAATAACAGCAATTAGCTAAACATGGGATCAGTTTCAGATCAAAAATTAATTAGTGTGGAGTCTAGAATATCTCTTGTTTTGAAATAGACACTGTAATTAAATTATACAGAGTTATTAATAAAACATTAAAAACCTCTTAAGAGGTTATTGTATTCATCATTATGAACAACTTTTACTATGGGACCAAAACTGAAATCGCGAAAAAAAATCAGCTGTTAGACATTTGACGAGTTATACGAACATAAATGTAGGGAACAGCTGATTTGTTTTTCGCGATTTCAGTTTGGTCCCATAGTAAATGTTGTTCATAATATTACCATCACGCCTTGTTTCCCCGAAGAGTTGGGTAGAAAGGTACAGACGCCAGCACATCAAGCTACTACAATCTGTCAAATTTCTTTAATAGATTTTCAACTTTATCGCTATACTATTAGTTTCAAAGTTGATTATGAAAATTAGACAGTTTCGGGTAGCTTGATGTGCTGGCGTCTGTACATATAGGACACTCTTTTCGCCAGTTATGTTTAAGTGCCATGTATATTATGGGGCGATCCTATTACCATGAACTGGGCAAAAAACTAGAATCCGGACTGCTTCTGAGAAATTCCAGATAAAAAAACTCAATAGCACTGTTCGACCTAAGAATCAAACCCTGAGCATTTCTCCACGAAAAAAAAAAAAAAAAGGTCCTCATGTTCAGCAGTGGCGCTTGCGACCACTAGACCAGCGAGGCAGTCGGAAAATAACGACGTGACAAATCGTACACAATCATAATTAGTATTTTCCAAAATATCAAATGAAAATTTGGATTATTAATAAAATTTTCCCTTTGTATAAGTTCCCAAGTCTTTGTTGGGCTATATTCCCAGCTTTCATAATAAATTTATTAGTTCTCGATCATTTTAATAATACAGGCTTATTTATAGGGTCATTTAATTATTTTCGTTACGAATATTAATTTATAAGTGCCTGTAATAATATTACCTAAGTAAATATAACTTTATCTAAATGAAATAATAGTATTTTAAGAAATTAGCTACCTACGTACCAATGATAGAATTATTTATGTTATTGTTATTAACTTTTTATGTGAATGTTTCTATTCAGTTTTCATGTATAATTTTATTTTTAGTTTCTACGATTTGGCTTTTTAACTTTAAGTAATAGCTATGTATCAAATAATCATTATTTCTGCCCTGCCCTGACAGGGTTTACAACGGCTCTTAGCGCTTTGTTAAAATCTTGTTTTTACTTTGTGGAACGCAAATAAATGAATAAGAATATTTATTGGATATTTTATTTTGTTTCAGGAAAATTAAAATAAACTTTTTTTTTGTATAATAAGCGTGACATTTATGGATAAAACGAGTCAGTGGGGTCCCGCTTGATGGCAAATAATATCGTGGCAGGCTCAGACGGAGATGGAGGGTTGAGATGGATTTCTATAATAAATGGTTCTTGGCAGCTCTTGACAGAGAGAGGTGGTTTGTTTGTAAGTTTATATGTTTGTTTGTCGGTCTACGTCGGACGTATACGCAGCGTAGACACTGCTCAAAGATGACGCTAAAACGCTTCGTCAACGTGAAGTGTTTCCTTTTAGATACAATCACATCTACACAACGCAGTGCATACATTTACGCAGCGTGTACGCAGTGTCTGTGCGACGTCAACGCCTTTGCTTAATTCCCTCAGAGCAAAAACATTGAAAACAATACTATGAGGAATTATTAATACTAACTCAACATTCATAAAATACCGGGCTATCAATTTAAAACTCCTCACCTTCCCTTATCAAATTCAAAGTTTTGAAACTCCTTGATTTATTGGAACGGTGAATGATGCTTGACACTTCCACGGACACTTCACTTTTAAAACTTTTAAAATCTGATTTGGGCGTAGGAGGGTATGATAAAAAAAAATTTGATTAAGACGTGTAAAGTGGATGAAAATTTTCTGTCTCCTTTCAATAAAAAATTTATAATTTAGGCTTCCGAATGAAAAAACGGAATCCTTATAGGATCACTCATGTGCCTGTTCGTCTGTCTGTCACAGACAATTTGTTCCAAATCTACCGGACCGATTAAGTTGAAATTTGGTACACACACGAATTTCACGAAGGACGTGACATAAAACCTATAAGACATACATGCTAAATCTCTGAATAAAAACAGAAGAATAACTAACAGGGGATCCGACCAGAATAACTCGTACAAACTTACATTTACAGTAGTAGAACATGTTTTTCAACTACAATGTTAAGTTTGTTCTTGGGATAAATTCATCTCAACCACGAAACCCTTCATTGTGCGTGGTCCGTCACGCAATTGGCTGGTTTTTTTTTTTTGTTTATTTATTAAAAATTGTCGATAAATGATAAATGATAAATGATAAATGATTTTATTTCTGTAAGTAGGTTTGCACAAACACTTTTACACGTCAATCATAAATTTTTTAAACTAGATGAGGTCGGCGTTTCCTATCTGACTACTCTGAGAAGAAAGGCCGAAACAAACTCAGAGGTCATAGTCTCTTTTAAAGTCCAGACATAATCTTGGTCAAGTTATATGAAGACCATGTAGGTCGATGTCTGAGATGGTCTTTTGAGGAAAGAACCACACAGATTGAGAGGACCTGTCCAGTCAGTGCACGCATTTGTCAGAAATCATGCAGCTCAACTCAAGACTTAAGGAGCTCAACGATTCGACGAACAATACAAAAGAAAGGACATTTGGGTAGGCCACATAAATTACTCAAACTGCCAGACCATAGAGAGAATAATAATAATATAAAATGCCTAAATTAAATGACCCACATCGTCTTCACATTCACAATAATTAAAATAATATAATACTTTAAAAAGTAAGCAAATGTCAGTTAAAAAAAAAATCATTAATGTCAATGTGTATATAAAAAAAAAACATCAAAAACACTCAAAATGCAGAAATTGGAAGCAACTCAATCCCAAGCCTTTGTATCCTCAATATAATCTTTAACGGTATAAAAGGCTTTCTGGCACAACTTACGTTTAATGAACGATTTAAATTTATTAAGGCTTAGATCTTGAACGTGGCTTGGTAGTTTATTATAAAAGTGTATATACATTGGCATCTGAACGAGCCACCTATTTTCTTGAGCCTTGTTGTAGGTACAAAATATTTGTGTTTGTTTCTAGTATTTATATTATGGATATCACTGTATTTTTTGAACAATTTTATGTTTTTATGGGCATATAAAAGATTTTCATAAATATACTGAGAAGGCACAGTCATTACATTAATCTCTTTAAATTTGTCTCTGAGAGAGTGTCTCGGACTTAATTTATAAATTGATCGAATAGCACGCTTCTGCAAAACAAAGATAGTCTGAATATCGGCGGCATTTCCCCACAATAGAATACCGTACGACATTACACTATGAAAATAACTAAAGTACACTAAACGGGCAGTCTCTATATCAGTTAAATTACGAATTTTTCTAACGGCGTATGCTGCGGAACTTAGCTTTTTTGACAGTTTATCTATATGCGGACCCCACTGAAGCTTAGCATCCAAAGTTATGCCCAAGAATACCGTGCTGTCTTCAGGATTCAATTCCTCGCCCTTTATCAACACATTAGTTTTCACCTGCCTAACGTGGGGTAGCGTAAACTTAATACATTTGGTTTTTTTCTCGTTTAGAAGCAAATTATTAACATTGAACCAGTGGACTACTTTCGAAATCGCGCTATTTACATCGTCAGTAACCAACTGCTGACGTTTAAGTTTAAACAAAAGTGAAGTGTCATCTGCAAACAACACTATATCATGATTATCCTTTATGAGGTACGGCAAGTCATTGATATAAATAAGAAACAAGAAAGGACCAAGAATTGAGCCCTGTGGGACTCCCATCGTTACTAAAGATCCGGGTGATCTTTCTCCATTAACGTCAACGCTCTGAATCCTTTTACTCAAGTATGAAGTAAGAAGATCCAGAGCAGTATTCCGGATCCCGTAGTGGTGGAGTTTCCTGATTAACGTTTCGTGAAGAACGCAATCGAATGCCTTGGACAAATCACAAAAGATGCCCAAAGCATCGCATTTATCTTCCCATGCATTATAAATATGTCCTAAAAGTTCAACACCGGCATCAGTAGTTGAACGACCCCTTGTAAAACCGAACTGTTTGCTGTGTAATAATTTATATTTATTAAAAAATCTTTGCATTTGGTCTAATATTAATTTCTCAAAAATTTTACTAAATCGTTATATATTACTAGTCGAGGTCGTTTCACTAGATATCTTAATGGCCTCCCTTTTTTATTATGTGGTATAAATAGCCATGGTTTTGTTATCGATTGAGGTGCTATGTGTAGTGTTTGTAGAAAAAATATAATATCAAAGAAAACCCCTCTACATCCCGAGATAGACCATATTCATGGAGCACCAAAATGTTTGGTCTTCCTACACGAGTCTAACAGCCAACACAAACTGGAACAAAATCAACACAAAAATTTGCTAATAAATCATAAGCTTTTGTGAATGGTCGACTGAATTATCAACAGTCAATTGGATCACTTGACTTGCGATTGATTTTCACACGTCGATCATTTTTGTTCTAGAAATCAGCATCTTAAATTAATTGCGTAACACATTACGTAACATCAAATACAATCTGAGTCATGTAGCAGGATATTACTAATTCATTGCTTCATAATGTTCGAAAAATTTGTCTACTCAACAACGTAAATTACGCAATAAATGTTGTTGAATGTTGTTGTTGAATGTTGTTGTTGTTGTTGAATGTTGTTGTTGTTGTTGAATGTTGTTGTTGTTGAATGTTGTTGTTGTTGAATGTTGTTGTTGTTGTTGTTCTATTCTATTATATTCTTGAACTGTCACAATGAGAGCCATTCCTACAGTTAGTGTGTTACGCAATCACCCCATCAGTGTAAGCTTTTTATTTTACAACTGTAAACCATTCAACCACGTCCTATAAGTATCGTAAAATACATAAAACATGTTGCTATCACATTCGATTTCCTTTAACAATTCCAAGTGGATTCGAGAGGGGAGTCGATGCTCGGGGATTAATGTTTAACGGGAAGATACCAGTAAGTATGTTTACCCATGGCGATGGTAACATGATAATAAATGTAAGTATAATGTTTTTGAAGAGTCCATTGTCAGAAAAGCCGTACTTCCTCCGTGCCTCTTCACCAGGTGTTTCCCGGGACTTTGACGATAATTATCATCTACCTAATGCGCTTTTCGAGCACTGGTTTCCAAATACCTGAATATTTATCGCTATATGATTTAAATTTGGTGAACAAAATAGCTCGATATTGAGCTGAATATTAGGATTTTGGTAAGCTCTAAATGTTTTCTATCAGCAAAATATAGTGAGATGCTCCAAATCTAACTTAGCCGAGTCAGACTACTTATAATTCGTGGCTACGGGCTGGATTTATTCGGGATAGCCTTTGCTTTGCGAACACATAAATATCAAACTGTCTAAAGACGAGTTTATCTGCTGATATAAGTCAAATCAAATCAAATCAATTTATTTGTGAAACATATATTATTTTAGGGCTGATTTTCCCATGGCCAGATAACTTTTATTTGAGGATTAAAATTGACATTTGACGGTTTTTGTATGATCAAAATTTCAAAATTATTCCACGAATAAAGTTATCAGGTGATTGAAAAATCAGCCCTAAAAAGCGACTAGTGTTTAGTTTTATATACTACTGGCTAAAACAGCCGACTTTTCTTAGTATCCCAATATTTACCAGTCATTCGAATAGTGAAACAATTCTAACTTGGCTATCTACCTACTCAATAGTAGATAGGTAGGGAGGCTAGGCAGATGATGAGCCTTGGTTTTAAAACTTAGCCTAGCCTTTTCCCAACTATGTTCGGGTCGGCTTCCAGTCTAACCGGATGCAGCTGAATACCAGTATTTTACATGGAGCGATTGCCTATCTGACTTCCACAACTCAGCTAATGGGTAATACGATACCCCTTGGCAAGACTGGTTGTCAGACTTTCGGGCTTCTGACGACACGTAACAACTGTCAAAGATCCATGAATAACAGCCGGGACCAACAGCTTAATATGCTTTCCGAGGCACCAAGTGGTCTTGGTATGTAATAATGGTCACCCATCCACGGACCTACCACGGCAAGCATAGCTTCACTTGATTGATCGACCCGTGCGGCTAAGCCGCTAGTCCCAAAGCCGAAAAAAAGCCAAGGCTCTCAGTACCTACTAAATTGGTTCAAAATAATACCGCCTTTCTACTCCAGACTACTCCAGGGTATCAACAACTAAGTTAGTAATCAAAGAAATATTGCATTCTTTCGCTCTTTGTATTTCTTTAAATCAGGACGAGCAGTGCTTGGAAAAGAATATTATTAATAAGTTAAAGAAGAGAAAATAAATCAAACGAAGAACAATGGAACAAACACGCACACTTACACACACAAACCACACACACATCACATACACACACCACACAAACATCACACAAACACACGTACCATTCTCGACGTCTTTAGACTGAAATGATGATGATGATCAAAGCGTCTGTCTGGGTTCAAACCTGTGACCTACAAGTTGTCAGCGCCGTTACCACTGGGAGACCACTACTCAACTGCTAGGCAGACAAAAATAATTGTGGTAAATCTCTTTCACGAATTGACCTCTCATTTAATCCTACTAGATTGGTAGCAGATTGGCCTAGCAGACTTGGAACCTAAGTGTGTAAACTAACTTTCTCGGTACTTTCAAACAACTTTAATTTTACAATGTTATTCTGCTCGCGACTCTCATTCTACCTTTGTAGCTAATGGATATTACTGTCTTTAAAACTACCAGTTTGTGGGAAAAGGATTTGGAAACTAGTTACCGGAACTAACCGTCGGATGTCGCTGTAACATTTAGATGTTTGTGTTGGTTTTAGAGTAAATACGCGGTTTCGTTATAATATGTGTGTGTAATTATGGCTTTTAAACGCTAGAAATTAGGAATACAGAATAGGTTTAAATATAGTTTAAATATAGAATAGGTTTGGTTTGTCGTCTACATTAGTAGAAAATACACATGAGAAAACCCCCGGCTGGCTTATATCCCGATCTATTCCAATCTCACGGGACGTAAGCTCCGTATCAAAATAACTTCCCATAATCTGGCGAATGCCGTCCATACGATAAATAGGTATGCCCAACCCGGATATATTGACGTCCGCCGCTGTCTATATATCTCTGTATATATACGAGTAATATACAAACAAAATAAACTTTCGTCAACTAATAGTTACTTGAGAGTGATCATCATATTTAGAGAGGTAAATAAATTTACTGAGAAAAAAAAACTCAGATTCAGTGGAACAGAGCAAAACCTCTTATAGACTTTTCCTCCATCACGCTTTATAGCCTGAACGGGTTTATATGAAATTTGGTACACAAATACCCCATGTATAAAAATACATGGGGTATTTGTGTACCAAATTTAAGACATAAGATACTTTTCATCCCGACATAAGACTTCAATCAATTTGGTACACAAAAACCCCATGTATAAAAATACATGGGGTATTTGTGTACCAAATTTCATATAAACCCGTTAAGACAGGATACTTTTCATCCCGACATAAGACTTCAATCAATTTGGTACACAAATACCCCATGTATAAAAATACATGGGGTATTTGTGTACCAAATTTCATATAAACCCATTAAGACATAGGTTACTTTTCATCCCGACATAAGACTTCAATCAACCCAGCTTATCGCAGTCCACTGCTGGACAAAGGTCTCTCCCAGGCTGCCCCACGACACCCTGTCCTCCGCCTTCCGCAACCAGTCTATCCAAGCTACCTTTTTGTGGTCCACTCATCCGACTTATTTCCTCTAGAACGCAAGTAATGACACATGCAGGCAACAGCACCAGTACCAAAATTTTCAGCATCTTACCTTGGCAGCTGGTGAACTGGATGGCTCATCGAACAGCGCCCACACCTTCGGTTTGACTCTCTGCCAGATGCCCACGTCTCCTGCCAAGTATGCTTCTTCATAGCCGAAGATCCTCGCGATTTCCTCTTCAGAAGGCTTCTCACTGTCAATGTCCAATTTGTCAAGGATTGCCAGGGTATTCTGGTGACAACAGAAAAAAACATTAAATACTTATACTAAGTAAAGTCACGAGCAGTAATATGTCAACACTTAGCAACTTTCAATTGCAATTTTCTTGTGAAATAACGAATGCAATGTTGAAATACGACACTACACAAACCTATGGGTTCGAAAATACTTTGTTCGTAATAACATAAAATTTCATTCAAAACTAAAGGAGAAAATCGTCTTTGAATAAAGTCAAGTATATACATACTTATGCTCGTGACTGTACATAATATGCGGTAAGATATAAAGGATTGTAAATAAAACTAGATTAGATAAAATGATGTGATTTTTTTTATCTGAACAATACAGACCCATCAACGCAACATCGTTTGAGGGTTTGATGGTCCACAAACCCGGTTGCTTTGAAATACCATGAGTAGAAGTGATTTAGTTAATCCGACAAATCGTGCACATTCAGCTCGACTGACTAATCTTTCATGTACCTATTACGTTTTTGATTATTGATGTTGTATTGTATTTGATTATTGTATTAGTAATAATTTTGACATAATTAATGGTGATTTTGACGTTATTAATGGTGATTTTGACATTACTTTTAGTGATTTTGACATTATTATTGATTGTTTTGACATTATTAGTAATTATTACCAAAATTTTCTAAATGAAAGTACTAACACTAGTGTTTATGTGTGTGTGTTTTTCTAGTGTTTGTGTGTTTGTGTATGGAATTACTAACAAATTGGATTCTGTGATCTGGATAAACAAATTATATATTATTATTTAACAACGAAATCGACATAAGCTTTTCTCGAAATATTATTTAGGATTGAAGTAGGTTGTTTTATTTTCCCAGAACTCCACAATCTACCACAAAAATAAAATTCCATCAAGAAACATAATAGACAACATGCAACATTTTTATTTTTGCTTTCATTTGAATGAATTTCATGTAGAATAAACCATGAGTATAGTAAAAAATTTAAATACTATTATTTATTGTCAAAAATTGCGGTTTCAAACTGACAATTTAAATTTTCGCGCGAAAACGATCTACAGTTACGATGACGTCACTCCTGTCTGTCACTGGCGCCATATTTGATCGCTGCTGGCTTTCATAGTTGCGTAGTTTTCCATTTTCGAGATATTTTCTGAATAAATACATTAAGATACTGTAAATTATAAAAAATGGACTATCCATCATTTATTATTCTTGATAATAGCGAATAATATTCGCTTCACAATCTTTTTCTTTGACAGCATCTAGAAATTCATTTAAAATATCCACCTAAAAATGTACAGTTATTATTTTAGTATAACATACTTTTGATAATTTCTCTTAATAAAAAAAAGTTGATAAAACTGATTACTTGAGAGAAACTGTTAGTGATTGGAATGTGACCTATTTCTTTGGCTTTTATAAAGGATTTTCCAGATGCACATATAGATAATTTCGATTTCTTCCAATAACATGTGATGGATGTAATCGGAGGCTCCTCAGATCTTCTGTGCAACCATAGCAATAGTGCAGCAGTATGTTTACACCCACCTGGAGATAGATTTTAGTCGTAATAATCTGTGCTATAGTATAATATGTATTACAATTAAATTAAGGATTCTTGGGAGTTTGGTACAAAAAATGACGATTTTAAATCATGGAAAGTGCAACGTTTCGTTACGTTTTATTAAATTAATTGACATTGTCAAAATGGACGGGGATGTTAACCTTAGAATTTGCCTGATGAAGCTGGAATAAATTCAGCAGATTCCTGGAATCTGCTTTTATGAACCCAATTTCCATTTTTATTCGAAAAATGCGATTAATTCTCGCAATCAATGAATGTTTACGTTCACAACTATAACCTAAAATAAGTTATCATAACAGGAGTGACGTCACTAGACGCTGATTGGTGGATTAAAACACGTTCCGTTTCACGTTACTTTTAATTCGTAATTATTGTTAAAAATCAATATAAACTAAAATAAAAACGTTGCAGTAGTACTTCTTTTATGTTTTTTTAATATTTTAGTCACAAAATATTGATGAATATTATATCTGCATCTTCCCTATTCCGAATTATGATTGAGGTTAACCAATCATTTCACATTTTAGTCTATTGTCAACGAAGCCCCAAATTGGAGTCTCAAATTTCACTTCATTAAGGCTTCGTTTTTCCAATCACAAGGTAGAAACCCAATTTTTTCTCGTCCTAATATTTGTAATGAGAAAAGGCTCCGGGCTATAGAGGGTGGGGGTAAAAATAGGCTTTTTAGTTTAAATAGATTGATACTTTGTAAACGTACACTTTCGGATAAGTTGAGAGGGGTAAACGTTATCTGTTTATTTTTTATGTTTTTTTTCCGCTTAGGTAATATCATCTGCCTAGCCTTTTCCCCAACTATGTTGGGGTCAGCTTTCAGTCTAACCAGATGCAACTATACACCAGTATTTTACATTGAGCTACTGCGGCCTATCTGACCTCCGCAAACACAGTTACTGGGTAATACGATACTCCTTGGTAAGACTTATTGTCAGAGTTTCGGTCTTCTGATGACCGGTAACAAACTGTGGCACCTGAATGTATTATTTTACTTTGGCAACACTAGGAATACCGGTTACGATATTTCTGGGTAGGGCAAAAGTAATTTTAAATGGTAAAAAGTACCTAATGCAGAGCCAGTCTTAATAGGATTGTGTAAGAGTACAGTCGTGCGATTACAAAATATTAGCAAGAAAAGAGTGTTTTCTTAATATTTTAAAAGAAGTTATTATAAACAAAAAGTAATAAAATATGACTTCCATTAAAGAATTTAATTTAGATCTCCTACTGTAGCGGGAGTGCACTCAGTGGAGCAATTTTCACTTAACAAATGCTAATTGCTGCGCAAAGTGAACGTAGGCGTAGATAGAAGGTTCGTCTTGACTTCTACGAGTATCTTACTTTCACTGTACAGACGCCAGCACATCAAGCTGCCGGAAACTGTCAAATTTTCCGAATCAACTTTGAACCTTATGCTTTAGCGATAAAGTTGAAAATCTATTAAAGAAATTTGACAGATTGTGGTAGCTTGATGTTCTGGCATCTGTAAAAATTATTTTGTCTTGAGTTTCTAAAAGTCAAGCGTTTCAATATACAACAATAAGTGTTCTTGAGTTACTGATGTTCGCGAGAAAATTAAAAATAATTTCAACTGAAATGTTTTACGTTGCGTACTTTTCGTAAAACAAAAAACATGCTTATTTAAGAAACTTATCAACCCACACTAAGAAACGTACAGACGCCAGCACATCAAGCTACTACAATCTGTCAAATTTCTTTAATAGATTTTCAACTTTATGTCTAAAGCATAAGGTTCAAAGTTGCTTGGGAAAATTTGACAGTTTCGGGTAGCTTGATGTGCTGGCGTCTGTACCAGGTATTTGTTTGTGGATATTATTTAAAAACAAACTAGAAAATATATAACATCATTACTTCAGTGTGTCCGAATATACGAATCCTATAATATGTATTCTTATAATAATAAACTAAGATATCTTACGACAGACGTTTTTTGTTCCAAACTTTTTAACGAACCAAGAAAAACCGATAAAAAACATCAAAGTTATTATAACTCGGTAAACAAATAGATTGACATGTAAAGTAACTTTTAACTATGAAGTTATTGAAAACTTTGGCCCGCTTTCTTATCCTTGTTATTTTTTTGTACGAAAAATATTTATGTGTACGTAAGTAAGGAAGGTACTTACTCGAGAAGATTTCTTCATACAAAATTTTAAAACAGTTTCAGTATGTTTAATAAATGATTGAAACAAAGAAAATCACGATGGCATTATTTTAGAGATTTATAATAACTGTTTCATGAAATCATCATTCTTTGGACTTACGTGGTCTTAGAGAGTTGTGTTGATGACTTAAATGATTATAATTCTGTAAGCACATATTTCTTACGGCCGCGATTCATATATTAATCAACGTACAACTTAATGCTGACCAGCAAATTGCAAAAAACGTAAGAAAATTTGAATTTCGCGGGCTACCTTAACGCTTCCCCCTTAATTTCTTCTCACAGTAGCACAAAACCCAATAAACAAACCTGAATTATTAAAGAGAACCTAAATTAGGTCACAATACCGAAATTAATGTTCAACCACCTAACAAGTCTGGCACTTGTATTTTAACTAAAGTTTTAGCAACAAAGTGTGAAGTCAGTCAAATTTTAGTTTTAATTAGTAGCAATTAAGGTTGAATATCTGTTTTAACTTTAGTCAGGATTCCGGGAAGGTAGGCGCGATGGTTACGGGATGTTAACCCTACAGGGATTTACACACATTTGTGCGGGAAAAGTTGGCATCATTGCTGCGGGCGAGGTGCGAGTAAATTCAGTATAATTTATAAAGTGAGGGTAACAACAAGGAAAAAAAGTAAAGGAATAGTTTTTTTTAATTTTATTTTGGAACAAAACAAATTGACATATTATTATCATCATCTGCCTAGCCTTTTCCCAACTATGTTGGGGTCAGCTGCCAGTCTAACCGGAACCAGCAAGCAGCAGCAGCAGCAAATTAACATATTACAATGTAAACGAAATACATAGATACAAAGGTAAAAAACTATGTCGCAGCTATCAACACCCGTCTAAACATTAGAATCGTATTGTTCCAGACTGGCCAAGCTCATAACATACGATGTGTAATAGTCAATATGTAGCTACTACCTGCACCCCGCGGTTTTACCCGCGTAAATATCGATCCCGTGAGAATATCGGGATAAAAAGTAGCTTATATGTTGATCCAGGGTGTCAGCTACCTCCATACAAAATTTCATCAAAATTGGTCCAGCCGTTTGAACGTGAAGAAGTAACAAACATATACACACACACACACACCAATCACAAACTTTCGCCTTTATAATATTAGTGTGATTCATATGTACAGTCAGTCTCAATAATGAGATTAAAAAACTACAGTGTTAATCGACGTTTGTTACTGACCGTACCTATGCATGTGTCTACAGACCACATTACTTTAATTTAGTTAGTTAAAAATAAACCATTATACAGTTCACACGTAGTTTTAATGCCAAAACCAAGCAAAGATCAACCTTATCGCCGTAATCACAGACTTAAATATGACATGGGTTTAACTGTTCAAAGCTGTTAAAAAGTTACTTTCTAGATTGCAGTGCGATCTAGAAAAAAAAAATATCTATGTACAGACGCCAACACATCAAGCTACCCGAACTGTCAAATTTTCCCAATCAACTTTGAGCCTTATGCTTTAGCGATAAAGTTGAAAATCTATTAAAGAAATTTGAAAGATTGTAGTTGATGTGCTGGCGTCTGTACCTAATTGCACCGAGCTGCCGAGTCTGGCCATACCGCTGTTAAACCCGCGATGGTTTGTGTGGTATGTTTAATTGTGCAACAATTTGTTACTGTTTTGTATTTGATAAAAAAAAAAATAGCAGCATAATCAGCCTATGACGTTCCCACTGCTGGGAACCAGGCCTTCTCTCTGTGAGATGGAGTGAGCCGTAATCTACCATGCGGGCCCAGTGCGAGATGAATTAAAGATCGATGTGATGAGAATTATTTTGAGTTTTGAATGCCCAGCAACTTTTTATGTACATTAAAGCCCCGTATTCATTGTAAGCATTTGTTTATAAACATGGTTGCATAAACATGTTGCCGAGTTGCAGTCAACATGTTGAGGTCAACATTTGTGTTGCGTAGTTGATCACGCCATGTTGAAGAGTTGCCGCTCGGCGAGCGAAAACATTAGTTTAGCAACAAATGTTAACGTGTGTAGACGTGTTTTAAAACCACTTTAATTGAAAGCCACAAAATTCAGCACTTTACACTAATTCATTGACTAGCTACTTCCATGTTTTCTCGTAACATTATTATGTAGTGTTTTGTCTGTCCAAACTAAGTAGTACAATGTTGTGATCTTACGCCAAGTTTGACGCATTTATATCGTGGCTATGAATACTTAATATTAATCCCCCGCATGTCTTGGACTATGAATCGTTGCTTGTCAGCAACGAAAATGTTACCTCGTGGGTGTCATAGGATGTCTCCTATGACACCCACGAGGTAAAATTTTCTCAGAATTTAAAGGTTATTTTCCTCAGAATTTAAAGGTTAAGGGGATTACAGGACCTAAAAGCAAAAAAACGCAAGTTTTTGAAGAAATAAAAGTATATGATCGACTACAGTAAACAAAATCAGAAAAATATATGATGTATGTTAGGTAGATAGTGTGTTGAAAACATAAAGAAAGAGAAGCACGATGACACAACCCTGGTAATAAAAAAAAATAATTATTGCACAATATGAAGCAATATCTTTTTTTTAATCTATTATTTTGACTAAAAAACTAAAACACTAGTGCTTTAGTTTGTTGCTTGTAAAATAATCTGACAAATAAACCAGACTGATTTTATGTATATTATTATGGTGTTTATTGTGAAAAGAAAGTTTTTAGAGATATCTTCATGATTTTTTTCTATCGTATCAAATTAGTTGTATTATGTTTTAAATACACTATTTAACTTTTATATGTCCTGAAGAATATCACATATTTTTCTGATTTTGTTTACTGTAGTCGATCGTATATTTTGCGTTTAGGTCCTGTTGTCCCCTTATGCGGGACCCACCGGGTCGTAAGTTTTGCCCATTGATCGTCTGGCATTATTTTACATACTTAACCTAAATTTTCTACAATCTATTATGTAATGAAACCCACATTAGGTGCTAAAGATAACACTAAAACTGTCGCATTGCTGAAAACTTGTTAGACCATTATCCTAAATCGATTCTCGAGACACGAACTGAATCTTGAAGCAGCTGCTATCCGCTATATTTCTCTTTTTAATCCAAGATCGGCAATCAGCAAGGTAATTAAAATAAATAACGGGAAAGCAATTTCGCTGATAGGGCGAAATGGGATTAAAAGAGATTGGAAGTATTTTTCTTCGTCTTTCTTACAACTTGAGATTCTTTCAGTCGTACTCACAGAAGTCATTAAGTGCAGTCATTTAAGTGTTAATAGAACATTATCTTTTAGGTTGATAAATGTAAACACAGAATTAAAATGGGAGTATTTTTCTTCGTCTTTCTTACAACTTCAGATTCTTTCAGTCGTACTCACAGAAGTCATTAAGTACAGTCATTAAGTGTTAATAGAACATTATCTTTTAGGTTGATAAATGTAAACACAGAATTAAAATAATTTCCTGGCCCAATCCAAATCTACGGCCTCCCAGAGAAATCTGCCGAATATTCACCGAATGGGTAGGTACTTCATAAAAGTTTCCACAATAAAAGGGCAATTATAGCCTAACTAGAAAAGATATGGATAAAGTGTTAAGGTATTTAAAAACTCCATACAATTCCTTATCAAAAAAGATTTAAGATTTTTCTTTATCTATAAATTATAAATAAATATCGTATCTCATTATTATTCCGTCCGCATAAACAGGGTCGTTTATTATTCAAGCACGAGCTTTGACCGCATTGCCAAGCGCCAACGCTATTTCTTTTAGATCATCCTATGTGTGATCTTTAAATCGGATGAATCAATCTTTCGCCGGATCTCATTTGTACGGATTTATTTTGAAACGAACGCTTTTGGAAATAGTTGTGTGTTTTATATGCTGTTTTTTCTTAGCTTTTACGTAAAGCAAAGATGCTGTTGTCTGTCATGTCTTCTCTTCACGATCGTTGATATCACTGTCACTGAAAATAAAAGGAATAGTTAGCTTATTCTCAAGGTTAAGGGGCCGTAAAGACCGTTCCTTGCAGAGAAACAGATGATATTGTATTTTATAAGGCTAGCGTTGTAAACAAAATCTAAATCGAATGTCAAACATTGCAATATACCCGAGTAGCCAATGCAGCTTTCGATCTCATTTCCTACGCTTGATGGAGCTCAGTTTATATTTCTGTTATTTTTCTCCTAAAAGTTTTTAGATCATATGAGAGGAAACTGTGAACTGCGGGATAGTTGTGTAAAGGCTCCTTCAAACAGGCGCGACACGACACGCGACACAAAGGCACCGCAAGTCGCGCAACGACCGGTGCCTTTGTGTCGCGCGCGATTATATCGTGGTAGCAATGAGTTTCATTTTGACAGTTCAACAACATTCATTGCGTTATTAACGTTGTTGAGCAGACACATTATAAGAGCGTATGAAGCAATGGATTGGCAATATCTTTCAAAATGATTCAGTGTGAGATTGATAATGTGTTACGCAATGAAGGTGCTGTATAGCGTCTGAAAGCGAAGCATAATAAGCTACTACTAAAATCCTGTGAGTCTGTTTGATTTTTCGGAAAGGAATATAGAAATATACAGTCTGGCAGGAACGCCGACGAGTACAGTGCGTGCCACGTAAGAAGAGACTTGACACACCACGTGGTCTGACATGCGCAGAACACGATTTTAGGTATCTTTAGCGGTATGAGGTCTGAGTGCGGGACGGGACCGGACGTCATAGGGGCCGCGGAAAGAGCGGGGGAGGCGGGGTCAAGTCTCTTCTTACGTGGCACACACTGTAACTTGTTAAAATTGATTCAGTACATGATTCTGAACAAGCGTCGAAAATTTACGTCGGTTAGGTTAAAAAATTGGTTGTTCCATACACTGACACTGTACCGGTACCGACTTTACACCTGATTACTTCATCAATTAATCACCAAATATCAACACACCGGTTGTTGTTCGCAATCACACTACTATTATAAAGGCGAAAGTTTGTGAGTGTGTGTGTTTACATGTTTGTTACTCCTTCACGCTCAAATGGCTGAACGGATTTAGATGAAATTTGGCACATAGATAGTATATAACCATGATTAACATATAGGCTACTTTTTATCCCGATATTCCCACAGGATCGACAATTATGCGGGTGAAACCGCGGGGCACAGCTAGTAAGATCGATAAATCTGTAACAAAACCTGATAAAACACTTTCCACTAACTTTTTATATCATGAAAGAAGGAACAGTATTTGACCTCACTTTTAGGAACATAATAAAGATTGATGAAGGTGTAGAAAATATGCTTTTCATTACTCCGAGTAAGCTAGGTGCTTATTTTTTTGCCCGCCTTACTTTTATATTGCAGGCCGTTTAGCCGACTGCAGAACAGGAAATGAAGTCCGTAGCTTGATGAAAATTACAATGGCTTAATGTTAGGTTCATATTTATACGTCTATGAATTTCAATAAAAATGTAAAAGAAATAAAAACTAAGGTATAAAACTTAGTTAAATGGCCGCTTACCAAAAAAAAAAAAACGAATCCTTAAAGTATTTTTTTTTTATTAATGCCAATAAACGTCTATGAGTGCGACGGTAAATCTTAAAGATAACTCTTAAGACTCCTTCAAACAGGCGAGACACGCGATAAAATCGCGCGCGACACAAAGGCACCGCAAGTCGCGCAACGAGCGGTGCCTTAGTGTCGCGCGCGATTCGCGTCGCGCGTCGCGCCTGTTTGCAGGAGCCTCTAAACGTTTTGTATGTATCTACGGCTCAGGGGGTCTACTCCTTAAGCGAAGTCTGTAGTTTCGGGAGTAGTAAGTTACGACTGAATGTCTACTAGATAGCACTTGCAGACAAGATTAATTCGGGGCCCCAACTATAAATGACAACGAAATTTGACAAGATTTGACAGTTTTCCCTACACCCGATGTGTTTTTGCCTCTCCGAAAGTTATGTTTGTCCCTTAACAGGAGACTTATTGACGTATGGATACTTCCTATCCTCACATAATTATGGTGGGCAAACATGGAATTGTTTGTTTGTTTGTTTATTATTATATGTATATCTATTTATTATATCAATACCGCCACAACGGTACCACTCAAAAAAATATAACCCAATTTTTCCGCGAATGCGTCAAATCCGCAGTTGAAACAAACAGCCGGGTACCACATACGGGCCGGGTATCGCTCCGGGTACAACGAGTACAATGGGTACATAAACAAAGGATCACCATTCTATTATCGGGGATTACGGGCGGTTTTCAGCCGGTCAAGCTACCGACTGCGATATGATTGAACATTGTGCTTTGTTCCGAGGTGAAAGAAGGAGGAATGTTTCGGTATTTTCTTTATATTGTGCACGGTTTTTGGTAAAAGTAGGCCATTCTTTTACCATCTTGAAGTAGCAATAGCCCAGAGTTAAATAAAAGATCAAATCCTTTTAGTTGCACTATTAACGTGGTCGCTCACAATGGGCCTTATTAAAAGTCACCCAAAGGGCAATGGAGAGGGCTATGCTTGGAGTTTCCCAGCGTGATCGAATCAGGAATGAGGAGATCCGCAGGAGAACTGCCAAGAATTGCCAAACTAAAGTGGCAGTGGGCAAGGCACATTACTCGCAGAACAGATGGCCGATGGGGCCGAAAGGTTCTGGAGTGGCGACTGCGTACCGGAAGACGTACCGTTGGAAGGCCTCCTACAAGGTGGACCGACGACCTTGTGAAGGCCGCAGGAACCCGTTGGATGCGAGAAGTACAGAAAATCAAAAATCTTGAATCGTAAAATCACGAAAAACACTTTTTAGTTCCTTTTTAGGGTTTCGTACCAGAAAAGGAAAAACGGAACCCTTTACAATCACTTCGTTGTCCGTCTGTCTGTTCGTCGGTCAAGACCCTTTTTTCTCAGGAACGCGTGGAGTTACAAAGTTGAAATTAATATCAAATATTCAAGGCTGCAATCCTTCAAAGCAGTGAAAAATCAAACTTCTAAATCAACACAATCAAAAGATACGGGCGTTTATGTTCCGCTTATGCCGCATAGTTTTTTATACCTAGAATCATGAAATTTGGCAAGAAGCAATGTCAATGCAAGAATCCGAAAATCGTAGTACTGCCATAAATTATTTACATACCTACAACTTTGTTCGGAACCCTTGGTGCGCAAATCCGACTCGCACTACATGCGTTTTTTTTTACAAAAAAATCTATTTTGACATTGCGCTGTAAACCAGGCAATCATGCTCAATACGTCACATCAACGGTACTAATCAGAAAATAAATTCAACAGTACATAAACCGTCCAGTTTAAGGGGCTTACAGGACCTAAACGATAAAAAAAGTATATGATCGACTACAGTAAACAAAATCAGAAAAATATATGATATTCTTGAGAATAGTAGTAGTAATAGTAGTAGAA
Source organism: Luperina testacea (assembly GCA_927399505.1). Lineage (NCBI taxonomy): Eukaryota > Metazoa > Arthropoda > Insecta > Lepidoptera > Noctuidae > Luperina > Luperina testacea. The sequence goes on from OV656774.1 coordinate 2,141,670, forward strand.
AAACATAATACAACTAATTTAATACGATAGAAAAAAATCATAAAGGCACCTCTAAAAATTTTATTTTTTCAATAAAATCCATAGTAATATACACAGTCATCCTGATTTTTTGTCAAATTATTATACGAGCAACATGCCAACATACTAGTGTTTTCATTTTTTAGTCCAAACAATAGATTTTTTGTAGTTAAATAAATGCTTCATATTTTACAATAAATTAAAGCGTTATATCATCGCGTTTCTCTTTCTGTTCTATGCAGTCAGACAGTGACCGCGCTTTAGGTCTTGTAGTCGCCTTAAATGTATTTCTGAAAGCTTGAACAATTAACATTTACTGCAGAGATATTAAATTAAAACCGAACCGTCAACGGGAACACTGACGGATGGGGTCACTGGGAACCGTCGTAAATCATTCAATTAGCATGGATTACTTTCATTGGTAGGGTTCAATTATGTTATTGTTACAAGTTATAGGCGGCAAGCGGGAAAAGATGTTGGCAAGCTTGAAAAATTATAGTCTAGAGTGTAAAAGATCCTGGTAGAGCTCTACCAGGATCTTTTACACTCTAGACTATAATTTTTCCTCTTTTCATATAACTCGGTACCCTGGGGTCCTTTGGAAGGCGTACGAGGGAACAAAGCCAACTCGCAGAGGCCCGTTAAACGTTTTTAATGAAATGAGGCACCAACCGACGGTTATCCCTATTCGCACTATGCAAGTGCACCCAAGGACAATCTCCGGTGGGTGTAGGACTATTGCAGGATATAGAAACAACGATATTGGATTATGGGTTTGGATGGTTAAAGTGAACTGGTTGTTTAGGACTATGGAAAATCTACAGCCCCTGCCTGACCAATGTTTTATATAAACTACACAGATAAAATGGCAGTGGGTGACTTGCACACACAATAGGTAATGGGCCCCCGAAAACGGTCACTAGCACACAGTGTTGTAGCGACAAGGGGGCAACATGTTCTGAGGTGCTTATGAGAAGTGGAGAGGTATTGCACGGCTATCAGGACAATCCCGGAAGTATGGTCAACCTACCAGCATCTTACTGGAATACTTCCTTTCTCCGAGCACGTTTGCTCTTGCGAATATATTGTACAGTCAGCCGCAGAGAAAAGGTACCATACCAAGACTTAAAGATTATCGCCCGAGCACGCTCGGGCCCGCGTGTCACGTGAGCCTTGAGTAGCTCCCTCCCCCGCCGCCGCACCCATCTCTGCCCGCGTGCATCCACCGATCCGCCTCAAATAATATTTGCAAGTATTTAATAATCTTATATGGTATTTTTTTTGGAATGGTTTTTTTTTTGGTATGGTATTTTTTTTTTGTTTTTTATGGTTTTTTTTTTTGTATGGATTTTTTTTTTTTGGTTTTTTTGGTTTTTTTTTTGTTTTTTTTTATGGTAGTTTCCTCCGGGTCTTAATGTGTGTAACTGTCTTATTGTTTTTTGTTTTGTGTTTTTTATCTGCTTTTATTTTTGTGTGTGTTGTTTTATTTTGATCTTATATGTGTGTGTTACAATATGGATATTAATCTGAATAAATGTTTATCGGCTTCCTTCTGGCCGAACTGTATAGATACCAAGAATAACTTACAAAAAGACACTGCGTGCGATTAAGATACGAACCTGCTTCACCAGGCGCCAGCCGATCAACTAGACCGTGCCTTATACCACTAGGCTTGTACGGTTTACTCGCCGTACATTTTTCTGCTCATTCTGTAACCTACTTTAGACCAACGATGCGCGTCATAATTTGGCATAATAAAATGACATGACTAGCGAATAAAAATATAGTGAACTTATAACTGGGTAGCTATCAACAACTGAGAGAAATAATCGCCTTTCACTTTAGTACTGTTACTTTTAACTTAAATAAACTTAACTACTTAGTGCATCTCAGTGGAGCGTGTTTCTCTATACTAACTTAACTTACCAACCTTCGCGACAAATCGGTGTACGGAGTTAACTACTACAACCCGTACAAGGCTATTGGCTCAGTTATCAACCTCAACGAAAATTTGAATAGCATTACTCCTTTTATCGAACAAGGTTATTAACGGTTTAATATTCTAGATATTAAGGTTTAAATTTCAACTTCCGTGTTATATTTAATACTAGCACCTTACCGTCTTGTTTTACAAAATGCAATACGCAACTCCTCTATTACCTAAAACATAAGGTTGAAATTAGCATAGATTTCTTGTTTGGTTGAATAGAATGTGTTGATTCCGATTGTTGCACTACCCTCATTTTACTTCAGAAACTTAACTGCTGTATGAACTGCGAGTTAAGGTTGAATTTAGTATACTTCTTCGCCTTATTTACTAAACTGTGATTGAGGGTATTTTTACTTTTCAAATGGTTTCATTTTCGTGCCGATTCGCTTGTGTGTAATTATCTTCATCGTAATATTATCCAATTTATTAAGTTTTTGACTTAGATTAATAACGCCTAGATCGATAGTCTTCATACAAGCGCTTCGTCTCAAGTGAGGCAAAAACGCACACATCAATCTATTGATGTATGCGTGAGCATTGCGTATTTACGATCGCCTACACGCACACAAACAAAACTCTGATGTTGTGGAGTGTGTACAGTGCAGTAGTAGTTTCCCCGAAAGTGGGGAAATTTTATACTTACGTAAAATCGGATTATTTATCTTGTACTTGGTAACGTACTAGTTCTATTTAAAGCTTGTTATAAAAATAACATGTTAATTTACATTAAAACGAATATTTGTAATTAAAATCTATATTTATTATAAGTTAACATTCAATAGGTACATGAATGAGCAGCATTAATGGTTTTAATCATTTTAAGGAAAAACACGCAAAAGGGAAGAAGAAAATGTATCCATTTTTTTTTACTGATACGTAATTCCAACAATGCACCCTAATAGGGAATTTACTGACAGCTGTTTAAAAAAAAGCTTGGAAAACTAAGAAGTAGATAGCGTTTGCAAATAACGAAGTGTATGGAAACCACAGAGCAACCATAGAGCAATAAAATAAAAAATACTTCATTATTTGTTAGCGCCGTCTTTGCTTAGCTAGTACCATTTATGAAACCAGTTTTTTTTCTTAATTTCAATCTGTGAGAAAATCCCTTATTAAATTAGATTTCATTTAGCGTGAAAGTTTCTTTACACTAGAAGCGCACGATTTCTATATTTTTACTGGTCTAAAGAATAGCAAGTTTTTTTCGCTAAAGTCTAACTAAATTGTTTGCAGCTGATAAAGATGATTTTTTTGCATGTACACTCTACTTATCTATATGTATAAAATATCTGTATATTATTTATTTATATTTGAATTGAGCTCACCAAGACCTTAATTTTGATACCCATGTTGTAATAATTTAAAATAGTTTCTTTTCAAATCTCAAAATGGCGCTACAAAGCCGCCATATTGATTTTTCTCTAAAAAAATTTTGGGCAGTTGTGTAAAAATCTCGGGTTCATTGTAAAAAAAAAATCGGGTGTGTATTTATTTTTCGTTGAACAATAGGGTAATTCATTGCAACTGGTAACACCTTCATAACATGGCGGCCTAAAATTTTGTTGTCGTATTTAATTTTTGTATTCATTATTGTAGCAAAATACAAGTCGAATTGTAGTACTTACCTATTTAATGATATGTTGCTAGGTTTTTTATTCTTTTCTGATGCATTGTGACACCCATTCACTACACAATAAGTCATTATTAATGATTTTGTCTCGGAAAGCTCGGAGATGTTTGCTCTAGCGTTTGACCTTGACAACTGGCGGACGTTCGGAACGTAGTGAGCCGTTCCGGCTCACTTGAAAGTGCCTCACTGAAATCGCGCGTACTCGGTTTCTAGGCGTTATAATTCTATGGTTTTTGACCAGTTGATTCTATTAATCGATGGTATGGTTCGATTAACAACTTTATTGAAGGCTAAAATTGTAGTTCTGTGGGAAAAGGAACAAAACATAAAGAAAATAGCACGAGATATAAGCATAACGGTAAGATTTACGTTATTCTTACACATACCTATTTATTGTTGCAATCATTTTGCATTATTACTTACAAGTTGGATTTTTTTTATATATTTCTAATATTATTATTTTCATTACAGAGAAAAACAGTTCGTAGATGGATACAAAGGTATCAAGCGACGGGTGATATGAAATGTGATCACCAAGGCCCTCGCCCGATTGCTTACACTAATGAATCGAAGCGACAACGTAATATGTATTGTGAAAGTTCACTTAGTGGCACCCTTCAAAACTACGCGTTCAAATGCGGACTTCAAGAAGTGTTAGACAGTGACGGCCATCCTATCCGTTATGAATAGGCAACTCGGCAGATTGACTGTGTAACTTATTTGATAAAAATGCATTGGAACATTTATATGAGCAAGTGTTAATCATTCCCAATATCATTCCATAATCAGTGGGATCATTATCTCGTAGTTAATCAAAAATAAACAACCTTTATTATTATCAATCCAATTACTCTTGTTTACAAGTAGTCTATTAATGTGTTAACGATTCATATCTGACCTCACATATTTTTCTAATATTGTGTTAAATAAGGGTTATCAGAAAATGTGATAAAAGAGAAAGATGTATATTGCTATACTGTTATAGTTTAGCATGTTGGTTCTTCCTCTGTAATTCACAGGCACAAACAACATTTTTCAACACTTCATTTCATTTTTAACCAAGCTTTTTTCCGATAAGATCATACAGAGTATATAAAATGTATGTTTTCACAACTTTAAATAAATAAATATTACTGTAGTTATGTTTCTAGAAATAACTATAAACGAACCGTTATCTAATGTTAAACGTTCTAAGCCAAAATAAGATATATATTTTGTGTTTTGTGTTTTTGTGTTTGTATTCTAAGTAAATAACCCCCATTTAACACAGACAGGAATCTGTATATTCAACCAGGAAGTGGATCCCATGAAGTCCTAGAAATGTAATTAGAAAAATAAATGAATATTGTTTATGCAAAATGCCTAACTTTTATTACAAACCTCCACTTGATTTCTTAATAATAATAAACGAAAATTAACACTTACTAAAGAAACTAAAAAAAAATAAAAAAGGTAAATAAATAAAATAAAACAAAAATCCTTCTCATGCACGGGTTTGAACTCGAGACCATCACATTGCTAAGCCGTAGTGTATACCACTAGACCAACACGCCATTTGTGTTACATTACAAAAAACTTAAATAGGTTCGATGTCATTACCAAGGGGGTAACCATCACTATGAAGCGAGCTGTACAGCTAAAGTTACAGAAGAATTTTTTTAAAACACTTCAAATCTGTTAACGTCACACAAGAATTTTTTAAGCATTTTCTTTTTTGCTTTAGAAATGTTAAGAAACATTTGTTTGTAACAGGAAAAAAACACTTCAAATCTGTTGACGTCACACTGCATTTTTTGTGCATTTTCTTTTATGCCTGCTTTTTTGCTTTCGTTAAGAAACATTTTTTTGTAACATTCGAAATAGGAAAAAAAACACTGCAAATCTCTGTTTTACACTTGCACCAAGCACAAAGCTCTGAAAGCAACAGATGGTTCGACAACTAAAAAAATACTTTTTTTGCCTTTTTATATATTTTCATAGGAAATGTAAAAAGTTTTTAGTGAGAACTTATTTTCCTACAAATCGCGCTACAGTTCGCTCGCCATTCGTTTATATTTTACTTATGTTTTATTTTTCATATTTCAAGTAATAATGTGCGGAACTAAGGAAAACATACCAATGTTTACTTTTAATTTATGTACATGAAAACTTTTCCTATATAATAGTTTAATAACTCTTTTTTCCTCTCGGATTTCATTATTTAAATTTTTGTTTTCTTTAATGAAATGTAATTTTTTTTTTATTGCTGAATGGGCCCGCTCTTTATCTCGATCACGCCTGATGGAAAGCGATGGACGAGGTCTATGATGGAACGAGCGTGCCCAGAAGATGCCTAAGGCACTGGAACTCCCACGCATCGACGAAACACAGCAGGCTGCTTGACGCCGGACTCCGGTGGGAGGGTGGTCGCAAACTAGGCGGGCGTTAGCCCTACCACCGCAAGGGAAAAATTGGCCAGTCAAATAAGGTGTTGGGTGTGACTACCCAGGATGCGCCGAGCGCTCGGTTCAGTTAAGTAACTGGCGGAAAAAACTGCGCTACACGAGGACGCTTTTTCATGCATCCCCAATTGCAAAAATTGTAGTAGCGTTTCAGTAGCGTTATTCAATGAACATGTTCGGGATTATTATTTACTTCTTTTTTTTATAGGTATACCTCTTCGCCATTTTCAACTCGTTTGAAGCATCATTCATAAAAATACTTATTCATTGATTAAAAACATCTTTCTATAATTTATCTGGCATTACAACTCAGAATTCGCATAAGTACCAATTACTACATATCCGTCCATTTTATTTTCAGATCCCGTCAGTCCTTTTCTAGCCCCTTTTCCGAAAGATTGCCTAAAAAATCTCCACCGTAAACTAGAGCCTTATTCAATAAAGACATAGATTCTTTCTGATCTCCAAATAGAACGGAATAGATAAGACATGTACTCTCATAATGTTTGTGTTTCTAATGGAAACCCGTTCCCTGAAAGAAATAACTCGACCCTCGTCCAGACCCGAATACTTTAGACCCTTCTTTTCTGCCTTCAATGCATAGCAGGGAGGAAAGGTGGGATTTATGTTTACTTGTAAGATAGGACGGTGGGTTTGTTGTCATGTTTGTTTACATGTGGTTGACAATGAGAAGATAAACAAGACTGACAGATAAGACAAAACAAGTTAAGGCAAGTAATTTAAGATAGGTACAGACGCCAGCACATCAAGCTACCCGAAACTGTCAAATTTTCCCAATCAACTTTGAACCTTATACTTTGACAATAAAGTTTCAAATCTATTAAAGAAACTTGACAGATTGTAGTAACTTGATGTGCTGGCGTCTGTACATATCCAACAAAATCATTATAAGAGCTCAATTGTCACTAATGAAACACCTTACCTTCTCTATTGTTAGGTACCTAATGAACTTAATTAGCTTACCTTACAGACGCAGGGGAAATGCAGTGGTTTACATAATTTAAACTTTTGCGTGACCTTCGTGGTATAAATGCATATTTTAGGCATTCCAAAATTGTTTTAAAACTAACCCATCTTAATTCATAAGCTCATCACGCGGTCAAACAATAACATTTGTTACGAGCAAACTGTTCACCTTGAAACACGTGCCGTTTTCGAAATATCGGGTCCATTTAATGTGTGTGGTTCTTGATTCTACATGGTCCTCACTGATTATGTCTGGACTTTAAAAGAGAATTTTTAATCTGAGTCGCATTCGACAATTCTTTCCGTGCCTCGGAAAGCACGTTAAGCCGTTGGTCCTAGCTGTCATTCGTGGATCTTTAACTGTCGTTAGGGGTCGTCAGCAGCCTGAAAGTCTAACAACCAGTCTTACCAAGGGGTTTCGTATTACCCAGTAACTGGGTTGTGGATGTCAGATGGGCAGTCACTCCGTGTAAAATACAGAATACTGGTACTCAGATGCATCCGGTTATACTGGAAGCCGACCCCAACATAGTTGGGAAAAGTCTAGGCAGATGATGATTCGACAATTCTTTATTATTTGCCAGCACAAACTGTTATTTGTGAGCTACACCATAAAGGAAAAACGATAAGTTAAAGAGCTACCTTCAGGTGAACTTTGAAAACTCAATAATAGTTGTGGAACAAATTGACTAAGTACCAGTTTAAATTGTCCGTACTTTCAAATTACAACTGTCATTCTTTGACAGTTCTATGAACTTGTAACTTGTTATCGTCTTGCATGACGAATTGACGTAGGGTGTAAATTTGCTTGACAATAATTCACCCTGACAAACAGCATAAGTGTGACCAGCCTATAATGTTCCTATAGATGGGAGACAGGCCTCCTCTTCGAGAGGGAGTGGGCTGTGATCCACCACGCGGGCCCAGTGCGGGTTTGAGACTGCATACAATTATGTTGCAATTAAGTCTGTGTGGACTTGTGGAGCCATAGCAGACTATTAGTTCATAACACCAAAAATATACGGGTCGAGATAATATAACAGTTTTACTCCCAAACCATGTGTAAATTTCAGGGATAGTGACCATTTTATCTGAGTGTTTCGGTCCAGTAGAAAGGATGGGATTTGTCCTTCTAAGGATGGTCCTTAGGGAATAATTGTATGTGTGACCATCTGTTGCTACTTAGAGACTTGGTTTTGTTGTTTTTTCCAGTTGTATATTTAGTTGGTATTGTATTAATATATTTTTCAACTTATTTTAAACTTTTACTAATTCAATTCCATAATTAGCCTTTGATTCGCATTCACTTCCATCTCAGACATCGATCTACATGGTCTTCATATAACCTGATCAAGATTATGTCTGGACTTTAAAAGAGACTGTGACCTTTGAGTTTGTTTCGGCCTTTCTTCTCAGAGTAGTCAGATAGGAAACGCCGACCTCATCTAGTTTAAAAAAATATAATTGATGTGTAAAAGTGTTTGTACAAACGTACTTACAGAAAAATAAATCATTTATCATTAACAAACCCAGACGCAAGTAAATAGCGCGACGGAGCCAGCGTAAACATGACATCAATATTCTAAAGATGCTTAGTTCCGAGTTACTGGTAGGTTGGGTTTGAATTACCGCTACGTAGATAAAAGTATTAACCGTTCATTATAACCAGTGACCTACATCTTTGCTGTGAGGAAAACTAGGATCTTATAAAAGTTTATGATACCGAGGTTTTTTTTTGAGGTGGGGAAACAAACTGTGGAAACGATGTAGGTATAGTTTTAGAACAGCTTAGGCCGGGTTACACCAACGAAAACTTAGGTGAAGTGAGCGTGGAGTGGGCTGTCAATAGTGTCAATTCCTAGAAAAAACAAACTCACATCACCTAAGTTTTCACGGTGAGATTTTTACAGAATCGACTGGCTGAACGAGTTCAGCACATCTAAACTGAGTTCTAGAATTATTGTCAGTGTAAGGTGACCCATACACCTACAATAATATTGCGCAATGTTGATAATTGCACAATATGATTGATGAGCTCCGAAACCCACACGGTACAATTAAATTATTGAGACAATAACATTGAACAAGCATTCTCGTCATAACTTTCTTCAGTGCACCATTAGTCCAGTCAAATAAGACTTTGAAGGTTACAATAATTCCCATAGAGCTAAAAATTGGTATGAATGTTCAGAATACTATTATAAATGAATTGTGAAAAGTCCCCATCAATCCCCCTTGTGCAAAATTTTTTATTGATGGTGAAAGTTTTCAAAAATAGGTTTTTCGCGTTTTTCAGCTAAACGGTGAGTTTTGCAGCAAAAATAGTTCAGACAAAAATTGTAGATCATCCGATTCTCTACAAAAATTGTATCCACACTTTTTTCATAATTATTGCCATTTCCGTGATATAGCGGTTGAAAGAATTGAAAAAATATTTTATTCGTAATATGCACGTTAATGTACTTTTATATACATTTTTGAACCGTTATACGAGTAAACATATGAGTCCCTGTCTTTTTTTTGTTTAGCCTGCGCTGTCCCACTCATGGGCAAAGGCCTCCCTCCACTCCTTCCATCTTTCGCGAGCCCGCACGTCCTCCTTCCAGTTTTGATGGAACCTATCCAGCTAGTCCCGCCATCTCCTACGTGGTCTGCCGCGACCCCGCCTCACTGTCTTATACATACAAAATGCCAGACATCTGTAAAAATTCATGTGCAGTGTCGAAAAAATTATACTCGAAAAAGTAGCATTGATACCGTGAAAAGACGGCGCCAAGAAGAAGAAGCTGGTTCATCAAAAATAAGTCCTCGTACTAGAGCACGAGTAAGTGAAACTACATAAATCTTATATGTTTACTCTTATAACGGTTCAAAAATGTATATAAAAGTACATTAACGTGCATAATTATTACGAATAAAATATTTTTTTCAATTCTTTCAACCGCTATATCACGGAAATGGCAATAATTATGAAAAAAAGTGTGGATACATTTTTTGTAGAGAATCGGATGATCTACAATTTTTGTCTGAACAATTTTTGCTGTAAAACTCACCGTTTAGCTGAAAAACGCGAAAAACCTATTTTTGCAAACTTTCACCATCAATAAAAAATTTTGCACAAGGGGGATTGATGGGGACTTTTCACAATTCATTTATAATAGTATTCTGAACATTCATACCAATTTTTAGCTCTATGGGAATTATTGTAACCTTACCTCTATTTTAAGGACTAATTTGACTGGACTACATGTCTGATAAAGATTTGGCTGCAGCTATCGTGTGTTTAATTGTAGCGAAACGGCAAAAACGAAAACTCCGAATCTGGACTAAGGGCTGGTTGATGAAAAGGCCAATCTACAATTAAAAAATATTGGACAATATACCATACACAAGACACAATAAATAAATATTGTGCAATAAAATTTAAAAGTCCTCAATCTATTACTTAATCATTGCGCAATCTTCAATACTACCCCTATATGCTCAATAATATTGTGCAATCATCAACATTGTGCAATATTATTGTAGGTGTATGGGTCACCTTAATGTTGCGGAATATTGACACTAACAGCGCTTTGAGGCAGTGTAAATGTAAATAATGTTAACGTACTGTAATGTACCTAAAGTATGTCTAATGTGTGTGTGTGTGCAAGCGCGACTGCTGAGCGTGGGGTCCTGGGTACGACTCCCAGGTCAGACAAAGTTTTAGCAGTTCGTGTTCCGACACATCATCTCGAAAAGTTTCTCAAAGAAAAGTTCTGGCCGAAGGGTATTGTGTACCCCGGTTTCGTGGCTACATGACACCAGTCAGCGAAACACGACGCAGACACTTCGTGTGCGTTAGTTTTTAGCTGTTCGTTTTTAGTGTATTTTTAATGTTGTATGTATTTATAGTATTTTTAAATTATAATCATATTGTATTGTATGTTTTATATGGGCCTTGACGCCTGAAATAAATGGATAAATAATACCCCCGTGCCTCGGAAAGCACGTAAAGCCGTTGGTCCTGCGCCTGATCCCTTCCCGGTCGTATCGGATTTCTGTCCCATCGGACTATGAGAGTAAAGGAACAGAGAGTACACCTGTGTTTGAGCACACACTTGTGCACTATAATATCTCCTGCGCACCTGGCTATAAATCTTCGTTGAGATTGCCACCGTGACCGAAATCGGTCGGGTGGATATTTTTCTGGCCCATACTGATTCCTTGAAGTCTTAGGGCCTGTGCACTCCACGTTTTTTAAACGCGCCGTTGACGCGCGTTTTAGGAACGTTTGTTGACGGCGCGCTTTTACCCTACAGAAGGTCTACAGGCTGCGTCTGATGCGATGATCGCGGTTCTCTTTTTTTTCTATGTAGTCCGACAGTGACCGCGCTTTAGGTCATGTAAGCCCCTTAATAGAAAAAAAAACAGCTCATCTATCAAATTAAATTTCAGTCGACAACATCCATCGGTTTCTTACTAAACTTCAACTATATCCGACGGTCCTGCATACTTATCTCTTTTGTTGACTGTACATTTTATAGATTTTTTTCTCACAGATTTTACGACTACTTACGTATCTACTAGCGTATCTAAGTTGACGTCTAAGTGACAGTCATTTTATTACCTTATCCCGTTCCGTGTTTCCTGTTTCATGGTACATGATGACAAGGAAATCCTAATAACCATAAAAGCTTATGTGACTTATCGAGATTTTGATAAATTTATCTAAAGAAATTGGAATGCTGCCAGAATTCTTCCAGGTTTTGTAATTGTGACTAAGGGTTATTTCTCATTGAGTTTCGTGGTATCGTTTTTCTCTGTAGGTACCATAAGTAATTCCAGTAAGTTATTCAGTATTATTTTTTTGGTTTTACAGTAAGTTATTCAGTATTATTTTTTTGGATTGGTTGAAGGCAATTGGGTCGGCCCCTATTACATGGGATTTAATCATAGATGGCAAAATTTTGGTGTTCTATAGATACATACTCTGCCTAACCCGTCCGGGACACGAGGCGTGGTGTTATGTTATGGAGTTTGTTGCACAACTTCTTTTCCCCAGCTAAAGCACTAGGAAATGGTGAAGAGCGGTTATTTTAGGGGACTATCATAAATGTAATTTTGACGTTCAGTGTTGGTTCTCTGCCTTATTTTAATTTTGATTTTATTTTAAATAACATTTTCAATAATACAATTTTGCTTCAGTTGACGAAAAATAAAAAGGTTGATTTGGCTGATGATGATAAGTAAAAAATCTTAAATATTATTAGACTTTTTTAAATAAGATTTAAGTTTATTTTCACGTATTTGTTCCGTTTTAAAAATCATTAGAAGGACTCTTTTTATTAATAAAATAAAGAAATGATAAACAATTGACTCTTAATATAAAAATGAAAGTAAAAATTGAAACCCGATACCACATGAGAACAAGCCCTTAGTTTGTACAAAGCATATTTCCGCCTACAGGTTTTTTTGTATGACAAATGTATGTTTTCTCGTCATATTCATACGCTGATATGAACTATCGCAAGGAATAAGTTTCTTTATTTTGCTTACGTGATTTATGTATGCACGGCAGTACGCTGGAAACGGCTGCTTGAATTTTTTATTATATTATGTGCTGGGAGAAAAATGTGTTAGATAAAATACGCGTGCTAGATTCATGGGACATTATTGACGTAGTTACTTTATGAAATAGGTCTTCATAATGGAGACGCGAAGGGGCCGAAAAAGGCCACTTTGGCAGAATCATAAAAGGATAACATTATGAATCATAATATGGCGAAGACAGTCCGTGTTTTTCTTTTTTTCGCTGCACTACGTAGGTATAATTAAAGAGATTGGGATTGGATTGATTGGTATTTTAGCACAGACAAAAAAAAGATAACCGAAAAATCCTTCACCAATGGCTTTTTATACGATCAACTTAACAGTCCATTATGATTCATAATATTATCCCTTTATGATTCTGCCAAAGTGGCCTTTTTAGGGCCCAAGAACAATAATAAGTGGTCTAAAGCTTTAACGGAATGGCTAATCAGAGATGAATCGAAAAGCAGTAGAGGAACACAACGTCAACGCTGGGATGACGTCATAGTGGAGACAGGTGTGTGTTGCACTTGCAGTGTGTGTGTTGCAGTTATGTTTTTGCTTAATTTATTTTACATTGTAATTAGTTTTAGTTTACCAGTAAATAAAGGCTTTATATAGTTACTAGCAGCGCCCCGCGGTTTCACCCACATAAATGTCGATCCCGTGAAAATATCTAAATAAAAAGTATTCCATGTGTTAATCCAGAGTGTCACCTACTTCCGTACCAAATTTTATCAAAATCGGTCCAGCCGTTTGTGCGTGATGACGTAACAAACATACAAACACACTCACAAACTTTCGCCTTTATAATATTAGTGTGATATTTAAAAAAAAAATTACAGAGACTGTAACCTTTGAGTTTGTTTAGGCCTTTCTTCTCAGAGTAGGCAGATAGAAAACGTCGACCTCATCTAGTTTTTAATAAAAAATATAATTGTCGTGTAAAAGTACTTGTACAAACCTACTTACAGAAATAAAATCATTTTTAATATCATTTCAGACTATAAACATGGACTACAGAATATTTCGTTTTCTAGTAACTTTTAAAGTGAATTTTAGATGAAAATAATAATCATCTCATCAGCTTTTGGCAGATGGATATCTGGTCACAGTTTGTCATTACTTAAAGTCAAGAAGCAGCTGCTATTCTTATGAAATTCTCCAGATAAGTAAATGGTGTACGGGAGGTCGCATTAACAGTCGCTTTGTGTTTAATACTGATTACTGCGCAAACATAAAATGAAAATAATTGCTTCAAAATGCTTGCAAATCTCCAAAAAGGCCATCCCACAAACAAAAGGGAATTTAATTACTGCAGTGTTTGTATCTAAAATACACAGTCCCACCATTTTATCTCGATGTACGGCGAAATCGAGAACTAACATTATATGTACTGGATCAAATAAGTTTTTATCTCTTTTCTTTACCAGCAGTGCCACCCTGAAGTGTCAAGTTATATTGGTGGGTGTGTACCGACAGATAGGTAACATGAAAAGGTGTAATTATGATGAATACGTGCAATTAGCCTCTGCGTTATGGTGTAATAGCTTCCGTGAGCTCCGCATTTAATGACATAGATAGATACAGCGGGGGGACGTAATTAGGTTTTGAACTCAAACGAAGGATTGAATCTACTCATTGGAAAAAAGGGCATTTTGCGATTGAGCCATCATACCTACGTAAGTAGTAGTAATTGATTGACTTTAACATGATCTTGCTGCGAAGAAGCATAAGTTGGTAATGCTTTTCATTGTATTACGAGACCTCGAAAAATCACCACTAGAAAACCGTAAAAGAATAATTTGATACGCGTAGCTCAGTTACAACAAAAGGCATTAAATGCGAGGTAAGAAGATAACGCATCGCGGCATCAAATAAGCTTCAAAGTAGCGATGCGTTTGATGTTACTTAAATCGAATGATCACCAAAATTTTGCAGTTTATGGCTCCTTCAAACAGACGCGACACGCGATAAAATCGCGCGCGACACAAAGGTACCGCAAGTCGAGTAACAAGCGGTGCCTTTGTGTCGCGCGCAATTCGCGTCGCGCGTTTGCCTTTAATTATTACAAAATAATTCGCACAGTCCGTGGAATAATTTTTAGATATTTCTTTAGTTGATTGAATTCCCTTTATTATCATTACATAAAAATATGATAGTTTAGGCTCAAAATCTTGAGAATTATGCAGCGAAATATATTATTTTGAGATCTGTTTTACGATTGTTTTATCGATTTAGATACTATGTTATTTTTATGAAATATTTGTGAACCAGTCTTTTCTTTAAATATTTGACAATACACAATTTTTTTTTTCTGTAATATATACCAGTACGCCTAAATGTGCGACATACATCGAACGTTTTGCGGTGTCTGTTTGGACAGCGCTTTAATAGTTTTCGGTCAAATGCTGTAAGAACATAATGTCACGCAATAAGGAGAAAAAAATCCTGTAAAATGCAAAGTCATCTAACGGTAACTCGAATTTTGGTAATAGAAAGAGCAACAATTTTTTTCATAGAAAGAGCAAAAATTTTGTTCATAAAAAGAGCAACAATTTTGTTCATAGAAAGAGCAACAATTTTATTCATAGAAAGAGCATTAATTTTGGCACACAACTTTTCCCAATCATTATCTAAGAGTGATTCATCACACTAACACACCGTATATTTACCCAACACTATTTCTCCCCCAAAACAAACAATTTATCCGACAGATAGGCAATAAAAACAATTTTCCCAATAAAAATATAGCTTTCCCGTAACGACGAATATTATACCAAAAATAAACGAAATAAAAAAGATAAGAGATGTTTCCAAAGCTTTGGTGAAATAAATGTTTTACAAAAATAAAAGATTTCTTCCTTTGAGGGTTACGAAATTGAATGTCGTCATTGAGTTTCTGTTGAAGGAATTAGGTGTGATAGAATTATCAATGAAATAAGTTTAGGATCAATTTTGGGTCGGAATTGGTTTACTTCACGTGTATTTCGGCCTGGATATCTTACATAAAGACATATAAGATGCGAGACTCTTACTTCGTACGTATTAAAAATCGTTCTAGTGGACCCCGGACTCAACATTTTTTTTTTTATTTAAAGGATGGGAAATCATCAAATGACCCCTCCCGCTCTGGTTGGAGCGGAAGGGAGTGTCAGACTCTTACTGACTAAAACCCACCCGTGTTCCTTCCTTAGCCCTTTATATTCCGGGCCAGCGGTGACCCTTTCGGACAATCCCGCTGACCCGGCAGGCTTCGGCCCTGACGGCATTTGATGCTGTCCGTTAACCCGTAAGTCGCGTAGCTGTTACTCGTGCTCAAAACAACTTCGTTCATTTCGACGCTTCAAAGGCAAAATTGACTAATGGCTGCTTTTTCAATCATCTGTCAACTTTATTCGAGGAATAATTTAGAAATGTTGAAAGTTATTTCATATAATAACTGTCAAACGTAAATTTTATTCCCCGAATAAAAGTTATTTGGCGAGGGAAAAATCAGCACTAAACGACATAGGCCTGACTTGAACAGTTTAAAGCTTTTCAGAAAAAAAATCATATAAATTCTTGTAATCATCATAAAAGCGTAATTCATATTGTTTTGGAAATCTTATTTTATCATCTGAATCATTTTAATTCATAATCATATATATTCGTATATGATTTTCTTTTGATAGCTAAACTATAAACTGTTCTTCTGTAACGTTGCCCCCATATCCCCTAGCTAGTCAATTTAGCCGCTTTTGCAATACGCGTGACGCTTGAGCGTGTAATTCGATACATTTCATATTGAGAGTTAATATTTAGCTCATTAATGAAGATTTTAAAAACTGAAGTGTTAATTGGATTTCGTCGTTGACTGTACTAGTGGACTTACTAAGGCGATCTGTAGACGGCGATCATTTTGACCGCAAATGACCGCGGGAGACAATATCCGACAAGCGTCGTCGGTGGTGCGGCCGTTTTGTCTTCTGTGTGCGTTATTCCATACGTTCTATTGTCGATCAAATTGTCTATCGCCTGCTCAGCGCTTTTTAATAGCTTCTACGCAGCCGAATCATATTCAGCTTAAGTAATCTATGACGTCATTGTGGAATTTCGCTGGGAGTTGATGAGCGGGCGATGATTAGCAGCACGTGGATGATAACGACGCTTACATGCCAATTATATAGGAGAGAGAAAAAGACTGACTAGTACATATAAAATCAAGTCGATTCCTCCCCCCGACACGACTGACATTAATCCAGGTGACAGTTTAGTGAAAGGCGTCAATCAATCAACTCAGGCTATCGCAGTCCAATGAAAGAAAGAAAGAAAGAAAGAAAGAAAGAAAGAAAGAAAGAAAGAAAGAAAGAAAGAAAGAAAGAAAGAAATAAATAAATAAAGAAAGAAAGAAAATTGTGCAATGCTGGGCATAGGCATCTCCCAAGCTGAGCCACAGCACCCAGTCGTCCGCCTTCCGTATCCAGTCTGTCCCAGCCACCTTTGCCGCCATTGTCCCTGAAAAGCGTTTGCGTTTAAAACGCCCAGTTTAGCTCCTTGATCCCGTGGCTACGAGCTACACGCTCAAGCGACATGCGTCTAACGACGGAGACTGCGGAGAAAACAAACGAAAGAAGTTGTTTAGAGCATACCACGGGCAACTTATGGAGATACGCGTGAAAACAAGTGACGCGCGCGCGTGTGGCTTGACGCAAGTCGCACCGTTTGTTGAAGGCCGTGAACCCTTACGAAGTATTATTTCTTTTTCTTTGGCCTAGGTAACAGTGGAAGTCCAATGAATTTATGTATGAAGCCATACACGTTACATCATCTTGCGAATGAAAGGCTTCGGAAGTTGATCTCAAAATAAATACAATTTGGAGGTTCAAATTTCAATAAAATTTTGAAGTAAGTTTAATAAAACTGAAGTTGTCTAGACGCTAGTACTTACTAAGCCACGTGTAACCTTGAAATAATTTATTGTGGTCTGAAGTAGAAATTTTCTTACAGGTTTCGTTTTCGTTTCGAGTCAAAGTTATTGTTAGTAAATTCCGGTTCAGTTGTTCTGTTGGTAACTTGTTGTAAGTTTAAAATATAGATAATTATTGTAGTAATTAATGTCGAACTTGGTGAAAATAAGCAAGTAGTTCAAAGGGAAATAACTTATAAATAGGTATTTGGAAGGAAGTTCTATAACGGAGCTTGTGGTAGAAGTAAACCAGGAGAAATTATCACGTAACGAAATGGCGTTATGCCCCCTTTATATAATAGAAAGAGACAGAGAGTGAGATAGTTTTCATGGTTTTAGAGGGTGCTTAAGCTGATAGTGAAGTCAACATGAAAATTCAAGATGTCGGCACCAAAAAACATCAAAATTTTCGTCATGCGTCTCGTTTTCATAGTTTTAGGGTGCTAAAGCTGATAGTGAAGTCAAAATGAAAAACCAAGACGGCACCTGCGAAATATTATATATATATATATAATATTATATATTTATTATTATTATTATTATTTATTTTTTTATTTTTTTTATTTTTTTTTTATATACGTATTTTCTTTCTTTCTTTTCTTTTCTTTCTTTATTTCCAATTTTTCATCATGGGTGTTGTTTTCATGGTCATAAAGGGGCTGAAGCTAATAGTGAGGTCAAAATGAAATCAAAATTAATCAATATTTTTTTTAATACAGCATTACAGTCAGCATGAAATTATCAATGAATACTTCAGTTTTTTTCAGTTAACAATTGAGTAAAATATATTTTTTTTATTGAAACGACGCTTGACGTTATTTTTTTTTTATGAGACGTTATTTTTTTTTTCTATGAAGCATGACACAAAAGATGAATTTTAACAGGTTCACTGTACACAAATTAGACACAATAGTTAAACAATCAAGATGAATCATAATGTGATTCATGGGACAAGGAATGGATTAAGAATATTAATTTTCAGCTATTAAAATTATGAGTACCTACAAACTTACATACAGAAACAAATCATTTATCAAAACATGAAATGCTGGAGAACCGCTTGTCGAATCATTTTATGTCAATTGTATTGTGTAAAAGTGACCGTATTTACATGTACATACCTATTATAAAATACGAATCAATACAAAATATGAATCAATACAAAATTTGAATCAATACAAAATATTTTACAATACATAAGTAGGTACCAATAGGTACCTATCAGAAATCTTAACGTATCCAATCACCAAAGTCTTACAGCCAATAAAAACACCTACTTTACCTGTAATTTCCTTCGACAATACACAAAAGGTCCTTGTAAGGTCATTAGGGAAACAAAAACCATTTTATTAGGGTCCCGTATCGGCAGAGTGAAAACGATATGGCCCCGTATAAAGAAGTCTTTATGAGCAATTTTGTGAGCGAGCTGTTTATTCCTATGGGGTTTTTATGGTGGAGGTGGAAGCTTGTTTGGTTGAACGATTTTCTCTTAGAATGTGGTGTTATTTTTTGTACTTCCTTTAAATGTATGGTCACTACACGTATCAGTTAGCACTTATTACCAATCAATCATAAACATCGCCAAATCGTTTGCCAATCGTTTATCAAAATTCCTTTCCATACGCGTAGCATGACCACCACAGAAACGGGAAGTATATTTTGGGGGGGTATCTTTTGTAGTATTTGATGTATTTTTGTCATGTTATGTATTTTTGTGGTGTACAATAAAGTATGTATATATAAATAAATAATAATAAATAAACGGGATTTCTCCACGGAAGAATAGACAAAATGGCAGATTATAGACTTATTACTCTACTCTTTTTGTCTATTCTGTCTGACGAATGTCAGAACGGAAAACGGAACGAAAGAATACTATTAGACAATTTTTCCGTTGAGGAAACCAGTTTCTGCTCATGCTACGCATACAAACATGGCTTTGCAATCTGCATTAATACACTCACACGTATTCCTACTATAACCCTACTTCTATAAACGTGAAAGTTTGTGAGAATGGATGCATGGATGTCTGTTACTCTTTCACGCAAAAACTACTGAACGGTTTTGGATGAAATTTAGATACAGATAGTTTATAACCAGGATTAACACAAAGAGTAATATTTATCCCAATATTCTCACGGGATCGAAAATAATGCGGGAGCTACCAGACCAGAGACCACCAGAGTTTCCAGAAATGCATTGCGACCAAAAAAATTTGGCCACTATAAATGGACCACCTGTTTTACCGGAGTCACACGCCAAGTCATGTCGAATAATGAAGCTATAAATGTAAAAATTTATTACGTGTGGACTCAATAACTTGACCCGTCCAACTCTCGTTTGTCAAAATACAACGAGTAAAAAAGAGAAAAATGTGTTTGGGAGCTATTTAACTTACTCCGTTGATGGTTTACGTTTAATAGTTTAATGATTCTCTTACAAATTAATGAAATAAAATAGGTAAGTACAGCGAAAATTATGCCACGGTAAGTCTGTCTCAGAAGTGAGCGGGGAGCACCCGCGGATGTTTTGACATTTTGTGACGAACGTCAAGTACGTTGATGACATTGACAGCTTCACATTGACCAGTCACGGTGCCAACAAAATGCCTCATAATATACCCGTCATTTTAATACCATTTCCAAATGGAATACAACTGTAGCGGCAGAACAGGATGATCTTTATATGGAGCTTTGACAAACTTCTACTTCTTTGTAGGGTTTATCCCCAAGATACCTTTAGGATACTTGGAAAACATCCAATAGTTTGATATTTACGATCCAATGTGACGGCAGTCTTGAATAATTTACCATCTAAGTCACCTCTCGATACACTGAATTATTCAAGAGACTGTGATATGACTATGACACTTGACGACACCTAAGTGAATGTGCCTAAATAAAATCGAGCTGTTGGATTTTGAACTTTCAGCGCTGAGTCGAGCGTTCATACAATATTTTGATTTAGAAGAATGTCTATGCAGTTCCTTGTTCGTTCTTCTACCTAATTCTCATGTAAATAACTTAAGGGCCGGCGGAGCATGCGTAGTTCATACAAACGTATAGTAATTTATGTGGAATACCCAAATATCCTTTCTTTGGTATTGTTCATCGAATCGTTGAGCTCCTTAAGTCTTGAGTTAAGCTGCACGATTTCTGACAAATGCGTACACTGACTGGACAGGTCCTCTCAATCTGTGCGGTTCTTTCCTCCTTACAGAATATCTAAGTTCCCAAATATATATTTTGAATGGATACCTACTGATTTAAAGACGAGTCATGAGAAAAATAAGTTTTCTATAGAAATTTGAAATTCCTCATATCTCGTCTTTATATCAGTCTTTCAAAATATATATTTGGGAAGCTAGATATTCTGTAATCCAATCGCAATAAATACACACTAGGTACCTTAAGAATATGTTTGGTTAACAAATTATTTTGGTATTACGTTTGTATGAACTACGCATGCTAACTGAACGACTCCATGACAATTCAAAAGTATCTGCAAATGGTTTAATTGAAATAAATGCTTTATGTTAGAGTTAAAAACCCAAAAGCGCACTTTCATTTAGGTATTTATCTAGATGTTGCCTAGCGTTAGTGAAAACGGACGTTAGTGCAACTATATTGTTTTACACAAATCCATTTACCTACACGGCTGTATTTTTCAACTATGTTGGGGCTATAAAATAAAATGCTTTGGAGCAATTTATGTGTTTATGTTGTGACATTTCGAGATCTGTTTATTTGATCGTGAAATTGTGTTGTGTGACTAGCTGTCAGGAATTAAATGGCTGACTTTCATTGCAGACCATATAGGTAATTCAATATGAATAAAAACTAGATTGAACTGAATAAAAAGTTACCAATATATTACCAGATCTGTATCATGAGTTTCTATTTAAAGGTAAAAATCAATGTAGTATTGAGTTGTGAGCTTGTAGTATTGAAAGCTTATGTGTCCTTCATTCCTCTTACTTACTAGTATATAAAATTATTTTTTAAAAAAAAACAAAAACCGACTTCAAAAACCAAATAAACACTAAAAACTTAAAAATAATATTAAATTGAAACTATAATTAAGAATAATTTAACCTAAATAACCTTACCTAACTTTAATCTACACTATATTTTACAATTTAACAGTTTTTGGAGTCGGTGCCAAGCCAAGTGTATCTATCTAATTGGGCCATAAAATATTCTCCCTTAATTTTTATTACAATAGTTTACGAGAGTAAATTAATATCATATTATTAGGTACTGATATTTTTACAAAGCTGTTAAAAGTTTTAGTTAGCGCTCGATAGATGGCGTTGTACCGTATTCTGAATCGCGACATGATTTCGTTACCGAGAAACCTATGAAGATCAAATTGTATTACTTACGAGTTTCACATTTCGTCCGCAAGAGCGCGCCACTATCCGAACAAAAACAACTCCGTCTTCTGTTGATATTCTGTCTTGTGTTGTAATTTTTTTTTTCAGTTTGTTTGGTTGATTGTTAATATTTTTTGCTGATATAGTACCTTTTTTTTGGTTAATATTTTGTGAGTGCGGGCTTGGCACCGACTCCAAAAACTGTTAAATTGTAAAATATAGTGTAGATTAAAGTTAGGTAAGGTTATTTAGGTTAAATTATTCTTAATTATAGTTTCAATTTAATATTATTTTTAAGTTTTTAGTGTTTATTTGGTTTTTGAAGTCGGTTTTTGTTTTTTTTTTAAAAATAATTTTATTTTCTAGTTTTTAGTTTAAGTTTGTACATAATTCATAGTTTGAAGTTTCTTTTTTCAATTTTTAATAGAAAGAAAATTAATTTTGTATAATATGGGTAGGCCTACTAAACGCGCTGCTCAAATGAGACTGCGCCGTTTGGAAGAAAGTAACGACGAAACTTCGATTCGATTTCCCGTTATTTCCTATACCGTTGGTATTTCGTTAAATCCTGACTTAGTGTGTTCTATGTGGAATGCCCATGCCAAGTCGATTTCACTTTTTTGTTATTATTAATTTTATTTTTCTTAATTTTTAATGTCGTAGATGGACAAGGATTACAATTATACACATACACAACACATATACAACTGTAAAAAAAAATGTAGATTTATCAATGATAAATTACACCGTATTATTGTTACAATTTAAAAGCGCCCTTAAAAGCAAACTGGCGTAATGTTATGTTATGGTATGGCTTAAACTATGCATACACAAACAATCGCAGCAATCGCGAGACATGTGCTGTCGATTTTTAAAGATTTCTATCGTCTATGGTTAGTCCATCACCTCCTGACCTGATGATCACGAGACCAAAATGGCAAACGCCCTTCCAAACATCAAAAAAAAATAATTTACTAAATCAGTCGATGCCTACTCCTTACTGTTAAGGAGTCGTACCTTCCATCATCAGCTCAGCTACATGAGATGATGATCACCATACGCAAGTACTTAAATTAATTCATAAGATTTGCGAAAAACGATGTTTGGGCCCATAAAATTTGAGGGTTGCCCTCGATTTCTCCATGATCCAATCATCAGATCCTGACTTGGTGACTATGGGACCACTTCAGAAGTATCTCCTTTCGAACAAAAAAAGAATTTTGAAAATCGGTCCACATTTGGCGGAGTAATCGCGTAACAAACACACAAAAAAAAAAACATACCGTCGAATTGAGAACCTCCTCCTTTTTTGAAGTCGGTTAAAAATAAGTTTCAGGGACCACATGGTACTACCGAAATGAATTCGCACACTAAATGCGCGTCAACTAAAGAGGTAATTGCTGCCAGACACACCAGAGTACCTCTGACACTCAAGGCATAGACAAGTAATGAGGTTACGTCTGGCGCAGATTAGAAAACTATTTTTTTTTTTATTATTTGCTAATATTTTACATATTATTTATTTATTTCTGTAACTGCCCGTGACATTACAGCGGGCCCTATCAGAATATCAGCGCTGCGACATTTATTTTTTAAATGTCGCAGCATCATGCTGAGACAAGAGCCTTTTGGCCTCGTATAGGACTTTCTGTTTCATTTTCCTTTTGTTACTTTTTTTTTATATAACTTGGATTTTTATTTTACTGTGTTTAGTTTGTGATCTTCCTGCACGAGTCGAAATAAATGCTTTTTCTTTCTTTCTTTCAGCCGTCGACGGCAACAGTTGCCCCTGCCGACGCGTGTCGCTCGTGTGTATGCATAGTACGGTCAGCATCAAAAGTCGATTAACACTTCAGTTTTTTTAATCTTAGATATTGAGCAAAGCAAAATATTTGTTGAAAATTGCATCGTACTTCTGCTGCAATTTTGAATAAATATTTTGCTCAATAACCGAGATAAAAAAAACTGAAGTGTTAATCGACTTTTGATGCTGACCGTGCCTAATAAGAAATAGTTATACCTATAGGAACACTAAATATGAATTCAAATCGATTCTAAAGACAACATAATACATATTAACGGACCGAACATACATATTCGTAAACAGCGAGTTTATTGATTCTCTATCGGGAACCTTAAACAATCTGTATATTACGTGTATTGTGAGATGTATAATTTATCCACGTTCGATTGTTTGCTTAGGATAACGCTGTATGTATCATGGATGATTTGGGATGGTGACGCTTGAATGCATAGCGTGGGACAGGACAGGTTCAGAAGTTTAATATTTCATCTTTAGAAAGATAGAAATAGATTAGATTAGATTTCTCTTTTTCTTTTCATTTTCTTTTTTTTATCTTTCTTTTTTCTTTCTTTCTTTCTTTTTTGTCTTTTTTATCTCTTCTTTCTAAACAAACATTTATTTTCATATTATTACAAACTGAATTCTTCTTTCTATTCTTTCTTTCTTTCTTTTCTTTCTTTCTTTTTCTTTCTTTTCTTTTTTTATCTTTATGAAAGCAGCTCGTCCAGTGGTAAATAGACAGATGGATAGCAAGAAGACAAGGCTGTTTAAGGAGACTACAGGGCCTAAAGCGCGGTCACTGTCGGACTGCATAGAAAAGAAAGAGAAGCGCAATGACACAACGGGTACAACAACAAGTTTAGTAAGAAACCGGTGGTTGTTTTTGGATAAAATTTAACTTAATTAATAGGAAACAAACAGTTCATTTATCAAGTTAAATTTCATTCAAAAACCTCCACCGGTTTCTTACTAAATTTCAACTATGTATAATATCCGACGTCCCTGGTTACTTATCTCTTTTGGTGACCGTACGTAGATGATTTTTGAAAAAGGTTCATAATTTCTTTCTATAACTTTCAACTGTTTTAGGAAATGAGGTCGTATCCAAAGGTGTTTAAAAGTATAATGTACCCAATGGGATAGCCAAGAAGGTCATTAAATTTTAGATTTTAGAGAAAAGTGATATTTAGTGACGACTTCTGGGAAAAATTTCGAAAACACATAATAATTTAGGTTGTCTTGAATTCCATGATTTTTGGTCTAGGGATGCTTAGTTGTTGCAAATGGGTCACACTATATCGTCCTGGAAGGAATACGCCAAATTACAAGTCACCCTGTATACTCCAATGACATTCCACTTTTTAAACTTGCAAAGCGAAAAATACATCCACAATTCCAAAATAGATAGCAAGATAAACAAATGAATATTATCTTCTCAACCAATATCGATAACCTCCATACACCGGTCTAATTATAACTTTGGTTCGAATCGAAACGCATTCAAATGAAACGGTTTCCCAGAATGCGCCGCATACGCTACCAAGCGTATTTACATAATATCAACTGGTATACGGACGGTGTCAGTTCAATATTAATTTATTTGTATGTTAAGATTATGCTAGGGATTATTTGCGAGCCAGGAATTCGCATGAAACTGCCACGAAGCAAAGTTATCTGAAGACCAATTCTCGCAATCGAAATCTCGTCTCAGCGACAATCATTGTCAAAAATGTAGGAAAATTAGGGGTATTTTTGACAGATTGAGACTGAGATCAGACTGTACACGATCTAAACCGAAATTGCCCCTCTGAAGTGTAAAATAATTTTCAGGACTATGAATAATTATTATTTGAGCAGGGGAAAAACCCAAAAAAAATTGCAATAAACAAGTTGAAATTCACATTCTGAGGTGACTTGCAAATGCCTGAATGACAGCTCAGAGCGTTCAACAAACGCAATCATGGGTTTCTCTGAGTGGTTTCACTTGTAACCACACTGTCGTAGGTATTGAACTCACGATTTCCACAGCCGTTAAACGCAACTGCAAACTGTCGTACAGTCAACCACACAAAAAAAATTTAATTGATAGGGATTTTACGTCACAGCTGTAAAACTATTGACATGCTGACCCTACGTGCGAACAAAACTACACATTTTCATACAATTTCGTGCAAGGTCAAAGTTATTTTTTCTATCCATACATCTATCTGTTTAGCCCAATTTCCCACTGTTGGGCAAAGGTCTCCCTGTCTCTTTTCCACACACGTCGGTCCACTGCCATTGCAGGCCAGTAAATTACAAATTGAAAAAGTATGCTCTACTAGCATAATATAATCAGTCTATAATGTTACCACAGCTGGAACACAGGCCTTCCTCTCTGTGAGAGAGAGTGGGCGGTAACCCACCCCGACAGCCCAGTGCGGGTTGGTAGATGTCACATGTTTTTGAAGCTTGGGTTCTACGACATGCCGGTTTCCTCACGATGTTTTGTGAGCAGTGGTGATGAAATAATGTATACAAAGTAAAGCGTCTGCCTGGGTTCGAACCTGCGACCTACAACTCGTATGACGCGGCTGTTACCGCTGGGTCACCACTGCTCTCTAATACGATCACCATTCTCGATTTTAAATCACGCTTTTAATTTACCGGTAAAACCTAAACAGCACACCTTTTATTTCCCTTAATAAACTTATTAAAGGCTCCTTCAAACAGGCGCGACACGACACGCGACACAAAGGCACCGCAAGTCGCGCAACGAGCGGTGCCTTTGTGTCGCGCGCGATTATATCGCGTGTCGCGTACTATTTGTAGGAGCCTTAACACTGACGTACTTACAGTAAGTGCAATAACTCGGATTTTGGATTCATGCAAAATTTGCTGATTACGGATATGTATGTAACTTTTTAAAGCCCAAAATCCGAGTATAGTTAGAGAGTAATTGCACTTATTGTAATTACGGCAGAACAGACGCTTGTAATAATATCTAATAAATCCTTCACTCTTCCATTTGCTTATATATTTTGCATCCGATATTACAGAGTGCAATATGCACGGTGTGTTGTAAATACTTCATTCTCAGCTGTGAATAATAAACAGGGTATGTAATAAATTTGTGTTGTTAATTTCAGCTGGCGTCGTGGGTGGTCGTATTGATGAAAGTCGAGTTGCTTGATTTATATGAACGTTACTGTTAGCTATCGTTACTTGAAATGACGTCATTTTTCTTTAGATTTAGAAAATAATAAAAATTTCCATTACGTAATGTCGTGATGGCGTAATATAGTTTAGGCCTCGCCTCTCTGGCACGAGGCTGTGGGTTCAAATCCTGGAATGTACCCATGTGACTTTTAAAATTCATATTATGTTCTTTCTGAGTTCATCTTGGACATCACTGGCATCGACTATGGAAAGACGTCATGATGAAACCTGGATTAATGGTAAATAACATAACATAACATAATCAGCCTATAATGTTGCCACTGCTGGGACACAGGCCTCCTCTCAGTAAGAGGCAGTGGGCCGTAATCCACCACGCGGGCCCAGTGCGGGTTGGCAGATGTCACATGTCTTCGAATTTTTGGTTCTAGGACATGCCGGTTTCCTCACGATGTTTTCCTGCACCGATTTGAGAGCAGTGGTGATGAATATAATTTACACAAAGTAAAGCGCCTGTCTGGGTTCGAACCTACGACCTACAACTCGTAAGTCGCGGCCGTTACCACTCGGCCACCACTGCTCTGGATTAATGGTAAATACAAGTCTGAAATCGCCAACCCGTTTTGAGAATACGTGATGATCAATGCGTATGCTTTATCAGTACCCCGACGACCCCCTTTTCAAACGTAGCTAGCTTACCTAAATAATGTTCTATCATCCTAGCAATGAAAAGAGAAAAAATAATGTCGTCCATCAAATTGATAGCAGCATTCTCACAGAAATATTTTTCTTCTTTAGATTCGATGACCATTTGAAAAATAAAGATTACCTATTTATCGAGTAGATATTGAATTCAATATTTTTTTTTTTTGTAACTATAGATCCTCTAAAAAACATCTGCTGTTTCATAAAGTCCAAAACCTACTTGGTCAAAATGTATGTTACAGCTATATTTTTTTTTATAATCAACGAAATAATTCAACCGAGGGGATTCAGAGTCATGTAAGTACCTGAAATCATGGTAAGAGGTTGCGCTAGCCGCCTGCAAGCGTGTATACTTTTGTCAAATAAACAAAAGCGATCTTACTTTAAATGGATCCATCTCTGAATGCCCTTGCTGACTCTATCGTGGACAACGCGTGGAAAAACTGACTCCGCCTTACGTCACCAATGACGTCACGCCGGAAAATTTTACAATACCGTATAAATCACAATAATAGAAAACATGCAATAAACTACGTTAGAACATTTACTAACGTAAATAAAAGAAAACCCACGGGTTTGGACCGTTTTTAAGATTTGTTTCTCTACCAGTACACAGTTTTATTGCTTGCACCGGTTTTATTATCTATACTAGTTTAAATCATATTATTTATTGTTTGTTCTTACCGTACATTTCCGTCGGTGATTGTAAAATATTGTATGACTAAGACTTCGTAGTAAAAATCTTGGATTCGATGAGGTTTTTCCAGATTAAAACATGAACTCATTTATTTTAAACTAATTTCTGGCCCTGACTTCGTAAACGTGGAAGCCAAATTTACCTTAAATATCCTGTAGGTTTTGGCAATAGTGCAGCTTTCTATTAGCGAAAGAATTTTTGAAATCGGATAAGAAGTTTTGGAGACTACCATCCAAACTTACAAACTTTGCCTCTATAAATTAGAGCTTTTGAATTAGCAAAAGCATAATTAGCCTATTATGTTCTTACACAGACCTCCTCTCTGTGAGGGGGAGTGGGCCATAATACACCACGTGGGTCCAATGCAGATTGGTGGATGTCACATGTCTTCGAATTTTACGATTCTAGGACATGAAGGTTTCCTCACGAAGCTTCCCTTCACCGCTTTGAGAACAGTGGTGATAAAACACAAAATAAAGTGTCTACCTGAGTTCGAACTCACGACGTCTACCTGCATTTGAATTAAGCCTTTCAAAAACTAATAAAAAGTCCTCAACGCCTTCCGAATAAGGCACTAGAAAACACGCGGTAGCTTTAAAATAAACGTACACTACTTTCAAAGCTCGAAATAGCTAATTCACGTCATTTCCGAGTTTAGCGCAGTTCGTGCAACAGCTCGGGTGAATCACATTTTCCACTGGCAAACTGAAATATTTTCCAGTTCTAGAAAAATGTTAAACTTGAATATAGAATGCACATAATCTTATTTCTGAAATAGCCTAATGCGGGAATAACCTATGTATTTCTTAGTTGACCCAAGTTTTAAAATATTATATTTCCCTCTGGTCTAGTCAAATTAGATTCATCCAACATTCCAGTGCCTTAGATCAATCTAGAAATAGCGTGTTGAAAATGTTTTCGGTATTTATTTAAATACAGAGTGCTGGTTGGCTGGTCGTGATGTTCCTAATTTAAAATAATCAATACGATTTGCTGTTCGTTGTATTATGCAACGGCATCTTATGCTACGGCTACATTGTTATAGACTCATAGATGTTTCGATTTGCTGGCAATTTCCTATTTTCTTAAATACTTACCCCTTACTAATAAACGTTCTATACCGTCTGTATAGTTACACAACGCTTTGTCTTCTTCTTTCGAAAGTCAAATTACCGACGACTGAAAGAGAGAAATCATTGTGTAACAATTCATCTGATATAATACGTTTGTTAGTCCTTACTAATAAACGGGGCAGTCAAGCAATTACCTACCAACCCCCTTGGGTTGGTAAGTAATTGCTTTGTCTGCCCCGTTGGTTTCGTGGTCGTAAGTGCGACTGCTGAACGTAGGGTCCAGGGTTCGATTCCCGGATCGGAATAAGTGTTATTGGGTTTATCTATTGGGAATTTCTTAGTAATAGCCCGGAGTTTGGAAGTTGGTGGTGTTGATAACCTCGTGACATCAGAAAGTACATTAAGCCTTTGGCTCTGCGCCTGAACTATCTCCGGTCTCGTCACATTACCGTTCCATCGGACAATGAGAGAGAAGAGAGAGTGTACCTATGTCTGCGCACACGCGCAGACATAGGTACACTCTCTCTTCTCTCTCTCAAGTGTGTACTTGTGTGCACAATAACACCAGCGCCGAAAGCCAGTCTTCGCTGTGATTGGTCACCATGACCGAAATTCGGGCTGGAGGACTTTACTTGCTGACACTCCCACACTGTCCTCCTATCACAGTAATATTTTAAAGGCGAAAATTTGTGAGTGTATGTGTGTGTGTTAATACGTTTGTTACTTCTTCACGCTCAAACGGCTAGACCAATTTTGATCAAATTTTGTATGGAGGTAGCCGACACCCTGGATTAACATATAGGCTACTTTTTATCCCGATATTCCCACGGGACCGATACTTATGCGGGTGAAACCGCGGGGCGCAGCTAGTACATAGAACACTGTAATTTGAAAACATTGTAAAAGACAATTATTTTTAAAAGAGTAACCGTAGACTTTCTTGTCGGTTATTCTCCATAGGAAATGACCAATTGGAACCGTGCACCTAGCTTCTGACGTTTCATAAGTGCCATGTAGATTTATGTGAAATAAAATATTTTGATTTTAATTACTGGTAACGCCCCGCTAACCTCGTATTTTACAACGGTTTATACCCTTGCGTCGTAATAAAAAGTCACGAATTTTCCGATGTCAAATATTTTATTTTTTTATGATTTACTGTGAGCGTGGTCTGAATCAGAATTATGATGTTTTTTGAAAAGGTTCGGAAGATGATATGGAAGACGAATGTTCAATTTTATTAGCCTATAAACATTTAAATAGCCTCGGCTTGGGAAAAGTGTTTATTTTGGACGATTTATACGCTTTAATATCCCTCGATTTCCGAAAGCTTACTCAATTTAATCTTTTGGCAAATCTCAAATCATGTGGCTGGATATGGCTGCGATATTATTTCAGTCAGCCAATTACAACAGCTTACATGAGATTTTAACAGCTAATTTGTTGAAACCTAGAATTTGGCGTGGGTGAAGTCAGGGAAATGAATGGTTTAGTAAACTATGTATCAACTTAAATTGTCCGCATATTCTAAACACAACTGTCATTACTTGACAGTGAAATGGCTATTTTATTTGTAAAAAATTTCATCAACACTGCTTTCAAAACGGTCAAGGAACATATCGCGAGAAACCGGCATCTCCTTGAACAAAAAAATCGAAGACTTGTGACATCTACCAACCAGTATTGGGCCCACTTGGTTGATTACAGCCCACTCCTTCTCCAAGAGAGGACGCCTGTGTCGCAGTGGGAAGACTATAGGCTGATTTTGCTAATTCTACATTGACCTAAACTCCGAAAACAGCCTATTGTTCACCAACACAACAGTTTCTAGACCTCATAAAGGCTCCTACAAACAGGCGCGACACGCGATATAATCGCGCACGACACAAAGGCACCGCTCGTTGCGCGACTTGCGGTGCCTTTGTGTCGCGTGTCTGTCGCGTCTGTTTGAAGGAGCCTTAAAAAGAGAATCATATCAAGCCAAAAAAGCGTTAAAAGAAATATTTTTTGTCCGAGTTATGATTGTTTGAAACGAAGAGATAGTGCTCGTAAATTGTAGGCCTATAAATCTTTTAAAATCTAATCTGGACGAGTAGAAAAATGCTGTGAGATATTTTCATTTAGGGCTTAACGGATATCTGAAGAAATATAGGTTTCTCACAGACAGCCTTGAAGCTCTTAGTTAAAGTCAGTTAGTAAAAACCTCATTGGTTAACTTTAACTTGCTGAATATTTTGATAAGCAGAGAACGCCAATAAATTGATTTGCTACTTAACTGAACTTGATAATATGTGCTCAGGTAGGTACAGTATTTTATCTAGCAAAGCGACGCGCGCTCAAACTTTATGGCGACTCGGCACATGAGGTGAGTCGCTGCGCAGTAACAAATTCATGGGTCAGCGGGGGTGAGGGGTGAGGTACTGCGAAACGAGTAACGCACTTCTGAGCCGCCATAAAGTTTGACGCAAACTATAGCCAAGTGTACTTCTTCACGCTCAAACGGCTGAACCTATTTTGATAAAATTTTGTATGGAGGTAGCTGACACCCTGGATTAACTGAATTACTTTTTATTCCAATATTCCCACGGGATCGAAATTTACGCCGGTTAAACAGCGGGGCGCAGCTAGTTAATAATTAAATACAAAATTATTCCATTTCAGTAATCCTTACAACCTTGTTAATTAAGTAATTAACATTTACGCAAGAATATAATTAGATAATTCTCGATACGAGTAGTTGAACATGTAGGTAACACGTGTAATATTGGATGTGTATAATGTAACCCACTAGCTTCTGTCTGCGACTTCGCTCGCGAGAAATTTTACCCACCCCGTCGCATCGCATCGCCTGCCCGCGCTACTACCTCGTTTTCACTTAGCATTCATTCGGACTTTGACTTTTTGCTATTATTAAAATTGAGCTATTTTGGTCCTTCGAGCCAGGATACATTTACAGTGCAGTTTAGAAATCAAGTATGAGGTCTTTAATCAGTAGTGAAATGCCACAGGTTAACAAGACCCAGGTAAATTATAAGTTCACCCTATAATATCTAACAATCCATACTAATATTATAAATTCGAAAGTAACTCTGTCTGTCTGTCTGTCTGTATGTTACCTTTTCACGCTTAAACTACTGAACGGATTTCGATAAAATTTCGCAGAGAGATAGATCGCATTCCGATAAAAACTATCATATACAAGGGTATATGATAGTTTTTATCGACGTACCTCGCGGGCGAAGCCGCGGGTGGAAGCTAGTATAAAATATGTTTTTAAATCCAACTGATAGTTGTTAACTTGAAAGAACATCTATTTGTAATATTAGTTTGAATAGACGATACATCTTCTTTTTAACCTCACCGTTGCTTTGTCACAACATTCCTTATCTTATCATTCTTAGTCACACCACACACATGCTTCGCAAGAAACGCATAAAGGCTCCTTCAAACAGGCGCGACACGACACGCGACACAAAGGCACCGCAAGTCGCGCAACGAGCGGTGCCTTTGGGTCGCTCGCGATTATATCGCGTGTCGCGCCTGTTTGTAAGAGCCTTAATTCTACAGCATTTATTCTACTTTCATGTTTCTTTGGCCACACCCAACATTTACTTTCATACATAAGCGTGGACTGATGTAATATTGTATCTAAATAACGTATTCATCGATGTTAGTAATCTTACGCTTAAATCTAATATTTCTAAGAAAACCGAAAAGCTGAAGCTTAATTATTATCATCGAAGCACTTGAAATCATTAGCAGAACGTTGGAATGAAGAAGTATTACGTATTCCATTTTGAATACCCAGTTAGGGAGATAATATTCAAAAATAATAACTGTCAGAATATGAGCAAAAAACGTAGCAATGCTGCCATCCTCGTTTCCGGATGACAGCGATGCGGACGAGTACTTCGACGCCTAAGTGCTTTGTTTATGTATTTATTTGTATAGTAAGTTAGTCATTCAAAGGGAATAGATTTGATTTTTTGTAAAAAACAAATGAATATGAAAATATGGCGGTAAAAAACGTGGTTTAGAAGATGATAGATGATAGATGATGAAGTACCGTATATACTTTCATATGCATTTAGTAAAAGCTGTGATTTTGATATTACGAACAGACATTTTAATTTTATTTATTTTTATAGATTAGGTCATAATGTAGTTACGATATTAATATCAATAAAGGTTTATCGCTACTTGTTCACTCTGGTAGAACAAAGCTTTCATTTCGGATGAAATCGATATCGATAAAATGATAGAATTGCGAAATTGAATTGCATTAAAGATTTAAATTTATCTTACAGATGCAAATACTTTTGAAACTGACAAAAATCCAGCAAATTCTACTTTTTCCCCTTCACAAAAATTAAACGAATCAATCGAAAACTCAATATTTTATTAGTGATGAATCACTTTGATCTGATAGTGCAGTTATTTTAGACACTATAAACATAGACTGTGAAATCGCGGGCGGCAGGATTGATCTCAGTAGATAGCTTTTACTAATCCGTGAAAATGAATTCCTTGATACAAAGTATGAACGATTGGTTTGATTTTGATTTTCATTCGTTAGATGTTCGCCTTGGCAAAATTTGTGTTTCATGTTCATAAATAAATATGGTGGTATTAGATGTGGAAAGTACGGATTTGTTTTGATTAGTATTAAAATTGGTTTAAAGATTTCTGTGGTCCATTTCTGTATCCGTTTTTGATGTTATGACGGCGTTTGTTTCTATAATTAATACAAACTAGCTTTAGCCTTCTCGGTTTTTATTATGCCTTATAATGGGGACTATAGGACCTAACCGCAAAAAACGCAAGTTTTATCATGTCTAAAAGTATATGATCGATTACATATCGTTCCGTTCTACCGTTCTTCTCCATAGAGATCTACGTTTTGGAATGGGCAACTAGCTTGAACTTTGTGACTAATCGACAGGCTACTTTAATTTTGACAATAATTCAAAAGTGCCTGTACAAGGTTTAATTGAAATAAATGTTTTGAGTTTGAGTTTGACAGTAAACAAAATCAGAAAAATATATGATATTCTTCAGGATATTTGCTAGTTAGATAGTGTGTTGAAAACATAATAGAACTTATTTGATACGATATAAAAAATCATGAAGATACCTCTAAAAAATTTTTTTTCACAATAAAAACTATACAAATATACATACAATAATTCTGATTTTTTGTTAGATTATTCTACAAGCAACATACTAAAGCACTTGTGTTTTAATTTTTTAGTCCAAACAATAGATCTTTTGTAAATCAGTAGTTCCGAAGATTACCCCTACATACAAACTCACAAATAGGTATTACTTCTATATTATAACTAGCAGCGTCCCGCGGATTCACCTGCATAAGTGTCGATCCCGTGGGGGTATCGGGATAAATCTCTCTCTAAATCATATTTAACCCGAAGCAATATAACAAAAACAAACGAAATAATGAATATATCCGCAGGAAATACTTGCACTCCACATAGTAGGCTTCGAAAGCCGAACTTAATTCAATATTCGTTTTATTTGAAGTGGTTACATATTTATTGGTATTTTATTATGTTGGGGTAAATCATATATGTATTACAAATTGGATTTGGAATA
The DNA here is from genome assembly GCA_927399505.1 of Luperina testacea. Lineage (NCBI taxonomy): Eukaryota > Metazoa > Arthropoda > Insecta > Lepidoptera > Noctuidae > Luperina > Luperina testacea. The sequence continues at coordinate 2,176,675 of OV656774.1, forward strand.
TTGCAACAAAGGTTAATGATATTTTGAAATCAATTTGGTAATGGAAGGCGTAAACATGAAACCACTTTATATCGGTTTTCTGAATTTCAGGAGTCTGATTTTGTTTTGCCTGCCATAATTGAGGCGATATGGATTACCTTTTCAAAAATGCTGTATTTTAAATCAAAAATCATTTATTTAAAATAGAATGAGGATCAGCACTTTTTGAACGTCAAAATTACATAAGACAGTCCCACAAAACGCCCGCCTTTCACCACTTCCTAGTGCTGGTAAGAAGAAGTGGCGCAATAAACTCCCAACTTTTTTCTGATAGTATTTGCCTCAGCATTAGTGTTGTAGCGGTATCTACAACGCCTCATGTGAACAAGGCCTCACACTAACGTCACGCAAAATCCTGCATCTCGCAAGCAGAGTTTACCGCGCAACTAACATAGATACAACGGTGCGACATGAATCATCGGGCAGTTGCCCGCCAGACACAACACCCGTCTGGTCGGAGGATCCTCCCTTTTCTATGGAATATGAGACAACTTTACACCCTGTTCCCCATACTTCTATAGTGTCATCTTTGGTGGAATATCATGACAGAATACTTACCTTATAACTTTTGGAATAGGAGTGGCACCAACAAAAACCAAGAGCAGAGTAAATGATTAAAACCAAGGCATAGCGGTAGTTAGAACTTAGCTGGAGCTGTCGAAGTAAACCAGTTATCGAGTTTTGTTTTTCGTAATTAAACAGTTCAAGAACATCCATTCTAAAGTTTTTCAATGTAAATATTAAACAAGTACTTACTTAAATAACTTTTAGACCTTACATACCTTTACGTATGTCAAAAGTTAACCTAAGTTCTCAGATTTTAGCCCAAAACGCCCCAACACTATTTAACCCCGGCCTTGAGAACCGACTTCAATAGTGAAGAGACACTTGAAGACTTTTTAACTGCTTAACCCTTGTTGGCCGAAGTTTTGTGTAGGGCTAGTATGTTCAGTGACGTATAACGTTTATTTGGCGAATTTGTTTATTTGAAGATTTTACAGACTCTGTAGGTACAGTAGGCAGCACAATCAGTCTATATATCAGGGTTATTGGAAAAACAACAACCTCTTTAGAGCGTTTACGACGTACGGCATTTCATACAATCTTTCAAGCCCTTATTTTTCGAAATGAATAAAATTTCATACGCATAAGCAGGTCTAAAAAGTTACTTAAGAACATTTCTGATCTTAGGTCTGTCTATTATACATATTTCTGAACTTGTCGATTTGCCCACAAATAAATTAACGAGCAAGTCGCCTTCAGAAAAAAATTGTAAAAATATTCATTAAAAATTTCGATTTGCCCGTTTCGGACCAGTAAATTCGTGCGTAATATAATACTTTTAAGCCAGGCAAAGCTCGAAGTAGTCTACATTTAAAGCATTCGTTTTAGGTATAGTATAAGCATAGTTATTTCAAAATGTCGGATTATGAAAATAAAACCATTTAAATTACCAGTTAAGCTTTAGTTTTCTAAGAAAGCAGTTCCGTCATGTTTTATAACTGCGTCATGCATATCATGCGTCAAATTCGTAATTTTCATCAGTATTTGACATTATGGTGTCAAAAAACGCTCTGTAATTGAACAGCCGCTATTGTGTGACTGTTCACCGCTTCCTTAGAAAACCAAAGCTTTAGCCTAAAAAAATACGTTTGCAGCTAGCATTATATCAAAAACCAAAAAAAAATTGCGGCTACCGCCATTTCCATACGTTGCGCAGTACGTGTATAGAAATTTCAATTGTGTGTCTATTTATCAAGGGCTGTCATGCGGCCTAACTGGAGGCCGTTTAGACTAATCGCTGGGGTACCGAGCGACCCCATTCCCGCGGCTTTGTTCCGTATTTGAGACACCTAATGCCTGTTATTTGCCATTTCATGACCGTTTTAGTACACTTGTATAGTTTACGGTCAATTCTGTGGTGATGAGATAATGTTATGTCATTTTGGGAGTTGTAGGGGTGGTGAGTAGCTTGTTTATGTATGCAAAAGCACTAAGTAGGTACTTAAAAAACGACCTTAACGTAGTATTTCGGGTCAGAGTTAGTATTATTAAGGGGACTACATGACCTAAAGCGCGGTCACTGTTGGACTGCATAGAAAAAGAAAGAGAAGCGCGATGACACAACGCTGGTAATTTATTGCAAAATATGAAGCAATTATCTATTTACAAAAAATCTATTGTTTGGACTAAAAAATTAAAACAGTAGTGCTTTAGTATGTTGCTTGTAGAAAAATCTGACAAAAAATCAGAATGATTGTATGTATATCAGTATGGTTTTTAATGTAAAAAGAAAGTTTTTAGAGGTATCTTCATGATTTTTTTCTATCGTATCAAATTAGTTGTATTATGTTTCAACACACTATTTACCTAGCATATATGCTTCAGGATGAACAAAATCAGAAATATATATGATATTTTGAAGAATATCATATATTTTTCTGATTTTGTTTATTGTAGTCGATCATAAACTCTTATTGCTTCTAAAACTTGCGTTTTTTGTGTTTAGGTCCTGTAATCCCCTTAAGGCAGTAACCTCACAGGTAGCGACGCGGAATCGGCTTTGAGATGATCAGGTACCTTTTACCATATTTGTCACATTCGACGCAGTGACGAGTCGTGTTGTTTGTGCCGAAACCAGACGGATGTCATCTTTTTCGCTTTCATTCCTCAACTCAGCTTATCGCAGTCCACAGCTGGACATACCTTGGCCTCCCCCGTGCTGCCACAACACCCTGTCTTCCACCTTCCACATACAGTCTGTTCCAGCTACCTTCTTTAGGCCTTTGGTCCATCTAGCTGTGGGGTGTCCCACACTACGCTTGCCGATACGCGGTCTCTACTCCAGGACTCGTCTGCTCTACCAACTAACGGTCCTTCGACAAGCATGGCTAGCCCAGTGCCACTTCAGCTTGCTGACTCTGCAAGTTATGCCGGTAACTCGAGTTCTTTTCCGGATAACTTTGTTTCTGAGTTTATCCTTCAAAGAAACTCCGAGCATAGCACGTTGAGCCACCTTCTTTTGCATCCCGACTGTCACTATCTACGTTTCGCTTTCACTGCATGGATATAAAGCTTGTCTGACTTGCTCAAGACGACGTCTATAAGTGTGGTCACTAAATAAAGGGACGCAGCACGTCTTAGTGTAACGTCGGTTTATCACTACAACTCATCCTTTTAAATGGAAGAAATATCTGCGGAAATAAAACAGTTTTTTCATCAAATTGTCATCGCAATACGAACCAGCTGATGCTTCACCAACATGAAATACTAGTCTCATAAAGAGGAATGAGATCCCTAAGTCTACAAACGCGATCAGGTCAACTTGACCCGACAAATATTTTCAACGGGCAACCTCCTCCTACATCTTTGTCGATTTACATAAAAATGGGCACCCTTTCTAACCAGCCATAAGGCATAGTTGTAATGTAAGCGAGAGCGGAGGCGGTAGCGGGTGTGTTATTAATAAAGACTTTCACAATACTTTTGAACTGTCTTCCCAGCTACTACGAGTACAAAACGCTTTGTTTAAAATAAGAATTACAAGATGTCCGATGTTATATCAGCCAATTAAACAACAACTCAAAAATAGGTTAAAAGGAAAGGAAAATCAACTATGTAACAAACACTTGTCATGATAAATTTACGTGTCATAAAAGTTGTTTTGTGCATGTTACGCAGTTTCCCTCCACATTTTTTTTTTGAAGTGAAAACTTCTTTAGCGGCGCTGTGTACTTTTTTGGAATGGGTAAAAACTTCTAAATTCGCGTCAGGTCACGTGACCCTGATCGTAAGATTCGTAAGACGTAAAACGAAAGACGCGCGTTGTTGAGGACAGCGCCATCTATGCACATCGGGAAGAACTACGAGGGCCTCGCGTACTAACTACGTAGTTCATCCAACAACGACGGTAGTTCATCCAACAACGACGAGATGGCGCTGAACCACGGATATATAACTGACGTTTTGTTTATAAGACGATTCACAAAATACACTCGTAATTGTTCAAGTTTTCACTTCTGTCGGCACTACCGGAGTGCCAGTGTTTTTTTGTTAGTTTGCTTCATTTTGTTCTGTATACGTCACGTACATTTATGTTGTTTCCTTTTTTCATTAATAGTGCGCAGTTTTTTTCTCCTCGTATAATGATATTATTATTTCGCCGTGCAGACGAAACTACGATGAAAAAAGCCGACACACAATTCCGCGCCCGCTTTCTCTGCCACCATCGTCGCAGTCTAACGAAGTTACCTAGGCACGCACTTATGAGCTCATCTGACGTTCTCCGTGATACCCATTCGGTGCGGAATAAAATGTGATTTGTTTAGGCAAATTAGGGCGAGCCACTTCGAATGTTTGCACAGGTTTGTCGAGTTGGCAGCCTTGGTTTATGTGTTTGAAGATTTATGACGAAAAACTTTGTATCGTGTACGAAACATCATTGGAAGGGACTTACAATTTTGTTAATGCATACGATAACTTGTCTACCAAGTTTTTCTTCTTCTTCGCGAAAGTTTGGAAGAATCAGTCCACGTTCGAACGGACGTAAAAATACGCGCCGGGATTTTATCGCGCACTGGATTTTAAACGCTCGGTGTTCAGCCGAGCATTGATAATCCAACAGAGCGCATCCCGGCGCGTCAAAACATTTTCAACTCTCGGCGCTAAGCATTAAGTTCAAAATCCAGTGCGCGAAAAAAAATCGCAACGGAAAACATGGAGTTATTCCGTTCATCCACCCCAAAAAATTCACCCTAAGGTGGATACGCGGAAACGTATATCCAAGAATCCACCCTAGGCTAGTTGGATAAACGGAATTTATAAGATTGGGATGGATTCTCGGACATGAGTTTTCGCGTATCCACCTTGGGGTGGATTTTTGTGGTGCATAAACGGAATAATCGAAAAAATGCCCTTGCCAATCAGGGTATGAATCAGGAATAGAGGATGTTACTTATCTACCTACAGTAATAAATTCTATTGTCATCTGGAGTTAGATTTATTATAAGTAGGTATCTCAGAATGTCTGAGGCAACATCTTCCACATGTATCAAATGTAGCTTTTATCTTAGTAATCCATTTTCTTAACCATTTGTAACAGACATTCCGTACGTCGGAAGTTGCACCCAGCTGTCATTCGTGAATCTTGACAGTCGTTACGGGTCGTCGAAACCTTAAAGTCTGATAACCAGTGTTACCAAGGGGTGTCATATTACCTAGTATCAGGGTTGTGGAGGTGATATAGGCACTAGGCAATCGCTCCATGTAAAATACTTGTATTGAGCTGCATCCGGTCAGACTGGAAGGTGACCCCTAATGTAGTCGGAAAAAGGCTAGGCAATGATGATTTGTAGAAACAGACATAGATTAAAAAACCGTGATAAAAACATACCATCTTCACAATGTAGAAACATCGAGCCAAATTATGTAGGTAAGTACATTTTATTTTTTTCGTGTAAAACTCCGATTAGGAAATTCTGTACGAAAAGGTTGAAAATTACGCTAATATTACATACTATTTAAGGCTCCTACAAACAGGCGCGACACGCGATTTAATCGCGCGCGACACAAAGGCACAGCTCGTTGCGCCACTTGCGGTGCCTTTGTGTCGCGCGCGATTTTATCGCGTGTCACGTCTTTTTGAAGGAGCCTTTATTCGAGTAAAAATTGCTGTTAATTTTGACCGCATAGGTATTTTACTCACTTCTAGAAATTTTTTTGTTAACCGACGAATAATTTCTACGCTTGAGGGTTCTAAAATCACGTTCTGAATTCATGGTTAGGTACAGTTTGCGTGTCGATATCCCCCTGCCACCCTGTTCAGAACCTCTTTAGCGTTGCGTATCTAAGAGGTACTAAATAGATATACATTATAGCCATTTAAACCCACTTACAGCAATTAGGGACATACCTAAGTACCCAAATAGAGCATAAATACATATTAGATACATATTCGTGTTCCATTGATTAAGCAAGTTCCAGTAATAAGTTATTAATTAATTAGACTGTTCAATTATGTGAATTTCGTGAGGTGTGTTGGTGTGGTGAAATGCCGGTCAATTCTGTTAAAATTTGGCCGTGAAAACTTGAGTGAAGTGAGCTTGAAGGGAAGTGTCAATCTCTAGCGTAAGGTGGAATGACAGCTCGCTTCACCTATGTTTTCACAGTGTCATTTTTTCAGGATAGATCGACTGTTCGACTGTTATCATATCTGCCTAAGCTTTTCCCAACTATGTTGGAGTCAGCTTCCAGTCTAACCGGATGCAGCTGAATACCAGTATTTTACATGTAGCGACTGCCTTCCAGACCTCCACAACCCAGTTATTGAATAATACGATACCCCTTGGTAAGACTGGTTGTTAGACTTTCGTACTTCTGACTACTCGTAACGACTGGCAAAAATCCACAAATGACAGCCGGGACCAACAGCTTAAGGGTATGGTGGATCCGGAGTGTTTCCGAGGCACAGACGGGTATCGGTATGGTCACCCATCCATAGACCAACCGCGGCAAGCGTAGCTTAACCTGATCGATCGACCTGTGCGGCTGTTAATTATTTAGTCACGGGCTCCTCATCGGCTGTCGACTGTATACCTGTCATTTGTAATAGCTATCACTTTCAGATGCATTGTTGGCGCAGCTCTAAGAAAAGTGTAAATATATGGGGAGCCCTTTGCTCAGCAATGGGACGCTATAATAGGTTAAAGGTTCCTTCAAACAGGCGCGACACGCGATGAAATCCCGCGCTACACAAAGGAACCGCAAGTCGCGCAACGAGCGGTGCCTTTGTGTCGCGCGCGATTATATCGCGTGTCGCGCCTGTTTGAAGGAGCCTTAAAGGTTTTTTTTGCTATTATGCCAAAAAAAACGCATTTTTCTTTCGTTCTTTCTACATAGGTACTTACTTCATATTTAACTTTACTCTAGGGTTTTGATATTAGTAATTTATTTACAATGTTCTTCCCACTAATAAGGTTTCAGACACAAGACTCCATCTAATGACTTGCTAATATCATATTCATAGTATTTGCATGTCATCAGTCGCTCACAACCAATCTGGCCTGAGCCGATAATAATATATTCATTACACTTTATAGCACAAACAACCCTTTTTCTATGTAAATAGTCCATCAAAGAAAATTAATTTCCTCCGTCTGAACTTTATGACCCCACAATAAGGTTGAATTTCGCGTGGCAATTGAGTTTTATATTGTTTTTAAAAGGAAAAGATTGCCTTTTTCTGTGGATTTTTGCAAAGACGCGGTGTTTTTCAATTATTGTGATGAACACTTACGACCTTTTTGATTTACATTGCATGGAATTGGGATTTGGGACCCGAAGATCGCAAATATTGTGGCAGATGTTAAGTTTCTCAAGTAGGATGATTTAAGTGATATTTTTAGAGATTTAACTTATTTGATTTGTGGTGTGAAGAAAGCTGAATTCTTGGTTATAAGAGAAAGAAAGAAAAATATGTATTCTGGACACGCATAGGAAATCCGTGCCCGTGCCCGTGGCTAAATAATAACAGCCGCACAGTCAGATCGATCAGGTTAAGCTACGCTTGCCGCGGTTGGTCTGTGGATGGGTGACCATATTTACATACCGAGACCCCTCCGTGCCTCGGAAAGCACGTTAAGCCGTCCCGGTTCCGGCGGTCATTCGTGGATCTTTGACAGTCGTTACGGGAAAAACTCAACAACGCTTTGCCAGATCCAGGAATCGAACCCGGACCTCATGCTCAGCAGAGGCGATTGCGACTATTAGACCATGGCAACGAGTCAGTTACATAACATATTAAAAATAATAATAACCTCGATTGCTGTCTCCTATCATGGAAAGCCACAAATATTTGAAGGTCAGACATTTATGGTGAACCAATCACTACAGTCACAAAGCTATGCATAATAAATTTCCTAAGATTTTGCATAAAACTCAAAACAATACACCGTTCTAATGAAATTTGAAACATTTAAGATGCCGTTGAATAGAATATTCAGAAGATTAACTTCATAAAAAGCAATAAAAGTTCATTGAACTCACTGAAGTCGCTGGATTGTTGCACTTTCTTTATTACATTCATAAAACAAGGTTTTACGCTTTCATTACATAGGTTTGCTAATTAATTCGGGCAATTTATATCAGGGATCACCAATTAGTTTCATTGAGGGACCGTTTTTTTTTAAATAACATATCTTTCGGGGGCCGTTTGGTAGACGAATACTAGCAACCAATATTAAAAATATCAATTAAGAAATAAAAGAAAATAATACCGATTTTTTTTTGTGTGAAGTAGGTACCTACAAAATAAACAAATATTATGTTTTATTATTAATTAACAAAAATAACATCGCAAGTAGTTGATTAATGAGAACATTTTCATTTTTTGCTTTGAACTCTAATCTGTCTGAATTCTGGGAGTAAGTGCCAGCTAATCTTGGAGATGTTCATCATTTTTGACGTGACAACGTCTAATAAATCGATGAAGCTGGCTGCACTCACGAAAAAACATGACTAATGTAGCGTTACCTCGCGGCCTCGCTCTGTAGCGTGGAGGCGTTCCATGGCGGCTTGAAGTGCAAGCGAATATTAACAAATGCAATGCAACTATTCCATCAGTAATTTCTTATGACGTTGTCACGTTCAACTATCGTCAGTAAACCGACTTTACAGACAACCGATTTTTTTTAAATGAATTTCGTCATTTTTGCCAATAGGTTATTCCACCAGGTTCGTCGCTTAGGGCATTACATGCCGAAGATGACTTATTGCCTCGATGTCACTTCATGTAAAACAAATGCATGCTAGTGGACACGCACGCACATACCAAAGGATACCTCACTGCGATAAAGGTGCAGGTGTTGAGTACCGCCGGTTTCGTAGCCTGCTACATGACACCAGTCAGCGAAACACGATGCAGACACTTCGTGTGCGTTAGTTTTTAGTTGTTCGTTTTTAATGTAATTTTAATGTTTATGTTTATTTATAGTATTTTTAAGTTATATTAATATGGTATTGTATGTGTTTTATATGGGCCTTGACGCCTGAAATAAATGGATAAATATAAAAAAAAAAAATCGCGGGCTGCTTGGAGGTTTACCTCAATCCCTGGAATGTGCGTGTATGTCTATTACCCTTATAACCAGCGTTGCCAACCCTACTGTTTTAACAGTACATTTACTGTTTTCAGCATTACGTCCCTGTTTTCTGTTTAAGTACCAATGTCTACTGTTTTTATGATTATATTTACTGGAGATTTCGTCTAAAACGATAAAATCTTCAGTTAAAATATAGTCCAGTCAAATTAGTCCTTAAAATAGAGGTAAGGTTACAATAATTCCCATAGAGCTAAAAATTGGTATGAATGTTCAGAATACTATTATAAATGAATTGTGAAAAGTCCCCATCAATCCCCCTTGTGCAAAATTTTTTATTGATGGTGAAAGTTTGCAAAAATAGGTTTTTCGCGTTTTTCAGCTAAACGGTGAGTTTTACAGCAAAAATTGTTCAGACAAAAATTGTAGATCATCCGATTCTCTACAAAAAATGTATCCACACTTTTTTTCATAATTATTGCCATTTCCGTGATATAGCGGTTGAAAGAATTGAAAAAAATATTTTATTCGTAATAATTATGCACGTTAATGTACTTTTATATACATTTTTGAACCGTTATAAGAGTAAACATATAAGATTTATGTAGTTTCACTTACTCGTGCTCTAGTACGAGGACTTATTTTTGATGAACCAGCTTCTTCTTCTTGGCGCCGTCTTTTCACGGTATCAATGCTACTTTTTCGAGTATAATTTTTTCGACACTGCACATGAATTTTTACAGATGTCTGGCATTTTGTATGTATAAGACAGTGAGGCGGGGTCGCGGCAGACCACGTAGGAGATGGCGGGACTAGCTGGATAGGTTCCATCAAAACTGGAAGGAGGACGTGCGGGCTCGCGAAAGATGGAAGGAGTGGAGGGAGGCCTTTGCCCATGAGTGGGACAGCGCAGGCTAAACAAAAAAAAGACAGGGACTCATATGTTTACTCGTATAACGGTTCAAAAATGTATATAAAAGTACATTAACGTGCATATTACGAATAAAATATTTTTTCAATTCTTTCAACCGCTATATCACGGAAATGGCAATAATTATGAAAAAAGTGTGGATACAATTTTTGTAGAGAATCGGATGATCTACAATTTTTGTCTGAACTATTTTTGCTGCAAAACTCACCGTTTAGCTGAAAAACGCGAAAAACCTATTTTTGAAAACTTTCACCATCAATAAAAAATTTTGCACAAGGGGGATTGATGGGGACTTTTCACAATTCATTTATAATAGTATTCTGAACATTCATACCAATTTTTAGCTCTATGGGAATTATTGTAACCTTCAAAGTCTTATTTGACTGGACTAATACCTAGCTTCACGATATGCATGTATGTAGCCGAATTAATTTTTATTCTGTCAAACAAAACAGCAGTAAACATTTTGAAAACTAAACTAAGAAATAAAATGTCCATATGAAGAAATTTAATAAAAGTATGTAAAATTTTAATAAAAAAAAACGAGGCAGAATATTGAAGACAGAGAAATTGAAAATGATAAATATTTATTTCTAAGAATATTTCTTAGAATTTTTCAAGTATTCATGTTTTAACATAATAAATAAATAATAATGATTATACTTGCGTTTTCAATTCTAATAAGGGTTTCATTTTCATTTCTAATAAAGTAGTACACTTAATGTTTTAAAGTTACCATTTTACTGTTTTCTGCTGTTTTTTTAAGTCTGCTGCTTTATGCTTCGGTTAGGTTGGCAACACTGCTTATAACAGTAATCACACTAATATTATAAAGGCGAAAGTTTGTGAGTGTGTGAATATGTGTGTCTTTATATGTTTGTTACTTCTTCACGCTCAAACGGCTGGACCAATTTTGATAAAATTTTGTATGGAGGTAGCTGACACTCTGGATTAAAATATAGGCTACTTTTTATCTCGATATTCCCACGGGATCGACATTTAAGCGGGTGAAACCACGGGGCGCAGCTAGTACCTACCCTTATAAATAGCAATCGCGCACAAGTCGCCTTTTAAAGCCCATTAGTGGTCCAGTGTGAGCAGTGAGCCTTCTGAACATAATTCTCTTCCGTGTCTACAGCCTTTATTTACAATTAATTTCTGACTATTTAATAATGTTAAGAGGATCGGCGTAGCTTTTGAAGCAAATAGGCTTTCAAAACGTAACCATGTTTTTATTAAAGACGCGTTAAGGCTCCTGCGAACAGGCACGACGCGCAACGCAAATCGCGCGCGTCACAAAGGCACCGCTCGTTGCGCGACTTGCGGTGCCTTTGTGTCGCGCGCGATTTTATCGCGTGTCGCGCCTGTTTGAGGGAGCCTTTAAAGTATCGTTTAGTCAAGAATGTTTGTTTAATGTTTGCAGTGTTAACACTTTTTAGGGTTCCGTACCCAAAAACGGGACCGTATTACTAAGACTCCACTGTCCGGTTGTCTGTCTGTCACCAGTCTGTATCTCATGAACCGTGATAGCTAGACAGTTGAAATTTTTACACAGATGATGTATTTCTGTTGCCGCTATAACAACAAATACTAAAAACAGAATAAAATAAATATTTAAGCGGGGCTTCCAGTATTTTTGTTTTAGTAGAGGCAGTGTAAGAAATAACGTGATAATTGTAAAGTCGCAATATATTTTATCCAAGTCAAAGCTTTTTAATTATATTGTGAAGCTCCCATCTGGACCTCCACAGTACCTACCTACCTAACCCAATCTCATCTGGATCAATTACATTACGATCACTCCAACTAAAGCATTGTTAGCTATAGAAAGTTTTTCTATGAAATAAAATCCACAACAACATCCCGACAGTACAATTCAAACATAATACACGAACTCTCGCATCTCGATCGCTATTTACAGCGTAAGTCGAACCGGAAATCTCGGGCTCACGAGTCGACTTCCGGTTCCTAATGCCACCATAATAGGAAATAAACGAGATAGTTTGGTTCCGGATCCTAAAACAATGAATTTGATTATGAGAAAAAAAAATTTTAGACACGTACAAATCGTTTTAAAATACTAAGTTTTTATCTCAGACAATCAAATCGTTCCCTTGTGTCTTATAACCAACTGCCTTTGTCATAAAACGGATTACAGTTTCGTAACCTTCAATATTAATTGCTAATTTTAAACAAAAGAAATGAAGACATCTTGTTTAAAAGCGCTTTATTCACAAGAGACAGAGAGTCACATTCAGTAGCACGAATGATTTTGACAGTAACTTAAGCGAATTATTATTTTGAATCTAAACATAACTAATCTTAACGTCAAAATCTCGTCTTAATCTATTCTTAACGTCAAAATTACAGCAAAACAACAGACAGTCCGCCCATCACTTGAAAGGAATAAGGTCTTCAATTGAAAGGAATATTATTAATTACCAAACAAATATTTCTGATACAAAGTTCTTAAACGTTAATATAGCTAAACCTACTGAACATCACAAAAAACCTGTAACCTAAAAAATAATTGAAAAAATCAATTACATTCCCAGTAAAAACACCAAGGCAGATGAACATAAAATCTTTCAAGAAAAAAAAGTGTGTATCCACAGTTCCACACACAAAGCAAGAGTAAAATACTTAAATTGTTATATACCGACTATAAATATCAGAACTTCCTTCCTAAACCTACTGAATCTTCCCGCGTAATAAAATTTTACGTCAATTTATTTGTAAATCAACGTAAAAGGTTTTGGATACAGGATAATGTTTATTTGTTACAAGAATGGAGTAATGAAAATGGAGTGTTAATTACACGCTTACACGATTTTTGTTTTAGTTTTAATGGGATCGTCGAATGACTTAGTAACGAGACTGGCAAGCGAAGAGACTGGATTTCGAAGCTCGATCTGTTACATTATTGATAATGGACAACAATCTTGTTCTTAATTGGAGTGGATAACAAATGTATTTGTAATTCCGTAAACAGCCCGAATTCTCGACAAAACTCATTAATATGTACCAACTAGTAGCGCCACGCAGTTTCATCCGCATAAAACTCGATCCAGTGGGAATATCGGGATAAAAACTATCCTATGTACTTTCCCGGGACTCAAACTATCTCTATACCAAATTTCATCTAAATCGGTTCAGCGGTTTAAGCATGAAGAGGTAACAGACAGACAGACACGCTTTCGCATTTATAATATTAATATGGATTACAAGCTAAGAAACTGTTTCTTCCTTCAGAACTGCAACTATCACAGTCTGACGATGCAGCGGACGATGCAAGTATGCGGTGCTTAGAATCCAGCTGTCAATTTTCACTAGACACATAACATTACACCTGTAAGTCGCGCAGAGTTAGGCACAGGTGTAATAATAGTACACTCACATTTCGCCAAATATGTTTAAGTCCCATGTAATAAATAGTGAGTCTATTGCCATCAAGCGGGCAAAAATCGGGACTCCGGGCGAGAAATCCCATAAGAAAAAACCCAGTAACGCTTTCTCCGACCCGGGAATTGAGCCCAGGACCATTCCAACAATAGCGCGGCCACTAGACTAGTGAGGTAGTCAATATTTATGCCCACTATAGCACTCCATTTCTTCCTACTCCTTGCCTTCTTTTCAAGATTATTATGTGAACTGGATGGAATCCAAATGGATGCAGTTTTATACTCCAGCTCATAAGTTAAGCTATAACTATTGATTTACGGAAACTTTTATTATTCTGATTTAAGACGTTTCCATCATCATAAAGTTTTCTTCTTTTGTTACTTGTTCATGCTTATTTGTTATAGCGGAAAGTAAAATTATTGAGAGAGAGAGAAGTGTAATTTAAGGCTCCTACAAACAGGCGCGACGCACGACGCGAATCGCGAAGGCACCGCTCATTGCGCGACTTGCGGTGCCTTTGTGTCGCGCGCGATTTTATAGCGTGTCGCGCCTGTTTGTAGGAGCCTTTATGGTTCTTAGTGAGTTATTGATGCCGATTCCCTTGTTCACGAACTAAACTAAATTTAAGTTAACCGGCCACACTCCTCCTCAGTTTAGCCTGACGCCTCCTTAAAAGTTTAGACGTGATTAAAAACTTGCCTACTAAAATTACGTCAATTTACGTCAGGCGCAGATTAATTTGACAGGAGTAAACTAAGATTTATCTTCAGTCCTTTTCATAATGAAATAGAAGGAAAAAGATATCACAGTAAAGTTTAGTTTGTGAACAACAGAATCGGTACCATTGTCCACCAAAATCATTATACAAAGATGTATGACAAATCAAGTAAAATCTCAAGAAACTTCAGAACGACTATTGAAAATCTTAGGATTACGCGATGTTTGTTCCCTCGTCACGGATCGAAATATAATATAAACATCACGCTCATATTCCCCAAAAGATTAGGCAGAGGTGCATCTACATGTACCAGTCGCCTGCACATCAAGCTACCCGAAACTGTCAAATTTTCCCAATCAACTTTGAACCTTATGCTTTAGCGATAAAGTTGAAAATCTATTAAAGAAATTTGACAGATTGTAGTAACTTGATGTACTGGCGTCTGTACATCATTTGTATAGTGCACCGACATTTCGGCTGTTATGAAGAATAGTTATAACATATAATTAGTCAGCAACGTCGGAAGTGTTGCTAATTTCGCCAGACGTAGGTACATACTTGAGTACCTATCGTCACGCGTAGGCGCTCTTAGGGCCCGCGCACACCACGTTTTTTAAACGCGCCGTTGACGCGTGTTTTATTTAGAAACGTGCGTCAACGGCGCGCTTATATCCTACAGAAGGTCTACAGGCTGCGTCTGACTCGCGTGCGTATCGCGTCTGTATCGCTAAAAAGGCGCGTCGACGGCGCGTTTAAAAAACGTGGTGTGCACAGGCCCTTATACTATAGGCCGACCGCTTAACTAAGACATTGCCTAAGGTAACAGCGCGGTGCGGGAGGGGTGATAGTTGTCACAAGTTGACGAATCACTGAGCTCTCGCATCACGTCATCACACCCCTCCCGCACCGCGCTGCTACCTCAGGCAACGTCTCAGCTAAGTGGTCGGCCTATAGCTCACAAAATATAAAAGCTTATTATAAATACATACTCTTAAGAAAGACTGAAACTGTGGCGCGACAGTGCGTCCTTACCGAAACCATTTGTTCCACCAGCTGAAGATCTCCCACCTGGACATGAGTTGCCTTGGGTGACCTGGAAGTCTTTAAAGCTCCGGAACAGCCGAAGCAAGGAAAACCTGTTCAGGTGGAGATCCATAGATGGCTCCGCCTTGGAGTGTATGTAGTGGTGGTGCTGTTCCACAAATGACGGGACACTTATCATTCGTGTCCTACCTGTCCTGTCAGCCGCACGTTACAGGAACTGAAGGACGTTAGTGATGGTGCCAATCTATCTATCTATCTATCTATCATGGGGTTTAGGTTTCCGCACTTAGTCCTTGAAGTGGACCATTGTGCGTGAGCCATGGTGGCCGACTACTCCAGCCAGCCCACCTCCCTCCAGAAGCAGATAAGACTTCCCGGTCTCCTCAGGGCATCCGCAAGGGATGTTGGTGTTCCCAGGGTCTCCTCGCGAATCTTGGTAACGCCTGTGCACTCAAGAAGCACATGCGCCACCGTTTCCTCCGCCTCCATGCATGCTCTGCACAGGGGACTATCAGTGATTCCCAGGGTATGAAATGGTGATGGTGCCAATCATGAAGCCGAATTCTCGGCCGAGTCCATTTAGATTGCCACCGACACGCTAAGAAGAATTCATACTCATAATGATGATTCAACAACGACAGTAAAATATCTTCTATCAAAACGAACACAGAGAAGATCGCTGTAAAGAAATGTACTAAAAATACAAGAGAAAACGCTGACAGAAGCCAGTGCTTACGGAGCACAGCAGCGAACGTAACAAAGAGATACGACAGCTCATTCGCAAGCGATATGAGCGGTGTTAGCGCTCAAGCAATTGTCTGCCGTTTTACGTCGACTTCACAGCTGAGCGGAGCGTGGCTAGGAAATGAGCGGAGGACGTTTCGGGGAATTTTACTAATTGTAAGAGCGAATTTCACCGATGAAACTGGATGCAATCGGAGGGGCAATTCTCGTAATTAAAATTAAAATTAAATTACCCCTGAGTCCAGTTGACCACATCATTTATTTTCTTTACAATTTGTTTGAAGTGTAAACAATAACGACACGACATGTAAAATTCATGTTTTATTTCTTTATATAATATAATAAATACGGGATTATGCAATTTGTAACTCAATACCTAAACCGTACAATCCCGCTTCTCTCATAGCTCCACAGCAAACGGCATGACGAAGCGGCGATACCCATGAAATACAACTTCCGTGCCAAAGGTTTACGTAAAATAAATTACGTACAGAGCAAATAATATCAGTAACGTTACACTAAACATTCGTTAGAAAACAGTTTATGTCAGCATCTGTTGCTATTTCTGATTATAAGAAATATAGCTGGAATAAAAAGAAACAAGACACTTGTACAGTAGGTAAACATGAACTATCAATATGTATTACATAATATAACGGTTGTTTTTTTCCATGGGCTAGGTATAGAGGTATGAATTGAAGCTCCTTCAAACAAGCGTGACACGCGATAAAATCGCGCGCGATACAAAGGCACCGCAAGTCGCGAAACGAGCGGTGCCTTTGTGTCGCGCACGATTATATCGCGTGTCGCGACTGTTTGTAGGAGCCTTCATTAATTACACCCACATTTCGCCAGGAATGTTTTAGTTCCATGTACAGACGACAGCACATCAAGCTACCCGAAACTGTCAAATTTTCCCGATTGGATGGGCCCGTGGCTAAATAATAGTGATGTACAAAAGAATAACAACAGGACTTATATTAACAGACTATCGTTTCAAAATGAAATAACAGTACTTGGATATAGCTTCAAATGTGACGACCCACGTATAACCCAATTATATCGGTTAACATAACATTCAACGCCCACATTGTTAATAATTGTTGTTTACCTGTTCCCAGAATTTATTCAATTACTTCGAAAAATATATCGGTAATATTTTTCGGGGTTCCTCGAAACGCACTAAATTCGGATTTTTTTTTTACTTTTGGTTCGTTTCGAAGTTGGTGCGTTTCGAGGAATACCCCATTTTTCCGCTTTTAAGTTGATTTCAGAGTAACTAGCACTATTGACAAAGTTATAAAAATGGTTGAGGTTGTAGCCTAAACTGAACTTTATTGTGTAGGAATTAAAGTTATTTTTCCATTAATTCATGTTTGTTTACATTTTTGGCAAATACATCGCGAATGCACGGCACATTACTTTATTCTCGTCGCTTTGTTTCTATTGCTATTGACTAATTATTTTCTTAATTATCGTCTTGATTTTCAGGAATATCTACCCAAAAAAATATTGGAGAAAGACGAGTGTTTAAAAACACCAAATTTCGGAGAAGTAATCATTAAAGTGTTATCTATCTTACAATGCGGCCGACGCGTTCTTGACACCTGCCAGTTTCATACAAACGAATACGTGTTTTGCGAATTTGATCTTTACTACTTACTGGAATTGTTGCACTGACAGGTGTCAGACTCGCATTGTTTCGACGGCTAGACTATAGTGCCAATAATTCATCTATGAAATTTATCACAATTATTGTGACATTTACTTTATTGATCCAAATAATTGATGCACATCAAGCTACTACATCTGTCAAATTTCATTAATAGATTTTCAACTTTATCGCTAAAGGTTCAAAGTTAGTTGTGAAAATTTGACAGTTTCGGGTAACTTGATGGGCTGTCGTCTGTACTATTAATCGATCATTGTGAAAACATCGAGAATTAATTAGATAGGTAGTAGAATACAGGGTGTAAGGGACATCGACACGACTGGAATCACATGTGCTGAATTCATAGTCCCGTTTCGCGTTAATGTAAACGCATGTACCAATATTTTAAGACGTAGCATTATGAATATTACAGCCCTATGAATAACCAAAAGGAATTCCTTTGTACAACCCCAGAAAATAGACCTCAACCCAGTAAAAGGGGTGTGTGAACCCCTTATCCTCAGATAAGCCAGCTCACATGCCACATGGGACACGAGACTGCTCATCCATCAAGATGACTGACAGTTCGGATTTTCAGTCTACATTGCGATGGATGGACTGATAGTGTACGCTTTGAGAACCCTTTCAAGTTATATGTCGAGATCGGTATGAGGAATGCCCGTAGGGAGTTTTTTTCATACTTTTTCTGGTATAAGTTTACTGTCGAATCTTTTTTACATACTTAATTTCTGTCCTAGTTATAAGTTATAAAAGATATACCAGAATCACAATTTCATCATCATTTCAGCCGAAAGACGTCCACTGCTGGACATAGGCCTCCCCCAAGCACCTCCACTTCGATCGGTTCTGTGCTTCTCGCATCCAACGGGTTCCTGCGGCCTTCACAAGGTCGTCGGACCACCTTGTAGGAGGCCTTCCAACGGTACGTCTTCCGGTACGCGCCACTCCAGAACCTTTCGGCCCCATTGGCCATCTGTTCTGCGAGCAATGTGACCTGCCCACTGCCACTGAAGTTTGGCAATTCTTCGGGCTATGTCGGTTACCTTGGTTCTCCTGCGGATTTCATCATTCCTGATTCGATCACGCAGGGAAACTGCAAGCATAGCCCTCTCTATTACCCTTTGGGTGATTTATAGCCTTCTTTTGAGGCCCATTGTGAGCGACCACACAATTTCATACATGTTCATAATTGGAACTTATACTCAAGATCTAGGATTTGAGATCAAGAAATGTCTATTTGCTATAGGTGCAAAGGCCGGGAATACACGTCTGATCTTGTTTTCAACTGACCGATCAGACTGTTAAATCGTATTCACTCTATATACACGTCCGATTGTTTTATCTAAGAGATGGCTAACTTTAACTATAGTAAGGTAATGGCTAACGTGACCAGACGTCCCGTTTTGAACGGGACTGTCCCTTTTTATAGTTACGTGTCCCGGTGTCCCCGAAATGAACTCTGGGACGCCAAATTGTCCCGTTTTCTGAAACCGCCTGAAAATTTGAGTAGTCGAGCCGGCTGGACGCGAGCGGTGTGCGAGAAGAGCGAGACCGCGTAGTCGGTCGACGCGACGATAGCCGAGAGTGGCGAAGACGTCATCGCTCGCGCTTTGTTTACTATATATGTATATTATAATCGTTTGACAGATTTTTGGTTTGCCTGCTACAAATGCTCCAGTAGAAAGAGTATTTTTCTATGATGTACAAATTGTGGCCATCTGAGAAAGCCCAGTTACAAAATTCAGTTCTAAAGGCGATGTTGATAATTAAGGTGAATATAAAAAAAAACATGCCAATTATTATTAAAATCGTCACCGTCGTCGTATTAAAGCAAATTTGTTCCTCTGATAAATATAAATATAACTAAACGTTTCGGGTATATACAACGTGTAACGGAAAGGGTATATACATACCAAGGGCACGGCTTCTTTGGATGGTATCAAACGATATTGGAAGAGTTTTTTAATCCTATATCTACATGTTCGGAAGTTATGAGAATTTTTAATACATTGATACCAGAAACCGAACTTTTCAAATTGAAATAAACACATCACTAGCACTAAATCAGCTGATCGGTGTCAGTGAACTATTTGTGAGTAAAAATAAACCTCTTACTCCTGGTACTTCTGAATAAAATGAATAAAAGGTTCCGCACGTTTATTTTTTGTTTACAAAATATTATTACTGACTTTTCCTAAACTTTAATTTTGGTCTAGGTATTAAAATTTTACGAAATAATATTTAGGTACCTGTTTGCACTATCACGTATTATTTACACGCTTGTTGGTTTTTTATGTAGTTGTCCTTTTGTAGAAGATTACTTTGTAGATAATTATTATCTACATAGTAATCTTCCACCCACCCCGCCTTACCATCGTACCTACAACACAATAAATACCTAATTAAAAAACAATATTCCTGTACTGAATTTCCCAACGTTATTCCTAACCTTTTATTTTGGTGGCCATAAGGATAAACGATGTTTTGCTTTAAATCGATTTTTTAATAGATTCACAGAACGAATCCCGTGCTCTTGAATCGATCTACTAAAATTCATTCAAAAATCGTAATCAAAAAAATTTTAAACAACATTTAACACACCTTTATTTTGTGACATATTTACAGTTGCCAGTCAGGTAGGTACGTCTAAACTTTTAATAAATAATAATTGATAACCTTTCCAGCGTAATTAAATGACTTTCATTCAGATGGTACAGATGTAGTCGGTTAAAATCAAATGTTTCAATCTTCGCTTAGTGCTAACATAAACAATGCGGACAAGATAAAGTGTCCGGCATATGTATGTAATTGATCTTGTTTTTAATAAATAAACCTACCTATTCGCTGTTTATGATTGTCCGCATAATACTTTGGGCAAACATGAACTTGAACTATTATGAGCCCTTATCATAATAATTTTTACACATACGATCCAGGAGATTCGATTCACCTTACTATTGAATCGATTTGCTTGAAGATCGCATTAAAACGAATTGTTTCGAAAAATCGTCAGCTCGTACCATTGAATTGATCATAAAAAATCGAATCCTTACATGCATCCTACTAGGAATTAATTGCTTAAACAAACATTATTATTTGCCATTAGAACTTAGAATAGAAAAAGGATTTAGAACAAGAATTTTTGTCCAACTGAACCCAAAACATCATTTCAATTCACCTCTTCGGTATTGATGCTTCTCCTAGTACAAATAAAATCACAGTTTGGTTCCACGGTTCCGTTCATAATTTTAAAAATAAGGTTATTTTTTTAATAATTATGTCGAAAACTATTAACAACAAGTTAATAGTTTTTTTTTATTACAAAATAATAGCACGCACGCATAATTTTTGTCTGTAGGACTAACCGAAAGAATTATCGGGAGTTCACGGTCTGTCGGTGCTGTTTGAGTGGTACATGGGTTTTATTGGTTTGAGCACGTTTAGTCTTTAGTATAATTCAAATGAAGTCAATAAAAAATGTCGCGAAACTGCATCTAACTGTGGAAAGAAATTAATAAAAGTACTAGGACCGCATGAGTAAGAAATTGTTATTGACGAATTGAAAATCGTTTGCTCACAGAACCCTGATTACGTCGTTACACACACAATGTAAGCATCTTAGTGTGTGTAAACCTAATGGGTTAGGGTCTTAGGGTAAGTGTACCAATTGCAGTCCGTGTAGTTTCAATTACTCCTGGTAAATACAACTTCTAAGGAGATAACGCGGCCCCATAAATTATGATCTTGAATGGATTGAAATTAATAATTTTCCGGAGTTGCGGGAATTTCCGAGGTTGCGGGAATGTTGTTTTTAGTCAGTGTCAGTCAAAGAATGATTTTTCAATTTTGATTTTGAATTACGTACGCAACTCTGGTGTGTTAGATTTACTTGAAAGTTTAACGGAGTTTAGTTTAATAAAAGGATGTAAAATAATCTTGAATTCTTGAACAATATTTTTTAATAGTAGTGGACGACTATTAGCACAGTCACCCTATACTCGTAGGTATCTAAATTTAACGAAATAATATTTAGGTACCAGGATGGCAGGGAATAGGAGATTTATTTTGCATTATTGTTTTGCTCGTCACTTCGTCAGTCGACGTCTGTTCCGTGTTTAGTGCACTCGTATCTATCCCTATTATAATACGTGCATCAATTCAGTAGGTACCTACGGCTACACCTAATTGACTTTTTTTGTTGTGTTTGCAAAATATCGATAAGTAATAGCGAATATTACGAAATGAATCATCATTTCATCAACACATCAGTGTGTCGGAGTAAAATGGTAACGAGCTGCCCGAGAACTGTACCGTCGCCGTTTTATTGACCCAAATGTTATGTTATGTTAATCTTGTGATGGAGAATAATTTCATTTTTCAACACGACGACGCTTTGCTTGAGATATGCGCTTTACTCAGTGTGTTGGGCGTGGTAGTAGAAGCATAGCTTGACCTCCGCTATCCCCAGACCTAAGCCCATTAGACTTTTTTGTGGGGTACATTCAAAATGTAGTGTACGCAGTGCAGTGTGATACAGTGGACCAAATGAAAGTACGGATTGAGGCCGCTTTCAGGACAATAACACCAGACATGCTATGCAATGTTCAGGTGTCTGTCTATGAACAAGCGAGCGGCCTTGTGCATACCAAGGTCACCACATCGAACCCCGTCTTTAAAAATGTAAGTCAAGTTATTAAATTAAGCAAAGCTTTAAGATTTTATTGTTTACTCGGTAATAAGTAATAATAAATTAATAAGGGATGAAACTAGTTAACCTACCTAAACTTTGTTTCGATTTTTTACGTAAGTTTTATTATCTCGGTTTTTACGTGCAATTTCTGGCTTGATATTAACTAATAAATTGAAAATCAATAATTAAACACTAATTTTTACATCAAGGTAAAGTAGGTATGATGTACCTATTGCGCGCGCGCACGCCGCCGCACCGCCAAAGCGGTAGGCGGCATGTTTGATCTCGTCAGTTCGCGCCGACAAAGACGCCGCGTTTGGTAGGCTAGTACAGTACTAGGCGCGCAGAATTACGGAAGAGATTTATCGTGATATTGGCAAGTAAAGTGATTGACCTACGTAGTGCGGTGACATGTTTGTTATGATTTGAATTTAAGAAACCTAAGATACCGAAAATTTGGTATCAATTCTTAGAGTATTTTATTTTCAGTTGAAACTAAGTATAGTGACTCTATATCAGCTGTTGTCTTTAGTGCTTAAGGATAGCTATAGGGTTTCTGTTACACGTTGTATATATTTTTATTTGTAACTTTTAAGTTAACTGACTTTTTCTGAATAAATAACTTTAAAAAAGTGTTTTTTTCATTGACTACCTGTTAATTAACCTACATAAACCAATGTCCCGTTTTGAGTCAAAAAATAAATGGTCACGTTAGTAATGGCTGAGTATAACTGAGCATGGAGCCCTAAAGATGATTACCACCAAACGGCTCGCACCGCATCGGATCGGAACGATATTGAATCGTGTACACAGTATTTAAAGTCTATATTACCAAGCCGCGTACAGCAGTTGATCGTGGGCGTCTTCCGCGATACGCGATCGTAGCCAAACGTATGCTGCGACGCGCGTACGGCTCTGTTCCCCTGTCATCGTATCTGATCGAACCCTTTCGGCTATCACCCAAATATTTCTTTTCCTCACCTGTGTCTTTTATCATTATTTTCTTCTTCTATTAAAGCAATAGCCAAAAATACTACCTCAACATCAACCATTTTCATAAATTAGAACACTTCATCGCGGTAGGAATGAAACTATTTGACTAGGCACAGAAAAGGATATGTTCGCAAGTGACATACGGAGCCGATCGTATGCGTCGACGTCCTGCCGGACACGATCGGCTGTCGCCGCATCCGTTCGTATCCTTTCCGATCCGTTGCGATACGAGCCGTTTGGTGGAAATTATCCTTTACAGAAGTCTGCTCCACGGAACCGTGGTTAACGATTTTTGCTGGAATCGCCAAGATTTGGTCTTATTTTATTTAGCTAGGCACAGAAAGAAAATAAAAAGAAAGCAAAAACCGTTATTTGTGGTAAACATGACGTAGAGAAAGAACACAAAATAGAACAATTTGGGGGAAAATATGCGTGCATTTATTTTACTTTCTCTATTTTGACCTATGACCATAATTAAATAGCATTTCCACATAAAATGTTTAGGAATAAAAGGGTCTTGGCTAAGATGCTTATCTCAAAAGCCCAAAATCCGTAAAGCCCATAGGAAAAGGTCCCTATCTATTAAAGACGGCGGAAGATCGCTTATTTCCTGAAAATGTGACGTTTCAGGGATTCTATTGGTCGGTTTTAGATGGCCTCACTTCATTCAACCCGTCTTTATTGGTTCAGAGGAAGTTATGGTAGAAATTCGAAAGGGTTACGATTTGTTTATATATACCGGATAATACATTTTTGGAGCACATTTTGAAGGCTCTCAGATTTCTTTCAAGTAGT
The DNA here is from genome assembly GCA_927399505.1 of Luperina testacea. NCBI lineage: Eukaryota > Metazoa > Arthropoda > Insecta > Lepidoptera > Noctuidae > Luperina > Luperina testacea. Next base: position 2,200,798 of record OV656774.1, read on the forward strand.
TTTTCTTTCAGTTTCCTTCTAAAGAAAAATCATTTTAGGAATACCCAAATTCTTATCTTGAAGATAAGATACAGTGAAGACACTCACAATTATTGAGGATATTTTTCTGGCAACAACGGTTAATGGATTCTGAATTTTAAATTCATCGGAAGGCCAGTTCTCATACTTAATAAAAATTCAATTTCACGTGACAATCAATGTAAAAAAAAAAAACAGTGGCACTCCGGGAGTGCCGACAGAAGTGAAAACTTGAACAATTACGTGTGTATTTTGTGAATCGTCTTATAAACAAAACACGCGCGGTAGCGGTTACGGCCATCCGTCTTACGAATTTTCGATCAGGTCACGTGTCCTGACGCGAGTTTAACATTTTTTACCCATTACAAAAAAAGTGTACAACGCCGCTAAAGAAGTTTTCACTTCAAAAACTCTCAAAAATTTGCGAAATTAGAGGTTTTGGACTGAGATTATAATGCGAACTTTCTAAAAATACCTACCAGAATTGTCCTTCCGAAGGAGTGCCTCGGAAAGCACGTTGGTCCCGGTGGTCATTCATGGATCTTTAGCTATCGTTACGGGTCGTCATAAGCTCGAAAGTTTGACAACCAGTCTTACCAAGGCGTACCGTATTAACCAGTAACTGGGTTATGGAGGTCAGTTAAGCAATCGCGTAAATACTGGTATTCAGCTGCATCTGGGAAGACAGGAAGCCGACCCCAACTTAGTTGGGAGAAGGCTAGGCAGATGATGAGGATGTCCCTCTGAAGAAGCCTTTAATTTTCGTATTCAGGAGTCAATAACAATTAGTTTTGCAGATAAATTAGTTCTAAACTTAGGTCATAATTAATTGGGTAAAATTAACCAGCACTCTCAATTGTTTAACACACTTACAATCACAATCTGAATGATTTTGCAGACTATACTGCTAATCCATTGCATCATATTTTTTTAGAAAAAGGAAACATCATTCAAGTGTCGAACATTTTATACCCAAAAATTAAAAGTGCCCATAAGAAAACATTTGGTTTTTCTGGCCGGTACTTTAATTTTTGGGTACGAAATGAATGATGTCCGTTGTCTGCTCAACAAAGTAAATAACGCAAGAATGTTGTTATACTGTCAAAATAAAAGGCATTGATGCAGTTAGTGTGTAACGCAAATATCCCGCAATACTTGATCTTCTAAGTAACTGTTTTAGTCGCCCACTCAATTTTCTATTTCAGTTAATTACAAAATTAATTTAGTTTCATGTCCGTGACAATGACAGCGGTTGTGGTTCAAGTTTGATATAAAAAAGGCTTGGATCTCAATTCATTTGAGGGTAATTTGTTATTATTGTAGAAGGAATAAAGAAAAATAAATTTTCGAATAATCCGTTCTTCCAATCTTTATAATTTCAGGATGTTTCTTTTGGAATTGTCTAAAATTTTTCCTGTTCAAGTATATATACCCTTTTTAGAATGTTTTACATTTATAAATGATTACAGGGGCTATTGGAGAAGGAAAACGTTTTTTCTTCTCTAAAAGACCTTTTATCTTCCACTTGAGCAGTAGATTAATTAAATGAACCTAAAATGGTTTCATTAAATAACGTCACGCTTGTGAAACGAGTCTACAACAAAACAGCAATATTATTTTGGCGTTCAAATATTAGTTCCTAATTTGCAAATAGAGATTTTCATGATTTACAATGTTTGGTCGAAATGGGCTTAAATTCTGTTTTGTTAATTAAATTGAAACTGGATTTTCATCTTCTAATGAAAGCTGTAGTTATGGGTGAAATTCTCTGAAAACGATAATTAGGGAGAGGCTTTGTTCTCCAAATTGTATTTTGAGTTATACATATAATATTCAAATATAATCTAGGTATGGTAATTATGATCGAACCAATATTGAACTTAAATAAGGAATAATCCTCCTCCTCAAGACATACTCCTCATTACTGAGGGTCGTGATCCTCCCTTGAAAACATCTTTTCCCTGACGATGTTTCGCCATCTCTGTCTATCCTTGGCCAGGTGAAGCGTATCATGAAATTTCGTTTCAAAAGAAGAGCTTGTCTGGTCGGACCATCGCAAAGAGCTGCGACCTCTTGGTTGTTTAACGTCCACCTTGCCGGTAACCATCAGCTGTTCAAGGTTGTTGCCATCTTTTCTCGCTATATGGCCGAAAATTCCAAAACTCTGCGGAGACAGGTCGTAGAGAGTCTGGTCTTTATTCTGAACTCGCGTAGGATAGACTCGTTGGTGCGGAATAATGAATAATAATGAACTGAAAAGCTAGAAAACCTCAGGATAGAAATAATAGGCAATCGTCTTTCTTTATTTGTTCTATGTATATACAAATTATTAGAGACATTGAAAGTTAAATATGGTATTACCTACAACATCCTATAAATAACGTTACGTTGGATATTGCCACTCCCTTGTGAGGGGTAGGGTGTTGTAATTATCATTCTTTTTCAACTATCCCAATTTCTTTAAGATCGGTAATACCCTTCATGATATGGGTTGTTCTATTGCTTAAAGCGATCTCTTGTCTTTCTGTTTCTTTAATTATACCTAGGTACTAGGTATTAAGGTTTAAGTAGCAGTGGGCAGGGCACATTGCTCGCAGAACAGATGGCCGATGGGGGCGAAAATTTCTGGCGTTGCGACCGCGTACCGGAAGACGTAGCGTTGGAAGGCCGCCTACAAGGTGGACTGACGACCTTGTGAAGGCCGTAGTTGGAAGCGAGAAGCACAGAACCGGTCAAAGTGGAGGTGCTTGGGGGAGGCCTATGTCCAGCAGTGGACGTCTTTCGGCTGAAATGATGGTGATTATGAATAGGTACTAGAACAGGTAGGATCTAGCAGCTAGAAATATCAAGTGCCTTTTTCAAACACCCGGTTTGTTTATTGTAATTAATCTTAGTGAGAAGTCTTGTAGACTAAAAGCTCTGCAGGCAGTTCTGGCAACTTGCCCAGTTTGCGCCAAATTTATTGCTTTTTCTTTTTTTTTTCGCCATTTGGTTCAACAGTTTTCATCAATACCAGTCTCTATCATTGGCAATCTGGCAATCTAAGTTACGTCAATCGAAATAGAAAAGGCCTGTAAAAAATCTACACCAATTTGTTGGATATCAGAGGCAAGTTTGCATTGGCGAAAACGATATTTGATTTTCATGAAAGAACTTTTTGTGAGAATGGTTTTGTCATAACATTTGGTGAGAAGAAATTTAGTTTGGTTAGCTTAGTATTTTTGACTTCTTGTGTACCTAGGTAGTCATCTAGAAATAAGATAGTAAATAGGCTGTGAAACCTAATAAATAAAACGTGTCGATTATTGGTTTTAAAATATACACACAGCCAAGAAACCTTGACTTCAATAATCCAAAAATCAATATAATATTATATTATATTAATTATACGATGATCCATATTACTGGCACCGCAAAATAAGGTTTTTGTGTTATTGAACAGATTGATACAAACTGCTTAAGCTGTATTTTCTTTATTTTTAATTTCTACTTCTCGTGTCGATGGTACTCTTCTTCGATATTTTTATATTGATTCAGCACATCATTACGTCATTTATTTTACGTCATCCGATGTGCAGGTGAACGGGCACTTAGGACAGTCCAGCAAGTGGGGCATGGTCTGATCAGAAGCACATCACCATTGTTGACTACTCGTAGGTATTTGGGAGGACTTAAAAAGTACCTACATTTTTTCTATTTTTCATCTTAACATTATCTAACCTGTGTGTCCCTGTGTATACTGTAGGTGGACCAGCAGCAGGGTTCCACCTGGTTGGAGTCCAGCCCCCAGAACTCCAGCTCCTCCTCGAACAGAGGTCCGCACACATTTGTGGGGTAGTGCAGTTTGCCAGTTCTAGAAAAAAGAAGAAATCTATGTTAAGACAGAATAACACCAACTGAGAAGTTCTTATGGAGATTTTGTTGAATGGATTAATAAAATACCTTTGTGCTGTTACTTAGTAAATATAGGTAGGTACAGATTTCTCGAGAAAATTAAGCGCTTCGGCAATCATAGTCTATCTTCCGAAATACGAACGCGCGATGATGAGGTATAATAATAGAGCTGTTATAACTGTGGTAATGCTTGCATATTTTGTCTTTCACATGGTTAGAAAATTATGGATTAACAACTCTATCCAATTCCTCAAAACTTTTTAAATCTTTTACTAATAAATGAACAGAGTAGATAACCCGACAATGGGAAAAAGTCATACCAACGCGCAATAAATGCACTACAACAAAGTTCAACACTTAGAAGTTATGCCTCACTGGGGAGTTACTCTGCGGCGCGACATTCGTGATAATTCGAAAACACGAATATTTCCGTCTTTTCTGGTTTATCTGTAGGTAGGTACTTTAAACTTTTTCAATCTTATTTAGGAATATACTAGTTATATATTAACTCAGTCCTACCGCTATTCACCTAGAATGTCACTCAAGACCGGTTGGTATTTTTAAACCGTTCGACGCTCTAAGTCCATGAGAATAGAACGGACCTACAGAAAGCCAGCTATGCTGCACCGTGTCCTCGGTATAACTGGCAGACGTCTTTAGTTTCAAGCGATATTAATTAATCGTTTGACAGCCATACTGCTGTTCGAATAGTGCCATTGAAGTGAGCTATTTTTCTAATTTATAGACACGTGAAGGTGTGTTTGGAGAAAGTTTTTTTAGGATCCGGTTATGAATTTAAAGGAATGATGAATAAAACTGTTTTCGCTAGGTCCATTTTGCAGTTCCGGTGAAACTCTCGTAAATATTTATGACATTAACAAAAACTAGAAGATATAATACATTTCCTGTTTAGTACGCCATAGCCGAGCTACTGAGCGAGACCAGATCCCACATGCTATGGCCAAGTCGAGCAGTGACTTTGTATTTCTATTAAAAAATTCTCAGTAGTACAAATTCAAATCCAAAATATTTTGTTCTACACCCTCCCGCTCTGGGTGGAGCGGAAGGGAGTGTTAGACTCTTACTGACTAAAACCCTCCCGTGTTCCTTCCTTAGCCCTTTATGTTCCGGGCCAGCGGTAACCCTTTCGGACAATCCCGCTGAACCGGCAGGCTTCGACCCTAACGGGCCCCTTCAAATGATGCTGACATCTTCACAAAGTCGCCATTTGAAACATATATGTATTCTGAGGTGTTTCAGATTATTAGGCATCCTGCCTTTCACAACATGCCATTTATTTCCGAAGACTTGTTCTATAGTATTAACGACATAGCCTTAAGGCTCGTTCACACAGGCGTGACGCGACACGCGACACAAAGGCACCGCAAGTCGCGCAACGAGCGGTGCCTTTATGTCGGGCGCGATTCGCGTCACGTGTCGCGCCTGTTTGCAGGAGCCTTTACTGCACGTAAGCAAGGTGAGCTCGCTCGTAAACCTACAAGGCCTGCAACGATTCACACATTGAAAAAAACACTATATAAAAAGCACAATCCCACAGCCCAGTCTTGATGTATGTCCATTCAATTTCACACCTTAGCCTAATCTTACAGGAAAAGAGACAAACAATACATCTTTATACCAGTTTTATTTGTTCCAAACACACAATAGGTACTCGATCCAAACAACGTCAATAATAATGGAAAATGAATTTCGTTTATCCCTGTCTTGATCGAAAGCGTGAATAAATAAACAGTACGTTTGTTTATAAGATAAAAGGAGAGTTTTTTTTATATTGAACGGATATTGTTCGGAAGCGATGGCAGATTCCACTTAGGTGCAGCGCAGACGACAGACTATCCGTAACGCACTTTTTAGTCTGTGAAAATAGAACCTATGCAATTATATGCAGTAACGTACACGACGCGACGCGCAAAAAGTCCGGCGCACAAAAAATCCGTGTAATTCGGGCAGACCGCACCGCGCCGGGCCGCGCCGCTCCGCACAAAAAGTGTGTGAAAAAATTTGAACGTTTGCTTCAACGCGCGCTAACGCAGACGGCGCACACTTTAGTCGGCAATCTGCATTTGCTAGGGGTGGACGTAACGCACGCGATCTATTATCATGGCGCCAGAGGTTGATGTAACGATGTTAATTCAAGAAATACAAAACAGACCAGCAATTTATGATACTTCTAAGGCAGAATATCATGATAGACATTTAAAAAGAATGTATGTGAATGAATGTGTGTGTTTATGTGCGTCGTGTGCGTTGAGTCTGTGAAAAATCCGCGACCGACTTTTTGCGCGCCATGCAGACTTTTTGTGCGCCGCAGACTCGATCGCACAAAAAGTGTGCCGTCTGCGCTGCACCTTATCGTTACGGGGAATTCTGTGAGAAGACGGTAGGTAAATAATTAAAGATACGTCAATTTTTTTTTTTGGCTATGTATGTGTCAATCGGCCAGATTAAGCTATGCTTGCCGCGGTTGGTCCGTGGATAGGTGACCAGCTTTTCGTACCAAAACCCCTCCGTGCCTCGGAAAGCACGTTAAGCCTTTGGTCTCGGGTGTCATTCGTGGATCTTTGACAGTCGTTACGGGTAGTCAGAAGCCCGAAAGTGACAACCAATCTTACCAAGGGATTTCATATTACCCAATAACTGGGTTGTGGAGGTCAGATGGCGGTCACTCCATGTGGAATACTGATATTCAGCTGCATCTGGTTCGACTGGGAACCGACCTCATCATGGTTGGGAAACGGATAGCTAGGTAATAAAAAACAGGTTTCTGTCTGATACTTTTCACATTTTTCTCTGATTGAGTGCGTGTTCCATGTCTATCAAACTATTGCAGTAAATTATTATATTGTAATGGGCAAAGTACAGTACCCGGCGATAAATATTGCACATCGACCTAAAGGTCGATGTGCAATATTTGCATGCAAAAAGGTAAACCTTTTTTATATTTTATACAAAGAATAAAAATAATTATCAAAAGAAGCAAATCATAATTGTTTTAACAGCTCCTAATAGATACCGGACTGTTTGTATTTCGTGCGACAGAGATAACGCTCTACGAAGCCGAAATTAGTCGATAGTCTCTTTCCAAAGGTCGATGTGCAATATTTATCGCCGGGTACTGTACAGTGGTGAACCAATGGTAACGGCCCCGAATCACGAGTTGGGTAGTGGGTTCGAACCCAGGCAGACGCTTTACTTTGTGTAAATAATTTCATCACCACTGCTCCCAAAACGGTGAAGTAAAACACCGTGAGGAAACCGGCATGTCCTGGAACCAAAAAATCGAAGACATGTGACATCTACCAACACGCACTGGGCCTTCGTGGTAGATTACGGCCCCTGTCAAAGGAGGCCTGTGTCCCAGCAGTGGGAACATCATAGGCTGATTATGCTGGGCAAAACTTAACATTCATCTGCTAGTTCCGTCATATCAAATGAAAAACGTTGATGAAAAGCCGGATCTTCGCTATTTCCCGTTATACATAAATCAGTACTGCATTTTATATTCTGACGCATAAGTTAAAAGACAGCAACATGCAGATCCATTTATTTATTGCTTGGCTTGGCAAATAGCCAGAACCAATAATGATTAAAAAGGTACCTATATTTTATTGAAGAAGATTGTGTGCAATGAAAGATCACTCATGTAGTATTTAAAAGTAATCTTTATACAGCGTGATTGGAAGATGGGTGCAAAGCTTTAAAGTGAAGATAGTAAAGACAATTCAGAACCACTTAAGCCATGGTGGTCTTATGAGAAACCTTACCAAATTTTTTTTTACCAACTTTTTGTTTTTTTTTTTTCGAAAACTTCCAAAAATGTAAGTAAACTGCTTATTTAAGGGCAAATTGAATGATAAATGAATTAATTTTTATTTTATTTAATTAAAGTAATGTATAAGCAATCTAGCAAAACATGTTTTAGGCCTCTGTGTCATTAGACATAAAAAACATAAAAATTAGGTAAAATAAATTAGTAAGACTTCATCTAAGGCTTAAATGGTTCTAAATTGTCTGTACTATCTGTACAAAAGTGTATAGGAAGTATATAAGTATACCTGTATAAAACATACCTGTATATAAGTATAACAGTATACATGTATAAAATTATATAAGAAGCACTTTGATATTCCACTGATGATTTCTTTTATGCTTCAATGTTTGCTTACATACATAAAATCACGTCTGATTTCCCCAAAGGGTTTGGCAAAGATGTATCTTGGTACACCCATATTCTCTCTAGTCTCTTTGAAGGATAAAATCAGAAATAAAATTATCAGGGAAAGAACCGGAGTTACCGACATAGCTTGCAGAGTAAGCAAACTGAAGTCACAGTGGGTTGGCCATGTTTGTCGAAGGACCGAAGGCCGGTGGAGCAGACGAGTCCTGAAGTAGAGATCGCCATAGGTACCTAGTTCACTTTGGAATGGGCAACTAGCTTCATATTTTCTGACTGACCGACTCCTTTACAATTCAAAAGTGCCTGTAAATGTTTTAATTGAAATAAATGCTTTGAGTTTGAGTGAGTTTATAAAATTTGCATAATAATACAAAAAAAAAACGGAAAAAAAGGCGAGAAAAATATATATACTCTAAAGTTATTCTCTGAAATCTTCTGACGTAGCTACACATCTAAAACGGCCTTCATTATAATCATTTTAGTACAGGTACTTTTAAATTCACGAGGACATAAAATCGTGTTCATTGTCAAACATAATAGACAGCGTGATGAGCGTGACAAATGACACTAACTCTGGCTGTAAAATATAAAGAACGGAGACCATATAAAAGTATTATGACGTACGGTAGTCATAATATAAGAAGAATGAGGATGTAATGTTTTTATCGGTTATGTTACAGGCTCATGGGGATTTTCAACTTTGTGTCTTGGAAATAGGACCTGTGAAAGGATATCTGGGGTGCCTGTTACAGGTGGAAGTGACCTAGATTATAGTCATTACAATGGACAGAGTGAATGCATATTATCAATGGTGATGTCGGTTCATACAAGACTTCTTTTCCCCCAAAGCACGCTTTTAGTGTCATAAAATCACTAGCGGGGTACTTGCGTAACACACTAACTAGTAATAACTTTCATTTTGATAATACAACAACATTCATTGCGTTATTTACGTTTTTTAGCACACACATTTTCGAACATATGAAGCAATGGACTATCCTTCAAAATGATTCAGATTCTGATTCATAATATGTTTCCGCGGATCCAGAAGCGACCGGGTCCAGCTGACCAAAGACTCTAGGGTACTGGTCATTCAAGATCATGACGAAACTGTAGATTGACATGGAAGAACTCAATCTTTGTTGCGTCGACGATGCCATGGCCTATGATAAACTAATTTACAATGCAATGTGACTAAATCACTTAACAAACCCCTATGGCCTCCACAGGCATAAAATAATACCTCCATTCTTGTCCAGGCCCAATGTAATAAAACATACAACTGAAATCATAGTGCTGTAAAATGTAATGCTGTAAAGGCGCCTTGACCCTATAAAAGTATAATGGATGGTCGTAACACGAGAAACGACACAATCCCAAAATTTATTTTTACTGAGATCTGACTTGAATCTAGATAGTCCGGGTATACGAAAAACAATTTCAGTAAATGTTGGGATAGACATAAACGGAAGAATTTCTTGGGAGAAGAATTTGCCAAACACTGAACTCAAAAGCCTGAAAGTCTGACAGCCAGTGTTACCAAGGGCTATTAAGTTACCGAGTTACTGAATTCTGGTGGTCAGACAGACAGTCGCTCCATGCAAATTAGTGGTACTCAGCTTCATCCGTGCAGACTGGAAGCTGACCCCAACATGGTTGGAACTACTCTTTATTTTCATCAAGTTTTAACATTGGATATAAGTTGATCCTACAAACCAACAAGTCAAAGTCAAATCATTTATTTCAAATAGGCACATTAAATGCACTTTTGAACGTCAAAAATTACAATAAAATAGAATTGATTCTAGTCGCCCCTTCCAAAAGGTAGTGTTCGTATGGAGAAGAATGTGCAAGAAACTCCACCGTTACTCTTTTAAAATGTTTTACGAGGTTTTGTATAAATTAATTATATATTATATTATTAATCAGGATACCCATCCTGGTTAAGCTACGCTTGCCGCGGATGGTCTGTGGATGGGTGACCATCTTTACATACCGAGATCCCTACGTGCCTCGGAAAACACGTTAAGCCGTTGGTCCCGGCTGTCATTCTGGATCTTTGACAGTCATTACGGGTAGTCAGAAGCCCGAAAGTCTGACAACCAGTCTTATCAAAGGGTATTACCCAGTAATTGGGTTGTGGAGGTCATTGTCAGATAGGCAGTCGCTCCATGTAAAATACTGGTATTCAGCTGCATCCGGTTAGACTGGAAGCCGACCCCAACATAGTTGGGTAAAGGCTAGGCAGATGATGATGACCCATCTTAGACACTGGTCACTTTTTCCAGCCGAAATTACAATGACAACACTTTTTCACGGATCCTTGAATATCATAGTGAAATACTGTCTGACAATATCAGTAAAATATCTTGCGGTCTCCCAGAAGCACCAACTCCATTATGCCGGGGCGACACCAACGGGAAACGGCAATGCCGATCATCGCCGTAAACACCGCGGTAAATCGATAATTAATGCGATAAATTGAGTGGCAACACTTGAACGGTCAACGTCAATTGGCAATAATATAATTCTCGCAGTAAATCACTTTGATCTCAAAAAATAGTTATCGAGTTATCGCCTAACGTCAATCGGCAATGTGAATGCCGTTGTAAAATTATCACGATAAGTTGTGGCTACACCTACCGTTAACGCCCAACATTGCGATAATCAACGGCGTCTTCGGTTGGTGTGGCCCTGGCATTAAAATGATCTGACTAGTTAAATATCCTTATTATTAATCAATTAATAATAAATTAATTAATTAATCACAAATTACAAACCTACCAATTTTGGATCACTACTGCCCCAGATAACTAGTAACTTTCCACGGGATAACCCAAGAAACTTCCTACATCTTCCTACTCAACAACATAACTTCAATCAATTTGCGAACTAAACTTAAAGTCATAAACTTCATTATTGATTAATACAAAACTTTGCCTTATTAATTAATAGATTTGGAACGATTTTCAATGTTGATGAAAAGAAACAGAGTTTAAATTTGGTAACTTGATTTCAAATACCATTTAATGTTCCAGAGTTTAATGTTTATATTATTTGTCTGTTAACTATTCAAATAGTTTAACTGAAATCACGTGTAAAGTGTTTTTAAGAAATAGTAGATTTTCTATTATTTACGCATAAATAAAGGAAATTAACGATTTCGTGTGGAAAAGTTAAAATAAGTTCTATTTCTGCGTCGAAGGAAAATAAACATGATTGTACTGGATTGAAATAGTAGTTGTAATGCTGTAACAGTGTTGATTTCGAATGAAATGGATGAATCAGCTAAACTTACAACAAAGAAGAAGACCGCATTTGATCGAAACCTTTTTCTAATGTCGAAAAGGTTTCAGATGATACGCAGATACATTTTCTTTGAATATAGTTGTGCTCGACCGACGACGCATTTGAAAATAATCGATTTATTCCGGTCTGATACCCTGAACCCCCCCCCCCCCTCTAACCCCCCTCCTCGATCCCCTGTTAGTTCGTCTTCTATTTTAATCTCTATCTTACCCATTAATAGGATAAATTCATCAATAACAAAAAAATCTAGCTATTTTTTTTTGTAGGCTCTGGTTGCCCAGTGGTTCTATCCCGAGTTATGAGTTGTACACATAAGTGTCGATCCCGTGGGAATATCGGGATGAAAACTATCCTATGTCCTTTCCCGGGACTCAAATTATCTTTATACCAAATTTCATCTAAATTGGTTTAGCGGTTTAAGCGTGAAGAGGTAACAGACAGACAGACACACTTTGCCATTTAATAATATTAAGTACGCGGCTTCGCCCGTGAGGTACGATAAAACTATCCTATGTCCTTCCCCGGAATGCAATCTAACTCTCTGCCAAATTTTAGCGAAATCCGTTCAGTGGTTTAGGCGTGAAAAGGTAACATACAGACAGACAGACAGAGTTACTTTAGAATTTATAATATTAGTATGGATGAATATCGGTGAAGGAAAAGATCGTGAGGAAACCGGCATGTCCTAGAACCAAAACTTTGAAGACATGTTACGTGGATTATGGCCCACTTCCTCTCACCGAGAGCGAGAAGATGCCTATGTTCCAGCAGTATAATGTTCCCAACATTATGAGCTGATTATGTATGTAAGTATGTATATTGAGTTGTACAGAAATAGCTGAAATAGAATAGAATAAAATAGAATACTCTAAAATAAACATAAAAATCTCTGAAATATACCCCACAGATTGATCGTTTCATCTTTCAGCTTTTATTCTAGTCATAAATTATTATTTTCAGCAGACAGCTAATGGAAACTTGACACGATCAGTTCTAGACAAAACGAATTACGTAAATTCGTTTGATATAGAATTTGGAAAACAATAAAATATTCTTACCTATTATTAAAGTGAAATAAAGTAGTATTCTCTTGTAGAGAATACTGCTCTATTCAATATCTGCCTAGTCTTTTCCCGACTATAGTAGGGTCGGCTTCCAGTCTTACCAGCTGAATACCAGTACTTTACATAGAGTGACTGCCTATGACCTCGACAACCCAGTTACTGGTAATACGATACCCTTGGTAAGACTGGTTGATATATGACACTGCTTCTTGTTGAATTTCATGATTCTACGTCAACGCGAAGTATCCTATATGTTTTGATTCCGGAACATAAACGCATGTTTCTTTTGATTGCGTTGACTTAAAAGTTTGCTTTTTTGATTGATAATTCCACGCGCTCCTGTGAAAAAGGGCCATAACAGACGAAAAACGAAGTGATTATATAAGGGTTCCGTTTTTCTTTTTCAGGTACGGAACCCTAAAAAATAAAAACAAACCAGTTCAATCCGGTGCACCACAGGTCACCTTTCCAACTGGTTAATCATTTTATCACGACGTGCCTACTAAGCTATATCCGTTTAGATTGTGTTAAAAGAAGGTTAGAAGGATAATGCCGATCTCGGGACACCTTCAGCTATTTTAACGCCATTAACCGCAAATAACAATAAAGATTTGGGTTTTAAAGTTTAAACGAATTTCCCGGGAGACTATAAAATGTGATTTACAATCTTTTATATGGTTTATTTACTGATTTCGGAGGCAGGAGAACATTTCTAGTGGGCATGTTTGGAAACAGGAAAAATATACAGTATTAAGGCTCACGTATACAGGCGCGACGCGACTCTGGTAGAACAATTTCCATGAAGTTTTTCATAGTATTTTTTCTACTAGAGTCGGGTCGCGCCTGTCTGCGGGAGTGATTATGTTTTTTAGTAGGTACCTTCTTGTTAGCGAGTGTAGAAGTCATCGTGAGAAAAAACATGAATCATTAAAATCCAAGTGGGAAGGTGTAAGTTGAACCGACGGGGCGGCAGCAGGGTGTGTATGTGGTGATGTGTCAGAAACTGTGCTGAAGGCAGGATAGGTAGTAGTCCTATTCTGCCTTCAGTGTCCCAAAACATGCAACCAAAATGATCTATGCACTGCAGCCGATAACGCTAAGGAACTGGCAAAGTTTTGCGCCAACAAAATTTGAATAACTCTCGTGCCACCGCGACATGGAGAAGCAGAATTCTCAAACTCAAACTCAAAGCATTTATTTCAATTAAACCATTTACAGGCACTTTTGAATTGTCAAAAAGTCGGTCAGTCAGAAAATATGAAGCTAGTAATTGGAATCCAAAATCGAAAATCGGCAAGGGAGCAATGTAGGTAAATAGGCACGCTTGTTCTATCACAGACCTCATCCATCGCTTTCCATCAGGCGTGACCCGGGTCAAGAGCGGCCCATTTAGCAATAAAAAAAGGTACAGTCGGGGATCAATCTATCCATATATCATACTAGTTGTGCCCTGCGGTTTCAGTTGCGTAAATGTCGATCCCGTGGGAATATCGGCATAAAAAATAGCAGTACGTTAATCCAGGGTGTCAGCTTTTTTTTCTTTTTTTTTTAATACGTTGCCCCACACTAGGAATTTCTCCTCTATTTTGGGTGCGTTTACAAACATTTAGACTCACATACACAAACAGCCAGACCCGGAACAACTACTTGTAGGTCATACAAATATTTGTTCCGTGCGGGAATTGAACCCGCGACACGCAGCGCAGCAGTCAATCGCTTAACCACTGCGCCAACCGTCTAGCTACCTTCATACAAAATTGTATCAAAATTGGTCCAGCCGTTTGAGCGTGAAGAAGTAACAAACATAATATAAACACACACATACACACACTCACAAACTTTGCTATAAATAGACAGCTGAAAAACTTAATATTGATAAAGATGACTTTAATGTTAGAATTCTTCGTGGGTGACCTAGGTATCTGCTTTTAGTCAAATCTAGCTGATCTTTGATCTAAAGCCATTTAATTTCTTAGATTCTACTAGACGATAATTATTAATCCTATCTTTACATACAGATGTTGTCGTTTTGACCCAGATCAATCAATCAATCAATCAATCAATCAATCAATAGTCTTTATTTGTAAACATAGGTTCCAACAGTGTGTAAGATGTTACAATTGTTATAATATTATAGTTTCTCTGTGTTTTGCCATTTGGCGTACAAATATACATTTAATACTCAATACTCAATCATTTATTGCATTCCACAATGTATATGTTTAGGTGGTAGGAAACATTTGTTGTAACAATCGTGGACCCTGTCGGGCACAGCAAAACATAAAAATTCAAGGAAAAGGACTTATTTATACATGAAAAAAAAACTAAACTAAACTTATTCTAAGTACAATTTAAGGTAACATTTTATTAATTTAATCTAATCTAAAAATTTTATTACTAATTTATATTATTATGTCTGTTCTATGGATTTGTCTATTAAATATTCATATATTAACATTTATTAGTAATATAGTTAATAGTTTATTTAATTATATTTAATATTGCTTATTTCTTTACCTGCTTAAAAATTGTTCATTATTATTAATGTAATATGTATAAATATTAAGTATTATAGTATAATATGTATTTTTTTAATCTTTTATGTATTATTGTTATTGAATTTATCCGTTAGATATTCTTGTACTGTGTAATAACTTTTTTTAATTAAGAATTGCTTTAGTTTATTTAAAAATAAACTGGTTTTATTTTGTTGTTTTATGTCTTCTGGTAATTTATTATATATTTTTATTGACATTGAATATGGACTAGATGAATGTAGCTTAAGGCGGGAGGGGGGCAAATTTAGTCTATTTTGATGTCGCAACGAATAATTTGTTTGTAAGTCTCCCCGTGTGCTGTAAGAATCTGGATATTTACGGACTAGTTTACATAATTCTAAGATATAAATACCAACTAAGGTGAGAATCTTGTGTTTCTGAAAGTAAGGCTTGCAACTATCTGTTGGTTCTATATTTGTTATTATTCGTACAAGCTTTTTTTGGAGGGTAAATAGGGAGGGAGCGTCTGTGCTATTTCCCCATAAGATGATGCCATAGTTAAACCAAGCGTGGGCATACGCGTAGTATGTGACTAGTGCGGTTGGTAGGTTTGTAGTCTTTTTTATTTCGCGGAGAGCATATGAAAACTTTGAAATTTTTGCTTTTACTGTCTGTATATGTGTTTTCCAGTTTATATGAGTGTCTATTGTTAAACCTAGGAGAGTGAAATTGTTAACTGTTTCTAATTTATGTTGGTTAAAAGTAAAATCTATATTTATTTGCTTTTTCTGCCAAGGGTGAAAAGCTATTAATTTGGTTTTGGTAAAATTTATTTCGAGATTATGGTTGCTCATCCAGTTTACAGTTTTTTCAAGAATAGTTGTAAGTTTTTCATTTAATTTAGCATTTGTTTGGCATGAAGTCAGGATCGAGATATCGTCCGCAAAAAGTACACATGGCCCGTCTATGTTTTTGGGAAGGTCATTTATGTATATGAGGAAAAGCAGGCAACCTATAACACTTCCCTGGGGAATTGAAGCATGTATTGATTTAACATCAGATCTAATGAGCTGTGCTTGTTTTGTTTTTTGATTGTAGTATTCAATCTCAACTAATTGCTCTCTATCCTTTAAATATGATGCGAACCAGTCATGAGCTTTTCCGCGTATTCCTATTTCGTATAGCTTATTCAATAGTATTTTAAATTGCACTTTGTCGTAGGCCTTAGTCATATCAAGTAAAATCCCTATTGCATATTGTTTACTATTTATAATATTTAATGTTTCTTGGATGTATTTATAAACAGCTAGCGTTGTAGATCTGTTTTTGCGAAATCCATTTTGGCAGTCTTATAGGAGGCTTTTGCCAATTAGGTATCTAAATTTATAGCAATTCAGTAGTATCAATGTCAATTTTTTTTTTTTAAATGTAATTTAATAATATGCAATAGGTAATGTCTGGTAATGTCAATATTTAACGAAATTCTATAATGTCAATGATAAATAATTATAATGTCAATAAGTTGCTAATAAGAAAAAATGTTTAAAATTGATATTGTCCACAGAACCACTATTAGAGTCGACATACATAAATAGACATTTTGCGAAACAAATATTATTATATTGTCAAAGAGCTGTCGTCAAAATATTCACTAAGACAATAGTAACATTTCTGTATTAATATAGTACGTAATTTACGCTTGAAATTTACTAAATTGAGACTTTTTATTGAGCAAGGTAACTTATTAAATATTCTTTGGGCCATACAAAAAAAGCTTTTCCTCATTAAAGCCGTATCCGCATGTGGTACTTTAAGCTCTAACTTATTCTTATCGCGTAGTTTCCTATAATGGCTTTTAAAAGCTATTTCATATTGGGTGAAGTTTGTTTTAACAAATACATTTACTTCATAAATGTACAAAGAGGGCAGGGTTAAGATTCTGAGGCCTTTAAATAGAGGTTGACAGCTGTCAGTACTCTGTAAACCACACATAGCTCTGATGCATCTTTTTTGGGCTTTGAAAACATACTCTTTATTTACTGAATTGCCCCAATATATTATGCCATATCTCAATGTGGATGCAACATAGCCATGGTAGGCCATTAAAAGTGATTCTAAGCTTACAATTTTAGCCAGTTTATAGAGAGCATATGCAAATTTATTAACTTTTTTACAAATATCGTCAGTTTGCGGTTTCCAGGACAAGTTATTATCTATAACAACACCAAGGAATCTAGTCATAGTTGCCGACTCTATTTTAGTCCCCAAATATTCAATGTCAAGGTTTATATTGGGAATCCTTTGATAAAAGTGCATTATTTTAGTCTTTTCTAGATTTATGACAAGATTATTATTATTTAGCCAAGTAATTATTTTATTTAATGTTAAATTTATCTCTGCTTCGTATGTATTAGGATCGTCACATTTTACTACTACCGTGCTGTCGTCAGCAAATAGTACCATAGGATGGTTTATTTCTCTAGGCAGATCATTTATATATGTTAAGAATAATAGAGGCCCTAACACACTGCCTTGTGGCACTCCGTATTTAATCATCCTACTACTAGATCTGTATCTTCTCTCGTTTCCAGTGCGTGGGCATATTCGTGTTATTTCTAAAATCTGCTTTCTGTTATATAAGTAAGATTCAATAAGATTCAAAATGTTGCCTCGTATACCATATTTCTCTAATTTATTTAATAGTATCTTATAGTCTACATAGTCAAAAGCCTTTGTTAGGTCCATATATATAGCACATACGGCATTTCTTTTATCCACATTCGATAAGATAGGACACAGCAGATCATGGATAGCCATGTTAATTGTTCTGTTCTTGCGAAATCCTTTCTGTTCATTAACTAGAATGTTCGTTTTCTCTAAGAAAGTATAAAGCGCTTTATATATGACCTTTTCAAATATCTTTGAAAATATAGGTATCAAGGCAATAGGTCTATAATTTTTCATAAGACATTTGTCTTGCCTTTTATATAGTGGAGTAACTATGGAGGTTTTGAGCTTATCCGGGAAGATACCATTCTCAATACTTAGATTGATTATGTAACTAAGATGAGGGGCTATGTACTGAGAGACTGCTTTTATGGTTTTTGTGCATATTCCATCACTACCTACACTGTTTGTATCCCTAAGAGACCCAATATGATTCATGATGTCAAGCGGCAAAGTTGGCTCCATAAATAAAGAGTTCAAAGTGTTTGAATTAATGGGCATTTCTTGTGTTACGTTAAGATTTGAATTAGATACTTGGTTAATATAATATTCGTTAAAGGAGTTTGCTATTTCAGTAGGATTCGTAACCGTCTTTGTGTTAGTTTTTATTTCAGTTATAGGTTCTTTTGGAAAGTAGGCTTTATTGTTGTTTATTACGGTCCATGTTGCTTTAGATTTATTTTTTGACGTTTTGATAAAATAGTTATTTTGAGATTTTTGTGTTAAAGTTATAATTTTTTTAAGTCTATGTGAATATGCTTTGAGCGCATTTTTGTTCTTGAGGTTGGGCTTAGTTCTATATTGCCACAGAAGCACACGTTTCCTTTTACTGCATTTTTTTATTCCCTTTGAGATCCACTTAGATTTTTTAGTTAATGACTTTGTGATAGTTTCGTAAGGAAAACAGAGATCATAAAAGCATTGAAATAGGTCCAAAAAACCGCCATAAGCCTCATTAGGGTCTGAAGTATTGTAGACATCTGAGAATGAGAGACTTTTTATGCAATCTTTAAACTTTTCTAAATATTCCTGGCAATAGTTTCTTCGTCTAATACGCCACGACTTAATAGCACACGTTTTTTTAACTGGGCATCTTAAAATCTGTGCGGTGTGGTCTGACAGTCCAAATTCAATAATTTCCCCCTGACAACCTCTGATATTGTGCGCGAAATTATCCAAACATGTCCCACTGCTTATTCTAGTTGGTTGAGAGAATTGCAATTGTAAATTATAGCTATATAGTATATATTCAAAATCTAGGGTCTGTTTATTTCTTTTTAATGTATTTATGTTGAAGTCTCCACAAACGATTACCTTTTTATTACGTTGAATGCATATTAAATGGAGAATATTTTCCAATTTGTCATAAAAAGTATTTAAGTCAGAATTTGGGACCCTATATACACACAAAACAATGATACCATGTTCGGTCAATTCAATTGCGCAACATTCAAACAAATTTTTTATACAATAATTGTTTAAATTTACCACTTTATAGTTATGTCCAATTTTTGTTAATACACATGCACCACCTCTTTTACATTCTCTTGAGAAACTTATAGCTATGTTATAGTTAGGTATATTTAATAATTCTTCTTGCTCAGGCGTCATAAAATGTTCAGTGATACACAGAACATCGATAGATTTTTTCTTACTTTGCAGCTCTTCTAAACAGACATTGAGGAGGTCACTTTTGTTTAGTAGTCCAGCAATATTTTGGTGTAGGACATATATGTTATTGTAGACGAAAAAAGCTGGAATTATCCTTGTGGCTTGCGTTTTGCTCGTTTTTGTCGGAAACACTTACTTCTATGTTATTATTATTATGTACGTTGATCTGACCAGATAGATTCAAATCGACTAGTATGTTACACATAATATTGTCATATATATTTCTCATTCCGTATTTATTAATTTTGCCTGTAGAGTAGGAGAACATTTCATGTGATAAGTTACGATTGCTATCGAAGATGTATGCGTACTCATGATTTAGTATGTCTAGGTAAAGGAGGTTGTTAAACAGGTCAATTTTAAAATTGTATATCGGTGCTCCTGTTATATATGTAGGGAGACAAATAATTATGTTGGTGTGTGTGACTTTTCGGAGAGATTCATTTATTGTCTTTATTATATTTATATAGTTGCTCTCCTCTTTTATATCATTTCCTTCAATGAAAAGCAGGCAATAGTCGTTTAAGGTGAAGTTTTTTAATTTTTGTTCGATATTATTTACGAGCCGTTTTGTGTTGCTGTTGGGCATTATGTAGTGACAGTAGTCGAAGTACTCGGAGAAAACTTCTTCAATTGTTGACAGGGATCCCTTTTTTGTGTTACTACTGAGAATACATAGTTTATTCTTTTGTTTCGGCTTTGATACTATGTTTGAAATCTGCTCTTTAGAAGTAACTACCTCCTTTACTTTATGTGGCGTCTGAGTACAGCTTTTAGTTGTTTGTGTCTCTTTATTATGTTTATTGTGTTGCGTAGATACCTCTTTTACTATATTTGGCGTCGTACAGCTATTAGTAGTTTGTGTCCCTTGGTTCTGTTTTTTGCGTTGCGATTCGCATTCCTGATTTAGTAGGGAACTTGGTGAGTTTATTCTGTGTAGTTTTTTATCTTTGCGTGACGGCGTTACACTTTTTTTCTCAGGCGTTGAGCATATTTTCTTGTATGTGTTAATAGTTTTTATCATATTTTGTATTTCGGATTTGAGGAGAAAGTTTTCACTATTTAAATTGTCTATTTCTTGCTGTGCGCTCAATAATTGATTTTTAAGTGTTTTGTTTTGTTCAGTAAGGTCACTTATGACTCCAATATGGTCGTTAAAACTATCTGGTAAGCTCATCATTGTTGCGTCGAATATACTTTTCTCGTTACTATCAGTTATGTTAGATAAGTTGGTTAATGAGCTCGTTCTATAGGGTTTAAGTTTGCGGTATGTTATGTTATTGCTGTCAAAATCCATTTTAGTTAATGCCGTCGTGGCGCCCTCTGTTGGAATGTTTTAGACTTATAAGAACTTCAAGTTGTTTAATGCTTTAGATATTATTAAACCAGAAATGGAACGTTTTCAACTGAGTCTGTTATTCAGCGCTAGATGGCGTTAGTATACTGAACTATGTTTATAATGACTAAATTCACAGTGTTCGGACCTGGAACGCGCCCACCTTATTTATGGTAGATGATGGGGCGTTATTATTGTTTTCAAATGTCAACGTTTATTTTTAAAGTTCCGACAACGTTTTAAGCATTTTTAGTGTTATTTTATATGATTTCAGTTCGTGATAGTGTTTCTTATTTAGAGTAATTGCGTTTTAATAGGTTTAAAGCCACTATTTTCGTTTGCGGATGTTTTTTAGACAAACACTAAGTCACCACATATTTAGCTTTTTACACTTTACCGTACTGTTATTTCACTCTCACTTGGTAATCAGATGGTCACAATATATTTTTTAATGTTTTATAACGAAACACTTCCAGTTTTATAATTAATTATCGTAAATTAACTAGGAGATGAACTTGTTCATTTGACAGTCAACTGTCAACTTTAGACTGTCAGATAAATGACGTTAGCATAAAATAGACAGACTACCCACCTTACATTAGAAGATTTACCGTCATTGGGTACTTTCCTGGCAGATCTACTTATTCCAAAAGGGATAAACGCGATCTAAGGGTTGGGTGATAACCCAACGAGGGTTTCTCGGGATCGGAAGGTCTTGAGGTCAGATCCGGCCGCGACAATGAATTATGGCGAACCCACTCTCAACACTATTATATAATTTAATTGTATACACTTTTAGATATGTAAGAGCAGTGGTGGCTCAGTGGTAACGGACACGACTTAAGAGTTGTAGGTCGTAGGTTTGAACCCAGACAGGCGCTATACTTTGTGTAAATTATTTCATCACCACTGCTCTCAAAAATGGTGAAGGAAAACATCGTGAGGAAACCGGCATGTCCTAGAACCAAAACTTCGAAGACATGTGACATCCACCAACCCGCACTGGGCCCGCGTGGTGGATTGCGGCCCACTCCCTCTCACGGAGAGGAGGCCTGTGTCCCAGCAGTGGGAATAGTATAGGCTGATTATGATGAAATAATCTTTAACTATAGTAATTTAAAACTAGATTAATAATAATTTTTTTGTACAACTACTTTAACTAATTGTTGCCTGTAAGCGATTGTTGCACTGTTGCATACACACTTTCGCATTACCCTTAGCATAGAACCTGCGGTGCTATTCTGTAAAAATTTCACCGTCAAAACTTAAGTGAAGTGAGCATGGAGTGAGCTGTCAATAGTGTCAATTCCTAGCAAAAACAAACTCGCTTCACCTAAGTTTTCACGGTGAGAGTTTTAAAGAATCGACCGGCAGTATAAGCAATTGTTGGTGAAGCAATAAAAATAAATAAATAAACAGTAGAGGAATATTAATAGCTTCGTGACTTCTGGTGCCTTTTTAACTGACTTCAAAAAGGAGGAAGTTCTCAATTCGACTGTATTTGTTTTAGTTAAGTAAGTTTTTCGAATGTTTCTTAAATAGGTACTATTCTCAAAGCACTGTTAAAACCGTCCCATTTTAAGTACTACCACATGAGCGTGGAAGCAATTTAGCTTTGAAATTTTCTTTATTTTGTAGTAGTAAGGGCAGTTTTCGTTGTTTAAATGTACTAAAGATGTACTGTAAAAATGCAGAAAATAAATGATGTGGTCAACTGGACCCGCGGGTACAGTTCGAGTGGGTCCAGGTGACCAAAGACTCCTAGTCGGGAAAGCAGACCAACCGGCCATATTTAGCGGTCATTTTTATTTTTTATTTTTTTTTGGCGACTACTCGGCTCATATCTAAGCTTACCGCCAAGGACATTCTATCATCCGAACTCCACCGCTAAAAATCAGCCTGGCTAACTAGTCGGTATATTTGCAACCGACAAGTCGGCCAACATCATAGCCGACCCATCTCTAGTTAACTACTACCGACGAACGGTTGACCATGCCTACTAAGTTGGTTAAATTATCTCGTATGTTTGTTCCAGTTTTGCATTAGTCGTTAAATTCTAAGCGGATTGTGACCGGGCTCTTGCTTGCGCTGTTCGAGAGCTCAATGGTTAATGCTAGATTTTACAGGCAGTATGTAGACTGAACGCTGAGATAAAAGCATTAATTCATTAAGTAAATACTTGGTGGTGTGAAAATTAAGGGACGGTTTTAGTATCGGGGTTGTAAACTTGACATGAGTTAGATGCTATTATAGAACTGAGAATAAAGACGAAACATATTCTGAGGATATCTTTTGAAGTGAGAACTTCTTTAAGCGCGTTGGGCATTTTTTGAGATGGGAAAAACCATTGAACTCGCGCCACACTGTTACCGTAAGCGACACCGCGCGTGTTTTGTTTACAAGATGATTAAAAAAATACCCGCTTCGGATGTATTCGGCTGTCCTCGGGATGAACTCGGTTTTAATGTAGGTATATCCGATAAAAGTGAGTCATCATCATCATCATCAGCCTATATTGTTCCCACTGCTGGGACACAGGCCTCCTCTCAGTGAGAGGGAGTGGGCCGTAATCCACCACGCGGGCCCAGTGCGGGTTGGTAGATGTCACATGTCTTCGAATTTTTGGTTCTAGGACATGTCGGTTTCCTCACGATGTTTTATTCACCGTTTTTGTGAGCAGTGGTGATGAAATAATTTACACAAAGTAAAGCGCCTGTCTGGGTTCGAACCTACGACCTACAACTCGTAAGTCGCGGCCGTTACCACTTGGCCACCACTGCTCACTAAAAGTGAGTGATGGCAAAGTATTCTGTTTGTGTTTTGTTTTCACTTCTGTCGGCACTCCCGGAGTGCCACTGTTTTTTTTTTTTGCCGAATCGGCCTGATTTTGACCTCGATCTCGTTGATGAACAGCGACGGATGAGGTCTAATATGGAACGAGTGTGCCCAGAAGAAGCCTGATCACTCTTGCTTTAAAGGCTGAATCTGTACTTAGCATAATGAGCCTATAATTTTCCCACTGCTGGGACTGAGACCTTTTCTCTGTGAGAAGGAGCGGGCCGTAAGCTACCACGCCGGCCCGCTGCAGGCTTGTGGATGTCACTTATCTTAAAATTTTCGTTCTTGGACATGCTGGTTTCCTCACAAAGCCTTTTAAAATCATAACCCTCCTTCGGCTTTCCCATGGTCAGGTAAAAACAGCATAGTAGATGACGCACAAGCCGCCGTAAAGGTAAACCATATTTTTAACACCGCCATTTCTTACACAAATTCACATTAAAAGTATTAAAATAAATTCTACCAATATAACATATACAATGATATCATAAACAGAGCTTTATATTTTAAATGTTTACTTAAAATCCAGCCGGGCCATGGTCATCCATCAGTGAGATTGTATTTTATTAAACGTTTATTCGACCAAAATGTTTTATAACTGAACTACTAATTTAGACAGGGTGGCTGTTATTAATTAAATTTTCACAGCAAAGGATTCTCTGGTCTTCTTAGCGTGTCGATAGCAACCTAAATGAGTTACTCCCTGAATGCCCCGATCCCCGAGGCCCCCGTCGTGGAGGACCCCGGTTTATTTTCTCGGCCCAGAATTCGGCTACTTGTTTGGCGCCAACACCAGCGTCCACCAGTTCCTGTAACGTGCAGCTGACAGGACACGCAGGACACGATATTATGTGTCCCATCGTTTGTGCATGGAAGGAGCCTCCCCAAGTGACGTATCTACAGAGTCACTATACGTCCGGCGCACCCTGGGCAGTCAGCGATTTATCCACGCTGATTTGCTAATCCTTTCACCACGATGGCAATCCAAAGTCCACTTATAAAACCGGCTCTATGCATAGTCTCGATTAACATCGAAGGGTGCTCACGAGACAAATCTGAAATTCTTTCTGCTACCGCAAAACTCACTGCGACATTCTTTGCGGTCAAGAGACCCATCGAGATTAAACCCAAAGCCGACCACACATCCCTGGACTTACGCTTATCGCCGAGGTATGTCACCCGAAGCACGGTTACTTCGGTCACATTGTCCATCGGGAACCAGATAATCTAGAAAAGTTGCTGGTGATGGACAAGGTAGTTAGGAAAAGATCTCACAGCAGGTCCCCTAACGGCTGGTCAGTCCAAGTAACTGCCCTCACTGGACTCTCTGTTACGACCGCCCTGAGAGAAGCTGAGAACCGAACGAAGTGGAAGAACTTCGTGCAATTAATAAAGCCACGAAGGTCTTTCAGGGACACGACCTTCGGTAATGAAGTACGCCACCAAGAAGAGGTATTGCAATTTTCTATGAAACAGCTGTTTTTTTGCATTGAAATTTTAGGTTCAGAATCCTGTACTAAATCCGTGGTAACCGTTTGCGCGTCAATGGCTGCCCTGCCACCCTGTATTTTCAGAAAGTAATAATGTGCGTGTTGCTAGTGGTAATAAATTTTCAGCTGCTGAAAAATTTTCACCATTAGCAACGTATATGGAAAAGTTAAGGTACAATTGAAAGGCTATAAGATAATGTACATTATATTCCTAAATAGTTTTAATACTACTTTAGTATTTACTAAAGTAGTATTAAAACTTACTTTCTTAAGTGGCCGTAAATACGTCCGCTACATTCCTTATTTCTGCATCCAATCAGAAATGCAATGTTCTGGTTTACAAAATGTGGCCACAGGCAGCTGAGCCCTTCTCCATTTAACAGGCTCAGTACCATATGTTTTCAAGAAATTTATGTACGTACTAACAGTTGTAATAGTCAGAGGCTACAGCCTTAAAATGAGCAGTCTTATTCTGCAAGAAATTGTCATTAAAATGAGTACATTCGCGGGAAAACAGAACGTGGCACTGAAAACGGGATCAATCGATCTTGATACAGTTAATAACAGTTGCTTATGCTTCCATGAAATATGCTTATTTTAATTATTTTATATTGATTTTCTTGTCTTTTTAAATGGACTTGATTTAACGTGCACGTCTTTCTACATCTTATATTTGGGTCGAGTAGGTATTGAAGTTTCGTATGGAACAGCTGATTATTTTTCACGATAACTGTGTTGGTTTCATGCAGAGAGTTGTTCAACTGGATGGTCTGTATCACACTTTTACACGCACAGATACACGCTGTATACGCTGTGTACGCCAAAAATATCTTCATTTGGAAGAGAGGAGTGGATCCCGGGGTATGGTGTTTCTTTCTTATTCTTCTCCATACGAACCTACTATACTTTGGAATAGGCAATTAAATACATCTTTCTGACTGACTGACTTGATTTCAAGAAATTGCAGAGAGGTTAGGGTGGCGGATACGAGACCCTTTTTCAAATAAAAACAAAAGAATAATGTAAGTTGTGAGACTCGAGAGTGTTTAATAAAACAAAAGACAAACGCCAAAGGAAGTGAGTGCAGGATATAAAATAAATGGAGCGTCGAGTAAGCCACTTGTCGTGTACAACCTAAGGTAATTTACACACGGACGAGAAACTTTGTGTTCCGAGCGTTCGATTCCACTGGTACTCGAGAGGCTGAATGACTAAGTGGCTACAACACTCCGTGTATTGTAAAAGAATTGGTACTCTATAAATATTGTAAATTAACGTCTCTTTTTTCGTATCTGTTGTGACTGTGTCGTTCTTCTAAACTACGCAATGGATGTTGGTGCGGGTTTCAACATTATTTAGAGAGACTTTATTCCCTGCCGGATTAGGTTTGTGTATACTACATTATTACTAAATTTGCATTTATAAAGAAATCTTGATGATTTGTCAAACTGTCAAAACCGTGCGAAACAGGGTTTTTTTTTCTTTTTCAGGATGGGAAATCATCAAATGACCCCTCCCGCTCTGGGTGGAGCGGAAGGGAGTGTCAGACTCTTACTGACTAAAACCCACCCGTGTTCCTTCCTTAGCCCTTTATGTTCCGGCGCCAGCGGTAACCCTTTCGGACAATCCCGCTGATCCGGCAGGCGCGCGAAACAGGCTTGGGTCGCTAGTGAGGGAATAAAATTATAATATGTTTACAGCTTGAAAAAGGTATTATTTGCAGTTACGGATTAAAATTGTGTTCGTAGTTACGTATGATTGATGTATTCATTGATTCCTGTTATGTCGACTTCTAAGTTTTCTCGGTTTCATTACCTCGTCGAGTGCATGAAGTATCGTATTTTGTTGAAAGTGTGCGATGTACCTAATGTGATACTACGTGTTTCTAACCCCGCGTTTACAAAGTATAAAACATGTAAAATTCATGATGCCTTCTGCTTTCTTTTAGAGCTTCTAAAAAAAGTTGTAAAAACTAAGTAGATATATATAAAACTTGTAGAAAATTTTACAAAGTGAACAAAATCGTTAAAGATACAATGTCTGAAACAACGTCAATACACATGATACATCCACACCAAAATTATAAATTTGAAAGTAACTCTGTCTGTCTCTCTGTATGTTGCCTTTTCACGCCTAAACCACTGAACGTCGAAACGATCTGGATTGTACATTTACCCACTTCTAATGTAATCTTAGATGTAATATAGTATAATGTACAATTGTTTATTTTCCCTAACAAAATAAAATTTGTCAGAGATATAGATTGCATCCCGGGGAAGGCCATTGGATAGTTTTTATCCCGATATTCCCACGGGATTGACACATAAGCGGGTGAAAGCGCAGGGCGCTGCTAGTGTTCCTATCTGACCTCCACAACCCAGTTACTGGGTAATACGATACTCCTTGATGAGACTGGTTATCAGACTATCGGGCCATATTCTAGAAGTGTAAACATATTAATATGTATACTGGGTGGCAAGGTCTGGATCCAGTGAGACTGGAAGTCGACCCCAACATAGTTGGGAAAAGGCAGATGATGATGTCAGGGTGGTAAGGACATCGACGCACAACCTGCCACCAAGGATTCAGAACATGATCATGAACCTCCTCAGTTACAAGTTTCACAACTTGTATACGGTTGTAAAAGCGGTAAGAACGACTAAACACAACATTTATTAGAAAAGTGTGGTTATATTTAAGAGTCAAACAGGCCATCAAACTGATTCTCAAAGGGACCAACATAATAATCGCAAAAAAATTATCAACCGTCCCATACAAAACTTCAATACCTACTCGACTCAAATGTATAGTTTTTGCTGAGTTTTTTCGCGATTGCGATGTTGGTCCTTTTGAGAAATTTGTACCTACAATTTGATCAAAATCAAAAGTGATTTATTCAAATTGGGCTAAGAATCAGCACTTTTCAAACGTCAAAATTACAAAAGATGCCCGCCCTTCACCACTACCTAGTGATGATCTGTACCACAATTTTGTGATACACGCCGTTTAATAGTCATAACACAACTTAGAGAATAAGTTCGACAATGCTGGTAAAACCATTCTAGAATGTCATACAATAGGACCAGTGATTTCGTGGCCATTTCGATGCATGTAAGCTGGATTTAGTTTCGACTTGTCAGCGCCAATGTTTCTATGCTGCACAATGCCGCGATGACGTTCACATTCACAGAGTAACTCCTGAATATATTGGCTTCAGTTAAATTTTCAGGCTGACGAGATTGTTAAACTTTGTTTCAGGGACTTCTGTTTGTTCTATAAACGTTTCTTAGCTTGTCCTTTGATTTAGACATTTTCCCGTCTCTATCTTGCACTACCTGTTTACCAGTTGTGCAAGAGTGACAGGAATAACGCTTCACCTAAGTAAGTAAATACACTAATAATATTATAAAGGCGAAAGTTTGTAAGTGTGTGTGTGCTTTTATTTGTTTGTTACTTCTTCAAGCTCAAACGCCTGGATCAATTTTGATAAAATTTTGTATGGAGGTAGCTGATACCGTAAATTAACATATAGGCTACTTTTTATCCCGATATTCCCACGGGCTCGACACTTATGCGGGTGAAACCGCGGGGCGCAGCTAGTTAAGATATAAAACAATCTTGGAGGTGGAACAAAATATTGCAGTGAACAAGACCTAAGGTAACAAACAAATAAAATACCTATGTGAGAACTGCGCAGTGAAATACTACAATGTACGACTTCAACTATACCGATAATAAAGCAGAAGAGTTTGTTTCTTTGAACGCGCTGATCTCTGGAACTACTAGTTGGATTTCAAAAATTCTTTTTGCATTTGATAGCCCAATTCTTGAGGAAGGCTAGGTTATTTAATTTAACGTCACACTACGACTCTCAAGAGCCGAGCCTAAAGAAAAAAGTAACAAAGAACGCTAAGCACAGGCGATGCGATGTGCGGTCACATGTGTGAGTGGGAACACGAAATTTCACGCAGACGAAGTCGCGGGCAGAAGCTTGTATTACTTAAATAAAAGCAAGAAGCTACATGGAACAAACAAAGATGAAATCACACACGATTAGTTAATAATATGTCTCCAAAATCAACGTGAGTCTGTCATACAAGCGTAAACATTTTTGCTACAGAAACGCAATAAATATCTCTATAATTAATATAATTATAATCGGAGATTAAAGCGACAGAATTTACTGAACCTTATTAAGGAATTACCTTATAAGAGGTGAACGCTTGTTGCTTTCTTACGCACTTGGTTAGATAAATGCGGTGTTTATTACCCGCCTTTACCATAAAAATCGCATGAATCTAGTACTTGTTTTGTCTTGTAGGTTAATTGCGTTTTTTATCACAATTGCCATGAAAAAACACTACATAAACATCGAAGAATCAACGAAACATATTTTTAACAGACTTCAAATATTCTCCTTTTTAGGGTTTTGTATCTCAAAAAGAAAAAATGGAACCTTAAGAGGATCACTCGTGTGTCGGTCTGTCCGTCCGTCTGTCACAGCCAATTTGCTCCGAATCTAATAAACCGATTAAGTTGAAATTTGGTACACATATGAATCTCTGTGACCCAAACAAAACACAGACGTGTAACGTAAATAAATGAATTTTGTATATGGGGGTCATTTTTGGAGGGCAAATAAAAAAATTAAAAAAAAGTTTCGCAATCTGTCTGACATATCAAATGAAAAAAAAGGTTTACTGTGAGGATCCCAAATGTATTTATTTAACTACAAATTTACGGTTTTAGGGTTGTTTCCTTTACTTGTGCTACAAGGCTTTGCTTCTTGCCACATTTCAACGGGAAGTACCCTATATTTTGATGCCCTTTTTTTTTTTTTTTCAGGATGGGAAATCATCAAATGACTCCTCCCGCTCTGGGTGGAGCGGAAGGGAGTGTCAGACTCTTACTGACTAAAACCCACCCGTGTTCCTTCCTTCGCCCTTTATGTTCCGGGCCAGCGGTAACCCTTTCGGACAATCCCGCTGACCCGTCAGGCTTCGGCCCTTACGGGCCCCTTCTTTTAATGCTGACATCTCTTTGAGGCGCGCGTGGAACACGTACGCGCCGTCCGGCACGGGCCTGGTCCTGATCGGACGGTGAGCTACCCATTACTCTCCGCCCGCAGGCCCGCGCCTACGGTGGCCGGGAGTCGTCGCGCGGCTCCCGACGCCCGGAGCGTCTCCCGCGGCGGCTGGGACGGGAGGCTCTCTCCCTCAGCCGTCCCGCCGCCTCCTTCGCTAGCATGACTGCTTCGCAGAAGGAGGCGACTGCTCCCCACTCCCTCTCGCCCCGGACCATGGCTTGAACCAGGCCCGGACGCGAGAGGTCGCCGCCGCTGCCGATCACCTCTACGAGGACACGGCGGTGCTCCGCCCAAGCGGGGCAGACCTCCACCGTGTGCTCCACCGTGTGCTCCACCGTGTCCTCTGGGCGATCCTGGCAATGGTGACACCCGGGCGTTTCCTCCCGATTTTGATGCCCTTGAGTGTCAAAATATACTTACGGTTTTGGCGGCATAAATGTTTTCACAGCTTCAAGCAACCGTCGGTAGATCTGATCTGATTTCAACTCGATACTTCCATGTGAGATAAAGGATCTTGACAGACAGACAGTGATCATATAAGGGTTTCGTTTTTTCCTTTTAAGGTACGGAACCCTAAAAAATTTGCTATTCCATACATTTGGACCGCGTTGGTATTGCACTTTTTCTATGAAACAGCTGATTTATTTTGATAATCGATGAAAAATGTCTAGAATCATGTCGTGAATTCGTGGTTATAGTTTGTGCGTCGATTTCCCTCCCACCCTGTATATTTTTTTTTTTTGGAAAATCTTTTACATTTTTGGTTTTTAAACAGTAAGTTTTCCGTTTAATATGTAGTTTAGGCAGTTTAATTTTATCGTACCAAATTTTCATCAACAAAAAGATTTTTATTACAAGTATATTGTTTTTACAAGCTTCGTTCGTATATGTTTCCGGTTAGTCAGTCAACCATTTTTCGAGCACTTCCTGGCAACTGATTGAGCTGAAACTTGTGACGTTATAGTTTTAATCATGGTCTGGCAGTTTGAGTAATTTATGCGGCCTACCCAAATGTCCTTTCTTTGGTATTGTTCGAGCTGCATGATTACTGATTTGTCATGCACTAACTGGACAGGTCCAGTCAATCTGTGGTTAATTCCTCAAAAGACCATTTCAGACACCAATCTACATGGTCTTCACATGATCTGACCAAGATTATGTCTGGACTGTAAAAGAGACTCTGACCTCTGAATTTGTTTTTCGGCCTGTCTTCTCAGAGTACTAAGGTAGAGTACGCCGACCTCAACCAGTTTTTTTTCCCTAAATTGAATCCTCAAACTTTTAGGAAAATATTAAAGTTCTAATGTTTAAGTAAGTTTAATTTAGCACTTAGTTTATTAAAAACTTGTTTTTTAATATTTTTACTACAACAATTTACATGCCAGGAATTTTATTCAGTGCTACGAGTTGTTTGCACTAGCAGCCTTTTAAGTTAATTTAAATTGAATAATGTATTCCCATTTCATTTATTGGCAAAAAAAATCCGGCAAACAAAGATTTTATTCTTTGAAACCGAAAGCTTTTTCAAAATTAATTTAAAACCCTACCGTGAAATACAGACGATAAACACAAAATTGCGATGGTTTTATGGTCCATGAGACGCACGTCATGCGTTTGACGAATACATTTAAAATCACCCGACTAGATAATTTGGTTTCAAAGTGAGAGGTTATATTTTCATAAATTTAAGAGCTATGTTTTCTGTCGATTAAATATCGGCATAATTCTCTTTCGATTAAATATCGAACCGCCGCCCGCCCGCCGCGATTTCCCCACCTGGTGTGTTATAATGTTGATACAAGACAAGTAACGAAGCGGAAAATCGCCTCGAGCCAACGATCCGGCCATTGCTGCGTCACAACCGGTGTATAGGTTTAAAACCCTGTGTATTTAAAAAAGTTTCGATGTTCTATATTTAAACCGATCACCAGACGTGAATGGATCGATCCATGTTTTGTTTTAGCCGAGAGTACTCGACTGATTTCGGACAGGTCGAAAATACTTGGCTGATATAACTCGAACCTAGTGCATGAAAACAAGCAAGGTTTATCATTATAGGTACCTACTTTCCTAAATATGGAAAAAAAAACTTATAACCCATTTTTCAGCAGCGTATAAATAGGTAGATTATTTTTATTAGTAGTATAAAAACATCAAATAATTAAAAATTTGACACCAAAAGCAAGGCGCGTTCAGAAAAAGATCTTTTTCAGTCTCAGGAAAAAGATCTTTTTCTGAACGCGCCTTTCGCACTTCCAAATTCGTGATTAATTGGCTACACGATGGCGCTCTCATAATTTGACAGCTACATCTTGTGACGTTCCTGTATCCGCGTCTAAGCGAGCAAAAGCAAGGCGCGTTCAGAAAAAGTTATTTTTTCTGAGACAACTTTCAAATTCGTGATTGGTTGGCGACACGATACGTTCTTCGTCGAGTTAATTAATTTAAGGACATTTAAGAACAACTCTCGCATATTACTTAATATCGAACACTCACAGGTAAGTTCGTTTGATTTGTAAATATTGTCTACATGAGTGCTAGATTTCACCAAACTGAATGATTAGCCAAAGCCGGAATAATTCCATTTCCAATATTACCATCTTGATATTATTCAGATCAGTTAAACTAAAGTCAACAGACTGCAACAAGGAACGCTTTGTAAACTGAGTCTTGGTTCAATATAATTATCACCATTGCCAAGTCAAGTTACAAGGGCCAGCTGTTAGATATTAGCACCAATGCTTCTAGTTTTGATTTCTGAGCTCCAAGTTAAAGTTTTGCTGCAAATCTGAAATATGGATAAAAGTTATCGTTTGTTTACTAAGTTTGTTTGTTAAATGGTACTCAATAGACACAATAAAAAACAGTTATAGGTACTAGCAACTTGTGAGTTGTGGGTCGTGGGTTCGAAACCAGGCAAGCGATTTACTTTGTGTAAATTATTTCCTCACCAGTGCTCTCAAAACGACAAGAAGGAGAAGGAAAACATCGTGAGGAAACCGGCCATGTTGCAAAAAGTCGAAGACATGTACAGTACCCGGCGATAAATATTGCACATCAACCTTTGGAAAGAGACAATCGGCTTATTTCGGCTTCGTAGAGCGTTATCTCTGTCGCACGAAATACAAACAGTCCGGTATCTATTAGGAGCTGTTAAAACAATAATATGATTAAAAATAATTATAATAATTTAACTAATAATTTAATGAATATGATGAAAAATAATTATCAAAAGAAGCATCTTTTGATAATTATTTTTATTCTTTGTAAAAAATACAAAAAAAGGTAAAGGTCGATGTGCAATATTTATCGCCGGGTACTGTAACATCTACCAGCATGCACTGGGCCCACGTGGTGAATTATGGCCCACTCCATCTCACAGAGACGAGGACTATGTCGCAGCAGTGAGAACATTATAGGCTAATTAGCTCTGATTAGGCGTCAAGGAGCTTCCACAGCATCACTGCATGATTACCAATTACCATAGTGATGTTAACAAAGATGCGGCAGACGATTCTTATCCACACGATATCCTGCACGATAATAAATTGCGTAACACACTATCAATCACAATGAAAACTGAACTGATAATATGAAAGCCATTACTCTTACGTTACTCTTGTGTTACGCAATTACCCCACTGACCAAACGCGAGCCTATCAAAATAAAAGTCAATAAAAAGAGTGCCTAGTTGTAAAAAAGTAGAACAAGATGTGACCCTTTTTACCCGACTGCGCCAGAAAGAGAGTTATGTTTTTCGAGTGTATGTATGTATGTATTAATATGTATGTATGTAGGTATGTATATTTCTTTGGCACGCTCTGTAGCTTAACGGCTTGATCGATTTCATGCTTGAGAGATGTCGTTAGAATTGTGAAATTGACACTGGGTATATCAAAATTGAAAAAAAAAAAGAAATGGCCGATTTTTTGCGCCATATTGTGTCTTCAAAAATTTTTTTCTTTCTCAATACCTATCGAGTGGGGTATCAAAATGAACGGTTTAAAAGGTGATTACAAAAGTATATACAACTTATATGTTTATAAGTAATTCGAAGTGACAAATGATAAAAAACACGAATTTAAATAACCCTCCTCTTCTGATGCAGTCTAGTAAAAATATTTCACATTTGTAAACTAAAAAGATAGAAATAAAAAAAAAGTAATTAAAAAAACTAAAAAACCCGACTGCGGTAAAAAGCTTAAGTTAAAAAAAAACTGAATAGCTAAAAACAAGCCTATTTTAAATTAAATAAAAGTTGGAAGCAGGCTCACCCTATTCCATTTTTAGAATTTAGAATAACTATTAAAACATGGAGAAAATTCACAAAGAAAAAAAGCTTTTCTCATACATTTTGTATGGATCACCTTTTTTGATTCTAAGGCGGTGGGACGTTCGCCGGGTCAGCTAGCAAAATAATAAATACTAGGCAGGGAAAACCAGTGTTAAAAATAGTTAACCTTTGTATAATGTAAGGGTCAATGAACCCAATTATAAAAATCCTAGGTTTCTCATGGTCAATACAAAATCCAGGTGCGTTGTCGAAATTATTTCATTATGTAGTTATTACAAAGGCTTCGTTTCAAATAGCCCATGGCTATATAATTATCGTAGCCACAGCAAAGTCAGGCTAATCCTTACTTTTGCGGCCTAACTGTTACTATAAAAACTAGGCTTGTCTTCACTTCAAGGTATTTCGTTTTCGAAAAGGTCATGGAGAAAAAGCTTGTTAGTAATACAATACAAATATCATGAACTCAGGGATTGTGATATGGAAACTAATTACGCTGATGTTAACACAACACAAAAACTTTGGATCAACGTTAAGAAAAAAAAAAATTATATTTCAAATCAATTTTATTTCCGTGACCAAACGCCGACCGCGCAGTGGCGCCCTCATCGTTTGTTTGAAAATAGTGGTCACTTTTATCCGTTTTTGAATCACTAAAACGGAAAATAGTGGCCACTTTTATCCGTTTTAGTGATTATAATAAAACTAAACAATGTAAACTACTGTTATTAACGTATAATCTTGTGTAGCACAACTTAACGTGCTTATTTTCTGCATTTTCATTCTAAAATAAAAGAAATAACCAAACAAACGATGAGGGCGCCACTGGGCAGTCGGCGTAGTCTTAAAAAATTTCTGAAGTAAATTTTTCAACAAAGTGCTCATGAACACGAGTCACACGCGTAGCCGACAGAGGCAACTGCATCTGTCGGCAATGGTTGACGGCAGACGTTGACTTCTGTCGAAGCCCGCCGTCGACGCGTCGCCAGCTGCCGTCGACACCGTGTCGCTCGTGTATTTGAGTACGGAGCTAAAATACACGAGCGACATTTTGTCGACGGCTGTAGTTACCTGTGTCGTCGACGCGTGTCGCTCGTCTGTATGCACACGCGCGACACAGAGGATAATGCCTCTCACGCTAGCACTTCTTACCGAAGAAATAAAATATTATGTTGTCAGAAAACCTCGAATTGACGAGGCAAGGCATCAAATCAGTACGCTATGGTATTCAAAAGAGTATGCTATGTTTTAGTGTCACTATGCACTATTCAATTTTAGAAAATTAAAATATTTAAAAATTAAGTAACAAAAATGTTATATTAAATCACGAAAACATCAACGACTTTTGCATCAATAATAGATCAAGATAATAAACATTAATAAAACAAAACCGGTTGTACCCACCGATTACAAAAGGACCCGGGGCTGTAAAAAATAACGGAGTACGAAATACAGGTGTTGTGATCGAGCGGAAAGGTATTGAGGAAAGATAAAAAGGTTTCCTGCTGATAAGGGAATGGAAAAGCAAGAATTATCTGATGCTGTTACTCTAATGGATTTAAAGATGAAATCTGTTGTAATGGAAATGCATTTATGTAGCTTCCTGCGTAGGAAGAAAGGAATTTGTACATTGCTTCTTTGGGAGGAGAAAGCTTCCATTAGTATAAGTAAATAATAACATATTTATGCTGTCCGTTATTGGTACCTACGAGTATTCATTAAAAAGCAAGAATTATCGGCATTGCGAAATCATCTATCTATTTATACCACAAATAATAAATCTGAAGAGTTGTTTTGTTTGTTTGAAAGCGCTAATCTCTAGAACTACCAGTCGGATTTTAAAAAATCTTTTTGCATTTGATAGCCATATTTTTGAGGAAGGAATTAAGGTTATATAACATCTCGCTACGACCTTAAGGGGCTTACAAGACCTAAACACAAAAAAACGCAAGTTTTAGAAACAATAACAAAAGTATATGATCGACTTCAGTAAACAAAATCAGAAAAATATATGATATTCTTCAGGATATATGCTAGGTAGATAGTGTGTTGAAAACATAATACAACTAATTAGATACGATAGAAAAAAATCATGAAGATACCTAAAAACTTTCTTTTTACAATAAAAACCATACTACATACAATCATTCTGATTTTTTGTCAGATTATTTTACAAGCAACATACTAAAATACTAGTGTTTTAATTTTTTAGTCCTAACAATAGATTTTTTGTAATTAAATAATTGCTTCATATTTTGCAATAAATTACCAGCGTTGTGTCATCGCGCTACTCTTTCTTTTCTATGCAGTCAGACGGTGACCGCGCTTTAGGTCATGAAAGCCGCTTCAGAGCCGAGCAATATGAAAAATGACAGAACGAACGCAAAAATGAAAACCAAGTAAGCAATAGCGCGGGCTGGCGATGCGACACGACGTGGTTGGTCGGGGGGTCGGGGGAGTAAGAAATTTTACACGCGGCGTATGAAGTTGCGTGTAGAAGTATCTTATGTAAGAAGAAATGTATGTTTTGTATGATGCTACTTTGGGAGGAGGAAAGCTTCCATTAACAGAAGTAAATAATTACGTTTAAATCATTATAATCAGCCTATAATGTTCCCACTGCTGGGACACAGGCCTCCTCTCTGTGAAAGGGAGTGGGCCGCCACCACGCGGGCCCAGTGCGGGTTGGTGAATGTCACATGACTTCGAATTTTTGGTTCTAGGACATGCCGGTTTCTTCACGATGTTTTCCTTCGCCGTTTTTGAGAGCAGTGGTGATGAAATAATTTACACAAAGTAAAGCGCCTGTGTGGATTCGAACCTACGACCTTATACAAGTCTAAATTCGTGTCCGTTACCACTGGGCCACCACTGCTCTACGTTTGAATACTGTCAATCATATAGGTATCGTTGGTCCTATGAATTTGCTTCGATTGATGATGTTAAGCCATGCTTGCCGCGGTTGGTCCATTAATGGGTGACCATCTTTAAATACCGAGACTCTTCCGTGCCTCGTAAAGCACGTTGACCCGCTGGTGCCCGCTGTCATTCGTAGATCTTTGACAGTCGTTACGGGTCGTCAGAAGCCCGTCTGACAGACAGTCTTATCAAAGGGTTTCGTAGTACCTAGTAACTAGGTTGTAGAGGTTAGATAAGCAGTCGATCGATGTAAAATACTGGTATTGTGCTGCATCTGGATAGACATTTGTAAGCGGACCTCAAAATAGTTGGGAAAAGGCCAGGTAGATTGATTTTTGGTCCTTTGAATGTCGTCCCAACCAGCAATTTTCGAAGGAAAATCGAATCATTTGAGGCTCTTCAATGCCCTGTGGTATCTTGGGCATCCCTCTCTAAACTAAAGCAAGTTTATTCAATCGTCAAAATGCAATGAAAATAATCGACGGAATACTTATTTTTTATTATATATATTACAATAATAATACAACGTTCTGAATAGTTTTTTTATTATAATACACTACTTCTACCGCGTGTGTTATGTACGTATATTTCATAATTTTCAATCCAGAATGATAAATTGCCTTTGTCCTTTTCGGGATCCCAGGTTACAAACAGACTGAGTTACTTTCGCATTTATTCTTTTAGTATGGATCATCCAACAGTATTTTTATCTTAGAAAGCGACGTACGCTTCACTTATGACTTTACCAAGTATACAAACACGCTGTGATTTTATGCCTGAGGACGAGTAGCGTCAGCACATAACGCACACGCACGCAATTGCGACTTCACCATTTAATTGTCTCGGTACCAAGAGATCCTGCGCTTACACACCCATTCACATCGTGTTAACCTTGGCAACCACAGGTAAAGCGCGCGTCGCTTCGTGAGATACTACATCTAACCACTCGACTAAAGAACCTGGAATGCAAGCAATACTCCCATAGACAAAATTACTAAAAATAAAATACTGCTGGCCGGAACGTGCTTGCTGTCACCGTTTGTGTCGCTGTCATTTTCGGTCGCCCGTTACCGCAGACTACAATATAAAGGCTCCTACAAACGCGCGACACAAAGGCACCGCCCCGGTTGCGCGACTTGCGGTGCTTTTGTGTCGCGGGCGATTGTATCGGGTCTCGCGCCTGGTTGAAGGTGCCTTTACGCAGGGCCCGTTACTTTTGTGGTTTTCGTTCTATGTCACTTTCGGTCACCGCTCATTTGAGTGGATAAAAATACTGTAGGTACAGATGCCAGCTCATCAATCTACCGGAAACTGTCAAATTTTCCCAATGAACTTTGAACCTTATGCTTTAGCGATAAAGTTGATAATCTATTAAAGAAATTTGACAGATTGTACCAGCTTTATGTGCTGGCGTCTGTACCATAGTAATGATAATGACATTAAATCGAAATTCTCCGGCAGGGCAACGAGTAATGATCCAGAAAAGGAAGATATTTGTCCTCCAAAGAATACCATCCTTAATGACAAGACACCTAAATTGAACCTCATTAGTATCTGAACATCAAGACTTAATGGTACTCGTTGATTAATGCTATAACTCAATTATTTATTATTTTTATTGTACGCAAAATACGCGCATTGATGTGGTACTTTATATTCATCAAGATCTACCTCGTCTTTTCCCAACTATGTTGGGGTCAGTTTCCAGTCTAACCGAATGTAGCTGATTTCCAGTACATTACATGAAGCGACTGCTTATTTGACCAACCCAGTTACTGGGGAACACGATACCCCTTGGTAAGACTGGTTGTCAGACTTTTGGGCTTCTGACTACCCGTAACGACTTTGAAAGATCCACGAATGACATTCAGGACCATCGGTTTAACGTGCTTTCCGAGGCACGGAGGGGTCTTGATGTGTAATGGATGGTCACCCATCCATGAAACAACCGCGTTAAGCGTAACTTAACCTTTAATCGACCCGTGCGGCTGTTATTATTTAGCCACGAATCCCTCATGTGTCAAACGATAAAAACCTATATAACCTCCATAACCCAGTTACTGGGGAGCACGACAAGTAGTTCTTGGAAAGGCTGGTTGTCTGGCTTATTCGCAACATGTCGCTTAAGTGAAATGAAGTCTGTAGTTACCCTCAGTAACTGTTGCTAAAACGATTCCGTTTTCTCAGTAATGTTAGATTTTGCGATCATCGTTACTTCAAACTGCTGCTATAATTAAGTCCACAGATGCTACTAATGGATTGACGTTAGAATGTTCTTCGCTATATTAGAAGGCCTAAAGTTAATTATTGTTATTAGGAAAGATAATTAAACATGACAGTTGTTTGAAAGATGCTATACCTAGATAGAGGGCTGGCCAGCATCCTAATAACACGCTACCAATCCCAGTCTGAATCATTTCGAAGGATATTGAAATCCATTGCTTCGTAAAAATGTGTCTGCTCAACAACGTTAATAACGCAATGAATGTTGTTGAACTGTCATAATGAAAACCATTCCTACTGTTTGTGTGTAAGGCTGTATACAGAAAGAAAGCTGGAAACTTATAAGCGCTTACCAGCGCTTGAAAGCGCTGGTAACCCGCGCAGGAAAATATATGAACGCGCGCCGATAAGCACTGAACGGTGCCGACAAGTTCCGATAAGCTTCAACATGCGCTGGTCAGCGCTGGGCGCTGCCATTTAAAATTAAAGGCATATTTTGCTTGGTCTGCTTCAACCTGCTTCCTTTGTATAGAACGGACCAGCCCTGTCAAGCGCCCGTAAGCGCTTATAAGTTTCCAGCTTTCTTTCTGTATACAGCCTTACACAATAATCCCGCAGACGACGAGTTACAGTGATGTCTGGAAGATTAGGACATGCGGCGCGGAGCTCCAAATAAATCAGGCTAAAGTCAGGAGGACGATGGTTTTAACAAGTAACTGCCGAAAGCTAAAACTAGCAGAGACACTTCATCAATTCAGTCGAAAGACCATTCCCTCTCACAGAGAGGAGGCATGTGTCCCAGAAGTGGAAATTTTATAGGCTGATTATGAAAAAGTAACCCAATGTTTTTGTAAGGATGTACCTATTCGCATTAACTAAGCAAGAATTGCTTGTGAAATAAATGAATTCGAGTTAATTACACAAGGGGTAGATTTCGAACTTTTGACCTTTCGTTCATCGGTCGGATGAAACAAAAGTACAACAAGCAAAGCTACTAATTTTGACTCCCACTCACGTTTGCAAAGGTTGCTATATGTCGTGGGAACTAAATGTCAGCCTAGTGATAATCTTTAAATATATCACGCTTGGATTCTCCGAAGGGAAGCAGAAGTGTATAGCATATTTATATTTCGCCAGTTACCATCAACCAGGCTCCGGACTGCTTCTGAAAAATTCGTAATGGAAAAACTAAAAAACAGTTTGCCCGATCTGGTAATTGAATCCAATACCCCTTGTTCGGCAGTCATGCTTTCAACCTACTAAACCAACGCGACAGTATAAACTTCAAATCCAACTCAATGAAATCCAAAAACTCTTCAAGAACATTCAGTATTTTATTCACATTCAATTCCAGCCATTACTACAAATGTTCAGTGAACCCAACATTTCCACGTCGATCCTATAAATCATACAACGTGACAGGGTCGCTACTTGCCATTTTCTGATCATAACTCATGAAAGAATTTTTATGACCACCTCCATGATGCTAATGGAAGTATGAAGTACAGGGTGGAATGTTACTCATCGTCCATTTAAAAGGGAGGATCCTCCGACCAGACGAGTGATGACTCTGGTAGGCTACTACCCGACGTATAGATTTCGGGACGTGCGTCGCGCGGATAACTTTACTTGCGCGATGCAGGATTTGCGTGACGTCAGTTTGATGCGTAGTTCATATGTAGCGTTGTAGATGTCGCCACAAAGTTTTCGAATTCTTGTTGGGTAGTTAAAACCTTAAACTGTGTCCGCAAAAACACATTAGAGGGGCTAAAAGGTTTTGCAAGTGAAGCGATGTTCTTGCGTGAACTAAAATATGTGCTACATCTGCATTGCACTATAAACGTGCAAGTACTTAGGGAAGAATTTGTATTCAACGAAGAGCTGAATGGAGGCAAATAGCAACTATGTGACTCACATTACATGTAACGTAACGCTGAAATTGGGAGCATATTCCTGGACATTATTGGGTAAAGTTAGTAAAGGGACCAAAATAAAAATCAATGTTGATTTTCATTTGGTCCTAAAAGCCCTTACCAATCCAGCATTTTCACTCCTAAAGCAAATCACTAACGTAAGTATTTCTGTGTAATAAGTAAATTAATACTGTAATTTAATTACATTATTATTTCCACTTCCAATACATTGAACATCCTTTGATCAGCGCACCCGAGGCAATCTCTGATTTTGAACTCCAAAATTCATCATATATGTAAAATTATTCAGAATTCACCCTCCAGGCACTTCCATTTTGCCTAGAAAAATTGTTTAAATATCAATTTATATTTGATAAAAAGATATCTTTACAAAATCCAGTGTAAGCTGGTCCCGGACATTTTAACGCTTAACAATATTTATATACTAAAAGAGAATTTGGCTCGTAACGATAAAGATAAAAGATTTGTCTGTTCCAT
The DNA here is from genome assembly GCA_927399505.1 of Luperina testacea. Classification (NCBI taxonomy): domain Eukaryota; kingdom Metazoa; phylum Arthropoda; class Insecta; order Lepidoptera; family Noctuidae; genus Luperina; species Luperina testacea. The sequence goes on from OV656774.1 coordinate 2,242,771, forward strand.
TGTTTTGAAGTGAAAAACCGATATACTGCTTACTGATATTTTACGAGCACTTGTTTTAAATTTATAGATATATAATTTGTATGATAATATATTTAACTTCGATATAACCACGGAGGATATAACAGACTCGTTGGTAGGCATCCCATTTATCATTTCTATGCCATTAACTTCGCATTCACACATCATAAATAATATTTATTACTACATATCATACTTCACCTTGAAAACTATCTACATGAACAGGTCCAATCTGTGTGGTTCTTTCCTCAAAAGACCATTTCAGACACAGGTCTTCACATGATTTGACCAAGGTTTTGTCTGGACTTTATAAGACACTCTGATTTTGTTTCGGCAATTCTTCTCAGATAAGTCAGATAGGTATTTTAAAATATGATTGACGTGTAAAGTGTTTGTACAAATCTACTTACAGAAATAAATCATTTATCTTTTAGCAAACGCTTTTTTACTATTTAGTTTATTAAATGCACAGGCATTTAATTAATAAACTAAAAAATTTAAAAATGATTTTTACTTTTTCTTCTTTTTTTTCAATAATTTAGATGCCAGAAGTTTTATTCAGGCTCAAATCATTTATCAACAAAATTACTAAAGCTATCAGTATCTTATCTGCTTCATCATCTTCCAAACTAAAACAAAAAACCGTAATTCTCTCTTGAAAGTTAGCGACAATATTATCGTCAACAAAATCTTTAAGCGTATAACGTCCAACTTATTGAAAGGGGGACTGAAGCACCCGAAGTTTGGTCGCTCGTTAGAACCTTAAACAGTGAACGGTAATCAATATCTTCTGGTAACACTTGCCCAAACATGTCGTGGTAGACTTTTGAGAGATTTGGGTACACGTGGGTATTTATGTTTATAGGCATTGTTTTACTTCGACGTGTCTTTGTTGTAAGTTGGTTGATTGGCTGATATAATTACAGAAGCCTACATGCTTTAAGAGGGGACGGGGCCTGCGAGGAATTTGAAAAATATGTATTTGAAGAAACTATTGCCGTCGCCTTACCCATTCAGGCGCTTTATTTTGTGTAAATTATTTCATCACCACTGCTCTCAAAACGGTGAAGGAAAACATCGTAAGGCTTGTCCTACAACCATAAAATTCGAAGACATAATTTTGACGTCTACCAACCCGCACTGGGCCTGCGTGGTGGAATACGACCCACTTCCTTCTCACTGAGAGGAGGCCTGTGTCCCAGCAGTGGGAACATTATATGCTGGTTATGTTAAACTCAAACTCAAAGCATTTATTTCAATTAAACCTTGTACAGGCACTTTTGTCAAAATTAAAATAGTCCGTCAGTTAGTCAGAAAGTTGAAGCTAGTTGCCCATTCCAAAACGTAGATCTCTATGGAGAAGAACGGGCAAGAAACTTCATGGACACTTTTAAATCAAGATATTACAAATCGTGGGTACATTATTATTGTTATATGCATGAAGAAAACCAGGAAAATATTTAGAAAGGAGATCAATAAGAATGCATGTTTTTATTGAACTTAGAAGTAAATCACCCAATAATGAATTGAGTTCATGATAACAGCCCGAACGAACGATGAAGTCATAAACATCAAGCTTTGTATACGGATATGTGATCAGCACCAGTGTCGGATTAGCCACGTAGCAGGTGTAGCAAATGCTACAGGCTACGCGCTGTGGGGGCCCCGCGCTTGGACATATAAAAAACAAGTTATGGTACCCATTAGGTTCCACCATTTGTTTCATTGAAATATTAGGAAAGAATGGTCAAAAGAAACCTAAGCTCTCCGAGATTGATGCTAAAAATTTTCGAGCTCGCTTTGCTCGCTCATTTATACAAGGTTCTCTCAGAACTTGTAATCACTGTTAAATCACGCGATGATATGCGAAAAAGAATCATGAGGGTTTTTACAAAAATAGCTACTATACTGAGTATTGTTTGAAGAAAGTAATTTGACTCCAGTACTTCAACTGATATGGAACGGAAAAGAACGTATTTGTTAAGAAACATTGATTTGACTAGTGAATAATCACTACACAACTAAAACTATTGTGAGATAAAACAGAACTCTGTTTTATCTTGCAAACTTTAGAACCTTAAACAAACTAAGTTCTACCATAAGGGGTCCCTAGGTAAAATTTGCTACAGGCCCCGCGCTGCCGTAATCCGGCACTGATCAGCACTGAAGAAAATGTGAGCGTTATTGAAGCCAAATAAAAGTTGTGAAATATTTGCTTGTATAGCAAACTGCGTAGCGCAAAAACTCGGATTTCTTAACAAAAACGACGCTGATTCTAATTAGACAAAACTCACAAAAACGCCAACCATCAAAACAGACAACAAAAAACTGCTATTTATCATGTCGCAACGCGCCACCGCATGTTCAATGTTCTGTAGATTCAATTATCTGTAATGTTCTAAATCGCTATCAACCTATGTATACATACGTTAATGTTCCAGGCTCGGCTTCAATCAATATTGGCTTCAATCTAGGTAATTGTCTTGCCTCTTCTTAACATTTTCTTTTTTTTTCCTGTAATCGGCTTTGTTCCTTTTTGTCAAACTTTTATCAATCAACTCTTGTTGAAGTACCTGATCCTGTGATTGGCGGACATTTATTTTATCTTCGAATTTATTCTTGACTTTGCCTGAAAATGCCAGTCTTCCCAAGGGGGATCGTATTACCCAGTAACTTGGATTTTGGAGGTCAGATAGGCAGTCACTCCATGTAAATGTACCTATGTATTCAGTTGCATCTGCGAGGTAACTGTGTAACACTAACAGTAGCAATGTTTTTCATTGTGACAGTTCGACGACATTCATTAAGTTATTTACGTTGTTGAGCCGACAAATTTTTCGAACATACGAAGTAATGGATTTGCAATATCGTTCAAAATCATCCAGATTGTAATTGATCGTGTGTTACGCAATTAGGATGCCGGTTAGACTGGAAGCCGACCCCAACATAGATAGGAAAAGGCTAGGCAGATGATGATATTGTCTGTGAAAGCATCTTTAGGGATGATTCTCATTAGAGCGGGCCGTGCCCGGGGCGGGCCGTGTACGTGGCCCGGACGGGGCACGGATTTGAAACGTTACATAAATTTTGTATGAAGCAATTTATATTACACAGTGCATGTTCCGTGTCCCGTCCGGGCCCGCTCGACGCCACGGTTGTTGCACGGTCCCGCCCCGCCCCCTCCACGTCCGTCGTAATGCAATATAAAATCGTAATATAAATCGTGCAGCACGGACGGGCTCCGGCCCGTCCCCGCCCCGGCCTCGGCCCGCCCCGGGCACGGCCCGCTCTAATGAGAATCATCCCTTATATTTTTGCTATCTTACCTAATCTTTGCTGTTCCGTAGCTTTTTTATCCACAGCGTATATACAGTGTGACAGGGAAATTGACGCGCAAACTCAGCACACGATTTTAGAACCTCTAGCCCGGCCACCGTAGGCGCGGGCCTGCGGGCGGTGAGTAATGGGTAGCTCACCGTCCGATCAGGACCAGGCCCGTGCCGGACGGCGCGTACGTGTTCCACGCGCGCCTCAAAAAGATGTCAGCATCATACGGAGGGGCCCGTCAGGGCCGAAGCCTGCCGGGTCAGCGGGATTGTCCGAAAGGGTTACCGCTGGCTCGGAACATAAAGGGCTAAGGAAGGAACACGGGTGGGTTTTAGTCAGTAAGAGTCTGACACTCCCTTCCGCTCCACCCAGAGCGGGTCATTTGATGATTTCCCATCCTCAAAAAAAAAACAAAAAAAAAGCCCCTTAAATGGCCGTAAATCAATTCAAATCGACATTCAAAAATGTTCTTACCGAATTCTAAACCTGATTGAACCCAAGAGTATCATTAGGTACCTAAAACCAAAATCACTTGATTTCAGCTTCTCAACTCCTACGTCACCCTCAGGGCCGATCGGCATAATTAATGAGTCTCTAAGAACATCCATTGTGACGTCAGACAACGTCACAGGATTGAGCTTGTCCGTGTCCATACTTCCATAGTGTCCACTTGTCCTATCTCACTTCGTCAGACGGTCTGACGTGTCCATTAAGACACAAAAGTGGTATTTGGAATGACTTACTTCGGAAGATTTGTTTTTTTTTTTTGTGTCTCTAGAGTAGTGTTACTGGCACCCTGAACACAAGTTAAATCTTACTTTGGGTGCCAGAATTTGTCGAAATCAATCTATCCCTTTGTTGTAACGCTGCATAGTGTTTAGATAAGTGTTTTTGTACAACTGAAGTTAATAAAGAATCTTTTTTTTTTTGTGTTGAAACTAAAAAGACATTGCTGCATATCTTCAAGTTGGATTTTCAGTAGTTTTTCTTTCTGTTTTGATACCTAAACATTCAGTAGCGTTGATGTCTTGGATGATCCTATTGACTCCGCACTGGCTACCATTGTCACTAGCAAGTCTTCTATTCCCGCATGCTATTAAAGTCTTTCTTAATGACTTGCTAATTTAATTTTACAGACAGATGTGCTGCTGGGGAGTTTGTTGCGCCACTTCAAACCAGTGAAAGCACTAGGAAGTGGTGAAGGGCGGTCGTTTTGGGGGAACGTCTTATGTAATTTTGACGTTCGAAAAATGATGATTCTCAGCCAAATTTGAATTAATAACTTTTGATTTTGAATGTTTATCTAAACTTTTCACTTGAATCGCTGAAGCCTTGCCTACTTTTTTCATATAATTATGTTATTCCTTATACACCGGTCTAAGGAAAACACTGTTCTCTTATGTTCTTTGTTCACAATACTCTGATGCTAATACGCCTAAACTCACTTCGAAAAATATAAGTGACAAATAATATTTGCATTTTCTCGTGAATCTCATTTATTTCTATTACAAATTCGACTCAGGTTTTCCCCACATATTAAGCAGGTCCCAAATTAATTCACCCAATTTACCAAGAATATTTTAACCATATTTTTTTCACCTTACAACAAAACAATTGAGAATTACCTGCGCAAAAATCTAACCTCTATATTTTTCGCTAAATTAAATGCTACAGAAGCAAGATCTTTTCAAACCGAAATAGACTTAAGCTTCACTGGATTAGAATCCAATTTTGCTTAATCCCAATTATAAGGATAAACTCCCAGTATTTTAAAACATTTTGGCCTGAAAATTCCAATTGCCTTCTGCAGTAGCTGTTTGTAGAAAATTACAGTTTTTCGAGAACATTTTGTGAGCAAAATAAGTATATATACTTATTTTATCTATGTTTTTTTCGCGCCCTTTGAATGTTTCCTGTCGTGTGTTTGCTATCAGTGTACGTTTTGTGCAAATGTTCTCGAGTTCTCAGTTGTATTTTTACGAGGAACATTTATGACTATTTAGGACGTACTTACTGGACAAACTTTACTCTTGTCGATTTTATTTTGTAGGCTAGGAGTAACTTTGAGACTGAAGTTGCTAGACGCTATTTCTAATGTGGTTGTAAACATTAGTGTTACTACTATCTCGAACTAGATTAGTGTCGTAAGCAATCACATTGTTGTAACAGAATATAACTATCAATTACAGTGCGTGCCACGTAAGAAGAGACTTGACACACCACGTGGTTTGACATGCGCAGTACACGATTTTAGGTATCTTTAGCGGTATGAGGTCTGAGTGCGGGACGGGACCGGACGTCATAGGGGCGGCGGAAAGAGGCGGAGGAGGCGGGGTTAAGTCTCTTCTTACGTGGCACGCACTGTACTTTAGTTTCCTAACAAAGCGGTGAACAGTCACAATAACGGCCGTCTAAATACATAGCGTTTTCTGACACCTTAATATCAAATACTAGTGAAAATGTCAGATTTTCATGACGGACGTTATAATATGACCGAGCCGCTTTTCTAGTAAGCCGTAGCGTTAACATCTTATTTGTGTCAATAGCAGCTGGGCTTATGAAAGATCTTCTTTTACTGAATAATGGAGTTCGGGAAAGATTCCCATAATCACCTCCAGTAATGACAGTTTATTGTTTCAAAAGACAGGAAAAATCCGTAATAGACAGTGTCTTCCTAAGGGATGCTCCCTTAACGTCGCCTTTTACGACGACCGTGGGTAGGAAAGATCCGATTCCTACCCAGAAGTGTCGTTAAATGCGCTCTTCAATTTTACGGAAACTGAGTATGGTGATTTCGGGCAATAACACATCATTACATTCTGTATGTGTATAGTGTGTCGCCGACGGAACGGAGTGTTGCCATTTAAATATGTAGCGGTACCTACAACGCCACAAGCAAAACAACGCGTCATACTGACGTCACGCAAAATCCTGCATCGCGCAAGCAGAGTTTATCGCGCGCAACTAGCATAGATACAAAGGCCCGACATGAATCATCGGGCAGTTGCCCGCCAGACACAACACCCGTCTGTTCGGAGGATCCTTCCTTTTCTATAGAGTATGAGTGAACTTTACACCCTGTTCCTCATACCTCTACAAATATTATATTATACACATAATTATAAAGGCTTAGAACGTGTATGTAATCTATTTTTATGTTTTGTTTTGTATCTCATTTTATGCTGCACCGTTTGACGTCATAAGTTCAACGCCGAGTGTCGCTGAAAACCAGCGCTGTGGATCCCTCTTGCCCACGTGCTTGTCACAGCATTATTGTGAGCGATGGCGGTTCTGCGTGGACGAGGCCCAAGTTTTTTTTTTGGTTTTTCTTTAGTAACACCTATTTATTTCGCCAGTTACGGTTAAGTCCCATTTAATACTTTTGTCCTTTCCGTTATTGTTAATGATCTCACTCTAACTCATCATTCGATTATTTTACAACACTATTAAATATTTACGTCGTCGTCACATTGTTTGTTTACTGAACGACATAGATAACAATTAACAGTGTTGTTATTATGAGCTAACATGTTTACAGTATAATGTTTGTAGACTACTGTTGTGTCGTTAAGTACTAATTGAGATATACGTCACGAACTAACAAGAATCGTTTACGTAGTTACTTTATAGGTGGAGATACGAATACAAAGTTCTGTTTAGTTTATTCAAGGAGCTTATTTTGTTGTCATCAATCAGCATGACTTAAGAACATTATAGATCTCTCTAAGACTGGTTTGTTGGTCTAGTGTTTGTATCGGTAACCCTTTCGGAAAATCCAGCAATAGGGCTTCTATTGCTGGATTGTCCGAAAGGGTTACCGCTGGCCCGGAACATAAAGGGCTAAGGAAGGAACACGGGTGGGTTTTAGTCAGTAAGAGTCTGACACTCCCTTCCGCTCCACCCAAACCGGGAGGGGTCATTTGATGATTTCCCATCCTGAAAAAAAAAAGCTCTATTGCTGAGCAGGACGTTAAGGCTTCCATTGCCAGGTTGGGAAAAGTGTTATTGGGCTTTTTTCATCAGGAATTTCTCCTTTTTATTATTTTTTGCGCAGAGTCTGGATTTGGCATTAGGCAATAGGCTCGTCCCCTATTACAGTACCCGGCGATAAATATTGCACATCGACCTTTTTACACAAAACCATTTTATACAAAGAATAAAAAATTATCAAAAGAAGCAAATCATAATTGTTTTAACAGCTCCTAATAGATACCGGACTGTTTGTATTTCGTGCGACAGAGATAACGCTCTACAAAGCCGAAATTAGCCGATTGTCTGTGGCTACTGTACATGGGACTTAAACATAACTGGCTAAATGTGAGTGTACTATAGGTACACCTATGTCTTACCCTTCGGGATTACAGTCGTGATGTTATGCTATTTTATCTCTACTTTCTTTAACACGTCTTATTCTGTCAATGTAGGTAAATGCAAACGAGAAAACTTCACAATTTAGGCAATACTTCACAGTATTGAAAACTGCAGAACTTAGGCAATTCTTCACAGTATTGAAAACTTCACAATTTAGGCAATTCTTCACAGTATTGAAAACTTCACAATTTAGGCAATTCTTCACAGTATTGAAAACTTCACAATTTAGGCAATTCTTCACAGTATTGAAAACTTCACAATTTACGCAATACTTCACAGTATTGAAAACTTCAGAACTTAGGCAATACTTCACAGTATTGATAACTTTAGAACTTAAGCAAGGCAATTCTTCACAGTATTGAAAACTCCAGAAATTAGGCGATTCTTCACAATATTGAACACTTCACAATTTAGGCAATACTTCACAGTATTGATAACTTCAGAACTTAGGCAATTCTTCACAGTATTGAAAACTCCAGAAATTAGACGATTCTTCACAAAATTGAACACTTCACAATTTAGGTAATACTTCACAGTATTGAAAACTTCAAAATTTAGACAATTCTTCACAGTATTGCCTAAATTGTTAAGTTTTTCTAACAGTAGTCAATTTTTTTTTTTTTTAACGTTGCCCCACACTAGGAATTACTCCTGTATCATGGGTGCGTTTACAAACATTTAAATTCACATACACAAACAGCCAGACCCGGAACAACTACCTGTAGGCATTACAAATATTTGTTCCGTGCGGGAATCGAACCCGCGACACGCAGCGCAGCAGTCGATCGCTCAGCCACTGCGCCAACCAATCTGTTCATTGCAGCAGAAGTACAATGCAATTTTGAACAAAGATTTCACTCAATAACTGAGATTAAAAAAAACGGAAATGTCAATATTAATGTTAATCGACTTTTGTTGCTGACTGTACCAATTTATACCAGCTCATCCTTGACAGAATGACCCACAAAAAATATTTTTGAACAAGCAGACTACCCATTTCATTATATCCCCTCTAGGGTTATAATGAAATGGGTAGTCTGCTTGTCAATATCATCTAAAAGCATCCAATAACAATGGCTGCCCATCCATATTTTTCTAAAGACTAGGTTGTAAATCACAGTGATTGTATCTGGGCCCGTAGTGGCTCTTTTGTGCACACTAATGGAATATTGAAACCCAAAATTTAGGCCAACTGTGTTTGACAGACGGCGCCTCCTAAGGGTTGCTAGGCATTGATGCGTAACATCGATATGATAATCACCAGCTGGCCTCTAATTTAACATTTTTTTTGATGTGAAACATCTATAGCCGCACGTAAAACAAATTACTGGCGTGGCGACGTATGCCGTGGCGACGCGTCGCCACGCTATATGATGGTGTATATATACAGTCACAGTCTTGTGTACTGTGTGGCGACGCGTCGCCATGCGCAATGTTTCACATCTGCCAGGCGTCCCGTTACGGCTCACTTTTTTTAATAAAGAGGCAAGTAGACACTCATGGTGATTTAACCTATTAACTTAAAAAAGCCGTTTAAAGCTGGTCTGGAGACTTTATTGAAGACACTGAAATAACCTCAACATTCGATGTTTTGACAGCTCAAAAGTACGAGCGATTTATTTTCACACTGAACAAATACTTTAATAACTGTTTGTCCAACTTTCAGTATATATTCGTGTGAGTTTTATTAGCTAATGGGGCGATGTATTAATTACTATTTTAAAGGATTGCGCTTTACCATTAGCAGCTCTGGTGCCATACATTGTCATCCCAAGATCTTACGGCCTCGTAAAATTACTTTCTGTGTTATAAATTATGTCAACATTCGACTGAAGCTAAATTAAAATGATGGACACGCCAGATATTTATTAAATATCTACCATAGTTTCTGATTTTAAGACTAGTTCACCTTGTGAAATAGCAAGTTGTGCAAAATGTCATCCGACATCAACTGTCAAACTAGTGCATGGAGTTATTAACTGTCAAGTTAGTTTCACTCACAATAAAGTGGCTCAGCGCTTTCGAGCGCTTTAGCGCAACATGCATCTATTTGCAACAATAAAATCTAAGTCATAAAGAAGCAATGTAAGTGTTGAGTTTTTCTATTTTTGTAATCATCCTTTGATTCATCCAAATATGGTGCCGAAAAGATAGCACTTTTAAAATTGTTAACGAGTAATTTTAAATTGTCCGTGCGATTATAATAATGGATATTTAGAAATATCTATAAAACATAAAATAAATTAGAAATCAAGGTACAGATTTGATAAGTGTTGATTCATAGAATAACTATACCAATGTTCTTTTCAAATTATCATCTGTCAACAGCTGCACAGTTATGCAAGTTCGCATTTCAATACTATGCCAAGGCTAACTGGATGCAGCTAAATACCAGTCTTTTTATATGGAGCGACTGCCTATCTGACCGCCAACCCCAGTTACTGTACAACACAATACCCCTTGGTAAGACTGGTTGTCAGACTTTCAGGCTTTTCACTTCACTTCACTTCTGACTCGTAACGACTTGTCAAATATCTACGAATCACAACCGGGACCAACGGCTTAATGTGCTTTCCGAGGCACGGAGAGGATTCGATATGTAATGGACGATCACACATCCACGGACCGACCGCGGCAAACGTAGCTTAACCTTCGATCGACCCGTGGGGCTATTATCGTTTAGCCACGAGCCTTTCTTTTATTTACGTCAAGTAATGATATTAAATTGCATGCTAAAATAGCAAGTTTTTCTTACACAAGGATTGCATGTATAAAATAATATACTTATGGAAAACCTTCGCTCACCAGCATTGAATATTTCGTTCAACATTGGAATTTCAATATCGCATACCAATGCACTCATTTCATTTTATTTAACATGAAATACGAAATAAAATTCGATTGTAATTACAAGGTAATGTTTTTTTTATGTTGGTTAATTTAATATTGATTATCAATAAAAATGTTGATACAGAAAAACACTTGTTTTAATATTAATATATGGTATAATTTAATTATATTTGTAGATAAAATAAAAACATCGAAATAAAGTCTGTACCCTAGTATGAGGCTAGTAGTCAGAAAATTTAAAGTCAAATTGTTTATTGTTATTTTTTTTTTTGTTTGTTTTTTTTTTTATTTTTATGCGTCATGTTTGCCGCAAATAAACGTTTTTTCTTTCTTTCTAAATCATTTATTTCAAAAAGGCCATTGAACATCAAAATTTACATGAATATAGAATTGATCCTAAGCCCTTCTAAAAGGTAAATTCGACGGGCGCAAAGTAAAAAGAGTCATCTACAAAACAGCTACTTTTCAGGAGAGCGCATAATAGGAAAAAATGCTCCCATTTTGTCAATTTTAAACCAAATTTATTGAAATTTTCATCATTGCTTCATTATTTAATAATATATCCACATGTATATTTCATTTCTTCTAATTATGTTTAAATTACGAGATATTGTAGTTGTCTGCATCTACATTGCGCTTAAAAATATGACAACTGTGTTAACTACCACTTGGTCGTTTCTACGTGGGAATTCTAATAGATCTTCTCGGTTCATAATATCGCATTGTCGTCTCGTTTTGCCCAAATTCACCAATAATTTACGTCTTTCCATGTCTATTGTGTTGAACCCAAACTGTTTACTAATATGATAACACTTTTACACACACTTATCACTTAACAAACCAAAACAAACAAAATTCGTGCCGGCCGACGTAGAACATGTCATCTGACTGATGACCAAATATGACTGACCGCTGGTCCCCCGCGCGTCCCGCGTATAAACGGCCAGGCGGTAGTTATCCGCATCTACATCGTGCAATTTCACAAAACAGGCGTAGTTGTCTTCTTTTACGTGACAAAAGTACCAAAAATAAGGTGATATTTTTGTTTTTGCTATGTTGTAGAACATGATATTTTAAGTTAGTTTTTACAAAAAAGCAAAAATCTCAAAATTGCAGTTGTCTTTTTTTACTTTGCTTCCGTCGAATTGGTACGGAGAAGAATGGGCGAGAAACTCCATAGGTATCACGCTCTCTCCATAGTGACACAATTAGATTATTATTTCCAATAAAAATGTTCTTAAACATAAATGCAATTTGCTAAATCGTTTCCAATTATTACTCTCACAGTGCGAACATCTAACCACAGCCGACCGCAGTGTCCACCGACCCTGTGAATCATTCGAAATTGACTGAATTTGAAATATCGATCTGAATTAATAACTCTGTGGATTGGCAGCGAGTATTGTTCATTTGTCACTATTGTTTTTAGTTATTGAGTAAATTATGGCGCTGACGTTCAGTGTGGTGGGCAGAGATTGTGGTTTTTGTGCGAAAATGAATACGGTTATTTTTTTTTTTTTATAGAAAGGGTTTACTATACCAACTTATTGGATAATCACTTTTAAGGAGATGGATTAAGAATTGGATTCCAAGCCTGGTGTATAGAAATGTCCTAGTTAAAATATTCCATTTTGTTCTTTCATTAAATTAAAGATTTAAAAAAATCAAGATATTATTAAGAATTAAGAACATATTATCATGTTCTCTGGGCAATAAAAATAAAATAAATTCTGTTAACGATAATAATAAATAAGTAACAGTTAGTTTCCATACATTTAAATACATACCTAATTATTTACCTACTTATAATTAGTAATAATAATTGATACTGTGGATACAGCAGTCATTGTGGTGACAGTCGTGACGTAACAGCCAAGAGCCTCAACCAACACTCTCTCATTAGGCAGATGGATCAAGGATTTGATCCAGTAAGCGGTACTTCTGAACACGGCGCGTATCGTTAGGAGGTTCGTCTCACAGGAGCGCTGACCACCGATAGTTTGGCCCCTTTTCGCAATACCCGTGGGCTATATTTTGGTATTTCTTTTTTATAAAAAAAAATGTAATTAATATGTATTTAAATGTACCTAATAGTGAAGGTTTTTTCATTTTATTGACACACAGAAACCATTATGTATCTAACAGAAACATTACGAAGCCTCTGAATCACAAACTAGGTAGAAACCGTATGTCAGGACTAATTTCAACTAACCAAAACCGTTCCAACGCCGAAGGAAACCTTCATTTTTTCCCAACCGATGGTTGATCGCAATTCTTCGCATCAACCCATTCCTTTTGGAAAACAACCAAGGGGCCTAAAAAGGCCACTTTGGCAGAATCATAAAAGGATAACATTATTAATCATAATGGACAGTTAACTGTTAAGTTAATCGTATCAAATCATTAATTAATATAATTTCATTCCTGATTTTATCCTTCAAAGAGACTCCGAGCATAGCTCGCTCCATAGTGCGCTGAGTGACCTTAAATTTGTGGACCAGCCCGACCGTCAGTGTCCACGTTTCAGCACCGTAACTAATAGTACCTTTACCTATAATAAATCCCTCCAACGCGTGCATAGAACACAAGCCCCTACATTTTGTAAAGACTTCATGTTTTTCCTGAATAAAGTATGCAGGGCTTCCTCAGAGGGTTCCATTTCCTCATAAATTATACATTTTTACTTTCATTCACCTCGTTAGGCCGTTTAAAGTGAAGCGATTTGGGTGTCTTGTTACTAAATCAGCGTGAAATACATTAGGAAGGAATATTTTGCTTATTTAGGACCTTTTTGGTGGAGAACAATGGTGTGATTATAAGACGGATAAGGCTGATCACACACTACAACGCGCCAAGTGACGTGATTTATACATACAAATTCAATAAAATCGCGCTTCCGCGCGGAGTATTTGGCTCCGTTTCCCGCGCCCCGTCTCGTGGCGCATTACAGTGTGTGATCCGCCTTAATCCAGTAAACGCGTGAATGGTATGGAAGTTAGTTTGAGATGATATGTTTTAGGATGCGTTGATAGAATGGGAAATCATTTATAGTAACAGTTCTAGTATCTAGTGGGGCTGCGAGAAAACGACTGTGTCGTTACCACAATTTGCTCTATTTCTGACGCCTAATTAAAATTAATGATTTCTAAACTCACGCCTTCTTCTCATTGGATAGACAGAAAATACAGAAAGTCACCTGCTACGATCCTTACGTACCTTTTACTTCATTTACCTACATTCATAAATCTGGTCTACCTACGCAGGTTCCGATACAATAGAGTCAAAAACAATGATAAAAAAATTAAAACAAAATTTCACAGTTTAAAATTACAAGCCCACTGGCACACATTGTCAGCTTAAATTGTTTAAAATGAAGTATGTAGTGGAATTGTTGCCAGTCCATAACTTATCTAGTAGATTTCTAGTAGCTACGGAAATTAATTTTCTTTTGAAGACTTTTACGGCACTACACAAATGATAAATTGTTTCAATGCTGGACTGCTTTTAACAGAACGATACACTTACAGTTAGTGAAGAAAATTTGATGGAATGACCATGCTTGGTAAATGAATTGGTGAAGCAGTAAGTTCATCATTTCAGCCGAAAGACGTCCATTGCTAGACATAGGTATCCCCCAAGCATCGAGACTTCAATCAGTTCTGTGCTTCTCGCATCCAGCGGATTCTTGCGGGCTTCATCTTCAAATTTTACCACTGTTAAAAATTTATCAATTTTATATTTTATTTTTACCAATGTTATCAATTTCTATCAGTCAATTTCAATTTTAATTTTTTGTCGTTAATTTTAATCCTAGTTTCATTTATGTTTATTTCATATCTATACATGCCGATGTTAATTCATTTTTAATTTATGAATGTTTTTATAATTTTTTTATTTTTACTTAATTTCTTATCAATTTTATTCATGATACAATGTCAACCTCTGCCAATTTTATAATTTTTAATCAAAATTTCTAATTTGAATTGCATTTAATTGTAACTTTTTACCGAAGTTACCAATTTATCAATATTAGCGCTTATTACTAAGTAAGTTAGCTTATTTCTATGATTCATTGTTTTAAGCATGTTGTGTTTACCTATAAGTAATTGATGCACTGTTATTTTTGCTTTTAAAAGTGTATTATGTGGTTGTATTAGTGTAATTAATTGTTGGTGAACCTAATAAAATAAATAAAATAAAATTCATCGGTCCACCTTGTGGGAGGCCTTTCTACGTCTTGCGTTACGCGGTCGCCACTTCAGAACCTTTCAGCCCCAGCAGTAAGCAACGTAAGAACTTTTAGCGAAAAGGATGATACAGTAAACTTTATGTTTTATTAGATGGCAAACAGTCTGGTGGCTACCAGATGGTAGTTAGTCACCACCGCCTATGGACATCAGTAATACCAGAGACATCGCTGGTGGGTTTTTATTCTAGAGACGAAGTTAAAACGTCTCATGTGTTTTTGCACAAAGAGAGGGGTTTGTGGCGTACGAGTCGATAGATCAGGTTAAGCTACCATCAATGAAACGATTCCTATACCATTTTCTCGCCTAAAACTATAAACCATTACAGGAACTGAATATAAATCCGGACTAAACTCAAATAAAAAAGAAGAAAGAAGTGAATTTAAACTTTAAGCCGCTTTAGCGCTCAATAAGAAAATTGAAGCACTTATAGAATCAGCTCAGTGCTTTACTGTTGCAGCGTTCTTTATCTCTTCCACTTAAATTTGAAAGTAGTGGTTCACATTGGAAGATTGTCTGTTATGTGATAGATCTGTGAAGAGGAAGATACACAAATGTTTGAACACATATACACTTACAGCGGGGAAATTGCATAACACACTATCAGTAACAATACTTTGACAGTTCAACAACATTCATTGCGTTATTTACGTTGTTAAGCAGACACATTTTTCGAAAAAATGAAGCAATGGATTTGCAATATCCTTCAAAATGATTCAGATCGAGATTGATAGTAAGATACTCAATCAGGATGCTGGTTCGATGTTAATCAAGTGTTTAAAACAGTGCCTAAAGATATGAGCAAGGGATTAGTTGACATTTCTGTAGATGCATTGCTTGTCACTTATGGAATACTAGCTGCGCTCCGTGGTTTCTAAGTCTCGATCCTGTGGGAATATAGGGATAAAAAGTCCTAATCCAGGACAAAATCTACCCATGTGCCAACTTTCATCCAAATTCGTTTAGCAGTTTTCACGCTAAACGGCTAAAAAACAAACAGAAAAAAGCAAATCTTTTCTCTTTATAATAACAGTTTAGATATCAAGTGAAGGAGCAAGTTTTCAGCAGCATCCGATTAGAATATAGATGATGACGACGATTATCAAGTACCTACCTAAACGATAAATAAACATTTGTACAAAAGGACTAGAAATTCAAGACGAAATACGTAATGAAATAACATCTACCAATGATATAATTATAGGTAAATGGACAATATGGACTAAAATAAATACTTTGACAACGACACTGGTCGTCTTTAAGGCCCTTAACGAGACCGTCCCTAACAAAGTTAGCACAGCTGAAGAGACGAAATCAAAGCGACAAAATCAAAAGGAACCAACACAAAACATAAGAATAAAACGTAAAGATAAAACGGGGACAAAAGAAGGCGTTTTATAGTCGTCACAAAACACTGATTGAGGTCGAAACTCGTAAAACTTATAAATCAAACCTCTACAATACCTCGGGGCCTGCCGACCCCTTTAAGCTTTAGTTTTACAATCTGTAAGCCGTTGATGTTGAATTAGAAATTTATGCTGATTTCAGTGGTTGAACTGATTGCGTACTTGTAGGGATGTTGGAGTTTCTTGGCCGTTCTTCTGCATAGGTACTTACGAGTAATAGACCTCCAGACCGTATTTCGGCCATGTGGCCAATCTCAACGAAGACTAGCCTTCGGCGCGGGAGATATTGTAGTGCACAAGTGTTTGTGCAGACACAGGTGCACTCTCTCTTTCCTCACTCTCACAGTCCGATGGGACGGCAGTCCATCACAACCGAAGAGAGATCAGATACAGGACCAACGGCTTAACGTGCTTTCCGAGACACGGGGGTATCACACCGCCAACTTCCAAACTCCGGCTGTTACTAAGAAATTCCTAATGGAAAAACCAATAACACTTATCCCGACCTGGGAATCTAATCTAGGACACCAGACTCGACAGTCGTACTGACAACCACGAGACCACGCGAGCAGTTACTATGCTTTGCCGCGCGCAGTTCGCAAGCGGCTAGCGAGAGGCGCATTCGCCAGGTCTGGACACACCTTAACGTGCTTTCCGAGGCACGGAGGGGTCTCGGTATGTAAAGATGGTCACCCATCCACAGACCAACCACGGCAAGCCTAGCTTAACCTGATCGACCGACCTGTGCGACTGTTATTATTTAGCCACGGGCCCTCTCTTCAAAAAAAAAATTAACTTAAAAGCTCCAAGCCCTGAATACACAATTAAAGTTCTTATTCTGCTAGTTCCGGCAAAAAATCGACGAAAACTAGTAAATAATTCTGGAGATTGATCAGCATTAACCTCTTTTTTGAAAAAGCTTGGCAATCACCAAGGTCAGTATGATAATATTTTTTGTAACTGTCATTAAAAATCTTAAACTTAATTCAAGTAGCCAATCCTACACATTTCGCTGAATATTTTCTCTTCATTAACCACTAAGAAAGAGAGATATTTTTCCGAATACATATTATACACATCGTCAACGCAGTTTTAAGCACTGCTTACCCACAAACAAAGCGTATAGATAAATAAGTACGAACGATTGAAATTAAAGCTCTCATACAACACGCTGACACACCTATTTATAAGGTAATCAATCATTTGCAATGGGATGTTAACGTCAGCCATGTATACGGTGAAAGTGGGACAGTCTTTCTCATTATTCTTTTTTTTGTGGCTGTATCTATTTGATTCTTATATTAAATCGCCAACCCGCCTTGCGCAAGCGAGGTGATCAATGCTCGTACTTTGGAGAAAGTACGAGCATTGATTTAACTTGATTCAATTTTTTCATATTTTTTCTCATACAGAGGTTTTTTTTTTCAGGATGGGAAATCATCAAATGACCCCTCCCGCTCTGGGTGCAGCGGAAGGGAGTGTCAGACTCTTACTGACTAAAACCCACCCGTGTTCCTTCCTTAGCCGTTTATGTTCCGGGCCAGCGGTAACCCTTTCGAACAATCCCGCTTGTACAGAGGTATGAGAAAAATCCTTTGCACATTGCAATGGGCCTGCCTCCTATTACATGGGGTTTAAACATACCTAATTGTCGAAATATGGTTGTACGTATGTATACCTCACCTCAACAATCCGAGGAAAATAGGCGTGATAATATGGTATGTCTCTTGCCAATATCCGGAAAAGCTTTCGGTTAGCCACTTAGCTATACAAATAGTTGTTCTTTAAGTTACTTCGCCAATCAATTAATAGATTAGTTATCCTTAACACACCGAATGAATACATATATACCAAACATAGGTATCCAATAAGCACAATATTTTTGTTGGTGTAAGATTTGCAGATTGAACTCTTCGTCTTATGGCTTCTGCAAACCAGCGCGACGCGCGGCACGAATCGCGCGCTACAAAAAGGCACCGCTCGTTGCGCGACTTGCGGTGCCTTTGTGTCGCGCGCGATTTTATCACGTGTCGCGCCTGTTTGAAGGATTTTCATTCAGCGTTATAGCACCTTGTTAGCAACTTGGTGTTGAGTTGTTATGATATCTGGCGTTTGCGATGGATCGCATAATTTGAAACATAATCTTCTTCGTATGTATACGTGGTGATATGACATTGAAGAAATCATTGATCGCTAATATAAAACATAGATAGATATACATAATATAGAGCAGTAGTGTCCCAGTAGTAACGAGCTTATGAGTTGTCGTGCCTCGTGGGTTTGAAAGAAAACATCGTGAGGAAACCGGCGTGTCCTACAACCAAAAATTCGAAGACATATGACATCTACCAACCCGCACTGGGCCCACGTGGTGGATTTTAGCCCAGAAAGGAGGCCTGTGTCCATAGGGGGGACCTTACAAGCTGATTATGATAATATAAAACATGAAGAAGAAGTTTACCGTGTAACAGTAGGTACAGTAAAAATATCCACAAATCATTCAATATCATGGTCATCCCAGTTCATACATCACGGATACTACTGAGTGCCCAATATAACGCGTTTAGTGAAATACGCCGCGTATTTGCGTACTACGCACTTTTGACAATACGTAACAATTCTGAAGAGCTTTCTTATTGATCTCGCTTTGACGAAGATTTTATTTATTCATTTATGTACACACGCATAAACAGACAAGAAGAAAGGAACAGAGAAAATCTTACAAACGCTGAGAAGCGAGCAAGGCAAGGCTTTCTGCTGTTGTCATTGATATCTACACACATCAACAGAATCTAGGGATACCTTAATCCTAAATTATTTACGAATTTATAGTGTAATTAAAAAAAACAAAAGAAAAAACAAAATACGGTGGCAAAATTGTTAGTAATTCGTTACGTTAAGGAAAATTTAAATTAATAATGAAAAGAGATCAGATTGTTTTTCTTTTTAATTTAACGTGCCGTGTGAGCTTTAAGAGTCATGTCACGTCGTCATTTGAGTGGAGATGAAATGTTACGAGCCGTGGGCATGTTAGAATAAAAGTACATAAAAAATAAAAGTTGGACTCATGCGAAGACTTGTATAGATGTTATAAAAGTTGGACTCCTGAGAAAGTTGGACTCTTGCGAACAGAGGGTTAAAATTCTCTGAGAAATACAGGCCTCGCCGATGAAAAATTAAAAACTTAGTACGAGACCCTCGGTGCGCGAATCCGACTCGCTCTTAACCGGTTTTTTATCCTAATTTAAAGCTGATTAAGTAGCATGTAGTAGCTGTTTCCTACGACTTTGCCTGCTTAGCTTTGCTTTGCCTTTTTGTGTATTTTGTATTTCAACATTTTTTTTTATGAGGTCCTCTATCTCTCTGTATTTTTCATTATATTATATACTAGAAAGAGAGAGAGAGATAGATGGTTTTCATGGTTTTCGAGGGTGATGAAGCCAGTAATGAGGACAGAATGAAAATCCAAAACGGCGCTTCGTAATTTTCCAAATGGTTCATCATGGGTGTCGTTTTCATGGTTTTCGAGGTTACTAAAACCGATAGCAAGTTCAAAATGAAAACCCAAGATGGTGACAAAAAAACAAAAAAAAAAACAAACACAAAAAAAAAAACAAAACACAAAACACACAAACTAAAACACACACACACAAAAAACGCACGCACATTAAAAACTTATACTAGATGGCTCTGTATTATATTTAAAACGCGTATCTCTCGCCTCTTTCTAATATACGAGTGTGTGTACGTGTGTCGTTCCTGATGAAGGTCCCCCGACCGCACGCTTTTATGTCCTTCTAAGGGTCCTTCGCTACCACTGAACCAACTTAGTTTGCTTTCGCATTTAGGTATATTATTACTTTGAATTATGTAACGGCAGGAAGTAAGCCGACACGAATCAATTTACAATGACACCAAATTCAAAATTCAATTCATGATCTAAAATAAACCCTACATAATCACAAACAGATGTATTCTATCTGATATTTGACAGGTCCGTTGAAAAGGGTTTAAAGTAAACTTCGGACACGACCAATGTTTCGAGAACATGCCTGAACAAACCCGAACTGTGGGCCCTAAACTATGTATCTGGATTTTTGACTGCGCAAATATTATTGGGATGTGTTTGAGCCAGCTAAAGGAATCTTGTTTTCAATTTAATTGATTATTTTGGGGGATTTGATGCTCAAAGAGAACCAAGGTAACCGACATAGCCCAAAGAATTGCCAAACTTAAGTGGCAGTGGGCAGGGCACAAAGGTTCTGGTTTGGCGACCGCATACCGGAAGACGTAGCGTTGGAAGGCCTCCCACAAGGTGGACCGACGACCTTGTGAAAGCCGCAGGAACCCGTTGGATGCGAGAAGCACAACCGCAAAAGCAAAAGCAATACCGGTCGAAGTGGAGGTGCTTGGTGGATGCCTATGTCAGGTTAAATAAGCCGTTTAGTTAATCGCCTGGCCTTTGGAAGTAGTGCTCGCTTCGCTTCGCTCTCTTTGCTCGCTCGCGTTTGATCACAGTTCTAACCTAACCTAACCCATTTGATCGGGGTACCCTGGCTTAGTTACTGCGACCAGTTCGGCTCTCGCGTGATTGGTTACAGTTCCAACCTAATCCATAATATTGAATATCATTCAGGCCGTTAGTTGAACGGCCGCCGTTTAGTTATAAGGCTAGGCGGTTAACTAAATGGCTAATTAAACCAGTTGGCTGCGACAAATATATTAATTTTGTCGAAATAGACCGACCGGAAACCTCATATTCAGCTTAGCCAAAGTTTTTTGTTCTACAGATGACAAGTTCGAACCCCACATGGAACAAATATTTTTTATAGCAACCGAATTGCTTGGTAGATATATATTCCGGGTATCGTTCGTGTTTGTCATATTTCCCCAGTGTACCGGTACGTGTGTTCTAGAGTTTATTTGACAGAAATATCTCATCTGAATTGATATATTTTGTGGTACAAAACAACCTCATTTTAATTAGTAAGTAGCGGCAAAAATAACTAATAATTACAGAACAAAGAACACAACAAAACAACATTAAAGAACCAAATTTTCGAAGACATGATTGTGATAGCTACAACGACCCTATTCATCATCATTTCCAGCCTATAGCAGTCCACTGCTGGCCATAGGCCTCTCCTATTGCACGCCATTCAACTTGATTTTCGGCAACTCTCATGCAGCTGCTACCAGCCATCCTGCGAAGATCGTCGCTCCACCTAGCCTGAGGGCGTAGTACCTTACGTTTACCGATTCGCGGTCTCCACTCAAGAACACGTCTACGCCAACGGTCATCGGTTCTACGGCTAATATGGCAGGCCCATTGCCACTTTAGCTTGCTTATTTTGTGAGCTATGTCGACAACAACACAGAGCGTAATGCTCGAAAACTGATTAGAATTTAGAAAAAGTGTATTTTTTTTTTTATTATATTATTTTTCAGCTCCCTCCTACCAACTGAGAACGCAGCTAAACAGCATTGTCCTAAACACTTTTTCTAATTCTAATCAGTTTTCGAGCATCACGCTCTGCAAAGCTCCGCTGGTGTCTGTCTGTCTGTCTGCTCTTACCTCCTCACGCTCAAACCGCTGAACCGATTTAGATGAAATTTGGTATAGAGATAGTTTGAGTCTCTGAAAAGGATATAGGATAGTTTTTATCCCGATATTCTCATGGGAAACTTATGCGGGTGAAGCCGCGGGATGCTGCTAGTACATAGATAAAAGTTTCGATAAATCAACGGTTAGTGAACGGATTTAGATGAAATTTGGTAGGTAGATAGATTAGGACTTGTATTAACATATATGCTTTTTATCCCAAAATAACGCCGAAGTAGCAGGCAACAGCTAGTGTTTGATAAAAGTCGTTTTCGATAAGTTTCACTTTTCCGGAACATGTAGTTCGAAAATGGGTAGGAATTCGAAAAAGTGTGTAAGATAAAAGTTGTAGGAAATTGTATTAGCTTTCATTACGTAGAAGATATTTTTTCTCTACGACGCACCGTTTTAAAGATGTTAGTGAAAAACTCAAAAGTGGGAACTTTTATCGCTTCCCCACTCCGGCTCACCGACGCGGGGACTTTTAGTATGTTTACTCCCTAAGCACCCTGAACAACTTTCTGAAGAAATCGCTTAGGGCCCAGCTCACGCACTCTACACTCCTTGTGGGTCATTCGTTGGTAAACTGCGACAAAGTGGATTGATTGATTTTTTGTGAAACCAACTTGATCTGAACAGTACCCAAAAACACAATTTCCAAAGTACACTTTCATACATACAGCTCGATCACTGCTCTCAAAGCGGTAAAGGAAAACATCGTGAAAAAACAGGCATGTCCTAGAACCAAAAATTCGAAGCTTACCAACCCGCATTGGACCCACAAGGTAAGTGTTATTCTACTTCCGGTCCTGCTCGACTTAGTTAATTTAAATAATAACTTTAACGTCAATATTTTAGTATTTAATAGGTAATTATTATGAATTTATTTAATTTATGCTTGGTGTTTAAAATAATCAGAATTGTTGAATGTCCAATCAAGCGCCTTCAGGTTGTCAGCTTCCGGTACGCCAATATTAAGTTTGAATTAATTATTGCTTAAGATTATTGATTTAGATACTTACTTTATTTCTTTTATTTCTTTGTTAATAATTGTTCTTTAATTTTTCTCAATATAGTCAGTAATACGATCAAAATATTAAGCTATAGGGAATTCTATTAATACCGTTGTGTTAGGCAGTTCGAACCAATCGTTTTGTAACCGTCACCAAGTGCAAACGCCGTAAGTGAAAACTCTATCCTATTTTAAAAAAAATGAACGTGTTATAGTGCAAATATATCATTTGTTGTGACCATCCTGATTCCTGACTGTGCCCACCGTTTCACAGTAGATTACAGCCCACTCCCCCTCGAGGAGCGGAGGCCTCTCTCCCAGCAGTGGGGACAGTATTGGCTGATTTTGCTTTTGCTATACAGCTCTATTTACTGAAGCACACCCATTAAATTAACTAGGCTTAATGTTGTAACTCAGCAGACTTACATAAACCCAACTTACTACAGTAACACATCTTTATGTGAATGTCAACAAAATAACAACCCTCTAATAACAAAATACAACACTAATTACGCTACTAAGCCGTTAACTGGCGATGTTATGGACATACATAAAAATGTCTAACATAAACTTAAAATGGCGGCCGACGCGTTTTATGTTCCCAAGTTATGTACTGTATCGATATATTGCTTATTTTTACACTTGATTGAACTAGGGCAGCCTGGTTTTATGTTAATAATAAAGCCTGGGCCCGGTAAAAATAAATTTGATGAATAAATTACAATGTTACTAACAAAAAGTATTTACGAAACAGATGGGAGTGGAAACGCCGGAAAGCCTTAGAAGGACATACTTATAGTGTCGCCGCCCCTATGACGTCCGGTCCCGTCCCACACTCAGACCTCATACCGCTAAAGATACCTAAAATCGTGTACTGCGCATGTCAAACCACGTGGTGTGTCAAGTCTCATCTTTCGTGGCACGCATTGTACGGGTCGTAGCAGGTGGAGTTCTGTAGTTTCTGCCTGTCCCCATGAGAAGAAGGCATTTATTTTGTTGTATGTATATTAGAATGTTTTACCAATAATGGTAAATTGTAAGTAAGTCAATAGGACAATGTTCCACTTGATTAAAAGATGTTGCGGCAGCTTATGGACATCAACAAAATTTTGGCGATTTTCCGACAAGTTAAAGGCTCCTTCAAACAGGCGCGACACGCGATAAAATCGTGCGCGATCAAAGGCACCGCAAGTCGCGCAACGAGCGGTGCCTTTGTGTCGCGCGCGATTTTATCGCGTGTCGCACCTGTTCTTAACGACCTTAGAGGGAAAAGCTATTGCTATATGATAGCTGATAGCAGCTGGATGAGAATTGCCGAAAGCCGAGTTGAATGGCGTCTAATAGCCAGCAACCTATGTCCAGCAGTGGACTGCTTTAGGCTGATGAAGATGTTGAGGAGGCTTCTTTTTTTTTTTAAGGATGGGAAAGCATCAAATGACCCCCCCGCTCTGGGTGGAGCGGAAGGGAGTGTCAGACTCTTACTGACTAAAACCCACCCGTGTTCCTTCCTTAGCCCTTTATGTTCCGGGCCAGCGGTAACCCTTTCGGACAATCCCGCTGACCCGGCAATGTTGATGAGGCTTCAGATAATAACCACCGCTGACAGTCTCGATAGGTTACATTGTTGGGACATCGATACGCACACTATAACCATAAATTATTCAACTCGTGATTCTTGACCCCCTGGAAATATTACGATTTTTTTTTAATCTGCTAACTTATAGAAAGTTGCAATACCTACGCGGTCTTAATGCATGGAACAGATTTTTTTTAATAACCAGTGAAATTTTTTTACGCAGGTGAGTTCCGAATCATGTACTGAAGTATACCCTGGATACATATTAAGCAATTTGGTATTTTAAACAAAATTCCTACCACGGCATTAGGTACCATAATCCATTTGAATCGGAAAGTTCCACTGCGCTCCAAAACCCATTGTTCTCATAATTTTAATGTTCATACATTGATTCCACTGCGCTCCAAAAATTTTTAGCAATAAAATATTTCAATATTTTAGTTCCACTGCGCTCCAAGAAATTTTGAGTACAGTTAACAAAAAAATTAATTTAGCATGAAACATTATATTAAGTATCTTAAAGAAGAAAAAAATGCATATCAAATGTGTTTATTAACGTCACATCTAACAATATTTATTTCTTAAAAACAAAGTAAAAAAACTAAAAACAACACATTACAAAGTAAAACCGTATTAAGTTGTACATTATTCGGTTAGCTTATTTTATTACAATCCCAACGACATGAGTTTTATACATAGCTTTCATAAAAAATTTTAGACATGTCATTTTAATGACCCCGGACGGCGCGCGCCATTTCGTGCGTTATCATGCAACATCATGCGTCATAAGGGCCATAAAGTGCGAAATGACCTTGAGCATTTTTGACACACGAGATGAATCCACGGTAAAAAAAATGCTACCGATATTTCTATTTGTGTATAACAAACAACCTATGGTTTGCCTTATATGCTGACTCTACTTATTTTATTTTGGAGCGCTGTGGAACCATTTTTGTATTTATAATTTTTGAAATATTATAGGTAATAAAAACTTGGAGCGCAGTGGAACTACCCATCAGTAACACTGCTCCCTGCTTGTTGGTTGGTACCTATGCTTAACAAAAAGAAAGAAAGTCACCTAGATTGTCATGACTGGACAGTAAAAATGGAAATAAAACTGAACATTTTCCAATACAAAACTAACAGAATTAAGTGAGATCGCAGTAACGTTTACGATCTCTACGTGATTCCGATCAGCTTCGCCATTTTTACGTCTGATTCGAGTATCATACTGCCCCCGATAGTTAAAAAGACGTATCTAACAAAAAGTAAAAACGGAGAAATAAATGTTTTAATGAATAAAACGGGAAATCGTATGCTGTCTTCGAGTAAATTAATATTTTACATACTTAAAGTTGAAAATAATACCCTCTAATAATAGGCTTTAACCTGGTTTAATAATAATATGAATTTATTAAATTATTATAATAAAAATAATGAAAAAACAGTTTCATCTTAGCATAAAAAATTAAGGAAAATATTACATACTTAATTGAATAGACGTAAACGGCTAGATGCGTCCTTTAAATTTCAAACGCTTTTGGCTGTACTTTTTTTTCTAAGTATTTAGTTTATATATCTAATAAATGATTTTAACATAAATGGGCGCATATAGGTATTTCCGCCTTTTTTCTTAAGAATTAGAAAGTATGTAGATAGCCCTTGGCTTAGGTAAAATGTTTATAAAATATTTAATAATCCTTTTATCTAAGGTAGTACCTATATCAGAAATAGTACAGTAGGTTCGTGGTTATCATATAAGTCATAGCCTAATTTTATTATTTGTAAATAAAACACAATTTTTTATTCAATGTAAAGTATTAAGACGATTATGGCAAATGCGCCTACGCTAAAACAATTTTACGAAGTAAATAGGGCGCAAGTGGTCAGATGTGGTCTTTTTTTCTTAATGTGAAAACAGTTTTTTTTTAGCGCGTTAGTCGCAAATACCTATTTGCGTCTTATTAACTTCCTTTTAGAAATAGGGACAAATATGCGCCTTTTATATTACTGAACTAAAAAAAAAACTATAAAGTATAATGACATTATCTACATAAATACGACTTTTTAATTAAGTTTCACATAAATTCGTCTTTTCATCTTCAATCGGGTGTAAAAAATGAACAGAAGCGCCCTATTTTGTTGTGCTAAAACCGCACTGGAGGAAGTTAGAAAAATATAAAAAATACAGGCAGCTGCGCCTTTTTTTTCTGATTTCGGCAATATACATAACTCAAATCTGGAAAAAATGTTAGATGCGTCTTTTTTCCTATCGGGGGCAGCATAGGAAAATGTATGTGCTTATGTATAGTCAGCTGTTTCTCGTAGTATTGAAATTCAGGGAATTGAGAACTTATTTGCATAAAGAGGTATAAAAGTTTAAAAGAACATTGGCTCTACTGTAAGATAAAAGTAATTTTCATTAGAAAAATATTAGCTGTTCAAAGAATTTTGTCGTACTTTTTCGTCAAGGTGTTTATTTTTCATCTATTTTTTAACGTTTATGTAAAGAATTGGCAAGGAAACTCACAGTTTATTATTCAATTATGGTTATTCAATGGCTGGCTCCTGAAGTACACGTACTCAAACCTAGCTATGGAGCCAGGGTCTCACATTTTTCTGTTACCTGTTTTTATGGCAATAAAGAATTTATTATTATTACTAGCAGCGCACCGCGGTTTCACCCGCATAAGTGTCGATCCCGTGAGAATATTGGTATAAAAACTATCCTATGTCCTTTTCCCCCGAAAAGGACATAGGATAGTTTTTATACCAATATTTAAATGAAATTTGGTATAGAGATAGAGTCCCCACTCTATCTCTATACCAAATTTCATTTAAATCGGTTCAGAGGTTTAAGCGTAGAGGTTATAAACAGAGAGACAGACACACTTTTGCATTTATAGTACAGGTACTCAAACCTAGCTATGGAGCCAGGATCTCACCTTTTTCTCTAACCTGTTTTTATGGCAATAAAGAATTTATTATTATTATTCAATAAAAGAATATGGCCTACGCAAATGTCTTGCAGATCTGGTAGCATCATGTCGTTGAGCTCCCTAAAGTAGGGTTGAGCTACACGATGACTGATCGGTGCATGCCGTCAGTTGGGACAGGTCAACTTAAAGCTGCAATGACTCTTTCTTCAAAACGTCCTTCGATATGATCTTGCATTGTTAGACTCAAATAAAATCCTTAATGTTTGGACTTTAAAAGAGACCGTGACCTCTGAGTTTGTTTCGATATTTCTTCTCAGGGATCAGTCAGCTATTTTTAAAATATTGATATGTAAAAGTGTTTTAAAAGATCTATGTATACAGAAATAACCATTTAATTTAATAAAAGCTACCAGCTTAGTCTGTACTAGTTAGAGACGAGAAAGGCAAGAAAAAAGGTACAGGTAATTTAAAACATGCAAAATGAAAAAGAAACAGCGTATCATCTGGCCACCATATTAATTAACAAAGTGTTAGGCTAGACTTCTAATTAGATGAAAAACAATAATAAGATAATAACCCAAACATTGCACTGTCATGTCCAATATTATGTTTCTAAACGCGGATACTTGTAATTGGCTTTCTGTCGACTATTATTTCCTTTCTTTTTGGTTTTTTCTAGCTGTAAGTCTACTATGCTGTAATAAATAAATAAATGATTTTATGTTTGTAAGTAGGTTTGCACAAACACTTTTAAACGTCAAACATGTTATTTAAAAACTAGAAGATGTCGGAGTTTCGTATCTGACTACTCTGAGAAGAAAGGCCGAAACAAACTCAGATGTCACAGTCTTTTTTTGAAGTCCAGACATAATCTTGGTCAGGTTATATGAAGACCATGTAGATCGATGTCTGAGATGGTCTTTTGAGGAAAGAACCACACAGATTGAAAGGACCTGTCCAGTCAGTGCACGCATTTGTCAGAAATCGTGCAGCTCAACTCAAAACATAAGGAGCTCAACGATTCGACGAACAATACCAAAGAAAAGACATTTTGGTAGGCCACATAAATTACTCAAACTACCAGACCATGACAAAAACTAACAGAACAGAGAGAATAATAAAAAATAAATTGAATAAAAAATGACCCACATTGTCTTCACATTCACAATAATTTAAATAATATAATACTTTACAAATATATATAGTAAGCAAATATCATTTTTTGTATAAAATTCATTAATGTCAATGTGTACATATAAAAAAAAACATTCAAAATGCAAAAATCGGAAGCAGCTCAATCCCAAGCCTTTTTGTCCTCAATATATTTTTTAACGGTATAAAAGGCTTTCTGGCACAACTTACATTTAATTAATGATTTGGAGTTTATTAAGGCTTAGATCTTGAACGTGGTTTGGTAGCTTATTATAAGAGCGTGTACATTGGCATCTGAACGAGCCACCTATTTTCTTGAGCCTTGTTAAAGGTACAGCCGCCAGCGCATCAAGCTACTACAATCTGTCAAATTTATTTATTAGATTTTCAACTTTATTGCTAAAGGATAAGGTTTAAAGTTGATTGGGAAAATTTTACAGTTTCGGGTAGCTTGATGTGCTGGCGTCTGTACAACAAATTTATGACATATAAATAAATATAACTGTCTAGAGGAGTGGTGGCCTAGTGTTAACAGCCACGACTTACGCTCTCAAAACGGTAAACGAAAAACATCGTGAGGAAACCGGCATGTACTAGAAGCAAAAAATCGAAGATACGTGACATCCACTAGTCCGCACTGGGACCGCGTAGCTTACGGCATTCTCACAAAGAGGAGACCTGTGCGCCTTTTCATTAATATGCTAATATTGTCCAGGTCTTGTATTTATATAATTGTACGTAGTTTCATCAACTTTTTAATTAATGGTCACTTTGAAATGGAGCCTTTTTTACCTTGTTAATGATCAGATATAGTCCTTTGCAGTTATACATTTATTACATTATATCAACCTTACAGCAATGACAGTAAAGATAACTGTAATTCAAAATCAGTAGCAAAACAACTGTGAAAGTATACCTTACTGCTATATTTTAATGAAGAATTTGAGATAATTTTCAAGTTATGGAACAACGAACTGAATTTCGTAATAAACAAAGTTCAAATTCCATTGCAACCAAAAACTTATTAAGACCTTTTAGTTACTGCTTATTATATGAAACAAAAGCGAGCTGAAAAAGTATTCAAAATACGATGTTATTAAAATACACCCCATTATTAAAAGAAACCTGACATTTATAAAGGCTTTATAAGTTTCCCAATATCCTCCCGACCGAATTTCGGTCACGGTAGCCAATCTCAACGGAGATATGTCATCACAAGTGTGTGCGAAAACACAGGTGCATTTTCTTTTCCCTCACTCTCATAGTCCGATGAGCCTCATCTCTATTTACACTAGTATAATCAGCTTATAATGTACCCACTGCTGAGACACAAGCCCCCTCTCTTCGAGAGGGTCAGAGGTCCAGTGCGGAGAAAATCATAAACTAGAGGAAGAGAGGAACTCTCTACCTGCGTCTGTGTTTCCGAGCGCATATAACCCGAATCTCTTCAAAGTAAGAGTGAACAGGCTTCTTCTGGGTAAGCTCACTCCATCGTAAACTTTGTCTCTGTCACCTCTGACCTAGACTAGAGTCAAGAGCAAACCATTTCAAATAAAAAAAAAAAACAGTGGCACACCGGGAGTGCCGACAGAAGTGAAAACTTGAACAATTACGTGTGTATTTTGTGAATCGTCTTATAAACAAAACACGCGCAGTACCGGCTACGGCCATCCGTCTTACGAATTTTCGATCAGGTCACGTGTCCTGACGCGAGTTTAACATTTTTTACCCATTACAAAAAAGATTACAACGCCGCTAAAGAAGTTTTCACTTCAAAAAAAAATCATAAATTATAGGACATGCGACATCTACCAAGATTTCGCATTTCCTCTATTTTTTGGTTTTAGGACATGATGTTTTCCTTCACCGTTTTGAGAGCAGTGATGATAAAATTATTTACACAAAGTAAAGCGCCTGCCTGGATTCGACCCCACGACCCACACCTTGTAAGTCAAGGCCGTTAATACTGAGCCACCACTGCTCATACGAGAGCAGCAACGACAATTTACCATTATATGTTATCAAAATGTTAAATTAGGTAGAAATAGGTAACACTCTTAGATCTTCATAATCTAAATAAAAGAAAAGATGAAGTATCGTAACTTAATTAATAGAAACTTTTTCGATCAGATGGTAAATATATGTAATTACCAATAATTTCAGTTTACCAAAAACTTCGTTAACATAGTGCAGACGTGACCTTACATCATTAAAATATATACATCACTAGGGGGACGGTAAAGGCTTATTTACACTAGATGAATTTATCGCCTGACGAAAGGGGAGAATGTCCGTGCCAATCTCGTGACTCGTCGGCTAGACTTGTTAATCGATTTAATTATCGCCCTCATTTGTTAAAACTTATTTTTAACGGGAAGCAAAAGTCACCTATGAGTAAATACAAGATTCGATCGGGCTGGTGGCCAAATAATAACAGCCACAAGAGTCGATCGAAGGTGAAGCTATGCTTCCCGCGGTCAGCTCGTGGATGGGTGACTACCCATTACATAATGAGAACCCTCCGTGTCTCGAAAAGCACGTCAAGCCGTTGGCCCTGGCTGTTATTCGTAGATCTTTGACAGTCGTTACGGTTATTCACAGGTTCAAAAGTCTGACAACCAGTCTTACCTAACAGGGTTGAGGCAGTGGCGGTACCTTCATAGAAGCCGAAAAGCCCGGCTTGCCCTAATAAAATCATAATTCACAACAACAAACGTACTTAAACCTATAAAAATACCAGTCAAACATTCGCAACACACACGTACACAATAAGAAAATCAGCCAATCCCTCAGTTGGCCGTTTTTTATACGTTGAAAATCTGTCGGCTTTCCCTAATTTTGACCCCTAGGCACGCCACTAGGTTGAGGAGGTCAGATAGGCAGACGCTCCATGTAAATACTGGTATTCAGCTGCATCCGGTTGACTGGAAGCCGACCCCAAAATAGTTGAAAAAAGGCTAGGCAGATGATGACCATACAAGACTCGCAACGCAAGTTTCTACAACGGTTAATCGAAAACGTAAAATGTAATTGATTAGTGTTTTCAATTTTTATAGGCTATGTGTGTCATACCATTCGTCATGCGAATATCGTTCGTGGGCACTGTTTACTTGCATCACGATTATATAACATTTCGATAATCGCCAGCCTAACTGAAGCGAGAAACTTTTTTCGTCTAAATATAATTACGGGTCGTAAGTTATCTCGAAGTAATTAACTTCGGTAAACTTGTTAACTTTGTAACTAAATGCGTGGGCCGCAGTTATGAGCAAAAATTATGTTACTGGCACGTTTATTATATTATATAGTAGCTTTAAGACCTAAGACTACGTCATAGATCTTTTTTAACCGACTTAAGAAAGGAGGTTCTGTATTCGACCTGTATGGTAGGTATGTTTGTATGTCCGCGATTTTCTCAAAAACTACTGATACGATTTTGATGGGGTTTTCGTTATTTAAATGCATATTTTTCAAGGAAATTTTTTTATATTAATTTCTGAAATGTTTATTTCTCGCCTTTGTTTATTTAATATAGATTTTTGTTTATTTGTGTATTCTTTTTTAATTGTTACTATAAATATACATACTAGAAATTAAAGTCACTTTTCGTGTCTGACTGTTTGACCGCGTTGATATGATAAATAATACGAAACGGATTTTGATGCGGTTTCCACGACCATTTAGAGAATTTATTCCGAAATGTTTTTGTGTAATAACACATTTATACTAAACTTGCATTAAATATGGAAATCGCGATGTAGTGACAAGTCGTGAAAAGTGTACAAAGCAGGTGCGGGTTGCTAGTTATTAATAAATAAATAAATAAAGTCCTCCAGACCGTATTTCGGCCACGGCGGCCAATTTCAACGGAGACTAGCCTTCGGCGCGGGCGATATTAGGTATAGTGTACACTAGCTGACCCGGCGAACTTTGTACCGCCCCGCCAGCCACTCTGCCCCCGCTTTATAAATCTCTGATACTTCTAAAATTTTGATCTCCGGAAAATGCACAGCGTATTTAATGTATTTAATTAGATAAGGAATAATACTGTATTGTTTAAAATAGCTTGATAAATAACCCATATTTTTTTTATAATATTATGTAAAATATAATAATGGTTACCGTGGGTTATCCTTAGGAGATAAACATATACCATCGCGGACTTTTTTATTGATATTTTTAAGATATACAATTCCGTAGTACATTAATTTGATTTATCTCGTAAGGTTTAGCCAGCGTTCGCAATGTAACCGCACAAAAATATGTTTGTTACGACATCAAATTACAAATCTTTGAATTTCACGGCTTTTTCTACTATAATATGCATGTATTATACATTTATAAACAACCCCGTTGAATCACTCTATCCATTAAAAAAAAATCTGCATCAATACACATAGGGACAGACAGCGGGAAGCGACTTTGTTTTATACTATGTAGTAAAGTGTGCGCGGGGCGCGCAGACACAGGTCACATGTGCCTCTTCCTTCACTCATAGTCCAATGGCAACCCGACACGATTAGAGAGAGATCAAGCGGAGGACGTGTCACACAGCCAACTTCCAAACTCCAAGCTGTTACTATAAAATTCCTAATGGAAAACTCTATAACATTTTGCCCGACACATTTTGCCCGCTAGCGCTAGATTATTAGTAAGTACTGCATACTTCAACTAACAAGATGGCCGTTTAAATACTTTAGTTCAAATTACTTGCATTATGTAAACTTCTGAACACTTAAATCACATTTAATTTATATTTAAACAGACTTGGTCACCACTAATGTCATCAAACTCGTTTGACAGTCAAATAGTTTTAACTGCAAAACTGCTATAGCCATAGACATAAGGCTATAACTATAACGACGTGGTCATAAAATTTTACAAGCTTGTTGAAGGGATAGAAAGGGATCTTTTAAGACCATAAAAGCTAACACCCATAAATACGCTGGAAGTTAAACACTATACTTTATGGGTACGTTACTGTTATAAGTAACGTATAGTTATAATGAGGGAACATTCAGTTTGGTGATTCGTGGCGTCATAACATAAACATAACATCACGTATGTAGTCCCCAAAGAGTTAAGCAGAGTTGTATTATATGTAGTAAAACTCACATTTCGCCTATTATGATAAATACATTATAACTAGCGGTTTCACCCGCATAAAAGTCGATCCCGTGGGAATATCGGGATAAAAACTATCCTATATCCTTTACCAGGACTCAAACTATCTCTATACCAAATTTCATCTAAATCGGTTCAGCGGTTTAAGCGTGAAGAGGTAACAGATAGACACACTTTCGCACTTATAATATTAAGTATGGATTATATTGTTATTATTACAACAATATTTTTCCCAACCTGGCTGAACCTGGTAATTAAACCCAGAACCTCATGCTCTGCAGTAGCGCTTGCGGCCATTATACCGACGAAGCAGCCATTTGTGACTACAGTACCCGGCGATAAATATTGCACGTCGACCTTTACCTTTTTTTGTATTTTATACAAAGAATAAAAAATAATTATCAAAAGAAGCAAATCATAAATTGTTTTAACAGCTCCTAATAGATACCGGACTGTTTGTATTTCGTGCGACAGAGATAACGCTCTACGAAGCCGAAATTAGCCGATTGTCTCTTTCCAAAGGTCGATGTGCAATATTTATCGCCGGGTACTATACGTGCAGATTGGAGATGTGTACTGATGGATCTGCATAGCTATTCACGACCATTCGATACACTTTCGTGCCGAAACGGACATGACATCATTCAATGTTATCAAAGCCCTCTAACGCAGTACACAAATCTGAAACCCGAAAATTTTATCAGTAGACGAGAGCTTTTCTTCGCTTCCGCTACTGCTGTCGGGGTAGGGCGACAGTTCGACACGACAGCCTGTCAAATGGTTGTGAATAGGTTTGCTATAGTCCTTATCATAGATATTTAACATACGAGTAACTTGGGTAGATCATTATCATAACCGTTCTGGGTTGTCATGAAAAACTGTCTTAAGGTAAAAAAAATTGTATTATTAGGGTATTTTAAAATTAATTAATTTCAAAGTTAACCTGCACGGACAATCTTTGGACTATAGCAATTTATCAGCTTTACATTTGGTCTCTTAAGGGGGAAGCGCTAAGGTAGCCCGCGAAATTCAAATTTTCTTACGTTTTTTGCAATTTGCTGGTCAGTATTAAGTTGTACGTCGATCAAAATCACTCGTTGTACTCGGCCGCCACTGCTCTGCTCTGCAAGTCATATGTTGCATAATTTTTTTTATTCCACAGACAAGAAACTTACGTCGAAGAAACTTTATCATCACACAACCTTTCCACTAGAAAAGCACACTGTCTTTAATATTATTCAAAACCAAGCATATTTCCAATACGCTATGGTAGGTAATGACTAATTTTGAAAACCACAAATCAGCAACGTAACTTGGGTCGCCCATTTTAGATGGACCGACGCGACGCGGCGACGATGAGAGACGAGAATAGGAAGGGCGGAAAACCGGGTGCTGTGACGCAACTTAGGGGAAAATATGTCGAGGAGTAAATTGTGAAAGGCTTAGTTTATGAACTTGCCCGTCGTTTTTAAAGGCGATATGAAAAAAACAGTGATAAAACTCAAAAAAAGCGCCGACACGAAAGGTTTTGTACCACCGTATAATATCTATCACCGTCTACATATTTTTATTATTTCCTATATTTAACTAGATACACATAAATTATATTTTTAAATATTAGTATAAAAAAATATAAAAATATATATAAATATATATTTTTAGTAGTTACACATTCTATGAAAATTTTAAGTGTCCCTAGTACGGTTCAAAAGACAGCCCTGTGACAGACAGACGGACGGATGGACAGCGGAACCTCAGTAATACGATCCCGGTGAAAAACCCCAAAGGGTGCGTTTACTTTAGAGTAGGGAACCCTGAATGGCATGCAATTATTAACCAGAATTTCTCATCGATTTTGACTCAACCAAGCAACTGTTACCTAATATATGGACGATATTACAGAACTGATGCTATTGTCAGGGAAATTAATAGACACATACAAATCACAGCCCCAATGTCCGAGGGATGTGGAGCGTCGATATTTGTTCAAACATTCATCAAAGCTAAATAAAATGGCGAGCGAAACGATATTTTCTGTTATATAAAAAATACTTTTTATCTAAAATTCGGGTTGTGTGCAGGCTTGATTTTTGTGTGTTAATTTTTTTTGCTATTCAATTGTTTCATTACTTTGATTACTGGATGGCTATATTTTTTGGAATAAAATTCTAGTTTTTGGGGGAATTTTGTTTCAATGCGGTTAGTGGAAGTGCTTATGTGCGGTTCGTCCAAGTGCGGTTTAAATCAGTCCTCTGAGTGGAATACCTCAAAATAATGAAGTCGATTGGACGTTTTTATAATCTTCTAACGTGACAATAGATGGGATACTTTTTATTAAGTACACCGTAAAGATGACAGATATAATTGTAGAAACACGACTACATTATCGTGGACGACCACGGCATCACAGTAACACAGGAACGTAAAATATAAGTAAATACATTATGAAGATGTTTTTTTATATTGAAGTATACTCAACTGAACGCAAATTGTAATGTTATAGCAACGTGGTGGCTCAAAATAAAAGATCACTTCACTTTCCGTATTTAAAAAGTACTCTTTGACCGCCCATTGTATCACCCTTTGTACAGTTTCTATATTTATGTCTGTAATTTATATGGTGTACATAATAAAGAGTATTCTATTCCATTCTATTCTTTGCACTTCACCACGATTCACTAAGACAGTGCTAAGTGACGGACTGATGGTAGATATTTTTTTTTTGTATTTGACATAAGTGACAGCTGTGTTGCCAAATATCAATTAACGTTTAATTGGCTCTATTTTATGCGTTTTGTTTTGCATTAGTGCGTTTTGTTTCCGTAACGGGGCTGCACCCTAAAATCATGGTTTTTTAATTACTGCCAATAACTATTAAAACATTTTAGCTTGGAAAATAACGGATATAAGACCTATAATCTGCGTATAACTAGATTTTGAAACGTTTGGATTTGATGAGGTACCCAGCTCGCCAATCTCCTTTCCGTACACGATGCGATGATGTGTGCTGCTTTTTATCTCTGCCCAGAGAAAGTGAATATTTCGCTTTCTCTGGGCAGAGATTATCGGAGTATTTTTCATACCTTTGCACAGGGGTGCGGAAAAGGTTAGCGCATTTTATCCGGTCCCCCGTGTTTAGTCTTCGATTAGCATGAAAGCCTTTTAATTAATGTAAGTGACCTACAGCGTTTTAATTAAAATCAAATAGGTAAGATAATAAATCAATCACTAGGAACGACAGCCTAGGAAGAGAAGGGGTGAACACACGGTCGACGTTTGAAGGAGCCTTTACACAATTATTCTAGTCGAAATTTGACACAGAATTTTATACTCGTTCGATTCCCAATACAAAATACAAGCGTACATTTATCATAAATCCAAATGGAATACTAACTAAACCTTTTATTTTATTAAAACATAAATAGAATTTCTGTATGATTGACGAGTAAAACATGGGAATACGGGATTTATATTGAACCAGCCGTTTATTTTCATTTCTACTATTATTTCCAATAGCTCTGAAAGTCGGAATGGAATAAAAATAGTGGAGGTCGCTCGAGGTAAACGGAAACGTGGATGGAAGTTTTAATACCAGCGGTGAATAGTGTAAATAGATTTTACAATGAAGAGCTAAATGGTTATGCAGAAATCCATTTAATAATGTACATTAAGGGGCTTACATGACCTAAAGCGCGGTCACCGTCTGACTGCATAGAAAAGATAGAGAAGCGCGATGACACAACGCTGGTAATTTATTGCAAAATATGAAGCAATTATTTAATTAAAAAAAATCTATTGTTTGGACTAAAAACCTAAAACACTAGTATTTTAGTATGTTGCTTGTAAAATAATCTGACAAAAAATCACAATGATTGTATGTATATTAGTATGGTTTTTATTGTTAAAAGAAAGTTTTTAGAGGTACAAGTATCTTCAAGATTTTTTTTTATCGTATCAAATTAGTTGTATTATGTTTTCTACACACTATCTACCTAGCACACATCCTGAAGAATATCATATATTTTTCTAATTTTGTTTAGTGTAGTCGATCATATACTTTTATTGTTTCTAAAACTTGCATTTTTTGTGTTTAGGTCCTGTAAGCCCCTTAATTGAAAATGTTCGTAGAGTATCCATAATTGGAGTATCAAGCACTGGGTTTCTGAAAATCTTATTAAATCTCTGATGTGCATACCATATGATAGTTTTTGTATATATAAAGTGGTCACACGTCACATGGGTCGATTGAAGGCTAAGCTACGCTTACCACCGTCAGTCTGTGGATGGGTGCCCACCCATTACATATCGAGACCACTCCGTGCCTCGAAAAGCACGTTAAGCCATTGTTGAAAGCCTGTCAATCGAAGATCTTTGACAGTCGTTACGGGCAGTCACAAGCTCAAAAGTATGACTACCAGTCTTACCAAGGAATATAGTGTTACCCAGTAACTGGGCTATGGGGTTTGATAGGCAGTCGCTCCATGTAGAATACTGGTATTCAGCTGCATCCGCTTAGACTGGAAGCCACCCCAACTTAGTTGGGGAAAAAGACTCAGCAGATTTAACAATAAAGTGGTTAATAAATAAACAAAAATATGGCTCTTGTGATAACTAATTGTGATTGGTTGACGGAAATGAACAAATAGAATAATAATAGATCTGATACCCGACACAGAAATCAGAGGCTAATGATTTTTTGACGCAGTGAGTCTTCTTGTGGCGCGCATTTCGTGTGGGTTCCCACGAGACAGGTTACAGGCGCGAACCATTGTGCACTGACCTGAATAAACCCTAGACGTGAACAGCGCAAGTGTAGTTAAGGGTCCACACTTCTTATTTTTGAACCGTTTCACACATAGTCAACTAGGTACTGAATATGCACCGTGTACACACACGATTTTCTCACCGTGAAAAAATACAGTTGATTTGCCGTATATATACTTACGGCGAATCAACTGTATTTTTCCACCAGTGTTGTACGGATCACTATGGAACCTTGATGACAGACACGTTTTTTCTACGGCGCGGTTTATATTGGAGTATCAAGCACTGGGTTTCTGAAAGTCTTATTAAATCTCTGACTGGCATACCTGCATACTTGAGGGACATTTAATTTAGAAACAAAGAAATATCAGCTGTTCTATACATTTTGACCGTGTATGAAACAGCAGATGCTGGTTAGTATAAAATCAATTACCTACCGAATTCATGGTACAAAAGTTTGCGCGTCGGTGTTTCTAACACCTGTATTACAGCAAAATATATCTGTCATGTCCCAAAGATTACAACTTAAAACAAACCTGTAATAATTGAGGATCTGCGCGAAGACTCCAGGATGCCTATCGAAGAAGTACTCGTTGAGGACGGGGTCGTAGTTGGCCAGCGCCTCCGTGAGGCGGGACAGCCTGGTGGCCGGGATCTTTTTCAACGTCGCCTTGTACGTCTCGTATCTGGAGAAGAAGGAGAATTGAGCGTAAGAATGAAGTAAGGACACTTTTTGCTTGCTTAGAAAAGCATTACCTTTTACATAATCACACAATTACAGTCTTAAAATAATTATAATAATAAAAGAAGAATCGAAAGAATCAAAGGAAATAAAAAAAATCTTCCGCATCGCCAACAGGAAATGTGGCCAATAGGCTGGCAGCATTGTCACGTTGTATAGCAACCCCTAAATGACTCGAACATATAAGTCCTAATAATTAGAGTATTTGCGCTGTTTGAGGTTTTTCGCACCGCATCTCTACCTTTTTGCAGTAAAATAGAAATCCTATTTTAAAGGACGGGTGCTTACGAAATAAAATATGTACAGACGCCAGCACATCAAGCTACCCGAAACTGTCAATTTTTTCCCAATCAACCTTGAACCTTATGCTGTAGCGATAAAGTTGAAAATCTATTGAAAATATTTGACAGATTGTAGTAGCTTGATGTGCTGACGTCTGTACATAAAAAATTCACACTCATCAGCTTTGTTGATGCAGTCCTCATACGTTACACTCTTTATCGGCATCAATATTTTTCCAAGTAGCGGAAAGGTGACTGCACCATAAACAAAAACTAGAAAACCGTATAACCGTGTAATAGTGGTTATAATTTGCCCAAAAGTAACACAAACTGACCTAAGCTTTGGGTATCGGTGTAGATAATTGGTTTACCCGTCACTCCGTGTAAAATCCTCCCCGAATATATCAGTATTTGGTTAGATTGGACTTTGACCCCAATACAGAAACCACCCAGGCAAATAAAGTAGTTACAACTTTCACTATAATCCCGTTAAAAGATAAATGATTCCAGTTTCCTGATTGTAAGCACATAAATACCGGAGTCATCCTCTAACGGCCCTCGTTAGGAACTGACTGACAGTTTAACTTGCTGAGTATCTCCAATAATGGGAGCCGTTCCGGGTGAAAATATTTTCTTGTCCTTTTTTTGTACGTGTAAAACTTTAAGGATCGTAGCAACTTCCAATACAAAACAGTTTAAGTTGATACAAACAATAATTCTGCTTTTCAACCGAAAGCAAAACTGTTTGTAACAGTTTAACTAAAACCATGATTCGTGTAACCAACTGTGATATGTTTTTGGTAAAATAAATCATGGTTTTTTTTATGTTATTAGATGGTAAACAAGTCATCCAGCCCACCTGATGGTAAGTGGGCATGGTTAAAAATGGACCTGCACCGTATTGTACCGTATTGTACCACTCTGTAAAAGGCTCTTCTTAATATTGAAATAACTGAACGATATTCCTCTTACTTGGCTTTATTTTTATCATTATCTCCATCCCACCATCAACCATTTACATACCCGCAACATAATTTTACATGTATCTACGTCCCTGAACGTTGGGTTTGATTGAAGAAAAATTGAAGAGTGAAGGGTGGGTGTTTTAGGGGACTGCCTTATGTAATTTTCATTTTCGAAGAGTGCTGATTCTGAGCCTAATTTAAATAAATGACTTTTGATTTTGATTCATTCTCTAGACTTTTTTCTTTCGTATGGTGGGACCGAACTATACCAGAAAAATTAACCAGTCAGTAAGGTTGACGGCCCAACTTAGGTACATCACCATGTTATACCATTATCTCGTGGAAATATAATCACCACCTCCATTGCCTTACCGACATCACAAAGCTATATAATATAATAATGTTATGTTATAGTATTATCACCCGATATTGATAATGTTACCTCATAAAATATATGACAAAAAATGTTTTACCGTCCACGTCAAAATTCATAAGGAAAATATGCTGCCCTGAGGAACTCCCACTAGATTCAATATGCCCGAACAAGTTCTCCATTCACTCCCAGAGCAGCAATACACACTTGTGAATTCCCGGGGTGCGGAACCAATCCATTCCAATAGATCTGCTAAGTGGTGAACTTGCTCCAGTGTTGGTCTGAAACTAAGTGTGATTTCCCATGAGTCGTCCAAAGTACATATTTTGTTTGGTGTTTGTGATGAATATGACTGCTTTTTTTTTATTAGCGTCGTACAGAATATAGAATATTAATTAAAGTTTAAAAAACATCGTATTTTAAAACAAATGTCAATATATTTAAGACATAAATAAAAAATCCGCAATCTGTGATATCCCATTTAACCTTGAAAGTCATTGTAGCATTTAAAAGTAAATTGTTTTAATTTTAGTTTATAATAGCCTATTCACCTTATAATATTCCCACTGCTAGGACACAGGCCTCCTCTAGGTTAAAGGGAGTGGGCCGTATTATACCACGCGGGCCCAGTGCGTGTTTGTTAGTTTATATTAAACTTACCAAAATAATGCAAAATACATACCCTCTAAAAAAAGGATTTTTCCGAGAAACGCTAGATGAACAACATCAGATTCCGAAAGCAAATATTAATGTTCCAACCTACAGTTTAGCCAACATAAAGGATGCAGACATTGATTCGGTTCATTTCAGAAATTCAAGATTTCAATCTCCTAACTCTAGACTTGGCTAACTGAACAATATTTAATGAAGTTACATCGTTCAAGCTGCAAATAAATGTCGATCAATGGAACCTTTAATTTTGTTATTAGGCCGGAACACGTTGCTCCAATATATCTAACACCATTCCCTAAAGACCAGTCTAGATTCTTACTCTGTATTAATCCTGTGTGGCAGAGGTGAGATGTGTATTCACACTTATCGTTGCTCACCTACCCCTGATTTCCCTCGAGAGGAATCCATGATTCCTTCACCAAATGTACAAATAGACTCTCCAAATGATTCAATGCCTACTCATATGAATCCTGAATTTAGTTACTTTAACCGGAAAGTTTAATGTAGATAATAGCTTTGTAAATAAATATAACTTAATTTAAAAAACTAGGTCCATGTTCAAATAACGGTAAAACAAATACAATGAATCGTATTTGACGGCATGACGTTGTTGCCTTGGAAGGTGGGTAGGCTTCTGATGTGGGACGCAACGTGTGTCGATACCCTTGCGCCATCTCATGTTCCTTGCACGGCGGGCTGTGCTGGCGCCGCTGCTGCGGCTGCTGAGACCCTCAAGCGACGCAAATACTGTAACCTTATGGACAACTACAGCTTTGAGCCGTTTGGGGTCGAAACGCTCGGGTCATGGGGCCCAAGTGCGCGTCTCCTATTTAAGGAAATTTCTCGCCAGCTGGTCGACACTTCACGTGACCAGAGGGCTGGGTCGTTCTTTGGCCAAAGAATTTGCATTGCCATTCAACGTGGCAATGCTGCCAGTCTTCTGTGTACGTTTCCGGATGACAGCGATGCGGACGAGTGCTTCGAC
The DNA here is from genome assembly GCA_927399505.1 of Luperina testacea. NCBI lineage: Eukaryota > Metazoa > Arthropoda > Insecta > Lepidoptera > Noctuidae > Luperina > Luperina testacea. The sequence continues at coordinate 2,285,177 of OV656774.1, forward strand.
GCCTAAGTGTCCTTTGTTTTTGTATTTATTTGTATAGTAAGTTAGTAATTTAATTTAGTATCTTGTGTAAATAGTTTGTATTTACTTTTGATTAATCTTAAATGTGAATAATAAATGAAAAGACAAAATTTGAACGTGAAGTTACTACTATGTTTTCGGAATTTCACATTCTTCAGCCAGTTCTAGGATACCCACGGGAAGAAAGAGGGTGGCTTTTTCTGCTGGAAACGATACGATAACATTAAAACACTCAACATTTTGATATCTCTCTCGACACGATTAATGTACTAAAAGCCTGAGATAAATCGGTTTGTGTATTTATCAATAAAGTGTTACGGTATAAAGCATTACAGTAATAGCTCTCGATTTAACGTCCAAAAGAAAGTTAATGATGGATTGTTGTCGCAGGAAGAATTTAGTATCAAACTGAGTGTCTGTAACAGTTTAAATTGATATAGGAAAAGCCTGTATGTCTTTAACCCTGTTACATGTCTGGGCTAATATGACACATGCGACAATTACTCACTCTCGCTTTGAAGAAATTTGTCTATTTCTATCACTTTTCTCGCGTTCTGACAGCGCTGCCAACTTTATATTTTCTCGGCAAATCCTAACTAGCCACCTATCTCGAATTTTGACAATTCAACACGAGATAAGCTCCGATTCTTCTGCCATTTAGTCGTCTTCGATTTTGACGTCAGAATCGTGGATAAATATCGACAAATCAGAAACAGACGCAACGAACGCTAAGACACATGGGAAGCCAACGTAACTTTTGTAAGGACCCCTATTAAAATTCATAACTTCAAAGATTATGTGATTATTTCAGAGATATTCAACATTATATGTTTCATTAATATTAAAACAATTTTATACAACTTCAAAGAACGTGGCACAAAGGTTTTTTATCCGTAAAAAATACCCAAAAGTTTCTGCTTATTCATTCGTGACGAAATTTACTTTAGACCCGATTTTTCGGTTGTTAAACTGAAGTTTCATCAGAATTTTGATAACCGAAGCGTAAAAATAACCGATGTAGTCTTTTTAGACAACTTGTGGACGGCATCAAGAGGGTAAACAGCATTGTTCTGCTGTTCTGATGAAAAAAAATATTGTGTGTTTTATTGTCTTTGGTCTTGATCGTTATGGTCGTTTGCGGACCAGACCATCAATAAATTGTGACCTGCAAGGTCACAATTTATTGATTGATTGATTGATTTTGATTTCGGGTGTGATTGTGAAGTGTCCATGTCCATTGCTTGATCTCAGGACAGCAAGCAATGGACGTGGACACTTTCAAACTTTGAACTTTTAACTTTTGAGTACGAGACTTTTGGCCTGTGTAAGTTTGTGTTTATTTTTTAATTTTTTTGTAATGTGCGTTTTGATTGTGCAGAAGAAACAATTTTGCTATCCTTCTCTTTTATATCCTTAAATATATCCGCAACTATGTTGGCGTCGGCTTCCAGTCGACAAAGCCGACGCCAACATAGTTGCGAAAACGCTAGGCAGTCCTTAGGGAAATGATGATGTGTTTTATGACTTTAAAATATAGGGCGGAGATTGTCAACTCCAGACATGAACGCGGAGATAGTTACTATTAGAAATGCATTCAAACACGAACAAAGTCCCAGAAAAACCCTATCAACTTCCGTGTTGTATTGGCTACGCGTCAAGACAGAGTTATTGTGCAATAAATTCCAATTTACTTTCAATAAACAACTGCAAGTGTTCAAGGTATCTGTGCAAGTACAACGGGAGAATTTCAAACCAGTTAATGTAACACGTCTTTTAGCGTCGACACGTTGGAAGAAATATGTGTTGGCTATGTTTGGAATTTTTAGTCTGAACGGAGATGAATTTACCCTAAATTTTTCGAAACTAATTAAATACCTTATATCAGAGATATCATACGGAAGGAACAGATGAGATGTGGTACATGAATATATCACCTAGAAGTACCTAGAACATAAATCGTGAAATTGGAGTAAAAGTGTGTTTTCTTCAACGCAAGGATAAAGTGTAACCAAAGTTGTGGAGATTACAGTTCGATGTTGGCGAAGCTGGTGCTCAATTGTGGACAATCATTCTAACCTTATTCAGACTACATTGGGTTCTGCTTCCAGTACCGGGTGCAGCTGAATACCAGTATTTTATATAGAGCGTCTGCTTATCTGACCTCTAAAACCCGGTTACTGGGTAACACAAAACGCCTTTGTTAGCCAGCGGTAACCCTTTCGGACAATCCCGCTGACCCGGCAGGATACAATATGGATAGAATATGGGTGTTATAGATACTCCTCTGTCACTCTCTTTTCTCAATAAAAAAAACCGTAAAGTAAGTAAGTAACGTTCTCTGCTGTCGCGATTCTATCCCACCTTCTTATTACCAACAGAAAGAAAGAAATAAACGTTTATTTACGGTAAATGACGCAAAAAAAGAACAGAAACACAAAAAAGAACAGAAACACAAAAAAGAACAAATTCAATTCAATTCTTAATTAATCATCTTCTTCCTGAATCTTGTCGGCCTTGTGACATCGTCAATTTCTCAGGGTACAAGGTGGAATGCCTCTTTGTAGCAACCCAAAAAATGTTAACATAATAATGGCATTAGCCCCCTAACATTGAGCCCATTTAACTAACATTGGTCGCATGCGGAAGTTATGTTTGTCCATTACAGTTCATTTTCCTTATTGACTTGGTGTAATGATAGAAAGTTCGACTGCCGATTGTGAGGTTCTGGGTTCAAATTATAGCTTGATCAACGTTATATTGGTTTGTTGTTATCAAAAAGTGTCACATATAGTTGTTTTTTTATTAAAAATGTTATTGAAAAAAAAAAGATTTTTTTTTATTTAAATTTGAAAGGTGATATTTTGCAGTTTTGAACGTTGAACCTCCTTAATTTCGATTTGAAAGCTGGTAACCAGGCACTGTCTGTCCACCTATCCCTTTAGTCTTACAGCCGTGATGTTTCTATCCTTCTTATATCTGGGTCACCAAACTAAAGCCCACAAAATTGGCCACCAAAACGAAACATTTTATTATACTCTTAAAAAAATAAAATTAATCACGATGTGAACAAACGGCGCAGGGTTCAGCAAATTATCGGCGAAAACGTTAACGAGCCACCGTTAAGCCCAAAGGGTTCCGCGCATAAAACCCGTTTAGAATAAGGAGGTGTTTTGCCTTTTTTGTAGAAAGATAATAATATAAGAATGACTTTAATTGGGGTCTCTGTGATTGGTTTTTATTGGTTTGTCTTCCTGCTATGTTTTTCGTAATAAGCTTAATATAAATAATTAAGGACGAGCCGAATTACTTTCTTCTTAGCGTGTCGATGATAATCTAATTAGAATCGGCCCAGAATTTGGCTACAAATTTGGCACCTTCTGTAACGTCCATCAGTTACTGTAACGAGCAGATAACAGGGCACGCTGGGAACGATACTAAGTGTCCTATTGTTTGTGGAACAACATATTTACACTCCAGGGCGGAGTAATCTGTGAATCTCCACCTGAGCAGCCGGTCGATTTTGCAAAAATCTCACCGTGAAAACTTGCGTGGAGTGAGCTGTCAGTGTCATCCCACTGATGCTAGGGATTGACCAAGCAAACATTTACAATCATAATCGAGATTTTAATAATATTATTTATGTTATTTACCATCATTATGAACAACTTCTACTATGGGACCAAAACTGAAATTGCGTTAATAAAATCAACTGTTCCCTACATTTACGTTCGCATAACTCGTCAAAATGTAGGAAACAGCTGATTTTTATATCGCGATTTTTTCACTCTGTATGTTGTAGCTAGTAAAGACGCTAGCACATCAAGCTACTACAATCTGTCAAATTTCTTTAATAGATTTTTCAACTTTATCGCTACAGCTTAAGGTTCAAAGTTGATTGCGAAAATTTTACAGTTTCGAGTAGCTGTGCTGGGAGAGCGGGAGATGTGCTGGCGTCTGTACGTACTCATCAAATCAGAATATATACAGGGTAGTAGAGACATAGACGCGCAACCTGTGACCTTGGATTCAGTACATGATTCAGAAGCTGAAATATATCGTAGGCTATTAAAAAAAAAACTGTTTCATACAATTTGACCATGTAGGTAATTGCACTTTTCTGTGAAACACCCGTTTTTTTTTTTTTATTACCTTCGACACTTTTCTACGCCCCTTTAATTTGACCGTGGCCCCTGGCACAGGCAACTGAAGGAACACGGGTGGATTTTAGTCAGTAAAAGTCTGACACGCCCTCCTGCTCCGCCCAGAGCGGGAAAAATTATTTGATAAATACCAAAAAAGGGGGATCTAGAATCATGATTGTGCTAAATTCATGGTTCAGTTTGCGCATCGATGTCCCTCTCACCCTGTATAGCATGGTTTTTGGCAGCTAAAATAGTGTACTGAACTCGCCATGCTTGCTATAACCCCGTCAAATGAGGTCTTTCACAAGGAGCTGTACGTGTTTTCCAGAATCAACAAGTAAACGTTCCTTTTCCTCTCAGTCCTTTTCACTAAACCTTTACACCGTAGTGTAACAGTTTTCAAAGCACAAAGATAAAACCACAGCGTAGAAAGAATTTTTAATAGCCTTCCAAAAAACACGAGTGTAGATACCCACACGTAGATAATCTGTGGTATTTTAGTCTGTGGCCTAGGCTCAGTTCTGCGGTTGCTTTGTATTCAATCAGAATCTGAATAATGGATAGCATAGAAAAGCAGGTTAGGTACGCACATATAAATTCGGAAAGGGATCAACACTGTATCGCCTTTCGCCTCGCCGTCAAACAGGCGTCAACTTAACGTAAGCACGTAACCAAAGCGGATCACAAACTCCGATACGTCGACTCTGCTACATCTAGGCGACGCCGCGCTTACAACTCGCCGACCGCTGGTTGATGGTGCTGCAGGCAGGCCGCGGGAGGGGTGAGAATGGCAAGGGTGGACGAAGAGACTTAAGCTCGGGGACGACGAGCCGTAAGCGCGGAAACGACAAGCCGTAAGCGCGGGGACGACGAGCCGTAAGCGCGGGAACGACAAGCCGTAACGCACCGCACCGCGTTTCGTGAGCTTGTCTCGAAGCAAGGCGATTACGTTACGATACCGATTAGTGTGCGTTGCAGTATGGAGTTTCATACAAAGACTACTGAACGGCTCGAGTTGATACGGTTATACGGTTATACGGTTGCCGATCCCTTTCTGGTTTGATACGTGTGCCGATACTTTTAACAGTCAGCCAGACCGGACCCGAAAGTTTATCAAATTGTATTTGGTAGTGACAAGTTAACTAAATTATAAGTTTATTTATTCTGTTGAAACATTGCAATACATAAGTGTTTTTGAATCATAATTACAAATAATTTATTTTATTTTTAGCAATGTTAAAATTATTTTTATTTATTTTTTTTTATCTTGATCCTAAACATTAAACAAATCATCATTCTCTTGTTCTTATTCTTGTATTTGAGGTCGACGTAACGCGTCTGTTTCTTCTATACTTCTCTATAGTCGGTACTCACCCCCTTTCCCTTCACCTCCCCTAATCTTATTAAAACCTTCCCCATGAGATTTTCCTCATTCCTCTACATAACAACCAATTTCCACACAACTTTTCAGCCATGGTTGCTAGTTTCAGACTACCTCTCATAAACTCATTTCATATTCTACCATTCGCCTAACGCACAAAATATACAACAAAATATGAAATTCCATATTAAATAACTTTTGATTTCTTATAAAACAATTTCAGTCTCAAAAATATCTTCACCGTATTTTATAATGACGACTTAAACCTCTCATTCCACCAAAATATACCACCTTCATTACACAACCCCAATAAAAAGAGACACACACGCCCACACAGCACACATACACACACATTACAGGAATGATGTTATGACTCTTATGAGTGTGTGTATGTTCCATCAAAACCCAATAAATCACAATAAAAACACATCTGACATCAATATTCCATATTTCCTTCAGCACTTCAACGGCACACTTTTATGAATAAATACGAGGTAAACGGCACACTTTATGTTACGGGGGTCCCATGACGTAAATTGACTAAAATATTGCCGGGTCGCGCCGTATGTCATTCGTGTTCCAAACTTAATGTGATAAAGGGCTTTTGGCTATGGGAGGATCATGGGAGTGAAGGCATAATGGAGGATATACACATAGTATATTCAAATACGGGTCAGCTCGCGAAAAATTACAACGGTTTTCGCAATTTTATAAACACATTTGTTGGGAAAATGGGTTATATAAAATTGTGGCATAGGGGAATTGTGTCGCTACATTCTATGTGTCCCACTTTAAGAAGATGGCTGACCACGCGGCCTTTCCTATGGAGGGCAGGCAGAAACAGAACTACGGAACTCCACCTGCTAAAATCCTTATAACATCATCATTATCATCATCATTTCAGTCAAAAGACGTCCACTGCTGGAAATAGGCTTCCCCGAAGCACGTCCACTTCGACGGGTTCTGTGCTTCTCGCATCCAAAGGGTTCCAAGATCGTCGGACCACCTTGTGGGAGGCCTTCCAACGCTACGTCTACCGGTACGCGGTCGCCACTCCAGAACCTTTCGGCCCCATCGGCCATCTGTTCTGCGAGCAATGTGCCCTGCCCTGTACTGCCACTTAAGTTTGGCAATTATTCGGGCTATGTTGGTTACCTTGGTTCTCCTGCGGATCTCCACATTTCTGATTCGATCACGCAGGGAAACTCCAAGCATAGCCCTCTCCATTGCCCTTTGGGTGACTTTTTAAAGTTTTAATAATAAACAACACAGACAGTTACAGAATTCAACATAAATAATATTCTACTCAACAAAGAACCAAGTTTTCCTAGTCGCAGTAGTAGTCTATTTGAATTTAAAACTCAAACACAAAAACCTATCTTCTATCGACAATGAATGGATGTCGACGCGAACCCTCCACTCGGATCCCACCCTTAGAAAAGAAAATGCACCAGTGACACTACGCAATCTAGGTCAAGGTGCCAGCTTTATATACGTAGATGTCAGTTATTTCATGTAATTACTGAAGCCAGTGGAAGTCTAAATGGTGGCAACTTTCTTTAATGTAGTGGGGAAAAGAATTTGAAGGTTATTACCACCAGGCAACCTCAACCTAAAACTATTTATAAACATTTTGTTTTTGGCATAGATACCAACAGTGTTCGTAGGTTAATTATTTCTTTCGATATCAATATTATAGGCCGATCGCTTACTGAGACGTTGTCTAAGGTAGCAGCGCGGTGCGGGAGGGGTGTGGTGACGTGATGCGAGAGCTCAGTGATTCGTCAACTTGTGACAACTATCACCCCTCCCGCACCCCGCAGCTACCTCAGGCAACGTCGCCTAAAGAAAAGGCACTTGGTTAGCGGGATTGTCCGAAAGGGTTACCGCTGGCTCGGAACATAAAGGGAACACGAGTGGGTTTTAGTCAGTAAGAGTCTGACACCCCTTTCCGCTCCACCCAGAGCGGGAGGGGTCATTTGATGATTTCCCATCCTGAAAAAAAAAGGCACTTGTATGATATAAACAAAACACTACCTACTACTACTGGGAGACCTATGTTGACAGCCGAATTTCTTAAATTACATCACACTTCATTTAAAACTAACATAACTTAACAACCATTTGCTTCCTCCATTCCATCTATCTCGGCCTAGAATCCAGATCAATGCTGAATAAGTTCAATGAACTGGAATCATCGCTTACCGAGTTGATGCGATTCGGTAAGCCAAGTGTGGCTGCCAATTGCTAATACTTGTGTGATTGTATAAGTATTGTGTAAAGAAAGAAAGAAAATACGTTTATTTGCGGCAAACATGACGCATAACAACTGTAGCAGTATCTACAACGCCACATGCAAAACAACGCGTCATACTGAGTACCGACGTCACGCAAATCCTGCATCGCGCAAGCCGAGTTTACTACGCAACTAGCATAGATACAAACGCCCCGACACGAATCAATGGGCAGTTGCCCGCCAGACACAACAACCGTCTGGTCGGAGGATCCTCCCTTTTCTAAGGAGGTTGAGTGAACTTTACACCCTGTTCCTCATACCTCTATAACAACAAATGGTCGAAAAATGGTTTGCAAATTTTGACGGACAACTTACATACGAACAGTGCAAGCTAAATAAAAGCTTGTAAAAATATATATATATTTAAAAATTTTGTCTTAATAAATTGTGTGGTAGTGATCTAAAGTTGTGATTTAAAGCTCTTCAATGTATCCTATAGTTGCCTTTATTGTTTTAGCGTCAAACTATTACTTTTGCAAATTGTATTTTACCAAATTGTATTGTACTTCTGCTGCAATTATGAACAATTATTTTGCTCAATAACCGAGATTAAAAAAACTGAAGTGTTAATCGACTTTTGTTGCTGACTGTACATACTTATGTAAGTTTAATTCTTATGTATTATAGACATAAACCTTCCGGAATAAATTATGTATATAAATTATGGTGAAAACCGCACCAAAATCCTTTACCTGGTTTAGTAGAAAAACGCGGTCACGCAGACAGACACAAAAAGCAACTTTATTTTAAAAATTTAATTTAAAAATATATATAGACGCCTTGGTGTGTGTATATATACTAAATAAACAAGTAGAAGATATTGGTATAGAAGACAAAGATAGAGTCTGCGTTGACGCCTTAAGCTCGAACGGTTTTGTGACTTTATAGGTACATGAGGCAAACAGCTCTAAGAGTAAAGAGCTCTACACAAAGTTAGTCTCTCGACGACGAAGCCTTTCTCAATGAAACTTTGGTACTACCAGAAATCTTAACTTCAACCAAAGGAACAAAGCAGTGCTTTAATAATCAAGGACTGTATTGAAATAGATTTCAAAACTAATCTATCTACATCTATAGATCTACAGATACATAATAATTGCGAAGAATTTGTTTGAACGCGCAATTATCTCTAGAAATTCGGGTCGGATTTGAAACATTATTTTTGCATTCGATAGCCTAATTCCTGAGGATGATTCCTACTTAACATCACGCTGCAACCCTGAGAAGCCGAACAAGGAACGTTAAGCGAAAACAAAGAACGAACGAAATAGCGCGAGCAGGCGATGCGATGCGACTGATTGGTTCGGGGGCGCAAGAAATTTCACGCGGACGAAGTCGCGGGCAGAAGCTAGTACCATATAGGTAGCTAAGCCAAAGTAAACACGTCTTATATAAATGGTAGGTAACTTTGAAGTTTGTCCACGATTTCTTTGTAAGGCTTCACTCGTTGCAAATTGTGAAATAGCCATGACTACACGTGACTTTCGTCCTTACTTAATTAAATTACTGTATAATATAAAGCACGTTTTCCTTAACAAAGGGTCTTTTCCTTCTCGTGCTGGTGTGAGCTATGTGGGAGTAGCTTTTGCCGGGTGGAAAAGATTAGCCAATCGGTAAGGTTGGTACTTTGGTAGAAGGAAAAAGTTATAAAAAACGGTCAAGTGCGTGTTGAACTCGTAGAGGGTTCGGTACAATGAATATTTCATCTACCATGTTTTTTTTTAATCTGACAGATCTGTGGTAACTAAAAAAAACTTATCATTGTAATTAAAAAACATGTTCTCCCATACATTCCAACTGAAAAAGTATGTTTGTACGCACAATATTGAAAGACTTACCATGTTGTTTTAAGACCACATTTTGACATTTTGACAGCTCTAGAACACGGTTTAGATGTGCCGATACATTGGTGAAATTGGCACCTAGTTATTATTAGTATTTTTTCCGCATCACACTATAAGAATTATTATCGGATTTATGCTGTCCGAAACTTACCCTACTCTTAGAAATTCCTCTTTAGCAGCAGTTTTTAGATAAACCTAAATACTCACAATGTTAATTAATTAACCATCAAAATCCTAAGAAATGCAATTAAACGCGAGAACATCACGAATGCTTATAAGAGGGTCACAAGTCCATCTTGACTTTATCCACTGGCTAAAAGTGTTCCGGTGTAAAGATTTTAAGTTGAAACTGGCAAGATATTTCTGGATTCACGACCTAGATATGTACAGACGCCAGCATATCAAACTACTACAATCTGTCAAATTTCTTTAATAGATTTTCAACTTTATCGCTAAAGCATAAGGTTCAAAGTTGATTGAGAAAATTTGACAGTTTCGGGTAGCTTGATGTGCTGGCGTCTGTACTTGTAACCACAACTTAAAAAATATATATTTCAAGAGTGTCCGTGAAGTTTCTTGCCCGTTCTTCTCCATAGGTACCTATTACGCTTTGGAATAAGCAACTAGCTTCGTCTCTCTGACTGACCTTCGATACTTCGGCCAAATAGTCTACTTCTAGGCAAGACGCGATAAAGAAGTTGCTTGACGCACCGAGAACGCCTGGAAAAGCTATTGGTCGATGAAGCAAATAATGAAAGGAACTCTCCCTCTCTCACTGAAGAGAAAACTCATAGACGTGCATTCTTCCTACCCTCACCTATGGAGTGCAGACATGGTCACTAACCAATCGTCTAAAATCCGCACCCGGGGTCTATCAGCGAGCAATGGAGTGTAGTATCCTTGGAGTTAAACTTACTGATCGTATAAGGAACTCGATACTGCGTTCTAAAACTCAAATTGCCGATCTGGGTCACACGGCTGCCAAGCTAAAATGGAACTGGGCTGGTCACATCTGTCGCATGCCAGAGGAGCTATGGGCTAAAGTAACCACACAATGGGTCCCAAACAGCAGCAAACGGCAACGCGGCAGGCCCAGAATGAGACGGCGCGGCGGGCCGAATTCGACTCTTTTCACAAGGATTGGCGTTTAACAGCACTGGATAGGGATAAATGGAAGGAGGGAAGGGAGGCCTTTGCCCTGAAATGGGACAGAAATGGCTGATAATAATAATAATAAAAATCCCATACAAAGTCAAAAGCTTTTACATTTTCTCCGTAAAACATTCGCATTTTATCGGGTCTCAGTAAACAGATTTATTTCAATCAAAGTCTCAAGGAAAACCATAAAAAAAAATCAAACATATTCTGACGGACGATTTATTTCAATTTCTCTCTTGATATCCGCCATTTATTTAGAAGGACTTTCGTTAAAATGTAATTAATTGATATCAATAGATATTTCAGGAAAAGTAATATCGTTTTCGGCTTCACGAAAATCGTAAATGAAAACTAATGACTGTCGCGTTACTAGCAGAGTTTATCAGGAAATTGTATCAAGTACTGTAAAGTACGTAAAATATTGTTTTTGTACCGTGTTCATGTTAAGGTATTGGCAAACGTACAGACGCCAGCACATTAAGCTACTGCAATCTGTCAAATTTCTTTAATAGATTTACAACTTCATCGCTAAAGCATAAGGTTCAAAGTTGATTAGGAAAATTTTTCAGATTCGAGTAGCTTGATGTGCTGGCGTCTGTAAAAAGAGACAAAACGTATATATGCAAACCGAAAACTGGTTATATTAATTAATTCCAAATAATAATAACATTTAATACGAATATTATCATGTAATATTTCTCAGTATTATAAGATAATATAAGATTAGCAAAGGTTTTTAGATGTTTTAAGTACATACATAGTTACAACGATATTAATTATCCGTGAAACCACAATCTTTGCTAACTCGATTAAACCTTGTTACAATTTAATCGATGAAGTCGTTACCTGGAGCTACTAAAATATTCAGGTCTAAAACACAACTGAAATATAGAACCACAAGTTAATTAAACCATGAAAGAAAGCCTTTATATAATTGAAGGTCGAACTGGAACCATGGTAGACGCTAGGAAGTAATTGAAACATTAATAGATAATGATGCAGGCTGAGCCGAAGAAAGTAAAGTGAGTCATTCCAGTAGCACGGTGGACGTTGAAAGGAGCTAGTGACTAAGCAATAACAGCCGCACAGTTTGATCGATCAAGTTAAGCTACGCTTGCCGTGGTTGGTCCGTGGATGGGTGACCATTTTTACATTATATCAAGACTATTCAAGACCCCGTGCGGTTTGTCTCGGGGATATCGTATTACCGAGTAACTGGGTGGTGGAGGTCAGAGAGGTAGTCGCTTCATGTAACATATTGGCATTCAGCCGCATCCGGTGAAAACCGAAGCCGGCAGCTGGAAGCCGACCCCAACATAGTTGGGAAAAGGCTTGGCAGATTCACTGGTAGCCGCTGAAAGCAATTTTCGACGAGCATGAAGATAAAGATGAAAGTTATAATTTGCTTCATATTATTTCACATCGCTACAGTATGTAGTATTTCATGTGATGAATACCTAGAGCTACCGCCAGATAACAAACTGTCTCAAGCTGACTTGGAATCAATGCCACCAAAGGACATAGTGCAATGTCTGCTGCAGCTGGGAAGGGAGCGGTTGCCACTACCTGAAGCCGAGTTCATTTGGAAGTCAATCATAAAATATTATGATGACATCGCTAATATACCAGACGAGATAATAGGAACTCTCCATTGGATAACTATCGCCATAACCCCAGAAGACTATGCAAACATAACATTAGGCGACATCGACGTGGTTCAAAACTTTGGACTCAACTATGATTTGAACGAGGGGCAGCTTTCAGCACTTGCAACTAGAGTACTTGAAGATTTTGCATCAAAAGAACCAGAGGATTACACCTTCTACGACCTCACTGCTATCCGTCAAATACTTTGTGCGTTCAATAGGACCATCATTGGAAGAATTCATCCTTCATCATATAGGGAAACGTCCTTACTGATCGGTAAGTTAGAGAACTGTAAAGCCGAAGCGATGTCGGGATTTGCAGCGTTGGCTGTTCAGGAAAAGGCATTCGGACCGCTCGAGGGCTGGACCGAGGACACAGTCAATACAGTTGGGAAAGTTGCCGACTTCTTACCCAAAGAATTTCTCCAGAAATTCAGTGGCGGCTCAGCTGCACCAAAACAATAATTTAGTAGCTACAAGTAATACACGTATTATGCTTGAGTGTTAGTTCGTTTTGCTTGATTATAACGTGTTAGCTATAATCAGTTAGGACTAAAGGGGGACAACAAAGGAAAGGCCGTTCTAAGGATTTTATAGGAATTCAGGTTACGGACGAGAATTTAAAAAAACAGAAACTGAATTTAAATAACGTTCTTTATAATTTCTTTTAATGTGACACAGGGAAGGTTTATGTCTCTGACTCCTAGCACAGCGAATATGAAAAGGGACGAACTGACAGGAGTTGTTGGTTTTATACGAATCATTAAGTGACAGTGTTGCTATTACTAAAAAGTAAGAATTGATTAATTTTTGCACATTTAAATCGACTAAATACCAACACGCCCCCTCAAAAATTAACTATTAATCATAAACACAACAAGCTGATTTGTTACAATATACATAAAGTAACCTAACTAATCAGAACATAAAAGCCTTCCAAGTGACTCCTGGGAGAATAACAATATAATATATGGTCCAACATTTGTTGCTAGGATTAGGAAAACCAGGAAAACCTAATCAGACCATTTCATAAAAATCAATAAATTAACGCAATTGACAATTAATACAACAATAAACAAAATCATTGTTTACATAAACCAATTTCATCTCTATGCTTGTTAAACGTGACAGCTGGTAGCGGTTTTGTCAGCACATCCGCTATTTGTTTACCTGTGGGTACATAATACAATTTTATTACATTGTTTTCAACTTGCTCTCTAGAGAAGTGATACTTGATGTCAATGTGTTTGGACCTTTTGTGACTAGTCGGGTTATTTGCTATACTAATACAACCATTATTGTCTTCATAAATAGGAATTGGACTGACAATATTAAGTTTAACACTATTTGCAAGAGACTTTAGCCATAATGCTTCTTTTACAGCTTCGAATAATGCCATGTACTCAGCCTCAGTCGAAGAAGCCGCTACAGACATTTGCCTCTTTGTATTCCAGGTTATTGTACAACTATTAAATAATTTAAATAAATAACCCGTTGTACTTTTTCTATCATTGACATCATTACCACCCCAATCTGAGTCTACATATCCACATAAGCTATTATCAAAATTATTACACCTGTTGTATGTTAATTTTAATTCTATTGTGCCTTTCAAATATCTAAGTACTCTTTTGAGACATTGCCACAACTCTTTATTATTGTTGTTTGTGTATCTGCTCAAAATATTAACACTTGCACTTAAATCTGGACGAGTACACAACATAACATACATTAAACATCCAATAAGATTGCGACAAGGTGCATTATATTCACTGTCTATGTTTAGAGCTTCGTAATTAGGTTTAACTTCTAAAGGAGTAGTTACAGGATTGCAATCAGACATACAAAATTTGTCTATAATTGTTTTTATATAAGCACTTTGATCTAATGTTACTTTATTTTGATGTTTAGTAATTCTAATGCCAAGAAATAATTTGATTTCATTTAAATCTACCATTTTAAATTTACTCATAAGGTAATTCTTAAGACTGTTCATTGCATGCTGGTCAGAACATATCAAAACTAGGTCATCGACATAAAGTAAAATGTAAATATTTTTACTAATATCACCCTTATCTAAAATATATATACATCTATCAACTGATGAATTTACAAAGCCCTTTTCTTTAAGACATTGATCAAACAATTCAAACCAACATCGTGCTGCTTGCTTTAACCCATATAAAGCTTTATTTAGTTTACAAACATAATTTTCTTTAGTAAATACGCCCTCTGGAACTTTCATGTAAATTTCTTCCTTTAAAATTCCATTTAAAAATGCAGTTTTAACATCCATGTGATGAACTAATAATTTATATTGATTTGCAAAACTAATCATAAATCTAAAACTGGCTAAACGAGCAACAGGGGCAAAAGTTTCATTGTAATCAATTAAGTACTCTTGACTAAAGCCCCGAGCAACAAGACGTGCTTTATATCTTAATGGATTACCAAATTCATCATTTTTAATACTAAAAATCCATTTGCAATCAACTACATTTTTATTTTTAGGTTTAGGTACTAATGTCCAAGTATCATTAGCTAAAAGTGAATCTAATTCAACCTTAATCGCATCTTCCCAATGAGTTCTATCGCCCCGATTTTTAATTTCATGAAATGAAGTAGGTATTTTGCAATTGATTGATTCAGCACATAATAAAACATCAGCCATTTCTTTATAGGATATAGGGGGACGACCTTTGAGTCTATCACTCCTTCTTAACTGACAAGAATCATCGATATTTTTATTAGTACAAGAAGTTTCATTTGAACTTTGTTTATTATCAACATTGGGCTTTAGTATGTTATTAGGGTCATTTAACTTGCGAATTTTACTACAACGACCCAATTCATCAGATTTAGAATTATCTGATTTGCAATCGTGTATTATTGAACTATCTGATTTTAATTCCACTGATTTTGAACCATCCAATTTTGAATCATTGAATTTAGTTCCATCAGTTTTGAAAGTATCAGATTGAGGACTGTCAAAACTTTGAGAATTAATTGGCACTGATTTTGACGTCACGTCCATATTATCAGTTTTGTTATGGAAATGTTCGATTTCATTTCCTTTCAATTTTAATGCAGGCCTCGACTGCAGAAAACTCTCTTCATCTACTATGACATCTCTAACAGTTTCATATTTTTCACTTTTTATGTTCCATACTTTATAGCCATTTGGTACATACCCTACCAGAATACCCTTCCAAGACTTTTCATCAAATTTGGTTTTAGCGGTCTTATTATGCACATAGACGGTAGAACCGAAAACCTTTAAATATTTAATTATAGGTTTTTTATCGTGCCACAATTCAAATGGTGTTTGAGTTTGTTTCAAAGCGCGGGTAGGTGTAATATTTATTAAATATACTGCAGTTAACACTGCCTCACCCCAAAAACACTTGGGTAATTTAGCACCGTTAATTAGAGCACGGGCTTTTTCTGTTATTGTCCTAACCATACGCTCTGAAACGCCATTTTGTTGTGGTGTTCTAGGAATAGTAAAGTGATATGAAATTCCTTTAGAAACACAATATTCTTTCATTTCATTGGACAGGTATTCCCTTCCATTGTCACAATACAAATTAACCAATTTTAAATTAAATTTAGCCTCACTTTTTGCTACGAAATCTTTAAAAACCGGGAAAACATCTGATTTATATTGTATTAAGTATGCCACACAGTAGTGAGTAAATTGATCAACAAACAAAACAAAATAACATTTATTATCGATTGTAGAAGGAGTGACAGGCCCACACACATCAGTATGCACAACAAATAACGGTCGTTTAATGTAATTTTTATCTTTAGAGGAATTAAATGGCAATCGTGTCTGTTTCCCGTTTATGCAAGCTTCACACAATTTGTTGTCAGGCGATACTGTTTTAATTAAGCTTACGTCATCAACCATACAGTTATTTTTCAAGTCAATGAATTTTTGCTTACTTATATGACCTAACCGTTGATGCCACAAATCGTAATTATTATCATGACTTTTGCATAATTGAGAAACATGTCGATTAATCTTCACTACAAAATCAGTAGAAATTAAATTGTTCACAGCCATACCTTGCATTATGATTTTACCGTCTTTACTGATATGGGTTCCTTGTTGATCGAAGGTGATTGTCATACCAGCCTGTTGCATCCTCGTTACCGACAGGAGATTGTAGGGTACATCACGGCAAAATAGCACGTCCTCCAGCGTACCATGAATGCCAGTGTTGCTGATGACTTGCAATGTGCCCTTTTTGGTGGCTGAAATAAAAGCACCGTGTTTAGCAACTGAAATTTTTAAAGGGTGATTTAAATTTGTGTAGGTACTGAAAAGGTCTTCCCTGTTAATGATGTGATCCGATGCTCCCGAATCCAGCAGGAAAGTTATTTGGTTACCCTTCGTGACACCTGGGTAATTACCAAACATGAATGCAAACCCGGAAGCTTCACTGGTAAATGTTGCTCCTTCTGTAAGCTCCACTGCTTGAATAGTTCGCGGTTTGTCTTCAGGTTTACGTTGATTCATTCTTTTGTAGTAGTAACAATCATTTTTGACATGACCTTTACGTCCACAATGGTGGCACTTGACGAAAAATTTCTTCTTAGCCTTGAACTTTTGCTGGTGGTTTTTAGGCTTAGGCTCTGATTTTCGTTGGTTGAAATTTTGAGCAGTGTTTTCGACGTGTAGAATCTTGTTAACGGTATCACTACCCTCGTTTCTTAATTTAACCTCGTGATCCAATAATCTTGTTTTGACAAATGCTAAGGTCAAATTATCTTCAGATAATGTCTCTATTGCAGTTATAACACCATCATATGAGGATGGCAGCGTGAGAAGTAAGTGAGACACCTTGTCGGTTTCTTCTAGTTTCGCTCCAGCCGCCAGCAATTCCGAAATTAGATCATCAAATATATTGAAGTGCTTCACTAACGTAGTGTCACCTTGAAGTTTTAAACCCAACAGCTTTTTCCGTAGCGCCAATTGAGTCGCCAAACTTTTTCTCTCGTACAATGCGTCCAAGTTTTTGAAGATTTCACGTGCCGTATAATCGTCTTTCGCGAAACCGAGGAATGAATCTGCCAAATATTCAACAATGACACTTTTCGCGATTCGGTTGCTCTTCACCCAAACTTCCGATCGTATTTCTGGTTCCATATTGATATCTTTCATAACGTCCATCTCGGTCAACAACGCTTGAACTCGAAATTTCCAAACGCTATATTTCTCACCGTCGAACGGTTTAATGTTTCGTTTCATTTTTAAATTTTCCATAATGAAAAATATAGGTACGAAATATAACAGCCAGTGAGAATCAAATTAAACACTTACTTGATTAGCACAATACCTAACAAAGTGTTACTGGGCCCATAACCTATAGGAATTCAGGTTACGGACGAGAATTTAAAAAAACAGAAACTGAATTTAAATAACGTTCTTTATAATTTCTTTTAATGTGACACAGGGAAGGTTTATGTCTCTGACTCCTAGCACAGCGAATATGAAAAGGGACGAACTGACAGGAGTTGTTGGTTTTATACGAATCATTAAGTGACAGTGTTGCTATTACTAAAAAGTAAGAATTGATTAATTTTTGCACATTTAAATCGACTAAATACCAACAGATTTCAATAATATGTTTAATATCCTTTTATTTATACAGAGTTATTGGCAAAATATTAACAACCTCTTAAGAGATCACTGTACTCATCATTATGAACAACTTTTACTATGGGACCAAACCTGAAATCGCAAAAAAAAATCTGCTGTTCCCTACATTTTTACGAGTTATACGAACATAAATGTAGGGAACAACTGATTTAAGGCTCCTGAAAACAGGCGCGAGGCGCGCGATGTTTTCGCGTATCGCGCCTGTTTGAAGGAGCCTTTAATCTGTCAAAAATACCTCTAAAATCTCTAAATTTTTGACAAGTTTTAGTCATTAATTGTCGCTGAGATGAGAATGCGAGAAAATTTTGATCGTGGCCTTTTGATCTCTTTATAACATGTTCGAAATGATATCGAAATAGACAATATTTTATGCCAGATATCAGAGTAACAATAGACATTAACATTAATAGGTAACAGTAATCAGATAACTATGAAACATTGTTTAAAAACTTATCAAGAAATTCTTCAAGATAATCTTTTATCAGAAATATCTAACCCATTGTTTAAACGCACAAAAATGCAATAAAGCGTGGTACAGATAAAGGAAAACTCGACGATTCAGTCCGTTCGAACAAATATTCACGTTGCATGTACATGCCACGATAAAGCGGAGCGGTATTCGAGGTATGAAGTGAAAGTATTCAACACTAGCCTTTTGGGAATTTAATGTTTTGGGGTAAAAACTACACTTTGCCAAAACTTCAGCTACCATATAGTTCTGGTACTTTTCATCAAAATAGATTGAATCGTTTACTAATCAGAGATCAGTGGTGGGCCAGTGATAACGGCCGCGACTTACGAGGTGTAGGTCGTAGATTCGAACCCAGACAGACGCTTTGCTTTGTGTAAATTATTTCACCACCACTGCTCTCAAAACGCTGAAGAAAAACAATGTGAGGAAACGGCATGTCCTAAAACCAAAAATTCGAAGACATGTGATATCTACTAACCGGCACTGGGATCGCGTGTTTGGTTACGGCCCACTCCCTCTCACCTGGCCTGGCCTGGAGGCCTGTATCCCGACAATGGTAACATTATGAGCTGATTTTGCTGTTTACCAATCCATCAATTAACTCAGCCTATCACACTTCACTGCTAGATATAGGCGTCTCCCAGACTGTACCACAACACCCTGCCTCTGCATCCAGTCTGTCCCAGCCGCCTTTTTAAGGCCGTCGGTCCATCTAGCTGGAGGGCGTCCCACACTACGCTTGCCGATATGCGGTTTCCACTCCAGGACTCGTCTTCTCCACCGTCCATCGATCCTCCGACTAACATGGCCAGCCCACTGCCACTTCAGCTTACATACTCTGTACAGTACCCGGCGACAAATTTTGCACAACGACCTTTGGAAAGAGACAATCGGCTAATTTCGGCTTCGTAGGGCGTTATCTCTGTCGCACAAAATACAAACAGTCCGGTATCTATTAGGAGCTGTTAAAACAATTATGATTTGCTTCTTTTGATAATTATTTTTATTCTTTGTATAAAATGGTTTTGTGTAAAAAGGTCGATGTGCAATATTTATCGCCGGGTACTGTAAGCTATGTCGGTAACTTCGGTTCTTTTCCGGATAATTTAATTTCCGACGCAAACTGTAACCATTCAGCACATGATTCTAGATCCTTAGCATATAAATGTTTCGTGGTTATAGTATAGTTGACTACCTCGCAGGCATAGTCCTAGGCAGTACCTAGTGAAATATACATACACGTGTCTCGATTTGGAATCAAACTATTTGTTAATGTTATTGCTTCTTACAAAAACACAAATGTTCTCCATTTTATTTCAGTTTATTGTTTCGTACGTACTCCCACACTAAACTACACACCAATTGATTTAATCGGCCTGTTCTGTAAACAACGTGGGTTAACAAAATACTGCTGTGTTTGGGTGGCGCTATTCGTTTGATTGGTTCGTGAAGATGTGTGGGAAATATCGGAAAATATCGATTGGAGTTGGAATATTTAATTTGATTACGCAAAAAATCTAGAATAGAATTTGCCCGTACCCAGTAACTGTTTGTTTATTTAGACTAATATTAAAAAGAGAAAATATTTTTTTTTGTGTTTTTGTTTGTTGCGCTTTCACGCTAAAACGGCCGAATGGATTTGGATGAAATTTGGGATATGGGTAAACCAAGACCTGGGTTGGGACATAGGATACTTTTTGTCCCGATATTAATACGGAATTGAGACTTATGCGAGTGCAACCGTGGGGCACAACTAGTTTTTTTACTAACTTTAGAATGAATAGCTGCATTGCGTTATGCTCTGGTTTCCTAGAAAAGTGGTGGCCACCACATACCAGGCGCAGGGACGGCTGACGTGACATGATGACACCGGGGTTTGACTTCACGGTGTCAAAAAACGCTCTCTAGGAATACACACCAATTTACTTTCATAAAATAACGTTTCAGTGACGTCATTGAGGACGCTATGAGGTGTTCACCACAGTCTTAGGAAACCCTTGCTTTAGACTGGAAGCCGAAGTGTGAATTCCTATTGTCTCTATAACAAATCATAAAAAAGTTACAAAAAAATTAAAGGGAGACGCCTCTTTAATTTTATGATTTTTTTGCCTTGTGGCACGGAACCCTTCGTTGAGAAGTCTGACTCGCATTAGGTCGCTTTTTCGTTTGCTGATTTACATAGACAGATAAGACTAAATCAGTGTTTGTCGGAACTACAGTGCTCACCTTAAATCTTGAAACCCCTTTTTTTCAGGATGGAAAATCATCAAATGATCCCCCTCCCGCTCTGGGTGGAGCGGAAGGGAGTGTCAGACTCTTACTGACTAAAACCCACCCGTGTTCCTTCCTTAGCCCTTTAGGTTCCGGGCCAGCGGTAACCCTTTCGGACAATCCCGCTGACCCGGCAGCGATGAAGGGTTAAGTCAGTTTGTTGATGACGTAAGAGTGGGTAGTGGTGTTTAATAATTAATAGATTATTTTATGGACCCCTTAGACCCCCATAAACCTTTGGGACCGAATTCAGAACATCCATAGATCAGCACTCACGTTTGCACCCATAATCAAAAATAGATGGAAGTGATAATCTAAACCTTCAAATACACAAATCTATTTACAAAATGATCTCACTCCACAAGACCACAGACACTCATACATCCTTTTAAGAAATGCAGACAGTTTCCATTCGAGGCCTGAGTGGCACTTCTAGTGCGATCAATCAGCCTTGGTGCCTCAAAAGGCAGGCTGTCAGTGCGAAAGAACCGACTTATTGGAGGCACTGAAGACCTTTTTATCATTAGAAAAAGAAGGATACACGGAAATGAGGTTACGTGATTTGGAAGCCTCATGCTTGAAAGATATTAGGGTAAGTACTTGGTACATATATAATATATATAACATGAACGTGGACAAATTAAATTACTTGGTGAAACGTCTCAGAGGTGACGTGTAGCGTTATCAAATCATGTTAGATACTTGATTTTCCGTGTTCTCAAGTCGTGATAAAGAAATTATATCGACCCAATATCACTGAATTTCAGTGTTGGTTTGAGTCACTGTATTAATGATGATGACGGCTTCGTGAAGGTGCTAAAGAGGAAGCGCCGACAGAGTAGCTGTAAGAACCGCTGCGGCAAGACTCCAACGGAACCCAACGAAAATTTTCTCGCCTCCACTACTTACACCACTGACACGTAAGACATCGTGACGTACGTGAAGTACGTGCCGAGAGTACAGCTGCTGGAGTCACATCGCAACGTCAAATTTAAGGCATTTGTAGTGCGCATACCAACATTTTACCTGTACCTGGTGATGGAAGGAAGCTTTTGCCGCAGGATGTGGTGTTCCCCCGCTTTCGCGCACAAGTGCCACCGGAACGCACAAAGACTTAGTGCAACTAACCCTGTGTTCCGAGTTGTGAAATAATCGATTTCCGCGTGCTTAAACCCTTACCGAATGGAGGCTCCTTCAAAGAGGCGCGAAACGCGATAAAATCGCGCCGCAAGTCGCGCAGCGAGCGGTACCTTTGTGTCGCGCGCGATTCGCGTCACGCGTCGCGCCTGTTTGCAGGAGCCTTTAACGTGAGCGCGATAACGACGTCCCGTGAATCGTCATAGATGACGTCATGACATACGCTATCTTGCGATAACGCCGACCATGCCTTAAAATAATATCACCGTGAGCGCTGTCAAAAATGACAGTGTGGGTGTATATGTGTGAGGATGTGTCGGTGTGTGTTTTGAATTGAAGTGCATCATATCTTTAAATTAAACTAACGTGGCATTTTCAAAATTGTGCTTCTGGCTGACAGTCGCCACCTAACCAAAGAAGAAGAACTGAAGAAAAAATGTGGTGTTTATCCAAAGAAATACTGTAATAATATCGTTTTTACATTGATAAGCACTGTGAGCGAGTTCACGAGCATTCCGAATTGTTGACAGCTCGCAGCTGTTATAATCGTAATATCTAAATCGGAACGCATGTGAGATGATGTGAGTGCTGTGAGCGATAGCTAATTCGGAATGCGGCCGTGATACTAACATAATTAAGTTTTATTGACTAACAAAATTGTTACTATATATTAGGTTAAGGTGTGTATCTATGGGTCTTTGTTACCTGAAAATAAATGGTTTATTATTAATGTAAATATAGGATTTTATACTCATTCTTCATAACATAACAGCTATTACAAAAAAAAGGGGAAAAGCTACTAATCTGACGTTGTCGCAAATGGTAGGTATAACATTTGCTGAAACTCAAAGACTTGCGGTGCTATCCGTGTAGTGAATACTAATGATCTTTTTTTGCGCCTACCTATAAAATAGGCACATGCCTGCCTATGTTCCATTATTGGGTAAAGTATGGATCATCCGTGGACTATTGTAACGTGCTAAGATTTTAGTGGTATTCTTTTGTTTTAAGGGAAATAGGGGACAAATAAAGCCAATTGCACACACACTTTTTTTACCGTGAATAACTACGCTTTATGCGCCGTACCATAAAGAAACCGTGCCGTGTACAAAGGGCTTTATAGTGAAATTGCGCGTAAGTAATTTCACCATTATTACGGTAAATACTTGGTGTATATATCGATGTGGCTGTGTTGTATTGTGCCCCACTCACAACAAAGCCACATCAAATTGCCAAGCATTCACGAACGACAATGAAATTAATGATAATTTTGTTCTAAGTGGTTAGAGCAAAATTATCATTCGTCGTTTTCGTTTTAGTACCTACTCGTGCCTTTAGGCAAAAAGATTTTTCAAGTCCGACTAGATGTTCCAGAGATTAGCGCATTCAAATAAACAAATTCTTCAGCTTTATAATTAGTTTATATACTATAAAAATTCCATTATTGAAAAAAAAGAAAAAAAAATGAAAGAAAAAAAATGATAATTTCGTAACACGCTTGTAATTCCCGAGGACATCGAGGTAGATATAAAGTACACATTCCCGTAATTTATGTTAAATGTGCCATGAATAATGGCGAATCTTTTGCCAACATAAATAATAAACCTTTATTTACTCATAAACTAAAACTAATTACAATATATAACTATTGCACTTCGGTGTCTTCGTCAATCAGCACGTGCTATGACGCATAGGCACAAGGCTCCTTTTGAAAGAAAAGAAAGAAAAGAAAGAGAAGAAAGAAAAGAAAGAAAAGAAAGGAAAGAAAGAAAAGAAATGTCATGAGTCCTCACGGTAAACAGGGTTGGGGATCTTTT
Source organism: Luperina testacea (assembly GCA_927399505.1). NCBI lineage: Eukaryota > Metazoa > Arthropoda > Insecta > Lepidoptera > Noctuidae > Luperina > Luperina testacea. The sequence continues at coordinate 2,309,027 of OV656774.1, forward strand.
TAGGCTTCCGTAAATCAAAAGAAAAATTGGAACCTTATAGGATCACTTTGTTGCCCGTCTGTCTGTCTGAAACCCTATATCTCGGGAACGCGTGAAGGTATCAAGTTAAAATTACCATATACTCAGGTTTACAGTCCCTTGAAGCTGTGAAAAAATCAAAATTATAAGTTAACGTAAAAAAAAGATATGGCCGTTTATGCCACAATAAAAGTATATTTCGACACTCTCAAGGGAATCAAAATTTATAGGGTACTTCCCGTTGACCTAGAATCATGAAATTTGGCAAGAAGCAAGTTCATATAGCATAGGTAAAGGAAAAAATCCGAAAACCGTAAATCTTTAGTTACATTTAAAAAAATCCCGTGATAAACTATCTACATGCTTACCTACAAATTTGTACGGAACACTCGGTGCGCGAGTACAACTCGCACTTGACCGGTTTCTTGTTATGTATTGTTACTGTTTTAGAAATTAACCACAGACAAATGAAGACTCCTATTGCGCTTCTTTTCTAATAGGAAAACCGTATTTCCATTTTGTTCAGGCGGTCGATTCTGTAAAAATCTCACCGTGAAAACTTGGGTGAAGTGAGTTTGTTTTTACTAGGAATTGACACTGTTGACAGCTCACTCCATGCTCACTTCACCTAAGTTTTCACGGTGAGATTTTTACAGAATAGCGCCGCAGTTCTTAAACACAAAATACCACGCTCGCTACGCTCGCTGTAGCGGTTCCTAATGAATTTACAGCCCCTCTAACTAAAACTCCGGCAATTATCCCCTTGATTATTACTACACACTAGCTTCTGCCCGCGACTTCGTCCGCGGGAAATTTCTTGTTCCCCTACCCACCATGTCGGAACGCATCGCCTGCTCGCCCTCGTCATTGAGAGGTGACCTAAACCACTGGGTCATAACGACGAACACTTGTTGTGGGAGTAAAAATTAAGCCTCCTACAAACAGGCGGGACACGCGATTCACGTCGCGCGTCTCGCCTTTTTGCAGGAGCCTTTCCTCGGATGACGATACGAACTACATTCACCGCATCTTATACAGCAAAGACTATCATACAGTTATCTAAGTCAAATTGCTTTACCACGGCATGATCTTCATTTAGAATAGAATACTTTTATTTCAGACAGGAATCCATTGGTTTACTAACAATTTTACATAACTTCTAGTGTTTATAGGTTAGGAACACAGTGAGGAGGGTGACGGTATGAATAAAACGTCCGAATCACCTTTAAAGGCTCCTACAAACAGGCGCGACACGCGACTTAATCACGCGCGACACAAAGGCACCGCTCGTTGCGTGACTTACGGTGCCTTTGTGTCGCGTGTCGTGTCGCGCCTGTCTCAAGGAGCCTTTACAAGTAATAGCAAACAAAAATACATTTAAATATTCGTTCTTCATATTAAATTAGATTTCCTCCCACAACCTTAGTAACCAAACCTGACAGCTAAAATAATATCAAAGCGAAGCATTTACGCATATAATGTAATTTGTAGAAACGTCAAAATCTTAACCAAAGTTTGTGTAACCTTTAACAGGCTAGGTCGGGTGTAGGATTTTGATATTTTCGGTTGAATTGGTAAGTACTTAAAGTCTGACAACCATTCTTACCAAGGGACATCGTGTTGTCCAGTAACTGAGCTGTGGAGGTCAGATTGGCAGTCGCTTCATGTAAAATACTGGTGTTCAGCTGCAGAGTGGAAGCTGACTCCAACATACATAAGACTTTCAACTTTATTGCTAAAGCATAAGGTTGATTGGGAAATTTGACAGTTTCGGGTAGCTTGATGTGCTGGCGTCCGTACCTGCCACTTCGTCTCAGATTCCTTCACTTTAAAAGATATGATTTGGGACTGATATGCCAAATCATATCTTTTAAAGTGAAGGCTTAGCAAAGATTTACTTTGGGTTTATTAAAAAGAAGGAAGAACCGCCGGTCGATTCTGTAAAAATCTCACCGTGAAAAATTAGGTGAAGTGAGTTTGTTTTTGCTAGGAATTGACACTATTGACAGCTCACTCCACGCTCACTTCACGTTAGTTTTCACGGTGAGATGGTTACAGAATCGCACTGCAGTATCCTGTTAGACATGTTTCATTTTTGTCCTAGCAGTGAGTAATCACACTTATATTGTAAAGGTGAAAGTTTGTTAGTGTGTGTGTGTTTATATATGTTTGTTACTTCTTCACGCTCAAACGGCTGGACCAATTTTGATAAAATTTTGTTTGGAGGTAGCTGACACCCTGGATTAACACATAAGCTACTTTTTTATCCCGATATTCCCACGGGATCGACATTTACGCGGGTTAAACTGCGGGGCGCTGCTAGTAAAAAATAAAGTTAAAAATTCGGGGTGAAACCGTGGGTAGCAACGTTGGATGAATAGGTACGTGGGAAGAAACATTGGAAGAAAATGGAAACTCTCTGTTCTAGTGACATTAAATATTAGTTTATTTTTATCAAACTTAATATAAGGAATACCAAGATTTTTGCGTTAAGGCTCCTTCTCTCACACTCCCTTCCGCTCCACCCAGAGCGAGAGGAGTCATTTGATGATTTGCCATCCTGAAAAAAAAAAAAAAAAAAAAGGCACCTTCAAACAGGCGCGACGCGACACGCGACACAAAGACACCGCAAGTCGCGCAACGAGCGGTGCCTTTGTGTCGAGCGCGATTATATCGCGTGTCGCGCCTGTTTGTAGGAGCCTTTATGTGTAAAAAACGTATTGCAGTATATCACTTCCACAACTGACACTATTGTCAAGCAATAAATATATTAATAACATTACGTTTAGGTAAGAAGCCTGAACTACCCTATTTTAAGGGGACCCATTACCCCCCCATGTAAGTTTTATAGCTAGTAGTAAAAGTTAAACATTGAACGTTTCAGACGCACAACAACCGACTTCCAAAAAGAACACTACAAAGTGAAAAATAACTTTAATTTCGAAGTCGGTGTCAAAAAACGAAAATGCGGTACCAACGGCACCATCATCATCATCTGCCTAGCCTTTTCCCAACTATGTTGGGGTCGGCTTCTAGTCTAACCGGATGCAGCTGAGTACCAGTATTTTACATGGACCGACTGCCCATCTGACCTCCACAACCCAGTTACTGGGTAATAAGAAACCCCTTGGTAAGACTAATGCGGAACCAACGACACCGACTTCCAAAATTAAAGTTATTTTTCACTCGAATTCGGTTGTCTTATTTATTTTTTTTGTAAAAAAGTTTTTATTTTTCACTTTTTATTTGTACCTACCCCACGTAAATTCAATTGACAATACTTCCTATGAAAATATCAGTGTCAGAAGGCTATTAAAACATCATCAATATAAACTAATAAGAAAAAAATCGTATTAGTGAAGCTAACTTAAAAACTACCCAAGCAAAGTTAATAAAATTTATATGGGACCACCCCTGAGGCATACCTTTTTTAAGGCCTATTCAGACCTAAGCGGTATTCGCTACCGTCTGCGGCAGAGAAAACCCAGTGGGTATGCGGTAATATTACTGTTCAGACCTAAGCGGATTTCGCTATCCTTGTGGGTAGAATAACGCGCGGTAGTCGAGTTTGGTCGAGGTACCTACTTGATACTAAATATATTAGCGAAACCCGCGCGGTATGTACCTCTACCCACAGCGGCAGCGAATATCGCTCAGGTCGCTCTAGCCGCAGTACTTGATACTAAATACTTGAGCGAAACCCGCGCGGTATGTACCTCTACCCACAGCGGCAGCGAATATCGCTCAGGTTTGAATAGGCCTTCATCCTTTCAAAAAAGAATTTTACAAATCGTCTTATACGAGTATATAACGGAGTTCTGAGCTAACAAATAAACAAAAAAATATTCCATCGAATTGAGAACCTCCTCCTTTTTTTCAAGTCGGTTAAAAAACAGATATCAATCTGTGTAGAGCATTGCTGGTGGCAGCTAATTGAGAAAATATAAAGAAAGAAAGAAAAAGTATTTATTGCGACTCTAAACACAGCAAAATAAAAATCCAAGTTATATAAAAAAGTAACAAAAGGAAAATGAAACAGAAAGAATAAACAAACCAAAAAAAAACCAAACCTAACCGAAACCGAACCGGAACCGAATATAAAGACCAAACTGCTCAACGATGAATGTTATACTAGGTTCTCTGCCGGCAACTTCCTCCACGTAATATTTCGGCCCCCGAACCACTCCGTCGCATCGCATCGCCTGCCCGCGCTAACACTTCGTTTTCACTCAGCGTTCTTTCTGACTTTTTTGTGGGAACTGTGTATTTTTAACACAGTTTTCGGTAGTTAAAAACGTATAAAAGGTAAAATTCAACGACAAGCTGTGCTCACTCAATTTACATAAAAGTATTCCAAACTTTACGTAACTGAAACTAGCTACTAGTGACAGTTTTAGTGACTAAAATAGTCAATTTATGTACTAGATTAAATAGAAACGTGGGCAAAAAACCAAACTTTCTGTAAGCTGATTCACTCAAACTCAAAAGCTTTAAATTAATATTATAACCTCGGGGCCGTTACAATGGCCCCCACTGCTCTACTGGGCCACCACTGCTCTACTGGGCCCCCACTGCTCTACTGGGTCAACACTGCTCGACCGGGCCCCCACTGCTCTACTGAGCCCTCACTGTTCTACTGGGCCCTCACTGTGCTACTGGGCCACCACTGCTCTACTGGGACCCCACTGCTCTACTGGGCCACCACTGCTCTACTGGGACCCCACTGCTCTACTGGGCCCCCACTGCTCTACTTGGACTCCACTGCTCTACTGGGCCACCACTGCTCTACTAGTCCCCACTTCTGTACTGGGCCCCCACTGCTCTACTGGGCCCCCACTGCTCTATTGGGCCCTCACTGCTCTACTGGCCCCTCACTGCTCTACTGGGCCCCCACTGCTCTACTAGGCCCCCACTTCTCTACTGGGCCCCCACTGCTCTACTGGGCTACCACTGCTCTACTGGGCGCCCACTGCTCTACTGGGCCCCACTGCTCTACAGGGCCCCCACTGCTCTACTGGGCACCAATACTCTTATGGAAGTGCCGATACGATTACAAAAAAAAACTTTCACTGATAGAAAGAGAAACTATTGCCGAGTGCGGATTGTGTTATGTTTCAGATGGGTCGTTTTGACTGTTAAATATGTATGTATAAGTATTATTTACCTGCAGGTAAAACTTTTATTGTTAGTAGGTTATGTTAATTGAAACTAGTAATAACGTTATAACATTTAATTTAATCCGACAAGTGTTTTACTAATCACTTTAGCGAATCAAGACTTGGCAGCAATTCCAATAGAAATGAAACATGATCCAAAACTTATGAATTTAATTCAGAAAATTAAATTAAAAATACTTCTGTAAAGTAGTGTCAGTAGAACAAATCTCGGTAAGTAACCCAATTAGGAAAATGAAATTATACTCTCTTAATTGAAAATGCACTTAATTTCAACGTGTTTAAATCTCTCTTTCAGTTTTTCAACTCACGTTTATTTAGTGTTAAAAAGGTTTTTCTCATTAACATTGATGATAATTCACATTTTTATCTCCTAAAGCCGCCTTTTCAAGAAAAGCAACGGGTTGGCTTTTCACTGAGGCTGTTTCACATAAGATGACTCCTGAGATGGTTGTACAATTCGTAAAGTAAAACAGAGTAACGATGACAACAGCCTTCTGGCAAATGTAAAAATTCTACATTTAATATCAGTAAACATACATAGTGTACATAATGCTGTCTTTACACAAGAGCAAAATAAATCTGGAGTACATCATCTGCCGAGCCTTTTCCCAATTATGTTAGGGTCGGCTGCCAGTCTAACCGGATGCAGCTGAATACCAGTATTTTACATGGAGCGACTGCCTATCTGACCTCCACAACCCAGTTACCCCATTTAACCCCATTATTGTGAGATGAATTTTCAAAAATCCTTTATTACAATAGGAACTCATGTGCAAAATTTCATACTTCTAGACCGTGCGTTTAGACTGTGCGTTTGTCAGTCAGTAAATGTTTTTTGATAATTCATGACGTTATTACAAACACTTAACGAACTCAACTAGCGAAATCAGTATATGTACTAAACCCATCAGTTAAAACCTCAGGGGAGTATAAGCATGATGAGCATTTTATATTCAGGTCAGTTTTCATTTTGGATTTTGTAATACAAACAGAGAAATATTTAGCACCTGACGAAATGTTAAGTTCAGTCGTCCGAGTTTGGTTTTGGCATCAGTGGTAATGAAAGCAGTAGTGGAAACCTCGCCAAGGGACTCATAACATAACTCGCAATACATGGGTGTTTCATACACTTCTGCTTACCCCTCAGCCTCTTATTCTATTTAAACTCCGTACTGCGCTAGGCCAGCTCAAAGTCATAGTGTTACTACTGACCTGCGATAGACTATACGATTCAATATCCCTAGCCTTTTCCCAACTATGTTTGGGTCAGCTTCCAGTCTAACCGGATGCAGATGAATACCAGCATTTTACATTACCTATCTGACCTACACAACAGCGCGGTACCTCTTGATAATATACGATTTCAAGCACATAAATAAAAAATCAACGAAATAAAAAAATATATACCAAAAGATTTTTTTTCTAACCGCCCCTTATGCTAACCTAAACTTTGAGAAATGGCTTCGTTCAGACGGCCGACGGATAAACAGCCATCGCTTATTTAGAAACAAATTGAGGCCTCGAGATTATAATGTTTACATATCTTTGAGTTACGCTAAGCCAATTATTGTAGACTTGCTTTTAGTAGGGAAATGCCCATTAGCCAATGGGCTGTTTAAATATTAAAATATTGCCACTCCTTGATTGGCAGCCTAAATACGAAATGTGGTCGGAGAGACTTTTGAAAAATCATAAGTCGTAATTCGAGGTTTGGCTCTCGGCTATCTCCTCCTCCAATATTGGACCTTACATATACTGAATAAGAAAGATATATACTGTGTCCCTATGTTTTTCTTTTTTCCTGAGTAGTTGTCAAATTTGTAGACTAGGCCTCTGTTGACAGCGATTTAAATCGGCATTTTTTGAGGGTTCAAGTGCTTATAAAAATAATGTAGGTATCAACAAAAAGGAAAAAATAGGGACATACAAGTGATTAATAATTATGTAATATTCTGTAAAAAAATCATTGCTTTATCATTCATTAATCAGAAAGAAAACAGGCGAGAGCATTTCTATGGAGAAACAACCACCCACCCGCGTTTCCTCTTAAGAGATTACTATACCTACAAGGGAGATATTCTATTTCCTGAATGTCTAACTGAATTAATGCACATTGTGAAAGTAGTTTATTCAGAATCGCTTACTGAATCGAATCCTGTCAAAAATAATTAAAACTATGTTAAAGTCACACAGTTTCCACTGTACAGACAAAACAAACCAAAATGAACGAAGTACCTTCTACGCTAGACCCATATATACATACTTGTGCGACTGTGTGCGTTCGTTGATTTGTAATGTGACCACATTTTTCTCCCACAATCAGTATAGTTATACCGATTTACTTATTAGATAAATTGCAGTTTACTTATTAGATAAATTAATTAATTCATCTAATAAATTAACAATGTTTTATACATATTCATAAAAATTCAGCGTCTGTATTATGATTGTAAAATAATATTCTAATTGGGGTGTTTGGTAGTGTGCGTAAGTCCGGGAGGTGTTGTATAAAGAAAAATCGATGGAAGAAGGTTGTTTCAACTCTTGTTTTTTCTATGATGATATGATTTTGATCTTTCAACACCAATAATTCGCGTATTTATTGCGTCTGCTCAACGTCCGTATGTCACTACACGGATCCAGCAGAATATCAGTGTCAGGTTTATTTGCTTGACACCGCACTTTGTATGTTGGTCATTTAATTTAAAGAGTATCGGATACATTGTGTCACTTTATTTATTTCAAATGTTTTTTTTTTGTATATTGGCACCTTGCTTTTTTCTTTAGATTCATGTGATGTGTTAACATTTACTTGTTTTTGTGTGTCGGTCGTGCTATTTCTTTTGTGTGCACTAAATAAATGGTTCATCTATCTATCTATGCACCCTAGGAAGCCAAGCCAACTAACGAGGTAGGTATATAGTTTTATTTTTTCAGTTTTTTCGTATTTCTCAAACCAATATAAGATGAAAGAAAGGTAACAAGTACAGCCGATAGCAAATGGAGCTACTACAATCTGTCAAATTTATAATCACGAAAAAATCATCCGCATTGCTGTCGGCTGGTAATTTACCTAAGAGACTGGCCGCATTATCACGTTGTATGGCAATGATTAGCCTCTGGCCAAGGTAAAAGTCAGCCCTTGGGTCACGGGAAGTGTCAACCGGCCATTTGGAGATTACGTTGAACAAACCATGAACACTCAGACCCCACGGCCCGAGGGTTTTAACCCCAAACGGTTCGAAAATTTAATTACCGATAAAGTTCTATATGTGGTGTACATAATATAGAGTATTCTATTCGATTTTATCATATTAATAAAACTTTAGTGGTCCTGCCAGTCGATTCAGAAAAAATCTCATCGTGAAAACTTACTTGAAGTGAGTTTGTTTTTGCTAGGAATTGACACTATTGACAGCTCACTCCACGCTCACTTCACCTAAGTTTTCACGGTGAGATTTTTACAGAATAGCAGCGCAGTACCAAGTTAATCTTCAGCAGTATCATAGTTATTACAAGTTATAATGATACTAATTCACAGAAAAAACGAGTAAAAGATTTTACAAACATCATCTACGTAAATGACCAGATTTTTCTCACAGAGCAAGCCAAAAAGAACGCCAACATTAATAACGCAAATTAATTTAGCTTCCTCGCACAAAAGCAAATGTTTTAACTCCATTCCTCACGGGATTGCTCGCATTTGCTTTGCTAATCATGAAATATGAACGTATGACCTGAACAAATATATCTAACTAAGTCTAATTTGGATAATCCTGATGATTTGGATTTCATTAAACAATAATCCCTAATGGAGTATCCACTTTGGATATAGGAAAATTTATGTCAATAGTAAGATTTTTTATTGGTCTAGTGGTTGCAAGCGCTAGTGCTGACCATGAGATCCTCGGTTCGGTTCGTAGGTCAGGAAAATTTTTATTGGGTTTTTCCATAAGGAATTTCTCAGTAGCGGCCTGGAGTCTGAATTTGGGATATTCCTCGAAACGCACCAAAAGTATTCGTCGAAAAAAAATTATAAAATATAAATATTAAGTATAATTATTTTATTCCTCGAAATGCATCAACGATGAAACATAGAGAAGAGCATGAAGGATTCATTTGATTTCATTTGGTGCGTTTCACGGTTGGTGCGTTTCGAGGAATACCACCGAATTTGTGCCCTGTTAATGGCTATAAATGAAGTGAAGTGAAATGAGGAAGTGAACTTTCGTCTGTAGTGGGAGTGGGCCGGATACGTCACACGAATAAATGATAAATGATTTTATTTTTGTATGTAGGTTTGCACAAACACTTTTACACGTCAATCATATTTTTTTAAACTAGATGAGGTCGGCGTTTCCTATCTGACTACTCTGAGAAGAAAGGCCGAAACAAACTCAGAGGCCATAGTCTCTTTTAATGCACCCGGAGAGATGGGCAAAGACCGTCACTCACTGGACGCCTGAGGCAGGACATCGCCGTCGAGGTAGACTGAAGCGAAGGTGGCGTGACGATCTAATATCATTTGCAGGGTCAACATGGCCAGAGATCGCACAAGACAGGGACGTTTGGGAAAAAAGGGGAGGCATTTGCCTAGCAGTGGGACACAAAACAGGCTAAAAAAACTGGCTGTAGGCTCGCCCGCTATTACATGTGACTTAATCTATATCTGGCAAAATGCGGGTGTACTATATGTATAGGTACACATCTGGTCCCTTCGGAGATTACAAGTGATAGTATGTCGATAGTGATCTTATGCGATGCGGAAAAATGAGGGACATGTGAGAAACATTCTGAGTATGAATTTAGATGCTTATAAATAAGTATGGGAAGACCAAAGAATCTATGGAGGTTCAATGTGAAAGATCACATGGCTGGAAAGGGGTTGAATACTGAGTTGACGGCTGATAAACATAGTATGGAAGAATAAGACATAGATACTGCGGTGACAACAAACAGACAAGGATAAGCCATTGGACTATGTGAGTAAAGGAACAGAGAACGAACGTATTTTCTTTCTTTCTTTCTTTCTTTTCTTTCTCTCTTTTCTTTCTTTCTTTCTTTTCTTTCTTTCTTTTCTTTCAGAGAGTGCACCTGTGTTTACGCACATACTTGTGCACTATAATATCTCCTGCGCACCTGGGTTCCGTTGAGACTGCTACCGTGTGACCGAAATCGGTCGGGAGGCTATTATTAATGATAAGCCGATAGTTCATAATGATATAGCTTGTGTTATAATGTTCAGGAACCTCGATCGATCCCTAAAAAGGCTCCTGTTAGGTAGTTGGGTCAAGGTCATAATGTTTATCCGGTACTGGACACGGTGTGAATAGGTATTTCTAAAAGGATTATCCTCTCCTGCTTCAAGTTATTTTATGACTTTAAATTATATCAACTGAGTGGCCTGATTTTACATCCTAACTAATATTATAAATTCGAAAGTAAGTTTGTGTGTTACCTTTTCACACCTAAACCACTGAAACGATCCTAATTAAATAAAGACCACTTTATTGTTACTTACCTCAAAATGCGGACTATGAGTGTACTTCCAATCCCACAGGTCTTTTAAAAAAAGTTACACAAAAATTTAAAAATTACATGTGAATTTTAAAACCATTCCATATTTCAATACCCCTTTCGGGTTTTTTTTTTTTAAACGCTGAATCACGTAATTCTTTATTTCTTACTAAAACCATGTCGAATATTCATATTCCTAAATTAACGAATGCTTTGTTTCCCATTAAAACTTTAAATCCCTATAAGATTATTTTTCAGACAAAAAGTAGCGTATGTCCTTTCTAAGGAAGCCATCTGTCTCCTTACCAAAGTTTATCGAAATCCGTTGAGGTGTGAAAAGGTAACGGACAGACAGAATATAATTATATAATAATAGTATAGAGTATGAAAGTATATATGGATAACCAGCAATAGACTGAGTTGAACGGTGAAACGGTCTCTGTTTTTAAGGTTCCGCACCTCAAAAGGAAAGAGGGAACCCATATAAGATCATTTCGTTGTGCGGCTGTCTGTACGTCTGTCAAGACCGTTTTTGTCAGGAACGCGTGGAGTTATCAAGCTGAAATTAATACCAAATACTCAGGGCTGCAATCCCTTGAAGCAGAGACAAAAACAAACTTCTAAGTCAACGCAATCAATAGATACGGGCGTTTATGTTCCGGAAACAAAACCTATAAGGGTACTTCCCGTTGACCTAGAATCATGAAATTTGGCAAGAAGCAATGTCATGTAGCACAAGTAAAGGGAAAATCTGAATACCGTAAAGTAGTTACATACCTACTTTGTACGGAACCCTCGGTGCGCGACTTCGACTCGCACTTGACAGTTTTTTTTGTATGTTTGTTACGTGATGTCTCCGGCAATTGTAAATCGATTTCAAAAATTCTTATTTGAATAGATAGGGTATGCCTCAGGGGTAGTCCCATATCCACTTTGTTGGGGTAGTTTTTGAGTTAGCTTCAATAATACGAATTTTGCCACTTAGTTTATATATGTCATAATGACTTCCTGTCACTGATATTTACATAACAAGTAGTGTTATACGAATGTATGTGGGGTAAGTACAACTTAAAAATGAAAAAAAAAACTTTTTTACAAAAAATAAAAACAACCGACTTCCAAAAAGACACTACAAAGTGAAAAATAACTTTAATTTCGGAAGTCGGTGTTGTTGGGTTCGCATTTTCGTTGTTTGCCACCCGACTTCCGAAATTTAAGTTCTTTTTTCTCTTTGTAGGTCGTGTCTTTTTTGAAAGTCGGCTGTTTTCTTTTGTAAAAAAGTTTTTATTTATTATTTTTATTGGTATGAATAATCGCTGTTTACGGTAGTGCGCAACTTAACGCACGTAAATCATAGTACTTATGGGTGCATGCAATGGTATATGGGTCGTGGGCGTATTTAAAGTTGTGTTATAGGTTGTGTTAAGTATAATGTTAAAAACATGTTTTCGTAAAAAAAAAACGTCATTAAAAGTTGGAAATTAGACCTTCAATATCTCCGTAAGTAGAAGGATCCCAAGTAAGAATGGTCCAATACAAAAAAAATATCACAATAACGGAGTACAAGTGACTCTCGGCTACGTTAAGTGTCTTTTAACACCCGTTAGGTGGAAATAATGATAATTTTCCCTAACTAAAGTGCAACTGAGAAAAGGTGCCAGTAAGTAGGTTACGTTACCCATTCTTCTTTATTAGCAAGATTTGGGGCTCAGCTGGGTCATTTGGGAGATTATCCACACTACCCATATCTTTGTGTAGGAATGGGATCAATTAACTAATGGATGGAACAGAGAAATATGTAGTATTTTACTGCAGGTAAAGTTAGGAAAGTAGAGCTTCAAGCTAAAGCATGAATCTTTTTTAAATCATGTCGATAGTTTCAGTGATAAAAAACACTTAAATTGCTTTTAATTTGAACTGGAATTGTAAAATTGAATTGCATTTGTACTGGAATTGAAAAATTGAATTGCATTTGAACTGCAATTGTAACTCAAAATAGAAATAAAATCAATTATAATACAATTGATAATTCTCAGATAAATGCACTAAATTCCTATCGCTACAATTGAAAAAACATTTTCCAATACCAAACAACAAAACTTTATTTCGCTATTTGAAGAAATGTCTATAAAAATGTCTTTGGCCACAGTTTCAGGAAAACTAAAACTCTACACAACTAAAAAAAAAACATTGAAGCATCTCTTTAGGTAACCTCTTTTTTCTGAGAACAGAGAGCATGTTAGTAATTGCATTCATTTGTTTATCAATTATATTATTTTGTAAGAGCTCAAAAACTATAATAGCACAATCTGTAGATATATTTTTAGTTCCAACCTTGCTTAGACGATTTTATGATTAAGAAACCTAAGTTTCAATACTACTACTAGTACTAGTGTACTTTAGTACAGGAATTCCTTTTTTATTTATCTACTATACCCACCTTATACCGCCAACGTTCAAAATGATACGATTCTCTCCATCCATTCCTGTTACCTCACTTTAATAAACATTTAAAACTATTTCACAACACTATACCGATCACAGACAAAACCCAAAAACTTTATTTTTCAAATTTCAAATCGAACCTTTTTAATTTTCATAAATGACACTTGATCACGAACGCGGTTTGTTGACGTTTTCTACGCGTGTTTTTGCGACGGCGCAGCGCACATACGCGTGCGAATCCGGCGGCCGTTCAGTCGGCACTGGGATGAAATGAGATGAAGGGGAGAATTTCTACCCCCACCTGTGGCCTGCACGCACTGCAGTCGACCCCTTTGCGCCTTTCAAGTTTATGATGGAGCTACCGGACACGCTTTTAGTGGTTTTTCATTCAGCATCACTTACATAAATGTTGAATTTGCAAGCAATGATCTCTTTTAGCGGTGTCTTGTTTGGATATCAACCTGCGGCTTTTTAATGCGGAAGTTTTTAAAAAGATAACATAACAGCACGACTGTTATCCCAGAAGGGATAGGCAGAGCGGTACACCACATTTCGCCCGTTGTGTGTGTTATATGTTTTTCATTCAATAAATAATGAGAGGCTTGTGGCTAAGTAATAACCGCAGTAATAGCCGCACGGGTCCATCGATCAGGTTAAGCTACGCTTGCCGCGGTTGGTCCGTGGATGGGTGAACCCACGCCTCCGCGAACATCCCTGATGCGCTACGCCGCCACGGCAACCCCAAAAGCACCATGAATGTACGGGTTTCGAAGTTTAAGTACTAAGCAATAAGAGTGGCAGCTGTTTGTAGATTAAAGCCTGACCTGGGTATTGAAACCAGGATCTCATGCTCAGCAGTAACCGCTATGGAGCGGATTATTCTGGGTATCAAATTCGTGGACCGGGTTAAGAATACAACAATCCGTTCCATCACTAAAATAACTGATGTCACTCGGAAACCTGCCACGCTTAAGTGGAATTGGGCTGGACACATCTGCCGCATGTCGGACGATCAATGGGCCAAACTTACGACCCAGTGGGTCCCACGACATCGCGACCGGCCCTGGCGGAGATGGCAGGATTAGCTGGACTCCTTCCATAAAGATTGGTCCTTAACAGCTCGGGACAGAGAGAGGTGGAAAGACAGTAGGGAGGCATATGCCCAGTAGTGGGACATTAACGGCTAAAAACAAAAATAATAATTAATACACAAGCATTACATACATAAATCAACGAAATAACTTACCATTCCCAAAAGCAAAACAAGAAAATATTTCATTAAATCCTTGCGCAGACCAATTATTTTGTGTTAATTATTTCTATATCGAGATTTACTCTGATCTCGTATCGTAATTAATTTAATATCGTTAACAATAGCTATTGTTTTCATTGATTAAATTCTAGACTGTATTGTTTCCATTACTCATGTGTGTTGATCATAGATACCTATTATTATCCGTTGATTAAAAAGTAGTGTGATACTTTTAAATACATATGCCGAGGCCAGAGCCTCGACAGAGACAGATCTCACATAGGGTCGCAGCATTATGCTGAGCGATGGCCATTTTGCGTGGACGCATATTTTTTCCCAACTTGTTCTTTTTCGTGTTTTTGTTCTAAAAATTCAGTTGAGACTAAGTAAGATTTTTGCTATAGCATTAGGGGTTTTATTTATAAACATTGCATAATTAAGTATCGATTAACAACTGTTTAATAACCATTCATTGTTTCACGTTCAAACATCTCTTAACTTTAAGTAACGTTTATAAATAAAGAGGTTAGTCTACAAATCATGTTTGAGTTTAGTTTATATATTTTATTAAATTTATCATTACTAATTTGTGATTCAAGTCACTTCTTCATTTTAAAAGCATTAAAACACACATTTCATGTTTAATTTGGTCACTAAATTAATAGATTGTATCGTAAATATTACGCATAATTGGCCAACAATACCATTACCATAATAATTCAAAGTCCTGACTGACTGCTATATCAACGCACAGCCTAAACCGCTGGTCCTAGAGACATGCAATTTGGAGGGTATGTTCTTTGTGAAGAGTAGGTATCCACTAAGAAAGGGTTTTTCGAAATGCCACCCCTAAGAGGGTGAATGGGGGGAGGGTGTTTCACGCGGACGAAGTTTGGGCTAGTTTATAATAAACATAAACCTTTTCTACCGAAAAAAGACAATAAATTACATACGTTAT
This sequence comes from Luperina testacea, assembly GCA_927399505.1. Taxonomy (NCBI): domain Eukaryota; kingdom Metazoa; phylum Arthropoda; class Insecta; order Lepidoptera; family Noctuidae; genus Luperina; species Luperina testacea. The sequence continues at coordinate 2,324,394 of OV656774.1, forward strand.
ACAAAAAAAAACACACACAGATTACCGAGATAAATCAACCATGATAAACTTATATACTTGACCGTTATAAATAATAATGAGGTACGATGTTGCAGACAGAAACTGATTGCGGTAGGCTGGTTGAAAAACATTAGACTGCAAAAAAACATGAAAGTTGTGTGGAAATCGGTTATCATGGGCATCCGGTTAGACTGGAAGCCAATCACAACATAGTTGGGAAAAGGCTAGGCAGATGATGATAAAAAGGTAAAATTTGTTTGTTTGTAAGTTTGTATGTAGGAGGTAATCCCCGGAAGTACCAGTCGGATTTGAAAAATTCTTATTGCATTTGATAGCCCAATCTTGAGAAAGGTTCCATGCTATTTAACCTCACGCTGAGTCCATAGGGAGCCGAGCAAAAGGAAAAAAGTCGGAAAGAACGGTATGTAAAACGAAATAGTAGCATGGGTGAGCGATGGGATGCGACGCGATGTGATGCGACACGATGGGATGCGACGCGATGGGTTAGGGGCCCAAATTTCATGCGGACCAAGTCGCGGGCAGAAGCTAGTACAGACGCCAGCACATCAAGCTACCCGAAACTGTCAAATTTTCCCAATCAACTTTGAACCTTATACTTTAGCGATAAAGTTGAAAATCTATTAAAGAAATTTGACAGATTGTAGTAGCTTGATGCGCTGGCGTCTACAAAATAAAGATATTCTCTCAGTTTCTTCTCACTCTTTCCACCTGTCTGAAAATGCCTTTGACCGTTCACTGATCTCTTCAGCCAATATAAGTTAGTAATAAGTTGGGAATTTTAACTGCAAATTCACGACCATACATCTGCATCTATAAAGTTTACATTATAATATTACAATATAATGTTACCCATTCGCAGGAGAGGGTTGAGCATTGTCTATGCCCGACCGCAGTGTGTAGGGTTGATATCTGTTTTACGTATATTGTTTAATCATAATATGATTTCAGGAGATTGTGTTAATTTAATTCAAATGGAAGGGTAAGGGTTCTGCTTATGACGCGTTTTGTAGTTGTATGAGCAAAATCTTCCGTTTGTTTTGATGCAGGGAGCAGATAGAAATTGGTGTGGTGTAGAGCAAAAGTTCAAAATTTATTCTCCGGATAAGATTTTTTCTAGTCATAAGAGTTTGGTGGAATTCACCCTTAAATATGTTTTCCAATGATATGATAACTGAGGTTAATTAATTTCAAAATTTCAACTTTCCGCGACAATTTTTCAAAAAAATACAATTGAATAATGTTCATCATCATCATCATCATCAGCCTATAATGTTCCCACTGCTGGGACACAGGCCTCCTCTCAGTGAGAGGGAGTGGGCCGTAATCCACCACGCGGGCCCAGTGCGGGTTGGTAGATGTCACATGTCTTCGAATTTTTGGTTCTAGGACATGCCGGTTTCCTCACGATGTTTTCCTTCACCGTTTTGTGAGCAGTGGTGATGAAATAATTTACACAAAGTAAAGCGCCTGTCTGGGTTCGAACCTACGACCTACAACTCGTAAGTCGCGGCCGTTACCACTTGGCCACCACTGCTCTTCTCGCGAATAATGTTATGCATACAATATTTTTGTAAAAATTGGTGAGATATAAAGTCTAAAAAGATGAATGTGTTACTAATTCCCTTTATTGAGTGATTGCGTAAGAATTTAACCAGAACAATAAGCAATGGACAAAATGACAACTTTTATATGCGTAGAGGCTTTTGACTACGTTGTTTGTGTATATTTTGTTTTTTTTTTTATTTGTAATAATAATATGCGTTTCGTTTGTGCAAAATTAACAATTTTTCTTTCTTTTTTTCTTTCTCAACAATGTTTCATCAAATTCTGTTGGATCTGTCTTATAGGAACATGATGGAGTGCACAAATACCCTCCACGAGTGTACCTAAACATATACCTTGATAATACAGGGTCAAATTTTATAAGCTAGAGAAACTTTACAGACGTGATCGGTATCTAAATAATATAATAAAAGAAAAAAATAATAATTTGACGACTTTCATTTTTGGGATCAACGACAGGCTGGTAGTGCAGTTAAGTACATGAAATATCAGTTTAATAATGAGTTTTTTTTTTTGTTTAAACTTCACTGACGTGGTGGGTAACATTATAAAATAAAAATAAACTTAGTTACTCGACGATACTTCAAGTAACTACACTACCAGCGCGCAGCGGTCGTTAACCCCAAACAAAAAATCATCAAATCTTTTTTATTGTATTGTGTTTACCCATAACGTCTGCGGAGTTTCTTTAGCTAATTTAATTTGACCTTGTATTTTAGATAGATTTTGATGCAGTTGTCACCACCATTCAATGCCCGGACAATGCCAGAGCCGCTCGTTTATTATTGTTGCGCGCCACAATGAAGAATGTTACCTAATTTTGATTATTAGCACTCCATATTCTCTGTCAAAAATAAAAAATACTAGTGAAAGAATTACTTCGATACGTCAATTAGTTTCCGATTTAGAAATAAAACAAGTTGTAACCGCGCGACGCGGGCTGCCGGTGACGGTGTGACGTCATCGCACAACACGCTCAGTCTGGCTCACTCAGTCCGCTCGCGGTCGCGCGCCCGTGCCGTCGAAATTATACCTAAATACTTAAAAAAATGTCCAATCCAAATACTAGGAAATCATGCGTTGTGCCTAAATGTAAAAATACAACTACCAATTCACCGGAAAAGTTGTTTTTTATAGTTCCAAAGGACGTTAAAATGCGAAAAAAATGGATAAAAGCTATGAAGATTGTTCGTTCGATTGAAGCGGTGTTCTGGCGTGCTTCTACATTTAACCGTACATACATCACCTACTCTTTTTACTTGAACATAACCAATAGCATCATCGCCATAGCAGTATCTTGCCGATCTGAAATAAGTTTCAAATAAAAATAAATGACCTTACGTATTTTGTTAGTAAAAAAAATACAAATAAATAAAAAAGGTTTAGTACATCCGTTCGAACATCTACATTTGCAATAAAAATTTAATTAAATAAAATGGCCTTACATATTTTGTTAGTAAAAAAATACAAATAAAAAAAGGTTTAGTACATCTGTAACGTTCAACCCACTACATCTACATCCTAAGTACCTATCCTACTTCCTACTAATATTATAAATACGAAAGTTTGTGAGTGTGTGTGTGTTTGTTATTTTTCACGCAAAAACTACTGGATAACGGATCTAGACGAATTCTGGGATAACACATAGGCTACTTTTAATCCTGGGAAAATGTACAGTTCCCGAGGGAAACGGGGGCGAAGCTGCTGGCGGAAGCTAGTTTGCAATAAATCAATGTATGTATTCATTTAAATTTACTAAGAAGAGCAGTACCTACCTATATATACATACGTACCTACCTATAGCTACAAAACTATAATACATTTTGTTGTCTTTAAGGTAAAAATTTAATGGTAGGTAGGTACTTCTACTATTTGAGTTGCATTCTTCCATTACGACATTAGTTGGGTATTTTGTTTTGATAAAACAATTTAGAACAGATAAACTATTAAGCTTACTTTGCATTTTTATTCCTCGCATTTCGACGGCAACGAAATCACTAAGTATTTGTAGATAAATAATGCGCAACCATTAAACCATCTATTTTAGGCAGATTATCCGATTGCCCTTTTTCGAATCCTTCATCCATTTTATTAATCGAATAATATTTACTATTATTAGACTATTAACGGACGAAAACACAACAAAATACTGCGCAAGCTATTACACCTATTATAACCGCTGGCGACTTGATACTAAGCGGGCCGCGGCCCGCGCGGGGCGTTGTGACATGACATCACAAGCGGTCACGTGACTGTTAGCGGGTCTCGATATTTTTCGAAACTTTGAATGCCTATAAAATCAAAACTACTAGGTATTTTTGACTACAACAAAAACTAGTGTATTTGTATACATACAGGCTTTACTGTGACAAAATTTCAAGCGATTTGGCATACCTAGTAACATTCTTCATTGATGCCTGGTACATGGTGACATTAGTTACCACTAGCGCCATCTAGTATCGGGTAGCAGAACTAGTAGGGTCAAGATCCTAGAAATTTCGAGAACTATCGACATCGGGTCAGTCGGGACCGATATGTACTCGAACGTTCTAGATGTTTATATAGTAGCTCTGAGGCACTATATAGCGATACAAGCGAGTACATCGTAGCGATATTCAAGTGCGACTAAGAGTGATCAGTAGTGAAATCGCTCCCCCCACCGAATAACATGGTAATGTGGTACTACGACAGTTTTCGTTTTATTGCATATTCGGTGTCTAAAGCATTAATATTATCTTGTAATTTTTTTTTGTATTTTTTCTATGTATATTAATAAACGTACAATAATTTCAATGGTACCGTAATGAACATAACAACATTATTCCCTTAAAATCTAAACACACTTTTTGCACGAATAATACCATAACATGTTATTACAGATCATGCAATCGTTAACTTTTTCGGTAAGCGACGATTACCATTATATTCGCGTAAGAAATGCATGCCTTTTTCCACGTAAAGTATATAACAATTATATTTGTGTATTATTTTTGTTTACAATATAATAGAAACGGCTTATTCGATTTAGATGCGGTTTTCACTAATATATTGTAGTAAGCTTCACTTAACATTTAGTGTTTATTTCATGTCAATCGGTTCATAAATAAAAAAGTTGTGTCAATTTAAAGAATCACGGCGGACATTTATAAGGTATACTATCAGAGTACGTACATAGACGCGCACTCTCGAGGCTAACTGATGAACAGCGTTTGATATTTGATCTGGTGAGCGTTGATAGTACTTTGGAAGAAATGCTATTTGTAGATGCACCCGGTGGAACGGGTAAACCATTTCTTACGAAAGTTATTTTGGCGAAGGTACGAAGCCAAGGTAAAATCGCGCTTGCTGTCGCTTCATCAGGCATAGCAGCCACATTGTTGCCAGGTGGGAAAACTGCTCATACAATGTTCAAAATTCCGATCGATTTAGACCGCACAGAAAGCCCTGTTTGTAATATTTCAAGAAACAGCGATAAAGCTAAGGTTCTTCGTGATTGTAGCCTTATTATATGGGCCACAATGGCCAATCGAAAAGCAGTAGAAGCAGTAGACAGAACGTTGCGTGATGTCAAGCAAAATGATCAACCCATAGATGGCATTACTATGCTTTTTTGTGGCGATTTTTGTCAGACTCTCCCTGTAATACCACGTGGAACAAGGGCTGTTGAAGTTAGAGCCTGCCTAAAGAGTTCTCGACTGTGGCATTACATTATACCTTTGCATTTGACATTAAATATGCGTGCGCAAATTAGAGGCAACGAAAATGCTGAAGAATTTTCAGATTTGCTACTTGAGATTGGTAACGGTGTGTTACCGCAGGAACAAGGAAAATTTGTTCTTAATGAAAACCTATGCAACATAGTTTCATCAATGCGAGACCTCATATCATCTGTGTATGGAAACGCAACGCAAATACCAACTTGCGAAAATTTCTGGCTTTGCGAAAGAGCTATTTTGACGCCACGAAACGACCAAGCAGCAACAATAAACGCTGAAATTTTGAGCTATGTTCCGGGGGATTATGTTGAGTATATCTCCATTAACAGAGTCATTGAAGAAGGAAAATCTACAAGCTACCCAGTAGAATTTTTAGAATCCCTCAATGCTCCTGGACTACCAGCATATAAAATAAAATTAAAAGTAGGCGTACCGATAATGCTTCTTAGAAATTTAAGCCCCCCAAAACTTAGCAATGGCACCAGGTTAAAAGTGACCAATTTACAAAGAAATCTGATAAAAGCAGAGATTTTAACAAAGTGTGGAAAAGGTAAAAGTGTTTTCATTCCTCGGATTCCTCTCATTCCAAACAATTTTCCATTTAGTTTTAAACGAGTCCAGTTTCCAGTCAGCCTATGTTTTGCGATGACAATTAATAAAGCCCAAGGTCAGACGCTGAAAGTTGTAGGTGTAGATCTAAGTATCAGCTGTTTCTCGCACGCTCAGTTGTATGTGGCTCTGTCACGGGTTAGCAATCCTAGGAGCCTGTATGCTTTCATCCCCGATGGCCATACGTCAAATATCGTATACAGAGAAGCATTACTGTAAAGTAAATTTTTTGCTACCCAAACGACGGTATGTAATTCAAAATATGCTGCCCGAAAAGTCACTATTCCACGCTGACGAAGTCGCGGGCACAGCTAGTTAATAAATAAAAAGACTGATTATGATAAATAATAAAACCTTTGTTTTATTTCATAAATTTTAATAAAACGCTATTATAAATTATCCAGTATTAATATCAACTTCCTCTATTATTGTTATTTTTCTGCCAAATCAAATAATAAGTACTGGATTATTTAATAAAACATGTATTTGCAACATTATATTACTGTTAATCTTTTGACACCACACATCGACGAATATTACTGTAATGTAATATTACATTATACACTATCGCTTGGATTTCACACGAATAATATCGTAATATCATATTGCCGTTAGGTTTTTTGACACTGTATTACAACGAATAATACTATAATGCATTAATATTGACTACGATATTGTTGCGTTTACACGTGAATAATATGGTAATGATGCGTTGCATACTATACTTTTGCCATTTAATTTCAGTAACATTATTTTTGTGAATAACTTAATTTTATTAAAGTATTACAAAAAAATCATAATATAAATTAGATTGTAAAAAAATTAGCTTTGTTTTGACGTTTAAATGTCTACCTTACGATCTACCCGTGCCGAGATATACGCATAAAACAGTTTTTTATTTTTCCTGTAAAATTTTGATTTATCGATTACCATATTATTCGGTGGGGGGAGCGAAATTGTGTTGCATAATTACTGTGTTTGAGTTGTAATTAGTGTTGTGATTAAAGTGTCAATTTTTGGTTATTAAATCGGCGTTTTTTATTGTCACGAACCCCAAGCTCGTAACATTATCTACATTGCATTTCCTTGCTTACCCTCAAATTGCTTCTACACTAGCTAAAAGCTGTCGTAATCAATCTAACCATTAACTATTAATTCCAGCGATGTTTGTAGAGATTAATTAACCAAATGACGTTTTAATATACCATAATTACGGTTAAGCTGGGACCACACCGCCACGTCATGAGTGTGGAACGGTTTTAATATGCTTTACATGAATAATTCAATGGCCAAAGGTAAATTATAATGATGGTAAAGTGTGGTTAAGCTACCCTGTCTGTAATAGTAGGTTTCATTTACTGTTAATTTATATTTATTCATGTACAGACAACCCCTTCTACCCTTGTGCTCTAGCTTGTCCCACTCCTGGGACAGGCCCTGGTGTGGGCTCCCACCGTTTCTCCATCTTTCGCAAGCAAGCGCTTCCTCCTTCGAGTTTGGACGGAACCAATCTAGTTCGTCCCGGCCCTACATGGCTTTTTATTTTCAGGATGGGAAATCATCAAATGACCCCTCCCACTCTGGGTGAAGCGGAAGAGAGTGTCAGACTCTTACTGACTGAAACCCACCCGTGTTCCTTCCTTAGCCCTTTATGTTCCGGGCCAGCGGTAACCCTTTCGGACAATCATTCAACATTTTCAAATAGTTACAGAGCAGATTATACGCGATCCTCAAGGCCAGTATCTACTACCTACAATTTTTCTTTTTACGAAATGGTTAAAACGCTTAAAATATATATCCATACTTCCATAGATATGAATTCAAAATTATCACTATATTTATTTGGGTTAAAAATGAAGATAGATATGGATAAGCTTCTTGTAAAGATAAAGATTTATTTTGAGTGATTACGAAATCAGTTTTCAATGTTACATATTCGGTATCAGTTTTATCTGTAGGTTAGTTATCTCGATAAATCATTTGTGTGTTTCCAAACGAAATTCTGATAGGATTTTTCTCCCAATGGGAGTTCCCATCAGCAATTTCTCAGGAGCTTTAGACTTCTAAACACGAATCTTAAGTAAGTCTACTTCAATGTTTCTTCTTTACAAAATTTCGTTCACTTTTGGCGATGGACTTTCAAAAATCCATCTTTTGTGTTCACTTTTGTTATATAATTTACTATTGTTTTGCTAGATTTATAAGGAACACTTATGCATATATATAGTAGAGCAGTGGTGGCCAAGTGGTAACGGCCGCGACTTACGAGTTGTAGGTCGTAGGTTCGAACCCAGACAGGCGCTTTACTTTGTGTAAATTATTTCATCACCACTGCTCACAAAATGGTGAAGGAAAACATCGTGAGGAAACCGGCATGTCCTAGAACCAAAAATTCGAAGACATGTGACATCTACCAACCAGCACTGGGCCCGCGTGGTGGATTACGGTCCACTCCCTCTCACTGAGAGGAGGCCTGTGTCCCAGCAGTGGGAACATTATAGGCTGATGATGATGATGACTTATGCATATGATTCTAGACCTGGTTTAAGCTGTGCGATGGCTGATAGGGAAATTATGAATGAAAGATTTTTGATAAGTAGACATTAAGATACCTAAACAGTGTGAAGAAGAGAAGTGTGAACTGACAAAGTGTGGAACTCTCTGCCAGCATCTGTGTATTCCACGTATAACCAGTCAGCCTTCAAAGCAGGACTGAATAAGCATCTTCTGGGCTTCATCATAGAACTCATCCATCGCTTTCCACCAAGCGAGGTCGAGGTCAAGAGCTGGCCCATTTTACAACCAACAAAAAGAAAAGAAAAGGTTCAATAAGGAAGGAATACGTTTCTATGAACGTTCAACTTGAGAGATTTCATAAATATCAACTTTTATGCGCCTGTAAGACTCTAAACCACAGATATAGATTACACCTAGATAACGCATGAGCAACTACTTCGCTGCCAAAAATCACACCAGCTTACGCACATCAAGCTACCCGAAACTATAAAATTTTCCCAATCAACTTTGAACCTTATGTTTTAGCGATAAAGTTGAAAATCTATTAAATAAATTTGATAGCTTGATGTGCTGGCGTCTGTACAACAATCGTAAGCCACCACTTTCGCGCTCAGTCCTGAGTACTGCTGGCTGCCCACTGCGGCCCAGGGGTGCGGGGCGAGATGGGTGCCGCACGCGGCGTCGGCGACGTCTTTGAATCGATTTGATTTTCCCATCACTAAATAGTGCTTGTGACGTCATAGTAAGTAGTCAAAACATGGCACGCTTGGTTTTCATACATATCGTGATACTTGCGTTATTCAGCGTGATTGTCCGAAAGGGTTACCGCTGGCCCGGAACATAAAGGGCTAAGGAAGGAACACGGGTGGGTTTTAGTCAGTAAGAGTGACACTCCCTTCCGCTCCAGAGCGGAAGGGGTCATTTGATGATTTCCAATCTTGAAAAAAAAATACTTGCGTTATGTAGGTATAGATCTAGGTATATCTGTGCTCTAAACATAATCGTTAAAAAACACTATCCCATTCATATTTCTTACTTTTCCTCCTTCCTTACATGCCTATTAAGTACTCTTACATGTCAACCTTTCCCTTATCCTCACGCTCGTTCCCATTCTAGGATGGGCAAAAGTCACATTAAGGCTCGTACACACAGGCGCGACGCGACACACGACACAAAGGCACCGCAAGTCGCGCAACGAGCGGTGCCTTTGTGTCGCGCGCGATTCGCGTGGCGCGTCGCGCCTGTTTGTGCCTATAAGGAGCCTTTACACATATTTATTGTTTTAACTTTTTCTTATAAGGCTCCTGGAAACAAGCGCGATGCGCGACGCGCTACACAAAGGCACCGCTCGTTGCGCGACTTTTGGTGCCTTTGTGTCGTACGCGATTTTATCGCGTGTCGCGCCTGTTTGAAGGAACCTTTATTCTTTCACAGTTGAGAGCCCGCCCTTGGTAGACCTATTTTCTTAAGGCTATGAAATCTTTAAAAGATTCAAAGTTTGAGGGAAAAAGAACAACAGATAAAAAATTGGCCAAGTGCGAGTCGGACTCGCAAACGAAGGCTTCCGTACCACAAGGCAAAACGCCGAAAAAAAACACGTTTGTTGTATGTGAGCCCTCCTTAAATATTTATCTTATTCTGTTTTTAGTATTTGTTGTTATAGCGGCAACAGAAATACATCATCTGTCAAAATTTCAACTGTCTAGCGATCACGGTTCATGAGACACAGCCTGGTGACAGACAGACGGACAGTGGGGTCTTAGTAATAAGGTCCCATTTTTACCCTTTGGATATGGAACCCTAAAAACGTTCATGAAAAGTGATGCAAGGAAATGACTTTTAGGGGAATGAAATATAGAACGTTATTACTGTTTATTATAAGGGAAGTTTAGTCGTCCATACTTCCTTATACATTTTAAGTTAAGTGAAGCGAAAGTAAAGTTTTTTATTTTACTGGAAAACGTTATCCGAAAGTTATGGTATTTTTTCTTATTCGTTGTTCTGGTATATAAGCCTATACATTTTTCAAGTAAAGTGTAAGTTAAGAAAGTGTAATTTTATTTTGTCTTTCACGTTGTTACTTTTCTAAGTGAAAACTTAAGCGTTTGCAAAACGATACTTAAGATCAGGAACATTATTACGAGGCATTACCTACGTTCTCTACGTACTGCAACAACTGCTCTGCAAAGATTAGTCTTTCAATAGTTTTTGAGAAAAACGTACAAATTAAAAGGAGCGTGGTAGCGTAGTGCCATCGGCCCCGACTTAAGGCTCCTACAAACAGGCGCGACACGACACGCGACATAAAAGCACCGCAAGCCGCTCAACGAGCGGTGCCTTTGTGTCGCGCGCGATTATATCGCGTGTCGCGCCTGTTTGTAGGAGCCTTTACGAGTTAAAGGTCATGAGTTCGAACCCAGGCGGCAATTTACATCGTGTATTAAATTTCATCACCACTGCTCTCAAAACGGTGAAGGAAAACGTAGTGAGGAAACCGGCATGTCCTAGAATCAAAAAAATCGAACACATGTGACATCCCTACCCGCATTGAAAACAATATACGCTGATTACTTATGTGCAAAACAAACACTTATGAAACACTGAACCTGTCTTTTTCAAATCGGTAAAAGGATACTTACCAAACCATTTACGTATGAAAACGCATTGTTACTCAATATCAATTTTAAGAAGACGAAAATATATCTTTTATCTTCCTTATCACCGATAAATCCCGATACCTGTCTCCGAGATGAAATGATTCAGTAGTCAACTATTTACCGTCGGAGTGCAAGGCAAGATGTTACAAAATTGGTTATATCTGTTGTTGGCAACTAGCGCTGTGATCTGTTATCCTGGTAGCTGGTTTGACACGCAGAAATTCAAAGTTGGGATTGAATATGACAGTAAGTAATAAATGCATACTTAATTCACCACAAATCACTAAATAAACATATGCGTTTAGACATAATCATTTTGAAAACAACATTCTATCATCTTCGTACGATTGACAGGAGCAGAAATGTTTTAGCGCTGTTGTGATTTCTGGTGCTAGTATTGAGGTATGACGAACAGGGTGTAAAGTTCAGTCATACTCTATAGAAAAGGAAGGATCCTCCGACCAGACGGGTGTCGTGTCTGGCGGGCAACTGCCCCCATGATTCATGTCAGGCCATTGTATATATGCTAGTTGCGCGGTAAACTCTGCTTTCGAGATGCAGGATTTTGCGTGACGTCAGTATGACGCGTTGTTCGCATGTGGCGTTGTAGATACCGCTACACTCCTACTACAACAGATAGCGATTCTAGTTCGTATTTCCATAGCAATATTATGAAAACGACAGAAACTCTGTCTATAATATGTTTGTTAGCTTTTCATATCAAAACCAGTGAACCGCTTTATAAGAAATTTGACAGATAGTAGGTACCTGGTAAAAAAAAGGCTACTATTATCCTGGATATTTAGATTAAAAAATGATATACAAAATACACGATCTGGTTTATCAATAAAATAAACTTCTTACGTGGCACGCACTGTACAATGCGCGCCACGAAAGATGAGACTTGACCCCGCCTCCCCCGCTCTTTCCGCCGCCCCTATGACGTCCGGTCCCGTCCCGCACTCAGACCTCATACCGCTAAAGATACCTAAAATCGTGTACTGCGCAAGTCAAACAACGTGGTGTGTCAAGTCTCATCTTTCGTGGCACGCATTAACTTTTGACGCTTGGATGACATTGACAGGAGAGTGAGCGCTGTTGGTAAACATTTGTGAAACTGTATTGAAACCTACGTTTTTCTTGATTCCAGAGTCCCTCCCTATGAAGGGTGGTTCAGACAGGTACAGACACAGGAATAACTACGATCCATTCTTTGTCACAATCACTGCCAAATCCAAGGTCAGTAACGGTATCATAATTTAATATACTTGTGTTGGTATCAGTGGCGAAGGTTCAATACAACATGGTTCCTACCGGCTTCCCTTTGAAAAATGCCACAGTCAGTGTTCTATAGACAAATAATAATCATATTAAAGATATCTTCTCCGACTTACCTCTTACAAAAATTTACCCTTCGCTACTGGTTGGTATATTGATGTGATAGCCCTCTATGTGATAAGAAAAGAAAAATAACAATGTGTAACTTATCTGACTCAGATCTAGGCTATCAACAATGGTCCAAGGACAGCGAGGTGATTTTATGAGCCAATTTCGCCATAATGTGAACGAATATTAGATCTTGTCCACAATAATTGCATAGTAATTTTATTTATTTATCTACTAACATGTACCATTACAGGATATAATCCAATGCAGTAAATGCGCTTTTCTTAACTTAAATTATACTAAAATCTATAACTTATTATAAATAATGCATTCTTTGTGAATTCACTCAGAGAACAACAGAATAAGTCCGTCGCACTCGCTATGAGGTTGAGCGTGCGGAGTGCACGCGTCAGGGGCGCCTCCCTTTAGGCGCGGCGCCCACTATCGGTGGGCATCGGTATGGCTCGGGTGCCTTACGGCGGCTTCGGGCGCCTGAGAGCTGCCTCGGCAGTCGTAAGCATACCTAAGGACGCCGAGGCTGGTTTCGGGTAGCTTCGGCAAAACTAAGAATAGTTCAGGTGGCAGTCACGTCGCAGAGCAGACGAAACGTTACGTGAAAACAGTTGTGCGTATGTATTTATAATGGTAGATTAGGACTTAGTTCTCATATTTATCGCGCATCATAATAACGCGATGTTATGCCATACAGCCGGTCGAGTCTGTAAAACTCTCACCGTGAAAACTTAGGTGATGTAAGTTTGTTTTTGCTGGGAATGGCTCTATTGACAGCTGACTCTACGTTCACTTCACCTAAGTTTTCACGGTGAGATGGTTACAGAATCGCACTGTAGACATTCGAGAGCTTGCACAAGAATAATCAACTTTTCTTCTGTCATCGACAAATAAAACGAACCAGTACGTGTAATTAATGAGGCTGTTGCCTTTTATTTTCCTCTGGGTATTGCCAAGCTAATGGAGGCGCGCGCGGTGAACGTTATGACTGATCTGCGACGTGTCTGCCACGAAAATGTCACCCGAGCTACCCGAAGACAGCCTCGGCGTTCTTAGGTATGCTTACGACTGCCGAGGCAGCCCAAAGCCGCCCGAAGCAGCTCTCAGGCGTCCGAAGCCGCCGTAAGGCGCCCGAGCTGTACCGAGCCGCACCGATGCCCACCGATAGTGGAGGCCACGCCTTAAAGTTGAAATATTGGTGTAGGTATCAGATAAGTAAAATGATATATGATCATGCGAGTCATTTCGCGTCCAAACTGGAGTACGTTCACAGTTATTTTACCTCTTGCATCACTGTCGAGATCTTTACTATCGTGGCAATAAGTTTGCTAATCAGCTGCTGCTGTCAGAGGTAAAATAAATGTGAAAGGGTTCTAGCGATGATGATACAAGGCGTTGCCACGCAACAGAGATCAGCAGTGCGATTCTGTAACCATCTCACCATGAAAACTTAGGTGAAGTGAGCTGGCAATAGTGTCAATTCCTAGCAAAAACAAACTCACTTCACGTAAGTTTTTTACGGTGACAATTTTACAGAATCGACCAGCTAATACATACCAAAATTATAGGTACAAATGTGGACAAGGCCTTATAGCTGCATTAGGCCGCAGCGCATCGCATTCCAACACAAAAAGTACAGTGCGGCCCGCCTAGTGTGTGATGGTTCATATAAGATGTTCGTGATGTACTGAAGAGGACGTTTGGGTTGCGGCGCGGCCTGCCCAGAATGTGCGTAATACACTTCTCTTCTTCAATCGGTCCCTCATTACTGAGGATCGTGGTCACTGGACCCTTTTAAACGGATAATCTGCCTCCATCTACTCCGGTCCAACGTTGCCATCACCACCTGCTGAAAATTGCTTGAGGACGTAGCTTCTTTCACTTGGTCGGACCATCGTGTTGGCGACCGGCCTCGTGCTCTCTTTCCTTCGGTATTGCCAACAATAACCAGCTTTTCAAGACTGCTATCCCCCCTTCGCATTATGTGGCCGAAATAGGTCAGAATACGCTGTAGGCATATTGTAGACAATCGAGTCTTGACATCGAGTTGGGAAAGGATAGACACATTTGTGCGTTTGGCTGTCCATGGTATTCGGAGCATCCGCCTCCAACACCACATTTCGAATGCATCTATCCTCTGTCTTTCTCTTGCTCGGATTGTCCACGTCTCAACTCCATAGAGGAAAATCGGGAAAACTAATGCTCTGACCAAACGGGCTTTAGTTTTAAAGCTTATCGAACGATTTTTCCAGATGTTCTGGAGGCGTGTCATAACATCTTTAGCCATGGCTATCCGTCGTTTTATTTCTGGGACGCAGCTGCCTTCATTATTGATATTAGAGCCCAGATAAATAAAGCTGTCCACAGTATCGATGCCTTGGATGTTAAAGGCACCCGATAGCTTTCCCGCACGATCTATCACCATAAGCTTGGTTTTCTGCCTATTTATAGCAAGCCCTAATTTGTTACTTTAATAATACACACACGGCGCAATTTTTGCACAGTGTGTCCAAAATTACGTGACCGTTTTTTTAAAACAAAATCAATTTGTCTAGCCTTATTTCCAACTTTTGGGAAAGGTGATGCATATGAACTCCAGTGCCTATTTTACATGGAGCGATTGCCTATCTCACTTCCATAACCCAGCTACTGGGTAACAAGATACTGCGATACGACTGGTAGCCAGACTTTTGGGCTTCTGACTACCCAAAAAAAATACTACAAATTAAATTAAACAGAACATGGCCTAGTAATTAATTACTTAGTACGTACATTAAATGGAAATAAAGCTTTTCTTAGAATCTTAAACTCTATTCAAACCCTAAATAATAGAAAACGGAGAAGTACCTACCTAATTATAATGTAATTAAGATTAATAAGTATTCTAGTTAGATTTTCGCCTTTACTTACGTACTGGTAATATTATTAATATTAAGCTTAATAACATGTTACTTTTCCAAATTCACAGAACAACTTCGTAATAACCTATCTAGAAGTGACAGCCACAGTTGATTCAGGGGGAACCATAGACTTCAGGGTCATCCGAGGTCAGACAGGGTCTACCACCATGGTCTTCCAACTGATCTCCAACCATAGCGACTTCCTGTCCTTCTCCTACATGACGTATGGCCTCAGGGAAGAAGAGTATCGAAAGGTGATGTCAGCTTCATATGGTATTCTTTAGGTTAGTAATTAATCGCCTCGGCTGGCTGTGACAGACAACCGAAAGTGCATGTTATTTAGATCAATCTGTAAAAATTCTTAGTTGTAGTCCTTTATCAGACGAGGCGATGGAAAACCACAAATTAAGAGTAAATCAATGAATTTAAATAAATATTTTTAATTTGGTACAGCGCCATCTACTTACACAAATACGAATCACTTGGTTGGTCAGTTAACAATTTTTATGTTCACAATTTAGTATGGTGAGTAAATCATAGATGGCGCTAATAAAAACTACTGAACAATAAGATTTTTTTAAATATAATTTTTTTCTACCGCCAGATAATTTTATGGGAGGAATAATTTTGAATTTTTGACAATTCTTCCATACAAAAACTGTCAGACGTCAACTTTATTCCACGAATAAAAATTATCTGTCGATTGAAAAATCAGCCCTAAGCCGCATTAAAGTAGTAAATCAAAGCAGTAATGCAAATTAAAGCAGAGTCAATAATATTTCGTATGATGAATTATTTTTTTCAAATCGTAAGATTTATCAGAGACAGCTATTCGATCATAGATGGCGCTCATACTAATCACAGAAGTACAAAATTATGCACTATTCGCCAAATTACTTTTTTCTTTCAGATCGCAAATATTATAACCCTGCCAGCACCAACGAATAAAGAAGTAATGCTTCATAACACCGGTTTCAAGATTATTACAATATTATTGTTATTGCTTAGTTCTATGTTATAATATTTTTATTGCAAATAGCGACTTGCCAAGAGAGAAAAAAAAAAAAATATTTTGGGGGCATTGCTCAAAGTTACTGGCAAATGAATATTTAAATACCTTTAATAAACAGTAAAGGTACTTACAATTGTTTGCCTGGTATTTAATACATAGGGTCAATCAGGGTAATTGTAAACGTTTTTGAAAAATACCTTTTGAACTAATAAACTTTTGGCTTTATAAAAAAAAATATTGGCAGTTAGAAAAGAAGAGTTAATTACTTTGATTGTATAGTAATTTATCTAAAAACTGCAACATCAACCATTTGAACTGCGTCATTAGCGGTTTTGAAAATGAAGTGTTTACATTTTACCCTGACTTTAAAACAAAAAATGATATTTTGGGGTAAATGTGAACACCAAAAGTAAGCCTACGTGATAAGCATTATAATTCCGCTAACTCGTTTTCACTGTTTTGAGTCTCATAAATGCAAAAGATTTTGTTCTGAGTGTCTACCAATATACAGGGGTAAATGTAAACAAATCATCTAGCTTCGATATTTTGCATTGACTAAATTACGGGGTGATTGGGAACATTTAATTGTTTTATGGGAAATTGTAAACTAATTAAGGAAACCTATACATTTTTAAAGGGGGTAAAAGAAAACAAAATATATAGAAGCGCTGTCTATTATTTGTTTTTAAATTAACTGCAACCATCTCAAACATAATGCCTTAGTAATCAAAATAAACATAGTCTTCATCATCCATCAATATAAACTCGGTTTCCTTTTCATTCAAAGTAAGCAAATTTACGTTTTTCACAATCATAGTAGCTGGTATAGTGTCAATATCTTCGGTTGTGGCAAGAAATGTCATATTATCCTTTCCACCTACTTTTTTAAAAAACGAGACCAGTATACACAGGATGTACACTGTCTCGTTTTTTGGTCTTTGACACTACTTTCCAGACAAAGTAGACTGCTTTTTTTTACCAACTTATCTTACGAGCACTGTATCATTTTCTTGATACTCTGCATACGCAGCAACAAGAATCTCATTAGATAGAAGGTATATTATGTCTCTCTTTTTCGGATGTAAACGCGTGGCATTTTGAAAAAGTACCTGATACGAAATGTTTACGTTTACCCATCACCATGTTAGTAGCAGAAATGATAAGAGTTTACAATCACCCCACTGTTTACAATCACCCCCTAACTCGTTTACAATTACCTCCACCCAGTACATCGTATGGGAAAATGTAAACACTACTTTGCTGCTTGTTAGATTGATGTTATTGATGGAAAGTTTGAAAAATGCAAAGATAATTCCATTAAATCAAAGCGAAAAAAACAATCAACAACTTATCTATCAACTTTTCTTATAAAATCTTTAACTATCAACTTCGTGCAAAAACTTGAAAACGATTTTTTTGCAGACAACTTTTCGTCACACTGAAATTGAAGTTACTTTTCTTTCAGATGAATAAATTGAAATTTGTAGTCATAGACAACAGATTAAAGTAACGTTCCATATCACAACCGTCAACCTAAATACATTATTAAAAGTTTATTGGGAGTTGTTTCCAATCACCCCAGTTTACAATTACCCTAAATGACCCTAATATGTGTATTATGTCTATCCTTCAGGAATTAGAAGAGCAATAATGTAATGTTAAATGATATAATTTTATAATAGTGAAAGTATATTGTAAGAAAATGTATTGAAAATAATAAATAATACTTACTGTTTAGTGGTATACATTTTTCTTGAGGTTTCACTGAAGCACACACCTACTATTGTTTCGCATGGAGTACCTAATTCTAGAATGCAATAAATGAAATGCATTTATAGCGCTGCCAAGAGCCATATTCTGTAAATTTGAAACACAATTCTGATATCGATTAAACTTGTAGCAGATGGAGGAGAAAATATCTACTTATTTAGATCATAAGTACTTATATTTCTGAGAAGTTGAGTTATTCCGTCCGTTTATTCACCCAAAAAATCTAAACCAAGAGTCTACACTCAGCCGTCGCATTCACGACCTCTGGACAGGCATAGTATCATGATGATAATAAATTAATGAAAACATGAAATAGAAACAAAATATTTTTTACAAAACTTTCATTAAATACTTTACCAAAATTAAAATTTTATAACATGTTAAAAAGACATATCACAAAGCCGAAAGTTCACAAGTTTATTCTTCTCGTCATTGCGATTTCTTTGTAGATATTCGTTCGCATCTGGGAAGCGTCTGGTTAAAAATCCAATGTTTACCTTTTTTTTTTACGAAAGCAAGTTTTAAATGTTATAACTAAACTAAACATTTGTGTTTGTACTGTAAACAGCGGTTTTCACGCCAAAAATTAAGTCGTTTCTCAGAAATCGTTTTTGCTCAATGTACAAAATGCGTAAATGACGACTTGGTAATGCGTCTTTTTGGAGCTTTATATTTAGTAGTACAGGTTTTCCTGTCCTCCGGTGACATACGGTGCCGAATGTTGAAAATACCTTCCGTTTAAGTTCATATTGCAGCAAAAGAAGGTCTCCTGAAAAAAAAACGACGATTTCACTGAAAATTGGTGTAATCTTAAAGGTCAAAAAATGGAAACGTCACAAATGATTTAAAAGATCGCTTCTATGTATAATGTTTACAGTTATATTTAAAAAAAACTCGAAAACAAATTGGATATCATGGGTTTTTTTGCGCGCACCCCTATTTCTTTTTCTAAAATAAAAATATCCGTTTCAGGGATTAGCCAGAACAAATAGACAGACAGACAGTCAGAAATTTATATGTAGGTATTTAGTAAAAAGCCTTTTTAACATTACAATGGACACTTGAATTTTATTTATTTTTATTAAAAGTAAGTATATTCATGTATTTATATATGTTTATATGTGCTTATATTCATATGTAATTACGTATAATTATGTATATTATATTCAATTTTAATAGATCTAGCGTATCTTTATTATTTAAAATATTTATTCCTCGATGTTCATGATTGCACCCACCTACCACTGTTTGTCTCTGCATCACCTAAAGGTTGACTGGTAGAAAATGCCTAAAGGTTGACTGGTAGAAAATACATTTATGTGCTTTAAGTATTTTAAATAAATAAAAATAAAGACCCGGCCATGTTCCTAGTTTACCTGTATATCAAGTGGCTATCTTGTAATACAATGAGTTCAGTTGCTCGAGGAATATGAAAATGAGGATGGTCATGGGTGCGATCTTCATATAAGTCGGCAGCATCCCACTCCACAGCGCCAACACGCCTTCCTTCTTGATAATGGTCGACAGCACTTCCATCTGGCTTGCGCCTTTTTCTGCGTTTTGTACTCTGAAACAATGAGTTTTGCGTTACACACTAACAGTAGGAATGGTTTTCGTTTTGACAGCTCTACAACATTCATTGCGTTATTTCGTTGGTGAGCAGACTATTAGGGTTCCGAACCAAAATAGTAAAAAGGAACCCTTATGGTGTGACTCAGTCTGTCTGTCTGTCCGTCTACCACAACTGAATATCTCAAAAACTACTAATGCTATCGACTTGCAATTTAGAATACTTTTAGATGATGTTTGCCCAACTATTTTGCAAATTTGAAAAAAATATTTTTTTTAACAGGGACTGAAAGGGGTTGAAAAATTCGAAGTGGGGCTACTAGGGCATGTAGGGTCTTTTTTTTTTAGGCCGCATAGTTTTTAACTTTTGATGAAAAATGTAAAAAAAATACCGTCCCCCCCCCCCTTTATCTCCGAAGTCTTCATAGAGAAAAATCTGAAATTACTCTATGTAGGTAATAGAAGTTTATGTAAAGATTACAGGAAAATAAAACGTTGTCTCTAAATAGCACACTTTTTCAGAAATCATCAACAAAAGTTACATTAGTTCCACTATCAGTCAAGAGATGGCGCAAACCTAAAAATATTCGTCAGAAAATTTTAACACTGCACGCTTTGACGTAATTATGATAGTACGGATCCCTCAATGTGCGAGTCCGACTCGCTTTTCCTCGGTTTTTTTATGAAGCAGTGGATTAGTAATATCCTTCAAAATTATTCAGATTTCGGTTAATAGTGTGTGACGCAATTAGGGTGTAGATGAGAGAAAGAAAGAAAGAAAATATGTATGTTAATTTGGCATAATATTGCTCTTGGAGAGGGGCTCGTGGCTAAATGTTAGCAGTTGCACCTGGTCGATTGAAGGTTAAGCTACGCTTGCCGCGGTCGGTTCGTAAATGGGTGACCATCCATTACATATAGAAACCCCTCCTTACCTAGTAAAGCACGTTAAGCTGATGTTCCCAGCGGTCATTCGTAAATATTTGACAGTCGTTACAGGTAGTCAGAAGCCCAAAAGTCTGACAACCAGTCTTCCCCCTTGTTTTCCACAACCAAGTTACTGGGTCACACGATACTCCTTAGTATCGTGTGACCCAGTAACTTGGTTGTGGAGGTCAGATAGGCAGTCGATCCATATTTGGGAAAAGGGTAGGCAGATTGATCGATATTTGACATGATGTCATCAGTACACCCGGTAGTTATTCTAGTTATTCTAATTATTATATTATTTAATTAAGTGATTTACTATAGTTTGTTTCAAAGGTAGCTGATGAAAATGTAAACAAATGGATCAGCAAACGAATGTTTGTTATTTGACAAATGAGCTTATTTTAATAACCTCAACTTTCGTCGATAACATTCAATTACAATTAAAATCTTATTGAAACCGTAATTGTTGGAAAAATGGTTGGCTATATAGTTGTTGAAATCTTCTAAATACAGATGAATATAATATATAATACTAATTAACTTTTGTGAGTGATAGCGTAAATTTAACCTGAACATGGTTTGTTTACACTTTCATCACATACTTTTGGAACTAACTACAATTGATTTATTTTTCAAAATTAAACTCTGGCAAGTAAATAATGATCCGGTACCTCGTTTTGACAATGTCGATGGGCAGAGATGCAACAGTTGTAATAAACCCAGCAATCATAGCGGTTACTGTATGTAGGTGTAAACCATCGCCCATATAGGGTAGCAGCATCTCTCGACTCTGAAAAAAACTGTCTTTTAACTTTTCTATAACACTCGGTTTCTGAATTGAGAATATGAAGTTGTGAACCACTCTACTAAGTAATACTTAAGGAATTTTAAATTTCACAGACTACATTAAAGTTATGTTAAATACAGTATTTTTTATCTCTGGAAGCGACGCACGCTTGACTGGCGGTAAGGTAACCAACACGCTGTGAATGTGTGTAAACGCAACAGCTTTCGTAACCGTCCGAGATAATGGCGAAGTCGGAAGTGTGTGTGTGTCCTGACGCTACTAGTCTTCACTCATATATTCACAGCGTGTGTACACTTGCTAACCACAAGTAAAGCGCGCGTCGCTTCGTAAGATAAAATACTGTAACACTGGATTGAAAATACAGGATCGATGTAATTTAATGTTCGTCTTTTTCAGAACTTGCCTTACAGTGAACCAGATAAAGAAAAGCAAGAACGAAAAATATTCTATTACAGGCTTCAAACAATTTATCTAGAATTGTGTTTAAAGACGAACCTGCGCGTACGTGCCGAGTTGAGCACCATTCACGACCATAGCTCTACTGACAGTGGCGCCGGTGCCTTTCCAGAGTGTCGTTATACCTTCTTCTCGCGTTATCCTGCCAAACGTAACATTAGGCAATTGTACGCATAATGATAATGTTCCCATTGCTGTCCGATATATTTGTCGGTTACAAATAATCGGTGGAAAAGGCCATGGAGCTCTGGGCAGTCTATACGTCCCGGTAAGGTCTTACAGGCTACGGTGAGCTGATCAAAGCCACTTCTCACCTCCAACTAGTTAAAGCCAGATAAATGGATCAGAAAACGTTCCTGTCTATGGCAATTTGTAACGGCAATTACACTTTAAATTGAATACTTTGATTTGAATTCTTAAACCCGAAATTATAATTTTAGATCACCGTATAGATGTTTTTTGACTGCCCCGTTGGAAGCGCAACTGCTGAGCGTAGGATCCTGGGTTCCATTCTCGGGAAGGGTAAAGCGTTATTGGATATTGCCATTGAGAATTTCTTACTAACAGCCCGGAGTGCCTCATAAAGCACGCTAAGCCGTTGTTTCTGCGCCTGGTACTCCGGTTGTGTCGGACTGAGGACGTTATAGATGTTTTTACCACGGCTCGAGCTACTGAAGACGGGTAACTAGAGAGAAAAAGTGCTCAATCACCTGCCCATAGCATTGAACACGTTTTTATAGTTCCTTTTCCTCTCTGGCGGCAGTCTTCCGTCAGCTGTCATACGGATGAGTGCTACTTCGGCCGGCGTTCCGATAAAAGCGCCGATGCCTCCGGCGACGACACCCATACCAACTTTCATTGGAAATGAAGGGACACCGTGTTTTCTGAAAAAAAAATCTTAGAGCATTTATTTCAATTAAACCATTTAGAGGTGTTTTTTAATCGTCTAGAGAGGCAATTCTCGTAATTTTAAGAACGTTCACAGTGTGATCTCAGCCTCAATCTGTCAAAAATACCTCTTAACAAACTTCTACATAAATAAAGTAGAACAGTACAAATAAGGCAGTAGCTCACGCTTTATGCATGTCAAACAAAGCGTTAAAAACGCCGAGTCGTCCAGCGGTGTAGGTAGCCTGTCGGAACAGGGCGGCGGACAAACCCCTGTATAAACCTAAAATGTCTTCTCTCGCCACGATGTCCTTGGCTACAGTTAATGCAGACATGTTTCTTCCTGCTGGCCCCATCAACTGCATTCGAGTTTTCAATAAGTCCGCTGGTTGCACTATAGACGTAGCCAATAAGCTGTGAAGAAAGATACATTGTTTTACTACAATCATTCTGTTATAATCCTCTGCACTTAAATACAACTGAAATAGACATTAAAATAGTGCACACGATAATATTCCTTGCAACATGCGCTCGTATGTTCCTCGCAACCACGGGTGCCATCAGCACATGCGTGAATACCCCACAGAAACAAAACTACGGGACCGTCTCCACGAGCGAGAATCGCGGCGATATTATCGTCGTGCCACGTATTTCTATGCACTCTCTTAGAACGTGTCTCCACACGGCGATCCCTCGTGGAGACGGCCCCTTGGGTTTTCAAATTGTTCATACTTGAGTATTCAATAGCGCACGCGAGCGTCCGCAAGGCCATTCCAGCGTGCGCGCGGATTCTCGAACATACACTGCGCCCGCCGATTTCACGCGGCGGGTTTTGCTGGAGCAGTTGCCATTGTGTCTGTGCTGACCACCCGAGTTTAGATGCTGTATTATAACTTACCCACTAGACCCTCCTATTGCAAAGTTCATATATCCTGGCATAACAGGCGTAGCTTTAGGTTCTTCCACGACCATTTTGCAAGTTATTTTGCCAGATTCGTCAAAATTCGATAAAAATTATTGTTTTATAATTTTTCCTTATTTTTATACCTACACCTACATAAATGTAAGTAGGTATTTTTTGGTCTTATTGTATTTTAAATTGACTTGATTTCTTTGATTTGTTGCCCCATTGGCTTCGTGTCAATCGCGAAAACACAAAAAATACTCTGTGGACAACACGGTACTGACCACAGAGTACTTTTTGATAGACTGGCACTGACATATTTGTCAGTGCATTATAAGATAAGATAAGATTTATTTATTTCTGAGTATATGGTACATTAAGATCTAGTGGTCAATGATCGTACTGTCAGTCATGGAATTAGTAAGAATTACAATTACCCATAGCTCTTTGATGAAACCTCATTTTTTTATAAGAAACGTAGTGCAAAAATAATAAATAACGACATCTACCAAAGAGATTAAATATACCAGTATAATTTAATGTCTTCATCTACCATTCTCAGTAAATATTACTAAATCTTTGTTGAAAGTTACAGATAGCGGTTTGTGAATGAAATTAAAAATAGACGTTTTGTTTTACATAATTTAAATTCATAACATATACTTTTATATTCAATTCTTACCGATTTAGATAAAGTAATAACACCTATTTCCTCTAATATTACAATTAAACTACATAAAACAGCGTCCTCTATTATTTTTTGTAAGTATTACTTGCCTTGTATTTAACTTTTTCCACTCGATCATAGATGGCGCTGGAACGATTTTTCACACAAAACTAAGTTTTTTTTCCTTTTTTTCGTTTATACACACTCAGATATTTAACAACCTTTATTTCCAAGCAATGTTATATTCATTAGTCTTCCTGAATCAATTTCTGCCATGGCGGCCTATCTCAGCGGAGACTAGGCAACGACGTAGGTAAGGAGATTTTACTATAGTGGACTCTCGTCCGTTATTCTTGTGGATGCAAGACTATCGAAATTCACAGGATATATTATTCCACCAATAAATACACCTTTATGGTGAATGCGCCGTGGTAGACCGCGAAATTCAAATTTTCTTACGTTTTTTGCAATTTGCTGGTCAGTGTCAGGTTGTATCTTGATCAAAATATGATTCGCGACTATGATATGCATTTACAGAATTATAGTCATAAGCAGGGTCCGATTCCGATCTAGGGGGGCAGCCGGGAAAATGGCCAGAGCGGCAAAATTGAGCGGCGGCAAAATTGAGAGCACCGGGCAGTTGCACGGAGTCCTTAATTTTCTCTATAGTACACTAATATTATAAATTCGAAAGTAACTCTGTCTGTCTGTCTGTATGTTACCTTTTCACGTCTAAACCACTACACGGATTTCGATAAAATTTGGCAGAGAGATAGATTGCATCCCGGGGAAGGACACAGGATAGTTTTTATCCCGATATTCCCACGGGATCGACACTTATGCGGGTGAAACCGCGGGGCGCTGCTAGTCACTACATATATAGGTACAGTATGTTAACTAACAGAGGGCGTTCCCGTTAACCCGCAATAGTATAGCATCCATACATGCTAAAAAAAATATTACCATTCGAAAATAAAATGTTTTTTTTTTATATTAAAATATTCACTAAAAATCGTAAATTGATACTCTATTTATTTAATTAATTCTAATTTATTTAATTAAATAAATTCCGACATTGCTGTCCTTCAAGTACGCGTGTACAGAGTGTTTCTTTAACGTATCAATTTACGAGTTTTAGTGAATATTTTAATATAAAAAAAATATAAAAACATTTTATTTTCGAATGGTAATATTTTTTTTAGCATGTATGGATGCTATACTATTGCGGGTTAACGGGAACGCCCTCTGTTAGTTAACATACTGTATACAGGTGGTCAAAATAGTGACGTCAATAAAAAAATTTAGATGTCTCATACCTAGGGATATCCGAAAATACATGTATGTATTCCGCGATTTTTGATAGTTTAAGAGATATGAATTATGATTTCTTTTGCGATGGGTCTGTCATGAAATACCCTTTCATGTGCCTAGTTATTCTGTGGCTATGTAATGATTTTTGAATTGAGATAGGAGTTACTGTAAAGGGCAGCGAATGTGGTTTTTGCCCGGACCGGCTAAATAGCTACATCGGGCCCTGATCATTAAAATAATTAATAAAGATTAAGATAGATTCTGTTTAAGTTAGATTTGTTCCATAAGCACTATTCCATAAGAGATTTGTTACCATTGTTTGTTGTTGTTTGTTTGATACCATTGCTCCTTGATGGGGACGGAACTCATGTTGAAAACAAATAAAAATACAACAAATAAACCTAGGTAGGTAAATATTTATTTCCTCAAGCTTACAAATGTAATATCTTATTAATAACATTCATATACTGAGATAGTGAACCGTCTGTGAGAGTGTAGTTGCCACATTTGTCCACACTGACGCATTCACCGGCGTCGTCTCGAAGGAGTCCAGTGGCGCATATGCAGCCTCCTTTGCAAATGCGAGTGCATATCGGCTGCGGATCCTCACACGAAGGCTCGCATAACGCATTGCATATGTCGTAGACTTCGTTTTGGTTTAAACATGCCTCTGTAAGTAAGTTGGAAGATGTTAAGAATTTTATTAGTAGGTATAAGGGCGAATTTCACCAATGAAACTGAACGCGTTCAGACATCTAAACCACGTTCAGAAATGTCAGTGTCAATATTTCATAACAATGATGACATTGATAGCTGTAGAAAGCAGTTTAGAAGTGTCCTGGTCGCGTTCAATTTCGTTAATAAAACGCCATAAGGCTTCAGTTTTTCTACTATATTAAACTGCCCCTAATATAGGATCACTTTTGTTATCCATCCACCAAGCTAACCAATAAGTTAAGGGGGGTGTGTTAAGGTAGCCCGGTATCAGTATACTGACCCGCAAAAAAAACAACCCTGCTTAACCTAACTTTTTCGCCTTAAAAAGTACACTCACCAACAGGACACTTATCCAGAGTCACACATTGATCATTGACCGTGTCCCTCACATATCCTGACTTGCAGAAGCAGCCCATGCCGCAAGCGAGCCCACAGATGAGAGGCTCAGGCTGCTTGCAGGTCAGGGGGCAGGCTGTGCCGCAGGACAGGAACTCCTCGTTGGGGCCGCAGACATCATCCTTGCCTAAAAAAAAATGTTTAATGTTGTCGGCAGAACTTTTTAGAACGCTCAGCCCAGTAGCGGAAGATTCAAGTCTTTTTGCATACATCCATCTCCTTTTTTAAGTCATTTAAAAACAAGCTATCTACAGAAGTATGGTTAAAAAGCGGTTATATGTCGTAGCTGTAAGGGTGATTTTCGTAGTGTAAGTGTTACCACTGATGGCACTGATGTGCCTGTATTGACTGTTACCAAAAAATCTCAAATTTACATAAAGTGTGAAGCCAAACTCACCAACACACTGATCCATAGTGACACAGGTGCCATTGTCATCCCTCAAGTAGCCAGACTTGCAGAAGCAGCCTTCCACGCAGTCCGCAGTACAGATGACCGGACCCTCAGGGTTAGTGCAGTTGAAGGGGCACGCTGAGCCGCAGAGAAGGTACTCCTCGTTCGTGGGACATTCTTCTGCGAAATAAGGATAGGTTAAAATAAAACATGTAGTCATAGGAGACCTCAGGATAGCTTGATACGTATTACTGTGGATAGTAAGTTATAAAAAACGTGTTTTATAGGGTTCCGTATCTCAAAAGGAAAAAACTGACCCCTTTTATGATCACTTTTCAAATCACTCATCAATTTTTTTTTTCGGAATTTTCCCAATTTTATTGCAGTTTCGGGTTAACCTTGACCATGGAAACTATTAAGGTTCTAAGAAGCATGGCCCTACGACGCACCGTTTCCGAATTATGGGCCTCCGAAAACAAACATTTTCAGGAAAATTGACAAGTACGTACCAAAATTTTTTTTATTACCAAAAAATATTTTTTTTTTTGTTTTCTTTGCTGCTCATTGATATATTCGCACCGCCACACCCTCATTCCAAGTTCCCACCTAATTAAACTATGAAGTGATACAATCATAATGTCCACTGATCATTTACTCATAAAACAAACCCATTCAAGTGTGACCAACCTCAAAAAACACTCGGAAATCTATCAGAAAACGATTTCCCATTGCTTCCCATAAAAAAGACTCAATAAAAATGAACTGTTTTAATTAATTGCTGGATTCATTTCACAGTTGATTTCCTAATTACCTTTCAGTTTCATTCGGAAAATCGTTGGCTGTGTTGATCGAACGGAGTAATAATTTCATTGATTTCATTTTGATGTTTCCAATCAAAATGAAATCCAGGGAATTATTACTCCGTTTACCAATACCCAAGTTTACCGCTTCATTGGTGGGTCCTATTACTGCCTATGCGCATTCATGCCTATGAGTCACTCGAGTGTCACTTTCCATCGGTAGACAAAGGCTACTCAGTGCTGTATCTTCCAATTTATTTAACATTTTAACGTGTACAAATAAGTGGGTACATATATTTTACACTACCGAGTTGTATTACATAATAATAATTTATTTATTTCAGACATAATTCTAGTCCATAGATTCAAACATACATTAAAATTACTTATAAAACATAATATTAAATTCAAAACAGTTAAAACCCAGAATAAAATTGTGATCAATTAAAAAAAAAAATAATAATAAAATAAATAAATAAATAAAATCATTTAATACGTAATTAAATAATACGTTTAATAAAACGTAATACGTTTTTAATAATACGTTTTCATAATACGTAATTAAATTTGTCAAAAAGAAAATAAAAAAAGAAATTATAGAAATGTCAGAATTGAATATAATAAATAAATGAAATATTATAATAAATATATAAATAATTTGGTTTTGAACTTTATCTTCGTATCAATATATTTCTTCTTCACGCCGAAAACCGGCGTGAAGAAGAATGTTAATACCAACCTAAAAATCTTTTACAGAAAATGAGGGCGCCTAAAAAGGTCACTTTAGCAGAATTATAAAAGGATAACATTATGAATCATATTGTACAGTTGACTGTTAAGTTAATCGTATCAAATCCCATTGGTGAAGGATTCTTCGGTTATTTTTTTTGTCTGTGCTAAAATACCAATCAATCCAATCCAAATACAATCCCAATCTATGATTATACCTATATAGTGCAGCGAAAAATAGACAAACACGGACTGTTTTCGCCATATTATGATTGATAATGTTATCCTTTTATGATTCCGCCAAAGTGGCCTTTTTAGACCCCCTTGTCAAAAAGGTGATCAAGAATTTACGAAGAAGTGATAGGTACATAGTTTTGAAGATTAGCAAGAACTTACGAACAGTTACGTACGCGTTGTTGTGATATGTGAAGTGTTTTTCAGATTTGCTTGTCTGATTTCTAAGATTTAGGTTTAGTATTTATTAATCACAAAATCCATTGAAATGTTTTCTAAAATAAAATCCATTTTTATTGTGTTAAATGTGGTGATTGTCACAATCGACCTAGCAAGAAGTATCACGCTGCGTAAGTATTATTTTACCACTTATTTTAACACTAGCGACCCACCTATACTTCGTACGGGTGTAAGTATGCAATCTACTGATGTGGCGACATATCAAAACATTGACATATTTGTGGTACAGACGAGCACATCAAGCTACCCGAAACTGTCAAATTTTTTTCAATAAACTTTGAACCTTATGCTTTAGCGATAAAGTTGAAAATCTATTAAATAAATTTGACAGATTGTAGTAGCTTGATGTGCTGGCGTCTGTACATATAACTTAAACATGAATTTATTCTACGCACACACCTTCCGGAATAAATAAGTCGCAATCAAATCTATTGTGTAGTTTAGAACTAAGTTGTCGCACAGATAGACACAAATAACGACTTTGTTTTTGAAGTGAAAACTTCTAGACGCGTTAGGCATTTTTTGAGATGGGGAAAAAACCGTTGAACTCACGCCACTGTTACCGTAAGCGACACCGTGTTTTGTTTATAAGACGATTAAAAAAATACCTGCCAGTCGATTCTGTAAAAATCTCACCGTGAATATTTAGGTGAAGTGAGTTTGTTTTTGCTAGGAATTGACACTATTGACAGCTCACTCCACGGTCACTTCACCTAAGTTTTCACGGTGAGATGGTAACAGAATCGCACTTCGAATGTGTTCGACTGTCCTCGGGATGTACTCGGTTTTAATGTATATCCGATATGTCAGTGAATGATGGCAAAGTATTCTGTTTGTGTTTTGTTTTCACTTGTGTCGGCACTCCCGGAGTGCCACTGTTTTTTTATACTATTTAGGGTGGAAAATCATCACATCATCCGCTTGCTCTTACAGTTATTAATTTACATATATCAAATAAAATGGCTTCTATTTCATATTAACCGTTGCCATTCTGTTTAAAAGAAAACTTGCATGCGAAATTCAAATTTTCTTACGATCTTTTGCAATTTGTCAGGTTGTATGTTGAACAAAATATGATTCGCGAACGTATGTATTTACAGAATTATAATCATTTAAATCTGAATCAATACAACCCTCTAAGTTCTTAAAATCCTATTGTTTGTTATTTCATAAAATAGTCATTCAATAAGATTATATTATGCACTTTCAACATTACCCTTATCAGCAAATTGCAAAAGGGTAAGAAAATTGTAATTTCGCGAGCTACGCTGGCGCTTCCCCCTTAATATCTTTCTTCTCCACCCGTTCTCTGTTCTAATTGCCACAAAAACAGGCAGATCAATAAACAATCTCCAATTGTTTCCAGGTAAAGACTGTCCAGCTGGTGAGGTCCACAGGTCCTGTGCCTTCTACGACGAGTACACCTGCTGGATTCGAGCTGATCGGATGGAGAGGGTAAAGTCTCCGCCAAAGAAACTGCCGCATTGCAAAGCGGGTTGCTATTGCAAGTAAGACATTCTTTCTTTCTACTTTCAAGGTCTAAAGTTTGGTCACAATGGTCCCGACACGCCCACAACTAGGTGCATTCGAGTGGGATGTCAGGGAAACTAGTTTGTAAGGAAATTGACTACCAACATAATTAATTATCCGTACCTAAGTACCTATACCCAAAGAAGAGAAGACTCTTCCTCAAGGAAGAGTTCTGGCTGAACGGTGTTGTGCAAGGACCATATTTACTCTAGCGAGGTGTTGTGTACCGCCGGTTTCATGGCCGGCTAGCGGCTACATGACACCACACAGCGAAACACGACGTACACACTTCGTGCGCGTTAGTTTGTTAGTTTTTTAGTGTAATTATAATGTTGTATGTATTTATAGTATTTTTAAGTTATATTAATTTTGTATTGTATGTGTTTTATATGGGCCTTGATGCCTTAAATAAATTAATAAATAAATAAAAACACAACTGACTTGACCAAGATTATGTCTGGACTTTAAAAGAGACTGTGACCTCCGAGTTTGTTTCGGCCTTTCTTCTCAAAATAGTCAAATCTGAAACGCCGACCTGATCTAGTATTTAAAAATACGTGTTAAAATTTTAATACAAACCTACTTACAGATGATAAATGGTTTTATTTCTGTAACTGTCAAAACAGTTGTATGAATAACACGGCTAGGGTAGGATGTCAATTTGCAAAACTAATATTTTTCACAAAAATACTAATAAATGTTGGTCCTATTTTAGACACGGGAACCGGATCAAATAATTAGGCTACCTTTACGGAAGGATCGCTAATTAACTCGCACGAAAAGTATTGTGTTAGTGCATTTTGTGACTTATTATGGATGTAGAGCTTGAACACCTTTAGGCGTTACCTTTAGGTTTAGGCGAACCCTGCGCAAATAATAACATTGTGCAATATCGCGAATTGGACAATGCTTTCGACGACGACGAAAGGTTTAGTTAGACGGAAAAAAATATCTTAAAAAAAAGAACTTAGTCCGGGTAGACAGAAGCCCGTAATTCTGACAACCCGTATTATTAAGAGGAAATGCGGTCGTAGAGACTTTTGAAAAAACCTAAGTAACAAGTCATTATTCGAGGTTTTGCTCTCGTCTATTTCCTCTTCCAATATTGGACCAATTTAAAATATATTTCATAAACTGAATAAGAAGGATATATACTGTGTCCCTACTACGTTGTTCTATTTTCATTAAAAGTTGTCAAATTTGTACACTAGGCCTCTGTTGACAGCGGTATAAATCGACATTTTTTGAGGGTTCTAGTGCTTATAAAAATAATGTATCATCAAAAAGGTTAATATAGGGACATACAAGTAGTTAATATTTATTATTCTGTAAAAAATCATTGCTTTATGGTCATTAAGCAGAAAGAAAACAGGCGAGAGCGTTTCTATGGAGAAACGACCACCCGCATTTCCTCATAAGAGGCCATCTTTAAACATCAAAACTATCAGAAGCATCCCAGATAAACTGTCATTCCAGAGAAAAAATTAAAATGTCTCATTTGCCCGTAATTACATCGACACATAGGTAATATTTTGCTAGTGCAGTAAGAATTCCAAAAGTCGAGATCAGACAACCATTCTTAGCAAGGTGTTACCCAATAATTGGATTGTGAAGGTCAGACAGATGCTTCATGCAAAATACTGGTATTCGGCTGCTTCTGGTTAGACTGGAAGCCGACCTCAACATAGTTGGAAAAAGGCTAGGCAGATACCGAGGCCCTAACTTTTTCTGCTAATTACTATGTATATAAACAGCCTCCAACACGTCTGAATGTTGACTCTCATATCATTTATACCCCAATTTTCTTATTTCAGGAAAGGATTAGTGCGAGAATTTCCCCTCGGCCCGTGTATCGTAGCTGCAGGTTGCCGCAACCGAAAACTACAGGCGGCCCTGAAGAATTTACCTACGGGACACCGCCCTTTAATTCTCATACGCAACATTTAGTTAATTTATATATAATTTTTATGTAACATTGGTGAACCCACCTCCAAAGACCCGCGGGGCAATTGCGAACACATTATCAATCGGAATTCGTTTCATTTTGTCAGTTCAACATCATTCATTGCGTTATTTACGTGTTGAGCAGACAAATTTTTCGATCTTATGAAGCAATGAAAAAAATTCAGATTGTTTTACAGGAAAATTGAAAAAGAGCGTATGCCATTAAAACATATATTTTTGTAAGCATGTTTAATTTTGATTACATAATATGTAATAATAGTGTAAGAGTAAATACTGATTAACAAATCCGTGAGTTTATTTTCGCTTTTCTAGAAGTTCAGGTTTTTCGAGTTGTAACCCTATTTTATCGAAGGTGCGATATATTTTTTTTATATTTTCCTTAGATCGGCTGTAATCCTACTAACGTAGTTTTGCCCGTGCAGTAACCGGACGCACTACTGGTTTTCTCACGATGTTTTTCCTTCACCGATGTCATTATTGTCGTTTAAGATACCTAAAAAACTTATATATACCCATCAATTATGAAATAAATAATTTAAAAAATCCTTACCTTGAGCAATATAAATACCGGTACTCACAGCCACAAAACAAATAATAAAGAAAATATTTTTTTCGAAAATTGACAGCATTTTTGCCGGTTTTTTTTAGTAGACTCAGAACAACCGTCACTGTTGGTGATTCAAAATAATCTGATTGTTTAACATGCACCACCAGGGTTGTCGTACGGCCTTTCAATGTTTTTGTTCGATCAATAAAAATGTGTCATCCTTGACTTTTGTGCAATGAAGCGTGTTGCATTAAAAAAACGGCCAAAACACGCGAGTCCGACCCGCACACTAAAGGTTCCGCAGGCACCAGTGTACAATATTTAACATTACATTTCTTAATATAATATATATTAATATATATTAATATATATTTTATTATTAATATATTAATATTATTATTATAAAGATGGAAAATGTGTTTGTAAGTTTGTATGAAGGGGGTAATCTCTGGAACTTCCACGGATTTTAAAAGCTCTTTTTACATTTGATAGCCCAATTCTTGAGGAAGGCTATATGCTTTTTAACATCACGCTATGACCCTTAGGAGACGAGTATAAAGAAAAAAGTTATAAAGAACGCTAAGCAAAAACGAAGTGACAGCGAGGGCAGGCGACGCGTTAGTACTTAACTAATAAAGATCAAATTCGCAAAACACGTATTCATTTGTATGAAACAGCAGAAGCTAGTTTTTTATAAAACAGGTCAAGTGCGAGTCGGACTCGCGCACCGATGGTTCCGTGCTTTGTAGGTATGTAAATAGTTTGTCAAGGGTTTTTTTTAATGTAACTACAAATATACGGTTATCTGATTTTTCCCTTTACTTGTGCTACATGATCATGCTTTTTGCCAAATTTCATGATTCTAAGTCAACGGGAAGTACCCTATAAATTTTGATTCCCTTGAGAATGTCGATATATACGTTTTTTGCGGCATAAACGGCCGTATCTTTTTTTTAGGTTAACTTAGGTGTTTGATTTTTTCACAGCTTTAAGGGACTGTAGACCTGGGTATATGGTTTTAATTTCAACTCGATACCTCCACGCGTTCTTGAGGTAAAGGGTCTTGACAGACAGACGGACGGACGGACAGACAACAAAGTGATCCTATAAGGGTTCCGTTTTTTCTTTTTGAGATACGGAACCCTAAAAAACGCCGAAAGAAACACGTTTCTTATATGGGGACCCCTTTAATTTTTATTTATTTTCATAATTTATTGCTATAGCTGCCATAGTTACCTACTACACACACTGAAAAATTTCAAGCGTCTAACTATTACCGTTCAAAAGATACAGCCCTGTGCCATACGGACGGACAGCGGAACCTTAGTAATTGACACCCTTTGGGTACTGAACCCCAACTTACGGTAGGTAGATACATTTGAGATCAATCTAGAAAATTATACAATGGTAAATCAATTTGTTACAACTGTATGTATTGGTGTAATGCATTGTGCATTGTTGTAAAATATGTGTTAGGTAAATTCGTAGTGAGTTTGATTACATAATCAGCCTACAGTATTCCCACAGCTGGGACATAGCCCTTCTCTCTGCAAGAAGGAGTGGGCCATAATCCACGCGGGCCCAGTGCGAGTTGGTAGATGCCACATGTCTTCGACTTGGTTCCAGGACATGCCGGTTTCCTCACGATGTTTTCCTTCACCGTTTGAGGAGCAGTAGTGACAAATTAATTTACATAAAGGAAAGCACCTGTCAGCGTTCGAACCTACGACCTACAACTCCGTTACCACTGAACCACCACTGCTCCCGAGGTGTGGTTGCTTGGCTTGTATTTATATGCTGTAGGTAGAAATTAATTGTTTATCAAATTGACACACTACGTCAATTTGCCGTGTTATAGCCATTTCATACAACTGTCAAAAAATTACAGCTGTGTTTTGAATTGACGGTCAGTTAGTTAATTCGGTAAAGAATTAATTTTCCTGACTTAAATAGACGTCACTCATTGAGACTCGGAGTTCTGTCTGCACTTGATCAATACGAAAGCCGGCATCGATTCGTTCTAAAGCCGGTACACAATGCCACGCCGTTGCAGAGCAGTTTTGTAATAATTTGTTATTATTCAATTAGATCAGCTAAATTTTATTAGCCTTGAACTTGGCACGACTATTATCTGAATTCCTCAATAAAAAAATATAAGTATTTTATAATTGACTTCCAAGATTGTTTGATAGTTACAAGTAAAGCTAATTAATATAAGCGTTTTAAATAGGAAAATTTAAAGTCTTCAAAGGCTTCAAAGTACCCTTAAATCAAGTTATACGTAGGTACGTACGCACGTAGGTAGATACCTACGTGCGTACGCTCAACAATAATAATCGAGTGCTTTTGATACACTTAAAGGCGCCTTCAAGGCGCGACACGCGATATAATTGCGCGCAACACAAAGGCACTGCTCGTTGCGCGACTTGCGGTGCCTTTGTGTCGCGTGTCGTGTCGCGCCTGTTTGAAGGAGCCTTTATCCAGAGT
Source organism: Luperina testacea (assembly GCA_927399505.1). NCBI lineage: Eukaryota > Metazoa > Arthropoda > Insecta > Lepidoptera > Noctuidae > Luperina > Luperina testacea. The sequence continues at coordinate 2,360,126 of OV656774.1, forward strand.
TTTTCAGGACATGCAAGATGATTGCGTAACACTCCGTGGCAATGCTTTCATTTTGATAACGTTTTCATTTTCAACGACATTCAATGCGTTATTTACACCGCCGAGCCGAGGAATTTTTCAAACCTATGAATCAATTAGATTAGCAATTTCCTTCAAAATCGTTAGGATTGTGCTTGTTACGTATGTTAACCAAACTCGCAAAAATCTATAATACCTAGTATGTGTGCCAAATCCAATAGGTACAGACGCCAGCACATCAAGCTACCCGAAACTGTCAAATTTTCCCAATCAACTTTGAGCCTTATGCTTAAGCGATAAAGTTGAAAATCTATTAAATAAATTTGACAGATTGTAGTAACTTGATATGCTGGCGTCTGCACCTATCTAAGTACCGTTCAACCGTCTTCACAAACTTTGGTGTTACCGTGCGGCCGTCGAGAAAAGGGGTTCTTGACACCTGTCAGTTTCAAACAAACGAGATCATGTTTTGCGAATTTGATCTTTATTAGTTACTAACTTCTGCCCGCAACTTCATCTGGGTGAAATTCGTAGTTCCCTGACACAGCCCATCGCGTCGCATCGCCTGCCCGTGCTAGTACAGACGCCAGCACATCAAGCTACTACAAGCTGTCAAATGTATTTAATAGATTTTCAACTTTATCGCTATAGCATAAGGTTCAAAGTTGATTGGGAAAATTTGACACTTCGGGTAGTTTGATGTGCTGGCGTCTGTACTTCGTTTTCGCTCAGCGTTCTTTCTAACTTTATGTTTGATTTTGCTGGGCTCCTATGGGTCCTAGAGTGATGCCATTAGTCTATACTATAGACTATAGAGAGCCTATAGACTCTATAGGCTCTCTAGAGGATTGGCCTATCAAATGCAAAAAGATTTTTTTAAATCCGACTAGTAGTTTTGGAGATTACCCCCTACATACAAACAATCAAATTTTTCCTATATATAATACTAGTATTGATTATTTCCTTTATTTCATTAGCTGACTACATGTCATGACCTAAAGCGCGGTCACTGTCGGACTGCATAGAAAAAAAAAAAAAGAGAAGCGCGATGACACAACGCTGGTAATTTATTGCAAAATATGAAGCAATTATCTATGTACAAAAAATCTATTGTATGGACTAAAAACTTAAAACACTAGTGCTGTAGTATGTTGGTTCTAGAATAATCTGACAAAAAATCAGAATGATTGTATGTATATTAGTATGGTTTTTATAGTAAAAAGAAAGTTTTTAGATGTATCTTCATGATTTTTTTCTATCATATCAAATTAGTTGTATTATGTTTGCAACACACTATCTAACTAGCATACATCCTGAAGAATATCATAAAATATATTTTTCTGATTTTGTATACTGTAGTCGATCATACTATTATTACTTCTAAAACGTGTGTTTTTTGCGTTTAGGTCCTGTAATCCCCATAAATGCATATAAATTATATTTTTAAATATTATAATATAATCAATATAAAAACATTTAAAAATATAAAAACATAGTATAGATTATTAATATTATCATAATTAGTATAGACTAGAAATGTCACACTGACAGCAGCTGGTGTCAGGAAAACAATTCTCTCGTCGGCCGCAGTATAGTAAAGAATAATATAATAACACAGAGCGCCTCTTGAACCATGAGTGGAGTGTTGCTATGATATAAAGCTGTTTGATCAGAGCAGCCAGTTGTTTGCGGACCGATCGTATTACGTTGATTGGATGGACAGACAAACATACGACGTACAGACGCCAGCACATCAAGCTACCCGTAACTGTCAAATTTTCCCAATCAACTTTGAACCTTATGCTTTAGCGATAAAGTTGAAAATCTATTAAAGAAATTTGACAGATTGGAGTAGCTTGATGTGCTGGCGTCTGTACATTATAATATAATGTAGAACTTGTGGCCAAATAATAACTTCGCCCTGCGATCTACCCTTTGATAGAATGTATTATTAACAATATGCATTAATCTCATCACCTGCCTAGCCTTTTCCCAACTATGTTGGCGTCGTCGGCTTCCAGTCTAGCCGGATGCAGCTGAGTACCAGTATTTTACATGGTACGTCTGCCTATCTGACCTCCTTGGTAAGACTGGTTCTCAGACTTTCGGGCTTCTGACGATCCGTAACGGCTGTCAAAGATCCACGAATGACAGCCGGGACAATCGGCTTAACGTGCTATCCGCGGCATGATGGAGAGGCTTGGTAAAGATGGTCACCCATCCACGGGCAAACCGCGACAGGACCCGTGCGGCTGTTTAGCCACAGGTCCCTCTGTTAACAATATGCATTGTTAACAATAAATGATGAATGAATGTATTATTAACAACATTCTTGATCGTAGTTGAGTCCCGTATTACAGAACCTCACTCAAGACTCAAGCATTACTTAGTTTACAACTAGTTTCAAACAAATCAAATGGCTGTAAACGAATTCTAACTAATGCTTGAGTTTTGAGTGCGGTTCTGTAAAGGCTCCTTCAAACAGGCGCGACACGCGATAAAATCGCGTGCGACACCTATGTGTCGCACGCGATTTTATCGCGTGTCGCGCCTGTTTGTAGGAGCCTTAATACGGTGTCCTACCACACACCTACTGAAATCTTCATTGTTTTGGTAAAAAAAGGTGTGTCTTTCTTGTGCCAACAACTCATGAAATCCTAACAAAGCTAAAAGCGTGACTTTCCATGTAACATCAGGCCTTGTTTTCTTGAAGAGTTGCGCAGAGGTTTTTTGGAAAATCACAATTTACGATATTTGTAATAAATTTTTATGACATTATTACGCCACGTTTATTCCTATTTCATATAAAAATTGCGGTTTTTCTTAATGCTTTGAATAGGCCTGCTCTTGACCTGGATCTCGCCTAATGGAAAGCGATGGATGGAGGTCTATGATGGAACGAGCGTGCCCAGAAGATGCCTGTTCACTTACTTTGAAGGCGGGTTAAAGGTGGAAGGAAACACAGACATTGGCAGAGAGTTCCACACTTTGACTGTGCGCATAATAAATGTGGAGAAGAAGCACTGAGTACGACTTGTTGGGATACAGTTCAGATTCCATGACAAAAACTCAATTCTCTCGTATCAAAGCGTGTCAAAACGAAATATGACATGACCATCTTATGACGCGGTATAGGGTAACTCTAACGATTTAAATCTTTGGATTTGCAAGGTTTAAGATATCACGGTCAATCCATGGATGGATGACCAGCCTAACTATTCGTTTCACCTTGAAATCTAACTCCATCATAATTATAACGTATGACTGCCGTAAGGTACAGACACCAGCATATCAAGCTACCCGAAACTGTCAAATTTTCCCAATCAACTCTGAACCTTATCCTTTAGCACTAATGTTGAAAATCTATTAAAGAAATTGGACAGATTGTAGTAGCTTGATGTGCTGGCGTCTGTACCATAGACCGTTGTTACCTCTAGTGTTGTCAGATGACCCGAATGTCGGATAGGAAATATTGCCTTATGATAACTTTTGATTAGCAAATGTATTGTGGATCCTCTTGCTAAACACTACACTGATAATGATAGTCAGAATATTTCTTACCTATAGAGCGTGTGTCAGAAAGGTCACGATGCCATATTGGCCAGACACACACTTCTCTATGGGCTTGTTATTCTAGCGAATGGCACTCGTGGGTTGCAGCTGAAAATCAGCGTCAGGTGGCCTTGTGTTGTCATCTGACATTATGCTGAGCTGAGGCCCTTTTGGCATTACAATATTTGTTTTCCGTTTTTATAGTTATAAGGTTTATTTATTTTGCTGTAAAGCCAATAAACGCATTTTTAATTCTTTCATATTATGCATTTCATGATACGTCACCATTTCATGATTGTACCGGTTATACCACGACGCCTAATCGAAAGTCGGGCGGATCGAGGAAAGCAACCTATTTACAAACCTACCCAACCATCTCTGGGCAAACCATCGAACGCTGAACGATATGGCAGATGTTATAATATAGATGGCGGAGTATCGTGAAATGGCCAGGCATATATCACGATATGGCCATTTCTATGATCGGACGACGACATATACCTATAACTTGTTTATGGTGTAAACGATGTTTTATACGAAACATGTTTCATACCTTGTTGTAAACGCAGGGTTACAATTCATTTCAGAAACGACACACGACGTCTTTTTTATTTTTTACATCGTTCTCACATTATATAATTTTAAATTTAAAAGTAATGATGTAACTAATATTTTTGTAAAGTATAATTTAAAAAGAGTGTCCATGGAGTTTCTTACCAGTTCTTCTCCATAGGTACCTTTGGAATGGGCAACTAGCTTCATATTTTCTGACTGACCAACTTCTTGACAATTCAAAAGTGCCTGTAAATGTTTCAATTGAAATAAATGCTTTGAGTTTGAGTTTGAAAAAAACTTAAGTACTAATACTTCTTAAATCAGACTTGATTTACTAAAAACAGCTGAATTTGTATAGTCACAAACGGAAGTTATTGTATTGCCTACTATAAAATAAAGAGTTTTATTCATATATATTATTTACACATATTTTGAGAATATCAACGGAATGCTTGAACCTAATTATTCCAGGGGCTGTATCGCTACATAAATCAAATTCAGCCCCGAAATAGTTTCTCAACGGCTTAACGAAATCCATGCAAAAACATTCAAACACCAACCCTTTGAAAACAAAAATAGAGTTCATTTTAGATTGGTATATCCAACAAAGGAGAGACTGAAAATGAAATAATCATTTTTCATTTAATTCAAAGAGATGTCAAGTAAACACTGGGGGATATTATATGTATTAATTAATTGGGGGTGTTATTTTTACTGGAGGGATGAAAGGGGTGAATATTTCGGGAAATATTCCAGTTATTGGTAGGATTTCGGGGTGTCCCGATTTATGCGTTGCAATTTAGAAAAACGAGGGCATTCTGTTTAATAATTTGATTCGATGGAATAAATACGAGACAAAAAAGTATCGTAATGAAGAAAAGCATCGCCAAAAATATTAATAAAAATTTTTATTATTCGCAAAGAGCGCTTTTGCCGTTTTTTTACGTGTTTTCTTGCAATACAAGCCATGCACTCAATGGCAAAAATTGTATACAAACTTTCATACCCTAGCCCCTTTAGGAAACATCATCTGCTAGCTTTTTCCCAACTATGTTAGGGTCGGCTTCCAGTCTAACCGGATGCAGCTGAATACCAGTATTTTACATTTAGCGACTGCCTATCTGACCACCACAACCCAGTTACTGGATAATGCGATACCCCTTGGTAAGACTGGTTGTCAGACTTTAGGGCTTCTGACGAACCGTAACGACTGTCAAAGATCCACGAATGACAGCCGGGACCAACGGCTTAACGTGCTTTCCGAGGCAGAGCCACGTCCCTTTAGGAGACGAATTTTTTAAAATCTTTCCGTAGTGCTCACTTTGGTCTTGTAAGGAATACTTCTACAGATACTTTTAGACCCAGCGATTTAGAGGCTATGTTGTCTGTCAGTGAATTAATGAATTTAAGATTATTATTACGTAGACAGAGAGCAGTGGTGGCCCAGTGGCAAAGGCTGCGACTTACGCGTTGTAGATCGTAGGTTCAAACCCCGAGAGGTGTTTCACTTTGTGTAAATTATTTCATCACCACTACTCTCAAAACGGTGAAGGAAAACATCGTGAGGAAACCAACATGTCCTAGAACCAAACATTCGAAGAGATGTGACATCTACCACCCCGCACTGGGCCCGCGTGGTGGATTACGGCCGACTCCCTCTCACAGAGAGGAGGCGTGTGTCCCAGCAGTGGGAACATTATAGGCTAACTATGATGATTAAGTAGACACAAATCGCCGACATCACCCAAAAAGCAGCTCAGCCGAAGTGGGACTGCAGTGCGATTCTGTAACTATCTGACCGTGAAAGCTTAGGTGAAGTGAGCGCGGAGTGAGCTGTCAATAGGGTCAATTCCTAGCAAAAACAAACTCACTTCACGTAAGTTTTCACGGTGAGATTTTTACAGAATTCACCGGCTGAGCCGGACATGTTTGCCACATGTCGAACGGGTCATGGGCCAAATCTACCACCATGTCGTGTCGGTCCCACAAAACGTCCGGCGACATGGAAGCAGACCCAGGAGGACATAGCGGGACGAGCTTGACACCTACAAGCGGGATTGGTCCACACTAGCTCATGACAGAGAGGAGTGGAGATGAGGGGAGGAGCGGGGGGGGAGGGAGAGACGTCTTTGCTTTGCAGTGGAACAACATAGGCTGGAAATAATCACACTAATATTATCAAGGTGAAAGTTTGTGAGTGTGTTTATATGTTTGTTACTGTCACGCACAAACTACTGAACGGATGTGGATGAAATTTGGCACACAGATAGTTTATAATGCAGTATTAACACAGAATAATTTTTATCTTGATATTCCCACGGGAACGTTTATGCGAATGAAACCGGGGGACGCTGTTAGTAATAAATAATAATTAAGTGGACAAATCGTGTGCTCGATGGGATTAAAAAACGATGATACAGCTACCGTTTACATTTAAACAGAAGTCTAATTACTTCCACGTTTCTAACTTCACAATGTCTATACCTTTAGATTTCAGAAACGGGGGAAAGATTTGGCATCAACTGAAAGTACGTCAGTTAATCGTATAGCTGATACTTAGTTAGACAAACTTACATGTTAAAGGCGTTCCCAGTTTAATTGAACAATGAAGAAGCTCAGTTGATTTAGTTGTACTGTCTGGCGATACAAAGTGATTTAGGTAACCATAGTAGTTTATCTCTGACATTTGAAATAGGTATACATGATGTTACATAAATGGTTGAACCTGAAAAGCGGTCATTGTAGTCGTCATTATAAACTACTTTGATTAGTGGACGAACACTGATAGCGCGAAAAAAATCAGCTTCTCCATACATTAATTTTCATGTTCTACGACGCCACATGCGAACTACACATCACACTGACGTCACGCAAAATCCTGCATCGCGCAAGCGGAGTTTACCGCGCAACTAGAATACAGGGTTATTTTAGATTAACTACCTGTAGTCCGTTTGATGCGGGAAGCACAGAACCGGTCGAAGCGGAGGTGTTTGGGGGAGGCCTATGTCAAGCAGTTGACGTCTTTCGGCTGAAATGGTGCGCTACCCATAGCTCACCAGATACAACACCCAGAGAACCCTCCCTTTTCCTAGAGACAATGAGTGAACTTTACACCCTGTTCCCCAGTCTTCTACATTAGCACGCCTCTACAAAAAGGAACAGATGATTTTTTTCGCGGTTACTGATGTCCCATAGTAAAAATTACAGAGGACCTGTAATTTTTTTAATTATTTAAATTTCATCTTATATATTTCAGGGATAAACTCCCATGGTTTCTGATTTTTTAATGATCTATCACAGTGTTTGAGTAAAATAATGATCGAATTACACATATTTAAACACAAATCAGATTGCAGGAAGTTATAGCTTTCAAACCTATGTTTCTAACTCATAAGAAAATCTTTAAATGACCCAAACACAAAAACCATCAAATGACAACAAGGTATATTCCTCATCACGACTCTTTCACCGGTTCGACTACAGTGTATCCGAACCTAACTATACATATAATTTGAAGTAGCAAGAAGAAAGCAACAGACTGACGTAGTATCTCATTAATAAAAAACTGGCCAAATGCGAGTCGGACTCGCACACGAAGGGTTCCGTACCACAAGGCAAAAACGTTTGTTGTATGGGAGCCCACCTTAAATATTTATTTTATTCTGTTTTTAGTATTTGTTGTTATAGCGGCAAGAGAAATACATCATCTGTGAAAATTTCAGTCTAGCTATCACGGTTCATGAGATACAGCCTGGTGAGACGGACAGACGGACAGTGGAGTCTAAGTAATAGTCCCGTTTTTACCCTTTGGGTACGGAACCTTTAAAATGAAGTAAATACATAGAAACCTTATATGTATTTCTCGTCTCACAACCCTACAATCGTCTTGAAATCCTTTCAAACCGTCAGATGTCCTCTTCATATGCACAGTTCACTATCTGACCTATTTCCTCATACGACAGCGAGGATGCAGCCGTCTTCCACTCTACTTGTCTTCAATAAAGAACCTTATGCGACCACCTTACATCTGCATTAAACAACAACCTTAACACCAAAGCCTTAAGATTAAGAGTCACCTGTGTAGTGAAAGAATAAGTTGGTAAAACGGAATTTAATTTTCGAACCCAGCTCGCTTTGAAAGGATTTCAACTTGATGCAGTTTTACCGATTTTGAATTGGATTCGATGTTTTAGGGGTTGTGAAGCTGTTGTTTGTTGGTGAGATGACTTCTTTGTCAATTTAGTTCAGTTCGAACACGATTCGATTAAAGTGAAAACGTTAAACGGAACAAACACATCGTTTTGATTCAATAATAATACCATTTATTTCAGCAGAACAGCATTCTGCCTTCGTTCGTAATTGTTTACTCAAAATTGTATGTAAATTAATAAACATACTATTCTCATTCATAAGTTGCACTTACCTATTTTTTCATAGAGGGTGATAAAAAGTAGGGTGTCCACCTCGGGAGCAACGCTATTTTAAGCTCGAGTGACGTACTTTGAATCCCTCGCTGCACTCAGGATTCTTTGATGAACATTACAGGCTAGTTATGCTACTGCTCGACCTGACGATCGAACCTGGACCCTACGCTAGCAGTCGCCCTTGCGACCACGGGACCAACGGGGCAGTTACTACTAAGTATTACGCGTCCCACGCAGCATTACCTTTGTCCATATTTTTTTTACACCACCAAATATGGCAAGGGTTTTACAACGCCATTAAAAACCATGTCCGCAACCGTATTAAAGTAATGCAGTATTCATGTAGCAATAATACATATAAATTAGAAGTTGAGTTAGATGTCAGGTTTATGGTGTGGTGCTACCATAAACTGTGGGCCGTTATGGTGTTAACTGTTTGAAAGGTTTCAATTCCATTACATGGTAGGCTAGGAATCTGTGACGTCACAAAATTTTTGTTCCGTGGTGTCACTTTTGAAAATATTATGCAATGTGGGGGATGATGATACGATATTAATTTAAACTACGTTTATTTAATGGCGTTCCTAGTCTGCATACAAAAACTCAATCATATATAAAATAAAAATTAATTTAGTTACTATAACAGCTAGAAAAAGATCTGCAATATCTTTAATCGGCCCAGCTAGTAAATAAAACGAATAGCGCACGCTCAGACCAAATAAAAGTCAACACAGCGCTGCGAACAATACAGTGAAGCATGCAAAAACTACACCTCCGCTCTGTGCATACACGCTCACACGCACACATTTGCAACCATTTACAATCAAACTACACCTCACTATGTGCACACATGTTTACGAAACCGGCTTCATTTTACTGTTGACAGCCCTCTTGTCTTGGTTTTTTATTTAGTCTGAGAGCACACGTAGTATTGACAGCATTACACATGTTCCTAAAGAATAATCTAACAAGTTACATATTCTGTACAGAAATATAAAACATCCACTCAATTTTCCTCCGCCGACGTAGATGTCCCGACGTACACGCGACAAAATATAATTCTTTCTCATACAAAACTAAGTTATCGCGCTCCTAAATCGCATTACTGTCTCAAAAGATGGTGCTAGTCATGAGCGGAGAGCGTTTTTAGATAAATTAGAAGACTCTCTGTGGACTGATTTTTCAATAATCAAGATAACTTTTATCTGAAGAATAAATATTATACAAGTTTGACATATTTTCAATACAAAATCTATCAAACCGGAACATTTGTTTGTTGGTGTTTGCTATAACAAACAAACTTACTTTCGCATTTATAATATTACTAGCTTCCGCCCGCGGCTTCGCCCGCGAGGTATGTCGATAAAAACTATTGTATGTCCTTCCCCGGGATGCAATCTATCTCTTTGCCAAATTTTATCGAAATCCGTTCAGTAGTTTAGGCGTGAAAAGGTAACATACAGACAGATAGACAGAGTTACTTTCGAATTTATAATATTAGTATGGATAAGTTAGGATAGGAAGTAGGATTTGATTCCGCGTTTCGCTCACACCTCACGCCACAGTATATTTATATACTGCCGAGCGTCTTCCCATTGCATACGAAGAGAACAGCTGTAGTCTGCAATACCACGTTATTAGATCCGATGGCGAACAAACCTGGCTGCAGGTACCACACAGATTGTATGTTCGATTCAATCTGCGTTTCACTGTACTTGCGTTTTAGTTAAGACTGCGCATTGTGCAAAATGTGCGGTGGTGAAGATTTGTGGTAGCGGTGTTGTGACGGATGGGCTTAAGACGGGGCTGATTGGTTCTTGTGTAACCTGTAATAGCAGTCTTTGTTTTCCTTGATATATTGAAGGGTTCTGTGGTTCTATTATTCAAATTGTTGGCGGAGTTTGGCTGTAGTTAACTTTGAACTATATAATATTCAATTTACATAACATACAATGCGTGCCACGAAAGACTCCTCCTTTTTAAAAGGAAATGGGTAAATTATCTACCACACTGGCCCAGTGCGGGTTGGTAGATGTCACATGTATTCGAATTTTTTGTTCTAGGACATGCCGGTTTCCTCACGATGTTTTCCTTCACCGTTTTGAGAGCAGTGGTGATAAAATAATTTACATAAAGTACAGCGCCTGACGGGGTTCGAACCCACGACCTGCAACTCTTAAGTTGGGGTTGTTGCCACTGAGCCACCACTGCTCTACATTCAATTTGAACACGTAAAATTCTGACTGAAGATTGAGCTATCAGCGTCGAATATTTAGTTGTAAGGTTCTGATGGTTTGTTCTTATCACCGATTTAAAAGTTAATAAATTAAAGGCTCTTACAAACAGGCGCGACGCGATATAATCGCGCGCGACACTAAGGTACCGCTCGTTAAGGCTCCTTCAAACAGGCGCGACACGACACGCGACACAAAGGCACCGCAAGTCGCGCAACGAGCGGTGCCTTTGTGTCGCGCGCGATTATATCGCGTGTCGCGCCTGTTTGTAGGAGCCTTTATGCGACTTGCGGTGCCTTTGTGTCACGCGCGATTTTATCGCGTGCCGCGTCTGTTTGAAGGAGCCTTAAGTAAAACCTATTAAAACATAGGTGAACGAGAGGTTCTACAATTTCCAATTACCCTTTGATTCGACATGAAAAAAACTCATCAGTCACTTTTGACAATATTTTTATTGCCGAATCAGCGAACCAATAAACGAATGGAATGACAAGGCAACATAAAAAGGCAATACAAATTCACCTCAATAAGCCTTCCAATAAATCTTACAAGTCTGCCGATCCCAGTTAGGAAAGGTTTTATGAAGGCTGTAACTCTTTGTGCTGAGTAAGAAAATGCAGAAAATCAACTTATAGTGATACGCAGACAGAGGAAATACAATAAGCCACGATTGCAGTTGCCGAGTACTCTCTGTGCATCCCATAACGCACACAGGATGCACAGGCCATAAGAGTACAGTACCCGGCGATAAATATTGCACATCGACCTTTGGAAAGAGACAATCGGCTAATTTCGGCTTCGTAGAGCGTTATCTCTGTCGCACGAAATACAAACAGTCCGGTATCTATTAGGAGCTGTTAAAACAATTATGATTTGCTTCTTTTGATAATTATTTTTATTCTTTGTATAAAATCGATAGGATCGAATAGGTCGATGTGCAATATTTATCGCTGGGTACTGTAAAAGAGCTTGACCGAGGACAGTCTTGTTTTGGGCCTCATTATTGCCAGTAATTTGAAATTAAAATTCAATAGTTCTTTTAACCTAACAAGTAACAAAATAAAATAGAAACGAACAGAAAACCTAGACAGATTTAACAGCGGGTCCTAAACTAGGTACTGCCTGTATCTTGATGACCCAAATTCAACAACCAAATTAATAATTTAACGTGTTCTGCTAGCGCGATATTGAAATTCATCACACTGATATTATAAAGGCGAAAGTTTCTGAGTGTGTTTGTATGTTTGTTACCTCTTCACGCACAAACGGTTGAACGGAGCTCGATACCTCCACGCGTTCCCGAGATAAAGGTTCTTGACAGACAGACGGACGGACGGACAACAAAGTGATCCTATAAGGGTTCCGTTTTTTTCCTTTTGAGATATGGAACCCTAAAAAGAAGCATTTAAAGCCAATGATGTATAAAACTATACGTCATTGTTTAAAGCTAACAAACTTACATTAAACATAAATACAAAAAAACACCTGTGCGAGGCCAAAAAGGCTCCTATCTCAGCATAATGCTGCGAATCTGAACCAGAGCGAGACGGGAGTGAGTGAACCTTCTATGTATAATTATTTCGGTAACATGTTGACCCACATCCGAACTTACATAATTTCGTATAGAGATGTTCTGATTGATTTACTGGCGACATTGATTGCTAAGTATTTGACGAATGATTTAGTGTGGCCGAGGCTTTACTATTGTGGTTCCGTATTGTCGTGACGAGGTATCCGGTAGGCTATCCTTTATCGTTGGTGGTGGGTTTTAAAATGTTGTGGGCGGTATCTGGTAGCGATGGTCTGATCATTAGGTAATAATCATATTTATCATCATCATCATTTTCGCCGAAAGACGTCCACTGCTGGACATAGGCATCCCCCAAGCACCTCCACTTATTTTTTTCATGATGGCAAATCATCAAATGACCCCTCCCGCTCTGGGTGGAGCGGAAGGTAGTGTCAGACTCTTACTGACTAAAACCCACCCGTGTTCCTTCCTTAGCCCTTTATGTTCCGGGCCAGTGGTAACCCTTTCGGACAATCCCGCTGACCCGGCAGGCTTCGGCCCTGATGGCCCCTTCAGTTGCTGCTAATTCCGAAACATGTTGTTTAGGTATGTCTAGAATTGATCATTTCATGAAATGTTCGGTTATTTCATGAAATGGTTCTGTATCATGAAATAGAATTTCGACCTCTGGTGAAACAGAGCAACACCGTGTTGTAACAGTCAGTGGCCTAAACACTTCTAGAGTGTGCAAAATAATACAGAAAGAAAAAAAGGGCATTAAAATTTAAAACCACCGTCGAGTAGATTTCATGAATTTTCAATAAAGGAGTAAATACCACAAAACAATAGGGTGAAGACCCCAGTTATAGACAATAGATCGGGATAATCTTATGAGAGATTCTTGACGGTGCGGGGATGTTTGCCGCGTCTGGCGTGATATCGACGAGGATGCCGAGGACTGTTCGCTCACCCGACGTCGTTGAGATATTTCCTATTTGAAGGAATGACGCGCAAAAATATGTGCAGTTTAATGGAGTGTAGAGGTTTTTGTTCTTGTTGATGTTTATTTTGTTTGAGAGTTTATTAAATTATGAGAGATTATAATAGAATACTGTTAACTATGCACTCCATATGAATTACAGATTAAAATAAAACACACACACACACACAGGTTACAGGTCCAATTAAATTGAATAGCGGAACTCCAGAGACAACAAAAAATAATGATGTAATAATTTTGGTTGGGGTCAATGACCGCTGGTAGTTTGCTTAAAGTATGAGTGGAGAAAATACTGTTTTTAATTGTTTTAATGTATTTAGATATCACCTACCACGTCTGTGAATTTTACACAAAATAAAAACAACTGGTTAATTAAACTAAGGTGAAAGCGCCAGGGTAGCCCGCGAAATTCAATTTGTTTTACGTTTTTTGCAATTTGCTGGTCAGTATTAAATTGTACGTTGTTTAAAATATGATTCGCGGCCGTAACAAATATGTATTTACAGAATCATAATCATTAGAACCAGTAATACAACTTGTTAAGTTAGTATAATCCCAAAATGTCAAGATTTCATGAAATAGTCATTCTGTTGGATTACTTGGTCTTAGAGAGTTGTGTTGATGACTTTAATGATTATAATTCTGTAAATACATATTTGTTACGGCCGCGAATCATATTTTAATCAACGTACAACTTAATACTGACCAGCAAATTGCAAAAAACGTAAGAAAATTTGAATTTCGCGGACTACCTTAGCGCTTTCCCCTTAAGGCAAGTAACTACAGTACATACGATCGATGAGCCCAAAAATAAAACATAACATTTTTTTTGTTATTTTATCTATACCCACCACTTCTGCGGAGTTATGCTAGCTAATCTATGTTGACCTTGTATATTAGAAAGTATGAAATAAACACGGAAATAGAAACTAGAAGTGATTGCTGCTGGTGGAAAAACACTATTTGAAGACTAACTTGTTGATTGAAAACCCAAAGTTTACCTTTCAATTAATCAGTCTTTGTTAAAATAAAGTACTTTGTAGGTACATAGGTAGGTACCTATAACCGTTGAGTACCTCACGTACCTACTTAATTAGTATAAAAGCCATTAAAAGTCATATTAAATCATAGATAGTAGACGTAATGTGACGATTTAATGCGGTTGTAATGTACGCGTCTATTGTTGCACTATGGCTGCGCGCTTGCATACTAAATAATAGAGTAGATGGCGCTGTTGTCGGCCGACCATTGCCTTTAATTGGAGGAAGTAAACTTTATCATTAACTGTGCAATTTACAAGTTACCCGTGTCACTTGTGACATCCAAGATGGTAGTATTCAAATAAGAAACAAAAACCAGCAAAAACGGATGACTACGGTCGAAGAAATTAATTAAATGCCTAAAATCACAATCACAAATCTCCTTTTCAAAAGCGGATATAAAAGCGCAAAATGAGGATAATGATTTTCAGACAGTAATAAATTGCATAATGTTCTGGTAAGTGCCAAATGGAACAACCACGCCGCCACTAAAATAGTTAGAAATCATATTTTAGATACATTTACTGCACTGACAATACGGTCAATGGATTCCAGCCGGCGGTTTCGAAGAAAGCTGTCGTGAATTCTATAGAGATGTGTTTGACACGATGATTGACAATAACCACTTTTATTGGTCTAGACACACATTATGCTTTTGACTAGACTTATGAGGATCACACTAAAACGCGCCACGCGACGGGGCGCAGGTAACACGCCCCCGCGATTGATTTTCTTATATACAAATTCAATAAAAACGCGGGGAATTTGGTTCAGTTTCCCTCGCCCCATCAAGTGGGGCATTGTAAAACGTAACGTCATCCCTGTATTTCTCGAAGGGATAAGCAAAGTTGTATAAAGGTGAACTGTGGAGTGTGATCCGCCATAGTCTCGCTTAGCTAAACTATAATACCTTTTTTTTTTTTTTTTTTGTTGTCGGGGGGAAACCTTCAAAAGGCACCCGACCTCCGGGGAGGGAGGTCGGGGAGTGTGGGATTTTTACCTCACTAAAACCGCCCCGGTGATCACCTTCAGCACATAGGGGTGGTCCCGGTTCCTCCTAAAAGACCAATTCCGGAACCCCCCCGTGCAACGCCTGTAAGGCACATCCCTGGGGAGACTGTAAAGGGGCCTCCCCTGAGCCTCGCTATGCACGGCAGCACGTGATCACTGTGCCACCGTCTTCCCTGGGGTCACTTGGTGGGCGGACGGAGTCCCCACTCTGTGCGCCCGCGACCCCAAAGGTCCACCTACCTTATTGGTAAGCGGGTTCGGCGTATCAGGCGCCAAGGCGGTTGCCACCCCGACGCCTCCTTCTCCGAGCAGGATCAGCACTCTCCCGATCCCGCTCGGCAGCCTCCTTCTTGACCATCACGGTCTCACAGAAGGAGGCTACTACCGTCCAATTCTCTGTCTCTGCCAGCATAGCACTCACTACTGCCGGCAGAGACAGGTCTCGCCCGATCCTGGCAACCAGGACCCGCCGCTCGGAGGCCCACGCAGGGCACTCTTCGAGCGTGTGTTGTGCGGAATCCAGGCTGCCTCCGCAGTGGTGGCAATTTGCCGTGGCCTCTCGCCCAATTCTGTTCAGGTACTCACCGAAGCAACCATGTCCGGTGAGCACCTGGGTGAGCCTGAAGGAGATGCGCTCCCCTCTTTTCAGCCAGGCTTCGAAGTGCGGCAGAACGGCTTCGACAACGCGCTTACGCGAATATTGCGGCTGCTGTAGCCGCTCGCGCCACCGCTCGAGCGCGTGTCGCCGTTCCCGCCGCCTCAGCCTTACGAATACGCTTCCTGGCACACTATTCCCGCTTTGGCGGATATCGCGAATCTGGTCGTAGACCTTCGCGTCCATATCCGCCAGGATGTCCAGCGGCGGAAAGCGCGCCAGGAGAGTTGCCGCCTCAAAGGATATCGTTCGGTATCCTCGTGCGATACGAATGGCCATTTTCCGCTGCAGTCTATTAACTTTAGTCCTGCAGCGTCGGACGAGATAAATCTGAAAACAGCTAATACATGCCTCTGCAACTGCGGGCAGATTATTGCTCGAGAAAGGCACGCAATAATTAATAAGGACTTTTTTTGACTGTCATGAGATAAGCTAGTATTAAATTTACAAGACTTAATTAGAAAAAAATTAGACATCTTAAATTATCTCATCTTAAATCATAAAGTCTCTCCTAAATATAGATTATTCAGTAATCTAGCTAGGAGAGCAGCTATTCCCCCAGGGATGTGCCTTACAGGCGTTGCACGGGGGGTTCCGGAATTGGTCTTTTAAGAGGAACCGGGACCACCCCTATGTGCTGATGGATCACCGGGGCGGTTTTAGTGAGGTAAAAATACCAAACTCCCCGACCTTTTTGAAGGTTTCCCCCCGACAACAAAAAAAAAAAAAAAAAAGAGAGCAGTGATTCACCCAACAATTCGTTGTACCTACAACATGTAATGAATAATGCATACTTTGTAAGTTCCTCGTGTACTATAAAACCTTTATGTTATCATCTGCCTAGCCTTTTCCCAACTATATTGGGGTCAGCTTCCAGTCTAACCGGATTCAGCTGATTACCAGTATTTTACATGGAGCGACTGCCTATCTGACTTCCACAGTTCCTGGGTAATACGATACCCCTTGGCTTACCAAGGGGTATCGTATTACCCAGGAACTGGGCCTCTGGAATCTGAAAACCAGCCTTAGCTGGTTTTCAGATTTTCAGGCTTTTGACGACCCATAACGACTATCAAAGGTCCACAAATGACAACCGGGATCAACGGCTTAGTGTGTTTTCCGAGGCACGGAGGGGTCTTGGTATGTAAAGATGGTCACCCATCCATGGACCAGCCGCGGCAAGTGTAGCTTAACCTGATCGATCGATCCGTGCGGCTGTTATTACCCTTAATAAAATTATTATATATTATGTCAATAATTATAAATTGGTGCCAAGTTTAAAAAAACGCTCTGCTGGTAAACATTGTCTAAATGACAAATTCGCAAACTGTACTTAAGTGAACTGCTACAAACATTGTAATAAAAAACGACAAATAAAAAAAAAACAAAAATAAAAACAACAAAATTGTAATAAAAACAACAAAACATAATGCACCTCGGACGACAACAGGGTCTCTCACCTTAACCCGTATCCCGCTATTACGAAACCGGATGCATTTGTTAGAATCAAAGCGGGAAGGGAACAATGGCGTTATAATAATATGATAATTTTGTGCATTTTCACCTTCCGACGTCCTACCATCGAGGTAAAGGTGATAAGCGATTAGGTACATTAGTTATAATATTTAAATCTGCACGCGTCGATAGATCAGGTTAAGCTACGCTTGCCGCGGTTGATCCGTGGATGCGTGACCATCTTTACATACCAAGACCCCTCCGTGCCTCGGAAAGCATGTTAAGCCGTTGGTCCCGGCTGTTCGTCGATCTTTGACAGTCGCTACGGGTAGTCAGAAGCCCGAAAGTGTGACAAGCAGTCTTACCAAGTACCAGTATTACCCAGTAACTGGGTTGTGGAGGTCAGATAGGCAGTCGCTCCATGTAAAATGCTGGTATTCAGCTGCATCCGGTTAGACTACAAGCCAACACCAAAATAGTTGGGAAAAGGCTAGGCAGATGATGATGGCGACTTAATAATATAAAGCTGAAGAGTTCATTTGTTTGATCGCGCTTATCTCAGGAACTGCTAGTTCGAATTGGAAAATTCTAATAGCTTTAGATAGCTCAATTTTTGAGAAAGGTTATAGGCTATTAACATCATGCTATGACCTTAGCAAAAACACCCGAGAGAGACCCGAGACCCGACGACTAATATTATAAGGTGTTTGTTTGTAAGCTTGTAGGTACGTAGGGGATAATCTATGAAACTCCTAGTCGGATTTGAAAAATTCTTTTTGCATTTCATAGCCCAATTCTTGAGGAAGGCTATAGGCTATTTAACATGACGCTCAGGAACCGAGCAAAAAGAAAAAAACGGGCGATAGCACGCTAAGCAAAAGCGTAGTAAAAACGCGGGGGGTGGAACGGGGGAACAAGAATCTTCACACGGACGAAGTCGCGGACTGAAGCTAGTAACTAATTACACTTCTTCTTCATCTTTTTGTGTCGACGGCACTTTAATCTATCCGATTAAATATTATAATGTTTGAGCTCAGTAGGTGGCCACGCTGATGGTGGCATCACCGGCGTTCTTTAGGTCATCAAAGGTGAAAGTGAACACTGAAAATAATCACTACAATGATATTGCACTTTATTATCACATCATAAATCAAACCCGATGGATTTTTTACATCCATTCACTTTACAATCCATTTTTGGGTGAAGCTTACCAGCTGTACTTGCCAATCAAAAATTCATGGATTGAGTTTGCCATCATTAGAAAATGTCAGTTTGCGCGTGTCAAAAGTGAAAACATAGTCTGTTCACTTTGACATTTCTACATTGGGATATTGGGATTTGAATGGGATAGCCAAGTTGAGTTATTAGTTTTATTATTTATTTATTTAATACTTCAAGCACATAAATGTACAGAGGCGGACTTAATGCCATAGTTTTTCGACTAGGAGATTGTTCTAGATTATAATATTAAAATATAATTATATTATAATACTTATACAGTAATCATAGATCGGTTTCAGGATTAAACAGATGTTATTATTAGGTATTCTTAGGGCTGATTTTTCAATCGACCGGTAATTTTTATTCGCGGAATAAAATTGTCGTCTGACAGTTTTTGTATAGAAGAAAGAACTGTCAAAAATTCAAAATTATTCCTCCGATAAAGTTATCTGCCGTTGGAAAAATCAGCCCTTACTCAATTGTTTCAGATACCAATAAACCATATAATAATCAATGTATAACAAAACTGGCGTCTCGACCTACCGCGTCGCATCGCATCGCCTGACCGCGCTATCACTTCAGTATCGCTTAGCGTCCTATCTGATTTTTTTTCTTTTTGCTCGACTAAACGTCATAGCTTGATCTTAAATAGCCAATAGCCTTCCTCAAGAATTGGGCTATCAAATGCAAAAAGAATTTTTCAAATCCGACTGGTAGTTCCAGAGATTATCCCCTACATACAAGCTTACAAACAAACACCTCTTTATAATATTAGTATAGATAAAAATTCAAATTAATTAAGATTGTCCTTAAATAAGTAACATCAAATTGTGTTAGTACTGTGTTATTAATTTCAGACGTAAATCGCTTCCGCTCATGACTTACCCCGCAGGCGATATGCACGTGGCTACATTTATGTTTAAATTTAAAACATACATTTGTATCAAAGCGATATTAAGCTGTTTCAGCTAACCGAAGCTTTCAATGGAGCGATGCATTATTTATGTAATCGTGTTATTACTTGTATAATTAGTCGAGGGCTCTTCTGCCTATTGTCCTAATGATGTGATGACAAGTCATTCATACCTAATGGGTAGGTGGTGGTTTAACTGCCTGGTAGGTCTAATGGTAACAAGTGCTACTGCTGAACATGAGGCTCTGGGTTCGATTCCCAGATCTGCAAATTGATATTAGGTTTTTTAGGAATTTCTCAGTATGGAGTCTGGATTTGTGGGGCGGTTGATGGCAATACGTTGGTCTCCTGTTACATGGGACTTAAACATAAAGGCTCCTTCAAACAGGCGCGACACGCGATAAAATCGCGCGCGACACAAATCCACCGCAAGTCGCGCAACGAGCGGTGCCTTTGTGTCGCGCGCGATTCGGCGTCGCGCGTCGCGCCTGTTTGTAGGAGCCTTAACTGGCGAAATGTAGGTACAGTACACCCACATTTCGCCAGTTAAGGCATCAGAAATACAACATCTGTGAAAATTTCAACTGTCTAGCTATCACGGTTCATGAGATACAGCCTGGTGACAGACAGACGGACAGTGGAGTCTTAGTAATAGGGTCCCGTTTTTACCCTTTGGGTACGGAACCCTAAAAATGATAATCTCAGTAAATCGTATTAACTTTCCATCGTTCCATGCTAAAAGCACGTCTCGCATAGGTTAAAACTATAGTGACATTTAATTGTAGCTCCAGTAGACAGTAAAATATATCGGCAAATAATCGATGAAGTATTCCGCGAATGAGTTGAACGGATGAGTGAACGTGTACGATGAATGAACGATGCTTTGTAAATAATGCGGGCTTTTTTTGCTCGATGACAGCGACGAGATTTAAGCGGGTTCCATTTAACGCGCACGGATTTCAACTGTTTATTTTTTTTGTGATTTAAGCCAATGTTACGGCGGAAACGGAAAATTGTATATTTTTCTTCATCCCGGGTTAATTAAAGAACAGCTTTCTACATCCAGTGATTGCAATTAACTCAGGAATATAGATATAAAAGTAAGTAGGTACAGTCAAACAAAAACATTAGTAGGTGTTGAGCACCCTAATTGCGTAACACACTAACAAATCATTTTGAAGGTTATTACTAGTCCATTGATTTATATGTTCGACAAATTTGTCTGCGCAACAACGTAAATATCGCAATGAATGTTGTTGAACTGTCAAAATGAAATTTATTGCTTGTTGTTAGTGTCTTACGCAATTACCCCCCAGATTGAAAGCCCCCAGGGCAAATTTGTGTGCGTGTGTGTGTGTGTGTGTGTGTGTGGTTAAATCTGCCCAACCCTTAAATATTTGTTTTATTCTGTTTTTAGTATTTGTTGTTATAGCGGCAACAGAAATACATCATCTGTCAAAATTTCAACTGTCTAGCTATCACGGTTCATGAGATACAGCGTGGTGACAGACGGACAGACGTACAGTGGAGTCTTAGTAATAGGCTCCCGTTTTTACCCTTTGGGTACGGAACCCGGAAAAAATATGGCGGCGTTAGTTCCAATTTTACACCAAAAGATCCATGAAACGTTGTATTTTGGACATTCATCCAATCTTAACTTCAATAAAACCCGACCTATTTTTATCCCCCCACTTTAATATACTCAACAAAAATCTTTGACGAGTCGTATAAAGATAATTATGGTCTCAGATGGTCTCTAACTAGAATCCAATAAGAATAACTTTCCGGAAGCTGTCCATCAAATCACCATTAAGTTCAGTGATGGACGGGTAACGAGGGAGCAAGATTAAATAAAAAGAAAGACATAACAGATGTACTTGATATATGATAGCTATTGGGTCAAGGAAAGAATCAGATGTGAAGTGAGATGAAAATATAACTTTATGGATATTTTAAAGTGTAGCTTCTGAACAATCCATAATGTACAGTACCCGGCGATAAATATTGCACATCGACCTTAACCTTTTTTTGTATTTTATACAAAGAATAATAATAATTATCAAAAGAAGCAAATCATAATTATTTTAACAGCTCCTAATAGATACCGGACTGTTTGTATTTCGTGCGACAGAGATAACGCTCTACGAAGCCGAAATTAGCCGATTGTCTCTTTCCAAAGGTCGATGTGCAATATTTATCGCCGGGTACTGTAAAACCTTCCATGAACCAAAAAAATTCGAAAACATGTGACGTCTTGGCCCACTCCCTCTCACAGAGAGGGGGGCCTGTGTCCCAGCAGTGGGATTTTTATGGGCGGATTATGTTATGTAAGCGATGGGACTGTAATGTAACTCTCCAAACATCGTGAAAAGTTTTATAAGAATGTATGAAAACCTGACATGGAGCTTCTGATTTTATGAGGTCAATTGATATTAGAAGTAAAAAAGTTTACAAGTATGTTTACAAAAAGCGCTAAGTAGGTACATTCGGCAACAAAAGTCCATTAACACTGGCACCTTTACGTATCCATACCAATATTATAAATTCGAAAATAACTCTGTCTGTCTGTCTGTATATTACCTTTTCACGCCTAAACCACTGAACTGATTTTGATCAAATTTGGCAGAGATATAGATTGCATACCGGGGAAGGATATAGAATTTTTATCGACATAAGTCACGGGCGAAGCCGCGGGCGGAAGCTAGTCTATCATAAAAATGTACACAAATTGAATCGACAAACGGCTTTTTAGCTTTTCATATATTAAAATAGCTTAGAGTGAATATTCTTATATTTTTTCTTCTGTAACGATTTTAATAAAAAAAAAAAAAAAAAATTTACAACATTGAAGAGTTAACTACTTGTAGATGATTCAGCGTTTCTCTACGTATCAGAACATAATAATTCAGACCATAATTATTTAGAATAGCAGAGGCGTTGCTCGTGTTTGATATATGTATTTTAATTACAGACAGACTTTCATAATCTAAAAATACAACTCGTAATTAATAAATCAAATCAGAAGCTATAACGACTTTTATTAATGAGAGCAGAGCAGCGGTCTCTTAAGATCAAAATGACGTATCATAATCATTAATTATTCCATAATTAGGTTTTATAACCTTACATTCATTCTTGTCTGGCATTAATATTGTCTAATTGTGTTCACTTTAGTATCGTTTGGTTTCATGATTGAATCAATATAAAGTAAGGCAATAATTTTCCCCGACAGTAGTATAAAAGTGTCCTATTAATGAAAGAAAGAAAGAAAGAAAAAGTATTTATTGCGACTCGTACAGGAAGATCACAAACTAAACTAAACACAGCAAAATTAAAATCCAAGTTATATAAAAAAAATAACAAAAGGAAAATGAAACAGAAAGTCCTATACGACGCCAAAAGGCTCCTATCTCAGCATGATGCTACGACATTTAAAAAATAAATGTTGCAGCGCTGGTATTCTGATAGAATGCGGGTGGTATTTTCTTCATAAAAACGTTCTCGCCTGTCTTTTTTCTGGTTAAGGTGCTTACATGACCTAAAGCGCGGTCACTGTCGGACTGCATGGAAGAGAAGCGCGATGACACAACACTGGTAATTTATTGCAAAATTTGAAGCAATTATAAAGTTACAAAAAATCGATTGTTTAGACTAAAAAATTAAAACACTAGTATTTTAGTATACTGCTTGTAGAATAATCTGACAAAAAATCACAATGAATGTGTGTATTAGTATGGTTTTTATTGTAAAAGGAAAGTTTTTAGAGATATCTTCATGATTTTTTTCTATCGTATCAAATTATTTGTATTATGTTTTCAACACACTATCTACCTAACATATATCTTGAAGAATATCATATATTTTCTGATTTTATTTACTGCAGACTATCATTTGTGTTTAGGTCCTGTAAGTCCCTTAATGACCATAAAGCAATGATTTTGTACAGAATAATAAATATTAACTACTTGTATGGTCCCTATGTTTTCCTTTTCGATGATACATTATTTTTATTAGCACTAGAACCCTCAAAAAATGCCAATTCAAACCGCTGTCAACAGAGGCCTATAGTGCACAAAGGAGATTGTTCAAAACCAGTATAGGAAAGTTGCACGTATGAAAACCAAATTAATATACAAATTATTTGCTTATTTTTTACAAGCTTTTCACTTCAGGAATTTTGTTTTCGTATCCGGAATTATGATTTTAAGATAAACAGTAAATTAACGATTGCTAGGTACATTTCCGTATAGTGATGAATGATGGACGTTTCGTTCTCTTCATTTGTACGAGTTACGTAAGTATGAGCCTTTACATAAAAACATCACAAAAATGATATTAAACTCATAAATAGCTAAATAATTAGTAATATCATTATTATAACGTAGGTACTGTATATGTAGTTCATAATTCCGTTGTGAAAATATTTATTTTTGTGTTTCGTCTCACGCAGATGCAACTGTCAAGGCAGATGACAGACGTACCGGTAGGGATGATGATTATTCCTAAACAAGATCGATTTTTAAATCTATCCGAATCGCAGGAAAGAATCGATTCAGCAATAAATTGAGTTCTGATAGATCTGTTCCCGCTATTATTCTACATCGACAGCTTTACCAGCATAATTAGTCAAATGTAATGAATAATCGAATACAAAATAGATTAAATAATATTGTTGGTTACAAAAAACAGAACAAAGAAACTGCGTATCAAAACTTAAAAGTTGCAATCCGCAGGAAAAACATTGGAACTCGTTTTCAAGTTTCTAAAATCGATTAAAAAATCGATCGCCATCCCTAAGCGCCGGCGCCTGCGGAAGCCGCCATTACTGTTTATTATTGTTTAAGTAGGTATGTGTCGATTGAGAATAGTCACCGCGATTAATCTCTCCACTTAAATAGTAATACTTACGGAAATTCGTTGGTGTGTTAGTTTTAAACAACTTAGCGTGTTTCATGTAACTAACGATAGGACGTTTTCATATTTAATTGTGTTTTATTACGCCAGGACGTGTTTAGGTTATCTCCGAATTTGTTTAATTACTTTAAAACTCGGATACTTGTGTGAAAATAAACACTTTTCTTGAATAGTATATAAACCGTAGTCTATAATAAATAAAGATTTATTGTGTTTCAACTTAAGACGGATTTCCATACATCAACGGTCATGATCCTTTGACAACTATTAATGAAAAAAGAAAAACATAAGGACACAGTTTAAATCCTTCTTAATTAGTTTATGTAATATCTTTTAAATTGTTCCAAACCTCGAATTATGACTTTTTACTTGGGCTTTTTAAAAGTCGACTCTCCGAGCGCATTTCCTCTTAAAATAATTTTAAACTCGCTTTCATTTTCTACAATTTTTTCAGAAGTGTTTTACATATTTTTTAAAGCCAATGTTGAAACAAAAGTGCCCTCGAATGTATCTGTACTGCCAAGCAGAATTTATTCATTACTAACTG
Organism: Luperina testacea; assembly: GCA_927399505.1. Taxonomy (NCBI): domain Eukaryota; kingdom Metazoa; phylum Arthropoda; class Insecta; order Lepidoptera; family Noctuidae; genus Luperina; species Luperina testacea. The sequence continues at coordinate 2,385,175 of OV656774.1, forward strand.
ACCCGACAGACGTTGTCCTGTCCACAATACTCTTAGAGAAAAGCACTTTCAGTTTTTCCCGAGTTTTACAATTTTCCGGGCCAGTTTTCCATTTTTTTTTCTAAATTCCTTATTCGGGCTATGGGACTGACAACAAACATTAAACTATATCGGTTCAACCTCAATTGTTGCGCCATTTTGTTTAAAAGATTTAATATATGTATATGACTAGCAGCAGCCCGCGGTTTCACCCGCATAAGTGTCGATCCTGTGGGAATATCGGGATAAAAACTATCCTATATCCTTCCCCGGGATGCAGTCTATCTCTCTGCCAAATTTTATCAAAATTCGTTTAGTGGTTTAGGCGTGAAAAGGTAACATACAGACAGACAGACTTTCACATTTATATAATATTAGTATGGATTTATTAGCCGACCCGGCGAACCTCGTACCGCCTCAGTTTTTTCCTATGTTTTAATAGTTATTGCTATTTGGGGCGGAGACAAATCCAACAAATCAAACATCATAAAAATCGGTCCAGCCATTTCTGAGTATTAAATAGTGTAACTAACCCAACTTTGTTTTATTTATATAGAAGATAGATGATAGATAAACAGAGTTATTTTCATCTGTTACACAAGAGCAATGCAACAATACTAAAACAGGACGAGATACAACGGCATAACAACGAGAAAATCAGTCACTTAACGAAAAATAAAACTCAGCTGAAGTTTAAAAAACTTAACTGAAACGCATCTATATCCGAAAACCCGATCCATTGTCCGCAGTAAGTTCAGACAAAATAAAACACAATAAGGGCTGAATTCAACCCTTGGCCAACTTTTAACACACCCCCTTTTATAGTGTCTGTATTTTATGGGGCGATTCAAGTTTTTTGGGAGTGTCATTCAACCCTTAGAATTTTGGCGAAAGAAAGAAATGTGAAGTCATTTTGAGGGTGGAGTATTTTTTTATTTTTGTACTAAACTTCTTCATTAGAATATGGAATAATAGCTGGCCACTTTGTAAAAGCTTGCATACTCCTTCTTCGCATGGTGGTATGTAACAGCAATCTGCCTAGTCTTAACCTCATCAGATACAACTGAATACCAGTACTTTACACGGAGCGACTCCCTATCTGACTTCCACGACCCGTAATGACTACCAAAGATCTACGAATGACAGCTGGGCGGCTGGGACCAACGGCTTCAGGCTCGTACACACAGGCGCGACGCGACACGCGACACAAAGACACCGCTCGTCGCACGACTTGCGGTGCCTTTGTGTCGCGTGTCGCGTCGCGCCTGTGTGTACGAGCCTTTACCTGCTTTCCAAGATAAGGTAGGTAAAAGCCACAATACAAGAAAAAACACACACGACACAAAGTAAGTACTTTGTGTCGTGTGTGTTTTTTCTTGTGTGAAAAATCAATGTGTATTTTTTTTTACACATTGATTTTTAAGTAGATATCTCAAACAGCCTGTTATTATTATTTTTAGTAATCCACTTCTTCTATTATTTATGGTAATAAAGGCTTTATTATTATTGTTACCTATACGATACGCACTATTTTTTACCTGTAAAAGGACTAACTTCTTGCATTTATCATCATCATATCACCTATAACCATGAGAAATCACCAGGTCCTTCAATACCCACTATAATGGACGACCGAAAGGTGAATGCCGCTATAGCAAGATTAATGATGGCAGTTTATTGTCATTAGAAGTCAGGAAGATACTGCCATCCCCCCTTTACGTAATACAATGCGTGCCACGAAAGAAGAGACTTGACACACCACGTGGTTTGACATGCGCAGTACACGATTTTAGGTATCTTTAGCGGTATGAGGTCTGAGTGCGGGACGAAACCGGACGTCATAGGGGCGGCGGAAAGAGCGGGGGAGGCGGAGTCAAGTCTCTTCTTACGTGCCACGCATTGTACGTTAATCGACTTTATGACAACCAAGTTTATGGAGGAGATCTTTGTTTCAAAACCACATGGAAGTGTGAAACCAAAAAGAGTCGAATAACACTGTTTTACCTTTTACCTAAATCATCTAAATTTATGGATTACGGCCCATTCCTTCTCAGAGAGTAATGACGTTGTAAGTCCATGTCCACTGTCCCAGCAGTTGTAACGTGGGCTGATTATGCATCAAAATGACTCCAAATACATTGCTTTTCAGTATTTCATGTAAAAGGTAAGAATTTTATTATTACACCTTTATTGTATCCGTTCAGATTTTTTTGTTTTTGTCAAGGGGTCGTTTTCGTGCTTTTCGAGGTGAGGTCAAAATGAAAATCCAAAATGAAGGCTGCAAAAATGTAAATAATATTTTGAAATTTTTGCAGCCGCCATCTTGGATTTTCATTTTGAACTTTTTTGTTCTTATTTAGCTACTATCATGTCGGCACGAGCTACACAAGAATCTACCATTCCATTTATATCGAGAGTAAGTAAATCTATAGCAGTACTTCACAATAGAAGCTTTAAAACGTCTAACTAATGTGCGTCAATTAGTGGCAACAATACAACAATCTTCACGCTTCGACAGTACCGGTATGAACAGCAACCATTTCCTTTTCACAGATGGTTAGCGCTACTGAATGGAAACTTAGAATAACAAATTTAAAAACGTTTTAATGCATTTTTTTTTGTCATATTGTTCCGCTTCGTTCCGAGAGTAATGTTTTTAGTAAATTTAGGCATTTGTGTGGGTAAAGTGTTTCCTGAAATTGTGGACTAATCCGGTAGTACTGCATAAAGGCTCCTTCAAACAGGCGCGACACGACACGCGACACAAAGCACCGCAAGTCGCGCAACGAGCGGAGCGGTGCCTTTGTGTCGCGCGCGATTATATCGCGTGTCGCGTCTACTCTAACTAACTCTCTAAGACCACGTAACTCCAAAGAATGATGATTTCATGAAACAGATATTCTTTGGACTTACGTGGTCTTAGAGAGTTGTGTTGATGACTTTAATGATTATAATTCTGTAAATACATATTTGTTACGGCCGCGAATCATATATTAATCAACGTACAACTTAATACTGACCAGCAAATTGCAAAAAACCTAAAAAGAATTGAATTTCGCGGGCTACCCTGGCGCTTTCGCCTTAAGTAAGTCTTCTTTGGGTATATTTCATCCCCTAAAGCACTCTAATCTATACCTATTTACGTCATTTGTTTCTTGCTCCACGCCAACTAAACTTAATCGGCTCTCTCTACCCACTATATTGTCCTGTCGTGGCGACACCCTTACTCACTGCACACACTAACTTACATCTATATTCCTCCTAAGCCAAAGGGCTGGCACACACGGAACTAACCGCTCAGTAATTCAATTCCTCCGTCTAAGGCGAGTTACATAAGACTGGAGCACGATATATGCATCGAGTGTGTAAAATAGATTAGTGTGCAGGCAGTAATTGTGGTGTGGGACAATAATAGTCCTCCAGGCTGAATTTCGGCAATGTCAGGCAATCTCAGCGGAGACTAGCCATACGTGGGAGATATTATAGTGTACAAGTGTGCGCGCAGACACAGGTGCACTCACTCTTCCCTCACTGTCATAGTCAGGTGGGACGGCAATCTGACACGACCAAAGAGAGATGAGGCGCAACATACTTTCCGAGACACGGAGGTATGAGAAATTCTTAATTTTATTTATTTTATTTTATTTTATTTATTTTATTAAATAGGAACAACAAACAGCTACATTATGCAATATTATAAACAGAAAAACATAAATTACTTAAGTAATAATGTAACCCACAGCGCTGTTCACAGATTACCATTAATAAACAAAACCTTAGTCACTAGGAGGTGAACTGTTCATGCATGACAGTTACACTAATAAAAACAATAAAATGAAAAAACAAAACAGTATTTTTAAAACAGCTACAACAAACAATTAGTCTAAGAGTTCAAGTGTCTCATACAAAAGGCTACGAAACCTTTTCAAAGAACATGTAAATATGTCTATGTGTTCGAATATTTCATTATAGGTTGCTGCCATTCGCCGAACTGGCGAACGTAGACCAGTGTTAGATCGGCTGGTACCTACTGCAAAGAGTTTGCCTGCACGCACCCGCCGTCTATGGACAGTTCTGGGGACTGCATAGCACAATACATTGTTTAAATCAATACAATCAAAATTGCCATTAACAATATTATACAATGTCATTGCTTCCAATTGTTTACGTCTAGAACTGAGCGTCAAAAGCTTGTACTTACTGAGCAACTGGTTATACTGTAGATACGTTTTATAACACCTATAGTGCATTGCACGAAGAAATCTACGTTGGACATTCTCTATCATGTCAATGTATTTGCCATAGTATGGGTTCCAGATGGATACGGCATATTCAAGCTGGGAACGGACTAGGGTTTTATACAGACAGAGGTACGAAGAGGTCCGCTTAAAGTCATGAGTGGATCTCATTATGAATCCGTACATCTTATATGCTTTATTTACAATTTGATCGATATGCAAATCCAAGCAGAGTTTCGAGTCAAGCAATATACCAAGATCACGAACCGAGTTTACATTATTCAATAAAACATTACACAGTGAGTATGGAAACCTTATGATGTTTTTATTTTTGGTAAAATTTAGGTAGTTGCACTTGGGAATGCTCAGATGGAGCTTACTAGTATAACAATAGTCCGTGAGTCGATCCAAGTCCTCTTGGAGAAGATAGCAATCCTGAATACTATGAATAGGTCTGTATACTTTGAGGTCATCAGCATATAACAAAAACTTGGAATGATGAAAACAGTTACCAATATTATTTATAAAAATGATGAATAAAAGAGGACCTAGAATAGAGCCCTGCGGGACACCAGATGTAACCCGAGTAGCATGAGAGTGGTATCCATTAATAACAACCCGTTGACAACGGTTAGTGATGTAAGAAATGAACCATCGCAACAAGTTACCACGAATACCGTTGAAAGCTATTCGGTTCAGCAATAATTCATGATCCACCTTGTCAAAAGCTTTCTGAAAGTCCGTGTACACTGCATCAACTTGTATACGATTGTCGATGTTATCAAATAGGTCACTAGAAAATATCAATAAATTAGTTGTCGTGGATCGCTTTTTCACAAAACCGTGCTGTTGTTGTATAATAGTGTTATGCAGGATAGGGTACACTTCGTTATGTACCAGTCTCTCAAAAAGCTTCGACAAGGTAGATAAAATAGAAATAGGTCGGTACTGCTCAACACTACGCTTAGATCCACTCTTGTGTACAGGTGTGATATTAGCCTGCTTCCACACCGTTGGCATAACACCTTCCGTGATACATTTATTGTAGATTATAGTTAGGGGTCTACATATAAAGGAAGCAGTATTTTTAAGAAAAAACGCCGACAGTCCATCAGGACCTGGGCCCTTAGATGGATCAAGGGATTTCAGTTCGGCCAAAACCGATTCTTCCTTAAAGTGTAGGTTAGAAACAACAATGTAGTTAGACACTGTTTCAGAAGATAAATCCCATTGAGAGAGTGCGGATGAAGCAGGTTCATACACGGAAGAAAAGAAATCAGAGAACATGTTGCAAATCGATTGAGGAATTTTATTGGATAATTAAGTGATATATATTATGGTGGTTAAGTGTTAGTGGCCCGACCTGGAAATCGAACTAGGACTCCACGCTCAACCGTGAGACCAACGGGCAGACTTGCAACCACGACAACAACGGGTAAATACATCATTCAGGACGGAATAAAAGCGACATTAAATACTACACCAAAAGTGTGAATCAAATCTAGTGTGATTACTTTATTTTACTGTATAAATAATTCACAACAAAAGGATTTTTTCTATACAAAGGCGAGGCTAACAAGTTTAATTTTTTTACATCAAGCATTTTGATAACAGAAAAACTTTGCTAGAATTATGAGTTTCTTGAGTCTATGAGTTTATTTTATGAGTATTTGTGCTTCTCTTCCTCTCCATGTCTTAGGATTTATGTACGTACTTTTCTCATGCAAATTAAGTTCTTACGCTCACTACAATACAACACGTAAACTACGTATAGTTGCTTGCCTGCACACTTAACTCTTTCGCCGTGTGTACCTAAATACTTAGTCGTGCCATTGTAAATGTCAACCGCTACAAATCGAATGTTAATGCCTTTTGAAAGTACCATACTTCCTAATGTTTCCATAAGAGAATGAACCTGTGTTGCACAAATATGTTGGCGCTGTATAAACAGGGATTACAGACTTTATATAAATTTTAATGCCTTATTAGTCTGGGATTAGGTGACTCTTATGTTATAGGGTTACGCCTAAAGTAGTAAATTATACTTTCTACTTGATATGTCGTAGTTACATTATTGCCCTTTACAAATATTGTGTGTGACTGGTGTGACTCAAAGCGTTTTACAGGAATTTTTCAGTTATACATAACATAAGATAAGATAGATAAGATAATTTTTATTTGCCAAAAACAGTGTTTACGTTTCCTTATACATTAAATCAAGGTTTACAAAAAAAAAAAACCGTTCAAGTGCGAATTAGACTCGCGCCCCGTGGGTTCCGTACAAATTTGTAGGTATGTAACTACAAATTTATGGTTTTCGGATTTTTCCCTTTACTTGTTCTCCATGACATTGCTTCTTGCCAAATTTCATGATTCTAGGACAACGGGAAGTACCCTATAGGTTCTGATTCCCTTGAGAGTGTCATAATATGCGGCATAAACGGAACATAAACACCCGTATCTTTTGAACGCTTTGACTTAAGGCTCCTACAAACAGGCACAACACGCAATATAATCGCGCGCGACACAAAGGCACCGCTCGTTGAGCGACTTGCGGTGTCGGACATCTGTCAGTTAACTTTCAGTTACGGAATTGTATGAAATTTGACACACGGATAGACTGGGTTCGGACATACTTTTTATTCCGGTAGCCAGTACTTACGTTCCCTTGGAATCATTTCCGACCTCCACGCAGACGACGCCGTAGGTAAATGCTAGTTTAAATATAAACTCTTTGCCCACTTACCAGCTTACCTTACGAGCAAAACGAGCTTCAAAATAATGAACTCCAGCCTAAACTATCGGAGCGATTGAAGGAAACCAAACTCGCTAACTGTTAGCAGTTAGTTGCTGTTACCAGCAGCCGGCAGTCAGTCTGCGAAGTTGCTGGTAACAATCGACAACTAAGTATAAACTATCAATCTGTGCTTCAAGGAGCTGGGTAGAGAGTTAGGTGACTGTAACTACTTCGTGGATAGTAATTATTGGAATGTAATTGTTCTTGCTGTTGATAATGAGGGATTTCGTGAAAATTTACGACACCAGTTGGCACCACTGTGACAAGAGGTCTTCCAATATTAAATATATGATGACGTTCATCATTCAGTCATGACTAAAGAAAATATAGGCTCTTTGACAGATGCCTGGACCTGACGTGTCAGTGCTGCCACCTAGCGAACGTCATTTCAGAAAACCCTCATTGTGAGGTGCTGGGGTGCGTTATGTAGAGGGGGCTGTAACTTGAAGTGGAGGTGGAAACGAATTGTGAATTTCAGTCATGAGATAGTTACCGTAGACACAAATCTTGCGTGAAGTCACAAAAAATTGCACTGTGCCTACTGATTTTTTTGAAGCACTTCATCTGTCATGTCGGATCTGCTGCCTATACCAAAGTTCACTTCGATCGTCTGCCTCCAACCGAAGAAGCTTACAGCCCAACATTCCTACATATAATAATTTTATGGCTTGGAAGTCAGTAAAGGCTCCTGTGGTATGTAATATGATGTGCAAGCTTGCAGTAATGACTTGCAAGCAATTTACGTAGGATAGCAAATATGTATTATGTTTAAAGCAGTGAATAAATGGATCGCACGACATTCGGACATTTCCTTATAAGTACTACATAACGCTTAGCCCAATCGTACATGGCGACCTTGCCAGGATTTCAATCACGTTTTGGCATTATTTAAATATCTACATGGACAATTAACGCACCAACATCAAAATGTGTCGCTCAGATATCCAGAAGGACGAAGTATTCATCACTCAGAGTGCTTCCGGAGGATCAAACAGCAGCGCGGAATATCACCTTTCAAACATAAGCGTCGTGATGTTCGTCATCTGCACAAAACTGTCTATTGCAGGACTTTACGGACTGTATGTTTTGTATAAAAAGTGTCATCAGAATTGGATTAGGAGCGAAGTATTGACACAAAACTTGAGACGGTCCTTTCGCCGCGTGACCTACTAGATCCGGAGAGGAACCTACCTGCTGCAAACAGGCGCGACACGCGATATAATCGCGCGCGACACAAAGGCACCGCTCGTTGCACGACTTACAGTGCATTTGTGTCGCGTGTCGTGTCGCGTCTGTTTGAAGGAGCCTCAAAACTATAATTTTGAACTGGTTGCTAAAAATCGCCAATGTTTGAATATATTAGAATACTACAGACATAAATATAGAAACTGTAGAAAGGGTGACACAATGGGCGGTCTTATCGCTAAGAGCGATCTTTTAAAGACAACCTTTTGAAGTGCTGTATCTCGGGTTCTATTGAACCTACAGAGCTATTTCAACTTGCCGAATGAATATCCTAAAATACATTAGTACTGCCTACAAAACAATAATACCTACTAGCGATACAAACAAACTAGTACGCTGTGCAAATAAAGCTAGTTTACATTATACAGCGTTTAAATCTGTTTGTTTTGCCCCCATTACATGCGGAACCGTCGTGTTTATGTTGTTTTTGTTCGGCAATACGGGCTCCTGATTTTGTGTAAATAATTTGTGTGAACAGATGTTGGTTTTGATGTCTTTGGTAGGTTGTGAGATGCGCAGAGTTCTAGGTATCACTATTCAGCAAGAATCTCGTAAATATTGGGATATTGGGGTGCATTTAGATGAGCAAACGAAACTAATTAGTCTCCTCTGCACCATTGATGGTGCATACGGTACATCGGGGAGGTACGTGACGAAAGCTCGCGGGGGGGGGGGGAGTCGTGGCTAAAAGATAACAGCCGCACGGGTCGATCAAAGGTTAAGCTACGGTTGCCGCGGTCAGTTCCTAGAGGGGTGAGCATCCATTACATAACAGGAATTCGAGTCCCATCCGTACCGCGAAAAACACGCTAAGCCGTTGGCCCCGGCTGTCATTCGTAAATCTTCGACAGTCGTTACGGGTAGTCAGAAACCCGAAAGCCTGGCAACAAGTCTTATCGAGGGGTATTTACCTAGTAACAGGGTTGCGGAGGTCAGATCAGTAGTCGCTCCATGTAAACTGTTATTCAGCTGCTTCCGGTTAGACCGGAAGCCGACCCCAACATAGTTGGGAAAAGGTTTGGCAGATTGATTTTCTAGATATAGACGAAAATTCGTGTTCGTTTACTCGCGCGAAGTAATTCGTGTTCAAATTAACCCTTAGAATAAGAAGTCCATCCACAAGAGCTAAAGAAGTTTAAGAGCTGCGGGGTAAGTGCGTAACACACTAACAGTAGGAATGACTATCATTTTAACAGTTCAACAACATTCATTGCGTTATCTACGCTCTTGAGCAGACAAATTTGAACTTATGACCCATGGTTTAGCATATTACGAATAGTATATTACGAAATCAGGGTGCTGGCACTTACTTTTTCTTGACAACAGTCAAGAAAGTTATCTTATATAGATAACTTTCTTAACTAATAATTAATAATAAAGCTGAAGAGTTTGTTTGTTTGAAAGCGCTAATCTCTGGAACTACCAGTCCGATTTGAAAAAATCTTTTTGCATTTGATAGCCTTATTCGAGGTGTCTACGTCTGAAGCCTTTCATATAATTAACGAAAATACGAACGCACGCGATGTCAACGGCGCTCGCGACACGCTTCACGCGGAAGATCCGGACTAACTTCACTTCACGATTAGCGCGCACCGCCATACTATTGTCGCGACACATAATATTGTAATTTTCAATAATAAACTATTATCTACTCATCGAGGTCGGTCTTTATTTGTATCGCCCACACGAGGAAAGCTTTAGGCTTCTAAGCATCACGCTAGAGCCCTTAGGAGCCGAGCAAAAAAACCAAAAGAACGCTAAGAAAAAAACAAGTACATAGTAGCGATGTGTTGCAATGGGGCGGGTCCGGGGAACAAGAAATTTCACGTGGACGAAGTCGCGGGCAGAAGCTAGTTAATTGTCAAAAGAAGGGGCCCGTCAGGGCCGAACCAAAAGAAGGGGCCCGTCAGGGCCGAAGCCTGCCGGGTTAGCGGGATTGTCCGATAAGGATACCGCTGGCCCGGAACATAAAGGGCTAAGGAAGGAACACGGGTGGGTTTTAGTCAGTAAGAGTCTGACACTCCCTTCCGCTCCACCCAGAGCAGGAGGGGTCATTTGATGACTTCCCATCCTGAAAAAAAAAAGCTAGTTAATTGTATTTTAGTAACAACTATGCACTGATCGACTTCAGATTTTTATACCCCTAGAGCTGCGCCTGTCTCGTTGGTCTAGGCGACAGTTGAGTAAAACGGTCAAAGATTTCTTTTATTACGAATTTACCAGTAGCTGTCCGGAGTGTGAAAGTTGGTGGTGTGAAGCCCCCATGCCTCAGACATCATGTAAAGCCGTTGGTCCTGCGCCTCATCTCACTCCGGTCGTGTCGGATTGCCGTCCCATCGGACTATGAGAGTAAAGGAACAGAGAGTACACCTGTGTTTGCGCACACAATTGTGCAGTATAATATCTCCAGCGCACTTGGCTAATCTCCGACGAGATTGGCCACCGTGGCCGAAATTCGGTCGACAGGATTTTTATTTATACCAAACACCTCCGCTTTCTCCTTCAGGATATACAGACGTGGTTGTGATGTTATCATGCCATCTAACGTACTATAAAAGTACGCCTTATCTATAAATATTCGCAATAAATACTTTTTCCTTTATTTCTTTCTTTATCAATAACGTATCACAATAATTTCGTCATGCTACATTCGAACATCAAACTAAAATTCCATATTTATGTTCCGAAAGTTCGAAATGCAATAAAACGGTCCACAAGATGGCGGCCGTAAAACGCATGCGTCATAAAGTTTTGTTGAAAAACGCAATGAAAACCAACTTAGCGTCCTACGACATCGTAAATCAATAGTTTTCGAAAGTTATTGGGAAAGTCTTGTACTTTATGTCGAAGTTGGAGTAAACTAACTATGAATAAATAAGAATGGGTAACATTGGTTTCAATACATATTAGATACTTAGGTCCGTTTTCAACATTACTAACATTATGTACTAAATATACGTTTAGCGCTAAACGAATTCAAAACATCGTTCTGTTTCATTCAATCGGTAGAAGTTGACAAAGACAGAATTATGTTTTGCGTGTCGATGGCAAACATCGCTCGAAAAGAGGTTTTAACTTTTTGTTTGGCCCAGTACTCGGCAACGCTAACACCCTTCGCTGACGCAGACAGTATGTCCTCACGTGAACAAAGGACGAAAGGTGGGCCACGGAGGCATCTGCGGGGAGACGCCGCATACACATTGAAGATCGGAAAGTATTTTCTGACTCGTGGTACAAGATGCTGTAACTTTTGAGTAGTCACCAGCAGTTCACACCCTTGTTGATAAGTTCTTGCAATTCCTATTATGTGTGGGTATGCTGGTAATGCTGGTATAGAATAAAAAGCTAGGGTTTTGTTATTCCACTTCATAAATGGTGATACTATAAATTGTATAATACTTACAACTTTTGTCACTTTATCATCTGCCTAGCCTTTTCCCAACTATGTTGGGGTCGGCTTCCAGTCTATCCGGATGCCGCTGAATATCAGTATTTTACATGGAGCGACTGCCTACCTGACCTCCACAAACCAGTTACTAGGTAATACGATATGGTAAGACTGGTTGTTTGACTTTCGGGCTTCTGACTACCCGTAACAACTGTCAAAGATCCAGGAATGACAGCCGGGACCAACGGCTTAATGTGCTTTCCGAGGCACGGAGGGGTCTCGGTATGTAAAGATCCCATCCACAGACCAACCGCGACAAGCGTAGCTTAACCTGATCGATCGACCTGTGCGACTGTTATTATTTAGCCACGGGCCACTCACTACTTTTGTCACTTAAAGTTAAAAAAAACGCATAGGATACCGAATGCTTTAGTCATCCATAGTAAAGCTAGGGAAATTAATTGTTTACCAAATTGACTACCAGCTTAAATTGACCGTAAACTCAAGTCATTCTTTGACAGTTGCATGAAATGATTATGACACAGCTTTACATAGTGTTAAACAATGAATAAAGGCTCCTACAAACAGGCGCGATACGCGGTACAATCGCGCGGGACACAAAGGCACCGCTCGTTGCGCGACTTGCGGTGCCTTTGTGTCGTGTCGTGTCGCGCCTGTTTGAAGGAGCCTTAACCCTGACTTTCTATCTATCTATCTATAAGCAACCTATAATAATAGCTAGCTAGCTAACTAGTGTTACTATAAGTGTACGACAATGATGTTGAAAGAGCGGAGCCTTCTAATACAGGCATTGTTTGCCTAAATGGGGGCTCCAAACACATTAACATGTAATGTAATACCTAATTGAACCAATAAACTATTTTGTATTTTTTTGTATTTGTATTTTGTATAATGTTCCCACTTCTGGGACACAGGCCTCCTCTCTGTAAGAGAGAATGGATGTCACATATCGTCGAATTTTGTTTCTAGGACATGCGGGTTCCTCACGATGTTTTCCCTCACAGTTTTGAGAGCAGTAGTGATGAAAAATTTTACACAAAGTAAAGCGCCTGGCTGTGTTTGAACCTACATACACGTAAGTCGCCTGACTTTACACCTTAAATATATTTCATGTCGTAACTTTGTGACCAAGCCCAAAGTCGTAAATCAATTCAAATTTCTTGTGTTAGGTAAGTACTTACGCATTTTAGGTCACTCTTGACTTCCTAATTCCAAATCGGTCAGTGACCCGGCCAGTGATAACGGGTGCATCGGCTAGTGCAGTTGATACTTAGTTATCGTTATCAATTTTTTGGAGGTAAACAGATATAGTAGGTAAATTCGGTAATTGAAAAAAATGAGGACTCAAGCATTAATTGGTATTACTGCTATGAGTACATTATGTATGTGGTATCTATATAAATAAAACAAAGTGGGGTTAGTTACACCATTTATAAAGGCTCCTACAAACAGGCGCGACACGCGATATAAACGCGCGCGACACAGAGGCACCGCTCGTTGCGCGACTTGCGGTGCCTGTTTCGCGCGCAATTTATCGCGTGTCGCGCCTGTTTGTTGGAGCCTTAACTCAAGAACGGCGGGACCGATTTTTTTGATCTTTGGTTTGTTAAATTTGTCTCCGCGCGCTCCTGACGAGCTATCAGTCAAACAAGAACCTTTTATTGATCACTATTTTTCTCCTCTCCACATTCTTTCCACACTCTCCAATTACCATCATCCTCGACAAGCACCTATTTAAATTTTACTTACAGCTAACAAAATTATGTAATTTTGAATAGCCCGTAACCATAAATTCTACCATTTTAATAATCTTTAAGCCGTTTAATGATCTCGTAAAATCTCTGCCTTGGCTATCGTAAAATATTTTGCAAGAGTAACATGGCTACGTCCGCTTGCGGTAAAACATTAATTCATTATGATTTTATGAAATATTAATGACATGTGCTTTATGTAAAATTAATTATGAATTCAGGAATAATTATGAGTGGTGGTCGGGCGATGGATTGGCTTTATGACTTCATAGGACATGAATGAAGATTTTATGAATGAACGAACAGTTATTACCAGGAAACTACGTTATAAATTTTGTCGTGTGGAAAGTCTTGAGTATGAATGGTCGATGGGTATAAATTAGGGGAAGACCAATGAAATTATGTATGGACTGTGTGACTGAGAGAACGACTAATAGAGAGAGATGGAAGAAAAAGACATGTAGCGCCGATCTGAAATAAAGGCTCCTACAAACAGGCGCGATACGCGATATAATCGCGCGCGACACAAAGGCACCGCTCGTTGCGAGACCTGCGGTGCCTTTGTGTCGCGTGTCGTGTCGCGCCTGTTTGAAGGAGCCTTAAATTGGGATAAGGGCCGGAGAATGATGATGATGTTATAAATTGTGTTTAAAAATAGATGTTTTAGCAATCAAAGTGCGATTCAAAGTTCGATTCGCGATTGCGATTCTTATTTACGTTAATAGCTAGTTAAGCTTTGTCTTGAATATAATATAAAAAAAAACGTACGAATTCCTGCGAGTCTATTTTTAGGGTTAAGACAAGAAATAAAAATATTTTTTTAAGAATTTTTGTTTTTACTTTCGTTTTATTCATAGATTATTAATATTAAATATTTTGTAACAAATTCTTTTTTTTTATTATTTCCACACTAACACTGTTGCTACTAATTGTACCTTTTCTCATTTTAATAGTAACGTGGGACAACTTGCAGAGTGAAAATATAATTTATTTTGATTTTTTTATTATACCCTATTTAATTTGACCTTAAACAGATACTGTTTACCAACAACTTTCCATAAGAAATAAGGGAACATCCTCTTAAACACTTTAAATCCACACTGCATAAATGGCTTATTGGTAATTGTTTTTATAGCGTGAAAGAATTTATTGATAAAAAAGTAACAGATAAATATGGTTACCGACTACTGAACTGTAATAATAACTCAGTAGTACTGAGTTATCAATATATTACTCTATGTACTTATTTATTATTGTTAATATTTCACCAGTGTCTTTAGACATGTTGGAATAATAATATTAACGTGCTGTTTTATTTTTTTTTACATTTCTAACATGTTTAAATATTTGTATGCCATGTCCATGGCGAAACGTAAGATCATAATTATATAAGACCTTAATGTACCATGTTATAAAGCAAATAAATATATTACACATTATATTCTTCTCTAAACGATTTTTTTAATAATCTCCTTTGTTTTCGAATTAATACATTCCTCTATATGGAACATGGGATCTATTAGACCACCCAACTGCTCCCATGGGTACCGTTGGAGAAGGCTAAAGGATTTGTACTAGCGATAGAGCGTACCAACCAGCTACCTGTGTGCTTCCTTACAGGCTGTGAGTTTTTAATATTATAGTATATGTAGTGTCATCTTTATCTTGGGGCCCGTGGCTAAATAATAACAGCCGCACAGGTCGATCGATCGGGTTAAGCTGCGGTTGCCGCGGTTGGTCTGTGGGTGCAGGGTGGGTGACCATCTTTAGATACCGTGACCCCTCCGTGTCTCGAAAAACACGCTAAGCCGTTGGTCCTGGCTGTCATTCGTGGATCTTTGACAGTCGTTACGGGTAGTCTGAAGCCCGAAAGTCTGACAACCAGTCTTACCAAGGGGTATCGTACCTATTATCTAATAACTGGGTTGTGGAGGTCAGATGGGCAGTCGGTCCATGTAGAATACTGGTATTCAGCTGCATCCGGTTAGACTGGAATTCGACCCCAACATAGTTGGGAAAAGGCTAGGCAGATGATGAGTGTCATCTTTATTTATTTGTTAGGCACTTCAACTATTGTTAAACAAAAACAAATAAATAAAGATCAGTCTTCACGGAGTACCGTGAAGACTGTCCTTAACATTGACACACAGCCATGAGGTAGAGGCAGACCATCGGCCACATGATGGTCAAGTGTCGCGAAGGACCTAAAATCTACAAACTTATCACCTGAGACCACCCGGGACCAAGCTTCCTGGTGCAAATGCTCAAGGAGGCCCGACCCCAGATAAACTGGGAAAAGGGCAGGGGGATGAAAAAGAAGAGTTAGACTCTTCAACAATGAGTACAGTACCCGGCGATAAATATTGCACATCGACCTTTGGAAAGAGACAATCGGCTAATGTCGGCTTCGTAGAGCGTTATCTCTGTCGCACGAAATACAAACAGTCCGGTATCTATTAGGAGCTGTTAAAACAATTATGATTTGCTTCTTTTGATAATTATTTTTTTTCTTTTTATAAAATCGATAGGATCGAATAGGTCGATGTGCAATATTTATCGCCGGGTACTGTACCTACACTATTATTTTACAATTCGTACATTGCAAACTAAAAGGGACTACAGGACCTGAACGCAAAAAAACGCAAGTTTTATAATGCCTAAAAGTATATAATCGACTACAGTAACCAAAGTCAAAAAAATATATGATATTCTTCAGGATATATGCTAGGTAGATAGTGTGTTGAAAACATAATACTACAACTAATTTGATACGATAGAAAAAAATCATGAAAATACCTCTAAAAACTTTCTTTATACAATAAAAACCATACTAATAGGTATACATATCATTGTGATTTTTGTCAGATTATTCTACAAGCTACATTTTAAAGCACTAGTGTTTTAATTTTTAGGCCAACCAGTAGATTTTTAAGTAAATAGATAATTGCTTCATATATTGCAATAAATTACCAGCGTAGTATCATCGCGCTTCTCTTTTTTTTTTCCTATGCAGTCCGACAGTCACCTCGTTAAATCTAAGCACCTCGTTACATAAAGAAAAGCACAGAATGACACAATTAATTAAACTTAAACTTTCCCTGTCCACAAAGTAGACACAATAGTTAAATAATTAATCAACATGAACCTTATGTGGTTTATGTGGTTCACTAATGTTTGACAAAAAAGGAATGAAAATGATCACTTTAAAAGTAACATCATTAAAACTAATCACTTGACAAACATGTCATTTCGCAAACGTATTACTTTAATAATATGTTTGCGAAATGACCCTCGACATCGTGGGGTTTAGTAAAATGGGGGTTGATTGACAGAACCTTTCAATTTTACTTGGGAGTGCGGTCCAGTAATACCTCAAGTCTGATTTGTTCACAGATGTAGTGAGTGATTACACTTTGTATAAGTAATCATTTGACAAAATACAGATTTCGCAAATGTTTTACTTTGCAAATATTTCAAATAATAAAATATAATTCCATAAATATTAAATATAATACTTAATTAAAACCAGTATTGCATACTTTTTTCACTAATCGAAGTTAATAATAACACAAAGTAGGTTTAATTAACGTACGAGTTAGTTATGCAATTTAACTAACTCGTATGTTAATTAAACCTATTTAGGTAAACTGAACTAATTATAACACAAAGTATAACTTATACTTTGTATTTTATTATAATTAATTCAGTTTAATTGCAGCTATAAAGCTTCTATTCGAATGACTTAACTCCATAAAAAGTGAGCAAGTGCAGCTTTTATTAGTAAGGTCTTGGATTCGATTTGGTGATCGAACGACGAAGACTATTGGAGTTTCAAGTGATTTTTATAATTTCTGCTGAAAAAACTAATAGGGGGCTAACTGCATATTCCCGTGCCGGACGGCGCGTACGTGTTCCACGCGCGCCTCAAAGAGATGTCAGCATCATACGGAGGGGCCCGTCAGGGCCGAAGCCTGCCGGGTCAGCGGGATTGTCCGAAAGGGTTACCGCTGGCTCGGACCATAAAGGGCTAAGGAAGGAACACGGGTGGGTTTTAGTCAGTAAGAGTCTGACACTCCCTTCCGCTCCACCCAGAGCGGGAGGGGTCATTTGATGATTTCCCATCTTCAAAAAAAAAAAAAAAAAAGGTATGCATATTCAAAAGAAAATTCCTAATGGAAAACCCAATAACACTAAGAATTTCTTTGTAACAGTCCGGAGCTTGGAAGTTGGCGGTGTGATACCCCCGTGCCTCGGGAAACCACGTTAAGCCTGGTCCTGCGCCAGATATCTCTCCGGTCGTGTCGGATTACCGCCCCATCGGACTATGAGAGTGAGAGAAAAGAGAGTACACCAGTAGGTATACACACACTAATTGTGCACTATAATATCTCCCGCGCTGAAGGCTAGTCTCTGTTAAGATTGGCCGCCAGATGGTCGAAATATGGTGAAGTACGGAGGACTGTTATTATTATTAAAAAATAAAGTATCATTTGAAAAAAAAATTGGCATCCAGTACAGCTTTCTTTATTACAAAAATCTTCAGTTATAAAATCTAAATGCAATGGATAGTTAACAAGTTAAAAGTAACAATATAAAGTGATAATTTATCATCGTTCGCTGTAGATGTCGCTTCAAGCGCTCGCGCCGTCAAAACATTATAATTGATAGATCGAAAAATGTTACAGAGAATATAACTTGGTTGTTAGGTGTCGGCTTGAATGGCGTTGGACACGAGTTTGAGTCCCGGTTAGAAAGTTTTAAACAGTTTCGAATTTTACTCATGTATGTATCACGTTTTCAAGGAGTATTTATTGAAACAATTATTTAACTGTTCTACTTTAAGAGTGAGTTGCACCAACTAACTTTAACGATAACCAATACCATGCGGTTAAGCGAATATGGACACCATTTTAGCAATGGTTAAAATGACGTCACAAATAACGATAACCCAAGTAACATTTAAGCGGAAAAATATTATATTTACCAGCGCATTACCAGCTATAAGCTTAATAAATGATGTACAAGAGTGTAAAAATATGTATAGGACTGTACTTTAGTATAACTGTACAACTGTATACAGTATAGCTGATTAACGGCTGTATAGAGCCTAAATTTTTACCTTTAGCTTTTAAATAGCATTGGAAAATGCTAAAATACAGACCGCGGCGTAAAAAACTGCGTTCAGCAACTTTATAAGACAATAACTGTATACTGCTCTCAAATTATACTTTTATATAACCTACTTCTGCACAAGAGCATTAAATATTGTTATAGCCTGAATATTGGTGTAAAATTACTCTATTGTTCAGCCTTCAAGTTAAGCTTGATAATAGCTGTACAACGGAAATCTAGGATACTCTTAGCAAGCAGTTACCTTTATAATAGTTTAATTCAATTCTGTCTCATGTAGAAGAGTTTAGATTTACTCCTTTTTAAAGCCTTATGCGATTGGCGTACATTTTTCCCTTTTTACAGTTTTTCGTGTTTTAGAAGATTAAAGTTATTATTATAGTGTTGGCATACACAATAATCCAGCTTATCGATTATTTTGAAACTAATATAACCTAAAATCAGTCTATTTATTGGATACAACTAATAACAACATGGAGTCATAATTTTGATCAGTTGCCAATTTGTTAAAAGGGGTACTAGAAGAGCAAGAGCTGTATAAACTAAGGACGCCATTTTATAATAATTTATAAATTGCATTGCAATTTTGCGAGATATTGTTTTGTTTGTTTTTGAAATTTCAGTACAAAATTACAAAAGATTTTAACTGTATAGTACACACAATTACGTTTACTATCAATAGAACAGTCCGGGTTACTCTTAAAACTGTTTTCAGATTTGATCACATATTTGTTGTTACAGAAAAAATGTATGTATATTCCTTATTTCGAAGGGGCGTGAGTTTTGAGCTTAAAACTAGTATATATACTCACATAAAAATATTAGTCGCAAGCATAACAACAACGATAAAAAGGAAAGAGTACTTACCACTTGGTTATTAAATATTTTTTCACTTATCTTCAGATATGCCACATAGTAAATAAAATGGAGAATGAATTCAACCACGAACACAATTATAATATATTTATTCTTTTATTAAGATTTTCACAAGCCTGAGTCTGTATAAAAGAATAAAAAAGAAAATTAGACAATGGAAGCTGTATAAAAGTATCTAAATAGTATCTTAGCCAGCCAAATAGTACAGCTATTATGCAGCTGTTATACAGCTAAATCTACACTTAAAGCTGTATAATTTTGGGGCCCATTTCAGAGTTACAAGGGCTGTATAGCTTGCTATACAGTCTTTATACAGCACGTTTAACAGCCTACAGTAAACAAATAGTCCATAATACAGCTTTTATACAGTTTAAAATGTTACTTGGGAACATTCACAGCTCAACTTCGTGCGGTTATGAGCTATAATTACGATTTGTGTCCGCATTTTTTTGGAGCTTGGCATTGATATCCTTTTCAATGTTTCATGCCTGATTACATGATGGTGCAACAGTAGGCAGTTCAATTCTATGGTAATTGTTAAAGTTACTGTTAAAATTAACTTTGACGGAAACTATAACGTAGCTCTTGGTGCAACCCACTCTCAAATTATTTATTTACCTTTAATTGTTTGTTACATTTATTTCTTTATTTCTGATGCTTCCTATCATTTCTGTAGTGTATACAAACGTTGGTAAATCTGCACAAATAAACTAAAAATAAGCATATTTTCAATGAATTATCAATTTCACAGCATCAATTTGTTTTCATAAGAGTAAGAGGCTTGATCATTGTAAGACTTAATTATTATATTGGAAAAGGCATCCTTATTGTTCCAAAGAGGTGCCATTAAAAAAGTAGGTATTCCACCATTTTCTTTTTTTTCTGGTTCCATTTTTTTTGACATTGGAACGCGGTACGCACTGTGTGGTCGCATACACCACGCCCTGCTAACGATCTAGCAAACTGTTAAGTTAATCCGCAGATAAGCGTCGCGTGACACAAGCACCATTGTTCTAACAGAATAGATAATTTACGCTGACACCGTCGCCGGATTACTGGAGTTAGCGTTGTGTAATATGAGCATGGTGGCTTCTTCCTTGTAGGCTGGCTAGGCTTCGGAGGAGAACACACAAACAACTACTGCAATTACTAATTGCAGCTGTTGTCGTTTACACTTTGTCGTTTTATTTTAAGCAATTGAGTCTTGAAATAGCCACATAGACTTCGCAACAAACTTTTGCTAGTTTTTAGACATCTACAGTCCGGTCTTCGAGAGAATGCGTTCTTAACACCTGTCAGTTTCATACAAACGAATACGTGTTTTGCGAATTTGATCTTTAATAGTTACTAGAATTGTCGTACTGACAAGTGTCAGGAACGCATTGTCTCGTTGGCCGAACTGTAAGCTGTTATCTTCCATTTATTTACTAATTTAGAAATGAGAGATAGAGAGACAATAATCTGCCTGGAAATTCATTAGGTATAGTCCTTTCAGAAGGTAAGTGACACTATATTTGTGGGATCAAATGGTAGTTTCTAACTGCATTTGTTTTTAACCGTATAAACAGTGGGATGTTGTCGGGTGAACCGCGGTCGGGGGGCCCGTCAGAAACGAAGTTCCTTACGAGATACTGGCACGCACACACACTCGTCTATAATAAAAAGAGGCAGACAGAGAGAAAAGGTGTCAATTTAATACGCGTTTTTCATATAGAGGCATCTAGCTTAAGTTTTTAGAAGCTCTCATATAGTTATCGCCGTCTTGGATTTTAGTTTTTACCTCATTATAGGGGGGGTCAATGGCATAAAGCTTTTTCGTTACGTTTCAATTTGTACTAGTTTACCCTACCGCAAGTCGCTTTACAGAAGTTCCGTCCAAAAATTTTAGATAAAAATAACGGAGCTCTGAGGTAACAAACATTAAAAACAAAATATCAACCGAATTGAAGACCTCCTCCTTTTTTAAAGTCCGTTAATAAGTGCTGCATAATTAGATTTCTATGTCCACAAACTTCACTTGTTTCATGAGTAACTGAAATCATTTCCCTAGTTTCAAAGAAATACCGCCATCATGTGTCATTCTATTTCAAAATGACACACCAAGAATACTCATCTCCTCATCATCCAACAATACAAGTCAACTGAAGTGAATTGATTGCCCTTGGTGCTCAAGGGTGGCCGAGCAGCTATCTGTCACTAATTCAAGGGGATGTCTTATCCCAAACCATTACTTCACTTATTATGAGATAAAGCTCACTTCATTAGGCTTTCGGTGCCTTAGATTTTTGGGTGTTTGTTAAAATTTTGGAAAATGGTAGAACTTGGCGTGAGTGATTATACTGATTATTGAATGCTTAGAGTGATCAGTGGTTTGGAGGTTAAGGCAATGGATATAATTCAGTCGCCAAAGCAGAAAAAATGAAAAAGAGTCTTTGAAGCTCATCGAGAACTCATGAAAATAGTTCATTGTGTATTTGCCATTTGGTATGTTCTCCAAAATCAGCGTATCTGGTGGACCATTCTATATAGATATTAGGTAATAGGTAATACGGGCTGGTGTCCGCAACTCCACGTCAATGCGCGTATTTTGCGTACGGTATATAGATATTAATTGTGTGCCGTATATTTTTTCGAAAAAGTACTGTATATACAAGTTTTTTTTTAATATTTACTTCGATTTTAACCAAGCAGTTTTGGAAATATTTGGGCTCGAAACCTTGACCTTGGGGCCTAAAAAGGCCACTTTGGCAGAATCATGAAGGGATAACATTATGGATCATAATGGATAGTTAACAGTTCAGTTAATCGTATCAAATCCCATTGGTGAAGGATTTTTCAGTTATTTTTTTTTGTCTGTGCTAAAATACCAATCAATCCAATCTCAATCTTCAATCAACATTATACCTACGTAGTGCAGCGAAAAAAAGAAAAACACGTACTGTCTTCGCCATATTATGATTCATAATGTTATCCTTTTATGATTCTGCCAAAGTGGCCTTTGTAGGCAAATACAAATACAAATGTTTTTATTTGTTGAACATAGGTAGGTTAGGTACAGATGTTGCAATTATTAAAGAACGCTATGTCTAGCCGTTGTCGACGTACAAATAATTTAAAAAAAACATGCTAATTATAATAAATTATTAAACAAATAACACACATTGCTATAAAATTCAAATTCAAATTGCAATAATAAAAAATAAACATTTTCAAATAAACAAAATAAAAAATAAACATCCCAATAAAATTCGAGCAGTGGTGGCCAAGTGGTAACGGCCGCGACTTACGAGTGGTAGGTCGTAGGTTCGAACCCAGACAGGCGCTTTACTTTGTGTAAATTATTTCATCACCACTGCTCACAAAACGGTGAAGGAAAACATCGTGAGGAAACCGGCATGTCCTAGAACCAAAAATTCGAAGACATGTGACATCTACCAACCCGCACTGGGCCCGCGTGGTGGATTACGGCCCACTCCCTCTCACTGAGAGGAGGCCTGTGTCCCAGCAGTGGGAACATTATAGGCTGATGATGATCCCAATAAAATATAATAATAATAAATTCTAGTATAAATTGCCAAATCAATCGCGTGGCGAGGCCCCCAGATCGCGCGAGCACTTTTTATTTTGAGGAACGCGCCATTTTGTCCGTGTCGTCTTTTAGAATTTTATTTTCTAAATTCTATTCTAGCTTTGTCTACCTGACCTCAGGGTTAATTCAGAAATAAACTTATTGATTCATTTATGAAAGCGAATACCTGTTAATAAGACTTTATGGACACAAAGAAGATAGAGCTTCTTAATAAGAGCCTCTTAATTAAAGTATTACGGTAAACAGTTTATTGGCCATAAACACCATTAGCACATCGCTGGTGCTTTTATGTTCCTTTCTCCGTGAAACGTACTGGTGGTAGGTACGTACACCAGCACATCAAGCTACTACAATCTGTAAAATTTCTTTGATAGATTTTCAACTTTATCGCTAAAGCATAAGGTCCAAAGTTGATTGGGAAAATTTGACAGTTTCGGGTAGGTTGATGTGCTAGCGTCTGTACACAATATGAAGGCCAATTCTCGTAATTTAAAACGTTCAAAATCTAGCCGCAGTCTCGTCTCGGCGACAAACAAATATCAAAAAATTGTCAAAATGTAGGGAAATTAGAGGTATTTTGTCAGATCCAGACTGAGATCAAAAATTACTAGAATTACCCCTCTGGTTCCAACTGGTTTTTAGAGTTCTGTACCCAAAGGGTGCCAACGAGACCCTATTCCCCTCCGCTGTCCATCCGTCCGTCTGTCTGTCACAAGGCTGCATTTTTTTTAAAATAATACGTAGATACTTAAAATTTTCACAAAGTGTTCTACTAGACCACTATAATAACATCAAATCATAAAAAAAAAACAAAATAGAGTTAAAAAGGATCCCCATACAAGAAACGTTTTTTGCTCGATATTAATAATTGCAGTTAAATATTTTATAATGTTGTGTTAAATATTGCACAGTGGTACGGAACCTTTCGTGTGCGAATCTGGCTCGCACTTGGTCGCTTTTTTACAACGTGACTATTGACTCCGTAAGCAATGTGGTCTATTGTGCAACTTGACCATAAGGCTGCGTTTCCACCAGAGATGAGCGAGGATGCGTAACGAGGAATGCGTGTAAAACTAACCAATGACAACGCTAACTTAGTTCAAGCTATGAAAATGAAGCGATGTTATTGGTTTGTTTCACACACATCCCTCGATACGCATCTTCACACATATCTCTGGTGGAAACGCAGCCTAAACTTGGCGAAATCTAGGTTTAGCAACGACTGTCTTGTGTTAACTTAATAAAATCTCCAATGTGGTGTCTGAAAACATCGTTAAAAAATTTCGATTTATTTTTAACTACAATAACAGCGACATAATTGGTTCAGATACAGTCAGCTTCAAAAAGATGTATATGTATCATAATACATTGACAAGAATGCATTTGACTGTCTACAATATATGCTCGATAATATTGTATAAGAACTAAAATACCTAAAGTACCCAATATGATATATAATATGTCGAATCCGGCCATTCGTTTGAATATTCGTAACGCTAGCGCCACCTGGTGGCGCTTGACAGAGTCTAGCCTGAGTTCGTGATGGGAGTCGACGACAGCGCGACAGATCGATGTGGAGCTCTTGGACATTGGACATCGTACAGGCAAGTGCAGAGAAAAGGTACCCCACCAAGACTTAAAGATTATCGCCCGAGCAAGCTCGGGCCCGCGTGTCACGTGAGCCTTGAGCAGCTCCCTCCCCCGCCGCCGCACCCATCTCTGCCCGCGTGCATCCACCGATCCGCCTCAAATAATATTTGCAAGTATTTAATAATTTTATATGGTATTTTATCGGCTTCCTTCTGGCCGAACTGTATAGATACCAAGAATAACTTACAAAAAGACACTGCGTGCGATTAAGATACGAACCTGCTTAACCAGGCGCCAGCCGATCAACTAGACCGTGCCTTATACCACTAGGCTATTGGCTCAGTTATCAACCTCAACGAAAATTTGAATAGCATTACTCCTTTTATCGAACAAGGTTATTAACGGTCTAATCTTCTAGATATTAAGGTTTAAATTTCAACTTCCGTATTATATTATTTTAATACTAGCACCTTACCGTCTTGTTTTACAGAATGCAATACGCAACTCCTCAATTAACTAAAACATAAGGTTGAAATTGGCATAGATTTCTTGTTTGGTTGAATAGAATGTGTTGATTCCGATTGTTGCACTACCCTCATTTTACTTCAGAAACTTAACTGACGTATGAACTGCGAGTTAAGGTTGAATTTAGTATACTTCTTCGCCTTATTTACTAAACTGTGGTTGAGGGTATTTTTACTTTTCAAATGGTTTCATTTTCGTGCCGATTCGCTTGTGTCTAATTATCTTCATCGTAATATTATCCAATTTATTATGTTTTTGACCAGTTGATTTTATTAATCGATGGTATGGTTCGATTAACAACTTTATTGAAGGCTAAAATTGTTGTTCTGTGGGAAAAAGAACAAAACAAAGTAAATATCACGAGATATGATCATAACGGTAAGATTTGGGCGATTCCGCTATAGACGATTTTTGGTTAAAAAAATTTAGCATGCTATTTAGTTGTTTTTTTGGTTATTAGTGCAAAGAAGAAAGTCCAAAGTTAATAGTCAATCTATTTTTATTTAATTTTGCTTCATATTTACTATTTTAGCGCGTTTGAAAATATTACTATCCTAAGAGTTGGTATAAACTGTAAAATGATACCTGGCAACACTGGCGCGAAACAGCTGTTTCTGTCAGTTTGAGATTATGTTTTACGGCTAAACGTGAAGTGACAATATTCATTTATCCTCGTGTTCCAAAAAATGTAAGTATATGTTGTTATTTAGTAAGCATTATTGACTGCTAGTATACACTGTTGTCTTGTTGCACCCGCGATGTAAAAGATACAAAAGTTTACTTTGTTCACCGAAATAAAAAACTATCATTCTGAGACTTTGCAAAAGTAAGAAGAAATCAAAATTAGACATAAATTAATCGTTTTTAAGAGTGGAATGATCGTTAAGTGGAAATAAACGACAACTTAAATTAGTTGCACCCGCAATCGCGGGTGCAACATCGCGGGTGCAACTTTTTTCACTTAACGTTTTTGTGTGTGATTACACTATATTCGGTCTGTTTTACAGAATTATCGGTTAAAATGACAACAGAGCAACTCAAGGAGACTGCTTCACAGAAATATAGGCGGAAATTAAAAGAAAATCCTGAGCTGCATGCCGAACATCTCCGTCGGGAAAGAACTCGTGATTCCAAGCGGCGAGAAATACTGAAAAGGAAAATGGACACAGATGAAGATTTGAAAATAATGGCTAGAATCAGATCCAAAGAAAGAATGCAGGCAACTAGAAAGCGGCGTAAAGTAGAACAAGTCCAACAAACAAGATCTAGATACAGCAGTCCTCGCACACTAGGAAAGGCTGTAGCAAAGGTAAAACGCAATCTACCGGCCAGTCCCACCAAAGCTGCGGAAGTTGTAAAAAAAATAGCTTCTGAATTCCATATTGCTCCAATTGACGAAACTGACGCCCCCAAAGGAGCGCCTCGGAAGCTAACTGATGAAGGAAAAAAACGGATTGGTGAATTTTATAATAGGGATGACATTAGTCGACAAATGCCTGGCATAAAAGATGTGAAAAAAGTCAAGTCCAAAATGGGAACGAAAATGCGAATCCAGAAAAGAACAATGATTATGAACATTGGAGAAGCCTTCGAAATTTTTAAAGAAATTCATCCTGAAATATCTGTAGGCACGACTGTTTTTTATAATGAGAGACCAGCTCATATACTGCCGATTAACGATACTCCCCATAATGTTTGCGTATGTACAACTCACTCAAATTATATTAATCTTCTTCTCGCTATTTCGAAACATGCGACAGACTTTCCCAAAACTCACCAAGAGCTTCTGAAAAAGGTATCTTGTAGTGTCGACAATGAAGACTGCATGTCCAGTAGTTGCGATGCATGCAAGGAATCTAACATTTGGGATATTACTCTAGATTCCAATCCATGTGTTAATTGGAAGGCCTGGATCTTTGAGAATCAGAGACCAAAACAGATCATAACAAGTAAACCTTTCAATGAAGCACTGGACGAACTACATGACGGCACTGGCAAATTCAAGCTACATTCTTTTGTTAAGAATGTACAGTCCGATTACTTTCAAAACGCAAAAGAAGACCTGACCAATGAAAAAGCTGTTGTACAAATAGATTTTGCCGAGAATTACGCGCTGATTAATCAAGACGAAATACAATCAGCACATTGGTCTCATGCACAAGTCACGATTTTCACGTGTTGTATTTGGACTGCCGACAAACTGCATTCATTGGTAATAGTAAGTGATGAATTGTGTCACAATAAATACACTGTGCATCTCTTTCTGCAAAAAATATTTGAGTACATCAAGTCGGTCTCTGATATCATTACATCTTTGTACATCTTCAGCGATAATTGTGCCGCTCAATTTAAGAATCGATATGTAATGGCAAGTTTGAATTCACTCAAAGCAGAATACGGATTCAATCACCTCGAATGGAACTTTTTTGCTGCTTCCCATGGAAAGGGTGCTGTTGATGGAATTGGTGGATGTGTCAAAAGATCAGTGTGGATCGCGGTTAAGTCCCGGAAAGCCATCGTCAACAGTGCCGTAGAATTTTATGATTTAGCACGCAGTCTCTCCGAGAACATCGTCTTCAAATTTGTGGCAAAAGAAGAAGTTCAAGAAAAGATAGCCAGGTTGGATGAACAATGGGAAGGGCTGAAATCTATACCAGGGATTCAGTCAAAACACTTCTTCCAACCCGAAGAAACTCATAGCATTTCTGTAGCTCGCACGTCAATGTCTCATTCGAAATGCACATTGATTTTGAAATCGCAAACCACCACTAATACAGAAGATGATTTAACAGAAAGTGATTGGACCGATGACGATTTGGAACCTCTAGCAAATCACCAATTACGAAAAGAAATTTCGTGTCCTGATATATCTGTGCCTTCAGTTTCGGGTCAGGGTAAAACCAACAAATTGCGCGTTTCTGATGTTTACAGTGATTCAGACACTGAATTTAGAAGTGATGAAACTCCATCAACGTCTATTCGAGCTTCAAAATTATCACCAGAAGCATGTCCTGACTCTGAAACTGCTACTCTCCAAGCTGCTGTCTTACCGAAAGATATTTGTACTCGTTTGTATGTGCTCGTGCAACTGCTCTGCAAAACCGGCAAAACAAAGACTCAATATCGCTATGTGGGGTTGTGTCAGAGCGATATGGATGAAGATGGAGAAGTCAGAGTACAATTTATGACCACGATTGATGGCAAACGGTTCACTGAAATCGTTGGCGACATAGCAGACGTGCAGTTTGATGATATAATCGCGAAGTTGGAAGCGCCGGAAAGTAAGACTGACGGAAATAGTGTGTTCGTAGAATTTTCGACGAATATTGATGTATTTGAAAAGAAATAAGTAATATAAGTGACAGCAAAAGTATAATAATAAGAAATAAATATAGTTTGATCTCAGATTTTGTTCCTTTATAAGTTAAATTGATGTTTGTATTCACTTAAATTAGACAGGTTGCACCCGCGATAATTTGATGTTGCACCCGCGATTTGTTTAAGCGTTAATAATTCAATTATTATTTTTGTTTTGTTAAGAGTTTTCATTTTATGTTTTTTGTTGTTTAAACACCTTGCAAAATATTAAGGTATAACATATTGTATGTATCACAATTAACAGAAATGTGAGATTTTTGTATAAGATCTGTAAAGGTTGGGCCAAATTTGTTGCACCCACGATGGCGATTTGAACCTTTCTCCTGGCTTTTAAAATAATAATTATAAATCCTTGTTAACTAATTTAAAGCGAAAATATTAAAATGTAGTCTTTCTAAGACTAATTTCATTAAAAATGTTTTTTATTTAATTACATGAAACTAAAATATGCGTCTAGATGTTGCACCCGCGATAATGGAATGACCCATTTACGTTATTCTTACACATATACCTATTTATTGTTGCAATCATGTTGTATTATTACTTACAAGTTGGATTTTTTTAAATGTATTTCTAATATTATTATTTTCATTACAGAGAAAAACAGTTCGTAGATGGATACAAAGGTATCAAGCGACGGGTGATGTGAAATGTGATCACCAAGGCCCTCGCCCGATTGCTTACACTAATGAATCGAAGCGACAACGTAATATGTATAGTGAAAGTTCACTCAGTGGCACCCTTGAAAACTACGCGTTCAAATGCTGACTTCAAGAAGTGTTAGACAGTGACGGCCATCCTATCCGTTATGAATAGGCAACTCGGCAGATTGACTGTGTAACTTATTTGATAAAATTGCATTGGAACATTTATATGAGCAAGTGTTAATAATTCCCAATATCATTCCATAATCAGTGGGATCATTATCTCGTAGTTAATCAAAAATAAACAACCTTTATTATTATCAATCCAGTTACTCTTGTTTACAAGTAGTCTGTTAACAATTCATATCTGACCTCACATATTTTTCTAATATTGTGTTAAAATAAGGCTAATCAGAAAATGTGATAAAAGAGAAAGATGTATATTGCTATACTGTTATAGTTTAGCATGTTGGTTCTTCCTCTGTAATTCACAGGCACAAATGACAACATTTCATTTTCAACCAAGCTTTTTTTCCGATAAGATCATACAGAGTATAAAAAATGTATGTTTTCACAACTTTAAATAAATAAATATTACTGTAGTTATGTTTCTAGAAATATCTATAAACGAACCGTTATCTGTTAAACGTTCTAAGACAAAATAAGGTATCTATTTTGTGTTTAGTTAATATTCTAAGTAAACAACCCCAATTTAACATAGACAGGAATCTGTATATTCAACCAGGAAGTGGATTCCATAAAGTCCTAGAAATGTAATTAGAAAAATAAATGAATATTGTTTATGCAAAATGCCTAACTTTTATTACAAACCTCCATTTGATTTCTTAATAATAATAAACAAAAATCACCTACTAAAGAAACTAAAAATAAATAATAAAGGTAAATAAATAAAATAAAAAAACCCTTCTCATGCGCGGATTTGAACTCGAGACCATCACATTGCTAAGCCGCAGTGTATACCACTAGACCAACACGCCATTTGCGTTACATTCCAAAAAACTTAAATAGGTTCGATGTCCTTACCAAGGGGGTAACTATCACTGTGAAGCGCACTGTACGAACAACATGTGCTCAGAAACTGTCCCGCGTTCCGTATCTGGTTGTATCGTGTACCTCATCATCATCATCATTATTTCAGCCGAAAACCGTCCACTGCTGGACATAGGCCTCCCCCAAGCACCTTCGATTCGACCGGTTCTGTGCTTCTCGCATCCAAAGGGTTCCTGCGGCCTTCACAATGTCGTCGGACCATCTTGTGGGCCTTCCAACGCTACGTCTTCCAGTACGCGGTCGCCAATACAGAACCTTTCGGCCCCATTGGTCATCTGTTCTGCGAGCAATGTGCCCTGCCCACTGCCATTTACGTTTGGCAATTCTTCGGGCTATGTCGGTTACCTTGGTTCTCCTGCGGATCTCCTCATTCCTTCCTTCGATCACGCAGGGAAACTTATAAGCATAGCGCTCTTATAATCTGATTTGAACTGCAAACCGTTTTTCTTGCGCAATAACCAACACTACCCACATAGTACGCCCACAGTAGTTAAAATATGGCTGATAATAACGAGAAACATAGCTTCATCGTCATAATATACATATTTTGTGCTGCAAGTTTTTGAAATTTTTAAAGCTGTTCGTACTCACCTAATGTTTCTAGGTCCTAGGAAGCTCCTTTCACTACACCAGTCTGCCGATTTCCTAGAACCTAGGACATTCCTAGAGCTCATGTGGTGGACAATGGATAACTTTAAAATGGATGTTTATGCCTTTGTGGTTAAAAATTTCGAAAGCCAAATGACTTCGATTTAGCTTGAAGCATTCAGACAATTATTAAACGGAACCAGCAGTGTATGTATATCACAAACAATATAAATAAATGTGCGATCGAACAACACAAAGCGAACGATTGTATCAATTAGCCGCCATTAATGTGACGTCGACAAACATGGCGCCCAGTGCGCGGGAAAATTGGGAAAATGGCGTTGAGAGTTCGAGATTGTAATATTATTTTTATGAAAAAAAGCATCATGAATATGATAATCATATTCAAGGGATATTTTTTATTTGGTATCTTTTAAATAAACATGAGAAGGCCAATAATACCCATAATTAAAAAAAACTGGCCAAGTTCGAGTCGGACTCGCACACGAAGGGTCCCGTACCACAAGGTAAAATCGCGGAAAAAAACATGTTGGTTGTGTGGAAGCCCCCTTAAATATTTATTTTATTCTGTTTTTAGTATTTGTTGTTATAGCGGCAACAGAAATACATCATCTGTGAAATTTTCAACTGTCTAGCTATCACGGTTCATGAGATACAGCTTGGTGACAGACAGACAGACAGACAGTAGAGTCTTAGTAATGGGGTCCCGTTTTTATTCTTTGGGTACGGAACCCTAAAAACGTTCAAAATGTAGTCGCAATCTCATCTCAGCGACAATCAATGTCAAAACTTGTCAAAAATTTTGGTAAATTGGAGGCATTTCTTTTTTATTATCCTTGAGTGAAATAGTGCATAGTTGGTTAGTTTTTACTTTATTAGTTTGGCGAGTTGGTAAAATTGTAAAAACAATAAAATAATTTATGTTTGAGAATAATATTAAAAAAAAATATTAGTAATTGATAAGTACTAAGATTAGAAAGTGAACGTTCACTTCGTTCACTACAGAATTTGATTTTTTCGATCCTCAGATCGAAGTAGACATTATACAAACCAAATTCTGTCCCTATATCTACATATAGGGACAGAATTTGGTTTGTATAATGTTAATTGTAATGTTGTAAAATTAATTGAGTACCTACGTACTCAATTAATTTTAGAATCTAATTTTTATGTCTAAGTTTAACTTATTTCAGTACAGTTTCGTACTGAAATAACTTTTCCACAGTTTGCAGACATCTGCATTCATTTCCCAACATTTTGTGGCTTGTTCTTGACTACACACAGTTTGCAGACATCTGCATCCATTTCCCAACGTTTTGTGGCTTGTTCTTGACTGCACACAGTTTGCAGACATCTGCATTCATTTCCCAACATTTTGTGGCTTGTTCTTGACTACACACAGTTTGCAGACATCTGCATTCATTTCCCAACATTTTGTGGATTTTTCTTCTTCGTTACTCCTTCGTGTCATTATGTTGGCGCAAAACTTGGCTACTTCCACGGCATCGTCGGTGACAACGCAGAGGTCACTATGGCTACATTGTTTTGGGGCAAAGAAGCAAGATAGATGGTGGGACATAGTTTGCGCCACATCTACACACTTTGTTGCTTGTTGCAAATCAAACACGGAAGCCTCATAAACAAGACATTACGATGCCGTCCACGGCATCCATAACAATTGACGTCTTTATTAAGTTATTAGACAAACACAATAAATCATTGCAACGATCAATTATCATCAAGTCACGCTCGATCAGTTGTTTCAATTATCGGCCGTTACTGTTACGTCACAACATGGCGGAAAGCGGGAAAATTCGCCATTGTCGATAAAATTATTAAAATGAATGATTGTTTGTGATGATTGAATTTTCTTGCTATTAACAAGAAATATGTATGAATTAAAATCATAAAGATAATTACGATTATTATTAACTCGAAAGAGTTTAAGTAGGTACCTACTCAAAACAATAATGGCGTCTTTTGTACGCCATGATGAATTGCCAGTGACGTCATGAATATGACTTAGGATTTCGGGAATGTTCCTGACATTCAAATTACCCCTTTTGTAGAAATTGTCCTTGTCATTTGCTCTAGCGGTGACGAAATATTACAAAAGTTTGTGGCCTTTATGGTATGTAAGTTGCAGCTTTTCTTTTAGCGTCCTACGTATACTAAAACCAATGATTCATCTTCTTTGTTTTCGACTTTAATGTCACTCATCATCATCATCTGCCTAGCCTTTTCCCAACTATGTTTCTGTATTTCTATATTTCTGTTAGTTGGAACACAAACAACATAAAAACTAGTGTATGTACAGACGCCAGCACATCAAGCTACCCGAAACTGTCAAATTTTCCCAATCAACTTTGAACCTTGTTGTTCAGCGATAAAGTTGAAAATCTATTACAGAAATTTTACAGATTGTACCCAAGTAGCACAAAATAGCTTTATAATCGATGGACAACAGAATTAGCATATTATTATAGCTTTATAAGAAGTCTACATATAGGCATTATAAACCACTATACAGCTCTTGTAATGCTAATTTGGGCCCCAAATTATACAGCTTTAAGTGTAAGAATGGCATTTTAGCAGCATTATATTGGTTGTCTACCGGAATGATAAACGCATTATAATGGGCTGTGAAAACAGGTTAATGCAGTGCGCATATGTTAAATGCGGCTCTTATACAGCTTGTACCATTACAAAGGCAAAATAAAAACATTTTCAAATATTATTTTTAATTTCTGTTATTATTAATAAATCTTGTGTAAAAAGAACATGGATACTTTCAACAAAAAAATATAAGTGCTACAAGGCAAGTAATTAAACTCTTGTTTTTGTTCTCTATGAGTGAATTAAGGTTGCGAGTATCAGTTTACTGTGAAAGTATGTATATATTTGAATCAAATATTTCATGCGCCTTCAAATTAAAGAGCTATTTATTACAAAAATATTATAAAATTATGTGGAATTGTAAAAAAAATTATGCTCTTACGAAGAAATCTTTAGTTTTAGTCATTATGATACCTGTATTGTACCGGCCGGTCAATACCATAGGTTGAAGTCCTTTCTAAAGGACTATTTACCATAAAATTAAATTTTAAATATTATCGATACAAAAAGCAAAATGGCGTAAGCATAATTAAAAACTTTAGGCATGCGGATGGCCGGTATACGACTTATTGCTTGTTAAAATTCTTGTCATTATACGTTTGTATAGATGAAGGCTATATAATATTATGATGAAATGCTTTTAAAAAGCTGGCATTAAAATAGCACCAATGTACACCGTTAAACAGTTGTGACCCATGCGAAAGGTCGTTATAAAACATAGAGCAGTTTTAAAGAATTTTAAAATGCTTTTTAATAGCCTAAGCCGTAATTAATGCTTACATACGGCCTACACTTTTGTATAATGCTTACAGCTGTATTAGAAGCTGTATAGAGACATAAATTATGTCTAAAATAAAACCTTTAACTGCACAAAAGATTGAAAAAGAGGATTATATAGCTTTAGGAACTACAAAGTTAATAAAATGCTGTTATACAGAAGCAAGACATTGCTAAAACCCTTCAAATTCTATAACGAAGCTAGAAGAAATTTTCTGGTCATCACTTTTTCCATTATATCGATTTTGTGTTACTTGGGTAGTAGCTGGCGTCTGTACTTACAAACAGATACACACGGCGACACATCAAGCTATAAATTTCCAGTTTTAGCTGACCTTGTATTGTATAGTTTTTCGTACAGTCAGAAGTCAGCTTATACTGGTTAAATAGCTTGATGTGTAGGCGTGCGTATATCCCCATTTTTAAATAAAAATACACGTACAACGAACTAACAAAGCCTACTTACTTCCCTATAAAAAACAAATTACTTAAGTATTAAAATCCCATAAAAAAAAACGTAATCCTTTGTGTCACGGAACGGAACTGAGCATGGTACACACATAAATAACAATAAACTTATCGTTATATCGAATTATCGTCTATAAAGTGGAATTACCTGAAAATATTCTATAAATAATCATTTTACGGTCACAGGGGTGAAAGTACAGGCTATGAATAAAAAACTTGGTAGTAATCCGATACAATTGAATATTTTAAAAATTTGGAAATTCGAAAAGTGCACAACTCATGTTCATTTTATTGTATAAAAAACCATAGATATAGGATATTATATTAGTTCGTTTTTCATTAACTATAATTAAACTATGTACTTTGAATAAAAGAGACATTTTCAATTAGGTTCGTCCTATGGGTGAAACGTATGATCTATTAAAAAAAAATTGACCCAATTAATTGATTGTTTTCGCAAGCAATTATAATAATAATGTTTTAAGTTTCACACTTGATGGACGGGAAATTTTTTAGAAATATTTAGATGTTTTTGTCGTTTCTACTGCATTAAATAAATGTTTGAAAAGTACTAAATTAATCTCCATTAAATTATAAATTATCTATAGAATGGTATATAAATTGAGTAGGTTCTGTGTACTAACAGGAGAATTATAACAATAGAAACAGTCGCAGAAAGGAGGCAAAAAAAAATTCGATCGTAAAGCACTCTATAATGCTTCGTATTATGAGTCGTGCAACAAATTTCTTTTTGATTTGGATACCTAACTGCTTTCTTCGACCGCGGTGAAGTCAAAAGTTATACATTTATTTATATCCTTATGGATTTGTGTCCGGTTGAGCGTGGTAAAGTCAAAAGTTATACATTAATTTATATCTTTATGGATTTGTGCCCGGTTGACCGCGGTAAAGTCAAAAGTTATACATTTATTTATATCCTTATGGATTTGTGCCCGGTTGACCGCGGTAAAGTCAAAAGTTATAAATTTATTTATATCCTTATGGATTTGTGCCCGGTTGACCGCGGTAAAGTCAAAAGTTATACATTTATATCCTTATGGATGTGTGACTGGTTAAGGGCAATGGGCTCGCTCCATAATACATGGGAGTTAAACATAACTGGCAAAAATGTGGGTACTATGGGTACACCTACACCTCTGCATAACCTTTTGAGCTTTACGGGCGTGATTTTCTAACTTTTTTTTTGATAAAGAAGAGCTTGCTACTACTACTATATGTATTTATATATAAGCATCTAGAACTAGGCATTGTGTATTGTATTGTATTTCTTATTTTGTTACTTCTGTCTTATCGTATGCTGCACCGGTTGACGTCAACGCCGGCTGTCGCTAAAAAAGATGCTGGGGCTCTGTCTTGTATAGGGTCGTAGCATTATGCTGAGTGATGGCCGTTTTTCGTGGATGTGACGCATATATTTTGTCCCAACATGTTCTTTTTTTTTGTGTTTGAATTCTTTCTTTGCGTCATGTTTTCCGCTATAAACGTATTTTCTTTTTTTTTTCTTAAGAGAACATTCCTCTTCGCATTGTGTGTTGTGTAACAGTTTACTAAAGGGTTATTAGAAATAAGATGGACTCCCAAGGCATAAATATTTCATGATAGAATCATGATGTAGCAAATGCATTAGTAACATTAAAAATACCTAAAAAAGGTCCACCAAGGTCTCAGAAAAATTTCTTTCTAGTTCTGCTTACAGTTTATTTTCGATTCGCAGTAGATCGTTGATAGTCTTGTGGCTAATTAAAAACTGCCGCACGGGTAGAGGGATCAGGTCAAGCTGCGCTTACCGCAGTTGGTACGTGGATGGGTGACCATCTTTACATACTAAGTGTGTCGAAAAGCACATTAAGCCGTTGGTCCTGGCTGTCATTCGTGGATCTTTGACAGCCGTTACGAATAGTCAGAAGCCCAAAACGTCTGACAGCAATCAGTATTACCAAGGGGTGTGATATCCAGTACTTGGACTGATGAAGTCAGATAGGCAGTCACTCTATGTAAAATACTGGTATTCAGCTGCATGTGGTTGGACTAGAAGCCGACCCAAACATAGTTGAGAAAAAGTTAGGGTTTCGCTCTTGCAATTTCCCTTTCACACCCCAACTCACCAGAAATCCACTTAAAACCAAA
Source organism: Luperina testacea (assembly GCA_927399505.1). NCBI lineage: Eukaryota > Metazoa > Arthropoda > Insecta > Lepidoptera > Noctuidae > Luperina > Luperina testacea. The sequence continues at coordinate 2,422,054 of OV656774.1, forward strand.
CTAGACCAATTTTAAAACGTCCAATTCACTTTACATTTCGAAGTTAGCCAAACAACAAACAAAACTGGGCCGTTTCAACCAATCCGAACAAATGAGAGGCCGAACTTCGGCAATAAGTCAGGCCGTTTTGTGTACGACTGTACGTCAATAGGAACACCTGGTTATTGGCGCAAGTTCGTGGTCGACTGTACCTACTGTGAGGGTTCCGGAATGTCTGGAGATTAATTTTGTAAAGGCTCCTACAACCAGGCGCGACACAAAGGCACCGCTCGTTGCGCGACTTGCGGTGCCTTTGTGTCGCGTGTCGTGTCGCGCCTGTTTGAAGGAGCCTTAAAGAGAAAGAATAGCGAAATTCAAATTTTCTTACGTTTTTTGCAATTTACTGGTCAGTATTAAGTTGTACGTCGATCAAAATGTCATTCGCGGTCGTAACAAATATGTATTTACAGAATCATAATCATTAGAATCAGTAATACAACTTGTTAGGTTAGTATACATAATCCCAAAATGTCAAGATTTCATTAAATTGTCATTCTGTGGGATTACTTGGTCTTAGACAGTTGTGTTGATGACTTTACGATCTGGCAATGTTGATTTTTTCAAGTTTTTTGTGGTCCTACAAAACAACACCAGAAGGTGCTTTCTTTACCTCGACCTCATTCTTTAAGAAACAGAGTTGATTTTCCATTGACTCCATTCTATAAAACAAAAATCGTAACATTTTTGTAAACAACATTACTAAAGCAGTCGACTCCAAACTTCACGCTCAGAAAATAAAGTTTATTATTGCGTGTTTTGTTCCATGTGTAAGTATGTTACATTGATTATGATTAAGGACCATAAAACAGTGTTGGGGTAGGTTGTGTTGATAAATGAGATAATATTTTTGTTAGATCTTGACATAGTGAGTTATTATTACGTGGTAGTAACCAAGGACAGCCTTGTAGATTATTTTTAGAGCTCCTTTGTTATCACACTGTCGTCATTGTTATCAAAATGTAGTAAAAGATGCAAATATTAACCTGTTTATAACTTAAGGATGACTAGACCCTTAAGTCATAAACAGGTTAATATATCCTTTAAGGGGGTTGCGCTAGGTAGCCAGCGAAATTCAAATTTACTTTTGTATTTGCAAATTGCAGGTCAGTGTCAGGTTGTACGCTGATTAAAATATGATTCGCGACCGTAACAAATAGGACTTTACAGAATTATAATCATTAAAATCACCAATACAACCCTAAGTTCCAAAACCTCTAAGTTCGTATAATCCTATTTATTGGAATAGTCATTGAATAGAATTATAAGAAAAATAAATTAATTTCGCGGGATACCCTGGCGCTTCCCCCTTAAAAACTTTTAACAAACGTTTTAATATATATTTTTTCTCTTTTAGAAGTTCTAGAACAAAGAACGATCCAGCTGAATTTTTCCGACACAAGATTTTTTTTCTGTATCTTGTATTCGTTAACAGACATAAGTCAAAGTCAAAGCATTTATTTCAAATAGGCACTTTTGAACGTCAGAAATTACAACAAATAGAATTGATTCTAGTCGCCCATTCCAAAAGGTAGTTTTCGTATGGAGAAGAATGGGCAAGAAAGTCCACCGTTACTCTTTTAAAATGTTTTACAATATTTTGCATACATTAATTATATAATAATAATATGTGAAGTCGATGCACCTAAAATAAAATTAAGTACTATACCACAATAGGTAAAAGAATTAAAAATGAAACCATAACTAAGACAACTATCTGTATTTATGTCATACACAATGTACCATGCATACACAACCTATAATGTTCCCACTGCTGGGACACAGGCCTCCTCTCTTCGAGAGGGAGTAGGCCGTAATCCGCCACGCGGGCCCAGTGAGGGTTGATAGATGTCACATGTATTCGAGTCTTTGGTTCTAGGAGGTTCCCTTACGATGTTTTTCTCCACCATTTTGAGAGCAGTGTTGATGAAATAATTTATAAACCTACAACTCGGTAAAACGCGTCCGTTACTCTTGGACCACCACTGCTTTTTACCATCCATTTAGGAGTCAAACTAGCAAGCTAACCAATCTTGCAAAAGCAAGCGCCTAAACCACTGTGCCAAACCTGACTTGCTCCACTTTAATTCGTTTCAATTTACAGAAGGGATTTCCCAACAAAACATGAAAATCATTTCTATTCGTAAACCTATGAAAATTAATAGTCCACCGCTATGAATAAAAACGTCAATTAACTTTATTAGGGACGCCAGTCTGCCTGCCAATTTTGTAGCAGGCTCCTTTATTTTTATTCCTTTCGGGGTTGTTCACCCTTTTTTTGGTAAATATGTACTGTGCGTTACATAACATAACGCCTGTAATCCCCAAAGGGTGTGGCAGAGGTATACCTATAATACAATCGAGAGTGCACCGACATAACCTGATGAATTGCCAAACTTAAGTGGCAGTGGGCAGGACACATTGCTCGAAGAACAGATGGCTGATGGGGTAGAAAGCCTAACCTGGGAAGGCTTCCCACAAGGCGGACCTTGTGAAGGCCGCAGGAATCCGCTGGATGCGGGAAGCACAGAACCGATCGAAGTGGAGGTGCTTGGGGGAGGCCTATGTCCAGCAGTGGACGTTTGCCGGTTGAAATGATGATACGACTTCCACGCTATCGAAGTCGCGGGCAGGAGCTAGTTATTTATAATAATTATTATTATTTATAATTAAGTCAGACAAAATGATCCATATTTATGTTAGTATACTTAAAAATATATTAGTAACCAATGAATAAAATACATGCCACAATAATAGTGCTATAACTAATTTTAAATAATTGAAGTACACAAATTCTAATAATTTTTTTAAAAGTACAACAAACAGTTATTTTTTTGCTTTCAAACTATATTTACCTGAATTTCAAGGAAATGAATACGTTGCAAAATCACTTAACCTACGTTTTTATATTACTTATTTGATTCTAATCCTTAAAGCGATGTCTACTGATTATCTGATGACTTTATTGAATACTAGCTGACCCAGCGAACTTTGTACCGTCTCAGTATCGATAAATGTTGCATGAGATGAATGAATGTTTATGAAATGAATGAATGTTTTTAATATAGTAACTTAGTAGTTTTAATTTTGTTTTCGGATTTTTATTTAATTTTATCCTTTTGCCTTCCTCCTTTTCCCTTTTCCTTACAGGGTCCATATTTTTGTACTTAGCTTTAAACCTTTTTTAACATCTGCTTGACAACATGGAATGCAATAAATGAATATGAATTATCTATTTCCTATGTTTTAATATAGTTCTTCTGCTATTCGGGGCGGAGACAAATTTAACGAATCAAACATCATGAAAATCGATGCAGCCGTTCTTGAGTTATAAATTGTGTTACTAACCCGACTTTCTTTTATTTATATTTGACTAGCAGTGCCCCGCGGTTTCACCCGCATAAGTGTCGATGCCGCCGTGGGAATATCGGGATTAAAAGTATCCTATTTTTTATTCTAATGTATAAGCTAGATTTACAGTAAAGTTTCAACAAAATCCGTTCAGTAGTTTTTGCATGAAAGGGTAACAAACATACATCCATCCATTCTCATTAGTAGGATAGGATATTGTGATATTGATCGAATAATTAATTAAATCGTGAGTGTCATGTTACCGTCTATCTTAGCCTGTCTACACAACGTGTTGCGTTTTCCGTCGTTCTTCGTAATGAATAATATTTTGTTATCATAAACTTGTTCGCGTTATTTAATGAACTCGTTTTGATATCTCTGGGTTCTATAATAAAATCAACATTTTTTTCCTACTTTTACCTATGGTATTTACTTAAGGGGACTACATGACCTAAAGCACGGTCATTGTTGGACTGCATTAGAAAAGAAAGGGAAAAGCGTTGACGCTGGTAATTTATTGCAAAATATGAAGCAATTATTTAATTACAAAAAATCTATTGTTTGGACGAAAAAATTAAAATACTAGTATTTTAGTATGTTGCTTGTAGAATAATCTGACAAAAGCTCAGAATGATTGTATGTATATTAGTATGGTTTTTATTGTAAAAAGAAAATTTTTAGAGGTATCTTAATGATTTTTTTCTATTGTATCAAATTAGTTGTAATGTGTTTTCAACACACTATCTACCTAGCATATATCCTGAAGTATATCATATATTTTTCTGATTTTGTTTACTGTAGTCGATCATATACTTTTATTGCTTCTAAAACTTGCGTTTTTTGCGTTTAGATCCGGTGGTCCCCTTAATAATTTTGTAATTTTCTGTGCCTTCATCCGAGCTACATTGTAAAGCCTTTCTGAGGCCAGCGGCAATACTTAATTTAGTCAGACTATCGCTTTAAAAAACCATTAATAGGTTTTATGACAAAACCGGTATTTTTTAAGCATCAGCAGGCAAAATGATATTTGACAAAAAAAACGAAAGAAGCAACTCTAATTTTACTTCAAACGCAAAAAACACAACGTCTACACCCAGATCTGTCCACAAGTCCATTAGTTTTCTATCACATTCCAAAAGACATAATGACACAAATGACAAAAATGTCATTACGTGTGTCGAGACAGTCGTCTTCGCAGATAATGACACTAGTGCTTCACAATAGTAGTTATGAAGATAAAAGTGCGAAGTGGATAACCCCATAACCTAATAGTTTGATGATATGGTTAAATAAAAGAGCTGTTAACTGCATAGGTATACGGAGAAAATTATAAGGGCATCGTCTAAAGACTGATTAACACTTTCCAGCCTTCCATTTAAATGTGGAAGAAGTAGGAACAGAAGAAAAGAGGAGACGATTTCTGAAGAAACCCTGTTAAAAATTTTTAAAATCCAAGAAGATTTCCAGCGCTATACCCAAGTACTAGACCGGCTAAGTATGGACCGAAGAAGCACCCCAATCACAATCTGAAAAGTTTTGAGGTAATTCAAAATCTATTGCTGTTTCTTAAAAAACTGTTTCCCTGCATGACAACATCAATAACGCAAGGAATATTGTTGAATTGTCAACATTAAAGAGACAAGACATTTTAAGTGCGTTACACAATTAGGCTGCAGACTGCAGTCTAATTGCGTAACGCACTTAAAATGTCTTGTCTCTTTCATCCAGTTTCTTTCCCATACTCAAAACTATTTTCCTTCAGCTCATACTACATAGCTCAGCAAAACGCTTGTCATATAACGTGGCTTATCTCATGGGTGATGGGGTACATAAGTGTCATGTTGAATGATTGACACTTGTCTTGTCTTTATCTTCACGGCTTCTTATCTGTTTGAGGGTGAGAAGAGCAAGGAATGACATGGCATGTACGTCGTACGTACGTAAGATTTTTTTAACGAGGTGATAGTTTTGATTATTTCTTTTAAGAATGGCTGTTCGAAGAAGTTTTATACACAATGTAGGTATAACAGATATCGCAATAACGCATATATTATCCACCGATAATAACACGCCTGTGGAGGAGAGCCATAATGATTAATAATAATTAAACCACCGATTCCTAAATGTCATATACGAACTAAGCGGGGCCTATCATCAAAAATAAATCATCCATTAGTGCGTACATCTCTGGCGCCCCCATGCCGTGCTACCAGGTCGTTAAGATACCGTGCATTAGAACACGGAGTTAAGATAGTGTTAACTGGTTGATAAGCTGGTTTAACATTAATTTGATGCCTTACGGAGTATTATAATGTAATAGGTGGGTTTGTGTGTGGTCCTGGTTTACGAGCTAAAATGGGTCTTATGACGTCATAGGAAAAGTTATCAAGTTATTTCTGGTATAAATTTTCAGTTTTATATTTTGGCCGTTATTTTTGTAGGTAAGTGACTGACACAGAGTAATGCCCTGACACATTTTTTTTTTTTTGGTGGTCCGTGTAAATCCTCATGGACTTCCTCCATCGTGGGGGTGACAGACATGTCGGGCATACCTTTCTTTCTATGCGGAGTTCGCGAAGCTGAATTTTGGGCCAAAGATGATGAACTTTTTGCCATCGATACGCTAACAAGATAAAAAAAGTTTCCATATTCTGTAATACTCGTAGCTAGGTTGCAATCTGAATAAACAAAACTAAAATATTTTGATAAATCCAAAACAATATTGGAATAATAAAGGGTCTGGTTCGATGATCTTTAAACAGGTTGAAATTGAAAAAATGCGAACACACCGAAATTGGAGATTGTACTCATCAATTCATCAATATGAACAAATTTTACTTATAGAAGGGACCAAAGCTGAAATCGCGAAAAAAAATCAGCTGTTCCCTACATTTTGACGAGTTATGCGAACATAAATGTAGGGAACACCTGATTTTGTTTTCGCGATTTCAGGTGTAAGTCCTGACTGGCTGATATATCAACGCACAGCCTAAGCCGCTGGTCCTAGAGACATGAAATTTAGAGGGTGTGTTCTTTGTGAAGTTTTTTGTGGTGTCCCCTAAAAAGGGTTTTTCGAAATTCCACCCCTAAGAGGATGAATGGAGGGAGGGTGAAATTTCACGCGGACGAAGTCGCGGGCAGAAGATAGTATCTAATAAAATTATATCTGGAGAGATAAAACGGTCTACCGAACAGAGAAACAACGTTTATTGATCACAACAATGTTGCAGGCGATCTAGGTTTCTGTACGATATTTTCATCTAACGTAAATCAAGTATACAATGTAACGTTTCTTCGGCTATGGTTTAATAAAAGAGCGATGGCCGCCACTTATCGGCCTCAGTGACGGCTGTCATAATGAAAATGATAGTATCTGGGTTTGACTTAACGGTGTCAAAAAACGCTCTCTAGAAAAACACACCAACTTACTTATATTACTTATGAATAACGTTTCAGTGACGTCACTCATCTAGGAAATGACCCTAGAATTACCGACACCACTGCTTTACAATGGAAAACATTAAAAAAAAACCGGCCAAGAGCGTGTCGGGCCACGCTCAGTGTAGGGTTCCGTAGTTTCCCGTACGTCACAATAAGATATGTAAACGAAGTTAAAAAAATGCTTGCATATACGTTTATAATACAAACTTAGTCCAGAAATTGTTATGTACAACTTTTTGTCTTTTTTGTACAAAAACTGTTGTTTCCATCAAGTTCAAAATAATTTTCCTAGAAAGTCCTTATAAAGTTCTACTTTTCAGATTTTTTTCATATTTTCTAAACTTAGTTAGAGGGGGGGGGGACACATTGTTTTTTACTTTTGGAGCGATTATTTCCGAAATTATTGATATTATCAAAAAATGATTTTAGTAAACCCCTATTCATTTTTAAATACCTTTCCAACAATATATCACACGTTAGGGTTGAAATTAAAAAAAAAATCACTTCCCACTTTACATATAGGGGGGCTACCCTAATAAAACATTTTATTCCAATTTTTATTTACCACTTTGTCGGCGTGATTGATATACATATTGGTACCAAATTTCAGCTCTCTAGTGCTAACGGTCACAGAGATTAAGCTAGGACGGACGGACGGACGGACAGACATGGCGAAACTATAAGGGTTCCTAGTAGACTACGGAACCCTAATACAGAATTGATCGCGAACATGTAAAGAACAAAAGTGTTGATAAATGCTCGTTTTTTTTTTCAACTAATACAGAGGCCTTTACCCTGTAGTGCTATAGATCCGTTCTGACTATCTGATATTGTTTAAAATACTAGTAAAACCTGCACTTTATGTCTATACCCAAGCTAACAGATAGATAAATGACGCTGACAACAGTGCTCCACGTTTTTCTGCACGAATACCATCACGCTATTGCTAATCAGGGCGTTCCCAATAACGTAACATATCGGTTTTTACTAGCGTGACATCACTCGATAAATAACGGTTTAGCTAGCAACGTCAAACGTGTGTAATCTCGTGAAAGTGCACCTCTATTTCATTACTAATATCGTGACGATCGATTGTATCTTTGGTCGTAAAGAAATTGAAAAGAGCTACTCTAATAAGACAGCTGTTATCGATGAAAGTGTGTTTAACTACACTGGCTAGTTTATTGCGATAGGTAAACTATAAAATTTAGCTCGGCAACAGTTAACGAACCTTTTTTTTATTGCTAACTGGCTGCTGCCCGCGTTAAATTTCTTGTTCCCCCAGCCCACCCTGTCGCATCGCATCGCCCGTCCGTACTTTTACTTCGTTAGTTTGTTTACGCTTTGCATTTTTTGTGACTATTTATATATTTGCTCGGCTCCTGAAGGTCCTAGCGAGATTACTTAGCGAGATTACTATTAGGCGATTTAACATCGCCTAATAGTCTTCCTCAAGAATTGGGCTATCAAATTCAAATCCGACCGGTACATCCAGAGATTAGCACGTTCAAACAAACTCTTCGGTTTTATTATTATTGCCAGTGACGGGGCTTACTGCCAGAAGACTGATAATCTACCAGTACACGAAAATATAGCAAAACCTTTTCACCACTTTATTTAAAGCCTAATTATCATCGTGGAATCGCAACATCGTCATGCTAACTAAACGGAAACAACCAATCAAAAAACATAGACAAACAAAACAACAATCATACAAAACAACAAACATTTGTTTATTGCGACTAACGAAAAAATAACTCAGCGGGAAATGGCGACGAAATTCTAAATCAAATCAGTTAGTATCAAGTTCGAGTAAGACCAGTACCCTGATTGCGTAACAAACTAAAAATCTCAATCGGAATCGTTTTGAAAGATATTGCTTTCTAAGTTCGAAAAATTTGCAAGTTTGATTAAATCGAAAACCTGCCTATTATAAATGCAGTAGAAACTTACATCATAAACGAAGTAGATAGAGAAGGTAAACATGTTTTCCCCCAAATTATTTCAACCAAAATAACCGAAAAACGTTGACAATTAAACAAGTTCAAATATCCTATTGAAGCGAAACATCTGCGGCCAACCCTCACTACCCCACGGGTAGCGGGGTAAAAAATACCCCATAAAAACTTACAGTGAGACAAATTAGGTTTCAAATGACATATAATTGCTTGGGCATAATAATTTATATTTTTGTCTTTTGTGGAACTACGTTGCTAATAAATAAGTTGTTTGATAAAAATAGTTTTTGGGAATGACAATTTCCACCCGCATCCCAATTTCTTAACACACTATTACAGTAAACAGCGATCAATATTGCACATCGACCTATTCGATCCTATCGATTTTATACAAAGAATAAAAATAATTATCAAAAGAAGCAAATCATAATTGTTTTAACAGCTCCTAATAGATACCGGACTGTTTGTATTTCGTGCGACAGAGATAACGCTCTACGAAGCCGAAATTAGGCACCAATTGAATGGAGACTTTTGCCCAACAGCATCCTTTTTACACATAGGATGCTGCGTTCCATCGCTCTTTGGCAGACTCCAAGGCGGAACATTTGCGACTCGGTGAGCAAGAAACTAATCAACCGAAACATAGATACAATAATTTTAGAAACTATCATAATATTGAACTTTCAGCGGAACAGTGCAGGTACGGTTAATGTGCACACTAGCCGGGTAATGTTCAAACTAATAGCGGATGTTAATTTACGTTCTTGAATATAGTTTGACTGTTTAAGTTTAGGTGGGGGAGAGCATTGTCAGTTTTGGAATTAGGTGATAATACAATAATCCGGCGTCAGGATCTAGCAACTGAGGATTTAACATTGACAGCGCCTTTATACCGTACTAGTAAGGGTGATTTTCGTGTTACCACTTATGTGTACCGATTATCAACTCTGATTACGGCCAAACCCAATTATACCTATCTATCACCAGTTTTGATAGAAAAACCTGTCTATCTCTGGTTATAAAGTCCCAATAATCTATATCAGTAGCGAACTGTATGAATTATACTGGCAGTATATGATTATAATGGCTGCCATCAGTAGCGACCTGTCTTTAACTTAAAATAGGTTTTTGGGTTCAACTGTCAGGCTTTTTCTTTCGTATCGACAGAAACTAAAGTTACCTACATAGGCCATGACGCTGTAGGATAAGTAACCAATCAGCAAAATGGAAGCAGGGCTGACTGCAGTAACTACCCCGGGATACATTAGACGTACATTTGAGAGTCGCCACTCGTATAGAATACGTTTTAGCACGTTTTATAGAGTTCCGTACCTCAAAAGGAAAAAACGGAACCCTTATAGGAAAACTTTGTTGTCCATCCGTCAAGACCCTTTATCTCGGGAACGTGTGGAGGTATCGAGTTGAAATTAAAACCATATACTCAAGTCTACAGTCCCTTGAAGCTGTGAGAAAATCAAACTTCTAAGTAACGTAAAAAAAGAAGATACGGCCGTTTATGCCGCAAAAAACGTATAAAGACTCCTTCAAACAAGCGCGATACGACACGCGACACAAAGGCACCGCAAGTCGCGCAACGAGCGGTGCCTTTGTGTCGCGCGCGATTATATCGCGTGTCGCGCCTGTTTGTAGGAGCCTTAATTCGACACTCTCAAGAGAATCAAAATTTATAGGGTACTTCCCGTTGACCTAGGATCATGAAATTTGGCAGGAAGCAATGTCATGTGAGCACAAGTAAAGGAAAAAATCCGAAAACCAGAAATTTGTAGTTACATACCTACAAATTTACGGAACCCTCGGTGCGCGAGTCTGGCTCGCAATTTACCGGTTTTTTTTTGTATTACGTGTTTCATGGCGTCGCGGCAGACCCCGTAGATGGCAGGACAAGCTGAAGAAAACAAACCACCAGTGGTCCACTTTAGCCCTGGATCGAAAGAGCTGGAAGTCATGGGGAGAGACTTTTTTCCAGCAGTGGGATGATGCAGGCTAACAATAACGTGTTTCATGAACTGTTGCCAAATAATAATATTATTCTTTCTTTCGTCTTTCTTTCTTTCTTTCGTCTTTCTTTCTTTCTTTCGTCTTTCTTTCTTTCTTTAGTCAACCAAATAATAGGCAAATATAATATAATATTACACATGATGCTTTGAAGAACTGCATATAGACTATGATGCTTTGAAGAACTGCATTTTTAAGTTGACCAACAGTCAAATTCGAAAATTCAGTCCCTCAAATCATTATCAAACTAAGAACAAAGAGGAAAGTTCCTCAGTTTGTGTCATATCAAAATAGTTCTGCACGATTTCAAAACCGACTTACAAATCATTACAAAGCCAGAGATTGGGTTCCAAACTCCTACATTCAACAGTACACACAAGGCATCACTAGTTCAGTACCGATGACAAAAAAACAAAATAGTTCGGCACGATTTCAAAACCGACTTACAAATCATTACAAAATCAGAGATTGGGTTCCCTACTCCTACATTCCAACAGTACACACAAGGCATCACTAGTTCAGTACCGATGACAAAAAAAGTCAATCACATGTCTCCGTCGAGATATCGATTGCACGCTGCGCTCCGGTAGCATTCATTGCCTAGCGTGCAGCCTAGAGTGCAGTGTATGGATAGCAAAAAAGTACACAATTTCACATGTGCACCAAGATATTTGGAAACAGTACGTCAAAGCAACAATGGTGGCCCAGTCCAGTGGTAACGACCCCAACTTACGATCTTGTAGGTCATAGGTTCGAAGCCTATCAGGCGCTTTACTTTGTGTAAATCAATTTATTACCACTGCTCTCAGTACGGTGAAAGAAAACATCGTGAGGAAACCGGCATGTCCTAGAACCAAAACTTCTAAGATATGTGACATCTACCAACCCACACTGGGCCCGCGTGGTGGATTACAGCCCATGCCCTCTCCAAGAGAGGTGGCCTGTGTCCCAGCAGTGGGACCATTATAGGGAGATTATGCTAAGAATGGTCAAAAGCAATAACGCAAATGCATCATATTAAGATTCTACTCTAGAAGTAAGATGATATAATATGAAAAATGGGTGATACTGGCTAAGAAACCACCCGCTTTTATTCAATCCCATAACATTCCCATAAACACCATTAACGACAGCAATAAAAAATATTCTTAACCTTTTTCTCCAACGCTACCTCAATAGGAAGGGTTTAGCGGTTACCGAAAGCCGAAATGATTTATAAAAGGCCTCATTTGAATCCGAATGGGCTTTCGGCCTCAAACCTTACCTTTGACAGATAAATAGGATATTTTTCACATGCAAAATAGCCGAAAGTTATCGGATATTGGATTGTTAAAAAATTCCGGATTACCCATCGTTGTGGATTAAGGGGTGGGGTTGAATATTCGGTTGCCGAGGGTTGATTAATGTTGGTTTTGAAGGATATCTTGCCGAGGATATTGGGCAGTTCAATTTAAGGAAGATTTGTACAGGTAAGTTATTGATATTTTGATTATTTTGTTTACAAAGAGTTTTGTATGTGGAGTTCCGGGGTTCGTAATCTCATTTGTTGAAAATGGCATGGCGGGGAGGAAACCGACATGTCTTAGAACCAAAAATTAGAGGAGATGTGACATCTACCAATCCGCACTGGACCCGTTAAAGCAACTCCCTCTATCAATATAGTCTCATTATCGCTCTCATCATCGCTGCATACTTATCAAACAAAGTTACAATTTAATCCATATAAACCTACAATTTCATTCAAATCACCCACAAAGAATAACCGCTAGATACCTATCTGTTAATCCATTCCCAGGACATGGAAATATTTTTAAAGAGTTATGGCTCCTACAAACAGGCGCGACATGCGATATAATCGCGCGCGACACAAAGGCACCGCTCGTTGCGCGAGTTGCGGTGCCTTTATATCGCGTGTCGTGTCGCGCCTGTTTGAAGGAGGCTTTAAACTGAACGTAGAATATCCCTTATAGCGGTGAGTGGACAATATTTGAACAGTGTAACGTAATGATATTAGAAATGCATTGTGTCGATCGCACGTGCTTCGGTTGACCGCAGCACGTGCGCTTGAAATATTGATATGTGGAATGATCGTTAGGATGTAGATAGTTATTATTCGATGCTGTGCATTTGGAAGATGTAGGTAGTCCGTAGTAGTAGTTTTAAGGCTCGTACACACAGGCGCGACGCGACACGCGACACAAAGGCACCGCAAGTTGCGCAAGGAGCGCCTGTTTGAAGGAGGAGGAGCCTTATGTTAGAACTGCTAACGTTGATAGGTATTATAAATTGCCTTATTTTTTTTTATAGCCTGCTCTTTCCCACAGCTGGGCAACGGCCTTTATTTACACGAATAAACTTAAATCTACTTTTTTTTATTTAATAAACATTTATTTCTAACACAATTAACCTATTTTACAATTTATCACTAAAACTATACAAGTATTATAATAAAAAAAGGAAAGAAAAAGGTAGGAACTCATTGGGGATCAAAAAATTCGTCCGCGACGCTGTCAATGGGATAAGTACCCAAAAAGCTGGCAACATTACAGCATTCGGCTTTTAGATCACAATATTGTGTGTTTATTTTGAAAAACATTTATGTATAGGGTCAATCAGGGTAATTGTAAACGTTTTTGAAAAATACCTTTTGAACTAATAAACTTTTGGCTTTGTAAAAAAAAATATTGGCAGTTAGAAAAGAAGAGTTCATTACTTTGATTGTATAGTAATTTATCTAAAAACTGCAACATCAACCATTTGAACTGCGTCATTAGCAGTTTTGAAAATGAAGTGTTTACATTTTACCCTGACTTTAAAACAAAAAATGATATTTTGGGGTAAATGTGAACACCAAAAGTAAGCCTACGTGATAAAAATTATAATTCCGTTAACTCGTTTTCACTGTTTTGAGTCTCATAAATGCAAAAGATTTTGTTCTGAGCGTCTACCGAAATGTTTACGTTTACCCATCACCATGGGATGCACGTTAGTAGCAGAAATGATAAGAGTTTACAATCACCCAACTGTTTACAATCACCCCCTAACCCGTTTAAAATTACCTCCATCCAGTATATCGTATGGGAAAATGTAAATACTACTTTGCTGCTTGTTAGATTGATTTTATTGATGGAAAGCTTGAAAAATGCAAAGATAATTCCATTACATCAAAGCGAAAAAAACAATCAACAATTTACCTATCAACTTTTCTTACAAAATCTTTTACTATCAACTTCGTGCAAATACTTGAAACGATTTTTCTGCAGACAACTTTTCGTCACCCTGAAATTGCGGTTAATTTTCTTTCAGATGAATAAATTGAAATTTGTAGTCATAGACAACAGATTAAAGTAACGTTCCATATCCCGACCGTCAACCTAAATACATTATTAAAAGTTTATTGGGCGTTGTTTCCAATCACCCCAGTTTACAATTACCCTGAGCGACCATACTTAGTCAAACATGGAATTTATCGCACCAAAACATAAAGTTAATCTTTCGATTAAAGAAATATATACAGCGTATTTGTATCCATCCCAAAATAATTAAAAACAAACCACTTCCCAACATTCCCATCCAAAAAAACCCTTTACACAAACTCCTTACCGAAATTAATGTTGTTTTGATCACAGATCACAGTCGAACATGTGTTCACATAGTATAAAGCGGTCCTTATATGCGAGGACGAGCCGTCTGGAGATATATTAATATCTCGGGATCGTCCTGTAATGTACTGCCGTGTGTCACTTAGACTGAGTGATGGATGACGTCTATTTTAATTAGAATTGAAAGTGTTATGAGTTCGAGGTGTAATAATATCACGTTATTAAAATACCGTGTCTGCTGTTATTAATTCTGGCTTTCGCTAACCCACACCAGAAGAATACAAATTAAATAAGAGGGAAAGAAAATATTATTGTTTTTGCATAGTATGGGTTGGTAAGGAATAAGTCTAAAACTCCAAAAATAGACTGAGGTGACATTCGCCAATCTATTCCATACATACTGCACTACAAATAAATAAAATTGAAATGTCTGTAATGTCAAAATACCAGCATTTTATTAAATGCATATTAAAGTAGGTATATAGAACAAAAAAAAACAATCTTCAATATTTTTGTCTTTCTGTCTGTTTGTTCCGGCTAATCTCCAAAACGACTGGACTGTTTTTGATAAGACTTTCACTGACAGATAGCAGATGTTATAAGGTATCTTATAAATTCGAAAGTAACTCTGTCTGTCTGTATGTTACCTTTTCACCCCTAAATACTGAACGGATTTCGATAAAATTTGGCAGAGAGATAGATTGCATCCCGGGGAAGGAGATAGGATAGTTTTCATCCCGTTATTACCACGGGATCGACACTTATGAGGGTGAAACCGCGGGGCGCTGCTAGTCTAGCTATAAAATAAAAGTAGGCTAAGTTACTGCTTAGGGTACTTTTATTTTAGAAAAAGAATTAGGGTTTCACGCAAAAAAATAAAAACCCATGAAATCCATTATTTTTTCGACAGCATGCACACGAGCGAAATTGCGGGCACAGCTAGTATACAATAAGTACCTGCAACATTAAATGAGCCGTTGTGTAAAGATATCTTGACCTTATCAAATCTAAAGAGAAATTCACCTGTTACATATACTATCTACCAAGATTGATAAAGCCTCCTACAAACAGGCGAGACACGTCATAAAATCGCGCGCGACACAAAGGCACCGCAAATCGAGCAACGAGCGCGTGCCTTTATGCCGCGCGCGATTCGCGTCGCGCGTCGCGCCTGTTTGCAGGAGCCTTATGTCATTTACAAAGGACATACCAATATTGATGTCAAAAATCGCTTTGGACTGCACCAACAGCCTTTTATACTTCCTGGCGACCAAATATTGTATGAATTCTGTCTTGCTCCTAAAACAGTTCTACAAGTAGCTACACTACACTTAACATTTAAAATGTACACCAGCAAGCAATCCTACGAGGCAGTTAGCATGAAGTCCCGAACAGAACAGCTCAGAGTGCAATTGATATTATTTATTTACAAGCAACTGATTGGTGCCTGTACCGTCTCGCAAGAACGCTAGCTAGCTAGAACAAGATGTAGGCATTGAAATGTAGACTTAGCTTTATACAGGATGAAATTGGAAACATGCGACAAATCGAAAAAATCGAGGTGCAGTAACTGTTTAATAATCATAATAAATTGTCATTTCGCAAATATAAACTCTTGAAAAAAATCGTGTACGGTAAAACGGGGTGAATAGGGATGCAGGGGTGAACCGGGATGAAACTTTAAAATGGATTTTAACATTGAAATAATAATCTAAAATAAATCTAATGTGTTTAAATAATAAATCTAATGTGTTTCCTATATAATAATTAACGATTAAGTGTCTGTCTTGGCAACAAACTATATATTATAGTTTGTTGCCAAGACAGACACTTAACAGAACAAAAAGACAACACAAGCATAGTGGATGATATTGCTGAAAATGCCGAGATCGGAAGCAAAAATCCAAATATGTTCTACATTTTGAAAGAAAATGCAATTCTTGCACAAGATCTTCCAGCTTCTAAACTTACTTATTATTAAAGTTATTTCGTTCAACCCATTATAGGAACAGGAATCTCTTTATTAACTATCTCGGTGGTCTAGTGCTCGCAAGCGATTCTGCTAAGCATGAGATCCTGGGTTTGACTCTTGGGTCGGGCAGTGTTATTGGGTGTTTCCATCAGGAATTTCTCAGTAGCAGTCTAGAGCCTGTATTTTTGCCCTGTCGATGATAATATTACATGGGACTTACCTAAACATAACTCGCCAAAGGTTGTAAGGTTGGCTGTGTGTTTGTCTGTCCTTCCCCTTTTTAAATCCATCCTAAGGTTAACTTTAAAAGATCGCTCTTAGTGATAAGACCGCCTATTGTGTCACCCTTTGTACAGTTTCTATATTTATGTCTGTAATTTATATAGTGTCCGTGTACATAATAAAGGGTATTCTATTCTATTCTACGCTTCTGCCAAACCTTTCGAGGATTACAGGCGTGATGTTATGTTATGTCATGTTCATTTAATAAATTATGTGAATCCCTTCATTCTAAAACCAAGCACCAATACACAAACAGGAAGAAAACAAACAAAATATAAGAATCCCATCTGGATTCATGCCGCCACCTCTTAAAGCGTTATCGATTCCATCCGAATCCAATGCCCATATTACACACAGCCATTTGGCTTGCACCCATATCCTCATTTGGCATCATATCGGATGCATGTGTTTATGTGCCAGTTCGATTCCCATTTCCGGACATTTGTTTAGTAGATCGAGATGAGGTTAGCCTAATATCGGCTTTAGAGAGGACGAGGTTTTTTGATGGATCCTGTTTTGTAAGCTGAAGAGGTAATGATTTATGAGGATTTTTTAACTATGTGGTTTAAATTATGGGGCTAATTTGTGGTGAGCACTTACATTATAAATAAGACCGATAAGTTTGAAAAGCAAAGATATAATAAATATGTCGCATCCTGTCATTAATTTGACTAGTCGGAACGCTAGCGCCATCTGGTGGCGCTTGACAGAGTCTAGCCTGAGTTCGTGGGGGTTAGAAAACAGCTCGACAGATCGATGTGGAGGTCTCTTGGAAGACTTGACCATTGGACATCGTACGGACAACATGTGCTCAGAAACTGTCTCGCGTTCGTATCTGATTGTGTCGTGTACCTACAGTGTGTAATTTGCTAGTGTGATTAAATTGTTCGTGAAATTATAATCTGAACTGCAAACGGTTTTTCTATTGCGCGATAACCAACACATACCCACTGTACGCCCACAATAGTTAGGTAAATATGGCTGATAATAACGAGACACACTATACCTTCTCCGTTAAATATTTATTGATACGATCACACGAGGCTCGGGGCTAAATGACAACAGCCGCGGGGCGCAGCTACGAGTAGTAATATTATAATCGCGAAAGTTTGTGAGGATGGATGAACGGATGTTTGTTACTCTCTCACGAAAAGACCACTAAATGGATTTAGATGAAATTTGGCACACAGATAGTTTATAACCAAGATTAACAAATAGAATATTTTTTATCCCGATATTCCCACAGGATCGAAACTTATGCCGATGAAAACTCGGGGCACTGCTAGTCATCAATAAAAACATCCTTTACAAACTAATCAACCGGTCATCCACATCATTATATCACCCGTACCCATCCAGACGGTCCTCCAAATCTAATTTACAAATAATTAAAATTGTAAATGATCCCACTTCATCATCCTAATCATATCTTCACGCTATAACGAGGGGTACTACCCAATTAAGAGGAAGTCAACCGTTGCCAAAGATAACGTGGCCTGAAATTGGGGGGATACAAAAACGCGTCGCAGGGCTATGTGTGGCCATATGTTGCTAATAATGACGTGACAAGCAAGCATTGGAGTGTTATTAGAGATTCTGGATAGTAATGCAAGAATTGTCATTATTATAAAAGTGATGCTGTTGTTTTTGCAAACAAGAAAATACCTTGATAAAAACATGTAATTTAAAACGTTCAAAATCTAGTTGGAGTATCATCACAGCGACAAATAATTGTCAAAAACTTGTCAAAAATGTTGGGAAATTATTTTGAGAATTGCCCCTCAGAATAGAATAGAATAGAATAGAATAGAAACACCGCACCGCACCGCACTCAGCTTGGAAACCACCGGAGTCTGCTGTGTTTCGTCGATGCGTAGGAGTTCCAGTGCCTTAGGCATCTTCTGGGCACGCTCGTTCCATCATAGACCTCATCCATCGCTTTCCATCAGGCGTGATCGAGGGCAGGAGCGGGGGGGGCCATTCAGCAATAACAAGAAACCCAAATAAGTGCCGCCTGATGAAGTTCACAGAAGTAGCATTGAAATACATCAAAAAGTTGAGAAGTGATTTAATTTGTATTTTAAATGGTATTTGTAATTGTATTTTTAAGTATATTTTTAATTGTATTCCATTTGTATTTTTAATTGTATTTTTGGGCACGTTGTCAATGTAAGTTAGATGTATGTGTATCTTTGTGGTAGTAACATTGCATGGGCGTTATAGATAGTTGCAAAGGTGTTATTTACGAAATTTAGTATAAATAAATGAGTAGGTATGATAAAAAATCAGTGGAACACCAAAGAAACGATGGATGGACTGTATGAAAGATGGTATGGCTGTGGTATGGCTAAGGGGGGGACGAGATGACAACTGATAGAGAAGTATGGAAGAAGATGACGTGCTGCGCCAAAACCCCAAACAAATTGCGAGACGGGTAAGAAAGCAGTGGTGGCCCAGTGGTAACGGCCGCGATAAGTGCTGTAGGTCGTGGATTCGAACACAAGTAAGCACTTTACTTTGTGTAAATCTATCTATACTATAATATTATAAAGCTGAAGAGTTTGTTTGTTTGGTTGAACGCGCTAATCTCTGGAACTACCCGTCGGATTTGAAATTTTGCATTTGATAGCTCAATTCTTGAGGAAGGCTTCAACATCACGCAATGACCCTTAGGAGCCGAGCAAAAAGAATAAAAGTCAGTAAGAACGCTAAGCAAAAACGAAGTAATAGCGCGGGCAGGCGATGAGATGCGAAAGAAAGAAAGAAATGGATGGATGGATGGATGGAATCAGAATCAGAATTAGAATCAGAATCAGAATCAGATGTCTCTTTTTAGAGACATGTAAATTCATAAGATTTAACGTGAGAGAAAATTAGATAGGATGCATTACAGTGTTTTTGAAGGTTTCACTTCTACCAAGTGTGAATTGCACACATGCTGGTTTTTTTTTTGTCAGTAACAGGTATTCCTCTGCCAAGTTACAGAATTCGATTAAAAGTCCAAGTATACATTAACACATTTCAACACATCTAAACCCGCTTTAGTTTACAAATTGATACTATGTAGAACTTAAGATACACTCGTAGAGCAAGCCAACAAGTTTGTAACTTAACTTGCCAACACGGCTGAACTTTGAATTGACTTCAAGCTGTCTTTAGACACAAATGGAGACGTAAATGTCTCATTTGTATACGATGTGTTCACGCTTCGCCCTGTCTTTGTATTCAGTCTAACGTCGTCGTCCACTATTGAGTATAGAATTTTCAGAAAATATCAAGAAGGACATAGAGATAGTATCACAATAGAAGAGAAAAAAAGGAAGAAAATACGTTTATTTCCGGTAAACATGACGCAATAAAGAACATCATCATCTGCCTAGCCTTTTCCCAACTATGTTGGGGTCGACTTGCAGTCTAACCGAATGCAGCTGAATACCAGTATTTTACATGGAGCGACTGCCTATCTGACCTCCACAACCCAGTTACTGGGTAATACGATACCCCTTGGTAAGACCGGTTGTCAGACTTCTGACGGCCCGTAACGACTGACAAAGATCCACGAAAGACAGCCGGGACCAACAGCTTAACTTGCTTTCCGAGGCACGGAGGCGTCTTGATATGTAAAGATGGTCACCCATCCACGGACCTACCGCGGCAAGCGTAGCTTAACCTTCAATCGACCCATACGGCTGTTATTACCTAGCCCCTCAAGCATTAGTATTGCCAGTGTTTTCTATTATTGTCTTATTGTTGTCATCACATTGTATTCTCTAAGCCCGAACACATTCTATAGACCCAAACATATTGACTCACACCGTTTCTACACCATCTTGAAAGGCCGAGAGGCCTCGACGCCGAATGAAACGTCTCTATCCATTACAAGACGATAAGACGCCATAAAGAACATAAACACCAGAAAAAAGAAAGAGAAAAAAAGAAAAGAAAGGGTTGGGGGAAAGAGAAAAGAGAAGAGAGAGAGAGAGAGAAAAGAGAGCCTTTAGTTCGGCCAAACTCGCTCTTTGAGGTGCTTCGAGTCTTATTGTTGTCCGTCGACAATTTCAATCTTCTTTTTACCACCTTCCATTATTATTCGCGGCAGTGACATATATCTACTTACCTCATTTGGTATAATATTCAACAATCTTATGGCGCGTGAGAAGGGGACAAACTTGTTCAGGTTAGTCCTAGAGGATGGCTCCAGCAGCGTTGGCGTGTGGCGAGGCGCGCCCCCGCAGCCGGGCGGCGGCGGCGGGCGCTTCCCCAGCTCCGTCAACAGATCGGGGTGGTATAGCCAGCTGCGCATCACCCGAAACACTAAGCTACACAGAGACACTCATTTCTCATTCTCACTACACTCATTTCTAATTCTATCCATCCGCGTTACACCACACATTCCTTTCTCCTATACAATACATTCTCCTTTACTGCATAAAATCATCTTTTTATCGCTCTTGCTCACTGAGAGGGTCAGTATATCTTTTTATAAAAGCCCTGCATAGAATTTCCACACAATAACATTTTATGTAGAACGCCGTTGAATCAAAAAAATCGGTTGTCTGTAAAGTCGGTTTACGGACGATAGTTTAACGTGACAACGTCATAACAAAACATTAATGAAATTGCCGAACGCGGAGGCCGATTCGGCAGCGTTCGACATCATCTGTCTCTCATCGCTCGTTTCGCGCTCTCGCTTGCACTTCAAGCCGCCATGGAACGCTACAACGCTACAGAGCAAGGCCGCGAGGTAACGCTACATGAGTCATGTTTTTTCGTGTGTGCAGCCAGCTTCATCGATTTATTAGACGTTGTCACGTTAAAACACAGATGCGGCTTCGATCCCTGTCCACCCCAAATTGAACATTGAACCATGAAGATAAATAAAAACAATGTCATCTGTCCCCCATGCAGTTAATAATGTCGTGACAGACAGACATTTGATGTTGTTATTAGAGATCCCGTATTGTGATGTGTAGCATTCATCTTTGAGGGAAACTGTAACAATGGATAATATCGTTTACCCTGTTATATGTTATAAAAGATAGAGAAAATTATATAAAGAACTAATCAATAGTATTGTATGAGAGCAGTGGTGAGAGCACTACAGGTCGTAGGTTCAAATCCAGACAGGCGCTTTACTTTGTATAAATTATTTCAGCTCCTCTCTCAAAACTGTGAAGGAAAACATCGTGAGGAAACCGGCATGTCCTAGAACCAAAAAGTCGAAGACATTTGACATCTACCAACCCGCACTGGGCCCGCGTGGTGTATTGCGACCCGCTCCCTCTCACAGAGGAGGCCTGTGTCAGAAGTGGGAGTGGGAGTGAGAATGGTGAGGCTGATTTTATAATCAATGGTACCATCATCTGTCTAGCCTTTTCCTTTTCATGTTAGGGGTGGGCGTCCAATCTAACCGGATGCAACTGAATACCAGTATTTTCCATGAAGCGACTGCCTACCTGACCTCTACAATCCACTTACTGGATAATACGATACTACTTGGTAAGACTTGTTGACAGACTTTCGAGCTTCCAGTAACGATTGCT
Source organism: Luperina testacea (assembly GCA_927399505.1). Taxonomy (NCBI): domain Eukaryota; kingdom Metazoa; phylum Arthropoda; class Insecta; order Lepidoptera; family Noctuidae; genus Luperina; species Luperina testacea. The sequence continues at coordinate 2,444,255 of OV656774.1, forward strand.
AAAGATCCACGAATGACAGCCGGGATCAACGGCTTAATGTTTATTTAAACTAATCAATAGCTTATCAAAACATATCACACCTCCAAACAAATATGGTTACAACTCGAAAGTCATTTACAGGAAATTTCAGGTTGTTTTTCAGGAAATTTTAAAAACAGCGCATACGCTGTTTTTAAAAAATATGCTTTGATGGCATACCATCAAAGCATATTTTTTGTAAGTATGTATAATTTTGATCACTTAATAATAATAGTGTAAGAGTAACGACTGATTAACAAATCCGCGAGTTTATTTTTGCTTTTCTAACCCTATTTTATCAAAGATGCGATACTGTATTGATCAAACAAACGGCTTCTTCTTGTAGATAATTTGTAGTCTCCTTCTATAGTAACGACACGGTCTATAAAATGTATACAAAGTGCGCTTTTATTATTTGTAACGGGACGTCCACGGCATCACGATAACATACTAGGGAAGTAAAATTTATGGTAAAATTTATGAAATACTTCGTCCGCGTGAAATTTCTTGTTACCCCGACATAGTATGCACACTGTCTAATACAACTTACCCTACAATATATGGGTCATTTTCTCACAGCCAGACCATCGCCAGTATGTCTAGGAATGCAGTCATTTCCGTCCAGGCATGTCTAGCTTATAGCCTAGACTAGTTTCACCCACGGCGCCACCTATGGGAAATTGATGGCTGTTTATGGTAACTAGCTTTGAAATAGTGTGATGGCGTAATGTATGTTGGTGAGTTGAATTTTGTGTTATGGTGTTACGTTATATTGGTTAGTTATTGAAGATGTTTCAGTTAATTTTCATCCTTATAATGTACCCAGGATTTTGTAATATCTTTATGATTTAAAAGAGTGTCCATGGAGTTTCTTGTCCGTTCTTCTCCATAGAGATCTACGTTTTGGAATGGGCAACTAGCTTCAACTTTCTGACTAACTGGCCGACTATTTAGTTTTGACAATTCGAAAGTGCCTGTACATGGTTTAATTGAAATAAATGCTTTGAGTTTGAGCTTATTTTTTTTTGTCTCTATTTTTTTTTGTTAAGTAAATAAATTAATGAGCAGATGTGGCCCAATCGGAAGACTTCCAACTTACGAGTTGAAGGTCGCCAGTTCCAACCTAGGCAGACACTTTACTTAGTGTATTTAATTTCATTACCACTGCTCTCAAAACGGTGAAGGAAAACATCGTGATGAAACCGGCATGTCCTAGAACCAAAAATTCGTAGACATGTGACATCTACCAACCCGCACTGGGCCCCCGTGGTGGATTATGGTCTACTCCCTCTCACCGAGAGTGGGCCTGTGTCCCAGCAGTGGGAACATTATAGGCTCATTATGCTGAATAAATTAGTATGAGTAAACTGCACGTATTGGCTTCATTCAAATGGCATATTTTAGGAAAAGATACGGTTATTTTACCGAAGTGGGCTGCAGTGTTACTTGGCCGGGTCGAGTTTATTATCAGAACATAACATCACACGTATAATTCACAAAGGTATAGGCAGATTTCACCAGTTCTTGTACAGTACCCGGCGATAAATATTGCACATCGACCTTTACCTTTTTTTGTATTTCATACAAAGAATAAAAATAATTATCAAAAGAATCAAATCATAATTGTTTTAACAGCTCCTAATAGATACCGGACTGTTTGTATTTCGTGCGACAGAGATAACGCTCTACGAAACCGAATTTAGCTGATTGTCACTTTCCAAAGGTCGATGTGCAATATTTATCGCCGGGTACTGTAATATAGGACGAGCCTACTGCCATCAAATGGACACAAAGCCAAACTCGAGTTATTCTTGATGAAGAAATCCTCTGAGAATCCTCCGAGAATTAATCCTCTGAGAATAAAATTATCATAGGATACGCAAAAGTAAACTTTTAATACAGCTAGCTTAATGTAACTGATCTACCGCAACAAATTCCAATTAACACAGCATCAGTTCGATTGATTGATTGAAAACTATCATAATAAATTGACAACGCACGCGTCTGCCGCCATGTTTTAATAATTCTGCTTGCCCCGACTGCACCCCACGGCGATATTCATTAAGCGTAATTAGAGCTATTAATTCTTTCGATATGCTATTTATTTTACTTTCTTATTGTCTACATAACACCACGCGTGAATTCCTTAAAGGGGTAGACAGAGATGTGAAATTGAAATACTGAAAACCTGTTAAGAGGTCACATTTTGCTCATTATCATGAGCAAGTTATAAGTGCCTAAAATCCCGAGAATAAATTGCTGTTCCCTACATTTTGTCGAGTTATGCGATCATAAATGAGTGACCAATGACCCTTTTTTTTTTCAGGATGGGAAATCATCAAATGACTCCTCCCGCTCTGGGTGGAGCGGAAGGGAGTGTCAGACTCTTACTGACTAAAACCCACCCGTGTTCCTTCCTTCGCCCTTTATGTTCCAGGCCAGCGGTAACCCTTTCGGACAATCCCGGTGACCCGGCAGGCTTCGGCCCTGACGGGCCCCTTCGGTTGATGCTGACATCTCTTTGAGGCGCGCGTGGAACACGTATGCACCGTCCGGCACGGGCCTTGTCCTGATCGGACGGTGAGCTATCCATTACTGACCAATGACCCTTAAAGAGGATTTCAGCACACGTTTTGACGTCCAAATGTTCCTAAAGTAGCGCTTAACGATCAAAGAATGTTAAATTTTAACGTAACTCCAACCAACAATTGAACTCTTATCACAATGTAATAATGTATAAATTAGAATGATCAAACTCACGCAATCATCCTAATGCAATGTCTTACTAATTAATGGTTTTACGTCATTCAAATATGATCGTGTTCTTTACTGCTCCCCTTTGACCACGTCGTTTCCTGTTTGGTCTACCAACTCGACTTACTGAAAACATAACATATTTTGAATAGGCACAAACTGCAAATCCAGATTATAAAGGATACACACGACCTGTTTGCGAAATATGTAAGAGCATAATGAACAAACTCTTGGAACAGGACAAACCAAGACCACCAATGCACCGAAATTCTCAAAATCTTACATTAACAAAAAGAGCCGTCACATCACTATGGATATCTCGTACAACGAACGTGGCTAAACACGATCATCATCATCAGCCTATAATGTTCCCACTGCTGGGACACAGGCCTCCTCTCTGTGAGAGGGAATGGGCCGTAATTAATCCACCACGCGGGCCCAGTGCGGGTTGGTAAACACGATATTATTACAGAATTCCTAATCGATTTAAAGAAGTACATATTTACATTGATACACGAAGCAAAAAGGTTCAGAAATCCCACTTAAAACCACAGCTCTAGAAAGTTTAGGAAAATGCATAAAGGCTCTTTCAAACAGGAGCGATACGCGATAAAATCGCGCGAGACACAAAGGCACCGCAAGTCGCGCAACGAGCGGCGCCTTTGTGTCGCGCGCGATTCGCGTCGCGCGTCGCGCTTGTTTGCAGGACCCTTTATACGAACATAAATGTAGGGAACAGCTGATTTTTTTTCGCGATTTCTGGTTTGGTCAAAGATATTCTGGTCTCTGACATCCTATAAATGATATTCATACCGAGCCGGAGCCAGATAATGTTGGCTGACCAAGAGACAGAGACAGAGTCTTTACAGCAATTCTTCCACTCCTAGATCACATCATTATGTATGTTACATGTTAACGTAATTTATCTAATGGATTTTCTGAACATATCACTGCATATTTAAACCGAGCTACATTATGCTAACATATTCACGGCGACCAGCCAAAGGGATGATCAGAATAATAAGACTCGGACATTCCTGTCCGTGTGACTAAGAGCTTCTCGGATAACGATCTCGGATTGCTGACTGGCGTCTGTATGTATCGTTTACGAGCTTGGACTAAATAGTTCTTAAGCTAGGTAGTAACCGGGTACTCTATGCAAGGAACGTACATTTAATTCACTGTTCATCCGGTAATTGGGCTAAGATTGTATACAAGTGGCTTTATATATGTAGTGTAAAATGGTATTAGTCGCATTTATATTTTAATAAAAAAACTAGCGATCTGCTCCTGCTTCGCACGATTTTCACGACTTGGGAAAACATTGAGACATAAACGTAAAGCTTCCGGAATACATTTTCTAAATGATGCTGAAAACCGCATCAAAATCCGTTGCGTAGTTTGGAAGAACAACGCGATCACACAGACAGACGCGAAAAGTGACTTTAATTTATACCTAACTAGCTGTGCCCCGCGGTTTCACCTACATAAGTTTCAATCCCGTGGGAATATCGAGATAAAAACTATCCTACCTATGTCCTTTCGCGGGACTCAAACTATCACTATGCCAAATTTCATCTAAATCGGTTCAGCGGCTTAAGCGTGAAGAGACAGACAGACACACTTTCGCATCTATAATATTAGTATGGACTAGCAGCGCCCCGCGGTTTCACCCAGATAAGTGTCGATCCCGTGAGAATATCGGGATAAAAAGTATCTGGTTATAAACTATCTGTGAGTCCAATTTCACCCAAATCCGTTAAGCCGTTTGTGCATGAAGAACTCATGAAGAAGTAACAAACACAAACACACAAACTTTCGCCTTTATAATATTAGGTCCATAAATATGAAATTAGCGTTTTGTCGTACTGACCACTTTGACACAGAATAAAGAAATACAGTACTCGTACTCGGCCGTAACCTTGATGTAAATGCCTACAGCCGCGCGGTACGTAAACATGCGATAGGGCTGCCCGCCTCCAGTATTTTAATTACATTTGCCTACTTTGTGTTTCCATTTAGTTTTGTTATTGTATTTTACTGTGTGTACATAAATAATTTTATATAAACAAATAAAATACTTTGTGAATTGAATAGGAAGTGTTTAATAAAAATGCGTGTTGTTTTGATCGCCGCCGCACGACTCCAGCTAGTGAGCAGCAGCGCGCTGTTGCTATTCAAATTTCGAACTAATCGCCGCGCGGCGCCAGTCAGTAGGCAGCGCTAGCGCGCTGTTAAAATGGCGGGAAAGCAAGTGTGCATTCACAGATTGATTTTATTTAAAATTAAAAAAACAGTTTATTCGGTAATTTAAAAACTTGGCTGTATGCTCTAGTGTCTTTGCCAACATTTTCACGCAGCCACGGCAGAAAATAATCCTCGCGCCATTTTTCTCAAATTTTCTTTTCTTTGTACAGACGCCAGCACATCAAGCTACTACAATCTGTCATATTTCTTTAATAGATTTTCAACTTTATCGCTAAAGCATAAGGTTCAATGTTGATTGGGAAAATTTGACAGTTTCGGGTAGCTTGATGTGCTGGCGTCTGTACTTGTATTGTGAAATGTTTTTTTTTCTGTTTCCTCGCAAATATGTTAAAAAACGTCGTACGATATACGTGCGTATTGGTTATAACATCTTAACGCACTAATATCGTAATGTACTATTACAGAATTATAATCATTAAAGTCATCAACACAACTCTCTAAGACCATGTAAGTCCAAAGAATGATGATTTCATGAAACAGTTATTCTTATTACAGTAACAGTTATTCAATAAAAATAATTAATTTTATTCATAAAAGTATGCAATCATTTCATTAATGTTTTGTTATGATGTTGTCACGTTAAACTATCGTCCGTAAATCGACTTTACAGACAACCAATTTTTTTGTAGTATTATTCATACACACAGTACAATAAACAACTATTATTAATAATAAAAACCACGTCTTTACTTTGAATTATACAAACTAACAAAACACACATGCGCCGAGGTTTTAACACAAGCGTACCTACCGTTTAATGATTCATGAACCGCCTATAACTACCTACCTCACTCGTGTTTATCACTTTCCTTTACTCTATTCACTTCATTTATTAATCCAGACATCTTTTTTTCGGGAGATAAAATGAAATACTTATCCATTAAAAATACACACATTATGTACCTACCTACAAGTAAGTAAAATTATTTTATAGTCTTACCTTTCAGAGTTTCCAGGTAATCTAAAAAAAGTTATCTCTGGATGCGTTATTGACGAATTCATGCAACCAAAAACAGCACAATATAGCCTACTCGTCATATTAAATATGTACTTGAACTTATTTTTAGTGCAAAAATCGCGCGGTTATTGTTAAAAAAAACAACACACCGTCCGTTCGTCACTGCAGCACAGTCGCGACTGTCTGCATGCTGAGCTCATGCCGTGGTCGAGGCGCGTAGGTATAGCTCGCGTTTCGTCCGTTTGTATGAAGACCTCGTACTGTATGTCTTTATACTGTGACTTTGATCTGAAATATCTCCTCTTTGGTTAAGAATTCCAAATTCAAATTTATACATTCATTTAGCTGGTACATTTGAGTTTTGAAAACAGTAATTCATTTGTTTTTTCCTCATTATTTTTTTCTTTGGCGTCGCTTATTACCGCACAATGGAAAACATGAAATATCGGTATATTTACGAATACGAGTTCTACCATGGCACCAGTGCTGCAGAAACAGCTCGAAGGATTAATTACGTGTACGGCGCTGGTGTCGCAAAAGAAAGCACGGTACATTTTTGGTTTCAACGTTTTCGTTCTGGAAATTTCGACCTTCAGAACCAACCCCGTGGACTGCCGGAGACCAAAGTGGAAAATGAAGAATTAAAGGCTATTGTGGAAGCGGATCCATCACAAAGCACTTCAGAGATAGCTGCAGGCTTCGGGGTAAGTGATAAAACTGTATTAATCCACTTGAAGCAAATCGGGAAAATAAAAAAACTTGAACGATGGTTACCTCATGCATTGAGTGAATCGAACTTGCAAAAACGCGTCGACTGCTGTGTTACTTTGCTTAACCGACACAATAATGAAGGGATTTTAAATCGAATCATTACTTGTGATGAAAAGTGGATACGGTACGATAATCGGAAGCGCTCGTCGCAATGGCTGAACCCTGGAGAACCAGCCAAATCCTGCCCTAAACGAAAATTGACTCAGAAAAAGTTACTTGTGAGTGTTTGGTGGACTAGCGCCGGTGTCGTTCACTACAGCTTTCTAAAATCTGGCCAAACGATTACGGCAGATATCTATTGTCAGCAACTGCAAACCATGAAGGAAGAACTAGCTGCTAAACAACGTGTTTTACGCAATTACGCCGCTGATCCATAGTAAGTACCGAACAACTCATGAATATGAAAACCTTTTAATTCAAGAGCAACTCAGTTTGCTCAAAATCAAAGTGCCCACTTAACCAAAAGACAAGTTCGATTCGGAGCAAAATAAATATATGGAGTTCGAAGTTGCTAACCTACTAAAAGTATTTATTTATTACTTACTAGCTGCACCCCACGGTTTCACTCGCTTAAGTCTTGATCCTGTGGCAATATCGGGATAAAAAGTATCCTATGTCCTAACCCAGGTTATGTTCTACCCATATGCAAAATGTCATCAAAATCCGTTTAGCCGTTTCAACGTGAAAGCATAACATACAAACTGATTTGATTTTTAAACGTCCGATTTTCCCCCACAAAATTACTTCAGCTCGTAATTATTAATTAAGTACGAATAGGGCCTTATTTTAAACTCGTGACATTCTCCTAACTTAGAATTTAAGGGGCTTACAGGACCTAAACGCAAAAAACGCAAGTTTTAGAAACAATAAAAGTACTTATATGATCGACTACAGTAAACAAAATCAGAAAAATATATGTTTTTACAATAAAAATCATACTAATATACATACAATCGTTCTGATTTTTTGTCAGATTATTCTACAAGCAACATACTTAAAAACTAGTGTTTTAATTTTTATTCCAAACAATAGATTTTTTGTAATCAAATAATTACTTCATATTTTGCAATAAATTACCAGCGTTGTGTCGTCGAGCTTCTCTTTCTTTTCTATGCAGTGCGACAGTGACCGCGCTTTAGGTGATGTAAGCACCTTAAGTTAAAAACAGCTTCAAACCCAACATAGAACCTAGAAGAACACCCACCTAAAGGCTCCTTCAAACAGGCGCGACACGACACGCGACACAAAGGCACCGCATGTCGCGCAACGAGCGGTGCCTTTGTGTCCCGCGCGATTATATCGCGTGTCGCGCCTGTTTGTAGGAGCCTTAACTCCTAGCATGCCTTATACAGCCTTCACTGTACAGAAAATCCCTTGAACACAAACAACAGCAAGCTAATGCACTTACCTTGTTACCCTTAGTACCAACATAACGGCTCACTTCCGCTTCCTGTGTGTAACTTATGCTAATGTTGGCTGTCCCGAATTAGCTAGACTTAATTGCTGGTATAAAATTTATTTGTGTACGTGTTTTTTTTTGGAATGGGTTTTTAAGGGCAAAGGTTCTAATAGGATTTACCGTGTATTGTCTACGTGTACAGGACCAGCACCCAAATTGCGTAAAACACTCTGAATCATTTTGAAGGATATCACTAATCCATCCATACTAATGCTCAGTGTGTCTGTCTGTCCGTCTGTATGTTACCTTTTCACGCCTAAACCACTGAACGGATTTCGATAAAATTTGGCAGAGAGATAGATTGCATCCCGGGGAAGGACAAAGGATAGTTTTTAACGACATACCACGCGGGCGTAGCCGCGGGCGGAAGCTAGTAATATTATAAATTCGAAAGTAACTCTGTCTGTCTGTATGTTACCTTTTCACGCCTAAACCACTGAATGGATTTCGATAAAATTTGGCAGGGAGATAGATTGCATCCTGTGGACATAGGATAGTTTTTATCGACATACCTCACGGGCGAAGCCGCGGGTGGAAGCTAGTAATATTATAAATTCGAAAGCATCTCTATCTGTCTGTCTGTATGTTACCTTTTCACGCCTAAACCACTGAACGGATTTCGATTAAATTTGGCAGAGAGATAGATTGCATCCTGGGGAAGGACATAGGATAGTTTTTATCGACATACCACGCGGGCGAAGCCGCGGGCGGGAGCTAGTAATATTATAAATTCGAAAGTAACTCTGTCTGTCTGTCTGTATGGTACCGTTTCACGCCTAAACCACTGAACGGATTTCGATAAAATTTGACAGAGAGATAGATTGCATCCTGTGGACATAGGATAGTTTTTATCGACATACCTCGCGGGCGTAGCCGCGGGCGGAAGCTAGTAATATTATAAATTCGAAAGTAACTCTGTCTGTCTGTCTGTTTGGTAGGTACCGTTTCACGCCTAAACTACTGAACGGATTTCGATAAAATTTGACGGAGAGATAGATTGCATCCTGTGGACATAGGATAGTTTTATCGACATACCTCACGGGCGAAGCCGCGGGCGGAAGCTAGTAATATTATAAATTCGAAAGTAACTCTGTCTGTATGTTACCTTTTCACGCCTAAATCACTGAACGGATTGCGATAAAATTTTACAGAGAGATAGATTGCATCCTGTGGACATAGGATAGTTTTTATCGACATACCTCGCGGGCGAAGCCGCAGGCGGAAGCTAGTTCGAAAAAATAACGCAAAGATTGTTGTTGAAATATCGAAATGAAAGCCATTCCTATTATTAGTTTGTTACGCAATGACCCCGCAAAACGGAAACTCTTAATGGAAACCTTAATTATAAAAATTGTTATAACGGGGACAATACCGTTCATTTATATGGATTTTTTCAACCTGACGAACCTTTGTCGAAACGTAATAAATTATAACCACAAGTCGAACATCTACGTACTTATATAAATGTATAGTAATAACGTTTTAAGGCTCGTACACACAGGCGCGACGCGACACGCGACACAAAGGCACCGCAAGTCGCGCAACGAGCGGTGCCTTTGTGTCGCGTGTCGCGTCGCGCCTGTGTGTACGGGCCTTTAATCAACAACCCTGCATTTGCGGCATTTTTTTCATTTTGACTAACATACCCTACCCTACCCTTGGTTGACTGGTAGAGAATGCCTAAGGCATTAAGTCCGCCTTTGTACCTTTTGTGCGAAAAGTTTAAATAAATAAATACAGAATAAATAAATAAATACAAAAATATATAAAAACCTACTAAAACCAAGTGATATGATTGCCATTACAACCACTAATAAAGAGGTGAACATTTAGAATTGTCTGTATATAAAGTCCAATAATAAAAAGATAGAATAGAAGAATAATAGAGCAGTGGTGGCCAAGTGGTAACGGCCGCGACTTACGAGTTGTAGGTCGTAGGTTCGAACCCAGACAGGCGCTTTACTTTGTGTAAATTATTTCATCACCACTGCTCACAAAACGGTGAAGGAAAACATCGTGAGGAAACCGGCATGTCCTAGAACCAAAAATTCGAAGACATGTGACATCTACCAACCCGCACTGGGCCCGCGTGGTGGATTACGGCTCCTGCAAACAGGCGCGACGCGCGACGCGAATCGCGCGCGACACAAAGGCACCGCTCGTCGCGCGACTTGCGGTGCCTTTGTGTCGCGTGTCGCGTCGCGCCTGTGTGTACGAGCCTTTACGGCCCACTCCCTCTCACTGAGAGGAGGCCTGTGTCCCAGCAGTGGGAACATTATAGGCTGATGATGATGATGATGATGAATAAAAAGATTATGTCAAGGAAGTATGTAAAAATTAGGGATGCATCCGATACCGATACCGATACCGATATATCGGCGATACTTCAGGTTTGCCGATATATCGGTATCGGCGATATTTTTATGTCGATTCAACGATACTTTTCAAATTTCGCGCTTTAAAAATGTAATGTAAACGCGCGTGTTGTCCCGTCTATTTCGTTGCAAACGAGGCACGAACTAACTTTGCTCGGGGAAACCCCGCGCTTTATTCAGTGTTTTGTTTCGCCCGCCCGCTTTGGCCTCGCACTCGCACATCTATCCCATTTCGTTAGGTTGAATGTTGTTGCGCGTAGTATTTTTCCATGCAAATAAGATTAAGAATTACATATCGTAATTGTTTGTGTATTGTATGTCATTTATAACTAGTCGTTTGAGTCAAATAAAATAAATAGTAGTCATATCAATTTCAAAACACAAAAGTGCTAGGTATATGGAATCACTTTGAAATTTCGACAATTGATAATTCCATAACAATCATATAAATGTTAATTTTTATTACTAAAACTATTGATTAATTGTGTTTTATTTAATCTACCTTCCTTTTTGAATTCAGTAAGCGTATCGGTATCGGTATCGGTATCGCCGATATTTTGATAAGAGTATCGGTATCGGTATCGTATCGGCAAAAAGGCGTATCGCGGCATCCCTAGTAAAAATACATAAAAATAAACATCATAATTTGAGAGCAGTTAATAGACATTTATATAGTTATGCAGTTAATGATGTGCCAGGAAACCACATGTGCAGAAGGAATTATTGCCAAACTACATTGTCTTCAACGTGCCGTAATCTACCACGCGTGCCAGTGCGGGTTGGTCTTCGATTTTTATTCGAAGACAATGCCGGATTCCTCACGATGTTTTCTTTCACCGTTATGAGAGCAGTGGTGATGAAATCAAATACACAAAGTAAAGTGCCTGGCTTAGTTCAAACTCACGACCTTACAACTCCTTAAAGTCGTCAGTCGGCGCGGATACAACTGGGCCATCTGCTGGTCGTAGAACTCTCCACTGCTCTCTCAAATGTATAGTAATGACGCTTTACTTAATAAAATAAAAAAACCTTGCGTTTGCGGCATGTGTTTCATGTTAGTACCTACGCATAAGAATGACACAAGAGGGCACCTACCTAAAGGCTCCTACAAACAGGCGCGACACGCGATATAATCGCGCACGACACAAAGGCGCCGCTCGTTGCGCGACTTGCGGTGCCTTTGTGTCGCGTGTCGTGTCGCGCCTGTTTGAAGGAGCCTTAAATCATAAATGCACAACACGGACCATTAATAAAAACAGATCAATAAAATTCATTACAATTTAATAACCCAGTAGTTATCCCTCTCCTATCCCCATGGGAGTCCGCCGTCACACTACAAATTAATTTGCAGCTCCCCTCTTTAATAGTAACAAACAAACATCAATAAACTTCATTGTAGTACACTTGATATGACTGAAGTATCATGTAACATGACAACTCATTGTTAATTGTTAGTAGATCAATATCGCCGGCTAAAAACGTTAAAATCTAGTCGAAATCTCATCTCAGCGACAATCAATGACAAAAATGTAGGGATTGCAAACGTTCTTAAAAAAATCGGTTGTCTGTAAAGTCGGTTTACTGACGATAGTTGAACGTGACAACGTCATAAGAAAATACTGATGGAATAGTTGCATTGCATTTGTTAATATTCGCTTGCACTTCAAGCCGCGATGGAACGCTACAGAGCGAGGCCGCGAGGTAACGCTACATGAGTCATGTTTTTTCGTGAGTGCAACCAGCTTCATCGATTTATTAGACGTTGTCACGTCAAAAAATCGGTTGTCTGTAAAATCGGTTTACTGACGATAGTTGAACGTGACAACGTCATAAGAAAATACTGATGGAATATGTAGTTGCATTGCATTTGTTAATATTCGCTTGCACTTCAAGCCGCCATGGAACGCTACAACGCTACAGGCCGCGAGGTAACGCTACATGAGTCATGTTTTTTCGTGAGTGCAGCCAGCTTCATCGATTTATTAGACGTTGTCACGTCAAAATACGGGAAGTGTCTGATCTTTTAATTTCTTATACACAACTCATCTGTTGTTACATAACACTAGAATTGCCTTTCTGTAATCTTTTCACTAAGTAAATTTTTCAAACCAAAGCCGTTGACGATTTATCATCTTTGATATCAGTCAGATTACAAAAATAACTGAACTTACGCAAAAATGAAGTCTTCCAAACTTAGTTTACTGCTGGGTAGAACGAACGAACCAAAAATAAGTAGAATGTATCTAAGTTAAGCCAAGGAAATCAATTGTTCAGCAAATTGACTACCAACATCCGTCCGCATACCAAATCACAACTATGATTCTTTGACTGTTGTATGAAATGGCTATTACACGACAAATTAAAAAGAATTTCAATTGGATAAATAATTTATTTCCCTGACTATTCAATGTTCGCATGTGATATCTAGAAGAACAATCCATTAAGTTCAAGAAAACTAATCTTATCACTGTACTACTGGGTTCAATAAATCAATCGTTCAATTAATCTAGCTATTGGGAATTAATGTCACAAAGCAATTAGTTCTTTGTTCTCGGAAACAAATATACAATTACATGTCAGAACATAGAAGGGGGTTGTTATATTGAAGAGCACTCGAAAACACTCTAGTTATGAGTATTAACTAAAGTAAGCTGATTCATAGTTACTGGTATAGAATTTAAAGTCATAATGATAAACGAAACTATCGTATGATCATCATTTGGTATTTTGTAAGTAAAGCTACATACCTGCTAGTTTCAAATACACTACCTCTCAGAGCCGAGCTGGTACAAATTTGTACCGTTTGTGGTACACATGTGTACCAACTCGTCCTAATGAAGAAATCATCATCAGCTGAAACACGTCCTCTGTTGGAAATAGGCCTCTTACAAGCATCGGTAAAATACAAAGCACAAATTTTCAAAATAAGAACCTAAAGTTGTGTACAACAAAAGTCATGGGTGGAACAGCTTTTCAGAAAAATTTCCCCAAAGTGAGGACATCCACTTTGGGGACACTTGATTGATATCCCGACCAGTCGTGCTCCAAGTTTATTATGCGCACAGCCAAAATGTGGAACTCACTGACGGCTGTGTTCTCTTCCACATTTAACCCGTCTGCTTTCAAAGCTAGAGTGTACAGGCATCTTCTGGGCACGCTCGTTCTATCATAGACCTCATCCATCGCTTTCCATCAGGCGTGATCGAGGTCAAAAGCAGGCCCACTCAGCAATAAAAAACCGACAAAAGAAACAAAACAGCCAAAAAGCTCCTTCTTTTTAAAAAATGGCAAGTTTTAATAGCGATTACTGGCGCTCAGTGAAATAATAGCAGCCCAACGCTTTCCATAATTGGTTCATTTAGCGTGACCTCGAGAAATCTTTGAGCGCGACTGTCACTTGTTCTCTGTTATTAATATTTTAGCGGCACACCCCCATAACGACATTGCCAGCCAGATACTCCTTAAAATATCTGACAGGGAATTTTGACCCAATTATGCTAATTTTAATGGCTTAACCAGCACTTCAGTAAAAAGCCAGGCTCAACAACACCCTAAAATAAAGACAATACCTACTATTGAAAAACTCCTAACGTCATTCTTTCTAAGTTTATCTTTGACGTAACTGACATTGGTGAAGGTAAACATCGTCAGGAAAGGACTTATCCTACTTCCTATCCTATCCTAAGTATCCTTCTAATATTGTAAACGTGAAAGTTTGTGAGGATGGATAGATGTTTGTTACACTTTCACGCAAAAACTACTGAACGGATTTGAAAGAAATTTAGCACACATACAGTTTATAACCAGGATTAACACTTAGGATACTTTTTATCCCGATATTCCAACGGGATTGAGACATGCGTGTGAAACCGCTGCGAGCTGCTAGTAATTAATAATATAAATGTGAAATTGCCAACCCGCCTTGAGCAAGCGTGGTGATCAGTGCTCATGTCTTCTGTATACGAGGAGAGGTTTTTGTCCTGTAGTGGGATAATATACGAAAAAGCTTTTTTTTTTTTGAAATGGCATCTCGTAGTTGACCTTGAGAGGTCGTGACTACTTAACCGGACTATCCTGCGGTTGCCTTGAGAGAACTCAAAGCCTCCAGCCAGGGGCTTAAAACTAACTAAGTAAACTAAGCGACTACACGTTAAGGGCACCCCCTGTGAGGTACGAGCCTCGGCTTAGGGCGTCGCTGGGGAGAGGGCAGCAAGTTGGGACAGGCTGGACCGAATTTTGATTATTTAACGAACGATGAAGTCGGCATTTCCTAATTGACTACTCTGAGAAGAAATGCCGAAACAAACTCAGAGGTCAGAGTCGGGGATTTAAATCTACAGGCTCAGCTGCGGCGCGGGCTGGCACTACATCGAGCAAGGGTCGGTGGGGGGCATTTACTTGGATTCGAAAAAGCTCTCAAAAATAATTTGCCTTTAAAGCATGGCGTTCGAGAAATGACATGCTTTTTGTACACTTCCAAATAACACTAAAAACTAATGACAATTCTAACAGAATAGGGTCGCCTGCGCACTCCATATATGGCACGCGTCTGTCACAGTCTGAGTGACAGACAAACGGACAAAAACAACGGATATTGGTGACACGTGCCCTCATAATTTGTTCACCCCCCTATGCTTAGCTGGGGTGAGGGGAAACACTAGTTGCATGGGAAACTTATAAATATATTGATAGTATGGGGTAGAAATTAATATTATATTGTAAAATTCTTGGTGTTTATAGAAAAGACAATTTTGAGAGAGCTTAGAATATTTTTTATTTATCTGTGCCTGAGTCAAGACTGTCTTTTGACGCATCATAGCCTTTTCCAAACCGTGCGGCGGCTTCCTATTTATCCGATTGCTGCTGAATTAAAGTTTTTTACATGGAGCAACTGCCTATCTGATGTCCATAACCCAGTAAATGGGTAACACGATACCTGTACGACTGTGATTGCCAGACTTTCGGACTTCTGCAGGGTAATTGCGTAACACATAAAATATTGACCGCAATTTCTTTCATTTTTACAGTTCAACCACGTTCTTTGCATTATTATTTTTTTTTTAAAGGCTAAGGTCCATGAGAGACCATGCCGCCTAGTCATCAGTTAGCATTTTTCATGACATTAGAATATGGGTGTACACATTCTAATGTATTAGGAGTATTTGGCAGCAAATGTATCGAATCAAGTTTCCCGGTAAACTTCGCTGAGGTAGCCAAAACTACAATAAAATTCTCAGCTCCATTTTACCGGGATCGCGTCTGTTTCAATGATTACACATATTGTCCAGTTGCGCAGACACTTGAGATACAAAACTACACCAATTTTACATCACAATATCCACTAGGAATCAATTTGCGAATAATTGAAACAGCCAAATAGACTTCACTCGAAGAAATCCCGCCAAAAACTCCGTTCTTTGCATTATTTTATTATTTGAACAGATGTTTTTTTTTTTAATTTATGAAGCAATGGATTGGGAATATCCTTCAAAAAGCTCAGGGAGCCTAAAAAGGCCACTTTAGTACAATCATAAAAGGATTACATTATGAATCATAATAAGGCGAAGACAGTCCGTGTTTTTCTTTTTTTCACTGCACTACGTACGTATAATCAAAGAGATTGGGATTGGATTTTGATTGGACTGATTGGTATTTTAGCACAGACAAAAAAAAATAACCGAAAAATCCTTCACCAATGGGATTGATACGATTAACTTAACAGTTAACTGTCCATTATGATTTATAATGTTATCCTTTTATGATTCTGCTAAAATGGCCTTTTTAGGCCCCCTGATTGCGATTGAAAATGTGTTACACAGCTAGAGTGCTGAGTACCCAATGACGTCAAGACTCACGACGAGACGTCAGACTATCGTCGAATATCTGGTCAGCGGGATTGTTCGAAAGGGTTACCGCTGGCCCGGAACATGAAGGGCTAAGGAAGGAACACGAGTGGGTTTTAGTCAGTAAGAGTTGTGGACTCCCTTCCGCTCCACCCAGAGCGGTCATTTGAAAATATCCCATCCTGAAAAAAAATAAAGACTCGTATTTATGAAAACAATGATAAAATACCTACACACAAACAGTCTCATAATACCTTATGAAAGTTGTATATTCTACTGAAAAAACTGTTTTGACACGGGTCAAAACAAAACTGTTATGTCTACCACAATGTTTTGTAAATCCAAATAAAAAACGTAGGACTTTTCGTCGTCTCTCCTGAAAAAAGGTTTACAAATTGTGTTAAACACACAATCATAAAAGGTACTTTTATTCCTTCAATACTTATTTATAACGGCGAGGGTTAAGTTGCTGATAAAACAACCGTCGTTAACTGATGAAATCTATGGGTTTCTTTCATAACCTTATCAGTGTTGCGAATTGCAATTTTCCTGTTACTTAAAACCGACTTTACTTTTGCAAAGGTATGTGAATATTTATGTTGCATCATTTGCACATGTCGATTTTAATACACTGAGCGAATGAGCAATTTTTCAATGCAAGAGAAAGCAATATACTATTTCAATATTTATAGTTATTTAATTTCGCATCTAGTATAGACAGTTAGTGGCATTAAGGCCTATTATATTCAGACCTAAGCGGTATTCGCTACCGTCTGCGGCAGAGAAAACCTAGTGGGTATGCGGTAATATTACTGTTCAGACCTAAGCGGATTTCGCTATCCTTGTGGGTAGAATAACGCGCGGTAGTCGAGTTTCGCCGCGGTACTTGATACTAAATACCTGAGCGAAACCCGCGTGGTATGTACCTCTACCCACAGCGGCAGCGAATATCGCACAGGTCGCTCTAGCCGCGGTACTTGATACTAAATACCTGAGCGAAACCCGCGCGGTATGTACCTCTACCCACAGCGGCAGCGAATATCGCTCAGGTTTGAATAGGCCTTTATAATTTTCTATTATAAACAAGCATTACCTTACCTAACGGGGTAATTGCATAAAGACTCCTACAAACAGGCGCGACGCGCAACGCGAATCGCGAGCGACACAAAGGCACTGCTCGTTGCGCGACTTGTGGTGCCTTTGTGTCGCGCGCGATTTTATCGCGTGTCGCGACTGTTTGAAGGAGCCTTAACACACTATCAGTAGCAATCAATGGCGTTCACTTTGACAGTTCAACAATATGCATTGAGTTATTTACGTTGTTGAGCCGACAATTTTTTCGAACATATGAAGCAATGGATTAACAATAAATATCCTTCAAAAGTGATTGATAAAGTGTTTCGCAATTAGGGTGCTGATAATTTTGACTGTTAGGTTATATCTATACTAATATTATAAAGTTGAAGAGTTTGTTTGGTTGAACGCGCTAATCTCTGGAACTACCAGTCGGATTTGAAAAATTCTTTTTGCATTTGATAGCTCAATTCTTGGGGAAGGCTATAGGCTATTCAACATCACGCTATGACCCTTAGGAGCCGAGCAAAAAGAAAAAAAGTCAGTAAGAACGCTAAGCAAAAACGAAGTAATAGCGCGGGCAGGTGATGAGATGCGACGGGGTGGGTCGGGGGAACAAGAAATTTCACGCGGACGAAGTCGCGGGCAGAAGCTAGTAATAAATAATACTCCAAATCTAGGGGGCTTGGGAGGGGCTTGTGGCTAGGTAATAACAGCCGCACTGGTCCATCGATCAGGTTAAGCTACGCTTGCCGCGGATGATCCGTGGATAGGTGACCATCTTCACATACCAAGACCCCTCCGTACCTCGGAAGGCACGTTAAGCCGTTGGTCTCGGCTGTAATTCGTGGATCTTTGATAGTCGTTACGGATAGTCAGAAGGCCGACAGTCTGACAACCAGTCTTACTAAGAATTTTGAACTTTACATCTATGTAAAGTTCAAAATTCTTAGTAAGACTAGAAGTAAGTAAGACTAGTAAGACTAGCCGTTGTTGGAAAAATACCGATCTAAGTACCTATAGGTACTTAGATCGGTATTTTTCATTTTGGTCAATTAACGGTGAGGTAAACCTATTTAAGGAACTTTGTATTATACACACTAATTTCAAGTTTTAGCTTTATGAACTTTAGTAATATATCCCTTTTACATTTTAAGCTTTCGGTATTTTGAATATAAGTGAAACAAACATTAGGTATTTAGATTTTAGGGATTTTGAACGTAGGTTATATATTTTACGTTAGTTCTTTTTCCCAACAACATACTGGCTACACTGGCGGATAAAATTGATGGGCCTTTCATTAGGCACTGGGCAGGGAGACATGTGCGTACTGGCGTACATGTCACCAACTAAATTAATTTTAAGCTTTTTATTTCTGTATGTACTAACAATAGGCTAAGATTTTACTAACATTATATGGATTAATCGTCTGAAATAAATAAATTATTATTATTATTTTAGATATTGCAATACGTACAGACGCCAGCACATCAAGCTACCCGAAACTGTGAAATTTTCCCAATCAACTTTGAACCTTTAGCTCTAGCGATAAAGTTGAAAATCTGTTAAAGAAATTTGACGGATTGTAGTAACTTGATGTGCTTGGCATCTGTACATCTTTTAAACTTGTTTAAAATTGCACAATATATATACAAACCTAAACTCCAAGCCCTTTAACCATCTTTAAAGCACCATTTCATTTGTTTTATTTTTCTCGTAATTAAAAACGTTCCAAATCTAGTAGAAATCTCATCTCAGCCACAATGAACGCCAAAAACTTGTCAAAAATGTAGGGAAGTTAGAGGTACTTTTGACAGATTGAGACTGGGATCACTCGTATAATGCTAACGTTCGTAAAACTACGACAGTTGCCCCTCAGATCAGACACGTCATCACCAATACTCCTCAAATCGTCGCCTTAGAGTGAAAACCTCGGGAATGTAAGTAGCATTTTATGCATTTCGGACAATCTTATAGTATCGAACAGTTCTGGCTATAAAAGCGAGTTAAATTTCCATATGAATTAATAGGAATACAGAACCTCCTTTTTTGAAGTCGGTAAAGAAAACATAAAAGACGCCGTACAAAATTTTACAGCACGCAGTTCTTTCCTCCTCCTGAAAGGTTACTTCTTTTACACTTACGAGGTTTTCACTCTAAGGCGTCGAAATATAGAACCAACGTTTGTTCGAGAATTCAATGCAGACTCCTCATAAGAATACCCTCTGTTTGTCCTTTGAGGTGACGATATGATCTTATTTTTTCCGTTACTTTACAAATATCTTGACGTCGACGTAAGTAGATGAAATTGGCTCGTTTAGGCCCAGGGGAAGTTTCCAGAACCCCTGTTTGCTGTGTTATTGCAAGGTATCTTTGTGGTATTTTTTCCCTTATGGGGTGATGTTTGAATGACGATTTGCAAGAAAGTGTTGATGGTGGCGCTTCGTTTTGTATTTTGCGTTTATTTTGGACTAACAGCGCCCCGCGGTTTCACCCATATATGTGTATTGGTCAGCCTATGGAATGTATTTTTTTGAATTGGTTAATGTGACTTACTAGGTTTTAAATGGTCACTAGGGAGTGAAAGGTGCACTTACTAGGTATCGATGTTTAAATATATTTCCTTTTATGTATGTTTAAAACGATGGTGTTTTTGTATTTGGTAGAGTCCTTCTAGGTTAGCAAGATTATGCAATAAAACGATTTTTGTAAAAAGTGTCCCTTACTAGGTTTTGAAATGGGACAGCCGTATGGGGATAAAAAGTATCCTATGTGATAAGATGTGTAAGCTATATTACTGTAAAGTTTCATCAAAATTCGTTCAGTTGTTTTTGCGTGAAAGAGTAACAAACATCCATTCATCCATCCTCATAATCTTTCGCGTTTATAATATTAGTAGGATTTACTGAATCAATAAATACAAAATGTATGAGAAAATTAATTACTTACTTAAGTTTTTTTTTCGTGAATTTTTCCAGTGTCTTAATAGTTATTCGTTTGCTATTCGAGGCGGAGACAAATCCTACAAATCAAAGATCATTATCATCGGGCCAGCCGTTCTGTAGTTATGAATGGTGTAACTAAATCGACTTTGTTTTATTTACATAGATATAAAACTTAAAAATCTCGGTATTTAAAGTAAGTAATTTAACATTAAAGTAAGGACATAAATAATTATTAAGATTAGATGATTACACATTATTAGGTACAGCCAATCAGCATTTATTAACAATTACTGAGATCAATATTACAAAAATAAAAAATTGCTTTGTTTTTGTTGTACTCTACCAAACCCTGAGAGTAATATAGGCGTGAAGTTTAAGATATAATACACTCACATTCAAACAACAAAACTGCTTACTCGTCGTCTTACTGGGAACCAGTTCTTACAATCCCGTGACGACAAAAAGTCGTCTTATCTTGCGCAGCGTAGTTGTTTGTATACAAAAAAGGAGTTTTTCACATACCACGGCACGATTGTGTTCGATCGCGATAACATTATGGCGCGAAGTCACGACATTCTATCGTGCGTGTTCCCCACCGGCACGTTTATCTATCGTAAATTACCCGTCCGTGAACTGGCATGACCTCGTTTACGTCCCTCACCCCTCGCACCGCCCGCACTCGCCAGGCGTCCATTACGTTAGTAACACAGTGACGCTTGCGCGGGAAGGGCGCGTCACGTAAAACAAGATGGCGGAAATATCAGCAGAAGAGTTAATTCCTCTCGTGCAACAAAGACCCATTATATGGGATAAGAGCTTGGAGAATTTCAAAGATAAAGCCTTGAAAACTGCTGCTTGGAGAGAGATTTGCTGCATTTTTAAACCGGACTTCGATAAATTGGAAGAAAAGGAAATGAAAGAATTTGGTAAGTTTCTAAAGCTACTTTTTTATTTGAAGTTGTGTTTTGCTAAACTACTGAGACAATTTAAGGGGCTTACATGACCTAAGACACAACGCTGGTAATTTATTGCAAAATATGAATCAATTATTTAATTACAAAAAATCTATTGTTTGGACTAAAAACTTAAAACACTAGTATTTTAGTATGTTGCTTGTAGAACAATCTGATATCATAATGATTGTATGTATATTATTAGTATGATTACTATTGTAAAAAGAAAGTTTTTACAGGTATCTTCATGATTTTTTTCTATCGTATCAAATTAGTTGTATTATGTTTTCAACACTCTACCTAGCACACCTCCTGAAGAATATCATATATTTTTTTGATTTGGTTTACTGTAGTCGATCATATACTTTTATTGTTTCTAAAACTTGCGTTTTTTGTATTTAGGTCCTGTAAGCCCCTTAAGAAACAATACTAATAGTTAGCAAATACGGTAATACACTAAGTTCTTTTAATCACTAGATTAGCTAGCGTACCTTTTGAGATACCTATAGTCTTCGCCAGTGAGTAAGCTGATAATATCTTATGTAGTCTGCGAGGTACTCTCCATAGAAATCGTACCCTACAGCCGTCTGGGGTCAGACAAAAGAAGCTAGGGATATAGAGACACGTATGTCTGTCCCGTTTACTCTTACTTCTGGATGTAATACGCGTATCTTGTCTTATTTCTTTTTGTTTAGTGACTTGTCTGTCTATTGCTGCACTCTGTCTGCATTAGAGGGACAGAAAACTATGTTTTTATTCTCGAAGTTAGTGCCAGCTTTTCACAAATGCCAAAGAACGTCATTCAAATATTCCAGAAATTAATAATACTCGGTTATTAGAATTACATATTTCTGAAGTTATTAAAATATTAAGTATATACTTATAATTATTAAAATATTAATATAAATATTTAAATATTATATATTATTAAATATTGAATTTTCGCTTGTTTGCAGCAAAAAGCGTGAGCATAAAATGGGTATACATACGGGACGCATTTCTAAGATCACAGAAGAAACAGATGCGGACTGGTTCTTCAAAGAAATCAAAACCATACGTTTATACGAATTTACTGAGTTTCTTGAACGTCAACGATCTTGTGACCAGACACGAGAGTGAAAGCCAAAGTAATTATACGGACAGCAGCAGTGATGATGATGCAGCACCAGAAAAGAGGTTCCAACCACCTACAGCAAAAAAAATGAGGATAGAAAATGTAAGAACAGTAGATGAAACATTGTCAACGTTTTTCAACTCAAGATTAAGCGACCAAGATGAACAAATTGAACACCCACACATATCCTTTATAAAAGGAGTTCTACCATCATTGGCGACATTCGATGATGATGAAAATTTGGAGTTCCAGGCGGGTGTGGTAGAACTGATTCAGAAAATAAGACAAAAACGCCAGGTCCATAATGCATACCCCTACGACATCAAAATCTTTGAAACCTGATTTGTTTGTGGGCTTATTCGTCATTTGATTATATAGTTTATTGCTATAATAAACCTTATTCATGTGTATTTTTGTTTCGTAAGATAAGAAAATAAATAAGAATTTATTCAAATATTGAATGCTCTCATGTGGTAAAAATTGGTTGTCTGTAAAGTCGGTTTACGGACGATAGTTTAACGTGACAACGTCATAACAAAACATTAATGAAATTGCCGAACGCGGAGGCCGATTCGGCAGCGTGCGCGGCAGCAACGCTACAGAGCAAGGCCGCGAGGTAACGCTACATGAGTCATGTTTTTTCGTGTGTGCCGCCAGCTTCATCGATTTATTAGACGTTGTCACGTCAAAAAGCTATTACAATGTTAAGGTTCCAACACGTGACATGAACCCATTAAGGGCACATCAATTTCTACAATATTAAATGTAAATTAATCTTCATTTTAAATAAATCTAAAATATTTTAATTAAGGACCCACATAAGTAGGTAGGTAGTTGTTATTTCTAAACAGGAAGATAATTAGTTATATAATACTATATTTTATTAAGATCATTTGTACAGACGCCAGCTCATCAAGCTACCCGAACCTGTCAAATTTTCCCAATCACAAACAGACGCCAGCTCATCAAGCTACCCGAACCTGTCAAATTTTCCCAATCAACTTTGTGATTGGGAAAATTTGACAGGTTCGGGTAGCTTGATGAGCTGGCGTCTGTACTTTACTTTTATCTACGAAACTCGTGCAGCATGTAGTATCATTTTTTGTTATAGATTTAATTAGTTTCTTTTCATTTATTTTTGTATTAATTTGTATAATTAGTCATTTAATTTAGTACCTAGTGTAAACATTTAGTTGTGTACGTATATTGTATAAAAGCATTTTAATGTGCTTAAGTACATACTTATTAAAATAAATTTTATACTAATGAAAAAAAGTTTATTTTAAAACTTCATATAGTATAGAGCAGGGGTGGCCAACCGGTCGATCGCGATCGTCTGGTCGATCGCGACTATTAGTTCAGTCAATCGTGGCAAGGAAAAAAAATATAAATACGTAGAACAGACTGCACAACGTACCTAATCACTAACTGCACGCATCATCTTGTATCATTTTTCAATCGCCGTTCCGTCACGTTATTTATCCTCTCTTCTATGCATTTTAGCTCTCTTTTGTTTTCGGTGCGCGATAACAATAAGCGGGAAGCGTATGGGACGACGCTGGAGTGGGGCGCGGGCGGTTGTCAATCCGTCAGTCAGTCAGTTGACGACAGACTAGCGGAGTTACGAGTGGTTACGAGTTATAATTTCCCTCTTAATAAAATAAAAAATACTACATAATTGTGTACTGAACTATGCTGTTTCATTTAAGATTTCAAGAAGTATGTAATTGGTAGATCGCCCAGCGTGTCGTCAGTGAACAGTAGATCTTGGGTCTAACCTTGGGTCTGGCCACCCCTGGTATAGAGGTTGTGGTATTTTGTTATATACACATGCCATAAGGTCCACAGTGGTAAATGGTTGGATTAGAGCTGGGTAATGGCAGTTTATTTTTGTATCTGAAATTACAGGGTTGTGAAAAGTAAAAGAGATGTTTATCTTTTTTGACGAAGAGACAGATTTCAAGGATGTACTGGAAGGAGAGCTGAGGGTTAGGATGTTGTATTTAATATCGTTTATTTTATCGGCCTCATACATATTATTCTCGACTGGATTTGTCCACTGCAAAGGTATATTGCTATGATAAATATCCGATAATGTTATTGTTCAGAATAGAATAGAAATTTTACATAGGGTGACACAAGGGGCGATCTTATCGCTAAAAACGATCTTTTTAAGACAACCTTTAGACAGATTTAAAGGGAGAAAAGATAGACAATACTGCAGGTAGTCTGTGTACAGATTTTTATTTAATCTGTAAAAATAATAGCTATTGAGAGTTAGCTGAGGATCTCAGAAATCTTTGACACACAATTATTGTCTCATAGAGGACATTAATGCCGAATGCCATCCTTCCAAGGATTAACTTTCACGCACCGAAAATTCTATTGTCACCACCAAAAAATAATAACTAAGTATTACTATACCGTGGGAATCGGCATGACAGATCAAGAACGCCATATAATTTTCCAAGCCATCATTGTCAGAAGAAAAAATACTACGTGTAGTTAATCACCACATATTTGAAATAAAGAGTTCTTTAGGCGCGTTGGGCATTTTTCTGATGGGAAAAAACTATTGAACTCGCGCCACCTGTTACCGTAAGCGATACCGCGCGTGTTTTGTTTATAAGACGATTCACAAAATACCCGCTTCGGATATGTTCGGCTGTCCTCGGGATGTACTCGGTTTTAATGTATATCCGATATGTCAGTGAGTGATGGCAAAGTATTCTGTTTGTGTTTTGTTTTCACTTCTGTCGGCACTCCTGGAGTGCTACTGTTTTTTTTTTTTTTTTATTGCTGAATGGGCGCGCTCTTGACCTCGATCACGCCTGATGGAAAGCGATGGATGATTTCTATGATGGAACGAGCATGCCCAGAAGATGCCTGCTGGCTGAGGCACTGGAACTTCCATGCATCGACAAAACAGAGCAGTTTGCGTTTAGGTCCAGTAGATTGATTTAAAAAAATGTCATGATGACTTCACGGTGTGGGGGCTAAGGTCCCCCCGCTTCGCACAGTTTGTAGAATACTTGTATGTTTTCAATATTCTACGTAAGTTTTAAGTGAATCTTACATTAAATATGTTTATTCTGTATTTTGAGTTTAACAAACATACAATAATTTTTTTTTTATACGCGTAGATGGGGTCGTGTTTCCTATTGATTACACTAAGAAGAAACACAAAATCAATTGGACCCATGTAGTCTCTTTGCATTGACAAAACAGCACAGAAATAAATTGCAATACTGCCAAAGAGCCATGGAACGTAGCATGACAAATATACGCAAAACAGATCATGTAAGAATAAGAAATGAACAATTGATAACAAGAACTAAGCTACCAGACATCTTAACTAGGATTGACCAACAAAAATGGAGATGGACTGGCCACATGATGAGAGCAGATACAGAGAAATGGAGTAAAATAATAACTGACTGGTATCCAAGGAAAGTAAACGCAGCAAGGGGAAACAGATAAGGACATGGGAAGATGAACTGAAACAAACAGCGGGTCCCAATTGGAGGAGAGTGGCTCGTGACAGAAAACAATGGAAGGAGCTAGAGGAGGCCTTTGCCAAAAGGCACACTGAATTAAGGGACATTTTGTAACAACTAAACAGAAGAAAAAAAAATCAGAATAAAGGGCATTTAAATTTAAAAACCTCGGGGGCGAGCGTATTGCAATTAACCGGGACAAGTCCAAACTACGTCCGGTTCGGTCTGTTTTATATAACTCCAGACATTATCTTGTTCAGATCATGTGAGGACCATGCATATTACTATCGGAGATGGTCTTTTGGGGAAAGAACCTCATAGATTTCAGTGGACCTGTGCAGTCAGTGCACGCAATTATTATTATTATTTCGTTTATTTATTTACTTTACTTATTTAATTACATTTTTAAATATTTCTTAAAATATAAAAATAAGTAAAAAAAACATTTAAAAATATAAAAAAAATGTTGTCCGCCGGTGTCGGGACCAGGGTCCAAGCTACCGGTGGTTAGGGCTCCAGAGACAGGAACCTCCTCACAATGCGAGCCGTATCGAGGAGTACTGCCTTCTGAATCAGGCCCTTGATCCAACCGCCTAACGAGAGTCTCGATAGATGTTGATCGAGGCTTTCGGCTATAAGCTATAAGCTATATTATTATTATTATTATTTATTTATATCGAACACACGTGATTCATATTGTTGTTAGTAATACTTACAAACTATGTTAGCAACATTCTCATTATATAATATTAACCATAATTTACATCAAAATAAAATTAATCAATGTGTCAGTAAAATTGATTGGCTCGCCACTGTGGTACATTTGATAGGCTCAAATCGCGAATACGCAGAAAGCAAGCGTAAGCAAACGCCTCCTATCGCACAGACACGTTAAGAATGAGCATTGTCATTCTTTCTATGTGAAAAAAGGCCTTTGCTCCGAACATAATTATTTTGTTTCAGAAAAATTTGGTAAGTACCAGTAGCGAAAGTTCCATATAACTCGATTTCTACCGGCTTCGCTTTGAAAAATGGCACAGTCGGTATTCTATAGACAAATAATATAATCCGGCTTACCTCATAAAGATTGACTCTTCGCTACTGGTAAGTACAAGCTTACATCATTCTTCGTTCAACTTCAAAATCTTCATCAGACAAGTTCAGATCCTTGGTGGTCTACCCTCCTTTTAAGTAAAGCTAAAACTAAACATAAAGCATTAGTGATAAATAGTCACTAAAAACAAAAGGAAATTCAACGCATTTCTTTCCCAATAATTTAAAAACAGAACTAATGGAAGTTCTAAATTCGAACGACAATGGATGCGCACGAGTCACAATTGCGTTCTATTTCAGTTGTGTGCAAGCGCATATCCGCTCGATTGTTTACGATACAAGGGTGGCTAGGGTTGTGCCAGTGTCGGATATCCGCAGCTGGCGGATAGGGATGTATTAGAATGATTGGCGGATATTTTGTGTTACCTGGTTATTGTGAAGATGTGAGTAGTCGTCGGTTAGAATTTGGTGTCAATTTAAGAATAATATTCCAGATTACTCGTTACATAATCAAATTGCACGCGGTAGGTACAGTCAACAAAAGAGATAAGTATGCAGGATTGTAGGTCACAAACACAGTGAGGAGGGTGACGGTATGAAAACGTCCGAATCACCTTTAACTGTCTATTCATTAAATTTATCGTTACAGTACAGACACCAGCGCATCAAGCTACTACATACAATCTGTTTTTCTTTTATAGATATATACATAAGGTTCAAAGTTGATTGGAAAAATTTGACAGTTTCGGGTAGCTTGATGTGCTGGCGTCTGTACAAAATAAACCGCGCGTACGGCCCCTTTAGGTGGCGCACTGCTGTTGCCAGTTGTGAGCACTAGTCATAGAATTATAACGCCTAGAAACCGAGTACGCGCGATTTCAGTGAGGCACTTTCAAGTGAGTCTGAAAGGCTCACTACGTTCCGAACGTCCGCCAGTTGTCAAGGTCAAACGCTAGAGCAAACATCTCCGGGCTTTCCGAGACAATTTCATTAATAATGACTTATTGTGTAGTGAATGGGTGTCACAATGCATCAGAAAAGAATAAAAAACCTACCAACATATCATTTCATAGGTAAGTACTACAATTCGACTTGTATTTTGCTACAATAATGAATACAAAAATTAAATACGACAACAAAATTTTAGGCCGCCATGTTATGAAGGTGTTACCAGTTGCAATGAATTACCCTATTGTTCAACGAAAAATAAATACACACCCGTATTTTTTTTTTACAATGAACCCGAGATTTTTACACAACTGGCCAAAATTTTTTTAGAGAAAAATCAATATGGCGGCTTTGTAGCGCCATTTCGAGATTTGAAAAGAAACTATTTATTTTAAATTATTACAACATGGGTATCAAAATTAAGGTCTTGGTGAGCTCAATTCAAATATAAATAAATAATATACGGATATTTTATATAGATAAGTAGAGTGTACATGCAAAAAAAATCATCGTTATCAGCTGCA
Source organism: Luperina testacea (assembly GCA_927399505.1). Classification (NCBI taxonomy): domain Eukaryota; kingdom Metazoa; phylum Arthropoda; class Insecta; order Lepidoptera; family Noctuidae; genus Luperina; species Luperina testacea. The sequence continues at coordinate 2,472,809 of OV656774.1, forward strand.
AACAATTTAGTTAGACTTTAGCGAAAAAAACTTGCTATTCTTTAGACCAGTAAAAATACAACGTGTTTTTTTTGATATCCCATAACTCTATGGGGTCATTGTACTAATCATTATGAACAACTTTTACTAAGGGACCAAACCTGAAATCGCGAAAAAAAAATCAGCTGTTCCCTACATTTATGTTCGCATAACTCGTCAAAATGTTTGGTTTGGTCCCTTAGTAAAAGTTATTCATAATGATTAGTACAATGACCCCATAGAGTTATGGAATATCAAAAAAAACACGTTGTATAGAAATCGTGCGCTTCTAGTGTAAAGAAACTTTCACGTTTTTCCTTAAAATGATTAAAACCATTAATGCTGCTCATTCATGTACCTATTGAATGTTAACTTATAATAAATATAGATTTTAATTACAAATATTCGTTTTAATGTAAATTAACATGTTATTTTTATAACAAGCTTTAAATAGTAGAACTAGTACGTTACCAAGTACAAGATAAATAATCCGATTTTACGTAAGTATAAAATTTCCCCACTTTCGGGGAAACTACTACTGCACTGTACACACTCCACAACATCAGAGTTTTGTTTGAGTGCGTGTCGGCGATCGTAAATACGCAATGCTCACGCATACATCAATAGATTGATGTGTGCGTTTTTGCCTCACTTGAGACGAAGCGCTTGTATGAAGACTATCGATCTAGGCGTTATTAATCTATGGCACTAGTGATGTCGTATCGAGTGGCAAATCGATATTGCCACAACAGATTATTAAAAATTCAGTGCGGAGGAGCTGCATCCACCTCCGCAACATCGGGGAATCCCACCGATACAATGAGAATACTGGTGGAGCTGCCGCAAACACGCATCATCACTCATCAGGGATGCATATCTATTCCTACCCGTACGCAAAATACGCGCATTGACGTGGAGTTGCGGACACCAGCCCGTATTCCCTATTACCTATATCTATTCCTAATAATGGTGGCGAAACCATTAATTTTATTATCTGCAAACATCCCTAACGCACTACAGCGCCACGGCGGCAGCCGCAGCAGTACCTACTCTCAGTGAATTATTATATTACACTTGTAGATCGCTCTATGCCCGCTGAATGAAGCTGGTCCCCAGGACTCACGTGTAGAAGGACTGGCAGCTTTAAAAAGCGTTAATTCAACTGGTTTCGTGCATTTAGCTCGTGCTATCACAAGAGCATTAGGTTTACTGATACCCAATATTATGTGGTCTGTTATAATACGGATACAGTTGAAATACACAAAAATCAAATCATGAAATTTCTTATTCCCCCAATTCTACTCCGTCGCATCGCATCGCCTGCCCGCGCTATTACGGCATTTTCGCTTAGCATTCTTTCTGAGTTTTCTCTTTTTGCTCGGCTCCTAGGGCCTTAAGGCTCGTGCACACAGGCGCGACGCGACACAAAGGCGCCGCAAGTCGCGCAACGAGCGGTGCCTTTGTGTCGCGTGTCGCGTCGCGCCTGTGTGTACGAGCCTTTAGCGTGATGTTAAATAACCTATAGCCTTTCTCAAGAAATAGGCTATCAAATGCAAAAATAATTTTTAAAATCTGTCTGGTGGTTCCAGGGATTAATAAACTCTCCAGCTTTATTATTAATTAGTATAGATGCCAATGACAAGATTATATTATTAAGTCTTCGCAATTAAGAAGCATTTACGCTTTACGTAGTTGAAAACCAGCGTCAGGCACCAGTTGTCTGGCATTTTTATTTATTTGTATAGATTCTATACATTCGCGTAGCACATCATTAGCATTTGCTTAACTTGAACAATACATAGATTGATCTACACCACGGATATCTGAATCTACACAGTAGGTACCCACTTCCCCCGATCCCGTTTGTCTATAAATAACATAAATCATTACAAAAATATAATTAAACCCATATGTTAAGTATTTGCGCACGCGACTTCGAGTAGGGTGAGTGGCCCCGCCCCATTCATGTCCTCGTAATTAGGGTTCGCATTGACCAAAACAATTTATTATCGCGCACCTGGGGTTCCGTTTGATAAATTGTTGTATTGTAATTAGTTTTAATGATTAACTAAACGTGTAGGATCGGGTGTAAATGATAGGGTCGCGTGGTTATTTTGGTGAATGGCTAATTGTGGTTATTAAAGTTTTCGTCAGCTGTGGGTGCAAAAGGTGAATGCAGAGTTTTCCAGTGTTCGTAGGAGTGACTGGCAGGGAAAGGTAATTAACTGAATATTCAAACTCACGTTGCAATAATTTGTGATCACTTATTTGTCCCTATACTTCCCGTGAGTGTCGTAAAAAGGGTCGTACCGGAGGATGGGCAGCAGCGTTCTCTATGCATTCCACCACCATACCATACTGCGATCGCCAACCCGCCTGCCAAGCGTGGCGATTATGGAAACCCGCCCCTTTTGGGGGAGGCCTATGTCCAGCAGTGGACGTCTTTCGGCTGAAATGATGACTTATTTGTCTTGACGAACAGGATGCCTACCATGATCTAATTAAAAACGATTCAAAAGCAAGACATTTCAGTTTAGGTTCTTAAACTGCATCGCTTAAAGTCGAACCATGAAGTCCATTACGCGCAGCGGCATTTGGATCGTTAAAAGTGAATGAAAGATCGCAATTTGTGGCTGAACCGCGTTTGAAACGTTTTTGGTGAAAAAGAGACAACGCTATTATTATCAAATAAGTTTGTTTCGCGCACATTGTAGTGTCAGACACGTTCAGAAGCAAGTAAAATTTTATTTGTTTTTAACTCAGTATCATTACTTTAAAGTAAAACAGACACTCAACAGTTGTTTTTAAGATTCCACGTTAATACGGTAACTATTGTTAAAATAATTCTTAGTCAAAGTAGATATTTATTTACCATTTGGCATTTATTAGACGAAAAAATATTTATATTTCGACTTAATAAAACAATGTTTCAGTTTCGAACGTACCAGAGTAAAAAAAGTTGTGTCTGCTGTCATGTCACTGTCAGTTTGTTTTTTTTTTTTTTTAAAGTCTAAGGTCTGAGACCATGCTGCCTAGTCATCAGTTACTATTTTTTTTCTTAGTCTAACATTACATTAGAATATGGGTGTACACATTCTAATGTATTAGGAGTATTTGGCAGCAAATGTATCGAATCAAGTTTCCCGGTAAACTTCGCTGAGGTAGCCAAAACTACAAAAAAATTCTCAGCGCCATTTTACCGGAATCGCGTCTGTTTCAATGATTCCACATATTGTCCAGTTGCGCAGAAACTTGAGATACAAAACTACACCAATTTTACATCACAATATCCACTAGGAATCAATTTGCGAATAAAACAGCCAACTAGACTTCACTCGAAGAAATCCCGCCAAAAACTCCCTGTCAGTTTGTGTGCCTGTGTCAGTTTAACTAGATAGTCTGTGGATTATTGTACTCTGTGGTTGTGTGGTGTTAAAAATGCATGTAAAATATGACGGAGAAGGTATAGTGTGTCTCGTTATTATCAGCCATATTTAACTATTGTGGGCGTACAGTGGGTATGTGTTGGTTATTGCGCAATAGAAAAACGTTTGCAGTTCAAAAAGATTATAATTTCACGAACAATATTTAGTCACACTAGCAAATTACACACTGTAGGTACACGACACAACCAGATACGGAACGCTGGACAGTTTCTAAGCACATGTGGTCCGTACGATGTTCAATGTCCAAATCCAAAATCCAAAGTGAGCTCCACATCGTTCTGTCGAGCTGTTTTCTAACCCCCACGGACTCAGGCTAGACTCTGTCAAGCGCCGCCGGGTGGCGCTAGCGTTCCGAATAGTCAAATGCATGACCGGATGCGACAAATACGTATTTTAGACTTTAAAAGAAAGATTAAAGTACACTTACACTGGTTTTTGTGAAATTCCACTAAAATAGCACTAAAAAACTTTGTTTTCGCCAATAATTCACCAAACGTTTCAGTTTATGTTAGAGAAATAGTAACTTTTATTGAATCGCTTATTTTGACAGTTAGCGTTTCAGTTTAGGTTGCTCTATGGATGTCATGGTACCAAATACAGTACAAAATTGAATGAATGAAACCAAAACTTGCGACTCAGTTTGGAACAATCGCTGTCAGATAGCACGGCCTAAATTGAATCGTTAAACTGACTTCATGGTACGAATTAGACGAACAGTTCAGTTTAGGTCCTAAAATGGATCGCGTTAAGAGGTCGTGGTAGGCCTTCTGTCCAGTCAAGTAGATCCGACTTTGAGAAAAAGTTTAATCGTTGAATCTGACTCGGCTGGGCACCGTTCGGGAAGCTAAGAAATACCTACACGTTACACATACCGAAGTGTTTCTAGACGAAAGTCTTCGTACAATGAGTGTTGCCAGTGAAATGTAGACATCTGAAAAGTAGACATTTTTAAATGTACAGACGCCAGCACATCAAGCTACCTGAAACTGTCAAATTTTCCCAATCAACTTTGAACCTTATGCTTTACCGATAGGTAAGCGATAAAGTTGAAAATCTATTAAAGAAATCTGACAGATTGTAGTAGGTTGATGTGCTGGCGTCTGTACAGTCACGAGCACCTTACACTTAGCTCACGTTCACATGGACGTAAAAATATCGCGTTAGAATTTTATCCAGCACTGGTTTTTCAACTTTCGTTGTTGAGCCGAGCATCAATGAGAATCCAACAGAGCGCATCCCAGTGCGTCAAAAAACACATGTACAATGCGTGCCACGTAAGAAGAGACTTGACCCCGCCTCCCCCGCTCTTTCCGCCGCCCCTATGACGTCCGGTCCCGTCCCGCACTCAGACCTCATACCGCTAAAGATACCTAAAATCGTGTTCTGCGCATGTCAGACCACGTGGTGTGTCAAGTCTCTTCTTACGTGGCACGCACTGTACCTATTTGATTTTGATTTTGAAGTCGCCGCGGGAAAAACACCCGTACATACGGAAGCGATTAGCTCCTAAAGTATGATAAACATTTTATGGTATTACTAGCTTCCGCCCGCGGCTTTGCCCGCGAGGTATGTCGATAAAAACTATCCTACGTCCATCCCCGGGATGCAATCCATCTCTGCCAAATTTTATCGAAATCCGTTCAGTGGTTTAGGCGTGAAAAGGTAACATACAGACAGACAGACAGAGTTACTTTCGAATTTATAATAATAGTATGGATGAACAAAGATTCATCGAAACCATACTATTATGGTCTTTTCTCAAAGATAAAATTTTGATTTCACGAGAAAAATGCTCGTGTATCCTCCTTCAAATATGATTCAATTGGTGAAGAAGATTAACAAAAAGCGTTCAAACTGTAAAATTGTACTCTGTATTTATGCTATTCATTACTTACATTATTATGTCATTATGTCTTAGTTAAGGCGACTACATAACCTAAAGCGCGGTCTTTGTCGGACTGCATAGAAAAGAAAGAGAAGCGAGATGACACAACGCTGGTAATTTATTGCAAAATATGAAGCAATTATCTATTTACAAAAAATCTATTGTTTGGACAAAAAAATTAAAACACTTATAGTGCTTTAGTATGTTGCTTGTAGAATAATCTGACAAAACATCATAATGACTGTATGTATATTAGTATGGTTTTTATTGTAAAAAGAAAGTTTATAAAGGTATGTTCATGATTTTTTTCTACCGTATAAAATTAATTGTATTATGTTTTCAACACACTATCTACATCGCATATATCCTAAAGAGTATCATATATTTTTCTGATTTTGTTTACTGTAGTCGATCATATACTTTTATTGTTTCTAAAACTTGCTTTTTTTGTGTTTAGGTCCTGTAAGCCCCTTAACTTAATAGTTAATACATGTTCACATCAGCAAGGTGTAATTAATTAGGGATATTCACGATAATCCCTACATACCCGATATACAACCTGAATGTAACGACGTAGTTGGTACATCCATAGCATTAAGGCTCCTTCAAATAGGCGCGACACGCGACGCGACACAAAGGCACCGCAATTCGCGCCACGAGCGGTGCCTTTGTGTCGCGCGCCATTATATCGCGTGTCGCGCCTGTTTGTAGGAGCCTTTAAGCTAAGCATAAACTATACATAGTGTTATGAATGAAAATGAACGGGCATTTTATAGATTTAGTGGGCTCCAAGATTAGTTGATATTTTTCCACTTCAGTTGTGAGGCCCACATTCATCATCTCATCATCTGCCTGGCCTTTTACCAACTGTGTTGGGGTCGGCTTCCAGTCTACCCGGATGCAGCTGAATAGCAGTATTTTACATGGAGCGACTGCCTATCTGACCTCCACAACCCGGTGACTGGGTAATACGATACCCCTTGTTAAGACTGGTTGTCAGACTTTCGGGTTTCCGACCACCCGTAACGACGGACAAAGTTCCACGAATGACAGCTGGGACCAACGGCTTAACGTGCTTTCCGAGGCACGGCGGGGTCTTGGTAGGTAAAGATGGTCACCCATCCTCGGACCAACCGCGGCCAGCGTAGCTTCACCTGATCGAACCGTGCGGCCGTTATTACTTGGCTGACTGCGGCCTTTATAATATTAACTCGTGAGAGTTACTTCTATACGAATCTGTAAAAATATACCCACCTCCCCCTTCACCATCTGGGAGAACAATTGTCAGTCAGTGAGTGGTAATCGAGCTTTATATAGTATAATGTGAACAAGGTCCGTCCCCCCCCCCGGTCTGTCTGTGTCTGAAAGCGATAAACTCAAAAACCACCAAACGAGTTTTCATACGGTTTTCACTAATGGACGGAATGATTTCTGAGGAAGCGTTAGGTGTATAATTAATTAAGGTTTTGTGTAAATTGGCTGAAATATGACGATGTTTGTTGGAGATGTCAGAAAAACTCATGCTGACTAGGAGGAGCTTTACCGTGCCGTGTATACCAATATAAGTCTATTCAAAGTTATGTTTCAAATTAATATTATTTCAAGTTAAACAAATATCAACTTTATTTTTAATGGTAATTAAGTTGATTTCAGAGTGACTAGCACCATTGAAAAAGTTATAAAAAGTTTGAAGTTGTAGCGCAAACTGAACTTTATTGTGTGGGATTTAAAGTTATTTTTCCATAAACTCATATTTGTTTACATTTTTGGCAGGTAAATCGCGAATGCAGATTATATGAAAACCGTGTATGTAAATAGGATATTTTTCGACATCAACGCGAGCAAAGCGGCAGGCAAAAGCTATAAAACAGAACAAACAAAAACAATCATAAAACAATAACATAACATTAAACATAATATACAGGGTCAAATTAAATTATCTAGCGAAACTCTTCAAACGTGATACAAAAAGAAAGAAAAAAAGAAAGAAAGAAAATACGTTTATTTGCGGCAAACATGACGCATAAAAATAAAAGACACAAACAACAGAAAAACAAAAATAACAATTTGGGAGAAAGTATGCGTCACATCTACGCAAAACGGCCAACGCTCAGCATAATGCTAAGACCCTATACGAGACAGAGCCCCAGCGCTGGTTTTCAGCGACAGCCGGTGATTGACGTGATGACGTCAGCCAGTGCAGCATACGAAATTAATTTGACGACATTTTTTGTGGGGTGATCGTCCGCGGTTAGTTCTTTACTTGAAAATCCAGTTAAAAAACTATTTATTTGTGTAAACTTCACAGACGTAATTAGTATCAATATGTAAACACAATAAAACATATTTTCACTTCAGTAGCTCAAACATGTAGGTTTTGCTGCGTGAAATCAGTGAGCAAAATGCGATTTTGCTCACTGAGTGAGACAAAGAACTTTTTAATTTTTTTTTTTTTCTGAAAGCCGCGAATATGTTATTGAGTCTTGGGTTAATCATACAATTCGAAACATTCACAGTTTCACACTCTATCTCTTTCCCGCCATTAGAAAGAGAGAGAGACAAAGACCAGCCCTTTCGAAGTTCGGATTTTGAATTCGACCTCAAAGACAAACACGTTCGGAATTTCGTACTAACTAAAGAAATTTTGCAAAAAGAAAATTATGTCTTTTAATGTAATTTATTGAATTTTTAACTTATTGTTGTATTTAAACGAAAATAAGTATTTACTGCAAATAAAACTGATATTTAACTTGTAAATATTTATTTCTAGTTTAAACAAATGTTAGGTAGGTACGTAATATATTTTGATTAATAAAATATCATGGGTGCTATTTCCGAACACGCCTTAATTTAAATAAAAGACCGGGAATAAAATTTCGTGACTGAGTTGAATAAGTTAAAAAATATTAAAATAATCGTAAAATATGAGTAAAACTAGCGACGAGAACAGTATTTTAACACCGGAAGAGTTAAAACAACAAGTTATTAATGCAGAATTAAGTTTCCTACCTGAGAAGTCTCGCGAGAAATATCTGAAAGCATACCATGTCTTCAATGAATGGAGACTTACAAAGGGCGCAAGCAGTTTTTCGGAGACGGTGTTGCTATCTTATTTTTTAGATTTTATAGAATTGGTATCTACCTACCTGCAATGTTAATTATTTTGATTCACAATAAATAGTTATTTCAATCTATTCCTGTTTATTATTTTATCTCCTAAAGTGTTCTCGCTGCTGAAGTGAAAAGTTATGTGTGTTACACGAGAGCAAAGATTTTTTGCATCTCGTGGCTTTGAATCCCTCGCCACACTCAAGATTCAACTTTAGAATCACTCGCTACGCTCGTGATTCAATACTTGAATCCTTCGCTTGCTCAGGATTCAAAATCAGCACTCGCAGCAAAAAACTACTTTGCTCTCTTGTTGCACAAATAACTATTTCTCAGCTCATACTTCAAGTACCTACCAACAATACCAGCGGTCAATGACCCTACAAAAAAAACATCAAATTAGTTTTATCATATTTAGATATCGATACGTCGAGTTTCGCAAGCTAATTTAATTTGATCCTAATTGAAGACACATCAAAGGAGATGATCTCCAAAGAAAGAGGCGACGATAGCAAATAAATCCAAAAGCCGATAATATAGATAATATACGACAACAACTGACTAGTCGAGGCAAGGGGAAGGGGAGACAGTCATTATTACTTTTAGATAGTTTTATGGCGATACTTATTGTGGAAGTTCGGGTGCATTCGGGAAAGTTCGGGTGTTATCGTGTTGATTTTCTTGGAATGCTCCTTTTCTGAAACCGATGTTGTTTATTTTAGCAGTGTTTCTTATTGTTGTGTTATTGTGGTCTCAAACTCAAAGCATTTATTTCAATTAAACCATTTACAGGCACTTTTGAATTGTCAAGAAGTCGGTCAGTCAGAAAATCTGAAGCTAGTTGCCCATTCCAAAGCGTAGGTACCTATGGAGAAGAACGGGCAAGAAACTCCATGGACACTCTTTTCAAATTATATTTTACAAAAATATAAGTTACATCATTACTTTTGATTTTAAAATTATATAATGTGAGAACGATGTAAAAAATTAAGAAAGACGTACGTGTTAAAAGCGTCTTTACCAAGTCACAGATAATCACAAATTATTTTACGCAGATGGGTCCTGCACACAACTCACTTTCAAGCGCAATCCGAGGTTTTTGAACGAAATTCATAATCCATTGCTTCATAAGTTTGAAAACTTTGTCTGCTCAACAACGTAAATAATGCAATAAACGTGGCAGAACTCTCAAATGAACTGTAAAATGAATGGCATTGCGATAGATTGCCATCTGTGTAATGTAATTACTCTGCGGATATAGTTTATTGCACGTTTATATGCCCCCGTAAAAACTTATCTAGATCAAAAACTTTTCCGTCCATCCGTGCCTCCGAGACACTTTCAACTCTGCCTACCTAGGGGGTAGGCAGAACTCTGCCTACCCCCTAGGTATTTTTATAGCACTAGCAACTGCTAGTGCTATAAAAATTTCCCAGGATAAAATTGACTTTACAATATTTGCAAAATGCTTTAAAAAAGCTGGACGCTTCACCGAGCTACGTTCAAGAGCACTTGAAACTATCCTGTCGATATCCACAACCAAAAATCAACTTTATGACTCAAATCCTAAAGTTATTTAAAGTTACTCAAAATTCGCATAAAAGTACCGGAGATGCAGTACATTTATGCATACAACTTCTTATATATGTCTTCGAATTTTTGGTTCTAGGACATGCCGGTTTCCTCACTATGTTTTCCTTCATCGGTTTGAGCGGTGTCAGTGGTGATGAAATTAATTACACAAAGTATGCCTGGGTTCGAATCCACGACCTACAAACTCGTAAGTCGGGATCGTTACCACTGAGCCACTATTCCTTACAGATATTACCTACAATCATTAATTAATGATGGACATAGCCATCGATATAGCTACTTTGAAAATACCCTAACATCACTTTAGGATATTTTATTTCCAAGAAAAGGCAAGTCTTGAATGTAAATATCTTCAGTTTCCAGCCTATTTGACTAAACAGATAAAGAATCACATTGAAACTCACAAAAGAGGGCCTACAAATTGATACATCAATAATTACACCATTAACTGAGAAAACACAATCCAATCTCAGCCTTATCGCTTATAGAATGGAGGTTAAAATTGTAGGGAAGTAAGTGCGGGTAAAAGAGACGTTATTTCAAGTAAATATTGAAGGGAGGAGCAAAAAAGTTAGTAATAAACAGGACGCAGAAGTAATAAATTATTTCCATTTACTCTCACAAGTGTTGAAAGTAGAAATGTTTTCTGTAGTACATTGAAGGTTAAGACGTCCGTCGGTCTGTAATTACGGCTTGTATTTTTAACTGAATTCAAAAAAAGAAGGAGGTTCTCGATTCGGTTGTATTTTTTTTTGTTTTTACCACCGTACGCCGTCATTTATAAACCGATTGGGAAAATTCTTTTTTAATTTAATAGGATATGTGGGAATTCGTGACCGTGGTGGATAAGTAATACACTGGAGTATGTTGTAAATAGGTAGCGATTAATTTATTACGATATCAAGTAACTAAAGCTAGTAGTTACACTTGACACGAAAAGGTAAAATTAAATAATGTTACATGAAGACATAAAACTAATAGAAACACGAAGCTCGCCGTAAACTATTACGGCGAGCTTCGGCGAGTAAAATATGATCGGGGGTCAGAGAGGACCTCGCACGATCGTAGTTCAGCACAGACTGAAGCTCCGAACCAAAACTCTACCACATCACTAAACAAAGGACGCGGCAAATCCACATCTGCCTTTTAAAAGTATAATAAAACACGAGAAATGCAAATGGGTACAATACAAGACAACTAAAAATAACAGAACAATGAACCTTAACTAACAATAGCAAATGGGTACAATACAAGATAACTAAACATAATAGAACAATGAAGAACCTTAACTAAAAGTAAAGAATCATGAAAGACAATAGTACCTATAACTTAAATCGCTTGCAGATGTGGTTCGTGGGAATAACACAAAAATGAAACTTTCTAAAAATAATTACAATAAGTTCCTCTATAAAAATATTACATTCTTAAAACTATGCAAGGGATGGGTACGTAAGACACAGTCCCTACAGATATACTTCCAGATCGGTCCTATTTTTATCAAAATCCAGTTCTGATGATGAGATCCAAGAGGACTTGAGGGAACTGGTAATTTGGTAACACACAATCAGTAGCAATTAATGAAAATTAATAGAGTAACTGTGTAGTTTCTTGCCGCCGGCCCTTCGCCATAGGAAACGACCAATAGGCGTGGCGACAGTATCAAATAATCAAAGATTTAATGATTTTAGGGGAAAGTACACATTAAAAGGATTTAAAACACTGATTTAGTTTTATTTAAAAACTTGAGATTAATCGGATTTTCACTAAAATAAAAGATGAAAATACGGCATTCGGCCATTTTGACTGAAACGCCAATCACAGCGCATGACGTCATGCCTATGTAAACATCACTTGCGTTTTGTTGACTACTACCTATTACGCATTTGGATCGATTTTTTATTAATTTAAGTGTAATTTATCCACTCCACTTGACTCTACAACACGAATCTATAACAACATGGTTTCGCCTTGCGAGCTTTAACCATTGAACTCTTATTATTTGCTTGTTTGGGACATATATAAACACCTTGTTGGGAGTGGTTATTGATGTGTTTTTACACTGAGGCACTGCACACCACTTTGGAATTCATTTTTATCAGATGAAATATGCAATGTTTGTTTTGTCAACACGCGCAGTCAGAGGAAAGGTAAACACTAAACGTAAAATGTGTCAAATGTGTCAGCTTGACACATTTGACGTTTAGTGTTTACCTAGGCGTGACATCAGACCCGACGCCATGACACTGCGAGCTGTTTTCGCGCGCTATTGAAAAAAATATTAGAAAAATGTCTTTAAACTTCGTTCAACTTTATTTTATAACCGAAATATAGGTTTTTTCGTAAATAGTAAATGTGTATGTACATTACGGAAGAGGATTTCAAAATCATTCGTCATCCCTGACGTTTCATAAGTGCCCATTTAGGTTTATGTGAAATAAAATATTTGGATTTTGAATGTCTTTCATTTTGACAGTTCAGCAACATTCATTGCGTTATTTACGTTGTTGCATACAATTTTTTCGAACATACGAAGCAATGGATTAAAATACCTAGTAATATCCTTCAAAATTATTCAGATTGTGATTTAGTGTCTTACGCAATTAGGATGCTGTTCATCTTTTCTTATGCAACCCACGGGTAGGTAACCATTTATCTTACTTGGTACTGTGGGGGGTGCCGATGAGAGCTTCACGATATAATTGAAAAAAGCTTCTCCTAGAATAAAATATATTTACGACTTTACATTATTACGTTATTTCTAGCACTGCTTCTACTAAACAAAAAAACCATATTAGAATATTTGAAAATTTAAAAATTGCTTGAACGTTCGAATGGAACGCACCGGCAATTATAACCAGCCTGTACTGCTAAAGGTAGGGCCACACAGATAGTCTCTACAGTACACACGACCAAATAAAAAATACTACGGGATTTTTTTCAAAACATTTACAAAAATGATAGTTAGCAGCTGAAGTCAAACTAAAACCTAGTATTTGTAGGTTACTCGAGAAAACTGTACAAGATATATGAACACTTGTGTGGGAACGCCCTTTCCGTTCGCGGATAAACAGAATATATTACAGTAGTAAATAAAATAAGTACTTACTTAGCGTTGTAACTTGTAACAGATTTATTGATAGAAAAGAATTCTTTGCTAGTGAAAGGTTTTTTTATTTGAAATGGGTTTGCTCTTGACTCTAGTCTAGGTCAGAGGTGACAGAGACAAAGTCTACGAAGGAGTGAGCTTACCCAAAAGAAGCCTGTTCACTCTTACTTTGAAGAGATTCGGGTTGTATGCACACGGAAACACAAACGCAGGTAGAGAGTTACACTCTTTTGCTGTGCGCATTGCCAGAATAATACCAGCTTTTTATTGTCAGCCACAGCATAACGAAGGTTAGCACTAAAGAAAGATTTGAGAAAAAAACATCCCTTGAAGGGGTTCAATGGGTAATGAAATTTTTTACGGAAATTCGTCATTTTTTATGATGGAAAATCTCAACGGGCTGGCAGACACACATAAAAATCACCTTACGAATCACCTCAGCAAAGGGGGTATCCCATATTCTCCGATGTAAGGGTAAGTACAGCATCCAGTAAAAGACACGCGAACTTTAACAGAAACTTCACGGCTGTATGGTTGTGTGTGACTGTACCTCGAGTGCAACACTTGCACACTTTACTGGTACACTCAAGTACGCAACGCTCAAAAGCCTGAGCAAAAAGAGTTTGGCGTGCTATTCGGGTGTGCATTTGGTGGTGAGAGATGGCGTAAGTTTTCAAGCGTTTAGATTTTTAATTCAATGTTTATTTGCAAGAATTTTAGTACAGATTTTTACTATTTTACTATAAGCTATTCCCCATGCAAACGTTGTTATCATTGTAACTGATGAAGCCTTTCGAGTCGCTTCAGCTGTGGCAGAAACAATGCCAGTTTACATCAATGCTCACACACAACAACGCATCCTGTGACCTGTAAAGGCTCCTGCAAAAAGGCGCGACGCGCGAAGCGACGCGCGACGCGAATCGCGCGCGACACAAAGGCACCGCTCGTTGCGCGACTTGCGGTGCCTTTGTGTCGCGCGCGATTTTATCGCGTGTCGCGCCTGTTTGAAGGAGCCTTAACGCTGTTGAGAAAGTTGCTAAGGCATTCTAACCATTGTTAGTCCTACCGTTCAACTGGTGCAGCTTAAGTTTTTAAGACAGTGGTGACTGTAAATGACGGCACTAGTGTTTGACTTGATGATGTCAATAAACGCTCTTGACGTTATCTGACGGCAATGTTGTTTAAGTTGCTGCCGCTGAACCGATTTAGATGAAATTTGCTATAGAGATAGTTTGAGTCCCGGGAAAGGACATAGGGATAGTTTTTATCCCGATATTCCCACGGGATCGACACTTATGGGGGTGAAACCGCAGACGTTAATTTACCCGCTCCCGCTCCCGCTCCGCTCACCACGCAAACGCCACTCTATAGTAAGAGGCCAAAGCTTTGTTTCAAAAGGCTCGCCTTTGAAGCTAGTTGGACATTGTTCTTTTGAGAATGTCACGTCACTAATCACATAGTGATGTACCTTTGTTTCTTTCTGTAGAAAGTCTTTAATTAAATATGTTTGAAACTATGTTTTGGTATACTATGTATGAAGTTTATTTGTTCTGTAACTGATTAGTTAGGGTATGTCGGTCATTTCATACAAATGGAGGCAGCCATTTGTAAATGTTTTAGTAAATACTGTGATGTTCTGGCTGTTATTTTATTTAATCCGACTAGTCTTCAGTTCTTCATGTGAATAAACTGAAGAAAGTGGAGCACCAAAATGTATGGAGGGATGTGGTTTAGCCCCTTCAGAACGTACACAGCACGATCCTCAGTAGAGAAACACAAAAAGAATAATCGTACGAGCAATTAGCTCTTACAAAACTTTACCCTTAAGTTGCTACTGATACTTGGACTGATTACTTTAATTGTTGATGAAGAAACTGGCTGTTAGTAAATAAAACACTTTTTTAGTATTTGTATTTGTGTGGTACTTCCTGGCCGCGCCACAGTGGAAAATCAAAGAAACACGTTTCTAGATAAATTGTACCCTTTATGTACTTTAAGGTACATGTAGTGAAAAAAATTGTACCTCAAAGAATTATGAAATATAATGAAGTTTTGGTGGCGCGGCTGGGGAGTATACTTCCTGGCCGCGCCACCATGGTTTTTGTAAACTATTAGGCGTACCCGGACATAGTGTACACTAAAGAATTGTACCAAAATTGTACTTTTCCGTACGCTATAAAGAGATTCAAAAATTTTATTACTTTAGAAATTATAGCCTTGTGTTGGTGGCGCGGCCAGGAAGTATACTTCCCAGCCGCGCCACCAAGTTTTATTAGGCGTACCCGGACATAGTGTACACTAAAGAATTGTACCAAAATTGTAC
Source organism: Luperina testacea (assembly GCA_927399505.1). Classification (NCBI taxonomy): domain Eukaryota; kingdom Metazoa; phylum Arthropoda; class Insecta; order Lepidoptera; family Noctuidae; genus Luperina; species Luperina testacea. Next base: position 2,488,288 of record OV656774.1, read on the forward strand.
TTGTCCGTACGCTATAAAGAGATTCAAAAATTTTATTACTTTAGAAATTATAGCCTTGTGTTGGTGGCGCGGCTGGGGAGTATACTTCCTGGCCGCGCCACCATGGTTTTTGTAAACTATTAGGCGTACCCGGACATAGTGTACACTAAAGAATTGTACCAAAATTGTACTACCCAAAAACATAATAATATTACGGAATACTGTAATATATTAAGAGAAAACATCAAAACAAACTTAAGCGCATCAGCAGATTTGTTGATCTTTGTACCTACTGGATGTGGCCTCCAAATTAGAAGTACGTACTGGAATTATCTCGGTGGGATGGTTGTATAACTTGCGCAGAAGGGCGAGAAATAAGCAACACAATACGAATCGATATGCATAACAAGAAAAATTTACCTTCAGGAACAAGATAAGAACTTGGTAGGTACTTAGGTATTAGGGACGGTTAGAAACGAAAATCGTCAACATTGTTACTTTTACGTGTCAATAACTATGATTTCAAAAACTGAAATGTTGATCTACTTCGTCGTTAACTATATCTACCTACAGTACAAAAAGTTAATCAAAAAAGTTTAGGTACCTAACGAAACTATGATAAAAAACATATAAGTCTGAACCTGCTTTATATACATTGGCCTCCAAAAGCTAGTTGGCATTTTTACACTGCAGCTGTTACACACCACATTAAGATTTAAAATTCTAGTTCCAAATGTTGGAACTGTACACTATAACGTTGTTATCTACTAATTCAACCTATGACTTACCATAAAAAGTGATCAAGTAATCCCTCAGGATTACCTGATTAATTTTGTATTTTAAATCATAATGTGGCATGGCATCACAGCTGAAGTGGAAAAATGTCAACTAACTTTAGGAGGCCACTGTATATAATTATACGTATCTACCGATAGGTAATCAGTCGGATTATTAATAGAAACAGCATGGTATTTTTAACGTTTTAACTTTCACCAAATTAAAGAAACATGAATGAATCACATGAACATTTGGTGGCCCAGAAAAGGGCCCAGAAAAGTACTAAAACGTACATAAAATATAAATGGTGCATTGTATTATGTACACAATAAATTAAAGACGTATGATGGCAGGCAGGACAAAAACAAACGGCCCTTTTCAGGGCCACCAAATGCTCATGTGATACATTCATGTTTCTTGAATTTGGTGAAAGACAAAACGATAAAAATACCATACCGTTTCTATTAATAATCTGACTGATTATCTATCGGTAGATACGTATAATAAATATACAGTGGCCTCCTAAAGTTAGTTGACATTTTTCCACTTCAGCTGTGATGCCATGCCACATTATGATTTAAAATACAAAATTAATCAGGTAATCCTGAGGGATTACTTGATTATTTTTTATGGTAAATCATAGGTTGAAATAGTAAATAACAACGTTATAGTGTACAGTTCCAACATTTGGAACTAGAATTTTAAATCTTAATGTGGAGTGTAACAGTTGCAGTGTAAAAATGCCAACTAGCTTTTGGAGGCCAATGTATATAAAGCAGGTTCAGACTTATATGTTTTTTATCATAGTTTCGTTAGGTACCTAAACTTTTTGACGTGACAACGTTCTAATAAATCGATGAAGCTGGCTGCACACACGAAAAAACATGACTCATGTAGCGTTACCTCGCGGCCTTGCTCTGTAGCGTTCCATGGCGGCTTGAAGTGCAAGCGGGAGCGCGGTACGAGCGATGAGAGACAGATGATGTCGAACGCTGCCGAATCGGCCTCCGCGTTCGGCAATTTCATTAACGTTTTGTTATGACGTTTTCACGTTAAACTATCGCCCGTAAACCGACTTTACAGACAACCGATTTTTTGATTAACTTTTTGTACTGTAGGTAGATATAGTTAACGACGAAGTAGATCAACATTTCAGTTTTTGAAATCATAGTTATTGACACGTAAAACTAACAATGTTGACGATTTTCGTTGCTAACCGTCCCTAATACCTAAGTACCCACCAAGTTCTTATCTTGTTCCTGAAGGTAATTTTTTCTTGTTATGCATATCGATTCGTATTGTGTTGCTTATTTCTCGCCCTTCTGCGCAAGTTATACAACCATCCCACCGAGGTTATTCCAGTACGTACTTCTAATTTGGAGGCCACATCCAGTAGGTACAAAGATCAACAAATCTGCTGATGCGCTTAAGTTTGTTTTGATGTTTTCTCTTAATATATTACAGTATTCCGTAATATTATTATGTTTTTGGGTAGTACAATTTTGGTACAATTCTTTAGTGTACACTATGTCCGGGTACGCCTAATAAAACTTGGTGGCGCGGCTGGGAAGTATACTTCCTGGCCGCGCCACCAACACAAGGCTATAATTTCTAAAGTAATAAAATTTTTGAATCTCTTTATAGCGTACGGAAAAGTACAATTTTGGTACAATTCTTTAGTGTACACTATGTCCGGGTACGCCTAATAGTTTACAAAAACCATGGTGGCGCGGCCAGGAAGTATACTCCCCAGCCGCGCCACCAACACAAGGCTATAATTTCTAAAGTAATAAAATTTTTGAATCTCTTTATAGCGTACGGACAAGTACAATTTTGGTACAATTCTTTAGTGTACACTATGTCCGGGTACGCCTAATAGTTTACAAAAACCATGGTGGCGCGGCCAGGAAGTATACTCCCCAGCCGCGCCACCAAAACTTCATTATATTTCATAATTCTTTGAGGTACAATTTTTTTCACTACATGTACCTTAAAGTACATAAAGGGTACAATTTATCTAGAAACGTGTTTCTTTGATTTTCCACTGTGGCGCGGCCAGGAAGTATCACACTTTGTATTTTGTTATCAGCTGAAATAAGAGTAGAATATCATATCCTCACACATGATTCAACACAAAAAAAACATTTGTTGCGCAATATTATCTAAGCTAAAGTAATCCTCTGCCATGTCCATGCATAACCCATATAACCAAAATACCTAAAATCTGACCCAAAACGGGCACATATCGAAAAAACCAAAAAGCGTATTGCGATCCAAAACATTTTTCGTTCAACAGCAGAAGTTACACAACTCAGAAATTCAAAAAAACGCGGCGCTTCGGATTGGACTCGAAAGCGAAATAAAAACGGACATAAAACTTTTTTTTCTATGTTTTTGCCAGCGACCTCTCGTTCCGTATAATATTCATGGCCCGTTTTTTACACCTTACGCCTTTACCCCGCATAAACGTGAATTATATCATTTTTACCAACATTTTTGTGCGGAAATATCGGAAAATTGGGTATTCACATGAGAATTGTAAGATAATGACCTATGTATTTTATATTTTATTGTTTGTTTCGAATATAATGTGGGTAAAAGAGTTTTATGTTGGATGTAGGTTATGTGAGTAGTGCTAGTGTACAAACGCCAGCACATCAAGCTACCTGTCAAATTTTCCCAATCAGCTTTGAACCTTATGGTTTAGCAACAAAGTTGAAAATCTATTAAAGAAATTTGACAGATTGTAGTAGCTTGATGTGCTGGCGTCTGTACCTAAAGTAGGTTAATGAAAATGAGAACATCAACACATACGGGCTATAAATTGTCATTGGCTGTATTAATAGGTAGGTGTATCTACGTCTTTCTATTTACCTATGTATGTAAAAGTAATGCACTTAATAGGTCGAATCATTAATTTGATTAATTATTTTCTTTAGATTTCCTAATGAATGCTGTTAATAAGGCATTCATTAGGAAATCTAAAGAAAATAATTTACTAGCTGACCCGGCGAACTTAGTGCTGCCTCAGAATCAACGAATGTTGTGTTAACTTTTTCATAAAAAAAAGCCGTTACTAACAAAATGTAACATTAGAAAATTAATTATCTTCATTTTTTTTCGTGAATTATTTCCATGTTTTAATAATTATTCTGCTATTCGGGGCAGACAAATCCAACAAATCAAAGATGATAGAAATCGGACCAGCCGTTCTTGAGTTTTATTTAAGTATATGTATAGATTTATGTTTAATTAAAAAAACTTAATTACCCGTTCGGCAAGTAGAAAGGCTTATCTTAGGTACGCAATAAAATAATTAAACAAACTTCAGTTTACTTTTTTCCTTAATTAAAGTGTAGATTTGTAGGTTCTTTTTTCTGCGTTTTCATTAAATTTTCTGCAGGAAATACGGTAAAGTGAATGCATGAAGGAAATGAGCCCAGATAACAACACACAGATAATTTTGTACTACTTGATATATGTATATATTTTTTTTACTTTATCCTTACGCGTTTTATTAAAAATATGTAAATTAAAAGAAACGCCCCTTGCTGCAAACATCGTAAAAATTATATGGAGCACTTTTTATACGCAGAAAAACCCAGAGACGTTAAGTATGCAGAGGGGCTTGTGGCGCACGGGCCGATAATCAGGTTAAGCTACGCTTGCCGCGGTTGATCCGTGGATGGGTGACCATCTTTACATACCAAGACCCCTCCGTGCCTCGAACAGCACGTTAAGCCGTTGGTCCCGGCTGTCATTCGTGGATCTTTGACAGTCGTTATGGGTCGTCAGAAGCCCGTAAATCTGACAACCAGCCTTACCTAGGGGTATCGTATTACCCAGGAATTGTGGAGGTCAGATAGGCAGTCTCTCCGTGTAAAATATTGGTATTCAGCCGCATCCGGTTAGACTGGAAGCCGAAGCCAATATATTAGGTCCCCACCTATGAAATCAGCGTTTTGTATGGAGAATTTTAAAGAAGTTGCATTTTTCATACTAACATTTTCTTAATTTATTTAACAACCGTGAACACTAAAGTTTTAAAAATTTTATGCACTAATGTTTAAAAACTAAGATAACGCTTAGATTAGCCACTTAGATTAAGCGACAAAAATAAGTTTTGGCTAAGTTAAAACAAATACATAGTGGTCATTTCTACTAACAAAAAAGGAGTCATTTTTAAGGTATTTTTTATGTTTAGAAAACTATATGTACTAAGGTTTTTTTACTATTGGTAGATGTCTATGATGCTCATAATCCGATAGAATATCAAGCAATTGATGAATATTTTAAATATAGAAGTGACAAGGTTCTTTATTTGTGAGAAAAAAACGCCAATTTCATAGGTGGGGACCCAATAGTTGGGAAAAGGCAGGCAGATGATGAGACGTAGACTTCGACAAACAAAAAACAAAACACACTCATCGAAGAAGTGTTTTTTTTTTTAACATAATTATTTGGAACACGTGGCCCTAAAGGAAACCGCGCCAACTCACAATTTGTGCAATGATTGTACTAAAATTATATGCGTGCCAAGTGCCATGTGGTCATAGCCGGTCATGCTATCGCTAACTTCATTCTGATCTCCCCATCCTTCTCTCACGAATAGTTTCCCATTCAAATTTTATCTGTGCTTTCTCTCGCTCTCGCGCGGCCGTCAGTTCGCGTCGAAGCATAGAACGTGGTGGACGTACGTCTCTTTGCCGGCACACGTGACAACTTTCGTAAAAAAACATTGTAAATACTTTTTTTGAAAGTACCGCGGTGTTCACGCGAGTGTCAAAACAGTTTCTGTGATCAGTGTGTTGAATTTTCGTGAGATAAATATTTTTGTTTTGTGCATATTTTGGAATGTTGCAAAGATCACAGGTAGTCGAGCGGTTGTGAGCGCGTAGTGAACGGATTTCTATACGGTTGGTATTATTTTTCTCTTATCAAGTTATCAGTCTGTTGTCAGTACTGTTTCTACGTGGCTCTTGAAGTTTTTTCGATAAAACACACAGTTTTATCGTTATCGGAGCGAATTTGTTGATGTGCCCCGATGTAAACTTATGTTTGGCCAACTGCAAGCTACGTAAATGTAATAAATTCGAAGTTACCCGCATAATGAGTTTCATGAGAAATCCAAGGTTTTCCATGAATCGATTAGTAGTGGTTTCACACAATTGTGTAAATAGTGATTTGATTTAGCATTTTATTCATGTTTCTAAACTCTAACCGCGGTTGTAAAAACTTCAAGGTTAATGTTTAAAGCCTTATTCCATTAAATTTGTGTCTGTTCACGCAAAAACTCCGGCCGTTCACGATGATAGCTTGTTCACTGACAGTAATTGGCTGGAATTATATTTACATAATTTTTTTTGGACGTTAATCAAAGAAGTTGTATTTTAGTCGAACTAAGACAATATATTTTCTATTAAGTTCAAGGGTAATTAACTCGCGGAACTTACCGAGTTGGACCGTACCCACCTGTTTTTGTAATGAAATAATTTTGAAATCGGCGTCTATTCACACTATGGCCCATGCTGGACCGGTTTAGCAATTAGCTTCATTGACATCGGAAAATTTCGCAGATGGATCTCAAATACCTAAAAGTTAAGTAAAAGTAATGATCTAATGATAGCTCAAAATCTCTCATCGTCATTAGGCATTGGTCAAACCATAGATCATCATCTGCCTAGCCTTTTCCCAACTATGATGGGGTCGATTTCCAGACTAACCGGATGCAGCTGAACACTTGTATTTTACATGGAGCGACTGCCTATCTGACATCCACAACCCAGTTATTGGGTAAAACGATACCCCTTGGTAAGACTGGTTATCAGACTTTCGGGCTACTGACTGAGTACCCGTAACGACTGTCAAAGATCCACGAATGACAGCCGGGACCGAGCCACGGAGGGGCTGCCCATGCAGCTGTTATTACTTAGCTACAAGTCTAAGATATAAGAAACTAGCTTCCGCCCACGGCTTCGCCCGCGAGGTATGTCGATGAAAACCATCCTAAGTCCTTCCCCGGGATGCAATTTATCTCTCTGCCAAATTTTATCGAAATCCGTTCAGTGGCTTAGGTGTGAAAAGGTAACATACAGACAGACCGAGTTACTTTCGAATTTATAATATTAAGGCTCCTTCAAACAGGCGCGACACGACACGCGACACAAAGGCACCGCAAGTCGCGCAACAAGCGGTACCTTTGCGTCGCGCGCGATTCGCGTCACGCGTCGCGCCTGTTTGTAGGAGCCTTTAGTATGGATATTTCGATGGGTCAACGGTCGTGTTTCAACTTGTAAGTAGTAAAGGCTGTACTTACTATTTCCACAAATCGATCAAAGCAATAGCCAATGGGCGTTTACTTGAAAAAAAATAAAATAAAAAGTAACAAAGGCTGAGTAAGAAACAATGTTGGATAATGTGAGCCCCCTTGCACTGAACCAAGGTAGGTACAGACGCCAGCACATCAAGCTACCCGAAACTGTCAAATTTTCCCAATCAACTTTGAACCTTATACTTCAGCGATAAACTTGAAAATCTATTAAAGAAATTTGACAGATTGTAGTAGCTTGATGTTCTGGCGTCTGTACTACCTACTATCGTTTTCTTTTTGTGAACTGTATGTATACCCACCTACTACCTACATCTGTACTGTATTAATAGGTACCATGATAAATAAATAAATGATAAAAAACACTGTACACCTAGGTGCCTATTTATGTAAAATATTTTCATCACCGAAAATGACAAAACAGTTTCACAGCATCGTGATGCTATTGTTTCAATTTAGATATAAATTGTGTAACTTGAAATTTAATTGAAAAAAAAAATGCAAGGTTTAAGTTAAAACGCTACACAATAAAAAATAAATTTATATCGCGTTGCAAAAATGAACGGTTCAACTTCGAAAATGGTGTAACTCCAATTTGCAAATTTTGGCGTCGTTTTTATTTTATTACCAAGTTATTATAGTAATGTAACGAGTATCAAATATCTTATTACTAATTATAAACCGCACGTCATCTTATCTCTGTTTGTTTTCTTGTAATTAGAAAGATTACTACATACTCCACATAGCCTTGTCTATTGATTTGCGATAGGCACGTCTTAGACCGATAATATCGGCGCCGTAATTATGTACTCGTCAGTTTTAATTGTAATAGGAAACTGTGTTGTTAAAGGCAATGTTTCTTGTCTCATTAGAGTAGAAGTAATTATGTTGACACTACAGTAATATTAGAAAGAGGTAAAATTTGTTTGTTTGTAAGTTATTATGTTGGAGATTTTTCTTTGGAACTTTCAGTTGGATTTGAAAAATTACTTTTGTATTTCATAGCCAAATTCTTGAGGTAGGCTATAGGTTATTTGACATCACGATATGACCCTTAGGAGGTAAGCAAAAAGATAAAAATCAGAAGGATCGCTATGCAAAAACGAATTAATAGTGCGGGCAGGCGAAGAGATGCGACGGGGATAGAAGCTAGTACCACAAAAAACTATTGCAAAAATCTAAAATTATCGATATTTCTCATATTTGTTGACCAATACGTTTTTTTTTCTATAGACAATCAAACGTTTTCTGATGCAATGTCTGTCTGCTTTGCAAAGACTCCGCTAAAATCTGCTATAGTCTGAACCAAAAGTATCTGATGAAAATCTAACCAAATAGATCAGAAAACTTATCAGTGGATGCCATATTGCAGTTCCACAAGTCTTAGGTACTAATTAATTGTGTGCTTTGATTTGATTATTTGAATATTTAAACCCGAAATTCTAATGTTTTATTACCTTAAACATGTTCATTTGACGACCGACTACCTATTAGCTACTTACTTTGTGAAGATATCCAATTTAAGGCTCCTACAAACAGGCGCGACACGCGATATAATCGCGCGCAACACAAAGGCACGCACGTTGCGCTACTTACGGTGCCTTTGTGTCGCGCGCGATTTTATCGCGTGTCGCGCCTGTTTGAAGGAGCCTTTATTAACTTAAACGTTTCCTTGGAATTTTCAATAACAATTATTAACTTAAATCAATCTCAAATCTAAGTAAAATTTAATTGCTGGAAGCCCAACTTCTATGTTCCTGGAACTTCGTAATACCTTCGTGCTAACTCTGAAGGACATTTAGGCAATTTTGCGCGATATTGAAACTCGGTCCCCAGAATGCCCAAGGTCTTAACATCAAGATACACACATACAAAATCTATTTAATAAAGCTAAGTCAACCCAAATACTAAGTCCTCATATTAGGGTCCACGGTCATAAAACCCGGGTTGGCTTTGTAATTAGTTTTCTTGTTGCTTCAACCCATACAGTTTACCGTTACACAATGAAATAGCGTCTCTGGAGCGCCTCCAACAAATATCAGTCACCGTTTACGACTTGTGACAAGATGGTGTCTTTAAGCTTGAATTAATTCCCTGATGCTTTTAAAATTTAATTAAAAATAAAAAGTGCTTTTGTTGATAATATACTGATTTTAAAATTTAATAAAAATAAAAAGTGCTTTTGTTGATAATATACTGCTTTTAAAATTTAATAAAAATAAAAAGTGCTTTTTTTGATAATATACTGCTTTTAAAATTTAATAAAAATAAAAAGTGCTTTTGTTGATAATATACAAACACTCATGTCTTCGGGGGTTGGCAGTAGTAGGTGTACTTAAGGCTATTGTTGATAGGTCGTCAACAATTAAGAAATGAGAAGATGATCGACCAAGAGTGACGCTGATGATCTGACTCTTGGTATGCAAAAATAATAAAGACTCCTTCAAACTTCAAATCGCGCCTATTTGTAGGAGCCTTAATGTGTGTAGTTTTAGCCCGCAGAACATGACTGTGAAAACGATGTATTCTCAGAAAAATAGGACTTATATTGCAAACAGATTAGATATGTCTTCCATATGCCAAGTGTTTGTGTATTGTACTGTAGCAGTACTGCAATAGTTTACTAGCTTCTATTGAAGGCCTTTTAGGTGAGCTTCAGACTGTTTCTCCCCAGAAATCAGATTATTACATAATCGAAATCTCACAATAATCCACTCAAATAGCTGGGCTCAAGGTGTTAATATCAAAATACACACCTTGAATATTGTATTCAATTAACCGCAGAGGTTTTGCGGTCAAACCGGCGATCAATATGTACTCGTGGTACCCACTTCAATTGGAAACTAATATGCCTTTATTGGCTCTGTTATTGTATACATAAGTACTCGTAGTATATATTATATACGTAGGTTTGTTACATAAGTCCTATTTGCGGATGGACTGTATCAAGTTGTCTGTTAACTTTTTGATTTCATTCCAAGAGGGTTTAGACAAAATGGTAGCAACTTAGCAAGTATTGCAGCCTTATCATTATTAATTATTTAACTATAGACTTATGTACACACATAAACAGACAAGATGAAAAGAACAGACAAATACGTAAGTACAAAGGTGTTGCTTATTTGCAAGTAAAGAAATATCTTTCAGCATAGCTGTAATCGGAAGGAAAAAAAGATATAGATATCTATCTAGGTATGTCATTTTTTGTTCTTCTTGGCGTGTCTTTTTTTGTTTCAGCAACGCTAACACCATTCGCTGACGCAGACATTACTTAAAAATCTTATCTTTATTTTCTTATTAAGTAAGTACTAAATATCTATCAGATCCAATGTTAAAGACAAAAAATACAACTTGTTTTCCTAATATCGGGTGTAGTTCCTTTGTCTAACATTCAAGATCAAATCGACACCTTGTTAACAAGTACCACAATTGAATTACAATATGTGACTTGAATCACAAACAGCTGATCAGAATTCCGTTTATGTAGATTTGCTACACGAAAGAAACCTACAAAATATAAGTGGAAGCTGTTAACTTACCTTGAGTTAGAAATGCGACTGTAACTAAGTATTTTTCTATAGAAACAATATAATAAACAGTTCTTTGAAACAAGTGGTCAGGTAGGCGTTCTTAGAATTCTCGCCTCATGTTACAAAAGGTGTAATGTAATTTATTAAACACCTCGACTTTGTTGGGTTTTTAGACTAAGCTAGGGTCTTTCCTTGTGGTCTTTGCTGAGGTCAAAGTCCATTTTGTACGTTAATTCGTTTATTAAATGGGTCACTTTTGGACTTTGGATTTTACTCAGCCCTGACTCGCGCTTGCAAAGTGGCATAAGTATTTTTAAGTTTATTTGTTGTTTTTTTTTTACTTTGATAGTTTTGTCGGTTAAGTAAAATACTGGTATTCAACTGCATCCGGTTAGACTGGAAGCCGACCCCAACACAGTTGAGAAAAGGCTACGCAGATGGTGAGTTTTGTCGTTTAAGTAAACTAGATTTTTCTTTATCAACAAAACAAGAAACGTAACTATTAATAATAAAAATATATGAGCTACATTTTGTTAATACTATAGGTAAAACTTTTTGCAAGGTCTTCGAGAGTCTTCGACATATTCGAGTAAACTCTTCATTAAACGAACGTGCGGATGTATACGTGTTAAGAAATGAAAATAAATTGCCTTGGGTTACCTTAGCAATGAACGTGTAACATAAAACGTAAAGTGCTGATAAGCAATTATAGGTACACATACATAATAATATGTATACACGATTTCTTTTCTTTACAATTACTTTTATTTTAAAATCTGATTTTGTACAGTTACAGTACGATACATTAATTTTCTGGTTTTAAAAGCTACAATTGCTGAACAAAGGCATGAAGCCAAAAACCTACAGGCACTGTTTTTAGGGTTCCGTACCCAAAGGGTAAAAACGGGACCCTATTACTAAGACTCCACTTTGCGTCTGTCTGTCACCAGGCTGCATCTCATGAACCGTGATAGCTAGACAGTTGAAATGTTTACAGATGATGTATTTCTGTTGCTGCTATAATAATAAATATACTAAAAACAGAACCCGGAACCCGTTGGATGCGAGAAGCAGAGAACCGGTCGAAGTGGAGGTGCTTGGGGGAGGCCTATGTCCAGCAGTGGACGTCTTTCGGCTGAAATTATGATTAAAACAGAATAAAATAAATATTTAAGGGGGCTCCTATTAGCGGGATTTTCCGAAAGGGTTACCGCTGGTCCGGAACATAAAGCAGTAAGGAAGGAAGGAGTGTCAGACTCTTACTGACTAAAACCCACCCGGGGTTTTAGTCAGTAAGAGTCTGACACTCCCTTTCGCTCCACCCAGAGCTGAAAAAATAAAAAATGGGGGCTCCCATACAACAAACGTGTTTTTTTCGGCGTTATTGCCTTGTGGTACGCCCTTCGTGTGTTTATTTACAGTTTTGACAGCCCACTGGCAGAAAATGTGTAGTACCTAGCTAGGTATTTTTTTCTTTTAGGAGCATTCTTTCCTTACGTTTCATAACTTCGGTACGTTCACCTCTTTCGCCTCGCCATTGTTTCACCGAAATAACGCCTCGCGTTCCTTATCGTTTAATGCCGAATGAATGAAAAACAAACTTTATTAGGAGTTCGTTGCACCATGTCATGGTCTGCTGAACTATTACGAAGTAAACCGAACTTTAAATAAACACCTCATTTACATAACTTCAAACAAACCGCGTTCAAACTACTCGTAGCCTCTTTACAGCTTTAAACTCAATAAATGTAGTTTACTTTTTATCTCTTTTGTTGACTGTACCTACATTAGTCTTCAGAATAGCACATCGGGAACCACGAAATTTAGTCCACACGTTATGGAAGTAGGAAGGTAGAAGAAAAGAAAACGTAGATAAAACTATGCTACACATATTTTTCTCCATTTTACCAGTCGTTAAAGGCTCCTTCAAACAGGCGCGACACGCGATAAAATCGCGCGCGACACAAAGGCACCGCAAGTCGCGCAACGAGCGGTGCCTTTGTGTCGCGCGCGATTATATCGCGTGACGCGCCTGTTTGAAGGAGCCTTCGAATATCGAGTGGTCGTGATTCTTTAACAATACCTATACCCTTACCATGAGTTGGCATAACTTTACGTAACCGTACTCGCTAGCGAGGGCGTAAACAAGTTTCTATGGAGAATTGTACAGCGCCTCTGGCGGTCACTTATAAAACTGTAGAACGCTAGTATGAGTCGAACGGTAAATCACCTATCGAAATCTATACGCTAGCGTGACGCTAGCGACTAACGTTTTGTAGCTGTTGCCGTAGAAAATCGGTACCATGAGTTACAAATTCGACAGATGTCATCGAATAATACTGTATCGACTGTAGTTAACTTTTTCACTACCAAAGTTCAGCGTGAAACCCTTTTATTGTGTAATAAATTATTTCGATTCTTAGCTAAAAAAATGTCGTCAAGGTATTATTTTGCGTGGGATATGTTAGCGAAGGCTGCATATGAAGATGAAAAAAGAGAACAAGGAAAATTTCAAGCCGATATGAGGAGTACCTACATTAAATAATCCACTTAGAAACATAAGTGAAAATAATTTTATTAAAGAATATAGGCTCAATAAGGAAGCTTTTCAGGATTTGTGTGATTTGCTTAGGCACTTAAACCACATTCCTCAACTTCATCTAACCACTTGAAACAAACTATTTCATCATAAAAGGTATACCTGCCAAATTAATGCTATTAAAATCGCTATTACATACCTTTCCATATACTCGACGAGTAACTGAAATTGCGTAGCACTTGTTCGCATTTTTCACTAATAAAAATTAAAACCAATAAGAAGTTGCAACTAAAGCTCAGCCTCCAAACAAACCGACGCCAGTGTTGCCAACTGCTAGCTTTACCCAGTAGCTAGACATTTTCAAAATGTTGCTAGATTTCCAGTTTTTTTTACCCTAAAAAGTTGCTAGAAGTTGCTAAATGTTCAGTAGATAAGTAGGTTACAATAAAATGACAATTTCTGATACCTAATCATTTTTATTTTCATTAATTCCAACAAGAAGTTCAATTAAGTCTTGTGTACCTACTAGGGATGTTATGGATATGAAATTTCGGATACGGATTAATTACGGATATAGGAATGATTATTATACCGGATACGGATACGGATACGGATATGAAATTATTTCGGATTATCCGTTAGTTTCGGATAATTTCGGTTACGGTTATTAATTTTTTTAGGAATTTAAAAAGTACAATACACATAGTTAATAAAATAGTTTTATTTATATGCAACTATTTGGTAGGAATTACAATCAGTCTGTGAGTTATTACAGCTATTTAAATTAAAAATGAGTATAAATAAATGTTGAGTGTTATCTAATCTACCTAAAATGAAAATGTAATTATAAAATTATTACTTATACTTATTTAGTAATTTCGTATTCAAAGAAAATATTAATATTAGATTTAAATTTAGAATGCACATTGCACATATTTATTTACTATGATTTAAGTTTAACATAACAATTATAGCTATCTTTATCTTGTGTCTCAATTAGGCTCCGCCCCTATCCGATATTATCCGAAACTTTTATTTCGGATTCGGTTACGGTTACGGATAATTTTTTATATCGGATATCCGATAGTTTCGGTTACGGTTACGGAGCTCCCTAACATCCCTGGTACCTACGCAATTGAATAAAAAAAAAATTAAAAATTAATCAATTAAAGAGGAAGATGTCGATGGCTGGGGTTCAGTATCTTTCATTGATTTCGAATATTTTTCAACAGTGCCCATTTTATGGAGTAGGTACGTCTTTAGGCAAAACGCAGTTATAGCAGCATTTACCACTTTTCCTGAGGGAGTTTCAAATGCAGAGGATTGAGTTCAGAGTTATTTTTTTTAAGTTAAATCCATTTTCAAATAAAATTAAATTAGTTTTATATGGATAAAACAAAACAACAAAACACAAGGTAGAATACGAATAGCGCGTACTATTTTGGTTTACTAAGGATTCTGTCGCAGAGGAAGGGGGAATTCCCGGCCAGCGTCGACCTGTACTTACCGTAACATCTATAACCATAGATTTTTTTTCTTTCTACTCGGCACGCTACTCGACTAATTTCGATAGACTCACGTCTCATGATGAAATGAAAAGTTGCTAGAAAAAGTAGCTAAAAAGTTTGGCTACAAGTTTTATTAAATTGTAGCTGTCTGTCACTAAATAATAGCTAGATCTAGCTATAAAGTTGCTAAGTTGGCATCACTGACCGACGCACCAAACAAGTAAAGTAAACAAACACGAACTATGATGTGTCATTGACACGAGCAAAATAACCTACACAAATTCAAGAATCTCATTTTACATAATGACTCTTGTTTTACGACGACGTTTTAAATTAGGAGGGTTACTGCTGTATTTTTAATTTGAAGGATTGGATACTTGTTTTTTGCCCAATATCTTTCTTACTCAGTCTTTTTGGCATAGTTAGAAAGAGACAGCCCCGTTTGGTGTGAAGTTAGGCAAGTCACTCCGTAACGTAACGAAAACTACACATACTATCGAGTAAACGCTAGCGAGTACAGTAAACGTCTATGTGACTCATGGTACGAGTTTAGTCGAAAACTACTCGCAGCGCGTTTATTCGCTATCGACTGTAGTACAATAATGAATGTTTTCGATAGCAACTCATGGTAGAGGTACTAGTCTTGAAATTTCCACGTATTGTTTTGCTAGCATTGCTCACTTATCGCTAATATAAAACATACACACACAGCTTATCTTATGGCTTTAATTACGTCATGAAACATGACCAAGGTACATACAGCGAAGGTCATACAATTGTGAGGGCCACAAAGGGCTAACCTTAGCCCTTTCAATAACAAAATATGTTACAGCTATTACTTATATTGAATTGAAAATTCGTATGGAGATCTGTGTGTAAAGGAAATTAATTCAGGACTTCGCGGATATTAAAATGTGGATGTCAAGTACTCATAGATTTGTAATCAAAGCCATTTTTTTTTGTTTTTTTTTTTTGCTGAATGAGTTATGTGATGTTGGGTTAGTCTGCCTTTGAAGATATTAAAGCTCACTAAACCTTTTCAATTTCATACATTATTTTTAGATAATTATTAATAAGAAAAACGTTGTATTACTTTCATGTTGTTTGTTTCTTGTGTGTATCAAATAACTCTTTATCATTATCGATTTTGTTTAAGTACTTACAGATATATTACACTCCTTCTGTATCAATAGCCTTTGAGTAGTAAAGTCGGCTAAAGCCGAGCAAAACAGATCCTAGGTACTAAAGTTCGCAGGATAATCAATAGCCTAGACTTTACAGTTGAACTCAAAGTAAATATTACAAGGGACAGAGTTAATTATCTTCTGAAATCTTCATAAATCATTCAGTTTTAATTGGTTTACTTACCGCAAAGGAAAGCTAAGAAGACGGCTATTAAAGATTGTTAATATTTAACTAGGCTATTGATTAACTTTTGATACTTCAAAAGAAAAATATTCAATCTTCTGTAGAGATTTTTTTCAGTTTTTTATTGACTGAAATGGTCGTTAATACGTTAGAAAGGCGTCAAATACATAACCTGCTACTCTTTTTAATAATAAAAAGGTTTTGAAGTGAAGCCTTAATTATCTTTTTTTTATACCGATTTAATAATACCAGTGATTGGGACATTCACACATCCGAGTCCAATTCTAGTACTCAAAGCAATTTTATCTCGCAAAAATTAGCTTAACAAAAGAAAATAATAATTCATGCTTGACTGGCATCGTAGACAGACTCACAATTTCGTGGAAAATTTTAAAATTATATGATATGATGTGATGTTATGTTACCTTTTGAAGAATCCTGAATCATTATAAAGATTGAGGTTTTATAATCATCAAAGGCAGAGACAAAAACAATCCATTGATGATGCTTTTAAAGGCCAAAACAGGTTTTAGAGGAAGTTGCAAAAAATGCGCGTACGGTTTAGCCTAACTGGTTAAGACTCGAGATAATTAAACGCATGACATTGAAATATTTTGGCAATTAACGAAAAAGTTTTTATAGCGTGTTGACTCTTTTACGATGCGATTTATTTTAGCTTGTTTTTTGATTTGATAAAAGTCGATAATTTAGTGATCGATCACGGTAATAAATAAAGTTGATTGTTGTCTGCTAAGTTATTATCTGCCTAGCATTTTCCCAACTATGTTGTGGTCGGCTTCCAGTCTAACCGGATGCAGCCGAATACCAGTATTTTACACGGAGCGACTGTCTATCTGACCTCCACAACCCAGTTACTGTGTAATACGATACCCTTGGTAAGACTGATTGTCAGACTTTCGGGCTTCTGACGACCCGTAACGACTGTCAAAGATCCACGAATGACAGCCGGGACCAACGGCTTAACGTGCTTTCCGAGGCACGGTTGTCTGCTAAGCGTGGTGATTATAGAAAATGATTTAGATATATATACGTATTTTTAAGACGCTGTCTACCACTTCATTTTTATTTTTTGATACGCACGGCGACAAACCAAGCTATACATTTTCAGTTTAAGCTGACTTCTCACTGTACGAATAACCTATACATATAATGCGAGATCAGCTAAAACTGTCGTCGTGTGTACTTATTGAAAATATGATAAATAATACCTTTTAACTAGAAATTTTCTTCCCCTTTCCCCATTGAAATCAATAATAAAAGAAAATCAAATTATGAAACTTGCTCTCCATCTTACTAAAGTTAATTTGTGTTCAGTAACTACAAAACAATAATAACAACAGAAACATAATCTCACATAAATTCCGGGCTAATATGTACAAAGTACACAATTCTCGATATTATCGCTCTATTATTCGGCAAAGTAATTACGAAGTTAATAAACTAGACTATTTACTTGCTCCGGAAGCGAAGTTATTCATTTTATTCTTTACATAAGTGCGTTAAAAAATATTTTTTGAGAATAATAAAAATAAAACTTATGCAGTTTTGTTTATCGGCTGGTTGTTACGTAAGTGAATTTATTTGGGAAAAAGTGGCGGCATTAATCTACACTGCTAGATGATCAATACTGGCGTTCGATTTTTTGCAGTTGAATATTATTTTCTCGATGTGGGATCTGGTATCGGTTTAAAAGACTGTTGAAATGAATAGGTAAACGATGACCTTCAGCCACCTTGGAAAAATAAACTTTGCACATACGAAGACCTTTTAGCAATTCACATGTAATATGCTAAAAATCTCAAACTTTGACCGCATATTTATTTGTGTGCCAGCCGCATCGAGTTAAGGCTCCTTCATACAGTCGCGACACGACACAAAGGCACCGCAAGTCGCGCAACGAGCGGTGCCTTTGTGTCGCGCGCGATTATATCGCGTGTCGCGCCTGTTTGTAGGAGGCTTTATGATTACGCGGCTGCTTCAATAATTATAATAAAATTTCAACAGCACCCTCACTGGATAACACACAATCAAAAACAATAGGTAACCATTTTGTAGGTTATTTGCTAATCCATTGCTTCATAATTATGTTCGAAAAATGTGTCAGCAATGAAAATAACGCAATGAATGTTGTTGAATTGTCAAAATGTAAGACATTGCTACTGTTAGCGTGTTACACAACTATCCGGCTGGTCTAAACTACAGTCCAGATCTAAACGTTGTATTCATTCATTTTAATAAAGGCTCCTACATACAGGCGCGACATGCTATATAATCGCGCGCGACACAAAGGCACCGCTCGTTGCGCGACTTACGGTGACTTTGTATCACGCGCGATTTTATCGCGTGTCGCGCCTGTTTGAAGGAGCTTTAACGAAAAACAAACAAATAAGTGTACAATAATGCTAATATTCATTCACATTACAAGTATAATTACCAAACCTAATTACTTACTACTGACGGACCCGGATCTAGTGCTATATTATGTATTTATTATATAACTGATTGATAAAGTCGATATTAAGCAACACTTGCTGATTGATTGGCAATATTAACTGTAATGAGAAACTATTCGATTTAAGCATTGTTTGTTGCTCGCGGGTTTGCTTGTCTGTCTTGTACCTATTAGGCATGTACTGATGTACCACACTAATGTTATAAAGGCGAAAGTTTATGAGTGTGTGTTTATAATGTTTGTTACTTCTTCACGCTCAAGCGGCTGGACCAAATTTAATAAAATTTTGTATGGAGGTAGCTGACACCCTGGATTAACATATAGGCTACTTTTTATCCCAATATTCCCACGGGATGGAGACTTAAGGCTCCTTGAAACAGGCGCGACACGCGATAAAATCGCGTGCGACACAAAAGCACCGCAAGGCGCGCAACGAGCGGTGCCTATGTGTCGCGCGCGATTATATCGCGTGTCGCGCCTTTTAATTGTAAGAGCCTTTATGCGGGTGAAACCGCGAGGCGCAGCTAGTGTAATATAATATTTCAGTTGTGTAATAGTTAAACGATTGTAATCACTGTAAGAGCAAAATGCAGCAGCGAGCAGTGGTGGCCAAGTTGTAAGTTGTAGATCGTATAAAGGTTCAAACGCAGACAGATGCTTTACTTTAAATTATTTCATCACCGCTGCTCTCGAAACGGTGAAGGATACATCGAGAGGAGACCTGTGTCCCAACAGTGGGAACGTTATAGGTTGATTACGTTTTAAGGCTCCTGCAAACAGGCGCGACGCGCGACGCGAATCGCGCGCGACACAAAGGCACCGCTCGTTGCGCGAGTTGCGGTGCAATTGTGTCGCGCGCGATTTTATAGCGTGTCGCGCCTGTTTGATGGAGCCTTTATGCAAAATGCAGAATTGTTTTAATTTACATATCTGTATGAAGACTAAAACAAAACTGGTCATTAGTTAGTTAGTTCATTTTCCGACTAATTATAATTAACGAGATAATGTTTATTTCTGGTAGTAGGACTTTTACGGGTCAAAGAGCCGTAACACGGTAACACCGTACCTAAATAGTAATTAATTTTAATAACGTGTATTTAATTTAAGGTACTGTCGGTATCCGACCTTATACGGGAAGCGAACCCAGGCCCTTTAAAAATAAACCCTACGTGAAAACAGTTTGCTAGAAATACGGTATCGTCTACAGAAGCCTAAGCCTTATTATTTAGATTTCTGTGGTTTCGTCTATACTATAGATACGACCAAATCGAATGTCAATCCCCTAGCATCAGGTGGATTGACAGTTCACTTGAAGCTCACTCCACCTAAGTTTTCACGTTAAGATTTCTACAGAATCGACCGGTAGGATTTATTCACACTTTTAACACAAATAACTTTACGCCTGTAGTCCCCAAAGGGTAAGGCAGAGGTTTTAGAACCTATAGTATTGCCATTAACCAAGCACAAAGACTCCGGGCTGCTACGGAATAATTCCTAATTGAAAACCCAATAACACTTTGGCTGACCTGGTACTCTAACCCAGGACTTTGTGCTCAGCAGTAGCACTTTAGACGAAAACAAAAAAAAGGCCAACGAATTGCCAACGAAGCAGTTATTCATACTTTTAAGACTAAGTGAAATAATTCAAAGTCAAAGTCAAAGCATTTATTTCAAATAGGCACATAAAAGGCACTTTTGAACGTCAAACAAATAGAATTTATTGATTCTAGTCGCCCATTCCAAAAGGTAGTTTTCGTATGGAGAAGAACGGGCAAGAAAGTCCACCGTTACTCTTTTAAAATTCTTTCAATATTTTGCATACATTTTATTAGAGTTGCCGCGAATAGTGTTTATAGCGAATAGTCGAATACCGATTAATCGCCATTCACTTTGGCGAATAGTCGAATAACTCGACATTACTATTCGACATAAAAAAAAACATTAAACACATTAAAAATATTTCTAATTTCTTCTAAGGTTGTGAGAAAAGAAAACAACAAAGTTAAAGAAATCTGTTTCATGTTATACATGCCTACATATATGTAGTAAATTTAATTTTCCATTTTTAAATGCTGGCAACCCTTTTCTTGTACAAGTCTTTCTCTTTAGTTTACGGGGAATACCCCGTTTTGTATAACCCAGCGATTATTATTATTACTGAAGAGCAACCCAAGAATGCCACTGCTGAAGAAATCGCCAACTACATCGCATTAGCAAAGGCTGACAGAAAAATAAACCCATATGAATGGTGGGCTTTGAGTACCAATAAGAATAGATTTCCTATTTTAAGTAAGCTTGCTAAACGATACTTAATCACACCAGCAAGCTCTGTTTATTCAGAAAGACTATTTTCCGAGGCAGGTTTAATTTACGAGGAAAAACGAAACCGACTTGCTCCAGAACGTGCAGAAAAAATTGTTTTTTTGCACCACAATCTGCCTCTGTTGGATTTTAAATATTAATTAAAAAGCCTTACTAATTTAATTTCATGAATATGATAGGCACAGGCACATATTACAGATAATAATAGATATTGTGTATTGTTTTATTAAGGAAAATAATTTAAAAAATGATTATTTTTAACTCATTAGTTCTTTTGTTCGTTAAAAGTTTATTTTCGACGACTATTCGCCGAATGCCGAATAATACTAGCCATTATTCGGTATTCGACGAATATCAAAAAAATGACGAGTAATGCCGAATACCGAATAATAACGAGTATTCGCGGCAACTCTACATTTTATATAATCATAATATGTGAAGACGATGCACCTAACTAGAGAGGAAACTCCTTTTTTGTATCCTTCTGGCCTTCATTTCTTCACTCTACACTTCTACAGTGCTACAGGAAATCTTTAGGCGCTTGAATGACGTTGACAAGGTGGCGCTGTTGGTAAAAATTTGTGCAATTTGTTTTGTGCAATGTATTGAAAAAGCAAGATGGCGTCGTTAGTTCCGATTTTGGCCACACGCCAAATGATTCCTGTACTACTCTATACATCTTGCTATTCAAGGAGTCTATTAGGCTCCACTTCGCTCATAAGACTGGTACATAATGCCTCATTAACGGACGCACGACTAAAAGTTAAACTGGTCGTGAGCTCATTATCGGCATGTCAGTTTTACGTCTTTGTACTAAGTTAAAAGATTTATTTACATTGAGGACTTGCATAACAGTTCTTCCTGACTGACCGTTGATACTCTTTACATGTCTTTAAGGCGAGGTTGCAGTACTTTTTTAAACCTCTAAATCTAGCAAAATATTAATTTTGCGCAAAAAGAAAATATTTTAGGAAAATTTATTATATTGTCAAGCGCTGTGTGAAGATAGAAATTAGAAACGTAAATTAAAATAATTGTCTCGATAAAAAAAAACATAAAGCTGACCTAATTAAAACGTATACCTTAAAGAGATAACATCGTTAAACCATGTAAAAGTCACACCAAAAGATAAGCCTTATTGTTTTTAGGGCTTGGTGAGACCACATTTTATAATTTCCTTTTTTTCTTCTTCTATGAAACAAATATACACAAAATCTAGCAGTTCAAGTGCTCGCAACGGCAGGCCAGTGCCTGCGAGAGAGAGATGCGTATTATGCGGGGAGTGAGGAAACGTTCGCGTTATCATACCTACACACCGCACTATAAGGTCTGTAAGAGGGTAGGTTTGTGTGAAATATTTTTTTTTGATTAATCAAAAAAAAAATATTTCACATAAACCTACATGACACTTATGAATCGTCAGAAGCTAGGTGCACGGTTCCAATTGGTCGTTTCCTATAGTGACGAGCCGGCAAGAAACACACCTACACTCATTGCCTACACCCTCCTTCACCAAACGACAACTTAATGAGACTAGAATCCATCAAAACTCGACACCATAACATCACTAACTCCATTGTACACAAGCCAGAACTTCTCAGAATAAAGCTTGAACACACAGGTCGATAAGGCAATAACAATCTCTCGATTATCATAAAGCCATAAAACATATTCAACACACAGCCTTAGAATAGGAAATAAATAAAACATGTCATAATAATATTATGTCCTCATAAGAACAGGATTACGTCATCAAGTCCTTTGAATTCTACCTGAGGTCTGAACTCCTTTATAATTTTAAATTTGTAGGAAATGTAACGTCATAAGTTTGTAGTGCTTGAACCTTGGTTAGAGGATGTTGATAATTTAATGTAATTTGGTTTTTTGAGTGTGTTACATTAAGTATCAGTACATATGATTCCAAAGTGATGGAGGTGATAATTATGTTGGCACTAGCAGTGTCCCGCGGTTTCACGTTTGTGTGCTTAAAGTATTACATTATACGAGTATATATTATATTAGTAGTTTATTTATAATAAGGCTTACCAACTAAACACATACACAGCATTAACCCAGAGTCGTTGACATACTATTGATCTCACATGTATTTGAATTATAGGAAAACACGGCACTATCAATTATTAGCTTACTAGTACATCATAAATAAATAGAACATTGGACACTAAAACAAATCAAATCAAAACAATTAAAAAAGAATTTGAATACCTACTATATTTTACTATATTTTGTTCTAGTTAGTTGTATTAGTAGTTTTATATATATTAGTACATTCCTTAGTTATTACAAGTGCGACCACCAGTTTTCATTTGTTGCCTCAATGATGAGTAAAAAACTAATATGCTCCTTTTAGGTTATCTTTTTCGACTTCCACATTCCCTTCCACTGATTCTTTATCGGAAATGACCATATTATTAAATTGTTCTTCTTCGCCCAACACATCTAGATAGACAGGCTCCCCTTCATTCTGTCAGTTTACCAAACCGACTCCAAACAATTAAAATATCACTATGACTCTATCATACAATTGCTATCAATCTATTTGATATTCAACAGACACACCAACTTCACTCGGATCTAGATCCAGACAAGGTAAACTAGAACATTATTTTAATGTCAGTCTATCTAGCGGTTATCTTGAATCTATCAAAAGTGAAGGCTAGTTCTGGATACCTAGGCTCCCGGAACTAAATAAGAAAGATACAAATTGTCATACGATTTGATACTGTATCGAATCGAAGTTGCTGATAATGAAATTGATTAGACGTGTATTTTATAATTTGTCTAGATTTGATTCTAATGTTTGTTTTTAAAACACTATCAATCGGTGGAATGTATTTTACTCTCGTGAAGTTAAAAAATAAAGGCTCCCGCGACTCTAGTAGAACAATTTTAATGAAAACTCCATGGATATTGTTCTACCAGAATCGCGTCGCACCGTCGCGAGTCTGTAGGCGGGGGGGAGTCTTTATTCTGTTTTAAATATTTTTCTCATATTGAGGCATCACTTTTTCAATTCATTCCTCTGAGAAGGATTGTTAAAATGTAATTACCTATTCAAATCATATTCAGTCTGCATTACATGGCCCATGGGAATAACGAAAAGAAGACTAAGTAGTACGTTCTTTGATTAAAAAAATAATAAAAAGGCGTTCGCGAATGGTATAATATACCATAAATCATCTTTATTTGCAAAAACCATAGACACTACTTTTTTGTCTGCAAGAGTTATCGATAATAACTCATGTCAAAGGTCAGATGGATCTTCAGCAAAGTTGGTAGCTGTGTTATCAGCCCAGAGTTCAAACGATAAACTTAAGAATCGTTCTAAAAGGAAAAACAATGACAACAATGCTTCCATATTTAGCCGACGCCCCTCGAAGGCCGTTTAGAGACACCCAAACTTGAAAAACGATCGAAAAACTATAATTAACTTGATAATTATAAGAAACGAAACAGCAATGTGACACCGAAATAACTCCCTCACGCCTCGACTAATGGCTATGCACAAAAACCATAAGATTTACCACAAAGAAAAGAAAACCTTACCTTAATCAAAATAAAGAATCTTCTCAATTGGCTGGTGTAAAATTCTCCTAGGGTAAAACTTCTGTTAGAAAAGGAACTTTAAAGTGCTAAACATGAAGTTGAAAATCGATTGTTGTGAAACAAAATCCTCATGGGAGAAATATCGGCGTTTCCCGAATCTTGGGCTTGAATGTTTATGTAAATAAAACATGGCGTTGCTGTGTTTGATCATGTGTACCATGAATGTATGTGACGCGATCGTATTTGCTTTTATTGGCTACCTTGTGTATGTACAATATTTATGGTAGGAATACCAGTATCTTGAGCAAATGAACCAGATATCTCTTCAATGAATGGAGGAACAGCTGGAGACAGTATTCATTTACGCCGAATGGTCAGCCGTGTATGTTTCAGCGCTTTTCCACTTCTGGGTTTTGCTTCTTTTAACTGCATCTGCATTATATATTTTCGAGTTTACCACGGACACTTATTGGAAAAGTTAAAAGAAAAATCAAAAGAAAACCTGGATTCCATAGCCTGATATTCTAAAATCGCAACTTACAGGCGTAGAATCAATTCCTTTTTTGCTAACCATAGAAGTGTTTTTTTTTTTGCCTTGACATACAACCCTTTAAGGCTCCTACAAACGGGCGCGACACGCGATATAATCGCGCGCGACACAAAGGCACCGCTCGTTGCGCGACTTGCGGTGCCTTTGTGTCGCGTGTCGTGTCGCGCCTGTTTGAAGGAGCCTTTATTCATAAACGTTGCTTAAAGTACTGACTACTGACTGACTAAGCATACCTACATTTTTGACATTTAAACATCACTTAACTTTAATCATCGCTTTTATATAAACCCCATTGTATATACTTAGGCTTATTTAATTACCTACTGAGCTGACCCATCTTCGTAGGTTTTACAGTAGCCGTAATTTCCCTGATAATTAAGCAACCGCTTACCATAAATATCTTAAGGGGCTTACAGGACCTAAACACAAAAAATGCAAGTTTTAGAAACAATAAAAGTATATGCTCGACTACAGTAAACAAAATCAGAAAAATATATGATATATGCTAGGTAGATAGTGTGTTGAAAACATAATACAACTAATTTGGTACGATAGAAAAAAATCATGAAGATACCTCTAAAAAACTTTCTTTTTACAATAAAAACCATACTAATATACATACAATCATTCTGATTTTTGTCAGATTATACTACAAGCAACATACTAAAATACTAGTGTTTTAATTTTTTCGTCCAAACAATTGATTTTTTGTAATTAAATAATTGCTTCATATTTTGCAATAAATTACCAGCGTTGTGTCATCGCGCTTCTTTTTCTTTTCTATGCAGTCCGACAGTGGCCGCGCTTTAGGTCATGTAAGCCCCTTAACACACATATACGCCAAAACTCAACTAAACTCAAGCAGAAAAGCCGTAATGTTATGCCCACATAGCATGAATACTCCACTAGCTACCTCTTGGCAGTCCTAAGTCAATACAGGTCGGCCTTGGCCGCTGGTGCCCGGAGACTTGTTCAAATACCAACAGGTGAAATGAATGGCAGGTAGGTACTATGCAAATTATATGTGGAATGTTATGACGAAATGTGACATTTCTTAACGAGAAACGGGACTTTTAATTACTTGTAGCAAATGTTACGTGAGAAAACAATATTAGTACGATATAAAACTTCTGAAAGTAAACATGTTCCAAGAGTTAAATTTACAGGATGCCATAAAAAACATAACTTGTAAAAAAAACCAAGTGTCGCAACTCAGTTCTTCTACCGTAAAAAGTTGTGAAATCCATGTAATACCAAGTCGGTTAATTTATTCAGTCCCTACTTAAGGGACCTTCTGTCTTAAGTTATTACTTAATTAGCTAACCTAACAACATCTTATAGTGACCATATCAATATTAAAAAATGTTTTAAATAAATAGATTGACTTGGCCACCGCAGGAAAACACAATATACCTCACAAATAATACATATTATATTATATTATATTGTTTAGTGCGATTGCCAAGTCAATCTATTTATTTAAAACAAAAGATTTTTAATGTTGAAGGGGTCCAAAATAGCCTGCACTGTTTCGAGAAAAGGATGGTACGACCGTGCCGCTTTTTGCTCGACTCGGCGCGGGGGCACTGCCATGTCAATGAATGAATTAGATACCCGCGTGCCCGCGGGGTAATTGCAAAAAGGCTCTTACAAACAGGCGCGACACGCGATATAATCGCGCGCGACACAAAGGCACCGCTCGTTGCGCGACTTGCGGTGCCTTTGTGTGGCATGTCGTGTCGCGCCTGTTTGTAGGAGCCTTAACACACTATCAGTAGCAATGGGTTTCATTTTGACAGTTCAACAACATACATTGCATTGTTTACGTTCTTTAGCAGACACATTTTTCTAACATAATGGGTAATGGATTAGCACTTTATTATCGTATCACCCAGTAACTGGGTTGTGGAGGTCAGATAGGCAGCCGCTCCATGTAAAAACTAGTATTCAGCAGCTGCATCCGGTTAGACTGGAAGCAGACCCCAATATAGTTGGGAAAAGGCTAGGCAGATGATGTATGACGTAATGGATTAGCAATATCCTTCAAAATGATTCAGATTTAGATTAATATTGTGTTAAGGCTCCTGCAAACAGGTGCGACGCGCGACGCGAATCGCGCGCGACACAAAGGCACCGCACGTTGCGCGATTTGCGATGCCTTTGTGTCGCGTGTCGTGTCGCGTCTGTTTGAAGGAGCCTTTACGCAA
Source organism: Luperina testacea (assembly GCA_927399505.1). Taxonomy (NCBI): domain Eukaryota; kingdom Metazoa; phylum Arthropoda; class Insecta; order Lepidoptera; family Noctuidae; genus Luperina; species Luperina testacea. The sequence continues at coordinate 2,515,436 of OV656774.1, forward strand.
TTAGGGTGCCGGTCATCATCATTATCTGTCTAGCCTTTTCCCAATTATGTTGGGGTCGGCTTCCAGTCTAACCGAATGCAGCTGACTGTCACTATTTTAAATAGAGCAACTGCCTAATTGGTAAAGAATCGAAACGAAAGTAAGTCGATATCACTTCAAAATTCTGGTTTTAATTGTAGCAAACAAGGTATCAACAAATATCGCTCATAATAATTATTTATTTATTAAAATCTCCGTTACAACTGTCATTACAGGTGTAAACATGGGATAACGTGGCCTTAAAATGAACTTACTTACAATTTAAAACTATGAAAAACGTAATAAACTAGTAGTACTTATAAAAACATCTAAAATAACTAATTTACTAAGGGCTGATTTTCAATCGACAGATACTTTATATTCGTGGAATAAAATTGACGTCAGACAGTTTTTGTTCGGACGAACTCAAAATTTCAAAATTATTCCTCTAATTAAGTTAATCAGGTGATTGAAAAATCAGCCCTAAATAAAATAAAACAAAAACATATAGCCTACTCTAATCTACACTATAACATAAAAAGAACATCACTATTTTTGCGAATTCACTCAAATGGCCTAATGAAGTCATTCACAACGCATTTAAATTACCACCGAAACTTAACCAATTTCATTCTTCGCGAAACCGAGAGTTTCTGATAACTCCATTAACATTAAATAACGTCAGAAAAAACAACGAACGTCAATAAATAAAATACCGAAACGTGTCATTTAATTGTCAGAGAATACGATACAAAATGCACTTTCACATAACTTCACGTAAGTAGTGTCTGCGCCCGCGCAAGACACTCATATCTCAATCGTAATTGGTGTAAAAATTCGAAAGTAATCGAGATTTATCAATCTTCTGTTTATCAAAGTTATTCAACGATTGATGATGATAGGCATCACTGTCAATGTCGCTGTTAAATTAACTGTTAAGTAAAAAAGAATCTGTCAGTCAATTCAAGTTTTACCCTTTAAGGATCCTACAAACAGGCGCGACACGCGATATAATCGCGCGCGACACAAACTTGGTCCTAACATTGACCCCTGGCAACACCCAAGCTTATCTGAACCAAAACAGTCTAAAATTGCAATATTTAAGTCAGTATTGCTTACAAAAATTTCCGCGTAGGTATAGCCTTCGCACTTTCGCAGAAGTTTCTTGGAAGGCCTTCTAACACATTCGCAGCACAAAACCAGGAAAAAACATTAATAAATCGCTTTTGGGCATCTTGTGAGGACATTTTACTTTTCGTGACGTCAACGCCTACAATAAATAATACACCATTCTCTTCTAATTTCTGATGTAACTAAACAACTGTTCTGGAAGAGGTGGCGAAATGACTTTGACGCGTACCGCGAGGGCTGGTTCGAGGTGGCATGGAAAAAGAGTTCCTGAAAGGACTTGAGGGAGGCCTTTGTCCAGCAGTGGAACAGTATCCATACTATAATATTATAAATTCGAAAGTAACTCTGTCTATTTGTCTGTATGTTACCTTTTCACGCCTAAACCACTGAACGAATTTCGATAAAATTTGGCAGAGAGGTAGATTGCATACCGGGGAAGGACATAGGATAGTTTTTATCCCGATATTCCGACGGGATCTACACTTGTGCGGGTGAAACCGCGGGGCGCGGCTAGTAAGGACATATTTTATTTAAATCAGAACAGAATATTTATGTCAATAGTCATTCTGTATTCATTTGCTTCGCTCTAAGTTTACGATTTGTTTCTTTACTAGCTGCGCACCGCGGTTTCACCCGCGTAAATGTCGATCCCGTGAGAATATCGGGTTAAAAAGTAGCCTATATGTTAATCCAGGGTGTCAGCTACCTCCATACAAAATTTTATCAAAATTGGTCTAGCCGTTTGAGCGTGAAAAAGTAACAAACGTATAAATACACACACACAAACTTTCACCTTTATAATATTAGTGTGATATTCAGAATATGTTTACTGTAAGCAGGCTTTAGGTTAAGATGTTCGGGTCAGATAAGAAGGTCAGGGGTTCAAATCCGATTAAGTTAAATTATATGACCCAAGCGGATTCAGCTTGGAGGGCAAATGTAAATCATGTTCCTTGGAAATTAAGTTAATTATAGAGAATAAGGTAAATACCTACTTAAATGATTTTTGGAGAGTCTATTGAGGAAATTGAGACGTTTTCGACGCTTTTAACGCGTACGTCTTTTTTACATCGTTCTCACATATAATAAATTCACATTAATGATGTAACTAATATTTTTGTAAAAATATAATGTAATAGACTAGGTATCGTATTACCCAGTAACTGGGTTGTGGAGGTCAGATAGGCAGTCGCTCCATGTAAAATACTGGTATTCAGCAGCTGCATCTGGTCAGACTGGAAGCCGACGCCAACATAGTTGGGAAAAGGCTAGGCAGGTGATGATGATGACCTACTTATTTATAGCCATAAAACCCTGAATATGAAAACTCAAACTCAAAGCATTTACTTATTTCAATTAAACCATTTACAGGCACTTTTGAATTGTCAAGGGGTCGGTCAGTCAGAAAGATGAAGCTAGTTGCCCATTCCAAAGCGTTACCTATGGAGAAGAACGGGCAAGAAACTCCATGGACACTCTTCTTTCTTTTTCTGCTCTTGCCGTCTGTAAGAGAAGCAGCGTTTAGCCTGCATTGGGGCAAAAAAACGCTGTTATAATCCGTAATTTCCTTTGGATTTACATGTGGGACTTAAGTAGAAAATGGTACGTACTTATAAAATAACGTATCGTCATTTTAACCCTTAAATGCATTTAAAAACAACAACCGAAATTCCCATTTAACTTACGAGCTGAATGACAACCCCAGCCCCATAAAGATCCCATTAACATTCAAGACTCATATAGTATCTTAAAATCCTTAAAACAAAAATGAGAGAAACAAATCGTATAGTACACCTGCTGTCATAAAAACACACGGCAGGTGTGCCTGTGTCGGGTTTATTGCAAAAAACCTTTACACCTGGTCAAGCTAACCGGTTAACTGGCAATCTGTGACTACAGTTAACTTTGACGCTGTTAAAGGTAAATTAACTATGAGGCATTACCAAGCGTTTATTTCCTGGGAAAGTTGAGTTTGAGATGTGCTACTCGGTAAGTACTTGTAACGTAGTAAAGCCAGATTTTCCCAGTCAGCCATTTTATTTATACTTCGGTTACCTAACTTAACATTTGACCCAACGAGAAATCTAAAAAAGACGTTAAAAGTACAATCAATTCAAACGGTAAACTACTGGACATAGTTCTCTCTCACGCCTCATGTCTTCAGTTTTTCCAAAGCCACGAACATGGACATTTGGAAAAAAGGAACATAAGTTATGGGTAGATCCCATATGTCCGTGAGTTGGAACCTAGCTTTTGCTTGTTAGGGTTCCGTATCCAAAGGGTAAAAACGGGACCCTATTACTAGGACTCCACTGACCGTCTGTCTGTCACCAGGCTGTATCTCATGAACCGTGATAGCTAGACAGTTGAAATTTTCACAGATGATGTATTTTTAAAAAAACAGAATAAAATAAATATTTAAGGGGGGCTCCCATACAACAAACGTGTTTTTTTCGGCGCTTTTGCCTTGTGGTACGGAACCCTTCGTGTGCGAGTCCGACTGGCCAGTTTTTTTTTAAATTGTTAACACATTTGTGTCTGCAGATATATGAATACATTCTTGAACCGTCTTCCCAAATCCCTTTTACAGAAACTAATTCATCGCTCTTGTTACTTCTCCTACTTCACCTAAATCATTATCATCATATATCACTTCCAATCATCATCTACAACATCAATCAGCTTTACCAATACATGCACATGTCAATAACCGGCTCCGAACCTGGCACATTCATCTCACTTACTGGAAACTGGAAACTATCGTGACATAAACATATCAATCATGGCATTGAAGATATAATTACTGATTAACCATTATCTATTAGGATTTATGTGTTAACCGGATAATCTAGCTCAAGATATTATGTTCAGGTTCTAGTTAGGAATCCGGTTAAGTTGGCATAAATTATATTTTTTGTTTCTTAGATTCTAAAAAACAAAAATATGGGCATCCATCAAATATAAGCATCTTCCTCATAGACTTCAACTAAGTAGGATCTTAAGGCTAGGTGGCCCCGAATTTAAGTTTTTTAAAACAATCTGAGACAAAGAATATAGGGTTTTAAATTAAAAAAAAATATATCTGTATTAGTTAAGGATCTTGTCTAGACAAAATCGCATTCAGTTGCAAGACCTGATGACCTTCACACGATAGAAAAAAATCGCAAAGTTACCCCTTTTTAAAACGTTTTTTCAATATTATGACTATATTACTGACTTTTTACATTTAATTTTTGTACTATATTAAAGAAACTAATAAGTTATAGACAAATTCGCAGAGTTTGACTTGATAAAATGATTTTCTTAATTACTAAGTTTAAATATGAATTAAAAGCGCCCGCGGCGGCTCCTACGGGGCCGTTCAGTCGCGTGCTGGCGCTTATGGACGACGGACCTGTGTCAGTTTTTTCCGCGACAACTTCGCGAAACTTATCATCTGTTTTTGAGAGTTTGTTTGTTAGTTATAATGGGCAATAAACAACGCAGGCAAAAAAAGTCGTGTAAAGCAATAAAAGAAACAAATAGAAAGAATGCACTCCAAAGATATGTGAAGAAGTAAGTACCTACCTAAATGTTTTATTTGTATTGTAATGTGGTGAGTCACAGTATAAAAATATCAGTACTACTAGAGAACGCTAAGATTTTTGAAATACATAAAAAAATCAATGGCTAGTTTGGCTATAGAGAAGTTCTCCAATGCATAATTTTATTCAGTATTTATTTGCAAGAGGAACAGTGTGTAGAATTCACTCGAGCTTTTGTTATGGCATGTTTATTATTAATTATGCCACTCCAAATGGAATAATAAAAGAAACTTGGCTTGAAATGTTTACGTGGGTTTTTAATGTTTTAGAGCAATGCAGTTGCAGGCCAAGCGCAGTGCGCATGTATCCACTAATGATTCGGCGAATATCGAGTAAGTTTTTTTATATTATTTCTTTTAAAGACATTCTCTATTTTTACTATTTGAATTAAATAGTATCTCACTTGTTATTGTAACACCATAAAAATTACATAAAGAAATTAAATACATATACTTAAATTAAGTAGGTACGTATGTATGGGGCCATTCAAGTATTACGTAAGCACTACAGGGGGGCGGGGGGGTCTTTGCTTTGCTTATTTTTGATGACATGGGGGATAGGGGGGTCTGGATGGTGATTACGTCAGCAGTATTAATTTTTTTACTTTTTCGGATTTTCTACAAAATTTAGTCGATTTTGGTTTGAACACATATGGCAACCCTACTTGTCTATGCTTGAAAACGAAACGCATATAACTGCTGTTCATGAATCAATAAAGAAACCAGAACACATTTTTTTCAATGTGTTCTGGTTTCTTTATTGATTGCATGCATGTACCAATGTTTACGTAAGCATGGGGGGGGGGGGTAAGAGCTTTGCTTACTTGTGCTGACGAGGGGGAGGGGGGGCTAATAATTGCAAAAAATCTGCTTACGTAATACTTGAACGGTCCCTATGTGGGGGTCACATACATACCTACTTTATTATTAAAATTAAAGTACCTATTTATTAATTATTATTACTGTTTGCGTATCTTTGTTTCTGTATAACTGTCTGTATGTCAGTGTGCGTGTGTATTTGTCTTTGGCATTGTAGCTCCTAAACGGAAAACGGATGAATCGATTTCAATGCAGTTGTCTCTATTAAACAGACTGGTTTAATAATAAGAAAGTTTTTTAAAATTTTACTTGTTAATTACCAACAAGTCAAAAACAACTTTTGTGTTTCAGATCAATAGAGCATGCGGAAGGGCATAAAGTGTCTCCATTGATGACTTTAGAGCATGGTTTACTTGAATAATCTTAGGATTGAGGAGTAAGTAACTGTATTGTACTTATTAATAATCAATTATATTGTTTTAACCGATTCAATTAAAATCAGACTAAAACATGCTACGGCATGCCATAGGCATAAGTAAATAGCCCGTAAAATGCGTAAGTTTATATATCCGATAATTATCGCATTTACTAACAACTATGAATATTGAAACAAAAAAATATATTTTATTGTTACAGAACGACTATTCATGCTGCCAATGCCCATGTCACACATGCTGAAATACCTTTAGATGAACATAATAATGTACCTATCACCTAATAATAATATCAATGAGTAAGTTGCTACTTTTTGTTTTACATAATAATTATGTGGAATTCAATAGGTTATATTAAAATAATCTGTTTTTAGAACAATGGAGGAAATTGAAAACTACACTCTAAGCGTTGAAAACGAAATCGAACACGACTATCAACGCCCATCAGTGGACGACGAATTGTTGACATGAATTACCTGATGACACAGCTCCAAGAAAAACGCATCATATCGATTTATTTGACAGCAGAGTTGGATAATTTACAGATATAAAAGTGTTTACTTTTAATTTAATAAAAAAATCGGTTGTCTGTAAAGTCGGTTTGCTGACGATAGTTGAACGTGACAACGTCATAAGAAAATACTGATGGAATAATTGCATTGCATTTGTTAATATTCGCTTGCACTTCAAGCCGCCATGGAACGCTACAGAGCGAGGCCGCGAGGTAACGCTACATGAGTCATGTTTTTTCGTGAGTGCAACCAGCTACATCGATTTATTAGACGTTGTCACGTCAAAATAAAAATACTTTATTTTTATTTTATTGACGACTCACACAGTCACGCTTCACATTATGTGTTACACGAGACGAACATTTATACCTCTAAGCTTTTTTGAATTACAATATGCATTGATATTGTAATTCAAGAATTGTAACACAATTCTCCTAAAGTAAGTGTGCCTACAGCTGCTTGATTTTTTATACTGTAGCACGAATATTTGATTTTAGTCAGTCAGATTTTAAATCCTTTTTATAAAAAAAAAGTATACAAATTATTTTTAATAATTAGTATCAAGTTTATACAATACGTATCTAATCTATCTATAACCTTAAAAATAACTACTACTAGAAAAATAAAACAAAATAAACTTATACTAATCAATTCAAGTTGATCTACTGCATTGCTCTACTCTGTGACGCAACTTAGTACCTACTCGAGTTCGTGAACTCATGAGCGGTGCGCTTGGCGCGCGCGTCCCCGCGCATCGTAACTTATTACGTATCGCTACTCCTTGCGGGGGCTGAGGTATGCGTTAAATACCTACAGCGCTCGGAATACCTGGCCTTAATCTATCAAATCACCATCTTGGATATCATTAAATGGCGATTAAAGGCTCCTGCAAACAGGCGCGACGCGCGACGCGAATCGCGCGCGACACAAAGGCACCGCTCGTTGCGCGACTTGCGGTGCCTTTGTGTCGCGTGTCGTGTCGCGCCTGTTTGAAGGAGCCTTTAAGGAAAACGAACTATGTGTAAGAATGGTAGATACTTTCAGTGGTAAAAACATAAGCCAGTCAACAAGATTGTAGCTTTGTCTAATTTAATATCAACACCACTACTCTCAAATGGTGAAGGGACACATCGTGAGCAAACCGGCATGACCTAGAACAAAAATGCGAAGACATGTGACGTCTACCAACCCGCACTGGGCCCTCGTAGTGGATTATGGCCCACTCCTTCTCACACAGAGGCCTGTGCCTCAGCAGTGGGAACATCATTTTGTACGGGGTCAAATTAAATTAGCTAGCGTAACTCCGCAGACATGACAGGTATCGATATGGAACATGATAAAGGCTCCTACAAACAGGCGCGACGCGCGATGCTAATCGCGCGCGACACAAAGGCACCGCTCGTTGCGTGACTTGCGGCGCCTTTGTGTCGCGCGCGGTTTTATCGCGTGTCGCGCCTGTTTGAAGGAGCCTTAAAACGAAAAAAAAATATGATTTGCAAATACTACCTAATATCGAGTTACGATATATTTTAGGTAGTAGGATCGCATTTAGTGTAGTTATTTGAATGATGTGTTTAGAAAACTTTTTTTTTTCATTTTATCATGTTCAGATATCGATAAGTACCCATCACTCTGCTGAGTTTTGGTAGCGGCGGCGCTGGCTGAGATAAGAGGCTACTTATTAAGCTACTTTGTAAGTACACAATAATTATTCAACTTCATAAAAATAAATAGCACTTCACATGACGGTAGGAGCCTATTACCTCATACGTGATACCCTCATGTCTATAAAATATTACGACAGCAAGACGATCAGGTTTGTCCAGTTTTTGCTGTATTTATTAGTTCGCTACAATGTTGATAGTCAAGTTCAGAGCTGGGATTATTATTGTTTATATGCAATGTCAGTAAACTAAGATTATAGGTGGAAGCTGAGATTTATTTCCTATTAGATCAAGAAATAGAAAAAAAAAATAAAAAAGTACTTAGAATGTTTTGTGGGATCCAACGCCAAAAATATTAAACTGGGATTCAAAACTGGGATCCACCGAAAATAAATCGAAGCTGGTATTGCTTTGGAGCAGGAAGGAAGGAGGAATGTTGGTATTGACTGATTGACTCATAGTCTCGTGTTGTTGTGTGTTGTCTTGAGGCGCTGTCATTTCACAACGCGAGGAGATACGATACGACGCGACGGGGTGGTTCGTGGGAACAAGAAATTTACGCGGACGTAGTCACGGGCAGAAGCTAGTATTATTATGTCATCATCTGCCTAGCCTTTTCCCAACTATGTTAGGGTCGGCTTCCAGTCTAACCGGAAGCAGCTGAATACCAGTACTTTACATGGAGCGACTGCCTATCTCCTCTACAACCCAGTTACTAGGTAATACGATACCCCTTTGTAAGACTGGTTGCCAGAATTTCGGGCTTGTGACTACCCGTAACGACTGTCAAAGATCCACGAATGACAGCCGAGACCAACGGCTTAGCGTGCTTACCTACAGTACCCGGCGATAAATATTGCACATCGACCTTTGGAAAGAGACAATCGGCTAATTTCGGCTTCGTAGAGCGTTTTCTCTGTCGCACGAAATACAAACAGTCCGGTATCTATTAGGAGCTGTTAAAACAATTATGATTTGCTTCTTTTGATAATTATTTTTATTCTTTGTATAAAATGAAAAAAAAAAAGGTAAAGGTCGATGTGCAATATTTATCGCCGGGTACTGTATGCTAGTATTATTGTGTAAATATAGGAAATTCTAATTTTCTTCTTCTATCCTATAAGTTCATATCAATCAACTCAGTCTATCGCAGTCCACTGCTGGACATAGGTCTCTCCCAGACTGCGCCACAGCACCCTGTCTTCCGCCTTCCGCATCCAGTCTTCCCCAGCCACCTTCTTTAGGTCGTTCGTCCATCTAGCTGGGGGCCGTCCCACACTACGCTTGCCGATACGCGGTCTCCACTCCAGGACTCGTCTGCTCCACCGGTCATCGGTCCTTCGACAGACATGGCCAGTCCACTGCCACTTCAGTTTGCTTACTTTGCAAGCTATGTCGGTAACTTCGGTTCTTTTCCGGATAATGTCATTCCTGATTTTATCCTTCAAAGAGACTCCGAGCCTAGCTCATATAACCCTATTGATTGATATTTCATGAAAATAGTCATTCAATAGGATTATATACTACTTAGAGGGTTGTATTGACGACTTTCATTCTGTAAATACATATTTGATACGCTTTCGAATCATATTTTGTTCAACATACCAACTGATAGTGGTGCAAATTGCAAAAAACGTGAGAAAATTTGAATTTCTCGGGCTAGCTAGCGGATGCCCTTTAGCTGCGTCACTATGGTGTTTATTTCTCCTTCCTATGTAATAATCTGTGGTCATAATAAATACAAAAAAAAAATTAAAGAGGTTTTGTTCAATTTATGATTTAATGTTAACTCTTTCGACCGCCTCCGGACTTAAAATGACATCTTTAAAAACATCAATCAACATTAATTAAGTTCTCTTAAATATCTCTTACATGTTAAACCTACCGATGCTGTCAATAAATTGTATTTCAATAGATATTAGAAAACCATCCATCTATTAAACCTCTGTACAGAAGCGATAGTTGCATATTAGTTATTAGCTACAATGAGCAAGATTTGACGATAATGACCGTGTTCCGGAGAGAGTAGCACAAAAACATGCTGCGTTTCTAAGCTTTAATTATATTCATTAAGGTCAATATGGCCTGAGAGAATTGATTATATCAACAGGTGGATTACTGTTATGTTTATTTACGCTTGTGATCCATTCATGATAATTGACACATGTTTCCGATGGTCAAACCAGAAATTTATTAACGAAGTCATGACGTTCCCACTGCTGGGACACAGGCCTCCTCTCTATGAGAGGGATTGGGCCAGAATCCACCACGCGGGCCCAATGCGGGTTGGTGAATATCACATGTCCTTGAATTTTTAGATCTAAGACATGCCGGTTTCGTCACGATGTTTTCCTCCACCGTTTTGAGAGCAGTGGTGCTGGTGATGAATTTACACAAAGTAAAGGCTCCTGCAAACAAGCGCGACGCGAATCGCGCGCGTCACAAAGGCACCGCTCGTTGCGCGACTTGCGGTGCCTTTGTGTCGCGTGTCGTGCCGCGCCTGTATGAAGGAGCCTTAAAGTGCCTGCTTGTGTTCGAACCCACGACCTAGAAATCGTAAGTCGCGGCAGTTACCAGTGGGCTACCACTGCTCTATTTACGAAGCATAAATTATTTATTAATACTATACGAGCAACTAAAAATTAAGAGACGTTTAAACGCCAAAAATATATGGTTACACAGTCGCTAATCATCAAGGCTCCTTCAAACAGGCGCGACACGACACGCGACACAAAGGCACCGCAAGTCGCGCAACGAGCAGTGCCTTTGTGTCGCGCGCGATTATATCGCGTGTCGCGCCTGTTTGTAGGAGTCTTTAAGTAACGTTTATAAATATAGGGGTAAATCGAAGTAGGCCGAGTAACCTCAATCTGGACTCAAGATACTTACAAAAACACTTAATTTCAATCGAATCATTTGGTCACGCCAGTATTGCGTTTACTAAATCAATTTCAAAGTAAGTACAAATATCGATCAAAAGTCGTGATCCAAAGCCATGCCAAAGCCATTACTTGCCATAACCATACCTAAAATCAATTTCGGTTGCGTCAGCATCTAATCTTGACGCTGCCATGTTTTTAAACTTTTATAACTGGCCAAGTGCGTGTCTGACCAGGCACAGTGAAGGGTTCCGTAGTTGGCATGAATATTTACGCATGCACTTGCACATGCACAGTATTGATTTTATCGACTGCAAAATTGCAAAATGTGTGGGTGTACCTACACCTCTTCCTAACCCTATGGGGATTACAGGCGTGATGTTATGTTAAAATTAAGTTTGTATTTCATACCTAGTATTTCTAAAAAAAAAACTATGAATAACAAAGTTATTACTGCGGTTGTAACCGACACGATCCCATATAAGTAGGTATGTATCTCAAAAACTATTGACTCAAATAAAAGAGTCACTTAAAAACATCATAATCTTTTTAATTATGGGATCCAACGATACCTCCACGCTTATATTGAACTTTTTTTTCCTTCGGTTATATTTATGGAGACTATGGTCAGAGCCACCCTAAAATTAAAGAGAAAAAAATAATAATTTCATTGCACCATTATTTAGTAGTGCACAGAATACACCTTCTTTCCAATTTTCATCGATATAGTGCAAATAGCCTCCGAGTATAAAGTCTGTGTAATCTCCGGATGGACCGAAAGACGGGCACGACGATACTTTAGGTGTTCTATTTTTTCCATTTGGTTACGGAACCCTAAAACGTCATCACACCGGCGATGAAGGGTTAATTCAGTTTGGTGATGACGTAAGAGTGGTAATGGTGTTAAATAGATTATTTTATGGTGTTTAGATACACCATCAAATTGTTTATAATTGCGTTTTGATAATTTGAGGTTACGCTCGTCTTATTTTTATTGATTAGGTACGAAAGAGTAGGTAATTTCATTTCTTGTTGCCTTATTACGGCTGTTTTAATAGTTGATGCGCTAATGGTATAACATTCCAAGGCCGTTTTCAGGCTCGTGCACACAGGCGCGACGCGACACGCGACACAAAGGCACCGCAAGTCGCGCAACGAGCGGTGCCTTTGTGTCGCGGGCAATTTGCGTTGCGCGTCGCGCCTGTTTGCAGGAGCCTTTCCTCATAGAAAAAAAAGATGGCGAAGTTCGTGTTCTTGACCCCAGAAACAATTGAATTCTTGCATCAAACTTTTGGAATTTCTGTGGAATTATGACGTTAAAAGTGGCCATTCTTATGACGTCACATTCGATATGCATATACAGAGAGGGAGACCTAGATAGGACACCCTCTCTATAATATAAACAAATTTAATAATCTCGAGTCTATTACAAACAACACGTGTATTTGCATAAGTATTTCCGTGTACGTAGCCGCTCATAATATGTATGAATAAATAACTTTGTTACACAGTTCAATATTTCACTGCAAGTCTCGCAACGAGCGGTACCTTTGTGTCGCGCGCGATTATACCGCGTGTCGCGCCTGTTTGTAGAAGCCTTTACGAGTATAATTATCCTAACCAATATTATACATGCGAAAGTGAGTTTGTTTGTTACGTTTTCACGCTAAAACTGCTGAACTCATTTAAATGTATTTAAGCACATGGGTAGACTTTGACCTGGAGAAGGACAAAGGCTACTTTTCATCCTGGATCGCAGACGAAGTCGCGGGCAACAGCTTGTTAACTATAAGTCCAGATTTCCTGACGTGTTCCTTTACCGATGTCAATAAAATGAAATGAAAGAGTAAAGAAAATGTACTCAGAAAGTACATAATAATGAATATTTGAATGCCTGTTTACTTCACATCACCTTTTATTAAAACATCCATCACTTTCACAACATCTCTAAGAACGAAAATACATAAAAAATATATCTTTTTTATTATGAACAAAAACAGCGTACTGCGAAGCACTTAAAATGATTATTGTACATTAAAACATTACACTTCGCCCATTGGGTGCCGAGCAGTTGCCAAAACGCCTCCGTAACAAAATAATAACCTCAAATATTATAAGTAGGTGCTTTTGTAGGAAAAGTTCGTGTTTTTCACGAATTTCACGTAATCTCGAAAACTGCTGGGCCATTCTGTATGATTACCTCGTTAAGAGATTGCTAAACTTTGGAAAGGTTAAAAGTTTTCTTGTATATTTTTTGGTGTTTTTCTCCTTTGTTTGTAAACTTTGCTGAATTTTGAGGAAAATCGTGTGCTATGGTGAAACGGCCACGTTTTTGAGGTTAACATAGTCTACTCTCGCAGTCTAAATGGAAAGAGAGAAGTAAAAAAAGCCTTAATTACAACTCAGAGGTTTTTAACTTTTCATGCAGTCATTTGTCATACATTTGTATATCATCTTCACCATCATTTCAGCCGAAAAACGTCCACTGCTGGGTCCAGAACTCCCCTTAAGCACGGCCACTTCGACCGGTTCTGTGCTTCTCGCATCCTGCACCTCCATCGGCCATCTGTTCTGCGAGCAATGTGCCCTGCCCACTGCCACTTAAGTTTAGCAATTCTTCGGGCTATGTCGGTTACCTTGGTTCTCGATTCGATCACGTAGGGAAACTCCTAGCATAGCCCTCTCCATTGCCCTTTGGACGACTTTCAGCCTTCTATTGAGGCCCATTTCTAGATAAATAATTACTAAAAAGACTTGTTTTCTGAGTACACAAAAAAATACTAATTTATTAAAATACTGAAGCACTTATCAATCTTATATTAAATGTCAAAGCACTCCTTCAAATAACAATCGTCACAAATAAATAATACTACTTTACAACAATCTTATCTACAACAACGTTATCAAATTCTACTAATTTTAAACAGTTGATAATTACACTACATTCCTTTCTTCAAGCCCTTCACTGAAGTATTACTTGTCATTCCCTAATGTTCAACTAATTGTTCTAAACCTACTCTAAAACGCCAGTGTCCATTATAATGCACTCTAATTTTCCTGTGGCTTGGCACGTTTGCCAAATCGCGTTTCGAACATCGGTGTGATACCTTCTATAAGCGACCAGCGATTCTGATTATGTCAGCTGAGGTTGAGCTGTAAAATTCAAATAACCCAGTTTTGTGGCGCACCTCAGATGAAGTTGACCTTCAAAAACACTGTGTTTTTTATAAAAAACACAGTGTTTTTGAAGGTCAACTTCAGAAGCATAGGAAGAAGACTATAGTCTTCTTCCTATGCTTCTTCCTCATCTCGATTCCTTCTTTCCCTGTAGTATTCGCAGGTTAGGCCAGTTTTTTTCGCTTTTCGATGTCTTCAGCAAAGAGCATTGTTTGATGATTGTAGATGGCAAAAAATTAAAAAGAAAACACTATACACTTATACAGCAAGTATTGGTATATGTTCGAAATTAATGTGAAAAATAACTTTAATTTCGGAAGTCGGTTGTTTTGTTTTTTTTGAAAATAAGTTATTTTCTCATGAATTCCACCATAAACTCCAGCATAGACATGTTTCTGCAATGTCTGTCAGTTAATGAGGTGTAACGCGGATTGCCAACTTAATATTATTATACAGCCGGCAATACAGAACGTCATTACAACAAAAAGGCGAAATTATATTTGTGTTTTTGTTGGTAATAATGGAAAGATTGTATTATAACAAATGTAAATAAAGGAATTACATGATTCGAGCGAGAATCATCACCTTTTTCTCTTTCTTTGGCTTGGGGTAACCTGAACAAGGGTGATCATGATCAGAATACCTGACAAATTCTTGTATTGGCATTTGTTTGCAATAAGTTCAAGATCACAGTAATAATAGTTAATCATATAAGTGTGTTTGAAGTTTGCAATGGCTTCGGTTTTACGTATCTTTTCTGGTATGGATTAAAGAGTTTCCGCGACTGGGCCTGCGTGGTGGATTAAGGCCCACTCCTTCTCACAGAGAGGCCAGTGTCCCAGCATTGGGAACAGGCTGAGTATGTTGCGTAGCTAAGGACCAGTTATTTCATCCGTTGCGTACAATGCGTGCCACGAAAGATGAGACTTGACACACCACGTGGTTTGACATGCACAGTACACTATTTTAGGTATCTTTAGCGGTATGAGGTCTGAGTGCGGGACGGGACCGGACGTCATAGGGGCGGCGGAAAGAGCGGGGGAGGCGGGGTCAAGTCTCATCTTTCGTGGCACGCATTGTACCCAGTTTTCGCATCCATTAGGAAACAGTCTTTCACAGCATCAGTTATCAGGTAATATTATCAATGTGTTTATAATGCATCATTCCATTCATATCTTTGCTTGTTCCACAAGAACTAACTGTCATCCGCATATTTACTCTTCTTCCATCCCGATATCAGCTCACAAATCACATCACTAATAGCTTCAAATACAGATCCTAAACACAATATCCGGTAACTAAGAGCTACCTAGGTTTAACCCGGTTAATTCCTGGCAGTGTCCGGGTTGTGTCCGGGCAGTGTCGGGCTGTGTCCGGCCAGCTAACCACCACAGAGCTTTAATTGGTGTTCTACAATACTGCGTTTATGAGATATTAATGTAATAACGGTACCAAAATTGGATTCTGATTGGTTGAAGTTATGTCTGATTTTGTGCGGTCGAGAAAATGTTTTATGGTTTTCGTGATGGACTTTGGACTAGTTAAATAAAACCACCTACTTTTACTATGCCCGACAGGGACCGCAATGATCATATTCTGTAAAACCTACCACCTAAGTTCACATGTGGGAGCAATACATAATTCGCATGCTTAATGAAATACTAGTTGACTGGTTGGCTGGCCTTGGTTGACTGGTAGAGAATGCCTAAGGTATTAAGTCCGCCTTTGTACCTTTTTGTGCGAAAAGTTTAAATAAATAAATACTGACTGAACTCAAAAAAGACGATTTTCGGGAAATCGCAACAGAAGATCTTGTTATGAGGACTTATCCTACTTGTTGACGCATAAAATTTAAACTGATTTGATTTGATTATTAATTAATCATGAATGCTTGTGTTGTGAACGTATGATTGATTAACTATTGATGAAATCTGATTTTAAAAAAATTAAATTCTGACCTATCTACTAATGGGTCAATGTTCCATTAAGCATGCGATATATCGAGTATTATATATAATTAGGCGTATCGAAAGATATGTGAGGTTTTGAGTTCGTGAATGAGTACCTAGTGTGAAACAGATATATCTCCGCTTTTTGTTACATTGATGAATAATTTATTTAGGAAAAGAGTAGGAAGGTTGTCGTAAAACATTTATGGTGGTTTTATTTTAAAGAATCTTTTCGTCGTAATTATCGTTCTGGTTTTCCGTTTTCGTGCAACAGGATCAGAAATAAGTGCTTATTAAAAGGTCAAAATCTAAACACAGAGAGTAAAAACGCTGATTATACCTGGCATTACAGATGAGATGACAGCATTAAAAGATTACATACAAATTCGTCTCCTCATCCCAATGACAATACCCCATCAATAGAAAACCAACCCTAACTTAAAACAGACAAAGTCTAATTTTCCGCAGCCGTATCTAAGCTTGACCGCAGAACAATTTGATATGCGGATGACATATGGCTGACGGTAGGGTCTTGTGTGGTTTTTGGTTTTTGATTACAAAATCATATAAATTTAGGACATCGTTTTATGTGACTTCTTAGTTTTGGGCGGCCTTTTGGATCAGAAAGGTTTCTTAATATTATTTTTTGTTCCTCCACCTTCATGGTCCTCTTGGCGAATAAAAAGACCAATAGGAAAGACGCTGTTTTACTGGATAGTATAAGAAATTATACCATCGTTAATATGTATTGCTACATACCTATGATCAATTACCCGAACTTCAGTATCTACATTTACTAATAATAAAGCCGAGGAGCTGTTTGTTTTTTGTTTGTTTATTTGTTTGTTTGAACGCGCAGATGAAACATGCGCGTTCGCACACAGCTCGGGGCACCAGAGAGTACTTGGCAAAGTAAAACATTCGGGTATTGCCGTGGCCTCAATCCCATCGAGCACGCATGGGACATTTAAAAGACAAAATCATTATTACATTTTTGTAAATCATGAAACGTTTATTTTCTCTTGACTGGACTTACCTGTCAAAAAGAGTAACCTAGATAAAGTGGATAAGACAGAGATTAAAACAGAAGACAAACTACCAGGAGATCGAGGAGGGGCGGGTGGAGGGGGGGTTCAAGGGTTCAGACAGTTAAATCGGAATTGAGACCAGTCGGATGGTAGCTAACCGTCCGATCAGGACCAGGCCCGTGCCGGACGGCGCGTACGTGTTCCACGCGCGCCTCAAAGAGATGTCAGCATCAGTGAAGGGGGCCGTCAGGGCCGAAGCCTGCCGGGTCAGCGGGATTGTCCGAAAGGGTTACCGCTGGCCTGGAACATAAAGGGCTAAGGAAGGAACATGGGTGGGTTTTAGTCAATTAGAGTCTGACACTCCCTTCCGCTCCACCCAGAGCGGGAGGGGTCATAGATTGAAAAAAACATTTTCGCATTTGATAGCCCAATTCTTGAGGAAGGCTTTAGGCTACCTTACATCACTCCAGGACCATTAGGCGCCGAGTAAAAGGAAAAACAGTCAGAAAGAACGATAAGCGAAAACGAAGAGCAGGCAGGCGATGCGATGCGACTCGGGTCGGCGGAGCTAGAAATTTCACGCGGACGAACTCGCGGGCAGAAGCTAGTGCACGGATATCCGCAAAAACCACTAAAGTTCGGGTAGAATCGGGTTTCTATACAGGTAACTACGCGTAAAAAATATAGGTAAGTCTTCTAGCATATACGAACATTATTGAAGACCGAACGGAAAATATTGCATTAAGTATTGTGACACTTTATGGTACGACTGTCAGAGGGTCAACTACTTAACATAATATTTTTATAAACCAATACTTTTAATGCTATAATACAATATTACAATGTCAATAAACAAAGTAACCCAAGGGCCATTTTGCAAGAAAATCGTTTTGAAACGATATCTACATATTAAATCCATACTAATATTATAAATGCGAAAGTGTGTCTGTCTGTTACCTCTTCACGCTTAAACCGCTGAACTGATTTAGATGAAATTTGGTGTAGAGATAGTTTGAGTCCCGGGAAAGGACGTAGGATAGTTTTTATTCCAGAAATCATCCTTTAAAGGGGTGAAAAGAAGGGTGGAAGTTTGTATGGGGAATCAATATCCGCTGGTTTGTGCTGTGGGAAAGAATATAGAATAGTTTATATCGCTGCAATTATAAAAAAAAAAAAAAAAACAGATTGGATAAAAAATAAGAATAGAATAGAATACTCTTTATTATGTACACAATATAAATTACAGACATAAATATAGAAACTGTACAAAGGGTGACACAATGGGCGGTCTTATCGCTAAGAGCGATCTTTTAAAGACAACCTTAGGATGGATTAACCTAGAAGCTACCCAAATCACTAATTCCATGCGGACGAAATCGCAGGCAAAAGCTAGTAATATTATAATCGGAACCACGCGCCGGGCAGGTGGTATTCGCGATCGTATTGAGTATACCGATATACCCGTACCCATTGTAGGGTTGTCAGTCAAACGTTTTGAATGTACCACGTGGGATTAAATAGAGATTTTTTCTATTGCCTATTATGTCGTAGTGTAGGTCATACATGTCATGTTCTTTTGAGTTGGAAAGCTTATTATTAAAGGCACTTAAAAGCCCGTTGTGCATATTTTTCTTTAATGAGTAATTTATTTTCTTTAAGTTGGTTTTTGGGTACCTACCTAATAGTCAGACGACCCAGACGCGTACCGTCAGGTTTAGATCGAGGTGGCTCTAGAAAAGGATGACTGAAAGGAATTGGGGTGCCTTTGCACAGAGCAAACTAAAAAAAAAATAGTCGGCAATTACTTACTTATTATTTTTAAGTAATGAAATATTTTTTTATTTTTGTGTTTTATTGTTTTCATTTCTTTGGCTTGTTCGACACCAAAAAACATGCTTAAATTAATTGCATCTCCTCAAGAACTAGCTAGATATAACCGTTAAAATCTATTGAACCGAACAGATTCATTTTTCATTTTCATTCATTCAGGGAATAAGGCGAATCAATCCAAAGACAACCAAATCATTTTTATGGTCTACCATTTCAAATTCTCCAACTGTTGACCTGCCTTTATTGGCAAAATGACTTTAAACGATATTTGTGTTGTACAGACGCCAGCATATCAAGCTACCCGAAACTGTCAAATTTTCCTAATCAACTTTGAACCTTATACTTTAGCGATAAAGTTGAAAATCTATTAAATAAATTTGACAGATTGTAGTAGCTTGATGTGCTGGCCTCTGTACTCTTACTATCGTTACTAACAATTGCAACCACACAACTTGCAAAAACACCCGATTAAGAGTCTATATTATGATGTTTTGGTGATATTGGGCGATCTGGATATCGGTATCTGTAAGACTTGAGAGTTTGCTATTTGGACACATTAAACTTGGACTTATAATCTTTAAATTTGCAGAAGCGAAAACACGATTGGATAAAAAAATCTCGATAAAAAAAAATAACGAAAAAACCTCGTTTTGCACTTATTTTGAGTTAGATCTCTGAAACCCTATGGAATTTAATGATGATTTTTAAACTAATAGATAGGTAATAATATTATCTCAAATCGTGCAGAATTATTTTTTTATTTTTCTACTCGTTCTCCTCGTAATTAGCAATCCAGTGATTTGGCGCTTGCGTCATTTTATTCTAAGCGAGCATACTCTCTTTCTGTCTCTTGTTTTGCACGCGGTAGTAATAGCGCTATCCTTTTCAATTTATTCAATCAGTCTGCTACGGCACCTGTTGGAGGACGAACCTATGTTTGGCGACATTACAGAGAGAGGACTATTTTCGACATTTTTATTTTGTTTAGTGGTAAGTATTACCTACTGTAAAAAGGAGTTAAACCCGTTTGGTGTAAACATAATAAATTATTATCATTATTTAGTGTAAATAAAGATGGGCAAAAAGAAAACTCTCGGAAAACAAGACACATGGTTGGCGCCACGGAACAGAAAAAACAGTTTGTTCCGTGGTTGGCGCAGTGGCTGAGCGATCGACTGCTGCGCTGCGTGTCGCGTGTCGCGGGTTCGATTCCCGACCGGACAAATATTTGTATTGCCTACAGGTAGTTGTTCCGGGTCTGGATGTTTGTGTATGTGAATTTAAATGTTTGTAAACGCACCCACGATACAGGAGTAATTCCTAGTGTGGGACAACGTTTTTTAAAAAAAAACAAAAACAAAACAAAACGTTTGAGGGAACAACTCCGTATTCTGAACGAAAGAAAGAAAAAAATAAGTACAGACGCCAGCATGTCAAGCTACTACAATCTGTCAAATTTCTTTAATAGATTTTCAACTTTATCACTGAAGCATAAGGTTCAAAGTTGAATGGGAAAATTTGACAGTTTCGGGTAGCTTGGTGTGCTGGCATCTGTACCTAACTACCGATTTATATAACGGTATCAATTCTTTTATTTCCTTAGCTACTTAGGTATTTCGAATGTCTATTGCCTGGGGAAAAAAAAAAGTAAATTTTTAATCCCCGTTAATATTTTTTTTACCTGGCTCGTTGGTCTAGCGGTCGCAAGCGCTACTGCTGAGCTGTGAGGTCCTGGGTTCGATTCCCGCACCTCTGCCCACCTCATCGGGCAATACAGGCGTGATGCTTTGTATTTATGTATATGTAAATTTTAAATCGCATAATGTAACATAATTGAATCTTTCCCGTACAATGAGAGGTCAGCTTATATACTGGAAATGTATAGCTTGATACGTAGCCGTGTGTACCTACCTATCTACCTATATAATTCGGGTAAAAATACAATAAGTATCAAAATAATATCATCCTAGTTCAATCACTGATATTTTTACTAATCAATATTACTTATTCAAACTGATGAATTTTATTTAAAGAAAAAAAAAATTGCCATGATGGCTTTCTCTTTTTTAGGGTTCCGTAGTCAAAAAGGAACCCTTATAGTTTCGCCATGTCCGTCCGCAGTTTAGCTCAGAGGCTTTTAGTACTATTAGAAAACTATAATTTGGCATGGATATAATATGTACAGACGCCAGCACATCAAGTTACTACAATCTGTCAGATTTCTTTAATAGATTTTCAACTTTATCACTAAAGCATAAGGTTCAAAGTTGATTGCGAAAATTTGACAGTTTCGGGTAGGTTGATGTGCTGGCGTCCGTACATTATTAATCACGCCGACAAAGTGGTAAAATAAAATCTTGAAAAAAAATTTTTTTACGCTATCGGTTTTTTTAGGTACTCGTAAAGTGGGGATGTTTTTGAAGTGAAAACTTCTTTAGCATCGTTGTGATTTGAAATTTTATGTGTTTTTGTGGATCGATGGATGGATGGATCGATGGATCGATGGATCGCCGGATCGCGATGGATCGATGGATCGATGGATTGATGGATTGATGGATGGATGGATCGATGGATCGAAGGATCGAAGCATCGATGGATCGAAAGATCGAAGCATCGATGTATCGACGTATCGAAGCATCGATGTGTGTCTTCTCGACATCCGTGTGTCACTAACGGGATGCAGCAGAATACCAGCGTCAGGTATTGTACCTGGCATATGCTGAGCTGGACTCCCATTTGGTGCAATCATAAGACACACACCGCCCAGTAGTGATCGACGTTATTGATGTTTATGAGCTAGGTGTCTATGGTTCATTTTATCTTTTTAATCTTTGTTATTTTTAATTTTTTTTTCTCACCTTTTTTAATGTTTTTAATACCTGTATTGTGTCTTTTGTTGCACTAAATAAACGTTTTATCTATCTATCTATCTATCGATGTATCGACTGATCGACGGATCGATGGACCGATGGATCGATGGATGGATGGATCGATGGATGGATGGATCGATGGATGGATGGATCGATGGATGGATGGATCGATGGATCGACGGATCGATGGATTGATGGATCGACGGATCGATGGATTGACGGATCGATGGATCGACGGATCGATGGATCGACGGATCGATGGATCGACAGATCGATGGATTGACGGATCGACGGATCGATGGATCGACAGGTCGATGGATCAATGGATCCATTGATCGACGGATGGATGGATCGACGGATCGATGGATGGATGGATGGATCGATGGATCGACGGATCCATGGATCGACGGATCGGTGGATCGACGAATCGACGGTTCGACGGATCGATGGATCGACAGGTCGATGGATCGATGGATCCATGGATCGACGGATGGATGGATGGATCGACGGATCGATGGATCGATGGATGGATCGATGGATCGACGGATCGACGGATCGATGGATCGACGGATCGGTGGATCGAAGGATCGACGGATCGACGGACCGGTGGATCGATGGATCGACGGATCGATGGATCGATGGATCGACGGATCGATGGATCGATGGATGGATGGGTCGATGGATGTTCTTTAGCATCGTTGTAATTTGAAAGTTTATGAAACGAAAAAGCGACAGTAAAAAGAGACATGTAAATTCATAAGATTTAACGTGGGAGAAAATGAGACAGGAAGCATTATACAGTGTTTTTGAAGGTTTCACCTTCTACCACGTGTAAATTGCACACATGCTGTTTTTTTTTTCTCGTCTACCCATGTTACCGTTGGATGGTCCTTTAAAAAATCTTGCGGGTTTGTGAAAACCATTTTTCGATTTAAGGATCAGTTTGTGAAATATACTGGCCTGCAAAACTAAGTAATACACTTTTAAAATTTATATTTTTTCTAAACTATAAAATTTAGAGATTTAAAATAAAAAACGTTTTGTAGCAAATTTTATCGGCTTTCTTTGAAACTAGTAACTATACATTAGTAATATTTTTAACTTAAAAAATATATAAAACAATAAAAATAGCCATTTTTAGCTTAGTGTCAAAAATACAGTACAGTGCAGTTACATATAATTAAATTTTTAATAACTGGTATTGCCTCCTCGGGCTCTGACTACAGCTTCGAGCCGGTTTGGCATACTGAACACGAGGTATCAGAGCTGATTTTGGGGAATATTCTCCCATTCTTCAATCAGGGCCTGTTTTAGTGCCCTGAGGGTGGTAGGTGGTGGTCTACAGCTTCTGACTAGCCTCCCTAGCTCATCCCAGGCATGCTCAATCGGGTTTAAATCAGGACTTCTTGATGGCGAAGCCATCACGCTGATACCTACCTCCTGAATATACTCTTGCACAACCTGAGTCGTGTGAAGCCGGGCATTATCATGCATCAGCATCGATCCGTCACCCATATTTGCTAAATACGGCCCTGCATACGCGTTGAGAATCTCTTGGGCATAACTTTCCCCAGTCAGAGTGCCATTTTCTATGTCCACTAACTCTGTGCGACCTTCTGAAGATATGCCAACCCATACATGTACACTGCCTTCACCGTACTGGACTCTTCCTGAGAAGCAGTCTTGAAGGTATCGCTCACCAGGCCGCCTGTAGACACTTCGCCTTCCATCGAAAGTGTAAAGTGACAATCGAGACACATCTGTGAACAAAATTCTTGACCACTCTTCTTCATCCCACTGTATGTGTTCACGGGCGTATGGCAGTCTCGCTACTCGATGCTCTCTCTCGAGTTTGGGGCCACTCGCTGGTCTTCGGGGTTTCAGATTTGCTTCAGCAAGTCTTCTTCTCACTGTACTGTCACTAATGTAGTCCCTTCGGGTCTGAAGAAGCTGTTGCTGGACTTCAACTGCATTAAGGTGGCGATTTTTCAACAGTGGAAACAATATAACGGTCTTCTTGGGCACTAGTACACCTGGGTCGGTCATTACAAGGTCTCCTCAGATGGTTTCCAATCTCTTCGTACCTTCGTTTCACCTTCTGGACCGTTCGTAACGTCACACCCACCATTCTTGCAGTACAACGCATACTGATGCCTAGTTCCAGAAAAGTCATGATCCTAGCACATTCTTCAGGTGAAAGAAGCACGATAAATAAAATGTATGTGCTGTTGTCTAACTTAGCTTTTGTAACAAGACTCATCGATCAAGAAAAAGGTTGAAACCAAAAACAGAAACAAAAAATTATTGGTAAAATTGTAATTCGAAAAGGATTATTTTTCTTTTTAAAGCTCTTTTCAGCCATTTCTTAAAAGACTTAACTCTTTTTCGAGTCCTATTTATTTCGAAAGTTCTTCTTTCGAAAATCTTCTGCACTTAAAAAGTTATTCCAATTTCAAAAGTGTGATACTTACTACGTTTTGCAGGCCAGTGTAATAAGTTTTAAAGTGCTGATTTTTGTTAAAATCAAGTCCTTCTAAGGCTAAATGATTGTTTTTCGATATGTGAAAAAATTCACGCTAGTAGTATAACGATGTTAAAAGGAAAACTATCACAGCTACGTAGGCTTTACAAGTTTACGAGTGAGAACATGATTTTCAACTACAATGTTAAGTTTGTTCTTGGCATAAATTCATTCCAACTACGGAATCATTCATTGTGCGTATCTATTCCATTTCATTCTGTATAAGTCTCGATATTCCCGGGAATTTCCGAGACAGTGTGTGAGTCTTGAAAATCTAGTCTCAGAGCTTGGGACTGGAAGCGCAATACTAAGGTTAGTTTTTATTCAGGTACCACGTGAGCAAAGCCGGGCCCAAATGCTACTATTCAAAAAGTCCAAAAAGTTTAAAATCTTATTGTTTCAACAAATCCAAAACGACGACGTGGACGAAGTGAACGACGATGATGAGCTCGAAGACTTGGTTTATGAGAATCAAAGGTAGGTAGGTAATAGAAATGAATGCATCGATAATATTGCAGTTCTCGCATTTTTACCGACTTCAAAAAGGAGAATATTCTTTATTTGACGGTTTTTAGGGTTCCGTACAAGTTCTGTCAAGTGGCATATTATATGAAAGGGCTTTGGCCATGGGAAAGTATCGGAGCTATTCAAAAATATACTACTATTTCAGAACATTCATGCATTGCTATTATTATCTGCTTTATATTTATGTAATAAAATGCATTAATCTTGTAGGTTTCCAGACGAAGAGGACAGGTCAGATAGAAATCAATGAAGAATCAGACGAAAGAAGAATGATAGACCTAAATTTTTTTTAAAGAATTAAAAACCTTTTCTATTCCCTCAACAGCCTTTGGTTGCGGTATAAATAATTTGGAGTTGATAGGGGAGAAAAGGTTAGGCTTCTTGGGATAAACTCATTCCCAACTACGGAACCCTTCATTGTGCGTGGTTCGACACGCACTTGGGCGGTTTTTTTACAAGCCTAAAGATACAAATGGGGAAGAATTATTTTTTTCAATGCACCCTCTTGATGGGTATAATTGAATAGGTCTATTTAAACGAAGGTAATATAAATTAATACATCACTTTTTTTCAGTTATACCATTTGCGAAATATGGCCCGCCAAATTGCCTGCCTTGCAATGCCAGGGGGCGTTGCAAGGCACTGCAGTGCCCCCCACCCTCCCTGCCATTTCTAACCTAGAAACTTCCACGTTGCTATAACTTAGTAAAAACTGTTTTAAAATAATTTCGCGAACAATGTGATTATAACTTTTCGAATAATAAAGATAAAACTGCAAAATAGACAATAGACGTCCTAGTTCAAAGGTTTGCCTTTGCCTTTAGCAAACAATACTCTTTTAATAGCCTTCTATTAAATAGAAAAAAAATAAATAAAAAATAAAAAAAAAAAAAAAAAAAAGAAAAAAAGATAAATTTTGTCTTTACATCATAAAAAGTATGTTACAGTCGTTTGTAATTACAGCTACGGAACCCTATATTATGCATGGCCCGACTTGCTTGGTCGATATTTTTATTTATAAGGAAACATTATTTTGTTCTAGGTACATGCATGGTTATGTTATGAGAGAGTTTATTTTTGTTTAGGGAACATTACTTTTTGTTATTACGGTAATACGATATTTGTAATAAGTAGGTACTAGGGATGTTATGGATATGAAATTTCGGATACGGATTAATTACGGATATAGGAATGATTATTATACCGGATACGGATACGGATACGGATATGAAATTATTTCGGATTATCCGTTAGTTTCGGATAATTTCGGTTACGGTTATAAATTTTTTTAGGAATTTCAAAAGTACAATACAAATAGTTAATAAAATAGTTTTATTTATATGTAACTATTTGGTAGGAATTACAATCAGTCTGTGAGTTATTACAGCTATTTAAATTAAAAATGAGTATAAATAAATGTTGGGTGTTTTCTAATCTACCTAAAATGAAAATGTTATAATAAAATTATTACTTATACTTATTTAGTAATTTCGTATTCAAAGAAAATATTAAAATTAGATTTAAATTTAGAATGCACATTGCACATATATATTTACTATGATTTAAGTTTAACATAACAATCATAGCTATCTTTATCTTGTGTCTCAATTAGGCTCCGCCTCTATCCGATATTATCCGAAACTTTTATTTCGGATTCGGTTACGGTTACGGATAATTTTTTATATCGGATATCCGATAGTTTCGGTTACGGTTACGGAGCTCCCTAACATCCCTGGTAGGTACATACCTTCGAACGTTGCACGTCGCAAAATTTTTTGAAACCTCTTTGTCTTTTATTTTTTATGGGATTTTTATTGTTATTGTAATGGTATTATATATTCTGAATATACATATTAAATTGTTTAATAAATAAACATTGATGAATATTTACATAACATTTTATTTCATACTAACCTTTTAGGTAAGTATATAGATTGAGTACCTACGCGAGGATAGAATAACGGATCAGTCTATATAGTATCGAGTCCACAAAAAAAAAACACGAGCCTCTAAATTTCGAAACTCGCGCCTCGGGATGGAAGCCCTAGTACCTATTTACCTACTATGTTGGTGGTAGGTATGTCAGTTTGTAGGTCTATGAACAGAGCTTCAAATAATAATTATGTATGTATTGTATACCGACAATGAGCTCGTTTGTTTAGCTGTGTTATCTTTTACACATCGATCCGTCGTACCGTGGAAATACTTCCGTGAATTTGAACTTTATTTGAATGACATAATTTTTTACGAATACATTTTTATTGCCATACGAATCAAGTTCAAATTCACGGTCCGTCTCCGGCACAGATCGCTGTTGATCAGCTGGGCCGGGGCACCGCGCCGTTCAAACTCGAACTCGACTCACGCAGTCGATCGCACTTGCTGCGTCGCCGCTCGCCGCCCGCGCCGCGCGCTTCCGCGTATTATAGTAGAGGGGGCGCGGGGTGGCGCGGGCGAGAGGTACGAAATCGCTCGCGTTGGGCTGCATAGGCGCCGTCTTAACGCAACATTACCTCGCTCTATTAATCACAAGTCGTCCGATATCGCACAAAAAAGAAACATTATGTTGAGTATCTGATGCGTGACAGCCCTGACCATCTGCCTGCTTGCACAGTTGCAAGGAAGCATTCCAGTATAATAGTATCTTTGTCCCAAAAGTGGGTGCGAAGTTAACAGTATCGCATTGTAAAAAAAAAAAAATTTCTACCTCTTGTGCGAAGCAGATGTTCGAATTTTGAAATGTAGAAAAAATATATGGTTTGTCAATTATGTGTTGAGTATTAATTTTCTATCTTCGTTTTACTTTGAAAGGTTTTTTTTTTGAGAATGTTGCTAGGCTAGGCTATTCTAAATTGTTTTTGTTTCCAAAAAAACTACTTTGTTAAAATACTTTGTTTCGAAAAAGTTATTTGTTACAACAGCTGTTTTTTTGTTTACTTAAGCATTGATCATCGTGTTGGCAATTTATTTTGTTCGATTCCTTCTTTTTTCTTTTGTTTTTGATTTCTTTTTTATTCGTTTATTAGTTGTAGGTAGTGTCCTTTTTATATTGAGTTTTTGTACTTTTTAGGGTTCCGTACCCAAAGGGTAAAAACGGACCCTATTACTGTCCGTCTGTCACCCGGCTGTATCTCATGAACCGTGATAGCTAGAGAGTTGAAATTTTCACAGATGATGTATCTCTTTTGCCGCTAAAAACAGAATAAAATAAATATTTAAGGGGGGCTCCCATACAACAAACGTGTTTTTTTCGGCTTTTTTGCATTGTGGTACGGAACCCTTCGTGTGCGAGTACGACTCGCACTTGGCTAGTTTTTTTATGAATTGTAAGTAATGTTTTCTTTGGTCTAGATAGTATACAGCACCGTCAAAACATTCCATTTCAAGTTTGGCTATTACTTAAATAAATTCGACTACAGCATAATAATATGTATGGCCTTGATGAAATAGCCTTAAAGCGATCTGCAAAAAATATAATTATAATAAAATGCAATCGGCCATCGTTGCCCTACTTCTAAATGGACAGACGTTAGGGGGAAAATTAATATTATAAATGATATTGGGGCAGACATTAATAATTTTGCCGAAAACGTTAGCCGAATATAAATAAAATATTTAGTATACAGCGTGTTAATTTTATTACGCAACAATTTTAGCTACGCTATCAAAAAGTTAGAGTAATATTTAATGAAATATAAATTAAAATACATAACTCTTTCGCATGATTTGAATCAAACAACATTAGGTATTCCAATTGTATTTTACTTTTTCAAACTGCACATTACTTTTACAAAATTATCGCTTCATTTGATTTCTGGCTCTTAATCTTTTCCGGCAAGTATTGTAAAAAGTCAGTTTAACAACAAAATAAACGGGCACCTATCTATTATGTTTTTACGCCTATATTTCAAGTTCCTGATCCCATAAACACGAATTATTTCCCTCTTGAATGCGTGCTACACGCAAATGCTGGACTTTTTATAACTTCCCTGACGGGAGAAAGTTGTTTTATTATGTATCTACTAGCAGCGCCCCGCGGTTTCACTCAAATAAGTGTCTAATGAATATCGGGATAAAAACTATCCTGTCCTTTCCCGGGACTCAAACTATCTCTATACCTGTCTAAATCGGTTTAGCTGTTTAAGCGTGAAGATGTAACAGATATACACACTTTCGCATTTATAATATTAGTATGGATGTAGATGTTAGCTGTAGCGAAGGGTCAATTTTTGTAAGAGGTAAGCCGGAGTAGATATCTTTAATATGATTATATTATTTCTCTATGGAATACTGACTGTGCCGTTTTTCAAAGGGAAGCCGGTAGCCGGTAGGAATCGAATTGTATATGGAACTTTCGCCACTGAGATGTAGATTATCGTTTGTGTTCCATTGGAACGTATAATTTGATGTCCAGCTGTTATGTTTATTGCACGATTCGATATAAAATATCGTGAATCGCTATCAGTTCAGTTCAGTTTGGTCACGAACATTTAAATGGCACTTGAAATGGGTAATTTCTATGTTCTGAATTCAGAGTACTGTCAAGCAATTCTAAGCGAGTAATTAAATCGAAAATGTTATTACACTATGCATATGCAAATAGTATTCAAATAAGCAGTTTTTATACAAACTCCCAGATAAAAAAAACTTAACAGCACGCGTAATTGCTCATTACTCCAGTGACACATTTACACCAGTCCTTAATGAATACCACATGGCTATCCTACATCTGTAATTAAACCTACTGTATAAACATTACTGCCAATAAAACACCCTGTATCGTCCAGTGTACAATCAATAGAAGCAATATTTACAAAGTGTATTAATGATGGAAATCCCCCTGTATTCCGAACACATCTGCAATACATTTTATTGTCCACGTGGGGACCATTTGTGTATGTTATTGAATCCGTGGCATTTTAGGTACCCCAGGGCGTACGTGGATTAATTTTTTCTCGCCCTTTTTTTTTTGGGCTTTTCTGTGTTTATTTGGGGAAATAAGGAATTTGTGTGAAAAAGGTTGCGGCTTTTTTGTGTTGAAAAAAACGTTTGATAACCAGTCTTATCAAGGGGTATCGGTTACCCAGTAACTGGGTCGTGGATGTCAGATTCTTCATGTCAAAGAATGGTGTTCAGCTACATCGGCTTCCAGTTTCCAGTCTAGACTGGAAGCCTTTTATATCACACCTTTTATACTTTTGAGGGAAAATGCGCAGTTTAAGTATTCCATTCCAATTTCGTAAGGTACAACCTCAGACCAAAAAATAAAAAGTCAAGACAGCGCTGCGAACAATACAGTGAAGCATGCAAAAAGTACACCTCCGCTCTGTGCATACACGCTCACACGCACACTTTTACAACCATTTACAACCAAACTACACCTCACTATGTGCACACATGTTTACGAAACCGGCTTCACTTTACTGTTGACAGTCCTCTATCTTGGTTTTTTATTTGGTTTGAGGGTACAACAACATACAGTACCCGGCGATAAATATTGCACATCGACCTTTACCTTTTTTGTATTTTATACAAAGAATAAAAATAATTATCAAAAGAAGCAAATTATAATTGTTTTAACAGCTCCTAATGGATACCGGACTGTTTGTATTTCGTGCGACAGAGATAACGCTCTACGAAGCCGAAATTAGCCGATTGTCTCTTTATAATAATAATAATAATAAAAACTTTATTGCGTAAAAGGTGTTGCAGTAAATACATTAAAAACAGTTGCACTACAATTGAACACTGGTATACAACAAAAATGGTTGGGGTACTGTCCTCTTAGATAGGCTACATAATAGCCTGTAGTAAAGAGAAACAGTGCCGTATCCCTCTAGAATGGAGATATCAATTGCTTAGTGTTAAAAATTAAACAATAATGATATTAGTTTTTAATAACCTAAAACAAGCAAATATGGAATATGCCTGAAAGTATTAAAGTCTGTATCAGATATGAGTAAGTGTGCTGTGTGGGTGTATGTGTGTGTGTGTGTGCGCGTGTGGGGGTGTGTGTGTGTGGGTATGTGGGTGTGTGTGTAAGTGGGTGTGGGTGTATGTGTGTGCGTTTGTGTTTTGAGAGTATGAGTGATTCGTGTATACTTATGATAGTGTAAAAGAAAAAAAAAGATTCAGTGTGGAAGAAAAGATTCGGTTTCGTCATACGTTTTGTCTAGTAGGAAGGAGCGGACTGCTGATTTACATTCCTGAACGGATAAACAGTATACTGAAATATTTGCATTAATTTTGTTGTACAAGAAAGGGCCAAGATAATAGAAAAATTTTTTTGTAAAGGAGTAGCGGGGCTGTGGAAGGGAACAAATTAAATCTTTACGTCGTTTTTTAAGTTTAACAAAGGGAGTAAGTTGATGTTGTAATAAGATTGCATGAAAAATAAACAACTGTCGTACATTAAGAACATTGCATTCTTTATATAACAGAGTGGTGGAAAATAAAATAGGACGAGAAGTTGCAATTTTTAATATCGCTCGATGCGCAATTTCCAATGGAAGTAATGTGGTTTTAGAAGCACCACCCCAGCAAGAAATGCAGTAAGATAATATTGACTGACAGAGCGCATAGTAGACATTGCGGATAATAAATTGGTTAGCTACAATTCTAAGTGTTTTGAAAATAAACATCAACTTACGCACTCTGCCCGTCAATACATCCACATGGGGCTTAAAGTTTAGGGTATTATCCAAAATTACGCCCAGGTATCTAATATTATTTACAGACTCTATTTGAGCGCAGTTACAATTTAGTGTAGTTTGTGTGAGACATGAGTGAGCTGTGAGTGTTAGACTATTTTTTGGCTGGGATTTTGAACTAATAGAAAAAGTGATATATTTAGTTTTGCTTGTGTTGAGTGTTAGGGTGTGAGCCAAAAGCCAGTCAAGGGTGGAGTCGAGACCCCTTTGAGCTTTAATTTGAAGTTCTGACCAGGAGTCTGCGGAGAAAGTTATTGCGGTATCATCTGCGTAAGTTACAATACTAGAATTTGGAATACTTAGATTACAGAGGTCATTGATAAAAACCAGAAAGAGTGTAGGACCAAGAATACTCCCCTGTGGCACCCCGTACTCAATAGGAAGCTCGTTACTAACGGTGTTTCCTATTTTAACCACCTGCGTTCGACCTGTGAGGTAACTTTGGAAGAATTGGAGTTGTGGACCTCTGACACCTATGTTTTCGAGCTTTTGTAGAAGGGTTTTAATGGGAACGGTATCAAACGCTTTCGCGAGGTCTAAAAATACTGTAAGTACTTTTTTATTATTATTAAGGTTTGAAACAATAAAAGTTGTCAGTTCGTGTACAGCGTCAGAGGTGGACTTTTTTACGCGAAAACCGAATTGTTGTGGTGAAATAAGATTAAAGTGCTCTAAATAACCTCTCAACCTCTTATTAATGAGGCGTTCCATTACTTTGGACAGAGCACTTAGCACTGCAATTGGTCGATAGTTGTTAACCAGGTTCCCATCGCCACCCTTGAGGATGGGGTGAATAACTGCCCTTTTTAATGATGTGGGAAAGACGGAGGTCTGAAAACAGAGATTAAAAATATGGCTTATAATAGGTGCCAGAGTACCAGAGTACCTTTTCAAAATGGTAGGTGAGATCCCGTCCCAGCCAGTTGCTGCACTAGATCTTAAGGAATTGATAGTTTTCAGGATCTCATCATTGTCGGTTTCTTCGAGGACAAAGGAAGACAAGCTGGGAGGAGTTTGTGACGAGGTCGTTTGTGATGGTTGAACAGTATTTCCGGTGATTCTATCAGCGAGCTCCTTTCCGATGCTGACGAAAAAATCATTTACTTTGTTACATGAATCAATAGGGGAATGTGAATTAAGTAATAGTTGAGTAGATGAGTGCTTTGATTTGGTAGAGTAAGTTATGTTTTTTATTACAGTCCAGAGCGCCTTAGAATTTTTTCCTGCATTTTTTAGTTGATCGCTGTCGTATTGCCTTTTGGCTTTTTTTAGGAGTTTAGTACAAAAATTTCTGTAACGTTTATAGGTCATATGGAGGATTTCGTTGTTTGGTGACACTTTAAGCCTTTTGTGAAGTGTATCTCTGTTGCGAATACATCTCAACAACCCGGGAGTTATCCAAGGTTTGAGTAGCCTTTTCCTCGCTGGCTGTATTGAGGTGGTTGAGTTCTCCAATATAGCTTTTGACAC
Source organism: Luperina testacea (assembly GCA_927399505.1). Classification (NCBI taxonomy): domain Eukaryota; kingdom Metazoa; phylum Arthropoda; class Insecta; order Lepidoptera; family Noctuidae; genus Luperina; species Luperina testacea. The sequence continues at coordinate 2,548,556 of OV656774.1, forward strand.
TGAGTTTACCAATTTATCAGTAGCAGCATTTGCGTCCTTTATTGATAAAATAGGGGTGAAATCCATCTGTTGGATAGATTTGTCTAAGCTTTCAATATTGATTTTAGTAACAGTGTAGCTGTCTCTTGTGCGCACTTTTTTAGTTTTGATGCATGCTAGGGAGGAGTAGTGGTCAGTTATAGTGGACTCAAAAATTAGTGTTGTTGCAGAACAATTTGTTCGCATAAAAGTGTGGTCAAGGCAGTTGTTTCCTCTTGTCGGAAGTGCATGAGCAGGTAGGAAGCCATGAAATGCGAGACAGTTTAAGTAGTTTTGGGAGCGAGTATCCAAGGGTGACCCAATATCAATGTTAATGTCCCCAGTGAAGACAACAGATTTAAATTCGCGTAGGGTGGGGAGTATCTCATTTAGCGCACTTAAAAATGCGTCTATATTATCAGTAGACGGTGAGCGATAAACGCACAGGACTGCTGTATCGATGTTAGTCTTGATTAGTAAACCAGAAGCTGAATTATTAAAGTCAGGTTCTTCTACCGTGGGATTAAGAAATGATTTTGTGAAGACTACCACCCCGTCACTCTGGTTAATATGCTTAGTAGTTTTGTGACTGGTGTAACTGTCTATTTCAGGGATTTGATGATTTCTCAGGCAAGGTAACCAGCATTCTGTTAAAGCTAACACTTCGCAGTCGAAAGAAAGGCGATTTAAAAACGCTTGCAAGCTTAAAAAGTTACAATTAATAGACCTAATGTTCTGACAAAACGTTTTTAGGTAGTTGTTTGAGTTACCCAAAAGTTGGTTTACTTGTTCTGGTGTGCAGGTATGTGCATCAGATACTGAGGTATCATCAACATTGTTCAACAATGTTAAAACGCTATCGAACATGGTATTAATTTTTGGGTAAGGGTTAAATGGTTGTCTAAGATAATGACCGAGTTCACCATGTCAGGCCTGGATAATAAGTTGTATGAAAGCACGTATGAGATATATTGAATGGAAAGTAAGTGCGTTATGTGTGATGTGGAGTGACATGAGTAGTAGGTATAGTGTATAAATGTTTGAGTAAGATAGTGTGAGTGTGAGTTGAAACTATTTAACAGTAGAAACGTGAACAAGCAAACGTTACTAATATTACTATATTCTAAGATAATTATATAAGATGAGAAAAATAAGATAAGTTTAAAACATGCTAGCGTGATTAAGAGTCATGCATCATTAGGGTGAGACGTTTGCAGCAGTTGTTGATCGTTGCTAAGTTGCAAGATTTGCAGCAGGTGTTGGTCATTCTTTACCAGAATATATTGACTATCAGCATTTTTCTTCAACATTACACGTCCATTTGACGTCCAGCAATAGGCGTACCCATTCTGCTTGGCGAAGTTTCTTGCTGTATAGAAAAGCTTTTTGGATAGAGCGGTAAGCTGTTCAGCAATATAGATAGGGCCAGAAGGTCCTTCAAAGCCTAAGTGAGTTGAATTAATTTTATTATTGGAGTTTTCCCTGTTAAACTGTTTGGCGGCCATTAAAAAATTACTTCTATGTAAGGTGTTTGAAAATTCGATGCTGATGTTGGAGGTTTTATTTTCCTTTTTAGAAGGCAATCTTGAAACGTCGCGTATGTCCGAGAGTTGAATGTCAGTATCCAGTGCTTTGGACAGATGTTGAGCCAAAGTGTACAAGTCGTTTTTAGTTTCTTTTGGGCGCTTAGGTACGTTACGAATCTCGATGCAGGTTTTTATACAGCTGCGATCAATATTATCCAGTTTTTCTTCAATGGAAATTAGCCCTTTTGCCATCTCGTTACGGTCTAATTCAAGCTTAGCGATTTTCTTCTCTAAAAAAGTTAATTCAGATGATATTGCTGTCATTGATTTTTCGATTTCCTTGGTTGTATCTTCTATTTTTGTATATTGGGATTTAATTTCTAAGATATGCTTTTCGAATGTGTCCATGCGAGAGTTTTGTGAACGCTTTAAATCGTTTATCAATTCCTTTAGGTCGGATTTAAGTTCGGTCTTTAGATCCAAGAATTTTTCGGCAAAGCTGCCCAACTGGCTACTATCATTAGACGGTCGACGACGCTTAGCTCTCTGAGTAATGTTAATAGGGCTGACATCGAGCAATAAGCCTTCTTCCACGCATAGTTTTGGTAAATCAGACTCAGAGCGTGACGGATTAGCAAGTTCAATAGGAGATTTCGGCGGCGTCTTAAACATATTTGAACCCTTCTTTGCTGTCGTAAAAATTATATAAAAAAGTGTCAAAAAGTGTTGTAGACACTACTGTATCAAAATAAAAGTGAATTAAAAAAAAAACAAAAAGTTGTTTTTTCGGTGGATTCGAAGTCACGACTTTTCGATTCCGTAGTTAGCTAGTCGTATGGGCACGACTCGGTGCCAACTGGACTTGACGTATGGATGTTAAAATTGGTAATCCCAAGTTACAAGTAACAGAATTGAATGTGCGTAATGACCGCGTCCTTTGTTTATAGAGGTCATACACTTTGCAAGACACCGTCACTTTTAAAATGTTTTAAACTTAAGTAATTAACTTTTACATAGAGTAATTGTTTAATTGTTTAGACACAGGTATGGTTTATGCACTGTTTTATAGGTATTGTTATTGGTCACAAGTATAAACGACTTTTAAAATTGTCATTGCACTATTTACTATTATTTTAGATTAAAAATATCGGAGCACTCAAAAACACGTCCGCTCGCGACCACGTACGGGGGAGGGGGAGCAAAGGTCTTTCCAAAGGTCGATGTACAATATTTATCGCCGGGTACTGTAGGTACTTACGTTTTTCTTTTAAGTAGGTACTGTAGTCAGCATGTCTAGACAACATATATATTATTATTATTCACCCTTTACACCACAGCAAAAGCAACAGTGTGAACAAAGTACACATTAAAGTCATACAGATTTTTCATCCAAAAACGTATTTGGTTTTTAACTTCCATCGATATTCCAAAAAGTTTTCTCGTTTCAAACTTAATCGTTCAGTTCGTGTCAACATATCGTAAAGGCTCCTTCAAACAGGCGCGACACGACACGCGACACAAAGGCACCGCAAGTCGCGCAACAAGCGGTGCCTTTGTGTCGCGCGCGATTATATCGCGTGTGGCGCCTGTTTGTAGGAGCCTTAAAACTTAAATAAATATTATTTTGAATTTCCAATACATTTGTTTAGATTCAAGGGCTTTGTTCCAATCTGAAAACAAACGAAAAATTTCTACACTACAACATGTACTGAATTTATGGTTTCAGTTTCCGCGTCGATGTTAATACCTCCCAGTATCTTGTATACTCGTCTCAAAGTACCAAAAATACTACATTTTCTGAAGTTCATTTCTACATCTTACTACCCACAAAATTACAAGCACTGAAATTCAAATTCAAAGCATTTATTTCAATTAAACCATTTACAGGCACTTTTGAATTGTCAAGAAGTCGGTCAATCAGAAAATATGAAGCTAGTTGCCCATTCCAAAGCGTAGGTACCTATGGAGAAGAATGAGAAAGATTAAAAGTTGAGTATGTAAAATGGTACCCGCATAAATCCGAAATAAATAATTCAAAGTGAAAACTTTGACGGGAGCCGACCTCCAAGAAACTCAAACCTTTAGCGTCGCTATGTTAGATATACTTAGCTAACTTCTAAGTTAGGGCTTACTTAGGATATTCGAGGCTTTGAGTACGTCCACAATATCTTAAGAACGTCGGTAGACGTGTGTGTTTTGAAGTTTGCGAGAAGTTTTAAGTTGGTCTTTCAACTGCGGTTTTTTGGCATCTTTCATGGTCTGCCTGGTGTTATAATATTTGGAGTCTGTAAATTGCAACGTAGGTACTTTTAAAAACTGATAATGTTAGGTAATCATTAAATTATGATAACACTGCGACTGAAGTCATCTCCAACGTTCTTTCTTTCTCCAGCTTTGTATGCGGTCAAGTCGTTCAATCTCCCTAGCCATTTCCCAACTATGTTGGGGTCCGCTTCCATTCTAACCGGATGCAGCTGAAGTGAATACCAGTATTTTACATAAAGCAACTGCCAATCTGACCCCTATGTCCCCGTAACTGGGAAACACGATACCCCAAGGGTAAGAAGACCGGTTGACAGATTTTTGGGCTTCCAACTACCCGTAACGACTGTCAAAGATTTAAGAATGACAGCCGGGTTCAACGGCTTAACGTGCAAGGCACGAAGGGGTCTCGATCTCGAAATGTAATGGATGGTCACCCATCCACGAACGTGGCTTAACCTTCCATCGACCCGTGCGGCTGTTATCATTTAGCCACGTGCCCCTCCAGTCTCCTATCAACTATTATTTTTAATAATTATTATGATTGCTCATGCCATTACTTCTAACAGACTCCATTTTGTATCCCAAACAGGTTAAAAAAGTAGACCACGACATAAATCCAATCAGCTCACCTCACATAATATTCGCTACACCTAGTCTTGATTGTCATGGGAATATAATAACCTAACACGATTAGCTACACTGGCTACACTCCAAATTTTTTAATGTCCCACGAAATCAAACTTATACCGAAAATAGCCAACAGCAACAATCAATTTCGACAAAAATCCGCCACTTAGCAATTTTTTATACTCGTTCTAACAATTAGGCGGTTTTTAGCGTAAAACCGTTCTAAATTAGGCAGAGCCAAAAATCTAGACATGACCAATGACGCATGAAGGTCAACTGCTATTGCGTAATAGTTTATTTAGATATTCTTAAAGTTCAAAATTACTTGGCAGAAGTTTTTGTTATTATCGGCAAGTGACCGACTGTATCATTTGGTGGCAAATTGATAACATTAATTACATCCTTGATTTTATAAATATTAACTTTGACTTTATTTACTAGCTTGTCTAATGGGTTATTTAAAAATGGACAGTTTACCTTGTAAATAAGGTTCCTAATAGTTGGCTCAGCACTTAGGACCTTTAGGGCAGACGGTGCATTTGTCCAGTTTCGCAATTCATCTATTGTTGAATCCGTTCTGTCAATTGACTAAATGGATTTGCTCTCGTATCAATGTGTTTGTGACATACGCAATGCAATTGTGACACTCGAGTGTTTGTGAAAGAATCGGGTCAACTTTGCCACTGTGTTGCTACAAATAATATTTGAAAATCTAGTCTTTTAAGTATTTATATGAGAATAATACAATATCTACTGTAGTCAAAAACGGCAAGTGCGTGCGAGTCGGACTTTGACTAAAGTAAGGCTATGAAGGGTTTCGTTACGTTTCGTAAAACCGTACGTACAGACGCCAGCACATCAAGCTACCCCAAACTGTCAAATTTTTCCATTCAACTTTGGACCTTATGCTTTAGCGATAAAGTTGAAAATCTAATAAAGAAATTTGACAGATTGTTAGCTTGATGTGCTGGCGTCTGTACGTTTCACGTGTCACGTGTGTGTATGTATGGAGACCCCATACATTTTTAATTTTATTATATTTTTTGTTGTAGCGGCCATAGTGTAGTTAGTACACAGTTACTCACTGAAAATTTAAAATGTCTAAATTTAAAATTTAAAACATACAGGCTACAGCCCTCTGACTAACGGACGTACGGCTCTTTATGTACGGAACCGTAAAAATGGAGTGATTGTCCACTGTTGGAGATTTCAATGCTATTAAATCTTGAAAACATAATTCTTCTTACTAATATACTAGAAAGTTGGTATCTTTCAATCTTAAAGCCAGGCAATTAATTAGTTGATTAAAAAACTCGCTCATAAGCACATAATTTACTTTTATAATTAATTAAAACTTTTCTTTGTTGCAGATACAAAGTGAACGCAGTGTACAGTGGTGAAAAAGTTCTAGTTCAGAATAAGTATTAATAAAAAGTGTGAAAAATGTGTTAGTTCATCATGTCGCAACGGTGGCGCTGCGGTCGCATTACGTGACGTTTACAATCCAAGATGGCGGACTCGAGTCCCGCCAATTCTATCATCGAGGGTACTGTGAAGTTTCGCGATGGGAAAAAGGTGGGTGATCCAATTAATCAAATTACTGTCTTTTTAACATGGCAATTTTACGTTTTTTTATGACGTGACGGAAATCGAATCTTTACCTGAAGACTGTATTTTTATATCTCTTACTATCATGTCACATTTCTGACCAAGAAAAGCAGCACTGTCGTGTGATGTTGGTCCTTTTGTAACGCTACATATGACAGTGCTGCATTGCATAGCTCTAAGGACTAAAGTTGGCATGTAGATAATCATCTACATACTCGTACTTCCAAATATAAATTGTATCTACTTAAAGGCTCCTGGGAGATCATCAAAGACGCGCGACACGAAGGCTTGCGACTTGCGGTGCTTTGGTGTCGCGCGCGATTTTATCGCGTGTCGCGCCTGTTTGAAAGAGCCTGTAGTAGGCACTTCATCGCGCAGAACAGATGGTGGCGCAGTGGTAACGGCCTCGATTTACGCTTTACTTTGTGTAAATTATTTCATCACCACTGCTCTCAAAACGGTGAAGGAAAACATCGTGAAGAAACCGACATGTTCTAGAACCAAAAAAATCTACGACATGTGACATTTACCAACCCGCACTGGGCCCGCGTGGTGGATTAAGGCTCCTGCAAACAGGCGCGACGCGCGACGCGAATCGCGCGCGACACAAAGGCACCGCTCGTTGCGCGACTTGCGGTGCCTTTGTGTCGCGTGTCGCGTCGCGCCTGTGTGAACGAGCCTTTACGGCCCACTCCCTCTCACCGAGAGGAGGACTGTGTCCCAGCAACTGCTGATTATGTTATGTTGTATGTGTACTTCACCGCGTGAGGTTCAGATTCAGAGAAGCATAAACTCATGCGTAGTCAGAATGAATTCAAAGAACTAAATGATAAAATCCAAGTAGATACCGATAACTACATTCGGCTGTTCAAATTCAATATGAGATATCAAAAATTATTCGAAATTCATACTAAAGTAGCTAATAGACGTGCCTATCTGACCGATGAGCAGAAATGTGTCACGATGATAACGATTGTTTACGCACTTTTACTACGACCGGTAGTTTCTGGGAACCACTTCACGGAAATCCTTATATGGCGATGATTTTAACGGTTCTGAAGCACGTAGGGAAATTATGGGTGCGGCTGATATCGTGGTAGACTTTTGTAACTAGGCTAGGTTGTGTCCAAAAGGAAGACTTTGATAAAACGTACTGCCTATTGCACAATGATTTAGCAACAGTCAACAAGTTTCGTTAAGGGTATTGCAGGACCTAAACGCAAGTTTTATAATGCCTAAAAGTATATGATCGACTACAGTAAACAGAATCAGGAAAATATATAGGGGGGAATAGTGGAATAAGCCAATATTCTTCAGAATATATGCTAGGTAGACACGATAGTGTGTTGAAAACATAATACAACTAATTTCTTTTTACAATAAAAACCACACTAATATAGATATGTACAATCATTCTGATTTTTTGTCAGATTATTCTACAAGCAACATACTAAAGCACTAGTGTTTTTTTTTTTGTCCATATAATAGATTTTTGTAAATAGATATTGCTTCGTATTTTGAAATAAAATACCAGCGTTGTGTCATCGCGCTTCTCTTTCCTTTCTGTGCAGTACCGACAGTGACCGCGCTTTAGGTCATGTTGCCCCTTAACGGTTTTGAAAACCGTCATTACCACTGCACTTAGTTACCATCATCAGCATCAACCTATGGACTTCTCCAATTGCAGGCCTCTGACTTCAATGGTCAGCCACTTTCATGGATTCATTACCAACTATTCTGCATAGATCTTCACTCCACCTAGTCCGAGAGCGTCCTTCTCTACATTTGCCGGTTTGTCTACAATTCTCTTTTAATGCTAGTTTATCAAATTCATGAGAGTATTCACCTACTATAAAACCTCATCCCCTTCAACATCGAACCACAAATCTTAGTTTTCTGTCGCCTTTTTGAAACAGTGCCAGCCCTAACACGCCTTCCGCATCAGGAAATTACTTACCATAACTGAAGCATCATGTCTCTTAACTAATGAGCGGCCATTATTAAGCCAATGTAGACCTTGGCCATATTCCAACAAGATTTTATGGCCAACAGCCTATTCGTAACCAGGAATGCAAATATGTATAACTTAGCATCGATTCGAATATGTGTATACCTAGGACCAATTATTATAACAATAATCTTTGTTTTTCCGTTGATATGAATTACTCACATTAGCTCTTGCGCCCTTTTATCATATCTGTATGCAAATATTGTGAGTCATAGACAGGCACTTCCTGGGTTTTAGTACGATTTTATGTGTCATAAGTTTAATTGTATGCTGATTCGTGAAATTAATATTGAGTGTAATATAATGTTTTTATTTTAATTAAAACTGACTTGTGTGTTGGATTTTCTGCACTTAAAACCGTTACTACAAATGAATTTGTTACTTAATTCTATTTCTTTATATCATCGGTCATAAAAGTCGCTTTTTTGTAAGGGATCTAAGTCATTATTGTGAGTTCATATTCTAACTGCTGTAGGCAATCTTAACGTCAATCACTCTTGTTTCAAGTTGGTCATTGTGTTCAGCATAAAATTTGCTCCTTTCGGCCATGATGGACATTTTTTATTCGACTTATTTTTCTACCTACCAGAATATTGAGTAACAGCCTATAATGTCCCCACAGCTGGGACACAGGCCTCCATTCTGTAAGAGGGAGTGGGTCATAATGGCTCCTACAAACAGGCGCGACACGCGATATAATCGCGCGCGACACAAAGGCACCGCTCGTTGCGCGACTTGCGGTGCCTTGGTGTCGCGCGCGATTTTATCGCGTGTCGCGCCTGTCTGAAGGAGCCTCAATCCAGCACGCGGGTCATGGCGAGTTGTTGGAAGTCACGTCTTCGAATTTATAGCTCTAGGACATTCCGGTTTCCTCACGATGTTTTCTTTAAGGCTCTTACAAACAGGCGCGACGCGATACGCGCGCGACACAAAGGCACCGGTCGATGCGCGACTTGCGGTGCCTTTGTGTCGCGCGCGATTTTATCGCGTGTCGCGTCTGTTTGAAGGAGCCTTTAATCGTTTTGAGAGAAGTGGTGATGTAAATAATTTACACTAAGTAAAGTACCTGGTTGGGTTCGAACTTCGAACCTACGGCCTGCAACTCGCACGTACAGACGCCAGCACATCAAGCTACTACAATCTGTCAAATTTCTTTAATAGATTTTCAACTTTATCGCTAAAGTATAAGGTTCAAAGTTGATTGGGAAAATTTTACAGTTTCGGGTAACTCGATGTGCTGGCGTCTGTACAATGTATGGTAATATTTATTATTGGAAAACATGTTCATATCAGTATCGGTTTGAGAGCTCTGAGATAAACATGATATCGTCGCCCTACATACAAATATGTTGCATCACTTGTGAATGACGATCTTATTAATGTAGGCAAATATGTCGTACTGATGGCGCCTAGTAGATACATTGCAGAGTGGTTTGAAATAAGTGAGTAATTATCATTCACTTCCTAGATATGGAATACCTAGGTAATCATCTTAAAATTAAAGGCTCCTGCAAACAGGCGCGACGCGCGACGCGAATCGCGCGCGACTCAAAGGCACCGCTCGTTGCGCGACTTACGGTGCCTTTGTGTCGCGCGCGATTCGCGTCGCGCGTCGCGCCTGTTTGTAGGAGCCTTAATGATATCAGCCTATTATTGTCCCACTGCAGAGCAAAGGGCTCTTCTCATAGAGAGAAGGCACGAGCATTGATCACAACGCTTGCTCAAGACAAGTTGGCGATTTCAGACAAGTCACAAGTCCAACATAGCTATTCACAACCATTCGATACGCTGAGGGAGTCGCGTTGCGTCCGCTACGCTTAGCGTCCGTTTATGGCCTATTGTATTCTTGAAGGTGATTTTTCTCGGATCAGTCGCGTCTACCTAAAAGTACAATTAACGCTATAATTATTAACTCAAAGTAGATACTTTGAGTTAATAATTATTATAGCGTTAATTAGGAGATCCTGATAAGTCTGCTCGCCTAGAACCGTACTTCACAAAATGTTAATTTGATATTGTGATTTTTTTCGAATCACAAGCACTTTTGGCATTGTGTGTACTTTTAGGTAGAACGGCTGTAACGCGAATGATCCGAGAAAAAATCATCTTCAAGAATACAATAGGGCCATAAACGGACGCTACGCGTAGCGGACGTGACGCGACTCCGTCGATACGCTTCCGTACCGTATCGAACATCAATCAATGTTATCGTAGGAGTCCTCTAGACGCTGTCACAAGTCCAAGACCCGAAAATTTTGTCAGTTTAAATCAAATGGTCGACCGCTTTTCTTCCGACAACCGTTTGCTGTCACGGACAAGGGAAATGTGTAATTTTCGATACGATAGCTTGTCGGATGGTTGTTAATAGCTATGCAGGTTCCCCTCGCAATGTTTTCCTTCTCCGATGTCAGTAATCTCGAAGATGAACTCGGAAACTACATAATAATAAACCTTAAGAATCTGTAGGTTATATTGAATTGAATCTATAGTCAACTGCTATGGGGGGGCGGAAGCTAGTCATTTATATTTTGGAAAGCATTTCCGGAATCACTCCTTTACCTATGAAGATTCTTAATGATTATAAATCATTTCCGCATTCCGGAATTATTTTCGTTTGAATGATTGATCACTAACTGTGTGACGGTAACGGTGTGACTTTTGATGAAATAAATAACAATCGGATTAACTGAAAGATAATTTATTTATTTATTTTACACTCCTACATACTAGAGAGCAAGGCAAAGATAAGTGCTCTGATATTCTCGTCAAAAGTTTTGGCGTCCATCAACTCTTATATTTTACTAGCCTCTGCTCGCGACTTCGTCCGCGTGGCTCCTAAGAGTCTTAGTGTGATGTCACATAGCACAAAGCCTTCCTCAAGAACTGGGCTATCAAATGCAAAAGGAATTTTCCAAATCCGACTGGTAGTTCCAAATATTAGCGTGTTCAAACAAACAAACGCTTCAGCTTTCTTGTTCTTAGCTTGACGTTGTCGACCGAAGCTCATGTAACAAGAGTTGCCGGTCCAATTTCATGTCTCGGATGAAATATCTGAAGTTTCATTGCATTCTGATACACTTAATTCCATAATTAGACAAAATAAATATTAGGGGGAGGGACAAAATTAATAGGTGGGGCTTGTGGCTTTTTTTTTGCAGCTTGGGAAATAATGCCCCCCCGCCCGCTCTGGGTGGAGCGGAAGGGAGTGTCGACTCTTACTGACTAAAACCCACCCGTGTTCCTTCCTTAGCCCTTTATGTTCCGGGCTAGCGGTAACTCTTTCGGACAATCCCGCTGACCGGGGCTTGTGGCTAAGAAATAACAGCTGCACGGGTCGATCGATCAGGTTAAGCTATGCTTGCCGCGGTTGGTCCGTGGATGGGTGGCCATCTTTACATACCAAGACCCCTCCTTGCCTCGGAAAGCACTTTAAGCTGTTGGTCCCGGCTGTCATTCGTGGATCTTTCACAGTCCTTACGGGTCGTCAGAAGCCCGAAAGTCTGACAACCGGTCTTACCAAGGGGTATCATATTACCCAGTAACTGGGTTGTGGAGGTCAGATAGGCAGTCGCTCCATGTTAAATACTGATATCAGCTGCATCCGGTTACACTGGAAGCCGACCCCAACATAGTTGGGAAAACGCTAGGCAGATGATGACAAAATAAATATTAACAGTTATTATCAGGAAAAGTAATCCAATATTCCGTAAGTACCCACAGTTTTATCGCCCAATTCCCCACAGCAAATTATTACAACAAAAAATGTTTAATGGCAGCCAATTTGTGGCGATACGAAACACGAACGCAACAGTACGCCGTTGTCATCGCGTTAATTAAAACGCCAGTGAGCAATACGCCGATCCGATACGCCGAGCGGTCAATACGCGGTTGGCAATTAATTTTGTTACGGTTGGCTTAAATAGAAAGAGAAATTGATTAAAACTAGAATCAAGTGCTTTTAATAAAAACTTGTAAATGGACTTCAGATGCATATTGTTTAAGAGCACTGTTAATTAGCTGTAAGTTTCCCGAATAGAATAACATTAAATAAATAGGTAATTGTTTTGTCTCGGAAAGATATGAGTTAGCTGGTAGCAGATATCAAAATCAATCGACATGTTCTAGAAACAAAAATTCAAAAAAACGTCCACCAACCCGCACTGGGACCACGTTTTTTTTTTCTTTATTGCGAAATGGGCCCGCTCTTGACCTCCTTGACGTGGTGGATTATGGCGCACTCCCTCTCACAGAAAGAAGGCTTGTGTCCTAGCAGTAGGAATATTAAAGGCAGGTTACGCACTTGTGTATGCTAATCAAAATGTTTAGTCCTATTTAGGTGATTATGTAGCCACCGCGGTCCATTTCTGAATTATGAAAACACGACCATTTCGACAATTTGAAATGAATATAAAGTATAAATGATGAGGTTCATCATTCGATTCATTCATTCGTTCATCATTCCGTCATGACTAAAGAAAATATAGGCTCTTTGACAGATGCCTGGACCTGACGTGCCAGTGCTGCCACCTAGCGAACGTCATTTCAGAATACCCTCATTAAGTAATACACTAACAGTAGGAGTGGCTTTCATTTTGACAGTTCAACAAGCAGTTGAACAGACAAATTTTTCGAACATATATATAAAGCAATGGATTAGCAATAACCTTCAAAATATTTCAGATTGTGGTTGATAGTGAGTTTCGCAATTTGGGTGCAGCCGGTCGATTCTGTAAAAATCTCACTGTGAAAACTTAGGGGATGTGAGTTTGTTTTTGCTAGGAATTGACACTATTGACAGCTCACTCCACGCTCACTTCACCTAAGTTTTTACGGTGAGATTTTTACAGAATCGCACCGCTGTTCTAAAATTAAAAGTTACTAGAACAGTCTTTACCCAGTTAGCCTAAAGGCAAGTGCACAAAGACCAAATTTCTTCAAAAAAAAAAAACAATCATGCTAATGCGTTTAGAATGCAGTCGTGTAAACACAGCGGACAAAGAGTTAAAGCTAATGGAAACGCATGGCGCTGTGTAATTGTCAAGTTGAGCGTACCGGTTAATGTGAAGACAGGGGAAGGGATACTGATACTACAGTCGTTTTCCTTTCACAGATATTTTACCTCTGATTTGGCATCACTGGCAAAATCACAATAAACTTTATTCCTGTTACTATAAGGTGGCTTTTGGGTTGCTGTTAGAAGTAAAATAATACTGTAAGACGCTTAGTTTGTGTTGAGGAAAAGCTGTGAATTAATAAACTCGAATAAGGAAAATTACCGAAAGTGGTGTAAGTAAATACAAATTAGAGGTAATTATTAACTATGTATTCCTTCATTTCTTGTTAAAATGAGTGTTTTGATTCAATGATCGCCATGATGAGTGTGATAATTACAAATTAGGTAGTCCTTTATTCCTGTTAAAATGAGTTCGTTCTAACTAAAGGTTGAGCAGTGGTAACGGCCGCGACTTACGAGTTAAGGCTCCTACAAACAGGCGCGACACGCGATATAATCGAGCGCGACACCCCACACCTGCGTAAAAAAACACTCCAAATTGAAATTAACAAAGTAATTACATTTTCTTTTCACAGGAAAAGATCAAACGATATATTTTTAGACACTTTTTGTATTCATTAATATTCTCTACCCGCTATTCTATGAATAAATTAAAATTAGTATCGCAAATAGCTCTTCTAGCAGAGCCAATCCAATTTCACTCTTTCATTAAAATGTTGTATTGATTTCTTCCATGAAACCGTAAAAAGTTTAAAGGCTCGTACACACAGGCGCGACGCGACACGCGACACAAAGCCACCGCAAGTCGCGCAACGAGCGGTGCCTTTGTGTCGCGTGTCGCGTCGCGCCTGTGTGTACGAGCCTTTATGCTTCAATTTCAAGCGTGAGTAACTACTTCGAAATACTCAGTGTTATGACGAGGTGTGAGACTGGAGTAGATGATCTACTCCTGGAAATAAAGATTACGAGAAATAATATTTATTTAAGAATTATTATTTTCTGTTGAAAATTGTGCACTGATTGCCATTTCATCATCCAGACAAAGGTTTAACAAATATCTATATACTTACTAATAATAATGTTGAAGATTGTGTTAGTTAAATCGCGCTAATATCTTAGAACTGACTTCAAAAAAATTCTTTTTGCATTTGACAGCCCAATTCTTGAGGAAGGTTAGGTTAGTTTTTTGGGATGCATGAAAAAGCCTCGTGTAGCGCAGCTTGTTCCGCCACTCGACTAAACCGAGCACTCGGCGCATCCTGGACAGTCACACCCAATACCTAATTTGACTGGCCAATTCTTCCCTTGCTGTGGTAGGGCCAATGCCCGCCAGGTTTGCGACCACCCTCCCACCAGAGTCCGGCAAGTCAAGCAGCCTGCTGTGTTTCGTCGATGCGTGGAAGTTCCAGTGCCTTAGGCATCTTCTGGGCACGCTCGTATCGTCATAGACCATCATCCATCGCTTTCCATCAGGCGTGATCGAGGTCAAGAGCGGACCCATTCAGCAATAAAAAAATATAAATATGTACAGACGCCAGCACATCAAGTTACTACATCTGTCAAATTCCTTTAATAGATTTTCAACTTTATCGCTAAAGCATAAGGTTCAAAATTGATTGGGAAAATTTGACAGTTTCGAGTAGCTTGATGTGGCGTCTGTACATATAGGAAGACTATTTAAAATTTCGCTATGATCCTTAGCAGCCCGGAAAAAAAAATAGAATAATGGCCAAAAGAACGCCAAGTGAAAAAAGAGTGACAGCGCGGACGGAAAACCTAATAACGGCTTCTGCAAACAGACGCGACGCGCGACGCGATCACGCGAATCGCGCGCGACACAAAGGCACCGCTCGTTGCGCGACTTGCGATGCCTTCGTGTCGCGTGTCGCGTCGCGCCTGTGTGTACGAGCCTTAACAAAACAATGTAAGTAATAATGTATGTGTATAGTAAAGTAACTAGAATATTTATCTACCAATAACACTAATATTATAAAGGCGAAAGTTTGTGAGTGTGTTTCTGTGTTTGTTACTTCTGCACGTGCAAACTACTGAACGGATTTGTATGAAACCTGGCACACACATAGTTTATAACCAGGATTAACACTTTGGATACTTTTTATCCTGATATTCCCACGGGATCGAAACTTATGCGGGTGAAGCCGTGGGGCGCTGGTAGTCCAAAATAAAAGTTAATAAATTGCCCGACTCGGGAGTTGAACCCAGAGCTTCATGCTCAGCAGTAGCGTTTGCGAACACGACCAAAGAGGCAGTCGCAACCAAATTAACTTTTAACCATTTTAATTTACACCTTTCAGTTTTTTGTCACCATAAATAAACAAAAAACCAAACCCATTACAAATAAAAAATAAATTTAAAAATCGGTTGTCTGTAAAGTCGGTTTACTGACGATAGTTGAACGTGACAACGTCATAAGAAAATACTGATGGAATAGTTGCATTGTTCAAGCCGCCATGGAACGCTACAGAGCGAGGCCGCGAGGTAACGCTACATGAGTCATGTTTTTTCGTGAGTGCAGCCAGCTTCATCGATTTATTAGACGTTGTCACGTCAAAAATATAAACGATTATTCAGTCGTAGGTACAGTCGGCGTTTTAGTGTCAGCACTAAACTTGAATCACGTGCTCAGTTTTTAGAATGAGCACTATCATTTTAACTTGCATGCAGTTCGCATTCCATATATTACAGGGTTAAATAAACGGGCACATTAAACGTTATAGCTTTAGGGGTTCCGCATAGTCCGAGGTCGTTACTCGTAATCATGAAAACATTTTAATATTGAAACTAGATTTTATTGTACAACTTGGGAAGGATTAAGTAATATTATAAAACTTATTACTAACACTAAAGATAAAAACAATGAAGGGTTTTTCAAAGAGAAATTGACTTAAAGTTAGGTAATTAATCGTCGTCGTCACTAAAATCTAGTGAATATCTACTAAAGAAAGAAACAGCAAAACCAGTAACTGGGATGTGGTCAGATGTATTTCGCTGCACCCGGTCAGACTTGGAGTCGACCCCAACATAGTTGGGAAAAAGACCAGGCAGATGATGATGAATAAAGAAAAGAAAAAACCTATTTGGGAAGTACCTACATGCTTTTTAAACTAGGTCACTAGTTTAATAAAGTTGGTATTCCTCGAAAAGCACCAAAAGTATTCCTCGAAACGCACCGTTCAGGTGCGTTATGGAAATAAAAATATAATTTTATTCCTCGAAACGCACCAACGACGAAACATAGAGAAGAGCTTGAAGGATTCCTAATAAATGATAACGATAGACTTTTTAAAATTCAACTGTCCTAATTGTTTGATCTAGTTTAATGACCGAATTACTGTTTTTGCCGTAAATAGTCTGATAGGATTTCTGTACAATTTTTTCACACTTCAATAAATCTTCAAACCAATTACCAATTAGCGAAACAGTTACTCAAAGTACAAACAACTGTCAATACCAAATCTATAGCGCAATATCTCTTACAACGCGAAACGCGACGGGGCGCGGGAAACGGAGCCAAATACCCCGCGCGGCAACGCTTTTTTTTATTGTATTTATATGTAGAATTCACGCGTCCCGCGCACCCGAACGTGGCGCGTGTTACGGCTCCTGCAAACAGGCGCGACGTGCGACGCGAATCGCGCGCGACATAAAGGCAACGCTCGTCGCGCGACTGGCGGTGCCTTTGTGTCGCGTGTCGCGTCGCGCCTGTGTGTACGAGCCTTTAGTTGGAGATCCGCCTTAGATGAAAACCTCAACCTTATTGTATTTAAATACAGTAAATAACATTTTAGTCACACCAATTAATCAAGATAACAATCTACCATGAGCTCTCACATATTAGTCAGTTAACTTAGAAAGTAAACTCCTACTCAATAATCAAAATAAAAGTCCATTTTATTGCCTTTCTTCAGTTCCGTGAATTAGGAACTAGGTTTTGCTTCGTCATCGTCTCGAAAAGTAATATCTTTCAACACCCTTAATATTTCAATCCTTGCTTCAAACTTCTGTTTCGCCTTCAACTTCCTAAAGCTCGGAACCAACGAAAGCATGAACTGTCTATCTTCATCTTCTTCATCCTTCTTTATATCCTTTAACATATCCAAAATTTTATCTTCTAAATTTTCACTTCTTTCGTACATTGGTCTAAGGAATGTAGCATTGGCTGGTCCAGGTTCTGGTTCCGGTTCCGATTCTACTTCAAAACTAGTGGAGTTATTAACGTGCATTGATGTCTCGAAGATTGAAGGTTCGTTTTTGATACTTTCTAGGGGATCTGGATCTAAAGAATCATCATCAACATCATCATCTTCTCTCTCAATGTTGTTCTCATCTTCAGGTTCTAAAAGAAAGGACATGACGTTAAAATATTCGTATCTTTTTCTTCTCTTGAACAGCCCTTGTTTCTGCTGTCTTTCTATTCGCTCCTTCTTTTGGAGCCCCAGTTCTCTTCTGAAGCATGTTCGGAGGCTCTTCCAGCGTTTTTGGAGTTCGTGGACTGAAAAATAAAGATGGCATTTGAATAACTCCATAAAATCACGCTATTTCTTTAAAATGGGATAACGTAAGTGCGAATGCACCGTTTGTAAACACACCTAGATGATTTCGCGGTAGGATCTTGATTATTTATTATTGACACTTTAGTACTGGTACTCATAACTGTAAACATTTTGTGATAAACATGGCAATCATTGAGTTACTTGTTCATAAAGAAGCCAATTTAGTTCAATTGTTTTCTGTTCTAGGTAACACCTTGAACTGTCTAGGCGTTATAATAATTAAGCCAATATAAACTTGCGTAGACTACCTACATTGTTATGTAGGTAGTCTACGCCTAGTGTATGCCCTCTATGTGCCCTCGTTGCCCTCTTTTGCATGTACCTAAGTGAGTTCGTAGACGTACGTAGAAGCCTAACAATGATGTTGTTGTGATTTGCATTTCTAATGAACGGTCACATGTTTAGACTGCGCTAGTAATGAACTATTCGAGTTTATGTAATAGAAATAATCTGGTGAAATCGATCAATTGCGAAAGATAGAATTCAACGCCGCGGCAATCGTGATGTGTCTGCAAGGACCAATATTTTGTTGTTTTAGACTACTCACAATTAGGTTCAAAATTAGTTTATAACCGACGAAAAAAGTAGGAGGTTCTCAAGTCTATGCAAATAAATTTTTCCATTTTTTGTTTGTATTTAGAACTTTCATTTGTTTAGAATAAAGTTCGAATTCAAAAATGACTCGATGGTTAAACTTAAAGGTGCTAATGAAAAACCATGTTTTGTAATAAGGCCGCTGATTTCATGCTGACGGCATTTCTTGCTGAAATATCCTGTCCATTATTAAGCCGTCTTATTTGCATTCTCTTTCTTCCTTGTATTTCCTCCTTTTCTATCTATTATTAACCCTCCCAAACAACAGGGATTACGAGGTTGTTCAAAAACATTTCCGTGTCAAAAACTTTGTTTCAGCCGGAGATCGAACTCCGCACCCGTCTCAAAAGTGTCCAAACTGTATCATTAGGTACTGAGGGAACATGGGTTAATGCGTTTAATTAATTTCATCAATACTGTGAAATGTCTGACAATGGTTTTGAGATTTAAATTGTTTTGTAACAGAATCATAATGTCTGAGAATTTACATTGAAGTCAAACTCAAACTTAAAGCAAGGAATCAATCTCAATCTATCTAGCCTTTCCCAACTATGTTGGGGTCGGCTTCTAGCAGCATGCAGCCGAGTACTAGTATTTTACATGGAGCGACTGCCTATCTGACCTCCACAACCCAGTTGCTGGGTAATAATACGATACCCTTTGTAAGACTGGTTGTCACTTTCGGGCTTCTGACGACCCGTAATGACTGTCAAAGATTCAAGAATGACAGCCGGGACATACTTTCCGAGGCACGAAGACGTCTCCGTATGTAAAGATGGTCACCCATCCACGGACCGACCGCGGTAAGCGTAGCTTAACCTGATCGATCGACACGTGCGGCTGTTATTATTTAGCCACGGGCCCCTCTAAACTCAAACTCAAAACATTTATATTAATTAAATCATTTTCAGGCACTCTTGAACTTGTCAAAGGAGTTGGTCATTCAGAATGAATGAAGTTAGTAGTCCATTTCAAAGCGTAGAAGATTCCTATGGAGAACAAAAGAAGAAACTCTTTTAAATTATATTGTTACAAAAATTGTACGTAAGTCGAAGAGAGTAGGTACCTAATAAAACTTTTGAGATGCGGTAGCATTATTTGCTTTTACATTTTGATTACAACTTATGTTAACAGAAAGAACTGTTAATAACGAGGGGCAACATTGGACCTTCATGACCACACTCAATTTAATATTAGATATTAGAAATAAGTCTATGTTACTCAATTCAAAATAATGTGACAATAACGGATTTTACTTTTTACATGTCAAACCGACCACAACAATCACTATTTCATCGTAATTCTGTGGCAATACATTTTAAACATTATTTCCAAGTGTCAAAGTACATTTTGCATCGCATTTACCTCCTCCTACTTCTAACGTAACCGACAACAAATTGTTGCCATTTACCAAAATAATACACAGACGAATTTCGCTTTTATTTCTTAACAACAAAGTGGCTTGTGGTAAAATCGTGTGAAGTTACGCCGCAATATTTACAGTTTTGATTGCTCACCGTGTTCAACCTTGTCTTGTGGCTTGAAGTTCTCCCAATCCGCGAACACTTCTTTGCACGCTTCAACCCACATTCTGGCTTTGTGTTTCTTATTGCTATAATAATTAGGATCATTTTTGTTATACAATGCTGGTCTCTTTTTCACTGCCATTATGAGAGTATCTACATCGATTTCTGACATTTTGCGCGGAATTTGAAATTTTGGCGGGAACGGACGTGGAGTTGAAATGAAACGCGGCGGGCAACTGAGGGCGACTGCGGGGAGACGGGGCGCCGCAGTGGGGCGACGTTGCGCGACCGCGACGTCGCGTCGCCGTCGGGCTGGCCTGGCAGCGCACACTATATTTTTTCGATCGACTAGAGTGTCTATGGTTTGTGGTTTTTAGGAGATTTATGTTGAACTTTACTAGATACACTGATTGAAACCTATTTGAATTGTTAGCTAATGACTGTCACTTAAATAAAATATAATTTCAAATCCCTCGTATGTTAGGCAGGCTTATTAGGATCGGTAAAATTTGAAAAAATTATTGTGTGTCGTTAGTAAAAGTCGAGCTCTAAATCTACTACATAAGAGAAATAATAAATAAAAGTAACTGAACATTTAAACACAACACGACCACGTATTTTATTAAGTACGTGCTCGTGTTGTTCTATGTATGTAATTTGTAATAAGCGTTTCAATCATTTTCTTTCCAAAAGCTAACTGTGTGTACATAAATATTAAATAAATATACAGAAACTTCATCAACAAGGCAGTAACTTCATTGAAAAAAGAAAACAATAACTCACACATTGACACTTACCTAACTGATTTATTGACCTAAAACAAGTAACAACTATGGTATAATAAGTGTTATAACCAGCAAGCTTTAACAATGTAATAAAAAGGTTGTTTATAAATAGTCAAACAAATAATGAAAACAGTCCCGTTTCTGTCCCGTTTAAAAAACAAAAAATTGGGCCACCCTACACAAGAGCAATTGCGGTTGACGCGTGAAAGAAACGGCACATAGAAAAATACCACAGTGTGAGTGAGATAACGTTATTATTGTATGTTCGTCGACGTAACCACAGTAAATCGCTGTCCAGTTGGCAACATGTGGCTTGTCGGTGTACCGACTGTAACGTTGGTCAATGAGTGTGTCCGAACTCCGAGGGCTAAAGAAAATGTTCATTGCTAAGTAACAGTTGAGTGATTACTGAGTTTGTACTCCTGTCTTTAGAAGTATGCTGGAATTTGCACTTGTACGGCAATAGCGTCAGGATAGCCCGCGAAATATAAATATGTATGAGTTTGAGGGGGGGGGGGGGGGGGGTAATTGCTTAACACACTGTGAGTAGCAATGGGTTTCATTATGAGATTATGACAGTTCAACAACTTTCATTGCGTTATTTACGTTGTTGTGCAGACACGTTTTACGAAAATATGAAGCAATGGATTAGCAATATCCTTCAAAATTATTCAGATTGAAACTGATAGTGTGTTACGCAATTAGGGGGCAGGTCAATATCAGGTTGTTTCATCATCATCTGCCTAGCCTTTTCCCAACGGGTCGGCTTCCAACTTGGCCTCAAATGTCATAATTTCATGAAATAGTCATTCAATAGCTTAATATGAACTTAGTTGTATTGATGATTTTTTTTTTAAACTAGTATTTAAGGGGCTTACAGGACTTTTATTGTTTCTAAAATTCGCGTGTTTTGTCATTTTGTGTTTAGACACAAAACACGCAAATTTTAGAAACAATAAAAGTACATTATATATGATCGACTACAGTAAACTAAATCAGAAAAATATATGATATTCTTCAGGATATATGCCAGGTAGATAGTGTGTTGAAAACATAATACAACTAAATTGATACGATAGAAAAAAATATTGAAGATAACTCTAAAAACTTTCTTTTTACAATATGTACATACAATTATTCTGTATTTTTGTCAGATTATTCTACAAGCAACATATTAAAATGTGTAAAATGTAAAAGTGTTTTAATTTTTAAGTCCAAACAATAGATTTTTTGGAATTAAATCATTGCTACATATTTTGCAATAAATTACCAGTGTTGTGTCATCGCGCTTCTCTTTCTTTTCTATGCAGTCTGACAGAGACTGCGCTTTAGGTCATGTAAGCCCCTTAATTATAAAAGGATTTTTATCGTCGTACCAGTGCAATATTCTGAGTTCTCCATTCTCTCAAGGTTTTATTATTGTAATGAAGTATTCTATTGCATATTATTAATATTCAATTACTTATACCTAAAAATATCTATTCGTTTTTTACCACATCTGCATAGCCAAACTTAAGCGTTTATAATTTAATTAAATATTAATCAATTATGTATTTTACTACCTGATATCCTTGGCTTCGTTCTCATAGTCTTTATTAATAGTAGTTTTACGTCTAAGATTAAATCTATGGTAAAGATTATTTTGCTTAAGTTGACGGCTATTAATTTACTGGAAGTAAAATAATTGATAAATTACTGTAATTTTGCTATTTTATAGCATTTATGTTTTTGGAAATGGATACTTACCAGTTGAAACATTCTTTTGTCTGACAATCTGGGTAAATTGAAACTGAGTCTTATTTCAGTGAGTCAAATGTCTTGCTGTCGAAAATGGCATACTAACCTGCGTTCACGAATTATTTGCCAAAAATGTAAACAAATATGAATTAATGGCAAAATAACTTTAATTCCTACACGATAAAGTTCAGTTTACGCTACAACTTCAAACATTTATATGACTTTTTCAATAGTGCTAGTCACTCTGAAATTAACTTAATTGTCATTGAAATAAAATTGATATTTGTTTAACTTGAAATAGGGTGGGCGTTTGCAGCACTGCGCACTTTTACTATACATAGTTACTATGTGTTATATTACATATCACTTCACGCCTGTATTACCCGAAGGGTAAGGCAGAGGTGTTTGCCTCATCATTTAGATTTCTGTGAGGTCTAACTGCCCGATCCGGGAATCGAACCCAGGACTTCATGCATCATGTTAGTTAGTTTTTATGTTCTATAATATTTATGACAGTAAATTAACATTTTTTTTTTTTCGTTTTGTTTACAGTGGAAATCCCGATGGTGCGTCATGCGGAAGTTGTCTCCAGTTGCAGGTAAATTATGAACACCCTACACCATTTCATTTTAATGGCACTTTTTTTTTAATAATTGATTTTTATGTTATAATTTAAATCTACATAGTTTATTAATATATTTACTTATTAATTCTTATCAAACGAAGTAATTTTGATGATTTAAGCGGAAATTGACGGGAAAATTATTACCGAGCTATTTTGCTCGGATTTTGTTTAACGATAAATGTAGGTACCTTTTTAAGTAATACGTATTCAATAGATACTTTTGATGAGTAGTCCAACAAACATACCTCTAAATGTAGGCAATCACTAGAATTTAAAGCATCAACTATTTTCCAAGAACAGTTCCTAACCGACTTGTATAAAAGGAAGTTCCCATGGACATTACAAGGTCGCTTTTTATTCCTTACTTACCTGACAACAACCTCTTCTAGTAATACAAGCTAATTTGAACCTTATTGCGTTAAAAATAAAGTTGGTAAAGGAACCTAATATTTATTGCATGCAAGTAGTATATTTTTTCCATAGAAATGATGAGTCATCCTTTGGAGGGAAATTACATCCATTCACAGCCTATTCTTTGAAGAGTATTGTTGTCTCTCTCTTTTGTTATTAATAATTAGAATTACTGAACAGCGGATGAACGCGATTATATAATACCGTGCCTCGGAAAGCACATTAAAAAAAAAACCGTTGGTCCCCGGCTGTCATTCGTGGATCTTTGACAGTCGTTACGGGTAGTCAGAAGCCCGACAGTCTGACAACCAGTCTTACCAAGGGGTATCGTATTACCTAGTAATTGGGTTGTGGAGGTCAGATAGGCAGTCGCTCCATGTAAAATATTGGCATTCAGTTGCACCCGGTTAGATTGGAAGCCGACCCCAACATAGTTGGGAAAGGTCAGCGGGATTGCCCGAAAGGGTTACCGCTGGCTCGGAACATAAAGGGCTTAGGAAGGAAAACGGGTGGGTTTTAGTCAGTAAGAGTCTGACACTCCCTTCCGCTCCACCCAGAGCAGGAGGGGTCATTTGATGATTTCCCATCCTGAAAAAAAAAATGCATCCTATAGCAGTGACCTTATAGGGAGTGTGTATATTTTATATCAAATTTAAATATACAGGGTGTTTGGAAGCTAGGTACAAAGCCTTAAGGTGATAGTTGACACCATTTACAGCATTTTGAGCTAAACATGTCTTAGACGAAGTATGTTTTTTATTTTTTTCCCGTACGTATATTATTTTTTACTAATAGTTTGTAGTTAAAAATAAAAAAATAAACTTTCTTCCTCTAAGACATGTTTGGCCCAAAATGCTGTAAATGGTGTCAACTATCACTCCCTTAAAGCTTTGCACTCGGCTTCCAAACACCCTGTATATTTAAATTTACATTCACTTTACCTTCACCTGTATAAGTTCACTGTTCATTGTAATCTTTAATATCATAATTCGATACCTGCTATGCAAGTATGCATACTAATAACATACTGATACAAAGTGTGTGCTGCGAGTTTATATAAAAGTAAAAACCAAATAAGGCAGTAAGTTAATTTGACTTCAAGATCGTCTCAAATACTGTGTTTTTCTTCAGGCCTAGATAGGTACCAACATATCTTTAAATAGTTAACAGGCTAACTAGACAGAAAAGTAAACTATAATAAATAATGCTGATGAACCAAACAGACATGTAATATAAATTATTATTAATGTCAAAGCTCTCTTTATTATCGTGTTAGCGGTATATAATGAATAACTATACCTAACAATAGTGGCAGCCTTCAATTGGATACATAATAAAAACAATCGCAAAGTTAACGTATCTAACGCGTGACCGTAATAAAATTATGGTAGAAAAGGATTACTTTATACAAACGTGCAAAAACAAATGAATAATGTTAAGGGGGCTACATTACCTAAAGCGCTGTCGGACTGCATAGAAAAGAAAGAGAAGCGCGATGACACAACGCTGGTAATTTATTGCAAAATATGAAGCAATTATCTACTTATTTACAAAAAATCTATTGTTTGGACAAAATAATTAAAACACTAGTGCTTTAGTATGTTGCTTGTAGAATAATCTGACAAAAAATCTGAAGCGTTGTATCTATATTAGTTTGTTTTTATTGTAAAAAGAAAGTTTTTAGAGGTATCTTCATGATTTTTTTCTATTATATCAAACTAGTTGTATTATGTTTTCAACACAGTATCTACCTAGCATATATCCTGAAGAATATCATATATTTTTCTGTTTTTGTTTACTTTAGTCAACCAGGCATTTAAAACTTGCGTTTTTTTGCGTTTAGTTTGCAAGTCGCGAGCTATGAACGGTTGCATAGTAATCATAATCAGCCTATAGTGTCCCCACTGCTGGGACATAGGCCTCCTCTCTTCGAGAGAGTGCGGATGAACGGTTGCAGTTATTCTGTTTTTTTTTTGCATGCGATATATTTTTAGCCGCCCTCTATAAAGTTATTTTCGTGTTAAAAACGTTTGGTTAATCTCACGATGTTACAAATATTCCGCAATCCGTCTTTTAGTTTAGAGTTACAATTCTCGTTAGATTAGTAATCAGTTGTCAATTCGCGAGAATAGGAAGATACTGCTAACATTGGACTTGCCCCTGCTTCGTTTTTGCGATCCTGACATTAAAAAGGAGAACCTGCGTTTATGTCTTTGACAGGAAAGTAATCCCAATAAAATTTTAGACTAAACACAATGTACCTTCTGCAGCTTCCTTGTATTATGTACCTATTCTGTCTTGAGTGACATCACGCGGGCGCAGTTCTCCGACTTCTAAGAAAGCATCCAAGGCGAGCTACTCGACTGACTTTAAACTTTGTCGCTTTGACATAATCCTCTATCTGTGTCGTTCAATACATATTTCATAATATTCATATAATTAAGACTTGATCGTTAAAGTGTGGAGGAACTATAAAAGTATAATAATACTGCGTTCCTTAGCTGTTCTCTACAACCGCGATGGTGACAAAATTTTAAAATCATCGCTCTCTTGCCTGTTTGGAAAATTCTTTACTAGTTAAAAACTCTTGATCGATCTCTGGCCATGTTGGCCCTGCAAATCTCGTTAGATCGTCACACCATCTTCGCCGAGGTCTACCTCGATGGCGATGTCCTCATACAGGCGTCCAGTGAGAGACAATCTTGTTTGAGGGCCAACATGGCCAGAGATCGATCGAAAAAAATTTAAGGCTATTTTTTTTAAAGATCAGGTAGTAGTCACCTTAACGTACTGATGACTATCTGGTATCTATAAGGATATTTCAGTAGTGGAGCTACTCGTAAATTGTTTGACAGTTCAATCCTCCTGCCTTTGCCACAATTTATTTGGGGTTGACGTTACATGTCTTTTCCATACTTCTCTATTAGTCTTCTCTTTCTATCCATATAAAATATATAAAAAAAACAATTATTATTAAATATAATAATTTATAATATTGCATTGTCATCCGATTTACACATGCATGAAAAATTTCAGCTCAATCTGAAACCGGGAAATGGGTCAAATTTAAATTGCAAGATTTGATTACAGACTGGCGCCGGGACAGGTGAAACTAAAAAATAAAAGCTTATAAAAAGCAATGTATCGTGAGAAACTACTTACTTCCAAATTACTTCTTGCGAATGCAGTTTGAATCAAAGCTTGGTTCGAACTACATACTTAGTTTACTAGTAGCAACGAATTAATATGTTAAACTAACATGCAATCTAGCCCAGATTATCTTCTGTAAACTGGATTATTAATTATCACACAAATATTATAAAGGTGAAAGTTTGTGAGTGTGTGTTTATATGTTTGTTACTTCTTCACGCTCAAACGGCTGGACCAATTTTTATAAAATTTTGTATGGAGGTAGTTGACTCCCTGGATTAACATATAGGCTACTTGTCCGAAAGGGTTACCGCTGGCCTGGAACATAAAGGGCTAAGGAAGGACCACGGGTGGGTCTTAGTCAGTAAGAGTCTGACACCCCCCACCGCTCCACCCACGTGGTAAATAAGGTGTAAATTTTTACACCTTATTTACCACGGAAGAAAGAAAAAATAAAGAAAGAAAATACGTTTATTTGCGACAAACATGACGCATAAAAATAAAAGACACAAACAACAGAAAAAACAAAAATAACAAAACACGAGAACACTGATTTCCAAGATACAGGTTATTACTTAGTTTGGAATTCAGGAGTTCATAATAGTTTTAGTCTACGTACTTACATCTTAAGAGTCACCTATTCAATAGAATTTATTTATATTTATAACCCAATTTAACTTGCACATATTTCTAACACACTTAACCTATTTTACAATTTAACATGAAAATATACATATTATATACAAGTTCTTTTTTTAGCCCCCCCAAATATTTAATGTTTCTTACTTACATTAATTCTATCCTAGTTCTTAGGAATATGAATGTGTTTAGACTATATTTTATCGAGTCCAAATAAACGTTATTATTACTTATTAAAATACTGTACCAAAATAACATACAGTATTGCATAGGATAACAGTACATAATATAGGTATTTAATTTGCAAACGAAACTAGGCCACACGCTTGTCTGACTTTCACCAAAATTTCGCAAAAATAATCCACGAAAAAGTTTTATAAATGAATTCATTTCTCTACTTAATTAGCAAGATGAGCTCACTACGATATATTTTTTAGTAATAAAGATCTTGGCTAAGAGATTAATAACGGACATATTTTTGGGGTATCTTTTTTGGTCGTTATTATGATGGGAGATTATGACAAAAAGGATGGGCAGACGTCCTTTTGCTTTCTGTGATAAAAGATATCAAATTTGAAGGTTTAAATAACCGAATTACGATGTTCTTTCACTTGTTTCGGTTCTCAGCTTCTTTCGGGGCGGTCTTAACAGAGTCCAGTGAGGGCGCGGTTACTTGGTGTGACCAGCGGTTGGGTGACCGGCTTTTCCGATCTACCTTGCCCATAGGTACATGATTACTGGTGGTGATTACTGTTCATTATCGTCATCCACATTTCGTCTGATAACTGTGGCTGGGGTTACGCTTGCGATCTAACCTTTTCCTTTCAGGGCACAAGGTATAATGACACAAACTTACATATGACCCTGCGATGCAAGGGTCATTTATGCAACTTTGTGTATTGGCAGTGTGCCAAACATCTCATTTGCAAATCATTTAATGGCCTGCAAATTAGTTCAAACCAGGTTCCAACATACCATTTACTTTATTGGAATCTTAGTTTCTTTTGATAATACTCAACAGATGGATTCACACTCGCATCCCAAAACTTGTAGAAATACTACTCAACCAGTTTTCTACCTCATTACTGCGGAATAGTCTACCCCATTACCTTACTTTTACTCTTCTATTCTTTATACATACATATAATATATGCTACCTTTTCTGATCGATCAGTCATGAGCGCTCCCAGCTCTTGAACCAGCTAAAAAATATTTCACAAAGATTAATCACAACAAAACCGGACGCTAGACATACCAAACAGTATGTTTTGTGCCTAATTACCTCGAATCCATCATCGCATGACGTTTTATCATCACGCTACGTATTTACGGTACAAACAGGTGTGTCAGAGTGTGTTTTTTGCCGACTTGTCTCCACAACGCCTTCTAAGCGACTGACGTGTTCAGAATAGATGCGGGTATGTTTGAATAGGTTTAGAGGGATTCTGAATTTGAATTAATTTTTGAAGTGAAAACTTTATATGGGTATTTTTTGAGATGGGGAAAAAACCATTGAACTCGCGCCACTGCCACTGTTTCCGTAAGCTACAACCGCGCGTGTTTTGTTTATACGACGATTTAAAAAATACCCGCTTCGGATGTGTTCGGCTGTCCTCGGGATGTACTCGGTTTAAATGTAGGTATATCCGATATGTCAGTGAGTGATGCCAAAGTATTCTGTTTGTGTTTTGTTTTCACTTCTGTCGGCACTCCCAGAGTGTCACTGTTTTTTTTTTGTGGTATCTCTTTAATTGTTTTGTGGCGTTTGAAAGCGGAAGCTAGTGAGATTTGGAGATAGACACACTGTGAATGTGAAAAGAAGTTTTATCATTTTTTCATAGGCGTATGAGGCGCCATTTTTTTTGATAACTGACGAAAAGTTACTACGCTAGGGTCTAGAATCCTGTGCTCAATTTATGATTACAATTAGCGCGTCGATGTCTCTGCCACCCTGTAATAATAACACGCATTAGGAGATGATGTAATTTGTGCTCTATCAATAATATTCCTAGCTAATGATATCATTAATGTGCATTGAAGCATATTGGCTGCTTACCTACATATATCCCGCGCAGCAAAAATGCGGAAAGTAAAGGCTAGGTACCTACCACAAATACAAATAGATCGCACATGTCCACAATATAAATGTTCCTCCAGAGGAATTCCCTAGCCACATAGAAAGTGCAACACCCGATAATTACAACACAAATAAACGACGACATTTCACGAACGAAACGTTTCGCAACAACGCGCGACAAAATGACGCGGCCGCTCGCACTTGACACATTTATGTCTGCACGCAAATACCTGGGGGGCATAGAGTAGGAGTGAAGAATTGTTTGTGGAGATGGGGCTGGGAAACGTGAAGCTGAAAAAAGCGGGGCAAATGTAGTGAAATGAGGTAATGAACTGAAGAGTACAGTACCCGGCGATAAATATTATGCATCGACCTTTGGAAAGAGACAATCGGCTAATTTCGGCTTTGTAGAGCGTTATCTCTGTTGCACGAAATACAAACAGTCCGGTATCTATTAGGAGCTGTTAAAACAATTATGATTTGCTACTTTTGATAATTATTTTTATTCTTTGTATATTGATTGCCCAGAGTACGCCAGATTTAGGTAGATACCATCAACGTACATCAGTGTTAAAACTTGCACTACGAGAATCACCCTTACTTCTACGACATAAAGGCGTTGTTAATGTCAAATTGTTGTCATTCAAGTGCGATTCACCATACTATTGTACATAAGAAACATTCGTGGAAGCTCTTGTCTTAATGTACCATCATCATCTACTTACCCTTTGTGTGCTTAAAGCCTCTAGCACCCACATCAGCATCAAGACCATGACATCTAAATACAGATTTCTACGTAACTACATATCTGTGATAACTGATCTATGATCTAATAGAACGGTAGGTAATACCGAGAAACATGACTGACATCAGTATATAGGAATCTGTGACATAAGTGAGCAGTGAATTAATGTAATACTATACAGTGGCACTTGCCCCCCTTGAAACCTTTACGCAATATTAGCGTCATAAAATATTTATAGATGTAAATTACAAGTATACCCATGAGGTCAGAAAAGATCCTCGGAAAAAAGATACTGATATAAGAATCTTCTTCTCAATAGAATAAAATAGAATACTCTTTATTATGTACACCATATAAATTACAGACATAAATATAAACTATATAAAGGGTGACACAATGGGCCGCCTTTTTTTTTTTTATTCGAAATGGGTTTGCTCTTGACTCTAATCTAGGTCAGAGATGACACAGACAAAGTCTACGATAGAGTGAGCTTACCCAGAAGAAGCCTGTTCGCTCTTACTATGAAGAGATTCGGGTTGTATGCACTCGGAAACACAAACGCAGGTAGAGAGTTCCACTCTTTTGCTGTGCGCATTATAAAGGACATTCGGACGGTCTCATCGCTAAGAGCGATCTTTTAAAGACAACCTTTGGATGGACTTCAAAAATATCCTCCTCCTCCTCCTCCTGTCCTTAATATCATCGAAGTAAGTTCTAGGTCCCCAGGCCGTCAAGTAGTAGCACATGACTAGCTTCTGCCCGCGACTTCCGTCCGCGTGGCAGTCAACTATTCCATAAAACATATCCTATGGCACTCGGCAATAGTGGCTTTCTCTCAGTTCAAAGATTTTTTGTAATCGGATCTGTACTTCCAGAGACCGAAACCGAACCGAACTGGACTGGACCGGAACGGGCCGGACCGGACCGGACCGAACCAGACCGGACCGGATATTACCTCTTACAAACGAATAATATTAGAAGAAGTTTAGAAGTTAAGATATGAATTGCAAGAAAGCTCGAAAAGTCTATCAAAAGATCTTTGATTCTCACAACTTTTTAGAGAGAACTTGTGAAATGGCGTCCAACAAAATATACCTAGTTTCCAAAATCAAAGTGTATCGGTAGCGGTAGAGCTAGAGACGCCAGCACATCAAGCTACTACAATCTGTCTAATTTCTTTAATAGATTTTGAACTTTATCACTAAAGCATAAGGT
The DNA here is from genome assembly GCA_927399505.1 of Luperina testacea. Taxonomy (NCBI): domain Eukaryota; kingdom Metazoa; phylum Arthropoda; class Insecta; order Lepidoptera; family Noctuidae; genus Luperina; species Luperina testacea. Next base: position 2,579,700 of record OV656774.1, read on the forward strand.
TCAAAGTTGATTGGGAAAATTTGACACTTTCGAGTAGCTTGATGTGCTGAGGTCTGTACCTAAAACAAACTAAATAAATCACATAAAGTAAACTAATACGAAATCGTTTTGAGTCGAAAAAGAAAGAGAAGATTTAAAAAAAATACTCTGCACTTGAAAAGCATCGAATGGAATGAAATCGATTATAAAATCAATACTTTACCATACAAAGTAACAACAACACTGTAATTAACTATCGGTGAGCGGTATTTGATTAAGACAGTATGGCGCTGGGGGTAAACTATAATTATTCTGTTTACAATAACAAGTTGACATGACAATTACTAAGAGATAATGTCATGTAGAGCGTAGCGACTACATTTCTCACATAACATTCTCATGTACCAGACAGACAGACGGGCCACGAGAGTGATATTGTAGCGGTATCTACAACGCTACATGCGAACAACGCGTCATACTGACGTCACGCAAAATCCTGCATCGCGCAAGCAGAGTTTACCGCGATAAAACCGATGATACCGCATCGGGCATTTGCCCGCCAGACAACACCCGTCTGGTCGGAGGATCCTTCCTTTTCTATAGACTATGAGTCCTTTACACCCTGTTCCTCATACCTCTATAAACTGAGTCTGTTATTGTCTTGAAAAAAATAAAAAAATGTTTATATTGTGACTCGCACAAGAAGACCAACAACTAAACTAAACACAATCATAAAAATATATTTAAAAAAAACACATATTATGTAAAAAAAAGTAAAACACGAAAGTCCTGTACTAGGCCAAAAGGCTCCTATCTCAGCATGATGCTGCGACATTTACTTTTTTTTAAACTACAGAACCAGGAATCCAAGATATTGTGGAATATAATGCGGTAACTTGAAGTTTTAGGCATTTTTTTTTTTCAATCATTCTATAATGCTCTCACTGCTAGGACACGGGCCTCCTCTGTGAGAGGGTATAGCTGAAGGTATTCTTGAAGTTTTGGGCAGCACTTGGACAACATTCCATATAAACTCTGTCAAAGCAAGGGCTTTGACCGGGTTTAGGAATATCGCGTTTGGTCTTAGTAAACGGTAGATTTAGCCGGTCACAATTTCATCACTATTCAGCCTTGCAAAACCTCCTGCTTACTAAAATAAAAAAAAAACAGTGGCACACCGGGAGTGCCGACAGAAGTAAAAACAAAACAAAAGGAACACTACCATCCATCACTCACTGACATATCGGATATACATTAAAACCGAGTACATCCCGAGGACAGCCGAACACATCCGAAGCGGGTATTTTTTTAATCGTCTTAGAACAAATAAACGTATTTTCTTTCTTTTCTTATAAACAAAACACGTGCGGTGTCGCTTACGGTAACCGTGGCGCGAGTTCAATGGTTTTTCCCATCTCAAAAAATGCCCAACGCGCCTAAAGCAGTTTTCACTTAAAAAAAACGACCCCTTTTACATTTATTTCTATGCATTGCTCTAGTTTCTCTCACAACAAAGAGTTTTCTGTTGTCCTGCTTTCGTTGTTAACTTTCAGCCGAGTCGCTACTCTAGACGAGAATTTGAAACAAACAAATGCCAAGCTCTTTTTAAAACCTATCTCTCACGATTAATGTAAAATAAAGCCTAATTAAAACTGTAAACATCTCACAATGATTACTGACATTCAAAAACCGCGAGTCTTCATTCAAATCACACGCTTATTTCAATAAGTTTCATTTGCGAGAGCGAGATGACGGTATTTAGAACGAGAAAGCTTTCTTAATAAAGAGATAAAGAGACAGAAGGTACACAGCACATGATCACATGACCTTATTATCGGAACTCTGTGCTGCTAATGTGCTAATACTTCAATGGTTTGTGGCCTCATTAACTATCAGTAGCCAAATAAGTAGTACCAGTAGCCAAATAAGTAGTACCAGTAGCCAAATAAGTAGTACCAGTAGCCAAATAAGTAGTACCAGTAGCCAAATAAGTAGTACCAGTAGCCAAATAAGTAGTACCAGTAGCCAAATAAGTAGTACCAGTAGCCAAATAAGTAGTACCAGTAGCCAAATAAGTAGTACCAGTAGCCAAATAAGTAGTACCAGTAGCCAAATAAGTAGTACCAGTAGCCAAATAAGTAGTTCCAGTAGCCAAATATACTTATTTGGCTACTGGTACTACTTATTTGGCTACTGGTACTACTTGTTTGAAAATTTTACTTATTTTGACTGGTACTACTGTACCAGTAGCCAAATAAGTAGTACCAGTAGCCAAATAAGTAGTACCTGTAGCCAAATAAGTAGTACCAGTAGCCAAATAAGTAGTACCAGTAGCCAAATATACCAGTAGCCAAATAAGTAGTACCTGTAGTAAACCTAGAGATCCAAGACAGGTGCTATCAGTGGCGAAGGTTCCATACAAACCAATTACCACCGGCTTCCCTTCAAAAGCTCAGAACACAACCACTCTATAGTCAATTCATCAATGAAATATAATCATATCATACTGTAGGTATTTAATACGCCATAAAATTAAAACATTTCAAAACGCCTACATTAAATTTTAATGTTTAGTCTTTCTTTCCCAACAACAAAAAAATTAAATATGCTTTTCACGGTTGTTTTGAAAATAAGAAACACGTATTGAGTTAGGCCGTGCCGTGTTTATTAGACTTTTCTCAGATTCTAGCAGGCTATGGAATAAAGGGGGTTTTACGATTACGGGTTTTTAGATATTAATAATCTGATGAATTCATATTATTATTATAAGGAGTTGTTTAGCATTAGGTACATGAATTTGGTACTGTCATTTTTCGCTAATTCACATGAAGCTCATACCTTAGAAAAGTAGATCGAAATAGGAATTAAATGAAATGGTTTATTGACATTTTTTGCTCCGGCTTACCTTTGTCATAAATTCACCCCTCGCCGCTGGGCGCTATTGCATTTGGTATTCATACAAATTGTTTTTGATTGGTCACCATCCATCGCGTCGCCAAGTCTGACAACCTAGCTAAAATAATGATGATGATAAATGATCTTGTTTATTCAGTAAATAGGTTACATCACATTTGTAACTATTTTACTCTTCATATATTTTGCATCTACATGAGATCAGGCTTACTCTCCAAACTAATTTTAATTCCAATGAGATGCCAATATGATTCCAATGTTAATTTTACAGGCACGTGATTTGGTACTCTTGAAAACAATATTGTCAACAATTACCCAACGCCAAGCCCGCACCCAATTCCACTTAGTTCTCCAAAATGGACACCGAATCTAAAAATCATTTGGCGCTAGCATCGAAATCAAGAGTACGAAACGTCACAATTCCAATGTCGATCTATCGGAATTAAATTAAAGAGTAAGCACCCAGAGTTTGCTACCTATCCCTTGTCAAGAAACACCAAAAGTTTTACGAGACAAACCTGTTCAAATCCAGCCGTTTTCATGAGTTTTTCGTTAAAAAACCATAAAAGAAAGATGATCCTTTGCTAGATGACGGAAAGCTATGGATGTGGTCTACAATGGAATGAACGTGCACAGAAGATTACCTGTTCACTCTTGCTTTGAAGGCTAATGTGGGCTTTACACAGGTGACTACCAAAACCACCCTAGCCCCCTACCACCCCTAGCCACCCTAGCCTGGCTACCTGGCCTAGCTGAAAAGCCATTTAGACGGTGCGGCTATAAAGCCGCACCGTCTAAATGGCTTTTCAGCTAGGCCGCAGGTGACAAAAATCGCAAGTTCCAAAGTTGGTTTCGACTTTAGTCGTGCGGCGACAGGTCGCATTCAGCGGGTGATCAAACTGGACCGTGACAATGCTCAGTCGCAGGCGATCATCCGCCACATTTGGATGCAAAATGAAGTGATCAACCTGTGTAAATGGGGTGGCGATTCGGCGTGTAAGGTGATTTGGTAAGCGACCAGCCGCTCGGCGAAAATCGACGTATATAGTTGTAGGTGGAACCACACAGACAATGGCAAGAAGTTCCACAATTTGGCCGTGCGATAATAAATATCGAGGATAGTTATGATTGCAACCGTAGCTTCTCATTTCCCATTTATCTACAAGATTTCTCATCAAGTATTATTCAAAGCAGTCCTTCTGAATCTCCTCGACAAGACGGCGGCAGTCCACTCGAAAGCGCAAGCGCAGTGCAGCGACCGCTAATGAATGCGTTCCTTGTCTGTCTGTCTGATAGATACCACACGCTTTCTGTGCTCCTGTTCTGATATCCGATTGATGTTTCCGTGTGAATATTATGTGGGACAGGGCGTGGCTTTATAAGGAGCTGGAGGAGGCATGTTGACGGGATTTTCGACTTTGTCTCCCCTGGTATATGCCATGGGAATTGTAGAATACGAGTCATAGTGCAGAAGGGTTATATTTGTATTTCACTAATATCGAGGGCCTAAGAAGTTTTTCTCTTTATTAAGGAGTGTGAGAATATTTTTTTTTACTTCTGGTCATCTTCGCTGATAGCATTACCTCCAGGATTGTCAGTTCTTTTAATTAGGAGGATAATTTTCAGCTTCAGCTGGACCACTAAATGGCTGAAAGCTTCTCTTATGACACAAAAGCAATAACAAAGATCTATTTTTATACGCCTTTAATATTTATGGATCTTTGATTCTATCAGAACAAAACCCCTTAAAAGGAAGAAAGAAAAAAATACGCTTATTAGCGGTAGGTAAACATGACGCAGTGAAAGAACATGTTGGAAGAAAATATGAGTCACATCCACGCAAAACGGCCATCGCTCAGCATAATGCTACGACCATATGCGAGACAGCCTCAGCGCTGGTTGAAACTTGAAAATAGCCTACTAATGCAAACACAGCTAAGTGTAACAAAGCCTATAAGGCTAGGCTAATAATTACTAATCCATAAAATCCGAACGAAGCTCCATTTTATGACCACGTCGTCAGCGTATCCATGATCTTAATATGCAGTTGGCTAACAAATATTCGGGCAAGCAGTTAATATAAAAATAAATGCAAGCACCGCTAATTAAAGTTTATCGCGGTAATGTAGTCAAATGGAGGCCAGTAAAACAGCTGAAAAGCGCTGGTTTTGCGAGCGAGTTCCACGTGGTAAAGGCACTAGGTAGACTGGTATAAAAAACCAGTTTTTTTATTTTAGCTTGGCTTGCAGATATAATTCAACAGTTAGGAAACGTTAGTAAATCAAAGGATTTAATTAGAATAAAACAAAACAGTAAAGGGTATTTGACAAGGTTTTGCAATCCATCTCAGATTATTTAGTAGTGTATAAGGAACCCACAAAAAGTAGTTATTTTTAATTCTGTGATGTTTTTCGTTAGAAAATCAAACTTAAAAATGAATGGTTTAATTATCCCGCCAAAACGTTAGTTCGAGCAATATGGCGGCATTAGTTCCATGTGACGTCACAAGACAGTAAACAAAACACACTTCAATAAGTCAAATCTTTCCCAAGTGCTTTAGTACTGCTTTTTTTCTACTGTTTAATAAGAAAATGAATTATAAATGGTGTGCAATGCCAAACTGCACCAATAAGTCAAAAAATACTCCGGAAAAATTGTTTATTCATGTGCCGAAGAATGCCAAAATGCGTAGAAAGTGGTTACAACTTGCTCGCAGGAACAAAGTCCTGATCCACGACGTAGTTGTACGTACCCAATAGCATCGTCACCATAAGATTCTCGTGCAGCCCTGAGAATGGAAACTAATTACTTACTGTAAACAAAATTTATTCTTCATAACCTAAAAAACTATTACTTACTGAAAGAAAGACTATTATTTCACCTTCGCAGGATTAAGGTTACTTACGTAGTGTTATATTTATGGTACAATACATTGGTGTTTTTACATTTCTCAGCTCTGCAGAATAAAAATCGGGGTTATTTTTGAAGAACATTCCAATTGATTCCAACCATGATTGCGTCCACTTTGTGCAAGTTTCTGCTGTCTGCTTTCACAAAATTGACATCCATGATGGAGTGGAATACCAAAATATACGATGAAGATTGTAAAATACCACAAATTTTCACGATAATATTTTATAATCTTATATAAACAGATCAAAAATCGTAAGACTGCAACAATGACAGATCTGACTACTGTTTTGTGACGTCATCTTAGATTCAGCCAATCCTGACTGTTTTGTATCACGTGACATTATTTAGAAATTAATAACTTTTTAACAGGGATTTTGAAATAAAATAGCCATTATATTTAAGTCGGATGATTGCAAATCCCTTTATAAATTTATAATAAATGTGGATAACAGCATTTAACACTTTATTATTCATACTGTCAAATAGCCTTTCTACGACATTCATTGCGTAATTTACGTTGAGCAGACAAATTTTTCAAACATATGAAGCAACAATGGATTAGCAATATCCTTCTAAATTATTCAGCTTGAGATAGAGTGTTACGCAATTAAAGGGCTGTTTTTATCGGATTTTTTTTTTGCAGATGCAAATCGTCAGTTAGGAAAAGCTCATAAATCAGTGGATCTAAGTTGAATAAAACATCATAGTTGCTACTGTGATGTTTTATCACTTCATCTCACCTGGGTTTTCCCGCTTTCCTCATGAAAAGTCTATAGAAGCATTAGAAGAACGTGCTTGTTTTGGCAAAATGTTTACTTAGTGTGCATGTCACAGCCAACTGATTTAATTAGCCGTTTAGTTAACCGCCTAGCCTTTTAACTAAACGGCGGCCGTTCAATTAACGGCCTTAACGATATAAAATAAATAGTTTAGGTTGGAAGTCTGTAAACAATCACGCGCGAGCCGAATTGGTCGCAATAACTAAGCCAGGGCACCCCGACCAAATAGGTTAGGTTAGAACTGTGATCAACCGCGTGCGAGCCGAGAGAGCGGAACGAGGCGAGCATTACTTCCAAAGGCCAGGCGGTTAACTAAACGGGTAATTTAACCAGTTGGCTGCGACATGCATACGTCACGAGCGACAAGCGTCAATGGCAGTAGCAAAGTATCGCTCGTGTATTATAGTACGGTGCTCAGATACACGAGGGGCACGTTGTTGACGGCTGCCGTCGACACGCGTCGACGGCTACAGTTGCCTTTACAGCTTACAAGTCCGTGCTTGTGGCAAAATGTTGACTTAGCAGTTGGATAACCATTGAGTCCTAAATAGAATTCAAACCGTAACTTTCGCCAACAATAAAGTAAAAAAAAAAAAACAGTGGCACTCCGGGAGTGCTGACAGAAGTGAAAACAAAACACAGACAGAATACTTAGCCATCACTCACTGACATATCGGATTTAAAACCGAGTACCTACATCCCGAGGACAGCCGAACACATCCGAATGTAGCGCGGTGTCGGTAACAGTGTCGCGAGTTCAATGGTTTTTTCCCATCTCAAAAAATGCCCAACGCGCCTAAAGAAGTATTCACTTCAAAAATACTTTTCAAAATTACAGCTTCTGCCAAAAAAATATGAGATTAGTAAGACATGATTATTTCCATAATCCTTATGTGACATCAGCAGCCAAGGCTTAAGTGCTTTGACCTTGGCATTGACTTAAGGAATATCTTCACGTACCATATACATAGGTAAAACCTTCGCTTATTTTAAGGCCTCAAACGCACTCCTACATAAAACTAGGCATTCGTGAAATTTTTGGTCAAGTATCCTCATCAGTTTAAAATGACCTCTATTTTGACGGAAAGAAGATACTTTTTTGTAATTTTTTTTTAATTTTAACGGTTTTTTTTTCACATTGGCACACGGAAATAAAAAAAAAGATAACATTTTATTTAACTACTAGAGATGGGGGCAAGACAGATTTTTATCGATACCAGTTTGTGATGTTATGTTTTTCTATGGGCTTTGAGAAAGTGTCATGAATATGACGACAATACTAAATGTGAGATGCTTATAATTTTTTGAAGGTTTTTTATGCAAAGTTTTTCTAGCTAATCTTAGATTTAAATTAACAGAAGTGGAACTGTTTCTTAGCATAATAATGCTAGGAAAGATGTATGTTAAGAATAGAATGACACGTTACGACACCATATTTGTATCAATATTTTTCGAGATGGTTTTTTCAATAGTAGGTACCTAAGTACTTTTAGTTATTTATTTGGGCACAATTTATTACCTTTTATAAGTATTCTGTTGACATTACCTACAATATATAATGCCGCTAGTATTATATCCATTAAGTGCTACATTATCAATAACATCTATCATCAGCGGAGCGTAGCAAACAAACATTTTTTTGGCAGTATGATTTTCAATGCGACCTTTTATACAAACCAATATAACGGTAACTACTTTCTTTCTATAACATTAGTGGCCTTTGCGTGACCATAGCCAAATTACCTACCGTGCCTAAATTGAAAATGACGAGTTTTTATAACCGAAGTTTCATCGACAAAATTATCGACATGTCTCCACACTAGGGCTATATAAACACGTTATAGTGTTGTTGACTCGTCGACAGGTGGAAACATGCAGGACATAGTTTTTGTCTTCCGCAAGCAAACAGACGAAAAGATTAACTTTTTTGTGTGAATACTTGAATGACGTATTGGTTTTCTAAACTGGCTTATAAGTTTTTTTGTGTGGTGTTAGTGTTAACTACTGTGCTTTACCATGATTATAGACCGTTTTTGTATAGTTCAGCATTGGAATTTAAACATAAGTTATGTAAAGAAAGAAAGAAAAAGTATTTATTCCGACTCGTACACGAAGATCACAAACTAAACTAAACACAGCAAAATAAAAATCCAAGTTATATAAAAAAAAAGTAACAAAAGGAAAATGAAACAGAAAGTCCTATACGAGGTCAAAAGGCTCCTATCTCAGCATGATCCTGCGATATTTAAAAAATAAATGTCGCAGCGCTGGTATTCTGATAGACCCCGCTGTGATGTCACGGGCAATTACAAAAATAAATAAATAATATGTAAAATAATAGCAAATAATAAAACAAAAAAAGTATTTTTTTTAATCTGCACCAGACGTAAACCTCATTACTCGTCTATGCCTTGATGTATGTAGTACCTACTTACTTTATGTAGGTATATATCGCTCATTTGGAGAAACACCGACGTATGTAACTGCTATTTTTTTACGTCTTTGTTTTCCTAACGTAAATAATTATGTTTCTAAGTATTTTGTCATATTTAACTCATTTTTGGGAAAAAATACATTTACGTCGAGGTTTCTCCAAATGTGCGATATGTATTTACTGTATTATGTAAATGGTACACCACAGACCACCTGCAGTATCATCTTGCCTTCACCCTTTTAATCTATCCAAAGTTTGTATTTAAAAGATCGCTTTTAGGCTCCTGCAAACAGGCGCGACGCGCGACGCGAATCGCGCGCGACGCAAAGGCACCGCTCGTTGCGCGACTTGCGGTGCCTTTGTGTCGCGTGTCGCGTCGCGCCTGTGTGTACGAGCCTTTTAGCGATAAGTGCGCCCATTGTGTCACCCAACGTAAAATTTCTACATTTATACGTTACTAGCTTCCGGCCGCGGCTTTTCCCGCGACGTATGTCGATAAAAACTATCCTATGTCATCCCCGGGATGCAATCTATCTCTCTGCCAAATTTTATCGAAATCCGTTCAGTGGTTTAGGCGTGAAAAAGTGACATACTGACAGACAGACACAGTTACTTTCGAATTTATAATATTAGTATGGATTCGTATTGTGTGACATAATAAAGTCTGAATACTTTTCTTCTAAGTAAGAGTAAGTAATTATATTATATTGGAAATATTAAATTTTAGGTACTTACATAAAACATATTTTTATGAAAAGTGACATTTTGCTTATACTGTCTACATAAGTAACAAAATAAAGGCTCCTTCAAACAGGCGCGACAAGCGATAAAATCGCGCACGACAAAGGCACCGCAAGTCGCGCAACGAGCGGTGCCCTTGTGTGGCGCACGATTCGCGTCGCGCGTCGCGCCTGTTTGAAGGAGCCTTAAGGCTTTCATTTATCAGAATCACACAAATAGTAGATTCTACTATAGTTCTGTTGTTATTTTAACACCCGCGCAAATTATATATCAATGTACTTTTAGACTATGACAACAAACTACCCACTCCTTGAACTCAAAATAACTAATGTCGCAACACGCTACAATCAAAGATACAACATACATTTATTAAAGCCATCTGCACACGTCTGGGGCTCATCAAACAGGCACTCTGCTGATACCCCTAATGACGAGGTTATCACTTCAGCACTCCCCTTTATCGGCACTCGGGCACTGTGCCAAATTCCGTTTTTTGTTCAACGATATGTAGATGTATGTTCTTATGATGTTAGGCTAATGTTTTGGTAAGTGAAAGAAGAAATGTAGAAAAAAAATACAATACTCGTAATTCTTTCTAAAAAGTGTGGTGACAACTTTAAATGGAATTGTCAACCGATTTCTGAATCCTCATTCAAATAAATTCAGAATGCCTTTTCACATAATTAAAAACGTTTAAAAAGTAGACACAATCGCGACATATGTATGTTATATAGGAGTATATATATGTTAGACAACTCAGCGACAATCAATGTCAATTGTTTTTCAAAAATGTATTTAAATTTTATTTAATTTTTATTTTTTTGAGGTATTTTCGGCAGATTTAATGGAATAGATTATACTCTTTATTATGTATATACATTTTACATAAGAGAAAGAATGAGAATAGAATGAGAACGTTCTCAAAAATACGGGAATTGACAACATTTGATTGGCTAGAAATGGCTAAGTACATTTTTTTTGTGATTTTACCAAGCTTTTGCAGTAAATTAACTTAACAGAGACCTTTCAGAATCCGGGTGGTCAAACCAACCACTAAAGGAATTCCTTTCCAAAATTAACCCATTATAAAACAGCACTGGTGTGGTCCGGTAACCCGGCCCCCGGATGTGCCCCGGATTTACCGTCAGGTGGTCAACAAACCTGTGTTGTCCTTAAGGATTACCGGATCAGTGCGTAAACCTTACGGGTGCCATAATGCCCTTTGCAAGGGACAACAGAAGTGGTCCCGTTTTGAGTCAATTGAAGATTAGTGGGATTATTTAGGGTGGCATTTTTTTTTTCTAATTATCTTCTGTATTAATTTTGGACTATTGAACGGAGATTTAGGTTCGTATCCTAGCAATATTGACTAAGGATAGAATCTACTAACTAGGGGCCCGTGGCTAAATAACAACAGCCGCACAGGGCGATCGATCAGGTTAAGCTACGCTTGCCGCGGTTAGTCTGTGGATGGGTGACCATCTTTACATACCGAGACCCCCCCGTGCCTCGGAAAGCACGTTAAGCCGTTGGTCCTGGCTGTCAATCGTGGATCTTTGACAGTCGTTACGGGTGACTACCCGTAACGACTGTCAAACTTTTCAAACTTTCGGGCTTCTGACTAGAAGCCCGAAAGTCTGACAACCAGTCTTACCAAGGTGTATCGTATTACCCAGTAACTGGGTTGTGGAGGTCAGATAGACAGTCGCTCCATGTAAAATACTGGTATTCAGCTGCATCCAGTTAGACTGGAAGCCGACCCCAACATAGTTGGGAAAAGCCTAGGCAGATGATGACGATGAAAAGAATTTACTAACTCCTATTTTCTTGCTGGATCATCCCCATAGGAAACGACCAATTGGAACCATGCACCTAGTTTGTGACGTTTCATAAGTGCCCATTTTGGTTTTTGTTAAATTGAATATTTGGAATTAGAATTAGAATTGACTCGGCTAGAAATGGATGTCACTCCTATGCAGCCGAGCAATTCTGTAAAAATCTCACCGTGAGAACTAAGACGAAGTGAGCTGTCAATGGTGTCAATCCCTATAGCATCAGGTGGAATGACAGCTCACTTCACCTACGTTTTCACGGTGAGATTTTTACAGAATTGATCGGCTATTTATTTGCAGTTTTTATTGACATTGTATTTCATCAAAATATTTTTTTTTGTGTTATTTTTACCATCAGCACGCTAACAAGATTGATAAAGTGTGCGTTCAAATTTATGGTTCGACGAGTGATGAAAGGTGCCACTAAAAAGTCTGTTGTTAGCCGCCATGATACTTTTATTCTTTGTCCACTATATACATTGTATTTCCCCAACACTGGTTTCTAACGGCCGATCTCAATACTCTACTGAAAGTTAAACTCGGTTAGCTACCGGAGCTTTACTGTTACTTCTGATCTATCAATAACTGCCGTCTCAATAACAAAATTTCCGTAACGATAGCTACAGTTAAAGACAGATAGGTCCTTTCCCTCACAAAAAATGCGTTACGTTTTGTTTCTCGTGAAAAATATTATTTTTGCTTATCAATATTAGCTTCAGTAAAATTGTACTTTTAAAAAACCTCCTTTTATAATTTATACGAAAACGGTGGACTTATTATAATAAAATAATGATAAAATGCTTTCTAACATGATGCAATAAAACGCATTTTTGACATCTGCCAGCAAACGACGCGACGCTGTCAACCTTCGTACTCCCCGCTCGCTCGCATCTGTTTTGAAGTGTTTCGACTTGTGATTTGTTTGGAAATAACTTATTTGTATTTATAAAGTATTGTGCAACGATTTCATAAAATGGCTGAACAACAGAATGTAAGTATTGCCTGCGTACCCATTGATTATATTTTGTTTAAAACACTATAATATCTGGGACAGATAAAAGGCTTCCCGTGCCACCAATTCGCGCCTAAATTATAATTTACTTTCAGGTTAAGGCTAAGCCGCTTGTAAAGGACAGCATAATTCTTCTTCTTGACATGATTATGAAACATCAAGTCATAACAACCAAAGCGACGAACGCAACAAACAATAAACTCAAAGAAGAAGCTTGGAAATCAATTGCACAGGAGTTCAGTGCTGTTACGGGAGATATGCGGCGTCCTGAGCAAATTCGACTCAAGTGGGAGAATTTAAAGAAATCTGCAAGGAAGCGTAGTGCATTCATAAGACAAAATAACCTTAAGGTCAGTATTTAAGGAATTTCTATTATTAATATGTAGTCATGCATTTTATTGTGGTTGCTCTAAACTTTGTTTTTAATTTACAGACTGGAGGGGGAAAGTCTTATATCCCTCCTGATGAAGTTCTGGACAGAGTAGCATCTATTTTAGGTGCTACATGCAATGGCTTAACTGCGGAGTTTGGTGGTGATGGGGCAGATGAAGCTATTGCTAGCGAAGCCACCTGTGAAGCAACTATAGAAGTTTTAGACTTCCAACCATTGCCAGAATTAGCTCAGGGCAGTAGCGTTGTGTTATTGGGTGGTGATTGTGGTGGTAATGGTGGTGGTAATGGTGGTGGTGGTGGTAGTTACACACCAAAGAACTTTATTTTTAACACTCCAAAAAGTGCCTGTAAGTTACATATTTTTAACTTGTCGCTAAAATTAATTTACAATGTTAGCCACATAGTTCAGTAATATGGGTTACCATTTTGAGATAAATATTATATACAGTACTGGTTGAAGGTTGTAAGGTGTAAAAATTGGATTCATTAGTATAAGCAGTGGTGAAGGAATTTTGTGCAAAACCTGTTAATTGAATAAAACCCTTTTATTTTTACAGTGAATAAACGGAGAAAGCTCTCTGAAGAAGTACAGAGAGCTCAGAGAGACAAGGATCTGGGGTTGGCAGCTTACTTTCAAGCTAAGGCACAAAAAGTAATGTTAGAAAATAAGAAAATAGAATTAGAGACCATAAAACTAGAATTAGAAATAAAATTAATGAAACAGAAAATTAACTGTAATTAATAGTTTAAGTTCCCAATATTTATAAGTTAGTCTTGATTTATTACATGTAAGTATTGATTAGTTATTATGTTTTGTTATATGGTGTATAATTAAGGGTGGTGGGAGTGTGTAATTGTGTATTGTGTTGTTTAATTAAAAATATTGTGTCAGTATATTCCCTTTGTTTTTCTTAATTATATTTTATCAAAAAGATACGGATAATAGATAGATAAGGTTAAGGATATAAAAATTAAACATTTGAATATTCTTTATCATTTAGATATAATCAGAATTAATGATATTTTTTTACAACATTCCTTTGTTGAATCTAGCCACAAATATTCTGTGCAGATATCTGAAAAAAAAAGAAACCATTTATACCCTTGATCATTTTCATATTATTTTCTAGAACCATAAGACTGACGTCAAATTGTATGATGTAGGTACATACCAACTAAAATAATTATCTATCAGATGTTGTCTAACACGATGATGTTGGTGACCCACTCCCTCAACTAGGATAATATCAGCTTGCTCAAGCGGTATCTCAACTTCAGGTTCCACATCACTTATATTATTCAACCTACAAATGTTGTGTAACACAGATGTGGCAATAATAACTGCTTGTGTTGTTTGTAAAGCGAGACGGATTTTCAACGAAAGCACTGGAAAGCGTCTTTTCCATACACCGAAACACCTGAAAAATGTATAAAATTATTAATAATAGTTAAGTTACACAACTGTACTGAACACAACTTATACATATTCATATGAAAACAAATAGGCAAGTGATCAATGATAATAGGTATCAACCTTTCTATAGTGTTCCTGGTCTTAATATGTGATTCATTGTAGCGAATTTCTGCAAGAGATACCGGGTTGAGCAATGGCGTCAATAGGTATGAATTACAAGGATATGCACTGTCACCAATTAGCCATCTATTTTCAATAATTCCATCTTCACATTGCACTGAAAATAATTATAAGAATGTTATTTTATGTAGGTGATGTTATCAGATAGGTATGCTAGAAAAGTTTAATACTTAAATAATAGAAAATATTATACTCACTTTTAATAATGGAATTGTTAAATATAGTAGCATCATGTGCAGACCCTGGCCACCGAGCAACTACATTCATAAATAGCAAATCTGCATTACAGACTCCTTGGACATTCATTGAAAATATTCCTTTCCTATTCCTGTACTCTTCTCCTATATTAGAATCTAAAAATAAAAATCTCTTATTTATTAGTTTAGATTTGAGTAAGTACCAGCTTTGTGAAAGGAATGAAAGCATGACTTTTATCTAACAGTAAAAATGCCAACTCACTGGGTGATTGTATGGGTATATGTGTACAGTCAATTGCCCCAAGTACTTTAGGGAATCCTGCAATGGCATGGAAGGCATGCTGGGTGTTTTCCAAAACTTTAACATATTCACGATACAGTCCAGCTATTGCACGAGATACATCAGATACAATTCTGCTAGCTGTTGCTTTTGAAACTCCAACAAAGTCCGCAACAGATACAAGCATTGTGCCCAATGCATAAAATCTAAGTGTGAGCAACAACTGGTGTAGTGGAGATACACCATAGTTCCTGAAATATAATTTTCAATTAGTTGTAGTCATAAATAAATAAAAATATCTCATGTTTAGCTACACTAGTTGGTCCATTACTTTTGTTGGTTCTACTTGATAGGTTTAGGTTAAGTACCAGAAATAATTTACTCACCGGGAGGATTTTACTCTCAAATTTGGTAACATTTTTACTAATAATTCATTTACACTAGTTTTATTTAATCTAAATCTAAATGTAAATTCCGAGTCAGAAAATTCACTTTCGTAGTTAATGCGACTGTACACTCTGCGTTCACCCGATTCTGTAGTTGTCGCAGAATCAAATACACCGGCCTCATACATCTCATTATCACTTTCATCACTGAACAAATCCATTTTATTATGAAGTAAGTTGTAATTACTATGTAAACCAGCAGTAAATCGCCCGATTTCGGGAGATAGCAAATTTTTGACTGACAGTAACGAAAACAAACTAAAGTTAACTGTCAAAATGTTATTGAGACGCTCTACGTTTTTTTTCTATTGATCTACATAACTATGGTAAGCGGTAAACCCTCCCAAAGATAGATCAAAGTAAAGGTAGATATTCCTATCTACCTTTAGTTTATTGAAACGCACAAATGCGGCTATAGCTACTAAAGATTGGCAATATAACAGATGGTTAAAGGTAGATGCGTTATTGAGATCGGCCGTAAGCCGTTACAAAAGTCACATTGTTACAAAAATGCTACTTATTACAGCCAACATCTAGGTAACTGGCTATAAAAAGCACAAAAAACATGTCGTTTCGTAACTTTATACTTTGATAATCACTTTATTTTTATTAGTGGCGACACTGGCAACTTACAAATTTAATTTTACCGTTGAATTTTGCCAAAATAGCCTTACGTAATTGTAATAAGGGGTATATAAAGTTTGTTTAAAGTTGGTATTGAAAATGTCACGCCTCGGATCGCTCGGGAAGTGGATTTTAATCTTTTTTTAACGGATTGAACTCTTGCGCCGATTGTAACAGATTGTGTTACAATACTATTATCGTATCCGATGTCTTTAAGAAAGTGTTTTATATCTTTCTTAATGAATTTGTTAACGTGTGTGTTAAGTTTATTATTTGTTTGAAGAAAATAAAGTTTCTTCTGTGATTCTAGTAATCTGGGGTAGAGGCTTTTCTTGAGGACATTTCTAAAGGAAATGGGTGTCATGATGTTATAAACGACCGTCTTTCCATCGAAGGTCCTTTATTTCAAGCTCTAAAAACATCGTAACTTCAATATTTAGGAGGAGGGAAACGAATGGACTACTTATCATTATTTATGGCCAAAATGGATAAACAATGCTGTTTTTTTTTCACTTTGTAGTGTTTTTTTTTTGAAGACATGCAGTTGTTTTCTTTACTCTTAAAGGGTTTTTCCATAGCAAGCTTATCTAACTCCTAAATTTAAATTAAAGAATGTCTACGATGTCACTGTAATGCTTAACTATACTCAATTGGGTGCTTACCTACTTCGCAAAACATGAGGGCTTCTACAAACAGGCGCGACACGCGATATAATCGCGCGCGATACAAAGGCACCGCTCGTTGCGCGACTTGCGGTACCTTGTGTCGCGTGTCGTGTCGCGCCTGTTTGAAGGAGCCTTAATATAGTTCAACCTGTTGATCGAAGTTAAACTAGAAATTGCCATCAAACTGCACGCCACAGAATTGCATGTTAAAATATTCCTCTGTCACTCGAGCCAAGATAAACATGGCTGTTTGAATTGTATCTTATTTATCGTGATAAGGCATACATTTACCTACGTTTTCCAGAATTGAGGTGATTGTACCTAAAGATAAATGATGCATTATAAATGTACGGTCGAAACAGTTTGGATTACAGGCAAGAATCTTTCCAATTTTCCTTTCTTCACAATAAAGCATGGACTGTAAAAAATAAAATTAGTGATTTTAATTTTATTTTTAACATGCCGTGTACCCCATGGGGTACCATCGGCAACTATCAGGAGCCTTAGGGGTTTAGTTTCCATAAAACGATGATGTAACTAACTTTAACTTATAAAACAGACGTCCAAGTAACCAACTTTCAAGTTTCTAACTGATGAACTTTCGTCCCTTATTTAACCTCTTTAAAGGAATAATTTTCAAAAGTCTTTCCTTAGTTCTTTTCCGTCATATTAGGTATAAGAATTTTGAATTTTTAAAATTAAGTTGACTGTGCATGTAATAACTTTTTAAGCTTTAAACACACTTGGAAGAGTAATGATTTAACTGCTCAGCGCACTCACAACATTGTATAAATGTAGTAGGTATTATATTACCTGCCTGACACACCGACCAATCTCTTTGTTCGTCTGTACTTACTTACTTTTAATGTTTGTCTGATAAAAACTTCCTAGCTTAGAACTTATTAGGTACGTGATGAGAGTCGGATATTTCTTGTTGGTTTGGTACGATAATTGAGTAATTATGTACTAAGTTATCTGTGGAAAAGATTGTTAATGGTTTTATTCATGTTTTACCTTCTCTGATTATAATTACAATAGTTTTGATAAATGATAAATGATAAATGATAAATGATTTTATTTCTGTAAGTAGGTTTGCACAAACACTTTTACACGTCAATCATAAATTTTTTAAACTAGATGAGGTCGGCGTTTCCTATCTGACTACTCTGAGAAGAAAGGCCGAAACAAACTCAGAGGTCATAGTCTCTTTTAAAGTCCAGACATAATCTTGGTCAAGTTATATGAAGACCATGTAGGTCGATGTCTGAGATGGCCTTTTGGACTGGTGATCGAGCAGGGAAGTCTTGTTTTCGAAAAATCCCGACACAATAATTATGCGTGAATGTGTTCCAAGATACTCAAGGATTTAGTAACAAAAAAAAATGTAATCTCTATTTTCTAAGGGCTATATATAGCCCTTAGAAAATTATTCCTGTAGGTTAAAATAAGAAATTACCTATAATTTTTCTTATTTTATCCTACAGGAAAAAATTAGCACTTAGATGAGTATTGGTATTTTATAAATGTTTAATGTAAATGGTAATGTAGACCCAAAACACCCGTTTTGATTTCTTCTTCAAGAACTACATTATATTGGTAAATCAAAGTTCACTTTTTTAGATAAATGAGCCAAAACTACACAGCCAAACACACCAACTACTGACATTGACTAAAGATTCAAGATGTCTACCAATTACATTGCACCGTATTTACCTAAGTAATAAATAAAGGCTCCTGCAAACAGGCGCGACGCGCGACGCGAATCGCGCGCGACACAAAGGCACCGCTCGTTGCGCGACTTGCGGTGCCTTTGTGTCGCGTGTCGCGTCGCGCCTGTGTATACGACCCTTAAATTAAAATTTTCTGTAAGTAAGTACATCATAATAATTATCTTTCTAATCATGATCGCAATATCAATTTTACGGTTCTGAGAAAACACGGTGAAAGCAAATATTGCGCTTTCTCTGCCTACCCCCGAGCGATACGCCTATTATGTACCTAGTCTAGAATTAGTCGAAAGGTCGCCTAGGAAATCTGCTGCTACGAGCCTTTAGTTAGAGTGAAAACGGGAATGTAAGTAGCATTTTATGCATTTCGGACAATCTTATAGTATCGAACAGTTCTGGCTATAAAAGCGAGTTAAATTTCCATATTAATTAATAGGAATAGAGAATCTCCTTTTTTGAATTCGGTAAAGAAAACATAAAAGACACCGTCCATAAATTTTACAGCACGCAGTTCTTTCTTCCTCCTGAAAAGTTACTTTTTTACACTTACGAGGTTTTCACTCTAAAGCGTCGAAATAAAATTCCCTGAAATTGAAATACTACCACTTTTCTAAATCCGTCGACTAAGCAAACTGTACGGTAAACTTTTATATGTTTTTTTATCTCTCTGACAAATTATTATTTCTGTCTCTTGAAGAAAACAAATCCTTTGTTGAAAGGAAAGTAAAGGACAACCTCGAGGGAGGCTTACGTGTAGACGCGGGTTGCTTGATCAAAGATATGATAACACGGAATATAAAAACATTCTTTAGATACGTTTTGCAAAAGTTACGGGTGACTTAAGGCTCTTTCAAACAGGCGCGACACGCGATAAAATGGCGCGCGATACAAAGGCACCGCTCGTTGCGCGACTTGCGGTGCCTTTGTGTCGCGCGCGATTACTTATATCACGTGTCGCGCCTGTTTGTGGGGGCCTTTACCTGAGCATCCACGGATGTGACGTTTTAGTGTATATGGTGAGCAGCTGTGGTGGCCCAGTGTTAACGGCCCCGACTTACGACTTTAGGTCGTAGGTTTGAATTTGAACCCAATCAGGCGCTTCACTTTGTGTAAATGATTGGTGCACCACTGCTCTCGAAACGGTGAAGGAAAACATCGTTAAGAAACTGGCATGTCCTAGAACCAAAAATTCGAAGACATGTGACATCTAGCAGTC
Source organism: Luperina testacea (assembly GCA_927399505.1). Lineage (NCBI taxonomy): Eukaryota > Metazoa > Arthropoda > Insecta > Lepidoptera > Noctuidae > Luperina > Luperina testacea. Next base: position 2,599,445 of record OV656774.1, read on the forward strand.
CGTGCTCGGCCCGCGTGGTAGATTTCTGCCCACTCCCTCTTACCGAGAGGAGGCCTATGTCCCAGCAGTGGGAACATTGTACAGTACCACGCGATAAATATTGCACATCGACCTTTGGTAAGAGACAATCGGCTTCGTAGAGCGTTATCTCTGTCGCATGAAATACAAACAGTCCGGTATCTATTAGGAGCTGTTAAAACAATTATGATTTGATTCTTTTGATAATTATTTTTATTCTTTGTATAAAATGAAAAAAAAAAGGTAAAGGTCGATGTGCAATATTTATCGCCGGGTACTGTAGGTCTATTATGCTACTGTTTTACTACTTACGAAAAAAAAATTGCACTACAATCCACTACTAACGTTTATCTATGAGAAACATTCGGAAAAAACAAATTTTTCGAATTTCGGGGGAGGATGGCAAATTTTGTATATTTTTTTGGCATTACTACTAACGAAAATAGGTTCACTCAGTACTATCCACTACTAATCGAAATCTGAGTCTTTGGTCAACTGGACCCACTCGAACTGGACCGCGGGTCCAGTTGACCTAATCACATTTTGAATAGGTCGACTGGACCCATCGAGATACTTATATCTCGACGACTGGACCCCACAGACCAATTTCATCATTAGTACAGTCACGAAGTAAAGCCGAATCTTTTAGTTTTATTTCTATGACCTAAAATACCTATACTAATACTATTCAATTAGGTATTTACAATTACTTAAAAAAAAAGCAGTACCTCAAACGCCAGCTACAGGCGATCTTCGGAAAAACCCTGCAACAAACAATGTTTGCCAAAGTCGGGTGCCAAGTTCACACAGCCAACTTTGAGACCTGTTTAAAAGTCATTATGTCTCTATAATAGCCTCAAATTAACAAGGACAAAATTAACTTGGCGTTTGAGAATTCGTCCGTAAGCTGACTAAAGGCTCCTGCAAACAGGCGCGACGCGCGACGCGAATCGCGCGCGACACAAAGGCACCGCTCGTTGCGCGACTTGCGGTGCCTTTGTGTCGCGTGTCGCGTCGCGCCTGTTTGTAGGAGCCTTAACGCTAGGAAAACGTAAAGAAATCCAAACTCATGTTTTGGGCCTGAATCCTCAATGATGACAAGGTCTTTGCCCTCCAGCAGCTTCTACCACTATTTCGTAGATTTCAATACCGTAAACAACATATTTTCGTCGCCCTCTTTCCATAATTAGGGTCGGCATTAATATTAGAAGCCGGTGAATGTAGCAGCTATTGGTAAACACGATGTTTTCGCGAAATGCATGCGATTAGTCCAAATACAAGCCAATGTACAACGGTACTCCATACAAAACATGTTTTTATTGTTACGCTTTTTAGGTCGAGCGGCTGAAATTCAGCCTTAAGGCTCCTTCAAACAGGCGCGACACGCGATAAAATCGCGCGCGACACAAAGGCACCGGAAATCGCGCAACGAACGGTGCCTTTGTGTCGCGCGCGATTATATCGCGTGTCGCGCCTGTTTGTAGGAGCCTTTATATTGTGTGCCTATTTTGTGAAAAAATAAGACGAACTTCTCAGCATTCATATAGGTTTTGTTGGACATATTCGTGTTTGTTTTGAGGTCTTTAGGTGTTGAAGATGTTGATAGGTGAACTGATGATCATGAATAATGACGGGCAATTCACGTAATTTCAAGAATGTAAGCAATCTAATCTCAGTGTCAATTTGTTGATATAGTGTTTACCTAAATTTTTGACAATTGATTGATATTGCGACTAAATTTTGAACGTTTTTAACTAGGGGAATTGGCGTTTTAAGGCTCCTGCAAACAGGCGCGACACGCGACGCGAATCGCGCGCGACACAAAGGCGCCGCTCGTTGCGCGACTTGCGGTGCCTTTGTGTCGCGTGTCGCGTAGCGCCTGTGTGTACGAGCCTAAGGCTGAGGCTACATTAGGCCGCGACGCGACCTACGACACATGAGCGATTAAAAGAAGTAAATGAATGCTCACGTATAGGTATGGCTACACCGTACATCAAAATATTACTAGCGATCTTTGATTTCTTTATGCGATAGGAACAACATTACTGAAATCACGGCATCGGCTACATCAATGAGCGAAATTGAAGCGAATTTATTAGAAAATTGCTTTTTTTTTTCGCTTGTAATATAGCCATACCATGTTTTTCTCGTTTCGCTCTTCCAGTCGCATCGCAAATCGCTACCTACTGTAGCCTCAGCCTTAAATGTCTGTTGTGATAAGCTCTTTATTTAAGTCCAAAACTAATCGTGTAACCCCGAAACCAACACTCACAATAAAGGGTGAACATAAAAAGCTTTCTAACTAAAAACTTAATCTGCTTTTTCTAAAAAAATCGTAAATCAAACAGAGGCTTGTTTGTTTACGTATCGCATGACATATTCACATGTTATGATTAAACAAATATTAGTTCGGCCTACTGGAAGTTTTTTCGGCTCTCGATGTTTGTGTATGTGTGAGATTTGTTTGTAACCACACCCGCTATAAAACACTGTAGAAAGCCTAGTTTGTGGTAAGGTAAGTTTGCATAAAAAAAACAGAAATAGAAGATTAATTTTTCAAACTATGTATTAGCAAACCAAAATATGGCGTCGAAAAATTCATCCCCATCGCTGTCGGCTGCTACGAGTAGGTATGCTGGATTGGATGAAATATGCATTTTGTTTGAATAATCACTTAATTACATTTTAAACGAGTATGCAGCATGCTGCAATTTATACATTGCTTTTATTACTGTCAACAAAGAAATAACTTAATTACCTGTGTCCCAAAATTGAATACGTACTTACTTTAACGATACCTACCCAAAAAACGATGAAGACCATGCTTTAAAAACCAAATATTCCTTCGAGACACCACAAAAAACCTTTACAAAATTGCCTTTTAAACAGGAATTCAATAAGTTGTCAATACAACCAATTTGGTCGAACAAAAAGGAGACAAGACAATCTAGCTGTCTACCACCTGTTTTTCCGCGCAGCTGTTGTATCGCAAATATGCTACAAGTTTACAATGCAGGGGTTTTTGCGAACATTTTGGATATACTTACAGTTATTTTTTTGTGCGGTGTTTTAATTCTGAAAGTTTTTGCAGTACAATGCGTGCCAAGAAAGATGAGACTTGACACACCACGTGGTTTGACATGCGCAGAACACGATTTTAGGTATCTTTAGCGGTATGAGATCTGAGTGCGGGACGGGACCGGACGTCATAGGGGTGGCGAAAAGAGCGGGGGAGGCGGGGTTAAGTCTCATCTTTCGTGGCACGCATTGTATGTAATTATTATTAAGTTTGATTATACGATGTGATGTTGCACGGTAGTTAGCTAGCTTTCTGATTGGCTGGTGATTTGGACTTCGCGTAACAGCGCTGCAATAAAAACAAATGACAATCTTAGGTACTGATGATCGTTGTGAAGAAGTTCTTCAATTATTTGTTATTTTATGGAATGAGTCTTGCCTCGTTATGGTGAGCATTTGAACGCACGTGAAAATTTTTATTGAAACAGAATAAATAGTAATAAGTGCAAGCAGTGGTGACCCAGTGGAAACAGCCGCATCCTACAAGTTGGAGGTCGCAGGTTCGAACCTAGACAGGCATTTCTCTTTGTGTAAATTATTTTATCACCACTGCTCTCAAAACGGTGAAGGAAAGAAAACCGGCATGTCCTAGAACCAAAAATTCGAAGACATGTGACATCTACCAAACCGCACTGAGCCCGCATGGCTGACTACGACCCACTCCCTCTCACCGAGTGGACCCCTGGTGTCCCAGCAGTGGGATCATTATAAGATGATTATACTACTTTAGCAGTAGGTATAAAAAATATCGCTTTATTACCTTTTCTGGGCTGTCCAAAGTCCAAACCGAGCTTCGTAAATAAACCTAATAAGAATGTTATGATTATTATGGTGGCTAGAGTATAACGATCATGATTTCAACTCCCCAGCTAATTAAATACGTAATTATTGAGTGAAATTTTCAGTATCTTCAAGATATTGTTAAGCTCACTAAGTAAAGGATTAGAAGTTATTTAAATTGACTGGACATAGACGTAAAATGGACAATAGAATTCGCCATCAGTTTACCGAACTCGGTAACAAGTTTACAACTCCCCGAAGACGCGTAATGGTGCGGCCATATTGTGAGACGCGAGCGTTTCTTACACCGCGAGAACCTCTTTCGCGCACTGCTTGCAAGCAAAATCATCTAATAATCTACCACGCGGGCCTAGTGCGGGTTATCACATGTCTTTCAATTTTTTGGTTCTAGGACATATCGCTTTCCTCAATATGTTTACCTTCGCCGTTTTGAGAGCAGTGGCGATGAAATTATTTATACAAAGTTGTATCGCCTGTCTGGGTTTGAACCTACGACCTACAACTCGTAAGTCAACATTACCACTGGCACACCACTGCTCTTGCCCTGTCCCACTGCACAGGCCTTTGCTCTGCTGTAGACACGCTACACGCTAGTTAGTTAGCTACAACCAACAAGAACGTATAGTAAACTTGACTTGTGAAACCTGGGGCCAGTGTTCGGATTTGGTGTCGCCTTTACATTATAAAACGCCAATGTGACACTGTGAGGCCACATCTAGAGAACGCGTGTCCGCAGCCCGCAGGTTTGTCGTGTATGTGCACACACCCTTAAGACTATGGTAATGGAATAACAAAGTTGCGCCTTCCTCCCTCGAGGCTAAGTCGTGAAGATACCGTCACGAACAGATTACCAAGCTTAAAATAAACTGGGAGGTGACAATTTGTTATAAACATTCCAGTGGCGCGATGGTGGTTAGGGCTGCCTGGTTCAAAGAAAAGGCTTGTATAAGATTTCTAATACCGTACAGGTATCAATATCGGAGATTCTTTAGTACATATTGTTATAGGAGACAAAATACTAACAAAGCCCCATACTTATACTGCGTTCGCAGTTTATTATCCAAAACTGTAAACAAATATGCGTTTTTTTTGTTTCAAATTACTTTAATAGGTACATATTAGTACTAGTAATTCTGAAATCAACACTTATTTACACTAATGTAAAGTTGATAATTATTTGTTTATGTGGAAATAACATCAATTGGAAACAAAGATTTAAATAATATGGTTATGTTCCTGAGTCATAACAACAAGCGTCCATTGACTTAGGTATATTGTTTACGTTTCTGTGGTTCCAAGAGACCAGAGATAGTGCTATCTGTTTTTCAGTACTCCTTCAGTTTCCTTCCTTTTTCAGTACAAGGTACTTATAACACTAATTTGTAACCTCAATAGATTAAAATTGTAAGAACAAATGAATTATGTTTTGAATAATTATCTAACGTTCAGGGGTCATTATGACCCACAAATACTACAATAGTAAATACCTACTTATTACCTTAGTGCGATGTTAGTCTTGACCAAGTTTTTCATATGTATACTTTACTATGTTTTGGCGGGAAAATCGTTGAACTTACGACCGCTATATACGAGCAACTAGACGGAATTCAAGGCTATTGACATAAATATTCTGTTCTGATTTAAATAAAATATGTCCTTACTAGCCGCGCCCCGCGGTTTCACCCGCATAACTGTCGATACCGTCGGAATATCGGGATAAAAACTATCCTATGTGCTTCCCCGGGATGCAATCTATCTCTCTGCCAAATTTTATCGAAATCCGTTCAGTGGTTTAGGCGTGAAAAGGTAACATACAGACAAAGTTACTTTCGAATTTATAATTTTAGTATGGATATGTATTTTAGGGGTTGTTTTCTTTATTTACAAGAAAGGGTTGTGTTGGTATCACTTATCTTTTGAGGAACAAAGAATATTTTCTAATTGCGAACCAAATCATCATCATATTAGCTAAAATTCCCAAAATTACTAACCACCTTACTAATAAACGTATTATGTCAGATGAAAAGTTACACACCGAATTCTCTTTCAGTCGTCAGTAATTTAACTTTCGAACGAAGTAGACAAAGCGTTGTGTAACTATACAGACGCTTTTATAACGTTTATTAGTAACGGGTTGCTTTGAAAATATTATAATTTCCAACGATTCGTTCCACTTACCTTGACATAAGTTTTTTATTGACAACCCGGCCAACCCCTGCTTAACCTTGCGCGTGCGCACGTCACCTGTCGGCTTACTGACCTATTAATTGGGCATTATAACTAAACATTCATATACGCATAAATTAATGCCAAGTTCGTCACGATCCACCATCACGATTACGTTTATATTTATAAATACTAGCTTCTGCCCGCGTCTTCGCCCGCTTGGCCTCGGAAATTATCCCACAGAACCGTGCTACCGGCACAAAAATTAGCCTATAATTGAAAGAAGGAAATATACGGCTATTTCCTTGCAATTTTATCGAAATTCGTTCAGTGGTTCACGTATGAAAAGTTAACACACAGACAGAGTTACTTTCGAATGTATAATATTTATTCATATGGATGAAAAGTAGGGTTAGGATCAACAACTAAATTTAGAGTTTTTGACCCTAATTATACAGTTGAGATTTAGTCAGAAACTTTATATAAAGGGTGTGTTCTATACGTGGTATTAAACAACTTTTCCTCACAAATGCAAATCCGATTCCTAAACAAAAGCTTTTCATTAGAATTGTCCCATCAGTTCATTGACTGTATCGTGATTACCATAGGTGTTGATGATGTTTCATTAGCATTACTTCTTTAACCAAAAGAAGTTGTAGGGTGCTTCCAAGTAATGTTCTCGATGAATCCAATTAACTTTACAACTTGAATATTTAAAAAGGGAGATTGACAGATAAAATAGGCCCGCTTTAAGGCTCCTACAAACAGGTGCGACACGCGATATAATCGCGCCCGACACAAAGGCACCGCTCGTTGCGCGACTTGGGGTGCCTTTGTGGCGCGCGCGGTTTTATCGCATGTCACGCCTGGGGGCTTAATCTCCAAACTAATTTGAATTCCAATGAGATGCCAATGCGATTCCAATGTTAATTTTACAGTCACGTGACTCGGTACTCTTGAAAACAATATTGTCAACAATTACCCCACGCCAAGCCCGAACCCAATTCTACTTAGTTCTCCAAAATGGACACCCCAATCTAAAAATCATTTGGCGCTAGCATCGAACTCAAGAGTACGAAACGTCACAATTCCAATGTCGATCTATCGGAATTAAATTGAAGAGTAAGCACCCTGTTTGAGGGAGTCTTTACTTGCGTGTCCGCGTAAAGGCTCCTGCAAACAGGCGCGACGCGCGACGCGAATCGCACGCGACACAAAGGCACCGCTCGTTGCGCGACTTGCGGTGCCTTTGTGTCGCGTGTCGCGTCGCGCCTGTGTGTATGAGTCTTAAATGTCAGCACCTGTCAAATTTGTCATTTTAAATTTTTTAATCGATACATACACCTGCGGGGTAATTGCGTAACTTACAATGGCAATACCTTTCATTTTGACAGTTCAACAACATTCATTGCGTTATTTACGATGTTGAGCAGATGAACTTTTCAAACATATCAAGTTATGGATTAGCAATTTCCTTCAAAATCCGTTGGATTGTAATTGAAAGTGTGATACACAATTGGGTTGTTGGTTCCTTGTAAACTCAGGGATATACCTATACATATATGTTTTGTTCCCCTAATATAATACAAGATTGTCAGATACCAGTCAACCCTTGCTCACACATCCTTGCGCGTGCGCTTAAGTTTCGACACTACCTGTCAACTGACTACTGTCAGCAGTAAGAAAGACTATTCGAGTATAATGGATACTCGAATAGTCTTTCTTACTGCTGACATGCAGTAAGAAAGAAGGAACACATGAACTTCGAAAATCCCTCTTACTGCTCCGACATAAAGCTGCTTTCAATGTAAAATGTAACCAAGCATACGCGGTTGATTGTACAGTCACTGTTTCTTGTCGAAAACTCAGTATTATTTTACTTCTACTGAAAGATGAGGTGCTGATGGAAGGTGTCATCTGGTGATGAGAGCTGTTAGTAAGTGAGAGTTACTTTTTAACACCTTCGTGTAAGGAATGGGAATTGACAAATTGTTGCATGAATGAAGGTGATGATGTTATACATCCTCTCCTTTTTTTGGGCGTGAGAAGTAAAGATCATAGTACAGTACCCGGCGATAAATATTGCACATCGACCTTTACCTTTTTTGTATTTTATACAAAGAATAAAAATAAGTAGGTATCAAAAGAAGCAAATCATAATTGTTTTAACAGCTCCTAATAGATACCGGACTGTTTGTATTTCGTGCGACAGAGATAACGCTCTACGAAGCCGAAATTAGCCGATTGTCTCTTTCCAAAGGTCGATGTAGCGACTAGCGCTAGACAGAGTCAGTTTACATTTATCGGAAGACTATCCTGACATTATTTTCTATTTTAGCCTTAGTTGAGATGGTCTAGGCCTAGGTCATCTGTAGATTATAGAACAGCCTTATAGTGTATCATGAACAACCATTTAATCCTGTGTCCATGGTACGTGTCTCCTTTTCTACCTATTTACAAAGAAAATAAGTTCATCATCATTGATCATCTGCCTAACCTTTTCCCAACTATGTTGGGGTCGGCTTCCAGTCGTAACCGTATGCAGCTGAATACCAGTATTTTACATGGAGCGACTGCCTATCTGACCTCCAGAACCCAGTTACTGGGTAATACGATACCCCTTGGTAAGACTGGTTGTCAGACTTTCTGGCTTCTGACTACCGTCCGTAACGACTGTCAAAAATCCACGAATGACAGCCGGGACCAACGGCTTAACGTGCTTTCCGAGGCACGGAGGGGTCACGGTATGTAAAGATGGTCACCCATCCACAGACCAACCGCGGCAAGCGTAACCTGATAGCTTAACCTGATCGATCGACCTGTGCGGCTGTTATTATTTATCCACGGGCCCCTCGAGAAAATAAGTTATGGGTAGAACTTCAAATTTCATTAATTACCTTCATGTGACTGCTCCTAAACGTCCACAAAGGCTATCATAGACTCAAATAGAAATATACTCTACTCAATATAAGAAGGTTCCTTACAAAGCATTTATATTTATACCACAAAGAAAGTAATTCTTTGACTACCCACCATAGAGGTAAGCTTACATTACTGTGGTGTCCTTGCTTCCTTGTGTATACGAATAGGTATAAATAATAGCCTCACACTGGTTTCACCAAGGAGCGCACACACCCGCACCGGCCGGCAGTTGAGCGAGCAATGCCAATCCCCACGCGCGCACGTGCATGCGCTGCTTGTGCTTTATTAATACGTCACACCTCTTCCTTTACATAAGAAGTTAAATAAATGATTATTAATTTTAATTATACACAATTCAATTAAGTAATTTATACTTCAAATCAACATCTCTATAATTTTTGACAATGTTACATTTATTTTCCAATGAATACTTATTATATAATTTAACCAAGTTATTTATTTATTCTTTTGCTTCTATCAAATCAATTTCATTCTCTGAATCATCTGTTTGCTTCTCATTATTAGTAGTAAGCTTATTTTCTTTTTTTTTTTTTTTTTGCAGTTTAAATAAGATTATAATTTCACGAACAATTTAGTCACACTAGCAAATTACACACTGTAGGTACACGACACAACCAGATACGGAACGCGGGACAGTTTCTGAGCACATGTGCGTTCCGAATAGTCAAATGCATGACCGGATGCGACACAGCCATCCTGCGATGCACACGTCCTCGTGTGTTAATCTGTAAACAAACATACTCCGCAAAGTATCTCAGAGCTCGGTCACTCCAGACCAAATATGGTACAGACAAAAACACAATGAAAATTCGCTCGAACTAAAATAATTGCAGAGTTCAGAGTATTAATCATTATTTGATACCCAAATCTCAAGATCACAAACTAAATAATCAACTAAACATGATAGAGCAGCTAATAACATCCTTAGAGCATCACAAAACACAGCAGGAATCTTATTCGTGGCCTGTGGCTTTTCATCAAGCCCCTACAATAAACCTCATGTTTGTTACTTTGAATTCCTCCTGAATTCCGAGTCCCACGGACTCTATGGTCTCTACAAGACCCCGACCTCCGCCAGAGTTAAACACGCATCGCGCACCCACGGACTACTTGAGTTGCCTCAAGAGACACCGATTTCTACCGGGCTACGACTATGTAATAACTACTGGTACGGTCCCCGACCAGCCGAACTAAGATTCACCACTATCACTCGACTTTAATCTCTGCTCTGTTTCATCAACAAGGCTTTTACTTGGCTTTCCTCAAATTCGTCATTAATACTCTGATCCCTTTGCCTGTGCCATAACATATGCCTTAGCCTCATGAGCGTACTTGATTCAACCAGAGCCATGTAATCAAACTTTAATCAATCATAACAAAAAACATCAACCAGAGCCATGTACCATCGTTATTCACATTACAACAATAATCTTTTCCACTAAGAGCCTCAGATACCTGGAAACCCACACACGAGTAAACCACTCAACGCCACGGCACTCCGGCCGACCAGCAATCGCATTGCTCTCACACATCCAGCGCATGGATCCATGTGTATCACCCCTGTGACTACACACTTTTTACTACGGCCGATAGAGAACCCCTACTCGCGTGGTTCCCACTACTACTACACTTAGGCTTGCTCATAGCTCATTACCACTGTGATCACCATCTATTTCGACTGGTACATAACCTACTGGCATCATTCATAACCTATCGTGAGCGTATTTAAAAATTGCATCGTTAACTAGATTGGGCTATACCTAACAATGTAACCGTTTTTTTTTTTGTTGTTTACCAGGGAAGCACTGGATACCCGAGTCAAAACAAAATGAAAACGACTCACCAAATTCAGTAGACAAAAGATCTATAGCTGGCTTAATGGCTGTAGTGGTTGCAATCCACAGTTTCCTTGGCAGAAGTCTTGAAACTCCTCGCTCGAAAAGCACCGTCCTTGATCAGCGATTATTCGTACAGGAGATCCAAAGAGTGCAGCGCTGTCCCCCACTGTCTGTGTTAACCTGTAACCAAAAAAATCAACAGCAGTGCATGTTCCACTCGGCCAATTCTGACCACATTTAATAAAACGATAATTGATAACAAAAGATTCGGTCGGTGGTTCGTCTTAGGGGCGGTTCCTCCAAACCTTGGTAATAATTGGTCAGGAACTGCATCAGTAGACCACATACAACGCTCATGGCCCGGCTGCCGCAGCACCTAGTGACACTCATGCCAATATAGTCATCACCTCAAGTGATACGACCAACACACATCACTTCCCATATACTCTACGACTCCCAGGTTATTAGGAAACCAACACAGCAATTATAGTCTCCTTTGAGACCCTGGTCCCCGCTGCACCACCAGCTGCCCATCGCTCCCTGAACAACTCACAAGCGAGTTGCAGTTACGACTACAGACAAGTACGTACAGTGCGACCTAGCCATGGTATGTGCTCTACTACGGTGAAGGAACTATCCTCACCGCCATCTACGTTTAACACGTTAGGAACACTACTTAGAGGCATCTTTGATATGCGATCGTGAGCATACTAGTAAGTTCGGTTAGAATCTAAAGCTTATGACGTATAGCGATCACTTGTCCAAACTTCCACTACCTTAAATGGACCTCTGAACTTCCTATCTAGATTAGTCTGATAATCTGATTTCACTCTTCGTTTTCTAATAACACAAAATAACCTACCCAAAATAATACTTTGCAAGTAAATGTCGTGTAGAAACGTAATAGAATCTCAAGTTGTGACTCGCTATTCGCAACGCTTCTTATGATTTGTTTTGTGCTGAATACACGCGTTTAACCAATACCAGTCAACGCAACAACATTATTAACTCGTTTGCCACTTAATTTGGCTGCACAACGCGCTTTTACTAACGAGCATTCAGCACCAGAATAGTAACAAAACAATACAGCTGACCTTTATGTTCCAACGTGCCTGCGGGTAGCTGTACGACGCAAACATCCACTCGCCGCTGCTGCTTGCAGCGCGTGCTCCACCTCCACCTCTGCTTGGCTGCCACTTCTCGTGCACCGGGCCGCAACATGTCCTGGATTCCCTCACTTGCAGCACAAGAAGGGCTTCACCGACGGCTGCGGGCTGCTTGGCTCGATTCTTGAAGTCACTCCACGTCACTGGTAGCTCCTCCACGTTACGTCCTTCGTACTATTTACGACAGCCACGTTGATACTGCTTCCTTTGTGCGCCTTAATGACGGCCACAACATGACCTCCTTGTAGTGAATTTTCAGCAAAACACAAATCAGCTGTCGTATTGTGTGCTGTTACGTTTGCACACGCGTCCTATCGCGTTTCTAATTCCTTGTAAGGATGTCCCTCCCATATGAAGAACAGTGGAAGTGGATTTACATTCTGTAACTAGTACTTTAACTCACACCCTGACTTATTACTTGTAATTTTTTTTTTTTTATCGTTTACTTTTACCATGTTTGTAAATATGTGAGCACCATGTATCTATCAGATACTTAATTTATATGTCATGGTTTCATTTTTAAGTCTTTTACCTATTGTGGTATAGTAATTTTATTTTAGGTGCATCGTGTTCACATATTATTATTATATAATTAATGTATACAAAATTTTGTAAAATACATATTTTAAAAGAGTAACGGTGGAGTTTCTTGCCCGTTCTTCTCCATACGAAAACTACCTTTTGGAATGGGCGACTAGAATCAATTCTATTTGTTGTAATTTCTGACGTTCAAAAGTGCCTTTTATGTGCCTATTTGAAATAAATGCTTTGACTTTGACTTTGACTTTGGCCCTTTTCTTGGTGGGTGTATCTATGCCTGTCGCAAGGAGATATATTTCTAGGGCTCTCATCCATTTCTCCCAGCGTAATCCCAGTGACATGGGATTGCCATCGCATTGCAAGGGTTCTACCGGTGGTAGATTGGACATTTTGGCCGACTTGAAACAATGTCAGTATGCCTTTGTATTGCACCCTTGGCGCTATTGGGTAAGGTGTTTCACATTTTATTTATAGGTACTATCGGTAAAATACAAATTACTGATCTTAAATTTCCTCGTAATATTATTTTATCAGCAATCTGTACCCAGTTATGTTTATTTGGCCAATCTTACTATCTGTTATATCCGTATGTTCTCACAACACTATAATACCATAATAGTAAATAATAAATGATTTGATAAGTCTTAGATCGGTATTTTACTATGATGGCTGCATAACGAATAAGCTACAATGTATGTGTGTTTCCACATAATTATGTCCTTGACTTTGAATTTTAGTATAACTCAATTATTAGTTTTTTGCAGTGAATTAACTGTTTGACAACTGTGAGACGCTGCGCTGCAACATTTTAATTAGTTACATGCAGCGTTAAATGGTCAATAATCGAATGAGTGATATTAATCTATGATACGGCTGAAGTAGATATGGCTATGCCGGTAACATTATATTACATTAGGTTTAGAGATATTTTATAGATATTAACTAAAACATCAAAAATTGAGTTACAATAAAGGTGACAAAGAAAATATTAATTAATTTCATCCATATAATATAATTTGCATTGTTTATGTTTATGCCCTTGGCAAAATTACACCTTAATGCTCCTTGGCACCTTGTTTCACCTTGGAAAAATAAGTACTTTGTGCTCCTTGGCACCTTGTTTCACCTTGGAAAAATAAGTACTTTGTGCTCCTTGGCACCTTGTTTCACCTTGGAAAAATAAGTACTTTGTGCTCCTTGGCACCTTGTTTCACCTTGGAAAAATAAGTACTTTGTGCTCCTTGGCACCTTGTTTCACCTTGGCAAGTTACAATAATCCACTTTGGTACACTTGTTATAATAATAAAACTGTACCTAGTATATCAATTGGTACCTAGTACATGTATCCATTGCACTGTAGGTTAAAATTAATATAATGATTAATGATATTTGACTTATCTGATTTAACATTACTATTACTTATTGTATTGGTTTAATGTGCAAAAATTGTTTACAATATACAATTGAATTCTAATGTACACGTCTGTAGATAGTTACCCGGGAAAGATCTAACGCCTAAGGTACAGGCTCGGCCTAGTTTAGGTGTTAGTGGTCATTCGAATTCTGTTCAATTGCAGAATTGTACCTACTGTTTGCCAAAATCAACTTGTAAAATATTTTTGTGTCAATAAAGCATTTTATTTTTTTTATTACTAACGACATTCGAATTACTTACTTCAACCTTAAAACATCATTAAGTAATCTAGGAAGAATGCGTTTACACTAAACATTCTTACTACGTAGGTATTTAAATAAATAATGTCTCTGCATAGATTATACTTACGCGGACTTACGCGGTAAGCCGCGATTTCTATTAATTACATTTAGACTAAAGTCACAAGATATAAAAATGTTCATTATACTATATACTAGCTAAATAGTTGACGGTTACCATCGATTAGGTACTTATTTTAAGATTTTTCACCAATATCAGAAAAATCAATACCCGAATCCACGTCTACCGTCCAGAATATAACAATATATGACAGACGTTTTTTTGAGAAAAGTATTCCTTGCTTTTATTTTATACTAGCTTCTGCCAAATTTTATCGAAATCCGTTCAGTGGTTTAGGCGTGAAAAGGTAACATACAGACAGACAGAGTTACTTTCGAATTTATAATATTAGTATGGATATTGCAAGAGGTTTACATGACAATAACTTGTCATGAATCTATCAGACAAATAACACTGTGTTTGTTATTTGTCATATCTAGTCATTGTTTTATATAGTCCTTGGATAAATAGGTAGGTACATATACCACTCAATCAGTAGCTCACAAAACCGTAAGGTTGTTATTATTTGCGTGCACGTGAGTTCGTTTCCTCCCTCCTTTTTATTTTATTTTTGCATGTATCAGCAAAATTTACCACTTACTTGAGGGCTCGTCGCCACGTGTGGTGTCCTTGCTTCCTTGTGTATACGAATAGGTATAAATAATAGCCTCACACTGGTTTCACCAAGGAGCGCACACACCCGCACCGGCCGGCAGTTGAGCGAGCAATGCCAATCCCCACGCGCGCACGTGCATGCGCTGCTTGTGCTTTATTAATACGTCACAATTACGATCTCCACTTAATTATAAATAAATCAATGCTGTCGATAAGCAAGGCGGCGCGCGCGCAGCATGGCCGTCGACATCGTCTGTCAACCAGCGTATTATACTAACACGATTATAATATTATGTTACGGTAATAGAATTCGTCTTTCTTGTCACGTTGCTCAAATATTTACGGACTTCGGTTTGAATTAATCTTCATTAATTTCTTTGAGTGTTTTTCCGATTCTTTTAATGAAGTTTCAAACTTACTGACCGAATCTTTGAGGAATGTCCGAGTAAGTGGTCCTAATTGAAATAAATGTTTCAACTTTGACATTTCCGAAAGTTTGCTTAGAAACGGGACGAATGTGACAATCAAGGATGGTCGCAAGAAACTTTATGAGCTCAAGTTTAGTGTGAGAAGAATAGATTATTGTTTTTAGTTCTCTGTTCTTCTAGAATTCTAAATAATGATGTGATGATGGTTTTGCAGAAGAGTACCTACTTATGGATTAAATGTTTATAGACGTTTTAATATTCATGTATTAAGCGACTTGGAGCGTATCGTATTCTTAACAAGCTTTTACATAATTTTAAAAGTTAACAGTATTAAAATAATAATACTATGTACAAGTAAATAAAAAGGAGAGCAAATAATCTAAGGGCATCAAAAAATTCATCCGCATCGCTGTCAACAGGAAACGTGCCCAAAAGACTGGCAGCATTGCCACGTTGTATGGCAATGCTGATACTTTGACCAAAAAATAGGCTAGCCCTCTGGTCACGTGAAGAGTCGACCAACCGCTTGGCGATGTCTCGAAATAGACGTTTGATTTTGAATGAAAGAAAGTCGAGAGTTCCCAAGACCAACAGATCAGAGCTTTGCAAGTTAGCTGTTTATCCTTACTAGGAGTTGCACACTGTTTCCTTTATGGAGGCTACCGAACGACTCCTAGCAACTTATTCTATAGCGGGAACCACACGAAAATATCGTTAAAACCTGTTGCATTCTTACACGTCATAATAAAAGAAATGCCGTCAACCATCCGGTCATGCATTTATTTAAATTTAAATATTTATTAATAGAATTCTTGTTCTCGTTGAACGCTTAAATATTCAACTATAAAACTAATTAATTGTTTTCGTTTGTTACAGGTATGTTCTGGTTCTTAATATTTCTCCATAATATTATGGTAAGTTATTATTTTTGAATTATTGTGAGTGTCATTAATTTCAAACAGAAAATATAAATCATCGTATTTCTTTGTTTCGTCTTTATTGTAACGATTAACCTAGATAATGTGGATAAGACAGAGATTAAAACAGAAGACGAACTAGCAGGGGATCGAGGAAGGGGGGGGGGGTTGGAGGGGGTGTTCAGGGGTTCAGACCGGAATAAATCGATTAGTTTAGAGCAACGCAGTTTTTGAAATGAAAACTTCTTTAGCGGCGTTGTACACTTTTTTTTTGTAATGGGTAAAAAATGTTAAACTCGCGTCAGGACACGTGACCTGATCGAAAATTCCTAAGACGGATGGCCGTAGCCGGTACCGCGCGTGTTTTGTTTATAAGACGATTCACAAAATACACACGTAATTGTTCAAGTTTTCACTTCTGTCGGCGCTCCCGGAGTGCCACTGTTTTTTTTTTTTTTGGAATTTCTCTGACGCAGCCTGGAGTCTGGATGTGTGCCCGGCTGATGGCCATAGGCTTCCCCCCTATTACATGGGATTTAACAAAACTGGCGAAACGCTGTACTATAGGTACAGACCCCAGCACATCAAGCTACTACAATCTGTCAAATTTCTTTAATAGATTTTCAACTTTATCGCTGAAGCATAAGGTTCAAAGTAAAAAAAAAAAAATTTACAGGAAAAAAAAGGAAAAAAAAATTAAAAAAGGAAAAAAAAATAAGGAAAATAAAAGGAAAATTTGACAGTTTCGGGTAGCTTGATGTGCTGGCGTCTGTGCACTTCTGGTTCTGCCTTGGGGGAATAATGCGTCATGTCATGTTTGTTATCCACGAACACAATACATATTGGCAATTATTTTCCCATTATTCGTAAGTTGTCTTTTAAGCAGATAAGTAGCCCTGTCGGGACAACTTGTTCACTTACCAAGTTAAGGCTCCTGCAAACAGGCGCGACGCGCGACGCGAATCGCGCGCGACACAAAGGCACCGCTCGTTGCGCGACTTGCGGTGCCTTTGTGTCGCGCGCGATTTTATCGCAGGTCGCGCCTGTTTGAAGGAGCCTTTACTATATAATTTATTTACACCAACTTGTAACTTAGAAACGACCTTACTTAACCATTATCTTACCACTAATTTCTTAACTTTAACTTAACCGAGAAACTTGCCGTAAATACTCGTAAATACGAATCTCTGCGTGTGGTCTCTCATTGGTCATAAATATTTTACGACAGACGGTATATTTTGAGATGTAATAATATTGGTTAAGTCGTAAGAATATAACTTGAAATATAGTCGTGTGCGTGTGTTAGTTTATGATCGCGGTTGTTACTTTAAACAAAA
This sequence comes from Luperina testacea, assembly GCA_927399505.1. Classification (NCBI taxonomy): domain Eukaryota; kingdom Metazoa; phylum Arthropoda; class Insecta; order Lepidoptera; family Noctuidae; genus Luperina; species Luperina testacea. Next base: position 2,617,066 of record OV656774.1, read on the forward strand.
ATATCTGCTTGATTTATGTGTTTATTACGTCTCAGGTAATTACAAGTAGGTACTTACTTGCCTTTTGGAATTTGCGCAACAAGCTATACATTTATACAATACAATAACTGTTACTCCGCCTACTCCATCTTTAAGGCTCCTTCAAACAGGCGCGACACGACACGCGACACAAAGGCATCGCAAGTCGCGCAACGAGCGGTGCCTTTGTGTCGCGCGCGAATATATCGCGTGTCGCGCCTGTTTGTAGGAGCCTTTACGCTAACCGCGTTCTTGAGTTCGTCAGCCCTATAAAACCTACACAATATTCTTAAATTTTTTCCGCTATTCGTGGTTTTAACATGTCTGATGATGATTTTTTCAGTACATACCTACCTAGAAATGCTATTTGTTTCTTATTGGCGACAATATTGCACGAATTTATCGATTAATTATTATTTTATTGACATCGAATTCTTTCCAGTCAGATTAGAATAAATAATGGATAAAACCACTTTTATCGAATCATCAAACCAGAGACAGCGCGGTAACTGCATAACACACATAGGTACGGACGCCAGCACAAAGCGCCAGCACATCAACCTACCACATCTGTCAGATTTCTTTAATAGATTTTCAACTTTATTGCTAAAGCATAAGGTTCAAAGTTGATTGGGAAAATCTGACAGATTGTGGTAGGTTGATGTGCTGGCGTCTGTACAATGGCAATCGGTAGCAATGCCTTTCATTTTGAAAGTTCAGCTATCATTGCGTTATTTACGTTGTTGAGCAGACGAATTTTTCAAACCTAGGAAGTAATGGATTAGGATTTTCCCTTCAAAACCCTCGGATTTTGGTTGAATGTACAGAGGCCAGCATATCAAGCTACTACAATCTGTCAAATTTATTTAATAGATTTTTTACTTTATCGCTGAAGTATAAGGTTCAAAGTTGATTGGGAAATTTGTCAGTTTCGGGTAGCTTGATGTGCTGGCGTCTGTACATATATGTTACGCAATTAGGGTGATGCTGGTCTAAATTCAGTCGACAGAACAAAAGCAAAATTACTGCTGTAAAAAAAATCGAACAACAAAGTTATAAAATGGTGTCGAACACCTGATACTGTTGTATGTTACCTATGTACATTATATTTAAATACGGATTAGTAAATAAAATATAACATCAACGCATCAAAGTAACAACCCGTGTTTCGCAAGTCTGTTAAAAATTCCATGTCGACACATCAATTTGCATCTATCAACATCTGTCAATTTTAACGTAAACGTGTTTTATTACAAAAGTAACTCTATTGGGTCCTGTAAAGGTGGCTTTTGGCTTGCAGGTCGATGGACCTATATAATTTGATACAGCCACATTGTATTATGAATGATTGAGTTGAGGTTTTGTGGTTGAGGTTCCGTATCATCAAATTTTGTTTGGTTAGGGAATTAGCAGTTCTAGTAACGTGATTTGTGATTTAACACTTGATGGATTTCTGTATAAGTATTTCATATATTTTGGGGTTTTTCACACAAGAAATTAAAATATCAGATTCTGATATTGGATGATGGATGTGAAGGCCACATTAACAATGGCCACATAACTTATACACTCCTGGGTGTCAGATACCTCCATAATAATTGGTCCAGCCGTTTGTAGCGTGAAGTAGTAACAAACATAATAAACACATACTCTCACAAACTTTCGCATTTATAATAATAGTGTGATTAGCCGAATTTTAGGCCTGCATAGCTATCCACAACCACTCGATACGCTTCCGTACCGTACTGAACATCAATCAATGTTATCGTAAGAGTCCTCTTAAAGGCTCCTTCAAACCTTTAACGCTGTTCACAAGTCCAAAACCTGACAATTTGGTCAGTTTAAATCAAATAGTCGACCGCTATTTTTACGACATTTGTTTGCTGTCGGGGGCAAGGAAAATGAGGTTATCGAAATTTGTCATATTTTTTTGGTAGAATTTGGTGCGTAATCTGTTAAAATGGGAATAAAATTTTTCCAAATATTTTGCTGTACAAGAACCTCTGCCAAGCCCGCCATTTATAATAAAATAAACTATAAAAAATATTACTATTCTTATCATTAATAAAAAATAAATGAAATAAAACAAATTGAATATTTTAAATTATTAATAATTTAGGTAAAATTATTATAAAATTATTATTAATTATTCATATTTTACTGGCTAATCTTTTTACCACTGCATAAACTAATTATTATTATTCTGTAGTTTGTGCCGACACGTGATAAATGTATCAAAAACTGACTGAAACATAGCCAATAGTCGGCTCTTCATCCCAGTATCAATCACTTTTACATCCCACGGAACCCTAATATCATAGCAGATGTCCACAGTCCCAGCCTCCAGTCGGCACCTGTTCCTGTTCACGTCCGGACCTGTTCCAACGTGACTTGTTTCATGTGCTTTGTTTTAATGGCGTTAAAATGTTAAGGAATGCGCGATTTTGTCCTTGGAGGGCAAAAAAAGTTATTTTTGGGAATGCTTTCGTTGGATGTTCTTTTTTTAAATTTCGTCCATGGTTGAGAATTTTGATATTAGTATGGATTCTATAAATTTTTATAGAGTATCCTCTAGACTCTAGAGGTAGACTGTTGGACGAAAATGTATACTTACCTACCTATAGTGATTTTGATCGACTTATAACAGACCGTATTTTTTAAAACTTCGCAAACTTCTAGGAATTTATTGAATATAAAATATAGGTACAGTAAAGATTTGCAGGATCACGTACTTTTAAAAAAAAAATATTTATAGCCCTTAAAATAAATACAGCGTTAAGGCTCCTGCAAACAGGCGCGACGCGCGACGCGAATCGCGCGCGACACATAGGCACCGCTCATTACGCGACTTGCGGAGTCTTTATGTCGCGCGCGATTTTTTGAAGGAGTCTTTATCCTAGAAAGACGTCAATAAAACCACATCCCTTCTTGGGTCTGTAATGACAACTAAAATAAACAGGCGAGGCGAGTCGGTTAATAAAATCAATTGATATTGATACATTCACTATCTTGCGAGTAGCTGACATTCACCTCAAGTGGACTTCGCGTCGTTGGGTTGTTAAATTTCAATAAATAACATACAAATAGGCAGGCATCTTCAAGGTGCCTGTATATTATCAATCGACAATTGGAAAAGTACTGTGAAAGAGTATTGAGGAAATGTGTGCACGCGACGACATAATTATCAAGCTATACATTTCCAGTTTTACCTGACCCCGCAGTGGCGGATCGCTTAGTGCCACGCTGCGTGCTAAGTGACATGCTTATATTGCTCAAAACAATCCAACTGATGGTCTTTGGTACTTATTGCAAGGGCAACACTGACGCTCAGTGCTACGCTGCGTGACTAATCTGTCACTTGTTCGAGCTACGCGTCTCGCCAAGCGCGACACCAAATGCTCCTACTGTGTGGCTTCAGCCTTTACTTTTCGCTCAGCATAAAATCTAGACATCCAGCCGTATTTATTAAAATTCGTAACATACACTAACATAGTTGGCAAACAGGCTTCTTGCCAAAGGATAGCCAATGACCAGTTCCTGTATCCTTGTCACTCGCTGCCAATTTTTCCTTCAAAAAATCGAGATATTCTCACAAGCAAATTGCCTTTCGCGGCGCTTGCGCAACTCGTGTCGTTAGCATGCACAAGGTCGCGTTATGTAAGTCTAATAAAATGTACATTCATAATGTGTGTATGTTGTTGTAAGGCCGTCGTGTTTATAAACAATAAATTTGATGTTGAAGGAAAAAATCTTTGAGGATTGATTCTCTTTGTTTGAATTACAATTGTAAGGGAAATCGACAAAGATTTGTCTATGGTTTAAAAAGTCATTAAGGCTCCTTTAAACAGGCGCGACACGACACGCGACACAAAGGCACCGCAAGTCGCGCAAGGAGCGGTGCCTTTGTGTAGCGCGCCATTCGCGTCGCGCGTCGCGCCTGTTTGCAGGAGCCTTTAGTTGTAATGGTAACCTACCTACTTCAGGTTTTGACAAGAGTGATCCTTTCCTGTTGCTGTGATCTAGAGTCCAGAACCCGAAACCGATACCCGGACCCGACACCCGAATCTTACTCTTTCAAGTATTAAGTTTTATTATAATAATGGACTTAAATAAAATGTTTAGGCTCCCGCAGACAGGCGCGGCGCGACGAAGTTGCGACGCGATTTTGAAAGAAAAATTTCCACGAAGTTTTCATAGAAATTGTTCTACAAGAGTCGCGTCGCGCCTGTCTGAAAGAGCCTTTACTTCAAACTTTTTGCTCGCAAATAAGTTAAAACATCTCCATCATACTATTGGGTCTTCGACAAAATGCTCAAGTAGCGTAATGGCACCTACACACAGGCGCGACACGACACGCAAAACAAAGGCACCGCAAGTCGCGCAACGAGCGGTGCCTTTGTGTCGCGCGCGACTATATCGCGTGTCGCGCCTGTTTGTAGGAGCCTTAAGGGTTAATTGTCAGGTGACAATTAACCCTTAAGGCTTCACAAACAAATGAAAAGGTGATGTAGAAATTAATGTAAGTAGGTACTTACATTAATTTCTACATCACCTTTTCATTTGTTTGCGAGCACTATTTATCTAGAATCACGTCCACCACACATCATATTAACGTTCAAATCACGCCACATGCGCCGAGAAAACACGAATACCTTACCAACCTAACTATAGTCTCTTCAAAAAGTATCTCATGAAAACGTAAACAAACCTTGTTCAAGATAAATTCTTACGCAATCACTCACTAAAGGGAATTAGTAACAGATTTATCTGTATTTAGAAGGTTTCACGACTTTTCCCAACAATTATTGTTTGAATAACATTATTAAATTGTAATTGAAAAAATCATCGACGAATATTGAGGTTGTAAAATTAACCTCAATTGTCAAATGAAAAACATCTTTAAGTTAATTTAAAACTAGATTTAAGGGTTAAGTATTCGAATAATAAAATCGAAGCAATAATTAATTTGTAAGTGACACTACAAATTGGCATCCACAGGGTACGTTTTCTGATCCATTTGTTTACATTTTCTTCAGATACTTTAGAAACGGACTATACATACCTTACACAAGACACTGATTTAATTACAAGCAAGATCGTTCGCCATTGTTACCGTTCTTTACCACAATTACCTGCGCGGGAGTGCCTAGGAGAGTCACGACTGAAGATAAAGCTGCAGTAGATGAATGTGCCAGATTAAAGTGTACGACGTGATTAACTAGGATCTTATGCTACTTAGTGATGTAAGATGTTACGAGGGGATCAGGGGAATGTACTAGTGTAGGGGTTCGGTTAGATATACATACATGGCCGTGTTGTTGAATGTATTAAGAAAACGGAGAGCTCCGTTTTCTTGATACATTCAACATATGTATATGGCATGCAAAATAAATGTTGTTTATGGTCCGGGTTTCCAAAGGACCATTTTTTTAGGACCAAGATGGTCCAGTAAAACAAATTCAAATATTTTACAATGATTTTCTTTTGCAAAAAGCATTGTGAGAAAACCTTGAAAATGTTGATGAAACGACAAGTCATCTGCCTAGCCTTTTCCCGACTATGTTGGGGCGACTTCCAGTCTAACCGCATACAGCTGAATACCAGTATTTTACATGGAGCAACTGCCTATTTGATCTCCACAATCCAGTTACTGGGTAATACGATACCCCTTGGTAAGACTGGTTGTCAGACTTTCGGGCTTCTGACGACCCGTAACGACTGTCAAAGATCCAAGAATGACAGCCGGGACCAACGGCTTAGCGTGCTTTCCGAGGCACGGAGGGGTCTCGGTATGTAAAGATGGTCACCCATCCACGGACCGACCGTGGCAAGCGTAGCTTAACCTGATTGACTGTTATTACTTAGCCACAAGTTTCTCTCTTATTTTTTATTTTTATATTTTTTTCAAATGTAAATCCTATTTTTACTTTTACTACTACTTACTTTTTTTTTTTTTTGAATAAAAATTTTATTATTATTTTATTATTATAAATCCGACGTGTTAGTTCCACAGGTTGGCAGTTATTAATGAGTTAGATTCACGAGCTAATATTTTAAGGTAATCTTAATAATAGAATATTATATATCATTTAGATTAGCGATACAGAAAAATCGTCATTCACTTTTTTAAAATGTGAAGGTCGGCTAAAGATTTTATAGCAACAGAATATAATGCGTTTTTTTATCTAATTTATTGGCTCTATTTAGCAAGGTGACATCAATGTTCGAATTAAGGCTCCTTCAAACAGGCGCGTTACGACACGCGACACAAAGGCACCGCAAGTCGCGCAACAAGCGGTGCCTTTGTGTCGCACGCGATTCGCGTCGCGCGTCTCGCCTGTTTGCAGGAGCCTTTACGGGTATTTTAAAAGACCTTTGTATTGTAATTGTAACTAACAATAATATGAATTTCTGACATCAGACTACTACAAAAATAACTTGCTTATACTACTACCTACTCCTTTCTTGAAAAAGTTCAGTTCCACATACTTAGCACCTAATTATCTTCTTATAAACAAGCGACTCCCCCACACTTAAGATAATGACGAGCCCTCAAACTTCAAACAACTTTTTAACTCTGAAACCTGCGGGATAAACAAACATACAACTATTTTAACACCTCCATAACTGAAGTTAAACATTCATCACAGGAAGTTCACTGTTTGTAGTTAAAGGTTATTTTTGGGAGATGTGGACAGTGGGCTCGTTAATTTTAAGGCTGGAAAAAAAATCGTTTTTTTTTTTTTTTTTATTAGAAAAAAAAATGTAAACTAAAAGCTGTGTCTAGTTCGTGGGTTATTTGCTCTTAATTTACAATGTGAATGTTTCATTATTTTCATGAACAATGGGTGTTTAAACAACAATTAGCAACTTTAACGAGTTGCTATTCTATTCACACTAATTAAACAAATGAACACTTTCTTAATAATTAAAACATCACGTGAACTATTAACTAAGGCAGGCTAATTGTTCTTTCAGTATTTTGCAAAATAAATGCATTATCTTTCTTATTCAAAGTCCTGATTTCAGCATCTTACTGTGAAGTTTGTATGTTTGAATGTTTGTCATTCAATCACGCAAAAACGGCTAAACGGATTTGCATGAAATTTAGCACACAGAACTCTAATTCAAAGCATTTATTTCAATTAAACCTTGTACAGACACTTTTGAATTGTCAAAATTTAAATCGTCTGTCAGTTAGTCAGAAAGTTGAAGCTAGTTATAAGCAGATAGTTTATAACCTGGATACTTTTTATCCTGATATTCTGAATATTATTCACTATCGAGACTTATGCGGGTGAAACCGCGGGTCGCTGCTAGTAAACAATAAACTTTATTCGGCACACATTTCTTACACAAAACAAACGTTTTCTTCTCATACAAATACCTACATACTTAATCTTTAAGACGCGCTCCTCAATTTTACAAGAGACCCACTTTGAATTGCTCTTTGATGCTGCTTTGATATTTGAAACTCTGTTGTCGTGTTCTTTCGTAATCGTTTATAGTTTCTAAGATAGTTCGTAGGGGAGAGAATTGTGTAATATCTCTTTAAATATTATAAATTAAAGTCGCTTTTCGTGTCTGTGTGGCCACGCCGTTCTTCTAAACTGCGCAACTGATTTCCGTGCGGTTTCGAGAATTTGTGCTGGTGGGTTTATGCGTATTACATTCATAATATTATTAAACTTACATTTTAATAAAGAAATCCGATGTTTTATCAAGTCGGGCATAAAAGATTTAGACGTTTGAGTTGTTGTCGGTGTTTTTATTCTATATTAACCGTTTAGATACTCAAAAAAGGGTCTTGACAGACGGACAACAAAGTGACCTTATAAGGGTTCCGTTTTTCCTTTTGAGGCATGGAACCCTATAAATGTCATTTTAACAGATATTTCAAAAACACCCAAAAAACTTACTGTAATGGGTCAACAGCAAGTTAGTGAGTGACTAATTGAAACAAACACGTCTGTAAAACAGTAAACCAATTGGAACTTAGGATGCACTCAAGAGCTTGTACATGGATGATAGTATTTTCCTGTTCCTAAAGTTTTCCCATTCTATTGGTGCGTGGTTCTACTTACAGAAACTTCTCGTGTACTCATTATCGAGTGCAGGACCGATGCCAAGACACGGAATGAGAAGGGGTGGCCCATTTACCGGTGGCCTATACGGGGCTACCTAACGAGGGACCTATATAATGTAGCCAGAGGTATCTGTAGTGAATCTTCTGAACTAAAGTTTCCACTCTTAATTTTAAATTATAGTCCACTCTTAACTTTAAATTATGGTCTTATCAGCCAATCTTTTAGTAACTATGGACATGAAGATTAAAACGAATTCTTATAAGAAAACTAGCTTCTGCCCGCGACTTCTTCCGCGTGAAATTTCTTGTTCCCCCGAGCCACCCCGTCGCATCGCATCGCCTGCCCGCGCTATTACTTCGTTTTTGCTTAGCGTTCTTACTGACTTTTTTCTTTTTGCTCGGCTCCTAAGGGTCATAGCGTGATGTTAGTTGATAGCCTATAGCCTTCCCCAAGAATTGAGCTATCACATGCAAAAAGAATTTTTCAAATCCGACGGGTAGTTCCAGAGATTAGCGCGTTCAACCAAACAAACAAACTCTTCAGCTTTATAATATTAGTATAGATATTAGTATAGATTTTATCATAAACACAACACTAGAAATAATTTAGTGTTCATAATATCAAAATCTTTCACATGAGTACTTATGAAACGTCAAAAGCTACCCAATTTGTCGTTTCCTATGGAGAATAACCGGAAAGAAACTCCACTTTAACTCTTTTAAAAATAATTGCTTTGTTTGCTTTAAGGCTCCTTCAAACAGGCGCGACACGACACGCGACACAAAGGCACCGCAAGTCGCGCAACGAGCGGTGCCTTTGTGTCGCGCGCGATTCGCGTCGCGCGTCGCGCCTGTTTGCAGGAACCTTTATACTTTAGTCGATTACTTTTTATTTTTGTAATATTTGCATGCCTACTGGTAAAATAATTAAAATAATGATGAACCTATTACTTATCCCCAAGTAGTACCCATATTTGCAAAATAAAGTAGCTTTTTCTTGTATGGAAGGACGGTGTAGGCCTGTCAACAAGCATCATATCACATTTCTCGATGCTAAAGCAGGATGCAGTCACCCATTCTGTGCGTATACGCATGCGATTATCTTTCCCACGTAAAGGCATGAATACACCACATTGCACCACAGAAAGGGCACTAGATATTTCTAACCACAAAAGAGTGCATATGAGGTCAGCAGAAACCATCTCCATGCGAATACGTTTCTATTGATATGTTAATAACTACTGCGGGAAATGTAGGGCGGACCCACTATTATTGTCTTTCCGAACAAACCTAGTGTCATGCTAATTTTGTCCTAGATCTATACATATTATTATAAATTAAAGTAGCTTTTCGTGTCTGTGTGTCTGATCGCGTTGCTCTTCTAAACTGTGCAACGGATTTTGATGCGGTCTCTACCATCATTTAAAGATTTCGATTTTCACTATCATTTAGAGAACATATTCCGGAGTTTAATAGAAAAAAATGTTATATATAATTAATTTATTATATATTGTTGCTATAATTATATTTATTTAATACTAGCTTCTGCCCGCGGCTTCGCCCGCGAGGTTTGTCGTTAAAAAATATCCTATGTCCTTCCCCGGGATGCAATCTATCTCTCTGCCAAATTTTATCGAAATCCGTTCAGTGGTTTAGGCGTGAAAACGTAACATACAGACAGACAGAGTCACCTTCGAATTTATAATATTAGTATGGATAAACTACAACTAGAGAATACAATCCCGGGATCCCTTATCTCGGGGTCCCGGGATCCCGACCGTTTTCTGGCCCCGAAAATCCCGGGACTGTACTTGGCTAACCTCGGGATTTTCGGGATCAAGATTCGGAATAGATTAGATTAGATTTCGGGATTTTTTTTTTTTTTCAATTCTAGTTTGTATTCTGTAGTCCGTTGCGCCTTGAAAATAACCTTGCCTAGATTATTTTAATACATTACGACAAAAAGCAACTCGTACAATACGTAGGTACCCACTATTTACTACACAGGTACAGTTAGAGAATACAATCCCGGGATCCTTTATCTCGGGGTCCCGGGATCCCGACCGTTTTCTGGCCCCGAAAATCCCGGGAACCTGAACGAGCGTTTTCAGCTGCTGCTTATGTTGGCAATAAACTACGAAGCAGGCTCGGAAGTCAAACATTGGATGCTTTGATATTTCTGCGATTATATTTTCAAAATTCTAAATAGTTATTATGTGCTGTTTTTTAATTTCTTGCAAAAGTATAGTATTTTTTGGTTTGTGTTTTTTCTTTTCTTATTATTATTCTGATTTGTGTTGTGCAAAGACATTAAAGACATTTTTTTTTTTAATTACTCGTTTTTTTTTTATTTTAGCCCAATTAAAAACCACATAGTCTAATCCCGGGATAGGCCCGGGATCCCGGGAAAAGGTTTCAAAAATCCCGTAAGCCCGGGATTGAAAAACATGCTCGGGATTGTATTCTCTAACTACAACTCAATTTAAAATAGCGTTATTCAAATGGCATATAGAAAAATCATTATATGTATTCTGTGAATGAGTATTTTAGACTTAAAGATTCACACTGACATCTTACTAATGTATTTTGAAAAATAATATAATATAATAACAACTTTATTAGCTTGATTTATTTAGTTGGGTAGTGTAATAAATAATTTTGCATCCTAGTTTTAGCGATTTATTTTAGAAACTGTTAAAACAACCCGTCCATCTGTAATATATACGAGTATAATACAATTTCTGCAAATAAATTTTATTTCATTTCATAATAATAAAGAAATACATATTGATGTTTTGTCAAGTGATAATAATCGTGCGTAGGAGGGGCGGATCGCTAGTATCTAAATACTGTTATAGTCAATCTGAGTCATTTGCTCATTTTTCGTCACCAAGGTAAAGTTTAGTCATTAACTTTGTCTGGCTCCGTGTGATTTTGGCGCACTGTGCACAGTTATCGTGAATTGTGTTTTTGTTTTAGTAGTTCAGTGAATTTCACTTTCTGGTTGAAAACAAGGTAACTTTTGTCTTAGTGATCGTGTTTTGCCAGTTTGTAGGTGAACTATTGTGAGGAATATTTTGTGGTGGGTTAGGACTCTGTCAGGAAATGGTTCTGTTTCAGAAATGCCTTAGATCGTCTTTCCTTCATATAATACACAAGAGTTATGCGTGTTTTTTTTTTTCAAAGTGAGTAATCATTGGTCTAGTGGTCGCAAGCGCTTCTGCTAAGCATGAGGTCCTGGGTTCGTTTCCCGGGTAGAACAAAGTGTTATTAGGTTTTCCGTCAGAGTAGTGGGCGTACTATAGGTACCTACACCTCTGCTACCCATTAACGCTTCGGGCAATACAGGCGTGATGATATGCTGTGATAGTTTTTTTTTTTGTTTACTCTGTTCTCATATCGTAAAAGCATGTTTCGGAACGTAGGGCCACAAAACTTCATCCAGAAAAAATCATATTGCTAAATAATAATGGCCGCACAGGTCGATCGATCAGGTTAAGCTACGCTTGCCGCGGTTGGTCGGTGGATGGGTGAACATCTTTACATACCGAGACCCCTCCGTGCCTCGGTAAAGCACGTTAAGCCTTTGGTCCCGGCTCTCATTCGTGGATCTTTGACAGTCGTTACGGGTAGTCAGAAGCTTGAAAGTCTGAGAACCAGTCTTACTTACCAAGTGGTATCGTATTACCCAGTAACTGGGTTGTGGAGGTCAAATAAGCAGTCGCTTCATGTAAAATACTGGTATTCAGCTGCATCCAGTTAGACTGGAGCCGACCCCAACATAGTTGGGAAAAGGCTAGATTATGATGTATACCTATGTATTTGAGCTTCACAACGTAAAGTTTCACTTCAAAATCTGTCACATCCTTTGTTCTAATGACCTAATGAGCAGTGTTCCAAAATTTCAAAATGGTAGACACAAAAATTCTCAAATAATGGCCCATTAGAAATAATTACAAACGATTGTACCTATATTAAATATTCCGAGCAGACTCTTGCTGAATATTCTTTCGTCTTTACCTTCCTTTTTCGTTTCAAGGAAATTGTAAAAATCGGTTTTTGACGACTAAATCGTTGCTCTTGCGTTAAGGCTAATTGTAAGGTCAGACAAAAAGGACAATTCAATTCTATTGTGTTGTAATTTTTACTCAATCATAAAAAAGTTGGATGTTTTATGCTTTATTCTGCTAGTCAGTCCGTTTTTTTGAAAACTTCTTTAGGTGCGTCGGGCATTTTTTGAGATGGGGAAAAAACCATTGAACTCGCGACACTGTTACCGTAACCGACACCACGCGTGTTTTGTTGATAAGACGATTAAATACATACCCGCTTCGGATGTGTTCGGGATGTACTCGGTTTTAATGTATATCCGATATGTCAGTGAGTGATGGCAAAGTATTCTGTTTGTGTTTTGTTCATAAGACGATTCAAAAACTACACAAGTAATTGTTTAAGTTTTCACTTCCGTCGGCGCTCCCGGAGTGCCATTGTTTTTTTTTTTACTAACTTGCCCTGTCCCACTCCTGGGCAAAGGCGCGAGCATGTGCGTCCTCCTTCCAGTTTTGACGGAACCTATCCAGCTAGTCCCGCCATCTCCTACGTGGACTGCCGAGACCCCCGCCTTACTGTGTCAGGGCTCCAGTTTTGTGCTATTGGGGCCCAGAGTTTGTCCGGCATGCGGCTGACATGTCCTGCCCAGTCCCATTTAAAGGCTCCTTCAAACAGGCGCGACACGACACGCGACACAAAGGCACCGCAAGTCGCACAACGAGCGGTGCCTTTGTGTCGCGCGCGATTATATCGCGAGTCGCGCCTGTTTGTAGGAGCCTTAAGCTGGGCAGTCTGTAAATAATGTTTATAATTGTTAAACATAATACTACAACTTCTAAGTAATATTAATAGCGAAAAATGGATCATTAGTCATCTATGAGTCCGTACTTTCTTAGATACACACAAGAATGCACAGTAAAAAGTGAATAAAAGAAAAAAACGATAAGTAATTAAGTAATTTATATGCAAATCTTATACATTATTTGACATTCAGGACAGAAAGGCCATGGAAATTGATTTCGATTACCATTAAAATTACATTATTGCTCCTTTCCTAATGTTCTTCCTCTGTTCTGTTGCCTTTTCACATTTATATCTGGAAAAAAAAACTACCTATCTATTATAATAGCAATTTTTTTAAATATTCAACATAGAAGTATTTGGACGCCGCACCGACTCAAAACATGACAAATCACACGCAAAATAAATTATCAGATTATAAACTTCACACAAAAAATCAGTTAACATACCACCAATCCTATAATTCGCACACAACAAAAAACTTAACGCAAAAAAAAGTTCTCATAAAAAATCCTTATCACTACAAAAAGAGGGAGATTTTTCCTCAATAAACTACATAGTCCAATCAATAGCAGCGGGCGATACGAAAAAAACGTAATTACCATCCAGCCGGCGATAAAACCCTGTTGGATAATACCGTCCTTTACCCACCCGAACCTTTCCTGACAGTATACTGTCCCTATTGTTTCAAACCCCATCGGTCTGGCCGAAAACGTTCTTACAATGACTGCCTCGTTTGGGACGCGGACAAAAGGCACAAATTGTTGCGTTTTAGACGAATTTTCGACGTTTCTGAATGTCTAGGGAACATTGTTGACAGTTTTTCGTGGATGTCATTATTTGTGTGCGAGCTCCGGACGCGACGGAAAGGTTATGTTAACGACACGTGCTTATGGCAGGATTGTTCACATATTTGTTTGCGAATGTCTTCAATTATATTTCCTCTTTTATCGAGATACAATTTCAATCTTAAATAACAGCAATATTGCCATCATCACCTGCTTTTCCCAACAATTTTTGAGGTTGGCTTCCAGTACCTATAGTCGGATGTAGCTGAATACCAGTATTTTTACATGGAGCGACTGTCTATCTGACCTCCACACCCATTAAGGCTCGTACACACAGGCGCGACGCGACACGCGACACAAAGGCACCGCAAGTCGCGCAACGAGCGGTGCCTTTGTGTCGCGTGTCGCGTCGCGCCTGTGTGTACGAGTCTTTACTGGGTAACACGCTACCCCTGGGTAAGGCTGGTATTCCACCAGAGATGAGCGAGGATGCGTAGCGAGGAATGTGTGTAAAACTAACCAATACCAACGCTAACTTCAAGCTATAAAAATTAAACGATGTTATTGGCTGGTTTTCACACACATCCCTCGATACGCATCCTCGCTCATCTCTGGTGGAAACGCAGCCTAAGACCGGTTGTCGGACTTGCCTCGAACGACCTGTAACGACTGGTATGACAGCCGGGACCAACGGCTTAACGTGCTTTCCGAGCCACGATGAGGAAAGATGGTCACCCATCCACGGACTGACCGCGGCAGGCGTATCTTAACCTGATTGATCGCCTGTACGGCTGTTATTACATATTTTGCCACGAGCCAAAAAACAGCAATATTGTAAGATGATTACAAATTAGCAGTCCGTTACACAGCAATCCTTTCACACTAAACCTCGGGTCTAAAGGCTCCTGCAATCAGGCGCGACGCGTGACGCGAATCGCGCGCGACACAAAGGCACCGCTCGTTGCGCGACTTGCGGTGCCTTTGTGTCGCGCGCGATTTTATAGCGTGTCGCGCCTGTTTGTAGGAGCCTTAAAAAGGGTTTGAAGCGTAAAATAAACCTACTCAATTTCCGTCCACTCTGACCTTGGCAAACACTATTAAATATGACTTATGTAAAGACAGATATGACTACTTAGAACTTGCTAATAAACTATGCTACGAGTATGTCGTGCCAAGAACCATGTCAGGAAGGAAGTCGTGTCGACCGGTGTTCGCGATGACTTGCTGGAGACCGCCTGCCTCACCATCTACAATAACTTTTTTACTAAAATTGATTTTTTTTTCTATGTCAAACAATAAATTTCGTACCGCCTTGTTAAAAGAAATATTTGATATTGATAAACAGACCTAAGCGCTGTATTTAATAAATTAATATTGTCTCTAGCGTGTAGTTCTCAATAATTGTATTCTGTGGAATTGTAGTAATTATGTATTCTGTGGATAACGGTTTGAGTTTCACGTTTAAATTACTAGATAAGACACAATGTGTAACTGTTTGTTTATTCCAAAAAAATAAATAAATAAACTCCTCAAGTATGGCCATAAAGAACCTCGGCTATGAATAAATTTCGCCACATCATTATCGACTGACAAGTCCTAGAAAAAATATATTCAGAAGTCGTCCATAGACTTCATTCATCATGTTTGAACGTGGAGTGAATGTGTTATTCGAAGGAACGGGTGCTAGCAATTTGGAGATACTCGTATGTGATTTGGGAGGCGCCGCGCAGTGAGTTTTTTTAAGACCCTATTGTTTATTTTTTAACCGACTTCTAAAAAGGAGGAAGTTCTCAATTCGGATGTTTATATATTATATTTTTTTATGTATGTTCGGGCATAACTCCGTCACATATAGACGGATTTTTGTTCGAAAGAGGTTTATTCCGAAATGGTCCCATTTCGTAAAGATCTGATGATGAGTTTCGGAGACAGACAACGGAACTCTTCAATAAATGCCAGCAAATCAACAGCGATTGCTGCTGTCGCATATGTAGGTATGCATTGTTTACGCAATAACACAACATAAGATCACGCCTGTACCCTTTAAAAGGATAGGCAGATGTGTTCAATAGCTTCCTGTCACTGATATTTACATAGCAAGTTGTGTAGTTTTTTTTTTGGAAGTACGTTGTTTTTTTTGTAACAAATTTTTTATCTTGAAAGTAGTCTTGAGCTGAGGTTGTGCAATTCAAAGCATTCTTACTGTTAGCCTGCATTATCCCATTGCTGGCCAAAAGCGTCTCCCCATGACTTCCAGCTCTTTCGATCTAGGGCTTAAGTGGACCACTGGTCGTTTGTTTTCTCCAGCTCGTCCTGCCATCTTCTACGGGGTCTGCCGCGACGCCTTCTAGCTGTATCAGGGCTCCACGTAGTGGTTATTGTGACCCACAGCTCACTGGGCATACGGCAGATGAGGCCAAAAAACAAAATTCGGTATTTTTTTAGCTTGAAAGTTCATGTCTGTATCTTGGGCTGAGATTGTATAATTCAAAGCACAGATTATACTACCTTATAGATAGCGTAGGCAAATTTAAATTAACATAATTTTAGATGATAATTTTAAATGAGTTTATGAGCTTACAAAGTTCTGCAACGAAATTCCCCCTTGCCCCTAAGATGTTCTTGGATCTTTGTGTATATTTTAACTAGCTTCTGCCCGCGACTTTGTTCATTTTTTTTTATTATTTCACTTTTTTTTTCTTTCTTTCTTTTTTTTTACATTTCCTGTACCCCCGACCCATCACGTCGTATCGCATCACTAACCCGCGCTATTAGGTACCTACTTCATTTTCACTTAGCTGTTATGACTTTTTTTCTTTTTTTCGGCCCTAAGAGGTGTAGCGTGATGTAAAATAGCCTATAGCCTCCCTCAAGAATTGGGCTATTAAATGCAAAAATATTTTAAAACCGACTAAGTTCCAGAGATTAGCGCATTCGAAAAAACAAACAAAATCTTCAACTTTATTACTAGTGTAGATGGCTGAGCACTTAGGAATAAAAAAACATAAGAATCAGTTTTATTTTCTCTTTCTGCGACTATGGGAGACATTGCCTAAAATATGTAATTCAAGTCTTGCTTCAATTCAATAATATCTCAAAGCAGACATCCTTGTTGGATTTTACGACGGCCGTATTTTCTATCACTGCAGTAAAAGATCTGATTGCATCAAAATGGATTCAGACACAGACGGTTTCGGCTTCGTTCGTGTAAGTCCGGAAGTAGCCGATAAAATACGAGGCGTTTCCCGCGTTTACGAGCTTTCCGAAAGAACGCTTTCCATCAAGTAAAGTTACGTTTTGTAAGTCTGGAGGTGAAATTTTTTTCACGGATTTCACCTCCTGACTTACAAAACGTAACTTCACGTAACTTTCTGGTTCGTATAAGTTAGAAACTTGAAAAAAAAAACTGTTTTGTGATAATATTAATAAAAATTATATTATAAATCATCATCATCATCACTGCTAGACATAGGCGGGACCAAGCACCTCCACTTCGACCGGTTCTGTGATTCTCGCATTCAGCGGATTCCTGTGGCCAGATTATACGGTCTTAAGGCTCCTTCAAACAGGCGCGACACGACACGCGACACAAAGGCACCGCAAGTCGCGCAACGAGCGGTCCCTTTGTATCGCGAGCGATTATATCGCGTGTCGCGCCTGTTTGTAGGAGCCTTAAGTTGGGAAATAAATAAATAAAAAAACTATAGGCTGCTTATGCTATAATTATAGCCCTGTCTAATTGTCTATAGTCAACATATTAATAATCAAAATGGCTCCGACGATTTGTAACTCCGATTAACAGGAATTAGATCGTCGAAAGTCCCGTGAAAATTCGTCGAATAGTTTTAGCGTGATTGTGATCATGTGATCCCATTTCGGGTCGTTTTAGTGTCCCCCACTCCATTTTATGATCGTTTTCGGGGGGTAGCGGAATGTAACTTGACAGCATTCGATTGGTCTGTAAAAAGTAAGTACTTATGTAAAAATAGGGAGACAGTTATTTTCGCGTACGCACTCCAGGAAAACGAAAACAGGATTGGTTCTTATTCAGTAGATATCGAGAAAATTCAACAAAACATTTCCCTTTTTTTTGTAGAATGAAAGGCGATGATAACTTTTAAAATGAATAAAAAGCGTTTCTAAAGTATTAAAAGTTTTAAAATCTATTCAAAGCTTTTTCAAACGCTTTGAACATCAAAACATAACGATGGCGTTGAATAAAAGCGCTAGGTATAAATATGAATTTTAAAAAGATACCGGTCCTTTACGTTTAGATAATACCAAAAAGATATCAAAGGCAATTATAACTCTCAAATTGGATTAAAATGTTAAGCATTTGAAAATTCATTTACAGCTGCTTAAAGCTTTAAGGCTCCTGCAAACAGGCGCGACGCGCGACACAAAGGTATCGCTCTTTGTGCGACATGCAGTGCCTTTGTGTCGCGCGCGATTTTATCGCGTGTCGCGCCTGTTTGAAGGAGCCTTAAAGCTTTAAGGCTCTTACAAAAAGGCGCGACGCGCGACGAGAATCGCGCTCGACACAAATACACCGCTCTTTGTGCGACTTGTGGTGCCTTTGCGGCGCACGCGATTTTATTGCGTGTCGCGCCTGTTTGAAGGAGCCTTTAATAATTAAAACATAACGATGAAACTCGAATAAAAACTTGATATCTTAAGCGACTCCGATACTACCGTTCAGTGGCTCAAATAAAAATACAGTTAGTTACACGCACTTCTAAATTCCTAACTCCTCTACTAACAGGGTGAGGCACCCAAAAATCGGTATCGAAAACGCAGCAAAAACATTAAACAATTCTCCCGTCACAACGAGCTCGCGCGGTCCAATCGAGCGGAAATAGTTTATAGCCGACATTTGGTGCGTTCACCTCATTCGGTAACGCACTACCATTGCGAAATCACTGTTTCGCTTCTTTCAGTAAACTAGTGAAATTACTTTGTAATGATAATGTTCTGAACGTCTTCTTTTTGAGGTTAGATAAGTATTGCAAATAGGGCACGCTGTTTTGGCTTTTAGACATAGTAGTTAAGAAAAAAGTACACGATTTATAACATTTAACTCTTAGCACTTCTGTACGTTTGTGTCTTTTTTAGGGTTCCGTACCGAAAGGGTAAAAACGGGACCCTAATACTAAGACTCCACTGTCCGTCTGTCACCAGGCTGTATCTCATGAACCGTGATAGCTAGACAGTTAAAATTTTCACAGATGATGTATTTCTATGATGATGTATTGTACTAAAAACAATAAAATAAATATTTAAGGGGGGCTCCCATACAACAAATGTTAAACACATTTGTTGTTTTCGGTGTTTTTGCCTTGTGGTACGGAACCCTTCGTTTGCGGGTCCGACTCGCACTTGACCAGTTTTTTTGTTATTTCTATACTTTATTGCATAAAATTCAAAATGTGCCAATTGCACATAATTATGTATTTCTAGAGTTGTCGACTCGCCCACAAATAAATTTACTTTGTGCGAATCGCCTATAGAAAAAATAATATTAGGTATTTAAAAGTGACGATTCGTGCGAATTGACTAAATTAAGTCGCTGTTTTTCGCAAATTTTAGGGCTGTAAATTAGGAAAACTTGTCTACGCTTTTAAAATCTTTAGGGGACACCTCCGAATCAAATAATAGTATATTAAGGCTCCTTCAAACAGGCGCGACACGACACGCGACACAAAGGCACCGCAAGTCGCGCAACGAGCGGTGCCTTTGTGTCGCGCGCGATTATATCGCGTGTCGCGCTTGTTTGTAGGAGCCTTTATCCATTAAAGCAATGAGCAATGATCACCGTAGGTACTTGCTCACTGTTTCGAAATGTTTATTACTTATTCTTTAAGGCTCGTACACACAGGCGCGACGCGACACGCGACACAAAGGCACCGCAAGTCGCGCAACGAGTGGTGCATTTGTGTCGCGCCCGATTATATCGCGTGTCGCGCCTGTTTGTAGGAGCCTTTAAAGCAATGAGCAATGATCACCGTACTTGCTCACTGTTTGGAATTGTTTATTACTTATTCTTTAAGCGATCGATGTTTATATCGCTACTTATTCTTTAGAATCAAGTTTTTCTAACTGAACAGACAGCTGTGCTACTGGGGAGTTTGTTGCGCCACTTCTTCTCAGCGAAAGCACTAAGATGTGGTTAAGGGCGGACTTTTGGGGACTGTCTTATTTTGACAGTTTGACGTTAAAAAAGTGCTGATTCCTAAAGGCTCCTACAAACAGGCGCGACACGCGATATAATCGCGCGCGACGCAAAGGCACGGCTCGTTGCGCGACTTGCGGTGCGTTTGTGTCGTGTGTCGTGTCGCGCCTGTTTGATGAGCCTTAATTTGAATTAATGACTTTTGATTTGGTTAGAAATTAAATGTATTGGTTTATTGCTCAGATAGAAACCCAACTCACATAGGTAGGTAAAGGTGATTTTAGATTTACTTCAGGTGCCTCACATTATTTGCCTTAAATACTAATTCAAGGCACAATAATGATCGAAGACCACGACCCCAACAACAACGCGGACCCCAGCAATAATTCAAAATCAAGACTAAAAAAAAACACAGATTAATCATTTTTATTCTATCATAAAATCATATACGTATCGTAAAGATACTCTAAAGTACTTGGGTAGTGTTTCGTGAAAGTACTAATCGATATCCGGTACCGGAAGTCGGAAGTGCGATGTCTTCGTTCAGCCGGCGAGACTGATCTATTCTGTACATATATTGTATGTATTATAGACTACTAACGCAGGAAAAGGATTACTGGTGTAGGTATGAAACGTTAGTGTAAATTGGAAAAATTAATGATGGTGAAAAAAATATTGGTGTCGTTAGTCATTACCAAAGGTATCTGATGAAAATGTAAACAAAAGCATAACATAATCAGCCTATTATGGTCCCACTCCCACTGCTGAGAAACAGGCCTCCTCTCCTCGAGAGGGAGAGGGCTGTAGTCTGCCACTGCGGTGCAGTGTCACGTCTTCAAATTTTTGGTTCTAGGACATGGCGGTTTCCTTACGATGTTTTCCCAAAACAACTTTGTCTAAAACATGAGCAAACACAGAACTCATAATTTCAATGTTAACACAATCATCAATAATCAAAACGAAACGTATTCAAATGTAAACAAAAGAAACACGAAATTTTGCCCCAACCTCAACACTTACAACGGTCGAGGCCCAATTGTGTATAAATTACAATAACATAACAATGCACAATAACACACAGAAACAAAGCGTGTGCTCAACCTTAATAACGTGACGTCATCTGTTACGACCACCGAAACATTTTGTTGTACGTATTATAAAATGGAAGGAATTCGCGATACGGCAGTGTTTTGTTTTTAGAATTAGAAGAAGTCTTTGTAAAATTACAATTCGTTCACAGCTATTTTACCTCTGGCAGTAGCAACCTAACACCAACCTTATTGTGACGAGAATAAAGATCATAATGATTTTGACAGACTTGTCAGTGGCAGCAATACAAAAGCAACGTTATTAGAATGAGAATAAAGATCACTGTTTTGGACAGTGTACAAAATCACTTCGGGAGCACGAAAATGCACGAATATCGCTTCGGGAGCAGTGGTGACCCAGTAGCAAGGGCTCGACTCCACGATTGGACTCGAACCCAGGCAGACACTTTGTGTAATTTATTTAATCACCACTGCTCTCAAAACAGCGAAGTAAAACATCGAGAGGAAATCGGCATGTACTAAAACCAAAAATTCTGAGACATGCATCTACCAATCGGCACTGGGCCCGCGTGGTGGATTACAGCTTTAGCTTTTTTGACAATTTATCTATATGTGGACCCCACTGAAGCTTAGCATCCAAAGTTATGCCCAAGAATACTGTGCTGTCTTCAGGATTCAATTCCTCGGATCAACACATTAGTTTTCACCTGCCTAACGTGGGTTAGCGTAAACTTAATGCATTTGGTTTTTTTCTCGTTTAGAAGCAAATTATTAACATTGAACCAGTGGACTACTTTCGAGATGCTGATAGTCCATTATCACTTCAGGCACATGATACATCTGACCCCAATCTATGGAAATAAAATAACGCTCAATACAATTGAAGGTTCGTTGATTTCGTAACTGAAGAAGACTGACATCATCACATCATTTTCTTGCAGTTTAATCGATAATATCATTGTTTGACAAGTTTTTTCTAGCCTTAAGGCTCGTACACACAGGCGCGACGCGACACGCGACATAAAGGCACCGCAAGTCGCGCGACGAGCGGTGCCTTTGTGTCGCGTGTCGCGTCGCGCCTGTGTGTACGAGCCTTTAGAGGTCTCCGGTCGTGTCGGATTGCCATCGGACTATAAGAGTGAGGGAAGAGAGAGTGCACCTTTGTCTGCGCACACGCTGGTGAACTATAACATCTCTCCGTTGAGATTGGCCGCCGTGGCCGAAACACGGTCTACTAATATTTATCATCATCAATGCAAAACTTCTTAACCTGTACCAAGCTTCCTCAATCAAATTCTGTCAAAGTAGACCAAGTAAACTTGATTCATACCCGATGGCGATACTTGACCTGTGAAATACTCACTGCCCAATACTTGACCCATGATATATCCAAAGACAAACACACTTAACATATTATCGATCTAGAGAAAGAGAAAGCACAAACAGAAACACCGTATTTCTTAATCCCATTACACTATTCTCCACTTTAACTACACTAATCGACAGTGCAAATAAAAGTGAGACAGTTTTAGACGACACAAAATTTTTGTTGGCTGTATAGCGCTTAGATCCTTGCCCGTGTTTAAATTTTTAAAATGACTGCTTTCTCTTTCACTCACTTATCGGTCTCTCTCTCGCTCTGTACTCGCGACGGCTCACGACCACTGCTTACATTTAAATTAATAAATCCTGCTATAACAAGTAATCTTTGTTTTACTGGCCATATTCCATCAGGTTATGGGCCCAGTATCTTGCACAAGTGAAGTCACGAGTCAATCGAAAGTATATTTCGCATTAATCTTATCCAAAGATTTGTCAGCCACGCGGTCGTTGCTAGACAAAGGAAAGTGCAGGAAAGATGGACGTCGCTTCGCACGTAATTGCTGCCCGGCGTTTCGACGGTCAAGGATTCCGCCAATGGAAGTTCATGATTAACTGCGCGTTAAGAGCAAAAGGATTGAGCAATCATCTCACTGAGGAGAAAAGTGACGATAACACAAACGATGTGAAGACAGAAGGAGGTTTGTCCGTGCTTGAAAAATGGCGTCAAACGGATGCGCAAGCGATGTTCATAATAACATCGGGACTCGATATGTCTCTAATTAGTTTGGTTGAAACGTGTACAACTGCAAAGCAAATGATGATTAAATTAGAATCCATTTACGAGCAGAAAAGTGAAAACACGAAAATGTTATTATTGGAAAAGTTCCACAACATAAAAATGGCGGAAGGTGATTCAATTGCTAAACATATTACAAAAATCGAAAATATCGCACAACAACTTCGAGATGCTGGTGAATTGGTTTCGGAGATAAGCGTGATAACCAAAATATTGGGATCGTTACCCGACAGATATCGAAACCTACGTCAAGCATGGTTGTCACTGGACGAAAAGAGACAGACAATTATCAATTTGACAGCTCGACTGATAGATGAGGAAGCAAGTTTTAACCATGCTGAAGAGCAAGAACCCGCTGCTTTAGTTTCAACACAAACAAGTAAAAACAAGCAGAACACACGTTCCCGAGCTAAATGCTTCAAGTGTTCAAAGCGCGGACACTATGCGCGTGATTGTAAACAAAGTGTTCCCGTCACTGCCACTGTCATGCCGGCGCCAGCGAGTAAACGCACGGGCCGCACTCATGCGTCATCGTCTCAAAAATCTGCGTTCGTCAGTGATAACAACATAAACATTGATAGTAAATACGTGTGGATATTGGACAGTGGAGCCTCTGTACATATGTGCTGTGCTCGAGAATGTTTTGCGAACTTAATTCCCTTCGAATCAACAGTGCGTATAGGCAATGGAACTGAGTTACAAGTGTGTGGAAAAGGGACAATAAATGTAAACAAACTACTCGATGGACAATGGTACGAGTCTACTTTAAACGATGTTTACTTTGTGCCAAAACTATGTAAGAACTTGTTCTCGGAAGGTGTAATAACCTCAAAAGGTTTTAAAATAGTGAAAGAACAATCCAGTGCCAAAATATACGATAGTTCGGGAATGTTAGTTGCGGTCGCAAACAAAAGTAGCAACAATAACTTATATAAAATGCAATTCAGTGTTAAAATATCTCATGAGGCGAATGTATGTGACATTGAACTGTGGCATAGGCGTCTTGGACACATCAGTGTGCACACTATACGAGAAATGGTGCGAAGTGGACTTATACCAGGTATGAAAGTAGAAGAAATAAACAGTTTTCTCTGCGAACCGTGTATATTAGGGAAACAGCACCGTTTACCATTTCAACCATCACAAGGAAGTGCTAACCTTGCTGGAGCAAAGGTGTATAGTGACATTTGTGGACCCATGCCTGTCAGGTCAATAAGTGGCAAGAGATATTTTGTGACCTTCATCGATCAAGCAACAAGGTACTGTAAGGTGTACTTATTATCTAAAAAGAGTGAAGTTTTTGAGTGCTTCAAAGACTATTATAAGCAAATACTAAGTCAAGGTGTCAGGCTCACTGCCCTTCACTCAGACAATGGTTGTGAATACACCAGCAGTCAGATGAAGCAGTTTGCATCAGAACATGGAATTCAGTTGTGTCGGACAGCTCCCTATACCCCTCAACAAAATGGTTGTAGTGAGAGAATGAACAGGACACTGATGGAATCTGCGCGTGCGATGCTCTTCGACAGCAAGTTACCTGCAAGTCTCTGGGCAGAAGCGGTGAACACTGCAGCTTATTTGTACAACAGAAAAGAAAGAGATGGCATAACTCCATTTGAAAAATGGGTTGGAAGAAAGCCTAACCTTTCTCATCTAAGGACATTTGGCTGCACAGCCTACGTTCATGTGCCCAAGGAGAAACGCAATAAACTTCAGCCGAAAAGCATGAAAATGACACTTGTAGGTTATGACAATAACTCGGACAACTACAGATTGATGGATCTGCGTACCAAGAAAGTGGAGATATCTCGAGATGTAATATTTGATGAAACTACTACCTGTGATGAACGAAAAGTTGAGGAGAGCTTGTTCCAGCTGCCCCTAGATGATGAAGATAGCTTGGTGTGTCCGCTATCAGAAAAGGGAGCAGAAGCAGGACCCTCTCCGCAGGCCTTGATGCATACACCGGTCAACACCGTGTATGATGCCAAGGAGACTCCGCAGGCCCCGATGCATACGGTGGAGTGCGGCCCATCGTGTGATGCCAAGGAGACCCGTGCACTTCCAACTCCGCAGGCCACGACGCATGCTGTGGTGAGTCCTCAGCGTGATGCCAAGGTGTTCGGAGGTGCCACCAGCAATGGTGGTAAGTCGTCGACGTCAAGCAGGAGCCAACATGGTAGTAAGTCACTATTTGACAAGAACGTATTTGAAAATTTCCTGAATAAAGCCCTGGGTAAGCAGTCTTCGGAAGAGTGCTCGGAACACCCAGAGGAAGACACAATGACCTATATAGCAGAGGCATTGATAGCAGATTGTGAAGTCCCAACAACATTCCAGGAAGCCATGGTATCTCCAGATGCAAAGCACTGGACAAAATCAATCAACGAAGAGCTGGAAGCTCACAAAGAAAATGAAACGTGGGAGCTTGTGAGTTTACCTACTGGTAAGAAACCCATAGGATGTAAATGGGTATTTCGTGTAAAAGAAAATTCAGATGGTTCTATTCGATTTAAATCTAGACTTTGTGCAAAAGGGTTTTCACAAATAAAAGACATAGATTATTCTGAAACATTTTCACCTACAGTAAGGTATGATACCATTAGAGTCATGTTGTCACTAGTTACCCATTTCAAACTTATTGTTAAACAATTTGATGTTAAAACCGCATTTTTGTATGGTACAATTTCTGAGGAAATTTACATGTCCCCTCCTCCAGGTTTAAATGCAGGTGATAAAGTTTGTAAATTAAAGAAGTCACTATATGGTCTCAAGCAAGCACCAAGGTGCTGGAATCAAACTGTAACTGAAATATTGAGAGATTTTGGTTTTACAGCTTGTGAAGTAGATAAATGTGCATTTATATCAAATAAATACAGTGTTGTAATGTATTTACTTTTGTATGTAGATGACGGACTTTTGTTTTGTAAAAGTAACACATTAATGAATAGATTTCTATCCGATTTACAAGAAAAGTTTCAAATTGTAGTTACTGAAAATATAAAATGTTTTGTTGGTATGCAAATAGACATGAGTGAAAATTCAATTTTTGTACACCAAAGAAAATATATTGAGTCATTGTTGAATAAATTTCAATTGGAAGATTGTCATCCGGTTTCAGTGCCTGCTGACCCAAATATAAAATTGTGTAGACCTGAATTTCCTGAAAACAAAATATTGTATCGTCAGATGGTAGGTGCACTCATGTTTCTTGCAATAGTCTGTAGACCAGATATAATGTTGGCAGTAAATATTGTAAGTAGGTACATTGAATATCATGATCAATCACATTATAATGCTGTGTTACGAATTTTGAAGTATTTAAAGGGTACCAAAGACTTAGGTATTTTGTATACACATTGTGAAAATTTAAATGTAGAAGCATACTGTGATGCAGACTTTGGTTCTGATATAGACTCACGTAGATCAACCAGTGGTTATGTAACAATGATTAATAATAGTGTTGTAACTTGGGCAAGTCAGAAACAAAGTTATGTAGCATTGTCTACCTGCGAGGCAGAATATATTTCAGCCTGTAATGCAACAAGAGAAATTATTTGGCTTAAATATTTACTAAATGAATTGTGTAGATTCAATGAAACTGTTCCTTTGTTTATAGACAACCAGAGTGCTATAAAGTTAATTAAGAATGAAAGTTTACATGTATAAGAGAAGAATATTTAACATGTATAAGAGAAGTAAACACTTCGATATAAAATTGCATTATGTTAGAGAAAAATTTTTCTCTAACATAATGCAATTTTATATCGAAGTGTTTACTTCTCTT
Source organism: Luperina testacea (assembly GCA_927399505.1). Lineage (NCBI taxonomy): Eukaryota > Metazoa > Arthropoda > Insecta > Lepidoptera > Noctuidae > Luperina > Luperina testacea. The sequence goes on from OV656774.1 coordinate 2,643,933, forward strand.
ATGTAAACTTTCATTCTTAATTAACTTTATAGCACTCTGGTTGTCTATAAACAAAGGAACAGTTTCATTGAATCTACACAATTCATTTAGTAAATATTTAAGCCAAATAATTTCTCTTGTTGCATTACAGGCTGAAATATATTCTGCCTCGCAGGTAGACAATGCTACATAACTTTGTTTCTGACTTGCCCAAGTTACAACACTATTATTAATCATTGTTACATAACCACTGGTTGATCTACGTGAGTCTATATCAGAACCAAAGTCTGCATCACAGTATGCTTCTACATTTAAATTTTCACAATGTGTATACAAAATACCTAAGTCTTTGGTACCCTTTAAATACTTCAAAATTCGTAACACAGCATTATAATGTGATTGATCATGATATTCAATGTACCTACTTACAATATTTACTGCCAACATTATATCTGCAGGCCTACCACGACCTCTTAACGCGATCCATTTTAGGACCTAAACTGAACTGTTCGTCTAATTCTTACCATGAAGTCAGTTTAACGATTCAATTTAGGCCGTGCTATCTGACAGCGATTGTTCCAAACTGAGTCGCTAGTTTTGGTTTCATTCATTCAATTTTGTACTATATTTGGTACCATGACATCCATAGAGCAACCTAAACTGAAACGCTAACTGTCAAAATAAGCGATTCAATAAAAGTTACTATTTCTCTAACATAAACTGAAACGTTTGGTGAATTATTGGCGAAAACAAAGTTTTTTAGTGCTATTTTAGTGGAATTTCACAAAAACCAGTGTAAGTGTACTTTAATCTTTCTTTTAAAGTCTAAAATACGTATTTGTCGCATCCTGTCATGCATTTGACTATTCGGAACGCTAGCGCCACCCGGCGGCGCTTGACAGAGTCTAGCCTGAGTCCGTGGAGGTTAGAAAACAGCTCGACAGAACGATGTGGAGCTCACTTTGGATTTTGGATTTGGACATTGAACATCGTACGGACAACATTTGCTTAGAAACTGTCCAGCGTTCCGTATCTGGTTGTGTCGTGTACACAGTGTGTAATTTGCTAGTGTGACTAAATATTGTTCGTGAAATTATAATCTTTTTGAACTGCAAACGGTTTTTCTATTGCGCAATAACCAACACATACCCACTGTACGCCCACAATAGTTAAATATGGCTGATAATAACGAGACACACTATACCTTCTCCGTCATATTTTACATGCATTTTTAACACCACACAACCACAGAGTACAATAACTTAAATAGGAGATCACAACTCCACAGACTATCTAGTTAAACTGACACAGACACACAAACTGACAGTGACATGACAGCTGACACAACTTTTTTTACTCTGGTACGTTCGAAACGTTCGAAACAGAAACATTGTTTTATTAAGTCGAAATATAAATATTTTTTCGTCTAATAAATGCCAAATGGTAAATAAATATCTACTTTGACTAAGAATTATTTTAAAAATAGTTACCGTATTAACGTGGAATCTTAAAAACAACTGTTGAGTGTCTGTTTTACTTTAAAGTAATGATACTGAGTTAAGAACAAATAAAATGTTACTTGCTTCTGAACGTGTCTGACACTACAATGTGCGCGAAACAAACTTATTTGATAATAATAGCGTTGTCTCTTTTTCACCAAAAACGTTTCAAACGCGGTTCAGCCACAAATTGCGATCTTTCATTCACTTTTAACGATCCAAATGCCGATGCGCGTAATGGACTTCATGGTACGACTTTAAGCGATGCAGTTTAAGAACCTAAACTGAAATGTCTTGCTTTTGAATCGTTTTTAATTAGATCATGGTAGGCATCCTGGTCTACAGACTATTGCAAGAAACATGAGTGCACCTACCATCTGACGATACAATATTTTGTTTTCAGGAAATTCAGGTCTACACAATTTTATATTTGGGTCAGCAGGCACTGAAACCGGATGACAATCTTCCAATTGAAATTTATTCAACAATGACTCAATATATTTTCTTTGGTGTACAAAAATTGAATTTTCACTCATGTCTATTTGCATACCAACAAAACATTTTATATTTTCAGTAACTACAATTTGAAACTTTTCTTGTAAATCGGATAGAAATCTATTCATTAATGTGTTACTTTTACAAAACAAAAGTCCGTCATCTACATACAAAAGTAAATACATTACAACACTGTATTTATTTGATATAAATGCACATTTATCTACTTCACAAGCTGTAAAACCAAAATCTCTCAATATTTCAGTTACAGTTTGATTCCAGCACCTTGGTGCTTGCTTGAGACCATATAGTGACTTCTTTAATTTACAAACTTTATCACCTGCATTTAAACCTGGAGGAGGGGACATGTAAATTTCCTCAGAAATTGTACCATACAAAAATGCGGTTTTAACATCAAATTGTTTAACAATAAGTTTGAAATGGGTAACTAGTGACAACATGACTCTAATGGTATCATACCTTACTGTAGGTGAAAATGTTTCAGAATAATCTATGTCTTTTATTTGTGAAAACCCTTTTGCACAAAGTCTAGATTTAAATCGAATAGAACCATCTGAATTTTCTTTTACACGAAATACCCATTTACATCCTATGGGTTTCTTACCAGTAGGTAAACTCACAAGCTCCCACGTTTCATTTTCTTTGTGAGCTTCCAGCTCTTCGTTGATTGATTTTGTCCAGTGCTTTGCATCTGGAGATACCATGGCTTCCTGGAATGTTGTTGGGACTTCACAATCTGCTATCAATGCCTCTGCTATATAGGTCATTGTGTCTTCCTCTGGGTGTTCCGAGCACTCTTCCGAAGACTGCTTACCCAGGGCTTTATTCAGGAAATTTTCAAATACGTTCTTGTCAAATAGTGACTTACTACCATGTTGGCTCCTGCTTGACGTCGACGACTTACCACCATTGCTGGTGGCACCTCCGAACACCTTGGCATCACGCTGAGGACTCACCACAGCATGCGTCGTGGCCTGCGGAGTTGGAAGTGCACGGGTCTCCTTGGCATCACACGATGGGCCGCACTCCACCGTATGCATCGGGGCCTGCGGAGTCTCCTTGGCATCATACACGGTGTTGACCGGTGTATGCATCAAGGCCTGCGGAGAGGGTCCTGCTTCTGCTCCCTTTTCTGATAGCGGACACACCAAGCTATCTTCATCATCTAGGGGCAGCTGGAACAAGCTCTCCTCAACTTTTCGTTCATCACAGGTAGTAGTTTCATCAAATATTACATCTCGAGATATCTCCACTTTCTTGGTACGCAGATCCATCAATCTGTAGTTGTCCGAGTTATTGTCATAACCTACAAGTGTCATTTTCATACTTTTCGGCTGAAGTTTATTGCGTTTCTCCTTGGGCACATGAACGTAGGCTGTGCAGCCAAATGTCCTTAGATGAGAAAGGTTAGGCTTTCTTCCAACCCATTTTTCAAATGGAGTTATGCCATCTCTTTCTTTTCTGTTGTACAAATAAGCTGCAGTGTTCACCGCTTCTGCCCAGAGACTTGCAGGTAACTTGCTGTCGAAGAGCATCGCACGCGCAGATTCCATCAGTGTCCTGTTCATTCTCTCACTACAACCATTTTGTTGAGGGGTATAGGGAGCTGTCCGACACAACTGAATTCCATGTTCTGATGCAAACTGCTTCATCTGACTGCTGGTGTATTCACAACCATTGTCTGAGTGAAGGGCAGTGAGCCTGACACCTTGACTTAGTATTTGCTTATAATAGTCTTTGAAGCACTCAAAAACTTCACTCTTTTTAGATAATAAGTACACCTTACAGTACCTTGTTGCTTGATCGATGAAGGTCACAAAATATCTCTTGCCACTTATTGACCTGACAGGCATGGGTCCACAAATGTCACTATACACCTTTGCTCCAGCAAGGTTAGCACTTCCTTGTGATGGTTGAAATGGTAAACGGTGCTGTTTCCCTAATATACACGGTTCGCAGAGAAAACTGTTTATTTCTTCTACTTTCATACCTGGTATAAGTCCACTTCGCACCATTTCTCGTATAGTGTGCACACTGATGTGTCCAAGACGCCTATGCCACAGTTCAATGTCACATACATTCGCCTCATGAGATATTTTAACACTGAATTGCATTTTATATAAGTTATTGTTGCTACTTTTGTTTGCGACCGCAACTAACATTCCCGAACTATCGTATATTTTGGCACTGGATTGTTCTTTCACTATTTTAAAACCTTTTGAGGTTATTACACCTTCCGAGAACAAGTTCTTACATAGTTTTGGCACAAAGTAAACATCGTTTAACCCATATATGCCCATAGGGTCGATAACGACCAAAATTACGCCGATACTGTTAAATGCATATTGACCGCGAACTGTTTATTGAATTATTAATAAAACGCCATCTATTAATAGGTACAGGAACAATTTTGAAGCATGAGACAGTTTTGTTGACAGTTCACGACAATTTCGAGTGACAATTAAGCGTGCAAGTTTATACTTGTTTATTTCTTGAAAAAGTGTGCGACCGATCGGATGCAAATGTAAGTATTTTGTGTGTATTATGTTATTTTACCGTATTAATAGTTTTTATAGGAAATCTAATGAGTGTTTCAGAGTTAGAGATATTGTTTTTTCGAAAATAGTATATTTTTCTATTCACAATCGGTTGATATATTTTCTTGGGTCGGTAACGACCCTGTGGGCACATATCGTGTTTTATATTGTATTTTTTTGATTTTAGGTCTCGACACATACTCTCGACAAATGAAATAGCCGATGCCCTGGAGATGTTCGATGACGATGATGATGTTCAGGGCATCGATATTTACATGGATCCGCCTTGCGATGGTACCATGTCGGATGGTGATTCAGGTGAAGAAGATTGTGATAGTATAAATCGATTGAACCGTCATCAATTACTTGCGCCGGCTGAGATGGTGTTACGACAACGTGAAGAACATTTTGAAGAGAACAGAACTATCGATGAGGTAATAGTCAGTCCTGGTCCTAGTTCTGAACACCTAGAATCCATTTCCACGCCATCGGGACCCAGCCCACACCGGTCACGACGTTCTCGACCGGTTCAAACACCGATTATCACTGATTCAGAACGTTCTTTTTCGAATGTGCGCACCACCAGGACACCTAGGGGTGATGGCCCTTTTTCAGAACGTAGTAGACAGCCCAACGTCAGGCCACGCAAATGGATAAAGCGAGATCTTCGTACCCAACAAAGTGAGTGGTCACCTCCACTGCCACGAGCAGTTGTTACACTCACCAAGGAAAGTGAACCGATAGAATTCTTTGAATTATTTTTTAGTGAAGATGTTATAAGGTATATGGTCAGGCACACCGTAATGTACGCTGTTGAAAAGCATAATTATATTTCTGTCTATCGGGGGATGAATTGAGCTGTTTTAAAGGTATAATACTCCTTAGTGGTTACGCGCCTTTACCGAGACGGCGTATGTATTGGGAATCCAACGAGGATACCCACAATGTTTTGATTGCGAAGTCAATGAGGCGAAATCGGTTTGAAGAGATATTTAGGTATTTCCATGTTGCTGACAACAGCAACCTACGTGTAGGAGATAAAATGGCAAAAATTCGGCCTTTGTTCAACATCATGAACAAAAAATTTCTAATGTATGCTCCCATCGAAAAAAACTTGAGTATCGATGAATCAATGATACCATACTATGGGCGTCATGGCTGTAAGCAGCACATTCATGGTAAACCGATCCGTTTCGGTTTCAAAGCATGGGTGGCAGCGACTCGTTTAGGATACTGCTTACAAGCTGAGTTATATGAGGGAAGATCTGAAGCGCGAGATACAGGCCTAGGGGAACACGTTGTTACCAAATTGACGAATACAGTCAAGACTGAATACCCCGATACACTTTTTTCTGTTTATTGTGACAACTTTTTTACATCTCCTAGTTTGCTTAGTTCTTTGCAAGAAAGCAATGTAAAAATAACTGGAACTGCTCGTCAAAATAGAGTAGACAAGTGTCCACTAATAGATGCTAAGTCTTGCAAAAAGCAGCCTAGAGGATTTTATGATTATAGATTGGACACAAATGATAAAATATGTGCTGTACGATGGAATGACAACAACGTCGTAACAATGTTGTCAAATGAATTTGGAGTCCACCCTGTTCAAAAGGCACGTCGATATTCAGTTGCTGCTAAACAGAAAATCGATATTGATCAGCCTAATGTTGTACACCAGTACAACCGATTTATGGGTGGAGTAGATAGGCTTGATGCTAATGTCGGCGTTTACCGGATTGCCATTAGAGGAAAAAAATGGTATATGCCCATATTGATGTGGTTGATTGACGTCGTTGTGAACAATGCCACTTTACTCGCTAGATCATACGGGGCAAACGTAGACACTTTAGAATTTCGTCGATCTATTGCAAGAACTTTACTCCTGAAATATGGGAATATGAGATCTCAACCTGGGCCACGTCAGCACGTGAGAACAACTGTACCCGTTTCTGTTAGAAAACATTCAGCTCAACATATTATTCTCACCGGTCAGGTCAGAAAACGATGTGCATTATGTAAAAATAAAACGGTCAAAATGTGTCGTAAATGTAACGTCAATTTGCATGATAAATGTTTTGCAGAATTTCATGCGTAATGTACTATTTTCATTATTATGACTTTGCTTTTATAATTTCTAAAATTATCTGATATTATTACTTAATGGTTCCTAATAAAGACTGACTAACATAACTGTAACGTATTTTTATTTTGCTGGTTCTCATTCCATTCTATTGTACGACTTTATGTGCCCAAGGGGTCGTTTACGACCCGCTGAAAAAAATGTACTTCTCGTACTGAAAATTAAATTCTACTATTACAGGCCTTATATGTGATCATTCATACTTAACATATGTAAAAATTAAAAAAATCGGTGTTAAAAAAAGTTCTGGGCATATATGGGTTAAAGTAGACTCGTACCATTGTCCATCGAGTAGTTTGTTTACATTTATTGTCCCTTTTCCACACACTTGTAACTCAGTTCCATTGCCTATACGCACTGTTGATTCGAAGGGAATTAAGTTCGCAAAACATTCTCGAGCACAGCACATATGTACAGAGGCTCCACTGTCCAATATCCACACGTATTTACTATCAATGTTTATGTTGTTATCACTGACGAACGCAGATTTTTGAGACGATGACGCATGAGTGCGGCCCGTGCGTTTACTCGCTGGCGCCGGCATGACAGTGGCAGTGACGGGAACACTTTGTTTACAATCACGCGCATAGTGTCCGCGCTTTGAACACTTGAAGCATTTAGCTCGGGAACGTGTGTTCTGCTTGTTTTTACTTGTTTGTGTTGAAACTAAAGCAGCGGGTTCTTGCTCTTCAGCATGGTTAATGTTGGCGCACTTGATTGTCTTGATTTTGTGACCAAATTCTGACGCGACGACAGCGCGAAAATTTTTCACTTCGTTTGTCGTATCGCATATTCACTCACTCGCGTGAATTTCTAAATGACCCATCCCGCTTACTTAGGCGAGTGAGCGACAGCCTAGTAGTGGCATCCGTGTTGGTTCAGTTCAGTTTGTTATTACGATTCTTTCGAAGCCTACTAAGGGGACAGCTTTTTTTTATGTAATAAAGTGCCATGTTATTATTAGTCGTTTTCCACAAAAAATAAGGTAATGTTACTTTTCTCGTGAAAATGTTACTTTTTGAGCTCTCTCATGTTACATTTGACTATCTGTCACTGGCAACACTGCTTTAGGCTGCGGTAACTACACACCATCAAGCGGGCCGTATGCTAGTTTGTCACTTTAGTGGTATAAAATAAAAATTAAAAGTGAAGTAAATTTGTATGACCCTATTGTAACTCAAACCGTTGTAGGTAACACTCATCGGTACAAATAATATTTCATGAACTATAATAACAGTAATTTAATTTATTTTGAAAACGAAGGCTCTTGTTGGTTTGATCCTGGCGTCCGACGCATAGCGGTTTGTATGTGTGCATAGCGTTCTTCCCTAGACGCACACGTGCGCATCTGCTGCCGCGCGCCGTCGAATTTACCTAAAACTGAGCACTTCGGTTTTGTAATAACGCTCTTAAGCTTTTTCAAAAGAGGGCACCGAACGTCGATATTTAAGGAAAATAATTTTGAGTGGGTAGAAGTAATATAATGTAGCGGTATCTATCTACAACGCTACATGCTAACAACGCGTCATACTGACGGGGACGTCACGCAAAATCCTGCATCACGCAAGCAGAATTTACCGCGCAACTAGCACAGATACAACGGCCGGACATGAATCATCGGGCAGTTGCCCGCCAGACACAACACCCGTCTGGCCGGAGGATCCTCCCTTTTCTATGAAGGATGAGTGAACTTTACACCCTATTCCTCACACCTCTATAATAATATTTAAAAATCTTACTTTTCTTAAAGAACCAGCCATAATGGCTTATTTTTAAAAATAAGAGTACCTATCATGGCCTGATTTGACACATGTCAAGCTTTTGGTGTCCCGACCAAAAGCTTGACATCTGTCAAATCAGGACATTTTTCTTTTCAAATTTCGAAAAGGGTAACCCTAATTTGAACATGGTTTAGCATCCGACTATGTCTGTAAAATTTATTACTTCTAAATCCAGTCGTCGCGTCGGACTACACTGGCGGAATCCTTAAGTGCTTATACAGTTTTCTTTGTTGCCTAAAATAGAGTGTGCGGTTGAGCTTCGAGTTATCTTTAAACACACTGTACTTAGTTATTGAGGATGGGTAGTTGTAGCCGCTTTGGATGTAGTTAGAGAATTTTGTAAGCGTTTCGTGAGTGACAGGATGGTATTTTCATGACCATATCCGCACAGTCAACTGTTTTTCAGTAAAAATAAAATTTATTTAGACATTCTCCAAAGACAACGCGCAAGCTTGCTTTTCGTTTGTATAGATTTTTGTAGCATTCAACTGTTGTATGTACAAACAAGGATCATTGTGGTAGACACACCTGAGCTCAACCTGTGTCTATGTATTACTTTGGATAAGCAAACATTTTTTTAATCTTGTTAAAATATTCGCCTGGTTGAAGTTATCTGAAGCTGTAAATCAGCCCCTAATGTTGCAGTGCCCACCTACCTACAAAGGAATGAGATAAATAAAGATAAAGGGATCCTAAAATACTGCTAATTAGGACCACCGACCCTCTCACAAATGATTAATTCCTACCAGCTTAAGCCATAAAACCTAACTTCCTATATACCTAAAGCCTAACAAGACATTCCTCTCAGATTAAATTAAAATAATATCCAGACAAACGCTGTTTTTCTTCCATTTGCACATTACTATGGTAATGAAATCTTCTATTAATACACAGACAAAGTATTAATAAGCACAGGACTTGATCGCAAATGGGTAAGTCTTGTACAGTTAAAACAACTCTACCTAATTCCGGACAGACGGAGGCCGAAGTTCGGCAGACAGGGAGGCTGCCCCCAAGTTCTGAAGTCGGGACGAGGATTTACTTCATTGGCATTTTAAATGATTTTAAATATTTAAATTTTTTGCGGTGAATATTTTTGATATTAATCTGGGTGGAGGACCAGGATTTTGTTTCTGAAATTCGTTTGAATAGATTATTGTTTTGTTTTGACTATTAAATTTTCCCTTTTTAGACCCTGGTAAAAACTGATATTTTAATTATATGGTTTTGAGTTCTTGTTAACTCTCTAGAGTTTGTATCTACAGCATGTATCAAATCTAAGTTTTTCAACAAACGTGAAGTTATAAGACTTTTTGTTTCTGATTTTATAAAACATGTAAGTATCAAAAAGGTGCGGTCAAAAGACCATAAAACTGAAAAACTTTCTCTATGGAACTAACATCATAATCGCGGAAAAAATAAATCAGCCGTCTCATACATTTGGGTCGAGTATTTATTAAAGATTTGTGATGGGTCCAACTGACCCATCACTCATCATAATTTTAACTTTGTCTGTACCACCCTTAAATTTGACCACTTCCTTTTAAGTACATATCACACTAAAGGCGAAAGTTTGTGAGTGTGTGTGTGTTTATATGTTTGTTACTTCTTCACGCTCAAACGGCTGGATCAATATTAATAAAATTTTGTATGGAGGTAGCTGACACCCTGGATTGCTACTTTTATCCCGATATTCCCTCGGGATCGACACTTATGCGGGAGGAACCGCGGGGCGCAGCTAGTTGTTGTATAAAACCATAAACATAATAATAAGATCTTATAATATCTTTGTTTGTTGAAAAACTTAGATGTAAGTTATGCAATGTCGACGCTATCATTTCGCTCACGAACCCCATATAATAATATTCCATCATCCATGATATGAATTATGTGTTATGTCACCAAAAGGTTATCGTACGGGAAGTAATTCAATAACATAAAATGTTACTATTATTATGATTTTAGATTACATCACTGACTATAATTATGGCACAAGAATATCTATGTGTTATTTAGTTGGCCAATTAACCAACCAACCAACCAACCAACCAACCAACCCACCAACAACCAACCAAGTAAATAGTCTAGGACTTTTTCTAGACTTATGAGGGTGCACTATAGGTACACTAAAGATATAAGGAGGAGTATTATCTACCTTATGTCGTCGCTCGCATGACTAAAAGTCCTATCTCATTTTGCAAATTTTTTAGCTGATTGGAGTTAGGACAACTACATTTTTCTATTCGTGATTCTTTAAATTTTTCAATAACCGTCGTATCTCTATGTTATTTGGATTTTGAGATCCAAATAAAATGATACGACGGCTATATTACCATTTTGAAAGGCAACAAAATGTAAAGAATCACGAATAGAACATTGCAGTTGTCTCAACTCAAATCAGCTAAAAAAATGAGATAAGACTTTTAGTCATGCGAGCGACGATGTTATGTCGTTGTTTAGTGAGAAATGTAAAGAATCACGAATGAATGTGGTTGTCCTGACTCGGGTTGGCTAAAAAATGAGGAAAATGAGATGGGACTTTTAGTCACGCGAGCGACGATGCTTACCAGATTTGTAAATGGTTATGTTAGTCAACTGTTTTTAAAATTAGTTTTCTGTTTCATAAATATACATTTGAATTCAGATCTGCTGTTTCATCGGAAAGTGCAATACCTACGCAGTCAAAATGTATGGAGAAAAATTTTATTCTAAATAATCTACGAAAATTTTCAACGCAGGGGGATCATGTACTGAATTTATACCCTGCTATCCTGTATAACTTTAAAAAAGTAGTCTTCTCCGTCTTCTTGCATATGAGTGAGTTAATGAATGATTTTTTCTTGATTTCACATCAAATTGAAAAATTCCAAACCTCAGACCAAATAAAAAGTCAAGGCGCTGCGAACAATACAGTGAAGCATGCAAAAACTACACCTCCGCTCTGTGCATACACGCTCACACGCACTCATTTACAACCATTTACAATCAAACTACACCTCACTATGTGCACACATGTTTACGAAACCAGCCTCACTTTACTGTTGACAGCCCACTGTCTTGGTTTTTTATTTGGTCTGAGTTCCACACAAACAGAAACGGAGGCACATACTAGTGTAATAGTAATTGATTAATTACCGGGTTATCAGCAGCGTATTTCCTGCCACTCTCTGACCTTAACTCCGGTCCCTCTGATAAGGTTACAACAGATTTAATGCTAAATTAGAACTTCAGAAACTTCTAGCAACATTGCTTGATGCTTAAAAATACGCAAATTAAACTTAAATAAGTTTAATTTGCGTATTAAACTTAAAAAAACTTTGCAAATTAAACTTAAATAAGTTTAATTTGCGTATTTTTAAGCATCCTTCTAGCATATGACGAGATATCGACGAGATCGAGAAAGTAGCTGGCCAGAATTTACCTGCAGCAGCACAAGGCAGAAAAGAGTGGCAAGAAAGGCCTTTTACCCAAAGACTGATCCTTCATCAATTTTGTCTCAATTTAGTTTATTCTTTACTTATACTTTTTAGGGTTCCGAAGCCAAAGGGTAAAAACGGGACCCTATTACTAAGACTCCACTGTCCGTCTGTCAGTGTGTCTGTCGTCACCAGGCTGTATCTCATGAACCGTGATAGCTAGACAGTTGAAATTTTCACAGATGATGTATTTCTGTTGCTGCTATAACATCAAATAATGAAAATAAAATAAAGTTAAAATTTAAAGGGGTGTAAAAGAAACGTTTTTTTACGGCGTTGTATGCCTTGTGGTATGGAAGTTATGGAACCCTTCGTGTGCGAGTCCGACTCGCACTTGGCCAGTTTTTTTAGTTTAACTTTGTTTATTTTTTAATTAAATGAGGCTTATTATTATTCAGCTTATGGCTAGAAGTTGCTTGAATTTGATCATCTATTAAGGATATCTGTAAATTCATTAGAAATTAACGTCCGGGTTGCCAAAAAACTGATCTTTCGAGTCGCAGCAATCGCTGCTGCTTAAAAGAAGAAGACAGCTCATCTGAAACTAATTTTATAATGGCTCCTTCAAACAGGCGCGACACGACACGCGACACAAAGACACCGCAAGTCGCGCAACGAGCGGTGCCTTTGTGTCGCGCGCGATTATATCGCGTGTCGCGCCTGTTCATAGGAGCCTTAATGCGAAAAGATTTGATATTTTGTTTGTGACGCTTTCACGCTTAAACGGCTGAACGGATTTAGGTGAAATTTGGCACATGGGTATACCTCTGGATTAAGACATAGGCTAATTTTTATATCTCGATATTCCCACGGGATCAAGATCTAAGCGGGTGGAACTTCGGGGCGCAGTTAGTTATACCACATAAATTAACAATTCCACCATGTTCAAAATAGTTTTTAAACCAAAAACAACACACGTCCCATTCAATTTCAACAACAAGCATTTACAAAACCATTACCTCCTGAACATCAAAGCCACACATTCACCCACCCATCCAAAACTCACCTTGACACCCGTCGCTTACCCTCACTAAATCTAACTGACGGGCACGTATTTCAAAATGTCACCTTTTTACTAACGTTAATAAATAAGTGGAGACAGTACTTGGCAACTTGGGGTGCAGTTTTAAGTGTTGGAGTTATTTTGGGGCTTCTATCCGCATGGAAACGTACCCCATGGGTGCGATAACAACCGCGTGGTGTTATGCACTGATGCGGAACGATTACCTAGTATCTATTATAGTTTTATGGGGTTTTAGTGAAGTGGGTCTGGAGAATTTAAAGCGGTGTTTTTCTGTAAGAGGGTGGGTAGAAATTTTGCTTTGTTTTGAAGAAAATAGATACTAGCTAATGCCCGCGATTTTGTCTGTGATCCAAGATGAAAAGTAGCCGTTTTCCTTCTACAGGTCCCAGGCTACCTATCTGCCAAATCCGTTCACCCGTTTTAGCGTGATAAACAAACTTACTTTTGTATTTACAATATTAGTTAGGGATTAACCGTGTGATTCTGAAAAACTCTGTACTATTCAATAAAAGCTTTTTTTGTTGCAAAAATTGACAAATTGCTCGTAAAAACATCCAGTCTCAAATTCGAGGCATTTCAGTTAAACCAATTACAGGCACTTTTGAAGTGACAGTTGTTTCCTTCCACATTATCTAATTTCAAGCCCAACGCCCAACAGACCCCAGCTATCTTCCTTTGGTCTTCAGTCCGTTTGGCACGACGCATCTTGCTGTCAGGATAAAGGCTCCTCCAAACAGGCGCGACGCGCGACGTGAATCTCGCGCGACACAAAGGCACCGCTCGTTGCGCGACTTGCGGTGCCTTTGTGTCGCGTGTCGTGTCACGCCTGTTTGAAGGAGCCTTAACAAAAAATTATCACAAGTACTTAACTACTAAAATACGGTGGGGTTTGTGTAATAACAGCCGCTCGGGTCGGTCGATCAGGTTAAACTGCGCTTGCCGCGGTTGGTCCGTGGATGGGTGACCATCTTTACATATCAAGACCTCTCCGTGCCTCAGAAAGCACGTTAAGCCGTTGGTCCCGCGGCTGTCATACGTGGATCTTTGACAGTCGTTACGGATCGTCAGAAGCCCGAAAGTCTGACAACCAGTCTATCCAAGGGGTATCGTATTACCTAGTAATTGGGTTGTAGAGGTCAGATAGGCAGTTGTGGTATTCAGCTACATCCGGTTAGACTGGAAGCCGACCCCAACGTAGTTGGGAAAAGGCTAGGCCTTTGTATTAGTTAATGACTAACTAATAAAAATATGTTCCTACTTCCCGTATTAAGTACTTACATAAAATATAATGAAATAAGGAAGTTGTTCAAACGGTGGGGTGAAGTGATCTTCCGGCTAATTTAGTGTTGCATCATATTCTGGTGGTAAATCTGTAAGCTAGCGCGTTTCCACCTCCCGTTGCGCAATGAACGGTAAGAGTTGCAACATTAAAGTTAAGCAACTATTAAAATTTTGTAGTTTAAAACACAGGCGACAGCGAGGAGACTTTATAGTTTGTCCGATGTAGTAGAATTTTTACTAAGAAAACATGTTAGTAGCATTAAAAAAGTGCAATAAGGTCTGTATACTATGTCCATCTTAAAAGTTCATGTTAATTAAGACTCCTTCAAACAGGCGCGACACGACACGCGACACAAAGGCACCGCAAGTCGCGCAACGAGCGGTGCCTTTGTGTCGCGCGCGATTCTATCACGTGTCGCGCCTGTTTGTAGGAGCCTTTACAAAAAAATCTATTACATAAGATGTTTATCTTATCATTCGTTAACCGAATTATCTAATTTGATGGAAACAATCTTTCTCTATCAACTAGACATTTTGATATTATGAACTTGTTTTATGTGGCAAAATTTCCCAAAAAATCACAGTGTTCGTATAACTTAAACCTCAAACTTACTGGACGTAATTCAAACTGGTGCGTTTCGCTGCGCACACGCCGCACGGTAATTGGCCGGCCGCTGGCTTTGATCTCGCCGCGCACGAATTAGCACTCTCGATTCGAAATCCGAACGAACGCGTTTCCGTTTCCGACGTCTTTTTGTTTTGAATACTCTGTGACGGTTTTTCTCGGTAAGTTGGGAGGTTAATGGTGCTTTTACCCTAAAAATGGGGCATTGTGATGTTTAATATGTGGGTAGGAACAGTTTATGAAGTTACAGTTAATTAAGGAGTATGTCAGAGTTATTCTTAACACCTGGCGCAGTCATATTTACCTACAGTCTTAGTAATCGATTAGGTATTTACTTTCATACATAGGTACTAAGTGTCAAAACTAAAAATCCCTATAAACCGCGATATTCGGGGACCGATAAGGTAATAAGAGAAAAGGGAGAAAGAGTTCCCTATTATAAAAACACAGCTTAATCTGTCTATAATGCTCCCACTGCTTGAACAAAGGCCTCCTTCCTCTCTGTGAGAGGGAGTGGGCCGTAATCTACCACGCGGGCCCTGTGCGGGTTGGTAGATGTCACATGTCTACGAATTTTTGGTCTTCGAATATCTGGTAGCGGCCGGTGTCACTGCACCACTGCTCTATAAAAAGTAAAAAGACATCACCTTACCCGTCAGTTTACTCCAGTTTGAGATTTTTTAAACCAGCATTATATGTCATGCTAACTCAATAGAGCTGCATACGCCACGCCACGATTCCCTTTATGAAAAATGACATCAAAAATCAAAAACATTTTACGCATAAAAATATTCATAGATATTTCCGATACGTTTTTCATAACGGACGACACCACACGTCAAATGCAGGTTTGTTCCGATTAGAACGTCAACAACACACCCCCTATATAACCAATATGAATTTAAAAAAAAAACGTCGACGGATGCGTGTGAAATATCAATTTGATTTTGTTAAATCGAACGCGCCTCTTTTTAAGGGCGAATGTCAATTTTCAAATTAAATATTGGTTTTGATCGCGGATTAAATTACCGAGTCTTGTGATTCATTTTGACGGTTTACAATATGTATTATTGGAAAAATTGAAAAAAAATTGTGAACGTAATAAGTTATCAGTATAAAAGGACCATTAGGTCCTTGTATACTGATAAATAAACACTACCCCAGGACAACATGTGTTAGGTCAAGTAGTCCGGGTAAATAGTAAAGACAACAGACAGTCTTTATGTCTTCTGCTCCGAGAACTCTATGAAGCAAGCTGTATATACAGTATTTTATTATTACGGACACAAACTTCCCTATGTGTTTATTATTTTAGCGTATATCACTCGTGGGTTGCAGCTGAAAATCAGTGTTACGTGGTACACCTTGTGTTGTCATCTGACTTATTTATTTATCCATTTATTTCAGGCATCAAGGCCCAATTAAACACATACAATACAATATTAATATATAACTTAAAAATACATACAACATTATATTTGCACAAAAAACTAATAACTAAAAAAAATTAAAAACTGACCACGAACTACGAAATGTCTGCGTCGTGTGCATTATGCTGAGCTGAGGCCATTTTGGCATTGTAATAATTATTTTCTATTTAGCGTATTTTTTTGATGCAGTGCCAATAAACTTTATTTCTATCAAGACATTTTTTATTACAAACAAAATCTAAAGCAAATAAATATATCAAATCGCAAAATAAACATAACCAATTTATATCTGCCAGAACCACGCGGGAAACACCCAAACAATTTTGAACCCCATTTATTTATCGCCCCAATACAATACACCAAAATCAAAACCAACCTGGATCGCGTTCAGATTTACATTTGCGTTTCATTTTTAAAAAGTTACCTTCTTCCGCTTGCTGTCAGTGAGAAATGGCGGGTAGTGGCTGATTGACGTGGCAGGAAGCGCGGCAAACAGGGGCCACGCTTGGGCCACGGCCCGCCAGGGTGTTGGGTGAGCGAAAAATTGCGCGTCATTCTTGTGGCAACACTGGCGTTCAAGTTGTGTTATGTATGATGTGCCATGTTTTTCATATTTTTCCTAATGTTTTAAACATAAAGTGTATGAATATGAAATGGGAACTGAAATTCGTTTTCGTATTGGAATATTGTTGTTTTTTTGTATTGTTTTCCTTGTCTTCTGCTGAAGTTCGCTTTTAAAACATCATCTGCCTAGCCTTTTCCCAACTATGTTGGGGTCGGCTTCCAGTCTAACCAGATGCAGCTGAATACCAGTATTTCACATGGACTGCCTTTCTGACCTCCACAACCCAGTTACTGGGTAATACGATACCACTTGGGAAGACTGCCCGTAACGACTGTCAAAGATCCACGAATGACAGCGGGACCAACGGCTTCAAGTGCTTTCCGAGGCACGGAGAGGTCTTGGTATGTAAAGATGGTCACCCATCCACGGACCAACCGCAGCAAGCTTCGCTTAACCTAATCGATCGACCTGTGCGGCTGTTACTTAGCCACAAGCCCCCTCCAGTTCGCTTTTAAAACGATTACGGATTATTACTAATGACCCTGTCATCATTATCATGAGCTACAGGCACAGCCCGACATCACCCACTTCTGGATATGGCCTCTCTTTTCCTGTGCCAATACCCACGCTCCTGTTTCAACCTCATCCAGGTATTGACTACGATGGCAACAATGTCGTCTGCCCATCTGTTACGTTGTAGTAGAATTTACATGTATGTACAGACGCCAGCACATCAAGCTACCTGAAACTAAAAATTTTCCCAATTTACTTTAAACCTTATGCATCAGCTATAAAGTTGAAAATCTATTAAAGTAATTTGACAGATCATAGTAGCTTCATGTGTGGCGTCTGTACTTAGTGTTTTATCATTTAATTGTGCATTTAGATGTGTTGTGTTTTTTGTCTCCTGGAAGGCACCAAATACATTATTTACCTAAGTATCTATCTATCTTGAGTGACAAAAACATAGGCTTGTGATAACTTATAAAAAAAAATAACAGCACACTGCGGTTTCACCCGCATAAGTTTCTATCCCGTGGGAATATCGGGATAAAAACTATCCTATGTCCTTTCCCGGGACTCAAACTATCTACATATATACCAAATTTCATCTAAATCAGTTCAGCGGTATAAATGTTAAGAGGTAACAAACAGACAGACAGACAGACACACTTTCGCATTTAATATTAGTATGGATAACGCGTTTCTCCTAACGTGTTCTTATAAAATTCATTGACATGATAACTTTCGCTATAAATGAAGCCGGTAGTTTATTAATTCAGAGCATCTAAAATGGTGCTCTGTGGTATTCCCTCGCGGCGTGTTACAAGGCGTGTTAGTAACGCTTGCCGCTTTGTTCGCCCAAAAGGGAAAAGGTATGAGCTCTGCGGAATAATTTAGTTCGTGTTCAAATAAGAGTTATCTATTTTGATATACCAAGCGCCCGAAGTCCAAATATGACGGTAAAGAGAAAACTGATGCACGAACCACTAAGGTAATTTGCAGAAACATTGTAAGCTGTAATAAAGTTTGTAAATAGTCAAACTGTATTACACACCAAGCATTTGCCCAACCATGTTTGGGACGACTTCCAGTTTAACCGGATGCAGCTGAATACCAGAATTTTATATGGAGCGACCTCCTATCTGACGTCCACAAACCAGTTACTGGGTAACACAATACCCCTTAGTAAAACTGGTTGTCAGACTTTTGGGCTTTGACTACCCGTAACCCAGTGGTTACGGGTAGTCATAATGATAATAAAGAGTATCCTATCTATCCCATTGAACCGGCCAGTCAAAGGCCCTACAAACAGGCGCGACACGCGATATGAGTAATCGCGCGCGACACAAAGACACCGCTCGATGCGCGACTTGCGGTGCCTTTGTGTCGCGTGTCGTGTCGCGCCTGTTTGCAGGAGCCTTAAGCTACCTGCAAAAGAAATCCAATGTCAAAATAAATCTATTACATAAGACACATATTTAAATAACACTTGTCTGTTGTTTGTTGTTGTACCCGTAATATGCACGTGTTATGAATTGCAATAGAGAACGGAACTTGCATGACCTCTGCCAGTTTGTGGTTGATTAATCTAATCGTGCGCTCCATTTGATGTGTTATGTCGACTAGCTGTGCGCGTGCGACTTTGTCTGTGCAGATTTCAAATGATGAAATACGTAGATACATTTTTATTTTCATAGTCAAACTCAAAGAAAAAAAAAAAAAAAAAATATTCAAAGCACTTTTACTTGCAAGTTTACTTGTTGGATAGTCCGCCGGAACTAGTTGGCCGCGCCTTAGGTATGTGAGCGGTGGGACGGAGGGGCGGGGGAGCTTTGTCATTACTCAGTACGTGCGTTGCGAACAATAGGAACTATTTAATTTTAACAATTCAAAAGTGCCTGTACAAGGTTTAATTGAAATAAATGCTTTGAGTTTGAGTTTTTGTTAAGGCTCTTGCAAACGCCGAATCGCGCGCGATACAAAGGCACCGCCTGTTTGGAGTGGAGTGGAGCCTTTAGGCAACCCCGCCGCCCTCACCCCCGTCCCCACCTAAGGCGCGGCCAACTAGTTCCGCGCGGATTATTATAACTAAACTGTCTTCTCACGTCTTCTCACATACTTATGGTCTACTGGCGACCCGCCCCGGCTTCGCACGGGTGCAATTTTTTTTTTCGAATTTCTGATATTTTTGTTTCATACAAACCTTGTTCTGGCAAGAAAAGCAACACAGCAAAAAACAAAAACATTTCGGTGACTTTGTTTTAAACTATGTAAAGATAAGGATTCTATGCTACAGTCTACATTTATTTTTCATTATTTCTTTCGCAGGTCTACTGGGAGAAATTTCTTGAGAAATACCTTTGTACTCAAATGTTATATGTCCGTATCTCTATCTAATAATTATCTAATGTGCGTACATAAATAATAAAATAAACGTAACATAATCTCTAATCTCTGTAATACATGTTTTTGCATACCATACGCAACACACGTCAAAATATTCATTCAATCGTTCAATCAATCATTAAAGGAACATAAACATTCATGCTCTTTTCATTCGTCTTGACATCAAGAACTTCAACAACAACTAACAAAACAAATAGAGTGGAGTCATGGGGTGTTTATAATTTTATAACGATCTATCATCATTGTCTGTGTGACAAATGACATCATGTGCAATTATTGTAAGTTCAATGATTGATAAACTGAGAAATGATTGATATCGTACATTCCTACGGTAGTATTTTGTCTACTTGTTTGTTAAACTTAGCAAAAATGCTGTTTTTCAAATAACTAAACAGATAACATGACGTAGGTAATGAAAAAAATGTAGTCAGCTCCTGGTCTATGTAGAAAAAAAAATAAAAAAAAAAACTTTGTATTAAAGATCCCTGATGCTTACCCTACAGGGGAAAATTGTTTTGTATAGAGATTGACTATGCATTTTTGACGATTAAATAAACTATAAGTGACAGCCCTATGTGTTTAGGCTATTATCGCTCGCTTGGGGCCTGAGTTAGCTTTCTTATTTGTTTTTTCTATGGCTAGGTGATCTAACAACTTTGCGTTTCCATTGTCCATGGCGGCTGATCTAACAACCGCATCAACGATTTACCGACAGTGTTACGAGCGGTAGTAACGTGCGTGTTAAAGGTTACAAACGGAGACTGTAAGTACACAGGTTTGATGGGTCATTCGTCAAAAATGTGATGAATCTGTCTTCCTTGTTGTGTTTTATGATGTCTTACGTAATTATCGTCAAATTTTTTGTAGTTAGGTATTCTCGTTTAAACGAAGGTAGGAAGCAAATGTATCCTTTCTAAACAATGCATAGGTACTAAAAATATTATTGAACACTCGAATATAATATTTACATATTTTCGGTAAGCTGTGCTGGGGCGGCTGCTGCAGGTGTGGAAAACCTCAAACAGCGCAAGTACTACAATCTCTTTGGAACTTATTATATGTTTGAGCCGTTAGGTGTTGAGACACTAGGGTCATGGGACCCGAGTGCCCACTTAGTATTTCGAGAGATCGCCAAGCGGTTAGTCGACTTTTCGCGTGACCAGAAGGCTGGCCTATTTTTTGGCCAAAGAATAAGCATTGCCACACAACGGATGCAGCTGAATACCAGTATTTTAAATGGAACGAATGCCTATCTGACCTCCACAACCCAGTTAGTGGGTAGTACGATACCCCTTGGTAAGACTGGTTGTCAGACTTTCGGGCTACTGACGACCCGTAACGACTGTCAAAGATCTACGAATGGCGTCCGGGACCAACGGCTTAACATGCTTTCCGAGGCACGGAGGGGTCACGGTATGTAAAGATGGTCACCCATCCACAGACCAATCGCGGCAAGCGTAGCTTAACCTGATCGATCGACCTGTGCGGCTGTTATTATTTACCCACAGGCCCCTCCTTATATACCCAAAAAACTGTTAGCCTGTATCATCCCACGGCTGGACAAAAGCCTCTCCCCATGACTTCCAGCTCTTTCGATCCAGGGCTAAAGTGGACCACTGGTCGTTTGTTAAAATAATATTGTTATAAACTCCTATATTTTTATTTTATTTAAGTTTTTGAATATGTTCAAATCTGTTCCTTACATAGTCTGTATTGTCGCAAATAAACACTTTTCTACCTTTTGTTTTCTTTTAGAAAAACTTGAGAAAACACAGCATAGTAGGACCCAGTCGGCACAAAAAACTTACTAAACCTCGGAGCAGTAAAGCTTTCTTTAAGTCTCAGTTATTTTGTTTATTCAGTTGAATTTAGCACTGACTGCACCCACGACAAAACAACCGCCAAAAACATGATCCTGTCTTTCCTGTCGCGCAGTCGGGTAAAAAACTCCGTAGAATCTTCCCTCAAAACTGGCATTTATAAAATCCCCTACAAATGGAAATAGCGTTCCAAAATCTTGGTACGTATAAATTGTGCATAATGGTTCATTTTTCACGTTCTCGCCTCAAAATTGTTTGTCTTTATTGTTTGTTCGCCATTTCTGATTTATGTATGCGGTAGGAGTTCTGACAGGCACGACACTGACTGACGCGAGCGAGGCAAGCGAACTTCCTCGAGATGTACTTTACAGTTTACACACTTATCTTTTGCCCTCCACTCACCCTTTGAAGGTGGAGGTGAACTTAGTTATGGGAGCTTTAATGGGGAATTTAAATTAATTCTTGAAGTTGAAGGAATTAAAGTTATAAGCTCTCGTAGAATGAAGAATGGTCCGAAAAAAGCTACGGTGAAACTTAAGAAAAGATATTGCTAATCCATTGCTTTATATGTTTGAAAAATTTGTCTGTCCAACAACGTTAATAACGCAATGAATGTTCTTAAACTGTCAAAATGAAAACCGTTCCTACTGTTAGTGTGTTACGCAATCACCCCGCTGCGCTGGTCATATTTGAATCGGAGGGACTGAACTTTGTAACTTTCGTTCATACAAATTGTACAGACGCCAGCACACCAAGCTAACCGAAACTGTCAAATTTTCCCAATCAACTTTGAACCTTATGATTTAGCAATAAAGTTTAAAATCTATTAAAGAAATTTGACAGATTTTAGTAGCTTGATGTGCTGGCGTCTGTACTATAGCCTAAGTAAATCAAAATAATATAAGAATTTCATCGGATACATCTTAGATCTGGACCCGTTGGATGCGAGAAGCACAGAACCGGTTGAAGTGGAGGTGCTTGGGGGAGGCCTATGTCCATCAGTGGACGTCTTTCGGCTGAAATGGTGATCGTAGATTTTAGTTCTTTATCCTAATGGATCTGTAATTGCAATCCTTCTGCATTCGAGTAATAGGATATTTGCTACACGTATCATTCTTGGAAAATATTTTTAGTTTCGAAACTCACTATACATCATAATCTTAACATACAACGAGTTTTGATTGGCTAACACTGCGTCAGGAGGCGTCACGACACGACACGACATAGTAGTATGAATCCAGCTTAGGAATTTCACCGAAAAATATCGTTTACACGTTTCCCATTTTTTCCCATTGTATCATTGTCTGCAGCAGACCCGGTGAAATTTCCTAAGCTGAATTCATACTACTATATCGTGTCTCATCTTAACATGAACATTTTAATTAAATTATATATTTTTTCTTGTTTCAGGTAAGAACGAGTCGTTTTTGGGTTGTGAAAATATTAAATAAAAATCTTAATTAATTATGATTCATTCGAATTATGATTTTTATTAGATTTATGATAATATTCGAATTTATAATAAAGCTCGAGTAATTAAATTAATTTAAGCTTCTTTTCTCTTGAATTTGAGGTAAGTTTATTATAAATTAATACATGTAAGTCTGTGACATTCAGAAAATGCTGATTCTCAGCCTAGTTTGAATAAATGAATGCTGATTATGCTTTTTAAATTGTTCTTAAAACATTTTCCATGCTTTTTTATAGGAACTTATTCGTATGAGCGACTGTAAATTGCAAAGTATTGATATTGTAATAAACTACGCTTTACATGTATAAAACATAGCGAGAAAAACCACATAAATCTCAGTTCCGGTTTATGCGTCAACACAAAATAATGGAGTATTCTCCAAAATCCAAGCAACCATGATCTAAAACCCAAACCACTGAAATAACATGGCAAATTTACCAAAACAGCCATAAAATGCCAAACAAGATTGATAGCAATTAGCCCCTATCGTACCTGTACTAACGGAGATTGGGGGAATACGTCCCCCAAATTAGATATTAATTTAAAATCCTCCCCATCCTTTCCTTGCTTCAAAACGTGTTTGCGCACAAGCCTGTGATGAATATTATTGAATAACTCAACTGTCATTTATAATCTTTGGGACAAACTCATTGCTAAGACAACAGAGAAATCAGTTTCTGGCAATTTCAGCAGTAGCAGTTCTGCTATTAAATTCGATATCTATTTAAAAATACTGGTTTCAGTGAAGATGTCAGATCAATGCTTTTTATGTCTCAAAAAATGATTAGTATGAAAAAATTACAACGTCAAATAATCCGTCTGCAACTAAAAAGTTAAAAAAGACGTCAATTTTCAAGCAATCTGATGCAGTTGGTGCCATCAAATCTGAGATTGAACTAAAATAACTGTCATGAACTACTTACTGTCGCCCAGGGTAATAAAGAAGATCTTGATGATTTGTAGTGTTTAAACGATAAGAAAATACATGAACGACCTTCTAGAATACTAGGACAATCCAATTACATACTTTGACTTAGTACGTACATCATTTTCATAAATCATTATTCTGACACAGTCTTTTAATAAAACATAATATGTCTACGTCTTTTGTAAGCCCCAAATCTTAAGGAAAAACTTACGACATATACAACTAATCACATTGGATCAATCGGAGCAGTTCAGTCGGTGACTGAGTGGCAGATTACAAGGCTCTCGTCAAATGATAGCTTAAAAATATCCATTTGTTTTCGTTTAAACGAATCTAAGGCGGTAGGTAGGTGGATACATTAATTTGCATGATCCTTGGATTAAAAGAAAGCTGAATGGGATTTGAAAGTGCTCAGAATAGACACCTATCTAACCGGGGGCGGTTTTCTGGAAAGAAGTTGTATTGGGGATTAACATACATTTACTCAAAATCGTAACATTTTTGTTACTGAGTTATTATAGTTTACAAAAAAGTGAGCAGTGGTGACCCAGTGGTATCGGCCTCGAGTCGACTTACGAGTTACTTACTTAGGTCGTGAGTTCGAACCCAGTCTGGCACTTTGCGTATTTAGTTTCATCTTCACTTCTCTCAAAACGGTGAAGGAAAACATCGTGAGGAAACCGGCATGTCCTAGAACCTCGATTCGAATACATGTGACACCTACCAACCCGCACTGGGCCCGCGTGGTGGGTTACGGATAGGAGGCTAATGTCCCAGCAGTGGGAACATTATAGGCTGACTACCGCATAAGTTTCGATCCCGACGGAATATCGGGATAAAATGTATCCTATGTCCTTTCCCGGGACTGAAACTATCTCTATACCAAATTTCATCTAAATCGGCTCAGCGGTTTAAGCGTGAAGAGGTAACAGACAGACAGACACACTTTCGCATTTATAATATTAGTATGGATTATGTATGCTATGTTACAAAAAAGTAAGGTTAGTTATAATAATTATATCTGACACTTAAAATACTACAGAAAATTTAAAACTATATAAATTAAAGAGCTTACCACAGTTACCACACAGTTTTTTGTCTACAAAAGTTGAAAGAAACGACTTTTCAATCCGAGATTCTTTCACTAGAGAAGCTATGAAAGTGGGAGAAGGAATAAGCTAAGAAACTACGGTTAACTTCAGTTGAAACTTAAAGCAAGGAAGCTTAAAAGGCACTTACATTTTTCTCAACGAAACCTTAAAAAAATATGATTTTCCTACTTGAATGGAGCTCAGGTTCGGGGATGTTATAGGTTACTGTTGTGGTATTTTCAAGGTAGGTATGACTATAATAAAACGGTTGATCTAGCGGGTAGGAGTAAATTGAGAAAATATCTTCCAAAAACAGGTGCCGCCGGAAAATTCAAGTTTAATGCACTGTGCGTTTCATTTTAAGCCTGGAACACCTGACCGTGTGGTGCAAGAGAACAGAATTTAGCGATATTATGACGAAAAACTTCTGTATAAGTGTCGTACGAAAAAGCTTCTCATGATTTCAATTTGAAAGTTCCCTTGAATGTACCATTGTAGTTGCGGCTTACTTAGTTGCACTTAGATTGTCCTGTTTTTTTAAGTGAAAACTATTTAAGGTGCGTTGGGCATTTTTAAAAAATGAGAAAACAAACATTGAACTCGCGCCACTGTTACCGTAAGCGACAACGCGCGTGTTTTGTTTATAAGACGATTCAAAAAATACTCGCCTCGAATGTGCTCGGCTGTCCTCGGGATGTACTCGGTTTTAATGTATATCCGATATGTCAGTGAGTGGTGGCAAAGTATTCTGTTTGTGTTTTGTTTTCACTTCTGTCAGCACTCCCGGAATGCTACTATTTTTTTTTATTTAATGACTGGAGTATTTGTACTCTTTTTACCATTAAAATATCCATACTAATATTATAAATTCGAAAATAACTCTGTCTGTCCGTCTGTCTGTATGTTACCTTTTCACGCCTAAACCACTGAACGGATTTCTATAAAATTTGGCAGAGAGATAGATTGCATGGGGAAGGACATAGGATAGTTTTTATCGACATACTCGTACCTCGCGGGCGGAAGCTAGTAATGTAATAAACCTGAGATGTTGGAAAAGCAATTTTATTATAAATCGCCGTCGCTCACAACTCACACATCCGTACCCGCTTTCTACAAAAGGGGTGCGAGTTCATACCCTGTAACCAACCACAGACAACTGAGCAACCAGCTTAAACATAATTCGGGTTTACCCCCAAATTAAAGGCACAATTACAATACACGACTGCCTCTTTGGTGTTTTGGTCGCAAACGCTACTGCTACGATGACACGTTAACTTTGAGGTGATATATTGAAAAAAAAAACCGGTCAAGTGCGAGTCGGACTCGCGCACCGAGGGTTCCGTACTTTCTAGGTATGTAAATAGTTTATAACGGGATTTTTTTTAATGTACCTCCAAATTTACGGTTTTCGGTTTTTTTCTTTTATTTGTGCTACATGATCTTGCTTCTTGCCAAATATCATGATTCTAAGTCGACGGGAAGTAACCCTATAGATTTTGATTCTCTTGAGAGTGTCGAAATATACGTTTTTTGCGGCATAAACGGCCGTAGCTTTTTTTACGTTAACTTAAGTGTTTGATTTTTTCACAGCTTCAAGGGACTGTAGACCTGAGTATATGGTTTTAATTTCAACTCGATACCTCCACGCGTTCCCGAGATAAAGGGTCTTGACAGACAGACGGACGGACGGACAACGAAGTGATCCTATAAGGATTCCGTTTTTCCTTTTGAGGTACGGAACCCTAAAAATGTGGTTTTTCTATTTCGTGGAACTTGTTAAGTACCTATGTGGAATAGGGATTTAACATTTTGGTATATGTTTTTTGACTCTTTGGTCTAGTATCATGTAAAAGGAATACACGATTGAACGACTTTTTCTCGATACAAAAAAAATTGCAAAGTTATATCTACTTTTTTAAGAACTTTTTTCGACATCACTGAGAGTTATTCAATGGAATTTACTTTAAACCATAGAGAATTACCATAACAAAGTTTACTTAAAGTAGTTTAAAAAATTCATTTATTTTGTTAAAAAAGGAGTAAATTAGTTTTGGCACATACGTCGTTTTATTCCGAGCGCACGCACATTATAGCCATCTCTCTTGTTTTGCGTTTTAAAAGTAATTGCATCACTTTCGCTCCCTTAGTAGATCAGTCGCTACGATTTATTTTCGAGGTAGCGCCTATACATCGCTCCCGCTTTTGATTTGTACCTCTAAAGCCCGATTCACTCGTTGCCGTCAATTCGGTTATTACGTGACCTACCTCGCAATTTGCATGTTTTATTTTCCTTCTACCCGTTAACCATGTTGATGAAGTGGGTTGGCTGTTAATCGTCGTACGTGTAGCTGTTAAGGGCGTAAAAGATGCTGTAGCTTGTGTGCACTCGTATTTTTATTGGGCCAATTTCTCTTATGGAATTGGTATCCATGTTTAAGTTATGATAATGGTCTTGCCTCTTTTCCTTCTTAGGCCATATGAGCCTGCTCGATGCTTGGTTAGCTGCTTTTTATTTTCTTGACGGCTTTTCGAACGCATTTTCTTTTAATTTCTATCTTCAGGAGTGTCAGAATCACTATCTTATTAACATTCTTTGCCTCCTTTCTTTGTGTTGTGTTGGGCCTCCCTATGCAGTTCCTACATTATTTTTTTTTTTAAATCTGTTAACCGTAAATTTGTAGTTACATACCTACAGATTTGTACGGAACCCTCTCGGTGCGTCAGTCCGACTCGCATTTAACTAAGACTCGCTACAGTTCCTGACTTGCATCACTGTTCTACAGGTTAGGGCGAGGGTGCGAACCCTAATACACCCTACTTCGCAGCCCTTAGAACATAGGGTGCCGTATTATTGTAGTGATATTTGAATAAATGTTGCGTTTCCATGTCTACCTGGCATCGTCAACAGTTAACTGTTTGTAAACATGTCTTAACGTTCCTATCTTTATTTTTATGAAGATACGAACAGGGTTTCGTAAACGTTTTAAGGGAACTTCTACTTATTCGCCGCTTCCAGGTTTGTTTCCAGCTTGGTAAGATTAGATGGCGACGGAAAAAGGACGGTCTTCCTCAGGGCAGTGTGTTGGCGCCATTGATTTTTAATAATGGGACGGTGTTCCTCAGGTCAGTGTGTTGGCACCATCGCTTCTTATAAAATAATGGTCTTCCTCAGGGCACTATGTTGGCGCCATCGCTTTTAACATCTACACAAACGACCAGCCTGTTATTAGTTACCCAACACACTAAACGCGTCCGCGCGTTTACGCGACTACTGTGTTATTTATTTCTGCTGTTGTTTTGATACGACTTCAAAGTGATATGTTTAGTAATTAAACTAACAAAATTCACATAGGTAATTTACGAGATTAGAGTCACCTTTCAAGTAATAATAATAATAATAATAATAAATTTTATTCAAAAAACATAAGGTATGGTGTTAAATACAGTTTTCTTAAATCTATGTTAAATTCACACATAATTTTGAGCCTGAACTAGGAAAACCTGTGTTTCAGGCGATTTCAGGTAACATTAATTTATAAAATAATCACATTATTGGCATATTAATCTTATCTATGTAAAAGGTGTATAAAATTATAGTACTTATACTAACTTAAAACTTAGCTAACTAATTAAAAATAAACAATGAGCAATCTTTACTTTAGCACAATTAATAACTTCTCTGTATCTTCATAGGACATTGTTTGTAAAGCTTCCTTAAGGATTTTCTTGCAGTTATTGTGATTCAAAGAGTAGATATTACCTTTTTTATTTAGTCTGTTATAGAGTAGAGGACCGAGGTACATATAAAATTTGGCTGTGAAAGCATGTTTCGTACTTATTTGAGGGCAAACTATATCTTTCCGTCTCTTATTAGTAATATCAGTGTTATAAGGAAGGGCTGCGTGTTGTTTTAGTACAGTGCTCATTATAAATAACTGTCGAACTGTTAGAACCTCACAAGCTTTATACAGAAGGTTAGTAGGGAACAGGAAAGGCCGGCAAGTAGACACCTTGAGAATAGCTCTTTGAGCTCTTTCAATGGTCAATAACAAAGTTTTACTCGCCCCACCCCATGAAGTTATACAATAGGTTAAAATAGACTGACATAAAGCAAAATATACTTGCCTAATTAATTTTGGATCTGCAATAAATCGTAACTTTTTGAAAACGAATATGAGCTTACGAATTCTATTATTTAGAGCGTAAATATGGTGTTTGAAGGAAAGGGTTTCATCTATTATTATGCCTAGGTATTTTATTTTGTGAGTTTTTATTATATTAGGACATTTGCATTGGTTATCTGTTGGTACTGGGCAACAATGGGCATGTAATGCTGAGGGGACATGTGTTATTTGCTTGCGCATCGAAAACTTAATGAAATTTGTCTTCTCTGCGTTTAGAGTTAGTAAATTATTTTTAAGCCATTTATTTACAATATTGAAACCGTGTTGCGCAAGCTTGTAGACTTCATTCTCTGAGTCAGCCGAAAAAAGTAGAACAGTGTCATCAGCGTACGTAATGATAGTGCCATGCTCTAGCTTTAGATTGCAAAGGTCATTTATGTAGATCAAAAACAGAGTAGGCCCTAAAATACTTCCTTGGGGGACACCATAAATTGTGGTTTTTTGAACAGTGCTGAGAGCATTGCCAATTTTTACGCACTGGGAACGTTTTTCTAAATAATTTTGGAATAGTTTCAACTGGGTGCCTCTTACACCCATGCTCTCAAGCTTGCGCAATAGTATTGGAATGGAAACCGTGTCAAAAGCTTTAGCGAGGTCCAGGAAGATTCCTACTGTGTGGTTACCCTTGTCAAGTTCTTCTGCAACAAAGTTAGTCAGATGATGTACCGCATCGGCAGTTGAAACTTTAGGCCTAAATCCAAACTGCCGTTCAGACAAAATTGATTTATTTTCTAAATATTTCAATAACCTTTTATTTATAATTTTCTCCAATATTTTTGAAAAGGAAGGCAGTAAAGCAATAGGTCTATAATTTGAGACTTGATCTTTGCTACCTGATTTATAGACAGGGATAATTACAGCTTTTTTGAGACACTCTGGAAAATGACCTGAAGATAAACAAATGCGGAAAATGTAGGTTAGTGGTGGTACCAAAATGTTCTTGAATTTTTTAATAATTTTATTCGGAATGTTGTCCCAGCCAACGGCACAATCGTCTTTCAAGGTCATGATTATACTTTCTACCTCAGACTCATCAGTATCTAGCAGCGCGAAGGATGTTAAAGCAGTGCTGCATGTAAAGTTAGTGCTCGTTAGGTTTTGGGATTGACCCAGATTTTTTTCTGCCAGACTCTTTCCAATATTAACAAAGAAATTATTTGCTATGTTAGCGGATTCCAACGGCGACGAGTGAGCTTGTAATAAACCTGAAGATGACTCATATTGTTTTGAAATGTACGTAACGTCTTTAATATATTTCCAGATCTTTTTACTATTTGTTCCAGCCTTTTCCAATGCCATTTTGTCGTAGGTGTGCTTAATTTTTTTAAGGAGATCGTTACAATAATTTCTATATCTTTTATATGAAAGTTGCAATACTGTATTATCTGGGTAAGATCTAGCTTTCATGTGCAGTTTATCTCTGTGTTTCATGCAGCGAATAAGACCAGGTGTGATCCATGGTTTTATATTGTGATTTTTGTTGCTTAACTGTGATACGACTGTGTTTTTCTGAATAGCATTACGTAAGTTATCAATTACATACAACATGCAAAACTGCGGGTCAGCGGAATTATAGACTGGATCAAAATCGATGACGCGTAAATCTTCTTCAAGTTTATTTATATTAAGTGTTGACGAGTTTTGGCGAGTGTTTTGGTTAGGTAATTTACAATTTAGGGTTAGTAGGACAGCATTATGATCGGTTATTGTTGAGTTAACAACAAGTGCAAGTGAAGGGAAATTCGATTTAAGCATGATATGATCCAAACAAGAGCCACTGTGGTGTGTAGGAAAGCAGTGTGCTGGGAGCAGGCCATGAAAGGCGCATAGGTTGAGGTAGTCTTGAGCAGGCGCATCAGTACTTCCTGGAAGAATATTGATATTAATATCTCCAATTACAATCATGTTTTTAATGGATGACAGGTCTTGTAAGGTCTCGTTCAGAGAGTCAGTAAAAACATTAGCATTTTTAAAAGACGGAGGTCGGTACAATGCTAATATCGCAAAATCTGATCCGATTTTAACTAACAATCTGTTACAGTCGTGCATATCAGGTTCCTCAACAGAGACATTCAGATCATTTCGTGCATAAACTATCACCCCATCATTTTGGTTGTAATTCACAGTACTTCTATACATATTGTATCCCGGGATTAGAGGTATGTTATAATGTTTGGCAAGCCAGCATTCGGTTAAAACAATAACGTCACAATTTATGTTTAGGCGCTGCTGAAACGTACTAAAATTATCGAAATTCTTAAAGACACTACGAATATTTTGTGTTAGTATGGTTAGTGGAGTTTTGTAGCTGGATAGATATTGTTTACAGTTTTCCGCTTCACAAACTTTGGACTCAGATACAGAGAAATTATCTAGATCGTCAATTAGATTATTAATCATAGTGGAAGTTAAGGGATTAAGGTCCGAGAAATATCTTATTTACGGCGCTCTTAGGCGCCACCATAATCTACGGAATTTATGTACCATTTTTCAGCCATTATTTTCGCCGGGCAGTCCGCAGCACCAGTCACATGTTTGAAAGGTTTTTTAAAATGCAGGCAGGTAGCGCATTTTGGTTCATCAGCCTTTTTTGGACATTCTTTAACCGAGTGACCTTGATCACCACAGTGGCCACAGGTATATGTTGTCTGCCGACATGACTTGGCCGCATGTCCATACTGTTGACACTTATAACAACGTGTGACCAAAGTAAAGTCTCTCACAGGGCATGACGACCAATTTACAAAAACTCGGTCTTGTGATACTAGGGCTTTGCGTATGACTGCAGATACTTCCACGATAAAATTACAGGTCTCAGTGTCTCTCTTACCTGACTTATGGCTTAATTTAATAGAGCTCAAAAACGACTCAAGGCTGCAGTCCTGAAGTTTTTCGGCAAGATTTTGGTTGTACAAGCAGGTAAAAACCTCATTTTCCTGCATGGTTGATGGCACTCCTATAATCACAACCCTAGGCTTCCTTTTATAGGTGTGCTTCCTTTTTTAAGTGTGTTTGGGGAGCCAATATCAATCTGCGTAGCCTTTTCCCAACTATGTTGGGGTCGGCTTCCAGTCTAACCGGATGCAGCTGAACACCAGTACTTTACATGGAAAGACTGCCTATCTGGCATCTACAACCAAGTTACTGGGTAACACGAAATCCCGTGGTAAGACTGATTGTAAAAAATATTAAATTAATATTTCAGTGTATTGGAAAAAAAAAAGACTGATTGTCAGAATTTTCTACTGAAATATTAATTTATTTTGATCTTTAGGTTTAACCACAATTTATATTCTTAGCTGCTCTTACAATAAAAAAAAGGACTCTTATAATAATCAGCCCACACTACTAAGTACAGCATTCCAAATTCCAACAGGTTTCATAATATAATTAATAAAAACTACAGACGTTACCCATTCCTACACGCACAACCTCCAATAACCCAATTTAATTCCAGAAAAAAAAAGTGAAAAAAAAGTCATAACATTATTTCGTAACAAAATGGTCGCCCACGTAACCCTTCGCTCACGAGCGTCGGTCCATAAGACCCTCTATTTACATATTTATATTTACTATACCCGGTTATTGACCTACTATCGTTCAGTGTATTGGAAAAAAAAACTGTTTGCACAATACTTTACAAATATGCTTATACGGTCAACGTAAATGAAACTGATGAGATAATGCTTGTGAAATTATATCAGGAATTAAAGTGCTCGGTAATCTTACTGGTTTTTGTTAAAGAAAAAATGTACAGTTTTCTATTACCTACTGGTTGAATAGTTCTTTAGTTTTTAGCGTATTATGAAAAGTATTCCTGCAAGTACTTTTGACATTTTAGACTAATTCGTGTTCTTTAGACTCTTGGTAACAAAAAACTTGATAAAAAAAAGTATTTTCGTTGTAGTAGAATTGTTTTAAAGTGCCTCGCTCTGTAAATAAGGCATTTGGAACCCTTTTCAAACTGTCACTTAGAACCTCCGAGCTGTCGTCACTATTTCAATCTGGTGGTTTGTGGTTTTTTTCAAGATTGATTCTTCCTTTTTGGTAGTGATCTAAGTATTAAATAACTTTTTCATTATGAAAGCTGTAGCTAACATTGCATATGCAAAGACATTTTCATGTAAGTACACTACTTACCTAAAAATATATTACAAAAATAATGTGCAATGAAATAAAGTTTTAGTATTTTCTTACTCTACAAAGATATTTACTCAATCGCTTGGAACCACACAAAAGCAAGTTAACCTAACTATAAAATTCAACAATGTTATCAACGTTTTTTGCATGAATAAATAAATGGAGTCCCGATGCGCTCAGTGAGGCGACTTGGTCCCTCACAATCTGAAAGTTGGCACTACCTACTCTTCTTGCTTCGGGGCGAAATTTTCAAGGCGGATTCTCTTGTCATGCTCTCAGAAGTCCGAAGTCCCTGTTGAAGTCTCTGAATGTTCAGAAATAAGTATTTAAGCCCTCCTTTGTTCTTTGACACTTTCAATTAAAAAGCTTCATTTCCAGTTTGATTAAATACGAATACGCTCACGTAGTTTTTATGCAATAACGTTTCAATTAAGAATTTGGCAAAAGGAAAAAATATTTAAAAAACAGCCTTTGGAATATTTTGTGCGAATAACGTAATTTGGAAGAACTGAGAGAGAAATTGCTGAGGACATTAAATATCGCAATGAATGTAAGCAATAACGGAGAACACATGAAGTAAAAAATTCTCATATCACTAGTGAAGATGCAAATATGCAAATGTACAGTTCAAGACTCGAAAATATAGGTTACTAGAACTCACAGGAAACGGTTATGTGCTGATGCAATCTTGAACTCAACGCCATATGACTCCAAAGTTATACTGAGGTCTTGTAATATACACACATTTATGATGGAAGTCATTATTAGGGCAGATTTATGCGTCTAAGATCTAAAGGTAAAAGAAAAAAAATAAGACAAAAAAAAGAAAAAGGAGAAAACGAAAAGGCAAAGAAGTTATAGGTGCATTAGATTTGTTGCAGTCTTGCAACAAATCTAATGCACCTATAACTTCTTCAAAAGAAAAAAAGAACGAATATTACGATTTATTATAAACGAATTATTCAAAAAAATTTGAGAAATTTTAGACTCAAGACTGTCTAGTCTTGAGTCTAAAATTTCTCAAATTTTTTTGAATAATTCGTTTTAACCAATCGATCCCGGCGTGGTTTGATGTTGGCCCATTACAATAGAAAATCAATTGCGATTAAGCGGTTAAATTCATATCTGGACCAAAACTCAAATTTTTCTCCTTAATTTTGAACACCTACGACAAGTTTTGTCATTTCAACATCAAAATCTCGGTCCACCCGAACTAAATGATCGATTTCTCTCTTTAAACGCTCAATTACGAGTTACGACTTTCCTCCAATTAATTTATCATTACCAAATATGACGTGATCACTTAAACCTTGATTGTGCAACATTCAGTATCTTTGGAATTAAGGGATTTAGCAGACACTGATGCCCGTGATTTCGTCTGCGTGTATTTTGTATTTATTATTTTCTTTTAATTTGTTTACTGTAAAGTGTTGGAAGTCAATTCCTTGGCTACAAGGTTGTGCCTATGTAAGCCCTGCATCTTAAGAACCACTAACTCCCAAAATACAAGATTTACTTAGTTTGGGAGTTGGTATATCATCAATTACGTGCTGCTGTACAACCATCAAATTCCTTATTAAATTGTACTTGTACAATGTACATACATTAAGTTCTACTACTACAATCTGTCTTTCTTTAATAGATTTTCAACTTTATCGCTAAAGCATAAGGTGCAAAGTTGATTGGGAAAAATTGACAGTTTTGGGTAGCTTGATGTGCTGGCGTCTGTACATTGAAGCGAAATAAATTTTATTTATTATTTCATGATTTCTTAATAAAAATATCCAAGATGAAAGTAGTGTATGTCCCAGGCTACCTAATTCGGTTTAATATCTGTCAAATTTTGGTTCAGTGGTTTAGGCGTGAAAAAGTAATATACAAGAAAAATTACTTTCGCATTTATAATTTATGTAATAGTAATTATGTAGAAGTACGCCTCGCATTTTGGCGACTCTTTGAGCGATCACCATCGCTGAAAATCTCCATAAGGCGTTTGAACGTAAGTGTCAATATTTAATGATAAATTGACCCTAGTGCTTGAGAAATGTGGTGTAGAGTATCGAGTTTCTGTTGTGCAACGTTACAATATGGTTCTATATGGTGTGTATATATGGTCTTGTGAAGCTATGTTCCTATTATATTACGGGTCAGCCGCTAGACTTGTGCAAACATTGTGTTCTGGGAACTGATGAAGTATGATATGGGTGTTGAGTTGATTTACAAGAGAATTCTATAAATACTATTGTGTAGAATCAAGTTCTTCTAACTTAATAGATAGTGTGTTGCTGGGGAGTTTGTTGCTCTGCTTCTTCCCAGCTAAAACACTAGGAAGTGGTGAAGGGCGTCTTAGGGGACTGTCTTATATAATTTTGACGTTAAAAAAGTGCTGATTCAAACTGTAATTTGAATTAAAGATTTTCTATTTTTAATATTTTTGAAAATTGTCACTCAGATTTCAATTTGTCTGCATATACATAACAGTTTTTCAGTTTTTTTTTTAACAATTTTGATTAAGACACTGTCATAGCTCGCTTAAAGTACCCTTCCGATCGCAAAATCAAGTGATTTATACAAAGGCAATGTGGTAAGGGTGGCGTAGATTTCATGCGACAATAACATTCTATTGTATTGTACGCAAATTACAAACCTGTTACTAATTGCGCACCTGCGCAGTAAACCAACGAGTTACCAGAGTGTATCAGACATCTGGTTCTAGCGAAACACACTTCTAAATATATATTGTTTGTAATTTATAAATACTAGCCTGGGGGATACTAAATACTGCTTTTTGAAATACCTGCTCCACCATTTTCGCATAATTATTATGTATGGAACTGATATATAAACTCACGTTTTCTTCCCATGGGATAAGGCACTATAGGTATATCTAGAACACTACTACAATTCTTTCTTATCTAGGTACACCGAACACTAGGTACTACAATTCTTACTTACCTAGGTACACCATTTTTTCATGGACGTTCGTATTATATCCACGTGGTAATTGCGTAACACACTCACAAGCCCAACGCCATTCATTTTGACAATTCAACAATATTCATTGCGTTATTTACGTTGTTGAGCAGAAGAACTTTTCAAACATATGAAGTAATGGATAATAGATATCCTTCAAAATCACTGACTAAACGCACTCGCCACTCAAAAATTTTAATACAAATTTTAAAACATTTAAGCTAAAATTCTCTCACCACCGGTTCCAATATCACATAGATCAACCCTCATCTCCCCACAGGCCATAGATGTCCTCTTCATCAACAACTCAGTAGGACAAACCCGGGCCATAAATCATGGCGTCCGTGGATTGGCGCTAACGTCCACATCCGCCCACAGACTATCAATTTCGGAGCCGTCTAGCCAGACCATAAGTTATCGAATTTGTACCTCGATTTTGGGGGGTTAAGTATTGATTGCTGGACTTTACACTGTTGGAGACAACGGTTTATTAAGTGTTAAGTTAGCACTAAAACGAATTAAATGATCTCAACGTGCTTACATCACATGTAAAATCAGCCAGAGAGGAAGCGAAAATGGTGATGCAAATAATTATACCGTTTCACTGTGCTTGACTCCGATTTTTTAAAGGCTGATCGAGTCTTTAATTAGTAAATCTGCTGTGACATCTCATGAAATCACTTCACAAGAGATGTGGCAAAAAACAAATGGTTAGGTTGACTCGCAACCAGCGAGTGTTGACTAGATGTATGTATGAACGTAAATGAAGCAAAAGGAATAATGATGATGATGATGAATGAAGAACGTAAATGAAGTACATACTCCTTTTGCGCCGTAGGTCGCAGTGTATAGTTTCTGTGTACCTCCATGGAAAGGTGTGAGTTTATGTTGATCAGAAACCGATCTTTAGCCGTATAATCACTCTAAATTCCAAACTAAGGTTGATTGTTTTGAGTCTTGAATGTATTAACAGACACTGCACGTGTATCTAATTAATTCTATGAAGTGTTACACGCATAACGTGGCACAGCATCTAAATTGAACACAAACATCGGTAGGCCAACAAATCCGATTACACGATACAGGAATCAACCCTTCTCTGTCCTTTACCACAAAAGATGGAGGCTTACGTAACTGACGTATTACGTCATCAGTGATGTCAAAATTATAGCTGTCATCTCCCTGTCATCGCAAAATTTGAAAATGGCACTATTTCTGCAATAGTAGACTTACTCTTTATCACGTAGAACCTAATTAAGTCATTGCTTCATTAGAAGCTGTGTGTTTGGCAGTACCCGCTGTAAGTACAACTTTGAAAAGCTCTCAAAGGCGTGTTATGGATAGAAATGCATACCGTAAAATAGAAACGCATTATTCATTCAATCCATTAAAAAATTACGCGTAATATTTCATATTTTGTTTTTACGATAGGGGAGGACATTTTCTCGCGTTGTTAATAAATTATTAGGCTCCTATAGATTTTTTGTACTAATTGGACCACACGGTACGTGAGGGTTAGTAGAGTGGCGGACATAATTAGTTGAGTTTATTTTAGTGCAATTATTTTGAGGGGTTGCAAGCGTAAAGTTTTTTTTACAATAAATTCTTTTTACGTTGAATTAAGTCCATCTGTGTATCGGATATGAAGCCTTTTTCGTCGGACAACGATTTGTAAAACAGTTTAAAATCAAACTTCTTAATTTATTATTTAATCAACTAGCAACTTTAAAAACAACCCTGAATATTAAAATACTAAATCACTTATTCAACGACCCATAATCACACTTCACACTAATATTATAAAGGCGAAAGTTTGTGTGTGTGTTTATATGTTTGTTAGGTACTTCTTTACGCTCAAACGGCTGGACCAATTTTGATAAAAAAAACATATAGGCTCCTTTTTGTCCCGATATTCCCACGGGATCGAAAACTACGCAGGTGAAACCGCGGGTCGCAGCTAGTGTTAAATAAAATAAAATACGACTGTCTAGAAAATATGAATGCATGCATAATAAAATATCGGTGATACAATAAATAAATCCACTTAAAATTATGGGGCATTTCCTATTTCTATTACGAGTACTTACCTTTATCGAAAAATAAACACGCATACGATAGACACGTGATACTTTTTACCTTCAATTTGATAAAAACACAACTTACGCGATAAAAACGTAAATAGTTACATTCATCGCTCGAAATAATTTGAAGTTTTAATCTCGAAATGTATCAAAACACGTTTATAATATAACATAACATAACGTCTGTAATCTCCCAAGGGAAAGACAGACCTACCTATAGTACACCAACATTTCACCAGTTGTTTAAGTGCCATGTAACAGGGGGCGAGTCTAATGCCATCAACCGGATTCCGGGCTGCTAGTGAGAAATGACTGATTGAAAAACCCAATAACACTATGGCTAACCTGGGAATCCAACTCAGAACCTCATACTCAGCAATAGCTCTTGCGACCACTAGACCAACGAGGACGTCTACACTCACCAAAAAAATCTAAAATACATTTTAAAACGAACTCGCTGTCACACAAATTAAAATTGATTACAAAAAAATTTAAATTTTTTTTTCGGCCGCACGTGTAACATGAACGGTGGTATAATAAAATATATTATGTCGCACCATAAAAATATGGTTTTACTATTAGCTCGGGATGGAATTATTAGGGCGGACATGGGCTATAATGAATAGCTTTATATCAGATCGGAATGGTAATATAATTGTGCTTAAGCTATCTTTAAGCTTGTTTTCTTTTTGGTAATAGATCTTACGGTCTATTATAATTTATTTATTTGGGTGTGATAATTAATAGCCCCCAAAATATATATTATGAATTAAAGACGCTTTTCGTGTCTGTATGTGTGGCCGCGTTATTCTTCAAAACTACGCAACGAATTTTAAAGCGGTTTTCATCATAATTTAAGGGAGCATGCCATATCACACATTTCCATTCAACAGCTTCTAACTGCGACGTCGTCCTTAATAAATTTCTTGTTCCTTGAAATTTGTTGTTTCTTGTTTTCGCTTATCGCTTTCTGAGTTAATTTCTTTTTGCTCGGCTCCTTGAGGTCCTAACATAATGTTAAATAGCCTATAGCCTTCCTCAAGAATTGGGCTATCAAATGCAAGTAGATTTTTTTCATATCCGACTGGTAGTTCCAGAGATTAGCGCGTTCAAACAAACTAACTCTTCAGCTTTGTTATTAGTTTTACATTCATATATTAAATTATGTATAATAAAATCTCGATGTTTTGTCAAGTCAAAAAAACCGTGCGAATCAGGGGCGGGTCGCTAGTGATAAATAAAATGGTTTCGTTTTATTCTGTGCCGAACGTTTCTACGTTTAATGTGAATGTAATGGCGCCCGGTGATATACCAAATTGTATTACAGAAATGTAAAGCATCCTTCATTTGCGTCCAATCGATTGATATAAACGAACGATAATACGACCGTAATCAATCAGCAATGTCAAATAAATAAATAATAATAAATCAACAATACATTGGTATAGAGGATTGCTATTTAAGTATATGTGATACAATTTGCACACATGTCAATGATTCAAGTAAAATATAAAAAAAAAAATGGTTTGCGTTCAAAATAAGAACTGAAATAATTTGTCGATGGCCTTGTCTTTGATACGTCAGCACTCCGCACGCGTAGCATATCCACTTCTATGTCTTTTCTTCGAAAAATAGAACATATCCCTTTCTCTCCAAAGTGACATTTATTTTTGACATCGCACCATAGAATCTTTGTACAATCTCTCATTTTGTCTTTCGTTTCTTCAGCTTCTACAGTGGTTTATACTACGCGTGTAAGGACCCAGCATATAATAATATGAATTGAAATCCAAACAAAGTTAGTTTTTTTAACTAAATAGCTTTTAACGAATGTATTAACAGTAACAATCCTATCCTTATTTTGACCATTCGCATCGCTGAAATGCTTCTCCACAACAAATATGATGTGGCTACAACTTCATAAGTCCATACATTCTAATCAGAACCCTTTGAAGCAACACAAACACTCATGAATTTGTCCCCGTTGCGTCCAATAAATCACTAAACGCATTAAAGAGTTATTTCTGACACAAGATACAGTAATGATAATCCTAAATAGTCCTCCTATGTAGCGACTAACAAGCCCTCTAAACATGTCTTGTAACCCTTTCTTAATTTAACAGAATTGAACCTTAATACTATAACGCAAAGTTGAAAATTACTTGTTGTTGATCTCTTCTTTGAAGCTTTTAAACTGAACTGCATTTTACTCGAGGCTAGGTACTGAATAAAAGTTGGCGACAAGTCGTTGTAAGTTTTACTGAAGTAATAAGTTCTTTGTTTACGAAAATCTTGGCTTAAAAGTTTTTAATTAAGTAGTTTCCTTCAGTATATTATAAATAGACCTTCGTTTTTATACATACAACTAAATAGGTATCAGGCAACAATTTATAAGCAAATAAATATACCTGAAAACAAACTGCACATAAAAGATCCTCAAAAATTTTTGTTTTTTCTGTGACACTGCCTCTCTCAAATCCTTCCAGCTACTTTTTTTCGCGGTAGTAAAAAAAGCAAAAATTTAATTTAAAAAGTGAGCCGTCACGGGATGCCTGGCAGATGTGAAACATTGCGCATGGCGACACGTCGCCACACAGTACACAAGACTGTGACTGTATATATACACCATCATATAGCGTGGCGACGCGTCGCCACGGCATGCGTCGCCACGCCAGTAAAACAAATTTCTGGCGTGGCGACGCATGCCGTGGCGACGCGTCGCCACGCTAGAAATTTGTTTTACGCGCGGCTATAGATGTTTCACATCAAAAATATATATATTATTACGAATAAAAAATAGCATTCCGTAAAGGCTCCTTCAAACAGGCGCGACACGACACGCGACATAAAGGCACCGCAAGTCGCGCAACGAGCGGTGCCTTTGTGTCGCGCACGATTCGCGTCGCGCGTCGCGCCTGTTTGTAGGAGCCTTAACAATCCCTGTTGCCAAAACTTCTGGACTTATTTACTGAATTCCCAAACCCTTTTTTATTACGGAAGTGGCTTAATTTTTTGGCACGCCAGTGTACCCAATTGAGTACAGGCGGCAACGTGTTCGTTTTTCAGAAAGTGCTTTGAATGTGAAAACTTGAGCACTTTGTAGTCAGGCTAAAGTGCCAAAAGTGCCTCGTTAGGAACTCTTTAACAAATCATTTTTTTTTAAACAAATCTTTAGGTAAGTACTTACAAAAGCTAGACATTGCCAGAATTGACATGTTTAATTGAAAGAAAGGCTTCTAACTCCTTTGTTGAATTAAGTTTAATACCTACTTATTTATGTTTTGGAGGTGCTAGTGGCTAAATAATAACAGCCGCACGAGTCGATCGAAGGTTAAGCTACGCTTGCCAAGGTCAGTCCGTGGATGGGTTACCGTCCATTACATGTCGAGACCCTACCGTGTCTCGAAAGCACGTTAAACCGTTGGTCCCGGCTGTCATTTGTAGATCTTTGACAGTCGTTTCGGGTCGTCAGAAGCTCAAAAGTCTGACAACCAGTCTTACCAAGGGGTATCGTATTACCCAGTAATTGGGTTGTGGAGGTCAGATAGGCAGTTGCTCCATGTAAAATACTGGTATTCAGCTGCATCCGGTTGACTGGAGAGGTAGACTTGATATGTAAAGATGGTCACCCATCCACGGACCAACCGCGGCAAGCGTAGCTTAACCTGATAAATCGACCCGTGCGGCTGTTATTACTAAGCCACAATACCTAGTACTCTTTTCTTTATTTCTTTCTATTCTTTATTTAATGTATTATCGTTAGGAAAGTAAAGCAGGGTGCATGTGTATTGTTTACCTTCCCACGCGTGTCATGGCGTCGATCACGGGAAGTGATATTAGATATTAATATCGAACGCTGAATAGCGGAACGGCGCGGTAGAACGTCCGCCTTATTATTATGTTATTATATGTACAGATGCCAGCACATCAATCTACCCGAAACTGTCAAATTTTCCCAATCAACTTTGAACCTTATGCTTTAGCGATAAAGTTGAAAATCTATTAAAGAAATTTGACAGATTGTAGTAAGTTGATGTGCTGGTGTCTGTACAAAGCTATGAGTGTGTGACTGTGTACGTATATATATTCTTGTTTTAATACCAGCACCCTAATTTCATGACACAAACCAATCAATCAACCAATCGAATCATTCTGAATCATTCTGATTCTTTTTCGATCTCAATCTGAATCATTTTGAAGGATATTGCTAATCCATTGCTTCTTAAGTACGAAAAATGTGTCTGATCAACAACGTGAATAACGCAATGAATGTTGTTGAACTTTCAAAAGGAAACCCATTCCTACTGATAGTGTATTACGCAATTAACCCGCAGAGGTTTTTTCGTAATCCTCTTAAAAATTCACTGAAGCTTACACTTTAAACTATTTTAGATTTTTTTCGTTTTTATGTCTAAGTAATGTGTTTGTTTAAATTTAAAACCTAAAAGTCTTAAAACAATAATATCGCATACTTAATGGAATACTGACTTAACTCAAAAAAGACGATCAAAAAAGACGATTTTTGGGAAATCGCTAAAGAAGATCTTGCTATGAGGACTTGAGGCTCGTACACACAGGCGCGACGCGACACGCGACACAAAGGCACCGCAAGTCGCGCGACGAGCGGTGCCTTTGTGTCGCGTGTCGCGTCGCGCCTGTGTGTACGAGCCTTTATCCTACTTGTTGACGCATAAAATTAAAACTGATTTAATTTGATTATTAATTAATCATGATGCTTGTATTTTGAACGCATGATTATCTATTGATGATATCTGAGTAAAAAAAAAAATCTGACCTGGGTCAATGTTCCATTAAGCATGCGATATGTACAAGTACATAGGTACATATATAAAAAGGAAAGAACCTAAAGGGTATCTAAAAATACGTCCGCATCGCTGTCAACAGGAAAAACGCGCCCAAAAGGCAGGCAGCATTGTCCCATTTTTTGTATGGCAATGTTGATTCTTTGGTCAAAAAATAGGCCAGCCCTCTGGTCACGTGAAGAGTCGATTAACCGCATTTAGAACTTATATTTACCATTGTGGTGAAAAGATTGGCACAAATCACACAGATAAAGTCAATAGTGCCATTTATAATTTCTTTGTAAACACCTAAATTATATAAATACATATGTATATTGGATTTGGATTGAAGTGTAATAATATTATACACTTCGCAACATTAACAGCGATCCAAAACCAATTTCATTTTGAACCCTTCTATTGTATGTTCATAAGTTTTTCATAAAATATCTTGACTTGACCACCTTCCTTAAACTTTTAAGCTCGCACACACACACACACACACACACCCACACACACACACACACATACACACACACACCCACACACACCCCCACACACCCGCACACACACACACACACACACAGAGAGAGACAGACCTCGCCGTGTGTCTTTTTGCACAGTCGTGCTTAAACTCTGCGGCTGTGTAAACTGTGTGTGAGTGGAGCGTCTCCATTAAAGTCAATTGAACAACGAGTGGCTCAACAACGGCTCATGTTAGACGGAACCACGATTTGTTTTCTTTAGTTTAGCTACTAGCAGTAAGAAAAGTTTTGGGTATCAATAT
The DNA here is from genome assembly GCA_927399505.1 of Luperina testacea. Lineage (NCBI taxonomy): Eukaryota > Metazoa > Arthropoda > Insecta > Lepidoptera > Noctuidae > Luperina > Luperina testacea. The sequence goes on from OV656774.1 coordinate 2,687,973, forward strand.
GGGAGGCTATAAGAGTAGGGGACGACCAAAGAAACGATGTGTGGGTCTTGTTTCTATGAACAGATTTTGAACATCTGTATCTGAACTAGATATAAAATATTCTTATTTCAGACATCGGCACTCTTCCGCTGTTGTAGGCGATAGTTAGCAATTAGCTTAGTACCTTTATACACATCTATAAACACAACATTTGATGACGTATTCCACATTGGGCACCCGCTTAAATGGCACCCGAGTGAATGTGCCGCTGTGTGTCAGGTGCATCCACTCAGGTGCCATTTACGCGGGTGCCCAAAGTGGAATACGTCCATTTGATCAAAGAATAAGAACAAAATAATAATAATAAAAAACTGGCCAAGTGCGAGTCGAACTCGAACACGAAGGGTTCCGTACCACAAGGCAAAAACGCCGAACAAAACACGTTTGGTGTATGGGAGCCTTAAATATCTATTTTATTCTGTTTTTAGTATTTGTTGTTATAGCGGCAACAGAAATACATCATCAGTGAAAATATCAACTGTCTAGCTATCACGTTTCATGAGATTACAGCCTGGTGACAGACAGACAGACGGACAGTGGACTCTTAGTAATAGGGTCCCGTTTTTACCCTTTGGGTACGGAACCCTAAAAAAAGTGACAAAATGTAAGAGAATAATCTATTGTTGTACGTTTCTGTTACATTTTTTTTGACATTGTAAGCCTAACTTCCGTACTTCCGAAGTCGTTCACGCTTCGTCCTTCTAACCATTGTTACATGTACAAAAACAGGCTTCCTTCCTTATAAGTGCAAATCAGTCGCATCCTCGAAATACGAAAAATACTTTTTAGTTTTCGTTATTCTAGGAAGTTCTTCCTTAAGGGGCTTACAGGACGTAAACACAAAAAAACGCAAGTTTTAGAAACAATAAAAGTATATGATCGACTACAGTAAACAAAATCAGAAAAATATATGATATTCTTCAGGATATATGCTTAATTTGATACGTTAGAAAAAATCATGAAGATACCTCTAAAAACTTTATTTTTACAATAAAAACAATAGTAATATACATACAATCATTCTGATTTTTGTCAGATTATTCTACAAGCAACATACTATAAAATACTAGTGTTTTAATTTTTTCGTCCAAACAATAGATTTTTTGTAATTAAATAATTGCTTCATAATTTGCAATAAATTACCAGCGTTGTGTCATCGCGCTTCTCTTTCTTCTCTATGCAGTCCGACAGTGACCGCGCTTTAGGTCATGTAAGCCCCTTAAAATACTCCACTTGTAAAACTATTTTCAGTTCCTGCCTCCCTCTAATACACACCCTCGTCGCTTCGCCATCAAAGCCGTCTGCTTGAAACACGTATTCTCATGGGAAACGACGGAGCACCGCAGACCATGTAATTAAATTATATCGTACTTAAACTGATTTTATTTACGCCACACACTTCAATGTGAGTTGTGTCTGTTTTTTGACGGATTCAAGTTATGGGGGATAAAAGAGTTAAGGTTTTTGAGGGTGAGGGCCTTTGAGAGTTTGTCCTTTTGTGGAATTTCAGACAATCTGGCTTTTTCCCATGTTGGGTTCGGCTTCCAGTCTAACCGGATGTAGCAGAATACAATTTTACATGGAGTGACTGCCTATCTGACCTCCGATTATTCTGATTTCAGATAATTTAATAAAGATTTTTTTCAAATACAGTACACGGTGATTTAGGCAAATAGGTTTAGCCATATTTAAGGAGTCGTCGGCATGCAAAAGTTACAAAAATAAAAACGAATCCACTAAACTGTACCTAAATACGAAACTTTGTAAAATAAATTTTATTACTTTATGTACAAGATGACAGATACTCCGATCACACAACTTGAATACAATAAAATCAACATGGTGATTTATTAGTAACTTAATTGAACATATTTTGTGTCAAACATAATTCGACTTCGTCCACTGAATAAAACATAATTGAATAATTAAAAGACACGTAATAGTCAAAATGTTATTTATTCTGATCCCGCCCACATCCCGTGCAAGCCAGCTCATGATCGAAACAGAAGCTTCCTTAAATCATAACATACCAAAGAAAGTGTTTATTTAACTTTAACAAACAGAACAAAAAACAACACAAAACCAAACATAATTCTTTACTTAAACATTAAGTATTGTAAAAACATTCTGTTTAATTATTTTTTTCAGTGAAGACTTCTTTTACGCTTTAGTATGCTTTGACTGTCAAAAAGCGACGAAGCCTTTTTTTAAATAACATTCGTGTAAGAGGGTTTGTGATAAAATGCATTACTTAAATAACACTTTGTGACACTGAAATCTACAGCTTTCTATGTTCTGACGTGGAAGGTTCGCAATCAGTATATTTATAAGCCAATTCAAAGCACTTTAGGCCAAACAAAAATATGCACATTTAAAATAACAATATTCCACAAGCGTTTGCCTATCACTGCCAGAGCAGCTCAATATTTATTGTCCATTGAGCGCCACATAGGAAATATTTTTCACTCCCCAACCGCAAGTTTGACATGTCCAGCAGTGGAATACAAAACAATAAAAAACCTTACATAAAAAAACCGGTATTTACGTTACCGACCGACCGAACCATAAAAGTCGGGCCAAAAAATTGTAACAGTGGCAGTAACAAAAGAAATAAATACTATGTACACTGGAGTGCAAAAAACTGTATTGACGTAAACTGATGAAATGCTCTCCAGTGGACGAGTACTGTTCGGAATTCTTCCTTTTTTGACGGCACTGTGCCAGTGGTGCACTGTTGGCCATAGTTAAGTATCCTTCGGTCAGATAAGAAGTACAGCTATTTGTTTACTTGACAGTGTCGTTAAAAATGGCTGCTTCTTGAACAGACTTTATTTTTATTTATATCACGTTCATTTTCTACTAAGAGTTGGATTTTATATAGACTACGTGGTTGAGCTGATGTAGATAAATGAGGTACTTAGGTCGTCTTCTCGGCTAGCAGCATTTTTTAGAAGCGATGAAACGCCTATAATTTATTCTTAACGGAGCAGGATAAGTAATTGCTCACGGTATTCTTTATAAAACAACCAACGGTAACTAAATACGGCTTTTAATTTTTATCTTTTAATTAACTGGTTTAAGCAACGCCTTTTCATAATTCAAGTTTAAACCCAGTCGTCACTCGTCACGCTACCGATTGTAAAACAATAGGCAGACGCAGATTATATTTGCTGGAATTTTTGATTTTATCCACTAACAGTTTCTATAAACTTTTAGATTTATTCTCAATACACACATGATTTCATTAAAAAAACATTGAAATTTCGAACAATCGAATCCATTGTAACTCCACACCACACACACACTAAAGCATTCTCTGCACGTATCATGAAATTCGCAACAAACCATATACCGAGACAAAAAACATAATCTTAGATCAACAATTTAGTACGCATCGCAATAAAAGTGGTAATAACAGCTTACAGAAAAATTCGCGAGAGGGCGTTCAACCGCTGGGCCGTTTTTTGTGGCCTGACGCGCAACCGTGATTGGCCTTCTGTGGAAAAAATCATATCGCGTGACGTTTTCATACAACGTTACTATTAGTTCAATGTATGTGAATAAAAGGAAATAATGAACAAACAAGGTCGTTTGAGAAAGAATGGATCACTTATAAGATGTTTGATGTGAAGAGATTGGGTTGTGTTGCATTGAATGTAGTTTTCAGTAGGTCAACAAATGTAATGCGTGCAAAATATATACATTTTTAAAGAGAAGCAATGGCGTTTCATGTCGGCTCTTTATGTTAAAAAAGTAACTGTAGAGTTTCTTGCTGGCTCTTCTCCATAGGAATAAGAAACGGTTTGGGCTCCGCTCGCCCCTTGGATCTTGCCCCTTTCGATTAAAATGTTCCACTCACCCCGTTTTTTATTATTTTGGTGTAGTGATTCGCCCCTTACGAAGGGGCGAGTGGAAAATTGACATTTAAATAATTATTTTGGTGTATCGATTCGCCCCTTACGGCATTTCCTTTGAAATTTAACCAAAAAAGGTACAGTTAGAAAAATGCACACATTATGAATGACGTCATGTTTGATTACTTTTAACTCTATCTGTAATCTCACCAACTAGTGACACTTGTAATAGTTTTTGGAGCCGTGCACCTAGCTTCTGACGTTTCATAAGTAGGTTTATGTGAAATAAATATTTTGAATTTTTCTCGAAGGAAAAGAAAAAAATTCTTATAATTCAGAGTTATTATCTGTCTATACACCCTTACATTTTGATCGTTTTAATCCTTAAAGGGGTTATTGTAGTCATCATTATGAACAACTTTTACTATGGGACCAACCCTGAAATTGTGAAAAAAAATCAGCTTCTCCCTACATTTATGCTCGTATAACTCGTCAAAATGTCTTAGGACGGTGAAGCGGTTTAAATTATTTATTTATTTGCGGGTCAAAAGTTGTGTATCAAGTAACGGGCAATACTTAGCGAGGATACTTACAGCATAAGAACAGAATCAATACCCTTATCAGTTATCACCAAACACAGACATGACTGTATTCAGTCTGTAATAAATAATCAATTTTAGCACAATTTATAACTTATCTTTCGTTGCAAATGAATCATTGTAATTACTCAGTTCCTGTTGTCGGCTGTCGGATGCTGTGCTCCACACACGTTCGTAAGTCTTGCGGAGACAGTTTTGTGAATTTGAAACTATTGTTTATTTTCCATTTGGTTTGAAGTGACTGAAGATTGAAAGTGTTTGGTAAGTTTTCTTTATATACAGTGTAAACTCTTTATAACGAAACTTAAGGGACTGAGCATTTTTTGTCGTTGTAGAGAGTTATCGTTATATGGAGTGAACAAAAAAAAACCAAATTAACAAGTATCACACAAACTTTTTCGTCAACACTAATCGCTTTCCGTTTACTGGCCATGTTAACAGTTTCAAAGTAGGTTTACGACTGATAATACCGATAATAAATAATTACTGTCTAAAAATATGAACACATTTCTTCGTACTTAATAGAGAATGGCGTATCGCTATAAAGAGTGTTTTAATATGTGGGTTTTAACGCAAACCAACCAAGTTGGGCTCACTTCAACGTTACACGGAGTTTATTGTTATAAAGGATGACGTTATAAAGAGTTTACACTGTATTTTGAAGATATTTAGTATCCATTAATACGTTTTAAAAGCGTTTTAGTTATGGGCACAATCAAATTATAAAGACAAATGATGTAATAATCTGACTTAAAATTATTTAAAATCCGTCAATCACAACGATTGGGTTCTGTTCGGGCTGTCATACGCGTTGGATTCTCACCTGAAGAAAATATTGTTACAGGCTGAAGGCTGAAAGCAATGGCCAAGTTTAGCAATAGTAGGAAGAATTATTTTATATTTATTATACTAGCTGACCCGGCCACGCATTGCTGTGGCTCACGTTTTTGTGCAATAAAATAATATTGCGATTATAAATGGAGATGTGAGCTATCCTATCTTTCAAGTTGGATCAAACTGCACACGGTGTACAAAGATTAAAATCGGTTAAGTAGTTTAGGAGTCCATCGCGGACAAACATCGTGACACGTAATTTATATATATTATATTAAGATTTTTAGTATTATGTATTAGTCCTCAAACCAAGCTGTCATTCGTGAATCTTTGACCGTCGTTTCGAGTAGACAGAAGCCCAAAAGTCTGACAACCAGTCGTAGGTGTCATGTTACCCAGTAACTAGGTTGCAGAGTTTAGTCTAGATAGGCAGTCGCTTCATATAAAATACTGGAATTATACTGCATCTGGTTAGACTGGAAGCCGACCCCAACAGAGCCGAAACCAAGCCGAACAAAAATAAAAAATAGCACCTCATTCAGTAACAGAATCGCGTGTTAATCAACACTCACGTAGGTACCTACTTCCGATGAGTTATTCCGGTCTGATCTCCTGAACCCCCCCTCCTCTATCCCCTGCTTGTTCGTCTTCTGTTTTATAATGACAGACAACGTGACACGAGGCTCAACACGCTAACAGAATATGTTATTACTTTCTGCTCATGCTTGATCACTTGGATAAACGAATGTCACATGCGTTGCATGTTAAAGGTAGCTCGATTTGATGAAAATCCCGGATGAAAACTGAAGTCGGATAAACCGACTAATCTAAGACTTAATCTAGGTATCGGTAACTTTTGAAGTGAGAACTTTCTTTCATTTGAGATGGGAAAAAACCGCGCGTGTTTTGTTTATAAGAAGATTCAAAAAATACCCGCTTCGGAAGTGTTCGGCTGTCCTCGGGATGTACTCTGTTTTAATGCCGATATGTCAGTGAGTGATGGCAAAGTATTCTGTTTGTGTTTTGTTTTTACTTCTGTCGGCACTCTCGGTTGCCACTGTTTTTTTTTTGTATTATAATGCTGAGAAGTTTGTTATTGGTTTGTTTATTTGAACGCGCTAATCCCTGGAACTGCCAGTCGGATTTGAAAAATTCTTTTTGCTTTTGTTAGCCCAATTCTTGAGAAAGGCTATAGGCTATTTAACATCAAAGCTAAGCGAAAACGAAATAATAGCGCGGCCATCCGCTACGATGCGACGGGATGAAGGCTCCTACAAACAGGCGCGACACGCGATATAATCGCGCGCAACACAAAGGCACCGCTTGTTGCGCGACTTGCTGTGCCTTTGTGTCGCGTGTCGGGTCGCGCCTGTTTGAAGGAGCCTTGAATCGGGGGAACAAGAAATTTATCGCGAACGTTGTCGCGGGCACAAACTTATTGATAATAAAAAAAAAGTGAGGCGTTTCATAATCCCAAATTCGTAATACACCAGCTTTTGATAAGGCCCATATCCGCGCAAATGAAGTTGAAGGTCCTATTCGTAATTTGGAATTACCTTGTATAACGTTAGCCAAGCAAAATCAAGACTAACCGTCTAAAATGAGCAATGAAGGCCATCTTCTGATGCAACCCTGAACCAATCCGTCGCGTATCTCAAGTGTGGTTATTACCATTAGTAAAGTGCTTTAAAACAGCCTCGCTTAGTAGTTCTGGCCCGGTGGTAACGGCCCCGACTTAAGGCTCCTACAAACAGGCGCGACAAGCGATATAATCGCGCGCGACACAAAGGCACCGCTCGTTGCGCGACTTGCGGTACCTTTGTGTCGCGTGTCGCGTCGCGCCTGCCCGCGAGTTCGTCCGCGTGAAATTTCACCCTTTTAGGGGTGGAATTTCGAAAAACCCTTTCTTAGTGGAAACTTACACTTCACAAAGAACACACCCTCTAAATTTCATGTCTTTAGAACCAGCGGTTTAGGCTGTGAGTTAATTTATATCAGTCAGTCAGGATTTTGAATTTTATGCAAAAAGTTTATTAATTGCAGTAACTTGTACAACATTAAAAAATCTTACATGGGAACCACCTTTTAAGTAAAAGATATAGCTGTGCTAGGAGGCCGGCTCTTCAATGAAAAATTATAAAATGGTATAAGTGGTGTGGTGTACCAAAAGATAAATAGAATTTAAACAAGAAAATATAAGTAAAATCTAAAATTAAACAAGATAAGACTTGAACTATAACAAATAAAAGAAAAATAAAAAACTTATTATAATCCTAAAATAATAATAACTTTGAATTAAATATATGTATAAAGATACACGTGTTTATGGAGAAGTCAAGTGGACTATGGACGTTAATAGTCCAAGGATGGAGCTACTATCGTATTGCATAAAGCATGAGCCTAAGATCAGTATCAGTGCAATTTGCAAATCAACTTCAAGGCAAGGAAACCAGGCAGGGCTATGGACATGAGCATTCTGCTCACGTACTTTGTTAACGATAGTAGCGGCGCATGTGGTCATGTATAGTGATATTGGATACTTACCTGTTACAGAGTTTGTACTAGATACCATTATGGGAGTTTGTGTCTAAATAGCTACTTTGTGGCCTGCGGTGACTGTGGAATAGTCTACTTTTGTGTCTATTAACTTTCCTGCTGATACGGCACTTTGCAAATGTACAGATTTTTTAAGGGCATTCATGACCTAAAGCGCGGTCGCTGTTGTACTGCATAGAATAGAAAGAAAACGCGATGACACAACGCTGGTAATTTATTGCAAAATATAAAGCAATTATTTAATTACAACAAATCTATTATTTGGACTAAAAAATTGAAACAGTAGTCTTTTAGTATGTTGCTTGCAGAATTATCTGACAAAAAATTAGAATGATTGTATGTACGAGTATATTAGTATGGTTTTTATTGTAAAAAGAAAGTTTTTAGAGGTATCTTCATGATTTTTTCTATCGTATCAAATTAGTTGTGTTATGTTTTCAACACACTATCTACCTAGCATATACCCTGAAGAATATCATATATTTTTCTGATATTAGTTACTGTAGTCGATCATATACTTTTTTTGATTTCTAAAACTTGCGTTTTTGTATTTAGGTCCTGTAAGCCCCTTAATGTAAATATTAAGCCAACGCATTCACGATACACGAGAAATTCTTAGACTAGTACATAAACAAAAAAATCTTTTGTTGTTTTCTGCAACACGATTCAATCTTATTTATCTATGTGAGAAATGCTGATGCTGTGATGAAAAGATTAATCTGTCAACAATGTCGGGGATTTACTCCAGCTGGTAGATACCCTTTTGATACACTTACATATTGTGTCTCTTGCTTCTGCCCGCGACTTCGTCCTCGTGAATTTTCTCGTTAAAAAACACAAAATATATCCTATGACACTCGGCAATACTAAATGCTTCCCATCAGTGAAAGAGTTTTCGGCATCGGACCACTAGTTCCGAAGATTTCACCTCACAGACAAACTCACAAATTTCACCACTTTATAATATAATATTTATATATTTGACACACATTATATAGTATTTTACACAAATAACTGCATCCTGTTTCCAATTACCCAAATGATGGTTATTTAACTCACAAAACACTGTATTAAAAGTAATTAGCATTCAACTAACGTGCCTAAAACAATTGTTCAAACGCGCTTTGTATAAAGAGCTTATGTGCCTTTAGTAAAACACATACGATTTTAGATTTTCATGTAACAGTCGTAAGTTTGGATTCAGGTTTTAGTGTGCATCTGTAAGTGACATGATAGGTACATGTTTGCAAGATAGTGTAATGTAAATGCAGAAATGAATAGTTGTATTAATATGAGGAAGACATTATTTTATTCAAATACGTTGTTTTCATAGAAATTCTATGCTTAGAATAGAATAGATCTGGCATTTGTCATGGGGAAAAGCTAGTGCTCAGCGCCTTGGCTCCTGCAAACAGGCGCGACGCGCGACGCGAATCGCACGCGACACAAAGGCACCGCTCGTTGCGCGACTTGCGGTGCCATTGGGTCGCGCGCAATTTCATCGCGTGTCACGCCTTTTTGAAAAGGAGCCTTTAGTAAAAACCCGCTCCTACCTTGGTATAAATGTCTAATATTTTGTAAATTGATGCAAATTAATTGTTAACCAAATTGACTTCCAACTGAAATTGTCCGCTTGGTATACAAATAACAACTGCCATTCTTTGACAGTTGAAATGACGTAGGGTTTCAATTTGCTGAACAATTAATTTCTCTGACGGCACGACAAGACCTATTCTACAATTCGTAAATAGCTCGTAATCGTAATTGTGAGCCGAAGGAGAAACATCTAATAAACGTGATGAACCGAAAGGAATCGTGATAAGGACCTATAAGAGAAGCTCCTGACCACAACAATGTTCCACAAATTTCAACTTCTTCACCACAAAACAACAGGAAAACAATTGAAGTTACAAAAGATACCATTACTTTAATTACAGCATGCAATCAAGCTAAACAAACGGATGCACGGCGGGTAAAGGAAACTAACCTGATTAAATGATTCACGCACTTCGCGCCGGTTAACAGCAGCTTAGCAAAAAACTGGTATTTTGCCATGTAAACAGTAGTTACATCAGTACTTTCCTGTAATTTAATTAGCCAGTAAAGGCTCCTACAAACAGGCGCGACACGCGAAATAATCGCGCGCGACACAAAGGCACCGCTCGTTGCGCGACTTGCGGTGCCTTTGTGTCGCGTGTCGTGTCGCGCCTGTTTGAAGGAGCCTTAGAGTAACATAAAATCACGCCTCTAACCTCAGAAGTTAAGCAAAGGTGTGTTCTATGGGCGCATAGAACACACATGGGATTTAAACATAACTGGCGAGTTATGTTTAAATCCCATGTAATAGGAGGTCCGCCGTTATCTAGAATCCAAACTCAGAAATTTTAATCGGTTAATGGCACATTTCTGGATAAAGGCTTGTACACAAAGGCGCGACGCGACACGCGACACAAAGGCACCGCAAGTCGCGCAACGAGCGGTGTCTTTGTGTCGCGCGCGATTCGCGTCGCGCGTCACGCCTGTTTGCAGGAGCCTTAAAACAACTCCAACAATATGTTAACAATACTATCTTTAACTAATACCCTTTTATCTTCATCCACCTAAGATGAAGAAAGGATTTTCCCAAATATGTTGGGGTCAACTTCCAGTCTAACCGGATGCAGCCAGTATATTACACGGAGCGACTGCTTAGCTCAACAACTTAGCCACGAGCCCCCCCTTCTAAAACCCATTCACTGCTCTCTTAAACATTCATAACTTACACACCACTGAGCTCACAAAGTCGTCCATAACCAGTTAATCTAAATAATCGAACACTAAACGTTACGACTTCCGATGGCGGTGTGTGTCGCCCTTAACATGCGTACGCGCATGACTCATGGCGCGAAATAGTCACTTGTCACGTGCCGGGGCAATGGCCCTTCAGTTGTTGGCTTGTAGTAAGGGGTTAGGCAGAAGAGGACTAAAAGTTGTATTGGACGGGAGAAATATTTAAGAGGAACAGCATTTTAAGGGTTCCGTACCCAAAGGGTAAAAACGGGACCCTATTACTAAAGGCTCCTACAAACAGGCGCGACACGCGATATAATCGCGCGCGACACAAAGGCACCGTTCGTTGCGCGACTTGCGGTGCCTTTGTGTCGCGTGTCGTGTCGCGCCTGTTTGAAGGACCCTTAAGATTCCACTGTCCGTCTGTCTGTCTGTCTGTCACCAGGCGTATCTCATGAACCGTCATAGCTAGACAGTTGAAATTTTCACAGATGATGTATTTCTGTTGCCGCTATATCAACAAATACTAAAAATAGAATAAAATAAATATTTAATGGGGGCTTCGAAACAACAATCGCGTTTTTTTTTTCGGCGTTTTGCCTTGTGGTACGGAGCCCATCGTGTGCGAGTCCGACTCGCGTTTGGCCAGTTTTTTTAGGATATGAATCCGAAAAGTCGTTATATTTTTTGTGAAAAACTGGACATTATTTATGTACTTGTGATAGTATCCAGGGGTTGTCTTATCTTAAGGGGGAAGCGCTAAGGTAGCCCGCGAAATTCAATTTTTTTTAGGTTTTTTGTAATTTGCTGGTCAGTATTAAGTTGTACGTTTATTAATATATGAATCGCGGCCGTAACAAATATGTATTTATAGAATTATAATCATTAAAGTCATCAACACAACTCTCTAAGACCACGTAAGTCCAAAGAATGATGATTTCATGAAACAGTTATTCTTTGGACTTACGTGGTCTTAGAGAGTTGTGTTGATGACTTTAATGATTATAATTCTGTAAATACATATTTGTTACGGCCGCGATTCATATATTAATCAACGTACAACTTAATACTGACCAGCAAATTACAAAAAACCTAAAAAAAATTGAATTTCGCGGGCTACCCTGGCGCTTTCGCCTTAAAATGGAGATTCCTCGCTAACCGCCTATATATGAAGTGGAACAAATCTTTAGAAACAGACGGATGTCTATGCATTACGTTTTTTTACCTTTAATTTCACTTCTACCTACTTACAATACCACGACATCGGAAAAAAAACCTCAGAAAAAGATGACTCACTATTCGCAGCGCCTTTAAAGGCTCCTGCAAACAGGAGCGACGCGCGACGCGAATCGCGCGCGACACAAAGGCACCGCTCGTTGCGCGACTTGCGGTGCCTTTGTGTCGCGTGTCGCGTCGCGCCTGTATGTACGAGCCTTAACAAGTCATGCGCGTACGCAGAACAGACACCTGTCAAATATCAGGTCATTGAACTTTGACTTATAGTAACAACTTGATCAATAACTGTCACTTTATATTAAAGAAGTCAAACGATTATATACCGTTTTTGACGTATGGTTTAGGCAATTACATAAAAAATCAGTGTATCAAGTGACAGAAGGTAATCAATCAGAGGTTAATGGTTACTGATTCCTGTTTCGCTAAGGTTGTGAAACAGTGTTGTTATTTTTTTTCTGTTTTTATTTTTAAGGCTCCTTCATACAGGCGCGACACGACACACGACACAAAGGCATCGCAAGTCGCTCAACGAGCGGTGCCTAAGGTGCCTTAGTGTCGCGCGCGATTATATCGCGTGTCGCGCCTGTTTGTAGGAGCCTTTATGCGTCATGTTTGCCGCAAATAAACGTATTTTCTTTCTTTTTTCAGTGAAAGTTTTGGCTGCTAGCCCTACTATTGCGAAGGTTTAAGTCATGAATGGTATAACGCAATCGACTGTTGACTGTACTTAGATAAACTGTATAAAAACCTACATAATTAGACCTCGGTATGCGGCAGACGACGTGTCTTAGCTGCGGAAGATATTTCATAGAAATACATAGAAACCAGCAGTGTCGCGGCGGCGACACGTCGCGTCGCCTGCTGCTGCTACCTGCAGTCGGCTACGGACTTGTATCTTTAATTCCCTTAAAAATACAATATTATTATGCCAACTTTTTAACTCGTCCGGCGACATCGTGGACCGTGGCAGCCCTATGAGAAGATGACTGTATAAGCTAGGTGCCTACAGACAGGATTGTTCCACACTAGCTCAAGACAGAGAGGAGTGGAAAGGAAAAAGGAGGCCTGTACCCTGCAGTGGGACAAAAGAATAGAATAGAATAGAATACTAAAAAAAAAAATGAAAAAAAAAAACTAGAAAAAAAATAGGCTAATAAAAATAGGCTTTTGAAAAAGTGGGACTTATTCAAAAGTTATTTAATTTTTTTTATTTCTTACTAGCTGCGCCCCGCGGTTTCACCCGCGTAAGTTTTGATCCAGTGGGAATATCGGGATAAAAAGTAGCCTATATGTTAATCCAGGGTGTCAGCTACTTCTATACCAAATTTTATCAAAATTGGTCCAGCCGTTTGAGCGTGAAGAAGTAACAAACATATAAACACACACACAAACTTTCGCCTTTATAATATTAGTGTGATATTTTTTTTATTTATCATTTTCACGATAAGAGCTTTGGTATTTATCTCGCCTGAACGTACAGCTAACACTGCAATTTTTCTTTAATTCCACACATTAGCATAAACTGACGTTATTATCTAAAAGCCATTAAAATGCGCTGCCGTTTCAACAACATAATAAACCCCGCACACACTAGCATATTTATGACATATTTTACGTCAAAAAGTCATTTAAAATCAAAAGAGCAACGGGTATGACGTAGGTAAGGGAAACAAATCTGTAACATAAATACTAAATAGTGCTGGGAATATTTAAATGAATCCCGGGATTGAAATTATAGGAAACGCAGAATTCATGGTTGCACGGGATTTTTAACCGATAGTCACTGTCAAAGTTCATGAGCGCGTCCATCTGTATGTCATGTGCAGGAACAGTAGTTGGAATTTGGTACCGTTTTGGTTTAGTATTGCAAAGTATCTATTTAATCCAGTAGATTATGTTATGCTTAAATCAACTCTTTAGGATAAAAAGTGATTACAGCATGTTATCTTTTATCAGTTGCAGAGCAACCAGAGCGAGAACAATATCAATATCGAACACACAATGACGCAGTTTTAGGTATTAACCGTATTAAGCACGTAGCGTTTACTAACATAAAGTCACATACAGTGATACAGCCGTGGTAAAACAAAAAACTGTTTAACCGCAATAAAAAATCACTGTCACGTATAAACTGATGAAAGAAAAAGAAAAACATTTACAAACCCGCCATATTTTCTATTCAACTTTTACGACTCGCTCTAAAATCCCGCATAAAAATCCCGGGACACCGGGACTGCAAACCGGTACCCACAACACTACCTAACCGTTGCATAATACACACAGGATTTGAATCGTCAACTAGCTAGTTATTAGAATTGCAAAATTTTGCAAATCCCGCTAAATATTCCGGGATGCGTCACTTCGGTTGACGAAACTTAAAGTTCTCGTTTACCATATCACCAGAGTTTATTTAGTCACAAAGTTTTGAGGCTTTGCAGTTAGTATTCATAGAATATTGGTCCCCGAAAACTTCCGGACCTGACTCGGAGCACTTTTCAAGTACCAGAGTGGCTTTTTCAATGTGACAAATGAACTTTATACGCAGCATATCTGAAACACCACTGAATAGTGTTAAGAAAAACATGAGCTTGAAAAAGTTTCTAAAATTGAGGAACGAACAAGCAAAGCGAGCCAGTTATTGAATGAGCTTGCCTCTGTAGATATGTATGGAGAAGCCTGAACTCTGACGTTGTCAAACCAGATAGTCACCAGACCGCTAGGCAGATTTTTTTTATTTTTTTAGCAAATCAAGATGACACTGCTAACTGCTGCCCATCTTCCATCTGAATAATCAGTTATCCCATACATTTGGGTCGAGTAGGTATCGAAGTTCTGTATGAGTCAGCTGATGATTTATACCCGATGACGATCTTGGTCCCATGGATGAAGTTATTCAGTTTTGATGGTCTGTACCACACCCAAACATAGCCACTCATTTCTGAAACCCCCTGTATCCACATTTTACAGCAAATTTTCTGATATTCTACAACTACACAATCTTTGAGAACGCAACCCCTCAATTTGCCCAAAATCGTTCCACAATAAGTACCAAACAATCTCATCATGTCACGGTAATCTTATAAATAAGTCTTCACTAAAAAGTAAGGGCACGGCCTCACGTTACGATAGAAAATCGCAGCGTAAGAGGAAGTCTGATGTGCTGCGTCATTCCTTAATATTGGGTGCTTAGGGTCTTGAAGAGGGAGCGTTTATTTTGGTGGCATTTACGAGGATCGCTTCGTAAAATTTTCGAGATACTGGCAGGCAAGACAAGTGTCATTAATTCTGTCGATTTTTTGTATAGGAAACTACCTCGCCTCGGAAAGCACGTCAAACCGTTTGTCCCGGTTGTCATTCTAGACAAAGCCGTTACGGGTAAGCAGAAACCCAAAAGTCTGACAACCAGTCTTACCAAGGGCTTAGTAACTGGGCTGTGGAGATCAGATAGGCAGTCGCTGCATGTAAAATACTGGTGTTCAGCTGCATCCGGTTAGACTGGAAGCCAACCCCAACATAGTTGGAAAAAGGGTAGGCAGATTGATTGATTGAAACAACAATATGTGCCTTTATTCTTGTTTTCGTGTCGATGGTACTTTTCCTCGTTGTTTTTTTATGTTTCTACTAGCTGACTCGGCGAACTTCATACCGCCCCGCCACCCGCTCTGCCCCCGCTTTTTAAATCTGTGAAATCTTCTAAGATATTCATGTTAATATAAATAAATTAAAAAATAATAACATAAAAATTTTATTCAAAAAAGTAAAGTAAAAATAGGATTTACATTAATTACAATCGAGGAAAATTAAATTCTAACTGTAATGTAGACCTGCCTGATCTAGGTTTATGGAAAACCTGTGTTTCAGGCCAATGATAAGCTGTAAAGGGTAATTTTGATCTAGGTATATGAAATGCACCACCGTGTATCTAATGTATTTATTTGGATAAGGAATAAATTTGCAAACGCTGGCTAAGTTTGCAATTTAAGCGCAAAAAAATATGTTTGTTACGACAATACATTACAAATCTTTGAATTTCTCGGCATTTCTCTAATAATTATGCATGTATTGAATTACTCTATCTATTGCTGAAAACTGCATTAAAATTCGTTGCGTAGTTAAAAAGATCTAAGCTAACAGGAAGCGGGAGCGACTTTGTTTTATACTATGTGAAGATGTCTTTGTATACGTATAACTAAAGTGTCCAATAGGTGGCGTTGCGGTGTGATGCATTCAATGCAAGCTATTTAATATAAGATGGCTTAGCCGCGGGCCAGCGTAGATCAAACGATTATTGTTAGCAGTCTAATTGCATAATTTAAATGTATGGCGATACAAACCGAAGAACGTATTATAGAATAAACTGGAACATTAAACAATGGATGGGTAGCCAGGATGTATCGAATTCTCTTTAACTTTTCTTTTTAATTCAACTACAATTTATATACGACAATTCGTGGGCCCGATGGTATTTTTGATCTTCTCCATCAGCAAAAATATTCAATCCTATTGATTGATAGTTAATTCCCCTTAAGTAGATTTAATAATGAGCTGCACTTTTCTGTACGTACCTACTAAAACTGATTTCTGTAACGTATTTTCACTGCGGATATACAGAAGTTATACCGATCTATCATCCAGTCACTAAAGCTATTATTACCTAGCTAATATTAAACATAGCCAGTGCATATCCTAAAGGCTCGTACAAACAGGCGCGACGCGCGACGCGAATCGCGTGCGACACAAAGGCACAGCTCGTTGCACGACTTGCGGTGCCTTTGTGTCGCGTGTCGCGTCGCGCCTGTGTGTACGAGCCTTAATACTGTCATTAAAGGCTCCTGCAAACAGGCGCGACACGACACGCGACCCAAAGGCACCGCAAGTCGCGCAACGAACGGTGCCTTTGTGTCGCGCGCGATTAAATCGCGTGTCGCGCCTGTTTGTAGGAGCCTTAATATTAGCCAGTTTGTAAATGGAATAACAATGGAATAACAAATGAATCCGCGATGCCACATTGCATCGTTAGTGCGACAGACGTCGTGACGGCTTAAGTTTTTAAGACGACTGTTGCAGAAAATTTTGCTTTTACTTCACTATTTTAAAGGTCTGTTATTACAAGCTGGATAGACACTAACTACCAGATACACTAAAAAATAATACAATAATAGTACATTACGATATTAGTGCGTAAAGATGGTTATAACATGCGAGGCGGAATTTCAGCCCGAGCCGAAGGCGAGGGCGTAATTGAGCCGAGCATGTTATAACCATACGCACGTATATCGTACGACGTTTTTTAACACCTTTGCGAGGAAACAGAAAAAAAACATTTTATATTTTGTTCATTTTTAATTATTGAAACAGTTAGTGAAATTACAATTGTTAAAATGATACGTAGTTGTAGTTGGTTTTTTATTTATGTTTTTATTATTATTATTACTATTCATAATGTCATTGTTTTGTGTTAGGGTAAATGTTGGAGACGACGAAACTTCTTGAAAGGCGGCAGAAGAGCATTGTAATTCGTCATTAGTTTGTAAATAAAAAAGTATCATCAGTAGAAGAGGGGCGCGGCTCAGGGCAAAACTTCTTCGTTTGTGGCTCCAAATTTATTGTCTGAGTTATTTTGGCACTTATATTTGCTTTGTTTTGGATGGAATCTTTAAATTACCGAATAAACTGTTTTTTTAATTTTAAATAAACTCAATCTGTGAATGCACACTGTTGCTTTCCCGCCATTTTAACAGCGCGCTAGCGCTGCCTACTGACTGCCGCCGCGCGGCGATTAGTTCGAAATTTGAATAGCAACAGCGCGCTGCTCACTAGCTGGAGTCACGCTGGAGTCGTGCGGCGGCGATCAGTTCCAAATTTGAAATGGCAAATAATGCTGTTATGAAATTTGTATGGACTATAACTTAACTATTTGCTTTGATAACACACGCGTTTTTTATGACCCTCTTTACATATTTAAAACCGGTGGAATTACATCAGCTTTACGAGCAAGGGTGTTAAAAAAAAAATAACGTCATTTTCATTGTAATTATTATACAAGTTTTGATACTAGTTTAATCAATTACATGAAAATTCACACAACAAGAACTTCCCTTAATTTTTGTTCTGTTTTTCTCTTAAAATGAGGTTAAGTAAGTGTTTCTTTTTCTCCAAAGAAAAGGTTTTATTCGCTTGTGGTAAAGTGTAACTTATGGCTCAAGACCTTTTAGGAGACTTTCCAAAAGGAGCATACGAGTGAACCCTCAAATTTATGACTATTGTTCTTAGCTACAATATTTTAGTTGTTTTATTCGCGAATTTGAAATGTCTAGCTAGGTTTTTCCACCTATTTCAACAAACTGCTAAAGTTATCATCTATTTGGTAACTTTTAACAATCCTGCATTTCCTGGTAGTCTAAATCATTGTCAACATCTTCCATTGTTTTTAATTTAAGCCATCGATTTTAAGAATTCAGGGTATTTGAAAGGGTGCCGGTGAAGAGTACCAGTCACATGGCATATCCCAGCTAGATGAACTCTAGTTATATGTAGCAGAGGTTGTCGCTGTAAACTGTTGAACGATCTCACTAATACTTTCACTCGCCTTCTCTTCTTAAACAGCTACTGCATCCATAACCGCACAACACCGCGCTGCATTCTCTTCGTCACTAATACAATTTCTTCTTCAATAAATATTAACAACTGCTTTCGTTTTCCCATTGTGTTACCCGTCAACACAGAAGGTGTTGCCCACCGCCATTGTATGCAAATTTAGAAGGTCAAGGTCCTAGGTCAACGGTATGCACTTGATGCTTATGGAAATAAACGTTAAAGTAATGTTTTTTAAGTAGAATAGGTGAAGAGGCAGTTTGTTAACTGGATTGTCATCGTATTTTAAATATGTTGGAAGTTTTTTGGTTGTACCTATTTCGTATTGAGTTTATGGCTTTTGATAACCATAGAGCAAAGTAACCGGAGAACAATGTTGGCCCAGTGGTAACGGCCATGACTTACCGAGTTTTTGGTCGTGGGTTCGAACTCCATCAGGCACTTTGTGTAAATTATTTCATCGCCACTGCTCTCAAAACGGTGAAGGAAAACTTCGTGAGGAAACCGGCATGTCCTAGGAACCAAAAATTCAAAGACACAAAACCCTCACCCACACCCGCACCAGGCCCGCGTGGTGGATTATGGCCCACTCTCTCTCGAAGAGGAGGCATGTGTCTCAGCAGTGTACAGTGGAAACATTATAGGCTGCATATTTAACTTTATATTACTTACATATAATCATAATAACATTAGTTCCCTGCGAAAGAACTCCTAATACTACCACCGCTTTTATTTCTTTGCCAAGCAAAAAGCTGCCTCAATTTGAAATGGGTGACAGACACTGAAATTCTGTAATTTCTCGTTCCACACGTGTGACATTTCAACTGTGCCTCAGATTGATCACATTCTTATGTGCCTGCAATTTCACTGGCAGTGGATTTCAAACAGGAATTCTTCTAAATTTAAACAGGAATATAATATGACCATAGAACTTACTTTTGAATTTATAACATTAGTATGGATGTAGATCAACAAACTAACAGAATTAACCCACGTTTAAGAGCGTTATTACAAAACCGAAGTGCTCAGTTTTAGGTAAATTCGACGGCGCGCGGCAGCAGATGCGCACGTGTGCGTCTAGGGCAGAACGCTATGCACACATACAAACCGCTATGCGTCGGACGCCAGGATCAAACCAACAAGAGCCTTTGTTTTCGAAATAAATTAAATTACTGTTATTATAGTTCATGAAATATTATTTGTACCGATGAGTGTTACCTACAACGGTTTGAGTTACAATAGGGTCATACAAATTTACTTCACTTTTAATTTTTATTTTATACCACTAAAGTGACAAACTAGCATACGGCCCGCTTGATGGTGTGTAGTTACCGCAGCCTAAAGCAGTGTTGCCAGTGACAGATAGTCAAATATAACATGAGAGAGCTCAAAAAGTAACATTTTCACGAGAAAAGTAACATTACCTTATTTTTTGTGGAAAACGACTAATAATAACATGGCACTTTATTACATAAAAAAGCTGTCCCCTTAGTAGGCTTCGAAAGAATCGTAATAACAAACTGAACTGAACCAACACGGATGCCACTACTAGGCCGTCGCTCACTCGCCTAAGTAAGCGGGATGGGTCATTTAGAAATTCACGCGAGTGAGTGAATATGCGATACGACAAACGAAGTGAAAGATTTTCGCGCTGTCGTCGCGTCAGAATTTGGTCACAAAATCAAGACAATCAAGTGCGCCAACATGACGAACGAAACCTTTCTTGTATGCGTTCCGTTTCATGTTTATTTTTTGTTTTCTGAGAAATATTTTTTATTACGTCTTAAGAGTAACATTTTGAGGCGTGTAACATGGAGGTAACATGAGAGAGTCAAAAGTAACGTAAAATGTTACAAAAGTAACATTCTGGCAACGCTGGCCTAAAGACGCTTGCATTGCTAGAAGCTGCATTACTTGCGCGTTGCCAGCCTCTAACATTACTTACAAATACTTTTTTGCTACTTTTATAAATACTTTTTGTACCTACTTTTTTTACGAAGTTTAATATATTATGTAATTTATTTAGCAGGTAGGAAGACATTTTAGTACTTATTTATAGAAATAAATGCAATGTGATGTTGTTTCTACAGTTTGGATAAAAATCGGTTGTCTGTAAAGTCGGTTTACGGACGATAGTTTAACGTGACAACGTCAAAACAAAACATTAATGAAATTGCCGAACGCGGAGGCCGATTCGGCAGCGTTTGACATCATCTGTCTCTCATCGCTCGTTCCGCGCTCTCGCTTGCACTTCAAGCCGCCATGGCGTACAACGCTACAGCAGAGCAAGGCCGCGAGGTAACGCTACATGAGTCATGTTTTTTTCGTGTGTGCAGCCAGCTTCATCGATTTATTAGACGTTGTCACGTCAAAAAAGTCAAAAGAAAATAAAAAAGACAAATCAAAAGTCGTTTTATTAAAATTAAAAATTACAACTGTGAACTTGTAATGGTTCATGAGACACTAGCAGACAGACGGACGGTCGGACATCGGAGCCTTAGTAATAGGGTCCCGTTGGCACCCTTAAGGTACGGAACCATAAAAAACCAGTATAATAATTGTAAAATAATTAAAATAATATTCTCCGAAGCGGCATAGACCGTGCTTTCCTCGAATCTATGATTTCAGGAAGCACGCACTCCTCATAAAATTCTTACCGCTGAGCTTCTCTTGCGCGTTTCAAATTATCGGCCAAAACTTTTATTTTTATTTTGACAGCACCAAAAGTTCTATTTTTTTCTATTTTGCCCATTATTGTGAACTATTGTCTGAAAATAATTAATTAAATTAAAGTTGGAGATGACAATAAATAAAAAAGTCAGAAAAATTAAAAACAACAACTATATTTACGTATGTTTTTTTTCTATAATTATATTCGCGTTGGAACATCATAGGAAAATAATTATATTATATACATTACAATCAGAACATAACTAATTAAAAAAAAAAACTCACTTGTATCAAGAAGTGTTGGTCGCTTTTTATTCGTGGCGAATTGTCGAACGAGATCACGTGACGGCAGCAGCGAGTGAGCGGCACGTCCTCCCTCTGAAAGCGCTCGGCGCGGACTAAAGCTAAGACCGTGCATCGAGATTTATATTGATAAAAAAGCATTGCATAAAACAATTGCTTAAAAATATTATTTTACTTCAAAATAGAGTATTTTTTTTTTTCAAGCAAGGTGACAAAGTAACCTTAGTTATTAAACACTTTTTGTTTGAATTTCTATTAAATATTCAGAGATAAAAAATATCATTTCGGCTGAAAAAATATCATTAACTCTCTGTTTTACGGAATTATTTTTGGTGTATTACTGTATTAAACATAATAAATTGATGTATGCATACAAAAGTAGAAGATACATTGTACCGTGGACATTTTTATAAATTATTAAACTATTATATCTTCGATGTAACAGAGCATCGCGAGATGCCCGAAAGTAAATTTTTATGAAACAGCCTTTGCAGGAACAAGTTTTTTACTGGTTTATGTAAATAAACTGAAATATTTATTGAATGCGCTCCCAAAAGAAGGAATTAAACTTTCTCGGGCATGTATTTTTTTTACTATTGTGACTTTAGTTAAACCATAATCACAAATCAAAACTCGAGTCAAACGCTCTAAACAAGAAAAAATCGTCATAGCGCTCTTAAAGGCTCGTACACACAGGCGCGACGCGACACGCGACACAAAGGCACCGCTCGTCGCGCGACTTGCGGTGCCTTTGTGTCGCGTGTCGCGTCGCGCCTGTGTGTACGAGCCTTAAAGCTCCTGCAAACAGGCGCGACGCGCGACACAAAGGCACCGCTAGTTGCTGCGACTTGCGGTGCCTTTGTGTCGCGTCGCGCCTGTATGTACAAGCCTTTACGCGGACGTAAAAATATTTTAGCAGGATTTTATCGTGCACTGGATTTTCAACTTTCAGTGTTGAGGAGAGCGTTGAGAATCCCACAGAGCGCATCCTAGCGTGTCAAAAAAACACATTGTTAGATTTTCAGCTCTTGAAAATACAGTGCGCGAAAAAAAATCGCCACGGGGAAAACGCGACCGTGCAAATCTGGGTGTAAATCCAGTGCGCGAAAAAGAATCGCCACGGGGAAAACGCGACCGTGCAAATCTGGGTGTAAATCCAGTGCGCGAAAAAAAATCGCCACGGGGAAAACGCGACCGTGCAAATCTGGGTGTAAATCCAGTGCGCGAAAAAAAATCGCCACGGCGAAAACACGCCCGTGAAAACCTGGGTGTATTCAGAACGCAATCAGGGAGAAGTAGCTTCCTCCGAAACGTAGGAAGATGATAACGTCGCATCCTCCGTACATCAGTGGAGTGTCCATAAATCGCAAACTTTGCAGATTAACTCCCTCTTCGGATGCTCATCTGAAACTTGGGACGTATTTATTTTCCAAATACCCGCACTGTGAGGAGATTTATTCGTACGAAGTCGTATTAAGCATCCTTTGGCGGAATCGTTTGCTAAATATTATGATTCATTAAGACTTAACGTTGGAGATTTAGTTTAAGTGCTTGTGTGTGATTAAGAGCTGCTGAAACATGTTATTTGACTTCATTAAAGGAGGTATTATCAACTTTATGTTATATGCATGTGGCTGGGAGAATTTGAATCAATTTTGTCGCATGTGATATTTGATATTGCTTTAATACCTAGTAATAAAAGTGTCATTTGTAGCCAGACAGTGAAATATGTCATTCCATTTTGGAAGGTTAGAAGTAGAATTGATTTAAGGCTTCTACAAACAGGCGTGACACAAAGGCACCGCAAGTCGCTCAACGAGCGGTGCCTTTGTGTCGCGCGCGATTATATCGCGTGTCGCGCCTGTTTGTAGGAGCCTTTATTGTTTTATCAATTTATCAAGAAAGTTGAAACTATCAAACAACGATGTAATGATGATGATGAAGTGCCAACTGCTCATGAACATTTGGATGGTTCGATTTTCTTTTGTTTAAATGGAATTTTTATTCATCATTTTTCAAAAAACATTACCAGCCTGACAAATCTACTTAGGGCGAATTCCACCAAACTTTTATACCTAGCATAACATAAATAAGTCTTATCCTGAAATCGTGACAAAATAAATTTAAAAGTTTTGTCAGTTTTTCCATACTAGAACTGTCAGACGTCAATTTTATTCCACGGATACCTAAAATATATCTGACGTTGGTGAAATCAGCCCTTAGAGGTAAAGCGTCTGCTTCCAGTTATTATTTACTTACATTAGACTAACACTAACACCACCCCAAACAGAAAAAAAAACACTACTTCCTTTCTCAATAATTACATTTCAATATTAACGATGAAAACTGACAATAACGACGGTAATATAAAGAAATGCGTTCGTTAACGGAAATCGTGAAATACGTCAGCCTAACGAGATGCCTGACGCTCACGGACAGGTGTTATTGAACTGACGTAGATATCGACAGACGATCAAAATAATGGCGCGAACAAAATATGAACGCTGGTAGCGGACGGACATATTGCAAATTGTAAATTGTGGGTCAGTGGCGATAAAAGTTGTGTTGGCTTAGTTGAAATATACTGCAAAAACGTAGGGAAGAGTTTTAGTTTTTTATCACGTACCGGCCATATTAGCTGTAGAACCGATAACCATTGGGGTAATGGTGTTCTCCAGTGGGGACCACGAATTGGCAATTTAGTAGTGTATTCGTGTAGAACGCTCGCTAGTAACTGGCACCTACAAGCGCTGGTAGGCAGGCAGCTTTATGCCAAATCAGGGCGAAATGTCGCCAACTAATTACCCAAATGTCCTTTCTTTAGTATTGTTCGTCGAATCGTTGAGCTCCTAAAGTTCTGAGTTGAGCTGCACGATTTTTGACAAATGCGTGCACTGACTGGACAGGTCCGCTCAATCTGTGTGGTTCTCTCCTCAAAAGACCATTTCAGACACCAATCTACATGGTTCATTTTGTCTGGACTTTAAAAGAGAGTGTGACTGTGACCTCTGAGTTTGTTTCGGCCTCTCTTCTCAGAATAGTCAGATAGGAAACGCCGACATCATCTAGATAAATAAAATTGGTACAAACCTACTTACAGAAAATAAATAATTTATCAATTCAGATAGGAACTTGTCGACGCTTATCAGCTAGTCTAGCGAAGCAGTGGAATGCTGTTGACTGACGATGATGATCATATTCTTATTAAATTCACTGCTAAACAGGGATCTTCCAAAGAAAATAAAGCAAATGTGGATACTCCTGTAACCCGTTTGTGTAAACACAATTTAGCATTTTTGCAATACCCATCCTTTTAGAGTTATAACTCAGTCGTCTGTAGAAGAAATTGTTTCCACATTTACTCAGAAACACGAGAAAACTTGATAACGAGCTTACAATATCACAAAATGTGGAATTGTCTTTTCATTTTCTCTTGTCCCGACTTCAGCTTGTTTTCATATTCAGCTTTTGGTTCTAAAATGTTCGTTTTTCGTTTTGAGATAACAGAAGTCGCTCAGTGACACATATTGTCCTTTAAATTTTACATGAAAATTCATGTGTTGTCATCATCATAACTTGATATAAAATTACCATGTAGCCTTTTTATTTGCTGCTGAAACGATTTCAACTCTGATATGAACGAAATTATCATGATTTTGTACATTTTATTCGCTGTTGAGTTTCTCGAAACTGATGTTTTACATTTTCACATGCATTTTTGTGGAAATTAATTGTTTTTGGGCGCTTTTTTTTAATTAAATGTTCACATTTAAACATTTAATTAAGTACTTACCAGCAAATACATTTTGTTCTCCGTGTCCATTTTTAAAGTAACTCTTATACAGCGTGTAGGTATCGGAAATGTGTGTTTATATTTAAAGGTGTGGTACAGACCATCAAACGGAACAATTTCCTCCATGGGATCAACGTTATAATCGCGAAAAAATATAGGTATAATCAGCCGTTCCATACATTTGGGTCGAGTATTGGTATTGAAGTTTTGTATGGATTTTTGATAACGCTGTATATCTGCCATTTCGTTTCAGTCCCCAAATATACAGGTCTATTTCTTACATTAAACATGAAACTATTACTTGCAGCCGCCATCTTGGAAACAGGCCGCCCTAATTAGTAACAAAGGTATTTTTCCTCAACGTTTCTACGTGTATAATTATAACGTAATTCCTTTGAAATGAGCGTGACGATTTGCAACCATTTTACTCCATCACAATTAAGGAAAAGAACGAATAAGGCCCAGGTATTTCTAGGACATTATTTAGCACATTTTCTCGTAAGTTACGTAACTTAGATACTTAGCAACTTTTTGTTTAGTGTTCTTTTGTTTTAACTGTGTGCTGGAAAAAGGGGTCAATGACTTGTTAGAGTAGGTATTGTAAGAAGGTGGACACTCTTTGTGTGCAAGATCTCCCGCATGCATACTACAAACTGATATTATGTTCAATTGTTGGAGTATTTGAAGAAAATAAAGAAAAATTGTTTATTCTGCACAACAAACAAAACGACGCACATTACAAGAAAAAAAGCATAGAATATACACATACAAAGGCAATGAAAAGATACCCTGCATTAAAAAAAAACCGGTCAAGTGCGAGTCGGACTCTCGCACCGAGGGTTCCGTACTTTGTATACCTACAAAGTACTGTAAATAGTTTATCACGGATTATTTTAATGTACCTACAAATTTACGGTTTTCGGATTTTTTCCTTTACTTGTGCTACACGATCTTGCTTCTTGCCAAATTTCATGATTCTAGGTCAACGGGAAGTACCCTATAATTAATGTTGATTCCAGACGGACGGACAACAAAGTGATCCTATAAGGGTTCCGTTTTTCCTTTTGAGGCACGGAACCCTAAAAACAACTAAGTAATTAAATAGGTGTAATTATGAAGATATTTTTTTATATATGATAATTATGCTATAACAGTTGGAAAGATAATTATGCTATAACAGTTACATATGATATGAATAAACGAAGTTTGAACGATATTGGCTCTTCAAATGGGAGCATTACATTGAAAGAACATTACAAACTATACTTAAATCACAATAATAGCAGCATTAGTCATAATTAAAAACAAACGCAACATAGTGATGTTGCGATGGTGTTGTAGTGGCAACACCAAACAAATCCTAGTTTACAAATCTAACAAGCTTACATTAACTAAATTAGGATTTCTGCAAACCCAGTAACCGATACCCGTCGACTCATAATTGCGACTAATTAATCGCGTAGTATATGGCTATCGTGTTACGCAAGCGAGGTATTATCGGCACGAAACGCAATGACTGGCGAGCGGCCTATTCACGACGCGACTCGTAAACGCAGCCCTGACATATTGCGATTGTCGACCACGCGTGATAACATGTTTGTTAATTTTGTTACGAGTCGCTGATTGGGTAGGTAAATAGCAGAAGTGTTAGTTAGAACAAAATGTTGCTTTGGTTTTATTAAAGGTGGCTAGCACTAAAAATTATGTGTGTCCTTTGCTTTTATTTATTGTTACAAATGACGCTTAAGGTATCAAATCGGAAAGAGATCGGCACCGTATCGCCTTTCGCCTCGCCGTCAAACAGGCGTCTGCCTAACGTAAGCACGTAACCAAAGCGGATCAGAAACTCCGATACGTCGACTCGGCTACGGCTAGGCGACATTTTGTCTCGTTCAGTATCCTACGACCAATCAATAAAATAGGAAGCTAATATGTGAGGATCGTAACAGGTGGTGTTCTGTAATTTCTGCTTACCCCCATGGGAAGAGCGCGTGAGTTTGTTATGTGAGAAAGCTATAAGCACCAGTCCTCGAGTAGACATAAAAACCTCCGCTGCGCAAAAAAAAAAACATAAAAATAGAAGAAGAAGAAAGAAGAAAATACGTTTATTTGCGGCAAACATGACGCATAAAAATAAAAAACACATAAGAAAAACAAAATAATAAAGGCTCGTACACACAGGCGCGACGCGACACGCGACACAAAGGCACCGCAAGTCGCGCAACGAGCGGTGCCTTTGTGTCGCGCGCGATTCGCGTCGCGCGTCGCGCCTGTGTGTACGAGTCTTAAGTCCGTCTTTTTGCCAGGCTATGACCTTTTCGAGCCTAAGTTAGTGCTTATAAGTACACGAGCAGCACGTTGCCAACGGCATGCGACAGAGGTGACTGCAGCCGTCGGCACTTGTCGGCAGCATCCGTAGACGCGTCGACGGCTACAGTTGGCGATTAGCCGCTCGTGATAAGTACAATGCGTGCCACGAAAGATGAGACTTGACCCCGCCTCCCCCGCTCTTTCCGCCACCCCTTTGACGCCCGGTCCCGTCCCGTACTCAGACCTCATACCGCTAAAGATACCTAAAATCGCGTACTGCGCATGTCAAACCACGTGGTGTGTCAAGTCTCATCTTTCGTGGCACGCATTGTACTTATGATCGCAGAACTTTTCCTCCAAATGTCATTAGGGCAAGAAAGCGTAGTTAGAGATCTGAGACACGATACATAGAATAACACACTTGACCCACTGTAATGTATCTCTAAAGTGACAACAAACACACTTGGTAATTAAACAGTGTTGTACGAGGGCATAGAGTCGTTAATTTTGTATGTTGTAGAGTTTTACTTAACATTATTTATTTTATACATATTTAGATACACTTGTAAGTTCTTTGTGCCTTCAACTAATCAATTGGGTTAAGCAAAATGCTAATGGTGTTTTAGGATTTCATCATCATTATTCTCTCAAACCTCAATTCAATATGTAATTAATCCGACAAGCAAATTAATAAAAGTATTTCACAAATATTTTTTTGCTCTATTCGCTTCTTCATACTCTCTGGAAAATCCTCTGTGGAAAGAAAATCCTCTTTATTACGAAGTACCTAAGCTTTATAAACGAAAATGACAAAAACATTATGATACAATAAAAAAATAATAAAATATAAATATCTAGGGACTCCTATACAAAATCAACGAAACAAAACGTTACTTCAACACCTAAATACAAAAGCGAAACAAGAAAATAATCGAATCATTTACAGCCAGGCGAAAACAAAAGAAAATCGTCCGCAATTTAAATTCGGAACGCCAACTTGTAACCAGCAAAAAGGCGGGAATTTAGCAAAACAATAAAGACAAGAGATGTAACTTTATAAAATGTGTGCCACCGAGGAGTGCTGACGCTCCGCGAATTGTTTTGTGGCGAGAATCTACGGCGTTGTTGTGGGTCGCATGCTTTTTATTGTTCCAATTTTGATATTCATTTGTTACGTAGTTTTTGCATTGTACTTAATCCATTCATACTAATATTATAAATTCGAAAGTAACTCTGTCTGTATGTTACCTTTTCACGCCTAAACCACTAAACGTATTTCGATAAAATTTGGCAGAGAGATAGATTGCATCCCGGGGAAGGACATAGGGTAGTTTTTATCGACATACCTCGCGGGCGAAGCCGCGGGCGGAAGCTAGTGTATTCTCTAAGTGTGCGCTAGTGATGATGTACTACATTCGTCCTATAAAATACACAGGACCGTCGTAGTCAAAACATATCTAATGATCCAAAAAATCAAAAAATCTAAAAACTCAAATACTTAGTTACCTGTGCTTTCTTCGAGAGGCATTACTTCCTCAGTTTTCTCTGACAATCCCGTAGTGTCCCTTATTTTACCTCACCCTTGACACATTATGCCATACTATCCACGACATGGAAATTTCTCGCGAAATAACGTAGGTAAAAACTTTTTGTATATACACGGCCGAGTGTAAATCCCTATAGACACCGAGTGACGTGTTACCATAAACAAAATTATTACTTTTGTAAACACCTGTAGTAAACCGAGTTGGAACTTTTTCACCTTTCTTATCGGCTGTTCTTTTGTAGGTTTTTGGCGAAATTGGGAAAGGTTTTTTTGGTACATATTGTAAAATTATTGGGTCTCGACAAAAAGTAAGCTACCCTTTTGGGATTGGACAAAAAAACAAATAATTTCTAATGTAGCAACACTAATATCTCGTCAGAGCATCTTTTGCAAGATATTGCTAATGAAACAGCATATTTGTTAAAAATTCATATATTACAAGATCCTTACAAAATAAAGGCTCGTACACACAGGCGCGACGCGACACAAAGGCACCGCAAGTCGCGCAACGAGCGGTGCCTTTGTGTCGCGCGTCGCGTCGCGCCTGTGTGCACGAGCTTTAACACCGCTAAAAATAAATTTTAAAAAATCAAACAAAATGCAAGATTTTTGGAAATAAACAAAATGTAATTGAAGATTCTTGTAAGTACCTATTACTTACATGTTAAAGGTGACAGAATTATTGAATAAAAAAAAACGATACTTTTTGGTCACAGCCATAATATTTTCCATAAAAAAAACATGGATATTCCATAACCATTACGTATCAAAAATATTTTAATACTAACAGCGCCCCGCGGTTTCACCCGCATAAGTGTCGATCCCGTTCGAAAGACACGTGGCGCCATCTATTATCATAATAACGTTATTGTTGTTTTCCTCGGGAACAGCACTTTTTTTCGGGATGAAAGGTACCCTATGTCCGTTTCTGTACACCTGACTACGTATATGCAAAATTTCTGGATGATCGGTTCAGTGATTTAAGCGTGAAAAGGTAACAAACAAACAAACTTACCTTCGCTTTTATAATATTAGTTAGGATCTGACTACTTTCAGGTCTCCAGCTTCCATAAGCCTACCTATCCAAAAACAATTTTCAAGTTACAGAGCAATACCGTTCTCCGTTCAACATTCCCTCGGGAACACTGAACTGTCTTGAACCTTCTAAGAATATTACGAGGAATTCCGCCGGAATTCTGTATAATTTCTGATGAAACTCATAATCCGGTCTAATTTCGGTACCTAAGGCTTTATTTTTTAGAGACCTTGCGTCTTGCAATGTCTCCTGAGATGCTGTTTCACAAAACGACCTACGTCAGGTATTTCTTGTTTAAAAGGCATTTTATGCCTACCACAATATCCGTTTCTACTAGAATATCCTAGAATCTCATAAAATTATTAAACAAATGTATCGAAATGTTGCAATCAATCAATCAATTATCAATATATCTGCCTAGCCTTTATCCAACAATGCGGGGGTGGTATTTTACTACTTATCTGACCTCCACAACCCAGTTATTGGGTAACAGCACAGGGGTAGGTACCTACACTTGGTAAGACTGGTAACAAAATGGTGCAAAATAATGTAATTCTAGAACGGACGTGGGTAGCAACCTACACACAACATTTAATAAAAAATATCAAAGGTTTAACGAGCTTTCGTTGTATTTATATTGTTTTTAGATAAGTGATAAGCTAAAACAACATTCACTGTCAGGTTTCAGCGAAAAATTAAGCTAGGGCTCACAGATAGATAAGAAAGTGATGCCTAATTGGCAATTACAATCACTCCGAATAAAAAGATAAACTTCTGAGAAATGTGACTATCATTTCTGTTTTGTTAAATATACTCAGCAAACTTTTATGGATTCTTAGAGTTCTGTACCTTGAAAAGAAAATACGGAACCCTTGTAGTATCACTTTGTTGTCCGTCCGTCTGTCTGTCAAGAACCTTTATCTCGGGAACGCGTGGAGATATCGAGTTGACTCAGCTCTACAGTCCCTTGAAGCTGTGAAAAAATCAAACACCTAAGTTAACGTAAAAAAAAGATACGGTGGATACGACACTCTCAAGGGAATCAAAATGTATAGGGTACTTCTCGTTGACCTAGAATCATGAAATTTTGCAAGAAGCAAGATCATGTAGCACAAGTTAAGGAAAAAATCCGAAAACCGTAAATTTGTAGATAAATTATAAAAAAACCCGTGATAAACTATTTACATACCTACAAAGTACGCAACCCGGATTTGACCGGTTTTTTTTTTGTATCCTATACCTCATACAAAAACTTATCTGCAGCTACAAGCTAACATGTCTAGGTCTACAACATTTTATATTTTTAGACGTATATTAAAAATATGATAAATAAAAAATCTACAAACAACAAACGAATCCACTCTTTATATTGTTAGTAAGATAACACTCAATTTTCTGCTCACCCCGAACAGAAACAGGGGGTGAAAGTTATTTAAAATCACCTTCAAACGTTTTCAATACCTTCAGTGGAACGTTAAGGGTTGAAAGAACAAAGAAAATTCAACTAAGTGCAGGGGGAGAATTTATTTAATTTCATGTTTCAGGATTTCTTTTGTATCAATTTCTTATTTGCTTGTATCCAAGCAGAGCCTGCTGGGCAGAATATCACAACTAACTTTGTAAAAGAAAAGGTTTATTTTTTGTATTTTAAGGGTAGTAGAAGAAACTTTGCTCTCGATATGAAATATTTTGTTTTTATGAAGAGGTACTGAGATTTTTTGTCTTTGTCTATCTAGAGACACATAACGGACAAAAATGGTCTAGATTGTGATCCATTTACTTAGTATATTTAGCTCTTTCAAAATATATTTTCTTTCAGCAAATCTGAATAGTTTGCACTACGCCTTAAAATACTATGTGATTGTGTAGAAATAACTTCTAGAATAATATAATTTATATATCTTCTGTGTATCATACAAACTAGAGAGAGAGAGAGTGTGTGTGTGTGGGTGTGTGTGTGTGGGTGTGTGGGTGTGTGTGGGGGTGTGTGTGGGGGTGTGTGTGGGGTGTGTGTGTGTGTGGGGGTGTGTGTGTGGGGGGGGGTGTGTGTGCCCGCAACTTCGTCTGCGTGTTTGTTGTTCCCGACCCACCCCATCGCATCACATCGCCTACCCGCGCTTTTACTTTGTCTTCTCTTAGCGCTCTTTCTGCCTTTTCTACTTTTTCCTCACTTCCTTAGGATCCTAGCGTGATGTTATATAGCCTTCTAGCAGCGGCCTGCGGTTTCACCCGCATAAGTATCCCGTGGGAATATCGGGATAAAAACTATCCTATGTCCTTTCCTGGGATTCAAACTATCTCTATATCAAATTTCATCTAAATCGGTTCAGCGTTTTCAGCGTGAAGAGGTAACAGACAGAGACACACTTGCGCATTTATAATACGTATATTAATGGTTGCGCCCCGCGGTTTCCGCATAAATGTCGGGATAAAAATTAGCCTATATGTTAATCCAGGTGTCAGCTACCTCCATACAAAATTTTATCAAAATTTGTCCAGCTGTTTGAGCGTGAAGAAGTAACAAAAATATAAACACAACACACACACACACTCACTCACATATTCACAAACTTTCGCCTTTATAATATTACTGTGATAATATACATAGTATGGATAGCCTGCCTCAAGAATTGGGCTATCAAATGAAACTAAATTGTTCAAATCTAACTGGTACATGTAAATCTAGAAATGTATCATACAAAGTTAGAAAGAAACAAATTTTACCTCTCTAGGATATTAGTACAGATGAAATTGTGCCGATTTTTTAAAAGCTTTTAAGCAGTCAAGGGCTTTAACACTGCGGGACACTAAACGCCCCTCAGCGGCCTCAGCGTCATAAAAAGAAATCTTCTATTGTGTCTCATTCAGTGTCTTTCAGTTGGTTAAGAACCCATTCAAAAATCGACATCGGTTTCACAAAATCATATCACCCCCAAAAACAACCCTTCCAAAAACATGTCCTCTAACCAACTTTTACTTTCACAAACATGGAACTACCACTTCTACCGATCTCCCTAAAGGATACGCCACAAAGATTCTATATCTGTCCGAAGTTAGGTCGTCATCCCTGAGCGTGATTGATTATATCGTATCAGACATGAGGCCGAATATTGGCACTATAACGAAGATATGAAAAAAGTTGCCAAGTTAATACGGAATTAATGTTATGGGACTATGAGTGTTTCTTGATGGTGCAGGATCATTGGACTTGTTTTGTGACAGGCTAAAATCTATATAGGGTGTTTGGAAGCTGGATGAAAGAAAGAAAGAAAGAAAATTTGTTTATTCTGCACAAACAAAAACGCACATTGTAACTAAAAATTAGAAAGAAAAAGTATTTATTGCCACTCGTACAGGAAGATCACAAACTAAACTAAACACAGCAAAATAAAAATCCAAGTTATATAAAAAAAAAAATAACAAAAGGAAAATGAAACAGAAAGGCCTATACGAGGCCAAAAGGCTCCTATCTCAGCAAGATGCTGCGACATTTAAATAAATAATATGTAAAATAATAGCAAATAATAAAATAGAAAAATATTTATTTTTTTCAAATTGCCCCAGACGTAACCTCATTACTTGTCTATGCCTCATTATTTGTCTATGAATAAACAAAATTTCTTTCCTTTTTTCTTTCTATCTTATGTGATATGGTAGCTTCAAAAGACAGACGAATTTTACTATTGCTTATACGATAAGGACATTTTTAGCACATTGTCTTTCGACAAAGAAACTGTTGATCCCAAAATTAAAATAATGAAGCTTACATTTGCTAACTTGATTTTCCCATCATCTTAGCTATGACCCGTAATCTTCCACGAATTCCAAGAAAATATGTCATATTCTACGTGGGCATCAGACCCAACATATTAAACATATACACATACAATACAGTGTACATAATATTACATATTCTGTGCATAAAGGTCCCTTGGGTAAATAGAATTCGGCGTCTTGTTGAAACGCTTTTCCTCGATAACGCAATTTTTTAAATATACGGTAGGGTTTTGTGTTTGAACACGATGCGTTTCTATTGTTATTTTCAAATTTGTTTTTTGTGCACCCTTTTTCTACTAGGTAAGTACTATGAAATGGTAAAGTCCCCTTAGTTTTAAGGAACTGATCATGTGTTTATTATTTGCTAGCTAATAATAGTAGAACTATATTTTTACTAGCTTCTGCCCGCGACTTCGCCCGCGTGAAATTTCTTGTTACTCCGACCCACCCCGTCGCATCGCATCGCCTGCGCGCGCTATTACTTCGTTTTTACTTAGCGTTCTTTCTGACTTTTTTCTTTTTGCTCGGCTCCTAAAGGTCATAGCGTGATGTTAGATAGCCTATAGCCTTCCTCAAGAATTGGGCTATCAAATGCAAAAAGAATTTTTCAATTTCGACTGGTAGTTCCAGAGATTAGCGCGTTCAACCAAACAAGCTTTATAATATTAGTATAGATAGATGTCACTGATATTATACGACAATTATTTATTTATATAATTATATTACCAGAAAAATACATTACAAAAAATAAATACATTTATTAATGGCGTCTTTTTGATTTCTGTTAAGGGGCTTACAGGACCTAAACACAAAAAACACAAGTTTTAGAAACAATAAAAGTAATATGATCGACTACAGTAAACAAAATCAGAAAAATATATGATATTCTTCAGGATATTTATGCTAGATAGATAGTGTGTTGAAAACATACAACTAATTTGATACGATAGAAAAAAAATCATGAAGATACCTCTAAAAACTTTCTTTCTATAATAAAAACCATATCATTAAGATTTTTTGTCAGATTATTCTACAAGCAACATACTAAAACACTAGTGTTTTAATTTTTTAGTCCAAGCAATAGATTTTTTGTAAATAGATAATTGCTTCATATTTTGCAATAAATTACTAGCGTTGTGTCATCGCGCTTCTCTTTCTTTTCTATGCAGTCCGACAAAGACTGCGCTTTAGGTCATATAGTCACCTTAATAGAAATTTACAAAAAATATTAACTAAATATAAAGAGAGCAGTAATGATACGGAGAAATGGTAGAAACTTACCAAAAATATTCATCATCATCATCAGCCTATAATGTTCCCACTGCTGGGACACAGGCCTCCTCTCAGTGAGAGGGAGTGGGCCGTAATCCACCACGCGGGCCCAGTGCGGGTTGGTAGATGTCACATGTCTTCGAATTTTTGGTTCTAGGACATGCCGGTTTCCTCACGATGTTTTCCTTCACCGTTTTGTGAGCAGTGGTGATGAAATAATTTACACAAAGTAAAGCGCCTCTCTGGGTTCGAACCTACGACCTACAACTCGTAAGTCGCGGCCGTTACCACTTGGCCACCACTGCTCTTTACCAAAAATATTAATTAAATATAAAGGGAAATGATACGGAGAAATGGGGTCGTGAGGAGAGTTTTGCGGGCGTTGCTAGTAATCAATAAAAACAATTTACACATCCTCCATCAAAAATAAATCTCACAAACGACATTTCACAAGACTCTGCCCAAAGTTTCACCCCGTATATCGCCGCCCTGTTCACCAAGGGATTCGGGGTGCAATGTCAGCAAAAGATTTAGGTAAATTGACACGAGTCAGGGACTTGTTGTATATTATGCAGAGTAACGTGTAGCGTACGCAAAATGACGAGAAATCAGCCTCTTCCTGCGTTATCAGTTAATACGGGTTATTGTACATTCGTCACAAAGTAAATTCGCCACGAAAAAAAGTATGTATAAACTCGTCACAACTCTATGTTTATGAAAGAAAATCCGCCATATTGTTTATTTCCGTACAGACAGAAGAAAAATCAAACAATAACGAATAAAATGTTATTTCTTTATTTTTCATAATCACAGAAATTCACATAAAAGTCACAGTTCTACTTACAGCTAAAATATACGGTAATATTGTCTGGTTTTGTACGTTTTTTTGCTGGCACAAATTTAAAAGGTGAAACAGATTTTTTGAGCGAGTTTGGGTGAAAGAAATAAAAATTATATATTGTAAACGGGTAAGTGAGTGCTGATTACCGCACAGTTCTGTTTACCTATAAGGATAAGCAAGTGATAAATAAAGTTAACGTAACTCAGCTTTATTATTTTAGTTTTTAAGTAGTTTTGGGTGGAGTACAAGTGATTTTTAACGGAATGGTGAAAGTGCGATAATGTTTAAGAGCCAAGAATCAAATCAGCTTTCCCGGTATGTAGGTATTTGGATTTGGACAAACTATGGTGAAGCCTTAAATGGTACACCCATGGATTTTAAGCCATTTTAGCCCATTCTCGTACAAAAGTGGAACGAGCATTTTGTTCAAAACGATTGCTTAAATGTGTGTAAAAGATTCAGTATTTTCCAGAACATTCACTAAACATTCAAACCACGGTTTTGGGTATTTAAACAGTTGTGTTATGCCAAATTTCCAAAGGAAATTTTAAATATGGAATGAGGGTTTTCTGAAATGACTTTCGCTAGGTGGCAGCACTGACACGTCAGGTCCAGGCATCTGTCAAAGAGCCTTATTTTCTTTAGTCATGACTGAATGATGAACGAACGAATGAATGGAATGATGAACGTCATCATATATTTTATATTCATTATCGAAATGGAAGACCTCTTGTCAAAGTGGTGCCAACTCGTGTCGTAAATTTTCACGAAAACCCCCATTGATTTATAATTTAAATATTCAATCAGTTGCTTTAAATGTAGGTGAATACAAGGCTGGTTTTCCTTTTATGTTACAGGCCACGAATTCATATTTATTTCCGTTTATTTTTTTTTCTAAACTACGTACATATTTCACGCCTGCAGAGGTGTTGTCATCAACCGGACACAAAAACAAACTCCAAGAAAAAAAAAGAAAAAAAAAGAGAAATAAAGAGAAGAAAAACCCTACCAACACTTTACCCAACGGAATCGAATCTGAATGAAAACAATCGCAATCTGAATCATTTTGAAGGATATTTCTAATCCATTGCTTCATATACTTATTCGAAAAAAAAAAAAATTCAATAAGATAAAATAATAATGCCATGAATGTTGTTGAACTGTCAAACTGGAAGCGATTGCTACTGTTAGTGTGTCAATCACACCGCAGGACCTCTTGCCCAGCAGTAGCGCTTGCATCCACCAGACCGACGCGGCAATTGATTTCATATTTATTTCTGTTGATTATTATTTCCAAACTATCTTAAAGGCTCCTTCAAATAGGCGTGACACGACACGCGACACAAAGACACCGCAAGTCGCGCAACGAGCGGTGTTTTTGTGTCGCACGCGATTATATCGCGTGCCGCGCCTGTTTGTAAGAGCCTTAATAAAATAAATATTACTACCACAGATATAGATACACCTAAATAACGCAAGAGCAACTACTACGCGTGCCCAGTTTTCGCGCTCAGTCCTGAGTACTGCTGGCTGGGTGCGCGTAGGCCCCGGGGATGCAACGAGACGGGTGCCGCACTCGGCGGCGTTTTGAATCGATTTGATTTTCCCATCACTAAATAGTGCTTGTGACGTCATAGTAGATAGTCAAAACACCACCATTTTTTTTTGTGGGAAATTATCAAATAACTTCTCCCGCTCTGGGCGGAGCGGGAGGTCGTGTCAGACTTTTACTGACTAAACCCCACCCATGTTTCTTCAGTTGCCTGTGCCAGGGGCCAGGGGCCACGGTACCTCTCTCGAACCAAAAAAAAATTGCACCCTTGGTTTTCATACAGATCGTGATACTTGCGGTATCTAGGTCTATCTATATCTGTGATTACTACCATCACAAGCAACATCGCCATACCTAACAACAATGACCTAAATAAACTAGACATGCTAACATATCTCAGATAAGTTCGTTTGTCAGTCACGAGCATAAAAGTGAAATCGGTGTGTCAACGACAAATGTATGAGCGGAGGTCGTTGGGGTCGGCTGGGAGTCGATCACGACTGCCCTAAGGAGGTAAGCAGATGTTTAAGATGATTGTAGACCAAATACTGTGGTTATATTCTCTTTGTTGCAGACCTTCGTCTCAGAAATGTAGCACTCCTAACCTTGATTTCACTTTCACTACTCCAGAGTTTTCGATAATTTTTAGGGCTCCGTACCCAAAGGGTAAAAACGGGACCCTATTACTAAGACTCCACTGTCCGTCTGTCTGTCTGTCAGTCACCAGGCTGTATCTCATGAGATACAGCCAAGTCTACAGAAGAAGAAGATAAAACCATGATAGCAAGACAGTTGAAATTTTCACAGATGATGTATTTCTGTTGCCGCTATAACAACAAATACTAAAAACAGAATAAAATAAATATTTAAAGGGGGGCTCCCATACAACAAACGTGTTTTTTTATCGGTGTTTTTGCCGAGTCCGACTCGCACTTGGCCAGTTTTTTTATGTTGTTGTTTTCGGTTAACGTAACATTACAGTACATTTCTTGCTTGACCCTAATAATGACGGGTTCTACGATACGTCACATGGATGTATCTATGGGCAGTATGGGCTAGCATTATCCGATAAAAAGTGACATCTTTGTTCAACCTATTACGACTATTTATGACATTTGCGCTATTTTTCAGCTCAAAACTTTAGCATTGCGATCTAGAGCGAAAACAGAAGGAGCCTTCCGAAGGTCCGACACTGATGAATGCACAAATAAAATTCGAAACGTATGTACAGATGCCAGCATATCAAGCTACTACAATATGTCAAATTTCATTAATAGATTTTCAACTTTATCGCTAAAGCAGGAGGTTCAAAGTTGATTGGGAAAATTTGACAGTTTCGGGTAGTTTGATGTGCAATCTACCCTACGCTAAATAAAAGTACTTCTACACCTAGGTATCAAAGATACAATCTAAAAGACACTCACAATGGTCCATTTGAAGGACTAAGTGCGGAAATCAAACCCATAAAATAGATAGGTAAACAAATCCTTCAACGATGTCTACACGAAACTTCGCATTCGTAAAAACTATCGTTGGTAATTCAGTTATTTACGACCGGTAACTGTTACGGTTCGTATCGGTTTTCTGAATCGCCTTGTATTGGAGGTCGGCGCATCGCCAGCCGTGTCGCCAGGCTTGTTTTGTCCGTGTGAAACATGGCTGAACGTTGAATTAGGTGTTCGAATTTCGAACTGACCAATGAGGGCTTTCCTTTGTGGTGTAAATATTTTTGAAGTGAAACTTCTTCGGCGGCGATTCGATTTTTAAGGATGCTTCACGTTTAGGCACATTTCGTTACAAGAGAGAGAAGAAATATATTATAACTCTCTCTCTCTCTCCCACTAATCTATTTTTATTATTGCTACTGGTGGTGTGGTGCAGTTTTGTTGTCAATTTTTTATACTCACAAGACTACATAAAACCTGTATAATTTTGTATGGTTTAAGATTCAATCTGAAACCCAATTAACATCAATTGATAGATTCAACATGTGTCATATGGAATTAAACAGAAGTTACTTAGTTCTATCAAATTGGTTTAACAAACTCAAACAAACACTCAGTTTGAAATACAATCTATTCTATTGTCTGAATTTGTGTGTCACGTAAATTCAAACTATCGTAACTACACACAAAAGCGCGGGAACAATCACAAAAGCACTATACACAAATTACATTCCAAATTCAAACACACACTGATTAGAACCGAACAGAGCCGAGTCACGTCGCGCCAATTAGAAAACGGTCCCGAATTAATTTGAAAATGGAACACTCGATTTTGATGTAGTGGAATCTGTCGCTGTGGGCTTTGTTTTCCGCAAACAAACAAATACCAACTTTACTAAAACATGTTAAAGTCTAATTTAGAATGTGGTGAAATTCATTCAAACTCATGAGATAATAGGTGAAAGACTGAATGTCAGTCACAGGTTATATGTTAATTAATTATGTACCTTAGAAATATAACATAAGGTCGACATTACATCGCCACCTGTTATGTAATTAGTAAATGTGTTCTACTTGGGTCCAATTTCTGTGATATCTTGTTCTAATAGGCAATTTATAAAATGTCGTTCTGAGTCATTTAGTCTTATTTATTATTAATTTTATGAGTAACCTTCCTTATGAAGATGCTCAAAGAATTTTTCCTCCGAAAGGAAAAGGGACAATGTTGGTAATGGCGATTTTTACCTGGTCCCTATACATATAAATCTCTAAGGAAAGTTATCAGCAATAAATCTGACCTCGCTTCGTGTCCGACTGGCCATGTAGTAAGAAATTAATGACGGTTCCATCTTTTAATTTCTCCTTTCTAGCCTTTAGTTTTAATATTTTACTTTTATCTTTTGCACTTCATTGCTTCTGTGAACATGAAATATGTTTTGAGATAAAAGTTACATTGTAGAACTAACTGCTTCTGCAGTAAAGTTACAAAGTAGGAATGTAACAGTTAAATTCTAGTAATTGAGCGAAGTCATAACCCATCTGTTTTTGGTAGTAACTTCTGCTATACAACATCAAAATTGCCGTTTGTGTGTGTGTGTGTGTGTCATTGCACTGCGCTCGTCAACTGTTATTTCACGGCTAAAAATCACACCGTGAAATCTTAGGTGAAGTGAGTTGTATAGTGTCAACCCTATTTGTTATAATTATAGTAATACGAATTAATAGTTAATATTAGTTTTTATAGTTTTACTAGCTTCTGCCTGTGGCTTCGTCCGCGAGGTATGTCGATAAAATCTATCCTTTGTCCTTCCACGGGATGCAATCTATCTCTCTGTCAAATTTTATTGAAATCCGTTCAGTGGTTTAGGCGTGAAAAGGTAACATACAGACAGACAGACAGATATATTTACTTTCGAATTTATAATATTATGAGTATGGATTTATTAATTTTGAATGTTTTTTTTTTTATTTACTAGTAAGTATTTAATTAGAAATTAAATTATTAAATTTAATTTCATTCGAATATTTGTGCGCCGTTGACGGAATTCATAGCGTTCGTTTTATTAATATCCTACCTGCAATTTTTTGTTTACCTGTGTTCTAAAAATAAAAATATTTGAATTTAGCATTATCGGGTGGATTGACAGCTCATGCACTTCAAGCTCAGCCGGTCGATACTGTAAAAATCTCACCGTGAAAACTTAGGTGAAGTGAGTTTGTTTTTGCTAGGAATTGACACTATTGACAGCTCAATCCACGCTCATTTCATCTAAGTTTTCACGGTGAGATAGTTACGGAATCGCACTGCAGTTCACCAAATTTTTAGGGTGAGTTTTTTACAAAATATGTAGACAAGTAGCACCTTCAAACCAGAACAGACCAATGCTGCTTGACGTCACAAATAGTTATAATAAAAGCTGTACTTCCCCGGACGAGCTCCATCACAGGATCTCTAGTAAATAAAAAAAAATACTAGACCATAAAGGCTCCTTCAAACAGGCGCGACACGACACGCGACACAAAGGCACCGGAACTCGCGCAACGAGCGGTGCCTTTGTGTCGCGCGCGATTATATCGCGTGTCGCGCCTGTTTGTAGGAGCCTTAATGAGCAATAGTAGCTAGCTACATTTCCCTCTATTGTACCACAAAAATCCCACGAAAGTAAAGTGCACGAAGAGCATACAAAAGCGTCCTCCGTACATCTAAGACCCAAACTTGACATCGTTACGGTCCTCATTAAAGGGTATCGAGTGGAACAAAGCAGGTACACTCGCGTTCATTAGGCGCCAGCGACATTTTGAGCAAAGGAATTTTTTGGTACAGCCAGCTACAGTCATTTTCTTGATTACTGTACTCGAGCGTACATTTTCTGACAAGAAATTCTTTGGTGCGCGGTAAATTCTTTTTTTTTTCTGGTGCCTTTTTTTTTTCTTCCACGAATGAGGGATTTTCTTTTTATATTTTTTTAAACTCTTCCTTATAGTGGCTGGATAGATGGCGCTGAATTTGGTAGGTAAGTTGCTGCAAGGAACGGAACGTCACATCATTTTATGATTATTTCACTTGTAAAGAAGTAATTAATTAATTAACTACGAAGTAATTAGTTAACTTCGTTTTAGCTTTGGCATCTAGTAATGTAGTCGGTTCAACGCCATCTACAGAGTTCTTGGAAACTGTGTTTTATTTTAATACTAAAAAAAAACCCTCTCATTAGGTTAAAAAGCTGTTGGCCTGAAACATACCTATTGTAATGTTAATTACCTACTTAATTAAGATGCCTAGGGCTCTCATAAAATAGACTTAAACTGGTTACTCGTCAAAAGTACAAAATACGACAACCACCTAGGAACAAAATAATATTTATCTAGAAAAATGTTATTTCTTGAAAAAATATTATTATTTCATTACAGATATTTTCTGAGATTGAAATCTAACAAAGAAAACGTTGACCTACATTTCATCAAAATTTCTCTGTAAATCGTTTCGCTTTACCCTTTTGATCATTTCAATTTTCTGTTAACAAAATACCTTCACTGACATATTACCAGCCATTTAGCCCCGCGGTTTCACCTGCATAAGTTTCGATCCAGTAGAAATACCGGAATAAAAGGTATCATAATGTCCTAATCCAGGTTATATGCTAATTTCATCCAAATCTGTTCAGCCGTTTTCGCGTGAAGGTATAACAAACAAACATACAAAAATCAAATTCGACAAGAAGTGCCACTAAGTGCATTGATTTATAAGAATTACTATGTTTTCTTGCGATAGTTTTAGTATACAAAAAAGTTAAAGCATCGCATTGGTGCTGTTATTCGTAACAGATTTTCGAAGTTTAAAATAAATCCTAATAATATCCTACTTACTACAAAAAAAAAATGTTGTAAGACAAGTTTGTAAGGACGGATGTTTGTTACTCTTTCACGCAAAAACTACTAAACATATCTTGATCAAACTTTACAGGAATATAGCTTATACTTACCTACATCAGAATAACATATAAGATATTTTTATTTATTTTATTCTATTCGGGAAACATAATTACAGCTAATATAAACAGTGTTCTTAAACAATATGCATTTGAAGGCCACTTACAAGTTACCACTGATAAACACTTGAAACCAAAAACACAACAAAAATGGTCGGTACAAAATCCTATAATATAAATTAAGAAACAATATTAGTCCAGTCAAATTAGACTTTGAAGGTTACAATAATTCCCATAGAGCTAAAAATTGGTATGAATGTTCAGAATACTATTATAAATGAATTGTGAAAAGTCCCCATCAATCCCCCTTGTGCAAATTTTTTTATTGATGGTGAAAGTTTGCAAAAATAGGTTTTTCGCGTTTTTCAGCTAAACGGTGAGTTTTACAGCAAAAATAGTTCAGACAAAAATTGTAGATCATCCGATTCTCTACAAAAAATGTATCCACACTTTTTTTCATAATTATTGCCATTTCCGTGATATAGCGGTTGAAAGAATTGAAAAAAAAAAAATATTTTATACAAAATACCAGACATCTGTAAAAAATCATGTGCAGTGTCGAAAAAATTATACTCGAAAAAGTAGCATTGATACCGTGAAAAGACGGCGCCAAGAAGAAACTGGTTCATCAAAAATAAGTCCTCCTCGTACTAGAGCACGAGTAAGTGAAACTACATAAATCTTACGTCGTTACTGCAGTGCTTTTTTCTTCTCCAACTCCGCCTTAAACAACATTGCCGCAAAATAAACAACACTGATTGAAGCAAAATGTAGTTTCACTTATTTTTGACTTATTTTTGATGAACCAGCTTCTTCTTCTTGGCGCCGTCTTTTCACGGTATCAATGCTACTTTTTCGAGCATAATTTTTTCGACACTGCACATGATTTTTTACATATGTCTGGTATTTTGTATGTATAAGACAGGGACTCATATGTTTACTCGTATAACGGTTCAAAAATGTATATAAAAGTACATTAACGTGCATATTACGAATAAAATATTTTTTTTTTCAATTCTTTCAACCGCTATAATCACGGAAATGGCAATAATTATGAAAAAAAGTGTGGATACATTTTTTGTAGAGAATCGGATGATCTACAATTTTTGTCTGAACTATTTTTGCTGTAAAACTCACCGTTTAGCTGAAAAACGCGAAAAACCTATTTTTGCAAACTTTCACCATCAATAAAAAATTTTGCACAAGGGGGAT
This sequence comes from Luperina testacea, assembly GCA_927399505.1. NCBI lineage: Eukaryota > Metazoa > Arthropoda > Insecta > Lepidoptera > Noctuidae > Luperina > Luperina testacea. The sequence continues at coordinate 2,732,200 of OV656774.1, forward strand.
TGATGGGGACTTTTCACAATTCATTTATAATAGTATTCTGAACATTCATACCAATTTTTAGCTCTATGGGAATTATTGTAACCTTACCTCTATTTTAAGGACTAATTTGACTGGACTATATAACACGATCGATTAATGCAAACTAAAAAATACTAAAAATCATTCAGACGCAAACAATTTACTTTTCTGTAAAAAAGCTTTTCACCAACAAATGCACAAACAGGCGCGACACGCGATATAGTCGCGAGCGACACAAAGGCACCGTCCGTTGCGCGACTTGCGATGCCTTTGTGTCGCGCGCGATTTTATCGCGTGTCGCGCCTGTTTGTAGGAGCACTGGTATTGAAAATGTCCGAATCATCCCGATATTCCCACAGGATCGACACTTATGAAACCGCGGGGAGCTGCTAGTAATGTTGGCACTCCTCTGCGAAACCCTTTGGTAATTACAGGCGTTATGTTACGATACGTTATGTAAATAATATTTCCTTTCTTTTTCCTCAGACTGCGTCCACCTGCAACTCTACAAAGACCTGAAGGAGCGACAGAAGAACGGGCAGACGAAGGCCTCCCTGTCACTCCAGCAGTACCTGGGCATAGAGTCCGGGTTTACCCTGGACAAGGAGTCGAATACCCTGGCGATACTGTGCGAGGACGTCGTGCCGGTCCTCGCGTTCGATACCAGGGAGATTTTGATACAGTGGAGAGTTAAAGTGAGTATTATTTTGTAGATATTGTGCTACAGTACCCGGCGATAAATATTGCACATGGACCTTTGGAAAGAGACAATCGGCTAATTTCGGATTCGTAGAGCGTTATCTCTGTCGCACGAAATACAAACAGTCCGGTATCTATTAGGAGCTGTTAAAACAATTACGATTTGCTTCTTTTGATAATTATTTTTATTCTTTGTATAAAATACAAAAAAAGGTAAAGGTCGATGTGCAATATTTATCACCGGGTACTGTACAAGCTGTGTGCCTGATGGGATTTCCCAACGGCAAAAATGACGAACTTCCATAGCAACTACAATGTCTAAACTCTTTCGAATTAAAATGAAAACTGTTAAATTTCCTCCTAAATTTAAATTATTGCGATACAGAGGAACTTAATTATTCAAAAAATTACAACTAAATACCTAACTTTTCATTTCCTTGACAGATATTTACTATATTTACCAGACCCACACACCCCAACGGACCAGTCTAACTCAACAGCAACACACACACACACACAAACACTCCCCACAATTAGCTTTAAGGCTCCTGCAAACAGGCGCGACGTGCGACGCGAATCGCGCGCGACACAAAGGTACCGCTCGTTGCGCGACTTGCGGTGCCTTTGTGTCGCGCGTCGCGTCGCGCCTGTGTGTACGAGCCTTTAAGGCTCCTACACAACGTGTTTTTTTTTTCGGCGTTTTTGCCTTGTGGTACTGAACCATTCGTGTGCGCACTTGGCCAGTTTATTTTTAATGTTCCGCATAGATATCATAGTTAGAAACAATGTTCCTGCATCATAAAATGGACTCGCAAGACTAATAGATTAAAAGAAGCATCAGTAAAGAAAAATCTTTTGAAACGAACTGAAAGCGTACTTTCTCGAGACAATGCTACTGCAGTTTAAAAGGAAATAGAACTTTAACATTTACAATGAACTTTCTGAGACTACTGAAGCTTTTCTGTAAGACTTTTAAATTGATTGCTAATGAAATCTTGTATGAAATACTGTTTTATTTACTTATCATTCATTTATCATATTAGGTATGCCTTATTATATTGCAAATAATATATTTGCATCGACATCAGAGCACACGTCGATTCGCATAAATTCCAGAACCAAACTGGCTTCACCCAAAATACTAAAACCCATTTATCAAATGATCAACATGCATGGCAAAGGTGACGTTCGGCACGTTTGCACATACGAGAGACGAAAATGGCTGTGTAATTGAAAATCCATGTTTTTCTACAGGTACAACACAACCTCGGAGGCAGTAAAGAGTTCGCCGCTGTCATCATATCAGCTCCTACGGCAGCCAACATTCGGGCCGGACCCGTCAGGCTACACGCATGCGGCCCGCGGTTAGCGCTGTGTGCGTCTAGGCCACCCGAAGTACTAGCGCTGTGGGACGTCAAACTACTCAGGTAAGAGTTACTATAGCAATAGACAAGGTTTAGGCCAGTCAGGCTACACGCATGCGGCCTGCGGTTAGCATTGCGTGCGTCTAGCTAGACCACCCGAACGAAGTACTAGCGTTGTGGGACGTCAAACTACTCTTGAGTAGTTTGACGTAAACTACCCCACGTTTTTGGGTAGTAAAATTACCCCTTACTTGTAAGGGGTAATTTTAAGTTAACCTTTAGACGTAGTTACGGCCCGAAAAGCTACACATATGCGGCCCAATATGCTGGCGCTGTGTGACGACGACGCGACCTACATGTGAAAATTACTAGACTTGTGAAGGAGATTGCATAATGAACATCATAAGATAAATTGTAGCTTTTGTAAAGTGCACCATCTCTGACCGACATGTCACGCTAGATGTGGCCTACTTCACTCAACACGGACTAAAAGTTTTAGTCTTGTTAAACTCAAATTAACGTTATCTAAAACAGGCCCATGAAACGTCAGTCGTAAAAAATCCTCCCTAAGAAAAACCTCAAAAATATTAAAGATACCAGATAAAAAAAAGGTTTATCCCACGAATGAATGTAATCCGTAATTCCGCACGTAACTCCGAACTCCGTTTAACAGGTACACCTCTAAACTTTGGGCACCACTAATCTTTGAGCGCGTTCCCTTGAAAAATGTCCCCTGTAATTTAGCAGGTTACGCCAGTTTCCTGTCAGTTAGAAATGTACGTGAAAATTTGACCCAGTTGAGGATTTTGGCTTCGAGGGATAACAGTTTTAGTTTTGAAATTTAATCGTCTGATTCGCAGGTACAAACATGTATACCTACAGGAAAGTTTTGTGAAGGTTACCTTTAACTATGCTCTAGGTATTATAATAAAAAGTAATGCCAGTAACGGTTTTGTTATTTTTCCGAATTGGACCTCGTTATTTCCACACTATCATTTTTTGGGCACTCCTGTATAAATAAATGATATAATAGGTACAGTGGCCCCCAAAAATTAGTTGAGATTTTTCCACTTCAACTGTGACCACATTAAGGCCCGTACACACAGGCGCGACGCGACACGCGACACAAAGGCACCGCTCGTTGCGCGACTTGCGGTGCCTTTGTGTCACGTGTCGCGTCGCGCCTGTGTGTAACGAGCCTTTATGGTTTAAAAGTCGTGGTACAAATGTTTGGAACTTTGGACTGCTATAACGTTTGTATTGACTAATTCAATTACCTATGACTTATCATAAAAAAATAATCAAGTAATTCCTAGGAGTACCTGATTATTTTTTGTAATTTTAAATCATAATGTGGCATCACTGCTGAAGTGGAAAAATGACAACTAACTTTTTGAGGGCACTACAGGTAGGTAAATGAAAAAGAAGATTCAAATCAATAACAATACTCCTATTCGATCTACATCAATATTCCGTCCATCATTTCTGATAGGACAACACATCTGTGTTGTCCTAACGAGATTAGCACAGACCATAGACAATTCCATCACTTCTATTGTTCTAAGCCAATGACGTATTATATATAGACACGTTATCAACCAACATCTCGGCGCTTAAAAACGGCGAAAATACTAGATAACTACTTATACGCGTAAAGAAAGGGAAAGAAAATATATCACCGTACGGCGGGATGTCTGTTGCTAGAGGGAGATAAATAAACATCTTCAGTTACGTCACAGGATAAGTAATAGTCAAATTACATGCTCATTGGTCGAGCGCATGAGTGACGTAGCTATCAGAGTCACTTCATGCGCCGGCCGCCATTAGACGCAGCGTCGTACAAAATAAAATAAAATAATCTAGTTTTGTAAACTTACGCGTGAAATGACACATTTTTGTCTTTAACTTTTGGGGTATAATTTTTACATCCTCTGAAAACACACGACGGCATATTTTCTTTATGTTTTGCACAGGTTTTCACATACGATATAAATTAAAAACAAACATACGTCGCGTCGCGTCGCGCGACAGGTTGGTGCGTGACTGAGCGCAAATGTGGCAATTGGCTTCATTTCATGTTGCCATTTTAGAGTGCGGACAACGTATCTATAGTTTTATACATCATTGTTCTAAGCTCCACTTACGTCTAGAGCACATGTCACGAGCATTCGCCCTAATTAATTATAATTACAGCACTGCATCTGTTGCCAAATCTAGGAGAAAATCCCTATACTGCTACGATGATTGATTTAGCACTGTTTGTTGACCGCCGCAAACTCTAAACTGTACAATACTAATGCTTGACACGAAAAACCTTTATTAGTGCACCTTTCTGTTAGGAATTAATATCCAAAGTTCTAGTTTCTATCTTAAGTGTTAAAAACAATTGACTGTGTGATCTGTCAGTCAATTACGGAAAAGTTTTATACAATATGTACAAAATGCATAGATTTCCTGAGCTGACCAAATGAAAACATTAGCAAAGCGCTACAAGGTTCTTTTGGGGCGTGGCCCAAATCGGAACTAACGCCGCCATCTTGTATTTTCAATACATTTCGCGAACAATTGTACAAATGTCAAAGGTTTACCAACAGCGCCCCCCTGTCAACGTCATTCGAGCGCCTAAGGATCTGGTAGCACTCAAGGTGATCTTTTTCCCTATACTTAACATTCATAAATCAACAGCTTTCGATGATAAATTAAATGGTGACAATAGGTAATAGCCTCAACAGATGTCATGATCACATGGACATACATAAAATATACCACATGATTCCCCCATTCGTAACGAACTCCCTGCACATCCCCTGCAGGTCACCCCAACCACATGCGTAGATCCCCAACTGACAATCATTAAAAATACATACATGAGTGAGTGTACTTCGCGACGTCAACCTCATTCGATTAGTGGAATTACTTTTGTATTTCTTTCACCATAAAGATTGGTGTTCTAGTTTTTTTTTCATCCTTCTCTCAATAATCTAACTGGCCTGTTACATACATGATTGTACTACATGACATCAACATTATTCGATTATAGAATTAAAGGCTCCTGTAAACCAGGAGCCTTTACTTTTTAAATTCTGTTATCAGAAAGATCGGTGTTCAATATAATCTTTTTTTTTTTCATCCTGTTATTCTTATTGGCCAGTAACAATTATTAATCTTTTGATTAATGTTAACTGAAATAATTTAATAAAAAACTTAAAATTTTATGTTGTCAAAAGACAACATAAAATTTTAAGTTTTTATTGTATGTCATCGTCATCATCGTCTGTCTAGCCTTTTCCCAAATATGGCTTCAAGTCTAACCGGATGCAGCTGAATACCAGTTTTTACATGGAGCGACTGCCTATCTGACTCCCGCAACCCAGTTACTGGGTAACATGATACTCCTTTTGTAATTGTAAGACTGGTTGGTAATTAAATTGCCGATATTTTAATTTTTAACAGCAATTCTTAGGCTTCCATTGTTCTGTTCCCAAAAACGTTAACAACGAACATTGAACGTTTGTTCGTTAATACGGAAAGGTTTTAAAAGAATGAAAAACATTTGTTGTTCTTTCCGAGATCTGTTTCCCCTGAAACAAAGAACAACGAAAAAAGTAACTTGACATTACGATCAGTCATTAGAAGTAATTAGAACTCGTATTAAACTGAACAATTCCGACAATTATAACCGGGGCACCTTTCCGCTGTATTTTTGCGAATCTTGATTCTTCCTTTTAGAGATTTGTGACTTTTAAGAAACTTTTGACCGAATTTTTGCCAATGAATTATAAAAGAGGTTTTATATGCTTTAATATTTTAGTACCTATTGTTTTTCGTGTCTGCCATTTTTGCGAAAAAAGAATATTATGATAGCTTAATGTGCGAGGTTTCAGATGTTATCTGAACCAATTCTTGTAATTAAACGTTTAAAATCTAGTAGCAAACTCATCTCAGCGATAATGAATGTCAAAAACTAGTCAAAGAGGAGAGAAATTAGAGGTATTTTTGACTTAGATTGAGACTGAGATCATTCACAAGACTCGGCCCGAATTTTCAGCGTTGTGTCATCGCGCTTCTCTTTCTTTTCTATACAGTCCGATAGTGATCGCGCTTTAGGTCATGTAGTCCTGGAAACATAAATGGAAGTTTTTATAACGTCGATATTTTAACAATAGATTCTTCGAATCGAATCGAACCATTTTCATCATAACCTCCTAACAAAGGCTGTATCCTCAAGCCTTCCCGACAACTATAAGACGCTCACATTTTCCCCTAGTGTAACAAATCATCGCGTATAATAGCGTGACGTCACTGCTAATAACAGGGGAATTAATAACTTACGATAGTGTGCGTCCAGCCTTACATTGTGAATTAAGCGGACTTGTGTGCGATCGGCCTTATATTATATTGTGTATTAATAAGCGGAAAATAAATTGCTTTTCGGTCACATATAAAAGAGTATGGGAACTTTTACGATTCTTTGGATTTTACACCGATTTTGAAATAGCATGTTCTCGGAAAATTTGTGTTTGAAATAAAATCGTTTTGTAGCAAAATCTAGATATGAGAAAATAAAAAACCGGTCAAGTGCTAGTCGGAAGGGTCGACATGAAGGGTTCCTTATGCCGAAAAAACCCGTTTCTTGTATGGCTGTGGTAAGTGTAGTACACACTCTGTGGAAACTTCAAATGTCTACCTATTACGCTTCAAAAGACCCTTGGACAGACAGACGGACGGACTAACAGCGGAGCCTTAGTAATAAGGTCAAGTTGGCACCTTTTGGGTACGGAACCCAAAAATCTTGCGTTTCAGTTAGTAATAGATTTCGTCATAAATATCAGAAACCGTTTCTCATCTTCTATGAAAATACTGAAAGAAATAACATTGAATAACGTCGAGTAAGGTTTACTTATGTTCATGTTTCTGTGTAAGAAAGAAAGAAAGAAAAAGTATTTCTTGCGCTGTGTCGCTTTATTTTCCTTTACTTGGGTGTATTTTATTTTATGTTTTACTTCCAGATATTTTGCCTTGTAATAAAACTTCATGGGAGACTTATTTCTCTTTTTTTTGACGACATTTCTTTTAATTGTGGTCCAGAGAACAAGTTACCTATACTTTTTCTTTGTGTACTCTGTGGTTATATAGAGTCAAATTAAATTAGCGTAACTCCGCAAACGTGGTGGGTATCCATATCTAAACACGATCAAATAAAAGACAACATTATATATTTGAATATTTTTACTTATTGACGTGACAACGTCTAATAAATTAATGAAGCTGGCTGCACACACGAAAAAACATGACTCATGTAGCGTTACCTCGCGGCCTTGCTCTGTAGCGTTGTAGCGTTCCATGGCGGCTTGAAGTGCAAGCGAGAGCGCAGAACGAGCGATGAGAGACAGATGATGTCGAACGCTGCCGAATCGGCCTCCGCGTTCGGCAACTTCATTAATGTTTTGTTATGACGTTGTCACGTTAAACTATCGTCCGTTAACCGACTTTACAGACAACCGATTTTTTTTTTACTTTTGAGCCAATGTTGTCCTTTGAAGAGGGTTAGTTTGACCTGCAGATTTTGTCGATACAAAAACAATATTTATGACAGCATTGAGCCAATCTAGCCCTGTACAACAATAGAAAATAGAAAACCCTTTTTTGTATTGAGCCAAAGTTCCCCCCCAGAGCTAAAGTAACCCGCGTTTACCGGTATAGGAGTAAAACCAATTTACCTACAGAAATATAATAAAAATAATTTATCATAATTTTCTTTAAGTAATTTTCCCATAATAAAATACCTTGTAAACCACGCTTACCTACCTATCTTATCATAACCGTGAACAAAACCCCCATCTATCATTTACCTCACAAAATTTAAACATCGGTCGAAACCTTCATTACACCTTAAATTAAATAGTACCCCGTGGCGATCGATACACGCGTTTGGCCAATAATTTGGCCAATATTGGACAACCGGTGGCGTTGGTTGCAACGGTAACTAATTTCATTATTAAGTCGTGTACACACGCGTGCCTACAACAATTCCTTGTGGATTATACCGCGGTAGTGTTGCAAGACGACCAAGTTGTAAGCGAGTGTTTTTTTTAGTCTCTCCTTATTTACGGGATATCTTAGATATGCCAACTCCTGCACCTTTATTGCGTAACTTTTTGAAGCAAATTGCTAATTCATTGCTTCATAAGTTCGAAAAATTTGTCTGCTCAACACGTAAATAACGCAATGAATGTTGTTGTACTGTCAAAATGAAACCGATTCCGATTGATAATTTGGTATGCAATTGCCCCGCGGTACGATTCACGTACAGGCAAATTGCTAACGCCGGGACCTCAAAAGGTACTGTCATTAGCTCACAAAAAAAAAATTTGTGGTCTCTGAACATGGTAAAGATAAAATTGAGTCATCAATGAAGGGGCCCGTTAGGGCCGAAGCCTGCCGGGTCAGCGGGATTGTCCGAAAGGGTTACCGCTGGCCCGGAACATGGGTTAAGGAAGGAACACGGGTGGGTTTTAGTGAGTAAGAATCTGACACTCTCTTCCGCTCCACCCAGAGCGGGATTTTAGGCAATTTGATGATTTCCCATTCTCAAAAAAAAAAATAAGATAAAATTTACTGTATTAAGCCTACATCTAACCTGTTTAGTTTTAGCTCGATCATGAGTAAATTCACATACCTTTATTTCGGACACAATCAATCATCAAATGTTGTACAGACGCCAGCACATCAAGCTACTACAATCTGTCAAATTTTTTTAATAGATTTTATCGCCAAAGCATAAGGTTCAAAGTTGATTGCAAATATTTGACAATTTCGTGTAGCTTGATGTGCTGGCGTCTGTACATCCTCGAATTTATTGCACACTGTGCAATTCGGAGATGGTGTTTTTTTTAAACTATCAAATTTAACTGGCCAAAAAAAAATGAAGGAGATGACGATATAATGATTCTTATTGGTGAATAACGTAGACTTACTGGTAAATCATAAATTCACGAGTAAAATATTGGAGTCTAAATTAAAGCGTGAAAGACATTCTCTGTATCTTTATGAAACATTGTAAAATACAAATAGCACAATTAAAAAAAAAGTTAAAATACAAATCAAACAAAATAACTTCGGACACTTTATTTATTTATTTATATATTATGTCAGATTACAAATGATCCATTATGGTTAGTACAACAGGAGCTTAAAATCTATGTTAGTACGAGTAGGTACCTACACAAATTAAATATAAATAACAATTACATTACATTATAGAATTAGAATCAATTACAAAAAAAAAATTTAAATAAACATAATGACAAATAAAATTAAAAAATTAAATAAAAATAATGCAATTCGAACTTTACTTACCGTCCCAACTACGATGCGTACCCAAAGGTAAAGGTAACTTTAAAAACATAACAAAAATTTTATATATTGTAGATTCCGCTACCAGTTTTTGCCATTACCACAGCACAATGCTATAGCCTGAAGCGATATTCCTTAACTGAACAAACAGCGCCCTAATGAGCTTGCCAATGCGAAATAATACTAGCTACGATTCGTTGCGCGCGACGGTTACACTTTGATGTGGAACCGCCTTTATTTGCTCTGTGTAATTATTAATTATAAAGCTTCATTGTTATCACGTGTTTTGTAATTAAATATTGATTTGTATCGTGTATTTATGGTTGGATTGCGGTTGATAATTATTTTTGTTGGGGAAATTCACGAAGGAAATACATTATTTTTGATTTTCCTCCGACATTCCGAATTATATTTTGGCCGAGGCCCTCTACACTAGCTTCTGCCCGCGACTTCGTCCGCGTGAAATTTCTTGTTCCCCGTCACCGCCGCGCCGTCGCATCGCATCGCCTGCCCGCGCTATTACTTCGTGTTCTGACTTTTTTTCTTTTTGCTCTTCTCTTAAGAGTCCTAGCGTGATGTTAAATAGCCTATAGCCTTCCTCAATAATTGAGCTATCAAACGCAAAGAGAAATGTTCAAATCTGAAACTATCGGTCGGATTTGAATATTTTTTTTGCGTTTGATAGCCTAGTTCTTGAGGAAGGCTATTTAACATCACACTATGACCCTTAGGAGCCGAGCAAAAGAAAAAAATCAGAAAGACTAAGCGAAAACAAAGTAATAGCGCGGACTGGCGATGCGATGCGACGGGGGAACAAATTTGACGCGGACACTTCGTCCGTGAAATTTGTTCCCCCGTCGCATTAGAGCTAGTTAAGTAATAATTAATAAGTAAATCACGAAAAACAAATACCAGGTACTTTTTATCGATCCCCAGTCTATACAAAAGACATTAATGATATCACATATTAATGTCTCTATTACGAGCATCGTATTGTCTGTTACGAAGCGTTCAATTTCCGCGGCCATCAACTATGGATGACGGCGCATTTTTCACGGGTTTACTGTAAAGTGTACACGATCGGGGTTGAAGTTGATCGGTTGTAAGGTGGTGGTGGGTGGTGGTGGTGGTATGGGTTTAGTGGAAAATGAACTTCCTAATCTTCTTTTTCTGCTGTTCTTCTTGCTGGTGGAACATCGTCGTAGATTCTGGGAAATTGAATCCCAACTCAAATTATCTATCACACACTGATTTCATACGACTGTGAAATGGTTATAACACGGCTAAATGACGTAGAGTGTCAATTTGCATACGTTTAATCTCACTGACTACATTGCATGTCAAAAAAAGTCAAAATCATTTATTTCAAATTAGCTTCCACCCGCGGCTTTGCCCGCGATGTGTGTCGATAAAAACTATCCTATGTCCTTCTCGGGTAGCTCGATGTGCTGGCGTCTGTACCTGTCCAACGATGTGCTGGCGTCTGTACCTGTCCAACGATGTGCTGGCGTCTGTACCTGTCCAAAGAACAAATTACATATATTCATTTCACCTCGCTTGGAGATTTTGTTGCTGTCTCGAGAAATGAAAATTAACCATCACACTAATATGTACTATAAAGACGAAAGTTTGTGTGTGTGTGTTTATATGTTTGTTACTTCTTCACGCTCAAACGGCTGGACCAATTTGATAAAATTTGGTATTGAGGTAGCTGACACATTAATAATAAAATAATAATAAATGTTTTATTCAGTATTAAAATTGGTAAAATTATTACATAGAGTCACAGAGGATTAACATATGGGCTACTTTTTATCCCGATATTCCCACGGGATCGAAACTTATGCAGGTGAAGCCGCGGGGCGCAGCTAGTTGAAATATGAAAACTTCTTGCGTATATTATATCTCTGAAATTAAGATTTTCTTTTGATAGTCTCACCATCGCCGTATGAGCCAAAACCTTAACTTTGCGGTAATTTTCTCCCTAACCAAAAAGCACAGGCAATGATAGGGTTGTCCCCCTGTCCCCTGTCCCCAGCCAATGATAGGGTTGTCCCCCTGTCCCCAGTCCACAGGCAATGATAGGGTTGTCCACTTGTCCCCCTGTCCCCAGGCAATGATAGGGTCGTCCCCCTTTCCCCTGTCCCCAGGCAATCATGATAGGTTTGTCCCCCTGTCCCCTGTCCACAGGCAATGATAGGGTTGTCCCCCTGTCCCCTGTCCCCAGCCAATGATAGGGTTGTCCCCCTGTCCCCAGTCCACAGGCAATGATAGGGTTGTCCACTTGTCCCCCTGTCCCCAGGCAATGATAGGGTCGTCCCCCTTTCCCCTGTCCCCAGGCAATCATGATAGGTTTGTCCCCCTGTCCCCTGTCCACAGGCAATGATAGGGTTGTCCCCCTGTCCCCTGTCCCCAGGTAATGATAGGGTTGTCCCCCTGTCCCCTATCCACAGGCAATGATAGGGTTGTCCCCTGTCCCCAGGCAATGATAGGGTTGCTATTCCTTGGGTATCGTAAAAGGCGACCAACGGAAACCTTATATAGGAGCAGCCACCTGTAAACGAATGACGCCATTGCGAGATTTCGAATCCTCTAAGTTAGTGGCGATTATGTCAATATTCCTTCAACACTGGTGCTTTATTGTACAGACGCCAGCACATCAAGCTACTACAATCTGTCAAATTAAAGCATAAGGTTCAATGTTGATTGAAAAAATTTTACAGTTTCGGGTAGCTCGATGTGCTGGCGTCTGTACCTCAAGCTGAGCCGGTGGCTCCTCTCTTTCTCGTATCTATTACTAACCGGAACAAATATATCTTATATTGAAAGGTTTCGTACTTAGTTCAAAACCAGTTGGTTACCGTGACAAGATCGTTTTCCGTGGAATTGAGAAGAATGTAAAAACGAGTCGATTTCTCTAGATAAAAAGACTTAAGGCTCCTACAAACAGGCGCGACACGACACGCGACACAAAGACACCGCGCAACGAGCGGTGCCTTTGTGTCGCGCGCGATTATATCGCGTGTCGCGCCGGTTTGTAGGAGCCTTTATTTCTGCATTCTTCACGACGCACAAGAGATTGTTTTGCAATTTTTCTTCAAACTATCTTTGAATTTATAAATGGGATAGGTAGGTGCCATTTATCACTCATCAAGTCATCAGTATTCGCTGGACTAGGCCTTGTTGAACAGATCTAAAATATTACCAATAAAAAAAAATCGTACTTTTTTTGAAGTCTTTAAGTAAACTTTCACAACCACAGACAAAACACATCTTTCAAAGACTCCCAACAGTGTTGTTCAGTTAGAGTTAACAGCAACACATTCAATTACTTAATGGCCGCGCAGCCGTCACAATAAAGATTTAACTAACGGTTTAACTGAGCCCTCGCGTCGCTAATAGTTTACTAAACAAAGATTAACGGATTACTTAGTGTAACTTAGTTAAGTGATGCAAAGGTTGCTTGTAGTCGGGGAGCCCGTGATGGCTTTTTTTAGTTACATTTAGTTTGAGTACGAGATTTGAGAGAGTTTGAACCATTTGGTGTGATTATTTTTAACCCTAACACATACATACATACATATATAAACTCACGCCTTCTTCCCATGAGGGTATAGGCAGAAACTACAGAACGCCACCTGCTATGATATTTACATACTCCTTTTGCCCGTTTACGTGGTCATACACGCACGCCGGTTGAGTACTAAGCACTTGACCTTCCTGAAGAACATTACCAGTAAGGTCACTATATGTCCTCCTAGGGCGTCCCCTCCGTATCTACTCACATCTGCCTTGTAAATATTTAGTCGTTTTTCATTCCTCCTCTTAACATGACCAAACCATCTAAGCATAATCTTTTAAATTTTTGTCACTACATCTTTGACCCGTTGCCCTAACATGCTTACAAAATATACAGTAAATAAATGTCTATTAATTTCGTTTTCAAAACTAAATTTTACATGACGTAACTATTCATCCCAGAAAATCAAAAGCTCTATTCACAGCCAATCTCGAATAAGAAAATAAAACAATAAGAAATTATTTAAGTAGGGATCTCATTAAAGCAAAATTCCAAACAAAATTACAACATTGACATCAAACGTCAGAGTTCGAAATGCGACATCCGAATAACAAGGATAATCATCTCATTATAATCTAAATTGAAACAGTCGAATACTTGAGAAAATTGCGTCAACAATGATGCTATATAATAAAAAACGCGTCAAAATTCTAAATTAGATTTATCCGGTGACGTAATTTTGTTTGCCGCTGTCTCTCCGCCTATGGAGTTACTCTAACTTATTGAATGGGATCCCTTACATAAATAAGTAGCTTAGTACAAAGGGTGAGCTTTGTTAACAAATACCTGATGTTTTATTCAGGCATTTCTTCAGGGGCAGAAGAAAGGTATTGATTTGAATGATTTCGGGAGATTCAGATTCAATTGTTAATATTGAAGGGAAAAGAACAGGAGTAATCGACATAGCTTGCAGAGTAAGCAAACTGAAGTGGCAGTGGGCTGGCCATGTCTGTCAAGGACCGAGGGCCGGTGGAGCAGACGAGTCCTGGAGTGGAGACCCCATATCGGCAAGCGTAGTGTGGGACGGCCCCCAGCTAGATGGATGGAAGACCTTAAGAAAGTGGCTGGGACAGGCTGGAGGACAGGGTGTTGGGTGGTGTGTGTTACCCTGCAAGCTATGTCGACCTTTGAAGACCTAAAGGATGCCCCATTCATGCCGTAAACAAAATGGCCATGTGGCTCAAAAAATATAATAATATTCAATCAAAGGACTCTCGACACGAAAAAAAGAAGACCCAAAAACTATCAAAGACAGTAGGTACTACTTAAAACATACAAAAGAAAACCAAACCTACACACAACAAACATTTCGCGTCCGAAATTCCTATTTTCCATTCTCTGCGGGCCAAAGGCGGTCGCCTCGGTTCACCCCATCATTTTAATAGCTAAAGGGAGCGGAGATTATCTTGCTCAGTCGTCGTTATCCGAAACTAGCGTTACGTACGTATATAGTTATGAATACCCCTCACCCGTCTGCTTTAGATTAGTACATGTAACATTCCAGCAACTAGATATCTGTTGCAAGCTCAGCGGTCTGTGCCCACCGGATGAGCGATGTATCACATTTTAAAACAGAATAAAAGTCGCCTCCAAATCGGCAGCACGTATTTTCATTTTTATCCTCAGTAAAAATCCTGAGCAGTTAAGTTTATTATTTAAAAGGTTTCTCACGCTCCGAAACCAAAAGTGGCGCAGCCGGTAGGATTTTCTCAGACAATCCGTAGTTTGCGCGTTTTTCCGACGTCAAAATTCGTCCAAAAAATTTGGCGTAAAATCAACGGAAATAGAGGAAATCCTTCGAACCAAATAAATATTCTTTTGTGTGGCGTGAGTGCAACAATCATCGAGTATGGGAGTCGCGGACGGTTGGTGAGTAAATCTTTTCGCCAATCCCTTGTTCCCCAAATCCTCCTATATTTTTCATAAGTTAAATGTTATTTTCGAGATCAAAACTTGCTCATTATAACAGTGTTTAAATGTTTAGTTTGATAACTCTGTATAAACTTATATGGTCTTATCTCTGTTCAATTCTTAGAACATAAAACATAGAGTAGTGTCAATGTTAGAGAGTTCACAATTTTAACATTAATATTTTAATCTTGATTTATTGAACTGAGTAAAATAAACTGTATTAGCTGTGAATTCAATGAAAAGTTTAGTAACGTAAGGTAACTTTAAGGAGAAACATTTTTTTTATTTTACATGATTTTCATAATTACCTATTATAACAAAGTTTTTAATTTTTTATTTTCCAAGTTTACCCAGTATTTTCGATTGTTATAGTGCTTTAATTGAGTGTTTGTTGTATTTCAAGTGTGTGTGTGAATTTTAATAGGATTGTTTCAAAGTGAGTTGCAGCCTCTGAATAGTTCATTACTCTATAATCATGACGACAACCACAGTTGCAGTTGAACCAATACCTAACGAAATTGTACAATTAATTCCACTGTATAATGGTGATAAAAGACAGTTAAACCTTTATTTAAGAAAATGTCAATACGTGGTTGATCGATTTAAGGGTAGCATAGAACAAAATCTTTATGTTTTCAATGTTTTAACGAGTAGACTGAAAGAGGATGCAGCTGCGCTCTTATCGGAACGTGAAGATATTGTTACATGGTCCGCGTTAAAAGAATTGCTGATTCAACATTTTGGAGACCCTCGTAGCGAAGCATGTATTAATATTGAATTAGAATCTTTAAAAATTAATTCGGGTGAAAGCTTTTTAGAGTTTTGTAATAGAATCCAAAATGTTCGTTCGTTGCTAATGTCGAAGGTGAATACAATTGATGATGTGGAATTAAAACGTGCTAAATCTATCATCTACAACAATACGGCTTTAAATGTATTTTTGTACAATCTTCCTGAAAATATGGTGCGAATTGTTAGGCTTAAATCACCGACAACCTTAGAAGCAGCTTTGAGCATCGTACTTGAAGAAGTCAATTTCTTAGATCAATATAATACGCGTAACCGCATTCATGGTAATAGTCAAATTTCGGGATCAAGTTCACGGCCATCGATAACCCAACAAGTCGGGAACAAACCCACTTTACCATTTCAGCCTAAAGTTGATTTGAATAATCCCCAAAATACACAAATAAGACTACCTCAAATTATGGGTCAAGGTCAACTATTCAAGCCAGTATTTGACTATCGTCCTCAACCGGGTTTGCAACTACAACAGTTTGGTTACAGGCCAGCTCAACAGATCGGATATAGGCCACCTGTACATTTTGGCTATAGGCCACCTATACAGTTTGGTTATAGACCACCGCAACAGTTCGGCTATAGGGCACCTCAACCGTTTGGCTATAGACCACCCATGCAGTTAGGATACAAACCACCGCAACAATTCGGGTACAACCCATCGCAACAATTCGGTTACAAACCACCGCAACAGGTTGGATCGAATCTTCCCCAGGTATTAAAATCCCAAAATCAAGATAGTGACGTATCTATGAGAACGGCCCAACCTAAGCAGCAACAAGGGTTTCATTTAAATGAACTTACTATGAACGATTACGAATATGTGTATGATCCCTATTGTGACGATTATTACTATTATAACATAACCAATGACTATGACTACTCAAATGACGTTAACTATCTTTATGATAACGTAAATTGCACTAAAGATTCTAATGTACCTGATGACAAATTAGAACCAATAAATGACAGTCAGAATGTGGATTTTCAGGAAAAAGCCTCGTTAACGGACAAGAAATCTTAGAACTAAATTGTGATCCTAATTTAAAACTTCCTTACATTTATTTAGAAGAAATAGACGCAAGAATGATGATTGACACTGGTAGCATGAGATCATTCATTAGTCCTCAAAAGGCTTATGAATTCTTTAGTGAATATATTAGAAAAGAACCTTTTCAAGTGGTAAGCACCCATGCTTCTAGTAGACACGATGAAGTAATGGAAATTCCTCCGTTACCTACTTTTTCTACTAACGCTTGGCATAAATTCTATCTGTATGACGTTGACGCACGGTATGACGGACTTATTGGTAACGACCTTTTAATGCAATTAGACGCAGTAATTGATTTAAAGAACCAAGTATTAACAACTAACAGTACTTGTATTCCAATAATTAATAATAACTTAAATTATATAATTGATATACCGTCCCGAACAGAAAAAAGAGTTAAGTTACCTGTAAATCAATATTCAGGCGATGCCATTCTTGACTTTCAAGAGTTCGAGAATGATCTGCGTATGCCCAGCGCTATAATTAATTGTATCAAGGGATACGCATATACAGTTATCCAAAATACTTCAGATAGCCCAAAACAACTTAAAATAAAACAGCCCTTTACAGTGACTAAATATGAAAATAATGAATGTAATATAAATTTCACTAAAAATAATACCGATATAGAGACAGACAAATTACTTGAGGACAATTTGAGTAAACTCAGACTTGACCATACCAACGAAGAAGAACATGAAAAGATTTATAGACTTTGCAAGGAATTTAAAGACATATTTTATTGTGACCAAATTCCCTTGACGTTTACTAATTCGGTAAAGCATCACATAAGGACTAAAAACGAAGACCCTATATATGTGAAACCGTATAGACAAGCTCCGTTTGTTCAAAATGAAATCGACAGACAAGTTAACCAATTAATAAAAGACAATGTAATACGAGAGTCCCATTCTCCTTGGAATGCCCCTGTTCATCTAGTGCCCAAGAAGACGGACGCATCTGGTGAAGTAAAATATAGGATGGTGATTGATTTTAGAAGATTGAACGAAATTACTATTGATGACAGATATCCCCTACCGAACATTCATGACCTTTTTGACAAGTTAGGAAAGAGCAATTATTATACTACGCTTGATTTAGCAAGTGGATATCATCAGATAGAGTTAGAAGAGAAGGACAGACAGAAGACAGCTTTTTCCACTCAAAATGGACATTTTGAGTTCCTCAGAATGCCGTTTGGGCTAAAAACCGCTCCAGCCACATTCCAGAGGACCATGGATAATGTTTTACGTGGATTACAAGGACTACACTGTATGGTATACTTAGATGACATTATAGTGTACGGAAATAGCCTTGATAATATGATAGAAAATTTACGGACCGTTTTTGATAGAATTAGGGCCACTAACATGAAAATTCAACTAGACAAATCAGAGTTTTTACGCAAGGAAGTACTTTACCTTGGACATACAATTACAAAAGAAGGACTAAAACCCAATGATGACAAAATTATGGCTGTATTGAATTATCCTCTACCAAAAACTACGACTGAGATTAAAAGTTTTCTTGGACTAGTAGGCTACTACAGACGTTTCATCAAAGATTTCGCAAAAATTACCCAACCATTGACATGTTGTTTGAAAAAGCGTAACAAAATTATAATAGACCAGAAATACATTGACGCATTTAACAAATGCAAAGAACTCTTAACACACGCCCCTCTCTTACAATACCCTGACTATGACAAACCTTTCATACTTACGACTGATGCGTCAAACGTAGCTTTGGGTGCAGTTTTGTCACAAGGACCAATAGGCAGTGACAAACCTATAGCTTACGCTAGTCGTACTCTTAGCGATACCGAATCACGGTATAGTACAATCGAACGGGAATTGCTTGCTATCATTTGGGCAGTAAAACATTTCAGACCATACTTATATGGTCGAAAGTTTTACATATACACTGACCACCGCCCTTTAGTATGGCTTCGATCTCTGAAAGATCCAAGTAGTAAACTTACACGTTGGGGACTCCGTTTGCAAGACTATGACTTTGAATTGATTTACAAAAATGGTAAACAAAATACCAATGCTGACGCCTTTTCTAGAATTAAAATTTATGCATTAGGCTCTAACCACGATAATGAATCACTTGCAGTTAACATTGATGAAAAAGATACGGAACGCCTAGATAGTGTAGTTACAGAAAAGTCCACAGCTGATAAGAAAAGAGAACGCAGCAATTCGTCAACTATTACAATATCAGACACAAGTCGAACAGCAACTGCTAGTTCTATAGAGTTTACAGATGAAAACATTAATGAATACCCTGTTTCTGAAGCTAGTAAATCAGACACAATTCATTCTGCTTTAAACGAGTCCACTGGAATACCAATTTTACACGAAGCCATAGACACTAAGCCAAATCAAATTTTAGTGTTTTCATGGCACAAAAATGAAATGCAAGTGAAGGATCTCTCGCGTGATAAACAGAAAGTATTAGAAGTTTTCATACCAACTAATAACCCAGAATTGATAAAAGAATTTTTAAAAAGATACATTAAACCTAAATTTAAATATTTTATTTATTTTGAAGAGAATGAACATCGTAAATTATTCGGTAACATAATAATTCAGCTGTTTAGGAAAAATTTGATAAATTTTTATGAATGCACAGAACGAGTAATTTATGTAGAAGATGAAGGAGAACAGAAAACCTTAATAGTTAAACATCACGAAGGAAACACGTGCCATCGCGGCATCAAAGAAACATTAGTTAGGCTTCGTAGGAATTATTATTGGGATAGAATGCAGGAGACAGTAGCGGCAGTTATTAATACTTGCGAGGCATGCCAGAAAATGAAATATGACAGAAAACCCATTAAACCTAAATTACAGCTGACGCAAACACAGAATGCTCCGTTTCAGGAGCTATTTATAGACCTTTTTAGTATTGAAGGCAAAACTTATCTAACCCTTATAGACGCTTTTAGTAAGCTAGGTCAGGCTATCGAAATTCAAAATAAATCTACTCCAGAAGTTGTTCGTGCTCTATTGAAGTATTTTTCTTACTACGGCGTTCCTAAAAAGATAAGCTCCGACCCAGGGTCTGAGTTCAATAACGAGTTGATGAAGGAATTTTTAAGCTTACATAAAGTCGAGCTTCACATTGGCACACCCAATAACCCCAACTCGACGGGTCTGATTGAAAGATTTCACTCCACCATAATTGAAATATACAGATTGGCTAAGTACGAAAAACGATGTACCGATGCGGCATCTGTAATGACGTATTCTGTTATGGCATATAACCATTCCATTCACTCTGTTACTGAACTCACTCCATTTGAAGTTGTTTTCGGGCATACTGATACCAACAACCCTTATAGCATAGAGTTAGAAAAACAGTATTTCCAGAAAATGGTTAAGGATCATGCAAAACGAACCAGAGTCATGTATAAACATTTGACAGATAAAATGGTAGAAATAAAAGCAAGACATAGGGAAAGTAAAGGTGGTGAATCTGAACTTAAGTTTAATGAAGGAGAAATTATTTTTGCGAAAGACGTGAATAAGCGTAAAAGTAAAGATAAACCAAGATACATTAAAGCAAAAGTAATAGGTCAAGCTGATAGAAATATATTACCAATACAAATAGGAGAAAGAATCACTAAAACCCCCATTAAAAATGTAAAACGCCCTCCGCAAGTGGTGCAGCATCCTGCTGGTAGTGATGCCCTCACTGGCCCTTCATCTGCAAAATCTTGAAGGAAACCCAGTTATATTCCCGGTAAAAGAAGGTGTAGCACGCGTTCAAACTGATCACTGGACTATAGTCAAGCTCATAAGTTTAGAACAGATTAATAATGATCTAAATTACATATCCAACAACTACCAACAAATGTGTAAACTTATAGATTGGAATGCATCCTATTCTCAAGAATTTACAAGTATGAAACTACATACAGAGTTTATACGAGATATAACCATAGAAAAATATAGACAACTAGTTCCGCAGAAACGTTCTAAAAGAGGACTTATAAATCCATTGGGTTCTATTATAAAATTAATAACTGGTAACTTAGATCACGATGACGCCGTTAGATACGAAGAACTTATTTCCAAATTAAATCATAATCTAATAATTACTTCAAAAAAATTAACTATAGTCTCCAAGATGTTTGATAGTTTCATTAATGTGACTGAAACAATAAATCAGGATACTGTAAACCTTCATAATCGCCTAACAAAGATTGAACTACTTGTGAAAGATTTATCTGCTAAGCAAAACAATTGGATTTTCTTAACTTACTTTACGGGATTATTTTCTGTATTCACGAGTAGTTTTCGTACTATCTTTGCTAGGCTAAGTGAAATCGAAACAGCATTAGCGTTAAGTAAATTATCGATATTACATCAATCAATTGTGAATTCTACAGAATTACTGTACCATTTAGAATTAATTTCTAATTCTGAAAATTTAGTGTATCCTCCGCTAGAAACAAATTTATTAAAAATAGAGGAGACCATTTGTGTAAAATCATTTATTAAAAATAATCAGATAACATTTATAATGGAAATTCCACTTACGGATAATTTATCATATAACTATTTTAAGATATATTCCTTACCAATATTTCATGAATCTGAAAATAAAACCTTAGCTATTATTCCCAAATATCCTTACCTACTGGCGAAAGGAATGAAATACTTACCGTTAATAAAACCATGTCGACCACTCTCTGCTGGCGATCAGTTTTTATGCACTGCAGATAATCAAGCTTTATATTATGAACTTACCTGTGTAGAACAGTTGATGAAATTTAAAGATGACCATACTCCCTGTAAACAACATGAAATCCAAATTGAGAAGGTCAGGGTCCAGCAAGTCAACGCAGCTACCTGGCTTCTTTATAGTAGATTGAGAACAACACTGACTAAGCAATGCGGTGAAGAGATCAGTAATCAACTTGTATTTGGCACTTACCTGGTGACAATGGACGAGCCTTGTGACCTGCAAATCTATGGAATTCGCCTTCACCGTCGTATTTCTGTTGAGTTGGAAGTTGTGGAGAAGATTCCCATTGTCACGTTACCCCAGTTGCACGTGAATGCCACTCACTCCAAATCAAGTGTAATTAATATGAAAGGAATAAGTTTAGACGAAGTGAAGTATATGGCCTTTTCGTTAAAGCATAGTGAAGTGATCCAAAGTGTTTTGAATGAAAAGAAAGACTTTAGCTTCAGTGAAAATTTAGGATACGTTACTTTAGGTTTAGTCATTTTCAGTTTTCTTATATTTTTGATTTATATAATATGGCTAAAATCGCCGAAATGTTTATTTTTGTGGCAAAATTGTCGGAAAGACTCTCAAATCGAACCTTCCGATAATTTCGCTCTTAGGGTCGGAGGAGTTATGAATACCCCTCACCCGTCTGCTTTAGATTAGTACATGTAACATTCCAGCAACTAGATATCTGTTGCAAGCTCAGCGGTCTGTGCCCACCGGATGAGCGATGTATCACATTTTAAAACAGAATAAAAGTCGCCTCCAAATCGGCAGCACGTATTTTCATTTTTATCCTCAGTAAAAATCCTGAGCAGTTAAGTTTATTATTTAAAAGGTTTCTCACGCTCCGAAACCAAAAGTATATTGTCCGAAGGAAACGGTATAAATAATACGGTATTTACACCCATGTTTTGTTAATAAGGATGTGGAGTGCACCCTAATTGCGTAACATACTAACAATCTGAATCATTTTGAAGGCTATTGCTAATACATTGCTCCATATGTTCGGAAAATGTGTCTGCTCAACAATGAAAATAACGCAATGAATGTCGTTGAACTGTCAAAATGAAACCCATTGCCACTGACAGTGTGTCACGCAATCACCTTGCTGGTTTGTTGATAAAAATGGATGACAGATGTGTTTGTAGTGTCAGATTCTACATACCGATCTTAGTTCTGCTTATACACTAAAGCCGCCAGAGAAGAAAACCTAGTCGTTTCAAAAGATTTAAAAAAAATGTAATTAAAAACTGATGTACAGACGCCAGCACATCAAGTTACTACAATCTGTCAAATTTCTTTAATAGATTTTAACTTTATCTCTAAAGCATAAGGTTCAAAGTTGTTTGGGAAAATATGACAGATTCGGGTGGCGTGATGTGCTGGCGTCTGTACAATCACAAATGCACCATTAAAACAGTTAAGTACAACACAATATTTCTGATTAACATCTACTAGATGTGAATCTAGCATGCATTTAAGTAGAACAATTTGTTTTAAAAAAAAATTAAACAAATCTTACAAAATGTGATCTTGTCCATAGATAATGAAAAAGTTAGGTTAGGATGCAGCTGAATACCAGTATTTTACTTGGAGCGACTGCCTATCTGACCTCCACAACCCAGTTACTGGGTAATACCCATTGGTAGGAGGACTAGGTGTTACTGTTATCTATCTATATTATGTAGGTACTATATGATAAAGAGGTATTTGTGAGTTTGTATGTAGGGGAGTAATCTTCGAAACTCCTGATCCGATTCCGCAAATTCATTCACTAATGGGGAGCCTACCTATTACCGAGTGTCAAAAGTATTTTATAGAAATTTCACGAGGACGGAGTCGCCATCAGAAGCTAGTAACTTATAAGAAAGATTACGTAACTCGGATAGGTGGTTTTCGAGTTATGACCACACTAATGGACGGACAGAATCACGTTGTGTTTTATAATTATAAATCTCAATATAATGATTTCAGTAACTGATTTTATTGTTCATAGGCCATCTGACAATAGGTAAAATACAAAAAAAAAATATTTAAAACAATAGACACCAACAAGTGAAGTTTTAAATTGGATATGTAAAGTGAGAGGCTCTTGCTAATAACAATGTCTTCCAGACAACCTTCTTCTATACCATTGACATTATTTTTTGTACCAATTTTATTGATAAATTGAGCGTTACACTTGATCAAGAAGATCAAGATGAAGATCTGTCCATAGAAATATAATGGATCTGTCAGTGAACTGACAGATCCATTATATTTCTATGGACAGATCTTTAAGTAAGATCTTATAGTAAGCGGGATTGTCCGAAAGGGTTACCGCTGGCTCGGAACATAAAGGGCTAAGGAAGGAACACGGGTGGGTTTTAGTCAGTAAGAGTCTGACACTCCCTTCCGCTCCACCCAGAGCGGGAGGGGTCATTTGATGATTTACCATCCTGGAAAAAAAAAAGAAAAAAAAAAGATTTTATAGTAATTTTCCAAAATCTACAGTTTAAATTATTTCGAAAACCACAAGAGAAAATGGGGTACCTAACTTTAAAATCAAATTTGAAGTTCACAACATTTGGCCTGCACCCTAATTGCGATATGCATTAATCATTGTGAAAGATATTGCTAATGTCCGAAAAATGTGTCTGTTCAACAAAGTAAATACAAACGCAATGTACAGACGCCAACACATCAAGTTACTACAATCTGTCAAATTTCTTTAATAGATTTTCAACTTCATCGCTAAATCATAAGGTTTAAAGTTGATTGGGAAAATCTTACAGTTTCGGGTAACTTGATGTGCTGGCGTCTGTACATGTGATGTTGAACTGTCAAAATGTCATTACTTACTACAGCCGGTCGATTCTGTAAAAATCTCACCGTGAAAACGTAGGTGAAGTGAGTTTGTTTTTGCTAGGAATTGACACTATTGACAGCTCACTCCACGCTCACTTCACCTATGTTTTCACGGTGACATTTTTACAGAATAGCACCGCTGTTATAAGTGTGAAATTACCCCCCTGGCCTGTTCACAATCACAGAGAAAATATAATTCTGATTACTGTTAACATAAAGTTAGTGACAAAACATTATTCAATGCTTGTAAGTAGTGTTAGTGGTCGGTACCTCAAGTGAAGGTAATTTAAAATTTATTGACGTCTTTCACGAGAATATTATTCACCGAAATGAAAGTAACTTTATGGATTGCTTCGATTTTATCGTTTAAATTTATTTTCTCGACGCCCTTTCGAACGATTACGAGGAGCCATAAAAGTTAAAACAAAATTGTCATAAAGTAGGACCTAAATAGGTACACGAGACTTTCACAATTCGCATTGATTTTCTACGGAATTACGTTTTGACAATGTTCCAAATAGGAAAATTCGATTCCAGACATAAACAGCTTGAATTTCTAAAACTCCCAAATTTTTTTTACGAAAGTGGACTTCCTAGACGCGTAAAATTTTATCTAAACGTCTCCATTAAATCGAAGGCATAATTTTAAATGTCATTTAAAAACACACTCTGCCGACTTCCTTATTCATACGATGAGCTCCCTAGTAAAAGACCTACGTGACCCAACTGCAAACTCCTTGTTAAAACGTTAACCGAACGAATCGAAAATACCTTTGCCCCATTTACTAAACGGTTCCAACACAGACTTCTAAATTCAGACGACTATATTTTTGAATTAAAGCGCTTTTTGAACTTGGAATCCCATTGGAATATTTTCTGGCGCGAAGCGAATTTGACATTTCTTTTTTTTTAATGACGCTAACACGTGTCCTTTTAAACCAGGAAGTTCTGTTAGTTTTATTCGGATATAAAAGTTTATAAACTGGGAAATTCTTTTGTTGCGGTTTATTTTTATGGGCGACACACCGGACACATATTAAAAGATTTAATTGCGAGTTTATTATTGTTTTAAGTGGGTAATGGGGACGTTTCTCAATAAAAAGCTTGTTTTTGACGTATGATATGTAAAAGGCAAACTTTATCATGCCTATCAACACACTTTACAATTCACATCCTGTTAATTTAAAAGAATTTAACCGAAATAAAACAGAAATATATAATATTCACGAGCTTAAGTATTTCAAAGAACAAACGAAATGACATGGCAGTACCAGAAATAAAATGGAGGTACCGTTCAATTTCCACAAACACAAAGAAATGGGCGAATCAAAATAATTCAAAGGCGGTCTGTCGGATGCAGCTACAACGATGTCGTTTGTGGTCGGACTGACTCCGTTCCCAGGACATAGGATGATTAGAAGACACTAAGAATAAATAATTGACAACAAAATGTTATTTTAAAAATAAATCAGTTGCAGTGCATCCTAATGCAGTGTGAAAATAATTTTGCACGCATGATTGAAAAAGCACAATCCAAACTAGACTTATTTATATCGTCGCTTTTTTGGAAACCCTTAAAATTATCTATCTTAAAAGTAATACTTTTCTCATCTCACAAAAATGCCGTACGAACACAATTTACTACACAATAACGTAAACTACTAGCTAAGAAGAGCCAATTCATATACCCAAGAATTCTTTACAAAAAAGGAAAAAATACAAACTGTCTCATCTAGCCATTCTTTACTAAGACGCTGAATCTTGGTTGCAGGCATCCATGAAATTCCCAGCAACCGTCCATTGGCATTCGTTGTCAAAATTAAATTCCAACATGGCGATCAACCATTCGTCTTTAGCTAAAAACTTCCTTTGATTATGAGGAAAGTTATTCAAGCTGTTGGAATTAAATGTGCATCTTTTTATCAAAAAGCAAACAACAATAATTCTTTACAACGTAGAAGCCCTCATCAATCACAATAATTCATCATCATTTTAATGAATCGTGATAACAAATTACAAGACCGTTAATTACTACATGCGGGTGACCACCCAAGCACACTAGGTATATCGCTGCTACATACAACTGCTCAAATCAATTTAAAACATTGGTCAATTACTTCAATTTGGAGAAAAACCAGCAGTTAAGAGAATTAAGTAATTACCTTAACTTATCACGATTCTTTCCCCTTTTTTTGATCGGGGGAACGATTTGGGCTGTTTCTTTTCCCCTTTTGTGCTATTTGTGGCGATCAGCAATATGTGTGTGTACAGGGTTCTGGGGAATAATGTTTTGTAATCTAATGGTAATGTGTGTAGTTCGTAGTATCCAGGGGCAGAGGCAGGGGGGGTAGGTTAGCTAAGTATATTGGTAGGTGCTGTTAAAAGAAAACGAAGCAAATTTATGGAATTTACTTTAGTTAGATTATTTTTATAAAATGTCTTGTGTCTGTCATTTAATACATTAGTACATAATATGGAAGTATTGCAATTAGTATAATAATGCTAGAAAATAACAAATAGGATAAAGTGAATAGCGCATTTTGCAGAATAAGATATTTAGGCACCCATTCCAATAAACCGACTTCAACCAGACCTACAATGCTACAAGGTTATTTTGGCGCGTAACCAAAATCGGAACTACAAGAATGTTTCGTTTATCAATACAATTTCTGTGACAATTTACCAACAGCGCCCCCTGTCAGTGCCATTCAGGTCGCAAAAGATCCTTGTATCACTCTTGTAATATTCTTTCTTCCACAGACGCTACGGGGTGGTCGACAAGCGATTCTGCGTGGAAGGTGGCTCGCGCTGCGGAAAGGGCGAAGGCCTGTTCATCTTCGCGGCAGAAGGCGGCCGGGAGCTGACGGAACTGCTTAACGTGTACAGTCATGAGGCGCAGTCCAGGCTTAGCATAGCTTCTAGGAGTGGGTCAGGTAGGAATCTATCATAGAGGGAGCTTTGGATGAAGCTAAGGTCCAATTTCGGCGAAAAAAAAAAAATGATTATTGATTGGATTGCAAAATTCCTTGGAAAAACATGATCGATCATTAAAACCTTTTTGTCTACAAACATTAACCAGATCAGTTAGTTAATACATATTTGCCTTTTTAAGGCCCGGCAAAACAAAAAGGATTCCTTATCTTTAGAACGGGGGAGGGGCCCGTGGCTAAATAACAACAGCCGCTCAGGTCGATCGGTCAGGTTAAGCTACTTTTGCCGCGGTTGGTCTGTGGATGGGTGACCATCTTTACATACCGTGACCCCTCCGTGCCTCGGAAAGCACGTTAAGCCGTTGGTCCCAGCTGTCATCCGTGGATCTTTGACAGTCGGAAGCCCAATAGTCAGATAACCAGTCTTACCAAGGGCGTATTACCCAGTAACTGGGTTGTGGAGGTCAGTTAAGCAGTCGCTCCATGTAAAATACTGGTATTCAGCTGCATCCGGTTAGACTGGAAGCCGACCCCAACATAGTTGGGTAAAGGCTAGGCAGATGATGATCCTTATAACGGGGCTCCCCATAAGACAAATAAACCGCGATCTATACAGTATGACGTACTAACTTACAAAGTCACCTACATTCGTTATTGACATATGTAGGAAAGGAGTGCCCTGTCTGAGATCCCACTGAAGACCCCTCCACTCGCAGTAATGTAATCTAAACTTATCTAATCACGAAAAGATAAAAATGCAGACGGTTTTCACACAAGTTTGCAAAATATTTGCACGGTACTTATAGAATTTGATCTTGCTTTGCCTTTAGAAGTTAAGATTTAGTCACTAATAAATA
This sequence comes from Luperina testacea, assembly GCA_927399505.1. Lineage (NCBI taxonomy): Eukaryota > Metazoa > Arthropoda > Insecta > Lepidoptera > Noctuidae > Luperina > Luperina testacea. Next base: position 2,760,360 of record OV656774.1, read on the forward strand.
AACCTTTGAAGAGACAGTAGTGGGTAAAGCTTCTTCAGAATTGATTGATTGGGCGTTTTTCCATTAGCAGCACCAGCACTTCGTCGGCGAGGCGAAAATGCAAAGCAAAAAAGGCAAATTAGGAAACGCCGACGCTTGCAAATGGAATGTGCATGCTGATAATAAATTGACTCCATTTTTACTGTGCCACCAATGGCAAAATGCCCATTGAAACATCATATTGGACAAATTACTCCCATGGTCCTAACATTTTTGCATTATCTAATCTTGCAACATTTCTTTCAGTTCTAGATAAGCGTTTCTCGGACGCCAGTTCCTGCATGGACGAGTGTTTCCACACGTCCCTCAGGTCTGTGTCTCCATCGTGGGCAGGCCCTGCCAGCCAGACCATGCACTGCCTCTCAGACCTGGACTCAAGTATGGACAGCAATGAGGAGAAGTTCCGAAGACCCACCTCTTTGCCACGGTGTTCCAGCTGCATTGGGAAGATCAGTCATTTGACCAGGTAAGGAATTTTTAAATGTGTTAAAAAAGGTACTGGCATTCTCCTGTGGAAAGTCAATAGTATTTTTCTGTGACCTTCAGGTCTTGCTCAAATATTGATTATCGAATCATTGGACTTATTCTTTTCTAGCTACAAAGTGTATAAAATTTGTCTAGACATACCTTTACTTTTGTTTAAGACAAAAATTTACTTCACATCTATCACTACCCATCTAACTCTGAACCATCACCTTCCAAATTTCCAGATCATCAACAATGAACACGCCAGGCTCAATCATGTCCCCTGTCTGGACGATGGACAACATACTGGAAAAGCGGTCAGATTCAGACCGAGCGTCCATCTACTCTCGATCAAGCGGTAGCGCGTCTGAGTACAGCGTACCACGCAGTGCGTGTCTCTTGGATAAGAGTTTTGAATCTTCTAAAAGAGCAAGCCCTGTGGCTTGCTGTACACCGACAGTACCAGTGAAGACTGGCAACACTTGCCAGTGCTGGCAGCAGGTCAAACCTTGCTGCTGTCGGAAGAAACCCTTCAGTGGGCCCTATGAGAACTACGATGTTCCCAAAACGCCAATGCCCTTAATACAGGTAAGTTTTAATTAATTTTGATAGATTCAAAAAGATAGACAGAAAATACGTATAATATACATATAAAGCTAGATTACAAAAAGTTTATAGACTAGAAGTTTTCATAGTTGATTAGAGAACTTCCAAGGAATTCTTAATTGAAAATCAAGACTAACTTCAACAGGTAATTAAATTATACGGCCTCTTGAATAATATTTCAAGGGTGGATATTATCTATATTTTATTAAAAGGTACTCCAGGACTTTCTTTACAAATTACTTCTTTCTTACAGGAGCACCCAGTTGATTCTCACACAGACCCATCAAGCATATACGATACACCAAAGAAACTGAAATGTCTGATCAACGGGCAACCGTGCACGTGCACACACGAAGCCAAAAACATAGAGAACAAACAAATGGAAAATAATAACACAAGTGATACTAGCATTAACAATAACGAAGCAGAGGCACATTCCAACTACGTCAACGTTACCCCAGTCACCAGCAAGCCAGAAATACCAGAAATAGATTTCGCTAACTATGCTAATATAGACCTCTGTACTTTGGAAAAGTTCGAGAATTCCTTACAAATCCTAAGAAGCGCCGGGTTCAGTCAGGAGGAATTAGATGCTCTGGAAGACATACCTGAACATGATGATGATATATCTACTGCTACAACAAACACTGTGCATCCGTCTACAGAATGCTGTAATGAACACTTAAATTACATGCATATGGAGCCTATAGAAATCAGCATTTCGAGCAGTAATAAAAACTTCTCGGATAATGTCAGTCGGATCAGTCACGTGTCAGATCCTACACAACATTCTGAATCAGACAACACGATCAGCACACGACGGTCGAGTTCAGCAGACTTTACTAAGAGACATGATGACGACTACGGAATGAACAGTCAGATATGTTTCACACCAACAGTCCTAAGAAAGGCTAATAAAAGCGATAGAATAAACGAAGGCATGCAGATAAGTCTCGAAATAATCGAGCCAAAGGACAAATTCAAAGTACCGGAGTTAAAATCCGAAAGTTTACTGGTTACAAAGTTTAGAGATGCCGTCAAAATAAGGCGTTCATCAAGCGTGCCGAGCAAATCAGACAAGAACAGAGATTCTTCGAGCTCGAACGATTCTGGGGTATCAACGGGGTCTTTGAAACATCATAAAGGAGACTTCAATGAATTCGAGATGCCGATAACCAGTTCGAAGTCGATAAAAAAACATGTGAAGAATAATAAGCAGATGAGGAAGGCTCTGACTCCTGTGCATGCGTTCGTCAAGTCAAATTCCTCGGATCCTTTGAAGAACTTGACATTTCAGTTTGAGGAGGTGGCCACGTTGACGAAGTCAAACTCTTGCGATGTGGATACGTTAACGAGACGGAAGAAGAGACCTGGTAAGCTTAAATTTGAGACGTTCTTTAGCTTTAAAGGAAAAATAAGGGTACTTGTCCAATGCGTAGTTTTTGTTCGTGATTGCGTAGACTAGTACTTTCAGATTTGAAGGTCAGACGTGTAAGTTTTTGTGGCACGCAATTTAAACTTATAATTGCCTCTTTGTTAACAAAAAATCTTTATAATTGTTAGATTTTTAGTTTTTGTAATATCTGAATTAGGCTTATTGCCAAAGGCAATTCTATAAAGACTCCTACATACCGTATCTGAACGTAAATATGGAGTCTGTTTCAGAAAAACTTCGACTTTGCAGAGCATTGTCTGTCAATCATACCTTACCACAAGTAAAGCGCGTGTCGCTTCTTAGATGAAAAAATATTACCAATAAAAATTTACCATATACCTTATTTCCAGTGGAAACAGACATCACAGCCCGCCACAGCCAGATGACGAACAAATCAACATCCAGTGGTGCTTCCGACACATCGGATTACATGGAATCCCTCTCCGTATCGTCATTCAGTTCGTGTGACGTATCGGCCGACAGACACGTCACTAGACCACGGTCGGGCAAAGAGTATGCCAGCATCGATAGGACTGCACTAGTCTAGTTGAAACCAATGTTTGTGGTTATGTTGATGGGTTGGAGCCAATGTGTGTTTATTATTGGTGGCATTTATGTAACTATTCCTGTGTATTGAAGTTGTGTACTAAAAAAATATCCTGTCTTGCGCGAACTATGTTTATAATGTTTATATTGTAGAATGCAGTGGTTACTCTATATTGGATAGCGTTTTCGCCAATTTCATTTGAGACTTTAGTAGCACCAAAATAATAGGTTTGAACTTTGAACAACAATCAAAGCAAGCCTAACACAAAAATCCCTTGCAAAATATTTTTTCGAGTACTCTCAAAAAAATGCGCCACCAAAGCGATCATAAAAACATCATCTCGCTAATGACGTTGGCTCATGTCACCGAAGATTTATGAGTCAAACATTTGCCAAACATTTATCCAAATTATTAGTTTGAACAACGGTTACCGTCTATGACGCAGGATTGATAGAACCAAGGCCATGTTTGCTTGTTATAACACCCTATTTTTACATAAATGTGGATAAAAAAAGTAACATAAGTCAGGCATTCATTATATCAAAAAAGGAACTTTATGCTAAAGCTAGCTTATAGCTATCGTTGATAATATTTGTCTTATCTCGGTTTATTGCCAGGGTGAACTAAATAAAAAACAATTTGCAACCAAAAGGTAATTTAAAAACACTATTGGGTAGTCTTCATTTAATTAAGAACAAAAGACATCACTTCATTTAAAACTAAAACTATTTTTGACGACAGTCATTTGAAATGAAGTCATCGAAAATGAAACTTGTAAATAAAATGTACATACAATAAGTACATACAGTTCATACATTTGTTCCTATGTACATAGTTATTAAGATATAATATAAAAGCAGTTATGGACGAATTTAGTTCTTTAGTAGCGTGCCAAAAATAATGTAGCTGGCTATAAACTGGTTTTGGGTATTGTAAAATATAAGCTGTACTTCATTTAAATTTAAAATAAATGAAGAATAGTGTTTCAAATGAAAGGAACTTCGATTTAAAATTAGTTAGATTTTTGTGTTTCATTTAAAATGTAGCCGTGTATATTTTAAATTTAAGTTTTAAATATAGTTTGTAGACTTCATTTAATGTGTTAGGTACTTAAATTATTTGTGCCTTTACTTAAACATGTTTTGCTAAATAATTGTCTTTCATTTATTTGTTACCTTCGATTAATTTACTTTTACTTAAATGTAACTTGGAATAAAAGTACTAAGTAGTTTTATGAAGCAGTATAAAAATGTGAATATTTAAGTAGGAGTTGGTTAAAGTCGCCTATGATACGCAATTTATAAGCAATAGACATGTAACGAATAAAATAGATTATTTAAAATTAATTACGAAAAATCTACATTAGCGTCATTTTATACAAAGTGTTAAAGCTGACATCAGTCATATTTTTATTATAATGACGTAATTCTTGACATCTTGCAACTATTTAAAAAAAACTTCATTTTAAACCGACTTCAAAAAAGGAGGAGGTTATCAATTCGGATGTTTATATGTATATATATTTTTTTTAATAGTGTCCTTCTCGATAGTTTGACTCATAAATAATAATTTTACATTAAGACAGATTTTGTGTAATTAATTTTAAATATATTTTCAGGTGTAACGATGTTTAAATGAAACATTATTAAGTACATAGTAGGACTTTTATAAAAAATTGCATTCATACAAACATATTCCTGCCAAAACTAAATGTTTTATTCTATATAAATTCTTATGTAACTTGTGTTTAAAAACTATTTAATTGTAATCTTCAGAGACAAAGTGCTATAACATTTTATTCAAGCTGACTTGAAAAAAACTTCACTAAAATTGATTTGCTTAAAATACCTAAATGCAAATAAGATTATGTATTTAAAATTGCTTAACTCTTTGTTCTGCGAGTACGTACAGTAGGTACATACGAGTTATTACGACCATGGGAGTCAATCTTCAAATTGCCAGCCATCCTTGAATCGTGTTATAATTATAAACAAAAACGACTCTACTGCGAAATAGTTCTTGGAGTAAACATTACTACGCGAGCAGAGTCGCACAAGGAGAAAAATTTCAAATAAATTGTGACAGATTTGCTCCATTTTACCACAAAATAGGTTTAGGTACAGAAGGTCAGCTTCGTACAACGAGCGAAAAAGCGCACACATCGACACGCTTTATGAACAGCGAGTGCAAGTGCACTCGACTGGAGGTCTACTTCCTTAGCACGTAATCCGTAGTTTTGGCTACAGTTACGGGCGTTTTCTACTCCGTATCACTTACGGACATAAGATTAGTTCAAACTAAGAATGAAGGACAACACGACTTGACAGTTGTCCCTACTCACAATTAAATTAATTTATTTCTTAGTTCAAAAAAACTTAAAAGCTGTGTTAGTGTGTTACGATTATAACTAAATACTAAGCTACCCGAAAACCATATTTACATAAATTTACCGGATGAAATGGATCACTCCTGCCTAACCAGCACCTGCATGAAGTGATTAATTATCGGCGAGTTAAATTTGTCCACTAACATCTTCAGAATGCCGAAGGACTTGACCGCATTCTGAAGACAATAGCGACGCCATTTTTCTCCTCACCATAGCTTGGAATTCATGAACGCGCGCGTGAGCGAACATGCCAGAGGCACTACAAAAACGCGGCAGCCCCAAAAGCATTCTGAAGCTGTTATTATATTGGACTCTCTGGGCGTCCATTGTTTTGCGCGAGTAGCTGGCCCACAGGCTGCAGTAAGCCTTAAACAAAGTAATTTTTACCTCCTTACTACAACACGCAAACCTGCGAACCAGCATATTTCCCTGCGCTCGCGTTCTATATCTTCACGATCTTTAAGGTCCTCTGTCACGTAATTTCCTAGGTACAATGTGCCCGTTCGAAAAATTTAATATGACACTAGTTTTGACGGATCTACTACTTTCGGACGGGCCCGTATCTTCATTTGCGTACATAGAAAGTAGACCACTGGCATTCGAGATTCGACCGAGATAGATCAAGATCGCCTAACGTACTTACGCGTCTATGTGTGCGTGTCCCCGTTTTCGCTCGACGTATGAAGTTGACCTTCTATATCTATTTATTTGTGTACTTAGTAGTTAGTACCATTAATTATGGTCTGAATGTGTGTTTCCAAATAACATTTGGTGATTTAGTTCAGGCTTTTATAAAATATCTACATCACAGAAAGTAAATTTCAAATTTTCAATTAGTCCATACTGTTTCATTTTTCTAGTTTATACATACATAGTACATCGAGTGAAATATAAAAATTAAAACTTTTGTTTTGATGCGAAGCTGAAGCACACCTGAAATAAAGGTTAGATACATGAGGTACTAAAAATACAATATTCAACATAAAATTCTAAAAAAATGCTGTTTTAAAAATAATATAAAAAGTATTAATTTATTTTTTCCTTACACAAGTAAAATATTTCTTTACTTTTACGTGAATTATGTTTTTGCAAGTTTTATCCTTTAACAATTTGTTTGATAATAGTTTATAAGAGGTTTATTATTAAATGTTTTGTCTCTGAATATGGATTAGCCGGTACGTTACTTCGTCTAGTCAACGGTGTAAGTGATGACCACAATAACTTGTTACATGAAAAAAAATGGTACTTACATAAAGATGAAAAATTAATCATACGAAGGTCGAACATCGCTCAGGCGTGACATCCACCAATCCGCACTGGACCCGCGTGGTGGATTACGGCCCTATCCCTCTCACATAGAAGAGGCCTGTGTCCCAGCAGTGGGAACATTATAGGCTGATATGAAGAAATGGTCAAAGAATTAACCAAGTTAAGTAAACGACCCATAGATAAAGATATAATTGCACATCGACCTTTTTACACAAAACCATTTTATACAAAGAATAAAAATAATTATCAAAAGAAGCAAATCATAATTGTTTTAACAGCTCCTAATAGATACCGGACTGTTTGTATTTCGTGCGACAGAGACAACGGTCTACGAAGCCGAAATTAGCCGATTGTCTCTTTCCAAAGGTCGATGTGCAATATTTATCGCCGGGTACTGTAGGTACTTGATGGGAATTGTCGCCTAATAAAAAGTTTTAATTCCTAGGTCGTCAACTAAATATTAGGTCCAAGTGTGGCCATTGTGTACACGCCCAGTTACCATTTACCAGTCATTGTGGTCATCACAATATCTTGAGGTCATTATTTTTGCACGGAATGGAATGTTATCTGCACATTATACATAAATGTATATCTACATAAGTACTATAGTTAATTTTGTGTAAAATATCATATTTTCTTAAGAGGTTTTTACGTTGCGAACTATATTACATTATAAAAGGTTTTGTAATATTAAAATATAGCAACTGAAAATATAATATAAAATATAGTGCATTTTGAATGATATAAGTATTTTATTTATTAGCTTTCAAGAATTTGGTCCCTGATTTTAAGCATAAAATAGCCCTACTAATAGCCAGAGCTCATATCAACTTACACACATCACTTGATACATAAATATAATACGAGTACAGTGTGGCGGGAACATCGACGCGCAAACTGTAAAGGCTCGTACACACCGGCGCGACGTGACACGCGACACAAAAGCACCGCAAGTCGCGCGACGAGCGGTGTCTTTGTGTCGCGCGCGATTCGCGTCGCGCGTCGCGCCTGTTTGCAGGAGCCTTAACGCGGATTCAGCATAATTATGATTCTAGACTGCCTAGTAGATTCCTTTTCGTCGGTTAACAAAAAAAATCGGCTGTTTCATAGAAAAGTGCAATTCCTACGCGGTCAAAATGTATGGAGCAGCTAGTTCTTTTTTAAATAAACGTCATAAAATTTCAGCGCATTCAGAATGATGTAGTACAATGCGTGCCACGAAAGATGAGACTTGACCCCGCCTCCCCCGCTCTTTCCGCTGCCCCTATGACGTCCGGTCCCGTCCCGCACTCAGACCTCATACCGCTAAAGATACCTAAAATCGTGTTCTGCGCATGTCAAACCACGTGGTGTGTCAAGTCTCATCTTTCGTGGCACGCATTGTACTAAATCCATAGGATTGCGCGTCAATGCCCCTGAAACCCTGCACATATGGCCACGCCAAAATCCAGTACCAGTAGTCAGCTGCATTCGGTTAGACTGGAAGCCGACCCCAACATATTTAAGAAAAGCCTAGGCATATTAATGGCCGAAATGCAGCACATATACAGGTAAGTACTTATAATGAAGAAGAAAAGGAACCTATGATCTGGATTTCTAGAAGATCAAGCAGTCTAGTTCTGAGATATTTACTTAGATATTTACCAAAAACTCAAAAAGTGATTTCCACTAAGTTATACATTAGATATGGGACGCATCACGCAACTTACGCTAGACAACTTTCGTTAATCTGCATTCAGCAAACGCTGTTGCTAACAAATAATAATACCTACATATCAAAAATCAGTGTAAAGGCTCGTACACACAGGCGCGACGCGACACAAAGACACCGCTCGTTGCGCGACTTGCGGTGCCTTTGTGTCGCGTGTCGCGTCGCGCCTGTGTGTACGAGCCTTAACACTACCAAGTACATACCTTAGGACAAGATGTAATTTAAATGGTTTTGAACGGGACCTGGGGGCCTAAAAAGGTCACTTTAGCAGAATCATAAAAGGATAACATTATGAATCATAATGGATAGTTAACTGTTAGCAGTTAACTAATCGTATCAAATCCCAAAAGGAGAAGGATTTTTCAGATTTTTTTTTGTCTGTGCTAAAATACCAATCAATCCAATCCCAATCTCTTTGCTTATACCTACGTAGTGCAGCGAAAAATAGAAAACACGGACTGTCTTCGCATTATTATAATTCATAATGTTATCCTTTTATGATTCTGCTAAAGTGGCCTTTTTAGGCCCCCAGTAACGAACACATTAACAGTACCAATCGTTATTTACGTTGTTGAGCAGACAAACTATGTCCTACGAGTATGTGTTTGCGAACTTAAATAAATGAAACTGCTGATTTATTGACAAACAAAAATTTGTGTGCACACTATTTACAGGTTTTTCTTCTTTTCGACTAAGGGCTGATTTTCCAATCATCTAATAACTTTATTCGAGGAATAATTTTTAAATTATGACAGTTATTTCATACAAAAACTCTCAGTCGTCAATTTTATTCCTCGAATAAAAGTAATCTGGCGAAGGAAAAATCAGCTCTAAGGTGAAACCTGGTTAAGTGGGACCTGGATAAGTGAGAAACCTCTATTATTGAGAGTTGCAATGAGGTCCCGGTTCTTTTTCGTTAAATTACCTCCGTTAATGGGACTTTTTAAACCTGGTTAAATGAGATTTGAATTCTAAGAGTTTTTCCATAAGTTTACCTCTACATATAATTGAGACTCTGTAGCTCAATTACCTGTATAATTGAGACAAATTAATCAGGTTTTAACACGTTTTGACGTGTTTGTTTACATACAAACTCCAAAAATACGCATTTTTATTAACATTTCCACTTCTAAAAATGGAAAAACGCACATTTCGACCTCTGTCAGCGGGGGCCTCTGTAAATGAGACAACTATAATTTTAACCTGCTTAATTGGAAAACTGGATTATTGGAAACCCTCAATAATTGGCACATAATTATGTCTTGGTCCCTTGAGATCCCAATTAACCAGATTTCACTGTATCATGGTAAGACATAGGTACTGGATACAGACAGTCCACCACACGCAGTTCAGTTACAGTCATTTACATTTATTTTACCTCTGACAGCAGCAACCGAATAGCTACCTTATTGCAACGATAATAAAGATCACTGTGCAAGAACACAGGTGAACACATACAGATCATAGGAGTCGGTCTTGTGCTCGTGTTCAAAATAGTTTCGTAGAACGTAACCGTATATTTCATTTCCGCATTCATATCTTCGGTAGTATAGTGGTAAGTATCCCCGCCTGTCACGCGGGAGACCGGGGTTCGATTCCCCGCCGGAGAGAATCTTTTTGATTTTGTTTGTATTATTTTAAAATACATAGCCAAGTGTTTTTTGAAGATTTGTATGAATTTGTCTTGTTAAAATAATTGCTAATTGTTAGAATAATTTATTGAAATTACCGCTAACACTATTACAGAACCGGAAACTCATTTTTATTGCGAATAAAACTAAATATAACACTATATTTTCAAACACACAGGTACTGCAAATATTTTCAATTACCAACATGAAAGAAAAACCTTCTCTTATACCTATCCCAAAAGGGTGTATCTTTATCATCCTTCAATCGCTATACATTATCGATATTAACTGATTAGTGAAAGCAATTGAACTGTGTAAATGCAATACCGTCCCCTCTAAGCCCGGGTCCCAGTGGACGATTTAATCTGGTCCCCAAAACATCCGGACAAAACAGGGATTTAGCCGAGCCACCCGACTAGGGGACTAACGGCAAAGTGAAATCACGAACAACGATGAATTGGAATTATAATTAGATTTAACGCCATCTATTGACAAGTAGTGTTAGCTTAATGAATATGAGCAAACAAGTGAATATGTTTACAGCGTTCGAAAGATGTCGCTTTTTTTTGCTAAAGTTTTCGCGTCCCATACTGGTAGACAAAGTGTACATTATGTGTGACAAAGTGTACCTACAGCGTGTAATTGAATTAACATAAAACCTGAAAATTGATAATTATGAACACGTTTTACTAAGGGAACTCATACATAACTCGACAAAATGAAAGAAAAAACTGATTTTATTCCGCGAACAAATCAAAATACGTTGCCCATTCTCCCTTTCCGTATGTCCACCAAAAGCATTAAGATAAGGGAAGTAGAGGGCCCTTCGCACAAGAGATCTAAGGGCTAAGCACAACACATTACACTGTTTTTTCACATCAGTTGTTGGGCAAAGGACATTTAGCAAATCCCGGGGTTTAAGAGATTCTCAGGTGTCCGTCCTTAGTGGCTAAAGGTCAGTAAAGGTAATGCTCGATTTTTTCCTTTTGTTATTTCGAGTGGTTGGCGAAAACATAAAAGAAAGGTAAATAATATAATGATAGCGAGTCAATACCTAACAAACTTCCAACTTCCATTTAAGGACCAGACCCTAATCCAAAATTCCGTAAGGACCAGGGGGCCTGAAAAGGCCACTTTGGCAGAATCATAAAAGGATAACATTATGAATCATAATATGGCGAAGGCAGTCCATGTTTTTCTTTCTTTCGCTGCACTACGTACTTAGGTATAATCAAAGAGATTGGGTCTGGTTTTGGATTGGATTGATTGGTATTTTAGCACAGACAAAAAAAATAACTGAAAAATCCTTCACCAATGGGATTTGATACGATTAACTCCTTACATGGGGGCCCCATGTAAGGAGTTCTTCAAATCACGAATGACAAGATTTCCTTATACAGGGTTATTTTAAATTGGCTAGCAAAGCTTAAGTCTTGAGTTGAGCTGCACGATTTCTGACAATGCGTGCACTGACTGGACCTCTCAATCTCCTCCTCTCAATCTGTGTGGTTCTTTCCTCAAAAGACTATCTCAGACATCGACCTACATTGTCTTCATATAACCTGACCAAAATTTTGTCTGGACTTTAAAAGAGACTGTGACCTCTGAGTTTGTTTCAGCCTTTCTTCTCAGAGTAGTCAGATAGGAAACGCCGACCTCATCTAGTTTTAAAAAAAAAACATGATTGACGTGTAAAAGTGTTTACAAACCTACTTGCAAAAATAAAATCATTTATCATTTAAAACTCCGCAGTAGCGATGGGTATCAATATCTAAACATGAAAAATCAAAACGTTAATTAATTTGATGATTTTATTTGTGGGACATCGACCGCAGTTATTATAGTCACTTGAAATAACAACGGTGCTATTCTGTAAAAATCTCACCGTGAAGCGTGGAGGGTTGGGCTCCGCTCGCCCCTTGGATCTTGCCCCTTACATTTAAAATGTTCCACTCACCCCGTTTTTTATTATTTTGATGTAGTGATTCGCCCCTTACGAAGGGGCGAGTGGAAAATTGACATTTAAATAATTATTTTGGTGTATCGATTCGCCCCTTACGGCATTTCCTTTGAAATTTAACCAAAAAAGGTACAGTTAGACAGAAAAATAAACACATTATGAATAACGCCATGTTTGATTACTTTTAACTCTATCTGTAATCTCACCAACTCGTGACACTTGTGATAGTTTTTGCTAGGTAGCGAAAACTATTACAAGTGTCACGATTTAGGTAAGCTAGGTAGCTTAACTACAGTGGAGTCATTTTAATAGGTAACATTTGACGTCTGTCAGTTTTATCCTCATAGTGAGGTGACCTGCTTATGAACATCGATTAAAGTGAATGAATCGATACGGACTTGAAACATATGCGAATTTAAAAAATCATCAGGCGAATCCCTGTCCCATTATTATTATTTTTTTCGTAAATTTAAGGAGCAAAATAAGACAAGTACACAATTTAACAAAAAAATTGCATTTATTCAGTTGAACTATCAGAACTGTTAAAAGTATTGTCATCTTCATCACTGCTGTCAGCACTCAGAGATATTATTAATTCATTTTCAATAATATTGTCTATTCTCACATCTCGTTCAAAATCTTGTAAAATTATTTTCTTTGTTTTCTCTACGACTTTTTTCCAGTCTTCTGTAGTGACTTCTGCACACGCAGTTTGTAGCAGAGACATCATTTTAGCAGTACTGAAGGGTGGTTCAGTATTGTTCCGCGCTGCATAACCGTTTATTTGTGCCCAAATAAGCTCGATGGCGTTATACTGGCAATGGTAGGGAGGCAATCGAATAACTTCGTGTCCATGCTCTAGGGCTAGTTCATCGATTACATAGCGGAGCTTGGACGGCTTAGTTGCTTTTACTAGATTTAACAACTCAACTTTTAATAAAGATGGACTTGCATCCACACCATTTCTTACCAGCCACGAGACAATTTCTTGCTTTTTATATGCTTGAGTTGGTGGTTTATCAACTTGTACAGAATGATACGGTGCATTGTCCATTACAATTTTCGATGGGTTTTCTAAGCTGACTAGCAGCTTCTCAAATCACTCTTTAAAAACCTCAAAGTTTATTTCCTCATGGTAATCACTTGTAGTTTTAGAGGCGAATGCGAGGAGGCAGTTTTTCTATTTCATTATTTTTTGTATTTTTATAACTAGTTAGTTAAAAGAATAATAAATAATTTTTTTATTATAATCACAACGTGGTTATTAATTTATGGTGATATTTCTTCACAAGTCATCATTGCATTCGATTCTACTTATCAGCTTTCGATTTTTAGAGTAACATCCCTAGTGTTTAAAAAGAAAAATGGTTAACTGACGTAACCTTGTAACGACGTTCAGTTCTTTAGATCAGAATTAATTGTTTATTATGTTTAGAATGGTTTATTAATGAAAGCAAATCGTAAAATTACTCGTATCGGTCATTATTACAATAAATATGTAATCGTAATTGAAAAAAGGTAAGCAATTGTGCAGTTCTAACAAAACGAAAAAATATGTTATTTTATGCCCGCCGTTACAAGGTTACGTTGTTGAATATTTTATGAATTGTCAAATGTTACCTATTAAAATGACTCCACTTTAAATCATAACAAAAGTAACCTTTTTTTGGGTGCAATAAACAAAAGGTTTGTTAAAATATGTTACCCGTTGAGAGAGTCGTATAATGCTTTCTCTTTCTTAGTTCGTATTATAATGTGGAAGGGATGCGTTTTACGATATTTGCTAAACCTTAGTTTAGTACTTATCTCCAAGTGTAACTAAGTAGGTGAACTATTCTTGCGTATTGTGAGTGGAATTCCTGATTGGAAGTTAAGGTAAGTTTTTATTACAACCGAATTTTCATTTTTTAGTTAAATTAAATTTGTATATTAGGTATTAAGCTAACGCCTTATATTCTATTATTTGTGTTTGGCTACTAATTCTGATTGAGTAAAATAAATTCTAGAGTCGGCAGACTACACCATAGTCTGCCGACTCTAGAATTATAAGTAGCATCATTTTAATAATTCGATTACGATGATACCTTTGAAAAGATAGATAGAATTAGTGACGCTTATGTCGACGCCATTTTGTTTACAATTGATGCTTTTTATATTTGTTGCAATTATTTTGTGAATTTTACAAACTGACATGCAGAGCTGTTTCAAAGTTAAGGATGAACTACATATTTACGGTATTTCCTTAATTTGTTCTTAAAATGTTAAAATGGAAAAAATACCTAAGTTGTAATTAACTTAAGTACACATTGTCTATAAAAAAAGAAACTCATATTTTGTATAAACAATAAAAGTTATTTTTTTAGTTATTTTTTAAATTGTGATTTTATTGTTATTTTTACATTATTGTATACAATATAATCTACAAAAGTTTTGTACAAAACCGTAAACTTTAATTAGAAAATCTGTGATTATTTTGTACGTTTTTTTAGTCATGTAAGTGTTGATTCCTTAACTTTGATCTGTGATTTTTATTTAATTATCTATAAACCAAAAAGTGTAACAAAGTTTAATTGTTAAACATTGAAATGATTATGTACGTGATTAGATTCCAAATAACACTTTTTTAACTCCATGTGCAGTTTTATTTCAATCTTCACCATTAAATCCCAAGAGACACTATTGAAGTTTTAACAAATACTTTTTTACAAAAATAAAACAACCGACTTCCAAAAAAAAACACTACAAAGTGAAAAATAACTTTAATTTCAAAAGTCGGTGTCAAAAAACGAAAATACAGAACCAACGACACCGACTTCCGAAATTAAAGTTATTTTTCATTTTGTAGTGTTTTTTTGGAAGTCGGTTGTTTTATTTTTTGTAAAAAAGTATTTAAGTATTTTTATTTTAAAAAGTTTTTATTCTTCACTTTTTAGTTGTACCTACCTACCCCAAACAAATTCATATAACACTACTTGCTATGTGAATATCAGTGACAGAAAGCTGTTGAACACATCTGCCTACCCCTTTAAAGGGTACAGGCGTGATGTTACGTTGTTGTAATTGCGTAAACAATGCATACATATGCTATAGCAGCAATCGCGGTTGATTTGCTGGCATTTATTGAAGAGTTCCGTTATATGTCTCCGGAGCTCATCATCAGATCTTTACGAAATTTAAATGGGACCATTTCGGAATAAACCTCTTTAGAACAAAAAAAAATTGCATACCCGTCTAATACGAGAGAGTTATGTCCGAACATACATAAAAAATATAAACATCCGAATTGAGAACCTCCTCCTTTTTTGAAGTCGGTTAAAAATATTTGTATCAATAATTTTGAAAACTTACGAGTTCTGACTGTACTTTTAGTTTACTAACAATCGGGGGCGATTCGGGGTATCTAAAATTCAAGGGGGCGAGTAGGTACACTTAGGCAATTAGGGGCAAGATCCAAGGGGCGAGCGGAGCCCAACCCAACGAAAAGTGAGCTGTCAATAGAGTCAATTCCTAGCAAAAGCAAACTCACTTCACCTAAGTTTTCACGGTGAGATTTTTAAAGAATCGACCGGCTGTTTAGAATGTCTGTTTTTTTTATATATACTTCACAGAAAGATAACTAAACACGATAAAACATTAAGAAAACAGTTTTTCAAAACTCTTACTTCAAGTGGCAAAACTAACATCTGTCGTGGGCCTGGAAAAAAAGGAAGTAAACCTTTTTACTTTCTATTTTATCGTAGGTATTTAGACACGTGCCCGTGTTTTTTCGTGTTTCGTGTGATACATCGCGTCTACGGAGTTTAGCTATCCAATTTAAAATACGTAGTAGATTTATTCAAGCAAACGTGCAGATCACATCGCTACCTCACTATCAAGATAATGTTGTAAGATAGTGATCGGGAGTCTATCAAATACATAACAAAAAAATGGCAATAATGATAGATGACACTGTTGACATTACCTTCACGGTAATCTGGCGTTACTTCGAAACACGACTGTTGCACCGGCAATTCGTCAACAAACGCAGTATTCGCTGTAGACTCGGAGATGTAATGTTCAAGATTAAATGTTCTGAGTCTCGTTATGCTAATTACTTTGCATACCTACCTACTATTGTATAGAAGCAAGTTTATCTAACTGGGGGCCTAAAAAGGCCAGCAGAATCATAAAAGGATAACATTATGAATCATAATACTGCGCAGATAATCCGTGTTTTCCTTTTTTTCGCTGCACTACGTAGGCCTGTATGATCAAAGAGATTGGGATTGGATTTGGATTGGATTGATTGGTATTTTAGCACAGACAAAAAAAATAACTGAAAAATCCTTCACCAATGGGATTTACTACTACTAGATACGATTAACGTAACAGTTAACTGTCCATTATGATTCATAATGTTATCCTTTTATGATTCTGCCAAAGTGGACTGGACTGTCTTATGTAATTTTTACGTTCGATTCTCAACCTAATTTGATTAATTACTTTTGATTTTTTTAGAGTCGTTTAGTTTGTTTTAGGTAGAGTACGTTACAGATTACAGATATGTTACCTACTCAGCATCACCTACGTCGTAAGGTTGTCGTGTTTATATTAGGAAAACCTGATTATAGCTGATGAGATATATAAATTAAATAAAAGTTGGAAGCAGGCGGGAACCATACCATTTTTATTATATTTTCAAATTCAAATGGTTCCCGCCTGTTTCCAACTTTTATTTAATTTATTTATAAAATGGGTTTGTTTTTAGCCTTTCAGTTTTTTTTTAACTTAAGAAAAAGCTTAAGTTACCGCAATCGGGTTTTTTATTTTTTAAATAACTTTTTTGTATTTCCAGCTTTTCAGTTTACAAATGTGAAAGATTTCGCAGACGATTTACTTAGTTCTAGGTACATGTTTTTTACGATTTGTCACTTCGAATTACTTTTAACCATATAAGTTGGATATATTTTCGTAAACACCTTTTAAAACCCTTTATTTTAATCCCCACACGACAAGATTTGAGAAAAAAAAAATTTGAGACAATCGCGCCAAAAATCGGCCGTTTATTTATTTTTTTCAATTTTGATATACCGTGTCACTCCCACAATTAAGACGAATCTAACGTCACCTCTCAAGCTGAAATCGATCAAGCCGTTTAGGTTACATTACAGAGCGTGCCAAAGAATTATACATACACTCGAAAAACATAACCCTCCTTCTGGCGCAGTCGGGTAAAAACATAACCCTCCTTTTGGCGCAATCGTTTCAAAAATCAGAATTATTGGATGTATAATAGTATTGTTTTTATTGTAATAACCTCCTCATGGTGCAGTCGGTTAAACGAAAGTTTTTGGAGGTATCTTTATATTTTTTTTGTATTGTATCAAATTAGTTGTAATAATTATGTTTTCAACACACTATCTACCTAGCATATATCCGGAAGAATATCAAATATTTTTCTGATTTTGTTTACTGTAGTCGATCATATATACTTTTATTGCTTCTAAAACTTGCGTTTTTTGCGTTTAGGCCCTGCCGGTCGATTCTGTAAAAACCTCACCGTGAAATCTTAAGCAAAGTGAGTTTGTTTTTGCTAGGAATTGACACTATTGACAGCTCACTCCACGCTCACTTCACCTAAGTTTTCACGGTGAGATTTTTACAGAATAGCACCGCTGTAATCCTCTTAAACCAATGCAATTTTCATTCATATATATATAAAAGTACTAATTTAGCACCTACAACGATGACGATGTCAATGCACCTCGTGCTGGCTTGCGACCAGCTCCATGAAAGCAAAGGAGCATGAAGATACAGTGATAAACTTAAACGCTCAATAAAAATACTTAGCCATCACTTTGCCTGTTACTGACGGCAATTGCCGTATCATGGCTGCGGAACGTAGGGTTCTGAATAAGATTCCCAGGAATGAAGAATCGGCTATTGTATTTCTTGCTAGATGCGCGTTTGATCACTATCACACAGTTTAGAGAACATACACAGAGTTATCAGCTGTGGTTTTAAGAAGTTAAGTAAATCTCTGGGCTCTGGACTTTGAGTTATAAGTTGCTATCTTACCGTTCTATCAATTCCTGGACTGGCTGCAGCACCCGGAAATAACATCCATAGAACATTCTCTCGGTAGAAATTCATCAATCTTTTTCCGTATTAGATCTCCTGACCCAGTTCGAGAAGGAACTGCCTTCCTTGCTAATTGATAGCATCAATCATTTACACATTTTATTTATCTAAAAATACTGCCGAGGATCCTAGTTCATCTTATTACACACTAAATTAGGTGAATCATTAACCACATCATCCGTGTTGAAATCGTGAGTAACTATTTAAATCGAAGACATAATCAAACTATTTGCTTATATGCTTATTTCATTGTATATTTTTTAAATTTTTATGACATTGATTTTTACATTCTGTGTCTACTGTAACTCACACACTTCTGAAAATTTCAGGAAAATCATCAATTTTACAATATTTGTAAATATCTGAGCATATCTTACCTAATTACCATCATCATAATTTACCTGTCATTGCTTTATTTTTAAGTCTTTTTACCTTTTGTCGTATAGTAAATTTATTCTAGGTCTTTACTTAATAAAAGTAAAACATTTAAAAAGAGTAGGTACCTAACGGTGGAGTTTCTTGCCCATTCTTCTCCATACGAGACTAAGTACCTTTTGGAAGGGGCGACTAGAATCAATTCTATTTGTTGTAATTTCTGACGTTCAAAAGAGCATTTTATGTGCCTATTTGAAATAAATGCCTTGACTTTGACTTTCTGTTTTTTTTTTTTGTAAAGTTTTACGTTCAAATGTGCCATAGATGTGACTATTTGAAATAAATGATTTGACTTTGACAAAGGACCAAATATTCCAGTCCCGAAGGACCAGAAACCTGTTTAGCAGTCCAGTCAAGAATTAATCACGATTAAATCCAAACTAAATTGAAATGGAATATCATGAAACTTTAGTGAATAGTCCCTCTTTTTTAATTTTTTTTGTTTCTTTAGGCAGTGCGTAACATTTTCGAACGACTGTCATCTGTCGAGCAAAAAACTATATCCCCAAAGGCCTTTCCTTGACTCGCAAACTAAATACTTAAATATTATAATGTAGATCACTAAAATGTAATTTTCTTAGTAATCGTACAGCCGCGTGCGCAGCTCCCTCCTATAACGTGTAACTTATAAGCGATCGCAGTGGGTGCACGCTCAGTATTACCGCGACTGCCTGTCACAATGGAGGCTAGAGTGATTGTTGTCTGTCTGTTCGTGGCCGCGATCGTTCGCGGGGAGCAAGGTATGTGGAGTTTTATTAATTAAAATTAGGAAGTGTTAAAAAGTAGGAATTCAAGTCGCGTTTCAAAAGGACCAAACAGTGAGTCGGATTCATTCATTAAACATTTGTGTTTAAACTACCCTTTTTATTTTAATTAAAAATAATTATATCTAAAACCTACTAGAGATACAAGAAAATAACCTAAGGACCAAATATTCAGGTCTCGAAGGACCAAAATAATTTATGTACCTATCAACTGTGAAATCCACTAACCAAAGAAGGCAATGCAGTAGAAATTAAACTAATTTTAATTAGGCCTCTTGACGATAACAATAGCTATGAAAGCGATAGATTCAGCAACTTATTCTGCGTCTGTTGTAAAGGCTCCTTCAAACAGGCGCGACACGCGATTTTATCGCGCGCGACACAAATGCACCACAAGTCACGCAACGAGCGGTGCCTTTGTGTCGCGCGCGATTATATCGCGTGTCGCGCCTACTTGTAGGAACCTTAAGGGTTCAGAACTTCAGCTACTTTATCTCTTTATTCATTCTTCAATAACCCACAAATGCTTGGTGTGAAATCCGTATTTATGGCAATATTTTATGGTGTGTAAAAAAGGCCGTGACTTACCAGTTGTAGGTCGTAGGTTCGAACCCAGACAGGCGCTTTACTTTGTGTATAATTATTTCATCACCACTGCTCTCAAAATGGTGTAGGAAAACATCGTGAGAAAACCGGCATGTCCTAAAACCGAAATTCGAAGACATATGACACTTACTAACCCGCACTTGACCTGCGAGGTGGGACCAGTGGATTTCGGCCACGGGTCTCTCCCTCTCACCGAGAGGCGACCTGGAACCCAGCAGTGGTAACATTAGAGGCTGACTATGATTTTATGTAGGAATAGACAATTGTTGATTTACCTCATAAAAAAAAGAAAAAAAAAAACAAATAAAACGTCTTTGAATTTAAATGTGACGTTCGATTCGGTCGTGATTCTTTGATTCCCAGCCGTGTCATATTGTTGAGAAACCGACTCCTGGCTCAAGCTGGTTGGAAGTGTTTACTTCTAAGAACCATAGTATATAAAACGCGGTTTCTAAATAATCGGCTAAATCCTCTTGATTAACATGGTCGTTATCCTTGTTCGATCGTTTTTTGTATCAGTCAAGATAACCTAAAACACGTTAGGTATGACGATTTAAAATCTACCTACTGGTACATTTGTCATGATATGAGATCTCATTCATAAATATGAATGAATGCACGTTAGATTTATTAAATAAGACTGTTTCTTACTGTGACGTCATTCCTTGATCGAAGATAATTAATTTATTATGTAGATTTTATCATAATACCAAGTTTAGTTTAGAATATTGTAAGTTGAATGGGGATTTACCAGCGATTCCAAGATAGGCTTTTTGCAATATTATTATCAAGAAATATTGTTCCACAATTTTTTTTATTTTTTTTTTTTTCTTTAAAAAAACGTTGCCCCACACTAGGAATTACTCCTGTATCGTGGGTGCGTTTACAAACATTTAAATTCACATACACAAACAGCCAGACCCGAAACAACTACCTGTAGGCAATACAAATGTTTGTTCCGTGCGGGAATCGAACCCGCGACACGCAGCGCAGCAGTCGATCACTCAGCCACTGCGCCAACCGTGTCGTCTATGATGGACAACTCTAATAAAGTATATTAAAACCTGTTTCAAATTAATGTTATTAGAAGTTAAACAAATATTAACTTTATTTTAATAAATTCTGGTATTCAGCTGCCTCCCGTTAGACTGGAAGCCGACCCCAACATAATTGGGAAAAGCCTAGGCAGAAGATGTAGATTATAATGAAAATAAAGTTGATTTCAGAGTGACTAGCACTACTAAACAAGTTATAAATGTAAATGTTTGAAGTTGTAGCGTAATATGAACTTTATTGTGTAGGTTTTAAAGTTACTTTTCCATAAACTCATATTTGTTTACATTTTTGGCAAATAAATCGCGAATCCAGATTAGGTAACGTGTCTTGTGTGTCCTGTCGTCTGCACGTTACAGGAACTGATGGACGATAGTGATGGCACCAAACACGTTGCCAAATTCTGGGCCGACTCCATATAGATTGAAGATAGAAGAAGAAGCTTCGTGACCGTATTTCGCTAACCGTGCAAATAAATATGATAAGAACTTAATCTGGATATACACCCTTACATTTTGATCGTTTTAGTCCTTAAAAGGGATCATTATACTCATCATTATGAACAACTTTTACTATAGGACCAAACCTGAAATCGCCTCGTCAAAATGTAGAGAACAATTTCAGGGTTGGTCGCATAGTAAAAGTTGTTCATAATGATGACTACAATGACCCCCTTTAAGGATTAAAACGATCAAAATGTAAGGGTGTATTTACACTTGAGGTTTTTTTTCTTTAAACGTTGCCCCACACTAGGAATTTCTCCTGTATTGTGGGTGCGTTTACAAACATATAAACTTACAAACACAAACAGTCAGACCCGGAACAACTACTTGTAGGTCATACGTTCTGACCACCATCGATATTACGCTCATCTAAAAACCACATTCCTGTGTCTATTTCTTCATATAGCTTTGTTATATGAATTTGAAAGACAAGCAGAACGCCTATACTTACGCAAAATCTAAGAACTTCACAAAAAAGTTCTGAAAGATTCAGGAATCGTTGGGGCGTTACATTTCAGGACTGACACTCTGACAGCTACGTTTAATATCATCATTGAACTAGCTACTGCCCGCGACTTCGTCCGCGTGAAATTTCTTGTTCCCCCGCCCCACTCCGTTGCATCGCATCGCATGTCCGCGCTATTCGTTTTCGCTTTCGATCTGACTTTTATTCTTTTTGCTCGGCTCCTAAGGGTGCTAGCGTGATGTTAAAGTAGCCTACAGTTTCCTCAAGAATTGGGCATAAAATGCAGAAGATTTTTTCAAATCCGACTGGTAGGTAGTTTCGGAGATTAGCGCATTCAAACAAACAAACAAACTCTTTAACTTTACTAATATACCAGTACGCGTCGAACATGTAAAGTATCCACAGAAACATAAAGTACAAGATACAATCGAATGTCGAAACCATAGATACAATTTTATGACAGCATTTGCATAATTTATTTATGATGAATTGTCTCTCATATTATTTCCCTCATGCAACAATACTAAGATGTCTCACTCAGTGTTGCCATCATAGCGGATTTCCCCAGCTTGTTCAAAAAGTCTTTACGCTGTAGATTTCATATCCGTGGGTTATCCAAGCTAATTTGCATATTATTACTGCCATCTTAAAAGTATTTGTATAATGAGACAGAAATCCCAGAAACTATGTTATAATGACTCATTTATGTCGTAGAGACCTGACCGCAAGGTTAAGCAGGGTATGCCACTGTGGCACGGTCAAGTTCCAAGTACGAGTGTTCAAGCTTGTATTGCACAAGTTAACATTCTGAATCCATTTCTTGCCGAACTATAGTTCTCCAGACCGCATTTCGGACATGGCAGTCAACCTCAACGGAGACTAGCCATCTACGCGAGAGACATTATAGTGTACAAGTGTCATAGTCCGATGGGACAACAATTCGTCACGGCCACGCCAATTGTAATAATAAAAAAGAAGAATGATTGGTATTAAAAATGCGTGGTGTACTCCAAATAAATAAAAAAAATAAGTAGAAGTGAAAATTCGGGCGCCTGGAGTACACACAAAACTATGCCAAGGATAGACTTACCTGCGGGAGCTTGAGACTTTTAATCTTCAAGCGGGAAGGTATCAATAAAAATCGATCATGAAAGTTATAGAACGATTATATTACCCGAAGGCTGCTGGTTTTAAGAATACACAAGAAAATTCCTTTCTAAAATTAACTCTCATAGTCCGATGGGACAACAATCCGACACGGCCGGAGAGAGATCAGATACAGGACCAACGGCTTAACGTGCTTTCCGAGGCACGGGGGTATCACACCGCCAACTTCCATACTTCGGGCTATTACTGAGAAATTCCTAATTAAATCCAGGTAGGTCTCCAAGCTCAGCAGACGTACTTGCGACCACGAGACCAACGCAACGGGGTAGTTGCAGAACTAATGGGAAATCATCAAATGACCCCTCCCGCTCTGGGTGGAGCGGAAGGGAGTGTCAGACTCTTACTGACTAAAACCCACCCGTGTTCCTTCCTTAGCCCTTGATGTTCCGGGCCAGGGTTAATATTTTAACTACCAAGTTATCATCCCTACCTAGTTGCTATTCCAGCAATTCGCACTAAGCGTTTTCAAATGTCCTTTATAATGCGCACAGCAAAAGAGTGGAACTCTACCTGCGTCTGTGTTTCCGAGCGCATAGAACCCGAATCTCTTCAAAGTAAGAGTGAACAGGCTTCTTCTGGGTAAGCTCATTCCATCGTAGACTTTTTCTCTGTCACCTCTTACCTAGATTAGAGTCAAGAGCAAACCCATTTAAAAAAAAAAAAAAACTTGCACAAGTCAACTTTTGCTTCATGCTTTAAAGCATTTTTGTCAGTGTCAATCATACTTCGGTTACCTAGAATGTCAGATCAGGGTGACAGTAGGTACCTAATGCCATCTACACTCACCAAAAGAGATAGGTAAGTAAAAGAAACTGATAGATGTTTTCGAATAAAATTAATTTAATAAAAAACAAACAATTAATTTATCAAATTAAATTTATATCCGACGACCCTGGTTAGGTATGTACTTGCCACTTTTGGTGACCGTGCCTACTTAAAAAGAAAAAGATTTAACAAGAAAATATCTTAAAATAAAAGATTTAAAGCCGCCCCAAAATACATCAAAACGAATCAGTCAGGACGATGATGCTGTGATGCATCATGTTGATAGTATATTATTAACTCGAAAGTCTTAATTAAAGCCTCTATGCTTGGTACCAAAAGGACCCCGTAAATGCCCATAATTTAAGACACATAAAGATGTTTTAATTTAATAAAAATGCTGTTCCCGACGAAATACCTTGCGAACGATGACCACCGATTATGTTGTTATTTTTATTTCCATGTTATATAGTGTCAGTTATTTATCATGTAAATGTAGTAAGAAATAAAGTAATGTAGAAGTTTTATATAATACTAGCTTCTGCTCGCGACTACGTCCGCGTGAAATTTCTCCCTCCCCCTATTCACCCTTTTAGGGGTGGAATTTCGAAAAACCCTTTCTTAGAGGATCCCTGCTCTTTACAAAGAACACACCCTCCAAATGTCATGTCTCTAGGACCAGCACTTTAGGCTGTGCGTTGATATATCAGTCAGTCAGAAATTTGTATTTTATTGTTTGTTGTTGTTGTTGTTTTTTTTTTTGTTGTTGTTGTTGTTGTTTTTTTATTGTTGTTGTTGTTGTTGTTTTTTTTGTTGTTGTTGTTTGTTGTTTTTTTTGTTTTTGTTGTTTTATTGTTGTTTTTATTGTTGTTGTTGTTTTTTTGTTTTTTTGTTGTTGTTGTTTTTTTTTTTTTTTTTTTTTTTTTTTTTTTTTTTTTTTTTTCTTTTCTACTAGGATATACCTAGTTAGTTTTCAAAGACCAACCAAATTTAAGGGTGTGCGTGTGGTACAGACTATCAAACTGAACAATTTTACCTATGGGACCAAATCGTAATCGCAAAAAAAATCTTCTCCTTATTATGATTCATAATGTTATTCTTTTATGATTCTGCCAAAGTGGCCTTTTTAGGCCCCCAGGTTTCCAAAAGATGTTTTCCTTCACCGAATGTCAGTAACGTCCAAGATAAACTCAGATATCATTAATTGAAAAGTCACATTGATGCTAATTTGTCAAAAACAAAATGTAGGGTCGATGGGACTGACAAACGCATTGCGATCATAAATGTCCCTAAATAAATAAAAAGAAAAAAAAAATGTAGGGTAATCTTCCTTTAATAACATTTCTAAAACGGAAGATGTATGTGCTGTTAGAAAATGCGAATAATCCTGCAGAATTGGATGGCAGTAGCTGTAGCGAAATTACATACAATCATGCAGTGACGGATTAAGACTACTTGATGCCCTAAGCAATCCATGCCTGTGGGCCCCCCTATCCCTATGTCAACTAGAATCGGTCTTTAAACCTTTACCGCCTAAAAACATTAACGTTTTTTTTTTTGTAAAATAGGCCTCTGCATTTTGAAAAATTTAATCCACAATGTTCTTCAAGTTATTGAAGAGTCTGCTTTGCCAGTTCATCTCCTGTGCGATGCGTTTCCAACTCAATAAATGTAAGAAATCGCTTTACTGGCTGCCCATCTTTTATATAGCGAATAACTACGCTGAGCTGGTCCATGTGCATCAAATCCGGCGTAGAATCTAATGAAAGACTATCATATCTAGAATCTTTTATCTGCGATATAATTTTACCATGCACTTTCTTGGGCCATTATCATAATCAACTCTTCGTAAATCCCATGCCCACTCGCTGCACAATAGGGCAGCGAGTGGGCAAGCGGGAGTGGGGTTATGACTCTAGGTCGGACTCTATGTCAACTTAAAACGCGCAAATTTTCAAATTAGTCCTAGAAACTTTTTTGATGTGGTTTTTGGTGACGTGAGAGTGAGACGTGATGCCCTAAGGACGGGTTTTTTTGTGCTTCTTCTGGTGCCCCCTCAGACGTGATGCCCTAGGCAATTGCTTAATTTGATTAAGGGTTAATCCGTCACTGCAATCATGTCATGGGTGAACTGTGATTTGAGAAAAACTGTATTTAACGTTAGTCCTTATATTTTTGAATACATTTATTATTATTATATAATATTATTTCATTTTCAATGGGATTTTTATCCATGTTTTCCGTATCGAAATAGAAAACGTAAAATGCGACCCGTCTGTCGAAAGAATGCGTTCCTGCAACAATTTTAGTAGCTAATAAGGATCAAATTCGCAAAACACGTATCAAGGCTCCTTCAAACAGGCGCGACACGCGATAAAAGCGCGCGCGACACAAAGGCACGGCAAGTCGCGCAACGAGCGGTGCCTTTGTGTCGCGCGCGATTCGCGTCGCGCGTCGCGCATGTTAGCCTTCATCCTTGCTTTTTTTGGGGAAAAATAATTTTGAATGTTGCGTCTTAAATTGTTTATTAATATTCAGGTCCGTCGATTAACTAATTAAATTACGTCATATTTGGGGATTCGCTAATGACTTTTGAAGTCGTATGAATAAATAATTGAATATGTAAAATAAAAAAATGCAAAACAGGTACTTTCAAATATTCTTAATTTCCAATAGGTATGTATTTGTTTTTGTTTACGTATAACAAAACAGATACAACTAACACCAATAATATTCTTTGTTATGCAAATGATTCCAACGTTTCACACATTTGAGCAAAATAAAACAGCATATACTTAACTTAAACATGGTGGTCATCAGGTCAATGGACAAAAGCATAGGTATCTATATTTTGATTTAATGCAAAAACAATGATTTAATTTACCGTCTCTGAAGGCCTAGATTCCCTTAGGTTTTTATTTTGCTACAAAACGACTCGTCGTGAGTTTGTGACGACAGGTAACTAAATAAAAACATCACTAAATAGACAGGAAAAAATTGTGATGACTCTCATAATAATACTTTTTAGGGTTCCGAAGGGTAAAAACGGGACCCTATTACTAAGACTCCACTGTCCGTCTGTCTGTCTAGTGTCTATCACCAGGCTGTATCTCATGATTCGTTATCACGAATAGCGTTAGTTATCTAGCTATCGCTAGACAGTTGAAATTTTCACAGATGATGTATTTCTGTTGCCGCTATAACAAAAACTACTAAAAACAGAATAAAATAAATATTTAAGGGGGCTCCCATACAACAAACGTGTTTTTTCGGCGATTTTGCCTTGTGGTACGGAACCCTTCATGTGGGAGTCCGACTCGAACTTGGCCAGTTTTTAATTAACACCTTAGTTATGATCGATGGGACCATTTTCTTGATGCATGTCAAATTCAGAAATTGTTCTTGATTGAGTTGTTGTGACATGCCTTTCTTTGATCGCAGTAAAAAATACAACGTAGTTTTTATTTATTACCCTGGCAACCCTAATAAACATACATACTACTTATAGTAAGGAGTCCATGGCTAAATAATAACAGCCACACAGGTCGATCGATCAGGTTAAGCTACGCTTGCCGCGGTTGGTCTGTGAATGGGTGACCATCTTTACATACCGAGACCCCTCCGTGCCTCGGAAAGCACGTTAAGCCGTTGGTCCTGGCTGCCATTCGTGGATCTTTGACAGTCGTTACGGGTAGAGAAGCCCAAAAAACTGACAACCAGTCTTACCAAGGGGTATCGTATTACCCAGTGACTGGGTTGTGGAGGTCAGATAGGCAGTCGCTCCATGTAAAATACTATTAAGGTTCCTTCAAACAGGCGCGACACGACACGCGACACAAAGGCACCACAAGTCGCGCAAAGAGCGGTGCCTTTGTGTAGCGCGCGATTAGCGTCGCGCGTCGCGCCTGTTTGCAGGAGCCTTTATTCACTTACAGCTGCATTCGGTTAGACTAGAAGCCGACTCCAATTTAATTGGGAAAAGGCAGATGATGATGACATACTAGGTACTTATACTTATAGTATTGTCGACAGGATATTTATATCTTTATGCAGCAACATTTAATTTACTGTCGTTTCCTTGAAAACGGGTTTATCGACAATAAAATTAAACATGCACAATGATAATACGAACAATTGCAATCTTTTAAGGTTAATCGTCATCGTAATAAACCCTCTAATATACCTCACTGTTAATATAGGTTATTTAATTGATACGACTTTATTTTAGGCCATCATTTAAATACATTAAAAGTTTACTTATCTTCGTTAACATTTTGTGTCAACTTTCACCTAGAGTTTTCCTAACTAACTATCCTACCTATTTCATTCTTTAATTAATTATATTTATTCAAACTTTCTGAGGCATTTTCTACCAGTCAACCTTAGGGTGATGCAAAGACAAAACATGGCAGGTGCAAAATAAGGGACAGAGAGCTCGAAAATTGCTATAAAATATATATCTGCAGGTTGGAAAACAGTCGATGGCCTAAAAAAGTTACTGAATGAATATCTAGAGACCAAACCAGAAGGAGAGGTCGGCCAAGGGAAAGGGCAGACATTTTATAGGAGAAAGGAGGATCAGGATGGATGACAAATGCTAGGGATAGAAACCAGTGGAAGGAGATGGGGAGGCCTACGCTGAAGACGTGAATACTGCTTAGAGGTGTGAGTCACATAATCCATACTAATATTATAAATTCGAAAGTAACTTTGTCTGTCTGTCTGTTACCTTTTCACGCCTAAACCACTGAACGGATTTCGATAAAATTTGGCAAAGAGATAGATTGCATCCCGGGGAAGGACATAGGATAGTTTTAATCGACCTATCTCGCGGACAGAAGCTAGTATCATATAATATGCCAAAAATTGTAAAAGTGGTAGAGGCTTTTTTATTTACCATAATAAATACTAAAACATAGATAAATAAACAGAATAAACTTTGTCTACACAATTTATGCATACTTTTGAAAAAATTTCATCAATATTCATATCCATTGTTTGAAAAAATACCTACACATCGAGAATCTTGTGTTTTCTCTATTTTCTATAACATAAAATATTACAATGTCTGTGCGAATTGTGTGATAGATGGACCTACTGTTCCATTACATTCGTTAATTTACAGATTACTTTAAAAAAACTATTCTTTGGTTAATAATAATAAATCGTTTATTTGCATGAAATATGGTGCTTACGGATGTCTTATTACAATTCATAGTAGTTACTTAATATTCCCACTGCTGGGACACAGGCCTCCTCTCGGTGAGAGAGAGTGGCCTCTGAGTGGCCTCTGAGTGGCCTCTACGCGGGCCCAATGTGTGTTGGTAAATGTCACATGTCTTTGAATTTTTGGTTCTAGGACATGCCGGTTTTCTCATGATGTTTTCCTTCACCGTTTTTGAGAGCGGTGGTCATGAAATAATTTACACATAGTAAAGCGCCAGCCTGGTTTCGAACCTATGACTTACGACTCGTAAGTAGCTGCCATTACCACTGAACACCACCACTGCTCCCTCTCACTTTGCTTTAACCAAATTCAAAAGTAATCAGAAATCCTCATTAATTTAAAGATACTCGTTAAAACTGAAAAAGAAACCCACCGAACCAATTTCTATTTAAAATCGACCTTGGCTACAAAACGTAAAAAGACTTCCACGCTTCTCAGTACCCACAAACTAGTCATTGTTTTAAAACCAATGAGTGTCAATCACTCCACAACAGACAATGTTATGTTTAGTAAACTTGCATGACCGCCTGACCAGTAGGCGGACAAAGAAATCCAGACCAGACAAGTGAAACCTCTATGATTGATGAACTTTGTGATTAACTGATTACTGATAATAACCAACGATCTGATTGCATTTGATTTTGATATGCGGGTGGAGAAATGACAGGTGATAGTTAGCGTACACGTTCAATCGATCTTCGAAAGTCTAGTGAACTTAGATTTAAGTGGATCGATGAGCTCCAGCCAACCAAGGCTAAACAAAACTTGGCCGGCTTTGAAAAAGAAATGTCTTTCATTCTTTTCTGTTGTGTTCTGTACTGTATGTATATTGATCACGATGCTCTCTAATTGTAGCATTTGGTCCATTGAGTCATATTAAATTTTACTTCATCCTAAAGAATTCAATCGAAGTATTAACGCTTATTGAATGAATGTAGAACAGTCATCATCATCATCTGCTTAGTCTTTTTCCCAACTATATTGGGGTCGGCTTCTAGGCTAACAGGATTCAGCTGAATCCCAGTATTTTACATGGAGCGACTGCCTATCTGACCTCCACCTCCACCTTACTGGGTAATATGATAGGTACCCTTAGGGACCCCTAGGTACGTATTATTAGGGTTTATAGGTTGATAAACCAAATTATATAGTAAGCCAGGATTTATAAGTGCGCAATCCAAAAAACAATAGTAGGAACCTATTATTAAAACACCGTTGCACCGTACTTAAAGACCACAAATGAAGGAACCTCAGCTGAACCAAAAAACAAAGATAGCTTAATTAATAAATAAAGAAAGTCATACACAAGTAGTGTTGGCGATGAATTGATCTTATCTAAATAAAGATCTGGTCGTAAAAACAGTCGATCGATTACACGGCTCACTTAAGCTGGATTGATTGACTTTGGTATCGATGCAGGCCACATCACTCCAATTTTACTAATTAAATTGTCAATCGTCTTAATATTGATGATTCATAATCGGGCTATGCAAAATGAGTATAGGTCAGTGTCAGTCTTAATAATATTTCGTAGTAACTCAGTCTTAATTCTGGTTATATACTTTTACTTTTATATTTTTTGCAGACGTTTTGTTGATCCCATGTACAGACGCCAGCACATTAAGCTACCCGAAACTGTCAAATTTTCCCAATCAACTTTGAAACTTATAGTTTAGCGATAAAGTTAGAGTATAATAAAGAAACTTGACAGATTGTAGTAGTTTGATGTGCTGGCGTCTGTATGTACAACAAAATGTTTGCAAAAATGGACCACCGATGGGTTGGTCCATTTTTGCACCCATCGTTTTTAACCCATTTTGAAAGTATTTTTTTGTCAATTTTGCGATTATATTATTACCTTTGGGACTCACGACGACAGTTCAGCTAATTAGTTAATTAAAGAGGTTCATTTTTTATATTCAACGTTCTCGCTAACAGTAACACATAATATTGTCTTCAACTGCTCCTTTGATCTCGTGGTCTCGTGGTCGCAAGGACGTCTGCTGAGCGTAGGGTCAACCCTGGGGGAAATCGAACCCAGGGCTAACCCTACGCTCAGCAGACGTCGGGCAAAATATTTAAGGTTCCTACAAACAGGCGCGACACGCGATATAATCGCGCGCGACACAAACGCACCGCTCGTTGCGCGACTTGCGGTGCCTTTGTGTCGCTTGTCGTGTCGCGCCTGTTTGAAGGAGCCTTTATACTTTATTATACAAAACAAAAATACATAACATTTACATAATTTTCTTTAAATGTTATGTATTTTTCTTCATAATGTTCTTAATGTTATTGGGTTTTGTCCATTAGGAATTTCCCAGTAGCACCAACACCACCAGCTTTCAAACTCCGGGATAGTTTGAAAGCTGGTGATGTGACACCGAACCTCTCCTCGTAAGTATCGGATTGCCACCCCATCGGGCTTTGAGGGCACCTGTGTTTACGCACACACTTGTTTACTACAATATCTCCTGCGCACTTAGCTAATGTCGGAATTCGATCGGGATATTATTATTAATATCGTCTTAGAGGTGTATCTCAAGGCGTCATTATGGGACCCATGACCAAAAGACCAAAAATGCTTATTTTAGATTAAAACATATATTTTGGTTTAAAAATTATGTAAAATAAGATAATAACATTAACTCTGTATTCCTTATTTTAGCTCCAACAGGTCTCTGCCGTTCCAACGAGCGGCTCTTGATGTGCGGTTGTCCCCGAACGTGCCGGGATCCGGCACCGAATTGCGCGGCTGTATGCCGGACCGGCTGCTTCTGCGAGGATGGGCAGGTCCGGAACGACGACGGGATCTGTGTGAACCTGGCGGACTGCCCAAGTATTCGTAAGTGTAAGAGAGTTCTCCTAAGCTATTTATTTATTTTGCAGCTGTGTAATTATTTGATTTTCACTTTGTTCGGTCCGCAAGCTATGGGCGAAGGTAATGAAAGAAATATGTAAAAGCAACATGGAAGCCGCAGCGTTGGTAAGCGTCCCACAACTGCCCACAAGGACCAATGATGAAGGTTGCGGGAATCCGCTGGATGCGAAAACACATGACAGGTAAACGTGGCGACGTTTGAGTTGAGGGAGACCTATGTCCAGCGGTGGACGACTTTCGACCGAAATGATATATATGATGGACATGTCGCAACGGTTAGTCGATAGATAATGTGGTACATAATCAGTTTATAGTTTTTTCACTGCTGTGACACAGGCCTCCACTTTGTGAAAGGAAGCGGGAGCCACCACGCAGGTCCAGTGCGGTTTGGTGGATGTCATATGTCTTCGAATTTTTAGTTCTAGAAATGTTATTTATTTATTCAAAATGTTTTCCTTCACTGTTTTGAGAGCAGATAAGTAATATTAGCAAATCACGACACGAATAAAACGAATAAGGATCATCAAAATAAACACGTAAAACAAACGATTACAAATTATAATTTTGATTCTTTGTAAGTAGTATTTGCACAGCTTGATTAATAATAACTTTGATTTCGACAAATGTTACACTGTCATGATAAGCAGAAATATTTGTGTATTTTCCTCAGCGGGTGTCCAGGAGTATGAACTGTCACGGTACGAACCGTAGGGGAGACCGGGGTTGGTTGACTATAGGGGTAGGTTGACTAACTCTCAAAATCTCGTTCGAGGCAATAGCTTTGAGCTAACCAGTGAGATACGAAAGTCCGTCACCTGCCCCCGCTCAGTCACCGGGAACACGGCGTCGCGTACGCACGCCGTTTGAGAGAAGGAACATAATATTGAAAAACAACACACGTAAGTAATTATTTTTGACGTAATATTATTTGTAATAATGCCTATTTATTCATGGTTATTGATTGTCAAAGCATTTATAACGAATATTTGATGCATGTTCTTTCTTTTATGTATTACTCTATTTGATTTCGTCGCAGTTTTGAGGTAATGGCATGTGGTTAAAAGTTAAAAGGTGGTTCGGGGCTAGTAGACTAACGTATAACGGGGTTGGTTGACCACCTGGTCAACCAGCCCCATAATATTATGGATATTCCAGACACACCAGAAAAAGAAAATCTAATGCAACTTAAGGCAAAACAACAATCTAGTAAGACGCTGATCAAGAAAACAAAGAAGCCAAAGATAACAGGCGGAAAATCTACAGGAACTCGAAAGGGCGGAAAGGGTGAAGGAAGAAAAACTTTTCTTGAGGCTAATGACGACGATGAAAGTGATGAGGATGAAACATTTTGTTTGGAGTGTACTGAATCCTATAGCTGTAGTATTTCAGGAGAAGAATGGGTTCAATGCACTGCGTGCAAGTTGTGGGCACACACAAAATTTGTGAACGGGAACATATTGATCTATGAATGCAAAAATTGCACTTCCGGTTTAGAAGACTGATTGGATAGTATGATCTCTAAATAATTTATTTTATTAATAAATTAATATAACATACCTATATACGAATATATATGATAACTTATATAAATAATAAATTATATAATATATATATATATACACATATTTATATATATACATATATATACATACTTATGTCAACTGTTACCAAATAATAAATATAATTACATTAGTTAGATATGATAATTTGTTATCAAATGGTTAAAGTTTGCAAGAAATTATTTCATTTTATTTTAAATACATAATTTTTGCCAAATGTTTAGGTAAATGTCTGATTGTTTATTCTTATAATTTTCTTATAATTTGAATGTTATTGTGTTTAATTAACGTGGCGGAGGATCGCCGTTGATTTCAATAAAAAAATGAGTGAAACATTTTTGTGTCTTTTATCCTTTTTAGTCGTTGATTTTGCCCTTACAACTTCATAGGTCAACTTACCCCAGGTGAATAGTCAACCTACCCCAAGCATGGGGTAGGTTGACTAGTTTTTCCTATTGTACAAAAACTGGCATGTACTCTATATCATAATGAATAACGTGCTTTTTGCCACTTTTTTGCAAAGCTTAATAGTTAATCTATTAACTGAACCTGTTTTTAAATGAATATACTCTAAAGAAATAGAAATAGAAACCTTTAAGCTGAAACTTGGTCAACCAACCCCGGTCTCCCCTACTCATAAAGTTACAACAATTTTATTTATTGAAATAACAGAATTTGACAACTCGGTGCATGGTCAGATCGGTACTTAAGGTCCAACTGGTTTTGCGTTAAATGTTGGGTATATTTTACGCCTCCATTTCTTTTTTAAAGCAATAGATTTAGCCTATAACCGGGAAATCAATCTTGCATAGTATAGACTCAAACTACGTGTGATAAATATTATATAACAAGGATGCTTAAGACGAGATAGAAACCACTAAAAAGCAAAATACTCTTTTAGAAGACACTGTTCATTTTGCCAAGCTATTCTCATCTAGTTTGTTACAAGAACAAGTGGAACACCATGCAATAATAACTTTTTCTCTCCACAGTGTCAGCATACACACAAGATACATCAGAACCACGGCTCAACGGCGGCAAGTGCCCTATCAACGAAGATTACAGGTACTGCGAGCCCTGCAACAAGACCTGTGACAGCCCCAACCCAATATGCCCAGCCCAGTGCAGCAGGGGCTGCTTTTGTAATAATGGGCTGTTGAGGGACAGGGATGGCAGTTGTGTTGCCCCGGACAAGTGCTCAAAATGTAAGTTTTCTTTCTTTTTGACGTCATTAGTTGGCAATGTGTTCCATTCCACCTATAATCCGTCAGCCTTCAAATAAGAGTGAACAGGCGTCATCGTATGTTATGTAATGATGGTGGTGGTGCTTTCCTGGACGAACTCGTTCAGATAAGAGGCCTACTCAGGTCAGAAAGTACAGTAGAGTAGTAGAGAATAGAGTTATAACTCTCTACCACTACTGCGCTCTACTACCACTGTACTTTCTGACATGATTGGAAAGTGAAAAAAGTTCCAATTCATCTTTGAATGAAAAAGTAATAGCGTGGAAGTAGGCAGTATTACCACTCTATTGAGTGGTTTGTGATTAAATTCCTAGGCTGTGCAATTAATAATTATTAATTTTAACCCCATTATTGTTAGGAAAATTCCCTTCGCTCAATTTATAAATTGAGCGAAGGGAATTTTCCTAACAATAATGGGGTTTTGGGAAGAGAACAAGTTGCCTTTTCTAATGTTCATGTCCAGAAAAAATACGTCAGACTAGCTGATGATGCCCCTTCGATAACCCCAGCCATAACGGACAATGGTTAGTTAAAGAAAAAAAATGGGAGTGATTAATACCCATAAGTTGACATGCCAATTAATCCATTCGTAGATTTTGCGCATATGAAATTGAAAGTTAAACAGGCTCCTGTTATCTTAAGATGCGATCTTGACTTACTTCCTAGTAGTCATTAGTCATTACGAGGTCAAGGCAAACTCTATTTGTTTAATTTAGAACAAAATCTTGAGGAAATGTCAGAGAGAGTTATTGTTGTTATTTGCTGCGAATTTTAACACAGACACAAATTTTCTGGCTGACTTTTTTACCGTCTGTACAAAAACAGAGTATAAAAGGTGAACTGAGTAGAAGCCTATGGCACAGAAATATCGTTATTTTTTCACAGAAAAAAAAACTCTTTTTTTACATTGAATCCTTTGATTGAAGCCGGTCGATGGCTACAGTCCGAGGATTGAATTCAATGATAGTTTCCGTGCGAAAATAATTACACATATTTTATTTAATTTTTTATCGCAAAAAAAAACGATATTTCTGTGTCATAGGCTTCTACTCCCTTGACCTTTTATACCCTGTTTTTGTCCAGACGCGAAGACGGTAAAAAAGTCAGCCGGTACCTATATATTTACTTAAGTTATAACTAAGTAATTAAGTTTAAATCTGACCTGTCATTTATCTATTTTCTTCTTAATTCCATTGCTGTTTTTAATTTCTTTTGCTTCTTCTTTATTCACAGACACCAAATACTAGCGTATACTGAGCTAAGCTGCTTTCTTGCCGAAGACCTACGCTTATCTCCATCTCCTACCTTCATGCTGTATGGTTTCTTCACTTCTAACTTACTTTTCAACGAAGAAGAATATCTTTCTTAATCTCTACTATAATCTTCTTTTTATATGTTATACTTTCACTATCACTTTTGTAAATGATTAGATTCTTGTAAACTATGTTATACCTAGCCATAATTATTCCAGGGAATTATGGTCAGTGACAAAAGTCGATTAGCACTGCAACTTTTAGGTACGCACGACGACATACATAAAGTATAAGCTGACTTTTCATTGTATGAAAAGCTAATACAACGCGAGGTTAGCTAAAACTGGAAGTGTATTGCTTTGTATTTTTCATCGTGTGTACTAGGGATGTTACGGAGCTTCGGTTCCGATTCCGAAAAGTCGGAACTTCCGATTAATTTTACACCTCCGATTCCGATTTCGGTTCCGATAATTTTGAATCGGAGTTAGACCGAAGTTCGAAACGCAGCGATACACGTGACTAGAGCGCCTACAAAAAAGTTTTAACTTGTCACCAGGGTAATGTTTGTTTATTTTATACACGCTCGCGCTCACAGTCTCAGTTTATTGTTTTGTTTGTGGATGTTAGAAGAAATAGAAGAAAGATGTTTTAAGGGGAGGCCCCTTAACACATCTTTCTTCTACTCCGCCCCGGTTCCGGTTCCGATTCCGGTTCCGATTCCAGTTCCGAATCCGGTTCCGATTCCGATCAATCAAATTTAAAACCTCCGATTCCGGTTCCGGTTCCGGTAAAACGACATCCGTAACATCTCTAGTGTGTACACATAATCTCTATTGACACAAACTTGTTCGAAACATTGTATATCAGCATTTAAATTAATTTCTTCTTCTTTCTTTTGTTTTCTATTTTCTAATGCGATTTTTTTTACCTTAATAGTAGTTTATTTTAAAAACTGAAGTGGTAATTGACTTTCATTGCTGATTGTACGTCGAGCTAGATTTCTTTGTAACTGGCTGCTCTTTAACTTTTGAAGCTTCACATGTGATGGGTATAAATTTTTCGATATGGAACAAAAAATAAACGGATTTTACCATTCCAAGTAAATATACTACCAGCGGCCATAGACTCCTTAATCAACTGTATGAGTTTATTAACGACACCCCTCACGTTTGAAGTTACACTACCCAATTTGATTTGACATTCTACACCTACAGTACTTCCAGCCCCAAACACAACACAACACGAGATGACCTGTGGAGAACACCAGTTGTACAAGCAATGCGAGACAATGGAGAAGACCTGTAGCAAACCCAATCCCAGGGTCCCATCGCCTTGCGTGATGGGCTGTTTCTGCGAAGAGGGGTACGTTAAGTCCCCAAACGGTCAATGTGTCAAGCTAGAGGAATGTCCTAAAGGTAACTGGGATATCCTCAATGGTGTTTATTCAAATTTGTTCTACTACTAAAATTGTTGTTCTGTAATGTAGGATAGAGTCTACAAGCACGTTTGGCGTCAATTTGAATCTCTTGACGATAAACTGCGGCACTGCGGGGTAATTGCGTAATACACTAACCCCCTTACTAATAAACATAAAATATAATATTTCAGATGAATAGTTACACACCGATTTTTCTCTTTCAGTTGTCAGTTAAATTTGATTTTCGAAAGAAGAAGCGAAGCAAAGCTTTGTGTAACTATACAAACGTTATACAACGTTTAATAGTAATGGGGGTAATAGTATCAATGACTTTCATTTTTCACAACATTCATTGTGTTATTTACGTTGTTGAGCAGATAAATTTTACGAACATATGAATCAATGGATGCAATATCCTTCAAAATTATTCAGAATGTGATAGAAAGTGTGTTACGCATTTTTATGGTACTGTTATAATGTGTAAATTGACTTATGGATTTTTCCTCAAAATCAAATTGTCGCCAACTTGGACGCGACGTCAGCAGCTTGTAGTTTTTATGTTTTAAATTGATGCATAATTTAAGTGGATTACAGGACCTAAACGCAAAAAACGCAAATTTTAAAATCAATAAAAGTATATGATCGACTACAGTAAACAAAATCAAAAAAATATGTGATATTCTTCAGGATATATGCTAGGAAAATAGTGTGTTGACTACATGATACGGTAGAAAAAAAACATGAAGATGCCTCTAAAAACTTTATTTTTACAATAAAAACCATATTAATATTAATATGGTTTTTATTGTAAAAATAAAAGTTTTTATTAAAAAATATGAAAGTATATATGTACTTTCATACAATAATTCTGATTTTTTGTCAGATTATTCTACAAGTAACATACTAAAGCACTAGTGTTTGAATTTTTTAGTCCAAGATTTTTAAAGTTTAACAAGAAGTTTAGCAAAAGATTTTATTGTAAATTTATAATTGCTTCATATTTTGCAATAAATCACCAGCGTTGGGTTAGCGCGCTTCTCTTTCTTTTTTATGCAGTCCGACAGTGACCGCGCTTTAGGTCATGTAAGCCCCTTAAACTCTGTACCCAATTCTTTAAGGAAAATGTTCTGATAATAATCTGTTCTGATGATAAATCTAAGGACTTACTGCGTAGCAATGATTTTTTTA
The DNA here is from genome assembly GCA_927399505.1 of Luperina testacea. Classification (NCBI taxonomy): domain Eukaryota; kingdom Metazoa; phylum Arthropoda; class Insecta; order Lepidoptera; family Noctuidae; genus Luperina; species Luperina testacea. The sequence continues at coordinate 2,799,051 of OV656774.1, forward strand.
ACAATTTTCTCCGTTGACCTAGGTACTTTCTTCGTCTTGTAAACCGAGCACAGATAAATAAAATATTTCTTTTGTTTTAATTAAATGACTGCACGTGTTCATTATACTTTTTTTATAACTTTTTTGCACTTGTATGATTTTGTTACCATGTCATTTTATTTAAAATTTAATTCAAAACGAGAGTTTAATTAAGTTTTAATTAAAAACCTATGTTAAAAGAATATTTCGGCTGTTCTTAATTTAATATTTATTCAAATAGTGTTAAGATATTTATTAAGAGAAAAATAAATAAATTGTTAAGCAAATTATTTCCTGGTTTCTTCTTTCTTTTCCTGCACACTGTTTGGGACACTTATTATGGTTAATCACAAAGGATTTAGTAAATTGCACGTACCTACCCACATACCTACCTAAGTGGGTACTTCTCTTTCAAGACTTTGCCAAGGAGGTTAAAGGATAGAATGCAACTTCGGTTTTCTATTTTTACCTTATTTCTTTATGTAGGCAGTAGACTGATGATGGTATGAAGTGGCCAGTACCAATGGCAACCTGTCAGACCTGCAAATGCACCAAATAATCAAAATTGACTACACTAAATTGCTATCCACTGTACAATAACAAACATGGCCACCCATATGTATAAACTCCTGCCTGAGGTTACTGGCACAATCGCAAGTAAGTACCACTCTTGGTAGACAAATTGGCTAAATTAGGCGGTCGAATACTTGTTTTTGGAGTTGACTGGTAAAAATCGACAAGTAACGAAGAAGCGTTATGTGACATTCGACTTCATAGACAGTTTTAATGGTTTTCGAAGGTGCTAAAGCCGAGTGTGATCAAAATTAAAATCCAAGATGGCGGCTGCAAAAATTGTCAAATTTTTCATCATGGGTGTCGTTTTCATGGTTTTTGAGGGTGCTAAATCCGATTTTTTTTATTACTAAATTGGTCCGCTCTTGACCACGATCACGCCTGATGGAAAGCGATAGATGAGGTCTATGATGGAACGAGCATGCCCAGAAGATGCTTGTTCACACTTGCTTTGAAGGAGGTGAGGTCAAAACGAAAATTTAAGATGGCGACATCTTTGTGAGAGACTAAAAACTTATACTAAATGATTCTGTATTAAATTCACACGTTCTCTCTCTGTCTCTTCTCTCTGTATTTTTTATATACGAGTGTGTGCGAGTATTGCTTAAGGGGGTAGCGCCAGGGTTCGTGGGCTAGCACATCCACCTTAAGGAGTTCCTTTAGGGGATGTCGGTGGACCTCCGTCAGGAACGAGGTCCCCCGACAGACACACTTTTGTTTATGACAATTGAGCCGTATCGATGTCGACTATGCCAGCGTCATCTACTTTGGTTATTAGACGTCAGGAAAGCCGCCCACCCTTTTGAATTACTCGAAATGATGAACTGTCTTCTACACAATATAGAAAGACTATCATTATTCATTACACATTCACCAATTATAACAATTAGCAACTGATATAATTATAACATGCACAATATTTCATAATGAGTTCCGCATCGCTGGTCGCTAACACGCCTCATTCCTCAATCAGTAAGTACTCTTACTTAATGAAAACTATGTGGGTAGTTGAATAATGATCAGTACAACTTAAGGCTACGCCGACCGCCTAGTGGCGCCCTCATCGTTTGTTTGGTTATTTCTTTTATTTTAGAATGAAAATGCAGAAAATAAGCACGTTAAGTTGTGCTCCACAAGATTATACGTTAATATTATTATAAACGGTAGCTTTACTTTGTTTAGTTTTATTATAATCACTAAAACGGATAATTGTGGCCACTACTTTCATTCTAAAATAAAAGAAATAACGAAACAAACGATGAGGGCGCCACTGCGCGGTCGGCGTTTGGTCGGCGCCCACACGGTTAGTAAAAGAACTCTCTATAACTTGTGATAACGTGCGTGAAGACTGGCGGAAGCAAATGCAATCTATAGCATAATCACCCTATTAGGAATGTTCCCACTGCTGGGACACAGGCCTCCTCTCTACGAGAGCGAGTGGGCTGTAATCTACCACGCGAGCTCAGTAGCTACGGGTTGGTAGATGTAACTTGTCTTCGAATTTTTGGTTCTATTCTAGGGCATGCCGGTTTCCTCACGATGTTTTCCTTCACCATTTTGAGAGCAGTGGTGATGAAATAATTTACACAAAGTAAAGCGCTTGGCTGGGTTCGAACCCACTACCTACAATCCTTAAGTCGAGGCCGATACTTCTGGAAACCAACCACTCCTCCCAACGCTGTTGCAGTGCATAAAGCAAGATTAGAGTTTCATGCATACTGAAAAAGATTAGAGTTATCAAATCTTTAATTTCCTCCTTTGATTTGCGCCAAAAGCAATACCTATCATGTCCTATATTATATTTACTTAGTAGTTTTCAGAGCTTATTGACACATACTCAGTTAAGAAGCTACAAGAAGAATTGTTTGTACTTACCATGATTTTTTTTCTGTAGGTACAAACGCCAGCACATCAAAAAAAAGAAATTTGACAGATTGTAGTAGACAATCTGTCAAATTTCTTTAATAGATTCGTAAAAGTTGAATGGGAAAAATTTGACAGTTTCGGGTAGCTTGATGTGCTGGCGTCTGTACCTATTGTTAGTGGAAATTGGAGTGTAGGGACAACAAATTATATTAGATAGTATGCACGCATTTTCACAAATTAATTCATTGAAGTTAGTAAGTGTACCTAAGTGTAGATAAGTAGGTACCTATTACCTAACAGTTTCTAATAATCTTACCAAGAAATTAAAACTTCTTAATAAAAAGATGAAAGTATGAAACACTTCTTCAGGTCCTAAGAAAATGGAAACTATTTAACAATCAACACCCGAGGTATGTAAGTGTGACAATGAAAATAAGTAAGCTTTCACACGTAGGTAACAACACAATATGTCCGAATATACCACGGCTGCAGTAAGTTCCTTACGACTTATAAATATTATAGGATAGGAGTAGCCTACAAAACCAATCCATTACCAAAGACGACAAGCCAAAGCATAGACCGCCAAACATGAAAGAAAGAAAAATATTTTATTTGGGGCACGCCCATGAGATACAAATAGGAAAAAGGAGCATTTAAAACTAACAAAATTACATTAAAAACAACCAAAAAAAATAAACAACCAAAAAATAAAAAGACCGGTGCGAGTCCAAAAAGGCTTGGCTCCTATCTCAGCATAACGCTGCGATATTTAAAACATAAATACCGCAGCGCTGATATTCTGATAGGGTCCGAAACAACTAACATTATTTTTTCAGCCCAGTTAAATATTGCTCCAGCAACTCCAGCTCATGTACAGACTGGTCCAGCAACTCCAGCTCAGGGTGAAGTCCAGCTCCTGATTGACCCAATGTTCCAAGATTTCCAACCATCCCACCACGACCCCTCCGTGGAAGACTGCGACCCTGACGAGGAATACTTCTCCTGTGGATGGTGCGAGCCCAGCTGTTCCGAGCCATCCCCCTCTTGTCCCAGCAAGGTCTGCGTCAGGGGATGCCTGTGCCGCCCTCCGTTGCTGAGGCATCATAGTGGATACTGTGTGGATGTGAAGGAATGCTTCCCAGGTAAGAATTTATCTTTAGAACTTAAGTAGATCAACCACTTAAAGATCTAGTTAGGACACACACTTCATAGACTTCTTAAGCTCCTACGGAGCCCGTAGTCAACTTGCGTGCCGCAAAGCCGAACACACCGGTGTACATCTCCCGCCTACACTACACCACTAAGGCGGAGGACATCGTGGAGTACGTGCGCCAGAAGACGAGGTACACGCCGAGGGTGCAGTTACTGGAGTCACACCACAACGTCAACATCAAGGCGTTCGTGGTGCGCGTGCCGAATTGTTATCTGCCCGTCGTCATGAAAGAAGACTTCTGGCCGCAGGACGTGGTGTTCCGGAGCTTCCGCGGACAAGAAGAACTGTTTTATAATAAAAATATATATGTTTATGTTTGGCCTTGCGTCGCCTGAAATAAATAAATAAAATAAATAAGGAAAGCTGGTTTAAGTAGAGCTGGACAGAAAAGGCCTATGAAATTGATATGCTGATGATGACGAATAGTGGAATAGCGAACGGTTGACCGAGAACCCGGGAAGGTCAGAGTTCCAAAATTACCTACTTAGTTTTAAAGTGTTAGGTACTGCCATCACCCGCGCGTCATCATGTTAAGGATACAAAACCAAAAACGACTTACCTGGTTCCCCAATTTCACGAACACTTAGGTCCATTTCTAAATATACACAAACACACACACACACACCGTTGCACATCGTTGGAACTTTTAGGGAAATGGGATATTAGCTCACCCACGTCTTGACTATAGATAGATATTCAAAATCAAAATATTTTATTTCACATCACCACCTAGCCTCTGAAGCAAGGTGCAAGGTACCAATTGGTTGTTTTCTATGGAGAAGAGAAGAGATAACAAGTAACTCCACGAATACTTATTTTAAAATAAATGATATTTACAATGATTTCAAAATACTGTTAATAGTTATGAGAGGACAGCGTACGCCTGTTAACAAGTAACGGGTAGGTAGGTCAAAATGGTCTACAAATCTACAGTCTACAAGCCCTACAATGTTCTCCTTTTCACAAAATTTAAAAGAATCTATCAAAAATAATTGCCATTATAAATTGATCTATTAAGAAAACCCCGTGCCCTACCAAGGTTAGATCGCCATTCCCACAAGATCCCCTTATCACCGAACAATGTCAATGTAGATCATCCCCATTCATAACCTCTGCTGTCATAGCCCCCTGCCATAGATTAGCTGTAACATTGTTCGCCGTGTTATCATGTGGGTGCAGTATTTATGTGACAAGTATGAACTTGGCTCTATTCTGCGTACACGCATCGATCACGCCCTTATGTCTGGGTGGGACACTCCTGATCTTGAACTTTGATTGTATTTATAACTTTTTGATCGTTGCGTTAACTTGATCTTGGATTTAAAAAGTTTCGAACGATTTTGGATCAGTAAAGATATTTAGTTGGTTTAAAATACTTCTTGATTAAAAATAATTATATAGGTACTCATCTCCCTTATTTTTCCTATTCATTTCCTATTAGATGTTCTTCAATCATCTTGCTATTAGGTACGTAGAAGGTTGGTTTCAAAATCTCATTATGGACCTCTTAAAGATATTTATTTTCCAAGATATCTTAGACTTTGAATATGTAGTTCCATAGCGAACTATCGAGACACACAATCGGGACATAAACACATAAAGAGCTAACCGCTACAGAAAAGGGAATCGAACGATCTGATGCGAAATAACGATGATTCAATGCTTAACTCCCACATTTTATGCCTCAATTAATGTTTTAGGGATAAAAGGAGACGAGAAAGTTCGCGACAGTCAGCTCATAAAATCTATAATAAGTGGCTCGAGAGGCAAGCCATGTTCGGTGGCACTCGTAAATTTTTATACACTTATTTTGTTGAAAACCAAATCCGATAATTGGGGCTTTGTTTCCGAAATTATCTGATTTTACCACTCAAACATCCGTTTGGATTGCATGGTTTGTGCTGTTTGGGGAACCTTTTTATAGCTTACTCGTTAACAAAATTCGATGCGTACTTTAAATTGATTCAGATTTAAACTCAATCCGTCGTGAATGATCTGATTTTGGGAGGATTGTGTTTGGTAATAATTAATTCTGGCTTCGCCAAAGCCTGTAAATATTGACAATTCAAAAAGGATAATGACCTCGCAATAACAAACTATCGCTGACCAAATCTGTAAATAGCTGTAAACAAGAACAGAAATATTTTTAATCCCCTAAATATGTTCAAGAATTTCGCTTGTTATTTCGGGCTTGAAACCCTGAGGTACTTCGACATGCGGGACAAAACATTTTTAAGAAGAAAAAAAATGTGTGCCACGAAAAAAGGGCTGTACGACCCAAAAACGGGCGCAGGCATTAACGAGACAAGATCTCCTATTCTGTAAACTCTTGAATGTAAATGTAGTGTAGGATGTTCCCTGACTTGTGAATGGTACTCCGTCGTTCGTCGTCGGTCGTCGTTCAAATTAAAACACGTGCCACCATCTCGCAATTTTTTCCTTTTTCTAGTGAGCAGGAGTCGACACTTGATTATAAAAGAGGAATTTCTTCGTTTTTTTATCACTACAGGTAGCGCTGCGTATATTCAAACTAGGTGCTATACCTACTGTAAGAGATCTCGGTTTGTACTGACCATCTTTCTGTTTAGTGATCGTCTGTAGTCGTCGTGGTTGTAAATAGTAACTAAGGGACTCTACTTAGGTCAGCGGGATTGTCCGAAAGGGTTACCGCTGGCCCGGAACATACAGGGCTAAGGAAGGAACACGGGTGGGTTTTAGTCAGGAAGAGTCTGACACTCCCTTCCGCTCCACCCGGAGCGGGAGGGGTCATTTGATGATTTCCCACCCTGAAAAAATATAAAAATCAAACTGGGTTACCAATCCGTCTGCTTAGCGGATTTATGGCATGGATTATGGCAGGCTCTAGTGAGCCTCTTAACCCTCCCCAAATAGCTAAATAATTCTTTTTTTTTTCTTCTTTTCGTGTCGATAGAATTTATGTAGGTCCTTGAATGCTACACAAGTTAAGACCAGTAAGTGACTGACTACGTTATTCGCTGCATCAGTAGCGTTTTCCAAGGTAGGAGAATAATGATGCCCTATAACGCCCCATTTTCGGCAATCGACGTATAGCAGGTCGTATCCGTTATTATGATGATACCTTATCTGCCTGCCTCTACTAATATAGGGGTCTGAGCTAATTATTAACTCAGACCCCGATAGGCAGGCAAATAACTAATCAACGCATCTCGACGATCACGGATTGAGAACTGAATCATTTGGGGCATAGTATGCCCCAAATGCGTTGATTAGTTGATTTTTATAGACTTACAGGCACGAAGCAGTTCTTCTTCTGACTTTCCATGTTTCATGTTCCAGAAAAATGCAATGACCCCAACGAGGAGTACGTCTGCCTCTTCGGATGCGAGCTCCGCTGTGACCAGCGCTGTGTGCGCCCACGCTACTGTGTGCTTGGCTGCTATTGCAGGATAGGACTACTGCGGGACAGTTCTGGTCTCTGTGTCGTCAAGGATAAATGCTCCAACAACACCGTCATCGAAGAGAAGGGTACACCTGCCGATTTGAAGAAAAATGTTTAAAATTATGAGCCTTAAATATTAAGACCTGTTGTCTAAAAGTTAGTTTGGGTGAAGTATAAGGAATAACTGACCGGTCAGACGTTGTCCTGTTTCCTAGAACTCGATTGCAGCGCCACCTATTGGGTCCAATTGTGAATCCATCTAGAGGGTCCACTCAAACACACGTGAAAAATGTCATCAAAATCGGTCGAACCGTTTAGAGAAGTTCAGTGGCATACAGACGTACAGAAGAACTATATAAAGATAGGTAGCGTAGGTCAAGCCGCACGGGTCGATCAATTAAGTTAAGTTACGCTTACCGCGATTGGTCCATGGATGGGTGACCATCTTTACATACCAAGACCCTTCCGTGGCTCGGAAAGTCGGTAAGCACGTTAAGCCGTTCGTCCCACCAGCTGTCATTTGTGGATCTGACAGTCGTTACGGGTCGTCAGAAGCCCGAAAGTTTGACAACCAGTCTTACCAAGGGTTATGATGATGATGATGATGGGACTCCCTTTTCCGCACTTAGACTCCCATTTGGTCCGTTGTGCGTGGGGATTCTGGCTAACAGAGCCAGCCTAGCTCCGCCCAAAAGCACAGAAGCTTACTGGGAGCTTCACAGGCTTCGCGGAGCGACCTCATTGTTCCGAGGATTTCTGCACGTTGAGAAGCCACGGCCTCGCAATCCAGGATGACGTGGGCGGCTGATTCCTCGGCATCAAGGCAGCCCCTGCAAAGGGGGCTGTCCGTGGCGCCTATGTTGAAAAGATGTTTGTTAAGGTTGTGGCTCGTAATTATGCTTATTATTATTCTAAGGTTATTTCTACTCAGGCTGAGAAGTTTTTTGGTTAATCGCGGGTGTATCATTGGTAAAGCCAATTTTGACTGTCTACAGTCTGTTGCCCGTGACCATCTGTTGTTATGGAGTTCGGTCGATCTTTGGCGAATCCACGCACGAAATTGTGAGAAAGGCAAAGGGAGAAGTGGGTACGGGCCTAACACCCAAGGGTTATCGTATTAGGTATTACCTAGTAACTGGTTTGTGGAGGTCAGTTAGGTAGTCGCTCCATGTAAAATACCGGTACTCAGCTGCATCAGGTTAGACTCGAAGCCGACCCCAACATAGTTGGGAAAAGGCTAGGCTGATGATGGCAGATGAGGTAGGGTAAGTTAGTCAGATTCAAGTTAGAATACCTACCTAATATTAGTAGCTACACATTGCTAATTTATTTTAGTAAGTACTTCGGGTATCATTTAATTTAAAGTTAGTCACACTATTTTTAAAAGGAGTTATCGTTATTTGTATGCTATTGGCAGGTTAAGTTACTTTTATATGTGATAAGTAAGTAGGTACCTGCCTGAATAATGTATCTAATAAAGACGTGTCTACTGTCTATTAAAGTAGGTAGGGTAGACTGGGTACGATTGAAACAATTTTGCTTTGAACATCGTAGCACAGCCATTTTGAAAAATAACAAACAACAAAACACTAATGAGAGAATAGACTTTTGTCTTCTAAAACATCTCAGAAATAGAGGATCAACTCCCATATTTACTAGATAGGAAGAGTTTAATAAAATGATGTGCCACTGTTTCAACCGTACCGGCAGGCATACCAAGGGCGGTTGAAACAGTGATGGGGGTCAGTTGAAACATAAACAAATAAGTACTACAAAATCAGTTTCTTTATTCAAAATCAACGAGAAATAGTTAAATTCCAGTATGGTACCATTTCTATCAGGCTTAATAATTGTATCCTGCCTGAATGAATACAAATGAACATAAAAAGAGCTCTTCTGCTCTGGTTTAAACTAACAAATTAACACGAAAAATAACTGAAAAATCAACAATCGGTCTTAATAATTAAATTAAATGATATTATAGGATTTCCATATCTCAAATTATCTGTAGAAACAAAAATAAACTGAACAACAGGTGAACTCCGTGCATCTCTGCACCTTTGGTATAGAAGTCCTTTTTTTGACTTCTTCATACGTATTTTCGTAGTGAGTAATTAGAAAAAGAAAACAATATAAAATACTTACTTTTTGTCGAAAAAATATAATAGGGTCCCTTGGAGACGTTCACCGGTACACAGAGCGCGAAGTGCAACGCGTCAGTGATTCATGTCCGGACTCGCCGCCCACGTCTTTCTCCCCTTATACCCATCGCTAATAGTTTACGAGTTATTAGCGTTGTTTCAACCGTACCCTGCTTCAACCGTACCCAGTCTCCCTTACTACTATAGGTAATTACTTAGTTATTTATCGCTGTATATGTATTGCCTTGCCAAGCAAAGTATTTAAGTACCTAAGTATTGTGAATAATATGGACGATTTTTTTAGGCCACCAGTAAAGTTATCTAACTAATTAAGTTCAAGTATGTATTTAGGAAACCGACATGTCCTAAAACCGAAAACTCGAAGACATGTGACGTCTGCCAACCCGCACTGGGCGCGTGGTGGATTACGGCCCACTCCCTCTCACAGAGGAGCCGGCCTGCAGCGGGGGACTGGTTATGATGATCTATACCTATATGTTAGTAAATTTACAGTTTTGTGACTTCAAAACAAATGTTCGAAATATGGGTAAAAAAGTAGATTCTAAATAAATATAAATGTAGTACCTACTAGTAAGGTAATATCCATATCAATCAGTAGAAAACGAGTAAGTAATCGATATACATATTTAAGTAAATTATGTAAATTAGGTCTAAGTAAATAGATGTAAAATTAAAGACAATTGTTGTAAAATACCTATGAGATTGAAAATAAAAATATAAAACAATCCACTTTTTTTCTGAAAGCTCTTACCTCTAGAATCTAAATAGGTTACCCGAACACCATAGAGGCAATGAAGAAATAATAAATAAATAAATAAAAATAAAAAGCCTTTTATTTCATGCATAAAATAAGTTTAACAATTATAGATTCATTCACTTTCATAAATATTATTGTTTAGTTTTCATTTTCATAATTGCAAACAAAAAATGTATTATTTAACTTAACAATATCAATGTAATGTACAATATTATTAATTGCAATATAATATTAATCAATTAAAAGTTTTTTTTTTTTTTTTTTTTTTATATTTTTATATAACAATATTACTTATTATATTTCAATATTAGGTAATATTCATTAAATAATAAAAAATAAATGAAGAAATAACGCAAGAAAATCCACTGCGCACTGAAAGTCACAAACTCGTAATATATCATCACCACAATAATGTAGTTGCTTCGCCATACTTGAATAAATAAATGGAGTGCCATTCATTTTACCTAATAATGGACAAAAATCCAAAATAATAATTATTAAAACACAAAAAGATTCTCTCCGGCGGGGAATCGAACCCCGGTCTCCCGCGTGACAGGCGGGGATACTTACCACTATACTACCGAAGATGTGTTAGGAATGTCAAATTGGCAGACTACATACTACAATGGTAAAGTTTTAGATTTTCGTTCAAAAATTTAACATAATATTATATGAAGTTTAATGTTACTCGAGCCATTAATTTTAATTTTTAATAATATTTGAACTAAAACAATAAAGTGGAGTCAATGAAAATATAGTTTTATCTATTTTTCTATTTTTTTTGTTGTATCAGAAAATATTTTAATTTATTTTCACGTTCTTAGTTTCTGCACGATCACTTTCTTGTCACTGCCGACTTGTTTATAATTTCGATGGCTTGCGTTTCAGAATAGAAACTAAATTGATATAAAAAGCGATAATGAGTGAGAAACTAAAAGAATTACGTGAACGATCACAAAAAAGGAAGAAGTTGTTGGCGCAAACTGTTAGTTTATTGAAGATTGTCTATGACATAACCTAAAATCTATGCTAGGACGTATATAAGCATGATAGATGAGATGTGTTGTTTTAATTCTAGCTTGGCGTATCAAGTGTAAGTGAGCTGCGGCATGCTCTGGGAGCTACGTTGGATGTGCCGGCGAAGAAGCAGGCAGTTCCTGGCGTAGAAAACGAATGCATTGACAAACCAACAACTAAAGACCAACCTGATGAACTAGTTTACAAAGATTCTTCGACTTTCTTGAAGGTATGTCGTGTTTGTTTATTATTTACATGCTTAAACAGAGAGAAAAGTTGCAATGTGCAATCACCTTGTTAAACAGAACTACTTGTTATGGCTAAATTACTAATAGTCACAGAATTAACTTATAAAGATTCGCTTTTGAAACAACAGTTTACAAAACCAAACATGACAACATACATATTTAATACTTTGTGGGACACTAAACACCCCCAGACATAATAACAATAAAACTTCTATTGCGTCTCGTTCAGTGTTCTTCAATGGGTGACAAATCTCATAGACAATTTATCTTTATCAACAGGGTACCCAATCTTCAAACCCTCACAATGACTACTGCCAGCACTTTGTTGACACGGGCCAGAGACCACAGAACTTCATCCGTGATGTCGGTCTTGCTGACAGGTTTGAAGAGTACCCCAAGTTGAGGGAACTCATCAAGCTTAAGGATGATCTGATCTCCCAGACGGCTACTCCACCTATGTATTTGAAATGTGATCTGAAGGTAAGTTATAGCTATTAGACTAAAATTTGGCAGGACAGTCATATCCACATGAGTACAACCATCTCATTCCAAAGAAAGGGCTGAATGGATGGAACAGGTGCTATGAAACTATGCAATTCCAATTTCGTCCAATATCAAAATCCTAGTTGCTATGACCACTTTGCTTCAATAAATTTTTCTAAAGCCCTATCTCGATAATCCTAAAAACGTTTTTGTTTCTTGAGGAATCATGATTTTTATCTTCTCTCATGTCTACACATGCTATAAAGTAAACTTGAATTCAGCATCTTAAATAATTATTAATTTTTGGAACTAAGTACAAACTCAAATTCCATGCCATATGTGGCAGGTCAAATTCTATTGGATCCAAAAAAAATATTACTTTTTTGGTTACTCAAAAATGAACTTAGAATACATAATGCTAAACTAGATAGTTGATTATGTGCCAATAAATGTAATTACTACTCGAAGTACAATAGAAAGCAGATTGGTAGCAGAACTGCTCAGATATAATCAGTTATGAGGGCTCTTTTAAGCGCTGAGCAGACACTGGTCAAATTGGTAGAACATGTGGAAATCTATGCAATAATACACATACAGGACAAATATTCGTAGACTCCGGGATTTCATGTTCTATCGCCTGACAAATTGTCCATTGTTTGCTCAGATTCGCTTTGTAAGTAAAATTATTCTTATTTATTAACTTCTATGTCCCCAGACATTTGACCTGAAGCAGATGGGCAACAAGTTCGACGTGATCCTGGTAGAGCCGCCGCTAGGCTCGGGCTGGCGCTGGCAGGATGTACTCGCGTTAGATCTGCAGCAAATCGCTCAAGCGCGCTCTTTTATATTCCTGTGGTGTGGGAGCTCTGAAGGTAAAATAACCATCTATACTCTATTGGTTTAGGTAGTCAACTAAAGGTAAACAAAAAAAAAAACAAGTGATTCATGGGACCTTTTGTTACATATTTTAAAATCACTTTATTTGTTGAACATGGCTACAAGCATAATAACGGTATTCCACCACAGCCTATTCACGCACTTTTAACGAAGTTATTTCAATAATTAGGCATTTTAAAAAAATTTCACATTACAACTGGCAATGTTTTTTTTTCCATGGCAACTGAGCCGACATGAATCATCGGGCAGTTGCCCGCCAGACACAACACCCGTCTGGTCGGAGGATCCTCCCTTTTCTATAGAGTATGAGTGAACTTTACACCCTGTTCCTCACTAGCAAAAGTTACTTCTCCAGCAAACTAACTAACAGCTACTTCACAGGTCTAGACATGGGCAGAGAATGCCTGAAAAAATGGGGCTTCCGTCGCTGCGAGGACATATGCTGGATTAAAACCAATATCAAGAACCCAGGTCACTCCAAAAACCTGGAACATAACGCCGTCTTCCAAAGGACTAAGGAACACTGTCTAATGGGCATCAAAGGCACAGTCCGAAGGTCAGTGGATGGAGACTTCATCCATGCCAATGTGGATATCGACCTGATCATATCTGAGGATCCTGAGTTTGGGAGCAGCGAGAAGCCTATTGAGATATTTCATATCATGGAGCATTTTTGTTTGGGGAGGAGAAGGTAACTATACTAACTTTAATAATTATTAGATTACTAGAAATACTAAGGGTTTTTGCTAACTAAACGTTTTAATCAAGTACCTAATCTCTTATCAGCAAAGCTACATTTTGGCGTAAGCAGTGTATCGGCCCCGACTTGTGAGTTGTAGGTCATAGGTTCGAACCCAGACAGGCGCTTTACTTTGTGTAAATTATTTCATCACCACTGCTCTCAAAACGGTGAAGGCAAATATCTTGAGGAAATCGGCATAGAACCAAAAATTCGAAGACATGTGACATATACCAACCTGCACTGAGCCCACGTGGTAGATTACAGCCCAGTCCCTTTCGAAGAGACTAGACCTGTGTCAGTGTGTCCTAGCAGTGGGAACATTCTAGGCTAATGTATTATGTGACATTTTGGCGTTCAGATCAGACCTCCACCAAAATACCATTATTAGTAGGTACTTTTATAGGTCTTAGTGCCGCTAATGCTTGGCAATACCCGCTAAGATAATTATAAGAGTTGGTATAACTACTTTAGACATCTGCTCTTCCAGAATCCACCTATTCGGCCGCGACTCCACGATCCGACCAGGCTGGGTGACCATCGGCCACGAGCTCACCAACTCTAACTTCAACGCAGAACTCTACGCGTCCTACTTCAATGAGGGCCGGGAGAGCACTGGCTGCACTGAGAGGATAGAGGCACTCCGGCCTAAGAGCCCTCCTAATACCAGCAAGGGGGCGCGGCCTAGAGGCAGAGGAGGATTTAGAGGGAGAGGGCGGGGTAGAGGCGCGATTTAGTCGACGCTTACCATTGGAGGATGAAGAAGTAGCGTCATTGGTTCTATGAATGATGCTTGGAGACCCGATGTTGGTAGAAAGATCGCTGTCATTATCTTCGGCGAAGGATCAACGAAAGCCGACGTCCAATAGGAGAAGAGTTTTAAGAAGAAGAGAAGGTATTGATGGAATCGTCAATAAGACACTTTTAAAATTGTTGAGGTCGGCTGATGTGGTTAAATCAGCGTTTTACATGAAACCGCAATTATCTGACTGTTAGGATATCAACGTTCCAAGGTGGAATGACAAAATTATGGTTTTGAATGTTCCTTCCTAGGAATGAAGAGTACTGCGAAAAACTGCATTTCTCTCAACTAAAATAAAATTAATATTATGTTATTTTTATACTAGATTAATAATTGAACTTAAGCGTTGTATTTACTCATGATTTTGAATTGAACCAACATTGACTATCAATTATATCAATTTTAAAACTTTAAAGCCAGAAAATATAATACAACCTGTCAAATATACAAAAGTTTGTTCTACAATATATTGGCGGCAGAGGAAAAAATAATTCAGATAATCGTTCACTTGGTCTCACCCGTCGTATCGATGCAGATGGCACGATAGTGAATTACATTTTGTTGGACCAAAACTTTGCCACTTTCAAGGCATTGTCGGTAGCACTATAACTGCATTTTTTGGGGTACAGGGGGCAGGATAAGGTGGGACGTATTTTGCGCCAGAGGAGGTGCCCCGTGCCCATTGAAGAACGAAGAAATGCATGTTTCTCAACAATTGATTTCGCAGAGTGTAAGAATCCTTAGTTTAGGTTCCGACTCGCACTTGCCTGGTTTTCAGCATTGAAAATACGTTCAGACATGTCTACTGGCAAAAGTTCACAGCTGCACATAAAAGAAGCTGACTTTATAGAAATTGTGTTTAAAAGCAACTTCCCCAGTTTTATTTATCTACATACTGCACTACAGCACAAACTCATGTTACCTGGCAGGGGCTGTTCTTTACGGTTGAAATAAAGTGAGTTTCCGTAATTATTGGATAGTTTCAGCGTGGTAATTGCGTAACACACTAACAGCTGAAATGGTTTTCATTTTGACAGTACAACAACATTCATTGCGTTATTTACGTTGTTGAGCAGACAAATTTTTCGAACATATGAAGCATTGGATTAGCAATATCCTTCAAAATCATCTAGATTGTACATTGCGTGCCACGAAAGATGAGACTTGACACACCACGTGGTTTGACTTGCGCAGAACACGATTTTAGGTATCTTTAGCGGTATGAGGTCTGAGTGCGGGACGGGACCGGACGTCATAGGGGCGGCGGAAAGAGCGGGGGAGGCGGGGTCAAGTCTCATCTTTCGTGGCACGCATTGTAATCGATCGTGTGTTACGCAATTAGGGTGCAGTTTTTATAGTGACACGTTAATTTACGTCTGTACAGGTACACACTACAATAATTCTATTTTCTTACGCAAAGCTTGTTATAAAACTGTCACAATATAAAGATTTGTTGCACATGTATTTTGATATGAACCAACATATTCGGCAGGGTTTTTGACTAATTATAATGTAATACGTATCTAGATTATAAGAATTACAATGAGTATTTTGTGTATCGTGACTTAATAAACACGTTTTTAAAAGTTAGTTTGTTTCATTTTTGCCTGACTGCTTATCCCACAAGTGAGTGGTATTTACAAATCACCAAGCGTGTGAGTTTTCTGAACATTGACATAAGGTTGATTTTTACAATGAAGTGGTACAACACTGAACAGGGTCAAATTAAATTAGCTAACGAAACTCTGCAGACGGGTATCGGTATTGATATCTAATAAATGTTTTTTTTGACGTGACAACGTCTAATAAATCGATGAAGCTGGTTGCACTCACGAAAAAACATGACTCATGTAGCGTTACCTCGCGGCCTCGCTCTGTAGCGTTCCATGGCGGCTTGAAGTGCAAGCGAATATTAACAAATGCAATGCAACTATTCCATCAGTATTTTCTTATGACGTTGTCACGTTCAACTATCGTCAGTAAACAGACTTTACAGACAACCGATTTTTTTTTTAATGTTTAGCGACTTAACGACCTCAGAGTTTTGTTGATTGAAGTATAAGTTGAGAAAACCTGTTTTATTATATCGTGTTTAGATATCGATACTACTGTACAGTATACATAAAAAAACAAATTATACTGATGTTTCAAGTGACTACACTTACTGCGGTCTGTGACCTAGCAAAAAAAAACATCAAATTAATTATTTTTGAAGTGAAAACTTCTTTAGCGGCGCTGTGTACTTTTTTTGGAATGGGTAAAAACTTCTAAACTCGCGTCAGGTCACGTGACCCTGATCGAAAATTCGTAAGACGTAAAACGTAAGACGCGCGTTGTTGAGGACAGCGCCATCTATGCACATCGGGAAGAACTACGAGGGCCTCACGTACTAACTACGTAGTTCATCCAACAACGACGAGATGGCGCTGAACCACGGATATATGGGTCAATCAACTTTTATTTGTCCTGTAAGTACTATGTTTTGTCCCTGACCAATAATCGCAGTTCTAAAGAAAATTAAGTGGTTTTTTGGCATATGTCGCATTTATCTTATTATTAAGCAAACATACGAGTAAATTGTTTTAAATAAATCACTATTAAACTGGAATTTTAATAGTTGTCAAGGTGACAAAACGTCTGGATGTAGTGTTTTTTTATTTGTCCCCCAGTAGCTAATTACAATGAAACATTACTTTATACAAAAAAATACTATATGGCAATTAATTACGCTTGTACATAATTATTCATTACAATGTTCACTAAGATGCTAGCATATAGATTTTTGTTTGTTTCATAATTTTACCGAATTTTTTGCATGTTCGTTTTGGTCCCTATTATATTTTATTATTCCGACTTCCACCGGACAACCGTAAAAAAGTGCCGAAACCAAAACATAGATGGAGTGATCAGTGCCTTGACAATAAGTCGGTCGATTTGGTGACAACACTCATCCAACCGCCATTTTGATTTCATCATTGCCGCGGTGTCAGTCGGTCGCGCGCGTTTTGAAAAAGTGCGTGGCTTTTTTGTGTGTCTACCGGACAACCAGCACAAAAACGTAAGTATTTGATATATCGTAGTAAATAAAAGTGAAATATATTCTATTTTATCTATATTTTTCACTGCGCGTAAGACCTAATTCAAAATATCGTTATTTATTATCAGGAAGCGCAAAGTCTGATAAATGTCACTCGGACAACCAGTCACTTGGACAACCAAAACCGTTGTCCGTGGGACATTTTGGTTGCCCATAGGACAATTAATGATAGAATCAGCATAAAGCAATACTTTTTCTTTCAATAATTAGTCACTGAAGAGCCTCTTACAAAGGCTAGAGCATTTATTATTGCTTAATATAAATTAGATTGAAGAACTTTACGTGTTCCTTTCCCGAGAATCGAACCAGGGAACTCCGGACCCTAAGACAAACGCTCAAATCACTACACCACGGAGGCAGTTAGCTTACTTACTTAACACATTTTTGCTATATCTAATAGTTCTATATTCTAAATTATTTTTGTTATTATTTTTAGATAATGGGTTTGACGGAAAAAGAAAAATCAAGACGCTATAGAGAAAGACTTAAAGCAGACCCGGAGAAATTAGCTGAGCGAAATAGAAAAAAAAGGGGAAGCTACCATAAGAATAAAAAACTAATTTCAAGTATGCCGCCCGAAGATAAAGAAAACTGCAGAATTATATGGAAGCTGCGAAAACAATGGACAATCGTATATGTCCACTGGACAACCATTTTGTCCCTGTCTCCTAAAGACACATTATCGTCAATTATACTTTAAAAAAAACAGTGAGGTTTACAAAATTTTCAAATATGAATGTAACAATTAAAAGTGAAACAAAGAGTTTTAAATATCACGTATTAATTATTATTTTACAAGTTAAATGAAAAGTTCGTTACATTTAAAGTTTGTCGTTGTCCAGGAGACAATATAATTGGAAATAACTTATCAATTAAAAGTCACGTCTTTTATTTATGGAAGACAAAATGAAATCCATCCTATATTAAGTGAGGATAAAGTGACGGTTCACAATTTGACTGAATTTCAAATAGTTCAGAAGTCTATTTAGTTAGTTGTCCAAGGGACTATCTTAACTAGAGTCATGTGGATTTCGGAGTCAAATTTACTATTTTATTTAAATAAACCGTTCTGCTCTATGTGAATTCTGAAAATATAAATAATTATCTAAAGAGAAAATGTTAAAATATAAAAAAATTCAAATAAAATTAAAAAAATAAAATTTATCATTGATGTACACTTAAAAGTTGATTGACCCATATAACTGACGACGAGCTCCATGCGAGCGGTCATCATACCTGATTTGCAAAAAACCCTATAAAATAAGGAACACACCTTAACACGCGTGTTTTGTTTATAAGACGATTCACAAAATACACTCGTAATTGTTCAAGTTTTCACTTCTGTCGGCACTACCGGAGTGCCAGTGTTTTTTTTTATGTTTTATAATATTTAGATATGGATACCCCATCACGTCTGCGGAGTTTCGCTTCGCTAGCTTATTTAATTTGACCTGGTATACCTGAAAAAGACACATAGGTACTTACCAACAAAGTGGACAACTTCCAGGCTTCTTTGTGCTATTGTCCTAAAAGAGAGGGTGTTTTGCTGTAGGATGATGTAAGAGCCAGTTGGAATGAAATGGTGTATGTAAATAGGATATCCGAATCAGTTTTAAACGTCATATTATTAAAAAAAAGCTATTATTGGATGGATTTCACATTTCCTATCCGACACCCAAGGCTGTCTTTTTAAAATCCAGACATAATCTTGGTTAGATCATGTGAAGGCAATGTACAGAAGTGCCTGATATGGTCTTTTGAGGAAAGAACCACACACACACAACACACACAGCTTGTTTGAATCAGTCCAATCAGTGCAAGCATTTGTAAGTAATCATGTACCTAGCTCAAATCAGAACTTGAGGACCAACACGTTTATTGGAACAAACCTTTACCCCGGTCAACTGTATATTTTTGATGTCCGTGACTACCGCCGGACCACCAGCGCCAATCGCTACCATACTTGGTAAATAATCAGTACTCAATTGGTACTAATTAGTACTCGAGCAACAAAATTGGTACCTTAGTACTTTTCAAGAAAATCCACTTAGAAGGTGGTCCGGTAGTCACGCTCCGTTCAGCAGGACCACCATGAGCGCCGAAAAATGGGGCACGCTACAGCTATTCTAAGTCTACAAATAATTAGTACCCTTATAGTTATATGTGATTTATTTCGTAAAAAAAAACAGAACTGTAACATTTGTATTTACCGAGAAATCAACGATGATAACTTTCTCGCAATTGTTTAGCAGGGTCGCGACTTAATTTGGTCGGGTTATACGCGGAGATTTAGTATGGAAAAGTAATGAATATGATCCATTTTAGTATATTCTTCTATTTTTGTATAAATTTGGGAAGAAATCAGAGATTTTAATAGGGAAATCTCGAAATGATAATTGGGCACCGAGACTACTGCCACCCCACCAATAGCATGGTATATCTCGTAAACTACTAGAGTAGGTACTAATTTTGAACTTGGGTACTAATTTTATCTTGCAGGGTACTAATTTTCTACGTAGGTTTGAGGAAAGCGACAAGCTTCTCTAACTTGGAATCAACATTTAAAGTCGTGGTACTAGTTATCATCGTTGATTTATCGGTAAATAGTTAAATACAAATTGTTACAGTTCTGTTTTTTTTACGAAATAAATCACCTATAAGGGGATTGGCGTTGGTGGTCCGGCGGTAGTCACGGACATTTATTATTTTTGGGTATTTTTTAAATAAAAAAAGTAAGTATATACATCCATAAGTTTTATTTTACATTGATTGTCTTTAAATCAACTAATCTGCTTTTCAAAATAATTATAAAAAGACAAAACAAAAAAAATAAGGTGATGAGATCTTTTTACTAAGATAAGAAATAATTTACAGTGTATTACTTTACTGTGAAACTAAGAATTTCTTAAGATTTATAAAAAAATTATATTCCTTTTAGTTTCTCTATCTGCGGAGAGGGCTTTACTAGTGTCTGTGAAAGAATCGCTCACAAAAAGCCCCCTGTGCACGCTACGACTTGTCGCATTTGCAATATATAGAACCACATAGGTCTTAGTAGTCGAACATAGATTTGATTAACATTATATTAGAATACTAGACATTTATCCATGACAGTCGTTTTCATAATCATTCGAAAAACATGTCACTTGCTAACTAGCTTTCATTCTAAAGATGCCATTCACGTTGCGACTATCGTAAGAACAGAATCAACATTACATTTGTGATTATGACACTAGAAACATGCATTTTTTAATCAAATACAATTTATATTAATTTACGGGATAATAATCTGTGAATTGGTATATCAGACATTGTTAAAGATAAAATTGTGTTTAGTCGCAACATGAACGCTAGTTAACCAACTTTTTAACCAATAAAGCCCTTTTCGCCTCTGTATCCAATTGACAGTCATCTTTACTGAGCCTTTCGAACATTGTCAAAGTCTTATTATATTAGATAATTCATTATTCTTTTTATATGTTACCATATTCATTATACAAACAAGGCATTATTCTTTCATACTTGTTGTGGACGTAGCCGCGTTTGTGTTCAATTTTATTTAAGGTATTTTTTACACTGTTACGTTCGCCCGATTAAAATATAACAGGATTTTTAGTAAAAGTGTAAATTATGCCTAGTTTGAGTAGAAAAAAAGAGTAATTTTGAATTGAATTTTAGAAAGAGTTGAGCGACAGATATGTGTGCCTGTTTTGTATTAGTCCTTCGAGTCGGTGTCGTAACACAATGCGGCTCGAAGGACCAGCTACAATAAAGATACAATATCTGTTCGCTTTGGTGTTCATACGCTGTCTACGTCCGCAACATACAGCGACATCCTTTAAGTATAATCCTCATAAGATCACATTTTTTTATAAGGCAAACAACAATCTTTAAAGCTAAACCTTTGATGAAGGGAGAGGGGAGGTCGAGCGGTTAACCGATAACGAATTTTCGTGCAAATACAATTTAAAAAAAATCGAACGTCTACTACTTTCCTGGAATGGGGGTAATTTTAATACTAGAGGTGGCTGTTTATCCAAATATTTCCATTAAAAAATATTTTTTTGGAGAATAAATTAATGACTTAGTCCACTCCGTCTCTCTAAGACAGATCAAACTAACAACTCCTAAATTTGTACTTGATGATATATACGCGTATATTAACCTCCGGACGCCAAATAGATTGTAATTCGCTGCTTATATAAAATTTTGCACAAAAAATATTGTAAAAAAACAGTAATTTAGAATTTCACCATCCTTATTTACAAATCGGAAGTTAAAATTACGCATAGAAATTTCAGAATAAAAAAAAAATTACTGAGCCAAATACATATACTTAACAGATAACTAGAAATCTGAAGCGATACAATTAAAAAATTACAAACTAATTAATGAAAAAAAAAAAACAAATTCATGACACTTAATAAAAACTTTTTTAAACTGGAAGCTTCATGTGACTCCGTCTTAGCCGAATAAAGAAATTAAAATCGTAATGCCTAAAAGAATGAAAAAATATTTTTTTTTTGTCATTTTCGAACTCCTGCAGCTCTGTTCGTTTCTATGACGTTATTTAAACCTATCTATACACGATCTAACCTAACTACAGTAACCATTGCTTACGCACTAAATTAAAACTTCAGCGAGTCTGTCCAAAATGCCATCCTAGCTCACATTCGCTTTTACTCCTTCTCCGAATACCCTTATAGGCCATAACTCCGACGAGATAAAAAATCCGAACACGTGATGCATAAAACCTAGGCTAGGAAATACATGTCCATTCGTTTCGCTTTCGCATCGCACATCAAAGCCACCCCCCTCATACTTCTCACCAATTCGCTGGCATTTACGATAAACCCGTCGTCATAACAACTCGGAGTGGCTCAAATGTTTAGTATTACATCTAGACATAACAAAACACGGGTTGTAGTCAAGCGCAATTTTCCTCGGGTAATAGGACCCCACTCCGTACTAAAGGTTTGAGCCACTGTCCGCCTACGAAGCCCTATATCACAATAACCGTGAACTCTCCTAAACGTCATAGAAACATAAACGAGAAATGGTGTTGTTTTCATTCTTTTATTTTAATCATGCTCTTAGATTTTGAATATTTTTAGGAAAAGTCATCATAATTCGTTAAATCACTAATTTAAACTTAGAGCATTTTGAGAATATGAACGTGAAAATCATCATCTGCCTAGCCTTTTCCCAACTATGTTGGGGTCGGCTTCCAGTCTTACCGGATGCAGCTGAATACCAGTATTTTACATGAAGCGATTGCCTATCAGACCTTCACAACCCAGTTACTGGGTAACACGATAGCCCTTGGTAAGATTGGTTGTCATACTTTCGGGCTTCTGACGACCCGTAATGACTGCCAAAGATCCACAATTGACAGCTGGGACCAACGGCTTAACGTGCTTTCCGAGGCACGGAGGGGTCTTGATGTGTAGATGGTCACCCATCCACGGACCAACCGCGGCAAGTGTAGCTTCACCTGATTGATCGACCCTCGCGGCTGTTATTACTTAACCACAAGCTATTCTGAACTTGAAGGTAGTAGTTTTAATGATGTGCGAAACAAAAGAAGGCTGAAAAGCTATTAAAATAACAGAAGGAAACTAACACCTGTATTAGACATTTTTAATTTCTCTCCATTGCAAATGGACCAGCCATAGACAACGTTCAATATGCTTTTGTCAAATTGATAAAACTTTTTAAAGGCGCTAGGTTGTGTTACAACCTACTTATTTAAAAACAGATCTCGTTTAAACACTAATGTATCGTAACAATAATATTTACAATTAAATAAAAAAACATCGGCTTTTCATCCAACTTTTTAAGGTACAGATATTGTCTGTAACTTTAGCTACGAATGGAAACTTGACTTTCTAGGAATCATAAGGTTATGATCAAATATTTCTATGAGGGTTCTTATGATTTTTTTAGGTAGGTCTGCAGGGTACTATTGCGGTTACCTGAAATTATTTATCTCCCTCTTTTTGAGAGGGAGTGAGCTGTAATCCACGTGAGCCCGTGAGGTAGGTGTTACTTGTCTCTGAACTTTTGTTTCTAGGACATACCAGTATCCTCACGACGTTTTCCTTCACCGTTTTGAGAGCAGTGGTGATGAAATAAATTACACAAAGTAAAGCCGCTGACTCGGTTCGAACCCACTTCCTGAAGCTCATAAGTCGGGGTCTTTACCGCTAGGCCACCACTGTTGTCCAGCACATTCTATAAGCATAATTATAATTCGTTTGAAATGGGTGTCCAAAATTTGTCATTTAGTAAGGGATTCCTTTTCGAATAACAAGATGAGAAATGATGCAAAATCATTTGAATATGTTAGTAAAATACCCATTTATCCTTTGCTTCATTTCGGTTCATGGTTGAAACACAACTTTTTAATGATTCCAGAAAGTTAAATTCTCCATCCATAGCTCCAATCATTTGCTGTTACATATTAGTAAACATACTTCAATTGCAAAAAGACAAAAAACACATTGCATATCAGCAACTCAGTTCGAATATTCCAGGCTTCTAGCCCTTTCAATGCCTGCAAACTCCTGATAGTAATTTTAACTTCCATAAACTTTGAGATAACCAAAGACCGTCTTTGTTAAAAATACTAGTACTCCAGTCTAAGCTGGCCTTAGATCTTTATATCCTTAGTTTGTTGATCTTAAACGGATAACGCCACTGCGGTGTCTTTAGAATCTCAAACTTGAAGATATTTTCATCAGATTTTATTGAAAATACAATAAATTCTTGCTGTTTGTTATTGGCTATCCTAAGTTAATACAAAGGATCAGAGCTCTATAGATGCATTTTGTAGGCATTGAAAAGGTGCATAACATCATACCATCGCACGAAAATCGTGTTGTCTCTCTCACACTTAGCGTGGAGAACCATTCTCTGAGAAGACCTAGTACTTGCAACCATTTGTACTTTTTCAAGCGACCACCCTAGCTTTGACGAAACACTGCTGCAATGAATATGATTTTGTTTGAATTCCATTTCTTTCTCTCAATAGCTAGTTTTATTATTTTGTTAAACAACACTATACAAATAGTGCAATGTATTGTGAAATAAATATGATAAACTTGTATTATTAAGTAGAATATTACATGTATTACAAATTTAATCTATACTCAGATAACGGACTAGCCGAGGGTCAACAATTTAAGGTTACTAGGCCTTCAGTTCCTTTCATAAAATTGTGTCAAGTATGAAACTTGTTTTTGGAAGTTTTTTTTTTCTACTAACAAAGTGTCTACTGTGGGATTTTTATTGCATGTTTTACATATTAATTTTTTTTTCTTCGTTATTTTGTAGAATACTAGAGTGGTTGAGTGGTAGAGTGGTTTAGACCCTAATATAGACGGATGAATCAGTGCTTTTTATGGCGAAGTTTTATCCATGTATGGGGTACATGGATAAAATTTCGCCATGAAAAACCTTCCTTTTTATCACATTTTTCGATGGGTTATGGCCCAATATTTGACCCATAAAAAACCCACAGTAGTCACGTCAAGCCTAACAAATTTTTACATTTATGACGGCAGTTAGTGAGATCTTTCGAAAGTATACAAAAAAACATTAAAAAAAACTGTCCGTCAATGGACTTAGTCGAAATGGTGGGAAAATCTGCCTCGCACTCACGGCATATTGTAGTTTTTTATCAATAAAAATACTTATAAATAAGTGAAGCTGACATTATGGTACATTGTATGAACAAACAGACGATTTCTCTTCAATATTTTCGGTTAACTATGGTTTACCAAGATGATTTTTTTATTATCAAATTATTAAAAGAAATAAGAGCACCTAGAAATTGGTTCCTTAATATTTTTTTTTTTTACATTTCCAAGTCGTTTCAAAGATATTGACTAGGTACGTCTAGCATACAGTGAAATGGTGACGTTTATCGCGACAAACCCTAATTGGTTTTTGGTGGGGGTAAAGACAATTGAAAAAGAAGAAATTAATTTCTACACATTTCGAAAATACGAAAAATAATCGTCACCATTTGACTTCACATTGATAATGAATCCTAAATACATAAATTCAACAGACAATATTATTTGCAAACTATTCAAGCGATTCACATTGCTTTTCCATCATTAATAGAATCCTTTCCTCAACTGAACTGATCTCAAAACTTTTCTAACCATCTGATTGACCGGTAATAATTTCAGTCTGTTAAAAATTCGGCAGAATACACTATAAACCTTTTATTTTAGTCTTTGACATTTAAAAAGTACAAAATGTTTTTTAACTGAAACACATCTATGACAATGGCCAAAGATTATAATTAAAAAAATACGGAGAAATGTACTTATCAGTCATAAGAGTTATAACGAGAAACATACCTTGTGACCATAGAATTTAATGTCGATATCTTCCGACGGCTTGTAAACGGGTGAAATGAAACGATATCTCCACTACGTCGGTACGTCGACGTATAAGTCCATTCAGCACACTATTATCACAAAAACTTGTTTTTATTTCCAAACAGTACGTTTAGTCCGTCGGTACGCGACAATGGCACAACCCGCTCATTTTTGTTAAATATCTACACATTTTAGACACACATAGAGCACTACTTGTTCAGTAAAACATCACTAGGATTCAGGGTTATAAGTGTTTCTGGCACCGTGTTAGAGTTCAAGCCTTTGCCAGTAGGGGGAGAAAGCGGGTTTATTTATAGAAGTGTGGAGAGCTCACCGCGGCCACGAGCCAACCTCACAAGTATGTCGATTCACCTGAAAATGTAAGAAACCCATATAAGCCTTTGAACGATAACATAGCCACGGACAGATTATTATTTGTTTGAACTGTTAGGCTTTTTATTTACAAATTTAATAAAGCAACTGCAATTTGAACTGATTGTGAGAAAGGCATTAGATTCAAATTGTTATAACAGATACATTACAAATATTTAGTCACAATAAAAAGCCCAAAAATTCAAATAAATTATTTAAAACATATTTTCTAAACGCCATAAATAAGTTAACATTCTTAGAAGAAAAAAATTGAAAAAAAAAAAAAAACAATGAGGCGTTTAAAAAAATCCGTATGTGGCGTGTGTGATGCGTTCAAACTGTGCAAAGCGAGCAATGTACAGCAAATGAAATGTTTGGGGTACTACCTGGCGGAATATCTGAGCCTTGGGTTCTTTTTGTACCCCTCTTGGTCCATTCGTAACTGTTCGATAGACATAAAGTACAAAAAGACAACTGCAAACCATGCAAAATGTACCCCCCACAAAATTCGACTCAAAATATCTCACAGAAATGAAATGAACAGTGCAAAAAAAAATGCAGTTGTCTTCCTACACTTTTCGTGCGCCGAAGTGGCCGACAAATTCTGTCAGGTAGTACATGAATGGATTTATATAATAAGATGTGAATTCGTTCGCGATATGTACACATAACACAATCCACATAGAGGGACACATAGACGATTAGAATGACCATATCTTTTTTGTAAATGTTTAGTTATTAAATCTTGTGTTTGTGTTGGAAAAGGTCATAATAATGCTATATATTTGCTCTGGCTTAAGTTCAAAACAAAAGCATTAAAAAGTAGAAAGGTTAGAACAAAAAACAGCATAATTATTCACTTAAAGCATGCACATGAGTTTTAAGCACAATTAGTAACATCTTGAACGCTATTTAGAACTTCAAGTCGTGTGAATAAGATTGATAATAGCTTATTTATCCAATGAACAAGACAATAGAATGTCAGTGTAAGTGTAATCATTTATAATATAGGGTATATTAAAAACTACCACATCTGATGGATTTAACTCTCACTTATAACTTCAATAATTATCGCTAGGGTTCAAGATGTCAATAAAAAAAAAAAAACAATCACAAATATGGGAAAAAAATTTAAAGATCAGACAAAAAACATATGCACAAATGATAGTATCCGGCCGTAAATATAGCAACAGCGAGATTTAGAAAACGTTTCAGCTGTGTATAGCATCGTCTCTGTCACTCGTATAGCATTTTTATCTCACGAAGCGACGCGCGCTTTACTTGTGGTTATCAAATGTACAAACGCGCTGTGAATGTGTGTGTAAGCGCAGGAGCAGGGACTTGAAACGTTACTCAAAATAACTTTACACGTAGTTCCGGTACCATTAATTTGTACCGTTCCACTAGGATCGCAACAAAATTAATTCCTTGGCTATAACGATACTGACAACGGAACGATATCTTAAACTGTTCACTAACAATATTATCAATATATCGTTATTAGTATAACAATATAATAACGTTATTCATTTCGATACTCTCGAACGAATGCGGTGGCTTGTGCCGGGCGACCGGGCGACGACGGAGCGGGCGGTAGTCAGCGGGAAAGTTCTTAAGACTAACGTTACAAATTAATCTGTAACGTTTCACCTGTAACGTTATTACCAGCGGATAAGCTTAAAGTTACTGATACCTATAACGTTACATAAAATATTGTTCTACGTAAAAGATATTCTGTAACGTTGTTTTTTTTAACGTTATTGATATTTTTAGGTTTTAGTATCGTTACAAATTTCGGAACATTATACGATAACATTAGTGGTAACGGAACGAGATTCAATTCGTTTTCAAGTCCCTGCACAGGAGCTCTCGGTACCGTCGGAGACACCGTGGCGAAGTCGATGTATGTGTCTATGTGCGTGTGTGTGTTATGTGCTGAAGCTATTAGTCTTGCTATTAGTCTTCACGCACACATTCACAGCGTGTGTACACTTAGCTCACAAGTAAAGCCGCACATCACTCCGTGAGATAATACTGTGCCAATATGAGTCTCTTTTTATATCTCGATGTGGTATTTTTACAGCAAGGTACATAAACACACAGCGAACGATCCTAGAACATGGCGATGCGGTGAGACACAAGCAATGAACGAAACGGATAAAAACGAATCAAGCGAGGTTTAATCGTGAAAGCCGAGCAGTCAGTGACAAAACGTGCCATAGAGCAAAATAAAAAGATGACGCAGTTTATGATAGGGAAATGAAGTGAATGAAGAAAAAATAGTTGAAAAGATTCTAGTAATTCAAACTATATTTAAAAGGGCAGCAGGTTTAAGGGTTTTTTGCCCGCGGAAACTAATTGTATAGACTAGAAACGGTAATTAACGATTAATTTAATGATGCACAGTATAAAATATCTATTAAAAATATCGTTAACAAAATACTGTACACTATTGAAAAAAAAAAGATATATATTCCTAAATTTTATGTCTGTCTGATCAGTCAATGGTGATGCGTCACACGTCCAGGATCATCAGAAAACTGAACTTTACTACGCGCGACTAATAATTTTCGTTCGAAAAACTGACCCTAAGCCTCATATTCACTAGGGTACAAATGTCCCGCAATACGTGTCGCTAGAAATGTCGAGCAACATCGGGCGATGGCGTCAGACATCTTATCGTATGAGTCTTCCGTGTATTTATATCCTAGTGAATACGGGACTTATCCGACGCCTATTTCAGTGGCACGTGGACGTGCTTGTCGTGCGGACGTGTGAATGGGGATGGTATTTGGTCACAAGCTGCGTCATCGTGTGTGTAAGGAGATAGTTACGTGTGCGGCGTGTGCTCGGGCGACAGCGGGCGGTAGTGGCCGACGCGTTCGCACACCCGCCCTGCGCGACCAGATACGTTCATGTATCATATCATCATGACATTATATCTATACCTAGCTTTGTATAGAGGAAATGTAACCAATTTTATGGATTTTTTTGTTGGTTTGTGGCCCAGTTATGACTGTTTGGACATGCATGTTGTTGATAAATCGTACGGTCAGTTGAAATGAGAGTCGAGCCATATTGCATGCTTTTTTCACATGTTAGTAGACCCTTGATGACAATGTTTGGGTAACTTTTGAATAAAATTATAAACATAGTTGTTATAAATAATCCATAATATTGGTTCAAAATGCTTCCTAAATATCAGATTTTACTATTGTATATCCTCATCCTCAATGTTCTATAGCTTTCAAAAACAAAACTAAATATTGTCCAAATTCAGATAACTAGTGACTGTCGACTTTTGCTTCAAGAAAAAAAAAACTGTTATGTAATTTTCTTTACCAATGTGACTATAATTATAATAAACGCCCAATCTTATGTCCTATCGAAACCAGTGCAGCAAACTCTATCGAAGATAGATTAAATGCTATCTAGATTTCAATATTTTTTTTTTTTCATTAATGATAGCTCCAGTATAATTACGGGGCCCGTGTTATACACAGAAAGTGGTTTATCGATGTCGATAAATATCTGTTTACCGTGCATCCATTAGTCGATTATCGACAAAAGATGTTTCAGTAACTTTTAATGCGGGAAAAAGTGTGATTACATCTTACTTCCGAAACACGTGAGTAGATGCAGGTATCATGATTATTGTAAAGAATATATGGATCGATAAGGTTCATTCGGACTTTTGGTTAACTAGGAAGTAAAGATTGCATATGTACAGGTACATATGCAATCTTTACTTCCATGACAATAAAGGCTATATTTCCATATCTACCGGCATCAATAGCACACAGAACATGTTAGCCATCACCAACATTAAAAGGGAACACACAGTGGCCTTCCTTCTTTACTAAAAAATCCGCTATTTATATTAAAAAGAGATGTTTACGTGAAATTTTATAGAAGCACCAGGATTTTATGGAAAACGTACGAATAAAGACAAAGATCCCTCCGACAGATCTGAATGTTACTCTACTAGAAGAACGTATTAATTACTTTTTACATCTAAATCATTTGTTGTTCAAGCCAGTACTTTTGAATTATAGTTAATTTTAATAAAAATAATCACACTAATGACATTTTAGCTTCGTCGTGATTGATCTTGAAATTGATATTCTTCTTTAGGTACTTCAACAGAGATTTAGTTTGTTTGGCACTATTTTATTATTGTAGAAATCATCTAAAATTTTAGGTAAAAGCATTTTAGCTTCGCCCTTTTTAAGACCAGTGATCATCATAGACTATGCAATCTGACTTCATTATTTCGTCACGTTTTCGTAAAAACAGCGATTATTTTTTTTATTAAAATCAATCGTTATAATCGAGGTACTAGCCCGAAACGACACTAAGAAATTCGTTATCGGTATAAGAGATCAACGCACGGGACGTCTGCCCGCCTCCCCGTTAAAAGGTATACTAAACCTGTTTAGTAATTATAACCGTTATTTATTATTATATAAACTATGAAACCATTTATCACTAACATGGTGTTAATGCAATGTGTGTTGGCGTTTGATTGCAGATATTTATAAAAACAAAGCTAGGAATCGATGTTTTTTATATCAGATACTCTTGCAGAGTCTAGCATAGCAATTTTAAAATATACAAGGTCAAATTCGGGCGAAACCATACAGACATAAATATCGAATCGATATCTCATGTTTGTAGAGTTTTGCTAGATAACTTTATTTGACCTTTCAAGAATATACCATTTTTTATAAAAAAAAATATTGTCAATTGATAAAGCACTACAGTGTTGTCCTTTTTGAGATTATTGGTTAGTCCTGACCAATAATAATAATTATGGGCTATGTTTTAACCAACCAATCACATTGCACGAACACATTAATAAATCGCGGTGAACGCTCTGCGTCCAGCCTATATTCAACAAGTACAACGCACACGATTATCAGTTCATCCATACAAGACTAAGAGCGAAACGCTTTTGAGTTTAAACTAACTTTTATTTAGCACATACTATAAACAATAGTACAAAATCCGACTTTATTCACGAGACTTACGACTTTATTGAGTCTTCTATATGAGAAAACTGTGACTATTATAAATTGTATATTTTCAACTGTCCTTTGGTGAAAACGATGCCTTTTAAAAAGTTTTGAATCATCATAGACGGTACTTTCTGTACTGATTTCGATACTCTCTCACTTTATGACCAAAAGTCCTGTATCACACTGTTGCCATGTTGGACTGTGAGAAAACTCTATCGAAGGAAGCTTTTTTTTAAAGTTCTGACCCACTCTATATTCTCGTGACAATATTAACACTTCCGACTGTCCAGTGCCCTACATAAAATACACAGCGATTTTTAAAGTACTGCCTTCGTGGCTGTTTAACGTGGAAAGTCTCGTAACGCACTATCAATCGCCGGCAAGTGAAAAATCTCTAGCGAAAAATCACTTTTTTAACGTTCCGATTTCGCACTAAACGCCGTCCCTATCCTTCTTCCGCCGGGCGTCGGCGGCGAAGTTCCCGCCGAACTGTGTCCAGTCGGCGCGCAGGCCGCGCTCACCCGAGTCCCAGTGCGCGTCGGGCGAGTGCTCGTCCGGCTCGCTGCAGCACGACGACGACGACGACACGGGCGGCGACTCGCGCACCGGGTGCCCGCTGAACGTGGACGTGGGTGGCATCTTCTGTACTATTAGCTCCACCTGGAATGTTACGTGAGAGTTATTGTTGAAGTCCCTTATAATCTGTTCAAGAATGGATTGCATGCACAGACATAATTATACACATATCAATGCGTATTTCAGAGCTTTGGCATGACATACATTTAAAGCGGTTTTTTTTATAATTGACAAGCTCACATTCGGCAACTTTTGCAGAAGATCGTAAACGATGATACAAGCTTGCCTAAAAGAAACCTATATTCATTTGAGAATCAACGCGCTAACGGGAATAAAACTCCAGCTAGGAGATGCGGAAGTAATTACTACAAAACTTCATAGTGAATCATCGCCGTTTGCACCCAATAAATACCGTCATAGGAAAACTGTACAACCTTATTCATCATCACCCATTAACGTACCTTTTCCAACGAAAATGGTAAGCACACACTGTTTTCCTATTTTATAACAAAACCCATTTAGATAGATAAACCATTTATTTGGCGCACACAAAAAGACAGCACAACACACAAAAGTACAATATTAGATGTTAACCAAATTACCCACATGATTTTAATATAAAAACAATGTTATAAGAATTATTTTTATAATTACTCCGAGACAATATGACGTGTTGTATGGATTTCCAAGTCGCGCTGAGCCTGCGTGGTAGCTCACCGTCCACTTCTTCTCACAGAGAAGCGGTCTAATGTAGTATGCTTTACCTTGAAGTCCGGGCTGTAGTGTTTATGCTGTTTGTCCTTGTGCGCCTCGTCTAGCTGCCACTTGTTCAGCGTCAGCTTGAACGCCTCCAGGTTCGGACCTGCAATGATTTAGGTTACTTTATAGTCATTTGGAAACACAATGTTCATAATTTTTTTTTTGCATGATTTAGGGTCTATCCACATTATATATCAGGGTTAGGTTCTTAATCGTTATGGACGGGAAAAGGTTTCTTGAATACTCTTTATACGTGTTCTCGATGTTCCGAAGTATGTCTAACTACGGAAAAAGGGCTTCCTCATTTTCATTTTGGGCTTGTTGTACACATCTTCCTAGAGTGGCGTGAAGTATGTGAGATACTATGACTATTTGGCGTTGCTACGCCAGACAGCGTGCAAGGGTTTAACGCAGTAGCTTTCACAGTGCTGCACTATTTAAATGGATGAGCTATAGGATAAATATGACATATTATTTTACTAACTGTCATCCAACGCCGGTACCCTCTCAGCTCCTACTCCCGCGGCCACAAAGAAGGTGTTAAACCAGAAGTGGAACAGCTTTTCCTTCCGCATCTTCATCTTAGGCTTGTTGTAGACGTCGACCCGCACGTCGCCGTAGAGCGGCGTGCAGTGCGTGAGGTACACGCGGATGCTGGCGTCGTCCTTGCGCACCTCGTGGCAGCCGGACGGCGTCTGCGGATCATGTTGGGGGGAAGGCTGTTATTTGATGGTGTTGGAGATGTGTCCTACTTATTAATATCATAAATGTAGTATGTGGCAATAGCGGGCAATGATCCACCTACAGTACCCGGCGATAAATATTGCACATCGTCCCTTGGAAAGAGGCAATCGGCTAATTTCGGCTTCGTAGAGCGTTATCTCTGTCGCACGAAATACAAACAGTCCGGTATCTATTAGGAGCTGTTAAAACAATTATGATTTGCTTATTTTGATAATTATTTTTATTCTTTGTATAAAATACAAAAAAAGGTAAAGGTCGATGTGCAATATTTATCGCCGGGTACTGCATATTGATTTGCAGATTCTGTAAAGAAACGGCGAAATGTAAGTGTTACTATACACTACTGCACATCCCTTCGAGAAATACAGGCATGATGCTATTACTAATGTTAAGAAAAATAAAGTCCTATTGTTACAGTTAATACTTTTCACGAATGAAAAGCTATAGATCAGTTGTTATTCGGATTATTACGAAGTGAAATTTGGGCAAGGGCAATAACTGGTATAGCCACTTTATGTTTATAATGTTTCGTCAACACTTAAATTGCTAAACGGATTTGAATGAAACTTGCACACAGGTTTTTCTGGCCTGGATTTATTGAGTTTTTACCCTGTACAAGAAGTAGTTTCCCTAAGCGACAGCTAATGATGGAGTACTTTAAAAAAAAATAAGTTTATAATTTGAACCATGTTCTTTATTTATTATATGACGAGGTCGTTTTCTACCACTATCTCACCTGCTGGTAAGCGATGATGCAGTCGACCATGGTTCTCGCTTGCCTAGTAGTATCCTATTTGAAGACTCCAGGTTATAGATACTCGGGAAACACAGTTTCTGGCAGTGAGTTCCACTCCTTGCCGGTACTCGCAAGAAGCTGGAGTTGTTGTGAAACGTATTTAGTTAAGGTACTTTTAGACCAGTCATATCAAATATATGGTACACCCCAGCATTTTTAGATGTTAATTCCGGTTGATATATGAGATTTTTGGTTTTTTGTCTGTCTTTAAAACAAGAATCCATGTAGAATTATTCAAGAACTAACAGCGCCCCGCCGTTTCACAAACTATCTCTATACCAAATTTCATCTAAATCAGCAGTGCGATTCTGTAACCATCTCACCCTGAAAACTTAGGTGAAGTGAGCGTGGAGTGAGCTGTCAATAGTGTCAATTCCTAGCAAAAACAAACTCACTTCACCTAAGTTTTCACGGTGAGATTTTTACAGAATCGACCGGCTGTTCAACGGTTTACGCGTAATTGAGTAACAAACATCCAAAAATCTTCACAAACTTTCACATTTATAATATTACTAGCTTCCACCCACGGCTTCGCCCGTGAGGTATGTCGATAAAAACTATCCTATGTCCTTCCCCGGGATGCAATCTATCTCTCTGACAAATTTTATCGAAATCCGTTCAGTGGCGTGAAAGGTAACATCATACAGACAGACAAGAGTTACTTTCGAATTTATAATATTATAGTATGGATTAAGTAACTCGTGATACTAATACTCTTAAAAATACACTTAACAAATGATACTCTTGTATTAGGTGGTACCTTGAAGGAAGGCTGCGCCTGCGAGACCGTGAGCTCGGGCGAGCAGGAGCCGCCGTTGAGCATCGGCGGCGGCGACATCACGAGCTCGCGGATGTGCACGCGCGTGGCCGAGTACTGCAGCCCCGACGTGATCAGCGCCGCGTAGTACTCCACGTAGCGGCGCTGCGACGGGATCGTCACGCCTGGAAGGGAGGACAGACACCATTACATACACCAAGTAATGAAACATACGCGACAAGCCGGTAGTAAGGATCTCGACAACATCAACCAGTGCTGTGTGTATATTTGTAACAGCTTGAGTTTTTCCAGCGTATTTGGGCTAAACTAATACAACCTTGCTAACTGGGTATAATTTCATCACTACAAAAGCTATCCCCGTTTAGCTCATGAAGACAATAGAGAAGAATACTATTACACATCATTCATCATCAGAAAAAAGCACTCATCATCAAATGAACCGTCATAAGATATATTGAATCTATGGCTATGATGGTTGCCAAAGTTGTTTTCTCAAACCACTTTTTACCAGAAAAAAGAACCATCACTTTACAACCATATTAGACACCCTCGATACCGATAACCGAAGTACTACAAATTGAAATAACTAGATGTTATCTCAAAAGTATTTGTTATCTTTGATGTCAATAGTCAGACGATTCGGCAATACTCAATCAATACATCACTGCAACTTTTGTATATGATCTCACCGACTGTACATGATTTTAATCGCTGTATATCGAATGGCTTGACAGTTAGACACACGTTTCCTTTGTACACTTATTTTTTTCTGAGAAATTATCTAAAAACACAACTAGCTACGTCATGACAACAACGCTTTATTTAAAAGAGCCTCATCATACATACATAGCATAATGAGCCTACAATGTTCCCAATGCTGGGACACAGGCCTCCTCTGTTCGAGAGAGAGTGGGCTACAATATACCACGCGGGCCCAGTGGGGGGTTGATAGATGCCCTCGAATGTTTCTAGGACATGCCGGTTTTCTCACGATGTTTTCCTTCCCCGTTTTGAGAGAACCGGTGATGAAATTTTTTTAAACAAAGAAAAGCGCCTGTCTGGGTTCGAACCCACAACCTTCAACACGGTAAATCTGTCTGCCGTTGACAGTAGGCTACCACTACTTCCAAAATTCTTAATTACGGCTGACACACCCAGGTTAGTCAGCTCTGCTAGCATACTTCTTAAACAAGAAATGGTCAAATACAGAAAGTCATGCTACATCATCACAATAATGCTCTTCCACGAACGAGCCGACTTTAAAGTATGATCAACACAACATGTGGAATCAGCCCTGCTATCAAGATTCTTTCACAATAAGTGCACAGTGAGCAGTTATTGTACAGCAGTGCGATTCTGTAACCATCTCACCATGAAAACTTAAGTGAAGTGAGCGTGGAGTGAGCTGTCATTAGTGTCATTTCCTATCAAAAACAAACTCACATCACCTACGTTTTCACGGAGAGATGTTTACAGAATCGACAGGCTGTACTTGAGCCTCAAATACAGTAAATGTAAGTAACACACAGTACAGTAAATCATATAATTATGTATACAAAATATTGTAAAACATTTTAAAAGAGTAACGGTGGAGTTTCTTGCCCATTCTTCTCCATACGAAACTACCACTTATAAGGGACAACTAGAATCAATTCAATTTTTTTTTAAACGGTTTTATTTGTATATTTTGACGTTAACGTTAGTGCCTTTTATGTGCCTGTTTAAAATGAATGATTTGACTTTGACATATCTAGAAGAGGTCCTTTTAATAAGTGTTCACAGAGCTCCTAATCGCTTATTAACTAACTAATCATGAGATTAAGATTTAGAGCTATGCCTAATGACGTCAAGAGCTAAATGAGTAGCTCTTGACATCATTAGACAAACCTATAGCGACCCAAATCCCAAAACCTCCCTTAATCAACGAACCTAACTAAAAATGCACCTGCAATACTATAAATATCTGTGTAAGATAGCCGCGCCAGACGGCCGGCAATCGATACACTCGCTATACAAATTACACAAATAATAAAGTGTCATTTGCATAGAAAATGTGCGCCGACTGTTGCTACGTCGAAGTTATTGAAGGAACACGTGTGCCTTTATGAAAGTAATCGGGTTTAGCGGGTGTAGACGAAGCTGTCGAGGTTGGTAATTTTGATGTGATATTAATGAAAATACGTTTTCGTGCTGCGCCGTCCCCAAACATACTAGCATGTACACATGCTAGTGCATGCCTTTAACTATTTTCGAGAGTAATGCTGATTATCAAATATTCAGATAACTTTTATCTGAAGAATAAATATCACTTACAGTACATATTTTCTATTAAAAAAGCTGTAAAACCGTAATATTTATTCCGCACAAAAGTTATCCGACTATTGGAAAATCTTACAATAACATCAATTAACAAAAACAAGCCCTAAATAACATTAATTTTGGTATGCATTAATTTTGCACGTATGTATACTTTTACTTCTCCTAAAAATCAACCCTCTGGGTTGATTTGTTTTCACTGACCGGAAGTGAAAGTAAAAAAAAAGAAAGAAAAATTGTTTATTCCGCACAAACAAAACGCAAATTGCAAAAAAAAATTATATGTAGTTAAGTTCTATAAAACAAACAGTTACAAAACAACACAGTTTGACTTTTTAACAACTCTGAAGGAAACTTCAGAAGGTAGTTTCTGTTCTATAAAACGCTTATAAAAAATGCATTCTTGCATCCTCGGAGCACAAAGCGAAAAAAACAACGTTGTTAGTGATGTTACACAATACCTTTTTCGTCGTGGGTTCTCTTCGTTCCGTAGAACTTAAGGGCTTCGTCTGCAGACGCTTTCTGTCGGCTATAAAGTAGGTAGCAACACACCATTGTGCCTGTAACACGAAAACATACAAAATTTATACTATGTCCAACTTTAGTGTTGAAATTTGCTTTGGAAGTTAAACAATTTGGAACTTTCCTTTTGATCGTGGTGTGGGTGCTAAGATTGAGACTGGTTTTTTTTTTGAGGGTGGAAATTCATCATATGACCCCCCTCCAACTCTGGGTGGAGCGGAAGGGAGTGTCAGACCCTTACTGACTAAAACCCACCCGTGTTCCTTCCTTAGCCCTTTATGTTCCGGGGTAGCGGTAACCCTTTCGGATGATCCCGCTAAGGCGCTAGATTGAGAATGGTTGACTTTAATAAAAGTATTTTTGAGGCTTTGTTGAAATTTTGATTTTATAAAATTATACGGCAGCCTTCAAATCATGTAAATCAAAATACGTCTGAACCGAATTAGATAAAATCAGAGGCTAACAAAAAAAAAACTGTTCCAAAACTTGCATGAACAATAACATTTCCTTTATATAATACTACATCGATGGAAAATCGAATTGGTCCAAATAACCGAGGATTGTGGCACAAACATGGCCATTTCACGTCCACGCAGCAATCCTATACTTTTATATACCTTCGGGGCTGCCCACAAAAAAGGAGGCGGTTTGAAAAGGACCTTTTTTAAATTTACGACTTCGGCGTGAAAGCCGGTATACGGTGGTAATACGACCAATTATGGCGTGTAAAGAAATTTCGCAATTACGCCTTTGAGGTTTCGTCTCATTTTTGTTCGTGCAACAATGCGCCGGCCCGGCCATCCATTTCTATAGGCAATAACGCGGCACGTGTAATTCGTTGCCTTAACCTTTGTTACCGAAAACGTTCTGGGACCTATTATGCTAACTTTTATCTGTCTGGAATGATATTAGTACGTAATAATTTATTCTTTTGATATTTTAATGTTCGATGTGGCGATACACATTAACAAATGGTGTACGCAAAAAAGGTCACGTTTGTCGACGAATAATGGAGTCGTTCTGGTGCTAAAATTGGACAGCAACCCCTTTAGAGTTTTTGCTTGCAAGTTTATTGCGGGTACCGAAGAAAGTGTCAACTTAATGTGTATCCGCTGCAGGGCCTCTTTGTCGGTGTTGAGAGCAGGATACCATTTATACTTGCACAAAACTTACTTTTACCTTTTGGAGTCAATGGGGTCCTGAAACTTTCTTCGTGTCCCACTATTTATTTTACATAGAAATAACATTGCAACTTGAGGCTTTGTCCGGACGGTTATGGTATTATAGGGAGTCTTACCCGTCCGTCCCTTGCCAGCTTTACAGTGCACAGCGGCCACATTCTTGGAGTCTGTAGACAGCCAATCGTGGACGTCTTCGCAGAACGGCTGGATCAGCTCAATGTTCGGCGGAGTGTGGTCTTCTAACGGGTATCGCGCCACCTGTAATTAAAAAAAGGGGGGTTTAAAATATATTGAAGAAGTCGCGGGCAGATGCTAGTCTGAAATAAGAGTGCATACGCTTGATTCATACTATAAACAGCTGTCTGTGGTACAGGCAAAGTAGAAAATTGTTTGCCCAAAGATTCAGATTTTGTAGTAGAATCCCAATGTCTACTGCTACTACTTATCTACAAAAACTGCTATCACTCGAAGTTTATTTGATGCTTATAATAATATCCTCACGACCGTACAAAAAAGCGCTCTGCTGTAAGCTGATATTTTGAAGGTTGTCCAATGTAGTGCAGTTGCCTGTCCTGATGACGTCAAAGACTGTTGGTAAACGGCTTAAGCTGGATGCAGAAGGCAGCTGAACTGGGTGTTGGCTTAATGTTGCCTACGTTGAGCAGTAGATTGAGATATTGATGCTGGTGGTAAAAGAAAAACATTTAATGTATCCTGTGCCTATTTTTCGCAGATTCGTGGATGTAGGGAATTGTTGTAGAAGTAGTACGCGGTCTGGCAATCTGTCACTAAGTAAAAGCTTTTTAGGGTTCAGTACCCAAAGGGTAAAAACGGGACCCTATTACTAAGACTCCACTGTCTGTCTCTGTCACCAGGCTGTATCCTCATGAACCGTGATAGCAAGACAGTTGAAATTTTTACAGATGATGTATTTCTGTTGCCGCTATAATAAGTATAACAAATAATAAAAATAAAATTAAGTTAAAATTTAAAGGGGTATAAAAGAAACGTTTCTTTTTTCCCGCTTTTTATGCCTTGTGGTACGGAACCCTTCGTGTACTTACAAGGAAGTAACTTTTTCTACCGCCCAAACTTCTGCCAAATCGTGTACCCATGGAAACAATCTTTGGAGCGTTTTCTTTAAAGCGACTGACATGCTAAATAAAATTTTTGGTTCTTATTTCACAAAGTTTCCAACTGTTTCTTTTTTTGTGCAAAGAATTTGAATTATTTCAGAACTTTGGACACTTTATTAATGTTGTGGTGCTTTAGCTTGTCATATGGGAAGCGTGCTTGGAACGCCTCCAAATTTTCAAATAAACTGCATGCAATGAATTTTTATTTATCGTCGGCGTAACCTGCACTGATATAATTTAAAGAAGGGCTATTTGGAG
Source organism: Luperina testacea (assembly GCA_927399505.1). NCBI lineage: Eukaryota > Metazoa > Arthropoda > Insecta > Lepidoptera > Noctuidae > Luperina > Luperina testacea. The sequence goes on from OV656774.1 coordinate 2,839,193, forward strand.
AGATGTTTATAAATTAATTTATTGATGCAGTGGTGCGCACGGCTACACATAAAGCTATATATATATATAACCAGTGTAAGCTGACTTCTGATTGTACGAAAAACCTGCACCTACAATGAGAGGCCAGCTGAAACTGGAAATGTACAGCTTGATGTGTAGCCGTGTGTACGTAGCTTTTCGACACGTGGCCAAAATGGTAGCCAGCAAATGTACTAGCACGTGTTACTGTAACTCTCTAGTAATCTCTTGCAAGAACAAATTCTCTCATCTCCGCACTGAATTGCCTCTGGAATAAATTTTGCGCGACCTCTTACGAGTTTAATTTTAAACGATACCACATAGTCACTTCAGGAGTCTCTTAGGACGCGTTCTGTTTTCTAACACTTCGAAAAGTATTAGGACAAGAAAATAGTCGGTTACTAACCCCAGAATAAGACATAATTGTTTTCGCTCTCGGAGTTAGCGAGTTACGAGTCGAAAAACCTTCTTAGAATTACTTTATGAAGAAATGAAGAAAGAAAAAAGCTATGCCGCTTTGAAAAGAGTTGGTTTCACTTTACTAAAAAAAATAGTCTTCCAAAGTCCTGCCTATTGAAGCCTCCTGTCCTTTAAATGAAGCTAGGCTGCATAAATAAAGCCTTTTAGAACCGTCTCGTTATTCCAGACCATTAGTGATAGTGCTAATGCAATAATAGCAATTATTTAAGATAGAAAGAAAGAGAAATTGTTTATTCTGCGCAAACTCCCATATATTTCCCTCACATACGGCTTCCTTGACGTCTGCAAAGGGTGGACAATAACACATCTTACTATTAATTACAATTGCTTTTTAATTTAACGTATATTCACTCTTATTTGTTACTAGCTGACCCGGCCAATTTCGTACCGCCTCAGAATCAATAAGAACGAATGTATGAGAAAATTAATTATTTTACTTTGTTTTAGTTATTCTGATATTCGGGGCGGAAACAAATCCACAAATCAAAGATTATAAAAATATGTCCAGCCGTTCTTGAGTTATAAATGGTGTAAATAACCTGACTTAGTTTTATATTTGTTATTGGGAATTCTAGATTGGGATGATGAAAAGTGTGAGGTTATTAAAGTCTTCCAAAATTTTATAAACTGGGCATTACAGGACCCATACCTATATTGATCCAGAAATCACCAGATTATCGTCAGATCCATGTATTGATTTAGAAATCACCATATTATTGCACCATGTAGTTCCACATTTGCCGACGATATTGATCTCAAAACATCAGACGTTATGACCATGCAATTTGGGTTGCATCTGGCTCTGATAATCTCATTATAAAATAATGATAAATCTCATTGAAAAGTAGGATTAGAAAACAATAAACAGATATCACTGCAGCTGTAATTAATCGATCGTGACAATTATCAAAAGCATACCACACATACCTACATGTGTTTGTGTAGGTTACTCCCAAAACCTACAGAATTAATATTCATTTTGGGTATTAAACCTACAATTTGTATTACAACCCTAGTTTGGCAATAATCGTTCGAAACAGCAGCGTCAGGACCACCCAACATGACGCTGACATGATTAGATAAGTTACTACGTTCTATGTTTTCCTTCCATACCTACCTAAATCATTATGGAAATACTGACAATTGATAAATGTATCAAGGAAAATGGGTCGCCCATGACGTCAGAGAAGTGTTGCACGCGATATTTTGCCAATATTATACAATACATATTAGTTTATTCAATTTTATGCTGCTCTGAAAGTGTCGATGGATGTGTGAAACTGAAGACCCATATTTGGCAGACAAGTTATATTATCCTGCTATATCATATTCTCTTCTCAGTCAGCCTGAAAATAAGCTAGACTAGACTTAGCTTATTTTTAGGCTAGCTACTAATTACTAAGAATATAGATGTGAACCTTTATTCCTTCGTATGTCTTTAGTCCTCTCCATCAACCAGCTTTCAGGAGCTAGGACTCGCGAAATTTCATTCACAATAGACACCACAGCGCAAGTCCCGATAACTGTATCTAGGCACAAGTTATCAGCAACTAGAATAAGCAATACGAATCCTTGAGTCGAAAACTATGACGTCATACCAACTTACTTGCGATACAAATGAGCCCTGCACCTAGGTGTGTGGACTATACTTAAAACTAACCAATTCCATGTTCGAAGTATATTATAAGGTAGCCGAGACTTGCAGCCTCATAGTCTCATTTATTTATTTTATTCAATTTCGAAAGACCCTGGCAACATTGAAATCACCATAACCCGTTCGCTGCGACGTCCTTGCTTATATTACAGTAAGGAAATACTTATCACAATCATACTGATTGCACAGCCACACCCACTGATATTAATGTCGTGAAGATAGGACACGTTTAGAGTTTAATATACATTATTAAGGGTTAAGTGAGCCCAAAGAGGTTATTATCGGTAACATTATCAGTGAAATTTAGATGTGTTACATAAGATACTTAAAATGACGTAGATAATTATATTATTTTAATGGATTTAGTGCTTTGTAAATAAATTATGATGATAAATTAAGTACTTATTATAATTTGTTGGAGTAGCTTGATTAAATGAGTCTGTACTTAGACGTTTTCGAACTATGTTGTAAGTGTACCGTACGATAAGACCACGCCTTCGCAGGTAGTTTCAGTGTGCTAAGCCCCTGTGTAGTCTTTAAGGGGCTTACAATGCGTGCCACGAAAGATGAGACTTGACACACCACGTGGTTTGACATGCGCAGAACACGATTTTAGGTATCTTTAGCGGTATGAGGTCTGAGTGCGGGACGGGACCGGACGTCATAGGGGCGGCGGAAAGAGCGGGGGAGGCGGGGTCAAGTCTCATCTTTCGTGGCACGCATTGTACATGACCTAAAGCGCGGTCACTGTCGGACTGCATAGAAAAGAAAGAGAAGCGCTATGACACAACGCTGGTAATTTATTGCAAAATATATGAAGCAATTATTTAATTTAAAAAATCTATTGTTTGGACTAAAAGAATAAAAATTTTAGTATGTTGTTTGTAGAATAATCTAACGAAAAATCAGATTGATTGTATGTATTGTATATTAGTGTGGTTTTTATTGTAAAAAGAAAGTTTTTTAGATATATGTTCATGATTTTTTTCTATCGTATCAAATTAGTTGTATTTTGTTTTCAACACTAGTGTGTTGAAAACAAAATACAATATACAATGTCTACCTAGCATATGCTGAAGAATATCATATACAGTATGTTAACTAACAGAGGGCGTTCCCGTTAACCCGCAATAGTATAGCATCCATACATGCCAAAAAAAATATTACCATTCGAAAATAAAATGTTTTTATTTTTTTTTATATTAAAAATTTAAAATATTCACTAAAAATCGTAAATTGATACGTTATAGAAACACTCTGTACACGCGTACTTGAAGGACAGCAATTTCGGAATTTATTTATGAATGACGGGCGCGGGTGCGGTCGGGGCGGGGCGGCCGTCTCACTCGGCTTCGTGAACTCTCGGAAACGCTCGGCCAGCATCGTGCGCATTGCGTTTGGGCATTACTACTACGAATACTATTCCGCGCTACTATTTTGATTTTAAACAGGAGGTTTCGAATTTATTGACAATTAATTTTTTTTTTAAATTCGGATTATTTTATGCTTATTTTTCTATGCTGATATTTTTATTTTTATCTATTAATGATATAGATTAACGAGTTTAAGGGAACGCCCTCTGTTATTTAACATACTGTATTTATTACTGTAGTCGATCATATACTTTTATTGTTTCTAAAACTTGCATTTTTTGTCCGTTTAGGTCCTGTAAGCCCCTTAAGTCGATCAGCTAAGTCCTTAAGTACCCTATAGAGTTCTTGTACAGACGCCAGCACATCAAGCTACCCGAAACTGTCAGATTTTCCCAATCAACTTTGAACCTTATGCTTTAGCGATAAAGTTGAAAATCTACTAAAGAAATTTGACAGATTGTAGTAGCTTGATGTGCTGGCGTCTGAACGATTTTGCTGGCAGCTAGCACTGAGCTAGCAGCTGAACTAGTCACCTACTCGTTTGCCGTCAGCAACAGCGTTATATCAAGTGAAATCAAAATAGAATATCTAAAGAAAGCTTTGACGATAAATCAGAATAAAAATCTTTTTTATTAACCCAAAAGCTTATTAATTTTTTTACCGTTATTAGGCCACATTATAAAATGTATATTATTTTTTTATTCCGCTCACGGAAATTGACAACTAGACTAATTCTGCATTTATTAATCTTTATAACATCGGCGTATCGCATTATTGGAACTATAAAGATGCAAAATTACAGTGTCATTTCATTATATATAAATTATGATAATTTTATTTTAAGCACGCAATCAATGGCTGGGCAATTCTGCCCAAATAAAAAATGACAATAAAGTAAATTTGTAAAATATTATATTACGTTAAGTACTATTTTACTCCCATTTCCACGGAGCACTTTATTCTTGATTAATTTTTAAATACAAGCATTTTTTTAGGGTTCCGTACTTACCCAAAGGGTGAAAATGGGACCCTATTACTAAGACTCCACTGTCCGTCTGTCACCAGGCTGTATCTCATGAACCGTGATAGCTAGACAATTGAAATGTTCACAGATGATGTATTTCTGTTGCCGCTATAACAACAAATACTAAAAACAGAATAAAATAAAATTTAAGGGGCTTCCATACAACAAACGTGTTTTTTTCGTCGTTTTTGCCTTGTGGTACGGAACCCTTCGTGTGCGACTCCGACTCGCACTTGGTTCACACACCGGTTCTTTTTTATATTGGTTTAGACTCCGCATGTAATTTATTATACAGAAATCCAATTTATATTTAACAACTACACACAACTAGGTTCACGCTCACCAGTCACTAACGTCAAGATAAGCGTAGTAAAATATGGCTTTAATAAAAGTCATAATAAATGTTAAATATGAAAAGATTAAAAAAAAGAAAGTATAGCTTCATAATCTTTTCGATACCTACCACCCAGGCAATATCTAATATTTTCTGCTTATAAATAAATATTAAAACGATACGGTAAAATATAAAGAATACTGATAAAAAAGCGGAGGACACAAATGGAGCATAGAATTTTCTCTGTCGTGGTTAAGGGGACTACATGACCTAAAGCGCGGTCACTATCGGACTGCAAAGAAAAGAAAGAGAAGCGCAATGACACAACGCTGGTAGTTTATTGCAAAATATGAAGCAATTACCTATTTACAAACATCTATTGTTTGGACTAAAAAATTAAAACAGTATTGCTTTAGTATGTTGCTTGTAGAATAATCTGACAAATATACGTATATTAAGTATGGTTTTTTTTATTGTAAAAAGAAAGTTTTTAGAGGTATCTTCATGATTTTTAGGGTTCCGTACCAGAAAGGGTAAAAACGGGACCCTATTACTAAGACTCCACTGTCAGTCTGTCTGTCTGTCACCAGGGTGTATCTCACGAACCGTGATAGCTAGACAGTCGAAATTTTCACAGATGATGTATTTCTGTAATAAATAATAAAAAATAAAATTAAGTTTAAAGGGGTGTAAAAGAAAGGTTTTTTTTCGGAGTTTTATGCCTTGACGAGTCCGACTCGCACTTTGCCGGTTTTTTCTATCGTATCAAATTAGTAGTATTATGTTTTCAACACACTAGGTATCTACCTAGCAAATGTCCTGAAGAATATCATATATTTTTCTGATTTTGTTTACTGTAGTCGATCATTTACTTTTATTGTTTCTAAAGCTTGCGTTTTTTTGTGTTTAGGTCCTGTAAGCCCCTTAAGAACAGACACCTTTCAAGCCACCCGGTCCTTACAGTATACTGTTACTTAGTCTGCATCATCCCACTGCTGGACAAAGGCCTCTCCCCATGACTTCCAGCTCTTTCGATCCAGGACTAAAATGACAGTGACACAGTCTAGTAAGTGAAAAATAATGTATTATAACCTTAAATACAGCAAAAAGACACCGTGTATTTTTGGAAATTAAAAAAAAACACATTTTCTTTTTTTTTTAAATGAAACCTAAGTCATTTTACAGAAACACGCCACAATTTATAGGATAACAATACAAAACATTCCTAAATGGGGCATCATTAAGCAAATTACAGCTCTATCTTGCCGAGACATCGACCATTTAGTTGTAAAACGTCAGTTGAATTACAACGTCCTGCCACAAAAACTTGAATTGCAGCCGAGATACCTATATAATATCACTGAAATTGTACCTAGTATCAATTATGACTGGGTAGCACAAAAAATCACAATGACATTATTTATCTAAAAGTCATTACAGCAAATGAGTGGAGCATACGCAGTCTGTAGGTAGTAGGTATCATGTTATAATTATAACGATTACATGTCCAGATATAAGCATCTAGGATCAGATTTGACAGTTAAAATAAGAAGCTAAAAGTTGACAGATGGACAGGCTAAGACAAATTACACGAACACATAATTATGGCGAGCATTCTAAGCTTCATTAAAATATTTAAAGTTAATATTTATTTCAGCTGTTCCAGTGTTTCACATCCGACTGTACATTGTATCGATCGATATTATATTACTTGTCTATTGAGTGGCATATAATGTCAATCAAGTGTCAATTTATTTATTAAATCATATCCCGGATCACTCATCGCCCGGACAGTTAAACTCCTGACTTAGGAGCATGACATGGATAATATTAAATGTCAGGACCTCAGTAAGAGATAACGATTCCTTTTGCTGCAGTGGTATTATTTATTTTGGATAATGTAATAATTTTATTATGTCACTGCATCCCATCCGCGAAATGAGCTTTCATTATTTCATTCATATTCTTTATTTTTAACCGACTTTAAAAAAGGAGGGTCTCTATTCGACCCGTATGTATGTATGTATGTATGTCCGCGATTTTCTCAAAGACCAATGAACCAATTTTGATGTTTCTTTAATTAACGTGATCTACATACTTTCAGGAAGGTTTAAGTGTATAATACATTTCGACGGCGAAGTACCAATACCTCTTAACTGACATTTTTCGAGAAATTCACTTTTTTATCGTTTTGACCATTCGCATGTTTTAGTGGAATCTCCCAAGTGTATTTTTAGTTGCAACAGCATTTAATTAAAATGTGGAAGTACCTCCCAACTAAATCAACGCGAAGTGTCTACATTTGAACGTTTTTTTTTTTTTCAGTTTGTGTAAATCACTGACTTTGTCAGTTAGGTGTTATTGGCACTTCGCCGTTGATTTGGTAATTATTCTTATGTACGAAGTTATATGCGTAAATGTACTGCATCTCCGGCGTTTCTATGCGAATTTTGAGGATTCTTCTAGTCGGTGTCTTCAATACACCTTAGCTTGGCACCGCTTGGCTGCAATTGTATTGTTTGTAATGGATAAGGTATGCCTCAGGGGTGGTTCCAGATAAATTTGATTAACTTTGCTTGAGCAGTTTTTGAGTTAGCTTCAATAATACGATTTTTTTTCACTTAGTTTACTTTGATGATATTTTAACAGATATTTACATAGCAAGTTGTGTTCATTGAATATGGGATAGGTACAATAAAAACGTGAAGAATAAAAACTTTTTTATAAATAAAACAACCGACTACAAAAAAAGAAAACACTACAAAGTGAAAAATATTTTTAATTTCGGAAGTCGGTGTCGTGCCGCATTTTGACACCGACTTCAGAAATTAAAGTTATTTTTCACTTTGTAGTGTTTTCTTTTTTGTAGTCGGTTGTTTTATTTGTAAAAAAGTTTTACAGATATGTCGACACTAAAATGTCAATGCTCCGATGCGATTTCTTATCAGGCCGATATAAGATAGTAATAATTATATACTAGCCGATAGGTAGGTACATAATATCGTGGTCACTGAAAACCACACTGAAACTATGGGTATATGATGACACTTTTTTTATGCGTGGTGGAAATCTTTTTGGACTTCCTCCATCGTGGGGGTGACAGAGGGGGGACTCTTACCGACTAAAACCACCACGGCCGTGACCACGGTGTTTCACCTCTACCTGTGGTCGGGAGAGCGGGATTCGCATAAGCATTCAATGACACTTGTCTAATTAATATTTTGGTCAGATTTACCAATGGACCTTCCCATAAACACAACGGGTAGATAAAACTTACGTACAATACATTTTCCTGAAATTCTAATTTGGATTTATTGTGCGCACTGCGCGTGTCTGTCTGTGGTAGCGTCAAACCGAGCAGAGTTAATAATCGTGACGTAAATCATGTATTGAATTGAAACTAAATTAATTGTAGGTACGGATTGAAATACTCTAGATTTTTATTCCTCATACCATTTATGGGCAATGGGTTTGTCATTACTCGGCGTTGGAAACAGATGGATGGCATGACACAAATTTCAACCTACCTATTGATAACAGTAGCGCCTAAAACAAGTTATGTCCCAGATACTGAATACGCAAACCGTGTGTAAAGATGCAATGTACATTTGTACAGTACAATAACGTTCACACTTTACATGCTCTCAAAACGAAACAAAGACTTCAAACCTTTCCCCGTATAGCAACAACATAAGATCCAAATAAAAAAAAAAAAATCAGACAACATAATCTGATAAAAACTAGAATAGATTTCACGATACGATATATAAACATTTCTATTTCCTTGAAAATTGAACGTTTTTAGTGGAAACTGAGCGATCCATTCTGTGATACGCGTTATCAGTGAACAAGTGATAGCGGGTGTAGTCAGGGCGTCGGTGGCGACATCTAGTCTAGCACTGCGACACACGCCTGACTCAAAGAACACCCGATATAAGTAGACAGTTCAAACGTATTCTACCTACGCGTTCGTTCATCTGTTTGATTGACACAATCACAACGCGCCACGATAATGATCGCATCGTCCAAATATAGAAAGTAATATACTAATGGAATGTTCCGTTTGAGGTGGTAGTGTTACTAATTTTATTGTAGGAACGTTCATTTTAGGCGAGTGATCATTTTCCTTAGTTTGTCTTCACGTGTCATATGAAGGTCATATTGCAAGGAGTAATAATTTGAGCCAAGTTCTGAACCAATTATTTACTGAACGACCTGGCCCTTATTAGTTTGTACATTTTCATAATGAGCTTCACGAGCGAAGACATCCAGTAATAAGACGATGACATTCTACACTCTCATGAAGTTTCATAATTATTGTCGTCTCTCTGAACGTACAAATACGTATTTGATGGATTCGCCAAAACACTTTCAAACTTTCAAGTATCATACACGTGTCGTTCTGTGACGTCGATATCATTAAGGAATTTCAGGAGCGTGGAAAATGTCAATGACGCCATGGTTGGATGGCCCTAATTACGTAGTGTACATTAAATAAAGATTATACACTTGGTTCCCTTTCAGGTACAAACAGTTTGGCCTGTAATCTATGTGTACACTGTGATTTATGGACACTGATTATTATGATATTGTTCATTCCATTTACCACCTCTCCATTTAGCAATTTTCCATATAATGTTTTCTTTTCATGTTATTTTATTAAATGCATTCGTATTTAAGGACCAAATATGAATGACAGATGATCAGAACCATGCCGTATCAGCAATGACAGTTAATCCCGGATCAAAGATCATCACTGCATCATTGGCCAGATCTCCTCAATCTTTTTCCATTGATGATTATCATGCGGGTCACAGACAACGATGTGGATCTAAGCTAAGTAATTTTGTTTCCTTCCAAGCCATGACGAAGATATCCTGGTTAGACTTCGACATCGTAGGAGACCAGAGCTCTTACTTCACACAAATTATCATGCACCTCAAAAATAATCCCAGATATGAGAGACAATCTCTCCTCAATGAAAATATTTCACCCAATACTATACACGATTCGCGAATTCTTTCATACCGAAATTTATACAGAACTAGCAGCGCCCCGCGGTTCTTCCGCATAAGTGTCGATCCCGTGGAAATATTGGGACTCAAACTATCTCTATACCCATCTGGTAACAGACAGACATACTTTCGCATTAATAATATTACTATGGGTCTTAAGTTTCCTCTCTCAATCACCAATGCAACTTCAGCATTTCTTGGTTCTTAATCCTGATTAAGAGTTAGACAAATTATGCTTGGCTGGTCATTTAGAAATAAACAGATAAGCGGAAGGCGCAGTTTGACTATCGCTGGATAGATAATAATTACCAGCAAATTGGCAATATTAACTAATTGCCACAATATCATTAAAACCTTTCTTTGTCTTATTCGTTCGTTTCAACTTAATGATACCCTCTTACATTTCAAATAAGAAAGTGCCGTAATCAGATCTCGTACGGGGGTACAAAGTTATTCGTTATCTTCCACCACCAGGCGGGGTCGTCGCCCCTCATTAGTGTTGTATTTCAGATTAATTACGGTCTCAATTAAAATAATGCTTTTAATCATTTTGGCGGAGAATTTCCTTATAAACTTGGCTGGTATTGCAATGGCAATGTGGTCGCCATTTACGATAACTATTTATATAGAGAAGTTGAGAATAGCTATTTCTAAGCTTGGTATTTATTGAGTCTAAATGCAGGTCCAGCGTCATTGCACGCCAGGTTTTGACGTAATGCTGCCGATTCTATAAGTTATACGGATTTTGGATATGGAGAGAAGATAGATTTGACAACGAAAATTACAATTACAAATTGGATTCATAAATATAAATTGCTTGTATATGAGGCGAATCGGATTTGAATAACAATCACAACTTATCGATGAACGATCTAGGTGATAATTCAATCCAGGATATTTGACAGGCAATCGGAGTAAAAGCAAATGCTACAAGTTCCTCAACCCGAAGTTACACGAGTTATAAGGCTCCTACAAACAGGCGCGACACGCGATATAATCGCGCGCAACATAAAGGCACCGCTCGTTGCGCGACTTGTTGTGCCCTTGTGTCGCGCGCGATTTTATCGCGTGTCGCGCCCGTTTAAAGGAGCCTTTATAATACTAGCATGATAATATAATTATGTATAATGTAAAAGAAGAATAATCTTAGTCACAAATCAGACATCGATATCAGTAAAGGCTAAATAATATATTATTATTTACAAAATGTCACTAACACAAAAGAAAATTATTACAATCGAGACGAAATATGGGTGACCCATTTACCTCAACATATTGCAAATACTTACACACAATATTACCTAAGAGATAAATTGCCTAAAACTTGACGCAACTAACACAAATACACGCGAATGACGCATCTTGCCATTTAACACTTCTATGGCTGGCACACATTGTTCTGTAATAAATAACGTATTGAACTTACTAGCACGTTAACACTGTCTGTGACATTTTTAGACTGTATACATAAAATGCGTGTGCTGGTTAGATGACGTCACTATGACCCGTATAGCTGCCAAATGCTCGTGCATTGAGGTACCCTAGCATTTGTAAATGGCTCCCGCAGACAGGCGTGACGCGACTCTAGTAGAATAATATACTATGAAAACTTCAAGGAAATTGTTCTATTAGAGTCGCTTCTCGACTGTCTGCGGGAGCCCTAAGGCGGAATAGAAGACGTTGATAAACGTCGGAATAAAATCAACTTTATGGATGATTCAGTTTATTGTTTAATCTTGTTTGTTTAAATGATTGGAACCCACAGAGGGTTCCAATAAAGTACTCGTAAAACGCGCGCGAATTGAATAAATAATAAAAACAAAGAGAATAAACTGTGAAGAACATAGATTTGTATTTACACGAAGATGAACACATAGACGAAGCGTAGCTGCTACACGCAGAGCTAACAGAAAGAAAGTTTCAATTGTCAGTAACACGAGTTTTGAGAGCTTTTGCTGATGGCACAAGGACCAAAATTGGGTTTAAAAAAATCTGGGCAAGAGCGAGTCGGACTCGCGTACCGAGGGTTTCGTACCATCATATGTTTTTAGATTTTCATCGGCGAGGCCTATATTTGTCAGAGAATTTTAACACTGTGCACTGCGGTGTAGAATATTGCAGTTTTATATCAGCGCCATCTCTTGACCGATAATGGGACTAATGTAACTTTTGTTGATGATTTCTCAAAAAGTGTGCTCTTTGGAGACTTCGTTTTATTTTCCTGTAATCTTTACATAAACTTCTATCACATATAATAATTTGAGATTTTTCTCTTTGCAAACTTCGGAGATAAGGGGAGGGGAACGGTATTTTTTTTTACATTTTTCATCAAAAGTCGAAAACTATGCGGCCAAAAAAAAAAAGAAAAAATGTTTGAGAAAGTGCAAACTGCGCTTTATCATATGATACCCCACATGCCCTAGTAGCCTCACTTCGAAATTTTTAGACCCCCTTTCAGTTCAAAATATACATAATATTTTTATTTCTTTCTTATTTGCAAAATACTTGGGCAAACGTCGTCTAAAACTATTCCAAATTTCAAGTTGATAGCATTAGCAGTTCTTGAGATATCGAGCTGTGACAGACAGACAGACAGACTGAGTCTCACCATAAGGGTTCCGTTTTACCATTTTGGTACGGAAACCTAAAAAATGGTACTGTTGCTAAGGCGTCATTGATGTGTTCTAGCCTAGTCTATTATAGCTTTACGATATAACCAAATTGCTAAACATGAAGCTACTGACACATTTACCAAGAATCTCAAGTCGGTACATATCTACAGAATAACCAGTACCTAACTATTGCCTCAGTAAGACGTGAAACAATATTGAATATTGACTAGTACTGTGCCGTTTGACGACAAAGTAGCCTTTAGAACCGGCTAGGAGTTATGCACAGGTGTTTCTGGAGGTCACCGGAACGAGAATCTTAGCAGTCAGCTGTGAAAGACCTTAGGATTATTGTACTATGTGTACCTATGTCATTTGAGGGTCGCTTCCTTTAATGTATGGTTATATGTATTTGAAATCACCTTGCACAGTCTGTTGCCAGGACGACGAGTATATGGTAAAAAAGCAGAAGCTCTGTTGCAGAGTTTTTTGAAGTCTGTTTTTTTGAAGTGAAAACTTCTTTAGCGGCGCTGTGTACTTTTTTTGGAATGGGTAAAAACTTCTAAACTCGCGTCAGGTCACGTGACCCTGATCGAAAATTCGTAAGACGTAAAACGTAAGACAGCGCCATCTATGCACATCGGGAAGAACTACGAGGGCCTCGCGTACTAACTACGTAGTTCATCCAACGACGACGAGATGGCGCTGAACCACGGATATATAACTGACGACGAGCTCAAATACATTTTATGTACAAGGCCAATAGTATGTAAAAATGTAACTAATATCAATCGTACCATCTACGTCCTCTTCTAATACGCCTCTGCAAACATTATGGTAATCGAACAAAGGTAACATTGTGTAAAATTTCATACAGGCTCCTTATTAGTTTTTTTTCATACCGGCTTGGTGTAGAACAAAAATTCTTTGTAATAATTCTTGGTTTGCCAATTCTTATTGATTGGAGAGCTTACACGTGTACAACAGATAGTTTCGAGAATATCAAGTATCCAAAGCATTCAAGCTATAAAAATGCACTAAAAAACCGTTGATATTTCGATAATTAGGTGAAATTAATTACTTTAACGAAATGTTTATTTCTGTACCCTCGTGCCACTCCCACACTAGAAATTGGCAGAATACATCGGCAATCTCATGTCACTTTTCACCAGCCACCATCAAAAACCAACCTTTTGTCTTTCTCGTTAAATCTTCCCGATGATGATGATGTAACGTTATCTTCGAATAACGTTCGATCACGCTTTTAGTAAGTAGATATATAGTAATTTAATTTAGGTAACAAGACGTTCAAATTGCCTGCTTCATGTGTCGTGGTTTCGTGGTGTGAGAAAACATGCTCCACCGTTCTAACGTGCCTAAATTAATCTTGTGCCAAAATTTATCAAACACGACCTTATTTCATTACAATACACCCTCTATAATTGAGCACTATTAAACAATTCACAATCTAATCTTCCGAGAATTGTTGGTATTATATATTCTTCTGAACACCACTGCAGTATTTGAGGAAAACGATATTGTATTAAAGCAGCTGATACAAGTGTTAAATGATTTGGTGACAACATGTTGAAATTAAATTGAAAAATAACACTGATGTTGGCATTTATAAATTGTTGTACTGACATCTGAGTTCAAGTATCTGATCATTTTAAAGGATTATCATCTTTATTTTTTGGCAATACGGTGGCTGAAATCAAACGAAAGATTTTGAGAGAAGTTGATGTATGATTCGTGTAAGAGCACACGTACGCAAGCTGTGAGTCACAAGCGTGACTTCGAACACGCCACCTATTCATAATCATATTTGTGTTGTCACAGCTTGCAGCAGATAACGTCTCGACCAACAATTATGTAAGAGTTAACCCCTCAGTGGTGAGTGGTGACATTGGGTGTTGGCTGTACTAAAACTTGAAATGTTTGCACAGCGTCGTAGGTACGACACCAAAAGGCAATCGAATAGACGTTATCTTGACAGCGTTGAGGCAAATGCACCCAATTGAACATTTTCTGGGAAATAACACGGCACAATATTGAAATGTCAGCTTCACTCATAATCATAGATCTAATGATTACTCTTATACTCTAATCGTGAAAACGAAGAGAAATAACATTTTTGTTGAAACATTCATTAGAGATGTGACAGGTAACTTTACGTGACCCAATATTATCGAGTTATGAACCGCCATCATCATGCTAAGTACCTAGCTATTATATAGTTCATTTCTGTTACACCACAGGAACTAACATTAGCGTGATGTCCATTTATAAACACCAAGAAATCTTCATAAATCTGTTAAATTTGGTGTACAGCATTGTTTGCATATGCACACACGTTTGCCAATAAAGAAGCGTTTGGTGCATCTCTCAGTACAGCATTACGAATTCACGAGTGTGTCTTAAATCGGTACACGTTTTTATTTTATTTATTTATCTACTTACATATACCATTTCAGGATATAACCCAATGCGGTTAATGATCTTATCTTAAAAAATATTAAGAAATATCAAAGGTATAGTGCAGTTTACAATAAAATTCATGTGTGCATTGGTCTTTTTATCAGCAAGCCGTTGGTCCTTTGTTACAGCGCGAGGGTTAACGAAGAGGGAACGGTTACTATGGAGCAGGGGGACCATTCGGTAGTGATGGGGATTTGTGCAAAATATTGCATTCAACTTGTTACAATTTAATGACCGTATCGACCGCGTGTCCATTGTGCTCAAGGTTTTGAGCACAATGGACACGCGGTCGATACCGAAAAATTTTGCGAGTTTATAAAAACTATCGTTGAGAGCATGAAAACAAAAAGATGATTAAAGGTCATAAGCACACGTATCAAATCGGAAAGGGATCGGCTCCGTATCGCCTTTCGCCTCGCCGTCAAACAGGCGTCAACCTAACGTAAGCACGTAACCAAAGCGGATCAGCAGCTCCGATACGTCGACTCGGCTACGGCTAGGCGACGCCGCGCTTACGGCTCGCCGACCGCTGCTGGTTGATGGTGCAGCAGGCAGGCCGGAGAGGTGAGGGGCAAGGGTGGACAAACAGAAGTAAGCTCGGGTACGGAGAGACGTAAGCGCGGGGAGGACGAGCCGTAAGCGCGGGGACGACGAGCCGTAACGCCACCACACTGCGGTTCGTGAACCTGTCCCAAGGCGAGGTGATTACGTTACGATTCCGATTAGTGTGCGTTGCAGTAGGGAGTTTCATAAAAAGAATACTGAACGGCTCGAATTGATACGGTGCCGATCAAGGGATCAGCACCGTATTCCGGTTTGATACGTGTGCTATGACCTTAACATAACTTTTAGCTAAATTAAACAGATGATACACATTATTGTCTAATTATGAGCTCAAGCTCTGTAGAATTAAGACATTTTAGCAAACGCCGATTCTTATTTAACGAAACTGTTAGACCGAAAAATAATCGAGTCATCCTTGCAGAAGCATTTCAAATTCTGTTCATAGTTCTGACTGTTGCCACGTCAAAGAAATCTAGGCATCAAGGTATGTAAAATATGCTCGACTATAATACAATACAGCTTCCGTGCATAAAGGGTATAAAACAGAAATAACAGTCGCTAAGCGGTAATGATAACCTAGATATAGTGCGCACACTGGCCATTTGATTTCTTCCGGAATCCGTTACAGTATTACTACTACTGCCATACGAAACCACACATTTTTAACCTTTTGACCGCCACAGTCATGTATAGATGACAAACCAAAATGTGCCCAGCACGCCACGGTTCGACTACATGACAGACTGATGCCGAGGGCACGTTTTTGATTTTTTGACGTGTGGCGGTCAAAAGGTTAAGTGCAATGTTTTTAGAGTCCTATTTTGTACTGGCTACAACGGGTTAAAATTTTATCAATGCAAGTTTATAACTGAGTCACAATTCAGCATTATTTTATGCAGAAAAATAAATAGCTTCAAAGATCGTTGCTAAAAGGTTAATGCAATATCTTGTCCCTCGAGAGACTGAAAGGAAATTCAGAAAAAAACTTCGTAAAATAACCTAATTAAAATTAGGGGAGATTTTTGTCGTTAACCCAAAAAGGGTAATTAAATAATGAAAAGGTTTAATTTAAATATTTACCAAGGTGGTTGCATTGACATTGTTTCACCTTAAGGTTTGTTATCAAAACGAAATTGTAGTAGTGTAGTGTAGTCATTAAAAATAATTACTCAGATATTAACTGATTTGAATTTGTAGGGTGATGGATGACAATGTTCGATATTTAGACATATTGGAAATTGTCAAGTCTACTACGTCTTCCAAATACGCAGAAAGAAGTCTTTAAATAAACGATCTTTTCGAAAAAAAAAAGTAACGTTTTCGTAATCAAATTTTCTAATCCCAATTCACGACACTACAACGTCATCACAACAAAGCAAGAACGTACAAGGAGTTCAGGACCCTCGCTGGCAGAATGTCATTAATTTCTAACAATACAGTAAACGCAACATCTCAAACAATAATTTACGTGTAAACGTCTCCAATCACTCCAAGATTTACGTAATTGTATGTAAGAGTGTATTCCAATTACTGAACCCTACCTTATACATAATTCCGACATCAGGAGCCAGAATGAATAAGGAAAGGAGGTCGAATGACGAATCAAGTCAATGATTCCTTGAGTCATTGTGCGGGTAAAACCTCCGATTATCTAATGACGGTGACATTGACTTCAGTATTCAGGAAATCCTTCCTGTAACTCCCTTCATGCTAGTAACAAATAGGCAGAATTTAATCTCGATTTATTTTGAGCACTCAATCAAATCCAGATTGTTTAGAAGCTCTCGTGGCGAATCTGGATGTTTTGAATACGGTCTGATTTGTAATAATTATCAATCAACCTAAATTCAGAAATTTGATAAAGTGCTAAAATTATAATTTGAATTCCAGTTAGGGAAATACTGTTTGGTAATTACGGAAATTTAAACGGACAAACTTCGTTTTATATGAATAGAAACTTTGATAGGAGGTGTAGTGTAATTTGTTTGCGGTTACATTAAAGGCGTCATCCTCATAAGGACCAAGGACACCAAGGTGGATGATAACACGGAAATCCGAAGAGTTTTGCGTTAAGATTTCTAATAATCATTGGATACACACGGCTGTTAAATATAAAGCAAAAAAAAACTTGTACTCACCCTTTCGTGGAATTTGCTCGAATCATAAGACCTCTCCGAGCAGAGGTTGTATATCTTATAGTGGTCCTTGTGCATCTTCTCTAGAAACCTGTACACTTCGTCTATGTGATTCCTGTATACACCTTCTAACTTCTCGGCGGGGAAACCCATCGCTATCAGCCTGTCTGTGATATCTGTACGATATGGTGTTAAGGAAACATTCAACAATAATTAGAGCATAACATAATATAGATTATTTATTGTTGATATGGTGTGTTTGGGTGGACGCGAATACTGAATCAATTTATTTGCAGTCTAGACAAAAACTTTTACAAGGAAAGCTAAATGGATTTGTTATACCAAATAAGGTTTATGGCAATAACGACTAACTTTCGTGTCCATCCAAAAAATATACCTACTTATTCAGTTAAATATTATAATCGTAAATCGATGTTGTGTGTGTGGCTTAAGGCATAAAAATACTTGTCAAATCATATCGTGGGCGCAGAATTGGGATACGGGTAAACAAGAGAAATAACTCCTTTAACATCGAAACACTACAGTGCTAACTAATACTCTGAACTTAAAAGACAGAGCAGTTCCTAGGTCAGTATGGGTCGCGACCACGTCTTATGTAAGACAGTCGTCATATTCCTAGACTCCGCAAAACACTAAATAGGCGCTTGTGTCTCATTTTAAGTGCATACTCATGAAGTATCCATCCGACATACCCAACAATACAATGAGCGGTAAAAGTAATTGAAATCGCAGTTACATGCTCAAAATATTTGATTCATATAAGTAAATTGTTCATATTGTACCTGATAAGTTATGAATATATGTAGTGAGAAAAATAAAAGTTAAGCTTAGGTAAATATGAGCTGGTCCAGGACTTCCTCAGACTACTTATATAAACTGATTCTTATAAACGGTCACTACATGACCATACCCACATTTCAGACCTTTGACTTCTTTGTTCGGCATTCGAAATGGTTGTGATGGCAAGAAGACGGTATCAGAGTATCATGTCACACTGCAGCAGTAACATCCACATCTAAAGGATTTAGTAACTTAATCCTGGCCGGAATAAATGGCAGGAGCTGTCATTAAAGCCTGCGTCTTCTCGCGTCCCGATTGACAGGCCAACAACAAAGAAACAAGGATCCTTACAAAATCCGCTTTCTCGTCACGCATGCGCCATCGGATCAGTATTCTTTCGCTATCCACGTATGTCATGTATATGTTCTGAGGTTCTAACCGTAATGCAACAGTCATTGCACTCAGCTTAACATCGACGTGAATAAAATATTTAGCGTGTCAGTTATTTGCGTACATATTTAACAATGGCAGAACAAGGTTGCGATGTGCAATTATTCATGATTACTGGCCAAAGTGCATACATCTACACTCGCGAGCAACCAAATCGACTCAAGCCTTGACGGCGCACATATGCATTGATTTTCCTAAAACGATAAATGGTAATTATAAAAGTGATATGTCATTCGAAAGCTGGAGAATTATGCTTTCAATTAACATCAATACTTTAAAAATAAACTCAGCGCTGATTTATTGACGCATTTTAATTAGCCGTCAGCGTAAATTACCTCATTAGGAATTCGCGACTTGCGCTACGTGATCCCGCTATAAAACCTCTCCACATCCGGTTTACCTTATCAGTCGCTTGTTACAAGTTGACCGGTACACATCTCCGTAAATTGCATTCCTTGTTTTCGCTAACCCATGGATACCACACAAGAAGAAGCCGCTCAAGTTGTTGCCTTGTTGCAACAAGGGTTAAGTTAGCGAGCAGTCGCTGCCCAGCTCCACTTAAGCCAGTCTTCTGTATCCCGAATATACAGACGGTTCCAAGAGACTGGTGCCTTCAATCGGAGACCAAGAACGAGCCGCCACTGATGCACTTCAGAGAGAGACGACCGCTTCATTGTCTCAAACTCGCTACGCAATCGACACCCTACGGGCGTTGATGTGCAACAAGAACTGAGACGTGTACGACAAGTGGCTGTCAGCGAGTGGACAGTGAGAAGACGCTTGAAGGAAGCCAGCTTGATGCCAAAAAGACCTGCGACGGGCCCTAAATTGACTGTAGGCCACCGACAAGCGCGCCTTCAATTTGCTCGAGAGCATCTCAATTGGAGCGTTGCGCAATGGCGATCGGTCCTGTTTACTGATGAGTGCAGAATGTTTCTGCATGGCAGTGACAGGAGAGGCCGAGTCTACAGGCGTCCGGGGGAACGATTTTCCCAATGTTGTTTCGCTGAAACAGTGGCATATGGCGGCGGTTCCTGCATGATGTGGGCTGGTATTTCTTTAGAGGGAAAACCGAACTTGTTTTTGTGCCTGGGGGCGGCCGAGGAGGCGGGCTAACAGCTGATCGGTACATCACCGACATTCTACTCGATCATGTTGTGCCCTACGCAGGGTTTGCCGGTGAAGATTTCGTGTTAATGCACGACAATGCCCGCTGCCACACGGCACGAGTCACTCAACAGTTTCTGGAAGAGGTCGAATTACGCACGATGGACTGGCCTGCGCTCAGTCCTGACATGAATCCCATCGAGCACTTATGGGACGAGCTTAAAAGAAGAGTTCGGGTCCAGTCCCTTCAAGCGTATACGAGCTAAAGACAGCATTATTAGAGGAGTGGGACGGCAGTCCTCAAGAAAACGTCAAAAAATTGATAAGGTCAATGAAAAACAGACTGCAGGCTGTAATTAGGGCTAGAGGGGGCAATACGAAGTATTGATTTAAATTAATTAATTTTATTTTTAACATTTTTTGTTTAATTTGGAAAATACGAGACCCATACCCTTTTTCCTAAATTCCCGTTTTTCCTACTCTTGCGTTCAGACATCATTTATTTCAAAAATGATGGATGGATTTCAATGATAATAATATCAAATTAAAGCTGACATCTTAAGCTTTCGAATGACATATGATTTTTATAATTTCCATCTATAATTTTAGTTGTATCAATGTATGTGTGCGCCGATAAGGCTTGAGTCGATTTGGTTGCTCGCGAGTGTATAATTAGGTAATTCGAATGTGTTGTTTTTGGAATATGTGTGCGAGTGCGGTGGCATAATCAACTATAATGTTAACACTGCTGGCTGGTCTCTTTGAAAGGCTATAATCTACCACGGGAGCCCAATGCGGGTTGGTAGGTGTCATATGACTTCGATGTTTTGGTTCTAGGATATGCCGGTTTCCTCGCGATGTTTCCTTCACCGTTGTGAGAGCAGTGATAATGAAATATTTTACACAAAGTAAAGCGCCTGTCTGGGTTCGAACCCACGACCTACAACTCTTAAATCGGAGCCGATACCATTGGGCCACAACTGCTCCAGTGCGGTGGGCCTTGCCGAAATTGTGTTGATACATAACCGACTCAAAGTTACCCCCTTGTCTGAAATTGGATTGCTGACCCTTTTCGCTTGAATGAACGTTAACAAATAGTACTAATCAAATACCTCTATCCGTTAGAAGGAGACTGGCAAATAAGATTGGGAGGTCATCTAAGTTTTTTTTTCTGAGTGGATTTACGTCAAGAACTTGTAACTTCCCTAGTGACAAAACTTCCTTTATTTGTCTAGTCTAGTTTCCCAGTTGCTAATAGATAAAAGCACTGTTACTACAAGAGAATCAAAGATGGCGAATAGAAAGAGAGCCTTGTATCTATTGGAAGTTTGGAAGGTAATCTGTTCACGAGAGGTCTAATCTGTATTTGATCGTCAAAAAGTGCTAATGGAAGCGTTTTCCTCCTCTGTTGTTGCATGGATCACAAAAAGACATTAACTTACAACCTACTAAGTGGATTAATTCGGTAGAATGACAAATATCTTTCAAACGCATCAGTAGCATCTTTGAAAGGCTCGTTCTGTGTTGGCTTATCAATATTAGTTTCTTCGTTGTATCAAAAATAAATAAGTTGACCCAAAAAATTCCGTCGTGCACTAATTTTCTGAACTACCAGATTTCGGAATTCCCAGACCTTTGATTAAAGCTCGTGATCTAAATTTACCATCCTTCGCTTGACCTACATTAATAAACCTTGGATCTTTATTCAAACAGCATCTGATTGAACTACCTACACATGGCAATAGCCTTTATACAATTCTTCCTTAAATAGATTCTTAATTAAAGAGATTCTATCGTAGAAGTTGCGTCACTGCACTGGTCGAACTTATTCGGCGACGGCCAAGTGGCGTTAGGCTAACGGTATCGTTGCCATGGCAACGGCTGATAGGGCCAACGTACTATGGTAATACTAAAACGTATGCTATCAGATACTTCTTTAGAGACAATGAAGCGTTTGTGTATATGGAATAAAGAGAGCCACAAACTTGTGTTGGATTGAGATTTATTTTTTCATCGAAGTATCAAAAGTTTCGAAAATTTTGTTGTTGGTTTGTGTCAGTCCATCCTAAATAAACGTTTACGTGTCCCATACCATACCGATAATAATATGAGGTAGATTCACCATCAATTCGGTCTACTAGTTTACGACAGAAATTCAATAACCATTTTATCTGCATTAAAATTAAATCATTTTATTATCTTTACATTGTATAGACTCAATTTCCTTTGTATTGTATAATTGCATAGCACAGATGTGAGTTATATGTAATATATAATGTAGAGCTACCCTTTACCGGGTGATATGTCTTTCATTGACTTGATGTGCCCTGGCAGCTGATAGTATGTCATGCTCACTCAAATGTCTCGCTGACGGTGGCGTGGATCATTTAACTCCCTTCAAAATGGTTGAGCTGAATGGTGCTGATCCATGCGTCCGTGTTCGTGAACGGGCGCCGTCAGTTGGGTCTGGTCATGACTTAGCTGCCTCGGCTTATTTTTAATTATTTTATTTTTGGGTTGTTGTTTTGTTACTATTTGCTATACTTACTCTGGACGCTTTAAACGTGTAAGTCTTTTTTTTTTACTTCGTTCTCACATGTAATAATGATGATGATGATGAATGAGCGTAAACCAAACTGCATCTAATCATGTTTTGGTAGGAATATAATTATTATAAGCCAACAGAAAGGTCCATGACCCATTTATACCTACAGCCTCTCAGTTTGCTCTGTTACAGAGCGGACAACGAAGCAACGAATATGAGAAAAATTAAATAATAATACGCGAAATAATCGATAAATGTTAGTTTTATTTCAATGAGTATACAGAATATATTAAAAAAAGCACATTTACGGATTGTTTGGCCGCAATAATATATTTTAAAGGAGAAAATGTGACTGAAGGCAAAGGTCAGACAAAGCAGGTGCGAGTTAATTGCAAAGTACGGCTATATTAACGCAGACGGAGTGAATGAAGCAAGGGCAGAATGCAATGTCCTGAGCTCAATGTCGCAGTTGGAACGGGCGAAGAGTTTGTAGCGAGAAGTGAGACCTCAATTAATTTGCATCATTAAGTTTAATACTCACTAAGGGAGACCAAGACCCTTCGTGCCTCGGAAAGCACGTTAAGCCATTGGTACCGGCTGTCATTCGTGAAACTTTGACAGTCGTTACAAGTCTGACCACCACTGGGTTGTGGAGGTCAGATAGGCAGCCGGTCCATGTAAAATAATAGCATTCAGCTGCATCAAGTTATGATTGGAAACCGACCCCAACATAGTTGGAAAAGGCTAGGCAGATAATCCGACAAAGGGAGAAATGCATTGTATCCAACCGGACGATTAACCGCAATAATTATACAATTTGTGTTCATCTTTTTATGCACTTCGTATGTAGCATAGCAAACTACATACAATATGGGTAAGTAAGGCTACCGTACCCCGCGGAGGCCACGCTGGTCGGCGCCGAGGCCAGTTCTAGATAAATCTGCAAGAACTAGGTGTTTAGGTATGTCTTAATTCATGATTTTGAGCGAAGCCACTGAATTAGTAAAGTTTAAAGGTGTCTCCAGACCTGGCGAATGCGCCGCTCGCGAGCCGCTTGCGAACTGCACGCGTGTTGCTCGCATGCGGTTACAGCATACGTTTGGTGCGCCGATCTAGGTGGCTCTAGTGCAACTCCGGCAAGGCTCGAAAGGGGCGCGCGTGCAGCTCGTGTGCACATAGCTTAGCATTAGCTTGCGCGGCTTGAGTACGGCGCGTAGCTGGCGCGCGAGCAGCGCGCGGCGCAGGGGCTGCGTACGAACATGAAATGCACGCGCGCAGTTCGCAAGCGGCGCATTCGCCAGGTCTGGACATACCTTAATAAGGTGGTGTAGTATTCCTACATCGCTGTCGAGGTTAGATCACGGCGAAGGCGATGTGACGATTTGATAAGGTTTGCAGGATCAACATGGCGGAGATCGCAGAAGACGAGGTTTGAAAGGAAAAAGTGGCCTTCGCCCAGTAGTAGGACACAATATAGGAAATCAAAAAACGTAAAAACAAAAACAAAAAAAAATATTCCTAATCTGTAACATATTTTGTGTAAAACCCCATATTTATATTGAAATAAAATTACTGTCAATCAATTAAGCGATGTCAGCGGCTGGTCACTTCACACAAAATGCACCCAAAAGAAAGTGACTCGACAATTTTTCAAAGAGTAACCGTGAGGTTTCTTGCCGGCTCTTTGCCGTAGAAAACGACCAATTGGAACCGTGCCCTAAATTTTGCTATTTTGAACAACGCTGGTAGTAACTGACGTATGTCAGAAGACGAAGCAACAAAGGCAGCTCAAATAAGCGAAAAGATCCAAAATACAACGAAACAAATCTCTAACTTTAAAAAACCGACTTCAAAAAACTAATAAACACTAAAAAATTAAAAATAATATTAAATTGAAACTATAATTAAGAATAATTTAACCTAAATAACCTTACCTAACTTTAATCTACACTATATTTTACAATTTAACAGGTTTTGGAGTCGGTGCCAAGCCAAGTGTATCTATCTATTTTTTTTAGTTTGTTTTGTTGATTGTTAATATTTTTTGCTGATATAGTACCTTTTTTTTGGTTAATATTTTGTGAGTGCGGGCTTGGCACCGACTCCAAAAACTGTGAAATTGTAAAATATAGTGTAGATTAAAGTTAGGTAAGGTTATTTAGGTTAAATTATTCTTAATTATAGTTTCAATTTAATATTATTTTTAATTTTTTAGTGTTTATTAGTTTTTTGAAGTCGGTTTTTGTTTTTTTCTTAAAAATAATTTTATTTTCTAGTTTTTAGTTTAAGTTTGTACATAATTCATAGTTTGAAGTTTCTTTTTTCAATGTTTAATAGAAAGAAAATTAATTTTGTATAATATGGGTAGGCCTACTAAACGCGCTGCTCAAATGAGACAGCGCCGTTTGGAAGAAAGTAACGACGAAAAGGAAGAACGTTTAAAGAAAAGTAGGGAAAGAAATACTAGGAACATTTTAAATGAGAGTGATGAGCAGCGAGCGTATAGACTTTCTCAGAAGAGAGCAAACACGAGATTATCAAGGCTTAATGAGAGTCCAGAAAGTCATGCTCAGCGGCTCAATTTGATTCGTGAACGATTATCAAACGAGACTCAAGAGCATTTAAAAGCGCCCTTAAAAGCAAACTGGTGTAATGTTATGTTATGGTATGGCTTAAACTATGCATACACAAACAATCGCAGCAATCGCGAGACATGTGCTGTCAATTTTTAAAGATTTCTATCGTCTATGGTTAGTCCATCACCTCCTGACCTGATGATCACGAGACCAAAATGGCAAACGCCCTTCCAAACATCAAAAAAAAAAAAATTTACTAAATCAGTCGATGCCTACTCCTTACTGTTAAGGAGTCGTACCTTCCATCATCAGCTCAGCTACATGAGATGATGATCACCATACGCAAGTACTTAAATTACTTCATAAGATTTGCGAAAAACGATGTTTGGGCCCATAAAATTTGAGGGTTGCCCTCGATTTCTCCATGATCCAATCATCAGATCCTGACTTGGTGACTATGGGACCACTTCAGAAGTATCTCCTTTCGAACAAAAAAAGAATTTTGAAAATCGGTCCACATTTGGCGGAGTAATCGCGTAACAAACACACAAAAAAAAAAACATACCGTCGAATTGAGAACCTCCTCCTTTTTTGAAGTCGGTTAAAAATGAGAATAATATGAAATCCATTCAGAGCTTCAATTTAAACTTCCATGAAAATGATTCAAAAGATAGCAAGTCGACGCGGCAAGTGGTTTCAACTTTCAACCTCGTGATCGTTCAAATGAGATGTGAGCCTTGACTGGTCGCTGACCGAGACTCCTCAGAGATATGTACATCGACGTAAATTGATATCTGAGGAATAACTTAGGAACGGAAATGAGTAATACGAACTCTGAGAGATGGAAATAAGAAAAATGTGAAAAGTAACTCAATTTGTAAAGAGCTTATAGAGTCCTACTTTAGGGTCGTCCATCCTTTGAGTTAAAACTTAGAGACAAGCAATTAATCTCTTCATCATGTTTCAAAATTTTCCTGGAACGAGTTATGGTAATCAAAAGATTAAACTGACAGTTATGACATAAAAAACACGCAGCTCAGATTTCAACATCTCAATTTTTTCCATGGTCTAGCCAATATAACGTTACAAATAAAGGAGTCTATTATACTCCGTTTTTCAAAATTTGTCGTGAGAAAATCCAGACAACACAAATTTGTATGCCAGCAAAGTAACACATACTTAGAAGCAGGATTCGTCGGTTCTCTATCGGCTGCTAAAACGACAAGACACCGCTAAAAACACGTACAGATTACAACACTAAGATAACGCTAGGTGTAATAGTGAGTGACGGGTTAACTTATAAGCGCGCGGCGATTGCAAAACAAAACATTTGTTGTACGCGTCTAAAATATTAAATGAACCCGCAATCTTTCACGGCTACTGTACGCGCACAAATCGTGTGACTATGCAACTATTCGCCAGACATATATTACTGAATAGACCTTGGAAGCTTCGGCCTGCCTTTGAGACAGAGCAAGTGTCAAAACATTACTGAACTCAATAATTTTTGATTATCGTAAATCGATTACAATAAAACCTGAAATTGAATCAGTTTATGGCGAAGGGCAAAGAACGGCATAATATGACTTTTTTAATGTGAAGCAAAGACTTGCTAGAAAATTCGACGTTTATTACGAATTGTGCAGTCCAGTATTGTTCATGTAGAAACAATAATATTCGGTTTATAAGGGACATTGAGAACTGAAGCATAAATTATTTTGCAGGACCGTTTAGAAAACGTTATTAAGGTGATTTTTTAGGTCACAGTAGCACTAAAATGAATAGGTTAATTTGTTAAAGAGTGGTACTATGGAGGGCAAAATGCTATGCATAAAAAAACAAGACTAGTTTTTACTAAAGCTCGTGGACTCCGGCTGTCAAGTTACTTAGAGGGCGTGGCCATTAGACACGGCGCGTCATCGCAGCATCAAGGACGGACTGCCTCGTTCGCCCGGTAGCTTCCGCACTGGCTTTCCAATCTGCTGCCGTTGAACACTAACTTAATTTGTAGTTACAATTTTGTTAAATCCAAAATCTACTCCATGTTGCTCGTTCTAAAGTTTTTGGCAAAACTAAGTAATTTTCTGACTTATTAACCTCACCTCCAGGCTCCACCGTAAGAAGGAATGATGCTATGCACGTCGCATAAATAAAACAGAAACTGCCAACAGTTAAATTAATTGCCGTAATAATATACACTGATAGCAATAATTGCATACATTGTTACAGTCACTGAAGATGGTGGTCATTATGAAAAAAAAAAGGAGTATTCACAATAAAAAACAAACACAACCAGTGAAAACGAACACGAAGCGATATGGTCGACGAATAAAAAAACGAGAATCATTTACGTAACTGCTTGTTGCTACGGCGGAGTACAGTGTACAACGCAAATGAGTTCAAACATTTGATCTAACGCAGCGTAACATTGGTACAGAATACGTGCAGTACATGAACACGCACAGTTTAGTCTTTAACAATAAATCCCCCTTTTCGAATAAGCTTCTACTATTGAACCGGCTTAGGGAGCAATAACCTAAAGAGATCCAATTACACAAAGGAGTTCAGCGCTGACACATGTGAAAAAAGATTATCTACCATTTGCAGACTGCAGACTTAAATTATGCATGCAAGGTACCATAGCGTGCATATGAATCACCCCAGATGACCTAGATATAGACAGTTCAATAAGTGTTTAAATAATGCAATAGAAGACGTTCGGTTTGTCTTTAAATGGGGAAATTTCTAATCGATCGTCTGGTCGCAACACAATCGCCTTTGAAGTCTTTGTCTTGCAAATAATTTTAGCTATAATATTCAAAGTGATATAATAAAGTTGTTCTCTTCATATTTACTTTTCAGAAACATAGAACAAATAACAATATGCTTCAATAGAGATGAAAAAGTCTTCCGAGGTTTGGTCGTGATCGTGATTAAACAAATGGCCCAAAAACTCATTCAACAGCAGCAGAATCAAAACGTTCGCTCCAACAACTTCATCCATAATCAGCTTCATTTACAGTCATTAGTCGAAACACGAGGCCATCCTTTGGGAGCACCGAGAGAATTTCCTCGCCGGAATATCATGGCTAAAACACCATTGCCTTAACAAGAAAATGAAGCGGCCAAAAGTCAAGATGAGATTTTAATTAAGTCATTAAATCATGACACGGGTGACGGGACCCGAGGGCAACACCACAAAATTATAAAATAAGGCTATACAAAGTGCCAAACATGACAAATTGCGTTAAACGAAAGTGTACAAACATGACGGTGTGTTTAAATGAGTTCACAATTCGTTTCTGACTTGGTTAACTGTTGACTTTAGATCTCAGACAGTTAGATGCGATAGAGCAGGTTTTGAAATGAAGTAATAGTGAATGTTAATTATTATTGGTTATGATTTCTGAACAATATAATTTAATTAATCACGCGAAGTTAATACCATAAAATATTGAAGTGGCGTTCAAGTTTGATCTATTCTTCTTTGCATCCAATCAAAAAGTAGTAACATGATAATATTACCCGTATAAAGAGGATGTAATGGAATGAATATTGAGTCCTTGAACAAATCAACTTTGTCTAGAAAATTGGTATCTGATTAAATAAGAAAGAAAATAGGATAGATGCAGAATATTGAATGGGAAAACCAAAGAGAACTAGTAAGTTATACAGGGTTACTGGTAACTCGACGTATTCCTTGCTGGACGTCATAGTAGGGTTAAAATGCAATAAATTAAGCCACCAAATGTTCTACCGAAGTTCAGTAGTTTTTGAGTTAGATAGGTTTTTAGTGTTTTTATGAAAAATCCCAGATTAAATCATTTGAAGCCAATTTAAAAATTATTTACGGCGCGACTGTACTAAAATTTACGTTATTATCATAGTTGACACCATAGCAAATCAATGTTAATAATTAAAAGTTAAAAAATTACTAAAACTTTGGCGAAAATCACTAATCAAACATTATTTTTTTGTATTTTTTGCCATTACTTCATAAATAATATTGTCTAGTGCAAAAAAAAGTACTACGCCTGATGTACAAATTACTAGGAAAACATCCTCGTCTTTTCAGCTATCCAAAAAGGTATAATTGTTAATACTTTTGCATGTGAAACAGGGAAAATAACAGTTTTATGGGGGGCAGGTAAAGTTGTGAGACGGTCAACCTATTGTTTCAGATTCGTATTATTCGCAGTTTTTACCTGCGCTTGAACATGAAACACTCGGTAAGCGTTGTGATTGGTCGCTATTGTTCTTTCGGCATGACACGGGGTGGGACTTTGCAAAATCTGGTTAGTTAGTTTCAACTCTACGTCGCGCAAGCTCGTGTTTTGATATCTGGCTATTTCCTTGCTCTTGTGCTGTGCTGTGCCTTCATAAGTGCTGACTATGGCTGCATATTCTAATCCTGAATACGCTGACATAATGTACTGTTACGGACTTTGTGACGGTAACGCTGCTGAGGCGCGAAGACAATATCAAGTTCGCTTTCCTACCCGCCGACTCCCACATGTTACTGTCTTTGGATCGACTTATCGGCGATTATCTGAAACTGGCAACGTCCAAAGAAGCAGGCAAATTGACACTGGTCGTTCCCGGAGATACACGGCTGAGGACGAGGAGCTGATTCTTCAACGTTTTATTGACGACCCCAACACATCAACAAACATCGTAGCGCGCGAACTTGGTATGTCTCAGTGGAAAGTCTGGTCTGTAGTTAACTTGTCAGGTCGACATCCATACCACTACCAACCTGTCCAGTCATTAGAAGAGGGAGATCCGTCGAGACGGCTGGAATTTTGTCGTTTCATGCTAAGTGCCGACGCCGAATGCGCAAACTTTTTAAAAAACATTCTGTGGACCGATGAGTCATGTTTTGACCGTGATGGTATCACAAATTACCACAAATTGCATTACTGGGCACCGAAGGCAGAAGCAAACCCTAAGAAACTGAAACAAACCGCATCTCAGCGTAGGTTTTCGCTTAATCTTTGGATGGGTATTATCGACGACAAGTTAATTGGCCCATATTTTTTACCCCGAACACTAAATGGGGAACTTTATGAAGATTTCCTAAGAAATCATTTAGCCGCTCTACTCTCGGATGTAACGGAAGAAAGAAGAACAAACATGATATACCAACATGACGGATGTCCAGCCCACTTCCGAATCACAATTCGACAATTGCTGGATGAAAACTATCCAAGCCGATAGATAGGGCGCGG
The DNA here is from genome assembly GCA_927399505.1 of Luperina testacea. Classification (NCBI taxonomy): domain Eukaryota; kingdom Metazoa; phylum Arthropoda; class Insecta; order Lepidoptera; family Noctuidae; genus Luperina; species Luperina testacea. The sequence goes on from OV656774.1 coordinate 2,869,584, forward strand.
TGGGCCGATTCCGTGGCTTGCACGAAGCCCTGATCTGACGCCGCTAGACTTTTACGTCTGGGGTCATATGAAAGAACTAGTTTATGTGACCCCAGTAAATTCAATTGAAGAATTAAGGGAGAGAATCACAAATGCGGCGGACCAGATGAGGGCAACAATAACATCAAGAATCACAAAAACCGAAGTAAGAAAGCGAATAAGAACGTGTATTCGAAACCGAGGGCAGCATATTGAACAAGACGTGTGAAATTAGTGAAATTAAAGTTTTAAATTGATATTGATTAAAAATAAAAATATTGTTCACGAAATTGTTTAATTTGATTTTTTGAATAATCACCCTTTCTGTACTTAATCAAAAATGATCTTCATTATGTAGTCCATGATTTTGTATTAAGGCCAGGATCTTCGAGCGTAGTAGGCATTTAGCGTTACCTCCGTCCTCGCGTGGCAAATGCCGCGAAAGCGCAGTTCGAATGAACTCGCTGACCCCTGTCACGGTTATTTTTATAAGTAATAGTATTGTGAATCGGCCCTATTCTTGAAATATAGGGCTGCTCGTCTACAGTATTTTAATTTCATCATCCTACTTTAGTTTCTTTCTAGTCTTGTGATTGTAAATATTATATATTTAACCGACTTCAAAAAAGGCGGAGGTTCTCAATTCGGATATTTCTATTTTTTTTTTATGTATGTTAGGGGGGGCATAACTCCATCGTAAATAGACAGATCTGCAATTTTTTTTTGAAGTGAAAACTTCTTTAGCATCGTTGTGATGTGATTTGAAAATTTTATGAAACGAAAAAGCAACAGTAAAAAGAGACATGAGATTTAACGTGGGAGAAAATGAGATAGGAAGCATTATACAGTGTTTTTGTTTTTTATTATTACAAATGACATCACATTTAATCCTATGCTACTAATTTGTGGTGATGATGATGATGAGGATGATGGTGATGGCGATGGCGATGGTGATGGCGATGGTGATGGTGATGGCGATGATGATGATGGCGATGATGATGATGGCGATGGTGATGGCGATGGTGGTGGTGATGGTGATGGCGATGGTGATGGCGATGATGATGATGGTGATGCGATGGTGATGGTGATGGCGATGGTGATGGTGATGGCGATGGTGATGTTGATGATGGTGATGGCGATGGCGATGGTGATGGCAATGGTGGTGGCGATGGTGATGGCGATGATGATGATGGTGATGCGATGTTGATGGCGATGGTGATGGCGATGGTGATGGCGATGATGATGGCGATGTTGATGATGGTGATGGCGATGGTGATGGCGATGGTGATGGCGATGGTGATGGCGATGGTGATGGCGATGGTGATGGTGATGGTGATGGCGATGGCGATGGTGAAGGATGGATGGATGGATGGATGGATGGATGTTCTTTAGCATCGTTGTGATTTGAAAGTTTATGAAACGAAAAAGCGACAGTAAAAAGAGACATGAATTCATAAGATTTAACGTGGGAGAAAATGAGATAGGAAGCATTATACAGTGTTTTTGAAGGTTTCATTTCTACCACGTGTGAATTGCACACATGCTGTTTTTTTTATTTTTGTAAAGATCTGATGATGACTTTCAGAGACAAACAACGGAACTCTTCAATAAATGCCAGCAAATCAACCGCGATTGCTGCTATAGCATATGTAATCGCAATCACACAACATAATATCACGCCTGTACCCTTCAAAGGGTAAAGCAGATGTGTTCAATAGCTTTGTTACTGATATTCACATAGCAAGTAGTGACATATGAATTTGTTTGGGGTAGGTAAGTACAACTAAAAAGTGAAAAATAAAAACTTTTTTACAAAAAAAAAACCAACTTCCAAAAAAAAAAACACTACAAAGTGAAAAATAACTTTAGTTTCGAAAGTCGGTGTCAAAAAATGAAAATATATTCTTCACGTTGTAGTGTTTTTTTTTTTTGAGTCGGTTGTTTTTTTTGTAAAACACTTTTTTTGGTTGCTTGAATTCGTCAATAAGTTTTTTTAATTAAATCTACTAATCAAAAACACCACAATACGTATTTTTATTGAACTCTTCCTATTTCATTCACAACAAATTTCATATTTTTAAATAAAAAAACAGCAAGTGTGCAATTCACACGTGGTAGAAGTGAAACCTTCAAAAACACTGTATAATGCTTCCTATCTCATTTTCTCCCACGTTAAATCTTATGAATTTACATGTCTCTTTTTACTGTCGCTTTTTCGTTTCATAAACTTTCAAATCACAACGATGCTAAAGAACATCCATCCATCCATCACCATCACCATCGCCATCGCCATCGCCATCGCTATCACCATCGCCATCGCCATCACCATCGCCATCACCATCTCCATCACTATCATCATCATCGCCATCACCATCGCCATCACCATCGCCATAACCATCGCCATCGCCATCACCATCGCCATCACCATCATCATCATCGCCATCGCCATCACCATCGCAATCACCATCGCCATAACCATCGCCATCGACATCACCATCATCATCATCGCCATCACCATCGATATCACCATCACCATCGCCACCACCATCGCCATCACCATCACCATCGCCATCACCATCGCCATCACCATCGCCATCATCATCGCCATCACCATCACCATCACCATCGCCATCACCATCGTCATCGCCATCGCCAACACCATCACCATCATCATCACAAATTAGTAGCATAGGATTAAATGTGATGTCATTTGTAATAATAAAAAACAAAAACACTGTATAATGCTTCCTATCTCATTTTCTCCCACGTTAAATCTTATGTCTCTTTTTACTGTAGCTTTTTCTACTGTAGCTTTTTCGTTTCATAAAATTTTCAAATCACAATAATGCTAAAGAAGTTTTCACTTCGAAAAAATATAATATTTTACCTATACAATCACAAAACTAGAAACACAAACTCAAAAACTCAAATTTTGCAATTGAATATAAACCTTATTCCGTTGTAGTAAAGTTGAAAATCTATTACAGATATTACGATAATTGTAAATTTATGGTACCGACCTGCTACTGCTAGTACTGTGACGAAAGCAAGAGAACCTATACAACTACAATATTATTCTGTCGCGTCGTCTTATAAGTGGGTAGTTATAAATACGTAGAAAAATAATAATCAAAATTACCTTATTTTTTTTAAGCTTTGCAGTTCAATGCTGAACGTTTTTTTTTTCTTTCTTCTGTTTTTATTCCCCATAATTTAATCTTAATTATCACTTATTACAATTATATTATAACAAACTAATATTTAGTTTAATTATTAATACTAGAACCTAAACAATATTTACAGACTGAATTTTGAAACTGTATCACAAACACGGAAATTAACTAACAATATTATAACGTATATTTCGATCGATTAGCGGGAACGCGGCGAGCCAGCAAAAGCGACACAGGTCCTACCTCGGTAACGCCCGGCGGGCTACTGAAGTGAAGCGCGCAGGCCGCCTTTTTAGATTATATCTTGTTAAGACAATAAAAATCAGTTTTGAGAAAAATTAACCGTAGAATGTTCTACTATACATCATTGCCTATTTTTTCATATATTTTTTGCGAGTAAAAGTTAAGTCTACTTCAAATGCGACTTGAAAAACGATTAAAAACTTCGCTGTTTTCGATTTGTTTGCGATTTTTTATGATCGAGTGAAGTTGTAAATATCGTGTTTTGAACCATAGAATAATCAAGAATGTTAGTTAAACTATGCCATATATTTTTTTCAGATTAAAACAAAGAATATTTGATTGTTTAATGTTGAATCAAAAATAGGTCGATTCCGAGATTTCCGAGAGTCGTGGCCTTAACTATCATACCTTTTTGGATAGCTGAAAAGACGAGGATGTTTTCCTAGTAATTTGTACATCAGGCGTAGTACTTTTTTTTTCACTAGACAATATTATTTATGAAGTAATGGCAAAAATTACAAAAAAAATAATGTTTGATTAGTGATTTTCGCCAAAGTTTTAGTCATTTTTTAACTTTTAATTATTAACATTGATTTGCTATGGTGTCAGCTATGATAATAACGTAAATTTTAGTACAGTCGCGCCGTAAATAATTTTTAAATTGGCTTCAAATGATTTAATCTGGGATTTTTCATAAAAACACTAAAAACCTATCTAACTCAAAAACTACTGAACTTCGGTAGAACATTTGGTGGCTTAATTTATTGCATTTTAACCCTACTATGACGTCCAGCAAGGAATACGTCGAGTTACCAGTAACCCTGTATATTCGAACAACCTTCCGGTCGATTCCATTAACAATCTATTACGGAACCATAGCGGATTTGGTAAATTTTTCCACAACCAAACTAGATTATCTATCCTGTACAACTTTTGTTATTTATTATTTTTTGTCTGTTGCTAAGTAAGTTTTTGCAAGCATCGAGGAAACTCTCCAAAAGACGTAGGTGAGAAGTCATTCAATCAGTCTGTCTTGTTGCTAGACTGCGAATCTGCATTTGGCATAATAATATTTTCCGTTAAGATTTCACTTGGAACGAAGTTGTAAGATTAAACGTCATTATCAACTTTGACCCGCAATCAGCTCAATTCTTGACTTCAATTACGTAAATCAGCACACGATTCTGCCGAGCAGATAATCTCGTTAGAAGCAATTATCGTCATTGCATGTACACGTATTTCAGATGGCCGCTAATTAACACGTTTTATAGTTTCTGAGCCTAGTAGATGAAGTTTTGTTGAAGGAAAACGTGGTGATAATATCAGGTTGTCTGATATTCCTATTCATGGAACTGTTTGACGATAAAGTGACAAAATTAAAGGTAATTAACTCATTTAATTGCATGTGGCAACAAAATTGTGCAAGTTTATCGTAACAGTCAAAATTTTTGATTTTGCCACTGTTTATCTATACCAAAGCCAGGAACTGTTTGACGATAAAGTAACACAACATCACCTCTTGTCAAACAATTACATGTGAAAAAAAAAATTGTACTAGTTTATTGTAACAGTCAAAATTTTAGACTTTTCCAGTGTTTATTTGTACCTATACCTACCAAAGCCATGTTACAAGAGTTGGGTTAAAGGCACAGGATAAAGGTTTTTTACATATAACATTTTACAATGTAAGCCTTTTGCATTGAATATTAACGTGTGCCAAAGTATGAGTATTTGTAACAATGAAATACGTTACTTGCAATGCCCGTAGTAACCATCGTTACAGGCCTATAGATCTTTATCGACAAAGTACTATTTAGAGGCCATGGGAACTCTATGCGTGACGTCGTTATCTCGTTTAAAAATAAAAAGCATAGGGAATCCTCTGACAGGAAAACGACATACGTGCTATGGCAGAACACAACAAAATAATTGGCACGCAACACCTCCACAGAAATGGGCGTCTTCATCTAATTTTGTTTTAAAATCACGTTCTCCCAAAAAAATAAAGCAGTCTACGGGCTAAAAGTTAATTAAAAAGAGGTTCAGAGCCATCAGAGCCCAGTTATGGAAATGAAGTAATGTTGCTATGCACGTTAACTCGTCATATATAATTTCACTACACATCTTTTGAATGACGACCTTGGGTTAAACAAGTTAAACGGTGCTTTATATGGAAACGAAACGGAAGAGTTACATATTTTTTAACATTTTCTGAGCAAAAGGGACGATATTATCAGCCCAGTTAACTAAAAAATATCAATTGCTTCGTTTAGAACAGTCGAGGGATTTGATTTTGATCGTAATTTTTGTATCATGTGGCAAGAGTTACAGAATAAGTTTTTTTGCCATAGCAGTGGATTTCAGAGCAGCCATCATCCAAATGGATACTGACTATTACTGATATAAATAGTAAGTATTATCTCAACGTAGTAGCTTAAGATATGCTTGATATAACAATTAATTATCAGTCCTACAGTACTAACAGAATATAATAGGCTCAACGCGAACGTTTTCCTATAGATAGCTAAAGGAAAACGACGACCCTATTATATTCTAGTCCAATTCTTCTTCGATCTTGCGCCACATGCCCTGTCACCTGCACACGTGAGGACCTAATGGATGAGGTCAGCAAATGGTATTAGCGTTGCTGAATTTAAGGGGCTTACAGGACCTAAACACAAACAGCGCAACGCGTAGTTTTAGAAATAATAAAAGTATATGATCGACTACAGTAAACAAAATCAGAAAAATATATGATATTCTTCAGGATATATGCTAGGTAGATAGTGTGTTGAAAACATAATACAACTAATTTGATACGATAGAAAAAAATCATAAAGATATCTCTAAAAACTTTCTTTTTACAATAAAAACCATACTAATTAATATACATACATACAATCATTCTGATTTTTTGTCAGATTATTCTACAAGCAACATACTAAAATACTAGTGTTAATTTTTTTGTCTAAACAATAGATTTTTTGTAATTAAATAATTGCTTCATACTTTGCAATAAATTACCAGCGTTGTGTCATCGCGCTTCTCTTTGGGTCATGTAAGCCCCTTCATCATAATCAGCCTATATTGTTCCCACTGCTGGGACACAGGCCTCCTCTCTTCGAGAGGGAGTGGGCTATAATCTACCACGCGGGCCCAGTGGGGCTTGGTAGACGTCACATATCTTCGAATTTTTGGTTCTAGGACAAGCCCCTTAAGGGTAAACAAAATTAAAAATTATATATATTTTTGCCATCGACACGCTAAGAAAAAGTACCTGTATGAAAAGATTTGGGTTCTTAAATTTGTCAAAAATATTTTTGTTGTAGTTTTTATGGATTTAGGTAAGGCGAATTTCACCAATGAAACCCGAAAAATCAGCACAGAGCTGTCAGTGACATCAATATTGGGGAATATTGACACTGACAGCTCTTGAACGCAGGTTAGATGTGCTGATCGCGTTTAGTTTCCTTTTAATATCGTACAGAGAAAAGATTTGATTTTTTGTATATTTGTTAGTGCTTGGCCAGACTGGCAGCGCGGACGCCGCGGGTTTTACTCAAACATAAGAACTTCCATTTGAGTGTCCATAGTGGGCACGCGGGCGCGGAGGGCGGCGTGGAGAACGGCGCGGGCAACTCACGCCATAGCTCGTTCATACAACTGGCCGCAGTGGGTGCGCAGGTGGCCCGCGGACTGCGGTACTCAAACTCTCGGTACTCGGCGTACTCGGCGGGTTTTTTGATACTCGTACTCGGCCGAATAACTCGGTTTGAATGCCGAGTATATTTTGTTTAAGAAAAGCAATATATTTAGGTAGATATAATTAAAACAACAGTGTTAATCAAAAATAAAGAAAAACAAAGAAATTGTTATAAAGTTGGAAATATACAATCAAAAAGTATTTATTACTAATTTAGGAAATCTTTGACAATCTCAATTAATAAAATCAAAATTATGCTAATGAATGAGTAGTAATGAGACAAAATTAAGAGAACAGTAATAAATAATAATCAATATTTAAAATTGCGCGAACCTGTTTGTACTTGTTTACGCGCGCGAAATGGGAATTTGATTGAACCGAGTTACTCGGCCGAGTACTCGGTTGAAAAAAAAATTGAGCCGAGTAAAACTCGGTACTCGTTACTCGGCGCATCTCTACTAATAAGTAAGTCTCTTATCTGTTATAATTATAATATACCTGTGCTCTTAATGTACATTATCATGCCTCCATCTATTAGAGGCAAATGAGCAGATGCCTTAGCTTAGAGCATTCATCACTTCCTATAGTAGTCCATAAAGACTGCATCAGACCATCTGTGATGACTTTGTGTACTCACTTCATCACGGTTTTATTACATGCATAGATGTTGAGTGGAGTGCGAATTATCCCGAATGTGTTTATGTCTCGCCGTCGTCGACTAAATGGATTAACTTCCAATATTATACACACAGGCCAATTTTAGTGCATCACATCACGTGTAATATTGTTTTTACGACGTGCTGTTACTTCCAATGTCAAAAGTAAGAAACGCCGTTGAAACAATCGAGCGGTTCAACAACTTTTTTTTATTGTTAACAGCCATTGTTAATATTGCAGACCTTTGTTGTATGCTAACGATTTGGGATTAGGTAGTTACATTGATTTTTTAGAATTGCATATTATAAGTCAATGACCCCGCACCAGACGTAAGGCGCAGACTTTTTTGTAATTTCAATCTGCCACAGTGACCATTAATGTCGTTGAATAATTATGAAACCTGAATGTTTTAATTTGCATTGTTGTTCACGGCGACGCCATTTGCATTTGTCGTCCCCTAATTTGATATATAATATAATCGTTAAGGCGACTACATGACCTAAAGCGTGGTACAGTTCGTGACACGTAAGAAGAGACTTGACCCTGCCACCCCCGCCTCTTTCCGCCGCCCGAGGCCGCCCCGATGACTCCCGGTGCGGGACGGGGAACGGGCGTCATCGGGGCGGCGGAAAGAGGCGGGGAGGCGGGGTCAAGTCTCTTCTTACGTGGCACGAACTGTATTTGTCGGACTGCATAGATATTTTGCAATAAATTACGAGCGTTGTGTCATCACGCTTTTCTTTCTTTTCTTTTCTATGCAGTCCGACAGTGACTGCGCTTTAGGTCATGTAGTCCCCTTAAACGTTTTTGTGGGACTAAAAAAAATCTAATCGATTTTTTTTATCAATTGTACTCGGAAAGCGATGCGATTGTAAATTTTTGATAAATATTTATAGAATGCATTTCATTTTAGTATATAAATAAATCAAGATTGATTAGGTCTTTCCACGCGTGATGATGCTCACTTATTAGTAATCACCAGTGATCGGACTAGGTAGATTGAACTGGGGTCATTGATCCGAAACGTATATATTACTATGGACATTCCTCCGGAATTGGTGGATTATTAAAAAAAAAACGGAACTTATGTAGGAATTGTATTCTGCCAGAGTGGAAGGAGTCATTTGATGATTTGCCATCCTCAAAAAAAATGTAGGAATTGTAATAAAATGAGCAATGTTATTCTTTATTATTCTTCATATTTTTTTTAACGGCACACAGTCACGATTTGACAAAGCCCAACGACCAATCAGAACAAAAGATCATGGGTGGTACAATAACCGGTTATCAGAACAATGCGTACGCCCGCCGACGACATGCCAGGTAGTTCACTCGTTTACTTCGGTTCGTAGAGTGCGCATCTTTGTTTGTTACTGTGTTGTGAAAACGTTACTTGACCCTGGCTTGTGTACATACTGACTTCTGGAATCTGCTCTAAACCACGATTTGGCTCGAATATACGGACTCAGATTTTTCACTATTGAATTGGATCTACATATTTAAACCAAGCTTTGGTAAGTAATATTTTACTAGTTACAAGGAGTATAAAGCATGTTTGGATGTACTATAAGAATATTTTAGTATTGTGTTTGTTTGCTTAACCTGCAGAACATACCATGAGTCTTAATATTGTTAAATCTTTAATAGAGTATGAACCAGTGAGCTTAGTGCGAAACAAAATTATGATATTCTAGTAATGTTACCACTATTAACCGACATTTTACTGGAATCCGTATATAATTCGAGTGCCTTATTCAGGTTTCTTTTGTTTTTTGGGTACTAAAAAACAACATCATCCGACATTTTGTAGCGGCGGCCATCTTGAATATTAATTTTGTACAGTGCACTATATTTTACTTAACAAACCCTTTCATTTGATACCCATATTGACGGGATTGAAAAAAAACTAAGTTGTCCGCCATCTTGTAGCGGCAGCCATTTTGGATTGACAATAATATTGAATATACATAATTGTATTGTCACCAGAATCAAAGGCGAATACCAAATTTTAGATCAATCGGTTGACAGGAAGAGGGTGAAATTTCAATGACTAAATTTGATCCACGAAAAATAAAACAAACGGAGTAAGCTAAATAAAACCGTTTAAAAACAACAACTACTAAATAAAATGTAATTTTTTCATGTCTTTGTTTTAGGTGATATACGAGGTTCCATCTCTTCAACAGAGTTCAGATATGGCAAACGTCAAGGCTGAAACTGTAGAAAAATGGATATCCGGTCACCCCGAACTACTTTACGATCACGCTAGTGGTACAATATACTGTTCAAAATGTGAAAGCCATTTGAAAACCATAAATAAAGGAATGTTTTAGGTGATATACGAGGTTCCATCTCTTCAACAGAGTTCAGATATGGCAAACGTCAAGGCTGAAACTGTAGAAAAATGGATATCCGGTCACCCCGAACTACTTTACGATCACGCTAGTGGTACAATATACTGTTCAAAATGTGAAAGCCATTTGAAAACCATAAATAAAGGAAACGTTAAAAGACATATCGAAGGAGCAGTACACCAGGGAAAGTATAAGCGGCCCGAAGAGGAATTTTATTTCGATCTTATAAAATTTCTCGTTTTGTGCAATATTCCGTGGTCTCAGATGAAAAATACTACTTTTCAAGATTTCTTTAAAAAATATATGTGTAGTACCTGTTGTTGTACGTGTACTAATCGCACTCTGCCAGATGAATCACAGTTACGGAAAGTTTACTTGGACAAGTTTTTTAAGAATAAAATCAATTCGATTCGGCAAAATTATAAAAATGAGAAACTATGGATATCATTAGATGAAACGACAGACTTTTTAGGTCGCTATATAGTCCATTTTTTAATAAAACCATTACATCCTAGCTATTTGACTAGACCTTATTTGGTAGCATGTAAAATGCTAACTGTAGTTAATGGACAAACAATCACGCAATTTGTGTTGGAATGTTTGGAAAACTTTTGGGAAGATTCTTTTGAATCGAAGGTAGGTAACATTCTTGTCCTCTGCACTGATAGCGTTGCATATATGCTGTCTGCAGGACGAAATTTAAAACAATACTTACCTGAAATGAAGCACGTAACATGTTTGGCGCACTCTCTTCATCGCGTATCTGAGCAAATTAGGTTAGAATATCACGATGTTAACATTTTAATAGCAAATGTTAAAAAGGTATTTTTGAAAGCCCCAAGTAGAGTCAAAATTTTAAAAGAAAAATATCCAGATTTGCCGCTACCTCCCCAACCAGTTGTTACAAGATGGGGCACTTGGTTAGAGGCAGCATTTTATTACGCTCAAAACTTTGAAAAAATAAAAGAAGTATTATCTTGTTTAAGCAGCTCTGATGCGGTATCTATTCGAGAGGCAAAAAATATTATAGAAAAAGAATATTTAAAAGAAGATTTAAATTACATTAAAGACAATTATTTTATAATTCATTTGTCTTTAAAAGAATTGCAAAAGCATAATTTATCGTTGACAGATTCACTTTTAGCATTTGACAACGTCAGAGATGCTATAAATCAGTGCAATTCAGAAAATATAAAAAATAAAATAGAGCATGTTATGGAACGAAACCCAGATTTAGACACACTTAGAGAATATAGTGAGGCCATTGAAAAAAATGAAGCACATAATTTAATACTTTTTTTTAAATTTGCTCCTTTGACATCGTCAGATGTAGAACGGTCTTTTTCCATTTATAAATGGATTTTAGATGTTAAAAGAAATAGGTTGAAAATAGAAAATATAGAGAAACTCATAGTTATATATTTTAATTGTAAAGATCAGGATTACCAGGATGCTAATTGCTAATATTGTAATCGATGAAGAATAAAAATGTGAATAAATGTAAAATGTACATATTTAACAATAAACAATGTTGATTTTTATTATCTTTTTTATTTATTTTACCCCTTTTTTTGGTGCTAAAATCATGAAATGAGTCCTCTCGCCCAGAGTGGAACGGCCCTCCCGTTCCACTCTGGGCGAGAGGACTCATTTCATGCTGTCAGACTTCACTGACTAAAATCAACCTGTTCCTTCGTATGCCCTTTACGTTTCAGAGTCGTGGTGCATCCTTAGAACAGTCTCACGACCCCAGCAGGCATTGGCCCTCTATGGGGCCCCGTCATTTATTCTACCCTTAATGTAAATTACCATGACCACTATGAAAATATTTAAATTTAAGTGCAACAATTTATATCTATCTATAAAAGATCTAGCCATAAAAGGCTAAAAATAAAAAATAAATATTAAAGCTTCGATTGGAATTCGATTGTTTTTATTATTCAACAGATAAATAATGAATTAATTTAGTTTTGATACCTTCCTTTAAATTTTGAATTGAGTAGTAATAATTTCACTACCAACATTAACAATATTTAATTGAATCCGGAAATACCGGAATTACTTTCCGGAAAAATGGCTTATCCATGTTATTCTTTCTGTGTGCATTTATGATACAAGTACCAAAAATCAATCTACCTACTCCGACCACTGGTAATCACCATAGTGCAGATATAAAGTATACATAAAATAGAGACATATATGATAGAAATAAATGGTAAATTGAAGGATCGTTCGTTCTAGGCTAGGTAGATTAGTGACAACAATAATTACATACATTGTAACAAAACGTCGCAGCAAGAAACACTGGCTTACGACTCGAGTCAAATGGATGTGTGCAGATATCTGCGAACGTAATTGAATCGGTCATTGTAAAGCAAGGAGCCACATGCAAAGCACAATTGATAATAAATCAATAGTAGTGTTTATACAGATGAGATGTAAGCACCTAAGCACGGATCGCGTTATCGCAATCTATAAGTATACTTATCGTTAACATTATAAGAGCTTTTTTACATCGTACTATTTATTTATGTGAATCAATTACAATAGTAGATATAAAATAGTTGCTCGGGGAAAATATTCAATTATTCCTTGGACTATGATAATTGTTTTATAAAGCTTTAAGATATAATTATAATGAATATAGCTGAATCACAGACTTATATTGGCTAGACGACGCCAGTATATACTATACTTCGCGTGTATAAAGGGAGTACAAGGGACTTCCTTCAGCACCATTTCTATTCAGTCCGCGCTCGAACGTTCTCGATGCCAGACGTCAAACGAAAACTAAAAAATGCCAAATTGTGCGGATATTGAGATGTAAAAACTACACAAAAAAAGTGGGACGAGATAATACGGTCATTTTGTTATTAAATTGTGTGTTTTTTATTGCAAAATCAATAATTTTATATTCACTGTGGTTTTACAATGAAAATATGTAACTGAGTGTGATTCATAATACATTGCCGTTTTTAGTAGAGTTGCCGCGAATACTCGCTATTATTCGGTATTCGGCATTACTCGTCATTTTTTTGATATTCGTCGAATACCGAATAATGGCTAGTATTATTCGGCATTCGGCGAATAGTCGTCGAAAATAAACTTTTAACGAACAAAAGAACTAATGAGTTAAAAATAATCATTTTTTAAATTATTTTCCTTAATAAAACAATACACAATATCTATTATTATCTGTAATATGTGCCTGTGCCTATCATATTCATGAAATTAAATTAGTAAGGCTTTTTAATTAATATTTAAAATCCAACAGAGGCAGATTGTGGTGCAAAAAAACAATTTTTTCTGCACGTTCTGGAGCAAGTCGGTTTCGTTTTTCCTCGTAAATTAAACCTGCCTCGGAAAATAGTCTTTCTGAATAAACAGAGCTTGCTGGTGTGATTAAGTATCGTTTAGCAAGCTTACTTAAAATAGGAAATCTATTCTTATTGGTACTCAAAGCCCACCATTCATATGGGTTTATTTTTCTGTCAGCCTTTGCTAATGCGATGTAGTTGGCGATTTCTTCAGCAGTGGCATTCTTGGGTTGCTCTTCAGTAATAATAATAATCGCTGGGTTATACAAAACGGGGTATTCCCCGTAAACTAAAGAGAAAGACTTGTACAAGAAAAGGGTTGCCAGCATTTAAAAATGGAAAATTAAATTTACTACATATATGTAGGTATGTATAACATGAAACAGATTTCTTTAACTTTGTTGTTTTCTTTTCTCACAACCTTAGAAGAAATTAGAAATATTTTTAATGTGTTTAATGTTTTTTTTTATGTCGAATAGTAATGTCGAGTTATTCGACTATTCGCCAAAGTGAATGGCGATTAATCGGTATTCGACTATTCGCTATAAACACTATTCGCGGCAACTCTAGTTTTTAGTTACAAGGTTATATTGTAGGGCTTGTCTAGTCTGTTAAAACACAATGAAAATTGAACGATATTTTCACTTGTCGCTCAGCTTCGTGGTACGGTCGCTATTCTCATTTTTCTGTCAAATAAAGCAAATAGTGTTTACACACAGGTTATAAAGTTGTTCTCGATTCTAATCGATTTTGGAAACAAAGGAATGATAATGTTTGCGTTGGGTATTTTGTGACATGTAAATTATTTTTTTACTGCAATGTTTCAATTTAATGATATTGTTTAGAATATTATTAATTATATTTACAGATTTCCAAATGATCCCAAAGTTGAAGAGAAACGGATTGAAGTGACGCGCGACGGGGCATGAAAGTTGGTTCCCAACACAATATATTAATAATCGAATTTGCTCTGTTCATTTTAATTAAGGCAGCTTTACGGAAACAAAAAAGTTTCGACGGCTGACTACAAACGCAACGAGTACCTACTATTGATGCATTGATGAAGGCGTTAACTAATGCTCAAGTCAGTGGATTGACTTTAGGCTCGAATTCACTGGCATCGTTCTCTAAAACCTAAAATTCTCCAATGTTTTATAAAAATCAGTAGATATTGTCGATGTCGGAACTCTTATTCGTATTGTTTAGAGCGGGAGATTCGATTTAAAAATGTTCATCTAATGGAATCCGTTCCTGGTTTTTTGTTAGAATATTAGGATTCCCATCACAAAATCGCTCATGTGACGTCACAGTAGGTAGAAAAATAATGGCACGTTTGGTTTCTATACAGACGATGAGACTTGCGTAATCTAGCCAATATGTCTGTGAGCTGAATCTTCGTGGTACCAGTTTGTCGATATCGAATTATCGGCACTGTTTGCGTACATTTTGGGAAGTCCGTTAGAGAAAGTGTTTTTAACGAAACTATAGCTTCATTTCTCATCGTCTCGCAAGACAGTAAAGTCTCAGCATGCCGAATTTTATTAAAATCATAGCAGAAAGCGAAACTACGCATCAACACGTGTGTATATACGGCCTTAAAAGTTAGCCATAAAATCATAATACATAGACATAATGAAACACTTGCTTCAGATCTGATACAGCTAAATTAGTAAGCGGTTACTTAGTGCTTTGTTGTAATTTGTTTTTAATTGTACCTAGATAATTATGTGTTCAGCCTTGGTTTCACTACTTCATTTTTAGGATTCCTTGCTAGTCATTTTTGAGTTAAAAATGTAGGATTTGTGATGGGCACTAGGTTTGATAATCTACGTATCTTCATTATCAAGATCATTAAACAACACGTAATTAACTGCCATTGTATTAAAGAATAAACTGTACGACATCTTTTATTTCCTGTGACTAAAAGATTTATCCATTTATTTTCATTCTATGATCCTATTAAATAACCTGATCTCAAAAAATGCATCCACAAACGCAAGCTAAGAAACCAACCTACCAACTTCTTGGGTACACTACATCTACATTTTTTAATAGCGAGCATTTTTTATACAGAACCCACATTATTATGAGCATAGATGCTTGTCAAGTTTTTTATAAAGCTCAGCTCACAAGGTAACTTCTAAATTAAGAACGGTTTAATGATACCTTTTGGAATCAATTGAGTATTATGCTGTTGCCAAGCGGAGTGGCGACCGAAGGTCATTTATGAAGTTTGCTTTAACTCCGCAGCGGTTCGAGATTTTTTATTTTATATTATGGCTCTTTCTTTTCAAGTTTTATTGTGGATATAATGTTAGATATTTTGTGTCGTAAAACATGGTAGGTACCTATTTTCGTGCGCGTTTTTTTAACTTTCAAGATTAAAAAAGTAAATGACGTAAATCGACTACATAAGTGATTTCGTGTTGTGCATATTTTTTTATGTTTTAGAGCATATCTATCTAAAAGGTTTGGAGGAAAATAGCTTTTGTTCCAGTTTCCCCGAACTTTTAAAATACAGCGAAGAAAAGTTACGAAGTATAATTGCAATAAATTAAAGATTCACAAACTCAATTTATGGTTGTTTTTCTGAAGAATAAGTCTTTTAAAGTTGAGTAATGCATTAGTGTCTAATGGCTGAATTTTGAATGGTAGAGTAAGCGCAAGACTACGCAAAGCGCAACTTGGCAGAATCGTAGAGAATAAAATTGAAACAACAAATCATTTGGCTTCTGGATTTGATTAGGTACGTCCATTTGGCCATCCTAGTAACATAATCTTTCAAAACACTTTCCCAGATTTTAAGATTAGCTAGGTAGGTACAATACAAAGAAAAACGCGCTCAAGACAGGACCGATAAGATGGTCAGACGCGATCAAGAATGCAGCATGTACCGACCGGTCCTCACTGCAGAAGACCGTATAAAGGCTCCTGCAAACAGGCGCGACGCGAATCGCGCGCGTCACAAAGGCATCGCTCGTTGCGCGACTTGCGATGCCTTTGTGTCGCGCGCGATTTTATCGCGTGTCGCGCCTGTTTGAAGGAGCCTTAACTTGAAGACGCGTCATATTTGGTCGCGATCCTCGGCATCGAGGCAAGGACAAGATGAAGAGAATTCAAACAATTCTAACGTGACCTTGTTTTTCTATGGGTTTTCTGTATTCAGAAACTCGCCATTTTGGATGGAAACCTACCTACTTATCTCCTACTTATCTGTAATTTGCATGGTGTACATATAAAGAGTATTTATTCTCTTCTATTTTAATGAGTTAAGCTAAGTACAAGCATAAAATGCCCGAAATACGAACGAAAAACTACCTTTCCGGAAATTATGAGAATCAAAAATGTACCTACACTTTATTGCTACAACAATTACAGCTATGATTGAATAAATTATGTAAATTGTTACTTACAAAAAAAAATTGTATAGTTACACTACAAAGAAAAATTCGAATACTGAATTATATTCAGCTAATAATATGAAACTTGTATTAATGATTTAATGCTTAGTTTTAGACATAATAATATTATCAATTGATGACCAAATACACCAAAAATGATGTTGGTTAATAATAATTGTTTTATTAATTTTATTAGACTAGCAGCGCCTCACGGTTTCACCCGCATACCTACGTGTCGATCGTGTGAATATCGGGATAAAAAGTATCATAATTATGTGTTAATCCTGGTTATAAACTATCTGTGTGCCAAATTTTATCAAACTTGGTCCGGCCGTTTGTGCATGAAGAAGTAACACACACACTCACAATCTTTCGCCTTTTTAATATAAGTGTAGTGTGATCCGCGGTTTCACCTGCATAAGTTTTGATCCCGAGGGAATATCGGAATAAAATGTATCCTATGTCCTTTCCCGGGACTCAAACTACCTCTATACCAAATTTCATCTAAATGGGTTCAGCGTTTTAAGCGTGAAGAGGTAACAGACAGACAGCCATACACATTCGCATTTATAATAATTATTAGTATGGATTTGAGTATTATGTATTTATAGATAAACTCATGCCTTCCCATGTGGGTAGGCAGATACTACACAATGCCACCTGTTACAATCCTTACAACATACCGTACTCTCAAGTTATTATGATTATGTTTAATAGACTTTTAAGAGTTACAATTTACAATTAGTATTTTCAGATTTCTATCCTTAGTGGACTGGTCATTGGTACAATGACGTAATATCTAAGTACAATGACATGAGACTATTCAAAATCCCTATTACTCAATTTTATAGGCACAGGATTAAAAACGCTTTAGCAGTAAGTTATTATCTACCTAACCTTTTCCCACCTATGTGGTGGCTTAATATTAGTATTTAACATGGTGCAACTGATAATAAACAATAAGAAATTATAAGGTAAGGTAGTTTGATGGTCATTTATAAGAGGCTCATAAAACTAGATCATTTAGATATTGCCAAACTATATTTTTCAATTAACTTGTCTAGATTAGCGTTGAAACAACCGAAAAAAAAAAAACAATTTATTTTTTACAAAAAAAAAAAATTGTGGTATGTTTCCGTTTTTTCGCATGTTACATAGATAAATTAACAGAAAGAAACCTTTGGAAAGAAACAGGATTCTTTCGAATTTTTCGCTTGATGTTTTGAAAAGTTGAAAAACACAAGTTTAATTGAAATATTTTTTTAAAAAGTAGGAGAATTAAGGAACAAATAGGTAAAAAATAATAGATCCATCGAGCTCTACTCGGCCACAATCTCAATGTCACTGTCCGAAGATTCGTCAGCTTCACAAGCAGGGTAATTGAGTAACACACTATCAGCAGCAATGGATTTGATTTCGACAGTTCAACAACATTTATTGAATACGTTGTTGAGCAGACAAATTTTTCAAACATAGGATTAAGTAAATGGATTAGCAATATCCTTCAAAATTGTTCAGATTTTCATTGATAGTGTGTTACGCAATTCTGGTGCAGGCTCGAGCTCGAATTCGAGTTTCCTTTTTAGCTTGCATTAATTAATGTAAAGATCGAACGTAAACAAGCTGGAAGACCTAGCGCGCTGATATTTTTATTTTATATTACCCTCCATTTTATTAGTACGTATTATTATGGAGAGTTAAAGCATAGATATCCTAAGCTAAATATACGTAGGTACTTACCTATGTAAGTATTTGAAAAAAAAAAACATGCATTGTTTCCCGTTTCTTCCATATTCTTCAGTTTTATTTAAAAAAAAAACATGAAATAATATACTGGCAAATTTTCTTGATACTTTCGAATGAAACATTGAAAAAAAAACAACGGAATTGGAAAGAAACGGGAACTTTCCTACTTTTTTCAACGTTAGTCTAGCTAGATAGACATCTCAGTCGAAAATAGCAATAAAATAATCAAGCTTAATCAATCAAATCAGACCTATTTGAATCATAAACACAAACAAAGCATTGCCATAATAAAAAAATAATGCAATCACACTGATAGTAAGACTGATATAGATCCTATGTTAGCTATGTATCATCCACGCAGGTGAATGACCTGAACATTATGATAGTGAAATAAGCTAGACACAATATGCATGAAAATTAGTATACATATTTACACTTAGAAAGTATAGGATGAATAACACAGTTACATCTAAATGTTCTGCAAGAAATTTGAATGGATTTCGGAAATCCAGTTTGTTTTAGGCTTTTGTTGGCGAATGGTGATCACATTATAGCCGATATGACTTTCTGTGAACCATTAAAAATGCTCTTCTTTACATTTCCATGTCATATTGTGGCCTTTTGAGTAAAAAAATCAACTGTGTAAATAGACTGTGTGTGTGTGTGTAACTGTGTTTATTATGGTAAATATGTTTTATTATCCAATGCTTTAAAAGAACTATTTCTTGATTTTCTGTGGCTTTTTATCACTATGCACCAAGATACTAAAAGACAGTCTTAGTATGAATAGGGATATACCATTTCATAATACAACATAAGACATGTATAAACAGATGCATCACAAACGTGAATAACGGCTCCTGCAAACAGGCGCGACGCGCGACGCGAATCGCGCGCGACACAAAGGCACCGCTCGTCACGCGACTTGCGGTGCCTTTGTGTCGCGTGTCGCGTCGCGCCTGTGTGTACGAGCCTTAAAGCTACATATTATTTATGTGAATAGAGCAGTGGTGGTCAAGTGGTAATGGCCGCGACTTAGGAGTTGTAGGTCGTAGGTTCGAACCCAGACAGGCGCTTTACTTTGTGTAAATTATTTCATCACCACTGCTCTCAAAACGGTGAAGGAAAACATCGTGAGGAAACCGGCATGTTCTAGAACCAAAAATTCGAAGACGTGACATCTGCGAAGACGTGACATCTGCGAACCCGCACTGGGCCCGCGTGGTGGATTACGGCCCACTCCCTCTCACCGAGAGGAGGCCTGTGTCCCAGCAATGGGAACATTATAGGCTGATTATGATAATTACGTGTAAACTTCGAAACACCAAAATAAATAGTGTTCAATAACACTGAAATTACACCCTCATATTCCCGTATATTCCATTACATTCTGATAACCAAGTCTTGTTAGTAATTGATTGCAATTTGAAGTGTATTAGCATGATAAAGACTATGCTAGGTTAATGGATGGCCAGTGTCAATAATAAAAAAGTATATTCTGTCCTTACATGCTTAGGTCGTAACGGTCTTCAGAATGCTGGACAGATAGAAAACCAAATAATCAATTAATTTGTCAACTGCAATATGTACAGGTGGACAATGTGGACATCTGATCAATAGTGAATGTTCTCTATTTATTAAGCTATCCAACCGCTTATCTGAGACATTGCCTGAGGTAGCTGCGTGGTGTGGGAGAGGTGATAGTTGTTGAATCACTGAGCTTTCGCATCACATCACCACACCCGTCCCGCACCGCACTGCTACCTCAGGCAACATCTCAGTTAAGCGATCGGCCTATAACTGGTTTTTCTATCACTATTAGCTATTAAGTCCCAACAGGTTGATACCTATATGTGGATTATAATGGATTGAAAAAACTTATATAATGGAGACTATGGAACATGTTCTACACATTATTCAAATTAACCTGCTTTTTATTTTAATAGGTTCCTTATGTTACAGGTACCCATAGCAATATCTGCTGCACTTTAAATAGTCATTAATTTAAAAAATATGAGATTCACAGAGCCGGCTCCATTGCCACTGCAAAACGTTTCAGACATCAAGTTCAAGTCAGTGTCAGTTTATCAGTTAGCATAAAAGTTCACTTTTAAGGTATCTCTAAACAGTAACTTCATAATGATAATTTATATTTAGCACACATTCCATGGAAAGCATTAGTTATTGATTATGTGTTGTCTAATGCTCCACAAATTTTCATAATAGATGCTCAAAATGTTGTATAATTATTTTGCTTTACTGAGAGCTCCGATAAGCACTATACTTGTTATAAAACCATTTAAAGTTTCAAGCAAAAAATGCACTACACAACCATTTAATCAACTTATAAATCTTCAAACATTACTTTATTTCCATAAAAGTTATGATAGTGTGCAAATTTTTTCAAACCAGTAATTAAACCACACTCGCTCAACTTTACAACAAAAAATATAACCAAGAACAGTAACAGTTAAGATATCTTCACACATTTCAATGTAATCAGATTATAACCCATAGATATTATAATTCCTAACACTCAACACCACTCTACAATGATTATCAGACAGTTTCTATGCACACAGCCATAATAGGCATGTACTATAAGCCTATATATACAATGTTATAGGTTATATATCTTGTTGCCATGCGAAATTTCAATGCTCTCTAGTTAGATAATTGTTGCGTTGCAAACGAAAATTCATTCGTGGTTGCATTTATAATCGTGTTTCCGATATATTTATGCATTTTCAACACAATTACATTACTTAATTCACAGTAAAATCAACGTTTTGCGCGTACGTACTATGAACGAGACCTTGTAACCCTAATATGACCTGTCAGATCACTATAATGGACATGTAAGTCTCTACAGTTCGTATCGTTCATTACCTATTTTCATTCTAGATCTAGCCAAAAGCCTAAAATACCATAATCTTTATCACCAGAGTTAAATAAGAATGTAATTTATAGGTTATAAATTGAGTGCCCTTGACAAAACTAAAAGGATGGTCAAGCCAGGTTAGCACGCTAATTCCAAGGTGATTTTACGAGGATAAATGAAATCTTATTGGGAACATCGCCCTAATGAAATCTCAAGGCAGGGAGCACGGCTTTGATCACATAGGACTCACTGACACACAACATCGATCACGGGCCGCGAGAGCGGATCGCGGCACACGGCAACAACACTTATAACACTTAAAAGGATACAGGCTAAGTCCAGGTTGAATCCGTCCTTGATGTAGCGCTTCCGGCGCTTGCTAACGATGCCCTTGATAGGGTTTGTCATCTTGATATTGGACATGGAGTTGGCCATGGCTGTCAGTTGCTCGACGCGGCGCGGCAGCAGTTCTGCCGCCGCAGTGCCCTTAGCGGGCCCGCCCGCTCCCGGCACCGTCCGCTTCTCTGGTGCCTTCCGCTCTCGGCGCCGGCAGCTCACACAAATCCCCATAAAATAACCTCCGCCGCGCAGAACGTGTCCCGCTCATCGGGCCGGCGGCGGAGCGCGAGCGGCCTGACACCGGAGGCCGCGACCGGCGCTCAGCTCGCGCCCGCCATGCCTCGCGCTGCACGCGCCTCGCCTCGCTGCCTTGCCTCCAGCCGAGCCTCGGCTCCGACCAGCACCAAGCACTTCCACACCGCACCGCCAGACCGAAAGCACCGTACACTTGTTACACTATAGCATAGCTCCTTGCCCGGCACCGAACGCGTTCAAATATCGCTTTACGAGCGATGAAAAAACTATCTCGCGCGAATGGCGTCCATCCTGCGTTTGCACTAGTACACGGACGAAGAGAAACAGTTGCACAAGAAAGAAAGATGGTTATGGCCGAAAGTGTACTGCGTGTCTCTTTCGCACTACCGCAGTCCGCGCTTGTATGATAAAGATAACACACAACCTTAATTTCTAGTGGTGGCTAGCTAGCTCTCTTTGTTCATTACAGTTTCTATTTAGGCCCGTAAGGTGGCGCTGTAAGTATTACAATTACCGCCACTTTTCAAATCCAAAAACCTTATCAGCCAGGTTATCCGTATTTTTCTGTAGTCGTCACTCGAGAAAATTAATATTAAATTTTAATATGTAATTGTCAACGGTAATACGTGCTTCACATTTAAAACAATTAATAAAGTAATGGTTGTTATAAGAGTTCGCACTTTGTTGCAGCTCTTTCACCTACTAGACCTTCACGATCGTCCACGACAGATGGCGGCGTTGTAGCATAGAGTAACGATAGAGTACAAGCAATCTAAGCATAGACAGCGCTTAGCGTTAGCGCGGTAACCTTTGAAAGGTTTTTCATAAAAAAGGATTTGAATATTAAATTAATTAATACCCTTACAAATTGTTTATTTACATTTTGATATGTTAAATAATATATTTTAATGTAAAATTATATAGCACACAAATCAGTGTGAGTAGTGAATTTAAAAATACATTGTATATTTTACAACAATTGGGTTTTACAGAATTGTGTTCTGCAATAACCATAAATCATTTTATAATAGCATAGACATCACAGTCAGTGTCCATGCATGTAGGTATATTTAAAGGAAAACTACACAACGTCGACTAAAGGTACTTTATACCTATTCAATGAAAAAAAAGCTACGTTTCTAAGAACGTGATATTGAATGCAAAACGAGGTACGATAAATTATTGTGACTAGTATTACTAATTTACATAAGTATTTATTCATTGTGCAACTATGCAAATAAAATAAGAAACTCCTTGTCTACTTAGCTATGTACTTATTTTGTGATTTCATGTTTGAGTTTTTGCTACAATAATGACGCATTCTGATCGCTATCTTCAACTTCTTGGGACCCCTTGTGGCCCACTTCTATGGGAAATTATAAATGCAGCAACAAAAGTTTTCTTTAGCACCTGAAAACTAACATCTCTTTTAGGGTTCCGTACCCAAAGGGTAAAAACAGGACCCTATTACTAAGAGTCCACTGTCCATCTGTCACCAGGCTGCATCTCATGAACCGTGATAGCTAGACAGATGAAATTTTCATAAATTGTATTTCTGTTGCCGCTATAACAACAAATTTAATAATAAGACCTGAAAAGAGGTCTGAAAATTTCAAAGTGGGGGTACCACTTCGAATTTTTCAGACCTCCTTTCAGTACCTGTTGCAAAAAAAAAATCTTATTTGCAAAATAGGTGGGCAAACGTCATCTAAAACTGTTCTAAATTTCAAGTTGGGAAAAAGCGCGGGAAACGTTCAACTTGGCGGACGCGTCCTTTTCGAATTTAAGATAAAGTATTTTAAATTACGTTAACATAAGGATCAGTAGTCTTAGTTTTAGTGCTCTAATTTCTTTTATTCATAAATTTGTAGTTTTTTTTTCTTCTTTCTTCGGTAGTGGTAAGTTTTTACTCCATTTATTGCTGAAGCCGTGTAATGAACGACCCGCCAGACCCGGGGGACTTTGTTCCCCCGGCAGGCAATTTTGTAACTGTGAGCAATGAGTCTGGCATGGATACTGATGGGTCGTCCTCGGCTCGTCACCGGAAAAGAAGCCGCGTACATGTCTGCAAGCATTGTAACAAACGCCGTCGCACCCGAAATAACCACGGTTCCGAGTCGTCGGGTTGTGGTTACACAGATCCTACATCTTTAACAGAACCTATTTGCTCTGTAATACCAACTGTTGCTGCTGATATTAATGCTCCATCCGTAGCTGTTCCCGCGCAAATCGGTCGTAAAACATACGACAAAACCGATAGTGCACCTTATATTATCCACTTACAGAAGAAAACTATCTCTCCTGATGATGGTACTACATTGCACCCCATCACTTTTGGTAAGTTCCTTAAACACAACGCCTTTCAAAATATTATAAATGGTAGCGTCAAAAAAATTGGGCGCAATAAAATTTCACTCTCATTTTCCAATTTTCTGGATGCAAATTCTTTCATTTCCCATAGTAGTCTGGAAACATATAATTACAAAGCTTTTATACCCACTTTTAATGTTACAAGAATGGGTCTAGTGCGTGGTGTTCCTGCAGAATGGTCTCCAGAGGAAGTTATTGATAATATTACAGTTCCAATTGGTTGCGGTCCAATTCTAAAAATCAGACGCCTTAATTTTAAATCCATTGTTGATGGTACAACCATTTGGAAGCCATCCCAATCCATAGTTGTTACTTTTGATGGACAGGTTCTACCTAAAAGATTCTTTATGTGTTATAATGCATTACCTGTTGATTTATATATTTTCCCTACTGTACAATGTTACAATTGTTGTCGTTTTGGGCACACTAAAATTCAGTGCAGATCTAAACCTCGCTGTTATAAATGTGGTCAAGGCCATACTGGAGATAGCTGTGAAAGGGAAATAGAAAATGCATCTTGCTGTCTGTGCTCTGGCTTTCACTATGCTATTAATAAATCTTGTCCTGAATTCTCTCGACAGAAACAGATTAAATCATACATGGCACATAGCTCCGTTTCTTATGCTGAAGCAGCAAAAGTATATCCCCCAGTAACTAAATCGTATGCTGACACACTCTTATCTTCTCCTTCTAAAAACTTTGCAGATACTCCATCAATATCTTCACCTAATAGAATGCAGGCTTCAGGTAGTTATAAAAAGACAGTCTTCCTGAAACCACGCTCCCCACCCAAATCTATACAAGGTTACAATAAAGAGGCCCATAATGCTATTCTTAATGATTTTACAATTCCCCAGCCATCTAATGGTTGTGGTTTTTCTAATAATCAAAATAATGATAAAAATGATGTAAACTTTTCTATAAATGATTTTCTCTCTGCATTATACAATCTTCTTTCTCAGTTCAATATCTCACCGTCCAACGTTGCCTCAACTTTCAATGTACCTCAATCCATTCATAATGGACAACACATCCAATATAATCCAGTGGAACTGCCGCAATCTAGTAAACAAAAAGAGTGATGTTATATACCTTTTAAACAAATATGAGCCATTTGTCTTTGCTTTAGCAGAGACTTGGCTCAAATCAAATCATATTTTTAAAATTAATGGTTATTTAACCATTAGGGAGGATAGATCTGATGGGTATGGTGGTGTAGCTATACTTATCAAGAACTCTTTTCCTTTCTCTATTGTTTCATTACCTCCTCATAATGAGGAAATTTCTATTGTAGCTATTAAGGTGCACCAAACTTGTTTTGTTTCTATATACATTCCTCACCCTTCTTCTTCTATTCTTCAAGAGATGAATAATCTCTTTTCTTTTCTTCCAAAGCCTTTCTTAATATTGGGGGACTTTAATTGCCATCACCAATCATGGGGTTGTTCTGTTTCTAATTGTCATGGAGAGGAATTACTAGATATAATAGACTCACATAACTTATGCATATTGAACTCAGGAGCTGCTACTCGTCGTTCAGATCCCAACCAAAATCAAAGTGCAATTGACCTATCTATCTGTTCTCCAAACTTAGCCTCTTTATTAACTTGGTATCCTCTAACCTCCACTCATGGTAGTGACCATTTCCCAATAGTTATTTCTTACCCTCTTTCCAAATCAAAGGCATCATCAAGGAAATCTAACTTAAAACATAAATTGCCTAGTAGAAATAATAATAACTGGGACAAATTTAGAAGCATTGTTGACAGCAAGCTTTGCTTATTGCCTGTAATTTCTGATGACAATGAAAACAGCTGTGCTGAAGCTTTAGCACTTTTGTTAATCGAAGCTGCAGATGTAGTTTTTCCTGTAAAAAAATAACAATAATAGTACAATTCCCTCGCCTCCATGGTGGGACTCTGAGTGTACAGAATTGGTTAACAAACGTAAAGAGGCGGAATACAATTATAACGTTAATATGTCTGATATTAATTTTGAAACTGTTACTAACTTAAATAACGAAACTTATAAACTTTTTAAGAAGAAAAAATTCGAGTCTTGGCGTAACTTCTGCTCATCAATTTCACCGAACACTCACCCAACGATTGTCTGGCGTAATATCCGTAGGTTTAGATCCATTTATAAGAACCCTTCCCCTATACCTGATTCTTTAGCCAGCGAAGTTTTAGATAATTTAGCGCCGCCCTGGGTTCCTGAGGATATTAACCTTAACCTGTCCTTAATACCAATACTGTCATTAGCCAACGAATCCCATAACCAAGACACTCATACGACTCTAAATGGCCCATTCACTCTTACAGAATTAATGGGTGTTATTCATAAAACTAAGGATTCTGCACCAGGCAGTGATGGCATCCCATATTCGTTTTTTGCTAATTTAAATGAAGACGTCCTCAGTTATTATTTACATCTTATCAATTCTATTATGATCACTGGAAACATTCCTGTTGAATGGAAACGTCAAATGGTGTTGCCATTCCTTAAACCAAATAGAATCCCATCTGACGCTTCTTCGTATCGTCCCATAGTTTTGTCTTCCGTTCTGATGAAATTAGCTGAACACTTAATTAAAAATCGCCTAGAATGGTTTGTTGAAAGTAAGGGTCTTTTGGCAGAATCACAATATGGCTTTAGAAAAGGTAGAAGTACCAGTGACTGTTTAAGCATTTTAATATCGGATATTCGGATTTCATTTTCTACTAATCAATCCACGGTCGCGGTTTTCCTCGACATTAATTCAGCTTATGATAATGTTATATTATCAGTTTTACAAAATAAATTAAGAGCCTTAGGGGTTCCATTGAATTTGTCGAATTTTATTATAAATATCCTGACTGAACGCTCTATTAGTATGTTAATTGGAGATCAAGAGGTATCTCACCTTGTGTGGAAAGGCCTCCCACAGGGTTCCGTGCTCAGTCCCCTTCTATACAATATTTACACTTTTGATTTAGACTCGTCCATAACTGACCATGTTAGGGTTCTTCAATATGCCGACGATTTGTTGTTATATTCTTCAAGCAAATCCGTCGAACAGGCTAGCCAGGCTATCAATTCCGCTTTATCTAATTTGGAGTCATGGTTACATCTTAACGGCTTGGATATATCCCCGTTTAAAAGCGCGACCGTTTTATTCACCCGAAAGAGAAATATTCCCACAATAAATCTATTTTATAAGGAAACTCCTATTCCGATTAAAGATAATTTCAGATATCTAGGTGTAATACTTGACGGTAAATTAAGTAGCGTTCCTCATTGTGATTATATTATTAACAAATGTGAAAATCATATAAACATGTTTAGATGCCTTTCTGGAGTATGGTGGGGTGCGCACCCCTTTTCATTGAAACTTATTTACAATGCAATCATCAGAAGCACTCTGGATTATGGATCGTTTCTACTGGAACCTGGTAGCGTTATGGCTTTTAAAAAGTTGGATCGCATCCAATCCAAAGCTCTACGCATTTTATCTGGTGCCATGAAGTCCAGTCCCATTAATGCACTCCAAATTGAATGTGGGGAAGCACCTTTACATCTGAGACGACAATTCCTATCTGACAAATATTTGTTCCGGATTCTTCAGTCATCAACTCATCCTCTCATTCCTAAACTAGACTCTTTAGTGTTACAAATAGAATCTTCAGACTACTGGTCCCATAAACGTGCTCCCTGTCTAGTTATAAGTTATAAAAAATTCCTTTCACTTTCTTCTCCTATTCACCGTTCCAATAAACTTCCCATGTTTAACTGTAGTTATGAAAGTTTACTGTTCAGCCCCACCCTTAATTTTACCTGTGTTAAAAAATCTGACCTTGACAAAAATTCAAGTTTTAATTTTTTTTTGGCGGAACACTTAGAGTATCACCATGTATTTACGGATGCTGCCAAGCTTTCTCCTACGGGTTGTGTTGGGATAGGTACGTATCACTCTCAATACAACATCGTCCAAAAAATAAAACTGCCTCCGGAAACTTCTGTTTTTACGGGGGAATGTTTCGGCATTTTAAAAGCTTTAGAATATTCCCACCTTTTTAAACTCAAAAAAACTATAATTTTTACAGATTCTCAAAGTGCTCTTCTAGCCATCAACAAATCCCCTTTCGAACATAAATCGCAGTTTCCTATCATTTATTTAATAAGAGAATTTGCGTTCAGAACCATCTCTGAGGGTAATTCTATACAGTTTGCGTGGATTCCGGCCCATGCTGGAATTCACGGCAATGAAGTGGCGGATACACTCGCCGGTGATGCGGTGCAGTGTGGAGACTTAGTTCCTTACGTAAATTTTAGCACTGATCTTGTGACTCTACCAAAAACTTCTTCGAGACACTTGGAAGATAGCTTGGGATATCAGTAGCAAATCAAAGGGCTGTTATTTTTCATTAATTCAACCTGACGTTCCGGAAAAACCGTGGTTTGGTAGGGCTAAGTTTGGTAAGATGGAGACCTCCATTCTTATACGGATGAGACTGGGTCATGTTTGCACTCCAGCCCATCTTGCCAAGCTACATATCATTGACGACCCCACTTGTTCGTGTGGCACAGATGTGGGCGACTTGAACCACATTCTTTTCTCCTGTCCTCTATATGATCGTTCTTCCTTTCTCAGTGATCTATTGTCTCTCCGTATTCCTTTTCCTACTTCAGTTCTTTCCTTATTTTGTACAAATAGTTTACCTGTATATAAATGTATAGCTTCATTCATTATCATTAATAATATTAAATTGTAATGTATAAATATTATTATTATTTTTTTTTCTCGCCTATTTATTGTATCTCATCATTCATTTTTACCGTTTTTAGATAGAATCCTACTGATCCTATATCCCAAATTCCGTTTTAGATAATATTTATAAATTCCGTTTCCCTACCTTTGTCTCCTAAAACTAAATAACATGACATTGGCTAAATGCACAAACCGTGCGAAGCCAGAAGAAAAAAAAAAAAAAAAAATTTCAAGTTGATATAATTATTAGTTCTTGAGATATCCATGCTGTGGCAGACGGACAGACACACAGACAGACTGAGTAGCACCATAAGGATTGCTTTTTACCATTTTGGTACAGAACACAGAACCCTAATTATTCTCGTTGTCCACCACTGGGGGACACCTTATGGTTTGAATAGGTCGAATCTGTTCCAAAACCGAATCGGATCATATCATAGTAGGTAGTCAAAAAATGGCACCCTTTTTTTTGGCGGGAAATTATCAAATCTTCCGCTCTGGGCGGAGCGGGAGGGTGTCAGACTTTTACTGACTAAAACCCACCCGTGTTCCTTCAGTTGCCTGTGCCAGGGGCCACGGTATCTGTTCAAACAACCCGCGACCCTGGCAGGCATCGGCCCTAGCGGACCCCGTCAGTTAATGCTGACATCTCTTTGAGGCGCGCGTGGACCCGGGCCTGGTCCTTACCGGATGGCGAGCTGATCGGGGCAACATCGACTTCACGTAGTATTTAGGCTGCTTCCCCTATTAGAGAGTGTATATAAAAACCGGAGGCGCGAAGGTAGAGTAACCCCCGCCCGCTGCCGCGCTCTAACCCCTGTAAGCCGTAGCGGCTGAGGCTGAGCCGAAGCTGCGGAGGTGTGCATGGGTGCCTATCCTTTGTGACGTAAGGGCGGAGGGTTTGCACTTCCCGCAGCGCCGGAGATGATGCAGAAGCAACTTTAAATGTTTTGAGGTTAGGTTCCAATAAATAGATAGGCGACTACATGAAACTAGAGTTTTCATTGACCATTATTTGATGACAATAATATTAAGGTAATTTTATGTTCAACTAGCAGCGCCCCGCGGTTTCACCCGCGTCAGTTTCGATCCCGTGGGAATATCGGGATAAAAAGTATCCTAAATGGTCTATCTACTCGTATGTGCCAATTTTCATCCAAATCTGTTTAACGGTTTACGCTGTTGCAACATTTTCCATTGATGCTCCGCTCCTATTGGTCGTAGCGTGATGTTCTACAGCCTAGAGCCTTCCTCGATGAATGGACTATCCAACGCAATAAGAATTTTTCGATTCGAACCAGTAGTTCCTAAGATTAGCGCGTTCAACCAAACAAACAAACAAACTCTTCAGCTTTATAATATTATTAGTATAGATTATAGTAGATTCACTAATCAATTACTTATTATGCTAACGTATAAAAATATAGGTGACTATATGAAATTAGAGTACGTTGAAATTATTTTATAGATGCAGTTGATACACACATTAAGAAGCAGGCAAAGCGTAGACATATGTATAATTATAACAAAAGTTGCATAAGAATTATCACCATGCTGCTTTATAATATCAGTAGCTTGCTTTACAATATAATGGTCGCCTGAAAAGCATTTTTTAGACGCTAAAAGTTCGTCGCCAACTATTTGAAGACGAGAATGACATTATAAAAAAGCCCCTTTCTATAATAGTTTTAATCCCTGGCCCTACAGTTAGTTACTCAACGTCCTATCCATATCCAATCTGCATTCAAAATTAATGATGTTAAAATTATAGCTAAGAAGTAGAAAAAAAAAGTAAGTAGTAGTCATCGAGATAAATGGTAGTAGTATAGTAAATAATATTTCACGTCTAATCTAATTGGACGCAAACCATAGATATATGAAAGTTTTTTTACAGATTTTTACATTTCCATGGACGCAACACTATAAAATATTGTATTTTATCTTCAAAACGCATCACGGCTCAGTAGTTTTAAGTATGCCATTTCATAGATAGACGCGTAGATAAAATGCTTTGCTAATTAGGGTCCAGCTTCCGTTAACACCGCGTGTGTATTTATAGAATTATTATGTTTTAACTAAGTAGGTATATGACTAACGCTCTGTGACTGGTGCAGGCAGGTAACTCCGTGATGCAATGCAGCCTATGTTGGTTTAGGATAAGTTTCTAAGAAACCACACACAACTCGTGGCTCGTGGACTGATCTTGAGTTCATCCCCAGTGAACCGGTTATTTGCATTGAACAAGAATATTTGCTCGATCACTTTGGGAGGCAGTGACGCATCGGCATTACCTACCCAATTTTAAATATTTATTGTTATATTACCCACACTCACATAATAATATTAGTGCGGATTTACTGTGCACGTCTTTTATTAGTGGCATAGATAATTGGTTGCGAGTAGACAGCTTGTTGCCACCCGGCTCGCGCACACAATGTTTGACGATACAAATAGGGCTGCCACGTACGCGGACTCATTGTCATACAAATGAAGGACTCTGACTGATAACTTTTGACAGCTATAAATACACAACACACGGTGAATTATAATGTTATCGGCACGGTCTATTAAGGATTTTAAGTTATAGTGGTTTCGGTTAACGTGACTGTAATTTCAATGAGCGATCAGGAAAGTCCGCTTCAATTGTTTCTAGAAATAGGTTGGTTTTTACTAGAAAATTATTCATAGCACCTAACTTAGGTCTGCTACTTTTACTACATTTCGAGTTTTTAACTAACTTTTTTGCATGGATTTGTTTCTCAATGAAACTTTGCAACCATCTGAGTCTATATTTGACAACCTAATTTCTTAGACCTTGAGGCCTAAAAAGGCCACTTTGACAGAATCATAAAAGGGTAATAATATTATGAATATGGCGAAGACAGTCGGTGTTTTTCTTTTTTTCGCTGCACTACATAGGTGTAATCAAAGAGATTGCGATTGGATTGATTGGTATTGTATTGTAGCACAGATAAAAAAAAATAACTGAAAAATCCTTCACCAATGGGATTTGATACGATTAACTTAACAGTACACTGTCCATTATGATTCATAATGCTATCCTTTTATGATTCTGCCAAAGTGGCCTTTTCAGGCCCCCTTATCCCATTATAATTTAATATAAGTACCTACTTTTAAATTAAAAACATTTAATAAAAACGTGATGAGAGCCACAACCCTACTTATTATGAGGAGTTATCAGGGTTCTAAGAACTGCCATTGATGACTATGCAGATCGAATAATGATTATAAATACATATCTACTTTTTCAGTTTTTTGTGCAATGTAGGTGCAATTTTTATGAGTGTTAGATAGCTGTGTTGCACATGGTAACAATTGCTCCGATCATTTTGCTGCCCCGATGAAACCTATATTTTGGAGCATTTAGTATACAATTTCAATTATATTGTTAAGTAAGTATAGCAAAATTTTCAGTTTTTTGCGTCGTAAATTTAATCTTAGCGTATTGAACTACTATAACTAGAGATATAGTTTCTCATTCCACAATCGATCATACAGACTGACCCAGTTCGTTACTGACATAAGGCTGCATGTCTAGTTGTAGTTAGGTACAGTAACGTACTGGGCTGTATGATACATCCCTCTCCAAACGGAGCATCATTCAGGGTCCGATGTGTTGAAGCAACAGGACACTACCTAATATAGGACAAAACCAATAATATTCTAATATCATTTGACGAAACTGTTTTTTTACTTATTAGGTATATACATTCTACATACTAACGGGTACCATCCAGCGTTTACCTTTTAGGAGTTCGAAATATATCCTCACCGTTTTAGTGGCCACCATCCTTTATTCTATTCACAGGCCAAATCTGAAGAGATTCTATCGTTCATAATGACGTCATTAGCCTTTAAACTCACAACCTTCTACTCAACATGTTTCTTATCATGATTATCCGATTACTCGACATTTTGACAACCCTACCCGCTGCAACAGTCGGGTCGCACCTTGTCGATACCTATCGATGTACAGATAAAAACGCTCGGTGACAGATGATTCATAAGCAATTAGTGATGACCTTGTGAGTAACAAAGTGGAATAACTCATCATCCGCTGTAGGCATTTACAGTTTACAGCGTAATGATTGTGAAATGACGACAGATGGGACAACGGGTACAAACTACCGACCCAACTAGGGTTACCATATGACAGGCGTTTGCCGCATTTGACAGGCATTTTAAGGTTTAGACAGGCGTGCGGCCGGCATTGGTCTGAGACAGGCATTTTTAAATATCGCGCCCGCGCACGCATCGCGGTTGCATAAATGCAAGCGCGCGGGCGCGAAATTCATGAAAATCTGCCAGTTTGTGTTCTCTATTTTGGCACACAATGCGAACGTAGAACGTACGTTTTCTCTCGTCAACGCCCAGTGAAGTAAAGAAAGAAATCGGTCGACAATTGAATCAGTAAAAGCAATATTGATTACTCAGGAAAATTACAAAACTGTATCTTGTGAAGATTTTTACGTTTATGTTTTATGAAAAGAACTATTACAGCGTTTTGCTTTAGACAGGCATTTTTCTGAAAATTCAGGCATTTTAGGTATCATAGACAGGCATCCCTATATTTACATATGGTAACCCTAGACCCAACAGATGTACCGTATGTTCCTATTAATTGCAAAGAACAAAGTGTTCATAGAAAAGATTGAACCTTGAGTACCTACTTCAACCTCTAAGCTTACACGTGCTGCATATTTCTTTGTGTGTCCGCTTGCTCACCATGTACCTAGATAGATACCCTAGATACCTACTTATGAGTGCCGATTGTAGGGCATACAAGTAGCAGGTGAACAATTAAACTTATATCCCTATAAATACTAGTAATTATTTTTGATTACCGCATTTCAACAGGTGTTGCGGTAATTCAATTGTGTCTAGCAAAAGCTGGACAAATAAAAAAAGGTAAGTATGTATGTCATCATCGAGAATAGTCTGAATCGGTAGGTAGGTAATTAATTAAAATCTATAATCCATAGACAATAAAGGCGTCCCATATAACATCACGTCTAAAACTGAAGCCCTTCGCCAGCACCCTAATCTTAATTGCACACTATAAATAATTTTGAAGGATATTGCTAATCTATGCTTCATATTTTGTCCTAATTGCACACATGGAAGGTGGGTAGGCCTTTAGTTTGGGACGCAACGTGTGTCGATACTCTTGCGCCATCCCATCTTCCTGGCTCGGCATGCTGTGCTGGCGCTGCTGCTGCGGCTGCGGAAAACCTCAAGCGGCGAAAATATGATAACCTTATCGGAAATTATATTTTCGAGCCGTTTGGGGTTGAAACCCTCGGGCCGTGGGGTCCGAGTGCTCATGGTCTTTTTAAAGAAATATCTAAACGGCTGGTTGACACTTCCCGTGACTCAAGAGCTGGCTTTTACCTTGGCCAGAGGCTGAGCATCGCGATACAACGTGGTAATGCCGCCAGTCTCTTGGGTACATTACCAGTCGACAGCGATGCGGATGAATTTTTCGACGCAATTTTTTAGTTTCTGTATAGTTTTAGTTAAGTTAGTATTTAATTTTAATTTTGTTATTTATTTAAATAAACCACAACCATTTGAACTTATTGCACACTATAAATCATTTTGAAGGATATTGCTAATCTATGCTTCATATGTTGGCATTTGTCTGCTCAACAACGTACATAACGTAATTTACGTTGTTGGACTGTCAAAATGAAAGCCATTCCTTTTTTATTTCGTGTGTGTAACGCAATTACCCCGCAGATTGTCTCTGACCTCAAAACGACTTTTTCGAGTCCCTTCTCTATTAATAGGGGGACACTTAGGTCAACCTAGTCGAGATCAAGACTCGTCTGAATCATCGGTAACGTAAGTCTTTAATCCTTGGTTAGACAACAAATGCGTAGCGTCCCATAATATAAAATATCACAACTAAAACTATAGAGCCCTTTGCTAGATTGTCTCTGACCTTAAAACAATCTTGTTGAGTCCTCTATTAATAGAGACACTAGTTCAGCCTAGCCGAGTATCTAATCAATAAATTATTAAAAAGCTAAGTAGATACCCACTTCTTATCGAATAGGTACTGCCGCGGCCGGTCGATTCTGTAAACATCTCACCGTGAAAACTTAGGTGAAGAGAGTTTGTTTTTGCTAGGAATTGACACTATTGACAGCTCACTCCACGCTCACTTCACCTAAGTTTTCACGATGAGATTTTTACAGAATAGCACCGCTGGTATTCAAAATCAATCCCTGTCACTTGATATCATCACTCAAACTTATAGAAAGGAGAAAGTCCAAGTCAGTTAAAGTTTTTTGATTCTTCATCAAAAAAAGGGCTGGAGCACTTACTTAAATGTTAGTGCATAATCAAAGATAATTGTCTAGATCTAGACTTCATTCAAGAGCTTAAGTAGGCTGTGTAAGAGATGATAACGGTATGAATGATCGTCGAAGGCATATCATTGTTCACAAGTTTCAAGTCGTAACGACGATTACGCTTAGGGCAAAAACATGGTGAAAGAAGGGTAAAGAATTTCGCAATGATTGCTTAACCAAGTATCATTTGATGATTGGCATTGTTGGCATGTCCGGAGTTTCGGAGCTATCAGGGGTTCGTCGTTGTACGTTGACGCACACCGCTGACGGAACGGAGTCCTCCGTTTACACAACATTAATGATTGGCAATTTCAGTTGTATAATTGTACTAGTATTTGGGCGTTGCGCGAGCTGCAAGCAGCTCGCGGGGTCGTGTTTTTGAGGAGTATTTCTTACCCTTGTAAAAAGTATTTGGGCGTTGCGCGAGCTGCAAGCAGCTCGCGGGGTCGTGTTTTTGATGAGTATTTCTTACGATGGGGGGAGGGGTGAAGGGGGGGAGAGGGGGGAGTTTTGAAAAATGATTTTGACCAACTCTGGGCCCCTTGATATGAATCTGAAAAAAAAAATTTCCAAGTCTCTTAACTTCCGAGATCTACCTAGAGGGGGGGAGAAGGGGGGCAAGGGGGGCAACTTTGAAAAATGGATTTTACTTTTCCGAGCCTCCTCTATACGAATCCGTAAAACAACAAAACACGGGACTCTTAGTTTCCGAGATACGATAGGGAGGGGGGAGAGTGGGGTGGAAAAGGGGAGGTTTGGGATTTTTCCCATACTCGTGAGAGTTACTTGTATACGAATCTGTAAAAATATACCCACCTCCCCCTTCACCATCTGGGAGAACAATTATGTCAGTGAGTGGTAATCGAGCTTTATATAATATAATATAGTATAAATAATAAAGCTTTATATAGTATAATAAAGTATTTGGGCGTTGCGCGAGCTGCAAGCAGCTCGCGGGGTCGTGTTTTTGAGGAATATTTCTTACCCTTGTAAAAAGTATTTGGGCGTTGCGCGAGCTGCAAGCAGCTCGCGGGGTCGTGTTTTTGAGGAGTATTTCTTACGATGGGGGGAGGGGTGAAGGGGGGGAGAGGGGGAGTTTTGAAAAATGATTTTAACCAACTCTGGGCCCCTTGATATGAATCTGAAAAAAAAATGTTCCAAGTCTCTTAACTTCCGAGATCTACCTAGAGGGGGGGGGAGAAGGGGGGCAAGGGGACAACTTTGAAAAATGGATTTTACTTTTCCAAGCCTCCTCTATACGAATCCGTAAAAAAACAAAACCCAGGTTTCTTAATTTCCGAGATACGATGGGGGGAGGGGTGAAGGGGGGGAGAGGGGGAGTTTTGAAAAATGATTTTAACCAACTCTGGGCCCCTTGATTTGAATCTGAAAAAAAAAATGTTCCAAGTCTCTTAACTTCCGAGATCTACCTAGAGGGGGGGGGAGAAGGGGGGCAAGGGGACAACTTTGAAAAATGGATTTTACTTTTCCGAGCCTCCTCTATACGAATCCGTAAAACAACAAAACACGGGACTCTTAGTTTCCGAGATACGATAGGGAGGGGGGAGAGTGGGGTGGAAAAGGGGAGGTTTGGGATTTTTCCCATACTCGTGAGAGTTACTTCTATACGAATCTGTAAAAATATACCCACCTCCCCCTTCACCATCTGGGAGAACAATTATGTCAGTGAGTCAGTGAGTGGTAATCGAGCTTTATACAGTATGTTAACTAACAGAGGGCGTTCCCGTTAACCCGCAATAGTATAGCATCCATACATGCTAAAAAAAATATTACCATTCGAAAATAAAATGTTTTTTTTTTTTTATATTAAAATATTCACTAAAAATCGAAAATTTTTACGTTAAAAAAACACTCTGTACACGCGTACTTGAAGGACAGCAATGTCGGAATTTATTTAATTAAATAAATTAGAATTAATTAAATAAATAGAGTATCAATTTACGATTTTTAGTGAATATTTTAATATAAAAAAAAAAAAACATTTTATTTTCGAATGGTAATATTTTTTTTAGCATGTATGGATGCTATACTATTGCGGGTTAACGGGAACGCCCTCTGTTAGTTAACATACTGTATAGTATAATAATAATAATGTTCCAAGTCTTAACTTCCGAGATCCGCCTAAAGGGGGGAGAAGGGGGAGAGAATGGGGGGAATTTTGAAAAATGGATTTTACTTTTCCGAGCCACCTCTATACGAATCCATAAAACAACAAAACCCAGGTTTCTTAATTTCCGAGATACGATGGGGGAGGGGTGAAGGGGGGGAGAGGGGGGAGTTTTGAAAAATGATTTTGACCAACTCTGGGCCCCTTGATATGAATCTGAAAAAAAAATGTTCCAAGTCTCTTAACTTCCGAGATCTACCTAGAGGGGGGGAGGAGAAGGGGGGCAAGGGGGCAACTTTGAAAAGTGGATTTTACTTTTCCGAGCCTCCTCTATACGAATCCGTAAAAAAACAAAACCCAGGTTTCTTAATTTCCGAGATACGATGGAGGAGGGGTGAAGGGGGGGAGAGGGGGGAGTTTTGAAAAATGATTTTGACCAACTCTGGGCCCCTTGATATGAATCTGAAAAAAAAATGTTCCAAGTCTCTTAACTTCCGAGATCTACCTAGAGGGGGGGGGAGAAGGGGGGCAAGGGGGGCAACTTTGAAAAATGGATTTTACTTTTCCGAGCCTCCTCTATACGAATCCGTAAAACAACAAAACACGGGACTCTTAGTTTCCGAGATACGATGGGGGGAGGGGTGAAGGGGGTGAGAAGGGGGGCAAGGGGGGCAACTTTGAAAAATAGTTTTTACTTTTCCGAGCCTCCTCTATACGAATCCGTAAAAAAACAAAACCCAGGTTTCTTAATTTCCGAGATACGATGGGGGGAGGGGGGAGAGTGGGGTAGAAAAGGGGAGGTTTAGGATTTTTCCCATACTCGCGAGAGTTACTTGTATACGAATCTGTAAAAATATACCCACCTCCCCCTTCACCATCTGGGAGAACAATTATGTCAGTCAGTCAGTGAGTGGTAATCGAGCTTTATATAGTATAATAATAATAATAATGTTCCAAGTCCTAACTTCCGAGATCCGCCTAAAGGGGGGTGAAGGGGGAGAGAATGGGGGGAATTTTGAAAAATGGTTTTTACTTTTCCGAGCCTCCTCTATACGAATCCGTAAAAAAACAAAACCCAGGTTTCTTAATTTCCGAGATACGATGAGGAGAGGGGTGAAGCGGGGGAGAGGGGGAGTTTTGAAAAATGATTTTGACCAACTCTGGGCCCCTTGATATGAATCTGAAAAAAAAAATGTTCCAAGTCTCTCAACTTCCGAGATCTACCTATAGAGGGGGGGAGAAGGGGGGCAAGGGGGGCAACTTTGAAAAATGGATTTTACTTTTCCGAGCCTCCTCTATACGAATCCGTAAAACAACAAAACACGGGACTCTTAGTTTCCAAGATACGATAGGGATGGGGGAGAGTGGGGTGGAATGGAAAAGGGGAGGTTTGAATTTTGAAAAATGGTTTTTACTTTTTCGAGCCTCCTCTATACGAATCCGTAAAAAAACAAAACCCAGGTTTCTTAATTTCCGAGATACGATGGGGGGAGGGGTGAAGGGGGGGAGAAGGGGGACTTTTGAAAAATGATTTTAACCAACTCTGGGTCCCTTGATATGAATCTGAAAAAAAAAATGTTCCAAGTCTCTTAACTTCCGAGATCTACCTGGAGGGGGGGGAGAAGGAGGCAACGGGGGCAACTTTGAAAAATGGATTTTACTTTTCCGAGCCTCCTCTATACGAATCCGTAAAAAAACAAAACCCAGGTTTCTTAATTTCCGAGATACGATGGGGGGAGGGGTGAAGGGGGGGAGAAGGGGAGTTTTGAAAAATGATTTTGACCAACTCTGGGCCCCTTGATATGAATCTGAAAAAAAAAAATGTTCCAAGTCTCTTAACTTCCGAGATCTACCTAGAGGGGGGGAGAAGGGGGGCAAGGGGGGCAACTTTGAAAAATAGGTTTTTACTTTTCCGAGCCTCCTCTATACGAATCCGTAAAACAACAAAACACGGGACTCTTAGTTTCCGAGATACGATAGGGATGGGGGAGAGTGGGGTGGAATGGAAAAGGGGAGGTTTGAATTTTGAAAAATGGTTTTTACTTTTCCGAGCCTCTATACGAATCCGTAGAAAAACAAAACCCAGGTTTCTTAATTTCCGAGATACGATGGGGGAATGGGTGAAGGGGAGGAGAGGGGGGAGTTTTGAAAAATTATTTTGGCCAACTCTGGGCCCCTTGATATGAATCTGAAAAAAAAATGTTCCAAGTCTCTTAACTTCCGAGATCTACCTAGAGGGGGGGGAGAGAAGGGGGGCAAGGGGGCAACTTTGAAAAATGGATTTTACTTTTCCGAGCCTCCTCTATACGAATCCGTAAAACAACAAAACACGGGACTCTTAGTTTCCGAGATACGATAGGGATGGGGGAGAGTGGGGTGGAATGGAAAAGGGGAGGTTTGAATTTTGAAAAATGGTTTTTACTTTTCCGAGCCTCCTCTATACTAATCCGTAAAAAAACAAAACCCAGGTTTCTTAATTTCCGAGATACGATGGGGGGAGGGGTGAAGGGGGGGAGAGGGGGGAGTTTTGAAAAATGATTTTGACCAACTCTGGGCCTCTTGATATGAATCTGAAAAAAAAAATGTTCCAAGTCTCTTAACTTCCGAGATCTACCTAGAGGGGGGGAGAAGGGGGGCAAGGGGGCAACTTTGAAAAATGGTTTTTACTTTTCCAAGCCTCCTCTATACGAATCCGTAAAAAAACAAAACGCAGGTTTCTTAATTTCCGAGATACGATGGGGGGAGGGGTGAAGGGGGGGAGAGGGGGGAGTTTTGAAAAATGATTTTGACCAACTCTGGGCCCCTTGATATGAATCTGAAAAAAAAAATGTTCCAAGTCTCTTAACTTCCGAGATCTACCTAGAGGGGGGGGGAGAAGGGGGGCAAGGGGGCAACTTTGAAAAATGGATTTTACTTTTCCGAGCCTCCTCTATACGAATCCGTAAAACAATAAAACACGGGACTCTTAGTTTCCGAGATACGATAGGGAGGGGGGAGAGTGGGGTGGAAAAGGGGAGGTTTGGGATTTTTCCCATACTCGTGAGAGTTACTTCTATACGAATCTGTAAAAATATACCCACCTCCCCCTTCACCATCTGGGAGAACAATTATGTCAATCAGTGAGTCAGTGGTAATCGAGCTTTATATAGTATAATTTCGGACCTAGAAGAGAATATGCGGCTGCCCCATTTCAAAACCTAGTAGGGACCTAAAATGAAATTTTACAGGAGAGCGCATAAACGTAATATTGAAAAAATGCTAATGGTTGTAAAAGATACTAAGGTTTTCAATTGGTTAAGTGACTTACTAGGTTTTAAAGTCACTAGGGAGTGAATGGTGCACTTACTAGGTATCGATGCTTAAATATATCTGCTTTTATGCAAGTTTAAAACGCTGGTTTTTTTTTGTATTTGGTACAGACCAGAAGGTCTGTACCAAATAAGGTCGTTTTATTGCATAATCTTGCTAACCTAGAAAGGTTAGCAAGATTATGCAATAAAACGGTTTTTGTAAAAAGTGTCCCTTACTAGGTTTTGAAATGGGACAGCCGTATGGCTTGCTTGCCGATTGGACTACTTCCTTCGGACAGAGGCAGCCCCGGATCTACGATTTTTTCGAACCGGGGCAAAACCTTGATAGTGGCGCCCCCTCCCTTCAGTGTTTGAGAAAAACTTGCAAATTGTTGATTTCCACTACTTTAGTATGTGATTTCACTAATAAATTACTTATTTTATTAACGCTGCTGATTACTCGCAAACGCAATCAACCACATAAACAGTGTTGTCACTTGACGTTCAACTGTTTGAATTTGTTCGGCAGTTCGGCTCGGCTCGTATTCGGGGATTCCCCTTGGCAGAAAGATCACGGACACTACGCACGCATTCAAAAATTTACTTGATCTGTTAAGATGCGTTCGTAAATCACTTAGTATCTGTTCAAAAACTAACTGGGCGTATGGAAATAGAAAAGTTTGTTTTTCAAGCATATTATATTAAGATTCGATTACTTGTTAAAAACCTATGAGATTGTAGGAAAAGAGGCTTCATTTGTTCGATATTTCGAATTCTTGTCTCAAGGATTTGGCGCCCCCATGAAACTGCCGCCCGGGGCAGGTGCCCCGGTTTGCCCCCACTTAGATCCGGGGCTGGACAGAGGTCGATGTTACGTGAACATCTTTAGGTGTTTGTTTGGCGAGACGACCAGCAGTGCGATTCTGTAACCAACTCACCGTGAAAACTTAGGTGAAGTGAGCGTGGAGTGAGCTGTCAATAGTGTTAATTCCTAGCAAAAACGCACTCACTTCACCTAAGTTTTCACGGTGAGATTTTTACAGAATCGACCGGCAGTATCGTATTCAGCTATTTTCTACTTTGCATCCAGTGTTTCACATTCAGCTCCTTTTCGTCAAGCTAGGGTGATAATCTGCTTTGCTTTTTTTGTTAGGGTTTCTACGTTTTAGCCCTATGCAAGTGCTCGCCTTTATGCCCAGGATACACCAGGCCGGTTTTTCAAGCATATCCATGGCTCAGCGGCCCATGAGAAACCAAGCGACCCAAGAGAAGACAAACGCGATGCAATGCAAATTTACAAAGCATGCAGTCTCCAAATTCTATACCTATTTACTTAGCCCGTATGATCCCCGTCTGAAACGCCTAATTTTGACTCAATCCAATCCACTTAGTATCCTTATTATCCCCACGATCCGCAGGCCTCAGTGTGCATAATTATTATCACTCGTTATCAGGAGGTGGCCACATTACCATCGGACAGATAAGCCCCAGCCGTTAGACAGACAGACGGGTTCTATGATAAGATAAGGCGTCTTCTCAACTCGTGGTGCACTGAGAAAATGTAAGTTCTTTATGTGAAGTTTAGGAAATTAATGAACTACCAACTTTTGTCCGTAGCGCGTACGTATGTTCAAATCCCAATGGCCGGTGGAGCAGACGAGTCCTTGA
Organism: Luperina testacea; assembly: GCA_927399505.1. Taxonomy (NCBI): domain Eukaryota; kingdom Metazoa; phylum Arthropoda; class Insecta; order Lepidoptera; family Noctuidae; genus Luperina; species Luperina testacea. The sequence goes on from OV656774.1 coordinate 2,912,251, forward strand.
GTGGAGACCGCGTATCGGCAAGCGTAGTGTGGGGCGCCCCCCAGCTAGATGGACGGAACCTAAAAAGGTGGCTGGGACAGACTGGATGCGGAAGGAGGAGGACAGGGTGTTGTGGCGCTCCGCGATTTTAGCGAACTCGAGCGCATATCCTCGCATGACTTGACGTCCCTCAGCATTGCCTTCGCGTCCGTATGCCGTTGCAACGTGCCGTTACCCTAGCGCGCTCCTCAATGCCGCCTTTGATACCTTGAGGTCGATCTTTAAACATTGGAATCTGTAGCTTGTTACCACTACATTGGGTAAAGATAAAATGGTCTGTCTGCCCTGTCTGTCTGCTCTGCCCGTCTCCGACCGTGTGCGCAGATCTTAAGTCGTGAGAACGCACTTGAAGAATGCCGCAACAAGTTACATCTTGGACCACACGACAAAAAAGCTGTCAAATATTATCTACTGCTCAGAAACAGGAATTAATTAGGAAAAGCTCTTTAAAAACGACACGCTTAATATTTCATAGTGTCCACTTTTGGATACAACAACGTTTGTTATTGCATTCGGAAACAACATCAATCTACCTAGCCTTTACCCAACTATGTTGGGGTCGGTTTCCCAGTCTAACCGTTATGTGTGGTTATAGTATACACGAACTAATGATAAATAGAGTAGTCGAACCATTCATCACCATCGCCATGGTTGGTCTGGTTTAGTCAACCATGAAGTACCTGGGACTGGTGCTCGACAGCCGGTGGGACTTCGGCCCCCACTTTCAGCGGCTGGCGCCCAAGCTGATGGGCGCGGCGGCCGCGTTCGCAATGCTGCTTCCCAATCTTAGGGGCCAGAGCACCGCCTGTAGGAGGTTGTACCTAGGGATAGTGCGATCCATGGCCCAGTTCGGGGTCCCGGTGTGGGACTTTGACCTGACCACAATGCTGCGGAGACCGCAAAGGGTGATGGCCGTCAGGGCTATCAGGGGGTATCGCACGATCTCCTACGAGGATGCTTGTGCACTGAGAGCCCTCGCGTCCAGCTCATCCCGCCATCTCCGTCTGGGCCAGCCGTGAACCCTATTGGAAGGAGAATAAAGATCATTATGATTTTGACATTTATGCAAAATCAGAGGTACAGACGCCAGCACATAAAGCTACTACAATCTGTCAAATTTCTTTAATAGATTTTCAACTTTATCGCTAAAGCATAAGGTTTAAAGTTGATTGGGGAAAATTTACAGATTTGGGTAGCTTGATGTGCTGGCGCCTGTACAATATCAGAAGGCCAATTCTCGTAATTTAAAACGTTCAAAATCAAGTCGCAGTCTCATATCGGCGACAAACAAATATCATAAACTTGTCAAAAAATTTTAGAAATTAGGAGTATTTTTGACAGATTGAGAATGAGGTCAACTGCTGTGAACGTTCTTAAAATTACGAGAATTGCCCTCTGATGCGTGAGCCAAAGTGTTTTTTGCTGAAAAAAAAAAGTTAATGTAAGTAATAAATAAATCTGCTGCGGAATTTCAGCAATATTTTTATCACTTCCATGTATTTATGTACAATGATATTCCTGTGCCAATAAAAGTTATCTTACACGTGGCAAGCGGTTCCCATGCGTTATGTGACCATGCACTTATCAGTTTCCTCGATATGGTAATACCCTTGCAATCTGTGTGGTACGAGGACGTGGGTAGATCCTATACTTACCTTATTATTATTCCTCTCAAACGTGTGGTCTTTACCTACTATGTTTTATTACTTTGTAACGGGTCGTAGTCGTAGGTAAATTTATAACATAGCACAGTTAGTGCCGGAGCACACGATGCGGTGCGGCGCCGCAACGCATCGTATGCTCCGACACTATAATAAGACCCTTTGTGACACACACGTTTTTCTTGACGTGAAAAACTACGGTTTACTCGCCGTGTATAGGCACTGTCGTCTGTGTTGTATGGATCACATAAGCATATAGTGTAGGTACTCTGATGTGGATCACTATATGGATGCTACCGTGCCGTATTCAAAAATTTCTAAAGAAACCGTGCCGTGTACAAAGGGCCTATGTCTCTTTACACTTTTCTCACAATATAAGTAATTATAAATTCGACATTAATGGTGTAACTAATATTTTGTAACATTATTTACACTTAAATAATTTAAAAAAGTGTCCATGAAGTTTCTTGCCCGTTCTTCTCCATAGGAACCCCGTTCTTCTCAATAGGAACCTACTACGCTTTGGAGTGGGCGACAGCTTTGTCTTTCTGACTGACCGACTCCTTCGACAATTCAAAAGTGCCTGTTAATGGTTTAATTAAAACAAATGCTTTGAAAAAGAGGGTGTGTCCTCTTTTTGATGTGAAACATCTATAGCCGCACGTAAAACAAATTTCTGGCGTGGCGACGCATGCCGTGGCGACGCGTCGCCACGCTATATGATGGTGTATTATATACAGTCAAAGTCTTGTGTACTGTGTGGCGACGCGTCGCCATTCGCAATGTTTCACATCTGCCAGGCGTCCCGTGACGGCTCACTTTTTTTGTATGTTAATGTTAGGTATTTTATTTATGTGAAACATCTACCTATAGCCGCACGTAAAACAAATTTCTGGCGTGGCGACGCATGGCGTGGCGACGCATGCCGTGGCGACGCGTCGCCACGCTATATGATGGTGTATATATACAGTCACAGTCTTGTGTACTGTGTGGCGACGCGTCGCCATGCGCAATGTTTTTTCTCAAACTCAAAGCATTTATTTGACCACACAATAGAAGTGACAACTTATGACTGGAACAGAGTTTATGCGATTCAGCGTCAAAGAACTTTTCAGTTCAAATCTCTGCTTTGTAAGGTTTCGTCTCTGTTAGGTACTCATTCCTGTGGATCTTTTTCTAGAGCTTGATGTACCATGTTTACGTCTGGGTCGTTGAGTACTGTAATATGATGCTCGTGGCAAATACGGGGCTTCAAGGATCTTTTGGCGCTCGTATGACGTTGACATGGGGACATTTTCAGCTTACCTATATTGTTCCCACGGCTGGGACAGAGACCTTCTCTAATGTGAGAGGGAGTGGGCCGTAATCCACCAAGCGGGCCCAGTGCTGGTTGGTAGATGTCACAATGTCTTCGAATTTTTGGTTCTAGGACATGCCGGTTTCCTCACGATGTTTTCCTTCACCGTTTTTACACAAACGCGGTTAGTAAACATTAATGAAAAATGTTTTATGAAATGCATTGAAAAAACGAGATGGCAAGAGCCCCTAACACTTTCGCGGACTAAAAACAGAAAAATCAGTTTTTTTCAGCGCAAATTTCTCAATATCCTTAAGTTATCTAGTTTTTTTTAAAATACACAAGTATTTATCACCTATCTATCTAGTAAGTCTACGAATTTAATTTTTGATAACTACTTAATATAAATTCCAAAAAATAAAAAACAAACACACGTTTTTACGTAATCACGAAACACCAAGTTTTTCGATTGCTTTTTTAGCTTACTGGTAGCAAATAACGATCTGAAAAAAAATCCTAAATACTAGGCATATAATATATTAGTAAGTGTACGATTTATTTTTTTTAAGTTTAATGTATTAGTACCTGTAAAAAAATGTTAACTACGCTGAAAAATCCCAATAAAGTCATGTGCAAAACCGTCGTCTACGCGTAAGAATTTATTGAAAATAACAAAAAGTGTTAAATATTTTAAAATTTGAGATGTTTATCTACCAAACTCAATTTTTATATTTTTATTTTGACTACTAATTTAATTGTAGTAAAATATCTAAATAATGCCTTATAAACCGATGCGCTCGCTCGATGCATTCAGTCGCGCCCAAAGGCTTCTAGACGACGGACCTGTGTCGCCTGTGACGTTCGCCGCTCCCGTCGTAATTCTTGAATCGCGAGTGATTTTGTACTACGCCTAACCAGTTTTGAGACTGTATGAATATTTATTTTTTTATGTCAATAGTGTGACACTTTGTGATTTAATAATGTTATTCATACATATTAATGTTTTGTATTGTACTTTTGGATAAACAAAATAATGTTTCGTTTGAATAAAGCTATCTTCAATTTATTAAAGTAATTTTCCTCCATGCCCCGCTCGTTTTCTCCTTGTTCTATACAAATAAAGTGATTAGCTTTATAAAATAGGACAAAATGACTTGCTATACTATACTCTCATGGTCTGCGGTCTTATGGCGAGGGAATACTACAGACCTCCCCGTCGTTCTGTATTACGTAAACAATAACACGTGTAATTCGTTTCAGACGTACCTTATAATACGCTGGTCACACTTTATAATTTGGTTTTACGAGTACTATAGTGAATGCCGTAATAGGTTACGATATTTTTATAGGGTACCTGAACATAACATGTCATAATCACCATAAAATCCATCCAGTATTACGCAATCTAGTAAGTAAAACTATGGAGTGCTAATAATAGCGGTTACGGACCAAGATTATTTGTTCCCGCTTCAACGCACACTACGATTATCAGTTTATAGTTCGAACGCACACAGACACACTGCGCTCCTATAATTACCTAATCTAATAGTGCGCCGAAATTGATAGGGGCTCTTAAGTCATGCGGCAAAATATCCTTGTTGCCACGAGCATGATAGTACAGTTATACCCAACTGTAAGTACACCTTAGAAGAACACAAAAATAAACGCAAGGTATAGTGATGTTCTTCAAAAGGTCAAGTGCGTGCGCTACTTAGCCGCACGTGTCGCGCGTGTAAGATCATAATGTATACGCGTTCGATCGTTTTGGTACCGTCTAACCATTTCAAGCGACAAAATCGATCTATTCAATACAATTAGAATTAAAAAAAAAATATGTAGGTACACCATTCGAATAATAGATATAAATGTAGAATTTTTTTTACAAAGGGTGACACAATGGGCGGTCAACCTAATTAGCTATTTTATCTTGCAATTTAGTATTTATATGAGCTTTGTAGTTGACCTCTGAACGCCATGTTGTATCACTAACTGTAAAAAACTCAAAGTGAAAATTTTGGTGACATAACTTGAAGTGAACTGTCATCCTACCTGACGCTAGGGAACCTAGGGATTGACAGCTCATTTTAACTAAGTTTTCACGATGAGATATTTACAGAATAGCACTAAAGGTATTACAACCGTGATTAGATCTAATCACATTTACAATCGTGATTAGATCAAATCACTAGCATTGTATCAAAGTGCAGAGAAATCGTTAGCGTAATTGCATCATATTTTGTAATGACCACTAAACCTAAACCACCCTAAACTAATCTATTTAGGTATCCATACTAATATTATAAATGCGAAAGTGTGTCTGTCTGTTTCCTCTTTACGCTAGACGCTGAACCGATTTAGATGAAATTTGATATAGAGATACATAGTTAGAGTCCCGAGAAAGGACCTAGGATAGTTTTTATCCCGATATTCCCACGGGAACGAAACTTATGCGGGTGAAACCGCGGGGCGCTGCTAGTTATAAATAACAAGAGCGAGTCGGACTCGCGCACCGAGGGTTCCGTACCATCATATGTTGTAAAATTTTCATCGGAGAGGTCTATATTCGTTAGAGAATTTTAACACTGCACGCTGCACGTGTAGTGTAGAATATTGCAGTTTTAGGTCAACGCCATCTCTTGACCGATAGTGGAACTAATGTAACTTTTAATGATAATTTTCAAAAAAGGGTGCTATTTAGAGAGTCCGTTTTATTTTTCCTGTAATCTTTACATAAACTTATATCAAATAGAATAATTTCAGATTTTTCTCTATGCAATTTCGGAGATGGGGGGGGGGAGTATTTTAAACTTTTTCATCAAAAGTCGGACGCTATGCGGCCTAAAAGAAAAAAGAAAAAATGTTTGAGAATGTGCAAACTGCGGTCTTTCATGTGATACCCCACATGCATAGCCCCACTTCGATTTTTTCAGAACCCCTTTCAGTCCCTGTTTCACAAAAAAAAATATTTCTTTCTTATTTGCAAAATAGTTGGGCAAACGTCATCTAAAACTCTTCCAAATTTCAAGTTGATAGCATTAGTAGTTCTTGAGATATCCAGCTGTGACAGACGGACAGACAGACAGACTGAGTCGCACCATAAGGGTTCCTTTTCACCATTTTGGTACGGAACCCTATAAATGAAATGCTGTTCGTTGCTAAGAGCGTCACTTGAGAACCGCTGGGCCGATTTGGATAATTTTTGTTTTAAAATGTTCGTATTAAGTAGTCTGAATAAGTAATAAACGAAAGAAAATTTGGAAAAGTTTTCCGGAACGTGGTTTTATGGGGTTTTGAATCAATTATTGAATGAACAGGACAACGTCTGTACGGTCTCCTTGTAACAAATAAAAAAATCGGTTGTCTGTAAAGTCGGTTTACTGACGATAGTTGAACGTGACAACGTCATAAGAAAATACTGATGGAATAGTTGTATTGCATTTGTTAATATTCGCTTGCACTTCAAGCCGCCATGGAACGCTACAGAGTAAGGCCGCGAGGTAACGCTACATGAGTCATGTTTTTTCGTGAGTGCAGCCAGCTTCATCGATTTATTAGACGTTGTCACGTCAAAAAACAACATCGAACATTATCTTACAAAAATGTATTAAACTTAAAACTTCAACTTCGATTCATGTAAAGTCAATAACTTGTCGACTTCTTGCGCCCTTTCTTTTAATGTCACCATTTCATCATCAGACAAGACATCACTTTTTTTGCCAGCATTCTTGATTAAAAAGTGTTGTATGAAGAGTCGTATGCTCTCCCTGAACATGTGGAGTTTGGCCGGCTTCGAGATGCGGTTGAAGACTTCTAGTGAAGATTGGAAGTCGCTGTTCATGATGATGGATAGCAGAATCTGACGCATGAAGCGGACCGAGTGTTTGTTTAGTTCGGAGAATTGGATTACCTGGGGATACAAAGATTTTATTAATATCTAGAGAAAGAAAGAAAGAAAATTTATTTATTGCGACTCGTACAGGAAGATCATAAACTAAACTAAACACAGCAAAATAAAAATCCAAGTTATATAAAAAAAAAGTAACAAAAGGAAAAGAAACAGAAAGTCCTATACGAGGCCAAAAGACTCCTATCTCAGCATGATGCTACGACATTTAAAAAATAAATGTTGTATCTCATGACGCTGCGTCGTTGGGCTAGAGTGGTCGCGCTTCTGTTGACTATGAGGTCATGGGTTCGATTTTCAGATCGGCCAAAGTGTTAAGCATTGGGTTTTTCAGGAATTTCTTAGTGGCAGTCTGGTCAGACTGGATTTATGCCCGATTTACGGCAATATGCCCCCTATTATACATGGTACTTAGAAATAGCTGGCGAAATGTAGGTGCACTTATAGGTACACCACTGTCCAACCCTTCAGGGAAACAAGGCGTGATATTATGTGTAATATGACTATTAACTCAATTAAATAAAGTTGAGCTTTTGTCCATAAAGAAATGTGAACGCAACGTTCAGTCAAGTTGACGAACCTACCGGTCGATTCTGTAAAAATCTCACCGTGAAAACTTAGGTGAAGTGAGCGCGGAGTGAGCTGTCAATTAAATAGTGTCAATTCTTAGCAAAAACAAACTCACTTCACCTAAGTTTTCACGGGGAGATTTTTACAGAATCGACCGGCTGATTATAATTATTACTAAAGTGTCAAATTCAAATATAGAAGAGTCCGTCTCACGAAAGAAGTCCCGATGACGCGCGCTACAGGCATGCGACGGAGTCATAAATCTTTATTCATTTATTTATCTCAACATTATATTACAGGCACTGGTTAATAAAATGCATAATCATAAATAGATGAAGATGTGTGAGTGAGGTACAGTCAGCATCAAAAGTCGATTAACACTTAAGTTTTTTTGATCTCGGTTATTGAGCAAAATATTAACCGTTCAGTTTTTTAAATCTCAGTTATTGAGCAAAATATTTGTTCAAAATCGCATTATACTTCTGCTGCAATTTCGAACAAATATTTTGCTCAATAACTGAGATTAAAAAAACTGAAGTGTTAATCGACTTTTGATGCTGACTGTACGAAGTAGGGTTGTTGTTGACTCATCAACATCATCTGCCTAGCCTTTTCCCAACTATGTTGGGAGTATTTTACATGGAGCGACTGCCTATATGACCTCCAAAACCCACTTATTGGGTAATACGATACCCCTTGGTGAGACTGGTTGTCAGACTTTCGGGCTTCTGACGACCCGTAACGACTGTCAAAGATCTACGAATGACAGCCGGGACCAACGGCTTAACGTGCTTTCCGAGGCACGGAGGGGTCTTGGTATGTAAAGATGGTCACCCATCCACGGACCAACCGCGGCAAGCGTTGCTTAACCTGATCGATCGAACCGTGCGACTGTTATTTCTTAGCCATAAGCCCCTCTGAAATATTGCTAACTATATAATAATAATTAGTTCCATTTATTGCCGCGGAACTTGTTTCGTGTGACGAACTCTAACTGCTTCACTGCCCTCCTTGGAATATACGTATTGTAACGAAAGCCACGCTCTCTTGTTTCAATATCATTATATCGCACCGTGTAATGACTTCAGATGACAGAATTTCGTTATTTACTAATCTGCATTCACAATTTATTTGCCGAAAATGTAAACAAATATGAGTTTATGGAAATATAACTTTAAATCCTACACAATAAAGTTCAGTTTACGCTACAACTTCAAACATTTTTATAACTTTTTCAATAGTGCTAGTCAACTTAATTACCATTAAAATGAAGGTGATATTTGTTTAACTTGAAATAATATTAATTTGAAACATACGTTTGAATAGACTTTAAATAAAAAAAAAAAGAAATGCTATTATTTCAGTAAGTAGATCTTCTAAGACACTTTCCAAATCAATTTTGGTCAATATTTTAAAGCTAAATTGCGCTGGCATTTCCTATCTGACTGATCCCTGAGGAGAAATGGTCTCTTTTAAAGTCCAGGGTCTCGGTACACTTTCACTGGAGTATGCCAGTTTTAACTCCGCAAACTTTTAGTTGGTCCTTACCTTCAACACAGAGAGTGGCAGTCCCTTCTCCATGATGAGATGTATGAGGAACTGCGCCAAGTTCGTCATGCACTGCTTGGATATGCTGTCCAACTCTTTTATCTTGTCCCATACTGAGAACTGGATTGATAGCTGCAACACAGAACATAATTTTTTTTGGTAAAGACTTAGAGATGTAGTCTTATGATCCCTGCACCCTGCGACACACTTACCATGAAATTAAATTAAAATAACTAACCTTTCGACCGCCACAGTCATGTATAGATGACAAACCAAAATGTGTCCAACACGCCACGGTTCGACTACAGTCGGTCGATTCTGTAAAAATCTCACCGTGAAAACTTAGGTGAAGTGAGTTTGTTTTTGCTAGGAATTTACACTATTGACAGCTCACTCCACGCTCACTTCACCTAAGTTTTCACGGTGAGATTTTTACAGAATAGCACCGCTGGACAGACTTTGACGCCGAGGGGTTTTCGATTTTTTGACGTATGGCGGTCAAACGGCTAAGGATAAAGATGGCCGACCATTGTAATCTAAACTGGGCAATTCTGGTATTATAATAATCAGCCTATAATGTTCCTCCTGCTGGGACACAGACCTCCTCTCTTTGAGAGGGAGTGGGCTGTATGGAATCCTCTTATAGTTATAGTCGTTAAGAGCGTTTATGCCGTACGGTATTTCATACGAACTTTCAAGCCCTTGTTTTTCGAAATGAATGAACTGATTTTAATGAAACTTCATACGCATGATACAAAGGTCTAAAAAGAACATTTTCGAAATGTCTTATTTAAAAAAAGATAACTGGAAATCTTTGTTTCTATGGGAAAAAAAATCTGTCTAATTTGGCTGTAACACTATTTTTCGAAAATGTTTGATTCTGTTCTAACACAAGCTAACTAGAAATGCAAGCTCGCCACCCAACTTTGAACCTTACACACCTAATTTTTGGGGTCAGTATCGCAAAGATTTTGCCCTAATACAAGCTAACTAGAAATGTAAGCTCGCCACCCAACTTTGAACCTTACGTGCTTTATATTTGCGGTCAGTATTGCAAAGAATCTGTCGAAACACAAGCTAACTAGAAATGCAAGCTCGCCACCCAACTTTCAACCTTACGCACCTGATATTTGCGGTCAGTATCGCAAAGATTCTGTCGAAACACAAGCTAACTAGAAATGCAAGCTCGCCACCCAACTTTGAACCTTACGCACCTAATTTTTGGGGTCTGTATCGCAAAGATTCTGTCATAATACAAGGCACCTAGAAATTCAAGCTCACCACCCAACTTTGAACCTTACGCACCTGATATTTGCGGTCAGTATCGCACAGTTTCTGTCCCAGCACTGCATAGTACGGATTGTAAGTCTTCTCTTGAAGACAGCATGCTAAGAGCACGTGTATGATCTCTCTTTCTTGTTGTCCTTTTAGACCTAAGTGTTGGAGTTTTTCAAATGCGTCCATATAGTCCTGGGGACAGAAGAAAATAAACACATGTAGATTAAATGGTGTGCTTAAGTATTCCAGTTACTTATACTCAAAATCTATACTAATATTATAAATGCGGAAGTGTGTCTGTCTGTCTGTTACCTCTTCACGCTTAAACCGCTGAACCGATTTAGATGAAATTTGGTATAAAGATAGTTTCGAGTCCCGGGAAAGTTTAGTTTTGGGGATAGTTTTTATCCCGATATTCTCATGGGATCGTCACTTATGCGGATGAAACCGCGGAGCGCTGCTAGTTTAAATATAATATATGTGTCAGGCACGTGAGTCATTTATTTACAGCTTTGTCTCGGGGATGACGTCGCACTTGCGACACCGTTATTGCAGTTCAGAGTATCGGTGAACTTACTATCAAGTGGTCTGACGGTTAATTGCCTCTCAACTTTACAAAAAAAAAAAAAAACTACAAAATCTTCAATTTTTCATTACCTCTGCCGCCATAATAACACAGAAGATGCTCCGTCTAACATCGGTGTTCATCCTCTGCTTGCGCGCCAGTTCCAGAAGCTTCTGGTCGGTAGATGGCAGCACTTTGGTGGTAGGTTTCTCTTCTGGTCGCGTCATGTTGCCTTCCCATGCTGAGCCGACTACCCACCATTTGCCCCGCTCTTCCGCTATAAAAGGAATTGTCAGATTTATGTTTATTTCGAAAAATAAGTGGTGGTGTTATCGATACCTGAGTAGAGCTATAATCGAGTATCGATAGTTTTGGTCTAAGTACAGACGCCAGCACATCAACTACCCGAAACTGTCAAATTTTCCCAATCAACTTTGAGCCTTATGCTTTAGCGATAAAGTTGAAAATCTATTAAAGAAATTTGACAGCTATTTTGTAGCTTGATCTCTGGCGTCTGTACATATGATGTCAGTTCTTATTTATACCAATAATAAAGCTGAAGATCTTAATGAATTTGACAGCCCAATTCTTAAGGAAGACTTTTTAACATCACGCTAGGACTCTTAGGAGCCGATCAAAAAGAAAAAAAGTAAGAAAAAACGAAGAAAACGAAGTGATAGCGCGGGCTAGCTATGATGATGCGACAGGGTGGGTCGGGTCGGGGGAACAAGGAAACTTCACGGGGACGAAGTCGCGGGTAGAAGTTAGTTTCAGAATAAAGCCACAACACACGTTATCATGGTCTAACTCAGTTTAGGCCGTGTAAGATAAATAGACGGTATCGATACTTTTAATTAAGTAAGTCTTACCTCAACACTCATTAAAACATCGATAAATGTCTGTCTGCCTAATTACTGTTGTTATCAACTTACATTTTATTTATTTCTACTGTGTACAGCTGGCAACCTTTTGAATTGTGCGTGTAGCATGTAGGCATTTTAAAATACATTCTTTCCCTGATTAAAAACCTTTTATATAAAGACGAATGATCTTCTTTTATCCCAGAAAGCTATTACCGGGCTGCGACATTTATTTTTTAAATGTCTCAGCATCATGCTGAGATAGGAGCCTTTTGGCCTCGTATAGGACTTTCTGTTTGTTTTGTTACTTTTTTTTATATAACTTGGATTGCTATTTTACTACGTTTAGTTTAGTTTGTGATCTTCCTGTAAGAGTCGCAATAAATAATTTTTCTTTTCTTTCTTTCTCTTTCTATTAAGTTCTCAGTTCAACACCATGCTTACCTTTCAACAGATCGTCCAGCCTAATGTTAAGCGGTGTGATGTAGTTCCCTTTCCTGACGACGCTTCTGCTCATCTTCTTCAGGTGTTCGCAGTACGCTGGGTCATAATTGGGAATCTTTGTCAAGTTATTATTCTTCACAGCCATTAGGACTTCTAGTAAGAACTTTATACGGGACCTGTAAAAAAATAAGTTAAATAAAATATTAAGATTATAAAAAAAAAGTTTATTTAAAAAAATATTTTATTTTTTTTTATTTTTTTATTGTTTTCCCAGACTGAGACAGATAAAAAATCCAGCGCACTATAGTAAAAGAGTTATGGAGCGAGCTTTGCGAATTTCCACAATCTTGTACGGTCATATACGATAGTTTCCATGTAAATACATGTACAAGTACATGTATCGATTTCTGTTCGAAGTTAAAGCAGTCATCATGACCGTCACGGGCGGTTGCCAAATATATCATATCGAGCTATTGTCAACTATCGACATCGGGTCAGTCGGGACCGCTATGTACTCGAACGTTCTAGATGTTTATTATAGTAGCTCTGTGGCACTATATAAGGCCGGTGTGAGCTGCGAGACACATAGTTTTTGAATAAGCCATACAAGCGAATACATCGAAAGCGATCTTTAAGTGCGACTTAAAAGTGATCAGTAGTGCAATTGTGTTTCATAACTAGTGTGTTTAAGTTGTTATTAGTGTTGGTGATTAAAGTGTAATTTTTTTGGTTATTAAATCGGCAGTTTTTATTGTCACGAACCCCAAGCTCGTAACAATACGATACGATACGATTACGATTTCGATTTCCTTTCAACATTTCTGTCACCTCATATACTCATTTCTTACTTTATCCATTTTCGTCACTCCACCCATCCATCTCAACATTCTCATCTCCGCTCCAGGCGATCTTTTTTCACTAATCTTATTTATACTCAACAACCACCAATAAACAACTTAAGAAGGCCAAATATCTCTTACCCAGTAGCCGAATCTTCAGTCAACTTAGCGACTCGGCCCTGCGTGTCGTGTATAAAGTTCTTCAAAGCTAACGGCTCCTCCTTCCTCAGTACGCCTCCGACGCTCCGCAACGCAACCAGCACACATTCTATATTTTTCTCTGATATCGTATCGAGTAAGCGGGTTAGAATGTCGTAGAGGAGCGAGGCTTGGTAAATCTAGAATGGGATTAGGAGATTTTATTATGGGGTTTGTTTGGAAAGATTTGGATATTTAAAGCGAGGGATTGCGTGATTTCCGGGGGAGAGAACGAAAATAATCTTTCTTACTAGTTGAAATTATTTTTCAAGAGATTTTTTTAACAACATTCTGTGAACGTCAATATTTTTGCCAACAATAATAATTATACTCAGTAAGTCAGTACTCAATTCTTTATTGCATTTTTTCTCTCTTTATTTCGGTAATGTACTCTCTCTCTCTACCTCACTATTCTGAGCATTGTCTACAAGGATTAGGTAAACAAACATATCTCGATTGATATGTCAAGATCAAAGCATTGCCTCGGATTTTATTTTTAAAAGAAATTTTACTGTGATGTGACATGAATTTCAAACTAGTCGGGAAAAGCTGAAATGAACATGGGCAAGAATAGATCTTACCTTAAAACTGTACAAATGCGCCAAGCACGAAACTAAGTTGTCAAGCGTTTTGTCTGCAACAGGCTGTGGACTCTCCATCATGTTGTCAAACTTTTTGACCAGATCCTGTAGGAAATGGGCACCTGAAATAAAATACGAAACGTAAGTGTTGTGTTTTTTATTTTTATGCGTCATGTTTGCCGTAAATAAACGTATTTTCTTTCTTTCTTTTCTTTATTTCTAAGTAGATAAGCATTATAGGCTGATGATGATGATGATGATGAAGCATTATACAAAGACACAGATAAAAGAAGAACGTTCAATTCAGTTCGATTTCCATCAAACGGCTTGCATTGCATCGGATCGGAACGGATTTTACAATCTTTAAACGATATTAAATCGTTTATACAGTATTTAAAGTCTACATTACTATGCCACGCATGGCAGCATGACCGCGGGCGTCTTCCGCGACCCGCGATCGTAGCCGATAGTATGCTGCGACGCGCGTACGGCTTCGTTCGCCTGTCGTCGTATCCGATTGAATCCTTTCGGCTGTCGTCCAAAATTTATCTTTTCCTCTTCTGCGTTTTATGATTATTTTCTTCTTCTTCTAATGCCAACAATACGCAACTTCGTCAACAACGTCAACTTCAACCATTTTCAAAAATTAGAACACGTCAACACGGTAGGATTGGAACTATTTGACTAGGCGCAGAAACGGATACGTTCGCAAGCTACGGTACGGAGCCGATCGTATGCGTCGACATCCTGCCGGACGCGATCGGCTGTCGCTGCATCCGTTACCATCCTTTCCGATGCGGTACGAGCCGTTTGGTGGAAATCATCCTTTAGGGTATTCTTGTTTCGTATTGGCGAAACTACTAAGAATAGCTCATGCATTGGTAAAAACAGCTAGTCAGCAAGATGGGGTTGCCTGATCAGCGGGGTAATTGCGTAACACACTGACAGTAGCAATCTTTCTCGGCTTTCATTTTAACAGTTAAACAACAATAATTGCGTTATTTACGTCGTCGAACAGAATTTTTTTTTGAACATATGAAACAATGGATTAGCCATATCCGTCAAAATGATTCAGATTGTGATTGATAATGTCAAGTGTACCTAATAAGGGCGCGGGTTCCTGTTATTAGAGTGCAAAAATATGGTCTTCCTCTTGGAAACCTCGATTGAAGACGTTTCCGACTCACAACTGAGTTAAAGCTGTGCTCACTGAGTTTATACTACAAGCTATAATAGAACTTACCGATACAAGAGCCAACATTGGAGTGTAACACTAACACAAAGGCAGCATGTTCCGTAACCATTCTATCAGGCGTACTCGACGGAGATACAGTTGCATCCAACCACAACTGAGTTAAAGCTGTGTTCACTGAGTTTCATACTATTACTTGCTATATTTTACCAATCTCAGAGCCAACATTAGCGTGTAGCACTGTCACAAGGGCACGATGTTCCGCAACCATTTATATCAGGCGTACTCAACCGAGATACAGTTGCATCCAACCACAACTGAGTTAAAGCTGTGTTCACTGAGTTTCATACTATTACATGCTACAACTTACCAATCTCAGAGCCAACATTAGCGTGTAGCACTGTCACAAGGGTACGATGTTCCGCAACCATTTATATCAGGCGTACTCAACCGAGATCCAGTTGCATCCAACCACAACTGAGTTAAAGCTGTATTCACTGAGTTTATTCTATAATACTACAAGTTACAACTTACCGATCTCAGAGCCAACATTAGCGTGTAACACTGATACAAGGGCAGCATGTTCCGCAACCATTCTATCAGGCGTACTCGAAGGAGATACAGTTGCATCCAACCACAACTGAGTTAATGCTGTGTTCACTGAGTTTCTGCTGTTGGATTGGTATAGGTTCTCTATTGACGTACACGCCCAGTGAAGGTTAGTGCCGGCTAGCTTGTTGAGGACACCTGAAATGAAATTGTAAAAATATAATCAGGTTAGATCGCTTAATGTAACGAAAACCACATAGCGAAAGTGAGCTGAGCATTTGTGGCCCGAAATCTCCCATACCTACAATTTTTGATGGTGATGTGATTGGTTGATATTCAAAGGATGTTTTTTCTACCATGTGATACTTTTACCACCAGGTCAGTGGCCTTGGGCCAGAATACGCTATTACTAAAAGAGAGATGTTTTTAGAAGACTTACTTTTAATTTGTCTCTTCAGTTGCAGCAGCTGTTTGTCTGTACTCGAATCCTTGTTTCTGAGGTGTGGTGGAACGTACACACCTTTTTCTTCCTGTAAGGATCACGATTAATTGATTTTCCTAAGATTATTAAAGGCAATCAGTTAACAGTAGTTCTTGTTCTAGATCTAGAATATATAATATTTATTTGTTGTACAGACGCCAGCACAACAAGCTACTCGAAACTGTCAAATGTTTCCAATCAACTTTGAACCTTATGCTTTAGCGATAAAGTTGAAAATCTATTAAAGAAATTTGATAGATTGTAGTAGCTTGATGAGCTGGCGTCTGTACTTTCAAGAAATTTGTCATCTACACACCTATTACGATTGGGCTAGACTCTAACCGCTGCCCGTTAAAGCTATGTAATTTTCTCTGGGTCTTCTACTGCCCCCCTGAAAGTCTCAAACGCCCATAAGGGGGCGTCATCACCCACGTTGAGAAACTTCGGGCTAGAGCCTAGACTAGACTCTAGGCAAACCACAGATAATTATAGATACACCTAGATAACGCAAGAGCAACTACTTCGCGTGCCCAGCTTACGTACAAAAATCGTAAGCCGCCACTTACGCGCTCAGTCCTGTGTACTGCTGGCTGGGTGAGCGTGAGCGCTGGCACTAGGCCCCGAGGGTGGGGCGAGACGGGTGCCGCACGCGGCGGCGTCTTTGATTCGATTTGATTTTCTCATCACTAAGTGCTTGTGACGTCATAGTAGAAAGTAAAAAAATGGCATGCTTCGTTTTCATACAGATCGTGATACTTGCGTTATCTAGGTCTATCTATATCTGTTAGGCAAACCCTTAACATATTATTTCAAGTCCAATTAAAATCATTCAATTATGACGGTCAAATGTGCCTAGGTTTGAAGTACTTAAGTGACTTTACCTCAATAATATTCCCTTCTTTATCCCTCTTTCTTCCGTAAATATCTTCCCAAACGTCAGGTTTCTCTTTCTTCTCCACAACAGGTTCATCTTCTTCACCAAACGCATCATCTTCATCATCACCAGACAGATGTGATATTTCATCATCACTGAACACTTTACTCAAGTCTTCTTCTGAAATTATCTTTTCTTTTTTATTTGACTTTGGACTTGGTTTTGTGTCTTTCTTACAGTTTTTATTTATCTCTTGCTTGGTTGGTTTCTGTTTGGAATTTGCTTTTAACGTGTTTGTTGGTTTTTCTGTAAGGAGCATCACAGAAATTAAATGTAACAAAACTAAATTTTTATTTACATTCTTCGTGTATTGAAAGCAAGTTGACTAAATTCCACATAGACTTTAATTGTGTGAATTAAAATATAGAATTCTAATGCTTTTATAGCTGGATCATAAGTAGAATTTACATTAAAAATAAATAAAAACTTAAAAATACCTTCAGGTGCATCATCTGAAAGATCTTCACTGAATTCACCATCCTCATCTTCTCCACTCATATTACGATCCTCTCCTTCACTCATATCTTCATCTCCTTCGCTCATACCATCATCTCCACTAATATTTTCATCTAATTCTTCTTCACTGGCCATTTCATCATCAATATCTGAACCAATGTCTTCATCGGATTCATTTTCATCACCACTATCATCTTCAGCCACTTTTCTTTTACTTTTTTTATCTGTTTTCTTTTTATCTTTTATTTCTTTGCCAGTGACTGCTGCTAGGTCTTCGTCAAAGTCTGAATCACCTTCAACTTCAGCGAGATGCTTCTCAGCCGCCACTATTTGTTCTGTTGTTGATTTGTCACATATTTCCAGTAAATCTGTTCTCAAGTTAAGGGTTTTATGTTCTGTATGATTTCGAATCTATCTATTACTAATAATAAAGCTGAAGAGTTTGTTTGTTTGAATGCGCTAATCTCTGAAACTACCAGTTGGATTTGTAAAATTCTTTTTGCATTTGATAGCCCAATTCTCAAAAAAGGCTATAGGCTATATAACATTATGCTAGGACCCTCAGGGGCCGAGCAAAAAGAAATAAAATAAGAAAGAATACTAAACAAAAACAAAATAGTAGTGCAGGCAGGCTATGCGACGGGGTGGGTCAGAGAAACAAGAAATTTCATGCAGACAATGTTGCGGGCAGAAGCTAGTTTAAGATAAAACAGGCTTATTCGCAAACTAAAAAAGATCCCCGACTTCTTTGGTAATATAAAAACATTATTGTAACATAAAGGGAAAAAATAATTTGCTTAATAAAGACTACCCAGTAGGTATTTTAACTTAAGAGGAACAAGTAAACTTCAAGTGAGATAACATGTTAAGGGGGGCCCACGAAATTCAAATTTTCTCTAGTTTTTTGCAATTTGCAGGTCAGTGTATGGCTGCAAATCATATTTTATTCAACATACAATTTGACAGTGACCTGCAAATTGCAAAAAACATAAGAAAATTTGGATTTCCTGGGCTACCGTAGCTCATCCCTTAAATTGCAATGTAAATTGCATTTAAAAAGGATACAGTCAAGTCCATCATTAGAAAAGAAATTATTCTTATTCTTAGTTTTGTTCAATCCCAGTTGCTTCTCCAGTTTCTTAATTATTTTGTCCTCATCTTCATTAGCTTCCAGTAACATCTTCCTTCTCTGTTCCTCTATCTGATTCTTTAGTTGCTGCTCTACTTTCTTCTCTTTCTGCCTTTCTTTGTTTAGGATGTCTAGGGGTGTTTCTAGTTTTGGTTTTTTCTTCTGGAAGGATAAACAGTGAAATAATTAATTTAAAATTGATCACATAATAGATTTAGATCCACAGTATTGTGATGTGAAGCATACTGAGTTCAGCCTTTGATTTAGTGACCTTTTAATCTAAGAAACCCACAAATGTAGGGATTATTATGTATGATTTTATATTATTATTTATATATTTATAGATTATGTATGTATGATTCAACAATAAAGATAATATGGATCGTCATAAATAAATATAAGGCCTTATGATAGATCACTCAATAATGCCAAGAAACTACCTGATACAGCCATTTAACTAATTGTTTACAAAAATATTGTTTTCTATCATTTTATTTACCTTCACTTCCACTTCTTTCGGTTCTGGTGATTCTGCAGGCCTTTTGACAAACCTACCAGCTGTGTATACTGGTTTACTATTATTATTATGCCTCTCATCATTTTTCTTCAGATAATGTTCCTGACGATGTACCTTCTTCTGCTGCCGTTTTTGTTTGCGTAATAATTTCCTCGTATTCTCAAACTTAGGACGGGCATTAGGTTTATTTTTCTTCATTTTGTCTTTAATATAAAAACTTTCTCATACAAGTATTTATAAAAACACATTACATTATATCAAAACATAACCTTCTTTGTTATTTTGAGGTTATAATAAGCACTAGTTCCACGAACAATACGACTTTTTTTTTGACAGAATTGAGAATAATTTCGTGAAACAGAGCCTTATTTTTGACAACTGTGATCACGCCCAGAAAAAATCTAAGATGCTCTTTTGTATTCTTTTCAGTATTATTAACAGAAAATATAATTATGTACACTGTACATAGGTTAAACAAACATATAATTACTAAAGGATAATTGTAACCAATATTATATTTGAATTAGGGCACGAACCTCGCAATTTGTTTCTTTGTTCTATCTGATGAATAGGATTAGTTAGCATGAAGTTTCAGAGTGGTTTTAGAACGAACATCGATTTTCCATACGTTCCATTTAGATTTCTGTTTGATACCTGTCCTAAACCTTCTTTAAATGTTTAAAGTAATAACTTTTTTGCTGATTATAACATACATCAAAGGTATTGCGTTGCTATTCAAAAGTCCAACAAATATGATTTAGACAGTAGGTATATATGTTCTAATACATTAATTAAGATTATCTCAGTCTTTTCTTCTTGGAGGAATGGAACAACATCGGTCCATCAAAATTGTCTATGATGAAAATTCACAAAAGCATGACGGCTGTTACCTTTTTGTGAAGAAATTCTAAAATTATTGATAAGTCAAAGAGCACACGGGTTTTAACGTATATTACGTAGTTTATTTGTGATACGTTACTCATTTATCTTACGGCATGATGGTGGAAGGGTCAGCGTTTACGCGGAACGATGTGTTCCAAATGGCTATACGCGTTGCTTTTGTGTCTGCTGTGACTTATTTCTCAATAAAATGGCTTGTGAACCAGATAGATCCAACATCCAAGAGTCGGAAGAAGGCGGAGGAACGAGCCCGTGAACAGTTACGCAAGTAAGTATCGATCGATTCTTTTACGTCATAACACAGAATTTTAAACGCATTTTTCTTTAATTAGCTATCAGACTTCAATGTGAATGCGAATTAAGGTTGTTCGTAGCTAATCAGACTGTAATTCTAACTACTTTTAACTCTGGGTGATGGTTAACCTACATTTTCATTTCAATAATAATTTTTTTATCTGATATGGTGACAGATAATCATTTTAACCAAGCACATTTTCATATGTTTTGTTGTGAATTTGTTTGAGATCATAGATCACGAGATAACACATAAAATATAATTAAAATTAATTGCCACATTATTTACTTAAATAGAAGAATATCCTATAGTCTCGTAATGTTTAGGGAATTCATATGCATATTTTGTTTCATTACTTGTACCAGTTTCTTGTGGTTTGTCTAATAGTATTGGTTGTGATGTATAATCTTTGGAATGGAAATAAGCATTTCAATTTTTTTTTTTTATAAATTTCAAGGGAGTTCAGAATCATGTTCTGAATCCATGGTAAAAGGTTGAGCATTGATGTTTTGGCAGGTTTGGCTGATTTCTCTCTTTCAATCGCAGTAATTTGACTTTTGAAAGAAAAAGAAAAGTGTTGTGTACAGACGCTATACAATGTTTATTAGTAAGGGGGTCAGTCTACAATGTATTTGTTCATTAGAATCATGAGGTTTGTCAACACTTTAGTATTGCATAGAATTCTGATGACCTATTATAGAATTATTATTACAAAAGTATTTAATTTAAGGTTACATAATGTCATATACCAAAAAACTTACAGCATCAATTTACAATAATTTTCTTTAATTTACTACTTTATTCTCATAATAAATCCTCTTATTCATAAAATAAAGATTTTATAAATATTTTGTTTTGTTTGTTTGCCCTCTTAAAAGACATGAGTTTTGTGTCAAGCACTTATGTTTAATAGACTTCTATCAGTTCCAACCAATCAGATTAAAGGTGCAGAGCTCATGTCTCACTGGGGGTGCTCATACATGTTTGTTCTCTACATGTGGCTGTTTTAGTTAAGATGTGGCTTTAACCTCGCAGTGTAACTGCAGATGCTATATGTACAAAATTTAGATGACTTGATTATCTATTTATAGTCAAGAACAAGGATTGGAACACTTAAATTAAGGAGCCTATATGTATATCTTAGGTACTCACTTACTGGTCACAGCAGTGAGGAATAATACCCTACTGTAATATGGTATATAGTAGTACTAGGGGTATTGTGATTGTTACTGGTAGCCTTATTTATTGTAATGTCAACAGAATACTTAAGGTAATAAATTGTGCACAAATAAAAAAATATACAATAAAAAAAAACAGTGTGGAGCTACTTTGTTAGCTATATTACTATAATCCATAGTGAATGAATTATGGTAAAACTACTTGCAGTCAGTGTCCCTCTATGAATAAAATGCTTAACCACACACACACAAAACACTCTTGAGAGTTCTACTTAGAATACTCCAACTATGTAACAGCAATTTCAAATATGCTCATTCACAATAACAATTTATTCATAAGGTATTAACCCCCTTACTAATAAACGTTATATAGTGTCTGTATAGTTACAGAACACTTTGTCTTCTTCTTTCGAAAGTCAAATTACTGACGACTGAAAGAGAGAAATTGGTGTGTAACTATTCATCTGATATAATATGTCTATTATTAAGGAGGTAAATATTTATCTATTTGATATCAGTCAGAATTTACGAAAGCTTTTTATTGTGAAAATCATAATTTATTGAACAGATAATCGTGATTTAGATAGTGTTTATCTACTTCTAGATTTCTGTAGAGGCAGTTAGGTTATTCCCGTCTCAGGACTTGGTAGTTCGCAGTTTTGGGATTTCCCCGTACTTTGCAGAACCGCGATTTTCCGCGGGCTCAGTCAAGAATTCTAGATATGCGGTCCCGTAACAAGAAACTTTCTATACTACTAATATCACAGGCGTAGTTACAGAATCCCTAGTTTTAAAACCTGTAGACATAAACCAAGCTAAAACACCAATATGGCACGCATCTGCAGTTAACATGTAAATAAATCGTGCTTAGTAGTTGCATGAGTGTGGTGTTTACTGTCCACATATCTGTATACAAAGATAGCCACTGTATAGACGTGCATGTGTTAAGGATGTCTTGCAGAGCCGGGCTGGGTAACAAGCACTCCATCGCGCTGGACAAACTCACCGACCACGAGATGATCATCGCTTCACAGCTGGTTGTGCCTGATGAAATCAATGTGAGTAAATATTGTCTCATTTATTTTAGTTAAGAAACACATTTAGATCCATGCTTTTTTTTTCTATAATAAATCAAATGCTTTGAGCCGCAAGTGGCCTTCCTGGTTTTCAATCAATGTGTACATATTCTTCCTCACTTAGAGTTTTTGAAGTGAATACTTCTTCAGGCGCGTTGGGCATTTTTTGAGATGAGAATAAACTATTGAACTCGCGCCACTGCTACCATAAGCGACACCGCGCGTGTTTTGTTTATAAGACGATTAAAAAAAATACCCGCTTCGGATGTGTTCGGCTGCCCTGGGGATGTACTCTTTTTTAATGTATATCCGATATGTCAGTGAGTGATGGCAAAGTATTCTGTTTGTGGGCACTCCCTGAGTGCCACTTTTTTTTTGGTATTGTATAATTATGTGTGTTCCAGTTAGGATTCGTTTAATTCTGCAATGACCTAAGGTCAGATTAGACGTTGCCATGCGTGCCAGTGACCAGCAGGATATTTGTGGTTATCAACCACAGCATGCGGTCGGTGCATGAAAATTCCTACTAATATTATAAATTCGGAAGTAACTCAGTCTGATTGTTATCTTTTCACGCCTAAACCACTGAATGGATTTCGATAAAATTTCGCAAGGAGATAGAATGGCATCCTGAGAAAGGACATAGGCTACTTTTAGTTCCGGCAGCACGTTTTCGTGGGTTAATTTCCAAAATCCAAGCAGGCGAACCCGTGGCTTCATCATATCTTTTATTGATAGGGATGAAAATTAAGGGCTTACATGACCTAAAGCGCGGTCACTGTCGGACTGCGTAGAAAAAAAAAAGAGAAGCGCGATGATACAACGCTGGTAATTTATTGCAAAATATGATTTTTTTGTATCGTATCAAATTAGTTGTATTATGTTTTCAACACACTATCTACCTAGCATATATCCTGAAGAATATCATATACATATTTTTCTGATTTTATTTACTGTAGTCGATCATATACTTGCGTTTTTTTGCGTTTAGGTCCTGAATCCCCTTAATAAGATAAGATAAGAAAACACTGCGTTTGTTGTTATACATGCATCTATCAACTGGTCATTGTGAATAATTAAAATCGTTACTTGAATGAATGGCTCATTGTCCTAAGGTTTGATGACAATTTATTTGTAAATTGTGTATTGTGAATGGAAATTAAAAATTGCGCACAGTTATACTCAAACGGAGACCTCATTCTAACTGTGGAAATTGTTGACTGAATGCGGCATGCATGCCTGGATTTAAAGCATTTAAAATTTAAATTGAAGGCCGCTTTAGTTCTGCGCCTGGACCGATCCACAGATTGGGACAATTGGGTTTTTCTTTCTTAATCCTGTATTAACAAGTGAATGATACCGTGATGGCCTGATGTCTGATAGGGCAAAATGGAAGAAGAATACTGTTGCGCCGACCCCAAGGACCATGGGACGAGGACACGAAGATGATGAGTTTAGAGTGGTTACGGGAATATATGGGAACGTACACATGACCCGCCTTGAGGTCCATGGTCTCCTCACTTCACTCACTTGTTTATTGAATTTCTTAATGAAAAATATTACAACAGTCGGTAGGCTTAAGATTATGGAATCAGCTATGACCTGTCTGGTTAATGTACAGACGCCAGCACATCAAGCTACTACAATCTGTCAAATTTGTTTAATATATTTTTAACTTTATCGCTAAAGCCTAAGGTTCAAAGTTCATTGGGAAAATTTGACAGTTTCGGGTAGCTTGATGTGCTGGCGTCTGTACTTGAACGTCATTTAGGACAACTTTGCTTATATTATTATTCCTTTGAAAAGGTATTGAAAAGATTAAGAACGTGGAAGCATATTTTTGTTACTTTAGTTTTTATTATTATTATTATTATTTGGTGCTTTTTACATACTGTGTAGCTACATATACAGGTACAGACGCCAGCACATCAAGCTACTGCAATCTGTCAAATTTCTTTAATATATTTTCAACTTTATCTCTAATGCGCCTGCCACACACTCGACGAGTGGCATGGGAAGTAACGAGGAAAGGAGGCAGAGACATAGTGTGGCAACATTACTCGTCATGCCACACGTCATGCTCCTCGTCCTACCCACTGCTCCCTATTTTGTCGGTTTTTGCGCGCGAGTCAAAGGACCGGCAATACGAGTGCGAGTGGCCGGCCACATAATCGCGCGGTCGCAGTCTGCATGGAGCGCTCGCGCAAGACGCACGCGTATGCAAAATTGGAAATTATGTCGTCGCCAAGCGTGGAATGGTCAAATGAAAAGGTGTTAATAATCCACCATCTCCGTTGGCGAGGACGACGACGACGATGTATATTTCTTTTTACTACATTAATATAATTAGCTATACTAAAAATGCATAGCGCGCACGCTGCCACCGTTTCAACGTCCATTGTCTCACCAAGGCAAATGACAAGTGAGGAGCGTCGCGATTAATTGCGCGAGTAGAGCAGTGTGTGGGCAGAGAGGGCAACATCGCGGCAAATCACGGCAGCGCGAGGAGCATAGCGATGAGCAGCGCAAGGAGCATAGTCTGGCAGGCGCATTAAGCATAAGGTTCAAAGTTGATTGGGAAAATTGACAGTTTCGGGTAGCTTGATGTGCTGGCGTCTGTATATCTACATATATGATGCGTGACTAATCGCTAGGCACCATTCTGTTTATGTCATTCATGTTTATGATTGGTTATGAGGTCTCAAATGGCACACCCGCGACGACAACCGTAAACTATATCTGAATATGATGTGTATTATATGGTTCTGGTGTAATGTTTTACAATTAGTTTTTTTTTTTTATCAATTAGATAATAAGAAACTGACAGTGATAAACGCTTCAGGTGTTTCTTGACGTTTAACCGACAATACAAATAATTGGCCTAGATTGGTCGTCAAATTGTGTAAAAGTTTGAACTAAACATTTTAATAAAATAGTATCTTTTTCGTGGTTTCAAATGTTCTTAATGCTAATTATTTAAACAGCTACAATAATAAATCTCAATGAAAAGTGGCCCACAATCACGCGACTAGGTAGTTTACTTGACATTAACTACCAAAAAAAATGTCTTATTGCTAAGTATGAAAATTATAAAAAAGCATGAATTTTAATTAGGAATTTATAAAAATAATGGGGTATTCCTTAAAACGCACCAACTTTGAAACGCACCAAAAGTATTCCTCGAAAAAAAATTATATTAATAAAAATATGTAATTTTATTCCTCGAAATGCATCAACGATGAAACAAAGAAGAACATGAAGGATTCGTAATAAATGATATCGATAGACGTTTCATTTGGTGCGTTTCGAGGAATACCCCAAAATAATGAGTGTTCTGGAAAACGGAGTATCCAGGTTATAAATACCAGCTCACGTTATATGAAATTGGACCTGATACAGTACCTATAAAAAAAAATCGGATATACTACAGTACATCTACCTACTTCGATAAAAAAATACTGTGTCATTCCATCCTGCATTATCACGTAAAGGTTAAAGGTTTCATCTTTCGGGAACATTCTGAATGCGTCACCTGCAGGAATTAGGCCACGACGCAGCCTCGGTGCATTCTCTGCTGTTGCACGCCTGCGCTAGGACCCTCGCCATTTTTAAACATCGATCGTATACCTACAGCCGTAGTCGTCTAACGCATGTCTAGATTTATCTATGCACCCTGGCCCGATGCTGCGGCATTTACACCCCAGCAGCCGCCATGACTAGTCGATCGCTAAATAATTCCGCGAGTGATTTTAAAATCAATCAGTTTTCAATTTCAATATCTAGAAGAGCGATTAGATTTTGTTTTTTTGGTGGTCCAAACGCGCGGTGTCATGCAGCGTGGTGTCGCCGTGTGTTCTTCATCTTTGATTCCGGCATTAGGTGATTGCGGAATACCTACGCCCCCATATCCTCAGTATGTTCTACTCGTTTTAAAAGTCTTTCGTCTTTTTGTAGGTGAACTGGAAGGACATTGCGGGCTTGGACCACCTGATCCAAGAGCTTCGCGAGACCGTCATCCTGCCGATCCAGAAGCGCGAGCTGTTTGCTGACAGCAGGCTCACGCAGCCGCCCAAAGGTGTGCTGCTGCATGGACCCCCAGGTATGTACTTCTTACTTGAATTGTTAATATCTCGGTCGGTTACGTACATATTTTCTTACTTAGACCACACTCTTACAGTGGTTAGGCAGAAATTATTTTCTTGGACGAAATTCTTATGATTATTATCGGTCGGTGACGTAATATTTTTGACTTGACTGCTCCGTTGGTCTTGTGGTCGCAAGCGCGATTACTGAGCGTGGGGTTCGGTTCCCGGGTCGGCCAAAAGTGTTATTGGGTTTTTCCATTGCGAATTTCTTAGTAACAGTCTGGAGTTTGGAAGTTGGCGGTGTGATGCCCCTGCGCCCCAGAAAGCACGTTAAGCTGGAAAGTGATCAGGCGCAGGACCAATGCGCCATGATCTCTCTCCGGTCGTGTCGGATTGCCGTCACATCGGACTATGAGAGTGCGGGAAGAGAGAGTGCACCTGTGTCTTCGCACACACTTGAGCATTATAATATCTCCCGCACCGACAGCTAGTTTCCGAAATTCGGGGTGGAGGACTTTATTTATTTTTGACTTCGCCTAAAGAAAGAAAGAAAGAAAAAGTATTTATTGCGACTCGTACAGGAAGATCACAAACTAAACTAAACACAGCAGAATAAAAATCCAAGTTATAAAAAAAAAAGTAAAAAAAGGAAAATGAAACAGAAAGCCTACACTTTTAATTTAATTTGATCGGCTATGTAACTATTTTATACTTGATCACACTCGGTAGGTCTGTTAACTTAGAAAAATTTATTTACCAGGTTGCGGCAAAACCCTCATAGCTAAAGCGACGGCAAAGGAAGCAAACATGAGCTTCATAAACCTGGATGTATCCTTACTAACTGACAAGTGGTACGGCGAGACGCAGAAGTTGGCAGCTGCAGTGTTCAGCCTTGCAGTCAAGTTGCAGCCCTGCATTGTGTTCATAGGTATTTCATGTTAATTATTATTCGGCGCGAATCATATATAGATCAACATACAATCTGATACTGACCTGGAAATTGTAAAAAACGTAAGAAAATTTCAATTTCGCAGTTTACCCAGACGCTTTCACATTAACACCATATTTTATGCAAAATAAAGGTATCCTGTTCTATTATGTACAGGGTTATTGGTAAAACATTAACAACCTCTTAAGAGGTCATTGTACTCATCATTATGAACAACTTTTACTATGGGACCAACCCTGAAATCGCGAAAAAAAAAAATCGGCTGTTCCCTACATTTAAGTTCGTATAACTCGTCAAAATGTTCCCTACATTTTGACGAGTTATACGAACTTAAATGTAGGGAACAGCCGATTTTTTTTTCGCGATTTCAGGTTTTACAAATAACCCTGTATACATATGTTATATGCAGATAGATATTTCTAGTACGGTCGACCGCACGTGTGCAAAACTTAGACTACGAAACTCACCCTTTCTGCTACGATATCAACGTCAAATTGTCACGTGCAACGGTATAAGGTTCGCCTTTTTGTTTTGTCAATACATTTTCTGTGACAATTTCCACAATTGTTCAATTTTACCCGCCTGTCGATGTCATTCAGGCGCCAAAAGATTCTTGCAGCACTCTAAAGGCTCCTACAAACAGGCGCGACGCGCGACGCGAATCGCGCGCGACACAAAGGCACCGCTCGTTGCGCGACTTGCGGTGCCTTTGTGTCGCGCGCGATTTTATCGCGTGTCGCGCCTGTTTGAAGGAGCCTTAAACATCCGGTTAACCGTACCAATAAATCTTGGCAGACGAGATCGAGTCGTTCCTGCGCACGCGCACGCAACACGACCACGAAGCGACCGCCATGATGAAGACGCAGTTCATGTCACTGTGGGACGGACTCATCACGGAGCCAACCTGCACTGTCATCATTATGGGTAAGTTGATAACTTTGTCTCATTTAGTTTCAATATAAATTATAGCAAACATAGGGAATCGAATTGTTGCGTTGTTGTTAATTTTTTTAAGTTTAGTCATAGCCCTGTGTATATAGTAAACAATCCATACTTACTAATATTACAAATTCGAAAGCAACTCTGTCTGTCTGTATGTTAGTTACCTTTTCACGGCTAAACCACTGAACGGATTTCGATAAAATTTGGCAGAGGGATAGATTGCAACTCGGGAAAGGACATAGGATAATTCTTAAATACATTCATCGCAGGCGAAGCCGCGAGCGAAGCTAGTAAATATATAAATTGTTCATAGGTGCCACAAATCGGCCGCAGGACTTAGACAAGGCGATCCAGCGCCGGATGCCGGCCACGTTCCACGTGCCCATGCCGAGTGAGACGCAGCGCGAGAGGATCCTGCAGCTCATATTGCGCTCTGAACCTGTAGCCGCTGACGTTAGTACCTTACCTTCAAACCAGATCGTGTTATTTAGTAGTAGTAGTAGAACTCCTTGTGAAGGACCTGGTACGGAGAAGTACGGTCAACAACGGAAGCCGATTAACACTGCTACTTTTACTTAACATCTTATTTGATTCAAAATTATTCGATGCATTCCTTCACAGAATTTCATGTTATAGTGCCGAGCGTGTGTTATTGAAATATTCAATGTTTTGTTTTGAATATTGGTTTCAATAATTTTCAATTAGATTTAAAAAACTGAAGTGTTCATGAAATGTCGTTGCTGGCTGTACTACCACCACAACAATTTCTCTCGCAAAACATCGTTACTGTGTTGCGATTTAAGAGGCTTTATTCATAGGCGGCGATGATCATTAAAGGTCATATGCCGTGCCGATCCCGATCCCATTCCGATTGGATACGTGTGCTGTGACCTTTAACAAGTGGGCTGCCTGCTTAAATCATTCTCAATAATATAAAAAACTTGCGCCAATACCTTATATGTATGACTTCGACCAACAGATTGATTACAAGAAGCTAGCGGGTTCCACGGAAGGTTTCTCCGGGTCGGATTTGCACGAGCTGTGTCGACAGGCCGCCGTATACCGCGTCAGAGATCTCGCCAGGGACGAGATGGCTAGAGAGCTGAATAAGGTAGATATACCAACGTTATCCAGGCTACGTAACAAGCACCTATT
The DNA here is from genome assembly GCA_927399505.1 of Luperina testacea. Lineage (NCBI taxonomy): Eukaryota > Metazoa > Arthropoda > Insecta > Lepidoptera > Noctuidae > Luperina > Luperina testacea. The sequence goes on from OV656774.1 coordinate 2,941,873, forward strand.
CCACCACGATTAGCGTGAAGTGAGTAGAGCTAACCATTAAAAAGTAGTTGTTTGTTTGACAGAGTTCTCGCCGCATTGGTGTGACAGACAGCAATCAATTATTAATATATATGTATCTTTTTTTTCTGGCACTGGACCTACCTATCTTTTGTACAATTCTTGAGTTAACACAGTGAACATTTTGAAGAAAGTGATTACGAGGAAATAAGCAATACTTACAAGTTTTAATTTCTCTCACTTTCCATGTCAAATACATAATTAATTTAAAACATTTAACGAGATTGTGAAATAAAACCAAACTCGTGAATGAACACGTAATGGAATTAATGGATGAAAAATATTTATTTTTATAAGCTTTGGGGGCCGAGCTATGGTCACACCATCGACAAGCTTTGCTGGTAAAAATTAACAAAAATACAGCTGTCTCTTTTACACCTAAATAAGTTCTCTCCTCTCTTTCAGGACGACACAACTGAAACAGGCACCACAGCCGAAGATTCTGACGATGAGTTTGTAGATGCCGTCCGTCCGATCACGATGGATGACCTGCGTTTATCGCTGAGCAAACTCAAAGAGTCCAAGATACAGTGCGGCACCCTCGCGCCCTCTATGAGAATAGAACTCGACTAGCACCCAGACTGGTCTAGCGATCTCATTGATGGTACTGAGGAAACGATTTTTGAAAAGTGTACGTGCTATAATAGTTAGAACACTCTTTGTAGTGATAGGTTTTTGATTTGCTGTCAAATGGAATGCCGCTGTTGTGATTGGTTGATTTAAATCGTGTTAGATACAACGCTACGAGGTTATTTTGGCGCGTGGCCATAATTGGAATTAACGTCGCCATCTTGTTTTGTTAATACAATTTCTGTGACACATTTTCACTAATATTTACCAACAATGCCCCCTGCCAATGTCATTTAGGCGCCAAAATATTCTTGTAGCACTTACAGTCTTTTCAGAGCTATTTTAGGTCTCAGCAACCCAACAGCGACCTTATAGTTGCGAGAATAAAGATCACTGTGATTTTGAGAGGCTTGTGAGCGGTTGCAAACCAACCGCAACCTTATTTCAACGAAAATAAAGATCACTTTGTTTTTGACAGTGATGCAAAATCATAGGTAAAATAACCGTGAAAGGACACTGCGACTAGGATCTTTTATCGCTCGAATGACGTTGACAAGGGGGCGCTCTTGGTAAACATTTGTTCAATTGTTTTGAAAAAACAAGATGGCGCCTTTAGTTCCAATTTCATCCACGGGTCACGTGCTCCTTGTAGGAAGGTATAGGTAAGGCTTTCTTTGGTTGACAGACTTCTATATTATTGATAGGCCGAAAATCGCTATGTACAGACGCCAGCACATCAAGCTACCCGAAACTGTCAAATTTTCCCAATCAACTTTGAACCTTATTCTTTAGCGATAAAGTTGAAAATCTATTAAAGAAATTTGACAAATTGTAGTAGCTTGTGCTGGCGTCTGTACAAGTGAACAGAAGAAGGAAGGAAGGAGTTAAAGGCGCCTATCAAGAGTGTTATAATTAAATAATGTACCTTTAAATACTGAAAAGTTCGTAAGAGTCCAGATTGCGTAGCTAGTACAATTTAATTAAAACTTACGTCAACGTTTTTTCCGATACGTTATAGGTACAATGCTTGGTGATATTGATTGTTATTCTAATGGCAATTTGGTTGAATGGAAAAATTAATATAATAATAAGCTGGTTTTACGTTGTTTATGCTGTAGGCCGCAGTGGAAAAAAAACACTATAAACTGGCCTGTTATTCTATTGAAACTCCGTACTATGCTCGGCCAAAGGTCAAAGTGTTACCACACTGACGTGCGTATTACTGTACAATGGTGCCGATTCTGTTATTCACAAACTAAAATAAATTTAAGTTCTGTGCAACTTTTTCTTTCTATTTCATTAGGAAAAGGACAGACGATAAATTTTAGTTTAGTCCTATCAAATTAATCAGCGCCTGACACTACTCCATACAAGTTTAGACTTGATTAAAAACTTGCCTACTAATATTACGTCAATTTACGTCAGGCGCGCTAAAATTTATCTTCCGTCATTTTCTTAATGAAATAGAAAGAAAAAGATGTACTGAACTTAAATTTAGTTTAGTTTGTGTACATGTTCGTGTTGCATTGACGTGAAAATATTGGGAAAAACGGAAATCGGATCACAAAGTTCAAATTCCTTAACCGGTTGAATGCCGTAATTACAGAAACAATTTAAAAGTTGAGTCACGCGTTGATCCACGTTCCAACATTCAAAGGGTTAAATAAAGCGTGACCAAACATGTAAAAGTAATGATAAGATATAGCTCTGAAGCATTATTCCTGTCACTGTCGCACAACTGTCAAACTACAAGTGCAAGACAGAGACGGAAACATATCTAAACCAAAGTACGTGCTAGGTAACGTACACGGATTTAAAATTCCTTTAAACAATCGACTTTTATGAACATAATTATTCAGTACCTCGAACGACATAATGAAAGGAAGTCATTCAACTTTCGTTATTATGACGTTGACTATACGTACTAAAATGAATTGACTCGAAGATCGCTAGACTAAATAGAATCTTTAACTATATTTAGATAAGATCTGCCTAGGTCTATGGCTGTGCCTAGGCTGAATCTAGTCTTAAAGTTAAATAAGCGGGTTAGTGCGGAGCTAAGTGGAGTGGCTGGATGAAAACGTGTTTAAAGGGTTTATGGTTGGACACCAAAGGAAAGACCGTTCTAAGGATTTCAATAATACGTTTATTAATCCTTTTATTTATAATTGGAAGGTGTGTTTACTAATATTACGTGAGACGTGTGATCCCACACAAGGCTAAAAGAGTAGTACAGAAGGCATTGTATGCTTATACGTATTAAAATGTGATATTAAGTAACTTTAAAATGTTATGTTTTAATTGGTGCTTCTAATTTGAGAGAACTAAACTTCATACTTGCACGTATTTAGAAACGTCTGCTGGTTGCAAAGACATTTTAAAAATAATTCACGAGTTTTGTGATTATTACTTTTACTAGTGTTATCTTAACTTTTTAGCGATTTCATAATCAGCCTATAATGTTCCCACTGCTGGGAAACAAGCCTCCTCTCTGAGAGAGGGAGTGGGAATTCACCATGCGAGCCCAGTGCGGGTTGGTAGAGGTCAGATGTCTTCAAATTTTTTGGTTTTAGGAAATTTATAGCCTTCCTCAACAATTACCAAATGCAGATTTTTCAAAACCGACTGGTAGTTTCAGAGATTAGCGCGTCCAAACAAACAAACTCTTCAGCTCTTTTTATATTAGTATTGATAAGTCTTAATTCTTGCTCCTCATTTTTCGGAGGCTATTCTAAAGCACCCCAAAGAAGTCTTGCTGATTAACATGTAAAGAAATCTACCCACTCCATTTAATTTCTTGCATGCTATTGTATTTAATTCCGTTACCATTGATATTGTAAATTATTATGTTGTAAATATTCGAGTGTCTCGACAGTCGAAAATCAACCCTATTCGTTTAATTATAAACTTGGTTTTAGACCAACACATTTTTTATAAGACAGACAAGCCCCTATTATGACCGAAACGATCTAATATGAAGCTCTTATGCAATAACATCTGCGGGCTAAGTAAATATCGTGTCTATAAAAATACATAACAAAATGTTTTGCTGTAGTATTTAATATTATATTTAATAAAAACAATTTCCTGTGACTTATATGGTGTTTGGGAGTGTTCGGAAAATTGGAATATATTGGGTGAACGAAGATGAAAAGCCGTATGTCTTGCTGTTAATGTTGAAAATTGCTAAGCAGTTCTTGGCGTTTCAGACTAATTGATATTAAACAGTACTTGTATATTCTCATTTTCCCTATTTTTTTTCTCTGTACTTTCAGTTTCACACGAATATGTATGAAGAGATAAAGTTCCAAATTGGATACATTTCAAATGATTGAACCATTGTTTAGGAGTATGTGAAAATAATGGTCTTGTATGAGTGCGATTGTGACATCTCTTTCTTTTAATATTTGACGCAGTAAGTGCAAGAGAGGCAAAATAGTATTTGGACTTAATATTAAAATTAAAAGGCTCGTTATTAAGATAATTTGGGGTCTGTTATGAAACATGACAAAGCTTCGCTGGAACTATTATGTTTCTTTGAAATAAATGTAAAATTAATGTTTGTTGATGATCAACATATTTAATCATCATGTTTCATACAAAACACGTCCCAAAAAGTTTCATTTCATTGTGCGGGAGAAGACGTAGACATTTGATGAAATCATAATAAATATTTACTGAATAAAAATATTTATATTATCTAGTAACGATTCTAAAAGATAAAAGAGTATTTGAATTATCGGTATGCATCGTGTTGGTTACCGGGCTAAATATAAATAAATTGTTGACGAGGGTTCAATAAACATGGGAAAATATTACGATTTTATTTGTTCGACTTTAAAAGAAAGTGCAGTAATCGATTAGTGTTGTCGTATTTATGATACTTTCGTTTGATGGAGAGATGTTAGAGGCTAAGGAGGCGAGAGAATCCGTTACGACCTCTTTACGCAGATGACGTTGCAAGCAGTTTCCAAGAACCAATCAAATGCGCGACGAATCAAATGAACCAATCAAATGAATGACGTTTGATTCGCTAAAGCTAGTTTCCTAAAAGAGCGGTGACCGCCACATGCGGTCGTAATTTCCAAATACAGAGCGTTTTTTACTTTTAACACCTTAATGTCAAATACTGGTGGAAATGACAGATTTTCATGACATGCGTTACAAAAATGACGGAAATTATTCTAGAAAACTGTAGCTTTAGAAACTCAACAGTAAATATCTCTGGCTAAAACATGAACTGCATTGGAAAAAAAACCAACTGGATAGAAATTGAGAACGAACATCTATCTCTGTCTACAGTGATTTATTAGAAAGAGACCGAGTCATCTCGGCTCCTCGCACCTTACATCTTGGAATGATATGAAAAATGATATTTTAAAATATAGTTTACATGTCTACTTTGCCGGCGAAGACAGACAAAAAGATGGCAATTCCAAATTGTTGATTAGATATTTAAATTCTAAAGTTTGTTCAATTCACAGATGAAAATTAAAAATATATTTATTGAATGTTAAAAATGTATGATTATACGCTTCTCGATTTTAATGTCGATGCTGATAGATATGATGGCAAGTAAGATGTGATGTCGTTTGTATGCTCTGAATGTTAAGGTTCAAATTGGTTTGGCTAATGAATGTGGCTTGACTAATGGATGTTTGATTTTGAATGGGAAACGAACTTCCAAACATATCGATAGGTATATCTATCGGCATCGAAGCTCTGAGCACTATGTACTAGGATGGATTTATGTATTAGGTGTATTGTGAAAATTGGAGTAGCAGGAGTGGGGGTAAATGAGACGGGAGCCAAATAAAATCTGGGCATAGTATCACTATTTCATACCTAATCCCCCGGCGTTGCCCATAACTGTGTGCATTTTATTCGGCTTTTTATATAGTTTGTAGTTTTTTGTATGGCGTATTAGCAGGGTTAATTAAGCTCGGGCTGTGTCGATAAATTGTTGATTTATTGTAACGTTGTTTTGTCGATAGCGCTTTGTATACTATATTGTTGTAAAAAATCGTGATTTTGTAACTAAATCTGATAGATGGTGAAGATGGTAACACAAACATATGTAAATGTGCTGGTCCCTTCAAGTTAAAACACTCAGTTCTCCGTATTCCGCATACAGGCTATTTATAATAATAATATACAGTCAGAATAGGGTTGCCCCTTCACAATCTGTTGGTTATTAAAAACGTTACAAAGTTACGACATTTAAGATTTTTAGATTTTGCACAAAAAGCAATAAAACGCTGGTGATTTTAACTAATTGTAATGAAATAAACAGTGATTGATTGTAGGTTATTTTTGGTTATACAGAAATAAGTTTCCTTGTGTCCGTTGATAACAGTTTTTTTTTTGTTTTTATTTTTACCATACATTTTGTTTCGTATTGTATATTGTTACTATTTGTTGATGCGGTGTAACTGCTTGATTTTTTATAAACAATGATTTCTGACCGTATCCGACGATGTTTAAAGAACGTATTTGTCAAAGATGTTTGTTTGTCATGCATGCAAAACACGGACAAATAAGTGTCAGTGTCCCTTTGACTTTATAAACTTGTTTGTCCAATTCAGATGGCCTGGCAAAACTGTGACGGATACATCATAATTTGATTTGATATTTTGTCAATTATAATTCGAGACCATAAATGTCAAGACGTGCGGCAGTCGCGGTTATAAAAAGTACGAGCAGGACGGAGAATATTTAGTAAGAGATTTCTGAAAGCTGTTTATTAAGTTTTGAGTCCTCTCGCTCCCACATTTTGTGACCGCGCCTGTCACGACCGTTAGGCACCATCTCCACGGGCGAGAGAATCGCGGCGTCACATCATCGCCGCTGAAACCGTATAGTTTCTACTGAATTTGATGTCACGGCGCAGCGTGAGTATCGCTACGATATTCTCGCCCGTGTATATGGCCCCTTGGCGTTTAGTATAGTCTTGTCACAGTTGTGCAAAGCCTGCGGGTGTCAAATGTGTGGCCCATATTCGACTAATCTTGAATATGGTCTTTTTAATGTACCTATAACTTTTTTGATGTTTTTTTTTGCGCTAAACAGTCCGTTGTTTTTATTGCCAAGGAAGAATTAGTTACTGGAACTTATTTATTGTGTAAATAAAAAACAATAAATTAAATAGAAATTCTTTGTTTTTATTTCAGTATCTTACATGTTACTCGCCACTATACTTTATAAACACATACTATACACAGGTTTTTTCATAGATCTTTAAAAAAAATAAGATATATTCTTAAGGTAATAGAAAATAAAACACAAATGACACAAAACTATACATTCTTTACGAGACTAATATTCAGATCCAAATCTTATAACCTAACCTATCCTAATGATGGATGAATGGGCAAATCAATCTGCCTAGCTTTTTCCCAACTATGTTGGGGTCGGAATAATAATAAACTAAACAAATAGGCATTAGCTAACAACTGAAATCCTAATCGTCTTATAAACAAAACACCCGCGGTGGTGGTTACGGTAACAGTGGCGATAAGTAGATGTCGCTAAACATATACAAACAAGGTATAAATTCTAGGTAAATATCGAGCACTCTTTGGAATTGTTGACTTGATAGTCTTCTTGGTCATCGGTGATATAAAATCTGAAAAAGAAAAACAAATTAATAATTGCCTACTTCATTACAATATTTACAATTTTCATTACAATGATGAACTGTGGTTAGTCATTCTGATTTACGGAGGAAGTTTATAATGGTGTCTATCATCCCTGGCGTTTATCATACCTCCGACGAGGAAGCGATTAGCTATTGACTATTTTTTCGCTCAAGAAATGTACAGACGCCAGCACATCCAGCTACTTCAATCTTTAATAGATTTTCAACTTTATCGTTAAAGTATAAGGTTCAAAGTTGATTGGGAAAAAATTTGACAGTTTCGGGTAGCTTGCTGTGCTGGCGTCTGTACGACAGAGAGAATTCTCGCCGGCAGTGTAAAGAGCGATCAACTATAGTATCTCTTTTATTGACACAGGACCTACATCTATTGTACGTGTCTTGCGCGAAAAAATAGTCGATAGCTAGTCGCTTCCTCGCAGTGGGATAGGTGCCTAAAGATATTTTTTGGGATCTTTCGTGAAACGCCTGGTGGTTAAGGGGAAAAGCAGCAGACAGGTTCCTGGCCGAGAGAGAGAGAGAGTGCAAAAAGATGTCCGGAGAACGTGGTTATTCTGGGAGTTCCACAGGGCTCAATTCTTGGCCCATTTATATTTCTCGTTTATTTAAATAACCAAGTGCAGTGTATTGAAAAATACTGCTATAATGTAGGTAGGTAACATTATAGTGGTTTAACAGGAGACTCACAAAAAAACTCTTTCTACACAGAAAGGACTTTTTCTGTTAGTTATATCTATGGACATGTCACCATGTCTTACCTTCTTATATCTTCGTCGTTTCGCCTTCTTGCTGCCTTTCTTTCGTTTGTGTCGGTTCATGTATTTCTTTCGCGATTTGTCGCCGTACGACGGACGAACGTCATGTATTTCGTTCGTCAATATAAGCAGTCTCAGGAGATCTGAAAATAGATACAGTTTTATAAAGTTTTTATATAAGTAATCTTAACTCAGGTACGCACGGGCGATTTTTCCCGCAGCAATATTTTTCGCGGTCTACATTTTCAACGCTCTGTTTAAAATTGTATACGCCGATAGTTGAAAATCCAGAGTGAGTTTTTGGCGTGACAACGTCTAATAAAACGATGAAGCTGGCTGCACACTCAAAAAAACATGACTCATGCATGTAGCGTTACCTCGCGGCCTTGCTCTGCTGTAGCGTTGTACGCCATGGCGGCTTGAAGTGCAAGCGAGAGCGCGGAACGAGCGATGAGTAGGAGAGAGACAGATGATGTCGAACGCGGAGGCCGATTCGGCAGCGTTCGACATCATCTGTCTCTCTCCTACTTGAGTGAGCGATGCGTCCGCGTGGACAGCTGCTATACAATAATACAAGTTTTCGTCAAGTATGAAGTGCAGTGAAAAGTGAATGTGGTGTCAATTGTTTATAGCAACGATAATTGCGGCGATAAAGGTAATGATTCTTTCGATATTAAATATATGTTCAGTGATATATTGTCGAATATTCGTGCTTTCATCATTAAAATAAATTGAACATTCCATTTAAACAATCACTTTCATTCAATTAATTTCTTTAAACAAGTATTTTTTTTAAATAGACAAATCATGAATTAAATTAATGAATAATTTTATTCATAAAAGTATGCAATCGTTTCATTAATGTTTTGTTATGACGTTGTCGTCCGTAAACCGACTTTACAGACAACCCATTTTTTTAACTAGGTAATGGATTCTCAATGCTAGGCTCAGCACCGCGAGAGTTACAAATTCAGTGCGCGATAAAATCCCGGCGCGATATTTTTACGTAAGTGCGAACGTGGACGGTTAGTAATTACATAAATTGGAGCCGATTCCCTTGTTCACAAACTAAACTAAATTTAAGTTCAGTGCATCTTTTCTTTCTATTTCATTAAGAAAAGGACAGAAGATAAATTTTAGTTTAGTCCTGTCAAATTAATCAGCGCTTGACGTAAATTGACGTAACTTTAGTAGGCAAGTTTTTAATCACGTCTAAACTTGTCAGGCGCTGATTAATTTGACAGGACTAAACTAAAATTTACCTTCTGTCCTATTCTTAATGAAATAGAATGAAAAAGATGAACTGAACTTAAATTTAGTTTAGAATCGGCACCATTGTCTAGTTTCATATAGACTGCTTGATACTAAATATATAAGTCAATGGCTTGATAGCACTTAGCTTAGCCTACTCTGTACTCTCTACCCTCTAGTGTGACGATGTTAGGTGTGTTAAAATGTGTGTTGTCTACTAAGTACAATGGAGTGGCGCTAAAACAATATTACAATTTCTTGTTCATTCTATAAAATATGACCCTTCAGGCTTGGAGCAGTCCAATTTACGTATGTGTTTGGCTAGGATTCTACTTTGACTTCGCTAAGCCAGGCCAGGCCAGGTTTGGCTTGTTCAGTGTGGGACGCCCACAGGCTAGGTTCTTCGCAGGACGGCTGGTATCAGCTGCATGAGAGTTGCCGAAAATCGAGTTGAATGGGGCGTGCCATGTCCAGCAGTGGACTGCTATAGGATGATTATGATGACGTTATTATTTTATATACCTACAGAAATAGCTTGTTCTTAAATGTTCTTAACATGAACATTGATTTTTTTAAAGTTACCTATAACATAATGACTGACTGAAGGAAAAATAACGACATAGGAAAGAATGATGTACAAAATATCATTTATTATTTAAAAAAATCTGACTTATTACAAGAAGTAGGTGTTCAAGTTAATATTTATGGCATCAATAACTCTATGTTAATATATTGTTTGTTTTTCACAACCACCGTTATGTTATGGAAAACTGTTCATGCTAAAATCGATTTTGCTTCATATTTTTTGGCTTATTGACTAGCGTTTAGGTGTAAAGTCTCGTTACACCATCGTGTTATTGTGTATTTACGCAGAGGAGCTGAAACCAGCACTTACAGGATAATTTAATTTTTATTTTTAAAACATATTTTCCTCAGGCCTACCCATTATAACAGAACTTTTATATGTCATACCTACATAATATTATTTTGTACAACAACGGATAGAATAATCTTCATTTCGCAGAAAATCGTTTGGCGAACACTCATTTATCAATTATTATACATTCAAAACCCATAATTTTGTAAGTCAGAATCATCTTTAGGCATAAATTTCATATCCATAATAATTAAAAAGTAGAACCATCATATCGCAGAAAGCTCACAGTCAGAATCGTCTTTTGGCATAGGTACATTTCATATCGATAGTCATTGAAAGGCAGAACTATCATAACTCAGAAAGTTTACAGTTAGAATCATCTTTTGGCATACATTTCATATATCCATAACAATTGAAAACTCATCCATCACATTATATCCATGGATGCAGCAAGAATGCAGCATGCAAGCAAGCATGCAGCATGCAAGCGACCATGCAACATGCAGCAGGCATGGTTTCTGTCACGGCTCCGGCGCGGCGGGCGGTCCCACGCGAGCTTTTTCTTTTATTACTAAATGCTTATCGTCGCAGATGGTTTTAACAATCATCACCTGCTCTTAACTGCCTCGGCGTCAACCCTCCGCGCCTACGCAGGATTAAATTACACTCTGGGGGTAGGGCAAGACAAGACTACGTGGAATCGGTTTTGCAGCGATTCGTTTCTCTCACTAACTTTTGTAGCACAACATATTGACTTTTTAAGACAATATTTTAATTTAAGATTAAAATGCTATTTTATAGAAATGTCTAATAATATTATTCCAAATGAAATTCTGCCAGCTTCATAGTAAATTGACGGCACGGTCAATCGCTTAACCACTGCAACAGCCTGCTGCGCTGCTTGTCGCGGGTTCGATTCCCGCACGGAACAAATATTTGTATGACCTACAAGTAGTTGTTCCGGGTCTGACTGTTTGTGTATGTATGTGAGTTTATACGTTTGTAAACGCACCCACTATACAGGAGAAATTCCTAGTGTGGAGCAATGTTTATTAAAATAAATAAATAAATAGTATGCCAAGTGAAATTGTACCAAATATAATTTAATCGTCGTTCTAAATAAACGTTATGTTAAACGAAATTATTCGGAATTTTAATTTTGCCAAAGGTAATTATGCCAAATAAAATTCTGTCATCTCAAATGTATGCCATTGTAAATTCGGACGTATAAAACATTCGGCCAAACAATAATTATATTAAATAATGTTTTATGTCTTAAAAATATTCGTTTAAAGAACCACCAGTTTTTGCCAAGTGTGTCCAAATAAATTTCGGAGCATAAGATTCAGCCAGACAGAGGGAACCTATTTTCCTCACCTCCATTTAGATCGACGATTGGTACTTCAACCGAGATATCTCCGGGTCCTTCTGTGTTTGATTCTGTATAAGATGAACCGTCTCCTTCAATAGCTATATCTGAACAAGAGAAGAAGTTCTCCTGGTTTCCACACCCAAGACCCTGGGTGCCGTTGTCGCATACGCCCCAGTTGTTACCAGCTGTGTACTTCCATTGTAAGACACAGTGGTCACAGACCAGATTGGAAGGAATCCTGTAGTTAACTTCATGAGTCCCACCGCCTTTAGGGTAGTATTTCGTTTCACCGTCCTCTAGTTCTAGGATGATTTGATCGAAGCATTCTTGTGTGTTGTCGTAGGGGTCGGTGCATATCCTGAACTCCCAGAAGCCCTTGTGGTAGGCACTGATGTAGACGTTGATGGTGATTACGTCACCGGGTGCATAGGTGGCCACGATGTACCCTTTACCGTACTTGCCTCCGAGCTCGTGAGGCCGGGGCGACGAACCGTCGTAGGGATCGCCGCAAATGCCGCATCTGGAAAAAAAAAATGTTGAATCCATTTCACGCTAGGAGCGACTGCCTATCTAACCTATCTAACCCATGGGAAACCATGCGGTTGCATGGTTTCGTATAGAAAGGGTATTCTGTACCTAGGAAGGTTTTGTAACTTCGAAAAAAGACTAGCTCTGAAGTTAGTCATCAGTCAAAATAAGTATTTTATTTTTGACCCAAACGTTTGTAGCCTAGCTCTAGCTGATCAGACTTTTCAGAATTAAAACACAAATCAGCTTCTAGTTTGACTAGCCTTAGCTTAATTTGAACTTTTCTGGGTGATATTTTACTCACTTTCCTCCATTAACCGCCCACTGATGGTAGAACCCTCCGCAGTTAAGACCATCATCATCATAGTTAAATTCTGAGTTATAGCCGAAGCGCCATATCGAGGCTCTGTTGGGCGGGTCCATCACTCGCCCGTGGCCATGCGCGTACGCAGCCATGCACGCCAGCGTGATCAGTGCACTCCACGCCATCTGGGGCAAAAACATTATGTTAAAATCGTTATCGGAATAGAAATTTAGATTGGTTTAAATAGTTTCGATAGGAATTGTTTTCGAAAGTTTTATTATTAGATTAGGTGAGATTTTTACAGCACTATGTTATACAACGTGTCCAGAAATTCAACGATAAGCGGGGGGGACCAAAGGGTGGACCTGCTCAGTGCTCATGACTAATCGAGAAAAAATAATGAAAAAAAAAATTCTACAGTTTTTTGGAAATTATAAAAAATACATTGAAATCCTTCGAAAATTGATAACCCCTTTTTTTGTATCGGCAACCTAAGTAGCACTGCTATCCACCACCGCCCTTAAAAATCCTAAAAAAAAAAACCCAGCATACCAAAATAATTTTTTAGACAAATATCCATCAAAATTTTATAAAAATTTTGGACATAACACCGAAAGTAATGGATAAATAGGGGAAACAAATTATCACGTCACACACAAGTCACGAAAATCCTCAAAAATCAATTCGAATCAGATAACAATAGCACATAATAAAATACTGACGAATTAAATCAACATGATCCCATATTATAACTGATATCAGTGAAATCAAACGAACCAATAAATTTTGTAATCACAAGACAGTGAATTAATTCTTGTGTGCCAGGAAAACAAAATGAAAACGAGGCAAAACCGTGGAGATTTCGATTTATTCCGGACTGAACCCCTCCACCCCCCTCCTCGATCCCCTGCTAGTTCGTCTTCTGTTTTAATCTCTGTCTTATCCACTTCTCTATTGTGTGTTAAAGAAAATACATGATATGTAGGTTCTTTTGTTATTTTTGGTGACAACAACCTTATCTGATTAAACGTTCCATTTGATGGGCATAAATCTGAATGCATTATGAAGATCGAAGTAGACAAGCGGAGGAAAGCTAACTTTTTCCGGGTGACAATTTAAAAGGTGTAGATTGCTATTAAGAATATTTCAGGCGTGGACAAAAGTACTTATTATAAAATTGTTTAGATACTTAGTACCTAATGAAAAAACAATCTATAGAAATCAATCAATATCACAAGCTAAATAAAATATTTCTACTAAATTCCTGGTTTTAATTACTAAATTATTTGAAACGTTACTTACAATTAAATGAATTTAAAAAGTTTTCCAAAACTCTCAATCTAAATCGCAAGTTCGCAACACAGTAATTAGTACCAACTGAGTAGAACCCTTCATGTCTTTAATATATACCTACGGTAAAACTATGTTATCACAGGCAAATCTTATCATCTACAATCAGTTAGGGAGTTTCGAGTGTCGATGATTCATAATACCTAATAGTTAATTAAGTGTATGCTCCTAGTTAACTAGAGGAAATGCGGGTGGTCGTTTTTCCATAGAAACGCTCTCGCCTGTTTTCTTTCTGGTTAATGACCATAAAGCAATGATTTTTTTTTCAATATAATAAACATTAACTACTTGTATGTGTCCCTATATTTTCCTTTTTATGATACATTATTTTTATAAGCACTAGAACCCTCAAAAAATGCTCAAAATTGCCGCTGTCAACAGAGGCCTAGTGTACAAAGGACAATGAGTAAAGGTGGGCCCACCTCTCAATAGAAATAATATACCTACTCATGAATGAATAGGTATTTTTATGCAGAATAAAACTTAGTATTACGACTAAGGTTAAAAGTCAGTACTTTCAGAGTTATACTAGTATTATACTGCCATAAAAGTGATCCCAATCTAAGCAATTAATAATCGTAGTTTAATTCATTATAAGATAAACATTACCCAGACTCATACCGAACGGCACGGTTGGCGCAGTAGTGAAGCGATTGACTGCTGCTCTGCGTGTCGCGGGTTCGATTCCCGCACTGAAAAAATATTTGTATGACCTACAAGTAGTTGTTCCGGGTCTGATTGTTTGTGTATGGGAGTTTAAATGTTTGTAAACGAACCCACAATACATATACAGGAGAAGAAGAAATTACAAGTGAAGGCAACGTTTTTTATTAAAAAAAAAAAAAAACACCGCGTCGTGTATAGTCATTCTTGATCGAAACCACGTTGGAAGAAAAGCGATAAGTAACACAATATTATTACTATTTTACCATATAATATCCATAAAGAATTTGTTACACTGAGACAACTTTAAAACGTCGTATCTCCGAAAGTACTAACATTTGACCATAGTTTTATTAGTAACTAATGTTCCGCTTAAAAAGTCCTATTCAACGGTATATCAAATGTTACTATTGAAGGGTGGGCCCGGACCCCATACATTTGTGCCCCACTCTCCTTTGACAACTATTCATTCATTAAGATTCACAATGTTATCCTTTTATGATTCTGCCAAAATGGCCTTTTTAGGCTCCATTTTAGTTAATCTTAAAAATGTCCACTTTAATTTGCCGTGTATCATATTTTCTTCCCAGAATTTGATCCTTACTGACGAGACCATCGGAGGGTGCAATCATGCAATAACACAGGTCGTTTTTTTCAAAATCAATAATTTCGATTCTTAGCTAGAGAAATTGATTTCTCAAAAATCTAATGATGCAGTTTTAGTTTTCATCAAAATCAGCCCTGAGATTATTTTAAGTATTTTTCACCATCGCCTATAGTTTCGGATTTGGCTAACCATGCTGATTTGAAACATTCACCCTATAATAATATGCAGACGAATTGATAACCTAACCTACTCCTTTCAGATGTCGGTTAAAAATAAATTTTTGCATCTCGCAGCTGGCGGCCTAAGCAGAAGTGTTGAGGCCTATTTAACAAAACTCATAAAAAACGAACTATCACTAAGAATTGAGGGCAACATCAGTAGGTAATGATATCGAGTGCAAAGATTCGTACTTTACAATAAAATGTTGAATATAAAAGTGTCTCGACTCTCGATTGTTTCCATTTTAATCATGGTCTGGCAGTTTGAGTAGTTTATGCGGCCTACTCAAATGTTCTGTCTTTGGTATTGTTCGTCAAATCGTTGAGTTCTGAGTTGAGTTGCACGGTTACTGACAAATGCGTGCACTGACTGGATAGGTCCACTCAATTTGTGTAGTTCTTTCCTCAGACTATTTCAGACACTAATCTACATGGTCCTCAAATATTATGTCTGGAACTCCGGATTTTTAAATACACATTGACATTGATGAATTTTATATATACAATGACATGAATATTTACTTTGTAAAGTATGTATGTTTATATTTAATTATTGTGAATGTAAGGACTATGTGGGTAATTTCTTTTTTCCTTTTTAGTTAGTTTTAATCATGATCTGGCAGTTTGAGTAATTTACGCGGCCTACCAAATGTTCTTTCTTTTATATTGTTCGTTGAATCGTCGAGCTCCTCAAGTTCTGAATGAAGCTGCACGATTTTTGACAAATGCGTGCACTGACTGGACAGGTCCGCTCAATCTGTGTGGTTCTTTCCTCAAAAGATCATTTCAGACACCAATCTACATGGTCTTCACATGATCTAACCAAGATTTTGTCTGGACTTTAAAAGAGATTGCGAACTCTGAGTTTGTTTCGGCCTTTTTTCTCAGAATAGTCAGATAGAAAACGCCGACCTCATCTAGTTTAAAAAAATATGATTGACGTGTAAAAGTATTTGTACAAACCTGAGTACTTACAGAAAATAAATCATTAATCATAAAAACGTAATTTAATTATCTAAAGCTAATCCAATAGACAGGTGATGGGTTGAACATTTTTGAATTTACAAATGACTGCAAGTAGGTACTTGCTCATAGGTATGAGCAAGAAGTGATAATCTTAGATTAAGTAAATCTCTTAAAAAATTGTTAAATTCAAATAAAATATCAATAATTCATAAATTTTAGCCTAAAACATGGTATTTTTAATCTGTCAGCACGGTAATTGATAATTATTTGAATCTGGTAACACTAATTGAAGATGATAATGTAGAACAGTTAGAAAAGGTATTCAGCTGGAGTAGTTAGACTGGAAGCCGACCCTAAAGCGTTACATGTTCTGTGGCCGACCCCAACATAGTTGGGAAAAAGTTAGGCAGATTAAATGTAGTTAGAAAAGAAAAAGAGGTGACTCTGGTAGAGAATTATTACCTATAGAACAGTTGCTTTGTGCTTCTCTATCAAGAAGCACAAAACAAATTAATTGGAATAATGAAATAAGTTCAAATGAGGCTGACGACATACTAAAACTACGCACTAATTTCGCATTGTTATTGTTAATAAGGAAGCACCTTAAAACATTTTATTAATGGTATCAATGTATCATAAAGTATTATCTTCTAAAAAGTTTTTATGATCTCCGTGAAATATTCGTTTTTTGTGACGTAGACGTCTGTGATTAGCGATTACCTATATACTTATTAATAGTTGTAATTGCGTGTTAACACAGAGTAGCAGGCTGATGTATCTATTTTACATTATCTACTGCTGAGGAGTTTGTTGCGCCACATCTTGTTCCCAGCTACAGCACGAGGAAGCAATGAAGGGAGTTTTGGGGAAATGTGAAAGTGAAAAAGTGCTAATTCCCAATTCCCAATTAGAATAAATGACTTTTGATTAAAAATTGGCTTTGAAGGCAGGCATACAGCGATTTACACGATAAAAGATATACAATACCTTATTATATAACTATACTTAATGCAATAAAATTGGAAATTTATATTAAGCCTTTGTTACAATTGCTTTCACTTAGAGATTTTTCGTTTTTCGATTCGGCCTGCACTAAAGGCCGAAACAGCTTATTGTTACTTTTTTATCAATATTTCATAGGAGCCGTCAATTCATGATCAAAATAACTAAAGAAAGCCATGAAAGTTTTCTTTTTATATATTTTTTAGTTATTAAATGGTTTTACTTTTATTTCTATCACCTGAGATCCAGCTTTTTTAATATTTTTTGTTAAGTGCCTAAGTATCTAAACTTTTTATAAGGTTTAATTTAGCGAAAATTCAAAAACAAAATTGAAAAATAATTTGGTGGAAATATGAGTTTTTCATAATATTTTTCTTCTTTAGACTAGCTATTTTTTAAATAAATTATGTTTGTCATACTAATGCCTAAACAATCGAATGAGTAGTACCTTTTCGATGACAGTTTCCGAATTCACAATGATTTTAAGAACACTATATTCATTAACCATTTACAAAATCATAGGGAATGACATCGCCACAATCAATATTTTTTTTAAATGATAAAACTAATTCACAAAGTATTCAAAACAATAACAAATTGAGTCGCATCGCGCCACACGTGCATTGCTTTCGCAACTCACTTTACAGGGGTCAATGCGGATAGTGCATTTGCGCGAACTTAATGCCTCTCAAAAGCCTGGCTTATAATTTCATAGAAATCTGTGTATGTTATCATTTTGTAATTCTGCCAAAGTGGCCTTTTTAGGCCCCCAGGTAAAAGCCAGACTAAGTGTGGGCGAGATGGCGCATTTGAACGCATTGTATGGCGTTTTTTTTTTAATATTTTTATTAGAGGCGTAATAGGCGCGAACCTAGCCCAGTGCGCGCACGTTCGGATTTCGAAATTGTATTATTATTCCTATGACATGAATGTTTGAGTTCGAGTTCATTGACTAGTATTTTTTAAATATATTTTTTATTGATAGGTACAAAGGTATCTAGTACCTAAGTACGTTCTTTGTTGTCGTGAATTATGACTTTATTAGGGCAAGCCGGGCTTTTTTGCTTCTATGAAGGTACCGCCACTGCATAAGAATTCCATGTATTAATAATCATAATGACATGTAAACATGCCAATGAATTGTTATCCGATTTAGATCTCTATCTTAACAACACTCGTGATAACATTCTATCATCATTTGACTGATTATAATTGATGATTGTTAACAGGACTCCTTACAAGTATGTGCTTATCATTTAGTATCAATAAACTTTCGTCATCAATTATTTATTAGTTTACGAGACATATGGCAGAAGTAGAATTCCTTGTAGAGGAACCGGGAATGTACTCTAAAGGTGAGTATACACTATATCATTTTCTCGAGCATTTCTATGTAATGTAACGTTATTACGAATGTTACAATACAGGCAAAAGCTCAGTGTCCGAAACCATTTTCATGTAATGTAATATCGTATCTTTAAATATTTAGTAATTTTTGTAAAACTTATGTAACACCTAATTCATTGTTATAGTTACAATTCACATCATAACATGACACGTCTGTATTCCCCGAAGGGTGAGGTGAGCTACAGGTACCTACACCTCTGCATAACTTCTCTACTTTTATATGACTTGCAGATACTTCTTCCGGGAGTACAATTGACCTTTATATATCCAACCATAGACTATCAACATTTTTTTTTGCAATTATAGGTGATATATATCAAAATTTGTTCAAGTATCGATCGTTATGCTCAGGAACCATTCGATTCATCAAGCGAAGTCAATCGCATACTTCCCTTGTAATAAATCTTTTTAATTATCTTTGCGGAAGATCATCGAGAACATTAAACGTTTTTGTTTCATTTTACGACTACTTTACTGATGTATGCTATATTGCTATCCTGCATTATTCATTTGCTGATACTGTCTTTTTTGTCCTTTGTTTTTCCTGTATTGTACTCAAACTCAAACTCATTTATTTCAATTAAACAGGCACTTTTGAATTGTCAAGAAGTCGGTCAGTCAGAAAATATGAAGCTAGTTGCCCATTTCAAAGCGTAGGTACCTATGGAGAAGAACGGGCAAGAAACTCCATGGACACTCTTTTTAAATTACATTTTACAAAAATATTAGTTGCATCATTACATGCAGTCTGTGGGTCAGGTATACGCTGAGGGCATACAACGCCCTGCATGTCCAGTATAACAATGTATTCAGGATGCTGTTGGGTCTACCACGATTTTGTAGCGTTCCGGAATGTTCGCCGAGACCAGGGTTGATGGTTTTCATGCTATTATACGGAAACGGTCCGCTTCTACTCTCGGTAGAATGCGAGCTAGCTTCCACAGCATTCGTGTGTTATGTGATAGGTGGGACAGCCCCATGCTGGCTCACTGGATCCGGCTGCACACGTAGGTGTAAGTCGCTTCAATTTTGTGTTTTTACTAACATTAGGTTAAGATTTTTTACTAACAACATATTATATTAATTTTATTTTTGTTGTTATGGATTTTTAACCTGAAATAAATGTATTATTATTACTTTTGAATTTATAATTATATAATGTGAGAACGATATAAAAAGACGTAGGCGTTAAAAGGGTCCAGAGTACAACAAATAGTAACAAATCAAAAATCCAAAAATAAAATAATTAAAAATAAGCCGAGGTAATTAAGTGATGACCAGCCCCAACTGACGGCGGCGCCCGTTCACGAACATGACGCATAGATCAGCACCATTCAGCTCAACCATTTTGAAGGGAGCTAAATGATCCAACACACACGCCACCGTCAGCGAGACAGCATGACATACACAGGTTATCAGCTGCCAGGGCACATTGAAAGACATATTATATTATTACCTTATTATATTATTACATTTATTACCCGGTAAATGGTAGCTATAGGGTTCATATCATAGAACTCACATCTGTGCTATGCAATTATACAATACAAAGGAAATTGAGTTTATACAATGCAAATAATATAATCTCAGTTTGGGAACGGAAGTATGGAGCAGTATTTTTGGGGCAATTTTAAATTTTGATGTTTTTTCGAATGTGCTAATGGCGCTGATGCGTCCGTTAAGCCATAAATAATACATATATAATGTACTAAGTTATGCTTTGGTTTTCTAGGAAAGTGGTTCCGTCTTCTACAAAATTTGTTGTAAAAAAAAGCATTTTCACCAATAGTTGACTTTGTGTAAGGTATGAAAAGCGCTCTGTATTTGAACAGGCGTTATTGTGTGACTGTTTATTGTTCATTCGCTTTTCTAAGACATTAAAGCTATTATACTGATTTTTTTTTTATTCTTCGACTGTATATATGTCGCAGGTTTATGACAAAATGAGGTTTTTCATTAAAAAAAGCTTTTGATCAAGTACCAGAAGAAGACAAAATTATTACTTTATGTTTTCATAAACCTGAGAAAATCCAGTTTTTTTTATCCTAGGTTTTTGATCATAAACATGATTTTGTCATAAACCTGCGACATATACATACCTATAAGTGAGTTATGCAAAATGCAAACACAAAGGGTGTGAGTCACAGAAGTAATGGCACTGTGACAATATATGCAAATATTTTGATTTCACCTATTGTTTCGTTGAAGTTATTTACTACTAGCTAACGAAAGACGTTGTCCTACCCAAATTTCAATGACAAAACGAGGTTTAGTTGTTCTCGATAAAAAAAAAACGGGAAACTTTTTCTAACCATAAAAACCTATCATGAACAGTTTCAAACAAAAATAACCAAAGGGGACGTCCATAAATTACGTGAGGTGTTTTTTTAAATTTTCTGTCTCTCCCTCCCCCCTGGTGAGATGTCGTGAGATTTTATTCAACCCCCTCCCCATCCCCCAATCTCACGTGAGATTTTTCAAAATGTGGGTTTCTTACATAAACGCGTTGGATTGTTATTTGGTATAAAACAAATATGGTGGTTTGACAGTCAGTAGATGTATAACGTCGAAGTATAAATGAAATTGTTTCCTTTCGAACGAATTAGTGAATGATCTTAATCGTATTACGATATACGCCTGAAGAATAAGCATGTACAATGTGGATTAAATGAACCAAAATAGTATAATTTTGTTTTTTGTTTCAATCAGAAAAAAATTGCGTGATATTTTATCGAGACCCCCCCTCTCTCCAACGTAGGATTAGATGAGATTTGACTCGACCCCCTCCCCCCCTTAAAAATCTCACGTAATTTATGGACGCCCCCAAATCGGTCCAGCCGTTCTCAATCTCGAGTGTTGCGCTTACCAACGAACAACATTTAATTTTTGTTTATACTGCTTTGCTAGCGAAACTCTGCAGACGTGATGCGTATCGATAAATCTAAACATGATAAAATAAAAATAACAAATGATTCACTGGTAGTTTAGTTACTTGAAGTTTGAGTTGAGAAAATCTGTTTTTTTTGTTTTGTTTTATAGTGTTGAGATCGATCGATCAGGTTAAGCTACGCTTGCCGCGGTTGGTCTGTGGATGGGTGACCATCTTTACATACCGATACCCCTCCCTACCTCGGTCGGAAAGTACGTGGTCCCGGCTGTCAATCGTGGATCTTTGTCAATCGTTACGGGTAGTCAGAAGCCCGAAAGTCTGACAACCAGTCTTACCATATAACCATAGGTATCGTATTACCCAGTAACTGGGTTGTGGAGGTCAGATAAGCAGTCGCTCCATGTAAAATACTGGTATTCAGCTGCATCCGGTTAGACTGGAAGCTGACCCCAATATAGTTAGGAAAAGGCTAGGCAGATGGTGAGTGTTGAGGTATCGAAACCCATAAGGTCTGTGAGTTTACTTAAAAAACCCGATTTTTAAACTGATATTTCAAGTGACTATATTAACTGCGGAGGATGACCCCACAAAAAACCACCAAATTAATTTTTTTTTTTGTTTATCATGTTTCGAAATATTGATATAATTTGGCCTACCCAAATGTATTTTCTTTGGTATTGTTCGTCGAATCGTTGAGCTCCTTAAGTCTTGAGTTGAGCTGCACGATTTCTGACAAATGCGTGCACTGACTTGACAGGTCCTCTCAATCTGTGTGGTTCTTTCCTCAAAAGACCATCTCAGACATCGGTCTACATTGTCTTCATATAACCTGACCAAGAAATTATGTCTGGACTTTAAAAGAGACTGTGACCTCCGAGTTTGTTTCGGCGTTTCTTCTCAGAGTAGTCAGATAGGAAACGCCGACCTCATCTAGGTTTAAAAAAACATGATTGACGTGTAAAAGTGTTTGTACAGACGCCAGCACATCAAGTTACTACAATCTGTCAGATTTCTTTAATAGATTTTCAACTTTATCACTAAAGCATAAGGTTCAAAGTTGATTGCGAAAATTTGACAGTTTCGGGTAGGTTCTGGCGTCCGTACATAAACCTACTTGCAAAAATAAAATCATTTATCATTTGCGGAGCTTTACTAGCTAATTTAATTTAAACCTGCAGTGCGATTCTGTAACCATCTCACCGTGAAAACTTAGGTGAAGTGAGCGTGGAGTGAGCTGTCAATAGTGTCAATTCCTAGAAAAAGCAAAGTCACTTCACCAAGTTTTCACGGTGAGATTTTTACAGAATCGACTGGCTGTATAGAAGAGTACAATAATAATACAGTCAACAAATAAAGATTAGAAAGTATGTTGTGACTAAGTATTTACTGGATGTACGTGTAGTTTGCTACGTTTAGAAATAATTCGACGAACTGATTACTAACCAACATAGAAATAAAAAAAAATACTTAGTTTATTCTGCACAAACAAGATAACTACAAATGAATGATTGATTAAAAATATTGCCAGAGATTAGAGAATGCATTTTTTATAAGAATTTGTAATAGAAATTGTGGCTTTGTATTAAAAAAGTAGGTACTTGTTTATCCTGCTAATATTATAAATGCGAAAGGTTGTGGGGATGGGATGAGTGGATGGATGTTTGTTACACTTTCACGCAAAATCTATTGAACAGATTTTGATGTAATTTTACAGTAATGTAGCTTATACATCAGAATAACACATAGGATACTTCTTATCCCGATATTCCCACGGGATCGACACATATGCGGGTGAAACCGCAAGGCCCGCCCTGTTAATACTTTATGCGTATTTGTCATTTTGTATGTAGGGTGTAATCTTCGAAACTACTGATCCGATTCCGAAAATGCTTTCACTAGGTAATGGGAAGCTGCCGAATGATCGATAGTGTCACAGGATATATTTTAGGTAAAAACAAGAGATCTCATGCGGATGAAGTCGCTGGCATAAGCTAGTTTTATTATAATATATCTCGGTCAGTGGGTCGTCTTAGGGGCGGATTGAATGAACGATGATAACACATTAAAACTTCAACACCTAAGTTAATATTTATTATGGAACCAGTTGATGAGAGACTATATAGTCCTTCCAGGAATTATTTAAGTGGAATAATTTATTTGCTAATCATTTAATGTTGGTACTTACGTTTGTAAATAATTTAAACTAACACGAGAACCATTTTATAAAACCACAACACACTATTTATTTTAAAAATCCATCAATACTTTTTAATATCATAATTTTCTACAAAACACCATTGCGCACCGTAAAACCGAATTTAAAAAACAAATCACTCGAACCAACCACAGATGAAAATTGTTTCTGTTTTCAAATTAAACCGCGCGGGAAAAATTATTTAACAAAAATAATTTTATTATTAAATTTTATTGTACTAATGGCCGCACTCGATGTCGGCTGCGTTAAACTGAAGAGAAATGTCGACAATTTTTAACGCTGTTCCGAACCAAATAGATTTACTTTTACTTTCTCCTAAACTGGCTGTAACCGTAGGACGATAACGCGTTATAAATTGACATTAATTATAATTGTGAAAACAGCGTTGTAGCGGGAAATGAACTTATCTGTACCTATTTATTTTTAATTTTAAATATGAAATACGGTTATCTGTGTGGTTAAGGTCTTTGGCCTGCTGAACCCGGTGAGTAATATCTATTTTTTTAAAGTTGGCAACCGCAAATATTCAATTTTCCTTTGTTAGTCATTCCATTGCAAAGAGTGTATACCTACTACTATGGATGTGTCATTTGCCGATAACAGCTCAAAAATATATTAATCTGAAATTAAAATTGTTTATTTATTTGAGTAGGTATTAATTCAGTCCAAAACATGGTAAGCTATGAGTTTATTAGCAGAAGAAAAGACAATGCCTAAACGAATGAGGTGAATGATTGAAATCTACGACCTAGGCATTAAGCACCTCACCGAAAATCTCACCGTGAAAACTTAGGTGAAGTGAGCATGGAGTGAGCTGTTAATAGTGTCAATTCCTAGCAAAAACAAACTCACTTCACCTAAGTTTTCACGGTGACATTTTTACAGAATAGCACCGCAGATGTGACTAGAATAGGCTTACTTTAGCCGGTCGATTCTGTAAAAATCTCACGAAGAAAACTTAGGTGAAGTGAGCTTAAAGTTAACTGCTATTACACCTGAATCCTGATGCTAGGGGATTGACACTATTGACAGCTCACTTTAAGCTCACTTCACCTAAGATTTCATAGTGAGATTTTTACAGAATAGACCAGCTGCTACCCAGTTTCCAGTTCCCGTAGAATATTAGACTTCTGTCATCAAACAACACGCCGCTGCACGCTGCAAGAAACGCTGCTCCGAATTTGTTGCCTTACTTATTAAATCAAAGTCACAAGTAAATCTTCGTGTCCAAGTGAATCTTGCCTTAATGAAGAAACGAATTGTGTCTTCATCCTTTAATATGGTAAATTCAGATTTACCGGTGAAGATCGCAGCGACCAGCGACCGTATAATCTGACCTCTTTGACCTTTAGGAAATCAGATTATGTCAGCGTAAAGTAGGTACTGCCTTTACTTAAATATCTATGGTGGTGGTGTATTAATTGTATATTTATGTAAATGGTTCTTCTACTTATCTATGGTAAGTACATTACCGCGTCCGCGTAAAATCCATGATTACTCATTTATATTCCTACGAGGTGGCTAGAAAACAGTTACAATCTCCATAGCAAGGTGGCTGCCCCAACAACCAACTGTTCAATTAATGTTATTAAAATGTCATTGTACTGGGTTACGTGCTACGAAGAGATGGGGCGTAGTCAATGGGCGTAGCGCACTGCGCGTAGCGTATTGCTTCGTAGAATGTCGACTAAGTAATTAGTTATTCGATTCGAAATAGCTAACGACGTAAGGTATTGATATAATTAGGCGTGATAGTGATGCTTATTAATTGATAAATTATATATACTATGTAACTTTATGTCATTATACTCGTACTTTAGGGGAGGGTAGCCCGCGAAATTTTATTTTTAAGTTTTTTTTTCCATTTGTTGGTCAGTATTAAGTTGTACGTTGATTAACATATGATTCGCGGCCGTAACAAATATGTATTTACAGAATTATAATCATTAAAGTCATCAACACAACTCTCTAAGACCACGTAACCCCAAAGAATAACAGACTGTTACATGAAATCGTCATTCTTTGGGGTTACGATGGTCTCAGAGAGTTGTATAGATGGCTTTAATGATTATAATTCTGTAAATACATATTTGTTATGTCCGTGAATCATATTTTGATCGACGTACAACTTAATACTGACCAGCAAATTGCAAAAAACGTAAGAAAATTTGAATTTCGCGGGCTACTTTAGAGGCTTCTTCAAACAGGCGCTACACGCGATAAAATCCCGCGCGACACAAAGGCACCGCAAGTCCGCAAGTCGCGCAACGAGCGGTGCCTTTGTGTCGCGCGCGATTGTATCGCGTGTCGCGCCTGTTTGTAGGAGCCTTACCAGATATTTTCACGATTGTACAAAGATATAGTACAGCGGCGTAATTGTGTAACACACTAACAGTAGCAATGGCTTTCATTTTGACAGTACAACAACATTCATTGCGTTATTTACGTTGTTAAGTAGACACATTTTTCGAACGTATGGAGCAATGGATTAGCAATATTCTTCAAAATGATTCAGCAGTGCGATTCTGTAACCATCTCACCGTGAAAACTTAGGTGAAGTGAGCGTGGAGTGAACTGTCAGTGTCATCTTACCAGATACTAGGGATTGACCAAGCATACATTTACAATCATAAAAGAGATTTTAATAATATTTTTTTAGCCTAATCCTATTGATATTTTTATATAATTCAAAGCTAGTATTTTAGTGGTCAAAACATTAATATTTTGTGGGGTTTTACTTAGTGCATGTCGCACAGACTGCGGCCCCGCATGTAAATTACACGAATGTGCGTCAATGAGCAATTGTAGATCGAGTCTAGTAAAGACTGCGACGATGTTCAGCGTTGTTATTAACCCAAAACTATTGAATTAGAAGAGATAACCGAGTGTGTCAAGTCATCGAGTGCTAACGGATGCCTAGTTGACGGACCATAGAATGTAATCCCACGTAGTTTGTGTGGCGTGATCACTTCACCCGATTCACGACACTAATTGTCGTAAATCGGGTGAAGTGAAGGTGAAGTGATAAGATCACGCCGCGCTTGCGCGTTAATCACTGTCGTTATCACATTGCAGATTGCGTGATCACTTCACCTTCCCTTCACCCGATTCACGACATTTAATGTCGTGAATCGGGTGGAGTGAAGGTGAAGTGATAAGATCACGCCGCGCTTGCGCGTTAGTCACTCATCACATTAGAGATTTGTTTTTACATATTTAACTTGTAAGGCGTCATGTATAAGAACATTAGGAAATTATGGTAATAATATTAATAATTAATATAATACACCATGGCGACCCTGCCTTAGAGTCTGCCAAGGGGCAGATTAAGCAAAGTTTTCGTTGAGCGATTTTCAAAATGTGTAACTCTCAAGTAGAAAAAGACGAGGTATTCGTCAATCAAAACGCGGCTGGTGGAGGTGTTGTTGACGCCGAGGTGGTGTTGCCATGGTTACGAGATTCGAGTGGAGTGATATATGGTACATTCCGAATTGCACTGTAATCGACTACAGCGTGCTTACACCTTGACCCCAATTATTCTGCTGTATGGTATTTATCTATTATTCCCCGCATAATCTTACCACACCGTACGGTTGTCAAGCGTGGTATTTTGACAGTTCAAACCGGTTTCGGTCATTGTGTCATAGAGAATACGTTTTCGCAAATTATTTATGTGAGCGCTGTGTGCGATGATGACTTAATTCGGAATGAGCCATATTTCACGCCGCGCAAGCGCGTTAGGCGCTGGCGCTGTCTGGCTATATAAGGACTTACTAGTCTAGGGAAAAAAGAAAAAAAAAACAAGGTTGAGATTCTGACTGCGCTTCTGTTTTGCAATTTTATTGTAAGTAAAACCCCACAAAATATTAATGTTTTGACCACTTAAATACTAGCTTTGAATTATATAAAAATATCAATAGGATTAGCATTAAAAAATATTATTAAAATCGATCATGATTGTAAATGTTTGCTTGGTCAATCCCTAGCATCAGTAGGATGACACTGACAGCTCACTCCACGCAAGTATTCACGGTGAGATTTTTACAGAATCGACATGCTGATTGTGATTGATAGTGTGTTACGCAAGTAGGGTGAATATATCTATGTACAAAAATGTATTTTGTATTTTATACCATTGATTACCAATTCAATCTACAATAATGACAATAGAATTAAATTGCTTTTCTTTGTGATGAGATGAGGTGAGGTTAGTATTTTTTTTTTGGGTAATGCTTCTCAATATTTTGTTAATTCGTTCGTTAATTCATCGTTTATTTCATTAGTTTTTGGACATTCGTAGCTTATAGAGACAGCTTTAAAAGAATTATCAGACATTTTTTCGTGCACTCTCAAATACTGGTGCAATCACCCTACTCGCGGATTGGTAATTGAAAAGATTGAAAGTGATCTGCGAGCAGCCCGCCGACACTAATGCGTGCGGTTTACTGACCGATGCTCCTAGATTGAATACCAAGCAGGCAAATGGGAGTAAAATACAAAAATCTAGTGCCCATAGCCAAATGATTGAAAGTGATCTGCGAGCAGCCCGCGGAAATTAATGCGTGCGGTTTACTGACCGATACTCCTAGATTGAATACCAAGCAGGCAAATGGGAGTAAAATACAAAAATCTAGTGCCCATAGCCTTTTAAATTACCATAGTAAAGTAGTTTCGTACGTACTTTCCTTAGCAACTGTTTAATTAGGTAGGTATTTTCTTGTTCTCAATTAAACAATTTACTATCTTTTACATATTAGCTACGGGAGGAATGGTGGCCCAGTGCTAACAGCCGCGACTTACGTGTTGTAGGTCGTAGGTTCGAGCCCAGACCGGCGTGTTACTTTGTGTAAAGGCTCCTTCAAACAGGCGCGACACGCGATAAAATTG
This sequence comes from Luperina testacea, assembly GCA_927399505.1. Taxonomy (NCBI): domain Eukaryota; kingdom Metazoa; phylum Arthropoda; class Insecta; order Lepidoptera; family Noctuidae; genus Luperina; species Luperina testacea. The sequence goes on from OV656774.1 coordinate 2,970,447, forward strand.
CGCGCGACACAAAGGCACCGCAAGTCGCGCAACGAGCGGTGCCTTTGTGTCGCGCGCGATTATATCGCGTGTCGCGCCGGTTTGTAGGAGCCTTAAATTATTTCATTACCACTGCTTATAAAACGGTGAAGGAAAACATCGTGAGGAAATCGGCATGTCCTAGAACCAAAAATTCGAAGACATGTGTCATCTACCAACCCGCACTGGGCAGGCGTGGTGGATTACGGCCCACTCCCTCTCACCCACCCCTCCCTGTCTCTCTGTGTCCCAGCAGTGGGAACATTATTGGTTGATTCTGCATTTGTATAATTATTAGCTAAGTAACCGTTAGGTTTAATCATTGTCTACGAAGTACTATAAACATAACTACTAGCGTGGTTATTTAGTTCAGTATTTAACTATCGTCAGAAGTAATGGCTAACTAAACTATTACTTTGCTAAAAGCTTTCCTGAGTAATCAAGTTGGGACCTACCGATCCTTTCCTTAAAATAAACCTTTTAAAAGCATTAGAACCAAATTCCAATGAAATGAAATGGAAGTGTGAACTAGGCATCTTCTGGGCACGCTCGTTCAAACATAGACCTCATCCATCAGGCGTGATCCAGGTCAGGAGCAGGCCCATTCAGCAATAAAAAGATAAAAAACAGTGGCACTCCGGGAGTGCTGATTGAAGTGAAAAAAACACAAGCAGAATACTTTGCCGTCATTCACTGACATATCGGATATACATTAAAACCGAGTACATCCCGACTCCCGAGGGCAGCCGAACAGATCCGAAGCGGGTATTTTTTTAATCGTCTTATAAAAAAACACGCGTGGTGTCGCTTACGGTAACAGTGGCGCGAGTTCAATGGTTTTTTCCCATTTCAAAAAATGCTCAACGCGCCTAAAGAAGATTCCACTTCTAAACCCAAAGATCATAATATAATACGCGCCACGAAAGATGAGACTACGAGCTTAGTAATGCGAGCTTGCGCAGGTAAGTTGTGTACGAAATAGGTAACTATTTCGTACACGACTTACCTGCGCAAATCCCTAAATTGTTATACACATTATGGGTAACCATAATGTGTATAACAATTTAGGGATTTATCGATGACATTTAGATTAAAATTCTTAACAATACACTAGCTGACCCGGCCACGCGTTGCTGTGGCTAACGTTTTTGTGCAATAAAATAATATTGCGATTATAAATGGAGATGTGAGCTATCCTATCTTTCAAGTTGGATCAAACTGCACACGGTGTACAAATTTGATTAAAATCGGATAAGTAGTTTCGGAGTTCATCGCGGACAAACATCGTGACACGTAATTTATATATTTTAAGATTTTTATTGCAAAATAATAAAGTTTAAGATAAAAGTCAAGTCTCATTTTTCGTGGCGTGTATAGTACTTACATTATTTATGATATTATTTCCAAATAGCACTAAAGTTTTATTTCACAAAATAATTGTTCTCAAACAACTGCACACAATACTAGAAAGATTGGTACTAAAACTAAGCAAATAATCGCTTCTTTTATGTACTACTTTTATCGAAGGCATTCTAAGGTCCCAAAAATGCGTATGCGCAATACATGTTTGGCGGAAATGCATGACGACTTAGGTACTGCATAGGATGATTGGAAATTCGAACCCCTTGGGTGACGCATTTCATTGTACTTATTAAGAACACGATACACGGTTCAACCAACATTTTACCTAAAAGCCAATTATTTATAAAAGAGTAATATAAATAGTGATCGATAGAATTTTATAATTCTTTTATATTTTATTTATTTCAGCAAAGTAAATAAAATATAAAAGAATTATAAAATTCTATCGATTCGTATTCTAAAATATGTCAACCATTTATGCAAAGGTTGGTCAGCTAATTGCAGTAACTGACTGTACCTTCGCACGCACGTAAAAATATCACGCTGGGATGTTATCATGCACTAGATTTTCAACTTTCGGTGTTTACTAACTATACTAACTTTCCAACAGAGCCCATCCCAGCGCGTAAAAAAAGCACTCTGTTGTATGTACAACTCTCGGCGCTTTGCAGTGCGTCGAAAGACAATCGCCATGGGAACGTGCCCATGCGCACCTTGGCTAACCGTGGAGTTTCATGCCGGCTCTTCTCCAAAGGACTTCTGGTTTCATAAGTACCCACGTCGATTTATGTGAAATAAAATATTTTTAATTTGAATCAAATTGATTCACTTTGAAATAAAAGGTAGAGCCCTCATAGAATGGTTCTTAACAGTACACGATTCAACTTGGTTGTTTCATCTAATTGAAAGGCAAAAGTTTCTTGAACAAGACTCATCGATACAGTGGTATGGAAATTCGGACCGGGAACGTACGATCCTTCCGCAACCCCCGACTGGTGCCGGGCCCGCCGCTGCGGGCCGTGTCGGGTCCCACATTATTAACATTAGTATCTATAAGGGACAGACGCCAGCACATCAAGCTACTACAATCTGTCAAAGTTCTTTAATAGATTTTCAACTTTATCGCTAAAGCATAAGGTTCAATGTTGATTGGGAAAATTTTACAGTTTCGGGTAGGTTGGCATGTTGGCGTCTGTACAATGCACAGACTTATAAGTCTGTGGTTCAATGGCTCTTCCAATTGTTGCATACGTTCGACTGACTCATAAAAAAATAAAAATACCTACTCTTTACCACATGATAATGGCTGGAACACGGATACCGATCGATATCTATGGGCTGGAAGAATCATACGTTTGTGAGTAGGTAAGTTTGTTTAAGTAGAATTACCTGATAGTACGTCTACATCATGAATTTACAATAGAAATGTAAAGTGAATCAGACTAACGCGAAAGTTAAGCGCCTGATCTAAGGTCGAGTCACAAGTTTCCGGGATAGACAGGTTTATATGGCGACCACTAGGCCTAGAATGGATTCCCGGTTATGCGTTTCTGCGTATCCACCTTAGGGTGGATTTTGGTTGATTTTAGGGTGGATGAACGGAATAACCATGTTATAACATGCCGTGATGACATGACGTGGACATCCAAGATAATATCGTCATGATGGAAAATATAAAAGCGCACATTGACAACTCACAAAAGTACCCATGATGATGTAATTTTTCTAAAGGCACCGCGAATTTTGGGTAAACTTTGCTAAACAATACCTATCCCTTACTGTCCGACTGTCAAACTCAAACTTAAAGAATTTATTTCAATTAAACTGTACAAGCACTTTTTGAATTGTCAAAATTAAATGGTCGTACTGGCGGGAAATTTACTAGCGCACGGCCTAAGTACAAGCTTGGGGAACTGGGTAGTGTAGGAGCAAATGTAAACGACTAAATAAAAAATAACTCTTTTATTATCATAGGAGTTCCTTGCCATAATTTTAGGTAAATAAGTTAAATAATAAAATCACAACTTAACGAATACTTAAAATTAACTCGAACGTCACTCGTCAAATTTAAAATTTTGAATTTAAGCACATAACCCACCTGTATTACTGCCGAAACATTCAATCAAACGTTGACGTCGCACGTCGTAAGCAATTCACTTATTTCTATGGCAGGTAAAATGGACTCAAAAATTACTTTAAAAATATATTTAAATACCAACGTGAAACACCAAACGAAACAAATTAGATACAAAATATTGTTGCACGTACATAACATCAATTAGGTATAATAAAGACAGTAGGTTTGAATTAAACGGTCGACCAGTAAGAAGTTCCAGTCTCAACTTTTCAAATAACAGTTTAATTTAATGTTATTTATTTGCGTACCGAACTTCTTACCACTCGATATAACATATTTTTTCTGAAATAATTTTACGCATTTTTTTGTAAAAATATTAATGTACAATTATTAATTAATGGCATGGCGCAGGGTTTCCAAGACAACTTAAACTTTTAGGTTCAATTTTTACACATCTACTCTTTTCTATTTACATGTTTCAAGAGAATCGTACAACTAGTAATTAAGCGTGAAAAACGATTCAAATTATCAACTTTTACCTAAACATACATCACAGATAGAGATATAAAAAGAACTAATACCTATTCGGCGTGTTCGTTGAATCAGATATGGACATCTTTGTTGTGTCTGGGAATCGTGGGCCAAAGAAACTAAATTACAACTGACGTCGCATCAAAACATAAATTTGTTTTTCTGCACATAAATCAATACGGATTATTATTATTATATAATGAAGCATTGGAAGAAATAAGAAAATCGAAATATACAAAACGAAATTACAAACTAATCGTGCAAGGAAAGAAGAGAAAAACAATAGAGAACGAATCGAGTTTTGCTCCGTTAAGAGTCTAATAAAGTCCATTCGAAAAACTGGCAAGCACTTACATATTAAATTGATAATCTTATGTATTATGAGTTCTGATAACGTCACTGACATTTGTTTAAAAAATAATTTTCTATTTGACTAGAGGTTGCTTATTTTAAACCTATTCATAGTATCGACTACTTTCAGAATCGTACTAGACAGAATGATGATTGCATGGGTGACGTGAGTAACCATCTTTTGGACGACCTCGTCGTTGAAACAAATAAATATATAAATAAAAAAATTGGTAAACAAAAAAAATAATACTCGAAAAATTTTAATGGCGAAAGTGTTCCTCATGACAGGAAGATTTTTACCAGAGCCTCACCAAAAGATATATTGAACATAGTGCCGTTTCACTTTTTATCGTCTGCACTCATTTGAGGGTCGTTTTTCTTATTATCCTCGTGTTTGGCTTCGGCGTTGTTGTCAGAATCTTTTTCATCCTTTTTCTGGGCGTTGTTTTGTGATTCGACGACATCCTGGGCCTTGGACTTGGATTCCCATTTGGTTTGAAACTCTTCATTCAACATTTTCTCGAAGTCATTCGAGATTTTGTTTACGTTCTTCTTCATCGTAGGATCTGGACAGCTCTGTAAATAAGAAACATTGTATATCACTCTTTTTCTCCAGAATTTAAAAAAGAACTTATGCACCTAAATTCTTTTACTCTCAAACTCAAACCATTTATTTCAATTAAACCATTTACAGGCACTTTTGAATTGTCAAAATTAAATAGTTGGTCAGTTAGTCAGAAAGTAAAATTTATATCAATATGGACCCTATCGGGCACAGCAAAATTAGGAGAGAAGAAGAGGGCTAAGTAGCAATTCAAGCAATTCAGTACTATTATAAATTACTAGATGTGTTAAACAGGAATAAGAAAAATTGGGTGTATATATTATGTATATAGGTATAGTATATTAGTTATTTATATTTTATGTATTGCGTAAGAATAATGTACGTAATTATTATGAAATTATTATTATTTTCAAACATTTTGTAGGGAACCTAATGATCCCTCACGCACCACTATCAGTGAGAGATTTAAGTAAGCATGACACATATTCTCAACTGCCATGCTCTTTTTTTTTACACAGTAACCCATAAAAGAAGTTTTTACTTTAGACAATCTAAAACGCGGTTGATCTTTGTTCCTACTATTTCTAGTGTTAAAATTATGCATGTCACTTTATAACTAAAACAATGTAGATGTTTTCGAAGGTACATAATGTTTTCATATATATATATTGACAAGGAACCGTCATGATGTTAAATTGTTTAAACATTTCCCTTAGAGATTCGCGTCTGCTGAGGTTGTAGATGGCTCTGACAGCCCTCTTTTGCAGGAATGAAGATAGAATCAATATCTGCAGCCTGTCCCCACAGCAAAATACCGTAAGACGTGATGCTATGAAAGTAACTAAAATACTAGGAACTAACACTAGTCTCGCGGTATCCACCACGTCTCACCTTTAGGTAAAGTCGCACATTGTTGAAAATTCGTCTAAAATCTTGTACGACCTGCTCATATTCATTATAAGAAGAATTCTTGAGTTTAGTCGATATATCATGGAGACACATTGGATATTTTACAACTTCGTAGAATCTAGGAGCCTGGAATGAAAAGAAAATTTTAGAGTAGCCTTAGAGATATTGCAAAGAAGAAAAAATATATATATAAAAATATAGTAAGCGTTAAAAAATGCAAACACTAACCACTTTTATGTCCATATCATGTTGAATAAAAGCAGCTTCATTGATTTGAGATAGATTAGACACAATCGCCTCAAACTTCTTGACTGTATTGGTTGGTAAAGGCTTCTTCTTCTTCGGATGGTACCACATTCCCGATACGGCAACTTTTGGTTTTCCACTCGATTTCTTATGATTCTCATCTCGTACATAATTGCCGGATTGGTCAAAGTTAGGACAACGAGTATTCTCCTTTTTTTCCTCGTCATTCTTACAGTCAGGAATATCTAACGGATCATCAGGATCAAGTAATTTGGTTTCAGAATCAAGCAGTTTGATTGTATCATCGGTAAAAATTGATTGATCTTGATTCTTGCTTAGAATATAGTCATTTTTGGTTGATTGTTGATTCCATACACAGGTTAGATCTTTGGACATAAAATGATTGAGCCCGGCAGACCACGCGTCATTCTGCTCCATGCTAAGTTTGACTTGCTTCAAATCTTCAGAGAACTCGTCAGTTGCGCTTAGACCTAACGCGTCATATAATCGGGCTGTGTCTGACTTAGAACCTTCATGAATAAAATCCATCAGTTTGGGTGCAGACTGTTTAGCCGCTTCCCAAGCGCGGTCTGATGTCATCGAACTTAGGAGATCAAGCGATTCTGCTGCCCTCATATCCAAGCAGGGAATTCCATGTCGGGGCAAAATCTTCTGATCTTCTCCAAAGATATCGTCTGAGCGTCTGGACATCAAACAGGGCCATGATTCAAGATTGTACTTCGGCTGCGGTGCTAATGTGACAGGCGGAAACGGAACTTTCATTTTAAGCGCTATGTCGTCTCCTACATTGCTGTCGTACACCGCATCCTGAGCGGCACCTTGTACAAATGGAGAAATTGGATCTGCAGGCTTAATTGGCACCTTGTAACTGCCGGGCTTCATATACACTTTTGACATTTCGTGAAACTCATCATTTTCTGGGTCTAAGAATTGTACGGGGCCAGAGATATTATTTGAAATCGTCACAACATTTGATGGGATTTGAATGTTGTGAGTGTGATGAGTTAAAAACTCGCTAGGTTCTTTTTGGACCATCTGACCCCATGCCGCAAAAAAATCGGCCTCTTCCTTTGTATCGCCACAACTATTATTCTTCTGTACGTAGCAGCCCCTCATCTCGGCTGCCGCTGCCATACTCGGTATCAATGTCTTTTCCACATGGCTCAAAGGAATCATTTTGGCTTTCAATTCCATGTCCCTGCGTTGCAACAAATCGCAAGGCATATTCCCTAGAAGCGGTTGTCCTGGTGCTTTACCGAGTTCCGCATCCATTTTATGTTTCAGTTGAGCGTACAATTCTCGTTGATCCGCGTGACACATGCCTTCAAGAGCGCGAAAATCGGGAACGTTAGTGATAGTCCATGATTGTCGTGGCTTTGACTCACGGACACTGCAAGGATCACATTTGTACGGTGTCTTCTGGTAACTGTCTATTTCAGTTTGGTCGCTCAAAGGATAGAAGTTGTGAGAGTTTGGCGGCGGCACTACAGGATACTTCTTATACGCGACTCCTGATCGTGCGGGCCATGGACCTTCGTTGAAGCTCTGGGAAGCTGCTTGTGTTTGGTTCTGTACCCATGGCGGTTGAACAGCATTGAACGGCTGCGGAGAAGCATTGACGGGCCGCGGAGTACTAGCATGCGATTTAGCTGGTTGGAATTTGTTCTGATTTTGATTCCTTGGTGCGGCGGAATTGGTGGAATAGTAATTGTGTGTAAAACTCTTCTGTTCCATAGTAAAACCATGATCTAGGCACTTAAATGTTTTATAGATGTGAGTCAACATTTCTTTGGTAACAGCCTGCCATTGCACGAAACATTCTCTTATGTTAGGGCTGTAGTATTTATTTTCGATTCTCGAAAATGTGTCGTGCTTCTCACTAAGCAATTCTTTGACACCTTTCCAGCCATCTAAAATTCGGACAAAAGAGAAAATAAAATTTTTGATTACCCACGGTATACCTTGAGAATGCAGGTTAGCGACAGCGCTATCCGGTTTTTGTACGTTAGATCTAGTTTTTGCGCAAATCGAGTGTATATTCTTAAAGCAAGGTCTATTGTGATGAGCAATCGCTATATTTTCAGCATCAGTGCAGGCTTCCACAGCCAGTTGAACGATTTGATTCGGAATTTGATCATGTATTACAATCTTATCTAGTGCAGTGAGCAATACTTCCGATGATACGGAAGGCTTATTCTTGTCTTCGTCCTGATTACTTTGTTTCTGATTTTGCTTTTGATTACTGGAATCCGATCGTGAGTCGGGTATGTTACACAGTTCCGACACCATTCTCTCTCCTTCTACAAAGAAATCGAGGCTAGAAGTGGACTCTGAGGTCAAGTTTCTTTCCTTCCGTTGCCGGTCTACTTCGGAGTTGTCCTTGTACCTCTCATGATATCGAGAGTCGGCATTGTAGGAGTTGCGTTTGTCTTGACTTTTAACTATTTTCTTCTTCGCACCCGTGCCGATCGGTTCTTGGTTGGAGATGGACCAGGAACTCTGAGATCGTCTATCGTTATCTGATCTTCCTCCTATCATCCCAGGTCCGCTGTAGTTGGGTGAAGATGGATCAAAAACAAGGCCAACGAGAGGGGAATTAGGCGGTGAACTAAAAGTTGGGGCCGATGGGTTGTTATATCTGGAAATAATGGTGGAATTCAATTTTTATTTTATGTGACTAAAACACCGTGGACTGGGCGTTTATACCTTGGGTTCTGGTACTGTTGGTTGGATGCAGTGGCTTCGTAAATGCCGGTCGCAACACGGCAGTAGGTCGCCATATTTTGGTCGGACAAATCTTTACTGGAACATCCTGAAAGCGTAAATAGTATAACGCATGAACAGATAATTTAGGAAACTAGTAAGAATATAGACAACAATTAAAAATAGCTTTGTATTGTTATTTATATATACAACTAGCAGCGCCCCGCGGTTTCACCCGCATAGGTGTCGATCCCGTGGGAATATCAGGATAAAAACTAGGACGTAGGACACCATAAAATGATCAGTTTTTGTCATATAGTTTGAGTTAGGCGTATTGATACATATACAAGCCAGGAAAAAGTTGAGTGTATTGTTAAATGTTCAAAGAAAAGTCTTATTCAAAAATATTTCATACTAGCTTCCGCCCGCGGCTTCGCCCGCGAGATATGTTGATAAAAAATATCCTATGTCCTTCCCTGGGATGCAATCTAGATCTCTCTGTCAAATGTTATCGAAATCCGGTCAGTGGTTTAGGCGTGAAAAGGTAACATACAGCCAGACAGACAGGGTTACTTTTGAATTTACATATAATATTAAGAAAGAAAAAAGAAAGAAAATACATTTTATTTAGCACAGACGAAGAGACACACAATACTCCAGATAGTTAGATAATAGTCGTACATCAGATAAAAACTAAGATAAAAATAAAAAGTACAAAGTCCGATGTAAGAAATTAGCAGGAAAGTGTGCCTCACGGCTGCGCCAAAAAGGCCCAATTCAGCAAAAATGCCAGACAACTGGTGCCTGACGCTGGTTTTCAACTGGACCTGATGTGTGAGGTGACAGATGTAAATCAGTTTTATACTGCATCGTGATGTGTGTAATGTGTATGCATAATTAAATAAATAAATAAAAATAAATTAGTGTCACATAAAAACAGTAACGAAAATGTATAAATAGCGTGATATTGAGTAACATTGCAAAACTAAACAATAAATAAATACTGATAAATAAATAAGACAGTGACATGGCTGCATGATAGACCTTCTTATGCAAATAAAGAAATTCTCCGAAACGAATCAGAACAGAATTCTGTTTTAATTTAAACGATGCCTAGTATTAGTACCTATATACAATTAAACAAAATATCGGGTAAAAATTAAATTTGTTGCTGGCGTGGATGCTTGCAATAAAGAACAGACTATCTCTCTTACGATAGTTTTCATAAAGTGATGAGTATAGTCTCACAAAGACATAGAATTTATATTTGTATCTATCTAATGAAATATTTTATAATAACCTACAATTGTTATTGCGGCTAGGCAGCAATAACAGTAGTTCTAATAGTTAAAACGACATGGTTCTTCATTTACGTACCATAGTTCTTTTGCTGTATCACGGCGTACTGATGCTGGGTCTGGTAGCCGTCGCTCTGGTGGGGCATCCCCCGATCTCGCCCCCCATCGGGACCACTGTCCCGATACTCTCCCGTCTTACTCGACACGCCCCCACCATACTCTTGCATTGGGCTCGCAAATATCTACAAATGATTGAGTATTATTTCAAGGGTTGTTCAAAAATGTATTCATAGTTATAGAACTACATCAAAAATTGCTTTTCCATTGACTTAACAAGATTCATCAGAAAATCTTATTAAGTATGTTATTGTTCCATTTGGAACAAAATGGTCGGGTATCTTGCTTTCCAACATAAACCTACAGGTTTACTGTTTACTGACAATTAAAATTTCTGATCAAGCCCTACAGGGCTTGATCAGAAATTTTAATTAACAGCAATAACAAAATCATCAAAATTATTTAAAATTCATGTAGGTACAAATGGTGGTATGTTAAATATCTTCGTGCTTTTATAACCGCCATATCCCCACCATCACCACCATGTGACCATATTCCCATGCTCAATAAAACATTTAAAATAACTGATAATCACATCCATACAGCATCAACGCGCCGACATTCTGCCATCGAACCAAGAACACATTGATTCGAATATCGCTACAATAATATCATTAAAAAAAATAATTTCATTAATATCACCTACGATTTGTCTATTTCCCTTTTGGAATTCGCCGTACCATAAGATGATATCCTATCGATGGCTTAAACTGAACTATATAGGAAAGCTTTTATATTTTTTTTCCAAAATGAATCGGGTTTGATTTTAGACGTAAAAATATTTTAATCGAGTGTGACGTAAAGAGAATAATCTCACCTAGATCTAGTAGGTGTCCGTCGCCGATATCATAAAACAAGACATTTGATGGAAAAATACATGTTTTTGGACGTTATTACTTCTACAGTAGTTATTATTGAGGAAATACTACTTTGCAGTTGCTAGGAATCTTACATAACGTTGACGTCGGAACCACAGTTTCATAGAAATGTTAAGAAATAAGTACATTTTTATTGGACTCACCGATTTTTTTGCACCCTTGTCCTTTCCCAGGAGCCTCTTTAATACCTGCTCTCAATACATATTACAATAAATAATACCTATCCTGTGATTGTCAAAGTATCCGTGTCTATGTTTTACAACAATTATTTTTTATTCTTACGTATTAACCAGTATGATTTAACACGATTTGGATGATTCCAGCGCTACAACTATTGCTTAATTTCTAGATTTCTGCGAATTGAACATTAAAAATCATTATATTTTTATTCACTACCTTCGATGTAAGTTGGAAAATGTATGACTTGCCAAATAATTGAAACCAACCATATGATTTTGTTCATTTGTTTCTTGACGTTTTCCATTTTTGCTTTTCTGAAGCGGAAACTAGCTGCCATATGTTTGCATGTAAACTCCATGCAGTTCCGTATCATTCATTTTATTAACAGTGCCGAAGCGATGTCCCTACGAGGTGTATATCTTGTGACATAATTAAAATTATATGATCCTTGTGTAACTCTCGCTAATAACTTCATCGTTGCGTTGGCAAAGAAAGCTATCTAAATTACCATCAGTATACAATTCTCATTGCGCATGTAGGTTGCTCACGTTATAGTCATGCTAATGGTCACCGTCTAAAATGCTCCATCCTGCATCTTTCCGTGGCTGTTGTAAGATGTTGTCAGGATCGATGGTGTCAAAGAACCCGATTGAGCATCATCGTTCCTTTTGTTACATAATTATCTAAAAAGCAGGATGTGTCCTTACACCAGACCATCTCATTGTAGACCAGAGTTATGGCCTTAGTTGGACTGAGAAACAATAATAGCGCCAACGTATCTGTTAAAGTTGATTTATTCGGACAAACACCACTGCTTATGGAATTATTAATAATTAAAAAAACCACTACTTAAAATTATCAAATCATTGACAGATAAGTTTTCTGGCGAACATAAGGGCAGTGGTGGCGAGAAGGGCGGTGGTGACTCTGGTCTCGTGGGCACCATTGCATAAGTCTGTGAGACAGGAGCACACTTCCTGCCTACCCCCGTAGCCGGAACGGTGGTAGCATTGACCCTGGAAAAACCAGAAAGTAATAAATTAATGATCAAAAACAAATATGGTGATGAGAAATGCGTAACAACTTGCATTTCCTATAGATCAGAGGCATAGTGCACATGCTCCACGATCATGGGTGTGGCTGTCGTCGCGGTTGTGGTCGGAGCAGTTTCTCTCAGCCTTACCTTATACTTGGTCTCGTCCCAGCCACAGCTTCTGATAACCCTGCTTTCTGGCTGTCTGCCGTTGACTCCATAGTCCACATGCTGCACGATCTTGCGGCACAGGGTGTGGGTGACGCCGCGGTCGTGATCGGAGCAGTTCCTCTTCAGGTTTTCTGGCAGCTTGGCGTCCAGACACATCAAGTTGGTGGCGCTGTTGCATTCATAGCACATTATCGTTGATCCTGAAAAGTTTTAAAATAGTTTCAGAGATTTTAAAGCTTTCAACGAAATGGGTTCAATAATAGATAACTCCCAATTTCCCAAGCAATATTTCTGAGATTTAAAAACAATGAAATAGTGTGCTGCTGGCTGCAGCACTTGCTTTTGTGGTGTTCAGTTGCCATTCAAATAAAATCAAAATATTTAATTTCACGTAAACCTATATGGTAGGTGCATGGTTCCAATTAGTTGTGTCTCATGGAGAAGAGCCGACAAGAAAGTCCACGGTTACTCTTTTATAAATTGCCTTTTACAATTACTTTGTTAATAGAGGATGAGAGGATAGTGCAGGCCTGTCAACAACTACCAGGTACCTACTTAACAAAATAGGAAATGGTCTACCAATCTACAGTCTACATACGAAGCCTACAACGTTCTCACATTCATAAAATATAATACAATCAATATATCCATTCGCTTATGATGGACATGACCCTCTACATGCCGATTTTCCATGATAATATTAATTCAATAGTCATAAGTCCTGTTCCATATGATCCTTTGATAAGGAAAAAATGTGATGCTAGTGGCTATGTCACCACAAATATTTTAATTTTTCCGATTTAGATAATGGATTTCCTTTTTCGAAGAGAGTTTAATTTGAAATCCTAAAGATACAACAATAATTTCATCTTTATTTAACCGCACTGGAAGTGATTCAATTTCATTCACTTCTTTTGCTTTCGTTCGCGTTGCCACCTAACCCAGCTGACGTAATACTTGAACGGGCTCTTAACAATAATTGCTTGTGACCTTGTTAACCCTTTAGGTGGCAAGGTTTTCGCAAAGTGCTCTTACTGTACTGTTATCTTATACTACTCTAATAGATAGGATCCCTATTATAATATGTTTCCCACGCAATGATTGCTTTCAAGTTTAAAAATAGTACATTACAACACAAGTGACTTACGTAGTCCATTATTGCACACGTACACTATTTTATAGCTCGTGTGACCTAAACCCGCACTTCAGTAACGCTTTTCTGTTTAAAAATGGACTACTTACGTCACAGAAAAGCGTGATTTAAGTGCGGGTCAAGGTAAAGGTCACACAATGCTATATATAAATTGGTAACGATGATTAATTCAAAGTTTGGTAGACTTCATTGAACATCTTCACATGAATCGTTAATTACATTCACTGTCGTCAAATGTCAGAAACTCAGAATTACTGAGAATATAGAAAACTTAGTCTAAGCTAAGGCCAATAAAATTGTCTTCATCCATAACCCTTTCAGTACCAATAAGCTCCGAGATATAAATAGAAACAGCCTCAGCAGTAGGTGCGTAACACCGATCAATAAACAAAATGTGCCCATAAAACAGGATGTAATTTTATTTGCTAGACGCCCTAGATATTCGAAGAAGCTTGTCTAACGTATACAGAGCAATTTAAAAATAAACCATTCAGTGCGCGATCGGTTCAGTACCTCTTAATAAAATTGCTACAATTGTAAAGCAATTTGTGGTTTGACGTTGGGTGACTTGGAAATTTACGAAAAAATGGAGAGTTTCCATTCGTTATGAAGAATTTTTCAACGAAGTTCTTTATGTCATTGGGATTTCTAAGAGCAACATCTAATCTGTTGATAACGTCCGGTCATCAATCTATCTGTTAAGCTTGGTGATTACAACTATACCGATGATTACAATTAATTATGTTTGTCCACTTATATCTATGGCAATAATTAATGTAGGTATGCTAAAAGGGTAGGTAGGTAGGGTGACAACATGTATCTCCTGATAAGTCTGCTCGCCTAGTACCATGCTTCACAAAATGGTAATTTGACCTGTGTGTTACTTTTCTAATAACAAGCTTTTCGAGCTTTGAGTGTACTTTTAGGTAGGACGGCTGTAACGCGACTGCTCCAAGAAAAATCACCTTCAAGAATACAATAGGGCCATAAAAGGACGTTAGCGTAGCGGACGTAACGCGACTCCGTCCTAAAAGGCAATCAAATTCTATCCTTGAAAAATCTCAGTACCGAAATTAAAAATCACGACCAACCTGACAAATGTTTCGTCTTTCTTCCAAAATCAGAAAACTTAATCATTTTATTTCGCAAAAATTAAACTATGTAATTGCAAATATTTTACCACATACATATTTCCATTACCTCTCCACAATTCAAGGGAAAGGGTACAGTGACCTTAACCACTATGGTATGTACATCCGTTGCTGCGTGGAAAACAGCTATATTTACCGGCGGCGGCGGATAGAAACAGTTATAGACATCCTTCCCCATAAGTCGCCCTTTATGGGAGCCAAGTTGAAACACATTTGAAATGTCCTTTTTGTTAGATGAAAAAAATCGTAATAAATCTTTATGGAAGCCAATCACACTAACTCCAGCCAGTCATTCACCTAAATCAAATAAGTAAATCGTAGGAAGCAATAAAATAAATTAAACTAACCGTATTGAAAAAATCCACAGAAAACAATAAGGCAGAGATAAAAACACTCCATGACACCGGCCTCTGGGTAGTAACCACAGCTTTCTATCAGGTACACGCCACTTCTGACTTTGAGATGGAGCATCAATGGCACAAGGTTGGATCCAGTGCAACCCGCCTTAGTTTTGTAACAGGATGAGCCTCATTGAACCCAACAGCGGAACACGCCAATTCAGATTGTTATTTGATTTTATTAGGTCAGACTAGATTATGAAAATAAATCGAGTCAATTGTCGTGATCAATCTGATAGATTTGACTATTGTTGAGGTTTTGATCTAAACGATGATGAAAGACAAGTTGTTTGAAATGAAAATCAAGATCATGAAAAACTTTTAATAAATATACATTCGTAAATTACAAACACAACAATGAAGCGTCGCTAAACAAAATGTACAATGATTGCGGCTTTGGTAACTTCATCAATGCTATCTACATTGCTCGTAAAATGAACTCTGTTCCTCTGCGCATAAAGTTCAACTTCGTACTTATGCTTCTAAAGTGTGAATCGTGTGTGATTATCGTCTATTTACATAGATTTGCTAAATTCATTAACGTATTAACGCCACACATATGCATCTATAGCAACACGTATCCATACAAATAAATTACAAACACCTATACATGTACTTGCTATATCTATTTTAACATCTAAATCTATCAGCTCATTGATTTCGCCGACTATATTAGCACTCTCAAAATAGTTTGCCTCAATAGTTCACCAAACAAAAATAGTTTCTTTGGTACATACGAGTATTTCATTTCTAATATCATTGTAGCAAAAGTGCTTTTTTATATAAATTTTCTAACTTTTGTTTTAATATTTGTTACAAAAATTCTTAATTTGGCAGTGGGCGTTTAAGACAAGCCTTTGAGTAAACTAGTTATGCTTGTTCTGCTTGATGACCTTACTTCCAAACATGATATGTTCTCTTTCTTAGTGGCACTACATGGTGATACTGTTGCTAATGGTTAGTTTTCGAGGTTGCTTCAACTAGAACCTCAGTAGTGCGAAGGTAATGAGCATGAGCGCGGTGGCACCGACTGGTATGGTGGCGGCGTTGCAGCCGTCTTCCAGACATGAGCATACTTCTTGTCTGCCACCGAAACCTGAACGCTGGTAGCAGCGACCCTGGGGAGGATGAATTAAAAGTTATGTTCATGGTAAATGTCAATGTCATTGTGAAACTTAAATGACTTGTTGTTGTGAATTTTAATGACTTGTTATATAGATAACAAGTCATTTAAATTCATTTGAATTTTCTCCGGTAGAAAGTGGATTGCCAATTGACTGCGTACTAGTTCTCTTATGGACAAACCCTTACTAAGCAGTTCAATATTATACTCATTGGCAAAGCTACAACCACTTCCATAGTGATTGTATTTATAGTACGAGCGTTTTAACACTTAGGAATTAGCAGTCCATTGTTAATCTACATAGTTCATGCTACGCTACGCAAAAGTGCTCTAAGTATGTCAATATCAGTAGGTAATTTTCTTATCGTTAGACTCAATAAACAAAATTAAATTACGTATAGTATGTACTCTTAATTATTTGAACGGACGTGAACTCGTGTTAATTAAGTCAACGGAGGTTTGGCATTTTTCGAATATAACATTGAGGATTTCGTTGAATATAAATATTATGTCAAGTGTACTAATTACTTTTGAAGTACAGAAATAGTACCCTTAAGAATTACAGGTGTTTCTGACCAAGACTCATAGCGTTGCCAGAAATTGGAGTTGCGACTCTAAGGACCATTTTTATCTCTCTCACCTTGTAACTACTATCATCCCAACCACATCCTCGGATGACCCGGCTGTCAGGGGGCATGCCGTTCATCTCGAACTCCACGACCTGGGAGATTTTTCTGCACATGGTGTCCTTGGGTCCGCACGGCAGCCGCAGGGAATCTGGCAGCTTGGGCATCAGACACCGGGAGTCGTTGTGGCTGTTGCATTGGTAACATGTGATTGCCATACCTGGGGATGGGAAAAGTAATTGAGTTAGTTTTTTTGTTTTAACATTATAACAGAGTTCTAGTTTGTTTGACGTTGGTATCAAATGCTGAGCATATAGGACTTCCAATTAGTTCCAATGAACGGTCAAAACAGGGCTTCATGCAGTAGGTACTTAAGCATTTGTGATTGCAGTTTGCTCTAATTGATTATTATCCATTCTCCTTGTCATAGTTCTAGTGGCCTTATATGACACCCACGAGCATGGGACTACTGCACAGTAGTCCTAAAAAAAATGGAAGAATGGAAGCACTTCCATTCTTCCATTTTTTTTAGGTCTACACAGATGGCATTAATTATACGCCGTATGTCAAATATATAAAAAAGGCTGAAACGTTATTGCAGTTTCATCGTATATATGAAAAATACTATAGAAGTATAGAATGTTGTGAGGACTGACTTGGAGTTCGTTTAGCTTGCCACGCGTGATCTCTACGGGCGTCAGTTTGACCTTTGGGATGAAAATGGGAAGATTGCGATCAAACTGTTTATTGCTATTACAATCACTGATTACAATTGATTGGTTTTCGATATACTAGGCTTTTAAATCACTAGCCAATATCTCAAGATTTTTTTATTTAAATAAAAAAAAGTAAAAAAGGATATGGTCAAAAAGGTGGTAACTTCGTAGATGACGGCTTATATATATATATATATAAGTATGTATATAAGAAAACATGCGCTGATCCTAAAGCAGGAGGATGATAATGACTGATATTCATTGAAATATGTATTTAAATGTTCTTATGAAAAACCATAACGGTTTCAAATGATCGTTTTCGCATTCGTCTTTCAATTTTAACAGATCACAAATATAAAAACTTTAAACATTGGGACGAAAGATCTTTCATAATATTTTACAGAAACATATTGTAGTCAATTTTAACAAAACGTCAAGAAATACCTAACAGATATTACTTAGTTAAGAAAAGGAAATGAACAATTGCTGAGCTGAATACTTGGTCCCATATGAGTTCAATCTGTACCCACACACCTCACTGATACCATTCAAGTTTCATTCAATCATTGTACGGGATGTTGTGAAAGATTGCTCGACGAAATGAATTTGATGTAACATGGACTTATAGAAATCTTATTATCAATAAGACTCGAGGGATTTTTTATTCGATTCATAATTCCTTCAACTATCCTTAGGGCCCTAAGCTTTACTTTATTTGAAGTTTAAAAATTCAAAATGAATAGAGATTCTATTGGTTTTTCTTCAAGCTAAATCTCTGATATTTTTATTTCATTAGAATCAGTACCGTGTTTAGGCTTAATAGCTGTCAGTGGTATAGAGATACCAATTCTTGCATTTACAATATTACTGTGGACTACAAAGATCTACAACTAAATATTGTAAAATTTACAGGTGTAGTTTACGGATTTCCACTTAGCGACTGTTTAACCATACATTTTTGACCTTTAAACGTCACTTAACTTTAATAATCGTTTACAAATAAACCCCACAGTGTATAGTGGACCTCATTGTACACCTTTTGTATAGTATATATACTCATAAAACGTGTACAATTAATTAATCTACCGCCTGCAGATCATACGCACCCATGTTTCCCATCGTCCTACATTTTCTATCGATTTATGAAACAACGGGCAGCCATTTCCATTTACAAACTACGAGCGAATTTACTGGACTATAAAGATAAGGAAAGAAAAAAATGTTAAATGACCAATTTTATAAGCCCTATGTGGCCTCTACGGCGTAGACCGTGGGGTCTACGAGGTTCCGTAAACCGTGGGGTCTACGAGCTTCCGTAGACTGAGGGGTCTACGAGCTTTTCGGCCGCGTAGATAATAAACCACCTTCTCTCTTTTTGTGAGTGTAACTAAGAAAACTTAAGACAAAAACACGAGGAAGAGCAGTACCATTGAACAAGCTAAAACATCAAATGTCATCACGCCTGTATCAACTGAAAGAATGGGCAGTGACGTATAAAACAGCCCTTTTTCGTCTGTTCTACCAATCAGACTACGACTAAGTTTTTAAGTAAATATTCGGAAAGGACCAGGATCTACAGGTCGGGAGATGATAGTTTTCAAAGTGATTTTCATTGACGCTTGTACCTAGGAGACTACACTGTAAACCACAAATATTATAAAAGAACTCAGTGTTAGCTTATTGCGATGCGCCAACATCAATATCACAAATAGAGATCTTCCTGTATAAACATTTTCAATATTCTACGTCTATATTTATGAATGAGCTTATAAACACATAACCTCTTACACAGTTTCTAATATGAAAACTGTGCAGTATAGGTTAGTAGTGACTAACGAATTTTTTTTTAATATGTGAACATAAAAATATCAACGAAACATTCTTAGATAGAAACTTTCAAGTTATTTGAAATTGTAGGCTAGCCAATGTAAATGTTAAAATATCAAGGACATTTTCATCAATATCAATCCAAATGACACAAGAAGCTGCAGTTCAATATTGATTAACGTAAGTATTCCTTTCTTGAACCAGATGTAGATTGATTGATTGTATTAAAAGATTATTATAATTCTCGTGTTCAGTAAAATAATATCTGTTAGCATACGTGCACTACTGTGAATGGCACTACGTATAATTTCATCACACAATCAATCAAGTAACAACACTACAATATTCATTGACAAACTATGCATTTTGTTAGACTTTCTGTGTATGAATAGACTGATTGTGATTGAAGTATGGGTCAATATGGACTAGTATCTACAGGGAATACTAGAATTCAATAAATAAAAAAAATCATGCATTAGAAAATAAACATTGACACAAAGTTAAGAAAGTTTCAGAATAAAATAGAAAAAGTTATGAATGACGAAAAATTTTCCGCAACTGAAAATGACCGCGATACGTGAGCACGAGTGATGGGTGGCTTAATTCAATAAAGCACAAACCTTGTTGTAGCAAACTGCATATTACCGCCAAAAAGCAAATTAAAATGAGCGCCATTTTTGTTAAGTTGGAACAGGTAACCGCCGGTTCTGGTCGCTGCGTACCGCACACGGTTGCGATCGCCGGCCCACTGACTATTCACACTACGTTAGATGGTATATCTACTATAAATGTGCACCGCTTATTCAATTGCTGTAATACCTTAACAAATTGACTACTGTTTGTTGAGTATCGGCAATTCTTCGTTTAGAACCGATTAACGTTCAGATAGGGGCTGAAAACTCGATGTAGCAGCGAGTTTTTTACTGGTTGAGACTATTGCGGATCTTCAAGGTTCGTAGTTAGATCATGTACAGCACGCTTCATAGAAACGTTTACCCCTTGGTAATGACATCGAACCTACTTAAGTTTTTTGAAATGTATCGTAAGTGGCATGTTGGTCTAGTGGTTAACACTGCGGCTTAACGATACGATGGTCTCGAGTTCAATCCGCGGTTGAGAAGACTTTTTTTATTTTATTAATTTACATTTATTATTATTTTTTAGTTTCTTTAGTAGTTAGTTTTGTTTTTTTCGTTAATTATTATTAAAAAATCAAATGGAGGTTTGTAATAAAAGCTTAGCATTTTGCATAAACAATATTCATTTATTTTTTTAATTACATTTCTAGGACTTCATGGAATCCACTTCCTGGTTGAATATACAGATTTCTATCTGTGTTAAATTGGGGTTATTATACTTAGAATATTAACTAAACACAAAATAGATACCCTAGTTTGGTTTAGAACGTTTAACATTAGATAACGGTTCGTTTATAGATATTTCTAGAAACTGTGAATTACAGAGGAAGAACCAACATGCTAAACTATAATAGTATAGCAATATACATCTTTCTCTTTTATCACATTTTCTGATAACCCTTATTTAACACAATATTAGAAAAATATGTGAGGTCAGATGGTGCATCGTTAACACATTACAAGACTACTTTTAAACAAGAACTGGATTCATAATAATAAAGGTTGTTTATTTTTGATTGACTACGAGATAATGATCCCACTGATTATGGAATGATATTGGGAATGATTAACATTTGACATTGGCTCATATAAAATGTTCCAATGCATTTTTATCAAATAAGTTACACAGTCAATCTGCCGAGTTGTCTATTCATAACGGATAGCATGGCCGTCACTGTCTAACACTTCTTGAAGTCAGCATTTGAACGCGTAGTTTTGAAGGGTGCCACTGAGTGAACTTTCACAATACATATTACGTTGTCGCTTCGATTCATCAGTGTAAGCAATCGGGCGAGGGCCTTGGTGATCACATTTCATATCACCCGTCGCTTGATACCTTTGTATCCATCTACGAACTGTTTTTCTCTGTAATGAAAATAATAATATTAGAAATACATAAAAAAAAATCCAACTTGTAAGCAATAATGCAACAATAAATAGGTATGTGTAAGAATAACGTAAATCTTACCGTTATGCTTATATCTCGTGCTATTTTCTTTATGTTTTGTTCCTTTTCCCACAGAACTACAATTTTACCCTTTAATAAAGTTGTTAATCGAACCATACCATCGATTAATAGAATCAACTGGTCAAAAACTTAATAAATTGGATAATATTACGATGAAGATAATTACACACAAGCGAATCGGCACGAAAATGAAACCATTTGAAAAGTAAAAATACCCTCAATCACAGTTTAGTAAATAAGGCGAAGAATAGTATACTAAATTCAACCTTAACTCGCAGTTCATACAGCAGTTAAGTTTCTGAAGTAAAATGAGGGTAGTGCAACAATCGGAATCAACACATTCTGTTCAACCAAACAAGAAATCTATGCTAATTTCAACCTTATGTTTTAGTTAATAGAGGAGTTGCGTATTGCATTTTGTAAAACAAGACGGTAAGGTGCTAGTATTAAATATAACACGGAAGTTGAAATTTAAACCTTAATATCTAGAAGATTAGACCGTTAATAACCTTGTTCGATAAAAGGAGTAATGCTATTCGAATTTTCGTTAAGATTGCTAACTGAGCCAATAGCCTAGTGGTATAAGGCGCGGTCTCGATGATCTCGCGATGTGGGTTCGTATCTTAGTCGCACGCAGTGTCTTTTTGTAAGTTATTCTTGGTATCTATACGGTTCGGCCAGAAGGAAGCCGATAAAATACCATATTGCAAATAATATTTGAGGCGGTTCGGTGGGTCACGAGATGGGTGCGGCGGCGGGGGCGGGAGCTGCTCAAGGCTCACGTGACACGCGGGCCCGAGCGTGCTCGGGCGATAATCTTTAAGTCTTGGAGGGGTACTATTTCTCTGAAACTGACTGTACGATAGTAGAAGATGGCGTGATTACCTGTAATTCTGTTGTTTACAACCGAGACATGTGAAGCTTATGTAAGGAATTCGATCGCTTATTGTATCTAATGTATTTTCAGCGGAAGCTTCAAAGGGTTTTTCAGTTAGAGCTTTTCTTTGGGGAAGCAAACGTTACAATTTAACAGACAATGTCCAGTCTACATCGTATTTTATATTTGAAAATATAATCTAAATGTAAAAACCGAACTAAAATCTAATAATTAATAAGTATTATTAACAGAGGAAATCGTTTGCTATGCACGAAAATAAACCTAATACCTATGTGGATATTTTCAATATTTTTCCTTTTTCATACACAATACAGACGCCAGCACATCAAGCTACTACAATCTGTCAAATTTCTTTAATATATTTTCAACTTTATCGCTAAAGTATAAGGTTCAAAGTTCATTGGGAAAATTTGACAGTTTCGGGTAACTTGATGTGCTGGCGTCTGCAACCCCATTTCGCCAGTAATGCTTATGTATGTCAATGTTTAAGTCTTTTTGATACAATAATTTACATTTTGGTCCTACAGGCCACTAGACATTCTTCGTGTTACGACAGCCGATAGTTGACCACTTATGGTAACTGCGACGCTGCCAGTCATCCATCATGCATTCTAAAGCAGTTCATTGTAAGATCACACAATGACTCCCGAGGCCGGGGCTATCAATGGATGGAATGTAGACTATTCTCATTTATATCTTCTTTATAACGTCTTTCAGAGGGTATGCAGAGATGTAGGGCTCTAGGTTTTAAGTTTGGCTAAACTGAGGAGCTATTCTGTAAATATCTCACCGTGATAACTTAGGTGAAGTGAATGTGAAGTGATCTGTCAATGACAGTTCACTTACCTAAGTTTTCACGGTGAGATTTTTACAGAATATACCAGCTGTTTTAATTTTAAGTCCATAAATATTTTAATCGAGAGCAGTGGTGGCCCAGTGGTTACGAGTTGTAGGTCGTAGGTTCGAGTCCAGAGAGGCGCTTTACTTTGTGTAAATTATTTCATCACCATTGCTGCAAACATCGTGAGGAAACCGGCATGTCCTTGAACCAAAAATTCGAAGACTTGTGACATCTACCAGCCCCCATTGGGCCCGCGCGGAGGATACGGCCTACTCACTCTCACCGAAAGGAGGCCTGTGTCCCAGCAGTGGGAATTTTATAAGCTGATTATGTTTAACATTTTAACTAACTATCTTGTATTTTCCCACTGTAGGGCAAAGGTATCTCTTTCCTAGTACACAACAAAGGTTTAATAACGTCATCTATGACGTAGGGTCTTTGCTCTCTCATAAAATTGTAGTAACTTGAGGCTGTAGAGATGACCTCACTCAACTCATAGAGTATGTTCGGATAGATCCTTAGTCCTTATCCTTAGTGAGTAGAGAACATTTTCGAAATGTTATATTTAAAAAAAGGTAACTGGAAATCTTTGTTTCTATGGAAAAATTAAAATCTGTCTAATTTGGTTGTAACACTATTTTTCGAAAATGTTCTCTACTAATTTTTTAGACCTTTGTATCCTGCTTATGCGTAAGGACTTTCATTAAAATCGGTTCATTCATTTCGAAAAATAAGGGCTTGAAAATTTGCATGACATGCCGTACGTCGTAAACGTAAATGAGAGAGATCCTAGATCAAAATATTCTAAGATTCGTTCAAGATAAATAACCGCATCCTTACATAAGATGGTAACAGTAAGGTGTAACAAAGCATAGTAAAGATAGATGTGCCCGTCTATTAGTGTCCTCCTCCGTTTGCCCGCGATCCTCACTTAAAGTTAATCGTATCCTGCGCACACGCGTGCGACATACTGGCCTCTGGGATTTTTAGTGTAGTTCTACACTGGGCAAAGGTGAATGTTAGTTGATAGAAAAATTGCTTGAAATTGTGACAAATATTGTTATTATATTATTTATCCTTATTCACTACTATACTACACTATTCTATAAGTCACTTTTCCCATTGGCAAAGTGACTTTAAAAGCTTCGTGAAAATTGTTACAATAGGCAATGTACGCACGTAACACATAGTGCATGCCTGAACACTACCAAAGTTTATTAAAGTTGTTGTTGTTTGTACCAGCCAACCAACCAACACAAACCAACCAACCAACCAAACAACCAACCAACCAATACAAACGCTAACTTAGTTCAAGCTATAAAAATGAAGTGATGTTATTGGTTGGTTTCAAACACATCCCTCGCAACGCATCCTCGCTCAGCTCTGGTGGAAAGGCAGCCTAAGTCGGGGCGGATACTACTGGGCCACCACAGCTCTCTGATGGGTTATTAAGAAACCCCTAATGGAAAAACCCATCAAAACTTTGCCCTACCTGAACCCAGAACCACACGCTCTGGTGTCGTGATTGCAACCACTAGACTAAATAAAAGATAAAAGAAAAATCTTAATTTAATTATTCGTATTTCTGAGCCACTCTGTCCTGCAGGTGTACTTTGTCACGTAGTTACCTCTGCGCGGGAGCAGACGGCACAATTGCACGGACGCGCATCCGTCGCCGCCCCGCACCTCGTACCTTCGTTACACAACACCTCACCTATTTGTCACATGTTCACGATTTTACTAACAATAGATGAGCTGCTCTTGTAGCTCATCGTCTGCCCAGCCTTATCCCAACTATATTTGGGTCGGCTTCCAGTCTAATCGAATGCAGCTGAATAACTAACATGAAGCGATTGCCTATCTGACTTTCATTACCCAGTTACTGGGTTACACTATACCCCTTGATAGTTGTCATGCGTTCGGGCTTCTGACTACTCATAACGACTGTCAAAGATCTAGAAACAAGTTTTCTGTTTCCTACAGTTTGGAACAGGGTATTGAGTAAGTAAATGGAAACATCACTGAAATTAATACAGGTCAAGTTAGTCATTTGCTAAAGTCAAATCAGCTGCCCAATTGCGACTTAACATACTCATAAAGCAATGGTACCTAACGGTCACGTCTTACGAGTGGTAAGGTCGTAGGTTCGAATCCAGACAGGCGTTTTAGGTAATTTGTGTAAATTATTTCATCATAATATAGAAATTATAAAAAGTCACTAAAACCTAGAGGTTTAAGTGACTTTCCCGACACAATCAAAATTGTCTGAGTATTATTAAATTAATTACAAGTGTCCACTACGTGGGTGAATGAGGCTGAGCGAGCAGATAGGAGATAGGGCTACTGCAGACAATGGTGACGTCTGTACGGTGTTATCTCATATCCGTAACTTATTTACTTGTTACGGGCAGAGTCACCGCACGCAATGGGTTTCCGTCATTCTAGAAGTGTTACGTTAAGGAGCGGTAAGAAGCATAGGGTTTTGAAGATTTTTTTGTGGTGCCTGGCATACTTACAGTCGCGCCATTTCGTTTTTTTTTTTCAAAATGGCGGTGACGCATGAGCCTTTTTTTTAAAAATTTGACAATACAATCAACTTTTTCCTGGCTTGTAATAATATGTATCAATACGCCTAACTGTATGACAAAAAACTGATCGTTTTACGGTGTCCTACGTTTAGGTAGCGCCTTAAAAATAGCTTGTACTGTTAGATATGATAAAGGAAAGCATAGTGAGACAACCAGTATGACCTAGACACAAACAATTTATAACCAAAGATATTATTCGTGACATCCACCAACACGCGTAATTGCTCAGACAGCCTAACCCAATAAACGTCTTTCTTTATTGAACTCGTGTGGTGAATTACAGCCCAGATCCTCTCACAGATGACGCCTGAGTATGTGGCCTGGGTCTCAGCAGTGGTAACCTTATACGCTGACTTAGTTACGGCTTGATACAATGAATACCTACGAGTAGTTCAATTAACTTTCTTCCTCCATTCACATTCAGTAAGATGGAGGGACAAAATATGAACACACACCCACATTGATTTAAAACAAAGATACTATCTGAGTGTGAGCTCCTTATTCTAAGTAAATTACTAGTCTGGAATGAGGGAAGTGGTTTAGTCACGCAGGGCTAGATTGCCTAGGTTTTTAACTAATACGACGTACTCACAAATCATATACTGCCGTGCTAAACGCAAAAGTTGTATCTCAAGAAAAGCTAGTTTCGAGAAAATTTAAGTTTTGCTTTTATTCTCTCAGTGATTTGAGGTAAAGCTGAGATAGGGAACACTTTTCTAAGGTCTTTTATTATTAAGATACCGCTATTTGGCTTAGCTCATTGGATGCATATTTCTTTAAGCTATCCGATGCCACAAAAATCATGTTTACAATTTTTTTTGAGATACCGCTTTTGAGCTTAGCACGGCATTATACGAGTAGTGCAGATTGGAAACAGTAAGAATTTAATTTGGGAGCAGTGGTGGCCCATTGGCATTGCTAACGGCCTCGACTTACGAGATGTAGGTCGCAGGTTCGAACCCAGACAGACGCCTTACTTTGTGTAAATTATTTCATCACCATCACTGCTCTCAAAACGGTGATAGAATACATCGTGAGGGAACTGGCATGTCCTAGAACCAAAAATTCGAAGACACGTGACTTCTATCAACCAACACTGGGCCCGCGTGGTGGATTACAGCCCACTCCTTCTCACATAGAGAAGGTCTGTGTCCCAGCAGTGGGAACATTATAGGCTGGTTATGATAAGAATCTTAGTACAGCACGCGGCGGTAAATATTGCACATCGACCTTTGGAAAGAGACAATCGGCTAATTTCGGCTTCGTAGAGCGTTATCTCTGTCACACGAAATACAAACAGTCCGGTATCTATTAGGAGCTGTTAAAACAATTATGATTTGCTTCTTTTGATAATTATTTTTATTCTTTGTATAAAATACACCAATTTCCAAATATCGATGTGCAATATTTATCGCCGGGTAGTGTAATAGTGGACCTCCTAAGGATCTATCTCGTCCGGGGAAGACGTATCATCATTCCTATTTCTGCGGGCAAGTATTCCTATTGGTGCTGTCCGGTTTTAAGGCTTGTGGATACCGGTGACATGAGACATGCTGGGACCACTAAGCACTTACGATGCCGTGGTGGTAGGCGGACAGTCTCTGTTTACCTTCAAAAAAAAATCTCGAATGCAATTATAAAGTTCGAAACAAGCTCATCTTTTCAAGCAATCTGATGCAGTTCGCGGCTGTTATTTCACGACAATCACAGATTTGGTGCCACCAACTGCACCAGACTGCTTGAGAAGCGAGTTTGTTTTAAACTTCTTATTCAATAAAGTCGGGTTTATTGATTTTACACTCGTCAGCAAAGTCAGTAAGCTCCATGGTACAGATAAGTATTTAAATATCGTTACTTGTGGTACTCCTGTGCTTCGTTAACTCACTACAAAAATCACCAATATTTCAGAAAGCTATAAACCGTAAATATCTAAGTATACTCAGAATACTATTGGCGAGCTGTAAACATACACATATATAGTGTGCACTAGTAAAGTGAATAAATCATAAATTCTATAAATATGCTTTCAGTTTTCGGGGTGACGTGGCTCATAACTCCAGAGTTATGTAAGCAACCGTGGTATGTGAACCAAGGAATTGATTCATGGTGGTTTCAAGGAGAGAAACTTGCTGCCTGGTAGCAGGTACGGATTGGTAGACTTTTGCCAAAAGGATGCCTACATACCGGCTGGTTGTAATAAAAAAGTGAAAAACAAATTTTGATTGTGTGCGCCAGGGCCCTGTCACGTCCCGAGCACGGCCCTGATGTTTTGATATACCTCAAACTCGTACCGCACATATATATGTCTATGGTTCCGCATTACTACTGGAACCGGAGTCTTTGGTAAAATAACATTTATTATGCTTGTAAAGTTTACGGTTTTGTGTTCCGGAAGAGGGGCGGACGTTTTTCGTTTTAAAGAAAAGAAAGAAAATTTATGTGCGGTTAATATGACGTAGAGAAAGAACACAAACATAAAAAAAAATATTTTTTCACTGCCGTCGTTAATTAAAAATATCTGTAGGATTGGAATTTGGAATACCCATTATTACCAGTCAAAATCTTATTGCAATTCACGTCAGTATTTCAAAAATGCTAATTTACTAAGAAAATGCAAGGGAGAACTTAGATTCGAAATTGTGATACTTAACCTACCAAATGATTAAGTTTTAGATATACCTCCAGCATCGCATAGTTATAATCTGGGGGCACGGTAATGCCCCCACCAAGACGAACCAAGCGATACCTATGACAATAAATATCGGTAGATTCATAAGAGGAACTGAGGAAGTCTGAAAGTGGCACCGGTAACTGAAAAATTGTGTAAAAATCGGTTGTCATGGTATGGGCAATTGGGCATGTGATACGGAGGAATGAGGAAAATATCGTGAGGAAAGTTTTGAAATTCTTTCAGCCTATAGAAGTTCACTGGTGAACATAGGCCACCTCTACTTCGTCCGATTCTGTGCGAGGATTTTTAGGTGGTAAGATTACAAAAAAATAAGCTTCTATTTGAAGTGCATTGTGCACAGTGCGTGCAGTATTTCCTCTCAACGCACATGTCCGTAAGACACTCTCTATTTGGAGCAACAGCAAGGATGCGGGCGATTGAGATGCATTCAACGATCGGCTTCCCTCTCACGAGGTACACGGGGTGACATGCAGTAGCTATTTACCCGACTGCTCCAGAAGGAGGCGTTTGTGTTTCCGAGTGCATACAACCCGAATCTCTTCAAAGTAAGAGTGAACAGGCTTCTTCTAGGTAAGCTCACTCCATCGTAGACTTTGTCTGTGTCATCTCTGACCTAGATTAGAGTCAAGAGCAAACCCATTTCAAATAAAAAAAAAGGAGGGTTATATTTTTCGGGTGAATGTATTTATGTATTTTATTATTTTTTTATGTTAACATTAAAAGGCGCCCGGGCTTTGAAAATAAGACTGAAGTGTGTGGGACTTTTACGAGTATCTCACTAAGACATCCCCGGTCCCCATCTGCACATGGAAGGGGGCACCGATCTACCTACCTACCTAGCTGTAGCGGCCCGGAGCTGAGACTGGGCTTGGCTCGGTAGGTGAATTGCAATAGACTTGCCCCCCATTTATAACGGCCTATCTACTAGCGAAATATACAAGTGAAACGTGGCTGCTACATAATCACCTGTGCTTAGCCTTTCGGCGAAAAAGCCTGATCATGTTTGATTCCGAATCTTCAGAAAAATATAGTCTATGTACAGACTCAAGCTACTACAATCTGTCAAACTTCTTTAATATATTTTCAACTTTATCGCTAAACTATAAGGTTTAAAGTTGATTGGGATAATTTGGCAGTTTCGGGTAGCTTGATGTGCTGCCGTCTGTACTACATACAGGGCGAATTTTGTTAAGTTTGGTTCCTTAATTATCTTATTCGCCGACTTCATTATGGTCCATTGCGATCACTGATGTTCTTTGATAAATCAGCTGAACAGTACTTATATGTACACTACGCACATACAAAATGTACTACTTACGCCTACTTAGCGTATGCATTAAAAATTAGTCATGCGCACACGTAGTCATTCATTCTACAAGGAATTGGTACGCTACTTGATACTTCCTCTTCAATTCACCGTGAGACATTGTCCTTTCTCCTTCATTCTTGTTATTTTAAACTCGATTTAAGAAAATCGAGTTTAAAATAACTTGTGATGTGCCTAATTTTGAAATTGTTTTTTTGTTGTTGTAAAGAGAATAGAAATTCGTAGTTAAATACAGCAACTAAAGTCCCCGTCACGAGAGCTATAAATTTTGTAAATAAAGAACTTCTACTAAGTTATGTAGCGACAATTCAGTCAACAACAAATAATCCCAAATTCAAACAACTCAAAGTAACATACGTGTAATACGAACCTAACGAGCAATTTCACTTGGTCGGGTTATATTTTAGCGATATAAAGCGCTGTCGTTTAATGTTTTGTGGTACTGGAACGCGTCTGACACATGGAACATAAACATTTGGGCCGCCATTTTGAAGTAAGTTCACGCTGACGCTGTCAATGCTGCAGAATGCAGATACAGAATACTTGGAATCGTCTAACGACAGTAATTAGATTTTTATGTTTACATAATTAAATCTCTACATAAAAATAATTACAAAACTGTTTATTTGTTATTTGATCCAAAGGTTGCGAACCCCTGAATGTGTGTTTTATTTACAAAATTTATAGCTTCTCGTGACGGGGACTTTATAACTAAAAAGTAACGTCGTTGAAGGAACTAATGAAAAGGAATAGATTATAGCAGTTACTTGTAGTTCTTCAAGAAACCAGAAGAACTCACGTGTAAAATCAGTTTATTCAAGAATGTACCACTACAGAATGCCGTTATCTTTATTAGTGTTTCCTTGCAACCCTGAGTAGGTACCTTTCTACCGTGACGATTAGATCCGAACTTATCCAGTTGCTCCCTTTGTGTGTCAACCAAACACAATTGCTGACCGACTTATAAACTCATGTTAAATGAACGGGAAGACAGTTTGTAAGAGATCTCTGTTGAAGTAGAACGAATATAAAAATTTATCTTTTCATATAAATTCATATAATTAAAAAGAAATACAGTGAATATAAATAATAGATGTTAAGCGCTGTAAAAATAGTTGAAATAAACTGTAGTTTGAAACTTCTTGCGTAGAAAATTCTGGCAGGCGCCAATCAATTTAGATTAATAATAATATGGCGTTAGCAAGAATTAATAACATCGTTCTAATTGTTTTGCTGTCCATAATGTTTTCAAACACATGTGAGTACTCCTTTGATGATAATAGTCTTGAAAGCTAGAAGTTTAACGACGTCCATTTCATTAGGTGAAGTGGGCTGAGCATGCAAATCATTTTAAATCACAACAACTAAATCCATATTTACCTGTTAGCTCTGATTCTTCATTCATATGCTAAGTAGATTATATGATTTCGGTCATCATAAAACTGTGAAAACATTTTAGTGGAATTGTTGTTTATTTTTTTTTGTGAAACTTGCTGATACCAAACATACGCAGCATGAGATAGTCCACATTTGCACAAACATTCTTCCTAGAAAGAAATTGTTCTTGAAAGAACTCAAGAACAATTTTTTTTTCTCCTTCTCTTACACACGATGTCTCTCATCTCTTTTTATCTAAGTACTTTCCTATCGCAGTTATGATGGAAGAGATTTCCTTAGAAATAAGAATAGAATAGAATACCCTTTATTATGTACACCATATAAATTGTAAGCAGTGTGCGTCGCTGCTGAGTCGTGTTAGGTCCAGTAGCAACAGTAGGTATGATAGGCGTGTTCGTGGACAGGTGGGACTCTCCACTGCTGCGCCACTGGATACGTTTGCATACTGCACTGTGAGCAGTGGACAGTTTCCTCCCGGTCTTAATGTGTGTCTTATTGTTTTTTGTGTTTTCTGTTTTTATTTTGTGTGTGTTGTTTTATTTTGATCTTATATGTGTGTGTTAAAATATGGATGTTTTTTCTGAAATAAATGTTTATTATTATTATTATAAATTACTGACATAAATATAGAAACTGTACAAAGGGTGACACAATGGGCGGTCTTATCGCTAAGAGCGATCTTTTAAAGACAACCTTAGGATGGATTAAGCATCACCTTTTTACGTATTTTTCTGTTCTTTTCTTCTTGTCTGTTTATGTGTGTCAGAGTGTACCTACTACATAAATGGTAAAATAAATAAACACTAAATACGAGACTAATTTCATGTCTTTATTTCCAGGTGAAGCAATAAAATGCTTCGACTGCAACAGCAAAAACAACTCGGCCTGCCTTGATATGCACATCTCGAAGATGCACGCGATCATACCCATCGTGGACTGCACCAAAACAATGGACAATTCCATAGATAAAAAAGAGTTCTTCTGCAGGAAGATTACACAGACAAGTAAGTCTTTTGGCAGGAGCTGAACTCTTACTGATATCATAACTGTAATTTATAGCTACTATAAGCTGGAACGGATATGAAAAATGACTGTAAATGTAGAAGTATATGCTATGGATTCATAGACAAATAATTAGGCTAGTTTTGAGAGCAGAATGATGTGCCTAGTGTTGTGATGATTAAATAATAGCGTGATTATCAGTGCGTGTAGACGTCCCTATTCTGATTGCGATTCACGATTGCTAAGTTTATCCGACTGCGACTTGAATTTGTATTGATATTCAACTGTTTTCTATTATAGATAACATTCATTTCTACAACAACTACCTATATTATAATATTCAATGACAGCTATCCTTTTTCATACTTGCCTTTTCTTTTGGGGTTCCGTATCCAAAGGGTAAAAACAGGACCCTATTACTAAGACTCCATTGTCCGTCTGTCCGACTGTCACCAGGCTGTATCTCTTGAACCGTGATAGCTAGACAGTTAAAATTTTCACAAATGATGTATTTCTGTTGCCGCTATAACAACAAATACTAAAAACAGAATAAAATAAATATTTAAGGGGGGCTCCCATACAACGAACGTGTTTTTTTCGGCGTTTTTGCCTTGTGGTACGGAACCCTTCGTGGGCGAGTCCGACTGCACTTGGCCAGTTTTTTTTGTATTACAATAAAGCAATCGTTTTCTAATAGCTGATTTACATATGTTACCAGTAAGATTTTCTCTGCGAACTTTTTATAAAGTGCATTCTGACACAATAGTTATTGTTATTAAGAAAATATTTAGGTATTTCAAAGAAATTTAAGTGAAATAGTCCCAAATACTGTATTCTTCTTCCAGTCTTAGATCCAGACCACACTTCTGAGGTCCGAATCACCCGCGGTTGCGGCTGGGTCAAGAGCAAGCGTGAATGTTACAAGGCAAACAACATGGACCACCTCGAGACCGTCTGCCAATGCTTCGGGGACCTGTGTAATGCGGCAACAACGCTCGAATACGTCAAAGTGACAGTTCTAGCAACCGTTGTCACTCTTTTCGCTGCGTTCAAGACATGGCGGGGGAGTGCTTGAAAGAAGCTTCTTTATTTGATTTTTAATTAAGTGGGACGATATAATACTTATGATTTATTGTTTGTGTAGAGGACTATAGTATTGTATGTACAGACGCCAGCACATCAAGTTACCTGAAACTGTCAAATTTTCCTAATCCAGTTTGAACCCTATGCTTTAGCGATAAAGTTGAAACGCTATTAAAGAAATTTGACAGATTGTAGTAGCTTGATGTGCTGGCGTCTGTACATAATTATTTATGAATAATTTTGGCCTGAATGCAGGGCAGTAATGAGGCTTAAGAACCTGCTATAAAATAAATTTCGATGTTTTTCTGATTCCCATTATCGCGACACTGCTTAAGGTGCCACTAGTCGATATTATTTTCCATATAAATTTCGGGAGAGTATTACTCCACTGTTTGACATTGTGCATTCAAAGTTAAACATGATATCGTTTTGACTTATTATTAATTTAGATTGTAAGAAAACAGAATAGTAAAATAAAAAGCCATTAAAAAGTTATGAGCCAACAAAGATTCGTTTTTATTGCTATTTTTAACGTAACTTTGGGTGTAAATAAGTAATAAAAGAACTGTAAAATTTTCAAAACCACGTCCGTACCGACAAAGCTCAGTTATAGAAGAGTTTATAAAGGATTGAGGAACAGGGTGTAAAGTTCACTCATACTCTACAGAAAAGGGAGGATCCTCCGACCAGACGGGTGTTGTGTCTGGTGGGCAACTGCCCGATGATTTATGTCGGGCCGTTGTATCTATGCTAGTTGCGCGGTAAACTCTGCTTGCGAGATCCAGGATTTGGCGTGACGTCAGTATGACACGTTGTTCGCATGTGGCGTTGTAGATACCGCTACATCACTCCCACCCGAGACCGGAGGTCGATAGTGGGCCGAGTCTTGTATCTTGCGATGCTTGCCTTCTTGCTTTGCCTTTGATTTAACAAAAACAGCCACCTCGAAAATATAAAGTGATGGGAATTTTAGTAATTTTAGGGACATAAAATATACATACAAGTACGCAAGTATTTGCGTAACACACTAAGTAGGGTACTAGGGTAACTACGGTATCCTAATTATGCTAAAAAAAATACAAGTGGGGTTATGGTATCCTGAAAAGCCGGGTGTTAGATTTATAGTTTTTAAGCCGGCTGCATCCAAAGTAGATACTAGTCACAGAGAATCGTATCAGAAACGTGTAATGTTCGAGTGTACTCTACATTTCACGTTTCTAATACGATTGAGAACTGGACCGTGGCGTCAAATTGACTTCCGATAACACGGAATACGTCCGCGCGTCACAACTTTATAGCTAAAGTATTATTGTAAACAGTTAGTGACCGACTGTCCGGGATCCAACTCGCGATATTTAACTATAGTTTTGCTAATTGTGTAGAAAAAGGTTTTCCAAAATGTTCCAGGCTGAGTATTTCAAATGTTTGCTAGTTTTTGCGATCTGTTTTAGATATGGTAAGAATGTTGGTTTATAAGTCCAATTTGGAATGACTTGAAGACTGAAGTTTTGTCTTTAGTCCTTGTGGGTTTTGTTTAGCAAACTCAAGCTGAAACAGTTTCAATGTTAATTGAAAAATGTTGTGTGTTCTTTAAATCATATTGAACTAGTCATTATAATCGGCAATAATTGATTTAAATATTCAGCAACTACATCCCTACATTCCCGACTACATCCGAAGTAAAAATTTGGAGGTCTTACTTGTTTTCCCTATTCATAATTTGTGCTCTCGAAGTCCTGGAGAACGAATATTTAGGAAATAATCGGAGCACGGAAAGTAGAAAAACTCCCCTTCTTTTGCCTGGCCAAAGCCAGTCATCACACTAATATTATAAAGGCAGATGTTTGTGAGTGTGTGTTTATATGTTTGTTACTTCTTCACACTCAAACTGCTGGACCAATTTTGGTAAAACATTTATGGAGGTAGCTGACACCCTGGATTAACATACGCTACTTTTTATCCCGATATTCCCACGGGACCGAAAACCGGGGAGCAGCTAGTCTCTACATAGTATAAAACAAAATCGCTTCTCGCTGTCTGTCTGTCCCTATGTATGCTTAGATCTTTAAAACTACGCAACGGATTTTGATGCGGTTTTTAATAGATACAGTGATTCAAGAGGAAGGTTATATGTACAAAACATGCATATTGTAGTAGAGAAAAGCCGAGAAATTCAATTATTTGTAATGTGATGTCGTAACAAATATATTTTTGTGCGCTGGCATTGCAAACGCTGATTAAACCTTACGAGATAGATCTAATTAATGTACTACGGAATTGTATATCTTAAAAAAATCGATAAAAA
Source organism: Luperina testacea (assembly GCA_927399505.1). Lineage (NCBI taxonomy): Eukaryota > Metazoa > Arthropoda > Insecta > Lepidoptera > Noctuidae > Luperina > Luperina testacea. Next base: position 3,006,141 of record OV656774.1, read on the forward strand.
AGTCCGCGATGGTACCTATATGTTTATCTCCTAAGGATAACCCACACTAACCATTTTTATCTTTTACATATTACAAAAAAATTATGGGTTTTTTACCAAGCTATTTTAAACAGTACAGTATTATTCCTTGTCTAATTAAATACATTAAATGCATTGTGCATTTCATGGAGATAAAAATTGCCCTTTACAGCATATCGTTAAAATGAATATCTTAGAAGACATCAGAGATTTTAGAAGCGGGGACAGAGCGGCTGGTGGGACGGTACGAAGTTCGCCGGGTCAGCTAGTATTCTAATAAAAGTAGCTATCGAGTTAATTTTCACCAAAAAAGTCAAAAATAAGCTCGAAATCCATTCGTTTCTCATCTCTCCTAGACCTTCAATGCAATATACCTATTATACTTACAACCTTTACGTTGTTTACAAGCTATGATCCCTTGTTAGAATCGGTTCCTCACACCTGTCAACCTTCCTCCCGCCAGCTGCCTCAATCCGCTGCTTCGACTGTAACAGCATGAACAACTCCATGTGCCTGGACCCCACCATCTACGACAAAGAGACGCTGAACAAATTCCTGCCCGTTGCCGAATGTGGACGCGGAGTGTACTCGGCGAACAACGACTTCTTCTGCAGGAAGATTGAGCAGACCAGTAAGTTATAAAAAAAATCACACCAGCGAGGTAATGAGGGTTTGCGTGAAAAACGATACCAGTTGGCACCACTGTGACAAGAGGTCTTCCAATATAAAATATATGATGACGTTCATCATTCGATTCATTCATTCGTTCATCATTCAGTCATTACTAAAGAAAATATACTATAGGCTCTTTGACAGATGCCTGGACCTGACGTGTCAGTGCTGCCACCTGGCGAACGTCATTTCAGAAAACCCTCATTGCGTAACACGCTGTCAGTAGCAATGGGTTTCACTTTGACAGTTCAACAACATTCATTGCGTTATTTACGTTGTTGAGCAGAGAAATTTTTCCAACTTATAAAGCAATGGATTAGCAATATCCTTCAACATGATTGACATTGATAGTGTGTTACGCAATCAGGGTGCAGGATGCGCCGAAATCGCCTTTCTCAAAGGCTATTTTAATAGATTAGTCAATTATGTTATCAAAATAATAAAAAAAACGTCCTGTACTGTACGGCTGTCCCATTTCAAAACCTAGTAAGGGACACTGTTTACAAAAATCGTTTTATTGCATAATCTTGCTAACCTAGAAGGTATCTACCAAAAACAAAAACAACAGCGTTTTAAACTTACATAAAAGGAGATATTTAAGCATCGATACCTAGTAAGTGCACCTTTCACTCCCTAGTGATGCTTTATAACCTAGTATGTCACTTTAACCAATTCAAAAAATACATTCCATACGCTGACCAATATTACGTTTATGCGCTCTCCTGTAAAATTTCATTTTAAGTCCTTACGTACTAGGTTTTGAAATGGGGCAGCCGTGTAGCCTTTTGAAAAAGGCAACAGCTAAAAGCCTATAGTTATCAATTACGTAATAAGTTTTATTATTATCCAATCAAAGATGGTAAATTATCCCATCTGAAATCATTATTCACTTTATAGGCAATTGTATAGTTACTTGAGGGCCACAACCCCACAACTAAATAGACATGGAGTTAATTAATAGTGGTATATTATACCTATAGCGTTGGAACTCGTATGGTTAGAACTAGAATCAAGGCCCAAAAATCCACTGCTGAGATAATAACCAGTAATAACCCAAAGCAAAAGAAAAAACAAAAATGTCTTGATTAAAAAAAAGTAATTTAAAAAAATAAAAAACCCGACTGCGGTAAAAAACTTAAGTTAATAAAAAAAACTTAAAGCTAAAAACAAGCCCATTTTAAATTAAATAAAAGTTGGAAGCAGTCGGGATCCATTTGAATTTGAAAATACATATAATAAAAATGGTGTGGGTCCCGCCTGCTTCAACTTTTATTTACTTTAAAATGGGCTTGTTTTTAGCCTACCAGTAAATAGATACAATTGTATCAATTAAAAAATATCAAGTTCTTGAAACAGATAAATCTATAGGTCATACTCGGGAACAATCCAAACTGCGAGTGCGCTTATAAATAATGTTTATCATATTATTAAACAATTCCGAGGACAATATTAACACTTTTTATTACTTATTTACTTAAATGTTGTATAGAAATACTCGTATATTAACTACATATGCCCACAAGCGTTGTCTAATAAAACCTTGCATGAAAGAGAAAATTCTATGTGAACTACGAGCGTCGCCCTGCGTAGCACCTACGTACCACTCACAACACAATCAAAATCAGCATATAATGTGCCCACTGTTGCGACTCAGGCCTCCTCTCTGTGAGAGAGAGTGGGCCATAATCCACCACGTGGGCACAGTGCGGGTTTGCAGATGTCACATGTCTTCGAATGTTTGTTTCTAGGACATGCCGGTTTCCTCACGATGTTTTCCTTCACTTTATTTTTAATTATTTTAATTTTAAATTCTTGTTTTCTTACTATTTGCTGTACTCTGGACGCTTTTAACGCGTACGTCTTTTTTACATCGTTCTCATATATAATTATAAATTGAACATTAATTATGTAACTAATATTTTTGTAAAAATATAATTTAAAAAAGTGTCCATGGAGTTTCTTGTCCGTTCTTCTCCATAAGTACCTACGATTTGGAATGGGCAACCAACTTCATATTTTCTGACTGACCGACTTCTTGACAATTTAAAAGTGCCTGTAAATGGTTTAATTGAAATAAATGCTTTTAGTTTGAATTGTCAAGGGGTCGGTCAGTCAGAAAGATGAAGCTGGTTGCCCATTCCAAAGCATACCTAATGGAGAAGAAAGGGCAAGATTTTCTACGGACTCTTTTTTGCTCCACTGCTCTCTAGATCTAAATTAAGACTTAACGATGGAGAAATCTTCATTCTTTGTTAAATCTTCTTCCAGTCCTCCACAAAGGCTACGAGCCTGAAGTCCGTGTGACCCGCAGCTGCGGCTGGGTGCGCCACCACAAGGCCTGCTACAAGGCTGACAATGAAGACCACCTGGAGACTGTCTGCCAGTGTTTCGACAATGAGTGCAATACTGCTAGCCCGCTCAAGAGTGTTGTCGGGATGGTGGTTGGTGTGTTCGGGGTTATGATGTGCCTATGATTAAATGTAACACTATAATGTTGTTTGATTGTTTTATTTATGCGATAAAAATATGTAGGATAATTTATGTTATGCCGCTGTCTGTCGTCGCTGAGGATTCTAGGGGTGTAGTGTCGATATGGACCACAGATCGACAGATATTGTTAAGGGTAATTACATGCCGAAGATGCGATACCTCGCAGTCGCGGTATAGCTCGCTACCTCGATGTCACAAATGCATGCTAATAGACACGCTACACATGCCGACGGATACGGTCTCACTACGATGCATCGCGGGATGCCCTGGAGGTTTAACTCGGCATGTGCGTGCGTATCTATTAACATGCATTTGTTTTACATGGCCAAACCGCAACGGCGAGGTATCGGAGTGAGGCATCTTCGGCCTGTAATTATTCTAAGACGTGGTCGCGAGTAGCCATCAACATTATACTGGCCTAGGAACTGAATATTATGTAGTTAGTTCTGCAGTGTTAGAAATTTCCCTGTAATCAATGGACGTTATATTAATGAGGCATTATTTCTCTACCTTACCCGCTTCCCAATTCTACGCCTATAGTACGTATATCTGACACTATGTCTAGGGCTGCCATCCGTCCGGGTTTCTCCGGATTTGTCCTAGTTTAGAGGGCATCCGGGCGGGGTTTTTAAATAGTGTCCGGGTCTTACCCGGACACTTTCTATCTTAGGGGAAATCCGACCTTGAATGATTTGCAATAAATGAAAGCATAAAACATAGTTATAAATTCGCCCCGTTAGGCCCCTGAAAAGTCTTTATTTCACTCAAATGTCCAGGGTTTTTGAGATTTTTATCCGGGGTTCGTAATTTAGAAGATGGCAGCCCTAACTATGTCTAATCGCAATCCTAGGTAGAAGATCCGACATAGAAAAATGTTGTAATTTGATGACAATATGATTGATCTCGTTAGCATTCCAAGGGCTGATTTTTTCAACGCCAGATTATTTCATTCGAGAAATAGTTTTGAATTTTTGACAGTTTCTCCATATAAAATCTGTAAGACGTCAATTTTATTCTATGAACAAAGATTATCTGTCGATTGAAAAATCAGCCTAGTAGTGATTCTTATTCTACTTCGAATCTGTAATAGTCCATCACGATTCCGCTAGAGGCGCTGCAAGTGAAGTAGGTAGAAGGTCCTACTAAATGTTTATCTATATCTACCTATACTAATATTTTAAAGAGGTAAAGTTTGTACGTTTCTATGTAGGGGGTAATCTCTAGAACTACCAGTCGGATTTGAAAAAATCTTTTTGTATTTGATAGTCCAATTCTTGAGGAAGGCTATAGGCTATTTTAACATCACGCTATGACCCTTAGGAGCCGAACAAAAAGAAATAAAGTTAATATAACACAATATAACGCTAAGCAGAAACAAAGTAATAGCGCGGGCAGGCGATGAGATGCGACGGGGTGGGTCGGGGAAACAAGAAGTTTCACGCGGACGAAGTCGCGGGCAGAGACTTATATACTCCTAAAGGCTCCTACAAACAGGCGTGACACGCGATATAATCACGCGCGACACAAAGGCACCGCTCGTTGCGCGACTTGCAGTGCCTTAGTGTCGCGCGCAATTTTATCGCGTATCGCGCCTGTTTGAAGGAGCCTTAACGGAGCTACTGATCTGCGGTTCTGCTCGCTAGCTACGGAAGGTATTCCATAAAATTACATACAAACCAGTAGTGTCATAGCGACACGTCTGCTGCTGCTAGGGTTCCCAACCCTCCCGGATTGCCCGGGAGACTCCGGTAATAATGGTTAATCTCCCGACCTCCCGGAGTGCAATAATTTCTCCGGTTTTTTTAAAGTATATGCATCCGTCGCTCGCACGTTACTCGTCGCGTTTGTTCTTTCCATTCCTGTCTCTAACAATTCTTGTGAGCGCGTATTCAGTCATTAATGTCATTATGATGAAACAAGAAAAGAAACTGAATGAATAAGTATTTCTTTAGTAAAAGCAGAGATACAAATACTACTTTTATGATTTTGTGTAAAAAACCATCAATAATAAAATATTGAGATTTTCTTTCAACGCAATACTCGATTTTTTTAAATTCTCCCGGGTTGGTCCATTCGAGAGTTGGCAACCCTAGCTGCTGCTGTATGCGGTCGGCTACGAACCCAGCCTAGTTTGCATGTACCTAAGTAAAACGGGCACAACAGACAATAAGTAACATTGGGAAGTCTCATGATCCTTTGAGTCTCGTGAGTTCGATTCTCGCATTGTACAAATGTTTTAATGCCAACCTTGTACATAATTATTCCAGATTTAAATGTTTTTGAATGAGAGACCCAAGGCACGGTAGAGTAAAATGCACTACAATAGGTACCTACTGGAGAAACTGCTATAGTGGGTCGACGTTTTTACAAAAGAATAATACTGCGGCACCTTTCATGAGGACCATCAATTAAACAAAACTACCAAAATTATTACCTTGTTAATGCTTAATAAATTAGCTAACTACATACGAGTAAGTACCTACATACCACTGCTACGGTTACCTACATACCGTATTGTGTCAAGCGCATTGTCTGGTCTGCATCAAACCCAAGGTAATCAAGCTACAACAAAGCTTAAACAATCATTATCCGTTTATGACAAAAAAGCGGAAACTCGGTCAGACGGACACCGCTTCCTGTCAGTTTAGCTTTGTAAATGAAGTACCAACGTGAGTAATGTAATTATTGATGTAGATTCAGATGACATTGGCCCAGTCGATCCTCTCTGTGTGAACTGATAAACGCTAGAACGTAGAACATAATTATTATCTCCATCAGCGTTAAAGGCCGTGACATTCCTGGGCCAATGTCAGCAGTTACCTACTTTACTGATTAAGAAACCTAACAAAAGTACTAAACAATTATTTAGAAATATTATGCTTTATATATTCAAACAATAAATCATTCTCAAAATAATAATTATAAACTTGTTTACAGTGCCATCTATATACACAATGCAGTACTACATAGCTACAAGAGAGTCAGGTAGATGTCTTATACTGTGCATAGATGGCGCTTAACTGAACTTAATGAAATACGACCAACTATAAAATGCACTTTTACTTTTTGATCTTTTAGATTTAGAGATAAGTAAATCAATAACTAGAAAACGAGTAAGTAGTTAGAAACGATTGTTAGAAAAGTTATACACAGTAAGTAATTTGTACTACAGTAGAAATATTTCAAATTGTCTTGCTTATTTTTACTCCATTAGAATTATTGACAATGATGGTAGGTAATTAGAATTCGAAATGAAGTTTTTCCAATAGTGTCGGCACGTTGCCAAAATTTATAGATACCGATCCAAAATTTGAACAAATACACCAAGTCAGGTTGGCCGAGTGGTCTAAGGCGCCAGATTTAAGCTCTGGTTCCCGAGAGGGAGCGTGGGTTCGAACCCCACACCTGACAAATGAAATGGTATCTTCATTGATACTTTTTTGATATTTATATTTCGTTCTGTTTGTTTAGCATTTCTCAAAAAAATTGTACCATTGCTCAAAAATTATGCTAAAATAAAAATATTGAAATATACCTGATTTCTTTATTTTAAGCTATGGGTAATGGTCTAAAGATTATGAATATAAGGTTTGTTTTGAGATTTCAAACGTAAATAAATAGCAAAATCTATAAATACAGACCCAAGGTGGAGAAAAATTCTTATTTTGTTACCTTGACTTGTTTAAGTAAATTTAATGTCGAAACCCAATTACGAGAAGTTTTATTGAATTAAATGGGATAATAAAACAATATTTAACTCGTTTATCAGAAAATCAGTCTATATTAATAGTAATATCTTATATTATAGGCGGTAATCTTTCCCTTACGTTACTATTCGGCCAAAACTCTTGTTTAACTTTACATTATTGACGCTATTTTACTTTGTATCAAAATTTTGTATACATAATAATGCAAAGACTAACTAATTTTAGTTTTTGTCACAAAAAATATATTGAGATCAAAAACATATTAATAAAGAAATGAAATATGTGTCCGCTTTTATGGGACAGTAACAAAAATAGAATACTGGTAACAAAATAGGATTTCTTAAGCCTAGACTTCACGGTAGTGCAAATATGTAATTTATATTTGATTTCAATCAAATCAAAGCATTTATTTCAATTAAACCCTTTACAGGCACTTTTGAATTGTCAAGGCCGGTAAGTCGAAAGAGGTGAAGCTACTCGTATCTGCTTAATTTACTTACCTAATTATATAAATAAAAAAATCTCTGTCAGAAAACATTTTTACATTTCTTAATAATATCTAATAACTAGGAACATTAAGCGACTGGACAGTTTAAAGAGTTTTAAAAATTTAAAATTAAACATTATTTTCGTGAATATTCCTCAGAATCAATCTCTACAATTAACTTCTTATTAATAATCTCTATATTAGTTTTCGACTATCTCTTTCATTCCTTAATGCACATAACACTTTATGTGATAATTTATTAAGTACAGTAAATACTAAGTAAATAACAATTTGGTTTATTTGGTACACAATTTTACGGAAACGTCGTTATAAATTATGTAATAATAAAATCAATTATGAAAACATACTGAGTGGCTACATAAACAATAAAAACATAACTAATTACAATATTCGCACTCATCAGTTGGATAATGGTCATATAAAGCAAAGGTGCATCTTTGGCACCAGAAAAATGGACAATTCAATAACACTTTTATTTGTTCTGCATTCATAATAGATACAAAATGCAGCAGACCATTAGATGAATTTGGAATAAATCCGCAGCCATAACATTTTGGTGCCGCAATAAAATGTGTAGAAGACCAAGGCCATGATAAACCAAGGCGTAAACACATTATGAAATCATCTTTACGCAAAAAATCTGTTATATCAAAGAGTATCATTTTTCATTTACCAGAAATTATTTATGATGTATTCCTTGGTTACTAAAAATATCTGAAACAAAATATTGTTTGTATAATTTTACTACTTTTTGTCTTTGTACTTTCTTTTCCTTTTCCGTCATATCCATGACTTTTTTGTAAGTATATTTCGATTTTATTCTTTCTAAATTCTTTTTCCTTTGCTCTTCCATCTTTTCAGGATTTTCTTTTAGTCTTTCCCGATACCGCCTCATTTTTTCAGTCGGGGTTAGAGGCATATTTTATTCGGAGCTGTAAAATGACCGTACACCTTATCTTACATTTACCATGCAAAAACACTTACAGCGCATTATTTATATAAAATGATTATGGTTAATAAGCAGTCCACATTGATACAGGTTAAAAATTGTTATGAATATAATTTCAAGCAGCAGCGAAAAAATAGAAGCAGCCAACCACTTGCCGAATTTTAATTATTTAGCGCTGATATTAGTTTGAGAAAATTTTCAATTTTAACACCCAAGAGATTTACTGTTGGAATCTATATATAAAGACCTACGTGGCTCTTTAAAAGAAAAGGGTATGATAATTCATATTTAATGTTATTTTTAGTAAACAACTTCATATAAAAACGACAGAAAATAAAGGCACAAAGCTCTCATTCAATTTCGCACATTACCAAAAAAAATCTATAAAATATTTTTTTAATTATTCAAAATCAGACAGTCAATACTTAGCCTAACAATTTCCTATTTTGTTACTGTCTTTTCCATTTATACGTTACCACTCAAGAGTAACAAAAAAGGAGGTAACAAATCACGTTTAATAAATTATTAAAATTGTATACGCACACAACTCAAACTAGTACTCGTTTATGATTTGACTTACGAAATCAAGATTGAGAGCTTTAATGGCACTATAAGAGAAATAATAATAAAATTGGAACTTACCTGTGTTTGTTCGGTAACAAAGCTTGGATTTTTTTTGGATCTGTAACCTAACGGACAACCTTCAATGTTCGCGCACGGCACGTAAAAGAAATGTCCAAACGCAAACAAAATAGATGTCGATTTTGCTAATGTTGCCACTATTCTAAAACATGTTTTATACCAATCGACGCTAATAATTTTCAAAATTATGGTCACAAAAGAGGAATTTCAAAAAGGAACTTTTTAAGCGATACAATAAAATCATTATTTATTAAATATATTTGTTCTAATATGACAAAAGATTTGGTTATAAACGAATTGTGGTCTTATAGTTCTAAATAAATACATTAATTATTTATACAATTTCCTCAAATTCACTCAAATACAATCGATCGTTTGGGAAGGTACGAAATTGGGACACTTCACTTTTCATACAACACTAGATTAGATCGATTATTAAAATATTTTTATATTATATAAATTCTTAGTGTATTTATACTTTTTTATTTTTTTTATTTAGTTCAATTAACCTACTAAGTATGTAATTTAATAGAAGCTGGTAATGGTCTGTTTTATATTTAGAAAAAATATTTTAAAATATGGGACAGAGATTTAGGGTGAAAGTACAATTTTTTTGAGAAATGCTCAATATTATCAAACAAAGATTTGCAGGGTCATAAATCCTAATAAGTTTCTCTTTTACATACATGGAACCTACAAACTTTTTTACGAACGTTTCTTGAGCGAGCTTCGAAGAAATTGTGGTGGGCCGTGGGAGTGGGACACAAACAGATGAATTTTGCGTCTGAAATTGGTGAGCATCACAGGTTAGCATAGTTCAGGGTAGCATTGGTTCTTTTCTGAGTGACAATAATTGCCATTATAATAGGCGTGATGATGGTCCACACTTAACCCCACAGGAGTTAAAAGACCGACCCGTAACCCGCAAGGGTTAACTTGAGACTTCGCTCGGATGACGTAAGCGCGCGGTACTGAGGCGTCGATCGCTGCTTCAATGGCGAGAGAGGAGAGGTACAATGCGTGCCACGAAAGATGAGACTTGACACACCATGTGGTTTGACTTGTACACGATTTTAGGTATCTTTAGCGGTATGAGGTCTGAGTGCGGGACGGGACCGGACGTCATAGGGGCGGCGGAAAGAGCGGGTGAGGCGGGGTCAAGTCTCATCTTTCGTGGCGCGCATTGTAACCGCGAGTCCGCGACGGGGTTCGGGAGGCGCCACCGCCGCCGCCACTAGCTCGGGTCTCAATCTCAAGTTAATTCTAGCGGGTTGTAACTTGTAAGTTATAAATAAGGGGGATAGTACAGTATCAGTATCTATCGTTTTAGATATTATAGTATAGGTAGTACCTAGCCTACTAACTTAATTGTGTAATGGGATAATTGACACAGTAAACTATTTTGTATTTGTATCTAAATTGGCCAGTGAGCTACTTACCTGAAATTCAATTGGTTTTTTATTGCGTGGGCTTTACAGCTATTTTTCCAAATACTCATATACCGCATTAGCATAAGCGCATTTACCGCATTGGGTTATATCCTGTAATGGTTTAATGTAAGTAGAAATAAATAAATAAATAAAAAAAATAAATAAAATAAATAAATATTTGTTTAAATGTTTGGCAAATAAATCGCGAACGGTGATTACCTACTTAGATAGGTATCTTTTACTTCACTGCATAGTTGAGATAGGTATACACGACGACTTATCAAGCTAAGTATTAGGGATGCCGCGATACGTCTTTTTGCCGATACGATACCGATACCGATACTCTTATAAAAATATCGGCGATACCGATACCGATACCGATACGCTTACTGAATTCAAAACGGAAGGTAGATTAAATAAAACACAATTAATTAATAGTGTTAGTAATCAAAATTAACATTTATAAGATTTTTATGGAATTATCAATTGTCGAAATTTCGAAGTGATTCCATATAGCACTTTTGTGTTTTGAAGTTGATACGACTACTATTTATTTTATTTGACTCAAACGACTAGTTATAAATGACATACAATACACAAACAATTACGATATGTAATTCTTAATCTTATTTGCATGGAAAGATACTACGCGCAACAATATTCAACCTAACGAAATGGGATAGATGTGCGAGTGCGAGGCCAAAGCGGGTGGGCGAAACAAAACACTGAATAAAGCGCGGGGTTTCCCCGAGCATAGTTCGTGACTCGTTTGCAACGAAATAGATGGGACAACACGCGCGTTTACATTACATTTTTAAAGCGTAAAAGTATCGTTGAATCGGCCATAAAAATATCGCCGATACCGATATATCGGCAAACCTGAAGTATCGCCGATATATCGGTATCGGTATCGGTACCGGATGCATCCCTACTAAGTATACATTTCCAGTTTTGTCTGACCTCGCGGCTCGCACTGTATATTATATAGGCTTTTCGCACAATGAGAAGTTAGCAAAGGTCAAAATAGATGCACAAACTTTTAGAAATCATTCAGACCACCAAAATAAGGACGATGGTAAAAAAATATATACATATAAGAAAAACGCATAGATATTTACAAGAAAAATAATTAATCAGCTAACGAAAATACACTAATGTGCCGGCGCAATTTATTATTTTAGGTCAAAATAAAATCTCTTTAATCAGTGTTTTTTCTTTGCTTGGATATCTTTGGTTTGACGAACTGAGCGCTGTGTTATTGTGGGACCCTGTAGTGTGGATGGAAATATTGTATGAGCTTGATATGTCGTCGTGGGTACTCGATGTTCATACCTACAGCCTACAGCTGAACACAGAAACATCCACTTTCATGATTGGATATTTGGATACAATATTAGCCCTAGCCATCGATACACTTACAGGGTTATTGGTAAAACATTAACAACCTCTTAAGAGGTCATTGTACTCATCATTATGAACAACTTTTACTATGGGACCAAACTTTGAAATCGCGAAAAAAAAATCAGCTGTTCCCTACATTTTAACGAGTTATAGGTACGAACATAAATGTAGGGAACACCTGATTTTTTTTCGCGATTTCAGGTTTGGTCCCATAGTAAAATAAAAGTTGTTCATAAGATGAGTACAATGACCTCTTGAGAGGTTGTTAATGTTTTACCAATAACCCTGTATATTATAAATAGATATCGATTTAAGTTCTAATATTCAATGAATAGGAGTTCGTTGTCATAGTTCAAGGTTATCTTTAACAAGAGAAGGTTAACTGTGTGCGTGATTGTGTCGTTTCCACCCTCTCTCACCTTTCAGTCACCACCCCCTGGCATTTACCTGGGTAGTTAAGAGGGGTGGGTGAAGCAAAACCATTTTTCACTTCAGTAGCTCAAACATGAAGGTTTTGCTGCGTGAAATCAGTGAGCAAAATGCGATTTTGCTCACTGAGTGAGACAAAGTAACTTTTTAATTTTTTTTTCAGAAAGCCGCGAATATATTATTCTGCCTTGGGTTAATCATACAATTCGAAACATTCACACTCTATCTCTTTCCCGCCATTAGAAAGAGAGAGAGACAAAGACCAGCCCTTTCGAAGTTCGGATTTTGAATTCGACCTCAAAGACAAACACGTTCGGAATTTCGTACTAACTAAAGAAATTTTGCAAAAAGAAAATTATGTTTTTTAATGTAATTTATGGAATTTTTAACTTATTGTTGTATTTAAACGAAAATAAGTATTTACTGCAAATAAAACTGATATTTAACTTGTAAATATTTATTTCTAGTTTCAATAAATGTTAGGTACGTAATATATTTTGAATAATAAAATATCATGGGTGCTATTTCCGAACACGCCTTAATTTAAATAAAAGAGCGGGAATAAAATTTCGTGACTGGCGTACAGAGTTGAATAAGTTAAAAAATATTAAAATAATCGTAAAATATGAGTGAAACTAGCGACGAGAACAGTATTTTAACACCGGAAGAGTTAAAACAACAAGTTATTAATGCAGAATTAAGTTTCCTACCTGAGAAGTCTCGCGAGAAATATCTGAAAGCATACCATGTCTTCAATGAATGGAGACTTACAAAGGGCGCAAGCAATTTTTCGGAGACGGTGATGCTATCTTATTTTTTAGATTTTATAGAATTGGTATCTACCTACAATGTTAATTATTTTGATTCACAATAAATAGTTATTTCAATCTATTCGTGTTTATTATTTTATCTCCTAAAGTGTTCTCGCTGCTGAAGTGAAAAGTTATGTGTGTTACACGAGAGCAAAGTTTTTTTGCATCTCGTGCCTTTGAATCCCTCGCCACACTCAGGATTCAACTTTAGAATCACTCGCTACGCTCGTGATTCAATCGTTGAATCCTTCGCTTGCTCGGGATTCAAAATCAGCACTCGCAGCAAAAAATTACTTTGCTCTCTTGTTGCACAAATAACTATTATGATAGAAATAAAATAGTTACAGTTTAGTGGAAAGTTCTAGAAAAATATCATTAAGTATCGAGTTAGATTACAATTACAAAGGGGAACAATCCTCAATGTATCGATAGAAACTATGTATAAGTTAATATAAGACACACTATTATGGTAGCTCACCGTCCGAGGGTAGCTCCCAGACCCTTCGCATCATCACCATTTGGCAGCCCCGGATCTAAGGGGGGGCAAACCGGGGCACTGGCCCCGGGCGGCAGTTTCATGGGGGCGCCAAATCCTTGAGACAAGAATTCGAAATATCGAACAAATGAAGCCTCTTTTCCTACAATCCCATAGGTTTTTAATAGGGATGCCGCGATACGCCTTTTTGCCGATACGATACCGATACCGATACTCTTATAAAAATATCGGCGATACCGATACCGATACCGATACGCTTACTGAATTCAAAAAGAAAGGTTGATTAAATAAAACACAATTAATTACCTAATAGTTTTAGTAGGTAATCAAAATTAACATTTATAACATTTTTATGGAATTATCAATTGTCGAAATTTCAAAGTGATTCCATAATAGCACTTTTGTGTTTTGAAGTTGATATGACTACTATTTATTTTATTTGACTCAAACGACTAGTTATAAATGACATACAATACACAAACAATATCGATATGTAATTCTTAATCTTATTTGCATGGAAAAATACTACGCGCTGTTGCGAGCGCGTAGTTTTTCCATGCAAACGCATGCACTCGCACATCTATCCCATTTCGTTAGGTTGAATGTTGTTACATTCAACTTAACGAAATTGGGTAGATGTGCGAGTGAGAGGCCAAAGCGGGCGGGCGAAACAAAACACTGAATAAAGCGCGGGGTTTCCCCGAGCATAGTTAGTTCGTGCCTCGTTTGCAACGAAATAGACGGGACAACACGCGCGTTTACATTACATTTTTAAAGCGCGAAATTTGAAAAGTATCGTTGAATCGGCCATAAAAATATCGCCGATACCGATATATCGGCAAACCCGAAGTATCGCCGATATATCGGTATCGGTATCGGTATCGGATGCATCCCTAGTTTTTAACAAGTAATCGAATCTTAATATAATATGTTTGAAAAACAAACTTTTCTATTTCCATACGCCCAGTTAGTTTTATGAACGCATCTTAAAAGATCAAGTAAATTTTTGAACGCGTGCGTAGTGTCCGTGATCTTTCTGCCAAGGGGAATCCCCGTTACATATCTATACGAGGCGAGCCGAACAAATTCAAACAGTTGAACGTCAAGTGACAACACTGTTTATTTATGTGGTTGATTGCGTTTGCGAGTAATCAGCGTTAATAAAATAAGTAATTTTTTAGTGAAATCATAATATTATCGTAGTGGAAATCAACAATTTGCATGTTTTTCTCAAACACTGAAGGGAGGGGGCGCCACTATCAAGGTTTTGCCCCGGTTCGAAAAAATCGTAGATCCGGGGCTGCCATTTGGTTAAGACAGAATTCCCAAAAAGAACCAAAACAGATAATTTCTATCAGTCATATCGAACACAGTCCATCAATATAATTAATTGACGTAGGTCTGCCAACATTCCGCACAATTAGAAGAGTTAGTTTGTTTTATCAATTTACGCAAACTTATTAGGTAATATCGTGTGAGTTTTTTCACTCACGTTCGATTGCTTTACAAAATTCTAACGCGCTCACAATCGAACGTGAGTAGCTGAGTTTATGAGCTACCTATAATATAAATGCACCTTTATTGGGTAGGTAGTTAGGTACCTACTATTTAACTAGGGTTGCTAACCCTACTATATAATATAGAATCCTAATAAATTATAGGCCTAAATATTTCTTTAAAAAAATATAGAAGGCAAAACTACTTATATGTACTTTCATTTCAATACAAAATTGAGAGATGAGCTTAATATGGCCAGTATGAATCTAAGTAGAGCTGAATTAATGGTAACCTTAACACATTGACGGACACTGTACGAGACACAATAGAAGTTTTATTGTTATTACGTCGAGGGGCGTTCAGTGTCCTTCAATGGGTTAATTTAGAGTGTAATAATGGTTATGAGACATAAAAAAAAACATATTTAAGTACCATATATTTTTTTATTTTTTCGCCATCTACTAGGTATATTTTTTCAGGCAATGGCTTCAATAATACTATATTTGATATAAAAAAAAAAGTTGGAATCCCTATATGTATGTAACAAACAATAACATAATCGAAATAAGCCTATGATCCCTTTTAAAGGATCACCCTTCGCTTTGTACAACGTCCTTTGATTGATATTTAAAAACCACCATTAGGTATCCAAATCTACAAAGCCTTGACCTAAACACCCGTACAACCGGACTACACCAACAGCATAGTAATCTAATAACCGCACAAACACGATCAGACCTACTGCGCAGAACACTTGCAATGTTATGTAAACAAACTCTTCGGAAAGTTACTGGAATTCCCTGGAACACTCCTTATCACTCAACACCATCAAGCTAAAATCAACCTTAAAGGTTATCTACAAAGTTATTTTCAGCTTAACAGATGGCAGGATTATTTTGAATCACGCACACATCGATTTGATTCAGTATTTGCACACACATGTGTAGGCAGTAGGATTTTAGTGTGTGTGTTTTACATTTGTGTGTTATGTTCATAATTGTGTGTGTGCGTGTCCTCAGAGAAAATGGTCACTTCAATGTTTTTCAGTACGGTAGGTACCTAATATAATTACAACAACAACAACAAAAAAATATATTATTACCTACTTATTTATTATATTAAAATTATTATCATTATTATTTGTAGTTCAACAACAAAATTATTGTTGAATTACATAATGTAGTTATTGGCAAGTTATTGGTTTATGTTATAGGTAGATCTTCTAATTGAAAATTGCGCGCCCGTGCCCAATCATAAAATTTTCTTTAGCTATACAGTGTTATTGGTAAAACATTAACAACCTCTTATGAGGTCATTGTACTCATCATTATGAATAACTTTTACTATGGGACTAAACCTGAAATCGCGAAAAAAAATCAGCTGTTCCCTACATGCATGTTCGTATAACTCGTCAAAATGTAGGGACCAACTGATTTTTTTTTCGTGATTTCAGGTTTGGTCCCGTAGTAAAAGTTGTTCCTAATGATGAGTACTAGTGATGTTCAAATCCGCTATAAACTATAAACGTGTTATAAACTATAAAATATATTCATATAGTCTGTTATTTTATACGCTATAATTATAGCGCGCTATTTCAAAACTCGGGCGCAGTCTGAACGCGGAGCCGCTATAATTTATCAACACGCTATCACGCTAAACGGACTTGATGAATTGATGATGCGCGGTAGATATTAACGCGCTATACATTATAGTCGCTGACGCTATCTTGCTATCTCGTTCTGGCCACGCTGTGCGAACGCTATCTTGCTATCTCGTTCTGGCCCCGCTGTGCGCGTTTGAACTTTTATTCGTTGAGTAGGTCGAGGCGCTATAATATAGCGCGAAGTCCGAGGCGCTATAATATAGCGCGAAGTCAGAACCGCTCATAGCACACGCTATACGCTATGTACACATAGTTTGTTATATTTTGGCGCTATACGTTTTATTAACCACCACTAATGAGTACAATGACCTCTTAAGAGGTTGTTGGTGTTTTCCCAATAACCCTGTATAACGTGTAGGTAATTATACATTTATCCATATATATCATGGAAAAATGTACGTGTATGTGAATGTGACTTATCTTATTTTGAGATTAATCGGCCTGTCTATAAAACGGAATTGAATAAATAACAAAAATAACGAAATACTTATTTACATTATCATCATATTTACCAACTAGATGTCCTCGGTTCCAATCGAAATTAAATTAAAATCTTTACCAAGTCTTTAGGTACTAAAACTCTACTTAAAGTAGGTAAATATTATGTTACTCTTCTCAACGAAACACCATCAAATCAGCCCCCTCACTTTCAATCAAAATCTGAATCATTTCGAAGGATATTGATTGCTAATCCATTGATACTTAACCTCGAAAAATGTATCTATTCAACAACGTCAATAACGCAATGAATGTTGTTGAACTGTCAAAATTAAAGACATTGCCACTGTTATGTAAGTGTGTTACGTAATCACTTAACCCGCATTTCAGTATTTCTGTCGTAAGACCAACAGCAGATACATTTAAGGCTCCTTCAAACAGGCGCGACACACGATAAAATCGCGGGCGACACAAAGGCACCGCAAGTCGCGCAACGAGCGCGAGCGGTGCCTTTGTGTCGCGCGCGATTCGCGTCACGCGTCGTGCCTGTTTGCAGGAGCCTTTATATGTTTTGTAGATTGTTTAAAAAGAAAGTAATTGCTGGTAATGACAGCACATCACTGAGACACTTACATCGAAATATGTACAATAGTACATAGCTATGTATATGTAGGTATATGTGAGGTGTTAATACATAGGTATGTAATCAGTGCCTACATAGCCTGAAAGAAGGTCATGCCTGGTCATGACGTGCTCGTGCCATAGCCACAAAACTATCGACGTCTCTATATTTAGACATGATGAAATTCTTTTACCCAGAACGATGTATAAATTTCACTGTATTATTTTCAGATTTTTACAGAAACGTAAACAAGACACCATTCGCTCTTTATCGAGTGCTAATCAAATGTACGCATGTTTTTGTATTTGTCATACATGTTTATGTTTTGATAGCTACAGAATTATATTATATTACAGTTTTTTTTTCCATAATTTGTTTTCATGACCTATCGTCGTTGTCGCTCTTGGCATTGCATCTACGATGCCTCTGGTATTGCAAATCAGTCAATCAAGTCTTTCGCAGTCCACTGCTGGACATATGCCTCTTCCATTCTGCGCCACAACATTCTGTCCTCCGCCTTCCGCATCCGGTCTGTCCCAACCACCTTCTTTAGGTCGTAGAAAACAAAGTCGCTCCCGCTGTCTGTAAGCTTTAAGATCTTTTAAACTCCGCAACGGATTTTAATGCAGTTTTCAGCAATAGACAGAGTGATTCAAGAGGAAAGTTTATATGTATAATACATGCATATTATAGTAGAGAAGAGCCGAGAAATTCAAAGATTTGTAATGTGATGTCGTAACAAATATTTTTGTGCGCTTACATTGCAAACGTTAGCTAAACCTTACGTAAAAAGATCGATAAGAAAGTCCGCGATGGTAATATGTTTATTATCTCCTAAGAATAACCCACAGTAACCATTTCTACCTTTTACATATTACAAAAAAAAAATATCAGTTATTTACCAAGCTATTTTAAACAATACAGTATTCCTTATCCAATTAAATACATACCTACATAAGATACGTTGTGCATTTCATGTAGATCAAAATTGCCCTTTACTGAATATCTTAGAAGATAATTCAGATATTTAAAAAGCGAGGGCAGAGCGGCTGGCGGGGCGGTACGAAATTCCGGCAGCTAGGAGATAATAAAGTTCACAAAGCGGAATAAACATTAACTTTTAATTAATTTGATCCCGTGATTAATTAACCTTTCAAGTTTCATTCTCACAAACAACTATGTTGGCACACAATTCGTCTTATCTTCACGTTTTACTACAGGAGGGGGACAACAGTACCGTCTGCCGTATCTATACAGCAGCCTAGTGAGCACGTGAAGCCGTGCTCGGTGATAGGCAAAAACGTGACCATTGTTGGATGGATAAGCAACCTAATGTACCAACTTATAATCTAGGTTACTAGGAAATTTAAAATTAGCCACTAAACTCATTATCGCTGCGGTAATACAAATTCTTGGGAACTTCTGATGGGCCTCCTTCACCTACTAACTACCTGACCACAGAATTTTCGAAGAATATTGACTTTATTTTCACCACAACTACATAGGAAAACATCGTGAGGATACCGGCAT
This sequence comes from Luperina testacea, assembly GCA_927399505.1. Taxonomy (NCBI): domain Eukaryota; kingdom Metazoa; phylum Arthropoda; class Insecta; order Lepidoptera; family Noctuidae; genus Luperina; species Luperina testacea. The sequence goes on from OV656774.1 coordinate 3,025,445, forward strand.
ATCCTAGAACCAATAATACGAATACATTGTGACATCTACCAACCCGCACTTATTCATCTGATACGATTAACCGGGGTTAATGTGTATTTTTGTTCCCAAAAATTATCTCGCTACGCGGGCCTACGCCGCGAAATATAACCTTATTTTAATCTAGACTCCATTTTATTCCTAACACGCCATGGCCAAGCCAGACGGGTAGGGCTTCCAAAATCGATATTATTGTCTACGCAACAGACTAGGCTGTCGTTCGTAGGAGGGTGGGTAGATGTGTAGGTGTCGCGTGACTACTTTGTACTGAAAACTTTCCATTGTTACAACAAAATGAAAATGGTGCTGAAAACAAAGGATGATTATGTATATTGACCAACTTCTGGAGGGAGGTGGGCTGGTTGGAATAACCACCGATGGCTGACATGGAATCCTAACCCTCTAACATAGACCATAGATGTATTCGCCAACCCCTTTTATTAGGCACAGGATACAGAGGCACGTGCCAACATGTATAGAGCCTAATTGTAGAGTTACTAACATAGATTTTAAAGCTTTTTACTACAGTTATCACTATATGGATTGTGTTTACCTACTTGTATGACATGTGATCCGAAACAAAGAATTTATTATTATTAGGAGCCAATTTTCAGTAGTGGACGCGACAGGCAGGTCGATTAGTCTACTAAGAATAAGCAATGATGTACACTTTGTATATTATTGAACCTTACTTAATAGTAAATTAAGCTAATTGGTTTCGTTATAGTACCTACATTTAAATATTTTATATTTATTGTTATTATAAACTCACGTGTTCGTGTCACATTCTTGTGATTGTGAGTGCAATTTCTAATCAAATCTAATATTTCCTATTACATTGTAGGAATGGATGTTTGTTTGTAGAAAGAAGTATTATCAGCATTTTTCTAGAACCTGATGGATCCCAGGTCCCTGCCCTATAGATTTTATCGAACAGTTTTGAGTTGCTGCCCCTAATATTTAGGAGACCATCTGTACAGACGCCAGCACATCAAGCTACCCGAAACTGTCAAATTATCCCAATCAACTTTGAACCTCGTGTTTCAGCGTTAAAGTTAAAAATCTATTAAAGAAATTTTACAGATTGTAGTAGCTCGATGTGCTGGTCTGTACATATGCTAGGTCACTGTTACTATGCCCTAGGTCCTACATGTGTAATGCACTTAGTTTCCTGGCTCGTCTTCACCATAAACCCTGTTTTATCTTGTAGTATTGAAGACTTTCAGGAACCTTCTAGAGTCGTGAGTCAGTAACCCAGGCGGACGTAATCTGTTGGTCATATTATTCTTCTAGAAACGTCGAACATCTTCCAAAGGCATCAGTTTCATTAGACACTGTTACTACACTTTATCTCGAATTTCAAGTAACCAAAGTCACAGATTAAGCCAATAAGTCGACTGCCGAATGTTTTTAATTTTCATGGGAATTCCCACACACAGACAATACAGACAACTTCTGTATAACAACACTACGAAACGTAAACGTGTGGGTTTTGTTTTGACGCGTTCCAATCGCACACAGGCAAACACGACGCACACAGACAAAGATAACCTACAAATGAACACACAGCATAAACGTGCACGTTTTCCGTTGTATCACTATGACGCACGTGCAAGGGAGTGAGCGGGGGAGCGCGGGGCGAGGCAAAATGGAATGGACGGTTTATATAGGACGCGAGCACGCAGATAAAACCAGTTTGATTCGCGAAGTAAACAAACAAACACCTTCGAAAAAGCATCACAATTTGTTGCGCCGGCTGATAGCCAGTTATGGGTACGTTCACCTTTTCTACTTTATCATCATCTTAGCACTGACCTTAGTTTCATTTAGCATATATTTTCATCCACCCCAAAACATCAACATATCCTAACCAAAAATATCTCTACTTCCGACATTCCTTCCGATTTTATCAAAGCTTCCCGTATTTCCGTGTGATCTTCAATTGTAACTCTGACCCTTTCGAAGACCGACATGACACTAATCAGCTGTTTATTGAAAGTCCCACCCACTGCAACTGCATTGTTATCTTATTTATCTTCTTACTACTGTCCATCATTCAATGTATTCTATGTGTACTGTTTCAATTCTTTTTTCAACTGGGTCTTATTTTTGGCCTAAAACACCTTTCCGTTTTTTCATAAAAGTTGCATAAAGTTAAGTATTCATGCATCTTCTGGGCACGCTCGTTCCATCATAGACCTCATCCATCGGAAAGCGATCAGGTGTGATCGAGGTCCAGACCCATTCAGCAATATAAAAATCAATTAAAAAGTAGTCATTAGCGACTGTTTCACCATTCATTTTCGACGTATAAGCGTCACTTCACTTTAATCATCTTTTAAAAATAAACCCCCTTATCTATATTTATTAATTTCGTGGCATGGTAACCGGAGGTTTCCTGTTATCTGAATTTGGGCATTCCTATGACTTCTACAGTGAACAGCCAATGGGGAAAACTATATTTAAACGTTAGCAATTTTTATTTTTAATAATTTTACTTTCTTTCTTTTAAATTTACCTTTAGGTACATAATTTGAATTTTTTACTTTCCTGAGAATCATAGATCTGCGAATAATAAACTCCATTCGTCTTGAAAATGCTGTCTTCATATAGGTACGAAAAGTCGATCCCATTAAAGAAATTGCACCATATTCGTTTATGGTGCTATGCGTCATTCGGGTGGGTACATAATGGCGACCTCGCGTGCCGCTGTCTAGACTAAATTGATTAACTTCCACTGTCTAACCTGCCCTTTAATCTAGGAAGTTAGACACACCTCTATTTGCTGGATTTTCATTGCTAGTAATGGTAAACATTCAAATGGATATTTGCTAGCAAATACTGAAGACTATTAATAATAGCGTTGCCAAACAAAACCATCTCTTTCATCCAAATCTCCAAACAATTCTATTTCTTCGCTTAATTTTAAATCGTCTGCCTCCTCGAAACATGTGTTTTCTATCATGTCTGTTTCCATTCACGTTTCATGAAAATACTTCTCCGTCTTTTGATGTTACCTAAAATAAATTTAAGAAGCTCAAGTCAAACATTAGCTAAATAAGAAACGACGTAAACCATATCTGGCTTTTCGACATATTTGTTAACTGTGCCATAAAGATATACATAGACTATATACATATATTTAGACTGTTTTGGTTATGTCCCTACTTCCGACATAATATGACCATGGCCGGTGAGTCATCCGGTTTCCCATTACCGTTTTTTTTGCGAAGTGACTGTGCGCAATTAGCATATTAGCAATTCTAGGAGGTTGGCCTTTATGACGTATAGATTATACCCACTTAGTGTAACTGATATTCAGAACAGATGCTTTCGATGCATAATCAATGCTAACATTGTATAATGGTGATGAGTGTGATGACTGATGACGCAATACTTGGGTAGCTTAATGTCTTTCATTGTCAAAGGGACGAAGGGGATTTCTGTTACATCATGAGTCGTTGTTGACATAGCATTATATTTGTGATTATATTTGTGATTATATTTGTTCTTGGCTCCAATTGTAACTAAAATAAAAATGCTCCATCAACAATCACGAGTGTCATAATTTTATCATCTAGTGCCCCAAAAAGTAGCATTGTATAACCTGATTATTTCTTTGTTGCAGAAATGTTAAATATAAAACCGTTAAGTAAGGACTTAGAGTGGTCTCTGGGTGCGTCTGCGGGCGCGGTTACGGAGGCCACAGGTGCGGGCGGGGCCGATGCGTCCGCCGCACCGCTAGCATGCTCGTCGAGTGAGGAGAGAGCCCTGCGCCGCGTCGTGGGCCGCTGGGGCACCGAGTGGTTGAGCTGACTCGGCTCCGATGCACGCGCCGCCGGCAGCTGGCCTGCCGACCACCCCCTCCCGCCACCCAGGTGGGGGGCCTCCCGCCCCGCCCTGCGACTCACCCTCCAACGCTACGAGGACCTGGTCGCTAAGGCGGAGGCGCTGTTGAGCCGTCTTGTCGTCTCGGAGAATTATGACTCCATCAATAACTTCATTTCTCTGTACGATGCCTATATGGCAGCCCCGGACGCGACTCTTCAGGAGTACTTCCCGAAGTACAACCCACCCATCCGTCCCCATAAACACACGTGTGTTGGTCTGGCCATGGAAGTCGAGAAACTGCTGAAAGGCTTAGAGAAGGACTTCCCTGGCATCTCGAAGTCCATGTTGATTGTATCGTGTGACGAAAACATCCAAGATCTAGTAGACTACGCTACATCAAGTCCTGGACCGCAGGGGTTCCTCATCGAGAACGAGAAGGACCACGTGATGCTTGCTATCAACGTGAAGGTTGACGGAAGGCCTGGCATGTTCCTGTCAGATCTCGGCTACCACATCGCTCGCGTCGTCACTGTGATGGCTGATCGTTGCTACCCTCATACTGGTGAGTTTCATATGGCATATTTAACTCTATTACAACTTTAAATGATCACTTTCTTGTTTCTTGGCCCCATCTTAATTGCTTATCTTCAACTTGATCATTTCTTTTTCTCGCCAACAGGTTGGTTCACCCAATCCGACGAACCTCACTGCCGCAAGGACTACAACTACCAGTTCAACACAATGAACAGCAACTACATCGAGTGGCATGAGCGGGAGACCAGAGGAGCCGTAGTGAAGGAGCGCCTGTCACTCATCTACGTCGCTAAGGCGTATCTGACAGCTGTCAGTGTCACCGAGAAGAGGAACATCGTTTGGGACTTGAGGTTGGTACCAGTTTGAGTTACTATTTTGATAGTAACTTTTTCCGAATTACTTGTTTGAGTAATTATTATATCTTGATGTTGATAGTTGAAGCGTCAGATATTTGACTCTTTTAAGTACCTATCATTAGCCCTCAGTCAGCCTAGCTACCGTATATTCTTGGCTTTTGATTGAGAATGACAAATCACTCGCAACAAAGATACGGGACAGTATCTTTTAGTCCTAAGTACTAGTTGTAATTTAGATTAAGTACTTACTTTAGGATCTACACGTTATTGTCGTCAGTACCCAGTAGATACAGAACCACACGATACACAACGTGACTTTATATGATGTAAGGACAATCGTACCATCACCTGCAATAAACGATATCTCTATGATAACAGTCAGTATACTCAGAGAACAATAGTTTGTGCTTATCACCAAGATTATTATTTATCTCAATAAACATACGTTGTTATGTATGTATTAAAGCTTTGGTCGTTTTATTGCCATGCAAACAACTCATAGTAGAACATCAAAGATGCATAAGGCAGTATACACAATTTAAAAAAAAAAACAGTGGCACTCCGGGAGGGCCGACAGAAGTGAAAACAAAACACAAACAGAATACTTTGCCATCATTCACTGATATATCGGATATACATTAAAACTAAGTACATCCCGAGGACAGTCGAATACGTCCGAAGCAGGTATTTTTTGAATCGTCTTATAAACAAAACGCGCGCGGAGTTCAATGGCTTTTTCCCATCTCAAAAAATGCCCAACGCGCCTAAAGAAATTTTCAGTTCAAAAACAATCTGCTTAGCCTTTTCCCAACTATGTTGGGGTCGGCTTCCAGTCTAACTGGATGCAGCTGAATACCAGTATTTTACATGGAGCGACTGCCTGACTGACCTCCACAACCTAGATACTGGGTAACACGATACTCCTTGGTAAGACTGGTAGTCAGATTTTGGGTGTCTGACGACCCGTAACGACTGTTAAAGGTCCAAGAGTGACAACCGAGACCAACGGCTTAATGTACTTTCCGAGACACGGAGGAGTCTTGCTATGTAAAGATGGTCACCCATCCAGGGACCACAGCAGGCAGCAAGCAAATACAATATTTCATAATTATAAACTTTCGTGTGTTACAAATCTAAATGGCTATAATATAATTAGGGCTCTGGTGATTGTTAGCCATGACAGTCTGATTAACATATTGCATCAGGAAGTTATTGGTTAGCAATAGTTAGATAGAAACATATAAAACACGATGCAACATCGTGATGCAAGCAAAACAAAATATTAGGATTTGCAAATAACCACGAAAAGAAACGACTGGTTTAATAAAATAAAAACCTGCTTGATACAGCAATCAATTTTGTTGTCAAACTACAATACTCGTATATCAAATGCAGCGATGAGAAAACGTTAAGTAGACGAAATTGAGATCGTCAGTAGATTTGGAAAGTAACACCAGCTCATATCAGTATTTGAAACGACAATGATTAATTGATTATGTATAGACACATACCTGTAGCATAGATACTTGCTATCGCCATGGGCTCTAGAGTATATTTCCACTCCCCATGACGTCAAATGATATAAATTTATGTCGGCTTCTCCATATTTTATGCCAAAGTGTTTTTATAGGACAGATTCAGTCCATGAACTCGAAACGTGATCTTTATCTCGGTCATCTATCTATGCGACTGTAGATAGTCAAAGCCCTTGAGGCTCTCTAGCCCTAAAGCCTATGTAGTCAGCCTTCATGAATATAGGCCGGTCAAGGTCTTGAAATGCAGCCAAATTGCGGTCTATAATGTTGCCTCTTATTTTTATTGTCGTAACCTATTTTGACCCATATTTTTCTGTTACTTTCAGGAGTTTACTTGCCAGGGATCCTAAGGGGCGTCTGACCGCCGGTATCTACTTCCCTATTAAGAAGAAGGACCAACAGTTCACCATGTTTTTCGATGCTAACAACGGCAAGCTAAGGAAGAAACTCAAGTTCGAAACCTTCCTGAAATTACAAACGGTAATTATGACAAAATAATTAAACCTTATGTTAATTGGTATCCAAATGACGCAGATTATATTAATGTCGTCATATGTTATGACAAAATGTTGAGGATAAATCAATTAGTAGGAAACGGAAGATAGTTTAATTTTCATTTTGTATTGTAGCTACCAGCAGGAAATACATACCTAATATTTTACAGCCAGAGCAGTTTATTCCACATATTTCAGTAATATTTATAACTCAACAAAATGTGGAATTCCCGTAATCAAGGTCTTCGTTTAGATGGACGTCATTGCTCTGGCGGCCTGCCAGATTCGTTTTATGGAAATAATAACTCCAGACTTTATGGAATTGAGAATTTTTCTGAACAGTGAACGCCATCTAGTGAGCTCTTGCTTCAACAATACAAGCTTACTAACTTGACTGAAAGACTAGCACTACCTACTTCTAACTTTAAAACTCAAGTTCATACTCCAATTAAATATTTCGTCTGAGATTTCAAATAAAAGAAACCTTATCAGATCCCCTTAAACACATCCAAGACCCAATGCCATTAGTCGCTAGTAACTAACCCCGCATTATCTTATTTCCAGATTCCTGACGAGGTCGTAGATGAGGTTGAACAGTGCAACGACCAGCTCCGTCTGCGCGATGGTGAGCTCCTGTCCATTCTGAACAAGCTGGCCACCATCATGGCCGATGAGGAGTACATGGTCGAACTGCAGGACATCAATGACAAAATTGTGCAACTTTCTGCTGGAAACTAAACCATAAACTTCTAGAATTACATTTAGTCAACAAGATCTTTACAATATCGTCATTAATTTGCGTATTGATGGAGTTCTAATTTGGTTTTTTGCACATATTTTTGGATAGTGTACTTGCAATCGATCTTAACATCGTAGTAATTTAACTAATCGTCTTAAAATTTAGTATCGATTAGAAAACTAGGCATAGAGAAGAGTTAAGGGTAATTAGTATCCTAGAACCTGTCAACCTGGTAGAACTCATTTAAATTATATGTGACATTTGCATGTTATTACTTACTTCATTTATTTTTCACTCGTTCATTGGAAATGACTTGGCTTTAGCCTTACATAAATCACAAGGCTGTATGGTCCAAGAACTTTGCCTGTAATGGCGAATATTTCAATAACACCATCGTTCATCTATGGATTTTTATTTTCTTTTTTTCTCTTTCGAACAGATAATATAAATAGATATTTTTAGAATATTGCAATTTGTAAACAAATGGGTTGAATATTAGTTTTCATCCATCCATTCTGTTCATGTAGTTCATCATTTTGGTATTAGATATTAGACATGTAGTTGTGACGTAGATTGAAGTACTGAGACGTATGACGAGACACGGCTCAACAGGAATATTAAAAAAACATTAGAAAATTTTTTTTGTTTTATTTTATAACATTTCAACTTCATAAAACCTTCCTGTTCTCCCCTACTTTACTAACGCTATGGAACACCTCATAGAAAGTCCACCCACTGCTGAAGCTACTTATGATCTGAATAGCGAGTTTCACAGTACCCAAATTATATTAGTGGAGTAATCATTCATCGACAAACGAAGAGCAGCAGCATGAGAGAGGCCTGTGTCCAGCTGTGGACTGCGAAAGGCTGAAGTGATTGATTTTGACAGAAAGAGCAGCAGGAAGTCTTAAGAAATTTTAAGGAAAACAAGATCTTATAGTATAGCCTGCCTTTTCAATACTACGACAAACGAACAATCAACTCAGCCCATCGCAGTCCACTGCTGGATATAGGCCGCAACACCTTGTTCTCCGCCTTCCGCATTCAGTCACCCAGCCACCTTTTTAAGATTGTCGGGCCATCCAGCTGGGGGGCGTCACTATGCTTGCCGATACACGGTCTCCACTCCGGGACTCGTCTACTTCACCGGCTATCGGTGCTTCGACAAACATGGCCAGCCCACTGTCACTTCAATTTGCAGTTCGCAAACTATGCCGATAACACCATAAATGGCAAAATGTAGGTTAACTATACACGACTGCCTAGCTCTTCAGGAATACAGGTGCGATGTTATATTTGTTTCCCCAAACAACAGCCCTTCAACACATAACACAACACACACATAATATAAAATCAAACCATCTTTTGCATCAAGTCGTAGCGCCTATGGGGTTGCTACGGGGCTACGGGTCATCTACGACAAGGTCTACGAGCGTAGAGGGTCTACGGCGTAGACCTAGTTACGGCGTTTTTTTTAAATTATTTACTAACCATTCCGTTTTTACTTTCATTCGTATAGCGATCTAGTTTATCCATTACTAAGTAGTAATAGTAGTAGTAGTATGTAAGTATGAATTGAGAGTACGACGAGCTGGATTTCATATTGACTTTGTTAAGGAGGTTCATTGAAAATAATTGAGTCGGGACAAAAATTCGATCGTTCTCGATTTCTAAAGGCGTATTTGATGTTGTAAAATCTCATCTCGACGTATATGCGAGGTTGACCTCGCATATACGTCGAGATGAGATTGAATTAGTTGTAGAAAGTTCTCTTTTAGTTGACTAAATCAGAACCTTCTGCAACTAATTCAGTCGTCATTTTCGCCGATGGAAATCCCATTGGGGATGCGAACGGCTTGTATTTTAAAGACAGTCTGTACACAATGACCTGAACTTTCGCAAGGGGACCAAGGGTGCTCAGACACGGGGTCGTCTGGCGCCCATGTGCCGGTAACGGCCAGCCACGGCAGGTTCACGTATGAGTGCTAACTCGTGCCCGTGTTCCCGCCGTAAGCGGCAGAGGAGGACACCGTGGAGTTTTAGTGGGTTAGAGTCTCACATAACTGCACTATCTCCCCGTGGTAGTGCAGAATGTATGAGCATTTATCCAAGTTAAAAAAAAGGGGGACAAGGTACAGTCTGTATTCGGCAAGGCAGACGTTTTGGCTTCGAGCTTGCTATACAAGAAGAACTTTTTTTCTAAGAAGATACTGTGGCTCATCTACTTAATTTTCTAACCAAATCTATGAGAAAACCTTGTAGAAGTGGTGTTGTTCATCGGTCAACATGTGCCAGAATGTTTTATCTAGGTCTATCAAGAAAATTGATATCGTTTTAGACGCTTCATATTCCACTAGTAAGCATGATTTATCAGTTCCGAATTTATTATACTGTAATCACACTTCCATACTAATATTATAAATTCGAAAGTAACTCTGTCTGTCTGTCTGTGTGTCTGTATGTTACCTTTTCACGCCTAAACCACTGAACGGATTTCGATAAAATTTGGCAGAGAGATAGATTACATCCCGGGAAAAGGACATAGGATAGTTTTTATCGACATACCTCGCGGGCGAATCCGCGGGCGAAGGCTAGTAATATTATAAAGCCGAAAATTTGTGAGTGTGTTTGTATGTTTGTTTGTTACTCTTTCACGCAAAAACTACTGAACGGATTTGGATGAAATTTCGGATTAACACACATAGGATACTTTTATCCCGATTTCTCTACGGAATCGAAACTTATGCGGGTGGCACCGCGGGTCGCAGCTAGTCATACATAAATACATTCTCATGGGAAAGTACAGAATTCCCAAAGTACAGAACCATGCCTGCTACAATCCTCAATCATAGATCTTCAATCATAAGAGTAAATAAAAGACATCCAGCCATGGGCGTACCCAGGTGGGGGCAGGGGAGGGCAGCTGCCCCCCCTTGGAAATCTCGCAGAACATGTATAAACTCGCCTATTTATTAATTAAAGTGTAAACGGGTCCTTATGCTCTAACTTTTAAATAAACCGCGCAGTCACAGTATAAAGACATACAGTATTGTATCTCGGCCGTAACCTTGATGTAAATGCCTACAGCCGCGCGGTACGTAAACATGCGATAGGGCTGCCCGCCTCCAGTATTTTAATTACATTTGCCTACTTGGTGTTTCCATTTAGTTTTGTTATTGTATTTTACTGTGTGTACATAAATAATAAAATAAATAAATAAATATACCTACTTCTTTTTATATAAACAAATAAAATACTTTGTGAATTGAATAGGAAGTGTTTAATATAAATGCGTGTTGTTTTGATCGCCGCCGCACGACTCCAGCTAGTGAGCAGCGCGCTGTTGCTATTCAAATTTCGAACTAATCGCCGCGCGGCGCCAGTCAGTAGGCAGCGCTAGCGCGCTGTTAAAATGGCGGGAAAGCAAGTGTGCATTCACAGATTGATTTTATTTAAAATTAAAAAAACAGTTTATTCGGTAATTTAAAAACTTGGCTGCATGCTCTAGTGTTTTTGCCAACATTTTCACGCAGCCACGGCAGAAAATAATCCTCGCGCCATTTTTCTGAAATTTTCTTTTCTTTGTACTTGTATTGTGAAATGTTTTTTTTTCTGTTTCCTCGCAAATGTGTTAAAAAACGTCGTACGATATACGTGCGTATTGGTTATAACATGCTCGGCTCAATTACGCCTCGCATGTTATAATATCGTAATGTACTATTACAGAATAATTATAATCATTAAAGTCATCAACACAACTCTCTAAGACCATGTAAGTCCAAAGAATGATGATTTCATGAAACAGTTATTCTTATTACAGTAACAGTTATTCAATAAAAATAATTAATTTTATTCATAAAAGTATGCAATCATTTCATTAATGTTATGTTATGATGTTGTCACGTTAAACTATCGTCCGTAAATCGAATTTACAGACAACCAATTTTTTTCTAGTATTATTCATACACACAGTACAATAAACAACTATTATTAATAATAAAAACCACGTCTTTACTTTGAATTATACAAACTAACAAAACACACATGCCCCGAGGTTTTAACACAAGCGTACCTACCGTATAATGATTCATGAACCGCCTATAACTACCTATTTCACTCGTGTCTATCACTTTCCTTTACTTTAATCACTTTATTTATTAATCCAGACATCTTTTTTTCCGGAGGTAATAGGAAATACTTATCCATTAAAAAGACACACATTATGTACCTACCCACTAGTAAGTAAAATAGTCTTACCTTTCCGAGTTTCCAGGTAATGTAAAAAAAGCTATCTCTGGATGCGTTATTGACGAATTCATGCAACCAAAAACAGCACAATATCGCCTACTCGTCATATTAAATATGTACTTGAACTTATTTTTAGTGAAAAAATCGCGCGGTTATTGTTATAAAAAACAACACACCGTCCGTTCGTCACTGTTGCACAGTCGCGACTCCGAGCCGCCTGAGCGCACACGGTGATCGAAGCGCGTAGGTATAGCCCGCGTTTCGTCCGTTTGTATGAAGACGACCTACTGTATATATTATTACCGTGGCGCAGTAGACACTGACAAAATGCACGATGCAATTGCCAAAAAAAACCGCGCGCGACGATGGCGGACGTACATTACCGAATCTAGCCGAGCGTTCGAACGCTCGGCTGTATTCGGTAATCTTTTTAAAGTAGAAGCGATTTAAATAAAATAAAAATGCATGCATAGTCAAATTTACTTTTATTTATTTAAATACCTACCTATAAAGCAGGAACATTTGCGGCTGTTTGCCCTACACACTACACTACATACACCTAAAGATTCATGTCGGTGTGTTTGTGTAGTGTGTATGACAAAACAGCCGCGAACGATCCGATCTAAAAAATCTGACTTGCCCCCTCCTACGCCAGAAGCTGGGAACGCCCATGCATCCAGCTTTGTTACGTGAGAAAAAAAGAATAAAAATTGCTTCATGAACGATAATTTAATGTAGCTGTGAACGACATCTGTGTTATGAAGCGCATAATACTGTAGAAGTTAATTATATGCCAACCGAAACTAGAAATGATAGTGCATTATATCGACAGAGGGCACTTCATCCTTATAACAGTTATAACACTCGCAAAAATTCGCCCAAGAAAGAACCAACCGTCTGGTGAGTGTAAAAGGACGAATACAGAAGAGTTGACAAATCATATAATTCCTCATGGGTGGCAGGGACATCCACGCTTAACATGACGAAAAAAATATACTTTTATGGACGTACTCGTATCTTGCATCTTCTTGTATCGTGTTACCCAGTAACTGAGTTGTGGAGGTCAGGTAGGCAGTCGATTCATGTAAAATACTGGTGTTCTGCTGCATCTGGTTAGACTGGAAGCCGACCCCAACATAGTTGGTTAAAGGTTAGGCTGATGATTTTGCCACTTCTGTTCCTTTTGTACTGTTAGTATTTCCTGTGGGTGACCCAAATAAAATACTTATCTGTCTTTTTCGTCTTTGTAGAAAAAGGGCGCTGTATACCTACAGCGCCCTGTACGATAATTTACGGTAAAATGTTAGGATCACACGCCAACATCCCACTGTTTAATTGGTTAAAAACAAATGCTGAACGAGTACCTATGAAACGGCCACGTTATCCAAAATTGTACAGTAAAATATCGTTATTGAAAGTGATACGAATTTATATTTTAAAATGTAGGTGAATAATGTGCTTATGAAGAGTGTGATGGTGTTTACCTAGATCCAATATTTCCCACATCACATTTTCCTGATATGAAGTGGTCACCACCGGGTATGGACACCAGCAGTGCGATTCTGTAACCACCTCACCGTGAAAACTTAGGTGAAGTGAGCATCATGGAGTGAGCTGTCAGTGTCATTCCACCTGATACTATTCTATTCTATTTTTGAGGTTCTGGCTCCTTCGGTTACATTCGATCACCTGATACTAGGGATTGACCATGCATAAATTTACAATCATAATCGAGATTTAATAATATTTTTATGCTAATTCAATTGATTATTTTATATAAATTTCAAAGCTAGTATTTTAGTCGTCGCCCTCGCGCTTCAATCTATATAAGGACAAGTCAAAGGATAAAAAAAACAACATTGAGATTCTAAGTTTCTGTTTTGCTATTTTATTTTAAAACTCCACAAAATAGTAATGTTTTGACAACTGAAATATATAAAATGATCAATGGAATTAGCATAAAAAATATTATTAAAATCTCGAGTATGATTGTAAATGTTTACTTGGCCAATCCCTAGCATCAGTAGGATGACACTGACAGCTCACTCCACGCAAGTTTTCACGGTGAGACTTTTACATAATTGACATGCTGGTTATTCCGTAAATATCTCACCGTGAAAGCTTAGGTGAAGTGAGCTGTCATTCCACCTTCTTCTTCTTTTTCGTGTCGCTGGCACGACTGTATTTTAGATCTCGTTGGTCCAAAACTTCGCCACTCGCACGGCGTTGTTGGTGGCAGCGCAGAGGTGACTTTGACTGCATGTTTTGGGACACCGAGGGCAGGGTAGGAGTATAGGGGTTGGAGCATAGTTTGTGACATAGCCCCACAACGACATCTTACTGTCGAGGACCACGGAACGTTACACCATGCAGGGAGATGCTCATTTGGTGGTAGATCTAGTGAACTAGGAGGAGGAAGAGTATCCTGCCACAGTTTTGCTTTTTAGCCGTTGCGTTGGTAGTGTGAGCCAGATAGTGGATTCCTGTTTGAGTTTCAAATTCCACATGATATTAGGAATTGGCACTATTGACATCTCATTTCAAGCTGATCACCTAAGTTTGCGAGGGGAGATTTTTGCAGAATATTAGATTGACTGCAATACCAGAAGCATCGCAGACGCGTTGCCATTCCAGAGACCAACTAATTTTAACTTTGAAATGCCTCATGACTATGAGTCAGATTTGTAGCAGTTAAACTAGCTATAACAGATCTTCCGAGCATCTGATTCGCAGTTGTGTACTAACAATATAAAACAATAAAAGTAATTGACCACACGTGCTAGCGTCACGCGTTCGCTACTCTTGCGCAATAATGTTTGATGTAACTTCTCAGTGACGTCACATATGTGAGACATACTATATTATTATATTGGTTACACAGCTGTACGAGGAAAAACATGATTGGTATGTTGAAGGCATGCCTTTTGCGCATGCGCAGTCGAGTCATCGTGTTTTGAACGGCTGTTACTCGTAGTCGTAAGTGTGACGTATGTTGTGACTAAGAGTTGTGTAAGTTTTTTATGGATAATAAAAATGCTGAGAAATAACTAGGGATGTGATAAGGGTTGCTAAATGATGTTGCAATTTTACGTAAGTCTTAAGACATTTATTCATTTATTGAACATAGGTACAATAATAATGTCATCCATACTAATATCTATAGTATAAATATCCATACTATATTAATATTATAAATGCGAAAGTGTGTCTGTCTATCTGTCTGTCTGTTGCCTCTTCACGCTTAAACCGCTGAACCGATTTAGATGAAATTTGGTATAGAGATAGTTTGAGTCCCGGGAAAGAACATAGGATAGTTTTTATCCCAATATAGCAATAGAAACCAATGTCAATAAAACAGAAAGAATGTAACTACAAAAAATGTCAATATTTTGCATAAAGGCTCCTGCAAACAGGCGCGACACGCGATAAAATCGCGAGCGACACAAAGGCACCGCAAGTCGCGCAACGAGCGGTGCCTTTGTGTCGCGCGCGATTATATCGCGTGTCGCGCCTGTTTGTAGGAGCCTTAAAACGTAAATTTGGAGTTACTAGCAGCAGCAGTTTGTAGCAGCAGTTTCCTACATTTTGACGAGTTATGCGAACATAAAAGTAGGGAACAATTGATTTTTTTTCGCGTTTTCATGTTTGGTCCCGTAGTAAAAGTTGTTCATAATAATAAGTACAATGACCCCTTAAGAGGTTATCCATTAATTACCCGACACCCTTTATATAAAATTCAAGTCCTGACTGACTGGTACCTATATCAACGCACAGCCTAAACCGCTGGTCCTAGAGACATGAAATTTGGAGGGTGTGTTCTTTGTGAAGAGTAGGTGTCCACTAAGAAAGGCTTTTTGAAATTCCACCCCTAAGAGAGAAGCTAGCGTATGTATAAATGGCTAGTCTTAATATATATAAATTACGTGTCACGATGTTTGTCCGCGATGGACTCCTAAACTACTTAACCGATTTTAATCAAATTTGTACACCGTGTGCAGTTTGATCCAACTTGAAAGATAGGGTAGCTCACATCTCCATTTATAATCGCAATATTATTTTATTGCACAAAAACGTTAGTCACAGCAACGCGTGGCCGGGTCAGCTAGTGATTGATAAATAAACGGTTACTTGTCCCCAACAGATATGGCGACGATACAACCTTATCCTCTCGAAGTAATCTCGTCTGTTCCGACCTTTAGGCCGCCCGCTGTGGGGAGGGGTTCCCCCCACGATACACGTGCCCGGTAGATAGCAGTTTGTACAGTCAGCCTCAAAAAGATATTGTATGTACATTGACAAACATTCATTCGATTATCTATAATCTTTGTTCCATATTAAGGCTCCTGCAAACAGGCGCGACGCGCGACGCGAATCGCGCGCGACACAAAGGCACCGCTCGTTGCGCGACTTGCGGTGCCTTTGTGTCGCGTGTCGTGTTGCGCCTGTTTGTAGGAGCCTTTACTGTAACAACGAGCAGCTACAATTAGGTAAGTAGGTGCTCAATGTGAAATATGTTTTGTGGCTACACGTTGATTCAATGTTATGGAAACAATTAAAAATGAATTCTGAGCAGTGGTGAAACATTGGTGTCAGCCGCAACTTACGAGCCCCGACTTTGCGACGGGGGTCGTAGCTTCGAACCCCGACAGGCGCTTTATTTTGTGTATAATATTTCATCAGCACTGCTCTCAAAACGGTGAAGGAAAACATTGTGAGGAAACCGGCATGTCCTAGAACCAAAAATTCAAAGACGTGTGACATCTCATATCTTCGAATTTTTGACATCTAATTCTATTATACCAATCCGCAGTGGGCCCGCCGCCCGCGTGGTGGATCACGGCCCATTCTCTCTCACTAAGAGGAGGTCTGTGTCCCAGCAGTGGGAACATTATGAACTGATTATTATGTACAGACGCCAGCACATCAAGCTACTACAATCTGTCAAATTTCTTTAATAGATTTTCAACTTTACCGCTAAAGCATAAGGTTCAAAGTTGATTGGAAAAATTTGACAGATTCGGGTAGCTTGATGTGCTGGCGTCTTAATTCTTACATCTTTTTGAGGCTGGCTGTACATCGGTAAGAACTTCGAAACTTTCGCGTATTTGAACGCGATCATAGAATCGCGTTCATTTGAACTCGAAATTCAAACCATTTATTTTAATTAAAATAGGCACATAAAAGCGTATTGAGCGTCAAAATTTACAAGAAAATCTAATTAATTCTATTCGCCGCGTTCAAAAGGTAGTTTCGTATGGAGAATAAAAGGAAAAACACTCCATAGACTCTTTTAAAATGTTTAATGTTTTTTTAATTTTCCAATTACTAGCTTTACCCCGTGGTCTCACCCGCATAAGTGTCCATCCCGTGGGAATATCGGGATAAAACGTATATGTTAATCTAGGGTGTCAGCTACCTCCATACAAAATTTTATCAAAATTGGCCCAGCCGTTTGAGCGTGAAGAAGTAGCAAACATAAACACACACAAAATCACAAACTTTCGCCTTTATAATATTAGTGTGATGTGATACTAGCGGACCTGGCAGACGCCCTACACCTGCAATAGAGCCACCTACAGAGTCCAATTGTGAATCTAAATCATCCAGGAACCCACCCAGACACACACAAAAAGAATTTAGGCCGGAGGAGTTCAGTAACATACAGACATACAGAAAAATTATATAATGGGTGACTGAAAAATAGTGTTTAATATGATGTGTACAATCATTTTTAGATAACGATTCCAATCACGTCTGTGAAGTTCCGCTAGCTAATTTAATTTAAACCTGTATAATAAAGATATAAAGACTTTGTAGCCGAATAAAATTATTATATTACAATAGGTAGGGGGGGGGGGTACTCATTTCAAAAATTATAGATGTAACTTGACTACAGTTCTTTGGTTTGAAAGCTGAAGAGAAATATCTCGAATATTTACCAAACGCATTTGTAGTTTCCCTAAAAGAAACTGGGTGCTTACTCTTAAATTTAATTCCAATAGATCGACATTGGAATTGTGACGTTTCGTACTCTTAAGTTCGATGCTAGCGCCAAATAGTTTTTAAATTGGGTGTCCATTTTGGAGAACTAAGTGGAATTGGGATCGGACTTGGCGTAGGGTAAACGGTACTCTTGAGTGTATACTATTTTGACAGCTGTGTTTTGCTTCAATATTGCGTTGGAATAGTTTCTTAATAGTGATTTTTTTTTTATTTGAAATGGGTTTGCTCTTGACTCTAGTCTAGGTCAGAGATGACAGAGACAAAGTCTACGATGGAGTGAGCTCACCCAGAACAAGCCTATTCACTCTTACTTTGAAGAGATTCGGGTTGTATGCACTCGGAAACACAAACGCAGGTAGAGTTCCACTCTTTTTCCAATAACAAAAGTGTAGCTTTTTATTAGAAATTGTTTTGCGTTTTAAGTGGTTTTCTGTGGGTTATAAGAGTATAATATGGCACGATAAACAGTAATATATGGTGTTTTAAATAATTCCCATAAAAAAAACAACTGAAAGAAAGACGAGATGAGCGTCGGAAGATGCGTTATACGGACAAAGCGTTTTCTATGAATGAATACGAATTTAAAGCAAATAATAGAGTGAGCAAGGATTTTATTCCTCTTTTGTATTACATAACAACATTATTATCCTATCTTTAGGCAATAAAATCTTTCTAGAACATTGACTTACTCAAATCGAACTTCAGCATGTTTTCATTATACAAAATTCTTTCTATTTCTAAAACCCGTAACCGATTTACATAATTCAAACTAGAATATCTGTTTTAAACATGATCCTCTCATTTGACACTAAAATCTCGCAAATATTCCTATAAACAAAAAACCTCGTTTTCAAGTTACGTAGTCTATAATTTTTCTTCATAAATTAAAATTCTCAAAAATTCTACGTTAAATATTCTTTATCAAATTCTAATACGAAAACTAATAATAAAACAAGTTAGAAAGCTAATTAGAACAATATTACAAGCACTTAAAATCTAATTAGAAAATGAGGCGGAAGCTCATTAGTGAGATAACGCACTCCGTGACAAAACGGGTGACTCCCGCTCCGGCTCGTTCTTGGTGCCGTCCAACGTGGCAATGCAGCAAGCGTTTTGGGCACCTTTGCGCCCCGGGAACAGTTAGGGGCGCCTTATTTGACTACGTTGACTTGTTGTGACTGTCTTTATTATTCTAGTAATAATTTATTAGAAAATCAAAATCTTACTCAGAAATACAGTACTTACCTGTTATTTAAACTCCCACGCTACTTGCGCCCGGAGTGCGGATAGGGTCATATCTATCCTATTCTCACTATCATTTTTACACTTATTCTAACTTATTTATCACTTCACTGGTATATAACTTATGGCCGATTCCTATAACATACGGACAGTTAAAGGTTAAAATTAAGACTCTTTTATCTTTATTACCAATAATGAAGCGAAGACCTCAGAGCTTTGCATAGTAGTCCCTAGTAGACCCATATAACTATGGAAGCAGCTATCACAGGTACAATTAGCTTACGGATCTATTTATATTCCCAGTTTGGCAACAAGAAAATGCTACTATTGGTAAGCAAAACCATCGTTTTTGTTTATAGGAACCGAGCATAGTCATGCTATTCACATGAGCACGTTCGGCGTTCTTTATAAAAACATTACTTTATATAGAAGTTGTATATCTATTTACTTACCACTTGTATAAAACTGTAATATTAGTTAAGTAACCTATCGGACAGTAATTATTTCTTACTAAAAAGACCAAAACGCGAACAATATTGTCGAAAAACAAACTTGCAGTTTGAAAGTTCGAATTCACTTCTAAAACCACTTGACTTACCTTTTCTTTTGTAGTGTAGACAATCAACGATTCGTACTTCGACATTGTTACAAAACAACGTCTGTGCAGACACAATATTACATTTAATAATTTTTTCGAGTCAAGAGACTGACTCTCGGCGATTTTGGTGCAAAACATTAAGACATGCAACAATCAGGAGATTTCAAATAAATTATGAATGTGCATTACGTATAAGGAGGTCTACTACCTAAGCACGAAATCCATAGTTTTGCCCGAAGTTACAGGGAGTTAGTTTCCTACTTCGTACCACTTACGGAGACAAGATTAGTTCCTCCGAGCCCGAACTAAGAATTCATGACTGTTGGCCCTCAGCCCGATGTGTTTTTGCCCGACCGAAAAATTTCATATTATGTCAATTGTTTTGACGAATACACTACTTTCCGACGAACCCATATCTTCGTTGACGGACTTAGAGAATGACTCCCTGGTCGAAACTTATTCGGTTTCATTTTCGTCTCAGGCAGTCTTTACCATACGGCATACTAATACTCCACCCAACTTTACTTACTTAACTTTTCACGTGACTCGACCAAAAAAAAGAGCCGTAGGTAAATGCTAATCTCGTCTCTCCTCCCAGCTTCACAAACCAAACCAAATTACTAAACTAAACATACATATCGATATATTTAAATGCTGTAGAGTTGCTCCCCCTATGTGTATGGATCTCTCTACCAAGGGGTGGTTCCCTATTGTTAGGGTGAGCTGTGGTGTAGACTAATTTATGAGAGGGGATGCAGACGCTGCAGTAGGAACTCTACCCCTAACCAGACACAACATATCTGTAGGTATGACAAAGGTTGGTTGGAAAAGCGCACGAATTTTATCCAGGCTGAAAAGTCTGTCTTCATTACTGTTGTTGACATCGACAAATAAAGCGTTATGACATGAAAAAAATAAACATAAACCTCTAATAAAGTTACTGCGCCATTACCTACAACAAAAGACAGTCACGTTTTGTTCAAACGTGATACCACGAGGCGATATAATACTATTATGTTCCGATACGAATCGGCCATCTGGTAAACAAACCCAATCAGTATTAGTTTATCTTGTTAGAAAACATCGTTTATTGTCAAGGCATCGACGCGCGGTTCACAGCGGCGACGCGTGGTCAACGCCGCCGAGTCAGCTGGCAAGATGGAGGCGGGGCGCGGCGCGCATGCGTGGTTGTCATGACGCCGACGCTCTGTATTGTTGTGAACAGTAGCTGATACTGAATAACCGTTATTGCGTATCGTTCTTTTGTAGCTGAAACGAGAAGATGATATTTAACGTTTATTTCGAGATTTACATGGTGTGCGAGAGTAGATTAGTTTTGAGACTTTAATCTTGTATTATCTTATCATAGTAGGTATAATATCAAGTTGATAGCATCATCATACATATAAAGGGATCAAGATATTCTAACTGAGCAAAATTAGGCATACCATTATTGTAGAAAGGATTTATCATTATGATCAAGATCGTTATCCAAATTACATGAATGTATGAAACGATTTAGCTATTGCAGTACCTAGGTATTATTGGCTGCATCTGATGTTTCAAAGCTCAAATAACGCCACAGATAACAACGTTTCGATAAAATAACTGCTAATAACTGCTTCGCACAACACTACACCTGTTAACGCAAATATAATAACGAGGGCACGGCATTCAGTATTCAACGATCAGTCTGTCTGTGGTGTTTGTGGGGGATACGCGATTGGATAGAGCGCGCCTTGAGGCTGCGAACTGTTTTCGTTTTTTTATTTGGCTTCTAGCCGTTGTATGGGTAAGTTTATTTGATAGAATCTCCCTTTTAACCTTATATAAACCCTTTTAAGTCGAAAATTCAGTGGTTAACAGAGTACTTTAAGACAAAGAGCGTGTGCATGTATATCTGTGTAAATGTCAGTTGTAGGCTGTATACAAACGTAAACAAAGCGCCGCCGTACGGTGTTCTTTTTTCAAATCCAAATAACAAAAGAAACTTATTTTAACGTTTACTAGTTATTAACGATGTAACTAATAATGGTTACTGTTTTTTATTCTTTTATTTTTATTGTTCTTCGTAAGACGCGACTTGTCGGGAATTCGCGAAATGTTGTAATTAAATAATGGCTTCCAACGTTGATAAGAGACATTAAAATATTTTAAATTCAAACCATTAAAATTGCATTCTGCCTTTGTTTTTTAAAATTAACTAATCTGTAAAACATTAGCTCGCCACCCGGTAATTGTTTCAAAATAAAATACCGTGACTATGAATAATTGAATAGACTTTCATCATTAGTCCATAAACAATGGACATATTGTCATTGTCATGATATAATTATGTCTTTTATGTGAATCCTATTGTGTCATTATTATTTAACTTTCCCTTATCAGGGGGCCTAAAAAGGCCACTTTGGCGAATCATAAAAGGATAACATTATGAATTATAATGGACATTTAACTGTTAATTGTATCATATCCCATTGGTGAAGGATTTTTCAGTTATTTTTTTGTCTGTGCTAAAATACCAATCAATTCAATCCAAATCCAATCCCAATCTCTTTGATTATACCTACGTAGTGCAGCGAAAAAAAGAAAAACACGGACAGTCTTCGCTATATTATGGTTCATAATGTTGTCCTTTTATGATTTTATCAAAGTGGCCTTTTTAGTCCCCCAGATCCTACCTACATGACGAATCGACATGCGTCAGTGACCCTGATTGTTTGTATAATATTTTTCCTTTTAGAAATACATATATTCGCACTTTATATTCTGCAAAATGTATGTCATGTATAAGATTCCTTTGTTTTAAGAGCGCGTATACAGAAAGTGGGCAACGTCGCAAACAGCTGTCAAATATTTCCCTGTTTTGATTAATTTGTCAATATTACTGTATGAAAATAAGAAATATGGCTAACTAATGAACTAGAATATTAATAATGAATTGCAATTAAAACACTGAATTTGATGTTGTAACCGTTTTAGGTGTAAAAAAGGCATTTGTAAAGTTTCCAAATACTTTTTTTACATCTAAAACTAAATGTTCGGTGTTACGATATTAATTATTGCATTTCATAATCAATATTCTAGTTCATTAGTTAGCCATATTTCTTATTTTCATACAGTAATATTGACAAATTAATCTAAACAGCGAAATATTTGACAGCTATTTGCGACGTTGCCCACTTTCTGTATAAACGCTCTTTTTTGAAATCCGAAATCTGATGGGGGCGCAATTCTCGTAATTTTAAGAAATCTGATCTCAGTCTCAATCTATAAAATATACCTCCAACTTCTCACATTTTTGACAAGTATTTGACATTGATTGTCACTGAGATGAGATTGCCACTGGATTTTGATTTCGTTTTTGATTACGAGAATTGGCCTTCTGAACGTGACTGCCGTTGTGTGTTAAGGCGCTACCTCGAAAATCTAAAATCTTCGAATACCTACTAAGCAAACAAAAGTGATGCAATTACTTTTGAAACTCAAAAAAAGAGGATTGCAAGCGCATGCACATTTAATTATCATAGCCATCGCGGCTATAATGTGCGTGCGCTCGGAATAAAACGATCTATGTGCCAAAACGAATTTACTCTTTTTTTAACAAAGAAATTAATTAAATTTAAAATTACTTTGAGTAAACTTTGATATGATAATTCTCTATGTTATAAATTAAATTCCATTGTATATGCCGTGATGTCGAAAAAAGTAAAAAAATAGATATAAGTAGGTAACTTTGCAACTTTTTTGTATCGAGAAAAAATCATTGAATCGCGTATTCCTTTTACATGATACCAGACCAAAGAATCAAAAATCATATACCAAAATGTTAAATCCCTATTTCATATACTTAACAAGTTACACGATATAGAAAAACCAAATTTTTTTCAATATATCGCAAAAAAAAAAAAAACTATAAGTACAGGTAGCGTTTTTCGCACCAATAAAAAAAAATCTGTTATTATTATATCTACCTGTGAGACTGAAATAGTCATTGTTTAAACATTATGATGCTAGTACCTACCTGAGTGTTTGTAACTCACTTCCTGGCATAGAACATCTTACTAGGTAGGTACATCTATTTTGTAAACCATAGATGAGAGATTATGAAGAATGCATGCAAGTATTTTTGTATCAAACAGTCATATTTACGTCTAACTTAGGGCTGATTTTTCCAACGCCAGATAACTTTATCGGAGGAATACCTAATTTCGAATTTTTGACAGTTCTTCCATACAAAAACTGTCAGACGTCAATGTTATTCCACGAATAAAAATTATCTGTCGATTGAAAAATCAGCCGTTATTGTGACATATTGTGTGAACTGGATGATTAACATTCCATCAACAATAAACCGTTCTGCCTTGCCTTTTCCTATCTTAGGGTGAGGATCAGTCTAGTCAGAAAAAAAAACTGATTGATGGGGCCTCAGTTTTCACCGCTATTTCCTAACGAAGAAGTAACAAAGAAGACATTAAAAATATAAAAAAGTTTCATGACGCCTTGTTTCACCAAGGGTTGGGCAGATGTGTAACCTATTAGTATTTAGTACACCCACATTTCACCAGTTTCGGTTTTTTATTTCTACGGCGATAACACTTTGAGAAACAAAACCCACTGGCTATACGAGTAGGCGGTGTTTGGATGCAATTTGCAGAGAAACTCGACCCAGTTTTCTTTACGTCGTCTCGGCACGCAAAACCGGAGAGTTAGGATACTATTGTGTTGCTAACCTTTAAAAGGATTAAGTCATCTGAATACTGCCAAGTTCTCTGATGAAAATTGTTTTTTTTTAACACTTAAGGGGGAAGCGCTAAGGTAGCCCGCGAAATTCAAATTTTCTTACGTTTTTTGCAATTTGCTGGTCAGTATTAAGTTGTACGTTGATTAATATATGAATCGCGGCCGTAAGAAATATGTGTTTACAGAATTATAATCAAGTCATAATCGTAAGTCCAAAGAATAACTGTTTCATGAAATTATCATTCTTCGGACTTACGTGGTCTTAGAGAGTTGTGTTGATGACTTTAATGACAAATTTCGCGGGCTGGCGCTTTTGCCTTAAACCGAGCGTTTCTCTGAAACGGATAATAAAATTTTATGTCAGCAATAACGACCAGTCAGATATGATTCACTCTTCCCGATGACGCGGCTACAACGCGTAGTCGTCTGAAAGGTCAGACGCCTACGCAGACTCGCTGTCATACTGTCGGCCACCCCTTCACAACCCTAGGGAAATGAACTTCAATATTCTGATAACCCTTCTATTGAAATGTGAGGCGCGTATAAAATGGGGTCGGCAAAGGTCTGTATGCCCACATTTTCCCAATTATATTTGAATGTTCAAAGCAGACAAGGCTATTGATCATCTGCCTAGACTGTTCCCAAATAAGTTGGGGTCGGCTTCCAGTCTAACCGGAAGCATCTGAATACCAATATTTTAGATGAAGCGACTGCCTATCTGACTTCCACAACGACCACAACCCAGTTACTGAGTAATAACTAATACGATACTCCTTGGTAAGACTGGTTGTCAGACTTCCGGGTTTCTGACGACCCAAAACGACTACCAAAGATCCTCGAATGATAGCCGGGATCAACAGCTTAACGTCCTTTCCGATTCCGAGGCACGGAGGAGTCTATATATATTATATATATATATATGTAAAAATGTTCACCCATCCACGGACAAACCGCGGCAAGCGAAGCTTAACCTGACCGATCGACCGTGCGGCTGGTAAAACTTAGCCACAAGCCCCTCAAGCTTATTGATATCAGAATTATTATAAATTCATGTCAATGCTAAAGAATTTTGTTTCAAGCTGTTAAATTAATTCATTACCAGCATAAAGGCTCCTACAAACAGGCGCGACACGCGATATAATCGCGCGCGACACAAAGGTACCGCTCGTTGAGCGACTTGCGGTGCCTTTGGGTCACGCGCGATTTTATCGCGTGTCGCGCCTGTTTGAAGGAGAATTATTAAAGGGAAACCACTGATAAATCACACGGTTTTACCCAATATTTTCCAATAGGATAATCAGCTTTCAAACCAAAATTAAATATACCTACATAGAAGCTGCGTACTTACTAATAATAAAGTTGAAGAGTTTGTTTGTTTGAACGCGCTAATCTCTGGAACCACCAGTCGGATTTGAAAATTTATTTTTGCATTTGATAGCCCAATTCTTGAGGAAGGCTACAGACTATTTAATATTATCACGCTAAGACTTTTAGGAGCCGAGCAAAAAGAAACAAAGTGAGAAAGAACGCTAAGCGACAATGAAGTAACAGCGCGGATAGGCGATGCGATGCGATGCGACGGGGTGGGTCGGGGGAACATGAAATTTCAAACGGACGAAATCTTGGGCAGAAGCTAGTTAAAGATAATTACGCTGTTTCGGAAAATGTTTATTTTAAAGGCTCCTACAAACAAGCGCGACGCGAATTGCGCGCAACACAAAGGCACCGCTCGTTGCGCGACTTGCGGTGCCTTTGTGTCGCGTGTCGTGTCGCGCCTGTTTGAAGGAGCCTTAATTCAATCCGTAATTAGTGCTTTATATACTTTGCTCCGCATGTTATGTCTCTAATGTCTCTTTAGGAGTTATTGTTATTAAATAATGTGATACATTGCATTTGCAACAAACACCATGCATGATTTGCATAATAAGCTGAAGATTTTCCAGGCGAAACGTGAAACCACCCACCACTTTTTTTTTTTGCCTGGGTACAACTCTAACGCTTTGGTAAATGCAGGCGTGAAGATAATCTTGTTTTCTTTTTTCCAGTTCTCTATAAAAAGCTATTTATTACTGTTTGCATATAAAAAATCCCATTCTCTTTCTTGTCCCACTTGGACGTTACATTGAAAGGCAAAATCCTTTCCAAGCCAATAATTAGCAACATCGAGACAATACCTACACATTTAGGCTCTCCAAATTCCTTCATATAGAAATAAAAGACAGGAAAAGGACGCCAAAACATAGTTCCTCTACCTCCTACACGGGCTACACATAACCAGTATAAACTGTCTTCTGACTGTACAAAAAACATATACGAGGTCAGCTAAAATATACCTCCCATACTCGCGTCGTTAGAGACTATTTTCCACTGAAATAGACACGTAAGACTACCAGGAAAATTCTAAAACATCTATCATGATTACCTCGTGCTAAGCTCGGATTGCACCTTTCACAATGGGCCGTATTCATAGTGTAGTACAACTCAATACAACGCAGTCACTCCTCACGTGGGTCGCATTCATAGTGCTGCCGGTACATTGCCGTCACGTGAATCAGGAAGGCCGCGGCTGCGATCACGTGCGACCGAATCTAGCGCACTGCAGCCGGGTGCGACCTCGTACGACCTCCTATCACTTCCTAGCTGCCTTTTGTAAAGAGGTTACACAGCTTTCACATATATGAACTATTTGTTGTAATTGAGCTAATTTAAAATAATTATTTTGATATATCAAGAAACATTAATACAGTACCCGGCGATAAATATTGCACATCGACCTTTGGAAATTGGTGTATTTTATACAAAGAAAAAAAATAATTATCAAAAGAAGCAAATCATAATTATTTTAACAGCTCCTAATAGATACCGGACTGTTTGTATTTCGTGCGACAGAGATAACGCTCTACGAAGCCGAAATTAGCCGATTGTCTCTTTCCAAAGGTCGATGTGCAATATTTATCGCCGGGTACTGTAATGGCGTGAAACACAATCAGTAGCAATGGCTTTCATTTTGACAGTTTAACCAACATTCATTGCGTTATTTACGTTGTACGTTGTTGAGCAGACCATTTTTCGAACATATACTATGAAGCAATGAATTAGCAATGTCCTTCAAAATGATCCAGATTATTATTATTGCGTAACAGACTATCAGTAGCAATGTCTTTCATTTTGACAATTCAACAACATTCATTGCGTTATTTACGTTGTACGTTGTTGAGCAGACCATTTTTCGAACATATACTATGAAGCAATGAATTAGCAATGTCCTTCAAAATGATCCAGATTATATTATTGCGTAACAGACTATCAGTAGCAATGTCTTTCATTTTGACAATTCAACAACATTCATTGCGTTATTTACGTTGTTGAACAGATCAATTTTTCGAACATATGAAGCAATGGATTAGCAATATCCTTCAAAATGATTCGGATTTTGATTGATAGTGTGTTACGCAAGCAGGGTACAGCCGGTCGATTCTGTAAAAATCTCACCGTGAAAACTTAGGTGATGTGAGTTTGTTGTTGCTAGGAATTGACACTATTGACAGCTCACTTCACGCTCACTTCAACCAAGTTTTCACGGTGAGATGGTTACAGAATCGCACTGCTGGTTAGAGTTGATCTTGTTAGTAACTACGTCTGCCGAAATAAGTGGACAGCAGGAATTAGATCATACACGCCTGTCTCCATCTCCAAAGGGTAGGCAGAGATGTTCCCATAGCCTATTGCCATAAACAGGGCATAATTCCAGACTGCAGGCTGCTACTGAGAAATTCCTGATATAAAAAACCATTTACACGCAAAAAAAAAAGCATAACGTGACATTAGTAGGAATTATTACTGATATTTTTGTGTAGCTCCAAGAAGGATTTATTTTAATTAATTACAAAAACAATTAAGGTTGTCAACTTTTTCTTGTCTTTGTTCTAAATTTAAAAAAAATATAAGGCCTCTATGATAACTTAACCTACTTGCTCAAGGCCCAACCTTTCCTTTTCGCTACAAAGTAATGATTGCGTCCTTTCACGAGCTATTTATTACATGCTCTAAGGCCCGTATTACAGAACTTCATTCAATATTCAAGCATTACTCAAAACTAGATTTAAGCCATTTGATTGGTTGAAACTAGTTTTAAGTAATGCTTGTATTGGGTGACGTTCTGCTATTTTTGAAATAAAATTGAGATTAAATTTGAAAAAAAGGAAGTTATGCCAATTTCCAGCCTGAACCTGTAATATTGGACCACCACCAGATTCAGGGAATCGCATCGGAATAACTGAATAAGTCGTAAATACAGCAGCCTAATTGCGAAACACAGTATTAATCACAATCTGAATAATTTTGAAGGATATTGCTAATCCATTGCTACATATTTTAGAAAAATTTGTCTGCTCGACAACGTAAATAACGCAATGAATGTTGTTGAACTGTCAAAATGAAAGCCATTGCTACAATGCGTGCCACGAAAGAAGAGACTTGACACACCACGTGGTTTGACATGCGCAGTACACGATTTAAGGTATCTTTAGCGGTATGAGGTCTGAGTGCGGGACGGGACCGGACGTCATAGGGGCGGCGGAAAGAGGCGGGGGAGGCGGGGTCAAGTCTCTTCTTTCGTGGCACGCATTGTACTATTAGTGTGTTACGCAATCACCCTGCAGGTGTCATTACACGTGAAATATACAGAAATACGTAGTTTTATCTCGATTTACTATATCGGAATCTATGAAGCAATACGTTGAACAATAAATTGATTTAGATAAAGATAAACAAGGATTATTAGCTTTGACAAATATTGTCGAATTAATTGACTATTTTTTTAATATAGGGTGATTGGAAGATGGGTGCAAGGCTTTTAGGCGAAGATAGTACAGACAATTTAGAACCATTTAAGTCATGGTTGTCTTAGACGATGTCTTACAATTTTATTTAACCTAATTTTTAAGATTTTTTTCCATAATTCCCAACATTTTAACTTAACTGCTTATTTATGGCCAAATTGAATGATAAACGAATTCATTTTTATTTTATTTAATTAAAGTAATGTGTAAGCAATCTAGCAAAACATGTTTTAGGCCTCTGTGGCGTTAGACATTTTTTTACAGACATTTAGTTCATAAAAATTTTAAAAATTCATAAATACTTTTTGTAAACCTTATTTTAAAAAAAAACGGAGGGTGCTTTTTTGTTCAAATCTTATTGAAAACATGCTTGATAATCGCTCTTTCTTTTGAGGTATCATTTACGCGGATACCTTACAATTTTTTGAAATTAGGACCTAAAAACCAATTTGAGGGTGAAATTTTAAATTTTAGGCAGACTAATTTAAACAAAATTTTTGTTTAAATTAGTCTGCCAAAAAATGGTTTTAAAAAATGGTAGTACTTCGTCTAAGACAACCATGGCTTAAATGGTTCTAAATTGTCTGTAATATCTTCGCCTCAAAGCTTTGCACCCATCTTCCAATCACCCTGTATACTTAGTATTAAGATTAGATCAGATCCTAATAGTTAATCCAAAATAAGTTAAAGTAGATATAGATATTGAATGGAATTACCCATTACTATATCTAAAGCTGATGATTTGTGACATCTCCCAACCCGCACTGGGGGCTGCGTGGTGGATTGCGGCCCACTCCCTCTCACAGAGAGGAGGCCTGTGTCGCAACAGTGGTGATTATGCTTATGGTATATCTAAAACTGGCGTCAATAAAATAGAATGGGTAGTTTGTGCAACACCCGGTTTAAAGATAAAATGGATCATAAAAACATGATTTATTTCAAGATGGATTTAAAATAGAATAGAATACACTTTATTATGTATACCATATAAATTACAGACATAAATATAGAAACTGTACAAAGATGATGATGCATTTCTCTGATGAATGAAAATAACTGGCTCAATAAAGCTATTTTGAAAAGGATTTTTCGATTTGAGGAAGGCTTTTAAAAAGTATTCTTATATTTTTGTTAGAATTTCCAATATAAGTAACACATCCCGTGACCCAAAGGCTGCTAAATATTCCCATACAACGAGGCAATGCCGCCGGCCTCTTGGGTACATTACCGGTCGACAGCGATGCGGAGGAATAATTCGACGTCATATTTTAATTTGTTAATAGTTTTAATTAGGTTAGGATATTATATTTTAATTTTAATAGTTTATTAGTTTATTTAGTATCTATTTATTATAAGTTTATTCAGTCAGGGAATATAGTTGAAATTATATTATTCTGAATAATTACCAGTAAAAAAAACAATATTATTAGACTACAAAAAAAAATTGGCTGAAAGAAACAAAATGTTTTCAAAGCTCTCATTCGCTTTCAACAAGTAGCTATTCCGTTGTAAATAGGTAGTTTTAATTATTAAACAAATGAATCACGTTACAAAGAATCTGCACTCGAGCACAAGCAGACATGCTTCGCGGTAAAAAGTAAACAATATATCTATCTACTCATGGTTATGATTACACTTAAACACTCGAGAGTACTGAAACTTTTCAGTGATTCAACATTTTTATAGTATTAGTCATTGCTTGGTTGGTAAATAAAACAATTACGATGGGAAATACACATATTTATCAATATTAAATACTAGGTACAGCTTCTGCCGATGACTTCGTCCGCGTCAAATTTCTTGTTCCGGGCGGGCGATGCGACCGTCACTTCGCATCGCCCAGCCGCGCTGTTACCTCGTTTTCTTTTTGCTGGTCTCCTCAGGGCCCTAGCGTGGTATTAAATAGCCTCCCTCAAGAATTGGGCTATCAAAAGTAAAAAGAATTTTTCGAATCTGACTGCTAGTTCCAGAGATAAGTTAAACAAACAAACTCTTCAGCTTTATAAGTAGGTTCACATCATCGTCGTCCCGTTTGTGGTGAAAATATTAGCTATTTAATAATAGTCAGTGGAGACTAGCCATCGACGTGTGAGATATTAAACTTAATGCACAAGCTTGTGCGCAGACACCGGTGCACTCTCTTCCCTCACTCCCATGGTCCGATGGAACGGTAATCCGACACGACCGGAGAGGGATCAGGCACAGGACCAACGGCCTAACGTGCTTTCCGAGGCACGGGGGTATCACATCACCGACTTTCAAACTCCGGACTGTTACTGAGAGATTTTTAATGGCAAAATCCATTGCAATAACATTTTGCCCAGACTGGAAATCAAACCCAGGACTCCACGCTCAACAGTCTCGCTTGCAGCCGAGAGACCAACGGGGCAGCAAGCTGAACTAGGATTCGTACTTTTCAGTATCAACTCTCGTGAAAACTATTTTAATGGATTTATTCCAGTCCGATCCCCTGAACCCCCCCCCCCTCCTCGATCCCCTGCTAGTTAGTCTTCTGTTTTAATCTCTGTCTTATCCACATTATCTAGGTTTACTCTCGGTGCTAAAACCGATGGTGAGGTCAAAATTGCACCCCTGGCAAGATTGAGTTTGATTCGACTTTCTGCTCACTCAATGCTACCTCATTTAATAATAACGTGTTATTCGATTCTCTAAATCGTGACTTCACTTCCTTTAAAGAGTTTCAAAATAGTTTTATGAGACTCTGACTCTGCTTTTTTCCAAACGATATCCAGGAAACGCTACCGACTCTGTCTGCTATCTTTATTAGAAACTCCAGTCAATCAACTAAGCCTATCGCAGTCCACTGCTGGACATAGATCTCTCCCAGACTGCGCCACAACACTCTGCCCTCCGCCTTCCGCATCCAGTCTGTCCCAGCCACCTTTTTTAATGTTGTCGGACCATCTAGCTGGTGCTTGCCGATACGCGGTCTCCTTTCCAGGACTCGTCCGCTCCGCCGGCCATCGGTCCTTTAACAAACATGGCCAGCCCACTGCCAGTTCAGCTTTATTACAAACTTAACATTTTGCGAATTATTATCACAGCCCTGACCTGTGGGTTACCAATGGTAGTAGGTACCCCCATCGATCGTTAATGCTCAATGCTACTTCGGCAATTACCATTTAGCTTATTGTCTCCATGACCCATTAATTTTCCAGTTTTAAATTGCTGTCCATTAATATTCTGGCGTTATCGTTATACAATGTTACATTTTTGTGCAAATACATTTTTCATAGAAAAGGAAAGTGGTTTTTCATTAAAAAAATGTCTTTATATTTTTCTTTTTATATGATCACAGCGAAACCTCTACTTGATTATGGAACCCATTGTATTGAAATTTAAAAGTCTTAAACTAAACAACAACCCACGTGGTACAGACGCCAGCACATCAAGCTACCCGAAACTGACAAATTTTCCCAACCAACTTTGAACCTTATGCTTTAGCGATGAAGTTGAAAATCTATTAAAGAAATTTGACAGATTGTAGTAGCTTGATGTGCTGGCGTCTGTACTTGCGTAACACACTATCAGTAGCAATGGCTTTCATTTTGACAGTACAACAACATTCATTGCGTTATTTACGTTGTTGAGCAGACACGTTTTTCGAACATATGGAGCAATGGATTAGCAATATCTTTCAAAATCATTCAGATTGTGATTGATTGTGTGTTACGCAATAATAGGGAGCCAGTTAAGGTCTCAATTAAAGGCCATTCTACTCAGCAGACATAACAAAAGCATAGACTGAGAAACAATGACCAGTTTAGTTTAGACCAGAAGTAGGTAAATTGATAGGCATCTTATTTCAATACTCTCTGGGCACACAAGTAGGCTAAAGTAGTCACACGAAGCCATTCAATTACGTGGCAACATGGTCACATAGTTATCGACGTATTACCCTTATTACCCGCAGATTGGGCTTCATTGCCTAAAGGGCCGCGGGGTACTGGCTGAGTTGACCTAATAAAGAGAATGTATTTTGTTCTCGCGTTGCGGAATCATTTATTATAATAATTGGCAATTCTGGCGAGGGAAATGGAGTGGCGTTAAATGAAGTAGGAGATAATGAACTTTGTTATCGGATTTAGTTCAGGGGGCCTAAAAAAGCCACTTTGGCAGAATCATAAAAGGATAACATTATAAATCATAATATGGCGAAGACAGCACAGAATTGTGTAATACAAAATACAATCATTTAACCTTTTAAAAAAGGCGAATAAACTTATCTTTGAGGTTGAATTTTTACAAGTTGACTATTGTGATGAAAATGTACAACAATGAATCAATACGTTTACGAATATAATGTGATAAAGACTCGTTTTAAAACAAAAACATTAACCCAACTAACTACGTCAGAGTTCTCACAAACCAGTGATTCATTAATGAATAACAAAGTTACAGACACAGAACAGATTCTGTTCTGTGGTTACAGATGACAGCAAACATTT
The DNA here is from genome assembly GCA_927399505.1 of Luperina testacea. Classification (NCBI taxonomy): domain Eukaryota; kingdom Metazoa; phylum Arthropoda; class Insecta; order Lepidoptera; family Noctuidae; genus Luperina; species Luperina testacea. The sequence goes on from OV656774.1 coordinate 3,059,105, forward strand.
CGAACTCAAACTGGGCCAATGTATGAACGATGTGTTAAATATTTTCGTTGTTTCCAAGGAATCTCGAGCATTTCCGAGGAACGTGACCATTCCAGTACATGACCGGAACGGATTGTAACAGACCACTTTGTTGTTGCACCGCGGTCGGCGCGGGCGCATGGTTATGACGTCACAATTGTTGTATATTTAGAACTTCAATGTTAGTTGTTGCTACTGGTTTTCGGTGGTCAACAGTTGGACTCGAGTGTTGAAAGTCCGCGAATCGTGGACGTTTGAACTTTAACCCCTGTTAAACTACAAAGAGATAACATTTTCCTCTTAATTTATCAGATATTACAGACTTCCACTTATAGATATTAACAGCAAAAACTGCGAATAGATTAGCGAAACGTCTATGATAAAGTTTCTTTATTTTCCTTCATCATCATCATCATCAGCCTATAATGTTCCCACTGCTGGGACACAGGCCTCCTCTCGGTGAGAGGGAGTGGGCCGTAATCCACCACGCGGGTTTTATTTTCCTTAAAACGCCTTAAAACATGATAAAAATATCAGATCTTGGAGACCGTCATGATAACACAATCTTTAAGATTTAACTGACGGAATGAATAATTAAAAAAAAAATTGATGCAAAAAGGTCGCAACTAAAATTACCTACCTATCATTGAAAGTTAATTCGTTTTCGAATGACTGCCAAGACCAGTGCCAGCGAATGTTTTGATCTTATTTGATGCATCTCGACTACTCGATGTAATGAAGTTTTGACATACACAACACCTGTAGAGCCAACGAGGTGTCTTCGTGCCCTCCCCGGAGGTCGTGTGCCTTTTGAAGGTTTCCCCCGACAAAAAAAAGGCCTAGGCCACACTTACGTGATAAATTGATGATTTTTATGATGACAAAACTAACCAAAATATTATATCGTATAAAATTGGGTAACGCAGAGCTATGGAGGAAGGCTGCTTTGTTCAACAGAAGAGAATTGATAAGAAAAATAAATCTGGAAACACAACTGCAACACTTTTTAAATATTTCCTGAACCGAGGATTTTTTTTAAGTATGTCTTCCGGTCCTTTTTTTTTTCTTGGCGAAATCCTCATGTATACCGGAGGGTCTGGGAAGAACGGAAGGTTATGTAAGACCACTACCGACTAAAACCCCACTGTTCCTTCTAGTACCATGAGTCCGGGGCCCGGGAGATACTTGTACATTCGCCGCACCCCCGACTGGTATCTGCCGCCATGTCTAGCGGGCCCCATCACCAAGTTATAAATGATGTAACTAATATTTTTGTAAAATATAATTTAAAAGAGTGTCTAATTGTCCATGTAGTTTCTTGCCCATTCTTCTCCATAGGTACCTACCTACGCTTTGGAATGGGCAACTAGCTTCAAATTTTCTGACTGACCGACTTCTTGACGATTCAAAGGCCTGTAAATGGTTTGATTGAAATACTTGGAGTTTGAGTTTGATGTGCGGTCGATATGGTACGGTAAGGTGGTCGTAATAGTGTAGGTACTACGCAATTATGTTGCTGTTTTTCTTACATTATCGTAGATTTTATGAAATACTTAACTTAATGTCATGTTACCGTAAACGTTTATACACGTGTAGTTGATAGCCCATAGTTTGGGTTTAGAATGTAATCGATTCCATGCACTCACGTAATCCGTATTACTCGTGTGTCCATGAAATTTACCACACCTTGCCTGCACTGTGGTCATCTTTTTATAATTTGCATACCTACCTACTTTTAAAATATCACCCGGCTAGACAATAGATCGATCGACCTGAAGTAACTTAAATCTGTGCTTAGATCTACATTGAATTATAGTTTCAGCCCGGAATCACGCACTGCTGGGTAAACACGTATTAGGTATTTGTAAGGAGCCATAGGTTCTATACGTGGAATGATATCGTATCACCTATCGGTCGAGATCAAGTTCTTTTTACGTGACAAAGATTAATGAGACGGTTCGTCTTACTACGATAAGCCACTGTCACTGTTATGTTGACGAGACTATTTTTATTACTCTTTTACTTATCTAAAATGCGCAATAAATGGATTACGCAAAAAGTTAAAAGTTTCGATGATTCAATATCATGAAATATTTTAGTGAATTATCTTTGAAGCATCGATCGAAAACAGTGATCATGAAACAGACGCCAATTATTGTTTATTTCAATCAATGACAGCATTTACAATTTCGAAACATGCACACGGATCTTGTCTTAACATACTTCAGAATTGTTTATTCGCATTTGCACATAAAGCTGATTCAATTTAACTACCTATTCACTTATAATAATGCTAATCCCTCGTCTGTGCTATTTCAGAGCGTGAAAAACCATCATCAGTGTTGTTAGAGAAGCAGCGTGAGGCGCTCGTCAAGAGCGTCGAGGTCGCTACGGATCGAGGCCGAGATGAAGGCTTGTATGAACGGGGAGCGGAGGCCGAGCCGGCCGGGCCCGGCGTGGGTCGCTGGGGCGCCGAGTGGCCGAGTTGACTCAGCTCGGAAACGGAGCCCTCGCCCGACGCCGGCGGGCCGGCGGGCGGGCCGGGGCACCGGACGGACGACGTGACCCGGCCGGCCCGGGACCTGACCAGACCGCCGCTGCCGCGCGCTCGCTGGGGCCCGGCGCGGCGCCCGCTCGTTCTCTCACTCGCGCGCCACGAGGAGCTCGCCACGCGCGCCGAGGCCGCGCTGCGGCGCCTGCTGCTCACCGACAATTACGACTCCGTCAGCAACTTCATCTCGCTGTTCGAGGCGTGGGAGCGTGCCGGCGATCCGCTCGCCCAAGTGTACGAGCGGTACGCGCCGCCCATCCGTGCACGGAAGCACACGTGTGTGGGCCTGGGCCTGGAGCTGGTGCGGCGATGGCGCAACCTGGAGCGGGACTTCAGCGGCATCAACCGCGCTACAGCGCTGCTGTCGTGCGAGGAGGCAGTGGTGGACGTGAGCGAATACGTGACGTGCGGCGACGGGCCGGCCGCCGTGCTGGCCGCGGAAAAGGAGCACGTCATGGTGGGCATCCAGATCCGCGTGGACGGCCGGCCCGGCGTCATGCTGGCCGACCCTGGCTACCACGTGCCCAGAATCGTCACCGTCATGCAGGACCGGAACTATCCGCACACCGGTGAGTACCAACACCTGAAAACTTCTTGTTTCTCTAGAAAACATAGAATCTAAAAACTGATGTAGCAGGCCGAAAATGTCTTCTACCAAATCTTCAATCCCTCTTAACTGCTGGTCGTTGTGCAGGTTGGTTCGTGCAGTCGGACGAGGTACACTGCCGCAAGGAGTACAGCTACTCGTTCAACGTGCTGAACGCGGGCTACATCGAGTGGCACGAGCGCGAGACACGCGGGGAGGCCGTCAAGTGTCAGACGTCGCTGGTGTTCGCCGCGCGGCCATACCTCGACGGAATCAACGTCACCGAGAGGAGGAACCTCGTCTACAACTTTAGGTGACGATCATTTTGAAATTCGTTTCTCTAGCTTGTACGAAGTAATAAGAGGCAAGAGCAGAAAGATGAAGATTCTCTCGTCTGCGGTCTTCCCTGTCTTAGATGCCTTTAGGTTACTTGTAATCTTTTTTTTATAATGGAGGACAAACTTTTTTCTCTCGTTATAACTTTATTATCTTATCGTTGTCTTAACTTTTATATTAGATGGTCTAGATACCGATTCCTGGGCTGCACACGCTTGTTTAAGTTCAAGCATCGTTCCGCAGTACTCATTTCATTAAAAAAAAATATATGTACAGATATAACATAAACATCCGAATTGAGCCTCCTTTTTTGAAGTCGTTTAAAAATAGACCAGATGTGAAACAATAATCGGAACAGATCAATAGCTAGATAATTGTTCGTTATCAATCACATCAATCATCCTAGTTTCAAGATCATTGACTTGTCTGTCGCTCCAATCTTCTAGAACACTGGTAGAATAGATTTTACTGGCCATATTCCAATACGAACTGATTTATTAAGTGGGCCTTCCTTTTTAGCACAACAAAATCCTCATCAGGAAACAGACCATATCTATATCTATTGTGTCACCTTTAAAATTATCCAGGAGCTCCCGGCTTCGTTTTAAGGACTTCCAAGTTTTATCTGGATTGGAATTTTCTGGTTTAAGAAAGGAACCTTATATCCGACTTAATGTTTTCAACATGAAAAGGAATTTGGGTGGATTCTTTGTCACATTTAGACCTACAAATAAACGACCACCAACCACATTGTGATAGCATTATGTGTGCCTAATTTACCCTTCCTTGTTCCAGGAGTCTCCTGTCCCGCGATCAGAAAGGCCACCTGATAGCCGGCCTATACTTTCCGGTGGGGGCTACCATCAAAGACGCGCAGTTCACGCTCTTCCTGAACAACGGGCCAGACAAGCGGAAGACTAAGTACAAGTTCAGCACCTTTGCTGACCCTCATAACGTGAGTATCACACTGAACGTTACTAGGCAGGCTGAAGCTTGGTTAAGAAGAAGAACGAAAGAGGCGGCATGTAGTCGTGACCAGAAATCGGCTTCTAGTCATCAAGACCTCTTACTCTTTGTGCTCGTTAGGTTTAGCAAGGGACTACTACACTGCTTCATAAGAAAGCTGAAGAGTATTTTGTTTGTTTGAACACGCTAATCTCTGGAACTGCCAGTCGGATTTGGAAAATTGTTTTTGTATTTTATAGCTTAATTCTTGAAAAAGGCTATAGGATTTAACATCACTCTATGACCTTTGGGACCCGAGAAAAATAAAAAAATGTCAAAAAGAACGCTCAGCGAAAATGAAGTGAGAGCGCTGGCATGCGACGGGTGGGACGGAAGAACAAGAAATTTCACGCGGACGAAGTCGCGGGCAGAACCTAGTTCTAAAAATAAAAGTCAGAACTCTAATAGAATGTAATAAAACAAGGCCCTTTCAGGTTTTGGTCCCGTAAGTTGTGTTGGAATTTGCAATTTGGCAGACTGGCAGGTTTCATCTAATATAAATGCATGTGAAAATCACACGCTCCAAACCGTACAACATCGAGCTCAAAGGTCAATACACTAATGTTTTAATCTGTAATCGAATCTTAAACAAAGCCGCGGTGACGGCTGTGAAGGTTACATGGCTACTCTAAATAATGGCTTTCCGGTCGCAAGCGGCCACTTGAGCTACCCAGTTCGCAGCCGTGTGTAAACGTAGAACCCGTAGAACATTGCAGAAACAATGAGAACTGGAGTCTGATCGAGTTCTTGTAAACATAGCCAATGATTAAAATGTAACCTTCGGCTACATTGTGGGACGTATGAATGTTTTGAGAGAACTCACGTGTGCCGAGTGCCGAGCGTATGCAAAATATTGTGAAATGATTGAATGTTTCGTTTAGTAGGCACACGAGAAGTTAAAACTAAATTGAAGTTCCTAAAATATATAGACTTCCTTCAGGTCGAGTTTGGGCCAATCACGCGGAACCAGCCATCGAGGCGGTTGATATTATTGTGCACAAGTTTATTGTGAGTGTAGAAACAGGTGCATTCACTCTTCCCTCACTCTCACTGTCCGATGGGACGGAAATCCGACAGCACCGGAGAGAGATCAGATGCAGGACCAACGGCTTAATGTGCTTTCAGAGATACGGGGGTATCACACCGCTAATTTCCGACCTCCGGGCTGTTACTGAGAAATGCCTAATGGAAAAACCCAATGACTTTTTGCCCCCCACCTGGGAATCGAACACAGGACCCCACGCTCAGTAGTTGCACTTCCGACCACTAACTAGACCAACAGTGCAGTCTTAAAAATGTATCTAGGTAACTACATTAAGGGTGTTCCTAGCCTCCGTGGCAGAAGTTAGTACGATCCCATAATTATAACTTGTTTCCTTCCGGGTAACTGTGTTGGAAGGCTCCCCGAACACCTCTAGGTACCGTCCCCATAACATTATGGGATGTAGTATGATTTGAGGGGGCAACCAAATGCCAAGAAAATTTTCGTTTGCAAACATTTCAGACTGTACGAACTCTCGTTAAACTTTTTCAAAAGGACTTCCCCTCTAATATGGAAGTGCTTGGGGCATAATGTTCCTTATTCTGCTTTATTCATCCTTGCTATTTATATAAACTAGCTTAAGCCCGTGACGTCGTCCGCGTGAATTTTCTTGTTCCTCCGACCCTACCCGTCGATCGTATAACCTGCCCGCGCTATCTTTTCGTTTTCTCTTAGCGTTCTACTTTTTTTTTCTTGCTCGTCTCCTTAGTCCTTGGTGTTAAATATAGCCTTCCTTAAGGATTGGGCTATCAAATACAAAAATAGTTTTTCCAATCTGACGGTAGGTCCTGAGATTAGCGCGTTCAAACAAACAAACTCTTCAGTAGCTTTATAGTTGATGGATAAACAACATATTAAAATCTATGGTCTTGCCTTCTGCTTGAATAATTTATGTTTACGGATCTGTGACTGTTAGCAACTGTGGCTGTTCCCGCCAAGTCTATAATCAAGGCCCATTATACCGATACGTCATTGCATTATACAGTACTTACCTACCGACTGAAACCTTTCATTTAAAGTATTTGTCTTGAATTTCAAATGCATCCTACCTTATTAGAAAATTCAAGCAATTGACTAGAGGTTCTCTTTGGTAATCACGGTGAATTATTTTAAGTGGCCTCGCAGTAATGTTGGTTTAAAACAGACCTACTTGTACAGCCAACATAATAAATAAACAATCCCAAGTACCTAACAGCTAACAAACGAAAGTTTCACATAAATTGGTACCTATTAAATTTAATAAATAATAATTGTTCTCTTCGTTCATAGACTTCATAACGCTAAAACCTAAAAAAAATATTAGTCTATTATACCTACTTCATGTAGGTATTCAATATTTGTATGCCATCATTAAATGGCGGAATGTCTTTGCACTGAAATTGTATGTATCAATTATCATCTTTTGTACCTACCACATTTTATGATAGGTAATAAACGATTTTGATTCGATTGCTTCTGTTTTAAACTTGATGGGAAGCAGCACGGATTTTGAAAATAACATCGCTTTTTATCTTTTTCTACAGATTCCAGAAGCTATATCAGAAGAAATCCAGCTCTGCAACGCCAAGATGAACTACAAGCAAGGCGAGCTACTGACCATTATCTGCCAGCTTGGCCAAGTGATGGCCAACCAGGCTTTCATCGACCAAATGCTGGAGATCAATGAAGATATATGCCGCATGTGTCTCTGACGACAAGATGGCGTCCACAACAAAATGGCGGACGCCAGTAACGAAGGCAGTAAAGCCGATGAATCCATAGAGAAATCTTAATTTTATTTTAAGAATTTGTACTTAATTCTAATTTTGTATATTATTCGTTTTTGAATAATTATTATCTTTTATTGGGGTAAAGGTTTTTTTTTTTACTTTTTCGTAGTTGCTAAGATTACCTACCTTAAAATTACTAATGTTTAATTTGGAATTGGGTTATTATTGGATATTTTTTATTCATTTAACCCTAGATTACTTATTTTTTATCACCACTTATTATTTAAAACAAAAATGAAATAGTGTTTTAAACCTTTGCTGGTTACCCTGGGTTGGCGCGAACGTACAACACGATGCGTCCCCGCAATTTTAAATTAAACAAAAATAACAGACTGCAGGCGACCACTCAGGCGAGGATTAGTAGGTACTCTAGGGTTAATTACTTAATTTTCTAAATAAATTTTTATTATTTTACATGAATTGTTTCATTTTGCGAACTCGTACTACTATCCAATATGGCTTTCAGCCCTTATGAATTATCTATGGCTGAATAGGTACAATTATTTTACTCTAGCTTTTGCCATGCAGCGGTTTCGCTCGCGTGGAGGTTGAAATTATCCCACGAAAAAATATTATAATTCCTACAACCTTTACTACAATCCCTTGTTTTGAGTAAATACATATTATATAGTTCAAATGTTTACACTGATTTAAAATAGTACCTACGTAAATAACCACTCTTAATTAATTTATAAAAAGAACAAAATTATATCCTAACTACTTAACTATTCACAAAGTAAAATATGGCACCATATTAAATAAGTAATAATAATTATACTACCGGATAAAATTTATCCTGTCCTAACTCAGTTCGTGATCTAGGTACAGACGCCAGCACATCAAGCTACCCGAAACTGTCAAATTTTCCCAATCAACTTTGCACCTTATGCTTTAGCGATAAAGTTGAAAATCTATTAAAGAAAGACAGATTGTAGTAGCTTGATGTGCTGGCGTCTGTACCTTTTATTTTGTTTTTGTTTTCGGGTGGAAACCTTCAAAAGGCACCCGACCTCCGGCGACCCGGTCGCGGAGTGTGGGATTATTTTTAACTCGCTAAAACCATCCCGGTGATCACCATCAGGAGTGGTCCCAGTTCATCTTAACAGACCAATTCCTGAACCCCCCCGTGTAACGCCTGTAAGGCACATCCCTGGGGAAGTCATGATCTCAGGTCTACCTATGTGCCTTGTTTTTAGTCTTCGTAAGTTTGGGCTTTGATCTTATATTATTTCTATCAAGGTGATGACGTCATATTGAAACTGAAAAATAAAATGTAAAAATAAATGTGAAACAATGTGTAAATGAGTGTATAAGGGTGTGTGTGTATGTTAAATCCTACTAATATTACAAACGTGAAAATTTGTGAGGATGGATGGGTGGATATTTGTTACCACGCAAAAACTACTGAACAGATTTGGATGAAATTTGGCACACAGATAGTTTATAACCAGGAATTAACACTTAGAAAAGATTCCCACAGGATCGATACTTATGCGGGTGAAGCCGCGGGGCCCAGCTAGTAATTTAAAACAATAACGTCTTGTTGCAACGAAATATAAACCGAGTAGTAGTGCGGGTGATGCGGTAAGGCGGTGGGGCAAGTGGCATCCACCGCCGCCGTGCGCACAGAGCATGTAACACAATAGATATAAAAGTACTCTGTGATGTAACACTAGCCGTGCGGCGGCTCCTACCCATTCCACTCCCCCCGCGATCTGCTTAACCCCACACTGTATCCATCAATGTCGGCGACGATACCGTTGACTAATACGTGAGGGCGTTTAGTAGTAATTGTGTGAAACCACCAGCCCGACGATATCGTGTCGTTATCGTCTAATGTGAAAACATACGCTTAACACAGTTACAATCACAATCCGAGAGTTTTGAAGGATATTTCAATCTATTGCTTCATAGGTTTCATGAATTTGTCTACTCACAACTTAAGGTGTATAGATGGCTCACTGACCTTGTGCATGTGGGCGGAGCTAAGCGTCCTACGTAAAACGCGTGCGGTGGCGCGGTACACTAAAACGAAATTCAAAGAATATGCAGAAGCGCAGACATGCCGCACGTAGGTCGCCATTTTTGCCTACGATTCCAGAAGGGAATGGCGGATGCAAGACTGATATATTTTGTACTAGCAAAGCCGCGGGTACCCGCGACTTCGTCCGCGTGGAATTTAAGAAAAAAGTTATTGTTGAGTTCGCAGAGTTTACGATAACTTATTAATTCTGTATTCCGCGTAAAGAAATACCTATGCATGTTTAATGAAATTCTTCTAATATTTCTCCATTTAGTTCTTTTTGATCGTTTTTGCATTTTTAGTTTAATTATTATTTATATTTAGTTTTTCGTATTAGCCTTTTTATATACAATATTTGGTGTACAATTTTCTTGGGCTAAAACAAAAACACTATATTATTATATTATTTATTCAATCAATTTCTATGGAGATTAAGGAATCTTCACGTATAGGATCCACTTATAAACATAACTATACTCCGTTTCTTTATTATGATTTGTTTACATTTGGAAGTACCTAATTAAACGGAGTATAATACAACCTCCCTATTTGAATCGGATATTATTCAATATTTCATTTCATTGGTTTTAATTTTTTTTCGTAGGAACCTATTTTCTTTTTTTTTTCTAAAATAAAAGTAGCCTAAGTTACTCCTTATTCACCTATCTGCTAGTGAAAGTCCCGTCTTAATCGGTCCAGCCGTTTCAGAGATTAGCGGGAACAAACAGACAGACAGACGGACAGACAGACAAAAATTGTAAAAAAAAATATTTTGGTATATTACAAAAACAGTCAGAAGTCGACTAGCAATCTCACAAAACTATGGCATAGCAATATTAGTACTAATGTAATGACCTTCTTCTATAAGAACGTTTGACAACACTACAAATTGGCCACATGATTGTTATTACAAATTTCAATATGGTTCGCAAGCGTTACGGTGGCCAAAGTGGCTAACACTGTACCTCGCATGGCGAACGTTCGGGTTCGAGTCTCACATCAAACATGAAAAATATTTTTTAAGTATTACACGTTTACACGTGAAATAAGAATGCCGAGTTGCTAACCAATAATTATGTTAAATATTCCACAAATAAACGAAGATTCTTTTGTTTTACAATTATTATTTTCAATCTTAGTTGGAAGTAAAAATACTTGCATAGGAAATTGACCCGTTACCTTCTATGAATAAGGAGCACAATCGCGTTTACAATTAATATTTTCAGTAAAAAATAAAAATACTTTCATACGAAATTGTTCCGTAGACTCTAATTGATAAGGAGAATGATCGCATTTGCGAAAACTGACGCGTTGGGTACCTATGTAGTTTTTGAGCGAGTAGCCGTATAAAATACTTTGAAGTCTTGCAATTATTTCGAGTCGGTACCTAGTGTAGGTACGTACTTTGGTATCTGTTTGTTGATGAAAGCTGTTTATTATATTTTATTTTTTGATTAGTTTTTTCTAAGTTATGTTGTTGGTGTAAATGTTTGTATTATCAGTATATAAAAAATGGTCAACAAGAAAATAAACGGAAGGCAATAAAGAGATCTTATTCGACGAAACAAATTGTAAAGTAAGTACCTACTTTTTTGTACACACCATATTTTGTTTGTACAGATTATGACGCGTAATTTCGACGTACATTACAACAGCTCGATTGGTCTAGTGGTCTCGTGCGTCACGTCACTATAGTTTAGTCACTTACGCCCGTCTTCAAATCCAAACTTTTCCATATTTGTTTTGTTTTTTATTTTCTTATTTGATATATTTTTTTAATTATTATTTTACTTTTTGCCGATTTTCTTGTTTGAAAATTTTCAGACTATATTATTATTGCTTACACTCTTTTGTAAAACACTGTAGGTATATAATTTTTTCCGAATCAAGCTTGGTGGACGTTTTTATTTTATTTTTATTATATTACTCTAGATTCTGAAGAAAAATAACTATAGGAATAAAAATGATTGTTTTTATTAAAATAACAATTACTTATTGAATTATTTTAAAAATAAGAAAATAAAAATATGCGCATTATAATTAAAAAATAACAAAACTAAAGATTATGCCGTCTACTGAGATTCGAACCTGGTGATTACGCAGTGAGAATCCGGACAGTAGAGCGCGGAGGCAATCGTGTATCTTATTCGAGTCGCGAAATTACGCTTCTAAATGTAATGGAAGTCGCTCATCGACGAAATCCGCGCGGTGCACCCCGCCGATGGCGGGGACTATTCGTATCCCACTTCATCTGCTTCACCCCCTCAAATTCATAAAAGTCGTCTATTCACCGCCACGTAAAGAAATACCTATGCTAATTTTATTGAAATTCTTCTAATATTTCTCCATTTAGTTCTTTTTGATCGTTTTTGCATTTTAGTTTAATTATTATTTATTTTTAGTTTTTCGTATTAGCATTTTTATATACAATATTTGGTGAACGATTTCCTTGGGCTAAAACAAAAACACTATATTATTTTATTATTTATCCAATCAATTTCATTGGAAATTAAGGAATCTTCACGTATAGGATCCACTTATAAAAAATAAAAAAAACTATAAGTACTCCGTTTCTTTATTATATGATTTATTTATTATTTTATTTATCTTTATTTATTTATTTATTTATTTATTTATTTTTACATTTGGTTAAGTACCTAAATAAACGTAGTATACAACCTCCCTATTTGAATCGGATATTATTCAATATTTCATTTCATAGGTTTTAATTTTTTTTCGTGGGAACCTATTTTCTTTTTTTTTTCTAAAATAAAAGTAGCCTAAGTTACTCCTTATTCACCTATCTGCTAGTGAAAGTCCCAGTCACAGAAATAAATCCGCACAAGAATATGAGAAGGTAGTAATCAATAAACTCAGTAATGCAAATACCTACTCGTAGATTGACAACTAAGAATGCTCATTTTTTATAAATTAAGGTATTTGAAAACATTTTTTTTTTATTGTGAGTAAGTATGTAGTTATTTTCTAAACAGTCAAAATAAAATGGCCTGAAGCGGTTGTTTTAATATTACAAACAGACACTCCAATTTTATTTATTAGATAAAGTTTTAAAGATTTTTATTTACAAGATTAAGTATAGATAGATAGATACTTATTAGTCCATTCAACGAATAAACCAAAAAGAGGTGTAGAGTGCTTGAGCTGGGCCCTGAGCGATTTCTTCAGAAAGTTGCTCAGTGCTTAGGGAGTAAACATACTAAAAGTCCCCGCGTCTAGGAGGTGAGCCGGAGTGGGGGGTATAAAAATTCCCACTTTTGAGTTTTTCGCTAATATCTATAAAACGGTGCGTCGTCGTAGAGAAAACGTATTTTTCTTGACTTGCTTTGCTTTGGCATTTTTATTTATTTACAAATTATCTTATACATATTTACAAAATAAACAATATAAAAAAAAACAGTATTTAGAAATGGCACCACTAATAAAGCGTCCATGCGGACAATAGAAATGGGCCCTCTGCAGCGAGCTAATCTATAAACGCATACTGATACAATTCGTTCATAAATATTTGCACTAACACAGCCAAACGCGCGTAGTCGATCGATAGCCGGGCGGAGCAGCGAGCGACACAGCCACCCCGTCTCAGTGCTAACGCACGACTGCCGCCCGCGCCCGCGCAGAGCACCTTTGAACCTATATCTCAAAATGGGGCATTGTCTTTGCAACTGTTGATTGATTTAAAAACGCTATTTCAAATATGTAGTACCTACCTCTAACCACCAATTTTTCAGTGTAAAAATATTTCCAAACATCAAAGCCGTTTAGAAGTTATAAGCAAATGTTAGCGAAAATAGCGTTTTGGTAAATATTTTTTTAAGGCAAAAGTATTAGCCTTATGAAAAAACCCTGTTTCAAAAATGCTGTACATGAATCTATAGCAAACATATATTTTTTACAGACCTTCTAACCAAACCGTTAATGAGTTATAAGCTTCATAAAGTGACCGAGTTACGGTACTAAACGAGAGTAAGGCCCTTAAAAGACGCAATGAACGTGTCTAAACTGTCAAACTGAAAGAAATTGCGATAAGTTGTCATTTTACGCAAATACCCCTTGATGATGATGATGATGATGATAGGACTCCCTTTTCCGCACTTAGACTCTCATTCGGTCCGTTGTGCGTGGGGCAATTACCCCTTAGGGCTCAAATTCCTTGACAGGACATGCAAACCTTTGCACAGACCGCAGCGAGGTTAATTCAACATCGCAGATTTATCTAGCAGAGTCCTTCCTAGAAGGTAGAATGAAATGAAACCCTTACATAAGAGAATTCACTACTTTATTATCTCACACAAGTGATAAATTGGTTCTTTACAACTAACATCAATAATATGTCTAAAAATAGTTTATTAAGTCTAAAACGAACTCAAAAACACGGAGAATAAATAAAACAAAAGGATTAAATAAAATAATTACTTTATTTGAAGGAATGAGCGATTTGATAGCGTCCAGCACCGTCCAAATTTTGTGCAGACCAGTATTATGATAGAAAACACAAAAAAAAAAATGGGAACCAGAGGTAAAAATAGAACAATCAGCCATTAAGACCTGTCATATTTGACACATGGCAATTTTCTTCAGACAGTGTCTATGGAATAAACTTCGTTCTTTACGTTAGCTGCAGACGACAAGGTTTTCAACATCTCTCAATGGCTGATGGACCTTAGTCTAAAGAATTGTCTTATAATAATATTTTGTGAACTAATGCCTGTCAACAGAAATCAATATTTGACCTGTTAAACCAGACTTCTAAGCTCTATGAAAACTGTTGATATTGTAGTTTAATAATTAAATGTTATATTGAAATCAACCAATAAATAAATGGACAATAAAATTCAGCATATATTTATAGTTGATTTCTATAACAAATTTACACATAAACAATTTTCCTGAAACAACTTAAAAGTACGATACTTACGAATACTAATGAGTTTATAATTAAACATTATCTTATTTACGATACCGGAACTTAAAATTTCAAAGAAACCTGTTTTAGACTAAGGAGTGCGTTATGCGGTCGGTGAGACTTTGAAAAAGCCTAAGTAAAGTTTTTCTTTTTTCATGAATAGTTGTCAAATTTGTACACTAGGCCTTTGTTGACAGCAGTAATTTTGAGCATTTTTTGAGGATTCTAGTGCTTATAAAAATAATGTATCGTGAAAAAGGAAAACTTAGGGACACAGTATAATCCTTCTTATTATGTCTCAGGGTTAGGCTTTTTCAAAAAGTCTCTCTGACCGCATTTCCTCTTAAAAGAACCAACTAGCGTATATGACGAAATGTCAAATAGTCACAAAAGCTTGAAAACCGAGAGAATTTATAACAGTTTAATTAAAAGTTTGGTGACATGAGAACATCGGTTATACGAAGATTATTCTACTTATTATATAAATCTTGTGTGAACAGTGGCGTCGCTAGAAAACATTGTATTCATGATCAACTGTGATGGTTTCTGATACAAGGTGATTTGTGATGACTGGTGTCATAAACTTTGGGGCAATATAGTCAGATGCCTAGTAACGCCACTGAGTGAAACACAGGGTAGTTTTATCATCTTTTTTAAGACTATTTCTAATACATAGAACGATTGTCAGGTGGGGGGGTACAGCGTATGGAATGTTGGACAAAGCACACAGAACCACGGCCCTATCAGGTGTTATTATTACACTATTTTGCTACCAACAGGTAATCAACGTGAAACCAAATAAATTAAGCTAAAGGTCATAAATATATAAGCTTTCCAGTCCGCACAAAGTCAAGTAATTAATTTAGAAAACGAAATTCAAATCCGCCATCTTTTATTCGAACGTCATTTTAAGAATTTCCCGCCATTTCATCGTGGCTAACATGTGCAGAGTCCAATCAAAAGAGGTTTAACACCGAGTGGCGTGGGCATCATTAACATGAAATATTATAATGTCCTACACTTTAATACATTTCACTAATGTCTACGTCCCAAATCATTAGACGATAATAAAGTTCATTACAAGGCGACGTATCACGAGTCGTTTCGTAACGGCAGCGGCTTGCCAACAAATAAAATGAACGGAGAAGAGATCAATAGAAAACATTCAACTTATGCAGCTTTAGGCAAATATCTTTCAGTAAAAGAATCTTTCAGATTCGGCAAGACATTTTCATGACCTCAAAACACCGCATTACTAAATTTTCAAAATATTTTGGCAATAAACACGCGGAAATGCCAGTTCAATTTTATTTGTTTGCTAGTAACAGGTTACACGTTATAAATGACGAAAATCCCAATGCAAAGATTTTAGTCGATATTATTACAACTTCCAAAAATATTCACAAAAAAGAATAATCAAAACACTTAAAATTCATCATACAGAGAGAGAATGGAGAGAAAAATGATATGTTGAAAATAGTCCGCATTTCTCTTGCAATATTATTAGACTTATTTCATTCTAAATCAAAATTAAAACAGAAAAACTCAAGCGTAATACTTAAAGGTACACACTCCGTCTTCAAAGGAAAATTGATTACAAAATGCGACAATACATTGCGTCTAAAGGAACTAAACTCGTTCTTCAACAAAGATTAAGTCAATTTGAAGAAACCAAGAAAACACCCGTAAACAGAAATCATCAGAATTAAAACAAAAAAAAAAACTATTAAAAAAATTGTCAATCAAAGGGAGAAATCACAAAGATTTATTTATACTATGATTCTGATACTGTTGGGCACCAAATTAATTTAAATAATGGTTACTTCACTCTCACCTACTTGCAAATAAAATGAGAATGACAGATGTAAGTTAAAATTATTTACTAGAGGCTGATTTTTCCAACGCCAGATTTTATCCGAGGAATAATTTTGAATTTTTGACAGTTCCATACAACAACTGTCAGACGTCAATTTTATTTCACGAATAAGAATTATCTGTCGATTGAAAAATAAGCCCTAAGTCAAAAGTTTTATTTGTGAGGCTCCATCGTTTTGTATTCGATGATTTTACCAACGTCTATATAATGGGGTGACACTGGTTGGAGCCTAATTTAGAATATTGTTGATTGGTGTTAGTACAGTAGATAATGCTGACGTTTTAATATTCTAAATTAATTTAAAAGCCCATCCTTCCGTTTAATAGGTTCCGGCGCGGCGCGGTAAACGAGACACAATAGAAGTTTTATTGTAATTACGGTTATAGCCGTAGTGCCCTTGAAATTGTTAATCTCAAATTAAAAAATAACCCAAAATATTTAGTTTAATGGATGAACAACAGTATCCAAAGTCGAGAAAAATATAATAAATAAGAAGTAGTGATGTGTAACCATATCCCAGTCGCCGCTACCGCCATCTCTGGGTCAGTTTAGTTTTCGGAAGGCGAGTGTCGGTGCGGGGCGTATGGCGCGTGCGCTGCGTGCGGCGCGTGCGACGTGTGTGGCGTGTGTGCCGCGTGTGGCGCGTGCGCGGCATGTTGCGCGTGTGCGGCGTGTGGTGCGTGCGCGGCGTGCGGCGCGTGCGCAGCGTGTGGCGCGTGCGCAGCGAGCGGCGCCGGTGGCGCGTGCGCGGCGAGCGGTGTCTGTGGCACGTGCGCCTTGTGCTGCTTGTGTTTGTGATGGCGCTGCGGGTGCGAGCTGCCGTATACCTCGCGCACCGACGGGCTGTAAACATACGACACATGTCACTTGGGAGTATGGGATAAGATACAAGCGCTACACGGGTCTTTTGGCGCCAGAATGATATTGACAGAGGTTTTTGATAAACATTTGTGATTTTCTTCGTGAAATTATATTGAGAAAACAAAATGGCGGCGTTAGTTTCAATTTCAGCCAAGCGCCAAAAGATCCTTGTACTATTTGTCAAGTGTAATTCGACACTTGTCACTTGAAAGAGTTACTTGTAACTTGTGGAGAAGCATTCTTTGTACCCTGTTAATTTTATAACGATTTGCATGGTAGCCATTTAACCAAAATTAATCATAATTCAATTATAGATTTCCAGAAATAATAAATTTATTAATCGACAAGCTGTTTCTGATGGGATTGTTCTTCGACAAAAATGACGAAATTCCATAAAATCAAAATTTTTAAAACTTTCATTCCCTATAGAAAACTTTTTCTCGTTAGAGGATGAATTTCCAAAAATCCTTCCTAAGCGTCGTTATAATAAGGGACTCTTGTGCTAAATTTCATGCTTCTAGTACCAGTGATTTAGACTGTACGTTGTCTGTCATCATTAGTGTCAGTGAATGAATGAATTTAAGATTTTCGAAGATGTATTTAATCGGCGATTTTATCGCTTTTCGGAAGCTTTATATACCTAGCAGCAATGCTTCATCTTCCTGCCCAACGATTCTGCATCGTTAGAAAAAGCAATTTTCAAACCGCACTCAAACGGAACAAGTCGTCAGAACGCGAGGCAGCATCGAACTATTTAGACCGGATTTTGTTATTGTGATCGAAAGCTCAGTCGCTAAGATGCATCTACTGTTGCCCTTAGAGTCAATCCTCAATCATCCAGAAAGCGAACAAATCCCTACTCGCTGATACTAAAAGCATCATGTCTAAGAACATAAAACGGGTAACCGAACCTTCGGTCGGATACTACAAGCAAGTTATTATAAAAGAAACGAAGTACAAATACTTTTCACCTTGCAAGAATGCACTGTTATTAAATTCTTGTTTTATGACAAGGACAAGGACACACATCCCGTGTTTAAAGGTTAGATATTTACATGTGCTTAATATGCTTTTAAGCTCACACAGTTGTGTTGATGCAGTTTTGTTGTAGTTCTACAATGCTTCGTTTTGCTGAGTTATTATTTATCCGCCAAACGGACTGTGTGGTCTCCGACTCACTTATTTCGTTAAAAATAATCGTAAGTGACTTGCAAGAGTAATAGTAACTTAATTTCTTGCTTAATTTCTTGCAAAGACATCTTTTTGATGTTATTTATTTACAGTGTTACTTCTATTTTCGTTAAACTTCCTTGCAAACTATTAGCTATATAAGTATATATATTTACAAGAATTATCATGTATATTCTAACACTGAGAAAACCGTTCCAAAAATATTTCATGCACGTAGTCATAAAGCAACTACGCAAAAATTTAAAAAAAGGTCTCCACGTCACAAATATTTACACATTTTGATTTCAAATTCATTCAGTATCTTAAAATAATACCATTAAACAGTACAAATATAATATCCAAACAAGAATCCAAGCCGGTTTCATGCAAGAATATCGAAGACTAATATTTAAAATATATCCACATGCTTAAAATTGGAAACCATAGATAGCAAATTATTATACAAAAAAATCATAATAGCAATAATAATAATAGCCACAAATATATATTTAATACGTTTTTACGCGTTTAATAGTAGTAACGCCTCCTCCATAATCTGGAACTGATTGGAAAATTTTGGAATAAGTTTTTGGAAACTACCACTTTTGGACAAAGTAAGACAGTAATTCCCCAAAATTGTTATTGTTATTTTGTTATGCCTTTTGTAGCTGTAAAAAAAACTGAACTTCAAATGCAGTCCCAAAAGTGGAGAATCTTTCATTTACTCTGCACCACTTATTACGAACGCAAAAGTTAACTAGGCTTTACGGAATTAATTGTTGACGTCACAGAAACCATATGATTAGTACTCTCAATAATGGAGTATCGAGTCATTGGCTTTACGAGCGACTTCGAGCCTTGGGCCCTTAAGCATAGACATTATTATTCCAAACACAAAAACCCACGTTAGGCTGCCTTTCCACCAGAGATGAGCGAGGATGCGTAGAGAGGGATGTGTGAAACCAACCAATAACATCGCTTCATCTTTATAGCTTGAACTAAGTTAGCGTTGGTATTGGTTAGTTTCAGACACATTCCCTCGCTACGCATCCTCGCCCATATCTGGTGGAATGGCAGCCTTATTCTAACCATTCCTGAAAAAAAAACCAAGTTAGTGTTCCTCTGGAATAGTCAAAAAGTTGTTTGAATAATAAATTACCTGGACGGCACTGTGAGAGGGCTGGCGGCAGTTCTGATTGATCGGCGGGCGGAAGGTCGTGATGAGCCGCTGTGACGGCGCCCAGACCCCTCACTACTTGTACTGCAATAGATACCATGCGTGCTAACTACCCAAAGAGGCGGGTACACTGATACTCATACTTTTTGAAGGCACCATTAATTTTAACTCCTTGGAGTACGTGAGGGGTTTTAGTTCTCATTTAAATTGAGATACCATTGTTGTACTGATGGTTGAGAAACTTGAAGACATATTACCAATGCTTGAGGGAAGAGTAATTTTATAATTAAGTACATTCTTTCTTGCTTGCTTAAATAGTCTTGCAACGACAATGTCATCATATTAATAAGATGGTAATTATTTACAGTATGAAAGTTTGAAGTGTGCGAAATACAGGAACTATTGTAGTAACGAATTTTCCAATCATAGGAAATTGTGCATTTTCGCAAATGACAGTGTCAAAAAGATATTTTTTCAAACTACATATGTTTCTAAAACATGTCTTATAGACAGTTTTACTTTTCGTGTTGTGCATTTTTATGAATGTATATACCGTGGCAATATTACGTGTCGTCAATATAACCGCCTCTTTACAAATAAAAATAAGAATGAAAGATAAATACAAAATAAAGAAAAATAAGCCAAAGTAAACCAGAGAAATAGGCACACATACATGCTGCGACTACATGGATACAACTGTGAACTACATGTTATTAAATAATGTGCTTATAATTATAATAATTAATTATAATTATTATTAACACTACAGGAGGGGGGGAGTTTCTTGCCCTCACAAACTAGGCAAATCCCCTGCCGTGTAGTCCCGACTCCCGAGCTACAGGCAAGTGCCTAGTTTTGTGGTCACCATACATTTTTTTCTTGTGCAATATGATTATTAATAAATACAGTTTAATTTGCTATAACAGTAGGTAACAGTAAGTAATAACAGGCGCACGGGTAGATCGATCAGGTTAAGCTACGCTTGCCGCGGTTGGTCCGTGGATGGGTGAGCATCTTCACATACCGAGACCCCTCCGTGCCTCGGAAAGCACGTTAAGCCCTTGATCCCGGCTGTCATTCGTGGATCTTTGACAGTCGCTATGGGTCATCCGAAGCCCGAAAGTTTGACAACCAGTCTTACCAAGGGATATCGTATTACCAGTAACTGGGTTGTGGAGGTCAGATAAGCAGTCACTCCATGTAAAATACTGATATTCAGCTGCATCCGGTTAGACTGGAAGCCGACCCTAACATAGTTGGAAAAGGCTAGGCAGATGATGATATTTTAATTTGTTTATGCTACAAATATTCTGTGTATTCATTAAGAATCTGTTGTCGTAGCATGTTAATACTATTGCCAAACAAAATAACCAACTACTTCAAATTAAACCTTCATCCTTTTTGGATTTTTTTCCATGTCGTTGGATTTAATGATTTTTGACTTAGGGTTTTTTCTTTTACGCTGTGATAAGTCTGTAAAGCCAGGTTTACACGATGCGATGTCATTGCCTGTGACATACAAGAAGTTGAAGCAATAATAACACAGGTCAACAAATTTTTTTCCAAGAAACCAGACTATACTTTTCCGAAGGATTTTGATTCGCTGAATTCAAATCCGGCCTCAAAATTGCTCTGCTACGTCAGGGTTTCGAGATATCCTAACCTAAAAGTGCAAAAAATACCGTTTATGCTCATTTTTGAGGTTATGTAGCACGGCTGATCCTATTTTCTTTCAAAAATTATTAATAGCATCTCAAAGGACTAGTCTTCCTCTTTAAAATGACGTTGAGTTTACTCAAATATCTTTTTTTTTCGCTGAGAAATTGCATTTTGAAATTTTCCAATAGACTGTATGTGTTTGAATTCTCAAACCTAGAACAATCCACGTACACGAAAATTTCAAAATGCGATATCTCAGCGAAAAAAAAAGATATTTGAGTAAACTCAACGTCATTTTAAAGAGGAAGACTAGTCCTTTGAGATGCTATTAATAATTTTTAAAAGAAAATAGGTTCGGCCGTGCTACATAACCTCAAAAATGAGTAAAAACGGTATTTTTTGCACTTTTAGGTTAGGATATCTCGAAACCCTGACGGGATAGAACAATTTTGAGGCCAAATTCGAATTCAGCGCGTCAAAATCCTTCGGGAAAGTATAGTCTGGTTTCTTGGAAAGCGTGTTCGTCAAATTTTGTCGCCCTGTGTAATAGTTGCACTGTCTAAACATGATGACGAACAGCTCCGAACGCAACATAGAAACTGGGAGTGTGCGGATTGAACACGTCCATGGAAACTGACCCCCAGTTTCTGCGGGTGAATATGTCCAAGAGTACATTTACCTCGGCCAAATAGTATCCTTCCAGGCGAGACAGGACAAAGAAGTCGCTCGCCGCACAGAAAACGCCTGGAAGAACTATTGGTCGATGAAACGGAATGAAAGGACCCCTCCCGCTTTCACTGAAACGAAAGCTCATTGACATGTGCGTTCTTCCCACCCTCAACTACGGAGCACAAACATGGTCTCTTACAAAGCGTTAAAAGTCCGCACTTGAAGTCTGCCATTGGGCTATGGAACGTAGTATACTAGGTTTGAAACTCACAGACTGCATTAAGAACTCTATACTTCGTTCCAGAACACAAATAGCTGACGCTGGCCGCCCAGCTGTTAGACTAAAATGGAACTGGGCTGGCCATATCTGTCGCATGTCGGAGCAGCAATATGCAAAAGCCACCACTCAGTGGATCCCCAATGGCAGGAAACGACTGCGCGGCAGGCCCAGAAAGAGATGGATGAGCCGGACTCCTTCTTAAAGGATTGGCTCACAATCGCAGTAGACCGGGAAAAGTGGAAAGAGGGAAGGGTAGGGCTGCCATCCGTCCGGGTTTCCCAGGATTTGTCCTAGTTTAGAGGGTGTCCGGGGAGCGTCCGGGCGGGGTTTTATATAGTGCCCGGGTTTTACCCGGACACTGTCTATGTTAAGGCAAATCTGACTTTAAATTATTTGCAATAAATTAAAGCATAAATCATAGTTAAAAATTCGCCGCGCGGCATATACTCGTATGTATACCCCGTGTAACATCAACGACTTTTTTTTTTTGTTGGCCCCGAAAAAGTCTTTATTTTACTCAAATGTCCGGGGTTTTTGAGGTTTTTATCCGGGGTTCGTAATTTAGGATATGGCAGCCCTAGGGAAGGGAGCCCTTTGTCCTGAAGTGGGGCAACACAGGCTAATAATAATAAAATAATGTCTAAACAGTGTTTATTAGATGCAGTGTTTGTACGCCACAAGCAAGAAACGCATCGTCTAAATGGGGCTTTACATTCCATCACGAAGTTTTTTTTTTATCTCAAAATATCTTTAATTTCTAATGCAATATTTCTTATCGATCTACCGAAGTATGATACTCTACTACCAAGCAATACTCAACTCTATACCTTTACAATAAGGTTCTGTATACTACTTACTTGGGCACAGTAATAGCTGGAGTAGGCGGTGCGGGCAGGGCGAGACGCTGTGGCTCGCGACGAGCGGCCTGGATGGCGGGGCGGCCGCGACCGCCAGTAGCGCTGGATGCCTTGTACTGGAACTCCCTGGAATTTTTGCCAAAACGTTTGAGTAAGGTATAAATTAATATCAGCACCCTAATTGCGTACCACACTGTCAATAACAATCTGAATGATTTTGAAGGATATTGGTAACCCATTGCTTAATATGTAACAAACTCACTTTAACAAACTCACTTCACCTAAGTTTTCACGGTGAGATTTTTAAAGAATTGACCGGCAGTATTTAAGATTTGTCAAAATAAAAGAACACAAATGAAGACTTTCAAATGTTTTACCAAATATTATCCAATGGCCAATTCCCATAATAAATTTAAAAAGATCAAAATGTAGTCGCGTCTAGGGCTTGCAATATCCGTTCATTTTTACTATCCGGATATTACGAATATTAATATTTTACTATCCGGATAATCCGGATAAAGCGGATAATACGGGTATTTTTCCGTTTTTATCATAAATAAAACTAATAAGCTTTTGTAACACGTTTTAATCAGTCTCTCAAGCAAAATGACAAAAAAAAATAATAGGTAAACTGTACCAATATTTCAAGTAAATCACATAAAAAAACTAGTTCACTTTCTAACATTATACAATAAAATACCGATACCACAAATAATTTGTACCTATTCTTCTCATACTAAAAACTATTCTAATTAAAAATGAGATCTTACATTTATCACAAATCACAAAATCCCAATCAAATCAACTTATTTAAAACATAATAATTCAATAAAAATATCACGTTCCCTGACAAATCAGCTCAATTATTAAACAACAATAGTATAAATCAAATTTAATAGAACAAAAATTAACAAAATATCTCAAAATAATCAAATAGCCCTTTATAATAAAATATTACGTAATTCTTAAATTATTTTTTATCCAAATTCTGGTAATATGATCTTAAAAAGCTTAAACTATCTAATGAATCTTCTTTCATAGAAGTTCTCAAATGGTTACATAAATATCCTGTCGCAGAGAACACTCTTTCTGCTTCAACGCTGGTCGGTGGTATTGATAAAAGTAGATTGTAAACCCTTTCTAAATTCCTGCTTCTCTGACCATTCTCATCAAATAGTGCCATCTCTACTCGAATTGTGGTGTCTAAATCATTTGTTGAAGAAGTCCGTCGCTGCGCAGAAGATGGCTGGCTCATAAACCGGATGATTTCTTCTCGTATTTGTGTTTTAATTGATACGCTTCCAGTTGAAGAAGAGCAACCTTCTGTATCTTGAGTATTATGCGCTGAAGTTAAGACTGTTTGATCTGGTTGTTGTGTGTCAAAAAATGTAGAAAGAATTTTAACAATCGTCTTTCTCACAGATTCGTTTGAAGGATTTTCAAAAGGACTGTCGTGTGTACTTCGCTCTTCATAAAAATTGTGAGGGTTGTGTAAATATGTCATGGTACCGATTAGTTCTAGAACTCGTCGTTGTGATATTCTTCTTTTGAGTGATAGTAGAAGTTCATTACTGATAATGCTATCTTTTTGAGATAATTTCTGAATCATAAATCTTAACGCTGTGTCAGCAGTCAGTAAGTTTGCATCTTCTTCACAGATCGCTTCTACCGTAGCTTTAATTATATTAAGGGATTCCGAAATTTCTTTAAGATGTTGTAATTCCGTATCAGTAAATGATATATCAGATTTAAAATCAATTAATGCTTTGAAAACAGAATCTTTTATTAATAAGAACCGATCAATCATATTAGCAAGACTGTTCCATCTTGTTTTGCAGTCTAAGATAAGACGAACATTCTTTTGTTCTCCTTCTGCGGTGTATTTATAAAGCACCTCGGACTTGGTCGGTGATTTTTTAAACATCTTGACTACTTTTCTAACTCTTTGTATTATTTCGTTATAATCTTTGTTTCTTAAACAAACTTCAGTTCTACGACCGGATGCATGTACATTATTTGTAGCTACAATAAAACCTTCTTCACCATCGGAGTCTTCAAATTCTTGTACATCTATATCTTCTGTACTGTCATCATTATCAGTATTGTCTTGTGCAGCAGCAGGCTCTTTTTTATTATACAGAACGTCTAGAACTCCTAGCTGAATCCCGTGTGCATAACACAATTGGTGGTACACTGGTGTTTTTTTTCCTAGAGCACACATCACCGAAGCGCCATCTGTTACCAGGCAAATAACATCATCGTTCAGTGACAGACCATACTGTGCCAACTTTGATTTGAGAAGGTTAAGGCAATTATCCGCCGTACCTTTACCTGACATCAACGAGAGTCCTAAATTTCTAAATGATTTGTTTTTAAACTGTGTAGAGTGTATATTTATGTTCATAAATCTTTTATTTTGAACTGATGTCCATTCATCCAGACTTACTGCAAAATTGCATTCCCTCGATTTCAATCGGTCCAATTCTTTCTTCAGGTCTAGCTTTAATTCTTCACAATGATTTAAAACAATCTTTTTAATTGTGTGGGGTGATTGTGGTAATTTTAAACCACTTTTAAAAAAAAGTTTACGCAATGTCTGAGATGTACAGAAAGCACTGAATGCAAATCCGTCTAGAGCTGCCAATTTAGAAATCATCACTTCCATACTCTCGTGCTCATCAGACTTAAAATAATCGACTATTTTAGCTTTTTTATTAGGTGTCACATTTTCCTCAGAATAAGACGTGGATGCTTGTGTCGAACTACTTGGCTGGCAAACCGATGTGCCTTCTGGTCTTGAAGTGCTTTGATTTTTAACATTAATTGAATGTTTTGATCGAAGATGATTATGTAAAGCTGATGTCGATCCTGCGATTTTCAAAACTTGTTTACAAATATTGCATTGTGCCTGAGCACCATCAACACTGCGTTTAAAATGCTGCCAGACTGAGTTTTTCATTTGCGAACATTTTTTGTATTCAAAAAATTGAGTTTTGGATGCCATTTTTAGCAAATCTGAATATTTTTTTTATCACAAAAATCTGAAAACAAAGAAAAGCCCTATTTAATTTTGAAAATTCTAGACTTATTAAACAACATTGACACTATACGAGTTAATAGAAGTAAGTACATTACTATCAACAGCCATAATGAAAGTGAAAAATTTAAGTTACGTACATTTGACTGCATCGGCTTTTTACACAAACTTAACACAACACCTCTCTACATGGAATACAACTTGTTTATGAGTGTACGAAGGACCGGACCGCCGCCGGTTGACAATAACAATAAGGGGCTCAGCGTGGGTGAAAAGTTTAAAACACTGGAACTGGTTTTAAGTGAGAAGCTGCTTCTCACTTAAAACCAGTTCCAGTGTTTTGTATTGTAACGCACGCACAGTTGCTGCAACTGTGCGTGCGTTACAATACAATACAATGTTGAAAATGCGTGTAGTATGGATTTGAGTTAAAGTTAACAAGTGGTCAATGTTGTTATGATCTCTGTCACTAAATTGACTTATTGTGATTTGTGAAGTGAATAAATAATTGCAAGAGTGATTAACTATATTAAAATAATAAATAAAGTAATAACAGTTATGTACTTTATGGATGACAGCTTTTTATTTAATACTAGCAGCGCCCCGCGGTTTCACCCGCGTCAGTTTCGATCCCGTGGGAATATCGGGATAAAAAGTATCCTATGTGTTAATCCAGGAAATGGTCTATCTATGTGCCAATTTTCATCCAAATCTGTTTAACGGTTTACGCGTGATTGAGTAACAAACATCCAAAACACTTAAATGGGATGTCATTTATCAGATATTTTTCCCGTTTTTGCAACATTTTTCTTTGATGCTTCGCTCCTATTGGTCGTAGCTTAATGTTCTACAGCCTAGAGCCTTCCTCGATGAATGGACTATCCAACGCAATAAGAATTTTTCGATTCGAACCAGTAGTTCCTGAGATTAGCGCGTTCAACCAACCAAACAAACTCTTCAGCTTTATAATATTAGTATTGATTTAAAAGAAAAATACAACTATCCGTAACATCCGAAAAATCCGGATGCTGATGCAAGTAAAATCCGGATTTCAAAATAGGCGGATATCCGGATAATACGAATATCCGGTTATCCGGATTGCAAGCCCTAGTCGCGTCTCATGTCTGCGACAATCAATGTCAAAATTGTAGCGAAATTAAAGGTGTTTTGAAGGTTCAGTCTTATAACGTTCAAGTTGACGTACGTACGTAGATGTTAGTGGATGTTATCATCATTTCAACAATGCTATTTGAAAGTACTCAAAAAAGGTAAATTAAACGCTACAAAACAGGGAAGAAATATAAGTAGGATGTCTGCAATAATACCTCTGATTCCTGCAAACCTATTGCAAAACGCTCCCGATTCACTAGAAATGAGACGCTTTCGTCTTTATTAAAAAAAAATGTATATTATGAGATATGGATGTTTGGAAACTTGATTATTTTGCAACTTGAACGTTTTGAGATGTAGATATTTTGCAACTTGGAAGTTATGAGACTGAACCGTTTTGAACAGATCGAGACAGATTAGAATGCGAACGTTCCTAAAAATCCGGTCCCATTATTTTTGTGTACCGCCATTCTTACATTAACTGCACACATAAGAATTCCGCGATAAAATATTTGAAAGCATGCTCCTGGCTGTCTCGAGCCACGGCTAGCGTTATTTATCTACACCTGTAACTTTCTATCAACAATCTGAACCTAATGCCTTAAGTAATAAAGTACACAATCACCTGTCAAACTCTTCGGCTTCCTCCTCCTCCAGGTTTATGTACTCCTGGCGTTCTTCGGCGTCACCTGTGTAGTAGTTCTGTTCGCGCTCGATCAGGTGAGCCCTTTCGCCGATGTGGTGGCCTGGAAAAGATAATACAAGGTCAAAGTATAAATAATAAAAAATAAATTTTTATTCCCATACTTCAAGTTGGTGTGCACAAAATCGCCCAAAAAGAAATGAAATCATTTTTTTTTACTTTTTTCATGTTTAGATTATCATACCCATCACGTATGCGGAGTTTAACTCATTTAATTTAACTCAGTATTTCATTTTAAATTCGGAAATCATCTAAGTAGACTAAAAAAAACTTTACGGTGCGGTATTTGTAGTGAGTTGGAAGCTCTGAGTGTTTTTTTCAAAAAGTAAGTAGTAATTTTAAAATGTCTCTAGGGCTTTTAGCCGCACCACGAGGACAATAAAATGAAAGCATAAATTTCAATTTAGTTTCAAAGCACTTGGATTAAAAGATCTTGTAGCGAAAGTCTCGAAAATAAACCATTGGTACGTTAGTAATATTAAATATTCTGTGCCATTGGGTGATTAAAGGGGACAGGCTGTATTACCATTTATTTGGAAACTAGCTTCTGTAAAGATATTAAATATCTTCATGAACCTAAATCGTTGTCTAACGCAATCACGTTAATTGCTGCTAGTAACAAAATGTTCGAGGAAAATATATACAAACGAAATATAATTCACGTTTCCATAAAACATTTCGCAACCCAGAGGAGCACAAAAGGCAGCCCTATCAACGTCAAACTTTTTACCTTTTAGGACAAGCGAAAGTTTTCCCCGAGTTTCGAAACTTGCACCTTTAGGTACCTTGCGATATAAGTATCGCACGTGTCTGGGGTGCCAAGCCTCGTGACTACAGGCCTCCATCCATACCAATATTATAAATTCGAAAGTAACTCTGTCTGTCTGTATGTTACCTTTTCACGCCTAAACCAGTGAACGGATTTCGATAAAATTTGGCAGAGAGATAGATTGCATACCGAGGAAGGACATAGGATAGTTTTTATCCCGATATTCCCATGGGATCGACACTTATGCGGGTTAAACCGCGGGACGCTGCTAGTTATTTATATGTGTAGTTGTCACTAAGGACAAAATACATTTGGAGCCTGTATTCCCCTAAGAAGAGATAGGTAGGTATTGGTATGAGGAGGTAGGTAGGCAAACGGAGCTGTAAACATTATAAGTCTATAATGTTCCCACCTGCTGGGACACATGGCTGCTCTCTGTGAGAGGAACCAACCACGCAGATCCAGTGCGGATTGGTAGATGTCAATGTTTTCGAATTTTTGGTTCTAGGATATGCCGGTTTAACGGAGGAGGAAACCAGTTTAACTACAGGCGCATATGCGCTCACAATGGTGAAGTCTTCACCATTGTGAGAGCAGTAGCGATGAAATAGTTTACACAAAGATAAAACCTCTCTGGGTACAACTCGGTAAGTCGCGGTCGTTTCCACTGGCTCACTAATGATAAATGATTTTATTTCTGTAAGTAGGTTTGTACAAACACTTTTCAACATCAATCATATTTTAAAAACTAGATGAGGTCCGCGTTTCCTATCTGACTACTCTAAGAAGAAAGGCCGAAACAAACTCAGAGGTCACAGTCTCTTTTAAATTCCAGACATAATCTTGATCATGTGAAGACCATGTAGCGGGAGCGGCCTGCCTCGTGACACAGTGCTCTAAAAATTTATATCGCTGTCACATCACACAAATACATTTGGCGTGACAAACAAGTCGGAATAATTCTAATACCGACAATTCATCGTATAAGACGTAACAAGAAAACTTCCATGCGTATTAAAATAATAAAACCTACTGAAATAGTCGACTGGTTGTCACTCCGATGTCACTTCTCTACATAATTACATGAGCCATTTATGTCTGTTCGGGAGTGTTTTCTGTTAGTCGGGTTTAAATGTACGGCAAAATGTTGGTTAGGACGTTTATTACTACGTTTATTACTGAACGAAATTATTATATGTATTTTTTTTTTTATTTATGTAAAACATATTCCGACTTTTCTATTTTTTAAGTAGTTGCGGGTAGAGGTACAGACGCCAGCACATCAAGCTAACCGAAACTGTCAAATTTTTCCAATCAACTTTGAACCTTATGCTTTAGCGATAAAGTTGAAAATCTATTAAAGAAATTTGACAGGTTGTAGTAGCTTGATGTGCTAGCGTCTGTACAATAACGAATTCTCCCCATGGATAAGAAGTCAGAATATGTTCAGGTTATGCAGGATAGGATTGTTGCCATCGCGGGCAAAACCTGGATGAGGCTGGCACAGGAGCGTGGGGATTGGCACAAGAAAAGAGTGGCTTATGCCCAGGCCCAACAGTGGGCGAAGTCAGGCTGTGGGTGATTTTGATGCAGGATAGGGTATGAAAATAAAAATGTATATGAAAATCCAGCATGTTTGGAATTTTTATGGAGTCAAAAATTGTAAAGGTGCTGCCACACTGCTGTTTAAAAAAGTTTACAAACATTTCCTAACACTAATACATTTGTGATCGTATGTAAACATTGTGATCGTATGTTTCTTAACAAATGTTTACTAACGTTTGTAAACATTTTTAAACAGCAGTGTGGCAATACCTTAATACTCCTGGGCTCGAGCATGAAGCAAGAAATAAGATTCTTATTAAAATAATTATTATGATTCATGATTGTGTTCAACAGATCCCATTAAAATAAAAAAGATACCATCAATACCCATTGTAGATGAATAAAACAAAAGAATAAACCAACAAAAAAATGTAATCCTACTACAGCCGTCGAGTTTTTCACAAGGCATACAAAAGCAATGGAATTTTTATACACCGACAACAAACGACATACACCGATATTTTGTTTTTTTTATTTACATACACGATTTTTTTTTAAACATTCCATGTTATTTGTACGAACGTTAGCACTATTCAGAAGTAATATTTTGTGGAGGGAGATCTCATAAACCGACACTCGACAGCAAACGTTTTAAAATCTCAAAACATTTATTTCATTCAAATTTACACTTTTACAGGCACTTTTGAATTGTTTACATTTTATCAGTTGAGTCAGAAAGTTGAAGCTAGTTGCCCATTCCATAACGTAGATCTCTATGGAGAAGTATGGGCAAGAAACTCCGCAACGCTATATGCGATATACCGAAATTATTTGCAGGAAACCAACCGCAAAAATAAACCGTGACCTCTACTACTCTCCAATGGAATATTCTGTAGTGCAAATAAATTAATCATGATTCAATATCATTTCATTTTATAGATGGATGCTGCAGATAACAGGACACAGATGTATGTGATTATTTTGTAGTTTAAAATATGAGAATTATTTTATAATAGTTTATCCCCTTTCTCTCCAAAAATCCTTGATAACATTAAAGGTAGACACGCAAAATTCTCCAGACATAAACACAAAAAAAATCCGCCCACACTTATTTTAGCAGCGATCAAAGTATTACAAGCACTATCCACAGATTAGTTTACCGAATATACATTAGACAAAAACGGATTGCGTCACCTAAGTCTAAAAATAAAGAGAGTAATGACTTCATACGGACGTGTGGAGGTGCCACTGGAAGAATACAGGTGGAAACCAGGTAGGATCAGAAGAACCAGTTAATAAACAAAATGGTGGACCGATGAACTGGTGGAAGTGAAGGTCGCAGGAATCCGCTTAATGCGAGAGGCACAGGACAGGACTCGTTGTTCTGGCGTTTGAAATCAAGCTTCAACTAATATTATAAAGGCGAAAGTTTGTGTGAGTGTGTCTGTGTGAGAGAGAGAGAGAGGGTGTGTGTGTGTGTGTGAGAGAGAGGGTGTTTGTGTGTGTGTGTGTGTGTGTTTGTTACTTCTTCCCGCTCAAACGGCTGGACTAATTTTGATAAAATATTGTATGGAGGTAACTGACACCCTGGATTAACATATAGGCTACTTTTTATCCCGATATCCCCACGGGGCGCAGCTAGTTGATCATAATTATGTTCGAAAAATTAGTCTGCTCAACAACGTTAATAACGAAAAAATGAAAGACATTGAAAGGCATTGTTAGTGTGTTCCGTTGTACTTCTTAGATTTCCCAATAGACAATTTGACTATAGCATTGTACCAGTGAATGATAACAGTACGTCGACTACGATAGGAAGTTAAATGAGAAAAACGACGACGATAATGAGATTAGTTAGAGACCTAAACTCGTATCCTCTTTCGGAACTGCTAAACCATACACAAGACTAGGCAGGGTTTCCAAGCTGTTCTTATATCACTGGTTCTATTGTTGCTTATGTTTTTATGTGCACGTATTTCTATGATAAACAAACCAATTTTTCTTTATACTTCACATTCTCTAGTCTAGCTAAATTTGTTTTCTATATTACATGTGAAGTGGGCCTTCTCCGCTTTATTGTTGACTGTTACGGCCTACAGGTGAAAACATTTGGCGCGAGGAAGATACTTTGCGCGCCAGAAAGCATGACTCGTCTATGGCCCATTCTACTGTTCCGGAAATCAATGCGCTCATAGTAGATGGCATATTTAATGCTTCCACTGCTGATATACAGGCCTCTCTGTGAGAGGGACTGGGCTTTCATATACCACGCGGAAACAGTGCGGATTGGTAGATATCACTGTCACTCAAGATGTTTTTCTTCACCATTTTGAGAACAATGGTGATGAAATAATTTACAGTAAAGCGCCTGCCTGGGATCGAACCCATGACCTAAAACTCATAAGTTAGGGCCTTTACCACTGGGTCACCACTGCCCTGGCATATTTACTTTGGTGCAATTATCGGTATTCCATTCAACAGCGGCACTAGAGCGGCAGAGCCATCAAAATCAATAAACTGAAATAGAGCGCGGCCGCGTGAATGAAATATTTATAGCCTATATGCATTTGTAGCGAATGTGAATATTCATAATATTCTCTTTCGCTCGCTCTTGCATCCTATGTCTACGGAGCCCCGCTTCGCGCTTCGCGGGGTTCCTATTTCTGTGTAAAGGGTTTAAAGTAACCTAACCAAACCTAACCTCTGGATGCCCTTCGCTCGCTCTTGCATCCTACGTCGCCTATCGACCGATCGCAACCATGCAACCCGTGTAGGGAGAACTGGTTTGGCCTAGGCGAGAGTGAATGACAGCGTGACGGTTGACAGGGGAGTATGGAAGAAGAAAACGTGTTGCGCTGACCTCGAGTAACATGGGACAAGGGCAGGAGAAAGCCGCATCAAAATCCATCGTAAGAGCGGTTCTGCATTACATCCGATCCGAGTCCGAGAAATGCCGGTTCGAAGTGACCATAGTCCTATTTGTATGAGGATCCTAGATCCGAACTCTATCCTTCCGAATTTAGAACAGTCCCAATAGGCGTGGCGACAGTATCAAATAATCAAAGATTTAATGATTTTAGGGGAAAGTACACATTAAAAGGATTTAAAACACTGATTTAGTTTTATTTAAAAACTTGAGATTAATCGGATTTTCACTAAAATAAAAGATGAAAATACGGCATTCGGCCATTTTGACTGAAACGCCAATCACAGCGCATGACGTCACGCCTATGTAAACATCACTTGCGTTTTGTTGACTACTACCGATTACGCATTTGGATCGATTTTTTATTAATTTAAGTGTAATTTATCCACTCCACTTGACTCTACAACACGAATCTATAACAACATGGTTTCGCCTTGCGAGCTTTAACCATTGAACTCTTATTATTTGCTTGTTTGGGACATACAGTATGTTAACTAACAGAGGGCGTTCCCGTTAACCCGCAATAGTATAGCATCCATACATGCTAAAAAAAATATTACCATTCGAAAATAAAATGTTTTTTTTTTTTATATATTAAAATATTCACTAAAAATCGAAAATTTTTACGTTAAAAAAACACTCTGTACACGCGTACTTGAAGGACAGCAATGTCGGAATTTATTTAATTAAATAAATTAGAATTAATTAAATAAATAGAGTATCAATTTACGATTTTTAGTGAATATTTTAATATAAAAAAAAAAAAAAAAACATTTTATTTTCGAATGGTAATATTTTTTTTAGCATGTATGGATGCTATACTATTGCGGGTTAACGGGAACGCCCTCTGTTAGTTAACATACTGTATATAAACACCTTGTTGGGAGTGGTTATTGATGTGTTTTTACACTGAGGCACTGCACACCACTTATACACTTTGGAATTCATTTTTATCAGATGAAATATGCAATGTTTGGTTTTGTCAACACGCGCAGTCAGAGGAAAGGTAAACACTAAACGTAAAATGTGTCAAATGTGTCAGCTTGACACATTTGACGTTTAGTGTTTACCTAGGCGTGACATCAGACCCGACGCCATGACACTGCGAGCTGTTTTCGCGCGCTATTGAAAAAATATTAGAAAAATGTCTTTAAACTTCGTTCAACTTTAGTTTATAACCGAAATATAGGTTTTTTCGTAAATAGTAAATGTGTATGTACATTACGGAAGAGGATTTCAAAATCATTCGTCATCCCTATTCCCAATTCGGATCTTGAATTTGGACTTGATTCGGATGTAGTGCAGAACCGCTCTAACGGGCATACGTAGGTACAGACACGAAAAGCGACTATTTATTGGTGAAGCATAGTTTTATACACACCGTCGTAGTTCGGGAGATTATGTATGTACTTTACAGTTTACACCACATTATCACGGGTATAGTAAATGCAGTTTGTTTATTTTCCTAAGCAAGTTCCTTTATTGTTTCTTTCCCACACGTCTTGTAAAAAATCCCAGAACTATCAAGATTATAGAACTAGCGACGAGAGCATCCATCAGCCGTATTATGATAATAGAACTTGACAGTAGATAAATTTATTTCATAGTGCAAAAGCGTGGGTGCGTAACGTTCGAAAATTAGCTAGTCCCGACTAATATCGGAGTGATTAGCAACATAATGCTCATTTTTAGAATAGTGCTGAACAGAAATATCTTTAACAGAAGGTATTTATTTCACGTGACAAATTATTTTTCTCATTTTTATGCATGTCATTCGTCAAGATATTTTGTCCGATTTTTGAGTAGTGCTCATATAATTTAAACTGCTTTTAAATATTGCCTTTTCCGTTGTTACGTAGGTATTTATTAAAAAACGATTGGGAAGTATTCATATTTAACAATACGTCATATTATAAAACCACAAAACACAATACTTTTCCTTAATGTTATTATTACATTGAAGAAAAGAAAATAAAATTTTGTTAGACTATACTGCCCACGTCCCACTGCTGGGCAAAAGCCTCCCCCAAATCCTTCCAGGAACTGTTCTCCCGCCCCACTTCGAACCAGCCCTCGCGGTTCGCGTCCGGGTCATTTTGCCATTTCTTTTTGGGCCGGACGTCAACTCCGCCGTCCCTCTTCAGGCACCCATTGTGTGGAGACTTTTGCCCCAATCAAACTCAAACTCAAAGCATTTATTTCAATTAAACCATTTACAGGCACTTTTGAATTGTCAAAAAGTCGGTCAGTCAGAAAATATGAAGCTAGTTGCCCATTCCAAAGCGTAGGTACCTATGGAGAAGAACGGGCAAGAAACTCCATGGACACTCTTTTAAATTATATTTTTACAAAAAATATTAGTTAGGTACATCATTAATGTGAATTTATAATTATTATGTGAGAACGATGTAAAAAAAGACGTACGCGTTAAAAGCGTCCAGATTCTCATTTGAGCCTGGCAGCCTTCTTTACTACATCCAGTATGCCCGTTTTGGAACGCAGCGTGGTGTTCTGAATTTTTCTTTTTACATTCAGAATGCTGCATTCCATCGCTCTTTGGCAAACTCCAAAGCGAAACATATGCGACTCGGTGAGGGACCAGGTCTGAGCACAGTAGGTTAGGACAGGCTATCCTGCCTGTCCTAACCTACTGTGCTCAGACCTGGTCACACATCAGTCGGGGGTTGCGGAAGGATTGTACATTCCCGCGACCCCCGGCGTAGGTGTGAGATGGAACACCGGGGTGGTTTTTAAACGGTTTTATTTAGCTCACCCCGTTTTTAATCAGTAAATCTGACAGGCCCCTCCGCCCGCCTCTGGGCGGAGGACATCCATGAGGATTTTCCACCCCGAAAACATAACAAAAAAAGGCAGGATACACGTCGTTAATATTGTACTTAATAATTTATTTGATTCAACTACCTTATCGATATTTTTTATTTTAATGTCTGTGAAGACGGAAACCTTCTGGCCAGGGTGGCATGCAACCCTTCCTTTTTAGCGTAGTTGGGTAAAAAGCGAAAACATTAGATTAAAAGATGTCTTTGTGTCTTTCAAAATTATTCCTAGTACTACTAACAGTACTACAGTTTAAACATTACATTTTTTTTCCGCATCTTTAATTAACCATTCAATAGGCAATTGACGTAAACGTTAAAGAGTCAAGTACAATGTGACTTGACTTTTTGTCGTTTTTTGCAGAAATAAATACAAAAAAAAAAACAGTATGCTATGGTCTGTTCCAAAGTATAATCTAATGAAAATGTAAACAAATGGATCAGAAAACGTACCTGTGGATGACAATTTGCAGTGACTTACAAATTGAGTGAAATACATACTTAAACCCGAAATTCTAATTTAAAATCACCCTAAAATGATTCTCATTTGATTAAGGAGATTAATTTTACAATCTCAATTCTCGTCAATGATTTTTCAATTACAATTTAGTAATGATATTCAAACAATAATAGCTGATTTAAAGTGGTTAGGCCTTCTAAATACAAATAAACGTTTTACTTTTTCTATTGAACATGTTGCGTAAGAATTTAACCTGGACAGGATTTGTTTATACTTTTATTAGATACTTTTGGAACAGAGTATATGTATGTACTCACCTATGGCCATCTTCTTGGTGCCCGTCCGCGAGTCTTGCATTGTTTGTCTTGTTTCCTTGATGCCGTGTGGCCCAATCTTTGTGCTACTGGTTGAGCTGTATACCTGCGAAATTCACATTTTATGTAGAAAAAAAAAAAAAAAAAAAATGTAGCAAGCAATATTTACAATATTTATTTGTATAATTAGCGTCATATCTGCTAGGGCACTGTCATTTGTGCTTAGCTGTGTGAGTTGTGTTTACACTTATAAGCACTTATTGCCAAACAACAAGAAATTATTAAGTTAAATACATTAAGAAATTATGTGACCATGTGAGCGCACAGCTTGAAAAAAGAATTTGAATGATTACTCTGTAAGGAATCTCCTGTTAAGTCTTATTAAAAGGAGCTATTTAGTCCTTAGAACATAATAGCTTGCAAATACAGAACATTATTTTAATAATATTTTAGCACAGCTTAGTTAAACTTTACAACTAGATTATACAAGGTGTAATGTTAAATGCGCAAAATCTCTTAAGGGGTCATTGTACTCATCATTATGAACAATTTTTATTATGGGGCACAAGCTGAAATCGTGAAAAAAAAAAACAGTTGTTCCCTACATTTATGCTAATATCTCTATCATAACATAACTCATCAAATATGTAGTACTAAACAGCAGATTTTTTTTTTTGCAATTTCAAATTTGGGCCCACAGTAAAAGTTGTTCATAATGATGAGTACAATGACCTCTTAAGGCTACGCCGACCGCCTAGTGGCGCCCTCATCATTTGTTTGGTTATTTCTTTTATTTTAGAATGAAAATGCAGAAAATAAGCACGTTAACTTGTGTTCCACAAGATTATACGTTAATATTATTATAAACGGTAGTTTTACATTGTTCTTTTTTTTTGTGAGTTTGTTACACGATATCTCCGGCAATTGTTAATCGATTTCAAAAATAATTTGTTTAATGGATACATATGCCTCAGGGGTGGTCCCACATACATTTTATTGACTTTTGGGTAGTTTTGAGTTAGCTTCAATAATACGTACTTTTGGCACTTAGTTTGACGGTGTTATAATAACTTCCTGTCACTGATATTTACATAGCAAGTAGTGTTATACGAATTTGTGTCGGGTCAGTACAACTTAAAAGTGAAAAATAAAAACTTTTAACCAAAAAAAAAACGACTTCCAAATAATTCACTACAAAGTGAAAACTAACTTTAATTCAAGTCAAAGGCAAACAACAAAAATGCGAACCCAACAACACCGACTTCTGAAATTAAAGTTATTTTTCACTTTGTTGTGTCTTATTTGAAAGTTGTTTTTTTTTTGTAAAAAAGTTTATTGTATATAAAAATATGTATTTATCCCGAGGCTTTGATACCTGTGGCTTGCCGCCAGGCCCGCTGGACATGACAACTGTGCTGCTGCTGTAAGAGCTGCCCGCTGGAATGTGATGATGCATGTTGCTTCCATCCATATCTGTAGGAAAAGTTGGCATTGTGAAATTGTAATGTTTTACATACGCTACTTCTATGTTGCAGTTTCATACATTGATTAGTTGTTGTTGATGACCAAAATTCCAGTTTCTGTTTACCAACCCTGTGTTTAAAACATGTTTTGTCTACTAGTTTTTTTTTTATTGTTTACACCTAAACATGTATAATTTCGTGGTAATATTGTCAAAAATGAAAACAACATGCACAAGACAGTTCCCTACGCAAAATACGTGCATTGACGTGGAGTTGTGGACACCAGCCCATATTACCTATTAACAAGACGGTTAATGACACATGTCTGAAACAACTTTTTTACAATACTTGAAAACAAGTATCACTACTTATTTATATGTGTCAATGTGGGGTAAACCAGCCAGATTTATTCTGCGTAACTGCTTAATTTACTATGGATGTGGTCAAACAATGTGGCAATTTATTGATAACTTACACATAATCATAAACATTGTACAAGTAATGTGTAGAAGCCTATGGCTGCAGGGTTAACAATAACTGTTTGGTAGGAAAAAGGGAAAGCTAATAAAATCTTTGGTATATTAATTTCTAAGTTTGCCAACATGGTCAGAGGGTCATCTCACTTCTTAAAGATAAAAGGTGGTTTTTCTATGATGTGTCTAGCAAGTATACTCACCAGTGAAGAGCCTGTTCAGAGTGGGCATCTGAGGCATGAAAGGCATCATCGCATTGCCATGACGCGGGCCCATTATAGCCAGCGGCCCGTCACCCCCGAGCATGCCGAACGGGTCCGAAAAGAGCGAGTTCATCATGTTGTTCATCTGACGCATGTGCCTCATATGGGACCTACAAATGTCGCAACAAATAAAGACCATGTCAAATTTTACGAAATCAGTCAATGTTTTGATCGAATCCGAGCTTATCCATAGCACAAAGCATTGTTCGTATGCGTATACTGGCAAATATTACATTATATTCTTATCAAAATATGAAGAAGGGCTACTAAAATATGATTG
The DNA here is from genome assembly GCA_927399505.1 of Luperina testacea. Classification (NCBI taxonomy): domain Eukaryota; kingdom Metazoa; phylum Arthropoda; class Insecta; order Lepidoptera; family Noctuidae; genus Luperina; species Luperina testacea. The sequence continues at coordinate 3,098,088 of OV656774.1, forward strand.
ATTATGACAAAACTTACCCGAAAAACGGATCATCCTCCACGTCGCCCATCAGGGATCCGAACAGAGACATGGTTCTGCAAATCTGCACTCACGAAATCAACAAGCACAGGTTTGGATTCACCGGAAAAATAAACAGAGGAGTCGAATCACTGCCACCACAAATGTTTATAACGCGCTGGTCTAAAATAGTAGCAGAAATAATCGCATCGAAATCTAGCAAATCGCGGATTCGCCAAATTCAACACACCACCAGACCAACGCAACAGACTAACAAATTATTTTTCTGGCGACACAGGTAAAGCAAAGCGAAGCAAAGCCATAGGTTCATGCCATAGAGTATAGAATGTCGGTGTCACTTTGCCTGTCCTGTATTGATTTTTTAACCGACTTCAAAAACAGGAGGAGTTTCTCAATATTCGGTTGAATATTTTTTCTATAATCAGCTGGTCGGTTGCTACCCTACAGTTTAAACTACGCTTGCCGCGATCAATTTGTGAATGGGTGACCATCCATTACATACCCCTCCGTGCCTCGAAAAGCAGGTCCCGGATATTATTCGTAGATATTTGACAGTCGTTACGGGTAGTCAGAAGCGAAAGTCTGACAACCACAACCAGTCTTACCAAGGGGTATCGTGTTGCCTAGTTACTGGGTTCTGGATGTCAGATAGGTAGTCGCTCCATGTAAAATATTGGTATTGAGATGCATCCGGTTAGACTGGAAGCTAACCCCAGCTTAATTGGAAAAAATCTAGGCAGATTGAAACGTCAAACTTATCTTGTTGGTACATGGGGGCGCTGCATGCAAAGAAAATGTCAAACAGTATCAAATGCGGTTAAGAGCGTTTATACAGAAAGTGGGCAACGTCGCAAATAGCTGTCAAATATTTCGCTGTTTAAATTAATTTGTCAATATTACTGTATGAAAATAAGAAATATGGCTAACTAATGAACTAGAATATTGATTATGAAATGCAATAATTAATATCGTAACACCGAATATTTAGTTTTAGATGTAAAAAAAGTATTTGGAACCTTTACAAATGCCTTTTTTACACCTAAAACGGTTACAACATCAAATTCAGTGTTTTAATTGCAATTCATTATTAATATTCTAGTTCATTAGTTAGCCATATTTCTTATTTTCATACAGTAATATTGACAAATTAATCAAAACAGGGAAATATTTGACAGCTGTTTGCGACGTTGCCCACTTTCTGTATACGCGCTCTTAAAAACTGAAAGCTCGTTGTAAGTGGCAGCACTGTTCACCGTCTACAAACCGCCATGTTTTGTATTATACGTTTACATTTGTGTCGAACACAAATTAAACGAAAACAAGATAAATATGTATGCGACTTGGAGTGTAACACGCCTGCGACCCAGCGGTTGCCGAAGACGAGCTAAGGAAAAGGTAAAAAGCTGTAGTAAATAAAATATTAATAGAACGGCTATTTTGTTTGTTGACTTTAAGTGCTTTTTTGTTGAAGACTGGAGGCGTATGAATAAAGGAAATAGCACACATGATCATTTCGGAAAAGGATCGTCACCGTATCAACTCGAGCCATTTAGTATTCTTTGTATGAAATTCCCTACTGCAACGCATACTAATCGGAATCTTAACGTAATTGCCTCGCTTCGAGACAAGTAGCCGAGTCGACGCATCGGAACTGCTGATCCGCTTGGTTATGTGCTTACGTAGGTTAACGCCTGTTAGACCTGCCCTTTCCGTGTGCTATGACTAAACCCGATCGGCGTTGAAATGAAAACCAACTCGAGGATGATCTTTTTGACTGACAAGTTTAATATAGAGGTCAGTGGATAAAAAACACAAACACCTTTAGTATAATTTACATTTGTACGTATAATATAGTCAAAGTAGGCGGACTCGACGTCCGAAGAGCGCACCGACGCCGTCGTCGTTTTCTCTTTCGTGAGAGTGCGATTGCTGCGTCGTAACGCATAATATTACACCTTAGTGCCTGTAGGTCAGGAGTCACCAAATGGCGGACCACGGACCGCAACCAATTTTGTGCGGACCTTAAGTACAGTAAAATTTCATAATATTAAAAATAGCAGTAGCTTGTATACAAATACACAATGTATGGATAGTGACAGCTAGCTGTTAAATTCGTAAACGATTTGTCCAAATCGTCTTAAGGCGGATACAGACATTGCGAGGCATGCGCACCACGAATATTCATATTCACCACGAATTTCACATTTAGTAGCGAAATCTGAAGTGAGCAAGTGGCAGTTTTTATCGCCATTAGTCAAGGATTTAAATTTCTGAATGTAGTAGTTCACTTTTCCACCGCGAGACATGATGGGCATTGCAGGAACTTCTTAGAATATTCGTTCCTTCTGCACTGAAATGACTTACAAAATTGTTTTTGCTACAAATGTTTTATTAGGAAGGTAGAAATCAAACAAATTCAAATAATCATACATAGTTCAACTTTATTTTCATTTACCTGTTTCAAACAATTAACACTTCATTAACAATTGACTAATCGCTTAATTTACTGACCACCAAAACATTTGCACAACAGTAAACAATCAAGTTAGAAATACATACGAATCACGTTGATAGAATAGTATTTTGGAAAAAAGAAATTCAACGGCAAGTATTTATTATCCAACGAAAAAAAATCACACTTTGTATCGGAAACGATATGTTCCAAGAGAATGTGGTGCAGGAGTATCTCCATGAAAAGACCAAGCTGCTGATGTTGTATACGCAGTATATTTCATGTCTTGTAAACCGTTTCGGATTGGAGAATTCTTTAAGGGAGCCTGAAAATAATATTTAGACTGCTTAGGCTGCGTCAAAACCAAAGCAATCGAAGCGCGAACACACGACCGTCACGTTCATTTTTGACAGCGGGCGAATTCCAATTTTCCGAAAAAATGCATAAAGTCATGAACGCGACGATCGCGTATTCGTGCGAAGAATCTTTTTAGTTACGACTTATGACGCGGGGTTTATAGTAAATGAACATGTTTATTTTCAACAATACAGTAATTTAAAATACCTTCTCAGCATCAGCAGGGGGTGCATCGCTAAGGGGCTTATTAGCAGCGGGAACATCTCCATGGCCAGGCTTATGTCCTGCTGTATAAGCGAGATTATTCATCGCATTATTAGCTGCCGTGTCGCCGCCAATTTTCTCAATCGGAGTTTGGGGAACCGCTTTGCCTTCAGAAACATTAAGATGACCTTCCGAATAAGAAGCTACATTATCGGAAGGTCTAATATTCTGCTGCGTGTACGAGTGGGATCCTTTATATTGATTATAGATTTGTTGCAACTGTGCTCTACTAGGAGTTCTACCAAGAGGCTTATTCCCCATTAGAGAAGTCTTGCTGACAGTTGCCTTTACATTACTATATCTCCCCGGATCAATCCTTGTAATCGTCTGAGGCGAAAGAGTCTGTGGCAGCTGTGGCTCCGGAATACGATAAATATCTGCCGGGAGCATATCTATTGGTTGGCCTAAAGTGTTATAATTTTGGTGTTTGAATTTATTGAAGTGAGCAGGTGGTAAATTCCTTGAAGTATCCGCGGGAAATATAGGCTCCTTAATCATTTGCTGTATAGTGGGGGGCGCTGATCGAGTTGGTGGAGAACCTTCTTGCCTAGCATTAGGATTCTCTGAACCTTCGTACACTGTTGGAAGAGTACCAGTGACAACCGCTCCTGTATTAGGATCAACAAGTTGTTGTTGATATTGTCCCTGATATTGTTGCTGTTGAGTGGGTATTTGTTGTTGAGGCACTTGTTGATGATTTATCGTCGGAGCACCAGTTAGAGCAGTGTACGCTTGCTGTGGCGGTACTTGGTTATTTTGAACGGGAACCGCCGCAGCGCTGGCTCCTGGTATTTGCTGTTGCGTCGATGTAGGAGCTATACTTTGTTGGCCAGGAGCCTGATTCGTTGGAGTAACATTCGCCATAGCTGCATTTGTTGCATTTATAACAGGCTGCAATAATGGTGAGTTAGCATTGAGTCCTTTACCATTACCCATCATCATTTGCTGCATTGTATTCATAGCGGCCCTTTGTTGATTGGCTGGATTCATCTGAATAGCAATAGCCATTGGGTCAAATCCTAAGTCCCCACCTTGCATCACACCAGGGAACATTTCATTAAATTTGGCCATACCTGCACCATGTTGTCCATAACCAGCATTCTGAGCGTTCATCTGTGGTTGGGCTGGAGTCATAGCATGCATTTGCTGGGAGCCTGGATTCATTTGGCCCATTTTACCATTCATTACGTTTCCTTGCATATTTGTATTCGCTCCGGCGTACATGTTTGGTTGAGACATGTTCTGTGGATTGGAGTTCTGCATTGGAGCACCAGGATTACCTTGTCCCATGTTATTATACTGTCCTGGATTATTACCAGATATGCCACCATTGTAATGCCCCATTTCAGGCGATTGCGGAATATTATTGATAGCTCCTTGTGTGCCACCTTTATTTGGATTCCTGGCTCTTTGGGCAGCAGCGTCACCCATCATCATATTCAGTATATTAGGCCCCATTCCTGGCATAGATGTGGGTTGGGCTGATTGCCCCATTTGCTGTTGGCCATTTGGATTGCTCATTTGCATGTTGTTACCCCCCATGTTTGAATTAGCAAAGCGGACATTCGGTCCGTGGCGTTGATTCGACATTGCATTTTGATTTCCCATTGCTCCTCCAGGCATTTGATTCTGAGCAATATTTCCCATCTGACCTCCCATCTGACCTCCCATTTGTCCTCCCATCTGACCTCCCACCTGACCTCCCATTTGACCTCCCATTTGACCTCCCACCTGACCTCCCATCTGACCTCCCATGGCACCTGGTCCATTGGGATTACCCGGCGACAAGCCCATCTGAGCCCCCATTGGATTATTCATCATTGTATTAGCTGGTGATATAGATTTAAGATCGTCATACACTTCTTTAATAACTGGTTGCATTAGATTATTATTCAAATAGTTGTAGGTATCGGCATAGAGTTTGGGTGGATTGCAGTAACCCCCCATGCAATTCCGGTTGCCAGAGAATGGTTCTCCTGCACCTGGTGCGTTATAACCGTGATACCCGTGTCCACAACCATGTCCATGGCAACAGCTTCGCATGCCTCCATCGTGCGCCGGGCTGATCATAGGTGCATTTTGAAAGCCACCATTTCGATTTGGTTGATTTGAATTTGAGAATAATTTTCCCATACAGCCGCTAGAAAATAATATTTATTAGTTATAAGATGGATTCCAATCATTGTTACCAAACAGGTGTGTGTCTAGTCTAACTTACCAATCAGCGCTTTGCAGTTGATTCACAACATTTCCTAACTCGTTTAAAATTTTCTGCTTATCCAAAGCCATTATAATAAACAATCTCCCTTTTGTTATTTGTACACTTTAAAAATTTAATATAATAAATAAACCAGACAACTTAAATTTTGGACGTCACGAATGCTAATTTGACAAAAAAAGTGTTTTGTTTTTTTGAAAGATGATGTTTGGATCGATTTTTAAAATAACTTAAAAAAATACCCGTAAATTAAAAAGGAGTTCCGTTTCTTTTTGGTTTGGAGTTTAGGCCTGGAATATACATACGTCGTGATTTTTTTTCCATATAATAAACCGTAGACAGAGAATGCTATAGTATTCTCTGTCTACGACCTACGTGTTAATTGGTGAAACATCTGTAGCGTTGCCAATTTGTGGGGATTTCCCCAAACTGCGGGGAATCTCAACACCATTGGGTATTTCGTGGGGAGAGGCAGCTTGCGGGGATTGCGGGGATTTTTAAATTTTTGCGGTAAATTCCAGTCTCAATTCATTTTATGGGAACTATACGTCAATTTCAAGGAATCTTCGGGGCTGCGTTCCGTTTGTTCGCCCGCCGACGCCCGCTCATCACTAACAGTAGGATAGCATATTATAAAATTGCAAAAGAGATGTCATGTTCGCCGGTCGTCAGCGGATGATCAATCAATCAAATGGAACTCACCCCAGGCCCGGGGGAAACCCCTGCTAAAGTGGTGCACAGGTTCACAGCAAGTTGAGACGGCGTGTTATTTAACTGAGTGATGTGCTGTGCTAGGGTCAGTAATATAAAGGATCTGTTTATGTCGTTCATTTGTCCACGATAATAAAGTGCCGTAGGGTGTTATGTGGTACCAGGGCAAAGTAGAAAACACATCATTATCTACTATTTGGAACCAACTACTAACATACTAGATACTAATAAATTACAAAATACATACTATAATTTTTTGATACTAAGCCATTACGTGTGTATATGTCCTTATGTTTGCTGTCAAATGTCAAAGTGTCAATGTCACTGTCCGTCATGTCATGTCATCGTCATCATCTATCAGTCACGTGATCACGGTAGATTCTATCAAACTTGTTTCGCATTCGTTATTCTTGTTTGTACAAAGCACAGAGTACTTTTATTGGTACAAAGTTGGACTTTGTCGCACGATCGCCCCCGTCGGTTGGTGTTGTGATAATATTTAGGATTATTAGTATTATCTGTAGATACGTCATTCCTTTTGTTTAATTATCGTATCGACATACCGTCGAAAAACGTATTTAGCATTTCACTGTGAACGTAGCAGTCCCAGTCAGCTGTCGTCTTTGTTAAGAGGTAATTATAAACTTTCCAAAATGCCTAGAAAGGTGTTCGTTGTTGGCGTCGGTATGACGAACTTCATCAAACCGAACAGTGGCCCCGACTACCCGGAACTGGGCAAGGAGGCAGTGCTGGCTGCGCTGGCCGACGCCCGCATCAAGTACACCGACATCCAGCAAGCCGTGTGCGGCTACGTGTTCGGGGACTCCACCTGCGGCCAGCGCGTGCTGTACCAGGTCGGCATGACCGGCATCCCCATCTTCAACGTCAACAACAACTGCTCGACAGGCTCAAACGCACTCTACCTCGCCAAAAAACTTATCGAAGGTGGTGTCTCAGATGTCATGTTAGCTGTAGGCTTCGAGAAAATGGCGCCTGGCGCACTCGCCTCTGGCGTGTTCAATGACAGAACCAACCCCATGGACAGACACACCATCAAAATGGCAGACATGGCTGAACTAACAGGTGCTCCAATGACAGCCCAGTACTTTGGTAATGCTGCTAATGAGCACATGAAGAAGTATGGCTCAACAGAGCTTCATCTTGCCAAGATTGCAGCTAAGAATCACCGGCATGGAGTCAAAAATCCTCGCGCTCAGGGTAAGAGAGAGTACACTGTAGAGGAAGTATTAAACTCTAGAAAGATCTATGGTCCTTTAACTAAGCTGGAGTGCTGTCCTACGAGTGATGGAGCAGGTGCTGCTGTCCTCATGTCAGAGGAAGCAGTCATCCGTTATGGTCTGCAAGGGAAAGCCGTTGAGATTATTGGCATGGAAATGGCCACAGACACCGCTGCAGTATTCGAAGAGAACAGTTTGATGAAAGTGGCTGGCTATGACATGACTGCTTTGGCTGCTCAGCGTTTGTACCAAAGCACTGGTGTGTCACCGAAACAGGTTGATGTGGTTGAACTGCACGACTGTTTTGCTGCCAACGAACTGATAACATATGAAGGTCTTCAGTTATGTGGGGAGGGTGAAGCTGGCAAGTTTGTTGATGCTGGTGACAACACATATGGTGGCCGAGTAGTTGTGAACCCAAGTGGAGGTTTGATAGCTAAGGGCCATCCTCTGGGGGCGACCGGGCTGGCTCAGTGTGCTGAACTGGTCTGGCAACTGCGTGGCGAGGCTGGAGACAGACAGGTTGGTTAAACAATAGGTCCTCATTGCTTGGGGGTTGTGATCCATCAGGTGAAATGTTGCATTACACAACAGGTATTCGAAATTTTACTTTACATCATTAAATATTTCATAACAATTAATTCCTTGAAATTCCAATGATTGAATGACTTGAAATTCCAGTGGTAATGTAGTCTTGTTTTTGAATATGTATGAGATTGGACTTTTGGCCTGTTATACGAAAATGCTAAATGCTTAAAGCATATTGACCATTTTTGCATGTCACCCTAGTGATAAGTTATCAATCAGTGATTGCTTAAGTAAACCTATATCGTCACTTATGTTCTAACACCACCTAAGTCAAGAATAGCAACTTTACAGTAGAGTGAAAAACTGCATAATTTTACATCAAATGGATCCCGTGTTGTTTGTTTGTTTGTGTGTGTGTTGTTGTGTTTATGAGTTTCTATTGGATGTTTCTGATTGGCTTAAGCAACATCTCTTCCAATTCTCTAGCAAACGGAATCGAAATGTCAAAATCGCCAAAAATTTACTTTTTAGAACCTAAACGATGATATGTAATATTTATGCTACCTTTTCATAGTTTGAAATTCAACTAGTTTTTAGGGTTCCGTACCCAAAGGGTAAAAATGGGACCCTATTACTAAGACTCCACTGTCTGTCACCAGGCTATATCTCATGAACCGTGATAGTAGAAATTTTCACAGATGATGTATTTCTGTTGCCGCTATAGCAACAAAACAAAATCAATATTTAGGGGGGCTCCCATAAAACAAACGTGTTTTTTCGGCGTTTTTGCCTTGTGGTACGGAACCCTTCGTCTGCGAGTCCGACTCGCACTTGGCCAGGTTGTTTTAGAATATAAAAGTATTTTTTTTTATACTTGGTACAAAAATAAGAAGGATGAACTTATTTTAAAAACTAATAATATTTTCTTAAATAGTGTACAGATGCCAGCACATCAAGCTACCCGAAACTCGTCAAATTTTCCCAAACGACTTTGAACTTTATGCTATAGTGATAAAGTTGAAAATCTATTAAACAAATTTTGAAAGATTGTAGTAGGTTGATGTGCTAGCGTCTGTACATACATAACCAGCGTTATGATGTTCCCACTGCTGGCACACTGGCCTCCTCTCTGCAAAGACATAGTAGTAGTATTTAGTCTAATACAAAATTATTTTAGGGAAATATTATGTTATTACAACTTGTTATTGTCCGCTCATTAAATTCTGTTCACTTTCTAAACTTAAGCAACACACCACACAATAGAAAGTTACATTTCAAATATTTTACACTGATACACAATTATTATTTTAACACTTTCACCAGCTTTTTTATTGCTAAATCATGGATGAGGCAAAATAATGTTCTTTATTTGGTATTTTGTTCAGGGTATTTGGTCTTATTGGTAAATTGAAAGGTTTTGGTGCATAGTGTGAAACATTTGTTTGTCTTAGATTATGTCTGTTCCTATTTCTCTTTCTTTGTTATTAGTATCGACATGAATCAAAAAACAGCCTATAATATTCCCACTGCTGGGACACAGGCCTCCTCTCTGTGAGAAGGAGTGGGCTGTAATTCACCCGGGGGCTTACTCTCCAAACTAATTTTAATTCCAATGAGATGCCAGATTCCAATGTTAATTTTACAGTCACGTGATTCGGTACTCTTGAAAACAATATTGTCAACAATTACCCCACGCCAAGCCCGAACCCAATTCCACTTAGTTCTCCAAAGTGGACACCCAATCTAAAAATCATTTGGCGCTAGCATCGAACTCAAGAGTACGAAACGTCACAATTCCAATGTCGATCTATCGGAATTGAATTGAAGAGTGAGCACCCTGGTTGGTCACCATTTGGTGGATTTAGAGCCCACTCCTCACAGGCTCAATGCGGGTTGGTAGATGTCACATATCTTCGAATTTTTGGTTCTAGGACATGCCCAGCACAATATACCAAGGCAAATTTTGTACATGATGATTTAAAATATGGGTGTATTGTAGGTAGACACCTCTGCCCAACTCATTGGGGAAACAAGGCGTGATGTTATGATTAAATTGTACACTACAATATTTTATACACTTTCAACTTAGTTATCTCAATATTATTCCTCATAAATGTTTATCATGTTTTCATATGGGCATTGCTCCGTCGCTCCTTATCATGTACTTATTTGTATAGTAGGTAGTACTTAGTAGGTACCTAAGTGTGATGAGTACCTAATGGCTTTTTTTTCCAGTATTTTATCTTGTTTAGGTACAATCCCCCAGATATCATATCGCCGAATTATCTACGATTATGGAATTTATTAGGTTGGTTTTATAATGATATACAGACGCCAGCACATCAAGCTACTACAATCTGTCAATTTTTTAAAATAGATTTTCAACTTTACCGCTAAAGCATAAGGTTCAAAGTTGATTGGGAAAATTTGACAGTTTCGGGTAGCTTGATGTGCTGGCCTAATGTGATGTGCAAAAGATGGCATTCGCTATCTTTCGTGACGTCAGAGTATTTAATTTCTCTACAGCACTCTAATCGCGCAACACACTTTCAATCTCAATTTAAATCATTTTGAATGATATTGCTAATCCATTGCAGCATACCTTCGAAAAAGTATGTTTTTACGTAATTATGCCAATGAATGTTGTTGAATCGTGAATGAAAGCCATTTTTAGTGTGCTATGCAATTACCCCGCAGGTCCGTTTTATTGGTCTCCTGTTTATCGCTTACTTATTATTCACAAGAGACGCTTTAACCCGAGGCTGCATCGACCTGAGCCATATTTTGCCATTTTTGTAGTGCCCAAAGAGCCTTATTCAGAGCCGTGCGCTAAGTTAACTTCGTTTCCACTAGTGGCTACAGGCAGCCTCAAGCTCATGAAGCTCATGAAGATGATTAAGTAGCTAAGCAGCTTTAAAATTTCTACTCACACAGCAACCTTTGCTGAAAGAGAGTAAGTAGATTATGAAATTTCAAATTGCGATTTCAAAATCGAGCGCGTCGCATTAAGGTTTGTACACAATGCAGTTTTCCATAAGCTCACAACGCGTAATCAAAGAACTCATTTGTTTTTGTTGCTGGCCGAAATTCATCATCATCTTCCTGTATGCCAGCCTACATCCCAATTTATATGGAGTCTGCGCAACATAATTTTTTCTTCCATACGTGAGACACTTTGCAGTCATCGCAGTTCCTACCTAACCATAGACATATCTATCTTCAAAATCTTTTCAGATTGATGCTTCTGATTTCAATAAATCTTGCAACTGAATTCAACCAACTTCATAATGTCGGAACTTAAATACATACACAGTGGTCGAGGGGTGAAGAACCAACCTGCTGGGCCCGCGTGGTAGATTACAGCCCACTCCGTCTCGAGGAGAGGAGGCCTGTATCCCAGTAGTGGGAATATTATGGGCTGATAATGATAAGAATTTAAAAGTCATAAGTTTGTCTACTCGTTAAACAGCTTTGAATATACTGGATGATTTTTTTTACTGTCTCGAAATGTTCTAAAAAAAAACAGCTGTTTTTAGTTAGAACATTGAACGTTTTGTAGTTCTAGTAGGACTAGACCAAAATGTATGATTTTGGTCTAGTCCTACTAGAACTTTTGTATAAAACAGCTGATATTTTTCGTGATTTCGGTGTTGGTCCCATTAGTGAAAGTTGTTCATATTCGTGGGTAGAACAACCTGTAAAAATTTCGAGACGGTAAAAAAAAATCATTCAGTATACGTAATCAAAAACTTAATTAATTATGATAATCACAGAAATAAGTTCTAATCCGCTTATATCTTTTTGATAAAGATAGTTTGATAGCTTTTCAACTAATAATCTTTCAGTTTCGTGTTCGCCACTTGAGTAATTCGTTGGTTAGTTGACTGTTTTATTTTATTTATTACTTTATTATATTGTGTTGCTATATGATCTGTGATAAACAAAATTACTTTGCAAATTAACTCCGAACTGGTTTTGTGAGCGTCATCAGATTGATCATGGTCGTACCTACCATACCTATTCCAATCCTTACATCATGGTTGTGTATTTCATACTTTACAGGACCATCTAATTGGTACTTTTGCATCTTCATTTGATCTAACAATCGGCTCATTACTGAAGCATTCTGCAGTTGCTTCATTCATTAGTCATCATTAGTGGGTAGTGCAAAATTTTCTTTTACCAGACACTGATACGTTGTCATTTCAAAAGGAAATGATCGTAAAACACACGCATTTTGTTAAATATTCGTCTGTTACTTATCTCCCAACACATTTGAAGCATTTAATGAAACATGAACGAAGCTCATGACGTGTTTATTTTAGTCTGTCTGTACCAAATTAAATACCTGCAAGTGGCTTCTTGATGATCGTAACAAGGACGTTCTGTCCTTGTTTGCAACGCCATTTGTTGGTAGAAAAACCAGTGCCAATTTCGCATTTAAATAATTTAAGCACCTTGTCCCTACAATTTATGGTAATACGACATTGTAAAGTGACTTCATATTCATTTCATATTCCTTAGATAAATTGTCTTTCTTATTCAGACAGTTTTTACGTAAGCCTCAATGGTAAAACTGGATTTGTATCGTTGCTACATAGGTCAAAGGCCTGCATCAAAGTACAAATCTAATACCTTCTCCTTGCATTAAAAGGGGGCGAAACTCCGTTTGGCAGAATGTTAATTGTCCAGCGGGGTAGACGCTACGCTCGTGTTCTTTACCGGTTTAGTTTTCAACTAAAATATAGGCACAGTCCAGCTCACATTGGTAGTAAAACTTTGACATTGAGCTGACTTGTAGACGCCAGCTTCTACAACACCCTAATAGTGTAACACACTATCAATCTAAATCTGAATCATTTTTAAGGATATTGCGAATCCATTGCTTCTGATGTTCTAAAAATTGTCTGCTCAACAACGTAAATAACGCAATGAATGTTGTAGCACTGTCAAATGAAAACCATTGCTACTGTTAGTATGTTACGCAATTACCCTGCTGGTTTTGTTACCAGTGAAGTACGGCCTTGTGTGCAATATTTCATCAGCTAGTCATCCTCAAGCGCTTCACTTGAATAATGTTTATTGTCTTATCCGCATCCAACATGGCGGCCAGTAGATTATTGCTATTAAAATAGATAATAGGATAAAATTATACGTGGTTCAGTCGGTATAATGGACTCTGACCTTTAAATGCGTTGTTTCTCTTGTTGTTTAAAGAAGATAAGTTGTTAAATGTTGTTAGCTAAGAAGATAAATCTTCATAGTTTGTTATCTACGCTAAAATTATGAATTCTGGAATTAGCATCTTAAATCAGGGCCTTTCAAAATGTTTAAAAAATAATGCATTAAATGTGAACCGTTATTTAATTTATGTAATATGGGTATTGCTTGAATTAAATTATTTTTTTAATTATAAGTACTTAGCTACATATCTACTTTTAATAAAAACACAAAAATTTTGTATAGACAAATTGTTATAGAAATATTCGATAGAAAATCTACCGAGTTCCTGCCATAACATCTTCAAATGAAAACATCAGAATTGATTACTGTCAACGCCAGCCTTCAACCGGACGTTTACCTCTACCAAGTTGTCATTTTACAAAGGAAATTCTTGTTGCGTATACGCCGCCGGTCAAAATATGAACATTGTAGGTTTGTAGGTTGTAAAGTCGGGGAAATCATGTTTTAAGCAAACTGACTAGCAACGTTAAGAGCCCCTAACAATTTCGCGGACTAAAAACAGAAAAATCAGTTTTTTTCAGCGCAAATTTCTCAATATCCTTAAGTTATCTAGTTTTTTAAAAAATACACAAGTATTTATCACTTATCTATCTAGTAAGTCTACGAATTTAAATTTTGATAACTACTTAATATAAATTCCAAAAAATAAAAAACAAACACACGTTTTTACGTAATCACGAAACACCAAGTTTTTCGATTGCTTTTTTAGCTTACTGGTAGCAAATAACGATCTGAAAAAAAATGCTAAATACTAGGCATATAATATATTAGTAAGTCTACGATTTATTTTTTTTAAGTTTAATGTATTAGTACCTGTAAAAAAATGATAACTACGCTGAAAAATCCCAATAAAGTCATGTGCAAAACCGTCGTCTACGCGTAAGAATTTATTGAAAATAACAAAAAGTGTTAAATATTTTAAAATTTGAGATGTTTATCTACCAAACTCAATTTTTATATTTTTATTTTGACTACTAATTTAATTGTAGTAAAATATCTAAATAATGCCTTATAAACCGATGCGCTCGCTCGAGACGCTCGATGCATTCAGTCGCGCCCAAAGGCTTCTAGACGACGGACCTGTGTCGCCTGTGACGTTCGCCGCTCCCGTCGTAATTCTTGAATCGCGAGTGATTTTGTACTACGCCTAACCAGTTTTGAGACTGTATGAATATTTATTTTTTTATGTCAATAGTGTGACACTTTGTGATTTGTTAATGTTATTCATACATATTAATGTTTTGTATTGTACTTTTGGATAAACAAAATAATGTTTCGTTTGAATAAAGCTATCTTCAATATTAAAGTAATTTTCCTCCATGCCCCGCTCGTTTTCTCCTTGTTCTATACAAATAAAGTGATAAGCTTTATAAAATAGGACAAAATGACTTGCTATACTATACTCTCATGGTCTGCGGTCTTATGGCGAGGGAATACTACAGACCTCCCCGTCGTTCTGTATTACGTAAACAATAACACGTGCAATTCGTTTCAGACGTACCTTATAATACGCTGGTCACACTTTATAATTTGGTTTTACGAGTACTATAGTGAATGCCGTAATAGGTTACGATATTTTTATAGGGTACCTGAACATAACATGTCATAATCACAATAAAATCCATCCAGTATTACGCAATCTAGTAAGTAAAACTATGGAGTGCTAATAATAGCGGTTACGGACCAAGATTATTTGTTCCCGCTTCAACGCACACTACGATTATCAGTTTATAGTTCGAACGCACACAGACACACTGCGCTCCTATAATTACCTAATCTAATAGTGCGCCGAAACTGTTAGGGACTCTTAATTGTACATATTTATTCAAATTACAACTTTCGTTCATTGACATTAATGTGAAACTAGCGCGCCCCAGCTTCGCACGGGTGCATTTTTTTTTTCGAATTTCCGAAATTTCCTTTCATACAAACCTTGTCCTGAAATACCGAAAACACCAAAAAAAAAAAATTATCCAATTTCGTGCAGTCATTTAGTAGAAGTTATGCGCGTACAGACATTTTAGCGACTTTGTTTTATACTATGTAAGGATAGATACAGCAACAAATTAACGTAGGTGGTCAATTTGCTTGATAATTAATTTCCCTGACTGTATTGTAAGTCAAATGTTGGTTTTCGGTAGCTATGCTCATGATGTTAACTCCGCGTTACCACATAATTAGTAGAACGCGGTTTCCTTGACCCAACGTGGTTGAATGTGAACCGCGATTTAACTGTAACTTGCATATTTTGCATCGAGGTTATAACTTTAACACCAGTTAACCCATAACTGGTGTTAAAGTTATAACCTCGATGCAAAATATGCCTTACTTGTATAAACGAGATCAAGTAAGACATCAATAGCACTTAAAGAAAGTACATACTACAGTATATCTTAAATTTCCTTCCTTAACTCTTCGTATCGAACGTGTATCCACGCGAGGCACTGTGGCTTTTTAATTGTTTCTGCAATTAGTTGATATACACATACTGAAGTGAATTCTATCTTCGTCAGATTGTTTAATAACAGTATTTTTAATTTAGCTGGCAATCTGGCTTCTTGATACAAAGGCACACTTATTTATAGTTTGTTTAGAGAAGACCAAAAGTGATATTCGTCCACCTTTGGCCCTTCTTATCAACGTTCGCCCCAATTTAAAACAAAATGTATAATTATCAGCCTTTGCACAGATATTCCTTTCTTTCACAGGTTTTATACCTGCCTAACCGAACTAAACTGACAATGGCAATGCCTTTCATTATGACAGTTCAACAACATTCATTGCGTTATTTAAGTTGTTGAGCAGACGAAGTTTTCAAACATATGAAGCAATGGATTAGCAATTTCCTTCAAAATCCTCCGGATTGTGATTGAGTGTAAGTACGCAAATATCTTCTTCTCAGTCGCTTCCTCGTGACTAAAGGGCGCGATGACGATGGGAAGTTCTTGCTACATACCCACATCTGGAAGACTGCTCTCTCCTGCACCAAATGTACCTTTTGAAAAATCTACTTATACCCAATCTGCCAAAACTGAACTTCTACCAACTCATTAATATACAGTAGTATAATATACTACTGTATATTAATGAGTTGGTAATCATGATAAAGACACGTCCAGAACCTTTGTTTAATTAATGCGTACACGCAGTCAGTTGATGCATATTTTATTAAACTTATAGGTAGGTCCGGCAATGACTCCGCGCTTTTATACGTTTAAAATACGTCATACATCAGTTTATTTTGAAAAGAGAAATTATTAAAAAATGAAATCACGTCATACAAATTAATGTAGCCGTCGAATTTATATTTGGCTCATTTTGCATTGTTTAAACATACTAACATACATATATTCATTTCAAAACTCAAAAAAATTAGATTCTTTGTTGAAAGCCGCGTCAAAATCCATCGTATCATAAAGTAGTTAGAAGAAGCTAAGCGAGAACACAGAAACGACTTTGATTCTATTTATTTAGAAATTTTGGCTCGGTATTCACCTAATAGAGCTTAGAGCCGTTAGAGACACATCTTTGAAGAGATATCGAGTTGCAAATGAGGTCGCAGATTTCTTCGATGTATATAGTAATAGAAATGTGTATAGGTATTCCGATGTTATTTGTTTGCATTTTGCACTTCGGCGTGAACGTATTTATGGCCTAAATAATCACATACTAACTTACAATAATTTATGATAAGTGCCAATTTCTATCAATGTGTAAGATGCATAATATTGTGTACATAGAATGTTCCTTGTGTATGTGCATTTAATTGTATGATTCTCCATTCTCTGGTGTCCTGTTCATTTGTGTCTTATTATGTCCTTGTCTTGTTCTTAAGATGTGGTCTTGTGTCCGTTTGTGTTGATATTGTTAGTTATTATTTATGCCAAATTATTTGTTAATTTTATAGTCTACTAGCTGTCCCGGCGAACTTCGTACCGCCCGGCCAGCCGCTCTTCCCCAGCGTTTTTTTATTTAAATCTCTGATACCTTCTAAGATATTAATTTTAATGATATGCTGTAAAGGGCAATTTTGATCTACATTACACAACGTATCTAATGTATTTAATTGGATAAGGAATAATACTGTATTGTTTAAAATAGCTTGGTAAATAACCCTTATTTTTTGTAGTATGTACAAGATAAAAATGGTTACTTCGGGTTATCCTTAGGAGATAAATACATATAATACCATTGCGGACTTTTTTATCGTAGTAGTTACATTAATTTGATCTATCTCGTAAGGTTTTGCTAGCGTTTGCAATGTAAGTGCACAAAAATATGTTTGTTACGACATCACATTACAAATCATTAAATTTCTCTGCTTTTCTCTACTATAAAATGCATGTATTATACATATTAAACCTTCCTCTCGAAGCACTCTTCTATTGCTGAAAACTGCATTAAAATCCGTTGCGTAGTTTAAAAGATCTAAGCTTACAGACTTTATACTATGTAAAGATAACTAATTATAGACGTGGATAGATAATTAATATTCGAAAACTTAAAAAAACTAGTGTTTCTTGAGAGAGGTATTCTCTAGTTATATATTATTATATTTGCTCATTGAGGTCCGGTCTCAGTAGTGTTTGAATTATTTCCAATGCCAAACTGTGATTTCATAAATAAGTGCAAAAACAACTTTGCCAATAAGCTGTAGAACTTGTAGATATACTTAACACATAATATTATTCACCAAACTTTTTGTTCATGCATAAATTATTAAGTTTTATGTAGAGGAATAACCTTTGCTCAGATCATTATACCTACTACATACATATCTTGTATCCAAGCCAGATTATTATACGTGTTATGTTGTAACCGTTAACATTGAAAACGGACTCAAGACCTCTAATAGTAAAGTTAATGAAGTTGTAATGTGTTACTATTACTACTAGTGTTTGTGTTCCCGTCATTGTTAGCAGACGTGTGTCGCTAGTACTCACTATTCATTAATTAGTCAATGTGAATATCTTCAGGTGCCGCGCGCCAAGATCGGTCTGCAACACAACCTTGGACTCGGAGGAGCAGTCGTCATCACCATGTACAAAAAGGGATTCGCTGACATCACCCCCCGTGCGGTCGCCGCCGCCGGGAACCCCGAGGACTTCAAGGTCTTCAAATACATGAAGATTCTAGAAGATGCGATGGAAAATGACACCGACAACCTCATCGAAAAAGTACGAGGCATCTACGGATTCAAAGTGAAGAACGGCCCCAACGGCGCTGAGGGCTACTGGGTTATCAACGCCAAGGAAGGCAAAGGCAAAGTCTCGTACAACGGCGCTGAGAAACCCGACGTCACCTTCACCGTCAGCGACGAAGACGTAGTCGACCTAATTTCTGGAAAACTGAACCCACAGAAAGCTTTCTTCCAAGGCAAGATTAAGATCCAAGGCAACATGGGTCTAGCCATGAAATTGACGGATCTGCAAAGACAGGCGGCCGGAAGAATCGAAGCGATTCGCTCCAAACTGTAAACTTAAACCGGTTGTAAATTAGTTTGTATTTACATATATGGTTACGGACTTGAGGTAGGGGTATTTTTGTACTAAATGATCACACAAATTTTATACTCAGCAAGATGTTGGGAGAAACGTCGAAAAATGTCGGTCACAACAAGTCACTTGTTATGCAATAAAGATTCAACTACATGCCTGTAAGAGTAACGTGTTATGTTGTATCTATCTGATCATTCCAAATGATAAATTTAATATATAAATGGCACTATTATTGTTATTAAATCAGATTTTTGTATAAAAGTTGCATTTTTTTTTTATTTAGTTAATAGTAACAAATCAATACTATACCTTAAAAAGATTTCAGATCACTTAAAATTTATTTATTCAAGGTCAACAGATTGTAGTATTAAGTCTATTCACATTACAATACAGAATTTTGTATGCAAGTGAAGCAACACAATGACAGCAAATATTATAGGTTTTCAATGTACCTACGTAATATTGTCACAAATGTAATTGTATGATAATAAAAAGTATGAAGTGATAAATTTCATTGAAATAATCTAATCTGTCTTAATTACTGCGACTCATTTTTAGGGTTCCGTAGTCAACTAGGAACCCTTATAGTTTCGCCATGTCTGTCTGTCCGTCTGTCCGTCCTCGCTTAATCTCTGTGACCTTTAGCACTAGAAAGCTGAAATTTGGTACCAATATGTATATCAATCACGCCGACAAAGTGCTAAAATAAAACTTGGAAAAAAATGTTTTATTAGGGTGGCCCCCCTATATGTAAAGTGGGAAGTGATTTTTTTTTTTATTTCAAGCCTAACGTGTGATATATTATTGGAAAGGTATTTAAAAATGAATAGGGGTTTACTAAAATCATTTTTTGATAATGTCAATAATTTCGGAAATAATCGCTCCAAAAGTAAAAAACAATGTGTCCCCCCCCCTCTAACTTTTGAACCATAAGTTTAGAAAATATGAAAAAAATCTGAAAAGTAGAACTTTATAAGGACTTTCTAGGAAAATTATTTTGAACTTGATAGAAACAACAGTTTTTGTACAAAAAAGACAAAAATTTGGACAAATTAATTTCTGGACTAAGTTTGTAGTATAATCGTATATGCAAGCATTTTTTTAACTTCGTTTACATATCTTACTGTGACGGACGGGGAACTACGGAACCCTACACTGAGCGTGGCCCGACACGCTCTTGTTTAATTACGCATTACAAGCGCCATCTATATTCTCCGTAAAGTAGTGTTGTGTAAATGTTTACTAACTTTTACAATAGACGGCGTTATTGAATTTGCGGCAGTTGTTTGTTTTCCACTGCTAGGTAGCGCTGATGGCACCAAAGTACCTATTTAATTTTGGATGATCTTTTAATTTCTGGTGTGGGCTAGCCGGTAAGGCACCTGCTAGATAATTGTTAGCTAGCACTGATATTTCAAAATAAAATAATGTGAAATGAAACGCTTATCTTGGAAATCATTTCATTTTATTGCTCCACAAGGTAGGTACTTATAAGCTTTTTATTTTCAAGTAAAAACACACTTACGAAACCACATGTTACGAACATGTGTGTGCTTAACAGAACTTTATTTATTTATTATAATCTTATAACTCTAGTCTATCAGGTACTATACAATATACAATGATTTTTCCACTGTTCAGTATTAAGAAAAATGTTTTTGCATAATCCAAAAAACATACAGGAATGTTTACTTGGATTAGAGGTTTCAAGCAGCAACTTATAAATTTTCTGATATAAACACACACAATTCATAATCAGGCCGTTTCTCTAAGACATGTCGCCTTATAATAATACAGTCGCAAATAATTATATAATCTGTTACAAACAATATATGTATCTACTTCGTATCCCTGTAAATAATAGTGATTACAAAAAAGACTTACTAGATCTCACCAGGTTCACAAATATTGGCCAATAAATAAAAAAAATACATGTTTATGGGCAAGATAATAATGTGTCAAGAGTTATATCGTTTGCAACCGTTTTCGATAAGCAGGTACGAGATTATTATAATCTCTTACATTTTTATGTAAAAAATCAGTTACTATTGCGTATTAGGTAATCTCGTAAAAAAAAATGGCGCCAATATCGTTTACTTAGTTAACTCTCGAGGATAGAAAAAGGTGATTATAAAGTCATCAAGGGGCAGTTATAATTACAGCCTCATTAAAAACCGGAACACAGAAAATATGTTGATATTATAAGAAAATAAAGAGATCTAACTTAGCTTTCAATGTTTACAGAATTTATTGCCATTCCTAAGAGCATACCACCGTGCACTTTTACAACAAATATTGGCACAAAACAAAACCATTCGGTACTTTTATTATTATGAATTGATATAGTTTTAAATCTTGAGTCTAATAATTTTTTTTTTCCATCTAGACATCTTCACTTCAATTAGGAATGGCAGTAAATGATTAAATTAAAATACAAGGAGACAGGGAAAAAAACGCAGATGAGAAAGCAAATCAATACAGCGCCATCTAGTGAAACAATTTACAATGCATATAAAGCAATTTATATTTTTGATACTTAAGATTTTGCGACTTTCACAATAACGTATTTATAACTGATGTATAACAATCATACATGAGATCACAGAGTACGTGAATACCCTGGCAAATCACCAATTACGCGAGAAACTTTGTCTCATTCCTCTGTCCAAAAGCCAAAGCTGCCAAAGAAAAGGAGACATAGTTTGCAGCGACAAATTCAAGTATTTTATAGTTTACAACAGCCTGGCATCCATACATAGCTTCGTACCGTACAGTAAAACAAATATTTACATTATCATCGCTCTCACTGTCTTTATAGGAGACATACAAAACAAAAAAAAAAAACAAATCTCTTTCGAAATTGAAAAAGAATACAACCTACTGAGTGTGTCTTTAGAAATAGAATATGTAGCCACGATTAGTCCTTTAGCACCATCCGTACTTATATAAAATTTTAGACAGTGAGAGCTTACTTTGAAACTTTTCCATCGATACAATAGAATATTACCTACGCTAATAATTAAAGCGTTATCTAAGGTTAAAAATGGCTTAGCCACATTTATTTAATTTTTTTTTCATCTTTTTAATATCGCAAAACCAAAATAGATTTTCATTGAACTCTCTTTTAGAAATAATAAGTAATTTAAAAACCAAAATATTAGTAGAACCAAAATATTCGCCAATAAATACTAAATTATATACAATTAATCACTAAGTTAGCCAAGCCAAAACATTGTAGCACCAAAATTATCCAACAACAGTACAGACAGAAAAGTTTCACAATATATATGAGGTACCTTATTATACAATAAAAAGACATGCAGTCCATTTCTAATGTACACTATTAAATGTTTAAAACAATAAGTTATTCTTATTACACTCGCTTACGGTACCTATATTGAATAATATATATTAATAAGTAAATGGTAATTTATTTTTTCAAATTGTCTCTGACTAGAGATAACCTATGCTAAAACTGAAATCTTATTCTATAACAACTAACTACGTAACATAGCACTCTTCGAAAGAAAAAAATATCGTCAAAAGGAAAATCGTTTCGATTTCATTTCTACAATTTGAGCTTAGCCAAAAGTCACTTAGTGAAATCATATTTCACAACTCATTCTATTTGTAGTTTTTTTTTTATTCAACCCCAGTGATGCTAAGCTAGCGAATTGAAAAAAAAACATTACCCTTCTTTTGGGTTCCATGCAATCGGGTAAAAATTATATATTTTTATGTAAGTCAGATAATCAAGACTGATTTATTTGAAGACGGACTTTCACGATATTTTTATAGTAATATGCTGCCAATGAACGTCGTGAAAGTACTTTTAATATAAAGAAAATTAATAATTATTTATCTTTTATACATTTCCTCAGTTCGCTAGCTAACATAGAATAAAATGCAATTGGGGTTTATTTTAAAATAGTTGCCTCAAATCTGGTATGAACATTATGCCAATGATTCGTAATCAATCATACAAAAGGATGGGCTAAGATGAACCGCGAACATTTGAATTTGAAAGATGCGCTAAGGTGAACCGCTAACATTTAAATTTCGCGGACTACCCTGACGCTTTCACCTTATGAAAACAAAAAATATATACATATGTATATTTCAAAGAAGTGGAGTGTTCTCATATTTTTTCAAAAGTATTTTATACTTAAAATTTAAACAGTTATAATTTAGAAATCAACGGTGATATTCGTAATTTATATGTTAATCATCGCTATTTAATTTTAATGTTCGTACCAGATAAAAAGAAATAACTCGAGGCGCACACGAGGTCATAGCTTAAAATCACACAAGTTCGAATGTTAATCATCCGAAATTAGAGTCCATAGACACAAGTTTAAAAACAACAATTGCTCAGTCACAAAAAATATGCACTAAATCAAAATGCACTGTTACTGGCAAAGGCTAAAACGCGTGGCTCAAATTTATTACAAAACGTATATAAATTACATTTAACATAAAGTCCATCAGCCGCTTTTCGGTTATTGACAATACCTATATAAGGTATGTTGGGGTAAGTTCGTCGCTGGGACAAGACGGTATGAATCAAATTCGGTGCCATTTTACTACAAAAAAAAAAATTTGTCCGGATCGTCTTCGGGGCAGAATAAAATGGCGTAGAATACAACGTTATCCGCATTATAAAATATTGCCAAATAAGCCGGGAATTTGATTCGTACGGTCTTATACCAGCAACGATCTTACCCCAACATACTATACTTATAAATTCATTTAAGTTTTTAAAAATATTTTAAAAACAACTACTCGTAAAACTTTTACGACGTAAAAAAATCACAAGTTTTCAATAAATTAAAATGCTACGAAAAGACTTAAGTCTTAGAAGAGAACTAAAGATATCAAAGCTTGTGATGACAAAGTTAATATTACAATAATTATTAATTTTAGTATCGACCGAATCAATTAGGAATTTAATTCACGGTGTGTCCCTCTCGGTGCTGTTGTAGACAGTAACACCATGGATGTACAACAATATCCATGAAATGTACAACACCGCTTCAGAACACCACCAAAGACCACATTGTTGACAACCAATCATTTTTTTTTCCGATATACAAAACCTAACACATTGATAAGGATCAGGCAGTGACGAATTCACCGTGTTTTATAAATTATTGCTCGATAAAAAACAATTTGTAGAATCTAAATGAAGATCAGTGTCTTACATAGTTTTTCTTAATTTAGACCAATAAATTTTTATGTACAATGAGGTAGACTGCGGGATACACCCTTATAAAGATAATTTTGTTGGCCTGAACTCTACTAAAGTAGCGTTAACTTATGAAATATGACATGCAACTGTCCCACTAGCCGTCAGGTGTTTAGCTACAATACCACTATTTAATAGGAGAAAAGTAATTACATCATTTAGCTGTACTTTAAGGTGCAAACATTGTGAATATAAGAAAAATTATGATCTGAAATCAGCTGGAAGACGTCCACTGGGCCACAGGGGTCATGAAAATTATAATTATTTGCATTAACCATCTCACCGTTCATTATAGTGGGACAGATGGATTAGAACAAGTGTTCCCTGACACAACAAAATGTTTACGAGTTAATTATTAACATTACGAACGTGCCTCACTCCTACAATTGGCTTGTGCCAGTAAACAAATAAACTTATTTCCACATGGTTTTCATACAACCTTTAACATATTATAAGAGGTATGATGCATGTTGTGTTTGAAATATTATTACTATTTGGTATGGCTGAGGTTTTATACAGAGTTATTTATTCAAACGAAAATTGCTACGTTCGGTAGATGTCGAGCAAAATGTTGTAGGAGGCAGGTCGATATTACACCATCAAAAATGTTAAAAGATTTACGTAATGGTTCTATTTTATCGCGTGTAGAATGAGCTTTATAAGTAATAACATGATTACAAAGTGATTTATAGTGTAACACCGCCCACTGATAGTATCTACTTCTTACTCTTCCGGAATATGAAGTTTATAATAAGTTTATGTATTGTACACAAGTAGAAGTTAACTTAAAACGCCGTTATTATTGCTTATTGTATGTACACAGATATTGCAAATAAATCTTAAAAATAACCCTGTATAAATTATGCTTATGGTTGTAGTTTTATAACTATTTTACTATATTATATTATATGTGAGTATTTTGTTAATAAGGTATTGGAAAAGCACAGAGTTGAGGTTATATGAAAAGGTAACAGACGTACCTTAGAATGGCACACGTTGAAGAGACTACAAGAAAAACTGTATATTGTACAAAAAACTAATTTCATAAAACTGTACTTGATATGATTATGTACAACTATTTTTATCTGCATCATGCTACTGTATAATCTGTGGTAAAAACGATTCTCTCATCGAGTCTGCACAATGTGCCAACACCGAAATCGGTGTCGCCACATAAAATTATTCAAAACAGTATAAATAGAAAGACGTCTCAATCGACTCGGTTTCAAAGATCAACAATATCCAAGTAGAGAAAAAAATATTTACACGGTGCCGCGTTCGGATCGTACATCATGATTGGTTCAGCACCTCGTGGTTTTGTACTGTGTGTACCGTGGACACGCAATGTCACTGAGCGTTCATCGCGATCACTGTTAGCGCAACCTGATGATGACGCGCGTAGGTCAACATGGCGGCGGCTCGGCTTCCTCCTGCTTGAGCGGTGAGGGTCTGTCGGCGTCGAGCTCCTGCTCGCGCCGCGCGATGTCTGCCTCTCGCAGGTCGAGGCGCGCCTCTCGCTGCGCGAGCTCGGCCTCGCGCTCGTCGAGCATTCGGGCACGCTCGGCGAGCCGCGCCTCGACGTCGAGCAGACGCGCGGCGAGCTCCGAGTCACTGTGCGGCGGCGGCGAGGTGGAGGACGTGACGTCGTCGACGGGAGGCGTGAGCGGCTTGAGCGCGACGTTGGGCTGGTAGTCGCGCTCGAAGGACGTGCAGTCGGCCACGCGCACCACGCGCTCGGGGTGCTGCAGCGCCGGCTCGCGCTTGTCCCAGGGCCGGAAGGCGGACAGGGCGCGGTAGTGCAGCGCGTAAGGGTCCAGCAGCAGCGCGTACGTCGTGTAGTCCTCACTGCGCACTTTCTTCGGCGGCGATTCAGGCGGCTCCGGCTTACATACCAATGTTTCCACCACCTGGAATTGAGAGAAAGACTCATAAGTATATGTATCCAATTTTCAAAACTCTGATTTCCGTATGATTTCAATGGTGATATTGACATCACAAATTTATAACGCGAAACATCATTAGTATTGACAAACAATTCTGGAATAGTAGAAACTTAAAAGAAGTCCGGGCATAGTAATCAGTATAACGTAGATACACTACTACACCTTTATACAAGATTATCCTTTTCCACATATCGAAAGCCAAGACAGAGTCTACAAAATGCTCAAGGCAACGCCTCGCAAAGTTTCCAACACTATTCAATGGCTGTATGTATGGCGCAAATCACAAATAGAATCCATCCGACTCCTCGTGGAAGTGTTCTTGTGTCTGTGACAGTTAGGAGTACGTAAATACATTAATGTCAAAGGGTCACCTTACTGACGTCAATGGCTTATCTGAACACCGAGGAGCAAGGAGCAGTGAGAACTGCTCTCATTACAAACTCGCGACGTCAACTCTACAAGCAGATTCTTTCTAATTAATCTTTATCGTTGTTTTGGTTCCCAGAAGTTGTTGTAACGAATCTGAATTTTGGTTGATAGGTGCTTGTGATTGTGACTGGTATGATTTGGTCAAATAGCTGTAGTGTGTAGGTGTAGACAGAGTATTTTATTTCTAAACATCAAGACTCTTTCTCTTTTTAATCCTGCTCCGCTTGGTTGGTAGTCCAAACAAAAGCGCAGCATTGAGTACGCAGTTGAGTTCAAGCCAGATACCGTGTCTAAAGGGGAAACATTTACTCAATATTTACTGGGGCGCTTTAAAACCCATGTAATCTCATTGGCCCTAGAGCAAAGCCCGTCATCTCGTTCGAATGAGCACAGCTAACCACATCGCTATCAGCAAAACACATTCGTCTTACATAACGCAGGTGCGAGGTGCGCGGGGTGCAGGGCGGGGGCAGACGGCGCGCGTCATCACCGCCCCCGCCGGCCCCCCCAGCTGGGGGTGAGGCGCGGATGTAGGTCGTGGCCAGGCCGCAGACGACCCCTAGACGCCAACCTCGCCCAGCCCTGACGCACCAAACTCTCACACCCCACCAACAAATGCGTAAATGTTAGACTGTTAAATATTTTGCCTCTGAAGATAATTACAAAAAAAATAACGACTGCTCGCACAGCATTTTCTACTTTCGTATTTTTTTTATTGCTCAGTCGTCCGCTGTGCTTCCTACATTTCGTAATCAAAGCGATGCGCCGCCAAAACTATGCTTCTATTCTGTTGATAGTTCGTTATCGAATTCCTTGTACGAATAACAACACTAAAAATGTAGGAGAAATAACATGCCTATACGTTATCAACATACTCATCATTCAATCTACAACTCTGTATTGTTTATTTGGTGTGGCGATCGATTTTAGGCCTTACAAGCGAGAAGATAAACTGCACATTACGATGTAACGGCTGCGTCAAAATGGCGTCGGGCGCGTTCAAAACACTGGCTCCAAAACAATGTACGTAATGAGAGAACGGCGGGGTTTCCGTCGAGACTCATCTGCGGAACGTGTGCTAAGATAGCTGGTGCAAGTGGAGCTCCCTCGGCGCCCCCGGCCTGGCGTGTCCCTCACTCGGAAGGGCCTGAGGTAGGTAGGTCAATGGGCTTTCTAGGCTCACAGTAAGTTGGGCGCGGTCCAACTAACATATTTCGGCTTACTTTCAATTTAGCAACTGTTTTTCTGTCGGCACGTGCCTACATACGGCCCACGTTGCGTGCTATTAATACGTTTTTCCTTTAACAACCCTTGAAGCCTCACGTTTTAGTTTATCGTCAAAATAATTAGGTACTTACGTAACTTATTCTGTCAGTACCTAAACGGCTCGGTTTAGCGAAAAACTACGCGGACTCGTCAAGTAGAAGGTCACAGTAACTTTGGCATCTTAAATTTATGTGTTATTATTACCATGCAAAAGCTAGTTATACTAAAGTATAAGCATTCTACAATATAAAAAACAACGTTGTAATTTCTGTTTGAAAAGTTTGTATTTGTAAAAAGGTTATGCGCAGTTGACGGACTCTTGGTGAAATCGTCCACTACAGGATGAGATCAGTCTATATTTGCACAGATTGTTAGCATGGTTGGCGTTGAAAGAATTATGCCTATAATCCGAACCGTATTTAAAAAGAGAACAAAAAGGTTGCTGGCCAGTTCCTTGCAAACGGCCATCCAGAATTCCCGAAACCCGATAACTCATTTGCCTCCCCTGTTGTTCAGTTATGTAGCTACATAATGTTTTGCATGGGGATAGCAGGTGTCGCAGGTGATACATATTAACTCTTAAATACGTTGTTCTATGTAA
The DNA here is from genome assembly GCA_927399505.1 of Luperina testacea. Lineage (NCBI taxonomy): Eukaryota > Metazoa > Arthropoda > Insecta > Lepidoptera > Noctuidae > Luperina > Luperina testacea. The sequence goes on from OV656774.1 coordinate 3,126,100, forward strand.
TACAGATGGGTTCAGTGTTAAAAGTTTACATGTCGGTGAAAATGGGCAATGAACTAATGAAATGGTCAGCTGTCCAGGGTTGTCCCATCCCACTCACACTCACAAAATACGTTTTTATTTATTTACTAGCTGACCCGGCGAACTTCGTACCGCCTTAAGGCTCCTACAAACAGGCGCGACACGCGATAAAATCGCACGCGACACAAAGGCACCGCAAGTCGCCCAACGAGCGGTGCCTTTGTGTCGCGCGCGATTCGAGTCGCGCGTCGCGCCTGTTTGCAGGAGCCTTTAGAATCAATAAGTACGAATGTATGAGAAAATTAATTATATTCTTTTTTTTTGTGAATTGTTTTCATGTTTTAAGTTATTCTGCTATTCGGAGAGAAGACAAATCCAACAAATCAAAGATAATAAAAATCGGCCAAGCCGTTCTTGAGTTATAAATGGTGGAACTAAACCGAATCCGTTTTATTTTTATAGATTTTAACTTTTCGCACACAAAAATGATACAAAGGCGAACTTAATGCCTTAGGCGTAATACATAAGTCAATGCCTTAGGCATTCTCTACCAGTCAACTAAGTTTGGTGAAGAGATTAGATGGCAGGTGCTTTGGTTGAGGAGAGGAACAAAGATAAAAAAAAATATTTAATATATACATATATTATGTATATTTATTTAAAATCACGCAAGATTCAAATTCAAATAGCGCGGTTTTTCTAGTATTATCAGTCTATTATTTTGACAAACGAGGTCGAATGCCCTATACAAGAAAAAAAAAACAAACAAAATATACAAAATTAAAACTACACTTGTGTGCAAAAAAATTGTCAATTTTTGAGATATTTGTCTCTATCTCAAAAATCGTAACGAATTTTTATATTGTCAGTAAAGGTAAGTAGTTTATTTGAACATGTACACTATAAATTTTGATTAAAAAACCGACTTCCGAAAAAAACACTACAAAGTAAAAAATAACTATATTTTCGGAAGTCGGTGTCTTTGGATCTGTATTTTAGTTTTTGCCACCGACTTCCGAAATTAAAGCTATGTATTTTTCACTTTGTAGTGTTTTTGTTGGAAGTCGGTTTTTTTTTTGTTAAAAAGTTTTTATTTCGCGTTTTTTAGTGGGTCTAAGATATAACTTAGATACATTATGTATCGTTGATTACTAATGGTTTATATCGTTGATTACAAATTAAAGGGCTTACATGACCTAATGCGCGGTCACTGTCGGACTGCATAGAAAAGAAAGAGAAGCGCGATAACACAACGCTCGTGATTTATTGCAAAATATGAAGCAATTATTTAATTACAAAAAAAACACTGGCACTCCGGTAGTGCCGACAGAAGTGAAAACTTGAACAATTACGAGTGTATTTTGTGAATCGTCTTATAAACAAAACACGCGTGTTAAGGTGTGTTCCTTATTTTATAGGGTTTTTTGCAAATCAGGTATGATGACCAAAGTGACTGGTTTATTCTTCTCGTGAAAGGAATTTATTCAGATTTACAAATAAGCACACAGGATAGACTTCAGTTCGTGGTGTTGGTCGCGGCAGTGGTAAGAGAAGCAAGCCGCTCGCATGGAGCTCGTCGTCAGTTATACAGTATGTTAACTAACAGAGGGCGTTCCCGTTAACCCGCAATAGTATAGCATCCATACATGCTAAAAAAAATATTACCATTCGAAAATAAAATGTTTTTTTTTTTTTTTATATTAAAATATTCACTAAAAATCGTAAATTGATACGTTAAAGAAACACTCTGTACACGCGTACTTGAAGGACAGCAATGTCAGAATTTATTTAATTAAATAAATTAGAATTAATTAAATAAATAGAGTATCAATTTACGATTTTTAGTGAATATTTTAATATAAAAAAAAATAAAAACATTTTATTTTCGAATGGTAATATTTTTTTTAGCATGTATGGATGCTATACTATTGCGGGTTAACGGGAACGCCCTCTGTTAGTTAACATACTGTATATCCGTGGTTCAGCGCCATCTCGTCGTTGTTGGATGAACTACGTAGTTAGTACGCGAGGCCCTCGTAGTTCTTCCCGATGTGCATAGATGGCGCTGTCCTCAACAACGCGCGTCTTACGTTTTACGTCTTACGAATTTTCGATCAGGGTCACGTGACCTGACGCGAGTTTAGAAGTTTTTACCCATTCCAAAAAAAGTACACAGCGCCGCTAAAGAAGTTTTCACTTCAAAAATTATTGTTTGGACGAAAAAATTAAAACACTAGTATTTTAGTATGTTGCTCGTAGAATAATCTGACAAGAAATCAGAATGATTGTATGTATATTAGTATGGTTTTTATTGTAAAAACTTCATGATTTTTTTCTATCGTATCAAATTAGTTGTAGGTATTATGTTTTCAACACACTACCTACCTGTACCTAGCATATATCTTGAAGAATATCATATATTTTTCTGATTTTGTTTACTGTAGTCGAACATATACTTTTATTGTTTCTAAAACTTGCGTTTTTTGTGTTTAGGGACCTAAACACAAAAAACGCAAGTTTTAGAAGAGCCCCTTAATCGGATTTGATAAATTAATGAACACCTAAATAAAAAAGGCGTACTAGTAACCTGATAAAAATAATACCTATTTATAACAATTGCCGACATACAAGGTAAATAAGTACGCGTTCATTTAGTATCTTATCTAGTCTGCGTCGATAGACGTAAGTATCTATTTAATCTTCCTAGATAGGTACCTACTCTAGTTGTTTACGAATTTTAGCACAAATAAGGATGTTAGCCAACTTTGTTTTTCAATAACATGCGCAATTTCATTTATTATCTGCTGATAAAAAAAATAATATATGTACTTCGCTTTGTTTTTCATTAATCATAATGCTGATCTAGGGCTCTCAGCGACCACCTCTTCTCATCTTACGACTATATAGTACAAGTACATAGTTATAATCGTGCAATAGCTGTCGGTCGATTCTGTAAAAATCTCACCGTGAAAACTTAGGTGAAGTGAATTTGTTTTTGCTAGGAATTGACACTATTGACAGCTCACTCCACGCTCACTTCACCTAAATTTTCACGGTGAGATGGTTACAGAATCGCACTGCTGTTTCAGATTTGCGACAAATGGTAAGTAAAATAATTGGAGGGCTCTAGAAAAAAAAAACAGTGGCACTCCGGGAGTGCCGATAAAAGTGAAAAACAAAACACAAACAGAATACTTTGCCATCACTCACTGACATGTCGGATAATAATATACATTAAATCCGAGTACATCCCGAGGACAGCCGAACACATCCGAATGTAGCGCGTTGTCGGTTACTGTGACAGTGTCGCGAGTTCAATGGTTTTTCCCATCTCAAAAAATGCCCAACGCGCCTAAAGGAGTTTTCACTTTAAAAATTCTCAAAGTGTGTGTGGTACTGTGGTGGGCAAAATGAGGTCGAGAACCTATGGTTTAGGAAAGAAAGAATTTTGTGACTCCACGTCGCACTTCAAGCAGCTCGGGAAAATAACTAAAAAAAAAAACTGTGTGGCACTCCGGGAGTGCCGACAGATGTGAAAACTTGAACAATTACGTGTGTATTTTGTGAATCGTCTTATAAACAAAACACGCGCGGTACCGGCTACGGCCATCCGTCTTACGAATTTTCGATCAGGTCACGTGTCCTGACGCGAGTTTAACATTTTTTACCCATTACAAAAAAGTGTACAACGCCGCTAAAGAAGTTTTCACTTCAAAAAAACAAAAAAAAAAAAAACCCGTTTTCTTCTTTACTCTCTCGAGGCAGCCCTAAGCAACGTCAGCCGTCAATGGACGACCAATTGTTTAGACAAGACGCAACTCACAAGACACCGCACGCCCCCGAATACTGAAACTATGAATCAACTTCGTGGAAAATGGTGAAAAATATTTGAAATTCGCGTGTTATTTCATTAGGTAATCAAATCAACTCAGGATTCTTTACTGGTGTAGTAAGCAACAGTTTTCGTACGAGAATAGCCTGCGCCGCATGCCTTTGTGAAGAGATTAGCAGCAAGGTTGAGAGCTGGCTGTCCAAGGTCCTAGTCGTAATTCCATTTCGCATTCGTGAAAAACGTGGAAAATATTATAATGGGGTAGTATGAGAAGAATGTCATCTGTCTAGCCTTTTCCTAACTATTCCAGTCTAACCGAATGCAGCTGAGTACCAGTATTTTACATGGAGCGACTTCCTACCTGACCTTCACAACCCAGTTACTGGGTAATACGATACCCCTTGGACTTGTTGTCAGACTTTCGGGCTTCTGATGACCCGTAGCAATAGTAAGAGATCGACGAATGACAGCCGGGACTACCGGCTTAGCGTGCTTTCCGAGGCATGGAGGGGTCTTGGTATGTAAAGATGGTCACCCATCCACGGACCAACCGCGGCAAGCGTAGCTTAACCTGACCGATCGGACCCGTGCGGCTGTCAGTACTAAGTCACAGGCTCCACTATTCATATAGGATACCAGAATATGGGAAGAATTTATATTCATTCTAAACCAGTCAAAACTGTTCCTTGGTGTGTGCCAATTTTTAGCAAGCCCTGTGTGGAATTTGACTGACAGTGAGTTTGACATATTATGTCATCGAACCCATGCAGCTAGGTCATATTAAGAGGTGTGGAGGTTTTGTCTACCGGTCAGTTGGTTTGGATTAGAGTTGGTCTACAAAGAAACCGTACCATTGTGAGTGGCAACTCTAGTTATTTATTAGGTGTGTTAGAAAAAAAACCTTGATGAATGTAAGTATAGGGACTATTTATGTATAATACTATATTTACTTTATCTTACATAATTTTGCTGTAAGTACGAACGCCATGCGTCAGTCTGTTTACACTGCGATCTTGAATGAATTTGCTTACATTTTATTGTCTTACATTAGGCTATAAAAGATCTTTAAATAGTATCTAAGATAATGCCGTATGTGTACATTAGTTATTTATAGAACTGGTGTTTTTATAATTCACGTTTATTTTGCAAGTCCTTAAGAAGGCCTGACTATATGCGGAAAGAAAAAAATCCGGTGTAAAGGCTCATACAAACAGGCGCGACACGCGATAAAATCGCGCGCGAAACAGAGGCACCGCAAGTCGCGCAACGGGCGGTGCCTTTGTGTCGCGCGTGATTATATCGCGTGTCGTGACTGTTTGTAGGAGCCTTTATGCGGCAGAAATGGGACGTCGGGCACAGAATAACTAATATGTAGTACTTAGCTTCGGGACATTCGCACCCAATGGAGCAAATAATGTTTTCGGGACATACAAAATAACAATACGCTATCCGATTTCACAAAGGACTAACTAAACTACTAACGGTGTAACACTTCATTAAATAAATCATGCAGATACAGGGCTTCATACTTGGAAGAGCTTACATAAAAGCTGTTTCACGAAAAAGACATCATTGATAGCTTATTGGAAGAACTTAATCAAATTAATAATGGCAGTTTCCTCGAAATAAATTGTCTGCAAATGTAAAAGAAAGAAGACAATATAAATTATTTCTTTACCCCAAAGGAAATTGAATTACAAAGTCACGTCCAAGTTGCATGCAATTAATATTTACTTTGTGCGAATATCATAATAAAATTAATCCCTCGAATCTAATCTTTATGAAAGTGTCATTGCTTATCTCTAATCAATGTAAGTAAGTCATCTTTATCTAGAATTCAGCCAGCATTGTGCGTTATGGCTTCATGATTTGCAAACTTATTATTTGGATGATCTTATTTATTGTTTGTCCTTTATCAAAGTCTAATTATTAATGAGCTAGCAGAGCCCTGCGGTTTCACATAAGTGTCGATCCCGTGGGAATATCGGGATAAAAACTATCCTATGTAAGGACAAAGGATAGTTTTTATCCATATATTTTCACGGGAAATTTGGTATAGAGATAGTTTGAGTCCCGGGACCTTTAACCGGGACTCAAACTATCTCTATACCAAATTTCATTTAAATCGGTTCAGCGGTTTAACCCTTTGTATGCCGGGAACGTAGATCTACACGAGACACAATGGTTTTTAATTGTTTCTGTAATTAAGGCATTCAACCGGTTAAGGCTCCTTCAAACAGGCGCGACACGACACGCGACACAAAGGCACCGCAAGTCGCTCAACGATCGGTGCCTTTGTGTCGCGCGCGATTATATCGCATGTCGCGCCTGTTTGTAGGAGCCTTTATGCGTGAAGAGGTAACAGACAGCCAGACACAGTTTCGCATTTATAATTGTATTTGTATACATAGTATAGGAAAAACAACAGTTTTAGAGCAGCCGGAATTAAATAAACGGCAGAAGACATTTAAACTAAGTAAAAGTAGTGTCTTGGTGAAAACAAATGATGACATTTCTTTAATTAGGTAAGTACCAGAAAGATTTATTTATTACCTATTTAAAAATTAATGCCGCCCTAAACAAGAAAACCGAAATAATATGTTTAACTATGATAGCCCAAGGCGCGTAATTCAACGAGTTTTATGCTAATGTTGTGTGATTAATTGTATCGTAATGTGTTTATCTAGGCAATTTATCTACAATTTGTCTACGGTACTTTAAAGTACCGTAGAACTATCTACGACCTTCGCCTGTCATTGGATTCTCGCAAATATTATGTAAATGTCTGGCTCTTGATAAATATAAGGCACGTTTGAACAGACGTCATTAGTAGAGCCCAAAGTCCTCTCTTATCTGTGTTGGGGGGTGTCGGGCTTTGCCAAATGAACATTTTAGCTAGTCAGGTAGCAACTGTTATCTGACCTCTTCTTATATTTATATTAGTTACTTTCGATATCTTAAGACTAGCTGCACCCCGCGGTTGCACCCGCATAAGTGTCGATCCCTTGGGAATATCGGGATAAAAACTACCCTATGTCCTTCCCGGGGATGCAATCTATCTCTCTTCCAAATTTTATCGAAATCCGTTCAGTGGTTTAGGCGTGAAAAGGTAACATACATACAGACAGACAGAGTTACTTTCGAATTTATAATATTAAGTACTAGTTTCCGCCCGCGGCTTCGCCCGCGAGGTATGTCGATAAAAACTATCCTATGTCCTTCCCCGGGATGCAATCTATCTCTCTGCCAAATTTTATCGAAATCCGTTCGGTGGATTTGGCGTGAAAAGGTAACATACAGACAGACAGAAAGACAGAGTTACTTTCAAATTTATAATATTAGTATGGATTAGTTACTGGGTTAGGTACTTTCGATATCTTAAGATTAGTAGACCGATATTTATCCAAGTCCCATTAGTCCCAGGTAAAACACAAGGAAGTGGTGAAGGATTAGGGTTTTGGGGGACTTTCTTAGGTTTTTTTGACGTTCAAAAAGTGCTGACTGTTAGCCTAATTTGTTTTTGATTTGATAGACTCATTTGTGACTAGCCATGAACAGCTTCAACTATGGACTCGTATCTGGGGCATAGACCATTCTTTTCTTGTGCCATATTCCCCACCCAAACAAAAAAAAGAAAAAAAAAGGTCATTATTTTCTTGTGCCAATCCCCCATGCTCCTGCGCCATATTTTTATTAACTTACCTACTCTCAAATGCCTACCTACCTGGTAATGTTGGTATAGTCTGATAACTTTCAGTCACCGCGTTATTTATCTTGACGTCAGTAAACGATATAATTAAGGCTGTATAAAGCCTTTAGTCTTATCTAGCCATCTTTTTTGATGGGAGTTGCCATGCGACCTATTATTTTATTTATTTAAGTAAAATTTTCGCACAAAAAGGTACAAAGGCACAATATGCACATTGACGTGGAGTAGCGGACACCAGCCCGTATTACCTAAGGTACAAAGGCGGACTTAATTTATTTATCCATTTTTTTTTCTTTTTAGGGTTCCGTACCTCAAAAGGAAAAAACGGAACCCTTATAGGATCACTTTGTTGTCCGTCTGTCCGTCCGTCCGTCCGTCTGTCAAGACCCTTTTTCTCAGGAACGCGTGGAGGTATGAAGCTGAAATTTATATCAATTACTCAGGTCTACTGTCCCTTGAAGCTGTGAAAAAATCAAACTTCTAAGCCAACGCAATCAAAAGATACAGCCGTTTATGCCGCAAATTTTCGACACTTGCAAGGGAATCAAAACCTACAGGGTGCTTCCCGTAAACTCAGAATCTTGAAATTTGGTACGAAGCAACGTCTTATAGCATAGATAAAGGAAAAATTACGAAAACCATAAATTTTTAGTTACATCACATAATATATTTTTTTTAAATAATTTTAAACTTACTACCCATTTCCTCATAAACGCGTAGAGGTATTAAATTGAAATTCATACCAAATACTCAGGTCTATAATACCTTTAAGCTGTAACAAAATCAAACTTCTATGTCAACGCAATCAAAAGAAACAGCAATTTAAGCTGCATATTTTGAAACTCGCAAGTACTCGCAAGGGAATCAAAACCTAAAGGGTAGGTACTTCCAGTCGACCTAGAATCTTGAAATTTGGCATGAAGCAACGTTTTATAGCACACATAAAGGAAAAATTCGGAAAACCTTAATTTTTTTTTTTTTTTATGTTCAATGTGGTACTATTCATAACTTTTTCAGTCACCATTGAGTTTTGAGTTTGAGTTTGTCTTAAATTTATGCTCCTCCATCTTTCCCCATTGTAATGTTATGAATTTCATTTTGCAATAAAAATACCATAGTTATGACTCGATTGTCGTAATGAACGAACTTTGTAAACCTTGCAGGTTTGTACGGAACCCTCGGTGCGCGAGTCCGACTCGCACTTGGCCGGTTTTTATTTTTTTTTATAAATCATGATGTGTCAGTAACTGGGTTATGGAGGACAGACAGGCAGTCGCTCTATGGAAAGTACTGGTACTCGACTGCATCCGGTTAGACTTGAAGCTGACCCCAACATTGTAGCGGATAGGCTATCAAAGGTCATCAAATCGATGCGTGTTTGATTTTTTGTTGCACCAGTACAGTGTGATAAGGGATTTTATTGATAAATTAGCTAAGATTTCTAGGAAACTACATATTATCGAATAACGTACCTAATAATCTTCGTGTTTGTCGTTGGACTTTGTACGGGCAGAGAATTTTCATTGTTTTGGATAAGATACCAATCGACAGGGTTTTGATTTGATAAGGATTAAATAAGATATTTATCGGAAAAAAAACTGTTGTTTTGGAGCGAATTGCATTTTTTAAGAGTTTTAGTCAGGATTTTCCAAAACTAACATAAAGACCTAACCAATGGCGACAATATTTGTAGCTATAATTTTTTTTCGCATGTTTTACTACCAGCCAGTATTCTATCCATAAATAAGCTTTTGTCGCCATGACGACTCAGCAAAATTTCTTGCTGAACATGTAAAAATATCTATTACCCGCCCCGCCGACGCATCGCAACCAGGGGTGGAGGGGCCAGACGCCACCTTGGAACACCCCTCGACCGACCAAGGTCAACCAGCAGTCTACCAAACACTTGCTTACCCAAATCCAAGCTTACACCCCAGTCTCAAGATTCAATTTCGAGTGCCACCCGAATACTAATCTCGTTCGTTCAATTTTGAGTTCTGTCTGTTTAGAAGAAGGTTGACTTTAGTTCACATGGAGATAGGGCGTGAGGTTGTAGTACTAGTGTAGCGTAGTTCGGCGGGCAATCAATGAGTTCCAGCCTTGTTGTATGAATTATGTATAGGAACGGGCCCGCTAACGTGACATTTTAGTTGAAAACAAGCTCTGCGCCGTGTTGACAGGAACCGGGACACCGTGTCCTTTACTATGGCGGACCTACTTTTAAATACTTACATATTAATTAGTCAACAATGAGTCCGTGAAAGCTTATCCGATAACTAGACAGACAAGACGGAGCCCGCGGGTTTCTTTTAATAGGTGCTCGAATAGGTACAATATCATAAAAACGTTGTTACATTGCCATTAGTAAAATTAAGTGCCATTATTATGAAAATCGCAATCTAATCTAATGACTGGACATCACAATAAATAATTAATAGTATTCAAAATCGATTTCAATTAGCCACACAGAGCCTAGGTACAGACGCCAGCACATCAAGCTACCCGAAACTGTTAAATTTTCCCAATCAACCTTGAACCTTATGCTTTAACGATAAAGTTGAAAATCTATTAAAGAAATTTGACAGATTGTAGTAGCTTGATGTGCTGGCGTCTACAATTAGTGTTAAATTCCTACAGTTTACTCAGAAAACACATGTAAATTCCGTATAACAAAAAATTCATGAAACACGAACTCATTATTGATCAAGGCAGAATCAAGGTTAACGATTAAAAAAAAAAACTAGAATCAAAACATCGCGTTCCAATTTTAAATAATTCATCAGTGCATTACCGTCACAAATTGCGCGGGCATAAAAAGTTAAGAACGTAATGGCGATTGCATTTTACTGTGAATTTTGAATTAATCTGTGAGAAACTGGTTTACGGTTATGGTCACCCTTCGTTTGTTATCTGCATCAGTGAACTAATGGTGAATTGGCGACCGTGGACAAGCACCGTGAGAGCTGACTGCAGAACTTCTCGATTTGACTAGTATTTTACGAAAGCAAACATAATTCGTAAATATTGCCAAACATAGCAGGAACATTAACCCACCCAAATGTTAATTTGATAAGCTAATTTATTGCTAAACACTTCGCCAAATTTCTGATTTTCCATTTTCATTCCAGTCCAAAACCATTTGAATTATGAACATGCCATTCAATTTCAATTTAAAAAATTGAATTATCACATTACCACTCCAATTTCTTTTGTCTTTACGCCACTCAAAAAGTTTTCTCAGAAACCAATTGAACTCTGAATTACTCTTAATTTTAAGGTTTTTATTAAAATTGAGTTAATTGATGATTAACCTTATACAATTTATTGGAAAATCTATATTAAGTATAATAAAATTCAATGTCCTGACTAACTGATATATCAACGCACACACTGGAGACATGAAATTTGGAGGGTGTGTTCTTTGTGAAGAGTAGTATCCACTAAGAATGGATTTTTTTAAATCCCACCCCTAAGAGGGTGAAATGGGGTGTTGAATTTTCTGTGAATAATTTCCGACCACCACGCGGGCGAAGCCGCGGGAAAGAGCTAGTAAAACTATATAATCACTGATAGATTTTATAAGCAACTTTCCTTGGCGAATTTGTTTCCAGTTTCCTTTTACAGGGGAATGAGAAAATGGAGTCTACCGGAATCCTCGGAATTTACTGCCAAGTTGTACCCTGCACATAAATTAAATGATAAGTATTTCGCTTCAAAGAGAAGAAGGCCAGTCACGTCTGTAAAAGTAACAGATAAGCTGACTGGTACTACTAGTTATCAAGAACAGATTAAGTACTCCTGCCACTACAATTATTTATTGATCGTAGTGTAAATGTGACACGATTGAAAACTAATGCTTGAACGCAAATGTCAAGACTTTCACATGGCTATAATGCACACTTTTTTTAAATGCGACTAGTGCTGACTACTGATATTGATCAACCTAATGGATTTCGAGTTATAAATGATCGTGCACTACCGGAATGACCCGAGGAGGATAGCCGAATCTCGAAAGCACTTCCAGATGAAATAGGAAAGACCTTGGAAAAGACGTAAGTGGCGCTATTTCTGAAATAGACTACGACAAGTGGCAGAGCGATACTGCAAAATGTATATAAATAGATTGAAATACTTACTTCCTTCTTGGAATATTAGCGCAGACATTTTTATTCGTTTATTAACCTCGGCACTAGGGAATGCAATACCGGGATACCGGGATCCCGAAATACCGGGATCCCGCACCATTTTTGCGGGACCAGTCCCGCGCCTAAATCGTGCGGGATCCCGCGGGATTTGCGGGACTGCGCAGCGACATACAGAACGTGTTGTTCGGCACGCGGAAGCGCGCGGACTTGTGCCCACCAGCGTGGAAGCGGAAAGGGCATTTTCTGCTGCTGGATACCTAGCATGCAAAGTAAGAAGCCGTTTAGCTGACAAAACTATTGACACGCTATGTTTTATGCGCAGCTACTTTCAAAATAATGAATAATTGTTTTTTGTTTGATTGTAATAGTAATTTTATTTCTAATTAGTAATAGTTTCACAAAACTTGTTGTTTTCTGTTTGTTTGTAATAGTTTTTGATCTTTGTTTGTAATTGTTATTTCTGATTGATTAGTGATTTGATCACTTAATAAATAGTTTCATTCAATAATATTTTTTAGTTTCATTTTAAGTTCTATAGACTCGTTTATGATACAGGATTCCTCTCTTTTCTCAATGACTTTCAAAAAACTTGCGGGATCCCGCAAATACCTGGATCCCGCGGGATTGAACCTCTCAATCCCGCGGGATCCAGCAATTGAAATTTTGGTGCGGGATTGCATTCCCTACTCGGCACGCGAGTACGCACGTTTTAATGGTCATCTGTTAAAGAACGTCGACAACATAGAGTTTATTATGTTAAGGACGCTATCACATTTTGAACTTGCTCAAGATTAGGTATCTGAATCGCAACACAACAACATTACGCGCACGCAAACGTTGAACCCATTTGATTGTCCGCTCGATTTTATCGTAACTTAACTAATCTTGGTACTTGAAGGTATTCTTTTTTTAATTTTACTGGTACATATTTATTGAGTAAAGTTAGTTGTTAGTTCGCAATCGAATTTGGTAACTGTAATTAGTACTTACTATGTGTGATAATCATGTTTTTAGTATTGTTGAAGTTCATCAGTCATTACGTTCATTATGTAGGTGCCGAAAAACGACCTAACATTTTAGTGTAACAAGGAACATCTACGTTTATCCTCCAGTCTGCTGTTAATTTGAAAAAATGTAAATACTTTTAAATATTATTTTTGATGACAATTGTTGAAGCATTACACAATCAAATACTAGCCTGGGAGTTTATCGTAGTTTCGATGTAATATTTAAAAATAATCATTCCCTTATGAAAACAGTAAGTATTTTATACTGGTTCGTTATTTTTTATAAATAAAAAAAAAACATTTTAACCAAAAAATACCGACTTCCAAAAAGTGAAAAATAACTTTAATTTCGGAAGTCGGTGTCTTTGAAACTGCATTTTAGTATTCTGCCACCGACTTCCGAAATTAAAGGTTTTTTTTACTTTGTAGTGTTTTTTGGAAGTAGTTTTTTTTTTTTGTTAAAAGTTTTTTGTTTTTCGCTTTTTAGAGGGTCTGTTTATAATGTATCCTGATGACAATGGGACCACCTGGAAAGTATATCCTTTAAAATAAAAAAAGAATGATTGAAATCGATCCAGCCGTCTTCGAGTAATCGAGGAACATACATTAAAAAAGATTCCGACGAACTGAGAACCTCCTCCTTTTTAGAAGTCGGTTAAAAATACACTCGCCATCTTGAATAAAAAAACGGATGTCATATTCGTAATCATCACCCCAAAATCGACTAGAGTAACGAATATCTAAAAAAATAATTGTTTCCGTCATTTTTATTTGATTATAATTTATTGACATAAATATTTATACAATCTTTTTCCGTCACTAGCTGCGCCCCGCGGTTTCACCCGCATAATTGTCTATCTCGTGGGAATATCGGGATAAAAAGTATCATACACTAATATTGTAAAAGCGAAAGTGAGTACATACTTTCGCTTTTACAATATTAGTGTGATCTACTCGTACATCCATTAAACAAAAAATTACAACTAAATATTTATTTCTAAAACAAATTTCAAAAATCGTACTTAATTTTATTTCGGTTCGAAAAAGTATCAACTTCGTACTGTGGAGTACACAAAACGGAACTCACTTTTTAACGTAATTATTTTTTGCTTGAAATCGATACAACCGTGCTTCCACGAGCGCGTCTGAGCGCGGAATGAGAATGACCAACCGCAAGTGTCCGCGGGTAGAAAATGTATGGAGAAATTTAAGAGAGTTTCTTATTTTTCTCATAAATGAAAAAGTTATTTATTTATCTAAAAAATATTTAGCTTGTCTATAGAGGAGTATTAAGCAACAATATCTTCTTATTTTTAAGTTAAAATATGCAGCAGATTTAGCTATATTGGGTCCTATTTAGACCCCTTTTTCTTTAATTTTTGCGATTATTGTGATGGTAAAAACGTATTTGTGTGAAAATTTTGTATGGGGGCTATTTAATTGTTTTGGGGCCATTCTGGAGATGAATATATTATCTTTAATTTGAAACTGATATCCTCGCAGTTGTGACTCCAGATCGGTAAAATGGTAGATGAAAAACACTGTTATTCGTGGAAAAATGTGATGATAGCGTCCTTAAAAGTCATACGCCGTTTTGTTTTGCCAATATACAAATTCATACTATATATATCATCATAGATTTACTGTTGACTGTACTCAAATTAAAAGGCTGCTGCCAACGCCCTAATCAGGGTGAAACGTTCGCCGTCACACACCACGACGCTCCTCGAAATTAATCCATACAAATTGCGATTGCGACGTCCTATCATTGCCAAGTGTACGTATACAGTTGACGCTGGCAACATAAGAGAGGGCCGAGGGCCCAATCGTTCCCAGGAACCGATTACCAACTCTCGTATCCGGGGGCATCATCACGATACTTCTCGGAAAGGTAGCGAACAAATCATTGAGGAAACATCGTTAATAAGGTTTCACTTACTCGTGTGTCGTGTAATTGAACTTTTTACACGACACTGGTGTGTTAGGATCCGTAAAATCGTAAATGTCAACGAAATTTGTTTCGGTAAATGTCAGTGCGTTGCCCTGTATGTCGAGGGTTTCAGATGGGTCAGATTAATTTGGTGCTCGTCCTACTTATATTTAAGGGCCTTACTCTCGTTTAGTACCGTAACTCGGTCACTTTATGAAGCTTATAACTCATTAACGGTTTGGTTAGAAGGTCTGTAAAAAATATATGTTTGCTATAGATTCATGTACAGCATTTTTGAAACAGGGTTTTTTCATAAGGCTAATACTTTTGCCTTAAAAAAATATTTACCAAAACGCTATTTTCGCTAACATTTGCTTATAACTTCTAAACGGCGTTGATGTTTGGAAATATTTTTACACTGAAAAATTGGTGGTTAGAGGTACTACATATTTGAAATAGCGTTTTTAAATCAATCAACAGTTGCAAAGACAATGCCCCATTTTGAGATATAGGTTCAGAGGTGCTCTGCGCGGGCGCGGGCGGCAGTCGTGCGTTAGCACTGAGACGGGGTGGCTGTGTCGCTCGCTGCTCCGCCCGGCTATCGATCGACTACGCGCGTTTGGCTGTGTTAGTGCAAATATTTATGAACGAATTGTATCAGTATGCGTTTATAGATTAGCTCGCTGCAGAGGGCCCATTTCTATTGTCCGCATGGACGCTTTATTAGTGGTGCCATTTCTAAATACTGTTTTTTTTTATATTGTTTATTTTGTAAATATGTATAAGATAATTTGTAAATAAATAAAAATGCCAAAGCAAAGCAAGTCAAGAAAAATACGTTTTCTCTACGACGACGCACCGTTTTATAGATATTAGCGAAAAACTCAAAAGTGGGAATTTTTATACCCCCCACTCCGGCTCACCTCCTAGACGCGGGGACTTTTAGTATGTTTACTCCCTAAGCACTGAGCAACTTTCTGAAGAAATCGCTCAGGGCCCAGCTCAAGCACTCTACACCTCTTTTTGGTTTATTCGTTGAATGGACTAATAAGTATCTATCTATCTATACTTAATCTTATAAATAAAAATCTTTAAAACTTTATCTAATAAATAAAATTGGAGTGTCTGTTTGTAATATTAAAACAACCGCTTCAGGCCATTTTATTTTGACTGTTTAGAAAATAACTACATATTTACTCACAATAAAAAAAAAATGTTTTCAAATACCTTAATTTATAAAAAATGAGCATTCTTAGTTGTCAATCTACGAGTAGGTATTTGCATTACTGAGTTTATTGATTACTACCTTCTCATATTCTTGTGCGGATTTATTTCTGTGACTGGGACTTTCACTAGCAGATAGGTGAATAAGGAGTAACTTAGGCTACTTTTATTTTAGAAAAAAAAAAGAAAATAGGTTCCCACGAAAAAAAATTAAAACCTATGAAATGAAATATTGAATAATATCCGATTCAAATAGGGAGGTTGTATACTACGTTTATTTTGGTACTTAACCAAATGTAAATAAATCATATAATAATGAAACGGAGTACTTATAGTTTTTTTTATTTTTTATAAGTGGATCCTACTATACGTGAAGATTCCTTAATTTCCAATGAAATTGATTGGATAAATAATAAAATAATATAGTGTTTTTGTTTTAGCCCAAGGAAATCGTTCACCAAATATTGTATATAAAAATGCTAATACGAAAAACTAAAAATAAATAATAATTAAACTAAAATGCAAAAACGATCAAAAAGAACTAAATGGAGAAATATTAGAAGAATTTCAATAAAATTAGCATAGGTATTTCTTTACGTGGCGGTGAATAGACGACTTTTATGAATTTGAGGGGGTGAAGCAGATGAAGTGGGATACGAATAGTCCCCGCCATCGGCGGGGTGCACCGCGCGGATTTCGTCGATGAGCGACTTCCATTATATTTAGAAGCGTAATTTCGCGACTCGAATAAGATACACGATTGCCTCCGCGCTCTACTGTCCGGATTCTCACTGCGTAATCACCAGGTTCGAATCTCAGTAGACGGCATAATCTTTAGTTTTGTTATTTTTTAATTATAATGTACTTATCTTTTGTTTTGTTATTTTTTAATTATAATGCGCATATTTTTATTTTCTTATTTTTAAAATAATTCAATAAGTAATTGTTATTTTAATAAAAACAATCATTTTTATTCCTATATTTATTTTTCATCAGAATCTAGAGTAATATAATAAAAATAAAATAAAAACGTCCACCAAGCTTGATTCGGAAAAAATTATATACCTACAGTGTTTTACAAAAGAGTGTAAGCAATAATAATATAGTCTGAAAATTTTCAAACAAGAAAATCGGCAAAAAGTAAAATAATAATTAAAAAAACATATCAAATAAGAAAAAAAAAAAAAAACAAATATGGAAAAGTTTGGATTTGAAGACGGGCGTTAGTGACTAAACTATAGTGACGTGACGCACGAGACCACTAGACCAATCGAACTGTTGTAATGTACGTCGAAATTACGCGTCATAATCTGTACAAACAAAATATGGTGTGTACAAAAAAGTAGGTACCTACTTACTTTACAATTTGTTGCGTCGAATAAGATCTCTTTATTGCCTTCCGTTTATTTTCTTGTTGACCATTTTTTATATACTGATAGTACAAACATTTACACCAACAACATAACTTAGAAAAAACTAATCAAAAAATAAAATATAATAAACAGCTTTCATCAACAAACAGATACCAAAGTACGTACCTACACTAGGTACCGACTCGAAATAATTGCAAGACTTCAAAGTATTTTATACGGCTACTCGCTCAAAAACTACATAGGTACCCAACGCGTCAGTTTTCGCAAATGCGATCATTCTCCTTATCAATTAGTCTACGGAACAATTTCGTATGAAAGTATTTTTACTGAAAATATTAATTGTAAACGCGATTGTGCTCCTTATTCATAGAAGGTAACGGGTCAATTTCCTATGCAAGTATTTTTACTTCCAACTAAGATTGAAAATAATAATTGTAAAACAAAAGAATCTTCGTTTATTTGTGGAATATTTAACATAATTATTGGTTAGCAACTCGGCATTCTTATTTCACGTGTAAACGTGTAATACTTAAAAATATTTTTCATGTTTGATGTGAGACTCGAACCCGAACGTTCGCCATGCGAGGTACAGTGTTAGCCACTTTGGCCACCGTAACGCTTACGAACCTTATTGAAATTTGTAATAACAATCATGTGGCCAATTTGTAGTGTTGTCAAACGTTCTTATAGAAGAAGGTCATTACATTAGTACATACTAATATTGCTATGCCATAGTTTTGTGAGATTGCTAGTCGACTTCTGACTGTTTTTGTAATATACCAAAATATTTTTTTTTACAATTTTTGTCTGTCTGTCCGTCTGTCTGTCTGTTTGTTCCCGCTAATCTCTGAAACGGCTGGACCGATTAAGACGGGACTTTCACTAGCAGATAGGTGAATAAGGAGTAACTTAGGCTACTTTTATTTTAGAAAAAAAAAGAAAATAGGTTCCTACGAAAAAAATTAAAACCAATGAAATGAAATATTGAATAATATCCGATTCAAATAGGGAGGTTGTATTATACTCCGTTTAATTAGGTACTTCCAAATGTAAACAAATCATAATAAAGAAACGGAGTATAGTTATGTTTATAAGTGGATCCTATACGTGAAGATTCCTTAATCTCCATAGAAATTGATTGAATAAATAATATAATAATATAGTGTTTTTGTTTTAGCCCAAGAAAATTGTACACCAAATATTGTATATAAAAAGGCTAATACGAAAAACTAAATATAAATAATAATTAAACTAAAAATTGGTGGTGGCCAAGTGGTAACGGCCGCGACTTACGAGTTGTAGGTCGTAGGTTCGAACCCAGACAGGCGCTTTACTTTGTGTAAATTATTTCATCACCACTGCTCACAAAACGGTGAAGGAAAACATCGTGAGGAAACCGGCATGTCCTAGAACCAAAAATTCGAAGACATGTGACATCTACCAACCCGCACTGGGCCCGCGTGGTGGATTACGGCCCACTCCCTCTCACTGAGAGGAGGCCTGTGTCCCAGCAGTGGGAACATTATAGGCTGATGATGATGATGATGATGAAACTAAAAATGCAAAAACGATCAAAAAGAACTAAATGGAGAAATATTAGAAGAATTTCATTAAACATGCATAGGTATTTCTTAACGCGGAATACAGAATTAATAAGTTATCGTAAACTCTGCGAACTCAACAATAACTTTTTTCTTAAATTCCACGCGGACGAAGTCGCGGGTAACAGCTAGTACAAAATATATCAGTCTTGCATCCGCCATTCCCTTCTGGAATCGTAGGCAAAAATGGCGACCTACGTGCGGCATGTCTGCGCTTCTGCATATTCTTTGAATTTCGTTTTAGTGTACCGCGCCACCGCACGCGTTTTACGTAGGACGCTTAGCTCCGCCCACATGCACAAGGTCAGTGAGCCATCTATACACCTTAAGCGAACACTTAAGATGTTGGCTTTGGATTTGGACAGAGATTGTTTGTTAAATGTTAACAAAACTCCAGGATTTTACATCGAATGTAAATGTAACTATTGAGGCTGCGGATTTAAGGCACCGCTCGCGATTCGCGTCGTGTGTCGCGCCTGTTTGCAGGAGCCTTAATGTGAAAATAATAGCACAAACTATAATCAAGGCAGATGCGAGTGGAAACGCCAAAACCGGACATAATAGTGACCATATAGGTGATGTTCTTCAGAAATGTCAGGTGCGTAGAACTCGCAATCGGCGTGCGTGTATAACCAAACGTATGAAACGTAAACGGAGCAAAAGGAGTATGTAATATAATATACATATTATGTGATATGTAGATATGTGGCGTTCAGTAGTTTCTGCTTACTCCGATGTCATTGAGACGTGAGTTTATGTTATGGTGTTTAAAATCGAAGCGTACTTTCTAAGAAATACATACATACCTACATACATTCCTACCTACATACATACATGGATACATACCTACATACATACATCTCTATGTAAAATTTTGTATATTTGTTTGGAAGCCCTAATAGATTGTCATATTTGAATATAATGCAGATCCAATGGTATATACATAGTGTACGTGTTGAATTGATAACCTCCTTTTTTTCAAGTCGGTAAAAATAATAAAATATAATATAAATATATATAAAAGTTAGGATAACACAACAAGTCATAGGACTTGAACAATTTAGTACTTGAACACATCATAAATAACGTGTTTTCCAACCTGATATAATTAATTATTACCTTCATAGATCAGATTTCCGTGATCACCTTACACCTGTAGACGCCTTGCAACCTAAGTAATTCACGAGCGGAAGATGACAATCACCTAATTGAATACGTTTATTTTTATCACAGAACCCGGTGAGTCAGCCAATCAAGAATTAGCAATAATAGCTAGCAGCGTTGTGATATGTGAGAGAACGAAAACAAACATGAAAGCTGAGATTTCCACGTGACCTGTAGCGTGATTATCACCGTAAACAGAGACTATCGCGTAAAAATTTTATAGTGCTGTCTTTTGCATACGACTCTGTAGAATGTTAATCGTCTTGTTTTGATATCATGTTCAGGCTGTTTCATACATACATTGACGTGGCGCCATTTGCATGTGTTCCTAATTTGAAAAGGACGAGTAAATGACAGTGTGACCGACGTTTGACACTTCAGCCTTATCAGGAATAAAAAAATTAGGGATGCCGCGATACGCCTTTTTGCCGATACGATACCGATACCGATACTCTTATCAAAATATCGGCGATACCGATACCGATACCGATACGCTTACTGAATTCAAAAAGGAAGGTAGATTAAATAAAACACAATTAATCAATAGTTTTAGTAATAAAAATTAACATTTATATGATTGTTATGGAATTATCAATTGTCGAAATTTCAAAGTGATTCCATATACCTAGCACTTTTGTGTTTTGAAATTGATATGACTACTATTTATTTTATTTGACTCAAACGACTAGTTATAAATGACATACAATACACAAACAATTACGATATGTAATTCTTAATCTTATTTGCATGGAAAAATACTACGCGCAACAACATTCAACCTAACGAAATGGGATAGATGTGCGAGTGCGAGGCCAAAGCGGGCGGGCGAAACAAAACACTGAATAAAGCGCGGGGTTTCCCCGAGCAAAGTTAGTTCGTGCCTCGTTTGCAACGAAATAGACGGGACAACACGCGCGTTTACATTACATTTTTAAAGCGCGAAATTTGAAAAGTATCGTTGAATCGACATAAAAATATCGCCGATACCGATATATCGGCAAACCTGAAGTATCGCCGATATATCGGTATCGGTATCGGTATCGGATGCATCCCTAAAAAAAATTAAGGCTGCGTACTATAAAAATACGAAGTCATTAAATTCTTTTGTATACAAGAGGTCCATCTAACGATTTTAATTAGTATTGGCCATTGAAGGAAGTTGAAGGAACATGACATGTAAAACAAACGCATTGTATACAGTAACAGTAGTTACATTATAATGTGCTTATGAATGAGGAATTGATGCAGTTGAAAATAATTGTTTCGTTGTGCCAATTTTTTTTTCTTTGTCGCATTAGATTTATTATTATCTGTAATGGCAAAGGAAACATGTCATGTGATAAATAAATAAATTTATTAGGCGAAGACTAGTTTATTTTATATCATAACATTGGCGAAGACACAAAAAATTACTCATCACAAATAAAATAATTGTCAAGTGCGACTCGGATTTGCCCACCGAGCGTTCCATACAAAGGGCATTGTCCATTTTCTATAGGACTTTGGCCACTCGTAAACAAACAGTTCAGCTAATAGTATGTGATTGATTTAATAGCTCATATCAGTAAGAATGAGTCTATAAACCTAGTTTTGTATCAAGATGTAGATTTAGATACTTTTTTAACATTTAATTGATCCGTATCCGATTCCGTAGGTGTGCCAGGTTCAACGTAAATACAAGGTTCGGGGCCATAAAAGTGCGAGGGTCGTCAAGAAGGGAAGAATTGGAATCCATTTTAACAAAAAACCAAAGTAGTCGTTAAAAAACTCACAAAAACAACACTCACGAAGTCACGATGCAAAGAAACAAAGCGAATGTTAACAAAACACAAACAAACATTTTGAAAAATTGACACAATATTTTTAAGCACCGTGTTGCCATAAAAAAAAGCAATTCTATATCGATCCATTCGAAATCGATCAAAATGTTATAAGTTCTCCAGAAATAATGTATAAAACGTCAGTTTATAATTTTTTATGTCCTAAATCGTTTATTAGCATTTTTACTTATGTAATTTAACGAAAACTATGTTAAATACAGTGGAGAGATTGCATTGTATTTTAAATCGATTTTAATTTGTTGTTTTAACGAATTATGGTTTGGCAACACCGAAACCAAATCCAAAGTCGGAACCGTGCGTTTCACGAAAGAATTCCCTTCGCCGTAATGTTGGCACCATTGCTTTTCATTGTAGGTAAAACAATTCTTCAATGAAAAGCAATGGGTTCCAACATTACGGCGAAGGTAATTCTTTCGTGAAACGATTTTAGATCAAATCAGATACTGAAAAAAAAAGATTTTTTACAGTGCTAATTGATACAAAGTTATTTCATCAGATAATTACTAAAATATAATTTAAAATAATGGTAAATTACTTTTTTGCATAGCATCGTGTTTAAAAATGGCCAAGTTTAGACAATGCCCTTTGTAGGTATGTAACTACAAATTTATGGTTTTTGGATTTTTTCCTTTACTTGTGCTACATGACATTGCTTCTTGTTAAATCTCATGATTCTTGGTCAACGGGAAGTACTTACCCAATACATTTCGATTCCCTTGAGTGTTTTTTGCGGCATAAACGGCCGTATCTTTTTTACGTTAACTTAGATGTTTGATTTTTTTCACAGCTTCAAGAAAGAAAGAAAGAAAATACGTTTATTTGCGACAAACATGACGCATAAAAACAAAAGACACAAACAACAGAAAAAACAAAAATAATAATTTGGGAGAAAGTACGCGTTCAAGGGACTGTAGACCTGAGAATATGGTTTTATTTTCAACTCGATACCTCTACGCGTTCCCGAGTTAAAGGGTGTTGACATACAGACGGACAAGTGATCCTATAAAGGTTCCGTTTTTCCTTTTGAGGTGCGGAATCCTAAAAACGAGGAAGAGTACCATCGACACGAAAAGAAGAAGGAATTACAATAAACATCCGAATTGAGAACCTCCTCCTTTTTTGAAGTCGGTTAAAAATGTATAATTCATTTAGAATGCTCTAAGAAAAACAAAAGTAGTTTTTAAATATAGCGCAAGAGTTGCCGAAAATATTTTGCATGGCAACGAAGTGTGAGCATTCTCGTAGTTAATTTGTGAACTTATATTGCTGTTTATGTAGCAATAGCCATAGAGGCAACGACGCAACGAGCGGTGCCTTTGTGTCGCGCGAGATTCGCGTAAAGGCTCCTGCAAACAGGCGCGACGCGCGACGCGAATCGCGCGCGACACAAAGGCACCGCTCGTTGCGCGACTTGCGGTGCCTTTGTGTCGCGTGTCGCGTCGCGCCTGTGTGTACGAGCCTTAACGCGTCGCGCCTGTCTGTAGGCTGCCTTAATGGCAAAAGGCTCATATAAGTACACCTCTGCCTTACCCTTTGGGGGAATACAGGCGTTGTGTTGTGTAATTAGACCGATTAAAAAATATTTCAATTATTGTAATGGATCGTTTTTCGACGTAAAACAAATTCAAATTATGTAACATTGTGTGGTAACACGTGCGAGAACTTGAAGGAATACAAGGTCAGAGTTAATGTTTACAACGAAAAGTAATTTCATAATAAAATGCATGTTAACTAATTATTATTATGGTGGATTAATAAATACCTCATCTGCCTAGCGTTTTCCCAACTATGTTAGGGTCGGCTTCCAGTCTAACCGGATGCAGCTGAATACCAATACTTTACATGGAGCGACTGACTATCTGACCTCCACAACCCAGTATTAACTGGGTAATACGATACCCTTTGGTAAGACTGGTTGTCAGTCTTTCGGGCTACTGACGACCCGTAACGACTGTTAAAGATCCACGATTGACAGCCGGGACCAACGGCTTAACGTGCTTTCCGAGGCACAGAGGGGTCTTGGTAAACATGTGAAGGTGGTTACCCATCCACGGACCAACCGTGGCAACCGTAGCTTAACTTGATCGATCGTTCTGTGCGGCTGTTATTACTTAGCCACAAGCCTCTCTCAATTCATAAATACCTATTACCTACATAATAACATTTGCGAAGGCGGGAAAATAAAATTATTTAAGGTAAGTAGGTAACTACAATTACTTAAGTAGATAAGTACATCTACTTAAGTAATTGTAGGTTATTGTAATTGTAGTAGGTATATTGTAAAGTCAGGGAAATGAATATGTAGCTAAGAAAATTGATTACCGACGTATACTGTCCGTGTATTTGAAATCACAAATGTCATTATTTGACAGTTAGTTTGTATGAAACGGCGCAAACGCGGCAAATTGACGTAGTGTGTCGTTCAATTAACAATTAATTGGTAGTTTGTTCTACGCACAAAAACGTCAGATTTTCATCGGTTAAGTAGGTTATTTTTATTTTCCCAGGATTTGTGCTAAAGGAAAAAAGGGGGCGTCTTCCATGAATCGCAGGTGAACGGCCGAGGCTAGGCTAGCAACAAAGAAACTGTTTACTTCTATACTATTTTCCAGTATTTTCTTTAAGTATTATCATTTTATTACCAACATTACCTAGGTATTTTGCGTCAATAATTTTACATAAGAAAATCTTCTCTGGAAAAAATTCCATAGATTATTCGACGATAGGCTGTTTTTAAAGTTTGAGTCGTCACCGTTAAAAAAAAAAGCAGAAAAATAAAATATCTGAAATTTTTGTACGATGACAATCATCACCATGGGATACTTTTCCTGCTACCTCCGATGATCTCAGAACCCATGAACACACTTCGAAGAATTGGCTTTACCAATTAGTAAATATTTCGTTTCCCGACTTCCGTTTGAGAGGTGATAAATAATTATTTTCTGGTCAGTTGCCAATACATACCACATGTGACAGGCACAAAGGGAAGGTACTAAAATCGCCACCGTGTCATGGCTGCCCGGATGTTTTTCTCACATTAACCGTAACGTAACCACGGATTTTGATAACAAATATTCTACAAAAATGTCGCCGTTTCATCTTTTCCTTTGATGTATTGTTGTTTGAACGTATAATTTGCTAACTAATACACTCGTCCGGCAATTTTATTTCGAATAAATTATAACTCAGCATCCGTACTTAAAAATGCATTTACGGGGTAAGTGGCTTCTGCAAAAATTCTGTTGCTTGCTTTGTTTGGAAGTCAAAAACAATAACCTAAAGCTACGTACGCATTGACAGGTGGCTTGCTTAGCGCCTAGAGCCAAGCGAGTCACCTTGCGAGTAACGAAGTGAAATGTAACCTGTGGTTATATTATTCTCTTTGGCTAGTCGCCTAGCGTGTATCGCAGGATGTTAGTCACTTGGCTCTAGGCGCTAAGCAACCCACCTATTTGTGGGTACATAGCCTTAATAGAGTCTGCACTGTAAGATTTACGACTTTATGATTTTGTTGCACACCTTAAAACAAATGACGATATACCTAATTATTAAGGCTCGTACACACAGGCGCGACGCGACACGCGACACAAAGGCACCGCAAGTCGCGCAACGAGCGGTGCCTTTGTGTCGCACGCGATTCTCGTCGCGCGTTAAGCCTGTTTGCATGAGCCTTTATGCTGGTTATCAGTTATTTATGGCCAATATTTCGATCTAAATTTTTGTCGGCGTCATCATAAATTTTTCTTGCGAAGAATTTTTATTGAGTCGGATAAATTTTTACAAGCATGTTAATATTATTTATTTCAATATAACTAGAATGCCAAGACTTGCGAAAAGAATTCATGAATTAAATCTGTAAGGTGTTATTACGAGAATGTCACCCAAAAATAAATCCTATGTTTCATTTTGCGTAAAATAAAGGCGCCACCATCCATACAGCCTTGAAGAGAAGTATTAAAATGGAATCTGTGAATGCGAATACGAGTCAATGAACAAGAAATGTCTATAATTTTCTCCATGGACAATCGACAGAAGTCAATCGATCCGGCGTCGTCAATGCGAACGGACGCATAGTAATGGACCGGATTAGATACCTACATTGTTGCCAAATCAGGAATTTGAGTCAGAAACCTTCTCTATTTTAATATAATCTTCTGAGGATACCATTCTGTGCACAATAATTTTTACTTAGTGCACAAATGCTATCACAGTTATTTAGGACTAGCTGCACCCCACGGTTTCACCTGCATAAGTCTCGATCCCGTGGGAATGACGTGATAAAAAGTATCCTATACCCCAATCCAGGTCATGGTCTATCCATGTGCCAAATTTCATCCAAATCCGTTCAGCAGTTTTAGCGTGAAAGAGTAACAAACAAACATACAGAAAACCAAAACTTTTCAAATAAAAGTTATCTATCTATTAAATAAAAATCAGCCCTAAATCAGATTTTTCAAAAAAAGGTGTCTTGTTTCGGATGGTGTGGTTTTAAGGCTCCTTCAAACAGGCGCGACACGGGATATAAAATCGCTCGCGAGACAAAGACACCGCAAGTCGCGCAACGAGCCTTTGTGTCGCATGCGATTATATCGCGTGTCGCGCCTGTTTGTAGGAGCCTTTAAATGGTTACTTACGGTTTCCCATCAGAGCAGCCGATAAATTACAGGATAGTTTTAGTTTAGTTTTATTCACGAAATATTTCGATAGAATTTAACAATGAAATTCTGCTGGAAGATTGAAGTTAAATTTGAGTTACTTAATGAAACATTTCCACGAATTTGACGTGAATTTATCAATGGTTTTCACTGTTCTCAGTACTGAGAATGCTGACATAGACAATTTTCATAACTGAATTCCGATCGTGCCCATTATTTTCATCTAAAACAACAAAATTGTCATCTGCTCGAAATTTTTGTAATCCAAGATTGGCCCCCATTAAACCATTAATTGTTACCGGTTGCAATGGACATTATGTACAGACATTATGCCAGCAGATAAAGCTACCCGAAACTGCCAAATTTTCCCAATCAACTTTGAACCATAAACTTTAACGATAAAGTTGAAAATCTATTAAAGAAATTTGACAGATTGTAGTAGCTTGATGGGCTGGCGCATCTGTACAATCATTATCCATTTATTATGATTCTGTATTCAGTTTATTCATTTTTTTTCCATAACAGCTACACGTGTAGATTTACTATGATACGTACTTTCCTCTTTCCACGACATCGACAATACGTCGAGCTCGTTTGAATTTCGAATGCAATTTAAATATTCTATTATGATACGGGAGGACCGTTTAAAACACAACAGACACAATGCTCTATGCGTGTGAACGTCAATGAACTCGACACCCTATACCGTTTAGGTGTTATAACGAATGACACAGAATGGCATAATTGTATCCTACACGTGGACACCATTTCCTATGTGAATCTAAGACCTGACACCCGGCACCTGCATTGTGAAGTAATTTGCTAAATGACTAAAATCGTCATTTGAGAAGCTTACTGTTTTCATCCTTTGTGCTCGGAATTTCAAGCATTTTAACTTCTATTCTTGTCTTTCAATGCAATGGTATTGGTCCAAAACTTGATAGGTGCAAAAAGAAAACATTAGGTACCAATTCTAGCAAAATGTGACAGTCCAGCAAGAAAATGTCGTTTCTTTCTCAAACTTCGCAGGCAAACAATGAATTGAAGCCAATCAAGATTTTCCTTATCGACCCAGGCACAAGTGCATGCTACCAACTCAAGGCTCCTTCAAACAGGCGCGACACGCGATAAAATCGCGCGCGACACAAAGGCACCGCAAGTCGCGCGACGACCGGTGCCTTTGTGTTGCGCACGATTATATCGCGTGTCGCGTCTGTTTTTAGGAGCCTTCATAGAGCCAACCTTGTGCTGCGTCTAGCCTAGTGCCTTAACTCGTTTGTTTATTATCATAATTATTGCATTGTTTCACTGGGAAAACATTTCCATTTTATTACACAAACAGATTAGAATATGTTTTTAGTTCTTACACGAGCGGAGATGAATGACGGCCTAGAATTAAAAAGACCTTTCATTGGGATTAAAGGAATATCATAATGACAAGTAATTAGCATGATCATTTCCTATTACTAAAGGGGATTTCAAGCATAACAGCTTTAAAAAAGGATTACCAGGCGAACCCCTGTAAAGTTGTTGAAAAGAACAGAGTATAAAAATTAAAAACCATTGTTATTTGAAGCACACACAAGCTTACTAACCACACTAAAACTATAGTGTGCTATAGTTGTTCTGTAATTAAAAAAGCTTTTGTCATCTGTCAATGTGACAGCTCTGAATCATCGTAATGTCACCGCGAGTGCTGCGAGAACGCATCAACGTGACATTTGCGCAACAGTGACTATTGTGTGACCAGCGCGACACGTGTGGCGGGTAATCGGGGACACTCTGTCTAGACGAACAATAGGTATGTTACATAACGTGTTTTATAATATAATTGATTATATACCTACTTGTTTATGTTCTAGCTAGATGATAGTTACACGCTTCCGAAGGGAAAACAAAGTAGGAAGGTTATGATATGAGGCGGGATGCACACGTTTCTACTTTCAAGCTATGCATAGAAAGAAAAGAAAGAAAAAGTATTTATTGCGACTCGTACAGGAAGATCACAAACTAAACAGTTAAAAATAAAAAACCAAATTATATAAAAAAAACTGGCCGTTTTCCGTACTACAAGGCAAAAATGCCGGGAAAAAAAAACCACGTTTGTTGTATGGGAGCCCCACTTAAATATTTATTTTATTCTGTTTTTAGTATTTGTTGTTATAGCAGCAACAGAAATACATTATCTGTGAAATTTTCAACTGTCTAGCTATCCCGGTTCATGAGATACAGGCTACAGCCTGGTGACAGACGGACAGAGGGACAGTGGTCTTAGTTATAGGGTCCCGTTTTTACCCTTTTTTAAGAATCAAAAACAGAAATGAATAAAAAAATAAATGTCGCAGCGCTGTTATTCTGATAGGGAAATAAATAATAAAATAGATATTATGTAAAATATTAGCAAATAAAATATTCATTTATTCCGCGCTAGACGTAACCTTATTACTTGGTAATGTCTATGCCTTGAGTGTTAGAGGTACAGACGCCAGCACATCAAGCTACTACAATCTGTCAAATTTCTTTACTAGATTTTCAACTTTATCGCTAAAGTATAAGGATCAAAGTTGATTGTGAAAATTTGACAGTGTCGGGTAGCTTGATGTGCTGGCGTCTGTACTTACCTATAAATTCAAACTCTCAAACTCAAAGCATTTATTTCAATTAAACCATTTACAGGCACTTTTGAATTGTCAAGAAGTCGGTCAGTCAGAAAATATGAAGCTAGTTGCCCATTCCAAAGCGTAGGCGTAAGCCTATTTCTTGCAGGCAGTGCAAGAAATAACGTGACCATGTAAAGTCGTGAATATATTTAATTCAAGTCGATGCTTCTTTCAATTATATCGTGAAGCTCCCATCTGCACCCCCTATGGTACCTATGGAGAAGAACGGGCATGAAACTCCATGGATATACATGTATCTACTGACATATCTATATGGTACAAGAGTCCTCCAGTTGACTATAAGATCTACGTTACATCATCTACATCACTTCAATCAATACAATATTGAAAAGAGAGTTCTTAATCCGTATTCGTTCAGTAAATGTATTGCTATACATAATAATTAGGCAACTGATTGTCATCGCAGAGAACAAAAGTACGTTCTTGTTAAAGCAATCAATTAGTACACAGATATCAGTGAACCCATCGCCTTAGCTACTGTTTTCAAGAAGTCCTGCACTAATTAAAACTGCCAACCAGTCAGGCATAATAAACTTAATTTAATGTATGTGCACACTGCACAAGCTACAGGTACAGACGCCAGCACATCAAGCTACCCGAAGCTATCAAATTTTCCCAATCAACTTTGAACCTTATGCTTTAGCGATAAAATTGAAAATCTATCAAAGAAATTTGACAGATTGTAGTAGCTTGATGTGCTGGCGTCTGTACATCTATTGTAACGCTAGCGAGTCGTGATCGTGAATAGTTCAGTGCTCCGACTATAAATCCTTTCTTGGAATACGTCTGTTGTGATCGACAGACAAATGCTAATCATGAAAATGGTTGGAAATCACTGCTGTTTGACGTTTGAAATTCTTACAGTGATCACGACAAGGCAATCTATTGTGGGTACAGTTGGATTCAGTGTCTGTTTCTAATCATTTCAGGACACGAACTGTCCTTGGGTACGACGAATGGGCTAGCTACCCTATATTTTGTTATTCCAAATATCGTAAATGACTAGCAGTTAATTCTGATCTAATGGATCCCAAAGGGACCACAAGTTTTTATAAAAATGTCGGATGACGCATACACAGTACATAAACTGCCTACTATTGAGAATTCGTTTGTAATTTAATGTTTGAATATAAATGTAATAAACTCAAATTACTTATTTTCAGGTTGCTATCCATACTAATATTATAAATTCGAAAGTAACTCTGTCTGTCTGTATGTTACCTTTTCACGCCTAAACCACTGAAGGGATTTCGATAAAATTTGGCAGAGAGATAGATTGCATCCCGGGGAAGGACATAGGATACGTTTTTATCGACATAACTCGCGGGCGAAGCCGCGGGCGGAAGTTAATTTGAAATAAATAAGGGGTCGGCAACACCTACATGCCGCTGACGTAGGGCCACAACGCTAATTGCCACAATTTCGAGGGAGTTGCCAAAAAATAGGCGGACATTAATAGAAATTACCTGCGTAAACGGTGCGCGCGCATCTACGCAAACCTTTTGTGAGTAACAGCTTTCAAAAGAAAAATGATAGGTTAGCAAAATAAAAAAAAAAAACAGTGGCACTCCGGGAGTGCCAACAGAAGTGAAAACTTGAACAATTAAGTACGTGTGTATTTTTTGAATCATCGGGAAATATTTTATTGTGTTTTTTATTCATCATTATAAAGTACTACTACAAAAAATTATATTACAATTTTCATTTAATTCGCTATTGTAATTATTACATGAAAAATAATGCATATTATTTTACACACAAAAATTGCAATGTATTGCTTAAAACGTAAATTAATTTATCAGCAGTGATTGTTTTACAATTTCAAACTCAAAAGCACTGCAGTACAATATTTCTTATTTAAACATTATATGTACAGTATATAATTATTAACACTTACTTCACATTAGTAATTTAATTGTATGATACATTATTTGTAGCTAGCTAAATCAAAGAAAGAAAAAAAATTTTACAATTATTTTGAGTCGTCTTTATAAACAAAACACAAAAAATACTTTGCGATTAATCACTGACATATCGGATATACATTAAAACCGAGTACATCCCGAGGACAGCCGAACACATCCGAAGCGGTGTCGGCTACGGTAACAGTGGCGCGAGTTCAATAAACGTATTTTCTTTCTTTCAATAGTTTTTCCCCATCTCAAAAAATGCGAAACGCGCCTAAAAGAGTTTTCACTTCAAAGAAACTGTTTCATAGCCAATCGTTGGGAAAGTAATAAGTTTTGCTCGGAATTTATTTTGAGCGGTATATTAATTAGTCGCGCTCTACAATTATACGACCATTAATACAGAATCCATTCCATTCCTCTATGTATAAATAATGAAAATTTTAACTCATACGCGTTCTTTTTTACTGAATTTCAGATGAAACTGTGAAATTGGATATTTTCTGCATAACTATAAATTGGGCAATTGTAATTCAAGCAAGGTATCTCGGGTGTCTAGTTAAGTATCATAATAAAACTCGTAAATTATTGCGAAATAATTACTTATTAAGAGTGGGTCTTAAAATGCACATGGACAAAACGAAGGTCATGTCAAATGGCCATGTAACACCCACTTTCATAAAGATCGGAGACGCTACACTCGAAGTCGTGGATGAGTATGTTTACCTAGGACAAACTGTCCAGTTAGGTAGGTCTAACTTCGAGAAAGAGGTCAATCGTCGAATCCGACTCGGTTGGGCAGCGTTCGGGAAGCTACGCATATCTTCTCGTCCCACATACAGCAGTGTCTCAAGACGAAAGTATTTGACCAGTGCGTGTTGCCAGTGATGACTTATGGCACTGAAACGTGGTCGCTCATAATGGGCCTTATAAGAAGGCTAAAAGTCACCCAAAGGGCAATAGAGAGGGC
This sequence comes from Luperina testacea, assembly GCA_927399505.1. Classification (NCBI taxonomy): domain Eukaryota; kingdom Metazoa; phylum Arthropoda; class Insecta; order Lepidoptera; family Noctuidae; genus Luperina; species Luperina testacea. The sequence continues at coordinate 3,158,157 of OV656774.1, forward strand.
TATGCTTGGAGTTTCCCTGCGTGATCGAATCAGAAATGAAGAGATCCGCAGGAGAACCAAGGTAACCGACATAGCCCGAAGAATTGAAAAAACTTAAGTGACAGTGGGCAGGGCACATTTCTCGCAGAATAGATGGCCGATGGGGCCGGAAGGTTCTGGAGTGGCGATCGCGTACCGGAAGACGTAGCGTTGAAGGCCTTGTCAAGGCCGCAGGAACCCGTTGGATGCGAGAAGCACAGAACCGGTCGAAGTGGAGGAGCTTGGGGGAGGCCTATGTCCAGCAGACGACGTCTTTCAGCTGAAATAATGATGATGAATTACTTACATAGTAAAATGTTAAAAGACCTAGAAATAAACCCACATGATTTTGAGAAAAACATCAGACACGCTTGGTCTAAAAAGAAGTATTGCTAATCTCCAACTTGAGCTCTAGGAATAAACTGTAAACCCAATAGAAATATATAATACATTCTACGAAGAGCTATCATAAAATAGTCATCAAAACGCAATAAGGAAAACTATTCCTGTCCCATAAAATATTTTACAATATCAAACTGCTGATAAATGATAATTGGCGCCTCTTCCACATTACTCGGATTCCTTAGCACCAACTCACAGTTATGTGGTCCGGTTCAATAGGATGAGATGAAGAGTAAGTTAAGTGAGCATATTGTTTACAACAAATATTTGGCAAGAGCACTTTCATTTTGCTAATGAATCAGAGTTTGTCGCGTGCCCGGCGCGCAGGGAATCTCGCCGACTCCGGAATGTTGGCAGCACTGCCAACCTGACACTAAAAATCATTGTGCGGGAAAGGACCGTCCAGCCAGTTCCAGAATATGAAAACAGAAAAGGAATTTTTGTTCTAGCACTACCACTACAGGTCTCAAGTTTTAAAAGTGTATGTCGAGTTCTACTCTCGAGAATAAAAATATATAAACGTGTTTAAAATTCTCTAAATATTTTATGGATTAGGTTAGGAATACATTTCATTCGTCAACAACATTGAAGCTTGCCAAAATGTATGTTCCGAATGAGTTTCAATTCATAGGGATGGTGAATGATCATATTATTTGTTTACCATTCTGCTGATCTCTGCCACGTAGTCCACGAGCAGAATTACCATAATAGTCGTGATAGGATAGGATGAACAAGAAGTATTCATGTGGATGTTTTTGGCAAAGAACTTGATAATCCCTTCGTCGCCTTTACCGACACCCACGTAAAGTGATTTGTAGCTGAAGCCTGAATAACAAAAAGTAATTTTGAACCGATCTCTGAGCAACAGCAACATTGTGCAGTGGACTGACTTTTATCAAGTAATGGTTTGGGGCGACTTGAATCCAGTATGCAATAAAGGTGTTTCTCATTTTTGGGGCTTATACATGCAAAACAGAAAGTTTCCGCTAGTTTTTTCTTGGTAACATTACGAATCTATTCCGCACTTCACTAGCTGTTGTTGGCTGTTGGTATTCGGGTGCATAGTTTTGAATTTGGAAGCCACAATACTAGTTATTCCAGGAACTGTCGTGTTGTCAGTCGCGTGCCGGCACTCGCTGGCGTCGGGTACTCGGGTAACGAACGGATCTGCGCATTTCGCACCCGAGCCAAATGTCCGCGCGCGTGCCTTAATTCCTCAGTGATGACATATTTTTACAGTTTTTATTTTCGCACAGGAATTTGCGTATTACGCTTTCAAATGTCGGATTAAGCTTTAGATAATGTTTTGTATAAAAAGAATGATTGTGATTGATATGCATAATCGTATCTTGACTGAGAGAGACTAGAATTAAAGTACAGCTCATCATTTATCCAGTTTCAAGAACCTCCGAAAAGCAAGTCATGATGAATGTCACTGTTTATCGGTCAGCATCAATCAACTTGGAAATACGTATTTTAAGGCTTGCTTATCATTCCAGAAACGTCGAAATCTAAATATATTTTTGCGTGTATTTTGTAGGTACGAAGCCTATTTATATTGTTGTGATAATAAATAACATTTTCATTGGTACTTAAAAAAATATTTAATCGCAAAACAATAAAATAAACAAAGATAGTTTTCTTTTGTCATGAACTCATGAGTCATCATGACCCTATGGTCAATTTATGTACTCGTAGTTTTCTTTTTTCATGCTATCATGAAAAAAGAAAACTACGAGTACATAAATCTGGAATTGAGGATGTACAAAACACGCGTAGCGCGCGTCTTGCTACGCTACGCCAGGACGGCGTAGCACGCGCTACGCGGCCTACGATCGTGTAACTGTGTTGACTTCAAGCATAGTACAAAACCAAAGTTCATGAATTTGTTTTCGACGTAAATCTGTCCGCATGTGTAAGATAAACCTTGTGTTTCATACTTACCGAGGTACGAGGTCTTTGACTTTACCGGTAATAATCTAATAAATATTAACTAGTATCTAATCTTATCGGGGCATTGTCAGTTTTTGTTGATCACATAATCTGTTAGATAAGTTTTGCGCAAATAAGTTTATTGTACACATGTCATGCATGAGCGACAACGGGTCAACAACCTACGAGTTCGCAAATTGATTTTTATGTAATTACATATTATAATTATATAAGGTTCACCTCTGCCTACCCTCCGGGTCCGTTAAACTTTAATAAAATAATAATAAATTATTATTTCAGAAAAAATACACAAGGTTCACAAAAACAATATTCTGACTACAAATGGACATTACAAAAAAAAAAAATGTATCGTTGTCTAATGCTGCCTGTGCTGATGGATGAAAATCATTGTATGACAGACACCAGTTCCTTCCAAGATAGGTTACTTACATAAAAAAGTGTTATAAGTATAGTGAACTCGTAAAAAATATACTTGTGCTAATAGTAAAAGTAACTTAAAAATAATATAAACATTAATATTAAAAACTAAAATAAAATTGAAATAAATAACTTTACAAAATTTTAAAGAAAATGAGTCAAATTCTACATCTACAATATCGCATCAAACTGAAATATTCGAAAGTACACTCATGCATGAACAATTTGATTGTGAATTTATTTACCGACAATCAAAATCTCATTTAACTCACTGAATTGTTTCTTTGTCCGTCACGGGATCATTATCATTACAGGAAACGACTCGGAGAATAACATCATTCATCGGTAGTAGCTACTATAAAAGTTGCTAGTCGAAACATTTATCACTAAATAATTAGTCATGGACCATCAACATAAATCGTAAAATAGGAACGTTCCCATTAAAACTGAAGATAGTTCAGGTGGCAGAATGACTCACGAAGCTACGTGTGCCAGCACAAACATTAAAAAAAACAAACACCTTCGCGCCATATTGTAAAACTATTAATTTATTATTCTCCTTTTATGTGCCTATTAATAAAGGAAATAATAATAAATTTCTTTATTGCCATAGAAACATAACATATTGCAGAAAAAATTTAGACCCTGGCTCCAGAGCTAGATTAGAATACCTGTATTTCAGGAGTCAGCTATTAACTAAATAATGAAGTTTTTTCTGTAATTGATAACGCACGTGTATATACTCGTAATTTAGGGCACTTTAAATACGCTTTAGAAATTAGGAAGCCACATATAAGTTTCTGTCTTCATATATGTATTTGTAAACAACTATCGCTTTTCATGCACATTGACCAATTACTTCAGAACTCAAATGGGGCCGTAATTCTATATGACACAATGAATGAAACCGCGCGAAATCAACGCGAGTTTGGCGGGATTAGTTAAGGAATGGGGGGTTTTCGTGAAAATTTACGACACCAGTTGGCACCACTTGAACAAGAGGTCTTACATTTCGACAATGAATATAAAATTTAAATATGTATATGATGACGTTCATCATTCGATTCATTCATTCGTTCATCATTCAGTCATGAGTAGTCATGACTAAAGAAAATATAGGCTCTTTGACAGATGCCTGTACCTAACGTGTCAGTGCTGCCACCTAGCGAACGTCATTTCAGAAAACCCTCATTGACGTGGTTTCGGTAGATAGTTAATTAGGGCTCTGATGCCATATAAGGGGGCAATGAAACTTTATGACTCCATACCATTATCTACCTACAATACAAGGTATATGAAATCACAGAGTTATTTATACCGAACACTGAACACAAACAATCCGCCTGACATTTCATATTTCACCATAATCGCTCCACCAACAGAACATCACACTTTGATCTAAAACAGTATACTTGCGAAACAAAACGAAGTAATCGCCATCGCGAATATAACAAATGGTTTTATTTCAAATCACCTGCCGTTCATCCATTACCTTTTTGCCTTTTTGAAACTGGGGATAGTGTGCACAGGGGCAGTCCTTATGCCCTTGTGATAGGGATTATATTGCGTGTATAGATAATGTGGTCAATGCGTGCATTTGTAATAATAGTAGTGTGAGCAGCTGGACGCTTGCCAATGCAGCGGGTAGCGACCCCGCGGGACCGCACACACTGACGCGTTATGTCACACAATTAAAAAACTCGTATGCGTTTTCAACTGGTCGTGAACCCTACTTAAACGGACTTTTAAAAAAATTGGTTGTCTGTAAAGTCTGTTTACGGACGATAGTTTAACGTGACAACGTCATAACAAAACATTAATGAAATTGCCGAACGTGGAGGCCGATTCTGCAGCGTGCGCGGCAGCAACGCTACAGAGCAAGGCCGCGAGGTAACGCTACATGAGTCATGTTTTTTCGAGACGTTGTCACGTCAAAAAAGTTGAATGGCTCGCCCTTTTGTTGACGGTACTTATATGCAAAAGGGGAAGAGGCCTGAATGGTCAAATTGAGATGCCGTCTGATGCCGCGAACCAACCCAGATTGATTTGATGAAATTAATACTACCCATTCCCGACGGAGTTCACGTAATAGGTTCAAACAATGCGACGTACCTAATTGTTTTTCTTTCGATCAAATAATATCGTAAATAGTCGATACGATACGCTATAGTTGATACAATCCTTTACCGAGCCAACGTAACAACAACGAAGTACAAAACAAAATTAAATCAAATATTTTCAAAACACATTGATTGCTGTATTTTGAACTGTTTGAACCCGTGAACTTAATTTCATAGACCACATGAAGTTTACATGAAACACTCCAACAAATTAAATTAAGCGACAAGTTATGCAAACTGAGTCACACTACACACACACACACACACCCCCACACACACACACACACACACACAACACACACACACACACACACACACACACACACACACACACACACTACACGACACGACACGACACTACGTCTTGATTTAGTGGCGTCTTGTAAACGGAGAAATACTCTGGCTTCTAATCAGGATTAACGTTAGACATGAATACTTGTGACGTAATTGAGTTCTGAATTTGTATGGTATTTTGGAATGTATTGGAGTACCTACTCGTTATTATTAATTGTTAGTTATTAGTAGAATTCTATTAATATTATATATTACAAATATATTACCACCTTAATAATAAACGTTGTGTAGCGTCTGTACAGTTACACAACGCTTTGTCTTCTTCTTTCGAAGTCAACTTACTGACGACTGAAAGAGAGAAATCGGTGTGTAACTATTCATCTGATATAATACGTTTATTAGTAAGGGGGTAATAATAAAGCTAAAGAGTTTGTTTGTTTGAACGCGCTAATGTCTGGAACTACCAGTCGGATTTGAAAAAATCTGTTTGCATTTGATAACCCAATTCTTAACGAAGGTAAGGCTATTAAACATTATAGGATAGGAGCCGAGCAAAAAGAAAAAATCACGCGAAGTCGCGGGCAGAAGTTACTGGAAATATACATACATATGACGCTTACCTACTCAACACTCGTAGTATTGTAGAAATCAATATAAAGTTTCACAGACACCAAGCGTTCGTGTATAAAATTATTGTTTCTATAGGCATACAATATTTATTGATCGTTTTACAAAACAAACATTTCATTGCCGTCATAACATAAACGCGAGTTCTCTTCGCACATTCCCAGTTGCATAACAACAGTAAGAGCTGCTCGATGGGCTATCAAGCTGTCAATATTTGTGCATTATTGCAGTCTTTAACACCCAACTACAGCCGTATGACTCAAGAAGCAACACATCATTTGCATTCGGCTTACGGTGGTACGATTTCATGGTTCGGTAATCTTCGTTTATTTTCGTTGCTGCCGATCTGCCATTTTTGTTTTGTTGGAAACATGACTATGAGTTGTGTTAACTTGTGTGCATGAAGATTTTTCTCCGTTTTTAAGATTAAGACTAGGTTCTGTATTATCTAGTAGATAGCAAATAGAGATTCTTCAAATTTCATCATCATGGATAGTCAGTCGTCAGTAACGTTGTCATGTCATGGTTATAGCGTCAGGGCCATTAGAGCGGCTTTGTCAGTTTGTCACTTTCAGCGAATAGTTTTGTTAATTTCTGTACGATTAAACTTTTTAAGAGGTGAGTGCAGACATGAGAAACCAGATATCCACACTACTATTTCAAGACGCATTTAAAATCGTAACAAGACCTAAGGTTCTTTGACTTCGCTAACGTGGGAGAGGTCCAAAAATACGCTTCCAGACAAAATGGAGCATAGTGACAAACGACGGTGGTGGTATTTGTGGCGAGGCGAGGAGAACGCCACACAAAGTTGGCGCGGTTTGTCTTTGGACAAGAAATATACGTGCAAAAATACATCTTTATTTTTTCCAGATTATTTTTTAAATTATTACATTAAAGTATTAGCTCGTCAAATGATCACCTACTGGCTACTAGTACACTTTGTGTGTAAGCGCTCAACGGTTGTCACAATTATTTTTATTGTCGTTTCGAGTGTATTTTTTTTTTGGGCAAGTGGTTGTTCCCGTTCATATTCATGACATTTGTCGGATTAAGTCGTATCTTGTAAAAACCTTAGGTAGCCCAAAATCAGCGGTGCTATTCTTTTAAAAATCTCACCGTGAAAACTTAGGTGAAGTGAGCGTGGAGTGAGCTGTCGATAGTGTCAATTCCTAGCAAAATCAAATTCCCTTCACCTAAGTTTTCACGGTGAGATTTTTACAGAATCGACCGGCTGATTACTGTTTAACAGGCAGAATCGAAACAAATGAACTCAATTAACAAAAAAAAAACACATACAAGCAACAAAACATTGTACACGTCCACTAAACGTCTCCCAACATATGTGAGTGCTCAGAACAGTAAAAGAAGAAAGTGCAAATGTTTAAAATAACCGTCGGCGCGGCGGTTAGACCGGCCTGCAGAAATGTCAAGTGGAATTAAGGCTACTGCGAATAGATGGCAATAAGAACAGAAGCGGTGCCGTACGGATTTATCCTGAAAGTGGTCGACCAGCGAGCTACGAAGTGCAGAAGGGATTACAAAGGTATATTTAAGGAAATATTTTGGCGTTGGTGCTTTGGATTTGTAAAGAACTCTTCTTCTACTTAGGTACTAATGTTTTGAAGGATGTCCACAAAAAGCTTGTGGACTTAGACTTTAATTTTTCAGAAGTTTTTTGTGTCTCCAAAACTTTTAGTCATAGTTGTTTCGACTTGAGGTGCAATGCCATTGACAGTGTGAGAGTGTGAGAGAATTCATCATCGTTGTCGTCGTCGTCAGCCGCGGTTGCTGGCGGTACCGCGCGCGCGAACTAACTTGCTGCGTGAGGCGCCGCTGACGAGCCCGCTCCGCACTCTCAACCTCATTGCTGATGACGTAAACATATTCTGTTGCGCTTTGGGTGAATTTGAAAGAATAGCTACCTATAGAATTTGTTATGGTACAAGCATTGGAATGATTAATTTTTTAATTAAACTACAATGTCGCATTTGTATGTTTGGAGTGAATAAATAAATAAATCATCATTTATCCCGGAATCACACACTGATGGGTATAGACCTCCCCTTTCTTCTGCAATACTTCCCAGTTCCGTGTGTCCCTTATCCAGATGTTTCCAGCAACTTTGACTTTGAGAGAATTCATCGAGCATTATAATATATACCAGCGGAATCAAGTCAGAGAGAGATAGAATAGTAGGAAAACAAATTCCTTTTCCAAAGTATCCAAACTCACAGTTGTTCCAGAAACATATTTATTGAACAATTCAATACAATCGAATCTATCTATTCATATGGAGCACAGCGAGCACACTACATCTTCGGTATCGGGGTGTTATTGGGGCGCGATACGTGGGTCGTAGGTCGGCGCGCGCGCAGGGTATTGAACTCCGCGCATGCGTTTACTACCACAACACATAGAGGAGCAGAAGAACCAGTAAGACAAGGTGCAATATTTAAGTATTGTACTTGCACCTTTGATCTGAACTATCATGGTAACACAACATGACAGTTTCAATTTCAAGCAAAATACTCCTGTCCTTATCCAAATTTATTTCTGGTCTGCGCAACCCTCAGAACATGTCTTTTTCTTTCATGCTTCTTTATTATAGTCCGTGTGGAACTAGTTGGCCGCGCCATAGGTATGTGAGCGGTAGGACAGAGGGGCGGGGGGGGCGGGGCGCTTGCTGTCATAAAGGCTCCTGCAAACAGGCGCGACGCGCGACGCGAATCGCGTGCGACATAAAGGCACCGCTCGTTGCGCGACTTGCGGTGCCTTTGTGTCGCGTGTCGCGTCGCGCCTGTGTGTACGAGCCTTTAATCTCGTGTGCGTTGCTAACACCAGGCAACCCGTCGCTTCACCGCCGTCCCCACCCTTAGGTGCGCCGCGCCGCGCCTTAGCGCGGCCGACTAGTTCCGCGCAGACTAGTCATGATGTCGGTAGTCACTAGTCACTCCTTTTCTAGCTATATCATCTTCCATACAGTCCGTCCATCGTTTCTTTGGTCTTCCCTACTCCTAAAGCCCTCCACATTCCTGCACAAAACTTTCCTCACGACACTTCAAGCAAATGTTTTCTTTAAATTGGAACTGTGTAATAGTCTCTCTATTGCAAAGAGAGTAGTTGCCAGAGATTATTTTAGCAGGCAACGGACTGACGTCTATATAGGGTATGTTTCTTTCTTTCAGTGCTTTCAGAAAGACCTTATTGTCACAAGCATAGATTTAGGAGTTTATTCGTAAACGTTGCTTTAAGTTAAGAGACGTTAAAACTTCGAAAATGTATGGTTAAGGCCAGGACTCTCGGAAATCTCGGAATCGACCTATTTTTGATTCAACATTAAACAATCAAATATTCTTTGTTTTAATCTGAAAAAAATATATGGCATAGTTTAACTAACATTCTTGATTATTCTATGGTTCAAAACACGATATTTACAACTTCACTCGATCATAAAAAATCGCAAACAAATCGAAAACAGCGAAGTTTTTAATCGTTTTTCAAGTCGCATTTGAAGTAGACTTAACTTTTACTCGCAAAAAATATATGAAAAAATAGGCAATGATGTATAGTAGAACATTCTACGGTTAATTTTTCTCAAAACTGATTTTTATTGTCTTAACAAGATATAATCTAAAAAGGCGGCCTGCGCGCTTCACTTCAGTAGCCCGCCGGGCGTTACCGAGGTAGGACCTGTGTCGCTTTTGCTGGCTCGCCGCGTTCCCGCTAATCGATCGAAATATACGTTATAATATTGTTAGTTAATTTCCGTGTTTATGTATTAGTTTCAAAATTCAGTCTGTAAATATTGTTTAGGTTCTAGTATTAATAATTAAACTAAATATTAGTTTGTTATAATATAGTTGTAATATAGTGATAATTAAGATTAAATTATGGGGAATAAAAACAGAAGAAAGAAAAAAAAACGTTCAGCATTGAACTGCAAAGCTTAAAAAAAAATAAGGTAATTTTGATTATTATTTTTCTACGTATTTATAACTATCCATTTATAAGACGACGCGACAGAATAATATTGTAGTTGTATACGTATAGGTTCTCTTGCTTTCGTCACAGTACTAGCAGTAGCAGGTCGGTACCATAAATTTACAATTATCGTAATATCTGTAATAGATTTTCAACTTTACTACAACGGAATAAGGTTTATATTCAATTGCAAAATTTGAGTTTTTGAGTTTGTGTTTCTAGTTTTGTGATTGTATAGGTAAAATATTATATTTTTTCGAAGTGAAAACTTCTTTAGCATTATTGTGATTTGAAAATTTTATGAAACGAAAAAGCTACAGTAGAAAAAGCTACAGTAAAAAGAGACATAAGATTTAACGTGGGAGAAAATGAGATAGGAAGCATTATACAGTGTTTTTGTTTTTTATTATTACAAATGACATCACATTTAATCCTATGCTACTAATTTGTGATGATGATGGTGATGGTGTTGGCGATGACGATTACGATGGTGATGGCGATGGTGATGGTGATGGTAATGGCGATGATGATGGCGATGGTGATGGCGATGGTGATGGTGATGGTGATGGCGATGGTGGTGGCGATGGTGATGGTGATAGCGATGGTGATGGCGATGATGATGATGGTGATGGCGATGGTTATGGTGATGGTGATTGCGATGGTGATGGCGATGGCGATGATGATGATGGTGATGGCGATGGCGATGGCGATGGCGATGGTTATGGCGATGGTGATGGCGATGATGATGATGGTGATGGAGATGGTGATGGCGATGGTGATGGCGATGACGATGGTGATAGCGATGGCGATGGCGATGGCGATGGTGATGGTGATGGTGATGGATGGATGGATGGATGGATGGATGTTCTTTAGCATCGTTGTGATTTGAAAGTTTATGAAACGAAAAAGCGACAGTAAAAAGAGACATGTAAATTCATAAGATTTAACGTGGGAGAAAATGAGATAGGAAGCATTATACAGTGTTTTTGAAGGTTTCACTTCTACCACGTGTGAATTGCACACTTGCTGTTTTTTTATTTAAAAATATGAAATTCGTTGTGAATGAAATAGGAAGAGTTCATTAAAAATACGTATTGTGGTGTTTTTGATTAGTAGATTTAATTAAAAAAACTTATTGACGAATTCAAGCAACCAAAAAAAGTGTTTTACAAAAAAAACAACCGACTCAAAAAAAAAAAAACACTACAACGTGAAGAATATATTTTCATTTTTTGACACCGACTTTCGAAACTAAAGTTATTTTTCACTTTGTAGTGTTTTTTTTTTTTGGAAGTCGGTTTTTTTTTTGTAAAAAAGTTTTTATTTTTCACTTTTTAGTTGTACTTACCTACCCCAAACAAATTCATATGTCACTACTTGCTATGTGAATATCAGTAACAAAGCTATTGAACACATCTGCTTTACCCTTTGAAGGGTACAGGCGCGATGTTATGTTGTGTGATTGCGATTACATATGCTATAGCAGCAATCGCGGTTGATTTGCTGGCATTTATTGAAGAGTTCCGTTGTTTGTCTCTGAAAGTCATCATCAGATCTTTACAAAAATAAAAAAACAGCATGTGTGCAATTCACACGTGGTAGAAATGAAACCTTCAAAAACACTGTATAATGCTTCCTATCTCATTTTCTCCCACGTTAAATCTTATGAATTCATGTCTCTTTTTACTGTAGCTTTTTCGTTTCATAAACTTTCAAATCACAACGATGCTAAAGAACATCCATCCATCCATCCATCCATCCATCCATCCATCCATCCATCCATCCATCCATCCATCCATCCATCCATCCATCCATCCATCCATCCATCCATCCATCCATCCATCCATCCATCCATCCATCCATCCATCCATCCATCCATCCATCCTTCACCATCACCATCACCATCACCATCGCCATCACCATCACCATCACCATCACCATCGCCATCACCATCGCCATCACCATCGCCATCGCCATCACCATCGCCATCACCATCGCCATCACCATCATCAACATCGCCATCATCATCGCCATCACCATCGCCATCAACATCGCATCACCATCATCATCATCGCCATCACCATCGCCACCACCATTGCCATCACCATCGCCATCGCCATCACCATCATCAACATCACCATCGCCATCACCATCGCCATCACCATCACCATCGCCATCACCATCGCATCACCATCATCGCCATCGCCATCGCCATCACCATCACCATCATCGCCATCATCATCATCGCCATCACCATCACCATTGCCATCACCATCGCCATCGCCATCACCATCATCCTCATCATCATCATCACCACAAATTAGTAGCATAGGATTAAATGTGATGTCATTTGTAATAATAAAAAACAAAAACACTGTATAATGCTTCCTATCTCATTTTCTCCCACGTTAAATCTCATGTCTCTTTTTACTGTTGCTTTTTCGTTTCATAAAATTTTCAAATCACATCACAACGATGCTAAAGAAGTTTTCACTTCAAAAAAAAAATTGCAGATCTGTCTATTTACGATGGAGTTATGCCCCCCCTAACATACATAAAAAAAAAATAGAAATATCCGAATTGAGAACCTCCGCCTTTTTTGAAGTCGGTTAAAAATATAATATTTACAATCACAAAACTAGAAAGAAACTAAAGTAGGATGATGAAATTAAAATACTGTAGACGAGCAGCCCTATATTTCAAGAATAGGGCCGATTCACAATACTATTACTTATAAAAATAACCGTGACGGGGTCAGCGAGTTCATTCGAACTGCGCTTTCGCGGCATTTGCCACGCGAGGACGGAGGTAACGCTAAATGCCTACTACGCTCGAAGATCCTGGCCTTAAACAAACAGTCGGTAAATGTATGGCCACAAGTAAGTACAAATAAATAGTGGGACTTCTACATAGTATCTGCGGTCTGTTTTGTTCTTGAGATTGCGACGCATTTGGGTAAGTAACTTAGAAGATAGCAAATGTACAACAGAATTTATTAATACTTAGTATTCAATTAAACTGATAATGAGGCTTTGGAGTTTTTAGAACTGGGACTACTGTGATCGATCACCAACGAAGCAACATTTCAATAAATTTTCTCGTATCTATACTAATATTATAAAGCTGAAGAGTTTGTTTGTTTGTTTGTTTGGTTGAACGCGCTAATCTCTGGAACTACCAGTCTGATTTGAAAAATTCTTTTTGCATTTGATAGCCCAATTCTTGAGGAAGGCTATATATAGGCTATTTAACATCACGCTATGACCTTTAGGAGCCGAGCAAAAAGAAAAAATGTCATAAAGAACGCTAAGCAAAAACGAGCTATAGCGCGGGTAGGCGATGCGATGCGACGCGACGGGGTGAGTGGGAGTCTGTGGGAGTAACAAGAAATTTCACGCGGACGAAGTCGCGGACAGAAGCTAGTCTAATTAATAAAACGAATTAATAGCACAATATGTGGTGTAAACAAGGTATGTAATTAATATACATTATTTATATCGAACGCGATATCTCACCAAGGGACCGAGAAAAATAAAATGGTACTGAGTGTTAATGATAAAAAAATAATTAAATTTTTTAATAAAATAATTATAAATTAAATAATTCTTTATAAATTAATTTTTTAATAAAAATTCTTTACAAATTAATTTTTTAATAAAAACAAAAAAATCTTGAAATATTTGTTTAGCTGTGCCCGATAGGGTCTACGATTGTTACAACATATGATAAACATTGTGGAATGCAATAAATGATTGAGTATTGAGATAATAATAGACGTCAGTATCAAAGGTGCATTCAACGTTTTAAGGTTCCTACAAACAGGCGCGACTTGCCTTTGTGTCGCGTGTCGTGTCGCGCCTGTTTGAAGGAGCCTTTAGACAAGAAATTTCACGCGGACGAAGTCGCTGGAAGCTAGTAATATAATATTCATGCTTTTAGAACTGTCCAGAACTAGGCAATGTTATTTAATTTTGTGTCTGTTTACAAAAAAATCAATATGGAGCATAATGGAATGACAAGGAGGAAGCTATTGTGTTGATATACGAGGAATCGAGAAAATTGTATTATGTAATGGAAGTTAATTAACTTTGGGTCGGTAATATAAAGTGCTATAAATAGGTACTAGCTTTGAAACGTGGACAGGTCGACAGCTAGACGGTCGGTCCATAAATTCAAGGTCGCTCAGCGAGCTACGGGCTATGCTTGGAGTCTCTCTGAGGGATCGAATCCCCAACGAGGTGATCAGGCAGAGAACCAAAGTTGTCGACATAGCTCACAGAACAAGCAAGATGAAGTCGCAATGGGCCAGCCATATTAGCCGTAGATCCGATGACCGTTAGGGTAAGAAAGAAAGAAAATACATTTATTTAGTACAGACTAAGAGACACACAATACACCAGATAGTTAGATATTAGTCGTACATCAGATAAAAAATAAGATAAAAATAAAAAGTGCAAAGTCCGATGTAAGAAATTAGCAGGAAAGTGTGCCTCACGGTAGGGTAGACGACGTGTTCTTGGGTGGAGACCGCGAGTCGTTAAACGTAAGGTACGACGCCCTCAGACTAGGTGGAGCGACGATCTTCGCAGGATGGCTGGTAGCAGCTGGATGAGAGTTGCCGAAAATCGAGTTGAATGGCGTGCAATACGAGAGGCCTATGTCCAGCAGTCGACTTCTATAGGCAGAATGATGAAGAAATACTAGCTGTGCTGTGTCCCCTAGCTCTTATGAACAATTAATAGCTTGATTTTATTAAAAAACTAGCTTACCCGCCCTGGCTGTGGCTTCAATGTTTTTCAAAGAAACTGACAGGACCGACATACGAGAGATCCTTTATCTGTCATTGTACAGACGCCAGCACATCAAGTTACCCGAAACTGTCAAATTTTCCCAAGCAACTTTGAACCTTATGCTTTAGCGATAAAGTTGAAAGTCTATTAAAGAAATTTGACAGATTGTAGTAGATTGATGAGCTGGCGTCTGTACTAGCTTCTGCCCGCGACTTCGTCCGCGTGAAATCTCTTGTTCCCCGACCAACCCCGTCGCGATAATCGCATCTTCTGACCGCGATATTACTTCGTTTTCACTTAGCGTTCTTTCTGACATTTTTTCTTCTTGCTCGGCTCCTAAAGGTCATAGCGTGATGTTAAGGAGTCTATAGCCTTCCTCAAGAATTGAGCTATCAAACGCAAAAATAATTTTTCAAATCCGACCGGTAGTTACGGAAATAAGCGCGTTCAAACAAACTCTTTAGCTTTATCTATATATAAAAAATTCAATGACCACATTGAGATATCAACGCACAGCCTAAACCGCTGGTCCTAGAGACGTAAATTTTGGAGGGTGTGTTCTTTGTGAAACGTAAGTATCCACTAAGAAAAGGTTTTCGAAATTCCACCCCTAGAGGTGAATGGGGGGAGGGTGAAATTTCACGTGGACGAAGTCGCGGGCAGATGCTAGTTAGTAGTATAGATTGCTGTAAACTCTTGGTTATGAGTGGTAAGTCTAAAACCTAAGCACCTCCTTACCTAATTGTAAGTTTCTCCTCCCTTAATTAATGAAGAATTCCGTGTGTTTTTCAATTAAAAAAAGGCTAGGTTTACAAAAATTGTGCCTTCCCGGCGTGGGCATCATAAAAGCGACTACCTAATGGATGACGGCCTAATGGTTTGGGCACCAGCCTCCTCTTGTACAGACGCCAGCACATCAAGCTACTACAATCTGTCAAACTTTTATAGATTTTTCAACTCTATCGCTAAAGCATAAGGTTCAAAGTTGATTGGGAAAATTTGACAGTTTCGGGTAGCTTGATGTGCTGGCGTCTGTACGTACGTACTACCAACTAACTTCGTCTGCTAAGTCTTGTGGTTCTAGGAATTTTCCCTTCGACCATCCATTGTACCGTCCCAACAGTGAACGTTTCAGGCTGATAATTACAATCCACAAAGGAAATAAACCTTATCGTACCTGGCAAGGACAAAGCTATCTTGCAAAAATGAACATAATCTGATATCAGATATCAGGAAGGTCGACGAGTTAAACTGTCTGTCTGACAAGACCAGTAACACCTGTGTATTATTAGGTACAGTAATTTTACCTACCTACGTAATCAGACATGATAAAAGTATGTACGCATGATGCGTAGTAGAATAGAATACCTACATTATGGGCAAATAAAGGCTTCTACAAACAGGCGCGACACGCGATATAATCGCGCGCGACACAAAGGCACCGCTCGTTGAGCGACTTGCGGTGCCTTTTTGTCGCGTGTCGTGTCGCGCATGTTTGAAGGAGCCTCAACGTTGCGCTGCGCAACGTTGGCGCTTCACCACTAGAAACTAAAAAAAACGTCAATGGGATAGCGGCCTTAGCTTATTCAAGAAAAGAGTGAGAAGAAGGGATTGAACTTGGTTGCGAATCCCGAATCCCGACATGAGATCAGAAGAGGAATAAAAAATTGTTACGACAATTTCCACATGGGGCCTATGTATGGGAGAAGTTTCGACTGATATACAGGAGTGACCATTCTTAAACCAATCCAAAATGTCAAGATGATGAAATAATAGTTGGTTACCACGACTAGGGTTACCATATCTCAGGATTTGTCCTGAGATCTCAGGATTTTTAAACTCATCTCAGGATTACGGCCGGATTTTTTAAATCTCAGGCAACCTCAGGATTTTCAGAATTTTCAATAAAATAGAGTAGAATTTTTAGATATTTTTATTAAAAAGGTACAAAACAGAAAATAATTTATACATAAATAGTGAAAAATAATAATTCCCGTACGCAAAATACGCGCATTGACGTGGAGTTGCGGATACCAGCCCATATTACCTATTACATAAATAGTGACTAATTAAAAAATCAACTTTGGTAATGTTAATTGCACAAATTAAATCAACACTTATTTATCTATGAAAATTTCAACTACCTACGTACTTATTCAGTTTTTTCATATTTGTTTTGTGATGATACTTACGGGAGGGGTGGAGTGCATTCGCGCCCAACGTGTGGGCAGGAACCCCCGAGAATCGAGATCCTCAGTGCACAAAATTATTAATAATAAGACTTTTTAAATTTTACATACATAACGTTTGAAAAAAAAATCTGAAATTGCGACATTCTCAGGATTTTTTAAGCAATCGGGCTTTTTCTCCGGACTTTTAAGTTTTTCATCTGGTGACCCTAACCACGACCCACTATTAGACAGATACAATTTCCAAATAAACCCAAAGGATTAAGTTTTTTTTATAGTAGCGTCATGTTATTGACCCATGAGTTAGCAGGCTGTCACTCACCGAATATTTTAGTTTCTTACATCAGTACGGAACTTAAACGCTACATAAACATGTCTGGCTAAATATTCAGAATGTTGAGTGTACAGTTGATATTCAAAAGTATCTCTCACGTCTGTTTATTTCCAAACATTGTCTTCACACGTATGCATATTGTTTGAAAATAAACAGAGTCAATCAGCGATGCATGTATGCAGTAGCCAGCTTGCAAACGCATCCTGCCGCCTGGCGATCAATATTCAGCTCGGGTACCCGGACACAGCGCGATCGCGTCTACACTTCAATAGAAACGCTATCTAGCAGCCGCCGGCGTATCGAATATAAATTACACAAAATTATAGTAGACGCATAAAATCTGCGGTACGTGCCGCCATCGCGCGTCGCCATTTTGAAATTCAAACGCTCTTCGGTGCGTCGTGCGTTCTGAAACCCGGTGCGCCGACCCCGTGACCGCGCGCACATATTAATGCGTTGACCGCCCACGGTCACGCATTTACCGCCCGCGTTTATTGTGGCGCGCGCGTGACGATTGAGCTCGACTCTCGAGACGCACCGGTCTCGAGCCGCAGCCGCCACCCGAGCCTCGTGGCAGCAGACTCACCAAGCCGCGTCGTCGTCGCCGCCGCCTATCCGACAACGCCAACGCGGACATTGCCGTCGCAGACACGTTTATTGTTTTCGATTTACACTTTTTTTGGTGTTTACGAGTCGGTGCGAGGTCGCCGCGCGTCCGTTTTGGATTTAATTTCTTTTTATGACTTCATGCGTATCTGTTCTGTTCGCTCTTAATGGTCACTTCGAAATGTTAATGCCCTTAGTTTAATGCAAATGCTTGCCAAACACGTTTGGCTTCTTTTTCAATAAACAGAAATTCGATCTTATTACAATCGTAAACACTTACCGGGCTATCAATAAAAGTAATCATGACCCAAATCTATAGCTAAGGTTTAAAAACGTATTGTCTATGTGTGATAGGATTAAGATTAGATACAGGTAGCTATATCGATCTGGTTTCTAGATAATAAAAACGACGAAAAGCCAGCCACTTTTACAGACAGCAGTCAGGGCAGATACTAAAATACTACACCCTACGATCAGAAATTGCGACCTTCCCGAGTAACGACAGCTATGTCATGAAATACGCGCCAGTGACATGAAACTAATACCACTATGCTAAATAGAGTTTCGCAAAATAACATTTCGTAGACAGAACTTATCGATCGTGCTCGCAGAAACGTGAATGTCACACGTTCTAGCCTTCCCGTGAAGGTAGGAGCCCCTTACCTTCACAATTAATTCAACTACGTAGAAGGAGCTACATTCACAACTACTGTCACTTAATGACACGTGACTTTTAACATTCCTAAACGCAAGATTGCTCGAGATTTATGTAAATGACAATAAAGGTAAACCATGAAGCTCAGCGTACGACAGACGTCCACACACGGCAGACTGTAATTGTAAAATAAACACAAAGCATTCAAATTTCAAAAACGGAATGCCACCTAATTCGTCAGCAGTAGACCTTCGTGGTGGCAAGGCAGTCGGCGGTCGCCAAGCGCGGACCAAGGTCAACTTTACAACTGGGTCTGCGCCCATCATTGATTTCACGATGTGACGCAAGACGGCGACGCGCTGCCGCCTATGTCCGACACGGAACATGCATTATACAACTTTTTGCTTCCCCATAGACCGTAGGCGTTACGACATTAGACGCATTACCCATATGCTTGATTTGATGTCGGATAATGATACGTTTTTAGACGAAAACAATACGATAGTATGTGTATAGAGCCTATTAGAATGGGTATGAGACGTACACTGTAATCTACTAAGCTCACGGTAGGGAACGTAATTCGATATTAAAATCGATATGGAAATTCGAGGATATGAATCTAATTCGCGAGCGGTGCTGGGAAACTGGCATGTTCTGTTCAGCCAGTGATATTAATCTGATAAGCCATATTGACGTGACATAATATGTCGATGTTCACAAGCCTCTAGTACTAATTCCTACTCTTTTCCGTCAACGCTTGAGATAGATACTTGACTTTCATATATTGACAAGTACTTGTCTTTAACCAAAATGGCAACAATATGGGCTTAAAATATCTTGATCAACTTGACACTGAATCAACCAACAATTTCATTCAACAAGTAATCCTAAATCCTAGGAACTGCTACCAGTACATTTTCATACAAGAACCGCGCTATATTCCCAGAAACTCCTATCATAAAATCTGGAAGATATGAATTTCGCCACTTTAGTTTAGATCACAGAGACCTCAGTGTTTTCCGAGATGCTTACGTTACTACAGCGTTTGGGTTAGATATTCCCATGTGTACGAGAAAATAAGCAAACACCGTAGTAGCGTAAACTGTCTATAAGTCTAGAAAATGTACGCTAAACGCTAATGCCTCAGGAATTACAAAGATCAGAGCATTATCTCATAGGTACCAAACTACTGGAACTGTTGGAACAAAGGAAAAAGACGAGCAATTACTGCAAACTATTGCAGTAATACAGTTTATCTGCCCTATTTGTAGTTTTTTTGTGTAGCTCGTGAGAATATTATTGCTTTGGTTTTGTATAGCTTTTACTGATATTAGTTTTTCTACCTCGTAAATCAATGGATGTAAACAAAGGTGGGCAAAGGTTAAAAGAGTAAAATTACTCTTAGAGGAGAGGAGCCTGATACAACACATTTTTTTCAACAAAGTGATTGATAATTTCACCCGTGATAAAAATTAGAGTACGTTTCGTAAT
Organism: Luperina testacea; assembly: GCA_927399505.1. Taxonomy (NCBI): domain Eukaryota; kingdom Metazoa; phylum Arthropoda; class Insecta; order Lepidoptera; family Noctuidae; genus Luperina; species Luperina testacea. Next base: position 3,178,037 of record OV656774.1, read on the forward strand.
AGATTCGTAAAGGCTCCTACAAACAGGCGCGACGCGCGATATCATCGCGCGCGACACAAAGACACCGCTCGTTGCGCGAATTGCGGTGCTTTTGTGTCGCGTGTCGTGTCGCGCCTGTTTGAAGGAGCCTTAATTAAACGAAGCGTTTATACGCTGGGAGTGTCGGTTCTAATTCAGTCACCCGGACCAATCACGTCGGATGGAATCATGCCGCCTTGCCAGATTAACATCTGGAGCTGTGCGGATAAAATGCGAGTATCACGTAAACTTTCCAGCACCTTCGATTCCCTACTATCTTGAGAATTCTCGTCTGGTATGCTTCTTATTTGATTCTTACCATAAGTGAAACGTTGGTGATTATCTCGTATTATATTTACCTGAAAATAAAAGAAAGCAAATATTATTATTACGTCAGGAAAATTTGCAAAAGCAGAATATTAATATTCCTCAATCTGGCATAGTTCTAATAATAATGTTAAATAATTATTTGTTTTTGATAATAACTAGCACTACATCATGTAACACAAACTATCATTACCAACGCTCATTTGTTTTTCTTGGAGAATTTGTGAAAACAACTAAAATTAATTGTTAACACGACATCGCCCACCACTTCAAAAATTAGTAGAAAAATTCAGTGACACCTAAAACGATTTATTGTTGAATCTCATATTTGTTTTCAATTTGTAAGAATTTAAAGAGAAACAGAATTAAAATTCAAGAAAAAAATTGGGACGTAAGCTCTCGGCATGTTGCACTGCTGCCAAAAACAAAACTCGCTCGGTCCAGTTCTGTCAAATGTGTCTCTGAAGTAATGGCCGCTTATTTTTGGCGGGAATACACAAATATTATTGGCTTCGTTATGAAGAAATTATAGCCGTGGGGTCAACCTCGTCGACCAATCTTCTCATGCATCAATTTGATTTATAATGATTTCGTATTATGACAGACTTAAAAAATAGTCTATGACACACTTAGATATTTCATATTTCACAATTTTAACAGCAGTTGAAAGAAGTTATGCTGTATACTCAGAATACAGTTGCTGTATTCTGAGGCTATATATACATATAATTTTAGAATACATAAATGTCTCATATTTTCCATTAAATCTTGTAAATGTAGAGATGAAAATATCTGAAAACGTAACTTAAAGAGAGGCGGAGGTGTCTCAGAGGTATGTGAAGTAACTAGGGGAAGTTGAACAAAAGATGAGTAACTTAAAACTTTCATGCACTGCGCTATATGGATTGAAAGCACTCTAGTTTCAGTAAAGAGCTGGGAAATTTCGTAGAGGAGACTTTTTTATTTATTTTAACTTTCTTGGATACTTTGTACATATAAGGCTGGTTTGGCATAGTCGAGAATATATTTTAATCATTTGGTTTTCTCACACCTCGGAGAAGAATTACTGATTCATAAATATCAAATGAATGAAATCTTATATGTAGATATTATACGTACCCATTGATAAAATAATTCCTAAAATAAGACGCATAATAAAAAAATTGCAAATCATTGTCGCAAAAACAACGCAAACATTTGAAACTATTCATATTTTATTTACAACAACGGGAATCCTTAATTCTTTTAACATTTTGTCGTCTTTGAAGTTATGCAAATGTTTTTCGTGTACGATGGTATCCGGAATTATAATGAAACATTTACGAAATATGTATCTGTGTTTAGAGAGCATTGTAGGCAGTTTGGTGTCGTCCGCAGCTGCCTTGAAACCGCTTTATTCATCCTCTTGCTGAATAGTCCGCAATTTTTATTGAATATTTTCAATTTTTATACATTTTCTGCTTATAGCATCAATGGAGTCAAAATCTATATTTCAAGCTAGCCTCGCTGACACAGCGTGTTAAAAATTATAACACTGCATTAAAAAGTCACCGGTTACCAGTCCCACCGCCCACATGTGTAATAGTAACCTATATTTCAGTTGACTTTACAGTTAACGAAGGAAGATGACTAACAGACATGTTAATTTTCCATTTCCTTCGTCGCTGGCAGGTTTGAAAACGGCACTGAGGTTCAGAACTGATGTTACCTAGTCTTTGGAGGTCTTTTACATGACATGCACGAGGGTAGTGAAATCACGCAGCAGGGGAGACATAGGTACATAAGGTTCGCGAACGCACCCCTAGCACATAGGGGTTCGTTCAGAATGGCTGCAGCAATTAACGCAGCGTACTTGAATGTTTGAAATTTAGAACCCGCTCGGGGGATGAAAGTACTTCAAAATAATGAGCATCGGCTGTGTACATAGAGGTTGGTAAGACACATACTCGTAGATTTAAACAGTAAGTACCAGACGTGCCAGTACCAAAGCCTTAGGGTCTTAGCATTATGCTGAGCGATGGCCGTTTTGCGTAGCTGTGACGCATACTTTCTCCCAAATTATTACTTTGTTTTTTTTTGTTTGTGTTTTTTTTTATTTTTATGCGTCATGTTTGCGGCAAATAAACGTATTTTTTAGGGTGCCGTAGTCAACTAGGAACCCTTATAGTTTCGCCATGTCTGTCTGTCCGTCTGTCCGTCCTCGCTTAATCTCTGTAACCGTTAGCACTAGAAAGCTGAAATTTGGTACCAATATGTATATCAATCACGCCGACAAAGTGGTAAAATAAAAATTGGAAAAAAATGTTTTATTAGGGTAGCCCCCCTATATGTAAAGTGGAAAGTGATTTTTTTTTTAATTTCAACCCTAACGTGTGATATATTGTTAGAAAGGTACTTGAAAATGAATAGGAGTTTACTGAAATCATTTTTTGATAATGTCAATAATTTCGGAAATAATCGCTCCAAAAGTAAAAAACAATGTGTCCCCCCCCCTCTAACTTTTGAACCATAAGTTTAAAAAATATGAAAAAATTCTGAAAAGTAGAACTTTATAAGAACTTTCTAGAAAAATTATTTTGAACTTGATGGAAATAACAGTTTTTGTACAAAAAAGACAAAAAATTGTACAAAATAATTTCTGGACTAAGCTTGTAGTATAATCGTATATGCAAGCATTTTTTTAATTTTGTTTATATATTTTATTATCCTGAACGTATCCCTTTGTGTTCGCGCTAAAAACCGTCACGAGTCGGAGCGCCTGCCGCGGAGCGTGCAATGTTGCACGCTCCGTGTTCGCGCACGTACCCACTACCGGGAGCAGTTGCAGGAGCGCGGAGCGCTGCTGGAGCGCGAACATATGGATACCACTCATAAGTGGGAACACTTATTGTGACGGACGGGAAACTACGGAACCCTACACTGAGCGTGGCCCGACACGCTCTTGGCCGGTTTTTTTATTTCTTTCAAAGCATCAATAATGTGGAGTTCTGATTGTTTCTTCCACGGTAAGTTGCATTACTCCCATGAAAACAGACACGTTGTCTATGCAATTGTGATCAATTCAGCTTATCATAGTCTATATCAAGTTTCACCTGTCAGCCCTTCTTCGGCATCCCATATCTCATCCCGTTATTAGTTGCACTCAAAACTCAGCCTCAGCAGACTATCAAAGCAGGATTGTCAGCAGTTGTAGTTTAATCAAAATAATAGTACAGTTGGCACTTTCATACCATCCATAACACCATGAATCTCAAAACGTGGCAATAGTATTTAATGGATGCTTTCAAACTCGATTACTTCCAATAGAGTGATCAATTTAATTCAGTTGGTGTTGTTTACGATCAACTCTTGCTTCTCGTAAAATATCCATTAAAAACTTTTGTTTATTTATAATGAAAAACTGCGTAACTAATGTTTGTAAACGTGCAAAACTAATAGAGCTATCGTGCATTTCATTTTGGAAAGCGATTGTTTTCGATACATGAAATCGGGAAGAGGTTAAGTGCACTTAAATTGACTAACGATTACATAAAATATAATACGCCGTGTTTTCGATGTAGAAGCCTAAAGTAAATACGACAGTGTCTATGTCCAATCAACACAGATATTCCGTTAATTTTAAGCTTTTGCGGCAAGAACGTCACCAAATTAGTACTGTATTGACGTTATTTCTCAGAAAAATCTTCGAGTTATAAATAGTTTACCTTTTCATTTGTTTACATAATATGAATCAAAATCAAAACTCATTGAATTCAAGTTGGGCTGAGAATCAGCACTTTTCGAACGTCAAAATTACATGACAGTCCCCCAAAACGCCCGCCCTTCACCACTTCCTAGTGCTTTCGCTAGGAAGAAGTGGCGCAACAATCTCCCCAACAGCACAGAATATCGTCAAAATTATATTTAAATTCTATTCCAAATCGAGAACCTTTTTTAACATTCATACCTATATACCTAACAGGAAAACGTACGTACACCAAAATTGTTGCAAATAAACAGTAAAAAATCTTTTGATAGGTACACCTTTAGATACGGGCTCTCTCAGCGAGCCGTCTACGTCCGTTACCAATTTAGCTGCCATCATGTTTTAAGATCACATACATTGCGCCATTCCCTCCGTCATATCTAAATAACATCAGAAGCGAACCAGCAATGTGCGCGATTTATTTATAAGAATTCATCTTTCGAGAGCGCCATTCGCTTCGGCAGTTAGCGTGTGACTAGTGGTACGACTTACGCTAGACGATGTAAACAGGGTACTTAGAAAGGCACTTTAACAAACGATTCTCATTCTGACAAATACTTCAGGTTGGACGATCGCTACTTCGGTTTTTTATCGGTTACACGTGCACAGTTTAACCAGCACATTCTATATAGAAAAACACTTGATTACTCATAAGTTCATAATAACCTGTCTCAAAAGGAACGTTACTTGCTCCATGTTTTATAGTAACTCTCGACATGTAACCACATGTAAAATTCGGAGATCTCAATCCTAAGCATACAATGTATAGTCAGTTCGAAGAACGCTTGAAGGTGGAACTTCTTTCACGTTTCGTGCAATTAGTTAGAAACGAACCGAAAGCATGTTCTAGAGACAGAATTACACATTTGAATTTGGAATGCAAATGGAACTAGATTTTTCTTGTTACACTTCAAAATCAAGTCAAGCCGCCATGATTTGTGCTGTGTATGTTGCAATACGAAATGCGTGTTAAATACGTTAATTCCGGGAAACGTTGTTGAGAGGACAGACGGCTTCTGTACGCTTGAAGGTGGTTTTTTTCACGTTTCTTAGTGCAATTAGTTAGAAACAGACCGAAAGTATGTTCTAGAGACAGAATTAAATATTTGGACTGGGAATGCAACTAGATTTTTCTTGTTACCACTTCAAAACCAAATCAAGCCGCCATGATTTGTGCCGTGTATGTTGCAATTGTTTAAACTACGGCCCAAAATGTATCCGCCACACGATTTGCACGTTAGACGCAATTCTTGGAGCCTTATGAGGCCGTTAGTGCCATTTGAGACATTACTTACCAAGTAAGGACAAAATTATTCGGTTGGCCGTTTGCATAAATATTTCACGACGTACACATTCAGTGTGTTTGAAACTTTTTAGAAGTACTGTCGCGTTTATTTCCATATTTTGAACTCGACTTTTACACATATTATAAACTAGCTTCCGCCCGTGGCTGCGCCCGCGTGGTACGTCATTAAAAAGCATACCTGTGTCCTTCCCCAGGGTTCAAAGTATCCCCATACCATATTTCATGAAAATCAGTCCAGCCGTTTCGGAGATTAGCCGGAACACACAGACACAAATAAAATGTAATTGTTTTTTTTTTGTTATATGTACCGTATTATGTATGCTTTCATATTTAGTAAAAAGCTGTTACTTAACCACCTATTTGTATCGATATAAAAAGTTGCTTTTCATGTATTCTGTACGTGTGATCGCGTTGTTCTTCTAAACTCCGCATCAGATTTGTTTCCGTTTTCACCATCATTTAGAGAATTTATTCCAAAGGTTATGTCTAATGTTAAACTTAGATATAGCTCAGAAATCTCGATGTTCTGACATGTTGCCACATCAGTAGTCGACTAGTTACTCATGCAGCTCAACGTGCAAGGCGCATTCGTAAAATGCATTAGATGCAAGACGCACACTTTAAAGTGGCAATCGTCAAACCTTAAAATGACTCACGATGACCAGCGAGAACTACTGAGCGGGTGATGACCTGATAACTTTTGCACGTGCCTCTGTTATAATTATTTGGTCTTTTTTCTAAGAAGCATGGTATTTATTTTTATTCTAGATATTTTTTTCATTTATATAAGCCAAATAGGCGTGACACGCGATAAAATCGGTGCCATTGTGTCGCGCGATTCGCGTCGCGCGTCGCGCCTGTTTGCAGGAGCCTTTAGCCTTATTTTTATCAGGCAGTGCACAAACTATTTGGGTGCGAGCGGCGCACGAGGTCGGCTTGTGCAAATTCAAGAGATCCAAACAAGCCATGTCTCGCATTCTAAGTTACCGATGTCAAAATAGTGTTATGAAGCTACACTGTTGTATAATTTTATAATGGTGGTTTAGAGTACAGCAAGGGATAGTATTGCAGGTATTTGTTGAAGCTTACTAATTCCCTTTGTCGTAGTAATTTCCAGTTTGATAAAATTGGCCATCTCTCCATGTCGTCACGGTATGCCTGTTGTGTAAATCACAAGTGCCTGAAAGTATACATCCCTTGATGAAAATAGGGTAGTAGGAAGAATTGCGTAAGAATAATAATATTATTTTATACATTTAAAGCTCCTTCAAACAGGCGCGACACGACACGCGACACAAAGGCACCGCAAGTCGCACAACGAGCGGTGCCTTTGTGTCGCGCGCGATTTGCGTCGCGCGTCGCGCCTGTTTGCAGGAGCGTTTAGGTACTCTACCATTTGCCTACTACAAGAAAAGATCAGGTTCTATTTTAGAATTTTCTAATCGAAAGTGAGATCCACAAATCTAGAAGTGGCTAGATTCCTAGAACATCTCAAAGAGGCACATTATACGAAGTCAAAAAAAAAAATCCTGCAAAAAAAAAATACTACAAATGATAAAAAACTTTAATTTCGGAAGTCGGTGTCGTTGGTTCCGCATTTTTCGTTTTATTGCTTGCTAAAAATTTAAAGAAAATAAAATGTGTAGAGGCTTTCAAGATACAGTGTATAACAAACTGCGATTTGACAACGCGAAGTTAAAAATAACATCAAACAATGCGGAGTTCGATGCACTTCGGGGTGCGCTGAATTGACCAGCAGTTAACTATATTATAGCAAATATGTATTGAGGTGCAACTTCATGATGACTGTCCGTCAAAATTAAATTATAAATTAGTCTGTTTTTGCAAAATAATAAGGTACTTACCTACTTGTAGGGAAAAATACTATAATTGAAAAAAGGCTGAAAACGTTTGATTTTATTAAGTTTTTATATTTTACTAGCTTCTGCCGCCGCGGCTTCGCCCGCGTGGTTGTCGGCAATTATCCCACGGGACCGTGATACCGGGACAAAAAGTAAACAATGTTCTTTCTCATTATAAGAAAGGACATCCATCTATCTCCTTGCCAAATTATATCGAAGTCCGTACAGTGGTTTAAGGCTCCTAAACAGGCGCGACACGACATGCGACACAAAGGCACCGCAAGTCGCGCAACGAGCGGTGCCTTTGCATCGAGCGCGATTATATCGCGTGTCGCGCCTGTTTGTAGGAGCCTTTAGGCTTGAAAATGTAACTACAGAAAAGTTACTTTCGAATTTATATATAATAATTAGAATATAAGAGAATAGAATATTCTTTATTATGTACACCATAAATATTACAGAATATAAATGTAGAAATGCAAATGCAATGTGTGTATGTGATCTGTGTTAGTATGGATTCAATTCGTTCTATGTTGTCTTTGCTGCAATGAGACTCCTGAATTCTTTGAATGAGAAACAAGCATTACAGCAGTGCTATTCTGTAAAAAAAGCTCACTTCACCTATGTTTATATTTTCTTTTTTTTTTTAGTTTATTTGTCACGGTGATATTTTTATATAATAGCAATACAGCATCCCTTTTTGTCAGTTCACAACGTACATAGAAGCACGTAGAATCTGTATTACTTTTATACAGCCTTCAAAATGCATCTACCGAAAACAGTGGGCTGTACTCCGACGCTTTATTACAAGACCTTTTAAACTGGCAAGGTCATACAAATAAAGTTGTTTCAATTATAATTAATTGTATTACTGCTCGTCGCATTGCATCGCATCGCGGTGCACTGACCTTCTTCGTCTCGTTATTGTATTTTATTATGCACTTGATGACTTCACTAATTAGTACAATGATGTATTTTTATTTTTGTACCTACCTACCCTAGGCAAGACAACCCTTTTTTTAATTTACCAATTTCCACTAATATGTAGGTAAATTACGTAGTGGAGTTTTTTTTTATTTGGGATCTCCAGCAAAGGTTACTCAGATACAATTATAGTAATCACAATATTACAAAAGGTTTTTTTACGTGTGCTCCTTCAATCACAGGAGACCTCAGCATGCACAATGAATATGTATTTATATGACTAGGTGACAGGATAAAAATAGAGGAAAAATTTAAATTAGAAAAAAATCATCATCCCGAGACTGATCATTCATTATACTTACTCGTGTTTCTCGTTAGGTTAGCAAGTGTGGTAGGTTTCAAAATGTCTTAAAATTATGTAATTATTTGAGTGGTTTAATGGAGTAGGTAGCATTTATTGGCTATAAAATTCATGCATCGGGCAAAGAAATCAGATGACAGATCATCTAACAATAAGTCCATACATACATACTAGCAAGAGTTTAAAATTCCATATTAATTCTTCAAAAGAGAGAAAGATGTATTTCACATTTTAAACTTTTCAGTTAAAAAATTGGTTAAAAACGTGAAATGCAATCGGCTGTTCGGTTCTTTTAGCAAGAGAACTGTGCATTGAAAGAAATGTATTGTGAATGCAGTTTGATCGTTGGCTCGAATTATTCTCTAATGGCTCCAGTTCACAATACCCGATGCTGGACGCACTTCTACGACAATTGGTGCAACATTAACTACTTTGTTGGACCTCATTCTTGTGAACGAAATAATGACTGTTGAAGCATCCTGTACGACATTTTTTGGGTTTGTTTAAACGTAAAATTCTTCACATAGTTTAAACATTTGAGAATACAGATGAATATTATTGATAGCCATATAATGTTATATATTTACTTACTTTAAAACATTAGGTACTAGATGTAATAATGTACCTCCTTGAAATATTAGCAAGATCGTTAGTCTTTAGCACTGACAGCGAGCATTTCAGTCGTATCTGGTTACTCAGAGAGGAGACTATAGTATTATACTTTGGGATTTCAATATACATAACATTCAGTCGCTTCATGTAAAATATAGGTGTAGCTAATTCGGTGAGACTGCAAGCCGACCCCAAAATATGTAGTTGGGAAAAGGCTAGGTAGATGATGAACATTGATGTTAATTTGAACAAAAAGTTCAATATAAGACTTTTTCGATACAAGTCACGGGTAGAGAATACAATCCCGGGATCCCTTATCTCGGGATCCCGGGATCCCGACCGTTTTCTGGCCCCGAAAATCCCGGGACTGTACTTGGCTAATCTCGGGATTTTCGGGATTGCCACAAACAAGTCTAGTTTGTATTCCGTAGTCCGTTGCGCCTTGAAAATAACCTTGCCTAGATTATTTTAATACATTACGACAAAAAGCAACTCGTATAATACGTAGGTACCCACTATTTACTACACAGGTACAGTTAGAGAATACAATCCCGGGATCCTTTATCTCGGGGTCCCGGAATCCCGACCGTTTTCTGGCCCCGAAAATCCCGAGAACCTGAACGAGCGTTTTCAGCTGCTGCTTATGTTGGCAATAAACTACGAAGCAGGCTCGGAAGTCAAACATTGGATGCTTTGATATTTCTGCGATTATATTTTCGAAATTCTAAATAGGTAGTTATTATGTGCTGTTTTTTAATTTCTTGCAAAAGTATAGTATTTTTTGGTTTGTGTTTTTTCTTTTCTTATTATTATTCTGATTTGTGTTGTGCAAAGACATTAAAGACATTTTTTTTTAAATTACTGGTTTTTTTTTTTAATTTTAGCCCAATTAGAAACCACATAGTCTAATCCCGGGATAGGCCCGGGATCCCGGGAAAAGGCTTCAAAAATCCCGTAAGCCCGGGATTGAAAAACATGCTCGGGATTGTATTCTCTAGTCACGGGTCACCCTGTGTTTACTCACTAGCATTGGATGGGCTGGTTGCTAGTTGGTACAAGTACAAACAAGCTAACTGCTCATAAGGGCAATCTAAAATACAGTGATACCATAAAAAAAGCAAAACAACATACATCCTGAACTCCCGTCGTCCCATACAAATCCATCACAGTTTACGTAAAAGTTTAATAGGAGAAGGTTTCGTCGGGCTCCCTCCCTGAGGTCATCGCCCTCTTAACAGCTGACGGGAAAGAGGTACGCCCCTCGGACAATGAACCTACAGCTACATTATCTACAATTTATATAAGATACTTGAATTTCCTCGGATACATAAAAGCCTTTTAGAAAAGTAACAACATTAACGGTGATGGAGAAAATTATGAGCAGCAACGTGGTGAACTGGTGAGTGACATGTAATGAGTTATTTAAATGAGGGTGTTAATTATTCCCAAAGCGAGAAACATTATGGATATTAAATATAAAGCCTTTATGCAAAATGTCAGTATAATGAGTGCTCAATTTTGGAAGCGCACGTGTAAAGGCTCGTACACACAGGCGCGACGCGACACGCGACATAAAGGCACCGCTCGTCGCGCGACTTGCGGTGCCTCTGTGTCGCGTGTCGCGTCGCGCCTGTGTGTACGAGCCTTAAGTCAACACCCGCAAATGATAAATGTTCCAGTGAAATTCGTTGAACCCTTTTTCGATGACAGAGAGTTTTTGGGTGTATGTAATCTTTTTCTTAAAAATAGAGCTATGTATATTAAGAAAAATTAAGCTATACGAATATAGTCTATTATGATGACACGTCAGTCTCATTACGAGACGAGCATTTGGCAAGATACTGATAAACGTTTCGGTACTATTGTTTGTTAGTCATACGGGTCGTTATACAGTGTAAAATAAAATAATGAATCAGGAGCGACCACTAATATCCAGTGAGGAGTTGGGCACACTCTTCAGTCTTCATTCAACGACTCGAGGTGGGAGGCGCTACATTCGCGAACTTTCGCTCCGATAACAACAGTCTGTTATTTCCAACAGCCAGACACTATCCGCAAAAAACGTATCGGTATTGAATATCAACCTATTAGTTGGTGAAGTATTTGAAAAATTTGGACCGAATCGACTTTTACATTAGCAGTTTGTTTATTATGTAGATGAGAGACTGCGTAACGTGCGTATGTATTTAATGACCTACATTTTGCGAGTTATTCCGGTTGCACGTTGCTAAAAGAACTAAAATTCAAGGTCAATACCCCTGCCACAACAAACGATCAACCACATTATTACATTACAAAGCGAATTTGAAAACATTTAAATAAATAAGAGAAGAAACCTTTCTTGCACAAACAACTTTGTTCCAATACCGGTTGGTGTGTTCGTGTCTCGCTCGCGCGGGTGATGACTAATTGGTACGAGAGAGACGGAGCGACAAGGTCACTGGTCAGCCGTTCTCCGTCAGACAGCGGGACGCGCGGGGCGGGGGCGTGCGCGGGCGCAGACGGCGCAACGACATGGCGGTGGTGGCGGCGCGGCGCGGGCGGCCGCGATAGACGTGACGTCACTCACACCAGGTCACGAACGAACTTGCACGGAACCCCTCATGCGTAGGAAAACTGGATGCATTCACGACACGATAAAAAGCGTAAATGTAACTGGAGAGCGTAAACCTTGTGGAAGACATGGGAAGTTTCGAATTAGCATGGCTTAGCGACGCGCTGGTAGTTTGGCACCACAGGCGACACGTGACGATGCGCTTAAAAGCTTAGTCAAGCGTGATGATGGCAGTTAATTACCGAGTAAGTACATTAAATTACCAAAGTTGTTTTCGTTAGACCGCAGATTTTTGTGTCTATGATCTCATCATCTCATATGTTTAGACAAGAATTCAGAATGCTAGAAGGAATAAGCTGCAAATTGAGGTGACTACGTAATGTTTTATCGTCACAGTCCATGAACGGAAGTTCATCATAATAATTAATTACCTATAAGTACTATTAAGTACACATCATCATCAAGAAATTATGGTAAAATGGCAGACTTCCACTTTATAGAATAACATTTGAAATTATATATCGTCAGATATATTTCCTAAAACCGGGGATTTTCCCAAGAGTTCATAAAATAAACATTGCCGAGGTAATTAACCTCATTGGATTTTTTTTTTTTTCAGTTTCTATTCCAGTATGAAACTGCTTTTCCAAGTGTAATTATCAGCTCTGAAAGATTGATAGTAGTGAGGGTGTTCAGTGCTGCAAGAGTGCTGGAAACACACAATACTGGTCATTTTACACTGCCCACTGGTTTTCCGTTAGTTTATTTACGTATGCGAGTGGGGAGCTGTTTGTCACCGCGCCAATTTTTATAATTAGGCAGTTGTCAAACCCCATTTGCCTTCAACGCGTTCGAATTGCGTAACAGTTTGTTTTAGGATTTAAATGCTGATCATTAATTTCAGAGTCAATCAGCCATTTAGCTTTCAAACACAAATAATCATCGGGAGCTTTGTGGTCGGGTATTGTAAACATCTTTTATGTGTGTTCTGAGAAGATATTAATGGGAGAGAGATTCTTGGATATACATTATACACGCTTCACACAAGTTCACACGTGGCGAATCTGCTCACCATTAACTGTCAAGTATTAAAAGATAATTACAGTACCTAGTCTGAAAGTGTTTCATAGCATCATTGTGGTCTGAAATACTCAATAAACAGAATGCAGAAGTGTTTATGAGTAACATGATAGTTTTAAGCAAAACGTGTTAATGGTAAAATAACAAAAGCAAATAAGTTATAGCCAAATCAAAGAACTGTGGAGTTAAAAAACAACCATAATTAGCAGGTTTTTTTTTTCACGGCTGTTAACAGAATCTCGTCAACAACGGTGTGAGAGAAACATGTGAAAAAAACAGCCGTGCCCTAGTCTAGTTGACCCAAATGAGGCGTTTCATCTCGTGGCTCGTAGGCTCCGATGTGAGAGTCATTTTTTCAGTGTGTCCACAAGCCACGAGAGATCACCGTCTCGAATGTTTTAAGTTCGTCTTCAAAGTAGTGTGTAACTTCCAGCTACTTTCGCATTCTCTTTTCCAGCTCTGGTCTTTTAATGTCGTTGACCTAGCGTCTGGGACACTTCTGCAGTTTTTGCAGTCGCCATTTTTGCACTCGCTTCATGTTTTTTATTTTCCGTTGTTCTTGTTGTCTCATCAATGTAGGAGGGAGTGCTATGAATATTTAAGACGAGATGCAGAAAATTCATAATTTTAATGTAAAAAAAAAAAGTGAGAGTCGGCTCGCGCACCGAGGCTTCCGTACAATTTGTAGGTTTGTAAATAGTTTATCACGGGTTTTTTAATGTAACTTCGTATTTACGGTTTTCAGAATTTTTCCTTTACTTGTGCTACGAGACCTTGCTTCTTGCCAAATTTCATGATTCTAGGTCAACGGGAAGTACCCTATAAATTTTGATTCCCTTGAGAGTGAAATATAGGTTTTTGAGGTATAAACGGCCGCATCTTTTTTTACGTTAATTTAGAAGTTGATTTTTTTCACAGCTTTAATGGACTGTAGAGCTGAGTATATGGTTTTAATTTCAACTCGATACCTCCACGCATTCCCGAGATAAAGCGGCTTGACACACAGACGCACAACAAAGTGATCCTATAAGCCTTATAGGATCACTTTGTTTTCCGTCTGTCTATACGGAACCCTAAAAAGACGAAGAATCTTCGCATAATGGAACCTTCTGATAGTTCTTGAGGTGGACGTATACAATGGATTGTAGATGCTTTGTATGTTACAGCTTATTAACCTCAGTTCTGTAATGGTAGTAAATATGACGGTGATGTAGGGTGAGCCTATTCGCTCGTCACTCGTATCCTGTGCCTCCCACCCCACTCCCATTTAGAGAAACCGGGCCAGTGGGGGGAAGGGGGGCGACCCGGGAATCATAATTTTAGCTCGGTGCGGTGGCATGGAAATGAAAAATGTCATACTGCTCCCGACACACACCATGTATAAATGCTTTCACCTGCGATGGGATAGCCTGATACGGTAGTGTGAAACTACCATAAAATAGCCCCATGATGTTGTATTAGAGTAGGTTTTTCGATGAGTTATGTCATTATATCACCGGCACGCTTTGTGTGAATTACGTCCGTTTATTTATTGTGTGTTCAAAAGCGGTTTGTCTGTTTGAATTGTATGGGTGAATTCCTTTGTGGTTTATAGGATTACTTGTACTCAAGTGGGATAAGGATCTCCTTGGACGCCGCGCCGTACCCTTTTGTTGTGTTATTTATCTACAATGTGCTTATGATGAATCGCTCCAAATACCGGACTTACTATGTATATACACAGAGGCTTGGTTTAACTCCATCGTCCCAGTAAACAAACTATGCATCCACTCTAAATCCTGTAACGGACGCAGCCCATTTTCCTCTTGGTACAGGCACCATTGCGCAACGCTGCCACCTACTTGCATATCATCATTAGAACGCTGCCCATTGAGCATGAACACGAAGGGTTCAAACAACTCGCTACAATCACTGGCTCCGCATAAATTCACGCTCAATATCTTTAATAGAATGAGCAGTGCTTGAAGGAGCATCGACGCCATCGACGGACCCATTTAACACTTTCAACGTTATCTCAAAGCTTTCGTCATTCATCCCTTCCATTTGTTCCAAGACAAAGATTTCGCTAGATATTTGTTCAACGTTCTTGGTAACTCATTAGACCAAAGTTGTCGGTACTTCGCAATAGCATTGTTGGACTTATAAGGAGCAGTGTTGCGCTCGCTTCGGACATTAAATGGAGCAGATATTTTGTGCAAAAGATTTCACTAAGCAATATGTTGGCCTGAAGACGGGTAAACATTGCTTTGGGTTCGGATTGATAGGTATACATTTTTGGGAATATGTTGTTAGCCAAAATTATTTCTGTGAATACATATACGAGAATAGGTTCTTAAATAAAGATAGGCGAATCCGAACATCAATCAACGCCATTTTATGAGAAACGGCCAGTGTCTTCACGTGTCCACCCACCACAGCGAGAACGTCTCTGATATTCGACAAATAGGGCCTCATAAAATACTAAGATAAGTCACTATCAATATACTATAATTTACGAAGAAATCACCTGTTAAAATATGTATTTGCACGACGAATATTAACGGCAGTTTTCCCTTTGAAATTCGTGCAAATGGCAGACATTTTGGGAAAATATCGGCCATTCGGGTCCAGATATTGATGTCAGCGAATTGAAACGTTATTATAGACGTGGCAATAATCAACCGATTTGTATTCTTAGTACCTACTGGAATAAAAAAAGGGAAAATTTCTTTATCCCGGGTGTTCAAAGAAAAATGTGTGTACTTCATAATACTTAGGAAAGTTAAAAGCAATGGCTGTTAATGCTTCAGAAACACGTCTACATTGCAAGAACTAAGAAGGAAGGGTTGGCATTGAATGAGTACGTGGCTTCCCTACTTATTATAAACGATTGTGACAGACGCGTGAGTGACATTATAAGGCTTCGGTTATTATTTCATGTTAAAGTACAGAACAATAAACAAAACGTTTCCACTAATTGGTTAACCTCAGAGACTGGGGGTTTCGGGACTATAAAAAAACCAGATTGTTTTCAAAAACAATTAAAAAGCAAATTTGGAAAGATAGAAAAAAATCGTTGATGGCTAAAAATAGTAGAAAACGAAATACCATGCAACTTTACGATGCTCTTTTTCGACCAGACATCACCTATCACTTTCATCAAAAAAGCTCAATGGACTGAAAAATAAATAAAAAACGTACATTCTTTGGTGTCGTACTGAAAGCAGCCCCAGTTGGGCGGCGATAAGAGCGCGAGCGCTCAAAAGGTTATTTTAACTTCGATTCACAAAATGAACACAATTTTCCCATTAAAATTGTTATTTTTCACGTGTGCCTGAGCCATTAGCTCGACGGTTTCAATGATGAATAACTGAATGTTGCTGAAATATACGAAACTGATTAAGGGACTTATTTTTATATAAGACATTAAATGTAGGTATAATTAAACGAGATTTAGAATCGAAGAGGACCAGCCGGTCGATTCTGTAAAAATCTCACCGTTAAAACTTAGGTGAAGTGAGTTTGTTTTTGCTAGGAATTGACACTATTGACAGCTCACTCCACGCTCACTTCACGTAAGTTTTTACGGTGAGATGGTTACAGAATCGCACTGCTGATTAAGGGACTTATTTTTATATAAGACATTAAATGTAGGTATAATAAAACGAGATTTAGAATCGAAGAGGACCAGCATCCTAATTGCGTAACACACTATCTCAATTACAATCATTTTGACGGATATTGCTAAAGGCTCCTACAAACAGGCGCGACGCGCGACGCGAATCGCGCGCAACACAAAGGCACCGCTCGTTGCGCGACTTGCGGTGCCTTTGTGTCGCGTGTCGTGTCGCGCCTATTTGAAGGAGCCTTAATTCTTAGCTTCATATGTTCCAAAAATGTCTGCTCAACAACATAAGTAACGCAATGAATGTCTTTGAACTGTCAAAATGAAAACCATTGCTACTGATACTAATAGATAGTGTGCTACGCAATTACCCCGCTGATACTAGATTTTGTTTAACTTTGCGTACCTATAACCATAGATATCGTCATAATTATAACGTGGTCAGTAAATTACTAGGTACAGCAAAGCTTGTTTTCAATGTTAAATACCTGACAATGTCATCCAACTAACGTGGTGTAAATCCAGATCCAATACGACAATATGTAAGATTAATTAAGGCAAATATTTTTATCAAACAAAGCAGAGTGGACGGACAATAAACTCGGGTAGGTACTTACCAACTATCTTAATTAACGTCCGTTTGCCCAATTATTAAGGTTTACTAATTAATCATTCTCTTAAACATATTACCTACAAGAACGTAGCTTCGTAAATGAATTACTGGGAACTATAAAAGCGAGACGATTACGAATAAAAGCTCCTGCAAACAGGCGCGACGCGCGACGCGAATCGCACGCGACACAAAGGCACCGCTCGTTGCGCGACTTGCGGTGCCTTTGTGTCGCGCCTGTGTACGAGGACGAGCCTTAAACACGACGGAGAGCTTTCTTACCATTAGAATATTTTTATGCTCTAGAAAAGCAACTACATTTTATAGTAATAGAAAGATGGGTGACCAAAATGTGGGTATACTATATAGGTGTACAACTCTGCCTGTCCCTTCGGAGAGTTTAGGACAGGAGTGATGTTATGGAAGGCTGCTATTATTCTATTAATGATATTTAAATTGTAAACATACATATTATACTAGAAATTAATAAAAATAAAAATAAAATAATTATTAATATTTTTTTATTTTTATTAATTATTTAATTATTATTTTTTTTTTATTCTTTGTTATTGTTTTTTTTTTCACCTTTTTTGATGTATTTAATACCTGTATTGTGTCTTTTGTTGCACTGAATAAACGTTTTATCTATCTAGCTAAATTTATCATGATTGTTAATTTTGTTAGGTATTATTAGTCTAAAAATCTTCTATTGTTCTTTTACATTCATGACATAATTATAAGTAAGTAATTGACATTGGACATCTGACATTGGCTATATTTAATTATTTGTAGCAGTATTATTCTAGTTATTTAAATTACATTTATTTATTATTATTACTCTTCCTCATAGCAATTAAGTGGCATGTATTTTATTGTTGTTTTATTTTTTTTGTATTTTTTAAGTTATAAAATAATTTTTAATATTCGACACAATGTAAAAATTGTTATGAATGAATGAATAAATAAATATGATGTGTTAATTAAAGATGTTTTTTTTTTAATTATTTATGGTAACATTGTCTTACCAAGAGGACACAGAGGACATGGCAACTAGGTTGTGGATGTCAAACAGGCAGTTACTTCGTGTAAAATACTGGTATTCAGCTACATCCGGTTATATGGGAAGACGACCCCAACATAGTTGGTAAAAAGACACACACACACATCGATACATATTACTTTTCCGAAGTTCCACCAATCAATCCAATTTGCCCATAGGAAATTTATATTGTAATACAATCTCAGTGTCTGTTTTAATGTAAAACACGGGTTTTAAGAAACTTTCGATTTAAATTGATGCTCTTGGAGTGATTATATCATCACTACATAGTATAAAACAAAGTCGCTTTCTCTGTCCCTATGTCCCTTTGTATGCTTAAATCTTTGAAACTACGCAACGGATTTTGATGCGGTTTTTTTTAATAGATAGAGTGATTCAAGAGGAAGGTTTATATGTATAATAACATCCATTAAATAGTGGAGAAGTACTGTTATTTTTGAGGTTTCTAATGTGATGTCGTAAATAATTACATTTTTTCCGCTTACATTGCAAACGCAGGCTGAACCCTACGAGTTTTATCAAAATAATGTACTAAGTATTGTACACATTGAAAAGGTCTACAGAAAAGTCCGTGATGGTATATGTCTATCTCTTATGGATAACCCACAATAACTTTTTTTTGTCATTTACTTTTTACGACAAATAATGGCTAATTTTCGAAGCGATTTTAACCAATACAGCATTAATCCTTAACCAATTAAATACCTTGAATACATTGTTCATTTAATATAGATCTATATGGCCCTTTACACCGTATGATTTAAGTGAATATTTTCGAAGATATTACAGATTTAAAAATTGCGGGACGTAGCGTTTGCGGCGGTACCGACCGGCCGCCCGGTGCGGCAAGAGCGTGTTTTTATATACAACAACGTTCACAGTTTTTCTGTAGTGTATTTAGTATCAGCATTGCACCCGTGCGAAGCCGGGGCGGGTCGCTAGTATTACATAAGTAAAAGACGTTTTAGAACAAAGTGCAATGAAAAAAATGGCCATTCTAAATTGCGTGTCGTGAACCACAGAATGATATGATTGCGTACATCGTATTAGATTAAAGATTATTAAGTTTCTTTGTTTCTAGATGAAGCCATTTTGTTACGAAATTATTCTTTACTAGCTTCTACCCGCGACTTGGTTCGCGTGAAATTCGTACTTTCCTTTAAAAATTCCGAAAATGTATGTTTATGATCTTTAGATAAATATGTATTCGGGCCAAATTTTGAGTTTATAGATCAAAGGAATCAGATTTTTCAAATAAACTGTATCCCCGCTTTTCACCCCTACAGGGGTGGAATTTCGTAAAATCGTTTGGGACATGTTCATAACTCGACTCAAAGATTATTTATATCAATTTTCGAGTTAATCAAACCACGCAGTAAAATCCTCCCCTGTAAAATTAACTACCCCTTTTCATCCCATTAGGGGTAGATTTTCGAAAAACCATGATCCATTTATTCTTTATTTTTGGTCTTAAGTTTAAATACTAAGTTGTGATTTTTGCTTTGAAAATTGAGGACTTTCCATACACAACTTCATCCCCCTTTTTAACTCTTCAGAGGTGTGAATTATCAAAAACGCTGAGACACGTATAAATTAATTTTCAATCGAGAGCCTAAACCCAAAATTTTAAGATCCTAACTTCAAAACTGACGGACTTTCATATAAACTTCCAATTCTCAAAAATCCTTTCTTAGTGGATACTTACTCTCACAAAGAACATAATCCTCCAAGTTTCATGTCTCTAGGACCAGCGGTTTGGGCTGTGTGTTGATATATCACCCAGTCAGTCAGTCAGTCAGTACGTATACCATTTTTATAATATTATGTATAGTAGGTATAGAATATCCTCGGGCGAGGCGATCGCGACGATTAGTCAGATTTTAGTAGTGAATGAAGTTAACGCTTATTGTGTTGCCAAATGCTATAAAGTATACACCTGAATAATTTCCGGTTTTTTATTTGTAACACATAAAAAAAAACCGGTCGACTGCGAGTCGGACTAGCGCACCGAGGGTTCCGTATAAAACGTAAATTTGTATGTAAATAGTTTATCACGGCAATAGTGTCTCGAATATTTTTCCCGTTTTTTTTTGTAATGTAACTACAAATTTGCGGTTTTCGGAATTTTTCCTTTACTTGTGCTACATGACATTGCTTCTTTCAAATTTAATGATTCTAGATCAACGGGAAAATATAGGTTTTGATTCCCTTGCGAGTGTCAAAATATGCGACATAAACGGAACATTAACTCCCGTATCTTTTGATTGTGTTGACTTAGAACTTTGATTTTTTTTACTGCTTTAAGGGATTACAGCCTTTGAGTATTTCATATTAATTTCAACTTGATAACACCACGCGTTCCTATCATAAGGGTTCTGTTTTCCTTTTGCGGTACGGAACCCTAAAAAGAATTAAACTAGAATATAAATGGACGTCATTAATTAATTTGACTGTTTTATGTAGCTGGAGACAGAATAGCGCCATTCTAGAGAAATATCTCAGACACACGGACATACAAAGTTATCTAAATGAAACATGACTGTTGACTAAAACAAAAACAAAAAACAATACAACCTGTTGCGCTAACGCCGCATTATATATCCATAATACTAATTTTATAAGATCCCAACGCATACAATTAACATAAATACGTATGTTAATTTTACCGAACATAATACTGTGATAATTACGAATTTAATTAGTTATTATAAACAGCCGGTCTCTATGACAAAACTCTACAAAGGCGGATATTTTGTAAAACCAGCCAGCCGTGTCGCGGCGTATTTTATTATTTTAATAAAAATTTACATTTATCTATTTTATTTACCTACTTATTTTAAGAAAAGGCCACGATGTGTGACTAATTTTATTCATTCGTGTAAAGGCTTCTACAAACAGGCGTGACACAAAGGCACCGCAAGTCGCGCAACGAACGGTACCTTTGTGTCGTGCGCGATAATATCGCGTGACGCGCCTGTTTGCAGGAGCCTTTATCGCGTGTCGCGCCTGTTTGAAGGAGCCCTAACACTGTGCGATTATGTTAATAAGTTAAATAAATATGCATTGTCAAAATAAATAAGTACATACTTAAATATTAAAGTTAATATGCGTTCTTTTAAATCCGACAACTACAGAACATGGCAGGCAGTCGTAAAAGTTTGTAATGATGAGTGCTTGTGGCATAAAAATTATACATTAAAATATAATTTATGAATTATGTCTTAATTTAGACTAGCAACAGGCCAGCAAGTCGGTCACTTAGCTACTTTTTACTGAAATGGAATCCAATTAGTTAATTACACCAAAACTAAAGTAGCTAACTTAGAGTTCTTTATCCTTTGTTCTACAAGTACCGTAATTTTCCATGATAATTTTGAAAACAATAAAATACCAATCCAACGTTTTTCCTCATTTAATTACTAGATTTTTGTTTAAATGTTTAGTTTTTAGGGTTCCGTACCCAAAGGAAAAAAAAAATCCGTACCCAAAGGTAAAAACGGAACCCTATTACTAAGACTCCACTGTTCGTCTGTCTGTCACCAGGCTGTATCTTATGAACCGTGACAGCTAGGCAGTTGAAATTTTCACAGATGATGTATTTTTGTTGCCGCTATAACAACAAAAAATAAAATAAAGTTAAAATTTAAAGGGGTATAAAAGAAAAGATTTTTCGGCTTTTTATGCCTTGTGGTACGGAACTCTTCGTGTGCGAGTTGGACTCGCACTTGGCCGGTTTTTCTATTGCGCTTGACATGTGTTTATTGCTTTTTATTCTATTTTTAGAAGTAGAACCTGTAAAACGAGTTGTCGACTTGTTAGATAAAACATTCGCACGATAGTGCAAACTGTGACTTATTGATGTGTGGAGCCAAATAAGGAACAAAGATACAGTATCAGACGTTCTTTGATTCCAATTATTATAGGTGACAAATTAAGAGCGTTTACGCCGTAAAGGCTCCTACAAACAGGCGCGACACGCGATTCGCGTCGCGCCTCGCGCCTGTTTGCAGGAGCCTTAAAGCATTTCATACAAACTTTCAAGCCCTTATTTTTCGAAATTAATGAAACGATTCCAATGAAACTTCATACGCATAAGCAGGATACAAAGGTCTAAAAAGTCAGTAGAACATTTTCGAAAGTCTTATTTAAAAAAGATAACTGGAAATATCTGTTTCTATGGAAAATTTAAAATCGGCCTAATTTGGCTGTACCACTATTTTTCAAAAATGTTCACTACTAACTTTTTAGACCTTTGTATCTTGTATCTTATGCGTACGAAGTTGCATGAAAATCGTTTCATTAATTTCGAAAAATAAGGGCTTGAATGTTTGTATGAAATTCCGTACGGCGTAATTATGCTCTTAAAATCAGCAGGTAAACACTGAAAACCTGTCACCTATTCACCTGATTTTCGGTTCGGCACGTGTCATTGACAAAAGGACTATTTATACTTATTTTGAGACAGAAAGTTACACTACTTACTTTTTTTGCTGGTAAACAATTTCTCGCTAACAGCGGTGCTATTCTGTAAAAATCTCACCGTGAAAACTTAGGTGAAGTGAGCGTGAACTGTCAATAGTGTCAATTCCTAGCAAAAATAAAGTCACTTCACCTAAGTTTTCACGGTGAGATTTTTACAGAATCGACCGGCAGTATCCTTTCATCGGTGACAATCGCCGAACTAAAAATCAGATGGGCAATAATTGTCGTAATTTTAAGTACGTTCACAGTCTGATCTCATTCTAAATCTTTCAAAAATACTAACCTCTAATTTCCCTAAATTTTTTTAAACATTGATTTCGCTGAGAAGGGATTGTGACTAGGGAATTGGCCTTCAGGTTACAGGTGTATAACTGCTAAACAAATAGTTACATCAAAGTGCAATGAACTTCAGTGAGGATTCGCGCCTTTTGGAAAAGGATGTGAATTTATTTCAGACGATTTGACAGTTTAATTTTTTTTTACTTACGCCATAAGTATAAGGCTCCCGCAGACAGACGCGACGCCGACGTGACGGTGCAACGCTTTTCTGGTAGAACTATTTCCATGAAGTTTTCACAGAAATTGTAAGTACTGCTAGAGTCGTGTCACGCCTGTATGTAGGAGCCTTAACGGTACTAAACTTAAATTAATTTGTATTTTATTTTAGAAAGAAACATTAAAATGTCAGCTTCCACGAAAGTTAGTACCTAGATCCATCTGTTTATTATTATAGTGTTAGTACCTATGGTAAGTATTTTACGACTGTAAAAATGTAGTTATAGTGTGTTTCATTGGTCAATTTGGCACCTCGTTGCACGATGCTATAATGGAAACGTGTTCGTTCAAAAATTCGCACAGTGTTGTGATTGTACAGACGGCAGCACATCAAGCTACTACAATCTGTTAAATTTCTCTAATAGATTTTCAACTTTATCGCTTAAACATAAGGTTCAAAGTTGATTGGGAATATTTGACAGTTTCGGGTAGCTTGATGTGCTGGCGTCTGTAGGTACGTCGAGTTTGACAAAGTATTCAGAACTTATCTTAGTATGTAATTTGTTTCTCGTTCGCCGGAAAACATGGACATGTACCATCGTGCATACAGATCCTGACCCGTTGCCCTAGCTTTTAGCCGCGGCTGCGCCCGCGTGTATGTAGGAAAATTTCCAACGAGAACGTACTACATATTATGTACGGTATTAAAAGTACCCTATAGAACACTAAAGGGTACTTTTAATACCGTAAGTATGTGTTAAACTATGTGTGCGGAAAATTTCATCCAAATCCATTCAGCCGTTTTTGCGCCAATCCGGAACATACATCAAGACAAACAGATAAGTTACAAATTTATTATATGTAGTTATAGAAAATAGATTTATAAGAAAATCAAAGCTCACTTAGCACTTTAAACGCGAGTCTTAATTAAAAGTGATCCCTAAAGGGCGTAGAGGGGATATCTAACGATGCACAGGCGACGTTGGCAGGCCGATCCTCTGTTTACCCAACATGTTGACTGTGGACCCTTTCCCTTGTAACTCTGCTTACATAGCGCTTCAACCGAAGGGCAGTTGCGTGCTTCCCTTTAAATAAACTGCCAATTAATAACGAACAGTTAACAGAAACACTAAAGCCATATTATTATGGCATATATTGAGCAGTGATGGCCAAGTGGTAACGGCCGCGACTTACGAGTTTTAGGTCGTAGGTTCGAACCCAGACAGGCGCTTTACTTTGTGTAAATTATTTCATCACCACTGCTCACAAAACGGTGAAGGAAAACATCGTGAGGAAACCGGCATGTCCTAGAACCAAAAATTCGAAGACATGTGACATCTACCAACCCGCACTGGGCCCGCGTGGTGGATTACGGCCCACTCCAGGCCTCCTCTCAGTGAGAGGGCTCACTGAGAGGAGGCCTGTGTCCCAGCAGTGGGAACATTATAGGCTGATGATGATGATGATATTATTATAAAACAAACAACAGACCGACCGACAGAAACCTATGCTTTAAGGCTCCTTCAAACAGGCGCGACACGCGTTAAAATCGCGCTCGACACAAAGGCACCGCAAGTCGCGCAACGAACGGCGCCATTGTGTCGCGCGCGATTCGCGTCACGTGTCGCGCCTGTGTGCAGGAGCCTTTAATCTAACCTTTGATAAAGAAAACAAACTTTTTGACGTAAAGAGCGCAGCATAAACCTAAGTGGAAGTTTGAACAATTTATAGGTTTTTAAATGACAATGACAGTAATTACGCCAGTGATAATGTTAGAAATATTTTATCCGAACACTTTTTCTGCGTTGAATAAAAACTGAAACTACTCCGGTCAGCTTGTCGCCCTCGCACGTCTATAAACAAGCATATTATTATCTACAAGTCACACGGTGGCTGTTGCTAGGCGTGCTAACCGGCAAAATCACGGAGTCATCTATTTAAAAGAGCCCAGCATTGACTTCTAGCCTTTCTGCTCGGCCGTGATAATGCATAACGCGCGTAATCCGACTAAGTTATATAGATTACCGTATACCTGCTAGAATGTTGTGCGGAAGGTGGATTCTCAAACCGGTCGGGTTATGCAAAGTAAATGTACACCGCGTTCATAATATGTTTCGCATTCAATTTGCATGCTTTGAAGTGTAGGGGTAGGGTTGGCATACTAAATACAGACTATTTTTAACTTTAGATATATTTGCGGTTTTGACCTCGGCCGTGTGGGAAACCACTTCGCACGTTATATTGAGTAGAATACTATGTGTTATTGAGATAAGAGATAACAAAATGTGGGCAAAACAAACGATTTATGGCGTTACTACGTGTTATGGTTACTATTAAAAGAATAAACCACAAAATGTGTTTAATTGACCACGTAGGCACTACAGTTCCACCACAATTATGTGACTGAGTTATCAATAACTATTATTGTATTATTAAAAAACGTGTATGTTCAAACGAATTGGCTCTTTTCATTTTAATAATACAAATATTAATGTTGATTATGAAGATAAGGCCATAAAGAAGCGAGAATAGAATCAGCTGTACGGTTCAATGTCATTTAATATTCACATTAGTGAGGTGGCGTGTCCATAAGTAATAAATACACATTGTGAATAGTTTATTTTGCTGGTCGTACTTGCTGGTCCCCCCGCGCCCCGCGGTGCCTACGGTACCCTCGCTGCTGCAGCTGAGGGTTTGCACAACACAGGGCTACATTGTAATAAGCACGACGCGCACGGTGGTACCCTAGTAGCTAGTACCCACTCATTACTCTCGGTGATAATATTGAACACTTACACGGGTTCAGAGAACTTTTAAGCTCCAGTAGTTGGCAATTTGTAGAGATCAATCGACTTTTTAACCGACTTCAAAAAACGAAAATGCGGAACCAACGACACGGACTTCCGAAATTAATGTTATTTTTCACTTTGCAGTGTTTTTTTTTTGGAAATGGGTAGTTTTTTTAAGTTTTTTTATTGTTCAAGATTTAGGGCATCATTTCGTTGGCTATACAGGTGTTCCTAATGCAGACACCAGTCTCTCACAAACTAGTGTCAGAGAGTTTTTACATATTATGATGCTATGTGAAGAGAAAATAATATACGTGAAATTATTTCAATTTGACTGGAATACAATTTCTAACTTCATCAATACTAACGTAGCTCAGAGATACCGTATCGCGTGGTAACATCAGTAGTTAAACGCCTCAGGGAATTCAACTCACTTGGTTCATAGCGCTCAAGGTTCAAACCCTGAAACTTAATAAGGATCAATTTACAATTTATACGTAAGAAGTTTTCAGCTTGAAGACTTGGAATTGAGTTCAAGACAGTTTACTACCCGTACCGCAGTAGGTACCCGTCCCAGGGCGAGCTCATCAATTCCTGGGAAGAGTGGGGAGGGTTGTGTCGATTACTTACACGCGCGCGTTTTAGAAACTAAGGAAAATATCGGGTGTAGGCGCTAAGCCGACGGAAAGATTCCAACAATTGCGAGGGTATTTGAAGATTAGGCGACAATGTTGCCGTAGAAAGTTTTTTTTATAAATCACCCGCTCGGAAATTGGGAATTCTTTCAGCCTAACACAATTAAACTGGAACTGCGTACTTTCGGACGCCTAAATAATTCCTTTATTGCTCCTATAGAACAAGGAGTTCTCGAGAAAAAGCCTCCGTTTGTTATGTTAACAGTGGAGCGACTTCAAATATCGCATGTTCAGTCGTGATGAAAACGGAATACGTTAGCGTATTTAATGAAGATGGAAGCTCGTTCAAGAACCATTCATCCAACTCGCTAATTACAGAATGCTGATCGCAGAACATTGACCAAGTAATCGTGGAAGGTGAGGCGAAGCGGGCGAGGCGGCCTGCCATTGGCGCTCGCGGCAGGCGCGGCTCCGTTCACTTCGCATGACATTCAGAATACTTTGTAGCAAAATAGCAACTAGCTACAAAACACACGAAGACAGAAACAGAAGGGCAACAGGCCCTAATTCACCTTTACTTCGAAACCACGTCAATTCCTTAGGTAATCACGACATCTGGGCGACACAATGTACCAAACCGCACGAAATGAACGCGAAGTTGGCGTGGTTTGAACTTTCATTATTATACACGTTGTCCGTACGGTTGACGTTTCGATTCCTTGTCGTTACTGGGGTTTCTACAAGACACGATATTGACGTGATTTTCACATGGTAAGATTATGTGGGGATAATTACCATACAGAATTGGGACCCGGGGCGTCTGCTCACTAAGTCCGCCAACGAAGATACTGGCTCGTCCGAATGCAGTTGATCCGTCAAAACAAGTAACAAATTTAATTTTTCGACGGACAAAACACTTTGGGATTAGGGACAGCTGTCAAATCGTGTTGTCATTCATTCTTAGTGCGGGCCCCAAACTAATCTTATGTCTGTAAGTGAAACGTAGAAGGAAATGCCCTTAATTTCGACCAAAACTGCGGACTTCGAGACCCACTCAGCCACCACCAGCTCAAGCATACTCTTTGTCTTGTCGTTCAGAGTTTAGAGCGTATGCTTGCCTGC
Source organism: Luperina testacea (assembly GCA_927399505.1). Classification (NCBI taxonomy): domain Eukaryota; kingdom Metazoa; phylum Arthropoda; class Insecta; order Lepidoptera; family Noctuidae; genus Luperina; species Luperina testacea. The sequence continues at coordinate 3,205,623 of OV656774.1, forward strand.
AAAGTGGTTCAAAACGGTTAGGTATCTTTGTATTACAATAGTGTTTTATCGGCCGATTTCATACCACACATTTGTGAGAAGTAACCCTTCTCTTGGATACCTTTGTTTTCTGTTTCTATAACTTTAATCGAACCACCATACACGCGTACGAATGTAGCCGTTTACTAAGAAATAGAAATCAGGTTTTTAACTTAGGTAGCCGAGTCCAAGATAAAAACATTTTTCAACTTCATGCTATTGTCACAACTTTTCTCTTTCTGTGGAACAGTAACTTTCACTTGTCATTTATTTATTGATTTGTGTTAGACACAAAATGACAGAATACACAAAATATTAATTTGCGAAGAAATACTAGAAGAAGTTGTGTTCAACACTTTTCTACTCGTAGAACCAAACGCAATCATCCAAGTTCTTAGAAGCAGCGAATAGTAAATTACTCGAGACTGGGGCTCGCTAAGTGAGGACTGTCTTGAAATGTACCTCTGTAATATAGCAGTACAGTGTTGAACCGTTAAATACATTTAAAGTATAACAAAATATAGAAACTATAAGCTGAATGTTCTAAGCGCCACGAGTTCTGGCTCATTTTTGACAGATCCCTATCTCTATCAGCCTATTATTTTGTTCTCCAAAATCTTCAGGGTTCAACCTAACCACCGTTTTTAGGTTATCTAGAAACACATTCATTACATTCCACTAGAGAAAGGTTCTCCTCGTACATTTTATACTTAGCACAGACCTTTTTTATTTTTATTTCGAAGTGCGTGAGGGGCGAAACCATAATTTGCCTAAATTATTACAAACTAGCTGACCCGGCGAACTTCGTACCGCCCTCCAGCCGCTCTGCCCCCGCTTTTTAAGGGGCTTATAGGACCTAAGCACAAAAAACGCAAGTTTTAGAAACAATAAAAGTATATGATCAACTACACAGTAAAAAAAATCGGCAAAATATATGATATTCTTCAGGATATATGCTAGGAAGATAGTGCGTTGAAAACATAATACAACTTGTACTAAGTTAACTTGAACTTGTTGTATCATCGCGCTTCTCTTTCTTTTCTATGCAGTCCGACAGTGACCGCGCTTTAGGTTATGTATTAATTTGTTCTATCTCGTAAGGTCTAGCCAGCGTTTGCAATGTAAGCGCACAAAAATATGTTTGTTACGACATCAAATTACAAATCTTTGAATTTCTCGGCTTTCCTCTACCATAATATGCATGTATTATACATAAAAAGCTTCCTCTTGAATCAGTCTATCTATTGCTGAAAACTGCATTAAAATCCGTTTTTAAAGATTTAGCTTAGCTATGTTAACGGGAGCGCGAGCGACATTGTTTTATACTATGTAAAGAGGTGAAGTCTAGCGCTGATTGCGGCCACACCCGTCTCGGTTACAATGAAAGGTATGTGCGACCGAAGAATAATGGCGCGGGATGTGTTCTCCTCAATAGAATGTTGAAGCAATTGAGTAGTTCTGTCTGTAGGCCGATGACTGTATGTAAGGCCAGCATACTTTGGATGTGTCTGTCGGGGCCCGTGGCTAAATAATAACAGCTGCACAGGTCGATCGATCAGGTTAAGCTACGCTTGCCGCAGTTGGTCTGTGGTTGGTGGTGGATCATTACATACCGTGACCCCTCCGTGCCTCGGAAAGCACGTTAAGCCATTGGTCCCGGCTGTCATTCGTAGATCTTTGACTGTCGTTACGGGTAGTCAGAAGCCCGAAAGTCTGACAACCAGTCTTACCAAAGGGTATCGTTTTACCCAGTAACCGGGTTGTGGAGGTTAGATAGGCAGTCTCTCCATGTAAGATATTGGTATTCAGCTGCAACCGGTTAGACTGGAGCCGACCCCAACATAATTGGGAAAAGGCTAGGCAGATGATGACTTTGGATGTGTCTGTACTATGTACAGACGCCAGCACATCAAGCTACTACAATCTGTCAAATTACTTTAATAGATTTTGAACTTTATCGCTAAAGCATTAGGTTCAAAGTTGATTGGGGAAATTTGACAGTTTCGGGTAGCTTGATGTGCTGGCGTCTGTACTCAGACCAAGTCATATTAATAATAACCTCATGTAGGAAGAGAGTAGTGAAAACTGGACCAATATGGGGCTTAACAACAAAAGCGGGGTAATTGCCTGACACACTAACAGTAGCAATGGCTTTCATGACAGTCCAACAACATTCATTGCGTTATTTACGTTGTTGAGCACACAAATTTCTCGTACAAATAAAGCAATATACATCAAAATGATTCAGTTTGTGATTGAAAGAAGTGTGTTACGCAAAGGGTGCATATATTTTGTAATACAGGCATATAAACGGTTGGAAGAATAGCATAGTCAAAACACACCCGTTTTTGGAGTTCTTTTAAAACTACGAGCGACGCCACCAGGCAGCATACTGGCTAATATTACTTAAAAGATAATGCGCTCATGCGTCGTTTACGAGCTGCGCATGACACGCTCGCGTAATTACACCCTGCGCCTGAGTGGAACGCAGACGGTGTGTAAAACGAGACCGCCATTGTTTAGCAAGACTCTTGATAATGTATTGTTGATCCCAAGGGGTGACGTTTTCGACCAGGGGGATCCATTGTGAGGCCGGCCAGTAGTATACAAACTTAAAAACGTTCGATAGATCTATTTTAAGGCCATAATTTGGTGTCTTTTTTTTGCTCTTGACCTCGATGGAAAGCGATGGATGAGGTCTATGATGGAACGAGCATGCCCAGTATGTTGGATTGGATGTATGGAAACTCAAAATATAATTCGTAAAACGAGATGACTCTTTGTTTCAAATTACAGTCGGTTTTTAATGCGAAGTGTTTGGCTATAGCCGTTACCGGTGCCGATTTGGTTTGACGCATTAGACCTAACGTTTACCCCGGTTTTACTACACATGCCTAACCCTTAGGGCTCAATTATGTATGTATTTAGTGTAATGGTACCTCCGTCATGTCTGCTCTACTACGTGCAGCGCAGTTACAGCCACTTAAGATAACCGTAACCCGTTTTTGTATCGTTGATGGAAGCGATCAAATCGTAATTTGCTACCGTAATATCAATGGTGTATCAGTTTTGGACCGAGGAAATTATAGGCTTTAAGAAATCTGTATCGAGTCATTACTGATAAACAGCGGCAGACATGAACGATAATTTTCCAGCGTTTTAAGTTTCATTTGGATTTTAATTAGTCTTTGGTTAAAAGCTTGATAGGATAACATTATTGGGAAAATACTTCAGCCATTCAAGAATAAATTGGTTTTAGGTACAATGAGCTGCGTTATACCCGGTTTTTTTGTCAGGGACGCCCAGGCCCAGGGCCAACTGGAAAACCTTCATTGGTTCCATCTGACAATCTTCCGGTTATTTATCTCTTTGTTGCATTAAAGAATGAACTATAAAATTGCGTTTATTGGCCTAAACCGGTTGTTTATTTGTTAGATTTTAGATTTGAAGTTGCTAGGTATCTAATTATTCATGTTCCTAAGACATGGATAAGTACCTACTATAAGTAATGATAAATCACAAGAACAGGTTACTGTCTGCAGTCTGACAGATGAGCTGATTGCCATTTTTAAATTGAGCAATTTATTAAACACGAGACTGTACAACTAGTTAAGACATCTTGCCACTTCCTTGAACTTGCCACTTGAAGCTTTGTAAAGGATATGCATGTTGTGAGGTAGATAGCTAAATAGACACTTAGCAAAACATTAAATTTTAATGGAAATATACCCAAGGGATAGACTGAGGGGAGCTATAATACGGCACTTGATGCACCCGTACAACTACAATCGTTGGGTAGATTAGCACTCAACTTATCCATCCACAATGTTTTATACGATACTACCTACAACGGTTTTTTTTTTTCTAAAAATCGAAATCGAAATATCCGGCTTCAAAGTCTTACGTAACCGGGAACACCCAACTTGTTAATAGATTAGTTAATTATTGCTGAACAATGCGAATTTTAAATGTGACGCACGTCACTGTTACTTATTGTCACTAACTTGTACAAATTATAGTCGTGTAGGTTGGTTAGCTTCTCGTGCTTATTTTTGAACTAATGCTGCGTAGAAAATTTGAATACAATATACCTCCCAAGGGAAATATTCGATGAGACATGTGTCAAAACATTATTGGTGTGTCATTTAGGTTCGTTCGTTGATAGAAGCATATCATATTATGAATGAAACTTTGAAAGAAATGTAATCTAAACATCCGAGCGCAATTTAACGAAACGGAGTCAAAGTCTAGCCAATGGGATCTTAGTAAACAGTATAATAAATCAGATATCTAGTGCCAGTAGTGCCACGTACTAATAATAACATTAATATTTTTATCTGCCAATTGATAAAGTTGTTTTTGCAAATACTGCGATAATAATATTAAAATTATTGAGATGGCGGTGAGACGGCTGAGTGCGAAAACGCCTTCATCGTGGTTAGGTTAGTTTCAAGTTTTATCGCAAAATTGGGCAAAGGTCGTCTCGTATTCTGTCTGGAATGTAGAACATTCGTTGTTTTTAGATAAACTAGGTCACGTCTGTGCATTAGGAAGGAAAAATCTAGTCAATGATAATAATAGCGAGGTCTACCATGTTAGGAAACGTCTATTCCGAGTAGGTATCGATTGTTCATCGCTTTGTTTAGGTTAATAGCGCGGAACATTATGCTCAGTGCTGCCATACATGAAAACCGTTCATTCATTATTAATTTATTACTTACGTGCGCAGAAACACGTGTATCTGAACAGAAATTACTTACGGAAATATTGTAAGTAATTAACCTTAGTATTTTGAGTACTTTGGTCATCATTCATTTAATTAGACTTACACTTTGTTATAAAAAGCACAATTGGCACACCATTTTTGAACAATATTAGGTGAATAAAATTGATTAGTAAGTAACTAATTAATTATGCAATAAATTGGTTGGCCCGACATTCATGAATAAAGCCATTAGTGCAAGTCGTTCCAGGTGACCTTTCATAACGATTGTAGTTAGTAGACTAAACAAATAACAGTTTCGAAGACTCAAACATTATAATCTCCTCCTTTTTGGAAGTCGGTTAAAAATATAAACAAATAAGGTGTGCCCTGGTGCCTACGTAGCTAGTTTTTTGACAAAACAGTAGCGTTGCAACGTCTGCTGCGTGAATATAAATCATTTCTATTGAATTTGCATAGAGCGGGATCACTCATCTCATCGTCATTGGCTTCTTGTCAGTGCTTTTAACGAACTGAGGTATCAGCAACAACCAGAGTTCTCTTAAATTCTGGTTCTTGCTGGTTGTGATAAATAATAGAAAATCAAATTTTGAATCGTTACAAAACACGCCAGTGCGGTGTTGTTTACAAAATTATCATGATTTCCAACACGTGAATACCACGCTTTGTTAATACGTCTGCCATATTTATCAATTCCCATTGCATAATTATTTTGCGGTTATACACAGTAAGTACCTACGTTATTTCGCAAACAATGAGTAGGTAGGTATTGAGTGCACCATTTGTGTGACACTGGCCGGTCTGATAACACTATTATCTCGTAAATACATGGCCGCTAGGTATCTGTGATGATAATCAGCAAGTATAAGCACAATGGACGCGGAAATGTGCCATCCGCGTCATGTAGATGGACGGTGCAGTGCAGCTAAATTAATAATACTTTTGATAGGCTGAATGACGCTGTGCCTTTGTTAGGTTCTGTTTTTAAATGAATTTTATTCAGAATGGCATTGAAGTTGGCTTTTTGAAGAGAGTGTACATAATATTCAGTATTGTCACAGAATAACTAATAGTACTAACGTAATATTGATTTAAGATTAGAACGAATCAGAATGTTGGGTTTCTGTTCATAGTAAATATTTGTTGATCAAAGTACAGCCTATTCTGTAGACTGCGTTCCACAGCTTCACCTGCTCTATTCAAAACCATAGATCTAAAATAACCCTCTGACAGATTCGTGTACTTAATAATAATTAAAAAAAAAAACTAATACGATTCCAACTAGAATTGGTTTATATAAATTTAAGTGTACGAAGGTACGCGACCGAAGTTCGGCATGATTACGCCTGAAATGCTAATTGCTATTTGAATTACTGACGACACATTATGTCGAAATTACGTTGCGTTATAGCGTACAGCCGATCTTCGGTCGGGCGTAAGTTTGGCGGCAATTCGGCAGCAACGTATTCTGTAGAACATACATTATACGCGACCGAAGTTCGGTTCGATTGCCGAAGAAGATCCCGGGCGGGGAGCATCGGCCGGGAGTGGCCCGTTGTGTTTATTTCGCCTCTGTCTGCGCACGACGCACATGCTTTGTTGTGTCAATAAAACATAGGTACTCCATGTTTGATTCAGAAAAATTAATTATCGCGGATGAGTCGTGACCGTGTTTATGGAACAATGGAGACGCAAGAATCGACGTTGCCACGACAGCGCTCGAGACACTGAATACATACACAGTTGCGCAACTGAATTTCTGCCGCGTAAGTTCGGCACTTATGGTGTGTCATATTAGCCGAATACGTCGGAACTTAAAATCAGCCGAGAAACTTCGGTCGTGTGGCTTTCGGCATAGTGTGTTTGGAAAAAAAGTGAGCTCCGAAGACCCAGATAGAGGGATGATTTTCATTTCAGACATTATCAATCAATAGCCTTTTCGCTGTAACAATAGTCTCAATACTAAAGACGTTGCAAGCCATTGCTAACTTCTAACGTTTACTAGTAGTGCTTCTTTGAGGTCTTCTAAGATGACCATTTGGCGTTTGACCCAAGGGTGTAGCCGTTGAACGTCGGACAAGGAATCAGGCGATTTCTTTTGAGAGAATGTCAACGTGATCTCTAAGACTGGCTAAATAGTGAATATCGTCTTACCTGTTTCCTTTTCAAGGGCAGGCTCTGTTTGAGCGGCGCGGGCGGCAGCGCCGGCGCCACGTCCCGCGCCGCCAGCTCGTCCAGCAGCGCGGCGCACTTTTCCTGCTCCAGCTCCTCGTCCGCCACCAGCAGGAAACGGCGCCACCGCGACGAGTCGAAGCCCCAATGGCACGTGCGGTGCTCCGACTCGTGCGAGTGGCACACGAAGCGCCGCGGCGAGTACAGCGCTCGGCACTCTAGACACTGCACTAGGTTCAGCTCCACCGCGCACACCCCCCGCGCGCCCCCAAAGCACTCATGGTACACCCGGAAGCCCGGCAGCTTGTGCGGCCGTGACGCTGCCGGCGAATGCAGCAGCGCCGCACACAGCCGCTCCGCGTCCGTCTGCGTGATAAGCCCGCACGATGGCGCAGACTTCGGCAGCACGCCCGTCGATTTCAACTCATGTAGCTGCTCCGGAGTGCAGCGCGAGCAGTAGATCTGCAACTCGTCGCACACGCGGTTGATCTGCTCGAGCGAGAAGTCCGTCAGCACCGACGTCAGTATCTGCGGCAAGCACAGTCGTCGCTCGCCGCCCACGCTGAAGCACGAGATGGGCTCTGCCTCCAGCAGCGTCTCGCCGCGCTCGCCCAGCACAGGGTCGGACGCGAGCAGGATCGGCGGCGCGGCGGGCGGCGGCGGCGGCGGCGGCGCTTCGCCGCACGGCTCCGCGCGCCCGCAGCCTGGGCCCTGCAGGCTGCGCGGCGCGCTCGCCTGGTATGTCTTCAGCACGGAGGTGATGTGTGGCGTCACTACATCCATGTTCGATCACCTCCACTGTCGTTGCGGCTCGGCAGGCGCATGTCAAGAGCGAGCCTACGCGCCTGCATGCACAACGCGCTCCGGCCGCGACCGAAACATGTCTGCCGAGCCGAGTGTGCCGTCGCGACGGCCCGGCCGAGCACACGCCGCTCACCGCCGGAGTCTCCGCCCCGTCGCCGCACGCACACCCGTGCAAAAAATACGCAAATAACCTCAGTTTGTCACAAAACTGAAGCACTTTTTCACAAAAATTTGGTACAACACGCACTATATACTCGAAATCCGTAGAATATCGTTAAACTGCATACAAAAAATCCGCGTAGCATCGGAACAAAGTGGTACGTAATAGATGCGGACGCGTGAGACTGGGGCGTGGATTCCGGCGACCGGCCGCAGTCAAAGCAGCAGACGGATGGCTCGGCTACTGGAGAGTCTAGCCGGCGCCCCGCGACCCGCGCCCGCGCCCGCCGCCGAGTCACGTGACCGACCTTCCCGTCAAAATATCCAGAATGGCGGCGCGAGCCGCGGACCGCCCGCTACATAGACTATAAAAGACAGACAGTAACCTAGGTAATAAGCAGCTGAGGATCGGATCGCGCGATCGTGATTATTTAGGGACGAATTTATAGGTACAGGGTCAGCGGCGCGGGCTGGCTCGAGCAAGGGTAGGCCGTAGGCGGTTGTAACTTGGTTGTATTGTAACACAGTGTGCTACACCCGCGCTGTCTCTTTTGTAATTGCAATAGTTTATAGGTGTTTTTATAATAATGTTCTCCATATTTTACCGACACATGGGCATGCAAAGGTTTACAATGCCAAATAAAAAATCAAAAATAAGTGGCAAGTAGCAGATCATTATAATTAGGTACAATATTGTGTATACTATATTAAAAAACTGTCAGCGTGGTTAGAAAAATACAATAAAAATAAGACAATGAGAGGATCACAATAATTATGTCAATCAGTTAGTGAATCATCATTAAGAAAATCGTCAATCGTGTAATAAGTTTTCATAATTAAAAATTCGTATATCGCCCTTTCAAATTCTAATGTAGTCATATTTTTTATTATACATTAGGTAAGTAGGTACTCTATTATAAATGATTGGGGCAATGAATGCAAATACATATTTGGGTTTTCACGGCGTTGATAAAAATGCATGACTTTTGTTTTGCTCAGGTTTATAACCAAATTTTTATTATTTAACCAATGTACAGACGCCAGCACATCAACCTACCCGAAACACCAAACCAATCAACTTTGAACTTATGCTTTAGCGATAAAGTTGAAAATCTATCAAAGATATTTGACAGATTGTAGTAGCTTGATATGCTGGCGTCTGTACCTACAATGTCACTAATGCAAGTATTAATGTCATTATTATAATTATTTGAATTAGTATACTTTATTACAGCTGTACTGTCGTCTCCAAATAGAACCATTTTGTTGATAAATAATCGCGAATTTTCGTTTTCTGAAAAAAATTAAGTGCCGGCAAATCAATACTTTCAATTAATCACACACAGCATCACGCCTGTAATCCCCGAAGGGTTAAGCAGAGGTGTATCTATAGTACATCCAGATTACGCCAGTTATGTTAAATCGCATATAATAGGGGGCGAGCCTATTGCCATCAGCTGGGCAGGAAATCCGGACTCTGAGCTGCTACTGAGAAATCCCTGTCGGAAAAATCCAATAGCATTGCCCGACCTGGCAATCGAACCCAGGATCTCATGCTAAACAGTGGCGCTTGCAATCACTAGGCCAATGATATCGATAATTATAACAACAAAAAGCATATTAATAACTGAGAAAATGCAGTAATATAATGCTTTTTCTCGGATCATAAAAAGTATGAAGATTCGGAACCCTGAAATCATAACACTTCTTTTTTTGGGCAGCCGAGTAAAAAAAAAAGAGGTTAATCTAAAATAACTGCCACCAAGTCCATCAAACTGCTTGAAAAGTGATCTTGAACTTTTAGTTGCAGTAAATTTTTGTATTATGTTATTTTCAACCTTTCGGAAATTGTCTCTTCCCTTCCCTATATTTTGAAACCAAATGTGTAACTAAAAAAAATGTAGGGCTACTGTTAATAACGCTTTGTTTAAATCCGTTCGCTCGTTTAAGCTATAGGACACACAGATAGAAAACATACACAAATGCCAACTAAAACATTTCCCTCCTTTTGGGCTACGCCGAGTAAAAAGTGTTCATAATGATGAGTACAATGATCCCTTGCGCCTTGTAAGTTATTTCATTTTCATTACATCTTGTATACTTGAAATGTGACTTACGAGAAGGAGCTACAATAAAGGCAGAAAAGGAAAAACGCAACACACACTCTGTGCTTTTGCCTAATCTTTGGCGCCGCGACACGCGCGGGGCTTGCGAGACGCGAGGAGAGCGGCGGCGCGGGGTGCGGGGAGGGCGGGGCAGCTGCGTCTACTCCGCTCGCTCAAGAGCTCCGTGAAAACTGCTTTTATCGCTACAAATATCACCCATTCAGAACTCAACCTTATCACCACATGGTAAAGTCCTATTCCAATATAACATCCACAAGTTGTGCTATAAATTATACAGTTGGTAATCAAATTTAAACTTTATCTCAATGCATTTAAGATTAGTTTGTGTTTGGCTATATTTCTAAAACATATATTTTCAAGTTTATATAATTCACGCATGTATGCATAGTATGTATGTATACTATTGAAAACTAAATAACAGTAGGAAGGTATTCCAAACTTGAACAACATGATAATTTGTAAAAAAAAAATAATTGAAATACATAAATTAGCTAATAATAACAGCTGTAAACTTTCCTTTCTTTGAATAGTATCTATTGGTCGTAAATTCGAAAGCACGAGGTTGTGACTGTCTTGTGTGTTCGATGGACTACTGGTTGTGGGACTGTGGGATTGCGAATTAGGCCCACACTAGGCAGACACTTGCTAATCACAAGTTAAGCGCGAATCGATTCGTGTTCGTGAGATAAAAAAATACTGTATCATCAGTCATCACATCACTCATCCATCAGTCATCACCATCAGCATCACACTCGCGCTTTTTAACGCGACGTTTTTTCCGTACTCCGGATTTTCAGTGCTCAACTTAGTTCGACTTTTCATTAGGTGCATAACTGCATACTATCTCTACTAGTAATGTGATTAAAACGCAATGAAACATCTTTTCATTATTTAGATATTCGAAATTGACCAATTTTGATTTAACCGTAAACAATGAAAATATTCTTTGTATTGATCGAATAAAAATATATGTTGTAGTTTCAAATCAGCGTAAATACAAACCTAGTCTACTGAAGATAATAATTTTGTTTTAATGTTTACTCTAAAACTATTTATCGATCTAAGAAATCATTTTTTTAAATACATTAAAGTTTTCATTAGCAATAACGTTTAGTATACAGGATTATTTGCAAAACACCAGAAACCTCAAAAATAAGAATACCTATTTAAAAGATATGTTTGTGCTTTTTATAAATCCAATCCGACAAAACAGTAATTTAGGCAATCGATCGATTATTTTGTCCATCACTATTTAAATTTCGTTAAAAAGTGGTAACACATCAACGTTGTTATTGATACGGCAATTGTCGTATTATACGGCAATACACGATTTTTTTGGAGAAAATACGGCATACGGTAGTCCTCTCATTGCCGTATCACAAAATACGGCAATTGACTATAGGTGAAACGAAACGTTTTTCACCAGCTTAATGAATGAAACGAAACTTACACAGGTAATTTTATGAGCACAGCCGGGAAAATCCGGCTACAACAAACATGAAGTTGTAATTGTAACGCCAAAGTGGCATCTCTTGCGCCTTGGTTAATAATGAATGAAAAGGTTGCAAATGACACCACGTACGTTAGTATGTTTTAGATAAACATGAATCTGTACCCTAATTGCGTAACACACTAACAACCGGAATCTGAATAATTTTGAAGCAAATTGCTAATCCATTGCTTCATAAGTTCGAAAAATTTGTCTGCTCCACACGTAAATAACGCAATGAATGTTGTTGAACTGTCAAAATGAAACCGATTCCGATTGATAATGTGTTACGTAATTGCCCCGCTGGTAATACAAACAAGAAACAAATGAGGAATAGACATTTTTTATTAAATACGGCAATTTAATATTTTTTTCCTTAAAAATACGGCAAACCAGAGTGTGACATACGGCAGCTCAGGTTTTTACGATAGCAACACTGTAACACATAAGCTGTCATTTTACTTCACTGCAGCTAAATATAAGTCCGACATAAAATCCAACTGCGTTTTTATAACGCACTAGGATAATGCTCTGTTGGATTGTCAATGCTCGGCTCGACGCCGCGATTTGAAAGTCCAAAAAACGTTACGTTATAAAAGCGCCCGTGCTTACGTGGGCTAACGATAGTAGTGATGATATCTAAGGTGATAGGTTTGATGATGCTGATGGATGACTGATGATACCTACATTATTTTTATCTCACGATCACGAAGCTATGCGCGCTTAACTTGTGGTTTAGCAAGTATATAAATAAACACGCTGAGGATGTGTGTGTAAGCGCAAGCTCTAGGTACCGTGGCGAAATCACAAGTCTGTGTGTACGTTTGTGTGTATTATGTGCTGACGTGACGCTACGCTACTCGTCTTCACGCACACATTCACAGCGTGTTAAACTTGGTTACTCATCAAGTAAAGCGCGCGTCGCATCGTGAGATAAAAATACTGTAGTAGTAGTCTACTTTTTTATCTAACCAGCCGACAATGTTTGCATAGCGATTCATAGCTAGAGAAAAGTAGGGTGTAAAGTAATTAATAATTTTAAAATTCATTAGTTCCAGATTAATCCTAAAATGTACAGACGCCAGCACATCAACCTACCACAATCTGTCAGATTTCTTTAATAGATTTTCAACTTTATCGCTATATCATAAGGTTCAAAGTTGATTGGGAAAATTTGACAGTTTCGGGTAGCTTGATGTGCTGGCGTCTGTACATACTTTTGTTCCGATTGTTCAATAATTAACATTTAACTAGAAGAATACTTAGCTAGGTCATATCTTTTCACTTTTCTTGACAATGTTTTCTATGATGTTCACATTGTTTTTCATTTCCTCCATGTTATTCCCGCCATCGCCATTATCTTTTTTTTTTATAATTTATTCATGACCATGGATATCGCCATTATCGTTGTTTTTGTGTTGCCACTTTGCCAAGCGTGGTATTGACATCAAGGTGTTGTGGTTTTTAAAGAATTTATTTATTTCATTTATTGCGTAAACTATTTTGGATCAAAGTTAAAATTTAACATAAAATAATTATTTAAACTTCATGAACAATTTTTGTACTGGCAGCATGATCTGTTAGGCATTGTAAGAGAAAGAAAATCTTTGTCTCTGGGCTCAATTGAAGCCGCGTTCCAGTTCGGAACTGTATCGATTATACGCATTAATGTTTATTTGAAGAGACTAATTTATTGCTCTTTGTAGAAATGTTGACAGATTACCTAGAAATTAAAATGGAATTTACGGAAAAATGTAGAGATTATAATGATTTTGGGGTGTTTTTGGTTGCAACGGAATAATTTAGTTCATTCAATTACTGTCAAGTTCCTTTATAAATGCATGACATTGAATGCGTAACATTCTTGTTTTGGTTCCGAAACGCAGTTTAAAATGTCATGTGCATGTCTGTCATTGATTTAGTCTACGGATTTTACTGTCTTCATGTCTTGTGTCTTGTCTTGTCAGGCTTCTCAGAACAGTAATCTTTTACTCATTGTACCTATTATTTTTTGTACAAAACCTTTTCCACCATCGTTAAATTAATTACTAGGCGTTCAGCCTACGTATGAGTAAGTTGCCGTAGCAAATTATGCTGTATTAGCTTAAACTTCATGTTGTGGAATTGCTATAGAATCACCACAGTGTAAGTAAATATTATTGTAGTAACTGCATTTTTTGCGTATTATTTGCAGAGATTGATGGATCCTTGGGGCAGTGAAGTTATTAAGTCTGAGGTCGTATCGGAGTTCGAAGATAATTTTCAGCCAACTTCCGAGTCCGAGAAGCTCTCGGATTCTGAACAGTATCTCGCTATTTTAGGTAATTGATAATTTGTTCAAGTTCTAATCTCATTTTAACGACTTTTGATTGATTACATGTTGTCAGTTGGCTATTTTGTTACACATTATGATTTAATGTGGGGCAATGCTGAGTGCGGTGGTTACGAAATATATCGAGTGTCACAGACCTCCGGTCACATTCACTCCACGAGGCGCAGTCGTACAGGTTGTACCAATACTGTTCGAAGGTCGCGCACACGCATAGAAAGTAATTTTGTCCATAATAGAAGTTTAGTGAATTGAGTTATCGTCTACATAAATACTTACTTCTTCATTTATATTGTGGTAATTTTAATAAACCATTTCCTCTAAGAAATATTGCTTGTCTATTATAAATATTTTGACAATATATTATTCTCATTTTCAGAGCGCAAACTCAAGGCGATCAAATCCAAGAACAAGGTTGTGGAAAACCTAGCAGCATATAGAGCTGATTGTATTGACCGGTTGATGCGAGAGGGCTGCGACCTAGACCCTGTTGTTGGAGACACCGAGGACGAGAAACTGCTGCAGGAATAACTTCTTAAAAAATAAAAGAACATTGTAAGTAATCATGGCATCCGCATCATGTTCTAATATTGACTTGTCAGGAGCAACCTACTGCATACTAACAGGAGCCTCTCAAGGCATTGGCAGGGCTATTGCAGCTGAAATGGCAAAGCACCTCGGTCCTAAATCTCTAATGTTACTGCTGGCACGTAACAAAGATCAACTAGCCAAGACAGCTGAGCTCTGCAAATCTGATAACATTAAAATTGTGTATGAGTCTATGGACCTTGCAAAGGCATCTGCACCAGAAATGTTAGATGTGATTTACCGTTCTTTAAAGGGTTATAAAATCACTGACTTTGCTAACTGTGTCATCTTCCACAATGTTGGGTCTCTGGGCAATTTGTCAGTGGAGACAGAGCGCATGGAGAATCTGGAGGAAATGAGACAGTACTATGACCTGAATGTATTTAATGTAATCAAACTGAACACTCAGTTCCTTAAGGTTTTCGAGGAGGTTGAAGACAGAGTTATAATTGTGAATGTGACATCTCTGTGTGCCATCAAGCCAATGAGTGGTATGGCTAGCTACTGCAGTGGTAAGGCTGCAAGGGAGATGTATTTCAAAGTACTGGCTGAAGAGAAGAAGCACATCAGAGTGTTGAATTACTCTCCAGGGCCGGTTGAAACATCTATGATTGACTATGTCCTGGCTGAGACAGTGAACGCCAATTTGAGAGATGTTTTTTTGTCTTTTAAGTCTCAGGGGGCACTACTTAAGCCAGAAATTACGGCTAAGAAATGTTTGAAAGTTCTGCGAGAGGGCAAGTTCAGTCCGGGTGGTCATGTCGACTATTTCGATGATGAGTAGATATCTTTGGACTAACTAGAAGTAGCTTTCTTACTTGCATATTTGCCAACTATCAATGTGATTATAAATTATTAGCTTCCAAGTATTCATGTGATGTCTAATGTAATCTAGATTATTTCATATCAATCTGTGTTACTAACTAAGGCTGTTTCATTCTGTATAGATGTATTTAGAACATTTAATGTGTGTCCTAGCTGTTGAACCTCATAGCACTCCTCATGCGTTGTGTGCTTGTGCAAGTCTTGCTGTGACTAACAATAACCAGGATTTTATAGTTAATATTCAAATGTTAAACTTGTCTTAGAATCGTTTTATGTTCTAAAACCTATACTAATCGATAGTTTGTTATTATAAATGGTTTCTGATAAAATATTCACTAATAGTAATTTTTACCCTGGTTGGTAATTATTGTTTTTGTTTCTTTTTTGTTTTAGTTTAGTAATTAAGTTTTTGGAAAGTTCTCGAGGGCTGAAACTCGCTCAAAATTTGATATCCTTGATATCTTTTTTTGTTATTATCGAATATTAATGTTATTTGCGTTGATGTTTTATTATTTAAGTAAATTACGTATAAATTGAACAAAAAAAAATTGGAATATTTTGTCGGAAACTGCTAAATGTAACCATCATAGTACTAAAAGCATTTCATATAATTAATGACGTTATTGTGCTGTTTTAGACATATTATGAGCCTTGTGTCACATGTACCATGATGGTATGAAACGAAACACTTGTAGTCAAGTAACATAGTTCATTCCTAACATTCCATAAAGTTACATGTACCTATCTAGTAGTCTATGAATGCAATTCATATTAACAATAAACGCTTGAAATAAAACTTGTTTTTGTTACCCTCACCTTATCTTTTATTATTTCACGGTAATTAATATGAGTTACATTCATATTTTTTTCTAGAATTCTTTGTCAATTATCATTTTAACCTTTGGCCCTTCACACATGTATCGTGAGTTTAGTGATTTATGAATCAATATGAAAAAAAGCTAGCTAAACACAAGAACATCATTATTAAGACCAAAATATCGGACCAAGAGAAACAAATCTAAACTACAAAAACAGACTGATCAAAACATGTATTTGACGATCACCAACCACCTCTGGAGCACCGGTGGCCCAGTGGTAATGGCCCCGACTTCCGAATTGTAGGTTCGAACCCAGGCAGGCGCTTTGCTTTAAAAGTAGTGAAGGAAAACATCGTGAGGAAACCGGCATGTTCTAGAACCAAAAATTCGAAGACGTGAGACATCTGCCAACCTGCACTGGTGCCGCGTTGTAGATTACAGCCTAGAGGCCTGTGTCCCAGAAGTGGGAAGTTTATAGGCTGTTTATGTAACCATTTCGGGGCCCGCGTGGTGGATTACTAAAGTGTTACATACTCTGTGGTGGATTACGACTATTACGAGCTAAACTGCCCCCTGTCTCTCACAGAGAGTAGAGGCCTGAATTCCAACAGTGAGTGGGGTAGCAACATTAACCCATTCGATGCCACCTTTTTTTAAAAGTTGTTGGCCAGGTGCCACCAGTTTTTATTAGGTTTTATGGTAGGAAATGGATTACTAATGATGTATTTAGTTTTTTTTTAAATAAATATTGTTGATAAATACGAAAAAAAACACCAAACGCATATGGTGCGTGGGTGGCACATGGTGAAAAAAGTTTTTCGAGAGATCCGAGAACGCACTTTTGAGAGTATATAGTGGACGGCTTTATGCACGACTGGGAAACATGAACCCATAATAAAATTAAATTGTTAGGGTGTAGGGTAGGTGACAGAAATAAAAATACTCATATAAGATCAAAGCAGTCTTTAATTCTCCTTTTTCATAATTATATTATAAGTACGTATTTTCATAATAATGATTATAGTAAAATGAAAAATATTTATTAAGCAAATACAGAAAATATTTATGCCAAGAGCTTCAACATAGTTATGTAAAACAGTATCTAAAAAAAAGCTAAAAGATTAAGTAATGTTAGTTATAAAGATTAAATAATATATAATATTAAGTAATGTATCTCTGAAACATTTTTATTATCAGATTTGTTGATCTTTAAAAAATAACAACATTCAATATATTGATTTTAAATAGATAAAATCATTCTAACCATTCATATTAATAGATAAAAATTAACTGTCTGTATTATTAACTCACCTATCTTGTGAATAACTTTCTTTTCTAGCTTGTAAATTAGTACCTACCTTCGGCAGTATTAAGTAACAATTCAACCAAACGACGACCTCTATTATTATTTGCCATAATGCTTGAGGAGAAAACAAAAGACCTATAAACGATAAAAATACTAGTTACTTTACACAATTCATCCCATTCAAATTTAAAAATAAAAGCGTTTTTTCACAAACGGTTTTATTTTGAACCATGTAGGGTATGTAATACGAACACTGCAGTAAAATATCTCAAGTTATAAAATAACATAAAGTTACAATAGCAGTAGTAGGTAACATTGAGCGACCGATTATTGTCGATGTGTAACACCATCCATGAACAAAGTCATTCATAAATGCCATTGAACGCACCATTAGCGTTGGTATGTTTTGGACTTCAAAATTTATCCAAAATATTATCAGTAGACTTAAAATTACGTTGTTGTAATAAATAAATGACTAAATTTTATTAAAAAATCATATTTACTTACCTTTTAACACCTAAATGACTGTAAAAACTTGGTTTATAATACTAGCAAAAATCACAAGCACAAAAACCGGCGTCAATTCAAATGTGACATTTCTTTTACTACTGTAACGGTGTTGCTATATCAGAAATATTATCTAGATTGAGGTAAATTAAAAAATGGCAACAATAAAGCAACGCACAGTGAATAAATTATACTTTATTAAAACATACACTAAACGCATACGGGTGCGTTGCAGGCACACAGGTAAAAAAAACTAAAACGCACGCGTGTGCGTTGCTGGCATGGAATGGGTTAAAGATGGACCGATTGTATTGTACATTCAACCGCAGGTTCCTGGTAACATTTGATTTTGACAACGCCTTTATTCTGTACCAATATAGGCGGTTTTTGTTGTTGTCAAACGAGATCGTGAGCGTTATCAATGTGTTACATAATATTTCAAACCTAGTCACCTAAACAAAACAACTTGATAATAGATACTACCTACCTACTCATTACGTAGGGATTAGGTTATATTTGTATTGTGTAATTTGTTGCACATATGATGAGATGCAGTGAGGGACGTGAGATTTTGAAATCGCCGGCAACCAATGTCGCTAAGGTCTGATGTCTCTTGAGAATCAGAACAAAACGATCGATGGAATCTTAAGTGTGCCCTAAAACTTTTCTGAATCTAGCTTACAGCTGATTCAGAACCTTTTCATGTATGCTTAGTGAGGCTTAGGTACCTACTTCAGGGTTGAAATAATTACATAGACTTATTCAATGCAAAAGTGATTGTCTGTTTGTTTAGGTAGGTACTTCAGTTTACCTAAGTCTAAATTGACTGAAGATAAATAATATAGGTACTCGTAGTTAGAGAAGGATAAAACTTCCTTAGAAAGGAAAGCACACTATAGGGAAGGCGAAATTAATGATTCACTTGTTTGAGCCTTGCTTTGCCAAAAGCTCTTGCTTGCTTGTGTAGCCAAAAAGTCTGCAGAATCTTGGTAATTATATACTAAGACGAGACGAGTATCAGGAATGGTATACCAATGTTTCAGATATTTAGTAGTACGGTCGTGTATACGAGGCTTGTTACGTGTACAATACCTACATGTAACTTGAGTACACTACCATACCATGCAAGGCACCTGTCCTATCGTCGGCGAGGAAGTAACTGGACATCGATATTTTTCTCGCTCCAGAATCGTAAAAGAGTTATAGCTCCCGTGTCGGTAAGAGATAGGTACCTACTCACATAATACTAGCTTCTGTTCGCGACTTCGTCCGCGTGAAATTTCTTGTTCCCCGACCCACCCCGTCGCATCGCATCGTCTGCCTGCGCTATTACTCGTACTTTGTTTTCGCTTAGCGTTATTTCTCATTTATTTTTCTTTCTACTCGGTTTCTTAAGGTCCTAGCGTTAAGTTGTCTTCCTCAGGAATTGGGCTATCAAATCTAAAACAATTTCTTCAAATGCGACTGGTAGTTCCAAAGATTAGCGTGTTCAAACAAACAAAACGAACTTTTCAGCTTTTATTATTAATATTGGCTGATTTTACCACAGTCAGATATCTTTTATTCGTGGAATAAAATTGACGTCTAAACTCACAAATTCAAAATTTATTCTCAGCATAAGACATACCTAAGTATAAAAATTTGGTGGAATGCGCCCTTAGTATATATCAACAGAATCTAGTGATATTTTATATTTCATCAAATATCTAAAAATCTATGAAGAATTTTCTGATTTTGAAATTTCATTTACTATTAAATGGACAATAACAGGCTCTTACTACCTCCTCGTGGTATTTTTGCGCAGTCATGCTGCCTTGGATCCAAACGAGCTGGGTTCGTTCTCCAAGACGAATTCCTGCCCACACCATGATTGTCCCGTCTTGGTATGAGTGGACCTCCTGAGGGTGCCGTAGACGGCTAACTCGCCCTAGAGTTCTCAAAACGCGTGTTCTTCGTGAATCTGGATGTAACCCAAACCGGCACTCATCGGTGAACAGCACCAAAGACCATTGTTCGTCACTCCATGGTAAATGCTCCCGAGCCCACGAAATTTATTATGCACTAAATTCATGCAACCTCCTTCGCGCAGTTTGGTCGCTTACCAGTAGCTGGTGGTCCTCCTGGAGCCTTTGTACTAGTTGCATCGCTGTGATATTGGATTGTCTTCTGGCGGTCATTTGGACAAATCGATGCCTGCACCAGGTTCCCATCAATAAGTGCAGGTACGGACTGGTAAGCTTTGCGAACCAGCTTCTCCACTTCAAGGGCCCACTGCTGCAGGTTTTCGTTACTGCGTTGTACGCGATTCTTGAGCTGCGCACGAAACACGTGTTCCAGGTGAGCGTTGCCATACCGAGCCTCCAATGCCTCAAGGAGCTGCTCGTAAGTCACTTCCTTACCGAGAGCTTCCAGAACAGTTAAGGCCTGGTCGCGCAGGCCCAGGGTGAGGGCAGTCATGGCCTGACTTTTATTCCACCCGTTCGCCTTCATGACAGCCTCAAACTGGATTTTGTAGGCCGACCAGGAAGAAGTTCCGTCGAACGGTGGTACTTTGAATCCACGTAGCGAAGGTGTTGTAGCTACTTGAGCTGCGATTTCATTACCAAGTTTAATGTTATCCAGCGTTTTCTTCACGTCAGGTATCATGTTGTCAACCCGATTATTTACTTGGTCGATTCGGGTTTCAGCTTTCGACAGACGGTTGTCATGTTGAGCAACCTTATCCTTCACCTCCTTCATGGCTTTCCCGAAGCGTGAAAGTCCTTTATAAGGAATATCTGCTCTTCCTGGCGGCGCGCCTGCTCCTCCTTATCCCGCTGGAGCTGTTCCTCCAACCGACGAGCCTGTTCCTCCTGTCAGCGAGCCTGTTCCTCCTTGTCCCGCTGGAGCTGTTCTTCCAGTCGACGAGCCTGTTCCTCCTGTCGGCGGGTCTGTTCCTTCTTGTCCCGCTGGAGCTGTTCTTCCAACCGACGAACCTGTTCCTCCTGTCGGCGGGCCTGCTCCTGCAGCATCATCATCAGAGCAGCAAAATCTGGTGCTGATGATGCTGGAGCAGCTGTGGACGGGCCGGCCTCCGTGGTCGGTAGCTGGCCTTCCGACCTCTGTGGCTTTGCTCCACCGAATCGCCTCTGGTCCGTCTCTTGCTGGCGTTGACTCCGGGTACGGATACCCTCCATGTCGTCTTTGGGTAAAATCGGCATGATTTTTAAACCACGCTTCTGACACCAATTGTTACGAGCTTGGGGTTCGTGACAATAAAAACTGCCGATTTAATCACCAAAAATTGACTAGATGGCGCTAGTGGTAACTAATGTCACCATGTACCAGGCATCTATTGTGGCGCGCAACAATATTATTTATGCCGGTGGTACGTTTCAGTGGGGTTGGGGTACTATCCGATCTTCACCCGGGCGAAACCGCGGGTAAAAACTAGTCACTTATATAAGAATATCTCACCACACACACATCATTCACACACCACACAGACATCACACATACACACGTACCATACCATACCTGAAATCACCTCTCTAGTCTCCACTCTGGAATTCCTACTCCGAGCCCCAAGATACAGACTTTGGCTGCCTTTCCACCAGAAATGAGCTAGGATGCGTAGCGAGGGATGTGTGTGAAACCAACCAATAACATCGCTTCATTTTTTATAGCTTGAACAAGTTAGCGTTGGTATTGGTTAGTTTCCCAGACATCCCTCGCTCATCTCTGGTGGAAAGGCAGCCTTACTGTCTAGTTTCGGGCTCACTAGCAAATACTATACAGAGTTAGTGGTAAAACATTAACAACCTCTCAAGAGGTCATTGTACTCATCATTATGAACAACTTTTACTATGGGACCAACACCAAACCTGAAATCGCGAAAACAAAATCAGCTGTTCCCTACATTTTGACGAGTTAAGGCTCCTACAAACAGGCATGATACGCGATATAATCGCGCGCGACACCAAGGCGCCGCTCGTTGCGCGACTTGCGGTGCCATTGGGTCGCGCGCGATTTTATCGCGTGTCGCGCCTGTTTGAGCCTTTGAAGGAGCCTTTATACAAACATAAATGTAGGGAACAGTTGATTTTTTTTCGCGATTTCAGGTTTGGTCCCATAGTAAAAGTTGTTCATAATGATGAGTACAATGACCTCTTAAGAGGTTGTTAATGTTTTACCAATAACCCTGTATTGTAAGCTAGCTGTAGGTAATATTCACGGTTCGGTTCGGTTCGGTTTTCGGAGAAACTCATGTCGTCTTTAATTACTGTTAACCAGTGAACCTGCTTACTGTACTAACTGTATAGAGGTATGAGGAACAGGGTGTAAAGTTCACTCATACTCTACGAAAAGGGAGGATCCTCCGACCAGACGGTGTTGTGTCTGGCGGGCAACTGCCCGATGATTAATGTCGGGTCATTGTATCTATGCTAGTTGCGCGGTAAACTCTGCTTGCGCGATGCAGGATTTTGCGTGACGTCAGTATGACGTGTTGTTTGCATGTGGCGTTGTAGATACAGCTACACCTGAACAATAAATATGTTCTATGTCCTTCTGCAGGTATGATGCCCACGAAGTAATGGCAGGTCGAAAGAGTCTGTTCATATTCCTGATGGGCTTGGCGTGGAAGTGCCGCTACAGCATGCCGCTACTGCTGAGCGGCACCGTGGCCATACTCGGCAGGGCATGGATGTTCCAGATCAGGGTGCATACGGTACACAGGCTACATGAGAATGAGGTACCTAATTGTTTAATTATTTTATTTCTATGAGGTGGTTTGTACCTACAAACACTTACAATCCTATTTTAAAAACTAGATGAGGTCGGCGTTTCCTGTCTGGATACTCTGAGAAGATACACCGAAACAAACTTAGAGGTAAAAGGAAGAGGCGATTCGGCGAGTTTTTTTTTTCATGTATTTATTAACACCGATTTCTCCGTGATGACTGGCCGATTTACTCAAGCAAAGTACCTACCTACCTAAATAAAAATTATACGGTACCTTTCTCTACCAAAGGATATAAGAATCACGTAAACCGCATCAAGCAAATAACTAAGTCATCAGCATCACGGAAAAATCGATGAAAACATGAAAAAAAATTCGCCGTTTGCATAACCTTCTCCTTTTTTGAAGTCGGTTAAAATAGAATAGTTTCGGAAGTCGGTGGCAAAAAATGAAACAAAGAAAAACATAATTTAAAATTATTTTTGACTATGTAAAATTTGTGTAAGTAGTACTAGTTACTTACTCTTATAATTTACATAGAAATCATTTGTCGGAAAGCAATGGCTTGTAAGACCACACCTACCAACATTGACGTAGGTATGAATCCTTTTTATTACAAATCGGATATCTATTTACCTATACCCTAAGTCATCAATTCAGATAATTTATGTAAACAAAGGTGATAACAGATCAAAAAAATATCGTCTTAGTGGTAATTCACATAAAATGGCGGAAAACAAGGTCAGACTTGCTTTTAAGTACTGATTTTAGAAATAATAATTAAAAAAATATCATACCGTGTTAATTTTAATAAGTTTTCGGTGTTAAACAAAGTTAATAAAAAAAGAAAATATTGTGGTACAAAATATTTTATGATACTGGTAACACTACAGGCGTTCCCAACATTTCCAAATTTCGTTTGACATAATTACAAAGTCGCGTCTTTTCAATAAATTCGTATTCTTTTCCCCGATAATACCTATTATTCGCTGCGTGTTTGTTAATTGTGTTTTATTATCATCGTGTGCAGTGTTTCATATTGTTATGAGTTGTTATATTTCCTTGTTTTTGTTGTGTTTTTGTTAAGTTTTATTTGTTAATTGACAAATGGAGAATTCATGAGTTCATGACCTGTTCGGATACGGTATTTTGTTTGCATAGCTCATAAATAGGTAATTGTAATTAAAAGATAGAAAAAAAATATCTTAAATTGTTGTGCACCACTGTCCTGTCATTTTGACAGTGACATTTCTTTGTTTACTTAAATTATCTGAATTGATGATTTAGGGTTATAGCTGCTTGTTTGCACCGGCTAGATTATCTATTTGCCCTTGCATGCATTAAGTCTTTGCGAGTTAATTCGATTACCTGTCGCAGTCACTGGTATTTTGTAAGTACCTACTGGAAACTAAGCGTATTAACATGTGTATCAATCCTTTGTATGAAAACGTTGCATGTTTACATAGAAAGTAGACTGCTGGGGAGTTTGTTGTGTTACTTCTTCCCAGCTAAAGCACTAGAAAGTGGTGAAGGGCGGGCGTCATGGGGGCTGCCATAAGTAATTTTGACGTTCAAAAAGTGCTGCTCTCAGCCTGATTTGAATAAATTTCTTTTCATTTTGATTATGCTAAGCAGTTTGTGATGTGTCCTTCCTAAAAGTGGCATCACATAAACTGTGGGGTGACCATTAAGGTCATGAACCCGGCATTAGTTCCACAGGTGCAATCCCGTCTATCAATTTGTCAATCCGATTGAGACAAATCCCATTTAGAAATGGTCTGAGGATTGTACCTACCCCAGATTGACCGTCTTATGTTTTCCTTGAGTTGTTGTGTTCAGCCGGTCGATTCTGTAAAATTCTCACCGTGAAAACATAGGTGAAGTGAGTTTATTTTTGCTAGGAATTGACACTATTGACAGCTCACTCCACGCTCACTTCACCTAAGTTTTCACGGTGAGATTACAGAATCGCTCATTCTGTCATGTCGGGGGATTCCTCAGGAAGAGCTCTTTCCCAAAATATCTCTGCTATTACTACATACTGCACATAAAGCAAGTGTTAGCCAGAAGCTGGTAGTATAGCCACTTGCACGTCGCTGGGTACTGTAGTACCACAAAAGTTTTTACGGACTTACGTCAGTGGTACTACAGTGCCATTATGAGGAACGTTCGGAAACATGAACTTACGGTTGAACTACGGCTCCTTCATACATTATCTGTAGTTTTTAATACACAGAAACAAATATAGATGGCTCTGAAACCAAATGCAGTGCATTTTTCAATATCCTGTGGTTGTAACAACGACTTGAAGTCAGGCGTGTTTCGTGAACTTTCGTGTGTGAGTATGTGAAAAGTGTTAACGTAATTATGTCGTGTTTTATTGCATATTTCTAATAATGTAATATATTAAATTTTTCTAGACAATATACACGTTATAATGGTGTATAATTATCATACTCTATAACTCTCGAAAGTTGATAAATTTAGCAAAAGAAGTTGTCGAATTATGTTTGTGTTTGTTTACGTTCGGTTTCTGGTTTGTTTACGGACTGTAGAAATTATTTGTAAGAGAAATAGAGAAATTATACCATATTTTCATAAAATAAACTATTTATAATAATTAGTTATATATAACAAATCAATAACGTTTATATTTTTAACAGATTCAACGAAATTAATAATATGATACGCAGCGTTCCGGCCCGGTCCGGCCGAGGAGTCTTGTTTTGAACAATTTATTTAATCTACTTCCCATGAATGAAATACAAATCTTTTGCAATCATTTTGAAGGACATATAGTCTACTTTATTTATAATTTTTATAAGTGTTACAGATAGCATATTTTAATCACGAAAAATAAAATTGCCGGGAAATCGGAAAAAAATATTTACTTTTTTAACTTTAACATTTTTTTTAAGTATGGATTCGTATGTTTGCAGCATATATTTTTATTTAAGTTTATTCTCTTTAAGCTAACGTAATCAATGGCATTTTTTTTTTTGAAATTGCTGTAATATTTTTATTTTGGCAAACGTTTTTATCGGGGAAGATCCGCGGCATTTTTGACGCGCTGGCAATCGGTTGCGTTGCGACGTAAGTCCCACATCACGGCTCGCGAACGCCGACGTGCAAGTGGATAGAGCTACATGGTCCTTTAAGTCGTGTGGCCGAAATTGGAACTCCGCGGCCATCTTGTTTTTTCAAGCGACATTTCACAAAGCAGTTGCTCTAATGATAACCAAGCGCCCCCCTGTCAATGTAATAAGAGCGCCAAACATCCTTTTAGCAGTTATAGGTAGGTAATAGTACATTACGATATTAGTGCGTAAAGATGGTTATAACATGCGAGGCGGAATTTCAGCCCGAGCCGAAGGCGAGGGCGTAATTGAGCCGAGCATGTTATAACCATACGCACGTATATCGTACGACGTTTTTTAACACATTTGCGAGGAAACAGAAAAAAAACATTTTATATTTTGTTCATTTTTAATTATTGAAACAGTGAAATTACAATTGTTAAAATGATACGTAGTTGTAGTTGGTTTTTTAATTATGTTTTTATTATTATTATTACTATTCATAATGTCATTGTTTTGTGTTAGGGTAAATGTTGGAGACGACGAAACTTCTTGAAAGGCGGCAGAAGAGCATTGTAATTCGTCATTAGTTTGTAAATAAAAAAGTATCATCAGTAGAAGAGGGGCGCGGCTCAGGGCAAAACTTCTTCATTTGTGGCTCCAAATTTATTGTCTGAGTTATTTTGGCACTTATATTTGCTTTGTTTTGGATGGAATCTTTAAATTACCGAATAAACTGTTTTTTTAATTTTAAATAAACTCAATCTGTGAATGCACACTGTTGCTTTCCCGCCATTTTAACAGCGCGTTAGCGCTGCCTAAGTGCCTACTGACTGGCGCCGCGCGGCGATTAGTTCGAAATTTGAATAGCAACAGCGCGCTTCTCACTAGCTGGAGTCGTGCGGCGGCGGCGATCAGTTCCAAATTTGAAATGGCAAATAATGCTGTTATGGAATTTGTATGGACTATAACTTAACTATTTGCTTTGGTAACACACGCGTTTTTTATGACCCTCTTTACATATTTAAAACCGGTGGAATTACATCAGCTTTACGAGCAAGGGTGTTAAAAATGTCGTTACTATAATTTTGCAACCATAGATTTTATTTTCAGTTGGGTTACTATGACGAGGACGACGAACAGGACGACGACGAGGGCACGTGGGACACCGAGTCCTCAGACTCGTGGGAGACCATCGTGGAAGAGGTGGCATACGGCTGATCACACAATGACCCACCCTCAGCCATCGCGGCTCAAACCTGCCCCGGCGATTATCACTTACTATATTTTAACAAAAATATCGGCGTAGCTAGGTTCACGGATACTTAATTTATTATGTTGGCATAGGTTTCTGCCGTATTTGTATAGGTAATATAGGTATTATGTGTTTTTAAAGATGATCCTAAGTGGTGCTTTTGGGTTCCAGAAATATTTTAGGCGATTTTTTAGCACTATTTTGGAGTCTCTCTCCTACTGTCATAATTATGGTGTTGGGTACATGGTAATAATAAATCGCACGTAAGGATCATTAGTTTAGTGACAATACTTGTTTTAAACATTTTCTTGAACGTATGTGCCGCGAAATCGCAACGCTCACGCCGCTTCAACGCGACAAAGTTTCGAATTTTTGATAATATCTACGCAATGGTAACGCAGCGACTACGCTAGATGTGATGTGAACTTGAGAAGTGTCTAATTTAGACTCTTTAACAGCACCCTAATTGCAGAACACACTTAATCACAATTTGAAACATTTTGAAGGATATTGCCAATCCATTGCTTCATATGTTCGAAAAATGTGTCTGCTCAACGACGTAAATAACGCAATGAATGCTGTTGAACTGTCAAAATGAAAGCCATTGCTACTGATTGTGTGTTGCGCAATTACCCCGTTTTTTATGTTACGTATATGGAACAATAAGTTTTTGAAAAGGTTCGACTTTGTGGATCGTGCTCTCAGTTAATCATTCCTGTGTATCAGTCTCTTTCTAACGCTCGGTGGGTCGTATTAACGTTCGGAAACTTTACTTTTCTATATTTTAAGGGGCTTACATAACCTAAAGCGCGGTCACTGACGGAGTGCATGCATAGGAAAGAAAGAGAAGCGCGATGACACAACGCTGGTTATTGCAAAATACAAAATATCGATTGTTTGGACGAAGAAATTACAAAAAATCAAAATGATTGTATGTATATTATTAAGCTCGATCGACGGTCCTCGTCAGCGCGACCTGCGCGACGTAGTTGTACACGCGTAGCGATTCATCAGCGCTGCACTGTAGTTGTTTATAAGTTATGAACAACTTATGAATCATAAGTTTTCATTGATATAGTTACGTTCGGCGCTCTTAGCTACGCCCGTATTTTTTGTCAGTTTAGCAGACCTCATAGAGTTATTGTCTATTTATGACTGACTTAGGTATGTATGTAATGATCAGTCGCCTTGTCGTATACATACCGTTTTTAGAATGGCTAATTCTGGCATATGGATTTTTTTAAAGGATTTACCTACCTCAATTGAAACTCAAACTTGCACCTTGATAATTTAAGATCTTTGGGAATTAAAATTGATTATAATTATTACCTACTTATTTCTGACATAATTATGGTTCTTGGTTCAAATGTTAATTTGTAAAACATACTGTGTCCAAAGTACCTAATATAAATAAATATTTCAATTTCAATCAGACTTTCTTTTTATTTTACCCTGTTTTTCATGTTCATTTTAAGGGTTTCGTAGCCGAACGGCATATTCGCAACCCTAAAGTTCAACACTTATTATAACAGCACCACTCCGACACAGCAAATAACTTGATATGCAAGTTAGGATTTTAAATAAAACGTATTAAAGTAAATTTTACGATGACAATCCAGAATAGTGGCATGCACACGTCATGCCGACTGTGTCCTTCAAGCGAGCAGCCCGCTTCCCGGCGAAGAAACACCTGTAAATGGTATGCATGCCGGCGCCACGCCGCGCGCCATTCACGCGGGGGACCTTATGGGGGAGTGGGGGACCTTACCTTATGGTTATGCACCCAATATAACTTTTTCTTTATTTTTGAAAATTATGCTCTTCTTCGTCGAGCGCAATAGCTATGATTGCCAGTTCACGTAAACTGAGACAGAAACGCGTGCTTCTCAAGCGAGATCACTCGAATCTGTCTGTAACTTGAAAACTAGCCATTGGCGCGTGGACGGTGATCTATGTGGCGGTGGCGGTGATGTACGCCCATTGGCGCGTGAACAACAAGGTGTCACTTCACCGGTGGCCTGCCAGCTGCGAGCGGTCGTCTTGCTAACGGCGCTTTGGCGGCAAGCGGGTGGATTTTGAAAAAGAATAAATCTTAAATGAAACCTCTCCGCTAATAATGTTACAAGCTGGTCGAAGTAAGCTAATTGTCAATTATGACAACTCTATTACTTCAAAATAACAATTCATCAGAAACATGTATTTATAGTTCACAGTTTTAGATTTTTGTTTTAAATTATTTAAGTTAATCATCTTTCCAATAACCCAATACAAAATCCTAATGTTTTAATTATATAAATAAAATAAAAGTAAAAAAAAAATCAGACAAAATGAGTAAAGAAACTCCTAAAAAAAAGCCTTCCATGCCCAAATACATGAACTTCATCATAGGAGGCTCTAGCGGGTAAGTTACACAGTATGATCATTGCCTCGAAAAACGGGTATCGCTTTTTTTCTTCTAATCGATTTTATAGGTACACTGTTTTGAATGCGTAGTAGAGAACTCTTAGAAACCAATTCAGCTAAGAATCAGAGCTATTCTTTTTTCAATATTTTATTCTGGTTATCCACAGAAATCAAAAGAATTGTTATTATAACTTATTATGTATGCAACATTTTTATGTTTTAATTATAGTATTGTTTTCAGTAATAAAAAAAAATCTCAGTTTTTTTAAGGTAGTAAGTAACATTTTATTTTCACATACCACATTATTGTTTAGTGTTATGATAACCTGCCTGTAAAATATCGGATGCTTAACACGAAGGAATTTGGATTATTTGTTTCGATTTTTTGTTGTTAGGGTTTTCACAAATCAAAAATCTGAAAGCAACAACATTTTAAGTTTTTAAAATTCTTAAAATGAAGTAAGTATTACTAATTAAGTATAAACAGTAGGTATGGAGGTACCCATAGGTAATTTAATGGCAAAAAAAAGTTTTCTTGGCACAAAATAATATTGTGAAATTAAAAAATGACCTACTCTTAGTGGCTGTTTGTAGGTATACTTTGTAAAGTTTATTTTGTTTCACGTGTATATTTGTTCGTTTAATGTATTGTAATCTAAAACCGTTTGATATAAGAATATTTTTTATACGTTTACATAATTTATATTTTTCTGATGAAGGGGTAAATGTGGATAGGAAAGGGGCCCGCCCTCGTCAGGTTCTAGTCTCAATAGAAATTATTTATTGTATTTTTTGTGTTCTGAGAGTGACAACCCTATTATCAGAGAAAAATTTGAAAACCATAGAATCATCATATCTTCGATTTCCTAAAAGGTTTGCATCAGATTTTTTTTACAGTTAATATTACAGTTCTGAAGAATCTTTTAAGATAAATATTAGGTGATACTGCCAAAAGATGTCGTGTACGTTACCCCAGCAAGAAAGTGTCTCCTAGAGTTATAGGAGTAGAACGTATAATATGTGCCCTATCTGCTGTAAATGTGCCCCCAAATAAAAAATGTGTGCCCCCTGTCGTTTTGGAAAAAAACGGAAAAAACGATTCCTGCTGGGGTAACGTTTTTCTAGCAGGAAAATTCTAAACGAATGATCGGAGAGAGAAAAATTGTGCATGGCCAGAGAGCTTATATGTGTGCCCTAATGTGCCCCCAAAAAAAAAATCTGTGCCCCTTCAGGTTTTCGAGATATTGCATTTCCTGCTGGAGTAACGTTTTGATGAATCGTATATCTCTACAACCATTGCATGTGCCCCTGTAGAGTAAACATACACGAGTAGCTCTTAATGTGTGCCCCTTAGTGCCCCAATTAGTTTTAAGAAAATATTTATAGTTTTCAAGTTATAGCGGTTTTATGAAAACCCGAAAAAACATCGCAGCGCCTAAATTAGACAAGAAACAAGTTCGCTGAAAACTGTATTCGGTCCTTCTTGACGCTAATAATAACCATACAAAGTTTCAAAACTATTCATGCATGCGTTTTTGCTAAAAGTCAAAACGATGGTGTCCTAACTTTGACAGCAAAATACAAGGAACCGGCTCAATCCGAAATGTGTAGGTGTAAACCAAAATCATGTGCCTTTAGTCAAAAATATATGGTGAAAATATTCAGCTTGGAATGTTTCGCATTAAGTAAATATTAACAAATAACCAAAATATGTAAGCAACGGCTGGTTATCCGACCAAATTTGAATGACTACTAAAAAGCGACGGATTCATACATATCGATGACCTTCTTTATTGGACGTATTATACCTAAGCTGTTGTCCGTACAGTCGCGTTCAAAAGTTTTGGGGGCTAATTAAAAAATATATTAAATGCACCTTGTGACTATAATAAATGAAACCGCTTGTTGATGTGGAAATTATTATTTTTATTCCCTTAATTTTAATTCTTAAAGTAATTATTGCTTCAAATCACAGATCAAAGAAATTATTTGCACGTTGTGTAGTCATTATTATTTAAATCACAGATCAGTTATTCATCTAAGTCTAACATATAATTAGTAAATTCGCATCACAAAAAATCACAGATCAGTATTAAGTATAATATTGTGTAAAAAAATATTAAATTTTAAATCACAGATAAATAATTTTCTTACGAGTAATTTGCTTATACATAGATTCAGATAAAGTGTGTTAGTATAGTAAACCGCATAAAGATATAACTGTAAACATCGAATATGCACAAATTATCTGATGGTATTTGGCTATAAATAAACATATTTATCCCATATACCTACGTAACAACACTATCACCTGACTGTGGAATGACACTTATACAACGTGTAACGGAAAGGGTATATACATACGAAAGGCACGGCTTCTTTGGATGATATCAAACGATATTGGAAGGGTTTTTTAATCCTATATCTACATGTTCAGAACTTATGAGAAATTTTAATACATTGATACCAGAAACCGAACTTTTCAAATTGAAGTAAACACATCACTAGAACTAAATCAGCTGATCGGTGTCAGTGAACCATTTGTGAGTAAAAATAAACCTCTTACTCCTGGTATTTCTGAATAAAATGAATAAAAGGTTCCGCATGTTTATTTTTTGTTTACAAAATATTATTACTGACTTTTCCTAAACTTTGATTTTGGTCTAGGTATTAAAATTTTACGAAATAATATTTAGGTACCTGTTTGCACTGTCACGTATTATTTACACACTTGTTGGTTTTTTATGTAGTTGTCCTTTTGTAGAAGATTACTTTGTAGATAATTATTATCTACATAGTAAATAGTAATCTTTCACCCACCCCACGTTACCATCGTACCTACAACACAATAAATACCTAATTAAAAAACAATATTCCTGTATTGAATTTCCCAACGTTATTCCTATCCTTTTATTTTGGTGGCCATAAGGATAAACGATGTTTTGCTTTAAATCGATTTTTTAATCGATTCACAGAACGAATCCCGTGCTCTTGAATCGATCTACTAAAAATTCAACAAAAATCGTAATCAAAAAAATTTTAAACAACATTTAACACACCTTTATTTTGTGACATATTTACAGTTGCCAGTCAGGTAGGTACGTCTAAACTTTTAATCAATAATATTAATAATTGATAACCTTTCCAGCGTAATTAAATGACTTTCATTCAGATGGTACAGATGTAGTCGGTTAAAATCAAATGTTTCAATCTTCGCTTAGTGCTAACATAAATAATGCGGACAAGCTAAAAAGTGTCGGCATAATTATGTATGTAATTGATCTTGTTTGAAATAAATAAACCTACCTATTCGCTGTTTATGATTGTCAGCATAATACTTTGGGCAAACATGAACTTGAACTATTATGAGCCCTTATCATAATAATTTTTACACATACGATCCAGGGGATTCGATTCACCTTACTATTGAATCGATTTGCTTGAAGATCGCATTAAAACGAATTGTTTCCAAAAATCGTCAGCTCGTACCATTGAATTGATCATAAAAAATCGAATCCTTACGTGTATCCTACCAAGAATTAATTGCTTAAATAAACATTATTATTTGCCATTAAAACTTAGAATAGAAAAAGGATTTAGAACAAGAATTTTTGTCCAACTGAACCCAAAACATCATTTCAATTCACCTCTTCGGTATTGATGCTTCTCCTAGTACAAATAAAATCACAGTTCGGTTGCACGGTTCCGTTCATAATTTTAAAAATAAGGTTTTTTTTTTTAATAATTATGTCGAAAACTATTAACAACAAGTTAATACTATTTTTTTATTACAAAATAATAGCACGCCCGCATAATTTTTGTCTGTAGGACTAACCGAAAGAATTATCGGAAGTTCACGGTCTGTCGGTGCTTTATCAATAGTACATGGGTTTTATTGGTTTGAGCACGTTTAGTCTTTAGTATAATTCAAACGAAGTCAATAAAAAATGTCGCAAAACTGCATCTAACTGTGGAAAGAAATTAATAAAAGTACTAGGACCGCATGAGTTAGGAATTGTTATTGCCAAATTGAAAATCATTTGCTCACAGAACCCTGATTACGTCGTTACACACACAATGTAAGCATCTTAGTGTGTGTAAACCTAATGGGTTAGTAGGGTACGTGCACCAATTGCCGTCCTGTAGTTTCAATTACTCCTGGTAAATACAACTTCTAAAGAGATAACGCGGCCCCATAAATTATGATTTTTAATGGATTGAAATTACTTAATATTTTCCGGAGTTGCGGGAATTTCCGAGGTTGCGGGAATGTTGTTTTTAGTCAGCTGGTAAGAATCTAAGGGGAGGCCCACACTGCACCGTGTCACGCAGCGGGGTTCGTGGAACGGATAATTCCACGCGCGGAAGCACGTTTTTATTGAATTTGGTAAAAAATCACGCGCGGGGGCACGTTCAGCGTCCCGCTGCGTGATGTGGTGAAAAAAAATGAATGATTTTTCAATTTTGAATTTGAATTAGGTACGTAACTCTGGTGTGTTAGATTTACTTGAAAGTTTAACGGAGTTTAGTTGAAATTATTATTAAGATGTAAAATAATCTTGAATCCTTGAACAATATTTTTTAATAGTACTGGACACTAATTGGGACAGCCACCCTATACTCGTAGGTATCTAAATTTAACGAAATAATATTTTGGTACCAGGATAGCAGGGAATAGGAGATTTATTTAGCATTGTTATTGTTTTGCTCGCCGTCGCCAGTCGACGTCTGTTCCGTGTCTAGTGCACTCGTTTCTAGTCCCTGTGACACGCGCATCAGTTCACGGCTACACCTAATTGACTTTTTTTTGTTGTGTTTGAAAATGTCGATAAGTAATAGCGAATATTACGAAATGATGTTGTGTGTCGGAGCAGAACATGGTAATTTGCGAGCTGCCCGAGAACTGTACCGTCACCGTTTTATTGAGGGTAGACCAGATGCTGACCGTCGACAGCTGCCTTCGTCGGCATGTTTTAGCCGGATGGTACATCGTCTGTACCAAACTGGGTCATTCCACGCACCTGCTTCAGAGGGTCGCCCGAGTACTACCGATCCAGAATTTGAAGAAGCTGTTCTAGAACATTTTGAACTCAATCCACGCACTAGCACACGTCGAGCTGCATTAGCGCTGGGTGCCTCTAACCACATGCAGGTATGGCGAGTGCTAAGCAATGACGGTCAGCACCCATACCACTTCCGTCGTACCCAGGAGCTGATACCGGCAGATTTTTTGCCTCGCGTGGCCTTCTGCGAGTGGTACAGAAACCAGTCAGAAGCTTCGCCAGATTTTGGTTCAAAAATACTATGGACCGATGAGGCATCCTTCACGAGAGCGGGAATAAGCAACATCCACAATGAACATGTTTGGTCTCACACGAACCCGCATGCTTCGACAGAGTCGTCATTTCAACACCAATGGCGACTGAACGTGTGGGCAGGTATAATTGGAGACGTTGTCGTAGGACCAGTTTTCTTGCCGCAAAGCTTAAACGGCCAAAATTATTTAAGCTTCCTGAGGAATGAATTAGACGATGTCCTCACAGTGCTACCAGTGTTAAGCTATGTCAATCTCGTGATGAGGAATAATTTAATTTTCCAACATGACGGTGCACCGGCACATTTTGCTCGAGATGTTCGCCATTATTTAGATGCGCGCTTTGCTCAGTGGGTTGGGCGTGGTAGCACAAGCGTGGCTTGGCCTCCACGATCCCCAGACCTAACCCCGTTAGACTTTTTTTTGTGGGGGTACATTAAAAATGCAGTGTACGCAGTGCAGTGTGATACAGTGGACCAAATGAAAGTACGAATTGAGGCCGCTTTCAGGACAATCACACCAGACATGCTATGCAATGTTCAGGAGTCTATGAACAAGCGAGCGGCCTTGTGCATACAGTACCAAGGCCACCACATCGAACCCCACCTTTAAAAATGTAAGTCAATTTATTAAATTAAGCAAAACTTTAAGATTTTACTGTTTTCTCGGTAATAAGTAATAATAAGAGATGAAACTAGTTAACCTACCTAAACTTTGTTTCGATATTTTACGTAAGTTTTGTTATCTCGGTTTTTACGTGCAATTTCTGGCTTAATATTAAGAGCCCCTAACAATTTCGCGGACTAAAAACCGAAAAATCAGTTTTTTTCAGCGCAAATTTCTCAATATCCTTAAGTTATCTAGTTTTTTAAAAAATACACAAGTATTTATCACCTATCTATCTAGTAAGTCTACGAATTTAAATTTTGATAACTACTTAATATAAATTCCAAAAAATAAAAAACAAACACACGTTTTTACGTAATCACGAAACACCAAGTTTTTCGATTGCTTTTTTAGCTTACTGGTAGCAAATAACGATCTGAAAAAAAATCCTAAATACTAGGCATATAATATATTAGTAAGTCTACGATTTATTTTTTTTAAGTTTAATGTATTAGTACCTGTAAAAAAATGATAACTACGCTGAAAAATCCCAATAAAGTCATGTGCAAAACCGTCGTCTACGCGTAAGAATTTATTGAAAATAACAAAAAGTGTTAAATATTTTAAAATTTGAGATGTTTATCTACCAAACTCAATTTTTATATTTTTATTTTGACTACTAATTTAATTGTAGTAAAATATCTAAATAATGCCTTATAAACCGATGCGCTCGCTCGATGCATTCAGTCGCGCCCAAAGGCTTCTAGACGACGGACCTGTGTCGCCTGTGACGTTCGCCGCTCCCGTCGTAATTCTTGAATCGCGAGTGATTTTGTACTACGCGTAACCAGTTTTGAGACTGTATGAATATTTATTTTTTTATGTCAATAGTGTGACACTTTGTGATTTGTTAATGTTATTGATACATATTAATCTTTTGTATTGTACTTTTGGATAAACAAAATAATGTTTCGTTTGAATAAAGCTATCTTCAATATTAAAGTAATTTTCCTCCATGCCCCGCTCGTTTTCTCCTTGTTCTATACAAATAAAGTGATAAGCTTTATAAAATAGGACAAAATGACTTGCTATACTATACTCTCATGGTCTGCGGTCTTATGGCGAGGGAATACTACAGACCTCCCCGTCGTTCTGTATTACGTAAACAATAACACGTGCAATTCGTTTCAGACGTACCTTATAATACGCTGGTCACACTTTATAATTTGGTTTTACGAGTACTATAGTGAATGCCGTAATAGGTTACGATATTTTTATAGGGTACCTGAACATAACATGTCATAATCACAATAAAATCCATCCAGTATTACGCAATCTAGTAAGTAAAACTATGGAGTGCTAATAATAGCGGTTACGGACCAAGATTATTTGTTCCCGCTTCAACGCACACTACGATTATCAGTTTATAGTTCGAACGCACACAGACACACTGCGCTCCTATAATTACCTAATCTAATAGTGCGCCGAAACTGTTAGGGACTCTTAATGAGTAAACTGAAAATCAATAATTATAATTACACATTAATTTTTACATCACGGTAAAGTAGGTATTGTATTGCGCGCGCGCACATGCCGCCTATGCTTTGGCGGTACGGCGCGCCGCACCGCCAAAGCGGTAGGCGGCATGTTTGATCTCGTCAGTTCGCGCCGACAAAGACGCCGCGTTTGGTAGGCTAGTACAGTACTAGGCGCGCAGAATTACGGAAGAGATTTATCGTGATATTGGCAAGTAAAGTGATTGACCTACGTAGTGCGGTGACATGTTTGTTATGATTTGAATTTCAGAAACCTAAGATACCGAAAATTTGGTATCAATTCTTAGAGTATTTTATTTTGAGTTGAAACTAAGTATAGTGACTCTATACCAGCTGTTATCTTTAGTGCTTAAGGATAGCTATAGGGTTTCTGTTACACGTTGTATATCTAAAACGCCATCAAATCAAAATTATGTGACACTACATAATCAGCTTTAATATAATCGTTAATAATTATAAATTCCTCATAGATATGTGTCGTCTTCCAGTTTTTCATCAAAAACCCAATTTTATGAAAAACCTGCGACATATACACTAAATAAAACTCTCAAAACTGTAGGTACCAAAATTTATTTGGTTAAGGTGAATGCTCCAACCAACCCGCGAAATTCAAATTTTCTTACGTTTTTTGCAATTTGCACGCCAGTGCTAGGTAGTATGTTGATTAAAATATTATTAAGAAGTATAATCATCAAAATCATCAATACAACCCTCCAAGTTCATAAAGGTGTAGTAGGGCTGAATTTTTCTCTTTTTTTTGGTTCCTACACCTTTATGAACTTGGAAGGTTGTATTGATGATTATAATTCTGTAACTACATACGTCTTACAACCGCGAATAATATTTTAATCAACATACAACCTAGCACTGGCCTGCAAATTGCAAAAAACGCAAGAAATTTTGAATTCCGCGGGCTAGTTGGAGCATTCCCCTTAATGATGAAAAACTTACAATGCGTGCCACGAAAGATGAGACTTGACACACCACGTGGTTTGACATGCGCAGTACACGATTTTAGGTATCTTTAGCGATATCTAATCTCTTTCAATAAATATATATGTACCTAATATAAAAAGACAAATACGGGCTTTTTATTTATATACAAAAAAGAGCTACCTCTTTTTAGTAGTATATAAATTACTGGATGTATTTTAATGAAATTTAGAATCGAGAAGATAGCTTACCTTGGAATAGCACTTAGGCTACTATTTATAATGTACTTAATCATGTGTAACGTCATAGAAACAGCTAGTAGAATATAATCCAATAACAACTTTATTTAATTACTTATTACTTTTGTAAGTCAGTGTACTCAGGCACAACACGTGTGAACCGGTTAGTGAGTAAAGTAAAGAAGGTCATCGATATGTATGAATCCGTCGCTTTTTAGTAGTCATTCAAATTTGGTCGGATAACCAGCCGTTGCTTACATATTTTGGTTATTTGTTAATATTTACTTAATGCGAAACATTCCAAGCTGAATATTTTCACCATATATTTTTGACTAAAGGCACATGATTTTGGTTTACACCTACACATTTCGGATTGAGCCGGTTCCTTGTATTTTGCTGTCAAAGTTAGGACACCATCGTTTTGACTTTTAGCAAAAACGCATGCATGAATAGTTTTGAAACTTTGTATGGTTATTATTAGCGTCAAGAAGGACCGAATACAGTTTTCAGCGAACTTGTTTCTTGTCTAATTTAGGCGCTGCGATGTTTTTTCGGGTTTTCATAAAACCGCTATAACTTGAAAACTATAAATATTTTCTTAAAACTAATTGGGGCACTAAGGGGCACACATTAAGAGCTACTCGTGTATGTTTACTCTACAGGGGCACATGCAATGGTTGTAGAGATATACGATTCATCAAAACGTTACTCCAGCAGGAAATACAATATCTCAAAAACCTGAAGGGGCACAGATTTTTTTTTTGGGGGCACATTAGGGCACACATATAAGCTCTCTGGCCATGCACAATTTTTCTCTCTCCGATCATTCGTTTAGAATTTTCCTGCTAGAAAAACGTTACCCCAGCAGGAATCGTTTTTTCCGTTTTTTTCCAAAACGACAGGGGGCACACATTTTTTATTTGGGGGCACATTTACAGCAGATAGGGCACATATTATACGTTCTACTCCTATAACTCTAGGAGACACTTTCTTGCTGGGGTAACGTACACAAAGATGTCCGAGGGAAAAAATAAAAGGAATAAATCTTTATTCCTTTTATCTTTTCTTTTTTTTATGCCTGATTTTGTCTAAAATCCCTATATTTGTTTTTCTATTGTAGTGAAATCTTTTCTGTTTCTCCTATAAATTCCTGACGGTAGCTTTGTCGGTATGTCAGGGTGGCATCTCGGTCCACCAGGAGACCCGCCGGGACACAAAACCACAGAAACTTACGTAAA
Organism: Luperina testacea; assembly: GCA_927399505.1. Classification (NCBI taxonomy): domain Eukaryota; kingdom Metazoa; phylum Arthropoda; class Insecta; order Lepidoptera; family Noctuidae; genus Luperina; species Luperina testacea. Next base: position 3,244,828 of record OV656774.1, read on the forward strand.
ACCTCCGATATAGTGGGATATCAGCTCATTCTCTAATTAGTGATTTTTTTCCAAGAGATTGTTTCCATATGGCAATAGACAGGGATAAGCTGAATTAGGGTAGGGTCAAGGGAAGTCTTTATCCCTCTGTAAATACTACAGGCTAATAATATTCACAGGATGATGGCAATTTGTGTAGTACAGCCAGCTGACTTGTTGAAGACCCGAATGCAGCTCATGGGTCCTGGCGCCAAAGACGCGTCGTTTATGAGTGTCGCTCAAAATATCGTGAAGAACGAAGGGTTCCTGGGTTTCTATACGGGTTTATCAGCCGCCTTGCTCCGACAGGCTACTTACGGCACTGGCAGGCTTGGAGCCTTCAACGGATTTTTCGATATGTATAAAGCGTAAGTGTTCATTCTCCTTTAAGGCCAGGACTCTCGGAAATCTCGGAATCGACCTATTTTTGATTCAACATTAAACAATCAAATATTCTTTGTTTTAATCTGAAAAAAATATATGGCATAGTTTAACTAACATTCTTGATTATTCTATGGTTCAAAACACGATATTTACAACTTCACTCGATCATAAAAAATCGCAAACAAATCGAAAACAGCGAAGTTTTTAATCGTTTTTCAAGTCGCATTTGAAGTAGACTTAACTTTTACTCGCCAAAAATATATGAAAAAATAGGCAATGATGTATAGTAGAACATTCTACGGTTAATTTTTCTCAAAACTGATTTTTATTGTCTTAACAAGATATAATCTAAAAAGGCGGCCTGCGCGCTTCACTTCAGTAGCCCGCCGGGCGTTACCGAGGTAGGACCTGTGTCGCTTTTGCTGGCTCGCCGCGTTCCCGCTAATCGATCGAAATATACGTTATAATATTGTTAGTTAATTTCCGTGTTTGTGTATTAGTTTCAAAATTCAGTCTGTAAATATTGTTTAGGTTCTAGTATTAATAATTAAACTAAATATTAGTTTGTTATAATATAGTTGTAATATAGTGATAATTAAGATTAAATTATGGGGAATAAAAACAGAAGAAAGAAAAAAAAACGTTCAGCATTGAACTGCAAAGCTTAAAAAAAAATAAGGTAATTTTGATTATTATTTTTCTACGTATTTATAACTACCCACTTATAAGACGACGCGACAGAATAATATTGTAGTTGTATACGTATAGGTTCTCTTGCTTTCGTCACAGTACTAGCAGTAGCAGGTCGGTACCATAAATTTACAATTATCGTAATATCTGTAATAGATTTTTAACTTTACTACAACGGAATAAGGTTTATATTCAATTGCAAAATTTGAGTTTTTGAGTTTGTGTTTCTAGTTTTGTGATTGCATAGGTAAAATATTATATTTTTTCGAAGTGAAAACTTCTTTAGCATTATTGTGATTTCAAAATTTTATGAAACGAAAAAGCTACAGTAGAAAAAGCTACAGTAAAAAGAGACATAAGATTTAACGTGGGAGAAAATGAGATAGGAAGCATTATACCTACAGTGTTTTTGTTTTTTATTATTACAAATGACATCACATTTAATCCTATGCTACTAATTTGTGATGATGATGGTGATGGTGTTGGCGATGGCGATGACGATGGTGATGGCGATGGTGATGGTGATGGTGATGGCGATGATGATGGCGATGGTGATGGCGATGGTGATGGTGATGGTGATAGCGATGGTGATGGCGATGATGATGATGGTGATGGCGATGGCGATGGTTATGGTGATGGTGATTGCGATGGTGATGGCGATGGCGATGATGATGATGGTGATGGCGATGGTGATGGCGATGGCGATGGTTATGGCGATGGTGATGGCGATGGCGATGATGATGATGGTGATGGAGATGGCGATGGTGATGGCGATGGCGATGGTGATAGCGATAGCGATGGTGATGGTGATGGATGGATGGATGGATGGATGGATGGATGTTCTTTAGCATCGTTGTGATTTGAAAGTTTATGAAACGAAAAAGCGACAGTAAAAAGAGACATGTAAATTCATAAGATTTAACGTGGGAGAAAATGAGATAGGAAGCATTATACAGTGTTTTTGTTTTTTATTATTACAAATGACATCACATTTAATCCTATGCTACTAATTTGTGATGATGATGGTGATGGTGTTGGCGATGGCGATGACGATAGTGATGGCGATGGTGATGGTGATGGCGATGATGATGGCGATGGTGATGGCGATGGCGATGGTGATGGCGATGGTGGTGGCGGTGGTGATGGTGATAGCGATGGTGATGGCGATGATGATGATGGTGATGGCGATGGCGATGGTTATGGTGATGGTGATTGCGATGGTGATGGCAATGGCGATGATGATGATGGTGATGGCGATGGTGATGGCGATGGCGATGGTTATGGCGATGGTGATGGCGATGGCGATGATGATGATGGTGATGGAGATGGTGATGGCGATGGTGATGGCGATGGCGATGGTGATAGCGATGGCGATGGCGATGGCGATGGTGATGGTGATGGATGGATGGATGGATGGATGGATGTTCTTTAGCATCGTTGTGATTTGAAAGTTTATGAAACGAAAAAGCGACAGTAAAAAGAGACATATAAATTCATAAGATTTAACGTGGGAGAAAATGAGATAGGAAGCATTATACAGTGTTTTTGAAGGTTTCACTTCTACCACGTGTGAATTGCACAGTTGCTGTTTTTTTATTTAAAAATATGAAATTCGTTGTGAATGAAATAGGAAGAGTTCAATAAAAATACGTATTGTGGTGTTTTTGATTAGTAGATTTAATTAAAAAAACTTATTGACGAATTCAAGCAACCAAAAAAAGTGTTTTACAAAAAAAACAACCGACTCAAAAAAAAAACACTACAACGTGAAGAATATATTTTCATTTTTTGACACCGACTTTCGAAACTAAAGTTATTTTTCACTTTGTAGTGTTTTTTTTTTTTAGAAGTCGGTTTTTTTTTTTGTAAAAAAGTTTTTATTTTTCACTTTTTAGTTGTACTTACTAGGGATGTTATGGATATGAAATTTCGGATACGGATTAATTACGGATATAGGAATGATTATTATACCGGATACGGATACGGATACGGATATGAAATTATTTCGGATTATCCGTTAGTTTCGGATAATTTCGGTTACGGTTATTAATTTTTTTAGGAATTTCAAAAGTACAATACAAATAGTTAATAAAATAGTTTTATTTATATGTAACTATTTGGTAGGAATTACAATCAGTCTGTGAGTTATTACAGCTATTTAAATTAAAAATGAGTATAAATAAATGTTGAGTGTTATCTAATCTACCTAAAATGAAAATGTTATAATAAAATTATTACTTATACTTATTTAGTAATTTCGTATTCAAAGAAAATATTAAAATTAGATTTAAATTTAGAATGCACATTGCACATATATATTTACTATGATTTAAGTTTAACATAACAATCATAGCTATTATTATTATATTATATTATTATCTTGTGCCTCAATTAGGCTCCGCCTCTATCCGATATTATCCGAAACTTTTATTTCGGATTCGGTTACGGTTACGGATAATTTTTTATATCGGATATCCGATAGTTTCGGTTACGGTTACGGAGCTCCTTAACATCCCTGGTACTTACCTACCCCAAACAAATTCATATGTCACTACTTGCTATGTGAATATCAGTAACAAAGCTATTGAACACATCTGCTTTACCCTTTGAAGGGTACAGGCGTGATGTTATGTTGTGTGATTGCGATTACATATGCTATAGCAGCAATCGCGGTTGATTTGCTGGCATTTATTGAAGAGTTCCGTTGTTTGTCTCTGAAAGTCATCATCAGAACTACAAAAATAAAAAAAACAGCATGTTTGCAATTCACACGTGGTAGAAATGAAACCTTCAAAAACACTGTATAATGCTTCCTATCTCATTTTCTCCCACGTTAAATCTTATGAATTCATGTCTCTTTTTACTGTCGCTTTTTCGTTTCATAAACTTTCAAATCACAACGATGCTAAAGAACATCCATCCATCCATCCATCCATCCATCCATCCATCCATCCATCCTTCACCATCACCATCGCCATCACCATCACCATCACCATCGCCATCACCATCGCCATCACCATCGCCATCACCATCATCAACATCGCCATCATCATCGCCATCAACATCGCATCACCATCATCATCATCGCCATCACCATCGCCACCACCATTGCCATCGCCATCGCCATCACCATCATCAACATCACCATCGCCATCACCATCACCATCACCATCGCATTACCATCATCGCCATCGCCATCGCCATCACCATCGCCATCACCATCGCCATCATCATCGCCATCATCATCATCGCCATCACCATCACCATCGCCATCACCATCGCCATCGCCATCACCATCATCCTCATCATCATCATCACCACAAATTAGTAGCATAGGATTAAATGTGATGTCATTTGTAATAATAAAAAACAAAAACACTGTATAATGCTTCCTATCTCATTTTCTCCCACGTTAAATCTCATGTCTCTTTTTACTGTTGCTTTTTCGTTTCATAAAATTTTCAAATCACATCACAACGATGCTAAAGAAGTTTTCACTTCAAAAAAAAAATTGCAGATCTGTCTATTTACGATGGAGTTGGGCCCCCCTAACATACATAAAAAAAAAATAGAAATATCCGAATTGAGAACCTCCGCCTTTTTTGAAGTCGGTTAAAAATATAATATTTACAATCACAAAACTAGAAAGAAACTAAAGTAGGATGATGAAATTAAAATACTGTAGACGAGCAGCCCTATATTTCAAGAATAGGGCCGATTCACAATAAACCGTGACAGGGGTCAGCGAGTTCATTCGAACTGCGCTTTCGCGGCATTTGCCACGCGAGGACGGAGGTAACGCTAAATGCCTACTACGCTCGAAGATCCTGGCCTTAATAGCTAGGGTCACCAAATTTGGATCGGCGCTCCGCGATCCTCAACCATGGAGCGCCGATGGCTATTTATATAATGTGTAATTGTTTGTTCTTCCGAATAAATAAAATAAACGGCGACTTTGCGCATTATCCATATTGCCCGATCGCCTGATCCACAGACAACCGTCCACACCGAGTGCACTAAACGACTGAGGTGCCTTTGAGCATTGTCAAAAAACCGACAGCGCTCGGATCGGCCGCTCCATCGCATGTGCTCGAATCGCGCGCGGCACGTCCACAAAGGATCGCGCTCCTGCCGCGCCCGATCGTATCCATAACATGTCCTGTCTAACAGAGCAGGGTGATCTGTTACTCAGGAGCAGAGGCGGCGTTAAGCGTGGGCGACGTGGGCCATCGCCTACGGCCTCGCGGTACAAGGGGCCTCGCGACTCAAAAATGTTTAAAGCGAGAATAAAACAAAATAAGCCGTAATGGGTGCAACTCTGGATGGGTGTGACTCTGCAAAGTGTATTATATGTTATGGATGTGATTTTGGAATCTTGCCTAATGGCAAATCGCAAAAACTTCCCGATTAATCGGGACTATACGATGTTTACATATCGACGGGAGCAAAGTAAAAAAAGACAACTGCAATTTTGAGATTTTTGGTTTTTTGTAAAAACTAACTTAAAATATCATGTTCTACAACATAGCAAAAACAAAAATACAAATATCACCTTATTTTTGGTACTTTTGTCACGTAAAAGAAGACAACTACGCCTGTTTTGAGAAATTGCACGATGTAGATGCGGATAACTACCGCCTGGCCGTTTATACGCGGGACGCGCGGGGGACCAGCGGTCAGTCATATTGTGTCATCAGTCAGATGACATGTTCTACGTCGGCCGGCACGAATTTTGTTTTTTTTGGTTTGTTAAGTGATAAGTGTGTGTAAAAGTGTTATCATATTAGTAAACAGTTTGGGTTCAACACAATAGACATGGAAAGACGTAAATTATTGGTGAATTTGGGCAAAACGAGACGACAATGCGATATTATGAACCGAGAAGATCTATTTGAATTCCCACGTAGAAACGACCAAGTGGTAGTTAACACAGTTGTCATATTTTTAAGCGCAATGTAGATGCAGACAACTACAATATCTCGTAATTTAAACATAATTAGAAGAAATGAAATATACATGTGGATATATTATTAAATAATGAAGCAATGATGAAAATTTCAATAAATTTGGTTTAAAATTGACAAAATGGGAGCATTTTTTCCTATTATGCGCTCTCCTGAAAAGTAGCTGTTTTGTAGATGTCTCTTTTTACTTTGCGCCCGTCGATATATGATCAACCTCAAGATGTATAACTCAAGAACATTTTACACAACTATTGAATAAATAATTGATTTTTTGCAATATTGCAAATATCATAGGACTTATAGTTAGTACTGCTAAAGTTCATCACCCCTTTAGGAAACCCCAAAAATTTCATTATTTTTGCCGTATCTCTCACCGTTTCCGAAATATTTGCGTGTGCAAAAAATTAGCGCATATGAATACCATCAATAGCATAGGAAATGTATATCTCCACCTTTATATTAACGATTTGTAATTTTTCATTTAATACTTATTAATCTAATTTGTATTTTTATGAATAAAAACTTGGCAGTGTTAATTGTTTTGTTTGTTTTTATTATTTTATAAAATCCGTCTTCAGGTCGCCATAGAACAGGGCCTCGCGAAATCTGTCTTGCCCACATCAAATTTAGTTGTTGCCCCGCCACTGCTCAGGAGCATCCTATCTCAGACACCTTTCCCTGTTTAAGATTGTGCATTATATTAATCAGTGCCTGTTTAAGATGTTGAGATAAAAATAAAGATTTATATGACTATGATTATTATCTGTGGCTCCGTTTTGTTTTTTTTTTTTCAGTAAATACGGCGCCCCCTCATTTCCGGTAAAGATAGGGTTGGGCATGGTCGCCGGGGCATTCGGCGCGTGGATCGGAACACCGGCCGAAGTCGCGCTCATCCGGATGACCGCCGACGGCAGGCTACCACCAGAGAAGCGAAGGAACTACAGTAATGTGTTCAATGCTCTAGGCAGGTAGGCATCCTGGTTTTTAATCTAATACACTCAAATATCCAATTATATATAAATTTAACGGTAGGCACAATCACGTTTTTTTTTATTTATTTCATGTACTACCTACATATAATAATTGTATATAAGATGGACTTAAATCCGCAAATGCCTTTACTTGAAATTTCCTGATACCAATAATAACCGACCGAATTTCAGCCTAGGCGGCCAATCTCAAACAAGATGAGCCAAGTACGCAGGAGATATTATAGTGCACTTATTGTGCGATAGTAATAAAGGTGCAACCTTGCACTCTATTCCTTTACTCTCAAACTCGGACGGGTCACGGGATGGCAATCCGACCCGGGAATCGAACCCAGGGCCACACACGCTCAGCAGTTGCGACCACGAGGCTGTTATCGACTTAGGTAGTTGGTAACATTAGTGTTTGAACCAATCTCCACTTCTTTGGTTAACTTACAGGATTACGCGCGAAGAAGGTATAACGACATTGTGGAGGGGCGCTGGTGCCACAGTCTCGAGAGCTATGGTCGTAAATGGCGCACAACTCGGCTCCTATGCACAGGTCAGTGTTTTGTGATAGGAACACAAGGTTAATATTGCAGAAGGAAGGAAAGATCAGCACCCAAATGTCGGTACACACTTTCTATTACAATCCGAAGAATTTTCAAGGGAATTCGTAATCCAAGCCGACGAAGCTTTCGACTAATCTATTATGTTATTGCTCTAACATTGTCATGTTGCGCGATTACTATTTCGGTAATAATCAGGTCAGAACGTGGTGAACTGTGACGTTACCTGCTGGTCTATTCTGTAAAAATCTCACTGTAAAAATTTAGGTGACGTGAGTTTGAAGTGAACCGCCAATAGTGTCAATCCCTAGCATCAGGTGGAATGACAGCTCGGAGAGTTTTACAGAACAGCTTTACTGTTGTATTTGCCTCGCGAATAAATAAATCATTTCTAGGCTCGAGAAATGCTGCTACCGTTGTTTGGGGATGGCTTATTTCTTCATTCGGTATCCGCCATGATCGCCGGAATGATTACCACAGTTGCTTCGCTGCCTATGGACATCGTAAAAACAAGGTAACATCGTAATATGCTCATTGACGCACTCTGAACATACTTTTGTAGGAAGAATATACAGGGTTAAATCAAATTAGCATACGTAATAGAAATGGACATGTAAACGTGACGAAATAGAAAAAAAAAAACGTGTTGGGTCGGGGTGCCCAAGTCGCGTAGTAACGAAGTTCAAAATGAAAAGATCCAAGATCGAAATGAAAAGATCCAAGATCGCTACAGTTTTTGGAGCCGCTATCTTGGAATTTTATTTTGACCTCACTATCGGCTTCGGCACCCTCGAAAACCATGAAAATGACACCCAAGACGAAACATTTTTAAATTTTTGCAGCCGCCATCTTGGATTTTCATTTTGACCTCACTATCGGCTTCAGCACCCTCTCTGTGTCTTTTTCTATTATATTTATAAAAAATTCGAATAACGCTTTTTCGTTACGTGACGATTTCTGTCAGTTTACTCCTGTTAGCTCCGTTAAAGAACTTCGTTCCAAAAAATGATCTGATGTTATTTTTTTGGCCAAAGACCGCTGGTGGGTATTGTAGTTACTTGGAGTATGAGTTAAGGAAATGAATCAGAATCAGAATCAGAATCTGAATCGGAATCTGAATCTGAATCGGAATCTGAATCTGAATCGGAATCTGAATCTGAATCGGAATCTGAATCGGAATCTGAATCGGAATCTGAATCTGAATCGGAATCTGAATCGGAATCTAAATCGGAATCTGAATCGGAATCTGAGCATTTAAACATAATGGTAATCCATTATTTTTAAGTGCTCGATTCCGATTCTCCTCTTGAACTAAAAGTAAACATTTTTTGACATACCTGCACAACAAACATTCATCAGAAACACTTAAAACTTTTGCTATCGCGAGATAAGCGCTTGGCCAAGATTCCGTGCCGCTGAGTAGTACTATTTATTATTGATCGAAGAACATGGCTATCGAATAAAATTTATTTGAATTTCGAATGGCGCTTCAATCCACAGGTAATTAAATCTGAAAATGCTGGTTATAGAATCTCCAATTACATAGGTAAAGACCTATTATTATTAGTCAGAAAATTTATTCACTGTGAGTCGGACAACTTGCACCAATACTCCCATTCAAACATAGTTTTTTTTTGTGAATAATGACCTCCGATGCTAGGAAAATCCTGTGTTATTACATTGTATCCATTTGTCTAATAAGATTATTTTACAAAATTCGGGAAGCCAAAACGTGTATCAGCAGCAATACTGTGTGAGTAAGCGCTTGTGAAGTGGTGTAACGGGGGAATTGTATGAGTGAGTGATGGGTGTATGTCTGTATGAGGGTGTGATGTGTGTCGTGTGTATGTAGAGAGGGAAGGTGATTTGGGGTGTCTGTGGGTGTGTAAGTGTTCGTGATACTAATAATTATTTATTTGCATAGGGATTTCATCAGTACTTCTGTTTCATCATACTACAGTACTTATTACATACTATTTAACCTGTCTGTTTCAGAGTACAAAACTCCGAAAAGGGAGCAGGCCAATTTCAAGTACTGACCAGTGTTATCAAGAACGAAGGTGTTCTCACATTGTGGAGCGGTATGATTCCGACCTACGCGAAAATCGGGCCTATGACCATTCTTATATTTATATTCCTTGAACAACTCAACAAAGTGTATTATAAATTAACTGGCCAAATTTAATTGTTCCGTACCAAACAGGTACCGTTTTTAAAAAGATACAAGCAAGACACTAAAAAAAGAAATTGGAAATATGACCATAGATAAAAAAAGCAAAAATGAAAGTTACATTTTAATTTTTGCTAAGAAATGTAAACAAAAAATTAAAATTAAAAAATGTGGCGTCTTGTCTTTTGTAGGGCTCCGCAATGGTGAACGTTGATTAAAGTAATGTGTACATCTCACCGCATAAACAGAAGTTACTTAACCAGTCATGTTTAACAATGTTTACATACAATACTATACGGTATTTGTTTTAGAGAAAATACCACACGAGAATATTATCCACCCATGCATTATACCGAGACCACTGGACAGGAAGGACTCTTAGAGGAAATGCGGGTGTTCGTTTTTCTATAAAAACGCTCTCGCCTGTTTTCTTTCTGGTTAATGACCATAAACCATGTCCCTATGTTTCCTTTTTGATGATACATTATTTTTATAAGCACTAGAACCCTAAAAAAATGCCGATTTAAACCGCTGTCAACAGAGGCCTAGTGTACAAATTTGACAGCTAATAATGAAAAAAGAAAAACATAGGGAAACATAGAAATAAGAAGGATATATATACTGTATATATCCTTCTTATTCAGTTTATGAAATATCTTTTAAATTGGTCCAATATCGGAGGAGGAAATAGGCAAGGGCCAGACCTCGACTTTACGACTTTTTACTTAGGATTTTTCAAAAGTCTCTCCGTCCGCATTTGCTCTTAACACGAGGTTTCTGGGACGAAAATTATCGACGCGTCAAAATTAATCGTAAGTCAAGGCTGTTGGAAATTCATTCTATCACAAAATCATGGCTGTTTATGCGCGTTTGACAATTTGAACCTAGCTAATTATTAATAATTAATTGTTGTGTTGATTTTCGTTCCAGAAACTATGCATTAGGCCGAGATCGATAAACGTTAGGTACAGCTCGATTCAAACTTTATGGCGACTCTGAAGTGCGTTACTTGCTGCGCAGTAAAGTCAGAATAGGGCTGTACTTAGCACAGGTACCTGTCTCTCTCTTGAAAATGGTGTTTGACAATTGTACGAAAGTGACAGGAACAAAGCCCCATTTACACGATGCGAGTTTGTTGCTTGTTGCATACCATAAAATTGAAGTATTAAGTAATTGAATGGCAGCATCTAAACAACACGTAGGTTAGGAACTCTACAAGCATGTGTAAATCAGGCTTAATCAGAAGCAAAGGCAGATCACACACTACAACGCGCCATGTGACGGGGCGCAGATAATGCGTCCCTGCACGTGATTTTAAACATACAAAATTATTAAAAATGTCCCGGAATTTGGCTTCGTTTCCCGCGCCCCGTCGCGTGGCGCGTTGTAATATGTGATCCGCCTAAGGTAAAGCATATGCTAAGTACCCAACGCCTATTTATCTCTTCCTAAGGCATTAAATGGGTCTACTATGTAGATGCGAATGCCGAATAAGGTGGTTGCGACATACACTGGTGCAAAAACGTTAGACCACAAATTCTTTAAGAAGAAATCCACCGTATGAATGATGTTGTTCCGAACTCCGGTGGAACGAAAAACATTTTGAATGACACCGGATCAAAAGATGTAATACAAGTATAATTATCGAATCTACATAAAGTAGACCCCTTGAAATAGTGTAAAGGCTCCTTCAGACAGGCGCGACACGCGATAAAACCACGTGCGACACAAAGGCACCGCAAGTCGCGCAATCAGCGGTGCCTTTGTGTCGCACGCGATTATATCGCGTGTCGCGCCTGTTTGTAGGAGCCTTAACGTTGGCCGTCGGTCGCGAACCGTCTGCGTCGGTCACGCCCAAGCCCAAGACAGATGGACGACGTAGCCACAGACATAGTGTAGACTTACAACGCCGCGCCGGCGAAACACTATTTCGAGCCTCAAATGGCGAATCCGAGCAATTCGGTTATGTTTGATGTTCCCTTGACAGGACACATTTCAAGCCCATTGAATTACATGTCAGTGGTACACCACTGCCCCACCCATAAGCCTCTGTGGCCAGCCAGGCGACGGCGGTGGCGTACAAGTGAAAAAAAAAATTCAGACCTTTCAGACCTTGTCACTTTTCATCGTTTTATCGTTAGCACTGTTATGTATTAGTTATTATATAGACTTGAAATGTCACGGGAACACCGAAAACAATCGAATTGCTGCAGGTTTTGCCATTAAAGTTACCTTCCTTCCACTGGCTTATTTTGGTGGACTTGTAACTGCACTGATTACTCTCTAAAAATTTTCATTTGTGGGCCTGCTCAACTTAACAAATATATACCCTGGATTATATGATACCAACCGTCATGTTTTTCTTTAATAATATCATACACTAGTATTTTTTATAACTTTATAGCAATTTTTATTTATAATAAACTGTGAATTTTAAAATAAAAGTTTATTTTTGTAAATGACGTTCAAATTGAGGCAAATACCGCGCGAGATGCTATTGTATGCGTTGATTATTTTTCAGCGATAAGAAAGTCATGAGACTATTTGCGCTAGTTTGCAGTTGCACACCTCCATACGAGTTTGAGACACAATCGGCGCCAGCAAATTTCGTCCGGCATCACGCGCGGTGTTCGCTTCAGTTTGGCCAGAGCCTAATATGTAGGTTAAACTAAAAATAAACTAATAAAAAAACATGGAAAATAAAGTGCATTTCATTGAACGTTGACTATCCTGTGCCGTTTATCAGCGTATCGCAGATTGGCAATGTTTTAGCCACCGATAGAGATACCGTCTGTCCAATCCTACAGAGTTAATGCGCATGATGAGTTCATTGTAAATATTGAAGAGGAGCGGCGATATTATGCAACCTTGACGAACACCTGCACTAGGATGGAAACTGTTTGACAAGATTTCACCGGTTTGAACGGAAGCTGTGCCTGTTTCGTATAACTATTTCAATAGATGCACTAGGTGTTTCGGCGTGCCCATTTCCAGTAAAGTATTCCACAACTTTGGCCATTTCACCGAGTCGTACGCCTTGGAGAACTCTACGAAGCAGATATAGGCCGGCTTGTTAAATTCTCGGGCTTTCTCAATAATCTGACGAACAATTAATGTTTGTTCCCGGGTGCCTTTCCCTTTCGCAAATCCAGCTTACTCTGGTGCAATCTCTTTGGACAAATGGGCCTTCGTTAAGAATATGGAGCAATATTTTGCTGGCGTGTGGATGAGTGCAATAAGGCGTACCTACGTACTTACCAAGCTGTACCCTATGAAAAAAAAAGAACCTAAGAAAAACTAATTCAGCTGATCAATTGCAAATATTTTATACTGTGGCATGGATTTTCCACGAAATTTTCAGCGGTGCATCGTAAATAAATACGTCACGCATTGCCAAAAAACGATGAAAACTGCGTGGATATACTATTTTCATATGCCTACCCATCTTTGAACGCAGGTACAGGGTAGTCATCATTATCAGCCTAGTAGTAGCAGTAGATATTAGTAGTCCACTGCTGGACATAGACTCGGTTATTCCGTTTATCCCCCACACAAACACACTACAAAGAAACTCATGTCCGCTCATTTACATTTGGCCGTTGCAAAGTAATGAACTGAGGGCTCTAATTAACAGAGCTGAAATTTTTCTAAAAGATTTTAGAAATTGTTTATTAAATTTTGAGATAAAATCTGTTCCACAAAGGTTTTGAGATTTACAATAATATCATGTTTTGTTTTAGCGTCTGAATTGAGAGCACTCTTCATAGGGCGATAACACATTTAATTTTAAGTCTTAGAAATTTTTAAGCCTTTGTTTTAGGTTTATATTATTATTTACAAATTTTCCTATATGTTTCACTTTGTTACAAAGACGACATGTTTATCCAACTAAGCATAATGTCAATTCTGGGATATACGTTTCCGTGCATCCGCCTTAAAGTGGATTTTTTGGGGTGGATTAAACGGAATAACCAAACGGAGCTTATAGATGTGTAGAGGATAAAATCAAACACAAATTGTTATGTACGTAGGTATACGATTTATTCATTAAATCAGTTCTTCTTTTAAATGAATTTATCACCATTGCCACTCTTCGGTAAACTCTTGGTCTGTAGGGAAATGCCTCCTGAAACAAATGCAAATAACTATGTAATTAATTAATTATTTATTTAATGTAAATAACTGTGAGATAGAATGGTTCATGAATTATTAACTGCAAAGCGGTTATTCCGTTTAGTCACCCTAATAAGTCCACCCTAAGGTGGATATGCGGAAACGCATGTCGGAGAATCCACCCTAGGCCTAGTTGGATAAACGGATGTCGGTTTGTCGGATGGATGGGTATGCAAGTACATAATTATAACTAATGAAATTATGAAGGCCCAAGTCGTCGTCACAGAACTAATTTTTAGGTTAGCGGTTAGCAGAAACAGAGGTTAGCAACATTCTTCCACCGCGTCTGCGAGTCTTTATTTCGTGAGTGAGCATGTATTCGCTTACCTCCTGTGCGTGGGCGTGGCGGGCGAGGCGGGCGACGCGGGCACGGAGCGGCGCGGCGCGCGCGGCGAGCCCGGCGTGCGGCGCGCCACCTCGCCCAGCAGCGACAGGCACGAGCGCGACAGGCGCTGGCTGAAGTTCTGTCAAATACACGCAGCACTTAGGCACCTGTCGCACCACCGACGAGGAAGTGATATATCTATATAACTCCGATTTTCGCGCTCTAGAATCGCCTGCGGTGGAACAGGAGCCTTAGGGCGAGATTCACAGACCGCGCTTTGTTACTAACTTTGCTAAGTGAAGGAAGCGTTTTAAGCAATAAGGTTCATATTCGTATGAAACGCTTGTTTACAGTCGCTAATACGAATATGAAGATAAGTGAGCTCTGTGAATCTCGGCCTCAGGGTAACTGCAGCCCTCGCCAACTGTCGATGACGGCGATGAGTTACCAAAGTTAGTTAGTCATTTAGTCAGCGTGCTTAGTAGGAGCGTACCTCTACATATAAAAAAAGACATGGCGTGTGTCTGGCTGGCAAAGAACAAAATCATCTGTGCTTACAAAATCACAGATGATATTATTTTGTATGAGGATAATAAATTTGCAAGATGTTTGGCAAGGCCATATTAAGGCCGCATTGGGCTGCAGCGCAACGCATTGCAACACAAAAAAGGCCAATGTGGCCCGCTTGTAATGTTCGATGGTTTATACAAAATGTACGCAAGTGACGTGGGAGGTTTCTTGCATTGCTGTGCGGACCGCCTAAATGTGCATAGACATATAAGCATCAGCATTAACATATATAATAATTGAAATCGGATATTTTTCAAGCTGATTACCGGGAGACAAGATCCTTTCATTTCACGGAGGTCAATCTTCCTGAAGAGCTCACACAGCAAGAGCTCATGCAGGCTAGGGGTGCGAGGACCGAAGATCTGCTCAATGATTTCCACCACCTGCGTTTACATAAATAATATAATGACGTGATCAAACCGAGAGTGAATAGGTTACTTCTAAGCATGCGTGCTCCATGGTCGTGGTCGAACGCGAGCCTATGAGGGTACCAGACAGAGATGGCGATAGGTATCTTAAGGGGGAAGCGCTAAGGTAGCCCGCGAAATTCAAATTTTCTTACGTTTTTTGCAATTTGCTGGTCAGTATTAAGTTGTACGTTGATCAAAATATGATTCGCGACCGTAAGAAATATGCATTTACAGAATTGTAATCATTAGATTCAGTAATACCTACAACTTGTTAAGTTAGTATAATCCTAAAATGTCAAGATTTCATGAAATAGTCATTCAGTAGAATCCACACAACCAAACCATCAACCAAACCATCAACACAACTCTCTCAAGACCAAGTAATCACTTGGTCTTGAGAGAGTTGTGTTGATGGTTTTAAT
Organism: Luperina testacea; assembly: GCA_927399505.1. Lineage (NCBI taxonomy): Eukaryota > Metazoa > Arthropoda > Insecta > Lepidoptera > Noctuidae > Luperina > Luperina testacea. The sequence continues at coordinate 3,260,491 of OV656774.1, forward strand.
GATTATAATTCTGTAAATACATATTTGTTACGGTCGCGAATCATATTTTAATCAACGTAAAACTTAATACCTACCAGCAAATTGCAAAAAAACGTAAAAAAAAAAGAATTTCGCGGGCTACCCTGGCGCTTTCGCCTTAACATACCGAGTCCAGCTCCATGCCTCGGAGAGCACGTAAAGACGTCAGTCCTGTGCCTAATCTCTCTCCAATAATGAGAGTGAGGAAAGAGAGAGTGCACCTGTATCTGCGTTCACACTTGTGTATTATGTATATCTCTGCGTAGGATGCGAATCTCAGATGAGGTTGGCCGGTGCTACCGAAATGCTATCTGGAGAACATAATTATTACCAAGAGATTCACTGAATAGCGACCGAACAGAGGGAGAGATTAAAGATACGGGACAAGAAATCAAGATTTACTCACATTAGGATAATTTGGCAGCAAATCAGGCAATAATGACAAGTCGATTTCGGCACCGGCACACATCTCGAAGAGGAGGTGTCCCAGAGACAACGCCTCCACGTGTTCCAACTGTGCTGCCAGAGCTATCGGACACCGCGGCTGCGCGCCAATCAGAGTGTTCTCCAAACCGCATATCCTGTGATTACATAATGCGTTTGCACTTTTAAATAAAATATATACTTGACCATATCGCTTTAACACCCTAAAGTTGAATGCTACTTACTGGTCATAAACGACATTATTTTTGGAATTTTGGTTCCAAAAACAATGTGACTGTTTGATAATTTCAACATTAGTTTTTTTCAAGTTTTAATCCACTACTTTACTATTACTGCTAATTTAAGTAAGCTAGTCCAAGTAATTGTTATTAAAAGCGGCCAAGCAATAATTGAATCCACTACATATATTTAACAAGTGTAACAAGTCAATAGTTGTTTTGACTTTCCTATTTGTAATGTATTACTACAACAGCTATCTTATTTTAGACAGTATAATAGTAGGTCACACTTGGGCGCCATTATTCGTTAGTGGCGCCCAATTGGGCCAATTTCTACTTACCGCGCGACGCCATTCTGTACGACCACATTGCCTGAATGCAAGTGACGAAAAGGCGGAAACCCTTTCTCCTTTAGAAAAAGTAGTCCTTCTAACATTTGACGACCGAACCTCGCGACTTGCCAAGCTGGGAGACCAGTGCCCGTCGATCCGTACTTACGCATGTACTCTTCGTTCCATGTACTCTGTAATATTTTAATAGGTTTGACAGTAAACCATCCATGGTTTTATTAAAAATGTTTTATAAATATCCTGTGTTAAAAAGCTGTAGTAAATAGGTATATTTGCTTGTATTGTTTGTGGGTAAGATGAAAATTATGATTATGTTGTTTTACCTTATAAATTAGATCCTTTAGGCTTCCTCTAGCATTAAACGGCAAGACGGTGAGAGCATGCCCATTGCATAGCTCTAGATCTAAGACGGGATAAATGTATGGATGGTGGAGAGCCCGAAATAGCTCCATAATCAGCGTCTGTGAACGTTCACCTTGCTCGATCGGGCATTTGGAAGTCAGCGGTACCTGAAATAGAAGGCTATATGTAGCTAGATACTCTGTACGTCATTGTACGTTACTCTACCGACTTAAGCGCCGCGCATTCGCACATACAGCCTTTGTACCTAATATTGCACATGATACGTAAAAAAAAATATATATAAAATATCTGTGTTTAACGAACATTCAAGGCGGTCGGATTTATTTCACCATACAAATAGAATCGACCCGCACCCTGATTGCGTAACACAAACTCTCAATTTGAATAATTTTGGAGCATATTGCTAATCCATTGCTCTATATTTTCGAAAAATGTGTCTGCTCAACAACGTAAATAACGCAATGAATGTTGTTGAACTGTCAAAATGAACCCCATTGCTACTGATAGTGTTACGCATTAACCCTGCCGTTATCACATCAGCAGTGCGATTCTGTAACCATCTCACCGTGAAAACTTAGGTGAAGTGAGCGTGGAGTGAGCTGTCAATAGTGTCAATTCCTAGCAAAAAAAAAAAAACTCACATCACCTAAGTTTTCACGGTGAGATTTTTACAGAATCGGCCGGCGGTAAGTGTAGGGATCACCTACATACTCACTCGTAGATAGTTAATTGTGCTTTAAGTGGAACAACACTGAGAACGCCACTTATGTATGGAAAATATTATACATACAGCCTACAGGTTGGCTGGGACATCGACGCAGAACCTGTTACCATGGATTCAATGCATGATTCCGAACCGGCGTTCATATAATTATCGACAGTAATTAAAAAAAAAATTGCTGTACCATACATTTCGACCGCGTAGGTATTGCACTTTCTATGAAACAGCGGATTTTTTTATATTCGACGAAAAATTTCTTGAATCGTCAGTAGTGAGGGCTATGCTGACGGAGATAGAAAACTGGAGGGAAGTTGCCTCCTTCTGTGAGACCGTGATGGTCCAGAAGGAGGCTGCTGAGCAGGATCGCGAGGGAGCCGATCCCGCTCGGAGAAGAAGGCGTCAAGGAGGCAACCACCTTACACGCCGAAATCCCCGACTGCATCATTTAATGCAGTGAGATACTTTGGAATCGAGACTTTGGAATCGCGGGCGCTAAGAGCGGGGACTCCGATTGTCCACCGAGTGATTTCAGGAAATACGGTGGCACTGTGATCACGTGCTGCCGCTCATAGCGAGGCTCAAGTGAGACCCCTTTATAGTCTCCCCAGGGACGTGCCCTAACAAGCGTTGAACTGAGGGGGTTCCGGATTGGTCTATTAAGAGGTAATGGTACCTACCCCCTCCATGTGCTGATGGTGATCACCGGGGTGGTTTTAGTGAAGTAAGAATCCCACACTCCCTGGTCTTTTCCCCCAAAGTCCGGGCGCCTTTTGAAGGTTTATCCCCGAAAACAAAACTAGAATCATGTGCTGAATTCGTTACAGTTTGCGCGTCTATATCCCTGGCCCTGCCACCCCTTTACCTATACCTGATCGAGTGTTTCCCTTCTGCAAAGAAAAAGGATAATTATACATTATACAACAATATAACATACCAATGTCAGAAGTCTATCGGTCTTGATAGAGTTGTCGTGTATGGCGAACCAGTGTTTGTTGAGTCGGGAGCCGATCGAACCCAGTGCCGACAGCAAATCGTATCTGCAATGGTTTAGGTATTTCAGTAGGTACCAAGAATTTTACTGATCGGCACGAATTCTTTAGAACAATATAGGATAATTGTTCTTCAAAAAGGTCCGGTACATAGTACTGCCCCCGATAGTTAAAAAGACGTATCTAACAAAAAGTAAAAACGGAGAAATAAATGTTTTAATGAATAAAACGGGAAATCGTATGCTGTCTTCGAGTAAATTAATATTTTACATACTTAAAGTTGAAAATAATACCCTCTAATAATAGGCTTTAACCTGGTTTAATAATAACATGAATTTATTAAATGATTATAATAAAAATAATGAAAAAACAGTTTCATCTTAGCATAAAAAATTAGGGAAAATATTACATACCGTAGAATCACATTACTTTAGCCCTGGGGAGTAACTTTGGCCCTAACTTGGAAAAAGATTAAACTTCCCGCCACACTGTTATATTGTCAATTTTTGCAAAAATTCACACTATATTCGGTAGATGGCAATGTAGGCTCGTCGGTAAAACAGTCATTCATTCTCTAAAGTAACGCGCTTATTGGCTAATGGAGCAGGTTTCGACTTGTCGGTTTTTTACCAAATTGTTACTGTGCAAACTTTCTTCTGGAGCGGATTAATTAGGTAAGTTTGTGACCTAAATTATTTTTCATAGTTTTATCTTGAAAAATTTAATATAGTTTGATTTTTCCGACATAAAATGGTGTTTTCTTTCCTATAGAATTTCGTTTTATTGATATCTTTACTCCATATTTGAGAAAACTAGCGATTGGGAAACAAAAAAAATCAGTGGGTCGAAGTATACACGTCCAAAGTAAAACATTGGCCCAAATTTTGACAAAAAAAAAATGTACTAAAACACTGCAACATTTTTCCTTTTTTCACTTATAACGTTTACTTATATCCTCTTTTATATACCGATTTCATCAAAATAGATTAAGAGCTGATTAGACCAGAAACATGGAGCGAAAAAGAAAAAAAAATCAAAATTTGGAACAAAGTAATGCGATTTTACCGGTACTTAATTGAATAGACGTAAACGGCTAGATGCGTCCTTTAAATTTCAAACGCTTTTGGCTGTACTTTTTTTCTAAGTATTTAGTTTATCTATCTAATAAATGATTTTAACATAAATGGGCGCATATAGGTATTTCCGCCTTTTTTCTTAAGAATAAGAAAGTATGTAGATAGCCCTTGGCTTAGGTAAAATGTTTATAAAATATTTAATAATCCTTTTATCTAAGGTAGTATATCAGAAATAGTACAGTAGGTTCGTGGTTATCATATAAGTCATAGCCTAATTTATTATTTGTAAATAAAACACAATTTTTTATTCAACGTAAAGTAATTAAGACGATTATGGCAAATGCGCCTATGCTAAAACAATTTTACGAAGTAAATAGGGCGCAAGTGGTCAGATGTGGTCTTTTTTTCTTAATGTAAAAACAGTTTTTTTTTAGCGCGTTAGTCGCAAATACCTATTTGCGTCTTATTAACTTCCTTTTAGAAATAGGGACAAATATGCGCCTTTTATATTACTGAACTAAAAAAAAACTATAAAGTATAATGACATTATCTACATAAATGCGACTTTTTAATTAAGTTTCACATAAATTCGTCTTTTCATCTTCAATCGGGTGTAAAAAATGAACAGAAGCGCCCTATTTTGTTGTGCTAAAACCGCACTGGAGGAAGTTAGAGAAATATAAAAAATACAGGCAGATGCGCGTTTTTTTTCTGATTTCGGCAATATACATAACTCAAATCTGGAAAAACTGTTAGATGCGTCTTTTTTCCTATCGGGGGCAGAGTAGGTAATCGCAAACGGCGTGCGTGTATGACCAGCGTATGAACGAGAATCGTAGCAGGTGGCATTCTGTAATTTCTGACTACCACGAACGTGATAAAAAAATGTGCTTTTGAACAAAACGCTGACTAAGCAAGTTCATCTTATTTACAACTAGCTGCGCCCCGCGATTTCACGAGCGTAAATATCGATCCCGTGGGAATATCGGGATAAAAAGCCTATATGTTAATTCAGGGTGTCAGCTACCTCCATACAAAATTTTATCAAAATTGGTCCAGCCATTTGAGCGTGAAGAAGTAACAAATATATCTATGTAACAAACATCAACACACAACTCACCTTTCGCCTTTATAATATTTGTGTGATTAGACCACTTACTTTCATAGGCACAGGTATAAACAAGTACACACACACACACACACTAAATAATTCTACATAAAAACGACGCAAAGGGTTCATTCTCTCTCATAATTATAAAATCGCAGACTAAGGATTGTATCTGGAGGCAACGCAAATGGCATTTACGTTCCAATTACTGAGTACTTACCTATGGTAAACCGTCCCCAAACATGATTATTAAATTATAGATTGTCTCAAGTACCTATCAATAATTGAGAAAATATTGCTGAGGCGATAATATAGTGGCGGTAATGATTGATAAATGATTTCATTTCTGTTAGTAGGTTTGTACAAAAAAATCAATCAATCGTAAATAAGAGCAAACCCAATTCAAATAAAAAAAAATAGTTTTTGTTAAGCTAGATGAGGTCGACGTTTCCTGTCTGGCTAGATACTCCCAGAAAAGAACTCAAGAGGTCACAGTCTCGTTTAAAGTCCAGATATGATCTTGGTCAGATCATGTGAAGACCATGTAGATAGATGTTTGAAATGCTCTTTTGAGGAAAGAACCACACAGATTGAGCGTCCACGCATTTAAATTGTCAGTAAACGTGCAGCGCAACTCAAAACTTAAGGATTGCATACGTACCTCGGCGACTGTGACAGGTATTCTGTGCAAATAGCCAATGCAGCCGAGCTCTCCATAGAGCGATCACCGGCTCTACAGCAAAAGAAAAACGTAGCTATTATGTTAAACAAATACCGAAGTGTAAGCTTTCCAAAGAAAATTATGCGTCGCGACAAATGACGATCTGAGACTGGAGTTGGTAACCCGACAGAGAGAAAACTTAATTATTAAAGAGAATATAATTAAGGATGGTATATTATGATATTTAAAGTTAGTTTGTTTTTATGGGTTGATTTAACCGAGAATTGAGTAAAAAATGGCGCGTGATTGAAGAGGCATTTCGGTAGTTGACTGCTATAGGGTGATAATGATGTTGGTGATCAATAACAAACGTAAGTTCACCTGGGAGACGCAGGGGGTTCCAAGGGTGAAGACTTCCCTGAGCCGGTGCCGATGAGTGACTTGTTGAACAGTAGCTTTGCCAAGGAGTCTATCTTCTGCGCAACCAGCGGGGCGCGCTCGGAATTCTCTTCTAAAATATTGCGTTGTGGGATTATATTCGCCATAAGGTGAGTATAGACAATAGCATTTACTGGTAACAGAACACCGAGCATTCGCCGTTTTTAAATTTTATCGAACCGCACTTCGAACACGACGCTCGATGTTTTGTTACAACCTGATTTTAAAACCAACGAGCGTATTGGTGTAACCTTTTATCGAGCAAGGTACGAAGAGTCCCTGTACTCGTAGGTCCGACATTTCAACCATTAACGCAAGGTAGAAAGAAATGTTACAGGTAAATGCTCACTCGCCGTGAGTATTATGTCGAACGCAGCGTCGAGCATTCGCAGAAACGTTATATTATAAGTATGGAAATGCTTTTGGAAACTGAGCTTTTGCCTGTATTGTACCATTTGTAAGAACGTTACATGGAAATGCTCGAGAAAATGTAGCTAGTGTATACTCACCTTTATATACCACTATTGTACAGTCAGGGAAACTAATTATTAAGGTGAAAGCGCCGGGGGTAGCCGAAATTCCAATTTTCTTACGTTCTTTACAATTTGCAGGTAGTTGAACAAAATATGATTCGCGAACGTAACAACTTGTATGTATTTATAGAATTATAATAATTAAAATCATCAATACAACTCTTGAATATACGGACAATTCATGTTGGTAATCAATTACTCAAGCTAATTTATTTCCCTGAATTTACAAGTATAATTTTTTTATGGCAAGAAAAAGAGTGAGAACTGAGATGACGGCAGGTGAAGTAGGACATGCTGCCGACCTCGGATAAAAAGAAATAAGGGGATGAGGGTGATAGATGATTAGGTATGATCGATGATTTATTTTAAGAAGAAAATAAAAATAAAGCAGTACTTGAGCTACAAGCGAACGATGATCCTTCCCCATCGTCTTGCCTCCCAGCCTCTTGCGGTAGCGAGAACGAAAGTGAAATGTGTAAACTATATGCCGTTATTATAAAAAGACCATCGTACGCCGAAGAAAAGAGAGAAGAAAAAAGTAGGAAAAAGTTTAGAAGATAGAATAGCTAGCATTGAAATAGAACTTAGTGGACAGATTGTTTCAAAAACTATCGATAGCGTAAAATAAACTGCTATAATAAACGGAAAATTAATTTCATTTCAATCGAGAATCAGAAATCATCAGATCATCAATATAATATTATATAGACTCACCTTCACTTTCTTCCCTGTCAGTGGATACTGATCGTATCCTGAATGCATTCCGTTTGTTGGCTGCGGCGATGGACTCCGGGTTCAGCTCGGCTGCAGACTGCGCCCTCCTGCATGCACCGCGACGTTTCTTCTTCCTGTAGCTACTCCTCGGCCGCTCCTGGTAGAACCGGTCGTGACCAGTCGTCTCAGGCTCCTTCTGCTCTTTGCCTTCATTATTCGCTTTCATATGCTGGTACAAGTTGAACATCTTCGCTGATTTCCTTAGTAAGCACAATCTTAGCTTCTCTAACTTATGTTTCATCAATGACTGTGTTAGTAGATTTCTTTAGGAATCTTCATTACGCACTCACTTCAAAAGAATCACTTTTAGAACTTTCTTTAGTTTTCACTAGAGGAGGACGAGTTACTTATTTTAAATTTTTAACTATCTAAAATGAGTAACTCGTTTGAATTGAAATATTTTTATGTTAATTAGTTCTGTAAATGTTGTAAAATGACGACGGACATAAGCCCTGTGTGGAGTAGAGGGCGGTACCGCTGCGACTCCGTGAACTATGTCAACAGTAGCTAATTGAAGTCCTACAAGTACGGCATTAGCCGACAACTGGGCCCACGTCGATATTTATTACCCTGATGCTAGTCTCTTACGTGTATATCTATGAGTTTCATGTATTTAATCCAATACGTAGGTATTGAAGCTTGTTTAAATGGGTTAGATATTTAGAATTTTTTTAATATGAATAAAGAAAGATGGCCTGGCCTATCTGTTCTAATAATAAAGGTGAAGTTTTTTTGTATTTTTGAAGGCGCTAATCTCTGGAAGTACCAGTCGGATTTAAAAAAATAAACATCACGCTAGGGCCCTAAGGAGCCAAGAAAAACAATCAGAAATAACGCTAAAACGCGAAAACGAAATAATAGCGCGGGCAAGCGATGCCAGAAGCTAGTTATTAATATTAGGATGGATCCGCACATTACTAAATTACTATAACATACTGATTACCTATAGTCATTTAGTAATTTCGTAAAGAACAACGCAACAAAAAAAAAACAATCGAGGGAGTTACGCGTTACACCGAAATGAAACGAGTAAAAATCATAAAATGTGATATTTCAATAATCATCGAAACTTACACTTAGCTTTACTTTTTTAATATCCAGCTAACATTGTCATTCTGTGTACTTGACAAATTATAAATGCAGTAACAAAAAAAATGGTAGATACAAAATAAACAAAACATATTATGATTTATTTTAAACCTTATCAAACTCAAGCTGCTGAAGAATTTCGGGTAAATTTATGTACCTAGCTCGCCGGGAGAAGTGCCTAGTGACCCTAAATAAAATGGGATAAGGCAGACCCCAAACCGGCCTCACTGCATTCATCATCAGCTCAGAGCCTTATAAGATTATTTTCGAAATCATTTCGTTTATTTTGTTTTTAAAACAGGCCACGAAACGGTACAAAATTAACATACGATACAAAAAAAATGGAATAGTAAAAAAAAAATCTTAATGGCAAACAGATTTGAGAAGACATTCTGGTTTTACATTATTTCTTAACAATTTTTATTCACACTTAGTGTTTGGGGTGTTTTGTCTTTTTCCGATGTGCCTGGTATAAGGTTTCTAGTAAATAAAACGTGACAAGTGTGTGTATTGTGAGCCTCAGGTAGTAGGGAGTGAACCCTCGCCAGAGCCCCAGCATATTGGAGTCTTGGCGAAACTTCTGGTACACATCCCGGTGGGTTCCATTACTCGTTACTTGGTATCTAGAACAGAGATTCACTAGTTATACTAAATACTAAAGACCAGAGGAGCAATTCCCGTAATTTTAAGAATGTTCACAGTCTGATCTCAGTCTCAATCTGTCAAAAATACTTATAATTTGCCTAAATTTTAGACATTTGTTTGTCGCTGAGATGAGACTGTAACCAGATTTCATCGTTTTAATTACGAGAATTGGCCTTCAGACATCGGCGATCCGGCAGAGAACCAAAGTTGTCGACATAGCTCACAGAATAAGCAAGCAGAAGCGGCAATGGGCAGGCCATGTTAACCGTAGAACCGCTGACCGTTGGGGCAGACGTGTTCTTGAGTCCCCCCCGTGGGTTCCCGCATTGTCGAGGCGGGGGGGCCCAGTAGCCGTGGTTTTGAGCCCCACGGTGAAGCTAAGAGGAACCCGAGGAGGGGCCGCTCGTCAGGGCTTTTGCTACCAAGCCGACGACGTAGCGGCCAAAAGTAGGTTGCGGTGCCGCTTGAGCGGCATCGCAACTGAGGCGGGCCGCGATGTCGTAACGGGGGCGTCGCGGCTGAGGGTTGAAGGCCGCGGCGGGAGAGGAGTGCCGGTATTACGGTGCGCCGCTCTCCCTACCTTCCGCGGCCTTGACGGGGTCGCCACCGTAAGATGGCGGACGCGGTGGGGCTGCAGGGGAAGAGGAGTGTCGGTATTACGTTGGCCGCTCTCCCTATCCTCTGCAGCCGAAAATTGGCAGGCGGCGGGGCCAATGTCCTGACCCGTCGCAGGGGGGACCAAGGGTGCCCAGACACGGGGACGTCTGGCGCCCATGTGCTGGTTTGGTCCCTGGGGTGGTCACGGCGTGCTATGTGTTCTAGTGCGCCGGTGATGGGGAGTACTCCCCAGAGGAGGGTCCGGCAACGGACAGCCGCGGCGGGTTCGCGGATGAGTGCTAACGCGTGCCCGTGTTCCCGCCGTAAGCGGCAGAGGAGGACACCGTGGAGTTTTAGTGGGTTAGAGTCCCACATAACTGCACTATCTCCCCGTGATAGTGCAGTATGCATGAGCATTTCTCCACGATAAAAAAAAAAAAAAAAAAAAAAGACGTGTTCTTGAGTGGATACCGCGAATCGGCAAACGTAATTTTGGACGTCCTCAGGCTAAGTGGAGGATGGCTGGATGAGAGTTGCCAGAAATCGAGTTAAATGGCGTGCAATATTAGGAGAGGCCTATGTTCAGCAGTGGACTGCTGTAGGCTGATGATGAAAGACCAGACAATAGATGGGGAGATGAAGTTTATGAATGAATATCTTGAACTGAATATCTTGATCTTGTATGCATGAGCAGATTATGTGCGAGACAGGCCCGTCAACGTAGCCGGGAAAGTTTGGATGGGTGAGGCCCAAGACCGTCATAATTTTTTTATATTTAACGGTTTCCTCAATCGGGTATTTATGTCTCAATATTATTATTAGGCATTTATATGATGTTAGCTCCTAAGGTAGTTTTTCACACAGCCATTACCTATTTGCACTTCTTTTTGATTCAATGGTAAAAAATATATTATCATGTTAGATGAGATGGGCCCAGTAGGCGGCTACGCCAGCTGCGGCATCAGAGGCGGTTTTCAGATCCTCAGAAGTGCAGTTGTACGGGCACTTTGGACTCTCCAACAGAATTATGGAACCTAAATATTGTGGAGCCAATAAATAAATCTTATACGTAGCAGTATAATGTTCCCACTGCTGGGACACAGGCCCCTCTCAGTGAGAGGGAATAAAAGTGGTTGGTAGATGTCACAATATTAAGGTCCTCACTCATTATAACAGCACCGCTCCAACACAGCATATAACTAGTTCATTCAAGTTAGGATTTTAAATCAACTGCATGAGTCGATGACAATACAGAATAGTGGACAGGTCACGGCCGGCGGCGCGACGTGTGACAGCTCGGAAGCAGCGCGCTTCAAGCGAGCAGCCCGCTCCCCGCTGAAGAAAGCTGCAAGCGGTATGCACCTCGCTCCCGCGCCCGCAAATTCTCAGACTCACTAATGTTTCCGAACCGGTCTGTAAGCTGCAAACTAGCCATTGGCGCGTAGACTGTGAGCTACCAACTAGTAAGCGGCGCGTGAACAAAAAGCTGTCACTTCACCGGTGGCCTGCCAGCTGCGAGCGGTAGTCTTCCTGACGGCGCTTTGGCGACAAGCGGGTGGTATTTTTCGAGGCGGTGCCGGGCCGTTACTGCGCTGGAGCGGTGAGGTTATAACAAGCGATGACTTTTATAAGAAGAAGTGTTACCTTGTTTTGAAGGTATCCAAAGGTAACGTCGCCACCGCGGTGACAAAACTTGACAACATGGATGTATACAGGTGTAGTAAGAAACCGCGTGCTCTCTTTCTTTCCGATAAATAATTTCGAGCCTGCAAGCAAATTCAAATACTTAGGTAGGTACCCTATTTATTGCTCTCACGTAGAAAAAAACATGGCCGTCACGGGGCGCCTGGCAGATGTGAAACACGTCATCATCATCATCAGCCTATAATGTTCCCACTGCTGGGACACAGGCCTCCTCTCAGTGAGAGGGAGTGGGCCGTAATCCACCACGCGGGCCCAGTGCGGGTTGGTAGATGTCACATGTCTTCGAATTTTTGGTTCTAGGACATGCCGGTTTCCTCACCTTCACCATTTTGTGAGCAGTGGTGATGAAATAATTTACACAAAGTAAAGCGCCTGTCTGGGTGCGAACCTACGACCTAATTGATGGTTATTCAAAGTTTTGTGAGGCTAACGCTCAGTACATTCTCTATGTCTATGCTTGCCTCCTATAACATGAGACTTGATACCTGACGAAATGTGAGTGAAGTATGATGTTGTTGACAAGTGTGAGGTATATAAGCACCAGGGTAGCCAGCGAAATTCAAATTTTCTTACATTTTTTGCAATTTACCGGTCAATGGCAGGTTGTAAGTTAATTGAAATATGATTCGCGACCGTAAGAAATATGCCTTTACAGAATGATAATCATTATAATCAATTATACAACGCTCTAAGTTCATAATATCCTATTGATTGATATATCACGAAATAGTCATTCAATAGGATTATAATATTATATTGATACTGTTGGAAATATTGGTAAAGTTCTTCGTTGTAGTTGAAGTTAAGAGTTTTATACATGTGACGTCACGAACCTTACGGCTCGTCTCCCCAGACGCGCGGTGTCACACATATCGTGCGACTTATGGACTGACCTGGGAATAAGTTCCTATTTGAGAAACGCTGATGACGACTGATTTAGTCATGGTGAGCGTAGCACCGCGCCACAGGGTGCTTATTCCTTCCGTTCGCCAGATCCTTCAACAAACAGTCAATAAGACAATTTCGGCAATAGATAGTATGTAGAAGTACGTTTACATAATACAAAATTGGTTACCTTTTGGCCGCCACAGTCATGTATAGATGACAATCCAAAATGTGCCCAGCACGCCATGGTTCGACTACATGACAGACTTTGACGCTGAGGGTACGTTTTTGATTTTTTGACGCGTGGCGGTCAAAAGGTCAAATTCGTTGACTGACAGACAATTTAACGCACAGCCTAAACCACTGGGCTTAGAAGCATGAAATTTTGCACAAAACTTTCTTCTACACGTAAGTGAGCAGTAGGCAAGAATTTTTGCAAATTCTTCCTCTAAAGTGGTCAAACAGGGGATGAAAGTTTGTATGGAAGTTCGTCATTTTAGGCGATGGGAAATCCCGTCGGGCACACGGCTTGTCTAGGTATATCTGGCTGACCGCTTAGTTTGAGGTTTCTGTTAAGTTTTCTCTGGTGGGTAAACATAAATTATATGCAATGCAACATAAAACGTAACACGCATTGAAACAAATTCGCTTTGTTGTTGTGTTACATTTCATGTTACATTGCATATGTATATTGTGTACCTACCATTAGATAAGAGGGTTTGGAATTTTGTCATCAGCTAAGAAAAAAACAGTGAGCAATAAGAGTCTTACTTCATAAAGGCGTCTACAACGTTTCTGTAGCGCCTGTAGGGATCCACCGGGCCGTCTGCCATCATCCTCACGAGGATGATCTCGGAGGGACAGCCCACGAAGGCGCCCACCAGCCCCGCACACACTCCGATTGCCAACTTATTATTCAAATTCGGAGCACTGTTATACAGCCTGTAAAAAAAATTTTTTAAGAAAAAATAAGCAAAGTCATCATCTGCCTAGTCTTTTCCCAACTATGTTGGGGTCGGCTTCCAGTCTAACCGAATGCAGCTGAATACCAGTATTTTACATGGAGCGACTGCGTATCTGACCTCCACAACCCAGTTACTGGGTAATACGATACCCCTTGGTAAGACTGGTTGTCAGACTTTCGAGCTTCTGATTACCCGTAACAACTGTCACAGATCCACAAATTAATGATAGCCGGGACCAACGGCTTAACGTGCTTGCCGAGGCACGGAGGTATAGATGGTCACCTATCCACAGAGCAACCGCGGCAAACGTAGCTTAACCTGTTCGATCGAGCTTACGGCTGTTATTATTTAGCCTCGGTGCCCCAAAGCAAAATAAAGAAAGAAAATACATTTATTTAGCACAGACTAAAAGAGAGACTAAAAGGCACTCAATATATTCTGCAAATGGTAATTGCGTTGTAAGAAATTAGCAGGAATGTGTGCCTCACGGCTGCACAAAGTACCTACCTAGGCCCCGTTCAGCAAAAAAAATTGCTTAATCTGGCGGAGGTGTAGGTCCTTTGTCACAGCATGCTGGCGGTGACTTAATACTTTAGTATTCTGTTCCTGCTGCTCACCTCCTATGATTCTCATAGAGCCAGGAATAAGTGCCTAATCTCGCAGTGGTGTAGGTCGTTTGTCGCAGGATGCTGGCGGTGAGGCCTGTGTAGGGGGCCCGGATTCCCTCGCAGCGCAACATGTTGCGCAGCAGACTCACGCCCCAGGCCTCCGGGTACAGCTGCAGACGGACTTTGAACACGTCGAGAGGGTGTAATAGCACTGATGCTATTATGCTGGAAGGTGGATTATTAAGGTATAACTTGCTGTTAAAAGCGTGACGGTACACACTGGAGAATGGAAGAATAAAATGTGTTGCGCCGACACCAAATAAAACGGTGCAAGAGCGGAAAGACAATCATGACGAATTAGTTCTTAAAAGTGTATGTAGGTAAAGTAGCTGTTGTAATTTTTATAAAACACTTGGTTTATTTAGTATTTGGATTAAAAACGATAAAAAATTATTTACAATAAACATTTTCGAAGTCGCTGGATCTAGGACCTGTCACACAAACCGGATTTAATAAAAGACGTCACCGCACCCGTAGTTTATATCAACACTAGCTGCATGCGGAATATCAGAATAAAATGTATCCTATGTCCTTTCCCGGGACTCAAACTATCTCTATACCAAATTTCATCTAAATCGGTTCAGCGGTTTAAGCGTTAAGAGGTAACAGACAGACAGACACACTTTCGCATTTATAGTATGGATTCTATCAAATCAATCTGCTTAGACCTTTATCAACTATGTTAGTGCAGTTATACTCAAATTCGAAGTAAAAAAAAGTAAAAAGTATTTTGAGACTGCATGGTGGCCAGCTTCTCGAATCTCGACCCGGAAGTCTCGGGTCCTGAGACAACTAAATTTACAAAAAGTCCCGGGACTTCGAGACACGAGACGTCCCGGGACCCAAACCCTAATACTAATTAATTTAAATAATTGATGCCATTGTCATAAAGACGCAAAACGTGCGAATAAATTGTAAAGATAAACAAAGACTGATGATAAGTCAAGAGATGGCGTAAAGGAGGGAATGACTAGGTATATTTAATAGCATCAGTTTCATTTCATCTTTGTACAGGTAATTTATTTTATTTTATCGTGGTAAAAATATTAGCTGGTCAACAATGTGGTAGCGGAGCTGACTAGCCAAGATGCGCCGAACATAGATACGGTCAGCAATAAAAGTCAATTATCACTTTATTTTTTTAATCCCAGTTATTGAGCAAAATATTTGTTCAAAATTGCATTGTAGGTACTTCTCCTGCAATTTTGAACAAATGTTGCTGAGTGTACACTTAGGTAAAACCAAATTTGGCTTTGCTAGTCATCAGAGAGCTCACGAAAGGAAAGGAAAATAGTCTGGTAGCTCTCATATAGCGAAGAGGTACAGACGCCAGCACATCAAGCTAACCGAAACTGTCAAATTTTCCCAATCAACTTTGAACCTTAATGCTTTAGCGATAAAGTTGAAAATCTATTAAAGAAATTTGACAGATTGTAGTAGCTTGATATTTTATATGCTGGCGTCTGTACATGTACAGTGTGCCGCTTTAATGGCGACATATAATTTAACACACGGTACGGTTTCACCTTTTCGTTTTATGAACATAATTTAATTTAACGTTATTATTTATCTTTAATTTTCTAAAATAGCATTTAGGAGCAAACTGTACCTACTTAAAGAACCTACAGTTCTTTAAGTAGGTTTTTGCCGAGGTCACGAATGATTATATCGGATCAATGAAATTAAAATGAATAACATGTAAAGAGTAGGCGAATTGAAGAAAACATAGAGAGTGAGCCGGCTTATTCCGTTTATCCAACCTAAAACAACCGCCCTAAGGGCCAAACCACACAGGCGGCGCGGCGGCGGCGCGGCGCCTGTGCGGCGCCGCTGCGGTTTTCTACATACAAAAATGCAATGTAGCCACATGGCGCCGTGCGGTGTGCTCCGGCGCCGCGCCGCGCGCGCATCGGAATCGAGACGAGGCGGGGAGGGGTGTAAGCAGAGCGGAGCCGGAGCGGCGCCGGAGCGGCGCCGCTCGCAGTTGTTTGTAGTATTACAGACTGTCGCATAGCGATGGGCAATCCCTCATTTTGCCGCCGCTGCGGCGCCGCCGCGGCTCCGTAGAACGCTGCGACGCCGCTCTGCCCGTGTGGTCGCCAGCGCGGCGAAATGGCTTGCGGTGCGGCGCCGCGCCGCCCGTGTGGTTTGGCTCAAGGTGGATACTCGGAAACGCATGTCCGAGAATCCATGCTAAGCCTATAAATTTCGTTTATTAAACTAGGCCCAGGGTGGATTCTCGGACATGCATTTCCGCGTATCCACCTTAGGGTGGATTTTTTTAGGGTGGATAAACGGAATAAGCCAGAGAGCTCTATGTCGGTGAGCGGTGCAGGGGGGTAGTTTTCAAATTACGAATTATTATAAGGATGTTGTTATATTTTTTTATGATTTCTTGCCACTAGCCTTACCCGTGTGTTAAAGTAATGTTGCGGCACCCACGTTGTATACATCACTACACTGAGGTAAGTACCGCCACTCGTGAGTTGTGGAGCCTGGACACTCATATATCTATTGTTGATGGTAACGGAGTAGGCTCTAACGTACCCAGAAAGACCTCCAAGTCCTACTTTAACGTAGCGAGGTCTAGTGTCGTGGTGATGTCGCCGGTGATGCTCTCCATGCATGATTAATAATTAACCTTTTAATGAAGGCACATAATATACGTTCATTAAAAGCAATAATTATTATAAAATAAATACGCTTAAAATAGTTACATTTGAATTGTAACAACACACACACTCCAAACTGACAATTTCATCTTGACTTCTGTCAAAAGAAGAAAGTAGGTCATAGACTTCATACTTAACTTTCTTCAAACAATAAAGAAGAGATTTTGAGAGAGTTTGTATATCATTTGTCAAGGACTTCGATAGCCGGGTCCCAAATAGCCCTAGATATTAAACCTGCACGACACTACTCGCGATGTTGCTTCGACGAAGTGCTAATCGAAATTGACCGAAGTCCGAAGTATGTGCCGTGACTATAAAAAAAAAAGAAAAGAGAAAGAAAAATAAAGAAAAAGAGAAAAAAAAGGAAAAAAGAGTAAAGAGTATTCTATTCTATTCATGTTAAAAACTTCAGGACATTTCGAGTCGTCCTTTGACTCGGGCGCAAAAACCGACAACTGTCGGAAGTCACCCGGAGTGAATCCAGGTTGGACGTGTCGTGCAGGATTTAGATTGAGTGGAAGGAGGCTTTGTCCTGTCGTAGGAAAATCCAGGCTAATAATAATATCAGCCATTCTGTTTTGTGGTTTCCCAATAGGCAACACTTTAGCTCAAAAGACAACACAAGTTTTTTTTTTAGTTTTTTTTGCTGAAGTTTACAATGGACATGATTTTATCACCGGAACTATATGTTATTAAGAGAGAATTAACAGAAAAATTATGTAGAGACAGAGACGGATCCATTTGGGACTTGGTTAAAAGACATCTGTGGACGCAAGGCAACATTAGAGAAGCTGGCAAACAGACAGCAGTCTCATCACGACTGAAGGGACGTAACGATTAATTTTCCATAGCTGCTTGCGATATCAACATAGCCACCTACTGGGCTCAAATAACTTGCGAAGAACGAAAGAAGACGAAGCTAACATCCCTTGCTACGCATCCTCGCTCATCTCCGGTGGAAAGGCAGCCTAACAGTAGGAATGGCTTTCATTTTGATAGTTCAACAACAACCATTGCGTTATCAACTTTGTTGAGCAGACAAATTTTTCAAACATATGAAGCAATGGATTAGCAATATGCTTCAAAATGAGTCGGATTGTGATTGATAGTGTGTTACGCAATTAGGATGCTGCAGTGCGATTCTGTAACCACCTCACCGTGAAAACTTAGGTGAAGTGAGCGTGGAGTGAGCTGTCAATAGTGTCAATTCCTAGAAAAAGCAAACTCACTTCACCTAAGTTTTCACGGTGAGATTTTTACAGAATCGACCGTCTGGACCCGAATTCCACTACTTGATTAACAAACGTGTCCGTTGTCTTTCGTTTCGATATTTTTGTTCTGAAACATTTTGTATGACAAATCTGTCAAAAACACGATTACTGTAAAGTTTGTAGTTTCGATCAATATTGTAAGTGGAGTTAGGTCCTTGTATAAATGTATGCGTGTAATAAATAATTAATTAGCTAAATTACGTTGTCCTCAACGCGTCCAAAGGCCAGTCTTGGGTCAGGCCAGCATGCAAAATGGAGTAGATATGCGAACGGAATCCCTCCGCCCACTGTGATATTAATTTCCGCTCTCTAATCCTTCTTCTTTCATGCAAGTAATCTAGAACCTGTATCAGAATGGAAATCATACAATGAACAGTTTATTTTTTATTAGCGGCCCGCCCCAGCTTCGTACGGGTGCAATATTTTTTTCGAAATTCCGACCTTCATACGAACCTTGTCATGCTAATACCGAATACAACAAAACAAAAAAAAATATCGAAATTGGTGCAGTCGTTCGGAAGTTATCGCGTACATACATTTCGGCGATTAATTTTTATTTATATAGATTATGGGTGCTACCACACATGTTCGTCGCGACATAATTCGGCACAGCTAGGCGGCAAAATCGAATATAAATATGTGGTTATTATGTTCGGGAATTATAGTGGAATAAGGAAATTTACATACATACAATACATGAACCCTGAAAACAGCAGTATAAGAAGCCGCTCGGCTTAGCTCGAATTGTCCCGAGCCGAGCAAAACATTATTCAGCGAAGGTAGATGCCGAACGGAGTTGGCCAATCGGCACGAGCGAATGAAAGCCGAATATGTGTAGTAATTACGTCGGGTCGGCGTTGTTGATCCACAAATACCGGCCGAATACACGACCCGGAAATGTGTGTAGGAACCGACATAATTTAAGTGATAAAAGGGCCCTTTTAATCTTAGTCTACCCATATTATCCGATGATAATATGGGTAGACTAAGATTTAAGGAAGAAAGGTCAGTAATGTTTAGGACTTGATAAACGATTAGATTAGAATAATAAAAAAACTGACTGTAATTTGTTATTTCTTGAGTCGCATCACCACAAGACACCTATGTGCAAAGAGTCGCGACTTCATAGAAAATGTTCTAGGGATAGTTATCACAAATCACAACCCGTGTCGATAGAGAAAATGATGACGATACAAATAATACAGTGACTGACCACCGCTGTGTTTCCTAGTTCAACAGCTTGCGTGACGATGGGCCGGCCCGTCAGCAGAAAGGTACCCTGCCACAAAGGGTTCACTGCTTTCAACCTGCAGCTCCTAATAAAGAAAAGAGGTTACGTTTACAGTGCTACAAGGATCTTTTGGCGCCTGAATGACATTAACAGGGGAGCGTTGTTGGTAAGCATTTGTGAAATTGCCACAGAAAGAGTATTGCTAAAACAAGATGGCAGCTTTAGTTCCGGTTTTGGCCACGCGCCAAAAGAATCTTGTAGCGTTTACATTGAATACACCAAAGAGTTTTTATATCCCTTTGGTAGGTGTCTACAGAATATATAAAAAGAACTTTATGGTTTGAAGAGTTAACTTGCCGGATAACTAAAATCCTGTTACTTAAATGTAGGTAGACTGGGAGGATATTGCGGCTATTTTTTAAGTTTTCTGTTAGTGGGAAGGTTTTTATCTTCAATGATATGAACTAAACTAGTTCTTCTTCCAAATGTTAGCTATTTTACTGGGTATCTAGTTACTAAGGCTCTATGAAGAAAAATATTCATCCTTCAATAGCATGACATACTTACCTTTTATGAGCATCATAGAGGCAGTAGTAGATGCCCCATCTCAAGGAGGCGTAAGTCCTCTTCTGCAGCATTCTAGCGGAGAGAACCTCGTAGGGCCCTGGGCATCCCTTACAGGAGACCATAATCCGGAACATTTTGACACACCAAGTGTCAGGGTACCGTAATCGCAATTGGACCACATCGAGTGGTATGAGGAGCGATGTTGATATAATACTGAAACTTACACAAGCACTAATTCGTAGTCGGAGAGAAAAGCTTCGAGGAGCTCAACTGCGAGACGACCTACAGTGCCGCACACCCCGTCATTACCGTTGCCTAACGAAAACCTTGACTTACTTAGCCCGTACCTATTACAGAACCTCACTCAAGACTCAAGCATTGCTGAAAACTAGTGTAAAACGTGCGTGCGTGTGTGTGTTCTAGTGTGTGTTATTAGTTTCTAGTGTTATTATAATGTAGGTATGTAGGTATTTATAGTATTTTTAAGTCATATTGATATTGTATTGTATGTGTTTATATGGACCTATGCCTGAAATAAATGGATAATAAAGCCCTTTGATTGGTTCAAAATAGTTTTAAAACGGCAAACACGGCAAAGATACGAGGAGATTCGAAAAGAACACGTCGAAATCAATAAAATCACCAATTTTGAAAACTCCCGGATAACTTTCCAAGTACGCGATTCCTATATTCAATTCTAGACTTCATGGTTGGTAATGCGGAAGGAACGTTGCAGCTCTAATAGGTAGCTGAGGGGTAACAGTTGTCACAAGTTGACGAATCACTGAGCTCTTGCTCTCGTCACCACATCCGTCCCGCACGGCGCTGCTACCTCAGGCAACGTCTCGTCTCAGTAAAGCGTAGCGTCGGCCTATATTTGATTTACGGTCGACCTGTGGGTACCCTGATGACGGCAAAGAACAATCCTCAGACGAGTCAGAAGGCGAACCAGTAACTGTGCCCACCTGTCCCACCGCCAACGAGGAAGCGACTAGCTTTCGACTATTTTCCCGCTCAAAAAGTTTTTTTTTTTGAACATGGGAATTCATCAAATGACCCCTACCGGTTTTGGTGGAGCGGAAAGGAGTGTCAGACTCTTACTGACTAAAACCCACCCGTGTTCCTTCCTTAGCTCTTTATGTTCCGGGGAAGCGGTAGCCCTTTCGGACAATCCCGCTGACTCGGCAGGCTTCGGCCCTAAGTGAAGGGGCCCGCCTTCACCGATGCTAACATCTCTTTGAGGCGCGCGTGAAACACGTACGCCCCGTCCGGCACGGGTCTGGTTCTGATCGGACGGTGAGCAACCCAATACTGTCCGTCCGCAGGCCCGCGCCTACGGTGGCCGGGAGTCGTCACGCGGCTCCCCACGCTCGGAGAGTCTCCTGCGGCGGCTGGGACGTGAGGCTCTGTCCCTCAGCCATCCCGCCACCTCCTTCGCTAGCATGACTGCTTCGCAGAATAAGGTGACTGCCTCCCACTCTCTCTCGCTCCGGACCATGACTTGAACCAGGCTCGGACGCGAGAGGTCGCCGCCGCTGCCGATCGCCTCAACGAGGACACGGCGGTGCTTCGCCCAAGCGGGGCAGACCTCCACCGTTTCTGAAGCCCCCTGCGTTGAAATTTTTCCGGGGTAATTAATAATAAAAAAAAAAATGCTGTTCCCTACATTTTAACCGCGTACAGCGAACAGCTGTTTTTTTATGATAGGTAACCGACGAAAATTTCTAATCAAGTAGGTCTAGAAGTCTAGAATCATGTACTATGCGATTGTATGGTTACAGTTAGCGCGTCGATGCCCTGCCACCCTGAATTGATGAGGGATTTATCTACATCTAATTATTAGGTATCTACCTACGTTTCTTGAGGGAGAAAATAGCTGCTATTCGCTTCCTCGTCGTCGGACAGGTGCCATAGACTCTAGATTGCAGGCATAGTTCTGGCGGGGCTTATCTCAGAGCAATGGACTATTCAAAATGTACCTACTTGCTAATATTCTCCGTAAAAGGTAAATAAAAGTTTTTATACCGAGATAGTCCCCCTAGTATCATTTGCTGGTGGATTGGTAATTTATTTTTACTTTTTGTTTCCATTTTTAATTAATTATAATACTATGTTGTCCGTTTTATCACAGTCATCACACGATATTTTTATATTTTTATCACAAAAAAATTTTGTTGCTATACGGCGACACCGTCCTTTGTGAAGTGAATTTTTGACTGATGGGCTGACAGAATATTGTGTCATGGGTGACTTTTATAGCAGACAGCGACTGATGAGGTTTTAATCAATTTTGTCCAGTGCTAAAAATTATTCTACATAGTCGACACGAATATTTTTTATTAGAAGGCAGGTCGCGGTCAAAGGAAATTCAATGTCACGGAATATTGGCAAGTATACGATGTTATCAGTGGATGGCTTTATCTATTTACAATGTTAAGTGGTCCACAGACACGGGACACCCAGCGATTATTTCCATGTTTAACACTGTAGTCAGACTTTGTCAGTCCACTGGCTACACTGACTAAAACAATTTTCTCGGGAAATTTTCAATATACCAACTAGCAGCATCCCGCGGTTTCACCCGCATAAGTGTCGATCCCGTGGGAATATCGGGATAAAGAGTATCCTATGTGTTATTCTAATGTATCCATACTAATATTATAAATGCGATAGTGTGTCTGTCTGTTACCTCTTCACGCTTAAACCGCTGAAACGATATAGATAAAATTTGGTATAGAGATAGTTTGAGTCCCGGGAAAGGACATAGGATAGTTTTTATCCCGATATTCCCACGTGATCGAAACTTACGCGGGTGAAACTGCGGGGCGCTGCTAGTAAGCAAATAGAATAATAATAATTTACTGCAGAGTTTAATCAAAATCCGTTCAGTAGTTTTTTGCGTGAACGAGTAAGAAACATATCCATATTCACAAATTTTCGCGTTTATAAATATGAGTAGGATAGGTATTAGTAAGAAGTAGGATTTTCAAGTTTTGCATTTGAACTATCTCTTGGAAAAAACTGAGGTCAAGTTAATAAATAATAAAAATGAGAATTCAAAACAATGTTCTTTATTAACCTATAACAACATTGCCTCTCGCGTTAGTCACAAATTATAAAGAGCGTATATAAAAATATATAATATTTATAATAACATTTTATCACATTGTACTGTTTTATAACTATGTGGCTACTTTAAGAACAGAATTATGTTATCATGATTTAATGTTTTTATAGGTGGACTCGTCAATTATTCGAATGGTCTCCAAAGGGCTTTGAAGGTCCGTGGCATACCTACACAAGATATACACAAGTTCAAAAAACTTTGAACGTTAATATCTCGGAAACGTGACTCTTTACAGAGTTTGGTCCTATTGTGTTTTCCATTTCCATTAATGTTAGCTATCGATTTATCAGCCCCGGATCTACGATTTTTTCGAACCGGGGCAAAACCTTGATAGTGGCGCCCCCTCCCAGTGGTGTTTGAGAAAAACTTGCAAATTGTTGATTTCCACTACGATAATAATTATATGATTTCACTAATAAATTAGTTTATTAACGCTGATTACTCGCAAACGCAATCAACCACATAAACAAACAGTGTTGTCACTTGACGTTCAACTGTTTGAATTTGTTCGGCTCGGCTCGTATAGATATGTGACGGAGATTCCCTTGGCAGAAAGATCACGGACACTACGCACGCGTTCAAAAATTTACTTGATCTGTTAAGATGCGTTCACTTAGTATGTGTTCAAAAACTAACTGGGCGTATGGAAATAGAAAAGTTTGATTTTCAAACATATTATATTAAGATTCGATTACTTGTTAAAAACCTATGAGATTGTAGGAAAAGAGGCTTCATTTGTTCGATATTTCGAATTCTTGTCTCAAGGATTTGGCGCCCCCATGAAACTGCCGCCCGGGGCAAGTGCCCCGTTTGCCCCCCCTTAGATCCGGGGCTGCGATTTATATATATTTTTTATTTATATCATGCGTGGCCGCCATTATGAAAAAAAAGGCGGATAAGTAGGTATGCCAGGTTCTATATAAAAATCTGCAATCTCCTTTATAAATTGTTGTCCACCTCGCCAATTCTTATTAGGTACAATAATTAAAATAATAATTATTATTATAAAAGACTGTTTCTACGGCTAATAGTGAATAAATAAACCCTTAAATATATATTTTTTATATTGTAAACCAAGTAGACATCAATAATAGGTATAGAGCCAATCAATCCAAAAAAAAAAAAAAACAAAATTTAATCTCGTTTTAAGTATACATAATTTTTAACTTATAAAATTTTTTTTTTTGGTTACAATTCATTTTTAAGCCGCACTTAGGTGCAGAATCATCTTTAAAATAATATAAATGAAGTATAGCTTCTTTATGTAAAACATAAATATTTATATATACACAGTTACTAAAACAACATTTCAGAAAATTATTTGTACGTCATAACTACATAATTATGTATATTCAAAATCATTTTTTGTGAACATAAAAAAATTGCAATGAAGTAGAAAACATACTTACGGAACATTAAAAAATATCCCAAACATCAAAAAACATCAAAAATATACTTTGTACTTAAAATTAACAATTGAAATGTAAAAGTAACTATATTAAAAAATGAATTTAAAATTGAACTTAATGTTATCAAAGCATCTGACACAAAACAATATGCACTTTTAAATAAATAAATACAACATTTAACCCTTCAATTTTCACGTGGAATCTATGCGACAATGGTTTACACTGTCACACATAAGGGGGCATCGCCATTCATTGTGTTTTCTACGTTGTTGAGCTGACAGATTTTTCGAACATATAAAGCAATGGATTAACAATCTCTTTCAAAATGATTCAGATTGTGATCGTGTGTTACGCAATTAGGGTGCTAATCATCTATTCCTATCAGAATCGTTAAGTGACTAAGTTAATCCATTTTTATTAGTACATTCCTAGTGACAATTTGTAATCAAAAAGCATTTATACTTCCAACGCGGAGGACACATAGGTCAAAACATTTTTGGCATTAGAAATCTGCGATAAGACTGTTATAGTACAGACGCCAGCACATGAAGCTACTACAATCTGTCAAATTTCTTTAATAGATTTTCAACTTAATCGCTAAAGCATAAGGTTCAAAGTTGATTGGGAACATTTGACAGTTTCGGGTAGCTTGATGTACTGGCGTCTGTACTTAACGATTAATCATCATAGATTTAGCAATATTGTAAAAGCTGTGTTACAATTTTGGTGTACAATAAAATATACTCTCATCATCTGCCTAGCCTTTACCCAACTATGTTAGGGTTGGCTTCCAGTCTGACCGGATGCAGAATACCAATATTTTACATGGAACGACTGCCTATCTGACCTCGACAAACCGGTTACTGGGAAATACGACATCTTTTGTTAAGACTGGTTGTCACTTTCGGGCTTCTGACGATCCCGTAACGGATAACAAAGATTCACGAATGACAGCCAGGACCAACGGATTAACGTGCTTTCACGGAGGGGTTTTGGTATGTAAAGATGGTCATAGATAAAATATGTTCTATTTGACATATTTATATCGCCGGAAAAAGTCGATCAAACCTCAATTTTATGGGATGGAAGATAAAAGTGAACTGAGGTGGGATTGCAGATAGATTACTAACATAATAAAAAGGTATTATAACGACAAAGATTAGATAGCGACTGGCTTGCATTAAACAATAAAACTCTACTACAGATTTTCGCATAAATTATTATCGTCGCTCACATGATTAAAAGTTCTATCTCATTTTTTAGCTGACTTCAGTTAGGACAACTACACTCTTATATTCGTGATTTTTTACATTTTTCATTGAGCGTCGTACCTCTATGTTACTTGGATCTCAAAAAATATAACCATTTTTAAACGCAACAAAATATTGTAAAGAATCACACGAATAGGAAAATGTAACTCACGTCCTAACTCAAACCAGCTAAAAAATGATGATAGGTTTACTATACTTTTAGTCATGCAAGCGAAGATATTTTAACGTCAATTTAGGTGTTCGTACAGACGCCAACACATCTATTTATTTATATATAATACTTTATTGTACACCAGAAAATACATAACAAAAAAAAAAAAAAACAAACACATCAAGCTACCCGAAACTGTAAAATTTTCCCAATCAACTTTGAACCTTATGTTTTAGCGATAAAGTTGAAAATCAGAAATTTGACAGATTGTAGTAGCTTGATGTGCTGGCGTCTGTACATGGAAGTAAGCGACCACTTTCAACAGACTGATGTAACTATTTATAGATTTTGATTAGCATAAACAGTCATTAGTATGCTGGGACACACGCCCCTCAAGTTCCTCTCGAAGAAAGGAGAATAGGAAAAATCCTATTGTGCATAATCTATCTTGGCTGGTGGTGAAAAGGCAAAATCAGCCTAGTTTCCCCACTGCTGGGACACTTCGAGGAGCGAGTGAGTTATAATCTACCACGCAGGCCCAGAGTGGGTCTATGAACGTCCCACGTCTTTGAATTTTTGGTCTAGGACACGCCGATTTCCTTGCAGTTTTCCTTCATCGTTTTGAGACCCAGTGGTGATGAAATAATTTAAAAAAAAAGTAAAGTGCCTGTCAGGTTCGAACCTATGACCTACATCTCGCATATCGCGGTCGTTACTGGGCGATCACTGCTCAAAGATATACCTCTTTATAGATACCTCTTTAGAGATTTGTTTATTGTCGTCTATTGTCTAATCGCATTTCAGAAGGCTTACTTTATACCTATATCATTACCTCAGTAAATAGTTGGTCATCTCAAACATTATATATAGCTAATATAATTTCTTGTAAAGATTCGCTTGTTTTTGTTCGAAAATAGATCAGTTTCAACTGATAAAAACATTTCGTCACGTTTGTATACCTACTCTTCAGTTCCATTCTCACGTAAAATGACGTAATGTGTACCACAGACAAACAGTATGGCGTCAGAGTTCGTATTACGCAAGGAGTATCTAATCAATACAAATTTACTAGCACATTCATAGATAATTGTAGATACTCTCTGTTACCAGCCGGCTGATACAAAATAAAAGTTTAATATGTAAAAAATATATAACTTTTTGTAAAAACAAGTTGAATATTTTCATTTTTCCTTAATTATGATATAAACTTTAACGAAATCAAATGATCATAATAATAAAAAAAAAAACAAATAGAACAGTCCAATCGAGTATTGATTTCGAATCCATTTTTTTGTATAAAAAAATAACATGATGAAACACTTCGGTAAGCATTTTAATGTGTCCACTATGTGATATTAGTGATAGCAGACATGGGCTGCAAATATTTACACACTGATTGATGGGAGCTAATAAACGGTATCGTCGAGGAAACTTACATCTGCCCAATTTGAAAACAAAATCCCGTGCACACGATGACCACATCAGGGGGTTTACTCTCCAAACTAATTTTAATTCCAATGAGATGCCAATATGATTCCAATGTTAATTTTACAGTCACGTGATTCGGTACTCTTGAAAACAATATCGTCAACAATTACCCCACGCCAAGCCCGAACCCAATTCCACTTAGTTCTCCAAAATAGACACCCAATCTAGAAATCATTTGGCGCTAGCATCGAACTCAAGAGTACGAAACGTCACAATTCCAATGTCGATCTATCGGAATTAAATTGAAGAGTAAGCACCCTGGTTAGCAAGCGTTACTATAGCGGCCGAGCGTTGCAAGCAAGAATAGCCCTTACGTCTTATCACGCCTGTATTCCGAAGGGTTTGGCACAGGTGTACCTATGGTACACTCAAACTTCGCCAGCTGTGTTTAAGTCCAATGTAATAGAGGGCGCGCCTATCAACAACCGAGAAACTCCAGATGGCAAAACCTAATAACACTGCCTGACTCGGGAATCGAACCCAGGGCCTCATGCTCAGCGGTAGCACTGCGACCACTGACCAACAAGGCAATATTACGTTATTTACACCGTAAAAAGAAACAGTTGCAGAAAAGAGGCAAAACATTTTTTTGATCATAAAGCACTCTTTAATGCTCATTATGAGTCGTGCAAAACTAATGTTAATATTATACGATACCCGTACGCTGAACAGAAGATCATACGCACCACTTTTCAATAATTCGGTACATTTTTGCCTTTAAGGAGACTACATGAGCCGGGTCAGCGGGATTGCCCGAAAGGGTTACCGCTGGCCCGGAACATAAAGGGCTAAGGAAGGAACACGGGTGGGTTTTAGTCAGTAAGAGTCTGACACTCTCTTCCGCTCCACCCAGAGCGGGAGAGGTAATTTGATGATTTCCCATCCTCAAAAAAAAAAAGAGACTACATGACCTAAAGCGCGGTCACTGTCGGATTGCATAGAAAAGAAAGAGAAGCGCGATGACACAACGCTGGTAATTTATTGCAAAATATGAAGCAAATATCTATTTACAAAAGATCTATTGTTTGGATTAAAAAACTAAAATGATTGTATGTATATTAGTACCTATATGGTTTTTATTGTAAAAAGAAAGATTTTAGAGGTATCTTCATGATTTTTTTCCTATCATATCAAATTAGTTGTATTATGTTTTCAACACACTATCTAACTAGCATATATCCTGAAAAATATCATATATTTTTCTGATTTTGTTTACTGTAGTCGATCATATACAAGCTTGTATTTTTTCTAAAACTTGCGTTTTTTTGCGTTTAGGTCCTGTAGTCCCTTTAAACTCTAAAGTACACAGCTGGCGACATATTGTGAGTGTACCAACTACACACCTCTAACTAACCCTACGGACAATACAGGCGTGATGTTATGTCACATTACAACGGGAAGCATGAAACTTGGTAATTTCGCTACTCCGGTATAATTTGAGATATTTCCACTCTCGCTATCCGTGAGGCTATTAATATTATAATCTTTAAACCCTGTTATCAAGTGCAGCAATATTTTTTTATCAGTGTAGTAATCAGACGCCGACTAAATACATAAACGATGAACCACGCGAACTGTTTACTGTTTTTTATACTATATATGAGTAGTCCACTTGCAAACACCGCTAAGTTAAAAAAAAAAAGAAAATCAGATAGTGCGGCCATTTTATTTGTTGTTTAAAATGCTTTCATAAGCAACTATCAATCTCGATCAAAACTTCGCATGTTACGCATAAATTTCGATTAAATATTCAGTACTCCTGCAAAACTTGCTATATTGATTGATAGTTAACTTTCAAACAGCTCTAAGTTACAGGCTCCAAGTAATATAAAAAGAATTACAATAATATTTCCAGTTGTAGGGCATTCATTTTTGCCTCCTGATCGTATTTTTGGAAATATTGAAAGGGCTACACGGCCTCTAGAAGTCATAGCAGAACCAGAGACCTATTTTGATATTTTTCAAAAATACGATACGGTGCTGAGACTTGGCAAAGATTTCAATTTTTATGATTGGAAATCAAACACCAAAGATGTACTGAAATTGCCTGGATCTTGGCATTTCCAATTTAATGCATCCAAGAGGTTTTTTTTTGAGAAAAGACAGGAATGGCAAAATCGCCGTTAAAGGGGATGATGATGGGACTCCCTTTTCCACACTTAGACTCGCATTCGGTCCGTTGTGCGTCCGTTAAAGGGGAACCGCATTATGTATCGGAGGTGGTGAATCATTACGGCAATGTTTGTAAAAGAGGTAAATCGTTTGAACAGATTGAACCTACTTTGATCAATTTAGGCGTTCCTGTAAAACCAGAAAAAATAAATGATGTGAGAAACTTGCTGATTAAACATTTTGGACAAGATTGGGCTAAGGTGGATAGTCTAAAATATTATAGATTTCTTGAAGAAAACCAAACTGAAGCTGCTTTAGACGAAGATACCGATACTGAGGAAACTTTGATGGATGAAGACACAGAAATAAGAGTATAATTTTATTGTAAGATGATTATTTAGGTTTAGCGATTTAATTTTGATACTGTTTCAAAACTCTTCATGTTAATTTCATACTATTTCAAAACTGTTTATGTTAAAAATACTTTTGCAAAAGTGGTTATGTTTAATTTTTAAATACTAATAAAATGATAACTATGGTATTGGGATTTTATTTACTACAAGAAATTAATTCTCTGTGACCATAATTTTCAGTAATGTGTTGTAATATGAATTTTCATAACTCCATTTTAACACTAGAGGTTTTAATCGATTTTCCAAAATTATTATTCTTTCAACATAGCGGACTTTGCAAGTGGACTACTCATATGTAACATACATTAACGTAAGACTTCATTTATCCACACCAGTTAAAGTATTGCGTTAAAAGCAAACAAACCACCAAATGACCACCATGACCAAATTTTTTTTTTAGCTGACTATTACTGTTAAGAAAAGTGGTCAGTATGGCAAAATACATAATTTTTGACGAAAATACCTATATTGAAAGTTACTGAAATCGATTTAATTATGAACAAACTATTTTCAGAACTTGCGTTAATTCTGTTACACCTTGTATAATTATTATTTGTAGGACATAAACCAAACATGTATTCTAGAGCTTGTGCCACCACAGCATAAAAATAATTCATATCGATTTTTTTTTTGCAGAAAACGATTATGGATGCTGATTTTAAAGTGTAAACTAAGAAAGACATAGTAAAGATAAATGATTATTTTTAACAAAAGGAAATCGTTATGGACTCTTATAAAGTCTAAAAATTATGCTCGATTATTTGAAATACGATGTCATAGATCATAATTATGACGTCTGTCACTAGATGTGTCAAGTAAATCGCCATAAAACGAACACATCATGCTTACCTCAGCGTTTCATTTCTCTTAAAAACTCGTATTACTTAGGACATCCTGAAGTAAGCTGCGTTCATTTGCTCGAGGAATATGAACGTGAGCACTGTGTGGGGCCCGAGACGAGCGTAGTAGGGTAGGAAACCCTTCCATAACGACAGTACACCTTCGTTCTTGAGCAGTGACGTCACCACCGACACTTGACTCTGGCCTTTAGCCGCGTTCTGTATCCTGGAAACAATAAAGTCACATTTATTCGCATTTTTGCTAAGATTTTTTTTGCCACTTTTCTTTCATTTTGCTTCTCTACAATACATAATATTAAAGTTGCTTTTCGTGTCTGCCTGTGTGACCGCGTTGTTCTTCTGTAGGTTATGTACAGTTTTTTATATCAAGTCACGAAGCGACGCGTGCTTTACTAGTGGTAATTAGGTGTACAAACACGCCGTGAACATGTGAGTGAAGACGTGTAGCGTCACAACATAATACACATATACAAACACACGACTTCGTCCGTGTCTCGGACGATACCGAGAGCTCCTGCGCTTACACACACATTTCACAGCATGTTTATACACTTGTTTACCAGGTAAAGCGCGTGTCGCGTCGTGAGATAAAAATACTGTAACAGATTTTTTGCAGTTAACACAATCATTTAGAGTATTTATTTCGAAAGATTTACATTTCTCAAAAAAATAAGGAAAGTTTTCCTGTGGCAACAACGGTTAAGGTAACTGACCTTATTGCCTCATCTCAAAAATGCAGTCCATAAAATAATACAGGAATTATTTTATTATTAGAGTTATTGCTGATAGACTGGACTCAGACTGCTGTATTGTAAGTCGTTGCTCCAGTATCTCAGCTGGAGTGCGGAAGCAGTGATTGTCTTGTTGTGTTGTTTGTGTAATTGTATCACTAATATAGATGTAAGTTTATTCTATTGTTACTAACACTGTATGAGTCTCATAGTTACTTGAAAATAAAGAATTTAATAATAATTTTATTATAAAAGAAAGCAAAAAAAAAAACAGAACGTCCTGTACGAGGCCAAAAGGCTACTATCTCAGTATGATGCTGCAACATTTAAAAAAAAATCTCGCAGCCCTGAAGGTCAATTCTCATAATTTAGAACGTTTAAAATCTAGTCGCAGTCTCATCTTGGCGACAAACAAACGTCAAAAACTTGTCAAAATGTAGGGAAATTAGAGGTATTTTTGACAGATTGAGACCGAGATCCAGACCGTGAACGTTCTTAAAATTACGAGAATTGCCTCTCTGGTATTCTCACATAAAAACATACGTCAAGTTTTACTGCCACAAATATACGATATCGCGTCGGCAGCGTTAGGGTTAAATTAATGATGTCTCATTTATATGACATTGACCAAATTTAAAATTAGATCATAATATTCGTGTCAGAATAGAAAACAAAACCATTAGAACAGAATTTGTTTACATGAAAGTACAGACGCCAGCACATCAAGCTACCCGAAACTGTCATATTTTACCAATCAACTTTGAACCTTATACTTTAGCATAAAGTTGAAAATCTATTAAAGAAATTTGACAGATTGTAGTAGTGTTGGCGTCTGTACAATGTACAGTGAATGTAGACACTACGACCTTTCGGGCATGTTCTCCTACGCTTGGTTAGTTATAAACAATCACGAATCATTTTGCTTACCAAATGGCAGCATTTTTTATGCCCAAACTGGGCATACAAATAGTTTCGTAAGCTAATTTTAGCTGTGATAGCTACTTCCATATGGGAGGGTCTACTATGCAAAGCTATGATGTTTTTGCTTCATTATTTGTAAAGATACAAGTCTTAATTTTAATCAATAATGGTCCATAAATTATAGAAATCGAACATTACACTCGCCTTGAGTTACCATTTGGTTAAAAAAAATCAGCTCTTTCTCTACATTTTGACGACTTATACGAACATAAATGTAGGGAACAGCTGTTTTTTTTTCGCGATTTCAGTATTGGTCCCATAGTAAAAGTTGTTCATAATGATGAGTACAATGACTTCTTAAGAGGATGGTAATGTTTTACCAATAACCCTGTATAAATAAAAGGATAATAAACGTATTTTTGAAATTCTTAGAACGGCCTAAACTTTGGTGTCCCCTTTTAACCCTAACAATTGCGCAGTCCTCGGCGGAAACTTCGAACCGGCTATGATACATGTGCCGAATGTTCATATGGCTCATCGAATCATATAAGCTGAAAATAAAACTTAATATTATATTACCTGGCTTGGCTTGGGATTGAGCTGCTTCCAATTTATGCATTTTGAGTGTTTTTGTTGTTTTTTTTTATATAATATACACATTGGCATTAATATTTTTTTTTTAAAACAATGACATTTGCTTACTTTGTAAAGTATTAAATTATTTTAATTATTGTTAATGTGAAGACGATGTGGGTATTTTATTTTATTCATTTTATATTATTTTATAATTCTCTCCATGGGATGGCAGTTTGAGTAATTTATGTGGCCTACCCGAATGTCCTTTCTTTGTTAGTTTTTTCTTTGGTAGTCCTTTCTTTAGTCTTGAGTTGAGCTGCACGATTTCTGACAAATGCGTGCACTGACTGGACAGGTCCTCTCAATCTGTGTGGTTCTTTCCTCAAAACACCATCTCAGACATCGATCTACATGGTCTTCATATAACCTGACCAAGATTATGTCTGGACTTTAAAAGAGACTATGACCTCTGAGTTTGTTTCGGCCTTTCTTCTCAGAGTAGTCAGATAGGAAACGCCGACCTCATCTAGTTTAAAAAATATACGATTGACGTGTAAAAGTGTTTGTGCAAACCTACTTACAAAAATAAAATCATTTATCATTTACCTTGTTTTAATGATGTCAACAGGCATAGAAGCGATAGTGGTGATAAGACCAGAAACCATGGACGCGCAGAAGTGTAGCAAGATGCCGTCCGGGACATAGCCCACGAACATCTCACGCGCCTGCAAGAAAAAATATTTTTATTATTGCTGGATTGATGGAACTCCCCTAAGTTCTTAGTCGACATTTAACCTTCTAAGCTACCCTTGGTACACATGTGTATCATTTGACGTTTAAGATATTGTGGATAACGATTTCTTAGGGCGGAATTCACCAATTCAACTGAAAGCGATCATCACATCTAAAGCCGCGTACAAAAGCTGTCTTTGTTGTGGAATATTACACTCAGTTTCAAAAACTTTATTAAAAAAAAAACAACCGATTTCCAAAAAAATACCAAAAAGTAAAAAAATGATTTTAATTTCGGAAGTCATCGGTTTTGTATTTTGGTTTTTTGCCACCAACTTCTGAAATTATAGTTCTTTTTAATTTGTAGTTTTATTTGGAAACCAGTTGTTTTTTTTTTGTTGCAATAAAGTTATTATTTTTTATTTTTTAGCTGTGGTAACCTACCCTAAATATTCGTATACCTTCACTTGCTAAGTAACAGTGACAGATAGTTATTATAACATCATCAACATACACCAAGTGGAAAAAAATAAATATGATTGAAGCTAACTTAAAAACCACTCATCAGAACTTAACAAAATTTATATGGGACCACCCAATAACAATAAATATTAAAACAAAAGAAGAATTTTTCAAATTGGTTTATATTGACGG
Organism: Luperina testacea; assembly: GCA_927399505.1. Classification (NCBI taxonomy): domain Eukaryota; kingdom Metazoa; phylum Arthropoda; class Insecta; order Lepidoptera; family Noctuidae; genus Luperina; species Luperina testacea. The sequence continues at coordinate 3,294,923 of OV656774.1, forward strand.
AGTTCTGAGGTAACAAACATAAAATTCAATTGAATTGAGAATTTCCTCCTTTTTTGAAGTCGTTTAAAATTAAGAACAATATTCTTAGTTATTAGCTACATACATATTATGTAAAAAGCTTTGGGTCCTAAAGTACATTCGCGTTAAGAATGCAGTGAGTCATCATTGTCTGTCGGCGTAGCCCCGCCCCCTAACCAATCAAATCTTTTCAAATTACAAAGTCAAGTTCACAATGACAGTTGAAGGCATTGCTTCGAACGCAACGGTTGTGTCCTGTCATTTGTGTTAACTGATTTAAATAAAAAAAATCGGTTGTCTGTAAAGTCGGTTTACTGACGATAGTTGAACGTGACAACGTCATAAGAAAATACTGATGGAATAGTTGCATTGCATTTGTTAATATTCGCTTGCACTTCAAGCCGCCATGGAACGCTACAGAGCGAGGCCGCGAGGTAACGCTACATGAGTCATGTTTTTTCGTGAGTGCAGCCAGCTTCATCGATTTATTAAAAATAAACTCACTGCATTCTTAACGCGAACGAACTATAGTTACCTGGGAGTAGGTGCTGAGCTGTGCGGCGTTGACGACCATGGCTCGTCCGACAGTGGGCATCGCACCACGCCATAGCTTCAGGACGCCTTCCTCTCTTACTATCCTGTGGGGACACGCCACCAACACGGGTTGAGATTGAGTACATAGACGTTAGAGATAGCCTTGGTACCCACGGACGATTTTCAACACACTGCCTTAGCACCCAGAGTTGAAATTCCAACCGTGTGTTTATTCTCAATGCTCGGTTGAACACCGAGAGTCGAAAATCCAGTGGCCGAAAAAAAAACATTGCAATGGTTTTACTTAAAAAAAATAATAATTGTGAAAGTGCTCCTTTAGAAACATCTCCGTAATAAATACCTAATAAGAGCATCGGCGACATTCTTGTAGTTTCTTCTCTGTTCCACCGGCAGCCTGCCATCAGCCGTCATACGGATCAGCGCCACCTCTGCAGGGGTGCCCACGAACGCGCCGATGGAACCCGCTGCCACGCCCAGCAGGGTCTTGGTACCGAAACCCGGTGCTGCTCCCGCGTTCCGTCTGTTAATGTCACATATTTTTATAACTAAACTAAAGGGATAGACTGTTTCTTGGGAGTTCTTTGCGCCACTTCTTCTTGAGCTGAAATCGGTACCGACATCAATACTAATATTATAAATTCGAAAGTAACTCTGTCTGTCTGTATGCTACCTTTTCACGCCTAAACCACTGAACGGATTTCGATAAAATTTGGCAGACAGATATTATTGCATCCCGAGGCCTTCCCCGGGATGCAATCTATCTCTCTGCCAAATTTAATCGATAAAAACTATCCATGTCCTTACATACATACATACCTCGCGGGCGAAGCCGCGGGCGGAAGCTAGTAGGTACAAATTAAATTAGCTGGTAAAACTTCATAGACGTGTAGGTATCGACATTTAATGACGACAAAACAAACAAAGAAATATTTTCTTAAGGAGACAGCCCGCGAAATTCAAATTTTCTTACGTTATTTGCAATTTGCAGGTCAGTATATCTTGTATATTGATCTAAATATGATTCGAGGCCGTAATAAATATTTATTTGTTGAATAATAATCATAAAAATCATCAATACTCTAAGTTCTTATTACAATACTTTATACAGGGTTATTTTAAATTGGCTAGCTAAACTCCGCAGACGCAATGGCTATAATATTAACATGAAAAAAAACGAGAATAAAAAAATTTGATGTTTTTTTGTGGGGTGATCGACTGCATTTATTATTGGCACTGGAAATATCAATAAAAAAAATAGTTTTTTTTTTTTTTGTGTAATTATCACAAACCCTGCTCTAAGAACATATATTTTTTTAATTTATCTTGTTTAGATAAATTGGTTGAATTGGTTGGTTTGGTTGGTTGAATTGATTGGTTGGTCTTGGTTCTTGTTTGTTTTGTTTAGATGTTCCCATCGCGTCTGCGGAGTTTAGCTAGACAATTTATAATAACCCTGTATATGTGAACTCTACCTAATTATGAAATACAACCTACATTATGTACGATTTCTATATTAGAAACTTTTTCTACTAAAACTGTTTAGTCTACGAAAGTATCAAGAAAAACAAAAGAATGAACGAATGTATCGATTTACATGTACATTATCAAACTATATTCGGTTTGCCTGCTATCATTTCTCTCAGGATCTTAGACACTCCAATATTTTCAATATTCTAAGTTGTTTGTTGGCTGTTGATAAAGAAAGCATTATTGAGTTTCAAAAATGTGTAGAGTACTTTTAGATAATGGCAATCATCTGCCTAGCCTTTTCCCAACTATGTTGGGGTCGGTTTCCAGACTAACCGGATGCAGCTGAATACCCGTATTTTACATGGAGCGACTGCCTATCTGATCACATTTCCACAACCTAGTTATTGGGTAATACAATACCTCTTGTTAAGACTGCTCGACTGGTTGACTGACTTTCGGGCTTCTGACGACCTGTAACGACTGTCAAAGATCCACGAATGACAGTCGGGACCAACGATTCAACGTTATTTTCAAGGCTCGGATAGTCGCTAATCTACGGACCAATATGATCGATCGATCCATGCGGCGATGCATGCGGTTATTATTTAGTAACGAGCCCGTCTTCAGATAATGGTACATTATTACGTAAATAATTCTGAGATACTTATGTCATGATTTAAGATTTTGCACGTAACTAGTAACAACCGGTGTAGAGCCTTTAGCCTCAATCACGGAGAGACCACGATCATAAACAAAAAACAATAAGATTAAATTATATCTGGCTAGAAAACTTCGCATCGCATTTTTATTTTTGTAGAGATGCAAGCTTGTACAGTCACGAGCACTAATATGTCAACACTTGGCAACTTTCAATTGCGATTTTTTCGTGAAATAACGAATGCAACGTTGAAATACCGACACTTTACACAAACCTATGGGTTCGAAAATACTTTTTTGGTAATAAAATAACATAAAATTTCATTCAAAACTAAAGGAGAAAATCGTCTTTGAATAAAGCCAAGTGTATACATACTTATGCTCGTGACTGTACGCGTGGTTACACATCAAGCTATATATAACCAGTATAAGCTGACTTCTGATTATACGATAAACCTAAACAATGCGAAGTCAGTGTGTACCTACGCCATCCATCAAATAGACACGCGAACGACAGATGAGAAAATAGACCATATTCTTCATCCAAGCTATTTTTTGGGAACTGCAGTGGGTGCGGAATTCCGAGACTGACGTAAATGCACGTGGCAAATATTCTTCTTGACGACAGACGATGACATTGTGTTTGCTCATTCTTTACATAAAGTCCTTCAGACCGATTTCGGCCACGGCGGCCAATCTCAACGGAGACTGGCCTTCGGCGCGGAAGATATTATAGTGCACAAGTGTGCGCGCAGACATGTGCACTCCCCTTTCCCTCACTCTTATACTCCAATGGGACGTTAATCCGACACGACCGGAGAGAGATCCGGCGGGGGGTCAGGGGTCTTGTTTTTACCTAAATTTGCTACCTATAATGGCTAAGTGTCGTGCAAATCAGCAATTGCTCGCGACTAGCCTCTAAAGCCTCTCCGCACTGCGCAAAAATATTGCGTCATTTTTTCCATAAACTGGACATAATGGAAATTGGGAAAACATACAACTAGGACTGCAAACTAACAGTAACGTCAGTAATAAAATTTGTTTTAGAGCGCGTTGTAACAATCGTGTAGCAAAATTTCTCAATGCGAATAATACGCAGTTTGTTTCAGTATAATATATAAGTACCTATATAGTATAATATACTGGTCTTATCCCGGCGCCGAACTTACCTCAACATAACTTGTATTATAAATAGATAGATATGTTGGGGTAAAAATCTTTTCGCATTTTATAGCCCAATTCTTGAGGAACGCCTTATATAGTATAGCCTTCCTCAAGAATTGTGCTACCAATTACGGTGATTTTTACCGACTGGTGGTTCCAGGGATTAGCGCGTTCAACTCTTCAGTTTTATTATTAGAAGGTATAGATATATAGAGAATTATTGCAACAAGTCTTATCAAACTCACGACCGAAGCGTAAGGGCCTCTAAAACGTCTGTGAACTCTGAATCAATCATGCGATAACTGACAAAGGCAAACGAACTCTTACATTATAATTATACATCTATAAATAAACATAGAGAATTAACAGTGTTGAATATGGTAACCCCTTCAGGAAAAGTATTTGCATGACTTGAAGGATACATTAGTATGGCAATGCTGCTGCGGCTTCTTTTAATTTCTGAATTGCTAACTGACGCTTTTAACGTGCACGTCTTTCTACATCATTCTCACATGTATAATTTCAACATGAATGATGATACCAATATTAAGTAACAATTTTATGATTTAAAAGAATGCCCGTGGAGTTTTTTGGCCGCTCTTCTCCACAGGTACCTACTACGCTTTGGAATGGGCAACTAGCTTCATCTTTCTGACTGACCGGCCCCTTGACAATTCAAAAGTGTCTGTAATTGGTTTATTTGAAATAAATCCTTTGAGTTAATATTTGTATGCCATCATTACATCGCAGAATGTGTCTTTACACTGTAATTTTATGTATCAGATTTGAGTTTGAGGGCCCGGAGCATTCTGCAAAACCTACCCTACCTACTTGAGCTGAGTACTTCTTTTTTACTTAGCGTTATTTCTGACTTATTTTCTTTTTGTGTGGCTCCTAAGAGTCTTGGCGTGAGATTTAAATAGCTTATAGACTTCCTCAAGAATAAGGCTAAGGAAAAATATTTTTGAAATTCGACTGGTAGTTCCAGAGATTAGTATTTTCAAACAAACAAACTTTTCAGCTTTATTATTAGTAGATAGATAGATAGATAGGGAAATAGACAGATACTTATATCTGAGACCAAGCAGTTTCCGATGTAGGTGACATCAAACATACCTACATACATTATCATAACACACAATGCTACAGGCATTGTAGAGTGAACAACGGATCAATAGGTCAGTCGATAAATTTAATTAAACTATCATTATCTGTATTATGAAACCTTTCTGAAATTCTGATGAATTCACTAAAGTTACATAATAGCTTTGTTATTTATATTTTGTTTCTGTATGGATCCAGCTGTTGGCAAAGGACTGACTTTGTCTAGGCCACTGCATTGCAGATTGAATTGCAGTAATTGACTATTTTGTTGGAAGTTATTGTCACTATATTACAATGTTAATGAATTTTGCTGCTTTTTGCAATTTTAGTGTGCCTCTTTGGTCTAGTAGTCGCAAGCGCTATTACGCTTGAGCATGAGGTCCTGGGTTGGATTGCCGGGTCGGGGGTCCGGTAAACTGTTGGGGTTGGATTGCCGGGTCGGGGGTCCGGTAAACTGTTGGGGTTGGATTGCCGGGTCGGGGGTCCGGTAAACTGTTGTAAACTGTTGGGGTTGGATTGCCGGGTCGGGGGTCCGGTAAACTGTTGGGGTTGGATTGCCGGGTCGGGGGTCCGGTAAACTGTTGGGGTTGGATTGCCGGGTCGGAGATCGGGTAAACTGTTGGGGTTGTAATTACTCAGTAGCAGCCTGGACTCTGGATTTGTGAATTATTCCGATCTGTCACCCTGCTTTGTCCCCTTTTTTATTTAGAATGAATATATTAAATTCTATGGGGGACAAACAGGAATAAAAAGTTAAAGATAGGAGTGAATAAAGTTCGAACTATCATTTCCCCTCGTTTGTAACAGGGGGACAGATCAAACTTTTTTTTCCGATCTGTCCGCCTAAGGGGACAAAGCAGGGTCGCAGATCGGAATAATTCGGATTTGTGCCCGGTTGATGGCCCGACCCAGCCCGGCCTGGTCAATAGGCTCGTCCCATATTCCTTGTGACTTAAAGATAAGTGGCGAATGTACCCATCTGCCTAACCTCATCGGAAAATATAGGCGTGATGTTATGTTTAAGATAATATTTCCCTATACAATATTTATTATCATAGATTAGTATGGCATTCAATATCAATTATAGTAATTATAACTGAAACACAATACTTACTCTTTGTAAACATCAAATAGGTAACTGTAGACTCCCAGTCGCGTGGTTGTGTATGTGGCTTGTCGTAGCAAGCCTGCGGAGAGCCCCGTGTATAAGGAGAAGAATCCCTCACGAGCCACAATCTCCCCGGCAACAGCGAACGAGGTCCGACTGCCTCCGCTTAATTGCATCCGAGTTTTGATCAAGTCAAGAGGCTGCACGACGCATGTCGCGGCCATGCTGGAAAGAAGAACATTGTTACATACAGGGTACGCATTCTGTACATCAAACTAAGTAACATAGCACAAAAATAAGTTTTGGGAAACAACTTTTATTTTTGGTGTACAGACGTCAACACGTCAAGCTACTACAATCTGTCAAATTTCTTTAATAGATTTTCAACTTTATCGCTAAAGTATAAGGTTCAAAGTTGATTGGGAAAATTTGACAATTTCGGGTAGCTTGAGGTGCTGGCGTCTGTACATCGTGCGTTACATAGCACACTACTGCAAACAGGAAATTTTCTGGTGTTTGCGGTAGTGCACAATGTAACGCACACAAAACATTGTGCTTATGGGTGCACTTAGCGGTACAGGGTATTAATATTTGTTATAACATTAAGGATTACTTTTCGTAAAAAAATGTCAGAAAAAGTTGGAATTTTGACCTTCAATATCTCCATAACCAGAATGTTCCCAGGTATGGTCCAGTAAAAAAATTACAATGACGGGGAGTACAAGTAAATCTCGGCTTCATTGTCTTTTACATCTGATGTATCTCCATTCTCCTATCAATTTGATGCATGCAGCTGTTACGTAGCCACAAGCTACATGAGAATACTAAATATTTTTTAAGCACAGATGATTCCTAATTTATCACTACCATGTTAATTTCAAGCTTGTCATCTAGTCACAAGGTTATTTATTGTAGGTCACTTACCATTTTCATATCTAAGTGACAGGCTGAGTTTGAGATATGATTTTCAGTATGTTTCAGTATTAGTAAGTACTAGTAAAATAGTGTTAAGTATTTTTTTTTTTTGATAATTTCTATTTGCAATTGGTTGCCAAACCATAAGCAACATTGTTCCATGTCATATGGCATTGTGGTAGAGCAGCCAGAGTGCTGTGCCTCCCACTTATAGACGGTGGTTATACTTTCTTTTTGGCACCGCTGTCGGGTTTACCAGTTCAGTACTAGTTTAGAAATAAATATAATATAGAGGTATGAGGAACAGGGTGTAAATTACACTCAGCCTCTATAGAAAAGGGAAGATCCTCCGACCAGACGGGTGTTGTGTCTGGCGGGCAACAGAGATCATAATTTACAATTATTGAATTAGTTAGAGTTAATGAGGACATGGTTTTTAAAAGTAATAAACAAGTTTCCTGATCTCTATGAAACTAGAGCCTATAAGTTTTGAAAGTGAAAATAAGTAATCATAATAAACATTTCTACGGCAATTTCCATGACATTGATCCTATGTAAAGGACATGTTGTAGTCTTAAAATAAATGCAAGATTGGTACCCGGCAAGGCCGCCAAAAGCGAATTTAAGCGCGTTCGGTACGTAGCGCTCCTTCGGTGGTGCTACAGCTGCTGGAGATTGTGCCATTTTCACAACTTTTCACCTTTATACACGCACAGTCAGCACACTTTTCGTTACACTACTAAAAGTGAACGTTTTTAATAAAAAAAAACCGAGAAAAGTTCGAAACGTGTGCAGCTCGGTTGAATCCAGCTGGATTTGACTTGACAACCAACTGACACTACTGACAGAACTACAAAAGTGAAGTGTCAAGTGACAGATCAGTTCAGATAACAGAAATAATTTGTTTGTGGTTGTGGACTTTTTAATTTTTCTTAATGCTGAATAAAAGCATTTTAGGCAATATATGTACTTTGGTCAATGATTAATTGATTAGTCTACGCCTTTACGGGAAAACGCAATACAGGTTGCGCAAAGGTTGCTATCCATATCTTTGATCTGAGGCTTAGAGCATTTAATGCAGGTTAAATGCTCTAAGATCTGAGGTATTATGTCTACGGTTCATGTTATTGTTTAATGATACACAAAAACTATTGTTAAAATTGTTGTTTAGAGACTTCTAGGTTCTAGCAATTCAGTCCCGTGAGTTAAGGCTTCCCATAAAAGTACAAAATTAAAAACTCACGCTGTTTGGCAATTACAACTAAGCAAATCTATATAAAATATCTAGTAAATTCCTTGAGGTATTCAATTATTACTTTTATAGCACTGTGTGCCTCAAACCCTAAATCAGTACGCTTGTTCACTCTGGGATGATGATTACAAACCAAAGTCCGCGGGATTTCCTTACGATGTTTCCCTTCACCGTTAGTCAGTGGTGATTAAGAAATAAGCAATTTAGAAAGTACGACGTAACTTTGAAGAAGTCACATTGGTACGTGACGTCCTGGGTAAGAACTCAACTTGGGGCGTAAGATCGGATCAGAAGTGCCCAACTCCAGCGTTCGCATCAGACTATACATTTCCCATGGTTCGCATTAAACTGTCAAAAATACTTCTAATTTCCCTAGTCCCTACATTTTTGACATTGACTGCCGCCGAGATGAGATTGCGACTACATTTTCAACATTTTTATTTACGAGAATTGGCTTTCTGGTAAAGAATGGGTCATCATCACCCAATATTTATAAATAAAAAAGTCGGTCAAAAATAGAACAGATATTTATTGTGCACAACTTAGAAATAATGGTTAATCATACCTTTATAATAACAATTTGGTATGAGGGCGCCGAAAAACTTCCGCGTTGTGTAGTGTGTATTATTTGTCAATCAAACATAATGTATGCACAGCCCGATTCAAACTTTATGGCGGCTCTGAAGTGCGCTACTCGTTGCGCAGTACCTCACCCTTCATCCCCGCTGATACGTGAATTTGAAACTGCGCAGCGACTCGCCTAATGTTCCGAGCCGCCATAAAGTTTGAATGTTTAGAAGGAATGTTACTAACGAAATAGCCATGTTACTATTAAACAGTGATTTCCTCAGGGTCCAATGCCAACGAACTCGCGCAAGCACATGGTTTTTCTATATTTCTTAGTTCTGTATCTCTTCATTCACTTCTTTGAACTGTTCACACCAATGATCAGGACTTTTCCCAAAAGCCTGCAATACAAAATTTGATGTTAAACATTGTCATTACAGCTTACAGAACAAACTGGAAAAAAAGAAGGAAAAGAATACCTCAGCCATTTTTCCTAAAAGGAAGTTCTTGGGCAACTCTTCAATGGCCCGCTGGCCCCATTGGAAGATATTCCTAGCAAGGTCACCTTCACCATCCTAGAAAATAATTGATTTAATACACCTTCTCTAAAATGGTTATGAAGTTTTAATTTTTAGCAATCACTATAAAAATATTGCCCCATGTGGTCCTCGTAAGGCACATTTAGGTGCACGGCACAATAACCGTGTGAACTTGGTAAAGGACACAGCAAACCACCAGACGACGCATACGGCGACGACGCCGTGTTTGTCAACAAGCTTCTATACTGATCCCTACAACACTGACGACCGTGCATACATACTGCGAATTAACCATAGTTTTCACGGCGAAAAAAGACGTAGTTACAGTTAAGATACTGGTATTCAGCTGCATCTGGTTAGACTGGAAGCCAACCCCAACATAGTTGCGAAAAGGCTAGAATGACTTTTGCAAGTATTGTTATATCCAAGTGTTCTTTATATCTTTATATTATGTAAAAGTACAAGTTGAAGATATATTATAGAATAAACATGTTACCTTGGTGTATTGCAAATACAATTGTCTCGTAAATGTGGTAGTTAATAGTTTTCTTCCGGCATGATCATTCTCTTCCAATAGTCCAGCTTCCGTGAGGAACTTCCACATATCCTCTGAAAAGATAATAAAAAAATGTTTTGTTAGATTGAAATAATGATGTTTGTTTTGCTTTGTCATCATTATTTATTTACTAGCAGCGCCCCGCGGTTTTACCCGCATAAAAGTCGATCCCGTGGGAATATTGGGATAAAAATTATCCTATGTCCTTCACAGGGATGCAATCTATCTCTCTGGCAAATTTTATCGAAATTCATTCAGTGGTTTAAGCGTGAAAAGGTAACAGACAGACAGAGTTACTTTCGAATTTATAATATTATTAGTATGGATTTATTTAATACCACACAAATGTACAGAGACGGAACAATGACAGGCCTTTTTTTACCAGTCAATGAAAAGTTGACTTAAATATTAGAATAATTATATTTTGTTCTTATTATCTCTTTAACTTAATTTAGTCTTTTTGACATTTCCATTCCTAATATTTGACTAATTGACAATTTGAATGTTATTCTAATTTATTTAATTCAATGTTATATCTAATAAAATAACCAAAACCCTGAAAATGTATTTGTACGCCGGAAACGGCAGAATATTATGAACTTTTAAAAGTATGTAACAACTCTGTAACAATATTCTGACAAATAAATGGACTATGACTATGACAACCTTTGGGTGATGCAGAGACAAACAGTGGTAGATGCAGTAACGAAAATTGCGGAATAAATATTCAATTTATATAGAGGCTTATAGAGGTATGAGGAACAGGGTATAAAGTTCATTTAAAAAATCCTTCTTACATTTGCATTTGATAGTCCAACTCTTGAGGAAGGCTATGGGCAACCTAATATCACGCTAAAACCCTAACGAGCAAAGCAAAAACAAAAAAAGTCACAGAGAATGCTAAGTGAAAACAAAGTAATAGCTTGGGTAGGTGATGCAATGCAAAGGGGCTGGGTCGGGGGAGAAAGAAATTTCAAGCATACGAAGTTGTGGGCAGAAGTTATTACCCATATATTTGTGAAATAGGTTATTATAGTATTTTTAGTGTCAAATGGAATTTATACAAATATAAGTAATTTTTAACAAACCTTCTTTGACAGCTGCACCGCTCATAAAGATATGTGTAAGTGCGGCAACCAATATTTTTCGGTGATGTACATCAGTGACGGATGATGGCAGTGATTCACATTCTTCTGTTAGCACCACAATGTACTGCATACCACTTCTAGAATCAACTTGAACTAATTTGTAGCCGTAAACCTGCAAAGTTATAGAATTAAGATAACTTTACCATAAGCAAAACAAATTCACATGAAAGAGAAGAAGATTCAAAGTCCTAAGATTAACATAAATGATTGCTATACTTAAATTAAAAAAAAAAAAATTTGTATTTTTTAAATTAAAGGATGGAAGAAAAATCAAGCTAGGAATTGAATGAAAACGACTGCTGGATTAAAACATGAATACTAGTGGATTAATACTACAAATATAAATACTTTATAAAACATTGGTCAGGCAGGGGCTGTCTTTCCATAGTTCTAAATAACCAGTTTACTTTAGTCACCCAAACCCATAATCCAATATCTTTGTTTCCATATCCTGCAATAGTCCTACACCAACCGGAGGTTGTTCTTGGGTGCACTTGCATTATTGTAGAAGGCAAACAAGTTCCCACTATCCCCGGTCCAAGTGTGGGAAGGGAACACCTGGGTGGTTTTTAGTCAGTAAAGTCTGACAGACCCCGCCGCCCAGGAGTGGGCGGCGAACATCCATAAGTATTTACCAAAGCGGAACAATAAAAAAAAAATAGGTGCACTTGCATAGTGCGGACAGGGATCATCGTTGGTTGGTATCATCTCTGTTAGTTGGCTTCGACTCCTCGTACGCCTTCCAAAGGTCCGGGACTGTGATTAACAGTCCGTGCTTTCCTATGATTTAGATACATGCGAGTTAGTTAGTTCCGTACGCAAAATACGCGCATTGACGTGGAGTTGCGGACACCAGCCCGTATTACCTCTTACCTATTCTATTCTATTTTTGAGGTTCTGGCTCCATCGGTTACATTCGATGATTTTGCCAATGTCAAGGTATGAGAAGATAATAATCGTAAACTTTTACACAACTATTGATCAGTGTTTGTAGCGGTGGCATCCATGAACCCCATGCTAAAAAAGGACAAAACAGATACATGCGAGATAATTATGTAAATAAATACTACTAACCCTCTTTAAAACTTTATTGGCTTCAATAATCACTGTATTCACTTGACTTGTAGCAGTTTGACAAGTTGTGTTGAGATGTTTTATAATTTCAGCACGTTTTATTGGTATTTTGCTGCCTTCTCGACAAATGATATAGTGAACGCATTCTTTGATGGATTCTTCGAGCTCCGAAATATTATGCTGTTCTGGCTCTGCATTAGTAGACCTCTTGCCGCGTCTTTGACTCATAATTTATTAACTTCTTGTTTTATTCTTCACATTCAAGGAATTTTAAGGTCTCAAATTCTTATTTATGTACTGAAAACGTAGGAGTCAAGAGCGAGTGGTCGCTAAGAAGACTTATTTTATGATATTGAATATAGCTTGATATTATAATTAAAATTCAACTTCAACTCTAAAAATCTTCCACCAGCAATGTCAACAACGTAGTAATGATGATAGATTTGAATGTTTCGAATTCGAATTCTGACATTTTTGACATCGTTTTTTTGTTTGGAATTTTATGACCTGGTAACTTGGACTTTTAGGTCAATTTTTGACATCGCAAAATAAGGGTGCGTTCCGAATTGCGCTGTAATCGATTTGATGGTTTTCCGTTCCGAATTAGCGTGAGTGCTGTCCGTAAATCGTCATAGATGACGTCATGACATGCGTATCTTGCGATAACGCCGACCATGCCTTAAAATAATATCATCGTGAGCGCTATTAAAAATTACTATTGTGCAGTGTGCTATTTTGTTTTGAGTCGTATCATATCTTTAACTGACGTGGCAATTTCGAAATTGTGCTTCTGGGCACAGTCGCCACCTAACCAAAGAAGAAGAAGTTTGTGGTGTATAAACAAAGAAATACTGTAATTCAACCATGAGTATTCAAATCAAGTGAGTTATGACTTATGAGTATAGTTTTGTCATTGAGCTGTGAGCACGTTCATGAGCGTTCCGAAATTGTTGTGTGGTGTTTTTCAAAATCTTGATAAATTATATCGGAACGCAAATTGTTGATGTGACCGCTGTGGGCGATTATGACAAAATTCGGAATGTAGCTCAAGTTTGTTTCTGTATGGAATTAGTATGTACTAGTTGGTTTTCTTTTTGGTTTGTTTGGGTCAAAGTCAAAGAAAGTCACAGTCATTTGCAGCTTGTAGTATAGTCTGTTTGCAGCAAAGACAGAAATTACGAATTACGATTGATGTGGGTTTTGAACTTTCCATCGCAAAGTTCTGTAACCAACTTTGAAAAGCACATACTGTGTACAAGAAATGATTTGCTAGTTTAAGTTAATCTTTGGATATCACAATTTCATTTTTACTACGTGTATTTATATTATGGAAATCGCTTCTTATTTTGAAAAGTCCTGAGTCTTTGCGAACATACAAAATATTTTCTAAGATATGTATAAAAAGAAGGCAGAGTGAGAGCATATCAATTTCTTTAAATTTGTTTCTATGAGACTCGCGTGGTCCCATTTTATAGATTGCTCGGATTACCCACTTTTGTAAAATGAAAATTGAATCTACGTCAGCTACCGATGCGATCCCCACAGTAGAACGCCATGAGACATAACCTAGCTGTGGCTACATACTTTTAAAATACACTTTTAAAATAGATAGAAAAATAAGGCAGTTGACTGATTCAACTGCCTTATTTTTCTATCTATTTTAAAAGTAGGAGTAGTGGCATCAGCAAATAAAATCATATCCGATAAGTTAGCCATCATGTAAGGAAGGTCATCAATATAAACTAGAAATAGGAAAGGTCCAAGAATTGAACCTTGAGGCACGCCCATCTTAACTAAAAGCCCCGAAGCCGAAGACGTCGCCCCGTTAAGGGGCTTACATGACCTAAAATGCGGTCACTGTCGGACTGCATAGAAAAGAAAGAGAAGCGCGATGACACAACGCTGGTAATTTATTGCAAAATATGAAGCAATTACAAAAAAAAAAAAAAAATTGTTTGGACTAAAAAATTAAAACACTAGTATTTTAGTATGTTGCTTGTATAATGTAGAATAATCTGACAAAAAATCAGAATGATTGTACCTATGTATATTAGTAGGTATGGTTTTTATTGTAAAAATAAAGTTTTCAGAGGTACTTATCTTCATGATTTTTTTTCTGTCGTATCAAATTAGCTGTATTATGTTTTCAACATACTATCTACCTATACCTTATAGCATATATCCTGATGAATATTATATATTTTTCTGATTTTGTTTACTGTAGTCGATCATATACTTTTATTGTTTATAAAACTTGCGTTTTTAGGGTTCCGTACCTCAAAAGGAAAAAACGGAACCCTTATAGGATCACTTTGTTGTCCGTCTGTCCGTCCGTCCGTCTGTCAAGACCCTTTTTCTCAGGATCGCGTGAAGGTATGAAGCTGAAATTTATATCAATTACTCAGGTCTACTGTCCCTTGAAGCTGTGAAAAAATCAAACTTCTAAGCCAACGCAATCAAAAGATACAGCCGTTTATGCCGCAAATTTTCGACACTTGCAAGGGAATCAAAACCTACAGGGTGCTTCCCGTGAACTCAGAATCTTGAAATTTGGTACGAAGCAACGTCTTATAGCATAGATAAAGGAAAAATTACGAAAACCATAAATTTTTAGTTACATCACATAATATATTTTTTTTAAATAATTTTAAACTTACTACCCATTTCCTCATAAACGCGTAGAGGTATTAAATTGAAATTCATACCAAATACTCAGGTCTATAATACCTTTAAGCTGTAACAAAATCAAACTTCTATGTCAACGCAATCAAAAGAAACAGCAATTTAAGTTGCATATTTTGAAACTCGCAAGTACTCGCAAGGGAATCAAAACCTAAAGGGTACTTCCAGTCGACCTAGAATTAGGGATGCCCAAAAAAGACTGTTGTATCGATATATCGCATCGTAACCGTATCGAATGCGCTTGTATCGATACGCGATATTATCGTATCCCTTTGTATCGATATATCGCATCGTAACCGTATCGCTTTGGTATATCGATTGGGTAGGTTATTTCGTAGGTAAAATATTATTATAAACCTAAATATATCTTAAACATTAAAGAAAGACATACCTTTTTTTAATTTTTACAATATATTGTAAGTTATAAAAGAAAAGTATTTATAGTATGTATGAAAGGTTAGTGTAGTACATAAATAACTCTAAATAATCCCGACCTCTGCTTATTACGAATAACAATATTATGTCTAAAGGTAGGTAGGTTTAATATAAACAAAAAGAAATAAATTTTAATCAGTCATAGTTTGATACGATACGTTAATGCGATTTTTTTTTTGGAATACGATATATCGAGGCGCATCGTATGGCCAAAATATCGTATTAAATATCGATATATCGTATAGCGCTGTATCGATATTTCGATATATCGGATCGTATTGGGCATCCCTACCTAGAATCTTGAAATTTGGCATGAAGCAACGTTTTATAGCACACATAAAGGAAAAATTCCGAAAACTTTTTTTTTTTTTTTTGCAATGTTCAATGTGGTACTATTCATAACTTTGACTAAAAAACTTAGTAAATAAATAACTTTAATAAAAGAACTTTCGCAAGTCTGCTGCAAGGCTAGTATAAGTGTTTCAGTTATATTATAGATAAATGATATGTGTTAATATAAAATAAAGGATTACTTAAACGATAAAGAGATCTTTGTCTTAAATTTATGCTCCTCCATCTTTCCCCATTGTAATGTTATGTTATGAATTTCATTTTGCAATAAAAATACCATAGTTATGACTCGATTGTCGTAATGAACGAACTTTGTAAACCTTGCAGGTTTGTACGGAACCCTCGGTGCGCGAGTCCGACTCGCACTTGGCCGGTTTTTTGTGTTAGGTCCTGTAAGCCCCTTAACGTTAACATTCTACTGCCTGTTTGATAGATATGAAAGAACAAGATTAGCTGCTTGTCTAGTCTACGAATTCCGTAGTGGGTGTGTATATTGTGGTCAACGCAATCGAATATTCCCGCGGGGTAATTGCGTAACACACTACTAGTAGGAATACCTTTCATTTTAACGGTCCAACAACATTCATTGCGTTTCGAATATAATTAAGAAGCAATGGTTTAGCAATATCCTTCAAAATTATTCATATTATGATTGATAGTGTGTTAGTGTTACGTCGCCGATCAGTAGGTAATACTCCTGACAGTCACAGTGTTGACAAACTGAACTTTTTTCCCGATCGTTCATACTTAGGTACCTGAGATACAAAATAGAAGGTGGGAACTTATTTGGCATTTTCTTAACTAATTGTAAATATACAAATAATAATATTGTTATACCTAATAATAACTTATTGTAAAACAAATACTGATTGTAAAGTAAAAAAGAAGTTTTTTTTTTATTTTGATGTTAATTTTTTGCTACGGCTCCTTGTGTCACTTAGCTAAATCGCCCAGCTCTGGTGGAAACACCTTTATTTTGTGGGAATGATTAGGTACAGTATGAACTGTGATGTCATTTCGATTTACTTATCAAGTTATCATCAATTTGACAATCGATACGACTGCTGTGAATTTAAACCTACCTACTTTATTGTGTGAATTGGAGGAATCGAGCAACAAGAGTGGCGGGGGCTAATGGTTCGACCTTGCTTGAAAATACGTGATCATGGTTAGCTGACTAACATAAAATGGAAAAAAATTGCCGACTCATTCACATACAGCACAATATTAGAATGTATCATCTAAGTACGGACACTGATTTGTTGCTTGTACCGTCTGCTCCAAAATTATGTGATACAGTGTAAACAAACCCATTTCAGGGGTATATTTACTTCTTCCTTTTAGGAAGTGAAGGGAAGAAGTAACGTATAGGTATTCATCTGTAGGAACCCATTTATAAAATTTCAACTTGTTCCAAAAATTAATTATTTGTTTGTATACCTACTTAACGTTATTATTTAAATGGTAACTGAAAAGAAAAATTATCGACGAAAATTGAGGTTATAAAATTAACCTACATTCCAGGCCTTAACTTCAAAATTAAATTATTTACAAACTCCAACATAATAATTAAGTACCTACTTACAGTCTAAAAACTTTCAAAAATTATAACTATTATCTACATGCATCTTGAAGATTGAATGACAACTGGCTATAAGATTTCGTCATAATAAGTAGATAAGTACCCTAGGTACCCTAGGTTTTTTGTATAATATGCTATTGGTTTGGGATGGGTCCGCAACTCCGGACCCATGCATCACCTAGGTTCTCCACCTGGGTGACGCATGAGGACTCGGGTCCCGTGCTACAACTGATGACGAGGCATAATTTAGGTATTATTCAAAATGGAAGTCTTACCGAATGCGACTCAACAGAGGTTAGTTTTTTATGTAGGCACTCCTACCAGTGTTGCCAACAGATAAACTAGCTCTCCACCAGATTCAACTTCGAAAACCACCAGAAAACCACTAACAAAAATCGACCCTACTCCAAAAATCGCTAAAATTTCCACTAAACTTATTTATTAGTAAAAAATGTTCTTTAATATTACGTAATAATATATTTAAAATCAGTAAATCAATATACAATATTATTAGTAAATGAACAAGTCAAAATGAGGAACATAAAAATCTTAATAGGTCAACTTGAAAGATAGGATAGCTCACATCTACATTTATAATCGTTTACAACAATATCATATGACAAAAACGTTAGCCACAGCAACGCGTGGCCGGGTCAGTTAGTTATTTAATAAAAACAACAACTATAAAAAAGTGATAATCTAAAATTCGTCTTCTTCAGATGAATTTTTGTCTGCATCATCGTCGGTTTCACACTTATATGATTCTTTGGTACTGATTTGTTTTATAACTTTTATTGGAATTTATCTACACAGTAAAAGTAAATACTCCTGAAAATTAAATGAAATAAAAATTATACATTTCGTAACATTTTAATGGTTTAGTGGTTGAGTGATAGCATTTTCAGTAATTGAAACTGAATTCTACTAAACCACTAAGAAAAACCACCAGCCACTAAAAGCAATATTTCGCCACTAAAAGGGGGGTCGAAACCACCAGTTTTAGTGGAAAATCCACTAAGTTGGTAACACTGACTCCTACTCATAAAACTTGATGTTGGCCCATCACTTTAATGTTGGCGTATTTGATCCAACATTGGTGTTATTCTGCTAATACAAAGTATACCCTATTATTATTCTAATAAAGTTTATTTTTGTTTATGCGAAAGGTCATTCCAAATATTTCGATCGCATAGCGTTGGTTGTGGTTTGCTTTGTATGCCCGGCGACGGCGAGTATTTCTGCCGGCCGGCATGACCCGGCAACGCGTCACTCAGTATTATATATAATCACAGAGTACTTTTATATCTATATAATGTACTCTGTGGCGTCAGCGTCACTCCTCCGTCATCCGTGACTCCGCGTCAGTATTCGTGCGAACGCCCGGCCCCCTTGACGACTCGTCTGCTAGCATCTAAAACAAATCGTAAGTATCTTCAATTAAGCCTGATATTTAGGTAGATAGGTATACAGTTTATTCTTTAATCATTCGTTTTGGAGAAAATCTGTCAATATGATCGTATGGTAAATAAATGCCGGGAGTGAATTTATAGCTGTTTGTATCCAACATTATTTTGAATGTAAAAACATGATTGAATCGACAGCGGCACAACCGCACAAGGATATTCATTTTAAAGGTTTTAAATGAATTATTTCGATTCATTACAAGTAGAAAAAATATTTTTACTGGTTTTTTCTAACGGTAATTGTCCCTGGATAGGCCTGCGTACATAGTTTTAATTGGGTACAGACGCCAGCACATCAAGCTACCCGAAACTGTCAAATTTTCCCAATCAACTTTGAACCTTATGCTTTAGTGGTAAAGTTGAAAATCTATTAAAGAAATTTTTTTTTTTTAAAACGGATTGTAGTAGCTTGATGTGCTGGCGTCTGTACGTACTTAGTATTTCATTGATCATTTAATAATTGTCTATGTTTCTAAGAGAGTTCTCTCAACTACTGCAGGAAAACCGACGTGTCTAACTTGGAAGTCGTGAACTATCGTAGATAAAGTTTTTAATACCTACTATTTTTGAAGTGAAAACTTCTTTAGGCGCGTTGGAAATTTTTTGAGATGGGAAAAAACCATTGGACTCGCGACACTGTTACCGTAACCGCGCGTGTTTTGTTTATAAGTAAAAAATACACACGTAATTGTTCAAGTTCTCACTTCTGTCGGCACTCCCGGAGTGCCACTGTTTCTTTTTTCAGAATCATGCCGAAAGTTGTTTTCTACTACTTCCCCGTGAAGGCTCTAGGTGAGTCATCCCGTCTGCTGCTGGCGTATGGTGGCGAGGAGTTCGAGGACCGCCGCATTTCGTCCGAGGACTGGCCTGCATTCAAGCCCAGTGAGTACTCTTGTACCTTATCAGTTATCAGCAGTGGTCGGAATAGGCTGACTATATTTACCTAAACTTCGGAGAACAGAGACAGAAAGTGGAGACTTCCTTACGACGACATTTTTTTTCCTGAAATTCGGGAAAAATCTTAAGTAAGTTGAAAACAAGTTTTATTTATGAAAAAATAAATAAAACTTGTTTTCAACTTACTTAAGATACCGAAAATTGGTAATTGCAAGTTTAGTTAAGAATAGCCTTTACCCATCTTAAATAAAGCTTATTTTCAAATTATTTAAGATTTTTCCCCGAAGTCCGGGAAAAAAATGTCGTCGTAAGGAAGTCTCCACTTTCTCTATCTGTTCTCCGAAGTTTAGGTAAATATAGTCAGCCTATTCCGACCACTGGTTATCAGTTTCGAAGGACCAGAGATGGGCAGCGGTGCAACGGGGCTTTGTGGCCACCGATCGAACGGTTTAAGTTTTTTTTAAGGGGGTGAAACCGCGGGGCGCAGCTAGTTGGTGAATATGGAATATTGTAAAAATGCAAGATGACATATACGTAATAGTGTAGAATGTAATATATGTAAAATAGTGCGATGTACATAGGTACCCGTACTTAAGGAGTACGACAGTCGTCAGTCGTACTACGACAGTCGTTGCCTTATCAGCATGGAAATCCGTGGAAAAACATACCCTATCTATCACAAGTGTAGTGGTATAGATAGGTGTATACGGTGGCCTAGATAATTACTGAAGAGCTATGGAGTTTGTATGTAGAATTAGAATCTATTTATTTGTAAGAATGTAGTTTTACAAGTTCTGTACACTCTACAACAAAATATGGTGTACAAATATACAAATGTCATTCTTATACAGGGTGGGTAAAAAATCGTGGATCAAACGAAATAGGGTGATAGTTGGGGTTATTTGCAATAAAACATATCTCTGTGGCAGAGCCCTAACTTGATTTCCTTAAAAGTTATGCCAATTTTGGTGTTTTTTTAAGAAAATACCAAAATTTTTAATAAATAGGCAATTAGAGTAAAATGGGTACCCTCATTTTAATCGTACTTACATTTTTTTACAGTAAGGTTCTAAAGTTACAAAATGTTTTTCAAAACTGCCAATATTTATAAGTCATGGTACCCAATCAGGCTCACTGTCATATAAGCACTTTTGTAGTGATT
The DNA here is from genome assembly GCA_927399505.1 of Luperina testacea. Classification (NCBI taxonomy): domain Eukaryota; kingdom Metazoa; phylum Arthropoda; class Insecta; order Lepidoptera; family Noctuidae; genus Luperina; species Luperina testacea. Next base: position 3,315,622 of record OV656774.1, read on the forward strand.
TTTTTTACTGCAAGAAACCCCAACTATCTATTGTATCTATTGTTTGGACTACTAAAACATTAAAACACTAGTGCTTTAGTATGTTGCTTGTAGAATAACAACCTATAGACGATGAAATGAATGATGTGTGGGTAAAGAAAGTGGATAGGTAGGTCACGGTCCACGGAGTCACAGGCAACAAGCAGCTATTGTGACGAGGTGAGCAGTGTGTCAACATCCTTTTATGATCAGAACAATGCCTGCTTCAAGTTATCAAATATGCACTATATTTGTTGCACCAACTGATAGGGAATATAGGGATCATTTTTGTTTGTCATAATTGCATAAAGCTATCTCTTCTTTTAAATATGAGTAATGCTTGTTCATTGAGGTAGGTATCAGTTCAGTTGGATAGAAAGGTCTTTTACATGGGAATAATGAGCACTTTTACTGATGATATCGGTGAATTTTTATTAATTAACGTCTGTCTTTGATATCAATCTTTAGTCATATGACTTATAAGTTTTAGAGATAAAGAAACGTGTGCGGGGGGGGGGGGCACCCCTGCCAGAACGAAGTTCCTTACGCGATATTTGCGAATGATGATGTGGTTAGAAAAGGGGTGACTGCCGAGATGGCTATTAATTGGTATGGAAGAAAAAAACATCCAAATAAATTGGAATAAGGGCAGGAGAATGATGACACACTCGTGTAAAATAGAAAGAGACAGAGAGAATGTCTGAATTAGGGATGTTACGGAGCTTCGGTTCCGATTCCGAAAAGTCGGAACTTCCGATTAATTTTACACCTCCGATTCCGATTTCGGTTCCGATAATTTTGAATCGGAGTTAGACCGAAGTTCGAAACGCAGCGATACACGTGACTAGAGCGCCTACAAAAAAGTTTTAACTTGTCACCAGGGTAATGTTTGTTTATTTTATACACGCTCGCGCTCACAAAGTCTCAGTTTATTGTTTTGTTTGTGGATGTTAGAAGAAATAGAAGAAAGATGTTTTAAGGGGAGGCCCCTTAACACATCTTTCTTCTACTCCGCCCCGGTTCCGGTTCCGATTCCGGTTCCGATTCCAGTTCCGATTCCGGTTCCGATACCGATCAATCAAATTTAAAACCTCCGATTCCGGTTCCGGTTCCGGTAAAACGACATCCGTAACATCTTTAGTCTGAATTTAATACTTACGCGTTTTTAATACAGAGCCATCTAGTATAAGTTTTTAGAAGCTCCCATAACTCTTATAAAATATACAAAATTGGGCATTCTGCTTTGGGACTTTTGTTCACCTGCTTCGTACTTTTTATAAACTAAATGTGATGGGTAATTTGTAGGTGGGAAGGTTTGGTTACAAAAATTCTTATCATAGCTGTGTCATAATAACGAATGAAAGACACTACCAAGATTGCGTTCGCATTTTTGTTTCCAAAATTTTAAAAGTAAAATTCAAGTGTCTGTTTGTAAGATCAAAATAACAGCTTTTTACTAATGAATACCCGTCAAGCACCGTGCGCATCCTATATAATACAAAGTACAATACGATACAATAGAATATCAATGGTGTCTCATTAGCAGAGCTTGAGAGATCACAGCATATTTATGGTACTTATTTAACCGTTTGACCGCCACAGTCATGTATGTTTTGTACTTAGACATGAAAGCAGATTGAACATACCCACTTCACGATTGAAAATGCACTCTTCTAGTGCATTTGTTATGTTCATTAAAATATACAATAAGTTACCGGAATACATTAAAAACATAAATAAAAATAATATCTTTAACAATAAATTAAAACAATTTCTGATAATCAAAAGCTAATACACTATTGACGAATATTTTAGCGATAAATTTCAACAATAATAAAAACTATATTTTACACAAAACCTACATTTAATTTTAAATTTCACTTTGAATATAAATTTATTTTAAAACACTAAAATAATGTCAGTTTTAAAAATTAATATGTATATGCTAAACAGCGCGCAATTAATAATAAAACATTCTACAAGACTCAACAAAATTGTAAATATTTAGTTTATTATAATTTATAATGTTAATAATGTAAATCGTGCAATATAAAATAAAACTTAAAACCAAATACTTACTTAAATAAAATATAGATACCATAACAGCAAATGATACTATTTATTGATACTATTTTAATACTATTTAATACTATTTTAATACTATTTTAATTTTTTTATTTTAATTTATTTTAATTTTATTTTAATTTCATATTATTATTATTATTTTTTTTATAACAAGCGCCTTCATCCTCTCTCCTATTAAAAATTAACTTTGCTGTGCCCGACAGGGTCCATAATTGATTCGATGTTTTAAAATACCAACCATTTACTATGTACACATTATGGAATGCAATAAAGTATTGAGTATTGAGTATGTATAGATGACAAACCAAAATGTGCTCAGCACGCCCGCGCGCCATGCCACGGTTCTACTACATGACAGATTTTGACGCCGAGGAGGGCACGTTTTTGATTTTTTGACGTGTGGCAGTCAAAAGGTTAAACATATATCGCTCACCTAGTAATATATCGGCACATCTACAAAAAATGTGAAATTGAGTTTTTACCGTATATGTGTTCAAAAGTGCATAATCTATAAAGTGGCATAACGGCACAACGCTAGTTTCCGTATTCATCGAGATAGGGCGTAAGTGTCATTGTAATATTATTATTGTTTCCCCCCGCAACCGCGTATAACAACGACTTATTTGACAGATGTGCCGTTTCAATTATTTTGACGGATACTTATTTGACTGATGGGCCGTTTTAGTTACATTAAATTATGCTTATTGCTACTTATGTCATAAGTTTAATTGATACTAAACTATGTTTATTTGGGTTAAAAGGAAGGCCAGCCCACTCTAAAACGAGATCCAACTAATTATATATTATAAAATAATGTTCAAAATGGGTTAAAGACTTGTGTTGGTGGTCTGACCTGCCTTCTAACTAACAACATCTCTTCCTGTCTCTCTGTATCTGTTTCTGTTTATCAACATGTAAGTTGCAATTTTAGATGGTATTTTAGAAAAACAAATAAGACGTCTGATAATACTTATTGAAATAATGGCGACAAATTGTATATAGTGTAAATTTGTGCACTTAAATTATCTTAGTGGCATTAGCCATAGGCATTTTCACGTAACGTGTGACGAAGTTACAAAAACAATGGCAGGTGCAATTATTAAAATTGAGGAATAAATAATATAATTTACTAAACAAAAACCGGGCAAGAACTATTCGATTGGTTAAGTGCAAACTTTACAAAGACTCTTTTTTTTAGACTACATATTATATTCTTTGATTGCAGTACAATCAGTAAAATCTTTAGAAAATGAAAGAAAATATGACATGTTTTCCTAGCTCGCCTCAACATTTTTTTTTTAAAGATAATAAATGGTGAAGCTCTTGCGCGTGATCTTGGGTGTGTGGGCTTTAATGAAACGAGCAAATAAAGAAAACTCTTCTTCATCTTTACATTACGTACAGTAATTGAAGCAAGACCCTCTGATTTTGGAATTGCGCCGACTGACGAAAGAGGGTAGACACGGTAAACAACCGAATTCAGATCCAGAAGTACTAGAATCAGTTCGCCAGAAAAGTAAAGGAAATAAAGTCCCGAGAATTGAAAGCCACTATTTACGTGCTCATACCTCTCGTGAGTATATTGATGGTGGACTAACCTTGGCAGCCTTACATCGTGACTATGAATGCTAGCGCAGAAGTGCAGATAAACAAGCTGCTACATTGTACAGCCAGAATTTCATGTTTCTTACAAAATAAAACGTTTATTTTCCATCGACCAGTTCTTTTATTTCTTGACTTTCACAGAGGGTTTTATAAGCTTCCGGGTGCATAAATTACATTTTTGAAAGCTGTTCAAAGTGACAACGGCACAATTGCATAACTCTTCCACTTCCTTGATCTTTATGAAATATATCCTGAATACCTGAAGTGGAAATTTCCATCCCTGAATTTAAATTGACGTGTATACTAGTAATCAACCTCATAAAATCAGTAAAAAAACGTAAAATAAACCCATAAATCCATTTTTAACATTTATAAAATCTTTGATCCTCGTTTCTGTAAAATGTGAAAAACGTAGATGTGCCAATATATTACTAGGTGAGCGATATATTTAATTTTTTATCAGCCTGTCTGTTGTTCTGTTCGATTGGCAGATAGCTGATGTTATAAGGAGTAACTTAGACTTCTTTTATTTTAGAAAAAGGATTAGTTTAGGGATACATTATTGTTTTCCGTCACATCTACGCGAACGAAATCGAGGGCACAGCTAGATATTATTAGGTATAGGTACCTATAAAAGAAACATGACGATTTAAGGCTCCTTCAAACAGGCGCGACACGCGATATAATCGCGCGCGACACAAAAAGCCTTTATGCTTTTATTTCTGTGTTTTCATAATATGAGTCAAGATAAATGATCTACTTGTTAGGTTAGTGTCTTCTTTGTAGTAACTATGCAAGATAAGAGACAGCAACCATATTGTATGATTGTTATAGCAGATTATAAAGATATTGTTCTGTTTCCACACAAAAAGATAATGCTGTTTGTGGAAACACCTGGTTTTTGTACTTTATCACGTTGTATGTCATTGTGTAGATTAAGATTTTTTTAGGGGGATAAATCTTCAATTCCTATTATTTTAACTTTTAGTTTTATGACCAACTCAGATCTAGTAGCTAAGTACATACATTGGCTGTGACTTTATCCCAAGCCTATGCAGTATTGTATGGCAAAGATTAGGTACTGTACTTCTCTACCCATTCATGTAAGTACCTACGTACGTACGACATGATGACATGGTATCAAGCTATACATTTCCAGTATAAGCTGATTTCTCATTGTACGAAAAGCCAATACCTACAATGCGAGGCCAGCTTAACTGGAAATGTATAGGTACCTTACACATATAGGTACCCCCTTATTTTTAAACGTTGCAAAAAGAAATCTAGACGTAGTAATGATTAGCGACTGCCTATCCATAAATTTTTTTATGTTAAAACGTCTCTTGGTGTTGATGACGAATGTTGATGGATGGAGAGAGAAAGGAACTCCAAAGAAAAGATGCAAGGATTGTGTGTGAAGAAAAGACAGTGTATGATAGCGTGACATGGGAAAATAGAAGAAAACATGTTGCATTGACTCCAATAAATGTGGGGAACAGGCAGGAAGATGGTGATGAAACGTCTATTTAAGAGGGCGTTAATCACCCAAAAACAAAACAAGTTTCACCCGCGCCCCTTGCCTACCCCTCATCAAACACGACGAAAATAAAACAATCGCTGCCTGCCACGCGCCAGCAGAAACTTTTTACTCGGCGTATAATAGAAAAAAAAATCAGCTGTTCCCTCAATTTTGACGTTTGGCGAGTTATACGAACATAAATGTAGGGAACAGCTGATTCTTTTTTCGCGATTTCAGGTTTGGTCCCATAGTAAAAGTTGTTCATAATGATGAGTACAATGACCTCTTAAGAGGTTGTTAATGTTTTATCAATAACCGTGTATAGTGAATGGCAAATTGGTCCAGCCATCCTGTAACAACATAACAGCGCAGTTAGTTTCAATAAAGTACAATAGCACCAATGTGGGTAGTCACTAGGCGTGCAATTGCATTCGCCTGGGTGGACCCAATTGTGACGTGTTACAAATTGAACCTTTATGGTTACAATAGTGGGTATTTTTCGCGGTTATTGCACAGTTTTTCGCGTCAAGGTTAAAGACTTAAAGACTAGCTTACATTCAAATAAAACGGTCATGTCCGTAGTTTCGAACGAAGTTACCGGCGTTTTCTGAAACTTACCACAGACAGACAGCTGGATAGTTCGGGGCCCGAACTAAGAATAAATGCCCACAAGATTTGACAGTTGTCCCTACTCAGTGTTTTTGTTCGTCCGAAAAATGTATTTTGACACTTGTTTTGTCGTTGGTATCAATTACTTTCAGACGGGCCATCTTTGTTGACAGACATAGAGGAGGTTGCAAATATTTTTTGAAAATGTAGGTAGTTGTCTCGGATTATGAAAGTCGGAACATCGCTGGACAGTAAATCTGCTGTCAAACTTTTGTTTGGTTGACATTGGTTGACAAGCGAATGATTTCCAAAAGTGTCTCTACAAGGAAAGTGTATCTACGCGGAATAATTCGACTGGAATTACACTAACAGCATTGAGTTAGTAGGTACTTTAATGTCATGGAATTAGGTAAAAATCACAGCGAATATTTGACATAAGATTCGACAGCAAAATGAAATGTTTTGTATCAAATCGCTCCCGATGACGTGTTCACTGATATCTCCACAGTGTGCACACCTACAACATGTTTGATAATGTTTCTCGTTTCGTCTGACGATGACCTTGGCCGCAGTTTTTGTGTTATTTATTATACGAATGTTTGTGCTATAGATAGAATAGTATGTGTATGACTCATTACTTGATTAGATAACCGAATAGTGGTCGTTGACAAAGTAGCGCTTATCAACTGAAGACCAAGGGTCCTAAAAAGGCCACTTTGGCAGAATCATAAAAGGATAACATTATGAATCATAATGGACAGTATCAAATCCCATTGGTGAAGGATTTTTCAGTTATTTTTTATTGTCTGTGCTAAAATACCAATCAATCCAGTCCAAATCCAATCCCAATCTCTTTGATTATACCTACTACGTAGTGCAGGGAAAAAAGAAAAACACGGACTGCCTTCGCCATTTATTATGATTCATAATGTTATCATTTTATGATTCTGTCAAAGTGGCCTTTTTAGGCCCCCAGGTGTTAATTCAGGCTCACTTTATTCAATAAATAAAGATGAAAGTATAAAAAAAACACGGGCTTCTTGAGTTGAATAAATTATTACAGACAGCTATGAATTATTAATTAAATGACAAGAGGGCTATAAATTGTCGGGCGGATCGATCGGTCTTCAAGGTTTAGTTGGTCATACTGCCCTAGTTCTTGGAAAAGTGACTGTTACTTACTTGTTAACTATTTAAGCATCGAGCCATGGTATTGATACTAATGACGTGCCATATCGCTACATTATTATAAAACAAAGTACCCCCACCGCATCTGTCTGTCTGAACGCGGTAAACTCAAAAACTACCGAACGGATTTCGTAGATCATACAGTTTTTACCATTGGAGGGATGATTCGTGAGGAACGTTTAGGTGTATAATTCGGTTTCGTGTAAATTAGCTGAAATATGACGATGATTGTTGAAGATGTCGGAAAAAATTATGACGACTTGGAGCTCGCTTGCGCCGCGTAAATTTTGGATGAAATTTGGCACACAGGTAGTTTATTTATAACGTACGTTCCTGTGGGATATTTCCCGACATCCACCGTCGGCGAAGCCACGGGCAAAAGTTAGTGTAACTGCATAACGTTTGCTTCGCCAGCTAGGCAGCTATAAGTAAGAAAACGTAAGTGGTGCAGCAACGGTGCTTCTACGATAACGAGGAGTATGTACCTACTTAGCTTTATCTATAGTTATATGAAAGAAGATTAGAGAAGAGAAGAGAAGAGGACCCCGTGGCTAAATAATAACAGCCGCACAGGTCGATCGATCAGGTGGGGGGGAAGGGGGTTCAGGGGATCAGACCGGAATAACTCACTAAATCTACGTCTTTATTTTCAGAGACCTTATTCGGCCAGATGCCAATCTTGGAGATCGACGGCAAGCAGTACGCACAGAGCCTGGCCATCTCCCGGTACCTCGGCCGCAAGTACGGGCTGGTCGGAAACACTCCTGAGGATGCCCTGGAGATCGACCAGAACGTCGACCTAGTCAACGACCTCCGTGCGAGTAAGTTTTACTTTCACTATTTGCAGCTGAACTATGATGATCAACTGTACGATTTGCCTCAGTTCAATGCTGCATGACCAGCCTATAATGTTCCCACTCCTGGGACACAGGCCTCCTCACTTCGAGAGGGAGTGGACTGAAATCTACCAAGCGGGCCCAGTGCGGGTTGGTAGATATCACATGTCTTCGAATTTTAGGTTCTAGTTCTAGGAGATACCAGTTGCCTCGCGATGTTTTTCTTTATCGTTTTGAGAGCAGTAGTGATGAAATTATTTACACAAAGTACCTACCTGGGTTCGATCCCACGACCTACAAGTTAGGGCCGTTATTATTAGGCCAAAGAAGACTCAGACAAAAAAAAAAACCGAATTTGAAGACTACATTAACATCGAATACAGATTTTTACAGAATCGCACTGCTGAACACAGAGACTATCAACCTTTTCCACATCAATTAACAAAGTCATCTAACTATGCCTTAAATCCATACTAATATTTCAAATTCGAAAGTAACTCTGTTACTTTTCACGCCTAAACTACTGTACGTATTTCGATAAAATTTGGCAGAGAGATAGATTGCATCCCGAAGAAGGGCATAGTATAGTTTTTATCGACATTCCTCGCGGGCGGAAGCTAGTCTTCTATATACATATAAAATTCAACGTCCTCACTGATATATCAACGCACAGCCTAAACCGCTGGTCCTACAGACATGAAATTTGGAGGGTGTGTTCTTTGTGAAGAGTAGGTATCCACTAACAAAGGGTTTTTCGAAATTCCACCCCTAAGAGGGTGAATGGGGGAGGGTGAAATTTCACGCAGACGAAGTCGCGGGCAGAAGCTACTACATCTATATGACACATTTACCTTTCTCATTTTTTATGTGAATGCATTTAAAAATGATTTGTTTGTGTACTTACAGAGGCTGCTGCCGTTCACTACGAACCCGATGAGGCGGTAAAAGAAAAGAAATATCAAGACTTCGTCAAGAACGAGTACCCTAACTTCCTGAAGAGACTTAGTGCTATCATCGAAAAGAACAATGGCCATCTCGCCCTCGGAAAGGTATTGGACCAGCTATATATAATGAAACTAGCTTTCTCTTTTTCTCTAAGCTTTCTCCAGCGGCTTCACGCACATAGAGGTCGGAAATTATCCCCCGAGAACATATCCTAAAGGACGATTTCCACCATACGGCTCGCATCGCATAATTCACATCGGATCGGAAAGGATGCGGCGACAGCCGATCGCGTCCGGCAGGATGTCGACGCATACGAACGGCTCTTTACCGTCGCTTGCGAACATATCCGTTTCTACGCCTAGTCAAATAGTTTCATTCCTACCGTGTTGATATGTTCTAATTTTTGAAAATGGTTGAAGTTGACTTAGTGTTGTTGGCTATTGTATTAGAAGAAGAAAATAATCATAAAACACAGATCTGCAGTGCGAGCACTTTTGATAATGAGTGGCGCCGCCTGGCCACGGCTTTGAGCGCACACGACGACAACCGAAACGATTCGATCGGATACGACGATCGCGCCTCGCAGCATACTTTCGGCTACGATCGCGTGTCGCGAAGGCCTATGCCCAGAAGTGAAGTGTGGCTGTAGATGAGGATGCAAAGGAGTCGCAGGAATATGAATGTACTTCATATTTAGTTATTTGTCACGGAGAGAATGGGAATATTTTCCTTATGTAAAAGTTGCCAGATTCAGATTTCTGAGAATCAGGTTCTGTTCTAGTTTTCTTAGAATCCTAACTATATTATTACATAATATAAATATTAATATTATAAATGCGAAAATAAGTTTGTTTGTTTGTTACTTTTTCACGACTAAACCACTGAACCAGAAATTTAGCATATACTTTGTCAGGTGTACAGAAACGGACAAAGGGTAACTTTCATCCCGAAAAAAGTGCTGTTCCCGAGGAAAACAACAATAACGTTATTATGATAATTCAGATTCATTTATTCATTAAATATAAGCTTAGAGTTTCCAATAGATGGCGCCACGTGTCTTTCGAACAGGATCGACACTTATGGGGCGCTGCTAGTTTAATATATTTTTGAATTTATTTTGATTCAAATAAATTCAAGAATAGAATAGGCTTGCACCGTCGTGTAAGTGAGGACCTCGTATTGACTGCAAGTGGTAGATATTCATGTTGTTATTTACACAATTTATTCTATTTTCAGTTGACATGGGGCGACTTCGTCTTGGCTGGTATGATGGACTACCTGAAGAAGATGCTGCGCATGCCTGATCTCGAGAAGAAGTACCCAGCTTTCCAGAAAGTCATCGACAACGTGTATTCCATTCCTAAAGTTAAGGCCTACGCCGACGCCGCCCCTGCAACCGAATTTTAAACTCTAATATAGCAATATGATAGATGCAGGATGCAGGCATACAATGTGTTATTCTAGATTGTGTGAGTTTACACCAAAAGCACTAATAACACACTTAGAATAAAAATATAACATTTATTTAATTTCTATTTTAAGCTGTAAATAAGTGTTTTATTTTTGTCGGAATTTTGGCACATTAACAACAACTACGTGAATAAATAATTATATTATATTTTTATTATTGAATCATCAGTAATCATCACGCACATTATATTATCCTGTAACGTTTAGATTTAAGAATGTGTTAAAGTAAATAAGTGTTATTTTACATAAATTGTTTTTTTTTCTCTCGCGAACTAGATTCTGCCTGCAACTTTAACTGCGTGCTTCTTGTTCGCCCGGCAATAGTGTAGATTTCTATCAGTGAAATATATATTTTTAAATCGGATCCATACTTCTAGAGATTACCTTTTACCAATATATTATTAAAGAACAGTCTACCTCTTTATAGTATCAGCAGTGCTATTCTGTAAAAATCTCACCGTGAAAACTTAGGTGAAGTGAGCGTTGAGTGAGCTGTGAATAGGTACTTATGTGCTTCTCATCATCATAACCCAGGCGTAGATCCGTAGATAGGTAAGTTCTAGGGACGACATTTAAAAGATGAGGCACTGATGTACGCTATCCGTTATACAGGTTTACTATACAATATCAGTGTCTCTCTCAAGCTTTTAAAATTTATAATAAAACATATATAGGCCTTCATATACATATTGGCCTTCGAGAACGGAGATTGACATCATGCAAGCGATTTCTTATGGTTTGATCGTTTATTAACATTCCTGAAGAGCTATGAAACCTCGGTAACTAACATTATCGCGGCGGTCATTGTACGATTTCGTCGAGCAGTAATTTGTATGTAACTGCCCCGTTGGTCTCGCGGTCCGTAGCGCAACTGCTGTGCTGGTTTCGTTTCCCAGATAGAGCAAAGTGATATTGGAATTTTCTATTAGGAATTTGTCATTAGCAGCTTGGAGTTTGTCTGAAGTGTCTCGGAAAGCACGTAGAGTCTTTGGATCTGATCTCCCGGTCGTGTCGGATTGCCGTCCCATCGGACTATGAGAGTAAAGGAACAGAGAGAGTTCCTGTATTTGCGTACACACTTGAGCACTATAATATCTCCTGCGTATCTGACTGATCTCCGTTGAGATGGGCCACCTTCACCGAAATCGGTCGTTTTTAACATTAAAGGCTGATTATGTATGTATGTAGTCCGGCTCTTGCTGTCGTAGTAATTTCCATCCTACTCTATCCAATGCTAGTTAAATTTTTGTTGCCCTTAACACTTTGCGGGACACTTAACGCCCCTCGACGTAATAACAATAAAACTTCTATTGTGTCTCGTTCAGTGTCCTTCAATGTGTTAAGTTTTTTTTCTAAATTCGGTTTTTCCTGCATGTTTTTCTTTACGGTATTCTTCTTTGGCACTTTTTTTTCATAATCGGATTAACAGTCATTACGATACGACACTCGTTCGATGCATGCCTGTTAGTTTACACAGCTCGCAGTAGAGATAACATGAAGTAGATTAGATAATATTTATCAATATCTACACTTGATTTCTTACCTAAATGGTTTGTTTTGACAGTTCTCACTTTGTATTTCTAACGGCAGGCAACCGGCAACTCGTCAGTATTTGTATTTGCACTCGGCCATACTACCTACGAGTATCTCCTGTGGAATCCTGGAAAAGAAACCGTAAGTAACGGCTGATTCTATGAAACTTTTGTTTATAACTGTATCGAGAAGTTCAATAAAATATCTATTAGATTAGTATATTATACTTTATGTGTGTATTTGTTGTATTATGTAAATGGTACACCACGGACTACTTACAGTATTTGTCTGTCCTTCCCCTTTTCAAATCCATCCTAAGGTTGTCTTTAAAAGATCGCTCGATAAGACCGCCCATTGTGTCACCCTTTGTACAGTTTCTATATTTATGTCTGTAATTTATATGGTGTACATAATAAAGAGTATTCTATTCTATTTTATTAATTAGTGTAGAAAATATCTTAATTTATGTTATTTTACCCCTGACGTTTCTCTTTACTGTGTACAACTTGGAAGAATACCTCATCGCTTACAAGGTAATTTATTGTATTATAGAATACGCAATGGTTGAAAGTTAAGTTTAACGCAACGTTTATTTTTATAAACATAGGTAGATTTTGTTTTTAAACGTTGCCCCACTCTAGGAATTTCTCCTGTATTGTGAGTGCGTTTACAAACATTTAAACTCACAGACACAAACAACCAGACCCGGAACAACTACTTGTAGGTTATACAAATATTTGTTCCGGTAATATAGGTACATCGAACTATACTATACTATACTAACTATATGTTTTACTAGCTTCCGCCCGCGGCTTCGCCCGCGAGGTATGTCGATAAAAACTATCCTATGTCCTTCCCCGGGATGCAATCTATCTCTCTGCCAAATTTTATCGAAATCCGTTCAGTGGTTTAGGCGTGAAAAGGTAACGTACAGACAGACAGAGTTACAGAGTTACTTTCGAATTTATAATATTGGTATGGATTAAATAAATTATCTAAGTCTACCTCTTGAGGTCTTTTGGGATCTTATCTTGACAACATACGAATGACAAAATAGAACAAGTACCCTGATAGGTACATAATTCATTTATTATCAACTATTAATCAACTTTGAGTTTATTTAATAAAATTCTGTAATAATAAATTTATCAATTTTGTATGATTGCAATTAATGGCCCACGTTACTCTACCTCCACTACCTTGAAGTTCTATACCTAGGTAATTCTGTAGTATCTTTTCTTCAGCCTTCTTTATGCTTAGGTAGGTATGTACTTGATTATCTCTGGTAGTAAGTTGCCAGATATTTGAATATTCATAATTTCTAATACTATTGCTTTTCCAGAAACATGCCAAAATATGTGTACTACTACTTCAACTCAAAGGCTCTAGGCGAATCAAGCCGTCTATTGTTTGCATACGGTCGCCAGGAGTTTGATGACATTCGCTTCTCTCACGAAGAATGGCCGAAATTCAAGCCAAGTAAGTACTCTTGTTGCAATTTCCTCATCGTCTAAAGTCCAACAGGCCAAACACGAGCCTGTGCAGCTGTGGCGCGATAAACATTCATTACAGATAAAGTATTTAGATTAGCGTTATTGATCGGTAAGTAGATTTGCCATTTTGAGTAGGTTACTACAACCTACTCAAAATGGCAAATCTGAATACTCAGGTAGGTAGGTATTTCACGTAACGATAAATTACTTATTCCTGATTTTCCTTGTTTTCATGTAAATATGATGTTAGATTCGATAATACCTTGCTACAAGTCTTCATTACACAAATACACAAGGAAGGCACCCATTTAATTATAGATACCCGGCATAGTCCTAGGATATGGTGGCGAGATATAAGAGTGCACAAGTGTGTGCGTAGACACAGGTGCACTCTCTCTTCCTCCACTCTCATATTCTGATGGGACGTCACGTATAGGTATAGGTACCTACGCTTTGGAATGGGCAACTAGCTTCATATTTTCTGACTGACCGACTTCTTGACAATTCAAAAGTGCCTGTAAATGGTTTAATTGAAATAAATGCTTTGAGTTTGAGTTTGAGACGTAATCCGACACGACCGGAGAGAGATCAGGGGGTGTCAAACCCCCAACTTCCAAACTCCGGTTTATTAAGAAATTCCTTATGGAAAAACCTAATAAAATCCCCATCCCCATTTTTGCCTTCTAAGAGTAATGTAACTCACATTCTTCTGATTTTCCATGTTTTATTGTAAGAAAAGTTTTGTCTAGAGACCACACTTCTTCGACAAGATCATATTGTTTACGAGTGATATTTTTTTGGAATTTTCAGAGACCCTATTTGGACAGGTGCCAGTCTTGGAGATCGACGGCAAGCAGTACGCACAGAGCCTGGCCATCTCCCGATACCTCGGCCGCAAGTACGGGCTGGTCGGAGACACTCCTGAGGATGCTCTGGAGATCGACCAGAACGTCGACCTAGTCAACGACCTCCGTGCGAGTAAGTACTTTCACTATTTGTAGCTGAACTATGATGATCAAATAGACGAAGCTTTATGTCAAATTAGTAACAAAGTCAAAACTGCAGGAGTAGTATATTTAAAAAAAAAAAACTTGCTAAGAGATTAGAACGAGTCTAATGCCAAAAATATAGGTTTTAGAATTTCTTGTCCGTTTGTCTGGATGTATGTACCGGATTGCCGCAAAAACGACTTAACAGATTTGGATAAAATTTAGCACACAGATAATTTATAACCGGGCGTAACAAACAGGGTAATTTTAATTCCTGTAGTATGTTCACGACATCCACGAGGGCGAAACCGCAAGCAAAAGCTAATCATAAATATACTAACTTGGGCTAAATTCCAGTTTTTAATAGAATTAAACAAACTTTTAAATCACCCTCGCCAAGTATTATAATAATACTTTGGTTTATTTTTACAGCGGCTGCAGAGGTGGAATATGAAAAAGATGAGGCTGTAAAGCAAGCCAGATATGCTAATTATGCCGAAAACGATTTCCCAGACCAACTGGAGAGACTTAACGCTATTGTAGTTAAGAATAACGGTCACCTTGCCCTCGGAAAGGTATGCATACATAACTAGAAAAAAAAATTGCAATTAAAATACAATTTATACTACGTTTTGCTTTTGTTTGGCAAAATTAAAACGCATGGCCTAAACACCGTATTTCTTTTCACTTATCAATAAGAAGAGTGGCCCAGTGGTGACGGCCCCGACTTACGAGTTGTTGGTCATGGGTTCGAACCTAGGCAGGCGCTTTACTTTGTGTAAATAATTTAATTACCACTGATTTCAAAAACGGTGAAGGAAAACATCGTGGCGTGGCCTATATACCTAGAACCAAAAATTGGAAGACATGTGACATCTACCATCCTGCACTGGGCTCGCTTGGTAAATTGCAGCCCACTCCTTCTCGAATAGAAGAGGCCTGTGTCCCAGCTAGCACTGGGAACTTTTTATGGGATTATGTTATCAATAAGAAGAATAGCAGTTTGAAAGTTACATGCAGGAATGTACACACGCCAGCACATCAAGCTACTACAATCTGTCAAATTTCTTTAATAGATTTTCAACTTTATTGCTAAAGCATAAAGTTCGAAGTTGACTGGGAAAATTTGACAGTTTCGGGTAGCTTGATGTGCTGGCGTCTGTACTACTTACATTCTTAATTTTTGATTGGCATATCGCTGACAATCTAGAATTTTAGAGCCATGAAAGAGTAACCAATTAAGAGCGAGATATAGCATCGATTATCAAGTAACTTTAAATTTTCTCGTTATTAATTTATCCCCATCTGTTTGCAGTTGACATGGGGAGACTTCGTCTTAGCAGGTATGTTCGACTACCTGAAAATGATGCTGAGGATGCCTGATCTCGAGAAGAAGTACCCTGCCTTCCAGAAAGTCATTGACAACGTGTACTCCATTCCTCAGGTCAAGGCATACTATGAAACTTCCCAAAAGCCTGCCGTTTAAGTTTTATATTGTCTTATTCTTTACGAATCGATGGCAAAAAAAAATTGTATGTTAGATGACACCATGTTGGCCACGTCAATCAGTGGCGTTTTTGGGTCCCCAGCTTAGTATCACAATCTGCAGGAAAACTAGAATAACTAAAATTGCCTGCTTTAAATATTGTCATTTGTCATTGGTAGGTTTAAGATTATGTATAACTTACATTAATTTTAAGAAGTAAAATTAAATACTAGTAAAATATTTCTTGTTTTGACATCTAGACTACGTGTCTACGTACCTACACTACCGCTGCTGTGTCTTGTTGTCCTTGAAAAAGAATTGATGTTTAAGAGGATTAAAAGAGGACACAAGAACACTGCCTTGGGACATCCCAGGCACTAACTCGCATATTTTATGAGAAACGTCTAGCTAGCTTGTCTTATTACTGTATCTCTTGCTTATTATATAGTGTGGGCACTTGAAACAGCTGTCAATTTATTTCAGTGCATTAAACCCACAAATATCTATTATAGTGAGAGACGAAATCAAAAGCCTAAAATCTCCCGTTTCCTACATTTTGTCGAGTTATGCGAACATATATGTATGGAAAAGCAATTTATTTCGCGATTTCAGAGATCTTACAATTGTTAATTTTCATGAGTACTACACTCCCTTGAAGAATGTTTCTCGTTTAACCTAACTCACTGTCTCAGTAAAATTAATAATTTAAATACAAATTTCTGTGCCTAGTTATAACAACGGTGCTGTCCTAAATTTTTTTACCTACGTAAAGACAAACGCAGTGTTTTAAACGAATCACGACTGTCAACCCTTTTTTTTCATTTGATCAAAACAACCATTCAGGTATTCGATTAGATTCCATAGAGATCTACGTTTTGGAATGGGCGACTAGCTTCAACTTTCTGACTAACTGACGGACTATTTTAATTTTGACAATTCTAAAGTGCCTGTACAAGGTTTAATTGAAATAAATGCTTTGAGTTTGAGTTTATTATATATTGATTGGGCTTATCAATATTTAATAGTAACAGGTGTCAGTGACATCTGTGATATGAGGAAGAAATTATTACATTTTATATGTAACTAATAGACCTAACGGTTTAACTACTTACTACTAGGTAGCGTTTGCCGATAGGTTTCTGAAAATGGATAAATGGCGTGAAAACACTGCAGACCTCATGAATTGAATACTAACTTTATTTCCTAATTAACAATAACTAAATTAAAAGTACGTCATATGCTGCTCACAACGGTTTCCATAGAGCAATCAACTGTTTTCATTCTCTTTTCTTTTTCCTCCGCTTTTCTGACTTTCCCGACTCTATCGAATTCTTCCACTTGCTTGATGGTGTCAAAGAGAGGCACGCCTTTCGTCTCAGGAGTGATGAAGAGGAGTATGCCCGCCATGATAGCGGAACAGCCGAACAAAGTAAAGGGTAAGGCGGTAGACACGGTGTTCTGCAAAGAAATAATAAATGATATAGAAAATAAGCATAATTTGGTTAAGCAAGGCGTGATCTGCAATTTTAACCGGCTCTTACCGTTACTGAAACAAAACCCTGTGATGGACTGACTGACGTACTAAAATTAATTAGGAATTCATTGAATACGTCTAGATCTTTTAGGGCAGATCCTTTTGACCATTGTGCTATATTATATTTAACAAGACGAACAATATCAGTTAAGTTTATTTTATAGTGTAGTGGTTACCAAAATAGGTGAAAGTGGTGCGAGCATGCCACCGACCCTGGACGCGAAGGCTCCGAGCCCCAGCAGAGTGCCCCGCACACTCGTGGGGAACAGCTCCATTGTGTAGGTGATGGCGCCAGTGAAACATGCTGAGATGATGACCTTGGCCGTGAGGATCAGCGTGATCTTCGCCCAGATGTATTCTGAAAAAACAGAATTTAAATATGAATAAAATTATTACTGTGTAAATTGCAAAGTGATGGCGGTGTATGTGTGTACGCAGGTACACCGCCATCGCTTTGCATACAAGCATTACTGTTAATGTAAGAGTCAACTATCTATTTTTCGCATATGATTGTATTTACTAAGAGGCAATTGAAGGGATGATTTAATGAATTATTTATTCAAATACTTACGGTCCGGTACTAACGCAGACACAACGCACACTATGCCACATAAGATATATCCTCCCATTAGCGGATACTTCCTTCCGAACTTGTTCATCAGGTACAAACAGATCATCTCCCCTGGAAACGACATCACAGTGGACAGCAAGAAGTTCACGTACTTATCGCCCGGCAGCCACACGGAGTTTATCATCAAGCCGTAGTACACGAAACTAGATGTGAACCGACACATCCCTACCACTACCAGTCTCTTCAGAATGGCTTTAGAAGTAAAAATATCTCCGTAACTCTCTTTAATCTGGTATTCAGCGATATCAAACTTATCTTTAAGTTCAACTTCTGTCATTGCGGCTAATTCTTCATAATTAATGTTAATTTTATTCATTGTTGCAATTCGTTTCATTGATTCTTTAGCTTTGTCATGTTTCCCGTTAACGATTTGCCACCTGGGGCTCTCATAGATGAGAAAGATGTAGGTGATGAAGAAGATGAGCGGTCCGTTGATGATACGGATAATCGTCTTCCAGTAAGGCACGAACATGGCGATGCAGGCGAACATACACTCGCCGAGGTAGATCGCATATGCGAATAGGACCCCTGCTAGCAGCCTGTGCTTTGTGCTAGCTATCTCCAATACTGGAAAAGATAGAAAACATGGTAAGAAAACGTTGATGTGTAAGTCGTGCGTACGACTTGTATGATTTGAATTGCTTTTGTGTTGGAAAATGTACCTATGATAATGATAAGAGGTAAAATAATCTTTATTGTAACAACAATAAAGATCATTGTGATTTTGATAGACTTGTCAGTGGCAGCAACCCAACAGTAGGTAACTGTATTGGCACAAGAATAAAGATCATTGTGATTTACACAGTAATGCAATATCAGAGCGAAAGGATTTTAAAACAATATACTCACATATGACCATAGCGGCAGCATAAGATCCGCCAGTAACAGCTGCTTCCAAGAACTCGATAATGACGTACACATAGTACGTGGTCGCGAACGTCTTTAGGTGGCCGATGCAACCGCCGACCACGCAGAATATTAGCGTCGGCTTGCGACCGAACCTGGAACATTTTATTTGACAAATATTAAGTAATGATTTTCTATTGTACCTATATGTTTAGTCTGGAAACTTATCCACGATGATCATATTAACTGTATTGAACTCAATAAGCTGGTTTTCTTATCGTTCAATTTTGAGCTTTATCTAAAGCTGATCTTATATTAACACAAATGTATTCTCGGTTCGTTACTACTGCCTATTGCCATACGTTCTGCAGCCTACTCCAGTCTTCTTCTTGTTTTCGACCACATTCGTTAACTTTATAGTAGTTAACTAACGAACGACGTTGACATTAACGTTGATCGCCGCTAGTAATTTGTTATATGTATTTGATTAAGATTCAGTAAAAGACTTCGATGAGACTGCTACACACTTAATGTACTCGTAGGTACCATTTGTTCCCACCTCTAAATAAAAATCATATTAAAACAGAATACTACGTAGAAAGGATTCTATGGAAGAAGCTCACCTATCTGACATCCAGCCTGACACTACCATGGAGACCAGCATGCCGGTACTGTGGATGGTGCCGATCAGGTTGGTCTTCCACGGCTGACAGGCCAGGTCCAACTAGAATATGACAAAGAGAAGTTTCAATAACCACAAAGTCAGGTAACGTTGAGATGGTAGAAGCTTTGCTTTTTCCTGGAAAGCTGGATACTTGTTCTCGAGATCAGCTTCGATCAGTTGGTGAAACAGGCTTACAATCACCTTTACGTCGCCTTACTGGTAACATACAGCTATTTTCATAGTGTAATGTCGTACGGTATTCTATTGTGGGGAAATGCCGCCGATATTCAGACTATCTTTGTTTTGCAGAAGCGTGCTGTTCGATCAATTTATAAATTAAGTCCGAGACACTCTCTCAGAGACAAATTTAAAGAGATTAATGTAATGACTGTGCCTTCTCTGTATATTTATGAAAATCTTTTATATGCCCATAAAAACATAAAATTGTTCAAAAAATACAGTGATATCCATAATATAAATACTAGAAACAAACACAAATATGTTGTACCTACAACAAGGCTCAAGAAAATAGGTGGCTCGTTCAGATGCCAATGTATACACTTTTATAATAAACTACCAAGCCACGTTCAAGATCTAAGCCTTAATAAATTTAAATCGTTCATTAAACGTAAGTTGTGCCAGAAAGCCTTTTATACCGTTAAAGATTATATTGAGGATACAAAGGCTTGGGATTGAGTTGCTTCCAATTTCTGCATTTTGAGTGTTTTTGATGTTTTTTTTTATATACACATTGACATTAATGATTTTTTTTTTTTAACTGACATTTGCTTACTTTTTAAAGTATTATATTATTTTAATTATTGTGAATGTGAAGACGATGTGGGTCATTTAATTTAGGCATTTTATATTATTATTATTCTCTCTATGGTCTGGCAGTTTGAGTAATTTATGTGGCCTACCCAAATGTCCTTTCTTTGGTATTGTTCGTCGAATCGTTGAGCTCCTTAAGTCTTGAGTTGAGCTGCATGATTTCTGACAAATGCGTGCACTGACTGGACAGGTCCTCTCAATCTGTGTGGTTCTTTCCTCAAAAGACCATCTCAGACATCGACCTACATGGTCTTCATATAACTTGACCAAGATTATGTCTGGACTTTAAAAGAGACTATGACCTCTGAGTTTGTTTCGGCCTTTCTTCTCAGAGTAGTCAGATAGGAAACGCCGACCTCATCTAGTTTAAAAAATTTATGATTGACGTGTAAAAGTGTTTGTGCAAACCTACTTACAGAAATTAAAAAAAAAAAAAAAAAAAAAAAAAAAAAAAAAAAAAAACAATTTCTTTCAAAATATACATCTTCGCTTTTTCAACTGGTACCTAAATTTAGAAACCTTGTTCGGGAAACTACATATGTATTTTGGATATTACATATTACTCCGTAATATAACTCTTAGACTGTATCTTTACAATTAAAGGCTCCTTCAAACAGGCGCGACACACGATAAAATCGCGCGCGACACAAAGGCACCGCTCGTTGCGCGATTTGCAGTGCCTTTGTGTCGCGCGCGATTTTATCGTGTGTCGCGCCTGTTTGACTCATTGTGTACCTAGTTCAAACTTTGTGTAATACTGTAATGTGTGTTCTGTTTATTTTGCCAAATATATAAAATAAAACATACCAGCCATGACGAAGCCACCTCGTCGTTATGTATATGAAAAAATTGTTAATTTAGTGACTGATGTGAAGGGCTTAGGTAGCTCGCAATATTGTAGTCAGAGCAATTGTACATTACAAGTTACTGGGACATATTTTTGGGGTTTTGTCATTCTATCTCATTATGAGCTTTTAGCATGAATTATCGATTATTCTCATATTAAGGCGCTATCTCGAAAATCTAAAATCCTCGAAAACCGAGTGAAAGTGATGCAATTATTTTAAAAACACAAAAGAAATAAACCATATTTTAAATGCGCATTTTTTTTTATAATGATTGCGTTCCTACTCTAATCCTAATCTTCATCGGATTTTATGATGAAACTAATTTTATTGTTCTTATTGTTCTGTGCAAAACTAATTGGTCAATACTGATATAGACTGGGAATTTTGACTTCATTTTTGAGAGTAGTATGGTCCTGTGGAGAGTAGTGGTGTTCCTGTTGAGAGTAGTGGTGGCTCAGTGGAAACGACCGCGACTTACGAATTGTAAGTCTTGGGTTCGAATCGAGACAGGCACTTTACTTTGTGTAACTTATTTCATCACGACTGCTGTCAAAACGATAAAGAACGTACCTAATTTTTGAAATGCTCCGTAGTCAGATTATGCATTGGGGCTATGTATTACATTTTTGTATTTTTCTAGTTAGAATAAAGAAAACATGCACAATCAGCAGATTTTGGATAGATAACCTAAAAATATGCCAAAATATTAAATCATGCATTTGCATAAAATTACTAGAATAACTCCTTATATAAACCACGTCAAACAACTGCTGATACCTTACGATTTTCATTTTTCGCGCTATTATTTACACGTCAAACAAATAAAGTGATAAAATGAGATGTTACCGCAGCGATAACAGTGTTGTTCGTCTCGTAGATCCAGTCAGTACACGTCTCCAGCTTATCGGTGAAGCTGGTGTTGGTGCAGAAGGGCTCGGCGTCTTGTCTGAGCACTGGAGTTGAGCATTTATCTATGGTTGAGTTTGGCCACCAGCTTGGGTAGAAACTTGTTGAGTCTTGGCCTTCGCACTCGTTGATTCGACATCTATGAAAAGTTCCTATTATGTAATCGTTATGCATGAATGACGGTTAATAGAGATGTTAGAAGACATGCTGCTCCGAGGCCAAATTAATTGGGATAACATAACAGGAGGATGTTGATGTTATCGATACGTTAGCTGAATATTCATCAAACCAAACTTTTAACCGGTTGAATGCCGTAACTACAGAAACAATTAAAAAGCCATTGTGTCTCGCGTGGATTGTCGTTACGAATACGAAGGGTAACAGAAATACTAAAACGACGGCTTAAAATTTAACTTGGCGGTTTGGGTATTCGAGTGTAAGGGTACTTTCGTATTTTTCACAGTTGGCCAATATTCAATAATGTTTAGAGATTATTATGTACAGACGCCAGCACATCAAGCTACCCGAAACTGTCAAATTTTCTCAATCAACTTTGAACCTTATGCTTTATCGATAAAGTTGAAAATCTATTAAAGAAATTTGACAGATTGTAGTAACGTGATGTGCTGGCGTCTGTACATTAGCAGGTATCGGAGTTGACTCCACTCATAGTTGATTCAACATTTCCACAAATTCTCTACAAATGAAAACTAAAACCTCAGCCTTTTGAGCACTTTTTCTATTGACAGCGATGTGGACGAATTTTTTGATGCCCCTTGATTGCTTTCCCTCCTTTTTATATACTTGTATGTACATATTATTATTTTAAGACTCTTAGCTCTTTAAATTCTGTAAATATGTTTAAGTAAATAAATAAAATAGTAGCCCCCTTCAAAAAAAAATTAACCCAGGTACACATTTAATTTAGCGTAATGTCATGCGTAAGTTCCCTTCAAAGTGTTAGGTATTAGTTTGTTTTTCCATTCTTAGGAAGTTCTTGGTAGCAGAGCTAAGAATTCGTGCCTTCTTAGTGACAGTTGGTTGGCCCTAAGCCTTCTATAAAACATGAGACTTCTATCATAACTGGTGAAATGTGAGTGTAAGCTGTCTTTTTTACTACGTGATGTTATTTTATGTAAATTGCCTAACGAAAGGATTGGTCACTCACCTGTAGTTAATATCTCCAGCAACAAATATGTAGTTAATATTGATCATAGTCACGAACATAGCAGGCAAACATATCAGAGTGTACTGAATTATCTGATATCTGCCAAAAGTTTCCATTAATTTCGATATTTCACGAACTTCCTTCTCTTCGCACTTTTCGTTTACCATTTTTAATCACGAATAATAAAAAACTGTTTTTAAGAAAAACACAAACTACGTCACAAAAAAATTCCTAAGCTGATAGTGTTTTTAGTCGCGTCTTTTAGCTTCCTGACGGAGCTCAACTGTGTCTAGTTATGAGACACAATTACATTGTCTAATGTTATAATCAAATTTAGATTTTCCAACACTTGAGAGGCCTGTTATTACTATTTTAATTTAACATTTACATTGCTCACTTAGGCAAATAAATATTTTTTACACATTTAAATTGCCAGTTACGGCATTGGTTGTAGGTATTAATTCTTTCACATTAAAAATGAAACGCTATGGCGCACGACAATGAATGATACGCTATGATTATATTAGCAAGTGATTGGCTACAGCTTCGTAACATCTCAATTAAGAAAATATTTCACTTTGTCTGTGTGTCTATGTGTCCGTATGAAACCCACAAGAATGTCACTATGTGGCGGCCATCTTGAATTTTAATGGACTGGGCTAAATGATCGCCACGAGCTTTGATCCGATACTTCTGTTTTGATCACGTAATATATAATTAGATACCTACTTATTTTTTAATACTTTAAGCGCACAAATTTACAGAGACGGACTAATGCCACAGGCATTTTCTACCAGACAACCTTTGGGTGATGCAACAAACAGTGGTATAAATGTGGTAGTGGTATTATAACAAAAATATTAAGGAATAAATATCCTTCCTATGAAATTGTCGTTTTACATAGAAAAAATCTAATATTACTTTTTCAAAGAAAATTATTATATTTCATTAATTGAAGTATTGGCCATTAGTGAAAGAAAATCCACTTTTGCTATTTCAGTGGAAGTTCGTTTATGACTCTGCTATAAAAACCCTGGGGACGGGAATCCTATGAACTCTAGACTTACTTTAAAGGCTACTGTAAGTTTCAACGTGGTTTGAGATGAATCTGCTTCCACTATGGCTTTCAATTCATAGTTACTTACCAACTTTCGTCTCTAGTCGGCCACGGGGTTAAGAGGGGACGGGGCCTGCGAGGAATTTGAAAAATAGGTATTTGAAGAAACTATTGCCGTCGCCTTACCTCAAGTCTGCCCCTGTAGTGTGTGATAGGGACGGGACAGCTGCAGCTCAGACCAAAATTATCAAAAAATTTTGGCGCGCTCGATGTTTCGTATTCATTTTTTTCTCCTCGAATACTGAGCCGATTCAATTGTTTTTTTTTTTACATTAAGTAACATTTTAAGAAAGAGTACCTATACAGTTTAGGTTCCTAAAATTTTTTATGTTAAAACCTTTTCTAATTTGTTTGGTAGTCCTCTAATCACGACGGTAAAAATATGGCATTTTTTGTAATTTTTAGAGGGTCATATTTTCTTTACTATTAGTTGCTGAAAAAAAGAAAATGACAGGGACGTGTTTACCTACAGCACAGCTTGATTTTATGAAAAAAAATTGCTCTAGAGGCATTATTCAGGAAGAAAAAAGGGGAATACATTTGTATGCCGACCTCATCTAGTTTAAAAAATTTATGATTGACGTGTAAAAGTGTTTGTGCAAACCTACTTACAGAAATAAAATCATTTATCATTTATCATTATGGAGAATCGCAACACGGCTTGATTTTATGAAAAAAAAAATTGCTCTAGAGGCATCATTCAGGAAGAAAAAAGGGAAATACATTTGTATGGAGAATCGCACGCCCTGTTCCCTCTTAATTGTTGAGATAAAAATTTCTCGAACGGAGGCGATCGAAACCAAAAATGGACCATGCGTTCACATGCGGTACCATGCCCATACATCGCTGTCTGTGCTGCGTTGGTGCTGCGAAGGAACTCGTATTAGAAAAAAGCGCGCGTTTTCGGTTTTTCCAAGGTTACAGAAACAGCGACATTAAAAAAAAAATTTTGAAAAACAAAATGTCGTCTATATTATAAAATTAATTTGAATTTGGAATTCTAAATAGAATAAGAGATATCAATCTTCACAATAGCCAGTATCAAAAATCGGCAATTTCATAGGTAGGGATTTAACACATAATTAAACCTATTAAAAACTATAACTATAATATATGTATATACCTAATTATAGGTACCTACATAAATATAAGCACACACACATATTTATACTCAAACAAATAAGACAAACGATGTACAACAACTTAGTTATCCAGACTTAACAGCTAGCTGCCATAATCAGACTTCGGCCACAGGCCATCTTGAGTTAATTGAAAATTGAAATGAACGTGAATCTACAGAATTAAATTTTGATATACCATACATTGTCAGCATTGACGAATGACATTGTTACCATCGCGGGTAGAACCAAGATGTGGCTGGCACATAAAAAGAGAAGCCAGGCAGCAGTGGTGTTGATGATGATACCATAGCTTCAAATAAAGAATATTTTCGTAGACAAACCCGCGAAATTACAATAAGTAGCTAATTTATGTACTGTAGACAATGATATAATAGAACGTAATTAAGATAACAATGACATTTTATTTGTCTTGGAGATTAATATAATACTATATAAACATATAATTGTACCATATCGTGACTAGATAGTCACAATAAGGTACAATTTAGACTCACATATGTGAGTCTAAATTGTATTATGTTGTAATATAATTATACAAAATTTTTAGAAATAATAACCCACCGGGCTCGATGACTGGGTCCAAGCTTTTAGCAGTCAAGGCTTCAATGTTTCGCAGGAATCAACCGATCACAGAAGAGATACGGGATGTGGATTTTAACCAATATGATTGGTCGATTCCTACAAGTCTCCTAACTGCTGCATTCGTTCCCGTCTCAGTAGAACCACACCAATACAAAGATGAGTCGGACTATCTCAGCGTCTAAGATCGTAAAGAGGCAAGGAAGATAAGTTTGAATACAAAGCTAGTAGGTACTAGCTTTGTATTCAAACTTATCTTCTTAGATTCTACACGTCTATACTACTATACTTTTTAGATTCTACACGTCTCTTCGTCACTTTCAACCCAGTACCATAAGCCAGATAAACAGGGTGTCAGGGACATCGACGCTCAGCGGGATTGTCCGAAAGGGTTACCGCTGGCCCGGAACATAAAGGGCTAAGGAAGGAACAGGCGTAGGTTTTAGTCAGTAAGAGTCTGACACTCCCTTCCGCTCCACCCAGAGCGGGAGGGGTCATAAGGGACATCGACGCGCAGCTTGTTACAAATACAATAGAGTCACTACATGATTCTGAATACCGTGTTGGTCGGTTATCAAAAAAAAAAAAATCTGTTTTATAGAAAAGTGCGATACCTAAGAAAGAAAGAAAATATAGGTATTTATTTAGCGCAGACTAAAAGACATACGTAGTTGTCCGAGATCTGTATATTGAGCAGAGCCAGCTTACGAACCTGTAGACCGATGATGGCAGGATCGTATCCACCAAACCTGAGCTGTTGAGAGAGATCGAGAGGTTCTGTGGACAGTTATTCACGTCAGCAAGTAAACCCGTTACTAGTCTGGCAAACGACCCAAGAGCTAGATTGACCCGAAACTATACTGAAGACATCCCAGACGTCAGCCTGTACGAGATTAGGATGACTCTAAAGCAGCTCAAAAACAACAAGGAGCCGAGTGATGACGGAATTACGGCCGAACTCCTGAAGGCCGGCGGAAATGCCGTTCTTAAGGCCCTTCAGAAGGTGTTTGGTTCCGTCATAGTTGAGGGTAAAGCATCACACGCATGGAACAAAGGTGTGGTGATACTTTCAAACACAAACTCAAACTCAAAGCATTTATTTCAATTAAACCTTGTTCAATGTCACTTTTGAATTGTCAAAATTTAAATAGTCTGTCAGTTAGTCAGAAAGTTGAAGCTAGTTGCCCATTCCAAAACGTAGATCTCTATGGAGAAGAACGGGCAAGAAACTCCATGGACGAGCATAAAAACAAGGGTTCATCCAAAATTATACAAGCTTAATTTTACCCATTTTTATTCATCCTTCTAACTCCAAGTCAAGTCTTGGGCAGAATCCTTTACGAGTGATGGAAAGTTGAGGGTTGTAGCACTTGGCACAGTCTTCGTTCCAGTAGGTTTGGCCATCTGATGCGCAGACGGGGGTCAACGGTCCTTGGCACATGGGACAGGAGGCGTGGTCAGCAGTGCTCAAACCTTGCCAAGGAACTGCTGACGCCACAGACAGGAGGATGAAGAATGGAGCCACTGTGGAGAGCACGTTTTTTTTGTGAATTTTACTGACATTTAATCGTCGTCGCCGTCGTCGTCGTCGTCGTTGCCATTTTTTTTACCTTTAAAAAAAAAATTGTACAGACGCCATCACATCTAGCTGTCAAATTTCATTAATTGATTTTCAACTTTATCGCCAAAGAATAAGGTTTAAAGTTGATAGGGAAAATTTTACAGTTTCGGGTAGTTTGATGTGCTGGCGTCTGTACATCAATAAACCGTAACATCACACCTGTTTTCCCCGAAAGGTTAGGCAGAGGTGTCCTAGTGTCCTTCACATTTCGCCAGCTATGTTTAAGTCCCAATGTAATAGGCGGCGAGCTTATTGCCATCAAGAGGGCAGCTGTCCAGACCCCCGGCTGCTACTGAGAAATGTATGACGAATACCCCAATATTACTTTGCCCGAGCAGCGGGGTAATTGCGTAACACACTATCAGTAGCAATGGCTTTCATTTTGACAGTTCAACAACATTCATTGCGTTATTTACGTTGTTTACAGACAATTTTTTCGAACATATGAAGCAATGGATTAGCAATATCCTTCAAAATGATTTCAGATTGTGATTGAAAGTGTGTCAGGTGCACAATTAGGTTGCGGATCTGAATCTACGACCCGCATCTCGTTAAGACGCGGTCGTTTCCAGTGGGCCACCAGTTCTCTATGGTCTTAATCGGGCAATCGGGCACAAATCAATGAGATAAATTCAGGACATTGTTATTTACGCTTCTTTACTCTTATTAGCCATTTGCTTAAGGTGGTACTTAGGTACTTTATGTTGTGGAGCACGAGCAGACAAATTTTTAAAACATATGAAGCAATGGATTAGCAATATCGTTCAAAATTATACAGATTTTGATTGATAATGTGTTACGCAATTAGGGTGCTGGGAATCCAAACCAAGTCCTCACGCATTCGCGCTTATGATCACTAAAACCAACGAGGTAGCTACTTCAATAAAAAGCGTGACTTTTGTATTAAGACCTTTATATTAAGCTCTTGTCGACAGGTTCTGGCTTATTTCAAAGAGAACTCAGAACGATTGAACAACCGGCAAAAATACCATAACAAGAAAATTATAAATGTTGTACACAAATCGTGACCAATTTATGAAACATTCATTGAAGTCATTAAATTTGCTTTGCATTTGCAAGTTCGTTTATCAGAACTAGCCTAGAATCTGGATATAGGTATTTGTTATTTGTACTTTAGAAGGAAAATGTAGATAATACTCACTAAACTCCATGTTAATATTTGCGATTGGAATCGTGCTCTTGTTGAAGATGTGTATATCTTTATTGTATAAATCTATTATTTATTTAAATTAAATATCGTGTTTGAACTGCATTTACGCACACTAGTTAACAGTTTATAAAACAAATAACGTTTAATAATAACTTATGGATATTTTAAGGATAAATATAAATTATTTATGTTCTTCCGGCCAATGTTTATCAGCTGTTTACGTTCGTTTATTGTAAGTGACGTCATTGGTCTACTCGTTGCAAGCATGATTGGATTGCTGAGCTGGTCCTGGGCTCGATCATCAGAATTCTAATCATTGATGATATAACCCAACACACTGCCAGAGTGGGTTATATCATCAATGATTAGGATTTATTTCAGTTAGTAATTACCACTTTGTAGTCTGTCTTTTGGCCTGTGTAATGGTATAGGCTCGCCTCCCATTATACACTTTTATTATTTCTAATGTGGCGAAATTATCGTGGACGTCCATGTCCGTAAAATGTATGGAAATACTTGCACGTTGTAACTTTATCGTGGACGGAAATTTAAGCGTCTTCATATGTTTCCATACGTCTTACATCCCTGTGTTGTGCGCATCAGGGATGTTCGCTGAAGCTCACGTGGACTGTTTCTACACGGTGATACGGAAGCGGTGCGCATCCTTGGTCCGTAGGGTGCGGGGCAGCGCCAACAGCATCCTGTCTATGATAGCGAGCAGGCTTGATTGTGCGTTTGTGAACCACTGCTTCAAGATTTCGGCTGGGCCTGTCACCGTGCAGCAGTGATGTTACAATCTGTTTTACGTTTTTGGTTTTGTTTTTGTCTTTGTAAGTGTATTACTAACATATACAGTACATAGTTTATAAGTATATTGTTACTAACAAAATTATTATTATTTCCTTTATTAAACTAAATACTAAAGACATATAAATTATATTTTTAAATATTAGTATAAAAAGAAATATAAAAACAATAAAAAATATAAAAAATAGGAGCCCACCGGTATCGGGAGTACGTCATGCTCCCCAGACACCCCCATGATCTATTTTGCTGTTTATAAATTCATATAACAATTGTACAAAATATGTACCTACCGAATTAGTACATACTTAAAAAGAATAAGTACCTTAACAGGTTAATAGGTACAGGCATCTGAATTATGGCTTGCTTTAGAGCATATCTCCAGCAACCCCAAGTAAAATTTTAATAAATTTTACGTAGACACTTACTTATTAGGCATATAAGTGGCTAATAAAAATTGTACCCTTATTTTTACCACTGGATGTGCTTGCTAGCTATGGCTACTTAAAACTTTAAATCTCGATTATAAGCGCCTGAGAAAAATAAATAGCAAAGAGTCTATTTCAAGTGTATTACAATCCCTCAATCAACGAACAATGTTCTGGCACAATCACGATGGCCTACGATTTATCTGATTACATTATAATATTTGAAGCAGTAGTCGATAAAGTAACAATAGAGGAAGTGCCAACAACAATCGTTCTTAAAACAAATGGACGATACGACCTTGCGTCAGTTATTGAGTTTGTACCTCTAAGAATTACAACAGGTGTGGGTCATTTTACAGCGCATTGTAAAACGGGATCAAACTGGTACTGTTATGATGAAGACGAAGGTACACAAAACAAATCTATTTCAATAAAACGTGTTAATTTATGTGAAAATTTAATTTGTTTGCCAATGCAAATGTTATTTTGGTTGACCGTTAGGATGGTTAATTTAAAGAGCTATTGAAATATACATTTTCTATTCAATTTGCCATTGCTACTGTTAGTATGTAATGCAATTACCCTGCATATATTTTTTGACAAAAAAATGATCTTTAGGAATATAGGTACATACAATGACCTACCATTTTGTTTTTGTAAACTATTAATAATGCGGTACACTTTTCCATTAGACTAGCATTTTGAACCTTGATATTCAACAGCAACAGAATACTTTGAAACAAATCATTTTGAAGACCTAGGTATACATGTGTGTATCCTACATGTATATGGTGTGTATGTACGTATCCTTCAGAAATGTGACCTATGTATGTAGCTTTATCTTAAAATGCAAGGAACTTTACAATACAATGACCAGAAAAGATACAAATAAGATTATTTTATTAGAACTGTACCGCTAAATAACAATCCTTACCAAAACTCCATACAAGACTTGCTAATGGACAAATAGCTAGATATACTTAGTATTTTATTTACCATGTTATCATTCATACGTTAATTTAACAAAAACACAAAACACGCGAATATAAAGCAGCTGCAAAATATCCGCAGTCATCACAACAGATTTGAATTTAGAACGTTAAAAACAACAAGATGGCGGCTATCGGTAAACTGACAGTTCTGGCTTTAGTGGTCTGTTTCGTGTGCCTTATCGAGGTCAACGGAAGCGAAATTCCTGAACAGGACAAGTCTGAAGCAGGACACCACGGTCATCAGGGTCACCACTTCGTGAAGAGAGACGCTGATGATTACGAGGACGGTGGCGACGACTTCAAATCACCTGAGTACAACAGCGTTCATGGGCCGCACAGAATCCGTGTGTTGCCAGGTTTCCTCCATTAAATATTTTTATTTTCTGGTTCAAGGGTTTGTGCAATGAATTTATGTTAACGTGATTAATTTTAAGGCAATTATATCTTTGTAATTAAAAAGCTTTTAAAAGTCTGCAAGTGATTTTCTTAAAATTTCTTTCTGAACCAGTTCAAGAAGGAAAGGCGGTTATTATTTAATATTTAAAGTTTATTAAAATATTAAAAAAAAAATGGCATACAATAAAACTATTTAAGTAACAGATTACAATAATATGTTCATCAATAATGTTTAAGTAATACATTTAAAATAATACTTCAAAATTAACGAAAATTGAGTGAAAAACTACAACTCAAGGTAAAGTAACATTTAACGTAGGTAATAATGATTTCATAATACAAATATTAGGTAAAACATTAAAATACATTCTTCACTCGCTCTTTTGGTACATATACATAAATTCACGCGTTCTTCCAATGAGGATAGGCAGTAACCACAGAACGCCACCCCTGCTACAATCCTACTTTTTTGGTAATTTGGAATTAATAAACAATGAAGTACCTAGATAAAATATGTGTTTAAAATAATATCTAAACAAGTAATAGCGATCGTTGAAGTAACGAAAAACTCATACAAATGAGTTTTTCTATGCAAATACATACTATTTCATTCTAATTGATTTAATTTTATTACAGTCCGGCCGTCGATAGGCGTTCCTGACACCTGTCAGTGCGACTATGCTAGTTTATGCAGTAATAAAGATCAAATTCGCAAAACAAGTATTCGTATGAAACTGACAGGTGTCAAAAACGCACTCTCTTCGGCCGCACTGTAATGTTTTACTTTTTCATATCTATGTTTATAAGTTAAACATTTTAATAAACACCACACTTAATACCAACTCATCAAAGTAATGGCAATTCTTTGAATAATAAAAAATCATTGTACAGGGTCAAATTAAATTAGCCAGCAAAACTTCGCAGCAGTGATATCTAAACATGACAAAATAAAAAAAAATAAAAATATTTAGTGTCAACGACCGCTGGAAATTCAAAAGTAATGGCAATTCTTTGAATAATAAAAAATCAGTGTACAGGGTCAAATTAAATTAGCTAGCGAAACTTCGCAGAAGTGATATCTAAACATGACAAAATAATATTTTTTGTTGGGGTCAACGACCGCTGGTGGTGTTGTTACTCAAAGTATGAGTACACACGCCAGCACGTCAAGTTACTACAATCTGTCAAATTTCTTTAATAGATTTTCAACTGTATCGCTAAAGCATAAGGTTCAAAGTTGATTGGGAAAATTTGACAGTTTCGGGTAGCTTGATGTGCTGGCGTCTGTACTTAGAGATTTTTTGTTTTTGTTTTGGCGTGTTTAATACATATCAATACCCAGCACGTCTGTGGAGTTTCGTTAGCTAATTCAATTTGAACCTGTATTAGATGGTTTATTATCGAAATTTAGGAACATTTACACGTCTTCTGCGAACTTAGCTGAATTGGGTAGATACATGTCATGCCTTCAATTTATATTACAATTGAAAATACAAAAGAACAACACACAGACAAATTAAAGATTTACTTATTTATAAGCACCTTTGATTCAGCGACCTTACCTTATCAATTATTTGGTTACTACAATGTTTCATTACTTCTGAACAAGAATACGTAAATGACAAAAAACGGAATGTCAATGCATAATGTCATTCATTATCGTACAGTGGCAGAACGAAAGTTTTAGTGTCTCACACTATGCCGAAGTATGGTATGATTACGTCTGCAATGCTATTTGAATTACTGACGAAGTGACGACACATTATACCGAAATTACGATAGAACTTCGGTCGGGCGTAAGTTAGCGGCAATTCGGCGGCAACGTATTCTGTAGAGCACTCATAATACGCGACCGAAGTTCGGTTCGATTGCTGAAGAAGATCCGGGGCGGGGAGCAGCGGGAGGCAGGCATGCCCGAGGCCCGCATGTGAGCAACTGAATTTCTGCCGCGCAAGAGTGTCAATATGGTGTCAATAGTGAATATGTATGAATATGTATATGTCGTCGCAAGCGATTTCAAAACGGAAACACATTCAGATTATTATTTCCACGTAAACTTCAGAACAATAGTTACTGTCCTGAGACGTAAACCTACTCGTTGATTGCGAACGATAATGTTACTCGACTCTCATTGGTCGACAGTTCTGATGAGTTGACTGGTTTGTACTGTGGACGCCGTGATTTGGCGCTTCAACTTCCTGCCAAAACGTGGACAGAGTCGATACGGAATTCTAGACACTAGACAGGCATTCATATACCTGACACAAGACTGACCAGACCTTACGGTCGAACCTGTCACGTCCACCGTACAAGTCTGAGTTTTGTATTACTTACTACCTATTGTAAATATCTACTGTGTACCTAATAAAACTATCTGACTGTAACTCGAGAAAAGAAAACCTAAGTTTCATTGGTTTGCCCGAGTACCCAACTCATCATGGAACCCGTGCCAAGAAACGATAACGAAGATGACCCTAGTATCGTTACGCCCACGCTCCCGCCGTCATCAGTTGTGGGATCAACTCGGGCGCCTACCACCGATATTTATTGGCGTCAACTCCTCGAGCAACAGAATCAAATTACCATGCGCATGATTGAAGCCATGCAAGGAAAAACGTCGACGCCAACCTCAATCAAGCTGCCAGAGTTCAACCCGGACCTACCAGACGTCGATCCACGTTCATGGAGCTCGACGGTGGACATTTGCCTCACAGAACATCCCATAGAAGGAGGCGCGCTGATTATTTCACTAAGTAAATCTCTGAAAGGTAGTGCATCAACATGGCTTTCTCAAGTGTCTCATACTGGCATGACGTGGCCGGACTTGTTTCTCGCACGATATGATTGTGCGGAAACCTGTGCAGCGACTATAATAAACGCAAACAATAGTCAACAAAAAGATGGTGAAAATTTAACTGCTTACGCAAGCCGTTTGATGACGTCACTGCTAGCTAAATGGAAAGAAATGAGCTGCGAGGAGATTGCTGTATCGTATGTACTTGCTCACTTAGCTAAAATGGATAGTCGAATCAACCGACTAGCTTTTACAACTGAAATCAAAACAAGAACAAAGTTGATTCAAGAATTAAACGCATTTTCATTGAAGAGAAAACATGATCGACTCGTCGACAACTCCGTGGATACTAAACAACCAAAAGCAAGCAACACGCCGTTCCAGTGCAATTATTGTCATAAAATTGGGCACAAAGCAATCGACTGTCGTTTACGTAGAAACAATGAAGCACCTGCTACACAAAGGAACACTTCAATCACTACGTCTTCGTCGTCATCGGATGCCAAGAAGGATGTCACCTGCTTCCGCTGTGGAGAACGAGGCCACATCGCGCCTCGCTGTCCGAAGACGAGCAACACAGCAGCCAGTGGCAAAACCATCAGCAACAGCGGTGCGGCCCTGGTCAGTGGGTCGTCTTAGGGGCGGAGTGAACAGTCAACTACTGCCAAGTCCAAGGTGTACGTGGACAGCTAACACAATCCGGTGAGTCGTACATGTTTTATTTCGATAATGGTGCTGAGTGTTCTCTCGTAAAGCAAAGTATCGCGAATAAATTCTTAGGTGAATACGATTGACAGGCGTTGGTAACGCTCATGTTTATTGTAACGAACAAATTGTATGTGATGTAATTATTAATGGACATTATTTACATTCGTCATTTCTTATCGTCCCAGATGAATTTATGCCGCATAACATAATGTTAGGCTCTGATATTTTAAATTATGATTTGAGTGTTACCTTGTCGAGAGAGAATCTAATGATAACAAAACCGGTTTCGTGTTTTGCCGCGGTGACGGAAATTAATTTTAATTCAATTAATACCGGCCTTTCACCCGTATTTAGAGATAGTCTTGTGCATATGTGACAAATGTGATGGAGCTATGTTATAGCTGTGATTGTTGACCGCGAATAAGATACCTGGGGCTTTGTTAATTGGTTAATAACTTTGGGTCAATTCCTAAATTATCAGTGTACCTTATCCTCGATAGTACCTGGACTCTTGACTTGATCCTCAAAGTACCGGGAAGTGCGTAACCACTTGAGAGCTTATCGCGCTAACATAGAATAACGGTTCATTGTTACCCGATTACGTCATCGCCCGGCGGGGGTCGCCCGGCGCCGAATGTTTATAAACAAACCTGATTTACGAAAGATGCCTCTAAGTAGTGTTCCTTAGGCCTTTTGCACATTATAAGACACGGACACAAGACAAGAAAAATGTCTTGTCTGGTGTATCGTACACATTCATGCAATTCGTCTTATCTGAAGTCTGTAGCCACAATTCACGGAGGATACACGTGTACAAAATGGACAGTCGACAGCGTCTATTATTGATTGCATACTTGTACCATAGAAGAAAACGCCGTAGTTGTAGGCGTCATTGGATACATCCATTAAATATGACAAGAATCAATGATGGGGCATATACGAAGTTGGTACCAGAACTACTTCAAGACGAACAAAAGTTTTTTAATTACTTCCGTATGTCCAAGACTACTTTTGACGAGGTGCTAGTACATTTGGAGTCATCATTATTTCGTCAAAATACGCAATTTAGAGAAGCTGTTTCCCCACGTGAAAAGCTGATAAAAGTTTAATTTAAATAAAAGCGTGGACACTACACGTCTTTTCGCTAACGCAGCCGCGCCGAATGTGCACCAGTGCACGCGCAAACTTGTTTACATAGCTGAGTAGATGTCGTGTCTAAGCAAGACGTCTTGTGTAGGCACGACATCGAACATGCAGCCGACAAAATGACTAGTATGCGCATGTCTTATCCGACATAAGAAAAAATATCTTGTAATATGTATGGTCTGATATAACAATCATTGCGACTGAATTTCTTATAAGACATTTCTCATAAGACACAAGAAAGTTTCTTATAATGTGCAAAAGGCCTAACGAGTTAAACGTAGAAAAAGGATAGTTCCTCCACCGAGTAGTAGAGCACATACCATGGCTAGGTCGCACTGTACGTACTTGTCTGTAGTCGTAGACTCTATGGGAAGTGATGTGTGTTGGTCGTATCACTTGAGGTGATGACGATATGGGTGGCATGAGTGTCACTAGCTGCTGCGGCAGCTGGGCCATTAGCGTTGTATGTGATCTACTCGTAAGTTGACGCAGTTCCTGAACAATTATTACCAAGGCTTGGAGGAATCTTTTGTTATCAATGATTGTTATTGTTTTTATTAAATGTGGTCAGAACTGGCCGAGTGGAACATGCAAAGTTTCTAAATAAATAGAGTGACAAAGGTATTGAACTTTTTGACAGCTGACGATACTGAAGTCGAGGTAGATATTTCTGAGACGAGAGAGCACGCAGCCCACAACATCGAACGGAATTCTAATTACGAGAAGTATCGTTTTGACAGTAATAAGGCTAAATTAGTCAAATTCAATGTCGGTGACATGGTTCTTATTCAAAACGAAGAGAGGAACCAAACAAAGTTGGATCCGAAATATAAAGGTCCGTTTAAAATAACTGATGTACTTGAAGGCGATCACTATGCTTTGAAATCATTGATTAGTAACAGAACTTATAAGTATGCCCACGATCGTCTTAGAAAGATGCCTCAATGTGAAGTCCCATCTGAACTGATTGTTGACATAGAATCCAATGTAAATAATAATAGTGAAAACATGTCTCGAGCCTACTATTGTTTGAATATGACGCTTAATCGTACACTAAAATGACCCTACTCTTTCTTAAACAAACTGTACAGTCTAGTCGTAGTTGTAACTGCGATACTATGAGTCGTTCAGGGCGCAATGCGCGACTAGATGTATGGTGGCTGGGTCTCCGAGAGACTATTTCTTAATCAAACTGTACAGTCTAGTCGCAGTACTGCGATTCTATTAGTCGTTCAGGGCGCAATGCGCGACTAGATGTATGGTGGCTGGATCTCCGAGAGACTACTGTTTGGGTCTGAATAAGACTACTGTTTGGGTCTGAATAAGACTACTGTTTGGGTCTGAATAAGACTACTGTTTGGGTCTGAATAAGACTACTGTTTGGGTCTGAATAAGACTACTGTTTTGGGTCTGAATAAGACTACTGTTTGGGTCTCATTGAGACTACGCTGCTGAGCAGCCGGGTCATATTAGTGTTGCGTATGTTTGTGTATAATTTACTGTACAATCATTGTTCTTTATTTTGATTATGATTACTTGTGAGGTATCTTTCAAACTTGTTTTTCTTTACCTTGTGGTCAGGTTAAGCCGAGCAAAAGTTTTGCTACAAATGAGAATATTGTTACAGATACACACGAGGACGTGTGACTCGTCAGTTTGGCCGTGTCGTCGCAAGCGATTTCAAAACGGAAACACATTCAGATTATTATTTCCACGTAAACTTCAGAACAATAGTTACTGTCCTGAGACGTAAACCTACTCGTTGATTGCGAACGATAATGTTACTCGACTCTCATTGGTCGACAGTTCTGATGAGTTGACTGGTTTGTACTGTGGACGCCGTGATTTGGCGCTTCAACTTCCTGCCAAAACGTGGACAGAGTCGATACGGAATTCTAGACAGGCATTCATATACCTGACACAAGACTGACCAGACCTTACGGTCGAACCTGTCACGTCCACCGTACAAGTCTGAGTTTTGTATTACTTACTACCTATTGTAAATATCTACTGTGTACCTAATAAAACTATCTGACTGTAACTCGAGAAAAGAAAACCTAAGTTTCATTGGTTTGCCCGAGTACCCAACTCATCATGGAACCCGTGCCAAGAAACGATAACGAAGATGACCCAGTATCGTTACGCCCACGCTCCCGCCGTCATATATAATATATAATGTGTATCAGCCGAATCCGTCGAAACGTAAAATCAGCCGCAGAACTTTGGTCGCGTACCTTCGGCATAGTGTGTTTGGACACAGGCCCTTAGTTTGTACACACACGTTTTTCTTGCCGCGAAAAACTACGGTTTATTCGCCGTGTGTAGGCACGGTCGTCAGTGTTGTGTGGATCACTATGGAAGTTTGTTGACAGACACGTTGTTCTACGGCGCGGTTTATACACTACGGTAAAGAAACCATGCTGTGTACTAAAGGCCTCAAGGCTCCACCACACAGGCGCGACACGCGATATAATCGCGCGTGACACAAAGACACCGCTCGTTGCGCGACTTGCGGTGCCTTTGTGTCACGTATCGTGTCGCGCCTGTTTGAAGGAGCCTTAAGCCATTTCCAAATAGGTATCTAAGTAAATTCATGACTCGCATAGCGAGACCACTCACACAATTCATTTGCACCCATAACATTGGCAACAGACCTAACGTTATGGATACAATTGAAACTATACGAGGTCGGATAAATAAAAGCATACCTAAGGCTTTTTGAAGTGAAAACTTCTTTAGGCGCGTTGGGTATTTTTTGAGATGTGAAAAGACTATTGAACTCGCTCCACTGTTACCGTAAACGACAACGCGTGTGTTTTGTTTATAAGACGATTAAAAAAATACCCGCTTCGGATGTGTTCGGCTGTCCTCGGGTGTACTCGGTTTTTATATATCCGATATGTTAGTAAGTGATAGCAAAGTGTTCTGTTTGTATTATGTTTTCACTTCTGTTAGCACTCCCGGAGTGACACTGTTTTTTTTTCTTGTACTCTGCTCGAAAAAGAGACCCATTAAGCTGCTTAATGATTTCATTGGGCGACTTCACATCACGTGTAGTTAAATGTCATTTACTTAATTTTAATAGCATAGCACATAGTTTTATTGAACTAAGGGCGTATTTCATCAATCAGCACGCGATCACAGCGTTCAAGAGCTCAGTCAGTGTCAATATTACACAACAATAATGACATTGACAGCTCTTGAACGCGGTTTTGATGTGCCGATCGCGTTCATTTTCGTTGGTGAAATTCGTCCTAAGTATTTTATCTCGTTTCAATAAACATACAAACGAGTCTGAAATAAAATCGAATAGGTATCGTATTTTTTCATCTATTGTTCAGAAAGCAACAGCGAAAACTTCTTACAGTATTTTTATTTCACGAAGCGACGCGCGCTTTACTTGTGGTTACCAAGCGTACAAACACGCTATGAAGCGCAGGAGCTCACGGCACCATCCGAGACCCTGGTGAGTAGTGAAATTAGAAGTGGGTAAGTATGTGTGAGTTATGTGCTGGCTCTACTCGCCTTCACGCATACATTCACATCGTGTATGTACACTCGCTTACCAGAAGAAAAGCGCGCGTCACTTTGTGAGATAAAATACTTTAGGTACCTAAAAAACTTTTACTGAAACCTTTGGAAGCTCTAAGTTACAATCTTCTCGCTACAAACTATGGCACATTCTAAATTAGGTATTCAACACTTAACAACTAATGTTTTTGGCACATTTAGAATTCACTTTGTTCTTTGGGATTACGTTTTTAGTAAAGTTCCTTATAATTAATTAATTTGGCAGTTCGCCAGAAGCACATTTGGCAGGTAAATAGGTAACATTTAATCAGTAGGCCAATTCTCGTAATGAAAAGCGTTCAAAATCACAGTCGTAATCTCGTCACAGCGACAATCAGTGTCAAAAACTTGTCAAAAATTTAGGGAAATTAGAGGTATTTTTGACAGATAGACACAGATCAGAATGTGAACGTGCGTAAAATTACAAGAATTGATATATGAACGTGCGTAAAATTACAAGAATTGATATAGATTCTAATCATTACAGAAATTGTTTAAAAGTGCTTTGCAGTGCTTTACATAAAAAAACACGCAAAAGATGTAAAAACATAGATTAAATAATAACTTAAGTTGAAATACACCTTTTTTTGTCATATACCTACAGCATGTAACAGAAAGGTGTGGTCAAAATTAAGGCTGTGGTACGAACCATCAAACTGAACAGTTTTCTCTATGGGACCAACATTGTAATACAAAAAAATTAGCAGTGCTCCCATACAGTTTTGTCGAGTGGGGGTCAGCCGGTCGATTCTGTAAAAATCTCACCGTGAATATTTAGGTGAAGTGAGTTTGTTTTTGCTAGGAATTGACACTATTGACAGCTCACTCCACTCTCACTTCACCTAAGTTTTCACGGTGAGATGGTTACAGAATCGCACTGCTGAAGTGTTGTATGAGATGTCAGATGACTAATTTTTTCGCGATTACGATGTTGGTCCCATGGAAAAAGTGGTTCAGTTTGATGGTCTGTACCACTGTGCCTTAATTTTGACCACACCTTTTCACCCATTAAGTCACTCTAACAATTTTCATTTCATTAGTTTTTCTTACATAATCTCTAACATTAAATAGCACTTTGGGAATAGGAGCACGTAACACAATCAAGTACTTACAAATATAATTATAAAAATGCATAGATATAATTAATATAATTTCATCTGAACATAAAATCAATAACATCTACAGTTAGTAAATGACTTATGACCATAATATACATCGCAAAAACATTGTTAGAACATGACAAACATTTTGAACATTTATTAAAACTTGGCATAATCTCATAATGACGTATTATAGGTAATATATCTATGATTAAGGCACGTTTTAATATCTAAATATACAAATACAAATCTGTAAGTCACTGTAATGCCATTTGGAGTATACATCTATGCTAAAGTGGGCTACAGATGTCATTTATTGAATTAAGTGCATTAATCGTACCCACGCGGCTGCGCGGAGAGAGAGATAAAGTCATCGCATAGCTCATAGTTTGCTGTTATGTCTGTGTCAGAAGAGTGAAAGAAAGAAAGAAAGAGAAAGAAAATACATTTATTTAGCACAGACTAAGAGACACACAATACACCAGGTAGTTAGGTATTAGTCGTACCTACATCAGATAAAAAATAAGATAAAAATAAAAAGTGCAAAGTCCGATATAAGAAATTAGCAGGAAAGTGTGCCTCACGGCTGCGCCAAAAAGGCCCAGTTCAGCAAAAATGCCAGACAACTGGTGCCTGACGCTGGTTAGAGTGAGTGCAGATGATGCCGGCGCATTGCGTCGTCCCACCGTAATGATTTCGAAGGTTTATATCTCACTAGGACACCATGGAGGCGCAAGCGCAACCATGTTCGCGCTACCAGAAAAATATACACAGTTTTATTGATGAGTAGGTCACCAGGCGTCCAATAGGTTGCGCAACCAACCATACATTTCTGGCAGTGCGACCATGGTCGCGCCGCCACTGGTGTTCTAGTGAGACAGGGTCCTACCTGCCACACGGCTGCTGCGGTGTCCCAACGCAACACACGCAACGCAACGCCGCTTACTACAGCGTCGCAGCGTCTTGGTCTCGAGTGAGTCAGTCAAACAAGCCGGAGCGGCATCCCAGCTCTGTTCACACTGCACCAGGGCTGGGATGCCGCTCCGGCAGGCGCCGTAACGTATGATCATTCGTCTCTCTGGTCCCCTTGTGCGCTACGTTGCGTCGCCGCATGTCATAACACACCGCGTGGCATGTCACTGTGATTTATAATATATGTAGGACAACGCAGCGTCACAAATGTATCATGTGGCTGCGCTCTAACATAGGACAAGGGCAAGAAGATTATTCGCATTATGACAAGAGCATGCAGTAAAATTATTACAATAAATATATTATTTCAAATCAAAACTCTCATTCTTTATCAGTCGTATACGTTTGAACGGACTGAAAAACAGACGTAGTGTACACACCAGTACGACATACGACGTAGTGGACGTAGTGTGTGTGTGTGTGTGTGTGACATATCATAATCAGCTTATAATGTGCCCACTGCTGGGACACAGGCCTCCTCTCTTCGAGAGGGAGTGGGCTGTAATCCACGCGGGCCCAGTGCTTGTTGGTAGATGTCACATGTCTTTGAATTTTTGGTTCTAGGACATGTCGGTTTCCTCACAATGTTTTCCTTCACCGTCTTGAGAGTAGTTTACATTGTACATATTTCCGAATATACACGAAAATTTTTTTAAAATTAATTTTTAGTAAATATAAAGGATCGTGCCCGTATTATTTTATTTGTCGACCTGGGAATCTACTGCAAATCTTAATGGTTAGCAACCCTCTGGACCAGTGGGTAGTAGTTTGGTAAGTACTTGTATTGTAAATTAGTGCACTCAAATCATAATAAAATACTTAAATCTGTAACCACTCTTACAACTAATTTCATAAAACGTTATATAAAAATCTTTTGAAAAGAAACCTTCGAAATATACATTTCATTATCTTTAATAATAATGTAATTAAGATCTTAAATCTAAAATAAGTAGTCATAAAAATAATTGAATCGATTTAAAATAATCGATGTTAAGTTTAAGTATTGTACACAAATTGTACGAGAGATGGAGAGAGCGGTGAAAAGATCGTGGAGCGCTTCTTTAGGAACGAGTTAGTGTGCACACGACGAGCGACACGCGTCGACGACGAGGCGACTGCAGTCGTAGTAGACGCGTCGGCGGCTGCCGGCGACCCCAGTCGACGGCTGCAGTTCCCTCCGTGGTGCGCGCAGTCTTTCGTGTGTAGATATGAGCAGTTATTTCTACAAAGTTGCGCGGGAGTACATCGTTTTTAGTTTCAGCCAATTTAAAACAACGCCAGCTATGATTCATATAGGGAACGAAAGTAAAATTGTTAACTGACGCCTTCCCCGGTTACGTATTATAATAACTACAGTTTATTCTAACTTTTTTCGATATAACTACGGTATATTTGTATTTTCATAACACATATTGGTCGACTGAACTACCTACTGGTTTACTTACTTAATTTTAATTAAACTAAAATTAATTGCACTAACAACGATTGATCTAATGTTTTTTTAAGATATTGGATATTTCAATTATGTATGACATCCCTAATTGGCGACTCGCCTACAGCTTATTAAGGCTACGCCGCCGCCGACCGCCTAGTCGCGTCCTCATCGATTGTTTGGTTATTTCTTTTATTTTAGAATGAAAATGCAGAAAATAAGCACGTAAGTTGTGCTCCACAAGATTATACGTTAATATTATTATAAACGGTAGTTTTACATTGTTTAGTTTTATTATAATCACTAAAACGGGAAATAGTGACCAAACAAACGATGAGGGCGCCCCAAACGCCCTTTTATTTCTAACGACGTCTGGTCCACGGAGCCCCGCATTGCTCCTATTTCTGTCTGCAGGGCTTAAAGGAACCTAACCAAACTGAACCTCGGGGTGCCCCTGAAGTCGACCGTCTTCTTCTGGTTCAAAAGCACAAAAACAGACAAAATCAGGTTTTTGTTCAAAAACCAATAGTAGGTAAATTCTCCGTTAGTTCAATCAACCTTAGGATTATTAATTGTGGCTGAATTAATCGTAGGTGAATTCTCCTTTATGTATTT
The DNA here is from genome assembly GCA_927399505.1 of Luperina testacea. NCBI lineage: Eukaryota > Metazoa > Arthropoda > Insecta > Lepidoptera > Noctuidae > Luperina > Luperina testacea. The sequence continues at coordinate 3,359,413 of OV656774.1, forward strand.
CGTTCATTAGTTATTACAAAAATCTGTGGTTAGGTTAGGTTAGGTAGTTATCTCGAAAATAGAATAACTTTAGATATTATAATACGTGACCCCTTCCCCTGCAGCTACAACACCATTATCTTCAAGAAACAGAGTAGTGCATCATTCAGTATTCCCTGCGGCAGTAGTATCCGAGGGACCGACATTTCTGGCACAGATGTTGGGGGTGTATCTTGGACTGGTCACTCACATCCAGTCCGTCTGGCTTCTCCAACGGCCTCTGAAAATATTCCATTGACAATGATGAGCACCGATTTCTAAACAGCGGTCAAACCACGAACTAAAATATGTAGTACCAGGGTCAAACTGGACGTCTTTGTTCTCAATTTAGTCCGTAATTCCCACCGGCAATATTTATCATAACGGCCAAAGGGTTAAACAATAGATAATAATGAAAACCATATAAAACCAATCCATCAATTCAAAATTTACGTTGATGGTCATTACCACTTCTGGGGGCATAACACAACTTCTTGTGACAGTATTACTTTTATCTTATTACTTCAGTGTGGCAAAGAGATAGAGATATACAGGAAGGAAGTATAACTCCATCTCTTTCCCACATTGAAATAAGACTAAAATAATACTTTACTAGTAAGAAAGAAAACCACCTTTTCAAGGCTTAATTACGGTCACTTCATTTTACTATTTTTTTTTTACTTATTTTTTTTTTACTAATTTGGACAAGATTAAAAACGAATTAGTATTGCAACTCACCTGTTTATGTGGGAAGACATTGATGCGGCACTTGATGCACTCCTGGCCGTTGTTGGCCCAGGAGTTGCCACTCATCCACTTACGTTTACACTTGGGGCATTTGTACTCCCCGAAGCACCTCTTTTTGCCCTGGTAAGGAGTTAGTCCTTCGCCCTTCGGACGAGCCTGAAACAAGACATTCATATTATTATTATTGCGAGACAAATGACGCTGATGACCTGGCTGAGTGCTGGTCAAAAATAATTTTTTTTTATAGATTCGTTTCACCCTAAGAGAAACCCTATTGAAAATGGCTATTTTATTCAAAGTAGTTTCATTATGATTAATAAAAAACTAACTAATATAATATCTATGGTTTTTTATACGATCAAATGAGCATTATCAGTCGTAGGTACACTTTTAGATTTTCCAATTTTTTTTATTCTATATTTCTATACATTCGTGTAACACCACACATCCCTCTTAGCATTCTCATCTCAGCTGCATACAAATGCTTTTCATTCATCCCTTTTGTGGCCTAATATTCTGATCTATGAAACAGTTGTTTTTTTAAATAGCCGACAAAAAATTTCAATGCGTTCAGAATCATGTGCTGAATTCATTGTTACAATTTGCGCGTCGTTGTCGCGTCACGAATGACAGCCGGAACCACCGGGTTAACGTGCTTTCCGAGGCACAGAGGGGTCTTGGTACCTATGTAAAGATCACCCATCCACGGACCAACCGCGGCAAGCGTAGCTTAACCTGATTGATCGACCCGTGCGGCTGTCATAACTTAGCCACAAACAAGTATTCTAAATGAACGCTCATAAATTAAACTCACGTCTAACACCAGAGGTCACCGTGTCGCAAAAGCTCAAGACAGTCAAGTAGATTAAAATAATTACAATGTATACCTATGTATACATAGTTACAAAGAACTCTCACATAGTTTTGGTTTTAGTTTATCAATTTCTAAGAATTACTGATACATCACATTTGTTTCCTGGTGTAGCAGGCCTGCTCATTGTTGATAATATTGTATAATGTAGGGTAAACTCGTTAGAGATGGCCATAGTTTTTTTAAGGTGCATTAAAAAAATAAATAGGGTTGTTACAATCAGTCTTTAGTTAGATTTCTACCACCAACCACCAATCTCTTATGGAAAAGTTTTAGTGGTAGAAATCTAACTTAGAAAGATGTATTATTGATTCTAAGATTATAATTCTCTAAATATGTACCTGCTATTGTCGCGAATCATATTTTGATCAAGATACAACCTAACACTGACCTGCAAATTGCAAAAAACCTAAGAAAATTTGAATTTCGTGGTCTCAACTACCCATTCACCTTGACTTAAATTTTATTCGAAAACATCCATCGGTATCTTACTAAACTTCAACTATATCTGACGACCCTGGTAACTTATCTCCTTTGATGAACGTACGCCACAGCTTTCGGAAAAAAAAAACGTAAGCATTCCTTCCAACTCTTAAATCAAACTGAGTGCGAACTGTATTTATCGCCCATTCGTCAGTTCAAAGCTCCACAGAGCTATCACTGTAATATAATCCCGATAGAGAGCACAACACTCGTGTTTTGAACACGAGCACGAGTGCAGCGTGAGTTACTGCCGAACACGAACTTTCCTAGAATTAGGGGCCACTGAATACCGCCATTGTTTTCGTTCGAACATTGTGCTGATTTCTGCGATCAAAACTACGCAAAAAGTGATCAAATGAGCATCCGATAAAAGTGACTCTCAGTTCCTTTTTTACTTAGCAGTCTTTTTTACTTAGCAGTCTAAGGAAGCTGTGCTTTATTTTGTATACCTATTTGAATGTTTGCTTCTAATGGATTTGTACGGTCTAGAAAGAAAGAAAGAAAAAAACACGTGCATACAAAACGATAAATAACTCGAATAAAAAAAAAACCGGGCAAGAGCGAGTCGGACTCGCGCACCGAGGGTTCCGTACCATCATGTTTCTAAATTTTCATCTGCGAAGCCTATATTCGTTAGAGAATTTTAACACTGCGCACTGCGGTGTAAAATATTGCAGTTTTAGGTCAGCGCCATCTTTTGACCCGATAGTGGAACTAGTGCAACTTTTGTTGATGATTTCTGAAAAGTGTGCTATTTAGAGACATCGTTTTATTTTTCCTGTAATCTTTACCTAAACTGCTATCACAGAATCATTTCAGATTTTTGTTTTAGCAAACTTCGGAGACAAGGGGGGGAAACGGTATTTTTCAAAAGTTAAAAACTATGCGGCCTAAAACAAAGGAAAAATGTTTGAGAATGTGCAAACTACGCTCTTTCATATATGATACCTACCCCACATGCCCTAGTAGCCCCACTTCGAATTTTTTAAGACCATAAGCTGGATTCCTTCAACAAGAACTGGTCCTTAGCAGCTGCAGTTAAACAGAGAGAAGTGGAAAGAAAGTAGAGAAGCCTTTGCTCTGCAGTGGGACATCTCAGGCTTTCATTAGAAGAAAAAAAAAATAGATCACGTGCGCAAACCGACATAGTCGACAGCTGCACGTCATGCCTGTGACAAGAAGGCTTCCACTCAGCATGTTGCTTTGCTACGGAGGACCGATCAGCGTTGATTTTCAGTGGTTACCAGAAAAGGACGTACGGAAACCAAGTCAGGATAAATGGTTGACTCTATCGGTAATAAAGCTAATAGGTATATTTGGATATGAACAGCTGTTGTTGTTCATTCATAAATGTTATCTGCAAAACGTTTGCTTCCAATGAACCACGTTGTTCCCACGTTCCTTAATATGAAAACCGGGCAATAATTTCTGTATAGAAGTAAAATCTTAAAAATAAATCGTGTGAATGATTTGGCAATTTGCCCAGAGACATCAGACGATAGAGTTCGATGAATTAATTGATAATTAAAGTTTAATTTAAAGATGTTTGGGGAGTTTAAAAACTAACCTTTTTGGAATTGTGAAATTTTTCTACATACCTACTCGTATATTTACAGGCAACGTGCACATATAATCGTTGCCTGTTTCTTTTAGGGCTGATTTTTCAATAGTCGGATAACTTTTATACGAATAATAAATTATGACAGTTTGACATATTTTCTATAGAAAAGCTGTGACAACCGCAATAGTTATTCCTCAGATAAAAATGATCTGACTATTGAAAAATTATGTCTTAGAAATACGATGAACTTTTTTGAATAATGTAAATTTATAATATATCCTTTTTTCAGCCTACATTGCCTTACAACCCAAAACGAAACCACAATAATGTAAGGTCAGAGAAATTGATTGGTAGCTAATTGACTTTTAACTTAATTACAGCCGGTCATCGAGATATTAGTACTTATATCTCGATGCAGCCGGTCGATTCTGTAAAAATCTCACCGTGAAAACTTAGGTGATGTGAGTTTGTTTTTGCTAGGAATTGCCACCATTGACAGCTCACTCTACGCTCACTTCACCTACGTTTTCACGGTGAGATGGTTACAGAATCGCACTGCGGTTCTCAAATTCAAATATCAATAAGTCATTCTCCGACAATAGCTAATTGCACGATAAATTGCCGTCGTATGTCTTCCATCATTCACTCTGTCCTTAGATATCTCAAATTACTTGGGTACGGTCTACGGTGCAACATTTCTTCTAATTCTTCTCCATTAGTCGTCATCTCAGTAGTCACCCTCTTTCTAGCTATCATGTTTCACAAATTCCATCCATCGTTTCATCATCGTTTTTTTCTTTGGTCTTCTCTTCATTCCTCAAGACCTACCTTAACAAGCGATTTCCAAACAACTCTCCAGTCACTGGTGCTACTTTCAGATTCCTTCCTCTTATATACTCATTTCTTATTCTGTCGTGTGTGTATATCTGGTAAACAATAAACTTCCTGACTATGTGAAGTTTTCCGCTCATGAAAAGTTAATGAATTTCTCACAATACGGATAGCGGCTCTAAAATCGAGATGGCCAGGACACTAGACTGGACGTGGTGGCAGGTGGAGTAGAGACCGTTTTGAATGGCTGCTGAGAGATAGTAAGTGTTGGAAGACCAACAGCCAGATGAGTAGCTGATATTGAGAAGGTCGTGGGTAAGACGTGGTTGAGATTCGCACAGACCAGGGAAGCATGGAACAAAAAGTAGGAGGCCTATTCTAAATCTACAATTTTATATAAAATGTACCTTTTTTATAAAATTATTAACGAAACGAATGAGTCTGGATCTCACAATACAGGGAATCCTAGTATGAGGTTTAGGAATTCAATCCACTTGAATGTAAACTTAGCGAAATATAGTAGATTATTAACCAAGGGGATAAAGCAGTGTCTTCTGTCGCGGGTGACGATTTAAATCGCGAGCGTAACGAAGGACTCGAGGTTTACTCCCGAGCGTCTAGCGAGGGTGTTAAAAACTTAAATCACGAGCGAAGCGAGGGATTTAAGACGAGTCCTGAGTGTAGCGAGGGATTTAAGTTCACCCAAGACTAAGACAGCTTTATCACCGAGGAAAATACTCTACTTTTCGTACCATTTGCGAAAAAATTAACACAATAATAATATGAGATAAGCATTTATTAAAAAATAAATTAAAATAAACTTAACGTTTATATATTTGAAGAAAACAAAATGCGGCAAATTCCTAAACTAATATTTTTTTGTCGGAAAAGCAAAGGCATCAAGCTCATACGGCCTCGTCGGTTTTCGTAATTTTATTTAATAATCATAACTGCATAAGAAATGCGTATTCCTTTTTCAAAAAGATGTATAATGCTTTATATACAAACTCAATGGTGTAAACACAGATGTAGTTCAGTTTAAATTTCGGTAGATAAGTATTCCAAATTTAAATCACATTCTCCCCCTAGAGGATGAATGAAATTCAGTACAATTTTCTTTCCCTGTTTTTAACAGATTAAAAATGACTATTGTTATGTTCGCTTTTTGTGGCATAGAATGTCACTTTTTTGAGCAAGTGGTACGAAAACACAGATGTAGTTCAGTATTTAATTTCGGTAAGTATTCCAAATTTAAATCACATTCTCCCCCTAGAGGATGAATGAAATTCAGTACAATTTTCTTTCCCTGTTTTTAACAGATTAAAAATGACTATTGTTATGTTCGCTTTTTGTGGCATAGAATGTCACTTTTTTGAGCAAGTGGTACGAAAAATTTATTTTTATGCTTATACTCAGTCTTACCTGTGGACAATCTCCAATATAATGTCCTTTCTTGAAGCATAGATGGCACATGTACGCTGGTGGAGGTGGCCGTGGTGGTCTTCGCAGAGACAAGGCCACCAGCTGTTCAGCCAAAGAACTGGTGTCGTCAGCCGGCGGAGCTGCAGGCCCTGAAGCCGCGGTCGGCAGCGGACCCCATACGGAACCTGGCACCCACTGGAAATTGATACAATGAGATTATTAGATGAGATTTTATTAGATTAATATAAGGAAGAATTTTCGTTTCATAGGCATACAAATACTAAATATACATGTACATAATATACCTCATTGCGTGCTGCTATTTCTTTTTGACTTCAAAAAGATTTATTTTTCACACCATATTCATGATAATATTGGTACAACATGAATGTTTCGCAATAGCAATACAGTTTTTGGTCTTTCGAGCCTATTGAAGAGGGCTTTAAAGCCACAAGAAAAGACAGGACAGCAATGGGTACTAATGCTGAAGAATGCGATATCTTTTTAAGTTGCTCGACCACATTAAATTGTTGTCTTTAGAGCCGGAGAAGCGAACCAGCTAAATCTATATCAAAATTAAGAGTTAAATCAAGTGTTTTCTAAGGTTTAATTTTATCTTGCCTATACCTAAAAGTATTCAAAGAGAAGATAATGAAAATAATTATGAAAGAATTACTAAGATGAGTTTGTTTATCGTCTTTCACATAAACTTTACTCACTTGCCAAAAAACGATAAGAACTAACCTATAAAGCTTGACCTATAATAACCTATGAAGCTTGATGCCATTTGTTAATGAAATCTGAACTAACCATCAAGTCATTACAGTACGCCATTGAGCTACCACAACTGACGACATTCCTAGACGTTTTTAATCACGACCAATATGCGGCAACGATTAGACAAATGAAATTGCAGTAAATAATGACCGGCGCGCGGCGATTGGTCGGCGAGGGCGCGCTCGCGCATCTGTTCAACGAATTATATTATTGAGCCCGCGCTCTCGTTCCAATTTCGAACGTGAGTTGATGCTCTGAATCACGCGCGGACACATCGACTAAGCGCTAATGCGTGTTTTTTGAATGTTCATTATTGATTTGTTAGACAGACAGAGGGGCCTTTGATATAAGAGCTTCTTCTTCGTCTTCCAAATTCAAACGTTATGTCAAACAGTTTATTTGATCATTGGATTATACTCTGTGTCAATTTTGATAAATATGCATCCATTTATATTGAAAACAAATGCAGCTGGACTTCGAATTCCTATACGGAGTACGTCTGACTACTGCCGCACAAGGATCTATGACAACACAAACATTTTTTACTTTCTGCTTTTCAGACAGGCAGTTGCCCGGTTTCCACCAGAAGATCAACTATTTTTTTATGGATTCAGTACAGAGGGGCAATTCTAACCTCTCAGTTTTCAGTCTTTTCTCAGACTTCAGTTTTCTTCAATTTTAACCTCTCAGAGAACGTTCACGGTCTGATCTCAGTCTACGTTCACGGTCTGATCTCAGTCTCAATCTATCAAAAATACCCCTAATTTCACTACATTTTAGACATCGATTGTCGCTGAGATGAGATTGCGCCTATGATTTTAATTACGGAAATCTGCCTTCTGGTTGTGCGTGGATGTCCTTGCCACCCTGTATTTGCACATAGCTAAACTTACTCCTAATAATTAATTGCGACATGATTGCGAACGCCGTCTGATGATTGAGTTGATTGCAAACACTTATTAGACGGAAATAGTGTCTTAATCAGAGCAAATAATATGTGAGGAACGCAAACACACGTGAGCATTCATCTGATAATAAAATCTCATCTTTACTTGTTTGACTTCCATAAGCTGAAACTATTTATATACATAAGTACTTACTTAATAATTATTATTGTTATGTTCTTATTTGGCTTGTGTTATTGTGTTATCTTGATATCGGGATTTCCATTTGTACAAGGTGGCGCAACTGTTGTCATCCGATTTTCTTTGGTTGTATTTTTTTTTATGAATGAAAATCTTTGGTTTTGCTTTATGATTTTGTTTATTATTTGATGTCTTAATTTGTTTTCCATTTAGTCGAGAAAATGATATCGACTAAGTGGCCGCAACTAAATTGAAACCATTCGAAAAAAACCATTCGGGCCCGATTTATGGCATTTTCCATCACTCTTGCCAGAATTTTCGGCGATAGGTCCTCGCATTCTTGACGGATATTCTCTACGAGGGCTTCAAAAGTCTGAGGCACGATGACATGACTGCAAAAAACTCCACAAAACGAAATCTAGAACGGTTAAATCAGAATTATTCCGCGTTAGGCGATGCGATGCGACGGGGTGGGTCGGGGAACAAGAAATTTCACGCAGACGAAGTCACGGGCAAAAGCTAGTATGAGTATGACATATTTCAAATTCAAAAGAATGACTAAATGAATAAATAAATGAATCCATATTCCTACGATTGTCGTTGAGGTCATCCGTTACAAACCTAAATGAATACAGACTTGCGCTGAAGCTTGTTGTTTTGACAGCTGATCAACTGAAACTTTCGTTTTAGTGTTACAGCACCATGTTCCATATGTCACGTTATATAGCCATAGAAATTATAACTACTTTCTTTTTCAGTACGTAGGTAGTGAAAAAGAAAGTACCTAGTTATAATTTTAAACCTAATCTAATTAAACCTAATTCTAAACCTAATCAACGTATGTAGATACGTTGATTAGGTTTAGCGGAATTCGGAGTATACCGCAAATTGCAGTCATAACGAAGCTCAAAGCGGCCATTTCACTTAGTATAAACTAATATGAATACAGATATAATAATATGCACGTTTGTTTATTAAAATCGCCAGCTATTAATACCACGAAAGCGGTGGGCGGAGTCATTTTCGGAGACTATGTTCTGATTTCGGTGCAATTTGTCCGATGCCGATCGAAATAAATCTATGGAATGTCTTGGTGTTGGCTTGTTTTGGTTATAATCTTACGTATCTCTAACCTACCCACTTTAATAAGTACATACTCTACTGTAGGTACTTAGGGGCTGTCCATTAATCACGTGAGGCTCCAAGGGGGGGGGGGATTTGGTCCATAAAAAATCACGAAATATCACAAGGGGGGAGGGGGGGTGTAGTAATATATCACGTGTATTTATTTTTTTAAAAACATCCTGCAAACTTTCTAATAAAATTAGATGATTATACCTGTATTTTATAAACATAAAAAAAGGTCCGATTCTTTGTAGGTACTAAAGATACACGTGATATGAGGGGGGGGGGTAAGTCTTCAACCTCACCATATATCACCAAGGGGGAGGGGGGGGGGGGTTAAAAATACCAAAAAAAACATCACGTGATTAATGGACGGCCCCTTAGTACTCACGTAAGCTACATCTTTTGATCGAATTCAGCTCGCAGCAAGCGCCTAAGCGGTATGTTAATTAATTATGTGTTAATTAATAACGTATTATTTATTGATGTTTAAAAGTTTTATATGTATCTATTTGAAATAAGTTATTTAACTTTGACATTGACTTTGAATCGGGACGTTTGGTCTTATACTAGAAAAGGGAGACAAACAAAAATTTGTACATGCTATTGAAAAACGTAAGTCAGGAATACGTCATGTAAAAAAGTTATACCTACATAGATTGGTGCAAAATAAAAAAGTTTATACTTAAAACAATTTTCAGCATCAATTAACAGACTTAACTCCATTATTTATACGTTATTTCTAAGAACACGTGTGTGCATAACAACTAACATCTTTTTATCATCTACATTTATAGGTACCTCTATCTACAATTTCCTTAGTCTAAAATAAACTTCGCTTATCAGTCCCGCGGCCTCATCTAAAAGCTATATACTTCTTAATCGCATCGTTTGTTTCCTATTACTCTTTTATCTGTGGTACAGCTAAGATTGTCGGTGACTCTGTGCGTGTCCAGTTGGTTATATGATGACATCCTGTGGCCCGCTTTGATCATCTTGATTCTTGATAGCTCTCTTATAAGAGTGATTGTAAACACTAATAATTATATCGTCCATTGTGAGACTATATATGTAGACTAATAAGAGTTGGGCTATGTTATGTTGCCTTTTTGGATTATTTTTTTTATGGACAGTGACATAACCTAACCATAGACAATTTTGAATATCTGCTACTACATACAGTACCGTACACTAGGTAATATGGTATATATATATTAGGGTCCTTACATAAGTAATTGGCGTCTAGTCAAACTGCCTACTATGATCTCAAATACAGTTCACGTCAAATAACTTTGCCGCTCTGAAGCTAGGCTTTCCGCTAGCCGTGCATGCGCGCTGCTGTTTTGTTCATAGGATTAACTACTGCGCAGTGATTTGTTGCCTACTTCAGAGCGGCAAAGTTATATACTATTACATATTATTTAGTTAAGTATCTGGCGTTTGGTTATAAATTCCAAATTCAAATTGATTTCAAGTTTAGGCTTGTGTATGTGTATTTCGAATTTAGTGATTAATTTGTTTTCGCGCCATTTGATTTATCTTTGACATCGTTCTGTGAAGCTCTGAACCAAAACTCTCCCAAATCTGCCGTTCACTAAACGGACGCGGCAAATCCACATCTGCCTTTTAAAAGTATAATAAAACTCGAGAAATGCAGATGGGTACAATAAAAGATAACTAAACATAATAGAACAATGAACCTTAAAAGTAAAGAATCATGAAAGACAATAATAGTACCTATAACTTAAATCGCTTGCAGATGTGATTCGTGGGAAAAACACAAAAATGAAACTTTCTAAAAATTATTACAATAAGTACTTCTAAAAATATTACATTCTTAACAACTATGCAAGGGATGGGTACCTACGTGAGACACAGTCCCCACAGTTCTGTTCGCAATATGGAAAACATAAAATTTCGCGATATTTACACATACGAGTATAAACATGGTATACATATTAGGTAGATCCTCACATATGAAATTGGTGTTTCATAGGAAAAAGCAAAACGAAAAAACATTATGAAGTTTAATATTTAATCAATCAAAGTATGTCCATTATTATCCATCCATGCATTTTCGCGATTTTATAGGTAGTTCATCGATTCCTTTGCTGTTGTGGGGAGCGAGAGAGATTGTGGGAACGAGAATCAATAAAATTTTTGAAGGCGGTTTTGTTTGAAGGGCCCGTGGCTATTAATAACAGCCGCACAGGTCGATCGATCAGGTTAAACACACACACACACGCTACACTTGCCGCGGTTGGTCTGTGGATGGGTGAACATCTCTACATACCGAGATCTCACCGTGTCTCGGAAATAAGCCGTCGGTCCCAGCTGTCATTCGTGGATCTTTGACAGTCGTTACGGGTAGTCAGAAGCCCGAAAGTCTGACAACCAGTCTTACCAAGGGGTATCGTATTACCCAGTAACTGGGTTGTGGAGGTCAGATAGGCAGTCGCTCCATGTAAAATACTGGTATTCTGCTGCATCCGATTAGACTGGAAGCCGACCCCAACATATGTAGTTGGGAAAAGGTTAGGCAGATGATGGTTTTGTTTGACTGCAATCGGAATTCAATTTTTTTCCTTGGAAGATATTGTCCAAATTCTGGAAAAAGTGGTACTTAATCTGTTGGAGCAAGGTCCGGGGAGTATGGTGTATTTTGGGGACATTCGAATCATAGCTTCTCTAATTTAGCAACCGTCTGTTGTGCAGTGTGTGGTCTAGCGTTGTCCTGAACCAACAGTGAGCTAGAGCAATTTACCAGTTTCAGTTCTTTATCGGGTAGCTCTTTCATCTTGGTTTGCAATTATTGACAATACAGACCTGCCGTAATCGTCTGCCCAGATCTTAGGAAGCTGTAGTGGATGACACCGGCATTGGTACACCAGACACTTACTAGTACCTTTTCCTGGGGCAGGGTTTGGCCGGTTCTCCTGAGTTGAACCATTGTGATGAGTGTTTCCGATTATCGTACAGGATCCAGTTTTCACCACAAGTGTCGATACAATTAAAAATGGTCGTTATTGTGCGGTTGAGAAATCTAAACCAGCACTCGAAGCGTGTTTTTTGATGTGCTTCACTCAATTCATGCGGTATACATTTTTCGAGCTTTGGCACTTTTCAATTTGTTTCAAGTGAATTAAAACTGTTTTATCACTCACACCGAATCCTGCCGCTAACTCTGATGTGGTTTGCGATGGATCCGCTTCCACGATCACTTTTAATTTTTCGTTGTCAACTAGGGTCTCCGGCCACCCACGGGGTTTGATCTGTAGGTCAAAATTTCCAGAACGAAACGTTTGAACCAAAAATGTACCGTGTTTTCTTTTAGTTGTTTCCCCATGCACATAATTAATCTTTCGAGTTGTTTGTGCAGCGCTGGTGTCACGGTGGAACTCGTGTTCGTAAATAACGCGATATTTTAAGTTTTCCCTAGTGTGAACAGAACCTGTGACAGAACGATGTCAAAGAAAAATCAAATGGCGCGAAAACATATGAATTACGAAATTCTAAACTCAAATACACAGGCCTAAACTTGAAATAAATTTGAATTTGGAATTCCAAACCTAACGCCAGATATCATTATTCTCGTAATTTTAAGAACGTTCACAGTCTGATCTCAGTCTCAATCTGTCAAAAAATATCTCTAATTTTCCGTCAAGTTTTTGACATTGATTGTCGCTGAGATGAGAATGCGACAAGATTTTGAACATTTTTAATTATGGGAATTGGCCTGCTAAGATCAAAGTGACCAGTTTGATAAAACGCCAATTTCTTATGAAAGGACCTAATAAATACTTTTAATGTACAGACGCCAGCGCATCAAGCTACTACAAATCTAAAGTCTGTATTTTGCCTTTTCACGCCTATACCACTGAATAGATTTCGATAAAATTTGGCAGAGAGATAGATTGCATCCCGGGGAAGGACATAGGATAGTTTTTATCCCGATAATCCCACGGGATCGATACTCATGCGAGTGATACCGCGGGCGCTGCTATAATATTATAAATGCGAATGAGTGTTTGTTACTCTTTCACGACTAAACGGCTTAACCGATTTCGATGAAATTGGGGATGGGGATACATTGAATCCTGGGGAAGGACATAGGCTACTTTTTAGCGATATACCTTGCGGGTGAAGCCGCGGGCGGAAGCTAGTAATGTTATAAGTCGATCGTTTCCTAGCATACCAGAGTAACATGTACGCGCATTCCCGGACACAATAATAAAGGTAGGGTGCATGCTGCCGGCTAACTATAACTCTATAATTAGACCACGGCTACCTGTCTGGTTTCCATCACGCGTTTGTCAGCCAAACACTTTTGGACGCACGTTTTCCGTATAACGGGACACTTTTGAAGATGGCCTTTGGGGACATTTTAGTGTAATTCCAGACTTAATTTATAAAGGAGTATAAAACCAGTAGGTCCTAAGTACAGACGCCAGCACATCAAGCTACTATAACAATCTGTCAAATTTCTTTGATAGATTTTCAATGTTATCGCTAAAGCATAAGGTTCAAAGTTGATTGGGAGAATTTGACAGTTTCGGGTAGCTTGATGTGCTGGCGTCTGTACAAACAATTATTTTTGAAGTGAAAACTTCTTTAAACGCTTTGGGCATTTTTTTAGATGGGAAAATTTGCTACTCTTTCATAATAGTCTTGTGTGTGTGTGTGTTTCTATATTATCAAGACCTCACTATAATAAAATAACCATAGATGTAACGTTTCTTTAACATAAAAAAAAATCGTTCCTTATTTATTAGTTGTATGTACAGGGTTATTAGTAAAATATTAACAACCTCTTAAGAGGTCATTGTACTCATCATTATGAACAACTTTTATTATGGGACCAAACCTGAAATCGCGTTCAACTCGTCAAAGTATAGGGAACAGCTGATTTTTTTTTCACGATTTCATGTTTGGTCCTGCAGGTAGTAAAAGTTGTTCATAATGATGAGTACAATGACCTCTCAAGAGGTTACAAACAGTAGGTGGGGCAGGAAGGTGCTGGAGTTGAGAAACAAGAACCGGAAGACGAAATGTATCATTCAAAAGAGTGCAACATTGTCTGGTAGTATCTCTATAGTAGCAGGAAAGAGAGACTTCTTTTTTTTTTCAGGATGGGAATTCAACAAATGACCCCTCCCGCTCTGGGTGGAGCGGAAGGGAGTGTCAGACTCTTACTGACTAAAACTAACCCGTGTTCCTTCCTTAGCCCTGTTTCAACATAAAACATTTACACCCCCCGTTACTTTGTTTTTGCTAAAAGTTCTTTCCAATTTTTTTTTTCTTTTGCTCTGTACCTAAGGGTGGTGGTGTGATGTTAACTATAACCTTCCTCGAAAATTGAGCTATCAAATGCAAAAATATTTTTTCACACCACCTGCTCGAAAATGTCAAATTATATATCAAGCAACCTTAACCTAAAGTGAGTCATTAGTGGTCGGGGGCACAGCCGGTCAATAATATTGTACTGGATTTCATTATGACCCGCTGGTCAATAATGTGATTTGAATTTGGAATCTCACATGCTCAGCTAAATTGGCAGTATAGTACTAACAAACACCCTTTGGTGCCAGAAAGAGGAAAGCTATTCTCGATACCCTTACTACGCGTGGATGATATTCTCGATTTTCTACAAAATCATAACGACTGCTTCTTCATATCGTTGCCATGTTTTCGAAGACATAAATAATATTGTAAGAATAATTAGATAACTACGAACCATTTTTTAAAAGGAATGGAAGTGCATATAACTAACTAGTTCTAAATAATTATGTTATTCTTACTGTTTGTTTATTTAATAAATACTTTGTTTTTCGTACTATGGCTATTATTTTCTCACAGTAGGTGTAAAAAGTAGAGTATCCTCCTCAGAATAATTAGATAACTACGAAACATTTTTTAAAAGGAATGGAAGTGCATATAACTAACTAGTTCTAAATATGTTATTCTTACTGTTTGTTTATTTAATAAATACTTTGTTTTTCGTACTATGGCTATTATTTTCTCACAGTAGGTGTAAAAAGTATAGTATCCTCCTCTGGGCTAAAGGTGTCTTTGCCTTGGGCTAGCTTGAATCCCTCGCTGCATTCAGGATTCTTGTATTAACTCCCTCGCTTCGCTCGTGAGTTAAACTCTTAATTCCCTCGCTGCGCTCGGGAGTTAAATCCCGAATCCTTCATTGCGCTCGAGATTCAATATGACACCCGGTGACATAAGACACAACTTTAGCCCCTCGGTGCATAATCTACTATTATAAATCCGACCGGTAGAGTTCCAGAGATTTGCGCGTTCAAACAAACAAACTGTTCAGCTTTATTATTAGTTGGTAGATATAAGATTTCCATGTTAGAAGTATCACCATCGTCACCTTCATAGCTCTTTATTATTAAGTACGTATGGGGCTGGTTTCAGCCTCAGTGCACCCGGATAGCTCAGACCTCCATGGTGGAATACTATACAGTTGAAAGAGCAAACAGCAGTGCGATTCTGTAACCATCTCACCATGAAAACTTAGGTGAAGAGAGCGTGGAGTGAGTTGTCAATAGTGTCAATTCCTAGCAAAAACAAAACTCACTTCACCTAAGTTTTCACGGTGAGATTTTTACAGAATCGACCGGCTGCCCATTATATTGTTGACATAATCTTTACAACGGACTTTATGACTAACTAACTGCGCCCCGCGGTTTCAATCACTGTTTTTGCAATCATTTTCATTCTCTCTTTATAATATTAGTTAGACACACCGACTCCTTGACAATTTAAGTTCCAGTCTAACCTAGTCTAGTTCTCATTTTTCTAGTTTCTCAGAAATACTTAAGAGTAGTTAACCATGAGCTGGACTCCTTTAATAAAGATTGGTCCTTGGCAGCTCTGGACAGAGAGGTGGCAGGAGAGTAGGGAGGCCTTTGTCCAGTAGTGGGACATTAAAGGCTAATAAAAAAAAAACAGTGGCACTCCGGGAGTGCCGACAGAAGTGAAAAACAAAACACAAACAGAATACTTTGCCATCACTCACTGACATATCGGGTATATATTAAAACCGAGTACATCCCGAGGACAGCCGAACACATCCGAATGTAGCGCGGTGTCGGTAACAGTGTCGCGAGTTCAATGGTTTTTTCCATCTCAATAAATGTCTAACGCGCCTAAAGAGGTTTTCACTTCAAAAATAAATAAAAATAGTTATCCTTATGAAAAAATAATTTAAAAAAATATTAAGTAATAATCGTTTACAATTAGATAGGTACCTATAATATTTGTAAATCGGTATGTGAACACTATGTAGGTATCAATATAGTAATTAATTTATCTGTTACAAGCCGTGTGCCCATGGATTTCTCATCGGCAGAAATGACGAACTTCCATAAAAACTTTTATCCCGTATTTAAGCCCCCGTATTTTTCCCCTTTAGGAAAAGTTTTCCTTTTAGAATTTTCAAAACTCCTGTTGCTCACCTTCGTTACGTAAGGAAGTCTTGTGCAAAATTTCATGGTTTTAGACCCAGCAGTTTAAGCTGGGCGTTCAGTGTAATCACAATCAGATGTCTCCATACGAACTTTTTGGAAGTGGCAATTAGGTTCAATTCTTCTTTTTTCTTTTATTTAATTCAGACACAGTGATCTATAGTAAAGTTATGTTAGTATACTTCAAAAAATATGTTAGTAACCAAAGATTAAAATACCTACATGCCACGATAATACTAATATAACTAAAATTAAATAACTGAAATACATAAAATCAAATTGTAAAATAAATTCATTAGTTAAATCGCAATCATCCTTAAATTCATCAAAATCTTTAAGATCATTTACATCTTAAAGTTAATTAAAATAAATATACTTAGCTACTTAAATTATAATCATGAAATTAAATTTTAAATGTTGATATTATCTAGTGCCTTTTGGGTTGGTAAGTGAAACTTTGACTTTGAATTTAAAATTAAATAACTAAAATACATAAAATCAAATTGTAAAATAAATTCATTAGTTAAATCACAATCATCCTTAAATTCATCAAAATCTTTAAGATCATATACAACTTAAAAATAAATAAAATCAATATACATACTTAGCTGCTTAAATTAAAATCATGAAATTAAATTTTAAATGTTGATATTATCTAGTGCCTTTGGTCTTGGTAAGTGAAACTGACTTTGAATTTAAAGGGGAAGAATTATAATCGGACAATTCCCAGCTGTGGGGCAGAAAAGGTTACAGAAAACATAATTTCATGTTCCCGTATTTCCGAGATACCGAGTACATCGCAGTAAATTAACAGTACCAATTAATTGCCATAGCAGTCGCACGGAATATGCGTAAATATCGCGTATTTAATTTTTATGTCAATGAACCTTGTTGCCCGATTTAGGCGCGATTTAATAGCTGTTTATACCGTATCTGAACTATTTTTATCGCGCACAGCCCATGCTTTGATCACTATACACTACTGAACTTTCGTATTGCGGATAGATGCACTTAGATGCACATGAAGGGGCTTACAGGACCTAAACACAAAAAACGCAAGCTTTAGAAACAATAAAAGTATATGATCTACTACAGTAAACTAAGTCAGAAAAATATATGGTAGTCTTCAGGATATATGCTAGCATAGATAGTGTGTTGAAAACATAATAGGATAACTAATTTGATACGATAGAAAAAAACCATGAAGATAACTCTAAAAACTTTCTTTTTACAATAAAAACAATACTAATATACATACAATCATTCGATTTTTTGTCAGATTATTCTACAAGCAACATACTAAAACACTAGTGTTTTAATTTTTTAGTCCAAACAATACATTTTTGTAAATAGATAATTGCTTCATATTATGCAATAAATTACCAGCGTTCAGTCGTCGCGCTTTTTTCTTTTCTATTATGCAGTCCGACGAAGACCGCGCTTTAGTTCATTTAGGCCCGGAAAACATGCCTGTAACTTGCACAAAAGTATACAAGTAGCTTATGATATTCACCAATCTAAAGTTCTTAGTATGCAAGCTACTTGGATACTTTTGTGCAAGTTACAAACGTGTATTCCGGACTTCATGGTACGGAATTACGGATACAAATGTTCTTGATCAGTCAACTATAGTAAAAGTAGAGTTCGTATTGGTCCTATTTTCTTAATGAGTTTTAATCAATTAGAAACAGTTCTAAAAGATACTTCAAAGCTACTCTGATGTCGATCTGTAAAACATTGATCAGTTTCTACGTAGGTAGCAGTAATGTTTTGACCCTTGTTTATACAGCGTGTTACTACCTACGTAATAGAGTAATAAGAACCAATAATCAACCATTTGGTCTTTATGTCCTTATTATAAGACTTTAACCTAAAAACTCTTTCAATTAGATTAAACTATTGAAGTAATCAACTGTTGACTCATACTTACTATGAAACTGTTAGATTTATTTTGTTACACCGTGACGTCACAACGCTATATAGATCAGGGAGAAATTTCTAATATATCACTATAGATTGTTGACTACAACTGTTGCCTAGACTTGTATATTTTTCAGTTCCTAGAAGCTTGGTCGATCTCGGTAAGAGCTTAAATATTTGTTGCAGCATTTTAAACGAAAATTTTTAAATAATGATTCTATTTTTGACCGAATCAAGATGGTTTACTACTTTTTCAGCATTCAACAGTCCCCGTTGCGTCTAACAAATACATCAAAGAACGAAGTCAATACCTGGTCATTCTGGTCATGAGTCAAGTACAGCCAGCCGAGCAGAGCTTGAGGACAGCCCTCGGTCTTGCCACACCACTGGGGCAGTTCCGCAGTCGGCGACATTGCACCATAACACTATCACAACACCACAAATACCAAAATACCGGGTTTACTTGAAATTTTGGTACTCTTTGTTTGTACATCAGGCCATCGCGTCGCGGCCCGGTCGGCGGGTATTTTTGGATCGCGATCGGTTCCACGGGATGCGTCTGCGCCGGCTTCGTTGTGACTAGCGGTCGCCGGCGCCGCGCCTTAAGACGGGAGATGTGGCAATTAGGGATGTCTGGTCGTCAGAATAATGTTTAGATATCGATTGCAATGAGAAATTAGAGCGAGTAATGTGAAGCTTTAGGATATTTTGAAAGGGATCTGAAATGAAAGTGAAACTTTGGATGCATAAGATTCTTCCATTTAAGCATCATTGACATAAAGGTTATAAGTACTTAAAACTGAAATATATAAATTCTTCTCTAGAATTCTAGGACTTAAAACTTTGTGGTTACTATAAGTAACTTATTTTAATTCCATTATTTCTGTATTATACTTTTGTTGGACTATTTAACCGCATTAAATCTAGCAATTTCAATATTTCTTAAATCCACTACTTAATTACTCCACTGACTGTCTTGTATTCCATAGTAAATATATCTGCATCGATATCGATAGTTTCGTGACATCACTAGTAGCGACCATGTGGGCGCACCCGCCCGCGCCGGGGCAGCCAGGAGAGCAATATTTTGGTTCACTCCTTACCACGACACCACCAATCGACACCAGATATCGCTCTGTTACTTGGTAGCGGTAATATTCTTTCAGCTATTGATTTGATCATAACAACAGCGAATGTTATAATAGTTTTAAATGCCTTATTTACCGAATGCAAACTATAATTTTGTATCTCAGTACTCGGGTGATTTATCAGAAAGCTTTCTCAGCACTATTCGATCTCCTAGGTATCCTCCTACCATAGATATTATATTTCTCTGTATCCTACCTTCGACGATTAATTTAACGGTCAACGGAAATAAAATCCTAGTGTTGTGACTTGTGAGTCAGTTCATGGTAAGTTCTAGGTACCTACTTATTAATAATGGTGCGTTGTCGTCGTTTTAAAGTCAGCAATCAGCACACCGAGTTCCGACCTCCCGCCATGTTCCCTCCTAATATAAGTAGGTCGCACCATCATTTGCTAAGGATTCGGTATTGTAGAGTATTTTAAAGTATGACGTATGGGGAGCGGAGTATCTGTTCCTAAGTTTTGTTGTGACTGATTAAAATATCGATTAATTATTGTTTTATTCTTGTTGTTTGTTTCAACAGAGACAGATAGGTAGGTACTACATTCACCTATGTGTAAGTTAAGGTGAATGCGCAGTGGTAGATCGCGAAATTCAAATTGTCTTAGGTTTTTTTGTAATTAGCAGGCCAGTGTCAGGTTGTATCTTGATCAAAATGTGATTCGCGACTATAATTTTCAGAATTATAGTCATTAAAATCATTAAAATATCTCTATAAGCTCTTTTCCATAAGAAATTTGCTTTTTTCTTATGGTATAAATCTAACTTAGAAAGATTTAAGTATTAATGATTCTAATTATTATAATTGTGTAAATACGTACCTATTATAGTCGCGAATCATATTTTAATCAAGATACAACCTGACACTGACATGCAAATTGCAAAAAACGTAAGAAAATTTGAATTTCGCGAATCTGAAGGTGTCAGGCTGAAGGACCAGTTCTGGCCCTTTGGTGCTGACATAATATTAATAAACTATCTTCTGCCAGCGACGAAGGTCGCGTGGCAGTCGTAACACCACAGACACAGTAAGTAGTAAAATAACAGCATTTCCCGCCCGCGCCATTCCTTCATTTTCGCTCAGAGTTCTTTCTGGTTTTTTTTTTCATTTGGTCGATTCCTAAGGGTTGTAGCGTAATGTTAAGTAGCCCATAACCTTCCTCAAGAATGAGGCTATCAAATAGAAGAAGAATTTTCCAAATCAGACTGGTAGTTCCAGAGGTTATCGCGTTAAAAAAAACAAAGTCTTCAGTTTTATCGTTACTGTTAGTATAGATTATGCGTTTAAATTGTATTTAAAAAAAAAGCAAATTGCTTTGTTGTTTACTTTGCCAACTTAGATGAATGATTGGTCTCGCTGTCGAGTGCAGCGAGACCAATCATTCATCTAATTTTGCCACATAACATACACACCATGCACTTTCCAGTAAAAAAACACTCATCTCTGAGTGTCTCCCTGCCATAAAATAAAGGTTTCATAATCATTTATTATTCACACTTAAATGTGTCAAGCTACCCCTCAAGTGTTTTGAAATACTCTCAAGAGTTCTCCCATATGTTGTGTTTAAATAACGCATTTTATTGCAAATATTTGGCGCTACATTGTAAGTATCCATGTGTTTACTTTCTCCGAATACGAAGTGGGATGTGTTTGAAAACATTTGGCTTACGTATATTTGTGGAGAAGTTTTTCATAAAATAATTTACTAGCTACGCCCCGCGGTTTCAACCACACAAGTCTCAATCCCGTGGATATATCGAGATAAAAAGTATCTTACAGTATCTTGATGTATATCATAAGTGTCTTCTTATCTCTTAGTATCTTTTGGTTATGATCAACTCATGTGCCAAGTGCCAAATTTCAACCAAATCTGTTCAGCCGTTTTAACGTGAAAACGTAACAAACAAACAGAAAAATTCACCGTTTTGGGAGCAGTGGTGATGAAACTGAGTTCGAACCCACGACCTAGGTACAACTGTAAGTCGGTGCCGATACTACTGGGCTGCTCTACCCACAACAGTTTCCTGTAAGCTCGATGTAATGAAGCCATTTTTCTTTGCATCGTTATTGGCTAATAATGCCTAGTGATTGGCGACCACTCTTGCGCATGCACAACACTTTTATTGTAACTATTATTTATTTATCTTTGCAAATAGAAGCATGTGAGTGTTTTTTTATTTGGTTTTTATAATGACCGTACACGTTTTTACAAAGGCTTTTTCTGTTGCTTATTGTGGTGATGACATTGTTTCACTCTTACATTCCTTATTGCCATTTGTTTTCGCAAATACCTCTCAAAGATACATTATGGTGTCGGTACATATTGTATCACGGAATCTTGCATTAAAATCACATATAAAGAGGTCAACTTCAGTATCAATATCTATTGAAGAGCCCACATTACACTATCAAATGGAAAAGTTCCTTCGTCATCATGACTTGATAAACATTGGCCCAACTATATTATCCATTGCTTCTTCGTCAAAAATTTTCTTACATTCCATCAGTGTTAATGCATCAATTTATGCCAAACAAACGCCAATGTTTGTCCGCCATGACATATGGTGTGACGTTTTAAATTGTCAGTTTATTGGATGGTCTATTGTAGTCAATTAAGGAGCGACATGCAGTCCAATTGAGTTTATTACTATGCCCAAGCGTTTGTATGAGCTGTTAATAAAAGTACCATTTTATACGCGTATCATTGTTTGAGTATTTTTTTTTAGTTTGACTTTGTCCTTTTTGCGTTTTCTTCTACGTTTCCTTTCTTTGGTACGATTATCTTTTAGACCAAAAGGAAAAGTTCTAATTCACAACGCCACGTTTTTTTTTTTGTAGTCTGCGCTGTCCCACTCCTGGGCAAAGCACTCCCTCCACATCTTCCATCTTTCGCGAGCACGCGCGTCCTTCTTCCAGTTTTGACGGAACCTATCCAGCTCATCCAGCCATCTCCTACGTGGTCTGCCGCGACCCCGCCTCACTGTCTCAGGGCACCAATTACCGCGCCACAAAAACGCCACGTTACCGAACAAAAACTTGTCTCCTTGGTGAACTACCTTCATGATTGACATAAAATGACAAAAAAATTACAAAAAACGAAAGACAGAATGTTTAGTATGTACAGACGCCAGCACATCAAGCTACCCGAAACTGTCAAATTTTCCCAATCAACCTTATGCTGTAGCGATAAAGTTGAAAATCTATTAAAGAAATTTGACAGATTGTAGTAACTTGATGTGCTGGCGTCTGTACTATAAGGCTAAGCGCGCACTACGAATTTTAATCGTTGCGATAAATAATCGCCGATCTGTAGACAATAACTAAGAGGCCGCGCACTGCGGAAAAAATCCCTTGAGAATTCGCTTGAATTTTTTTTTATTTTAATTTTTATAACTAAAGCGCATCTATTACAATTGTAGTGCGCGCTTAGCCTAAGTGTTAAAGTAAATAAAAAATAAAACCGCGTCGCCCCAACTTGACTTTATTATTTAGGTCAACACAGCATTGTTGTTTCTGGCCACTTCTCTTCTTATGCCCGGTTTCTGAGGTACTTTTGTCAGTGGTTTATCTATCCATTAGCGCTATTGGTTCGACAACTTGTGGAAGTGCGTTTCCGAACACCGCAATGTAAGATAAACTCCGTTTAAACTCAAGTTAACTTAACTGACCAATGTTCACCGTTTATCGGTTCCATAACTATATTTGACGTTGCATTTCATAGAAAACTACATCAAAAACGTGTGTTATGCCCGGTATCTGAGGTACGAATTTTATGTACGAAGGTATGAAATTAAATTGCGTGTGAAAGATAAAATATTAAAATATTTATATATTATAATTATACAGTAAATAATACAATGAGTGTTAGCATCATGAATACAGAAGTCTCGTCCGTTCTTTTACTGTCGATCATAATAGTCAAATTCATTAGCCACTTCGATAGGAAGCATCATTATTCTTTCAGTAAAATTTTGATTCCATGCTATTTTGCAAAATAATGAATAAAACACTAACCATT
The DNA here is from genome assembly GCA_927399505.1 of Luperina testacea. Lineage (NCBI taxonomy): Eukaryota > Metazoa > Arthropoda > Insecta > Lepidoptera > Noctuidae > Luperina > Luperina testacea. The sequence continues at coordinate 3,382,897 of OV656774.1, forward strand.
GGAAAGACAAACAGACTTTTAACTTAAAATGAAACGGCAAAGCAAAAATAATACTACACAAAAACAATGAACTGCTGAGTTAAAGTTTCTTTAAAAAAAAAATGACAATGATGTCGTTCAAACATCTGCCGTAAACTGCTCATAAATAACATTTTTTTACGCGAACCCGTATACAGACCCCTAGTTATCGGTTTCATAGGTATTGAATGGTTTGTTGCGTGTCCAGAAACGCAGTGACAGTTAACCGACGTTTATCTTATGCATAACTTTATTGAATCCATAGCTAGTGAGAGTTTATCTGGGGACTTCAGAAACCGGGCATTAGCCACTCAGCGTTAAAGTTCTGTTAAATAGAAAATATGGGTAGCGGGGTATTGTGGTATAACACACTAACAGTTGCAATGACTTTCATTTTGACAGTTCAACAACATTCATTGCGTTATTTACTTTGTTGAGCAGACAAAATTTTGAACATATGAAGCAATGGATTAGCAATATCATTCAAAATGTTTCAGCTTGATTGATAGTGAGTTATTCAATTGTAGTGCAGATCATTCTCAAATTATAATGCAGGTGATAATTATTGTAGCTCAAGTACGGCCTACTTCGCCGTTCAGTGTGGGGGTCCTGGGTTCGATGCTCAAGAGTGTTACTATGTTTCTATTAGGAATTTCTCAGTAACAGTCCGGAATCAGGAGAAGTATTTGTTAACATGCGAATTAAAACAGGTGTACCTAATATTTGACAATACAGTACAAGTCTGCCTACCCCATTTAGGTCAGCATCCGCAGGCGTGATGTTGTGTCATGTTATTTTTTTTATCACTTCGATGTCTCCAAAGCTGTTCCCACTTTAATATAGGTACCTAATGATAAAACAAAAACTTTCTTTACTGAGCCCCACACGTGTTGTGTCCTTCATTTGTTTTTGGAGAGAACATGTTTTTTTATTAATTTGTGCAACATCTGCTCCGCACTGACCATTTATACACAATGGTTGATGTAACAGACAGAACTAACCTTTCTAATTTTTATGTGTTTTAGTTTAAAGTTTTGTAATTTTTTTTTATGATCTTTAACTTATTGTTAATAGCGCCCGTGACGTGACACTGCTTTATCCCCAGCAGTGTATTTTGTCAAGGGCGCATCGTTTATTTTCTGTATTTTTATTGGTTAACTGGACCCACATTCAAACTTAGAAGAACATCTGCCGTTTAAAACTTCCCGATCCCGAAGTAACGAAGAGGTCAATTTTTTTTTACCTAATTTTTGTTTTTTTCGATAATTCCCAAAATTTTAAGTAAACTGCTTATTAATGGCCAAATTGAATTAAAAATGAATTCATTGTTTTTCAATTTAGTTAAAGTAATGTGTAAGCAATCTAGCAAAACATGTTTTAGGCCTCTGTGTCATTAGACATAAAAAACATAAAAAATAGGTAAGCAAAAAAAAATTGGTAAGTCTTTAGACACCATGGCGTAAATGGTTTTAAATTGTCTGTACTATCTTCGCCTTAAAGCCTTGCACCCATCTTCCAATCACCCTGTATAATAGATCTACTTTTTAAGAAAAATAGTAAAACATGTAGGGTAATAAACTTTAGGCTTTGGAGGTTCTTAATCTCGTGTGTGACTGACGTGGCGGTTGCGTGTCACACAAAAAGCTATGGTTTATATCACGGAATGACCTATGTTTAGTAGGTTTACCGCTGAAGGATTAGAAATGATAAAGTAAATAAGCTCGTGAAAAAATCTGTAGAAAATAATTAAAGAAAGAAAGAAAAAAAGAAAAGAAAAAGTATTTACTGCGACTCGTACAGGAAGATCACAAACTAAACTAAACACAGCAAAATAAAAATCAAAGTACACAGTAAACACAGTAAACAGCAAACAGTATACACAGTATACAGTAAACTACGATCGGCAGGGAGCGGTGAATGCTTATGCGAATCCCGCACCCCCGGCCATAGTTAGAGGTGGAACACCACGGTGGATTTAGCCGGTAAGAGTCCGGCATGCCCCTCTGTCACCCCCACGATGGAGGTCCGTGAGTATATCCACCGTGCACCAAAAAAAAAAAAGTATGATGTATGATCGGCAGACTATTCCTAATTATTTTGGAACTGTTTCAACAATATTATTGAATAAATTTATTCACTAAGATGTGGAAAAAGTATACAGTTTTATTCAAGTCAAGTCAATTCAGCTTATCGAAGTCCACTGCTGGACATACGCCTATCCCAGGCTGCGCCACAACCACATGAGTAGATAAACAGAATATCTACTCATGTACAGAAGCCAGCACATCAAGCTACCCGAAACTGTCAAATTTTCCCAATCAACTTTGAACCTTATTCTTAGGCGATAAAGTAGAAAATCTATTAAAGAAATTTGACAGTTTGTAGTAGCTTGATGTGCTGGCGTCTGTACTACTTACAACACTCCGTCCTCCGCCTTCCGTATCCAATCTGTCTCAGTCACCTTTTTAAGATCGTCGGTCCATCTAGCTGGAGGCGTCCCACACTACGCTTGCCGATACGCGGTCTCCAGGACTCGTCTGCTCCACCGGCCCTCGGTCCTTTGACAAACATGGCCAGCCCACTGCCACTTCAGCTTCCTTACTATGCATGTTATATCGGTAACAGTTTTATACCTTACTGATAATATTTGTAGTACTTTCCTACCTACTGTAGGCCTTTTAAAAAGGACCTAAAGTTTTTTGTGTCGGTCATTAGTTTTAGTGGTTGAGTCGGGCATTTGTCGGGTTGTCGAATCATTATAACTTGAATGAGGTTTATCATATGAGTATTAATAACTAAATTTACATTTTTAAATAAATTACATTGCTGGCTGGATGTAAAAACTCCAACAACGAGGCGCCTTCAGAAAAAAGATTAAATTTTTTGACAAACGAAATAAAAATGTTCCAAAATTGACAGTAGTTATTTGACACGCCGTGTTTCTGTTTGTTTCAAGATTATTTTATTTCAAGTGAAAAAACATAAGTACTGCAATAATTATTCATCAGCAAAAAATCTACTCTCGAGAAATCTGTCTCTTTGGATGGTTTGCATGCAGATTTTCTTTCAGGTAAGATTTTTAAGATTTTTGCTTATGACTTGGGTACATTTGACGTAAGTACCTACCTATCAACTTTTAGTCGTGCTCGTGTCTGATAACATTTATCTGAAGCCGATGATCCTGGCTTTTCGTAAGCTTCTCTTGGAAGTTACAAAAGATAAATAAAGAATTTAATAAGTTTAATGATGATAGTGTCGAGTCGTCATCCACTATTAAGTACCTAAGTACCACCTTAAGCAAATGGCTAATAAAAGTAAAGAAGCGTAAATACCAATGTCCATGAATTTATCTCATTGATTTGTGCCCGACTGCCCGATGTAGGCCATAGAGTCAGGGCCGTCTTAACCATATTGGGCGCCGGGGTGCGAAAATCAGCCAGCGCCCCAATTTTTGTGTTTTATTTTTTTATTTAATACTTACTCTACCTACAATAAAATTAGGTACATTTTCAAACATCAAATTTAATTTTTCCGGCTTTAAAATTGACAATCTTTTTTATGATATCGTCTGTTTTGTAATCAACTTTCAATTCGATAGGTATATATTAGAGCCAAATTTGTCAATCTATCTTGACTTGAGTCATAGTTAATCGTAAGTAGTTTTTTATTCATTACAATTTCGAGAAAGCTTACGCATGGTACGTGTAGGTATTGGCTTGCGCCCCCCTGAGACACTGCGCCCGGTTGCCACGCACCCCTTGCACCCCCGGGTAAAGACGGCCCTGCATAGAGCACTGGTGGCCCACTGGAAACGACCGCGTCTTGACGAGATGCGGGTCGTAGATTCGGATCCGCAACCTAATTGTGCACCTGACACACTTTCAATCACAATCTGAAACCATTTTGAAGGTTATTCCTAATCCATTGCTTCATATGTTCGAAAAAATTGTCTGTAAACAACGTAAATAACGCAATGAATGTTGTTGAACTGTCAAAATGAAACTTATTGCTACTGATAGTGTGTTACACAATTACCCCTCCAGGCAGGCATTTTCCTTGTGTGTTAATTATTTTATCACAACTGCTCACAAAACGGTGAAGGAAAACATCGTGAGGAAACCGTCATATTCTAGAACCAAACCAACCCGCACTGGGCTTGCTCGCGTGGTAGGTTACGGCCCACTCCCTCTCATAGAGAAGAGGTCTGTGGTCACCTGTATCCCAGCTGTGGGAACATTATAGGCTATTTTTGCTAATGCTGAGGCATGACTCGATCCCTATTACTTTTATCTGAACCTATTACATTTTTTTTTCTGGCTTCGCACGGTTTGTGCATTAAGCCAATGTCATGTTATTTAGTTTTAGGAGACAAAGGTAGGGAAAATTCAAAAAGGACGCGTCCGCCAAGTTGAACGTTTCCCGCGACTCACTATTACATGTGACTATAACACACTGGCGTTATTGACAACGAGTATCACACTAATATTATAAAGGCGAAAGTTTGTGTGTGGTGTGTGTTTATATGTTTGTTACTTCTTCACGCTCAAACGGCTGGACCAATTTTGAGAAAATTTTGTATGAAGGTAGCTGACACCCTGGATTAACATATAGGCTACTTTTCATCCCGATATTCCCACGGGATCGATATTTACGCGGGTAAAACCGCGGGGCGCAACTGGTCTATTACATACATTTATGCCTAACCTTCAGAGTATTCAAGTAAAATGTTATGCTTTGTTCAGAGCGTAAGGTGTCCCCACGGTTGGCTAGAGAGGGGGGTGGGGGGGTAGTGGGGTCACCCGGTCAGGAGGTTGTGATGCCACATTGTTGTTTTTGCTTGTTTTGATTACTTTAGTAAGTGTAACGTGTGTCATGGGCTGGTAAGTCGGTCAATGTAATGCCTATGCAAAAGGTTTTTGTGCTAAGCTTTCCTGCTGAACTAGATTTAATGTACGGATTTGCTTATGTTTAACGGTGTTTATTTGACCTTTTTTCTTGCTGAAACTTACCAACTTCTCTTCGTTTTACGTCGTTCTGTTGTTGTATCGATGCTGTTTAAAAATTACTTCCTTTTCAATGTAGCCTTTGTTGATTTGATTTTGACTTTTATATATTTTACTAGCTTCTGCCCGCGACTTCGTTCGCGTGAAATTTCTTGTTACTCCGACCCACCCCGTCGCATCGCATCGCCTTTTTTGCTTAGCGTCCTTTCTGACTTTTTTCTTTTTGCTCGGCTCCTAAAGGTCATAGCGTGATGTTAAATAACCTATAGCCTTCCTCAAGAATTGGGCTATCAAATGTAAAAATAATTTTTCAAATCCGACTGGTAGTTCCAGAGATTAGCGCATTCAACCAAACAAACTGTTCAGCTTTATAATATTATAGTAAGTATAGATTTACCATTAATATTCTACTGCTGGACAAAGGCCTTCCCACTCTTTCCACCTCTCTCTGTCTAGAGCTGCCAAGGACCAAATATTTATTAAAGGAGTCTAGCTCATCCCGCCATCACCGTTTTCGACTTCAGTCTTGACATACAGTTCGCGTCAAATAACTTTGCCGCTGTGAAGTAGGCAACAAATCACTGCGCAGTAGTTATCCTATGAATAAAACAGCAGCGCGCATGCGCGGCTAGCGAAAAGCCTAGCTTCAGATCTTTTATAATATAATAAGAACAAATATTTCACCTGTGACAAACAATAAATGAATTTGAATTTGAATTTGAAAGTTATTTGACGCGAACTGTAAGTTTGTGAAAGTAATGATAACGGTTTTAGCACAAGTTGCTAAATACAATGGAACAAATACCTGACAGAAATTGCACAAACATTAGTATTGTTTCCCGACACTTCCACGACACAAGGCATGAAATACAGGCTGGCAAGGACATGACACATGATTCTGAAGTCTGAACCCCCCTGCGATGAAATTATTAGTCGGATATTAAAAAAAAAATTGCTGTTCCATTTTTGACCGTATACCTAGTTTAAAAATGGAATTTACATTGCACTTCTTTGAAACAGCAGCTTTTTTTTTTTTTATAAGCGATGTAAAATCTCTGCCCTAGGTGCTCTAGAATAATGTGCTGAATTCATAGTTATAGTTTTCGCATTGCCTTTTGCCTACTACAGGGCTTGAGTACAAACTACTGAGTACTTAAGCAACTCGTAAACTAAAACATAAAATAGTCAACAATAAAACTCTTACAGTACGTGATTTATATTTTTTCAGGCACAGGCCTATCATTAAAACTTCATTACAAAATGAAGGCTAGTGTGTAACGACGCGTAATAAAGCTGCTGAAAAAGTCTGAAATAGTGTGTAATCTAGATTTAGGTTGCAGGAGTCGCCTGTAGGGAGACCACACTTTTGGTAGATACTTATTTAACAAGAGTATTATTTCTTCGTTATTTACGAAAAAGACTCAATCTTTCTAACCTTTTCCGAACTATGTTGGGGTCGGCTTCCAGTCTAATCGAATGAAGCTGAATACCAGTATTTTACATGGACCGACTGCCTATTTGACCTCCACAACGCAGTTACTGGGTATCACGATACCCCTTGGTAAGACTGGTTGTCAGACTTTCGGGCATCAGACGACCCGTAACGAAAGACAGCCGGGACCAACGGCTTACATGCTTTCCGAGACACGGGGAGGTAGCGGTGTGTAAATGGGTCAATCTCCAAAACGGGCGCACTCGTGTGATCGCTCTGGTGCTTTTCAGATATTGATATTTAATGGTAATTATGTATCTCATTGAAGAAATGATATTCAAATAGTTTGAATATCATTATTTTTAATGAGATACATAATTACCATTAAATATCAATATCTGGATGGGACCAGAGCGATCACACGAGTGCGCCCGTTTTGGAGATTGACCCAAATATGGTCACCCTTTCACGATCCGACTCATTTCGAATCACCGTCCTCTAAATTCGACACGGTGGAAAGGGATGCGCTGGACAGAAACCGGTGGAGGCGGATCATCTGCTCCGGATGCAACTCCGAAGCTGCCCACGATTCTCAGACATGAAGGACCGACTCCAGAGAGAGAGAGAGAGAGATCAGATCATACAGTGCAGTTTCATCACCATATCATTTCAGCCGAAAGACGTCCACTGCTGGACATAGGACTACCCTAAGCATCGCCATTTCGATGGTTCTATTATATGTTTCTCGCATCCAGCGAATTCCGGCGGCCTTCACCAGGTCATCGATTCACCTCTCAACACTACATTTTCCGGTACGCTCGACCCTCCAGAACCATTTTTTTACTGTCAATTATATATTCAAATTCTTTAGCCACTTCTATTTATAAGAAGCATCATCAGTCTTCAGTAATTTTTTTTACTGTGTTTTCCAGATTCCATTATGCTATTTTACAAAATAATGGAATAAAACACTAACTATTGGAAAGACAAATATACTTTTAACTTAAAATGAAACGGCAAAGCAAAAATAATACCACACGAAACAAAAACAATGTTAACGTTTTTTTAAAAAAAAATGACAATGATGTCGTTCATACATCTGCCGTGATCTGCCCATAAATAACAATTTATTACGCAAACTCGTATACAGACCTTTCTAACGGCAACTAAGGAATTAGTTATCCGTTTCATAGTTATTGAATGATTTGTTGCGTATTCAGAAAAGCAGTGACAGTTAACTGACGTTTATCTTATGCATAACTTTATTAAATTAGCTAAACAGAATTTATCTGGAGACTTCAGAAACCGGGCATTAATGACACTAAGTCCCTCGCATACTCTGCGTTCACCGCTCTATTGTAAGCCTGTCGGTATGGCTGGAGTAAGGTGAGCGTAAGATTGTCGAGTATTTGTTTACGTGTTTGTGTATTTAACTAATGTAATTGACCTTGGCCGCTGTATGTTAAAATAAATAAATAAATGACCACTCACCAAAACTTGTCTCCAATAATCACAAACGCATTGCGACCTTACTTCGATGTTATCGCGGTTTATCAAAATAATTGAAGTAAATTACTGCCGTAACGGTTTATAGCCGTCATTCATGGCGAAGTAGGTGAAGTTAGGGAGCCACTGCTTCGGATAGTTTCGGAGTTTCGGGTAACTTCGGGTTTATTCAGTCTGAACTAGATATATACGCGAACAAGGATACATGTTATTGTCTACAAGCTATGTTTCATAATATTTCAACGATGTTTGGCTAGAATACTTAATACTGTACTTATATTGTTTTGTATTGTTACAATAGATAGAATGATTGTAGACAATAAAAATGAATGAACCGTATAAAGATAATCATATTCAGTGGTTGCTTTTTTAGTATATTGAGACTTACCACGCGACCGAAGCCGCGGGCAGAAGCTAGTACATATAATTACAGTATAAACATCTAGTTATGGTTAACTAGGTTGCTTGTTCAGCAGAATCCGGCGCTAGTTTCACAGAAGCATGTATCAGCCAACAATGTTGAAAACAGTTCGCCTTCTGTACTAAGAACTGATAAAGATTTTGTTGAGTCGGTGCATTCAAGCTGTGTGTTTAGACGAACTGCACGGGGTTCGGTTACGACAGCTTGCAATGCTGATTGTTCATCTAATGGTATACTTGTTAGGTAAAAAACTCCTTTGTTTATTTTTAAGAATCCGTACCTCAAAAGGAAAAAACGGAACCCTAATGTCTGTCCGTTTGTCTATCAGCCAATTTGCTCCGAATCTAATGGACCGATTAAGTTGAAATTTGGTACACATATGAATCTCTGTGACCCAAACACAGACGCGTAACGTAAATAAATAAATATTGAATATGGGGGTCATATTTGGGGGGCAAATAGAAAATTTTAAAAAAAGTTTCGCAGTCTGTACCGTGTGACATATCAAATGAAAATTCTTACTATGAGGATCTCAAATATATTTTTTTAATAATTTTAAAGTAAATTGTATAAAAGCTATTTAAGAAAACAGACGCTGCGATGTGCGCGCGCTATTGATGCTACATTCTTGTCGAAATTGTCGGCGTGGAAACAATGTTTCCCAATGATGAAGGACTTATCATTTTTTCGTAGGCATAGTTCTTTTTGTTTCGGTCGGAATAATTCGATTTAATTTCCAGAGTGCAGGCAGAGATTTGTGTAGACTTATTAATTTATACAAGAACTTGCGATTGTCAGTACGCAAATCTGCCATTTTTGAGTGACGGACGACCACGTACCCCACTGAACGACGAGTAGCCTCGACTGGCGACTGCGGCGTAAATGCTGAACGCGGACTTGCCTGTGCGTGTAGTTAGGCGTCCTGAACGCCTAACTACACGCACAGGCAAGTACGCGCAGGCCGGGCTTGCGCAGGCAAGTACGCGCAGGCCAGGCTTGCGCAGGCAAAATTTCAAGCAAGTCGAAAAGTGCGCAGGCCGCGCTGTGGGGTTGGCGCGTGAAACAGTTTTACCAACTACACGCACGGTGTTCCGTGTACAAACCGGCCTGCGCAGGCAGAACTGTGGTGAAGATTGTGCGTGTGCCAGGCCCATATTGGGCACAAGTTACGTTAAACAACCGTTTGACACAACCGGCCCTATACATTACTGGGACGTTAAAACCAGGGATAGATAGAACTTTCTACCTCCAGTAAGTACCTATGCCAGAACTGGTGATAGATAGGTGATTGGGTTCGGCCGTAAGTAGGTCCTACCTATCTATACATATAAGAACTTAATTACAAACAAACCCAATGACATCATCATTACAATTTATTACTAAACTTAAGATACATTAAGGGGACTTTACATTTGTGTCTTAAGTTTAGTAATAATTGTAATGATGATGTCATTGGGTTTGTGGACAGTGATTGGGGTGGTTGCACTGACAGAAAATCTACAACTGGATGTATTTTTAAAGTTTTTGGGAATCCAGTAGTTTGGTTCACTAGAAAACAACACTCAGTAGCTCTGTCTTCAACGGAGGCTGAGTATGTGGCCTTAAGCCAAGCAACTAGTGAAGCCTGTTGGCTCAAAGCCTTATTGGTGGATTTTGATTTTAATTTGGGTCCTATCAAATTATTTGAGGATAACCAGTCCACAATCAAAATGGCTCATCTGTCAACCTCTAGTTCTAGAGTAAAGCATTTAGAAATTAGGAGAGCTTTTGTTAAAGAAAAATTGGAAAAAGGTATTATTAATATATGTACAAGAGTATGTAAGCACTAGCGAACAGTTGGGTGATATTTTTACCAAACCGCTAGGAGGGGTTCAATTTAAAAAACTAAGAGGGAGATTGTTTGAGTGTTAGTTTTTTTTCTTTTATTTTTTTGTTTTAAGATGAGGTTACTTATTTTTTTTTTCTTTTGTTCTAAAATATTTTATTATGGGGTGGTATTGAAATAGTAATAAAATATTGGATATATGTCTATGATCATCTCTATTGTACTCTATGGTTGCCCCCGCCTGAAAGAGCGTCGTGCGTCAGAGATATACCTTTTGTGTGTTGGTTATAATAAAAGGGTCTATAATAGTAAAATCTTCTTTAATTTCCTACTAAATCATAACAGTTATGGCATGGTTGGCACCATGCCATAACAGTAATGGAGATTTTGCCATTATGTCATTCCCTGCAATAGGATGGTAGCGAATATATGAGCTGTAATTATTATCTAAGACATTTTCATTTAGTTGACTTAATCACGGATGTATTACCTAGGTACTAAGTAAACGAATTCGATCGACATTTGGATAACATAAAATTTAGATTAGAGGCTACTTTTACTCCGGGCATATGATGGTAGTTTTTTATTTATTTTTATTTATTTATTAAATATTTTGTAGACTTGACAGGTCAACCCAAGGCGTCTACAAACAAGTTACATTTAGTAATATACGCGTACAGTTATTTGTTGTTAACATATGTAATATTATTTTTAAATACTAATGCTTAACTTCTAAGTTATAATGATTACAGCATTTACAGTACAGTTTGAATCATCCATATGGCATGCTATCGTGTACTAGTATGACAGTGTGTAGAGGCTACTTTTACTCCGGGCATATGATGGTAGTTTCCTATATAACTACGTAATATTATTTAAGATGCTACCTGCACGTGCCTGCACCTGAAATTTGAGTTCCGTTACAGTAACCTTATATCGGGATTTAAAAATGTACACGTTAAATACCTACAAATGTCATACTGTATCCTTTTGTGTATCGTCTTGCCTACTCGCGGCAATGGTTTGTGGCATAGTATCTGTCTACGACACATTTATCATTCAATCACTCAATCATCATTCAATGTTATTTTAATCTATGTTCGTATTCATTCATTCATCAACTAAGAAACTGCTCCGTCGTCGTAACGAAATCTATGTTCAAAATTGTAATAATTTTAATGGTTTTATTAAACCTGCAAAACGAAAATATCTTTGTTTGATTTATCGCAAACAGTTTCCATTATTTGTATGACGTAGTGCCATAATTAAAAGTACTTGAGAGATATAGATAGGTTCTTACCTGACGAATTAATTGGGTCATAGGCGTTGGTAGTTGAGTTTCACTAATCTTTGATGAAAATCTGTTCACTGGCTCGCGTGTACTGAAAAATAAACAAATGAAGTATTTTTTATTATTTAACCCTTCCTTAATTAAACGTGGATCCACGCGAGACAATGGGTTTTTAATTGTTTCTGTAATTTAAGGAATTGAAGCAGTTGAATAAGTTGACGTAGTAATTTTTAGTAGGTAGGCAAGTTTTCAATCACGTCTAAACTTGTAGGTATGGAGTAACGTATCAGGCGCTGATTAATTTGACAGGACTAAACTAAAATTTATCTTCTGTCCTTTTCTTAATGAAATAGTAAGAAAAAGACGCACTGAACCTAAATTTAGTTTAGTTTGTGAACAAGGGAATCGGTACCAGTGTGTTGTCAACAAGACAACTTTTAAAAACTTTGGAAAATTCTTCCCTAAACGAAAAAAAAACTCTTTAAAAAAATGATTGTCTATTGCTGCAGCAAAACTTGGTCACGGCACGGCACCTGTCGACGACTGTACTCGCTAAGTACTAGAAGCAAAGACGTTGCGCGGTACACTCGACGACACAATATTTACGATCACGTGATCCGAATATCTTTGTATTCTAATTTTGTTGTGAAAACTTCGGTTTTCAGCTCTTTAATGTACAGCATACGGAAATGTATTTTTCTGTTCTTTTGTATGCTTACGATTTGATTTGTGATGGGAATTATTTGCTAGAAGTAGAAGCTATCTATATTATTAAACAGAAGCCAATTAACGATTGGATGATATGATCAGTATGATTAGGGGACTTAAGGTGAATGGATAGTGGTAGACCGCGAAGATCAAATTTTCTTACGTTTTTTGCAATTTGCAGGTCAGTGTCAGATTGTATCTTGATCAAAATATTATTCGCTACAATAACAGGTACATATTTAGAGAATTATAATCATTAGAATTGTGGGGACTGTGTCTTACGTACCCATCCCTTGCATAGTTTTAAGAATGTAATATTTTTATAGAGGTACTTATTGTAATAATTTTTAGAAAGTTTCATTTTGTGTTTTTCCCACGAATCACATCTGCAAGCGATTTAAGTTATAGGTACTATTGTCTTTCATGATTCTTTACTTTTAAGGTTCATTGTTCTATTATGTTTTTATCTTGTATTGTACCCATTTGTATTTCTCGTGTTTTATTATTGTACTTTTAAAATGTAATCGTTTTGCTGCGTCCTTTGTGTAAAATCGTTGTGCCGCTTCCTTTGTCTAGTGAACGGCAGATTTGGGAGAGTTTTGGTTCGGAGCTTCAGTCTGTGCTGAACTACGATCGTGCGAGGTCCTCTCTGACCCCCGATCATATTTTACTCGCCGAAGCTCGCCGTAATAATTTACGGCGAGCTTCGTGTTTCTATTAGTTTTACCCTTCATGTAACATTATTTAATTTTACCTTTTCGTGTCAAGTGTAACTGCTAGCTTTAGTTACTTGATATCGTAATAAATTAATCGCCACTTCTGTGTACAACTTACTTCAGTGTATACAACTATGCAAGGGATGGGTACGTAAGACACAGTCCCCACAGTACCCCCCTACCAGTGATAAAGATCACGAAACACGTGCCTGATAGTAATCAGGAAATTTAACTCGCCTACCAGAACGGCGAGGAATATGCTTGCAGTGAGTCGGAACCTAAGTTGGCCTGGCAAGCATATTCCTCGCCGTTCCGACGCACTTGAGCATAACGCAGCGCACAGAATCATTAATATATCTTTCCAAGTTAGATTTCTACCACCAACCACCAATCTCTTATGGAAAAGTGTTAGTGGTAGAAATCTAACTTAGAAAGATTTATTATCCTTTTTCCTTAGCCCTTTATGTTCCGGGCCAGCGGTAACTCTTTCGGATAATCCCGCTGACCCGACTCTACCACCACTTAAGTAGCAAGTACCTATATACTACCTATCCGATACAACCACAATCAGCGGTTTACCAAAACCGACATCAACTCACATAAACCTAGTTTTATGAGTCCACTCCACGGCTTAGCGTCCTCGCTACTTATGGAAATGTACAGACGTCAGACACGGACATGTATCTAGGACTCCCGCTTTTCCTGATGTAGGCCCGTAGGTCCGGTTCGTTGAATGTGTTTAGCTAAATGGGTCACATTATGTCCGTCTATGGGCGTTCTGCATGATATGGGTACTTACCGCGGTGTAATGGATAATGCAGTCTAAAAAGCGGCCAAGTGCGAGTATCACTTGCACACGAAGGGTTCCCGTCACGGATATCCCGTATTGTACGGAAACCCTTCGTGTTTAACACTATATGTATATTTTTTAGTTTCTTGTAAGGGGACCCACTTTAATTTTTTATTTTTTTTATCTGTTGTTATAGCGGCCATAGTGTAGTACCTACACACTCCGTGAAAATTTCAAGTGTCTTCCTATTATGGTTCAAATGATGTGATAGACGGACGGACAACGGAGTCTTAGTAATAGGGTCCCGTGTGCACCCTTTGGGTAGAAATCTCTAAAAATTTACTTTTATTCTGTTATCACGATAAGCTATCAGAGAGGCAATTCCCGTAATTTGATGACCGTTCTCACTCGGATTTCAGCACCAATCTGTCAAAAATACCCCTAATTTCCCTACATTTTTAACAAGTTTTTGACATTGAGACCGCTTTCACACTTGGCGACTTTAGCAGCGCGACCGTCGCCCAGTCAGAATTTTATCTTATAAACAGAAGCGGGGTAGCTGCGCGCAGCCGGCGTGGCTTCCGCGTGCGCCCGGGCAGTCACAGTTGCAAGCGCACGTGATTATAAACTAAACAATGCGAGTATGACACCGAACGATTAGGTCTAAACTGCGGCGCGGTATCAGCAGCCGCGCTGCTATCGCGCAGCTGTTCTCATAATGTGAAGGCATCTGCTTCTGCCGCGCTACTATCGCGCTGCTACCGTCCTAATGTGAAAGCGGCCTTATTGTCGCTGAGATGAGATTGCGGGTAGATTTTGAATGTTTCTAAGTGCGGGAATTGGCCTTCAGTTGAAAAACGTTCACCCCTGATAACGGGGGGTTAATGTATAACCCGAGTGTTACTTAGTAGTAGTATTATCCGCGCAGTGTAAAAAAGGACGTACTTTTCTAAGTACAATCTGTATTGTGTTATTCCATCTCAGCTTGGTCTTGGTTAGGTATTAATCAAAAAACCCGAACACGTGGAGCTTTTCTCCTTATACATCAATATTTACGTTCATCAAGTGAGTAATCTTGCCGCTTTCCCGCCTCTAAGAAACCATTCCTATCCTAATTTGCTTAAGCAACCAATTTATTCCCGCGAGAGTCTGGAATTAGATATTGTAATTAATTTTTCGCGTCACACGATAGTAGTAGCTATAATTCCTAGTAACTTGCTTGGCTGAGAAACGTAGGTACGTGATGGGAATATTATCATCGCGTACGCATCAAAGCGATTGATAGTTAGTAGATAGGTACTATACAGAAACTTGTCACAAAGCTAAACCTTTGATTTCTTAGGAAAGCGGTGCCGTCATATTATAAAGGCAATCGTGAAAATCTGTCATTTTCACCAGTATTTGACATTAAGTCAAACCCTGCTGCCCAAAGATTTAAACTGAGAAAACTTCCTTAGTCGCTTTGGGCATTTTTTGATATGTGAAAAAGTCATTGATCTCGCGACACTGTTACCGTAACCGACACCGCGCGTGTTTTGTTTATAAGACGATTAAAAAATGCACACGTAATTGTTCAAGTTTTCACTTCTGTCGGCACTCCCGGAGTGCCAATTTTTGCATCTCCCTGTTCTGCCTATGAGGTTGTCGTCTGCTTAACCGGGCTTGCCTGTGTATGTCACAATAAATGAAGGCCTCCAGCCAGGGCTTAAAAACCTTAAAACTAAGCGACTACACTCTAAGCCTAGGGCACCCCCTCTGGGGTACTGAGAAGAGTGAGCTCACTCAATGATTAAATTGTAGTAATTGCGTCATTGTGTATCAGAGGTGTCAAAACGAAACAGAAATGCGACTAAGGGCGAATCTAACGTTTTAAATGTTTACTACTGCCATCATTTTCATGACAGTAGTCACTGCTGCCGTTAGTGGTGTTCAGCGCTCTTCTAGAAAACCGTCACGACTAGGGCTTAGCTGAGGTACTCCTCAGCTAAGCCCTAGTCGTGACGGTTACAACAACAACCAAAACTAAAACCAACAAACAAAACAAACAAAACTGACGAAATCTGGGTGTGTTAAAGGTACTCCTTTAACACACCCAGATTTCGTCAGTTTTGTTTTAAATTATCCATATACTTAACCTGTAATATGCAATTATGCATCCATTTCAAGTCATCTTTTCATCTTATTTTTTTTTTAGCCTGCTAGGCCTCTTCTTCTTATGTGGAGAAAGAAATAATAAATCACCATTTCCATGCTCATTACGTCCTTTTAAATAGGTCATTTTATGTTAGTGCACATAATATGTGTGAACTAACATAGTAGAAAGTGTGTGGTACTTAACTGACTTCAAAAAAAGGTAGTGTTACACCGATTTCTGTGATTTCTGTTTGATTAACTATGATTTAGTAGTTTTTGATTCGACTCACTCTTACAGACGCGCGTTTTTTGACGTCGACTCAATGAGTCGGTGTTGCAGTCACGAGGTTTTTAATCAAGTTTGTTTGTTGTTGAATACTGCAACTAAAAAGAGAAAAATCTCGATTGTTTAAACAATCGACTTCAAAATCAAGCCTGCGACTTCCGAAACTAAAATTATGTTTCACTTAGTGCCTAGTCGCTTTTTTGGGATTTCTTTTGAAGTCGGTTGTTTTTAGGAAAAAGTTTTTTTTTTAATACAATGGCCTTAAACTACAGGAAACGGAGGTAGTCTACAATTACTGCAGAAATAATTCTACGTGGTTCCATGTACATAGTTATTATTTTTCCACGTAAAGCCACGGGCTTCGGCCGTTGCACTTAAATTCGCGGTCGATCTTATCCCGCCACTTAATCATAGTTCAGGAGTTCACGTAATATTCTAACACCACGCGGACCTGACGCCATTATTTTATGAAGTATGTTATTTCTACGCACACTTGTTAAATAGGTACTTGAGTTAAGAGGTCCTTATGACGAGAGATAGCGCAGAAATGTCGCACTTTTGTGAAGAGCTTTGAAGTGGTTACGAGAGAGGTGCAAACAAATAAGAAACCAAATAGGTCTACTTTTATTTAAAAATTGACGTTCACACACAAAAAACGTTTGTAAACTTATGTGACAGCTAAACATTAAAGAACCTAAGGAGTTTATTTATAAACGTTGCTCAAAGTTAAGGGTCGTTTAAACGTCAAAAATGTACAGTTAAACAGTCGCTAATCATTTATGAATAAACCCCCTAATGTCTTGCACCAAACATCTTTGGTACAGACGCCAAATCTTTGGTACGCGCGCACATCAAGCTACCCGAAACTGTCAAATTTTTCTATTCAATTTTGAACCTTATGCTTTAGTGATAAATTTGGAAATCTATTAAAGAAATTTGACAGTTTGTAGTAACTTGATGTGCTGGCGTCTGTACCAAACATCTTTTGTACCCTACCACATTGAGAGCAAATTTAATGAATGATTTTGACTATAACTTTGCACCAATAATGTGCCTGACATACTTAAACAATCTTTGGGCCACAAGAAACAAAATGGCCGCTTGTGTTGTTGTAGGTTGTGGGGTCAAAGCCAAGCAAGCACTTTGTGTAAATTATTTAATCACCACTAATCTCAAACGGTGAAGGAAAACATCTTCTAGAAACCGGCATGTCCAACATACCAACCTGCACTGGGCTCGCGTTTTGGATTTTGGTCCATTTCCTCTCACAGAGAGGAGGCCTATGTCCCAGCATTGGGAACATTATAGGCTAGGCAGAATACCTATTGAAACTAGTCACTACTTGAGTATCAAGTACGTACAATTACATAAAAAGGTTCCCCCCCCCCCTATGAAATTGAAAAGATTTTCCCCATTCAAAACAACACACCGAATCCCAGACATTTTCTCACTTCCCCGTCAAAATGAATTTCACCAGCTTACAAATGCCGCCATGGCCATACTTCCAGACGTCTACCACTTCTGGTCACCCCCCTTGACCGCCACACGCGAGGGGTCATCGCCCGCGGTCACGTGGTATGACCAAGACGGTGTAATTGCCCGTAATGCGTAGCTTTTTAGCAATAACCGCCCCATTGCATGACGGTTGGTGAGAAAATGCAATGCACCTGGGTTATGGCTTTTTTCCTTGTTAGAAAGTTAGCTTTTGAGTTAAAGGCTTGTAGTTAGGCGAGTATTTTATGAGCTTAGTGGAAATAGAATAATATACCCAGGATTTTGTACCTAATAAGTATCTTGATTTAAAAGAGTTTCCTTGGAGTTTCTTGTCCGTTCTTCTCCATAGACATCTAGGTTTCGGAATAAGTAAGCTTTAACTTTCTCTATTAGCTGACCGACTCCCGGAGAGTTGAAAAGTGTATGTAAATGGTTTAATTGAAATAAATAGTTGAGTTTGCAGCGATTGAAAATATTTTGTGATTTGATTGAACAAAGTATTTTTGCTATCCTTCAATGTGACGAACTTTTCCAACTTTGGGTACCCACTTGATATACTTTGTAAGTAAAAAGGATGGTTCTTAGGCATATAAGATGCGGGGTACGCGCCGGGTACCTGAATTTGGTACCGGTACTCGTCCAGATCCGGTAACCGTCTTGAACCAGTGACCAGGTACTGAAGTGGCAAGGACCGCTAAGAACCGGTACGGAACCTGTACTTTAGGTCCCGGTTCCAAGCCCTGCCGGTGCCATAAAACAACATACCTACTACGTATTTAAGTTTTTTAGGATTTAGGTGGGACAGCATACTCTATATAATAACAACTTACTTTAAAAACCTAGGATGAATATTTAACGAGACAGTGTCCGTAATAATTTATTTATATGTTATGAAAAAGTGTATGAATGTAGGTCACACACGGCGGTATGTAAGATACACGGCCTGTCTTTTAACTATTCATATCATTATGTCCCACTTCAGTAGGTCAACGAAGTTATTAAAAAACTTACATAATACTCATACAAAAGTTTTTGTAATTGGTTAGTTATATGTCCTAGTACCGCTTATCTTGAAGTTTAAAACTGGTAACCTATTACCTAAATCCTAAACTTAAATACCTACATCGTAAGTACGTAGTTCTATGGCACCGGCTGGGTTTGGAACCGGGACTAAAAGTACAGGTTCCGTACTGGTACTTAGCGGTTCTTGCCACTTCGGTACCTGGGCTGGTTCAAGACGGGTACAGGATCCGGACGAGTACCGGTACTCCATCTAAAAAGTACCGGTACCAAATTCAGGTACCCGGCGCGTACCCCGCATCTTAATATGCGTATTAACTATCCTTTTTACTTACTACATATTATATCTGTTTTCTCACTCTTAACTGACGGAAATATATGTTTGGTAACGGCAGAGTACCGATACTGATTAGAAATACCAATAGTAGGTACAGGTACGTCTTGTACCGGTACCAATAGTACAGACGCCAGCACATCAAGTTACTACAATCTATCAAATTTCTTTAAAATATTTCCAACTTTATCGCCAAAGCGTAAGGCTCAAAGTTGACTGAGAAATTTTGACAGTTTCGGGTAGCTTGATGTGCTGGCGTCTGTACTATTGGTACCGGTACAAGTATACCCTGGGCACCAGTCGTTAATGAAAAGGTTTTTTATGACGTGGAGCATTAATTTATGAAACAACAAATGGTGTGCCCGATAGGATTTCTGACAAACTTCCATACAATCTTTCATCCCCTATTTTACCCATTTAGGGGATTAATTTAAAAAAATCCTTCCTTTTGCCTCACCCTCTTTATCAAAGGTACTCTTATGCAAAATTTCATTCTTCTAGACCCAGCTGTTTAGGCTGTGCGTTGTCTGTCAATGAGAAAAAATTAAAATGAATGGTTACAAAAAAACAAAAGTTTGTGGCTCATACCACAACAGCGGGACCAATGACCTATTTGCCTGACTACCTTCAAGATTACTTATTTCGAACAATTTCTGCACGACAAGCTTTTTTCTACCATAGTAGTTGCTTCGTTCAGAATGAAATAGGTACTTTGCTGAATATTATTGGTCTGTCATCGTTGCGGGCCCATTGCAAAAACATTGTCTTTATTGTATATTGATGAAGCCTCGGTTCTGGGGGTGGCGGTGCGTTTCTTATGTGAGCGGACAGACCATAGTATATGGCTTTTGTTTGGACCAACATCCTAACTTCCTAACTATATCACACTAATATTATAAAGGCGAAAGTTTGTGAGAGTGTGTGTGTATACTACTACTTTTTATCCCGATATTCCCACGAGATCGACATTTACGCGTGTGAAACGGCGGTGCATAGCTAGTAATATTATAAATGCGAAAGTAGAAAGTAAGTTTGATTGTTTGTTTGTTACCTTTTCACGCCTAAACCACTGAACCGATCATCCTGAAATTTTGCATATATGTAATATGTTGTCTGGTGTACAGAAATGCATATAGGGTACCTTTTATCTCGAAAAAAAGTGCTGTTTCTGAGGAAAACATAATAACGTTATTATGATAATTAAACATCAAACATGTATGTAACAGTCGCTAATCACTAATTTAAACAACGTTTATGAATAAAGGGGCTAAATTGCCAATAGATTACACACAAAATTGTACTCTCCTCGAGTCCAGTCTCTCGACATAACAAGATCATACTTAAAATAAAATAAATTATAAAGGTTAGTTTTTAATCTAGGCACTGCAACAAAATATTTGAACTTGGCTTTCTTCAGTTTGAGATTATCTAATAAAAACATGTAGATAGTAGCTTAAAATAATGTAATAAAATTAAACTTAATGATTGAAAATAGGACCTATTTTTGTAATCAAATAAATGAAGACAGAGCAGCAATGAATTATTTATGAATTTAAATTTCGTAAGCACAAATGATCGCTATCAGTGAGACCACACCGTCATACTTCCCGTTCAGTGATGGTTGCAGATTGCGTTTGTCGTGTTGTCGTGCGCGCCGTGATTTACGAGCCCGCGACATCCAGCGGTAGGACTGTGGGCCCGTCTCTGTGTGCGTCGTGCAGGCTCGCCTGACTAGATATCGACTCCGTAATGATATTTCCCGCAATTTTATTGCTAATTAAGCGCTGTAGAACTCCAGTGATGTAGTATTTTGGATAGGTTATTTTGTTTGTGAATGAAAATAGGGGCAAATTAGATTAATTAAGATAGTATGACACACATGTATTATTTACCTGAATATTAAACTTCTTTACCTGGTGGCTTCCAAAGCTCGTCAAACAAACCCAACCTTGAAACCCCATAGAACTTATTTTAACCCCGAATGCAATAAAACAAATATGAAAAGTTGAATATTTCATAAAAAATATGACAATAGATTATACTTCCGTTTGGGGTTTGACGCACCGCCGCGCGCCGCGTAGCATTAGCCGATGCGACCCCATCCGTCAGTGTAGGCCTCCGCGCAACCGTAGCCACCCGCCCGTAGCACCGCTACGCCGTAACCGCTACGAGAAAACACGTGAAAAATACTTACATTCTAATTGGTTATTTCAGTTTTAATATTTTAAAGTTATTGTTCTTTATCATGGATTTAAACATTATGGACCTGTTTTGTAACAAAATGGGGTAAGTTTTATCAACTTTTACTGCTTTGTTTTTTTTTTAATGTTTTCTAATTATTGGTTTGTGGATCGTCATTTTTATCGGGTTTTATTGTTGTTGAAGGGACAGACAGACCGTTGACATGGCATTAGAAATGTTTTTTAAAGATTTTTTTTATTTGGTCTTCTTGGTGATAATGTCACGAATTAATCATAATTAATAATACAGGTTCATTAAGTGCTCGTGTTTTAAGGGGCCTGTACGGTAACAAATATATTTCCGTATTCCTTTTAGTTGACACGTTTTTCTTATAGTTATGAGTTTTAGGTCATGTTACGATTACTCCTAAAAAGCACTTTCTCATTTTTTATATTTGCCATTCAATTTTCAAAATCAAATTCAAGTAACTACTTTATATCGCTCGAGAGAGCACTGCTGATGGTGCCGAGACGTTCTTTCTATCACATTCAGTTTTGAACGATAACTTTTTTTAGTGTGCACGTGTATCATAAGGCGGTTATATTGATAGCTGTAAAGGGCACGTATCGACGTTATATGATAATTCAAACATGCTCGAGGAATCACGGTATTTTTAGGGCTTATATTATTTATGTGGATAGAATTGAAAAAAGAACACCACTTCTCTTGAATGTCGGATATTTATGCTACTAAGGCATTTTCTAACGTTACAGCCAAAATATAACTTGTTAACAAAAAAAAAGTAAGATCGTTGTTCTTTAGGCCTGGTTTCCAACAAATAGGAAACATATCTCGGTCAACCCTTACGGTTGTCATTGGACATCTCTCCGCTAAGCATCGAAGCAGTTCCTAGTTCCTTGTTGTATGAAATGGGTACTTACGTAAAGTGTCTTCTCCCCTTTGGTGGAACTCCAAGGGTAGCTCTATATTATGTAGCTCACCGTCCGATCAGGACCAGGCCCGTGCCGGACGGCGCGTACGTGTTCCACGCGCGCCTCAAAGAGATGTCAGCAACAGAGAAGGGGCCCGCCAGGGCCGTAGCCTGCCGGGGCAGCGGGATTGTCCGAAAGGGTTACCGCTACCCCGGAACATAAAGGGCTAAGGAAGGAACACGGGTGGGTTTTAGTTAGTAAGAGTCTGACACTCCCTTCCGCTCCACCCAGAGCGGACATTTGATGATTTCCCATCTTCAAAAAAAAAAAAGAAAAAAATTGTAGCTTTTAATTCTATATAGGTACCTACCTATCTAGAGGTACAAAGTTAGGAATATCTTGCAGTTGCAGTCCTTGTTACTGTGTTTGAGTATCTAGTGATGTGGCCCAGATTGTAGAGTTATGCCTATCGACTATCACAATATCATATTATTCGTCAGTAAAACATCCCCAATCAGCTGATAGAAGACGGTATTGACGGCCGAGGACACAGCGCTGTTATCACAACGTCACATCTTTCGGCCCAAACGTGTTTGTTTATGCCAAGGCCGGTTTTATAAGCCCTTCAAAACTCTACGCTTAGAAAATAATTAACATTAGCGTACAGAATGTATGGTATATGGATATTTGTGATTATTACGGTATTCAGGGCGGGGTGACGAAGCGTTACTATTCTTGTGTCAACCATGTCTGAATCGGGGAGTGAGTATGAATGAGACAACTGACAGTCTAAGAGCTGATTGTTCCATCGCCGGATTGGCGCAGTGGTTAAGCGATTGACTGCTGCGCTGCGTGTCTCGGGTTCGATTCCAACAACAAATATTTGTATGACCTACAAGTAGTTGTTCCGGGTCTGGCTGTTTGTGTTTGTGGGTTTAAATGTTTGTAAACGCACCCACAATACAGGAGAAATTCCTAGTGTGGGGCAAAGTTTAAAAAAAAAATAATAAATAAATATTATTCGAGGAATGAAATTAACGTTTGACAGTTTTTGTATGAAAAATTTGTCAAATTTTCAAAGTTTTTCCTCGAATATACTTATCAGATGATTGAAATTCAGCCCTAAGAAAAACAGGCTAAATTATTCTGTCTCTTAGTATCGATGGTATAATCTCCCATTAAAATAGCCAACTGTGGGCTCAAATAGCACAGCAATGTGATTCTGTAACCATCTCACCGTGAACACTTAGGTGAAGTGAGCGTGGAGTGAGCTGTCAATAGTGTCAATTCCTAGCAAAAACAAACTCACTTCACCTAAGTTTTCACGGTGAAATTTTTACAGAATCGACCGGCTGCACCTTAATTGTATAAACATACTATCGAATCTTAATCTGAATAATTTTGAAGGATATTGCTATTCAATTGCTTTTGTATGTTCGAAAAAATTGTCTGCTCAACAACGTAGATAATACGTTTTTGAGACAAATTTTAATCGCATTGAATGTTGTTGAACTGTCAATATGAAAACCATTGCTACTGATAGTGTGCAACGCAATTACTCCCCGCTCAGTTGGTGTAAAGTAATTTATAGGCCATTTAATTTAATTTTCGGGGCCGCTTTCTATTAACAAGAAACTTAATTTTTAGCTACAGGAACATTAAGTTTCTAAATTGGTGTAATACCACTTCGTTTAATTACGTATAATTTGTAAGGTAGGCTACTTAATAGCCGCATAGAAGTCATTTATGACATGTTAACTAGCGCCTTAGGTACCAATGTTGACGTTTGTGACATGAAATGGCCTAAATGCCTAGCATTGTTTATATTGATTCATACATCTTACAGCATAGGTGCAATTTGCAAAATATACTCTTTTTAATCAATGTAGCCGCAATCTATCATCGCTATCAGAAGAATTTTACTCTTTCAATTATCTTACTTATTATCAAGATTAAGATCAAAGCCTGTGATCTGTTTCTCACAAAACTTCCCGTCCTTGTCCCATGTTTTTGGTGTCGGCGCAACAACACACACACAACAACCATCAACCAAACAACACCAACAACACCAACCAACCAATCAATCAACCACCGACTAACCAATCAGACAATCAACCACTACCTAACCAACTAACTATCAACCAAGTACCGACCACCAACAACACCAACCAATCAACCAGCGACTAACCAATCAGACAATCAACCACTAACCAACTAACTATGCACCAAGTACTGACGACCAACAACACCAACCAACCAACTTCCAACCAACCAAGTTTCAATATATGAACAGGTAAACAGTACAGTACCCGGCGATAAATATTGCACATCGACCTTTACCTTTTTTTGTATTTTACACAAAGAATAAAAATAATTATCAAAAGAAGCAAATCATAATTGTTTTAACAGCTCCTAATAGATACCGGACTGCTTGTATTTCGTGCGACAGAGATAACGCTCTACGAAGCCGAAATTAGCCGATTGTCTCTTTCCAAAGGTCGATGTGCAATATTTATCGCCGGGTACTGTACGTTGTTCTTAGACCACATCCTTATCTTAGTCCACAAAAGAAACGGCGACGTTGTCACGTGACATGCCGTGACTAACCACAACCAGTCTCATAATATTAGCTTTAGCTTCACTGCACAGCTTATTAAGCTATATAATTAAACGAAATAAAAAGGAGAGACGCAAAATTGAGGAGGCTATGGTGCGTGTCTTGGCGGTGAATGATGAATGAAGATAGATAATTACAGTTATTGAACGAACAGGTCCGAGGGGTAAGGTATTAAAAATTTGCTAAAGAATTTGGATTTTTGTGGCGTAGGATTGTAAACAAAGAAGGGGTGCATCCCTAACATAAAAAGTTATTTGGTATATTTTCATTTCAATAACGTTCAGAAGATATAATAAACTTGAGATATACAAACTGTTGATATAATTTCTTTACATATAATATTTATATACTTTAAAACTTATTTCGTTAAACTTTATTGGATATAACGTTTATTGTATATCGTTTAAAATATATAATTCCGACTCGGATAGGTTAGGTTTAAAGGCCTTCGTGGCTTCGTGGATTAAAATATTGTCTTAAAATGTCATGTTGTGCTACAAAAGTTAGTGTCAGAAACGAATCGCTGCAAAACCGACTCCACGTAGTCTTGTCTGCCCTATCCCTAGATAGAGTGTAATTTAAGCCTGCGTAGGCGCAGAGCTGCGGTGGTGAGCGCTAAAACCATCTGCGACGAGTGTAAGTGTTGACATAATATGACAAAATATACAATTGTAATGTTTTTTTTTAAGTTAAAATAATTACTTTGCATACTAATATTGTAAAGAATCAAGTTCTTCTAAGTTAAGGTGATATACCTATATACCTATTGAAAAAAATGTGTTTTTTTTTATTTCGTGTAACTTGTTAGTACTTATGTGGAATAGGGATTTAACATTATGGTATATGTTTTTTGATTCTTTGGTCTAGTATCAAATAAAAGGAATACTCGATTCAATGAATTTTCTCGATACAAACAAATTGCAAAGTTATATCTATTTTTTTTTACTTTTTTCGACTTCATGGCGTAACGCTTAAGAGTTATTCAATGGAATTTACTTTAAAACAGAGAATTATCACATCAAAGTTTACTCAGTTTTACATTTAATTCATTTATTTTGTTAAATCAGCTGTCAGTCTCACATACTATTTTTTAATCTGTTAATCTTAGCTGTAAGTCTTCCAAAGTTAATAAATAAATAAATAAAAAAACCGGTCAAGTGCGAGTCGGACTCGCGCACCGAGGGTTCCGTACTTTCACCGAGGTTACCGGTATGTAAATAGTTTATCACCGGTTTTTTTAATATTTGAGTTGATTGAATGAAAGGTAAATTGCGGTTTACGATTTATGACGTATTAAAAAAAACTACTGGGGGGAAACACACATTTTACCACTTAGAAAAAAATTATATTAGAAACCTCTATATCATTTTTGAGGACCTATCCATAGATACCCCACACGTATGGGTTTGATGAAAATAAACCTTTGAGTTTCAGTTCTAAGTATGGGGAACCCTAAAATTTATTGTTTATTTTCTATTTTGTGTGAAAATCTTAATGCGGTTCACAGAATACATTTACTTATCAAGTTTCAACCCTATAGTTCTTATAGTTTCGGAAAAAAGTGGCTGTGACATACGAATGGACAGACAGACAGACAGACATGATGAATCCATAACGGTTCCGTTTTTAGCCATTTGGCTACAGAACCCTAAAAAGGACTAAATTTGTTTTGGCACATATGTCATTTTATTCCGAGCGCACGCACATTATAGCCATCACTCTTCTTTTGCGTTTCAAAAGTAATTGCATCACTTTCGCTCTTTAAGTAGGTTTTCGAGGATTTTAGATTTTCGAGGTAGCGCCTTAACAACTGCTGGAGACTTTGTTGCGCCACTTTTTCTTCCCAGCTAAAGCACTAGGAAGTGGTGAAGGGCGATTGTCTTGCGTAATTCTAGCCAAATTTCGTCCAAATCCGTTCAGCCATATTTGCGTGAAACTATAACAAACAAACACACTTTCGCATTTATAATATTAGTTAGGAAATTATGATATCATTTACCTAATTATTGTTTGACCTGAAAACCTTTTGCTAACCAAATTCCCAAACGTTCAACCGAGATGCAATTTCCTAAAGCGATAAAAACTTTATTAATTTGTAAACGATTGTTATCACAAATCTAGACAAAGATCTGGGCAGTGCAATTTGTCGACCTTCAAATAAAAAAGTTTCTAAGACGGGGCAGGAGTTTGGTTCGGGAGTTCGGGACCCGTATAAAAAGGTCGGTCGCGTGCGGCCCGCGATTTGAGCCCGATGTAACGAATTACTAATCAATAACATGCTTGTTTTGTCGCAACTATGCAACTGTAACTACCTTTTGTCATTTCATGTTTGTTGTAGAAGAAACAGATAAGTTTTTGGCGGTTTTCTGAGAAAACGCAGTCAATATGTTTTGTTTTATGGTTATTTTGATGAAAAATCAATTGTTTTTTCTATAAAAGTAAGTTCCATTCGATTAAAAGACCCTTTGTAAATATCCTTTTAAATATATGACTTATGAATTGTAAGTTCGGGCCCAGACGGCGCTTTACTTTTTGTAAATAAAGTTAGGGAGATTCATTGTTTAGCAAACTACTATCTTAATTTGTCCGTGTATTGAAATCACAACTGTAATTCTTTGACAGCTGTATGAAATGGCATGGCAAATTGAGGACAAGAGGAGGCAGTCCTCCTTCCTCCTTTTGTCCTTAATTTGCTGTGAGGATTGTGGATTGGGGGCATGAGTGACTGTGAAACATCTACGGTTTACCGTTTAAGATAAATTTATTTCACTCAAAAAGACAATTATGCACTCCTTTGAAGAAACACATAATAATTAAGATAGGCGACGGTTTCGCTGTTTTATGAACTAAAATTAAGATACATAAAAATAAAAAAACAGTACAAACTTAAATTCAAACATTATTCAGATATCTCTATGTACTAATTACCCATGTTTGCAACCCAATAAAATTATTTTATTTGAATTGACGTAGGGTGTCCATTTGCTTGACGTACAATTTCCTTGATTTTAGGTATGTACTAAAAACTGAAGTATTTTGTAGAGCAGTGATTATAATAGAAATAAATCTTAATCTATTTGAATATTTTCATGTTTCAGAATGCAAATGCAAAGTTTATAGCTTCATTTAAAAGTCACGATATAAAACAGTGACTAAGGTTAAAGTTTCCAGTTTGCTATAAAATTGTTGTGGTAGATATTATAATCCTTCTTCAATGCAGAAGCTTTTCATGATTTTTTCGAGATCTATGACACCATGTATTTCTTATTTAGTCCTCACTCACAGATTAACTGGAAACGCAAAATAAACATCATTAGAATAGAATAGAATACTCTTTATTATGTACACCATATACATACATTACAGACATAAATATAGAAACTGTACAAAGGGTGACAGATTGGGCGGTCTTATCGCTAAGATAAGCATCATTCATAGCATTATTGCTGCATGCCGCAGCCGGCATGGCATGTCTTAGAACCAAAATTCGAAGACTTGTGACATCTACCAACCCGCACTGGGCCCGCGTGGTGATTTACGGCCCACTCCCTCTCGAAACGAGGAGGCCTGTGTCCCAGCAGTGGGAGCGTTATATGCTGATTATGTTATATTATAGCATTATTAGTAGGCATTTTTAATGTTTCGAGAATATAGAAGATTAGATTACCTATATCAGTTGTTTAGTAAAGTAACGGAATAAATAAAACTTCATCAGCATTATTTAAACATGATCATATTATCATAGTTTATCTATCTTTGAGTAAGTCAAAAATTACCTAAGTATGTACCTAATTTATTTATTTATTTATCACAAAATCCACAGCTCTTTGAAATTTTATCTTAAACATATACAAGCTAGTCTTACAGCCAATTACGGATTTACATACATGCAGCAGAAACAAGAACACAGAATGAAGTCAGAATAGTCACAATTCCTGATGTTCTCAAGGAGAATAACAAAGTTGTATTAACAGAAAATGATACCAGATGGCCTAATGTCCACTTATTCTCACGGTCACGCTAAAGAGCCGATAATTTTAGTAAGTACTTATGTGTAAATAATAAATTATAGTTCTAAATACTTCAATCAATAACAGAATACTTTCAATAAAGAAATTAATTTCTTCGGATCAAGGTTAAATTACAGTATTTCCACGATGGCTATTATCTATCTACACCGTATTCTTCACGTTATCTATAAACTTTGCCAAACGCTTCTATAGCTTTTACAAATAAAATCTCACAATAGAAGTAGTACTTTTAATGGCTTCGTTACAAAGATATTTGTCATTTCATTTAATTAAATTTAATTGAGCTATGCAGTAAGAAAAGGTCTTAACTTAGTTTTGACAAGTTTCAGCCCGCCAAATCTTATGAATGAAACTACGTTGTTGCCAATTCGGATAAAGAGGCATGCACATCGGGAGATGTACGTCAAGGTATTTAGTTTGTCGGAAAAAGAAACAAAAAATAAGAATTCATTAATGTGTCCATAATGAAAAATGCTTATTTCCATGGTCTGAACATCTGGTTGAAATTTATGTATATCGTCCGGAACACGGTATATATACAATAAAATTCAAAGTCCTGACTAACTGATATATCAACGCACAGCCTAAACCGCTGGTCGTAGAGACACGAAATTTTTAGGGTGTGATCTTTGTGAAGAGTAGGTATCCACTAAGAAAGGGTTTTTCGAAATTCCACCTCTAAGAGGGTGAATGGGGTTGAATTTCACTGCGGACGAAGTCGCGGGCAGAAGCTAGTCGATAAATATAATTATGGATTTCGTTGATATTGAGTCCCTCTATCAGCATACGAGTACATCATGAACTAAGTGCCCAAGACCAAGATCTATTGATTGATTGGTAGATGATATACCATGATTACATACATGTTAGCAAATCTTCTATATAAATAAAACAAAGTCGGGTTAGTTACACCATTTATAACCCAAGAACAGCTGCACTCATTTTTATGCTCTTTGATTTGTCTCCGCCCCGAATAGCATAATAACTATTAAAACATGAGAAAAATTCGCCACACCAAAATAATTCGCCATAAAAAAAAAGATAGTTAATTTTCTCTTACCTACATTCATTCTTATTGATACTGAGGCGACACGAAGCTCGCCGGGTCGGGCCGGGAAAAAAAAACACAAAACCATAAAAACCAAAACCATACCATAAATAAAACCATATCTAAGGCTACACAATACGCTTCAGGCCCAGCCATGATACATTTCAACACCAATAATCACATTCATTTAATTTCATTACCCACATCCTCACACTCTCACATACTGTCACAAAAGTTAAAATCTGTAACGTAAACAAAATTTTTTTTTCCCTTCTGAAGGTAAATTGACACAGTCCACTCATACATAATTATACTCATACATCATACATATCAATTGGAACCTCATTGCGAATCACTCTCTCTTAAGATACAGGATACCCTAGTTTAAGAGACAGAGATTAATCTATTGTGTACAGATTTATGCAGCATCCAAAATGTTTTATGTAAAAGTTCTCTATCTGTATTTTTTGGGATATAAAGATATTATTATATTTCCTTGGTTATTTTGGGTCCGGCCGCCAAGAGAATACGTTCCCGTCACCTAGTCTGTCAGTGCGACAATTCTCTAAATAGTAGCTAATAAAGATCAAATTCGCAAAACACGTATCCGTTTGTATGAAGCTGACAGGTGTCAAAAACGCTCTCGTCGGCCGCACTGTAATAAAACCCTTACTTCATCATTACATCACGTAATTACCGTCTACTTTACTCACGACAGCTGAGTAAAAGTAAACTAATTTAGCATCTTCGCGACATATTAAAATTCGCAAATTCTAAATTGTTTGAGTTTTAATAAACTGAAAGATCTGGGACCGTCTGAGAATCCTACTTCCTACAAATATTATAAATGTGAAAGTTTGTGAAGATGTTTGGATGTTTGTTACTCAATCACGCGTAAACCGTTGAACAGATTTGGATGAAAATTGGCACGTAGATAGACCATTTCCTGGATTAACACCTTTTTATTCCGAAACTTACGCGGGTGAAACCACGGGACGCTGCTAGTATTTCATACATTCCTTCAGTGAGAAAACCAAAGTTTTATACCTACCTCAAATCTGCAGGACGTATTATATCCTCTTTTCGCACTTCAACAATAACATTGACACTTCCAGTTCCCTCTATAGCCCCTAGGCTGGATACTTTGCATCGCAAATAGAAAAGTACTAACCGAACGTGGACCGCTAACATAAGAAAAAAGGTTTGTTTTTAAAAACTAATTTATTATGCACATTGAACTTGTAAAAGCCGTGTACCCAGGGTCACGCTGATAATACACAATAAATGAGGGACGCCGGTGACATTGAGCCCGCGCCATTAAGCGCACGGAACGACCACACATGGGTACTTTCAACTGCCTGTTTCAATGTCACATAGATCAGTGGTGGTTTTTTGTGGTTGATCACCGAATTTGTCAGACTTAGGGTGGCACAAAATGGTGGTAAAGGAGTTCAGTTTGTTCTTGAAGTTTGTTGCATTAAAGTAAAGCTTACCTAGAAGTTTTTTTTTAGTGAAAACTTCTTTAGGTGCGTTGGGAATTTTTTGAGATGTGAAAAAACCATTGAATTCGCGTCACTGTTACCGTAACCGACACCGCGCGTGTTTTTTTTATAAGACAATTTAAAAAATACCCGCTTGGGATGTGTTTGGCTGTCCTCGGAATGTACCTACTCGGTTTTAATGTATATCAGATATGTCAGTGAGTGATGGAAAAGTATTCTGTTTGTGTTTTGTTTTCACTTCTTTCGGCACTCCCGGAGTGCCACTGTTTTTTTTGGCATTAATGTCCCACTGCAGAATAAAGGCCTTCCCTATTCTCTTCCCACATCTCTCTGTCCAGAGCTTTCAAGGACCACCAGCTATTCATCACCTAGAATGTTCAATAAATGGCTGCATTGCAATTATAATCCCCGCGGTTTCTGAAAGCCTCAAATGTATTTTCAGATCTCAAGCGAACATATATGATCATCTTCTGTCAATGATGAGAGTCACAAAATCATCATAACAGTACCCGGCGATAAATATTGCACATCGACCTTTGGAAAGAGACAATCGGCTAATTTCGGCTTCGTAGAGCGTTATCTCTGTCGCACGAAATACAAACAGTCCGGTATCTATTAGTAGCTGTTAAAACAATTATGATTTGCTTCTTTTGATAATTATTTTTATTCTTTGTATAAAATGGTTTTGTGTAAAAAGGTCGATGTGCAATATTTATCGCCGGGTACTGTAGTTAAGAGCCCCTAACAATTTCGCGGACTAAAAACAGAAAAATCAGTTTTTTTCAGCGCAAATTTCTCAATATCCTTAAGTTATCTAGTTTTTTAAAAAATACACAAGTATTTATCACCTATCTATCTAGTAAGTCTACGAATTTAATTTTTGATAACTACTTAATATAAATTCCAAAAAATAAAAAACAAACACACGTTTTTACGTAATCACGAAACACCAAGTTTTTCGATTGCTTTTTTAGCTTACTGGTAGCAAATAACGATCTGAAAAAAAATTCTAAATACTAGGCATATAATATATTAGTAAGTCTACGATTTATTTTTTTTAAGTTTAATGTATTAGTACCAGTAAAAAAACTGTTAACTACGCTGAAAAATCCCAATAAAGTCATGTGCAAAACCGTCGTGTACGCGTAAGAATTTATTGAAAATAACAAAAAGTGTTAAATATTTTAAAATTTGAGATGTTTATCTACCAAACTCAATTTTTATATTTTTATTTTGACTACTAATTTAATTGTAGTAAAATATCTAAATAATGCCTTATAAACCGATGCGCTCGCTCGATACATTCAGTCGCGCCCAAAGGCTTCTAGACGACGGACCTGTGTCGCCTGTGACGTTCGCCGCTCCCGTCGTAATTCTTGAATCGCGAGTGATTTTGTACTACGCCTAAACAGTTTTGAGACTGTATGAATATTTATTTTTTTATGTCAATAGTGTGACACTTTGTGATTTGTTAATGTTATTCATACATATTAATGTTTTGTATTGTACTTTTGGATAAACAAAATAATGTTTCGTTTGAATAAAGCTATCTTCAATATTAAAGTAATTTTCCTCCATGCCCCGCTCGTTTTCTCCTTGTTCTATACAAATAAAGTGATTAGCTTTATAAAATAGGACAAAATGACTTGCTATACTATACTTGTTAGAAAGTCATTTACATAGGTGTATCGTGGCAACACCAAATAAACTATGGTTTGATGGTCGTCTGTGTAAAGTATTGTGTGTTGTCTATGTTCGAAGTAAGTTCCAGAATAAAGTCTTGTCTGTCATTAGCGTTCACAGTGTTCACTTCGTTTTATTTAAAAGTATTCCCGTTCTAATAGGTTATGGGCCCAGAAATCCCGTATAGAAAGTATAAGTACTAGTAAAATACGTTGTTTTAGCTAGAATAGGTGTGTGTGCGTGAAAATAACGAAAATGTCGAACGCATTCTTGACCAACGTGCCTAAGCTGTTGGGTCGTGAAAATTATCACGAATGGGCGTTTGCAGCGGAGAACATGCTAGTCTTAGAGGGCGTGTCTGACTGCATCAAGCAAGAAGGATCAGCAGACAAGGGTACAGAAGACAGAAAGGCGATGGCGAAGCTAATTTTAACAATAGACCCGTCACTATACGTTCACATTGAGGAAGCAGCCGCAGTGGTATGGGTATACAAACCTTTGCACAACGTCCAGTTCAGAGCTATCCAGTGATCCTGTTAGTGTCCGAGAGGCACTGGAGTGTACAGATCGAGACAAATGGATTGAGGCAATGAAGGACGAGTTGCAAGCATTTGAAGAGAATGATGCGTGGGTTCCAGTTGAAGAGTTACCTTCTAACAAAACTTTAGTGCAGTGTAAGTGGGTGTTTAAAAAGAAAGCAAATAGTGATAAAAGTGTCCGATACAGAGCGCGTTTAGTGGCGAAAGGCTTCACGCAGAGGCCAGGTATCGATTATGATGAGACTTTTTCGCCTGTTGTCAGGCATTCTACTATTAAATTGTTATTTGCACTGTCTGTACAGCTAAATTTTGAAATTACTCATTTAGATGTAAAAACAGCTTTCTTGAATGGTTATCTCAAAGAAGATATTTATATGGTTCAACAAGATATTAATTTTGATAATAAGAGAAAGGTTATTGTAAACTTGAATAAAGCAATTTACGGTTTGAAGCAGTCCTCTCGCTCATGGTATGAGAGAGTAGAGCAATGTCTTTGTGAACTAGGTTTCAAAAGGAGTAAACTAGAGCCTTGTGTTTTCTCAAAGATGTATATTGATGTTAAAATAATTATTGCCTTGTATGTAGATGATTTTTTTGTTTATTCAAATTGTAAAGTAGAGACGGAAAAATTAATCTCTGTGTTGAGTTCTAATTTTGAGATAAAAAATTTAGGACAGGTTCAACAATGTTTAGGTGTAAGAGTTAAAATTGATAAAAAATTGAATGTTATTACTCTGGATCAGGAACAATACATAGAGCAGTTGCTAGATAAATTTAATATGTTAAATTGCAAAGTAGCTAGTACTCCAATGGAATGTAAATTAGATATTGATAAGTGTGAGACTTGCGATCACGAAATTCCTTATCAACAATTGATTGGTAGTATAATGTATCTGTCGGTCCTTACCAGACCTGATATTTCTTTTTGTGTCAGCTTTCTCAGTCAGTTTAATAAATGTCATACTGATGTACATTGGAATTATGCAAAAAGAATACTCAGATATTTAAAGAAAACAAAGAATTATTGTTTAAAATATGTAAAAGAAAAAGCTGAGCTTGTTGGATTTGTTGATGCCGACTGGGCTAGTAACACTGTAGACCGCAGGTCATATACTGGTTATTGTTTTACTATGTCAGGGTCAGCTGTTTCTTGGGAAAGCAAAAAACAGAGAACTGTGGCTTTGTCTAGCATGGAAGCGGAATATATGGCCATATCAGAAGCCAGTAAAGAGGCTATATATTTAAGATCCTTGCTATATGAATTGACTGGTAATTTAGGTACATTGCTAATGTATAATGATAGTCAAAGTGCACAGAAGTTAGTGGCAAATGATGTGTATCATAGAAAAAGTAAACACATTGATATTAGATATAATTTTGTAAAGGATGCTGTTAATAATAAAATTATTAGATTGGAATATTTGCCAACAACTGCTATGCCAGCTGATGTTCTTACTAAAGCTTTAAGTCCTGTGACACATTATAAATGTATTGAAGGTTTGGGGATTAGTCAGATAGAGTCATAGTGTTAATAATAGTAAGTGTAACTGTTATTGTTTTATAGAAATGTTTGTTTATTTGCTGTAGTTGGGGTGTTAGAAAGTCATTTACATAGGTGTATCGTGGCAACACCAAATAAACTATGGTTTGATGGTCGTCTGTGTAAAGTATTGTGTGTTGTCTATGTTCGAAGTAAGTTCCAGAATAAAGTCTTGTCTGTCATTAGCGTTCACAGTGTTCACTTCGTTTTATTTAAAAGTATTCCCGTTCTAATAATACTCTCATGGTCTGCGGTCTTATGGCGAGGGAATACTACAGACCTCCCCGTCGTTCTGTATTACGTAAACAATAACACGTGTAATTCGTTTCAGACGTACCTTATAATACGCTGGTCACACTTTATAATTTGGTTTTACGAGTACTATAGTGAATGCCGTAATAGGTTACGATATTTTTATAGGGTACCTGAACATAACATGTCATAATCACAATAAAATCCATCCAGTATTACGCAATCTAGTAAGTAAAACCACAGTATAAAGACATACAGTATTGTATCTCGGCCGTAACCTTGATGTAAATGCCTACAGCCGCGCGGTACGTAAACATGCGATAGGGCTGCCCGCCTCCAGTATTTTAATTACATTTGCCTACTTTGTGTTTCCATTTAGTTTTGTTATTGTATTTTACTGTGTGTACATAAATAATAAAATAAATAAATAAATATACCTACTTCTTTTTATATAAACAAATAAAATACTTTGTGAATTGAATAGGAAGTGTTTAATAAAAATGCGTGTTGTTTTGATCGCCGCCGCACGACTCCAGCTAGTGAGCAGCGCGCTGTTGCTATTCAAATTTCGAACTAATCGCCGCGCGGCGCCAGTCAGTAGGCAGCGCTAGCGCGCTGTTAAGATGGCGGGAAAGCAAGTGTGCATTCACAGATTGATTTTATTTAAAATTAAAAAAACAGTTTATTCGGTAATTTAAAAACTTGGCTGCATGCTCTAGTGTCTTTGCCAACATTTTCACGCAGCCACGGCAGAAAATAATCCTCGCGCCATTTTTCTCAAATTTTCTTTTCTTTGTACTTGTATTGTGAAATGTTTTTTTTTTCTGTTTCCTCGCAAATGTGTTAAAAACGTCGTACGATATACGTGCGTATTGGTTATAACATCTTAACGCACTAATATCGTAATGTACTATTACAGAATTATAATCATTAAAGTCATCAACACAACTCTCTAAGACCATGTAAGTCCAAAGAATGATGATTTCATGAAACAGTTATTCTTATTACAGTAACAGTTATTCAATAAAAATAATTAATTTTATTCATAAAAGTATGCAATCATTTCATTAATGTTTTGTTATGATGTTGTCACGTTAAACTATCGTCCGTAAATCGACTTTACAGACAACCAATTTTTTTCTAGTATTATTCATACACACAGTACAATAAACAACTATTATTAATAATAAAAACCACGTCTTTACTTTGAATTATACAAACTAACAAAACACACATGCCCCGAGGTTTTATCACAAGCGTACCTACCGTATAATGATTCATGAACCGCCTATAACTACCTATTTCACTCGTGTCTATCACTTTCCTTTACTTTAATCACTTTATTTATTAATCCAGACATCTTTTTTTCCGGAGGTAATAGGAAATACTTATCCATTAAAAAGACACACATTATGTACCTACCCACTAGTAAGTAAAATAGCCTTTCCGAGTTTCCAGGTAATGCAAAAAAAGCTATCTCTGGATGCGTTATTGACGAATTCATGCAACCAAAAACAGCACAATATCGCCTACTCGTCATATTAAATATGTACTTGAACTTATTTTTAGTGAAAAAATCGCGCGGTTATTGTTATAAAAAACAACACACCGTCCGTTCGTCACTGTTGCACAGTCGCGACTCCGAGCCGCCTGAGCGCACACGGTGATCGAAGCGCGTAGGTATAGCCCGCGTTTCGTCCGTTTGTATGAAGACGAACTACTGTATATATTATTACCGTGGTAAAACTATGGAGTGCTAATAATAGCGGTTACGGACCAAGATTATTTGTTCCCGCTTCAACGCACACTACGATTATCAGTTTATAGTTCGAACGCACACAGACACACTGCGCTCCTATAATTACCTAATCTAATAGTGCGCCGAAATTGTTAGGGGCTCTTAAGATTTGAATGTAATGATCAGCCCTTGTCATTATTATGGCTTTCTGAAAAACAAATGTTGATTGTTAGCCTGCTACCGATATAGCCTATAGCCACCTCATTTGTCCACTCTGCCGTTTCTCTGCTCCGTTCTTTTGGATATGTCGCGTTTAAATCGCAAGTGGTCAGAGTAATCTACCAAAACTTTAGTGGCTCACTCTCACTCAATGGTGCCGATTCTGTTGTTCACAAACTAAACTAAATTTAAGGTCAGTGCATCTTTTTCTTTCTATTTCATTAAGAAAAGGACAGAAAATAAATTTTTACTTTAGTCCTGTCAAATTAATCAGCGCCTGACACTACTCCATACAAGTTTAGACGTGATTAAAAACTTGCCCACTAAAACTGAACTTAATTTATTTAAGTTTGTGAACAACAAAATCGGCATTCATAGCTCATTATTATTGTTAAGGTGTGTTCCTTATTTTAAAGGGTTTTGCAAATCGGGTATGATGACCAAAGTGACTGGTTTATTCTTCTAGTGAAAGGAATTTATTTAGATTTACAATAAGTAGGTACACAGGATAGACTTCAGTTCGGTTTGTGGTCGCGGCAGTGGTGAGAGAAGAAAAAGGGGCCGAATGGAGCTCGTCGTCAGTTATATATCCGCGGTTCGCGGTGCGCAGTGATCTTGAATGTTTCGACGCGAGGCACTCGTAGTTCTTCCCGATGTGCACAGATGGCGCTGTCCTCAACATCCTCCGGGGCTTTGAGAGTCATAGGATAGCTCTCAATGATTGCCTTGATGCGGTGGTGTGACCGTCGCTGGTATGTCTGAAGCCTCGAAGTCGACCCTGGGCGATGGAAGAGGGCAGGTCTTGGAGAAGGCCCTCTCAATGAAGCCTGTAGCGGTGCGGATGGAGGCCACTCGGGAAACGCCATCCTTGCCTGGGAACACAGTCATTATTCGACCCAGTCGCCACTTGAGGGGCGACAAATTGTCCTCCTTCACCAGGACTAGTGTGTTCGGTGTAAGTGCCTCCTGGGTGGTCTTCCACTTGGAACGTTTCTGTAGCTCAGAAACATATTCGCTCGACCATCGAGCCCAGAAGTGCTGTCTCAGCTGCTCGATGCGGCGGTAACGTGACAGTGAGTGTGTGGCCACCGTCATGACGTCTTTCTCTGCAGGCGCCGTCAGTGGTCGACCGATCAGGAAGTGCCCAGGCGTGAGGGGAGTGAAGTCATCGGGATCTGAAGACATAGGATATAAGGGACGGGAGTTCAGGACGGCTTCTATTTGTGCTAAAACCGTGCTGAACTCCTCGTAATTAAGATGTGCATTGCCTATTACGCGGGCAATGTGGTGCTTGCAGGATTTTACCCCCGCTTCCCACAAGCCACCAAAATGAGGTGAGTATGGAGGAATAAATTTAAATTCAATGTTATTTTCTGAACTAAAATTTTGTAGATCATCAGAACATTTATTCAAGGAATGTGTGAATTCCCTAGCTGCACCCACGAAATTCCTACCATTATCTGAAAAGATTTGTAAAGGTTTACCTCTTCGTGAGATAAATCTTTTTAGTGCCAGAATAAAACCTTCGGATGATAATGTAGTAACAAGTTCTAAGTGCAAAGCCTTAGTTGAGAAACAGATAAACAGACATAGATAGCACTTTTCCAATTTCGCGCCCCTACCTTTACGGTTCAGTATGTACATGGGACCGGCGTAGTCTACTCCACACCTCAGAAAAGGAAAACCCGGCTGCAGTCGCTCGTTAGGTAAATTACCCATAATTGGTTGTGGTGTGATAGCTTTCAGGCGATAACACTTAGTGCATCGATGAACAACTTGTTTGGCTAAATTCCTGCCACCTAGCGGCCACCAAGTTTCCCTAATCTGTGAGAGTAGCATCTGTGGTCCGGCGTGTAATAGCTGTTTATGTTGAAAGTTAAATAGTAATAAGGTAAAGTGATGTTTACTACACAATAATATTGGGTGCTTTTTATCATACATAAAGTCTGAATTTGCTAACCTACCACCCACACGTATTAGTTTATTTTTATCTAGAAATATGTTTAAACTTGATAAACTACGTGATGGTTTACAAGGTAAGTTATTTGTTAACGCCTTTAGTTCATTAGGGAATGATTCTCTTTGTACTAGCTTTACGAGTAAGATTGTTGAATTTTCTAGCTCGTCTATTGTTAGTGAACCGGTAGAACGTTTGGTGTGATCCTTTGTCCTTGTGTTGTTTATGAATCGACACACGAATGCACAAGCGCGTTTGAGTCGATTGTACGAAGAGAATCTTTCAAATTTAATTACTCTGTCCGAATTGTTGACACAGGTCGGTACACTGACAATGTTCGATTTTAGTTCGGGTAATATTTCGGTCTGAATATGATCTAGGTTATGTTGTGTGCTTGACCAATCATTTACCTTTTCGTGCAAGAATAAAGGTCCGTTCCACCACAGGGGCAGAGCACTCAATTCATCTAATCCTTTGCCACGTGATAACAAGTCTGCCGGGTTATTTATTCCACTCACATGAAACCAACACACATTGTTTGTCAACTCGTTTATCTCCACAACGCGGTTTTGTACAAAAGTTTTGAGTTGGTTGGGAGACATTCTAAGCCAGCCTAAAACGATTGTGGAGTCCGTCCACAGCACAATAGTATTGAATGTAACGCGAAGTGATTTTTTGATTTTATCTAATAATTTAGCTCTTACAAGCGCACCACACAACTCGAGTCGCGGAATGCTAACTGGTTTGACAGGAGTGACGCGGCTTTTGGCACATAGCAACTTCACTGTGACGTCGCCATTTGCGTTCCAGGTACGAACGTATGCGCAAGCACCGTAAGCAATTTGACTCGCATCAGTAAATATGTGTAACTCAATTATATTAGGTGAATCACACATAACAAATCTAGGAATTCGCAATTTATATAAATTCGATATTGACTCAACGAATTTTTTCCAATACAATACTATGTCTTGAGGCAGAGCATCGTCCCAACCTACTTTTGTGAGCCATAGTTTTTGAAGAAGAGCTTTGACCACTATAACCACCGGACTTAATAACCCCAAAGGATCGTAAATTTGAGAAATAGCGGATAAAATCGAACGTTTAGTCACGTTTGAGAAATCGTTATTTATTTTGGATGTGAAATGAAACTCATCCTTGCTGTTATACCAGCCAAGGCCTAATGTTTTACTAGATACATTTTCACCTAATGACAAATACTTCGAACTACTTGCATTTTGTGCTGTGTGTAAGACAATGTTCGACGAATTCGTTATCCATTTTCGCAAAGGAAAACAACCTGACTGACATACTTCTGAGACCTTTTTACATAAATATGATAACTGTGTTTCTGAATCAGCCCCAGTAATTAAATCGTCGACATAGAAATCTTCCAGTATGGTCTGAGAAACTAATTCGTCTGTACACTCTAATCCTAATTGTCTAACACAGCGAATACACAGGTACGGTGCCGATGCCGTACCGTACGTCACCGTATTAAGACGGTACACACTCAGAGGGTCTGACGGTTTTTCTCGCCACAGTATTAATTGCAAATTTCTTTGTTCCTCGTGAACTAAGATTTGTCTAAACATTTTCTCAATATCTGCACACGCAACGTACTTATACTGACGAAAACGTAAGAGGATGGAAACTAAATCGTTTTGCAATGCTGGTCCGATAAACTGTATGTCATTAAGCGATTTTTGTGTGGATGTTTTTTGACTAGCGTCAAACACTACGCGTAATTTAGTTGTTACGCTATCTTCACGGAGAACGCCGTGATGTGGTAAAAAATAAAATGGCATCTTGTAATCGTGATCGATGCGGGTCATGTGTCCTAAGCTCAAGTACTCCTGCATGAAGTCGCTATACATGTGTTTGTATTGTGGATTACGAACA
This sequence comes from Luperina testacea, assembly GCA_927399505.1. Lineage (NCBI taxonomy): Eukaryota > Metazoa > Arthropoda > Insecta > Lepidoptera > Noctuidae > Luperina > Luperina testacea. The sequence goes on from OV656774.1 coordinate 3,424,015, forward strand.
AGTTTACGTTCTAATGATAAAAATCTGGGTTTTGCAACTTCATAGCTATCACCTAGTGACTCCGCTGATTCCTTTAGTGGAATCTGAACCGAAAAACGACCATTGTCTGCCCTCCTGGTAGTTTGTGTGAATAGGTCTTCGCACGAACTTTCTTCTTTAGAAAGCTGCTGACCTGAACACGAAATTTCTTCAATTTCCCAGAACTTTCTTAATTGCTCATTTAATTGTGTGGATTGAGCAACGTGACACTGAATTTTATTTGTGTGTGAGTTTTCAGTGTATAACGGACCCGTAATTATCCATCCTAATTTGGTATTTACTAAATAAGGACCGGAGGGTAAACGGATTTTACCACTGACAACTAAGTCCCAGAAACAATCTGCACCGATTAATAAATCAATGTGTGAGGGTATGCAGAAAGTTGGATCTGCTAACTTTATGTCTTTGGGTATTGAAATATTGTGAATGTCTATACTTGTGGCCGGTATAGTCGACGTAATGCTAGGTAGAACCAAACATTTAATGTGAAAATCATGATCGTTGTGTATTGATCTAAGATTAATTTCGCAGGAATGGATTGTATTTGTGACTGAATGTCCTATTCCGCTAATTTGACAAGTGGACTGTAGACGTTGTGTGTTTAATTTCTTACATAAAGAATCTGTGATAAAACAGTGTTGACTGCCGTTATCTAACAATGCACGAGCTTTATAATATTTATTATCTTTGCCAGCGACTTCAACTGTAGCTGTCGACAGTAAAACGGATTGTAAATCGTGTTTACTTAGTAAACTTTTACAATTATTATTGTGTGAATTTACGACTGTATGAAGAGTCTGAACTACTGACGACGACCCATGCTGCGAATCTGAAGGCCTATCCTTGTGTGTTTGAGCTGCAGAGGGCACAGTGCCATCCTTATTGAGCTCATTGTGTAAAAGAGAATTATGTTTGCCGTAGCATTGTTTGCAAGGCCCGGCCTGACAATCATTGACCGCATGCCCTGTCCATAAACAATTAATACAGAGATTCTTATCTTTTACGAACTGAAGTCTATCCTGTGAGCCTAAATCCAAAAATTGTTGACACCCATACAACGGATGTTTTTCCTTACATTTAACACATGTGCGGGTGGATTTATAAAACTTTTTCTTGTTTTGAGTAGCAACAAAACTGTGAGACGGTTTTTTAACATGATCCTGACCTGCATGAGATGACTGAGAAGTGTGAACCTTAACCATTTCCAACGTGTCAGCCTTATATTTTAAAAACTGTATGAGTGAATCTAAATTGAACTTCTTATCTGAATTGCTAGCACTGGTATTTTTAAACTGTTCCCATTCTTTCTCAATGGATACGTCTAATTTTGCGGTTATGATGTGAATCAGCAAGGTGTCCCACGATTCTGTAGGTTCACCAAGTGTTTTCAAAGCACGTAAATTCTTGAGTACCGTATCTATTAGTTTCCTAATTTGTGCAGGCGATTCTTTATACACAGCTGACATTGAGAATAACGCTTTGACATGATTACGTATCAACAATTTGTTATTATTAAATCTATTCTCGATCAATTCCCATGCAATACTGTAGTTATCTGAAGAGAATTCCAGAGACTTAATAACTTGCAACGCGTTTCCAGAGAGAGATGATCTTAAGTAATGATATTTCTGGATATTGTCGAGTTGCTTTGAATTGTGGATCATTGATAAAAAAATATCTCGAAATTCCAACCAACTATCGTAGCTACCGTCGAAGTTGGGAAGCGAAATAGTTGGCAATTTTACTAAAGTGTTGGAATTACACGCGTGTTCAGAACTATTGGACTTGCACTCATGTTTGTGACTACTACTGTTATTCATTAAACAATTAGCTTCAGCGACAGAACTATAGTAAGAATTATCAAAAGACTCTCTATACTCTAATTGTTCCGACATGTCTTTTTCTAACACTAATTCCTCGATTAGCGATTGAACTCTACTGAATTCCTGATGCAATCCTTGAGCAGATTTTATTCGTAATTCTAATTCTGCTCTTTGCTTAGGATTAATCTCACTGCCTACTAACAAATTCACACATTTCTCGAATTGGGTGAGCATACCTTTGATGGTACCTCGTTTCTTTTTTAAATCTGCTAGTTTTTTGATATCCTCAGGCAAACTCATTGTGGCACTTTATGGAAAGAGAGGGTACTCACGGTTTCCTGCAGCACGGGTGCGGTGAACAATGCGCACGAAGCTGGTCTACGCGTTCCTGTATAGAAAAGCACGATTTTAGCACACACAGAATGAAATAGGTGAGGATAGGAATGCCTGGGACCCCTGAAGTCTTTCACTGGTAGCGCTGTGATCTTGATAGATTATTCGGCTTAGAAGGACCAATGTTAAGGTGTGTTCCTTATTTTAAAGGGTTTTGCAAATCGGGTATGATGACCAAAGTGACTGGTTTATTCTTCTAGTGAAAGGAATTTATTTAGATTTACAATAAGTAGGTACACAGGATAGACTTCAGTTCGGTTTGTGGTCGCGGCAGTGGTGAGAGAAGAAAAAGGGGCCGAATGGAGCTCGTCGTCAGTTATATATCCGCGGTTCGCGGTGCGCAGTGATCTTGAATGTTTCGACGCGAGGCACTCGTAGTTCTTCCCGATGTGCACAGATGGCGCTGTCCTCAACAATTATACATACATATAATTATGTAGATATAGCTAAGACATTGGCTAGAACGAGTACCCGATCTCTGCCCGCATACACACCTTTTACATAAAGAAAGCTAACAATCTATTCTGTACTGTAAAAGTCTCATCGTGAAAACTTACGTGAAGTGAACTTGAAGTGACCTATCAATAGTGTCAATCCTTAGCGTCAGGTGAAATGACAGCTCACTTCACCTAAATTTTCACGGTGACATTTTTACAGAAAAGAAAGACGGGAACCTATTCACTGTGACCACTCAATCGATTCCTTACTTTGAAACCACGTCATTTCCTTAGCTTCACGCCAACCTCGCGTTCATTTCGCGCGATTTCTTTCATTATGTCATAGAGAATTCCTGGTCTCTATATGGAAGACCAACCCATTCATCATAGTTATAAATATCCATCGACAGCAAATAACGACCTCTACTTTATTTGTAAACCGTTTACTGACAAAATGTTTACTCAAATTACGATGTTGTGCGACAGACTATAATTTCATTAGCCTCACAAATCTATCATTATACTATAGTCAGTAATTACTGGCGACCCTGACCTTGGGTGGCGTGACGGGGTACCATTTTATTTTAACTAATTAAAATGTCATTGTAATTGTTAAAGGATAGGGTGTTGGTACACGCGATAGTTTTAACTGATCGGATAGATTACCTATCTGTGGAACGACAAATTGCAGCAGTTAGGGTATCTAGTTTGTATAATGGCTCGTGCCATGGAAAGCCATTGATTATTTAGCGCTCATATACACGCGTCAACGGCAAAGGCAACAGTCGTCCACGAGTGTCGACGACTGCCGTCGATAACATGCCGATCGTGTATTTTAAGACTGTACTCAAACACACGAGCGGCATATTGTCGACGGGAGCCGACTCTGCCGTTGACGCGTGTAGCTCGTGCGTATGCACATTTATGGGAATACTTCTATGATTCTGGCACGAAATTCTCATTTCAAAACTTCCTTGTGAAATAGCTCTTCTAATAAAGCAGGCCGGTGTAATTACAGGCATGTGAGATATTTCTGCTTCGTCTCTTGGATGGTGGTGAAAGCACTGGTAACGGCCGCAACTTACGAGTTATATTTTTTATTCAGCTACTTATAATAAATGCCATGTCATATCACGTTATCATTAGATATGCATCCATCATATAACATTATATGGAAAGTCCTGATTACAGTGCTTTGCCCGTGTGAATGTTTTCCACCAGTGTGTGACAATACAATTCATAAACTTGTAGCGATTTTAAACATAGTAAGCATTGCATTTTCTTTACTAGAAGGATTTTTTTAATGTTTATGATTAACGAAATATAACAGACTTAAAGTAATAATAATATAGGGCACGCCACGATAGCGGCGGTAAGACCCCTCTTTGAGGAGTGGCTAGAGAGGCGTCACGGCGCCCTCACCTACCGCCTGACGCAGGTCCTCACCGGACACGGAAGTTTCGGGAGGTTCCTGCACATAATCAGGCGGGAGGAAACGCCCGAGTGTCACCATTGCCAGGATCGCCCAGAGGACACGGTGGAGCACACGGTGGAGGTCTGCCCCGCTTGGGCGGAGCACCGCCGTGTCCTCGTTGAGGCGATCGGCAGCGGCGGCGACCTCTCGCGTCCGGGCCTGGTTCAAGCCATGGTCCGGGGCGAGAGGGAGTGGGGGGCAGTCGCCTACTTCTGCGAAGCAGTCATGCTAGCGAAGGAGGCGGCGGGACGGCTGAGGGAGAGAGCCTCCCGTCCCAGCCGCCGCGGGAGACGTTCCGGGCGTCGGGAGCCGCGCGACGACTCCCGGCCACCGTAGGCGCGGGCCTGCGGGCGGTGAGTAATGGGTAGCTCACCGTCCGATCAGGACCAGGCCCGTGCCGGACGGCGCGTACGTGTTCCACGCGCGCCTCAAAGAGATGTCAGCATCATTCAGAGGGGCCCACCAGGGCCAAAGCCTGCCGGGTTAGCGGGATTGTCCGAAAGGGTTACCGCTGGCTCGGAACATAAAGGGCTAAGGAAGGAACACGGGTGGGTGTAAATGTAAAGGAGGCGAAAGAATCACAGGGCATCAAAAAATATATCCGCATCGCTGTCAACAGGAAAAGTGTCCAAAAGGCATTGCCACGTATGGCGAAGATGATTCTTTGTTTAAGAAATAGTATTTACATAATAATCTTTGGCTATCTAGTTTGAAAATAAAAGTAACAATACATTCTTAGAAGAATGCGAAAGTAAAAAAAAAGAAACGAAATATGTAATAATAATTTATTTCTTAGACATAGTCTATTACATTGAATTAACATTTACAAAATAGATAATTATAAAATTCTGAACCAATAATATAAAAAATAAAATAAATGTATTTATATGTAGATTAATTTATTAGTAATGAATGATTAATAAATTATTACTCGAAGTGCCACGAAGGTTAACAACGAAAACGCTTAAATCTAATAGAAAAAAGAACATGCATCCAGTTAAAATGTGAATAAGCGTATGTCAACAAGCGTTTTATTAACCTCGCTACCGTTTCAAACATGTACCAAACCGTGCATTAATTTCTTAACAATGAGAGTCTCGATCGAACATGACAGCCCTGTTATTTTCTAAAACCGTCTTCTGTTTACCGCAATTATTAGTTATTAAAGTGGAGTCATTGTAATAGGTAACATTTGACAATTCATCAAATATTCAACAACGTAACCTTGTAACGGCGGGCATAAAATAACATATTTTTTCGTTTTGTTAGAACTGCACAATTGCTTACCTTTTTTCAATTACGATTACATATTTATTGTAATAATGACCGATACGAGTAATTTTACGATTTGCTTTCATTAATAAACCATTCTTAACATAATAAACAATTTCTGATCTAAAGAACTGAACGTCGTTACAAGGTTACGTCAGTTAACCATTTTTCTTTTTAAACACTAGGGATGTTACTCTAAAAATCGAAAGCTGATAAGTAGAATCGAATGCAATGATGACTTGTGAAGAAATATCACCATAAATTAATAACCACGTTGTGATTATAATAAAACATTTATTTATTATTCTTTTAACTAACTAGGTATAAAAATACAAAAAATAATGAAATAGAAAAATCATTGATGTTAGGTACAATTTAGGTGGTATGTTGCTGGCAACACCAGTGCCTGTCGATGACGCCATGTCATGTCGCCATTACATGACGCAGTCTTTTGTCGTTGTGCGAAGTGACTGTGCGTTTTTGGTGTGCTCTCTGTTATTTTCTTCTGACCCGGCTTTTTTATTGGACTGATCTTACTGACTACGTTTACCTGGCTATAAATTGGACTCCGATTGCTTAACGATTAGTAAACAAGAACAACATTACAGTCTTACCATGTCGAAACGGGGGAAAACGCTAAACAGTCAATCTCGCGAACTAGTGGTGAAATTGTACAATTATTTTGAACGGGAATCAATTAACGATGGGCCTCTTTTACCATTGACACAACCGAGAGAACGCGTTGCCGAAGCATTGGGAATAGGGAAGAGGACAGTAACTCAAATTCTGAAAGAGAAATACGGACCATCAGGCTCAGAAGATAATACTTTACGTACACCGAAAAAAAGAAAGAGGGACAAGAAAATTGTTGGCATTGATAATTTTGATGCTGCTGCAATTCGCAACCACATTTATGGATATTACTCGAGAAAAGAATATCCTACACGGGAAAAGCTAATAAGTTCGTTAAAAGACGCAGGCTTATTTTTTGGCGGTAAATCGTCTCTATCAAAGGTTTTGAAATCGATTGGCTTTAGTTTTAAAAAATCTGACAAGCGGAAAATCCTGCTAGAACGCTACGATATTATTTTGAAGAGAGTAACATTCTTACGTCAAGTAAATAAAATTACAGATTGGGACAATGTCGTGTTTATTGACGAAACATGGTTGAATGTGAACCATACGGTTTCGCGGACATGGACCGATGATACAGCGGCGTCCACCTCAAAAGTTCCACCGGGAAAAGGAGCCCGACTTATTATATGTCACGCGGGATCAGCTTCTCAAGGTTTTATTCCAGACTGCCTCCTCGCATTCGCCTCTAAAACTACAAGTGATTACCATGAGGAAATGAACTTTGAGGTTTTTAAAGAGTGGTTTGAGAAGCTGCTAGTCAGCTTAGAAAACCCATCGAAAATTATAATGGACAATGCACCGTATCATTCTGTACAAGTTGATAAACCACCAACTCAAGCAAATAAAAAGCAAGAAATTGTCTCGTGGCTGGTAAGAAATGGTGTGGATGCAAGTCCAACTTTATTAAAAGTTGAGTTGTTAAATCTAGTAAAAGCAACTAAGCCGTCCAAGCTCCGCTATGTAATCGATGAACTAGCCCTAGAGCATGGACACGAAGTTATTCGATTGCCTCCCTACCATTGCCAGTATAACGCCATCGAGCTTATTTGGGCACAAATAAAGGGTTATGCAGCGCGGAACAATACTGAACCACCCTTCAGTACTGCTAAAATGATGTCTCTGCTAAAAACTGCGTGTGCAGAAGTCACTACAGAAGACTGGAAAAAAGTCGTAGAGAAAACAAAGAAAATAATTTTACAAGATTTTGAACGAGATGTGAGAATAGACAATATTATTGAAAATGAATTAATAATATCTCTGAGTGCTGACAGCAGTGATGAAGATGACAATACTTTTAACAGTTCTGATAGTTCAACTGAATAAATGCAATTTTTTTGTTAAATTGTGTACTTGTCTTATTTTGCTCCTTAAATTTACGAAAAAAATAATAATAATGGGACAGGGATTCGCCTGATGATTTTTAAAATTCGCATATGTTTCAAGTCCGTATCGATTCATTCACTTTAATCGATGTTTATAAGCAGGTCACCTCACTATGAGGATAAAACTGACAGACGTCAAATGTTACCTATTAAAATGACTCCACTATAGTCGGAACTGTTCTGTCGAATGATGTTTTATAGCCCACCTTTGTGAATTATTGACGACCCTAAGCTGTCCTACATACAATTCGTAGTTTCTTTACGGAACTTGGCCCGATAACTGACAATACGTAAGATTGTCTTTGATGTTGCAATGTAATAGAATATTATGTAAAGTGATCTCCAAAAGTTAGTTGACATTTTTCCACTTCAGCTTTTTTCCCACATTATGATTTAAAATTCTAGTGATCTAAATGTTTGAACTGCTATACAGAATGGTCAAAAAGTCGTGGACCAAAATGACCTTCTCATTTCGTTTGACCCACGACTTTTTGACCACACTGTATAACGTTTTTATTGACTAATTCAATTTGACTTACTAAAAAAACGAATCATCCAATCCCTTAGGAGTACCTGATTAATTTTGAAGTGAAAACTTTTTTTGTAAATTGAACATTTTCTGAAATGGGGAAAAAAGCACTGAATTCGCGCCACTGTTACCATAAGCGACACCGTGCGTGTTTTGTTTATAGACGATTAAACAAATTCCCGCTTGGGATGTGTTCGGCTGTCCTCGGGATGTACTCGGTTTTAATGTATATCCGATATGTCAGTGAGTGATGGCAAAGTATTCTGTTTGTGTTTTGTTTTCACTTCTATCGGCACTCCAGAGTGCCACTGTTTTTTTTAAATCATAATGTGGCATCACAGCTGAAGTGGAAAAATGTCAACTAACTTTTGGAGGCCTCTGTTTATGCAAATAAGAACAAGACATTGTTCTTTTGCCAAAAATTATTGATATTAATTAGTTTAACAATGCATCGTTTTTCTTTAGAAATATTTTCTTTTTATTGAAATGCATTTATATTTCTCAGAATTCAATTTAGTATCCACAATGACATGAATATTTGCAGTGGAATAAATATTTGGAAATTGAAACTTGTACTTTCTATATTTAATTTTGCTTAAAGGAATACAGAAATGTGTGGTTTGATGATCGGCATCCTAATTGCGTAACAAACACACTATCAATCAAATCAAATAAAAACGCCATAATATCCAGTTTCGGGATCTCAACGTTGAATCGCAACTCTCTCATGTGTTCGTCCGTTCATCTAGTGTTTTTTTCTCTCTAATTTGTTGATTGCTTGTTCCAGGTGTTCAATGTGTAATTGTTAACATGCCTGCTCTCACCGAGGATGTTGGTCAGAATGGATCGTTGTTCCACGCTGTCGCCGTCGACGCCTAGCAGCCGCGGCATGGACAAGTACGAGCAGCTAGCGGTGGTAAGTCTACATAACCAATATGTAAACTTTTTTTTTACTATTCTGCGCTGACCCACTCGTCACTGAGATGAGATTGCGATCAATCTCAGAAACTTTTAAAAAATGTAGGAAATTTAAAAGTATTTTTGACAGGTTGAGACAGATCAGACTGTGAAACCTTCTTAAAATTATGGGAATTGCCCCTCGGGGCAAAGGCCTCCTCCACTCCTTCCATCTTTGGCGAGCCCGCGCGTCCTCCTTCCGGTTGTGACGGAACCTATACAGGTCGTCCTGCCATCTCTTACGTGGTCTGCCGCGACCCTGCCTGCCTCACTATCTTAGGGCACCAAATCTATTTAAAAAAAAATCGGTTGTCTGTAAAGTCGGTTTACTGACGATAGTTTAACGTGACAACGTCATAAGAAAATACTGATGGAATAGTTGCATTGCATTTGTTAATATTCGCTTGCACTTCAAGCCGCCATGGAACGCTACAGAGCGAGGCCGCGAGGTAACGCTACATGAGTCATGTTTTTTCGTGAGTGCAGCCAGCTTCATCGATTTATTAGACGTTGTCACGTCAAAAAGAAAGTAACTGTTCGTCTGTTTTCACGCCTTAACGGTTGAACGTATTTCAATGAAAGGTGAATGTTTTAGAAAAAGTAAGAGCATTGAATCTCCTACAAAAACAGTTTGGTATGAGGTGCCATAGATTGGATGGCATTCTTCTTTGGCATAGAGTTAAACCATGGCGTGGGTTAGGACGGATACTTTTGCTTTTAATCCCGGTAGCACTTTCCCGTGGGATTATATCCGACCTCTACGCGGGGCTCTTTACAAAAGCGGGGCTAAAGTAATAAAACAGGATGGCAGGGACACGGTAAATAATCTATACAGTATTCTATCTTCATACAAACTGTCGGAAGGCGAGTCATACCTACGCGCCTCGAGCTCAGCTTACACTCGGTAAACACTGAACAGTAAACAGTCTCGAATGCTCCGCAGTGACGAACGGACGCTGGACGGTGGGATGGTTTTCTAAGCAGTAAGCGTGCGATTTGTGAAAAAATATTCATTGAAATAAGTACAACTTCACTTTATTTACCAAATAACAAAGTTAGCAGTTATAAAAGAATAAAATTTTAAATTAATTGACAAATAATTTCAAAAATTTTTGTTTAAAATAGCAAAATCAGCTGCTTCAGCAATTTGTTTACTTATTGGATTTGAAAGTTGCTTTACTTAATTCTTCCGGTAAATATTTCTGGGTAAAGAAGTGATTCAAAGCATTTACGTCAGTATCAGCCGGTGTCAGGCCCAGCTTTTAAGAATGCCTCGCTATTTTGTAACAGCCCGAAATACTTGCAACAATATTAATTTGGGTATTAGGAACAGTGGCATTTCTATTTTGGGAATAAGACGTCATTCATTTTAAAAATACGACATAATTACTCAGGGCATTTGTTATTAACTACTCGTTTCCTATATTATGTTTCGTAAAGAATCAGGCCGTGTATTCGCGCGACGATCGCTTTTGATTAGGACGCAAGGTCAGTGGTGTTAAAAAGAATTAGAAAAGTTAACTTTCTCGAAAAAAATACTTTAGGTAGATAATGATAGTGTGGCGGCATCTAGATCGCCACATGCGAACTACGCGTCACACTTATGTCACGCAAAATCCTGCATCGCGCAAGCAGAGTTTACCGCGCAACTAGCATAGATGCAACGGCCCGACATGAATCATCTACCGGCAGTTGCCCGCCAGACACAACACCCGTCTGGTCGGAGGATCCTCTCTTTTCTATGGAGGATGAGTGAAGTTTACCCTCTTCCTCATACCTCTATAATGGAATAACATTAGTAGAAAGGTTAATAATCTAGTGGAAAGAATTTATAAAGTGTATCTATACTAGTACTAGATTATGATGCGGCATCAGAGACGACAATTGATAGATAGACTTATGGAAGAACAAGACGTATTGCATGGACATGGTCTTACTTTTGATACTTCACTACTAGTGATACTTTTGGAAACATTCTTATTGTACTTGTATTCTTGCAAACAAGTATTAATTTTATTCTCAATCCCTATTGCATGGGACTTTAACATAATTGGCGAAAGGTGGGTGTACTATAAGTCACTGGCCACCTCTGCCTAACCCTGCGTGGAAAACAGGCGTGATGTTATGTGTTATGTGTCTTATTCTTATTAGTCCTTCAGATGGACCATTGTGCGTAAGCCATGGTGGCCGTCGCGTCGGTTACTCCAAGCAGCCCACCTCCCCCTAGAATTTGACTATACCTCCTGGTCTGTTAAGAACATCTGTGTAAGATCTGGGCGCCCCGAGGATTTCTGTCTTAATCTGGGTGACGCCTGGGTATTGCTCACATGGGCAACGGTTTCCTCAGCCTCCATGCAAGCCCTGCATAGAGGACTGCCCATAACGCCTATTGTCTTATTTTTATGTTGCGGTTCGTTCAGGTGGGCGAGGGCTCGTACGGTGTGGTGCTGAAGTGCCGGCGACGCGACACCGGCCAGCTGGTCGCCATCAAGAAGTTCCTGGAGACGGAGGAGGATGCCGCGGTCAGGAAGATGGCTCTCCGGGAGATACGCATGCTCAAGGTAAGAGACCTCATCCTTATTCTTAGTTGATGTAGGATTCTGTTAATCTTCTTCTTTTAGTATAACCCCTGACTAATAAACGTTTTATAGCACCTGTACAGTTACACAACGCTTTGTCTTCTTCTTCGAAAGTCAAATTACTGACGACTGCAAGAGCGAAATCGGTGTCATCTGATATAATACGTTTATTAGTAGTTAATCTAAAGCTGAAGAGTTTGTTTGTTTGAACGCGCTAATCTCTGAAACTGCCAGTCTGTTTTGAAAAAAAATTGCATTTGATAGCCCAAGTCTTGAGGAACGCTATAGGCTATTTACATCATGCTAAGACCCTTAGGAGCCGAGTAAAAATGAAAAGAGTCAGAAAGAACGCTAATCAAAATCGAAGCATGTAATAGCGCGAGCAGGCGATGCGATGCGATGGAGTGGGTCGGAGAACAATAAATTTCACCCGGACGAAGTCGCGAGCAGTAGCTAATACTACTGTAACTGGTGTAAAAATACCCTTAACGAAGCCGAGAGTCACTTTTGTTTTTTCCGTTACCGGTTTTTTTTTTCCTTCTCGCACGTGCGTTTCTATTAGCATGCATTTGTTTTACATGGAGATAACATTGAGGAAGCGAGCTAAACCGTGACCGCGAGGTTTCGCAGTGAGGCATCTTCGGCATGTAATTCCCCTAAGCCACGTGAAGTTAAAGACAATGACATCATTTCCAGAAACTCCGACACGACCACTTAGTGAACATGATCGAAGTGTTTCGTCGCAAGCGGCGATTCTACCTAGTGTTCGAATACCTGGACCATACACTGCTGGACGAGTTGGAGGCTGCCCCCGGTGGTCTGGGCGAGGACACCGCTAAGAAGCACCTGTACCAGCTTCTCAAGGGCATTGACTACTGCCACCAGAATTCTGTAAGTATAACATTCTCTTAAGCAAAATGGTGGGTAATGGCTTGAAGCTTAGTATAGTATCTATCACACATTGGTCCTAACACCCCTGTTCTTTTAATTAACTGCAAGAGATTGATGGTTTGGTTTTAGTAGAGATTCCAGCTGAGAGTCCAACTTTATACTGTTGGTCTCGGTAGCCCAAAACACTGCTGTTGATACCACTAGAAGGTCCCGAATACGTATACGTTCGCTTTCATGATTTGAAAATGATTTATTTTATTTAACAAAAAATTATTCATAAGTTAGAAATAATGTACAAAGGCACACTTGATGCTTTGACCGCGCGCCATCTCCTCAGGCGAGAAAATCGCGGCGATAGTCTTGCGGTGTCATCAAATTATCGTCACAATGATATCGCCGTGTGGAGACTGAATTCATAGAGTTTCTTCCAGAATTTTTTGGCACGGCGAGATTATCGCTGCGATTCTCTCGCTCATCATTTTCTACCAGTCAACCTTACACCTTAATCTACAATAATTACTGTTTCATGATAAACACAAAGCTGTTGCCTTTAGTATAAAAGTATAAATGCCTTATTAGATAATTCACCGAGACGTGAAACCAGAGAACGTGCTGGTATCAAACGCGGGCATCGTGAAGCTGTGCGACCTCGGGTTCGCGCGGGCGCTGGCCGCGCCGGGCGAGCCCTACACCGAGTACGTCGCCACGCGATGGTACCGCGCCCCTGAACTGCTCGTAGCTGAGCATAGGTCAGTAACCTAACCCACCTTTAACGGTCAGGTCCAAAGCTGACTTACAGTACCAGGCGATAAATATTGCACATCGCACTTTTTACACAAAACCATTTTATACAAAGAATAAAAATAATTATCAAAAGAAGCAAATCATAATTGTTTTAACAGCTACTAATAGATACCGGACTGTTTGTATTTCGTGCGACAGAGATAACGCTCTACGAAGCCGAAATTAGCCGATTGTCTCTTTCCAAAGGTCGATGTGCAATATTTATCGCCGGGTACTGTAGTTGGTTAACTAACACTTTCAAAGTTATCTAGGCGGCTGTTGGTATTTAAGTGGTGAGTCGTGCAAATATGCTGGATACGGGAAACACAGGACCGATGGTTGTTGTGGTAATGCTTGGGGAAGACTGGCCAGCAATGGACGCCTTTCAGCTAAATAATATTGATGTTTATGATAAACTTTTGGCATTCCTGCTGGGTTCGTACTAACATGAGTAAAAAGTAGCTTAGTAGATTGTTTTTGCGCTGTCCGACGCGGAAATCTGGGTGACAGGATTTAGCTTACCGAGGATGTTTGATCCGGATTACAGATGTCACGGAAACCTATCCAACTTAAACACTGCTTAGTTCTAGCTTAAGTTTGCATATGTGTACAACCTCATACATACAAGACAGCTCAACTGTCGGTGTTCTGAACGTCTTGAAGAGTTAACGAGTTCAATACTCTTTCAGGTACGGTCCCGAGGTGGACATTTGGGCGATCGGGTGCCTGTTTGCGGAGATGCTGACAGGCGACCCGCTGTTCCCCGGAGACTCGGACATCGACCAGCTGGCTCTCATCATTAAGATTGTCGGTCAGTTTGCGTAGTTTGTTGTTTTCCAGGTTTATGAAAACAACCTTTTGTGGAGGGCTATTGCAGGCTGTTATAAAATGAATCTGTTGACTCAGTGACTCAATGTCTAATGTATTCGATTTATAGTGGATGCACTAAGGTAACCCGTAAAATCTTGTTTTTTGCAATGCACTTTGGATTTGGCCTACTACTTTGGCTCATCCCCTAAGATACGGGACTCTGCTGCTTTATTTTGTTGACTACTAGCAGCGGCCCAGGTTTCACCCGCATAAGTGTCGATCCAGTGGGAATATCGAGATAAAAACTATTCTATGTCCTTCCCCGGGATGCAATCTATCTCTCTGCCAAATTTTATCGAAATCCGTTCAGTAGTTTAGGCGTGAAAAGGTAACATACAGACAGACAGACAAAGTTACTTTCGAATTTATAATATTAGTATGGATGTTCCGTATTACATCAGTCTGTTCCTCAATCCAGGTAAGCTGGCGCCTCGTCACCAGCAGGTGGTGTCCCGGCTGGCGGGCGGCGCGGCGCTGTCGGGCGCGGGCGGCGCGGGCGCGCGCGGCACGCTGCCCGGCGCCGGCGCAGCGCGTGACCTTCTAGCCGCGTGTCTGCGCACCGAGCCGCGAGCGAGACCGGCCGCGCAGGCACTGCTTAGACACAAGTATGCATACATCACAATCAGCTTATAATGTTCCCAATGCCCAGGAACTCCTCTCTGATGGAGGGAGTAATCCGTAAATCACCACGGCCAATGTGCAGGTTGGGAGAAAACACAATTATAATTTTTTTGGATTTTCACCCAAAACTTTACAATTTGTAAGCCGGAATCATTACTAATAGACCAGACTTTTAGAGATACTTTACTAGCCATTTTCTAATGCCAAAGACTTGGTGCGTCTTTGGATCTCATCATTGCACTGGCTTTTAACATTTATTTCGCACATTTTCAGATACTTCGCCACAGAAAATTTTGCGGAGAATTTCAACGCTGAATTAAGAAAGAAACTGGGCAAAGAGATTGAGGTAACGCTTTTCTATATCCCCATTTGTTTTATATTGCAATATTGAAGCTCAGTATGTGATCATTTGAATGTTCAGTCTGCGCAGTCGCAGCAAGGCAGTACAGCGCGCGTCGCTGGCAAGCCCCGGCAACAATGGACGCTCAACATTATATCGGTATGATACATAATAATTATTATATTCTATTAAACCATACTGTCCCACTGCTGTAGGTTTCCACATCTTTATCTCTTTCCCTTTCTCTCCCTCCCTTACTCCCCTCCCCGTCAGCCCTTCTCCCCCTCCCGCGCTCTTTTTCTCTCAACAACCCCCCCTCCCTTTCACCCCTTCCACCTCCCCTTTCACTCCCTTCCACCCAGAGCGGGTGGGGTCAATAATAATTGATGATTTCCCATCCTGAAAAAAAATCCCTTCCTCCCTCTGTCTCTCTCTCTCTCTCTCTCACCGCTCACTATTATATTTTCTGCCTAGTTTTTCATAAACGAATCCATGGCAAATAGTCAAGCAAACGTTTCAGACGCCTGTCTACCTCAATAAGAACGCTTCTTCGCTTTTCAGACTGCATAATGACCAGCGTGGTAGTTGTGTAACACTATTAGTAGCGCTTTCATTTTTATTACAGTTCAGCGTTATTTACGTTGTACAGTAGACACTTTTTTCAAAAATATATAGCACGTGGTTTAGCAGTATCCTTCAAAATCAAAGACATTAAATTATTATTTTGAAAGTTCTGGTTCAAAATGATTCAGATTGTGAAAAAAACAGCCAAGCATTGAGAAAAGATTTTAGCCATTCAGATGTTAGCTGTCATGTCATTATCGTTATTCAAAGACATTAAATTATTTACAAATTTAATCTCTTTGTTTATATTCCTTTCAAATTTTTTGAACATAGCTAAACTAAACACGTTAATTTGGATCTTTACTGTTATAGGACACGACCAGATCGCGGACAGACAGCACGGCGGGCGAGTCTCTTATTGACTACAATTATACAACGCCCAGTTAGTACAATCTCATTATTTTTTATAATATCCGCCAAAACCAAACATTTTAGTCGAAGACTGCTGAAATTAAGGAAGAAATGTTACCCGTAAAGTTTGGCACTTTTTGCCCCTCTCTAGGATTTCCTCCATGCATTTCATCATGATCATCATCATCGGCCTGCAGGAGTTCACTGCTGGACACAAGTCTTTCCAATGGGGATTTTCGTGAAAATTTACGACACCAGTTGGCACCACTTTGACAAAAGGTCTTCCATTTCGACAATGAATATAAAATATATGATGACGTTCATCATTCGATTCATTCATTCGTTCATCATTCAGTCATGACTAAAGAAAATATAGGCTCTTTGACAGATGTCTGGACCTGACGTGTCAGTGCTGCCTAGGGTTGCCAACCGTACTCTAAAATAGAGTATTGTCCTCTATATCATGTAGGCGTACTCTATAATCTATAACACTAATAGAGTACGCTAAAATACTCTTTTTTACACAATGTTTACTTAACTAGTGCCAGTCTGTAATAATATGCAAAAACCCATAATCAGAATAAAAAAGTCTACTATTTACTGTTTAATTTAATCATTTATAACAAATTACAGAAGGAAAACTTAATTTACAAAGACTAAACATACACATGGACAGTTTATATTCAGAAGTAATAATTTTAAAAGAACTCCAAGCCGATTTGTTTAATAACACAGATTTTATGCAAAAATCCACTGCAAAAAAATGGCAAATTATTTTTAAAAAATGAGCTGAAGAATTTGATTGTTTAAAAAAAATGATTAGCTATATACTCTCTGTTCAAGCCACTTCAGCATTTACTGAAAGAGTCTTTTCGGTCATGAATGTGACGTGGCGAGAAGAGAGAAACAGAGCTTCATTGAAATTGATCAAAAATGAGCTCTTGATATATATAAATTTAGAGTTGGAATGTTTGGACTCATACAATTCCTTTAAGAACAATGAAAAATTGTTATGTCCTGCAAAAAGTACAAAAAATACCTTTTTAAAAGTACAAAATAAATGATACTCTTTTTTGTAAGTCCGTACTCTTTATTTACCTCCTTTAAAATCAGATATACTCTATTTCTTCTAAAAAAAGTTGGCAACCCTAGTGCTGCCACCTAGCGAACGTCATTTTAGAAAACCCTTATTGCTCGCCACTCAGCTCGATTCTTGGCAATTCTCATCCAGCTGCTACCAGCCTCCCTACGAAGATCGTCGCTCGACCTAGCCTTGCAAACAAAATATTACTTATACAACTTAATAGTTTTGTTTGGGAAATGAATTCAAATCCCTTTAAACTATTCAAAGGAGCCGTTGAATTCATGATACTCTTCTAATACAATATGTCATATGTATTTCTTAGATTCTGAAGCACAAATGGAGACGACAAATCCGATGGAGAAGAAGCCGCAGCCCATCCGCACTGTCTGTGAACCCGCACACGAAACCACAGAGGTGGGTCTATTGATAGACGCAGAGTCGCAGACCAATATATGCATTTACGATCGTGGTAAAACCATTAATGTTACTCTTAGCTCGGTGAGGTAAGGTCTAAATTAGAATGATTGCCGAGAGTTTTTATCAAACTCATGGCAATAATTCTAATTTATACTTTACTAGCTACGCCCCGCGGTTTCACCCGCGTAAATGTCGGGATAAAAAGTAGCTACTTTTTACGGAGTTATTATGGAGTTATTTTGTATGGAGGTAGCTAACACCCTGGATTAACATCCAGGGTGTTATCTACCTCTATACAAAATTTCATCAAAATTGGTCCAGCCGTTTGAGCGTAAAGAAGTAACAAACATATAAATACACACACACACAAACTTTCACCTTTATAATATTAGTGTGATTACAATGAGCCAAGAGTTGCATTGCAATTACTTTCATAAAAATGTAATCGTGAATGGACATGTGTGTAAATTAACATAAGTATTGTTGTTGTGTTTTAGTACGGCATTAGCGGCCATTGACCCACCCTCCTTCATATTCTAGCATTATTTATTTTATAGAGGTATGAGGGACAGGGTGTAAAGTTTACTCATACTATGTAAACAGATCCTCCCTCCGACCAGACGGGTGTTGTGTCTGGTGGGCAACTGCCCGATGATTCATGTCGGGCCGTTGTATCTATGCTAGTTGCGCGGTAAACTCTGCTTGCGAGATGCAGGATTTTGCGTGACGTCAGTATAACACGTTGTTCGCATGGGGCGTCCGCAGTCAATCGTGATCTTCAACATGTTCCAATAACGAAAAACCATACACATTTTATTGTTTGGGCTACGGAGAGATTTTAGGGAAAGGGCAATGACCGTTATTGCCGTGCTAAAACGCAACAACTATAGTTTAAATTGATGTCTTCAGCACGCAGCTCCTCCTGCGTCTGTGACGGCGCTACCGCCGGCGTCCCGGCCCGCCTTGCCGCGGTCACTCGCGAGAGCCATCAACGACACGTTCCAAGTAAGACATAAATACTCATATGTTACCTATTTATTGAAAACATTACCATGTTGTAGAGGATTCCTACACTTACTGATATATTGGAATGATGAAATAGAACCGACCGCGTTGAAAGTTCGTTAAAAACTGACTTATTAACAAATTCAGACTCGTGTCTCTGAGGCCGGTTGATGGCAATAGTCTCACCTCCTATTACGAGATGTAGGTGTGCTATAGGTACTCCTCTTCCTGCTTAAACTCTTCGGGGATTACAGGCGTGATGTTATGTTATTTGCAATATTGCAAGTGCAAGTGCATACTGCACACACAGCATTTGTACAGACGCCAGCCAGCACATCAAGCTACTACAATCTGTCAATTTTTTTTAATAAATTTTCAACGTTATCGCTAAAGCATTAGGTTCAAGGTTGATTGGGAAAATTTTACAGTTTCGGGTAGTTTGATATGCTGGCGTCTGTACCTATAAATATTTTGTGTGCAGAATGCACGGCGCGTACAATGCGCGCCACGAAAGATGAGACTTGACCCCGCCTCCCCCGCTCTTTCCGCCGCCCCTATGACGTCCGGTCCCGTCCCGCACTCAGACCTCATACCGCTAAAGATACCTAAAATCGTGTACTGCGCAAGTCAAACCACGTGGTGTGTCAAGTCTCATCTTTCGTGGCACGCATTGTAACTCGGTACAGCTGTCGTTAGTTTAGGGTAACTTTAGGCAGGACCACAGACAAGGTCAAGATGTTTCAACACCGTTGTAAAGACGTATAGCGATGATGTGTGATGCCCATAACAAAATCCAGTAAAATCAGTCACAATGACACGGGCGTCAATATATACCTAGCTTTAGGGGTGGATTACACTATGATTCGTAGGAAAAAAAAACTGGAAATTTCACAAGCATATTTTGAAGTCAAGTTATTTTTCAGACGTTTCCTGTACCAGTGAACACGTACCCAAGGACGCCGTATATTAAAAAGTAAGTAAAAGTCCTAACAATGGAGCCCTAGTAGAAGACCAGTAATAGAGGAGCTACATTATTTTGCGGATATTAGTGCAACATAGAACACGTGTCCAAAATTAAATTTACGTTTTTAGAGTTCCATACCTCAAAAGGGAAAAACGGAAACCTTATAGGATCACTTTGTTGTCCGTCCGTACGTCTGTCTGTCAAGACCCTTTATCTTGGAAACGCGTGGAGGTATCGCGTCTGCGGTCCCTTGAAGCTATGAAAAAATCAAACTTCTAAGTTAACGTAAAATAAAGATACGGCCGTTTATGCCGCAAAAAACGTATATTTCGACACTCAAGGGAATCAAAATGTATAGGAAACTTCCCGTTGACCTAGAATCATGAAATTTGGCAACAAGCAAGCTCATGTAACACAAGAAAAGAAAACCGAAACCGATCCGAAAACCGTAAATTTGCAGTTACATTTAAAAAAAAAACATGATAAACTATTTACATACTTACAAAGTACGAAACCCTCGGTGCGCGAGTCAGACTCGCTTTCGACCGGTTTTTTTTTAATTAATCTACATCTTACTTACCTGCATGAGGGCTACATCCGTGAGTTTTGAGGTCCTACATGCTCAACTATGCGCCACCTCCTATGCCCTAAAAAATGCAGCCAATTTGAGCTCAGCGCTGCCACCGTCGACGCCGCGGAAGTTGCGATGTTTTGGGCCAACAAAATTTAATAAAGAGTCGTGCCATCATCGCCACGAAGCAGAAGACCAAGCCCTACATCGCACAAAATCAGTTCATTCTCTTCTCGTGGTTCATCCTGTATCATCATCATCATCAGCCTATAGCAGTCCACTGCTGGACATAGGCCTCCCCTAATGAGCGCCATAGCGCCCTGTCTAGCAAATATTAATTTTCTCTGTAGTACAGAGTAGGTGGTTAATATATTTTTCTAGCCTAAAACATATTTTGAAGTGCGACGCGCTAAATTCGCCTTTATTTCTGGTTGGCCATAGGCTTTTTTCGATTATTCCGTTTATCCACCTTAAAGTGGATACGCGGAAACGCATGTCCGAGAATCCACCCTAAGCCTTTAAATACCGTTTATCCAACTAGGCCTAGGGTGGATTCTCGGACATGCGTTTACGCGTATCCAAATCAAGGTGGATTTTTGGGATGGATAAAAGGAATCTCTTTTACTTCTTTAAATTCTTGTCGTCTGACGTCCATCAGGGTGAACAACAAGTTGGTGATGGATGAGGAGCTGCTCCGAGGTCGTGCGGCCGCTAAGAAGGCGAACAAGAAGACCGCACCAGAACTGTCGCTGCCTTACGTGCCGGGGGGTAAGCAGCAGAACAGGACTGGTGGCACCAGAGGTAGGTGTACCAACATTTGTGGTGACTGATTCCGTCACATCGTGGTTCCCAACCACTCCTACTACGCAAGGTTTTACGGCTTGACACAAAATCGAGTTTTCTTTGTTATAATTGTTATGTATGTCATGTTATCCTCCTACCGGAAAAAATACTTTAAATGATAGATTGAATGATGATTCTTTCACAGACAGATCATACGAAAAGATACTTTAATTTGTAATATTACCTATCAGTCGTTTTATCGGACATACTCGCAGTACACGGCAATATATCATTGGTCTAAAAGACTATCTTTCTCGAAAGGAGACCCCTTCCCTTTAAAAGAAAGAAAGAAAATACATTTATTTAGCACAGACTAAGAGACACACAATACACCAGATAGTTAGATAATTATAGTCGTACATCAGGAAAAAAATAAGATAAAAATAAAAAGTGCAAAGTCCGATGTAAGAAATTAGCAGGAAAGTGTGCCTCACGGCTGCGCCAAAAAGGCCCAGTTCAGCAAAAATGCCAGACAACTGGTGCCTGACGCTGGTTTTCAACTGGACCTGGTGTGTGAGGTGACTTTAGTCTTAACTGTAACTGCATTTCAACGATCGACTTTTGACATGATCTGACCTCTGGGAAATAATTTATTGACCCTTAACATAAGCTGATGGAAGACTAGTGGGTAAAAGCTGAGTCCAGAAAGCTAGCTACCAGCCCCAGGTTATTAGAAAATCTTTCAGTATATTATAATAACATTTTTTTTCCCAGCAACCAACAGTCCAGTGAAGAAGGTAAAGAAGCCAATCCACTCCGTCTCGAAGGCGTACGACAACTGGGACGGGATTGTGAGTTTGAACTTAATACTCCCTAGTCCCTTGTACTACACCAGCTAGCTTTGGCTACTTCCACTAACAATTATCCGGTTATTCCGTATATCCACCCAAAAATCCACTCTAAAATCCACTCTAAAATGGATACGAGGAAACGCAAGTCCGAGAAACAAAAGCCCATAAAAATCTCCTAAACCTATAAATTCCGTTTATCCAACTAGGCCTAGGTTGGATTCTGGGACATGCGTTTCCGCGTGTACACCTTGGGGTGGATAAATGAAAATAACCCACAATATCATTCTGAAGGTGATTAGTTTTCGTTCTTATTATGTAAGTGTGTTTTATGGTCCGTTTCACAGTCATTCCTTTTCTTATACTAATAAATTCACTACGCTTCAACCAGACTTGACCGATTCTGTTTAATTTTCTTCATTGTGAAGATGTTGTGAAGCTAATAATAATATAATGTTTCTGGCCAAGCCTTTGGGTCTGGTTGCTCAAATGACTTCGTACAATTTTCTGGCTGCTCAAATGACCTCTTGCATTATTTTTGGTTGCTAAAATGACTCTTACAATATTTCTGGTTGCTCAAATGACTTCGTACAACATTTCTGGTTGCTCAATTGACTTGTAATATTTCTGGTTGCTCATAATTATGACTTCTTACATTATATTATTTCTGGTTACTCTCTTATAATATTGCTGGTTGCTGTAATAACTTCTTACTATATTTCTCGTTATTCAAATGACTTTTTCTCGTAAACAGCGTAGCGGCATGGAGATCTCGAGCCGATCGCCAACTAACCTGCCCTACATGTGACCGTACCACAACTACTGGTGGCCCAAACACCGGTAACTACAAGGTACCGTCGTCACCACCGCGAACAAAGACTGCTGTTATCGTGCATTCACGTTACGAACCTTACAAATCAATAGTGGAATATTAATTTAATTTAGTTTTAAATTAGGTATCTCTTTATTTTCACAAATTGTTTATCGATATTCAATCGATTACCAAATTACGGTTTATCGATTATTTTTAGAATTTTGATTTTTACTCATACATGTGCATTAGCTAAGTAAGAGAGAGAAAGAGGGTTACTAACGATAAACCCACAATTTGGACTCGATTATTTTATCGATTTCATTTTAATTTCCGCTTAGAATAACAACTGATAGTTATTAGATTATTAATTCTGTTATTTAATTTATTCATTGTTTAAATTATTATTATTAATTAATTTCTGAACATGGTTGAAACGGATCGTATTGTCGCAAACAGACATGCCAAAGGGATTTTTAGAGAATAGAATTTTGTTATTTTGACGAGTTTTGCCGCTGAGAGGAGCGGTGACAGGGAAACGTTGTTTGTAAATATGTATAGCGTTACATTTTATTACACGCAATAAACACTTTATAAATATCTGGTTGGTTTTTATTATTAAGTAGCTTTTAACTACTCTCTTATGGTACAGATATTCTATTTCACGAAGTCCGTTCGTCTTTGATTGTAGTAGTGACGTATCCCGACAAGCGCGCTCCCACAGCGGCTGCCCCTTGCCACGCCCTTGCTGCCGTCGCATGAGGCTATTTCCGCGAATGTGTACCGTTTTACTTCACCCATTGTTGAGTCTCTGTTGATCACAATGTGCATGTGCACGCTTGACAACATTCATAGCCAAACGGACTTCGTGACATGAACTTCTGTAAGTTTAAATTATGAAATCAAAAACAGATGAGAGGCTACATCCAGATTTTTTTTTATTAGGCTTGATTGTCCCACGGCTGAGCATAGACCTCCCTACTCTTTTCACCTCCCTCTGTACAATGCTGCCAAGAACCAATGTTTATTATAATATTTATTTTAGTTAAAAAAAATCTGCAGTTTCCTACATTTTGACGAGTTATACGAACATACCTAAATGTAGGACACAGCAGATTTCTTTTGCTATTTCAGGATTGGTCCCATAGTAAATGTTGTTCATAATGATGAGTACAATGACCTCTTAAGAGGTTGTTAATGTTTTACCAATAACCGGCCTGTACCTATATGCTAGTCGCGCGGTAAACTCTGCTTGCGCGATGCAGGATTTTGTGTGACGTCAATGTGAAGCGTAGTTCGCATATAGCGATGTAGCGCCACAGCTTTGTGTGTTTAATTTCATCACTGCTTTCATAACAGGGAAGGAAAACATCGTGAGGAAAACATGTCCTAGAACCAAAAAATTTGAAAAAATGTGACATCCACAAACCTGCCGCTTAGTGGATTATTAGCCAACGACCTCTCACAGAGAGGATTGAGCTCCAGCAGTGGAAACATTATAGGCTGATCATGTTGACATAAGTGTTGTGTGTGAATGTATAAGTGCTGGTGAAACTTTAGCCGGTAGCCAGCTGTGGGTGTGGCCTTTTTGGATTCACAACCGAACAAGATAACTTTGTAAATACTGCTCATTTACTCTTGTTTAATTCAATATTAATAGATTAAATACTTAGTGATCTGTTAAGTGTCTATGGCAGCATTTAAATCGCTACATGCGAACATCGCGCAAGCAAGAAAAATTCTACGCGCGTCTAGCATAGACATAGTAGCCGACCAGACACAATACCCGCCTGTTCGAAGGATCCTCCCTGTTCAATAGAGTATGAGGAACTTTTCACTCTGTTTCTCATGCCTCTATATATGTCTATCTGGGGTATCCAGAGTCTTACCGTTAGTTACCTACTGCGGTAGAATACTTTAATAAGGGTTGGTTACTATAAAATAAAACGGAGCTCATTATTGATGATTAATGATCTCATCCGTCGTGCTCTTGCCACCGCCGGGGTGCCAGCTATATTGGAACCCACTGGCTTGGCACGCGTCGATGGCAAGAGACCAGATGGTATGACCATAATGCCATGGAAGTTGGGTAGGCCTTTGGTGTGGGACGCAACTTGCGTCGACACCCTTGCACCTTCCCATCTTCCTAGCACAGTGTGCTGCGCTGGGGCGGCTGCTGCAGGTGCTGAAAACCTCAAACGGCGCAAATACAATAATTTAATTGGCGATTATGTATTTGAACCGTTTGGGGTTGAAACTCTAGGGCCATGGGGCCCGAGTGCCCACCTAGTATTTCGGGAAATCGCCAAACGATTGGTCGACTCTTCACGTGACCAGAGGGCGGGCCTATTTTTTGGCCAAAGAATCAGCATTGCTATCCAACGTGGCAATGCTGCCAGCCTTCTGGGCACTTTTCCTGTTGACAGCGATGTGGACGAATTTTTCGACGCCCTGTAACCCTTTTTGATACTTGTAAATATTTTTATTTCTATTATAGAGTTAGTGTGTAAATAAGAAGGATTAGTTATTGTTTTGTTTCTGATTAATAAAGATATTTTTATTAATTAATTTCTTTTTTATAATCTAATTAAACATATTAAACAGCTCATTATTTATTTTATAATTATAATATTATTCTAGTTGGCAGTTAATGACTATAGTACAATAATATCATAGACGTAGGTACGTCACCTATGAACGATACAAATGGCATACAAAATTGCTATAAAATAATAACAGCTTATCATGAAGATTCCGATTCTGCGTTAAAGTTAACTTTGGCTTAAATTATCAGAATCCGGACTTACATTATACGAAAATATATTTAGCATACTTTGGGCCGATACTTGAATAGTCCAAAATAAATTAGACCAATACTTGAATTGTAGTCCAATATTTAAGACCAATACTGGAATAGTCCAATACTTAAACAGTCCAATATAATAGAACAATATACTTGAATAGTCAAATATACTTGAATAATCCAATATATTAGAACAATATACTTGAATAATCCAATATAATTATAACAATATACTTGAATAATCCAATATATTATTAGAACAATATACTTGAATAGTTCAATATATAAGACCAATACTTTTCATCATCGTCCTGCTTTTATAGGTACCTTGAGATCGGCGACTTAGCCCAACCGTGCAAGTTTGAAATACAGGAACAGATTGTGACAAGTCTGGTTCCAATTAAGCTTCAATATATTTTCGTTTCCAAGCAGTAATACTGAAGCGCTATATATTTGAAGGACTGGTAAATATCACATTAGCCTACACAACTAACTTACAATTTTGTTCATTAATTAGTTAATGCTAACGAAATGCATATGTTTTAAATAGGTATTAGAGTTTTCGAACTATCGAGATCAACTTAATTAATATACGAGTAATTAGCACCAATGTTGAGTTACTTTAAAGTAACACAAAATACATCCTTGCATTTTTTGCTCAAATCTTCACAGTGTAGGTTGGTCAGTAGAACAATAACTGATTGCATACTTTTGGAATGTTGTTACACTATGTGATACCTGTAATTGCTTACGTGCCTTAGTATTTACAGACATTTAAGTAAATTATATGCTGTAAGTAATCAGGCTGTTGCAAGCAAAGTGCACACGGTAGATTGAGTTAACTGAACAACCGACAGCCTGACTGCTTAGAGTGCTATTCGACTCATAACAAATATACTTTATGCTCATACACAAAAGCGACACAGGTCAACGGCAGAGGTAACATGCCGCTCGTGTATCTGACTGAGCACCGTTCTCAAATACACGAGTAGCACGTTATCGACGGCAGCCGCCGACGCGTCGACAGTTGCAGTTGCCTCTGCCGATGACGCATGCAGCCTCTCGTGTCATCGTGTGTATGCATACTTACACTGTTGCCGTACATAATACCTAATAGGAATAGCCTTTGCAAACAGGATATAGGACAATACTTAGTACAATGCGTGCCACGAAAGATGAGACTTGACCCCGCCTCCCCCGCTCTTTCCGCCGCCCCTATGACGTCCGGTCACGTCCCGCACTCAGACCTCATACCGCTAAAGATACCTAAAATCGTGTACTGCGCATGTCAAACCACGTGGTGTGTCAAGTCTCATCTTTCGTGGCACGTATTGTACAGTATTTTGATATTTTCACTCTATATTTACAAGAAAATGTACAAATAAAAATTACTGTATTATCCATTGACAAGCCCTCTCCATCAGTCAATCCTTTCAAGTTTTTTAGATAAAAAGCAAAGTAACTTGAATGCTCATTCCGATTTAGAATTTTGAATAGGTAAGTAGGTCCAATTCTCTCTTTAACTCATTTTTTTTAGTTTCCGAGAAAGGAAAATATCGTGTGCTTAGACATTTCTCTCCAAACGCAACGGCAACAATGCAAGTAAAAGTTTCCAGCTTATGAGCTAAATGAGTACAAGAACGAACGCATCGAGTGCGCGGGCACACGTGACGTCACGCGTATATTCAAGATGGCGGCGCGCACAAGATGTCTGGCGTCTGTAGGGGAGGGCACGCGGCCACCAGGAGCTCGCCACCGCTCTCCGTGATAGGCACCGCTTTGTGGTAGTTTATGAGATCAGCTGTAAACAAAATGTTGTAGATTAAATATTATTATTTTAAAGGTTTCAAAGCGGGAATTCGAAAGTTTTCTTGGGACGGCTTAGTAGAGTAAGATGGAAGGCTAGATGTTATCTTAGAGAGTGCTTAAAATACCGTGGGTTGGGTACAGACATCAGGTAGTGCTTGCACGCACCGGGTCGCGGTACGTGACGTCACACTCTCCAGCAGTATGCTTGTGACTACATACCGAGCGTGTCGTGCGCGACGTGTCCGGTGGGCAGCAGGCGGTAGGCGCGCGCCGCCTCCACCAGGTAGTGCTTGCACGCACCGGGTCGCGGTACGTGACGTCACACTCTCCAGCAGTATGCTTGTGACTACATACCGAGCGTGTCGTGCGCGACGTGTCCGGTGGGCAGCAGGCGGTAGGCGCGCGCCGCCTCCACCAGGTAGTGCTTGCACGCACCGGGTCGCGGTACGTGACGTCACACTCTCCAGCAGTATGCTTGTGACTACATACCGAGCGTGTCGTGCGCGACGTGTCCGGTGGGCAGCAGGCGGTAGGCGCGCGCCGCCTCCACCAGGTAGTGCTTGCACGCACCGGGTCGCGGTACGTGACGTCACACTCTCCAGCAGTATGCTTGTGACTACATACCGAGCGTGTCGTGCGCGACGTGTCCGGTGGGCAGCAGGCGGTAGGCGCGCGCCGCCTCCACCAGGTAGTGCTTGCAGCGCACCGGGTCGCGGTACGTGACCGCGTAGCCCCACACGCGCTCTGACACTCGCACTAGGAAGCTGCCGGCCGCGCAGCCGGAGAGGGCCGCCTCGGCTTCTGACCGACTGATGAGACCTGGTAAAAAAAAATGTTTTGTGAATGGGAAACCTCTCGCTAAGGAGAGACCAAATATGTCTTCTGAACTTGTCGAACGAAGCCATCAACCCTCAATTTTAAACACAGTGTAATGTGAGGTCTTACCATGGAACCAGTCAACAGGCTTGTTGTTCTCATCGAGTCCGACCCCTCGCTTCAGCTCGTGAGTCTGGAACCACTCCACCACTGCCTCTCTGCTGGGTGGTTTGCCCGCTATAACAAAACACCAAATAATTAGCGTCTTTCCTGTTTCTAGTATGACCAATACCTCCTCCTCCTCCTCCTTGCTCGACTAATATCTCCTTTCTTAAATGATGTCCATGCCGTTTTCGTATTTACCTTCTGTTGTGTCTGGTGGTGCGGGAAGATTAGCACTTCGCCGATGTGCCTCTCTTGCCGCGCGGGCTATTTCTCGTATGCTTGCTTCCGCTTCTTTTGCTTTGCGCTCTGAAAGGGAAAAACCACAATTTTATTGCGTTCGTGTTTAAGAAGTCTGGCTTTATGCACAAAGCAGCATACCGCAGCTGTTCTCTAAGTTGTACAACTATGATAAATGATTTTATTTCTGTAAGTACTCGTAGGTTTGTACAAACTCTTTCACACGTATATCCCATAATCATATTTAAAAAAAAAACAAGACGAGGTCGACGTTTTCTGTCTGAGTACTCTGAGAATAAAGGCTGAAACAATCTCAAACGTCACATCTTGGTCAGATCATGTAAAAGACCATGTAGATTGGTGTCTGAAATGGTATTTCAAGGAAAAGACCATAAAGATTTGAGTGGATCTGTCCAGTCAGTGCACGCATTTGTGAGTAATCGTGTAGCTCAAATCAGAACGTGTCCCGCTATCCGCGTGACGTCGCATAGAATGTCCCAGAACATTTTTGTCGGCGCGTGACGGGGCGCCTAGCCACTTATACACGACTCGTGAGCTCTCGAGACTCGTAAGACAAGAAATTTCTATGGACCGGTAGAAAATTAATTACTGTTTCTTCAAGTGGACAGACCACGGTACTACATTACACACTTGTTTAGACGTTTGCGTAGGCCGCATAAAATACTCAAACTAAATACGGCACATCGAGTTTCAGAAAAAGTCCAGCTATGTAGAGCGTCGATTTTGACACTCAGGTGTTACAGTCTCTTTCTGATCTTTGGTATATTCACATCGAGAACTGTAGGAACATAAAGTAAAAGACATATGTACACACCCTGGTCCCGCCAGGTCGCGTCGTGCGTCTGCGCGGCATGGTGCGCGAGTCTCATGGCCCTCGCTCGCTTGGCTCTCAGTCCCCGTAGTATGTCGCCAGCTCTGGCGGCGGCTACACGGCGCTCCCAGGCCGCGACCAGCACGCTGACGCCGTCGCCGCCTGCGCCCACGCCCATGTCCTGAACACACAGGGGCGTCTTTGGAGACACTCTTAAAGACTAAACAGTTTGATAGAAACGTGACAGATTTTGAATTTCTGAAATTTAAGTGAGAAGAATGGAAACTTATAGTTAGCAAAAGTGTGATATGCGGAAAATGATGTAGATTTCAAAATTGATTACTGGTTTGTGGGAATTCGTGACCTGCGTGGATAAGTTGTACACTGAAGTATGTTGTACACAGAAGTAGCGATTTAATTCATTTAAGATATCAAGTAACTAAAGCTAGTAGTTACACTTGACACGAAAAGGTAAAATTAAATAATGTTACATGAAGAGTAAAACTAATAGAAACACGAAGCTCGCCGTAAACTATTACGGCGAGCTTCGGCGAGTAAAATATGATCGGGGGTCAGAGAGAACCTCGCACGATCGTAGTTCAGCACAGACTGAAGCTCAGAACTAAAGCTCTCCCACATCTCCCGTTCACTAGACAAAGGAAGCGGCAAAACGATTTTACACAAAGGCCGCGGCACATTTTAAAAGTACAATAATAAAACACGAGAAATGCAAATGGGTACAATACAAGACAACTAAAAATAACAGAACAATGAACCTTAACTAACAATAGCAAATGGGTACAATACAAGATAACATAATAGAACATTGAAGAACCTTAACTAAAAGTAAAGAATCATGAAAGACAATAGTACCTATAACTTAAATCGCTTGCAGATGTGATTCGTGGGAAAAACACAAAATGAAACTTTCTAAAAATAATTACAATAAGTTCCTCTATAAAAATATTACATTCTTAAAACTATGCAAGGGATGGGTACGTAAGACACAGTCCCTACAGGTTCTTAAGTCAAGTTATTTTCCTGCTAAGAATAGTTCTTTTAATTTGACGGCAGAAAAATAAACTTATGGAATGAATAAATGGAAAGAAATGAATTTGAAACTGTCTGGGTGGTCTTCCATAGTGATTATAGAGCTATCATGATTCTAACTTGTTAGTGCGAAATGAAAATGGGTATGATATCATGCATTGTGATAATTATTTTTGATATCGTCCGGGATAGTGCATTAAAACGACAGTACTGTTTTACAAAAATCTATAATTAATTAAAATTATTTAATCATTCATATGATATACACATAATATTATATTCTTACATGAGAAAACTTATTACAAAAATATTTTGCACATTATAAGCATGTTTACATTCAATTAACAATTGTTCTTCGTCCCACGCTAGGTAGGGACTGTTTTATAAACCTCGACTGCCTAGCAGATAGTCAAGAAAAGAAATTGCGAAAGGATAAGTAAACAAGTACAAGTGTAGTGTTCAAAATTAAGGCGCTACCTCGAAAATAAATCGTAGCGACTGATCTACTAATCGAGCGAAAGTGATGCAATTACTTTTGAAACGCAAAAGAAGAGAGATGGCTATAATGTGCGTACTCTTGGCATAAAACGACGTATGTGCCAAAACGAATTTACTCCTTTTTAACAAAATAAGTGAATTAAATTTAAAACTACTTTGAGTAAACTTTGATATGATAATTCTCTACGTCTTAAAGTAAATTCCATTGAATAACTCTTAAGCGTTATGCCGTGATGTCGAAAAAAGTAAAAAAGTAGATATAACCTTGCATTTCTTTTGTATCGAGAAAAAATCATTGAATCGTGTATTCCTTTTACATCATACTAGACCAAAGAGTCAAAAAACATATACCAAAATATTAAATTCTTATTCCACATACTTAACAAGTTACACGAAATAGAAAAACGACATTTTTTCAATATATCACCTTAAACAAAAAGTGACTGAACTTTCAGCGTCTATATCAATTTCAGGGCAGTTTCAAGGCGAGTTTAATATCTAATTGTGTGCATCTACTTTGTTCGCGCAGTAGGTAGTTAAATACCCATCCCGCATTTGCAACTGCTTCAATAGACACAATAGGTGACCATATAGTGATGTCTTCGAGGATCTCACGACAAAAGACAATCAGGAAGTGGTATATGTTAGATAGATTATACTAAGAGTTAAGACTTGCGACCTCATCGCGAGTGAAGCTCATGATTAAGTGCCTCCACCCGAGGTTGAGTCCAAAACAAGCACTTTTGAAGAAGTAGAAGATGCAGAAAGCGTTTCCGACACGAACAAAATAGAACCACACCCTAAAAATAACTAGACTTAGTATGACAACGGTGCTACTAGCTACGCCTTCAACTGACCTGCAGTACGTCTCTCTTGCCCTCAATAAAGTTAAAGTGCAGCGTGTTCTTGTTGAGGTCTAGCTTCAGGGAGTCGTTGAAGTCGGGCTTGTCTCCCAATTCGTCCCCCTCCAGCTTCACGTCGGGCTCCAGAGCTTCGATCCTCTGCCGCAGTTCGTCCACCGTGCAGTAGATCTCTAGTGTGTCTTCTAGCGGGTCTATCGTTTTCGGGGATAGGTCGAATTTCTGGAAAGAGTGAAACTTTTTCGTTTTAGCTTGATGTAATCCATGTTTATACTAAAAACAGTTCTGTGTAGACTAAGCTTGGTTCCAATACTCTTCGCTTGCATGAGATTGACGAAATTTTTTTGGAAAATTTGTCCTGAAATATTGAGGAGAAAATCACACTTCCATTTTTGTGTGGAATTCGCGAGGATATCCTTCGCCTGAGAAAGTTGGGGGTAAGTTAGACTCCTAACGATTATTAGAATGAAGAATTTCGGGTTCGAGATACACAAGTGGAATGAAACGGACAGCAAAGCAGGACCATGAAAGAAGTTCTCTAACCTGTTCTAAATCATCGAGCGGCTTATAATCGATGAGCTGCGTGAGCTCCTTCTCCACGGACTTCCTGAGCTGTTGCACCTCCTGCCGCGCCTGCGCGATGGCCTTCTCCCGCGCCTCCTCCGCCAGGATACTCTCTATCGACTTGTCGTCGGGGTGCTCACCCATCACCCATACCTGTAACATTCAAAGCAATATTCATTATTTCTAGTACTTTTTTAGGCTTCCATTGCCAACCTGAAGAAGTTATTCGGATTACTGCATATAGTTAGTCGTATGCCAATATGATTGGTAAAATACAATAAAGACTACCCAATTCGTCAAACAATGATACGGTTTGCACACGTTTTGATATTAGAACATATATATTTTAGAGAACATATTTATTTTGAGAAACATTGGTGCTACTATAATAAAGCACAAGACGAAACAGTTGGCAAGACAAACAATTTCCAAATACGCCAAAATCATAACAAAATTGACAAAACAATATCAATGACGATAATCGTCAAAACGATATTAAGTTGGGTATTGTCTGCAAAGGTCGAATGTTTGATCAAACAATGGAAGCAACCTTCAAATGATGGCCATATGATATGTTCGAAGGTCTTCCAATAAGCTATCGAATAACGCGGATGTAAGTTATATTGCCAATTCTGTACATCATTGTTTAGCTATGAAAACTGACTTCTGTGACAACTTATGAACGACTTTGATTTAAATTGAGTTGCTGATTGTAAACCGTAGGTATTTTCAAGTAGAGATTGCCGTCATAATCTCCATTATTATGTAATGGGCATAGCGTAATCTGATAAATCTGATCACGTGAGATACATACATATATACAAAAATATGCGCGAATTCTGTGTCATACATTCATTTTTATTTAAATTGTTGTCTTACGTATTGCAAGTCTTACATGTAAACTTTGACACTCTTCGGCAATAAATAATTTTAATGTTCCTCACCCATGGCTCTCCGTTCTCTCCCGTGAGGAACTGCACCTGTTTCTTGCCATTCTTCTGGAACTTGGGCCTCTCATCCTCTTTGCCCACCTTCTCGTCCCAGAGCTGCCAGCGACGCACCTGGAATGTTAATGGAATTTGTTAAGTTCACCTCTGTATTTTGGAGTATACACTCGTATTTGGGGGAGGTATATGTCTCGTAGTGGACTTCAATCGGCTGAAATGATAATGAATAATGATGATAATTAGGGCTATAAACTCTGTAATGCTCGACTATTCTTCACCTCCTATTCTGCCCTCTGTTACCCAAAACATACAGTCAAAGTGATCTCTGCGCTGCCACTGATGACGCCGTGGCCATTGATGCATAATCATGCCAGCGACACGAAGAAAAAGATTTACAAGCCCAACTAAAGGCTCCTACAAACAGGCGCGACACACGATATAATCGCGCGCGACACAAAAGCATTACTCGTTGCGCGACTTGCGGTGCCTTCGTGTCGCGTGTCATGTCGCGCCTGTTTGAATTAGCCTTTAAACACGCACGGATTTTGTATTGCCCGTCGTTTTCATAAAAATAAGCACGCGTTTGATATGAGTTCGATGTGTCGATGTAAATTCACGACGAATGGAAGAAAATATATTTAGCTAGAAAAGGGTTCATCCCTTTTCTAGCTTGAGATGATCACAGATAGAGATGTAGGTAAGCACAGGACCGAAATAAATTGGGATAAGGAGAATGATACCGATGATGAAACATACATAATTCTCATGATCATATCCAGTACATTTATATCAAAAAGTTGCTGTAACAAGAGACTATCACAATCTATCGTCTTTCAAATCTTGCACCTAATCAAATCCGAATCATAGATCCGCATTGCTAATCTACATAAACCATTGCGGTCATCAACTTAACTATAACAAAACAATCGCAGTTAGAAGCAGTACCATTAAGTAGTATTATTGTTAGATGCAATCTATGGCGTCACGAATCGACAGTCCATTCAGCATAGGAGCTGAATAAAAAACGACCTTGTGCCAAATTGAAAGCCGGGCTGAACATAGAACAAGTGCTGGGTACATTTGAAGAATAAACTATGCAGTTGAATTATGTAACAGCGAAGGTTTCAAAAGGAGTCCTAATGATATTTTTTGAGATTATGTACTTTCAGGATAGAGTGACTCTCATTCACATTTTTTCTGCGGTTCTTAAGGGCTTAAAAAGTTTCAGGTTGGCACATCAAGCTACCCGAAAATGTCAAATTTTCCCAATCAACTTTGAACCAATACTTTAGCAATTAAGTTGAAAATCTATTCAAGAAATTTGACAGCTTGTAGTAGCTTGATGTGCTGGCGTGACCTAAGAGACACTAGACTGTGGGTACTTACACATTTTCATAAGTGTCGTCTAGATAGTAGAAATAACATAGTTAATTTTATTAATTTAATAACATTTCATTAATTCTTCCTTCTGAAGAAGTCGTGAAAAGTTTTACAGGAAGTAAGAGTTCAATACTCAATTCTTTATTGCATTCCATATTATGATGTTGTGTATAACAAAGTAAAAGATCACGATGGACCCTGTCGGGCAGAGCAAAATTTGGACAGAGGAAGAGGGCTAAGTAGCAATGCAAGCAATTCAATCCTACTATCACACTAATATTATAAAAGGCGAAAGTTTGTGAAGATGTTTGGATGTTTGTTACTCAATCACGCGTAAACCGTTGAACAGATTTAGATGAAACTTAGCACATAGATAGACCATTTCCTGGATTAACACATACTTAGAATACTTTTTATCCCGATATTCACCCCGGGATCGAAATTTACGCGGGTGAAACCGCG
Organism: Luperina testacea; assembly: GCA_927399505.1. Classification (NCBI taxonomy): domain Eukaryota; kingdom Metazoa; phylum Arthropoda; class Insecta; order Lepidoptera; family Noctuidae; genus Luperina; species Luperina testacea. The sequence goes on from OV656774.1 coordinate 3,458,922, forward strand.
GGGCGCTACTAGTATTATTATAAATTATTATAATATTATATATATATATATTATAGATGTGTTTAATTGGGTGTATGAGTTAACTTATCTACGTATGTAAAGTGATGTAATCCTTTTTACCCATGACGCACGGTACAGAGACGGTATCTGCGTTTGGGGTGAGAGGATGTGTTTGTTGTTTGCAATGTTGCCATTTATCTCCAAAACTACTAGTCCAATTTATTAGAAAGTTTTATTGGAAGTGAAAAACAAAATCGGACTCGTTTATATACCGATGCAAAGCGGTATTTTGACAGTGGTAGAGTATATGAAAATTATACTTGTTACATCATTTATTATTTTAACAGTCATCCATACATTTGTGACGATTGTTTTTTACCACAATTATATTGAAACGCATTAGAAAAGGCATTCAAATTGGATGAGATAATATTTAGGTGCGTGCTATAGTAAAACGCAAAAACGTTTGCAAAAAATGTAAACAAAGCCTTTGTTAAGAGTTCGATTGAATTGAACAGATTGTAGTAATAAGTAATTTAATTACACGCAGTTGTTTCATTATGAAATATCTTACGGTCGGAATTGTTATTGTTTTTTTTTTTTAACTTAAGGTTTCTGACATTCTTAGAAAAAAAAAACAGTTGGTAAAGAATTATAGACATCGATTCTCTATCATTTCTAGTGAGTTTTTATGAGTTTTAGCACAGAATAACTAATAGTACTTACTAACGTAGTTTTAGTGAGGTATATTATAGTGTGTAGTGTGTTCGATTATTAGAAGTTGTTTCGAGTCTTTCGAGTGGTTTTGGTGCGTGATAAGTACCTACCTACCTACATATAAGACTTCTTTTAACAAACTTATTCAGAAGACTAAACGCAGAAACCTTTTTTCATAAGGTCACCTACAATGTCACCGATTCCAGATTTTTTTTGTTTTTTTTTTTGTTTTCCTGAATCAAATTTTTTTTTATATATAATGTCCCATGTATCATCACACTTTTTCCAGATTTTTGTCGAAACTAAGTGTCTCATAAATACGAGTTAAAATTAGTATCCCGTTTTATAATGTTCAAAGCTATGTAGGTACTTAACTAGCTTTAGTAATTCTTAACAAATCCTGTCGTGGTCAGGCTGTTATTGGAATGCTGCATCAAGGTTGCGCGAAGTTGACCTCTGCCGTCACCTCAGGGCCCACATTCATTAGCCAGGATATTGTTTGTAATACAATCTTAGCTTTGATCATCTACGACCTGGGGGCTTACTCTCCAAACTAATTTTAATTCCAATGAGATGCCAATATGTTTCCAATCTTAATTTTACAGTCACGTGATTCGGTACTCTTGAAAACAATATTGTCAACAATTACCCCACGCCAAGCCCGAACCCAATTCCACATAGTTCTCCAAAATGGACACCCAATCTAAAAATCATTTGGCGCTAGCATCGAACTCAAGAGTACGAAATTGTAAATACAAAAACGTCACAATTCCAATGTCGATCTATCGGAATTAAATTGAAGAGTAAGCACCCTGGGTACCCCAATGTCTGATCGTTTTTTGTTTCAATCTATCCTGCCTTTTCCCAGTTATCGGGTCGGTTTCTAGTCTAACCGGACGCCGCTGAATACCAGTATTTTACATGGAGCAACTACCATTTGACCTCCACAACCCAGTAACTAGGTAATAAGATACCCCTTGGTAAGACTGATTGTGAGTTTCGGGTTTCTGACCACCCGTAACGACTGTGAAAATTCCACGAATGACAGCTGGGACCAACGGTTTAACGTGCATTCGAAGTAGGTGTGTAATAGAAAATAAGAATTCAATTACTGCAGAGGAACTATACAAACACAGGCCAACAACAAATGGTCAAAAAGTTTTAACGTTTAAAACTCAGACAGAGAGGAGTGGAGGCCTTCATCAAGGATTGCAAAGGAAAGCAAAGAGCAGGCTAAGAAAAGAAAACTCAGACAGAGACATTACAAATTACAGTACCCGGCGATAAATATTGCACATCGACCTTTACCTTTTTTTGTATTTTATACAAAGAATAAAAATAATTATCAAAAGGAGCAATTCATAATAGTTTTAACAGCTCCTAATAGATACCGGACGGTTTGTATTTCGTGCGACAGAGATAACGCTCTACGAAGCCGAAATTAGCCGATTGTCTCTTTCCAAAGGTCGATGTGCAATATTTATCGCCGGGTACTGAACAAAGCTTTAAGGCGAAAGCGCCAGGGTAGCCCGCAAAATTCAAATTTTCTTACGTTTTTTGCAATTTGCTGGTCAGTATTTAGTTGTACGATGATTAATATATGAATCGCGGCCGTAACTAACATGTATTTACAGAATTATAATCATTAAAGTCATCAACACAACTCTCTAAGACCACGTAAGTCCAAAGAAAAACTGTTTCATGAAATTATCATTCTTCGGACTTACGTGGTCTTAGAGAGTTGTGTTGATAACTTTCATGATTATAATTCTGTAAATACATGTTAGTTACGGCCGCGATTCATATATTAATCAACGTACAACTTAATACTGACCAGCAAATTGCAAAAAACGTCAGAAAATTTGAATTTCGCGGGCTACCTTAGCGCTTCCCCCTTAATACTAAATCGTTCTGTAGCTAGACAGTCAGTCGCCACCCATTTCAACAAACACTGTATACATAGTTGAACGGAAGCTATAAATAAGCCATTTATTCAAATGACCTTCCTGCCTAATGAACCTAATGAAATCCTAATCATTAGAATAGGCTATGAAAAAAATACCACAAAAAAACTAATGCTCTATTTACGCCACGACTACTATTAGTATATACTCGGTATAGTCTAATTGTATATATCCGTGATGACTCAGACCCCCTCGGGCTCTCGTAAATACGAAACTTGTTTCAAATTAGTGTAGAAGTGGCGAAAATTAAGATACAAACACAAACGAAGAACAGCGTCTGTAACAACCTCCTTTATTCAATAAACTAGCTTCCACCCGCGATCTCATTCACATGGAAATCGTAAGATCCACAATATACTAAACTAACAGTCACATTTTCATAAAAACTCTCTCGGCTCGACCCACCGCGTCGCATCGCATTGTCCGCCCGCGCTATCGTTTCGTTTACGCTTAGCGTTATTTCTGACTTTTTTATTACTCCTAAGGGTCGTAGCGTGATGCAGCCTTCCTCAACAATTGGGCTATGAAATGCAAAAATATTTTTTTCAATCCCGACTGATTGTTTCAGAGCTACTGAAAAGTTTGTCTGTTACAAAAAAAGTCAGAAAGAACCATAGACATAAATATAAATTTTTATTTTTTTATTTAAATATCATAAAACAATACGAATATTCTCATGTTCATTATTTATTATCAAGTAGGTGTAGAAAAATTTAGGGTTTAACTATTAGGTATTTATTTTAATCTGTGGTTAAGAAGTGAACACGGAACTTTTAACGGACGTGACGGTGTCGATTCACGATATCCTAAAAGACTTACGCTGTAATTGCATATCAAATTGTAAGGCCTTGAGTTATATTCTTTAATAGATATACATTTGAAGGGGTTAAACAGGCGACACGACACGCGACACAAAGGCACCGCAAGTCGCGCAACGAGCGGTGCCTTTGTGTCGCGCGCGATTATATCGCGTGTCGCGCCTGTTTCTAGGAGCCTTTACGCTGAATTAATCTAATACTAGACTATCACTACGCTTGGTAGACAATATCCTCACTTTAACTCAAAGCAAAGTATGTTAGGTGAACGGACAGCTAGTATCCAACTGCCTGGGCACCGATGACGTCATACTATACATACTACAATCAACAATCGTCCAAAAATCTTGAGTGATTTTAAAGTTTCTTTTTCTTAATGTGTGTATGGATAACAGCTCATGAAGTGGCAAAAAATTAGTCTGACAGCAAGGTTGGATAAGTCACTCTTAATAACTCAAGAAATTATTAAACACACATATTTTTATGAACGGTACTAAACAAAAGGCATAGTTTTCCTAAACAACTCCAATTACAGTTACTAGCAATTGACGTAACGTTTACAGGAATATCAATTGACATTCATTGTGTCATGGCGTCACCGAAACTCGTAAACTAATGGAAGCGAAGGCGTGTCGAATGACTGTATGCGTATTAATAGAGATAAGATAGTAAAGTGAGTTCTAAGTAGAAAATGTTTTGATAACACAGAGACGTAAATGTAGATGGGGAACTCCGAAAAAGCTCGCAATTCTTGAAAAGGTAGGGCACCCAATATGCATATGAGTGTTATGTTTCATAGATAAGGGATGGGATGGGAGGTTAGGGTGAGAGGGCATCCTCAAGGAAGTGTTGAACGACCGACTGTTAGTCTTAGATGCACATTTCATAGTCTGAATTTCGTCAATCATTATCAAACCACCTTCACTTGCACCTTCGGTTTGCTTGTCATTCCAATCCTCGTAGACAGCCATAATAAAAATCCTGCTCAAACCGCTAAAAGGGATAACCAGATAACCGTAATATGATATACGGAAAAATATGAATAAGATGGGATCTTTTACCTGTTCCTCCCTCATCTTGCAGAAGAGCGTCTGCTTCTGCGTCTCGTCGAGCTCGGCCAGGATCTCGGGGTCCACCCACATGTCGCGCAGGATTTGCTGCAACATGATGCCGGCCCTGATGACAATACAAACAGAGAATGTAACAGTCATTAAGTGTTGAGTCTAGTAGAAAGGTTTGAAGGCAATACAAATAAATGGTTTAGAGATGTTAGAGTTGGCAGTCATATAGTAGGTACCGAGTACACTCACGCGTATAAGGCACACGGCTTTATTCAAAGGCAATTTGCTCCTTGCAGTTGAGCAGTGGTGGCCAAGTGGTAACGGCCGCGACTTACGAGTTGTAGGTCGTAGGTTCGAACCCAGACAGGCGCTTTACTTTGTGCAAATTATTTCATCACCACTGCTCACAAAAACGGTGAAGGAAAACATCGTGAGGAAACCGACATGTCCTAGAACCAAAAATTCGAAGACATGTGACATCTACCAACCCGCACTGGGCCCGCGTGGTGGATTACGGCCCACTGCCTCTCACTGAGAGGAGGCCTGTGTCCCAGCAGTGGGAACATTATAGGCTGATGATGAATTTGCTCCTTTATTTTTTAATGAAATTTTATGTTATTCAACTCAACCCATAGGTTTATGTAAAGTGGCGTATTTCAACGTTGCATTCGTAATTTCACGAAAGAAACGCAATTGAAAATTGCCAAGTGTTGACTGACATATTAGTGCTCATGACTGTACAGTCACAATACAAAAAGAATAAAGAAGTTATGAATCTTTATTTACTCTACTTTAGGTGCTCGATAATAAACATTAGTGACACAATAAACATCATAATATACACAATATAAACCAATACTTAATGTATATGATATAATAACAAATTATATTGTAACTGGATTTGACAGCCAATGCGAACAAATAAAATAGAGTTGACAGCCTCGTAGGTATGTTTGGGGTGTAATGAAATCCGAAGTAGGTAGGCAATCAGTGACAATACATTGCAAACTATAATAATATAGATATGTCATGAAAAACAAAAAATGTACTGATGAATATTTTTAATAGGAAATAACGAAATGCAAGTGTTTTAGATAACCCTACAACGTGGTGTTTGTGTTGTGACCCTGAACGCAGTAAAAGAAATAAACGTAGACAGGCAATACAAATATTGATAGTAACTAAGGCTGCCATCAGACGGACTGCATCGCAGCAACCGCGCGCAGTCGATATATCAACTGCATGCAGTTGTACGATCGACTTCGTTCAGTCATGATATCAACACGACATGACTGTTCAGTCATGACTTCATTTGGTCGGCTGCATTCGTGTGAAGTCAATATTCACTGCATACAGTCGTGACTACAGCTAAATACGCTGTCGGCTACAGTCGTGTAGTGTCGACACACGCTGTCCATCGCTAACCGCATACAGTTAGTATGTGTAACGTCTGTGCTTCCATTTCGACGTCAAACCTTACACTGGGGTTACCACTGGCCCGGAACAGGTCAGTAAGAGTCTGACACTCCCTTCCGCTTCACCCAGAGCGAGAGGGGTCAAATGATGATTTCCCATCATCAAAAAAAAAAACTTCTGGGCTAGATGCATAGCGTCAACTGCGCAAAGTCAGATCCGACTGCAGATAACTGCATGCAGTCCGTCTGATGGCAGCCTAAGGCAATTTTATTTCACCGAGAATATCAACCAGATAAAAGCTCTTTAGCTTGTAGATATAATAATTTTATCGGGTAGGTCTTACGTCTTATTATTTAACTAGCTTCTGCCCGCGACTTCGTCCGCGTGAAATTCGTAATTTCCCCAAAAAATTTCGAAAATTATGTATAATTATGATCTTTTTCATTTATTTCTAGATAAATAAGTATTCGGGCCAATTTTTAGGTTTACAAAACAAATGAAGAAAGAATATGGGGAGGCCTTTGCCCAGCAGTGGAACAATAATAACGAAAAAGAAAAAATAACAAATAAATATTGATTTTTCATAATAAACTGGATCCCTGCTTTTCACCCCCAGAGAGATGGAATACGAAAAAATCGTTTGGGGGTGGTCATTATTTAACTGATAGATTATTTATAACAATTTTCGAGTTAATCATGCTACGCAGTAAAATCCTCCTTGTAAAATTAACTACCCCTTTTCCATACCCCGTTAGCGTTCCTGCACACGATGCCGTCACCGCGCCGTCGCCGCGCCGACGCCGCACCATTACACTGTAGATACGAGTCGCGCGAAGCCCGCCACCGCGCCGTCGCCGCGCTGCCACCGCGCGCGTTTTTACTGTTTCATTCATTCCATTACCGGCCGCGTACGAACGTGCACGCCGCGTAATTTCCCATGAATGAATCAAACAGATAGGGAGGGGAACGCGCGCGGTGGCGGCGCGGCGGCGGCGCGGTGGCGGGCTTCGCGCGACTCGTATCTACAGTGTAATGGTGCGGCGTCGGCGCGGCGACGGCGCGGTGACGGCATCGTGTGCAGGAACGCTAAGGGATACATTTTCCAAAAACCATGATACACGTTATGCTTTGCTTATGTCTTAAGTATAAATACTAAGTTTCGAATTAATCGGACAGCTCGTTAAAATTCTTCCATACAAATTTTGACACCCCCCAATCCCCCTCTAATGGGTAGTTTAAAAAAATGCCATACTTTATAATTTACTTAGATAAATATTCGTGCCAAGTTTCAAGTTTATTAACTCGAGGAATAAGATTTTTTATACAAACAAAGTCCCTCCATTTCATCTTATTATTTAATAATATAAGAATTTATTATTCCAATTGAAAGATAAATTCCGACTTCCATGTATAAAGGTGTGCGTTGTTGCCATTCATCTGCGTAGCCTTTTCCCAACTATGTTAGGGTCGGCTTCCAATCTAACCGGATGCAGCAGAATATCAGTACCTACTTTACATGGAACGACTGCCTAGCTGCCTCTTGCCATTTATTGAACTTATTACACGTTTGCTCGATTTGGCAATAAAACTCGTGAACTTGACGTCAAAAGGGATCAATAATAATTATGACACGATCAAAGAAAGTGTTAGTGAAGACGATGATAAATCATGACGATGACTAGAGCTTTCTCCGTGTGATCATAATATTAATGTTTATTCCATATCGTCAAAATTTTGCAATCTCATCATATCAGCATAATTTCAACGAAAGTAATTTGGAGCCAGTAAAACGGTCAATACACATTATGTTTCTTACAAAACTACATTATGTTACACCGGTAAACAAATCTGTAGGTATCTATAATATTAATAAAGCTGAAGAGTTTGTTTCTTTTTTGTTTGTTTGTTTGAACGCGCTAATCTCTGGAACTACCAATCGGTTTTTTTTTTTTTTATTTGGTAGCTCAATTTTTGAGAAAGGCTATAGGCCGTTTAGCATTACGCTAGAACTTTTAGGAGCCGAGCAAAAAGAAAAAAGTCAGAAAGAACGCTAAGCACAAACGAAGTAATAGCGCATGCAGGCGATGCGATACGACGCTGGTGTAGGTCGGGGAGCAATCAACTTCACGCGGATGTCGCGGGAGAAGCTATTTAAATAATACTAATGCTACGCTAATTAATACATACTCAATTTTATGGAATGAGACCATTAAAACGATTAACAGAAACTGCATGAATACCTTGAACAATAAATAAACACACAACCATAACCAAGAAAGAGTTAAGACCAACAAGCAAGATAAAACTACAAGCTCTAAGTACCGAACCCCTCAAGGCATTCCCAGATCCTAAACAACCAGCTATCGACAGTGAAAGCAAACTACACCTAATTAGTGTATTTCCCGTTCTACGTTCTAGCCGAACAGTTGACGTGATGACCTGTAATAACTGTCATGGCGGCGCGACAGTTCCGCATGGAACTCGTTGACCTTAAGATAATATGTGCAAATGTAAACTTGTTGAAGTTAATAGATTAGCAGACAAAGGGATCGTAGGTATGTGCTAATGAAACAAGGAAACCCGTAAGCTAATTGATAGGCAACATAACATCACGTCTGGACTCCTTGTGGCTGTAAGGGTAGGCAGTAGTGGATCAGTACAGCGATTTTTCGCAAGTTAGGTTTAAATCTCAATCTATTGTCATCCACCGGGCATAAATCCCTGGATACCTAATCCTACTGAGAAATAATATACATACTGTATAGATACTTCGCTATAGAAAGATACTACATAGGATTTTTATAAATTTTAATATGGTACGTATTTAATTGTAAAGTTTAGTAAAGATGGCGTCATCTATGTCTCTGGGTATGTTTGTATTATTGAATAGCGATGACTGATTTTCAGTTTGCTTGGATTTTGTAATATAATATTTATTGTATTGTGCTTGAATGGTATGATGTAATTAGTCATAGTATTTGTATAATTATTTAATCAGAGGTTTGCGGTTCTATTTCTTATTCAAAAACAGCATAATTTGTATGTCCATAATCCGTTATTACATCTGAATTTATATGCCAAACTATTTGATCAGATATATCAGTAATGTTCTTATAATCTTTATCTAACGACTCAATAGTCTCTAACCTCGCCATATTTCGTAAGACTACAGCTCAACCTGACTCCTACAATATGACTGAATATGAAATCTATTATAATTAAATCAATCGTTTTTGTATTAGTTTCATAATAGTACATTACGATATTAGTGCGTAAAGATGGTTATAACATGCGAGGCGGAATTTCAGCCCGAGCCGAAGGCGAGGGCGTAATTGAGCCGAGCATGTTATAACCATACGCACGTATATCGTACGACGTTTTTTAACACATTTGCGAGGAAACAGAAAAAAACATTTTATATTTTGTTCATTTTTAATTATTGAAACAGTTAGTGAAATTACAATTGTTAAAATGATACGTAGTTGTAGTTGGTTTTTTAATTATGTTTTTATTATTATTATTACTATTCATAATGTCATTGTTTTGTGTTAGGGTAAATGTTGGAGACGACGAAACTTCTTGAAAGGCGGCAGAAGAGCATTGTAATTCGTCATTAGTTGTAAATAAAAAAGTATCATCAGTAGAAGTAGAGGGGCGCGGCTCAGGGCAAAACTTCTTCGTTTGTGGCTCCAAATTTATTGCCTGAGTTATTTTGGCACTTATATTTGCTTTGTTTTGGATGGAATCTTCTACATAAGATTCTGCTACTGCGTTAGAACGCCACCCGCCATGCCGCTTTAAAGTCAATATATCAGCTCCCGAATCAGCAAGTAATGTAGCTGACGTTCTTCTGAAACTGTGCCCTGTATAACAATCAGCATCCGGCAATCCTAAAAACTTGGCGACTTCCTTTGGCATGGCACCGAATTTATTTATGCCAATAGGTTGCGCAGTACATTTACCTTTTTGGTAATTCTGAAAGAAATGATTATTTTTTGTCTTAGTCGTACGCAGAGCTTCATATTTTTTGACCACGTCATAAAATGGGCCGTCGATAATAAAAGATCGGGGTATTTTGTTTTTAGTGTTTGGGATTTTAACTAAAAGCACTTTGCCTTGATTTTCAATGTCTTTTGTGGTAATATTGTGAAGCTCTTGCCGTCTACATGCACCATGAATACCAAATATTAACGCAACCTGAAAATAAATAAAAATGTGTTAGATAAGGTATAGGTACTTAGCTTACAGACGGTCGTTAAAAATATGTAAAAGAGTATGTACAGTAGGTAGATCAATACATAAAATAAGGAGGCAAACTGACCTTTGTTGCCAGGTACTGGCTATCTGGAGCATCTTTTAGAAACTTTTCGACGTCATTTGATGACAGTACCTTAGATTTTTTCTTTATAAAACCATCAGAGTGTCTCTTTAAAAATGCAATGAGATTTGAATATAAATTAATATCGACACCATTTTTCATCTTGAGGGTACTTTTCAGCATAGAATATGTTGTCCACAACGAGCTAGGCTTATATTTACTAGCTAGTTCATTAAAATACGCCAAAACTACATTTTCGGAAAATGACTTGGCATTTTTCATGTTTTTCCACTTCAAGAAATTTTCATACGTGGTTAAGTATCTGTCCTTGGATATTGACGGCAGCAAGCTGTCGCATGCGGTTCGCGCTTCTGTTAGTATATCCGGTGGAGTTGAAGTAATATATTGCTCATCTTCATTATTGAAAGTTGTCATTTTTAGATATTCACAATACAAGTACAAAGAAAAGAAAATTTGAGAAAAATGGCGCGAGGATTATTTTCTGCCGTGGCTGCGTGAAAATGTTGGCAAAGACACTAGAACATGCAGCCAAGTTTTTAAATTACCGAATAAAATGTTTTTTTTTTATTTTAAATAAACTCAATCTGTGAATGCACACTGTTGCTTTCCCGCCATTTTAACAGCGCGCTAGCGCTGCCTACTGACTGGCGCCGCGCGGCGATTAGTTCGAAATTTGAATAGCAACAGCGCGCTGCTCACTAGCAGGAGTCGTGCGGCGGCGATCAGTTCCAAATTTGAAATGGCAAATAATACTGTTATGGAATTTGTATGGACTATAACTTAACTATTTGCTTTGATAACACACGCGTTTTTTATGACCCTCTTTACATATTTAAAACCGGTGGAATTACATCAGCTTTACGAGCAAGGGTGTTAAAATAGTACATTACGATATTAGTGCGTAAAGATGTTATAACCATACGCACGTATATCGTACGACGTTTTTTAACACATTTGCGAGGAAACAGAAAAAAAACATTTTATATTTTGTTCATTTTTAATTATTGAAACAGTTAGTGAAATTACAATTGTTAAAATGATACGTAGTTGTAGTTGGTTTTTTAATTATGTTTTTATTATTATTATTACTATTCATAATGTCATTGTTTTGTGTTAGGGTAAATGTTGGAGACGACGAAACTTCTTGAAAGGCGGCAGAAGAGCATTGTAATTCGTCATTAGTTTGTAAATAAAAAAGTATCATCAGTAGAAGAGGGGCGCGGCTCAGGGCAAAACTTCTTCGTTTGTGGCTCCAAATTTATTGTCTGAGTTATTTTGGCACTTATATTTGCTTTCTTTTGGATGGAATCTTTAAATTACCGAATAAACAGTTTTTTTTAATTTTAAATAAACTCAATCTGTGAATGCACACTGTTGCTTTCCCGCCATTTTAACAGCGCGCTAGCGCTGCCTACTGACTGGCGTCGCGCGGCGATTAGTTCGAAATTTGAATAGCAACAGCGCGCTGCTCACTAGCTGCAGTCACAGCTGGAGTCGTGCGGCGGCGATCAGTTCCAAATTTGAAATGGCAAATAATGCTGTTATGGAATTTGTATGGACTATAACTTAACTATTTGCTTTGGTAACACACGCGTTTTTTATGACCCTCTTTACATATTTAAAACCGGTGGAATTACATCAGCTTTACGAGCAAGGGTGTTAAAAATACTTTTACTTCACTGCTAATGTTTTCCTCTGTAATCTTTTCAGCTATTACTGCACTGTGATGGAGTGATGAAGTGATGACACATGATCTTCCTACAAATAAATAATTTCTTTATTTCAAAAAAGTGACAACAGACATTACATTTACAACATACAGTATCTCAATCATGTAGTACCTCATACATAGGTCCTCTGGCTCCCAAACTAGGTTTATACCTGTGACTTGGGAGTCAAATAAAGATGAAATGTTTATGAGGGACATTTTATACGTATGATTGACCCTATCGATTGGTGCCATAAAAATACAGGGGTTATTATTCGCATTTGAGAAATGTAGAAAAGTTGAAAAGAATTGTCAGTCAACTCACAACGGCTAGAAGTGTGTAAATATGATAAATTGACACTAGAGAATGCTAAATTTGAAGTAAAAGTAATTACTTTACAGGCCACACCTACCCTGTAAGTGTACCTATTTCAGGGTTTAATAATTTAGTACGTGTAGCCATAGAGGTAAAGACTACAGACATTTATGGAGTTGTTTAAGTAATTGCAAATGGTTAGTTTTGCAACAACGTTAAGTATACGTAACATGCTAATAATGTAGATTATGATAACGATCTCTCAAATACCCAAAACAACCCGCTTCCTTCTAATTTGGATATTCTACAACGGAACAGTGATATTGGCAATTTACGCAGTTCCTTTGTTTCGTAACCACAAAGTTCTTCAAATATTTGTAAACTGCGTAATTGGTTTGTTTCCCATTTGAAAGCACAGCACAGTGCCTAGATTAGATTAATAGTATGAACAGAAGTACAGTATCATGTAGTCTACAATTTGATACGGGTCGAAATTAACTGCCCACTTGCATAAAGTATGTAGCTGGTTCTTGATAAGGACAAGTCGGTAACTCGGTAATTACCGATCGTTGCGGATGAAATAGTTCCGTGTTAACTTATGTGCGAGCACATAAAGAAACAGTTAAAACTTGTAACCTTTTCTTTCTGAAGATCAACCTGTAGCGATCTAAGGGCCTTCTCTCTATGTCCGTCGACGAAGATACGATGCCATCCGAAAATAGTGCTATAGATACTTTGGAGTGAACCCCACTCCCGTTTAGTTAACTTTTTCAGGCGCGCAAAAACACATCGGAAGCAAGGGCAAATTTATTTGTTATTATTATTTATTTATACAGTATGGAAACCGCATATGTATATGCAATAAATTATACCACATACTTGTTATCGCCTTTTCTGACGATATACAAAAAACAAACGAAATCGGTCGCGAAGAAAAATCAGCTGTTCCCTACATTTAGAAGAGTTATGCAAACATACGAGTACATGTAGGGAACAGCTGATTTTTTTCGCAACCTTTATTTTACTGCACGCCACAAAAATACATAACAATAAAAATGTAGATCGAATACTACAAAGTATACAATGTGCTGGTGGTGGTGAGTGGTGGTTAATACACAGTTCGGGCCCCAACTAATCTTATGTCCATAGGTCATACGGAGAAGGAAACGCCCGTAACTTCGCCTCCTGTGTGGCTGATAACCCCTTCTTTATACAAGCACCGTATGGTTGGTTTCACAATTCACGAAAACCAACGTAGAGGCTCATTTTAAACGCGCTTACCACAGCTTAACAGTCAGGTAAATAAGACCAACCTTAAATATTTTCCAACTGTTTGGAAAATTCCATCGTTTCCTAAATTTCCCTACAACAGTACGTTTGTTTGAACAACAGACAGAACTATTATCAACATGGAATCTTATCATTCTCTGTTTGCGCTTAGTAATCGCTGCAGAGCCTAAGATCATGTAGGTAGGTACTTCAATTTCCCAAGACTTTAATACTTTTGCTGACATAAGATACAGGGGCATGGAAAAGTAATGGTTTAATTCTGATTACGAAAAAAGAAGGCTTATTCCCAGGCGCTCCATAATTTTATTCCCGGCGGGTCCAAATTAAAAAAGCAATGGGAACAATTTTCGTATTTTTATATTTTAATACAAAAATTGTTCCCATTGCTTTTTAATTAACTAATAAAATTATGGAGCTCTTGGGAATCAATGTATGGAGTGAAATTGTTTGGAGAACATTAGATTTGGAGCTCCTGGGAATAAGCCAAAAAGAACTGTGTCTGTTGTCTTTCAAATGAAAGAAGTACTAGATTTGCCATGGTCGTCCGTGTACAGACGCCAGCACATCAAGCTACTACAATCTGTCAAATTTCTTCAACTTTATCGCTAAAGAGTTGACGATGAAGATAGACGTTGCGTTGTATACAATGTACAGTCCGGTTAAAGTGTTACCGACCACTCGTGGATGGTAACACTTTAACCTGAGTTTGAATAGAATGCAACCCCGTCTTGTACTTTGGTTTTGTTACCACTGCCGTGCGTCCTAATGTACAAAGGATGATAAAAAAAACTTGCCAACTTGAATTTCAACCGCTAAAACAATAGTTAAATGCGAAGTAAACTTTAAAACAAGATGTTCTTTAAAAATAAGTTGATTTTAAATGTCAAGCTTAGTTTTTCCAACATAAGTCGGTCACGAATTCATATTTTAAACTTCTTGTGAGCTAGCCTTAATGATGTAAAACAATCTTTTTCTAAAGAGCGTTTACGCCGTACGACAATTCATACAAACTTTTAAGTCCTTGTTTTTTTAAATGAATGAACCGATTTTAATGAAATTTCATAGTACATACCTAAGCAGGATACAAAGGTCTAAAAATTTACTTAAGAACATTTTCGAAAAATATTGCTACAGCCAAATTAGACCGATTTTAAATGTTCTATAGAAACAGAGATTTCCAGTTATCTTTTTTCAAATAAGATAATATGTATTTCCGAAAATGTTCTTTTGAAACTTTTTAGACCTTTGTATCCTGCTTATGCGTATCGGTTCATTCATTTCGAAAAACAAGGGCTTGCAAGTTTGTATGAAATGCCGTACGGCGTAAATGCTCTTAATAAGATCCCACAGCCTGACAGCTCTATGCGATGTTTCTTTCTGATGGATAAGCTAGCAAATGATGGTTTAGCGTAGTCAAGGCTAGAGCTCCGTAGCGATAATATGGAGAGGCTTTTTTATTTGTTCCGGGTTATAGAATTCCCATGGATGTCTTCCGCCCTGGGGCAGGCAGAGGGATCTGTCAGACTCTTACTGACTAAAAACCACCCTAGTGTTCCCGTCCCACACTACCTACTAGGTCAAGCTTCGTACTGCTATGCACACTGATAATAAAACTTTTTGCACAACTGCCAAATTCCATAATTACTAATTCAAAATTCAAACAAAAGCCGTTACCAAACGTGATAGCGCGGTGCTTTTAGCAACGTTCTCGGCATCGGGAACAAAGAGTGAATATTGCAAAGGCAGTCGTGCGTCCGCGCCGCATATCAATCGCGATCCGCGCGCGACATACATTATGCATGCGTCTGCGCTGGCGGGAGAGCTTATTCTGGACAGGTGCAGAAGGCTTACTGCTCCCCATCAATCAGGGTCTATTCATTCATCCTTTAGTCTTAGTAGATGCAGCTGAATATGTTACATATATGATGATCGAATGTTGAATATTGGCATGACAGAAAACAATGGCCCCGATTCCCTTGTTCACAAACTAAACTAAGTTTAAGTTCGTGCAACTTTTTCTTTCTATTTCATTAAGAAAAGAACAGAAGATAAATATTAGTTTAATCCTGTCAAATTAGTCAGCGCCTGACGTAAATTGACCATTTTTAATAGCTAAATTTTTAATTACGACTAACGGCTCCTGCAAACAGGCGCGACGCGCGACGCGAATCGCGCGCGACACAAAGGCACCGCTCGTCGCGCGACTTGCGGTGCCTTTGTGTCGCGTGTCGCGTCGCGCCTGTGTGTACGAGCCTTAAAGTTGTTTAGGGAGTATCTTAATTTGACAGGACTATACTAATATTTATCTTCTGTCCTTTTCTTAATGAAATAGAAGGAAAAAGATGCACTGACTTAAATTTTGTTTAGTTTATGAACTACAGAATCGGCGCCAATGTCTATGTAATTGTACCGAAGTTGTCAGGCTCCTTGCCAGGGAATCGGCGATCAGACTATCAATACACCAATCTGAATATTTATTGTAGACTTCCATTTTAGGACATAATTATTAGATTTTGTAACGCCAGATGTCGGTAGCCAGCCGTTAAGCCGGCTGTCAAGCCCGCCACGCCCAGCCATGCCAAAGCCATGCCATGCCGTGTCGTCTGGGTGCAGCCAAAGCCACAGCCACAGCCTCAGCCAAGCCAAGCCAAGCCAAGCCAAGCCAAGCCATGACAACCAAGTACGACACAGCAGCCACAGCAAAGAGGAAGTCAATTGACTAGCACGTCACTTCCCCACTACGTGAGCCTTGCCCCGCCAAATTCCGAGCCGGGGGAGGTGAAGTAGCCGCCAGCCAGCCAGTATTATAAAAGCGCTAAGCGATGGTTTTGTGTACTTCACTCCATGCTAATAATTGTAAGAGGAAACTCTGTCCGAATAAACAAGTAAATCAATTACTGTGTGCATAATTTTACCACTGCCTTTATAATTTAGATTCTAATTGACCGTAGCACTTTGTTACTTTGTTAGGACTCAACCTTCTAGATACATCTTTTTATTCTGAAATACCTGCGTACTACGTCTCAACACAACTTGCGTCTGCCGACCTTTTTCAGAACAAAATATCGCCTATTCTGTTCTACAAAAGGTTGCCGTTATCAGACATTGCGATGACTTACAATGTTATTATACGCCAGTTAGACTGCAAAAAGGGAGAGATGGCAGGTTTGCGCTATTATTGATCTCAATATCTGTAGACGATGTTTTTTATCATTAGCTTTATGAATAACGGAAAAAGAAGAAGAGCCTTTAAAGAGCCACTAAGCTCAATAGTTAAGAACCGGATTAAAAAAGAAGATAAGCACGTCAAAAACAAATGCGCAAGATCGTGAGAAAGAGAATTATATGAACATGTAAATTGTTATAATTATTTGGCAAAGACTTGTACTGTTATAATTATGTACTGTGCTGTACAGGCAGCAGCTGTTCTCGTACAGACGAGTACAGCACAGAACATATACCTACATATTATAATATGTAGTACAAGAACAGAAGACTCACTACACAAAACAATTTAAACAAATAGCGACTCTTGCTACGACACAATAAAGTGTAATTCAGGTCGCACAGCGCTAATTGACTTGTCTTATATTCACCTACGCCACAGAATAATTAATAGTACTAACGTATATACGCGTTACTCTTATCTCTTCCGACTACGTTAGACCCCACTAAACTAAATTGGCCCGACAAATTGAGACCAACGCGTGCTTATAGCTTCATAACTAAAATGTGGAGTACGCCAAGGCTGCAGACAGCCTGAAGAAGGTTGTGATAGTATCAAAATAATTTTTGATATAGACATTTTGTGATAGTATCAAAATAAAAGTAAAGTATCTAGTACAATTTCACAATGAAAGAAACAGTGAATGGTTATTCAAGAACTCAACTCTAATAACAAAAAATCACTGACAGAGACTCTCTCGCCTTTAAAGTCAAAGACAGAGAAAAAGCGAGCACAAGACATGAATATTCATACAAACATAACGCTTATGTATTAGCTCGCAGTAAGCCCGTAAGTAACTCACTGACAAAGGACCGTCGTGACGGCGGCGGTGCGCGGCGGTTGCGAAACAGTCGTGATGGATACAAATACGCTATAGTTCAAAAGTGAAGGTGACGCAAATGCCAGAGCTTTGGGCTTGCTAGCTAACTTGGGTATTGTTAAGGATAACACAATACATACCTACGTACTACCACCTACACAGTCTACGTAAGCATAGCTTTTGTTTGGCAATCTGGATGATGGATTGGCAAGATTTTTTGGGCGCTGATCAGCGTCGAAATCATGTACACTAATTCTCATAAGAAAATTAACCTCAATCTATCTAGGTACCTATATACTAATAATCAAGCTAAAAACTTTGTGTGAATGCGCTAATATCAGAAGATCAATTCCCGTAATGAGGGTTTTCGTGAAAATTTACGACACCAGTTGGCACCACTGTGACAAGAGGTCTCCCAATACAAAATATATGATGACGTTCATCATTCGATTCATTCATTCGTTCATCATTCCGTCATGACTAAAAAAAATATAGGCTCTTTGACAGAGGCCTGGACCTGACGTGCCAGTGCTGCCACCTAGCGAACGTCATTTCAGAAAACCCTCATTAAAAACGTTCAAAATCTAGTCGGTCTCATCTCGGCGACAAACAAATGTCAAAAACTTGTCAAAATGTAGGGAAATGAGGGTTTTCGTGAAAATTTACGACACCAGTTGGCACCACTGTGACAAGAGGTCTTCCAATATAAAATATATGATGACGTTCATCATTCGATTCATTCATTCGTTCATCATTCCGTCATGACTAAAGAAAATATAGGCTCTTTGACAGATGTCTGGACCTGACGTGCCAGTGCTGCCACCTAGCGAACGTCATTTCAGAAAACCCTCCAGATTGAGATTGAGATCACTGTGAACGTTCTTAAAATTACGAGAATTGCCCTCTGATATACTGCCAGTCGGATTTGAAAAATTCATTTTGCTTTTGGTAGCCCAATTCTTGAAAAAGGTTATAGGCTATTTATCACCACGTTACTAGGAGCTGAGCAAAAAGAAAAAAAAGGTCAAAAGAACGCTAAACGAAAACGAAGTTTTAGCGCGGGCGGGCGAGTTTGAGACGAGGTGAGTCGGAGGCCAAAATTTCACGCGGACGAAATCGCGGGCAGAAACTAGTTGATAATAAACAAAGATGGTTGAAAAGGTCTTAGAAACAACAATCACAAGTAATCGTTACACAACTTTCGCCACTAACTTAAGTTGGTAACTTGGGACTGGAACCCAGACAGGTGGGCTAAGACCTCAAGTCGAGTTACAACTTGTTTAATGCAAATTGTTGTAGACCTGAGTACTATAGCATATTGTGAAACGTTGGACCAGTAACCTGTCAATGCAAATCTCAATCTTCAATTCGAAACACGTCAAGCTACGGAGTTAAGACACCTGGGCACGACAGCATTAGCGTCAGTATTCATAAAGCTATTGCCAAGACTTGTTGCAATACCTGCAAGAAGTCTTGGCTTAGAACATACTACAGTTTTATCAAAGTGTAACTAACTTCAATGGGAGCGTTTTCGTAAAAGCAAACGCGCTGAGGTACAAGGGAGTCAGTGGGCAGGGCACTGGGCGGAGCTTCAGTTTGGTGAATAGTTAATTCCTTCTTCTGAAATCGAGTCATCGACGTAGATTGAAGTCATAAAATTAACTTCGTTCACCGGTCGACTCTCAGGGCATGA
Organism: Luperina testacea; assembly: GCA_927399505.1. Taxonomy (NCBI): domain Eukaryota; kingdom Metazoa; phylum Arthropoda; class Insecta; order Lepidoptera; family Noctuidae; genus Luperina; species Luperina testacea. Next base: position 3,478,287 of record OV656774.1, read on the forward strand.
ACGTCTGATTTAAACGTAGGGAGGACCGGCGCGGCGGACCGAATGACGCCCGTTCACTCCACCAATATGCGAAACGTTTTTTTTGTTTAACTTTGGAAGATTTATAATTTGAATTTTTGGTTTATGTGTTCAAAGAATCAAAACAAAGGATTCATTTCCTAATAGTCTAAGAGCAACTTGTTGCAACTTAGAGTTATGGCGCTTACAAGAGGCTTCATTGTTGCGAAAAAAAAAACGATCAAAGGAATGGTCAGTTTTAGTACATATTCAAAGTATGGCGTCTCCGCAGAAGAAACAAGTTAGTTTCGAAGTATGGTGTCTCCACAGGTGAAACGTGTTGGTCTGCCGGCTCTCAGTGGTTGTTTTTTAGAGCAATCATGGTGTATGCAAAACGCTTATTTGTGGAGAAAGCCTAAAAAATACATTGAAAAACGGGACTGAACAACACGGATGTCAAGAATAACAAGGCAAATATTTTCCTCTCTGGTATACAAGGAACCGACTACCAATCTGTTCGAAAAGTATCGGTTGAAAAACCGATACTTTTCGAACAGATTATAAGTAGTTCCACTGTGCTTCGAATGTTCTATGCGGAAAACATGAGATAAGATCAACGGAAACTTAATTCAGTTTACGATCACTTCTGATTGGTCATGGTCGTAATAATAGGAGCTTTATGTTGCCTGGCGGCTACAGGTATACGATTTATCACGTTATGCATGACCAAGATTAAGATATTAGCCACTTTGACGTCCTATATAAAACTAAGCTAAATTGCATTTGAGATGACGGAATAACATTATTGTTATTAAAACTGTCTGATCTTGCACACACAAAATTTGTTTTATTTATTTAACCATTGATGTATTGTCTCTCCTTACCCTTTTTAATCCATCTAAAGGTTGTTTTTAAAAGATCGCTCTTAGCTATAAGATCACCCATTGTCTCACCCTTTGTAAAAATTTTATACCTATTTAAGTATATCTGTAATTTATAAGGTGTAAATAATAAAATGTATTCTACTCTATTCTATGTACACAGACATAAACAGACAAGAAAGGAACAGAAAAATACGTACAAAGATGATGCTTCTTTCTAAAGATATCTCTTCCAGCATACCTGCGATAGGAGAGCCCATAAAAAAAGTTATATACAACGTGAGTAAGAGTAGAAGGGAAAAAAAAATTAAATCATAAACATGATTATGTCATATATTTAAAAATAAATATCAAAAACCTGTATTATGCACCTTGACTACATACAATTACGTCATGCTAACCTTCAATAACTGCAGTAAGCTCTTTGCTCAATGAAGAAAGTATGCGCCTGCGCAGAGTAGGCGTGACCACGCGCGAGGTCAAGGATAGCGCAAAGTTCACACAATGAGCTTTGCTATAATGCACTGTAAGTGTGCAATGAGGCTGTAGGCACTATATTGTGGAAGTTACAGCACGTATGTATATTATACATGTTGGTAGGTAAATCGACGTGTTACTTGTTACCATGGATTCAGTATACCTATTATGATTCCGAACTCCTGTATATAGAAAATTGTTGTTCCATACATTTTGACCACGTAGGTATTGCACTGTAGCGTTAGTACCTTTTTAGTTACTATTACTCTATGGTTGATGCTCTGTGGTCACCTGTCGTGTCAGTTGGTTTTTAATGTCAATGGAAAATATATTTTGCTTTACGTAAGTAATTAATTCGCATCAACATCCCTTGTACAGACTTTCACCTTCCTTTATTAATTTTATAAGTGTCTTTTATTGTATGTATGTGGACTTAATCATTATAAGTAGTTATCGAACTATTATCTATCATTTTCATCACATACTTACCCACTTCAGTACTTTTGTATGAAACAGCATTTTTTTTTTAATACCTAACCGACGTAAATTTTCTTCGCTAAGGGTCTAGAATTATGTGCTGAATTCATGATTATACATTTTTTTATCCGGAAACGTGCCCAGAAGACTGGCAGCATTGCCACGTTGAATGGCAATGCTAATTCTTCATAGTTTGCGCGTCGATGTCCACGCCAACCTGAATACACGGCACCATATACATATATCTGATTGGCCCTAAGTTACCCTACGCTGATAAAATGTTCGTTTTTTTTTTTCATAAATTTGTATAGGTCGGCTTCCCCCTAAGGGGAAGGGGCTGTTCACGGCCATACATAGCCATTAATATGGCACATCCATATTCATAAAATTTCGGCTTTGTAAAGCTTCGTTTCTATCATATCATATGTATACACAATAAACATTTTTTATTTATTTCTTTCAAGTATAACCGTCTCTTTCCTCTTCACAAGCATCATGATTTGCTATCGGTACTAAGATGTCTGTGAAGTTTTACTAGTTGATCTAATTTTTCCCTGTATGTTGTTGCTGTATGAAAGTTCGTATGTTTGGATAAGTATTTGTAACTCAATCACGCAAAAACAGCTGAACAGATTTCGATGAAATTTGGCACATGGATAATAATACTTAGGATACTTTTTATCCCGGTAGTACATTCTCGTGGGATAATTTCTGACAACCATGCGGGCGACGCCGCTTGCGAAAGCTAGTGATAAATAAATGTTTTGTATGAAAAACCACTTATGTTTTTCGAGAGAAAACTTCACTAATGACCAAGAATTTCATAAATCCTTGTCTTTTTTTGTGAGTCATTTAGCGATGACGGGTCAACATTATCAGTCAATTGTTGGACAATCTGGCACAACCCAGTTCACAGGTATTGATGTCAATTAACACCAGCGACCGCTATGTCTTTGTGTCGTACAAAGAACTGTAAAATGCTTTTTGTTTATGAAAACGAATTCAATCATTAATAGGGCTCGAGGTTTTCGAAGGTGGAATGGAATTCCAAGATTGAGAAATGATTGAAGTTGGAAACATTAAACGTAGTTTCTATATACCAATTAAATTAATATAGGTACCTACCGTAAAATCCATAATTCCAGACTATACATTCAATCTACAAATAAATGAAATTAAAGTGTCTGTAATGTCAAAATAACATCTTTTTACGAAATGCATATGAAAGGAGGCCTTTGCCCTGGAGTGGGACAACATCGGCTAAAAATAAAAATAATATGAAACGGTAAATACTTATCACAAAAAAAAAACATATTTTTCTGTCTGTCTCTTGTTCCGGTTTATCTCCGAAACGGCTGGATCGATTTTGACTGGACGTTCACTGGCACATAGCTGATGTTATAAGGAATTACTTAGGCTCTACTTTTATTTTAGAAAAAAGAAAAATAAGGGTTCCACGCATAAAAATTAAAACCCATGAAGTCCAGTTTATTTTCCAATATGCACGCGAACGAAGTCGCGGGCACAGCTAGTTGAAATTAAAACCATATCCAACTTTGGTATTGTTTCTTTTTATTTCAAAATTTGATTCAAACCTTGAACAAAATAACTACTCTGAAGACGAAAGCACTTAAAAACTTTTAAAAGCTAATCCTTCTGTCAACAAATTACACTGTTAAGGTTCTTGTAGATAATAACAGCAATCATAACTCTGTCACAACTATCAGCTTTTATTTATCGGGGGTTTGATTATGCGTATGACGTTGCGCAAACCACGCTGCAAGCCTGCAACTAACTATTCAGGTTTCACAACTCTAAAACTGCGTGCGGAATATAGAGCTGGCTGAAAATGTATCGAATCTTTGATCAAAGGAGGTTTTACTTTCTATTGATACATACTGGCAGCATGGAAATTATGGCGAAGAAACTGCAGAAACAAATGAAATGTGTAGGGTTAGTATTTGTTCCTTGTTCAAAACAATTATTACCTTCAAATCACTTACTATCGAATGTATTTACTACAGACAGCCTTGAAATTTATGCCGAACACCTTGACCATATTATAAAGCACAAAACAAAAAAGGTCCATCTAAATATCTAGAACAGTGAAAAGTTGTAAACGCGCAAAGAAATAATTCAAATTCTTGTCGATGGCGCGACTTTTTGCAACGTTTTTAGAACAATAAGCTGTCAAAGTGACATACGTCAGATGGCTTTCCGCGAGAAACAAAGCGAGCTCGAAAGTGGGTTACACAGACAAATTAGAGGTTACCTTGCCGTGTCATGGAGTTCGCTAAGATTTCTATCTTGTCTTTTATTTAATCACTTTCCCCATACACCACGTCCATAATTATGTAAAAGTATTGAAACAGTTATTTTTTAAATGATTTAGGTAATTTGCAAGAAATTATAAAAAGTTAGTTAAGTATCAAATTCTAAAAAATCTTTTGTGAATGAGACCAACTAATACAGCTTCTAGTTCAAATATTCTCCTTTATTTAATTATTCGTTAAAAGAAACTTAAAATTTTATCGCCGCGTGGGCAATTGGGCACGGCAGAACAAGTGAACACGTGTGCGCAAAAAAAACACAGGCGCGGCCGGCATGTAATGTCACGCACGTTTCTAGTCAAACTTGAACTGCGAAACTCGCTCTTACTGCTACGAAATAAAGTCGCAGTGGAAGTCATACTGTTACTGTTTCCATAGACGTGCAGTTGAGTGTATATCGCCGAGTCGATGAACCTAGTCCCTTGCTATACGACGAAGTATAGCTTTGTAAACATGAATAAGCATTGACAGTGTGAGTTACTGACTAGTTGGAACTTTTGAAATACTTCCTTAAAATTAAGTAGGTATTATAAATACCTACCTACCTACTGAAAGTATTAAGGTTCGTACACACAGGCGCGACGCGACACGCGACACAAAGGCACCGCAAGTCGCGCAACGAGCGGTGCCTTTGTGTCGCGCGCGATTCGCGTCGCGCGTCGCGCCTGTTTGCAGGAGCCGTTAACTGGAAATATCCGTATTCTATCCAGATCTCCTCCTTCTATAATACGGATTATGGGGTTTTTAAATCGGCAGAAAGCTATGAAGCTCACAACATTAGCTACTAACACGACGCGACGCGTTATTTATTATACTCAGAAAATTCGTCCAGGAGTTCATCTGTTAACTGTTCTAACCAAACGATAAATTCTGTTTTTAAATGGAAACGATTACACTGCTATTCTTAATGAGAATCATGGTGCAACGCATCGAGATATAAGTACTAACGTACTTAGTACTTATATCTCGATGGTGCAACGGTTTTTATCTAGACTGAACTCAGTTTAGCTTTATGTAGGTAAATTGTCTACTAAGTACTACCTACTGTTGCCGTAAAATACTACCGCAATACACATCAAAACCTTAATTCTTACTGACCGTGAAAAATATAACCACCCATTAAATCCTGTGCTTAAAGCTCTAGTTTGCTAAACTAAATTTCTTTTGTCTTCCCCTACATAGGTAATTGCCTTAATTCCCTTGCCGATATAGGTAATTCATGAAATATTTTTTGGCAAAATATCAGCATCGCCATACAACATGGCAATGCTGGCAGCCCTTTGGCCACTTTTCTCGCTGACAGCTATGCGGACGAATTTTTAGTGCCTTTTGATTCTATACCCTTAGTAACTATTTAGCAATCTGTGCCCTTGTTTTGTTTTATACATATACATGTACATTATTACTTTAAGTCTGTTAGCCAGTATATTATGTAAATATTACATATTTAGTTTGAAAATAAAATTAATGAAATATAATATATTTCATTAATTTTATTTTCAAACTAAAATTAATTGTAATATAATTAATTGTAAGAACGCAATCGAAGACCTCGTTGAAGCTAGATCGTAGTTTTATTATAAAAGTCATCTGATGACTTTTATAATAAAACTACGATCTAGCTTCAACGAGGTCTTCGATTGCGTTCTTACAATTAATTATATTACAATTAATTATACCTATGTATAGGATATATTCGTGCACATAAAGACCTTGTTCAGTCCACTCCATCATTCAGTAAACAGAAATTAAACGTGCTAAACGCTTTATTACGTAATAGGCGAAAAAGTTTATTCAAAAACATTATATGTATAAATAACACAACATAGTAATACCTACCTGCAGTATTGTCTCTCATTCCCCCTTTAATCCATAGAAAGGTTGTCGTTAAAAATTCACTATTAGCGAAAAGACCGCCCTTTGTAAATTTTCTACATTTATTCATTTTTATTTATTTATTTGGGACCTCCAGCAAAGTATGATATATTATACAATATAAATTACAATAGTAAAAAAGGTTCGTTTACGTGTGCTCCTTCGATTACAGGAGACCTTAACATGCATACAACTACTTAGGTTTAAACACGATTTGTTTCACGTTTATACCAGAGGGGCAATTTGGTCAACGGGATTGACTCATAAAACTTAAGTTTATGTGAGTTGATGTTGGTTTTGGTAAACGCTGAGTGAGGTTGTATCGAGTAGGTAGTATAGGTACTTGCTACTTAAGTGGTGTTAGAGTCGGGTCAGCGGGATTATCCGAAAGGGTTACCGCTGGCCCGGAACATAAAGGGCTAAGGAAGTAACACGGGTGGGTTTTAGTCAGTAAGAGTCTGACACTCCCTTCCGCTCCACCCAGAGCGGGAGGGGTCATTTGATGATTTCCCATCCTGAAAGAAAAAGGGGCAATTCTCGTAATTTTAAGAATGTTCACAGTCTGATCTTAGTCTCAATCTGTCAAAAATACACAGGTATTTTTGACAGATTGAGACTAAGATCAGACTGTGAACATTCTTAAAATTACGAGAATTCACATTTTTACCAAGTTTTTGTCATTGATTGTCGCTGAGGTGAAATTGCGACAAGATTTTGAACATTTTTAATTACGTGAATTGGCCTTCGATGTCCACATAGTGTACATAATAAAGAGTCTATTCTATTCTATTGTTAATAATCATAACTTCACACACAATCGTACTTTCATACCCAACTTCTCCAGGGAAACGCAATACAATAAATTATACATAATATCTAATTAATTTACTGTACAATTAATTTGCGAAACGAAATTATGCTTTAATTACGCAAATTACAGTTTGCGAGTGTTGAAAACGTAAAGTTACTAAGGTCAACGCCCGACGTTCGTGCGAAAATAAAACTTTGACAAGTGCTCTTATTTTTTGACTACTGTTAATAAAACTAGACTTTTGTAACTGTAGTTTATGCTCCCTAGAGTAGGTCAGTAAGACTTTCATAGACAGTCATCAGGAGCAACACGGCATGGGGCAAAATGGTGTGCACTTTTTTTTTAAGATTAGATACAGACATGGCTCCGGGACTGGATGTAAAAAAAAAAACTAAATGCCTTGTGGAACTTTTTGATCTTATTAACTCATCTGCAACAAGGAATTCTATGGTTGGTCCTTCCTACTGACTTAATCCTATGATTTTTTATTAGCTAATTTTAATGAAAACGAAACGATTGTGTAATCAAGTAGGTTATTAATTTATTATACTAAGACGCCGTGGCATTGTTATAGTAGTAGGGCGTTTCTCTGTAAACTGGGCAACTCGTTCTAAGGAAACTGTCTAGGCAACTTTTTTGCTCATAATATAATACATTTTATTTAGGGAACATGTATCCATCTATTTATTTATATAGGGCAGATGAACCACAAATATTCCCATTACTTTAGAAAATATTAAGCATTTTCTGAAAAATGTATACAGGGGACTGTTGTCAAAGCCAGGGGACTGTGAACTTAAATAAAAAAATACAATTTAAGTATCGAAATTAAATGTTTTTTTTTATTATTATAAACTTTGGAGATTAAGAATTAAGTAACGGAGTAATAAAAAATTAAAGAAACAACTATCTTTATGTAATATTGTACTTAGCACTTAATATTTACTTATTAATTAAAATCACGTATATTGAGAGGACTTTCAGTACTTTGAAACTTACAATACAGAATCAGTCTCGAAAAATAATTAGTTATTTCTAAAATATAGCATAAATCGGTAAAAAAACAGTATTTAGTCTTTTTTTTTTCTCGAAAACATCCACAGGTGAATCAAACTTGTAAAACATTCTATTGCCTTTTAAAACTATATTGGGATTGGACAACTTCTGTACAGTACCCGGCGATAAATATTGCACATTGACCTTTACCTTTTTTGTATTTTATGCAAAGAATAAAAATAATTATCAAAAGAAGCAAATCATAATTGTTTTAACAGCTCCTAATAGATACCGGACTGTTTGTATTTCGTGTGACAGAGATAACGCTCTACGAAGCCGAAATAAGCCGATTGTCTCTTTCAAAGGTCGATGTGCAATATTTATCGCCGGGTACTGTACCAGTTGGTCCATTGTAGTCTGCCACATCATCATCATCGTATCTAAATAATTGGCCTTTATTATCACAGAGCTTTAAGAATGTAACCCAGATTTCGCCATCTTCTTCATCAATCTTGTCAATTATGCTCGCATATCTGTCCATATTTGTTTTATCTTTAGGCTTTGGATTTATTTTATACTCTTTTTTAGTCGCGATAAACGTTTTTTGTACTTTAATACTTTCTTCTGCATTTCTTTAATTTCTTCATCTTTTTTCTTCTTTATTTTATATCTAATCATCTTTTCATTATTTTATTAATTATTTCAGCAACTTCAGGTGTTGACATTTGACTTGAAGTAGGTACATCAGAATCTGGAGTATTGTCTTTAATAAATGAGCTTGGTGCAATGCTCTTTCCACTTCTTGGCATTTCGGTGTTCTCGTGGAGTCATATTCTCAACAAGCTTTCTAGTTCCCTTTTCTTAAGTACTCATATCATCCCAGTGTTCCAATTTTGGAACGGTTATTTTTTTAATTTTTTTTTTAGAGTTTTTGAACGCATCCTCTAATAAATGTTTTTATATTGGTATTACTGACATTTTTAGCTGTCAGTTGAGTGAATAACATTTAAATTCGAACAGTTGTTCTAGCCATTAAAACGGATTTTATTTGCAAGTTTTTAGTGAAATTTATGGCAAATAGAAAAACGTAAGTAATTATATTATTTTATATTATAATATTGATAGTGTAGTGTTTATATATGCGTTACGTTTTTGTTATATCATATCGTTATAAATTTTTGAGAAAAAAATTGGTAGTTTGTGGGTAAGTGTGAATTTTGTGCACCGTTCCATTATTTGAACAGTAGGAACATACACCCATGTAAAATTTATATATTAGATTTGATAATATACTAGTATTATCTTGTGATTATGATATTATTGATTGCAGATTGAATGTGAATAAGATAATCTCGCAGTTGGAAGAAGATGACGATGTGTTTGCGGCTGATATTTTCATTACACCTCCTGAGAATTGGCAAAATAGCGACGAAGATAGCGGTGATGAAGAGTTCGCAAGTATAAATACTTTGTCAAGACATCAGTTACTTGCAGAAGCTGAATTCCGGGTCACCAGATCGTCTCAAGCTGAGTCAAGGATAGTGATTGTTGGAGACGAACCAGGAGAGGAATCAATACCTCACACATCGTCAGTGACGCAGCCTCCACAGCCTAACTCCTCGTCGTCAGATAAAGATCCACCGCCAAAAAAAAGACGTGTTGAAGTTACAAGAAAATGGGGATTTGTAGATATTCCAGAAAAGGCTGAGATCTTTCTCAGCCTTTTCTGGAATATCTACAGTACAGTGAACCAGATTTCCTGGAAAATCTTGAAAGCCCTGTTCAATTTTTCGAACTATTTTTTGATGGAGAAATGTTCGAATTACTGCGCTCACAAACTGAAAAAAAATGCAATCCAGAAGGGTAAACATGGATTTCGGGTAACTACGACAAATATCAGACATTTTATTGCAATCTTGTTACTGTCAGGGTACAACAGTGTATCGAGATATCGGATGTACTGGGAACAAAAAGTTGAGTGCAATTTTCCAACAGTAGCAACTCTAATGTCAAGAAATCGTTTTGAAGATTTGTTGCGGTATTTTCCATGTTGCGGACAATAATGCTCTTGAATCTGACGATAAGTTTGCAAAAGTTCGACCTCTATGGAAACTGCTCAATGCAAGATGGGTAAAGTATTATCCTGGAGATAAATTTCTATTAATTTTCATACAAAATAACATACCTGATATTAAAATATTGTTATGTAATAGATTTAAAACATATATAATTACCTAAGTTTTAACTATAATAAATAAAAAAGTCTCTAGTATAGTTTTATTTCAAATCAAAATCCATAGCCACTAACTGTATCTTACATGTATGTATAATCCTAGTGTTCCATTATTGGAACGGTTACAAAACTCAAAATCCAAAATCCATATATTTTTTTTAAATATGTAGGTACCATTATACACCTATAAACATACTCTGATTTGATTTTTATAAAAATTGGACTACTTTTACTATCGTTGGGATGATATGAGTTAAGGCGTTCTTTTTCTTTAAGTTCTTCCCTTTTCTGAGGGTCGTTTTTAATCTTCTCATATCTCTTTCGCTCTGCTTCCCTTTTTTTTGTAGAATCTCTTCTTTAGTGGCTTTTTGTTTCTTTGGTGCCATTCTCAAAACAAATCTAAAACAATAACAAATATAATTTAGACAGTCCCCTGGATGCTGAAACAGTCCCCTGTCCTGTAGAGAGACAGGGGACTGTTGCCAGGGGACTGTTTAATTTGATTTCATTGATGAGTAGTACAAAATGTAATTGATCTATGCTACTTTGCTGAACATAGGAAGTATGTATCTATTGTAACAATTTAAATATTTGAAGGAATCATTAAAATACATAAATAGAAGTAAAATAATCCTTACCAGAGGACTGTTGGCTGTCAGGTTACAACACGGCTTCCACGGAAGGACGCTCGAATTCTACTAAATAAGATGGCTTTCTGGTCGTCATGGCGGCAACCGCGCAAACTTCAAACTTGTTGCGTTTCGTTACACGCATAAAAGCCGTTGTTTAACCTTTCGGCTACGTGACACGTAATTTAAAATATAGACAGGGGGACTGTTCACTAAATGCGAAGACAAAGTTTCATTGCCTTTCTTTAAATTGTAAAATAATATTTATGTAAAATAAATAGGTCTCATTGACAATCAAACAATATTGATTTAATAATACAAGAATTCGATTAATTCCAATAGATACTATCTCGATAAATTTAGTCTGAAGTAACTATACTGCTTTGGTGACATGTCAGGGGACTGTTTTTTAAGAACTATAAAAACGTTTTTAATAGAATAAAGTTTATTTTAGTGGATTTTTTATTTTGAGCAGAGGTAGATTAAGGTATTGATTTTTGGAATTATCTACGAAATATTTACGATCTTTTATTTTTTTTAACAAAATTAGCCTGAGACAATGAGTTGCCCAGTTTGTAGAGAAACGCCCAGTAGCGTCTGCCCGCGACTTCGTTCGCGTAAAATTTCATCGCCTGCTCGCGCTAGTACCTAGGTACTTCATTTTCGTTAAGCGTTCTTTCTTCCTTTTTTTTTTACCCGGCTCTTAAGAGTCCTAGCATAATGTTTATAGCCTAAAGCCTTCCTCAAAGATTGGGCTATCAAATGCAATTGTTTTTTCATATCCGACTGGTAGTTCCGGAGATTAATCCCTACATACATACTTACAAACAAACTTTACCTCATTTTTTTTTTTTCACTGGTGTATGTATGCTTGGCATTTCCCTACACAAGGCATTAAATAGTGATGTGGAAAAAAACTTCTCTAATCCTTCCTTTACTTACCTACTAGCTAGCTGACTTAGTAAATTAAAGATTTAATTAGCAAAATTTACCCTTACCCTTTGAAAAGGCATTAACCATGAGGTTAATAAGATATAAAATAAATGTTTTATCTTAAAATTAAAACCCGTGCTCAGTCAAACAAAGATTTAATATGTAACATAATCAGTCAAATGAAACATTTTAATATCTACATAAATAACGTGTTACCCAATTCTACCATGAAACAGTTGCAAAATTATCTTCTCATTTTAAGCATCGTTTCAAATAAATTTTAACCCGGTCAAAATATAATCTAGATGTTACCGAACAAAAGTGTTCAATACTTACCTAGTTAATTTTTTTCACAGACATTTTTAGGGTTCCGTTTTTCCTTATGTACGGAATACTAAAAATGACTGTGAAAAAAATTAACTAAGTATTGAACACTTTTGTTCGGTAACATCTAGATTATATTTTGACCGGGTTAAAATTTATAAATGGGTTAAATACTTATAGGATCACTTTGTTGTCCATCTGCCTGTCTGTGTGTCAAAACTTTATCTCGGGAACGCGTATCAAGTTGAAATTAAAACCATGTACCATGTCTACAGTCCATTGAAGCTGTGAAAAAATCAAACACCTAAGTTAACGTAAAAAAAGGACACGGCCGTTTATGCCCCAAAAAACGTATATTTCGACACTCTCAAGGGAATCAAAATTTATAGAGTACTTCCCATTGACCTAGAATCATGAAATTTGGCAAGAAACAATGTCATGTAGCACAAGTAAAGGAAAAAATCTGAAAACCTCAAATTTTTAGTTACATACCTACTTTGTACGGAACCCTCTGTGCACGAGTTCGACTCGCAATTGACCGGTTTTTATATTACGGACTAGCTTTTCCCGCAGCTCCGCCCGCGTGGAGATTAGAAATAACCCCACGGGAACGTACTAACGGGATAAAAAGTATTATAAACAACGTGTGTGCCAAATTTCATCCAAAACTGTTCATCTATTTTGTGGGATTGAGTAACATACAAACTCTCACACTGTTCATCTATTTTGTGGGATTGAGTAACATACAAACTAATTAATTAGTATTGTAACTTAGGATTCATTAGTATATTTTTAAGTGAATTTTAACCCGGTCAAAATATAATCTAGATGTTACCGAACAAAAGTACTGAATAGTTAATTTTTTCACAGTAATTGTCTTATTAGTATTACGGATAGTCGGTGAATGTGTAGTTATGAACTAACATTTTGTAATATTCGGCATAAATTGTAATAGTAAGATAAATAACTCTATGTTTTTAAAGATTTTTTCGCACGCGATTAGATTTCAGTTACCATTGAGCTTGACTGTTTATACCGAAAGAATCAAAATTATGAAAGTAAATTATGTTTCCTATATGTTTCGAAATGACATTTGAGTTTTCGATTTTAGGATTACTAACATAGTGTCAGTAACCCATGTTTGTGCAGTTAAAAAGTTTTTAAAACGCGAAGTTTAATCTCGAAGGTTAATATCTCCTTAAAGTTTTAAACTGCGTTCAAGAGCGATCACTGTCAATATTCCCAATAACGACACTGACAGCTCTTGAACACGGTTTAGATGTGATGATCTCGATCAGTGTCATTGGTGAAATTGGCCCTAAGACTTTGTTAATGAGAGATTAGCCTTAAAATAGTTTGAACTAAACTCGGGAAAGTTATCTTGTACCTAAATATCGAACGGTGCCGATATCTAAACCACAATCACATACAGCAGAAGTTATACTTAAATAGCGCAAAAAGTCTGCATTTTAGAATTACAAAACCTAAAAATAAATGCATTGCAAGCAGTGCGTTTCCTCCTTTCACGAAGTAGAGCTGACTTTCGATCGTTTCACACATTCCCGTTATGTTTTTATAAAGGCTAGATTTTCTAGATGTTTTCCCGAGATGAAGCGAAATCAACGCCGCTATCGGTCAGTGAGTGAAAATGTTAAGGCTGCGATTAATTTACGCGCGCGACTTGCGGCTTACGACTATCATTAGCCGCCCCCTAATTGCGTAACACCCGATCAATCAAAATCTGAAGCATTTTGATCAGAAATTCTTTGAATTTAATACATGAATCGAGAGGTACAGACAGCAAGCTACTACAATCCGTTAAATTTCTTTAACACATTTTCAATTTTATCGCTAAAGCATAAGGTTCAAAGTTGATTGGGAAAATTTGACAGTTTCGGGTAGCTTGATGTGCTGGCGTTTGTACATTAGGAGTAGATGCGATCATTTTGTTTTTGTGTACAGCCGAGGGCCCCGCTGGATAGATGAGGCGATCTATCGTGACTTCTATCAAAATGACATTGGACCTTGTTGATAAATTCATGAGATACATTGAACAAACAAAGCATTGCCACTAGTTTTATGAGCCTAGCTCGCGGGGCCCCGCTGGATAGAAACACATGCGATCCTTCAATCTTCTTCTCCATACGAAACTCCTTTTGGAAGCAGCAACTAGAATCAATTCTATTTTCTTGTAAAGTTTGACGTTTAAAAGTGACATATAATATTATATCAACTGTTAATTTGAAATAAAACTTTGAGTGAGTAAGTAATTGTGCTATATTTGAATTAAGAATTTGAGATAATTTTCAAATTATAGAACAACAAACTGAATATCATAAGTACTTAACAAAGTTCAAATTCCATTGCAGCAAATCAAAAACGTATTAGGACCTTTTTGTTACAAATGGTCACTCAAAAATTAACTTAGAATGCATTCACTAACCTAGATAACTGATTAAGTGGCGATGGAATGTTAATTGTCTGACATTACGAACACTGCTATTAATCAAACGTTCGGTTCGCCAAATGTTCGCGTCAAACAACCAGCAGCTTAACGAACAAAGTTTCTAACCTCTCAAGAGCGATGTTCAGTTTCTAGATTGGCGCATGCGCTAGAATGTTAATGTTCCAACGTTTGCGCCAATTTGCGCGTAATGACGTCTATGACCATATGCGGCCATGTTGCCGCTATTAATGTGTAATTTATTGAGATTTATTGCGTGTTTATTAAGTTATGGGAGTTTGAGATCAGGAATTTGTATGACGAGAGCTTTTATTCATATATTGAAAACAGTTGTTGAGTCTTTTTGGTCTCGCACAGGTCTTTTTTTCCTTGTTTTTAATGTAACTTTTAAACTTTGTTAGTTTTAAATGTTCTGTGCGTGTTTTAAATATAATATTTTTCTTTCTTTCATAAAATCATATCATCTTTTATAATCATGTCATATGCCTATGTATTTTACTGTGTGTACATAAATTATAAAATAAATAAATAAAATCTTCTTGGAGAAAATATTTTGCAACACAATTCGTACATTTTCCGAATTCATATAGCTGTCTGTTCAGGTACAATAATTGTAGAGTTTTTTTTTTTTTTTATTTGAATATTTTATTAATTATTAATAAAATATTCAAATAAAAAATACTCTTCCAATTCAAGGCCTCGGTTCCATCCTATGACCACACAGAAATAATTGACGGAAACGCAATTGCACAAACATCACACAATTATCGAATATAGGACGGAACTTGTAAACCGCCGCGCCGTGACAGACAGACAGACAGAACGGAACCAGATTCATGGCTAAACTAATTGATCAGCCAACAGTACGTGAGCAAAACAATGCAGTGTTATGAAAACTAGAAGCGTTGTCAATTGCCACCGGTGTACCAAAGACAAATGCAAACAATACTCTTTTGTCCTTGAAAAGATGGTGAAAGTCGCCACTTAGGTACAGTTTTGCGGATGCACTAATATTTTAAACGCTAACCCCTTTTTTGAAAATGGCTGTGTATTTTTAACCTGTCGGTATGCGCCTGATATGTAAGCGATAAGTCGCCCATTGTTTGTATAATTAAGATAAACGTAATGTATTTTTGTGATTTTGACAGTAGTTAAAAAGCGAAGCGATTTAGATAATAGTATTTAGGTCAAACAAAATATATTTAAACTTACTTGTTGGAAAATTCACAAAATATTAATAGCATTTTTGTTATTAGATATAAGTACACGATATTCCACAGTACCTATTCACGATACTCATCCCGTCGCATCGCATCGCCTGTCGCGCTACCGTTCGCTTAGCTTTCTTTCTGACTTTTTTTCTTTTTGCTCGGCTCCTAAGAGCTCTAGCGTTATGTTAAATAGCTTATAAACTTGCTCAAAGATTGGGCTATCAAAAGCAAAAATAATTTTTCAAATCGATCGGGTGGTTCCAGAGATTAGCGCGTTCAAACAAACAAACTCATCAGGTTTTTTATTAGTTTAATTAATAAGCATGATGCACATCTAATAGAAGATAGATTACACATATCCACACAGTTATTGGCAAGAGTTTTATACAAATTCATCTTAAAATAGGCACTATATATGCTGATTCGACTTGCCCAAAAAGTGCAGTCGCTCAGACAAAGATTCGTTCAAGCAGATGCGTTTAATTCGAACCAAATCACAGATTTTACTTTAGCTAACTGTGAAGAAAGCTAGGTGACAATTGCAGTTTAGCATTACTAAGCAATACGCTATCTAAACTAAACGCTTTCTCCTTTAAAAGATGTAGAGAAAACACTCAAAACATTTCACTACCCAGATGATTCAGTGTTTGGTAGTGTAAATTCTTTTTACGATGTTTTTTTAATTAAATCTGTCTATGATCATGTACAGTAACGGTCCATAAGTGGACTGCCACCAGAATGCTCATTTTAGCCTGCACGCTAGATCTGCGTCTATCTCTGTGTGTGTGATGTTTTAATGTAGACAGTAACGCGCACACGGTATAACTACGAAAGCGCGATGTTGGTTGGTCAAATGCATATTGTGTGGTCAACACTAAATAAAGATACCTACCATATTATATTATCGACCACAGGGCCTATTTAAAAGTAATGCGAAAATTCGAAGAGATAATTATAAGCAGCGATGGCAGGTTCGCACAAGTGGGTGGATGTTATTGTGTGTGCGTGAAGTGGAGAGGGTTCGAACCTCAGTGCGCGCTTTCAACTCTTTTTGTTCTTTTCGTTTTTGTGTCAGAGTTCAATTATTTATTGTTTCGTTAACATAATGACAATAGGGTATAGAGGGTAAAAATAAAGTATAATACCTATGTAATTTAATTAAAATAAAGCACAATTTTTCATAGGAACATTTATTGATTTTAATAACAATAACAACCTTTAAAACATAAACATACTTATTCCAAACTTTGAAATACATAAAATACCGAATTTGTTCATCAATCATTTTTGGTTGATACTAAAATGGGATGTTTTTGGTTTATTGAGGTTACAGCTTAATTTGTTCATTTTCTCAAGGAAAAGAAGATTGAAACTAAACCTCAATCTTACAATCATTCACTTGTTACTATTATATTATGGCCAGTGTATCCCCTGAATTCCACTGATAGCATTAATTTTTTTATTAATATTTAGTGTGACCTCCGATAATGAAAGTGATATTATCAATGCAGTCAAAAAGGCGTCGACGCATGGAGGCCACAATATTACTGCAAATATCTGTGCACGTAAACTATCCCACAACTCCATGCAATGAGATTTGAGCTGTTCGAGACATCTTTCGACTCGCACTTCCCAACTTTGCACCATTAAACCCCATACATTTTCTATAGGGTTTAAATCAGGGAATCGCGCTGGCCACGGAATAACTTTAACATCCGAATGCTCAGTAAACCACTCACGAACAATACTAGTATGATGTATCGGACAATTATCTTGAACCAAATAAAATTCACCAATTTCATCCACTGGATAAACATTTCGAACAGTAAGGTAGCATTATATCGCTCAAAACCTCGACGTAATTAGAGCTGTTGGCCCGCGTCGGTATAAATGCCAACTCACCCGGCCCTTAAGCACTAATCCTTCCCACATATTCACACTAATTCTTCCTGACTCCTTATTATTCTTTCTTTCTTACTTTCTTTATGCCTTTGCGTTAAAAACGGTTTTTTCACTGGTGTTCTATGATGAAGACCTTCGGCATGGAGTGCATGGCAAACAGTGCGCAATGACGTATCAAATTCTTCGGTAAATCGTCTTGTAGGTATGAAACCATGCGTTTCATATTCACCAACCATAAAGCGTCGGCGTCGCTGAGACTGGTCAATAAGTGGCGGCCTACCACTTCTTACACGGCTCTTAAGAATTCCTTCTTCCTCAAATCTCCGCACCCAACGTCTCACAGTATCTCTCTAAAAAAAATAAATCCTTATTACACATTTTGAAGCGTCACTTATGAGAACAAGTAAAATCAATAACAACAAAATAACTTACACAAAATCCGGTTTCATTGGATATTTCAGATATATTAAACCCATTGTTATACAAGGTTACAATGTTCGCTCTGGTTTCCATATTTATATTTGCTTGCATTTTCAATAAAAATCTTCAAACTCAACACCTCTAATATCAATAACACAAACGCTCATAACTAAGTTCACTAACCAACAACGTCATACCATTATTAACTACACTCAGAAAATAAATTTTGTTTCAAATCTACCCTCAATTTTTATGTGATTAGTTTAAAATACTCGCTGTCTTTTTCTCATTACCATAATTAGAAAAAGACTGCGTGCCGCGATAGGCCTATGATGATGCTCATATACCGCGCTTTTTCTGTTTCGTACGTGATGAAAGAGTGCAATATACAGTTGTGTATGTGTGTGTGAAATGTCTAAATAGAAGAAGGTCTCAAGTGCGACGAAATACGATGTGATAGTTTTGTAATGCTGCCAGTGCAGTTCTGACCGCTACTGTACATACATGATCATAGACAGGTTTAATTAAAAAGTTTTGTTTTTACATTCAATTACATTATGATGTAACCAGAGTACCCGCTTGTTTAATAAATGGATACTGTAGTCAACTGCAGTGAAACATAATATGTTATTGTGTTTGTTCGTATGTGTATCTGTCAGGGGCGAGGACATCTTGGAATATGATCGTTGATATCAGATTTTTATTATTTAATCGTTCGTGCGTCATAAATCTTCTGTAAAGTAAAATAAAAAATCCTCGCGAACGAAATTCGGCCACGGGTGGCCAATCTCAACGGAGATTAGCCTCCTGGTACAATAGCGTGCCACGAAAGATGAGACTTGACACACCACGTGGTTTGACATGCGCAGTACACGATTTTAGGTACCTTTAGCGGTACCTATGAGGTCTGAGTGCGGGACGGGACCGGACGTCATAGGGGCGGCGGAAAGAGCGGGGGAGGCGGGGTCTAGTCTCATCTTTCGTGGCGCGCATTGTACGCAGGATATTACTTATTTACTTGCGTGCACTCTCTGTTCCTTTACTCTCATAGTTTGATAGGATGGCAATCCCACACGGGAAGAGGATCAGGCGCAGCATCAACGGCATTTTTTTTTTTTTTCAGTATGGGAAATCATCAAATGACCCCTCCCGCTCTGGGTGGAGCGGAAGGGAGTGTCAGACTCTTACTGACTAAAACCCACTCGTGTTCCTTCCTTCGCCCTTTATTTTCCGGGCCAGCGGTAACCCTTTCGGACAATCCCGCTGACCCGGCAGGGGCATCAACGGCTTTACGTGCTTTCCGAAGCACGGGGGTATCACACCGACAACTTCCAAACTCCGAGCTGTTACTGAGAAATTCCTAATGGAAAACTCAATAACACTTTGCTCGAACTGGAATTCGAACCCAAGACTAACGCTCAGCAGTCCACCACGACACCAACGAGGCAAACCTTCTGTAAAGTGTTTTGTAACGTACGTAACGCTGCCGTCTTGGGATTTCAATAAATAGCGCGTCACAGAAATAAAGCATTAAATAAATTATAATATTATTATAGATAATCGCACTCAATAATTCAGCTTCATTTTCTAAATTCACTTTTTCGTGTGACTGTATTTCAATTTGAAACGTATGTACACTAGTCGACAAAAAGCATTTAAATGCACATTTTTATTACTGCTATATAAAACTTGACAATTAAGCATCTCAACAGTGGTTGCTCACTTTCGTTTTCTACCAATTAAAAGTATCCGCCCGCTGAAGACTGGGGGCTTTCGTAAGAGATGATAATTTGGCACTAATTACGAACTACTGATTACACGTCACGTTAATGTAAAATTACTGATGTTACATGAGATTTTTCCTTATATTCACTTTCTTTAGGTGTAGCTACTAAGATTTTTTTTTCGTTGAAATATTTCTAAGAAAAGTTTCTGCCCACGGCTTCGCTCGCGTGGGTGTCGGAAATAATTCCACGGCAACGTGTTACCGGGACAAAAAGTAGCCATGTCCTTCCCCACAGGATGCCATCTATCTCCTTGCCAAATTTTATTGAAATCCGTTCAGTGAGTTAGGCGTGAAAAGATATAATTATAATATACAGGGTTCAGGGTAAGTTTTCAAAGACCAGCCTTTAAGGGTGTGGTACAAGGCCATCAAACCGAACAATTTTGTCCATGGGACCAACATTGTAATTGGGTTTTCCAGGAATTTCTCAGTAGCAATCCGGAGCCTGGATTTGTGACATATGGATTTGGATTTGTGTATTACAGACAGGCAGACCCAAGCAGAGTTACTTTCGCATTTATACTGATTTATTTCTTTAACGGTTTCGAAATATAGTTCCTGTCACGATTAATGAGGTGTTGTAGACGCAAGTATTGTCTGTCTGAAACTCTGAACTGTAAAACCTTGCAAATGCTCTCTAACAGGATTATATAGTCAGCACTAAACGTACACAAGAACATAATCAATAATACCTCTGTCTGTTACCTTTTCACGCCTAAACCACTGAACCGATCGTTATAAAATTAGACAGATAGGTAGCTTGGGACCTGGAGGAGAACATAGGCTACTTTCCGACCTGTAATGCAGACGAAGTCGCAGACAACAGATTGTGGACTTTAATAATGCTCTTGACGCTGTTAAAGAATTTGGCAGGGTTTCCACTGAGGCGGAGACCCGCAAGAATCTGGCGACCATTAGACCAATGAGGCAGTAAAACCTAAAACCGTAATTTAAAAAGTTACACAGTAGGTATAAATGTACTCACGCCGGCACATCAAACTACTACAATCTGTAAAATGTCTTTAATAGATTTTTAACTTTATCGCTAAATCATAAGGTTCAAAGTTGTCTGGGAAAATTTTTCGGGTAGCCTGCATGTGCTGGCGTCTGTACTTTCCTAAAAGTTGGCCTATTTACAGAGACAAAACCAAAATTAGGTACCTACATACTAGGTGGCAGGGCGACGCAAAACTTGTTACCATGGATTCATTTGATTCCATCATCATCATCTGCCTAGCCTTTTCCCAACTATGTTGGGGTCGGCTACCTGTTACCATGGATTCATTTGATTCCATGATTCTGAAAACAGCTGCATTGAATTTGTGGGGACTGTGTCTCACGTACCCATCCCTTGCATAGTTTTAAGAATGTAATATTTTTATAGAGGAACTTATTGTAATTATTTTTAGAAAGTTTCATTTTTGTGTTATTCCCACGAACCACATCTGCAAGCGATTTAAGTTATAGGTACTATTGTCTTTCATGATTCTTTACTTTTAGTTAGGGTTCTTCATTGCTCTATTATGTTTAGTTATCTTGTATTGTACCCATTTGCTATTTATAGTTAAGGTTCATTGTTCTGTTATTTTTATTTGTCTTGTATTGTACCTATTTGCATTTCTCGTGTTTTATTATACTTTTAAAAGGCAGATGTGGATTTGCCGCGTCCTTTGTGTAGTGAACGGCAGATTTGGTAGAGTTTTGGTTCGGAGCTTCAGTCTGTGCTGAACTACGATCGTGCGAGGTCCTCTCTGACCCCCGATCATATTTTACTCGCCGAAGCTCGCCGTAATAGTTTACGGCGAGCTTCGTGTTTCTAGTAGTTTTACCCTTCATGTAACATTATTTAATTTTACCTTTTCGTGTCAAGTGTAACTGCTAGCTTTAGTTACTTGATATCGTAATAAATTAATCGTTACTTATTTACAAATTACTTCTGTGTACAACTTACTTCAGTGTATCACTCGCTCCACGCGGTCACGAATACACCACAGTGGTGACCCCGACGTGATCAAAGCTATCATATAGCGTGAGTTCGTGACAGTGCGTAAAGAGTTTTGCGAGTGCTAAATCAAAGTACGTGTTAAAATGGCGAGCGATCCAGCGGGAGTCACTAGCGGCGGATGACGCGCATTCCCAGCCAGCCAGCTCCCACGGCGTCAACGGGTATCCTGACCACCAGCATGCAGCGACCGCGCATACCTGGTCATCACCCTCAGCCTCATCAGTAACCTCGGCACAGCACACTGCACTTTCGGCCGGTCAACAAGAAGAGCTCAATTCCTCTCCTGGTCGACGCAGCATCCAGCCTCAACCCGGCGCTGTACCACATGCGACGCACTGGAGCATAACTCAGCGCCCGCGCCACCCCGACTCACTGGGGACATCTTCGCAGACAGTTCCGACTCACCGTGAACTATGCGGCAACCGGTTCCGACTCCCTGGAACCTAAGTTGGCCTGGCAAGCATATTCCTCGCCGTTCTGGTCGCTGTACCACATCCGACGCACTGGAGCATAACGCAGCGCCCGCGCCACCCCGACTCACTGGGAACATCTTCGCAGACAGTTCCGACTCACCGTGAACTATGCGGCACCGACGCACTGGAGCATAACGCAGCGCCCGCGCCACCCCGACTCACTGGGGACATCTTCACAGATAGTTCCGACTCACCGTGAACTATGCGGCAACCGGTTCCGACTTACTGGAACCTAAGTTGGCCTGGCAAGCATATTCCTCGCTGTTCTGGTAGGCGAGTTGAATTTCCTGATTACTATCAGGCAGGTGTTTCGTGATCTTTATCACTGGTAGGGGGGTACTGTGGGGACTGTGTCTCACGTACCCATCCCTTGCATAGTTTTAAGAATGTAATATTTTTATAGAGGAACTTATTGTAATTATTTTTAGAAAGTTTCATTTTTGTGTTATTCCCACGAACCACATCTGCAAGCGATTTAAGTTATAGGTACTATTGTCTTTCATGATTCTTTACTTTTAGTTAGGGTTCTTCATTGCTCTATTATGTTTAGTTATCTTGTATTGTACCCATTTGCTATTTATAGTTAAGGTTCATTGTTCTGTTATTTTTATTTGTCTTGTATTGTACCTATTTGCATTTCTCGTGTTTTATTATACTTTTAAAAGGCAGATGTGGATTTGCCGCGTCCTTTGTGTAGTGAACGGCAGATTTGGTAGAGTTTTGGTTCGGAGCTTCAGTCTGTGCTGAACTACGATCGTGCGAGGTCCTCTCTGACCCCCGATCATATTTTACTCGCCGAAGCTCGCCGTAATAGTTTACGGCGAGCTTCGTGTTTCTAGTAGTTTTACCCTTCATGTAACATTATTTAATTTTACCTTTTCGTGTCAAGTGTAACTGCTAGCTTTAGTTACTTGATATCGTAATAAATTAATCGTTACTTATTTACAAATTACTTCTGTGTACAACTTACTTCAGTGTATCACTCGCTCCACGCGGTCACGAATACACCACAAATTTTTTAGCCAGTTATAAAAAATAAAATTAGCTGTTCAGTACATTTTCACCCCGTAGGCACCCGCACCAGTTTTCTGTGAAAGAACTGGTTTTTAGGGTTCCGTACCCAAAGGGTAAAAACGGGACCCTATTACTAAGACTCCACTGCACTGTCTGTCTGTCACCAGGCTGTATCTCATGAACCGTGATAGCTAGACAGTTGAAATTTTCACAGATGATGTATGTCTGTTGCCGCTATAACAACAAATAATAAAAATAAAATAAAGTTAAAATTTAAAGGGGTATAAAAGAAACGTTGTTTTCGGCGTTTTATGCCTTGTGGTATGGAACCCTTCGTGTGCGAGTCCGACTCGCACTTGGCCGGTTTTTTTTTTAAATGACTGATGAAACATTTCTGCGCTAGGGTTTTCGCGCTTTCTGTCTAGAAATATGTGCTGAATTCGCGCTTTCTATCTAGAATCATGCGCTGAATTTATAGTTATAGTTTGCGAGTCGACGTATGCCACTCTGTATAATCTGTTCCAAAAGTATCTGATGAAAATCTAAACAAATGGGAGCAACCATAGACAAATGGTGATTGTTAAAAAAGAATATTATTATATAACAAGAAAAATAAGAAACGTTTATACATTTAGGAAACGGATGAAATAAAAATTAATGCTTTCTTTTCATTACAATAACGAGTCAATAAATTATGTGTTATTAATTTTAAAATTATCAACCTTCTGTAATCAGGCAACAAATAAGGTTATACAACAAGAGTAGATACCTACCACGTATAATAATGTATATTGTATGTATTAATTAATGCCTATGCATATAGTTTCAATAAAGGCAAATAAGAAAGGTATGTAGGTAAATATTTCTAGATTAATTAAATAGGAAATATGAGGTGTTATGTGTAAAACAACGTTAACACAATAAACACAGTGTTATTATAATAATATTTACCTACATATTAATTATTATTATAGTTATATTTTTGGGGTCTGATTGCATAACCATGACTTGTTTTAGCATAAAAAAGTACTCCCATCTACATTTTTTTTTAATTTTAATAAGATGGCGGTTTGCTATTGTTTAAATGGTGATGGTACTGCTATTTTGTCGACCTAGTCTGTAAAAATTTCACCGTGAAAACTTAAGTGAAGTGAACTATATGACAGCTGTCAATAGTGTCACTCCCTAGCATCAGGTGGAATGACAGCTCACTTCACCAAAGTTTTCACGTTGACCTTTTTACAGAATAGATCAGCTGCTCTGAAAGTGAAACCACCTGAAACTAAACTGCTCTTCCTATTCTGAAACAACAGGAAATCGTAACACATAGTAACGATAATAACGATAAATCTTTGAACGATCAATGTTATGTGGTATTGATAACAAATGCCAATAATTCTACCAATTTGCACATTTACTTCAATCTCGAAGATTATGTGTTTTATCTATGGTTACACATTAATTGTTTTTAATCTGTGACCCACATAAGCGTGTAGCAAGGTGTGTCTGTATGTAATCTACTACCTACTAATCGTAGAAAGTAATGTTTCTTTGATAGCCGTTAAGGCTCCTTCAAACAGGCGCGACACGCGATAAAATCGCACGCGACACAGAGGCACCGCAAGTCGCGCAACGAGCGGTGCCTTTGTGTCGCGCGCGATTATATCGCTCGTAGCGCCTGTTTGTACTCGTAGAGCCTTTAACGTAAAGTGATTATCCGATTAATATAGTATCATAATATTTATTTCGATTAGATTGATAATATTATGATACATATTAAATAATGTATGTCATATTATCTGTACTAATACTAATAATAAAACTGAAGAATTTAATTGTTTTTTTGTTTGTTTAAACGCGCTAATTTCTGGAACTACCATTCGGATTTGAAAAATTACTGAGAAGGACTTCTTGAGGAAAGCTATAGGCTATTTAACATCTCGGTATGACCCATAGGGGCCGATCATAAAAAGTCAAAAAGAACACTAAGCGAAAAAAAGTTATAACTTCGTTTTCGCTTAGTTTTTTTCTATTTTTTTTTGCACTATAGCGCGGGCAGGCGATGCGATGCGACGGAGTGGGACGGGGAGCAAGAAGTTTCACGCGGACGAAGTCGCGGGCAGGAACTATGTAGTTATGTATTTATAAATATAATATTGATGTACGGTCCGGCCAAGGATTTTCTGTAGGGAAATCATTCGTTACAGCCCCAGATTGAAATATGGTGGCCCCTAGGACTAAGGAGGAGCAACGGTTCTCCTAGGACTAAGGAGGGGCAACGGTTCCCCTAGGACTAAGGAGGGGCAACGGTTCCCCTAAGACTAAGGAGGGGCAACGGTTCCCCTAGGACTAAGGACGGATCAACTTTGTGTAACGGATCGACTTTCCGTTTGATTTTGTTACACTAGACCAAAAATAGTTGGGACTTGTTATGTTGTTGTTAAGTCAGCACAATAGAGTTTCCATCGGTCTACATGAATAAATTTCACACGGTCAACCAGCGCTGGGCTGTCTTGCATAGGGTCTTAGCATTATGCTGAGCGATGGCCGTTTTGCGTGGATGTGACGCATATTTTTCCCCAACTTGTTCTTTTTTGTGTTTGTGTTCTTTCTTCACGTCATGTTTAGATACCGCAACAAATAAACGTGTGTGGGAATTCGTGACCGCGTGGACAAGTAATAGAACAGAAGTATGTTGTAAATAAGTAACGATTAATTTATTACGATATCAAGTAACTAAAGCTAGTAGTTACACTTGACACGAAAAAGTAAAATTAAATAATGTTACATGAAGAGTAAAACTAATAGAAACACGAAGCTCGCCGTAAACTATTACGGCGAGCTTCGGCGAGAAAAATATGTTCGGGGGTCAGAGAGGACCTCGCACGATCGTAGTTCAGCACCGACTGAAGCTCCGAACCAAAACTCTCCCACATCTGCCGTTCACTAGACAAAGGAAGCGGCAAAACGATTTTACACAAAGGCCGCGGCACATTTTAAAAGTACAATAATAAAACACGAGAAATGCAAATGGGTACAATACAAGACAACTAAAAATAACAGAACAATGAACCTTAACTAACAATAGCAAATGGGTACAATACAAGATAACTAAACATAATAGAACAATGAAGAACCTTAACTAAAAGTAAAGAATCATGAAAGACAATAGTACCTTTAACTTAAATCGCTTGCAGATGTGATTCGTGGGAAAAACACAAAATGAAACTTTCTAAAAATTATTACAATAAGTACCTCTATAAAAATATTACATTCTTAAAACTATGCAAGGGATGGGTACGTGAGACACAGTCCCCACAGTACCCCCCTACCAGTGATAAAGATCACGAAACACCTGCCTGATAGTAATCAGGAAATTTAACTCGCCTACCAGAACGGCGAGGAATATGCTTGCCAGGCCAACTTAGGTTCCATTGAGTCGGAACCGGTTGCCGCATAGTTCACGGTGAGTCGGAACTATCTGCGAAGATGTCCCCAGTGAGTCGGGGTGGCGCGGGCGCTGCGTTATGCTCCAGTGCGTCGGATGTGGTACAGCGACCAGAACGGCGAGGAATATGTTTGCCAGGCCAACTTAGGTTCCAGTGAGTCGGGACCGGTTGCCGCATAGTTCACGGTGAGTCGGAACTGTCTGCGAAGATGTCCCCAGTGAGTCGGGGTGGCGCGGGCGCTGCGTTATGCTCCAGTGCGTCGGATGTGGTACAGCGCTGGGTTGCGGCTGGCTGCTGCGTCGACCAGGAGAGGAATTGAGCTCTTCTTGTTGACCGGCCGAAAGTGCAGTGTGCTGTGCCGAGGTTGCTGATGAGGCTGAGGGTGATGACCAGGTATGCGCGGTCGCTGCATGCTGGTGGTCAGGACACCCGTTGAAGCCGTGGGAGCTGGCTGGCTGGGAATGCGCGTCATCCGCCGCTAGTGACTCCCGCTGGATCGCTCGCCATTTTAACGCGTACTTTGATTTAGCACTCGCGAAACTCTTTACGCACTGTCACGAACTCACGCTATATGATAGCTTTAATCACGTCGGGTTCACCACAGTGGGTGTTTCCCGGCTGCGTGGATAAGTTGTACACTGAAGTAAGTGGTAAATAAGTTACGATTAATTTATTACGATATCAAGTAACTAAAGCTAGTAGTTACACTTGACACGAAAAAGTAAAATTAAATAATGTTACATGAAGAGTAAAACTAATAGAAACACGAAGCTCGCCGTAAACTATTACGGCGAGCTTCGGCGAGAAAAATATGTTCGGGGGTCAGAGAGGACCTCGCACGATCGTAGTTCAGCACCGACTGAAGCTCCGAACCAAAACTCTCCCACATCTGCCGTTCACTAGACAAAGGAAGCGGCAAAACGATTTTACACAAAGGCCGCGGCACATTTTAAAAGTACAATAATAAAACACGAGAAATGCAAATGGGTACAATACAAGATAACTAAACATAATAGAACAATGAAGAACCTTAACTAAAAGTAAAGAATCATGAAAGACAATAGTACCTTTAACTTAAATCGCTTGCAGATGTGATTCGTGGGAAAAACACAAAATGAAACTTTCTAAAAATTATTACAATAAGTACCTCTATAAAAATATTACATTCTTAAAACTATGCAAGGGATGGGTACGTGAGACACAGTCCCCACACGTGTTTTCTTAGTTTTTCAGGAAAACTAAAAAAAAATCAAGAAAATATCAAAGAAACTCGGCCACAGGCCAGCAATATTAAAAGAACACCGTACAACTATGACCACTGACCTCTATCATACAAGTACGCAGTGCCTATGACGCATATTCCTGCCCTGCTTTTGTTTTTCTGTGACGTAGAAGTTCTGCGAAAAACATCGAGAGTAGCTACCAACTTACGTGTTGAACTTTTCTTCTTGTACAGACAACTAGATTGTTTTTCTTCCGAATGTACCGTTGTATATTATTATGGTTTGAGAAAACCAGTGAGTCATATGGCGTTGTTTTTTAGTTGTATTTTCCGAGACATTCAATCTGTTTTTAACTATTTTTTTATAGTAAACACAAACACTTTTAGTAGATCGATCAAGTTACTTACTTCTTTTGAATTTAAACATCAGCTGTGTGATGTGAGAACACATTTTCATTGAGTTTTGTTTGCGTGTCTCTATGAGGTCTCATAATACAAATATATTTATAGAACCGCAGGTGGAAAATAATAAAACAATTACTGAATTTCCCATTTCCTGAATAAGTATAAAAAAGTGACAAGAGAGAGCAATAACATAAATACCGAGTTCAATAACCATAATCGGTGCGCATACGCATCCTTTGACAACACCGCCGCGCATGCGCGATAGCATTGTGTTTCGGAACTGGAGCAGAAATGAAATATGCGCGGTGTCGTTCAAAACAGAACTATTTATAGATTCCCATCCCATGCTCATCGCGATTATTGTGCTCATGGGGAAATAGAGTGGAGCTGCTTATCTACCGGATGAGCGGACGTGGGGGTTTTTGTGGCCAATGAGATAAAGGTATCCTGGATGTGTGATAGTCTGTCTGTAATGCCCCAATCCCGCAGGAAACCGGATTCAGCAATGAAGATAAAGAAGGGGTATGGTATTCCCTTTAATTGATGACGTATCTTTTTCGACTGACTTTGTCATTTAGGGTAGGTGGTAAATAGGTATCTAAATTAGAAAAATATGTCAATAATATTTTAGAAGTCTTCTTACCTTTTATATCCACGGGGCTAGACCAAAACGTAGTAAGACATCAATACCTGTAATAAATATTTTTTGCAAATTAGTCTATTTGCAGCAACAATAAATTATATTCTAGTAGCAGCGCCCCGCACCGCGGTTTCATCCGCGTAAGTTTCGATCCCGTGGGAATAGGTATCAAGATAAAAAGTATCCTATGTGTTAATCCAGGAAATGGTCTATCTATGTGCCAATTTTCATCCAAATCTGTTCAACGTTTTACGCGTGATTGAGTAACAAACATCCAAACATCTTCACAAACTTTCACATTTTTAATATTAGTAGGATAGTATAGTATAGTAGGATTGTGTAATTATATTTTATTGTATAAATATTCAATCACCACTGCTCGCAATACGGTGAAGGAAAACATCGCAAGGAAGCCGGAATCTCTTTGGACCAAAATTCGAAAACATGTGACATCTACCAACCGCATTGGGCCCGCGTGGTAGGTTATACCTCACTCTCTCTCGAATAGAGTAGGCCTGTGTCCCAGCAGTGGGAAGATCATACGCTGATTATGTTTATTGTTTATGCTATTCTATTCAGATGAAACTATACGCAATCAGCTCTCGAACGTGGTTAAAGGTGGTGGTGGTGGTGGTTACAAACAGGCGCGATACGCGATATAATCGCGCGCGATACAAAGGCACCGCTCGTTGCGCGACTTGCGGTGCCTTTGTGTCGCGCGATTTTATCGCGTGTCGCGCCTTTTTGAAGGAGCCTTTAGATGTGCTGATCGCATGACATTAGTCCTCAGTCTCCATTACCCAGATAAACGAGCAGTAGTCGAAAGGTTATCTCAAAAAATAAAAACTCTCTTTTTAAGTGCTTATCAATACCAACACGTGATTTCATGCAAAACAAAAACAATAGCTAAAACTTATCAGTTGTTATTGTTAAAATATAATACACTTTTACTAGTGTTGATATTTTATAGTCATCTCCGGACTCCGGGTCATATTTTCATGGCTTCCAAAGTGATTCGAGTTCACCATTTCCTAGGAAAGAGAGATCCTCACACAATTTACTCAAGTCATTTATGAGAAAGAGTCACTAACTCTTAGAGGGAAAGTCGGCAAACGATATCTAATCTACGATACTTAGCTGTTTGCGCAGCACTTATAGCGTAAAATTTCACTTACTCGCCGACGACAATGTCAGGGATTTTACCAGCATTGTCTCATGTGTCCTACGGTCTTTATCTCACGTCGACAGGTTGATATTATCTAACAAGAGCTCGATAAATATTATGTCTCAGTTTCTGAGGAATCGACAAATACAAGATACCATAAATAGTATCTGCTGATTATTTTGTCTATTTTGTTCTGTGTATCGTCCGTCTCGTTCCGTTGCTTTACCAAGTACCTATGCGCTTTTATGATTTTTAACGTAACTTTATTATTGTTGACGTCTACGTCCACAAAATGTATGAAAATACGTGCACGTTAACGTTATCGTGAACGGAAATTTAAAAGCGTCTTCATATGTTTCCATACATTTACTTTCCATGTTATCGTGATAATGTCACGTGGACGTTGACAACGATTTCCCTTTATTTATAAACGATGCTAACTATAACTTAAGTAAAATTATAAAAGCACACAATCGCTAGCTTTCCGCTAGTTCGCGCGACTTTGGTCGCACAAATTCGCGATTATACATACCAATGTTGAATATCTCGTCCAATTTGCTCACATGACTAAAATGTTTTCATACATTGCTGAATCATGAAGCGGAATGTCCACAGCTGAATCTAGTCCTACTGAAATATGTCCGATTCCGGGGATCAATTACGTTGTCATTCCAATTAGTACGGAGATTTATGGTTCCTGCTTTTATTAGAGTAAACTACCCACACATGATGCACTCACCGTCTTTATATAGACCACATATTATGTCATTTCTGTGTTAATGAAACGGAGCAACTGTGAGTTTTTTCTGCATACGAAACTACCTTTTGGAAGGGTAACAATTCTATTTTGTTGTACATTTTGACGTTCAAAGGTGCCTATATGAGCTTATTTAAAATTATTTACTTTGAAATTTGGTAAAAATTGGAACGCTATGCCGCAGTTATATTTATTTATATAAGTTGGTAAGTGGTTTGTAGACTCTTCACAGGTATTGTACAATGCGTGCCACGAAAGATGAGACTTGACCCCGCCTCCCCCGCTCTTTCCGCCGCCCCTATGACGTCCGGTCCCGTCCCGCACTCAGACCTCATACCGCTAAAGATACCTAAAATCGTGTACTGCTCATGTCAAACCGCGTGGTGTGTCAAGTCTCATCTTTCGTGGCACGCATTGTAGTTTTCTATCTCTTAAGATATAAGCCTCCTAGTTTAAAAGACAGGGATTATATTTTTTTTAGTATAGAGCAGTGGTGGCTCTGACTTACGAGCTGTAGGTCGTGGGTTCGAACCCAGACAGGCGCTTTACTTTGTGTAAATAATTTCACCACCACTGCTATCAAAACGGTGAAGGAAAACATCGTAAGGAAACCGGTATCTCCTAGAACCAAAAATTCGAAGACATGTGACATCTACCAACCCGCACTGGGCCCGCGTGGTAGATTACAACCCATTCCCTCTCGAAGAGAGGAGGCCAGTGTCCCAGCAGTGGGAACATTATAAACTGATTATGCAAGATTTTTGTAGCCTTCAAATTTTTTTTTTTTTTATTTTGTTTTTTTTTTTTCTATCTTCTAAGTAGTCTACCGATGTGATCAACCTGTGCCTATGTATTACTTTGTTGGATAAATAATTATTGTTTATTATTTTTAAAGGAGATAAGTAACCAGAGTCGTCTGATATAGTTGAAGTTTAGGAAGAAACCGATGGATGTTTTCGAATGAAAAATTTGATAAATTAACTGTGTTGTCTATTTTTTTTTTCGAAAACATCTATAGGTTTCTTACGAAACTTCAACTATATCCGACGACTCTAGTCACGTATCTTCTTTGGTGACCGTATGTACAGTTCACTATAAGTATTTATAACATGAACTGACTCATTCAAAATTAACGATGATTCAAGTTAGGTACTTTAACGGTTGTCGTTGGTTAACCAATCAACAAAAAGTATTAAAACCTTCAAATACATAATACAAACTTCTTTAACAAAATATCACCGTGAAACACTGTCACAATATTTACCAAAAATACAAAAGACCCGTTTAAAATTTTTATTTTTTATTTTAAACGTTCCAAAGTTTTTTTTATTTTAAACATTCCATTAATTTTGCATATAATTAGCATTGCCAATGTAGATATTTGCATAGAGACATGATATTTAACCTCTTCGCTTTTAGTTTTATACTTAATGCTGACCAATTTGAACGAATGTCACGTACTGGCAATGTAATCAGTTTTATACATGAACACTTAAATCCATTATTCACACCTCTAGTTACTTCCGATCGCATAACAAGCAACAGGCTGAATGGAAATGTATGTTTTAAGTTTTTGCTTAAAAAAAATTCTAAATTCAAATGCAGTTCCATTTGGTTACAGTGTAAAATAACATTAGCATGGCGTCTTAGCTTGCGTTAGTATGGATAAAAAGGCACAAGACCTACCTACTAACTTATGCCATAAAGTTCAGATTCGTCGAAGTTAAACAATCAAAGGTAGCGCAACCTGTCATGTCAATTTGGCTTCAAATGAAGGTGTAATATGAAGTCACGACGCGTAACGTTTACCTATTGCTAAAATTATTAGCAGGTTGAGCAGCAGTAGTAATTAGAAGCAATAGCTAACTAACTAGAGTATACGTATGTAAAAGAAATTAGATTTTTGCGCTTCCAATTTTACATTACAAAAAACCGGTTGAGAGCAAGACGGACTCGTGCACCGAGCATTCCGTACAATCATAATAATGTTATTAAATTTTCATCGGCGAGGCTTATATTCGTCAGAGAATTTTAACACTTAAACGAAGAGAAGAAGAAGAAGAATTTTAACACTGCGCACTGCGGTGTAGAATATTGCAGTTTTAGGTCAGCGCCATCTCTTGACCGATAGTGAAACTAATGTAACTTTTTTTGATGATTTCTGAAGTGTGCTACAGGAAAAAGATTCAGATTCAGATTTTTCTATTTGCAAAGTTCGGAGATAAGGGGGGACGGTATTTTTTTACAGCCCCACTTCGTATTTTTCAAAACCCCTTTCAGTCCCAGTTGCAAAAAAAATTTTTTTTTCTTTCTTATTTGCAAAATAGTTGGGTAAACGTCATCTAAAACTATTCCAAATTTCAAGTTGATAGCTTTAGTAGTTCTTGAGATATCCAGCTGTGACAGACGGACAGACAGACAGACTGAGTCTCACCATAAAGGTTCCGTTTTACCATTTTGGTACGGAACCCTAAAAACAACTGTAAGCACTGGCAATGGAATGTGATTGACTGGCTGGGTTCATTGTCATCATTCAATGCTACGTCCCAAAAAAAGTAAAGTTCTTCGATTTTCCATTTTCTTCTTTGCTATTTTTTACTTTGACGAAGTCATGTGATGAATTTAATTCAATTTCCATTTTATATATGCAGGTTACCTATACCGCGGTTACAATCTGCTAAAGTTATGTTTTTAGTCTGAGTTAAGCATAGAACAATAAAATGCATAGTTTTATTCGTCGTTAAAAATAGCCAGACTGGTCGTAAAAAATAAGTGGCTATTAAATTATATAAGATTTTTGATTAAATTTATTTATTTTGCAAATTAATTCAATTTATTGTCTGCCACCTACGTCAAGTAAATCGATATATGTAGTTGATAGTCAATTGTTGTTTTGTATAATGTGATGTGTCGTGAAATTAAGGCCAGGACTCTCGGAAATCTCGGAATCGACCTATTTTTGATTCAACATTAAACAATCAAATATTCTTTGTTTTAATCTGAAAAAAATATATGGCATAGTTTAACTAACATTCTTGATTATTCTATGGTTCAAAACACGATATTTACAACTTCACTCGATCATAAAAAATCGCAAACAAATCGAAAACAGCGAAGTTTTTAATCGTTTTTCAAGTCGTATTTGAAGTAGACTTAACTTTTACTCGCAAAAAATATATCAAAAAATAGGCAATGATGTATAGTAGAACATTCTACGGTTAATTTTTCTCAAAACTGATTTTTATTGTCTTAACAAGATATAATCTAAAAAGGCGGCCTGCGCGCTTCACTTCAGTAGCCCGCCGGGCGTTACCGAGGTAGGACCTGTGTCGCTTTTGCTGGCTCGCCGCGTTCCCGCTAATCGATCGAAATAATAATAATATTATTGTTAATTTCCGTGTTTGTAAAGTATTAGTTTCCAAAAATCAGTCTGTAAATATTGTTTAGGTTCTAGTATTAATAATTAAACTAAATATTAGTTTGTTATAATATAGTTGTAATATACAGTGATAATTAAGATTAAATTATGGGGAATAAAAACAGAAAAAAGAAAAAAAAATGTTCAGCATAGAACTGCAAAGCTTAAAAAAAAATAAGGTATGTTTGATTATTATTTTTCTACGTATTTATAACTACCCACTTATATTGTATTGTATTGAATAATAATTATTGTAGTTGTATAGGTTCTCTTGCTTTCGTCACAGTACTAGCAGTTGCAGGTCGGTACCATAAATTTACAATTATCGTAATTTATATTTATTATTTATTATTTCTATTATCTGTAATAGATTTTCAACTTTACTACAACGGAATAAGGTTTATATTCAATTGCAAAATTTGAGCTTTTTGAGTTTGAGTTTCTAGTTTTGTGATTGTATAGGTAAAATATTATATTTTTTGAAGTGAAAACTTCTTCAGCATCATTGTGATTTGAAAATTTTATGAAACGAAAAAGCTACAGTAGAAAAAGCTACAGTAAAAAGAGACATAAGATTTAACGTGGGAGAAAATGAGATAGGAAGCATTATACAGTGTTTTTGTTTTTTATTGTTACAAATGACATCACATTTAATCCTATGCTACTAATTTGTGATGATGATGGTGATGGTGCTGGCGATGGCGATGGCGATGGTGATGGTGATGGCGATGGTGATGGCGATGATGGTGATGGCGATGGTGATGGCGATGGTGATAGTGATGGCGATGGCGATGATGGTGATGGAGATGGCTATGGTTATGGCGATGGTGATGGCGATGGCGATGATGATGATGGTGATGGTGATGGAGATGGAGATGGTGATGGCGATGGTGATGGCGATGGCGATGATGATGATGAGGATGGTGGGGCGATGGCGATGGCGATGGTGATGGAGATGGTGGTGGCGATGGTGATAGTGATGGCGATGGTGATGACGATGATGATGATGGTGATGCGATGGTGATGGTGATGGCGATGGTGATGTTGATGATGGTGATGGTGATGGCGATGGTGATGGCGATAGTGATGGCGATGGTGATGACGATGGCGATGGTGATGGCGATGGCGATGGCGATGGTGATGGTATGTTGTGTGATTGCTATTACATATGCTATAGCAGCAATCGCGGTTGATTTGCTGGCATTTATTGAAGAGTTCCGTTGTTTGTCTCCGAAAGTCATCATCAGATCTTTACAAAAATACAAAAACAGCATGTGTGCAATTCACACGTGGTAGATGTAAAACCTTCAAAAACACTTTATAATGCTTCCTATCTCATTTTCTCCCACGTTAAATCTTATGAATTTACTACATGTCTCTTTTTACTGTCGCTTTTTCGTTTCGCTTTTTCGTTTCATATACTTTCAAATCACAACGATGCTAAAGAACATCCATCCATCCATCCATCCATCCATCACCATCACCATCACCATCGCCATCGCCATCGCCATCGCCATCACCATCGCCATCACCATCACCATCACCATCGCCATCACCATCACCATCGCCATCACCATCGCATCACCATCATCGCCATCGCCATCACCATCACCATCGCCACCACCATTGCCATCGCCATCACCATCGCCACACCATCGCCATCATCATCATCGCCATCTCCATCACCATCGCTATCGCCATCACCATCGCCATCACCAACGCATCACCATCATCATCATCGCCATCATCATCGCCATCACCATCACCATCGCCACCACCATCGCCATCACCATCGCCATCACCATCGCCATCACCATCACCATCATCCTCGTCATCATCACCA
The DNA here is from genome assembly GCA_927399505.1 of Luperina testacea. Lineage (NCBI taxonomy): Eukaryota > Metazoa > Arthropoda > Insecta > Lepidoptera > Noctuidae > Luperina > Luperina testacea. Next base: position 3,514,424 of record OV656774.1, read on the forward strand.
CATAGCATAGGATTAAATATGATGTCATTTGTAATAATAAAAAACAAAAACACTGTGTATAATGCTTCCTATCTCATTTTCTCCCACGTTAAATCTCATGTCTCTTTTTACTGTTACTTTTTCGTTTCATAAAATTTTCAAATCACAAAGATGCTAAAGAAGTTTTCACTTCAAAAAAAAAATTGCAAATCTGTCTATTTACGATGGAGTTATGCCCTAACATACATAAAAAAAATAGAAATATCCGAATTGAGAACCTCCGCCTTTTTTGAAGTCGGTTAAAAATATAATATGTATTTACAATCAAAAAACTAGAAAGAAACTAAAGTAGGATGATGAAATTAAAATACTGTAGACGAGCAGCCCTATATTTCAAGAATAGGGCCGATTCACAATACTATTACTTATAAAAATAACCGTGACAGGGGTCAGCGAGTTCATTCGAACTGCGCTTTCGCGGCATTTGCCACGCGAGGACGGAGGTAACGCTAAATGCCTACTACGCTCGAAGATCCTGGCCTTAACCCAAATTATATCATTATGCAAACTGTAAATCGTTATTTTTTATTAGACGACAATAGATGTTTATTTGACCGATTTCGTAAGCGTTCTTAAATACCGCTTCCGTTAATCTAAACTAATATTATATTTAAAGAAAAAAGATTAGATTTTTTGTATGAAATTTGGATTTGGACTTGGCACATGAGTAGACCATGACCTGAATTAGGACACAAGGATCGTAGCAGGTGGACTTCTGTAGTTTCTGCCTATCCCCATGGGAAGATGGCGTGAGTTTAATATATAGGTACAATACAATATACAAACATTTATTTTATATTAAATTTTGAACCTCACAATACCCTAGACCGAAATGTTAAAATAGTTTTTACTTCACCGATTTTTTGGTTGTATCGTCCTCGTTCTTTTTTGTTATCTAACCTCCCTTGACCCTTGACAGACATGTCAATACACGTTACCCTGACGCAATCGATACACTATGTTCCGATTAGTATGCATACCCTTACCATGAGTTGGCATAACTTTACGTAACCGTACTCGCTAGCGAGGGCGTAAACAAGTTTCTATGGAGAATTGTACAGCGCCTCTGGCGGTCACTTATAAAACTATAGAACGCTAGTATGAGTCGAACGGTAAATCACCTATCGAAATCTATACGCTAGCGACTAACGTTTTGTAGCTGTTGCCGTAGAAAATCGGTACCATGAGTTACAAATTTGACAGATGTCATCGAATAATACTGTATCGACTGTAGTTAACTTTTTCACTACCAAAGTTCAGCGTGAAACCCTTTTATTGTGTAATAAATTATTTCGATTCTTAGCTAAAAAAATGTCGTCAAGGTATTATTTTGCGTGGGATATGTTAGCGAAGGCTGCATATGAAGATGAAAAAAGAGAACAAGGAAAATTTCAAGCCGATATGAGGAGTATATTAAATAATCCACTTAGAAACATAAGTGAAAATAATTTTATTAAAGAATATAGGCTCAATAAGGAAGCTTTTCAGGATTTGTGTGATTTGCTTGGTCAATATACAGATTTAAAATCCACACAAAGAGTGTCGCTGGAATCAAAAGTAAGTAAACCGAGTTTTATGATAGGTACTTATAGGAATATTTTGTTTGCAATTATATTCTTATATTCTCAATATTGGATCTAACCAAAGTAAACAACTTTTGCAGGTGTTATGTGCATTACTATTTTATGCTCATGGTAGCTACCAACGCATCACTGGCAAGGCACACCATTTCTCGCAAGAAGCTGTGAGTGTTTACATTCAAGAAGTAACAACTGCTTTGAACCACCCCAATATTTTAAGAAGATTTATTAAATTCCCAACTACACAACACGAAAGGGATATGATTAAACAATGGTAGGTATGTAGGTTATAGATTTATGGAAAAAATATTCAAAATATTCATTCCATGAGATTAGTGTATCCTCACTACTATCAATAGATGAATGTAAAAAGTACAAAGTGGCCAACGGATATCAAATTGATTGACTATAATATATATTGGTACCTTATTTGCTAATAAGGCCAAATAAATTACAAAAACTTCCCATTTCAGTTTCTACAACAAGTATGGCATTCCAGGGGTGATAGGGTGCATTGATTGCAGCCACTTTAAAATATTTACCCCTAACAAAGAAGAGGAGCACTTATACTTCTGTAGAAAGCACTATCACTCAATGAATGTACAAATGGTATTTATTATTATGTAAAATACTAAATAAATTTTAAAATTACTTGCCTATCTACATTAATCCTAAAATTGTACTTCTAAATACAAATTGAATTTGCAGATATGTGACTACAACTGTAAAATTTTATCTATTAATGCCAAGTATGGAGGTGCAGCCCATGATTCTTTCATATGGGAAAATAGTAATGTTAATGATTATATGCAATCTTTGCACAGCAGGCACAGTGAAATTGTTTGGCTTTTGGGTAAGACAATATAAATAAATAATGGCTGTAAGATTATTATTAATGAAATCCTTTATTTTTATATAAAAAAAAATTATTCTAATTTTAACAGGTGATTCTGGTTATCCTCAACGGCCATGGTTGATGACACCCTATTTAAATCCAACTCCAAACTCTATTGAAGAGACTTTTAATGCAGCACATACTTCTGCAAGAGTTGTCATCGAAAATACTTTTGGACGACTGAAAAACCGTTGGCGTTGTTCACTCCAGACGCTACATTATAGGCCAGAAAAGTGTTCACAAATTATTATGGCCTGTTCTGTGTTACATAACATTGCCTTAACATATAATGTTCCTGATCCCGAAGACATATCTGAAGAAACTCAAGGTATCTATTAATAGAAAATAGTAATGCATACATAGTATTTAAAATATATTTAAATACTATGTATGCATATACATACGTATATTACATTGTTATATGTATACATGTTCTTAATAAGTTCCTATCTACTATTTTCAGAACTATTTGTGCAACAGGAGTTGGTGATCGAAAATGAAGGTGCCAGTGATTTATTGATGGGGCGAGCACTACGGGATCAATTAGCTAGGAGACTTGCATCAAGACGGCCATAGTATATGTGTATAATATATTTAAAAATATTTTACTTGCAAGTGTCATATTTTCTGTTTTATATGTATAGAACTAGATTTTTTAGGATCTAGAACTATCTGCATACCAAATTCCATTTAAATTGGTCCAGTGGTTCAAGCTTAACAGACAGAGTTACTTACACATTTATAATATTTGTATTGTATGGATAAGGAAAATAAAAGATGGACATAATTATACAAAAATCTTTATATTTTAACCGATTTAAATTAATTACTTTTTTTCTAAAATATTCACTACCCTATTTCCTAAAGCTAAAAATTCTGAAAATATTTCCAACCAACGTTGTTGATTTCTTATTTCTAATTCCCTTAACCTATTTCTCTCCCTCTCCGCTTCCTGCTGGAAAGCGCGCCATTCACAGTCAGATCTGACAAAGGCTTGCCTTGCCAAATCTGATTGTGTCTGGGTGCGAGTCCTTCTGTAGCTAGGAGAGGAATCTAGTAATTGACGTCTTCGCCGCCGACGCGGTGTAAGCGGTATGGGCATTGGGGTCTGTGGCGAGTGCTGCCTGGCACTAGTAGTTGGAACGCATGGTATAGAGGGCACAGTCTCGCTACCATGCGTTACCCCAGCCTCACTCCTTTCCACATGGAGAGCTGTAATAGATACAAAACAAAAACATTTATTCAACTTCCTTGAGAACTATGAAGTATGACTTAACTTTAAACAATTTTGCTTGACGGTGATGTTGTAGATACTTAATATAGATAAATACTTACTCTGCGGTGCGTGCTGCCTGGCATCAGCCGTTTGTGGTCTTGAGATAGCAGCAGGTGACGAATTGTGCATTAACCCAGTCTCATCCTCCTCAACTACATGTAGGAAACAAAGAAAAACAAATACAGATATAAACAAATTTACAAACCCCAGACCATGAGTGTTGCAGGCAGGGTCACTATAAACAAGGCCATGTGTTATTGAAATTTACTCTACCTATGATATTATTTGTTCCTGGCTCCGCTCTCTCATTTATCCTTGCCAAGGGTGGAAAACAAGCAGGTTGAGCAGATGTTCCTGGCTGATCCCAGTTTTCATCAACTGCAATGAGAAAAGAAAATGAAGTATATTTAATAAGTGTTAAACGTTTTCCATAACAAAAATGAAATAAATATTATTTAACTCATTTTGATAATAACAACTTACTGGAACAAGTTTGTTGGGCAAGTTGTACATTTATATTTAAAATCGATGGGCTGTCATCAATTGTATCCAACTGAACTATTGGATCCTGTAAAGATTTTTTATAAGTTCTATCAGATATGAAATGGCTTACATAATAGGTATTTTATAACTACCAGGTATCTACTTTAGTTACAGAATTTTAAGTTATTATCCACACCACCAGTTCAACACAAAGTAATGTCAAGTTGTGCAGGCCATAATATAATACCTACCCATCTTGCCTTGTGTAATGTTAATATGGAATTTGTCATGACAATGAAGCAGCATGTCAGTGACAACTATTGTAAGTATTTGAGAGTGTTAAAAATGTGGAGTATAAAAAATTAAAAATTAAGCAGAAAGTACCCATCACCCTACCTCTAAACCAATTTCTGGAATTTCAACAATTCCTGTAGCGGCTTGAGTGCCTATAATACTGAGGACCCTTTGCTCCAAGTCACTCAACATTTGCTTTGAAGCTGGACCACCACCTGTTTTTTGTGCATCTCTGTGTATGCGGGCAGATTTCTTTTTGGTGTTGTTTTTTAAATCACTCCAAGCCTTTACACCACACACGCAGACACACAAAACCAATGAAGCATACAGTAAATTAGACACAAACAAAAAAATAAAATAAAATTTAGTTCTAGTAAAAAAGAAAAGTCTACTAAGAAAAGAGCTAATCCAGAGGTCATACACACCTTTCTCCATTTCTCAATAGTCTTTGTGTCACCTGTTGAATCTGAATTCAACATTCCTTGGAGTTCTGCCCACATCCTTAAATTAGTGGCCTTTCCTTGAGGTCCTTCAGTGGGCTTACTAAGGTCACCATTTCTGTTAACACACAAAAAAGGCACTTAAACCACATTCCTCAACTTCATCTAACCACTTGAAATAAAATATTTCATCATAAAAGGTATACCTGCCAAATTAATGTTATTAAAATCGTTATTACATACCTTTCCATATACTCAACGAGTAACTGAAATTGCGTAGCACTCGTTCGCATTTTTCACAAATAAAAATTAAAACCAATAAGTTGCAACTAAAGCTCAGCCTCCAAACAAACCGACGCACCAAACAAGTAAAGTAAACAAACACGAACTATGAAGTGTTGACATTGACACGAGCAAAATAACCTACACAAATTCAAGAATCTCATTTTACATAATGACTCTTGTTTTACGACGACGTTTTAAATTAGGAGGGTTACTGCTGTATTTTTAATTTGAAGGATTGGATACTTGTTTTTTGCCCAATATCTTTCTTACTCAGTCTTTTTGGCATAGTTAGAAAGAGACAGCCCCGTTTGGTGTGAAGTTAGGCAAGTCACTCCGTAACGTAACGAAAACTACACATACTATCGAGTAAACGCTAGCGAGTACAGTAAACGTCTATGTGACTCATGGTACGAGTTTAGTCGAAAACTACTCGCAGCGCGTTTATTCGCTATCGACTGTAGTACAATAATGAATGTTTTCGATAGCAACTCATGGTAGAGGTACTGGGCACACTTCCCGCTGTCCGCCAAAAACCGCGGCCATTACATAACCCCCCGTGAGAAAGCGTGGCCAAGTTGTCAGTTTTACGACTATCATAACCGGCATTGTTGTTCATACGGAAATACGTGTTCTGTATATTATTTTGTTGTTGTTTAAATGCGGTTTGTTGTCACAATACATGTGGCGAATGATTGAGTAGTGTGCTGCCTTGGTTTTTAAGTTTTCAATTAGGTACGAATCTTTCGTAACATATAGGAACTAACAGGTAGTCTTTTTTTTGTGTCTTGTGTGTAACGAGTACCTCGGTACAGTATTACTTCGTAGTACACACGACGACACATCAAGCTATACATTGCCAGTTTTAGCTGACCTCGCACTTTATAGGCTTTTCCTACAATGAGAAGTCAGCCTAAACTGGAAATGTATAGTTTGATATGTCGTCGTGCGTACCCTACATATCCTGTTATCTTCCTTCTTTTCGCTGGTTTATCTCCTCGTTTATAGTATTCAGAAGTTACGTATAATACCAGTCAGCATAATTGGAAGCAAGGTTAGACAGAGGCTACGCTCTGACTGTGGCCAAACAAAAAGCATCATGACTTGGAGGTTCTAATCTAAAAGTCAAATACAATCAATTGAAAATAAAATTTAAAATCAGTTGAAAGCAAACATAATATGCAGACAAAACAAAAACTGTTTTGTTTTTACCTCATTCCATTTTGAAACAGTCACTGATAACCGTAACGTTTTGCTGAAGATACCGTTATTGATTTAAAATTTACAACAACAAGGCGATGACAAAAGAAAATAAAACTTTATGCTTTCATCGTAAGCCGTCATACTTAATGTACCGTTTGGTTCATATCATAAACAAAATATGATTGTATCAATCAGAAGCGCGCGCGTTGTGAATATTTTTACAACAGTTAAATTATGAGTTCCACCTGTAGTTATTTATTTCTAAAATTTTTGCCTTTCAGCAGGCAGGATAGTTATACTATCCCAGCCCCGGATCTAAGGGGGGGCAAACCGGGGCACTTGCCCCGGGCGGCAGTTTCATGGGGGCGCCAAATCCTTGAGACAAGAATTCGAAATATCGAACAAATGAAGCCTCTTTTCCTACAATCTCATAGGTTTTTAACAAGTAATCGAATCTTAATAGGTATAATATGTTTGAAAAACAAACTTTTCTATTTCCATACGCCCAGTTAGTTTTTTAACACATACTAAGTGATTTATGAACGCATCTTAACAGATCAAGTAAAATTTTGAACGCGTGCGTATTGTCCGTGATCTTTCTGCCAAGGGGAATCCCCGTCACATATCTATACGAGCCGAGCCGAACAAATTCAAACAGTTGAACGTCAAGTGACAACACTGTTTGTTTATGTGGTTGATTGCGTTTGTGAGTAATCAGCGTTAATAAAATAAGTAATTTATTAGTGAAATCATATATTATTATCGTAGTGGAAATCAACAATTTGCAAGTTTTTCTCAAACACTGAAGGGAGGGGGCGCCACTATCAAGGTTTTGCCCCGGTTCGAAAAAATCGTAGATCCGGGGCTGTACTATCCTGCCTGCTGAAAGGCAAAAATTTTATCACATATAGTCCATAAAGATGCTCGTAAGAGAAGAAAATTTATTGCTCACTGTGTGCCTCATATTCATACTACTTACGATCTATAGGGTCTTTGAAGACCTTCGACAACTTTAGAAACCTATTTCGATATTCTTTTTTTTTTGTTCGGAATATTATTTTAAAAATAATTCCGTGTTATGAAATTTTCCGTGTATTTTCGGCCAGTAATGTCAGAAATAAAACAAAGCCATGGAAGCAGTGAACCATAGAGGTCGTGCTGGGCCTACTTAGCGCGTTCCGTTTGACTTTCGTTTTCGTCAACATTCCACTGTTTTGGGTTCAAGGCTGAGCAGCATAGATTCCAAAGAGGTTAGACATCAATGGAACACTACTCTTTATTTCATGACATGCGCTGATGCATTATTTGGTAAAATTTTAGTTAGTTGTTACTCCAGGAGGAGTAACAACTAACTAAAATTTTATAGAGGACTATTCATTAACTATGAACACTTGCCACCCAAGAAGACTCATCCAGTGGAGTTAAGGGGACTACATGACCTAAAGCGCGGTCACTGTCGGACTGCATAGAAAAGAAAGAGAAGCGCGATGACACAACGCTGGAATTTATTGCAAAATATTAACTATCTATTTACATAGATAGTTGCTTCATGTTGCTTTTTATTGAATGATTGTATATACATTATTATGGTTTTTATTGTAAAAAGAAAGTTTTTAGAGGTATTTTCATGATTTTTTTCTATAGTATCAAATTAGTTGTATTATGTTTGAACAAACTATCTAACTAGCATATATCCTGAAGAATATCATAATATATTTTTCTGATTTTGTTTACTATAGTCGATCACATACTTTTAGGCATTATAAAATTTGCGTTCTTTGCGTTTAGGTCCTGTAGTCCCATTAAGAATATGGCACATTTTAACATGTTTATGATATCCACCATTCCTTGAAATAAGTCCATGAACCGAGACAGAACAATATTCATAAATGCTGCCAGAATTTGGACGTGTTTCCGGTAGACAGCGACATGGAGGAATTTTTGAATGAGAAGCCATGTTCGTGTACTTTTTGTGGGTGCCAATATTTATAAAAATGCCTCAAGTGCCTTTTAGACACTTCAACATCTAGCTTGTCATATAAAGGAAAACATGCAAGGAAATTTCGAACTCTTATCCGCAAAACTACTTACTTAGACTTACACTATATAAAATACAAGAGCAGTTGACGTTTTTCGCCTGAAATGATGATGAAACACAACAAATTATTAATGATACACTGACTTTTGTTTGTTCACCGAGATTAATGTTCCCATGAACATCAGAACAACGTTTCCACTCCGACTGGCATAGTATAATATACCATAATTTTATGAGTCATATGGCATCTGTGTCATGTATGGACACATATACAGCATATGTTTGCAATGCTAAAGGTCTGCCCATATTAACCTAATTACGAAGTTATGCTCAATCGTGAGATCGATATAATCTTCTTACTTTTGAAGTGTGGTGTAACATTTGATTGCTCTTCGCATCACTTGTCGAGAGAGCTCAATGCAATCAAGAATTGGGTGTCTGAGATGAGTTTTTGAGTAACCTCGCTTTGTTTTCTTTATTGTGATCAGTAATGATCCTAATTCCAATCTCTCAACGCTTTTTTATATAAAAACTATTGTAAATATTTTTTGTTTCTTTTTTGTTCAGGAGTCAATTGTAGTGACAAAGTGGAATAATGTAAAATATCATGTCATCTATATTGGAATAACATAACATCACGCCTGTAATAGCCGTAGGGTTAGGCAAAGGTGTACCTATAAGTAGTAAGTACACCTACATTTAAAAGAAAGAAAGAAAACAGAAAACATGTTTATTTAGCACTTAAACATGTTTTCTTTCTTTCATTTCGCCAGTTGTTTAAATCCCATGTAATGGAATGTCCCAAAGAAAACGCACGCAAAATAGTGGCATAGATTGACAACGACCTGACGCGATGCAGTCGCCTAGTAAACTGTTCGTAGCTTTTACCTGAACTGAAAGAGCAATGATCTTGCTTCTTCGCGCGCTACTCCAAGATTAAGCGTGGAAACCGCTACAAAATTTGTCAATGTCAGAGACATTTTCACTTTTTCCCAGAACACAAATTTATAGATTGCCATTCAAGGTCACGCGAACCATTCATCATAATTACTCGATATTTCAATTATGTAACAAACAATAGACAAGAAAATATTTTCCCGGACTTTTTTGTTTTATTTAATCACTGTTACAGATACTGACGCTAATTTGAACGAAAAAGTGTTACTGATTTTAACGTTTCGGAGAATTACTTCTTAATTAGTATTTTACTGATATACAAATAAGTAATTCAGATGTATGTTAGCATAATACCAACGTAGGTAATCAAATACCTTTAATATCGTCGAGTAGGTAAGCACAGGTGCGATTTTAAAGACCCCATCCGTAATCCGAAGGTTTCACAGGCTCAAATGCCAGCTTTTCGCAGTAACATTTTGTTACTACAACTTGGTATTTACGTGCCTTGAAGATAACCTCGAGACTAAGCAAACACAAACGACACATACCGAAATATTTCTATCGGATTACCATACAAATGGCCGCTCATTCCTATCATGGAACTGACGGAACTGCCTTCGTTGTAAAATGTAAGAATTTACAACAACTAGGTACTGCCGCACCTTAATCTTGGTGTACTTAGTAGAGACCGTATTCCAAAGAAATAAGGTTCAAAATTGTGTGTGTTCTTTACTGGTACTTTTTTTCTATTTGAATGGTATTGTAGATAAGGTCATGTCTATGATGTATGACCATAATGTAACGTTCGATACGATCTTCGAAGTTTGAAAGAAATAACACGCTGTATCTCGTACAAAACGAACGTTTTGTACAGGAAACAGCGTGTAATTTTATTTTTTAATAAAGAAGGCATTCATAGTTTGGAATGGGATTTTATTTTTGTAGCCAGAAAACATGTTACAAGATATTTGTCATATTTTCTAATTTACAATAATAATATCGTTAAATCTACAATTACATCAGTTTCTATATTTATGTCTGTAATTTATATGGTGTACATAATAAAGAGTATTCTATTCTATTCTATTCTACATCAAAACGATATGATATTGTTTTCTTTTCACGGGTTCGTCGATTAGGTATTTCACAAAATAAAACAATTTTTTTAGCCTACAAACAAATAACATAGTCATATCAATAAGAATTAAGATATCTAAATGATTATTTTAAATGATTCACCTTGACAAAAATGAAATAGGAAAACGCTGAGCAAGATCGAGGCAAAATGTGATAATATTAAGTATCTTAAATTATGCAAGATATGGTATCTACATAAATGCAGATAAAAAAATTAAGATACGATATTTTTACAAAAAAAAAATTACTCTATAAACAAACAAATAGATGCAAACTCAAAAACAAACCGAAAATAAAAAATATTTGCTTGTCTATAAAGAAAACTACTAAGGTCACCGTAATCTTTCTCTATCTTATCAATCCTTACACGTTTTTGACGTACAAATAGTACACTAATTTACTTACATGTCAATTGACAAGGATTAATAAATATTTTTAAGACGGAAAATTACATTTTGTTTATAAACATTACATAAATTTTTACCTCATATCGGGGGTGGATTACTAAGATTTCTTGCCTAATCAGAGGTAACATCTTATTGCCGCTTAATCTACGTATACATATAATTATAATTAATTAATTAATTGTATACCTAATTTAAAATGAAATGTCGCACTATTTTACAGTAGTTAGATACTCGTCATCATCTGCCTAGCCTTTTCCCAACTATATTGGTGTCGGCTTCCAGTCTAACCGGATGCAGCTGAGTACCAGTATCTTACATGGAGCGACTGCTTAGCTGACCTCCACAACCCAGTTCCTGGGTAATACTGGTTGTCAGACTTTCGGGCTTCTAACAACCCGTAACGACTATCAAAGATCCACGAATGACAGCCGAGACCAACGGCTTAACGTGCTTTCCGAGGCATGGAGGGGTCTTGGTATGTAAAGATGGCCATCCACGGACCAACCGCGGCAAGCGTAGCTTAACCTGATCGATCGACATGTGCGGCTGGTATTACTTAGCCACAATCTCTGTTACAGTAAGTAGTTAGATACTATGTATTGGAAAATCACATCAAGGCAAAGCGAAATTTAACATTTTCATACATATCCTATTGATTGATATTTAATGAAATAGTCATTGAATAGGATAAGTAGAGAGATTAGTAGTAGTAGTAGATATCTCTACAGTAGGTACCTACCGACAATGATACTAGATTAACATCGGAAAAGTGCACATAGGTGCAAATAGATATAAAATCTTCAAGCCTTTTCTCACGTGGCGTGGGTTGGCGGACTACACCACAATATGAAATGATTCAGACTTATTTTGCTTCGTCCACTCTCAAACATCAAGAAGGAGACGCTAAGAAATCAATCAAAATGTAAAAAAATAATTGTCTGAACACCTCTACTTAGTCACAGCAATAGATCTAACTAACTAATAACAGGGGGCTTAAAAAGGCCACTTTGGCAGAATCATAAAAGGATAACATTATGAATCATAATGGACAGTTAACTGTTAAGTTAATCGTATCAAATCCCATTGGTAATGGTTTTTTCAGTTATTTTTTTTTTTTGTCTGTGCTAAAATACCAATCAATCCAATCCAAATCCAATCTCTTTGAATTATACCTACGTAGTGCAGCGAAAAAAGAAAAACACGGACTGTCTTCGCCATATTATGATTCATATTGTTATCCTTTTATGATTCCGCCAATGTGGCCTTTTTAGGCCCCCAGCACATTTTATAAGGTATTACACAAAATTCCTTTCTAAGGTAAAACAGGTGCAAACAGGCCTTATTGGGTGTAGTCCAAGTCCACTAACGCAATATGTACTCTTACTAAAATGGGCTTGTTTCAAATACCACTGCATCTAATATAATTATGTGGTAACGCAGAAATTATTCACTCTGAACAAGAAATTTTAGACCAATGCAATGTAGCTAATGCAAAGTCAAACTCAAAAGTTAAATCATTTAGTTCGAATAGGCATATAAAAGGTACTTTTAAACGTCAAATTAACGAAAAAAAAAATAGAATGGATTCTAGTCGCTCCATAGTAAGCCCATTTTTACAAACGCTGGGCGAAACCCAAATGATAGTATAAATAAAGTCAAAGTCAAAGCATTTATTTCAAATAGGCACATAAAAAGCACTTTTGAACGTCAAAAATTACAACAAAATAGAATTGATTCTTGTCGCCCATTCCAAAAGGTAGTTTTCGTATGAAGGAAAATGGGCAAGAAACTCCACCGTTACTCTTTTAAAATGTTTTACAATATTTTGCATACATTAATTATATAATAGTAATATATGAAGACGATGCACCTAAAATAAAATTACCATACCACAATAGGTAAAAGAATAAAAGATGAAACCATGACATATAAATTAATTGATAGATACATGATGCTCACATATTTATAAACATGGTAAAAGTAAACGATTTTCATTTAAATAAATATGTATGTATAAAACACACTGCGCTCAGTTCTGCGCTGAACGAGGAAAATCCAAGAACACTGTTTTATGTAGCCTATTATTTAGGTGTCGCCTACTGTTCATGAAAACGGGCATTAGCGTTTTAATTCTAAGGTAAGAAGAGGTAAAACAGACTTGAAACAAAAATCAATTAAAGTGACGACAAGTCTACCTATACCCTGTCCAAAAAGTAAACCGTTTTTTGACAGATGGAACTAGTGATTGCAGCAACTTAACATTTTCGATTATTTACACTTTCATTTGTTTGTAGAATCGATTATCTATTTTTGCTGTACAATAAAAAATGGTGCGGTTTAATTTTTTTTTTTATGTCTGTATTTGTTATTATTAAATACAAAAGAATTTAAATTTTGCAGATTTTATAGCAGAAATAAGCGTAAAAATAAAATATCAACTGGTTTGCCGTATTAATTGTGTTGTAGTGTCTATACATAAATATGGGGTTTCCTACACATATTAAACACACATCGTTTTTTATGCATAACATTTTATGAAAGTTTTAAAATCTTAATAAAACATTAACATTTTATTTATGTGGTGTCAAATTCTTATCCTGGCAAATAATTTATGTATTTTATTGCTTTTTGAGTGGAAGGTTTTTCTATACTGATTTACCTATAATATAAAATGATAAAGTATTTTCGATTTATTCATATGAAGCGATTACATTCGGTCACTTAGTACGATAGAATTTAATTTAATACGCATAACAATTAGATGTATTTTTTGTCAAAACTGATACTACATAAATAAGATAATTTAGTAAGATAAGGCACTTTTTATATTTATTTTATTACGCATTTTAAAGGTAATTCTTACGTAAACTGGAATAGTACATGTTTACATAAATGGTTAAATAGATACATATTTTAAGAGGAAGCAATGTAGTGAGAATGAATCGTAAAAAATATTATTTCAAACACAACTCGAGGTCTCATCGTCATACGATTACAATATTTGATTAGTGACATAATGTTTATAGAAACACTTCCTTTGCTCGCAATCTTCAGAGACCGGAAACAGCCGCTCCTAAGTCAATAAATTAAAAAAATATCTTGCCTGTCAAGTTAAATTAAAAAAATATCTTTTACTTGTCATCATAGTATTTACAAACTGCTAACGAATATACGCTACTAGACAACTAGTTCTTTATTTATTTTAATTTATGAAGTACTTACTGCTACATTTTGTGTACCGGGTCAAATTAAATTAGCTAGCTAAACTCCGCAGACGTCATGAATATCGATGTCTAAACATGATGAAACAAACATAAATTAATTTGATGTTTTTGTGGGGTCAACGACCGCAGTTAGAGTAGTTGATTGAAATATCTGTTGAAGAAATCAGTTTTTATTTATTTATATATCGACGCTTAAAGGCAAAATTGACTAAGCGACATAGGACTAACTTTACAGAAAGACAGTTTAAAGTTTTAACTTTTCGGAAAAAAGAAACATAAATTTTGATTCAAATGATAAAATAAGATTTCCAAAATGATTACAAGAATTTATGTTTTTTTTTTTTAACTTTGGCTTTAAACTGTCTTCTTGTAAAGTTAGTCCTATGTCGCTTAGTCAATTTTGCCTTTCAAGCGTCGAATATACTTTACTTAATTACTTACTTTACTTTACTTTTTGTGTAAACTACACAGATCTGATGGGTATAGAAATCTAAAGACGATAAAACAGTTTTACTCAACTCATACTTCAAGTAACAAGACTACAAGTGGTCATTAACCCCTTAAAAATACTTCAATTTTTTTTTTATCATGTTTAGATATCAATTATCACGTCTGCAGTTTCGCTAGCTAATTTATTTCGATCCTGTAAATTAGAAAAAAAAACTTTATACAGGGTGTTATAAAAACACGAATGCACTTAAAAGTCGTCTGAATTTTCCTTAATGTAACTTAGGCTTTTCTTCACCATGAAGAAACTATTATAGTATAGTCTTTTATGTAACGAACGTACTATCTATAAAATAAATAATAACATCATTGTACAGCATATGATATGACACACCCAGTACGTTAGACACGTTAGAGTACCACGGCCCACAGACCTTGTGATGAACGCTACCCGATGAGTCAGAACGAGGGCGAGTGAACCAATGAGACCACACTGCGAAGTACACATTAGTTTCAATATTATCATAACATAACATACAAAATGTTTACGATCCCTGACATTTAAAACAGAGTAATTAGTGCTAAATAACTGCTGGAACTTTAAAACGTCTTAGGTACTAATGGTTATCATATAACTAGCTCTTGCCCGTGGCTTTTCCCACGTGAATGTCGGAAAATATTCCACGGGAACGTACGACCTGGGTTAAAAGTACCCTATGTGTTAATCTAGGTTATAAGCTATCTGTGTGCCAACATTCCATCCAAATCCCTTCAGCGGTTTTTGCGCCAATGCGGAACACATAGATTCAGACAAACGGACATTCATTCTTCGTTACTATTTGTATTAATAATTGAAAATCCTTGCTTATAAATTTTTAGAACTTGACACAATACCGGTACAGTCTACAAATTAAAATACAAAACGCGCAAATATCTTGAATTATTACTGATCAAAAAATAAATAAAATTTAAAAGATAGTAACCGACGCATTCTTTTTAATTAAAAAAAATATTCTTTTGTAAGAAGTTTTAGTACAGCTGCTTCCGTAAAAGATTAATATTAATTACTACAGGTGCATTTGCAAGCATCACGACATTAAAATAATTAAGATAAAGTAAATGAGCGTTTTGGAACGTAACTATATTTTTAATTGGCTATACATATATCGCTGTACCGGATATAATATATACTTTTCTTAATGTTCATTATTCCAAGTCGAATTCATCACCCAGAGTTGGTCTAAGCATAATCAGATTTAAATGTCCACACTGCTGGGACAGGCAACGACACAGGCATCCTCTCTGTGTGGGCCGTAATCCTCCACGCGGGCCCAGTGCGAGTTGGTAGATGTCACATAATTATGTTCGAATATCTTCTGTGGTAAATTCTGTAAAAATTTCCCCAAAAAAACTTAGGTGAAGTGAACTGTCATTAACTGATGGTGGAATGACAGGTCACTTCACCTAAGTTTTCAAGGTGAGATTTTTACAAAATAGACCGGCTGTGTTTGAACAGGGTATCCATTTAATATTTTAAGGAATCACTGTCGAAGGAAAATAAAACTTCCGTTGTTTAAAAGTTCAACAATGTGCTCAACATGAGAAGACACCTTTAAGTATGTAAGTAATTTTAACAAAAACAATGCAATTAATGACAAATGAAAACGTTGCATGTCCAATTAGAAAATTCATCGTCTTTTTATTTCATAAAATATTTGAACTAACCTTGACTGTTCTAAAACTTTGTTGCTTGACATTTAGAAACATTTCAGACAACAATAAAAAATAATTATTGTCAAGGAGCCATTTAAATAAAGGTATTGTTCATATATAGCCTCTGTTCCAATGTTAAAATTAATTTAAGGAATATTATAGTAATTCCAAACTTCGTTAATACAATTTTACGTAGAGCCGACTTTTCGCACAGCTAAAAGGTCTACCATAACCATAGCACCAAAGTACAAAAGCTATTAGTAGACTTTATAAAATATAAACGATAAAATAGAGCGGAAAATTGACATGTGTGAAACGCATAATTCAATTTAGTTTACATTTCCGCAATATACCATACGCGACCACTGTCCACTACTAATCTTATAAAGCATTTTTACAAAGAATTAAAACAAAGCACAATGAGGCGCACAAAAAAAAACAGAATACTTACACAATAATAAAAAAAGTAAAAATTCCTTTTTCGAATCCTATAAAATGTCACGTGGTCACTGAACAGATGCACAATTAAAAACTTTTGTAGTCAACTTTCAAATTGGCGCAGTTTTGGAAATAAAGATAAGCGTTCGATACGCAACGCACGCCACGGCTGCGCGCTCTCGACCGACTGCCTTCACTCGGAAACGAGAGAATGTATGGCGCAACGCAATACAGCGATTGTAGCAGGCGTAGCTGCTGAATTGCGCGTTGAAAATTTTATTGCACTCTTCAGTGCCTGAAAGCAAAAATTTGGTAGAATCTCGGACTACAATAGGTCTGAGAGACCAGAAGGAATTCAGATAATTCGCAATATTACAAGGCTCAATTGTAACTAAGAAATTAGAGCAGAAAAAATAATTCGGCAATAGATTAGCAAAAATATAAACCATTGCAAAAAGGAAAACCAACTTCTTTACGATTTCTTCACCAATTTTTGGATGAACACCCTGGAAATTAGTAGAGTAGGTGCTAATTAAATTAGCAATACATAATATTAGATTAGCAATACATCGCTGATCTCGCTATCGAAGTTAAAAGGCCTACAGCAAGAAAGCAGCTGCATTGTAACGCGCATACGAGTACGGTACGCACATTAACTCATGCGTTATTCAGCGAACAAATATTTTATTCCGTAGCAAAATGGGTTTTTTAGCATTACATAGGTACGTCCCATTTCTTTTTATGGGAACAAAACAGCACTCTCATACAGTTCTGGCAATTACACGGAAAATAACGAATTTGCTACTGTGAAATACTGAATGATTATGACTCCTGCTAGGAATTTACAAATTCAAATATTTTCTGTTTGGATTTGATTCTTAGAAGTAATTAACTTCACTCCCATAATTAGTTAATATTTTTATTTATAGTGCTAACTACTGGAAACCAGGTCAATCTATCAGTATGCTTTGTTATCAGTCAGTTATTCAAATATTTTTTAAATGTGGACTGGCAGTCTGGCTCAATCATGATAACATAATTGATATGGTTTTTCCCCTAAAACGACGGAGATGGGCACATGGACTTATTTTACAATAAATTAATTACACTTACTTATTTTAAACTGACTTATTTTAAATAATTATTTTACAATAAGTCCATAGATTGGCAAGAGCAAACCTCATTAATCAGTCCTCTCTACGAAGTCAGAATAATATATGTAACACTATGCAGTAAGTTCTTTCTGTGACTTTGGCCAGTCCGTCACAAAGACAAAACATGAGGTAAACTTATGCAAATATTTGCAGAATCAGATCGTAGTGTTGTGCACAGCGTTGACGTCCGCAGCCTATCACGAATCGAATTGTATCGCAAACTGGCATTACGATTATCAAACGCACCCTTCGAACCTAACAACACAATCCTGCGCCACATTGTGCGCAGTGTTGACCGGTATTGCGAATGCGATACAAAAAGTATTCCTACGTAATAACTGGGTTCGTAGCTGTGTGCGGATTAAATGGCGTGCGTCGAAAACTATAGCTGTGCATGACGCAAAAAGTAACGAAATACTAATAAAAGTAATGTGATGAAATGTTTTCATGATTGGCGAATAATATTTGAAGCTGTGAAAAATGACTCTTTTGATATAAATAATATCTCATAGTACAGCCAATCAAATTCTGTATAAATCCCACCGCGAAAATTTTGGTGAAGTGAACTGTCATCCTACCTGACGTTAGAGAATCTAGGGATTGACAGCTCACTTCACCTTAGTTTTCGCGGTGAGATTTTTACAGAATAGCACTACAGGTCCCGGGAGAGATTGTTGTGTTGCTTAATAGTACCTAAGTATATCAAAGGTCTAAGGCCATTAGACCCGGATGCCAAGCCTCCGTGAGAACTGACCTGTGTTATGCTTGCACGAAACTAAAACACTCTAACTGAACTAAACACTCCATTTTATACAAAGCTGTTTGATTGAACATTGATAAGATATTGTTTTATAAAAATACAGATTGACAATGAATGAGAATAATAACATGGTTCAGATGACACATGAAACAAAGGTACCTACTTAAGAACAGAAGTCACTTTGCGACAAATCTCTAACTCCTCTGGCAGAAAGAAATTTATTGTTGATTGACAAATCTTTAAATAGCCTCTGTCAAAAAGAAATGGTTCGCACGGTTTCACATCAAGCTATAGGTACAGACGTCAGCACATCAAGCTACTAAAATCTGTCAAATTTCTTTAATAAATTTTCATTGGGAAACTGACAATTTCGGGTAGCTTGATGTGCTGGCGTCTGTACCTGTGTTTTACTACAAACTCGTGTAGGTACCTAATATGTTCACAAAAGATCATGAATGGGAGCTTACATAACTTTCGAATACTCGCCACTTTCTCCATCGATACTCGATACTCTGTCAATACAATAATGACGCCGCTCATCGGAGAGCTGACGACTGATAGGAAGTGCACGTCGTTTCCAGAGTTATAATGAGTTCTAACTAAAATCAGAATATATTATTTTGAAGAACATTCTTTGATCACTTGAAACGAAACGTCAACACATTCTGGGTAGTCAGTCAAGGTTATTTTTACGTCTGATAGCTTCAACCCAATAACAATTTTATAGCAACGACAATAAATATCACTATTTATGTATAAGGTTCACCAACAATTGTATACACTGGTATAAGCAAATTAAAAACAACCAACAAATCAGAATAAAGTGTAACAATCACTTGCAGCTTACTGGTAAACTCTGCATGGACACAAAACGTCAATTTGACAGACTCGTCAGTACCAAGACCAACAACCCAAAAGCAACCTTATTGCAACGACTGTAAAGATCACTGAGATTTTGACAGTAATACAAAATCAGAGGGGCAATTCTACTAATTTTAACAACGTTCACAGTCTGATCTCAGTCTCAATCTGTCAAAAAATACGTCTAATTTCCCTACATTTTGACAAGTTTTTGACATTTGATTGTCGCCGAGATGAGACTGCGACTAGATTTTGAACGTTTTAAATTAGTAGAATTGGCCCTCTGATGTAAAATTGCTATGAAAATGAGTTATGTATGACGTTTAAAATCATAAGAGAGATAGAGCTATAACGAACGTATGGCACCATCTTTTTATAGCAACAAAAAAAATATGGCTTTTACACTTCCCAATGCAATCTTATGAACAATCCATCCACGGGAGAAGCTATTCTCATGTATGTCGAGAACACAAGAGATAAGAAGGTAAAAGTCTTCCCAGAAAGCATCGTATTTGACTACGAGTATTCCAATCACAATTTTTTTGGCATCTCCATTTCGATCATGGAATACCCCGTGGTATTCCATGATTATATGCATAATCTGCCCAGTGTTCCCACTGCTGGGACAAAGGCCTCCTCTCAGCGAGAGAGAGTAGGCCGTAATCCACCACGGATATTTATTTATTTATTGGTAGTTTAATAAATCCCAGAAGATACAAAAATATTAATAACCATTTCATGTCTTTAGTTACGTGCTCTTTCAACCCAAAAGATTTAAGCCGCCAGAGCATATACCCTAGATTTTACAGTACCATCATTTAAAAACCTTTCTAACATGATTGTCACCTGACAGTCCATTACCGTGTCGACACATGTCGCATATGTGGGTCAGTAGTCATAGCGCTCCGTCACGGCACACGGCGCGGTAAACATCAGTTGATCGATCGAGGTTGATGTCTGCTGGTACCATTCGATACTAATTGCGATAAGCTCATTAATCATACAGTTCTGATCATTATCTACTTTAAAAAATCTTAAATTCATTCATTCACTGGCGCCGATTCCCTTGTTCACAAACTAAACTAAATTTAAGTTCAGTGCATCTTTTTCTTTAAATTTCATTATGAAAATGACAGAAGATAAATCTTAGTTTAGTCCTGTCAAATTAGTCAGCGCCTGACGTAAATTGACGTATTTTTAGTAGCATATCTTTAATCACGTCTAAATTTGTCTATAGAGTATCTTAATTTGACAGGACTAAACTAATATTTATCTTCTGTCCTTTTCTTAACGAAATAGAAAGAAAAAGATGCAATGAACTTAAATTTAGTTTAGTTTGTGAACAACGGAATCGGCACCGCTGTCAGACAACGCACAGCCTAAACTAAAAAAATCTGGAAGCATTAAATTTTGCACAACAGTTCCTTATCGTCGCCTTAGAGTGAAATCCTCGGGAATGCAATTCCTCGTACCTAAGTAGCATGTTATGCATTTCGAACAATCTTATAGTATCGAACAGCTCTGGGTATAAAAGCGGATTAATAAATAAAATTAATAAGAATACAGAACCTCCTTTTTTGAAGTAGGTTCTGTAACGTATTCTTATTAATTAATATGGAAATTTAACCCGCTTTTTTATCCAGAACTGTTCAATACTATAAGATTGTCCGAAATGCCTAAAATGCTACTTACGAGGAATTGCATTCCCGAGGTTTTCACTCTAAGGCGACGTTATAGAGGGCCTATTTAATTGAATTAGCTAGTGTAACTCCGCAATGTGATTAGTATCGATATCAAAACATGATCAAACAAAAAAATTAATTAATTAGATCAGTTTTTCTTGGAGTCATTAACCGCAGGTAGAGTGTAGTCACTTAAAATATCCGTATATAATCCAGTCAAAATAGACAAAAATAAGTCATAACTTAGACAAAATTCGCATAGAGCTGAAAATTGGCAGAGATGTTAAATACATCATTATAAATGAAATGTCAAAAATCCCCTTCGATCCTATTTCTGCAAAAAAAATTATTCAAGGTCAAAAGTACAAAATTAAGGTTTTTTCCATTTTTCTCGAAAACAGTAAGTATTATCGTGAAAATAAATCAGACAAAAATTGTAGATCATACAATTCTCTACAAAAATGATCCAGTCATTTTTTCTCTTACGACTCACCATTCGTGAGATATCGCGGTTTTAATCATTTGAAATTTCATATTTTACATAATATGCACACATTTCCGCACCACCTATGAGGTAATGTACTTAGAACATTTTTTCTAACGTGTGGTTTCCCCAGGAGGTGATGGAGATAGCCCTTTAATTAACTTCCCTTGACCTGTACATACAGCAGGAAGCGGCGCTAGCCGCCATCAGGCTAATGCATCTGGGCATATGGGGCAAAAACATTACCAGTCCACACGCTAAAATCCTGGACCGGGCGATTGAGTACCAGCCTCTCATCGCTGCCCCGTGTGATAGAACACCAAACCAACCGATGTTCAACAAGAACTACATTATACAAACAGTTCAGGAAGAAAGGGATCAGTCAGGAGTCAATGAAGTGCGCATTTATACAGACGGCTCTAAAACACAAAACGGTTCAGGTGCTGGCGTACACTCCCTTGACCTAAATATTAACTTTCACATACCACTAGGCACACATAGTTAGATCTTTTAATGCGAATGTGTTGCCTTAACACAAGCTGCAACAGCAGTAAAGCGCTTAGGCATCCGGAACTATGGCATTAAATTCCTATCCGACAGCCTATCTGTGCTCAAAGCTTTAGGAAGCAAACAAACTAACAATAAGCTAATTTTTGAGTGCCATCTAGCTCTGGAGAGTTTATCGACGTCTAATCGTATTACTCTCCAGTGGATCAAAGGGCACAGTGCATCTCTGGGCAATGATGCTGCAGATGAACTTGCGAAGAGAGGCTCTGATATGAGGGTGCTAGGCCCGTACCCACTTCTCCCTTTGCCTTTCTCATAATTTCGTGTGTGGATTCGCCAAAGATCGACCGAACTTCATAACAACAGATGGTCACGGGCAACAGACTGTAGACAGTCAAAATTGGCTTTACCAATGATACACCCGCGATTAACCAAAAAACTTCTCAGCCTGACTAGGAATAACCTTAGAATAATAATAGGTACAATTACGGGCCACAACCTCCTTAACAAACATCTTTTCAACATAGGCGCCACGGACAGCCCCCTTTGCAGGGGCTGCCTTGATGCCGAGGAATCAGCCGCCCACGTCATCCTAGATTGCGAGGCCGTGGCTTCTCAACGTGCAGAAATCCCCGGTACAATGAGATCGCTCCGCGAAGCCTGTGAAGCTCCCAGGAAGCTTCTGTGCTTCTGGGCGGAGCTAGGCTGGCTCTGTTAGCCAGAATCCCCACGCACAACGGCCCGAATGCGGGAAAGGGAGTCCCATCATCATCATCATTCCCCAGTAGGTATACTCTACGATCTATTGTAATAAAGAAAGTTTGATCAGATCGTATCCTTTTAATTGAAAGAATCCTCGTAGTAATTGCTAATGAGTAAAGTGGAATAGATTGTTTTTTTCCACATGTCATTTTATTTAGATAATTGTTTAATTCTACTTCGACAATTATTTCTTCGTCTTTATTTTCTTCTTCTTGCAGAAGTTCGCTGTTCTAAGAAAAAGGATGCATCAATTGTCTCCTCATTAATATCATAAATATCTTCATATGTTGTATTTCTTTCAATATAACGTAGAAAAACAACCTATTCCACTTTGATCATTAGCAATATTACTATTCTTGCAATTAATAGGATACGATCTGATCAAACTTTCTTTATAACAATAGATCGTGGAGTATACCTACTGGGGAAACCACGTTAAAAAAATGCGCCAAGTACATTATTACCTCATAGGTGGTGCGGAAATGTGCGCATATTATGTAAAATATGAATTTTCTAATGATTAAAACCGCGATATCTCACGAATGGTGAGTCGTAAGAGAAAAAGTGACTGGACCATTTTTGTAGAGAATTGTATGATCTACAACTTTTGTCTGATCTATTTTCACGATAATACTTACTGTTTTCGAGAAAAATGGAAAAAACCTTAATTTTGTACTTTTGACCTTGAATAATTTTTTTTGCAGAAGTAGGATCGAAGGGGATTTTTGACATTTCATTTATAATGATGTATATAACGTCTCTGCCAATTTTCAGCTCTATGCGAATTTTGGCTAAGTCAAATGTCTATTTTGACTGGACTAATAAAAATCAGTTTGCTTTGTGTAAACTTCGCAGGTGTGATGGTTATCAATATCTGAACACGATAAAAAAAAACAAATGTACTCAATTCATACTTCAAGTAACAACAGAACCAACGGTCGGTGACCCCAAAAAAAAATTGATGATATTTTCTTATAATGTCGTGTTTAGAGCTACCCACCACGTCTAGGGAGTTTTGCTAGATAATTTTATTTAGCCCTTTGAACCCAAGGTAAGCACTAAGAATTTAAATGATTTTTGAAAATACATCTCCTAAAGGGATTATACAGGGGATGACCGTTTATGTGGAAGTTAATAATTTTCGCCGATGTGAATGCCATCAGGCACAAAATAAAATACCACACTTTTTTATGATTCCGTAGCCAACGATCCCCATCCTATTATTAAGCCTACGCCCGTGTGTTTGACGGTCCGTTTGTCTTTCCCACCACATTTAGACTGTCTGTCTATGCATAGCGATAAAGAAGATATACATAATAATAGAGCATGTAGGAATTACACATGATCCACTACAAAGTACAGACGCCAGCACATCAAGCTACCCGAAACTGTCAAACTTTCCCAATCAACTTTGAACCTTATGCTTTAGAGATAAAGTTGAAAATCTATTAAAGAAATTTGACATATCTATTGTAGTAACTTGATGTGCTGGCGTCTGTACATTGTGCAATGTCTTTCTTTATGAGCCCTCATGCTGTGCAATCAATAGAGGGTTTTACCATAACATGCGGGTTGTTTTACCCGCACAAGTTGCGTAGTAACGGCAAATTAACTAAACTGAAGGCAAAAGCATCGCAAACATTGGGGGGGCCGTGCCTTTACTAATCAAGACCTGTTGTCTGTTGTCATCTATACTAATATTATAAAGCTGAAGAGTTTGTTTGTTTGGTTGAACGCGCTAATCTCTGGAACTACCGGTCGGATTTGAAAAATTCTTTGTAACTTTAGAACCTTACTGTAAACACTCAAATTGTCATACATAACTTATAATAAGATCAAGAGATATTTTTTAGTGCAAATAACCCCAACTATCGCCCTGTTTCGTTAGATCAACGATTTTTTACCCACCTGTACACATATTTTTTTTGTTCTGTTGTTACTTTTTCATTTTTTCATCAAGATTCCATTACAATTCCAACTAATTTAATTGTTGTGTCAGAGAGTACTCAGAGTGCAATAAGACATGAAAAGCAAAAAACTGCATCGTTACCTACCGTAGGAAGACGCGTATTGTTTCAGCGAAAGCGGTTACATCATTACACATTTGAAGCGGGGCAACACTAATTACAGCAATTCATTAACAACATTTTACTTGTATGCCTTTATTTAATAAAGGCTGAGTTACGTGACGTGCGAATATATTTTTTTTAAATCCAACTAAAATAATCTAATTAAGATTTTTTTATTACACTTCCATTACCTACTCTTATTTAACTTTTTAAATACGCATTCAAGTGTCATTTGAGCAAAGTCACACCTACCTAGACATGACGAAGTAAAATAATCTAGGTAAAGTAATTAGACATTGTAATCTAGCGAATGTAATGCAATATTCGACTAGATTGTTACGCGTCACCGACATTGGGCAGGTCTCTTTGATGCTCCATTGAATTTGTTTGATACACAGTAAAGGCTCGTACACACAGGCGCGACGCGACACGCGACACAAAGGCACCGCTCGTCGCGCGACTTGCGGTGCCTTTGTGTCGCGTATCGCGTCGCGCCTGTGTGTACGAACCTTAATGAGCAGCCGACATGTTTAGAAAAGCCCAGCCATCAATCAATTTGAGATTTTGAGCAATCTAATACAGCATTAAGCAGATTTTCTGCAGCAGGCTACATTAAGCTGGTAATATCAATTTAATATTAGATAATACAATTCGGATCTAAAAGAAATGAAAACCTATTCGTCCTAGCTAATCTAACCTAGCAACAGACAAAAAAAAATCTGTGGTTTTGCATAATTTGACTTGTTACATAATCTAGACAGTCAAATATGCAAAAACACCGATTTTTTGTCATGTCAGTTGCTAGGTTTTGAAATTGCACAGCCGTACCTATTAGTAATTGCAAAACCAAATACGCACCGACATGGTAACCACCCTCTTTCAAGACTAAATATTTCCAGAAAAGTACCTCCAAAAGCCGCAGTTGACTTACATGACTGCCGAGACTGCAGCCGGTCGATTCTGTAAAAATCTCACCGTGAAAACTGAGGTGAAGTGAGTTTGTTTTTGCTAGGAATTGACACTATTGACAGCTCACTTCACCTAAGTTTTCACGGTGAGATGGTTACAGAATCGCACTGCTGGTTGCCTATCGCAGTCGCCTCCGCTACCAACCTTGCTGATAGGCGTTGATTTTTACTGAGACTGGCCTGCATCTCGTACAGAAAGGGGACTTGAGAGACGATGATACAAATGATTACTCGAGTTATAAATGACCTATCTCCACAACAACAAACAAAATAATAATGAACACATCAATTAGTAGTCACCCGTCTGCAAACTGATTGAACTGACCTTACATACGTGAACGGAATCACATGACCGGCCAATTAACATCGGAAGACGGGACCACGAGACACGGATCAATGTCACCATGTTTTAATAATTGAATGTCCTATCAATTGTGCAGTTTTAAGTGCTTCGGCTAATGATAAGGTTGGGATGTCAAAGTTCTTCGTGATTTTGCTGTGATGTGCAATTTGAATAATGATATGGTTCATTAGGTGCGTGTGGTCTTGGATGCTGTGATTAGATGCATAGATGCTGTAGAGAATAAGAAAAGGGATGATACGTATGAACAAAAATTTAGCTGACACCCTGGATTAAAATATAGGCTACTTTTTATCCCGATATTCCCACGGGATCGACATTTACGCGGGTGAAACCGCGGGACGCAGCTAGTATAAAAATAAAATAAAGAAGAGTACAGACTTACAAGAAGAATGAAGACCACAGAATAGATATAGGTAGGTCCTGCAGGGTCCTTTCAACTGTCCATGACAGATAGAATAACTCTTTCTTATGTATACACCAGTAGAAATTCAAATAGTCGTAGATTGTGATAAACCTACCTACTACAATACGAACAAATTCAAAGAAGGATTGGCAAAAATAATGATGTTGGACGTCAAAATAACATGAGCTCAACTAAAATTAGATTCCCGGTTAAGGTAAGACCTAATATTTTGGCTGTTACTGCCATAAACGCATTTTCCAGGACAAAATGTTGAATATATTGATCATCTTGCAAAATTTTGCTAACACCGAATTCGCTTTCTCCACTAAATATAGACAAACAGAATTGATCATTGTTGTTCGAAGACATATCTATGTACGTACTTACTTGTTTGTTTTCTTAATAAGAATCGGATTGGGCACACAATTGGATTCCTCTTTATGAAACAAATACCTATGTGAATGTGTGTTCATCAAAAAATGGAGATATTGATCAGAAAATGTTAATGCAAGTGTTGTTTAGGTAGCAAATAGTTTTCATGCCAGTAATGTTGCAGAAATTTTTGATTGGTGATTTGAGAGTGTGTGTGTGTGTGTCAGGGTGTGTGTGTTCGTGTGTGATCTGTGTGTGAGTGTGTATTGGTGTGTGATTTTTGTGTGTGTGTGTGTGTTAAAGGTTTCGAATAGCATCAATAATGATCGTTCACAATTTCATAATCATTTTCTTGCCCTTCTCCAGTTTCCTTCTTCCATATTTATCTATTCGTCATAGTCACTCCTTTTCAAGGGACGGGTCCGTGGCTAAATAATAACAGCCACACAGGTCGATTGCTCAGGTTAAGCTACGCTTGACTCGGTTGGTCTGTGGATGGGTGACCATCTTTACATACCAAGACCCCTCCATGCCTCGGAAAGCACGCTCGGCTGTCATTCGTGGATCTTTGATAGTCGTTACGGGTTATTAGAAGCCCGAAAGTCTGATAACCAGTCTTACCAAGGGGTATCGAATTACCCAGTAACTGGATTGTGGAGGTCAGATAGGCAGTCGCTCCATGTAAAATACTGTTATTCAGCTGCATACGGTTAGATTGGAAGCCGACCCCAACTTAGTTGGGAAAAGGTTAGGTAGATGATGATCAGTGGTCACTCCTTTTCTAACTGCATCATCTTTCACAAAATCCTCCCATTGTTTCTTTAGCTCTCCCACGCCTACACTTATACTTATGTATACTTATACTTACACTTATACTTATACTTACACTTATGTATAGCCATCCTCATTCATACTTAAAACTTTATCACGACGATCGTTCACAAAGTATTCAGAAAATCATTTCTTCTTCTAGCAACCTGAAGCTTAATTAAAAAAATCTTGTTGCGGGTGCTAAGCAATTTTCACTCAAAAGACATCAACGACAGGACATGAGAAAAAATATTTTTAGTATTAAGAGGAACTGCGAGTGGTCTTTTCTCCATAGAAACGCTCTCACCTGTTTTCTTTCTGGTTAGTGACCATAAAGCAATTTTTTTTTACAGAATAATAAATATTAAACTACTTGTGTGCCCTATGCCCGTGTGTATGTGCCTATGTTTTCATTTTTGATGATACAATATTTATATGTATAAGCACTAGAACCCTCAAAAAATGTCGATTTAAAACGCTGTCAACAGAGACCTAGTGTACAAATTTGACAAATATTAATGAAAAAATAAAAACATAGGGCACAGTACCTATCCTTCTTATTCAGATTATGAAATATCTTTCAAATTATAGGTGGAAGAGGAAATAGACGAGAGCCAAACATCGAATTATGACTTTTTACTTAGGCTTTTTCAAAAGTCCCTCCGACCGCATTTCGTCTTAATTATGGTTGCCAACCTAACATGATATAACATCACGCCTGTAATCCCCGAAGCGTTAGAAAGAGGAGACGACATACCTACACCTATATTTTGCCAGTTATGTTTAAGTCCTATGTAATAGCACAATTCCAGACTCCAGACTGCTACTGAGAAATTCCTGATGGAAAAAAGCATTAACACTTTGCCCGGCTTAGGACACCCAGGACCTCATGCTCAGCTGTAGCGCTTGCAACCATTAGACCAACGATGCAGTCGGTTTGTTTGCGACATCAGCTACGAAAAAATAGTAGATTGTTTGCCAAGGGAGCAAACAACTATTTTGAAGGCGAGGGTGTCAAAGTAGGTCACTCGAGCAGAAGCACGTGCCTCACCACGAATATGAACATCCACACATTGCGAATCATGCGATAAGCGCCGCGCGCTGCGATGCCTCGCAATGTCTGTATCCGCCTTTACTTGTTCATACAATTTTCGTGATTGATCTCTTTGGTGATTGGAACTTTTACTAACAATATCCACATTCTAAATTCAAACAACTTTTAGTCCCTAGGGATTAAAAACCTATTTTAGTCCCTGTTTACGAGGAATACACTAGCTCTATTTGAATAGATGTGATAAAAAAAATAATTTCCATCTTTCTTGCCTAGTATCTGAATCCAAAATTCTAATAATCAATCATGAATTATATTAGAACAACCGACCATTATGATAAAAATTCAACGCACAGAAAACTGTCTGCAAATTACCATACAATCGTTGCTTTGCTGCACCGCATGGTGTGATGGCGCATGGCGTTACGTGCTGAAGACTCCATAGATAAAAGGACAATCAGTACCTTAGTATTTGACAGTTTGTAAATGTTTTAGAGACATTTCTATTTGAAAAATACAAGTTACAAGCAGTTGCTTTTCACTGTAGATCTTACGTCTTGGTTTACATCGCTGTTGATCTACTTCCGAGTTCAGAAGGTTCTCTTCTCAAAATAAATAGGTAGTGTAAGTGCAGTTAATTGGTTTATTTGGCGAACAGGAAGACTTCTTGTTCGAGTTTTTGTTTCTCGATAGCTATATTCTGGAAGTTCACTGAGAGTTCACTCGAAGACTCAATTACCAGAACAGAGATTTATTAACAGAATAAACCTTGCAACCTACCATCTACACTCAAGCTACTTTCACATCAACACAATACATAGGTACAACTTTTTTAGTTTCCACTACGTCACAGGATGTCACTGGCTGCCCTCACACATCGTCCTTATCGTTGCATATTGACTTATTTACCGAAAACAGACCTTATTGCTTCACAAAACGATGTATTCTCGAATGAAATAAACATTAAATAGTTGACAAGTTAAATCATATGGAATATAAGGCGTCGCGTCGCCGCGTCGGGAAGTCGTAAGCAGTCTGCTGCTTGGAAATAACTTAATTATAATATTATCTTACTTACGCTACTACTTATTATCACAGAAAGCATCAGACGCAACCAGTCAATTTAAATGGAATAGGCCTATACATTATTATGTATTAAATGTATTAAAAAAAAGTATTAGATACCTAAGAAAGAGCACAGATGTTCAACAAACTATCACGAGAAAATAAGAACCTCTAAAAGTTTACAAATATTGAAGACTCAGTTTAAATCTTTTATTTTTTTTTTTTTTTTTTTATTTGAAATGGGTTTGCTCTTGACTCTAGTCTAGGTCAGAGATGACAGAGACAAAGTCTACGATGGAGTGAGCTCACCCAGAAGAAGCCTGTTCACTCTTACTTTAAAGAGATTCGGGTTGTATGCACTCGGAAACACAAACGCAGGTAGAGAGTTCCACTCTTTTGCTGTGCGCATTATAAAGGACATTTCAAAACGCTTAGTGCGAATTGGTGGAATAGCAACTAGGTAGGGATGGTAACTTGCAGTGCGTCTGGATGTCCGAAGGTAGAAGGGGGCCGGTGGAATGAGGTCGTGGAGTTCTTGGGCACACTCACCGAAGTACAATCTGTAGAAGACCGACAAGCAGGCAACCTTGCGGCGATGAGCCAAGCTGTGAAGCTTGGCATCCACCAGTTTTTCGTCGCCAATGAGCCTCTTAGCTCTGCGTTCCACCGAGTCAAGCGCGGCAAGTTGGTATTTCGCTGAGCCATCCCAAAGGTGGCTGCAATACTCCATGCAGGATCGGACTTGTGCTTTGTAAAGAGTTAAAAGCTGTCCAGGCGTAAAGTATCGCTTCACCCTATTAAGGATGCCCAGCTTCTTGGCCGCAGTTTGGGCTTTGTACTCGATGGTGGCGCCGAAGTTGAGACTAGACGTCAACTCCATGCCCAGGAGCTCGAGCCGATCTGTTACAGGAACAGATGTACCCCGAAAAGTAGGAGTCTGGTCGAAACGACTCCTTTTGGCGGTAAAAACACACGCCTGTGTTTTGGTGGCGTTAAAAGAAACCAAATTGTCAGCACCCCACTGGGAGACAAGGCCCAAGGTAAAATCTGTCCGCTCCACCATGGCCTCTCTCAAGAAACGAACTTCGGCCCCGCTGGCCTTTGTGCTGGACAAGTATCTCTCTGAAACAGTACTGTCATCTGCGTACCCAACAATACCAGGCTGAAGTAGGTCATTGATGTGCAGCAGGAAAAGAGTTGCAGAGAGAACAGACCCCTGAGGAACTCCGGCATCAATAGCCATAAGGTCAGAGGAGCAGCCGTCAACGACTACTCTGATCGACCGCTCACTAAGGAAGTCAGATATCCAGCTACAAAAATCAGCTGGGATGCCATAAGCAGGAAGCTTGCTGAGTAGACCGGCGTGCCAGACCCTGTCAAAGGCCTTCGAGATATCGAGCGATACAGCAAGTGCTTCGCCGTGTTTCTCGAGGGCTTCACCCCAACAGTGCGTGACATACACGAGAAGATCGCCAGTTGACCGTCCCCGGCGAAAGCCATATTGACGGTCACTGAGGAGATCATTGTCTTCAAGGTAGGTCAGCAACTTACTGTTCAGTACTCTTTCCATAACTTTGCAGAGAATGGAGGTAATGGCGATCGGTCGGTAATGTGCAGGGTCAGCACGGTCGCCCTTTTTGGGCACTGGTTGTACATTTGCAAGCTTCCAGGATTTTGGCACCGTTCTTTTTTCAAGAGAGAGGCGAAACAAGCGTGTCAACACAGGAGACAGTTCAGGCGCACACTGCCTCAACACTCTCGCTGGAATACCGTCAGGCCCGCTTGCCTTGTTCACGTCTAGACTGCACAAAACTCTTCGGACCTCTTTATTGTGAACTGCGATCTCCGGCATCGAGGAGTCACAATGAGGTACAGTGGGTGGTTGCTTGGAGCCAGCGTCCAGACGTGAATTGCTTGCAAAGAGAGATGCAAATAAATTCGCTTTCTCTCCTGCAGAGTGAGCAAGCGACCCATCAGGTTTCATCATTGGAGGTAAAGTGGGACGACAGAAATTCGTTTCAACCGCTTTAGACAGGGACCAGAACTGTTTACTACCCGGAGGATGCGATGCCAGCTTGATCCCAATACGTCCGACATGGTCAAAACGTGCCCTACGCAAAACCCGCTTGCAGAACTTAGCGGCACAATTAAAGGCTCTTTTCTTCGCGCGAACCCTACGCGCCCTAACTTTGCGGTCGCGGGCCTTGACCCAGGCTTGGTACGCAGACTCTTTTCGGGCCTCAGCGCGGGCGCATTCCGCATTATACCAAGGCCGGGACTTGTGACCAAGCGGAATGTCGGAGAATGGAATAAAATACTCCATCCCCTGCTGAATCACGTCCGCAACCACATCAGCACAGCACGAAGGGTCACCCGAGGAGAAGCACACCTGCCGCCATGGATAAGACGCAAAAAAGTGCCGCATCTCATCCCAGTCTGCTGACTCGTATCGCCATACTCGCCTCGTGCCTCTAGGACTCTCATCTGGAGGAGAGCAGGTCGATATGGATTTCACCAGACAGTGGTCAGACGTTCCCAGCGGGGCTGAGACCGATACTGAATGACTGTCCGGATCAGTTGCCAGCAGAAGGTCCAAGCAATTGGGAGTATGGCCGTCGACATCCGGTACCCGCGTTGCCACATTCACCATCTGGGTTAGATCTAGCGTTAAAGCAAACTTGCGCGCCTCCAACCCAGCATGGTCAGTTCTCTGGAACGGGAACAACCACTCTTTATGGTGGGCGTTAAAGTCCCCCAGAAAAATGAGCTTCGCTGTTGGGTACCGTTGCTGGGCTACGTCAGTCGATTCCACGAGGAAATTAAAGAGCGCCGTTGTCTCCTGGTCACCGCTGTGCGATCGGTAGACGCCGATGTAGATAGATTTCTCCACGCCTGTGTCCACAAGTAGCCATATGGTAGAAAAACCCGATTTCTCAAAGCAACGGAGACGACGACAACAAATATCATCGCGGACGTACACACAGACCCCAGCTTGCTTCTTGAACTTGTGTTCAAGAGAGTAACCCGGGTAGTTGAGGTACGCCACATCCGACGGGGTTGCTATCTTCGTCTCCGTCAGGAAAAACAGGTGCGGCTTCTCGGTCTCAAGGTGGTGATGGACCGGATCGAGATTTGAGTGCAACCCCCTGATATTAGTGAGGTGCACTTTTAGTGGGAGGAAGTGCAGCCGTTGTTTAACCTTATTCATCTTCTTTGCTTTGATCATTTTGAGTAGAGTTGTGGGGGAAAAAAGGAGACTTGTCGAGGCGCTGCTCAGTGAACCAAGTGGAACACTAGAGCTAACCTAGTCTATGGGGAACTCATTTGGAGACTGCGGGGACGCCCGAACCCCCCCGGATATGTCCACCGGGTCCTCCCATCCAGTCGCCGACTGGCACGGTGGTGCATACCGGGATTTTTCGCGAGTTGGCGGGGCAGCCTTTGGCACGTGGCTGGCGTGCTACTTGGGCCCCCTACTGACTGCGGTCGGCCAACGGCTGGCACCGTGCTTCGGATCTTTTATTATTGAAAAAATTTAAATCCGGCTCTGGTTTATGTCTTTACCCGCAAAATTTTGATTTTTGTTTCGTGTGTGTCTTTTGCTGCTACCTTCAATGTCCTGTTATGACGTTAATTATACAGCAAGCCGAACCAATGCGAGATCAGCTTATACTGGAAGCGTATAGCTAGATATGTAGCCTCAACACTCATTTCTACTAGTCCTTCATCACAATCACACACAATGACAACATACTACCACAGTTATTGCATTATATCACAATATACAATAAATAATCATAAAAACCCTGTTTTTATAAAAACAGGGTTTTTATGATTATTTATTGTTACATGTCAGTAAGTCGCTACAACCGTAGTATTTGAGATAAATGTCAATTGTATGTGCGGACACGTACACAATAGAATAAACATTTTGTAACATCATAGCGGCCGGACCAATTACTAGATGCACGGCTGGCTGCGCGGGCGCAGCAGGGCTGGCAGTTATGTGCTTTAGTTGTGCAGAATTAAAGTAACTGTGACGTATATTTTGGTATATTCAATTTAAATGATAGCATAGCATACACAAGGAAACTCTTCTACCTCTTTATTGAATCTTAAACAGCGGGGTAATTACGAAACACACTAACAGTACAATGCGTGCCACGAAAGATGAGACTTGACCCCGCCTCCCCCGCTCTTTCCGCCGCCCCTATGACGTCCGGTCCCGTCCCGCACTCAGACCTCATACCGCTAAAGATACCTAAAATCGTGTACTGCGCATGTCAAACCACGTGGTGTGTCAAGTCTCATCTTTCGTGGCACGCATTGTAGCAATGACTTTCATTTTGACAGTTCAACAACATCCATTACGTTATTTACGTTGTTGAGCAGACAAATTTGAATATTATTATGAAGCAATGGATTAGCAATAGATATCCTTCAAAATGATTCAGATTAAGATTGATCGTGTGATAAGCAATATCTAATCATACATCTTCTTAATTTGTCAATGTCATTCAGTAAAATAATCAATTCGATTCAGGATTTAAACAGTTTCAGGGGCTCCAATCAGAAAACAACAGGCACAGATGATGACCTCATATATATATATGAGGTCATCATCTGTGCCTGTTGTTTTTATATTTTATACTCTATCTATAGATATGTAGTTTTACCGGCTGTTTTCGGCAACCCTGACCGCTAACATGCAGATGACCACGGAACTAGTTACATCATCGTTTTGGTCGAAAATCCGACATTCACGCGAGCGCTGCCTCAAGTGTGAGATCACCGACAGTAATTGCTATATAACACAGGTTTTCCAATCAATCTATGGTCCTGCCAGTATCAAACGGATATTGCTTTTATTATGACTATATTTTGGATAAGGTCAGACAGGCAATGTCATTAGTTTTAACTTAGAACAAACGGGTATAGAGATTAGAGGTACATAGATACTGTGAAAACTCATTTGATTTTATCATAGTAATAAACAAGATAAATTTTAAACGACCGCGCAAACTGTAACCATTAATTTTAGCACATGATACTAGCGTAAAAGCGTAGAAATTTTTCGTCAGTTATCAAAAAGAAATCAGCTGTGTCATAAAAAAGTGCAAGACTACGTCCCATCACAACAAACTATATGCAAGTGCAGGACGGAGACTGAAAACAATAACGATAAATTGTTCCACCGAACCGCACGTTACAAAATTTTGTTTCAGTGCGGTTAGTGGAAGTGCTCAGGTGCGGTTCAAATCAGTGCTCAGAGTGGAATACCTCCCTACGCGGTCAAAATGTATCGCAGGGCTAATTTTGTTTTTAACGCAGGGGTTTTCAGAATCATTTACTCAATTCATAGTTACGCACACTGGCTAAAAATTTATCCTGCACATAAACGAAGAAGATAAGAAACCGTAGGAAAAAACTAAGTTTAGATAAGCAAAAACAGTAGAACTGAGTGCTAATGATTAGACGGTGCAAGTAATTACTTATAAAAGAAAACACATTACCGAGCCAGTAAAAATGCTTAAAAGTATGTAAAAGAAAGTTAACGTTAAGAAAATATGCAACCAGCTCCAAACACTGATTGTCGCGTCGAATTGTTAATTGAATGTCCATCACCGACAAAGTTTGCAATAAAGAATAATAAGTTTAAAATATAACTTTCAAGACCAAACTCTTTCAAGAAAAATATTAAACCTAACATTATCACTACCTATTTTTCATCGTTGATCATGAACTCAAGATAAATTAATGGTATCACAAGATTTCTATAAGTATCTAATCTTCAAAATTGCCAGTCATATCATAAACACTCGCAGAGAAAATAACTTTATCTTTCTCCGTGTGGATTATAAGATGACGTCAAGAATTTTCTAGGATTTAATTTTTTCAAGAGTAAAATTCTTTTACCTTTCGACCTTTGCTTTGCCTTTGTTCGAGCTACACACTGTGTCAAGACATAGCGCTGGGATTGAGTAAAATATCAACACATTTGTGCAAAGAGCCGCTCATTATAGCCCCAAATCTTTATAATTTAATTAGCCTTATCAGCAAAAACTGCGTTTGCTTCTCAGTCTGGAATGTACAGACCCCACAAACACTCCAATGCCATTTTTGAATAAGTGCAAGTAACTGTTGTGAAAACAAAGATGTGCTTAGCAGTAACTGAAAAACTGCAAAATGCAAATGATTGAAATAAGTAATTTATAAGGCTAGCCAAGGTCCTAACTTGGCACATTATTTTTGAAATCTGAATTTGCCAATACATGCAAATTTTAGTTTGATAACGCAATTTCACGCTTTAGGAAAGTAACGTGGGTTTTTGTACCAATATGTGAAACTATTAAAACGCACGTTTTAAGATCTCAAACCTATTTTAGAAGCCTCCATCCATAATATTTCTCTTTCACATAGGTTTATATAATCCACGCATTGATGGTGAATAGTTTGCAGCATTCAAATTGTCAAAAACAAAAAGCGCTCATCCGACAACCGACGGAGCTGGCCTTGGTACAGACCTTCTATTAGTGGAAGCACGGGTCGATGAGCCGACAGTAGGCACATGAACATAACATAATACATGGCTTTGTGTCCACCTGCCTATACCTACTTGTGATGTTGTGAGTTTGTGACGAATCTGTTGTCGGTTGTGAGCCCTATACACTTAAGTGATCTAAGAATTCACAACAAGCGGCATTCCCATAATATTCATGAGGGTTCATAAATTAACGTTTAAAAAATCTCAATCAAGATAAAAAACTCCAAAGAACCAGCGAATACTTTGTTCCTCTTACCTATACCGAGGTAAAGACACTTGTCATCCGGCTTCCCCTATTGTTGGACCAGCGGGGTAATTCCAAAACACACATCATCATCATCATCATCATCATCAGCCTATAATGTTCCCACTGCTGGGACACAGGCCTCCTCTCAGTGAGAGGGAGTGGGCCGTAATCCACCACGCAGCCCCAGTGCGGGTTGGTAGATGTCACATGTCTTCGAATTTTTGGTTCTAGGACATGCCGGTTTCCTCACGATGCGAAAAAAACACACTATCAGTAGCAATTGGTTTCATTTTGACAGTTCAACAACATTCATTGCGTTATTTACGTTGTTGAGCAAACACATTTTTCGAAGATATCAAAATGATTCAGATAGATTGATCGTGTGTTACGTAAGTAGGGTGCAGCTACAATTTTAACCAGATTTAGCCAATGCTACTTCCAGCTGTCCTCCAAACAGCAAAATCATTTCATGGTATTCGTCTGATTGTCAGACTTTCAGATTTCATGATCAATCAAATAAGGCTTCTATTCAATTGAAAATCTCCAATTAATCAACACTCGTCATTGGCCATTGCAAATTACATACAAATTAAAATTGCTATGTCTTCTTTCCCTGCATAATTATGGGTTTGAGTATAAAAAGCCCGAGCATTCTGGATAAGACATCATACATCCACCACTCTTCCGTCTGCAATTAGTACTACCAAGAAACACTTCAAGATGAACAAGATCTGCTTCCTCGTGTTCTTCGTTGCTTGCCTCTGCCTCTTCGCCGAAGCACAGCTGACGTTCACCTCCAGCTGGGGCGGTGGGAAGCGCGGGGGCGTTACCCCCATGTCGTGCAAGAACGAAGAAGCCATCACCACGATCTTCAAGTTGATCCAGAATGAAGCCGAGAGGTTCATCATCTGCCAGCAAAAGCCTTGATGACCAGCGACGAACGACGCTTTTCTGAATCCGATACTGCGATGTTATAATGGAGAATCTCTTTAACATATTGTTATGAGCTTATGTTTTTTTTTTATCTACAATAGAGACACTATAAATCGATATTAATTGAATTTCATTTGACAACCAACCCCGACAACAGTTTAATGTAACTAAGTAGGTACCTACTCGCCAAATAACGAATGGTCTTCAACTCCTGATTTTAAAAAAATAACACTTCAGTCCATTAATACATCGCAAGATGATCAGCTAAGGCTCAAGTTTACAAATATCTATTAATTACTAAATGCCCCATTTAGCATTTTGTTGTGTATCAATAATAAGTATAATAACTGACCGAGTTTGGTGAAATTGACCATGAACCTTGCAGATCGTCTGATCAGTGCTGTAGTTTAGCCGCATCCATGAGCCAAATATGGTAAATTCCTTGTCAACGCTCCCGATACAATAGTTTCGCAGATTATTCCGCGAGTGTGTGTATGTAGGCTTGTCCGTTGCGGGCACCGTTATCACTCCGGCGGCGTCGTCCATACGGAACAGGTAATTGGTACGTGGGAAATTACTCCACAATTCCACATTATTGTTCGAAAGTGATGCCCATTGTTTGACCAGTATTTTTTCTAGGTTTTACGGTTTTCGCTTTCCGTAAGTGGCTGTTGTCTGGCTGGTAGATAGATGACCTTTCGGATTTGGAATCCGGTTCTTTACGCGTTATAAAAACCTCTACGAGTTACATGAGGAAACTAAATAATATTTTTTTGTTTTTGCAAACTTGGGTTTGATGCAGTAATAGCTAGGCTAATAAATAGGATAACAGAGAGACAATTTTAGATTTGTATTACATTAGGAACATTATGTTTTAAAAGTAGAATCCTACTACGACATTAAAGAAAGATCTAATTAGCAGTTTATTCGATCTAATTGAGACTCATCATCTTGCGTGTTATGTAGTGATCCCGTTCTACATCAATCTAACTAACATGGGACGACATGGGTTACTAACTACCTAGGAAAAAGAAAGATCCAATCGAGATATTCCCATTTACTTACTACTAATTAACAAGTTTATAAAGTAAAAAAAAACTAATTACTTCACAAACATAATAATTACATAAACTTACGATTTATTATAAAACTAAACATCATAATTATTACGTACCTAACCCACATAGAAAATAAAACCTCAAAACTCGTTTAAAATTTTTATAATAATATGCGAGTATGCAAATTCGTTGTTAGTCATTTATAATCGATGACATGATTATTATCGATGTTTTGACGGCATCGATGTCATGTCTCGAGTTCTCGACACTAACACGATGAATGAAAAGACGAAAACATCATTTGACATTAACATTTGAATATTATTCTTTTTTCAAATCAAGTTGACTGTCTCATTGCCAAGACCAATGAGACATTGGTCTTGGTGTTGCAAGCGCAACTGCTGATCGTGAGGCCTCCTGAGTTCGACCCTCAAATCGGGCAATGTTTATGGGTTTATCCAATAGCAAATCAGTAGCATAGCAGCCTCGGGGTAGGTGGCTGGGAGAGACTGGATTCGGATGATAGAGAACAGGTTGTTGTGGTTATGTCCAGCAGTGGACTGCGGTGGAATGAGCAGATTGATTGAGTAGATTTTATGCCCCGTTGAGGCCTAAAAATAAACAGAAGCCACAACAAATCAAATAAAGGGAGTGCCTTTGCGTGCTTTTAAACTTGCACGTATCTACACCTACATTTTAAATCTCAACGAAAACAAGAGTTCGCTCAACTTGTTGGCAAACTGGACTTAGCCATATAACTACTACAATAGATATACCGTGACATACATAAGTACCTACGTGCTAGATAGACCGAGCTTACACAATGGCCATAGACTCAAAGTCGCAAGTCGCAGCTTTGATTCGCCCATAATCGCGAGACCTGTTTGACAGGATCGCAGAACTCTTTGTGTTCGCCATATTGTCGATGTAGATAAGTCGATGCAAAAATAATTATGATATAGGCTATAAGAGGATGTGATTTTATAAATTGATAATACACACACCTTTTCGTTTTGAATCGCTCGTAAATATCGACATAATAAAGGAATGGTAAGGAGTTTCAAATCTGTATCTCATTTTATAAGTACTTTTTACATAAAATATCAATGCCTAATTAAGTGGGTAAAGTAAAGTACAAAGAGTTTTCAGCAGTCATGAGGAGGACACCAGGTGAGCAGTGGTGGCCCTGCCAATGAAAAATTGCCAGCCAGCCAGGCTCTGACAAACCACTAAACAAGCATGCGGTTGACGTATCACCGCAGCAGGCTATTCTACTGGCCAAGCTATTGATTAGGTATAATAAAACCATGTTTTTCCAAATCCATTCGTAATATCAAATGTCATATCTATACCTAGGTACTTATCTATATATTATATAATAATATAATATTAATAATAAAGCTGAAGAGTTTGTTTGAACGCGCTAATCTCTGAAACTACCAGTCAATTTGAAAAAAAAACTTTTTAAAGATAGCGCAATTCTTGAGGAAGGCTAAGATTATTTAACATCACGATAGGACTCTTAGAAACCGAGCAAAAAGAAAAAAGTCAGAAAGATCGCTTATAGTGAAAACGAAGTAATACCGCGGGGGCGCGGGCTGGCGATGCAATGCGACGGGGTGGATCGGGGGAACAAGAAATTTCACGCGGACGTAGTCGCGGACAGTGGCTAATATTTAAATATAACGTCCACTAACCGAACTTGACACGGTCAAAGTCGTGAACAAAGACAAAACGTCATTAATTGTTCCCACAAGCGCAGTTATCTCTTTAGGAACAATGTTGATTACATTGAAAAGGCTTAATTTATTCCATAAATTGTCACGGACTGCATAGTATGTCGACAGCGAGATTTATTGTTTAATATCTGACTTAATTGAGATTCAACTCACGCCCACGAATATCCTGGCAGCAGATCATGTAAATCGATAGACTTTAAGTGATGTCATTTTATAGTTTTCAGACATGTTCGTTTGTCCTACAGACATCTAAGATTGTCATCTGAGGTATAAGTGGTCTACCTAGGTACAGACGCCAGCACATCAAGTTACCCGAAACTGTCAAATTTTCCCAATCAGCATTGAACCTTATGCTTTAGCCATAAAGTTGAAAATTTATTAAAGAAGTTTGACAGATTGTAGTAGTTTGATGTGCTGGCGTCTGTACTTTAGTCCTAGGTTCTCCCATAGTTCCTAATAAATCATCATCGTCTTGGAGCTCTTTGATCACCATCGCGGCATCACTGCATCGAGGTGACCACATTGTAAGTAGGTATATAAAAATTAATGGTGATGATAGTTACATGGCACATAACTGGTATTCGGTGGTGAATTGGTGACACCATCTTCTTGCAGTTTTGGTCTTGTTTTGACCTTCGTCATTTGAGGATCGCATACATCGTTACAAGGTTCTCTTGGCGCGTGGCCGAAATCGGCACGCCATCTTGTTTTGTAAACAACGCCCCCCTGTCAATGTCATACAGGCGCCAAAATATCCTTGTAGCACTCTACCTACTTTTATGTGCATTGCCCCTAACACGGCCATAGACTTGTCTATGCTCTTGGAAAATATCTAGAAATTAATGTATGATGAAAACCTTATCCCAACCGTGAATGGGACAACCCGTGTTCAGTTCAGAATGATACTAAAATTAAGTAATTAGTGAGTGATCAAAATGTAAATACTTACGCATTTGAATACATACATAATGAAGCAAAACAGTAAATTAGGATTAACAGTCCACGCATCATCAAAATTAATACCTACCTACCACGAGTTAATTAGAATTTATAAGCAGACATTTCTGTCAAATTAGAAAATGCAAAAGTAGAAATCCTCATCATGTGAAATCACAATAGACTGCATGCGCCGATCGAATATTTTTTCACACTTGTAACAAGATCACTAATCATTTCGTAATTTAATGTAGATAGGTAAGATTTTTGAACGAACATTGTGAATTCTAGAAATTACGGACTTTCAGAGACTGCATTGTAAGAACCTAATAATATCTATAGCGTTTTTTATGCATCGATTGATTTGGATTGAGTGCTCAGATGCTCTACCTCGGGTTCTACTTCTGCTTTCCCTATTTTCAGTCAAGGAAATTTTCAGCTGTTTCTTTCAACATATTTAACGTTTTTTTATTGTTTTTGATGGTAATTTGAACGTCAAATGGATGACAATCATGATGGCCGTTACAGGCAAAAAACTACTGTGTAACCATAAAGTATAAAAATAAATCGATTTCCTTTTTATTAAACTTATAGCGTTATAATTTTTTTTTCATGGTGATGTGCCAGTATTTAGGTTAGGTTAGGTTATAATGTA
The DNA here is from genome assembly GCA_927399505.1 of Luperina testacea. Lineage (NCBI taxonomy): Eukaryota > Metazoa > Arthropoda > Insecta > Lepidoptera > Noctuidae > Luperina > Luperina testacea. The sequence goes on from OV656774.1 coordinate 3,556,641, forward strand.
AAGGTTATTTCAAACATCTAAATTACAAACTGTGGTAAGTAGGTAGGTAGCATTATCTCTTGATTTCAAACGTCCATTGCAACATTTTAAAACAATTTTAACAACATCTCATCAAAAATTTAAGAGAGTACGCGTTGACGCGAACATAAATCGTGCATTTCCCGGCGCGGGCGCATACTGTCGTAGCTAAATACTTCCACTGCACTTTCGTGTGCGAATCTTCTAATTGCTCGGTAGAAAGTCATCGCGGCAGTTTTTTTTTTCATCAAACTATTCAGTGGTTCCGAGCTCCGGCTGTATGATTTTTGTGCGTTACTTTAGGTACTTTATTATTATGACGTTTAGATTCCTCTCTAACAAGATGAAAGTCTGATCACACTTTTAATGAATTCCGTTTGCATTCCCGCGACGATTGCAAGCGGTCTCGGAAAGTGAATCACGTTTCAGAACTCACGAAAGCCGATAATTGGTTAAATTCACTAATTAGTTGGGTCCTTAATTAAGATTAGTTTGTCAAAATAATTCATCCTTAACCATATCTACTAATAAATTATAAATGCGAAAGTGTGTCTGTCTGTCTGTTACCTCTTCACGGCTAAACCGCTGAACTGATTTAGATGAAATTTGGTATTATGTATAGTTTGATCCTGGGGAAAGGACATAGGATAGTTTTTATCCCGATATTCCCTCGTGATCGAAACTTATGCGCGTGAAACCGCGGGGCGGAGCTAGTTTAAAATAAGTAATTACAGTGTAATGTTAGTTAATAACATTTATTTTGGATTCCAACGTTTCTTTATGCAGCTGCATGTAAGGTACCTCTACCTCTTAAAATGTAATAACAGCTGCACGTGTCAATCTATCTGGTTAAGCTACGCTTGCCATGGTTAATCCGTGGATGGATCTTTACATACCAAAACCCTTCCATGCCTCGGAAAGCACATTATACCGCTGGACCCGGCTGTCATTCGTAAATCTTTGACAGTCGTTACGGGTCGCCATAAGCCCGGAAGTCTGACAACCAGTTTTACCAAGGGGTATCGTATTACCCAGTAACTGGGTTGTGAAAGTCAGATAGGCAGTCGCTTCAAGTAAAATGCTGCATCCGGTTAGACTGAAAGTCGACCGCAACATATTTGGGAAAAGACTAGGCAGATTGGAATCCTGAAGTTTGGAAAATTATCCTATTCAAGTGCCTACTCCTTCAGCAACTAAAAGATTTACATAGAGTAGGTACGGTACCTTTATATTCTGTTGTAACTGCGTAATTCTGGTTTCTGTAGGTCACTTCGACCTTGACCTCCTCCATACGAGTCAATAACGCGAGTATGTAGTACCTAAACTTAGTAGGTAGGTACTTCAGTATCTAACCTCCAGAGGTACACAAGAATCCCTAGTTCTGGCAAGACTGGAAGTTGGAATGTCGTTCGTAGTAAAAACCACACAACTGAAAAATTCCACAAATGGGTGAGCGGTGACTTTGACCATAAGTAGTAGATAAGTACCTATACGTACAGTGGGACCTGCAAGATTATTTTGCAGTCCTTGTCAGGAATCAATCCAATGATATGACGAAGTTCTTGGAAACATTAGGCATGCAAGAGCTAAAACTACAGCATAGATTAGATGATGTAGGTAGGCCATCAGATATTTTAGTACTTAGGTACTTAAGTCTAGAGACGATCAAAAATATTTAAAATTCTGAATGGATTTCCCCGAATAAACGCATTACTTGGTAGTTGATTTTCGCTGATGTTTAAGTGGCAAACGGGTCTCTGCACCCAAAAAAATAGCAAGACAAGCCAAGCATCAGTGTCTAACCTAAAAATCTTTGACTATTCGTCACGCTAATCGGACAGGTTCGTATTTTTCAGTCTTTAATAGTGTGCAGTTGTTGATAAAATCAACAGTGTCCAAATATCATTTCACTACTCATACATTCCCAAACATTTGGTAGGTCACTAGATTTGTATGGATCAGAAAATTATGGAATGAGTCGACTTAATTGGCTTACTTTAACTAGGTCCCTCCCAATTCTTCTTTTTAGAAGGAGAAAGTCCCTATCCCTATTGAAACTGCACTAGAAGGCAGAAGCATACCAAGTTAAGTTTATCTGAAACTTCGAACAGTTTGTGTTCGTAAAAGATAAAAACCAGAAGTGCACTATCGCTAACATTGCAGTCAAACACCAAAACGTTACGTTAGATTCGGTGATTAGAGCAGCTGGCAGGCAATGCGATAAAAATGTATTGATAAGAACTAAAGTGCATTTCGCAAAATTATTCATGCAACACACCGGTGTGCAGAATTTTGGAGTACCTAAGTACCTACCTCATTAGGAGTTTCGGGACTAAAAATCATGATCCAATAGTCGAGAAGCTTAATGAAAAAGCAGAAAATCTTGATCCGTAAACTCACCTCAGTCCACTGCATCCAAACGCATACACAACACGTTCCGAGACTGATTTCGATAGAAAACAATCGAGAAGCAGCTGCCTTCGTGCGCGACCGGTCGCGAGCACGGCGGCGCACCGACTCTGGCCAATCAGACAGTGGACATTAGAGATCTGTCTACCACGTTAACCACGTAAAACAAAATTTTCACTACGCCCTGTTTTGTTTACGGCGCGTCTTGCGCCACGGCGCAAGAGCACTGCGTTACCGTGCGTTTTTGGCCCACTTCTCGAGATGATTTCGCTTACTGCAACTGTTGTAAGTTTGGCAGAGTTTGTCTATTGTAATAGGAAGGCTGGGTTCAAAGTGCCGATGCCGGGGATAAGTTGATCTGACGCAAATAACTTCTTTAACGTTTTAACCGCTTAGGCCGGATTAATCCGACAAATATTTTCGGGTCCATTTCGCCAGGGTCGTATATTTCGTATATTTTGGGGAGGGGCAACTGTAAACTTATTTATTAGGGTTGAGCGTACAAAACCGGCGGTCATAAAGGTTATTCTGTCGCGTCCACGCAGGTAGGTATCCCATTTTACAGCTTTATGCTGAATGTGACCTGTTGACTGTCAAGCAACTTTACGTGCACCATATGATAATCAGAAAACACTCTTCCAGGGTCCTATACCTATAAAGGATAACATTATGAATCACAATGGACAGTTAACTGTTAAGTTAATCGTATCAAATCCCATTGGTGAAGGATTTTTCAGTTTTTTTTTTTATCTGTGCTGAAATACCAATTAATCCAATCCAAATCCAATCCCAATCTCTTTGATTATACCTACCTACGTAGTGCAACGAAAAAAAGAAAGACACGGACTGTCTTCGCCATATTATGATTCATAATAATTATTATCCTTTTATGATTCTGCCAAAGTGGCCTTTTTAGGCCCCGTGCCCCCTCGTTGACCCGGCTGGTAGAACAATACATAGGCATAAGATTTTAACACTGGAACCTCGCAGAATATATTTTGCCAGGCGCCAGTCAACAGCATGAAAGTGTATAATTATTTAAATAAGGAATTAAAACTATTTTCAAAAACAAAATATGAATGCAAACTCGCATTAAAAACAAATACCTGTCAAACCTGACTCATCAAAAAACTGAGGATCTTCTTTTAGGCCATCTACCTTAAAATCTCATACTTTCATCTCAAATTAAGCATATTTGCACTTACACATACTCTGCACTTACCTACACATACTCCCCCCTCACACACGCACACCCACTCACCACGCACGCACACGCACGCACGCGCATTCATACACACACACCTACCCCAAACACAAACACATTTACTACTGTAAATGAGAATAATATTAATATTTTATTTCAAGTTTTTTTTTCTCTTTTTAATTAACCAAGTACATATGTAAAGAAATACTTTTTCAAGCGCCAATGAGTTACAAATATTGACTTGTGACTTTGCTGCGGAGGGACACTGATCGCTCAAAAAAAAACGGAATTTGAGGCTAAAAAAGGCACAGGTTTAGGACCAGTTGTGCCGAGAAAAACGTACACAAAGCTTAAAACGATAGCTCGGGATCAAGATATATGTCACTTGTTGGAAACAGTACCTAATAATCAGACATGAATATTAGACACCACATATTTGTGCTTTAATTTATGTAAATCCATTTTCAGTTACTGTATCATTAATTATCATAATTGTTACCGGAACATCTTACGTCGGCGATGGAACAACCAACCCCATGACGGGGCAAGTTGTTCCTTGTCGACTTTTGTAAAAAAAAATGTTCCAAGAAGATTCTTAATAAATGTGACCATTTATTAATGTAGAACTAGAATACATTCTGCCTCTACATATCCGAAAGTCTTGGAGATCAGACCTTGGTTTAACGGTTTTTTTTTTACGTGTCGTTTGAAAATCGGCACTTTGAACCCCGGCCTCCCCTACACAAAACAAGAAGTGTAGTTTACTCATCCTGTTATCTTTAAGTCTTTAATAAGTCCATGTGTTAGAAGTGGGTGTGGGGTATACTTCGTTCGTTTCCGGACCCAAATAAATAAACACCTGTTAGGTAGGTACAAAATTCTTCTCCAAAATTCCATCTACCATAATTTATCTCAATCTAACGACGTTGGTGATCTCTTGCATTTAAAGACGACTAGGTTGCTCCATATTTTATGTACAGCCGATCACTGCTTTTCTTTTTGGGAAAGAACCTACACAGGCAGGTCCAAAAGTTGTCTTTGCGGCTCACCCAATTGGTTGATCAGGGGACGATTGCACAAGTTATGTTGGTGCAAAAATATTCGTGGGCCCCTACTTGAGTAATGAAGCAATCGACAGTACCTACTTCAACAGCGTTTCTTCTTTTTTTTTTCGTATCGACGGTACTGCTTGCGCGGGCGTAAGTGGCCGTGGCGATGTTCTTCAAATCAACGAAATTGCACCATAATAATAATTATTTGGCACTTTAACAAGTGAGACATGTTCTGGTTTAACGCCGGTTTTATGAAAAAAATGTCCGCGTATTTGGGAACATACAATTATCGAACCATTTCCTATTGTCACCATCACCACTAAGTACTTCTCAGGTAAGGTAATAAGCAAGGCCTAAAAAAACCAATTTATTTTTCGCTTAGAACATGATTTCTTGGAATTTCAATTAATGAGTTAAGTAATCGAAACGAAATCGATGAACAGTCGATCATCCGCATCGTAGTGGAAAATTAACAACTTTATTGATCAAAGTCTATCTATGAAGTACTATTGCACCGATATTGATAGTTTACGAGAAGTCAATAACTAGATAGAGAGAACTTTTTACATAGAAAATAAATCTCAAACACACGAACGGCACTTTGTAGACTGCTGTAATTGACTCTGCCGTTGACGAGCGCCGCTTGTTTCATGTTTGTATGAACACTAAGATGATGACAAAGAAACTGTTCCCTTGTTAACTTACTTTTACATAGAAATCACATAATTAAATAAATAAAATCGAATGTTCAAGAGACTCACTAGCGCCATCTATCGTACCAGACTTCTAAGTCATCCATGTAGTTTTTAGACTAAATGAAACCAACATAAATAACTAAAATATAATATTTTCTATAAAATTCAATAAGTAGATAAATAAATTATATATCATTTGCATAACATGAGCGCGTCCTTACAACTTAAATGCTCATTTCAATTCAACTCTGCTGGCATTACGCATCCTTTGAGCGCCGCCAATATATTGTTGGCAGTGAGTTCACTCATCACGTCTCTCGCTTCTATAGCTGCACTGCCTATGTGAGGCAATACCACGCAGTTAGGCAGTTTTAAAAGTGGGTTGTCTAAAGGCAGTGGTTCTGGAGTAGTGACATCTAGACCTGCCGCTCTTATAGTGTTATTTTTCAAAGCTTCGATCAACGCATCCTGGTCGACCGTACCACCGCGGCTAGTATTCACAAAAATAGCAGTCTTCTTCATCTTTTCAAACGCTGCCTTGTTGAACAACTCTTTAGTTTCAGGTACCAACGCAGCGCAGCATATGACGAAGTCGCTCTGAAGTAGTATTTCATCGAAGCTCACTTTGATAGCTCCTGTTTCTTTCGCTTCAGGACGTTCACTGCGGTTGTAGTAGAGTATCTTGTTAGTGTTGAAAGCCTTGACGCGGCGTGCGACTGCTTGCCCTATTCGGCCGAAGCCCACGATGCCGACGGTGGAGCCTGCGAGGCCGGGGCCCGTCATCCACGTAGGAGCCCAGGACTTCCAGCCGCCGGAGCGCGCTGCATGCTGCGCCTCAGGTAGACGGCGGGATGTTGACAGAAGAAGGGCGAGCTGGAAATGTGGGAAAATATATTGGGTTTAATAAAATTACAAGAAAGACTTCAAGTTGTTATGTTACCTTTTTTATTGCTATTGAGAGTTATACCCACTGTACTCAACATAATTAAAACTCATACCGTTACTTATTGTGGGACGCCCCCCAGCTAGATGGACTGAGGACCTTAAAACGGTAGCTGGGACAGACTGGATGCGAAAGACGGAGGCCAGGGTGTTGTAGCTCAGACTAGGAGAGGCCTATGTCCCGCATTGGACTGCAATAAGCTAAGTTGATTGACCCATTTACAGATACTTTTCACTTGTTGAATGGTTTGTCAAGCAAGTTGCCATTTTTTAAATTGCGGATTAAAGAAAAAGGGAAGAAAGAAAGAAAAATGTATATTTGGCAATGTTTTGGAGATTCAAACATTAAACTGAACTCTTAGAAGTCATGCCCAAAAGTACTTAACCCATTACTGAAACTATTTTTTCAGGAAAGCCAAGAAAAGGTGACCGTTTGAAAGGCCCGTCGTAATATGCATGTCGTACGTATGCGTTTTGGGCCTTTTAAAAAGCCCGTCGCAGTATCTGGGTTAAGAAGTACTCACAGTAAGTTCAGCTGTAGCATCAGTAAGAACATCAGGAGTGTATCCAATCTTGATACCCCTCTTCTTGCACTCATGCACATCAATATGGTCATGGCCCACAGAGATGGTGCCCACCACCTTCAAGCCTGGCCCAGCAGCATCCAGCAACTCCTTATCTATCTTGTCAGTTAGGGAACAGTAGATGGCATTTGTCCCAGCAACTTGTTTGAGAAGCTCATCCCTTGGCATTACTGAAGGATGAGTAGAGATTTTTACATCACATCTGTAAATTAAAAATATATTGTATAATATGTATTTTGATTTTTTGAGTGTTGTAGCAGATAGATTTATTCATGTTGCTTTATGTTTTGGCAATGTTTAACAGTCGGCCGCCACAAATCAATTGGAATAAGAACAGGAGAATGATGGTGATGATGTAGCAGATAGATTTATTGAGAGGCCTGTTTCCACTGACATCACCTAAGTTTAAGGGAACCCTTAAGAATAGTTAGGGGGCTGTTAGAGGGTGGTTTCTGTTTCAATAACAGTAAGGGGTCACTTAAACGTTAAATAGTCCCCTAAATTTAGGTGGGCGAAATATAGGCCCGTAAACTGACACATACATAAATGATCTCTCAAGCAACGGGATCCCATACATAGCTCGTAGTACAGGGGATGGTGATGAAAACGGGCATTAAAATGTGTTTCTTATCTGTGTTATGAATATGATCAATGTAAAATACAAATTATTCAAATTAACAGAAGGAAAAATAACATAGTCTACATATAATATTATTTTATGTCTAATGTAACTGGAATTTTCTGGAAAAGCCAAGTGCACAGAATCTTTAAGGGCCGGCCAACTACGCATGCTAATGCTAGTTCATACAAACGTAATACCAAAATAATTTGTAAATCAAACATATCCTTAAGGTAGTGTGTATTTATTCCGAATGGATTACAGAATATCTAGGTTCCCAAATATATATTTTGAAAGGACTCTGATAAAAAGACAAGATATTAGGAATTTCAAATTTCTATAGAAAACTTATTTTTTCTCATAACTCGTATTTAAATCAGTATCCATTCAAAATATATATTTGGGAACCTAGATATTCTGTAATCCAATCGGATTATATGTATACACAATACATTAAAAATATGTTTGGTTTACAAATTATTTTGGTATTATGTTTGTATGAACTATGCATGCTCTGCCGGCCCCTTGAGGAAAACTACTTATCTTCCTATAACATAATACATTATTATTTTTTTAATAAATACAATAAATGAATCAGAGGAAAAATCAATATTAAAAATCAATAATAAAAATAATTCAGAGAATACCAATGAACGCTAAAAAGAAAAGATATTTAATGAGAAACACTTCGTCTCTCCATAAACATCATCATTAATTTTTGCTCCTGTTTCATGATTATTATTATATTATAATATATGTATATGGATTAGTATAAGCTTTATGTGTGCATTTATTGTATTATGTAAATGTTACACCTCAGACTACCTACAGTATTGTCTCTCCTTCCCCTTTTTAATCTATGAAATTTTTAATCTATGTCTTTAAAAGATCGCTCTTAGCAATGAAACCACCCATTGTGTCACACCTTGTAAAATTTCTATAATTTATATCTGTAATTTATGTGGTGAACATAATAAAGAAAATTCTATTCTACTCTAATACCTACTAATTCTTTTGTAAATTAATATAAACCACATGGCCCAGCTTAAATTTTGGAGGTTGTTAACATCTTTGTTCTGAAAATGAAACCCGTTATCCTAAAGGATCCCATAAATAAGTTTAGCTGATTGATTCAGCCCCAAAAGTATTACACAAACACTCGCTATGGTTTTGGTTGTAGGTTGTAGTATCATTCTAAGCTCTGAATGCCTCTGTTGTAATCTAAAATGAGCTGCATTTGATCTTTTTTTGTCAACATTACAGTATTAAATAATATCTGTCATTTTGGCCTAGCGAATTAAAAATCATCGTTTAGATATATAAGTCAATGGTTTAGTGGATTTTGATAGACATAAAGTATTCAACATAAATATGAAATAAGTTAGTGTATTAACCAGTATTAACACTTACTCTTTTTTCAGCAGATCTACGCCACCTTGTGGCATGTCCCTCCGCGTCACAAACACATGGTATCTTCCGGAGCTCATCTTCCTCACACTTACAAGAACACCGCGGACTAAAGACGGTGCAAACAACGCTACTCTTTTATAATTCATCGATCAATAGGTTGTTTTCCAGCCGGTCGCCGCGCTTCCTTATTCACGGGTGAGACAAGGCCGTTCGTTTATTTAGGTAGGTAGCTAGGTGGAGACGCTGCACTTTTTTTCGTGCTTTCGCTCTTGAAAAGCGAAGGTTTCGCAAAGAATATTGTGATGTGAAGGGCAGCCACCGTAGCAATTATAACCTTGCCTCTAGTTGAACTTATAAAAGATGATATGACGCCCATATTATCAAGTTACTGTTATTACGTAAAATTGCTATTGAACTCCACATGTATCCGTACGTTTTTTACATAAATATGTGATAATTTATCAGTTAAAATCACATGGTTGGTTGGTGACTGCTGACTGATAGTCGATAGAGTTGTGCGCACCACCTAAGGACGTTAATGATCGATTTCAAAGGTCATTGAATTCAGTTATTTTTAATTTGAAGTTGGTGATGGTGACGCTTATAGGCTCCCACAGCTCTGAGAAGTACTGGGGTTCTGCATAGTGGAAGGATTTTCATAAACGCGATGGTGACGCTGAATCAGATATATTCGGCTCCAGTATGTTTTCACTTCGATCGTGTAATAAGCACACACACATCCCTTTTTATTTTCGTAATGAATGTCTGTCGAAATTTTTACAATTTTATTGATCAGAATTAATCGCAATCACCACGCAATGCAATGAAAATACGCTAGACTAATACTTCGAACCTGCAACAAAACTTAATGAAAGATTGAAACATTTTCTAATAATCGATTCAACAATTTACAATGATTACATCCCTATTATTTGACGAGCTGTCAAACAAGCCGAGCTGACACTTTTTTTTTCCTTCGCCCTACTCGGGCAGGCTAAGGTCATGGACCATACCGCCTCATCTGCAGTGTTTATTGTCCTTCTTGACTAAAAGTAAGGTCAAAGCTTCGTCTTCAGTTTCATCCTTCTTGTTCAAAAGTAAATAAGGCCACAGCCTCGTCCTTAGTAGTTTATTCCTTGTTTTAAATTTATTTAGGCCAAAGCCACAACTTCAGTAGTCAAAATCATAATAATATGGTGTCATATCCGTGTATTCGTCGTAAAAATGTTGTGAAGTAAGGTCATATCCTTCTATTAAGTCGCCCCTAACGGTCCAATTGCCATCCAATCCAGTGAGCTGTCAATAAATTTATATAAAAGTACTCTGTGATTTATACAGTGCTATCTAAGTACTGTAATTTTAAAGGCAAAGCAAACATTGTATCGCGCGGGATCCGAGCCGACACGTCAGTATCAAGCTGACATTTTTAGAAACGTTTAAAAACAAAGACTAATAAATTATACTTGTTTAGAAATCAAGTGCCTTGTGCAGAAGACAGGGCCACAAGATTTTTAAGAAAAAGCTAATACACATTTTATATGCGAGAACCACACATCATGATCGCCGCATAAATATTTTATGAACACGATGGTCATAATCCAATAGTTTTGGGAAGGTAAACAGCAAGTCAACACGAGAACTCAGAATCAAAAGGGTTACCTGCACCCCAAGCCCAAGATTGCAGAGTAAGATTATTAACTTAAGAAGTAAGATTATTAATTAAGATTATTGACAATAGGCACCTGATAAATAAAAAAACGAATATAAACAAAAGCATTTTAATCATTTCTCACCTAATATAATTACAAAAAACTAATCATTATGTTCATGTTGAGCCTCTGATTCTCTCCAGTTATTCTGGATCATTTCCACAATCATTGTCCAACATTTGGACTGCATAAAATAATAAATAGAACAGACAATAATAAATAACCATGATAAGACTAGAAAATAGTCAGTTTCAGTCTCCACAACACTTGAGACCGGGCCTTGGAAGTCCTTAGATGTGACTAAGTGACTTAATGCATGCTTTCCTGTAACAGCATGAAGGAATTTACTGAAAGACTGGATGTTGTAATCTGTGCCATTGAATTTTCCATAGGGTCTGCCGTTGTGAAACACTTTCAGTGTTGGCACTCCGACAATGCCATAAACAGTATTTGTTCCACCATATTTCAAAGCATCCAAAGCTACCATTTTCACGTTAGGATATGCTCTTGCAAGCGCATTAAAATGTGGTGCTGCCTTAGCACTGAAAGGACAAGCTCTAGCATAGAAGAAGACGAGCAGACAGTCAGCTTCCATGTCTCTGCTTGTTATTTCTGGATTGACATGCAACAATTTTATCAACTGTGAGGCATTGACTATTTCCACAGTTGGTTCCAATTCCTCATTTGGGTCATAGACAATTTCTCTGCACCTTATTATTTTTCGTGTTTCATTTGCTGAGTTTGTTTTGTTCTCAGCAGTAACATTGGCCAAAGTGACAGTATTGTACAGATTAGTGAGAGTTTTATTGACATCGGACACAACATTGGAGAGTAATGATTCTGATTCGTCTACATTGGGAACATCATTGAGATCAATGTTTTCTTTATTCTCTGTTTCTGCTTCTTCCTGAATATCAAATTGCGTGGTAACTGTAGCTAGCCCTGAAAAAAATAATTAACAAGTGAATTATTTGTGTTTATCTAGTTTTTCAAAGAGAACTGGTTATCTTAGTTAGCATAATGATATATTATTTTGCTGAAAATTATATTATGACAATAATACAATTTACTGAGAAAATTGTATTGTTCTCATGATTTTATTAATAAAACCTCAACAAAATACATAATTAAAATAAATTAACCCAATATTTAAATATTCATAAGGTATTTAACATGTAGACAATTCTAAATTATTTATCAGTTTTTAGTTCAATGTACCTTTAATATAATTTGTTAAATTTTAATTACTTACATCTTAATGGATGTGAAATATTCAACTGAAAATCATATCATAATAAAATATATTTTCTATAGATCTGAGTACAATAATCATGTTTGCATTGGTTGGTTGATAGCAATCCATTATCACAATATTATGCAGGAGTAATATTCAGATAGGAATTTCTCCTTTTACTGACTCCCTGTCTCAATCATTTCTTTCATCGGATAATTACGAGGCATCTTCAATGTTCCCGCAGCCCTTTCAAGCCAAATCAATGCAGGAAGAAAAGAAAGAACATTGTTTACCAAGGCAAACCAGGCAGGTTGCTGCCCATTGGAAATACTTAGAAGAAAAAAATAGGAAACAAAACTTACCAACAGCAATTAAAATCACAAAACTAAAATTTCTACTCATTCGTAGATACATGACGGAAGCAGTTGACCGCTTTCGGCAACAGAGTAATTCAAAAAACAATCTTTTGGTGATATGCTATCGACTTTTGTAGTTTAGTTTGTAAATAAATCAATTTTGACGTTAGCTATGTCAGAATCAACTCTGTGAGAGCGAAGTAGCAATATATTGATATCACTAAATAAACAGAGATAGCAATAAATACAATGCAAACATTTGTTTTGTGATTTATGGAAATCAGTAACTGGACTATAACTCTGCGTTCCGAGTTGGGAAATAATCGATTTGAGCGTGCTTGCCTTGCGAACCTGTACCGAATTAGCGTGAGCGCGATAACGATGTCCCGTGACGTGAATCGTCATAGATGGTGACATGCGCCGCCTTGCGATAACGCCAACCATGCCTTATAGCATTCCGATAAAGATATCACGATTATGACAGCTGAGTGCTGTCAACAATTCGGAACACTCGTGAACACGCTCACAGTGCTTACTCAATGTAAAAATTATATTATTACAGTATTTCTTTGTATAAACACCACATTCCTTCTTCAGTTCTTCTTCTTTGGTTAGGTGGCGTCTGTCAGCCAGAAGCACAATTTCGAAAATGCCATGTTAGTTTAATTTAAAGATGATGCAACTCAAAACAAAAAACACACTGACACATCCTCATACACATACTGTCATTTTTGACAGCGCTCAAGGTGATATTATTCTAAGGCATGTTCGGCGTTATCGCAAGATAGCGCATGTCATGACGTCATCTATGACGATTCACGAGACATCGTTATCGCGCTCACGATAATTCGGTACGGGTTTAAGCACGCTCAAATCGATTATTTTCCAACTCGGAACGCAGCGTTAGTTTCACATCTAAAAAGTTGCCTGACGTTGATGAAAAAAGATTAAGGTAAGAACAGACTGGTCGGTCGAGTAGAACCGAGAGTGACTCTACTTATTAACTCTACCATCCTGGGTTTGTGGATCCGATTCAGGTCGTCTGTTGACTTTCTTCATGTCTTTAACTGAGATCGTTATGCTAGGTATGTACATTGTCACTCATCAACTTTAGTCGCTTGAATTAAAAGCCAGTGTCGGCAAGTAGTAAGACGCGCCATTAACATTTAGGGTCCGTTCACACGTACCACAGCCCCAACAAAACACAACACGTTACGTGTGAATAGTGTCGCTGCAGCTTCTTGAAAGAACAATGGGCATTTTTGTACTGAGACTGGCCTGATGACCAATAAAGTTCTAATGCATGTCAACTTATTGCTTATAACCGGTAATTACTGTAACAAAACATTTCATATCTGTGTCACGGAGGGGTCTTGGTATATAAAAATGGTTACCTACGCATCCAGGGACCAACAGCGGCAAGCGCAGATTAAGCTGATTGATCGACCCGTACGGCTGTTATTACTGAGCCATAAGCCTCCCCATTGTTATGAGTCAATAATTATATTATTGAGAACTGCAGTGAACATTAGCATCATAAACTAATATGTTTACATGGTACTTGCAGGACTGATATCTCTTTAACCCGGTTTTTCATAGCCTTTTCCTCATAATAAAAATTGATGCTCATAAGCATCAATTTTTAAATGAAATTGAAGTTTAGATCATAATCTAAACTTCAATTTCATTTATATGTGGTTTTTATTGGACAATACCGGCCAAAACGCCCATCTTTCGTTGTGGTAATTACAACAACGACACAACGTAGTGTTTGCGATTTGGCCGGCGGCTAATGTGTGACCTCGCTGGTGATTGAGATGTGGCCGAGAGGCTGGAGTATGGTCGGTATAGCCGACACAATTGATTTTGACAGCAAAATGTGGTCCGTGTGAATAAACTTTTCATTTTCATACAAATTAGCGCCCAACCATGTGTTGATGTGGTAGGTACGTGTGATCGGGACCTTATGAACAGTGTGAAAAACAAACGGCTACCACAGAGTACATTATATACTTATCAACACGCTTTTATTTCCCGAAGGGTTAGACAGAGGTGCACTTATTTGTAGTACATCCACATTTTGTAAGATGTATGATAGAATAAAGCCATAATTTTAATGTATCTCTATTTAATGTATAAACGCTTAAAGTATAATTACTTAATAGCTATTTTCATATGGCAAGATAACAATTACAGCCTTCTAAAACCATTCAGTACCCCCAGTATTTTGACTCCTGCTGTATATTTCTTAGATTATATAAGCTTACTTTTTCATACATATTTGTTTCCTAGTGTAATGCAATTCAAACAGAGAACATTCATAGCATAACTCAGAATAATACCTCTATCTAATTTATACCAGTTTCTTTTTTTTTGTTTATTATTATGCATAATTTATAAGCTTTAGAAAAAATGTTTTTGTTGAAGTGAAAACTTCTTTAGCGGCGCTGTGTACTTTTTTTGGAATGGGTAAAAACTTCTAAACTCGCGTCAGGTCACGTGACCCTGATCGAAAATTCGTAAGACGTAAAACGTAAGACGCGCGTTGTTGAGGACAGCGCCATCTATGCACATCGGGAAGAACTACGAGGGCCTCGCGTACTAACTACGTAGTTCATCCAACAACGACGAGATGGCGCTGAACCACGGATATATAACTGACGACGAGCTCCATGCGAGCGGCTTGCTTCTCTTACCACTGCCGCGACCAACACCACGAACTGAAGTCTATCCTGTGTGCTTATTTGTAAATCTGAATAAATTCCTTTCACGAGAAGAATAAACCAGTCACTTTGGTCATCATACCTGATTTGCAAAAAACCCTATAAAATAAGGAACACACCTTAACACGCGTGTTTTGTTTATAAGACGATTCACAAAATACACTCGTAATTGTTCAAGTTTTCACTTCTGTCGGCACTACCGGAGTGCCAGTGTTTTTTTTTCATAGGAGCAGTGGTGGTGGCAACGGCCCCGACTTACGAGTTGTCGTGGGTTAGAACCCCAGCAGGCACTTTACTTTATGTAATTTATTTTATCATCACTGCACTCAAAATGGCGAATGAAAACGTTGTGAGGAAACTCGCATGTCCCAGAATCAAAAAATCTTAAGACGTGATTATGGCCTACTCTTTTTCACTGACAGTCACAGATAGGAAGCCTGTATCCCAGGAGTAGGAATGTTATACGCTGATTATGCATATTATGACAAAATTAAAAATAAATAATGAATTTAAAAATAAGTTTCTGCTTGAATTTCAATGACATTATTATTACATATTATCATCATTTGACTAGTATCTAAAAAATATTAAAGTATCACAATAAAACACCAGCATCTCTTCAATTTCATTATCCGCGTAACACAGCCAATTTCTCTAAAGAAAGCATTCATTAATTTCCCCTCCCTATGAAGGTACCATTTCGTTCATGATCCTTGGCATCATTACTTGTTCACACAAAGTTCTTTAGCAATACTTTTCAGAGCCTCAGTCTGTTCTTTCAACAATTTTAATTTCTGTCGTAAATAATCCTTTTTAAAATTTAAATAGTCCTCTTTGATTTCAATTTTTCGTTGTTCCTGTGCTGCTAGCATATCACAATTGAAAGCACAATCTCTATTTTTGTGCTTGGACTTTTGATTTGTGTTATTTTTATGGTTTGTCATATTTACTTTGGGAGAGTCTGTGAATACTTTTTCTTCAGGTGCTGATTCTGGGTCACTGTATGAGGCATTAGACTCTACCGCATTACCAAAAATGTCATCATTATGGTCTTCAAGAGGTATAAACTCAGTACTTTGATTTGTTGTTGATGATACATTCTTCAGACCTAAGGCTTCTTGCTCAGCTGGCGTGAGCATCAACACTAAATTTGGTAGCTGACCATTTGACTCCACCTGCCGTTTCTTTGTCTTTGACCGTAAATCATGCCAAGTCTGAAATAATAAATATATTTTCAAGTTAATATTATTTTTTAGGATAGCTACGGCAATAAATAATTAACAATCATTCACGTATTTTTATTTAATTTGTAGATTAATTCAGGATTTTAGGGAAAATGTATAGTAGCAAGAATAGTACTTTTCTCCATTGCCTCCAAGATTTCTTCGCGCCGGGTATAGAGTTACATTCATTCGTGATGGTGTGCCACAGTTGTTGAGAGTCACTATAATTGAAGTCCTGGGTCACTTTGCCTGATATCAACTCAGGATGTTTTGCCATTAATTCTATCAGCTTTTTTTTCTGTTTTACAGTTACGTAAATTCCCCTTTGCCTTTTTTTTCGATCCATTTTATAAAATGCTTTCAATTAGAAATAAACACAACACCTATGTATTCTATTCTATTCTATTTTTAATTATGGCAAGTAAAGCCGATGTCGACTATTCTGCCAATGTCAAAAGTGAATTGGAAAAGCAAGTGTGCATTAAGTAAAAAAAAAAAAAAAAAATATAAAATATGATATAGTTGAACTTTGTAGATCTTGTGGGGTTAGTACAGGACTGAAACAAACAAAAAGATAAAATTACATATTATAATATTAGAATTGTTAGAACATTAAAATATACATTATATACCACATCCAAACATAGAATATTTGAAAAAATAAATTATAATTTAATATTATTGTGGCGGATGAATATCATCAGCGCCACAAGCAATTCTGAAGAGGGATACGTTAAAAGGGAGGGGAAATTAATCGGAAGAGGGATCTTAAATTTGGGGAGACGACTGTACAAATCTAGAGGTGGGATGTTGTTAGAGCATTCGAAAAATATGTGATCCAGGGTGCCCTCGTCCAACCCGCACTCGCAGAGAGAGGAGTCACGGACATGGATCTTGTGTAAAAAAACGGGAGTGCAACAAAAACCTAGGCGGATTCTACAAAGAACTGAAATAATAGTTTTCGATACTTTTTTGTGACCGAAAAACCACGGTTTTGGTTTGATGGTCGGTTGTACTGCATAAAAAAAACCACCTTTTTTCCTGCTGGACATATTCCACTGCTCTTGCCAGGAACGCTGCAGGTTCAGTCTTGGAAGGGACAGTAGGTCGTAGCCCTGGTAGGAATTGTGCGTGAGATCTGACGATAAAGATGAACAAGCATCTTTAGCCAAAGCATCAACACATTCGTTACCCTTAATGCCACAATGGCTAGGTATCCAAACTAACTGAACATCTCTTTGACTATTAGCGCAGGACAAAAGAGAATTTTTAATTTTTAAAATAAGGGAACTGTGCAATTTACTTTTAAACGGATTTTGGACTAAAGCTTGCAAACAACTGAGGGAATCTGTAAAAATGACGGCCTTCTCAATATTAGGATGTGATTCTATAAAAAGACAAGCTTCCAATATAGCCACACACTCACCAGTGAATACAGAAGACTCCTTAGGGCCTTTAAACTGAAGGATAATTTTGGAGCTTTGGTAATAGACCGCAGCGCCAGTGTGACTAACATCGGTTAGTTTCGAAGCATCCGTGAAGAATAATTGAAAACCATTCCATCGCTCGCCCACCACCGCATTGAAAGCCAAATTAGCTGACGGAGAGTTTTTGGATATACCAATATCAAAGGAAATTTTTGGAACATAACTTAAAACTTGATAAGGAAAATTAAAAAGGGGTAATCTGGGAAACTGGACGATCGGGCATTCTAAACTTAAAATTAATCGAAATGATTTTAGGATTAAGGGTATTTCTTTATTTTTCCAGTAATTTGAGCTTCTGCATATGGCATCTAACTCATTCAGTCTTCCTATAAGAGGATGGGAGGATCTACATATTAGCCTAGACACAAAGCGGGAGGTCAGATATTGCCGCCTAAGGGCCAGAGGAGGTTCAGCACATTCGACCTGCAATGCGTTAACGGGAGAGGACTTCATACAACCTGAGATGATTCGAAGGCACTTGGACTGAACTCTATCCAGCCCAGCCAAAGCACCTTTGTTGCAAGGAATCATTAAAAACGTTCCATAATCTAACACACTGCGAACTAAGGCATTATAAACTAATTTCATGGTGTATGGGTGGGCACCCCACCACACGCCAGCAAGTACTTTTAAAATTGAAATAATTCTTTCAGACTTTTTGATAAGATAATTTATGTGATGTTTGCCAGTTAATTTTGAATCTAAAATAACGCCTAAAAATTTAACTTTTTTCACTACAGGAATATTGTGGCCTAAAATGTTTATTGAAATATGAGGAATTAGTCTTTTGCGAGAGAAAATTACCGTCGAACTTTTGGGAGCAGATAGTGACAGCCCATGGCTTAAAAGCCACTGATTCAAAGAATCCAGAGAGAGACACAAAGATGACGCAGCGTCAACTATGGAGGGATCTGTCACATACAGAACAATGTCATCGGCATATTGCAATATCTGACAATTATTGTTTAGGCAGGACCCAATATCAGCCGTATACAAATTGTAGAGTATGGGACTGAGGACATAGCCTTGTGGGAGTCCCTTCCATGTCTGCCTCGCATCGAACTCCTCACCCTGGACTCTCAGAATCAATGAGCGGGACAACAGAAGTTCACATATGCATTGTATCATCTTGGCCGGAAGACTCAGCTGTTGCAGTTTTTGCCTGAGTACGGGAAGAAGAACATTGTCATACGCAGATGAGATGTCAAGAAAAGTGGCAACAACGGATTCATTTTTAGAGTAGGCTAAGCGGATATCCGCAACTAAAATACTAACACTGTCCATTGTGCTTAGTCCTTTCCTAAAACCAAATTGATGATTCGGTAGTAGGTCTCTCGATTCGACTATCCACTCGAGGCGATTTTTGATGAGATGTTCCAGTAATTTGGCTAGGACTGAAGATAGAGCAATTGGCCTAAGGCCATTCGGATCATCTGCATGTTTGCCTGGTTTCAATAAAGGAATAATGATTTGGAACTTCCACTGATCTGGAATCCAACCATGATTATAGCAAAAATTTAATACATTTAAAAAATAGATTTTAGCCTTTTCACCACAATGAGTTATGAACGAATATGGCACACCATCAATACCAGGCGCTGAGTCCCGGACATGTTTGAGTACCACATTCAGTTCCTCTAAAGTGAATGGCGTATCGAAATAATCCTCTGTAACGTTATAAAAGGGCGCGTTATGACATTCTGACGAGAGTGGAACATATGATGGTGCTATTTTGTCAAAAAAATGTTCAGCTGTTTCCCTAGCAATCGGAGAAGAGATCGATGGGGAACATCCACGTCTAAACCTGTTGATATTTTTCCAGACGTGTGAAACTGGAGTAGAGGGAGATAAAGAGGTGCAAAACCTAACCCAACCCGTACGTTTCTTCTTGCGAAGAAAACGTTTGGTTCTGGCATTGATACGACAGTAAGCCAACAGATTTTCAGTGCTCATATCTGTATTGTAACACATCTCGGCCTCGTTCCTATCCCTGACTGCCGACGTGCATTCTGGATCCCACCACGGGGGTGAAGGGATTTTATTACGAGCACTGTTTTTTAAAGGAAAGCAGGAATCTGCACTGGAGGTAATTGCTGTTACAAACCCCTCATAACAGCTCTTGGCATGGGAGTGACCAGAAGGATCTGATAAATTTGAATTTAAATTTGGAAGAACATCAATTTTCTCCTCCAATAATGATGCAAATTTTGACCAATCCGGTTTGGACAGGTTATATTTCAAAAGTGGAGGGGAAGTTTTTTCTAAGTAAGACTTATTAACCAAAGATGTGACTATAGGGTAGTGATCACTGCCATGCGACAAGGTTGTGCATTCCCAGTGAGTCGATGCTGCTAGCTCAACCGAACAAAATGTAAGGTCTACACAACTCTTTTGATGTCCTGGAGGAGTTCGTCGTGTTGAGCAACCATTGTTTAAAATGCAGAGGTCCAAGTCATCCAAAACATCAACTAGAGCTACACCAAAGGCATCACAGCGTTCAGACCCCCATCTGTAATGGTGGCAGTTGAAGTCACCCATGACCAGTATCGGACCATGAACACTAGAAAAAATATTTCTTAGAATTATTAAGAAGTCATGGTGAGGATGTGCAATATATATTGAAAACACTGTGATGCCCTCAACCCTCCCTGCGGCAATGCTCATATCACCCGTAAGTGTAGGTAAAGTAAAGGGCAAAAGTGGAACCCGATCATTGACTAAGAGAGCTGACCCTCCGTAGCCATCTGAACGGTCACACCTGAGAGTGTTGAAATGTGGCATGCGGAAGCTAAGACTTGGAGTAAGCCAAGTCTCAGCTATGGAACAAGCCAATGGCTTGTATTTATTTAAAAGGAATATGAGGTCGTGCTTTTTATGCCACACGCTCCTCACATTCCACTGAAGGAATACTTGGCGAGACGCCATTTCTGATGTCTAAAAGAAGAGTTATAAGTTGGTCGGCAACGTTGGACGGTGATTGGGAATTAGAAGTAGAGGAAGAAATAACGATAGGTAAGAGTTTTATAAGTAGTTCAATAATAGAGGAAGTAGTATTATTGGAAGAGACTTTACTATAATTGAGAGCGCAGCCATTAGGCTGTGAAGGTTGGGGGGAACTAGTTATCTGCTGATGAGCAGCTTTGTCATAGGATGGGGAAAGGGGGGCATGGGTCTTAGGTTTTAGGGTTACTGTTTTGCGATAAGATTGAGATAACGGAGTTTTGGTAATATTAGCATAGTTGCGAGAAGCTGTTGGGATTAATTTGCTAGCCTCAGCATAAGGCATGGATTTTTCAGCCATAACAGTCTTAATGGCTTTCTGTCTACCATGCTCGGGGCATGACCTGCTATTAGCGAAGTGATTACCCGAACACAGAATACAGAAGGCCTCGCCCTCAGAAATGTTGCAACCATCACCTGGGTGATCGTGGCCACATTTGCTGCAGCGTGGTTTTGATCTGCATACATTTGCCACATGTCCAAATTTACAACACTTGCGACATTGAATGGTGGGAAATATGTATTGCGCAACAGGAAGGGATGTGTAACAGCAGAAGATCCTCTGGGGTAATACTTGTCCATCGAATGTGATCACACAAGTTTCAGTGGGTTTCCACACATTATCGCCATCTATCTGAACTTTTCTATTAATCCTACGAACTTTAAGGATTTGCCCACATCCTGAAGGCACAGATAGTAAAGTCATAGCCTCATCTTCTGAAATATCAGAGGGAACACCTGTTACTACTCCCATCCTTGTGATGTTAAATGTAGGAATAGAGGCAGTATAACTGTACTTGGGTAACAAAGTGTTAACCAAGAAAGAGTTGGCATCCTGAGGGGAAGCAAACTCTATGGACACACGGTTTCTACCAACCCTATTAACACCACCACGAACTATGTTCGCAATGTTGTTGTTGATTAAAAATTTTCCAAAATTAACGGGATGTAATGTGGTGCCTGAGTTGGGTTGGGTCTCTATACGGGAGACGTGGACAAGGTAAGGAGCCTTATCCATTGCCGAATATTTGGCACGTCCAATTTGGCTTTTCTTTTGTTTGTTTGGGGGGGTAGGAGACAAAATATCTTCGTTGTTGGGACGTTTACGGGAAGATTGGTTGGATTGGGATACATCCATCTCTGTAACACTACAAACAACATCCGCAAATTGCGATAGTGGATTCGGGGAGAAAGGAAATGAAGGACTTGGAATGTCGGGAGGATCAGGATCGGGATCGGGGGGTTTATTTATATCCATCTTGGATAAAACGAAATTAGAATACGACAAACACAATACAAACCTGTTGACAAACACAAAGACAACACACTTATAAATAACAAGTCACAAAAATGTCAACAATCACTAAAAAAAACACAAAAAATCCTAATCACACGTGCTAACCAAGAACACCGTGGCGAGAATCAACACCTATGTAAATTGCATTACATATTGAATGTACTTTATATTATATACCATATCATTACACTATTATTAAATTGTCTTGTGAAAAATTTAACAAAGATTTATATTAACTATAAATTCATAGTTTTCCAATTGAAATGTACACAAACAACAACAAGATTTCAGTAACCAGGATAAACGTCAAATTGACAACAAATATGACAATTTGGGATTTTTTTTTTTTAAAGGCTAAGGCTGAGACCATGCTGCCTAGTCATCAGTTACTATTTTTTAGTCTAACATGACATTAGAATATGGGTGCACACATTCTAATGTATTGGGAGTATTTGGCAGCAAATGTATCGAATCAAGTTTCCCGGTAAACTTCACTGAGGTAGCCAAAACTACAAAAAAATTCTCAGCTCCATTTTACCGGGATCGCGTCTGTTTCAATGATTCCACATATTGTCCAGTTGCGCAGACACTTGAGATACAAAACTACACCAATTTTACATCACAATATCCACTAGGAATCAATTTGCGAATAATTAAAACAGCCAACTAGACTTCACTCGAAGAAATCCCGCCAAAAACTCCTGACAATTTGGGATTTGATAATTTTGTAACCAAGATTTTAAAAAATGTGGGGTCTGGAATGCGGCAACATCCTTTGTAATTTATGGTATTCGCGGAAAAGAAAGGAAAAGATTTCAATATTATTCTTTCTATTTTTCAATTCAATCAGATTTTTCAAATAAACTTTTTAAACGTTTTCTGCCTTCTTCGACTAGATAGGGGGCGAGTTTTGATAAATCCTTTCATGTGTTCCAATACTTCCAGTCTTATAAACTTTGCGAATCCATAGAACCCTCGATTATAGACACTCTACATAACTCTCAACCCAACACCTGAAGTGGATGTGAGTGAGCCAAGTGTGGCACGGGCACGGCAGATGGATGAATCGATTCACTACATGGGGAACGAGCAGCCATATAAGCAGAGGACGCCCGAGAGCGGTGGGTCGACGATATACGAAAATTCACTGAAAATGATTGGAAAAGGAAAGCAGAGGATAAAAAAGCATGGAGGCAACTAGGTCTAGGGGACGCATGTAAGCAGAAAGGGGCCTTAGCTCGCAGCCTATCAAAAAACTAAAATATTTAAAAAAAAAATTGTAAAGGTATAAAATAGCATTATTTCCTTAATCATATTAACCTAGCAGCTCTCCGCAGTTCTACCCGCGTATTAAGTGTCGGTTCCGTGGGAATATCGGTTATCAAATTTTCACATTTATAATTATTATTAGTAGTGTAGCTGCAATACGCTGCAATACATAAACATACATCCGGCCGCCGCCGCTGCGCGCGGGATCCTAGGGCTTCGCCCGCGCCACGCTCGCCGCCGCGCCGCGCCGAACAATAACACGACGGCGACCAGCGCGCCACCGCACGATTTATTTAGGAACTATAATGTATATTAAAACCGTATTCCTATTGGTAGATAATGTTAGTAAGTAAGTCACTACTTGTGCCCCTTAAGTTTAGTTATTTAAGACGTGCCTACACATTTTGTAATACACACACGCACACGCTCGCTCTTCCACTGTTCCATATTTCTCGTTTATTTTAAATTATACTATCGTCGTACATCTGGAGTATTATTGTCTCTACACCACCTAAGCGCTACAGTGGTGACCCCGACGTGATATTAAGAGAAACACCGACGTGATATAGAGAAACACCGACGTGATATTAAGAAGATACCTCCAGATCAAGTTGTCATCATGGCCAACAACAGTGAACAGGAACTTTCCGGTGTGTCGACGTCGCTGCGCATTCCACCCATTTGGCGCGACAAGATTCGTCTGTGGTTCGCGCAATTCGAAGCCATCATGTCCGTACAGAAGAAAGGCGATCAAGTTATGTTCGAACTCGTAATCGGACAACTTGAGCGGCAAGATCTCGACGAAATCTCCGACATCATTCTTCATCCACCCGAAACCCACCGTTATGAAGCACTGAAAAATCGATTGTTCCAAGTCTACGAGGAATCCGAGCAAAGGCAAGTACAAAGATTGCTATCAGAAATGGAACTCGGTGACATGAAGCCTTCACAGCTGCTACGTCGCATGAAAAACCTCGCAGCCGATAATATCTCCGACTCAACGCTACGGATTATGTGGACAAACCATCTTCCACAATCCGTCCGAGCAGTACTCGCAGTCAGCGACAACATCGCGAAACACTCCGATATTCACGAGCTGGCGTTGATGGCAGATAAGATCCTCGAGCAAACACAACCACTCGGCGCAGTCGCTGCAGTTACCTCCGTTCCCGCAACCCCGAATGTATCTACATCAATTGAGGAGAAGATCGACGCGCTCACGAGAGAAATTGCAGAACTGAAAAAACATCAATCACATTATCATCAGCATCGACGCAGACTTTTCGACAGACAACGTTCAAGATCGCGTTCATCGAGCAAGAACAATCGCAGTCGCGCACATAACGACCAATCAGCGATCTGCTTTTATCATCGCAAGTTCGGCAAGGACGCGCGAAAATGTACGCGTCCGTACAGTTTCGAAGACAGCAGCATCACTTCGGGAAACTAACGCCTGCGTTGGCTGAGGCGGCAACCGACGCAAGCAATATTTCTTACCGCCTATTTATAACAGACAAAAACTCGCGTCTATCGTTTTTAATTGATACTGGCGCCAACGTTTCCGTGATACCGAAAAGAAAAGGATCGAAGGCTAAACCAACAGATTTTTGCTTGTATGCAGCGAACAACACGGTAATTCCAACGTACGGAGAGAAAACATTACAACTGAATCTCAACCTACGAAGACCATACACCTGGAAATTTATCATCGCTGCAGTCAACAAACCCATCATCGGTGCCGACTTCTTGAAACGTCATCAACTTCTTGTCGACATAGCCGGCCGATGTCTCGTCGACAAAGTTACCAACCTGACCGTCAAGGCACCAGTCACTTATTCCGCAGAACCTACAGTCCGAAGTATTGACGTTGATCAGCCATATCACCAGTTAATCAGCAAGTTTCCTGACATTCTGCGACCGTCATGCATGAAGGATACTCCAAAACATCGGGTAGAACACTATATTGAAACCACTGGTCCACCAGTATACAGCAAAAGCAGACCACTTCCACCACATCGGTACCTGTCCGTGAAGAAGGAATTCGAGTCAATGGTGCAACAAGGAATTTGCCGACCAAGCAAAAGTCCTTGGTCCAGTCCACTACATGTCGTTCCTAAGAAAAACGGCGACATTCGCATCTGTGGTGACTACCGTAGACTCAATGACGTTACCAAACCCGACCGCTATCCAGTTCCACGACTCAAAGATTTTACATACCTACTTCACGGCAAGAAAATCTTTACTACTCTCGACCTAAATCGTGCTTACCAACAACTACCTGTACACGAACCGGACATCGAGAAGACAGCCATCACAACACCCTTCGGCTTATTTGAGTTTCCACGTATGTGTCCAGGACTTAAAAATGCTGG
This sequence comes from Luperina testacea, assembly GCA_927399505.1. Lineage (NCBI taxonomy): Eukaryota > Metazoa > Arthropoda > Insecta > Lepidoptera > Noctuidae > Luperina > Luperina testacea. The sequence goes on from OV656774.1 coordinate 3,582,244, forward strand.
ACAGACATTCCAACGATTCATACATGAAGTACTCATCGGGTTAGACTACGCATTCCCATTCATCGATGATGTTATCGTCGCATCGGAAGATGAAACAAGCCACATCGAAGATTTGCAGGAGGTGTTACGCCGATTAGACAAGTATGGCATCACTATAAATCCATCAAAGTGTGTCTTCGGCAGAGAAAATGTCAAGTTCCTCGGCTATGAAGTGTCGAGCAACGGAATCAAGCCACCACAAGACAAAATAACTGCTATCACTGCTTACCCCAAACCCGAAACAATTCACGACCTACGTCGATTTATTGGAATGGTAAACTTTTACCGTGATAGCATACCAAACGCAGCCCACTTACAAGCACCTCTCAACGCGTTCCTACACAACTCTAAGAAACGCGACAAAACAAAAGTCGAGTGGAACAAAGAAGCGTCACAAGCATTCGAGTTATGTAAAGTTAGCATACAGAACGCAGCTTTACTCGCTCACCCATCTCCATCAACAACCGACGCCATATCGCTCATGTGCGACGCCTCGAATAACTGCGCAGGCGCCGTACTTCAACAATTCATAAACAAGAAATGGATACCACTTGGCTATTTCTCAAAGAAATTCTCCGAAACTCAACAACAATACAGTACATTCGACAGAGAATTACTTTCAATCTTCATGGCAATCAAACACTTCAGAAAAATATTCGAAGGTAGAGAGCTTATTGTTTACACCGACCACAAGCCGCTGACCTACGCAATTCGTAAGCCGCCGTCCGATAACGATACACAACGGCGCACGCGTCAACTTTTGTTTATCAGTGAGTTTACGACTGACATCCGGCACATAAGTGGAGTAAACAACGTCGTCGCCGACGCACTCTCACGTATCGAAACAATCGAATTGCCATCACCAATCAACTACGAAGAATTATCGCAAGCTCAAGAAAAGGACAGCTATATTACATTATCATCACGACAAACAAATATCCAACTGAAGAAAATCGTCATACCCGGTACCAACAAGCCAATATTCTGCGAAACTTCTACGTCATATGTTCGTCCATACCTACCAGCCGACTTTCGTCGCATCGCATTCAACGCCGTGCACAATACTAGTCATCCTGGAATACGAACTACCCGAAAACTAATGCAAGAACGGTACTTTTGGCCAGCAATGAATACCGACATTGGCGAGTGGACAAAAACATGCACTTCGTGTCAACTGTCCAAAGTACAACGACATAATCACAGTGACATCACAACATTTCCATCGAGCGAACGATTTCAACACATTCACGTTGATATTGTTGGACCGCTACCTATATCTTCATGTGGACATCGATACCTACTCACTATGATTGATCGTTGTACACGATGGCCCGAGGCCATGCCCCTTCAAGAGATAACCGCTGAAATCGTCGCAAGAAAACTGTACGAAGCCTGGATATCTCGTTTTGGTTGTCCCACAAGAATAACAACTGATCAAGGACGACAGTTCGAAAGTCGACTATTCCAAAACCTCGTACAATTACTTGGAGCAGAAAAAACCCGTACTACTGCCTACCACCCGCAGAGTAACGGTATAGTCGAACGCTGGCACCGAACACTTAAAGCCGCACTTATGGCTCGACTAAAAAACAGCAACAAGTGGATCTACGAGTTACCTACTGTTTTAATGGGTCTTCGAGCCGCCACGCGCACCGACACCAACACAAGTGCCGCGCAGCTTACCTACGGCCAAGCGATACGCTTACCCGGTGATTTTATATCACCTACACCAGCCGCAACGAAAATGGACTACGATTACGTTGATCACCTGCACGACGTTATCACGAAACTCACACCTACATACAAACCACATTCAAACAAGCGATGTATGTTCGTGCACAACGACCTACTGACATGCAGCCACGTGTTTGTACGCGATGACACAGTCCGCAAACCTCTGCAGCATCCATACAAAGGTCCATACAAGATCATCGAACGTAACGAAAAATTTTTCACAATTCAACTACCTGGAAGATCTAGTAATATATCAATCGATCGTCTCAAACCGGCGTACACTATCAACATCGCAGAAGATCAAGAACACACGGATAGTGAGACACGCCAATCACCTGAAGCTACCACTGAAGATCAATCCGACCTACTTCCAGCATCGAAAACGACGGAACACCGCACAAGATCAGGCAGGATCGTCAAGACGCCTGTACGCTTCGCTAAGGGGGGAGTACTGTAGCTGCAATACGCTGCAATACATAAACATACATCCGGCCGCCGCCGCTGCGCGCGGGATCCTAGGGCTTCGCCCGCGCCACGCTCGCCGCCGCGCCGCGCCGAACAATAACACGACGGCGACCAGCGCGCCACCGCACGATTTATTTAGGAACTATAATGTATATTAAAACCGTATTCCTATTGGTAGATAATGTTAGTAAGTAAGTCACTACTTGTGCCCCTTAAGTTTAGTTATTTAAGACGTGCCTACACATTTTGTAATACACACACGCACACGCTCGCTCTTCCACTGTTCCATATTTCTCGTTTATTTTAAATTATACTATCGTCGTACATCTGGAGTATTATTGTCTCTACACCACCTAAGCGCTACAGTAGCAAGGATAGTAGGGCATACATAAACATATCTCAATATAAAAAAAACATATAAGTAATATATTATATTTTTATAAAAATACCGCAAATAATGGGTCAGTAGGTCGTCTTAGGAAGGCAAAATAAGCTCTAGAAACTCGGACGTTTTCGGGCAAATAGAATAAATACACAAACATGCTAAGTGTGTGACTTGAAGTATGTAACATACATACATACCATACCAGCATTAAATATGGGGCTCCAGTTAATTAATGGTCTAATGCTAGGAACACACGCAGTGACTCACTGGCGATTTCAAAACGTCACGTCCATGCACAGATTTCGACAGCACTTTTGTCAAGTTTTGTCGGCGTTGTTTATCATGCATGTAGCTCCAAAACAGACTAGTGGGGTGGCCTCGTCGGTATTTTTTTCTACCATAAAGAGAGCAGGTAGAAATTCTTATTTTTAGCATTGTAACATTAAAAGACGTTTTGTGACGTAGGTCGGCCATTTTGTTTTATATTTTTTATCGGTTTTGGAACGCAGAACGCAGGCAGACGAACGAAGAGAAGAACGAACTGTGAACTGTCATTCATTTATTATTCACCGAATGTCGTGGAAGTAAAGTGCGCCGTAAAAAATAAAATTCGTGTAATCATTATTCCAAGGCGTATCTTTTGTTCGTGAAATTATGATATGACGAATATTTGTGTCTCCTACATTGATTCGTGAAATAAAGTGTGGAAAAATGGCTGATGCTGGAGGGATTTCGCGTCGATTTCTATATTTCTTGCATTTTCTACTTCTACTACAACTAGCGCAATACGTAAGTGCAGATGTTACATTTTCATTGTTCCGCGCTAATAAGTCGACTAATGTAATAGTAGTGGATTTCTACGTATTTCTTTGCTATCTCAGGGCAGATAAGCTGTTTGAACGTATCCTACATAGTGATTTTTTAGTACGAAATGACTAAGTTTCACTCGCGTGACTTCATTTTCTCTACCTTTATTAATTGTAAAAAAATCTTTTGTTGTTTTAGGGCTGACTATGTTTTATCAATCAGTAAATAATTTTTACCTTTTTAGCTAATGCAAAACAAATAGAATCTAATGTTACTAGGTACTATTAACTCACAGATCACAGTTACAGTACAGTTAGTATCAATCAACTATGAAGCTGCAAACACTGACTAATAGCACAATAACTTTACTCAATGAACTAGCATGCAGATATTCCAAGCCTAAAAAAAACTATATAAAAACTAGCATAAAATATCTGAATTGAGAAATTGGTTTCAAATGGTTACAAAATCTATAGGTAAGGCCAAACAGTCCGGAGCACCGCCGTGCCCTCGTAGAGGCGATCGGCAGCGGCGGCGACCTCTCGCGTCCGGGCCTGGTTCAAGCCATGGTCCGGGGCGAGAGGGAGTGGGCAGCAGTCGCCTCCTTCTGCGAAGCAGTCATGCTAGCGAAGGAGGCGGCGGGACGGCTGAGGGAGAGAGCCTCCCGTCCCAGCCGCCGCGGGAGACGCTCCGGGCGTCGGGAGCCGCGCGACGACTCCCGGCCACCGTAGGCGCGGGCCTGCGGGCGGAGAGTAATGGGTAACTCACCGTCCGATCAGGACCAGGCCCGTGCCGGACGGCGCGTACGTGTTCCACGCGCGCCTCAAAGAGATGTCAGCATCAAAGGAAGGGGCCCGCAAGGGCCGAAGCCTGCCGGGTCAGCGGGATTGTCCGAAAGAGTTACCGCTGGCCCGGAACATAAAGGGCTAAGGAAGGAACACGGGTGGGTTTTAGTCAGTAAGAGTCTGACACTCCCTACCGCTCCACCCAGAGCGGGAGGGGTCATTTGATGATTTCCCATCCTCAAAAAAAAAAAAAAAGGCCAAACAGTCTTTGGTTTTTCCTGCATGTTCCTTAAATATTAATTATTACATTTTTTATCTGGATACTTGTTATTTCATATTGCTAGTTTAGTTTAGCCCTTCGTATGCCGGGAATGTGGATCTACGTGAGACACAATGACTTTTAATTACTTCTGAAATTACAGCATTCAACCGGTTAATAGTCTAGTTTTTATTACACTTTCCAACAGCAACATTAATACAAAGGTAGACAAATAAGATCCTTAATAAACAGAAAGTTTGATAACAGAATTTGATAAGTAACTCATGCATAAGTGACTGATAAGTTTATATTTTCCATTGTTTTACTTTAGTCAAGCATCGGTGATCATAATCAGCCAGCAGGAAGTCAAACACATAATGTCATAGTCAATAATAAACTTTAACTTTATAAAAATAGTTGAAAATGTAGATACAATTAAATCATCACAAAATAAAAAAAAACAGTTAAAAAGTGGATGAAGTAGAGGAAGTATTACTAGGAGGGAGGGAGTAGCAGTAGTGATTCATACTATTGTTTAATTCCACTATTCCAATAAGAGTGACATTGTGGACCTACATCACTTATTCCTAGATCTTTGATAGTCATCTGGATGGGAAGTCAAAAGCCCAAAAAGTCTGACAAACAGTCTTACCAAGAGATATTATGTTATCCAGTAACTGGGTTGTGGAGGTCAGATAGGCAGTTGCTCCGTGTGTAATACTAGTATTCAGCTGCATCCGGTTAGACTAAGGGAAAACCCCAAACAAGGATAACTATACTTAGCTATGATTAATTAATTTGCTAAATAAATAGAGGATATTTGAAACCAAACAACCTATAATTGTACATCTATAATACAGAGACAAATACATAATTGACAAACAACACTACCATGAACATTGATAATTACCATGGTATAGAAACAGTCTAGAAATTACAGCACAACCATTAAATAGTGGTCACAACTTGACATGACAAAAGCTGATATATGTCAATCAGGAACTCAAATGGTTCAATTAAGATTAATTTATACCAATAACTGCTTGTACACTTCAATTGATACGGAATTAAGCTTACTAGAGGGGTCTCCGTTGTCCATAAAGCTATAGAACGAATTTTATTGACTGTTATTGGTCATCTACTGAGCTATTTAGTTTTATTTCAGAACTAGCAGTGCCCTGCGGTTTCACCCGCATATGTGTCCCATGTGATCCCATGGGAATATTGGGATAAAAAGTATCCTATGTTCTTTCCTGGGACTCAAACTATCTCTTTACCAAATTTCTTCTAAATCGGTTTAGCGGTTTAAGCATGAAGAGGTAACAGACAGACACACTTTCGCATTTATAATATTAGTATGCATTTATTCAGGGATTGTCTATGAGCAGTCTCAACAATATTGTAACCAAGTTCATTGTTTTATCTATAAAATTAAAATTACATAGTGACTCAAATAATAAACATGCTTTACATGATAATAATGTTATAAACTACATATGTTTGAGTTTTAAGGCACACTTTTTTTGTTCTTTTAGTATACATGTAAACATTCTAAGGCTATTTGAACATCCTTATTTTCAGAGATTTTACATTCATGAAATGGAATAACCACTTCATGAATAACAAGCATCTACGGGCGAGTAAATTATGTGTTCCGGTCCCATATTAAGTTCCTTATGACGATAATACGCCCAAAACCTAAATATTCATAAAACATATTTCTATAACATCTATAAATTTCATGTTTTTCGAGTGGACTACCTAAGCTTAGTATTTCGAGGTGGACTACCTAAGCTAAGCCTCGCTATATTTAAATCACTAACAACATTCTTTGTTTTTGTAAGTGGCCTCCTATTTGTACTGGGTATTTTGCCGTCCGCAAGGCAATGATTAACGACCACACGGAATACTTGCAAATGAACAGATTTTAATAACGCGACACGCGCAGCCTTGACCCTAGCTAAACTGATGGAAGGACGGCGCGGCGGTGACAAATGACAATATGTAATCCTTGTCTAAATCCAATTTACCCCAAACTTCCTACCATCAGTGTTAAGGACAATTCCATGGTATTTTCTAGACCAAGGCTAGGAGGTCGTTTGAGCATGTTAACTTACAAGGTCTTTGCCAACTTCTGCATTCATGTGCACGTTTAAACCGTAAAGACATGTCTTGGTGTTCAATTTGGTGTCATAACGTATCATAAAAATCATCATTAGCTCTACATTCTTAAAGAAAACCATATCAAAACTAGTTTAAACAAGGCTATCAATAAAACTGCTATTATTAGAATACCAATGGAATCTGTAATGACGTCAAAGTTCAAACTACCGGAAATTTTAACTTCACGGAAAAAGTTGCGTCAAAATATGTTAATTACAAAGTGACTAAATATATTAAGATTCCGATTCTTGACATTAGCCGAAATAAACATCACCTTCCTGCCCTCATCCCAATTTATTTGGGGTCGGCACAGCACGTCTTTTGCCATACATCTCTATTATCTTAAATTTTTATCCGCTAGCACTACACCAATGTAAACTTAAAGTAAAGAACTGGCTCTTTACTCTTGATTATGAGGATGTAGAGAAAATAATAAATAAATGTCATTGTGCAAAGGAACACATACATAGAATGCACTTCTTTCATACACAAACACGAACGGGAACACACCCACACGTACACGTACTCGCCACCCCACCACACACACACAGCAGGATATAATTTAAGAATAAATAAATTATAGTTTTGATACTTTTTTCATATTTTTTATTTCTGTTATTGTATTTTATTTTAGTTTTTACTTCCTTTAAAACTGTATTTTGTAGCGTCTATTCCTATGTTGTCATTAGTACCTAAGCCAAATAAAATGGGAGTGGGCGCTGACTCCTGACATATAGGTACAATGCGTGCCACGTAAGAAGAGACTTGACACACCACGTGGTTTGACATGCGCAGTACACGATTTTAGGTATCTTTAGCGGTATGAGGTCTGAGTGCCGGACGGGACCGGACGTCATAGGGGCGGCGAAAAGAGGCGGGGGAGGCGGGGTCAAGTCTCTTCTTACGTGGCACGCATTGTACACCTAGTTCAGGAGTCAAGAGGCTTCAAACAAGTTTCTGTAACCTTTATGTCAATAAAGAACTATGTATTATTATTAGCCATCATCGCTATAGTTATCGCCTTTCTAACCGGCCAGTCTTTTTGGCTTCCCCCCTTTAAGTAAAACCATCCACATTCATCATCACATGTAAACTATATTTCTAAACACGATTCTAATTATATTCTTAGTAGCCCTTTTAGAAGGTCTTCCCATAACCGATGGTGTAGTTTCAATGCGTGTCCGTTGCAAGAACGAACATGGTTGCGACTGCAAACGCGCCAAGGTTCATCGGCGTACTTCGAGCCTTCGTCACGCGTGCGTGAGGCACATAATAAGTAGCTTCGTTTTCCTTATTACCACTCCTCCAAGGCGACCGTCCGCGAGAAAATAATGCTCTTAATTACTGAATCCTTTCAAGTAGGAAAAGCGAAAATGTAATGGAAACTGCGTTTGGAGAGAAAGTTTTGAACGCCCTAAAAATTTAGCGTAGACCCAATTTTTTAGGGCGTATTTTGTAATTTAGAGCGTGTTTTTAATTAGTCGGGTTTTCAGCAGCCTCGTTTTAGCGCAATACATAAAATTTTACTTCTCCGAATATTCTGGAAAACGCTTTGGGTTCGACAAGTAATTCAATTAGCCGCACATCATACTGTAACTAAGAGCGCCTTGTACGCAACGTGTAATTTTCCGCTCAAGAAAACTACAGATATTAGCGTTTCATTAAAACTTCACACTAAACATTAATTAAATCGTGTCCAATGTACTTAGTACCCCTTGTTGATTGGGCATAAATAAACATCCTTTCGCTACAAGGTCATCGTAACTCGTTGTTAATAAGGAATAATGTTTTCACGACTTAATTCTGTGTTGCATACATCGACTCTGACGCCAGCGGACGTCCAAGTTTGTTTTAATTCGGACTGAATATATCATACATAATTCGGGATACTCTGGAAACCTTGGCTCGCTTTGGAGGTCATAGCGAATGTGATTTCGATGTTTTTTACGGAATTAATTTTCATAGACGGCTTGTATAGCGTATATGTATAATTATCTTCGTCAGATTTCATTCAGAGCTATAGGAATTGTTCAAATTTGTAAAGTTGTTGCATTTGCTGCTTTGTGCTGTTATTTTCTTTGCTGTCTGATGAAATCTCTTTTATTTTGTTACCGTCATCTAGAGGCCGAATGCAGATGTTATAGGAATGAAACAGAAATTGGCAATAAAAAACGCCTAATACCGAAAAACGCAATTGGATCGAACTGTACCGTTATTTTCATAATTTTATGCACTAGAATTTTTTTATTTTATTAATAAAAATATAATTTTTATTATGATATTGATACCTATACAAAGAACAGGATTTATAATTTTCAAATGTTTATATTTATATTGGGCGCATCGTAACGGACACTGGTTCCAAACATTGATGACTCTGACTGAAGGTCGCAGATCGACCTCACTCACAGAATAATTCCTCACTGCAAGTTACGCAAAAAAATTGCAGCAAAAATATTTTTTATCGGTACTCATACGGAAATGAGACGTGAACTGCGAAAAGTTGTCAAGGCTCCTACAAACAGGTGCGACACGCGATATAATCGCGCGCGACACAAAAGCACCGCAAGTCGCGCAACGAGCGGTGCCTTTGTGTCGCGCGCGATTATATCGCGTTGCGCCTGTTTGAAGGAGCCTTCATACGGTCAACTTTTCGCAGTTCACGTGTCATTTCAAAATAATTTAATCCCGAGTCCCCTACATACTCCCTTTATTATTTCCCCTATGACTTTGTCCAAATATAGATTCTGTTCTTTTTTTAAATCACAGTGTTTAGTTATTTTATTTCTCTGGTAAATCTGAATCTGGATTTACACTATTCGTCGATTTGGAAATCTACTAAAGTGTAAATAAATTTAGACTATATTGCATACCATCAAGATTTCCTTGTTTGTTCAAACTGAATTAAATATTAATAAATATTTCGTATCCGTCAGACCTACCTCTAACGGGAAAATTCTTTATCTACCGACGACGAGACATTATAAATACACAATTGTAAGCCCCTAAGTACGTCATGATCTCGCAATGACTCACTTGCAAAACCGGAAACTCCTGATTCAAGTTTAACAACTGCAGGAGTCAGACAAATGCAATATTGAAGCAAAACAACCCTTATTACAAAACGGATTAAGTTTTATTTAGTCTGATTAACCAATGAAAAACAGGGGTTGTAGTAATTACAGAGTTGTGTCAGTCCTTCCTACTGGTGAGGCTACATATATCTTTGACGTATCCGATATATCCATGTCTAGGGGGAAAATCAGCGGTAAATATTGATTTGTGACGACGGAAGCCAGACAACCTATTAAGTTGCTTAAAAATTAACGAATGAGGCTCCAAAATGATTTCGTAGGTTAATTTGTAACATCAGTTTCGGATGCCGAATGCTGATAAAGTCGAAAGCCGCCCATAATAACTGACTTCGATGATAATCCTACTACCTACCGCTTGTTTTCACGGAAGTTGACTCACTCTCGGCGTATGATCACATCTCAGGTCCCACTGATTTATTTCGATGTTTCGATGACATCGAAACTGAACTGTATATTGTTGACTACATCATAAAAGTGGTTGTATGTGTATGTGAAGGACAATTAGTATTGTTTGACAACCAATACAGTCTTGCTTTTATAAATTACTAGCGACCCGCCCCGGCTTCGCACGGAAACATTATTATTATTATACATATAAACCTTCCTCTTGAATCACTCTATCTATTAAAAAAAACCGCATCAAAATCCGTTGCGCAGTTTCAAAGATTTAAGCATACAAAGGGACATAGGGACAGAGAAAGCGACTTTGTTTTATACTATGTAGTGATTAAAAGGACCGCCCAGAAGCCGTTCTACAGGCGAGCATTTAATGTGTCAATGACTCAAGCCGCAGTCGGTCAGGATCGATAGGCCTCCGAGATGTGTCCTACTATTACATTGTACAGGCTTCACTAAGGTTGAATCGTAGATCATTAAAAGCCTAAAAGTAGGTCTCGCTTAGGTAGTGTTAATCTCCTCACTAAATCTTGGTTTATTATTAATTTATTCGAAGTAAGGATATACAATATTAGTTTTACTAATTAACCGTAGTCTATTGATTGATCTTTGCTATATACAACTGTTGCTCCGTTCCCTTGCTTTACCTTGAATACATTTAGCGTAGATGGTAACTTCATTAAATCACGCTGTGTTCTCGTTTCGCTTAGCGAATTTTCAATTTACAAGTTTAGGTTTATATCTGAGAGGCAATTTCCGTATTTTTAAGAACGTTCGCATTCTAATATCTGTCTCAATATGTCAAAAATACTTCTAATTTACTTTACTTACATTTTTGACATTTGATTGTTGCCGAGGTGAGCGACTAGGTTTTGAACGTTTTTAATTTCGGGAATTAGCCTTCTGTATCTTGTAATGCTAAAATTTAAATAATAAATTAGCAGAAAGTCTTTTGGGAAGCTTCTGCAGGTGTCTAAATATTGCGTGATTTATAAAAAATAAAACTATTTGAGGCTACTAAGCTAGACATTTCAACATTAAGGGGGAAGCGCTAAGGTAGCCCGCGAAATTCAAATTTTGTTACGTTTTTCGCAATTTGCTGGTCAGTATTAAGTTGTACGTCGATCAAAATATGATTCGCGGCCGTAACAAATATGTATTTACAGAATTATAATCATTAAAGTCATCAACACAACTCTCTAAGACCACGTAACCCCAAAGAATGACGATTTCATGAAACAGTTATTCTTTGGGGTTACGTGGTCTTAGAGAGTTGTTGATGACTTTAATGATTATAATTCTGTTAATACATATTTGTTACGGCCGCGAATCATATATTAATCAACGTACAAATTAATACTGACCAGCAAATTGCAAAAAACCTAAAAAAAAATGAATTTCGCGGGCTAGCCTGGCGCTTTCGCTTTTACAAGTGCGAAGATAATGCTTAGTAGCTTCTTTGTGTAAACACAATGTGGTTTTCTGAGCATATTGAAAGAAACATGATTGTAGGAATAACGTAAACATTCAACAAAAATGATAGAGCTGAGGCCTTTGAACCTTTCTATGTAAAAGGTTTTATGTAAAGGCTAATCTTTCAATAACTTGAAAGTTGAAAGGACTGAACTGGACAGTGAACTGAATTGACCTTGTGGGTTAAAAAACTTAGGTTTGCTTGTATTCTTATCTAAATGAATAGCTACTTGATTGTGATGAAGAAGCAAAACTTCGCCAGACGCGCGAAGCCAACGTCAACGTGATCGTCCTTTTTCGTATCCAATTATGGTACAAATTCCTGTTATAGTCTCGGGAAGATTTTGTAGACAGAAATTCTTGAGAGTCCTGAACTGTTTCTTGCTTGTTGAATATTATTCAATTTGATTGATTTGATATCTCTTACATCCTCTGCCTGAATTTATTATTACACCCGGCTTTTGCTATGATCGGCATTTTGTAGACAAAGAAGTTCTTGAGAATCCTGAACTGTTTCTTGCTCGTTGAATATTATTTAATTTGATCGATTTGATCTCCTCTACATCCTCTTGCAAAATGTAATAATAACTTCATATTATTACATTTTGCCATGATCCGCATATTGGATGTAATCTAAAATATTGTCGTTTATTCATGGTTTTTAGGGTACCGTACCGGCATGGTAAAACGGAACCCTTACGGTGAGACTCAGTCTGTCTGTCTGTCTGTCACAGCTTCACAGCTGGATATCTCAAGAACTAACTACAGGAAACATAAAACGATGTCTCTAAATAGCATACTTTTTCAGAAATCATCAACAAAAGTTACACTAGTTCCACTATCGATCAAGAGATGGCGCTGACCTAAAAGCGCAATATTCTATACCGCAGTGTGCAGTGTTAAAATTCTCTAACGAATATAGGCCTCGCCGATGAAAATTTATAACATGATGGTACGGAACCCTCGGTGCGCGATTCCGACTCGCTCTTGCCCGCTTTTTTAATTTGTTTTCATGACTTGGTTTAAATACAATAAATAAAGATTTTGCCTATTTTAAATTGTTATTGTTGTTAAATTTCTTAATACGCACTTGAATTATTCAATGTTATTCAAGATTTTTTATTCCACCGTTATATTCAGTTGGCTGAGGAAAAAAAAACATGATTTTGGGTCAGAATTTGTTTATCAATTTTAAAAGTCATAGATGTCTTAAATATTTAGTGCTGATTCTGAATTCAATGTTATATGCATGGTAGCGACCCAAAATATCGAAGAGGAAATTGCTTACCGACCAACCGTTTTAGATCTGTATGATTAAGTAATCAGAAACTGTTTCATTTTATTCAACAACATCAAAACGAGTATGTTTTCTGTCGCTATGCCGAATATAATAATCAATATTTAAGTATGTACATATTTTAAAAGTTACTACAGGCTACAGCCTACGGATTCGTAAAACTTCAATCTCAGTCTCTCTCCAGTATGTAATTTGATTGTCCGTTATTTTGTTCAACCACAATTGAATCACATCTTTGAAAGCAACGTTATTTGCCAAAGTATTGAACTGCAGAGATTTAATTAATTTGGACTATGCAATATCAACATCTCAGTAAAGGCTCCTACAAACAGGCGCGACACAAAGGCACCGCTCGTTGCGCAACTTGCGGTGCCTTTATGTCGCGCGCGATTTTATCGCGTGTGAAGAAGCCTTAAAACATGGCCTAAACTATTTTTGTTTCCATTCCACCTCTGTATAATTCAAAGTGTGATCTGGATTCTGTAAACAGCTCTGCTCTCATTCAGTAACATTAATAGTTGTCAATATCATTGTAATTTGTAACGGGCCGGCTCTTTACTATTCTTATGCCCCACATGGCTGTCCTTTGAATGTTATTCTAGCGTCATCATCGACATCCGTTCTATTCGATTGAATTTCAAATACATTGATGTTTAATTTATCGATGTTTGCGTGTATGGACGTCATATTTTCCCCCAATCTGAACTTTAAAAAAGTCCTATCAATTTGGTTATTCTGTTGTTACCTCATTTAGGAAGCGTGTTCATAAAGGCTCCCTTGATAAAAACCATAATCATGACGCTAAGCAAAAAGATTCTGGGTAACACTTGGCTCATGGATACAGTCTGGGGTCCACCTTGTACTTTTATCCTTATAGCCGCTTCATATAATCAATAGAAAACAAAGCAAAATCAAGTAGAGCTTTAACAATTTCGTTCTGATTCTCACTACCAAGCGTAGAGAGTTATATCATAAACATTAGTATCTACTTGTGTTTGTTTATAGTGAATGCATGACGCGGTTCCAGAACATGATTTACAAGTTTATTTATAGCGAGGTATTTCATGGCATAGCTACATACCTTTACGAGTGCACGCTTGGCAACGCCACCATGCTGTGGCAAACTTACTTCTTGTTGACCATCTTACTTGTATTTACATTCATACAGACACATACATATGTGGAAACCTATCATTGTTATTTAGAACCCGGTCGTGTCATCGTATGAAATCATAAAAAATTATGAATGACGAAAAATAATTTAATCATGTAGCCTTGTAAAATATCTTGACGATGTTCTGTGATTTCCTTTTTCTATCTAAATATTAATGACATAATGTTAGTTGGAGTTTGATCACATGTTAGCTTAACGATATTCTCTTATCATATCTAATAAATCCATTATTATTTGTAGTTTTGATGATCTTTGTCCATCCTGGAAGTTATCTAAAATTATTATTTTAATAACAAGAAACGAATTACCAACAGATGATTCATTTATTTATTTCTTTAATAAGTTAGTAGTAAATAAACAATAGAAAATAATTTCGTAAGTAATTATTTTACACGTGTTTTGCAATATATTGTGTAGTAAGCAAAGTTCGCGTGTTTTCCTCCATTACGTTAAAATTGATTAGTTCGATATGTTTCCGTTCATTCAATTTGCGAAGAACGCGATTTTTGCTGGCACACATAGCTTGTCCATCGCTACACAATGTACGTATCCAAATCATGCCCTCCTTGTTGCTGATCAGAGTTATTAGTAGTTATAGATATTAGATAGAACCTTCATGAAGTTTGTACTCAGTCGTTTGATACGCCTCTCCGGCGACAAAACAATTAGGGCGTTTGTGCACTACACGGAATTTTACCGTCCGGCAGTCCGATTTTTTACGGTCCCATATGGCACGCCCATAATAAAAAAATAAAATCGGACTGCCGGACAGTAAAATTCCTTGTAGTGCACAATCGCCCTATGGCACGCCCATAATAAAAAAATAAAATCGGACTGCCGGACAGTAAAATTCCTTGTAGTGCACAATCGCCCTAACAAACACGTATTACGGAGACGTCTCATACTGCGTCATTCGCATGTCACTCGAGTTCAACAAAGTTGTGATTGTTTGCAGCTGTTCAAAGTGATTGAGCTGAATGCTGGTTGACAATTAGTAGTTGGCGCTACTTAGAAGAACATAAGGGTTTCCATACGTTTTCCTTGACATTTTATCGTCACCGCCACTATCAAATTTCAAAACAGCAGGTTTCCACATGTAACAAACGACTAAACTATCTGATTTTAATATAGAAAAAGTTTGAGAGTGTTCACTGTTCAGTCTAAAACATATTGGTTGGCGATTTGATCCGAAAACAAATTCCCTTGCGCAATTTTAAGAAACATAAAACGTTGCTTAAATAAAATCTTTGCAACACGTAAATGTTCATGTTATACAACTTCTAATAATATACAAACCGGTTCTTTGATAACATTGTCGTTGGAAATCTAGAAAAAACTCTCATCATAATTATTTAGCTAGCTTTTAAACTAAGTAATATGTTTGTTACAGATACCTTCAGCATCGGCAGAAGGCCACTGCGTTTGGTATGGCGTGTGTACCACCGACTCACAAAAACCGACAAACTGCGCGTACAATGGAACAGCAAAGCCCATCCAGAGCACTGCAATGGTGAGTACTAATATTCATTAGCGATACAATTATGCTCAGGGAGTAATCATACCTGTCAACATCATCAGCGTCGCCAGAATATACGAACTCGTTGTAAGAGATCTGGTACTAAAAGGAAAGTTCTTTGCTACAAAATGCAAGTTATTTCCTTCAAATCGGAACTGCGCCAAGAATTTATAGCTAAAAATTTCTTCCAGTAGCACTAAAGATTTGTAAGTAGAGCACTTTCGTAAGGCCTGTTAGGGCATAATGAGCATGCAGCTTGGCTGTTAATGCTCACCCTCTGACGTACTGCGGATACTTCTGATTGGCTGACGCAGACGCATTTACCTTGTCTTGTTCTTTGTGACAATTTAGCAGCGCGAATTTCGATTTGAATTTCTTATTTTTACTTTCTCCAGCTGTAACTTGTATGTTTTAAACTTTTAACATACATAACTTCACGTTTGTAACCCCCAAAACGGGTTAGGCAGAGGTGTAAGGTCTATAGTTCACCCACATTTCATGTCAGTTTCATTTTATTTTACTTATACGAATATTTTTTGGTTCACCTGTTATTGGCAACTGTATAAGCACATAACTGTTACCTACTGTTAATTGATATTTTGTATACAGAAGCTGTTGGTGTACCTTTTATAAATAAATAAATAATATTATTATTCAACTTCTGATTTTGCGTATAATTCGTTTCGTGAACTGGTTTTTACGATTTGCTTGATGGTTTATTTTTAAATCTGGTTGGTTTACACTAAAGTAAAACTGGTTATACATGGCACGTTTTGTTGCTGAAGTACAAACTAATTATTTTCACAGATTCATCAAGAATTTCTCATTCCTGTAGGTCGCGTCGTCGTCAGCTTTCTTCATTGCCTAATATTGTTTCAAGCATAATGGACACTCTACTCTGCAGACATAATGCTGTACTTTTGAAGGCTTTTTTTTTTGTCGGACTTTAGTTTTACATCTCCAAGAATACTCTGCAGACATAATGCTGTACTTTTGAAGGCTGGTTTTTTCTAGAAGCGTTGAGGTTTTTTGTCGGACTTTAGTTTTACATCTCCAAGAATGCGCAAAAAAAAGTCGTTTAAGTTTTAACACTTGGCACAGCTCTTTCCTTTTACTTTGTTTGATGTAGCAACATAATTCCTGTTTGAACACTTTTAGCACAGGATGTGAATATTGCAGTTTAATTTTCCGGATATCAAACAGTTTTTGCACTTATCTGGGTCACGGGGTGAGGTTACTTTGTGTTCTCGATGCTATATTTAGCATGTGCATGCAATGATGACGTCACACAAGTCCTAGTTTTCAGGCGGAACTTGACCCGTGTCTAACAATAGCTACGTTCAGGCTAAATGTAAGCTGCATCGATTGACTTGACGCTTACGGGACACAGCTGTGATTGTTTGCAGCTGTTCAAGCAGCGCAGCGGTCAGATACTTTGTATTGAGTGGCGTGCTTCAAAGTGCAGTTGAAGAATCGGTCTGTTGAAGTTATTTATTCACTAGCAGCGCCCCGCGGTTTCACCCGTGTCAGTTTCGATCCCGTGGGAATATCGGGACAAAAAGTATCATGTGTTAATCCAGGAAATGGTCTATCTATGTGCCAATTTTCATCCAAACCTGTTCAACGGTTTACGCGTGATTGAGTAACAAACATCCAAAACACTTACATAGGATGGCATTTATCGGATATTTTTCCCGTTTTTGCAACATTTTCCATTGCTGCTCCGCTCCTATTGGTCGTAGCGTGATGTTCTACAGCCTAGAGCCTTCCTCGATGAATGGACTATCCAACGCAATAAGAATTTTTCGATTCGAACCAGTAGTTCCTGAGATTAGCGCGTTCAACCAAACAAACAAACTCTTCAGCTTTATAATATTAGTATAGATTATCACACAGCAGGAAAAATACTGCGATGTAGAAAGAAGGGTTATTTTTGGGTTACGGACAGTGTTGTCCGTAACCCGTATCCGTATCCAGTTGGATATTGACAATTACTTATAACTTGTATAGGTATTATATGATGAATTGATGACACATTGTCAACATTGACTCGCAAACAGCTACCATTGGCACTCTGTTTGTGCGATAACAATATCCTTGCGAGTTGTAAATACCAATTAGATGTAGCTAACTGCGTGAATCAGAACAATTGTATGGCACAGGCATGTTATCAGTTCCTGCGTTGAGTTTATGATGACGTAGGTTTCAAGCAATTGTTTTTGTATCCAGATACAATTGCAAATGCAATCGTTTTGTTGGATTGTGTTTGTGCTGGACAGGTGGTTGCTATCCATTTAGCAAACCTAAAGTTCACCTTGGACCCTCTGGTTTAGTATCTTGTGGTACGTATGGAAACAATTGGCGCTACATTGTTGCTATCAATTAATTTTCGCCCGGTTAGCTAGATCTCGGCACGTGGCTCACCCACGTGCCGAGATCTAGCTTCGTTTACATTTGGTGCTGCTCACTGTGTTTTGAATCTGGGAAGTTTATCGTTCTTCCAGCATGAATTCTGTAATGTTTGGGTTTAGATGGAATCTTGGATTTAACCAACAAATTACTGTTATTTTATTTATATTAATGAAAAAACTCGATCCTGAGCCAAAAAAGACCAATAGAGACTAAACTCGTTTTTGTTGGCTCAGGATCATGTTGAGTACCAGAGTATTCCAAATTTCAAGTTGATAGCATTAGTAGTTCTTGAGATATCCAGCTGTGACAGACAGACAGACAGATAGTCTCACCATAAGGGTTCCGTTATACTATTTTGGTACGGAACCCTTAAAAAGGAAAGAAAGGAGTTTTCTATGCGGTGGGATAATACAGGCTGATTAAATTATTTTAATTATATTATGGGCTGATTTTTCCAACGCCAAATAATTTTATTTGAGGAATAATTTTGAATTTTTGACAGTTCTTCCATACAGAATCTGTCAGACGTCAATTTTATTTCACGAATAAGAATTATCTGTCGATTAAAATATCAGTCCTAAAACTAAGTACAACGTGTCCAATAACTTAAATATAGCGTCTCCCTTTAGCAGGTGACCGATGCCAAATGCAATTCTTACAAATTAGTTACCGAATTATATATACCGAATTATATTACCTAATTTAAATCTGTTCTCTGGGCTCTAAATTATTTCTGTTGGTTATTCCCTGTTTAAAAAATATATTAATTAAGGTCTAATTTTTCAATCGACAGATAGTTTTTATTCGTAGGATAAAATTAATGTCCTACAGATTTTGTACGGAAGAACTGTCAAAAATTCAAAATTATTCCTTAGATAAAAATATCTGGCGTTGGAAAAATCGGCCGTAAGAAAAATCTATACAAACTACATATTATATCAATATGACATCGTTTGTAAGATTTCATGTAAGCCCCTTAAGTAAAACAGGATTTTTTCTGTTCAGAAGTAGACATTGAAAATTTTTGAATTGATGTTTGAATAATTTGAATTAATATTGAGGAATTCAGTCTCCAAAGTTGGAAAATTTGGTAATGAATAATAATTATTTTTGTATTTTTAGTCATGCCTCTTTAATGCGCTATTCGGATAATTATACCTATCCGGTTATACAAAGTCGTTAAGTAAACAAAGAAGATACGTACCTAATTAAATGTACAGACGCCACCACATCAAGTTACTACAATCTGTCAAATTTCTTTAATAGATTTTCAACTTTATCGCTATAGCATAAGGTTCAAAGTTGATTGGTAAAATTTGACAGTTTCGGATAGCTTGATGTGCTGGCGTCTGTACTTAGATTCTGTCAGTCCTAAGGCAGGGTGTTATAAAGAATCGACTTAAGAATTTGCATAGGATAACCAACCACCCCAGACATAGAAAGACTACAAAACGTTCCTAATGAATGCCGTCGCAGTACCACACAACTTTCCCACGAAGCAACTCAAGATATTTCCGCGAAATGGTTTATCGCAAATAAACATTTCTATGGCCAGATGGGCTTATTTTCAGACATAAAGATTACAGTTTAAAAATATATTCAATATTTTACGACAACATCATGTCGATATGAGTTTCATTAATTAAATACCGACTCAGTTCAGGTAACAGTGACGTCATCGAATGAATATCGAATGCATATCAATAGCATTGTACTTGTACTGAACTGGAGATTTCCACGACAAAGACTCCCAAAATAGATAATGAATGTGTTTCTTTTCTGTGGGAGTTTTGTATCATAAAGGAACAAACTTAATTATCTTATACATATATTTAGCATTTTGCATAGATAAGTTCCAAGTATACCTAATAAGAGATGATCACAGGAAATCAAATTGACAACTTTAAAATTATACTTAAAAACGTGTGAATTTTTAAATCGTAGGTTGGAGATGTGAGGACAAATCATGTACTGTTTTTTGTATAATTTGCATTTGATCAATTTTGCAAAGTCATCTTTGACTTGACGGAAATTGTAAATGATTACATTGATGACAACAGTTCAACACCGCATGAACGACTACATTTTACTAGTAGGAATTTACAAAATTGTCCAAAGTCTAGAATGTATCTACTGCTTTGAAGATAGCTATGTTAATGATAAATAGGAATATAAATAAAAATAAGAAAGCGTTTCCTATCTCTACGGGCTTCAGGTTACATTGTTGGTCAGTTCGAAGTGCCAATCCAAGTAGGTAATACGCGAGATAAGATTAAATCATTAGTGGTGAAATGACGTCACAAATTCATTCTAAAATATGTAGGAATATAAATAAAAATAGGAAAGCGTTTCCTACCTCTACGGGCTTCAGGTTACATTGTTGGTCAGTCCGAAGTGCCAATCCAAGTAGGTAATAACGCGAGAGAAGATTAAAATATTAGTGGTGAAATGACGTCACAAATTCATTCTAAAATATGTAGGAATATAAATAAAAATAGGAAAGCGTTTCCTACCTCTACGGGCTTCAGGTTACATTGTTGATTAGTCCGAAGTGCCCATCCAAGTAGGTAATAACGCGAGATAAGATTAAATCATTAGTGGTGAAATGACGTCACAAATTAATTCCATCAACATCATACACAATAAAAACACGAAAATGTGTTGAAATTTTTAAAACGGTTTGTAAAACTTGGTGTCGCTGTCTGCGTTAATTTCGATATGATGCCAAATTAGCGAATGACTTCACTATTGCATCAAAACATGCGTGCGAAACTGCGAACGAACCTACTGATGTTTTTACTAGAGATTGACGTATGGTTTACAGTTACACAGACAAACAACGAGTTATGATTGGCTCGATCCGTCTCACACTAAATGCAATACAAACAAGTGTGGATGAAAATATTATGCCCGAAGCTATTGAGTCTTATTTTGAATTCACACTCCGATTTCTCTCTCTGGGCTGGCTGCCAGAAAGTAATTTTTTCGTTGAATTTGAAAGTTTCTATCTACTTAGATATTATAGAGACGAAATTTCTATTGGATTCTTTGACCATGATTGTTGGTGTGATTATCATTCAGTGCCTCGGGATGAGGTTAACTTCCTAGTGTTAAACACGATTCAAATATCGGCACACACACGACAACAACAGCCTGACCAACAACGTTCCGAATGTCATAATGTATTTATGCGGAGTATTTGAACCGAATCTGTGATTTACTTACTTCCTGATAAATTATTTAAATATTAGCATAATGGCCGTCCTGATAACGCCTTTACGATGACTTCGTAGTAAAAAAAAGACTAGTCAAACTTGAGTGAAAGTTTGCACTTTCTTCGTTGTCGAATTGATGATAGTGCAGTGTTCTCAAAGTTAGTACATAGTAAAATCATCTTGGATCACAACAATGTCTAATTCTCATGTAGCTTGCTTGGTAACATGACACTAATGGGAGTAAATTGGCGGCAAATGATCAGTGCTATACTTGACTGAAATAGATAATTGAAACGCTTGTGTCTTAAATAGTGTCTAGAGCTTTACAAATCTTCAAAGCATAACTAACTTGGATTTTGGAATAATACATAATCAGAATTGGTAAACTATTTCTTAGGGCGCATTCCACCA
Source organism: Luperina testacea (assembly GCA_927399505.1). Lineage (NCBI taxonomy): Eukaryota > Metazoa > Arthropoda > Insecta > Lepidoptera > Noctuidae > Luperina > Luperina testacea. The sequence continues at coordinate 3,603,870 of OV656774.1, forward strand.
AACTTTTATACCTAGAATAAGTCTTATCCTGAGAATACATTTTGAATTTTTGACAGTTTTTCCATACTAGAACTGTCAGACGTCAATTTTATTCCACGAATAAAAGATATCTGACTTTGGTAAAATCAGCCCTTAATAAGGACTAGCCACAGGAATGTAAAAGATATAGCATTTCATGAAACATCAAATCAACCGTCGGCTATAAATGCTTTACAAAGCCAATTTATTTCACTTCGTGCCATTTCACATGCTTGTATGCCAATAAAGTCAATTGTTTTTCGTTATTCACAATACCAAAACAAAATTAGGTTACATTACTGAGAATGTTTCTCTCGTAACACGCCCGCCATTATTATTTATCAGAGCTCAATGTTAATTTCGCGCTAACCCTTGCCATTTTATCAGAAAGCGTTCGAATGCATTTATTACATTTTACCTATAAAACTTTTTAGGTAACTCTGGTCGCATTGAGCTGAACTGAAACTGATATTCGACCTTCAGACAACCTTATGTCGTTTAGTAGTATCGATCGTTCTTCACTAATTTGTATTCCGTAGAGGGCTGCAATATTTCATGTCCAAAGTAACAGGAGCAGTGTGCCCAATTCTGTTGGATCCATTTTTTATTCTCGCTAAAGGTGTCTGCGTAAGTGCGGACATGTTTTACGCTATTGAACTTGAACCAAGAGCTGCTAGTGCTAGAGTACTCCTGCTAATAGATGGCAGCTATTTTGTCTTTGGTATGCTAAGTTTTTTTTTATGACAACCCATCCAAAAAGTAGTGCCAGCCGCCGATGTAGTTTGGTTAGTATACACTATACACCCGTATAAACTCGTGTTTGATCTCGGTACGTAAACAATACGACGGCTATTCACCAAGGCAGTTCGCAATACATTTACAAACTTTTCCAATGTTTCAAGGAATTCTTGTTCGCGACTTTTTTATAGTTACATTTTTGTTTGTTACTTGGCATTTGAAGGTCTTCATAAGTTCTCCCAAGTCAAAGCGTTGCAAAAACACCTGATGCCTTTAATGATGAGATACAGCAACTTTGCATAACTAATTTACGTATAGTTATATTATAATAATTATTTTCTATGTATTAATCTATATACACAGGGAAATATTTTATTACCTGGCTTGATTGACTGGAAAATTGTTATAAATAATCTTTAAGTCAAGTTATAGAAACATCTCAGACGATTTTTCAAAATTCCACCCCTATGGGGATATAAAGAGGGGGGATACAGTTTATATGAAAAGTCTTATTCATTTGGTTAATAAACTTGAAACTGGGCAATATTTGGCTCAGTAAATAATAAAGATTGTCACTTTTAGTTAAAAAAAAAACCCTCAGAGCATTTAGGGGGTGACAAAGTTGATAGGTTAGAAAAATATGTAACCCGTTGTCGGATTAACTCGAAACTCTGTATTTACTACTAAAACAAAAAATAAAAGAAGTATGTGTTTTAGGGTTTTCAAAAAGCGACTCCTACCAAGGCGGAAAAGGGTAAAAAAGTTTAAGGGGTGGATTTTACTGATTGCTTCCATAACTCGAAAATGGGTATGGGTCTTTGAGTCAAGTTAAGCACACATCCCAAACGATTTTTCAAAATTCCACCCCTGTGGGGGTGAAAAGCGGGGATGCAGTTTATTTGAAAAATCTGATCCCTTTGATCTAAAAACTTAAAAATTGGCTCGAATACTTATTAATTGTCTAAATAAATGATTAAGATCATAAACATACATTTTCGAAATTTTTAGAGGAATGTACGAATTTCACGCGGACGTAGTCGCGGGCAGAAGCCGGAGTAGTTATGATATAATATTAAGTATCATTATTGTTATGATTATGGTTCCGATCGAGGGTACAGTATAAATAATAACTGATAGATGAACAGGAAGTGATACGATCACTTTTTGTGATATCGTAAAATTATTCGATGATCGGTTGATAGCGATTTGTAATGGTGTTGGCTATTTAAATAGTTATGTACCTTTACATTTTATGTAAATTATATTTTTTTGAATTGATTGTTTTATAAATGTTCTCTCCGTTTTTCAAACAACATTAGCACAAAAAAATATTACTGGTCAGTTCCGGAAGCATGATGAAAAAAAACTAATAATAGCTGTATTAAATGACATCCAAACATGCAGGAAATATACGAAATTTTATTTTAAAATAACCATTTTGTTTGTTTTTACTTTTTATACATTATCTAAATTAGCATCAATACGTACAGCATAGAATATCACCAGTTTTCAAATGATAGATAACCTTGCTAGGTCATCTACCTTACACAAAAACAATAACAAGAATTTTAAGCACTTTCGAAGTGGCGTTTTTGACATGTTTAGATTAGATATTATTATGAATACTTACGACACGCGACTTTTCGACAATTGTTCACTTCTATCAAGAAATGATAACTAACACTCAGACACACGAACGGTGAAAGTGAATCAGGTGGACGACATTATTAATATACTTAAAACACATAATATAAAGTGGTATTGCTTTATTTATTATGCATGAGCGCCGACCACGGCGTAATATGAAATCGATACCGCAATCACTGACTTGGTGAAGGATGATAGACTCCTATGGGAATAGCGTATGTATTGGCTGTCATGTAGGTATATTATGATGACGTAACTTCTCGGGAACATTCATAAAAACCCTAAAAAACACTCCGGGAGTGCCGACAGAAGTGAAAACAAAACAGAAACAATACTTTGCCATCACTCACTGACATATCGGATATACATTAAAACCGAGTACATCCCGAGGACAGCCGAACACATCCGAAGCGGGTATTTTTTGAATCGTCATATAAACAAAACACGCGCGGTGTCGCTTACGGTAACAGTGGCAAAGTAAGAGTGAACAGGCTTCTTCTGGGTGAGCTCACTCCATCGTAGGCTTTGTCTCTGTCATCTCTGACCTAGACTAGAGTCAAGAGCAAACCCATTTCAAATAAAAAAAAAAAAAGTGGCGCGAGTTCAATGGTTTTTTCTCATCTCAAAAAATGACAAACGCACCTAAAGAAGTTTTCACTTAAAAAATGCGGAGCCTTTAGGAGGTCCAGAAGTTCTGTAAAAGAAGCCCCATTCCGACAGCCGATCGATACAGTAAAGGAAGATTGAAGAGCAAGGAGGCTTTAAAAAAGGGGACGTCGTCTGAATAAATAAACAAAAGGCCTTCAAGCTTAGTAATAAGGTTGGGATTGTTACTAAGAGATCCAGTTAAGACTGGATCACTGACTGAGGAACACAATACCCCTTGGTAAGCCAAGGGGTATCTTGTTCCTCAGTTACTGCATGTGGAGGTGAGATACGCGGTAGCTCCATGTAAAATACTAGTATTCAGGTGCATCTGGTAAGACTAGAAGCCAACTCCAACATTTCATCAGTTGGGAAAATCCTAGGAAGAGGAGATTATTGCTCATCAGACAACAAAGCCTGATAACAAAATTTAGAACTTTTATCGCGTGCTATTAGCATGCAGAGGTAGTTTAAAAATTAGAGCTCTTAGTGTTTTAGCCCCGGGCTTGTGACCCTGAATGTGGCTTCTAGGTTAGTTTGAAACTCCGACGGCCCTTGGTCGATACGGCCTTGGGGCGTTCATATGAACATGTCCGATCCAATATTGTATGACTTTGAAATCCAAAATATTTATCCAATGAATTTTGATGACATCATCATCTGCCTAGCCTTTTCCCAACTTTGTTGGGGTCCGCTTCCAGTCTAACCGGATGCAGCTGAATACCACAAGATATTCTTTGGACATTCTGAGTATTCTCGAATTTAATCAGGGTTATTAGGAAATTCAGAGGACCTCTAGGTAGTTTTGAGTTTCGTTTATTTACGTGGTTACATCATCTTGTAATGGTAATAGGCGCAAGACTGACTCGGCAGTCGCTTTATTTCAAGAGGAAGTTAAAGAATACTCTCGGATAATTTTGTAGTCTATAATTCTTAATTACCAAACGTATTTTCTTCGTAAATGTTCATTAATTATTAAATGTAGTCAGTCTTAAGCTAAATACATAATAGCGTTATCGCATGCACTGTCATTCCTGCACAAATCGGATAGCTCAAGCCTGTCGCAAGCTGGATCAACAATAACCCACATCCATCACTTTGTCACTGTCATAAAGAGCTTCTTGTAAACAAATGGAGCAATGGACGTTAAAGTAACTTTTGACATCAATCCGCGACAGCCAATGCTTACTTAGTAGTGCTGCGCTGACGCACATAGTGATGCTAGTCAATATTTTTGTATGGGAAGATATCATTGACATTTTGGGGCGTTATTACGCGTGAAGCTCCGATCTTCGTCAGAAATCATAAAAATAATTGCTATGACATTAGGGAAAACACCAAAATTGAAATTGTGGTATGGCGTTTTGTTTCCTCAACATATTAATAAAATGACCCTTACAATTGCATTTATTAAACAAATTACACATATCCTTACTTCGATATGTCATTTTTGATGACTGATTTATAACGCGCGGCCGAATTATACCACCCGCATTGTATTTTATAATCCGCTTGGATTTTTACAGAAAACTATAAATAAACTTTTCCTTTATACCGTTAAAAACTAAGTACCGAGTTTTATTGGTGTGGTTTTTGTTTTGATATCCCAGTTCAGGTACAAAACGATTTGCAAAGTCATACTAAATTTCTAAATTCCTGCAAACGTCCTTTACGACCTATAATAAAAAAATGTGCTTAGCACGACTTAATCATTGAAATAATAGGTAATAAAAACATTTTATTAGTCGTTCATAATTTCATAACAATTGTAATATTGATAAGATATGGACGCACGTAAAATACGCGCATTGACGTGGAGTTGCGGATACCAGCCCGTATTACCTATGTATTAAGATATGGACGAAAGTGTCAAGAATTCGTATTCTAGGTGAATATTGTTTGTAGTCTAGATACCAATATACCATTAGTATTACAGTCCACATATGTTAAGTACCTACGAAATATTCTTCATAGAGGTTTTAGTTATTAGTTTCGTCATCATCATCCGCCTAGCCTTTTCCCAACTATGTTGAGGTCGGCTTGCAGTCTAACCGAGTGAAGCTGAGCAGTATTTTACATGGAGCGACTGCTTGTCTGACCTCCACAACCCAGTTACGGGCCGTCAGGAGCCCGAAAGTCTGACAACCAGTCTTACCAAGGAGTTTCGTATTACCCAGTAATACCCAGGAGTTTCGTATTACCCAGTAATACGAAACTCCTTGGTAAGACTGGTTGTCAGACTTTCGGGCTCCTGACGGCCCGTAACGACTGTCAAAGGTCCTCGAGTGACGCCGGCACCAACGCTGCTTAACGTCCTTTCCGAGGTACGGAGGGTTCTTGGTTGGTATATAAAGATGGCCATCCAACCATGGACTAACTGCAAGCCTTGCTTAACCTGATCAATCGACCACTGCGGCTTTTATTACTTGGCCACAAGCCCCTTTAGTTATTTATTTATTTATTTAATACTTCAAGCACATAAATGTACAGAGGCGGACTTAAAGCCATAGGCATTTTCTACCAGTCAACCTTTGGGTGATGCAGAGACAAACTGGTGGGTGCAATCATGAACATTGAGGAATAAATATTTTAAATATAGAGATACACATAAACCTATTAAAACTGAATATAATATATACAATAATGACATATAAATATAACTACAAATAAATATACATAATTACATAAATAAACTTACTAAAAAGAAACAAGATATACAATGAGAAAATATTACCGTTGTGATGATACTGCCAGCTTCTTGCGAATGTGCTCGCGAACCTTTAAATGATAATCGGTTGGTTGCCATCCTGATTTCCCGGGGGAGCGCATTCCACAGAGAGATAGCCTGAACGAAGAAGGAAGAGTGAATGAAGTCTGTGCGGTGAGTGGGACATTGGAGAAGACGATTGTGTGATGAACGTAGATTTCTGTTGTGGTTGGCGCAAATGTACTGAAAGTGGAGATAACCAGGCGAAGCCGGAGAATCAAGAAATGAGAACAAGGTGGTCAGCGCCCTTAGCTCTGCGCTGGCGTATGGGCAACCACTTTAGAAGCGAACGTTGCGCAGAGACAATTGTCTCCGTACTTGATGGTAATTTTTCAAACGGTACAGAGCCCGCAGCGTTCCAGTAACCTGGCTAGTTATCAGTTTATAATTAGCAATATACCGAATAAATTTTCCAATTATTCGTTTAGTACTCATGCCTTCCTTGCCAGCTTTTGTGATTGTGTAACCTTCACAATAGGTAATCGTCTTGATAAGAACATAGCGTGATATTATATCGTAGAGTTTGTCAGGAAAACATTTTAAATTTAGAGTGGTGTGGGTTAAGTAGCCCAAGATCACGGGAAACCCATTTTCTATTTAATTTTACTAGTAGCTTGTAGGTGAAGGCCGCACCAAGGCTCAAATTAACGAGTTCACTTATGTTTTCATACGTAATTCTCAGAAAAGCAGCTCAAACGAAATATTTTCCAGAAAACATACTGAGAGCATGCAGAAAGCATGCTGGTAAACATGAAATAATTAAATACACAGCTAGTGGATAAAACATAGTTTTAGTCCCATCTCTTCCCCTATGCGTTTATACCTACAAAAATTTTCCATCTCTTCCCCCTGCCATAAATCACTCAACGGTACAGTCACCGACGAAAAAAACTCAGACAGTGAAATTCATATAAATTAAGGGGCTTACATGACCTAAAGCGCGGTCACTGTCGGACTGCATAGAAAAGAAAGGGAAAGATAAGCGCGATGACACAAGTTGTGTCATCGCGCTTATCTTTCCCTTTCTTTCACACAACGCTGGTAATTTATTGCAAAATATGAAGCAATTAATTAATTACAAAAAATCTATTGTTTGGACTAAAAACTCGTATTTTACTACGTTGCTTGTAGAATAATATGACAAAAAAACAGAATGATTGTATGTATATTACTTAGTTTGGGTTTTATTGTAAAAATAAAGTTTTTAGAGGTGTCTTCATGATTTTTTTCTATCGTATCAAATTAGTTGTATTATGTTTTCAACACACTATCTACCTAGCATATACCCTGAAGAATATCATATATTTTTCTGATTTTGTTTACTGTAGTCGATCATATTATACTTTTATTGTTTCTAAAACTTGCGTTTAGGTCTTGTAAGCCCCTTAACAAATATAATATTATTGGTTTTAATTTAACAAGAATTAAAATATATATAAATCTGCGTACATTCACAATAATTAACATATCACAGGAATCATCTTAGATTTTTACATAAATTAGTTAAAATTCTAAATAGGCGGCTCAAACAAATCTCAATGAGACTGTACTTTTAACAACAGAAACTTAAATTTTTCGAGTGATTTATGGGGGGAATAAAATAGTAGGGGGAATAGATGGGAAGGGGCAGAGATGGGACTAAACCAAAATATAAGATTCAAAATATAAGAATCATATTCGGTATAAATCATAATTATCATCCAAGAAAGCAGCGGGAGGCTGAATAGGATAACATTGGTGTCGCGCTCATGCCTTGTACCCACAGAACAGAAATGTACCATATTATAATACACATCACATAGGAGCAACATCCAAGTGTTCGTTTTCCTACAATAGTAGCCAACTATTTTATTCCTGCCTTGCAAATTATTATCGAGCAAGATGTAGACAAAATAAATTCGATTGTGTTGCTGTCTTGAGTGGATTGCGGCTCTTAAAACCCAAGGATCAGACACGACAATGTTGTATTGACTCAAGTCTTAATCGATTTAAATCGATGAACAAAATCCTTGTTTCTTCAAGGTTCAGTTTTCAACTTATATTTCAGTGAATAACTCCGAAACTAACTCTTACGCGTTATATTAATTTTTTTGTAGTGTCCCCTATCTGATTATACATATAACTTTCGTTGTGCACCGCGATTCTGAAAAACAAAAAACAAAATGGCGGCCGACATTAAAAAATCTTCAAACCCCTTTCATCCAAATCCGTTCAGCCGTTTGTACGTGAAAAAGTAAAAAACATATAAACACACACTCACAAACTCGCCTTTATAATATTAGTGTGATAGTTCTTTGTAACTTGATCGTCAATCTACCAATAGAAGAGAGTTGAAGAATCTTTGTTGACTACAAAAGGAATTGAGATACTTAATGGGACTGGGGTATCAGATAAAATAAAACAAAACATGCCAGAATTTAGATGTAGGAGTGGTTAGACTAGATACAAAGTTTTGAGAATGATTGCGGATGGCTATAAGAGTAGGGGAAGACCAAAGACACGATGGATGTGTGAAAGATGATGTTATGGTTAGAAAAGGGGGGACAACTGAGATGACGACTAACAGAGAAGTCATGGAAGATGATATGCTGCGCCGACCCCAAACAAATTGGGATAAGGGCAAGACGATGATAGTGAGCGGCGAACTATTATAGACGCAATATTTTTTGTCCATTGCTCCCATCCGTTTGATCGACGTCCTCCAAAGCTGTTTGTTACTATAAAAGCCTCAGAACAAATAAAAACCAAACACAGAGGGCTGTCAACAGTAAAGTGAAGCCGGTTTCGTAAACATGTGTGCACATAGTGAGGTGTAGTTTGCTTGTAAATGGTTGTAAATGTGTGCGTGTGAGCGTGTATGCACAGAACGGAGGTGTAGTTTTGCATGCTTCACTGTATTGTTCGCAGCGCTATGTGTTGAGTTTTTATTTGGTCTGAGATAAAAGCATGAAACATTTCTAAAAGTTATTTATTGTACAGTCACGTTTTTTTGGAATTTCTATTGTGGGACCATTGTGGCAATATATTTGCGACGCAGCGCAGGTGCGCCGGCAGTCACAATATTTATTGGAGCAGGTGGACGACCTCGAAAGGCAAATTTTGACGATCAAACAAAGGTTTCTTGTCATAAAAATGCTAGGAAAAGCTCGTCAACGAATTGAAATTGATCGGCTTTCTTTGTTCAAGTGGAAATATTGTAGACAGTGAAAGAAGCTTTCAAAAAAAATAATTTAAAAGAATTTTTTTTTATTGTCATCTACTTTCGTATTATATCTTGGGAGACGTCTATGATTGTTTACGTTTTTACTAGGATTTATGCTTCGAGTTTCAAATCTGCCCGATTTATTTTTCATTCAGTCAGGTTCCCTATTCGTGAGCTGAAAAAGTACCTAGTCTACACTCTAAACAAAAATGCACAGACAGTTCTACTCGTTTTTCAGTTCCACACGTATCAGTGAGGAGTCTACAGTCTCATTGAATTTTCCGAGCGGACTACATGATACAAAGAGGATTACGTGTTGGCAATGGTCGAAAGCCGAGGAAAACGTGTTTTAATTAACAGCAGCAGGCTTGCGTTGCGAATAGGGCTCCCGAATAGTTATGTGACGTCACGCCTCGTGTCCGTAGAACGTGCCTATGTGAGAAATGTACATAATATACCTACAATGTTTTTTGTAATGAAAACTTCTTTAGGCGCGTTTGAACTCGCGACACTGTTACCGACACCGCGCTACATTCGGATGTGTTCGGCTGTCCTCGGGATGTACTCGGTTTTAAATCCAATATATTATGTCAGTGAGTGATGGCAAAGTATTCTGTTTGTGTTTTGTTTTCACTTCTGTCGGCACTCCCGGAGTGCCACTGTTTTTTTATTATTGATATTTGGTCATCGGCAACGTTAGCGTTATCGTATCGAACTAGATTTATAGTGTGATGGGGTGATGCTGATGGCATGACGGTATTGAACACAGTTACGCAATTTGTTATACAAACGATATTTTTGTTTATTGTAACATCTACGTTTGTTTGTTATTCTTTTTACCCTACTGCACGACAGCAAAGACTGTATGTAGGTACAGTGCGTGCCACGTAAGAAGAGATTTGACACACCACGTGGTCTGACATGCGCAGAACACGATTTTAGGTATCTTTAGCGGTATGAATGAGGTCTGAGTGCGGGACGGGACCGGACGTCATAGGGGCGGCGGAAAGAGGCGAGGGAGGCGGGGTCCACTATCTCCCCGTGGTAGTGCAGTATGCATGAGCATTTCTCCACGACAAAAAAAAAAAAAAAAAAGTCTTCTTACGTGGCACGCACTGTATGTGGTATCTATGGCGCTGATATAAAATGAAAAATGTTGTTATGTGACTGTTCAGGGCTGAAATACCTGTTTGTTTTATTGGTATTCCTTTCAATACGGTATCTACCTAATGAGGCCTGATGATGGAAATGTTACTGATCGTGTCTTCAACCTTTCTTCTTGATTCGTGCGTCAGATTAGCATCTTGTTTCTACAAAGAGGGATCGATTGTGTACACTTAACTACAATCTGTAATAATTACCACAAATGTCGAACGATAAAAAGAAATCTCATCAATTACTTGTTTAATGACGCTCAAACTGGGTCATCTTATCGCGAACTCAGTCCCGCGAATTTTTTCCAACAAAATAGCTTTATTCTCAACAACCAAGTGATTCATCCTATGTTGAAAGCTTCCAGACCTGCTGATAACCTTAGAGTCAGGGTTAATTAGTAGCTGGAGCAGTATGTTTAGATTTACTGCCACAAAACACACAATGAGCGCTCTTTGATCACGTATCGGCTGATAAAGAGTTAAGAATGATTCGATGAAGTATTTATGTATGACGCGATTTGCTTTTGTTCTGTGATCGTTATCTTTTCTCCATTATCGGAAATGGCTGGCATTATAGCGTACCAATTGATTAACATAGCTGACTTTATACAAGTTCCTACGCTCATAGTTTTCTATAAGTTTTAAGCCTACTACTAACTACTTAACTGGTTTGCCGCCTACTGTGCCTAAAGTCTGCACAAGCATGAGGGACGATCTCTAAAGTGCCTGCTGATTATAGTCCGGCCGTCGAGATAATGCGTTCCTGACACCTGTCAGTGCGACAATTTTAGTAGCTAATAAAGATCATATTCGCATAACAAGTATTCGTTCTTCGGAAACTGACAGGTGTCAAGAACGCATTCTCTTGCGACATGCTGTGAAAATCGAGACTTAACCGTGAGAAATTGTCTCGGTTTGTTGAATTTTTATTTCGAGTATATTGTTCTAATGGTGAATCTAATGACCTTTAAACAATCCGCCCGCCAATTGCCGGTGGCATGGGCGTTGTTCCACACCTCTTCTTTGTAAACTATGCCATACGATCCACGAACGATAGATTTGTTTGTATTACCCACTAGCGATCCGCCCCTGCTTCGCACGGTTTTTACGACTTCATAAAACATCGAGATTACTGAATGTATTATACACATAAAAGCCTTCCGGAATAAATTCTCTAAATATGGTGAAAACCGCATCAAAATCCATTTAGAAGAACTACGTGGTCACACAGGCAGAGTGTATAGTAGCTGTGATTGTAGAATCTATGTATGGTTGTGTGGGTAACTATTATACTCTGTATTCACATACGGAGCCTTTGCCTACAGAGCCATGGTTTTAGCCTTAGTTTTAACTTAGATTTCATTTGTAGACAAGCAAAAAGTCGTGCAAAATCCACGAGATAGGTTCTTGTGAATTTTGCACGACTTTTTGCTTGCTGCCGACTTTCTATCGATTTGCCAAAATCACTGTTGTTTATAGTAAACTAGCCGCGCCCCGCGGTCTCACCCGCATAAGTGTCGATCCCGTGGGAATATCGGGATAAAAACTATCCTATGTCCTTCCCCGGGATGCAATCTATCTCTGCCAAATTTTATCGAAATTGACACACAGTTATTTTCGAATTTATAATATTAGTAGTATGGACAACAATTTTATTATTTAAGCAGAATAATATTCTCTAGTGGTTTACCTTATTTGTGTCGAAAATTCTGAAAATAAATTTAATAATGTATCCTTCGCCAGCAATACCTCTTTGGCACTGAATAGGTCTAAACCAAACATTACTTACGTACATACTACATACATACAGCTACACTTACATTGGTGTCTGGTTTTCCAAGTAAGTTTAATTACTTCTCACTTAAAATAGCCATTTGAACGAATAGCCCGACGTCTGGGGGTATTGACTGACGATCGAATCATTCGAGTTCAAAGTTCTACCTGTTGAACTTGTGTGCCCTTATTGAGTCCAGTCAGAGAATCCAGCCGATAATAGCTCGCTATCTATTTGGTTATTTACTACTCAAACGTACATACGTGTATTAACCCCTTTTTGAAGTTCAGATTAGCCTAGTAGCAGAGCTCTTTATGAATGTGTCGTCTGAGGAATCATATCTGTCTACCGTCAACCAGTTTTGCTTTGTACCGTTGTGAAGGATTTAAGTCAAAATAGACCTCGTATTTCGGCACAGGCATGTGAGACTTTTCAGCTTATGCCTTTAGGTTTTTCAATGTGTGTATTCGCGATGCCTGTTAAACAGATGTCCATAAAGTGACGGTGACCACTCTTACCGCCAAATGAACCGCCTGCATGTTTACCGCATAGTAACAGGATAAATACGTGTCGATGACGCTGATGATTTGACAAAACCCCATTTACCATAACTTTAAACCGTAAATACAGCTGTTCTAAGGCTTACTTAATGTTTCATGTTTGTTTCCAGGCGATACTCAAGAAGTACTGCCCCTCGATAGCTGCCGGTGGAATCTCATGCTGTAGTGACGAGCAGCTGGACGGGTTCGCCGCGAAGATCGTTCCAGCTGAGAACTTCCTACAAAGATGTCCGTCATGCTTCGAGAATTTTCTCCAGCATATTTGCGGGATGACGTGCGCGCCCAATCAGAGCGAGTTCTTGTATCCTTCTTCGATTGCTCCGTTCAATGGTGAGTTTTATTTTTAGCATTTTATACAGCCATCTTAGTGCTAGTTGCGTTATATATCATATTAGTTCCTGAAAACATAATATGGCTTCTTTAACGAAAAACTAGATGTAGTAGAAAGTGACATTGTACTTAAATCTAGCCAGATTAAATATCTATGAACGACCTTAACGCGCAGAGTCGATGTGTTCCGTGATGCAGTTATAATCAGCCTACAGTGATTGTATTGCCAGGACTCAGGCCTCGGACCTCCTCCTCTTTGTAGGCCCCAGACAGGGGCGAAGTCCACCACGCAGGCTAAGTGGTTCTAGGACATGATTCTTCACGATGTTTTAATAGATTTTATTTTAAACTGTCGTTTGTTTTTTTCAGCAACACATGAAAAGATCACCGTCGTGACCTACGACCTCAGCTCTACTTACATGTCTGCTACCTTCAACTCCTGCTCACAGGTAAAGTACCAAAAAAAATCTGCAGTTCCATACATTTCGACCGTGTATTGCACTTTTATATGAAACAACTGTTCTTTTTAGGGTTCCGTACCCAAAGGGTAAAAACGGGACCGTATTATTACTAAGACTCCACTGTCCGTCTGTCACCAGGCCCTATCTCATGAACCGTGATAGCTAGACAGTTGAAATTTTCACAGATGATGTATTTCTGTTGCCGCTGTAACAACAAATACTAAAAATAAATATTTAAGGGGGCTTCCATACAACAAACGTGTTTTTTTTTTTTTTCGGTGTTTTTGCCTTGTGGTACGGAACCCTTCGTGTGCGAGTCCGACTCGCATTTGGCCAGTTTTTTTAAATAACCGACTAAACACATCTACACTGGGGGTTCAGAATCTTGTAATGAATTAATGGTAATAGTTTGCGCGTCGATGATACACCGTGTATGACACGTCAAACAACTTTCGGTTCAACAACTTTTATGACAATGCAAACACGGTTCGATACATTCAACGAGTTTTCACCATGTTTTTATGTGAATGTTTCGCAAGCACAAACGCATAGTAAACTCTTGCCATGAATGAATACTTGGCTTTTGTTGATGACGAATCGATACGTAGAATATCGATTGCCTGATGTTTACAGATATATTATGATAACTTCATGAATGAGTCGACACGATTGAATGATTTCCGTGTAAAAGTAGGTCAGCTCGACACAAAGTCAAAGCATTTATTTCAAATAGGCACATAAAAGGCACTTTTGAACGTTAAAAATTACAACAAAATATAATTGATTCTAGTCGCCCATTCCAAAGGGTAGTTTTCGTATGGAGAAGAATGGGCAAGAAACTCTTTTAAAATGTTTTACAATATTTTGCATAATAATCTAAGATGACAAGAACTACGGCACGTTTGTATGTGTTGTTTTCACACGCGAGGCTTTATTTATTTTGTCATTTCTTAGATAAAGATTTGAGTCATATACACACAGATGAAACTGAATGTATTATATATTATAATTATACAATACATTCAGTAATTATATATTATATGAATCATAATATGTGAAGACGATGCACCTAAAATAAAATTATACCACACACCTAATTACTATACTATAGCACAGGTTGCTGACATATTGAAATGAAAATGTACCTACCGTCTATTCGTATATTTTATTATATTTCGCTTTAGGCAGGCATCAATATTAAAATCTATTTTAATTTCAAAATGCTCGAATGGTTTTTGCTTTATAATATTTAATTATTGACCTTCCTTATCGCGCACACGTAAGCACTTTCTGGGACCAATAAAAGTCCAGCGTGTTTAATGCTCATTGTTGATAGTTAATATGCGAGGGCAATATTAAAGAGGCCTTTTACACCAACATTCGACTTAAGACTTAGGTTGAATATTGATGTGAAAGAACTGAGTCGAAGTTGGTTTCTATTTTATAAAGCATTTAATCTTCAAGTTCTTGAAAGACGTGAATGTAATGATAGTGCTATTGTCGTATTACATTCATTTTCATCTGTGTGTATACTATGACTCAAGTCTTTATCTAAGAAATGGCAAAATAAATAAAGCCTCGCGTGTGAAAACAACACATACAAACGTGCCGTAGTTCTTGTCATCTTAGAGTATTATATAATTAATGTATGCAAAATATTGTAAAACCTTTAAAAGAGTAACGGTGGAGGTTCTTGCCCATTCTTCTCCATACGAAATCTACCCTTTGGACGACCTGCTGATCTTAAAAGAACTAGATGGTGCTGTAAGTCTGAATAGATTTTTGCTTCAGGGATTGGTATAGGACAACCATTTGGGATGTCCCATGTGCGACTTTACGACAAAGATTGGTGACGCGGTGCTTCTGGTCTGAGTTCATTTTTCCTTCGGCAACAGCAGAACAAACTTCGCTTAGAATGATCTCTATGGATCCTAACCATTTCTGGATCTCCGGCGTAGCGACGACAACAGCCAGTAAGTCATCCTCCGTGGATGCTGGTGGCGCTGTTTCAACTGGTTGGTTTTGGTCAGAGGTTGATGGAGTAGGCGGTGGACTTCCCTTAGACATCACTAATACAGAAAAACACAATTTTTTTGCGTATAAAAGTAATTAGTTCATCATGCACTGTGAAAAAGTTGTTAGTTGCACAATTAACACGCGCGACACACTTTATTCAATTCAATATGACCGAGTCCTCAAATTGTTATATTAAGTAATATTCGTGATTATTTAGAGGTAATTCATGACAATTAACACAAAACATGTCCGCTTAGATTCGCTTAGGTTCGTTCTCGATCCAATGGTCATCTACCAGACAAAGCCAATGGTTCAAAATCAAATTAAACATAGTCTAACATTTCCATTTTGTTTTTCGGTTTTATGATGTTTCTTCTAGTCTATTTATATTATTTGCCGTCATAGGTACCTCTCGCCTCACCTCATGTACGTCACAGTATTTAACCTCTCAAATATATTCTTACAGAAAATTCTACTAGATATGTCATACAATCTTCAACTTTGTATTTCCAAACAGGTGCAAGCGCCATCAACCAACCAGCTGGCCTTGGACCTGATGTGCGGCGAGTACGGAGCGGAGTACTGCACGCCCGAGCGCTGGTTTAAGTTCATGGGAGACGTGAACAACTTCGCGCCCTTCCAGATCAACTATGTCACTGACCCAGTGCCTGAACATGGGTTGACGCCGTATGATCCTTATACAAGACCCTGTAGTCAAGGACCTCCCGTAAGTAATTTTTTTTTAAGGCTTTCTGATTATCCAAGACAACTCATGAATGTTGACTGAATTTGGACTCTGATTGGATGAAACAAGGAAAACTTGTTGGGTATAACCTTTTTAGCTTTTATTTAAAAGTACCAAGGGTTGTACCTGGCTCGTTCTAATGCCATTATTCCACATGATCTCAGTGTTGACCATGAAAAAAGAAATCTACAAAAGTTTCTGATTATTATCAATTTGATCAAATATTCAGTTCCAGTTCGCAGGTCATTAGCTGATCGCAAATAATTATAATCAGTGATATGGTGCTAATCATATTATCGATTGTTTTCAAAATCACATACCATTATAATGATTGTTACCTAATGAAATGGGCAATTTAATGATATTATAGGCAACTCCCACGACTGTTATATTAACATTATGTAATTATTATCAATGCGTGGAATGTAAACAGTAGCGCGTGCGAAACCGTAGACAAAGGATATCAATAATAATTAATTTTATACCGAACAATATAAATACCGAATACTACATTTAAGTTTGTCATTTTACGCCTTGGTAAAGGTCCTTATAAGAAACGAAGATGAGTTTTGGAACTACCATATTAAATGACTGAAAAAAACGTGCTGCTGTGAAATTATTTTCTTCGCACTTTCTTTTTATGAAATCCTTCCTTTTTGTAGTTGTGGGCAAGACACAAGTGACGATATTTAAATGTTGACATTTTCGCATACAAACGGCGGAGATGGCCCTATGAGCTGAACTCCCTTGTTCGGTCCTTGGTTGTCCCAAACAGAGAGATTTGGATAGAGAGTATCGGAGACTTTCAGGCTTTTGCCTTGCAATGGGAAAATATAGGCTTGTCTTCCATACTAATATTATAAATGCAGCAACTCTGTCATCTTTTCACGCCTTAACGGCTGAACGAATTTGGATGAAATTTGGCACATGGGTACACTGAAAAAAATAATTTCTTACTACACCACAAGCGATTTCATTAAGACTTACTGTCTTTATACAGTAAGAAGACAAGTTTGTAAAACAGTAAAAGACAAAACAGTAACTTTTAATGGTTAATATCTATTGAAAAAAAAAAGGAAAACACCATTACTGTAAGTAAATTTCAATGGTTTGAACGATATCACCAAATGAATAAAACAGTTAATTTTGTGACCTTTTAGCTACTTAAAACGTTAAAGTTTACTGTCATGTCGGTAACATTTTACCTCAAGCTTTAACTGTTTTGAACGTTAGGCTCATAAGGATCGGTTTAAAGCAGTTCAGACCAATGTTTTTTTTTTTTATTTACTGCTTATTTCTTTCAGTGTAGACCATGACCTAGGACCTATATTGTAGATTTTGACTGAGCTTCACTTTAAGAAGTGAAGCAACGATAATCGTGCGGTGATATAATCAACTAAACCAGTCTTTATTAAGATAAAGACTGGTTTAGTTGATTATATATAACAGAGAAAAGTGTAAGGAAAAAAATACTGGCATGAATAATAAATAAAATACAATAATTGTTATTCGCCCGTAAGTGACCCTTGACACTCACTCCCTCAGGGCCAGCCGGGCTGCTCGTGCCTGGACTGCAGCGCGTCGTGCCCGACGCCGCCGCCGCCGCCGGCCCAACTGGCCCCGTTCACGATCCTGGGCGCGGACGGGTACGCCGTCATCATGGCCATCGTCTTCGTTATCTTCACCACGCTGTTCCTTAGTGGAGTGTTCTGCTGCACTTCTCAGGAGAATGTTGTCGGTCAGTATGCTGTGATTTTGTTTGGAAAGAAATAGATGATGAAGTGGCGTTCAGATGTTTGGAGTTTGTTTAAGATCTTTTTATGATAATTCAACTAGTGGCGCTATAGATAATGAAGCAAACATACCTACTCTACTACATAAATAAAAAAATAAAAATTAGTTTCATAAAATGACCAGCAAGAAAGCTATAAATATTTATAATACTTGCAACAATATCAGATCGAAAAAAAATTATTAATTAAGATGTTATGTCGAACTCCAAATATTTGAATGTCTTTTACCACGAGTTAAAGCTAAAAAGATATCCAATAATTCAATAGGTAGATCTTTCAATTGGTGAATAAGTTAGGTATTATTTTCCATATTACCCTAAACACTATAATACACTATGTATTTCACAGTAAAAAGTCATCCATTTATACAGTACAATATGTTTCATAAATTATTTATGATATATTCACTCCCCTACTATTCAATATCATAAATGACGTATTGTTAATACAATAACAACTTTACTCTACACTTATTAAGGGTATTTATTTGTTTCTCATATACAACGTGGAGGCAACAATAGGACAATAAATGAATACACTGGCAATACTAATGCAAAAGAGTATTTTGGAATTATCAAATAAATCCTAGCAACGAAATTAAAAAAGTGATTTTTTCAAACAAACTATGTAAATAGTAGTGATGATTATGGGTTTTGCCAATCTTTGACTATAGGCCGGCCACTTATCTAAGACGTTGCCTGAGGTAGCTGCGCGGTGCGGGAGGGGTGATAGTTGTCACAAGTTGACGAATCACTGAGCTCTCGTATCACGTCACCACGCCCCTCCCGCACCGCGCTGCTCCCTCAGGCAACGTCTCAGTTAAGCGGTCGGCTTTAGTGACTGCACTATTGGATATTTTTGATTGAATTTTTGTTTGCAGATTGCAAACGTCATTAGATATACACAGTTTAATTTATTGTCGTATTGTTTTCTCCACCTTGTATATATTATAACGTATATTTTATCTCATTATAACAATGGATAAGGTTTTAGCGTAGCTAGTAAATAGGGTTATTAGAATCATATTATTTAGTATAATTTCTTTTGGAATCATCTTCTACTTACCATAAACTGGATGTTTAAATACTAACGGAGACGGTTTTTCATAACACCGCTAAAATAGTCGTTAAGACTTAGGTGCTAAGGTTTATTTTGATTCATCGAATACAGCTAAGGCTAATTTCTACTAAAGCTATTATGAATAAAACTGCTAGTTAGTTTCACTACGTTTTAATAAGGATGTGAATATTCTCTCTTAAAATAGTAGACTTTAGCCTTGGCTGTCTAAAAATAATTATTTTATTTTGAGTTCATATCAATTATGGTATAAATAACTGTATAAGTTCATATTCAAGATCATAACTTCTTAGTGTGGTAATTACTTTGCAGCCGCCCTAAACTACCTTATTGACGAGCCTATTTATCAGACTTAATTCTTACCTAACCTTACTTCCCCATAAAAAAAGTAAGATAAAAAAAAATTCCAGTACTTTCGATCGATATAACAGGTCCATAAATCAGTTATGGCCAAATAAAAACAAAAATCGCGTAGTGGTGTGGTGAAAGGTGTTATACAAAATATTCACCATTTGGCGCTGCATATGAACGTTGAAAATTACTGCAAATATAAAAAAAATAAAAAATATTGAAAATAAATCGACCGATTTCCCTTAGTCCTTCGGTGCCAGTGTACTCACTGACCATGTCTAGTGTAGGCGTTAACGTTGCATTGGGGCCACGTAGACACTAAGTAAATTTGTAGACGTGATTCTATTTAAAAAACGACGTGTTTACGCAGCATGTACATAGCGTATACACGTTGGACGATCGGCATCAGTGGGTGGATCTGCACATGTAAACCGTATTCAAGAGCTGTCAGTGTTCATATTCCACAACAATGATGAAACTGACTCCACTTGAACGCGGTTTACATATACTGATCGTGTTCAGTTTAATTGGTGATATTAGCCCTTAGTTATTGGGTAGTATTTTGATTTAAAAGAGTGTCAACGGTGTTTGTTACCCGTTCTTCTCCATTTAAGCCTACTACGCCTTGGAATGGGAATGTTTCTGACTGACTGACTCTTGGACAATTCAAAAGTGCCTGTAAATGGTTTAATTGAAATAAATTCTTTGAGTAACTGTGGTAGTAGTTAGTCAGTAAGGTAGCGGGTGGCTGGTGCGGTGACGTAACGTTGGGTGGTGTTGGGACAGACGAGTGGGCGCGCGGCGCAGAGCGGCGGCGCGGCGGGCCCGAGACCAGTCCGCTGCACTCGCACCGCTCCAGTACGTACCACTCGGTACGGTAGTGTCACACACTGCCGTACACCTCACTCATACACGCGGCTTCTGTGTTTGTACCACGTGCTATATGCATCTATGTACAACTGTACAAGGATCTTTTGGCGCGTGGCCATAATCGAAACTAACGCCGCCATCTTGTTTTTTCAATTCAACTTGTGTGACAGTTTTTCAAATGTTTGTCAACAACGCCCCCCTGTCAATGTCATTTAGACGCCAAAAGATTCTTGTAGCTCTATAGAGTTTACCGGAATTAACTGGATCGCACGACCGTACTAAATTTGAACTACAAAAACCGCCCTTACTGCTACTAAATAAAGGGCTGTCAAAGACAAGTTGTTACCATACACGTGCGGTTGACTGTAATCCTAAATAGCGAACGATTCTCACGTCAAATTGGTAAATTTACGGGATCCTACATAAATTGCATCTCTAATAGTCATTCGTTTTGACGTTACAGTGCACGAGCGCACGTCATAATTGTAATTAAAACCATATTTCAATGTACGTAAGAGTCACATTATTCCTAAAAATGATTGTACAGTCGTTTGCCATTTATGATTATGCACCATTGACGCATCGCAATGCGATGATAATGAGCATAAAATGTAGAATTTTGGTAATTGCACCGTCACGGTTTCATTGCTTCACTTTGGTCCTGTAGCTCTTGCTAATTCTGTAGTAAACCTAATCAACATCATGTTGGAAATTTTGAGGCAATTTTATAACGCTTGTGCGCAATACATTTATCACTAGTGCTATTTTGGTAGCGATAGCAAGGAATGTTTTGGGAGACTTGTTCATTGCCATTTATGTTAGTTTGAAGGTGAATGCTGTTTGTCTGAAATGTTTTACTTGCACAAAACATAACAGCTGTCACGTTGCTTTTCCTCCATCTGACCATACAAAAAGGGGCATTTTCATCTCGCCGATTCGCGAAATCGGAAAAATGTTTAAAACCACTCTAAGTGTTCTAAATTATTTGGAAAAATTATTGTTAAACTGTGTTAGTCTTCTAAACTAAATTACCAAAACTACCCCATTTGTAGTAATACAATGTATGCAACACAATTGGAATATCAATACAATACTTAGTTCAGTACAAAATTTCATCGATTTTATCAAAAACTTCCGAAATTCAGAAGATTGGTAATCCCTGTTAAAACCTTTTACAAAAAATGCTTCTAATTTCCTTTCTTTGTAAATGTACATTTTTTTATATTGATTATAAGTAGGTAGGTACTAGCCTTTCGTCACCTTTCGTTATTTTTTTTTGATAAACGTGACATTATAATGAAATTAATACAGCTTATATGTCGCATGCTTTTTTCTGTATCTACCTAACCACATACACTTCTATGTTATTAATCTATGTATGTACTCATATGTAATGTTTTTTAATACTTAGACTTGTTCGTATTTTGTATTTGTCTGTAGGTAAAAGTATTTGTAAATGATGTATTGTTTGTTTTTTTAATGTTTAAGAAAAGTCTATGCATGTTTTGCTAATGGGGAATTTAAAAACTAAAAAGCCGTTTCTGATTCTGAAATTAGTCATTGGTTTTTAAGACTGTTTTGTTTTTAGCATGTCAAATATAGTCAAAAGTCAAATATAGTTTTTAATTAAAATAAGGAACAAAATATAGAAATAACAGGAAGTGTATAAGTATTGGCCGGTAGTTATCAATGCATGGACTTTTTGTCATTAAGATTTTACTGCGGTTAGTTATGGCTCTCGATAACAGTGGCTAGCAACTTACGGTTCGAGCCTCTGAATATATTCTGACCCACTGGCTTATTGCAGACGTATTCAGAGTCAATAACTAAAAATAAAAAGATAACCTTTTTTTAATGGTGGATACACAAATGTGAAACATAACGTGAAGTGTAACACAACAACTAGGCGAATTTGTTTCAACGTATGTTACGTTACATGTTACGTGTCACATAATTATAATGATGTACCCACCATAAAAAGCCACTTTTCGTGAGCCATATCTTTCCGCAACCCCTAATAAAAAAAAACTAAATATGCTTTATACACAGGTGTAGCATCGGACAACAATCAGGAGATGACTACGAACCCTCCGCCCGCGGGCTGGACCGACCAGCCGGACGGCGCCGTGGGCGACGCGTCGTTCTTCGAGAAGCTCGGCGCGGAGACTGAGACCAGGATGGAGGACTTCTTCCAGTGGTGGGGAACCATCATGGCGTCCAGGCCGTGGATCGTGCTGTTTGTTGGTAAGTGCTCACAGAGATATTTGTGTAAAAAGACACAAATTGAAAATTTTGTAAATTTAATAATATAATTTGATCTCGCATTTCAATAATTGAATTATTTCCTAATTGAAGTATCAATATTGTTACATTTAATTTAAATTTTCCACATTTAAATTTGTGTATCTATAATATTTTTGTGTAGTTACGTAGCACTATTCCCGTATGCAGAAATCAAACGCAATATTTTAAATTTTGACAGTTCAGGCACGTTCATTGCGTTATTTACGTTAATTACCAGAAGAATTTTTCAAACATATAAACGTTTTAAGTGTGTTACGCAATTACCCCACCAAACTAAGAAATTGTAACTGTCTAATCTAAACTCCGGTTTTATTTAAATCCATTTGTGTGACTCATAAAGTCATAATAGACAGTACTAAACTAACCCTTTTTGTGCTTCCTACAGGTCTTTGTATAGTCGTTGGTCTAGGCCACGGTATCAGCTATATGATCGTGACAACAAACCCCGTGGAGCTGTGGGCCTCTCCCACATCTCGCTCGCGACTCGAGCGCGAGTACTTTGACTCGCACTTTGAACCCTTCTACAGGTGAGCTTTACATTAGTGTTACATTAAGGACTTTCCGTACGCAAAATACGCGCATTGACGTGTAGTTGCGGACACCAGCCCGTGTTACCTATTACCTAGATTAAGGTCTGATTTTTCCAACGCCAGGTAACTTTATCGGAGGAATAATTTTGAATTTTTGACAGTTCTTCCATATAAAAACTGCCAGACGTCAATTTTATTCCACAAATAAAAATTATGGGTCGATTGAAAAATCAGCCATTAGATAAAGATTTTAGTCGGCTTTAATAACGGCTAGCAATCCGTGTGCTCGAACTCGACTGAAATATAATTTAAAGCTGGTTACTAAACATCTTCCACTGTCACTGATAACGCCGTGGAGGTGGCGAAGTTTTGGGCCGACAACATTTGAATTACTGTCCAGCCAGTGACACGAAAAAAGAACTGAGCACCTGTTATTACTTTCGTTAAAATCGCATGATCAGGATCAGGAGCCTATTTCATAAAACCAACAGATAACAGACGACAATCCGACAGTTTCGTTAGATTTTTTTTCATAGATTTCTGCTTCATTAAGCAGCACTGCAAAAGTGACAATTACGTAATTTTTTACGCAAATATATTGAATAGTCAGTTATATTAAATAGGGCCCAGGTTCATACAATGTTAACAACCCTTAACTCATAAAGCTCTGCGTGACGTAGACAAATTCCCGACCTATAATTTCACATTTTATCCCCAGAACTGAGATGTTAATCATCACGTCTAAAGGCCTGCCTAAGATCGAGCACAGCACTCCGGACGGTGACATCAGCTTCGGACCCGTCTTCAACGCGACCTTCCTCAAGGATGTGTTGGACTTACAGAATAGAATCATGGGTGAGGATACTGTGATATTAGCATACTTGAATTCAGAATCTTAGATCGTAATCATTCCATTGCTACAATTTCGAGCGGCCATTGTTGTTTACGTCTTTGGCAAATTTAGAAACGCCGGACCTTGGGAGATTTGCAAACTTGTTTGGGTCGGCCTGATTCGGCACAATCAGGCGGCAAGTTCGATTAACATAACGTAAAATCACGCCTGGATTCCCCAAAGGGCTAGTCAGAGGTGTGACTATAATAAGACAGGTATAAGCCAACCGCTTAACTGAGAAGTTGTCTGAGGTAGCTGCGCGGTGCGGGAGGGGTGATAGTTGTCACAAGTTGACGAATCACTGAGCTCTCGCATCGCGTCACCACACAACTCCCGCACCGCGCCGCTATCTCAGGCAACGTCTCAGTTAAGCGGTCGGCCTATAGATATATTTTCGGGTAAAACCGCTCGGTTTAGCTTGCATTTTGCCGAGTCGAAACGAACATGATTCAGCGAGGGAAGATGCCAAACGGAGTTTGCCGGTCGGCACAAGCCGAATATGTGTAGTAATTGATTCGGGCAGTCAACAGCAAAGCTGGTGTATATCAAATACTGCCGATTCGAACATGCAGACCCGAAGAAGTGTGTAGCATGCCTTACTCAATTATCTACTTTAGTGTTATATAGTCTAAGTTGATTTTTGAGTGCCAATTTGTCTCACGAATACGGAGTCCCGCGTCTGATTTATTTATGTTTCGAAAAGAAGATTAAACCATCAGTACAAATATAACTAGTAAAAAAAAACTAATTAGTAAATATTTTCGGCAGCTCTGGGCAACAAGACAGGTATCCAGGACATTTGCTTCGCCCCTCTGACGTCATCGTTCAGCGGCCCCATCAACCCTTACGACTGTGTGGTGCAGTCCGTCTGGGGCTGGTGGCAGAACGACATCGAGAACTTTGAAGTTCTGGAAGAGGACAACGAATATCTTGATACTATCCTGAAGTGCTCTGGGTAAGACTAACAAAACTTGTTAATGACATCGGCGCAATTTATGTTACATGAAAATCTTCCTTCGTCTATGCGAGACTAGTAGAATGCGATATATGGCAGTCTCGCTTGGATTCTCTTCCTTATTCGGCTAAGAAAGTCCTATAGACGAGGTTTGCTTTTCAAGATTTATTTTACAATTTACTACTAAGTTTTGAAGTGATGGACAGCCGAACCACGTACTTGATCATGCTTGACGAAATGAATGGAGTGTGAATGCTTGAACGCAGTGCTTGACGTTCCACGAAGCGTCATTAAGGCGAAAGCGCCAGGTTAGCCCGCGAAATTCAATTTTTTCTAGGTTTGTTGCAATTTGCTGGTCAGTATTAAGTTGTACGTATGTTGATTAATATATGATTCGCGGCCGTAACAAATATGTATTTACAAAACTATTATCATTAAAGTCATCAACACAACTGTCTAAGACCACATAACCCCAAAGAATAACTATTTCATGAAATTGTCATTCTTATTTATTTATTTATTTATATATACTTTATTGTACACCAGAAAATACATAACAAAAAAAAATACATTCTTTGGGGTTACGTAGTCTTAGAGAGTTGTGTTGGAGCGGGTTTAGGGAGCACTGACGTTGGGTACTGACCGCATGGGTACTGATCCCGCAGCAACCCGTTCCTGCCGGACTGCCTGGGCTCGTACCGCGGGCCCGTGCTGCCGGCGGTGGCGCTGGGCGGCTTCCTGGCGCCCGGCGAAGCACTCGGCAAACGCTCGCGCTTCCACGAGGCCAGCGCACTCATCATCACCTTTCTCGTCAACAACAAGCACGACAAGGAGCAGGTATACCAGACACACCGATACATAAACGAAACATATTTTATTTGGGACACGCACTGTAACGGCTAGGGCTTTGCAGGTAGGCTGCGGAAGCCATTAACTTATAGGTTACAGTTAAAAGAAACACACAAGCGAGGTTCATACGTATAATCCTCATAGTAGGTTTACATAGATACGTAGCAGTAGACTAGGTCGCGGGTAAGGACACACTTATCGTTCTGACCACTAACACGTGTAAGATAAGAAAGGTACCATCCTTGGTTCCCGGGACACAGAGGCTTTGACACCTGGAAGCAGGGCTCGGCCACACGGGCCAGGAGGCCGGCCAGGCCCCGCCAGGCCGCACAGTTTAGCTGTGCATACAGCGCGCGCGTGCGGCGATTGTAGAGACAAACAATAAGAAAGAACATTTAAAATGAATAACAAATAAGACCTGTGCGAGGCCAAAACGGCTCCTATATCAGCATAATGCCGCGATATTTAAAATATAAATACAGCAGCGCAAATCTATATCCTAGCAACATGTAATATACGAACATACACGGAAACCCATAACATTGGGGTGGAGCCGCCCAACCGGACTAAACTCTATTGACACCTCGTTTATAGTCCACTCTCTCAGCTCGAGATCTATTAATGTTAATTAGCACATGCTTTGACTTACAACACATATTTCCATCTGTATTGTGCAATTATAGCTTGCCTGTTGTGCGGCAGTGGCAGGAATAACGCTTAACCAAACCAACCGATAGATTTATTATTGCATTAGGTACAAATAAAGCCAGCTAATTGTAAGTTTTTATAAAACTATCTTGATTATAATATCTGCTTAGTGGGTAATAGTATGGAATACTGTGACAAATTGTCTTTGATTAATATCATACCACTTTTACAGGAGGGGCCACTTGGCACTGTCAGCGGTACAAGCTGGTATTATTCCGTAGAAACACATCGGGTTTTGCATTCCATACACAAACAAATGTTTTTTTTTTAATATTTTTTAGTTTCTGTGATATTGAGCTCATTCCTCATTTGACCGATTTTTTATTTTACTTCTTATTTCTTCGGTTTTGGCTCTACAGTTTCATCTCAAACACTCACTCAATTTGTTAAATAAGGGCTCCACCAAATGGACACAATTTGATGCGCGACATTATCGTTTATCAATTCGTGATTCGCATCGCCACGAATCCCAGCCTATGTGTAAACTCACGTGCAACTTTATAGAAAATGCTTCTCGCCTGTTTGAGGGGGGAGCCGTCAAACTCCTTTTTACAACAAAACAATTTAGCGTCATCTTTAATTTTCAGTTAAAACCAGCGTTAGAATGGGAGAAAGAGTTCATTCACTTCATGGAGAACTACACTAAGACACAAATGCCGCCGTACATGGACATCGCATACACTTCAGAGCGTTCAATCGAAGACGAGCTCGATCGGGAGTCGCAGTCCGACATATCGACGATTTTGGTGTCCTACTTCATCATGTTTGCGTATATTGCGATCTCGCTTGGAAGGTTCACTGGATTCTCGAGACTGTTGATCGATAGTAAAGTCACTTTGGGACTTGGAGGTGAGTTTTATTGTGCTACTTTATCTTATTACTCAAGATACTTATAGTCTTCCATAAACCTTCATTCAAAAAGAGAGTATTGCCATTTTCGTGATCAATGATTTGAGAGGGCAACCAAACGTGAATTATAATTTTTTTTTGCCCAGTTTGGCATCCATATAATTTTAACTAATAAATTACACAGTCCCATCAAGTATTTGTCCTCCGTACAAAGTTCTATAACGACCCTGTATTTAACAAGGGTTTTAGAGCTCAAGCCAAGATATAGGCCGGTCTCAGCTGAAGATACTCAAGAATTTTTGTTCTGAGTTTAAAAGCAAAACAAAACTAACATTAATTATCATTATTTTCTACAGGTGTGTTCATTGTACTCGCCTCAGTAGTATGCTCAGTCGGCATATTCGGTTTCGCGGGCGTACCAGCCACATTGATCATCATCGAAGTTATCCCCTTCCTTGTATTGGCTGTGGGCGTGGACAACATCTTCATCCTCGTGCAGACCAACCAGAGGGAAGGCAGGAGGCCCAACGAATCTGTTGCTGAACATATCGGCAGAACGTGAGTTTTGATGCATTTTTTGTGTATGATTTTGTGGTAGCAAGTGTTTCATCCAGTGTATATCTTGGGAAACGACAAAATTTTTTTTTAGGATTCTCTACCTTTCTTATTTTTAATTAGTCTCGTATTTGCTATGGGGAGATTTTGAGTAATAACAACATAAGCAAGGCAATGTTCTAGAGGCCATTAGCTTGTAATATTATAACAGTAATATGCTACAGAGGATGCAACAAACATGCGATAATACGACAAGATTTTTTTAATTTTAACAGCTGAATCAAACC
Organism: Luperina testacea; assembly: GCA_927399505.1. Taxonomy (NCBI): domain Eukaryota; kingdom Metazoa; phylum Arthropoda; class Insecta; order Lepidoptera; family Noctuidae; genus Luperina; species Luperina testacea. The sequence continues at coordinate 3,631,947 of OV656774.1, forward strand.
GCCGACCATGTATTTCCGACATTAGTTGCTGCCTCAATTATATAAATATGTATATTTATTTTTTTGCAGCCTGGGCCAAGTCGGACCATCGATGTTCCTAACATCAGCATCTGAATCAGTTTGCTTCTTCCTCGGAGCGCTATCAGACATGCCGGCTGTACGCGCCTTCGCATTATATGCAGGGGCCGCGTTACTCGTGGATTTCTTACTACAAGTCACCTGCTTCGTGGCACTACTGGCTATTGATACGCACAGGCAAAACGCTAACAGGTATGGCATAACTGTATTAATTATAGCGATTGTACAAACTCCTGAGTTTCAAAACCTGGGATCGCCTGCGGTCTGACCTCATTTGCATCCTCCATAGTTTATAATATAGAAGTTTTTAAAGTGTTTTTTTTTTAATCTTAAAGGCTTTGAAGAGTAAGTATATATTTTTATGATTCCTTCCCGCCATCGCCATAAAAAAAAAACTCGGAAAACCTTGAATAAGACTAGAGTCTAAACAAACAATACTATTTCTAGGTTCGACGTATTCTGCTGCGTGCAAGGCACCAAGGCTGAGAGCGGCGCAGAGAGCAGCGAGGGCGCGCTGTACAACGTGTTCAAGCAGGTGTACGTGCCCTTCCTCATGAAGCGCGAGGTGCGGGCCTCCGTCATGATCGTGTTCTTCGCATGGCTCTGTTCCTCTGTTGCTGTGAGTATCAATTTAAAATACGTTTACATACACGGTGCAAGGGACATTGACGCGCAAACTGTTACCACACATTCAGCCCATGATTTTAGACCCCTAAGTAAGTGCCTTTTCACACGTCCCGGAAACCGGTACAGACGCCCGCACATCAAGCTATCCGCAACTGTAAATTTTCCCAATCAACTTTGAACCTTATATTATTTGAGCTTTAGTAAAAAAGTTGAAAATCTATTAAAGAAATTTGATAGATTGTAGTAGCTTGATGTACTGGCGTCTGTACATGGCTATACACTTCGCCGCCGGGTACCCGGCACCGGCTACCCGGTTGCCGGTACGTGTGAAAAGTCACTAAGTGTAGAAATTTTCGCCGGTTAGTAATAAAAACAAACGGCTGTTGCTTGCCAAAGTTCAAAACACTACAGAGTCAAAATGTATGGAACGGCTAATTTCCTATTAATAAATAGACAGTACTTTTCCCAAACAGTTTGCGCGTCGATAACTTCGCTCTGTATACCTTCCCGGGACATTACTGGTTTAGCCTGACTTTCCACCTAAACTTTGCAAGGAACCGTAGTGTTGAACAAGAAAAAATTCACCAATAGAATTTCTTCATATTCAAAATGAAGAAGGATTTGACCTTGTTCACAGCTGCACTGCTTTACACACCTCTTATAAATGGACCCTAGTGGATTAGTCTGTGTAAATTAAACGTAATTTGTTTCTGAAATGGATTAAAATCAGGACAAAACTATTATAAAACATCCCTACCACTTTTACCTAACCAAACTCGTAACTTTCAGGTTGCACCTCACATAGAAATCGGCCTCGACCAGGAACTATCAATGCCTCAAGACAGTTTCCAACTGAAATACTTCCAGTACTTGAACCGTTACCTCAACATCGGACCGCCAGTGTACTTTGTAATCACGGAAGGATTGAACTACTCGGATTTAGAAACGCAGAATATGATATGTGGAACGAGGTTCTGTCGACCCGACAGCGTTGCTATGCAGTTGTATTCCGGTGAGTTATAGATTTACATTCATACGTAACATCACGCATGCAATCACCGAATGACTAGACAGAGGTATACCTGAACACCCACATTTTGCCAGATGTAGTTTTTTGTAGTCTTATTACATTACAAAACGATTTACAGTACCCGGCGATAAATATTGCACATCGACCTTTGGAAAGAGACAATCGGCTAATTTCGGCTTCGTAGAGCGTTATCTCTGTCGCACGAAATACAAACAGTCCGGTATCTATTAGGAGCTGTTAAAACAATTATGATTTGCTTCTTTTGATAATTATTTTTATTCTTTGTATAATATGGTTTTGTGTAAAAAGGTCGATGTGTAATATTTATCGCCGGGTACTGTAGAATTCGTTTTTATATGCGTAGGTAAAGGCTTTGTGATGGGTCTTTTTCTACCATGTTTATGTCAAATACGTAAGTATTTATGCAGAGGGACGACACTCGTCAATCAAAGTCGCTAGCCTGTTGCACATTGGTCTATTGTTATAAAATGACTCCCCGGCGCTGGGAGGGGCGGGACGCAGCCCGCTCACCTACGTAGCGCTCGCACACATATGTAACAGTTTATTATGTGTTACAGCTTACAATACCCCGAACGAGACGTACATAGCGCAGCCGCCGAACTCGTGGCTGGATGACTTCTTCGACTGGGCCTCCTTGGGCGACTGCTGCAAGTACTTCCCGTCCAACTCCAGCTTCTGTCCTAGCAGCAGTAAGTATTAAACCATTAAAGTTTCTAAACATAACATCACACCGGTATGCTTCAAAGGGTTAGGGCAGAGGTATTCTTATGTAATAGAGGATGAGCCGGTTTCTCGGACACACGTCTAGGACTCCCAAAGAAATATTATTGAAAATTTTCTATGAATAAAAACATCTGTGACGTGGCCTGATCTAGGAATCGTTTCCAGGAGCTGCCGCGCTTGAAACTAGACTAACGAGAGGCAGACATTAACCTTTTGACCGTCACAGTCATGTACAGACGACAAAATGTCCCCAGCATGCCACGGTGCGACTACATGACAGACTGACGCCGAAGGCACGGTTTTGATTTTTTGACGTGTGGCGGTCAAAAGGTTAAAAGAATGTATGAAACCAGCTAACTCGTGGAGATCTATTCTTTATTCAACGATGACATCAGTCATTCGAGTAGCCTATAAGAAACTGCTTTGGCAAAAAAAAAAATTCTTCTCTTTATTTACACGATCCTAGACCATATTTAATACCCACCAAACAGATAATACTAAAACACCACTCCACAGAGGGCGCACCATGCAAGTCATGCAAGATCCCACTAAAGGGCAACGAACAGCGCCCCGATGTGTCAGACTTCCAGCGTTACGTTCCGTTCTTCCTACAAGACATACCCGACCCCGACGGATGCATAAAGGGAGGTCATGCGGCCTACGGACAAGCGGTCAACTACCACATGCTGAACAAAACTCAGGCACAAGTCGGCGCCACTTACTATCAAGGATATCACACAGTACTCAAAACCAGTCATGATTACTACTCAGCCCTGAAAGGCGCTAGGAGCGTAGCAGCGAATCTAACAGAAACATTGAACAGAAATTTGAAAGAACAAGGAAAGGCTAACGGGACGACGATCAATGTTTTCCCGTATTCTGTGTTCTACGTGTTCTATGAGCAGTATCTGACGATGTGGCCTGATACGCTGAAGTCTATGGGCATTTCCGTGCTGTCCATCTTCATTGTCACCTTCTTGCTCATGGGCTTCGACCTGTTTTCGGCTTTGGTGAGTTTATTTTATTTTCTAAAATATAATCGTTCAGTAAGTCTTAAGAGCGTTTACTCAGTACGGCATTTTATACAAACTTTCAAGCTCTTATTTTTCGAAATGAATGAACCGATTTTAATGAAACTTCATACGCATAAGCAGGATACAAAGGTCTAAAAAGTTAGTTAAGAACATTTCGAAAAATAGTTTAACAGCCTTTAAAGACTCAGATCTTGACATTGAGTAACTAGTAAAATAAGAAAAAAACTAAAAGAAAATACTCCTTAATTTTTTTTTTTTACATTGTCGTAGTACGTTTTTTATTATCTGTTTCTCCGATTGGTGTCAAGTAGTTATGTATCATTGTTCCCAGGTGGTGGTGATAACAATCACGATGATCGTGGTGAACCTCGGCGGAGTGATGTACTGGTGGGGCATCAGTTTGAACGCTGTGTCTCTCGTTAATCTGGTACGTAGTAAATGATCTATCTAATGAATAGTAAGTTAAGTCATTGTGTGAGCCTATTTTGTCCCACTGGTGGCAGTGATGATCCAGTCGTAGCGACCGCGATTTATCAGTAGCAGACCGTGGTTTTGAACCCAGACCGCACGCAGTTTACTTTGGCGAATTCATTTCATCACCAGTGCTCGTAAAACGACGAAAGACATCGTGAGGAAACAGGCATGTCCTAGAACCAGTTGTGGATATTGTATTGAACATTGATCTTCCCCGTGAAGATAGCGCCTTACCGCCTAAATGTTTGCCATGTTACCTACATTTATATTTAGAAAGAAAGAAAATTTGTTCATTCTGCACAAACAAAAACGCACATTGCAAAAAAAAATAAAAAAGACAAAATATACACATACAACATAGTCAAAAGCCTCATACTCAAGCTTAGAAAATTTTGATAATTTTGTCCATTGCTAAAGTTTGTAAACATGACATCACACCGGTATGCTTCTTCTTTATTTGCCATTTTATTTGAATTCAGAATCTCAAGATAATAATAATTATTTTTTGGAACAATAAACTCGATGTCTAACAAAACAAAGTTCAAATTCCATTTTAACCAAAATGTATTTAGAACCTTTTTCTTAAAAGTGGCCACTCAAAAATCAACTTTTAATACACAACCTTAAAGTAGATAGTTGAGTAAATAGCAATGGGCGTAAATTATCTGAGATTAAGGCCCGTATTAATAAACGTTACTCAGCCCAAGAGCTCGCACTTGTTATCAATCTTGACGTTATGATCGTATTAATAAACGTAATAATTTACGTACTCATGTTACGGTTTGGGTTTACGTTATCAGCCAAATGATGGACTAATTAATAAACGAAATTCTACATTTAAGTATGCAATAGATGCGTGCGTGGGTGGGCCGTGCGTGCGTACGATGCTTAAACTTGAATGTAGCCAGTCCGTGACTTGAGGTCGTGATTATAGCATCTAGCGCGAAACATGGAGTTTGTAAATATTTTTGGTGAAATTAATTATTAAGTAGAATACTGTGACGATATTTTATGGGCTTTGCAATATCGTTTACCAAAAATCTACAATTTATATGTTGAGGTCGGTCAAAATGCGTTAGTCTACTGCGAAAGTTGTATCAAATCCAAAAAGTAGACTATAACAATTCGCTGAAAATATTTACATAAACAACATACTTTTTTGCTGAAAATATACAAAATGGAAACGTAAAGATATTATTATTCTGTCTGCATTCTTACTTTTGCCATTTTTAAACTACATAAAAAACACGATTAAATCTTGATAAAAATTACTAAAATTGTGTTGCGACGTGAAAGTCAAGTGTTTGCAGAATACCCAATTTTTAGAATTAATAATTTATCATTAATCTCAAACAAAATTTTGCTTAGCGTACCTAAATCATTTATACTAGGCATTCTGTAGCAAACGATTACAAAATATTAAAAATAAAATCTACAATAAATAATTTGTCCAATAAATTAAAATCATTTGGAACAGCGAGCTCATACTGAATAAAAATTCAAATATAGAAACAATTCTAATAAAGAAACAACAACAAACCCTGGGCGTCCCTTAATTAATAGAATCAATTAAAGGACACCCTTAGTTGATTATGTAAATATTATGCTATGTCTTCATTTTTGGGTCCGATGTGACCTGGTACCGAGCCAGCGGAGGTTCGTGTGTTTGGGTCCAATCAGGACGCTTCCGAACTATACGGTTAAGGCTTTTTTGGGTAGAAACATGAAACACATGAAAATTAAAAAAAATACAAGAATTTCAAAAAATATTACGATAGCAATAACGAAATGTGATGAATGTTATTCTAAACTTCGGTCAATGTGACGTAATCGTTCACGAGATCAAGCCCTCGAGTACAGCGTCTTGAGGAGCTGATCTTGGTAACTGAGATACTATTTTCATGTGTTTATTAATTAGCAATGATCTTGAGACGTTGATATCGTAATAATGGCGTATCAAATGGTAACGCTTTTGAGTACTTCTTTGAGGAACGTTTAGGTAATAGGTAACACGGACTGGTGTCCGTAACTCCACGTCAATGCGCGTATTTTGCGTATGGGTGGGAAAATCGATCATTCGATCCACCCCAGCTCCTCAAGGAAGGCCAGCAACGCCTTGATGTTACTGACCGTCTCATGTAGGGTACCTGGGTTACCGAAGTACTTTGCCCTGTACGTGGCGACTACCGGGCAGTTTAGAAGCACATGTGCCGCTGTCTTGTCGTCCTCCATGCAGGCCCTGCACAGCGGACTGTTACTCCTATGACAAAGAGGTGTTTATTGAATGACCCGTGGCCAGTTAAAGCTGCAGTAACTATACGCAGCTTTTGTTAAGAATCGCAACATAACGCCCTCCCGTCCCGCAGGTGATGGCGGTGGGCATCGCGGTGGAGTTCTGCTCGCACGTGGTGCACGCGTTCAGCGTGTCGGGCGGCGGCTCGCGCGTGCGGCGCGCGGCGGAGGCGCTGACGCGCATGGGCTCGTCCGTGCTGTCCGGCATCACGCTCACCAAGTTCGGCGGCATCATCGTGCTGGGCACGGCCAAGAGTCAGATATTCCAGGTAAATATGTCTAATATATTTTTGTAACCTATTTGGCCGGTGTAATATGAGTTGTGTAACTATAACTGTGTTGAGGGAATAAATAAAAAGCAATTCGATCTTCGAATACATATTTTATGTTTTTCATTCGAATTTTTAGTTAGGTTTCAAAATTAAATCACAATATTGTCGAGCAATTTATAATAAAATTCTTATTAGGTTTGCATGCCATATAATTTGACATTATCAAGCAGATGGTGTAAAAAATACCTAACATTGTTTGTTTTTTAACAAAATGATTATTATAGGTCTCATGCTAGATGATTGGTGAGTAAATACCAGGGACTTGAAACGTTACACAAAATAACGTTACACGTAGTTCCAGTACCGATAATTTTTATCGTTCCACCATGATCGTAACAAAATTAATTCCTTGGCTATAACGATACTGACAAACGGAACAAAATCTTAAACGGCTCACTAACAACATGATCAATATATCGTTATTAGTATAGCGATATAATAACGTTATTCATTTCGATACTCAACTTTGCCAGCTTCATGACATAAAAGATGATGAAAAAGACGAAAGAGTATGAAGAATAACGTTACAAATAAATCTGTAACGTTATTACAAGCGGATAAGCTTAGCTGATACCTATAACGTTACATATAATATTGTTCTACGAAAACGATATTCTATAACGTTTTGTTTTGTAACATTATTGATATTTTTAGGTTTTAGTATCGTTACAAATTTTGGAACATTATACAATAACATTAGTGGTAACGGAACGAAATTCATTTCGTTTTCAATTCCATGGTAAATACTCCCGAAAACTTACTACAGGGCTTCAATCTGGGACTATAACAGTTACGTTATTCCAGGTGTTCTACTTCCGAATGTACCTGGGCATCGTAGTGTTGGGCGCGGCTCACGGCCTGATCTTCCTACCAGTCATGCTCAGCTATATCGGTAAGTGATATGTACCTTAGTGGCTGTGACGAGGCCCAATATGTGTTACTATGCTCATAACCTTGATGAGATCGTAGTTATTTATATGATCGTGGCTGGGCTTGGCTAAAAACGCTTTTACACAGAAGGTATACCTAAAGAAATAAAACGCTACCTTGTCAAACTAAGACCAGTTTTAAAATATTATTGTTTCTCGACGTGTAAAAGTGGTTTTACAACCAATTTACAGACAAACAAATAACGTGAGGAAATAAGTTTTGAAATAAAAAAAAAACTCATTTTAAATACACATACGTAACTAAGATCACCCACTTTTAAGGATCGGTAGCGAATCCGTATCCAAGAAACTAGTAGTCAGGGCATCTGACACCAAGCCCCTGACAAAACTACCTAACGACAGCTTCTTCTGTTGGCTATCAATCTCAGCTAATCAATTATCTAATAGGGACTTTCTTCGTTAATATGAGCTAAAGTATCACTTGCCAGGCCTCGTCACAGCATCTGTGTCCCGCACCCGCACACAATTTGTTTACAACATTATTATTATTATTTATATATTATACGTTATTTCTTTACGGTCTTGCATGCAGTGTCTTCGTTTATTTTTTATTATTTTATTACATTATTGTTTCTGCACATTTTTATTTCAACTTTCGCTTGTATATTGGACCTTTTTAGCCGATAGATGTTTTGACATAATATTCTATAGCTTTGAAAAGCGACACTCCGTGTATATTTATTTTGTTTTTTTCGCCTTTTCTAACTCATTAGTGCCTTACTAACAGTGGCGGTGCACGCACAATGGTCCACTTGAAGGATTAAGTGCGGAAACCAACTAAACCCATAACTTAGAACAGTGGCGGTGATTTCATTAGACGCTTGTGCGAGGAAAGTGTACAGAAACTCGCTGTTGGATGATAAAATATACAATACAAAGTCACAGGTGTTGTATTTGTGAACATATTATGAACACTAAGAAATAGTCAAGTGCTAATTTGGATCAGCATGCTTATCAGTTTTCATCTGATTATGATAATCCTATCATTTATATTTTGTTGTCATTCTGTTGTAACAAGTATGATTATAATTTAAATACAACAAGAGAGGTGTAACTAATCACTATCAAAGTCAATCAAATCTCCAATAAACCACAATTAGAATAAAGAACACACGATTTGCTTTTGTTTTTCATTTCATCGCTGCACTATCACACTTCATCGCACGTGACCACGTATTAAAAAGATTGCTATACTTACAATAGAGTGTGTTAACACGCATGTAGCGTCAAGTTCGTCAGGCAGGTGACTCGAGTCCTCGTTACAGGTTCGCCAGTGAACAAGCAGAAGTTGGCCAACCAGCTGCTGCGTGGCAAGGACGTGGCGGTGGCCGAGACGTCGCTCACAAGAGTAAGAGATGCGACGGGACACGCATACACCCAGTATAACTTTGAAACGCTTCCCGCGTGAACTTGACTATAGCGAGAATGAACCCGTACGTACTAGCGCAGAGGAGTTACTTACGTGACTTAGAATAGTGGCATAGCGATCGTGATGGACCATTCTAGACCATAGTTTAATTTTAACTTCAGTAACTAGAACTCATTATACACTAGCGTTTTTAATAATCTGTTCATTGAAATACCCGTTACAAGAACTTACTTAACAAGCGGGTATTTCAATTAAATATTATTTTCAGTTCAAATGCCTATTGAATCTAAAACGCATACCCATACAATACCTTGTAATCCGCTATCGTTCGCCATGCCTTCACATAAATAAAAATGATTGCCATTGATTTGCTCCGTTCATTCTCGTTACAAGTTCCCGTACTAACGCATCGGTGTGTTGTAAAGTGGGAAGGTGCTGCGACTCGGATGCGTCGAGTAGACTCATCAAACATTCAAGTAGTACAGGATAAAGTCCTATAGTATTATAGTGTTGTTGATACCCTTACAGCTATGGGACTTCTTGTGACTCAGACTGACCAAAACCTTTATAAGTATTTTTTTTTTAGAGATTATAGTCGAATTAGGTGTTACCATTAACAAAATTTAGTTTAAAAAATTAAAATCATATTTTATTTACGCCAAAGAATTGGTAATAGTGTCTTTTGGTCAGTCTTGAGTCACAAAAATGTCGGCGCGGGAATATGGTTCTCCGTTCTCTTCCCATTAATATTGTTGAAAGCATTTATTGTATACGGCGGTGCTTTGTGATTTGATACATTGTAACCTCATTTAATTTTATGATTAGTTCTTACTACCTACCTATTACATTAAGCAAGATCATAATATTAACCAGTAGTGAACTATTCGTTTGCAAAAGTGTTCAAATCGCAAATCCCGTGGCAAGGGGTTGGTTTCTAACCAAAATGGTTTTGGGGACACCCTTTTCTGTGTAAAAAAATTTCACAAATATAATATTTTTATTGTGTTATTTGCATGTATCGATCGTTGTATTCCTAGCTGTGTATCGGTAGCGATCATTCCTATTGAGTTCGAATTTAAATTTTTATTTTTTATTTATTGATGTATATCTATGATTTTGTGTCACTGCCTTTGTTTTGTTTGCACACTCTAAAGTACTTACATTTACTAGGAGACGCTTAAACTCTTTGAAGTTCATAAATAATTAAATGAATTTCATAATTATGGTATTTAACAGTTCAGGCTCAGAAAATAAAATAATTCATGGATTATTTCATACTTACACTTCAGTACTTAAAGCTTTGAACAAGGCAGTGTGGTAGCAAATATTAAATAACTATAAATAGGGTTAATATTTATTTTTTTATAATAATTATTGACTATTGGCGTAACTAAACAGGCATCAGGAGTCTAGTAAAATAGATATCCTTCACTTTAAAATATTATTCGATTAGTCAGAAACAAAAATGGTAACTATAGTATTATGCATAACATTATCCAAAATATAAATAATGTTCGAGTTATTTTTAACATTTAAAAAACAGTTTATAGTTTTCGCCTGTATTAGTACCCAATTGCAATTGACGCTAAATCTGTACCAAAATAAAAAGGGCTCTACTGAATTCCATTTGTGAAATATCAACAAATTAATATTTTATTTGCACGCTTTTTATGTTAGAATAAGTTCGAACAATCAGCCTTTGTCTTAAATTAGATTGCTTGTGTGTGAGAGAAGTTGACGTAAAGAAGAAAAAAGAAAGTATGTGGGAGGGATGAAAAAAATAATGATTCGTCGTGTGCATAGATTAGACTCAAAGAGTAGAGACTATAGAGTACACCGTGTGCTAAAACCATAGTCTTCACAGTGTGTAGAATTTGCCAATATACTAAATTTTGGCATTACATCGGTGGACGTTGTGATGTAGTCGTTAACAGTATTAATGTGTATGGAATAAAACACCAGTGCTCCGATTAACATTTTTTTTAATAAGATATATGTTATATATTTTTCATTGTAAGGTCTTATAGAAACTCATTGTTGTAGACTTTTTCGAAGGCAGTGTCATCAGTCGGAGAGATCCGTATCATTCATACTTATGGTCAATTTCTCCACATTACAACTTAGGCTTTGTGTAAAGCACATTGTATTGTTTTTTTTTATTTATTTTTTCTCCTAAACTCTGACTAACAAAAGGGTTAAACGATAAAGTACTAATGGTATAAAGCTGACGCTTGGTGTTGGTCCACTCGCTCCTTCAATAATAGAAAGCTTTAAATGCAAGGAGTATCTGTCTTTACAGGTACAACTGTAAAACGACACGGAAATTACGAACAAATGATATTAATTTTAGTTCAATGACTTGTTTGTTTTGTACAATCTGTATTATTAATTTGTGATCCTTCAGAGATTTCGATTACTTTAAGCTCCCCTCTAAGTTCCTACTAAACATAAAATGTTATAATTTAAACAAATATATTCCTTAGTGAACGCCAAATGTTGAATGAAATTGTTAAAGAAATTATCACAAACGATAGGAATCTCTACTTAATGTTAGTACTTACTTAATTTAGAGGGAAATAGTTCTGTATCTAAAGGCACCATATTGTCAGGCAGATTTTGTGATAATAAAAATAAATTATGCTTTTTTTAATTATTTGTTTTTGTTTTATTTTTTAGTTGTAAAGCACCTATGCATGGTATGAGTGCACAGCTCAGTGTTGCCAGGTATGCATTTCATTTATGCATGTATAGGTTGACTCATGAAACATGTTGCTCATTTTAAGTGCAAATTGGCAAGAAGATAACATTTCAGACACATGTAGTATACTAATACAACGCTATTACACAGTAATTGCTAAAGAATTGGATGTTTCCAGTACGTTTTGCACATAAGCATGGTCTAACAAGCCAGCATGATCATTCAGTATTTACGATCACCACATAAAGCATAATAGAAGACGTATGTAGGTAAATAGCATATCACCAGGTTGAACTAGGAAGTACAGGTCCAATGTACAACTGATAACAAAATTTAATTGATAACTTTTTCCTATGCCTAAGGAGCTTCTCAGCCCGACTCAAAACAACGTAAGGATTACTTTTTTATTACAAAAAGCACTATCACTTAGTTTGTCAAGTTGTCAAAACTGACTGAAGTGCACTAAATGATCGTATTTTCTTATAAATGTTCTAATTTTAACACATTAACTGTCTAGTTTATATGATGCACTGGGTCCGCGTGGAAAATTACGACCCACTTCCTCTCGAAGAGAGAACGCCTGTGTGATTGTCCCTGCAGTGCGAACATTATCGGCTGATAAAAAAAAATATTATATGATTCACGCCAATTCATTAACTATAGTGTGCTACGCAGACAGTCAACGTGTTAAATATAATAGAACAATTTATAAGATATACAAAAAATATATTTGTGCACAATAAATTGACAAAATGAAATTATGATTTCATCACGAGTGCGTGTTACCCTGTTGACTGTTCTTTTTTCATTAAAACCAGTAGGAAGTCACTCGCATACCGTTATCTCGTTAATTGATACCGCTTTGAGTTGATACGGTAATATCATCGGTGTCACTCATGACATAATAATACCGATTATTCCGGATATTGATATCGTTATCTGATAATGATAGCATTATAACATGTATTTGAATTAATATTTAATCTCAATGATCTTTTGCTTTTCATAACTAATAATGACTTTTTTTTGTTATAAATTACACGACAATTTCATCGTCAAACATTCAGCCTAATATAATATACCAAGTTGCTTTTCCATCTACGAAGGCACTTGGGCTCACCCATGTTTAATTTTTAGAGCATTTGGTTATGCACCTGTGTTCCGCATATTACCGGTGAGTTTTCTCAGAAAGCTACCCGGTTTCATCCAGTTCTTATTAATTATAATAATGTAAAGCAAGCATGCATGACTGTATCTACAGACATTTTTCACTGTCTACCATCGTTTACGGATGTTGTATATATCTAATCTCTGAAATCACTCCACCTATTCGTTCATGCTTGTTTTCCACGTCTGATGAAAGTAAATGTACCGCATGATAAATTGGCAATGTTTCATGTCACATTTCTAGATGTTGCTGTATTTTCAAAACTTTGGCATGAATATATTTCAGTCGAGCTGTTGAAGATACATTATGGTTTAGGATATTGTTGCTGTGTTTATAGGGGACTGTGTAGTCCATGATGGATGTCATGACAATTTGATGTTCCGTCAGGCATAACCCGTCGTCGGGGACGTTGGCGAGTGCAGTCGCGGCGCGGCCCCACCTACGGCAGTCTAGAGGAGACCCCGAGAGAACCGCGCGCCTCCAGCAGCGGCACCGTCAACGGCCTCACCGATGAGATGTGAACCTCACACATGAACTAAGATTTAAACAATACGGTGAGTCACACCATTTAGTTACATCGATTTCAGAATAATATAGATGGCGCTTAAAGCCTTATTGTATAAATCTTAGGCCTGTATTAGTGAAAGACAATGGACTCGAACAGTAAATTATGTAGCGAAATTTTAGTGTAATTTAGAAATGTAAAATGACTGGATATGTTTTGACGAATCACGAATTACCATTTTGAACCTTAGGCTTAGGTTTGGTATTTTTTAATATGCTGTGGACAAAATCTGTCGCGTTTGAAGGAATATGTACCTACCCGTCAAGATAGCTATTCACTTGTGATATGTACATTAGAAATAAGAATCTTAAATCTTAAGTATTTAGTTTGTACCAAATCATAGGGAATCTATAAAATAATTTGGGAGCTTTGTAATTTTTATATAAATTATATTTTAAAGGACTCATAGTATCAAATATGAAATAAAATAAAATAAACTTATAAAAATGTAGTTCTATAATTATTTTATTTATTTTTTGTTTAGCAAAGAGAGTAATTTTGAAAATGATTCATTAAAAAGGTTTTGAATAACTATTTAAATTTATGCTGCTAACAGCAATGTTATTGAAGACTAAAATACTTGATTTTAGTTATCTTCTGCTGCTATTCTGTTCGGTTTAGTTTGAGCTTGGACAGAAGCATTGTAACAGACAATTTTGTAGAAGAACCAATAAAGAGTTCAACTCTAATGGTATAATATAACTATCAGATGAAAACGGCTGTGATATGATGTATTATAAAACTACTACAAAGTTATCTTTTACAGAATGTTTGTTAGCAAGCGTCCAAAAACAGGGCAGTGATGTTTAAAGTATTAATAAAAACGCGAATATATGTATATTTGTAAATAAAATAAACACCGATATTTCTGAATAGAAAAATCATTGAAAAAGTTACTTCCGAATTTCAACCGAAACTTGAGTCCGACACTGTTAGGTATGATATTACATTAATTATGTTTCTCATAGCAACTGATAGAGTAGGATAAGTTGTATAATAAAATATGTATAATGGGAATTATATTCTGGGTAATTTTATGCACCATAATAATTATGCACTTCTCATAAAGGCCTGTTTACACTGTACTGCAAGCGATGAGTAAGTTGAAATAAGAGGTGTTGTGTATCAGGGTCAAATAAATTGAGCTAGCGTAACTTCAGAGACGGGATGATTATCGATATCTAAACACAATATAACAAAAAAAAACTAAACTCATTCTAGTAACTACAGCTGATTACGAAATCATCGCCCGGGGTAGTGTAGTTACTTGAAATTTTGAGTTTAGAAAATCGGTGTTTTTTTTGTTTTATAAAGAAAAAGAAAAATTGTTTATTCTACGCAAACAAAACGCACATTACAAATAAAAAAGACAAAATATGCACATACAACGTAGTGAAAAGCCTCGTATTCAAGCATAACTAAATAATGTTGACAATTTTGTCCATTGCTTGATGTCAGGGCCAGGGACCAAACACAACACACATTTATTGACATTGATAATATAAATTAATCCGTGATGCACCCGCTACACTGGCATAATAATGACAACAAAACAAAAACAAAACGCCATTTGCAGAGTGGAAAAATAACTACAATTTTTAACAAACAAACATCAATAATAAGAAGTCGTTCCTCAGCAAAATGCTGTGACTTCGGACGAACTTATCTTTATCGTGTTTAGATAACGATACCCAATCACATCTGTGAAATTTCGCCAGCCAATTTAATTTGACAATGTACAGTCTACTTCCCTAATCGCTTGCACTATGTAATGTGTGAGCGGTTCTCCAATATAACAAGACATGCTATAATGGTCGCGTATCGTTAGAGTCGTAGAAATACTGATCAATAGGATATTGTGACAAAGTCAGATGTTTATAATCAATCTATTTGTAACCAGTAGTTAGTGTACCTACTTTAGTTATACTCTAAATATACAATTCGAGTACCTACCCAAAGGTTAGATTAAAAAAAAAACATATTACTAAAGGCTTTCAATGTTTAGAAAAAATGTAATAATATTTTTTTTTAGGTTGGCAACTTAACTAGGTATAGATTTGTTTGAGGTTGTTTTGAAAAAGAAGAGAATCGGGTAATTTAAACTATAAGGAAAAAGTCAATTCGTTGTTGAAATATGTTATTGGGACTAAAGAATGCTTGTGTAAAAGCTTGTATAGATCGAACGATCTTATTTAATGATGTCTTGACTGCTAGTGTAAGGTTAGCAAAGCTTTCTGTGGGCCGTGCCTTCAAGAGTCAATTTGACGCTAAAGCATAGACTAAATTGTGAATATCGATACTTTTAACTGAAATCGATTATGTTTTTCTAAAAATGAAACATGGATACAAAACTATGCTTTATTAGTTATTACGCAAACGAAAAACTGCCATGCGAGTTTAAAAGTGAGTATTCCATGAAAATACGAAAGTAAACATTTTTACAGTTGATTAATGACTGTGTTGCTTTCAAAATAATATAGTATTGCGGTATCATCGTTGGTGTTGCCGACGGCGAAAAAATTTAAGGGTAAAAAAGTAAACCAGAAACTCTTCTTTTTTTTTAAAGATTTCTTAAAATGACACACGATTGGAATTAATGACTGGATTTAGAAATATATATCATAGTTATTAAATGTCATAATACAATTGTTGTATACAAAGGCGGATCGAAAGCGTAACTTAAATAAAAATTAGCCTTTTGTACTAAATTATCATGAAGATATCAGTTGGATGGTAGCAAGTATATCACTCGATGAATCTTCCTTATTTTAGCTGACTCCTGTAAACAGCCTAACTCATTGTTTAGATTCTATACTATTTGTGTACAGACGCCAGCACATCAAGCTACCCGAAACTGTCAAATTTTCCCAATCAACTTTGAACCTTATGCTTTAGGGATAAAGTTGAAAATATATAAAATAAATTTGACGGATTTTAGTAGCTTGATGTGCTGGCGTCTGTACAAAAATTATTATTCATTATTGTAATAAGTATAATTCTTATAAACTATTTACCTCTGTGGAATCTATTTTCTGAACGTTTTTGTAAATACCTTTATTATTTTAATTTACACGATACATCCTTCGATTTTGTTAAATATTCTGTCACACTGATGGACAACGCATAAACAAGTATATTTTTGACCATTTTACATCTTGTGGTTAGGTATTGTACCTACTCCATGAAATGGTCTACTAGACAAATTGATCCCCCATATCCTTGGGTGTTTTTATTTTTGTTCGACCTAATATAAATTGTACTTACTAATGTAGGTATACAAATGTAAATGTATATAAAGGTAAATAAAATATTTGATGTCTATTTAAAGTTTTTAATAGTGTAATTTGTACGTATTATCTGAAGTCTATGTTTCACGAGACATTCTATGTATGTAAAATCTGTGTAATAGAATTTTTAATAAAGGAGAAAATCAAATATTTACGTGATTTTCAATTTGATTATCGTTCTTGTTAGTGATTTGTGGCCATAACACATCCAGTGTCTAGCGTGTTTTTATTTAACTGGGTCAGTATGAAGAAATCGTATCCATATATAATAATATAGAAATATAACCATATCCATTAAATAATATAGAAATATAACCATATGGGCAACAGGAAAACATTGAGGCTGGACTGAACGATGGAATATGTGTACCTAATAATAAATTAGACAATTGAAAAACATAAAAAAAAAACAATAATTTAGATAGTAACAATTTATTTTGGTATACATATTTCCATTTTTAACAAAAAAAAATTTTACAATAAAATTAATTATGGATACATTTTAACACCGAGGTGACTAGATTCATTTTGTATGTTTAAGCACAACATATCCCGCACATTCCCCACAAACTTCATTAAAACTAACTGCCGTTGCTTATTAATAGTAATAAATTAAATTCGCATGAAAACCAGATGGTTTCTCGTTCGTTTTACTTATTATAATAATTATATTGATACCATAAATAAAAAAAGAAAGGGGGAAATCAACATTCCAAAAATCTTTAAAAAAAAAAGTCTCACAATAGACACATCAAATTCACATAAAACGAAATACACCAATGATTAATGATAATTAATATTTAGGAAACTTAAAGGACGGGAATACAAAATATCTAAACAAATCTCTAGCATTGTAAAGACTAATCACGACAAGAAATAATAATTAATAATAGGTAAACAAACGTTTTGAAATCACCCAAATGAAGTATAGTCAGGAAACTTTACGTAATTCAGAACGCATCACAGAGTTTAGACTAGCATTATTAAGGTTTATTTTTAGAGAGTATCGACGCAGCGTTGTGTATTTTCGGCGCGTTTTCCGCACTGCGTTGGAAATATAAATGTAATTTTGTAAACACGCATTCGTCTGAAATGTGTTCACAAATACGAAATAAATAATTATGTTCCCACTTTGAAAGACAGTAATGTAGATATAACTTTAACCGGTAAAATATACAGTATAAAAAATGTAATATATGATTTCCCAACTCGCTAAAATGTTGAAAATGATTAGTTGGTAGAATTTCATCAACATTTAGGTTAGGTAGTAGGTAATATATGGTAGGTGTCTCAGTCATAGGTAACTTTAAGCCTAACTAGAATAAGTAAGGCTATAATTATAGTTCTAATGGTCCAAATAGATGTATCGCTTGGCAGTTGTCGCCGTCATCACCCAGGAACTGAGCGAACAGCTCTTGGTATCTCGATAGTGTCAGCCCACCTTTCCTTCTGTCATCGTCCTGGAAGAAAATTGTAGTGTCAACATCTAGTAAGTACCAAAATTGTAAAATATAGTTTGTATCATACATGGCGATATCATAATAACAGTAATAGCCTATGCTAATTTTCAGACTGATGCTTTAATTATATGTTCAGAATAATCTTTGTCAACTTTGTCTACCTGTGTAGGTAGATCAATCTCTAGTTAAGCTCCAATAGTGTACAGAATTGGTTCGCGTGCACAGACGCCAGCACATCAAGCTACTACAATCTGTCAAATGTCTTTAGTAGATTTTCAACTTTATCGCTACAGCATAAGGTTCAAGGTTGATTGGGAAAATTTGACAGTTTCGGGTAGCTTGATGCGCTAGCGTGTCTACAATCACCCTTTAATTTAACTGGTTAACGCTAGCTCTACATATTTATAACTCCTAAAAAACAAGATCCTACAAATATCTATAACACGCTTTTATTTGGCTCCTATCGCCTCATCAAATCTTCGTTAATACCTTACGTCACATGCCACGGTACATCTCCTTTCATGAGACACCTGTAGGCACGGGAGCATAAATTAACGTCCGCCTGCCAATTTACTTGTGATCCCGGCAGTAATTACTTCTGAAGCGTGGAAGAAGTGTTAACTAGAAGATGTGCCTACAGTGCCTACACGTCCGCACGCAACCATTGGCGATGCTCCAGGAAGAAAGCTCTTTTTATTATTTTATTCGTCTTGTTGCATAATTTTATTTCTGGTTATCGCTTTTTATAACGCACTAGCTTCCGCCCGCGGCTTCGCCCGCGAGGTACGTCACTATTTTGACCACCTGTTTTTAGACGACAAGCAGCGCCCCGCGGTTTCACCCGCATAAGTATCGATCCCGTAGGAATATCGGGATAAAAACTATCCTATGTCCTTCCCCGGGATGCAATCTATCTCTCTGCCAAATTTTATCGAAATGCGTTCAGTGGTTTAGGCGTGAAAAGGTAACGCAGACAGACAGTTACTTTCGAATTTATAATATTAGTATGGATTATTTTATTATCTATGTGGTTATTTCTGTAGCGTTTGCTATATTTAAGTCTCTAAAGATATCGTACAAGACGTTTAGTCCACTGTTGTTGTGGTTATGCTACAAAAAATTGTTTATGATGTTTTATCGTTCAGTTCCTAGAAGTATGGACGAAAGTAACACATCCTAAATAAAATGTAAAGCAAGACAACGTTGCTATTTCATAAAATATTGACAACGTTTACGCATTACTCTTATTTAAATATCCCATTCATAATTTTCCTGTAACTGCGAGTTATGGTAGACGTGTTAAATGTAAGCAAGCTTTAAATCATTACAAAATTAGACATTTTGTAGAACTTCAAAGATGTTGTTTGATTTATTCATGAATTAATGACATGAGTGCTATTTAAACACTATTGCATTAGATCATATGATTAGGTGCCTACCTTTATCATCTATATGATATTATATATCTATCTGCACTTAGTTCTTAAAATCTTACAACCAATTTCGCGAAAAACTCGAATATATTCTGGCTTGGCTTCGTGCCGCCTGCACCAGTATGTAATGGATAGTTGCACTAGGCTTATAATGGAGATAATTGTGAGTGTGAGGGACTGTTAAAAGCTGATTATTTAGCATCTCGAGATTTGCAATGAGGATTCATCTCAGCCATGTCAAAATTTACATCAGAATCGGTTGCCAACGCCACATGGCTACTATGGCTAGGTAGTAAGTATTTCTAGAACGCCGGGTATTAGTACACGATCTATATTTTGAACATGATTGGCATACGGCTTCTGTACGGCAATATATCAAATTATATCTGTTTAGTTATTAAGGGCGATGGGAACTTTCCTGGGTACGGGAAATTATTTTAAGAAGAGCTTTTGTCTTTTAATCTTTGCCCTGTAGTGGGAAAACATCCTACTTCCTACTCATCATCTGCGTAGTCTTTTCCCAACTATGTTGGGGTCGGCTTCCAGTCTAACCTGATGCAGCTGAATACCAGTATTTTACATGGAGCGACTGCCTATCTGACCACAACCCAATTACTAGGTACCTAATACGTTACCCCTTGGTAAGACTGGTTGTCAGACTTTCAGGCTTCTGTCGACCCGTAACGACTGTCAAAGATCCACGAATGACAACGTCCTACTTAGTCCTACTATCATGCTAATATTATACCTAAACGCGAAAGTTTGTGAGGATGGATGGAAGGATGAATATCTGTTACTCTTTCACGAAACTACTGAACGAATTTTGATGAAACTTTACAGTAACATAGCTTATAGGTACATCAGAATAACACATAAGTTATAGGATACTTTTTATCCCGATATTCCCACGGAATCGACACTTATGCGGGTGAAACCGCGGGGCACTGCTAGTAAGCTATAAATAAATAATAATATTGTCTTTTGCCAGGGAAACGACAAAACTAAGGTTTATTGGGCATAATTTATGATAGAACTAAAATGAAGAGATTTAATATCCCAAGTCAAGATTAGTGACCAATGCTCAATTAATTCCTGTACTGGTTGGCCGCTTATTATTACGATTGATTGGAGCATATGATTGCAGCATATAAACAATTTTGCGATACGTCTATGTGGTAGTTAAATAAATTTAAAACAAAATGACTGAATAGTAATTAAAGTAGAATTGGTAGTTGGAAAAATTAAATTGTGATATCGCATATTTTAGGGATTCAATAGGTTTACTTTATGAAAATGTGGGTAGGCTGACAATATTTTGACTCCGTTATTAAGATCAGAAAAAACGGTACAGAAAAAACTTCTTGAAGTTAAATGGTTGTTTCAGTAATCACATACTGCAAACTTTACCAGTAACATACATTCCGCTAGGGTAACGCACACATATCAGCCTGAGAGGTGCATTCAGCATTACCTACATCAGAAAATTAAGTGGACCGCTTCAGGTAAAGGATATACGGATGCCAGCAACGGTAGGTAGGTACGTCATATAGGTATTTTAAATACATACATTGAGTAGGGAGTTGAAAGCGTCGTCTATCACTTTGATGTCCTCCAACACCATCCGTTGTACACAGTCGTATCGATACTCTTCTATCGCGATAACTCCATCCATGTTTAGATCTATCATCCTGAAGTTGGTCTCTATGAAAGCTTTCATGGCCTGAGGGAAGTCCTCATATCTTCGGCCAACGCAGCTGTTCTGTACTGCCTGTTTGAACTCGTCGACCGTTATTGTACCGTCCTGCAAAAACTTATAATTGAGAACATGCTGTTCGGTGTTACAAGATTAAATAAAAGCTGGAAGCGTGTGCATGGCTGTGCGTGTGTGTAAATTGAAAATTAGATTAATTAATATACAGGGTTATTGGTAAAACATTAACAACCTCATAAGAGGTCATTGTAGTCGGGTTATTGTACATTCGTCACAAAATAAATTCGTCACATTTTTTAAACTCCATACATTGAAAGTGTATTCGTCACATGCATAAAAAATATGTGTAAACTCGTCACAAGTCTGCATAGGTACATGTTTTTTGCATAAAGTACTGGTAGAAAACAAAGTTATTGATTTTTGGTGCTCAAAATGAAAATGATTTCCAAATTTTTGTTTTCTCCTGCGCTCCTGCACATGCTATCACGCGCTCGGTCGCTCGCTGTATCTATCTCTTTCTAGCCGTACCGGTCATGTTATACCGGAAGATGTTATTATTCCACAAAAATATCAGGAAAATCAGCCTATTGCAATAAATATATTGTAAGTAAAAGTGCGCCTTTTTATTTAGATGCAAATTACAAAAAAAAAAGATGATCATGATGATGTCACGCTGTCAATATTCCGTATATTTTAGCTGTAAGTAGAACTGTGATTTTTATGTGAATTTCTATGATTACCTATGAAAAATAAAGAAATAACGTTTTATTCTTTATTGTTTGATTTTTCTGCTGTCTGTACGGAAATAAACAATATGGCGGATTTTCTTTCATAAACATAGAGTTGTGACGAGTTTACACATACTTTTTTTCGTGGCGAATTTACTTTGTGACGAATGTACAATAACCCTTGTAGTCATAGAATACTCTTTATTATGTAGGTACACCATATAAATTACAGACATAAATATAGAAACTACAAAGGGTGACACAATGGGCGGTCTTATCGCTTAGAGCGATCTTTTAAAGACAACCTTAGGATGGATTTAAAAAGACAAACTTTTACTATGGGTCCAAACCTGCAATCGTGAAAAAAAAATCAGCTGTTCCCTACATTTATGTTCGTATAACTCGTCAAAATGTAGGGCACATCTGATTTTTTTTTCGCGATTTCGGGTTTGATCCCATAGTAAAAGTTGTTCATAATGATGAGTACAATGACCTCTTAAGAGGTTGTTATTGTTAATGTTTTACCAATAACCCTCTATATTTTCTTGTTAATTAACTACTGAATAGTTGAATTATTGGTTTAGATTGTGTTAAAATTATATTGGACTAACTACTCAAACAACATCTACTAATACAAGGTCAAATAATACTTTTTCTCAAATAGGTATAGTACGTAACTATATCATATCTTCATAAGTTTAAACGTGGGAGTGTTGTGTCGATGTCGAACACCAGTTCGGAAACTGGATATTTTTACACCACTGAAGGTGATCAGAAAAAGTTCATGACTTTTTCATGATGGCAACTCGTAAACTTCAGTAGGTAATCTGCAAATTGGAAAATGGGTATAATTTTCACGTGTTTAACTTCTACCCTGGACTGCCTGAACTTTAGTTCTTCTACACCAAGATAGGTATACCGCAATAACTATTTCAGGAGTTTTTCAAGCAAACATTCACGAGACTGCACAAAAGCAAACCATCACCAGGATGCAGAAGTATTTCTAGCATCTACAGATAGATAGTACAGACTACAATCTAGAAAGATATAGCATTATTGCGTCCACCGAAGCGTTGCCGACATCGCGTAGTGTACTTGTAGTGTGGGAAACCGACATAGTCTGGAACCTTGTCGAAGTCCGCGAGCTGGGCGATCTCCTCCCACAGACTGAGCATGACGTGCTGGTACTTTGCCAGGCGAGCGGCGCTGCAGTCGCCCTTGCCTTCGAGCACGCACGTGCGAAGGGCCAGGCAGTGGAAGTCGTGTGCGTCCAGGTAGCCGTTGTTATCGATATCTGGACACAGGTTTAATAAAGATTAGAATGTGACTTTTTTTGTCATGGGTAGACAGACTTATAGGTCTCCTGCTATTGTCGTTATCCTCTTGGCATTGTCTTATTTTCCTTTAAACTACGAGTAGGTACGATAATGACAATGAGCTCTGAGCTGCTCCCATACATAGGAGCCGGGAGCGGGGTGCAAGAGAATCCAATCGACCCTAGGTGGTGTGCTAACATTATCAAGCTTGCTTCGCTCCCTCTTGCATCCTTATACTCTATCTTAATTCTTAAGCTTCTTTTTATATGTAATTCGACACTGGTAGACCTCTTTCTGTATGCATGGATAAAATAAAACCTATCCCATTCGAGGTGATGTGCAAAAATGTGCTAAAGATCACTCTCCTGGAAATAAACTTGCCGGCGCCCATGCTCCGATAAATAATTTAATCGTTAAAATGCTGTCAGTTACCTATATCATTTACGTGATGATTTAGTTTTCATGTCAACACACGAAACTCGCGCTAGGGACAAGTATGAGGTTCATTAACATTGTATCAAAACATGCCGATCCCCAATCTGTGTCGCAACGAGTTAGCAAATGAGCCGCAGCTGCCCAGTTGGCTGCAGTAGCATGTAAACAATAGGCAACTATTAATTTAATTGTGGCTACTCATGCCAAAGCCCAGGGATCATTCATTTCACAATCGTGAACGATTTTTTAAACAGTAATCTTAATATAATGATGTCGATGATTAAGTGCGCGGATGTTCAACGGACAGTGGAAGTTTAAGTACATACATCAATATCAGAATTTGCCAATCATAAGAATAGATTTAATGTTAAAATAGTCGATGAATACATCTAGGAACTTGGGAAGCACGTGTACACCGATACGTAGCTGGCTATAGGTTGAAACCAGCTGGGAAATGATTTGGGCAACAGACACAACAAAGTGGCTGGGACCTAATTAAAAATGAGAAGCTTGAGGGCGATCACCTTCAGCATTCGAAAATAGAATCGAAATGTAAATGAATGTGTACTAACCTTACCAGTTGACAATAACAAAAGCTTTAAAAAAAACAATGCCAGATCATCGACAATACTTTGCAATGTTTTGTGTTTATCGAATGCCAGAAATGAACAATAACAGAGGGTAATTATAAGTGGAATCCAATTAAAGCTCATCAGATAGCTCTTACCGAGATTCTCACCTAATTAACAGCTCCCTAGTCCGAATTCTAGCCAATAATGATGTCCCAAAAAGTGTTAATTGATTATATTACCTATCGGTATTGAGGAGTGGGCGTAAGAGATTGTTCATTGAGCACTAATAGCTGTCCTACAAAGACAATTTAAGTTTATAGTATACTGGGGTATAGTAAAAGAGTAATTGTGAAATCTTGGCAGGCTCGACACACGATTTCGTGGGTGCGGTCCATTGTTAATAGAATGATGACCGACTACTATTGCTCCACGAATTCTGCACAGGTTACTGTCATCAGTCATGTTTGGCTTGATCTTTATAAAAGTAAGTATTGCTTTAATGCATGTTTTGTGCAGTTCAGTCGCTCCATGGAGAGTTCTGGTATCCAGCTGCCAAACCTAGATAGGGAAAAGGTTAGGCAATGATGATGCGAACCTTTTACGAACCTATTTATTCGAAAGATTGGCTGTTTTATAAGAAACCAACCCTTGTGCGATCTCCAGAACGAAACACCTTTTTAGGAAATTGATAGAGACCTAATTTGTCCATAGATATTATGTTGTGTGAACTGTTTACTCTAAAAAATGTTATGATGATTCGAACTCATGGGTGCGCTCAAAAAGCTGTTGTCGCGTTTATCTATTGGGCACAAGCGCGACTACTGAGCGTGAGGTTTGATTACCAGTTCGAGTAGTAGGTATTATTTATTTATTTGTAGGAGAACCAACAGCTATAACAGAAGCATCACAATTGTTTATGAGACATAAAGCCTTTCACAGGTTCTCACGGGTAAAAACAGAAAATGTAGTAGAAATCTTAGGATCACTAACAAGCACGATATAATTATAAGAATACATTTAAAAGGTATCTTTAAAAGCACTAATAATTTTAACGTGTCTAATGGCAGTGTTACGTCAAAGTCCATTAAAGTTATACGTGTCTTAAGGTGCTTAGCCTAAACAACTGATAATACACTGTTTTGTGGTAGTAAGGTAGAATTTTTGGATGTAATGTTTAAATAAGAGAGGGTCGATTTTTTCAGTGTTTATCGTAATAATGTGCAACTAAACATAACTGGGGATGTGGCGAAGGCGATGGTGGATGTAAAAATATGTTAATATTTTTACATCCACCATCTACTTATAACTTCTCTATACCTCTGCCTGCAAAACAATTGAATTGCATTGCTGTGAAAGTTTTCATAGGGAAAGCCGGGCATGTGTGTTGAAAAAGAAACGTAGAAAGAACGAGTGAGCTTCCCGTTCATACATAAACTACGGAAACATTTGTAATTCCTTGTACATATAATTAAACTTTAACGCAATCATCATTAGAAAAGTAATGGTTCTGCAAATTGTTAGCTGTCTTGTTGATTCATCAGCGTACCTAGACTGATAAGATGAATGAATCAGTGGTGTTCAAAATCTGTTATTTAGTAACAAACACGTAAACTTGTATCTACCGTGTAAAATCATCGCGTCAGGCCGAAGATAAATTAATTTTAAAAATAAAGACAAGCAGCTGGGTCAAGTCCAACGATACAAAACAATTAACCGATTGTTTTGATACTTTGTAAAAGAGACGTAGGTGACCCTACACATAAATAAAAAACGTCAAACTGGAATTTATTCAGTTTACAACAATTTTAAAGTATTTTTTTAATAAACATAATGTTCACATTTGAAATTTAGACTTAATTTTTGAAAAAGGGTAAAAACAAAGAAGTGGGAGTTATGTGGATGTCAATCCAACATCGCAATTTCCTGCTGGACATTACTCATTTAGGTAAAAAGGTATTTCTTCGCTATGTTCTCTAATCAGCTGGCCTGTACCCGCACAAAAATACATAACAACAAATATATGTATGTAGGCAGCCGCAAGTTTCCAGCCACGTCCGGAAAATCTATCTATCAACGAATGGAATCACGCAATTAAACATTGCAAAAACTTACCGTAAAGATATTTCACAACAAACTCAACTCTGTTTCCCCAGGAGTACGCCATTTTGATTGATGAACTGTTTGGTGTGTTTAGAAGTTTCGTGTGTCGTTGTCCCGGGTTGGTTATAGCGAGCTTATAGTAGCGCGGCGGCGGTCGCGACTCAACTGACGGCCGCCGCCCGCGCCTCTCCGTTCCGAATAAACCAACAAAATTAACCAATATTACAAAGACGACCACGTCACCACGCGACACCCTAAATATCTACGCAACGCCGTGGACAACCTGCTAGCTGTTTGGCAGGGACACTACGGGCCCAGCTTACTGCACAGTGGCCTCATCATTGCAAGGTGCGACTTTTTATATCCACTACCAATCAACGGGTAATTATAACCGCTGTAATGACTAATGAGTATCACGTTCTTCTCTCTAGTTGCGACGAGGTTCATTATTTAGATACGGAATTATATTATATCCTCCGTTATTGCTGGTGCAGTGTGCAGCTCATCTTCAAGCCTCTTACCATTTGCTGCCATATAAGTTAATTATGGTGCTAAATCATAAGGAGAGAGAGAGTGTATACCTACTTTCCTTTTATAATTTCAGCATACCCACAGCAGTCACCTAGCCGTGAAGCATGGTGATTGTAGTAATAGCAGGTACTACGGATAAAATCTGCGTTCGTTCCTTGCAGAAATTTTTAGTTTTTAACCTACAGACTGAAATGATGGCGTCAGAAGAGAACTGTATTTAGACTGACTGGGACAAGTGAGAGGCAGGCTCCTCTTATCCATTGGGCACGCTGGGCAAGTGCCCAGGGCCCGCGAACGACGGGGGCCCCGGCCTGACCACGAAAAAATCATTTTTGTAGCCACCGCCGCCGCCGTCCGATTCTAAACATTATTAGTACCCGATTCAATGACAAAATAATTGATTTGCAGTGTGATTTGCAATAAGTTTCTAATACCAACATACAAACGTATAAAATATTAGTATTATGTTTCTTTTATTGGTTTTGTAGCAGAATATTTGAAAACTGATCATAATGAATTACATATTACTTACCTACTCTCTTCTTACAGGGGCCCCGTGATTCTTATGTGCCCAGGGCCCCCAATAGTTTAAAGACGGCCCTGACTGAGAGGCAGAGGAGCGGAGCAATCCGATAACATAGAGCCAGGCGCGGTCTGGGGGGTTGTCATGAATGGTGAACCCCCAAAATCATTCCAGCATAGCTATTTACAACCATCCGACAGGCTATCGTCGAAAATGACACATTTCGATAACCTGATTTGCCTTGCCCGCAACAGCATACAGCTGTCGGAAGAATAGAGGTCGTCTATTTGATTTAAACTGACTTGAAAATTTTCGGGTTTCGGACTTGTGAACCGCGTTTAGAGGACTCCTACGATAACATTGATTGATGTTCGATACGGTGCGGAAGCGTATCGAGTGGTGGTGAATAGCTATGCAGCTGTCGAGACGAGAGCCTGAATGATTTACTTATTTAACTAACGTAAAACTGTATTTGAGCCACAGTGACTCCGATGATACCTACAAAAACCATTAAGAACATAGGCAGTCGTGGGTACTACCGACTTTAAGCTTTTCGTCATACGAGGGTGGATTGAAAAGTACTCGGCCTGATACAGAATTTATTCAATTCTTCAAATCAAAACTACCCACATTATTTACTTCCGTTCAGTGTAGTTAACTGTGCGAAGTTCGAAACGTGTGCGATAATTAGTTGTGATTGTATAAATTTATATATAAACAATTTATGTATAAACAAGAATATCAGAGCAGGTACCTATCACAGACTTACCCATCGGGGAATTTTTTATATTGAAAAGTTTTCAGTAGCTCGAGCTGGCGCTTGAATTAATTGTCTTTTATGTAAATGTCCGAACCAAAAATAAAGTAATAACATACTCTAAAAATCTGAACTGGCAACCCACCTTGTGAAAGTCATTGCCAAAATACTGCGTTCCAATACTATATAATTTTGAGCATTCAATCAATTCTGCGCTGTTTACACTTATGTAAAGTGGAATAAGACTATCCTGCTCCTGCTGTCAATGTCACAATAATTTCAAGTGGTGGGTGACATGATGTCGTCCTAGAAAAACACCATACTCTTGAAATTATAGAATTACAATAAAAAACATGTGATAATACGTTAATAATTTTGATCTCTCTCTCCTCTAATTTAGAACTATATTTTTTTACTAAAGAAAATCACAATAATATTTTGATAGGTACCTACTTAAAATGTCCAACCTAAGCTACAGTAATTTTGTTAAAGCTAGTTCCCCTGAGTCTGAGCAAGACATAAAAGTTGTACAAAACAGTGGAATATTTAGTGGAGAGGAAGCACGAAAAATATACCTTGAAGAAGTAAAACATGCAGAAGCCTCAAGCAGTACGAAGGCGCCCCGTGTGTTAGAAAATAAGAAAAAGTTCGTGAGACAACAACAACAAGAAATATCTCTGAAAAACAAAGATTTATTTATAACAGTGCAGAACAATGATGTTGACACACTGAAATGTGTTTTAGATAGACATCCTGATAAGATAAATGTTGTCGATGAGTATGGATGGAGTTTACTTATGATTGCCTGCCAGGCAGACTCAACTGATGTAGTAAAACTGCTTCTAAAAAGAGGTATCGACATATCTGTAAGAGATAAAGCTGGTAACTCTGCTCGAAGCTTAGTGATCAAGAACAAAAATTATATATTAGCAGATATTTTACTTAGATACATACAAAAAGAAACACCAATAAAACAAAAACAAGCAAAAGTAAAAGTGAAATCAAAAGAAGAGTTTATATGTGATATTTGTAAAAAAACATTCCCTGATAGAGAAGAGCATTTATCATCAACATTACACAATATTAGTGCAAGCAGAGGCAAGACAATACCAGCAAGCTATGTGTTGCCAGCGTCAAACAGAGGATATCAGTTGATGATTAAGGGTGGATGGGATAGACAGTCTGGGTTAGGAAGAGATGGGTCTGGTAAACTATACCCTATCAAAACTATACAGAAGAAAGACAGGAAAGGTCTTGGACATGCAAAACTAAAACCTATTCACCAATCACAAGACAATGTAAAACATAAAAATAGAATGAAGTTGGCAAGAGACTACTGGAGTGACAAATCATTTGAAATAAAGTTTAGGCGAGAGTTTTACTGAAACATGCTGTTTTATTTCCATAAAATTATTACAACAATAATACATTTCTAAATATCTACATTATGAGCTACCAACATGCATTTTTGCTGTTGAGATTGTGTTCATAATTTAAACAAAAAAATAAATAGACAAAAAGATTGCATTGGAATCATAGAATCATATTTGTCTCTTGAGATAACAATAGTATCATAGGATCAATAAGTTATTTATCTCAAGTTACAATAACACTTTCACACATAAAACCATGCTTGTAATGATAATAAAAATATGCAGGGTTATTGGTAAAACATTAACTTTACACTAAAACTAAAATATATACAGGTTTAATCGTAAAACATTACTATATGGGACCAAACCTGAAATCGATAGAAAACAAAGAAAGAAAAGAAAGGAAGAAAATACATTAATTTAGCACAGACTTAAAGACGAGTATACAAACATTAATGTAGGGAACAGCTGAGTTTTTTTTTTGCAATTTCAAGTTTGGTCCCATAGTAAAAGTTGTTCATAATGATGAGTACAATGACCTCTTAAGAGGTTAATAATGTTTTACCAATAACCCTGTATATAAACCTACAAATTGAGAATGTCCGCCTTTTTTGAAGTTGGTTAAAAAGCATTGTCAAATAGTCACAAAACTATCAAAAGATAGGACAAACATAGATATATTTTGTTTGGTAATTAATATAATAAAAATAATTGATTGCAAAAATATATTTCATTTATTTTGAAAAGCACTGCACATAACATTTGCACAATGATCAGTTTACTTATAACAACCAGTAATACTTTTATATTCAATACATTTCATTAATGAGGCATCTCGGTATTTATTTTGTGCGCAGTTGCATACAAATATTACTATAAAAAATCTATGTCATGTATTAAATTCTGTTTGGTACTTGAGAACTTCAGTGATTACCATAAAAATATTATATTTGTTTCTCTAAACTTTTATAACTTCAACTACTTTTGCTTACAACTAACTATGATACAATATATTTTTCTATATTCAAATTGCATTGTTGATAGTTATCAAAGGTTAGGGGCCACCCAGTTGAGGAAATTGATGGCAAGTTCAAACCCTACAAAACAGGCTGCATTGGCCGGGAAGGCTCTGATCATGACGGGAGCCACACCCTTGTATAGGGCAGTTGGACCTTCTCTCTCCATCAGCTGTTTGAATACATCCCTCATGCCATTAGGGTATGTTCCCTCAGGAGCTGTTTGCAGTCTACTCTTCAAAACATCGGCCGGCATGCCTACCAGCCAGTTAGCTATTCCAGCACAACCACCAGCCACTATAGTTGCCAGCATCTTCAATTTAGCACTGGCATCCTGAGGGACTAGCACTTCTTTAACCCATTCATAAGTCATGAAGTACATACCACTGGCGGGCACATCCCTCAGTATAGTGGCCACACTGCCCTTGTATATGCTCCTCATTCCACCCTCTGTATACAGCTGTCTGGCACAATCAACCATGCCTGAGTATTTCTGTGGCACATTACCACCTTGTTGTATCTGAAGTAGACATTTGATGCGCTCCCCTGGTGCCATAATAGATGTAGTGAATATACCAGAGAAAGCACCTGCAGCAAACAACTCGGGTTTCGAAAGAACTTGGTCTTCGTCTCTTTTAATCAGTTTTTTGCCAAGTCCGAAGCCAAAGAAACTAATAGCGAAAATTGGGGCCACTCCAGTGAGTGGTGCTGACATACCCTTATAAAGGCCTTTGAAGCCTTCCTTCTGTACGGTCTTCTTAAAGCAGTCATAAGTGCCACCGTATAATGCAATTTCTCCTGCTTGAGGCACGGGCATAGTCTGTAATCTTACTTTGATCGTGTCCATAGGGTGGCCCGCTAAAACAGTACACACACCACCAAAACCACCACTTAAAAAATATTTTACGGGGCTGCTGTTTTCCGACATTTTCGTTTCGTTTGTTCGTTCGGAAGAGAAAGGAAAGGTAACCTTAGGAAACTCGTTTTCAGTCGAAACACTTAAGAATAATTTTATAGTCAACAGTTGTCTTGTCTAAAATGTCAAAGTCCAAATGACTTGTGTTCCAGGTTCCAACAAGTCCTTCATTGCGACCATTATTTGCTTAAATAAAATTTAATAAAAGTAAACTCTTCCACCACCAATATTTCTAGATCAGATTAATAGCATGCATTTACACTTTTGAATAATAATTTAATCAAATTATCTGCTGCTTCGAGGTGGCGCGGGAAAAGAGTTCCTGGAAGGATTTGGCGAAGGCCTTTGCCCAGCAGTGGGACAGCATAGGCCAGCAAAAAAAATATCTTCTGTAACCAATGGACTTATTTCTTGTCAACTTCAACTCTTGATTAATGGCTTTTGTGGGGTAAACACCACAATTTTGCCAATTTCACGTACTAAAATCCACTAAATGAAAAAATTAAATCTCTCTGAGACAAAACTTTCAAAACTTCGTTGACTTTGACACTGTCAATAACAGTAATGTCAACTGTCAGTTTGACGGTTGTTCTTGTTTATTTCATCGGCGCTCGACCTCCTCGACTGTCTGGCTCCTAAACTTGCTCGTTTTGTTTGATAAGTTAAGTTGCCAGCTGGTTTATAAATAAAAACATTAGTTATAAATAAGTACCCTCCGTTAATACCAGCTACCTTCCAGATGCTCGAATTAAGTTAATCTTCAATAATGTCGTGTTCGAAAGAAGAAATTGAAAGAAAACGCCTGGCTGCGCTACAGAAACGACAAAACTTACAGTCTAACAGTAACTCTAATCAAAATACTCCTACTAAATCAAGTCCTGCTCAAATCGGAAGCCCACTACCTTCGTCATCAAATGGTGGTTATAGGTCTTTTACAAATAACTCCAATAGAAGTCACCCATATGCTAAACTAGCAAGTAGGAGTAGTGAAGAGAATCGTGTCCCTGTTGATAAAGTGGTCAGTGGTACAGTGTACTTGATCTCCGAAGACAGGTTTGAAGTGAACCCCTCAGAGTTCTGTTCACCTCTCATCAATATATTCAAGAGCTTGCCTTCTAAAAGCTATGGTAAGTTACTTATCATTTACTTGAAACATATTTTTTTTAATATCTAGGAGATACTATCTACTATCTAGGAGATAAGCAATGATAAGATTTAATTATAAAATATTTATCAACTTCATGATAAATATAAATGCATATGCGTTGACCTTGGACTTCAATAAAAATAAATATCAATAAAAAATTTAAGTTATAGAAGAATCCTGTTTCGTTATTTCAGATTCAAAATCAAAGCTATGGAACTTCGCAATCACTGATTATCAGCAGCTGATGTCTAAAGTGGCACCTTTGGCCCCACACATAGTGCTGGGTCCCATCCCACCATATGTTTTAAGGGTAAACAAACAAGTTCTTACTAAATATTGTTAAAAGTTGATCAATTAAGAACTCTTTCAATTTTTTTTAAAATTTCTCTTTGTTAACATGAGACGCATTCCATTTGTTTATAATAATCACTGACTCGACTGTCGTTGTCCTCTCAAAATTTCAATAGTTCATACCTGTTCATACAAAAACCCCATAGAATAAAATAATGGAGATTTTGACATTTTTTCAGGAAACTTTTCCTATTTTTGTTCAATCAAATTCAGACTATTACAAACATTTTAAAACTAAAATAGCCAAATTGCTCTAGCCGTTCTAATGTGATTTCTTTGCAATAACAGTAACTTGTATCTGTATTAATCGGTCTAGTTGCCTAAATCTGTTTATTATAAATATGTTATTATTAAATTTTTGTATATCCTCGTCACCACTCGCCACCTTTGTGATAAGTAGGTGCTGAGGGAGAATGCCACAGATCCCAACAGTGTTGACTTGTCCCCCATCGAGATCACCTTACAACATAAGCTCATGCCATTCCAGCAAGATGGAGTCAGGTAAATATCCTTAACACTTTGCGGGACACTTAACGCCCCTCGATGTAAAAACAGTAAAACTTCTATTGAGTCTCGTTCAGTGTCCTTCAATGTGTTAAAAATAAACATAATTAAAAAAGGTTAAAAACTATTTTTTTTTTAAATTATATTTTTTATTAATGGACTGTTTTGTTTTAAATAATTGCTGGTCCATTTCAAAGGATTAGCTTAAGGTGTTGTATTGTAATATATGGGGTGACAGGGACATCGACACGCAAACTGTAGCCATGAATTCAGCACATGAGTTAATAACACCCCCTAGCGTAGAAATTTTTCATTGGTTATAAAAAAAAAAACAATACCTACGCAGTCAAAATGTATGGAACAGCAAATTTTTTATTAATGACCAATAAAAAATTAAACAGGGATTCAGAATCATGTACAGACGCCAGCACATCAAGCTACCCGAAACTGTCAAATTTTCCCAATCAATTTTGTACCTTATGCTCTAGCGATAAAGTTGAAAATCTATTCAAGAAATTTGACAGATTGTAGTAGCTTGATGTGCTCGCGTCTGTACCTACTAAATAAATGATACGGTTGCGCGTCGATGTCCCTTCCTTGCAGTAGACTCGCCTTACCTCACCTCACCTATAACTTTCCATTAGATTCGGTATATCCCGACGTGGTCGCTGCATGATAGCAGATGACATGGGGCTGGGCAAGACGTTCCAAGCGCTCGCCATCGCCAGCTACTACCGACACAACTGGCCCCTGCTCATAGTCACCACATCTTCTATGAGGTGAGCAACTTTAGAGGAAATGCGGTCAGAGAGACTTGAAGAAGCCTAACTAAAAAGTCATAATTTGAGGTTTGGCTCTATTTCCTCCTCTAATATTGGACCAATTTAAAAGATATTTCATAAACTGAATAACAAGGATATATACTGTGTCCCTGTTTTTCTTTTTTTTTCATTAATAGCTGTCAAATTTGTACACTAGGCCTCTGTTGACAGCGGCTTCAATCGGCATTTTTTGAGGGTTCTAGTGCTTATAAAAATAATGTATCATTAAAAAGGAAAACATAGGGACATACAAGTAGTTAATATTTATTATTCTGTAAAAAATCATTGCTTTATGGTCATTAACCAGAAAGAAAACAGGCGAGAGCGTTTCTTTGGAGAAACGACTATAATTGGCGACTGTGTAAGAGCGATACTTTTGTGAACTATAATAGCACTTAAGATATATTATACATAGAAGCTGTTGGTGTACCTTAATAAATAAATGAAAATTAAAACGACCACCCGCATTTCCTCTTAACATCTTTTAATCAGTAACAAGCTAAGCCTATGCTTACCAAATAAAACAGTTCAGTCCTTACTTAACTGTTATAGTACTTTTTAAGTGTCATGCATGTGTCTTACAACTTGAACATTAGATAGAGATAAGTGTAGGAAGGGAAAAGCCTCCCACTTTTGCCCGGTTGTGGGACATAAACGTCTAAAAATAAATAGGCATGACAAAAATACATAGACTAAATTTAAACAATGCATTGTAATTCGCCCGTGTATGATGATGATGATAAAAATATAACTTGCAGGGACACATGGCAGAATAAGATACTGGAGCTGTTACCCTCAGTACCCATGATGAATATAGCGACGCTTACCAGTGGGAAGGATACACAATTTGTTGCTGATAAGCAGGTCAGTTGTGTAACTAACCGTTGTCGTGTCATTTATTGTCGCAAATCTAATTTGCACTAACACTTATCGCGTACATGCCTTTCGCGCTGTTTCGTTACTCAAACACAGAAAAAGTCAGCAGGTAGACAATTTAATATTTATAGCACGATGGAAGTTGATACTTTGTACAATCATAGTACTACAAATAACTACATAAATGTATGCAGGTTTAACGGATAAATGTATTCTTTCAGACGGAGGTCGTGATAGTAAGTTACAAGATCACCAGCATGTATACAGACCTACTGAAAAGTAAAAAGTTCGGAGTTGTTATTATAGTAAGTATACCCAGAGTGTATTTGTTTTCTCATATACAATGATAATGATTATAATCGAGTCTCCTAACACAGGCATTGTTTGCCTAAAAGGAACGTGTTTGACGTGTAAAAGTGTTTGTGCAAACCTACTTACAAAAATATAATCATTTATCAAGCTCCAAACACAATTCATTGTATAGGAAGCTTTTTGTGAAAATAAATAATTATCAAAGTATCTATTTCAATTTATCTCGAAACTAACATAATTATAATTTTTTGTATTTCAGGATGAATCTCACTATCTTAAGTCCCACAAGGCGCAGTGCACAATAGCCTTAGGCAGCATCACACGACAATGTCAACGTGTGATCCTACTCAGTGGCACACCTGCACTGAGCCGGCCAGCAGAATTGTATACTCAGCTGACGTTGATAGAGCCCGGCCTCTTCACATCCTACACTGAGTATGGTAAGTACTTAGGTACCATGATAATATGTCAGTGTGATCCTATTCAAAATAAATGAAAAAAAAACACCAGAAACGCGATGTCTTTTTTATGTTTTTGTTAGTTTACATTGTGTCACACTGTTGGGCTTCCGCTTTTTCCTCACAAACCCCTCTATTTTATTTCTTTATCCATGCTGGCCCGGAACTATGAAAAGACCTTCGCTGCAAAACAAAAAAAAATCTTAGCAACAAAAAATCAAAGACATGTCCGCACTGGGCCCGTGGGGAACTATGACCCGCTGTCGCTCACAGAGCTCTGTAAGCGGCATGTGGCAGCCTCCTGGCTAGTGTCCCAGCAGTATCATTGTAGACCGATTATTTATTAATTTATTAATCTACGGACAATGATAAAAAAAGAATAATTTAATTTTCAGGTAAGAGATACTGCAACGGCAAACAGACTAACTTCGGGTGGGACATGACGGGGCAGTCCAACCTGCCAGAGCTGCAGGTCTTGCTGCAGAAGCGGTTCCTCATCAGGAGGACCAAGGAACAGGTCCTCACTGAGTTGGAAGAGAAGACTAGGTAAATTTTGTTACTATTTCTACGAGCATATTTGCATGAATAAGTTTAAATTAACTTGTTTGGTCCGGGACTCCGGGTATGTCTAAGGGACTTGTAACTTTTAAGCCCATTCAATAAATATGTATGATAACAACAAAGGTATTACGTCATCATCATAATCAGCCTATAATGTTCCCACGGCTGGGACACAGGCCTCTCAGTGACAGGGAGTGGGCCGAAATCCACCACGTGGGCCCAGTCCGGGTTGGTAGATGTCACGCCTTCGAATTTTTGGTTCTTTCTAAAGCACATGTTGCACACGTTGTTAAACCACATGGAGTACACATTGAACAGTGAAAGAAAACACGTCCTTTACTGTCGAGTAATGCGTCATTCGTATAAATAACTGTATACAAATAATAACTGTATACTAAATAAAACTGAATTGAATAGAAGGTAAGTGTACAGACAATCACCACATACCACTTATCACATACTCACACACTCATTTGCAACACCTCACGCACACTGCTACACACTCACTCACACTGTACACTTAGCAATGCTTACCTATATGGTGCTAGCAGTTAATTCTGTATTTTTATTTCTGCTGCATGTATTGTATAGTTATTTAATTTTAAATCCGTAATTGGCTGTAAGACTAGCTTATATATTTTAAAATAAAATTTCAAAGAGCTGTGGATTTTGTGATTAATAAATAAATAAATAAGTAAATAAATTCTCACGTAGTTATTTTTTTTTTATTACTAAATGGGCCCGCTCTTGACCCCGATCGTGCCTGATGGAAAGGTATAGATGAGGATAATAATAATAATATAATAGTAAGATGGCAAAAATAATAAGCGATCTTAAGGGTCCCCGAAGCCATCAATTGCAATATTTACGTGATTGATACACAAATTGATCGTCAACCAAATGCAATTAAATCCATTGACAATATTACTACAATAGCAATTGATTGCAATTTATCGTTTCGGGACCCTTTACTGTAACAAGTTTTTCTTAAATTAGGTTATTGCAAACGACTGGCTGGACAGAAAAACGTATCACATCAAAACTTAAACTATTTACAGAGAGACAGTACTTCTAGACCAAACACTACTGAACCACAGTCAGGAAACCGATAAAGGCCTGTCGGAAATGGCGGAGGCCTACAAGAGCAGCAAATCCTCCGACAAGCACGCCGCGCTCATCACGTACTTCAGCGAGTCTGCGCGAGTCAAGATACCGGCTATATGGTCAGTATGTATACCCATGCATCTACAAAAAAATATCTTGAAACTCTATGCCCAGTATAGTTATACCCTATTCAGTTTGGCTTGAGACAAAACGTAAACAACATTTGACTACTCTTAATAAAAAGATATTCTGTAATATTATCAAAACTTTAATTTCTAACAAAAAAAAATTTTGTTACACAAGAAGATCACACATTTTTTTTTTTTTGTTAAGAAATGAATGTTTTGATATATTTTACAGAATATCTTTTTATTAAGAGTAGTCAAATGTTGTGTACATTCAAGCCAAACTGAATAGGGTATAGTCAAACACACTTGAAAAAATATAGACAGGGTGATTGGTAATTGAGTGCATTCCTTGAAATAAGTGAAACAAGAGCTAATTTCCAACATTTTTGACCCTTTTTTTAAGATTTGTTGTAATTTTTCCACCTTTCGACAAAAAACTGCAAATTGAGAGACTCTGCTTTGGACGTATAACTCATACCTTTCTTATAGCTCATGAACGAATGAATTCTTCGAAAACCAATTTATCAAAAACTATATACATTTAGAAATTACGCGTCGTTCATTCTATGATTTTTTCTTTAAACTTGTCTAGTTTTTCGTGACAGTTTACTCAAAATAAATGCAAGGCAATTGACGTAAAAAAATATAGAAACCACTTCCTTGTCTTGTTAGTTTTCAAGAATGGCAATAACACTTTCAACATTTTGTTTGATTAAAATACAAAAGTTGTTCCGTGTGTGTATTGGAGCATGTACAACATTTTTTCACTCAATTACATACCCTATTCCTTACACAATAGGTCTTTATTTCCGTAGTAAGTACATCCACCAGCTGGCGAGACAACTATTAAATTCATCGTTTTTGCTCACCACCGCTCCGTCATTGCCGCCATTTGTCTCAATCAATTATCAACCTTATCGTTTACATAATATGTGTGTGTATTGCAGGAAGTACAACAATTTGTTTACTCATCATCTTCCAATCGATTATCAACCTTATCCCCTACAAAATACGTGTTTATTTCCGCAGTAAGTACATCCGTCAGCTGGTTGAGAGCGAGACAACTCGTAAGTTCCTCGTTTTCGCTCACCACCGCTCGGTCATTGACGCCATCTGCCTTACACTGGACGAAGCAGAAGTGCACTACATATCTATCGTTGGATCTACTCCCGCTAACACTAGGGCGGTTAGTATAACTCAATTGTATCTACAGGGTATTTTACGGGTTCCGTAGTAAATCAAGGACTTATATGTAGTTTCGCCAAGCCCGTCTGGCCGCGGTTTAACGCAGAGATCCTTTGGTATTAAAAAGCTGTAATTAGGCATAATAAAAATAAACATTTTATGATGAAAAACTACATAAATGTATTACTAGACTACTATTATAACTTTACGCTTTCTTTTGCGGGGTAGGCAGAGAGGATCGAGCGGTACATAAGCGTGCTGTATTGTTGGATCCGATCGTATGTGACTTTGCAATTTTAATCAATTTTGAGGACAAGCATTTTTGTACTAGTTACTGACCAATGAGCCACAGTCAATTCACGACCCTAAAACATTTTTCTTCTAAAGACCGTTTGTGACGAAGATATAAAATATCGAAATTATTCCGTTACCAAACTCTCTCATGAGAGTTCACCATGTTAGCATGTCTTTATCTTATGAAAATGATGAATAAATCCGCAGGAGCTGGTAGACAAGTTCCAGCACACGCCAACCTGCCGCTGCGCAGTGCTGTCCATCACAGCCGCTAACTCCGGCATCACCCTCACTGCCGCCAGCCTCGTGCTGTTCGCCGAGCTGCACTGGAACCCCGGGGTGAGTTGTGACACACAGCTATGGACAAGCTGCGCAGTGCTGTCCATCACGGCAGGCAGAACCATTTGTTGGATTTGATAAATCCTTTTAAACGTTCTTAATTCGATTTTCAGTTGTTTTTTTTTTATTTTATTTGTTTTGCTTTATTCGGTAGACAAGTTAAAGCTGTGAGTCTACCAATACTTAACTTTTTAAGTATTTTTTTTAATTCGTGGAAAACAAATCACGTACAAACCAAAATGTTTCCAAGAAGGATACATTTTGATAGAATCTTCCTTTAAAATGTTTGATACTTGTTTTTTTTATTGCCTAATGGGTGTGTTCTTGACCTACCTGCGATATCATAGAACACTATTGGTTGTGTAGATCCTGACCCAGGCCGAGTCCCGCGCGCACCGCCTGGGCCAGCGCCGCGGCGTGTGCGTGCGCTACCTGCTGGCTGCGCGCACGGCCGACGACTACATGTGGCCCATGCTGCAGAACAAACTTAACGTACGGCAACAACATATTATTGTACAGACGCCAGCACATCAACCTACCCGAAACTGTCAAATTTTCCCATTCAATTTTGCACCTTATGCTTTAGCGATAAAGTTGAAAATCTATTCCACACACCCACACACAAACACCCACACAGTCAAACCATTACAACGGTTTTGTGAGGCTTAGTTTATAAGTATACTTACCATCTTTAGTTAATAAATAAATAAATAAAATAAAATAATATTAAAGAAATTTGACAGATTGTAGTAGCTTGATGTGCTGGCGTCTGTACAGTTGGAGATTTATTTTCATTATTTATTTATTGCATGGAAGATTTACAGACTAAATAAGAAAAGAGTGATTCACCGTTTCTTCTTGGGAAAGGGATGCTCCGCCATTCCTCCATTAAAAAGAGAGAATCCTCCGGCCATCTACTGATAAGGGAAGATCATCGGTTTCCCCAGTGAAAAGGGAAAATCCTCCGGTCCTCTTGATAAGGGAAGGTCCTTTGGCCGCGGGGGGTTCACGGATGAGTGCTAACGCGTGTCCGTGTTCCCGCCGTAAGCGGCAGAGGAGGACACCGTGGAGTTTTAGTGGGTTAGGGTCCCACATAACTGCACTATCTCCCAGTGGTACTGCAGTATGCATGAGCATTTCTCCACGTTAAAAAAAAAAGTCCTTTGTTCCTCCATTGAAAAGGGAAGATCCTCCTCTTTCTCTTTTATTTTTATTCCAATGAAATTAACAAGACGACATTTTGTTTTAGGTGCTCAACAACGTAGGATTAAGTAAAGATACATTTGAAGACACAACAATGAAACACCAGGTAAATATAAACTAAGTTTAATCAAATAATACATAATAATAATTAATAATGTGTGTTGTCTTTGGTGCCTGGCCCTGACATCAAGCATTTTTTTTTTTTTTTAAACGTTGCCCCACACTAGGAATTACTCCTGTATCGTGGGTGCGTTTACAAACATTTAAATTCACATACACAAACAGCCAGACCCGGAACAACTACCTGTAGGCAATACAAATATTTGTTCCGTGCGGGAATCGAACCCACGACACGCAGCGCAGCAGTCGATCGCTCAGCCACTGCGCCAACCGTGTCGTCAACGCAAGCAATGGACAAAATTGTCAACATTTTTTAAGCTTGAGTACGAGGCTTTTGACTACGTTGTGTGTGTATATTTTATTTCTTTTTAATTTTTTTTTTATTTCCATTTTGCGTTTTTGTTTGTGCAGAAAAAACAATTTTTCTTTCTTTCTTTTCGTTCATATAAAATAAACATTTTTTTTATTATCACACCTGTATTTTCCGAAGGGTTAGGCAGAGGAGAAAGGAAGGAGGAGATATTTAAATATATAAGAGGTTAAAAGCCCAGGAGCAACTTTTTAATCACAC
The DNA here is from genome assembly GCA_927399505.1 of Luperina testacea. Classification (NCBI taxonomy): domain Eukaryota; kingdom Metazoa; phylum Arthropoda; class Insecta; order Lepidoptera; family Noctuidae; genus Luperina; species Luperina testacea. The sequence goes on from OV656774.1 coordinate 3,673,440, forward strand.
ATTTATCATACCCAACTTGGCTCCCGGAAAATGTTGTGACGGCTCCCACACTGAACTGTTTCAAGAATTAACTAGCTTCAACTTTCTGACTAACTGACAGACTATTTAACCTATTGACCGCCACAGTCGTGTATAGATGACAAACCAAAATGTCCCCAGCACACCACGGTTCGACTACATGACAGACTGACGCCGAGGGCACAGTTTTGATTTTTTGACGTGTGGCGGTCAAAAGGTTAAATTTTGACAACTCAAAAGTGCCTGTACAAGGTTTAATTGAAATAAATACTTTGAGTTTGAGTTTGAATCGACTGGACAGACCAAATATCTCCAAGTTATACGATACACACGCATCAGCTAATTAGCTGCTAGTGTGTCTAACCAAATCTTTTATACAAAAATATCGTGTCACAGTGTTTTTTATCGAACTCCTCCGAAACGGCTCGACCGATTTTTATGAAATTTTTGTTAGGTCTGAGAGTAGGTCGTAGGCAATTTTTTGTACCCCTAGATGAAAAGGGTGGCCCTCCAGAATTTTTTTGGAATCGAAATTTACGCAGGTGAAACCGCGGGGCGCAGCTAGTCTAATATATAAAAATCTTGTGTCGCAGTATTTGTTATCGAACTCCTCCGAAACGGCTCGACCGATTTTTATGTAATTTTTTGTGTATATTTGTTAGGTCTGAGAACAGGTCATAGGCAATTTCTTTTTGCAAAACTACGTTTGCGGGGTCAGCTGTATAATTTATAAATAAAAATGAATCGCCGAAATGTATGTACGCGCATAACTTCCGAACGACTGTACCAAATTAGATAGGTAATTCTTTTTTTTGTCGTTGTCGTTGTTGTCGTTGTTGATGTTCGTTGTATTTACTCCGTGGTTCGGTATTACCACGACAAGGTTTGTATGAAAGAAAATTTATGAAATAAAAATAAATATTATACCCGTGCGAAGCTGGGGCGGGCCGCTAGTAAGTAATAATAAATAACTTACTGAACTCTCCATTCTTTGCAGGAAAGTAAAAACACCATATCCCAGTACCTAACACCATGCACAGTACCGAAAAATAAGAACGATTACATCCCGGGAACTAATATAAGAAAAGATTCAATCGAAGCGGAGTCGTCGAGCGGTCAAAATGATACAAACAAACCGTTATCGAGTAGCAACAGTGATGATGCTGAAAAGTCGTTCTTAGATGATGACGAGGATGATGAACTGCTCGCCAACCTGGACCTATGAACAAGTATTGTGATATTTATAAAAGTTTTCGTATTAATTTGCTGTTTTATTGAAACTGGCGTTCTTTGGTGCGGAGGGATTTTTCCGGGATAAAAAGTTTATTTTTAACATATATTATTATACTATATTATTATATTATACTATTATTATATTATTATTATCATATATTATTATTATTAAACTGTATAATATTAAGTTGGTTATCCAACTTAATATTATACAGTTTTTACCACACATCGGGTAAAACGAACGACGAATTTTCTGAATATTAATTGACATCCGGTATTTTTACGAATAGTTTATTTATTCAATAACACCAAAAGCATATATTCAACATTGATTCACAAAAATATGTAGGAAAGGTATTATCTGCTGCTAATGTATACACAAGTTATCCGTGTACATAACATGATAGTTGATGAAATCGCTGTTTTTCTCAGAAGAATGGTTAGACTCAAGAATATTGTTGGTTAATAAAATTGCAAGTAGAAATAAAATACAATACTGGTACTCAGCTGCATCCGGTTAGACTGGAAACCGACCCTAACATAGTTGGGAAAAGGCTAGGCAGATGATGATGAAATAAAATACAAATATAGCAACTTTTAATTATCGATTTCAATTAGAGATGCGCCGAGTAACACTTTTGCCGAGTAACGAGTACCGAGTTTTACTCGGCTCAATTTTTTTTTAACCGATTACTCGGCCGAGTAACTCGGTTCAATCAAATTCCCATTTCGCGCGCGTAAACAAGTGCAAGTATCGTGTATAGCGAGCGATTGTTTTCGGAGGCTAGTAACGTGTACGAAGAAAAGAGGAATAGGCTGTTACCAGAACGTGCAGAAAGCCTTGTATTCCTGCATCATAACTTACCTTTATTAAATTTTAAATATTGATTATTATTTATTACTGTTCTCTTAATTTTGTCTCAGTCATTACTACTCATTCATTAGCATAATTTTGATTTTATTAATTGAGATTGTCAAAGATTTCCTAAATTAGTAATAAATACTTTTTGATTAACTCTGTTGTTTTAATTATATCTACCTAAATATATTGCTTTTCTTAAACAAAGTATACTCGGCATTCAAACCGAGTTATTCGGCCGAGTACGAGTATCAAAAAACCCGCCGAGTATGCCGAGTACCGAGTATCAACCGAGTACTCGGCCCATCTCTAATTTCAATCAATATTTATATCGATTTGAAATTGTCAAATAGAGCCAGCGCTTTCACAACAAAGAGTTGCGATTTCCGATTGGTGTTTCTGACTGAGTCGTAACTTCAAATTGTATGACGTCTAATCGCTTCTTATTTCTAGTTATCAGTCTGAAAATTGAAACAAATTACGATTATAATTTAGTATATCTCTTGTACAGCCAAGGGCAAAAATATGTAAACATTTACGGCCTTATTACAAAACAAGGTTCGTCTATTTGCATTAAGAACTTTACGTTTGTCGGAATAAAGTTCAAAATACAGTAACAGGCCAGGTTTGGGCTAGGTCCAAAGTTGAACTAGTTTTTGTAATAAGACGACTAAGATAATATGCTTTCTTAAGAAAGTGGTGAACAGTCACACAATAACGGCTTTCCGAATGCAGAGCGTTTTAAGACACCTTAATGTCAAATACTGGTGAAAATGACAGATTTCCATGACGGCCGTTATAATATGACGGCACCGCTTTCCAAGGAAACCAAAGCTTTAGTGCTTTAGTGATATATAACAAAGATTTTCTGAAGTATTGATTGAAATAATAAGAATTGGTAATTTACACATACCAACTGCGCCAGTCCATCCGTGTGCTTAGTGAGAATTGCTACAATCCCCCCAGTGTTGGAACTTAATGCCTGAGTTTTTCTTAGAGGAGCAGTACAGCACACAGAAGTTGGCGTACGTCCTGTGGTCGTTGCCACACACTGGCTTGTGCATCGCCGCGCACGCGCATTTCTTAGAGTCCACTATGTCCGCCTTCTCCACCACGTCTTCATTTAGCCTACGGATTTAAGGGGGTCTAAGGTGGCCCGCGAAATTTAATATCGTTTTTTGCAATTTGCAGGCCAGTGCCTGGTTGTATGTTGATTAAAAGATGATTCGCGATCGTAACAAATATGACTTTACAGAATTATAATTATTAGAATCGGTTTAAACCTAGTAATAATCCCCGTACTTTTAGATAGTATTTAGAAATAATACGGCTTAAGGTAGAATTAACCGCAAATGTCATGATTTCATGAAATAGTCATTCAATAGGGTAATATGAACTAAGAAAGAGGTTTTGATGATTGTTATGATAATAATTCTATAAATAAACATTTGTTACGGATGCTAATCGTATTTAGATCAACGTACAACCTGACACTGACTTGCAATTTACAAAAGATCGTAAGAAAATTTGAATTTCGTGGACTACCCTGACGCTCTTGCCGGGGTATGCCTCGAAACGCACCAACTTTGAAACGCACCAAAAGTATTGCTCGAAAAATAAAACAGCATGTGTGCAATTCCACGTGGTAGAAGTGAAACCTTCAAAAACACTGTATAATGCTTCCTATCTCATTTTCTCCCACGTTAAATCTTATAAAACATGTCTCTTTTTACTGTCGCTTTTTCGTTTCATAAACTTTCAAATCACAACGATGCTAAAGCATCATGCATGCATGTATGCATCCATCCATCCATCCATCCATCCATCCACATCCACACATCCATTAAATGTGATGTCATTTGTACTAATAAAAAACAAAAACACTGTATAATGCTTCCTCTCATTTTCTCACGTTAAATCTTATATTATGTCTCTTTTTAAACGGTTTTATTTAGCTCTCCCCGTTTGTTACTGTTGGTTTTTCGTTTCATAAAATTTCAAATCACATCGTTGCAAAAGAAGTTTTCACTTCAAAAATAATTTTAATTTTATTTCTCATAGAGAAGAGCATGAAGGATTCGTAATAAATGATATCGATAGATGTTTCATTTGGTGCGTTTCGAGCAATACCCCCTTTTGCCTTATTCGCTCAACTGTGGCTGTGTGACACAATTGAATTTCTATTGTAATAAATCAAATATTGATTTCCCCACAGTTGAGAGAACACCAGCCTATTATTTTCCCACTGCAGGGGTCTCTCACTCTTCCTATACAGAGAAGGCAAGAGCATTGATCACCACACTTGCTCATGACGGGTTGGAAATTTCAGACTTATAAAAACTATAAGTCGGTTTCCTCACGATGTTTTTTCTTCATCGATGTCAGTAACGTCCAGGATAAAGCAGAAAGTACATATTGGTCCCGATTCTGTTGATCACAAACTGAACTAAATTTAAGTTCAGTGCAACTTTTTCTTTCTATTTCATTAAGAAAAGGACGGAAGATAAATTTTAGTTTAGTCCTGTTAAATTAATCAGCGCCTGACACTACTCCATACAAGTTTAGACGTGATTAAAAACTGCCTACTAAAATTACGTCAATTTACGTCTGGCGCTGATTAATTTCACAGGACTAAACTAAAAATCTATTGTACAGACGCCAGCACATCATGCTACTACAATCTGTCAAATTCCTTGAATAGATTCGACGACACGGTTGGCGTAGTGGCTGAGCGATCGACTGCTGCGCTGCGTGTCGCGGGTTCGATTCCCGCACGGAACAAATATTTGTATTGCCTACAGGTAGTTGTTCCGGGTCTGGCTGTTTGTGTATGTGAATTTAAATGTTTGTAAACGCACCCACGATACAGGAGTAACTCCTAGTGTGGGGCAAGGTTCTTTAAAAAAAAAAAATTTTCAACTTTATCGCTAAAGAATAAGGTTCAAAGTTGACTGTGAAAAATTGACAGTTTTGGGTAGCTTGATGTGCTGGCGTCTGTACGTGAGGCTGTAGGGTGAGGGTCTGTAGATAGCTCAAAAAAGATTAAATACTAATACATAAATAGTAGAAGACGATTGCTCGTGGAACGAATTTAGTAAGTATTATTACTAAATAATTATCTATTTAAAATAATGAAATCGAATTGGTCATCTTAGATACGTATACACAAGCTGACATTATTTGATTAGGAAATAGAAATATCTACCGTGAGTTCATATATTTTTTCTGCCTGTTACACAACGCAAAGGGGTCTGGTTTACTGGCTGCCTGGACTGTTTGAACTTCTCGTGTTGTCTGTGCAGCTGGTCGCTTCTCGTTCTTCAGTCGGCAACCACACGACGATCGAGCGTATCTCTGGCCTTTGTAGCCAAACCGAGAATTATAACTTCTTAACTTCGGGCGGCAATGACATGTTCCTGGGGTATCCATATATGATTTATCAGACAACCTGCAGATTTTAATAGGTTTGTAAAGTGTTTTCTTAAATACTATAATAGGAATCATAACATATTTTTGTAATCCACTGAGTGGTTTTTAGAGATTATCATTTAATTATGAAGCAACGTATTTCACAAACTACGAGTACCTACACATAATTTTAATTGCTTTTTTGGCATATTGAGCTATTAAAGTAGGGATGATGACCTATATTGGAAATGTCCGAACAAATAATGTTATTTCACGGAAGGCATAGTAAACCGAGATAATAGAAATAAAACAGATAAATCAATGTAAATTCTAAAGTTTTTGGCGGGGATTCTTCCCGTCCTTGTCGCGCGGTACTGACAATGTATGGCGCTAGTATGAAGTTACATACTTACATAGTCATGACGAATTAACGACATTTCTATGGTATTGCGGTCTTTGTCTATCAGTTATTTTAAAACGTTTATAACTCAGCATTTTTTTAAGCTTGTAGACTTTTTGTAGTATTGTTAGCGATATTTGCAAACAAATATTTTATTGAGTTTAAAATTTTTAAAAATGTTATCGGTATGATAACAATTTTTTGAAAATTCGCAGAGCGACTTCATCTTAAAAGATCTAATTGGCAAGATTCACACTAAGCATAGTTCGTTAAAGTAAGTCTGCTATAATTACGCTTGGTCGACAACACTGCCACACTCCCCCTGGTGTTTCAACCGGATCCTGCTATCCTTCTTCATGAAGCAGTTCAAAACGCACTCGTTCGAGTAAGTGACGCCGTTACTGCCGCACATCGGATCATATCCCGCGTAGCAGGTACAGCGGGACTCCTTAGAGCAGACTCCTGTATAGTCTATGCTGATATCCACTTTGTCTATGGCCTTTCGGCACTCCAAGAAGCATACGCTCAAGTACGTGTGGCCGTCAGACCCGCAGATGGGGTCGAACGTTTCATGCGAGAGTGTGCACCCACAGGGCTCGGATAGTTCTGTGAAACTTGTGCATGCGTGGCTACTGGGGTTTGGCTGCACAGTCATCAGAAACAGTGACGCACCGATCACTATGCCTGTGACAACATAATTTGTAAGTATAAAACAATTACGTGTGTATTTTTTTAATCATCTCCTTTTCAAAAGTGACGAGTTACCCCCATTACCTAGGGTCTAACTTTGACCTTTGCAGTTCTCGGAATATTACAAAAATTATACAATCTGCTCACCTACTCTAAAATCCATTCTCATCATTGCCTTCTTGAAACAAGACAACTAAATTTAAAAAAAGAACTGCATTTTGTGCGAATGAAAAATTATTAATTTCACGGGATTAATTTATTCACACTAGCGATTAATTGTTGAGAAATTCTAGCATTAATTGATTAGTGACAATTACTAACATAACACATAATAATGTGTTATGTGTGTTGTGTGTGTGTGTTGTGTTATGTGTTATGTGTGAGTGTGTGTGTTGTGTGTGTGTGTGTGGAATTGTTAAGGTGTATAGATGGCTCACTGACCTTGTGCATGTGGGCGGAGCTAAGCGTCCTACGTAAAACGCGTGCGGTGGCGCGCTACACTAAAACGAAATTCAAAGAATATGCAGAGGCGCAGACATGCCGCACGTAGGTCGCCATTTTTGCCTACGATTCCAGAAGGGAATGGCGGATGCAAGACTGATATATTTTAGTACAAAATATATCAGTCTTGCATCCGCCATTCCCTGCTGTTACCCGCGACTTCGTCCGCGTGGAATTTAAGAAAAAAGTTATTGTTGAGTTCGCAGAGTTTACGATAACTTATTAATTCTGTATTCCGCGTAAAGAAATACCTATGCATGTTTAATGAAATTCTTCTAATATTTCTCCATTTAGTTCTTTTTGATCGTTTTTGCATTTTTAGTTTAATTATTATTTATATTTAGTTTTTCGTATTAGCCTTTTTATATACAATATTTGGTGTACAATTTTCTTGGGCTAAAACAAAAACACTATATAATTATATTATTTATTCAATCAATTTCTATGGAGATTAAGGAATCTTCACGTATAGGATCCACTTATAAACATAACTATACTCCGTTTCTTTATTATGATTTGTTTACATTTGGAAGTACCTAATTAAACGGAGTATAATACAACCTCCCTATTTGAATCGGATATTATTCAATATTTCATTTCATTGGTTTTAATTTTTTTTCGTAGGAACCTATTTTCTTTTTTTTTCTAAAATAAAAGTAGCCTAAGTTACTCCTTATTCACCTATCTGCTAGTGAAAGTCCCGTCTTAATCGGTCCAGCCGTTTCAGAGATTAGCGGGAACAAACAGACAGACAGACGGACAGACAGACAAAAATTGTAAAAAAAAATATTTTGGTATATTACAAAAACAGTCAGAAGTCGACTAGCAATCTCACAAAACTATGGCATAGTATATATTAGTACTAATGACCTTCTTCTATAAGAACGTTTGACAACACTACAAATTGGCCACATGATTGTTATTAGAAATTTCAATAAGGTTCGTAAGCGTTACGGTGGCCAAAGTGGCTAACACTGTACATCGCATGGCGAACGTTCGGGTTCGAGTCTCACATCAAACATGAAAAATATTTTTTAAGTATTACACGTGAAATAAGAATGCCGAGTTGCTAACCAATAATTATCAAATAAACGAAGATTCTTTTGTTTTACAATTATTATTTTCAATCTTAGTTGGAAGTAAAAATACTTGCATAGGAAATTGACCCGTTACCTTCTATGAATAAGGAGCATAATCGCGTTTACAATTAATATTTTCACAAACCATTAAAGTAAAAATACTTTCATACGAAATTGTTCCGTAGACTATAATTGATAAGGAGAATGATCGCATTTGCGAAAACTGACGCGTTGGGTACCTAATTACCTATGTAGTTGAGCGAGTAGCCGTATAAAATACTTTGAAGTCTTGCAATTATTTCGAGTCGGTACCTAGTGTAGGTACGTACTTTGGTATCTGTTTGTTGATGAAAGCTGTTTATTATATTTTATTTTTTGATTAGTTTTTTCTAAGTTATGTTGTTGGTGTAAATATTTGTACTATCAGTAGGTATATAAAAAATGGTCAACAAGAAAATAAACGGAAGGCAATAAAGAGATCTTATTCGACGAAACAAATTGTAAAGTAAGTACCTACTTTTTTGTACACACCATATTTTGTTTGTACAGATTATGACGCGTAATTTCGACATACATTACAACAGCTCGATTGGTCTAGTGGTCTCGTGCGTCACGTCACTATAGTTTAGTCACTAACGCCCGGCTTCAAATCCAAACTTTTCCATATTTGGTTTTTTTTTATTTTCTTATTTGATATGTTTTTTTAATTATTATTTTACTTTTTGCCGATTTTCTTGTTTGAAAATTTTCAGACTATATTATTATTGCTTACACTCTTTTGTAAAACACTGTAGGTATATAATTTTTTCCGAATCAAGCTTGGTGGACGTTTTTATTTTATTTTTATTATATTACTCTAGATTCTGAAGAAAAATAACTATAGGAATAAAAATGATTGTTTTTATTAAAATAACAATTACTTATTGAATTATTTTAAAAATAAGAAAATAAAAATATGCGCATTATAATTAAAAAATAACAAAACAAAAGATAAGTACATTATAATTAAAAAATAACAAAACTAAAGATTATGCCGTCCACTGAGATTCGAGCCTGGTGATTACGCAGTGAGAATCCGGACAGTAGAGCGCGGAGGCAATCGTGCATCTTATTCGAGTCGCGAAATTACGCTTCTAAATTTAATATAATAGAAGTCGCTCATTGACGAAATCCGCGCGGTGCACCCCGCCGAAGGCGGGGTCAAAATTCATATCCCACTTCATCTGCTTCACCCCCTCAAATACATAGTAAGTCGTCTATTCACCGCCACGTAAAGAAATACCTATGCTAATTTTATTGAAATTCTCCATTTAGTTCTTTTTGATCGTTTTTGCATTTTAGTTTAATTATTATTTATTTTTAGTTTTTCGTATTAGCATTTTTATATACAATATTTGGTGAACGATTTCCTTGGGCTAAAACAAAAACACTATATTATTTTATTATTTATCCAATCAATTTCATTGGAAATTAAGGAATCTTCACGTATAGGATCCACTTATAAAAAATAAAAAAAAACTATACTCCGTTTCTTTATTATATGATTTATTTACATTTGGTTAAGTACCTAAATAAACGTAGTATACAACCTCCCTATTTGAATCGGATATTATTCAATATTTCATTTCATAGGTTTTAATTTTTTTTCGTGGGAACCTATTTTCTTTTTTTTTTCTAAAATAAAAGTAGCCTAAGTTACTCCTTATTCACCTATCTGCTAGTGAAAGTCCCAGTCACAGAAATAAATCCGCACAAGAATATGAGAAGGTAGTAATCAATAAACTCAGTAATGCAAATACCTACTCGTAGATTGACAACTAAGAATGCTCATTTTTTATAAATTAAGGTATTTGAAAACATTTTTTTTTTTTATTGTGAGTAAGTATGTAGTTATTTTCTAAACAGTCAAAATAAAATGGCCTGAAGCGGTTGTTTTAATATTACAAACAGACACTCCAATTTTATTTATTAGATAAAGTTTTGAAGATTTTTATTTATAAGATTAAGTATAGATAGATAGATACTTATTAGTCCACTCAACGAATAAACCAAAAAGAGGTGTAGAGTGCGTGAGCTGGGCCCTGAGCGATTTCTTCAGAAAGTTGCTCAGAGTGCTTAGGGAGTGAACATACTAAAAGTCCCCGCGTCTAGGTGAGCCGGAGTGGGGGGTATAAAAATTCCCACTTTTGAGTTTTTCGCTAATATCTATAAAACGGTGCGTCGTCGTAGAGAAAACGTATTTTTCTTGACTTGCTTTGCTTTGGCATTTTTATTTATTTACAAATTATCTTATACATATTTACAAAATAAACAATATAAAAAAAAAACAGTATTTAGAAATGGTACCACTAATAAAGCGTCCATGCGGACAATAGAAATGGGCCCTCTGCAGCGAGCTAATCTATAAACGCATACTGATACAATTCGTTCATAAATATTTGCACTAACACAGCCAAACGCGCGTAGTCGATCGATAGCCGGGCGGAGCAGCGAGCGACACAGCCACCCCGTCTCAGTGCTAACGCACGACTGCCGCCCGCGCCCGCGCAGAGCACCTCTGAACCTTTATCTCAAAATGGGGCATTGTCTTTGCAACTGTTGATTGATTTAAAAACGCTATTTCAAATATGTAGTACCTCTAACCACCAATTTTTCAGTGTAAAAATATTTCCAAACATCAAAGCCGTTTGGAAGTTATAAGCAAATGTTAGCGAAAATAGCGTTTTGGTAAATATTTTTTTAAGGCAAAAGTATTAGCCTTATGAAAAAACCCTGTTTCAAAAATGCTGTACATGAATGTACAGCAAACATATATTTTTTACAGACCTTCTAACCAAACCGTTAATGAGTTATAAGCTTCATAAAGTGACCGAGTTACGGTACTAAACGAGAGTAAGGCCCTTAATGTCCGAAACCATATTCATTTATTGTTTTCGAGTGGCCGATAATTGAGTAGGTAGTGGTACAGCCAGCCCCAAACAGAAAAACACGTCTTAGGGTGTATAGTTGTTTTTGGACAGAATTTTAGTGTACTTTGTTTTGGTAAAATAAATTGGGAAATTATCAGTGCAGCAACAAAAGTTTTCTTTAGCACAACTTTTAAAAATTATTGTCGCTGTCCACCACTGAGAGACACTTTATGGTTTGAATAGGTCGAACCTGTTCCAAAACCGAATCGGGGCAGCCCCGACATCACGTAGACTTTTGACTGCTACCGCGAGTGTATATTAAATCCGGAGGCGCGAAGGGAGAGCAACCCCTGTAACGCTGTAACAAAGCAGAGGCACCCGTGCAAGTCGAAGCTGTGGAGGTGACCATGGGTGCCGGTAATCCTTTGTTACGTAAGGGCGGAGGGGTTGCACTTCCCGCAGCGCCGGAGATGATGCAGAAGCAATTTTAACGTGGTTTGAGGATAGGTTACAATAAATAGATTAGAGGTAACAGACAGACACACTTTCGCATTTATAATATTAAATATGGATTAATATGGAAGTATGGATTCACTCATCAATTACTTATGCTAACGCATAAAAATATAAGTGACTATTACCTATGTATGAAATTAGACTAGGTTTAAATTATTTTATAGATGCACTTGAAGCTGGCAATGCGTAAACACATCACTTTAGTTGCTTAACAATTAATTAGGTATCCATTAATTCCGGGCCCTTTATCAGTAAGAACTTGCGGGGGCTCCGTATCTTGATGATTGGCTGCGATAGCTACGTCACCAGGTCGGCTTCCAGTGTAACCGGATGCATCTGCATACCAGAATAACAATAACTAATCAATCAGCTACTACTACAACTGATTGTGGAATATACATAGGATTTATTTTTTATGCACCCCAAAAAATCCACCATAAAATTTTACTTTAAATTAATCCCTATAAATTCCGTTTATCCAACTAGGCCTATGGTAGATTCCCGGACATGCGTTTCCGCGTATCCACCGCAGGGTGGACAACGGAATAACCGCCACACTGCTCTCATCAACGTTTCTCAGGCGAGGTCAATAAATCTATTTTCGTGATTTCATATAGTAATCTTTGCTAATAAATAACGCCATCTGAAATTATAGTTGTCGTTGCCATATGGTGTTTTACACTATAGTGCAGGGATATAAGTTATTTTAATAAAAAAACATTACTTTAGCGAAGTAATTGTTTTTACTTTTATTTTTGACAACGCCATTAAATTTGGCAAAGATAATTCAGGTTTTTGTCAAGTTTTTAACTCTAATCAGGTAATTTATTCGATGCATAAATAAACATTTACAACTTTCTTATCATATTTTCCAAATAGTGACAGCAATATAAAACCTTCCTTCCGTTCTATATTAAAGTTTATTCATTAATTTAAAGACCCCTGACACGTTTCGGTGCGAAGTTTTGACTTTTGATCAGGAACTGTAGGGTATTGTCACAGGCGCCCAAGTACTTTATCCTTAAAATAGGATTTCGATCGGCCGCACACATATAACTACATTTGTTGGCGTATGTGATGCCGTCGTTACCGCAGACTGGGCGACGGAGGGGGGGACAATCACACTCATCTTCTTCCTCTTCTTCTTGCTCTTCTTCTTCTTCTTCCTCCTCCTCCTCCTGTTCTTCCTCCACATTTTCTGATTCTGCGCTCTCTTCTTCACTCTTGGCAATCAGTTCTTCATCATCCTGCGCCAAAATTGTAAACACGTGCGCCCCCATGAGCAGTAATACGCCTGTTATAATATAAACAAATTAAATGAAATCTCTAGAAACAGATGCGTATATTTCTACTAAGTTTAAAATTATTTTCCACAACTTAAAATTTTGTATGAATGACAATCACGTTAAAGCATTCGAGTTAGTTGTGTTTGTATGTACATACTTTTTTATTTTGTCTGAGCTGTTGCTTATTTTGGCAACTTTGACAACAACGTAACCAAAAGAATTAGACAGTAGATATTAATGCAAAACCTTACGATGGGTTACAAAGGGTGTCCCTCAAGGCTTGATATTAGGTCCCTTTAATTTACGTGAAGTATTTTCAAGTGACAATAACACTAATAAAACTATTACAATTAACTACTTGTAGTAAACAATACGTAGATTTTAATTTCACCTAACGTAAACTTTGAATATGTAGTTCATAAAATAATATATCGACGGTTGAAAGGCTAATTGGTCTAAGCGACATTTTTTGCGAAATTGAGTTATATACATATTCGGAATCAGCGAATTTTTCTCCGTCGTTTGAGATAGGTTTCAAATTTTTTTGACTACTTTTTTGGCGCTTAGCACCCACTGCAAAACAGGCCTCATTTCTAAGCTCATTGATCTATACGGCATAAAATTGGACAAATTTGAGGACTCGATGACTTAAGCTATTTTGATTTTTCGAACTTTTATAACGTGTGTCGATTAAGGCATTTGGCTTTTTCGCCATGGTTGTGGTTTTGGCGTTTGGTTTATTTTGCATTAAACCAAAACAATAAGCTATGTCGTTTGGCCCATTTTGCATTCAACTACATTAAAAAACCATGTCGCTTGAAGCATTTTGCATTAAGTTATATTAATTAACTATGTCTCTTGACCCATTTAGCCTCTATTAAGGATAATGAGTAATGTCACTTCGGCGATGTTGACCTCATTATCTCATTAGTGTTATGGCCATTGAAACATTTTGATTCAATTCAGTATTTGTAGAATTGGCATTTCCATCATTTTATCAAATCGGTTTTAACACATAGGCCGTCCAATGAATTAATGAGATTAGTTGCTCCTTAGTCGCTTGGAACTAAGTTCAATTTATTGCGCGCTCTGTAAGTGTCCGTTACGAGTACCTCACCCACCCGTGTGGGCACGTCAGTCAGCCGCCAACATTTAAGGAAGTGCGTTGTGTGCGAGCGAGCTGTGAAGACAGACGGTGGATTTTCTGGTAAGTACATAAATTAACTTGTTTTATATAAGTGATAATCAATGAAAAGATCTGTAATTACGCTCGTAATATAGAATAAGGCAGACATTGTTTTGATTTACAATAGGTATCTACATTAAATTCAATATTCTTAGTGTTATGTATCTAGATGAGTGAAAAAAATAATTATTTATCTACCTAGTCGTAATTAGAAAATCTGTATGTCAAAATAGTGAATTATAGTAAAAGTACTTTGCAGTACTAATACCTACGTAGTTTTGGGTTAAATAGGTACTTGAATAGGTAAACTGATACGAGTAGGTACGTAATTTTTTTTCAAAATAAAAGAAAAATACGTAAAAAGTTCTCTACTAACTTTTTAGACCTTTTTATCCTGCTTATGCGTATGAAGTTTCATTAAAATCGGTTCATTAATTTCGAAAAATAAGGGCTTGAAAGTTTGTATGAAATGCCGTACAGCATAAACGCTCTTAAGGCTTCGTAAAATAAAGAGCGTGACGAGGCGCGAATGCCAGCTAGGCGTGTTCTTGGCGTGCCTACTTATTATGAAAATTGAGAAAGTAGTCACACACACACACACAACAAGTTACTCTCTCGCCAACATCATGGCGAGTTTTGTTTGAAAACGTCACGCTAAAAAACGTTAGACCGGCATCGCGCCTCGCCATGCTTTCTATTTGTCAAAGCCAAAAGTTTTTAACTTTAGGTACACAGAGTCATGAGGTACCTATAAGCTAACAACTATGAATTAGGAATACAAAGACACTACGTCTTTGTATTCCTAATTCATTGTTTTTAGCTTATAATTATCTACTTGTTAGGTCTCCTAGATGTTCCTAAGTCTCTCTTTCAATTATAATGAGACATTGTACATTAGAATTACTTATGAATATAAAATGTTCTTGAATCGGTTTTGATTTCATTTCAGCAACTATGGAATCACGACGCCGGTTGTATTTTAAGAAACAGATAGTGAGAGAGTTTTCTGAACAGAAGACTAAAGTACCTACAAGTAGAGAAAATGAAAACAGTAAAAAATATAATGAAGCTGATGAAGATTGTGATGTTACACTATTAGGAAGTCAATCCTACTATGACCAAATCCAAAGATTTCCATTCGTGAATATGATTCCTTCAAACCCAGATAACAGCAATACGGAAAAAGAGTCACAGGTAAATAAAGCTATAAACTTATAAGAATTTTATTATTATTACATGAGTTCTCGTTGATTTAAGTTATTTTTTTTTCTTTTAGGATGATCATGACAGTACCACCAAAGCTCTGTTAGAAGATATTACTAACAAAGATATAACCAAAGAAAAGAGTTATACAGAAAATATAGAAGATATACGAATAGATAATTAATTTGAGTCGGTAAGTCATTAATTGTAATACTAGTTTTTACCTAAGACTTCATCCTCGTGAAAATAGCATTTCTTATTATTTTTACTTTTTTTTTAGACTGAGAATACTGAAGGAGTTTGGAATAAGGAAAACTCGAGTGATATATTTCCACAAAAAGAAAACGATGATGACGAACTGATACCTGAAAATGAAAATAATTACAAAGAAAAAGAACCTGAACTATTTCTACATTAACGGAAGTAATTGCTGAGAGTAAGATGGAGTTGCTGAGGAAGTTTCTTGAAGTAGATGAAGATGACATAGAAGCATAGAACAATAATGATAATCAAGTCAAATCCAAAAAAGGGAACAAGAGAAACAAAACTACAAATGAAAAAATGACAAAGAAAATGAACCTGAACATCTTTCTACATTAACGGAAGTAATTTCTGAGGGTGAGATGGAGTTGATGAGGAAGTCCCTTGAAGCAGATGAAGATGAGATAGAAGCAAAGAACAATAAATCTAAAAAAATTAACAACAGAAGCAAAATTAATTAAAGTTATGTCGATTTTCTATCTGAGGAAGAGGACTTCGTATGGGATTCCTCTTCTTCGAATGAAACTGGGGATGAATCTTCGTCAAATAAAAGCAATGAACCTCAAAAAAAGAAAAAAAAAGTAAGATCAGAAAATGGTAAAGTGGGTGAAGCAGGGTTGAAAAAGAAAAAAATAATAATAAACGCAAAGAAGCAAAAAAACTTGCGAGAAAAAAGAAAAGAGTATGTGAATAAAGACGGAAGTATTGTAAGTGCTAGATCATTTAAGCCTAATCCATGCCTAGGAAAAAACTGGCAACGGCTGCAATAATGTTTCTGAAGAAAAAAGAAAAAATATCTTTGATTATTTTTGGGGACTTTATGAATTACGAAGAGTTTTCAGAGAAGTATTTCAAAGGCAATTTAACCGGAAAGATTAGTAAGGTTCGGGTGGCGACATTCAAAAAGTCGTCACCCAATGTCATGACTGTCAAATACAGCATGGATAAAGATGCTGATACCGATTCTATAGCCATAATTTATTTCAAGACCAAAGGTAGTACAGCCGAAGTATAAAACATCTTTGCCTATAACTACGGCCAAATACAAAGATCTTAAAAAGCTGTGTGATACAGGGGTTATTCCCAAAAATTTTCACCTAGAATACACAAAATTTCCGCACCGCGTTGCTAAAGATGTTCTGATAGATACAGATATTGAAGATGAGATAGAAGCTTAAGGTTCTTTGTCATCGTCAACATTTAAAATGTTGTTTTATATTGAATGTTACATTTTATTTCTTTTTGCTTTTTGATGATAGATAATCTATAATTGTTTGTTTTTTTTCTTATAAAGAATGTCGATATTCTATTGTTTTTTGATAAAGAATGTTAACTTTTGTTTGTTTTCTGACGAGATTGTTATTTTTTTTACTTCTGATTTATCACAACGTGAAAAGTTTTTTTTTAATAGTAATGTTTGATTGTTACTTACTGATTTAAATTAGGTACGTCCATGTTGAAGACTGATTTTGAATAAATTGAAAAGAGAAAAGAGTGGAACTCTCTACCTGCGTTTGTGTTTCCGAGTGCATACAACCTTCGGGTTGTTGTTGGAGTGAGCTCACCCAGAAGAAGCCTGTTCACTCTTACTTTGAAGAGATTCGTCTCTTCAAAGTAAGAGTGAACAGGCTTCTTCTGGGTGAGCTCACTCCATCGTAGACTTTGTCTCTGTCATCTCTGACCTAGACTAGAGTCAAGAGCAAACCCATTTCAAAAAAAAAAAAATATAATTAATAACAATTTATTTTTTGTTTTTTTTATAGGGTGATACTAAAAAGTTCAATGTATTCCGTGATGATACTACTATCTAGGCGTAGGCTGATATATCCCTTATATTATCTTGAAAGATTCCTCTACACAAAAATGTTTTTTGTTTTTAATTTTATAAGACACTGTCTAAAATTGTATAAAGTGGCATACCAACCTCAAAAATATCATAAGAACGTTGCTGGATTATGATGGCCTAAGCATCAATATCTACTATAATCTAGTAAGGGTTCATTTTGTTTCATCCTGCAGTCCCTCTAATGGGCATCTGCATCAAACTACTTCACTCTGGTGGAACACCATCATGTTGCTTATGCTCATTGGGTATATTCAACTGTCAGTTGATTTGGCGCTAAATTCATTTTCTCTCGTATTATTTTATTCTAGGTCGATGCTTGAGCCAGTTTACTTTCAGCTATTTTATTTACGGTAGGCATTTGAACCATTTTGCCTTTCTCAAAAAATAGCTAAATTTGATGCATTTTGGGCTAACCAACATAAATTTTCTAAAATAATACACAATTTTCAACAGTAATAACTTAAAAAACTTCCTTACTTAATTAGGAATATACTGTATTAAATAAATAAAAGTCTATCAAATAGTTGATTTTTTACGAATTTTTTTACAAAATAAAAAACTTTGAACCGTCCTCCTGCAAGTTTTACAAAATGTCGCTTAGACCAATTAGCCTTTCAACCGTCGATATTTAAGTAGGTACAGTCAGCAACAAAAGTCGATTAACACTTCAGTTTTTTTAATCTCAGTTATTGAGCAAAATATTGGTTCAAAATTGCATTGTACTTCTGCTGCAATTTTTTACATTACATTTGTATCCACACATTTAGATAAAGAAGAGATTGATTTAACTCATTATTTCTAAATGTTATTGTTTTAAGCACAAGAGTTTTTGCCGCATTAGAATAAATTCAAGTTTTTTAATAATTTTGATTATACTTACCAAAAGTATACATCTTTTCTATCGGTTTCTGGCACTATAAAACAGCCAATCTGTAAAAATAGCCAAACAAAATAGCAAAATTTATACGCCAATGCTTATCAGCTTATACTTAATTATTAATGCAATAATTTTGGAATAAGTTTGTTCGGTGTTAGAATAACGAAATAATTAAGATATTAAGCGTTTTATGTTTTGATTTCTCATTAAAAATATGCCGCGATTATGTCTGCATGTCTTTTTTATTTAGGTTTTCACGATACCATTTTTATTTTTGTTTTAATCTGACGATTAGCAACGTTCTTCCTTTAAAAATGGCGGCAGTAGCGAATAAATGTATAAATAAAGGCTCCTTCAAACAGGCGCGACACGCGATAAAATCGCGCGCGACACAAAGGCACCGCAAGTCGCGCGACTTGCGGTGCCTTTGTGTCGCGCGCGATTCGCGTCGCGCGTCGCGCCTGTTTGTAGGAGCCTTAATGCATAATCAGCCGTAATGTTCCCACTGCTGGGACCAGGCCTCCTCTCTTCGAGAGGTGTGGGCTGGGACATGCCGGTTTTGTCACGATGTTTTCCTTCACTGTTTTGAGAGCGGTGGTGATGAAATTATTTACCTACACAAAGTAAAGCCCCTGCCTGCGGGGTGATTGCGTAACACACTATCAGTAGCAATGGGTTTCATTTTGACAGTTGAACAACATTCATTGCGTTATTTACGTTGTTGAGCAGACACATTTTTCGAACATATGAAGTAATGGAATAGCAATATCCTTCAAAATGATTCAGGTTGAGATTGATAGTGTGTTTACGCAATGGGGGTTTTCGTGAACGACACCCGCGGTGCAATTCTGTAAAAATCTCACCGTGAAAACTTAGGTGAAGTGAGCGTGGAGTGAGCTGTCAATAGTGTCAATTCCTAGCAAAAACAAACTCACCTAAGTTTTCACGGTGAGATTTTTACAGAATCGACCGGCATGCGGCAGTTGGCACCACTTTGACAATAGGTCTTCCAATTTAAAATATATGATGACGTTGATCATTCGATTCATTCATTCGTTCATCATTCAGTCATGACTAAAGAAAATATAGGCTCTTTGAAAGATGCCTGGACCCTGACGTGTCAGTGCTGCCACCTAGCGAACGTCATTTCAGAATACCCTCATTCGGGTGCTGGGTTGGAACCCACGACCTCCAACTCATAAGTCGGAGCGAATAAATAACAAAAGGGAAATAAAGAAAAGTTTTCTTTGATTAAAGTCGATTTAATAAATAATAATAACAGACAAATTCATTAAATATTATGTAAGTATAATAAATTCTAAAATAATTTTAAAGAAAGCAAATAAAATGCATCAGATCATAACAGTTCATAAAACAACTTAAATAGGTAAGTAATATGAGTGATCGTAGTATTTCGAAAGATGTCCGAAAGTGTTACCAGAATTAAAACAGTCAACATTTTTGTTTTAATTTCTTCCTCTCTGTGAAACAAACAACTCAAATGCAGATGGCAGTTCCTACATCTAACACAACAAATAAGTAGGTATTCAATAACTGACTTATTAGAACTTAATGTCGGCGACCTTCACTTTGTCCTCACAAGGTCCGTAGTTGGCGATGCTCAGCATGGGGCTCTTAGCGGTGGCGCAGTTGAGCAGACAGTCGTTGCTGTAGGTGACACCGTCGCTTCCACAGACTGGCTTCATCTCCCTCGTACAGGAACAGACGACTCCCTCAGTGGTTGGCTCTACACACGTTCCCATGTGGCTCATCTCCAGGCCTGCGGTACGTTTTTTCTTGCACTCTAGGCTGCACTGGTTCGGGTAGGTGTTTCCATCGTTACCACACACCGGGAGGTAGTTGAAGGGGCATATGCACTCTAATTCGGTTGCTGGGGCGACTTCACACGGGCCTTGTCTGACGGCAGTGATGTCCTTGTTAGAGTTGAAGTTGCTGCATTCCAGCATACACTGGTTGCTGTAGGTCTCTCCGTCAGAGCCGCATATCGGTAGGTAGTTCCTCGCGCACGTGCACGGTGGCAATGCCTGCGAGGTGCAGATGTAGGCACTGATGACCAGGAGTACTCCTAAAACAAACATAGATACACAGTAACTTAATGGATAAGAAGGCGATGTATAGACAGACTTTGAACCATTGACCCTCCTGTGGCATTTCATGACAACACGAGATAAACTTACACGCTTAGCAACTACAAAAATTTACCTTGACATTATAATATGATAAAATTAAAAATAAACTAAACAAAGTAGCTGGATAGCACGTATTCGTCTTTTTTTGTTTTGTAGTATTGTCATTATCATACTAATGTTTAGGTTGTTCGGAACCGGATTCATAAAATGAATTGAATATCCGACTAGCTGTGCAAAATCATTTATTCAAACTAGGCGGAGAATCAGCAATTTTGAATGTCAAAACTACGTAAGACAGTCCCCCAAAACACGCACACACGCCATTGCAATAGACTTGCAAATAGCCCGAAAATAACACCAAAATGTTGATAATCTGAACAATTATGAAGCGTTAATTCCTCACGACTTCCTGTCTCCTTTGTATATCTGAAGTCCTTCGAACGCTATTAAAGAGTAACATTTTAACTATGGCCGCTATGGGGTTTTATCTCTAGGTAGATACCTTCGATTGACCTATCTTTTAACTTCATAGTTTCCAGATTTTTTTAAAATCATGTTAAGAACTTCCCCATAATACCACCATGAAATAACTACTGTTGAAAGTAAAATGAAGACACAAAAGCTGTAGGAATGCAAGCCGTTTGTCATCTCATAAGGGGAAAGCTTGGCTGAGTGGCCATGTAGGTAGGTACGGCCCGGTAGCGACTGCAGTATAGGTACATAATATGATATGAATATGGTCAAATAAAGAAAGTGCAAAATGCAATGTATTAGCTAGCTGTTTAGTGATTCACCGCTTATTATTATGCACCAGTGGATCAGCAACCTAATTAATTACGTAAGAAACTACCAATCACAATAATAATTTTGAAGGATATAGCTAATCCATTGAATCATAATATTCGAAAAATGTGTCTGCTCAACAACGTAAATAACGTAATGAATTTTCTTGAACTATCAAAATGAAAGCCATTGCTACAATGCGTGCCACGAAAGTGAGACTTGACACACCACGTGGTCTGACTTGCGCAGTACACGATTTTAGGTATCTTTAGCGGTATGAGGTCTGAGTGCGGGACGGGACCGGACGTCATAAGGGGCAGCGGAAAGAGCGGGGGAGGCGGGGTCAAGTCTCATCTTTCGTGGCACGCATTGTACTTATAGTGTGTTACCCAATTACCCCCTGATCTTGTCCTAATTGATGTTTTTATCATCGTTAAATACCTACTTACATAATAGTAGGGATGCCGCGATACGCCTTTTTGCCGATACGATACCGATACCGATACTCTTATAAAAATATCGGCGATACCGATACCGATACCGATACGCTTACTGAATTCAAAAAGGAAGGTAGATTAAATAAAACACAATTAATTAATAGTTTTAGTAATCAAAATTAACATTTATAAGATTTTTATGGAATTATCAATTGTCGAAATTTCAAAGTGATTCCATATAGCACTTTTGTGTTTTGAAGTTGATATGACTACTATTTATTTTATTTGACTCAAACGACTAGTTATAAAATGACATATAATACACAAACAATTACGATATGTAATTCTTAATCTTATTTGACAACACGCGCGTTTACATTACTTTTTTAAAGAGCGAAATTTGAAAAGTATCGTTGAATCGGCCATAAAAATATCGCCGATACCGATATATCGGCAAACCTGAAGTATCGCCGATATATCGGTATCGGTATCGGTATCGGATGCATCCCTACATAATAGTATCAACATAACAACCACACCGTACCGTCGTCCGTCCTCTTCATCGTATCTTATCATAACATTATTGACTTAAAAATTCAATGAAAAAACTGGTGCGTTCACCTTTGCCCTTAATGAATTTTCGGCGTGCAAAGTAAAGCTAAAGTTAATGATAATAGCAAATATTAATTAGATATGCTTACCGAATTTAAAATCCATATTTTTCAGTGACGTCCAAAACTATTCTGAATATGTATGAAATAAAATGCAGGCTTTTATATATATAAAAGTTGTGGCAAAGGTTATCGACACAATGTTGTCGGGATACCTACTGAGCTCGAATGTAGGTAAAGGCTCCTACAAACAGGCGCGACACGCGATAAAATCGCGCGCGACACAAAAGGTACCGCCCGTTGCGCGACTTGCGGTGCCTTTGTGTCGCGCGCGATTTTATCGCGTGTCGCGCCTGTTTGAAGGAGCCTTTATGATATTCTGTGCTAAAGACGACCGTTTTTTGTATGAGCAAGTCGGATACTCTCCTTTTTTTTTATCGTGGAGAAATGCTCATGCATACTGCACTACCACGGGGAGATAGTGCAGTTATGTGGGACTCTAACCCACTAAAACTCCATGGTGTCCTCCTCTGCCGCTTACGGCGGGAACACGGGCACGCGTTAGCACTCATCCGTGAAGAGCACTCATCCGTGAAGGATACTCTACTTGGATCGTGATTAGTGTCAGATATACCTACTGTGGGCGCAGAATTCGGATACGGCTAAACTAGAGAAATAACTCCATACTATAACGTCCATACTGGTAATCGTTATAAAGTCAATAGGGACATTACCTAACGATATAGAACTAATACTCTGAACCTATAAAGCAAACATTGAGCAGTTCCTAGGTCATCAAACTGTTTCTCAAATGCTCTTATTATTCCATAATAATCTATTCGCTATTACAGCAGTATTTTTTATTAGCGCGTGCCTCGTTTTATTCGCATTGTGAAATACACATATACTGGTATTTTAATTTTCCCTGTAGGTAGTTCAGGAAATAAGTTATTCTAATAAAACAAATGGATTATTTTTCTTATATTATTGGTTGGCAAAGATAATGACATGCTGCGCCGAAACCAATTAATTTGGATAAAGACAAGATAATGATGATGATGGATTTCTAATCAGAAAATTAATTCCATTCATAAATAAAACTTTAGATACCTACTACATTCGAAATTGTTTGTAACAGTTATAAAACCTTCCTTTCGTTATATACTACAATTTATTAATTACTTTAAATATCTCTGATACGTTTCGGTGCGAAGCGGTGGTTTTGGTAATGTAATTGATCTGCCGGTCGATTCTGTAAAAATCCCACCGTGAAAACTTAGGTGAAGTGAGTTTGTTTTTGCTAGAAATTGCCCACTTCACCTTTTTACAGAATAGCACCGCAGGAACTGTAGGGTACCCTCATGTATCCAAGTAGGTATTTGAGCCTTGCCGCACAATTAAAGCTACATTTGTTGGTGTGTGAGACGCCGTCATTGCCGCAAACCGGGCGGCGGAGGGAGGGGAAGGACCATCAACACTTCTTCCTCTTCCTTCTCATTTTGTAATTCTGTGTTCTCTTCTTTAGTTTTGGCTATCAGTCCTTCGTCAGCCTGCGCCAAAGTTGCAACCCGCGCGCCCATATTGAAATCTCATAAATTGTTATAGGGACAGGTGAATTTCCCACATTACAACGAATTCAAGACGTTTAATAATTTTAATCATACTTACCAAAAGTGTGGCTTGTGTCCCAGCGGTGGGAACATTGTGGGCTGACAATGTTATGTTATATACTAAAAGTATTCATCATCTTTTCCATCGATTTCTAGCACTATAAAAATCACGCTCTCTTCAAAAAGGCGTTACGGGCGAGTAAATAACTTAAGAGAATTAAAAAAGAATACGTTTTCATTAATTATAAACTCGATTTAATAAACAGCAATAAACAAATTTATTAACGATGGCAATAAACACTAAAATTATTTTAAAGAAAGCAAATAAAATGCATCAGATCGTAACAGTTCATAAAAAACATACATACACTCGAAAAACATAACCCTCCTTCTAGCGCAGTATAAAACATAAATAATAGGAGTGATCGTAGTAATACTACGATTACTCGTTGTTTTATCTTAGAAAAATGAGATGTCTCACCGGAATTTTTTCTTTTCTGTTCCCTCGTAGCGACATGATTATATAAACAACTCAAATGCAGATGGCAGTTCCAACTTCTTGCACAACTTAACAACTAAGTAGATATTAAATAACTGACTTATTAGAACTTAATGTCGGCGATCTTCACTTTGTCCTCACAACGTCCGTACTTAGCGATACTCAGCATGGGGTTCCTAGCGGTGGCGCAGTTGAGCAGACATTTATTGCTGTAGGTGACGCCGTCACTTCCGCAGACTGGCTTCTGCTCCCTCGTGCAGACACAGGCGAATCCCTCAGTGGTTGGCTCTACGCAAGGTCCCATGTGGCTCATCTCTAGGCCTGCGGTACGTTTTCTCTTGCACTCTAAACTGCACTGGTTCGAGTAGGTGTTTCCATCGCTACCGCACACCGGGAGGTAGTTGAAGGGGCATATGCACTCTAATTCGGTTGCTGGGGCGACTTCGCATGGGCCCTCCTTCACGACAGTGATGTCCTTGTTAGAGCTGTGCTTGACGCAATCCAGCAGACACTGGTTGCTGTAGGTCTCTCCGTCAGAGCCGCATATCGGTAGGTAGTTCCTCGTGCACGTGCACGGTGGCAATGCCTGCGAGGTATAGATGTATGCGCTGATAACCAGGAATACTCCTAGAACAAACATAGATACAAAGTTGATTGATGGTTCTTATTACTCTCTTGCATATTCTAGAATTAACATACACACAAGTATTTCACCTTGACATTACAATAAAAATTTGAAAAAAAAAAATTAAACAAGGTAGGTAAGTTCGAAATAGTTTTTAGTATTTTGTAGTATAATCATTGTCATACTAATGTTTGTTAAGAACCGGCTTCAAAAAATAAATTGGAAATCCGACTAGCTGTGTAGAAAAGCCGGATAATAACAACAATGGTGAGAAACTGAGCAATTATGAAGCATTAAGTCCTAATAGTCCTTCGAACACTATTGAAGAGCAATCTTTTTAGCGTCGCAAACAGCTAAGGCCGCTAGGGACTCATCTACATATCTACATCATTAATTCGACCTATCTTTTACTTCTTTTCCTTCTATATGCTTTTTTTGTGAATAAGACCGTTAGTTTCCAGTATTTTTGTTGAATTGTCTTGAAACTCACTATAACTATGGTTGAAAGTAAAATAAAGAAGAGAAGTAGTTAGCAGAAGAAGTAGTAAGTAGTAGAAGAGAAGAGAAGTAGTTTCTGAGTTAGCTTCAATAATACGTATTTTTGCCACTTAGTATAAATTAATGATGTTATAATAAGTTCCTGTCACTGATATTTACATAGCAAGTAGTGTTAGCATATACGAATTTGTGGGGTAAGTAAAATTTAACTAGCTTCATATTTTCTGACTGACCGACTTCTTGACAATTCAAAAGTGCCTGTAAATGGTTTAATTGAAATAAATGCTTTGAGTTTGAGTTAAAAGAGAAAAATAAAAACTTTTTTACCAAAAAAACGAACCGACTTCCAAAACAGACACTAACAAGTAAAAAATAACATTAATTTCGGAAATCGGTGTCGCTGGGCTCGCATTTTCGTTGTTTGCCACCGACTTCACACCGAAACCTTAAAGTAATTTTTTTATGGGACCAATCTGAAAGTTTTTCTTGACTTTCAAATAAAAAAAGAATTTTGGAAATCGGCTTATAAATAACGGAGTAAGTACTGAGGTAACAAACATTAAAAAAAAATTCTACCAAATATAACCACTTCCTTTTTTTGAAGTCGATTAAAAATAAAGACATAAATGCTGTAGGAATGGATGTCGTTTGTCCACGTATAGGGGGAAAGCTTGGCTGAGTGGCCATTTAGGTAGCGGTTCCGACTAATAATATATACAATATGGTAAAATAAAGAAAGTGCCATGCCATATATGAATGGAGATAGTTTTGTAGGTAGATTTAAGATCAAGATTATTGCGATTCGTTTTCGGGTCGAGTGATTCCAATCCCCAAAGCGGATCCACCGCAAGCTTCATGATGCACCAGCTTATCAGATCATAACATAATTGACAATTTATCAACTTTTATACCATTGACACCTAGCACAAGCATCTAACATTATAAATACCTTTGTAAATTATTTCTAAGACTTTATATTTTACAAATTTATTTAATATAATTAATAATTTTTTTTTTTAATATTTTTAATTTACAGGATAGAACATATTTAATTTTATTTTATTGACGGAATTTAAACCAAAACCATAATACTTATTCAATGGCATAACTGGTGCGTTCACCCTTTGCCTCCAATGAGTTTTCGGCGCAAAATGTATAAAAATGCAAATAAATATTAAATGATGCTTACCGAATTTAAAATCCATATTTTTCAGTTGCGTAAATAACTGTTTTGAATATTCACAAAATAAAAAAGCTGTGGCAAACGTCAACAAAACAAAAATGTTGCCGGGATTACTGAGCTCGATGTAAGCGACGGATGTAATGATGTTCTGTGCTGAAGACAACTGGTTTTATATGAAATGGTGTGAAGAAACAAGGTCCTTTTCGTATTGTAAATCCCCATCGCGAGATGCGTCAGTAAAGTAGGTTCTATTACCGGCTAGTTCATGCTAATTATGTTGACTTAAGACGGCGCGGCAACAGACAATGTGTGAACAATTTGAGGAAGTCTCACCGTTTGTTATTTTCTGAAATACATTTGGCGTCATTCCACTTACGTTTAACTTTAGTTCTTAGATTTGCCGGTAAATTACTTTTATGATGTTGGTTGACGATTTGGTCTACTATTTATTTTGTAAAATCCCAATTAGTTGGTTTACTTGAAATTCGTTCTTGTCCATTTTCAAAAACGACTATTGAATCCAGCTTATCCTTTGCTGTGTTTTTCGAAGCATTCGGTATTGCAAAAATTGTAGTTATGCTGGTAATGTCCCTTTTCAAGAGTTCCATAAATAGACTTCACCACTCTGGATACGTAGCCCTTTCTCTTAATTTTTTTTAGCCTTATTCTATCTAGCCTGACTAGCCTAAGAGTTTTATTCTATCTAGGAACACTGAAAGTCAAGAAGTGAAGTCCCAATTTGGTTTAAGGGGCCCGTTAGGGCCGTAGCCTGCCGGGTCAGCGGGATTGTCCGAAAGGGTTACCGCTGGCCCGGAACATTAAGGGCTAAGGAAGGAACATGGGTGGGTTTTAAGGCTCGAACACACAGGCGCGACGCGACACGCGACACAAAGGCACCGCTCGTTGCGCGACTTGCGGTGCCTTTGTGTCGCGTGTTTAGTCGCGCCTTTAGTCAGCAAGAGTCTGACACTCCCTTCCGCTCCACTCAGAGCAGGAGGGGTCATTTGATGATTTCCCATCCTGAAAAAAACAAAAAACAGTCCCAATTTGGTTGCAGTCGACTTCAAGTCATATTATAAGCGAATGAATATTATGATAAGCAATTAGGGCAGTAATTACATAACAACATACAATCTGAATCATTTTGAAGGAATTTGCTAATGAATTGCTTCAGTTCGAAAAATTTGTCTGCTCAACAACGTAAAATGATGTTGAACAGAACTGTCAAAATGAAAGTTATTCCTACTGTTAGTGAGTTACGCAATTACCCCGCTGGATAATAATATTCCAGAGCATCCTTTCCTTGCTTCCTTCACACCCTGGTACTTTCATGTCATTAAGTATTGCCAAACAAACAAACAATCTCTTCTATCCACAACATTAGCGGTAAAAAGTAAGAGTTGCAATTACAAAGTACCAGCGAACAACATTATAAAGCTGTGTTATCATTAAAAATTAATTAAAAGAAAATATATCTAAGTATAGAGTAACTATGATGAAACGCTTGGGCATAAACTTAATTGTATTATGTAGGTACGTAGTTAGTAATAGGAAACCTATTTGACCTACTAGGTGTTTGTGGTAGGTATATATAAATTCAGACAGATGTTCAGTCTGATTTTTTCACAATCTGAATCATTTTGAAGGATTTTGCTAATGCATTTCTTCAGTTCGAAAAATTTGTCTGCTCAACATCGTAAATGTTCAGTCTGATTTTTTAATAAATAATTGAACTGTGATAATTGAATCGGTTATCAAGGTGGTGCGGACAGCCGTGGTGCGGACACACGTGGTGCGGACAGCCGAGGAATGAGGGACATGACACATGATTACTGAGATGAAGGTTGATGGAGATGTATGGGAGAAGACTTGCTGCACCAACCCCAAGTCTATAGGGATATGGTCAGGAAGGTGATCATTTCTAATGGTCTTTAGTCTCTACCCATTTGCAAATAAGAGCCGTTACTAAGTGTTGGTCCTGACAAACAAGCTTCGTAGCTTGTTTGTCAGGACCAACACTTAGTAACGCTGGCCCAGCTGCTATCGTTAGCAGCCTAGCTGGGCAAGCAACACTTAAAACTGGCATGGATATAAATATTTTTTTTAACCTACAGCCGCTTATTTCTATACACTTTATGGACGTCCACGTCCATGATAATATTCGTCGCGTTAAAAATTAATACAAGCGTAGAAATTGAATTTTCTGATTGCCGGTTTTGACCGATGAAACTTTCAGCTGACAAGAAAATGTAAGATTTATAAACCTGACATTTCTGAGCAAATAGGCATGTGTGTATTATGTGCTTACTTAACTCGATGGTCACACCACACCTCTGACAATATACGAGGTTACCTTAAATTGGCTAGCTAAACTCCGCAGACGCGATGGATATAGGTATGTATTATCTAAACACGATAAAATAAAAAAGAATTTTTGTTTTTTTTTTGGGAGGTCAACGACCGCTGTTAGTGTTGTTACTTGAAGTATGAGTAAAGAAAAACTGTTTTCTTATGTTTTATCGTGTTTAGATATCGATACGATCTGTGAAGTTACTCGTAACACAAAAAAAACAGATACTTATTTTAAACTGACATTTCTAGTGACAATTGCGATCGATGACCTTAAAAAAAAATCAACAAATTTATTTATTTTTTTGTTTTATCATGTTTATCCTGCGCCCATCGCGCCTGTGGAGTTTAGCTAGCCAATTGAAAATAACCCTGTATTATGTAGTACGTTTTATTTATTTCTATGTTACTTTTCTGATAGACAAACACTTACATAAGGAGTTATTCTGTGCTTATGAAAGGTACCTAACTCATATCGAGTAGGCACCTAATTAGTAGACACGGCTACACATCAAGCTACACAAAACCAGTCTATGCCGACTTCTGATTGTACGAAAAGCCTAAACGATGCGAGGTCAGCTAAAACTAGAAATGTAGGTATAGGCTTGATATTATCTTCTTCTTAATATATACATATATATAAATTACGTGTCACAATGTTTGTCCGCGATGGACTCCTAAACTACTTAACCGATTTTAATCAAATTTGTAACTACACCGTGTGCAGTTTGATCCAACTTGAAAGATAGGATAGCTCACATCTCCATTTATAATCGCAATATTATTTTATTGCACAAAAACGTTAGTCACAGCAACGCGTGGCCGGGTCAGCTAGTACATATATAGATTGCTTAGGTAATAACGCTTATTCGACCATTGACCGAAACAAGAAGATTGACAAAGATTTGTTGGCAAAGACATTTTAAAAACAGTTCGCGTCAAATAACTTTGCCGCTCAGAAGCTAGGCTTTTCGATAGCCGCGCATGCGCGCTGCTGTTTTATTCCTACTGCGCAGTGATTCGTTGCCTACTTCAGAGCGGCAAAGTTATTTGGCGGGAACTGTATGCGTCATTATAACATTTATAACGTAGGTACGACCTCTCTTATTCGTAAATAAGATAATGCAGGAAAGATAAGTAAGAGAAGAGATACAGGTTTATGCTACCGACACATAATGAGTTCAAAAAGTTCATAAACATCGCCTGGTTTCATTAAACTTAAAACAGTGCAATGAGCAACTAATCTACAAACGAATGTTATGACTTTTCGATGTGAAACGTGGGCTACATGTGGTTTTTCAAACAGGTAGGTAGTAGGTACCTCACGGTGGCCTTTCTATTCATAAATGTTATGTTATGTTCCGTAGTCTGCAATGACCTTAAGGGCACTTCGTCTGCCCTAATTTTGAACTGTTACTACCACTTTTACCTACAGACCTAACTGCAAGGAATCGACCTGGCCAGCACTATGGTTATTGTACACAAAATACATATCTATTTATTACATTAGCTTTTGACCGCGGTTTCACTCGCGTGGATGTCGGAAAATATCACACGGGAACGTAGGTACTACCGAGATTAAAAGTACCCTTATGTGTCTGTGTGCTAAATTTCTCCAAATCCGTACAGCCGTTTTGCGCCAATCCGGAAGATACATCTAGACAAACAGACAGACTAGTTCGTTTTCTATTTATTATTTTAACGTTTTTTCAAAAATATTCGATGTACCTAGGTAGAAATAGTAACGAAGTCAAAACCTACTGTTATGACTTCGTTACTATTTTATTAAATGTATTAGTTGTTCGATTCACGGGTCAGGCCCTCAATCCTTCTACGCATACCATCATTATCATCTGCCTAGCCTTTTCCCAACTAAGTTGGGGTCGGCTTCCAGTCTAACCGGATGCAGCTGAATAAGTACCAGTATTTTACATGGAGCGACTGCCTATCTGAACTCCACAACCCTGTTACTGGGTAATACGATACCCCTTGGTAAGACCGGTAGTCAGACTTTCGGGCTCCTGACCACCCGCAACGACTGTCAAAGATCCACGAATGACTGCCGGGACCAACGGCTTAACGTCCTTTCCTTCTACGCATACCATGCCACACAGAAAACCACTCGATTCAAGAATACGGTAGAAGAAGAAGTAACTCCATGAAGCTAAATTTCAAAAAAAAAGGGCAAGACGCCTATCAACATCCTATTAGCATCATCATAATTTCAGCCGAAAGACGTCCACTGCTGGACATAGGCCTCCTCCAAGCACCTCCACTTCGACCGGTTCTGTTCTTCTCGCATCCAACGGGTTCCTGCGGCCTTCACAAGGTCGTCGGACCACCCTGTGGGAGGCCTTCCAACGCTACGTCTTCCGGTACGCGGTCGCTACTCCAGAACCTGTCGGCGCCATCGGCTGTGTGCCACTGTCACTTAAGTTTGGCAATTCTTCGGGCTATGTCGGTTACCTTGGTTCTCATGCGGATCTCCTCATTCCTGATTCGATCACGCAGGGAAACTCCAAGCATAGCCCTCTCCATTACCCTTTGGGTGACTTTTAGCCTCCTTATAAGGCCCCTATTAGCATAATCAGCCTATAGACTTCCCGCTGCTGGTACACAGGCCTCCTCTCGGAGAAAGGGAGTTTGTTTGTTTATTTTTTTTTTTTTAAGAACGTTGCCCCACTCTAGGAATTCCTAATTATTTAATTAATTTAAATATTTGTAAACGCACCCACGATACAGGAGTAATTACTCCTGTATCGTGGGTGCGTTTACAAATATTTAAATTCACATACACAAACAGCCAGACCCGGAACAACTACCTGTAGGCAATACAAATATTTGTTCCGTGCGGGAATCGAACCCGCGACACGCAGCGCAGCAGTCGATCGCTCAGCCACTGCGCCAACCGTGTCGTAAAAGAGCGCCATGCAGGCCCAGTGCGGGCTGGTAGATGTCACACGTCTTCGAATTTTTGGTTCTAGGGCACGCCCGGTCTCCTCACGATATTTCTCAAACTGATTTGTCGCCGCTGCTCTCAAAACGGTGAACATCCAGTTAGCAGATGATAATTAAGAATGAGAATTGTTGATACAGGCACACAATAACAATTTCATCAGTTCAGAAGTACCTAATCTAAAGATACGAGAAGTAGTAGGTACCTACATCACATTGATAAGGAAAACATTAATCTGTACACTTATGTGGAAACCAGCAATACTCACTGTTGGTTAATTCCGCAAATATTTAAACACGTAAATATTTACTGAAAACCCGCAATGTTTATTTGCGCTCGATTTTACCAAGAATACTATACAATACCTTATTTGTGCAATTACTTTTATTGTTTATTTAAATTCTCTGACCCAGTAAGTCATGAACGTAAATGATGTCATACCTTATCAGCCGTTCACGTAGGCCAATGTAGCCTTTTCCCTATTGATTGCTTACCACTTATTTAGCTGTATTCAAATACCACAACAACATACGATGATACGATCTTCTTGGGACATTTATTGCTCACCATTCTATTAATTAATTACACACATTTGGTCCTAGTGTCTATTGTGACCTAGGTATTTCTCCTTTACACGATTTTCCCCAGTTGTGACAAATAGGACTAATATCTATACTAAATCCATACTAATGTTATAAATTTCACGCCTAAACCACCGAACGGATTTCGATAAACTTGGCAAAGAGATAGATTGCATCCTGGGGAAGGACATAGGATAGTTTTTATCGACATACCTCGCGGGCGAAGCCGCGGGCGGAAGCTAGTATGTATTATAAAGAGGTAAAGTTTGTAAGTTTGTAGGGGTAATCTCTGGAACTACCAGTCGGATTTGAAAAAATCTTTTTGTATTTGATAGCCCACTTCTTGAGGAAGGCTATAGGCTATTTAACATCACGCTATGACCCTTAGGAGCCGAGTAAAAAGAAAAAAAGTCGGAAAGAACGCTAAGCAGAAACGAAGTAATAGAGCGCGGGCAGGCGATGAGATGCGACGGGGTGGGTCGGGGGAACAAGAAATTTCACGCGGACGAAGTCGCGGGCAGAAGCTAGTCGTTAATAAAATCATATTTATAATTATTGTCGATCGATAATGTTAAGCTACGCTTGCCGCGGTTGGTTAGTGGATGGGTGACCTTCTTTACATACCAAGACCCCTTCGTGGCTCGGAAAGCTGGTTCCTTCCAGCTGTCATTCGCGGATCTTTGACAATCGTTACGGGTAGATAGAAGCCCGAAAGTATGACAGTCAGTCTTACCAAGGGGTATCATGTTACCCAGTAACTGGGAACTGGGTTGTAGAGGTTGAATACGCAGTTGCTCCATGTAAAATACTGGTATTCAGCTGCATCCTGTTAGACTGGAAGCCGACCACAACATAGCTGGGAAAAAGCTAGGCAGATTTATTCGAGCCTGAGCAAAAAACGGCGTTTTTTTATAAAGCGGCCATAGTAATACACAACACACCTCTGTGAAAATTTCAAGTGTCTACCTATTACGGTTCAAAAGATACATCCCTATCACAGACGGACGGACAGCGGAGCCTTAGTAATAGGACTAATAGGGTGCTGTTGGCCTTGGCAGCCTTTGGGCACCTACGGAATCCTAAAATCCGTTGACAATTTAAAACGGAGTCATGATTCTCAGCAGTGAAGTACGAAGAGAGGTAATGATCCCACAAAACAAAAGCCAGTCTGCAAGTTGGTAGCGTGACATGGCTGACTGCCAGACGTTCATTTAAAATACCAATCGTGAAGGCTTTTTGAATGCAGTACCTACAGACGCCAGCACATCAAGCTACTACAATCTGTCAAATTTATTTAATAGATTTTCAGCTTTATCACTAAAGCATAAGGTTCAAGATTGATTGGGAAAATTTGACAGTTTCGGGTAACTTGATGTGCTGGCGTCTGTACATTGAGGAAACGTGGACAAGCACCGCATTGTTACAAAACAAGATTTATCTTTAGGTATATCAGGTTTAAACCATCGAGTCTGGAGCCTGTATTTGTATTGTGAATTTGTGATCCTTATTCCGACTAAGGTAATAAAATAAATTTAGACTAGAGTTTAAAAACAGTACTACAAGTACTGTTTTTAAACTCTAGTCTAAATTTATTTTACCTGTGAAAATGTTCTCAACCAACTTTTTAGACCTTTGTATCCTGCTTATGCGTATAAAGTTTCATTAAAATCGGTTGATTCATTTCGAAAAATAAGGCCTTGAAAGTTTGTATGAAATGCCATACGGCGTAAACGCTCTTAAAGCGCAATATCTTGGCCAGTCTACCTAACACCTCAATTTATAAAACTGACGATGTAAAGTCCCTACAAATCCGCAACAACATTTAACAATTGTGCACCTTATATACCTAAATTATACAAGATATAAATACAGAGGACAAGGTCGTGGCTTCATAAGCCTTTACTTACACATAACTTGAACTTGAACGATCACAAATTAAGGATGCTCTAGGGAACAATAATACAACATCATTCACCATTAAGGCTCCTTCAAACAGGCACGACACGCGAAAAATCGCGCGAGGCACAAAGGCACCCCAAGTCGCGCAACGAGCGGTGCCTTTGTGTCGCGCGCGATTCGCGTCGCGTGTCGTGCCTCTTTGTAGGAGCCTTTATGTAGTCCGTGCATCTAACAACTCTGTAATTGTATTGTATTCTGTAATTGTATTGTATGTCAACTCTACATTAAACTCGCTACAATGGACGTGTAAAGGTGCGACCATATTTAAAGTTCAAGTAAACGGCGTAAACTCATTAGAGTCTGAAATAACAATGGGCGTCCCTCAAGGTTCGATATTGGGTCCATTCCTCTTTTTAGTTTACATTAAAGATTTACCCCAATTACTTCAAAATCAACCGAAGATGGTGTTATTTGCAGATGACACATCATTGATCTTTAAAATAGACCGACGACGGTCACAAAATCTTGACGACGTGAATAACTCTATTCTTCAGGTCCAAGATTGGTTTACGATAAATAATTTAGTATTTAACTAGCGACCCGCCCCGGCTTCGCACGGGTGCAATGCTGATACTAAATACACTACAGAAAAACTGTGAACGTTGTATATAAAAACATAGCGGCCCGCTCCGGCTTCGCACGAGTATAAAATACATATATAGCCTATGTGATTAAAATCGATTCAGTAGTTTTGATTTATTCATTACTGCCCGTGGCCCGCACGCGTTAAATTTGGAGTAAAACAATCCCCCTTTCCCTATACCCAAAAGATACCTATTCTATTAAGTACTTTTTCTGAACTTACATATCTCACCTTAAATCATGATTTTTGAAAATAATTTCCCTAATATTAAATTGATCTAACTGTAAATTTTAATCAAGATCTTAATAGAAAATTGCAATCCATAAATTATGGTTTTATTTAATCTAATATTATCTCACCTTATGTAGGTACTTATAATTACTATAAGTGCGATTTAAAAATTAACCTTAGAATAGAATATAATTTATATTTTAAAACTACTATCATACAATTATTTATCGTAACTTACTTATAATACGTTGTCGCGCTGAAAAGCACGTTTTTATAGTAAACGCGTCCGATCGCTGCTAAATTCAAAGTGCTATAGGGAAAACCGCGTTTTTTTTTTTTTTTTTAGAATATGGCATCTCGTAGTTGACCTTGAGAGGTCGTGACTACTTAACCGGACAATCCTGCGGCTGCCTTGAGAGAACCCAAAGCCTCCAGCCAGGGGCTTAAAACTAACTAAATAAACTAAGCGACTACACGCTAAGGGCACCCCCTGTGGGGTACGAGCCTCGGCTTAGGGCGTCGCTGGGGGGAGGGCAGCAAGTTGGGACAGGCTGGATCTAATTTTGATTATTTAACGAACGATGGGGCCGGCATTTCCTAATTGACTACTCTGAGAAGAAATGCCGAAACAAACTCAGAGGTCAGAGTCGGGAATTTAAATCCACTGGCTCAGCTGCGGCGCGGGCTGGCACTACATCGAGCAAGGGTCGGTGGGGGGCATTTACTGGGGGACGTCGCGAGGGACCTCGTCGGCGAGGCTGGTATTTCTTGTGTTTGTTTTTCCTAAGTGTACTGGTTGCCCTACTGCTCTCTTGGAGGAGGGTTATGGGGTCATCTGGGTCGGTGAGAACATGCCTTGGACGGCGGAATTTGCTAATTTTGGAGGGAGTATATCTGGCGGCCTCGACAACCAGCGGGTTTCGATGGTTGGGGGCGGAATCGAAGAAGTGCTTGGAAAGGCGCTTCATGAATTGGTGGATAGTGGGGATTTTGAGATCGACATGGAGGATCTCATTTCGGACGAACCAAGGGGCTCCCGTAGCCTTTCGGAGGAAACGGTTCTGGAGGGTCTGCATCCTATGGATGTGGTGGGGCTTTGCGTGTGCAAAGACTACGCAGGCATAGGTCATGATTGGGCGAATGCACGCTGTGTAGATGCGCAATTTGCACTTAAGTGACAATTTGCTGCGTGCATTGAGCATCGAGTGGAGGCTACCGAGAGCGAAGGCGGCGCGCGAGCGAACCGCCTTAAGGGCCTTACTCTCGTTTAGTACCGTAACTCGGTCACTTTATGAAGCTTATAACTCGTTAACGGTTTGGTTAGAAGGTCTGTAAAAAATATATGTTTGCTATAGATTCATGTACAGCATTTTTGAAACAGGGTTTTTTCATAAAACTAATACTTTTGCCTTAAAAAAATATTTACCAAAACGCTATTTTCGCTAACATTTGCTTATAACTTCTAAACGGCTTTGATGTTTGGAAATATTTTTACACTGAAAAATTGGTGGTTAGAGGTACTACATATTTGAAATAGCGTTTTTAAATCAATCAACAGTTGCAAAGACAATGCCCCATTTTGAGATATAGGTTCAGAGGTGCTCTGCGCGGGCGCGGGCGGCAGTCGTGCGTTAGCACTGAGACGGGGTGGCTGTGTCGCTCGCTGCTCCGCCCGGCTATCGATCGACTACGCGCGTTTGGCTGTGTTAGTGCAAATATTTATGAACGAATTGTATCAGTATGCGTTTATAGATTAGCTCGCTGCAGAGGGCCCATTTCTATTGTCCGCATGGACGCTTTATTAGTGGTGCCATTTCTAAATACTGTTTTTTTTTTTATATTGTTTATTTTGTAAATATGTATAAGATAATTTGTAAATAAATAAAAATGCCAAAGCAAAGCAAGTCAAGAAAAATACGTTTTCTCTACGACGACGCACCGTTTTATAGATATTAGCGAAAAACTCAAAAGTGGGAATTTTTATACCCCCCACTCCGGCTCACCTCCTAGACGCGGGGACTTTTAGTAGGTATGTTTACTCCCTAAGCACTCTGAGCAACTTTCTGAAGAAATCGCTCACGGCCCAGCTCACGCACTCTACACCTCTTTTTGGTTTATTCGTTGAGTGGACTAATAAGTATCTATCTATTATACTTAATCTTATAAATAAAAATCTTTAAAACTTTATCTAATAAATAAAATTGGAGTGTCTGTTTGTAATATTAAAACAACCGCTTCAGGCCATTTTATTTTGACTGTTTAGAAAATAACTACATACTTACTCACAATAAAAAAAAAATGTTTTCAAATACCTTAATTTATAAAAAATGAGCATTCTTAGTTGTCAATCTACGAGTAGGTATTTGCATTACTGAGTTTATTGATCTTGTGCGGATTTATTTCTGTGACTGGGACTTTCACTAGCAGATAGGTGAATAAGGAGTAACTTAGGCTACTTTTATTTTAGAAAAAAAAAAGAAAATAGGTTCCCACGAAAAAAAATTAAAACCTATGAAATGAAATACCTATTGAATAATATCCGATTCAAATAGGGAGGTTGTATACTACGTTTATTTAGGTACTTAACCAAATGTAAATAAATCATATAATAAAGAAACGGAATACTTATAGTTTTTTTTATTTTTTATAAGTGGATCCTATACGTGAAGATTCCTTAATTTCCAATGAAATTGATTGGATAAATAATAAAATAATATAGTGTTTTTGTTTTAGCCCAAGGAAATCGTTCACCAAATATTGTATATAAAAATGCTAATACGAAAAACTAAAAATAAATAATAATTAAACTAAAATGCAAAAACGATCAAAAAGAACTAAATGGAGAAATATTAGAAGAATTTCAATAAAATTAGCATAGGTATTTCTTTACGTGGCGGTGAATAGACGACTTTTATGAATTTGAGGGGGTGAAGCAGATGAAGTGGGATACGAATAGTCCCCGCCATCGGCGGGGTGCACCGCGCGGATTTCGTCGATGAGCGACTTCCATTATATTTAGAAGCGTAATTTCGCGACTCTAATAAGATACACGATTGCCTCCGCGCTCTACTGTCCGGATTCTCACTGCGTAATCACCAGGTTCGAATCTCAGTAGACGGCATAATCTTTAGTTTTGTTATTTTTTAATTATAATGTACTTATCTTTTGTTTTGTTATTTTTTAATTATAATGCGCATATTTTTATTTTCTTATTTTTAAAATAATTCAATAAGTAATTGTTATTTTAATAAAAACAATCATTTTTATTCCTATAGTTATTTTTCTTCAGAATCTAGAGTAATATAATAAAAATAAAATAAAAACGTCCACCAAGCTTGATTCGGAAAAAATTATATACCTACAGTGTTTTACAAAAGAGTGTAAGCAATAATCACTACATAGTATAAAACAAAGTCGCTTTCTCTGTCCCTATGTCCCTATGTCCCTTTGTATGCTTAAATCTTTGAAACTACGCAACGGATTTTGATGCGGTTTTTTTTAATAGATAGAGTGATTCAAGAGGAAGGTTTATATGTATAATAATAATAATGTTTCCGTGCGAAGCCGGGGCGGGTCGCTAGTAATATATAGTCTGAAAATTTTCAAACAAGAAAATCGGCAAAAAGTAAAATAATAATTAAAAAAACATATCAAATAAGAAAATAAAAAAAAAACAAATATGGAAAAGTTTGGATTTGAAGACGGGCGTTAGTGACTAAACTATAGTGACGTGACGCACGAGACCACTAGACCAATCGAGCTGTTGTAATGTACGTCGAAATTACGCGTCATAATCTGTACAAACAAAATATGGTGTGTACAAAAAAGTAGGTACTTACTTTACAATTTGTTTCGTCGAATAAGATCTCTTTATTGCCTTCCGTTTATTTTCTTGTTGACCATTTTTTATATACTGATAGTACAAACATTTACACCAACAACATAACTTAGAAAAAACTAATCAAAAAATAAAATATAATAAACAGCTTTCATCAACAAACAGATACCAAAGTACGTACCTACACTAGGTACCGACTCGAAATAATTGCAAGACTTCAAAGTATTTTATACGGCTACTCGCTCAAAAACTACATAGGTACCCAACGCGTCAGTTTTCGCAAATGCGATCATTCTCCTTATCAATTAGAGTCTACGGAACAATTTCGTATGAAAGTATTTTTACTGAAAATATTAATTGTAAACGCGATTGTGCTCCTTATTCATAGAAGGTAACGGGTCAATTTCCTATGCAAGTATTTTTACTTCCAACTAAGATTGAAAATAATAATTGTAAAACAAAAGAATCTTCGTTTATTTGTGGAATATTTAACATAATTATTGGTTAGCAACTCGGCATTCTTATTTCACGTGTAAACGTGTAATACTTAAAAAATATTTTTCATGTTTGATGTGAGACTCGAACCCGAACGTTCGCCATGCAAGGTACAGTGTTAGCCACTTTGGCCACCGTAACGCTTACGAACCTTATTGAAATTTGTAATAACAATCATGTGGCCAATTTGTAGTGTTGTCAAACGTTCTTATAGAAGAAGGTCATTACATTAGTACTAATATTGCTATGCCATAGTTTTGTGAGATTGCTAGTCGACTTCTGACTGTTTTTGTAATATACCAAAATATTTTTTTTTACAATTTTTGTCTGTCTGTCCGTCTGTCTGTCTGTTTGTTCCCGCTAATCTCTGAAACGGCTGGACCGATTAAGACGGGACTTTCACTAGCAGATAGGTGAATAAGGAGTAACTTAGGCTACTTTTATTTTAGAAAAAAAAAGAAAATAGGTTCCTACGAAAAAAAATTAAAACCAATGAAATGAAATATTGAATAATATCCGATTCAAATAGGGAGGTTGTATTATACTCCGTTTAATTAGGTACTTCCAAATGTAAACAAATCATAATAAAGAAACGGAGTATAGTTATGTTTATAAGTGGATCCTATACGTGAAGATTCCTTAATCTCCATAGAAATTGATTGAATAAATAATATAATAATATAGTGTTTTTGTTTTAGCCCAAGAAAATTGTACACCAAATATTGTATATAAAAAGGCTAATACGAAAAACTAAATATAAATAATAATTAAACTAAAAATGCAAAAACGATCAAAAAGAACTAAATGGAGAAATATTAGAAGAATTTCATTAAACATGCATAGGTATTTCTTTACGCGGAATACAGAATTAATAAGTTATCGTAAACTCTGCGAACTCAACAATAACTTTTTTCTTAAATTCCACGCGGACGAAGTCGCGGGTAACAGCTAGTACAAAATATATCAGTCTTGCATCCGCCATTCCCTTCTGGAATCGTAGGCAAAAATGGCGACCTACGTGCGGCATGTCTGCGCTTCTGCATATTCTTTGAATTTCGTTTTAGTGTACCGCGCCACCGCACGCGTTTTACGTAGGACGCTTAGCTCCGCCCACATGCACAAGGTCAGTGAGCCATCTATACACCTTAATGTGCTCTGAGAAGGAGAGGTGCCTGTCGAGGATAACACCGAGATATTTGGCTTGCTTCTCCCAAAGGATCGGCTTGCCGAACATGGTGATAGGTCGGGGGGGGGGGGAAACCGCGGCCTCAGACGCGCTATTTATAGATAGGCAGTAGGCACGCTCTTGCCGCACCGGGCGGCCGGCCGGTACCGCCGCAAACGCTACGTCCCGCAATTTTTAAATCTGTAATATCTTCGAAAATATTCAGTTAAATCATACGGTGTAAAGGGCCATATAGATCTATATTAAATGAACATTGTATTCAAGGTATTTAATTGGTTAAGGATTAATGCTGTATTGGTTAAAATCGCTTCGAAAATTAGCCATTATTTGTCGTAAAAAGTAAATGACAAAAAAAAGTTATTGTGGGTTATCCATAAGAGATAGACATATACCATCACGGACTTTTCTGTAGACCTTTTCAATGTGTACAATACTTAGTACATTATTTTGATAAAACTCGTAGGGTTCAGCCTGCGTTTGCAATGTAAGCGGAAAAAATGTAA
Organism: Luperina testacea; assembly: GCA_927399505.1. Classification (NCBI taxonomy): domain Eukaryota; kingdom Metazoa; phylum Arthropoda; class Insecta; order Lepidoptera; family Noctuidae; genus Luperina; species Luperina testacea. The sequence goes on from OV656774.1 coordinate 3,714,789, forward strand.
TTATTTACGACATCACATTAGAAACCTCAAAAATAACAGTACTTCTCCACTATTTAATGGATGTTATTATACATATAAACCTTCCTCTTGAATCACTCTATCTATTAAAAAAAACCGCATCAAAATCCGTTGCGTAGTTTCAAAGATTTAAGCATACAAAGGGACATAGGGACAGAGAAAGCGACTTTGTTTTATACTATGTAGTGATGAAAAAAAAACCAAATGCATTAGATTTAAATTACCGAATGTTAGAAGTAGCGAATGTGAACTCATATTGAATGGCCAAACACTAGAATTTGTTAAGACATTTTTCCTAAAAGGGAAAAGGTAACAGGAAAACAAAAATTCTAATTACCATCCTATACTTTTGACGTATCAGGAAATCAATAAAATATTATCAAGTACCGCTCCAAAAATCCGGGACATACCCCACTAACTGAAGAAATTGACTCAGAAAACTACGTGTGTGTGTTACAAAACTACCATCTACCAGAACAGATCGTGTGTGTTTTGACTACTATGGCTCGCAAGCTCGGAAACTGCTGAGTCTTTTAAGAAATGATTGAGTACAGTAGTATTTATTTATTAGCGTTTTCGTCAGAAACATAAAGCGTAGTCTTCAGTCTCGTAATTGGCGTTCGTACATTTAAACTACTTTTTATGTGGCGTCTGCCAGCACATCAAACTACCCGAAACTGTCAAATTTTCCCAATCAACTGTGAACCTTATTCTTTAGAGATAAAGTTGAAAATTTATTAAAGAAATTTGACAGATTGTAGTAGCTTGATGTGCTGGCGTCTGTACGTTTGCCAGTCGGCAAAGGCCTCCTCCAACCTTCTCCGTTCCTGTCTCTCTACGGTCACTCTAGCCCATGTTGTGGTGACCTGTCTGATGTCATTATACCACCGTTTCTGTTCGATTCATCTAACATCCAATGCGAGTGCGGTGCTGCTGAACATACTATAATGCTATGCCCCATCTGCTAGAATGTCCCAAATGTTCGTTCACCTGCACCCTTGACGATGCAGATGTGAATAACGGCTCGACGCCACAATAAACGGGATCACCTATTTCGGGCCCATACAGTATAAATAACATAGATGTTCCGTCGAAACGAAAAGACCTTTTCTGTGGTTTACTGCCTCTCTTTGACTATTTCCTTTGGAGTAAGCTGTAGGATCACAATATTTAGTATGGTTTGTCAGAAAAGATCGTTTAAGAGCAGTGTCAACTTTACTATCAGGTACTATCTCTATCGGTCGATACCCCAGCCCCAGCATTCTATTTCACACGGTGTTTATGAAATTGCATAGTATGTACATATTTAGGCATAGCTTACTCAGAGCAGAGTTAACCAACAAAAATGTTATTAATACTGGGTACCTGCTTACTTGAGTGTTGTAGGCGATCCTTGTGAGTACACAGACTATTAGAGACATCTCTTACTAATTACTAGGAGTATCATACTTCGATGTTTTTCTTTTTGTTTGAATTATGTAGATAAGGGTTAAATTGCTCAGCAACATTTTCATCTAGGGAAGATGATTTGGTTCTAGAGATAAGAAGTGAATACTGACTTACATGAAGTCTGAAGAGAGATGTTTGGAAAAGAAGACATGCGCCGACCTCACAGAATACATGGCTAAAGGTAAACCCCCAAATAAATTGAAATTTAAGTGATGGCGATTGCGGCATCCGTTCAGACTGGAAGCCGACCCCGACACAGTTAGGAAAAGGCTAGACAGAAAATGATGATTGCCAGCAAAGGGCTGTTTTATGTGCTTCGCGAAGAGTGATCTGTGCTGTGCTTGTAATTGTAACCACGGCGGCAACGAAAAATATACTATATAAGTACTATAAATGATCGGTTCAACTGACACTATTGTCGCAATCCTACGGGGGAAGTATTGCTCTGCGAGGTATGCCGTATAATTGACAGCCCGCATCGCCTACGCAATCGGTAGGAAAACATAGAATATTTGGACGAGGCATGATGGTTCCTGTCACTCGAGGAATTAATCCGAAGTTCCATCGTTGATTGAAGCCTTGTTTTCTTTTAACAACTATTGGTTTCTGATGACGTATGTTCAGTATCTCAGTTTTCAAATTATTGTTGTCCGGCTTACCTACAGTCATGTAATCTGGGCTATGGTGATGTTAAGTGTGTCTGACGGTCTAGGTCGTGGGTTCAAACCCAAGAATGCACTTCACTTTGTGTTAATTATTTCATCCGGTGATGGAAAACATATTGAGGAAACCGGCATATCCTAAAACCAAAAAATCGAAAACAAGTGACGTATTGGCGGATGTCACGTACATATTTGTGTCCCGCAGTGGGCTCGCGTGGTGGATTATGGCCCACAGAAAGAGGAGGCTTGTGTCTCAGAAGTGGGGATATTATAGGCTGATGATGAAGTGTGTCTCCTTCTCCTAACTAGCTTTTTCACGAGTTTAAAGTTAGAAGTTAGTTAGTTTTTTTAGTGTAACAACAATCCTTGACATACTAACTCAAAAGTGCCTAGTGCCTACATAGGCACCTGGGATTCCTTACTACCAAAGACGAACGACTCCAACTCATTAAATCCTACGTAAGGGAAAAAAAACCAGACACAATGACAATAAAAATTTACCCAAGGATATTCATAACAGAACCGCGATTATGACGTCGAGCTGAGCAGAATAAAAATCACGAATAGTTTACAACAAAGCTGACGAGGCCCGCGTCTGACTGGCTATTATTTAAGTAGCGCTACAAAGGAGCGTAGAACGATAGTAGTCCCGCACTTAACGATTAATTGTCACCTGTTTATTGCACTTTGGATTATCAAAAGGAAACGGAGCGATAATACTGGTTTGTTAACAATTAATGCCTAATACGAGGTATATAAATACAACGGAGCCCTACCAGTAATAGTGCGCAGTCGTCTCCAAGTGCAACAGTTAGCTGTACAGTTAATCAACCGATCATGGATTATAAACTTGGTAAGGACTATTAATTGGCACAGTTTTATAAAGTTTTTTTTTTCTTATAGTACACCCGGTTTATACTTCTTCACTTTTCATAGGTATAGACTTTATTTAATTATCTAATTAATAGAAAGAGTGTGGGGTTTTTGCAATTGTATAAGAATTTACTTATTTTTCACAATTTTATAAATGTAGTATTTTCTTTATATATTTAATTTATTGAATTAAGCATAGTTATTAACGGTTTTTTTTTTTCATAATTATTGATTGGGTAGGTAGAGGTACATTTTTTTTTTTTTTTGTAGTGTGGCACTAGTTATAACTTTGTGCCAATGTCAGGTAAGAGGTACATTTATGATTAGTGATTACCTAAGTACCAACCAGCTACAATTACGCGTTTCCTGTTATTATTTTTACTTCACTTTTTTAAAAACAAGCATTCATTTAAAAACGTGTCATCTTTCAAAATTTGTAATTATTTTCAAAGTACAAAGCGATTTTAAAAAATTATGTCCAAAATGTTAAATTTTCATCCGCAGTATTTGTCGTCGCTTTGATGGTGACGTCATCGATGTGCTTTCCGAAGGCCCCATTGTGTCCCTGCCCAAAAATATACATGCCCGTGTGTGCCAAGGTGTCCAACCAAGAGACCACCTTCAATAGCATGTGTGAATATAAATGCCAGCACGACTTCGTCTTGCACAATGGAGGAACCATGGAGTTATTATTTACTGGATCACGGTGCCATTAGGCTGAACGAAAACCTCTTTACATTACCTCTTTTTTATTAATATATTTTTTTATTGACATCACTCGTGTTTTTTTTATTCCAATAATGTTGCCAGCTATTCATAGAGTTATTATACTTGCTGATCAATAAGGTAGCTTTACCTAAATACGGAAATATGACCCAGAAGTCAATTAAATAGGGAATATGCATGATTTTTTTTTATTTAAAAAATTAATCCTCATTCATGTAATAAACAGTTTAGTAAAACTGTTTTTCGGATAACTATGAAATTAAAAAAGATATGAGCCATCGAAGATTTGTTTCTATCTCTTTCTCGCAAAACGAAATTTAACACAGAGTTTATATGGCCGTAGTGACATGTGACGTCACAGTCTATGTCGGATCTCTCTGTCTAATTGGTGTGTAATCAATAGTTTTAAATGCTCATATCGGCCGTGTTTCTTGGCCGATTTTAATTTTAATTTCACTTTTTGTCATCTCTACTACGGTATTTTCATATTTTGTTAATAAATGCCATGAATAAAATTCATGCATATTCCCTATTACCTACCTAGTTCAGACATGGCCGTTTCTTAGAAGAAAATCTTTATATTTAATTGGATTTATTAAACCTTCCTTATACATCTATATAAATAAATAAAAATGAAATGCTACGTTGCACCACTTGAGAACGGCTGAATCGATTTGGCTATTTTTTGTTTTAAAATTTTCATAATAGTCCGAATTAGGTTTTTAGCATATTTTTTTTTTAATTGGAAAATGTTAACATCCTTTTTCTACGGGTTTTTTTATGAACTTTTGGACAGGACGTCTGCCGGGTCAGCTAGTACCTAACTAATAAATGAAAGTAAGTACATAGGTATATTATTTTTGTTTACATATTTACCTATATATTTAAAACATTTACCTATAATAATATATTTTTAAAAAAGCACAGGTGTTGCAAACGTTTTTCTGCAAAGTACTAAAAGCACTTTCATAACGCACGTGAGATAAAATTCAATCTAAGTAAGTTTATGATTTTAAATCACATGGTTAAATAAATAACACGAATTTAGAAACACTGATGTACACCGATTATTCCGTCAATTGTGGACCGTTTGTGAAAATTATTTTTTCGTTTGAAAGGGCCCATACTCTTGAGGTGGACCCATTGTCATCAAGTTGGAATCTGATGCCAACAATGCTTCACCCTAAATACGGAAACATGATTCAGCAGTCAATTAAATTACTTGCATGAAGAAGGATATTCCCGTAATTAAAAACGTTCAAAATCTAGTCGCAATCTTATCTCAGCGACAATCAATGTCAAAAACTTGTCAAAAATGTAGGGAAATTAGATTATAGAATGAACTCTCTATCTACGGGATATTATAGGTATTTTTGACACAATGAGACCGAGACCAGACTGTGAACGTCATTGACTTATAAACTACTAGCGTTGAATGTTCCATAAAAAACAAACTACACTCTGATGTGGCCGTTTCTAAGAGGAATCTCCAAAGATATTTATAATACTTAGTTGGTTTTACTAAGCCTTCCTTAACTACATAACTTAAATAATAAATGTACATACCTACCTATGTATTTACTTATGTTTAAAAATGCACAGGTGTTGCAAACATGATTTTCTGAAAGCACCGAAAGCACTGACACAAAGTACGTAAGTACAAAGTTCAATCTAAGATTTAGATTTTAAATCACTTCATCATCTGCCTAGCCTTTGTCCCAACTATGTTGGGGTCGGCTTCCAGTCTAACCGGATGTAGCTGAATACCGGTATTTTACATGAAGCGACTGCCTATCTGACCTCCACAACCCAGTTAATGGGTAATATGATACCCTTTGGTAAGACCGGTTGTCAGACTTTCGGGTTTGTATCATAGGCTGATAGATGCTTTACTGTTCGTCACACAGAAGTTAATAACAATTACTATAAATGACTTCTTATTTCAGTTACTTCCACTTTGTTGAGATATGAAGCTGAAGAGCAATTCTCGTAATTTAAATCGTTCAAAATCTAGTCTCAGTCTATCTCGGCGACAAACAAATGTCAAAAACTTGTCAAAATGTAGGGAAATTAGAGGTAGGTATTTTTGACAGATTGAGACTGCGATCAGGGGGCATAAAAAGGTCACTTTGGCAGAATCGTAAAAGGATAACATTATGAATCAAAATATGGCGAAGACAGTCCGTGTTTTTCTTTTTCCCGCTGCACTACGTAGGTAGGATACCTAATCAAAGAGATAGGGATTGGATTTGGACTGGACTGAATAGTATTTTAGCACAGACAAAAAAAATAACTTAAAAATCCTTCATCAATTGGATTTGATTCGATAAACTTAACAGTTACGATTACGATTCCACGAGTCCATTACGATTCATAATGTTATTCTTTTATGATTCGCCAAAGTGGCCTTTTTAGCCCCTCTGGTATAATATATCTACCTACACTACACATTCAGCACCAAAAAAGCATTGTCATTTTTCTACTTGGATTTAAATTTAATTCTCACGTTATTTGTTTCAGTATTGACTCTAATTCTGCTATCAGCTTTTGTGGCCACATTGGTAAAGGCTAAATGGCCGTACTGGACAGAAATGAACTGCACTTGCACTACCGAGTATAACCCGATCTGTGGGACGGACATGACAAGATATACGAATGATTGTTATTATAAGTGTAGGAGACGATATTTAAAGAAAAACAATCGCACCATGATAGACAAAATGTCATGTATAGAATTAGGACCACTATTTAACAAATAGTCGCGTAGCGAGATTTATTTATTAGCAAATCATGGCACATGGAATAATAAATGGAATAATATCACAAAGGTTTTTATTTCCCTCAAGTCATATCATCATCAACGACATTATCAAACTATCTCGAGCCTTCACTTTTATGGCGGTTTGAATCATCACCTGCCTTGCCTTTGCCCAACAAGTTTGGGGTCGACTTACACGCTAACCGGATTTAGTTGATAGTTTGATACCAGCAAAATAAATTTTATTTTACCAAAGTTATCTTTTATCCGAAAATGGAACCCTGACTCTTGTATGGAAACTGTCAAAAAGTCAAAATTTATTCTCAGGACAAGATTTACTCTAGGAATAAAAGTTTGGTGAAATTCGCCTTTAGGAATATTTATTCATATTTGTTGGTTAAGTAGTTGCTTTATAATAAAAGTACTGTTTGTTTTATTTTATTTTGTTACGAATCATTTTGTTCTGACTTGGTTTCCGTTCGTCCTTTTCGGGTAACCACTGAAAATCAGCGCTGTGCTGTGGGTCCCTAGCATAGCACCATGCTGAGTGGAAGCCTTCTTGTCACAGTCATGACGAGCAGACGTCGTCGTCTATTAATTCTGCTTTGTGCTCGTGAATATAGACATATTTTGTTTTTATTTTTCTTGTTATTAGAATTAATTATCTAAATGTGTGCCATGCACGTGTTTCTGTGACAAAATTTTCTTCCTCTCTTTCAGTATTTAGATCTATGCTTAATGAGCAGTCTGCGTAACCGCGTGGCTCTTATCTCTGGTTGGTTTAATGCTCTAAGTCTCTGGCGGATGTTGGTGCAATTTTCACCATTATATAAAGTAGGTATTTATTCCAGAAGGTTTATGTGCACATTTATGACATACTTATAGCTATCAAAGAAATCTCAAGAAATCAAGTCACAAAAACCGAGACAAGCAGGAGCGCGTGGGCTACGTACAAGTCTATCCGTATGTCCTTCTCTGCGCCTGATGAATTTGTTTTGCAAAGCACGTGTGCGCGACTGATTAGTATTACCCATTATAGGTAGCAAAGTCGCAAGTAGCTACTCGCAAGCGTGACTGAAAAGTCACTATTAGACTCCCACTCAAACTTAATAGAATGGGAACCTAACATGCTTTGGCAGTGGCAATAGGTTACTCTGGGTCTCTGGGAGGCGAAATGGGTGTACTCACAGATATAGATACGCCTAGATAACGCAGGAGCAACTACTTCGCGTGCCAAAAATCACACCAGCTTTCGTTAAAAAATCGTAAGCAGCCGCTTTCGCACTCCAGTCCTGTGTACTGTTGGCTGGGTAAGCGTGAGCGCAAGCTTGTGACGTCATAGTAGGTAGTCAAAAAATGGCACGCTTGGTTTTCATACAGTTCGTGATACTTGCGTTATCTAGGTCTATCTATATATGAATATCTATGGGTGTACTACATACTAACTTAACTACCTGCTTTTTGGGAAGGAGGCGTATTATTGTGCTATGACTATGAGGGAACTTTCGCTCGTTAGTAATACTTAAGGCGCTGCTACCTCGAAAATCTAAAATCCTCGAAAACCTACTAAGCGAGCGAAAGTGATGGAATTACTTTGAAACGCAAAAGAAGAGTGATGGGTATGGGCGAAGCCATAACACTGCGTTGCGGCGTAGTATCGCAAAAACGACGTCACACAGCAATACAATGTGTTGTAGATTTTTGCGATGCGACGCTGTAACGCAGTCTTGTGGCCTCGCCCTATAGTATGTGCGTGCGCTCGGAATAAAACGACGTATGTGCCAAAACTAATGTACTCCTTTTTTACAAACAATTTTTTTAAATTTTATAACTACTTTGAGTAAACTTTGATATGATAATTCTCTATGTTTTAAAGTAAATTCCATTGAATAACTCTTAAGCGTTACGCCGTGATGTCGAAAAAGTAAAAAAATAGATATAACTTTGCAATTTTTTTGTATCGAGAAAATTTCACTGAATCTTGTATTCCTTTTACATGATAGGTACTAGACCAAAGAGTCAAAAAACATATACCAATCTGTTAAATCCCTATTCCACATACTTAATATGTTACACGAAATGTATAAACCGGGCAAGAGCGAGTCGGGCTCGTGCACTGAGGGTTCCGTACCATCTTATGATGGTAAATATTTCTACAGTTTCGAAAAATATTGTTCCAGCCAAATTAGTCCGATTTTAAATTTTCCATAGAAACAGATTTCCAGTTATCTTTTTTTAAATAAGACATTTCGAAAATGTTCTTTTTAGACCTTTGTATCCTGCTTATGCGTGTGAAGTTTCATTAAAAACGATTCATTCATTTTGAAAAACAAGGGCTTGAAAGTTTGTATGAAATGCCGTACGGCGTAAAGAGGTAAAATTTGTTTGTTTGCAAGTTTGTACGTAACTAGAAGGTAATCTCTGGAACTAGGTACCAGTCGGATTTGAAAAATTATTTTTGCATTCGATAGGCCAGCCCAATTCTTGAGGACGGCTGTTAACATTACGCTAGCACCCTTAGAAGCCGAGCAAAAAGAAAACGAGGGTAGGCTTACAATACAATGCGACGGGGTGGCTCGGGGAACAAGAAATGTATGAATAAAACTACCAAATGTTATGCTCATATTTTTATTCGATAACTATGAATATGTCTGACATATATTATGTTATACACTGTGTGTATGCCCTTATTATTAAAAGATAACTATAAATTATCGTATCACCACAGAGATAGGTACCTTATTTTAGTTTTACAACAGAATCTAATCACTTGGCCATCAGTTTATCTGTAGATAGATATTTTTATTATTTTATGAACTTAATTGTGCTTTTAATGATAGGTAGGTACTGAGTAGGTACATCCAGCGGTAAAGATGTATTCTATAAAAATAGTTCTATGAAAAAGTAGGTGAAGTGACTGTGAGATTGAAGTGAGCTGTTATTTCACCTGATTCTATGTACGACGCTATTGACAGCTCACTTCACCAAAGTTTTCATGGGACTTTTATAAAGAATACATCGGCTGAATTGTTGTTATCACTTTCACTCTTCACTGCATTGGCGGCCTAGCTTAGTACATCTGTCTATACACTAATTCCAAATTATATCATCCCAACATCATTCCAATATGATATTAATCTTGAACATAAAATGGTGGTGGGATTGCAAATGACCAAAGGAAAATGAAAGTGGTAATGCTGCCAGAGATACGGGCAGAGTTGGGCTGTGCCTTGTTCACATTCAGTAGAGTCAACTTTACTGTACTAGGCGCAGGACTGGCCAGTGATAAATTGTGAGTTTGTTTCTGTTGTAAAGTCACGCTTCAAATTCAGCTCAGAATGATTGCACACAACCCACTCTACATTGAGTACTAATTCCACAGAATTAGTACTCAAAGTAGAGTGGGTACACCCCTCTGAGCTAATTTATCCAGTAGAGGTAATTTAAATGAATTACCTACAAAAAGTTTAATACAATGCAAGAATAATAAATGAATAAATTAAGTGACATAAAATGTAATTCAAAATATGAATTAAAAAACAAACGAAAATATCTAGAATTTAATTCAACAAAAAAATAATAATTAACATTTTAAAATGACAAGTCCAAAATGGTTTTGTAGTTCATTTTTGGCATTATAAATATAATATACAGTTTATATACAAGCCTAACTTACACATGTTGTACTTGATCATAATTTATATTACCTATACATTTCTTGTACTTTGCACTCAAATTATGTATGACAAACAACTTGTCAGCAACAAAAGTCGATTAACACTTCAGTTTTTTAATCTCAGTTATTGAGCAAAATATTTGTTCAAAATTGCAGCAGAAGTACAATACAATTTTGAACAAATATTTTGCACTGACCGTACCACCTGAACTAGGATAAAAATAAATTTTAAAACTAAAACCAGACTACTGAAAAGGATGAAACAAGAAAGTACCTTCCTGTGGTCGCATGCCGCTGTACTAACATACTTATAAGCTATGGTAGCATGCAACCATGCCATGAGACAAGAAACTACCCAGTTTCTTGTTTCAACCTTTTCTGTAGTCAGGTTTTAGTTTTAAAACTTATTTTTTATTTAATTATTTTGGGGCTTATTTCAGTAATATTTATATTTTTGAAATGTGCTAATTAAGCCCTTTCATTTGATCCCCAACAAGGCACCATCCCAAAATATTTATTTTTAAATTAATTACTTTGTGTCCTCTAGAGGGCTATTGAATTTAGTGTGACGTCACATAGCCTATAACTGGCGGACAGTCAAGACGCTTCTAACAATACCTCATTTGTCAAATCATTATAAGTACTTTTGCAGTTATAAGGGAACAGATGAACATACATACCGGTTAAAATCATTTAACCTCTGTAGTCAGGTAAAACTAGGCCACAGTTCATGACATAAAGTCAATGTTTATGTCAAATAATTACCATGGACATGCTGTAGGCTGTACTTAATGTCACAGATAGTGGTAACTTTGACTGACCAACTTGCATGTTCCTGTTGCAAACACCCTATGAAAAACCCTATTAAACCATTTCCTGTATATGTATTCTATTAAAAAATTTGTCTAAAGCTTGGCAGGCATTAGTTCATTTAATTTAAATTCTTTTCTTATAAAGTCTGGGAAATAAAGATAATTAGGTAAAAAGGATTGTAAGAAAAGATGTGTAATTATACCTGTGATACCCCACACTCTGTGCTTGCCACCATTGAACACGGGTATGCATATATTGTTGAACATAAAGCAACCATGATTTTCTGGATCACAGAACACTTTCATAGGAATAGTAAATGTGTCAGCGACTTCATCTACATTTGGTTTCAACTTCCCCATATCAAAGTCCTTTATCTCGCCAACAATGGGTGTGATTACCATATTTGCATCTCGACCCTGGACTTCACTCATTTTGGCCCAAATTTCGATATCTTTGGCCGGAACACCTATCTCTTCTTCTGTTTCGCGAAGGGCTGCATCAAACACGGTTTCATTCTCATCAATTTTACCGCCAGGAAATGCCACCTGACCACTGTGAGAGGTCAAATTGGTCGACCTCAAGGTATATAAAATACATACTTCTCCTCTATCCACACAAATAGGTACTAAAACAGAAGCTCTGCGTTTCGACTTTCCACCTCTTATATTTAATGATGGTAGTTCACTTAAGTTAGCTATACACTTTTCTTTAGCAGCACTGGACAGAAGAGTTGCCGGATTGAGACACATGATTGCTTTGTAAAGTTTATGAACGGGCTTCATTCACAAATTTTGCTATTTCTACTAAGTGTAAAGTCCAACAAACAATGAAAACCTTGAACTCTTCTTGTTTTCATACAATTTATAAGTTAATGGAAGTGTGGAGAGAACTGACTGACTTCTTGTGTCAGTTTTGACATACAGCTGTGCGAAGTGCGAAATTTTCGCTGACAATCGCAACGTTCAGGAATGTTGGAATCATCTTAATGGCGCTACTATCAACTCTAGAAACCAGATTTTTTTTGATAGCTTTACGAATCATCAACACTTCTCTCTAAGTTCAAATTACGCTATTTAAGTATTTAGAGACTTGTAACTAAAGATGCCCACGAAGAATTTCCCGAAAAATTAAAAAAAAATCATATCTCTTAAATCGCGGAACATACATGGGGTTTTTCTGATGTATGTTCCACGATACAAAGCAAATAAATATTTCTGTAAATTACAGTGAGAAAACAGATACAGTAAGCAGCAGTTTTATGTCAGCGCCATCTCTTGACCGATAGTGGAACTAATGTAACTTTTGTTGATGATTCCTGAAAAAATGTGCTATTTAGAGACTTCATTTATTTTCCCTGTAATCTTTACATAAACTTCTATCACACAGAATAATTTCAGATTTTTCTCTTTGCAAACTTCGGAGATAACGGAACAGAACGGTATTTTTTTTACATTTTTCATCAAAAGTCGAAAACTGTGCGGCCTAAAAAAACAAAGAAATGTTTGAGAATGTGCAAACTGCGCTCTTTCATATGATAGCCCCACTTCGAATTTTTCAGACCCCGTTTCAGTCCCTGTTGCAAAAAATATACATATATTTTTATTTCTTTCTTATTTGCAAAATAGTTGGGCAAACGTCATCTAAAACTATTTCAAGTTGATAGCATTAGTAGTTCTTGAGATATCCAGCTGTGACAGACATACAGACAGACAGACTTAGTCTCACCATAAGGGTTCCGTTTTACCATTTTGGTACGGAACCCTAAGAACGCATGTTTTAGAAACGATAAAAGTATATGATCGACTACAGTAAACAAAATCAGAAAAATATATGATATTCTTCAGGATATATGTATTATGCTAGGTAGATAGTGTGTTGAAAACATAATATTACAACTAATTTGATACGATAGAAAAAAATCATGAAGATACCTTTCGAAACTTTTTTTTTACAATAAAAACCATACTAATATAGATAGATCTTAGAGCATTTAACCTCTAAGAGATAGATACATAGTTTCTGATTTTGTATCAGATTATTCTACAAGCAACATACTAAAACACTAGTGTGAATGCATCTAAGGATTTAATTTCTACACTACATTTCATGTTTTTAATATAATTACTGCCTGCAAACTGTCATCTCATTGTCAAATGGAGTTTTCTTCTTCTCTTCGTTTAATGGCTTTGAACTTTGGAGAGAAGAAGATGACAAGACAAGTGACAAAACAAAAAAAAACACCGACACGCGACACGATTTTGGAAACTTCACAAAATTATTACAGTTATTATTTTTTATAAAAACATGTTCTGTAACCAATATTAAATATAAAAAAAACATGAAAAATTAAATTTCTGGATCTTTCAAACACAGACCTATGTAATCTACAAACATGACTTCCAGAGTATCATTTGGGATACAAAATATATTTTCTCAAGCTTCCCGTGATCGATGCATGACTAATTTAAAAAGATTAACCACACCAAGGTACGGCAGGGTGCCGACGAACAAAGCAGCAGTTCTATTGCCCGTTTGTAAAGTATTCGGTAAACCGTCGCTGATGTACACAGTTCGCTGTACAAAGGTTAAAAATAATAGTGGAGAAGTATCCTTTCCGGGAGGGACGATTATCAAAGATGAATGTCCTAAACAGGTTGCCTTGAGAGAGACGTATCAAGAAATAGGATTGCGGCCCGAAAGAATTGATGTCTGGGGCGTCGGACCGCCGCTTCCAGGCCGCAATAACAACATACTGGTCACTCCTGTAGTTGGCGCCATACCAGATTTATTGCCAGAAGACTTAAGCATTAATATGACTGAAATTTCAGAGGTATTTTCTGTTCCTATTGAAATGTTATGTGAACCCAAGAATCAGTATTATACCCAATTTAGTAATGGATTTATTCTACCAGTCTTTGTAATTGAAGAATACAAGATTTGGGGTATAACTGCCTTTATTACTCACTCATTTCTAAGTTCCGTGTTGTCCAAGGATGTTTATAGAAATGAATGGATGAAGAAGAAAATAGTCTTAGATAAATAAGAAGTAAACATAATGTTTTGATTAAATTTTAGTTCATGTTGTTAATATTTATTGCAATTGTTGACAAAACGAGTCGTTTTTATAATATTTACCAAAATAAATAAACCTTTTTATTACAAATGTTTATTGTATAAAAGCTACTATTATCACATAGATAGTACACAGTAAATAGGGTACATGGCACTGACCTCTATTAAATAGGGTACATGGCACTGACCTCTATTAAATAGGGTACACGGCACTGACCTCTATTAAACAAGTGTATAATATAGCTCAGTGGTACACGGTCACATCCAGTTGTCACCAACACTATTCTAAGCAAGGCACAGAAGCAGAAGCATGATTATTTTGATTTTGGCAATATTTGAGCAAGTTTCATTGTCATCAAGACAATACACAAAAATCAACGAAAGAAGAAAATAAAGGGAACTCAGATCGAAAACAAAATAAAACAAAACAAAAAAAATATTATTATCCAGGTTTATTCCTTAACATTTACATTAAAATCTAGTAATTATTATTTTATACATTGTCCAATCGACATGCTGGTCGTCTCTCGCCCTTGTCTCCAGTGAGTGTGTGTACTATGTTCATACTTTCAGAATCTTAGATCATTACTTAACAAGTTTTGAAACCAGAAACTCTATGTCATATTGTTTAAATTCCACTGCAATGCACATTTTTTATTACAAATTGTCACTCAAAAATCAACATAATGTTAAAGTAAATAGTTAAGTAAGGGGCAATGGAATTTAAATGATCTAAGATTCTGAATTTGAGTGTAATTTGTGTTTTGATGAACTCGCCAAATTTATAAAAAAGGGTTTCAAACTTAAAGTAACAATTATCCCTCAAATTGAGAAGCCAAATGTCTATCATTTAAATAGGTGGTCCAACTTAAAGCCTCACTACTAACATTCTATTGAAGGATCGTAAAAATAATTAAAACATAAATATGAAACACAAAGGAACTGAAATGTAAACAACAAAATAAGTACATTCTTATGAAAAAAATATATGTATATACCTTTTCCACAAGGTAACATAAGGCAGGCAAGAGCGCTGACAAGGTGATTGGTTATAGTCATCAGTTGAAAAAGATGTTCAAAGTGACAGTAACACAAAGGCAGAGGCATTAAAATCAAAATGGCTGCGAAACTGATCTCGTTATATCTAAAAATTAATCTATATGGGTCCAAATGAACAAAAAAATTGAATACTGTGAAGCAACCTTACAACTATTGTGAATATAATACAACAACACATCCTGGGCATTTATTCGTTGTGTTTGAACACTGAAACTATACTAAAACTATTAAAAAAAACTTGTAAAATTATCATTTTCCATAAACAGACAAAGGTACACTGCAATTTGTAAAGGTTGATGCAACATGGTTTAAAACTCCACATTTTAATTTGTTCATCTCCTCTGCCAAATACACTAACATCAATTAAATAAAATGCACATTTAATATGTTTTTAAGACCACTCCAAGTTATTTTATGCAAAATACTAACAGTCTTAATAACGTCTAACAATTTGCAAACTATAAAAATAAAATACACTGATCTGCCGAAGATGTCACATAGTAAACATAGTATTTATTGCAAAAATAATGTCCAAATATGTATAATAAATTTCTTAAGCTTTTCTCAGCATGTATTCATAAAACTTAATTTCGATTGCACCAAACCAAACAAAAAATCTCATAGATTTTAAATCTACTGATAGAGTACCACTCAAAATTGAATTTAATACAAAAATATAATTTCCTCATGTAATTTGTTTTTCAGCACCTTTCATGGCATTAATCTCTGTGTCCTAAAGAGTAAAAAAAAATTAAAGATGACTAATGTCACCAGGTGCTATGTCGCAGTAGTGTAATGGCGTGGTCTAGGCGAGTCTGGATCTGCTAGAAAGGATCAGTATCATACTGAACAATAAAATCTCGACACTCCGTCGCGTATTAGCATCGCTTTCTCACAAATTAGTAGTCCACACTATCACAATATACTAAAGTAGAATTAAAAAAAAAATATATAATAGAAGAAGCTTGGTTTTGGATAGTTTTTACTCTGTGGTCACCTAATCGCGCTGTGGAATTTTGGCAACATTATTTGAATGCAACGACATACATCTTGCGGTCGGGCGATGGTGGTATAATTTAGAAAATGTTTACCGCCTACTATTGTACCAAGGCATGTGCGCGGCCGGAGCGAGCTTACTCGGTGATACTGTTCTCGCTCACGTCGATCGGAATTGACGTCGTGAACGTCGGCGTCTCGAGTTCTTCGTGTTTCTTCATTTTCAGCGCCTGTAATGATATAAGGAATTTTTTATTTCGTTCAATCAATTCATCAATGTTTGGTTGGCTAAATTATAGCACCAATATCAATTTTATTAGTATGCAGCAGAAAAATATTACATCATAAAAGAACCAGTATTGGGTACTTGGAAAACATAAAAGATTGCTGAATGCTTGTCAAAAAAAAAGGGGTCAGAAAAAGATAATAATAAGGTTTATTGCAAATATAACCACAGCATAAAAAAATAATTGGTGTTTTTCTATACTTTGTTACTTACAGCGTTTTAAATATTATTTTTAAAGTTATCTGATTAGAAGAACAACAAACAAAATATACCACAACCGTCCACAAACCCTCACAGCAAGAAACACAATGCTACACAAACCAACAGTTTTTGAAAGGCCACTTATTGTATTGTAAAACACTCTTGTTATTGTGATTGGTTGACTGATAGAAAACTTAATAAGTATACGGGTTTCACACAACCGTTCTCGAGCTCGCCGAGTTCTAACAAAAGCGATCGTCGTGAGACACCAGACTGTCGGGTTAATTTTGTTCGGCGAACCCAAACGCGTCATCAGGACTTCCGGTTCTCCGAAGAAATAAGTGACATAAAGGCGACGATTGTGTATTTGCGCAACCGATCGCTTTGGTTAGGACACGGGGATAGACTTCGCCTATCTATTTGCGCTATTGTGCAAATCCAGTTATACTACAGATTTAAACGAGTAATGCTTTCAAAAACCGTTGGTAACACCATGAAGTATGTAAGTTCGGTCTCGAATTGAAGTGAGCCTGATTTGTTTATTATATTTACAAAATCAGGTTTTTGGCATCATTTTCGCTATTTTCAAGTAGACATATTTATTATTTTAGGGAATCGAAAATCAGTTGTAACGGAGGCCGCTTAGTAGACGAGTCTTCCGCGGAAGTGGAGCTTGAACGAAGGAGGAGGCAAAAAATGATAATTAAAATGTTTGATATTTATTTTGTTTTTTTTTTTTTAAGTATGATACCGGTTCAGCTGCCGTCCATTCTGTAAAATTCTCACCGTGAAAACTTAGGGGAAGTGAGTTTGTTTTTGCTAGGAATTGACACTATTGGCAGCTCACTCCACGCTCACTTCACTTAAGTTTTCACTGTGAGATGGTTACAGAATCGCACTGCTGGTACCTAAGATTTCACTGTGAGATTTTTACAGAATAAACCGATTGATCTCATCAAAGTCGATCTCCTAATTCCTTTGAGGTATTTTTGCTACCCTTACCTCGACCACGTTGGAGTCAGCTTTTAGTCTAACCGGATTCAAATGTATATCAGAAACCAGTATCCTATTTTTATTTTATAGTCAATATATTTCCAAACCTTGATGCAGATGAAGAGGCAGGGCTCCGTTACAACCCCAAAATAGATATCTTTTTGATAACAATTTCTTGAATTGAAACTTGAAAGTAGGAAAATTTAATGAAATGCAACCGAGAAAAATAAAGGCTCTCAAAGTTTTTATTAGCGATGATTTGTTATGGCTAAAAATCGACTAACGATGATACTTGCGGACAAATAGTTAGTCGATTTTCATGGGTCCCAAATTAATGTGTTGAAAAGTGAATTTGCGTATCAAATACTTAACACGTAAATTATAGAAGAGAATAGCGTTTGCGATTTACATGGCGTGCGTCTGACATAAAGATGCGAGTATGTTTGTTTCGAATGATTCAGGGATGTGACCAAACAATGCGATGTTATAGCACGTATGTCAGTGACGTCACGACCCGCGAACGTACCACTTTCGTTGGTATCTCTTTCCGTTGCAGCGTGGGCGTCGGCGTCAGCATTGCCAAGCCTTTCGCCGATAACTGAAGGCGACAGTAACACGATAGATAGAGAGAGTATAGAAGAACCCAAATTACATGATAGATGCATTCCGTGGCATTGCACGGTTACATAGTAAAAAATACACATATATCTAGTCGTAAAGCCTGTTATATTTTAGGAATATAGTAATTAAAATAAAGGATTTTAAATTGGATAAAAAGGTAAACAATCATTTTGTACCCAATAATTGAATTTTAAATTTCTTTCCGAAAATGACGTTTAAACCTTTTTTTTTCAAGAGTATGAAAATGCTAAACTTATTTTTGCCTATATATAGCAAATATAACTTGGGGGTAATCGTCGACTTTTCATGTAATTGTAGAAAAATATCTGGACGTTATTTCCCAGAAGAAAACAGCATATTTTTTGGGTACAAAATGTTGACGCCTAAATGATCTGTGACGTATCCCGTGGATATGGATAGCATAGAAGGGTAGCCCAAAAGTTGTATCAATAAAGGCGGGATCTACACTGCTACAAGGATCTT
This sequence comes from Luperina testacea, assembly GCA_927399505.1. Classification (NCBI taxonomy): domain Eukaryota; kingdom Metazoa; phylum Arthropoda; class Insecta; order Lepidoptera; family Noctuidae; genus Luperina; species Luperina testacea. The sequence goes on from OV656774.1 coordinate 3,733,475, forward strand.
TTGGCGCTCGAATGACGTTGACAGGGGGGCGCTGTTGGTAAACATTTTGTGCAATTGTTTCGTGAAATGTATTGAAAAAACCAAGATGGCGGTGTTAGTTCCGAATTTGGCCACGCGTCAAAAGATACTTGTACTCTATCTATATTTGAGTTGTTAGGGGGTAGTAGATATTACCTGCTGCAGTTTGTAGTGATTGATAATGTCCTGGTCGGCGGGGCAGCTCTGTGTGAACGCGTCCAGCTGGTACATGTGGTACATGTAACGCCAGAGGGCGCGGAAACTCGTCTGGAAATGCATTACAACTTCATATTAGTTCTATGCAATATTTTTGGGTTTCCGAAAGCCTGATCGGTGGGTAAATCTGCGGACTTAACAAATCTTGACATTTAAAAACAGAAACAGTTTATTTCATAATGGTATGAAGGCAGCATCAGCATGGTTGTCACTGTGAAGCCAATCGTTCTGTTTATACATATACGCATCCACGACCCAAGACCACGAAAGTAATTTCGACAAAAGAACAACGTTTTTAGTTCTTTTTTGGTTCAGAGTTCTAGATTATCCTGTGGGGACTCTTAGCACTGGCTGGTATAGTTAACAAGTTGTTACATACCGGTATCTCGAAGTCGACGAAGTACTTGCCAGCGACGCGGATGTGTTGCAGTCTGGGCATCAGTTCGCAGTCGAAGCAGCACATCGTGTCGCCTGTTAAGAACCTATAATAAAAGGACAAAAGTGTTACAAAATGGAATGGGTTTATTTGAAGAAAACCAGACCCAAGATTCTCAGACCACGTGAGACTGTAGTTTTTAGAAATCCGGTATGAAGTATGCACCGTCCTTTTCGCATGTTTGGTGGGAATGGGACAAGGGGGAAAGAAAGCCGACGCAGGTCTACCCAAGCATGGTTTTAATTGCCAAGAAACGGTAACCTGGCCATCGTTGCAATAAAGTCGAAAATAAATAAACGGAACCGCGCATTTCTGTAAAATCGTGACACGGAATAAGGTAAGTTTTACCTGGTCCCCCTGCGTTCGAGTAGTCCATCGATGCGGCTGAGATGTGAGCGCAACGCGGCTGACTTCTGGTCGTCTTTGCGCACCAGCACCAACTTTAGCTTCGAGTATAGGTTCTCGATCAGTGATGCCACTTCCTTGTCCTGTAAAATTAATAACATAAGTAGTTAGAAAGGAAGAGGATTTTTCTTAAAAAGTCAGTCAGTAACGGAAAACATGTAAACCTACTGCAGTCGCGGTCGAAACATTATTATGAAACCATATACCTACCTACTTAATAAAAAACTTAAATTCTCAATTTAAAAAAGTGAAGGATTCCCGAATGAGGGAAGGTAGGTTTTTTGAAAATCTCATCGGAGACAAGGCTTGTTCATGAACGGAAGAAGGGCAAAGGTTTGAAAAAACTTAAGGACCAATTTCCACCGACGCGAAGCGGAGCGCAGAGGAGAAGTCTTGAATGACCAATAATAGGCTTTCAATATTGTGACTGGTACTGGTTGGACTTAATTTAAGTCAAATCGACATGTTAAGAAGAAGACTTTTCCCCTCCTCTTCGATTTTAGGGTAACGCGGTCTTAACAGGAACCAATTCATTAAAGTTCTGTTAGTGAAACCGAGTGTAAAATTAATTAGGTACCTACCATTAATCGGGAAACACCGTTTTAAAGAATGTCACCTGATTATCATGAGAATCGTGTTTTGGGAGGATTTACAATAAAAAACCTGTCGGCAACAGGTCTTGTTCATAATAACGGCGTTTAGTATGATATTACTTTCGGCACTAAAACGTTTTTGACGTAAATAAATTCTTGATAGTGTTTCTTGCCAAGTGTGGCTATAGCTATGCACACTGCATTTTATGACTAGCAATAAATAAAAAATATGATAAAAGAGGGCAAGTCAATAGCTATTTATTAGACAGAATTTTTATATTATTGTTTCATAATTCAGGCGCCAATCAAAGCACCTATTTATTGGATGGGCCCAATAAATAGGTGACTATTTATTGGGTACATCTTTTATTGGATGTACTCCAATAAATGGTATTGGTAGGTGATAAGTGAGATTTTTTGCCCATATTTTCAGTTGGAGAGGGTATCAATCCTCTGGCTTTGTGTCATTAGAATTTAATTAATACAACTGACATGCGACAGGTGACCGGCGACAATCTGACAATACGATAATTTTTTAAATTTCTATCATAAATTTCCTGCTTTATTAATTATTATACAGCACCAGACATCAGAAATGCGTGAGTTATTTATGTAATTTTTTGTCAAATATCGCATTGTCAGTTTTTTCGAATAGCGCCCTGGATGCTGGATGGTAAGTGGTCAGCGCCGCCTACTGACATCTGCAATACTATTGGCATCGCAGCTGCGTGACCATTCCAAAGACAAAATATGTAATATTTCATGTGCCTGCAACTACAACTAGGGCTTTCAAATACCGGATCTTTTCAATACCGGTATCAATACCGGTATTGGAAAAGTCAATACCGTGATCCCGGTATCAATACCGGTTGTCCGGTATTGAACGCAAGTTCAATTAGGACATTAATAAAGCCAATAAAATACGCCTTTTTGTATTTTCAAATCAGTATTGTTCTTATTATTTTATTGAAAATACTAAAATAAATACGTTATACATAGCTTTCTTAATTCTTTTATAATAATTTGGTGTTGGTTGATTATTTAGGTAGGACTACGAATTAGGAACATAATGAAAACTTAAACTGAATCTACTCTTTTTGCAGGAAGGCATTTCACATAGACTTTGTTTGCACAATATAAAAAAAAATATTTCTTATTATTACCTAAATGTCATCATGTCTCATGTAAAAATCAATATAGGTATCATTATTTGTAGAAATGTAAGTAAGTAAAGTGTACCTTAACTAGCTAGTAGCAATCATTTGGTAATCATTTTAGTAACATTCTTATAATTAAGTTATAAAAACAATCAAAAAATCTAAAACTAAACAAGTAAGAAAATGAATCAACATAGGTATCATTATTTGTAGAAATGCAAGTAAGTTAAGTATAGCTTAACTAGCTAAGTAGCTAGCAATCATTTTAGTAACATTATTAATAATTATGTAATAAGAAAACAATCAAAAACTAAACAAGTAACAAAATAAATCAAGCGTTAATAACAATTTCTGAAAAACAGAAAAAATGTAAAAGTAATTAGACGCGTTATCGCGTCGCCTTTGCTAAACTGACTGACAATAGTGACAATAACAAAAACGACACATAAATACAGCTCGATTTCGGGCATTGTCTCAGGCGGGGTGCGGGAGGGTGAGCTTAAGATAACAGCGGGACGCTTGCGCTGAAGAAAACAAGTGTGAGAATAAGATCACATAATTTTCAGATCTAATGTTTGTAATACCGTAATCACGGTATTGGGGCGTCAATACCGGTATTGTAAAAGGCCAAAATAAAATCCGTGATCACGGTATTACGGGATCCCGGAATACCGGTATTGAAAGCCCTAACTACAACGGTACTCATAAAAGAACAGCAACGCTGTGTGTGGGCATAACGTTTGGTGGTTGTACTTCTCCAGACGTAGTCTCACAAAATTCTTCGGCGATCTGTGCTATTCGCGACTCTTCCAACTTGCGTTTATACAGTAGTAATAAGAAAGGTTCTTCAGAAAGGTTAGGTGTGTAGTACTCGCAACTGGCGTGCGTATTCATGATCTAAACAATTCCCGTATTTTTAAGGACGCTCGCATTCATATCACAAACTCAATCTGTCAAAAAAAAATTGACTGGATTTTGAACGTTTCTTTTACCTTCAGATATATGACGGTAAACTAAGCAAACCTATGTAAGGATCGTAGTAGGTAGCGTCCTTCAGACCGAATTTCGGCCATGGGAACCAATTTCAGCGGAGACCAGCCTTCGTCGCGGGAGACATTATAGTGCACAAGTGTGTACGCAGACAGGTGCACTCTCTGTTCCCTCACTCTCATAGTCCGATGACGAGATTCCGATACGCCCGGAGAGAGACAGGCGCCAACGGCTTTTCGTGCTTTCCGAGGCACGGGGGTATCACACCGCCAAGTTCCAAACTCCGGGCTACTAGGAAATTCCCAATGGGGAATAGGCTTGAGTGTATGTATGTGGAACAGACATTTACCTGTACAAATAAGTTGTGTCCTCCCGGTACAGACTTCATGATGTGCCGCTCGATCTTCTCGTTCTCCAGTATCGCGAGTCCGTTGTCGATCAGTATGGGCGGATGCGTGGCTTCGAAGTTGGTGCGGAAATCGGGCGGCGGCTTCTGCATGTCTACTGTTGTCACCTAGAAGCCGATAAAGAAGGGTGTTTATGATACGAGGGTTTTGCTGGTATAAAGTAAAGTACAACAGTGTTAATTAAGATTGGGGGTTGGGACGCGTTTGAGAAGTTGTCTCCACGTAATGCTTTGAGATATTTTCTGGTCAGCAAATTATCTATTTTCTGAATATGTTGTTTCAAATCAGCATCCCTAAAACATCACACCTGTTTTCTTCGAGACACGAGGTGTAAAACACCCACATTTTGGTTTCAAGAGCCTATTGCAATTTAAAGGGCACAAATTCCGACTCTAGCCTGCTACTGAGATTTATCGAATGGAAAACGCCAATAATACATTCTGCAACCGGCGAATGAACTCAGGACTTGCATTACTCTGGCTACTTACAGCTCGTAACTACAATAACAGTGGTAATTAAAACGTACCTTTAAGCTGATGGTCTTGAGCTCAGCTAACAGGTACAGGTCCATAAAGTACTCCTGACAGAAGAGGCATGCACCCTTCCGCCGGCCGTCAATCGTCGATGCCTGCAAAATAAAGAAAAAATACATCGTTAGTCCCTGGAGTACAATTTTAGGAAACAAGGACCATTCACTTTTAGGCGTTGGTCAATATTAGGCGATGAAAATTCACAGGCTCGAGTTATGACTAAACGCTATGTTGTCCAGATCAGAAGTCAGGTGAATAAGGAAGCTTCTAACAGATCTTGTTTTTAACCCTCATCATTTTTGCCGAGATGTCTGAACTTGGTCGTAGACTAAGGATCTCCATAACGACCGGTCCTGGGGATCGCAAAGTGGGTTCCTTTACTGTATCGTTGGTCCAACATAACCCTGCTAGATTAATTTATAACGCGAATGAAGCAAGACACAATCCTATTTTTCCTCTAAAAGTCTAAAGCCATCAATCAGTAACAAACAAATGACCATGCATGACGCAGATCCATACAAGTCCATTCGATAGTTCAATAGAACAAGCTGGCCTTGTTTTCATAACAATTAATGATAGCAGCGTCAAACAATAGGAGAAGAATGGCTGGGTCATCGGACGCCTTTGGCAATAGTCTAAACTAAAAGCTGACCACAAAGAAGAAAGTTGTGATCCTTTATTTAATAACAAGGAGAAAACCTAAGACGTAGATGCCATTGTTCCGTAAAATGAGCTGAATAGGAATGATGACTAATATTAGAAATGTTCAAACAAATTATGTAATTTCAAGGGAGGCATAGTAAAATGAGATAATCGATGGAAATATGGAGACGCTACACGCTTTAAAATTTTTTAGAAGGGATTATTCCCATCCTTGTCGCGCGGTACGGACAATTGTATGGTGTAGTATGCGTGAGTGTATGTAGATGTCGTGACGTCACTTCTGTGATAGTAGTGCTGTCTTTGTCTAGCAGTTATTTTAAAACATTTATAACCTGGCATTTTTTTAAGCTCATTTTATTATTATTACGATTTGCCTTTTGACATAATATTTTCAGATATTTGGTATGGAAGGAAATAGGTAAGTACACCTTCTCGTCCAATAATGATGTGAGAGAGAATGTTAGATTTTAAGACGAAACTGCGGAAAAGTTTCTAATTGTTTATGCGATGAAATGTTCATGAACAGTTTTGGGTCAGCGGTTATTCAACAGTTTTAGTACTAATAACATTCGAACATTTCATAATGCAGAAGAATGTTACATTTCTTTAGAGTTCGTTATTTAAAGGCCGAGTTTAGTTATTTAATTAGACTTGCTAATTAGTTTGTTGTGAAATAAGAAGTAATGTTTTTCATTCCTTCTCTTGTATCTGACGTAAACGCAACAAAAACTTGGGTGAAATGATGAAGTTATCAAGTACAGCAGCAGGAATCTATAATTTAGCAAAAGTCATCATCATCTGCCTAACCTTTTCCCAACTATGTTGGGGTGGCTTCCAGTCTAACCGGATGCAGCTGAGTACCAGTATTTTACAGGGAGCGACTGCCTATCTGACCTCCACAACCCTGTTACTGGGTAATACGAAATCTTTTATTAAAACTGGTTGTCAGAATTTCGGGCTTCTGACGACCCGTAACGAATGTCAAAGATGACACGAATGACAGCCGGGACCAACGGCGAGGCACGAAGGGGACTTGGTATGTAAAGATTGTCACCCATCCACGGACCAATCGCGGCAAGCGTAGCTTAACCTGATCGATTGACCCGTGCGGCTGTTATTACTTAACCACAAGCCCCTCATAATTTAGCAAAAGTATGGTAGCATAAAACAAAGGGCCGTAGGCTTTTGTGCAAAGATTTATGATGGAGCTGATAAAGTAGTAGCAGTTTTAAAGCTTACATAAAGGGTGACAGGGACATCGCAGTGCAACCTGTTACCATGGATACAATACATGATTCTGAACCCCGCTGCGTTGAGATTTATCGTCGGTTTTTACATTCTGATCGTGGTAGGTATTGCACTTTTCTACAAAACACCAGATTTTTTTTCTCGTAAACTATGAATTATATCTGCGCCAGTCGGTCTAGAATCATGTGCTGAATTCATGGTTTACAGTTCGGGTCACCCTGTAAAGAAAGTTACAGTAATTCATCATCATCATCAATTCAGCCGGAAGATGTCTACTGGTTGAGGTAGGCCTCCCTCAAGCGTCGCCACATCGACCGATCCTGATTTAAGTGATTCATCGCCGCAAGAATTTTCTACTGTAAAACTTTTAATCCCTCTTTACGCAAAATGACTCAAACTGTTGACTCTATTGCCTAAAACAGATTAGGCGTTCAAAGTTGACACACATTACGCTTTGCGGACGACCGTTTTAGTACTTTTACGACCTCGTTTACTGGTTCGGCGTGGAGCTGATATTTACAACCGACTATTACACAATGTTTATGGTTTCGCCCAGGCAACATCGTACCGATGCGATGGCCAGATGACATGGCAGATAAAATCTTAACTTATCAGCATGACAAAAATCAAAGTTCAAAATCAAAAGCGAAGTGGAAAAGATTTATCTGGTATACGCAAACGCAGGATAACGCTAGGATAAAAGGAATACTACTGGCAATCAGCCTATAATGTTCGCACTGATGGGACACATGAGGCCCTCTGTGTGAGAGGGAGTTGCCTGTAATCTACCACGCGGGTCCAGTGCGGGTTGGTAGATGTTACAAGTTTACGCAAATACTAGGGCCATCTACAAAATTAAACAGCGCCAACTTTCCTGTGTGTGGATCGATCTGGGAGGTTTTCCCGATTTGTCATTCAATCGCCATTCATACTAGGTGCCGGTATCCGAAATTGGCGCTACAGCTCTACTTAGTTGATATCTCCACGAATTGAATTGCATTGACAGTTTCTATTATTAATGTGAATTCTACTTACTACTGGTACCTGTCACGCTCTTTACTTTTACAGAGACACACGAATTCCTGTCCAAACATGGAGTTTGTATTTCTCGGGACCATTTATAGAAATGACATGATATGCGACTGATACATTTTCGTATACTTTTTCTATATAACTGATAATTATAACGTGAAGTTCCTAAGAACTATGGTTTTCATTATAACACATGATGCGAGTTTATGTCTAGGCAATTATTAATCTTTTCAAGCCAGTAGTTTACGTAAATATATTGTTTCTCAATATCACGTTTGAGATAGAATCCTTCGTGGTGAATATTCATGAGTTGTATTGTCAGCGAAACGCCCACAGCGTGTTATACATATTCTCAGTTTGTTTGTACAACTCTCGGTTTTAACAAGGACGACTTTGCATTGTGTTTGGAACAGTTAATAATTGATATTTTAATCTTTCTCGTGATTTCTCGGGCTAATTAAGATTCCTAATTGGTCAGTTCACTTCAGTGTCTTCTGACTCTAACGTGGTCTTTTTCTATGTACAGACGCCAGCACATCAAGCTACCCGAAACTGTCAAATTTTCCCAATCAACTTTGAACCTAATGCTTTAGCGATAAAGTTTAAAATCTATTAAAGAAATTTGACAGATTGTAGTAGCTTGATGTGCTGGCGTCTGTACATTTGTTGTACCAAAATGCAAATATGAAGGTATAGAGGTGTGAGGAACAGGGTGTAAAGTTCACTCAACCTCCATAGGAAAGGGAGGATCCTCCGACCAGACGGGTGTTGTGTCTGGCGGGCAACTGCCCGTTGATTCGTGTCGGGCCGTTGTATCTATGCTATTTGCGCGGTAAACTCTGCTTGCGCGATGCAGGATTTGTGTGACGTCAGTAACTCAGTATGACGCGTTGTTTTGCATGTGGCGTTGTAGATACCGCTACATCACTCCCCCCCGGAGACCGGAGGTCGATAGTGGGCTGAGTCTTGTATCTTGCGATGCTTGCCAGGCCAGCTGAGGTTCCAGTGAGTCGGAACCGGTTGCCGCATAGTTCACGGTGAGTCGGAACTGTCTGCGAAGATGTCCCCAGTGAGTCGGGGTGGCGCTGCGTTATGCTCCAGTGCGTCGGATGTGGTACAGCGCCGGGTTGAGGCTGACTGCTGCGTCGACCAGGAGAGGAATTGGGCTCTTCTTGTTGACCGGCCGAAAGTGCAGTGTGCTGTGCCAAGGTTGCTGATGAGGCTGAGGGTGATGACCAGGTATGCGCGGTCGCTGCATGCTGGTGGTCAGGATACCCGTTGAAGCCGTGGGTGCTGGCTGGCTGGGTGACTCGCCGCTAACGCTTGCGGGAGTGATGATGATGACGTCACGCTGAAGTATTTGCACGAAGGCTGCGCTGACGTTCATGTTCGGGGTCACCAGTATAGAGGTGTGAGGAACAGGGTGTAAAGTTCACTCAACCTCCATAGGAAAGGGAGGATCCTCCGACCAGACGGGTGTTGTGTCTGGCGGGCAACTGCCCGTTGATTCGTGTCGGGCCGTTGTATCTATGCTATTTGCGCGGTAAACTCTGCTTGCGCGATGCAGGATTTGTGTGACGTCAGTAACTCAGTATGACGCGTTGTTTTGCATGTGGCGTTGTAGATACCGCTACAAAGGTTATATTCTCATTTTTGTTGTCATCCACACGACGTTGGTCAGCAAATAGATCTTTCTGGGTCTTTCCACCTTAACGAAATACTTATCTCTGTCTATTGATTCATAAAGGAGAACTATATCTGTATTAGCTTGAGATATCTATAGGTAACGAAATCCTTCACAGTATTAAGTGTTGTTCAAATGTAGATGAACTAGATTAATAATTTCTTCATTATTTTGTTCCTCATCTAATCTCAAGGCAATATTCGTCCCCTTTAAAGCTTTCGATGCAACTCATGGGACTGGCTTCTCTGTTATTTTTCCACACCTATGTGCCATACTTGCCTACATAGCGTTATTCGAAAGCTCATTGTTGCAAGTTTCATGACTCATCGTGACGATTTGAGGTCAAAGGGCTCTACACGTTGAGTAACGTTATTTCTGCCGACTTTCTATGCTAAACACTACGGAGTTTTGTTTCTTGGGAGAATTGTTAATACTTGTGCTTCTTTAGGTGTAGGTATTTGAAGTCATAATTTGTGGTAATTTTGAGTGTCTAAGGGCAAACTAATATTGTCGAAATCATAGCTAGATAACTTATACGTCCATGGTAATATAGAGGGTGGCAGACGAAAAATTGTTACGCTAAAAATGTGCTGTCAACCCTGTAAAAGTTTAAAACAATACATAATAATAATTACATAGGTATAGCTTGTGTTGACACTTCTTCGATAGAAACCTATCTCAGTAACACGTTCAATGCCGCCGACACGCCTAGCGTGTTCTTGCGAATTTCTATAACTAAGTACGCCTTGAACACGCCAGGCGTGTCCTAAATGTTTCAATGATAGTGCGTGGCTTTATAGGGCGGCATCGCTATGAACTTCAATAAAATTATGGTGGCAGTGAACGTGGTAATATACTATTTCCTATATGCAGTAAATATTTAACAACATTGACAAGAAACGAAACTACGCTTTGTTCGCTACACATAATGTACCTTCACATAATGTATTCTCCATTAACTGCGTAATTCTTCACTTACTTTCCTTCAAAACAATACCACAATAAATCTTATTTTCTATCGTTAGAGGGAGATGGCGATCATTTTCCAAGTGCGTCCACAGTTACGGTCGTCACGGTCAAGTGGTCGAGGCTATATTTCACATTTTATGACAGGAACATGTAAATAATAGGTTGTCCATATACATATCGTGCTATGAGACAAAATGCTAGAGTGACAAGATAATGACAAACGTTTAGACGGATTGCGAGGCTCCGTTATGCGGGTAGGGCGACCAACTATAATGGCTTTCAAGGAGACTTACTAAAGAAAGTTGCTTTTTTTCTAGAATAATGTGAAAAGGAATGTTATCAACGGTCCTTGGAAACGGACAACGGCGTCTAGTAGGCCATCGCTTGACGGGCTAACAGATGTCCCCTCGATAATACGGTAAGCACTACTGGGAATTCCACCGGAATAAATCTGAATATTTCGAATATTTTTTGACGTGACAACGTCTAATAAATCGATGAAGCTGGCTGCACTCACGAAAAAACATGACTCATGTAGCGTTACCTCGCGGCCTGGCTCTGTAGCGTGGAGGCGTTCCATGGCGGCTTGAAGTGCAAGCGAATATTAACAAATGCAATGCAACTATTCCATCAGTATTTTCTTATGACGTTGTCACGTTCAACTATCGTCAGTAAACCGACTTTACAGACAACCGATTTTTTTTATTGCGACTACCTCATTTGTACTCCCGAATGAGTGTTTTTTAATGATGGGCACTTTCATCTAGCCAAGTACCCGTAATAATAAATAAGTAGTCAGCTAAGCATTTCAAACAAAAATGACCGATATTTATATTCAGTAAAAATTTTACCGTATTAACCAAGAAATATCAATAATACTAACAATATGTCATGGATGCAGTCGATAGTGGTGTCATTAGCTGGTAGAATAGAAACTTGGTGGAGCAATGGTGCGTAACGCGGGTACGTCACGGAGCCGGTGCGCTGGCGCATAACACCACAACAATCCACACCATTGTAGAACAGTGTGCGCCTAACTAAAAAATGGTCCAGTTTTCAAATAATAAAGGGCAGACTACGACAAGATTCTTGTTTGATGAATACAATGAGTCATTAGTTCAAATTGGTTCCGTTTTTGGTAACTATGAGAAAATATTAAACATAATCGTCCCGTTTGGGTTCTCCATGGATGCTAGTGATTAGATACCGGATTTTATGCAAATGCATAGTTTGAATTTTGATTTTGAAGCATATTTCCATGCATACTTCGGTTATTTTAAGTAGCATATAATCCGGTCTCTACTTCATACTGATAATTATAAGTTCTGGGCTGACACAGTTTAGAGATTGCCATCGAAAGGCGAAAATTCGTTAAGAACTTAAGACACGCACGACTCGAAGAAGAAACAGATTTGCTATTATCTGGCTAGAAGTAAGTACGTACATTAACTTGCAGAACTACACAAACAAACAATTGCATTCGAAGAAAAAAGTGTAAGTATAATAAATAGCATTGAATAGTCAGTTAACATTCAACGGACTGTATCTAAACACATATATTTCAACAATAAACTATATATAATAAGAGCAACTTTCCAGCGGCAATGTATGAGATAATATGGCGGAAGACGAAACGCGCTCGCCTGCAATCAAATGTATCGCTATTTTGAATAATACAACAATTTGGTACAACATTAGAACAATATTCAAATGACTTTTGGGAAAGAAAGTTAATGGCACTAGCACATTACATGTTTGACTTGGTTTGGTAAACCCAGACAATACAACGGTAGTTGGCTTTCAAACTCAAATAAAGATTTTCGTCTAATTGAAATATTTTGGGATGTTACCGGACATTTTATTTGAAAATTTTTTAAAGATTAAGTTGCTAACATTCATAACACTTACATACATTAAAATTATACGAAACTAAGACCCGATTTCACCAAACTATTCTTAATTAGCCATTATTAAACGAACTGTTATAATTGACGTAGACGTTAAAAAGTTTTACGTTCTATGGAGGGATCATAACAAGGCGTTGCTAAATCAAACATCTGGTAGATATTGTCTGTGGTCGAGTAACCAAAAAACGACCGGTCTGACTTATCATTCACTTTCGTTTATAAGCAACCAAATTAAAATGTCTTGGCGCCTAAGCAAAACGTTCTTTAGACAGTGTAATTCCATATTAGTCTTATTAAACGTCAAATGTTTTCGGTTTCGCGCGGATTTAGTTATGTGATGCTTATAGTGTACTCTGTGTGTGATGCTTTAAATATTGTTTTATGTACATACTACCATTTATCCTCTCATTTCCATAAATTGTAATTTTTAGTTATTTGGTGTTTTAAAATGTCAAAAAAAAGTCGCGGACCTAATTTCTGCGCTAGTGAAAAAGAAATTTTAAAGGACTCATTACAAAACATAAAACTATTATTGAAAACAAAAAAACTGACGCAGTGACGATTACTCAAAAAAATGAGGGTTGGAAGGTGCTCACGGAAGAGTTCAACTCCCTGAGCAGTTTTAATGTTCGAAGTATCGACCAACTTAAAACTTGTTGGGATAATCTCAAAAGAACGACAAGGAACACCAAAGCGGCGACAAAGAAGGAGATTTTCTTAACAGGTACGATCTGTTTATATCTTAATAGCAAGTTATATTTTCAAACATGTTAGCACAATAATAATTTATGGCCTCTATTTGGAATACATAGCTATTCTGACAGTAAACTCTCACCAAAATTCATTCAGTGGTTTCCTAAGTATTAGCAAACAGACATTTATGTGATTATAGTGATACCTAACCATTGCTAACGCGCCTTTTTTGTATTAATATTGCTAAAATAAATTTTGCTATTTCCAGGTGGAGGCAGGCCCAATCATCCACCACCGGGGTCTTTTCAAGGACAAGTAGAAATATTACTTGGCCCAACATTAGATGGTCTTGCAAACGAATTTGATTGTGATAGACAATTTCAAGAAGATCCAGTTACTGTGACTAATAAAGTAAAGGGAGATTCAGAAGAAATATTACCAACCATTGTAATATCCGATGCAAATCCTGGCTGTCCAACTGTGGTAATTATAAACATACTAGCCAGTTCTCTGTCATTTTCAATTTATGTATAATATATTAACACTAAATATGTACATACGGCTACATAACAAGCTATATTTCCAGTACAAGCTGACCTCTCATTGTATCTCACATAATGCAAGATCAGCTTATACTGGAAATATATAGCTTGATATATGTGTACATAAAATCCCTCTAGACACCACTAAGTAGTCACTCACCATTTTAAAATACCTGAATAAAGTACATTCACATGGATGAGTTTAACTACTTAATTAAAATAACTGAAACAAAATTAAAGTAGATTTTGAATACTGATAATTTTTATTTTAAATATTTTATTTCCAGATTGACCAAGCTGGTCCCTCAGGACTGAATATTTCCCAGGCTGAAACGGAGGAAGTAAATAAGCAGGAAATTGATGGCTCAAGTCGTCCTGAAGTTCAGGTATCTCATCACAAATATTCACTATTCTTTCATCGCCAATGGTTATTGGTACAGCCTGTGCATTGCCATTTCAAATTGCTGATGTGGATTTTATCATAAGAGTATGAAGGTTGGACAGTTAACTGTGGAATATGTACCTACAATGGGTGTACCATAGAAGATAGCCTGGACACCATATATCATGGATGGATGACAGAATATAATATATCTACTTTTTGTTTTAGGATAACAATAATGTTTGGAGCGGTTGGTCTCCAGCTGCACTAAAAACCAAAATGTCAGATGCACTGGCTACTCAAAAAAAGGGGAGTCCGACATGGCTTCACAGGAGAAGACCAAGGGCTTCAATGGCTGACAATTTACTGTCTAGCAAGTTGGAGCTAGTAGAAATTTTGAAAAAAAATGCTGAAATTGAGGCAAAGAAGAAAATTTTATTGATTGAAGAGCAACTCAAACAAGAAAAAATAAAAACTGAGCTTTTGGAAATACAATTATCGTTGGCAAAAAACAATAAAACATAATAATTTTATAGGTACTTATATAAATAAGAAATAAAAAGTAGTTTGCACTATAAAATTAATTTTATTTATATTGTTTGTAAATACAAACTTCCGAAATAATTATTAATAAGACTTCTGCGCACAGGATTTATATCTCTGTTTATGTTCTCATTAAGTCTTTGCTGTCTAATATGTCCTTGTTCTATTAAATCTTCCCAAGGAGCAGGAAGTTGTATTTCTGGATCATCAGATGGCAAATCTTCTTTTGCTTTTATTAAGATGTTGTGCAACACAGCCGTAGCAACAATTACAGGAAGGCAATTTTTTAGCTGTAATTGTATACCTAATGCAAGTACTGGGAAACGACGTTTCCATACTCCAAACAGGCGTTCAATGGGGTTCCTGCTTCTTATTTGAGATTCATTGTACAATCTCTCCTGTGGGGTTATTGGATTCTGCAGTGGCATCATAATGTATGGTTGGTTCATGTAACCACAGTCTGCTAAAAGAAAGGCGTCACCGTATCGACCACTTTCAAATATAGAGTTTCTGTATGATCCGTTCCAAATAGTTTGGTCGTGGCAACTTCCTGGCCATCTCGCCACCAAATCTAAAATTTCTAAGTTAGCATTTCCTATCGCTTGCACATTAATAGACATATAGCCTTTCCTATTCCTAAAATGTTCTCCATTTTCCCCACCAGGAGAACGAATGCGTATATGTGTGCAATCCAGAGCACCCAGTGCCTTAGGAAAGCGTGCTATGTTATAAAATTGTAGTTGTTCTTTTCTTAATTCTTCTTCGGAGACAGGAAATTTTATAAATTGGCGACCGAGCGACGCTATCGCCGCAGTAACTCTGTGTATAATTCGGTGAGAAGTAGACTTGCTCATTCCACAGTAATCACCCATAGTTATTTGTTGTGAACCAGTGGCATAATATCTCAAAGTTAAAAGAAGTTGGTTGATTGGCGAAATCGACTGGTTCCTGTAAGCAAACCAAATTTCGGGTTAACTTCATACATGCCCATATTAAACGAAATCTCTAGACCCTTTGTGTAACATTCACGGTAGAGATTATGGGGTAGTCCTATTACTAGTGGGAACCACTGTGTGAGCTTTTAAACTAGGTTAAAATTAGCATCCAAACATTTCTAGTAATATTACCCAAACGCCTTACGTAAGAAGTTGTACTTAACATAGGTAGGCATATTTTTATTACAATAATTCACATAGTAAGGCAATGTTAAGGTAGGTACTCACCGATTTGATGGATATTCAAGTTTATCTTCAATCATTTGCAAAACATCCATACAAGATTCTTTCGTTAAACGAAATCTTGTCCTGAAATCTACATCATCATATTCTTCAAAATAGTTACGTCGATCTTTATATGTTTTAGGACGTCGAACATTATAATCTAAAAGTTCTAAATTTTCTAAAATATCATCATTTTCACGTTCCAATATAAAATTATACGCCGCTTCCATTTTATTTCACCAACTGACAACAAATAATGACAGCCGTTAAAAGCATTAACGGACCTTCAGAGCAGTGATCAATTTTAACGTCTTGTTAAGAGAATTAACCATTCATTAGTACGTGGTGAAACACTCACTATGCTTAACGGGCCATTATCTATTTGATGGGACATTAAAATTAACTAACAGAGTATGGTGAAACTAGCTCTAAACGGAACCTTGTCTACAAACATCTCAATGAATCTCTCAGACGAAGCTACTCGAACATTAGCAAAAACTTATTAGAACGACACGTAGTAACAGTGGTCAACGAAGCACGACGCGTCATACAGCGAAGACAGGCTGAAAACAAAATAAATTACAACACCAAATTACAACATTCTAGTTAAACACGATAGGATAAGTATTGTACTGGCGTACGATATGTAACCAACCAGGCGTGACAAACAAACATCAGAGTCAACGACATCACCCGAACATATAAGGCACTTTCAGTTTCGTGAAATCGAAAGCAGCACATACATCTCCCGCACACTGCAAGACGCGCCATTTTTGCCAAGATGGCGGCGAAAAAACTTGATAATCCGTCACGGGCCCGTGCGTCGGCGCATCCAGCGACCATCAATTTGTCAATTGCAGCAGTTAGCAGCGTTCTGCCTTCATGTTGTATTCGAGCGATTGATAGTCGGCGAGGTAACATCGATTTTGTCATAGACTGTCGACAGTATTGCGTTGATATTAAAAAAAATCCAATGTATGAATACGATGTAATGTTTTTACAACATTTCATTATTTTGAACAGTTAGACTGGGATAGACCAGTCTATTGCAGTCTGAATCACTAACGCAGCTCCAAGGGAAGTGCAGTGATCCGCGACAGTGAAATGCATCAAGCACTTGACCACAAACCGGCCTTGGTCAGCGTCGTGAAAGTGTACCCACTTCTCTAATTACTCTCGTCTTGCCTTACATAGAACTAGATTCCTTTAGAAAATCATAGATAAATGAAAAAAAAAAGCGAATGTTGAATCGACAGCGAAACTGAACACCAATCTTGTGAGCTAATATAATCTACTCTGTCAAATTAAAAAACTGGATCGCGTGCCGATTTGTGGTTGTATAGCTTCGTTAAAGTGAAATTTCCCGAAGCGGTCCGCATTGCTCCTGTCAGCTGCGAGTACACTTCCGCGTGATTTAAACACGTCGAATTATTTACGATTGTGCATTACTCTTGCTAAACTTAGAGTTTCCTAAAATAGATAACTGGATTTCTGTTGTGGAGGGTAGTCGTCATTTCGATGGTGATGGATGTTACTGAATCTTACATAATTATTATTATAATAGGCATTTGGAGGTTTGCCAAAAAAGGGGGAGCTAAGTAAATAAAGCTGAAAAGTGAGTCTGTTTGTTGAAAAATCTAGTCCAGATGCTATGGACAAATAACGGTACAGAACGGGGTTAACAAAAAGTTTATGGCTCCGGAAACACGAGGGCGCGGCGACTTGCACAATACGTCGCCATCCGGTGTAACTTACACAGTCACAATTACAATGCATATGTACACCACAATTTAACCGATCCTCGTCAAGGCTCATATCTGCACGTTCGCGATAAAAACACTGTTTACAACTCATTCGATTTGGAACACGTACACTAACAGTAATTCCCTTACAGCGGACAACAATCTAATTAATAATGACTCAAGTTGAATAAGGAATGAAATGGGTGTTTTAAATTCTGATCGTGCGGCGTGTACCACTTCTTTGGTCTAACGGTATGCAATAAAGATTCTGAAGGTTAAGGAGCAATGTCCAAAGAGGTGGAAGATAAAGTCGCAAGTAGTTTAGCTTTTACCTGTCGTTAACTGAAACTGTTAGCCCCAAGAGACATAAAACCTGGTTTATTGCTGTTTTAGCAAAACGTTATTTATAATACATATTTATAGTTTTAATTTTAAAACTATATATATTCGCAGTAAATAACTAGTACCAGAACATTCTACAGTTTATAGCTACAGGGTAAAGCTGGATTTGTTTCGTTCAACGCTCTTAGTATCTATAGCTTTGTTAGCAATCGCTTTAGACGTGCAGTCAGACCTTCATTACTTTAAAGGCGAAGGAATCTCTGTGCAGTCGGTATATAACAAGAATCCCCAATAGCTTTATCCCGGATCTTTTGCACGAGTCTATTGAACACAACTAAGATGTAACCAGTCTAATCTGTATCTGATTAAGGACTTGCTCTGTACAAATGAAGATGTTTGAAAAGAAATATCTTTTTTAGAGCTTGGCGTCAACATTGTATAATAAAAGTTGCCCCATTACAAGTCATAGATTTATGACCAAACTTCCAACAGATGGCCTTTAAAATGTTTACGCGATGAAGTTTCCCGCTTACCTATACGTATTAAATTTTGTGGTGATCTCAGAGTTTTATAAGTATTCATTCGTTAGCTATTACAATGACATCATGGCCTTGTCTGACCCATCATAATAATTATGTATAAGGTTTATAATTTATTGTAAGGCTCATAGATCATAAGCTTGTAATGTTTGTTTAGTGACGCTGACGAGCATTGAATTGCGAGTCAGTCTGCCAAGAATGGATGAGTGTTACAATTAAGGTAAATAAGTACATGGCAAATAGTTTGTAATTTTAGTAAGAGCAAACGATAATATAAAACTCTTTCAAGCATCCATAATGTTTCAACATAGGCGATTACGACAACTTGTTATAATATTGAAGAATTCCTATACCATGTTTGCTGCATAAAGAGCAACCGCGCATCGTGCTTCAAATTGCAAAACGATTGAACTTTAAAAAGTGATTTTGTTGAATGCACCGAACCGAATGGATCAAAGCGACGCTTATTCTTCAATTTGAGCAGATAATGTGTATATTTCTCTTCTGCAACAGTTGGCTAATAGTTAGAAAGGGCAGTGTTACGGCCCGCGACCCGCGTAACTTAGCCTCGTCAGCTGTTCAGAGAGAGGACGTTGTGAAACATGCAAAGGACAACTTCTTACCGCACGAGTTTAGCATGTCCCGATTATAGAAACTCACGACTACGACTAACATTTTGCGAAACTAATTAACTTCGGGACGAGAGCAAAGCTTTGAGTATGTTCAGCTAGCTCATGGTGAACCGGTAAAAAAAATAACGTTGAAAATAACAAGTATGAATCGTAAGTAGGCGCATAATGTTTTATACATAAGGGGGATCTAATCTAACATCAACAATCGCGACGAGAACAATCAAGGTTTTTAAAAGGATAATAATTATGTTTTCAACAGGCCTACTGAAAATAATAACACCGCAGAATCGGGACAGGTGACTGTAGCAGCTAACGTAAACGGCATTATAATAACAGGTAAAGTGCTCACTAACACTAGTACTAAAATCGCTCTAAAGGTCCGTCGGCTAGGAGCACTCGGCTGTAGCCATAAAGATGGCTTTCCATAGATGGAACACTGCATAATTATTGCCAATTATCATCGTCAAGCACTAGTTGGTTTCAGAATTTCATTAAAACACAGTTTATTGTCGTTTTCTAACCAGACAGGGCTTTGTTAACCTAGTAACAGTTTCTAATCTATAAACAATGGACTGTATTCGTTGTTTTTATACCATCATTTGTGCGTCCAATACCCAGTATTTCCTTTGCGTGTCTAGTTTTTTGTCCATAATATGACCAGCTTCTGTTCTTATACAAAATAACTGCAGCCTGACCATTCGACCCTTCAATAAAGCAATTGTGGGGACTGTGCCTCACGTACCCATCCCTTGCATAGTTTTAAGAATGTAATATTTTTATAGAGGCACTTATTGTAATAATTTTTAGAAAGTTTCATTTTTGTGTTTTTCCCACGAATCACATCTGCAAGCGATTTAAGTTATAGGTAGGTCTTTCATGATTCTTTACTTTTAAGGTTCATTGTTCTATTATGTTTAGTTATCTTGTATTGTACCCATTTGCTATTGTTAGTTAAGGTTCATTGTTCTGTTATTTTTAGTTGTCTTATATTGTACCCATTTGCATTTCTGTCCTTTGTGTAAAATAGTTTTGCCGCTTCCTTTGTCTAGTGAACGGCAGATTTGGGAGAGTTTTGGTTCGGAGCTTCAGTCTGTGCTGAACTACGATCGTGCGAGGTCCTCTCTGACCCCCGATCAGATTTTACTCGCCGAAGCTCGCCGTAATAGTTTACGGCGAGCTTCGTGTTTCTATTCGTTTTACTCTTCATATAACATTATTTAATTTTACCTTTTCGTGTCAAGTGTAACTACTAGCTTTAGTTACTTGATATCGTAATAAATTAATCGTTACCTATTTACAACTCACTTCGTTCTATTACCAGTCGCACGGTCACGAATAACCCACAGCGATGACCCCGACGTGATTAAAGCTATCATATAGCGTGAGTTCGTGACAGTGCGTAAAGAGTTTCGCGAGTGCTAATTCAAAGTAAGTGTTAAAAATGGCGAGCGATCCAGCCAGCCAGCTCCCACGGCTTCAACGGGTATCCTGACCACCAGCATGCAGCGACCGCGCATACCTGGTCATCACCCTCAGCCTCATCAGCAACCTCGGCACAGCACACTGCACTTTCGGCCGGTCAACAAGAAGAGCTCAATTCCTCTCCTGGTCGACGCAGCAGCCAGCCTCAACCCGGCGCTGTACCACATCCGACGCACTGGAGCATAACGCAGCGCCCGCGCCACCCCGACTCACTGGGAACATCTTCGCAGACAGTTCCGACTCACCGTGAACTATGCGGCACCGACGCACTGGAGCATAACGCAGCGCCCGCGCCACCCCGACTCACTGGGGACATCTTCACAGATAGTTCCGACTCACCGTGAACTATGCGGCAACCGGTTCCGACTTACTGGAACCTAAGTTGGCCTGGCAAGCATATTCCTCGCTGTTCTGGTAGGCGAGTTAAATTTCCTGATTACTATCAGGCAGGTGTTTCGTGATCTTTATCACTGGTAGGGGGGTACTGTGGGGACTGTGTCTCACGTACCCATCCCTTGCATAGTTTTAAGAATGTAATATTTTTATAGAGGCACTTATTGTAATAATTTTTAGAAAGTTTCATTTTTGTGTTTTTCCCACGAATCACATCTGCAAGCGATTTAAGTTATAGGTAGGTCTTTCATGATTCTTTACTTTTAAGGTTCATTGTTCTATTATGTTTAGTTATCTTGTATTGTACCCATTTGCTATTGTTAGTTAAGGTTCATTGTTCTGTTATTTTTAGTTGTCTTATATTGTACCCATTTGCATTTCTGTCCTTTGTGTAAAATAGTTTTGCCGCTTCCTTTGTCTAGTGAACGGCAGATTTGGGAGAGTTTTGGTTCGGAGCTTCAGTCTGTGCTGAACTACGATCGTGCGAGGTCCTCTCTGACCCCCGATCAGATTTTACTCGCCGAAGCTCGCCGTAATAGTTTACGGCGAGCTTCGTGTTTCTATTCGTTTTACTCTTCATATAACATTATTTAATTTTACCTTTTCGTGTCAAGTGTAACTACTAGCTTTAGTTACTTGATATCGTAATAAATTAATCGCTACTTCTGTGTACAACTTACTTCAGTGTATCACTCGCCCACGCGGTTACGAATTCCCACACAATTATGTCCACGCAGTTTTGTTGCTACCTAGTTATCTGATTAAATCCTCAAACCATCTATTTAAAACCACGGATGCGCGATAAACACTGTTATCAGGAGAGCCGAAACAGGCTGTTCCAGAATGAATAAAGACAGCTGTGTCGAAAACATTGATATCTTCAACATAATTGCGTGTATTACAGAGGGAAATTATTAAGAACATTAAAGATCACCGCACAATGAGATACAAGATATCGTTGCACCACTTCTGACATCGCACGCACTGACAGTTGACATTTATTGCGTGTCGTATTATACGTCATAAAATATTGCTATTTAGCTCTATTTTGATATTTCACAATGAAGACTGCTCTTAACTGGGAAGGTCTAATTTTTATCTTCATTTATGATTTCAAAGTCACGTTTGTTCTGGTGGGAGTGTATAATTTTTGATCAGAGGGACAAATCTCGTAATTTTAAGAACGTTCACAGTCTGATCTGTCTCA
Organism: Luperina testacea; assembly: GCA_927399505.1. NCBI lineage: Eukaryota > Metazoa > Arthropoda > Insecta > Lepidoptera > Noctuidae > Luperina > Luperina testacea. The sequence goes on from OV656774.1 coordinate 3,755,447, forward strand.
ATCTGTCAAAAAGACCTCTAATTTCCTTATAAAACAACTTTTTGACATTTATTGGTGCTCAGATAAGATTGCGACTCGATTTTGTACGTTTTTTATTACTGGAATAGGCCTCCTGATTGTTTAGAAATAATCTGATTCGCTATCTGAGTTGGTCAAATCCTGGCCAAATTTCCTGGTCATCTCATCATCCTTGTATAATATTTCATTCTTCGCAGCTTACCAGAAATCTCAACCTGGACCTTACTTATACACGGTTAGAGTATTAGAAATTTCCACATGTTCCAAGAATAAAATTACAATCGCATCGCTCCGCCACAACACTTGTACGATAATTGCAACAATTACGATTGTTATTATGTGCGCTTACGCCGCATCACGTGCTCAACAGATCTCTACGTTAAAATGGCTTTTCATAAAAAAATAATGTCGCTTGGAGATCGTTGTCTTTACTAAAAGCGGTGTTTGGAGTGTTAATAGAGCCCAGTAAATGAATCCCGTTGGTACTACATGATGTAGTACTTTGGGAGGTGGACCAGCAATATTATAGATGACTACTTTAGAAATATCATTCTGTGTAAATCTCTCCTCTGCGTTTAGTTTTTAAGGTTGCGTATGTTAAACAATAGCCCCCCCTAGGCTTATCCTCAAGAAACTTATTTTATAATGAATGTTGGTACCTACCTACATACTTATTGTAAAGGAAGCCTTGGTCCTTAAAGGAGAAAAGGATAAAGACAGGACACACAGTCCAGTAAATTGTGTAAATTCATTTGTCCTTATGTGCCACTTAAGGAAAGCAGGGGTGCAGGGCGGCAAAGGTTAACATATCAGCTGGCTTCCTCTACAATTATAGTAATTTTAATTCCTAAGACTATATTGCAGCTTAGCAGTATTCTGTTAATTTTTGTTCTACTTTACCTGATATAAAACCACTTTCCAGATGTGACTTCATTTCTTTTACCTTCATATTTCATTGGTTTTGACGGTTAATAGCTGCGACATAAATCTTGACAATTACCTGCAACAAACATACACCATTGGTTAAAATTGTAATTAAAACGGTTAGGCGTGGCTTTCAACAATGCAATAAAAGCTCTAGAGTCCGCGGGGCTCGGCGATGAATTCAGGCGTGTCTAACGTCTAACCTACTAACTTTCCCAAGTCTGTAGAGATTACAATGACGCGATGAACCGTACAGTTGCCCAATTTGACAATACTTTCCCCAATTGTAGCCGTCGAATCTACTAAATAACCGAGCAGAAAACCATTTTCATGAGCCGAGATGCTCGTAACATTGTCATGTTCGATCGCAAGAAAGTTTATTGCGATATTTCGTGTCTCATTTCATTTAGAACGGAGTAAGATGTGTGACTTTTAAAACAATAATTAATGACTAAATGAAATGAGAATATAATTTGCCACAGATGTTTTCTTCTTTTATGGTATGTGAAGCTAAAATAGTGGAGGCCATCACCTGCCTGAGTGACACGTTGTCAAGGAATCGAATGAAGTTAACATGACTCTTATTACATTTAAGGCCAGGATCTTCGAGCGTAGTAGGCATTTAGCGTTACCTCCGTCCTCGCGTGGCAAATGCCGCGAAAGCGCAGTTCGAATGAACTCGCTGACCCCTGTCACGGTTATTTTTATAAGTAATAGTATTGTGAATCGGCCCTATTCTTGAAATATAGGGCTGCTCGTCTACAGTATTTTAATTTCATCATCCTACTTTAGTTTCTTTCTAGTTTTGTGATTGTAAATATTATATTTTTAACCGACTTCAAAAAAGGCGGAGGTTCTCAATTCGGATATTTCTATTTTTTTTTTATGTATGTTAGGGGGGGCATAACTCCATCGTAAATAGACAGATCTGCAATTTTTTTTTTGAAGTGAAAACTTCTTTAGCATCGTTGTGATGTGATTTGAAAATTTTATGAAACGAAAAAGCAACAGTAAAAAGAGACATGAGATTTAACGTGGGAGAAAATGAGATAGGAAGCATTATACAGTGTTTTTGTTTTTTATTATTACAAATGACATCACATTTAATCCTATGCTACTAATTTGTGGTGATGATGATGATGATGGTGATGGCGATGGTGATGGCAATGGTGATGGCGATGATGATGATGACGATGATGATGATGGCGATGGTGATGGCGATGGTGGTGGCGATGGTGATGGCGATGATGATGATGGTGATGCGATGGTGATTGTGATGGCGATGGTGATGGTGATGGTGATGGCGATGGTGATGTTGATGATGGTGATGGCGATGGCGATGGTGATGGCAATGGTGGTGGCGATGGTGATGGCGATGATGATGATGGTGATGCGATGTTGATGGCGATGGTGATGGCGATGTTGATGATGGTGATGGCGATGGTGATGGCGATGGCGATGGTGATGGCGATGGTGATGGCGATGGCGATGGTGATGGCGATGGTGATGGTGATGGTGATGGTGAAGGATGGATGGATGGATGGATGGATGGATGGATGGATGTTCTTTAGCATCGTTGTGATTTGAAAGTTTATGAAACGAAAAAGCGACAGTAAAAAGAGACATGAATTCATAAGATTTAACGTGGGAGAAAATGAGATAGGAAGCATTATACAGTGTTTTTGAAGGTTTCATTTCTACCACGTGTGAATTGCACACATGCTGTTTTTTTTATTTTTGTAAAGATCTGATGATGACTTTCAGAGACAAACAACGGAACTCTTCAATAAATGCCAGCAAATCAACCGCGATTGCTGCTATAGCATAATGTAATCGCAATCACACAACATAACATCACGCCTGTACCCTTCAAAGGGTAAAGCAGATGTGTTCAATAGCTTTGTTACTGATATTCACATAGCAAGTAGTGACATATGAATTTGTTTGGGGTAGGTAAGTACAACTAAAAAGTGAAAAATAAAAACTTTTTACAAAAAAAAAACCGACTTCCAAAAAAAAAAACACTACAAAGTGAAAAATAACTTTAGTTTCGAAAGTCGGTGTCAAAAAATGAAAATATATTCTTCACGTTGTAGTGTTTTTTTTTTGAGTCGGTTGTTTTTTTTGTAAAACACTTTTTTTGGTTGCTTGAATTCGTCAATAAGTTTTTTTAATTAAATCTACTAATCAAAAACACCACAATACGTATTTTTATTGAACTCTTCCTATTTCATTCACAACGAATTTCATATTTTTAAATAAAAAAACAGCAAGTGTGCAATTCACACGTGGTAGAAGTGAAACCTTCAAAAACACTGTATAATGCTTCCTATCTCATTTTCTCCCACGTTAAATCTTATGAATTTACATGTCTCTTTTTACTGTCGCTTTTTCGTTTCATAAACTTTCAAATCACAACGATGCTAAAGAACATCCATCCATCCATCCATCCATCCATCACCATCACCATCGCCATCGCCATCGCCATCGCTATCACCATCGCCATCGCCATCACCATCGCCATCACCATCTCCATCACCATCATCATCATCGCCATCGCCATCACCATCGCCATCACCATCACCATCGCCATCGCCATCACCATCGCCATCACCATCATCATCATCGCCATCGCCATCACCATCGCAATCACCATCGCCATAACCATCGCCATCGCCATCACCATCATCATCATCATCGCCATCACCATCGCTATCACCATCACCATCGCCATCACCATCGCCATCACCATCACCATCGCCATCACCATCATCATCACCATCACCATCACCATCACCATCGCCATCACCATCGTCATCGCCATCGCCAACACCATCACCATCATCATCACAAATTAGTAGCATAGGATTAAATGTGATGTCATTTGTAATAATAAAAAACAAAAACACTGTATAATGCTTCCTATCTCATTTTCTCCCACGTTAAATCTTATGTCTCTTTTTACTGTAGCTTTTTCTACTGTAGCTTTTTCGTTTCATAAAATTTTCAAATCACAATAATGCTAAAGAAGTTTTCACTTCGAAAAAATATAATATTTTACCTATACAATCACAAAACTAGAAACACAAACTCAAAAACTCAAATTTTGCAATTGAATATAAACCTTATTCCGTTGTAGTAAAGTTGAAAATCTATTACAGATATTACGATAATTGTAAATTTATGGTACCGACCTGCTACTGCTAGTACTGTGACGAAAGCAAGAGAACCTATACAACTACAATATTATTCTGTCGCGTCGTCTTATAAGTGGGTATAATCAAAATTACCTTATTTTTTTTTAAGCTTTGCAGTTCAATGCTGAACGTTTTTTTTTCTTTCTTCTGTTTTTATTCCCCATAATTTAATCTTAATTATCACTATATTACAACTATATTATAACAAACTAATATTTAGTTTAATTATTAATACTAGAACCTAAACAATATTTACAGACTGAATTTTGAAACTAATACACAAACACGGAAATTAACTAACAATATTATAACGTATATTTCGATCGATTAGCGGGAACGCGGCGAGCCAGCAAAAGCGACACAGGTCCTACCTCGGTAACGCCCGGCGGGCTACTGAAGTGAAGCGCGCAGGCCGCCTTTTTAGATTATATCTTGTTAAGACAATAAAAATCAGTTTTGAGAAAAATTAACCGTAGAATGTTCTACAATACATCATTGCCTATTTTTTCATATATTTTTTGCGAGTAAAAGTTAAGTCTACTTCAAATGCGACTTGAAAAACGATTAAAAACTTCGCTGTTTTCGATTTGTTTGCGATTTTTTATGATCGAGTGAAGTTGTAAATATCGTGTTTTGAACCATAGAATAATCAAGAATGTTAGTTAAACTATGCCATATATTTTTTTCAGATTAAAACAAAGAATATTTGATTGTTTAATGTTGAATCAAAAATAGGTCGATTCCGAGATTTCCGAGAGTCCTGGCCTTAAATGTTTCTACGGTGGATTAAACTGATGCAGATGTAATAACTATTTGCTCGTTTAAGTCACATCGAATTGGTAAAACTATGTGAAAGTGACATGTTGTATCGGTGTATCGTGTAATCGTGTTGCTTTCGACCAGAAATGGCATAATGACCGTACAAGTTGTGACTACAATATAATTAGCGCGTATAATTTTAGTACATAACACAAGTAGGTACATCACGCTGGTATGAATTACGAATTAATGAAAAGGTTATTCGCGAAGTAATTAATACCATCAATGTGCTCCTAATTATAACTTGCCTATTAACCTGCACTAAAAAGTGCAAAAACAGGAGTTAGAATAAACTCTATGGTTTTATATCATCCAGACTGCAACCATAAAAAATGGTAAGCTTATGTCTGGGTATTAAGTGGAAGGCATTCTTGCGTATCTGTGCCTTGAGTTGACCTCAAGAGACGTATCAGATGACGTCATCTTTACCGACCGCAGCACACATGGGATTCAAAGCTATGCATAACACAATCATATTTTACACTCTTGGAATTTTAATCCAGCCTTAGATTATTATTTTACGCTGTGAATTTCGTGTTAGTCCATTAATAGACTAAATCAAAACTTTGACAAAACTAAGACAATACTAATTTGTCAAAAAAGTGATCGATAACAGATCCTATAATTGCAATTTTAAAATCTACTAAATTAATTCTGTCTTCATGTAAATAAAAATAGCCTAATATATTTAGTTTATCAACGGAAACTGAGGGCGCACCGTGGTCGTCAGAAAAAAACACGCGTATTTTTAGAGATATTTATAATGTCTCTGAAATGACGTCACTGGTTAGCCTGTTCACATACGACTTCCATTAGTCATGTCTGTAAGTTTACCACTTTGTTTCGGTGATAATTGCGATGGCCTTAGCGACAATGATGATAAAGAGTACATGAGATGTTCACAGTAATACGGAAAACGATTGTACGGACATTGTTAAGAAATGTAAATGAAAGTAATGAGTACGTTAAATATGAGGTTTTAAGAGACAAGGATCTTTCGTCCTGTCTGTATGTATAACGTAGAAAATCTAACCTAACATAACCACACATAGAAACCTACACACAAAGCAATTTAATGGTGTAACAAACAATTTAGATTCTTATTGATTTTGACTAGAAAGTGGTAACATCGTTACTGGTATCGATTTTGCTTCAGAAGGTTTCACCTTCTGAACAAAGGATTTACAATGTGCAATAGATAGTGAACGTGAGATTATGCAATAGCACAGGTAGATAAACCAACTCATTGAAACATATTCTATTAGAAAAAACATTTTTATAGTTAAAATAAAGGACAGGTGTCTCTTGCAGTCGCGTATATCCAGATAACCAGCTGATGACGATAAGGACCTTGAAAGTTCCAGAAACCTTAACCAACGATAAGGCAATACGGTTGCATTATTACTATTAGCGCTAGCGTGCGAGAGAGACGCAGTTGTCAGCATTGTGTGAACATTTACAACTTGATTACATAAAGCGATTGCACAACCTGTGTAGGTCATGATGTATGTTTTTTCTCCTCGAAATGCATAAATGTTTCCATATACTGATACGCGAATGTGGGAAAAACGTGTGTCAACTGTTTACACAGCACACGTTGAGGAAAATGAGTCATTGTGGTGATATTAGGCTAGCGACCTGCATAGACTACATGATTTTGATCTTGAACCATTTGAAATCACTTGATAATTATGAAAAGTAGAAATAGCATGTCGTCTAGACTTTGAATTGCCATCGTGGTGAAAGGATTAGCCAATCAGCGTGAAGATGATGCCAAACAAGTAGCCAAATTCTGAGCCGAGTGAGTCCATTTAAATATATGTATATATATATAGATGGATAGATACGAGTTTCGGGGATCTAACAAAATGATCTATTGAGAAACAAACCAAAGGACCAGAAGGCATTACTATTTGCTTGTATCCGCATAAGGAAACCATTGTTTTGGATAAAATATTTTTTTCCCAATATCTAAACCTATCATACATTTCTCACAAATCTTCCTACTGATATGCATCTTGGAAAATTTTGTACTTAAGCATTTATATACATATCTTATTTAAGCTGACGTCCTGCATTCGTTACCTTGGGTGTAATTTTAACTTATAGCCCTTATAAGAATATTGTTGCTGTATAATATGACATAATCGTTTTCCAAGTAAAACGTAGTACCTTCTAAACCAGACACTTAGCTAAGTATGGTGACATAACGCATAACTTTTACAATTAGTTGGCATGGTGGCGGAACCTTCAAGTCTGGTTCTATTAGAGAGGGAAAGGGCTTTGAAGATCCGTGGCATATTGATAGATGACAATAATGCAAACAGAAAACATAATGGGACCAAATTTTGAAAAAACAAAAAATACCCAACCTCCAAATAAAAATCTTCAATTCCCTTTAAAATATTCATTAATAGATGGATTTGCTAGAGCGTATTACCTAAATAAGTTTACGTTACTCTAGATGCTGCAGAAGCATTCAAACAACCATGAACACAGCAGGATCTAAATTAACAACCTTTATATCGTAACTTTACCAATGAAGTTCACAAAAAACTACACTCATCACAAGTTCAAGAGGGTTGCAAAGAACATTTCACTTCCAAAACCAATTATAGCGAAGTGCATGCGCGCGTGCGCGCGTGTGCGTGCGTGCAGTGCATTAGTGCGAATATTAAAAAAGTCACCAAGAAGTATAATAATATGATTGACATCTAAGCACCCACGGTGCTTCGGAAGCAGATTTTGCAATAATTTCATAGAACATCAGTATAACGAGCGGTTTCCGTGTAAAAGAAACAGTGTTTAGTAGGTAGAGGTAGGGTAGTCTTTAGTAGGTAGAGTGTAAAAGAGACAGTCACATTCACATTGGCTAGTGAGAAACCAATTTAGCTTATTCCATACAATTAGAGGGGGGGTCGTTGACCGAATGTAATTGGAGATGTAAGTGGGTGAGATAAAGACGCCACGGATTTATACGCCCAAGATCGCTGCTGGTTAGATCGACACACTGGTCTTGGAATAATGTTTCGAAGATTAAGTAATAGCTCTTTTTTGTTTGAATATTTAGTCGCGGGTCCCAAGATGGTTCCCTGAGGCACGACGACGAATGACGAACACGACGAAACGACGACTGACGAATGTCATTGCTAGCTTTTCCGTTATCGACATATGCTGAGCTTGGTTTATAGGAGTGTCAATAGTGAGATGTATGCTAGGGTAAGCTCTAATTAAAACTAGTAATTAAGGAGTAATCATATAATTTATATCGGTCGACCAGGGGGTCTACTCCGAAGCGACACATTCGAATGATCGGAACGATCCGACACACCACCGAACCGAATATTGTTGTCCTACTACGAAAAATGTTCGGATTGGCTGAGTTTGTTCGGGACCATAGTCAATGTTCGAAAAGAGTGTCGGACCGAACGAAATGTAGTGCCAGAGGTGAACGTTTTATCGATATGTTTTTATTAGTCATTAATACTCATTTCGATATAATTAAACTGTTGAATTACAGAGTAAAATTATTTTTATTGTAATAAAATAGAACTTTTCTTTTAATTCAATATTTATACCTAAGATCATTGTAATATTTCTCGATAAAATAATATATTTGTTGCTGGCAACCATATTGCTTTGACGATTGTCAAAATAAAAAGAAAAATGAATTTACCTGGATTTGATTACCTAAGGATAAATACTAATGACGTAAACTGGAATTACCTATCTATGGATAAATATAAAACTAATGAATTTTATTGGATTTCCCTATATTATGGATTTACATACTGATGAATTGAACTGGATTTACCCTATCAAGAAAAATGGTAACTGAAGACTAGGCAGCATGGTCTCAGACCTTAGCCTGTTCCGTCAGGAACAAAAAAAAAAAAAAAGGATAAACGTCAAAGGATGACAAGTAAACAAACAAGGGGAGAGATTGTGATTTTATTATTGCAAAATTGAGAAAAAGTACTTTTAAACTCAAACCAAATCTCATCTGTCGCTATCGCTATAGCGATAACCGTATTTCCGTCGTTTAACATCAAGTGCTGACTGAAGTGTAGTGTTAAAGTCAAGTTATGAATGTATACAAAAAACAAGCTAAATATACTATAAACTACATAAATTATTCACTTTATACGTGATAAAGGGCCCCTTGGGTTTATCGTTTTCTCATGTTCGTGTTTTGGAAGTTTGGAAATGAAAGTTATGAATAAACATTCTGCAAGAACAAGTCACCATGTCCAGACCGACAGCAGCACAAATTGATGCTCTCCTCATCGAGATTTGGCCCAAGGCAACTTGAGGAGCATCGACAGTCGTACGCTGAATCATCGACTGTGGGAAGAAATTTGCACCACGCTGAATGCTATATTATTTTTAGTTGTACTTGTAACAAATTGAAGATTAGTTCTAGTTGTTTAGTATTGTAAAAAATATATTATTTTATTCATTATTTTCTAATGATTGTATCAGTATTTCCCTCTCTCTTTGTACCCTCCTCAAAGCATCTGTGGCAAATGTAGCAGGCTGATATGGCACCTTCCAGGAGTTCTCCGATTCTAAATCATCTTGGGTTAACTCCGGAGCACTCACTCCGGCCCTTATGCACAATGTACGTTATTATGCACAACACAGCAGGGTAAGATGATTCTGCCTGCTCTATCTGCATCCTAGTGCACCTGCCTCGCTCCCAAGAGACACTTCCATCAACTCTTGACTATCCCAAATGTGCGTTCAATGGAGGAGCGCGCACGCTATTTACAAGAAAATTCGTTTTCCATATACAAATATTTTAATATCTTCCGAATGCGTAGTCCGATTTACATAAATCCAATTGGAATATTAGTTTTATACATAACTCTATCATTTGAGACCAAATTTATTTCAATATTTACATAAACAAAAAATCACAATTTCAAGTTACGTAATTATATAACAATCCTTAGGTAAGTACATATTCCAAAAAAATCTTTACAAACTTACTTACAGTGATATTGGATTAGAATATGAAAACTAATAACTTACTAACTAAGCTAGATAAACTAATTACAAACAGATAGACGTCATCAAATTAAACAAAATATTTTTATATAGTGAGAGGACTGCTGTGGAAAACTTAGATCTTACATCTACGTTTGTAACTTTGTAGCAGGCTCAATTGCATGGCTATTAGGCTTTCGGGGTAACAGGGGCACTATGTCCTGGCAAAGTGATCGACTGAGTTTGTAATTAGCTATAAACTCAAGGTCGGGTACTAAATTGGTATTGAAGGAGTCATGAAGTCATCTGCAATTCCTTCTACGCTCCAAACGCTCTTCTCTGAGAGCCTCTTCCACCAAAGCATACGTACTGCCATTTTGCTACCATTTTAAGTATAGCACATTCACTTTAACACTTTAAACAAATACATAACTCAATAAATTGTAATAATTCATTAAATTCGATAAGTTTACGATACTCAAAAGGTAGCTATTTTGCTGTCGTGTATTTTGACATTAATTTCACGATGTAACTCTTGTCAAACTCAAATTTATCGGTCTGTCTTTTCTCGTTCAGAGTAGGGTTTACGATACAACAAGTGTCAGAATGAAGTTCAGTCGGATCGGAACCGACCGAACCAAATAAAATGAACTTCGTAGTAGGAAATGACCGAACATTCGGCCGATACGATAAATTTACCACTTCGGAGTAGACCCCCAGTATCGAAAGCCTCATTTCAAGTAATGGCCGGGACTTTTCTTCGTCAGCAGATTGTGATTAAACCGATCACTGTTTTGATTATTTCATATCTTATCCATTATATTATTTGAGATTATGTTATGAGTTTATGACGTTATGAGTTAAGGCTCCTTTAAAGAGGCGCGACCCGATTCGCGTCGCGCGTCGCGCCTGTTTGCAGGAGCCTTTACGGCCTGCCAATGTGTTACAAATTTTTAATATTGACTTTTTAATATGGCTTTTTTCTACATACAAATAACACTCCATAACAAAATTAACTATCTACGTAGTTCATTATCTGGAGATCTCCCTTGCGCCTGCGCCCTTTATATTTTTAATCATCGATGCTAGAGATCTTTATGTCTCTGTTGCTACTTTCTTATACGGTTATTTAATTACGACAACAGACTGCAAACGGTTGTTTTTAGTTTAATGACCAATGCCATTAATGACTAGCAAAAGAACATAAGCGAATAGGAATAAATTAGGACAGTTTATAAAATATGTGATATTTGGTAATATCTAAGGATAGCTCATGCATGAATAACCAGTTTGGGTACACACTAACGAACGACTAAACGGCTGCTTGACGCAACTTTCCTGTATCAATTGAGTAGATATCTAAAGCCTACAGGTATTTTTAACGATCTATCAAATAGCTGATGAATCAGTATGAATTTACTTATGTATATCGAATCTTGGTAAAGATAGACAGACATATATACATATACATCATTTATTTCGTGCACACAAAAGACATAGCAGGACATACAAAAGCACGATTAACAAATTACGAGTATATGAATATTAAGAAAATACCTACAAGGTGCCAATAAAGGGTACCAAAAGGTGTTTACCAGATTAAAATCCACAATTAGCTTAACTAAGAAAATATCATAAGTTGTGATCAATAGTAACAGTACAAAAACAAGGCTAGCGAGATCCTTGGCAATGGAAACCGCAATTGTTGGCAAACGTCATGCTGTGGTTTTGGAAATCCATACTAATATTATAAATTCGAAAGTAATTCTGCCTGTCTGTCTGTATGTTACCTTTTCACGCCAAAACCACTGAACGGATTTCGATAAAATTTGGCAGAGAGATAGAGGGAAGGACATAGAATAGTTTTTATCGACAGAACCTAGTATTACTATATTCCCCATCAGACGTCGTTAAGGCAACACAAATAGTGGAGAACAATGTAGTGGATTGTTAAAATGATCTCGTAGAAACTGTTAATATTATTCCAGTTGGCTTCTTCAAGTTTAAGTCATGACGATTTAAATTAGTTTGATTAACGTTATCCAAAGAAACAGATTAATATTTTGTGTATTCCAAACGCCTTGTGTTAAAATCACCGATTCTTTATCCATTCGATGCCTTATATTAACTACAAAATTAACTACCAACGGATATTGTAAGAAACATAAAAAGTTATTTGGTTAAACATTTAAAATTAATAAGACTCTAGGTAAGTTGGCATAAATATTATCCATTATCTTTCAGCGCATACGCAAGGTGTAAGTACAGAAATCTATGACACACCCAATGTAGGTAAAGAGCTGGTGACGGTTAATTCATTCTATCGCACATCTTAAGGCGCAGATATACGATTTTCAATGATTTTAAATTCATCATCACGTCTAAACGACTGGCCTGATTTCTTTGAAAATAAAATATGTTATACTAGACAATTTTCTTCGTAATTTGATATGTGAATATTTGCAATTATATTTTTTAAACATAGTGTAATTAATTTGCAAAGTAATGTCTACCGCGGACAAAAAAACGATAATCACGCAGACACTATCGGGTGTATTTTCATAAAACTTTCACCATATAAAAGAAAATTTAATTTCCCAAATTTTAATATACGGTTTTTATTTGTTTTGTGTTTGATAAATCAACGTGGGTTCTTTTTTCGAATAATCTTGGTGCGCGTGGAAGCGGGGCCTCTTGCGGGCGACGGGCGGCAGTGCATCGCTGACCACTGTCACGAGTAGACGCTAACGCTCGGAGAAATCAGAACATAATTTTATTCGCTGTTGAGTTTCGTGCTGAAAATGCCTGGTAAATCCAAATTACTAAAAAAGAAACGCCTTATACTGGCAAAAAATAGATTATTGAGGTAAGTAATGTATTTTAATTATTGTAATGTAGTATATCCATACCGCATCCTTGTAGGGACAGTCCGGATCAGTTTCAAAAAATACTTGAATGCTATTATTGACATAGTTGTGGGGTAATTATTCTTGATAATGCTAGTTTTTATTCTGTTTGTTTTAGCTGTAAGTCATCCATAGCAAATAAATAAATAAATAAGTGACTTTAGTACGACTTCGTCTGCGGAGATGTAACTTTTGCGTCTGTTTTAGACTTACAGTACTTATGTCGTGCACAACTATCTTCCTAATTTCTCACATGCCTATACTTCCATGCCGATGCCTAAAAATCCATTTATTTTGTAGCTCTGGCTGTATAGAACACGAGAAAAAGGGAACTCCGCATATTGAAAATGAGGATATTATTGCTGACAAGTAAATGCATATACCCAATTTATTATTATTATTTTCACAGTAGCTCACATACAGGGGATCTGGTACATTTGCGCTCCTTTTGCGCGACTGGACGTTTCCACGACTAGACTGTTACACGACTGACATTTCCGCGAAAGACATTTGCGCGAGTACACTTACGCGAAAGGATGCTTGGGAGACATTTATATTCGTAAAGGATATTGGGCAAAAATCCGAAAAATGAGATCCCATACAGACGTAACATCCCGCCTGTATTCTCCGAAGGGTAGGGCAGAGGTGTATACTAAGTTCGTGTAGTACACCCATTTATTACTTTATCTAGTTAACATAAGTAATAGCTAGTTTAAATTGTTAAAAGTTATATTATGCGGTCCCACACGTTTCTTCTCCCGAGGGCGGGGATCGAAATCAAAATCCAAGATGGTGACTGCGAAATTTTACAAAATATGCGTCATGGGTGTCGTTTCCATGGTTTTCGGGGGCGCTGATGGCGAAAATGAGGTCAAACTCAAAATCCAAGATGGCAGCTGCGAAATTTTACAAAATATCCGTCATGGGTGTCGTTTCCATGGTTTTCGGGGGCTCTGATGACGAAAATGAGGTCAAAGTCAAAATCCAATATGGCGGCTGCAAAATTTTACAAAATATGCGTCATGGGTGTCGTTTCCATGGTTTTTGGGGGCGCTGATGGCGAAAATGAGGTCAAAGTCAAAATCCAAGATGGCGGCTGCAAAATTTTACAAAATATGCGTCATGGGTGTCGTTTCCATGGTTTTCGGGGGCGCTGATGACGAAAATGAGGTCAAAGTCAAAATCCAAGATGGCGGGTGCGAAATTTTACAAAATATCCGTCATGGGTGTCGTTTCCATGGTTTTCGTGGGCTCTGATGACGAAAATGAGGTCAAAGTCAAAATCCAATATGGCGGCTGCAAAATTTTACAAAATATGCGTCATGGGTGTCGTTTCCATGGTTTTTAGGGGCGCTGATGGCGAAAATGAGGTCAAAGTCAAAATCCAAGATGGCGGCTGCAAAATTTTACAAAATATGCGTCATGGGTGTCGTTTCCATGGTTTTCGGGGGCGCTGATGACGAAAATGAGGTCAAAGTCAAAATCCAATATGGCGGCTGCAAAATTTTACAAAATATACGTCATGGGTGTCTTGTCCATACTTTTCGGGGTCCTGATGCTGTAAATGAGGTCTAGTTTAAAATCCAAGATGGATGACGCTTATTTTGTAAAATTTTGCAGCCGCGATTTTGATTTCGATCTCCCCTGCTCTCGGGACGAACGTATGTAACCGCATAATATAACTTTCTACAATTTAAATGAAGTATTATGAACGTTATCTAGATAAAATAATTAATGGGTATACTTTACAAACTTAGTATACACCTTTGCCCTACTCTTTAGATAATAAAGGCGTAATGTTACGTCTGTATGGGATTTAATTTCTCGGATTTTGTGCAATATCCAAAATAAATGTCGCGCAAGCATCTTTCGCGGAAGTGTAGTCGCGCAAATGACTTTCGCGGAAAAGTCAGTCGCGCGTGTCTAGTCGCGCAAAGGGAGTCATACAAATTCCTTTCACTTTACACTTATTAACGTAATAATGTAAAGTTTATTGCGTTTATCAGTTATGTTGTTTTTGCAACGGATAATATAAAAAATCTCTTCTAGGTTTTTTCGTTTTATTTATCATTATAATTATGTTTCAGTTCTGAAGTGATTGGAACATTTGCATGCTTCCTGAACTGGTCGATCCAAGACATACAAGGAACATGGCAATAAGGGACCCCTCTTACATAGTTACTGCTATACAGGGACGCAAAAGAAAATCGAAAGAGGATAAAGAGAATAAAAAAAAGCAAAACAAAAAACGAGCAATGGTGGTGGAAGACAATAGCCAAGACAATACAAACGACCAAGAGACACTTTGTAATACAAACACACGTATAAATGATTCAGTGAAAACACTAAATTTTGAGGAATATTAAATAAAATTTAAAATAAAATTAAATAATTCACATATTTTTGTTTAATTTGATCATTTTAAATCTTTGTAAGTACATAAACAAACATACACATATAAAACTCACGCCTTTTTCCCATGGACGCCAATTGATACGATGCTTACAAGCCGATTCTATTTATTTCGTTTACGTTCATATACATATATTATCTGGTCATACTCGCACACAAATCATCACACATATCTTTAACAACAACACTATATTGAAATAAAAATGGATGATGATCAAAAATCAGGCAGGATTGGATTATCCTCACCATCTGAAACGTATGGTTACCCTACGAAATTACGTGCATGCAGTTGCGGGGTCGCGGGGCGTGACGCTCGCGCTCCTCCCACTCGCTCAAGGTCGCTGTCACTTATTGTCGCCTTAAAAGCCCATAATTATTAGCATGGTTGTAATTAATATCCGTTGCATCATGCATGGCTTGAAATAACAGCCATCTTAAGTGTTGTACCTGTTGTGTTAACATCAATTTAAGAGCACGACTTTTTGCACAATCAATAAAAGGGAGACAAAAGACAATGCACCTGTAAACACTAAACCAACATTGTCATTAATTACAAATTCCAGCCATTAATATATTTAACAAAAACATGTTAAAAGCCGTGAACGCTAACACGCGAAAAAAATTGTGAAGTGACTACATCCTCGAGTTTTTACAAGTATTACACCAGTGATGTGCGTAAGTGGCAAAAAGTGGGTGCTGTTTGTACCATTAACCCTGTGAACGGTCACAAGTGGGGGGACCGATGTTTAATGGAGGAGGCGCGAGGCGACACTTGTGTTGATTTATATTCAGTTGACACGCGACGCTGCAAGTGTTAAAATTCGGATCGCAAGTGTTATATTCTATGTTTACGGTAGTCTACACGAATGCCCCTGCTTTTTTGAAGCTGGTTAAAAAACAGAAACGAAATTTGTATTCTTAATTCGATTGTTTTTTTTTAAATTATTTGTTACGTCATAACTTCGCCATTTATTTATAAACCGATTTGGAAAATTTCTTTTTTTGTTTGAAAGGCTATAATACTCCTGAGGTGGTCTCGTATAATTATTTCGTCAAGTTCTGATGAGCGGTTGAGCTGGCTGGAGTCCTTTAATAAAGATTGGTCCTTGGCAGCTCTAGACAGAGAGGTGGCAGGAGAGTGGGAAGGCCTTTGCCCAATAGTGATACATAAATGGCTACTAAAAAATGTATTCCACTTAGTGTATGTTAATGCTATAATAACTACCTTTTACTGTCTTTTACATAGCAAATAGTGGTATAAGAGTTTTTGTGGGGTAGGTATCGCAACTAAAAAGTGAAACATATAATTTTTTTACAGTATCAATTGAGTAAAATGTGGCCGGCTAGACTTGCTTGTAAAATCACTATAAGTCAAGAAACATTCTTATCTATACTAATAACTAATATTATAAATTCTAAAGTAACTCTGTCTGTCTGTATGTTACCTTTTCACGCCTAAACCACTGAAGGGATTTCGATACAATTTGGCAGAGAGATAGATTGCATCCCGGGGAAGGACACAGGATAGTTTTTATCGACATACCTCGCGGGCGAAGCCGCAGCCGGAAGCTGGTTATTAATAAAATTGGCAAGATTGTATGAGTGCAGTAGCAATCAGCTGTTTGTGATGACTAATTATAGAAATGATTGCACCGGTCCGGTATTAGTTCTTATTAAAAATAAAAGATAAAATTAAACTCGATAACGGCGCTTCATCATCATCATCATCATCAGCCTATAGCAGTCCACTGCTGGACATAGGCCGCCCCTAATGAGCGCCATAGCGCCCTGTCTTCAGCTTGACGCATCCAGCATCTGCCTGCAGTCTTTCGCAGATCGTCATCCCACCTGGCCGGAGGGCGTCCTACACTACGTTTGCCGAGTCGCGGTCTCCACTCAAGAACTCGTTTACCCCAGCGGTTGTCGGTTCTTCGCGAGATATGGCCGGCCCACTGCCACTTCAGCTTGCTAATTCTTTGAGCTATGTCGATAACTTTCGTTCTCCGGCGCTTAGAGAAATGTTATTAAAATTATTATAACAACCAATCGATCGACAATACACAAGAATCGAGGTACTTCACGGTATCTTATACTTTTGTACTTCATGTATGTATTAAGATACACTATCACGCGTAGAAATATGTTGTTGACAAATTCTCCGCACCTATATTATAATCCCCGAAGGGACAGGCAGATGTGTAACTATGACCCACAGCTCAATAAAAAAACTATTTGTCCACAAATATCCGAGAAGGCCAATCGGCCAATGAGTAAAAAAAAAACATTTCAATTCAAATAAATATTCTAGACCCGTTTTAAAAAGCGACAAGGCCGCTAATTTGAATATGATTGCTGAAAAACCGTTTGGCGAAAAATAAAAGCTTTCACGAGATACGTTAGAATGAAGAACGGTTAAACGAAATGGCTTTTATTGTAGTCTGAGCGAGACTAGAAGATTGGACTTTCGTCCCACATTTTGTATAAACATATAAAAGTGGTAGAGATTTTAATATACATCATTATTGTTATCGGCCCGGGCTGAAATAACGGATAGTTGCAACGATGACAATATGTATCGTACTTCTAACACAAGCAAATTAGCTGGATAGCTTATCAGACAAGAATTGGGGCTATACGAGGTAAAGGTACGTGAAAGTACTAAAGATATATTGAAACAAATATGAGTACCTACCTATGACTCAGTAGATAACGCAAAAGAGTAAGCCATGTGTTGATGTGGTCTCGGTTGTAGGATTATTGCATACGCTACCTACCTATTCAAGATAGCTTGACTGTAGTGAAAGGGTTGGAAAGGCGAAGAAATTGTCTTCGAATAAAGGCTCCTTCAAACAGGCGCGACACGACACGCGACACAAAGGCACCGCTAGTTGCGCAACTAGCGGTGCCTTTGTGTCGCGTGTTGTGTCGCGCCTGTTTGAAGGAGCCTTTATTCGTAGAAAATTTCTTCTTGTGTCGGGCGCGATTATATCGCGTAGGTACCTGCCTGTTTGTAGGAGCCTTAATACTTTACCACCACCACTGTCATTACCTACGATGGTGCTATTAATTAATGAGAAATAAATGATTCATTATCCAACTGCATACTTCTACTAAGTCTTTTTTTTTTGCAGGAATTGTGTTTTGCTTATAAAGAGCGACAAGAAAATCGCTGCTACGTGATTTCCATTAGAATATTAATACAAACACACTTTGCTTGTAAAACTTAAACAATACAGTAAAACAGTAAAACATGAGCATGATTACATAGAAAGTATTGGACAAAAATCGTAAAC
Organism: Luperina testacea; assembly: GCA_927399505.1. Taxonomy (NCBI): domain Eukaryota; kingdom Metazoa; phylum Arthropoda; class Insecta; order Lepidoptera; family Noctuidae; genus Luperina; species Luperina testacea. The sequence goes on from OV656774.1 coordinate 3,774,005, forward strand.
TTCGTTCAAAACAATCAAAAGGCAGCTTTCGAAACATTTCTAATGGAAACTGCTATGAATTTTGTCAAGTTTATTTGCAATAACGTTTGTAAGCAACTGAGCACCTCAATTCCTAAGTTGTCAGAGAAAACGTGCATAGTTATTGTTATCGCCTGCAAGACTAGCATACACCTTACAACACTGTAAACAATGACAACTCAAAAGCGTCCCGGATACATCGAGTTTTGTGTGAGAATTTCAGTATAAAAATCCTTGATCCCAAATTCCCAACTCGTCTTCAGAGCTTAGGTAGGTAATAGTACCTATTTGAAGGAGCCTTGATACATGTTAGGCATAGGCCTAACATGTATTAAGGCTCCTTTAAATAGGCGCGACACGACACGCGACACAAAGGCACCGCAAGTCGCGCAACGAGCGGTGCCTTTGTGTCGCGTCGCGCCTGTTTGCTGGAGCCTTTAGGCGGTTTTCAAACTTCTCTTCGACTGCTTAGTCCCTTTTGCTTCGACATATGGTCGAAGCAAAAGGGACTTAGGGAAGCGAAGAGCTTAGGGACCATAAAGTTGTTTATCGCCGTCAACACATCATAAAACAGGCACCATTTAACATCACTATCGCTTCAAGGAAACCGCAAAAGCAATTCTAGTGACGATAATAACTATTACCACAAAATGTTTTATTGGATGGTAGTTCGGTACGCACATCCACGTTATTACAAAACTTGGTGGTAGTTGTTTTAGCTGAGGTTCGTAGCTATAAGTTTGCCGGCACAGATCCGGTTTTGCAGTGAGTCACGCGACCTCGTGCCGACCTCTCCGGGGCTATCCGAATGTCCTCTTCGACATAAGCTGTAAGCTCACGTTATGTTCTCATAGAATCTGTGTGTTTCCCATGTTTTTCATACTTGTTTGTTTTAGTTTGAGTATACAATAACAAAACTTATTTAAAATTACTTTGGTTTTACTTATGGATGCTAAATACATCGTCATCTGAATTTCAATCACGCCGATGTAAGAGAAGATCATCCAGATTTATACCAAACAAAATGTAAGAAAATCTAATTTAGAAAGTCGACAGTAGTACAAATATAATATAAATAAGGATACAAGTGATACCACTCCTAATAAAGTACAATTGAACTACCACGAAACAAACAAATAAATCGTGATGATTTATTTATACATGAGGAATAAGGAAAACTATTATGAAACCTCAGGGATACCAATTCTCATAAATATATCCATTAGAGGCAACATCGAGTAGTTACGTATTGGGTTAAAGATCAAGATTGTGTAGAAACATGGGGTTTGTCAGTGGCATCGCTCGCGCAGAATTAATATCTTATCTCAAACGTATCTTACAGACGGTCCAGAAACTTCAAACAATAGTTACGGTAGGAGGCCGAACCTAGATATATGTTTCCAACTTCCTTTGAACCTTTTTCAATCTTTCCAAATGCCACGCACTCTAGGAATGGTGGTTACTAGAAACAAAAAAAATTAGTGTTGTTATTCCTAATTCCATTTTTAAAATAATTACGCCGAAGAATTCTCAGCTGCTCATATTTCAAGTTATAAAAGTCACCGTAGAGAAATCGTACGGCATGCAAGTAATACTAATAACCTTGCAGCACCATAATAATTTCTAGACCTGCAATATAACTAAACAAAAATAATCATTGTTAAAGGCACGCCAAATATTCTGAAAGACGCAAAAGCCTGCTTTTTTTATTCATTTTGGAAATATGATGTTTTTAATCGAAATTCCACAGGTGAAGAGATGTTACCAAGATATGAACAGGAAGGTAATTTTATCCATTGAACAACGGTAAATACCTAGTAGTATGTTATCAGTTAATATTAGTATGCCTGATGAGCCGAGTAGCGCGAAGGCAATATTTACTCATCGCGCGACCGATGAATGCCGATGATCTAAGCAGATCGTCCCCAGCGGGAATACCGATGTTAGTTGTGTCAATAAGACAAACTATCACTAAGCCATGCCAGTCACCTACATAGCCCTCAAAATGAGTAGGTAACAATTTCGACCTCGAAGAAATTTAAATAACCAGTTATTAATCGTTAGTGGGGTTAGTGGTTAAATAATAACAGCTGCACGGGTCGATCTTCAAGGTACCGTATCGGGTGACTATCCATTACATACCGAGACCCCTCCGTGCCTCGGAAAACGCGTTGAGTCGTTGATCCGGACTGTCATTTGTAAATTTTCGACAGTCGTAACGCGTTATCAAAAGCCCGAAAGCCTGACAACCAGTCTTACGAAGCAGTATCGTGTACCCAGTAACTGGGTATTGGAGGTCAGATAGGCAGTCACTACATGTAAAATACTGGTATTCAGATGCATCCCATTAGACTAGAAGCCGACCTCAACATAGGTAGGCAGGTGATGAGTTATTATTCGTTTATAAATAGGTTCAACGGATTCCTTAACTCTATCTTCTCATACCTACATGGTTGTCTTTCTGATTTTTGGTTCAAAGTGACTGTCCTTGCTATTAACTTTCAACTTCTTAACCGTAGATTCTTTATTAGCCTCCTTCTTGCTATTTCTTGATTCATTCGGTTAGTCGTGCATTTTTAGGAATTTATTTTATTAGGCGTTAAATTCTCTTTCACAACCGCTTGGAATTAATTTGAAGTGCTACGTTTTTGGATTATTCGTTTGCATTGATAGCTAGTAGAATTCTCGGCATTAACATGAACAACACGAATCAAAACTTTATTTGGGGTCGGCGCAAGATAAAGTTTTCTTCAAAACTTCTCTATTTGTCGTCATCTATGTAGTCGCCCCAAGAACAACCCGAATACGGTACAGAAATCCCACGAAACGCAAGTCTTTTCTTCTGCTTCTTCTCACTCAGTCCTCTAAGAACATCAAGTTTTTTCCATTGGTCATACAGTTTTCGTGCCCTAAGTCCATTCTGCATCTCTCTTAGCTTTTGTGATAAATGTCTCCAACCTTCTACAATTGAGCAATACCTTTGCGTCGCGTGCGATTCGCGTCGCGTGTCGCGCCTGTTTGCAGGAGCCTTAAAGCTGTTGTATTGTTGGTAAAATAAATACCTTTTGACAAATCATTCAATTGAGATATAACAACCGCACGTTTACCTTATATATATGTCTGTCAATTCAATAACCCTTTCGGCTTCTCCTCAGCCAGGTAAAACCATCACGTGTGTCTGACTGGAGAGGGCGTGGCACCACTATCACGCTATACACGTCTTATTAAAACGTAGCGTAACGCAAAAAATTACAAGCAACGGGTGTTGCCAAGACCTAAACACCAATTAATAATGCTAGATATTCCATGATATGAGCTGATAAAGATAATTGCTTAATTATTATAAATCCGCACGAAAGTGAAGCATTGTTACCATTGTAATCTTCGAGGTGCAACATTCCTTTAGAGTAAAGGCTCCTGCAAACAGGCGCGACGCGCGACGTGAATCGCGCGCAACACAAAGGCACCGCTCGTTGCGCGACTTGCGGTGCCTTAGTGTCGCGCGCGATTTTATCGCGTGTCGCGCCTGTTTGAAGGAGCCTTAAATGTCCAGCTCGAAAGTCTTTTTTAATCATGCAAGGTAAATACGAGTCAAAGGAAGCATTAATTATGCAGCTTTAAGAAAAAATACAAATGCAGCAGGAGGTAAATAAACACTGCATTAAACATTGGTTAAAATGATGTTTGAATTATTAAAATTAATTCGCACGTATAGTCCAGTCAAAATAGACATTTGACTTAGCCAAAATTCGCATAGAGCTGAAAATTGGCAGAGACGTTATATACATCATTATAAATGAAATGTCAAAAATCCCCTTCGATCCTACTTCTGCAAAAAAAATTATTCAAGGTCAAAAGTACAAAATTAAGGTTTTTTCCATTTTTCTCGAAAACAGTAAGTATTATCGTGAAAATAGATCAGACAAAAGTTGTAGATCATACAATTCTCTACAAAAATGGTCCAGTCACTTTTTCTCTTACGACTCACCATTCGTGAGATATCGCGGTTTTAATCATTAGAAATTTCATATTTTACATAATATGCACACATTTCCGCACCACCTATGAGGTAATAATGTACTTGGCGCATTTTTTTAACGTGTTACTACGAGGATTCTTTCAATTAAAAGGATACGATCTGATCAAACTTTCTTTATTACATTAGATCGTAGAGTATACCTACTGGGGAATGATGATGATGATGGGACTCCCTTTCCCGTATTCGGTCCGTTGTGCGTGGGGATTCTGGCTAACCGAGCCAGCCTAGCTCCGCCCAGAAGCACAGAAGCTTCCTGGGAGCTTCACAGGCTTCGCGGAGCGACCTCATTGTTCCGAGGATTTCTGCACGTTGAGAAGCCACGGCCTCGCAATCCAGGATGACGTGGGCGGCTGATTCCTCGGCATCAAGGCAGCCCCTGCAAAGGGGGCTGTCCGTGGCGCCTATGTTGAAAATATGTTTGTTAAGGAGGTTGTGGCCCGTAATTGTACCTTTATTATTCTAAGGTTATTCCTACTCAGGCTGAGAAGTTTTTTGGTTAATCGCGGGTGTATCATTGGTAAAGCCAATTTTGACTGTCTACAGTCTGTTGCCCGTGACCATCTGTTGTTATGAAGTTCGGTCGATCTTTGGCGAATCCACGCACGAAATTGTGAGAAAGGCAAAGGGAGAAGTGGGTACGGGCCTAGCACCCTCATATCAGAGCCTCTCTTCGCAAGTTCATCTGCAGCATCACTGCCCAGAGATTCACTGTGCCCTTTGATCCACTGGAGAGTAATGCGATTAGACGTCGATAAACTCTCCAGAGCTAGATGGCACTCAAAAATTAGCTTATTGTTAGTTTGTTTGCTTCCTAAAGCTTTGAGCACAGATAGGCTGTCGGATAGGAATTTAATGCCATAGTTCCGGATGCCTAAGCGCTTTACTGCTGTTGCAGCTTGTGTTAAGGCAACACATTCGCATTAAAAGATCGAACTATGTATGCCTAGTGGTATGTGAAAGTTAATATTTAGGTCAAGGGAGTGTACGCCAGCACCTGAACCGTTTTGTGTTTTAGAGCCGTCTGTATAAATGCGCACTTCATTGACTCCTGACTGATCCCTTTCTTCCTGAACTGTTTGTATAATGTAGTTCTTGTTGAACATCGGTTGGTTTGGTGTTCTATCACACGGGGCAGCGATGAGAGGCTGGTACTCAATCGCCCGGTCCAGGATTTTAGCGTGTGGACTGGTAATGTTTTTGCCCCATATGCCCAGGTGCATTAGCCTGATGGCGGCTAGCGCCGCTTCCTGCTGTATGTAGGGGCTGTAAGGGAACTCCCCTTATTGAAGAATTGAAGGGCTATCTCCATCACCTACTGGGGAAACCACGTTAGAAAAAATGTACTAAGTACATTACCTCATAGGTGGTGCGGAAATGTGTGCATATTATGTAAAATATGAAATTTCTAATGATTAAAACCGCGATATCTCACGAATGGTGAGTCGTAAGAGAAAAGGTGACTGCATCATTTTTGTAGAGAATTGTATGATCTACAACTTTTGTCTGATCTATTTTCACGATAATACTTACTGTTTTCGAGAAAAATAGAAAAAACCTTAATTTTGTACTTTTGACCTTGAATAATTTTTTTTGCAGAAGTAGGATCGTAGGGGATTTTTGACATTTCATTTATAATAATGTATTTAACATCTCTGCCAATTTTCAGCTCTATGCGAATTTTGTCTAAGTTATGACTTATTTTTGTCTATTTTGACTGGATTAGTAACATTGACAACGTCGGAAACAATTAGTCTCTAGATACTAATATAGGAATGCATGCAATTAGAATTACTCATTCAAGCAATCAATTTTATTCATGCATTCAATTAAATATTTTTTATGCATCCTAAAACGGAATGCATTGATTTTTTAAATAATATTTTAGAATAACTCTGTCTATCGATATTATTGATGATACATGATTTTATTTCTGTAAGTGGTTTTGTACAACCTCTTTTATAAGTCTTTTTTTCTTTTTTCCTCTTTTATATTTAAAAAAAAACCGGCCAAGTGCGAGTCGGACTCGCGCACCGAGGGTTCCGTACACTTGCGAGTTTCAAAATATGCAGCTTAAATTGCTGTTTCTTTTGATTGCGTTGACATAGAAGTTTGATTTTGTTACAGCTTAAAGGTATTATAGACCTGAGTATTTGGTATGAATTTCAATTTAATACCTCTACGCGTTTATGAGGAAATGGGTAGTAAGTTTAAAATTATTAAATAAAAAAAAATATATTATGTGATGTAACTAAAAATTTATGGTTTTCGTAATTTTTCCTTTATCTATGCTATAAGACGTTGCTTCGTACCAAATTTCAAGATTCTGAGTTCACGGGAAGCACCCTGTAGGTTTTGATTCCCTTGCAAGTAATGGTGTCGAAAATTTGCGGCATAAACGGCTGTATCTTTTGATTGCGTTGGCTTAGAAGTTTGATTTTTTCACAGCTTCAAGGGACAGTAGACCTGAGTAATTGATATAAATTTCAGCTTCATACCTCCACGCGTTCCTGAGAAAAAGGGTCTTGACAGACGGACGGACGGACGGACAGACGGACAACAAAGTGATCCTATAAGGGTTCCGTTTTTTCCTTTTGAGGTACGGAACCCTAAAAACTAGATGAGGTCGGTGTTTCCTATCTGACTACTCTGAGAAGAAAGGCCGAAACAAACTCGGAAGTCCAGACATAATCATGGTCAGACCATGTGAAGACCGTGTAGACTGGTGTCTGAAATGGTCTATGAGGAATGAACCACACAGATTGAGTGGACCTGTCCAGTCAGTGCACGCATTTAACAGTGATCATGCAGCTCAACTCAGAACTTAAAAGGAGCCGGCTGTCGCCTTTATAAAAAGGTGCAATATTCTCATGACACTCATTTTCGAAAACCTAAAACCTATTATCTTGGCTTCCAATTAAATAATAATAAAAAAGAGTAAAACCTAAAATTTTCTTTTTTTAAAAATTAAGTAAACAACAGAATAGAATCGTTACGTCAAATTTGAATGTTTAACGGTTCGTCGTAACGGCTGACTGACAGCTGCGTATCCGCCGGGCATGCCATATGTGGCACCACCATGGCTTTTAAACAGTATGTGTGTGTAATTATACAATACATAAAGTATATAGCTTTAAACGTTCTTAGTAAGATATCAAGTTATCTTGTAGAGCAAACACTATTCTGCATGTATACTCGGTTCCTGAAGTATACATTGACTACATATTTATGGCACGGATATAATTTCCTAACTAGGCGAATACAAATAATGACTGGGTTTTATATTATCCTTGTATTTCACGCTATGATATGTTCATTATTTGTATACATATTTTTACATTATACGTATTTTTATAGAACGATAATTTTTTCGTTTATTAGCTAGTTACAAGAAGTCTATGGCAAAATATAATAACATATGGTGTCTATGGTGAGGTAAGTTATTATAAAACTTGTACGGTTTATGTTCGAAAACTTATAATTTTCCATCATCACTTTTGCATTTATATCACTATAAAAGATAGTATTTAAAATTAATTTTAGTCGCTCAAGTAATCCAATACTGGAAGGTATTAAAAAGTTGATACGACCTACCTATATCCATTACACTGCTTATTCGCTTCACGTGCTGTCGTAATCATGTTGCAAGGTGTAACTTATATGGTTGAACAAAATTTAATTACATACACTAAGAATTAGCAATAAAATTATTAAAAGGAAAACATTTAAAAACCGAAACACTAAAAAGGTGCGCGTGCGCGGACCCCACCCTCTATGCAGCGCACGAGCCGATCCCCTTTGCTGGCCACACCTGTCATAGAAAAAACCATAGAGCAAAAAGTAAAGAAAACGAGAATGGTCCAGTACTAAGAAAACTTATAATATTATGTTGGACTGTTGGTTTTAAGATTACGATTTAAGGCTCCTACAAAACAGGCGCGATACGCGATATAATCGCGCGCGACACAAAGGCACCGCTCGTTGCGCAACTTGCGGTGCCTTTGTGTTACGCACGATTTTATCGCGTGTCGCGCCTGTTTGAAGGAGCCTTCATATTTTATGTCTATCTATGATCTATCTAATCTAATCCTTACATAGTATAAAACAAAGTCGCCGAAATGTCTGTAAGCGCATAACTACCGAATGACTGCACCAAATTGGATAAATATTTTTGTTGTGTTCATTATTGCCAGGACAAGGTTTGTACGAAAGAAAATTTTTGAAATTAGAAAAAAAAATTGCATCCGTGCGAAGCTGGGGCGGTAAAGCGGTTGAGTTTGTTTGTTTGGTTTGAACGCGCTAGTCTCTGGAACTACCAGACGGATTTGAAAAATTCTTTTTGCATTTGAAAGCCCAATTCTATATAATATTTAACATCCCGCCACAACCCTTAGGGAGCCGAGCAATAAAAAAAAGGCAGACTGAACGATTAGCGAAAACTAAGTAATAGCGCGGACAGGCGATGCTATGCGCCGGGATTGGTCGGGGGAACAAGAAATTTCACGCGGAAAAAGTTGCGGACAGAAGCTAGTAGCAGATTCAAAAGATGCGGTTAAAAGTTTTAACATTCAATTATAGTGAATTTTTTTTTAATAATCCATTATTAACTAAATTATAGATCATAAATTAAAAGATTAAATGAAATGTCCAGAACTTCTACAAGTCAAAGTCGTAAAGTCCGTGTATTAATTAAAAAACTAACTTAATTGAACAGCATTAAATTGAAAGTCATTGTGTCGAAGACCCGGGGCATTCTTGAGCGATCACTTAGTATTAGTACTATGTTTTTATTCATAGGACATGGCAACACTGAGGTAATGTTGGACAAAGGTGGCAAATTCTTGCCCGACATGAGTTTATTTAAGTTTATTACCATGTCCTGGTGATTTATAGTTTTCATTATTATACTATTGGGTTAGCTGTAAAAAGTTCTTGACAGTTTTAATAGATTTTTTAATTCAATATTTTATGGTAACATTTTCAATTTATTTATTTTAAACTAGCTGATGCCGCATGCGTTGCAATGCCTTTTCCTTTTTTTTCTGTTAGGAACCTTCTCCGGCGCGCTCACAACAACTTACCAATGTTTCATCACAATCGGTTGAGCCATTTTAGAGTTTTTGCAAGACAATTGATTTTTTATAAGAAGATTTTTATTCAATGCAAATGCAAGTAAAAGTCATATTTATTATCTTCAAGATTTCTAGTACTGAAATAATAATAGTGATGTATTCTAGATCTATCGATATGATCATAGCTATAGACAAATTCAATTAAAATGAACTGTCTACTGGACATTCGTTAAAATACAAAAAATTAAAAACGTGTTGATATTTCGTTATTGAAAATAATGTGATTTTAATTTTGAGGCAGAATTGTTTCGCTAGCCAATTATCATTGGTATAAATTGTCCCGATGACAATTCATTGTAAAAACTTTGACCACACAAGTACTTACATAATTGCATCGCAGCTGGTTCAAGACTTACAAGTCGGAGTGCAATTGGAATGACTAATGTTTGCGGATTCCAATTATTTTATACAAACGATCTAAGATAAATAGCTTCAGTGTTTAACCGCCGCGATAATTGTATTAAAGTGCTTAACCTTTTAAGGTTTTTAATATAATTATGTCACGCTTTTAGCACTGGCAGAACTCAATACGGCATGATGTTTGGTTACGGATTAATTTTAAACAACGTACCAGGTGGATTTTGTTTTCAATTCTTATAAGCATCGAAATACGGTGTCGGGTGTCCGTAACATTTTTATGCTATTTCACGTCTTTAATGTCTTTATTTACCTCTTAAATTAAAATTTATACCCCTACCACTCTATTCTGTAAACATTTCACGGTGAAAACTTAGCTGAAGGAACCTATAAGTGAGATGTCAATCACTAGAATATGACAGCTCATTTCAAGCTCACTTCACCTTCCTATAAGGCTACAAGGACAGAGGAGCCTATCTAGTCTAGGCCCGCTACGTTCTATGCTAATTTTAAATTTCGAAACTACGAGCCGAGAACGCAACCGCCCCCGATCCGACACGATTCGATTCATCGATGACCGTGAACATCGATTCGACAGTCACGTGTATTGTAATATGATGCTCATCCCTCTCACTTTCCTTGTAAACTGTTTGATATCATTTGTAATCGATAAAGAAACTTACGACTTATATTTGCCTGTCTAAGTCACTAAGTTGTCCTGTAACCTGTGCACTTTATGATGTTATGACTGCGCCAGAGAGCGGAGTTCGCGCAGCAGAATTTTGGGCCAGAAATGTTTAATAACACTTTTTGCCATCTATACGCTAAGAAGAAACTTAGAAACTGTTAAAGTTACTGTGATAACTTCTATTAAGCAACTGTAGTAAGTAAATTAATAAAAGATTTGGGAAACCAAAAAAATCAATTACGTATGAAACAATCGTCATAATCACTTTGAAGATGAAATCTAACAAAAATGCGGTCAATACATAAAAATAATTAGAAACTAATTAACAAACCAGAGTATAAAATTTACACAATACCACAGACAACATGGAAAAAAAAATTAGTAATCTACCGACTTACAAAATGTATGCAACAGCTGTGTTTTATTTAATGTTAATACATAATTTATTAGTATTTGGTAATACTGTCTGGCATTTTGAGCGGATCAGTTCGTTGCGGTAGCGAATGACGGCTGAATGCCTGTTTTCCATTGTTGACGAATGTTTTCTTACATAACTGACTATAGTGCGCGCGGAACTAGTTGGCCGCGCCTTAGGTATGTGAGCGGTGGGACGGAGGCGCTTTGTCATTACTCAGTACGTGCGTTGCGACCAATAGGCAACCCCGCGGCCCTCACCCCCGTCCCGACCCAAGGCGCGGCCAACTACATAGTTCCCCGCGGACTTTAGTAGTTAGAGACGTGACACTCGGAGTCATAATATACAAGGTGTAACAGAAGAAGGCCAAGGCGTCAGATACCACAATTGAGCTGCAAATTAAAATAGATTTTTTTTTTCAAATCATGATTTTTGAGCATTTTAATTCATCATCATCCAAACCCGTTCACTAGCCGTTGAGTTATCGAAACTTTTATCTATGCACAGACGCCAGCACATCAACCTATCCGAAACTGTCAAATTTTCCCCATCAACTTTGAACCTTATGCTTTAGCGATAAAGTTGAAAATCTATCAAAGTAATTTGACAGATTGTAGTAGCTTGATGTGCTGGCGTCTGTACATCTGTTGATTCAGTGGTAACAAAACCACTCGATACGCTTCCGTACCGTGTCGAACATCGATCAATGTTATCGTAGGAGTCCTCTAAACGCGGTTCAAAAGTCTGAAACCCGAAATTTTTGTTACGTTTAAATCAACCGCTGTTCTTCCGACAACTGTTTGCTGTCGGCGCAAGGCAAATCAGGTTATCGATATGTGTCATTTTCGGTACGATAGCTTGTCGGATGGTTGTAAACAGCTATGTACTGCTGGTCTCTTATTAAGGGCCTTACTCTCGTTTAGTACCGTAACTCGGTCACTTTATGAAGCTTATAACTCATTAACGGTTTGGTTAGAAGGTCTGTAAAAAATATATGTTTGCTATAGATTCATGTACAGCATTTTTGAAACAGGGTTTTTTCATAAGGCTAATACTTTTGCCTTAAAAAAATATTTACCAAAACGCTATTTTCGCTAACATTTGCTTATAACTTCTAAACGGCTTTGATGTTTGGAAATATTTTTACACTGAAAAATTGATGGTTAGAGGTACTACATATTTGAAATAGCGTTTTTAAATCAATCAACAGTTGCAAAGACAATGCCCCATTTTGAGATATAGGTTCAGAGGTGCTCTGCGCGGGCGCGGGCGGCAGTCGTGCGTTAGCACTGAGACGGGGTGGCTGTGTCGCTCGCTGCTCCGCCCGGCTATCGATCGACTACGCGCGTTTGGCTGTGTTAGTGCAAATATTTATGAACGAATTGTATCAGTATGCGTTTATAGATTAGCTCGCTGCAGAGGGCCCATTTCTATTGTCCGCATGGACGCTTTATTAGTGGTGCCATTTCTAAATACTGTTTTTTTTTTATATTGTTTATTTTGTAAATATGTATAAGATAATTTGTAAATAAATAAAAATGCCAAAGCAAGTCAAGAAAAATACGTTTTCTCTACGACGACGCACCGTTTTATAGATATTAGCGAAAAACTCAAAAGTGGGAATTTTTATACCCCCCACTCCGGCTCACCTCCTAGACGCGGGGACTTTTAGTATGTTTACTCCCTAAGCACTCTGAGCAACTTTCTGAAGAAATCGCTCAGGGCCCAGCTCACGCACTCTACACCTCTTTTTGGTTTATTCGTTGAGTGGACTAATAAGTATCTATCTATCTATACTTAATCTTATAAATAAAAATCTTTAAAACTTTATCTAATAAATAAAATTGGAGTGTCTGTTTGTAATATTAAAACAACCGCTTCAGGCCATTTTATTTTGACTGTTTAGAAAATAACTACTTACTCACAATAAAAAAAAAAATGTTTCCAAATACCTTAATTTATAAAAAATGAGCGTTCTTAGTTGTCAATCTACGAGTCAATCAATAAACTCAGTAATGCAGATGCATTACCGAGTTTATTGATTACTACCTTCTCATATTCTTGTGCGGATTTATTTCTGAGACTGGGACTTTCACTAGCAGATAGGTGAATAAGGAGTAACTTAGGCTACTTTTATTTTAGAAAAAAAAAAGGAAATAGGTTCCCACGAAAAAAAATTAAAACCTATGAAATGAAATATTGAATAATATCCGATTCAAATAGGGAGGTTGTATACTACGTTTATTTAGGTACTTAACCAAATGTAAATAAATCATAATAAAGAAACGGAGTATAGTTTTTTTTTATTTTTTATAAGTGGATCCTATACGTGAAGATTCCTTAGTGTTTTTGTTTTAGCCCAAGGAAATCGTTCACCAAATATTGTATATGTATAAAAATGCTAATACGAAAAACTAAAAATAAATAATAATTAAACTAAAAATGCAAAAACGATCAAAAAGAACTAAATGGAGAAATATTAGAAGAATTTCAATAAAATTAGCATAGGTATTTCTTTACGTGGCGGTGAATAGACGACTTTTATGTATTTGAGGGGGTGAAGCAGATGAAGTGGGATACGAATAGTCCCCGCCTAGGGCGGGGTGCACCGCGCGGATTTCGTCGATGAGCGACTTCCATTATATTTAGAAGCGTAATTTCGCGACTCGAATAAGACGCACGATTGCCTCCGCGCTCTACTGTCCGGATTCTCACTGCGTAATCACCAGGTTCGAATCTAAGTGGACGGCATATCTTTAGTTTTGTTATTTTTTAATTATAATGTACTTATCTTTTGTTTTGTTATTTTTTAATTATAATGCGCATATTTTTATTTTCTTATTTTTAAAATAATTCAATAAGTAATTGTTATTTTAATAAAAAAAAAACATTTTTATTCCTATAGTTATTTTTCTTCAGAATCTAGAGTAATATAATAAAAATAAAATAAAAACGTCCACCAAGCTTGATTCGGAAAAAAATTATATGCCTACAGTGTTTTACAAAAGAGTGTAAGCAATAATAATATAGTCTGAAAATTTTCAAACAAGAAAATCGGCAAAAAGTAAAATAATAATTAAAAAAACATATCAAATAAGAAAATCAAAAAAAACCAAATATGGAAAAGTTTGGATTTGAAGCCGGGCGTTAGTGACTAGACTATAGTGACGTGACGCACGAGACCACTAGACCAATCGAGCTGTTGTAATGTATATCGAAATTACGCGTCATAATCTGTACAAACAAAATATGGTGTGTAAAAAAAAGTAGGTACTTACTTTACAATTTGTTTCGTCGAATAAGATCTCTTTATTGCCTTCCGTTTATTTTCTTGTTGACCATTTTTTATTTACTGATAGTACAAACATTTACACCAACAACATAACTTAGAAAAAACTAATCAAAAAATAAAATATAATAAACAGCTTTCATCAACAAACAGACACCAAAGTACGTACCTACACTAGGTACCGACTCGAAATAATTGCAAGACTTCAAAGTATTTTATACGGCTACTCGCTCAACTACATAGGTACCCAACGCGTCAGTTTTCGCAAATGCGATCATTCTCCTTATCAATTGGGAGCAACACGCAAAGCTTTTTGTAGATGGCGCTCTGAGCGACTGTACTTGAGTATTAATGTTCTGTGCTCATGTGCTGTACTTTCAGTACTTTGTTTATGTTAGATCTCTATCATATAACGTGATTTTTTTAACAAATTACTGGTAAATGAATACAAAATGTTCTCTCTGATGACTGTATCTCAACTTAAAGATGAGCTTCGAAGAAGGAATGCTTCAATTGCCGGAAAAAAGGCTGATTTGATTGAAAGGTAAGCATTTTAAATATTTGAGGTTATTTTCCTTCTTCAAGCTTATTTAATATGATTTGTAGACTAATTAAATGATATCTTTACAGACTAGAGGCGTATGAGCGGAACCAAAACTTTGGTACGGATTGCGACATCCAGGATGATAGCATATATCAGTCTCCAGCCTCGGATCAATTCAAAGACATAAATGCGGATTCGTCACTTCCAAGTATTAGCAAGCAAGAAATACAAGAATATTTTGAAAGATACAATGTCAAGCCAAACGGACAGCTTTTATATGAATCTCGCCATCTTATAACTGCCCGTTTTTGCTCGGACAGTGTGCACACATTTTTAAAAGGAGAATGCAAAGCTAGCATGAAAAAACTGGCATATGTGGTTGATGTGAAATTGAGCTGTGATGGTGTGGAAGAAAGCCATTGTGAATGTGCAGCAGGGAGTGGTATTCATGCATGTTGTAAACATGTAGCTGTCCTTTTGTGTGGTGTGCATGATATAGTGCAGAACAAAATGATTAAATTACATCAATCAAGTACACAAAAGCTGATGATGTTTAATAGACCCAAGAAATTATTTTATAACTCTCCAATTGCTGCTCAAAATTTACCCCACAAGAGAATAAAATCGTGTAATTATAATCCTTTACGAGAGGAAGATATAATGAATAATTACACAGATTATGTAAGTAATTTAGCCATAGGTTATGGGGAAAGTTCTATGCCTATTTTACAGACCCTACAACCCGCTAATCCTCATGGTATCGAATGGGACCATTACCCATGTTTGAAAGAGACTCCACATGATGTACTTTTAGAGAATTTACTTTTAAGAAATGTGACCTCTGCAAAAACTGAACAAGTTGAAAAAACCACAAGAGCGCAGGCTGATTCTCTGGAGTGGCATGAAAGGAGATCATGCAGAATCACAGCCAGCATGTTTTATACAGTGTGTCACAGTAAATCATACAGTGACTCCTTGATACAAAGAATTTTAGCACCTAAAGCTGTCCATACCAGAGCAGTAGTACATGGAAAAGTTCATGAACCTATAGCAATATCCCAATATGAAGAAAATTTTGGAATAATGGTTGAGAAATGTGGTTTATTTATATCAAGTAAATATCCTTTTTTAGCAGCTTCTCCGGATGGATTAATAGGACAAGAAACATTAGTGGAGGTAAAATGCCCATATGCATCAAGAAATAGCTTTATTAATGAAGTGACTGTACCATACCTAGAAAAATGTAATGGACAGCTTTTTTTAAGGAAAACCCATCCATACTATGCTCAGGTTCAAGGACAGCTGCTTTGTACAGAGAGAAAGTACTGCAATTTTATTATCTATACATTTAAAGACATGAAGGTAATTTTTATTAATAAAGATGATGTTTACATAAGTGAAATGTTAATTAATTTAATAAATTTCAATCTTCATCATTTGGAGCCTGCAATTCTTAAGAAATACGTTTATAAAAACTATTTACAATTAATTAAAAAACAATAATGATGTAAAAAATTGTTTTATTTCACTTTCTCATAATACATTCCCTAAAATTACAACACATAAAACATATGAAGAATATCTTAGTTGCAATAGGAATGTAGCTATGGTCTAGGTCATTCTTTAATATTTTATAAGTTTTTGTTAATCCTATTATCCGTTCAATATGGACCCTCTTATTAGCAAGCTCCCTGTCTTTGAGAAGGGTGAGACCAGGTAACTGAGATTTCCCTTTTAAAAAAGTTGGTATTTTGACTGTCACATTTCTGTCTGCAAACATGTCTTGAATTGTGAATCCTCTGTCTGCAAGGATGCTGTCACCACTTTGGCATTTGGTCTTAAGGTCACTTCGTTCAACTACTTGTCTATCACTTACTGATCCTGCATATGCCTCGGAACAGTATGATAGCAGTCCGCCGGGTGTAGCACCAACTAATATTTTCAGCGTATTTGCATGTTTATAACTGCTCCATGAAGCTTGTTGTGATTTTGGGTTCTTTGGTTTTTGAACATTGATTTCAGTGCCATCCAAAATCACTCTGACATTGTTGTCATAATGTTTAAAGCTTTCTGGCATATAATACTGCACCATTTCTTTACTTGGCCAAATATTTATTTTTGTCCATAGCTGGTAAATAAAGTTAACCCATGTTATAAATATATTTGAAACAGTGGTCGGACTTACATTGAAAAATTTGCTAAGTTCAAAATTACACTTATTCTGCCTTAACTTCATCATGGTTAAAAAGAACTGATTTTCTGTACTTATATTTATGACATTACTGCCATAGTATTTAATTTTGTGAGCCATAGGACTAAGAGTAGAGTAAACAAAATAAAATTTTTTGTAGGTTTCAAAGCCTGTGTAGAACTTTATGGCTTCATCATCTTCTTTGTATTTACTTATTGATCCATACATATGCTCATGGTCAACTTGAGTGTGTTTTGATAAAGATGTAGTTATACTATGTGAACATTCTATAGGCATACAATGTGTGCTAGTGTCTATTGTTGTTACAATTTCTTCACAAGCAATTTCTGGCGTCAAATCACAGTCCTTTTCGTATTCAGAGACAGCTTTGCTGGTTGAAGGCTGTGGTTCTTCTTGAAAAAGTTTCCTCTGACTTCTTTTCTCCAGACGATGCTGTCGTTCAAGAGCTGCTGGATTTTCAGGTTTCACCTCAGTAAAACAAAATATTGATGGTACAGCTGACTTCCTAAGAAACTTTGCTAGTGGTTCATAAGCTGAAATAGCAAACAGGCACTTTTTAGCTATTATGTATTATCGAAATTTACAGTAGTACAGTATTAAAGTTTAGGTTACAAATTTAAGTATCTTCCTTTTGGACGAATCAGAAAATAGGGCTCAATACAATAGTAAATCTCTGGCAGTGCTAGCTTACTTGTATAATTGCTTTTTCCAAAATAATCTTCTTGTTTGAAATGTGCTGCACACAATCGTGCAGTATGGCTTGCTTTAAAGTTTTGGATCCGTAAAGCAGATTCCCATTGTTTTCTTCGTGTAGCATCCTTAGGGAACAGATGAATCCCTTTATTTTTGCAGTTTAAAGCAGAACATTTGGGCATTTTAATCTAAAATAAATAACATGTGAAAAGTAAACAAACAAATCCTTACAATTTGACAATCGTTCGTTATGTCAAATGATCAAATCAATGACAGCCGGGCAGTCGATCATGCGCCTCCTAGCGTGATAAAAAGTTAGTTTTCCTCCCCATTAGAGTCTACGGAACAATTTCGTATGAAAGTATTTTTACTTTAATGGTTTGTGAAAATATTAATTGTAAACGCGATTATGCTCCTTATTCGTAGAAGGTAACGGGTCAATTTCCTATGCAAGTATTTTTACTTCCAACTAAGATTGAAAATAATAATTGTAAAACAAAAGAATCTTCGTTTATTTGTGGAATATTTAACATAATTATTGGTTAGCAACTCGGCATTCTTATTTCACGTGTTATACTTAATAGTACATTACTTCAGAGGGAAGAAAGTGACAGTTCCATACCGAGATTATGGCATTTGCGCCACGAGCTTGCGAGGGGCGCAAACCATTTGAGGTATGGAACTGTACTTTATCCTGAGGGATGTATAGTGCTTTTTATTACACCTACGAGGAAAATTATGGACATATAAGTATTGTTGTATCTGCATTTAGATTTTTCCGGCAACAGATTATCAACAATTTCTTGGGCCGTCTCTAATAGTTCTGGCGGTGTGTTAGGGATAACATCATCACTGTCGCTCGAAGTATCCATATTTTACAAAAAACACAAAGATAAATGTGTTTTTGCGAAAATGCGCGGGCTTTTCCATTTTTTATTCGCCCGTTTCTGGAGTAGGCTAAGATCATAAGGTCATGCAGCCACTTCTTCCGTGATTCCACGCGTTTTATATACAAAAATAATTTCGTTTTTAATTTTCTGTATGCACCAAGGAGGTTGGTAACTGGTAAAAAAAAAAACTGTATGTGGCCAGTAACAATTTACTTGAAATTTAATTAGTAGACAGTTAAAATCTCTTGGCAGTATGACTGCTGACAAATTAAAAAAAAGAAAAACCGGGTATGTAATGGAATTTCATACATTTTTCCCACCCTTGGGTCGAAAGGATTTTCATACAAACTTCCATACCTTGGGATGAAAGGATTTGAAGGGCGGGATAAAGGCGTTTCTTCCCTCTAATTGGTATAATTAGTATGTATTTTCAGAGCAGGTGTGATAAAAAAAACATTTTTCATGTTTGATGTGAGACTCGAACCCGAACGTTCGCCATGCGAGGTACAGTGCTAGCCACTTTGGCCACCGTAACGCTTGCGAAACTTATTGAAATTTGTAATAACAATCATGTGGCCAATTTGTAGTGTTGTCAAACATTCTTATAGTACTAATATTGCTATGCCATAGTTTTGTGAGATTGCTAGTCGACTTCTGACTGTTTTTGTAATATACCAAAATATTTTTTTTTACAATTTTTGTCTGTCTGTCCGTCTGTCTGTCTGTTTGTTCCCGCTAATCTCTGAAACAGCTGGACCGATTAAGACGGGACTTTCACTAGCAGATAGGTGAATAAGGAGTAACTTGGCTACTTTTATTTTAGAAAAAAAAAGAAAATAGGTTCCTACGAAAAAAAATTAAAACCAATGAAATGAAATATTGAATAATATCCGATTAAAATAGGGAGGTTGTATTATACTCCGTTTAATTAGGTACTTCCAAGTGTAAACAAATCATAATAAAGAAACGGAGTATAGTTATGTTTATAAGTGGATCCTATACGTGAAGATTCCTTAATCTCCATAGAAATTGATTGAATAAATAATATAATAATATAGTGTTTTTGTTTTAGCCCAAGAAAATCTTACACCAAATATTGTATATAAAAAGGCTAATACGAAAAACTAAATATAAATAATAATTAAACTAAAAATGCAAAAACGATCAAAAAGAACTAAATGGAGAAATATTAGAAGAATTTCATTACACATGCATAGGTATTTCTTTACGCGGAATACAGAATTAATAAGTTATCGTAAACTCTGCGAACTCAACAATAACTTTTTTCTTAAATTCCACGCGGACGAAGTCGCGGGTAACAGCTAGTACAAAATATATCAGTCTTGCATCCGCCATTCCCTTCTGGAATCGTAGGCAAAAATGGCGACCTACGTGCGGCATGTCTGCGCCTCTGCATATTCTTTGAATTTCGTTTTAGTGTAGCGCGCCACCGCACGCGTTTTACGTATTCGGGAGTAGGACGCTTAGCTCCGCCCACATGCACAAGGTCAGTGAGCCATCTATACACCTTAAAACTCCGTCATACGCTAGGATAGTTCAAGGTCAAAGTGTAACCCCCAAAGCGCGGTAGACTGTACCCTCAGTTACGTGCAAATAGGACAGATTAGTTTTAGCCACCCTTCCGCGTTTTTAGGGGGGTAGACAGGGAGAGGGAGAATACTGTCTGCGGTCTACCCCTACTAGCTGGGGCATTGAACTGTTTGGCACAATATACCTACATAAAATCATATTTACACGAACGAGACGAAACTGTTTTTCGCAACTCCTTGAAGTGTTTGGAACTTACTTTTTGTCATCTTCTGAAGGCATTATTTTACTTTAGTGTGTACAAGATCTTTTGGCATTCGAATGTCGTTGACAGGGTGGCGCTGCTGGTAAACATTTGAACGAAATTGTTTTGTGAAATGTATTGAAAAAACAATATGGCGGCGCTAGTTCCGAATTTGGCCACGCGCCAATAGATCCTTGTATAGCTGTATGCAGTACTAGCTTCGCCCGACCCACGGTAACCCACCCCGTCGCATCGCATCGCTTTTCTACGGTATTACCTCGTTTTCGCTTAGCGTTTATTCAGACTTTTCTTTTTTGCTTGGCCCCTAAAGGTCCTAGCGAGATGTTAAATAACCTTCCTCTAGAATTGGGCTATCAAAGGCAAAAAAGATTTTTCAAAGTGGTAGTGGTAGTTCCAGTGACTAGCGCGTTCAAACAAAACAAAAAAATAGCTTTTTTAAACAAACTAAAAGTTCTTTATGACTGGCACACTTTAACACCACCTCGTTTACAAATCCACGTAAGGAGTTGGCACTCATTATTAGGACATTGCAGAGTAAACAGGTGTCATTATATTATGGGTAATACTTGGAAACAATTTTAATACACGGAATCCAATTTATCTCAATATAACGAATGGAGGACCTGTTATTATTTAACGCCATTATTTCGAACAACTGCGCGCATCACTGCATATAATTGTACAAGTTAATGTATTACGAGTCCGTCCGGCTGTGCATCCAGTTGGCGAGCCAGTCATCCGAACAGCCAGTTTCGAGTCCAATGTCAAGGATACGCTTCATCGGCGAATATTCGCCAATCGATAATAAACCGTTTCTTTATAATTTGAAAGTATATTTTGGCTTAAATTCGCGCGTATCACAAAAACTGCCTGAAGCGTAGGCGGACGAGTCGTGACAAAGGCTATATTTGCGTCACTTTTTGTGTTCACGCTGTTCACTTTATGATCGATTGTTGCTAAGTACACGGTAAATATTGAGTATTCATAAGATTACCACACTCTCATTGAGACACCTTGCAAATACTTATTGACTAACAAAACTTCTGTAACACCTTGTCTCATTCTGGTTAGTATCTTTCGTTCGAGTTTACTTCATTATCATCATTTCAATCATTTTGATTAGGTCGTCGTCTTTTCAAAGACATATTTGTGTTGATATTTTATTAACCACGATAAAATTAACCGACAAAGCTAATGATCATTTGTTGGCGTGTTTAATGAAAGCGTTCATATCACTGCGTGGCAATAAAATGAATATATTTCAAGAATTTTATTGAACGTTACATCTATCAAACATGATCCTACACTAGTTTCACCATTTTCCATCGACGTTTAGAAAAAAACCGTTCACGCTTGAATAAATAATTCAACTGTAACTTGCTCTGCATAACGAATGTTATTTATATTCTTTGTATATTAATGGGGTCTCAGATCGTCATTTTAACATTTACCAAAGCTTTCGATAGATTGCATAAAAAAAAAACAAAGAGTGATTATCCCTTTGCTTGAAGAACAGGCAAACCGCACCATAATTGCGTTACACATTATCAATCACAATATTCACAATCCATGGCGTCATATGTTCGAAAAATTTGTCTACTCAACAACATAAATAACGCAATTTATCTTGTTGAACAGTCGAAATGAAATCACTTGCTACTGATAGTGTGTTACATAATTACCCCGTGCATTGTGGGCTATTCTCACAGGATTCTATTGTCATGCATTCCACCGATTCGTTTACTTAAATCGGTTACATCAAAGTTCACAGCATACAATATCCAATCTTCGAAATGCCAAACAATGATGCTTGAAGAATTTCAGAGAATGCATTTTGTTGCTGCTGTCTTTAGAGGCCTAAATCGCAAGATTTATGACTTCCATTTTGAGTACGGGAGATGAAAAGAGAACAATCGAGTTCTGTTACATTAAAGACAGATGACCATTCAAAGAAACCAGTCCACCTCGTGACTCAGAGCGAATATGGACCCAATATGGAAGATAATATTTCTACAAGATGCACAACGTAATTAGCCATACTGACTATCGAAAATTATATATTTCCATCACCGTCACGAATGCTGGGTGAGCATGCTAATCGTTCATGTCACTCGGTCCCCCGGACGCACGAGCAGTCGCGTGCACAGTGTCACTTTCCCCTGGATGGCGCCCGCGCAGCCGCGCAGGTTTCTGTTTCGAAGGCGCGCATGCGCTCTCTCGCGTGGAATGCCCGCCGCACTGGGAGATGCATTCAATGCAGGTACTTCGAAACTTCTAGAAATACGGTAACCGTATAATTACTTGATCGTGTTACAAAACATGAGTGGTTTTTGATATGATCAGCAATTTATAAGCAAGACAGATCTTTATGTTTAACGGGAGGATTTTCATTCTTCCTTTAGGTTTGAGAATGAGGTTCATGTTTTTGGAATAAAACCTCTTCTAAGCCGACTCGGAAGACAAAACTGAAATACATATATAAATTCAATAAGAACAGACTGCAAGTCTGTAACACCCGATTTGGTAACATCTACCATTTTTTAGGCCAAATTGCAACTACCGTTTTCGCGGGCCGCTGACTTCCTAGTAGATATTCGTTCTGCTCGTTCGTAATCTGTATGATGCCAATTAAAATTATATAATTCAAGCCAACGCATCTGAACGCAGTTGATGAACGACCAAAACAAGGTGTTTTACGATCTCGGAACACGAACCGTGGTGGATGCGTTGCAAGTTTGCAACTTACACTCACTCATAAGCCGAACAACTTCAGTTTCGTTCTGTGGTCTTTTTAGTAGGCAGTTTTTTTTACACGTCTATGAGACAGTTCCTTTTTGTAAAGTTATAAGACATTGTAAAATTAAATATAAAGGTTGTAAGTAGGATCATCTGATATTTTTTATCCTTTTATTACAGCACACACGATGTTTCCCTACTTATAAAAAGTTTTTATTTCTCAAAAGTGCAGGTGCACGCGAATGCAGCCGTAGTGGGTCGGGTATTAATCGTCGCACCTGTATGGGGTGGCGCTAATTGAGCTGATCTCATCAAACGGCGAGCCCCTTTAGGCAAACCATTTATGAACTACCTAATGAGGAATATTACGTGAGTGATCAATTATGTTTTTACGTTAGGTATTAGGCCACGGCGTTTTTTTACGCGCTGTAAGCGCAACTAATGCTACTTTTTCAAAGAAGAAAACGCGCCGTCAAAGTGCGGTACGTAGAACGCGTGTATAAAACACCCGTGTGCATAGGCCTCTAGATGGCAATGTAAAGGCAATTATGTCTTGAATACACCTGAATATTGTTACATAACAATGTTTATTGTACCTTTAACTACTTATTAGCCCGAATCCATTATCAAAAAGTGCACTTATTGATTACTGACATGTAAACGTAAAATGTTAGTAGCCAGCTAGCTAAGAACGGTAGCAGGAGTAATTTTGCAATTTTGGATGTCTAGACCATTTCTGTGTTCCAATCCAAGAATTTTGCCTAAAGCACAACATTTTGGTTACATAATCGCGGTTATAGTCGCTTATCAGAATACGCAACGAGATAAAAGATCAACTTCAAGAAATTTATGTCCTAAGGTAATTTTGTTAACTAGAAATAGGTGCCTACCTATTTATCGGCAAACTTCTGCAACTAATAATGAAATAGGTGATGTAAATATATATTAAGAATCACGATATTACTACATAGCATATTTATACGGTTGACCAGTTAATGTAATATTTCAACACAGAAGGTCTCACTCAACACCGACATTGACTTAGTGACATAGTTCCTATAAATACATTACTGAAGTAAACATTGTTTATACTTTTGCACATATTGGCAGCATTTCAAACACAATTGATATGCAATAAATCCCAAATCATACCTAAAGTTTTATACATGAGTATAAATGATATAGACGGTCACGGGCAACAGACTGTAGACAATCAAAATTGGCTTTACCAATTATACACCCGCGATTAACCAAAAAACTTATGAATCTCAAGCTGGCAGCTCCGTAGGGCTGGCGCGCACGATCGGGCCAGGGCCGAATCGATGGCCCCGGGCGCTTTACTAGAAATAGAGATTTTAAGCAAGACCCAATATGTTCTACATAAAAACTCTAAATTTACTGAGAAGCAACAATTGGAAGATTTTTTAAAAACAAAAGAAAGCAAGAAAGGGCTTACTTTCCACAGTTCTGGACATCTAGACTATGAAAAAAGACTCGGAAAATTATGAAAAAAATCACAGATGATCTCTCCAATATGTTCTACTCGAAAACTCTGAATTTACTGAGAAGCAACAATTGGAAGATTTTTTATAAACAAAAGAAAGCAAGAAAAGGCTCACTTTCCACAGTTCTGGACATCTAGACTATGGAAAAAAGACTCGGAAAATTATGAAAAAAATCACAGATAATCTCTCCAATATGTTCTACATGAAAACCCTAAATTTACTGAGAAGCAACAATTGCAAGATTTTTTATAAACAAAAGAAAGCAAGAAAGGGCTTACTTTCCACAGTTCTGGACATCTAGACTAGGGGTCGCAAACCGGGATACCGAATTTCGAAAATACCGGAATACCGGGCCAAATTTAGGTCTAATTAATACCGGTATTCATATCACAAAAACCGGGATATTCGGTTTTTTCGGTTTTAGTAAAATAAATAAAAAACAAATACAAATAGAAAAAGTTACGCGCCATTTAAGTAATTCAAATTAAGTACATGTTTTATGAGAATTTATTATTTTTATGTTTTATGAGAATTAATTAGAATTGCATTTTCTTGGTTCGTTTTGTTTATGTTGAGACTGTTGGGAGATGTTTAAGTTTGATAAACATTTTATTTTTAGGACTGATTCCTAGTAGGAATCCTACTTCCTAGTCAAACACTACATTTAATTAAAGTATTTGAACTAGTTAACCAGTAACCTAAGTTATTTTAATAAAGGAATAAACGGGCATTTAGTATTAGTAAATTATTGCTAAGAACTAACTGATTGATTACCAACATATCAAATAATAGGTAAACCTTGTGTCAATGAATATTTTGTTTTATTTAGAAGATAAATTCATTTAGGTTAGGTACCTACTTACTATTCCTCCGCAAACTAACTTTATTATACTGAATTTGCTAACTTTAGCTTAATCCCGGAAATATCGAAAATACCGGATTATCGGTATTGGTCTGGAGCCAATACCGAAAATACCGGTTTTGCTTAAATGATTCGGTATTGCGACCCCTAATCTAGACTATGGAAAAAAGACTCCGAAAATTATGAAAAAAATCACAGATGATCTCTCCAATATGTTCTACTCGAAAACTCTGAATTTACTGAGAAGCAACAATTGGAAGATTTTTTATAAACAAAAGAAAGCAAGAAAAGGCTCACTTTCCACAGTTCTGGACATCTAGACTATGGAAAAAAGACTCGGAAAATTATGAAAAAAATCACAGATGATCTCTCCAATATGTTCTACATGAAAACCCTAAATTTACTGAGAAGCAACAATTGCAAGATTTTTTATAAACAAAAGAAAGCAAGAAAGGGCTTACTTTCCACAGTTCTGGACATCTAGACTATGGAAAAAAGACTCCGAAAATTATGAAAAAAATCACAGATGATCTCTCCAATATGTTCTACATGAAAACCCTAAATTTACTGAGAAGCAACAATTGCAAGATTTTTTATAAACAAAAGAAAGCAAGAAAAGGCTCACTTTCCACAGTTCTGGACATCTAGACTATGGAAAAAAGACTCGGAAAATTATGAAAAAAATCACAGATGATCTCTCCAATATGTTCTACATGAAAACCCTAAATTTACTGAGAAGCAACAATTGCAAGATTTTTTATAAACAAAAGAAAGCAAGAAAGGGCTTACTTTCCACAGTTCTGGACATCTAGACTATGGAAAAAAGACTCCGAAAATTATGAAAAAAATCACAGATGATCTCTCCAATATGTTCTACTCGAAAACTCTGAATTTACTGAGAAGCAACAATCGGAAGATTTTTTATAAACAAAAGAAAGCAAGAAAAGGCTCACTTTCCACAGTTCTGGACATCTAGACTATGGAAAAAAGACTCGGAAAATTATGAAAAAAATCACAGATGATCTCTCCAATATGTTCTACTCGAAAACTCTGAATTTACTGAGAAGCAACAATTGGAAGATTTTTTATAAACAAAAGAAAGCAAGAAAAGGCTTACTTTCCACAGTTCTCGACATCTAGACTATGGAAAAAGACTCAAAAAATTATGAAAAAAATCACAGATGATCTCTCCAATATGTTCTACATGAAAACTCTAAATTTAGTGAGAAGCAACAATTGGAAGATTTTTTATAAACAAAAGAAAGCAAGAAAGGGCTTACTTTCCACAGTTCTGGACATCTAGACTATGGAAAAAAGACTCAGAAAATTATGAAAAAATCACAGATGATCTCTCCAATATGTTCTACATGAAAACCCTAAATTTACTGAGAAGCAACAATTGCAAGATTTTTTATAAACAAAAGAAAGCAAGAAAGGGCTTACTTTCCACAGTTCTGGACATCTAGACTATGGAAAAAAGACTCCGAAAATTATGAAAAAAATCACAGATGATCTCTCCAATATGTTCTACTCGAAAACTCTGAATTTACTGAGAAGCAACAATTGGAAGATTTTTTATAAACAAATGAAAGCAAGAAAAGGCTCACTTTCCACAGTTCTGGACATCTAGACTATGGAAAAAAGACTCAGAAAATTATGAAAAAAATCACAGATGATCTCTCCAATATGTCCTACTCGAAAACTCTGAATTTAGTGAGAAGCAACAATTGGAAGATTTTTTATAAACAAAAGAAAGCAAGAAAAGGCTTACTTTCCACAGTTCTCGACATCTAGACTATGGAAAAAAGACTCAAAATATTATGAAAAAAATCACAGATGATCTCTCCAATATGTTCTACATGAAAACTCTAAATTTACTGAGAAGCAACTGCGCCCGGGGCCATCGATTCGGCCCTGGCCCGATCGTGCGCGCCAGCCCTACGGAGCTGCCAGCTTGAGATTCATAAAAAACTTCTCAGCCTGAGTAGGAATAACCTTAGAATAATAATAGGTACAATTACGGGCCACAACCTCCTTAACAAACATCTTTTCAACATAGGCGCCACCGACAGCCCCCTTTGCAAGGCCGCCTTGATGCCGAGGAATCAGCCGCTCACGTCATCCTGGAATGCGAGGCCTTGGCTTCTCAACGTGCAGAAATCCTCGGAACAATGAGGTCGCTCCGCGAAGCCTGTGAAGCTCCCAGGAAGCTTCTGTGCTTTTGGACGGAGCTAGGCTGGCTCTGTTAGCCAGAATCCCCACGCACAACGGACCGAATGGGAGTCTAAGTGCGGAAAAGGGAGGACTCCCTTTTCCGCACTTAGACTCATTTAATCAATCAATCAATGAGTATAAATGTGGTTGGCTATATGTTTAGAGCAGTTGTGGCCCCGACTTATGAGTTGAAGGTCGTGGATTCGAATTTCGAACCCAGACAAGCAGACGCTTTACTTTGTGTAAATAATTTCATCACCACTGCTCTCAAAACGTTGAAGGAAAACATCGTTAGGAAACCGGCATGTCCTAGAACCAAAAACACCCGTACTAGGCTCGCGTGGTGGATTACATACAGCCCTCTCCCTCACAAAAGGAGGCCAAAGACCAAAGAAACAATGGATGGACCGTGTAAAAGATAATATGGCTAGATGACGACTAATAGAGAAGTCATCATCTGTCTAGCTTTTTCCAAACTATGTTGGAGTCGGCTTCCAGTCTAAACGGATGCAGCTGAATACCAGTATTTTACATGGAGCGACTGCCTATCTGACCTCCACAACCCAGTTATTGGGTAATACGATATCCCTTGGTAAGACTGGTTGTCAGACTTTCGGGCTTTTAAGTACACGTAACGACTATCAAAGATCCACGAATGACAGCCGGGACCAACGGCTTATCGTGCTTTCTGAGGCACGGAGGGTCACGGTATGTAAAGATGGTCATCCATCCACAGACCAACGGCGGCAAGCGTAGCTTAACCTGATCGATCGACATGTGCGGCTGTTATTATTTAGCCACGGGCCCTTCGACGTCTAATCGAGAAGTATGGAAGAAAAAGACATGTTTCGCCGACCTTAAATAAATTGGAATAAGGGCTGGCTGGAGAATGTCTGAATGATGGTGATGATGATTTAGATGTACCTATTACAGTACCCGGCGATAAATATTGCACATCGACCTATTCGATCCTATCGATTTTATACAAGGAATAAAAATAATTATCAAAAGAAGCAAATCATAATTGATTTAACAGCTCCTAATAGATACCGGACTGTTTGTATTTCGTGCGACAGAGATAACGCTTTACGAAACCGAAATTAGCCGATTGTCTCTTTCCAAAGGTCGATGTGCAATATTTATCGCCGGGTACTGTACATTCAGTTTGCTGCAATTATGTATTGACTAGCAGCGCCCCGCTGCTTCACCTGCATAACTGTCGATCCCGCGGGAATATCGGGATAAAAACTATCCTATATCCTTTCCCGGGACTCAAACTACCTCTATATCTCATCTAAATCGGTTCAGCGGTTTAAGCGTGAAGAGGTAACAGACAGACAGAGATACACACTTTTGCATTTATAATATTAGTATGGATACAACTTATTACGTCATTGGATACAACAGCATTATGGAGTAAATGTAGTCTGGTACTAATCTACAATATTTGAAGTGGTATAATATTGCAATAAGCCAATTCCTGTAATGCGTTGTTGCATATCTTGCGCATCTCTAGAGCCAAGTAGTTGATGTTTACAGTAGGCTAGCTATAAACACAGCCGAAATATTGGAAACGTAATAACAGCTGAATCATTGAATATTCCGTCCCTCTCTATTTTTGTGATACCTCTTACGTTGAATCTAACTAGCCTGTACAATGCGTGCCACGAAAGATGAGACTTGACACACCACGTGGTTTGACTTGCGCAGAACACGATTTCAGGTATCTTTAGCGGTATCTGGTCTGAGTGCGGGACGGGACCGGACGTCATAAGGGCGGCGAAAAGAGCGGGGGAGGCGGGGTCAAGTCTCATCTTTCGTGGTACGCATTGTATAGTCCCACTGCACAGAAAAGGCTTCTTTCTCTCTCGATTTTCCACACGATTTGGTCTTTTCCAGTCCTTACGGTAGGAGTCAAGGTCATCCCGCCATTTTCGCCATCGCAACCCGCGATGTCTTCGTGCGTTTAGTGCATAGGTTCTCAACGTGGGTGATTACGCCCCTTGTGGGCTTTTGAGACTATTACAATATTACACAGAAGGTAAGTAAAAAAAAACTGGGGATCTAGAAAAAAAAATTAAAGTAGGTGGTGGCAAAATAAGGTTGAGAACCTATAGTTTAGTGGGCTGCAATTGGTGGTTCTTTTTAGCCCATTTCTCATCGAACACGACGGCCCACTTAAGCTTAGCGGCTACCTCCTTACATTGATCAGACAAAATTAACCTGTCTATCTATGACATGAACACACTATGGTAAAACCTATTACCTACCCTCATTATGAACAGTCATAGACAATAAAGAGACAGATCAATTTCATGTTTTTCTTCCATTCCCATAGTTATAAACACTCTCTCAGTCTTTGTAGTCTGCTTTTGTAAGAAATTGTAACTAGTGCAGGAAGGTATTAAACACATTAATAACCATGATTGCTTTATTCACCGGATTGCAGTACTTATTTGATTGATTTTAGATATACCTGATCATTAAACTTTTTGTGGAATGCAGACAAGTCCCTCTGCCTAAAAAATTGTTTACATACTTTTGTTGGCGATTTCCTATCCTACCTACTCTATGCAGCAGATATCTAGAGTACCGAAGTTGCATTAAAAACAAAACTTTGTTTTTGTGTGTAGAGTTCAATATTATACATGAACCTCATGCACAAAAAAAATATAATTTAAAATTTAGATTATGATATCAATGATGTCATTAGCATTGATAAGCATCTGGTAATACAAGTAACATTGGCATTTGATATCTACAGTTATTTGATACCTAATCCTGCTATTGAGAAACTGTGATAGTATATTCTTCAAAATATAATCTATTGATATGAAAATTTCATTATTGATTGATATGAAATTACTTATAAGTACTTACCATAATTTTAATTTCATCATCATGCAGTAAATTGTATTAAAGTAACCCTTAATGGTGGTATTTATATACATAAGCAAATAAATTACCATTAGAGGGGCCCATGGCTAAATAATAACAGCTGCACACGTCTATCGATCAGGTTAAGCTATGCTCGTCGCTGTTGGTCTGTGGATGGGTGACCATCTTTACATACCAAGACCCCTCTATGCCTCGGAAAGCATGTTAAGCTGTTGGTTCTGGCTGTAATTCGTGGATCTTTGACAGTCATTATGGGTAGTCAGAAGCCTGAAAGTCTGACAACCAGTCTTACCAAGGGCTATCATATTACCCAGTAACTGGGTTGTGGAGGTCAGATAGGCAGTCGCTCCATGTAAAATACTGGTATTCAGCGACCCCAATATAGTTGAGAAAAGGTTAGGCAATGATAAATAAATACTAACTTATTTTGTTTTGTAAATTCCTGTCTACAAACATTATTCCTTCTGATGTTTTATTTAAGTTTATTTTTTGATATCATTTTCCTTTACTTTTATTTACTTTGGTTAGAACATGGAGTTTATAAATGGTGTTAGAACTATGACTAATATACCATATAAAAAGTTTTTACAGCCATGGCCATATATATATGTGGTCGTCCAAATCAAAAGGGACCTTATGGCGGTAACTAGTTTCCGAGATATTAATAAATTTGTAAAATACCTCAAAAAATCGTTTTTTTATTACTTAACTGTATTTTTAAAAAGATGATTGTATTTACTACATGTAGATGTGTTCAACTTTTCGAAAAGTCAATTTAAAAAAGTTTTGTATTCATCTAAAGTTTAGTAAAAAAGGAACCTTATCGCGGCAAGACCTAACAAATCGTTTTTCTTTTAATTCAAACCATATATTATATCGACATTTTAATATGTTCCCACAACAAACAAGTTTATGCAAGGATTGTAAGAATTTCCATTAGTAATAATCATAGTCAATCAAAGTATACCATCAGTTACATAACTTCACACTAAAACATAACTTTAGTGTACGGCATACTTAAATTGCGATTTTCTCGAAACTTATAATTTCGATCAGTGAACTTCAAAAATTCGTAAAAAAATAACGGTAGTGGTTAGAAGGTTGGTTCTTGGGTCTATAGTTCGGTACATTTATGTAGTTTTCAGCTCTGTAGATAACTCATTTCCGCCATAAGGTCCCTTTTGATTTGGACGACCACATATTATTATAGTATGTTGAATATTATAAGTGCATAGGGTTGTGACTCATTTATTAGTAATTGTGTGAACAGGACAAGCATGATTCTATTACATGTATGACTAAACAGTACAACTAATAAATCTTGTCCTTTGCCAAACTGTGACATCATAAAAAAGTTTCGAACTTTCTTCACTACTTTCAAATGGTACCTACACCTCTTACAGGAACTATCATATTGCAGCCGGTATGTACCTAATTATATAACTAATGCTAACTTGGTTCAGCTGCTGACGTCCGCTGCAATCTAACAGGCAACCGATATACCTAAGTGTGTACAACGAGATGCAATTACCATGGACGATAAAATACGCGCCAAACACAACAAGAGCAACAAAACAGTAGCTAGTGACCTAAATAACGCGCATTATAAGTGCCGTAATAATATACTTTCATGCATACGAGCGCAGCACGACAATTTCATGCGATTTACAATGCATGTTCTGCATACACACGGTATGTTCGGATAGCTGTTGAAAGTACGAGCTTTGCCGCATAGAACTGCGTTTATCACGTTTGCCACCTCTTCACAATCTTCTTATATCTCCGAAGGCCAACTACAGTACAGTAACGCGTGCCGCCACCCGCCAGTGCCGTGTTGACCGATGTAAGCAGCTAATCTTGGGTCTAACACGTGTAAAAACTATAGCTACCTTAATGATCAGCTCGATCTCTGGGACGTCTCCGTTCGCTGTTCCATTCTCCGCAATTTCATCCGACATCGTGAACTCCAGAAACACTTTAAATTTATCAGAAAAATATACTTTTCAACACAATTTCACACAACCGTCACTGTTCCAAAACACCGACAGACTGCCTTACTTCAGTTTGGTTCATAGAAGTTGTTTGTTGTGTTTCTAACTTCATAACTATAGATATTCATTTTCAACGTCAAACTAAACGAAGTTTTCGAAAGTTTTGCTTACGTACGTTTGCGAGTATCTTGAAATATTTATATATAATAATCCAATATTGAAATAGTATCTAAGCTACATACAAGCGCTTTAATTTTATATAAAATAAAAACCTTTTTTGGTATTTTATTATTTACCTCTTTAATAATGGCAATACTGAAAATAGGGTTTGACATATTTATTAAATCGACTAAGAATTGAATGCGATGTTCAGTCAAACTGAAGTGGTGGCGGACAGATTCTTATTCGTAATTTTTTTATATTATAAGATTCACTACCCTGCACAGCTTTTCACAAGCGTTCGATTCACTGTCGAATTCGATTGTTACGGTTCGTTTAGGGTGAAAAGTCATGAAATTGAATTTTGCTAAGTGTTTTGCAATTTGCAGTTCAGTTTAACATAATATTGTATGTTGATCAAAATATGATTTGCGACAGTAACAAATATGTATTTAAATAATTTTACTTAAAATGATCAATACAACTCTCCAAGTTCTAATTACCCTATTGTAGCTCAAATTAACGTTTATTCTAGTGAATGACTAATTCTTGAAACCATGACATTTTCAGAGAGCAAGATGGATGTACAGACGCCAGCACATCAAGTTACTACAATCTGTCAAATTTCTTTAATGGATTTTCAACTTTATCACTAAAGCATAAGGTTCAAAGTTGATTGCGAAAATGTGACAGTTTCGGGTAGGTTGATGTGCTGGGGTCCGTACTATCATTTAATTATATGATTTCTATTTACTCTAATTCATGCATAATATTTTGCATTATGCATGGCTATAGTTGACTCGATAAACTAAATTTATAATCGCCTACAATAATTGACTACTTGATATTGTCAGCGCACAACACTTGATGAACTGACTTAGGACATTGACAATTTGACACTGACGTTTTGAGATCCTACTGTCAAATTCCTGGATCTTTGTTTCGTCGTAAAGAAGTCGACAACACGCACTATTTATAAGTAAACGAAAGTGTTTTCAATCTTTAAGTTACTAAACAAGTGTTCATTTTAAAAACAACAACGATGAGTGCCACGGCAGAAGGGTCAACATCAGCACCTAAAGAGATGTCGTTCGCTGAGAAACAAGCTGAACGCATGAAGAGGCTGAAATCTCTCCACTCAGCCAGAAACGAAGCAAGGACGCACAACCATCAAGAAGTGGTCGCAGAAGAGGCGAGAAATAAACTACCACCGAACTACGAAGCGAAACGACGACAGGCAGAATGGCTGCTCGATGACCAAGCTAAGCGCGAAGAGGCAGAAAAAGCAGGCAAAGATTACGACAGAGTCAAACTGCTAAATATATCCGCAACAGAGGCTGAACGACTTGAACGGAAGAAGAAGAAAAAGAATCCCGACGAAGGCTTTTCTACGTATGAGCAAGCTACCATTAGACAGTACAATAGACTGGTTAAAAACATGCCAACAACTGACATAGAACAGTACGAGAAACAGAAACAAAAATATGGTGATGCCTTCTATGGTGGTCCCAATGTTATTATTCACGGGATGCATGAGGACCGTAGGGAAGCTGTTGACAAGATGGTGGATGACTTGGAAGGGCAAATTGCCAAGAGAGCTCGCTACTCAAGAAGACGTACTCACAATGACGATGCAGACATTGATTACATCAATGAAAGGAATGCTAAGTTCAACAAGAAACTTGAGAGATTCTATGGAGAGCACACTGCTGAGATCAAGCAGAACTTGGAGCGTGGTACTGCTATTTAATGCCCACTGTAATTGCAAGATGCAATTTGAATGCAAAATTATTGTAAATAGGTAATAATAGAGATGTGTACTGGCTAGATGGCAGCCTCCACTGTAGCTACTACTATTGTGGGCCTCCTTGCTAGATTGCATTTACCATAATATCAGATGAAAAGTGGAAAAATATTGAAAATGCCTTTAGCTACACACTGCACTGATTTAAACAGTCTGGAAGCATTGAAATGATTGTCTTATGGGTGACTGTATCTTACCCTTGCCAAGATTGTTATAACTTAACACTTTCCAGGACACTAAACACTCCCAGACGTTATAACAATAACACTTTTACTGTCTCGTTCCATGTCCTTTAACCTTTTAACCGCTTACGCTGGATTAATCCAAAAAATATTTTCGTGTCGACTTCGCCAGGGTCATATATTTATGACCACATGCCACAGCTCGTACGATCTGCTTTTTATTTAACTAGGCTGTATTCTATTGGGTATTTATTTTTTCGATTTACTATGCCGGGCGCTGGGGGCACGACAACTGATATGAAGTCAGGTCTTCACAATTGTTTTTGTAAGTAATAAATTGATATAAAGTATTGATACTCTTGTATTTGTTAGTAGCATTAGGATTTTTTAAATGTAATATAGTTACATTATCTAATTTATAAATTATTGTATGGACAATGTAACTAGGTTCAGAAATAAGTAAATTTAAGATAAACAAATAATGTTAGAAAAAGCCAAGATTGTGATAGATTGGATTCTGTCATGTGCCTGTGAATTTGTAAAAGTAAAACAAATAAAGTGAACAAATTTCAATAACAAGTTTATTTTGATAAATGTGCCGATTCAATAAAAATATTAATTATATATAGATCAGAGATATTTTACATTAAGTAAATGTACTATAAAAGCGCTAAATCGACGGCGAAGTGCCAATACCTCCTAACTGATTTTTTTTTGAGAAATTCTTTTTTTTTTCCTCTTTGAATTTAAAGGCGTTAATCGCATGTTTTAGTGAAATATTCCTAAGTGTATTTTTAGTTGCAACATCATTAAATTAAAATGTGGAAATATGTACCTCCTAACTAAAACAACGTGTCTATTTTTGAACGTTTTCTTCCAGTATGTGTAAATTTTCGACTTTGTCAGTTAGGAGTTATTGGCACTTCGCCGTCGAAATACTTTTTATTTTAACAGCAGACCCTCATGTGCAAGTAATTTTATGTTTGCCAGCAGAAGCAAAATACAAAATTTTGTGCAAATTGCTATCAGCAGAATTTGAATACTTACTAGAAATAAAATTGCCAATTTAAAATAGAATAACTAACAAAAATAAACTGTATTTTGGGGGAGTATATTAAAATTATATCTTTGATCCTACAATTTTCATATTCTGATTTAAAAAAACTTTGTGTGTGGGTACATTTACTTCTAATAGCAAAAACAGGGTAAGTTTTTTAGATCTCACTGCAAGGCAAACCTCGAAACTGGGGGAACAAAAGTCGTCAAAGGATTAAGAAGGTGGAAGATTGCTTTGGAGTACCTACACGATACATTTTTAAATGATGACCTTTTATAAATGAGCTGAGCAGTGGCGGACTAAGCCCGTCAGAGGCCCGGGGCGGCAAAGCTGAATGAGGCCCCCAGCTTTAAAAAAAATGTAGTTTTACAAGCTTTTTATTCAGTTCACATTTGTATGTATAAATAAGTGTTTATGTTTAATTCGTTAATTTCGTCGGCAACGCCACTTTTCTTCTCTTTAGAATTCGAAAAGTAATTGGATAAAGATTCAGCAAGCGATTTTGCCTCTTCAGTCTTCGTTTTTTTAGGTTCCTTTTCTGAGAACCAGATGGTTGAATCCTTTTCAATAAAAATAATGAGATAAATAAGAAACTTTTATAAAAGATAGCTAAACTAAGCCTCATTATTGATTTGACGATATACTAAAAATGTGCTTAGGCACATTTTTAAAGTCTTGTTTAGGATTTTATCTGGGGAACGCGGAGGCATTTGGGGGCCCCCCAAGACCGGAGGCCCTGGGCGGGCCGCCCCTTCCGCCCCCCTGTTAGTCCGCCACTGGAGCTGAGGTGCTTTACTTAGCCAAACGGGTGTAGTAGTATAAAAAAGATACGCATCAAAACATAACCTTTTAATGTCGCGTAGTTGGGTACATACAACTGCTATGAATCTCGTTAGATATTAATAATTAGAAAGCAATTTTTTTTAAAACCTACTTGATTTGCAATTAGAGGAACCTATCTGCTCGGCCAAAAAGATTTTTAATTATACGTAGGTACTTTTTTTTTTTTTTTATTTATTTATTTATTCATAATCTTCAATACAGGTTTATTTTTTTTTTGTACCATTAAACCAGAAATGGTTTGTATTGGTACTCACATTCGCTATAAGAACACTCCTTAGTGATGGATAACTTAAATTTACTTACTATAACATCATATTATATCATTCATGTACCCACACCATTTCTTTATGTGCAAATAATGTAGGTACACGAATAATATAATACCTATTTATCTAATCCGTAAACATCTATCAGTAAGTGAGTCATGTAGGCAACGTTTTGTTTTGCTCGCTACTGGGCCGCTCATTACAAGACCGTATTGCTATACAGGTTGCTACCCTTTTTGTGTTTTTTTTATTCGTGTTTTAGACTTAAAAGTTATTTTATTAGACCAAGTTAGTTATGTAGTTGTAATAATATTTTTTGTATTTTTGCTTATAGTTTTCCGAGTTTATTTCGTTTTTTATAGATTTTGGTATTTCGTTTATTATTTTGGGTATTAAAAATTTTACTGTTCGCCTGCCATAATAATTTCTAACCTGAGGTACTATAAGTTTATTATTGGTGATGCTTCTTGTTTTAATTTTATGTGATATTGGTACTTGAATGCTTTTATTATTAAATTGCTCAATCAAGAGGGCCATGTTGAGTCTAGTCTGTACTGGCAAAACTTTACAATACTTAAATAGTTCAATGACGTTATCTTTATATTGGTGTTTTATTTTTTTGGGTACGATGAGTTTTAAAAGTCTGACTTGCAGTTTGGAAATTCGTTCAGTATATGATTTACTGTTGTCGTTAATCGTATTCATTAGTATGGGAACTTAGAGGCAGGCGCTCCATCACCGGCAGCATTCGCCTATTAAATGTAACAATCTAGGCAAGGGCGGATCTTGAATTTGTGGGGCCCTGGGCTAATACTGATTAGGGGCCCTACCTAATTACTCAACCAATTGCCATTTTATTATGATCGGATTTTTTTAAATTCTAGATAATTTTTATTATTGAAAATATCGTCTATTGTTTTCAGTTCGGTTGGGGGCCCTCTGTATCCACGGGGCCCTGGGCTGCAGCCCAAAAAGCCTTTAAGTAGATCCGCCCCTGAAACTAGGATTCTACTGCTGTTACGGCTAGGGCTTTGCAGGTAAACTGCGCAGGCCGTCAACTGGTGAGGTAGTGTAGAGAGAAAATTGATACCAGCATAGCTTTATACAAATAAATAGCTGCGCCCCGTGGTTTCACCCGCATAAGTCTCGAGCCCGTGGGAATATCGGGTTAAAAGTATCCTAATCCAGGTCACCCATATGCCAAATTTCATCCAAATCCAGGTAACGGGTCCACTCGTGTGCCAAATTTCATCCAATTCCGGTCAGCAGTTTTAGCGTGAAAGGGTAACAAACACAAATGTTGTATTTTTAAAAAAAATCAAATCTTTTCTCTTTATAATATTAGTTTAGATAAAATAGGTAGAAGTAACACGACTAGGTCTCCGGTAAAAGTTACATTAAAGGCGAATGCTCCTGGTAAGGGTGCGTCTTTATACTATTTCGGCTTAGAAAGCCCCTTGCCCTCCTCGATTTAAATTTTATAAGGTGGTTAGGTACGTGATTAGGTTTTAGGTTCACTAATAATTTATTTTCAATGAAAGGATACTTGCACATAGGTAGGTACATAGTTCTTATATAACTTACAACAGAAAAGAAATAAGATAGCATTGACATACATACTTATATATATAATTATGTACATTAAAATGAGCACAAGTTTATTTTTATACAGAAAGAAATGCTTATTGCTTAATACATACATAACATAGGTAATGAAAAGTTCGGAGTTTCGACTAGAAATCACAGTGATTGTTTCATTAATTCAATATTAGAACTTTATTGTTGTTCATATTTAGAAAAATCAAAGAGCAATTTTCATGATGTTTTAATAAGGGGTAAGTTTCCGGGTAACCCGCGAAATTCAAATTTCCTTTCGTTTTTTGCAATTTACAAGTCAGTGTCAGGCAGTATGTTGAATAAAATATGATTTGCGACCGTAACAAGTGTGTATTTACAGAATTATAATCATTAAAATCATCAATACAACCCCCTAAGTTCATATAACCCTATTGAATAACTATTTCATGAAATATAAAAAAAAACTTAAGAAAAATTCAATTTCGCGAGCTACCCTGGTGCTTCTCTTGGCAATATTCTGTTTGTAGTTTTCCCTTTCTAAAATACTTAAATATTTCCTAGTTTTTTTTTTTCTAATTACATATGTCCAGCAGTAAAAGTATAACTTATTTCATGAATCAGTTCGAAATAATATCCGCCAGGATACGGTACAAAAAGTTTATCATGTCTCATCAAAATGAGAATTTCGAGTTTTCTTGAAAATGCTTAGCTAAGTTTTTATTTAACTTTGTGTTGCTCTTAATTTTTTGTAGGCACGTATACTCCCTTTTATTATAGCCTCAAGTAAGTAAAGTTTTAAGAGAGTAAAAGCATTATTTTCAGATAATATCATTATTTATCAGTAAGGCTCCGTGCAGCAGACCAATGAGGAGCGTAGTTAGTATCGTATCGTCCAAACTTGATACAGCGTCAACAAGAGCTCCAGAATTCAGTCAAACTTTAATCAACATACCAAAACCGCATCGACTTAAAAAATTATCACCGATTTCGCTTGTCCACGTGTTGCAAGCGAAAATTTGTATAAAAGCGAGCAGACGGACAACTTAATTCATTAGCGTACACACCCTAAATTCTGGAAACATTAATTTATAGTAATATGCCAAGAGGGACGCAGAGAAAAAGATTTTCTGATGACATTGAATTTTTAACATTTTTTTTTTACGATTTATTGTAAGTGACATAGTGCAAAGTCGTACAAATAGCGAAGCAGACATCAAATCATCTCGTTTTCACTTTAACTTACTGATAATAAAGTTCTTTATTCAAAGGTATCCGCACTGGCTCGCGTGGTGGATTACAGCCCTCGTATAGAGAGCAGTCCTGTGTCCCAGTAGTGGGAGCCTTATAGGCTGATTCAATGTTATGAGAGAATCCTTTTTTCTAAGCACATCTCGATTTGCACTGGGCCTTTGTAGGGACAGTAGGTCTAAAACCAACTATCGCAGATTTACTATAGTATCATCTAACAAAAAAGCTGTTTGAGCAATTTGTTTTATGTTTACAAATTATAATTCCAACTTAAATATCCGCTGTTATTTCCTACCATCAAGACTAAATGATAACTACCGTCAATTTCGATATTTATTGGCAAAACAATATATATAATGAATGCTTATTAATAGGTAACGCATGCACATTGTTTCGCATAGATTATGTCTTCAGTTGTCATTCTCGTATTATATTATTTGTACAGCACTTAACCTATTGACCGACCCAGTCGGATTAATACGACCACCGGATTAATTCTATGAATACGAAAAATGATCCCGTGTTCATGCCGCCTCGGTCGTATTTATACCAGGTTTTTATTTGTCGATTTATTGCGCACACCGGGGTCGATGGGGCAGAGCATTTTATCTTTACTCAACTTAAATTCATACGTATGTAGTGGTAACAATATACAGATTCCAATGACTTTTTTGACTTTGCGACAAAGTGCTAGCTAGAGGATGCCGCGGTGCAATGGGATGCGACGGCTTGAGACGGGATATGACGGGAGGTAACGGCACGTGCAACGGCATGCTTAGGGACGCGAAGGCATGCTGAGAGACGCCAAGGCATGTCATCATCATCGCGGGGTGAGGCAGTGCAAGTATATGCCGTGGCAAACTCCCCTTCCCTGCCGTCCCTGGTGTTGGCCCTTGGCATGCCGCAGGATGTCT
This sequence comes from Luperina testacea, assembly GCA_927399505.1. Lineage (NCBI taxonomy): Eukaryota > Metazoa > Arthropoda > Insecta > Lepidoptera > Noctuidae > Luperina > Luperina testacea. The sequence goes on from OV656774.1 coordinate 3,814,349, forward strand.
TGGTAGCTGCCGGCATGCCACGGTATCTAATAGGCCGCTGATATTATCAGTGCTGGTCGGTGGCAAAATCTCTAGCCTTGCCGTCCCCGATGTGCGCAGGCATTTATGAGCTGGGGGCTGGGGACATGGCAATTGATATAAGACCATGCGGTCAATAGGTTAAGTATATTTTCACTACGGAAATATTTATTGCCAATGAGATTTGGTGTCGGAAGTAGGTACCTATAATCCTTTTAAACAAAACTGCCCATTATTAAGGGGATAACGCCAGGGTAGCCTGCGAAATAATTTTCTTACAATTTACAGGTCAGCGTCAGGGTGCATGTTGAACAAAATATGATTCGCGAGCTTAAATAATTACGTATTTACAGAATTAGAATCATCGATACAACTCTGCAATTTAGAATTGACCTCTGATGAATGATTTTATGAAATAGTTATTCAATAGGGTAATAAGAGGGTTGTATTGAGTTTTTTAATGATTTTAGTACTGTAAATATATACTAGTTACGGTCGCAAAGCGTATTTTAATCAACATACAACCTAATACTGACCTGCAAATTGCAAAAATCGAGATAAAATTAATCGCGGGTAATCTTGGCGCTTTCGCCTTTGAGTGAAAGCGGAAAGTTCCATACTATGTGTCTTCAAATTACCAAAGCAAGGTATTTTTTGGAGTAAAAAGTTCTTCAGCTCACAATTTTAATAATTGAGCTAATATAAATCACATTTTGCGGTATAAATGCGATGTAAAAGTTGTAGTGGCATTAAGAATATTTTCATTCAAATCACAGGATTTTGTGTTACCATTTACCACTGCAACGTGTAATAAATTTATCTGTAAGTACCACTTTAATGAAAGCTAGTTGTATAGATATAAATACCTACAGTTTTGTGTTTGGTATACAAAACTAAATTACATTGCTAAAACAAATATGGGTTTATTTATAAACAATGATTAAATTTAAGTGACGTTTAAAAGTAAAAAATCACCACTTAACTTTAAGCAAAGTGTATTAATAAAGGGAATAGTTTCAGCAACGTAGCGTAGACTGCATTCAGTAAATCTTGATACTTGTTTTCATTTTTTATAATCATAAATATAAAATTAATACTTCCTATCCACCTTAAGTGCAGCAGTGTTTAAAATGTAAATAACTTTCGAGTTATCCGCATTTGGTACAACAGAGCACTCAATGAGAACAGGAAAGAACAAAACAATGTGATCGAATAACCGGGTCTTTGGAATGTGTTAAATCAAAAAATATAATTACTTTTTTAAAACTATAACAGTACAAAATCAGACTTTCTAATTACCAAATGCGAATATCACAGATTGGGTTTGTACTACTGCACTTAAGGGTCGATCGCGTTAAACTCCGTTAAAATTAAAAAGATATAGACCCCTACAGGCATGTAAAGTTGTATTAACTTATCTGTAGTAGTCATAGATTGATTGGGTGAAGATGAGGTGTGGAAGAATGTTTGTTTTGAAGAAGTCCAACGCGATCAAGCCTCAAAACGTACGACCTTTCGAAAGTCGACCGCTTCTCATAAGACCCACGAGCGTGTTATTTCTGTAAACGAAAAGATTTACTATAGCAACAGTAGTTATTATTACTAAAAATACATAGGACTCTGTAGAATAAATGATCAATTTAATAAAATCGATGTAATATAATGGAGCAAGCACTACTTATTCTTTGTTTTGAAGTAATTTGAACATACTTACTCCGCCGACCTGGCATAAGTCGAACAGTAATTCCGTCAGGTGCCCGAACTGCATGGAAAACAAATAAAAATTATAAAACAAAATAAGAAATACAGTAGTACAGATTTTTTTTATTAAATCCATAGAAAAGTAGAAATAAAACACTTCATTCCACTGCACGACATTCTTGTTAAAACATTATTCAGAGCGAAAACACAACTTACCTTGTTCGTTTATATTAATATCTTCAAATAAAATAGAAACAGATGTCTAAGGTCAAATCATCAATAATTTTCTAGAAAAATTTAGACACATGTAATATTTTAACGTCTAGACCATTTATTTTTTATTTAATATGTTAAATGGCAAAGCACACGTAAGGGTCTTGTGAAAGTTTTTAATAGGATTATCTAGCATCACAAAGAAAAATCAACATTTGATAATAAACATCTTATTTATTCTCTCATTTACAATAAAAATTGGATCACAATTGAATTACACCTATGTAATAACAAAGTACGCCTAAAATTCAAGTCACAATATATATTTCAATAACTAAGTATAAAAATAAGTGCAGTGCAAATATTTATTTATGTATATTTTTACTAAAAAGTTATGTCTCTATCTCATTATTATTATTATATTTTATTAAGGTCGATAATTTATCACAATAATTGAAAACGCTCAAATGAATAGGAAGTTCATAATTAGAAAGTTTCATCGTAACATTATTAAAATTTGCATTCAATAAAACGTGAAATGGTAAGCTAACGTAGTATAACAAGTCTTGATCATTTAAAATGTAAATGAATAATAATAATAATACTATTTAAAAATTATGAATGCACTATGACCTGGATACTTTATGACTTTGGTGCACTGAGGTGACTTGAATCATTCTCTAAACCTAATGAATAGTATAGTGATGTGTAAAACTTACTGTTAATTTATTCAATAATGGAAAGACCCTACGCCTATCACAGTTAAATTCGAATATACACAACAAATATACCTGTCCGATTTATTAATTTTAACCATTAGTCCACTAAGTTATTGCTTGAATATTATAAGGGCCTGTGCACATTGGCTTACGTTAGCCACATTTCAACCTCTAAGTCTGGCGATTGGCCATACTGCCTAGACAACAAATGCCTATTTTTATTAATGAATTCGTTATCATGAATACTGAGCAAGATAATTTGAGCAAAATCGAAGGAAACGGCGAATGTTTTAAAGGCAATAAATAATTTTTATGATACATTTTTGGCAAGGCGCAATAAAATAGTCTTTTAACGAGATCCTGTGATGTCCCACCGTTCGACCAGTCAACAAGTGATGTTTAAGTCTGCCTAATAAAATTTAATTAAGTAAAACAATAAATACATCTCATCTAGTAAAACCTAATAATTTCTTTGTACCTAAACGCTAGATAAACATATTTTACAAAATCTCTATAAAGACGGTTATCAAACAATACACAGTACGGATTACACCAGAAGTCACTGCTTCCTACAGGATACGATTTAAAGATTTTCATTTAATTAATAAATTGCTAGCTAATAAAATATTATCTATCACCTGAAAAAAAACCAGTGATTTTCTTTTATTTAATCAATAGCTTCAGCCCGTGACTTCGTCCGGGTAAAATTTATTGTTCCCCCGACTCGCCCCGTCGCATCGAATCGCTTGCCCGCGCGATTAGTACGTTTTCGCGTACGTATCTTACTTGTTTTGTTTTTGCTCGGCTTCTAAGAGTCATGGCGTGATGTTAAATAGCCTGTTCCTTTCCGTTTGATAGCCCAATTCTCCAATTCTTTCAAGAATTGGTCTATTACACGCAAAAATAATTTTTCAAATCCGACGAGTAGTAGTACCAGAGAGCGCGTTCAAACAAACAAACAAATTTTTCAGCTTTATTATTAGTAAGTACCTATAGATGTTATTTACGAGTAGTTTCTGAAGAGCAAAGCACTTCGAATTTTCATGTAAAAAAAAAGACTTTAAAACAAAGCAAGCAACAACGACGTAGGTTGTTGTAATTGGCATGGGAAAAACTTGAATCTATTTAACACAAGTTATATAAATAAACTACTAAGTTTCGTCAACACGTTTCATAACAATTGCTATATGTTGTTACACAACTTCCATAGTCTAACGACATACACTAACACCCATTTTCACTAACATAAGGAAACACCCAAATATTATAGCACTGTTGAATTTTCAACTTTCGACGCTGAGCCGAGCGTTCAAAATCCTACAGTGCTAAGTATACCAGTAAAAACGGGCATTAATTCAACTGTCAATGAATGAGTCACAACTTCACAAGTCAGAGAGAAAGAAGTCGTGGTTGTGTTATGAAACAATTCGCCACATACGGAAAGCACGTACGATTGAACGTAACACTTGAACTACGAAAACCGTCCTTACGGCTACGAAATAAAGGTGCTGTCAAAAACAAACGTCAAGAAATATTTAAAGATTTCCGGTTTTTTATCTAAACTAGTGATATCTTTTATATAAGGATTCGAAAAGATAAGTTATATACCTATATTATGCGTGTACTATTTGTTACATCGGTTGATTTCCTTCTGTAGGATAAGAATGTAGACAATTAGTTGTTTGTCAGTTTATTTCTATGAGAAAAGATGCATTTTTATGGTAGAGAAAAAGGGTAATTCTAAGGCTGTTGTCTAAGGACTAAGTTGCGACGCATCTAATCGAGGAGAAAGAACCACCAAGAACCTTCGATATACAATAGAACGATGGTCATAAGTGTGTTGAGATGAAGACTGACCTACGTATGGAAAAATCATTATAACGCGGGAAGAAATCACAAGGGAAAAATATTGGAAACTGATAATGAGTCACTTTCTCGAAGTCACTATTGTTTATTATGCATGTTCAAGCATCCGATCTGTTTATTATCATAAGTTGCTTTGTTGAATCGTATCCACTAATACCGCGAACTAGTATTAATCACAGTCGATCAAGTACACGTGTGTAGTTGTTGGATAACCGTCCACATTTGTTTACTTATTAGATTTCTCAGTATTTTACACGAGAATAAGTCGTATATTAATCCAGTCACATATAAAAAAATAGACGAACACACATGCGAGGATCATATTTGCTCACTTATACTTAGAACAGAAAATGCATAAAAAATGTCCATAATATACACTGCTGCCAATCACTGCATTCTCTGCTCTATGCATAAATGAATAACGAAAAATAAGACAAATATGATACTTTAATAATAAAAGTAAAAATATAAATCGAGATGCGAAATTACCAACAGAGGGGGGTATAGTTCATCACATCGTTGGTATTTTCAATGTTAATAATAAAGTTTGCATTCCAACAGTAACATGCTGGGTGAGTCTTAAGCACAACACTGTTCATATTAGCCTCAAGTCTGGACACTTCAAACGCACACGAGTTCATAAAGTTTTAAACACTGATACACTCAAGCACTGTTTTAACACTATAGGCACTGAATAAGGCAAAAATGAGGAACTAGGTAGCGTCCTAAGCATTCGCCATGATGGCGGGAAGAACTAGCACTAGGCTGATTGTGTCTGTGTTAGTGAATGGGGGAGGTCGTCGATCGAGCCTGAGCCGGCGGCGCCTCGTCGGTTTTTATCCCGGAAAGAGCCGAAGCCCGAGTCGTGTGTCCTAGGGGGGGACGTACCTACGAATATCCGCGGCATGTCACACTCCTCACACTTATCGAGGAGCGGGTGGTTCCTGAACGTGCACATGTGACACTGCCAGGAGGACGAGGGTCGCTGCCCCGTGTAGATGTTGCTGTAGAAGTTTCCGGCGTCGTCTGGCTCTGGAATTTGTTAAGGGTAAAGATGTGAGATCGTTAGCCCTTATTTGAAGTTAACTACAGCTTCAGTCCCCCATCCCGATTCATTTCGCTACTCGCCGTTTTGGAGTTTTGAGTATTAGCTGAAAGTAGGCAAGATAATCGTTCAATTAGCCCCAAACCCAAGCCTAATTACGAATCACCATTCACCAACCAACCCAGCAACCGTCTTAGCTTACATGGTGCCTATGGGCATGAAGACTTTTTGCGTCCAGCTGCGAAACACAAAGAAAGTAAGGAAAGGTCCCACTCTCACGCTCTTTACTCTGTCGAGATGAAAAACTGTAATAAGGTTTTTTAAAAATATCTTCCATGATAAGACTTCACGGAATTGCGATAGGCTCGCCCCCTATTGTATAACAAACAACCGTTATCAATGAGCCGATAGTTTACTTATCACCATTTTCCTGCCTGTTTTATTTGTCAAATATGTATTTAGTGGCTTAGTTTTATGGACATAATACAAATTCCCAACTATGAGCTAGGCTGCAGGTGCCTCCAGCTGAACAAAGTTCTAAATACCGCCAATACATGGCGGATTTCCCTATTAAAACTTGCCTAAATATTTTAAAATAATTTGATAGCCAAAGGATGATGTTTTGTAACTGTAAGCTTTTAGGAAAGGACTGTTCAGGGTCCGGGAGTACCTAGGCTACAATGTAATATTGCTGATGATCATCATACCATGTCCAGACATCTCCAGTCGTTTCGCAAGGGTGCCGCACTGGTTCCGCAGTCGCTCGACGTCGTCGCGTAGCCGCTGCGTCGCCGACATTGTGGGTGGCGGCCCTGCCAAGATCTGCGTCTCCTTCGTCAACTGGGTCAGACGGCCCCTCTCCTGTGCCAACGCCATGGCAAGGCGCTTCAGCCTTTCTTTCTGCCGCTCGATTAAGGCACGATCTAGAACGTTTAGGGTAAAGATTGGAAGTGGTGTTGGATTGTTGCTTGTGCAGACTACCTAATCATGGAAAGCTATTTAACATGAATTAGCCCTAGCCAGACAATGCCGTGTTTGGGTTCAAATGCAGTCTTATGCGAAAACCTCTTAGCTTTGACAAGAAAAGCAAGTTTAATCTAATAATGGACGTCGAAGTTGAAAGAAGTACACGCATATCCAGATTATGAACGCATGATATTTTGTACATTTCGCAATTCACGACACGTGGAGATTTTATTCTATTACAAAAATACACAGTTTTCTAACGTAGAATGAAAAAAAAAGTTATCTATGAGAGTGTCCAAACAAACTAGAAAACTTTTCACCTGCCGACAAATTGCGTGCACAATAAAAGCATACTTAAATAAATTATGCGCCTACGCTTTTTATACTAGTGCAAACTGTCGCAAGTAAATGTTTTTAGAGCTTTGTGTCAAAATAACAGATAAACAGCGTGTTTATTATGTGACGGCGGTGACGCGGAGTCTTAAAAGTCCTTTAATTGAAAAAGTGCAGAAGTAAGAGGTTATGATACCAGATGTAGAACTGTGTACATGTAGGTACTGTTTTGCCTCTAATGTATTAGACAAACCAAGGCAGATACAAAAAAATCCCCCAATTGTAATGGGCTAGCGGTTCATGGTTTGAATTTGTAATTAGTAACTTGTCTTAAAGCAGGTCGTCCCAGAATGGAACAAGTCTTTTTTTCCTCAAATGACGTTTCAATTTGCATATTATACCAACTTACTGAGTTATTTTTACTAATGTTTCTCTAACGTTTAATTTTCTGGTAGGTAATTGTATGTATGTGTACAGCGACAGTAATACACTAGCATCTTGTACCCAGTCGCTATATCCCCGACAGGGGCTGCGATAGGCGGGTTAGGCTGCCTTTCCACCAGATGAGCGAGGATGCGTAGCTAAGGATGTGCGTGAAACCAACCAATAAAATTGCTTCATTTTCATAGCTTGAACTAAGTTAGCATTGGTATTGATTAGTTTTACACACATCCCTCGCTCATCTTTGGTGGAAAGGCAGCCATGCGTAAGGCTGCCTTAAAGCCCCGCGGTGAAATACGGTGCTCCTCAATACAGACACTGTCATTGCGGAGCCATTATATAAAAACTAACATCCAATCGCAACGGTGGTTTCTTCCCTTAGCGACGCTTTAAGCCGAGGTCCGTACCCCACAGGGTAGCACAGTTTTCCCCTTAGCGTAGTTTTTAAGGTTTTCATGCCCTGGCTGGAGGCCTTAATTTATTGAGGCATCCACAGGCAAGTCCGGTTAAGCAGACGACAAACTGAAGAGTCCTGTGAGCTGCCATTAAAAAAAAAAGCAACGGTGGTTTTATTTGGTAGCTGATACTTGATAGATCACTGGCGAGGAGTACTCACGATTATCTATGTATAAAAATATAAAAGTCGTGTAAAATGTCGAATATCATCGGAAATCTTTCAAGATTCGATCACGACAACCAAGATTAAATATAAAGGTCGGCTACTACGGCACATAAAATTGAACAATGTTAACCCCGAAAACTAAAGTGCTTTGTTACTGTACTGAACCTTTCGGACAACAGCTACCTTCTTGCATGGAACTTACTTCATTCTGATGTACTCGAGAAAGTTAACAGTTGCGATTCAATGCTAGTTTCTTATTGGTATAGACACAATGGTGCTGGCACGCACACATACATACATACACATCATATTACAAAATAACATCAAAATACCATCTATCAAAATAGGCATTAAATTGTATGCTTTAATTAGGTTACTATTGAATCATGTATTAAAGCTTAGTGAGGATATCACTTTTTTCGTGAATTATTATTATTTCAGTTGTAAATAAAAAAACTGGGTTAAACCAGATCTAATTTAAATTAGACTATTCAACAAATACATAATAACGATTGAAATCTTTGCATGAATAACTAAGAATTTCTGTATTTTATTCAGGGAAGTAAGAGCCAGTGAATAACTTACTTTCAACTTTTATTTATCAATTCCACTTTCATGAGATATCAATGATATGGAACATAATAACAGTAAATACCTACCTGATTTAAAAAGTGGATAGCGAATTATGTATAAAAATAGTATAATAAACTCACCAACAGTAATTGATCCAGGAGGTTCAGGGGCGGCTCTGCTGGGTCTCGGCGACTCGATCCGGGAAGCTTGTGCGGGCGGGGGCGGTGCCCTACGCCGCGTCGGCCGGGTCGTGCTGGGGCTCACTGTTACTGTCACATGGCCTTCAAAGCCACCGTCCTCTTCCCTTGTATCTCTCACAGGACTAGCCATATTTGAAGTTGGCGTACAAACAGTTAAATTCACAGATGTAATAGCCCTAGGACTATCATAATCTTCTAACCAAGGATCACCATAACCACGGCTCAAGTCCATATGACAATTGACATTTACTGACAAATTCAAGGGATAACCCCTTTCTGGCCTGAAAGATGTATTAGTTTTGGACTCTTTTGTAGGCTCTTTTAACAGTGATGGTGCAGGTGACACGGTCCTACAAGTATCAGCCTCTGGTTCCTTTAATGTCTGTTTAAATGCAATATCTGGAATTGGTTTAATGAAATCTAATGTGTTTGGCCGTTTTGGCTTCTCCTGTGAGCTTATTTGTTTGGGGTGTGGTTCCTCCTTCTTAATAGTTTTCTTTTCCTTCCCCTTTTCTAATCTTTCAGGTAAGTTGTTTTTAATTTTATGACTCTTGTGAATCCTGTAGTTGGTACTCTCTGGTTGTTCAAGTTCCTTTTGTTCTTGTGGTGGAGAAACAACTTTATCCTCTTGTGATGGTTCAACGTTATCTTCCTTCAAGTTCTCATTAGTTAGTTCCAGGTCACTAGGAGACTCAGCATTGTACTTCGCAAAGCAGTTATCAATGTTTATTACAGTGACTGGTGACAAATTGTTGTTGCTTTTTATTATATCCTCATTATTAGTCTCAACAATATTTTGATTGGCATCAGTGTTCAATTTGATTGGTTCTTCAGGTGTTTCAATAACAGAGCTCAGTATTGCCTTCTGTGGCTCATCGCAAGTGACAGATTTGAGTGCTGTAGACTTGACAGCTTCATGCTTCACTATGGGCTGGTTGCGGCACTTGATGGGCAGGTTGAGCCTGAGTTCATTGAGCTGGCGAGCGGCTGCCGATGAGGAGGCATGGTAGGCGTGCGTTAGGGAGGCCTTGACTTCACTGTGGAGGTGCTTCTCGCAGGCTTGTTTATCGTGACAATACAGTTCGATCGTGTTTGACACAACATGATCAGGTACTCCGGGAAACTTCTGTTTGAGCTCATGGAACAATTGCATAAGCGATATATTGGTGCATGCGCACGGTGCAGGGCTCGCAGCGCTCTCAGAGGGGGCAGACATCGCCGCCCATCCTAGCGCAAGCCCACCGCTTCGCCGCGAATTCTCTCCCCACGGGAGCACCACAAATATTTTGCCACTCACCGGTGAAAACAATAAAACATTTTATTACCTAATTTACACTGTAAATAACGTCTTGTCTATTTTGTGACGTCACAATCCCGAAAATCACGATTCTGGACAGTTACGTATACATACCAGAATCTTCGCGCCAGTGACCATTCATGCTATGTTAATCCCGACGGCACACACATGACGAAAAAGAGCACATACCGAGACAAGGCTGAATTTTTATATCTTTTGTTATCATACCAAAGCTTGATATTTCGTGAAATTGCAACATACGAGTGAGATAGTGGTAAGCACAACTATTTTAACACAATACAACATAGAGGTTTGCCTTTTACAGTGAGACGGAAAACACCTAAAAAGTACAAAGGCAATAATTATTGCACCCAAAAATAAATTACGAAAATTGCACGACTTGTCAATCCGATTCTGCCATTTTGGCTATAGACAAGACAAATGAAAATATTTTTCTGTCTGCTGCCACTTGCTAACTTGCTTGATTGCCAGCGATTTAGGCCGCATTCCGAATTAAGACAATATCGCTCACAGCGCTCCAATAATTTTCGTTCCGATTTAGATATGACAGCTGAGAGCTGTCAACAATTCGGAACGTTCGTGAACGCGCTCACAGTGCTTACTCAATGTAAAAACGATATTATTACAGTATTTCCTTGTATAAACACCACATTTCTTCTTTATTTCTTCTTCTTTGGTTAGGTGGCGACTGTCAGCCAGTAGCACAATTTCGAAAATGCCACGTTAGTTTAATTCAAAGATAATGCAACTCAAAACAAAACACACACTGACACATCCTCACACACACTAGTAACCAAAAGGGTTAAAAATTGAAATCTTGACATAGGCGGCAGCACTGTTGTCCGCCCACAAACTGCCATTGTGGTTGAAGTGAACACGTACATACATAACGTCACCTGCTACGATCCTTACATACTCTGTTTACTTCATTTCCGTTCCTATGTGAATCTAGCTTTTACCTTAGCCCTTCGAACTGAGTGTACAAATTCCTAGATTTTATATTTTTATAATAGGCTTTTTTCTTAATGATTTGTATATGCCTGCGCACATCGGGGACACCGTGGTTCAAGTAAAGTTTTAAGTTATTATGACGAGTAAAATAGAATAGTCTACCAAGATTTCAAACACAACCAACAGTAACATCAAGAAGATAGCAGACATTTTAAAATATTGTTTATGATGAACCACAAATAAAAAAATATGTTTTACTGTCAAAATTAATGACAGGTTTGTTCAGCTGACAGCTGACACTGACAAGTAGTATACTATATTGGTTAGAGTCACTATTTAGTATTTGGGATTGTTTTGGTGGTAATTTATAATTAATTAATTTCAATAAAATGGTCGACGACCTAAGGAAATATCTAAACCATTTACTGGAGAAGTATGTTTAACTGTTATTACTCATAGTTTGTAGAAAATTGATTAAATATGAATGGATTATTCTATTTCATTGTTTTAGAGTGAATGGGCTCCACTGTATCCTAATAACCGATCGTGATGGCGTGCCTTTAGTTCGGGCAGTCACGGAGAGGGCTCCACAGTTAGCTCTAAGGCCTAACTTCATATCCACATTCGGCATGGCTACTGACCAAGCAAGCAAACTCGGCCTTGGAAGGAACAAAACAATCATATCTATGTACTCTAGTTATCAGGTAAGTGCGTACGCAATACCTTCTCAATTTAAATAATTAGGTATAACGTTTATTTACCCCTGTGGCTGACCTTGAAGCTACTCTGTACCACTATAATCTAGCAAAATAGACTAGTGAACTTCAAGTGCAAATAGGCGCCTCTACAATGACGGAACGTTTTTTTTTGTCTGTGCTAAAATACTAATCAGTCCAATCCAAATCCAATCCCTATCTCTTTGATTATACCTACATAGTGCAGCGAAAAAAGAAAAACACGGATTGTCTTCGCCATATTTTGATTAATAACATTATTCTTTTACGATTCTGCCAAAGTGGCCTTTTAGGCCACTTTGGCCACTTGATACTTTCATGGGCTATCCTGACGCTTTCGCTATTTGTTAGTAGCTACTAAAAACTTTTTCTGATTTTTCTGATACAGGTAATACAAATGAACAAACTACCCTTAGTAGTAACTTTTATTGGTAGCGACAACTGCAATACTGGCCATATATTGTCTTTGGAAAGCCAAATAGAGCCATTCCTAAAGGACTTAGCAGCTGTAGTGGCTGATGCACCATAAGTTAAGTCAGTTTTAAGTAATATCTATTTATCCCCCTTATTGTGAAATTTGGTTTAACATTTATTGGGTTTTTTTTTTAAGTTTTGGTAGACATTTTGTTTCTGCAGTCTGCCGTGGCCTTCGGAATTGTATCTTAAATTCATTACTCACAGAAATTCGACTAATATTAAACCACGTTTTGTACTAAGGGCAATATTATTTAAGTTCACTTTATCTAATATAAGAGTCATTACCCACTGTTATATTTGAAGATTAATTTGTATTGAAATAATAAAAACTGTTTATTTGTTACTAAAAGGTGAAGTTCCAATAAAAAAATATATTTTAATTGTAAAATGTTAATGAAACAAAATTATAATATTAAAGCCATATCTTTAACAAAAGAAATATTTGCACATTTTTATCTATGAAAATGTTCACAGACCTAACTTTATTTAATAAAATGCATTTTACTTTTATAAATTGCAGGTATCAAAAAGTATATTACTCTAATCTATTACTTAAAGTAACTGTATATACTTACATAAATGTTAATACTTTTATATTATAATTAGTATAGGTAGCAGAAATAAAAGCCAAATTTGTATTTCTATGCATATTTTAATTACACTTTTTGCTCCATAAAATAATGCATTTATTCATAAGCTGGTAACACTAAAGAAAAAAATATTAAGTCTGGCTACATAGCTAGATTAAAAAGCCATTTTAACTTGTATAGGGTAGTTAGTGTATGTTGTGATTGGCAACCAGTCTACCAGTAGTATCCTGGCCACTGAGTGTTATAATATAACAGACTTTTTATTCGAAATTGACAAATAAGGCATAGGATATTCAATACCTATCGATAATTATTTAATTGCAAAATATGTTTTTTTCTACATCAGACAGAAGATGCTTATATGAGCAGTGCTATACTTTTTTGTTATATAAATATACATTAACTATCACAAGTTGATCATTTTCTGAGCATAGAGTAGAGGCACAGAATCTCTTTGAGCTGATAAATTATTTTTCGGATCATAGATACTTAGATTAAACCTCATCATCTGATAAAGTCTTGAAAACTTCTGCAAGGATCTTTAGGCGCTTGAATGACGTTAACAGGGTGGCGCTGTTGGTAAACTTTTAGGTAAAATTGTCACAGAAATTGTATTGAAAAACAAAGTTGGCGGCGTTAGTTCCGATTTTGACCACGCGCCAAAGGAACCTTGTACAGCTATAGTTATAATGATGATCATAGATTGACAGGCGTGATGAGTGCCTTGCCGGTGAGCGCGTTGACCACGTTGTTGGCGGCGAGCACACCCATGTCACTGCGCGTACGCACTGTAGCGCTGCCGATGTGCGGAAGGACGACTGTTCAAATAGTAAAGCAGTATTAGTCGGCTATCAACAAAATATGTAAGGTCCTCTTAAAAAGTTACTTACGTAAAAAATATTTCAGTAGATTTGAAGACAAGAAGATCGCGGTCGACCGACGTCAACCACTCATATTATGTCTTAAGACTCTCAAACTAGGTCAATAATGTCGTTGATCGACATCGATTGGCCGCTTTCTGGTTGCACCCTTAAGCTACCGTTTCCTAGAAGAGCGGTGGCCGCCACATAACGGCCGCAGTGACGCCTGTCATGAAAATGATGGCAGTAGTAGAGATTTAAATCGTTAGATTCGCCCTACCGCGTTATAAGATAGTCGCATTTCTGTTTCGTTTTGATACCTCTGACACACATTGGCGCAGTGACTTCAGTTAAATTGATTGTCATGCAAACCCTATTTAATAATGTGTGAGCTCATTCTTTTCAATAAGTATGAACACTTTTTCTTGTGACTAAGTACGGTGATACCAAATCTAGCGATTTAAATCTTTGGGCAGCGGGGTTTGACTTAATGTCAAATACTGGTGAAACTGACAGATTTTCACGACGGCCGACACTATATGACGAAACCGTTTTCCTAGGAAACTAAAGCTTTACGAAACTTTTCGGTTTCTTAACGGTTCTTATTCTTTTGTATTTTAGTTACAGTTCTGAAACAAACATAGGACGAAACCGCCTTCCTAGGAAACTAAAGCTTTACGAAACTTTTCGATTTCTTAACGGTTCTTCTTCTTTTGTATTTTAGTTACAGTTCTGAAACAAACATAGATCAATAATACCATTGATTTTCTTTCCGATACTAACATAAGTTTGGCAGTGTGAGTAGTTTGTGGTCCTTGGGCAAAGGCTCCGGTGTGGTGACGTCGAGGCCGGCTGCGTAGATCTGCTTGTCCTTCAGAGCATTGTACAAAGCCTCTTGGTCCACTAGGTCTGTGAAAGATCAAACACGTCTTTTTATTTAGATGCCAAGTTAGGACGAAATAAAGAGATAGGTAGAAAATTGCAAAAAATTGTAAAAAAATTGAACATCTTTGACATCTTTGAGCATCCACCTTAGTGATTTCGGCAGACCGCGATGGCGAGGCAATAGTGTAAATCTATAGCATCCGAGGTGCAGTACTAGATTTAAGGAACGTTCGCATTTTATGGGTGGTTTCACATCTGATGGAAGATGCATCGCATATCGTCGGTCGCGTAACACCAGAACGGATGCGTTAGTGATTCAGGGAACTAAAAAAATTACGCCCGCCCGACGCATCTTGACATCTCATCAGATGTGCAACCGCTCTAAATCTCCAAATGTTCTCTTATTTTCCTACATTGGCGTTGGGATGAGATTGCGACTAAATTTTGAACGTTATTAATTACGGTAATTGATCTACTGGTGGAATGACAGATCACTTCTACCCACGCTGTGCCTCCCGGTACGCGGTCGTCACTCCAGTCTTTGCCCCCATTGACATCGCGACTTTGGCTGACATAGCCAACCTGGCAATGAAATGTAACTGGTTAGAAAGGTTCCTCACCTCCACGCCCAACATTGATGACGATAGCGTTTTTCTTCATCTTTCCGAGGGTATCCTTGTTGATCAAGTGTCTGGTCTCGTTGGTCAACGGCACGGCTAGCACTATAAAGTCGCTTTGGGCTAGCAGTTGGTCTTGAGTCACAAACTCTGCTCCCAAGGCTTTGGCTGGAAAGAACAGCAATTGGGTTTTTCTCAATAAATATTAGGTTATACATTGAATCTACTTCTTTCGAATTCTAGCGATAGTTGGTGGACTTTAAACAGTGAGGAACACCGAACTTATTTTTCGACTTTCTTCAACATGTATCTTAATGCTTTGGTTGATATGACCAGTATCGGGTAAGGAGCTATTAACGGGTATACCCTTTACTGCCCTTTAGCCGATAATCATCATCTTCCTAAACTCTTTCCAACTATGTTGGGTTCCGCTTCCTGTCCAACCGGATGCAGGTGAATACCAGAATTTTATATGGAACGACTGTCTATATGCGTAAACTTGGAAAACTATACCTTCAGGCTTCTCCCTATGGCCAGTGTACACGAACTTTTCGACTTCAAATCCTGCGAGGCGTTTGACCACTGCTTGTCCGATCCCACCTAAGCCAATGATGCCCACGGTACTGCCACGGATGTCCTGACCAAGGACCTTGTCAAAACCAATCTCCCATTCGCCTCTGTAATTGGAACAGTGATTGTCAGATAAGTATCTTATGAACGTAACGAAAAACAATATCACGCATAACCAGAAGTGTAGGTATTCTTAGGTAGTGGTACCCAGGGCTTGGAACCGGTACCAAAAGTCCAGGTTCTGTATCGGTACTGTGCGGTTCTTGCCAATTCGGTACCTGGGTACCGGTTTCAGACGGGTATCGGTACCCCACCTAACAAGTACCGGTACCAAATTCAGGTACCATGGCAGACACGTACCACAAATCTCACATTTTGTACGAGTAACCTCGTACGGTTGGCAACCTTTTTTTACTTTATCTGTTTTCTCATTCTAACTGGTGGTAGCTAACATCCAATAGAAAACTTTGCTCGAAACATCGATCAAACCTCACCATCTTTCACACTCATTAATCTACGGTAGCGAGAATGCCAATCGCTAAGATTCACTCGAGCGTCTCTATCGTTATGTTTATCTATAAAGCTGATCGCACATTTGTAAGCACCGTACGCGCCGTACGTGCCGAACGCGCCGCATTTTAAAATTGGGTCGCATATTTGTCAGCACCGTACGCACCGAACGCGTCGCATTTCTGTGTGCTGCCAACAATTTTTGCATTCATTTGTTGCCATTCATTTGTTCTCCAATTTCTTCCCATATGTTATCCCGTCTTTGCTGGTTCATATAGTGGGGATGTCGTAAATTATACATCTCTTCATATTGTTGTACAAACGATATTAAAGCCAATTCGTCCATTTCGGGCGTGTAGGTACGTTCAGTACGTGCAAATCGTTCAGCTCTTTGGATCCGAATGAGGCAACACTGAGTAGCAGCACGCGCCGCACGCTCCGTACGCACCGCGTTTTATGACGTCATCAGAATGGTTCCTTCGGAGTTCGGATGCCTACCGTATTTTACGAAATGCGGCGCGTACGGTGCGGATAAATATACGAGGTTTCATATAATTGCATACAACGAATTCTAAAATGCGGCGCGTTCGGCGCGTGCGGCGCGTACGGTGCTTACAAATGTGCGATCAGCTTAACAGCTACGCTATCACGATTCAATCAACGTTGAGATTGCAAGGTAACTTCATAATCTAAGGCTGCAAATGCAGAGTGTCATGTATGTATACACGTAGCACGCTCTGCATCTCTGAAATTGACCTTTAGTCCACTGCTAGACTAGAGTCATTACTTGCATGGGCTGCAAGATTCCCCTATCTCTTAATCACGAGGTTCCGTAAGCGAAACTATGTTGGCAATATTACTTGTGAACCTGCTCCAAATTTTCAGTGAACCGCCTGGCAGCTGCCAGCATAAGAGCGACGGCAATTTCAGCCACAGCTGAAGACAATACATTGGGCGTGTTCGAGAGCTTGATGCCTCTTGCTCTTAGCTCGTCCAAGTTGCAATGATTGTAGCCAGCTGACACTGTCGCCACAAGCTTCAGTTGGGGACCTGGAACGTTATAATACTAGCCCTGTATTCCTCGATGGGCTTTTAACCATACTAATATTATAAATTCGAAAGTGACTCTGTGTCTGTTGGTATGTTACCTTTTCACCCCTAAAACACTGAATGGATTTCGATAAAATTTGGCAGAGAGATAGATTGCATCCCGGGGAAGGACATAGGATAATTTTTATTAACATACCTCGCGGGCGAAGCCGCGGGCGGAAGCTAGTAATTATATATTTATTCATCAAGTAACAATAGACTCATTATTATGGACACAATTTCAATGACAATACACAGACAATATAGGAAAAATAAATTAAATTAAAATAATTATAAGAAACAAAATTACATCATATTATTGGTCTACCAAAAAATAATAAAACAACAATTATAATTTTCTAACCGGCACGGCATTGGAATAGCAATATGTCTGCCACATCCATGCCGGATATAAGGGCAGTCCAACCTATCGGCGATCATTACCAGGATGGCATCATATAACTCGTAACGTGTTTCATGTAATAGACGGTAAGCCTATAGTCATAAACCGGTCACTGATCTAGACTCCGGGGAGTGCTATTTCTATATAGAAAAATGAATTAAAACTGCCCCATCTGAATTTATACCCTTCTTAAATCAACGGGTAAGACAATCTCCACAAATGGGGGTCCATGGACGGCTCAGATCTCAAGTGTGTATGCGGCACCCCCCGCCCCCCCACAATGGCCCACCTTCCATCCTGCGCCGCATGCCCTGTCACCTATGCACTTGTTGATCTTATGACTGCGTTAGTGAGCGGAGTACGCGCGGAACTGAATTTTGGGCCAAAAATGTTTAAACTTTTTGCCATCGATACGCTGAGAAGAAGAATGGGTAGGATTGTTGTCGGCGATTTCCTAGAAGAGCGTTTCCGTCATATTTTTAGCGGACGTCATGAAAATCTGTCATTATCAGCGGTATTTGACATTAAGGGGCCGTCTCCACGAGCGAGAGAATCGCGGCGATATTATCGTCGTGCCAAGTATTTCTATACACTCTCTTAGAACGTGGAGACACGGCGATATCATCGCGGCGAAAATTTGATGGCGTGGCGAGACTATCGCCGCGATTCTCTCGCTCGTGGCGACGACCCCTAAGGTGTCAAAAAATGCTCTGTATTTGGATATAGATAACGGCCGCATGTGACGGTCACGCTAGGAAACCGTTGCGAATATTGCGAATCTATTGCTTTATATGGCCGAAAAAAATTCTGCTCAACAGCGTAAATAACGCAATGAATGTTGTTGAACTGTCAAAATAAAGCTGTTTCTACTGTTACGCAATAGGCTATTTGACTGGTTTCTGATAAACATCTCAGATTATTTAATGCTGTTTATTGAGCCCACAAAAACCTATTATTTCAAATTGCTTAAAGTATTTCTCTTAAAAAATAGTAAATAAAAATGTACCGTTTAAATAAGCCGCCAAAACGCTACCTTTAACAATATGGCGTCGTGACGTCACGATCCAGTAAACAAACGTTGAAACGGTCGAGATACTAAACAAAAGTCATCTGTTCTGCTATTTTCTTAATTTTAACTACAATTTCCCCTTTAAAATGAGTTATAAATGGTGTTTAGTGCCAGCGTGTACAAATACATCAATAAAAACCCCAGAAAAACTGTTTGTAAACGTTCCAAAAAATGCCAAAATGCGCAAGAAGTGGTTAGTTCTTGCTCGCAGATGTCCTAAGGATATAGTGGATAATTCAAGTGTTTTCTTCTGTGAAGACCACTTTGATGTAAGTAAACATAATTATTATTATTAACTAGTTTTTATTGTAGAAACAATGTTTAGATTGAGGTTGGTTTATTTTACTAATCTGTTTGAGGTTACAATTAAGAGATGACGCGAATAACCATTTAGGAACAGTACTTACATTGCTGTTTTTACGTTTCTAAGCTCAGCAGCATAAAAATCGGGGTTATTTCTGAAGAAAACTCCGATCATAAACGGGTCAACTTTGGGTAAATTTCTGCTGTCGGCTTTTACAAAGTTGCTATCCATGATTATCACTCAATAAGTAGAACTCGTCTGCACTAATTATAGTCAGATTTCTTTAGAAATTTCACTCACTGCGCGTACAATAAATAATCGCAAGACAGAGGAAATTACGGCTGTCAACGAAAGACATAGACATTTACTGAATCATGACGTCATCATAGGTTCAGCCAATCCAGACCGTTTTCGATTACGTGGCGCCAGATTTAAAAAAATGAAGATTTTTCGGGATTTCTTTTATAAATAATACATTGTTTTGTAGTAAAATTAATGCAAACCGATTTTAAAAGCGATAATCTATACGAGTGTCAATAATTATGACCCTATTTTTTACATTGTCAAATAGCCTATTCGCCCATCTTAAGTGGAAGTTGGTTGTTTCATAATGCTTTGAAAGTGTAGATTTGCGTTCAACCAGTCCGGATTATCCGATTGGTCAAACGTTACATTCGTCCGCTTTTTCTGGAAGGAGTTAGGTACTATATTGAGTAACTTAGGAGAACGTCTAATTACCAGCCTTATCCAGCAGTTCCTTGGTGATAGGAAGGTTGGAGCTCCACACGAGGGCTGAACATCCTGGGATGAGCTTCAAGAGGTCCTCTTTAGCCAGAGTCCGGCCTTCCTCGCCGAAGTTCAGGTATTTCGTTTGGAGGACTGTGAAACTGATAACATAATTAGTTTTAGATAGGGGGATACACAAAGAGTGTCCATACATCTGTAGTTTTCAAGAACTCATGAGTACCACTGAGGCTGTGCTGTAATTAACGTGACCACCTACTGGGTCCAAGTAGGTTCTATCGATTCGAAATGATGGAGAAGAAGTGATGGTTATGATTGAACTGCAACATCAATAGACAGTCTAATGGTCTTTCCGCAAAAGTCACAAATCATTTACCAGTACGTTCATTGCGTAACACACGATCAATGACAATCCGAATGAATTTGAAGTAGGTATATTGTTAATCCATTGCATGATATGTTCGAAAAAATTGTCAGCTCAACAACGTAAATAACGCAATGAATGTTGTTGGACTGTCAAAATGAAAGCCATTGCTACTGTTAGGCCGGTATTAGATACATAACCTCACTTAAAACTCAAGCACTCGTTTAAAGCCATTTGATTGGTTGCAAACTTGCAACTAATTTTAAGTAATGCTTGAGTCTTGAATGAGGTTCTGTCATACGGCCCTAAGGTTGTCTTAAGATCCCTTTTATCGATAAGACCGCCCATTGTGTCGCCCCTTGTAGAATTTCTTCATCAGGGCGAGCGAAGCGAGCCCTGCTATATCCCACAACCTGAGCATTTTGTGGTACACTTTACGGAAAAACTATTACGCCTATTGATTTGTGCTTTAACATAATAATTTCTTTATATGTAGATGTGTTATCAGTAAAAAAAATAATAATTTAAATTACGTTAAAAAATATTAAAAAAAACTGCCTTAAAGATTATTTTACCACGCAGAAAAACGACGGGAGCCCTCACAAAGCTCTGCTGTTAGCTAGTTTATATCTGTAATTTTAGTGTGTTACGCAATTACCCCGCTGCTTTGTTTCAAACTAAGTATATATCCCATTGGTAATGAACTTCTAATGAAACTTCGGATATACTGAGATAATTATTATTTAAATAATGACCCTGAAATCGCTGGAGTTTCTGTCTCAATACTATAAAATACCTAAGGTTATCGGTTCGGTAATCGCACACCGTTCAATTTTTACATCGGCAATCATAATATTAGGGAAATAGCTACATGCTTCTTGACTGCGGTAGGAAATTGGAATTTAATAGGTATACGTAGGTGCCTTATGTTGTAGGAAATACCTATAAACCATTGTAAATTGTCTAATATCTTGTTATTTACGAAAATAAAGTGTTGACACTTAGGTATGTTCTAGGTAGGTTTCATATAATAAAGGCAAAACAATGTTGAAGAGTAATAATTACCTTCAAGGGGGTTTATTTATAAACGATGATTAAAGTTAGGAGACGTTTAAACGTTAAAAATGTATGGTTAACCAGTTGCTAATTTTAAGCAACGTTTACAAACAAAGTGGTAAGTGCGTACCTACATACAGTACCTAGTGATAATGTTTTTCTAAAGTTTCCTTAAAAATACTTCCTTTTATTTTAAAGAATTAGCCTGCTTCATGTTTTCTCTGCTGTGACTATAAATAAGCAAGGATAACTCAAATCTTTTGTCTAGTAGGTTCCTACCTATATCTACCTATATTAATTGCTAGTTTTTATAGTATGTAGATGCGAGTGAATAACTTGAAATGGCCTTGTCCAAAACACATTAATCGGTCATTACCATTCTACAGCGAGCTATTTTTGAGCGAACATTGCAAGTAAGAAAGATTTAACTGGCTTCAGTAAACCATTTTGTTTTACCTATGTATTTTAAACTACACTCAAGTCTCAACGTTAAATTATGATACATTAAGATAATAATAATAAACTACTTGATATGGACGTGTTTGTACTGATTATTTTCTTGTAAACAACCGAGTCAGTACCTGTTGCAGATGAAATAAGATTCATTTTATGTTAAAATAAAAAATAATACTCACTGTTCTTCCAAAACTTTGAGTCCACTGGCCGGGAAATCGTTGGAAGACACTAAAACCTTAAGATTTTTCGTCATTGTGCTATGGGCAACGCAACTTGCCGGTAACGTAACACCAACTAACAGCACCACAGCTACATAATGTACAATCATGTTTTATGTAAATGCTTCAAAGATATCGTATCTCGAAATCAAAAGATAAAATACGTAGTGCTATGAAGCGGGCCGGAGAGGTTGTGTGACCGGCAACCGGCTGTACAGATTCAAGGTCTTGGTTCCAGAAAAAAAATGGAGCGGTTAGTCTACGATTGGCGGGAATATGATTAGTTACGCTCCGTGTTTACAGTTTTGTTGTGACGTGCGTTTGATAAACCCAGCGGAACATAACTATATTTTGTTTATAGGGACTTACCTAATTGTATTTCAATTCCATCATAAAATTAGATTGTACCAGGTACCTACCTACTTTGATAGGTACGCTTTTGTAACATGTTCGCAAGATTATTTTAAACATAAATAAGTTGTTTAACTGAACTTTTAGGTAGGTAGGCTTTCAGGTGTCCTCACTCCTCACCCACTAGAAAAGCTTGTCCATTAAACTTGCATAGGAAATGCAAGAGAATGCAAAGAAAGCATTAATGTTTTCGGATATTTGGCAAGTTCTACTTAGGTCCATGCTTGCAGACTTACGGTTGAGTGAAGATGAGTGAAGACAGACAGTGAAGTGATGGGAATAATGACAACTTCTTCTTCTTCTCTTCGTTAAAACATGTTCAAAACATTAAGGTCCACAGATTACCAACGTAGATAAATGTCTGTCAAATTCTAGTAAAGAGATAACATTTAATAAAACTAAATTAATTATGTTGTTGTGAAAACTCACTTTGGCCTCGCATCTCAGGCCTCAGGTGGATTTTGAGCTGTTTCTAATTATCTCCGAACTCCGATAGTGAATCACATTATCTATTCTGTTTACTTTGACTAGGTAGCCACTTTACATTTATTTACCACTGTTATGGAATACCTAACCAGCTCTGCTTTTTAAGTCGCCATCATCGTTATTACTTACCTAAATCACATTCCTACAAACGTAGTAGGTAGGTAGTTTATCAGACCTCTTTAGTCATTTCTCTGGCATACCTGTGTTTCCCCACATGAGTCGTTAATAAAGGTGTAATGAAGTGTGTTTAGATAACTTAAGCACTTCATTGATAAGATTATTCTTGCAATTTATAAAACTGCAGGGTCTGCAGGTGGCAAATTCCTGCATAACTATTAAAATGGAAGCGTTGAGGTTTGTCATTGTTCAAGCAATTTTGTGTTTTTGTTAGCCAAATCTGGAGTCTCGAATTACCCGCAAGGCTAGAAATATTTATAATTAAGTATAAGGAGATTGAATTACACGTTTCCCTCGAAATTCCCTTTCGATGTTTCCTTCACCGCTTTTAGAGCTGTGGATATGAAACACATTGTGCGCCTGTTTCGAACCCAAGACCTAAGAACCAGCTAAGCACTGCGGACACTATAGGCACCTACTGTTCAAAACAAATACACAAAAGAAAATATAATACTTAGTTGGTTTATTTTATCATTATTTTTAATACAATAATATATAATTTGGGTTAAATGCAATGCCGCTGCATCCAGATACAGTTTCTTATCTCGACAAGCCTGTTAGATTGAATGTAATATGTATTGATGTACAGACGCCACCACATCAAGCTACCCGAAACTGTAAAATTTTCCCAATCAACTTTGAACCTTAAGCTTTCGCGATAAAGTTGAAAATCTATAAAAGAAATTTGACAGATTGTAGTAGCTTGATGTGCTGGCGTCTGTACCAAACCGTAAGTACATAATATAACCTTCAGAAGATCAACAAGGAAACAGCATTGGCTTGCCTTGTAGGGCTAACAACACGTTTTGAGCTGATATGGTCGCCATCTTGTTTCTAGTGTTAACTGTTGCACTGCCCAAATGAGGGAGAATATCTGAAAAGAAACAGTTATTGAGAACTGCGGGCTAATAGCGTAACATACTAAAGTTCGTTTTCTTTAAGCCCAGATACTAATTTGACAGGTGTAATGTCAAATGTCTTGTTCCCACATAAATCTTTCCGGTAGACATCCCCTCGACATCTGAAAACTTACAGCAGTTGGGTAGCGAGACGAGCGGATGGTCTCCACTCATGGGCTCCGGAGTCACCACATCTAGTCCTGCTGCGAAGATCTGCTTCTCCACCAGAGCAGTGTACAGGGCGTCTTGGTCTATTATTTCTGAAAGCATTAAAAAACTATGATGAATTCATAAAAAAGCGCGGCTGCTGATGTCATGCATAGGGATCCAGTAACGGTGGAAAGATCCTCATCCTCCATAAAAAAGACTGGGAGATAATCCTCTGACCAGACGGGTGTTGTCTAGTGGGCTACTGACCTACTTTTGTTATCGGGTTTCTGGATATAAATATACAGGGTTATTGGTAAAACATTAACAACCTTCTAAGAGATCATTGTACTAATAATTATGAACAACTTTTACTATGGGACCAAACAAGAAATCGCGAAAAAAAATCAGCATTTTGACGAGTTATACGAACATAAATATAGGGAACAGCTGATTTCTTTTTCGCGATTTTAGGTTTGGTCCCATAGTAAAAGTTGTTCATAATGATGAGTATGACCTCTTAAGAGGTTGTTAATGTTTTACCAATAGCCATGTACCTATACATGTACCTATATTATATTAATCGGGCGGTTAACTCTGCTAGCGCGATGTAGGATTTACGTGACATCAGGAGGTGCAATGTGTAGTTCGTATGTGGCGTTCTAGATGCCGCCACAGGGTCATTTAGTTTTTTAGTAGGAACATTTCAGTACCTAGCAGGCCGGGGACTGGATTTGTGCCCACTAACTAGTTAATGGCATAAGGGTGTAATTATCAGTTGGGCATGCGCATACCGTAAGTATTGTTACAGCGTGATCTGTCTCGTATTAGTTGTAAAGACGCCAGCATATCAAGCTACTACAATCTGTCAAATTTCTTTAATAGATTTTCAAGTTTAATGCTATTAAAGCATGAGGTACAACGTTGATTGGGAAAATTTGTCAGTTACGGGTAGCTTGATGTGCTGGCGTCTGTACCTACTGCACTCGATTCGTTTAACACACTTTGAATCAAAATCAGAGGGTATTTGAAGAAATTCCTAATCCATTGCTTTATAGGTTTGTAAAAGTTGTCTGCTCAACAACGTAAATAACGCAATGAATGATTTTGAACTGTCAAAATTGAAGGCATTTCCATTGTAAGTGGGTTTACGCATGCAGTACAGGATGGGCAATCATGAGTGATCCTGATCACTGTCTCATAACTACCTTAGTTCAAGTACCCGTCCATTCTCTGTATGAGGCTCTGTTCGAGAGTATGTTCAGCGATGACCTTCCTGATAATAGGTAAAGAGAGATAAAACACAAGTATTTCCTTATCAAAACAAAACCTGCTTATTTGCTTACCTCCTCTCGCAATGTTGATTACTATAGCTGTTTTCTTCATCGTCTTCAGAGAGTCAGCGTTGATCAGATGTTTGGTCTCTTTCGTTAGAGGACACGCGAGGATCACGAAGTCACTCTCTTTCAGCAGCTGGTCGATTGGGACTCGTTCTGCTCCGAGCTCCTTTGCTGTAAGAGAAAGACGAACATTCTTAACTCATTATATCGTTGTGGTGATGATGGTGATCAAGACATCACCATCATTATCATCGGGTCAGCCTTTTTTTTTAACTGTGTTGGGCTCGGCTTCCAGTCTAATCGAATGCAGCTACCAGTATTTTACATGGAGCGGCTGCCTATCTGATTTCCACAACCCAGTTACTGGGTAACATGATACCCTTTGTCAAGATGTACCTTGGTCGTACCTATCTATTTTATATGCATTATCTATACTGCGTTCCCGATTTAATTTCCAAACATGTAAACAAATACGTGTTTTTGGAAAAACAAACTTTAAAACCTACACTTACAGTTCAGTTTGCGCTACTACATCAAACATTTTTAAGACTTTTTCAATAGCCTAGTCTAGTTTCTCTAGTCATTCTGAAATCAACTTATTTAGCACAAGTATAAAGTTTTTTTTTTTTTTTTTTTTTTTTTTTGTTCTTATCTGATATCAGTCAACCCTGACTATGATCAGATGTGTGGAAAGATACATCACATTTTTATGGAATCAGGACCAATGTCCAAATTCCACTTTAATCAGGCAGCACAATATCAGCTTTCTTGAGCCTCTTGGTATGATTTGGCATCAATAGTGAATGTGAGAGAGGATTTGGGTGGTTGGTTAATCGTTCTTTGTATTTCTCTAGGTAGCACTTCGCTTCTTCTAGGATCGTTGGAATTTCCAGGTGCTCATGGATTTCTGAGTTGCGAGCGTACCAGGGTGCCGCTGCCAGGACCCTCAGGATGCTGTTTTGACTTCTTTGAATGCACATGATGTTTGATTTGCTTGCGGAAGACCATAATTGAATCCCATAGGTCCATATTGGTTTTATGATAGAACAATAAACTCTAAGTTTGTTACTAAGGGTGAGTGAAGACTGTCTGCCAAGTAGCCAGAGCAAGTTCTTGAATCTGTAGTTTATTTCGGTTCTTTTTTTCTTCAGGTGATCCTTCCATGTCAACCTACGATCCAAGTAGAATCCCAGGTACTTCACACTTGATGATTGTGGTAGAGTGTCCTGACCCAATTTGACCGGGGCGCAATTTCCATGTTTGAGTGCAAAGGTGATGTGATGCGATTTGGGCGCACTTGCCTTTATACGCCATTTGTTTAGCCAGTCATGGGTCCTGTCAAGTTGATTTTGCAGCATGCTGCTCGCCATGTTGGCATCCTGGTCACAGGCCAGGAATGCGGCATCATCAGCATAGGTTGCTACAAATACGTCAGGGCATTGAGGGAGGTCGCTAGTAAATATATTATATAAAACTGGACCCAGGACGGAGCCCTGGGGTACCCCTGCTAGGCATCTGGCGAGAGGGGATCTAGCGTCTCGTAGCTTTACTTGAAATTGTCTATCACCAAGGTATGATTTCATTAGCAAGTAGAATGAATGGGGCAGGAGCAACTTTATCTTGCATAACAGTCCTTTATGCCACACTCGGTCAAAGGCTTGTTGGACGTCGAGGAATGCTGCCGAGCAATACTCCTTCTTTTCCATGCATTGTCTTATGGTGCGGTAGACTCGGTGTACCTGTTCCACGGTGGAATGTTGCTCACGAAATCCGAATTGGTGATCAGGTACAACTTGGTTTTCTTGTAGGTGAGGTTTCAGCCTGTTCAGGACGACCCTTTCCCATACCTTCGATAGTACTGGAGTAAGGCTAATAGGGCGGTAAGATGAAACTTCATTTTCCGGCTTTCCAGGCTTATGGATCATTACGATTTGTGATATTTTCCAGAGAGCAGGGACGTAAGAGGATCTGAGAGAGGCATTAATGAGGATAGTGAGAAAAACTACTCCCTTTCTTGGCAGCTCCTTAAGAATTTTCGGAGTAACAAGATCGAATCCGGGTGCCTTTTTGGAGTTCATCGTAGATATCAATCTAGACAGTTCCCGTGGGGATGTTGGTCGCAGTGGGGCACAAAGTTGCAAGTCCTGGTTGAGAATGGCATCAATTTCAGGATCATCAGGAA
Organism: Luperina testacea; assembly: GCA_927399505.1. NCBI lineage: Eukaryota > Metazoa > Arthropoda > Insecta > Lepidoptera > Noctuidae > Luperina > Luperina testacea. The sequence continues at coordinate 3,841,903 of OV656774.1, forward strand.
CTGCAGATTCGTTTGGCTTGAAGACATTGGCAAGGTGAGTGGCGAAAGCTTCTGATTTTTCTTGATCTGTACGAGCCCATGAGTTTTCTGATCTGATAGGGGGGAAGCTTTGCTGAGGTTGTGCCAAGTTCTTAGTTGCTTTCCAAAGGGAGTGAGTTCCTTTAGCTTCAGGGGTTATTCTCTCTAGCCTGTGTTGTAGGGCATCATTGGTAGATTTCGCAAGAAGGTCTTTCAGTTCCTTAATGGCGCGGTTAAGGCGGGTTTTGTCCCGTTCATTATGTGATGACTGCCAGATTCTACGAAATCGTCTCTTCTCTGCGATTTTTCTTCGGACTTCGATCGGGGTAGGTGTACTATGCGCAGAATGTTTTAATTCAGGGGTGTTGATCCACGCTGCCACTTGTAAAAGATTGGTGAAGTACAAACACGCGTCGTCTACGTCTTCAGGGGACTTCAGAGGTACGTTGAGATTAATGTTGTCTTCAAGGTACTCTCTAAAGCTATCCCAATCAGTTTTGGTGTTGTAGAGCATGTCATGATTTGGGTTACATTTTGCAGTTGTTTTATTCACTCTTAGTATGATTGGGGTGTGGTCTGAGGATCCGTCAAGGCTAGATTCTATTTGGGTGAATTTGTGGCATATGTTTTTTGTGACAAAGAAGTCAAGGAGGTCAGGTATTTTGTTAGCATCCGTAGGCCAGTATGTAGGTTCACCTGTGGACAGAGTTGACATGGTATTTGCAACGATACATTTTTTGAGTTCACGGCCCCTGGTTACGGTAAGTCTAGAACCCCAATCCGTATGTTTGGCGTTCCAGTCGCCACCTGCTATAAATCTGTTGCCTTGCGTCTTAAAGAACTCGGTAAACATTTCCTGATTGATTTTGTGTCTAGGAGGGCAATATACCGCCGAGATGTTAATAAGGCCTGATCTATCTTCTACTCTTATAGCCGTGGATTGTAGGTGTTCTGTCACAAAAGGTTCCAGAAGGCAGTGTTTGATGGTGTTTTTTATTACGATAGCACTGCCACCATGTGCTCTACCGTCCGGATGAGAGGTAAGGTACACGCAGAAACCTGAAATACGTATATCACTTCTTACGGTTGTGTGTGATTCTGATATCAGGCATATGTCGATCTTATTTTCTTTAAGGAAAACTTCTAATTCATTTGTGTTGGGTGCAATGCCATTGATGTTCCAAGCTGCTATGACTAAGCAAGTCATTTTGTAAGCTTGGTGACGAGGCTGGTGATTAGACTCACTAAGGAGCCTATTTGTTGTATTAAGAGGTCCATCTTCTCGCTCTGTTTGATTAGAATATGGTGTAGTGAATGATTCTGTTGTTGGTGAGGTTGTGGTAGCTCATGGGTTGCAGAGTTTGGTCCGGATGTTGCTTCAGCATACGATTTCTCATGAGTGTTCATTGGGGCTCGTACGTTGAAAGCAGATGTAGTAAGTGGAGCAGCTGAGGCGTTTGTCGTAGTTGGCGTATACACTCTTTCTCGTGGAGTGCGGCTTTTGTTTCTCCGAGCTAAGATCTCTTTATAGACTTCACAGCCTTTATAGTTGGCAGGGTGGTCACAAGAGCATAGTGCGCATTTGGCTGGTGTGGTTCTATCCTTCTTTGTGCATTCAGAAGTTTTGTGGCCTTCTCCGCATTTGACACATCTATGAGGTCTCATGCAATTGTTCTTAGAGTGCCCATATTGTTGGCACCGCTGACACTGAACAATGCTTTTAGATTTACGGGGGTCTTCTATTTTAACTTTTTGGTGGAAAATATATTGGATGTTCTTGACCTCGCGATTGTGAATGCTTTGTTTGACATTCACAAAGAAGGTTGAGGTGGGTTTTTTGTCCGAGCCATAACGAGCGTTAATTATCTCGCCTACGATTTCATTGTTGGAGGCTTCGACTGCTTCCCTTATAGCTTGATGAGGGGTAGTGTGGTGTAGGTCTTTGATAACAAAGCGGTAGCATTTAGCGTCTTTTGGTGTGAACGTGTGCCCAATAAGTCCATTTTCTCTAATGATATCGATGGTTTTTTTATAGGCTTCTATTGTGTTTATCATAACACGTATACTGTTCTTGTTGACTATCCGGTATTTAAATTCAGGTGGGCTAATGACCGTCTCTATCAGTTTGGTTAATTCCTTTAGGTCTTCTATTCCATACAATATGATCGGTGGAGGCTTAGTATCTTGCTTGGGTTGGTGAGTTTCGTCCTCTGTCAGGTCGATTGGTAAGCCAGCAAACCTGTTTCCTTTCTGGGTTGAAGCAGGCGGAGGTGACAGCTCCGTGACCTTTCGTTTTTTAGATGACGGTACACGCTGCCATGCGGGGGGCTGCTTTTCTATAATTGGCATTTGGGAATCAGTTGCTGTTTTGGCTGAAGTGAATAGTGTTGCGCCTGTATTAAGCATTATAGGCACAGTGGCTGTACTACATGCCTTGGGCGTAGGCTCAGTGAGTGAGTTAGATCTCTGTCTGGTAAAGAGAGAAGGATGGAATACTTGCTGGGTCATGGTCTTTTTGCTGCTTGTGGCGGCGGTTGCACGCGCTGGTTTCTTAGGTGATACTGGTGGTAGCGATTCATCAGTAATATTTGTTTGACTAGGAGCCTGATGCTCCACTCCAGTCATATTTCTACTAGTTTCGTTACTCATAGTAGATTAAGTTTCACAGCGGCAACACTCTTCCAAATGTCAGATGACATATTGACATGACAAGTTATGTAGAATTATAATTGTCAGGGAAAAGTAAATAGATATGCGGGTATGTGAAAAATCTTTGAAAAGACGATTGTCACTTCACAGATTTGATCACTGATTTCTTTTTAAATCACATGCACTTTTTGCTACTAACAATTTCACACAATTATCACTAACTAGAGTACATTTTTATTGCATTTCCAAACGCTATTATGCAGTTTAACACTCAAAATTGCGAACGTAACCAACAGCACTTTTACGCGTGTTGACAGTTGACACTTGACTTTTCATCAAGTATAAAGTTGATATTCTTTTATGTAGAAATAACATCAATTGGAAACCAAGATTTGATAGACCTTAGATATAGACGAGTGAGTTTTTCATTCACGGGTAGAAATCCCCAGGTGAACAAACACTTAGGCAAGAACCTACCAACCTTCTATCTTTATTATCATCATCGGTCCTCTTTACGAGTAGGTTCAGCGGGGTTATTGCGTAAAACAAAAACAGTAGGAATGGCTTTTAATTTGACATTTCAACAACATTCATTGCGTTACTCCCGTTGTCGAGCAGACAAATTTTTCGGACATACGATGCAATGGATTAGCTGACTGATTTAGATTGTGGTTGAAAGTGTTTTACGCAATTAGGGTGCTAGCTATTATAGCTAATTTAAATTGACACTATATAAATACATTTTTTTTTAACGTCGTGGTCGCTATCCCTTTTGTTGGCTGTATCCCCAATCGAATCCATACACACCTTGAGGTTTGTCTGTCCGTCCGCTGTATAGGAACCGGGCGACGTCGAACCCCCGCAGTCTGCGGAGCACTGCCTGCCCTATGCCGCCGAAGCCCACGATGCCCACCGTGCTACCTGCGATGTCCTGGCCTACCATCCATTGGACGCCGTACTTCCACTCGCCCCTGGAATACCAAGATGTTATTTTCATTATTTTCTGAAGATAACAGAAGAGAAGAAACCGCGTCTTTGAACGCGCCCGAATTTGAGCTCATGTTTCTCTTCATGATACTGGCCTGGCCCAGTATCATGACTCATGAGTCTCTAAGATCATGCCGTCGGATATAAACTAGTTTCAAAAAATAATGATGATGCTGTAAATGTGGTCAAGGCAGAACGCCGGGAAGGTGGTCAGAGGCAGCATGTACCAAGCGGTTCACAGTTCCACACTTCAGAAGACCGCATACCTCAGCACTGCTGAGCCAGCAGTGAGGGAACGAAGATGTAGCAAACCACTTCATATTTAGGTATGTTGATAGAATAAAACTCACGTTTCTAATTCCTGGACTCCTTCCTTGAACCTCCTTGCAGCTGCGATCACAAGTCCCACAGTGATGTCAGCGACGGCATCGTCCAGTACCTGCGGTGTGTTGCCCAGGAGAATGCCACGCTTCTTTACCTCTGGAATGTCGATATGGTCGGTGCCTGAAGACATTGTCGACACCGCCTTTAGTTGAGGACCTTGGGAGAGAGAAGATTTAGTTAAATTTATCGTTCCAGCTGTAGAAAATGATGTCTAAGATCGGTAAAGCGAAGATCAGCTCTAAAGATTGGTCAATTGCGAGATGTTTTTGGCCCATCTGTAAACCTACTGTTACTATTTCAGGCTTCGTTTACAAACTCACAATTTCTCAAAAAATTTAACTAGATAAAAAGGACTCTCTTTTTAACCGACTTCAAAAAAAGGAGGAGGTTCTCAATACGCCGTCATTTATAAACCGAGTTGGAAAAATCTTTTTTTATTTAAACTTTATACTTGCAGATTGTTCCCATTTTTATCCATATCCAGTTCTGATGATGGGATCCATGAGGAATTGAGGGAACTCCTCAAATATTATGGCACACCTATAGCGATTTGGGTATTTCTTATACTAACTCGTGCATTTGCTCTCGGAAACCACAATTTGGTGAACTGATTAAGAAGACCACGATGGCCACCGGAACTACTCAATAATAAGTATTTCACGGGTTGCGATTCGATTAGTTTAATATGGTTGCTAAGCAATCTATGCTCATCATAATGCGAATGGTTGAATGGAGCTGATGGTGGAATACTGGGAAAACTCTTCAACAATAACGTCCCTGCATTGGGAAAAGCAATATTTTGTAAAAGGCGATGGGCAAGATGACATTAGCCTATTGTAACTTAGATACATTATAAACAGACCCACTAAAAAGCGAGAAATAAAAGACACTGACTTCCGAAATTAAAGTTATTTTTCACTTTGTAGTATTTTTGAAAGTCGGTTATTTTTTTTTTATTTTTATTCCATGAATTTGAATTTATTCCATGAAGAACGCACCTGCCAAGTCCAATATTTCCCCAGTTAGTTTGTGCTTGGTATTCCATATTATAGCATCGTATCCACCGATGCTGTTCTTAATGTCTGGCAAACTCTGTGGCACGTGGTCCAGGTGCAATAATACTGTGGTTTCAACTCTGCAAATAATATTAATATTGATAGGTGCACAAGAAATCATAGACCGTCTTGAGGATAGCGCCCATATTCTAGAATCTAGAAGCAAAGTGACATCTAAAAACAAAGTGACATCTAGAAGCAAAGTGACATCTAGAAGCAAAGTGACATCTAGAAGCAAAGTGACATCTAGAAGCAAAGTGACATCTAGAAGCAAAGTGACATCTAGAAACAAAGTGGCATCCACCAATCCTCACAGAACCCGCGAGGTCGATGTTACAACTTACTACTAACGACGAATCGCACAGAGAGGATGCCTGAGTCCCAGCACTCAATACTCAATTTTTTTTGCATTCCACAATGAAAACTTAGGGTGGTAGGTTTACAAAGACAGTCATGATCATTGTGGACCCTGTCAGTTACAGCACTCACAGCAAAGTAGCGAGAGAGTAGGCTTTAATTGCTTGATCACCGCTAATGAGACACAATTATGTAATATTATATTGTAATGGGCCGCCAGAGGCCAATTAGTTGTTAGACTGCATACTATTATAACGAATTATTTTTTATAGCACTAGTTCCGCACTAAGCCGCGGGCGGAAGCTAGTATAGCCATAGTAGATAAAAACTATTCTATGTCCTTCCCCGGGATACAATCTATCTCTCTGCCAAATTTTGACGAAATCCGTTCAGTGGTTTAGGCGTGAAAAGGTAACATACAGACAGACAGAGCTACTTTCGAATCTATAATATTAGTATGGATTTTGGGAGCGTGCATAAGAAATAAATGTGGATAGTGTTTTTTTTGTAAATTGTGCTTTAAAAAATTATGAGTATTCCTAGTTACTCACTTGTTTTTCAGTAACTCTAAACCAGCGGCTGGGAAAGTCTTGTGAATAATTAGAATTTTTTCTAGCGACATCTTCCGGATATTTTTACACAACAAATTAAATTATTTGGATCACTTTTATTTAATTAATACTACTTTATCGAAGACTTCCTTTTCTAAATGACTCGGTCAGATGTACCTATAGATTATCATCAGTATGCCGTAATTATTAAACATCAATGCGGCTTTGTTTTGACAAATTAGGTCCTTATGTTACCGTATCGTTAGCAGATAAATAAATTATGACATATATTGTGACGTTACGTCATAAATATAATAATACGTTTATCAACACAAACTAGACTTGTACAAGTAATGATAACATTGATAATGAAAACGTTCAACTTTTGGAATTGTAACCTTGACTTTACTAAAAGCGCCATCTAGTGGCAAATAGTAAAATCAGTGTTTTGAAGGAAAAATGTAGTTTTCTATAAATTATCCTTAATTACTTACTTGTTTTTCATTAAGTTCAAACCGGCGACTGGGAAACTTTTGTTAACAATAACAACTCGGCCTAGCGACATCTTACGGCTATTTAAACACAACTAATGCAAAAAAATACATAAATTATACAATACCTACCTACTAAGAGTACTGTACTAGGTACGAGTGCCGGTGATACTAAAGTGAAATGTTGCCACTGCCCTTTTGTTAAAAGTAGGTAACATAACATGAGTCAAAAAGAAACATTTTATTTTTTAGGGAATATTTGCTTAAATAGCTCAGAAAACTGTTTTTTCTTCTTTGTACCAAAATTTTGGATCGGCCGATTAGTCGAAATCCGAAAAAAAAAACATTTTAAAATAAAATCTGTACTTAATTATTTTTAGTCTGTAATATAATTTAAACACAAACTCATACTTAATTAAACATACTCGTTTAATAATTACCACATAGAACTTAGAAGTTAGAACCTAGAATATACTTTTTGAATAGTATAATTTATTATACTCGTTCTGCAAGTTCGCGAAACGGCGAGAGATAAAATCATCGGTACGCAATTACGCATGGCTATACTTCAAGCTATACATGTAAGTCTGCAACAGACTGTCGTTCTTAAAATTACACTAATATTATAAAGGCGAAAGTTTGTGAGTGTGTGTGTGTGTGTGTGTGTTTATATGTTTGTTACTTCTTTACGCTCAAACGGCTAGACCAATTTTGATAAAATTTTATATGGAGGTAACTGACACCATGGCTCAATAGAGCAGTGGTAGCCCACTGGAAACGGCCGCGACTTACTGGAAAACACTGTGAGGAAACCGGCATGTCCTACAACCAAAAACTGCTTACGTAATACTTGAACGGCCCCTCCGTATCGACAACAATTTAGTTGATTTTGGTTGGAACTCATGGCAACCCTTGCCATGAGTTCCAACCAAAATCAACTAAATTTTGTAGAAAATCCGAAAAAGTAAAAAAATAAATACCGCTGACGTAATCACCATCCAGACCCCGCATCCCCCATGTCATCAAAAATAAGCAAAGCAAAAAAGTAGTGCTTACGTAATACTTGAATGGTCGTAATACTTGAATATAGGCTACTTTTTATCCCTATATTACCACGGGATCGAAATGTACGCGGGTGAAACCGCGGGGCGCAGCTAGATTGAAATATTTTTCAAGTACGAAATGTAACTTGTAATAAGTAACACCTTGCGCCGTGTAACATCGAAGTAACATAACAGGGCCAAAAGTAACGTAAAATGTTACAAAAGTTACATTCTGACAACACACTAAACAAGCAAGCATTATTTTTCATTCTTACGTAACCTTGGTTAAATTAAAGCGCCATCTACTGACGAGTAGCAAAAGTTTTGAGGTTCAACTATGTTCCATATAAAATCAATAGATGGCACTAATTGTTTTGTCTTCCAGGTGTTCCAGTGAGTTTGTGAAGATGTTAGAATATTTTTTGCTCTGATTCTTGTGATTAACTCAAGTGTAATAGTTTTTATTTTGACAGTATGAAGTAGTTGCCCTAGGAAACCGCGAAACCGCGTCCACCAGCTAGTACAACCAACAAAACAGTAAGTATACTTACAGCTACTATAGCTATACAATAAAAAAAATCTTTCCACTAAGTAAACATGCGAGTTAAAAACTTCATTAAAAAGTGATGTACTACATACAAGATGTGACAACAGCTAACGACATGCTAACGACAATATTGCTTAAAAAATAGTTTTCAGTACCTTCCTAACATGTCTGTAGGTGTTGGTAGGTATCTCTTTTTTCTGACTGTAGGTACAGACGCCAGCACATCAAGCTACTACAGTCTGTCAAATTTCTTTAATAGATTTTCAACTTTATCGCTAAAGCTTAAGGTTCAAAGTTGATTGGGAAAATTTGACAGTTTCGGGTAGCTTGATGTGCTGGCGTCTGTACAACAATAAGGAGAAAGCTGTCTATCGTCACATTAATAACATTATTTCATATACTTATCTATATATCCAAATAACATAGCATAAGCATAAATTAGCCTATAATGTTCCCACTGCTGCCACTGCTGGTACACAGGCCTCCTCTCTGGGAGAGGGAGTGGGCCGTCCCTAATCCACCACGCGGGCCTAGTGCGGGTTGGTGTAGTAAAAGTGCTCAGTGGTGCACACCCCCACCCTATTTCAAGTTAAACAAATATTAACTTTATTTCAATGACAATCACCGACTACGAACGTACAATACCCGGCGATAAATATTGCACATCGACCTTTGGAAAGAGACAATCGGCTAATTTCGGCTTCGTAGAGCGTTATCTCTGTCGCACGAAATACAAACAGTCCGGTATCTATTAGGAGCTGTTAAGGCCAGGTATTCCGAGCGCTGTAGGTATTTAACGCATACCTCAGCCCCCGCAAGGAGTAGCGATACGTAATAAGTTACGATGCGCGGGGACGCGCGCGCCAAGCGCACCGCTCATGAGTTCACGAACTCGAGTAGGTACTAAGTTGCGTCACAGAGTAGAGCAATGCAGTAGATCAACTTGAATTGATTAGTATAAGTTTATTTTGTTTTATTTTTCTAGTAGTAGTTATTTTTAAGGTTATAGATAGATTAGATACGTATTGTATAAACTTGATACTAATTATTAAAAATAATTTGTATACTTTTTTTTTATAAAAAGGATTTAAAATCTGACTGACTAAAATCAAATATTCGTGCTACAGTATAAAAAATCAAGCAGCTGTAGGCACACTTACTTTAGGAGAATTGTGTTACAATTCTTGAATTACAATATCAATGCATATTGTAATTCAAAAAAGCTTAGAGGTATAAATGTTCGTCTCGTGTAACACATAATGTGAAGCGTGACTGTGTGAGTCGTCAATAAAATAAAAATAAAGTATTTTTATTTTGACGTGACAACGTCTAATAAATCGATGTAGCTGGTTGCACTCACGAAAAAACATGGCTCATGTAGCGTTACCTCGCGGCCTCGCTCTGTAGCGTTCCATGGCGGCTTGAAGTGCAAGCGAATATTAACAAATGCAATGCAATTATTCCATCAGTATTTTCTTATGACGTTGTCACGTTCAACTATCGTCAGCAAACCGACTTTACAGACAACCGATTTTTTTATTAAATTAAAAGTAAACACTTTTATATCTGTAAATTATCCAACTCTGCTGTCAAATAAATCGATATGATGCGTTTTTCTTGGAGCTGTGTCATCAGGTAATTCATGTCAACAATTCGTCGTCCACTGATGGGCGTTGATAGTCGTGTTCGATTTCGTTTTCAACGCTTAGAGTGTAGTTTTCAATTTCCTCCATTGTTCTAAAAACAGATTATTTTAATATAACCTATTGAATTCCACATAATTATTATGTAAAACAAAAAGTAGCAACTTACTCATTGATATTATTATTAGGTGATAGGTACATTATTATGTTCATCTAAAGGTATTTCAGCATGTGTGACATGGGCATTGGCAGCATGAATAGTCGTTCTGTAACAATAAAATATATTTTTTTGTTTCAATATTCATAGTTGTTAGTAAATGCGATAATTATCGGATATATAAACTTACGCATTTTACGGGCTATTTACTTATGCCTATGGCATGCCGTAGCATGTTTTAGTCTGATTTTAATTGAATCGGTTAAAACAATATAATTGATTATTAATAAGTACAATACAGTTACTTACTCCTCAATCCTAAGATTATTCAAGTAAACCATGCTCTAAAGTCATCAATGGAGACACTTTATGCCCTTCCGCATGCTCTATTGATCTGAAACACAAAAGTTGTTTTTGACTTGTTGGTAATTAACAAGTAAAATTTTAAAAAACTTTCTTATTATTAAACCAGTCTGTTTAATAGAGACAACTGCATTGAAATCGATTCATCCGTTTTCCGTTTAGGAGCTACAATGCCAAAGACAAATACACACGCACACTGACATACAGACAGTTATACAGAAACAAAGATACGCAAACAGTAATAATAATTAATAAATAGGTACTTTAATTTTAATAATAAAGTAGGTATGTATGTGACCCCCACATAGGGACCGTTCAAGTATTACGTAAGCAGATTTTTTGCAATTATTAGCCCCCCCTCCCCCTCGTCAGCACAAGTAAGCAAAGCTCTTACCCCCCCCCCCATGCTTACGTAAACATTGGTACATGCATGCAATCAATAAAGAAACCAGAACACATTGAAAAAAATGTGTTCTGGTTTCTTTATTGATTCATGAACAGCAGTTATATGCGTTTCGTTTTCAAGCATAGACAAGTAGGGTTGCCATATGTGTTCAAACCAAAATCGACTAAATTTTGTAGAAAATCCGAAAAAGTAAAAAAATTAATACTGCTGACGTAATCACCATCCAGACCCCCCTATCCCCCATGTCATCAAAAATAAGCAAAGCAAAGACCCCCCCGCCCCCCTGTAGTGCTTACGTAATACTTGAATGGCCCCATACATACGTACCTACTTAATTTAAGTATATGTATTTAATTTCTTTATGTAATTTTTATGGTGTTACAATAACAAGTGAGATACTATTTAATTCAAATAGTAAAAATAGAGAATGTCTTTAAAAGAAATAATATAAAAAAACTTACTCGATATTCGCCGAATCATTAGTGGATACATGCGCACTGCGCTTGGCCTGCAACTGCATTGCTCTAAAACATTAAAAACCCACGTAAACATTTCAAGCCAAGTTTCTTTTATTATTCCATTTGGAGTGGCATAATTAATAATAAACATGCCATAACAAAAGCTCGAGTGAATTCTACACACTGTTCCTCTTGCAAATAAATACTGAATAAAATTATGCATTGGAGAACTTCTCTATAGCCAAACTAGCCATTGATTTTTTTATGTATTTCAAAAATCTTAGCGTTCTCTAGTAGTACTGATATTTTTATACTGTGACTCACCACATTACAATACAAATAAAACATTTAGGTAGGTACTTACTTCTTCACATATCTTTGGAGTGCATTCTTTCTATTTGTTTCTTTTATTGCTTTACACGACTTTTTTTGCCTGCGTTGTTTATTGCCCATTATAACTAACAAACAAACTCTCAAAAACAGATGATAAGTTTCGCGAAGTTGTCGCGGAAAAAACTGACACAGGTCCGTCGTCCATAAGCGCCAGCACGCGACTGAACGGCCCCGTAGGAGCCGCCGCGGGCGCTTTTAATTCATATTTAAACTTAGTAATTAAGAAAATCATTTTATCAAGTCAAACTCTGCGAATTTGTCTATAACTTATTAGTTTCTTTAATATAGTACAAAAATTAAATGTAAAAAGTCAGTAATATAGTCATAATATTGAAAAAACGTTTTAAAAAGGGGTAACTTTGCGATTTTTTTCTATCGTGTGAAGGTCATCAGGTCTTGCAACTGAATGCGATTTTGTCTAGACAAGATCCTTAACTAATACAGATATATTTTTTTTTAATTTAAAACCCTATATTCTTTGTCTCAGATTGTTTTAAAAAACTTAAATTCGGGGCCACCTAGCCTTAAAACCATTATGATTTGCTTCTTTTGATAATTATTTTTATTCTTTGTATAAAATACACCAATTTCCAAAGGTCGATGTGCAATATTTATCGCCGGGTACTGTACGCTCACAGTTGAGTATTGGTTCATAGACAAGAGAGGCCATATTGTTACCTCCCTCTTGTTACCGTTGATAACGATCATCCTCCTCATCATCAACATGTCATCAACGATAACTTATTACATAAGCACTATAGGCAGATTGATTTGGATAGGAAATAATGAAAATAGGTTTTAGGTATATCAGAGCTAGGTAACAATATGGCCTCTTTTGTCTATGAACCAAAAGACAGCTGTGTGCGTACGTTCGTAGTCGGCAATGGGATAAAAATACATTAAAATCTCAATGGGTACGTAACTTAGGTACCTAAATATCATGTAATTGTCCACTGTGATGCCAGATGTTATTTGGAACGTGTGGCGAACAGCGGTGGCTCAATAGAGCAGTGCCCACCCAAGTAGCACAAAATAGCTTTATAATCGATGGATAACAGAATTAGCATATTATTATAGCTTTATAAGAAGTTACATATAGGCATTATAAACCACTATACAGCTCTTGTAATGCTAATTTGGGCCCCAAATTATACAGCCTTAAGTGTAAGAATGGCATTTTAGCAGCATTATATTGGTTGTCTACCGGAATGATAAACGCATTATAATGGGCTGTGAAAACAGGTTAAAGCAGTGCGCATATGTTAAATGCGGCTCTTATACAGCTTGTACCATTACAAAGGCAAAATAAAAACATTTTCAAATATTATTTTTAATTTCTGTTATTATTAATAAATCTTGTGTAAAAAGAACATGGATACTTTCAACAAAAAAATATAAGTGCTACAAGGCAAGTAATTAAACTCTTGTTTTTGTTCTCTATGAGTGAATTAAGGTTGCGATTATCAGTTTACTGTGAAAGTATGTATATATTTGAATCAAATATTTCATGCGCCTTCAAATTAAAGAGCTATTTATTACAAAAATTTTATAAAAATATGTGGAATTGTAAAAAAAATTGTGCTCTTACGAAGAAATCTTTAGTTTTAGTCATTATGATACCTGTATTGTACCGGCCGGTCAAAACCATAGGTTGAAGTCCTTTCTAAAGGACTATTTACCATAAAATTAAATTTTAAATATTATCGATACAAAAAGCAAAATGGCGTAAGCATAATTAAAAACTTTAGGCATGCGGATGGCCGGTATACGACTTATTGCTTGTTAAAATTCTTTTCATTATACGTTTGTATAGATAAAGGCTATATAATATTATGATGAAATGCTTTTAAAATGCTGGCATTAAAACAGCACCAATGTACACCGTTAAACAGTTGTGACCCATGCGAAAGGTCGTTATAAAACATAGAGCAGTTTTAAAGAATTTTAAAATGCTTTTTAATAGCCTACGCCGTAATTAATGCTTACATACGGCCTACACTTTTGTATAATGCTTACAGCTGTATTAGAAGCTATGTAGAGACATAAATTATGTCTAAAATAAAACCTTTAGCTGCACAAAAGATTGAAAAAGAGGATTATATAGCTTTAGGAACTACAAAGTTAATAAAATGCTGTTATACAGAAGCAAGACATTGCTAAAACCCTTCAAATTCTATAACGAAGCTAGAAGAAATTTTCTGGTCATCACTTTTTCCATTATATCGATTTTGTGTTACTTGGGCAGTGGAAGCGGCCGCGACTTACGGGAAAACACTGTGAGGAAACCTGCATGTCCCACAACCAAAAATTCGAAGACATGTGACATCTAATCTGCGTTCGCGATTTATTTGCCAAAAATGTAAACAAATATGAATTAATAGAAAAATAACTTTAATTCCTACACAATAAAGTTTAGTTTACGCTACAATTTCAATCATTTTTATAACTTTTTCAATAGTGCTAGTCACTCTGTTATCAACAGGAGCTTTTAAAACACTATAAAATAATTGTAGGTACACATTTATAGGTATCCAACCATGTAAGGATTTGGCACGAATATAAATTGATGTAGGTAGTTTTATTTTGATGTTCAATGAAAAAATGTTCCATACAAGTAAATAAGTTACTGTTTTGCTTATGAACCGTTGTAAACATCACTTAATAGCTACAATACACGAACTGCAATTACAAGTAGCGTCTACTTACGAAGAGCGCCCATAATTCGACGATACAATTACAATATATTTAGAGAGTCGTTTTAATAAAACTATAAAGACGTGCTACAAGGAACTGCTGTTAGAATTAAATTATTGTTGCGTTCGGCAACTTGTAAGTATCCTGACATGTGTGGTATTGTGATAGCAGATGTACAGACTATGGACTATGGAGCTGGCAATATTTGTACTTACAGATACGAACATGCCAATGCTCCATCGTAAACTCTATGTAAATGCTCTTTATCTTACCTCCTTGATGCTAAATGTTACCCTCCTATTATAAGGGATAAATTGTTGCTAGTTAGCAGAATTAACGCTTATGTTCGCTGTAAAAGGAAAAGTATGAGGATTTAATAGAGTTCCATTCTTTTTTAATGGCCAACAAATAAGTAAAGGTGTTTGGATCACTAAGGCTTTTTGCCCGTTGCAGTGTACGCAGAGCCTAATATAAAGAGTCGTTTTTAGAATAAGGTCTTTCGTAATCGTAATTTTACGTTTTTTTTTTTTTGTTTTAGACGTTTAATAGAAAGCGATAGTATAGACAGATGCATTTGTGATAGTAATTCTAAAGGTGGCTTTCGAGACGATGTTTATAACGGCTGAGATATCTTTAAGTCGATAAAGTTTACCTTGTTGCCTACTAACACGGTTTTGTTGGTCTTAAATAACTTTAATAATGTGAATGCTTTCAGCATTAATAACAAGAGTCCATGTAGTTAGTCTACTAGGAAAAAAAAATAGTTTAATAACTAAAATCCGACTACTGAAAAGGATGAAACAAGAAAGTACCTTCCCGTGGTCGCATGCTACCATAGCTTAATGTATGTCAGTACAGCGGCATGCGACCGCGGAAAAGTACTTTCTTGTTTCAATTTTTTCAGTATACTTAGTCGGGTTTTAGTTTTTAAACTTATTTTTTATTTAATTATTTTGGGGCTTATTTCAGTAATATTTATATTTTTGAAATGTGTTAATTAAGCCCTTTCATTTGATACCCAACAAGGCACCATCCCAAAATATTAATTTTTTAATTCATTATTCTATGTCCTCTAGAGTGCGCCACATTCAATTTAGTGTGACATCACATAGCCTATAACCAGCGGACGGTCAAGACTCTTATAACGATACCTCATTTGTCAAATTATTATAAGTACTTTTGATGTTTTGAGGGAACAGATACATACATACATACCGGTCAAAATCATAACCCTCCTTTTTGCTTCGCCGTAGTCGGGTAAAAAATGATCGTATCCAGGCATAGAGCTAGATTCTGAAACGACAGCAGTAGCACTTGCGATCACTGGTAGAGAGAGATACCATGGTATGTACAACGAGGTAGTCAAACACGTATTGACATTGACATCCATACTTAATATTAATATTTTAGGTACATAATATTTAATCCATACTTACTAATGTTATAAATGCAAGAGTAAAGGCTCCTGCAAACAGGCGCGACGCGCGACGCGAATCGCACGCGACACAGGCACCGCTCGTTGCGCGACTTGCGGTGCCTTTGTGTCGCGTGTCGCGTCGCGCCTGTGTGTACGAGCCTTAACTCGTCTTTTATACCTTTTTACGCCTTAACGGCTGAACGGATTTGGATGAAATTAGGAACACAGGTAAACTTAGACTATGACCTGGGTTAGGATAGGTACTTATTATCCCAGTAGTACCTACGTTACGGCAAAGCCGCGAGCAAAAGGTAGTACATTACGTAGACTCTTTGCTTTTTTTCCGCGTTACTCTTACTTCCAAACAGAAGAGCATCGAATCGCTTTGAGATGTTACTGGGTCAACTTCAAACTTGGGTTGTCAAGTTAAAAGATGGATCGCGGTAATTTTCTCCATAGTTTTGGCAAATGAATATCAGATTTAGGTCAAGGCTGCTTGTTAAGTATTTTTTGGTTATTGGGTCGAGGCAGCTCAGCACTCTAATTGCGAAATACACTATCAACAACAATCTGAAGGATATTGCTAATCCATTACTCGTTAGGGGGCGTCCATAAATTACGTGAGATGTTTAAGGGGGGAGGGGGTCGAGTCAAATCTCATCTAATCTTACGTTGGAGAGAGGGGGGGTCTCGGCAAACAACACGCAATTTTTTTCTGATTGAAACAAAAAAATTATACTATTTCGGTCCATTTAATCCAGATTGTACATGCTTAAGATTTAATTTTAAGCGTATATCGATTAAGATCATTCACTAATTCATTCGAAAGAAAATAATTTCATTTATACTTTGACGTTATACATCTACTGACTGTCAAACCACCATATTTGTTTTATACCAAATAACAATCCAACGCGTTTACGTAAGAAACCCACATTTTGAAAAATCTCACGTGAGATTGGGGGATGGGGGAGGGGGTTGAATAAAATCTCACGACATCTCACCAGGGTGGGAGGGAGGGATAGAAAATTAAAAAAAACACCTCACGTAATTTATGGACGCCCCCTTAGGGGAAAAATTACACCCATTTTTAACCGACTTCCGAAAAGGAGGAGGTTGTTTATAACATTTTGTCTGCTTAATAACGTAATAACGCAATGAATGATGTTAAACTGTCAAAATGAAAGCTATTGCTACCTTCTGTTAGTGGGTTATGCAGTTAGGCTGTTGGTACAGACGCCAGCACATCAAGCTACCCGAAACTGTCAAAGGTCATGGCCCATAATCCGACCCGGTTCAAAAATGTTTTTGTACAAAAACGAAAATGGTGGTAAATAATGCAAGCATAACCCACTTTTCATTAATGTAAAAAAAAAAAAATTCGTTGGAGAAATCTTGCAGCAGACCAATAAAAATTGGATAATAATTAGCGGTTTCGCCTGTCTGTAAATTATTTTATCCATGGAAACATGTCACTTGGGTAAAAAGTATACTATGTCCGACTCCAAATCAAAAAATATAGGAAGTTGTGCCCATATTGTGAGCATAGTGTACTTTTTATCCTGGGCCAGACATCAAGAAAATATTGAAACACCTGCGGCTTTCTTGCACAATGTTTTAGACATTGATGGGGCTGAATAAACATAAAAAAAATGTATTTTATTTTCTCCTCCCTAAAACCACAAGTTATAAGTTAAGTTTTCATACTAGGTAAATAACATTTTTTTTTTATTATTATTCTTTCATGATCCCCATGAGCCACAGGCCACAGCAATGCGCCACTTATCATTGAAAAGTATAATCATTTGTCTTTGATTCCCGCCATATTTTATTTCTGTACGCCGTGGGTATATTTTTCACACTAAATGGGCCATTACCTTTTCTAAATCAAACTTGAACCTTATGCTTTATCGATAAAGTTGAAAATCTATTAAAGAAATTTGACAGATTGTAGTAGCTTGATGTGCTGGCGTCTGTACGTACCTACAGGTGTTATGAGTTTCTTTCGACATTAAACTGTTTGAAAGCCGTTTTTGAACGGTAGGTATCGTAGTTTATTTACAAAATCTTGGCATTTCAGATAGAGCTTTGTTAATTCCTGAACTACCAAATAAAAAGTTTTGAATAAAACGGAACCCGAAGCCAAATAAAATCTTATTTTCTACGAAGCTCTAGAGAAAGACCATAGAGAAAACTAAAAGAAAAACTTGCAGAATAAAGTAAACAAATGAACATCTGGCAGCGAGCTCAAACGCAATATAATACGATTAAAATGAAAATACTATTGCATCCCTACTTCCCAAATACGGACTGTCAACTCCTTCTTTTCCTCGAATTGTTTTCCAGATAACCTGACCAGTTTTAAGAAGTTACTAAGTTCAATGAATGCGTAGATGAAAGAGGGTAATTTAATTTGGTTGTGTTATTCGAGGGTTGAGGTTCTATCGACCGTTGATGGCGCCAAACTGGCGGCAGTGGCTTGAGGAAATGCTAAAGGGTATTTCCTCATTGAGTTAGATCCTATAATTTTCTGGTTTCTATGCAGATTAAGGTATGTTTGCCAATAAATTATAGTGGGAGGAGTTAATAATTATTTTGAAAGGAAATACAAATCTTATTGCTGTGCATTGTTTGTCAAACGCAACAAACGACATTAAAAAAGTGTTGATTTTTAGCCTAGTTTGACAAAATGACTTAATTTAATTTGATTTCACGGATCTTAATTGATATTATTAATTTTTTACTCATGTACAGACGCCAGTACATCAAGCTACCCGAAACTGTCAAATTTTTCCAATCAACGTTGAACCTAATGCTTTACCGATAAAGTTGAAAATCTATTAAAGAAATTTGACAGATTGTAGTAGCTTGATGTGCTGGCGTTTGTCCCTATCCCACAGTATAAAAAAATTAATGGTTAAACGAACTTACCTTAAGTGATGTTCGACCATAATTATACGAGACGTTACATCCGAAGAGATTTAATTACTTCGTAGTTTCACTTCTTAATGTATAGGCGTCGCACATAATTTTTAGAGCTGTAGAAATAAAAATCAAAATTATTAAATTCTAATTGGTTGTGAAACGATATCCTTCGCCCGTCGACTACAGCGCCCTCTCCGGTGAACTTCATTCTTTTTAGAGACATTCATCTCGTTTGATGATTTTTTTTTTTTTTTTTTTTACATAAGGGCTTTAGTTTATGGGTCCGGGTGGGACTTTAAATCTCTTCGGATGTAACGTCTCGTATAATTATGGTCGAACATCACTTAAGGTAAGTTCGTTTAACCATTAATTATACTTACGACGTTACATCCTCAAGATTTAATTACTTCGTAGATGTTCAGCGCTTTCATTCAAACGAGATTGATAAGGATAAAATAAAAACGATTAAGTACGTTAACTAAACAAGTAGAAATATGTTTATTAAGTAAACAATAAACTAAAAAACACAGAAATTTTGACAAACAAACAAAAATTGCATCCTCTGCATAGTAACAAATGTACCTTCTTATAATCTTATCTAATCAATTTTTACCTTAATTTAAATATTGTAAATTGCCTCTGCAAATGCATTGTCCTCATTAACTGTAATCGGACGATTATAGAATTTGGCAAATGTTAATGAATTGCCAGACCAACCTGCGGTTCGTTTAATTATGTCCACTGGAACCCCTTTACGACTAGCCGCCGAGGTGGACGCGTGGCGGGTGCTATGTGCTGTAAAAACCCCAGTATCAATACCACTTTCAGTCAACACGTTTCTAATCCATCTACTTATAGTGGCAGCACTAGCATTATGGATTGGTTTCTTGGCAGTAAGAATGAGTCTATCTGTTAGCGGTTGGCTTCTATAAATCTTAGTCGCCTCAATATACGAGGACAACGTCTTTGCAGGACAGATTTCTTCTCTACTAGGGAAAAAAGGTAGAATTAAATTAGGCGCCAATCTGTTTGGGGCCGAGGTTTTGATTAAATCATTTATGTTTATGTCTATCCTCGTGCTGCTTACTTTAATACTAGACAAGCGTATCAGTGATAGAGTCTGCACACGTTGTGCTGTCGACAACGCGAGTAGAGCAACTAATTTTTTGGATAAAGAGGCCAGAGGTTGACTCTCGTTCGGGTAATGATTTGAAAGATAATCTAATACAAGATTAGGATCCCATGTAGATTTATATCTTGGGAAGGAAGGTTTAGTCCTATAGACTCCTTTCATAAACCTTATAATTCTATCATCTTGACTTATACACTTACCTAGTATTAATGCAAGTGCAGAACGACAGGTATTGAGGCTTGAATAATTTGAGCCTAAGTGATATTCATTGACCAAAAATTCTAGGATGTTAGGAACACTGTTATTAAAAACATTAATCTTCTTTTCAATACAAAAATGCCACCATTTTTTTAAAACTACATTATATTGTTTAAGTGAGCTGTCGGCTAACGATGATATTATTATTCGAATAGCACTCTCTGGCAACGATTGTTTTAAGTAAGATTGCTCGATAATACTGACGACACCAGGGTAAGTCCTTTCCAAAGTGGGTGTGGAGTCCTGAAAGGTGATAACAGCAATGAGGGACTCGGTTCAAAATAAATAACTTCATTTTGGGTTAGAGATAAAAAGAGTGGGTACCATGGCTGGCTAGGCCAATAAGGTACTACCATTATCCCAGTGGCTTTATCTGTCACTATTTTTCTTAGGCATTTAAGAATCAGTGAAAACGGGGGAAATGCGTAAAAATAACAAGGTGACCAGTCTATTGTGAATGCATCTATATTATATGCTGAAGGGTCTCGTTTCCACGATATGTATTTCTTACATTTCGCGTTCAGTCGCGTGGCAAACAGATCAATTTGAGGTGTTCCGAAAGTAGTTGTGATTTTATCAAAAGCAAATGAAGCTAAGTCCCATTCAATGTCAATATTAAAACGTCTCGATTCCTGGTCGGCTTCTGTGTTATCTTTAGACTTAATGTAGGAGGCAAACACAAAGAGTTTCCTTTGCTCACACCATTGCCAGATTTCTCTGGCTACGTCATTAAGGTGAGTATATTGAATTCCTCCATACTTATTTATGTAAGCGATAGCTGTAGTGTTGTCAATCCTAAGTAGAATTTCTTTATCATAAAGGTCTTTAGCAAAGCATTGTAAGCCTATAAGGGCTGCTTTTAACTCTAAAAGATTTATTTGTTCTTTGGATTCTGTGACACTCCACAAACCATGAGCACGTACTCCGTTGCAATAAATACCCCAACCCGTGAGAGATGAATCTGAGAAGATTTCAAGAGCATACCTACCACAGCGTATTGGATTTTTTAATGTTAAAATATTATTTTGCCACCAGGAAAACTCTGACTTCAGGTTGGGTGAAAGGATCATGACACAATCATAGTTGTCCTCAGAATTACTTAGAGCTAGAAATTTTTCACGCTCGAAGCGTTTTGTATATAACCAACCATAACAAATTGCTGGGCAAGCTGAGCAGAGTAATCCAAGATACTTTGCAAAGTCTCTTATTGTTATTGAATTTTTCCTAGCAATTCTTTTTGTTTGGTCTAATATATTTTGACGTTTTCTATCTGGCAACATTAGACACATTTCATATGAATTTATTTCAAATCCTAAAAACTTTTGAATTTGTTTTGGTAGCAAGCTACTTTTTTCTTTATTTATGATGAATCCTAATCTCTCAAGAAAGTGCATCGCTATTGCTGTACTTTTAAGGCAACTATTAAAAGTGTTATTTATGCACAACAAATCATCTAAATATATAACTAGTAGCAGCCCTTGGTTCCTAAGATAAGTTACTACTGGCTTCATTAATTTTGTGAAAATAAAAGGTGCTATAGATAAGCCAAAAGGGAGACATTGAAATTCAAAAGTAGAACCTTGAAATCTAAATCTCAGATATTTTTTACTAGAATTGTGAATGGGCACTAAAAAATATGCATCCTGTAGATCCATGGTTGTCATGAAACAATCCTTACTAATTAACTTAGTGGCAGTACGAATGTCTTCCATCTTAAAATGTTCCGGACTAATAAATTTATTAAGTGATTTCAGATTTAAAATGAACCTAAATGACCCGTCTCTTTTGGGAATCAAAAAAATATTAGATATAAACTGATCAGACACATCATTGCATTTTTTAATAGTTCCTGAACTCAGTAGTTTTGAAATGGACCGCTTTAGATGTTTAAGTTCTGTTTTACTGAACCTAGGGTTAGATGGCTCAAATTTTTGAAAAGGAACCCTAACAAAAGGAATTTTTAAACCTTTAACATAGTTTAATACTATTGGATCTTTAGTTATAGCTTTCCAGTTGTTAACAAAGTGGCACAATCTACCAGCATGAACTTTTACCTCTACTGGTTCCTGCGAGCTCTGTAATCCGTCTTCCGGACAGGGGGGACTCGATTCGCAGCTGGCTGCCTCCGACCTTGCTGCGTTGTTTGTCCTTGACTGAAGGACGTGTACCTCTGCTTCGGCCCACCCGGTTTGGTAGCCTTGATTGGTTGGTATCTGGGTGGGCCTCTCCAGTTTCCCTGTGGTCTGGATGTTGATGGAATGCTGCGCTTAATTTGAAGACCTGATTTTTCAGCTGTTTTTGTGGCTTTAATCTTTTCTCCAAGGCTAGCTCCAAAAAGAAATGAATCCCTTTTTACATCTGTAATAGCAGTTGAAAACTTTTTGTCCAATGAAGACGTTATTAATTTTCTTCTATGTTGTGTGTTCTCATAGTGCAGGTCAAGAAAAATCTGGCTGACATCTGAAAGTCTTTTTAGGATTTCCACCTTTGTGTGGTCTTCTTTTATCAGAGATGAGGCTAAATTGGTAAGGCCGGCAATGCCCAACCCAAGTTGGTTTTGAGCTCTTTCGAGGAATTTGTCCCGATGTTTAATATTATCACTTATTACAGCAGATATTTCTAAGTTTATCTTTGGAGCTTTCACTAGAGTAAAGTTCTCAGGTGTTAAGGTCTTTTTTAAGGTAGCTTCCTTCACCTCTTTAGTCAGCCCTTCTATCAGGACCCTACCCCAACGTTTAGAGATTTCCTCATTGATAGGAGGTCCTAAAACCTCGTCTTTGCCTATTGGATCACCAAGTGCCTCCAATATTTCAGGTGGTAAGACCTCGGGAACTGGAGCCTCATTTGTGCTAGGACCAGGATCCTGAGGGAGCAGGTTATCTGCGTCGGCACGTGGTGGACTAGCACCAGATATGATGGGAATATTATTTTCTGACCCGTCTGAATGCGCAGAAAATCGCTGTGAGTCTGGTGTTGTTGACCTTGAGTAGTGGTGGTCATAGTCTGTAAGTTAAAAGAAAAGAACCACTGTTGGAGTGAACATAGGTAATCTTGTCTTTTAGCCTTTGTACGTACTCACGTTACGCCTCTAGACTGTTTAATTGACAAGCTGGTGTACAGTACTTATCTTTACATTTTTAAGTCGTTGTACGTATTCACGATACGCCTCTAGACTAGTTAGTTATCAGCCGTGCTCACGTCACGGAGTATAACTACCTACCCCCAACTCAACTTGGTAAGTATGAATCATGAGAACATTGTGTCAATGTCAAAGACCTTTCAGACTCACTAGCAATATTCGACAACAGCTGGAACCTACTTAATATCAGATGTAACGAACATACGAACCTAATCCTTGCTAGGTACATACAAACATAAACAACAATAACATTTTTAACAAAATTAAAAAAGGTAGCCGGCCGGCCGGTAAATAGCCGGCGATGTGCCGGCCGCCATGTTTTTAAAATGCAAAACGACATGTCGAAAGAAAAGTGTTTGTAAGACAAATTCATTGTTATACTTAAGCCAATCAATAGCAAATCAGTAAATTGATCGATATTTGGCTAGTACTGTTTAAATTATGCACAGATACGTAGATAGTACTAGAGTAGGTACGAACCTTCCTCCTCTGTTGACGATTCGCGTTCACGTAGCTTTCGCTCCAAACGCTTTATTTTTCGTCGAATCCTTGAAGCACTGCGTTCCCTTCGTCTTTTTCCCATTTTCACACACTTTCACACTACTTTTTACAAACTTATAGTTAGTTTTTCGAAACGCACGAAGTCGCGACGCCCGCACATAAAAAAGGAATGAAGTTCACCGGAGAGGGCGCTGTAGTCGACGGGCGAAGGATATCGTTTCACAACCAATTAGAATTTAATAATTTTGATTTTTATTTCTACAGCTCTAAAAATTATGTGCGACGCCTATACATTAAGAAGTGAAACTACGAAGTAATTAAATCTTGAGGATGTAACGTCGTAAGTATAATTGTAGCTAAGGCTGTCCACCGACATCCGATAATCGGCAATACCGTAGTGCAACGCACACGTCCTACAAAAAGTCGGTCAGAAATAAAATCGTTGCATCCCGAATTCCGAAAAAAATGGAACGTTTGGAAATGTATGCGGTAACGCACACTACTCACCGACAGTCGGCTGCATGTACTTGCTAAGGAAGGACGTTGAGACAAAGTGACAAACGTGCACGTTGAGTTGGTCACAAAATCGGTATTAAGAATCGGAGGAAAAATCGGCCCGATTATCGGTGCTACAAAAAGTTTGACGTGGCCGGGCAGCCTTAATGCAAACCAGAACATTACAGGTTTTATTTTTCATTCACTAAAATCGTTAAACCTACAAAATACAAACAGGTAAGTATATAAATCAATCATTTTGCTCACAGTGACGTCACAACCTTATGCCATGATGACAACAAACGCAATTTCCGTTTTTCGAATAATTCCCGCGATCACCTGTCGCGTCACCGCAAGGTGGCTGGGCGCGTGCTTTCGCGACCCCTAGCCCTAAACAATAGCACCTGTGCCGTATCAGGTGTTAGAAAGAACTTGTTACCGTTTATGTACGCCTGGTACTTTCGTTCTTCTACGCATAACATAAATATGTAATTTTATTTGATATTTAACGCGGATAGATGTAGCGGGAATTTTAATTCCCTTTTTGATGTTTTTTTTATACTTACAATTATAATTGAAAAAATAAAAATTGTCTCTATTCCATTGGCATTTCTTTTAAATCCAAAGGTTAGCTGATAGCTGGTTTACAATGTGGAGGTGCAATACGCAGTAAATAAAAACACCGGCAAAACTAATGCATAAGAATATTTTGGATCTATCAAATAAATCCTAGCATCGGAATTAAAAAAGTGATTTTTTCAAACAAACTAAATAGTAGTGATGGGCCGACTATGGGTTTTGCCAATCTTTGACTTGCTCTAAAGACTATCTTTAATATAAAATTCCAAGTCCTGACAGATATTATCAACGCACAGCCTAAACTGCTGGTCCAAGGGCATGAGATTTGGAGGGTGTGTTCTTTGTGAAGAGTAGGCTAACGAGTTTTTGGAAATTCATAAGGGGGTGAAATGGAGGATTTTGTTTGTATGAGAAATCTTATTCCTTGAGTTAACCTTGAAACTTGGCAAGAATACTCTTATCCAAGTAAATTATGAAGTTTAGCATTTTTTGTTTTTCTAAATTACCCCCTGAAGGGAGTTTGGGAGTTTGGGGGGTGTCAAAATTTGTATGGAAGAATTTTAACGCGCGGTCCGATTAACTCGAAACTCACTATTTATACTCAAGACCAAAAATAAAAAATAACGTGTATCAGGGTTTTTCGAAAATGTACCATTAACGGGGTGAAGAGGGGTAGTCAATTTCAAAGGGGAGTATTTTATTACGTGGTTTGATTAACCTTACAGAGGATTTAGGGGGTGACAAAGTTGACAGGTTAGAAAAATATCTAACCCGGCTGTCGGATTGTTGTCGGTAAGTACTAAAACAAATAAATGATAAAGATCATAAACATACATTTTCGAAATTTATAGAGTAAAGTACGAGTGTCAAGCTAGTTTGATATAGGTATTTTGATTAAATTTTTGTATGCAGATTAACAGCACAAGATATAGATACGCAGTTTAATTTTTGGTTGTCTTCACCTTGTATAGGTAGGTTACTATCTAATTATAACTAACTATTAGATCGCCTATTATCATCATTGCGAATAAAATAGTCAATCAATCAGACAGGGCTACATCTAAATAAAGTTGAAGGCGCAGAACAACAGAACAAACAAAACGTAAATAAAAAAGTATTATCTAATTCATTTTGACACAATACCAAACTACCCAAAATGTTAATTTACGATCATTAAGTCACTGGAAAATTAATGATTTGAAGGTTTGCACATCTGCTACTCAAATACTTCTCGAAGTTAACACGTCAAGTGAATAGTTTCCAATCATTGGTTTCCAAAGAAATAGAAATGTTGACGTTTCACCAAATAAAATTTGTAGACAAATAGTCTTAAGGGGAAAGGTCGCAAATAGTTCTACCAACTTATATTTTACTGTTTGACAGCTGAACCATACACTTTAACCACCTGTTTTTAAGGTTTAAACCTAAACTCAATAATGTTACCTATAAGAAGTAAATAGTTTTCTAATGATACAAAATATTTAACTTAAAATTTACAGTTAACTATTTAGTATCAGTGGTGAGAAACATAAATTTCAAATTTCGACTTTATAGGTACCATAGCCAATGAATGTGGAATTCCGGGATAGAGTTGTTTATTTTTTCTTTGTCAATTTTTGAGGCAAAAGGAACCCACATGTGCAGCCTGCTGTAAGTCGTTAGTTTTATTTTTTTATTGTGAGCTCCTTGGCAGACACAAATTCGTGTCAACACAAATTGACACAGATGTTCCAGTAAATTATTATGAATTTGAGAAAAAAGCTCTTGAAGGCAGCCCCAGAATTTATTGAAGATTACTACCGTATGTTTAATTTCTATTGCAGGTTCACAAAAACGGAGCATTTTAAATTCCGTTTGTATTATTACTGCCTTTTTATTTAGTGACTAACAAATTAAGAATATTTACGAGGTATTTTTATGAGTTTTACGTGGCAATGTTTTGGCTGTGTCTGTAAAAAAATACGTCCACGTTTGTTTAAGTGGTAATTAAGGTAATTACTTGTCCTTATCTCTCCAGGGGCGACCTTGGAAGATACCTGAATACGGTAGACAGTTCTTATAAATATGCACGAAACTGTGACTGTTGTAATAAAGACTGCCCCTTATCAGAGTGCAGCCAAGATACGCGATAATGACTTGGCAGGTGAATTGGATTCGCCAGACTGATGCTGTCACTACCGCAGTACCACCTGAGGAGATAAAGAGGCCTTGAAAACTTAAAGCCGGCTATCAGGGTCAACCATTGTAAAATTATCGTTGGTACGATAGACAAAATCATCAAGGCGTCAGAAATATATTTCTTGACAGATTCGTTAAATAGGAAAATTCTCACTACTTACTCCTTTAAGGCTCCTTGAAACAGGCGCGACACGCGATAAAATCGCGCGCGACATAAAGACACCGCAAGTCGCACAAGGAGCGGTGCCTTTGTGTCGCGCGCGATTCGCGTCGCGGGTCGCGCCTGTATGCAGGAGCCTTTATTTAGCAACGTTGCTTCAAGTTAAGTAATGATTAGCGACAGTTTAACCACACATTTTTTTGACGTTTAAACATCTCTTAACTTTAAGCAACGTGTATAAATAACCCCTGTATGTAGAGCCATATCATACGGCTGATAAAGAATGACAGCTGTCATTGAAATATACGGACTATTTAAGTTTATAGTCAACTTGTTAAGCAATCCATTTCCCTGACTGTACATTAAGTTCGTGTGAGGTGTGGAACCGATAAACCTGTAGAAGGGTAAAAGCTATCGACAGCGTCCGGCGCCCGACGACGTTTGTGCGGCAATAATACGCGCGCCTAATGCGCAAGACGCGGTGACCGACGTACGTGTGTGTCATAAGTGGGGAGCGGTCGTTGTGGCGTGGCGGACTGATCATTTAAAAACTAACCAGATTCTGCCCGCGACTTCGTCCGCGTGAAATTTCTTGTTCCCCCGACCCACTCTCAACCCGATTGGGAAGAACGTAAATAGATCAAAACTTATAAAACAATAAAAAAAAATAGGTATATTCTCATAATATTTTTTTAGTTTTATTAAGTGATTTGTTTAAGATTGTATGTGTTTTGTCTCCTTTACTCGTTCCCACGCTGTCTACATCTCTTTATATCGTATCGCAGGTATGCTGGAAGAAGTTTCTTATTAAATAAGCATCCCCTTTGTACCTATTTTCTGTTCTGGTTTTTTATTGTCTGTATAAATAGTATACATAAATGATAAAATAAAAAAAAATATATATAAAAAAGGATTGCTATAAACGGAGTGGCAGGAATGTCGACGCGCAAACTCTAACCATGAATTCAGCACATGATTCTAGCCCTAGGGCAGAAAATTTCGTCGATTATAAAAAAAAAATCAGCTCTTTCATTGAAAACCTACGCGGTCGAAATGTATGGAATAGCTATTGTTTTTTTAATAACCGACTAAACAATTTCAACGGGTTCCTAATCATTTAGAGACGTCACAGCACATCAAGCTACAACAATCTGTCAGATTTCTTTAATACATTTTCAACTTTATCGCTATTTGCATTAGGTTCAAGGTTGATTGGGAAAATTGTGACAGTTTCGGGTAGCTTGATGTCCTGGCAATCCATGGTAACAGGTTGCGTGTCGATGTCCCTGCCACCCTGCGGGGTAATTGCAAACTATCAGTAGCAATGGGTTTCATTTTGACAGTTCAACAACATACATTGCGTTACTTATGTTGTTGAGTAGAAAAATTTGTCGAACATATGAATCAATGGATTAGCAATATCTTTCAAAATGATTCAGATTGAGATTAATAGTGTGTCACGCAATTAGGGTGATGTTTATTAGAAAAACTTTTTTGTGGTCATAATAAATTCGATAAAGGAACACTTGGGGTTTCCTTGTTGTATGTGAATGTTACCTGAGAGACAGACAAGAAGTGGTTAGGGCTTTTATCTGATCATGTACGTCTTGAATGGTTGATTACTAATTCCGTAGTTGGTAACTAAGATAAACCTTTTATCTGAATAGTTTTCTAAAGCAATGAACCGTGTATCTAATACAAGCGGACGTGCGATACGGAAGCTGTTGACAGCCCACGGCAAAAGCGACAGCGGAGGGAAATAAGAAGAAAGAAAAAGAAAGAATATAATCGTTTATTCTGCGTATTACAAAAAAAAAAACGACATAAGATAATATACAGAATTACAGACACATACAAAGTAGTCAAAAGGCTCGTACACAAGCATATAAAAAGTTGTCAATTTTGTTTTGTTTAATGTCAGGGCCGGGGGACCAAAGACATCACACATTAATTTGACATAAGGAAGTATTTAAAAGCTATGTACACACTGCGACATATTAAGCTATACATTTCCAGTTTTAGCTGACCTCGCACTGTATAGGTTTTTTGAAGAATGAGAAGTCAGGTTATACTGGAAATGTATAGCTTGATAAGTCGTGTTGCGTACAGTCGGCCTCAAAAAGAATTATAAATTATATCGACAAGAACTCATTTCGTTATGTTTGATTTGTATGAATGGGCCTGCTTTTGATCTCGCTCACGCCTTATGGAAGCCAATGGATGAGGTCTATGATGGAACGAGCGTCCCCAGAAGATGTATGCTAACTTTTGCTTTGATTGCAAGATGGTTTAATGTGTCAATTTCAGACTGATACGGAATTCTCCAGGGCATAGGTTTTCTTTGTATGGAAGAGAGACTTTCTCACCAAAGATGCCAAAAGTTGGAGTAACAAGACGAAAAGTTTCATTTTAACAAAATTATCATAGTCGTATATGGATTTAATTTTAGAGACGCAGTAAGCTGGTCAATATAAGGCAAAATGTTAACTTACTGTAAGTACTTGTACTATGAAGATTTTCTTTTGTTTTGCCCAATTTCTTAATCTCCGCTTCAAGTGCAAGGCTTGCGCCACACCGAGCTTCGGAGGTGTATCTAGCGAGATGGAGTGGCGCGGGCGGCCGCGACGAGCCAATTTCACAGATTCGTCACCGATTAGCACGCGCCGGACACTGCGCTTCACGAGTAATGGCCACTAAGTTTATTTACAGCTTGCGTTTTTGTGTTTCAGGAGCTATGCGTAATGTAATGAGCGATACGTGGTTACTTTAAATTAATAGTAAAATACATATAAACGAGTAGAAATAGGATGAAAAACTTTTTGGTATCAGTATAATTATGAAATCCATTTTTAACAAGCACATTTTTGGGGTGCCTAATATAATAAGGGGATTACAGGACCTAAAACGCAAAAAAACGCAAGTTTTAGAAGCAATAAAAGTATATGATCGACTACAGTAAACAAAATCAGAAAAATATATGATATTCTTCAGGATATATGCTAGGTAGATAGTATGTTGAAAACATAATACAACTAACTCGATAGAAAAAAATCATGAAGATACCTCTAAAAACTTTCTTTTTACAATAAAACCATACAATAATTCTGATTTTTTGTGAGATTATTTTACAAGCAACATATTATAGCACTAGTGTTTTAATATTTTAGTCCA
Organism: Luperina testacea; assembly: GCA_927399505.1. Classification (NCBI taxonomy): domain Eukaryota; kingdom Metazoa; phylum Arthropoda; class Insecta; order Lepidoptera; family Noctuidae; genus Luperina; species Luperina testacea. The sequence continues at coordinate 3,872,054 of OV656774.1, forward strand.
AACAATAGATTTTTTGTAAATAAATACATAATTGCCTTATATTTTGCAATATATTACCAGCGTTGTGACATTGCGCTTCTCTTCCTTTTCTATGCAGTCCGACAGTGACCGCGTTAGGTCATGTACGCCCCTTAATGATTTACTTTTCTTTTCTGTAGCACTAGGTACATCAGAAGACTACAATAGACAAACTAGAACTTTCATGAAAGTCAAGCGCCATTTCGCAAAATCGTGACTACAGTAATGCGAAAGGGCGCCACGGCGGCGCCGCGCGCGCTTCTGCCGACAGAATGCACTTGTGACATGCGTCGTGTGGTGTGCAACTAGCCTAACGCACTTTTAAATAGCCGCTTGATTTATTTCAAACAATTGACGTTATGTAAAGACCCAGGTACCTACTGTGTTTGTCTTCTCTGATTAATTATATTATTTATTGAGCTGTCTATGCGCTGGCTGCATAATACTGCGCATGTTGCCCTTCCGTTTTGTGATTCGGCTTTACTCAGCAGTGTATTGGGATCATTTATTATTGATTTAGGATCTTCAACAAAAGATGAACACAATCCATGACACATTAATAAATGGCAACGTCAGAGGGGCAACTCTCGTAATTTTAAGAACGTTTGCAGTCAGTCTCAATCTGTCAAATAACCTCTCATTTCCCTACATTTTTGACATTTATCGTCGCTGAGATGAGATTGTGACTAGATTTTGAACGGTTTTAATTACGGAATGGGCCTTCAGCTATTAAGTAGGTGCACTCCTTCACCAGTGGCGTAGCTAGGTAACCAAGGGCCCTGGGGCAAATCAAAAAATGGGGCCCCACTGCTATCTAAACTGGTTAGGTTTTATCACTTAAAAATATTAAATATACAAATACTTTAAAAATGCTAAGCTACTTTATCATCAGCTCTTTTTCGTGCACTGCAGGGCAGGTAATAAAAATATTAAACAATAACAACATAAATTACAATTAATACTTGGTGTAGGTATTGAGCAATAAAACGAAATAGAAAAGATTCAAGGGTTTATTATATAAAGGTCGGACCTACCAACTGACTAATTAACAATTATATTTACAATCTTTTCCTAGCTTTAGTTTTCGCAAAAGTATCAATGACTTCGGTTAAATCCAGGCTTGATGCGGTTTTGTTTTCAATTGCTATTAGCGATAAATGTCGGAGTCGAGTTTGGCCCACACTATTTCTTAAATAATTTTTTATTATTTTTAATTTGCTAAATGATCTTTCAGCTGCTGCAGAAGTAACAGGAATTGTAAAGAATAATAACATTGCTGTAAATACATACTTCCGGTAGGTCGCATTCTAGCACTCTATATTTGCTCATTATTTCCTTACATAATTGGTGAACAGTCCATGCTTGAGTTGATTGAGGTAAAACTAGGTGGTAAATATTAATAAATTGAAGTGAAAAGCTGTAATTAACGGTGGAGACCAAGAACGATTTCCTCGCGCGCGGACCTGAATTAATGCACCTACTACATTTTTTTCACGATATTTCGCGTTATACAATGAGTAGCCAAAATCCATAGATTTGACATGATTGATTGACGTAACAGACATCAATATGAGTGGTACTAAAATCAAATAAAATTGAACCACAATATTGACCAGTACTAAAAAGTTTATTAACATCAGCTTACTTATTCCTGATACAGGATTAATTTTTTAACCGTTCTCGAAAAAAAAATCTTGACTCGAATTCACAATAAAACGCACATATCGCTATCCGTCAAATTGACAACACTGCCAACCCACAAAAAGAATTTAGGGGAAATCCCTAGGTATAACTTTCGAATTTCTCTCAACTGAGTTGCCATGATTAAAGTCGGGTTGCAACCTGTCATATTTATTTTGAAAATGGGAGAAATTTTCAAAAGTTCAGTTCGCTCGAGATTTTCTGGTAAGGATTCGAGGGCCCCCTGAGCTTGAGGGCCCCGGGGCACTGCCCCGCCTAGCCCCTAGGTAGCTACGCCACTGTCCTTCACCTAAAGGAGACCAGCCTTACATAGTACTGTAGAGGCTATCTGTGTAGCTCTACCTTTAGCAGTACAGGCTGGTTAACTTATAATTGCCGGTGTGTTCCATTCGAACGTTCAAGCATGTGTCAAATATGTTAATAAGGTAGTTTTGTTTAGGTAGGGAGTGCTAGAAATAACATGATAATGTCAAGTCATAAATATATTTTATTCAAGTCGAAGCTTTTTTCAATCATATTGTGAAGCTCCCATCTGGACCTATAAAACAAAGTCGCCGAAATGTCTGTCTGTACGCGCATAACTTTCGATCCGAATGACTGCACCGAATTGGATAATTCTTTTTTGTTGTGCTCGGTATTGCCAGCACAAGGCTTGTATGAAAAAAAAAAAGGAAATTAAAAAAAAAAAAGTCTGCACCCGTGCGAAGCTGGGGCGGGCCACTAGGGGACAATAAAATTAACGACTAAGCTAACAGAGTTAAATTTAGATATACATAGGTACTGGGATAAACTAGATAGACGAGTCTTTACGAGTGTGAATTTGTATGTTATTAATATTGTGCTGTCTGTGAATGCCGCGGATTATTCGTCAGAGTAGACCGCGAAATTCAAATTTTCTTGTTGAAGTGAAAACTTCTTTAGCGGCGCTGTGTATGTACTTTTTTGGAATGGGTAAAAACTTCTAAATTCGCGTCAGGTCACGTGACCCTGATCGAAAATTCGTAAGACGTAAAACGTCAGACGTCTCGCCCACAGCCTCGATTCTAACTAGGCATGGGTAATATCGCTTTTACACTATATCAAATCGTATCTATGTATCGGTTTAGAATATCGGATATCGTATCTATATATTTCAATATCTATATATTGGCTGAATCAGTGTGGAACTCGGAATCGAAATTGGTACTGTGATATTTAGGTTTCGGTTTTGTTCGATTCATTACATCATTGTATTTTATTTGTAACTGTATATTCGAAATCAGTAAATGTATTGTTGATAATATGGCACTCTGAAATGAAACTAGTACAGCCGATTCGGTTTTCTAGATTTATATTTTTATCAATTATTTAAATAGGTCAAGTATCTATTCATCAGTCATGAGTGAAGCTAATAACTGAAGACTGACGAAAACAGCAAAGTGCAATCAAGGTCAAGGGTCACGTAAAGTGATTTTAAAACAATTTTTGATGTGAAACATCTATAGCCGCACGTAAAACAAATTTCTGGCGTGGCGACGCATGCCGTGGCGACGCGTCACCACGCTTTATGATGGTGTAAGTATATATACAGTCACAGTCTTGTGTACTGTGTGGCGACGCGTCGCCATGCGCAATGTTTCACATCTGCCAGGCGTCCCGTGACGGCTCACTTTTTTTGTTGAGAATGCCATAGGTACGATTTAAAACCCTTTGACGTTTATTGATGGTTACCTGTTTACAAGTGTTTACAAGTGTTTACAAAATAATGTATTCGGTATTAAACTCTATGCTCCTGTATATAATGTTTAAAATTAGTATTAGACGTTAGCTTAACGCGCTTTCTCGCTCGTTCATCTCTAGCTACATCACTCCCGCCCGCGCGCATCGCAAGGATACGGTACCTACAACCGTATAACTACTACTGTACCGGAATCAGTTTGAACCGAATATCATAGATCATGTGATACGATATCGTTATAGTGTCTCGTTCTAGGTACGCGGATACCTGAAATATAGATACAGTACTGTCCGATATATAGGTATTGGATATTGTACCGATATATAGATATTGTATCTATATACGATTTGTATCGCCCACTCCTAATTCTAACTGTCAAATCAAAAAGCTCTAAATATTCGGGCGTAGACTGACAAAAATAATAAACTGTATTTAATTTTTTAAATATTTCTATTCTTTTACTACACAATTGAAGCTACATTTATTAGAAGAAGCTAAGAAAAGTGATAATTTGAAGAAAGCTCGACAGGCGAAACAAATACGAAAGTTTAAAACAATATTCCGTGATACAGATTTTATCCATATTTACAGGCTTTCTGAGGATTTAATTAATATATTGGAAGATGACTTAACTCCATATATGCGTCCGCGACTTCGTTCCAGTGGTTTAACCAAGAGGCTAAAGGTTTGTTTACATCTAGGTTTCTTGAGATATGATGGGTATACCTCACCACACACCAACAAAAGCCTATTGAATTCCTGATGTTTCAGATATTATGCACACTATCATTTTTGGCTAATGGAAGTTACCAAAAAATCATTGGGAAGAATGTAGACACATACATATCTCAGTCTTCTACCTCTAGGGCAATCCACGAAGTTATTATTTACAATACAATGATAACTTAAACACAAGTCAAGATTGCACTTAATTCTAGCTTCATTCATTGATTTCAGGTGACTCAGGATATCCTCAAAGGCCTTATTTAATGACTCCCTTTAGTAATTCAGAAACTGAGACTCCAGAGCCATTACAACAATTTGCACAGCAGTGCAAGAAACAGTGTAGAGGACTATTGGAATCCTGAAAGGACGGTTCAGATGTTTATTAGTACATAGGGTATTGTACTATGATCCTATAAAAGTGGGAGAAATTGTGATGGCTTCCTGTGTTTTAAACGACATATGTAATAGAGCCGGGCTACCAGCTCCTATGATGATGAGACCAATGTGACTTAGATGAAGAATCTAGGTTACTTGGAATCCTGACACATCAGGCTCCAACACATGATGACTTAGAGAGTAGGCTGATAAGTAGGCGAGATTTAGTTAATCAATTATGGCGAGCATGTTGTATCTACAATTTATGCGTTCCTTTACAGATGTGGTTAACGTGTTTAGATAGAATATACTCACCATTATTGATTAGATACAATAAATAGGTATTTAAATTATTAATAAAAATATTATTATAATCAACAATTGTCATAACATTTAAGGTGTGTATTTAAAGTGTGGTGTTTAAGGTGTATATGATTAGTATAATATCAATAGCCTATAATAATATGTGCCTATTTATACCTTAGTCCCTATTTGTACTATATTTTTAAATGGGTAAGAGTGTATACAGGGGTATGAGAAATTAAACAGATAACTGCATTATTTTCTTTTTTATTTACTATTAAAAACAATCAATCAAATCAAAAATCATTTATTCAAAATGACTTTTGATATTCAGTTAGAAAAACTTGATTCTATACAATAGTAGGTATGCAAAGTAATTAACATTACAAGAAACAGGACATTTAATTAAATAATTTAGTATATACAATGAAAACTACCCAAGCAAAACAAAATTAAATAAGTACCTAAATAAAAGCCTGCAGGCATAAAGAGCATGCCCGCTAACAAACATTGTCATTTACTACAAAAAAACAGTTCTTATACTTAAACTTCTTAACATCCATCTTAAATAAACTTAAAATTATCTAAACATAGTAGTAGATCCATGTTTCGGAGATTCAACTTCCTCGACTGATGGATGCTCATAAATCCTGCAGTGCCTGGGTCTGCCTTGACCATGACTCACTTATTTCCTTAAAAGTCGAACATCCTCTGCTGGTTGTCAATAAGAAGTCTCTCATTTTCCAAACACCTCTCTTTAATGGCGACAAAACATTCAGTCAGGCTCGCCATTTGGATTGCCTTTGAGAAGGTGGTGAGTGCTGGATCAGACGGCGGTGTGCCGTTCGATGCCTACGAGATGCTATGAACATAAAAATGCAACAAATTACTATACAGAGGTAAAACAAATATGTAAGTATCATCAACATCACATCACTCTCCCTCTAAAGGAATAGATATTACAATGTAGTATACATATTAGATGTAGTCTATATCTTGATTCTATTAGATGTAGTCTATATCTTGATCTTGATTGAATAAGGGCTGCTGTTGAAAAAACCTACAGAAAATCCCAACAAATTGGCCCAACCCGGGAATCAAAAGTGAGACCACTACTATGTAGTGCTTTTTACACTAAACCAATAATTAACCAAATTATAATTAAGTTAACCTTACATGAAGATGCAATTGGGGCATTACTCCTATGATGACGCATTGCAAGACTGCAAGTGGTGATCTAGCCTCAAACTGTAATACAAAAAAAAGTTATCTAAATATCCATTATAAAGTTTGTAATGTGTATGTTTTTACATACTTTTTCACTTACGTTTTTGTGACAATATTAACCTGTAAATTTTAAGCATTCGTCCTCCCTAGGTAGCTTCATGCTCATTTCCTGGAGGCTTATCATATCTTTTACCTGTAATTCATGTTATTTAAGTTTTTCTGTAGATTTTTATCTCTTGAATCTTTGTTTACCTTTGTAATGTCTGTTAGTGACAGGCCTAGTTTTATTTTTAATTTATTGCTGGAGCTAGTTGTAGGTCGTATAGGTAAATCACATCGACCTCATTATTTTTTACTTTTTATTATGTTCTAGAATTTCTTTTCAAATGTTTTGTTCTAGAATTGATTTTCAAATGTTAAAAAGTCGATGTCAGGAGCCTGGTGGTGAATTTGGTCAGTCTACGTTGGGAGCTCAGCTCGGGCACAAGCTCGGGAAAATTACTTGGAGGGCAGTTTCCCTCCTACAGCCGAAGCGACTATGAAGACGCCGTAGCAAGGCGACTCCGCACCGGGCTCTTCGGGTTGCACGGCTTGTGGGTAGACGTCCCTCGGCCCTCCTCTACGGCTTGAGGGTAGACGTCCCTCGGCCCTCCTCTACGGCTTGAGGGTAGACGTCCCTCGGCCCTCCTCTACGGCTTGAGGGTAGACGTCCCTCGGCCCTCCTCTACGGCTTGAGGGTAGACGTCCCTCGGCCCTCCTCTACGGCTTGAGGGTAGACGTCCCTCGGCCCTCCTCTACGGCTTGAGGGTAGACGTCCCTCGACCCTCCTCTACGGCTTGAGGGTAGACGTCCCTCGGCCCTCCTCTACGGCTTGAGGGTAGACGTCCCTCGGCCCTCCTCTACGGCTTGAGGGTAGACGTCCCTCGGCCCTCCTCTACGGCTTGAGGGTAGACGTCCCTCGGCCCTCCTCTACGGCTTGAGGGTTGACGTCCCTCGGCCCTCCTCTACGGCTTGAGGGTTGACGTCCCTCGGCCCTCTCTACGACCTGAGTGACATCCCTCGGCTCTGCTCTACGACCTGAAGACCGAGGTCCTCCTTCGGCCCTCTTCAGTCTGAAGCTGAAGTCCCTCGGCCACTCACAGACCAGAAGCCCGCTTTTCTCCAGTTCTATTTTGTTCTCATTTTTATTCACCCCCTAGGCTAGTTAATAATAAACTCTTGTAACTCGTCCTCTTATTTCTTTTAATAGTGCTCCCCTCCAAACTGAAAGTTAGGTAGGTGAGTGCTCACAGTGTGACTACAGTTTCTTGGACTCTACCCAGGTAACTGTAACGTTACAAGTTAAAACATATTATTGTAAGACTTTTATTTAAAACTTCACCTTTTGTTCTGTATTAGGCTGGTTTTCCATTGGCACATTGTCCCTATACAAAGATGGGCCTGGTTGTATGTCCGTTCGCCCTGCAAATATAACATTACATTATTATATTTTATTAGAATTAACTTACTGGTATTGAAGGTGTGGACTGTTCGGTCTGGAGCATGCCTCTAGTAGATTGTTCTACAGGCAGTAATTGGTCAGTAGGTCGTCTTAGGGGTTGCTTAGGACTCTACAAAATTAAATATGAAAATTATAATTTCCAAGTACCTATACAGTTTTCATATTATGTAATGAAAGTATAGCACTTCTTGGCATGCTAAAACACACAATGTTACGTTACAACAATAAAGTTATACGTACATATTATAGTAAAACAATAGCTAATCATGTAATTTACTTAAATTTTATTAATATCTCGTGTATCATACAATACTCGTGGATGAGACAATAGTAATAATAGCCATATACTATCAGTGAAAAAATCATAATACTCACATTTCATTAGGTAGTTGTATTTATCCTCTTAGTCACAGAACTACCTATGTTAAAAGCACTCGCTGATACAAATAATCAAGCACCCAAAAGTTTAAAAACTACAAATTCAAGTGATTTTGTTAGCGTCGCGTCATCGGTTGTTATTGTTATGTCATGTTGACTTTTAATTCATCGTCGCGTCGCGTTGCACGAATAGAGCAAAGGAATCGTCATTCAGCCTTAAAATGTAATAAGAAATATGAAATAAGCTCTTTTAAATATGATATTGGTTATAGTTTAACTGTATTCCTTATAATACTTAAAGATAGACCTTTAATATATATTTTAAACCTATAAAACTCTCAGTCGAGATTGATCGATTATAATTTATAGAATTTGTGTCAAGCCCTACGTTCGTCTGAGAAACAGCGACGGGAGGTTACAGCCTTGGGTTCGACGACGAGCACAACCACGTTAGTGAATACGGTTTGAATCAGCGCTGTACGCTCGGTCGATCTCAAGGCTGTCTCGTCGACGAGCTCGTCGCAGCTTACAGCCATGAAATTGTCTTTTAGAGAATAGCACTGCTGAAGTCTATCCTGTGTGCTTATTTGTAAATCTGAATAAATTCCTTTTCCTTTCCTTCCTTTTTCAACATAAACTTTGCAGACGATAAAAATCAACTATTAATTGAATTTTTAAATAATGAATTTGGTTTAACTATGTCAAATGATCGCAATCTTAGCACAACGAAATACAAAACTACTATTGATGCGGTCTTTAATAAACACTTAAATAGGTTCGAATCAAAACTGTTCGTTTCTTACTTCAGCTATCATAAACCTATCGTATCAGTTCTAGAGATTAGCGATGATGGTTCTGGTAATGATGATGATGAAAAAGTCGTTGAAATTATGGATGGAAGTTGATTTTCCTAAGAGATAAACTTTTTAATGTAAAATAATTGTAATAGTTCTGAAGTGTTAAATTTTTAATGTAATATAAATTGTCATGTTTGTGTACGATAGCGCAATAAATGAATATTGTATTCCACCACATAAATAATAGTACTTTTATACTGATAATGAAAGCAATTCGTACAAAATTATTCTCTAACCATTCCAAAATATTAAAAATGCACAACGTTAATATTCAAGTTTTCACTTCTGCCGGCACTCCCGGAGTGCAACCCGTCGTTTTTTTTTTTTTGCAATTTGCAGGTCAGCAGTGCGATTCTGTAACAACCTCACCGTGAAAACTTAGGCGAAGTGAACGTGGAGTGAGCTGTCAGTGTCATTCCACCTGATACTAGGGATTGACCAAGCATAAATTTACAATCATAATCGAGATTTTTATAATATTTTTCATGCAATTCTATTGATAATTTTATATACATTTCAAAGCTAGTATTTTAGTCGTCGCGCTCGCGCCTCCGGCTATACAAAGGACAAGTCAAAGAAAAAAAAATCATTTGCTATTTTATTTTAAAACTCCACAAAATAGTAATGTTTTGACAACTGAAATATATAAAATGATCAATGGTATTAGCATAAAAAATATTATTTAAATCTCGATTATGATTGTAAATGTTTGCTTAGTCAATCCCTAGCATCAGTGGGATGACACTGACAGCTCACTCCACGCAAGTTTTCACGGTGAAGTTTTTACAGAATTGACATGCAGTATCAGCCGGTCGATTCTGTAAAAATCTCACTGTGAAAACTTAGGTGAAGTGAGTTTGTTTTTGCTAGGAATTGACTTTATTGACAGCTCACTCCACGCTCACTTCACCTAAGTTTTCACGGTGAGATTTTTACAGAATAGCACCGCAGGTTGTATGTTGATCTAAATATGATTCGCGGCCGTATCAAAAATTTATTTATAGAATTATAATCATACAAATACATATACAACTACAATACAAGTACCTAAGTCTGACAACCAGTCTTACCAAGGGGTATCGTATTATCCAGTAACTGGGTTGTGGAGGTCAGATAAGCAGTCGCTCCATGAAAAATACTGGTACGCAGCTGCATGGAAGCCGACTCCAACATAGTTGGGAAAAGGCTAGGCAGATGATGATGATACAACTACAATACCTAAAACTCTCTAAGTTCACATTACCCTATTGAATGATTATTTCATGAAATCATGACATTTGCGTTCGATTCTAACTAAAGGAGTTGTATTAGTGATTCTAATGATTATAATTCTGTGAAGCCATATTTGTTACGGTCGCCAATCATATTTTAATCAATATACCTACAGACTGACATTGACCTGGGGGCCTAAAAAGGCCACTTTGGCGGAATCATAAAAGGATAACATTAATTATGAATCATAATATGGCGAAGACAGTCCGTGTTTTTCATTTTTTCGCTGCACTACGTAGGTGTAATCAAAGAGATTGGGATTGGATTGATTGGTATTTAAAAACAGACAAAAAATAACTGAAAAATCCTTCACCATTGGGATTTGATACGATTAACTTAACAGTTAACTGCCCATTATGAATATGATTCATAATGTTATCCTTTTATGATTCTGCTAAAGTGGCCTTTTTTGGCCCACTGCACATTGCAAGAAACGTAAGTAAATTTGAATGTTCTTCCTTAGCGTGTGCTTTTATGCACAAGAAGGCCAGAGCCATTAACCTACTTTTTACCGAAGCCAAAAAAAAAAACACAAGAAAGGTGTTTTTTTTTTGGCTTCGGTAAAAAGTAGGTTCTTTCTCACAATAGCGAAAATATCAGTAGAGAGAGACAGGATCCACCTCGACCACCTTGCTGTCAGTGACAGCAGGTCAGGACAGGTTTCTAAGCCCCCATGAACTTAAAAATATGTAATTCATTTTACTTTCCATCTTTACGACTATACGGGACAGGACTGACTTTTACAATTCGTTTTGCGCAGTGTTAAAAAAACACAGAGAAAAATAGATTAGTTGACATTTAAAATTCCTTGATTAATAGCTTATTTTTCTAAATGCCAATTTATCTCCCGTACATGCTATACTTTAATACTGTAAAATATTCGTCGACATTTTATTTTATAATTTATTTCACGCCAAAAGAACGAATGAATGACAAATAGCTGGCTTTACACGCGTTCCAAAATTAAAAATATCTACGGGGACCGAACGCACCTTTAAGTTTTATCAATTTATTAGGGGTCCGTAATGATTTCAAATTAAACGAAATGTGTCAATTATGTATCGTGAATTAAAGAGTTAATTTATAGTTTAATCACTTTTTTGTTATATTTAAATGCTCCCAGTGGAGAACGGTACCTACCACCAGGCAAAATACTATACAATACCTACATGTTGAACCATGGTTCAACTTCTGCTGGAAATAAATATTATGATAAAATAAACTTTGAGAGGACTCTAGAATTCAAGTAATATTACGGAACCCAAACGCAGGCAAAACAATAACTTTTTTATAAATGGAACGAATGGTACAAGGTCACAAAAAATGGCGGAAGCGGGCAGCTGTATCGCGATACTGGTCGATATTTAAAAAAAAAAAAGTTACTCATTCATACATCGCCGCCGTGATTATCGCGGAATTTGAATATTCAAAATGCTGTTTAAGTGTCGCAATTTGTTCGGTAATGAATGCAATATTTTATGTTATTAAATTGGTATCAATAAATTTGTTGGATACAAACGTTAAATTCCACATTTCTCTTTTTATGTAGGTTTTTTATAGTCATAAAAAATGGCAGTAGGTAAACTGTTGTTGGCCGGTCGCAGTAGGCCAAAGATACCATACTCGTAGAGTCGTAGCATTTTTCTAAAATGGCGAGCAATTTCTCAATTTTGAATGATGATGTTGTAGGAAATTTTTATTCCATACCTTTTTTCAACGTTGCATTTTATACATTATTAGTTACTAGATACTATCCTACAAAAAGAAAACTGGACACCTTACTAAGCTTGTACAACAGCAGACATTCATTAATAAAAGCCACTGCGTTCAACATAATAATTTCTTAAGAAATGTAAATGTGAGTTTCGCGTCCTTACATCTTTTTGACCTTCGATTTCTTTATTTTGTTTTGCGTATTATTTAATAGATCAAGAGATTCCTAAATGGTCTATAAATGTTCCTTTAATTTTATCTTCAACATACATAAAATCACGGTGTAGTCCTCGAAACGAACCAAAAGTTTACCTCAAAAAAAGAAAAAAATATAATGTTTTATTCCTCGAAATGTATCAACGATGAAACATAGAGAAGAGCATGAAGGATTCGTAATAACTGATATCGATAGACATTTCATTTGGTGCGTTTCAAAGTTGGTACGTTTCGAGGCATTCCTCGAAATGCACCAACTTTGAAACGCAACGGACAGTCGCACGAGTGGAGACCGCGACTCGGCAAACGTAGTGTAGGACGCCCTCCGGCCAGGTGGGATGACGATCTGCGAAAGACTGCAGGCAGATGCTGGATGCGTCAAGCTGAAGACAGGGCGCTATGGCGCTCATTAGGGGAGGCCTATGTCCAGCAGTGGACTGCTATAGGATGATGATGATGATGATGATGAGTACCAAAAGTGACTAGTTACTTAACTTCTAAGTTGCTGTAGCCCTTTCTTCTTTTTTCTAAAACCGTAGCATGTAATAAACACCTTAAAAAAGGTCTGCCTTACTTTCGGAATAACCCTAAATTAATTTGGCATGCGCCCACGCAATCTGCAATCTATCCCTCCATCTTTGTATCAATAAAAACATTGATCGCTAATGCTTCCCTTAATTCGGTTTTTACGATCAGCTGTCTTTTCGCCTGACCACGTTCGGACAAGCACCTGCACAGATTTTTTAGCCAAATGATCTTGACGTTTTTTTTACCTTTTTCGTGAAACACTCGCCTTTGACACCTGGCCATACTGCCTAGCCGCCATTATCGAGAGAGCCCGCCACCCGGCAGAAGAGCATGCGGCCTTTGTGGTGCGTAATTAAAAAAAGGCAGAATGAATATTGATATACAACCTTCTTCGACGATTGTGGAGTAATTTTAAAGGCACATGTAGACATTTCCTGAATTTATTTAATTAGGGAACAGATGTTTTTTAAAGTGCCTATTTATCGAAGATGTAGGGCGGTTACATTGGTTATATTGTTCACATATTTTCGAAGCTCCTTCTCAGTGTTTTAGTGACATTCCTATAAATAGAACGAGCAATAAAAAGTTGACTGCGCGAAATAAAATACAATGTAGTTTGAAACAAATATACCGCGGCCATATATATTTTGTCTAGAGTTACGCATGTGATAAAACACATATAGGCAAACAAGAATTACATTACTTACCCACTGACTTAATTCGACGTTATTTACGATTATTCTGCTTTAAACGCGTTCCAAACGTCCAGAGGCTATTGTTTATCTTTTTTTGTTTCGCAGGTGACGAATTAACGGAAACATCGCGGAGGACGTTCTGCTGTTGGTAAAAAACTATCAATTTATCATACATGATTATCACTTGGCGGGCCGTATTAACACATTTTGACTGACAGTGATCGATACCGCACGAGAGGAGCGCGGCACAGCGCCGTCGTAAATTAAATACAAGCGTTACTTTAATTTTAATTACAAATTTATTGTCACGTGACCTTAATACATATGTGGCAAATGTTCTTGAAAGGTGCTTTCTTTAACAAAGGTAACATTACAAACGTGTATTTGCTGCTATGTTTCAGTTCGCGGGTGTCGTCAATGCGGTGAACATTTTTCCTGAGGTGCAATGGTATATTTGCGTTCGTTTAGGGGTGGTAACACCTGACGTGGCCACCTGTAACTGAACGACAGTTGCGTCACACCTTGGCAGTATTACATTTGTCTAAGGTCCTATTTCAATAATAACGGGCATCAATAGGTCAGCCTTTTTGTCACGATGTGTATCGTATAAATGGTACTTCCAGGTCGCTAATTATTGCCTTGTGAATTCTTCAAATGTAGTCAAATGTCAGTGCAAATGTTACAATTATTGCAGTTTCGTTTTAAATTCTTGCGTATATTGAATTATCTTCACGCCATCTAATGATGTTAGAAAAATGCAACTAACGTACCTATATTTAAGGTGTATAGATGGCTCACTGACCTTGTGCATGTGGGCGGAGCTAAACGCCCTACTCCCGAATACGTAAAAATGTGTGCGGTGGCGCGCGACACTAAAACTACAATCAAAGAATATGAAGAGGCGCAGACATGCCGCACGTAGGTCGCCATTTTTGCCTACGATTCCAGAAGGGAATAGCGGATGCAAGGCTGATATATTTTGTACTAGCTGTTAATCGTCCGTGTGGAATTTAACAAAAAAGTTATTGTTGAGTTCGCAGAGTTTACGATAACTTTATAAGGCGCTGTACTTAGTCAAAATAGGCTTCGCAAAACAATATTTTAGTCAAATGTATACATTTTAGAACAGCAAAAAAAATATGTTAATCTTGATCATATTTATGAGTGGACCATTTGTTCAAAACACGTTTTCGGTAAATTTTCTCGATAGAAAAAAATCATAAAATAACCATTAAAATTGAAATCGTTGCAATTGTAACTGTGTTATTTATAAACAAATCTTGATAAAATTAATAACAGTGATGTAATGTACCTATAAAGGGAACTGTTGTTTTTATTTATCGATTGAAATAAGATATTTGTAAGGATTTGATAATTTATAACTCTAACGAGTCGAACGAAACGTTGCGCCATCGCGGCGTCTTTTTAGCTTTTCTTCATTTCTACGCGGAGCGACAGTGAGTCAGTGACCCATACATAGAGTATAAGTAACTAAAAAATGCAGTGACTAGACATGGGTCGTACTTGCAAAATCGCGTACCAGGGCTTACAAGTACGACTTCTTTAAGAAACCACGTCCTAAAACTAGATCTCTGGATACTTTCAAGTATTTTCTATCTGCATAGGAAATTGAACCTTAACTGTATACAAATAAGGACCAAAATCGCTTTTACAAATAAATACGTACTTATAGAGTATAGACTATTAAAGTTTCTACTACTATTCCAACCAAGAGCCCTGTTGGAAGAAAAAAAACTTGCATAGGAAATTGAACTCTGAATTCTTACTTATGGAGCACAATCGCGTTTAGGCATGGGTCGTACTTGCAAAATCGAGTACCAGAGCTACAAAGTACGTCCACCTTAAAAAAACATAGCTCGAGATACTTTCAAGTATTTTCTATCTGCATCGAAAATTGATCCATGACTTCATACAAATAAGAAATACAATCGCGTATTCAAAAGCCCTGTTTGAAGTAAAAATACTTGCATAGGAAATTGACCCGTTACCTTCTATGAATAAGGAGCATAATCGCGTTTACAATTAATATTTTCACAAACCATTAAAGTAAAAATACTTTCAGACGAAATTGTTCCGTAGACTCTAATTGATAAGGAGCCTGATCGCATTTGCGAAAAATGACGCGGTTGGGTACAGTACAGACGCCAGCACATCAACCGATCACAATCTGTCAGATTTTCCCAATCAACTTTGAACCTTATGCTCTAGCAATAAAGTTGAAAATCTATTAAAGAAATCTGACAGATTGTGGTAGGTTGATGTGCTGGCGTCCGTACCTATATAGTTGAGCCGGAGCGAGTAGCCGTATAAAATACTTTGAAGTCTTGCAATTATTTCGGGGCGGTACCTAGTGTACGTACTTTGGTATCTGTTTGTTGATGAAAGCTGTTTATTATATTTTATTTTATGATTAGTTTTTTCTAAGTTATGTTGTTGGTGTAAATGTTTGTACTGTTTCGGTTCTACTCATAAGTTGTATAAATAAACAATCAGTGTATAAATAAACGGAAGGCAATAAAGAGATCTTATTCGACGAAACAAATTGTAAAGTTAGTAGGTACCTACTTTTTTGTACACACCATATTTTGTTTGTATAGATTATCTATAGACGCGTAATTTCGACATACATTATAACAGCTCGATTGGTCTAGTGGTCTCGTGCATCACTAAAGTTCTCTGCATCAATCACCAACGCCCGACTTCAAATTCAAACTTTTCCATAATTCTTTTTGTTGATTTTCTTATTTGATATAAATGTTTTTTTAATTATTATTATACTTTTTCCGATTTTCTTGTTTGAAAATTTTCAGTAATTATTACTTTTGTTGATTTTCTTATTTTTGTAACAATTATAATGCAATTTTATTGTTTTTTCTTTATAGTAAAAAGAAATGGTTGTCGTTTTTATTTTATTTTTATTATATTACTCTAGATTCTGAAGAAAAATAACTATAGGAATAAAAATGATTGTTTTTATTAAAATAACAATTACTTATTGAATTATTTTAAAAATAAGAAAATAAAAATATGCACATTATAATTAAAAAATAACAAAACAAAAGATAAGCACATTATAATTAAAAAATAACAAAACAAAAGATATGCCGTCAACTGAGATTCGAACCTGGTGATTACGCAGTGAGAATCCGGACAGTAGAGTGCGGAGCCAATCGTGCATCTTATTGGAGTCGCGAAATTACGCTTCTAAATATAATGGAAGTCGCTCTTCGACGAAATTCGCGTGGTGCACCCCGCCGTAGGCGAGGACTATTCGTATCCCACTTCATCTGCTTCACCCCCTCATATATTTCATTTAGTACTTCATTTAGTTCTTTTTGATCGTTTTTGCATTTTTAGTTTAATTATTATTTATTTTTAGTTTTTCGTATTAGCCTTTTTATATACAAATTATTTGGTGAACGATTTCCTTGGGCTAAAACAAAAACACTAGGTATATTATTTTTTCAATCAATTTCATTGGAGATTAAGGAATCTTCACGTATAGGATCCACTTATAAAAAAAAAAAAAACTGTACTCCGTTTCTTTATTATGATTTATTTACAATAAACGCAGTATACAACCTCCCTATTTGAATTGGATATTATTCAATATTTCATTTCATAGGTTTTAATTTTTTTTCGTGGGAACCCATTTTCTTTTTTTTTTTTTAATAAAAGTAGCCTAAGTTACTCCTTAGTCACCTATCTGCTAGTGAAAGTCCCAGTCACAGAAATAAATCCGCACAAGAATATGAGAAGGTAGTAATCAATAAACTCAGTAATGCAAATACTCGTAGATTGACAACTAAGAACGCTCATTTTTTATAAATTAAGGTGTTTGAAAAAAATTTTTTTTTTATTGTGGGTAAGTAGTTATTTTCTAAATAGTCAAAATAAAATGGCCTGAAATGGTTGTTTTAATATTACAAACAGACACTCCAATTTTATTTATTTCTATAGATAGATAGATACTTATTAGTCCACTCAACGAATAACCAAAAAGAGGTGTAGAGTGCGTGAGCTGGGCCCTGAGCGATTTCTTCAGAAAGTTGCTCAGAGTGCTTAGGGAGTAAACATACTAAAAGTCCCCGCGTCTAGGAGGTGAGCCGGAGTGGGGGGTATAAAAATTCCCACTTTTGAGTTTTTCGCTAATATCTATAAAACGGTGCGTCGTCGTAGAGAAAACGTATTTTTCTTGACTTGCTTTGCTTTGGCATTTTTATTTATTTACAAATTATCTTATGTTTACAAAATAAACAATATAAAAAAAAAACAGTATTTAGAAATGGCACCACTAATAAAGCGTCCACGCGGACAATAGAAATGGGCCCTCTGCAGCGAGCTAATCTATAAACGCATACTGATACAATTCGTTCATAAATATTTGCACTAACACAGCCAAACGCGCGTAGTCGATCGATAGCCGGGCGGAGCAGCGAGCGACACAGCCACCCCGTCTCAGTGCTAACGCACGACTGCCGCCCGCGCCCGCGCAGAGCACCTCTGAACCTATATCTCAAAATGGGGCATTGTCTTTGCAACTGTTGATTGATTTAAAAACGCTATTTCAAATATGTAGTACCTCTAACCATCAATTTTTCAGTGTAAAAATATTTCCAAACATCAAAGCCGTTTAGAAGTTATAAGCAAATGTTAGCGAAAATAGCGTTTTGGTAAATATTTTTTTAAGGCAAAAGTATTAGCCTTATGAAAAAACCCTGTTTCAAAAATGTTGTACATGAATCTATAGCAAACATATATTTTTTACAGACCTTCTAACCAAACCGTTAATAAGTTATAAGCTTCATAAAGTGACAGTGTTACGGTACTAAACGAGAGTAAGGCCCTTAACGAGTTATTAGAAAGGGTGACTGGTGTGGGCCTGGTTAGCACACGCAATGATGACGCAACCCCAACCCTTTGTTTTGTCAATGTGATTACAATATACTGTGATAGGTACAAACTGCAACCGAATTAAATAGCTTTGATTTTGCCAATATTAATTATGTTGATCTGAGAGTAGACGGATGTGACAATATAAGGTACAGACGCCAGCACATCAAGTTACTACAATCTGTAAAAATTCTTTAATTGACTTTCAACTTTATCGTTAAAGCATAAGGTTCAAAGTTGATTGGATAAATTTGATAGTTTCGGGTAGCTTGATGTGCTGGCGTCTGTACAGTCAAGTGCAGAGAAAAGGTACCCCACCAAGACTTAAAGATTATCGCCCGAGCAAGCTCGGGCCCGCGTGTCACGTGAGCCTTGAGCAGCTAGCTCCCTCCCCCGCCGCCGCACCCATCTCTGCCCGCGTGCATCCACCGATCCGCCTCAAATAATATTTGCAAGTATTTAATAATTTTATATGGTATTTTATCGGCTTCCTTCTGGCCGAACTGTATAGATACCAAGAATAACTTACAAAAAGACGCTGCGTGCGATTAAGATACGAACCTGCTTCACCAGGCGCCAGCCGATCAACTAGACCGTGCCTTATACCACTAGGCTATTGGCTCAGTTATCAACCTCAACGAAAATTTGAATAGCATTACTCCTTTTATCGAACAAGGTTATTAACGGTCTAATCTTCTAGATATTAAGGTTTAAATTTCAACTTCCGTGTTATATTATTTTAATACTAGCACCTTACCGTCTTGTTTTACAAAATGCAATACGCAACTCCTCAATTAACTAAAACATAAGGTTGAAATTAGCATAGATTTCTTGTTTGGTTGAATAGAATGTGTTGATTCCGATTGTTGCACTACCCTCATTTTACTTCAGAAACTTAACTGACGTATGAACTGCGAGTTAAGGTTGAATTTAGTATACTTCTTCGCCTTATTTACTAAACTGTGATTGAGGGTATTTTTACTTTTCAAATGGTTTTATTTTCGTGCCGATTCGCTTGTGTCTAATTATCTTCATCGTAATATTATCCAATTTATTATGTTTTTGACCAGTTGATTTTATTAATCGATGATATGGTTCGATTAACAACTTTATTGAAGGCTAAAATTGTTGTTCTGTGAGAAAAGGAACAAAACGAAGTAAATATCACGAGATATGATCATAACGGTAAGATTTACGTTATTCTTACACATATACCTATTTATTGTTGCAATCATGTTGTATTATTACTTACAAGTTGGATTTTTTTTAATGTATTTCTAATATTATTATTTTTATTACAGAGAAAAACAGTTCGTAGATGGATACAAAGGTATCAAGCGACGGGTGATGTGAAATGTGATCACCAAGGCCCTCGCCCGATTGCTTACACTAATGAATCGAAGCGACAACGTAATATGTATTGTGAAAGTTCACTCAGTGGCACCCTTCAAAACTACGCGTTCAAATGCTGACTTCAAGAAGTGTTAGACAGTGACGGCCATCCTATCCGTTATGAATAGGCAACTCGGCAGATTGACTGTGTAACTTATGTAAAATAAAAGAGTAGTTCATTATTATACTTGTTATATTTATAACAAAAATCATAGAATTGCAATAATTACCATTGTAAATATCAACATAAACTTATTTATCTTAATTACCCATAATTAAACATGTATATATATAATCAGAAATTGTCAAAAATAAATATTACATGATCAACTTACTTAATGGATGATGTTGACTCCACGAACGTCGCACACAGACTGAGCTCGCAATGATGGCGTCATGCTCTTTTATACACTAATAGTGGGGATGGCGCCATGATTGCGAGCTTGACAGTTAAAATTATTTTAATATTGTTTTGCAGCTAAATTAGGATTTTAGGTAGTAAATAATCTTTAATTATTTAACAACAAATAATGTGATATAAAAATATATATTATGAGACATAAAATGACACGTGCTTACATAAAATAAGCTGGAACGCGTATAAGCTAAGCACGTGTTTGAGCGATTGTATGCAAACATGCTCACAGTCGGCCATCCAAGCAAATTTTAAGTACGTCCTCGTACTTAGATAAATCAAGCAAACAATAATAAAATAAAACAATTTAGTACAATAGCATCATTATGTACCTATGTAACAATCTAACCAAAACTTCAGACTCCATTTGTCCTTGTTAATATATTTACCACCATTGATCATAAAGTATTGACCCCATTGGTCTTAATGTGTAGACCCCATTGGTCTTAATGTGTAGACCCCATTGGTCTTAATGTGTAGACCCCATTGGTCTTAATGTGTAGACCCCATTGGTCTTAATGTGTAGACCCCATTGGTCTTAATGTGTAGACCCCATTGGTCTTAATGTGTAGACCCCATTGGTCTTAATGTGTAGACCCCATTGGTCTTAATGTGTAGACCCCATTGGTCTTAATGTGTAGACCCCATTGGTCTTAATGTGTAGACCCCATTGGTCTTAATGTGTGGATTCAATATGAGAAGGAATTTCAGTACGAATTTCTTCGAGACTTTTGTTTATTGGGGTGATGTCATCTTCAATTGCAAAAATTACTTTTTCGAACCACTTGTTCAAAAAAGTGATATTCTATGCCACAAAAAGCGAACATAACAATAGTCAGTTTTAATCTGTTAAAAACAGGGAAAGAAAATTGTACTGAATTTCATTCATCCTCTAGGGGGAGAATGTGATTTAAATTTGGAATACTTACCGAAATTTATACTGAACTACATCTGTGTTTACACCATTGAGTTTGTATATAAAGCATTGTACATCTTTTTGAAAAAGGAATACGCATTTATTATGCAGTTATGATTATTAGGTAAATAAAATTATGAATACCGATGAGGCCGTATGAGCTTGACGCCTTTGCTTTTCCGACAAAAAAAAATAGGAATTCTAGGAATTTGCCGCGTTTTTGTTTTCTTAAAATGCATAAACGTTAAGTTTATTTTAATTTATTTTTACTTTTAATTGTCATTATTTTTAATAAATGCTTATCTCATATTATAATTATTATCGTGTTAATTTTTTTCGCAAATGGTACGAAAAGTGGAGTATTTTCCTCGGTGATAAAGCTGTCTTAGTCTTGGGTGAACTTAAACCCTCGCTACGCTCGGGAGTAAACCTCGAGTCCTTTGTTACGCTCGCGATTCAAATCGTCACCCGCGACAGAAGACACTGCTTTATCCCCTTGGTTAATAATCTACTATACTATCACTGGAGCCCTGTGGTCTTATCCCAAAAAGAGCCTCTGCAGGTGTCTTATTGATACCTTTGTTGAAGGTATTATTGATACCCCACTTGAAACATTAAACCCTAAATAAGTTACTGAACAGCCAAAGAAAACACATTTTGATAAGTTAAGAGTAAGACCTGCTTCTGATAGCAAAACTAAAACTGATTCTAATTGTCTCATACCCTCTTGTATTGATTTTGATGGGATGATTATATCATCCAAATACGCTAGTGCTTCTTTATGACGTAAATTGCCTAAAACCTGATGCATCATTCTTTGGAATGTTGCTGGAGCATTTGCTAAACCGAAAGGCATTCGGTTAAATTCGAAATGGCTTTCCGGTGTAACGAACGCTGTTTTATGCCTATCCGCTGCTCTTTGATAGAGATCTGGTAGTAACCAAATCAGGAGCTGTGAAGTACATATTTCCAGTTAACGTATCAATCTGGTCATCTATAAGTGTCATTGGGTAATTTTCGCGTACAGTATTTTTATTCAAGGCTCTATAATCGATGCAAAGGCGGTAACCGCCATTTTTTTTTTGTACTAGCACAATAGGACTAGCGAAAGAGGAGACTGAAGGGCGTACTATATTGTTTTGAAGTAGTTCATCTACAATATCCCTGACTATTTCTTTCTCTTTAATTGCCAGTCTGTATGGCCTATAGACTACAGGTGTGTCACAGTGCAGGTCAATGCCCATTTCACAAACCGAAGAGTGCCCCAGCTCAGAGAGCGTAAACGCAAAGCAATGTCGATAATTATTTAATAAGCAAAGTAAGTCATCTATCACCTTTTTGCTTAATTCACCAGCAACGTTTAGGTCCGATGAACAGATTTAACTCATTTGTTGATCTTGCAGTTTGGAATTAGCTACGTGCAGAACTTTCTTTTAATTTTCCTGATTAGCAGTGATACCCCGTGCAATTAAAATATTGTCTTCTAACCATAGAGGCTCGGAATTTAGGTTATTTATAACAATTTGTCCGGACCCATCACTGTCAAATTGATAAATTCCAGTTAGCACAAAATGGAAAAAGTTATTCTTGTTACGCAAGCCTCCCTCAAAGTAAAGGTCACCTGTGAATTTAGGTTCTGTATAGACTTCTAAAATTGTTAAACCCGTCAATTGAATATTTTTAAGGTTAAGAATTTTTATTTTTTTGTATTGGATATTATCGATAGAATTTTGTAAAATTTCAAAATGTTCACTTGTTTTTTTTTTATCAATACGTGAGGCTGTTCAGTAAAGGTTTGACCTATCATAAGGGGAACTTGCATAACACGATCTGAAACAATTAATATTTCAACTTCAGCCTTGACTCAGTCAATTTCGACCAAAGTATTGACCTTACCCAATGTATTCAAAACAGAATTACCAAAACCCCTGAGTGTAGGCAGGTCTCTTGTTTTTATCTCTATATTCCCCAATTTAGACAATTCAGATTGTTTAAGCATCGAGCATTCACTACCAAGATCAACAAAGGAATTTCTATGTCGTTAATACGTACAGTTTTAAAATATTTATCTGAAATTTTACCATCGACATTTACTCTGTTCACAGATTTTTGGGCCGGAATCATTACGGAATTATTTTTGAATAACAATTTTGCGCCTCATGACCAATTTTCATACATTTAGTACACTTTTTGATTGGTTGAGTACATTGACTTACAAAATGGCCTTCCTGTTTGCAGTTATTGCAACGAATGACTCTGTCTTTGGTGCCTGGATTATTTGTTTTATTATCCGAGGAGTTTGTAACAGGTTGATTCTTATTAATATTAGATTTGCGGTCAGAATTTTGTTTTAGACTTCTTGAATTTCTTAAATAAGTGAGCAATTTATCCAAGTCCTCATACTGAGCCGCCTCAGCACCTAATCTGACGGCGCGATCATCTATACCATGTAGAACACATTCCACCGCTCGTTTACCACTTATACTACATCGGTTAATAAGAGTAATTTTATCATAAAAATAATCTTCGAGGGAGTCTCCATAACGTGCACGCCTAGCCAGCATATCTGCTAACATTTGACCATAGTTCTCTTCAGAGGGAAAAGCCGATATTAATTTTGTCTGCCATTCGCTCCAAGAGAAGAGCACCGATGGTAATCCTTCATACCAACGTTTTGCAATGCCTTGAAGCTTAGGGAGTGCAAAATGCACTATTTGCTTTTCATTCCATGAATAAATAGCAGCACACTCATTCACCTTGTGCAACCACATACCCATCGTTTGCTCTTTTCTTGCAGGGTCAAACTCAGGTAGAGTATTGTTGAAAGAACCTATGTTTTCATGACCCGGGGCTAGTGACCTCAATGCCTGTATTAAAATATTTAAATCACTACTGCCTCCGCTAGAAGCAGCAGTGTTACCTGTAGTTCCTTCTATTGCTGCGGGAAGATGTTGCACGTTACGATTCGTGCTTTGTTGTGGGCTGCTGCGCTGCTGGTTGCTGCGCCGTAGGCTGCTGCGCCGTGGGCTGCTGCGCCGTGGGCTGCTGCGCCGTGGGCTGCTGCGCCGCGGGCTTCTGCACCTCGGGCTGCTGCACCGCTGGCTGCTGCGCCTCGGGCTCCTGCACCGCTGGCTGCTGCGCCTCGGGCTCCTGCACCGCTGGCTGCTGCGCCGTGGGCTCCTGCACTGCTGGCTGCTGCGCCTCGGGCTCCTGCACCGCTGGCTGCTGCGCCTCGGGCTCCTGCACCGCTGGCTGCTGCGCCTCGGGCTCCTGCACCGCTGGCTGCTGCGCCTCGGGCTCCTGCACCGCTGGCTGCTGCGCCTCGGGCTCCTGCACCGCTGGCTGCTGCGCCTCGGGCTGTTGGGCCGCTGGCTGCTGCGCCTCGGGCTGTTGGGCCGCTGGCTGCTGCGCCTCGGGCTGCTGGGCCGCTGGCTGCTGCGCCTCGGGCTGCTGGGCCGCTGGCTGCTGCGCCTCGGGCTGCTGGGCCGCTGGCTGCTGCGCCTCGGGCTGCTGGGCTGCTGGCTGCTGCGCCTCGGGCTGCTGGGCCGCTGGCTGCTGCGCCTCGGGCTGCTGGGCCGCTGGCTGCTGCGCCTCGGACTGCTGGGCCGCTGGCTGCTGCGCCTTGGGCTGCTGCGCCTCAGGCTGCTGTGCCTCGGGCTGCTGCGCCTCGGGCTGCTGCGCCTCAGGCTGCTGTACCTCAGGCTGCTGTACCTCAGGCTGCTGCGCCTTGGGCTGGTGCACCGCTGGCTGCTGCGCAAAGGGCTGCGCGATCGACTGTTACTGGGTAAATGGCAAATCGGGTCCATCACGCGGCCACGTATCTGCTTCAAACTCAGTCTTGAAACTTGTGATTGCTGCTCCAAGGAGTGATGGTGGCTATTATCATCTGCACTTTTGAATGGTTGCACTAGTACACTCCCCAAAATCGGAGAGGCAAGCACTCTTTGTCTATCCATGTTCTCGACCGAGAAAGAGAAAAGGGAAAAAAAAATACACATATTAGAATGAGCTACTAATCCCACTTCTGAATTGTAAAATAAAAGAGTAGTTCATTATTATACTTGTTATATTTATAACAAAAATCATAGAATTGCAATAATTACCATTGTAAATATCAACATAAACTTATTTATCTTAATTACCCATAATTAAACATGTATATATATAATCAGAAATTGTCAAAAATAAATATTACATGATCAACTTACTTAATGGATGATGTTGACTCCACGAACGTCGCACACAGACTGAGCTCGCAATGATGGCGTCATGCTCTTTTATACACTAATAGTGGGGATGGCGCCATGATTGCGAGCTTGACAGTTAAAATTATTTTAATATTGTTTTGCAGCTAAATTAGGATTTTAGGTAGTAAATAATCTTTAATTATTTAACAACAAATAATGTGATATAAAAATATATATTATGAGACATAAAATGACACGTGCTTACATAAAATAAGCTGGAACGCGTATAAGCTAAGCACGTGTTTGAGCGATTGTATGCAAACATGCTCACACTTATTTGATAAAATTGCATTGGGACATTTATATGAGCAAGTGTTAATAATTCCCAATATCATTCCATAATCAGTGGGATCATTATCTCGTAGTTAATCAAAAATAAACAACCTTTATTATTATCAATCCAGTTACTCTTGTTTACAAGTAGTCTGTTAACGATTCATATCTGACCTCACATATTTTTCTAATATTGTGTTAAATAAGGCTAATCAGAAAATGTGATAAAAGAGAAAGATGTATATTGCTATACTGTTATAGTTTAGCATGTTGGTTCTTCCTCTGTAATTCACAGGCACAAATGACAACATTTCATTTTCAACCAAGCTTTTTTTCCGATAAGATCATACAGAGTATAAAAAATGTATGTTTTCACAACTTTAAATAAATAAATATTACTGTAGTTATGTTTCTAGAAATATCTATAAACGAAGCGTTATCTGTTAAACGTTCTAAGACAAAATAAGGTAGGTATCTATTTTGTGTTTAGTTAATATTCTAAGTAAACAACCCCAATTTAACATAGACAGGAATCTGTATATTCAACCAGGAAGTGGATTCCATAACGTCCTAGAAATGTAATTAGAAAAATAAATGAATATTGTTTATGCAAAATGCCTAACTTTTATTACAAACCTCCATTTGATTTCTTAATAATAATAAACAAAAATCACCTACTAAAGAAACTAAAAATAAATAATAAAGGTAAATAAATAAAATAAAAAAAACCCTTCTCATGCGCGGATTTGAACTCGAGACCATCACATTGCTAAGCCGCAGTGTATACCACTAGACCAACACGCCATTTGCGTTACTTACATTGCAAAAAACTTAAATAGGTTCGACGTCCTTACCAAGGGGGTAACTATCACTGTGAAGCGGACTGTACAACGGATGAATGAATGAAATAACGTTCAACAGTCAAAATTATTTTTTTTTCTTTTGGCTTCGCACGGCCAATGTCACTTTTAAATTTTATTCTGTGGTTCGTAGAAAATACAGCTCAAAAAGGACGCGTCCGCTAAGTTAGAAGTTTCCCGCGGTCATGGATGTGATGCTAACAAAGCCGCAAGATGTGCGATGAAATTTTGTTATCAGTGGGTATTAAGGGGCTTACAGGACCTAAACGCAAAAAACGCAAGTTTTAGAAATATGTACTTAAAATATATGATCGACTACAGGAAACAAAATCAGAAAAATATATGATATTCTTCAGGATATATGCTGGGTTGATAGTGTGTTGAAAACATAATAAAACTAATTTGATACGATAGAAAAAAATCATGAAGATACCTCTAAAAACTTTCTTTTGACAGTAAAAACCATACTAATATACATACAATCATTCTGATTTTTTGTCAGATTATCCTACAAGCAACATACTAAAACACTAGTGTTTTAATTTTTTAGTCTAATCAATAGATTTTTTGTAATTAAATAATTGCTTCATATTTTGCAATAAATTACCAGCGTTGTGTCATCGCGCTTCTCTTTCTTTTCTATCGGACAGTGACCGCGCTTTAGGTCATGTAAGCCCCTTAAGAGGAAATGCGGTTGGTCTATTCTCCATAGAAGCGCTCTCGCCTGTTTTCATTCTGGTTAAGGACCATAAAGCAATGATTTTTTACATAATAATAAATATTAACTACATACTTCTATGTCCCTATGTTTTCCTTTTTGATGGTACATTATTTTTATAAGCACTAGAACCCTCAAAAATGCCGATTTAAACCGCTGTCAACAGAGGCCTGGTGTACAAGTTTGACAACTATTAATAAAAAAAGCAGATATAGGGATGATATTTCATAAATTGATTATGAAGGATATTTATACTGTATATATCCTTCATAATCAATTTATGAAATATCATTTAAATTGGTCCAATATTGGAGGAGGAAATAGTCGAGAGCCAAACCTCGAATTACGACTTTTTATTTAGGATTTTTCAAAAGTGTTTCCGACCGCATTTCCTCATAAGGTACAGTACCCGGCGATAAATATTGCACATCGACCTTTGGAAAGAGACAATCGGCTAATTTCGGCTTCGTAGGGCGTTATCTCTGTCGCACGAAATACAAACAGTCCAGTATCTATTAGGAGCTGTTAAAACAATTATGATTTGCTTCTTTTGATAATTATTTTTATTCTTTGTATAAAATGAAAAAAAAGGTAAAGGTCGATGCAATATTTATCGCCGGGTACTGTAATGGATTGGACTGCACCTCTTTCTAATCCTTCGGGCAATAGGTACATACAGGCGTGATGTTATGTTATGATTGGATTGTTTATATTTCAATTCACCCATATACTAGTCTCACTATATGTAGTCTTTTTAGGATTCCGTACCTCAAAAGGAAAAACGGAACCCTTATAAGATCACTATTCGTTGTTCGTCTGTCCGTCAGTCATGATCCTTTTTCTCAGGAACGCGTGGAGTTATCAAGTTCAAATTAATACCTAATACTCAAGACTGCAATCCCTTGAAGCAGTGAAAAAATCAAACTTCTAAGTCAACGTAATCAAAAGATACAGGCGTATATGTTCCGAAATCAAAACCTATCAGGGTACTTCCCGTTGACCTGTTAAAAAAATTAAAACTATTTACATAGGTACCTACAAAGGACAGAGCCGTCGTCGGTGCGCTAATCCGAATCGCATTTGACCGGCTTTTTTCTATTAGCAAGAATATAAAATGCATTTTTTGCTTAGAGTGACCCTATGCAAAATAATAGGTGTATAGTTTTACAGCTGCTTCATTATAACTCTATTTACCATCATTACAAGTCCAGCTAATTAAATAAGAAAAACAGCGTGAAAAAAAATTAATTTTCAACATCATTATAATTTTGCAATAATTATCTGATAACGAGATAACATTTTACACAATATAAAAGTTCTTAGTAAACCTTCGAGAATACAAGCTTCTTAAAAAAAAAACCGGACAAGAGCGCGTCGGACTCGCGCACCGAGGGTTCCGTACCATCATATGTGTTTAAATTTTCATCGGCAAGGCCTATATTAGTTAGAGAATTTTAACACTGCGCACTACGGTGTAGAATATTTAAGTTTTAGGTCAGTGCCATCTCTTGAGCAATAGTGGAACTATTGTAACTTTTGTTGATGATTTCTGAAAAAGTGTGCTATTTAGAGACATTGTTTTATTTTTCCTGTAATCTTTACATAATCTTCTATCACATAGAATTATTTCTGATTTTTTTGTGAATAAAAAAAAACAAAAAAAGGGGAACGATATATTTTTTACATTTTTTATCAAAAGTCGAAAACTGCGCCGCCTAAAAAAAATGTATATGAGAATGTGCAAACTGCGCTCTTTCATATGATACCCCACATGTCCTATTAACCCCACTGCGAATTTTCCAGATCCCCTTTCAGTCCCTGTTGCAAAAAAATATATGACGGCGCGGTCATAATATGAACGCGCGAATATTATTATTCTGCGTTCTTTTATTTAATTTGTGTAGTGAATTTGGTTGATCAAATTATTTGTATCGTAAACACTGATTTAGATTTTATTGTCGCTCAACAGAAGAGGGGACTACTTAGTCCGTGTGCGCTTGCGAGTGACGTCAGCGCCGGTAGTGGTATCGCTTGTTGTAGCAAAGTGGGGGTAGTGGGGCGACCGGTGCCTTTATAAAGCAGCCGGCGCGCGTTGTAGGGGGGCACTTTGACTCGGTCCGTGGCGCTGGTCGTACGCTCGCAATTTCACATACCTCTATGTCTTGATTTTATAAAGTTTCGTTAATTTTTATGAAAGTGTCAATAAATAATAACGAAAATAATAATTTGCCAAAGTTAATGCTTTGCCTCATTCATTAAACCCCGCTTTCTGCTGCCCGTGGATACGACTGAACACACTCGTCAGCTCGGTAATCCGATATCAGAAGTGGGATAGGCTCCATTGCCTATCTTTTTTCTGTGTCGTGCGAAAAGCTTTTGAATCATGTCCGAAAGAGCTACCTACCACTCGTAATAGAGGTAGAAATAGGCGTGATCAAAATAGTGTTTTTGAGACTGTTTAAAATTTTTCACCACGTGTTGTTGATTTTGTCCGTAATTAGTTTCTGTGCATTTAAACGTGATTCGCCACGTGTTAATTCTTTATTTCGCGGTTAGTTTGTTGTTCACGTAGTGGTCATTTATGTTGCCTATAGTCATAACCATGTCGAGTCGTGGATGCACGCCGCGTGAGAATATACCTAGGCGTAATTCTCGGGAAAACGATTCACATAGCGGTCGTAATGTTTGCAAAAGGCGTCGTGACCATTATCGTCAATCGCGTAGTAGATCTCCTAGGTGTCGTCGTGATAGATCGGAGTACTCTCAAAGTTCACGTAAGCGTCGGGATAGTTCGTATGGGTGTCGGGATAGCCCTCGACGCGACCCTTCGGATGGAGTGCTGGTTCGATCGAGCGCTTTAGGGGAGAGCAGTAGATCTTGTCTGTGTGACAAATGGTCTGTGTGACAAATGGTCTGTGTGACAAGGGGTCTGTGTGACAAGGGGTCTGTGTGACAAGGGGTCTGTGTGGCGATCAGTCTGTGTGACGATCGGTCTGTGTGGCGATCAGTCTGTGTGACGATCGGTCTGTGTGGCGATCAGTCTGTGTGACGATCGGTCTGTGTGACAATCAGTCTGTGTGACAATCCGTCTGTGTGACGACCCATAATGACGACCCGTCTGTGTGACAAAATGTTTGTCTGAGTGACAACTGTTCTGTGTGATTTTTTTATAAAAGGGGTCAGAATGGCCGAGCTTGAGTGTACTACTTACCACAATTTTATTCTTTGCAGAAAGTTCTGATGTCGAGACACACGAGGTCGTGTGAAGGCGCAGGATGGCCGTGACGGCGCGGTCATAATATGAACGCGCGAATATTATTATTCTGCGTTCTTTTATTTAATTTGTGTAGTGAATTTGGTTGATCAAATTATTTGTATCGTAAACACTGATTTAGATTTTATTGTCGCTCAACAGAAGAGGGGACTACTTAGTCCGTGTGCGCTTGCGAGTGACGTCAGCGCCGGTAGTGGTATCGCTTGTTGTAGCAAAGTGGGGGTAGTGGGGCGACCGGTGCCTTTATAAAGCAGCCGGCGCGCGTTGTAGGGGGGCACTTTGACTCGGTCCGTGGCGCTGGTCGTACGCTCGCAATTTCACATACCTCTATGTCTTGATTTTATAAAATTTCGTTAATTTTTATGAAAGTGTCAATAAATAATAACGAAAATAATAATTTGCCAAAGTTAATGCTTTGCCTCATTCATTAAACCCCGCTTTCTGCTGCCCGTGGATACGACTGAACACACTCGTCAGCTCGGTAATCCGATATATATATATTTTTATTTCTTTCTTATTTGCAAAATAGTTGGGCAAACGACATCTAAAACTATTCCAAATTTTTTGATAGCATTATTTAGTAGTTCTTGAGATATCCAGCTGTGACAGACAGACATACAGACTGAGTTTCACCATAAGGGTTCCTTTTACCATTTTGGACGGAACCCTAAAAAATGAAACAAGCAGCGTCGAAATTAAAAAAGGAATTTATTTAAAAAAAAAACGTAACATTTTTGCATCTTAACGAGATTGCCAGCGTCGAATTTATAATAAATCATTGGAAATAAAAAAGTGCTGCTATGGCTGGGGCTCTTTAAGCCCTATTTCACCAGATCTGTATCTGCCGACCTTGCAATCGCACATTGCGGCTAATTTAACGCGACATAGAGACAGTGCGTGCTCTAGGTAGGGTTGCCACACTGACCACTTTTCCGATTTTCCGGCTTTCGTATGTATCCGTGTTTGTTCGGTTTTAGCGCTCTAGTGCAACTTTTGAGAGGTAAAGTTGAATCATGATAGGCTCAGTTGATAATCTAGCTTTTAATTTGCAGCTCTATTCTGTAAAAATCTCACCGTGAGGCGTGATAACTTGAATCTGGAATGAAGTGAGCTGTTTTTCCAACTGATGACTAGGGATTGACATTATTGACAGCTGACTTGCAAATCCTGCAATCATTTGATTTGTTTTTGAACATTTGGATATAATTTACTTTTGCTTTTATCATTTCGTTCTTTTAATGTTTAAATTAGCTACAATTGATCGATATACACACATCGAGACACACATCATCATACATCGAGATTTCTTTATTATATGTCAGTTTATTTTTAATGTTGTTGTTTATTGTTATTGTTAGTTTGTTTATTATACACATAAACCTATCGGAACAAATTCTTTAAATGATGGCGATACCGCGTCAAAATCCGTTGCGTAATTCAGAAGAACAACGCGTTCACACGAAAAGCTACATTATTTAAGATGGTAGAATTTTTTAATGTCTCTGTTTTGTTTCAGTATGCTGTAGCGGCACTAGCGGCCCTATTCCTAGCGTGCGTATGCGCATCGATTTGGCAGTTGGTCGCACATGCCTTGCGCACCTTGCGCCAGCTGCATCAACTGACACACTTACACCAGACCCGTTTAGATATATAGGTTATAAAGAAAGTTATTCTATCCTAGAATCAATGGCGTTCCTAGCATAGTTAATGGATCTAACACCGTACAATGGTCAGGCATTTTTAAATGGTTCTCATTGGTCGAGTGCTTGCACGCTCGCAAAAAGTGCGTTGAGAAGGTTTCGATTATAATAAGGCTGGCGAAATTTTTTATTCGGAAGAAATTCATAGTATTTAAACTGGCTTCAGTCTTAATTAAATTCTTGTTAATTTGCCGAAGACACCCGTCCTCATAAGCATGTTACCTAACAGAAAAAATAACGTATTCAAAAAAACCATTGAAAAGTCAAAGGGGTTACGCAAAATCTAGAGCAACGCAAGCATCCCAGGTAGGTAGGTATAATTACTTATGCAAAAGTATTTTTATCTTAAATAGGACTATCTAAATGTAAACCCTTACGGGCTTACATGTAGGTAGTCTTAAACGATCAAGCCAAGATACAGTATGTTAACTAACAGAGGGCGTTCCCGTTAACCCGCAATAGTATAGCATCCATACATGCTAAAAAAAATATTACCATTCGAAAATAAAATGTTTTTATTTTTTTTATATTAAAATATTCACTAAAAATCGTAAATTGATACGTTAAAGAAACACTCTGTACACGCGTACTTGAAGGACAGCAATGTCGGAATTTATTTAATTAAATAAATTAGAATTAATTAAATAAATAGAGTATCAATTTACGATTTTTAGTGAATATTTTAATATAAAAAAAAATAAAAACATTTTATTTTCGAATGGTAATATTTTTTTAGCATGTATGGATGCTATACTATTGCGGGTTAACGGGAACGCCCTCTGTTAGTTAACATACTGTATACTTAATATAAAATAGTGGTATGATTTTACAACTCAGTATTCTCAAGCCAATTTGTATAATTCACAAATTATACTAATCGGCTTGACAGTTTTATTTCGCTCGGAAAAAGCCGTCGCGCACTTTTCGTCCTGAAAACTTTATAAAACAATCAATTCAAATCACATAATTTTTATTTCAGGTGTTACATACTTGAAATAAAAATAAAATTAAAAATTTTATATACCCATATACAATTTATTTAACCAGATTACAATAAAAAACGTTTGTATAAAATATTAATTTTCCTGCATTAAACGAAAGTAAGACTTGTAAATACTGCTGTTTATCGCAGCTGTACATTATGTCAAATTAAAAAGACAGTTTGTCTGCTTATCGCCATTTCAAGTAAAAGTCACCGGAAACGTTTTAATAGCTATAAATTAATTAAATGCTTATTAAGTATTTTTCACTTTCCACGTGGAATGAGACCAGTTGATGTTGACTGTTGAAATTTCGTAATTCGAAAAGGGTGTCTGATAAGAAAAATATATCTTTGCTTCTGATCTTTTCTTCGTCGTATTATTTGTTCTAGTAAGTATCTGGAGATCATTTAGGTGAAGCAATGTGCCAGTGACACTCTGGTAAAGTCCTTTATCTTATACAAATATGCCGTATCATATTGTCCTTAAAAATATAGACATGATTATCTCCGCCTTGACATTTATTATCCCCATATATTTTTTAAGACATCTTTTATTTATTCGTAAGGACTTCATCAAACCTACTTATTTTGAGCGTAACGTACAAATTCCTCATAAACGAACTGGATACCCTTATTTAGTGCTTCAGGGTTGCCACTTCACGCCATTCCTCTGCCTGACATATGACAAATAGGCGCACAATGATAATTTTCAGCCAATATGTCATTAATTCGCGGACGCGTTGGCTCTTTTTGCCAATCAGGCCATTTTTGGTGCGATGTCTTCTCAAATTGAGGCAGACAGTGGTCATAATAAATGATGCTCAATATGGGGAGGTGAATGTGGCTCATTTTATATTTTTATTTGTTCCTCATTATATTTTATTCAACACTTAGCTCCGGTGTTTTGTTCTAGGCTGCATTTATGGTCATCAGTTGATTTCTTGGCAATCAACTAGGGTTGATGTTTTGTTTCGTTGAGGAAATGAGATGTAGTGTTCATTTTGCTGTCAATAATTTGTCCATTCATCTTTTCTCTTATTTTTTCTTTTCTTTTTTGTCATAAGTCTGCGCTGCCACTGATGTCGCCGTGGAAGAGGCGAAATTTTGGGCCAACAAGATCTAAAATACAGTCGTGCCAGCGACACAAAAAAAAATATATTATGTCGTTAATGCACAATTTTTCTGTGGACTCGTGGACAATGCCATAAGACATGATATGCAAATCAAGATGTAAAAAAATGGTTTTGAGTAGGTATAGCCTAAATCAATAGGATATAAGTAATCAGTGTAATCACAAACCAAGATGTGAAAAAGTGGTTTTGAGTCTAGTCCAAATCAAAGTTACTTACTTAATAAACGCATAAAGAAAAAAAACATCATATAAAACACAGATTCTAACAAACAAGATTTGACGAAGGTTTTATCGTTACAAATTGTTTAGGGACCCTAAAGGTAATTTGTAACGAACCAGAATGGCAGCCGTGTCAAAATATCAATGAATGTGAGGGACAGTCAGTCATCTGGAACTTACGAAGAATTACATTGCTTCGCTGTACCTTGCCGTCTTGGTTCGGCGTACATTTTTGAATATCAAACACAAACGGCAATGGATGATATGTTTATCGTTAAACGCTGGCTTTTTTATTGTGAGGGTGTGTTTCGAACACCTGATCGAGTAAACAGGTGCTGTGTCGGTGCATAGGATATACAAGGTATAAAATTGTCTGCCGATATGTCTGAGGATATGAATATTTAAGTTTTTTATTTGTTGTTATTTATAAATCTTTGTGAGGGCTGTATTTGAACATTGTGTTTTTTCGATGTGCTGACTGCCAGTTCTAAAGATTCACCGTAAGGCAGTTACATACATATTTTGTTAATAGAATAGAAATCATTCATGCTTCAGAATAAGAAGTAATAAAAATAGGTGACGTTACGAATTGACACTTTGATGTGGTACAACATAGTGCTGTGGTTCTTATTAGGAAGGAGTCTAAGTTTTTATTTTATTTGTGTGGGAACGTCACGTCATTCACAAATATTAAACAGGCACCATTCTAAATTTGAACAAATTCGTATCCCTCACATATCCCGCCCACTAATCTCATGTGTACCCTAACTTCCTAACATTCGGCGGAGACGGTTGCACGGCATGTGCGTTTTATTTTTTTCACTAATTATTAATTGATTATACACCTCAATTATTAATTATATCGAAGTAATTTGAAGGCATGTTAACGTTAATTGCCTGTAAGTAGCACATAATTTTGCATTTTTAACGGAAAAGCGTTCGCACTTTTCGGTTTAATAATTACTGACAGTTTTTTTTTTTAATTTGCGTTAGAATAGTTTAGTTTTTAGTTTAAGTTTCTTCAAGTGACAACCCTATACTATGACTTCTTATAATAATCGTGAGGTCAGCAGTGCTATTCAAGAAACTCCATGGACACTCTTTTAAATTATATTTTTACAAAAATTTAATTACTCGTACATTATTAATTGAATTTATGAGAACGATGTGAAAACAAAAACGCGTTAAAAGCGTCCAGAGTACAGCAAATAGTAAGAAAACAACAATCCAATAATAAAATAATTAAAAATAAGCCGAGGCAGCTAAGTGATGACCAGCCCCAACTGACGGCGCCCATTCACGAACATGACGCATAAATCAGCACAAAAAAAAACAAACTCTAAGATATAAAACATGAACAATTTTTAAGTACACGATATATTTGACAAGATTTCTCTCCAGACTCTGCAAAAATGCACAGTTTCGTAGCTATACGTTCACCTGTCCACCGCACGTGGCACGAGGCACCACTGCACCAGTCATATGTAGGTGCTTGTGTCAAGTACATGAAGATCAGAAGGGCCACATCGTACATGAGACAAATTGATGATGTTCAACCAATGCTATGCATAATGATCTGCCAACTTCCCGTAGCAGATCATTTTGCAGCGAATCAAAAATAAATGCGAGTTCTACTCGCATGCGGCTGAGTTCTACAGTTCCTGATACTTTTTAGAAATAGTTCTAGCGTTTTTACATTAAAAAAGTCAATTGACAAAATGATCTGCCAACTTCCCGTAGCAGATCATTTTACAGCAGATTAAAAAAAAATTGGGTTCTTGTCGCATGCGGCTGAGTTCTACAGTTCCTGGTACTTTTCAGGAATAGTTCTAAACTCACGTCCACGTGCCAGCAAATCAAGTCAGAACGTTTAAGAAGTCGATAAAATAATATTTTTATCGCTTCAAAGAATTCTTAAAAACTAGAACTCTTTTGTTTTTTATTTACAGATTAATACCAGAACTGCAATCTAGAACACAATTCGAGTTCCAATCCAATTCCAATCCAACCTGTCTCTTGCTGCCCTCCTCCAGCGACGTCCTAAGCCGAGGTCTGTACCCATAGGGGGTGCCCTTAGCGTGTAGTTTTTAAATTTTTTTTAAAGCCCAAATTGGTAAACGTTGTCTTAATTGTACTTCAGAAGTGGTAAGTTATGGCTACCATCCTTTTTGACGTTAACCCTAGGTCGATAAAAAATCGCCCTGGGAAGAATCAAGACCACACAGGGTTTTGAACAGAATGGTTAATCTTTTGCTTCTTACATTAGAAAATTTCGTCTACTCGACAACGTAAATGACGCAATAAATATTGTTGAATTTTCACAGTGAATGTCATTGCCATTGTGTGTTGCGCAATAACCCCGCAGCTTTGCCAGGGACTGTAAGTAATGGATCTTCTGTCTTTTTCTACCTGATACAGTATGAAGGGGAGAATGCAAGCAAAAAGTATCGATGATCATTATAAATACTAGAACAGTTATACCATATGTCTTGATGGACCTACCGGGCTACGGCACGCGCTAGATGTGACATGTGACAATAATAACGGCAGGGGTGGACGAGTTGAAAATCGAACGCAGAAATGTATTATTCAACACAAAATTGGGTATTTAGTCGTCACAAAGCATGTTCGAATGTGAGTTTTAATAAGTAGGTACCTACGGTGTGCCGTGAAGCGGTGTAAATGCGTAACACTAACAGTAGCTATGGTTATCTTTTTGACAGTTCAACAACATTCATTGCGTTATTTACTTGTTGTGCAGACAATTTTTGCGAACTTATGAAGCAACGGATTAGCAATATCCTTCAAAATGGTTCAGATTGTAATGGACTTTTACAAAAGTCTAGATTGGCACTATGGCAGATTAAAACTGTGTCGCGCCTGTTTGAAGGAGCCTTTATAGGCTGATTGTGTTTAATATTTACGTTCGAGAAACTGGCCCCATTGTTGTCATTGGTGAATAGTGAGATTTATGTGTGCACGACTGTCTGTAGATAGATGGTGTCAACTTGTGCTAACATTCCATCGGTTAAGGGCCCAGTATAAAAGTATATATGTACTATTTGTTGAAGTCATATTAGCAATAGTTTCTCATCTGCTTCTTATGACAAGCACCATAAAATGGAGAGAACTATTCTTAGGACCCATGGATATGGCAAAATAAATAGGCAACATGTATTTAAGAAAAATAACGCATTACCATTCACAAGGATTTATGACCCGAACTATTAAACGAATGTAATAAAACATGACAGACAATCGGCAAACATCGGCGATCTTCGTTAGTACTCGTGGCAGATGCGCGCGCGCCTCTTTGTGCCTTTGTTTAAATTATGTATAAATAATGGACAGTTTATTAAAATGTTAATCAAACGCAATGTGGAACTATTCTCGAAGGGTATAAAAGTGAATTTCTTTTTCGCATCGATTGTAAATGCGATAATTTCGTTTTCTTTTTTTGTGTTTTAAACGGCATTTGTTTTTAGCCATTTAGACGGTTGATGTATTAAATGGTAAACTGGCTGTCTATTTAAAAAAGGAGGATATTTGATTAACAGTCTTGCGTGTTTAAATGAGGCCCTGACTAACTACCACTTAAAAATTTTACTTCGGTACAATTATCTTTATAGCAATGAAATGTCTGTAACAAATTAATAATCGATCATACTGTATTAAATTTCGTTTGTCTCAAAATTCCGAGTAGGTACTCGTATATAGTAAAAGAGACAGTCCCTGTATCAACGTTAACTATCATAGAACTTAAAGAGTTCTTTACTCCTATGACTTACCATATGACTACCATAGAGATACGTAGCATACCATAGACAAAATGTAGACTGCCATAAGTCACTAACAAAAATAAAAAGGTTCTTATTTTGTTCTAGTCTAAGTTGGTTCTTTCCTCAAAATACCATTTCAGACACCAATCTACGTGGTCTTCACATGATCTGACCAAGATTATGTCTGGACTTTAAAAGAGACTGTGACCTCTGAGTTTGTTTCGGCCTTTCTTCTTCTCAGACTAGTCAGATAGGAAACGCCGACCTCATCTAGTTTTTATTAAAATATGATTGACGTGTAAAAGTGTTTGTACAAACCTACTTACAGATATAAAATCATTTATCATAAATGACATGACATTATGATTAAAAATTTTTTTTTTTCATAATTGTACCTAGCTATAAACAATATACTTTAAATAAATATGTCAAGTCAATTGAATCCTCCAACTTCTATGAGGGTGAATATTTAGGGCAAACTGCCGGTCAATTCTGTAAAAATCTCACCGTGAAAACTTAGGTGAAGTGAGTTTGTTTTTGCTAGGAATTGACACTATTGACAGCTCACTCCACGCTCACTTCACCTAAGTTTTCACGGTGAGATAGTTACAGAATCGCACTGTTGGTGTAAGTTCGTGCGTGATCTTAACATTATAAAAAAAACTTAAGATCAGCGGCGCGCAGTAAATTATAACGTCAAAATAGCGGCGCCGATGCAGGATGGGACTAAAAGAGGCTGTGGATACGCTGGTAATTTTTAAAGTGCAGTATTATAGAGAGAGGAGTACATAATATATTAAATGTCTGGATAGATGCAAGAGAAGAGATAGGACAAAGAAATGATAGATAGGTTGTGTTGGGGATGAGATGAATGATCGAAAAGCAATTGGATACCGTAAAATATATATTATGTACATGGAAAACCATACTGACCGATCTGAAATAGCACGGCGCGCAAAAGAAAAAAAATCTTTATATTAATATTATAATTCTTCTGTACGTGTGTATGTCACTGAACTCAACTAAACGGCTCGACCGATTTGGATGTAATTTTTTCTGTGTGTTTGAGTGGTTGATTGATCGAAACCCTGCATGGTTTAGGTTTACAATTGGCGCCGCGATCGAGTTTTAGGAAACAAGAAAATGTCTGTCCGGTCTGTTAGTTAGGTAGATGTCTATATTGTAGATTCGTATATATAAAACAATAATAGAGTCTCAGCCGTAGTGTTTGTCCTGCATCAGGGAAATTCAGTCAGATATATGCTTAAGGCCGCTCTCTCGAAAAAAGCTTGAAAAAAGCATGCAGATGAAGCCATTTTTTGTCGGCATTTACAGAGAAATTACATCTGAAAAAAATCCTTAGTAATCTTCATGATATAATACGTAATTTGGTTTAGCCATAATTTTTCTACCGGTATCACTTAATTTAAAAAAAAATCACCAAATCACCTCCAAATCATTGAGATGAAACCGTTTTACTCCTTCATTTTTTATCAAAAGAGTGTAAAAAAATATATCTACATCTTCGCAATACAAAGGAGAATAATTTGGTTTTGTTACTTTTTTAAAATATGTATTATTTTTATGATAATAAATTAAAAAGGCCTCTGATAAAGGACTGCGTCTACATCACCCCCGCACTCGTCCATAAATTTAGTGCGGGGCGCATCGTGTTGCTAGGTGGACGTATGTCGCATTGCGAGAACTCCGCACTACGAAATAAAATCGTAAAATATTACTGCAAAAACAAAAAGTGTACCTACCCAAGCGGGGTTTTATGAAACTTATGCGCTGTCCATTACTCTGTGTACATAGGTACTGTTTATAAAATACCTACCTCATTCAAACGAAAGTCGTAAGTACTAGTAGTGAATGATCACAGAAGGTCCACGTCCACGAAATGATTCAGCCAATATTATAAATTTTACTTTTCGGTGCCTAAGTAAAGTCTATTATTCTGATGCGTTGCGATTATTTGTGACATATTGTGACACAAAACTGAAAATGCTCCTAAAGTAGGTATTAATTATGATTATAGGTTACGTACTTGCTAATAATTTGTCAATTTATTGATTACCGGCGTAATTATTTTCAAATAAAAAAATCAAATCAAATCATTTATTTGCATAAAACAGGTTCAGTGGATGTTAAAAAAGGTCAAATGGTACACTGTTAATAACCATATAAGGTGTGCAAATATAAAACAAGAATGTTAACTGTTAATTTCACTATTCAATAAAGTACGGACGCCAAGCACATCAACCTATCCGAAACTGTCAAATTTTCGCAATCAACTTTGAACCTTATGCTTTAGTGATAAAGTTGAAAATCTATTAAAGAAATCTGACAGATTGTAGTAATTTGATGTGCTGGCGTCTGTACAATGTCATTGAAAATAAAATTATCGTAAATACAGATCAGTCAACAAAATAAGGAATTAAAAATAATAATGTCATACAATAGTAAAAAGTAGTAGTTCAATAATATATATGTATATACAGGCTGGATTTTTTTAACCTCACCTAGAGGGCAAGTACTCTAAACACTGGAGATAGCAAATTTTACTCAAAGGAAAATCCCTTCATTAAAAAAAAAACAAATCTGCAATCAAAGATGTTCGAAAATTCGCTTGCCGCTCTCGGGAATCGAACCGCCTAAAATCCGAAAAAATAATACCCTGTACTTTTATGGCATCAATCGATAGGGTCAATCATAAGGATCAAATCTCTCTATGGCAGATCGAAAGTAGAATACTTTTTACTCGACTTCTATCGTCGCGGGTGACATCAATCAATCAATTAAATCAGCCTATCGCAGACCGCGGGTGGCACAGACTACATAAAATTAGAAAATCAAATTGGTAGTCATGTTTTTTATTATAATTATCACTTATCATTACTATCCATGTGGGCTAAACTGGGTCAATAATATTATTCAACTAATTAAATCAAATAAAAAAATCATTACCTATACGTAGTGAATCAATTAGTTCTACCAGAGAAGTTGAAGGTGATTCTGTTGATTTGGATGTGAATGTATTTTTTTTTACAAATTATGAACCTATATTTTTGTTTTACTTGTAAATATATGTATAACTGCATTCATTTTAGGAACAAGATGATTTGGGCATTCAAAAACTACGGTCTCTATTGGATGACATGGTGACTCACAAGCATCTTGTAAGGTCTGTCGAAGAACTTGAAGATTATTCAGCTGAATTTTAGTTATAATATATTTGTTTATAAAAAATATAACAAATAATATGACATACACTAGTGATAATTATACTACCTATACCTACCTACCTACCTACTTTACCTGCCTACCTATCTACCCTACCTTCCTATCTGCCTTACCCTAACTACCTACCTACCCTACCAACCTACCTACCCTACATACCTACCTACCTATCTACGTACATGCCTACCTACCCTTCTTCTCTTCATAGAAACCTTCCTAAGATTTCAACGAATATTTAAAAAAAAACCGAATTGGTCCAGCCATTCTTGAGTTTTGCGCTTAGCAGCACATTTAGCCATTAATTTTAGTTAAAAAGATACATTAAGTTGTTTACCACATGGCAAGCCAGGCTGATTTATATTAAGGGTATAGCTTCTACTCACGGCCTCGAAAGCTTTTAACAATTTTATTCGTAACCATAGCCCGAAAAGTACATCCATATCAATAGATAATACCTAAATAAAACCAAAACTGGACCATTGTAAATACAGGGTGTCCCAGAACTCAACGTCAAGCCAAAACGGGGTGACAGGATTGATCATAACCATCACGAGAAAAATCTGAAAAATATCTATCCCATGCAGTTTGAAAATTATGGGCATTTTAAGAAAAACCTAGAATTTTGATCAAACTGTAACATTTTTCGGTTATTGTGGTTATTCTTTTTTATTTTTGTTCATTTGAACTTTGGAAACGTAATCCTAAATAACATTTTTAGAATCCCAATAAAAAATAATGACACAATTGCCTCAAGTTTCCGAGAATTGAGACTATTCGTTAAACTACGAATTTAAAATTTTCAAGATTCGTCGACTTTGATAGGCCCTCCTTTAAAAAAAATGTACTAGAGT
Organism: Luperina testacea; assembly: GCA_927399505.1. Classification (NCBI taxonomy): domain Eukaryota; kingdom Metazoa; phylum Arthropoda; class Insecta; order Lepidoptera; family Noctuidae; genus Luperina; species Luperina testacea. Next base: position 3,914,193 of record OV656774.1, read on the forward strand.
GCCTTGGCAAGTGGCATTGAAAGTTGGTGCATTTAATCAGAATTCTAAAATGGTACAATACTTGTTAGTTCTGTACAATAAAAAAGAGTAAAAAAATTAAAACCTCAAGTAACCCGATTTTTGCTATCTCAGTTAAAATGTTTTTGATTCGCACAAGCTCTAGGTAGGTTCTTAATTTTAAGGCAAAATGATGAGAGAGATGGATAGTGGGTATGTTTGCCATGAGTGAGCGAGACAGATAGTGACGCCACTTTTATTAAAGTGAAAAAAGTGAAAAAAAGTTAGTAAAATAATGAAAAATCTTGATCTAGTTTAATTTAGGTTTGTTGGAATAAAAGTCAGATAGAGAAATAACGTTTTTTATTACAATAAATAAGCCCATTGAGAACGTAGCCGACCTGCGTGAACGCATTTCTCAAGCAGCTGAGGAGATCAACTCTTGAAGATATGCCCGACTAATAAGTAGATCTTTTTTAAGAAGAGTAGGGCTTGTATTGAGGCTGATGGTAAACAATTTGAACATTTATTGTAATAAAAATGTTATTTCTCTATCTGACTTTTATTCCAACAAACCTAAATTAAACTAGATCAAGATTTTTCATTATTTTACTAACTTTTTTTCACTTTTTTCACTTTAATAAAAGTGGCGTCACTATCTGTCTCGCTCACTCATGGCAAACATACCCACTATCCATCTCTCTCATCATTTTGCCTTAAAATTAAGAACCTACCTAGAGCTTGTGCGAATCAAAAACATTTAACTGAGATAGCAAAAATCGGGTTACTTGAGGTTTTAATTTTTTTACTCTTTTTTATTGTATGGAACTAACAAGTATTGTACCATTTTAGAATTCTGATTAAACGCGCCAACTTTTAATACCACTTGCCAAGGCACTCTAGTACATTTTTTTTTTAAAGGAGGGCCAATCAAAGTCGACGAATCTTGAAAATTTTAAATTCGTAGTTTAACGAATAGTCTCAATTCTCGGAAACTTGAGGCAATCGTGTCATTATTTTTTATTGGGATTCTAGAAATGTTATTTAGGATTACGTTTCCAAAGTTTAATTGAACAAAAATAAAAAAGAATAACCACAATAACCGAAAAATGGTACAGTTTGATCAAATTTCTAGGTTTTTCTTAAAATGCCCATAATTTTCAAACTGCATGGGATAGATTTTTTTTATATTTTTCTCGTGATGGTTATGATCAATCCTGTCACCCCGTTTCGGCTTGACGTTGAGTTCTGGGACACCCTGTATATGTGGTACACATAATTATTTAACTTTCACGATGACTTGACCTTCTGTGATTTCGATACTCTGTGACGAGACTAGGCGAGGCAAACCGTGGTGGCGGCGCACACAACCGCACATTTTCTGTTACATGCGGGTAGCGGAGTGGCGCGGAGAAGGGGTCGTTAGCTCCGCTCAAATGCTCAAGGTTATCGGCATTAATACAGGCCTTAACTATCGTAGCTGTAGTGGAAAGCACGACAAATCTTTGGTTCTAACTGTCATTGGTAGTAAGTTGGGTACACATTATGGACTATACAGGTTTACTAAACTAACGGGAGGGGATCTAGAAGGTTTTACACCAGAATTGCAGAAGCATCATCATCTACAATGACAAAGATGAGACTTGACCCCGCCTCCCCCGCTCTTTCCGCCGCCCCTATGACGTCCGGTCCCGTCCCGCACTCAGATCTCATACCGCTAAAGATACCTAAAATCGTGTACTGCGCAAGTCAAACCACGTGGTGTGTCAAGTCTCATCTTTCGTGGCACGCATTGTACCTAGCCCTTTACCAACATGGGGTCGGCTTTCAGTCTAACCGTAATTAAAATGGAGCGACTGCCTATTTGACCTTCAAAACCACTGGGTTGTGAAGGTCAGATAAGCAGTCGCTCGCGCAGATTTAGCAAGCGGTATCATGTTACCCAGTAACTGTACTGGGTAACATCGTAACATGATACCGCTTGGTAAATCTGCTTGCCAGAGGCTAGACCCATTTCCACGATAAGATTTAACCTCCAAAAAAAACCTTCAGATGGGAAATAAATATGGAATAACAGCGGTAGAATCAATCGCTCACTGACCTGCGCGGGCGCCTGCGTCCGTCCTAATTAGAGGGCGCAGGTTCGGTCCCAAGCCAAGCCGTGTTATTATGTGTTTAGTGCACTTCTTATAATGTGGTCCTTGTTACTGACGATGTTTTTAAATGTCTGTGATTGGATGTGTTAGAAGATTGTAAGGTTAGCAGGTGCGAACTGTGAGTATTTTTTTTATTTTATTTTATTATTTTTGGAAAACTTACAGCTAATCTGACACAATAGTTACTAAATTTTTAACATGATGATGGCCAATTACAAGTTTTCACATATAGAATATCAATTAACTATGTAAATACTAGGTAACAGACAGTGTTAATTTAGTATACTGTATATTCGTATATAATGCAAGGGCTATGTTAATTTGTCGAAGAAGTGATTGCAAAGAGCCTTCTTTAATTTAGGCACACTAGTATTGGGGTTGCATGGGTTTAAAAATTAATTTTCTTGCTTTCTCCATAGGTACCTTTGGAATGGGCAACTAGTTTCTCAACAACAATACAACAACAACATTATTTAGGTACACTATAAACAAACAACTAAAAACTAACGCACACGAAGTGTCTGCGTCGTGTTTCGCTGACCGGCAGCCACGAAACCGGTGGTACACAACACCCTTCGGCCAGAACTCTTCCTTTAGGAACTTCACGAGCAGCGCCGTGCTTACCTTCAGACATTCTTATAGATAAATTTCCTCATCTCCAAAGACTTCATGTTAAAGGAAATCACGGTAAAAAGCCGCTTCCTGTTGACAGGTTGAACGTAAAGGCCTGTTCCCACCGACGACGCTGCGGTGTGTTCTCACGAGCGAGGGAACACCCACTCTTGTGTACTACTGTTTACCTTGACACTATGTGGGAGGGCAGCCGTGAACATGGAACATGTGTGAAATGTTGAAAATTGTGGTTCTGATTCAGGATTTTTTTATTTGCTACCGAGTTTAGTGTAGTAGTTTTCTTTAATTAGAAAAATAATATGTAGGTATAGGTACTCTTATAGTTAAAGACATGGTTCACTGGCATTTCACAAAAGCTTAAGTACAGACGCCAGCACATCAAGCTACTACAATCTGTCAAATTTCTTTAATAGAGTTTCAACTGTATAGCTAAAGCATAAAGTTCAAAATTGATTGGGAAAATTTGACAGTTTCGGGTAGCTTGATGTGCTGGCGTCTGTACTTTAAATCATTAGTAAAATAAGCTGGTCCAATGTGGCGCGGGAAGACAGTTCTTGGAAGGATTTGGGGGAGGCCTTTGCCCAGCAGTGGGATAGTATAGAACTAAAGAGAAAAAAAAAACAGTGGCACTCCGGGAGTGCCGACAGAAGTGAAAACAAAACACAAACAGAATACTTTGCCATGACTTATCGGATATATATATTTTTTAATGTATATCCGATAAGTCATTACTTATCGGATATACATATCCGAGTACATCCCGAGGATATCTGAACACATCCGAAGCGGGTATTTTTTGAATCGTCTTATAAACAAAACACGCGCGTAGTCGTTTACGCAGTGATGGCGCGAGTTCAATGGTTTTTATTTTTACCCATCTCAAAAAATGCCTAAAGCGCCTAAGGTAGTTTTCGCTTCAAAATACATTAGTAAAATAATCATAAAATACAATTATGGAAGCTTCTCATAACTTGCCAAAAACCTGGCTTATAAAAAAACCCCGTGCCAATTAAAATAACTAGGAAAACGTACTTATACCATTTGTCTAACCGAGCGTGTTCCATAAAAGGTTCGTCACTTAAAAATGTAGCAGTGTACAACCTATTCTCGAATAGGATCTATTTCCCACTGTTTACGAGTATTTGGATACATCCCACTTGATACTTGTTTACTTCCAGATTTTTGGAAGGCAACTCTTTAATACCTAGAGAGTGCTTTGTTGTTTTTTTGTCAATTCTATTAACTTGTTGTAACCAAATAAAGAACAACGCGTGAAATAACTGTACAGAAAAATGCCGAAATAAATTAGGTAAGTGCAGACGCCATCACATCAAGCTACCCGAAACTGTCAAATTTTCCCAATCAACTTTGAGCCTTATGCTTTGGCGATAAAGTTGAAAATCTATTGAAGAAATTTGACAGATTGTAGTAGCTTGTTGTGCTGGCGTCTGTACATTTATTTCGATTAAACTTATATATGATTGTATAAAAAGTTTTTGTCCCACTCTACGGCTATAGTGGACAGAAAACTTCTAGTTATGGAGTTAAAAAGACCAATAAGAGTGGTCTTGTTTTTCGTAGCACTCTAGCTAGAGTTTAAAGCGCTACGAAAATCGCAAGTATCAAAACGGTTAAACCGCGTAGCGTGCTCCTACGCAAGTATCAGTATCTCTTGTATTATTGTGTCAACGATGCCGTATTATAGCGGCACGCAATGCGTGACCTGTGTTTTGAGGAACCCACTTATTTTAACGCTAGTAAAAATTTGGAGGTGAGCAGAACCCCTCTTTAAACATTAGGAAAAAACTTACGGATTTAATAATTTATTTAGAGTTAATTAACGACTAGTGTTCTTGTAAAAGATTCAATATAAAACAGTGAAAATAACATCCATTACTTTTGACATCAAATGACACGGTAGGCACGTACAAGCTGATGAAGGATAGGAGCCACCACATATTGTAACAGGACTACCTACACTTTTTCGGCATCCCACTAAACCGATACAGTTAAAGTCCAAACCATTTACGCCACCACAAAAATCAACCTTAAACCAAAAATCTTAAAGTACAAATTAACAAAAGTTCACCTCCACACAGAAATCCTGGGAAAATTTCGAGAGGTCAACTCGCCCAATATTTATTATTTACCCGACCAAACAAAATAGGTGTCGATGTAGCCCATTCGTTTCATACAATGTTTGCTTAATAATGTTGGTTCAAATGTTTGACCAATTTGGTTAGGGCACTGTCAACAGATGCCTGTGGGTGAAGGTACAGGGGTCATGCCTTGTATAAGGTACAAGTAGTGTGGGAAGCCGTGTTTTGCATTGTGTGGCTGTCATTGGCTGTGTATCGGCGCTTGCGCAACGGTTGAAGATCTTTAAGCTTTTTCGTTAGCAAACAGGACGATGGGCCAACTAAGAAATTATTGAAAGTGGGTAGCTATGCAGTCAGGGATTTATTTATAAACTTTGATTTAAGTTAAGAGACGTTTGAACGTCAAAAATTTGTGGTTAAACATTCGCTAATCATTACTTTATAAAGAAACTTCTCAGTGTACACTTGCAGAATTGCAGATGCGTTGAGGTGCTTGTAATTTTCTGCTATTCGCAGCAATGCTGTGTGGTGGCAAGAAATTGCCATTTAAATTAATCTTAAAAACCATTGAGGATGAGGGTTTTTTTTTCAGTCATTTGGGACTCTAACCCACTAAAACTCCACGGTGTCCTCCTCTGCCGCTTACGGCGGGAAAACTTGGCCAAGATAACAGGCCTATACCTACCTAAGAAAGGCTAAAGATGAAGACAAAGACGCGCTAGCTGCAGCGAACCTTCTGCGGTTAAAACCTATTTTTCGTCTAGTTTATATGACTGGCCATCAATTTTGAATCTGATCTTTTAAACTTTTGTTGTCGGCAAACAAAAATTTGGATATAAACAAAAGTCAGTTGTGGAGAAATTGAAATAGAGGCCATTCATTTTCATAATTTTTCAGTATTTTTCAAAATTAATATTGACTATATTGGTTTTAAAACCGCAGAGGTCACGCTGCATAGCGCAGCCCCCGTAACATACACGTCACGAAAGTTAAAAAAAAATCGTAAACTGCCGGTCGATTCTGTAAAAATCTCACCGTGAAAACTTAGGTGAAGTGAGTTTGTTTTTGCTAGGAATTGACACTATTGACAGCTCATTCCTCGCTCACTACATCTAAGTTTTCACGGTGAGATTTTTACAGAATAGCACCGCAGTAGCTCAATTGAAGTACATATAGGTACCTACCTCATGATTGAGTCCTTAACGAAGACGTATAGGTACTTACCTAAGAAAGGTCAAAGATAGAAAAAAAAAAAAAACACTGGCACTCCGGTAGTGCCGACAGAAGTGAAAACTTGAACAATTACGAGTGTATTTTGTGAATCGTCTTATAAACAAAACACGCGTGTTAAGGTGTGTTCCTTATTTTATAGGGTTTTTTGCAAATCAGGTATGATGACCAAAGTGACTGGTTTATTCTTCTCGTGAAAGGAATTTATTCAGATTTACAAATAAGCACACAGGATAGACTTCAGCAGTGCTATTCTCTAAAAGACAATTTCATGGCTGTAAGCTGCGACGAGCTCGTCGACGAGACAGCCTTGAGATCGACCGAGCGTACAGCGCTGATTCAAACCGTATTCACTAACGTGGTTGTGCTCGTCGTCGAACCCAAGGCTGTAACCTCCCGTCGCTGTTTCTCAGACGAACGTAGGGCTTGACACAAATTCTATAAATTATAATCGATCAATCTCGACTGAGAGTTTTATAGGTTTAAAATATATATTAAAGGTCTATCTTTAAGTATTATAAGGAATACAGTTAAACTATAACCAATATCATATTTAAAAGAGCTTATTTCATATTTCTTATTACATTTTAAGGCTGAATGACGATTCCTTTGCTCTATTCGTGCAACGCGACGCGACGATGAATTAAAAGTCAACATGACATAACAATAACAACCGATGACGCGACGCTAACAAAATCACTTGAATTTGTAGTTTTTAAACTTTTGGGTGCTTGATTATTTGTATCAGCGAGTGCTTTTAACATAGGTAGTTCTGTGACTAAGAGGATAAATACAACTACCTAATGAAATGTGAGTATTATGATTTTTTCACTGATAGTATATGGCTATTATTACTATTGTCTCATCCACGAGTATTGTATGATACACGAGATATTAATAAAATTTAAGTAAATTACATGATTAGCTATTGTTTTACTATAATATGTACGTATAACTTTATTGTTGTAACGTAACATTGTGTGTTTTAGCATGCCAAGAAGTGCTATACTTTCATTACATAATATGAAAACTGTATAGGTACTTGGAAATTATAATTTTCATATTTAATTTTGTAGAGTCCTAAGCAACCCCTAAGACGACCTACTGACCAATTACTGCCTGTAGAACAATCTACTAGAAGCATGCTCCAGACCGAACAGTCCACACCTTAAATACCAGTAAGTTAATTCTAATAAAATATAATAATGTAATGTTATATTTGCAGGGCGAACGGACATACAACCAGGCCCATCTTTGTATAGGGACAATGTGCCAATGGAAAACCAGCCTAATACAGAACAAAAGGTGAAGTTTTAAATAAAAGTCTTACAATAATATGTTTTAACTTTATAATGGATATTTAGATAACTTTTTTTTGTATTACAGTTTGAGGCTAGATCACCACTTGCAGTCTTGCAATGCGTCATCATAGGAGTAATGCCCCAATTGCATCTTCATGTAAGGTTAACTTAATTATAATTTGGTTAATTATTGGTTTAGTGTAAAAAGCACTACATAGTAGTGGTCTCACTTTTGATTCCCGGGTTGGGCCAATTTGTTGGGATTTTCTGTAGGTTTTTTCAACAGCAGCCCTTATTCAATCAAGATCAAGATATAGACTACATCTAATAGAATCAAGATATAGACTACATCTAATATGTATACTACATTGTAATATCTATTCCTTTAGAGGGAGAGTGATGTGATGTTGATGATACTTACATATTTGTTTTACCTCTGGATAGTAATTTGTTGCATTTTTATGTTCATAGCATCTCGTAGGCATCGAACGGCACACCGCCGTCTGATCCAGCACTCACCACCTTCTCAAAGGCAATCCAAATGGCGAGCATGACTGAATGTTTTATCGCCATTAAAGAGAGGTGTTTGGAAAATGAGAGACTTCTTATTGACAACCAGCAGAGGATGTTCGACTTTTAAGGAAATAAGTGAGTCATGGTCAAGGCAGACCCAGGCACTGCAGGATTTATGAGCATCCATCAGTCGAGGAAGTTGAATCTCCGAAACATGGATCTACTACTATGTTTAGATAATTTTAAGTTTATTTAAGATGGATGTTAAGAAGTTTAAGTATAAGAACTGTTTTTTTGTAGTAAATGTCAATGTTTGTTAGCGGGCATGCTCTTTATGCCTGCAGGCTTTTATTTAGGTACTTATTTAATTTTGTTTTGCTTGGGTAGTTTTCATTGTATATACTAAATTATTTAATTAAATGTCCTGTTTCTTGTAATGTTAATTACTTTGCATACCTACTATTGTATAGAATCAAGTTTTTCTAACTGAATATCAAAAGTCATTTTGAATAAATGATTTTTGATTTGATTGATTGTTTTTAATAGTAAATAAAAAAGAAAATAATGCAGTTATCTGTTTAATTTCTCATACCCCTGTATACACTCTTACCCATTTAAAAATATAGTACAAATAGGGACTAAGGTATAAATAGGCACATATTATTATAGGCTATTGATATTATACTAATCATATACACCTTAAACACCACACTTTAAATACACACCTTAAATGTTATGACAATTGTTGATTATAATAATATTTTTATTAATAATTTAAATACCTATTTATTGTATCTAATCAATAATGGTGAGTATATTCTATCTAAACACGTTAACCACATCTGTAAAGGAACGCATAAATTGTAGATACAACATGCTCGCCATAATTGATTAACTAAATCTCGCCTACTTATCAGCCTACTCTCTAAGTCATCATGTGTTGGAGCCTGATGTGTCAGGATTCCAAGTAACCTAGATTCTTCATCTAAGTCACATTGGTCTCATCATCATAGGAGCTGGTAGCCCGGCTCTATTACATATGTCGTTTAAAACACAGGAAGCCATCACAATTTCTCCCACTTTTATAGGATCATAGTACAATACCCTATGTACTAATAAACATCTGAACCATCCTTTCAGGATTCCAATAGTCCTCTACACTGTTTCTTGCACTGCTGTGCAAATTGTTGTAATGGCTCTGGAGTCTCAGTTTCTGAATTACTAAAGGGAGTCATTAAATAAGGCCTTTGAGGATATCCTGAGTCACCTGAAATCAATGAATGAAGCTAGAATTAAGTGCAATCTTGACTTGTGTTTAAGTTATCATTGTATTGTAAATAATAACTTCGTGGATTGCCCTAGAGGCAGAAGACTGAGATATGTATGTGTCTACATTCTTCCCAATGATTTTTTGGTAACTTCCATTAGCCAAAAATGATAGTGTGCATAATATCTGAAACATCAGGAATTCAATAGGCTTTTGTTGGTGTGTGGTGAGGTATACCCATCATATCTCAAGAAACCTAGATGTAAACAAACCTTTAGCCTCTTGGTTAAACCACTGGAACGAAGTCGCGGACGCATATATGGACTTAAGTCATCTTCCAATATATTAATTAAATCCTCAGAAAGCCTGTAAATATGGATAAAATCTGTATCACGGAATATTGTTTTAAACTTTCGTATTTGTTTCGCCTGTCGAGCTTTCTTCAAATTATCACTTTTCTTAGCTTCTTCTAATAAATGTAGCTTCAATTGTGTAGTAAAAGAATAGAAATATTTAAAAAATTAAGTACAGTTTATTATTTTTGTCAGTCTACGCCCGAATATTTAGAGCTTTTTGATTTGACAGTTAGAATTAGGAGTGGGCGATACAAATCGTATATAGATACAATATCTATATATCGGTACAATATCCAATACCTATATATCGGACAGTACTGTATCTATATTTCAGGTATCCGCGTACCTAGAACGAGACACTATAACGATATCGTATCACATGATCTATGATATTCGGTTCAAACTGATTCCGGTACAGTAGTAGTTATACGGTTGTAGGTACCGTATCCTTGCGATGCGCGCGGGCGGGAGTGATGTAGCTAGAGATGAACGAGCGAGAAAGCGCGTTAAGCTAACGTCTAATACTAATTTTAAACATTATATACAGGAGCATAGAGTTTAATACCGAATACATTATTTTGTAAACACTTGTAAACAGGTAACCATCAATAAACGTCAAAGGGTTTTAAATCGTACCTATGGCATTCTCAACAAAAAAAGTGAGCCGTCACGGGACGCCTGGCAGATGTGAAACATTGCGCATGGCGACGCGTCGCCACACAGTACACAAGACTGTGACTGTATATATACTTACACCATCATAAAGCGTGGTGACGCGTCGCCACGGCATGCGTAGCCACGCCAGAAATTTGTTTTACGTGCGGCTATAGATGTTTCACATCAAAAATTGTTTTAAAATCACTTTACGTGACCCTTGACCTTGATTGCACTTTGCTGTTTTCGTCAGTCTTCAGTTATTAGCTTCACTCATGACTGATGAATAGATACTTGACCTATTTAAATAATTGATAAAAATATAAATCTAGAAAACCGAAACGGCTGTACTAGTTTCATTTCAGAGTGCCATATTATCAACAATACATTCACTGATTTCGAATATACAGTTACAAATAAAATACAATGATGTAATGAATCGAACAAAACCGAAACCTAAATATCACAGTACCAATTTCGATTCCGAGTTCCACACTGATTCAGCCAATATATAGATATTGAAATATATAGATACGATATCCGATATTCTAAACCGATACATAGATACGATTTGATATAGTGTAAAAGCGATATTACCCATGCCAAGTTAGAATCGAGACTGTTGGCGAGACGTCTGACGTTTTACGTCTTACGAATTTTCGATCAGGGTCACGTGACCTGACGCGAATTTAGAAGTTTTTACCCATTCCAAAAAAGTACATACACAGCGCCGCTAAAGAAGTTTTCACTTCAAAAAAACCGTAGGAAAACAGTAACTTCCTCACAATTGAAGTATAAGTGAGCTCTCGTTCATGATTGAATCCTTAATGAAGACGTGTTCCAGTAATTTTGACATCCGCCGGCATTATAAGGAAGTAGCAAGTGAAAGATATGGATGGGTGCATGCGAGAGTGCAGCAGGATGTTTAGAAATCGTCCAGCAGTCCAGCTTAGCGATGTTTTCATTGGGAATTGTCCTCGTAGTCATTGGGAAGCAAAGTTGAGCAAGAGTTGCGATGCGAAACATTGCCGGTTGTCGCTGAGAACGAGCGCCGTGGCTCTCTCAAGCATAGGGTGAGCGATGGCCGTTTTGCGTGGATGTGACGCATATTTTCCCCAATTTATTACATATTTTTAATAAAATATATACACCGAACAAACTTCACTAGTTAGCCGCGCCTTAGGTATGTGAGCGGTGAGACGAAGGGGCGGGGGCGCTTTGTCATTACTCAGTACGTGCGTTGCGAACAATAGGCAACCCCGCCGCCCTCACCCCCGTTCCCACCCAAGGCGCGATCAACTAGTTCGGCGCGGACTTATAACAAAATATTAAAATAAAAATAGTATCATAACCTAACCTAAATAAAATGTTGCTTTCCTACGAGTAGGTTACGGGTAGGTACCTATAGTATCATTGTCTAAATTAAACTATATTCGTAACACCACACTGCGCTCCAAAAAACAGATTGCTGCCGTTGCTCAAAAAGCCGCTAAGCTGAAGTGGGACTGCGCTGGCCACGTCTGCCGTACCTATGCTCAATGAGCTGTGGGCCCAAATAACCATTACGTGAAGCCCTTTTTTTTGTTTTGTTTCCGGGGTGGAAAATCCTCATGGATGTCCGCCGCCTTGGGGCGGGCGGCGGGGTCCGTCAGACTCTTACTGACTAAAAACCACCCCGGTGTTCCATCTCACACCTACGCCGGGGGTCGCGGGAACGTACGATCCTTCCGCAACCCCCGACTGGTGCCGGCCCGCCACTGCGGGCCTCGTCTGGTCAGGGGGGGGATTACGTGAAGCCCTGACACAGCCAGAAGGCGTCGCGGCAGACCCCGAAGATGGCGTTACGACTTGTTGAGTTGGAGAAGACAAACGACCAGTGGTCTACTTTAGCCCTGGATCGACATAGCTGAAGTCATGGGGAACCGCCCCTAAGGCGACCCACTGACCCTTTGCCCAGGAGTGGAATGATGCAGGCTGACCGTAACAGTAAATTAAACTAGGAATACAATAAATCTTTTCTTAAAAGTAACGCATAATTAAAACATAAAAGACGTCGGGAAGGATCACTAATAACTAGGTGTGAATTAAATGCAAACATACAATTAAAACGTTCAACCACAAGAACCTGACTCATCGCTTCTACTACAGAATCCTAGGTGACAAATATTCCAAATGCATGCTCATAAAATAGGATGACTCCCTTCAATATAAGTGGCACGTTGATGACTTGAAGCAGGAAGCGGCGACGGACATACAAACATTGTAATTAATGCTAATAGCTTAATGACTGCCCTACGATGCGATGTGATGCGTTGCATTCATAACACAGAGACATTAATAGTATTAAGACATTAAATTTTAGGGGAAAATGAAAGTTAGTAACTAAGTTTTATTCAGTTCCTCTACTTTTTTTTAAATTTATCATTTATAAGGGATTATTGCTTGTAAGATTGAATCTTTTGAAAATGGATACGTACCCACGCAAACCATGATTGGTACACATTCGTCATCTATCTATCTAAAATAGTAATCTATCTATGTAAATATCATCATCTGCCTAGCCACTGTGTTGGGGTCGGCTTCCAGTCTAACCGGTTGCAGCTGAATACCAGTATTTTACACGGAGCGACTGCCTATCTGACCTTCACAACCCAGTTACTGGGTAATACGATACCCCTTGGTATGACTGGTTGTCAGACTTTCGGGCTTCTGACAACCCGTAACGACTGTCAAAGATCCACGAACGACAGCCGGGACTAACGGCATACCGTGCTTTCCGAGGCACGGAGGGGTCACGGTATGTAAAGATGGTCACCCATCCACAGACCAACCGCGGCAAGTGTAGCTTAACATGATCGATCGACCTGTGCGGCTGTTATTATTTAGCCACGGGCCTGAAAGTCTGGTTGCAGGTATGATTTGCATAACCATATGCGGTTATTACATGGAGAAGTGGATTATGAAAACATCTTTGTAACAATTTATTTCCCACTAGCCGCCCCCGCGGTTTTACCCGCATAAGTGTCGACCCCTTGGGAATATCGGGATAAAAACTACCTTATGTCCTTCCCCGGGATGCAATCTATCTTTCTGCCAAATTTTATCAAAATCCGTTCAGTAGTTTAGGCGTGAAAGGTAACATACAGACAGACAGACAGACGAGAGTTACTTTTGAATTTATAATATTAGTATGGATTTTCAAAGTAAATGATTTGATTTGAAGGAGTTTTATCTATCATATAAGTAGTAATTAAGGATGTACAGACGCCCGCACACAATCTGTCAAAATGTCTTTAATAGATTTTCAAGTTTATCGCTAATAACATAAGGTTCAAGGTTGATTGGGAAAATAAATTTGACAGTTTTGGGTAGCTAGATGTGCTGGCGTCTGTACTCAACGTGACAGACTGATTGACTGACTTACATACAGACAAAGCACAGAAAACACTACAGATATAAACGTTAAGTTCCCAGGGTATCCCTGGAGCGTGTCAACCTGCACGTTGAAATATGAATCCGAATGAAATTGACGATAAAAGCTATAAAAAAAATATTTATTTTAATCACCTTATCCTGTCGTAAACATCATTCAATTCACAGTTATGCAGCAAATGTTTATAATTGGAAAATACATAATTTCCCATTTCCCACGCAATTACTAACGCCCTGAGAAAGTGATATTGATGAAAAAATTATACTGTATATCCATAATCCATACTAATACAATAAATGCGAAAGTAACTCTGTCTGTCTGATTGTAACCTTTTCACGCCTAAATCACTGAAACGATCGTTATGACAAATGACCGGTAATTGCCCGCCCGAAAAAAATAATTTGACACTTTTTTTGTCGGAACAACTTTATTCGGACTGGCCCGTATCTTCGTTGACGGATTTAGAGAGTAGACTAATAAAACAAAAGCAACATTTTAACATACAGTCGCAATAAATATCCGTGTCAATTTTCCCAAAAAATAATGGGTTTTACCGTACTAATGACCGGACGATAGTTCAAAAGTTCTGAACCAGGCGTTCGGTTAAAAACATCACTTTATGGCTATAAACCCGTGCATTGTGAGAAAGCACGAGAAATGCTAATTTAGAAAAGATTAGCGATATAGCAACCATTTTCTTTTTTTTTGTGAAAAATCGGTTTTTAAACGATATTGTTTTGCGACTGGAATTGTGGTTTCTATTTAGATTCGTCATTGAGAAGATCATAACGGCACTCTGTGTTATGGTTTGTTGAATGGTTACAATTGAATGAATGATTACAATTGAATGAATGATCGAATGGACTTACTGCCCCGACTGCCAGCGCTAGTCCTTTTTTTTGTCGGGATAGGGAATCATCAAATGACTCCTCCCGCTCTGGGTGGAGTGGAAGGGAGTGTCAGACTCTTACTGACTAAAATCCACCCGTGTTCCTTTATGTTCCGGGCCAGCGGTAACCCTTTCGGACAATCCCGCTGACCCGGCAGGCTTCGGCCCTGAAAGGCCCCTTCATAGCGCTAGTCCTTGATTAGGCTTGATTTCTTATAGTAGGTAAATAAAAAGTGCTAGAGTGCTCTTCCTTTTTGTTTTTTTTGCTTTTTTCGTGGTGAAATCCTCATGGATACCCTCCGTCTGAGAATAACGGAGGGTTATTTCAGACTCCTACCGACTAAAACCCCACCGTCCCTTCCGATACCATGACTTTCTGAAAAATCATGCCTGCTTTGTACGTCCGTAGGAACCATAGAATGGAATACATATATCTACATATTATAAGGTTTTTTATATACTTAGTATATCTACTCTCGTATGGTAAGAACCTACAATTACGCTTTGGGATGGGCAACTAGCTTCATCTTTCTGACTGACTTTCACCTTTGAAAATTCAAAAGTGCTTGTAAGTGGTTTAATTGAAATAAATGCTTTGAGTTTGAGTTTGTTCGATGAGATAATCTACCAGAAAACCACGAACAAAGCACCCATGTGTATTGCAAGCAACATTGCCGATTATACAGTCTCCGAAAATTCAGATAGGCTAGTCACAGTAATTCGAAGTAATCTAGCAATCCTCTCACAATGTTCTCACGTTAATCAACACAGGTCACTCTGCACCTTAACATCTTGCATACAATGATACATTGTACATTCTCGCCATACGAGAATAGTTCCCGTAGCAGCCGACAGATGTCTACACTGCAACAGATAAAGATTTGTTGTTGTCGGATAAACCCTATGTAGAGCGCTGGTTTCGGTCACGGCTTAAGTACGGACAGCAGAAATAAAGGGTGTTAACAAGCGTTGATGAATACGTGGGTCTTATTTGTAGATCCTAGTTGTAGATGAACAGAAAATCAGTAGATTTATACCAATTATTTTATGACGTATGCATTATTGTTCGCAGTATTTTTGTGGTTTGGGTGGTACGCTCAATATATTTTCTGACCGATAAAAACATTATAAGATTTCAATCGCTAATAACATCGGGTTTCGCTAAAACGGTTTGTCTGTTTGATTGGTATATTATTTATTTGGGTAGGTAGACCTACTCATGTAATCCTATTAGAAAAGAACACCTCATGACGCAGATTTAGGAAGCAAATACGATTTGTTAAATAATATAATAGTGATAAAACTAGAGAAGATCCAAATGTCAGATGTCATGAACTAACTAATCCTGTGATATCGTCTACGTTGCTGACGGTACTGAGGCGTGTCGGCCCACTGTGGGAATGTCTGCTCGTGAATCGCCCGTGGCTTATGACAATTTGCATTTTTTTGCTGTCCATACCGACAGAATCGCTTAGATTCGGGTTTAAGTTACAAGCGATATAACGATTGGATTTGAACCAATCGAGTATAACTCTATACTCATAGATAACAGCAGTACCTATACTATAATGGACCTTATCCTACTAAGGGCTGATTTCACCAAAGTCAGATATCTTTTAATCGTGGAATAAAATTGACGTCTGACAGTTCTAGCATGGAAAATCTGTCAAAAATTCAAAATTTATTCTCAGGATAAGACTTATTCTAGGTATAAAAGATTGGTGGAATGCGCCCTAAATGATAAATGTGAAAGTTTGTGAAGATGTTTGGATGTTTGTTACTCAATCACGCGTAAACCGTTGAACAGGTTTAGATGAGATTTGGTATAGAGATAGTTTGAGTCCCGGGAAAGGACATAGGATAGTTTTTATCCCGATATTCCCACGGGATCGAAACTTACGCGGGTGAAACCGCGGGGCGCTTCTAGTACTCTATAGTAAAGAGAGGATCCTCCAGCCAGACGGGTGTTGTGTTTGGTGGGCAAATGCCCGTCCATTGATGTCGGGACGTTGTATATAATAATATCTTATGCTAGTTGTGCGGTAAACTCTACTTGCGCGATGCAGGAATTTGCGTAGTTTTGCGTAGTTCGCATGAGACGATATAGATGCCGCCACATTCTCAATCGCTGTCTGCTCACGTCTTGCACCGCTCAACTATCCCGCGGCGGTGGCCGTGCTCCGAAACCTTTCTTTTCTCCTCGACCACGCTTCCATATTCGCTAATTGCTAACAAAAACCTCGCGTGCAACATTTTGACCTGTAACGGTTTGGTGATCTACCGTTCGCGTTTTACTGCCCAGTTGTATAGTGCACCTATTTTTAATACTTTAATAATACTTGTGGACCAATGTCTGACCGTAATCCTCAGTAGCGGGGAAACGTGGTGTTGGATGAAGAAAAAAGATTTTTTTTTTATTTGAAATGGGTTTGCTCTTGACTCTAGTCTAGGTTAGAGATGACAGAGACAAAGTCTACGATGGAGTGAGATTACCCAGAAGAAGCCTGTTCACTCTTACTTTGAAGAGATTCGGGTTGTATGCACTCGGAAACACAAACGCAGGTAGAGAGTTCCACTCTTTTGCTGTGTGCATTATAAAGGACATTTGAAAACGCTTAGTGCGAATTGGTGGAATAGCAACTATGCAGGGATGGTAACTTGCAGTGCGTCTGGATGTCCGAAGGTAGAAGGGGGCTGGTGGAATGAGGTCGTGGAGATCTGCTCGAGAAGCAAGTGAATGGAGTCACGAGTTGTTCCACCTCCCAAAGGACAATGAAAAATATTCAGAGAAAATCGGAAGGTTTAATTAGACGTAGATAAAACCTGCGGGGTAATTGCGAAACAGACTAACAATAGCAATAGCTTTCATTTTGACAGTT
This sequence comes from Luperina testacea, assembly GCA_927399505.1. Classification (NCBI taxonomy): domain Eukaryota; kingdom Metazoa; phylum Arthropoda; class Insecta; order Lepidoptera; family Noctuidae; genus Luperina; species Luperina testacea. Next base: position 3,931,600 of record OV656774.1, read on the forward strand.
CAACAACATTCATTGCGTTATTTACGTTATTTACGTTATTGTAATGGATTAGCAATATCCTTCAAAATTATTCAGGTTTCGAATGATAATGTGTTAGGCAATAGGGAATATGCATGATTTTTTTTTATTTAATAAATTAATCCTCATTCATGTAATAAACAGTTTAGTAAAACTGTTTTTCGGATAACTATGAAATTAAAAAAGATATGAGCCATCGAAGATTTGTTTCTATCTCTTTCTCGCAAAACGAAATTTAACACGGAGTTTATATGGCCGTAGTGAAATGTGACGTCACAGTCTATGTCGGATCTCTCTGTCTAATTGGTGTGTAATCAATAGTTTTAAATGCTCATATCGGCCGTGTTTCTTGGCCGATTTTAATTTTAATTTCACTTTTTGTCATCTCTACTACGGTATTTTCATATTTTGTTAATAAATGCCATGAAAAAAATTCATGCATATTCCCTATTAGGGCAGTTACTGGTCATTTACAGTAGTTACAGATAAGCATCGCCATACAACGTGGTAATGCCGCCATTGTCTTGGGTACTTTACCAGTCGACAGCGATGCGGATGAATTTTTCGACGCAAATTTTTAGTTTCTGTATAGTTTTAGTTAAGTTAGAATTTAATTTTGTTATTTTTGGTTTTTATGTCTGTATATAATGTCAACTAGGTTCAGATTATTATGGTATGGAAGTGCGATATGGGCAGAATACCATCAAATTTCTTTTTTATTATTTCGTGTTCAGATATCGATACCTATAACGTCTGCAGAGTGCTGCTGTATCTATATACATATTATACATATATGGAAGAAGATTAAGTAGCCCCAAGTAAATTGGGATTAGGATGATGACTGGTTATCTCCACGAGATTTATAGTTGATAGTTGCTTGTTGAGGGGCCCGTGGCTAAATAATTACAGCTGCACAGGTCGATCGATCGGGTTAAGCTACGCTTGCCGCGGTTGCTCTGTGGATGGGTGACCATCTTTACATACCGAGACGCCTCCGTGCCTCGCTGTTGGTCCTGCCTGTCATTCGTGCATCTTTGACAGTCATTACGGGTAGTCAGAAGCCCGAAAATCTGACAACCAGTCTTACCAAGGGGTATCGTATTACCCAGTAACTGGGTTGTGGAGGTCAGATAGGCAGTCGCTCCATGTAAAATACTGGTATTCAGCTGCATCCGGTTAGACTGGAAGCTGACCCCAACATGGTTGGGAAAAGGCTAGGCAGATGATTATTTGTAATTGCTTGTTAGCGGACTAGAATATGGACAATTTCTAATTGGCGTCAAACCGTTAACTTTTCATTTGCACCTTTTGAGCTTGATAATAGTACGCTTTCAAACTCTTAAACATACCCTCAGGGTACTCACGCTGTAAATTAACTTTGAGAGAAATCAATATCGTAATAGCTAAAATATTGTCCAACGTAACCTGTAATCATGGTACTAGTGAGCTATCAGCGGCAACATTGTTGCTTCACTTATTTGCACATACATTGCTGTGTTTCTTCCTGTTCCTTTGTCGAAGGGTGGTGTCGAGCCAGCATTGTATGTGTCGCAAAGCGATAGAGTACTATAATTTTCATAGTGAAGGGTACAGTACGTTTCTCGTTCGTGAGAAAACCCCTATGGCGACAAACGTGGTACATTATGAACTGTGTAGTTAGTTTTTTTTTTCTTAATTTTAGTACCGAATCGTCACGTATTAGATGCGTGCGCACACGTGGGTAAGAAAGAGCATGGCAGAGAAGGTATGGAAAGGTCGCAATTATAATGCCATTGGAAGAGTTTTGAGAGGTTTGTTATTGTTTTTGAATAAATCATTGTGTCGGTAGGTATACAATATTGATTTGGTAAGGTTTAGTAAAAAATGTTTTATTTTTCAATAAGTAGGTAATTAATATAAATTCAAGTGTTGACGTCACCGGCCTAAAGGATCGAACGCAGGTTAGTAATTTAAAGTGATTTTAAAACCATAAAAAACAATGTAAGTACTTTCTACTTACTTAAGATTATTACATCATTATAAAGTAAAAAAAACCGGCTAAGTGTGAGTCGAGCTCGCACACGAAGGGTTCCGTACCCTCAAGCCAAAAAAACGCCGAAAAAAACATCCACTTTAATTTTTAACTTTATTCTATTTTTATTATTTGTTGTTTATAAGTAGCGGCAATAGAAATACACACTTTATGAAAATTTCAACTGTAACTTTTACGGTTCATGAGATACAGTCCGCTAACAGACAGACGGACGGATGGACGGACGGACGTATGGATGGACGGACGGACGAACGACGGAGGCTTAGTGTGTATACATACACTCGAGCGACACGCGCTCACAGTTGCCTCTGTCGTACGCGTGTCGCCCGTGTGTAATTAATAATTATGTAATATAATATACATTCTATTTTCAAAATCCCTTAACTAATTTACACTAGGTCCTTACTAAATTAAAAAAATAACTAACTAAGTATATAAATAATAGGGTAATATAATAGAGTCCCGTTAGAACCCTTAAGGCACAGAACCCTAAAAAGAACGTAACTTACAACTAACAACCTTACGATTAGAGCCATCGGTCATAGACAAGTACATATCTCTCGCCCCGCTCCACACACCGAGTTACGCGGCACGTCGTCATCAATCGATAACACCCAATTGATTTAAAATCGATAAAGAATCGATACAAAGTGATTTGTGTTTCCGCTACCGGTGTTCACTTGCTTATTACTCGGCTAGTGATGTGTAATTATAACATTTTGGTCACTTTACACCCCGGGCAGGGTGTGTATTATGTAATTAAATGTTTAATAACTTTAATTGTAAGATTTATTGAATCATTAGCCTAGTTATAATAACTGTGGGATTACAAAAGTGCTCATACGCCTCGAAGTTACATAAATACCAAGGTACTCAAGTCCTAAACCGTGTGTCCTCCTTAAAACCTTTTTTCAGTAGGTACTCTGCTGAATCTCTTCATGATTGTCGTAAGCTGTGCCATTGCTGCGTTTGAAAATGCCTAGACCATGTCTCCGGAAGTCCAGATTGAAGACTTAAAGCAGATTCGATGACATCTAAACTTAGGCAAAGATAGTATAAAAAAGATACTGATGAAAGATCCTCTCAGACGAAAGATGATCTGGTTGAGTTTGTTCGGTAACCTCCGAGTTTATTTTGTTGTTTTTTCTCAGAGTATACGGTTAGAAAATACCGACCTAATCTAGTTTTAAAATACATTTTCTTATTTCATTTAACGTGTAAACGTATTTTTTATTTACAACCATTACAGACTAAAATATCATTGATCGATTCATGAAGGGTAAAAGTCATGTCGTAGATACATGACTAATTGCAATGATTCAAAATTTATTAAGCTATAAAAATCTGACAGTGTTCAAGCTCTCTTGGAATGCTCGCGTGGTGTGGTGGCCGCCTAGGGGCGTTCCCACAGCCGCCCGCGCCGCGCCGCTTGCGCATCTGAACCCAGACAAAGTAATAACGAAACTGTTTGCACGATACCTGAAGTGATTTTATTAGCTGGGAATTTCGAGATAAGGTTTAACGGTATGCGGAGGCTTTAACACGCGATAAATTATTTGGAATGACCTCTGAAGACATCTTCAGACGTCAAGTGGACTTCGACATTCGTATCGCCAAGCAAAAAGACAATGTCAGCGGGATTGTCCGAAAGAGTTACCGCTGGCTCGGAACATAAGGGCTAAGGAAGGAACACGGGTGGGTTGTAGTCAGTAAGAGTCTGACACTCCCTTCCTCTCCACCCAAAGCGGGAGGGGTCATTTGAAGATTTCCTATACTCAAAAAAAAAAAAAAGCAAAGAGACAATTCAGAACTTAATATAAGGAACAGCAGTGTTCTTTTGATGGACCTTGTCAATGGGTGCTAAAATAAATCAACTAAACTATGATATTTAACCTCCTCATTCGTAAGTATCGTATCGAACTTAGGTAGTCGCAAGCGGCTGAAGAGATACGATACCCCTTGTTAAGACTGGTTGTCAGACTTTCGGGCTTCTGTCTACCCGTAACGACTGTCAAAGATCCACGAATGACAGCCGGGACCAACGGCTTAACGTGCTTTCCGAGGCACGGAGGGGTCTCGGTATGTAAAGATGGTCACCCATCCACAGACCAACCGCAGCAAGCGTAGCTTAACTTGATCGATCGACCTGTGCGGCTGTTATCATTTAGCTACTGGCCCCTCTCATGTAATATAGTCTTATAAAAAAATAATTGAACATCCTAGAAACTAAACTTATTCTTTTCTTTTTTTATTTTAATTATGTCTCAACATTGTAGATAACCCACGGGAAGTTACGAGGTAACCCCATCACAAATATCCTTATAACTAACTGGGGCTGCCTATATTTTGTGCTGTAGAACAATTGTATGAGAAACAATAAAAACTTTTACTTTTTACTTTACTTTACTTAAGAATTACCCATATCAGAAATTGTTATAAATCTCATCTTTGTCTTGGCACAACATATTACCACATCAGGGGTTGTTTGTCATAACATTTTCTCTTTGCCAACTGGACCCGTATTAGTATCGACTGTAAAACGGGTGGTGACACTTTATGATATATGATAATGGTAATGAGAATCAGTTTTCAAACAAAGCAATTTTCTCGACACGATTCATTTAATTTGAACGCTGATGTAGCACTCACCAATGATAATGAATAAACAACACACACAAGCATTTTAACCCCGGATAGCCTGCAACTTAAAAATGATTTTATTATCAAAAGAAGCAAATAATAATTGTTTTAACAACTCCTAATTGATACCGGACTGTTTGTATTTCGTGCGACAGAGATAACGCTCTACGAAGCCGAAATTAGCCGATTATCTCTTTCCAAAGGTCGATGTGCAATATTTATCGCCGGGTATTGTAGTTCTGTTTGGCACTGTACCTGCGCATGGGTGGTTTTTGGTCATCATTATATCTTGAGGCATTTCCTATTGAATTAGGCCCCATTATTTCGTCAACCTGACTTTCACTTTCAGAAGCATACGAACTGCCATCCAAAACCCTTCCATTAAAACGGTCAGTGGACGGAGGTAGATCATTTGAAATCCTATTAATCTGTCAAGGTGGCCCAATTATTGAGATTGCTTAGGTGCCCGAATAACAGGTGGCGACGCCTGAAGACAAAAGATATGGTAATGAAGAAACGATAACCCGTAGTCACGGCATTTAGAACACTGAGCTCTAAATGCAACAAGTGTGTTGTTCTGACACGTACTTACGGCCGTGTGTCTACGTGTTACACCAATTTTTAACCGCTCTGTTGCGAAAGTTTGGTTAGAAAGTCATCTGCCTGGCCTTTTCCCAACTATCTTGGGGTCGGTTTCCAGTACTTTCCAGTCTAAACGGATGCAGCTGAATACCAGTATTTTACACGGAGCGACTGCCTATCTGACCTTCACAACCAATTTTTTTTTTTTTTTTACAGGTTTCGTCTTATACCTACACAGGATCGATTACAGCCATCCTACTTGCTACTATCCATACTAATATTATACATTCGAAAGTAACTCTGTATGTTACCTTCTTTGCATCCCGGGGAAGGACATAGGATAGATTTAATCCTGATATTCCCACGGGATCGAAACTTACGCGTGAAACTGCGGGGCGCTGCTAGTTTAAAATAATTGAGAATATAAAAATGCATTGTCCACAAAGAAACTTGTGTTGTAACCACATTGCCCTCAGGTTGTGTCTTTGGCCATAGTGCAAATAATTACCCAAGTAGGATTACCACTTTCTAAAATCTATTATAATAAATTGAAATCTACAATAATCATCAAAATCCTAATAAATATTTAATTTCAATAACATTTTGATTACCTTCATTTTGTTCGCACTAATGGCCATCGACCATCTTGCCTTACAGAAGCCAATAAAAAAGAATACAAAAGAAAATAATGTCTATTATTACTTTGATTAACTCTACAAATCTACATGAATAAAATTAATTAAAATTTTCCTAACTTAATTAAGTTTTTCATTCATCTTCGATTAAGCTATTGAGTCTGACAAAGAATGATTTCATTTGCAATCAAAATAATCTCGTATTCATGAATGCAATACAAATGAATGTGATAGATTATATCGATTCGTTGAGATGTGTTAGTTCGTCGAAGACAGATTTTTTAAAGTTTTAAGGCCACGGAATCTTGGCAAACAGAAATGATTGATTGAATAGCGATGATTCTAGTAATTTAGCATCGCGTAAATAAAAGGTTACAGTTCATAACTAAGATAGGAATAAAAAACTTTGGGTTTAAACAATTATCTGCCGGAACGATTCAAGCTCGTTAATTAAATAGCTCATATTCTTTAGATCAATTCCCATGGAGGTAGCAAGGTCAACGCACGCCAGGCACGTTGACTACTGACCGGCAGCCGACCTCCAATCATATCGAAAAACGAATACTTCAATCCCAAGGATCTTCGCGTGCCGCCAATGCTACCGATTACCAGATTCCTTGACACCGACCGATTATCAAGACCTACCCCGCCCACCGCACACTACACCACAAAGACGAAAGAAGAGAACATGAACAATTTTCGACAGGTCTTCAAATATTGGTAGCACCATTAGAATTTTTCGGACAATCGTTCCGAATTTGAAGCAGGACTGTCTGGTGTCACTTACGGATTCCATTCTCACGAATGAAGTGAATGTAGTAGAAATTAGTCATTCGTTCCCAAAGTTGAGTATTGCGTTGAGCACGAATGGCTCGGGGCGTTGATCAGAATGCGTTCCTTTTTGAAAAATGGATGGTCGTGCATAATTCAGTAGGCTACTATGTAATTTAGATTGTCTATTCTGCAGTTGCCGGGCAATTTTTCAGCTTGATGGCTTGGAGAATATTGAATCAATGAAATTCGTAATCTTTTACTGATGATTCTGAATGAATCATGGCCAGGAGGAAGTTATAGCAACAATCCCCTGTCTGTGTCTGTCACATAATTTGAAAAATTATATTTAACTTTTATTAGTGTCACTAGGTAGGTGCCTAAGTTTTTCTCTCTAACGATTATATACCTCGTTGAATCTGCGGACCACAAGTTATTTTACAAAAGCTTATCAAGAGATAATCTCGTGTGAAAGTGTTCAATCTAAATTCATATCGGTCGTGATATACGACGGTATAATTTGGCTGATTGCAGCCTAGCAGTCTATTGTTATATCTTCGGAACAATGAACATAGTGCAGACCACGATTTTTGTGAAATTCTAAACTGTTGATGCGTTAGAAAAGAAATAAAAGTAAGTAATCTCTTGATGTGCTTGGGAAGTTGTTTAGAAGATTTCTTTGTTTAGCTAAGAGGTAGGTCTATGCGGGTATGAAGATTGTCTTTTTTTTTTTTCAGTGTGGGAAATCATCAAATGATGAAGAGCGTGAGGGCGCTCTGGGTAGAGCGGAAGGGAGTGTCAGACTCCTACTGACTAAAACCCACCCGTGTTCCTTCCTTAGCCCTTTATGTTCCGGGCCAGCGGTAACCCTTTCGGACAATCTCGCTGACCCGGGTCAAACCCGCTGACCCGGAACAATCCCGCTGACCCGGATGAAGATTGTCTTACGTTCATATATCAGTGCTGAAGGAGTATGTAAGAATCGTAGCAGATGGGGATTTCTTGTTCCTGCTATTCCCCATTGGAAGTGGGTTTTAAATAAGTTTTGAAAAAGCTGTTAAACTAAACCTGAAGCAAAGTGCTACCGATCAGTGTTGCGATTGTTTATGAGTCTGGTTTTAATATTAAGTCACCATTCAATAAGGCGACGAAGTGGATAATGTCAAGCGAATGACTGGCGCCGCGCGCCGCCTCAAATGGCTAGCATATCAAAGTCAAACACAAAGCATTTATTTCAAATAAGCACATAAAAGGCAATTTTGAACGTCAAAAATCACCCCAAACCAACTTAATAAACCTCATGACTTCGAATTTTTGGTTCTAGGACACGCCGTTTTCCTACACGATGTTCCACGATGTTTTCCTTGACCGTTTTGAGAGCAGTGGAGATGAAATAATTTACACAAAGTAAAGCGCCTGTCTTGGTTCGAACCTCCGACCTGCAACTCGTAAGTTGCGGAAGTTATCGCTGGTCTACCACTGCTCAAACTGCATTTGGCTGATAGGTACAGTCAGCCAAATGTTAGCAAATTAGATCTGGCCATCATCTTAGTAGTCAATGGGAGGCCGATGTTAGGTCAAATTGTCGTCTCGCATTTTTGTCGGTTCGTGGATACCTCCGTGCCTCGGAAAGCACGTTAAGCCGTTGGTCCCGACTGTCATTTGTAGATCTTTGACAGTTGTTTAGGGTAATCAGTAAATAAGAAGCACAAAACACTGACAAACAGTCTTACCAAGGGGTATCGCGCTACCCACTCCCAGTAACTAGGGTGTGGAGGTCAGATAGGCAATAGCCCCATATAAAATACTGGTATTCTGCTGCATTCAGTTAAGACTGGAAGCCGACCCAGCAGTAACAGCAAAAATAATAATACACCAACCACCCATGCAAAATTAGGTCACACACAAACAAAAACCTATCGCTTACCACGAAGCAATTAGCAAAGGTGCCGTTTCGCGGTAATATAACTTCGATTACTTTTAATACCACTGCAAAACTGCAAAGTGCACAAAGAGTGCCGCTGTCAAAACAAGCATTCACAGGTTGGTTTCAAAACTTTTTTCTAAGGTTTTTTTCTTTTTGCAGGTGCGGAATGTAAAAAAAAAAAGATTTTATGACGGCGCTTGAGGTTACCTGACGGCGCTATGCGAGAAGCACTCAAGAAATAAAAGTGCTTACGAAATAAAAATGCTTGTCTGTAGTATTTATTATGGCGCTAAGGATCTGTTCGGACCTACCACAGGATAAATTAGTAACGGTGCGCCGTGGTACGGTGCAATGTTGCCATGGTGAAAAAGTTGTATTATTTTGTTCTTGAAATCGAAAATAGCAGTTTTGTTAGTTCATGTCAGGGGTGCACCCAAAAGTGACTTGATTGCAATTTTATTAATTTGGGATATCGAGCATCATTCTAGGCTTAGTGTTTGTAAATATTTAAATGAATATAATTTAGTAAGTATAAGCGAATGATACAACAAAAGTGTTTTTTTCTGAGTTTTTGCCTTGTGGTACGGAACCCTTCGTGTGCGACTCCGACTCGCACTTGGCCAGTTTTTTTTCTACCTGTCAATTTCGGGCCGCACCAAATTCAAATGACGCGAAACTAATATGCGTTAATAACGTTAGTAAGATTACATACTATTGTACTTTTTTTACAACTTCGTGAGCACAAATAAGCACCATTCACTATTCAGCCTCTAGTCTGTGGGCCATTCGATTTAACCCGTCGGTGGTCCTGGCAATAAATTGTTAATGATGTGTAAGGTTGCCATCGAAAAAAAAAAAGAATTAAAATTGCATGTGTCTGCAATTTGTGCATTTAAAGGATTTGATTGAGGGTAAATATTTAATGATTTAGGCGTGTCTGCAATAAACAGCGATTGCTTTTCAATCTCTACAAGAACAAATAACTGGACATAGAGGAAAAAGTTATCTATACAAATAAATAAAATTAGAGTGTCTGTTTGTAATGTCAAAACAGCAGCTTTTTACTAAATGAGTATGATATATGGTATTTAACATTGATATACAAAAAACCTTTTTTGTATATCAAACCGGGTTTTTTGTATATCAATGGTATTTAAACAAAAAAAAAATCAATTTTCAAAATTGTTGTCTGTCTGTCTGTTTGTTCCACTTAATCTTTAAAACGACTGGACCGATTTTGGCAGGATTTTCGGTGACAGATAGCTTATAAATATTATAAGGAGTAATATATACATATATACTTTTATTTTAGAAATTTAAGAGACACATTATTGTTTTCCGATATTTCACGCAAACGAAGTCGCGGGCACAGCTAGTAAAGCCTAGAAACTTTTATCCTGGTTAACTTTTTCGTCTAAGTCCAGTTATTTCTTCTCGTAGTGATACATACTGAAACTGGATAAGTAACAATTTGCGAAAATGCTAAATTGTCCGATGCAACAAAAATAGAAACAAGACAAAACACCACAACAGTTTCGTTGTTCTAGTACAAACGGTGACGATTAAAAAAAAATTGTTTTAAAGCTTTGCTACATGACAACACGTGTCTATGGTTGGCCCCGTGTGAAGTCGAAAATCGATGGTAAATCAACAAAGCGCCGCGTCTACTACGACAGCACGAGTTTGGTACTTTACTGATTAAAATGAGAGATGATCAAGGATTTTGGTGATTTTGAATATGGAGAACCAAGTTTTTGTAAATAAATTATTAAAAAAAAACTCTACTTAACTTTTGCTCAATTTAAATTAGTTATGTTTTTAATGAAAATGACATCGCTTGAAGAGTATACAAATATTTTTTAATAAGAGGATTCCAATGCCTTCCCACGATAAAAAGATTCAACAAAATATCTTTTAGTTATTATTTATTACATAGTGGTCAGTAAACCGTAAACCGATTTATGTCTTGCAGCAAATCACTTCAAGTAAGCAAACAATCTATTTGCATGTTTTAACACGCATTGCACATCTTGTTTTATTTTTACCAAGTTCTAAAAATAATATTGACTTTAAAGATTATATTATTTTATTGTATCGAATTATTATGTTATTTATCATCCCTTTTTTGTTCATCTACAAAATGTTAACATGTCTACTTGATGGCTATTTTTAAATGTTTATTATGTGAGGGTTTGGGCTCTGATGGCCGCAATACAGGCCTAGTTCGGCTACCGTCTAATTCATTTTTAACAATAATTTATAGCCTATAAGATAATTATGTGTATGATTGTAAGCAATTAAAAACATTTCCGACATATTTTCAAGCACCAAAACTGTTTGTCCTCCAACCGCGAGACGGTCAGTATGCAAGGTATAGGGGTGTCACACCTAAACAAACATCACGGCTCATTGTATAATCTACAGCACAATAGGATTATGTGTTAGCCAAAACACTTGAGCCGCTTGCCGTACCTAATTGTAAGATTCTTAATGCACATAATTATGATCTGTATTGAAAAGCGTGAATGTGATACGATTTAAAGCGATTTTGCGTATTAATAACTTTTGTTGTAAGTATCTACTTACAACAATAGTTATTTATGATACTAGTGCGGTAAGTTGGTTTTTACAAACGAGTAGACAAATGTAAGCCCGAGACGAAGTCGAGGGCTTACCATAGTCACGAGTTTGTAAATACCAATTTCTGCACGTGTGTCATACAATGTTTTTCAACACATTTGCGAGAAAACAGTACAGTATGTAATTAAACAAACTTTTTCATTTGACTATTTTTAATAGCAAATAAGAAAATAAACAGATAGGTCACTACTCTTGGAAATTAATAGTAAAATTTGAACAATTATTGAAATTCAGTGAAATTTGCTGCTTTGGAAGCTGAACTGACTGACTGACATTATTAATTTCACACTTAGTATGTTGAACCCATATTATTATTTTCTTTATTTAACAGTGGGAAAGTCGCAACAATTTTTGAAGTTTCTAATATGAAAATGGCGCGAATTTGCAAATGGCGCCACATGCACGTGGTGAAAATTAGAACTACATCTTTCGTCTCATTTACTCTTTAGTATTAAAGTGAGAAAACGTATTGAGCAAAAGCGCTTCCAAGGAGGTTCGATCAGTCAGGTTGTTTATTCTCATAATGTAAAACTCTTTGGTGGAATTCTTATATTTTTTTTATGGAAATTAAAAAAAAAACCGTAAAGAAAACGCACGGTGCTATACAACGGAACGTGCGGTAAAATATGTACTTAGGTGAGAGTACCTATTTTACCGCACGTTCCGTTGTATGGTGCGTAATTTTTAACTTTCGAACAATGTATACAGGCTTTGTAAATGCATTTTTCGAGCAAATGTGTTGAAATAGTTATTTATGATACTAGTGCGGTAAGTTGGTTTTTACAAACGAGTAGACGAATGTAAGCCCGAGACGAAGTCGAGGGCTTACCATAGTCACGAGTTTGTAAATACCAATTTCTGCACGTGTGTCATACAATGTTTTTCAACACATTTGCGAGAAAACAGTACAGTATGCAATTAAACAAACTTTTTCATTTGACTATTTTTAATAGCAAATAAGAAACTAAACAGATAGGTCACTACTCTTGGAAATTAATAGTAAAATTTGAACAATTATTGAAATTCAGTGAAATTTGCTGCTTTGGTAGCTAACTGACTGACTGACATTATTAATTTCACACTTAGTATGTTGAACTCATATTATTATTTTGTTTATTTAACAGTGGGAAAGTCGCAACAATTTTTCTCATATGAAAATGGCGCAAATTTGCAAATGGCGCCACATGCACGTGGTGAAAATTAGAACTACATCTTTCGTCTCATTTACTCTTTAGTATTAAAGTGAGACAACGTATTGAGCAAAAGCGCTTCCAAGGAGGTTCGATCAGTCAGGTTGTTTATTCTCATAATGTAAAACTCTTTGGTGGAATTCTTATATTTTTTTTATGGAAATTAAAAAAAAACCGTAAAGAAAACGCACGGTGCTATACAACGGAACGTGCGGTAAAATAGGTACTTAGGTGAGAGTACCTATTTTACCGCACGTTCCGTTGTATGGTGCGTAATTTTTAACTTTCGAACAATGTATACAGGCTTTGTAAATGCATTTTTCGAGCAAATGTGTTGAAAAAGTTATTAATACGCAAAATCGCAAAAAAAGGTAAGTAAGTATCTTTACTTTTTTTTGTCAGCAAAATTTCTTCGTCTTGCATATTTTTGATTCACACTTAAGGTTCAATCTATGAAATTTTACCCTACCAATTACACTTACATTTAAATTGTTTACTTTTGTTGATCTTTTCACTATTTAACATATTACCATATGAGTAAATGGCGGAAAGCTGAAGGGCGTCCGCGTTCGTAAAGCTGTAGATGAGTTTAGATCGATCGATCGATCGATCGTCATTCTTGCTTCATTGTCAAATTAACTTGCAGAACCCTTCAACCAAGAGAGTATTAACTGTTGTATTCATGAAGGCTAGTGCTTTAAATATGTTTTAAAACACCAATATTTGTGTTTGAATGATAAAATATTAATATAAAATATCTAGTCTGTAATTCCGAATGAATTATTATTAATAAATAAGTACTTAAATACTTTATGAATTTCAATTAATACCTACTTGTTGAAAGACCTACACAGTCCTTGCATACCTATTAATACAGTAATTTGAAAATATTGTAAAAGTCAATTATTATGTTTAAAAGAGTGACCGTGGAGTTTCTTGTCGGTTTTTCTCCATAGGAAACTATCAAATCCTATCGACCTATCTTTACTAGGGTTTAAGTGAAATAAAACATTTTGAATTTAAAAATTCGACGTCTTAACTTAATTGATACTTTTTTTAGGTCGAAATGTGCACTCCGGGTTATAAAATTAGCACAAATCGGGGATTCCCTGCCGGACAGCCCTAGCCGGCAGGTAGGCGCCGGGCGTCGCAGGCGCATCTCGCAGTGCTATTGTTTTCAAAACGTGCCCGCTACCTGCGCTTCGTACGATTATACACTTTTTCGTTTACGTTGTTTTTTATTTTTGTATTTTTTATTATTATTTAGACACTTATGAGGAATTGGCGTTATGATGCGACTGATTTTGTTTTGGCTGCAGAAAAAATATGTTTATTGTTTTCTTTTTGTTCGTAATTTACGGTGGTTGCTTGATTCAATAATTCACAATTTAATAAAAACAAATGAGGAGGACGACTTTAACATTGAAATCAGGTAGTAGAAAGATAAATGGAATGATGGCAATGAAAAAATTAATTGTTTTAATCTAAAGGGCTATCTATCTATACCTAATTAACGAGAAAAATGTGCTTTGAAGTACTCATAAGATTAACAGATAAGAATAAAAAAATATCACGACAAGCTGCAAAAAACAAAAAAAAAAAAAACAAAAAAAATCAGCTGTTCCCTACATTTATGTTCGTATAACTCGACTAAATGTAGCTAGGGAACACCAGATTTTTTTTTTCGCGATTTGGGGTTCGGTCCCATAGTAAAAGTTGTTCATAATGATGAGTACAATGACCCTCTAGAGTTATGGGATATAAAAAAAACACGTTGTATATGGGCCAGCGCCGCCTGAAATAAATAAATAAATTTAGACTCCGGGCTCGAACCCAGTCAGGCAAATAATTTCATCACCACTGCTCTCAAAACGGTGAAGGAAAACATCGTGACGAAGCCGGCATGCCCTAGAACCAGAAAATCGAAGACATGTGACATCTACCAACTCGCACTGGGGCCGGGTGTGCTGGATGTCCACGATAATACATATAATTACGTCGCGTTAGAAATGATAAAAGTGCACATTCGATCTAAAGTTTCAGACATCGCATAAAACAAACGAAAGTGGAATGATTGCACGTCAAGTTTAAACTGACATCCATCCCAAAACAATGTCGGACACAAACAGAGGGGATCAAGAGAGGAAATGATTAATTAGATGCACAGCTTCCGCTATAAAAGTCGGTCGGTCGGCCTGCGCGTGCGCTAAACAGCCGGGCAAACTTGAAACAATAGGTGCGTTCATGGTGTGTACTTGTACAGACAGCAAACAAAATTTCGATAGAAAAAAAATGGGAAAACTTTTTAACTATTTAATTTTTGAATCTTTCTTTTCGAGAAAAAGAAAACAAGTAGGTAAAATTTAAGAATATTCTCTGGTAGGTGCGAAAAGCTGAAAAGCAGTTTATCGAATCATTTCGTTTCCATTTTGATGATTGGTAGATAATTTCGTAGAAGTGTTATTTGACTTTTGTTGCTGACTGTACATATAGTGTCTTTTAATTTTTTGTAGTTGTTAGGTTTTTGGGTTTCATATACATATTGTAAGAATATCCTGGAGGGATGGTCACTCACTGTTATACAGTAAAGCCCGTATTCGTGGGAAACAAATGTTGCACAAAATTGTTTCAGCAACTTATTATGTTTTTGTGTGGAAGAATCTTGTTTTACTTTTTGATTTTGTTTGAGTCAAACATTTTTATAACTTTTTCATTAGTGCTAGTCAGTCTGAAATCAACTTAATTATCATTACTCTAAAGTTGAAATTGGTTTAACTTGAAAAATTTTAAATAGACTAGACACTTTATTCTTTTGTTAATCTAGGTTTCTAGGATACTACTGACATCGTTGAAGGATCAAAGATCGTGAGGAAACCTAGACTAATAGTTAATACAGGGTTACAGGGTGGCGTTTTAGTCACCTGCATCCGTCAAGGGGATGATTCTGCAAGTCATTTAAAAACTTTCGCTGCGAAACTCTTAACCGATTCGTGAAACAAAAAAACACATTCCTATATCTACAACAGTAGACAGACTATTTCGATGCGTATGTTTTTTTTTAAAGGTGCTTGTGGCTAAGTAATAACAGCCGCACGGTTCGATCGATCAGGTTAAGCTACGCTTGCCGTGGTTGGTCCGTGGATGGGTGACCATCTTTACATACCAAGACCCTTCCGTGCCTCGGAAACCACGTTAAGCCGTTGGTCCCGGCTGCCATTCATGGATCTTTGACAGTCGTTACGGGTTGTCAGAAACCCGAAAGTCTGACAACCAGTCTTACCAAGGGGTAGGTATTATAATAACTTGAACGGGGACGTTGCGATATAATTGAAAAAGCTTTGACTTGAATTAAATATAATCACGACTTTACACCATCACGCTAGTTCTAGCACTGCTTCTACTAAACAAGAAAAACCATATTAAAAATATTTGACAATTTCTTGAACGTTCGAATGGAAAAAAACTGGCAATTATAACCAGCCTGTATTTACTGCTAAAGGTAGAGAGCTACACAGTCTCTACAGTATCGCCGGCATTACCCAATATTTCTCCGTTTCTCCGCTCCGCAGCCTCGCTCCGCGTCAATGGACAGGCAGCCTTAAGTTTAGCTCTTAAAAAGTAACTAATATTAAGAAAATAAGTGGGTTAAGAGTACCCTCTGTCAAGAAACCTGGCATAAAAGAGTAATTAACAATACCATTCATCATCACGCCACCACCATTGCAAATCTTTTCACAATCACAACACATGTCAGTAAACCTATTAGAAACTACATAATTAAAAAGAAATGTCTTAAAATAATAACCATACCAACCGTAGAAGTGGGTAGGACAAATTGATTGTTTTAAAACAAAAGTCAAATAGCCAGGGGTTAGACAGTGAGATTGATTGATCTGTTTGTCCAAATCTGTACAGCCTCGGATATCTATAGATTGTACAGACGCCAACACATCAAGCTACTACAATCTGTCAAATTTATTTAATAGATTTTCATCTTTATTGCTAAAGCATAAGGTTCTAAGTTGATTGGAAAAATTTGATAGTTTCGGGTAGCTTGATGTGCTGGCGTCTGTACAAACATCGATACTTTTTATTTATTTATCCATTTATTTCTGGCATCAAGGCCCATATAAACACACTAGCAGTGTCCCGCGGTTTCACCCGCAAGTGTCGATCCCGTGCGAATATTGGGATAAAAACTGTCCTATGTCCATCCCCAGAATGTAATCTATCTCTGTGTGGTTCTGGCGTGAAAAGGTTGTTACCTTTTCACGCCTAAACCACTAAACAGATTTCGATAAAATTTACAGAGAGACAGACAGGCGTAAGCTTATGAGGTACTTTCGAAGTTATAAATTATGGATACAATACAATATTAATATTTATAACTTAATGCCATAAATATATAAAACTTTATAATTACACAAAAAAAAAATTCTTTTATGTCTAAAAGTATATTGATTTATTTGCTTCTTCCTCGATCCACCCCGTCGCGTCGCATCGCCTGCCCGCGCTATTAACTGCGTTCTTTCTGCCTTTTTTTTTTTTTTTGCTCGGCACCTCAGTGTCTTACCGTGATATTAAGTACCCTATAGCCTTCCTCAGGAATTGGGCTATGAAATGCAAAAAGATTTTTTCAAATCCGACTGGTAGTTCCAAAAATTAGCGCGTTCAAACAAACTTTTCAGCTTTAGATATTGAACTACCCTAAAAGTCTGCCAACTGTATCAGTCACTCCAACTGATTTTAAGCTGCATCCAACCAGGGGGCATAAAAAAGTCACTTTGGCAGAATCATAAAAGGATAACATTATGAATCATAATGGACAGTTAACTGTTAAGTTAATCGAATCAAATCCCATTGGTGAAGGATTTTTCAGTTATTTTATTTTTGTCTGAATGATACCGATCAATCCAATCCAAATCCAATCCCAATCTCTTTTATTATACCTACATAGTGCAGCGAAAAAAAGAAAAACACGGTCTGTCTTCGCCATATTATGATCCTTAATGTTATCCTTTTATGATTCTGCCAAAGTGGCTTTTTTAGACCCCTGATCTAATCAGGTGAATCTTAATTAACCAACCGTGTACTTAACCAAATGTTGAAAATCTTCACCTATTTGACTCATAGGCAAAGGAAACCGTGTAATGCCAATACGGACTAAGAGATAACTGTTCGGAAGAGGGTCAATCAAACCTCACCTCATTGCAGGAGTACCAACATCATAATTTTGTTAATTGGCAATACCAATACTGCGCGAAGCTTACGTAATTGTGCGACAAGTAAGTTCTAAGAATACCTGGATTCCGATATTTTTGGACATATAGTCGCTATAATTAACAGTTTTGTGTATTTGTGATGGCCATACACGGATGGTAAGCAAATACTTCTTGGATTGTTGGTAATTTGTCTCTTAATTTAGCTAGCTACCTGTCCTACGCAAGATGAAATGTCAATAAACTTTTCTCATGACCTACGTTGAATTTTATTTAAAGGTAAGTATTGACACCAGCACATCAAGCTACTACAATCTGTCAAATTTCTTTAATAGTTTCAACTTTATCGCTAAAACATAAGGTTCAGAGTTGATTAGGAAAATTTGACAGTTTCGGGTAGCTTGATGTGCTGGCTACCAATTTCTATTGAATCTGCCTTTTCCCAACTATGTTGGAGTCGGCTTTTAGTGTAACCGGATGCAGTTGAATACTAGTATTTTACATGGAGTGACTGACTATCTGACCTCCACAACCGAGTATACTGGGTAAGACTGGTTGTCAGACTTATGGGCTTCTGACTAACCGTAACGACTGTCAAAGATCTACGAATGACAGCAGGGCTTAACGTGCTTTCCGTGACACAGAGGGGGTCTCGACATGTAATGGATCACCCATCCGCGAACCGACGCGGCAAGCGTAGCTTAACCTTGGATCGGCCCGTGCGGCTGTTATTATTTCACCACGAGCTCCGAGATAAGTGCCAATTAGTAGATGTAATATGAGTTTCGTAATCTTACGATAAAAATATCCTTGATGTTTATGCAAACAAACTTCTAACAATATGAAATTAAACCACTTTTCATCCCGTTATATACGCTGAAGCCTTAAATTAAGTTGAAAAAGTTCTTGTGAAATATTTATTTTGACAAACAAGTATTTCAATGGAAACATAATTTTAAAAGCTAACAATATTAAAATAATAGTAATAATATGTACAAGTAAATAAAAAGGAGGGGAAATATTCAAAGGGCATCAAAAAATTCAACCGCATCGCTGTCAACAGGAAACGTGCCCAAAAGACTGGCAGCATTGCCCCGTTGTATGACAATGCTGATTCTTTGGCCCAAAAATAAGCCAGCCCTCTGGTCACGTGAAGGAAAATTGTAAATATAGAATTTCACGCGAGTAGGTACCCCAAAATGTTTCATAAAAAACATCCGGAGGATATCAAAATAATCACAATTTTGCATGCGTGTCTGCGGTCGCAATATGTTATTGGATCACAGGTGGACGCTACTGTCCACCCTCTTTGTGTAATCGCTTAGTCTTCTCACATGACACCCAGGGGAAATAAGGGTGGTTCCGTTCATAATTGGAAACCACTGTGAAAGACAAGCGGGACATTGGTATCTATCAAAATATTAGTCGTAAAAAGTACAGTACCCGGCGAAAATTTTATACAAAGAATAAAAATAATTATCAAAAGAAGCAAATCATAATTGTTTTAACAGCTCCTAATAGATACCGGACTGTTTGTATTTCGTGCGACAGAGATAACGCTCTACGAAGCCGAAATTAGCCGATTGTCTCTTTCCAAAGGTCGATGTGCAATATTTATCGCCGGGTATTGTACATAGTTTGGTTTGGTATCATAAAATAGGCCCTTAATTCATACATATTTATTTTCTTTTGGTGGTCAACGAATGGCGGGCATTTGGGGCATTCATTCAGGAATAATGGCCACCAATTTTGTAAAATCTTGAGGTCTACTAATTACTGGGTTTGTGGAAACTGTGAAAGTCATGCTGCTGGAGTTACAATTAAGTATTTGCATTCAGAAATCAACCAATCACATAAGCAATTTCTAGAGTATGTTACAGTCTTCTAAAGTCTTACCAGATGCTGCTAATTATACTTGTAATTTAAAGTATAATATTGATACTTCTTATTTAATGTATAAAATGACCAGTCATTTTCCTATAAGGATAAAAATGGAGTAAAATTGTGACAGAATCTAGAACCCTAGATATGGCAAACGACGACATAGAGGTCGACAACGTAAAAGACGGTAGGACGAACTCCAAAGGTCCAAACTGGAGTTGCAAAAGACAAAAACCAATGGAAATCGTTAGAGGAGAACTGCAGGCCTACCACGACCTCTTAACGCGATCCATTTTAGGACCTAAACTGAACTGTTCGTCTAATTCGTACCATGAAGTCAGTTTAACGATTCAATTTAGGCCGTGCTATCTGACAGCGATTGTTCCAAACTGAGTCGCAAGTTTTGGTTTCATTCATTCAATTTTGTACTGTATTTGGTACCATGACATCCATAGAGCAACCTAAACTGAAACGCTAACTGTCAAAATAAGCGATTCAATAAAAGTTACTATTTCTCTAACATAAACTGAAACGTTTGGTGAATTATTGGCGAAAACAAAGTTTTTTAGTGCTATTTTAGTGAAATTTCACAAAAACCAGTGTAAGTGTACTTTAATCTTTCTTTTAAAGTCTAAAATACGTATTTGTCGCATCCGGTCATGCATTTGACTATTCGGAACGCTAGCGCCACCCGGCGGCGCTTGACAGAGTCTAGCCTGAGTCCGTGGGGGTTAGAAAACAGCTCGACAGAACGATGTGGAGCTCACTTTGGATTTTGGATTTGGACATTGAACATCGTACGGACCACATGTGCTTAGAAACTGTCCAGCGTTCCGTATCTGGTTGTGTCGTGTACCTACAGTGTGTAATTTGCTAGTGTGACTAAATATTGTTCGTGAAATTATAATCTTTTTGAACTGCAAACGTTTTTCTATTGCGCAATACACACACACACACACATACACACACCCCCACACACACACTACCCACACACCCACACACGGGGGGGGGTATACACATACCCACTGTACGCCCACAATAGTTAAATATGGCTGATAATAACGAGACACACTATACCTTCTCCGTCATATTTTACATGCATTTTTAACACCACACAACCACAGAGTACAATAATCCACAGACTATCTAGTTAAACTGACACAGGCACACAAACTGACAGGGAGTTTTTGGCGGGATTTCTTCGAGTGAAGTCTAGTTGGCTGTTTTAATTATTCGCAAATTGATTCCTAGTGGATATTGTGATGTAAAATTGGTGTAGTTTAGTATTTCAAGTGTCTGCGCAACTGGACAATATGTGGAATCATTGAAACAGACGCGATCCCGGTAAAATGGAGCTGAGAATTTTTTTGTAGTTTTGGCTACCTCAGCGAAGTTTACCGGGAAACTTGATTCGATACATTTGCTGCCAAATACTCCTAATACATTAGAATGTGTACACCCATATTCTAATGTAATGTTAGACTAAGAAAAAAAAATAGTAACTGATGACTAGGCAGCATGGTCTCAGACCTTAGCCTTTAAAAAAAAAAACAACCAACTGACAGTGACATGACAGCAGACACAACTTTTTTTACTCTGGTACGTTCGAAACTGAAACATTGTTTTATTAAGTCGAAATATAAATATTTTTTCGTCTAATAAATGCCAAATGGTAAATAAATATCTACTTTGACTAAGAATTATTTTAACAATAGTTACCGTATTAACGTGGAATCTTAAAAACAACTGTTGAGTGTCTGTTTTACTTTAAAGTAATGATACTGAGTTAAGAACAAATAAAATTTTACTTGCTTCTGAACGTGTCTGACACTACAATGTGCGCGAAACAAACTTATTTGATAATAATAGCGTTGTCTCTTTTTCACCAAAAACGTTTCAAACGCGGTTCAGCCACAAATTGCGATCTTTCATTCACTTTTAACGATCCAAATGCCGCTGCGCGTAATGGACTTCATGGTTCGACTTTAAGCGATGCAGTTTAAGAACCTAAACTGAAATGTCTTGCTTTTGAATCGTTTTTAATTAGATCATGGTAGGCATCCTGAACTTTGAGATTATTATAACTCAGGAAAAAAAAAAACAGCAATTGTACTAGCACAAGAAAGAAATAACAGGATAAAAAGGGCTATTGATTGATTGAATACCAGCTAGATCAGTATTATAATTAATATAACGTCTATGCTCACATTGCTCATCCAATTATCACACGGAGCACCTTTAAACTGTGCCTCTGAATGTAAGTAATTGCTCCGACGCAAATTGATATTGTGCAAAAACCTCATACTTGTCACGTGTCGCGTCTGCCGCATCAGATGACACTGCCTGTTCGATTCCACGCTAGGGTTGATAATTAATTAACATTGCCAGTCTTCGTAATTTTTGAAACAAAAGAAGCTATTCAATAATATCCCATTTTAAAACATGACGACATGATGACTTATTAAAGTCACGCCCTCCTGAAGTAGGTACGAAGTACAAGTAATAAAACATTTTGTAACATTATTTTGAGCACAGAAATATTACCTCTCTTAAGCAATCTATGACGTCAATAAGAAAAGTTTCCTTATGACGCAAACCTTTCTTTTCTAATTAACTTGATACAAAAGCAATTTTGTTACACGATTACTTAAAAATAAACGGTTATGTGATCGCTGACGCAAATACAGCTAGGAAAGGGACAATCCTTTCCAAAAATTTCGCAACCCTAAAATTAGAGCAACCCCTCTGTGTCACGGGCAGTCGTCGTTATGCGTACTACGTAATCCGTATTATATCCAAATAGCCTAGAGCGTTCAGCTGCTAACGACACAGATGTCCCGCGCAAATTAATTGGAAATGTCAAGTGCACGAGACCCGACGCCATCTTGTCCCCCTCATTCTTTTTATTTTTTTGTCGCGCACGTGGCTTTATTGCGAGACAGCTGGGCGAGAGTGCGTTAACGCACTTGACGTTAGCAACAGTCGCGCAATTGTCGCACCGAAAATATTTTGCCAATTTCCGAACACCTCAAATAATAGGGCATAAATTCGAAAATTATTACCCTGATAAATATTGAACTTAAAAGCCTTATATAAGTATTGAAAGTTCATAAATACCTTGTAGTTTCACGAAGTTTATTTTAATTAAATTTTTAGTAACACTGCAATGACATTTGCCATTTACGCGGGAAGGTGCATTCGCGAGTTAGACCTGCGTTTGGTTAATGCAAAGATAATGGGCTGACCTATTTTATGGTATAATTAAATATCGCCGTCTGTTTCCGGCAATTAGATCGAAAGCGATCACTGTTGAATTCCTTTGTTACATTAAAAAATAATATATTTTGCTCCTTCCGAACACCTTTACTCACGAATTTGAGCACCTGATGCGTTTCGTTCGCAGCTGATGATCCTTAAGCCACGATATTACCACACCTTGACTTTTCGTTACGGAATTTCCTCCCCTTAATTACATTTTATATGTTTTGGCCAGTTGTCTACGAATATCTGCGGTGTCCGTATCAATTTTGTCTTTTTTATTGTGAGTTATGTAGCGATAGCATGCGACTCGAGTCTAGACATTTATAGGAACAAAGAGCGCAAAGACGAATAACATGTTTGCAGACTGGAAACATTTAATAGAAGAGCAATAATTAGGACCGGAAATATATTTTTTGTAACCTTTTAGGTTCTTCTTCTTCGTGACGAATGACGACATTATCTCATTAGGATTATCTCAATACAAACAAATGCTGTCCATTTTTGCAGAAAAGTAGGCAGGTACAGATGCCAGCACATCAAGTTACTACAATCTGTCAAATTTCTTTAACAGAAGGTTCAAAGTTGATTGGGAAAATTTGACAGTTTCGGGTAGCTTGATGTGCTGACGTCTGTACATGTAATGGTGGGTATCTATGGTAATACTAAGTAGGTATAATTGTTTCAACAATTTGTTTAAAAAGAATTAAACCTAAAAAAGGAAAACCCACTCTACTTTTATGTTCCATCTGTTTATAACATACTCCTATCTACCTTCCCAAGTTCTTAACATGGGACAAGAGCGCGAAGATGATGGGACTTGGTAATTTTAGAAATAGGGTGGATTATGCCGACGGGGTTGTTAACAGTAACAAAGTGTACAATGCGCGCCACGAAAGATGAGACTTGACCCCGCCTCCCCCGCTCTTTCCGCCGCCCCTATGACGTCCGGTCTCGTCCCGCACTCAGACCTCATACCGCTAAAGATACCTACAATCGTGTACTGCGCAAGTCAAATCACGTGGTGTGTCAAGTCACATCTTTCGTGGTACGCATTGTAAGCCCCGTTGAAGATCGCGCGAAGGGCTGAACAAAACGAACTTTCCATATTAGACCCGGATCGACAGAGTTGCAAGTCACGGCCTTTGTCCAGCAGTGGAATGATTAAGATAATACAACACCCTAATTGCGTAACACACTATCCATCACAAATTGTATAATTTCGAAGGATATTGCTAATCCATTGCTTCATATGTTCGAAAAACTTTACTGTAAAAAAAAAAAACGTAAATAACGCAATGAATGTTGTTGAACTGTCAAAATGAAAGCCATTGTTTTTTTTTATCTATACTTTTATGCTATTGTTACGAAACTGCTACTGTTACGAAATTACCCCGAAGTTTGACATTAACAGTTATTATGTAAGTAAAGAGTTTATTTAGCTTTTTCATTTATGCCTTTGAAAATTATGACGAACACGTTGCCGCACTGTCTGCAAAACTTTTCGTACCAAGATGCGGCCACATGAGCTTTAAAACATATGTGGACGAGGCTTATGATATATATGTCGCAGCCAACTGGTTTAATTAGCCGTTTAGTTAACCGCCTAGTGTTTTAACTAAACGGCGGCCGTTCAAATAACGGCCTGAATGATATTCAATTCTTTTTAGGTTGGAACTGTAATCAATCACGCGCGAGCCGATTTTGGTCGCTAACTAAGACAGGGCACCCCGAGCCCGACCCAATGGGTTAGGTTAGAACTGTGATCAACCGCGTGCGAGCAAAGAGAGCAAAGCGAGCCGAGCACTACTTCGAAAGGCGGCTACTTTAACCAGTTGGCTGCAACATATACAGAACAGGTTAAGTCCATTTCACACATCCATACCATACATGTGAATTTAATAGAAATTGGCTGAGCAAGTTAACAATACATAAGCACTATTTATTGTAGAATAAGCAATCTCATGAGTCATGACGAATGATTGTTCTGCCGATCACAAACAGACGTCGTGTTGGGAAAATGCAAACAATTTCGTGTGTAGTGTACTTAATCAATATATTATTTCTAGTAACATCCAAAGATTTTGAATTCATATTCGCACATTGCCGCGGTAGGCTGCGGTCATGTTGTATGTAGCGGATTGTGATTTACTTTATACAGGGTAGCTGGGTCATTGACGCGCTAAAAACCATGAATTCAACACATGACTAGACCAAGCGTGCGACCCTAGGGTAGAAATGTTTCGTCGGAATTAATAAAAAAAAACAACAGCTATTTCATAGACAAACTTTATAACAAAAAAAAAACCGACTTCGAAAAAAAAACACTGAAAAGTGAAAAATAACTTTAATTTTGGAAGTCGGTGTCTTTGGATCTATATTTTAGTTTTGCCACCGTCTTCCGAAATTAAATTTATTTTTCACTTTGTAGTGTTTTTTTTTGGAAGTAGTTTTTTTTTTTGTTCAAAAGTTTTTATTTCTCGCTTTTTAGTGGGTCTGTTTATAATGTATCTAAGTTACATCGCCTTTTACACAATATATTGCTTTTCTCGATGCATGGAATTTAATTGTTGAGGAGTTCTCCTGGTATTCCAGGAACATCTCTATTTCACCATTCGCATTGCGACGTGCATAAATTGCTTAGCAACCATATTAAAGTAATCGAATAGCAACCCGTGAAATACTTATTATTGAGTAGTTCCGGTGGTCATCTGTGGTCTTCTTCATGAGTTCTACTTCACCAAATGGTGGTTTCCGAGAGCAAATGCACGAGTTACTAGAAAAAATACTCAAATCGCTATAGGTGTGTCTATAATATTTAAGGAGTTCCCTCAATTCTTCATTGATCCCATCATCAGAACTGGATTTTGATAAAAATGGGACCAATCTAGATTATCCTTTTAAATAAAAAAATAGTTCCAAATCGGTTTATAAACGTACTGAGTTAATAAAAAAAGTAGAACATAATTGAGAACCTCCTCCTTTTTTAAAGTCGGTTAAAAAGAGCAACAACTACGCGGTCAAAATGTATGAAACTGCAATTTGTTTTTAAATAATCTACAAAAAATTGCAACGCAGTGGTATTCAGAATCATGTGCTGAATCCATTTGCGTCTGGTCGCAGGTTGCGTGACGATTTCCCAGCCATCCTGTATTTAGGTCAGTTTTAAAGTTACGCTGATAAAATACGAAAACGGCAACACTGAGATAGTCTAGCAGGTGAAGCGAAAAACTGTATGTTTTCAGCAAGGAGTGGTGAAATATGTCCAATAACCGGTGAGATACAAGAAGACACCTTGATCCAAAACTGGGAAACCTCTCTACGTAAATAAATTCTGTAATGTAAAAAGAGAATCCGCAATATTATAGTTTGATCTGAAAAGAACCTACAACATAACATAATTATGTCTGAAATCCTAGCCGGTCCTATGCCGAAAGAGAGAACATAACTAGTTCTCTGTGTGAAAATTTAGGGTTCGCAGTAAATTCACAACACTATGTCTTCTATATATGTATACTAAATAAAATCTTAAATTCACTGACAGACAACGCACAGCCAAGTATGAAATGAATCTAGAAGCATGAAATTTTGCACAAAAGTTTCTTATAGGAAGGTGAGCCCTAAGGAAGGATTTTTGAAATTCATCTCCTAAACAGGAACCCCTGTTCGAGATGAATTTTCAAAACAGGGGATGGAAGTTTGAATGGAAGTTCGTCATTATCCCATTAGGCCATTTGATGATTTCCCATCCTGAAAAAAAAGCCGTGACTTTTTTTTTCAGGATGGGAAATCATCAAATGACTCCTACCGCTCTGGGTGGAGCGGAAGGGAGTGTCAGACTCTTACTGACTAAAACCCACCCGTGTTCCTTCCTTAGCCCTTTATGTTCCAGGCCAGCGGTAACCCTTTCGGACAATCCCGCTGACCCGGCAGGCTTCGGAGGCTCACGGCTTGTCTTTAAATAAAAATAATACTCTCTCCGCTCGCCACAATACTCCAACCCAGCAGTCCGTTGGCCCGTGTTCTAAACAAGAAACAAACACGTTTGTTAGCCGCGTGTGATATCATCGCATTCAGCACCATATGCGGATGATTGTCGTGCCGATTGTAAACACTATCCTCCGTCTCCGTACGCACCTGTATTGTGCAGCTAAATGATTGTGATGACTGGCATGTGTTGAGAACTTAGATGCCATATGTGTTTTCATTATTGTTAGTGGTTAATAGAATGCGTGGTAAGATAAACAGCTAAATAGATATTGTCAATAGGATAATCGGTAGAATCTGATTGCATATTATTGTCTATCTATACTAATAACAAAGCTGAAGAGTTTGATTGTTTGAACGCGCTAACATCTGGAACTAAAGGTCAAAATTGAAAAAATGTTTTTACATTTGATAGCCTAATTCATGAGGAAGGCTATATGCTATTTAAAATCACGCTGTGAACCTGAAGAGCCGAGTAAAAAGAAAAGAAGCCAGAAATAACGCTAAGTGAAAACGAAGTGATAGCGCGGGCAGGCGATGCGATGCGACGGGGTGGGTCGGGAAACAAGAAATTTCACGCGGACGAAATCGCGGGCAAAAGCTAGTTGTCTTTATAGAGTTTGACGACCATCCAATTGCCTACTACTTATATCATTCGTTCCTTGACGACCACAAACATAGAATAGAATAGAATACTCTTTATTATGTACACCATATAAATTACAGACATAAATATAGAAGTAAAGGAAAAAGTAAGCAAAATAAGTAAAGCTCTAGATTTACAGAGAATTAGTGACTTAGGGCGCTTAAAGTGAACGCGATCAATACATCGAAATCGCGTTCAAGAGCTGTCACTGTCGTCATTGTTGTGGGATATTGACACTGACCACTCATGAACGCGATTAATAAATGTGCAAAAAAACAAACGTTCAAAATCTAGTCGCAATGTCTTAACAGCGACAATGTCAATGTCAAAAACTCGTCAAAAATATAGAGTAATTAGAGGATTTTTTAAAGATTGAGACAGATCAGACTGTGAACGTTCTTAGTATTACGGGAATTGTCCCTCTGATCACGTTCACTTTTATTGGTGAAATCCGCCCTCAATGACTAGCTGATTGTCAGTGAAAACAAAAGAAAAATGGGCGATGGGACGCGAAGATTTCCCTTTCAAATGAAGGAAAATTTGTAACAGTTAAACCGATGATGAGCCGTGTTACTGGGGCAGCCAATCTTTTTTACCAAGTGCGGGTTTTATGGTAATATTTAACCGTTAAACCCTTCGTTTACGCTTCTAAGTATCATTTACTAAATATAGGTAATCTAATCAGAGAAGGTAACAGACCGGCTTTTATGTCATGACAGGCACTTTGGAATTGTCTAGGAGTCTGTCAGATAATCCGTAACCATAGAACTGCCGGTCGATTCTGTAAAAATCTCGCCGTGAAAACTTAAGTGAAGTGAGTTTGTTGTTTCTAGGAATTGACACTATTGACAGCTCACTCCACGCTCACTTCATCTAAGTTTCCACGGTGAGATTTTTACAGAATAGTACCGCTGTTACAAAAACTGTATCGATCAGCTCACAAATCTTATAATTAAAAAGATAAGCCATCATTACCAGATCACAAATTCAAATCAGCAATAGTCAATGTATCAAGCCATATCTACATTGCAGTTTGAAACACATCTGGTCATGATGCGATTCGTGCGTCACCTGCTATTTATCTTGGCTGGTGTTGATCGGCCATCCAAACACAGACTTATCGTATTTATCCGTCAGATTTCCTCTAGTATGTACGCACGAGGACATATAGGTACAGACACCAGCACATCAAGTTACTACAATCTGTCAAATTTTCCCAATCAACCTTATACTTTAGCGATAAAGTTGAAAAACTATTAAAGAAATTTGACAGATTGTAGTGACTTGATGTGCTGGCGTCTGTACATACCATTATATGTACCTACTTATACTTTTCCATTATAAGCTGACTTCTCATTGTACGAAGAGACGCCAGCATATGAAGCTACTACAATCTGTCAAATTTCGTTAAAACAGATTTTCAAGCTTGATTGGGAAAATTTGACAGTTTTGGGTAGCTTGATGTGCTGGCGCGAGCGTCTGTTTGCTTTTACTAAAAAACATAATTTAATTTAATGATCTGAGAAATATTTCAATGCAATATTAAGTTCGTAAAGCCCCTAATACATAGAAAACAAACCATTCAAGCGAAAGAAATGAGCACCCTTCCGTTTTTAAAGTAGGTATGCCTGCGCGTGCTGGACATAATAGATGTTACCCCTCCGACAGTCGGGTTGAGAGTGACGCGTGGCCGTCACGTGACGCCCACGTGGCGCCATCTATTGTGTCTAGAACTTATTATTTCGTGTGTAGGGGAGGTGGCGTGGGCACTGTTGGAGTAGTGTGGTAAAAGTGTAGCATTCAATAATAATAATAATCCGACTGTGGCATCTTCAAAAAGTCACAATAGTCCCCATAGTGCTATCTACAACAGGAGTAATTCCAAAACAGCTACATCAGTCTCTTAGTTCCCTCAACCTGCCACCTAACACCTACCACCTGCTGCAGAAGGCAGTGATTCTTAACACATGCAGGCTAGTTAGAAAATTTATTCAGTGTGAATCGGACAACTTACACATTACTCCCACACTTAACCCCACTGTTGGACACTTGGCTTAGGCCCGTGCCATCAGTTCTATCCGGCTAGGCCGAGAGAAAAAAAAAATATATAAACAAAATAATAATAATAATAATCAGTTTTATAATTCATACTATACTAATAAAATTATAAATGCGAAAGTGACTCTGCCTGCCTGGCTGTCTGTTACCTTTTCACGTCTCTAAACCATCGAACCAATCGTTGTGGAAAGGTAATAAACAGCCTGGGTCCTGCTCCTGCACCCCAATTTTGTAACATAAATCATTGGCTTCTAATGTTTGAAAAATTCGTCTGCTCGACAACGTAATTTTATAGTGCATTGCATGTTGTTGAATTGTCAAAATGATAGGCATTGCCATTGTAAATGTACAGACGCCAGCACATCAAGCTACTACAATCTGTCAAATTTCTTTAATAGATTTTCTACTTTATCGCCGAAGCATAAGGTTTAAAGTTGATTGGCAAAATTTGACAGTTTCGGGTAGGTTGATGTGCTGGCGTCTGTACATACATACATAAACTCACGCTTTCTTTCCATGAGGGTAGGCAGAAACTACAGAACGCCCCACCTGTTACGTTCCTAACATACTCCTTTTGCCTCGTTTACGTTCATACATCTGCGGGTCGAGGGGGGCAATTTATATAGAGGTATGAGGAACAGGGTGTAAAGTTCACTCATACTCTATAGAAAAGATAGGATCCTCCGACCAGACGGGTGTTGTGTCTGGCGGGCAACTGCCCGATGATTCATGTCGGGCCGTTGTATCTATGCTAGTTGCGCGGTAAACTCTGCTTGCGCGATGCAGGATTTTGCGTGACGTCAGTATGACGCGTTGTTTGCTTGTGGCGTTGTAGATAATCGTAATTTCGGCTCGTAATTTTAAAAACGTTCACAGTCTGATCTCAATCTCAATCTGTCAAAAATTCCTCTAATTTCCCTACATTTTTGACATTTGTTTGTCGCCGAGATGAGACTGCGACTAGATTTGGAACTTTTCAAATTACGAGAATTAGCGTTAATGCGTAAATGCGTTATACAAATACTCCGCTGGCAGAGGACAAAGGCAATTTTTCTATTGTAAGTGTTAAAAACAAAGTACACGCAGATGAAGTCGCGGGCTTAGTGATCAAATCTGCAATTTGATAGTAGAAGTGCTCCACGCAAGAATATTTATAAACATGACACCAGCACCCTAACTGCGTAACACGATAAATCACAATCTGAATGATTTTGAAGGTAATTGCTAATCCAATGCTTTATTATGTTCGAAAAATTTGCCTGCTCAACAACGTACAATGCGTGCCACGAAAGATGAGACTTGACACACCACGTGGTTTGACATGCGCAGTACACGATTTTAGGTATCTTTAGCGGTATGAGGTCTGAGTGCGGGACGGGACCGGACGTCATAGGGGCGGCGGAAAGAGCGGGGGAGGCGGGGTCAAGTCTCATCTTTCGTGGCACGCATTTGTAAATAACGCAATGCATGTTGTTGAACTATCAAAACGAAAGCTTTTCCTACTGTAAGTGTGTAACCTACGCAATTACCTTCGTCTGTTCCACCAGCCATCGGACCTTCACCAGATGGCCAGCCCACTGGCACTTCACTCTGCAAGTCGGTTCTTTTCCGGATAATTTCATTCATGATTTTATCCTTCAAAGAGACTCCGCTGGCACGACTGTATTTTAAATTTGGTTATCCCAAAACTTTGTCACTTCCTCGGCGTTGTCGGTGGCAGCGCAGAGAGAAATTATGTTAAAGTGCAGGGGCGGATCTTGAATTTGTGGGGCCCTGGGCTAATACTGCTTAGGGGCCCTACCTAATTATCCGATTTTTTTAATTCTAGATATTTTTTATTATTAACAATATCGTCTATTGTTTTCAGTTCGGTTGGGGGCCCTCTGTATCCACGGGCCCCTGGGCTGCAGCCCAAAAAGCCTTTAAGTAGATCCGCCCCTGTTAAAGTGACCTCTGCGCTGCCACCAAAGTAAAGTATAGTCAAAGCATAGGCTTTGACTGCATGTTTTGGGACACAGAGGGCAGGTTAGGAAGCGGAGCATGGTTTGTGACATAGCTCCACAATCACACCCTACTGTCGTTCCGTCAAGGTAGCCCCACTTTTCCAGGTTAGACTTACATCATAATTTACCGTCGTAATGTTTATTTATTTAAAAACATAGAAAAAATAATTTATGTCTTAAGTTATTCTTTTTTCATAGAATTTTATAACTATATTTTATGCGTTCACCAGCTTTTTTTACCAATAACAAGATTTAAAGAATCCTCTTCGTAAAAATTATGCGGACTTTGCTCTTGATTCAATATTATCTTCAGCTAAAAGTGATCGTTACACTTTGCAATTCCAATTGCAGATATCGAAAACACCTGTTAGTGATTTGATATCATCATAGTTGCCAGGAAATCGATTGTAATAAAATTTATTTTATGATATGTCCGATAAGAACTATAATATTTTCATGGCATCGAAATTTTGAACTGTTGATCAACGATGAACGACTTATCAACTTCGGTGATTGCAATCCACATACTACTTATGGGGTTACAAACCGTTCGTTGTTTGTTTGTTTCATCTGAGCGGTTGTCAGGTTCCGTTTTTATTTAGAGCATTGTCTTGTAGCGGTATCTACAACGCCACATGCAAACAACGCGTCATACTGAGTTACTGACGTCACGCAAATCCTGCATCGCGCAAGCAGAGTTTACCGCGCAACTAGCATAGATACAACGGCCCGACATGAATCAACGGGCAGTTGCCCGCCAGACACAACACCCGTCTGGTCGGAGGATCCTCCCTTTTCTATGGAGGTTGAGTGAACTTTACACCCTGTTCCTCATACCTCTATAGCCTTAATACGTAACGTGTTTCTATCATTTCATCTCTACAGTCCACTAACTAATCCAATCCGCTAGTTATCATGACGACAATCTTTTCGGCCAGATTTCGTTTCTTAGACAACCGATATTACCTCCAAAAAGTTTACATGGGTCCAATCCAATATTGTTCCTTGTATTCGTCAACGATATAGTGCACTGCATCAAGCAGAGTGAATGTTCACTCTTTGCAGACGATGTTAAGTTCTACATATAGGGAAATAAATTCAGTCAGAAATATATCCTTGCTGCAAGAGGAACTTCATAATGCGCACAGCAAAAGAGTGGAACTCTCTACCTGCGTTTGTGTTTCCGAGTGCATACAACCCGAATCTCTTCAAAGTAAGAGTGAACAGGCTTCTTCTGGGTAAGCTCACTCCATCGTAGACTTTGTCTCTGTCATCTCTGACCTAGACTAGAGTCAAGAGCAAACCCATTTCAAATAAAAAAAATACCTAAACTCAGGGCAAAACTGGTGTTTAGAGAACAGGATGACTCTTAACGCCGAAAAGTGTAAACAGATGACCTTCACAAACAAACGAAATACCCAAAATATAAAATAAAATAATATACTAGTAATTTTTTTCTATCCTCGTATTCGTTGAACGGTGAAACACTGCAGAAGGTTAATTCAATTCGCGATTTGGGAATCTACCTCGACAGTCAGCTTACTTTCATTCCACAATATTGTCAAAAAGGCAACTAAAATGTTAGGATTTCTGAAGCGTGTCTGCCATGACTACGTCTATTCGCACCCTCAAACTCCTCTACTTCACCCTCGTCAGAAATGTACTCGATTATACATCGCAATCCTATCTACCAGGTTCATATCGATCGACTCGAACGCGTCCAGAAAGGCTTCACTAGGTACCTGCGATATAAATCTATCAGCTGCCCCAACACATCTAATTACCCTGAATGACCCTGAAAGATTGACTTAATTCAACATTACATCACTCGAAAACTGCAGAAGACTGATGGATCAAATTATGCTCTTTAATATTATTAATGGTCTGATACATGTTCCAAAACATCTAGAAAACATAAATGTATCTGTTCCCCGTAGTAGTCAACCCTGGACCTACCGTAAATTAGATGTGTTTACGCCATCTACAGTTCGAACCAATCTCGGGCCATCAGCGCCACTGAACCGTTTCATGAGGACGTATAATGAAAGTCACTCTTGCATCGATACCATTGACAACTTCTCCAACACCCTGGCTCAATTTCGACAAACAACTTTTATGACAACTTACAGATTGCTGACAATTGATTCTTATTCGAATTCCGTCGCTCATGTTTTGTTCAGTATTCATTCGTTACAATCTTAACTTTTTAATTAATGTAATTATTTTATTTTATCTTATTCATTTGATTGTATTATTATTAATTTATTTGATAGTATATTTACTTAATTTTATTATTATTAACTTATTTGATTATACGTATTGTTATTCTTATCACTATAATTAGGTACCTACCTAGTAAATCAATTAGGCAAACTATGTAAGTCCTGTTTACACCTTTAAGTGATAAGTTCACTGTAGTACTGTATATAATAAGGCTCTACTAAGCTTTCTGTTAGGTAATGTTTATGTGAACTAATCGTTGGAGTGCCATAATAAATAAATAAATATTAACCTGTCAACCTAAGCCGTGGGAAAACTCAAACTCAAAGCATTTATTTCAAATAAGGCAATTACAGGCACTTTTGAATTGTCCAGAGGTCGGTCAGTCAGGAAAATGAATCTACGCTTAATACGCTTTGCAATGGGCAACTGGCAAAAGAGTGTCCGCTCCGTGGATTTTCTTGCCCATAGGTAAGAAACTCCACGGAGCGGACAACGGACATTCTTAAATCAAAATAATATGGTTACAAAAAAAAATTACATATAGGTACTTCAAAACAACACTGGTACCAGAAAAAATTAAGATGAACGGTACCAATTTGACATTTCCTATAGGTACAAGAAGTGGCTACTTACACTATAGAGGAAGTATCCTTACTCCACCAAAAAAGAGCAAAACAGTAAACGGCCCGAGACAATAAGCATCTATAAATAAACAGTGGATCGATATCCAAATAGACATATCGACCAGATGGCCGAGGATATCCTGTTGGAACAGATTGCCCGCGATAATTATAGTTTGTAAGTGGCGCGTGCGCGGGCAGACACTTGCGCGGGCGTCGGATTCGGTGCAGCGAGCCTTGTCACGCGATGCTGCTCTTTGTCCACAAATTGAGCAAACCCTATTAGATTTTTTAGACAGGGAAGTATGGACAAGACAATAAAAACTGGCAAATTACTGAGCAAACTAACTTCGTACATAATAAAAAAGAAAAAAAAAAACACGCTTTTATCACGCACTAAAAATAATAAAATAATTAAATTGACTTAAATTGAATTCTAAAAGCATTTTTCCCTCGGCCTTAGGGTTTAAATAAATAAAACTTATCAAGCCATACTCATTACAATGATATCATGATCAATTCTTAACATCACGTAGGCTGGAGGGCTCACATTCCGCAGGCGCTGTTTGCTGAAAATCTGTTCAGGTGGAGGAGATTCATAGACGACTCCGCAACGGAGTGTAACTGTGGTGTTATTCCACAAACGATAGGACACTTAGTATCGTGTCCTGCGTGTCCTGTTAGCTACACGTTACAGGAATTGGTAGACGCTGGTGATGACGTCAAACAAGTAGCCGAATTCTGAGCTGAGTCTATTTAGATTGCTATTAGACACGCTAAGAAGAAGAGTCGCTGTTTCATCGATGAAAATTGGCCCCGCCGTTTTCCAGCCATAGGTACAATCGACCTCGTAAGAGCATTACTATTTTTGACAACAATTTCCAGTAAATTTATACTTTTTGTGAAGTTTGAAAATGAAGTTTGCTGAAAGTATCGAACTGTCTTATTTACTCAATACTCATACTCAATACTCAATACTTTATTGCATTCCATAATGTGTACATAGTAAATGGTTGGTATTTTAAAACATTGAATCAATTATGGACCCTGTCGGGCACAGCAAAGTTAATTTTTTATAGGAGAGAGGATGAAGGCGCTTGTTATAAAAAAATAATAATATGAAATTAAAATAAAATTAAAATAAAAAATTAAAATAGTATCAATAAATAGTATCATTTGCTGTTATTTACGTTGCCGAGCATATAGTATATATTTTCAAACATATGAAGTAATGGATTACCACCTTCTTTCAAAATCCTTTGGATTGTGATAGAAAGTGTGTAACGCATTCGGTGTGCTGATCACTTAAAAATATTTATTGTTAATTAATAATTTATTTTCCAAGCTAACACCACGTGAAGTGCACCCGAGGAGTGACTACAGGTTTAACATCAACATGAAACAAATTTGGATCTTGCATGCGGCTTCCTGCGCCATGGAGGCATAGACAGATGTCGTCAACACTCGTGTAGCGATACATAATAATTTATGGTACGATATTTATGTTAAACAGGCGTAATGACTTCAATTACACGCTAATAAATACTTAATTTGTTAAGCTATTAATAAACTTGTACCTAGACGATTTTTTGTCGTCAATTCTTTTTTTAGGACGGTTATTAATGTAGGTAGTGGTACTATACTAACTCTTGTTATAAATACATACTTAGATAATTTTTTGCTACTAAAGGAAGTAAAAATAGGCTGAAACCTCTCTGAAGGCCAATTCTTATAATTTAAAACGTTTAAAATCTAGTCGCAGTCTCATGTCGGCGACTAACAAATGTCAAAAGCTTGTCAAAAATTTAGGGATATTAGAGATATTTTTGACAAATCAGACTGTGATAGTTCTTAAAATTACGATCCCCCTCTGGTCTTTCCGAGACTCGAACTTTAGTTTGGAAATGCGAACGCTGGTTTTGCTATAAGTATACGGTATTCGTTGCGGTGAAATTGTCAATTTAATTACGTACCAAGGTTGTCCCTTGCTGCCCTCACCCAGCGACGCCCTAAGCCACGGTCCGTACCCCACAGAGGGTCCGCCCTTAGCGTGTAGTCGCTTAGTTTTTAAGCTCTGGCTGGAGGCCTTAATTTATTGAGGCATGAAAGCAGAATACCACCTCATAGGTTGAACAGCGAGATGCCATTAAAAAAAAAATGAAAATATCAATTGAGCGCAGAGGCGCAGAATTTGAATAAAGAAAGCAGAACGTACTAACGTAGTATGACCCTTGCGATGTGGCTGTGTAAAACAGGTCCCTAATTCACTAATGACCACTTAACGTTTCCTTAATTCGAAACCACGTCAATTCCTTACCTAATCCCGCCAATCTCGCGTTGATTTCGCGCGTTTTCGTTCATTGTGTCATAGAGAATTACGGCCCAGAAGGCTGGCAGTTCGACTTCTACAAAACGTTGGCAACCCCTGCGTACATCAGGATGTCGGACTTCCGAAACAACTGCTACAGTTTACACGACAATGAGTGATGGTGCATCTATATTTATTTATTTTAAAATAAACGCTTTAACACGCGTAAATAAATCGGAGTTACCGTTTGTCAAGTTTTATTTGAATGGCTGCCCTATTCTGGGATATTTTCGTAAAACTATGGAGATAAAAATGTTTCTGTCAGAGGTGGACAGCTCAATTTTAGAATAATTTGAAAAATATTAATTGTAGGTACAAATGAGCAAACATCGTTTGTAAATTGCGGGTTTTTAATAACAAAAAAACTCTACTCGTGTCGTTTTTAGTTTTGTTTATGTCCTTTTTGTTACGTTATAATTTAAACATAACAGTTTCAGCGATTACCCATAGACCGGAATACCTAGGTACCTACCTTTAAAATTAAATAATTTTGTAAAATGTTGCTCTCACTAAACTTTGAAGCTGTTTCTTTCTGTGTATTCATTATGAATACTAGCATCTGCCCGTGTCTTCGTTCGCGTGAAATTACTTGTTCACCTTGTTCCAACCCGTCACATCGCATCGCCTACGCGCACTATTACTTCGTTTTCGAGCGTTCTTTCTTACTTTTTTCTTTATGCTCGGCTCCTAAGAATCCTAGCGTGATGTTTTATCTGTGGTGATGTTACATAACCTATAGCCTTCCTCAAGAATTGGACGACTATCAAATGCAAAAAGAAATGTTTTCAAATCCCACTGGTAGTTCAGGAGATTACCCCCTAAAAAAAACTAAAAGACAAACAAATGTTACCTACCTCTTTACAATAATTATTAGTAGAGATTGTCAGTTATAATATCTCGTATAAAAGTCACATGTGACTTCATATTTTATGAGCAACACATTGTCAGTTGAGAGCATTCATCGTAAAACTTGTACCATGTTAACATTTGGTATGACGATTACTGGCTATGTTTGAGAAAGGACAATGACAGAAAGCGTCCCATCGACGAACAGACCTGAGGTAGACCCCAGGTCTGTTGGTCGATGGGACGCTTTCTCACCGTAAGCGCAATGTACGGACATTGCGCTTAAGGTGAAAAAGCGTCCCGAGGAAATATTGAGGAAACGGCCATAAATTCGGCCAAAACTACGGAGTTTTGACCGAATTTACGGCCGTTTCCTATCAATAGCGAAGGGTCAATTTTTGTAAGAGGTAAGCCGGAGTAGATATCTTAAATATGATTACATTATTTGTCTATAGAATACTGACTGTACCATTTTTAAAAAGGGAAGCCGGTAGGAATCAAGTTGTAATGGAATGGAACCTTCGCTACTGCAGTGCGATTCTGTAACTATCTCACCGTGAAAACTTAGGTGAAGTGAGCGTGGAGTGAGCTGTCAATAGTGTCAATTCCTAGCAAAAACAAACTCACTTCACCTAAGTTTTCACAGTGAGATTTTTACAGAATCGACCGGCTGTTTCCTACTCCGTATCACTTACAGACATAAGATTAAAAATTTAGCGTTCAAACTAAGAACGAATGACAACACGATTTAACAGTTGTCCCTACGCCAGATGTGTTTTAACCCGTTAGAAAAATTTTGTTTGGAGCTTGATTTGACGGATCAAATTCTACCCGGACGGACCCGTATCTTCGTTGACTGACTTAAGAGTAAACGCACTGAAACGAATCCTAATCGAACGATCTCAGTAAGGCGATAATTTTGCACTATGTAACATCCAAAAAAAAACTAAACTCTGACCAGAACAGCAAAGTGGTCAAACGCGTCATGAGCTTGATTTTCCAGAAAAAAAACACATTCCTTATAGTTTATTGAAATACGTTCTAGGTGACCAGCTACCTAATGAGGGTTTTCGTGAAAATTTACGACACCAGTTGGCACCACTGTGACAAGAGGTCTTCCAATATAAAATACAGATGACGTTCATCATTCGATTCATTCATTCGTTCATCATTCAGTCATGACTAAAGAAAATATAGGCTCTTTGACAGATGCCTGGACCTGACGTTCCAGTGCTGCCACCTAGCGAACGTCATTTCAGAAAACCCTCATTGCGTATCGCTCTATCAATCACAATCTGAATGATTCTGAAGGATATTACTAATCCATTGCTTCGTTAGTTCGATAAATTTGTCTGCGCAACAACGTAAACAACGCAATGGTGTTGAACTGTCTAAATGAAAGTCATTCCTACTGTTAGGGTATTATGTAATTACCCCGCTGTACTTATCAACTACTTAAGGCTCGTACACACAGGCGCGACGCGACACGCGACACAAAGGCACCGCAAGTCGCGCGACGAGCGGTGCCTTTGTGTCGCGTGTCGCGTCGCGCCTGTGTGTACGAGCCTTTATGCGTCCGTAAATTAGTGTAGCGAATGCAGAAGTGGTCAAAGTCACTTCACTTCACTTCACTCTCACACTAGGGTCACTAGGGTCACTTCTAGGCTATTAGATTACCTAATTATGATAATACAATATCTTGAAAGGTTTTTTGATGCCATAAGCAGGTGCGTAGTTACTCAAAGCCTATGTCTAAAAGTAGACTAATTGGCAAAACCAGTGACAAGATGATTTTAAGGCCTGCGTCGGACCAAAGCAACAATAATTGGTTCATTCAAATGTTTATGTTTTACTTGATCACCAATTAACATTAATCAATTAGCAAAAACTTAATTAAATCGGACTTTAACATGACTTTGGACAAGTTAAAAGATAAAGAGATTTGCAAGAGCCTACAAACAGGCACGACACGCAATATAATCGCGCGCGACACAAAGGCACCGCTCGTTGCGCGACTTGCGGTGCCTTTGTGTCGCGTGTCGTGTCGCGTCTGTTTGAAGGAGCCTTGATCATGACATTAATCATCGTTTGTAAATCAACCCTTAAAAGTTTAAAGAGTATTAAAAAGAAAAAGCAGTGTTAATATGCTGTGTGAACTTTGCAAAAGGTTAAACCAATCAAAGTGGTTGTCACATTGTAGAGTGTAACGAAGTCTTTGGGGAATTGTACCTTATTAATGATACCTATTAGTCATAAACTAAGGGTATTATCTGTTAATTTAGGTGTCATATTCCGGTTGCAGGGGAGACAGTTAATGGCGGTGTGTCACAGATGCGTGACAAAAAGCATGTTAAACGTTTGTAAGGGGCAGTCAAAACACTTGTCGCGTTTGGTCCGAGTTTTTTTCTCATATTTTTATATGAAGACACTAATATCTACTTACTTAATAAAAATCTTAAATTGTCAGAATCTGACAATCGCTGATAGACAACGCACGGTCTGAGAGCGAAACTGACAGCTCTTGAATTATGTAAGTTAAAATATGCTGACCGTGTTTAGTTTCGATGGTGACATCAGCTCTAAACCGTTGGGGTTTGAAGCTTAAAATTTTACTCAAGAGTTCCATAAACTAAAGTGAGCACTAAGGACAGATTTTGAAAATTCATCCCCTAAAGGGGTTAAATAGAAGATGTGACGTGGAGGCGCGTGTGTGTGTGTGTGTGGGGTGTGTGTGTTTGTGTGTTTGATGTG
The DNA here is from genome assembly GCA_927399505.1 of Luperina testacea. NCBI lineage: Eukaryota > Metazoa > Arthropoda > Insecta > Lepidoptera > Noctuidae > Luperina > Luperina testacea. The sequence goes on from OV656774.1 coordinate 3,971,895, forward strand.
TGTGTGTGTGTGAGAGTAGATGTACCTATTTTTGTTGTTGGGAAAACCCAATGAGCAGGCGCACGGCATGTCGTAATGAAGCAATTCAGCAAGACCACACCATCCGACAGGCTATCATATCGAAAATGACACATTTCGATCGCCCTAATTTGCCTTGCCCCGACAGCAAACAGCTCCGGGAAGAATAGCGGTCACGTATTTGATTTAAACTGACAAAATTTTCGGGTTTTTGACCTGTGAACAGCGATTAGAGTACTCCTACGACAATACTTACTGACTGATGTTCGATACGCTTATTCTTAGATATGTAAATTCTCTTTAAATTTAAATTTCGATTTTGCTATGTTATTTTATTACAACCGCAAATCGAAAACTCATAAATAAATTAAACAGTAATTATGACACCGGAAATTATGAACAACAAAAAAAGGATGGTTTACAGTGGTAGGTCGTAGGTACCAATACCAATGAAGTTAAACGTGGTACCAATTTGGTACTAATTAAACACGGCATCCGGCTCATTGGCTGTCAAATCGTCGGAACCTAACGTTTTTGCTGCGCATACGCAGAATGACGTGTTACACTTCAGACGAATGATCTTTGTTGATTTTTAGTTAGTACACCGTTGATTTAGTATGGATAAGATTTTGGCATAGTTCTAGATTATACTAGACAAGAACAATTTTAAAAACTTTTCAAAGAAAAAAAAATGGAGGCCATATTCCCAGCATTGGGAAGATGTTTTCAGGGCTTTACAGCGGACTTTTTTGGAATATAATGACAGTTTCATAATGAAAATTGCTTTAGGTAATTGCTACATCAGCTAAATACCTACATGTTATATTAAAGAACAAACTCATTTTTCTATTTAGTTACTTCCCCCAATATTAAACGTCTCAAGTGTTATGAATCCATACTAAGTCACCGGTACGGTAGCACCATTTTTGCACCGGAAATGCGAGTCGTTATTCCATTCGCCGATGACATGTGTCTCGGCGCGCGCGCATGTGTCGGAGGCCGCCGAGAAATTGATGACGTCATTAGTCATGTGAAGTGGCCAGTTTTTACACCGGACCTCACAGGAGAGCTGGTTTCCGCAAATGTTGCTTTGATGTGGTCAGTATAACTGACATCAGCGTTCAGTGGTTAGAAAGGGTGTTCTTAAAAAAAAAATTAAAATGTTTTGGAACTTTTTTGGCAATTTGTGTCTATGGTTGTTGGAAGGACTGAATAACGAGCATTGATTTGATTAATATACTGGTACTAAAATAGATTCCGTAGGTTTTTGGAGAGAAATCATCAGTCAATCAATCAATCAGTTTTGATTTTGATTCGAGGTTTACGCTTCAGAATCAGGGCGCCTAAAAAGGCCACTTTGGCAGAATCATAAAAGGATAACATTATGAATCATAATGGACAGTTCACTGTTAAGTTAATCGAATCAAATCCCATTGATGAAGGATTTTGACGTGACAACGTCTAATACATCGATGAAGCTGGTTGCACTCACGAAAAAACATGACTCATGTAGCGTTACCTCGCGGCCTCGCTCTGTAGCGTTCCATGGCGGCTTGAAGTGCAAGCGAATATTAACAAATGCAATACAACTATTCCATCAGTATTTTCTTATGACGTTGTCACGTTCAACTATCGTCAGTAAACCGACTTTACAGACAACCGATTTTTTCAGTTATTTTTTTTTGTCTGTGCTAAAATACTAATCAATCCAATCCCTATCTCTTTGATTAAATACCTACGTAGTGCAGCGAAAAAAAGAAAAACACGGCCTGTCTTTGCCATATTTTGATTCATAACGTTATCCTTTTACGATTCTATCAAAGTAGCCTTTTTCGGCCCCCAGTTGGTCTGTTCTGTAAAATTCTCACCGTGAATACTGAGGTGAAGTGAACTGTCAATCTACTAGGGGGAATAAAAAATAATTTTACTATCATCTGTAAATTTATCATAAAATAAAACCGCTTTTCGTATGTGCCTGTGTGACGGCATTTTTCTTCTAAACTACGCAACGGATTTTTATGAGGTTTTCACCATCATTTCAAGAATTTATTCCGGAAAGTTTGTGTACAATACATTCATATTAAACTTACATATAATAGAGACATCTCTATGTTTTGTCAAGTCTTAAAAAACGTGCGAAGCAGGGGCGTGTTGCTAGTTTAAAGGGTAATAAAATACCCGCAACAATAATTTAATTGATACATAAGTATATGATTATCTGTGGGCTCAATTTGGATGTTAAAAAAGCTTAGCTAATCGGCTTTGGAATCACACCTTTTATGTAAAAAATTAAAATATCGTCCTCCACTCTCTAGGAGGATGAGACGGTGTAGAACAAGGAAAGATAAAGAGCGGGCAACATTCTATAAAATTTTAGTTTAATTTTTCTTTTAGTAACGTTACTAGATCGAAAGAGCCGGACGTCATGGGGCCAAAGGCCTCTGCCTTTGTCCAGTAGTGGGATGATACAGGCTAACAGGAACAGCATGAAAATCTTGGCGCGAAAACTAATGAAATCGTAATGCATCATTCACGCAGTATAATGTTTTGTTTTAATTTATTTAGGTACAGTTGCCGGCACGTAACTTGGAATAGTCATTAGATGCGTTTTTCCTTTCTTTAACTTCCTTGTAAACAGACATGTTTAAAAATAATCTATGTCATTCATTTACCATAGTATAATGACAAACAATAAAAGTGACCATTTTCTTGTTGCACATGCGCTAAGTTAAGCTTCCTACTGACGGACTGCAACATCGCAGTTGAGATGCAGTTGACTTTAACTGCTTCGAACCCTAGTTATTTCTTCTACATCCAAACTGCGAAGTTGCAGTTGGCATACAGTTCAAATGCAGTTCGTCTGTTTAGACCCTTTCTCCTATTACGCCAAAACTTTGCCAAGTTACGACTGTATTTTCGTGACAAACATAGGCAAATTCAGGTTAGGTTATCGAAAGCTATGGTTCACTAGTTTCTGCTTTGCAGGAGTCTAGTCTGAAAATTACTTAATGCCAGGTTTCAGGACTGTAGGCTGTTTCAAAGCTTCTGAGGCTTTTTGATGGAACAAACAAGAATGTATCACATGGTTGGTGGCCGCCATTACATTACGGATTAACCTATTTTAGCCTTCATTCTGCTGTGAACTGAAGTTTCTGCTGCTGACTTAGCCCAGGAAGCACGGCACGGCATTCGTTTTCGTGGCCCACTGTAATTTCAACTCTCAGTAATGAGCCGTATGTTGAAAATCCAGTACGCGAAATATTGCCACGATAAAAGATCGCCCTTGGGTACGAAGGGCTCAAATTTAAAAAGTCCCGAGTCTTCTCTGTTCTTTTCTTCGTCCTACATTGCACAATAGCACAGGGCCGCATTGCTCGCAGGTGGGTGCACAAAAAAAACGAAAGGATTCGCCGCAAGCGCAGGTGCTTTCTCAGGTGCCGGGATTTAGGTTACTGGCTTAGAATTAGTTCTTGTATCCATTGTAATTTAGCGACACCTTGTAAATTAATCGTAATTAATTTAAATGGAATGTAATTATTTAAATTATTTTAATACGTAGTGATTATGTTTTTAGAGACACTGAAAATCGCTATATATAATTTAATATACATACTAGTATTATAATTAGTTTTAGTTCAGGCTAAAAGTTTTTTTTTTAAATTAGGATTTTATAGGTTAATAATACATAGGTATATGTACATTGTTGCCATCGCGGACAAAACCTGGATAGGGCTGGCACAGGAGCGTGGGGATTGACACAAGAAAAGAGAGGACTTTGCCCAGCAGTGGGAAAAGTCAGAATGTGGATCATGATGATGAACAATATACTTTCAGCCATTTACAGCTGTAGCTAAAAATTAAAAGGTTTATGCAAAATGAATTATGAATTTATATTTCTACAGGACAGTGGTTAAGCCCAGCAGTCTTTGACAGCCATTAAAGCCCGAAAGTCTGACTGACAACCAGCCTTACCAAGGGGTATCGTATTACCCAGCAACTGGGTTGTGGAGACCACATAGGCAATAGCTCCATGTAAAATAGTGGTATTCAGCTAAATCCGGTATGTCTGGAAGTCACGTCAACATGGGAAAAGGCTAGGCAGATGATGGATCGGCAAGTCAAATCTGAATGCGAGTTAAGTTTGAAAACCTACTGGTTCCAAATGCTGTCATTATAATTATGTAGATGTAGATTTTGTCACTACGACTTTACACTGCAAATCCCAAAGTCAACACCAAAACTCCTTCACATAAGCTGCAAAAAGATCTTATAAATAATTCTTATCCAATTAAAATCTGAACAAAACAAAATACTGTAAAAACACGGATTTCACACAAAAGCCGGTTGAGCGCCGGCGCACATCACCCTGTCAAATAAGACAAGTGTACAGTCAGCGACGGCGACAGGTAGCCCTTTGTTCTCGAACAATGCACAATCACAGACGGAGCGTTTTTGTAACACACCTGATTACACCCCTGTCGATATTAAGGCAACTCTGTTTTTATTTAATTTATTTTTGTGGTTTGATTTTTTTTGCACGTTGTTGTTTTTCATAAGTAGATGTAGTTGTACATTTTTGCCTTAATTTAGGTCACAATTTGTAAATCTGGATTTTCATAGGTTTTTAATTAACAGTAATGGTGTTTAGTTAGTTTTATTTTGTTTAATTCCGAATAGAAAATTATGAGCAACCAACTTTTCAGCCAGCAATCAGATACTACAAACCTTGTTCTACAAAAATGACTCAAAAATTAATCATCTGTTACCTAAATGAATCTCTGTTCCGAACAGTTCTTCCTAATTGGCCGATGAGCAAATAAGGCAAAACGTTTAGCTCAAAAATACAGCAGTACAAAGATTTTTTGTAAAGACCCGTTAATTGGCGTCGTCGCGTCCCCATTACGCAGCCTCCGAGCCACTGATACGCCTTTGCGCACACAGAATGCACATCTGGGAGCAATGAAGGACTTGGAAATCTCGAAAAGAACTCGTACATACCACAAATAGGCCAATATGAACTTTAAGCCGACGGAAATAGAGCTGAATCCAAACAATTTCGGTCTCCGACACCCATTGCTGCGAACACCTGTTTCAACCACAGCATTTATTCATACCTTTTCTACAGTAAAATAAGTTTTAACACTTACAAAATAAGGTTGGTTTTCAAATGTGTTATAGGGGACTTTGCATTCCTGTTTCGTAGGGATGTTCGCATAAATTATCGATATTTCTCTCCGCGTGAGCGTTGAGGATATGTCTGTCCCTTTCTTTTGCTTGTTTTTGTTTCACCGCAGCTATGTAGAATGTGTGGATGTGAGACAAGTGCCGGCTCCGAGATCTGCCAGCCCTCATAAATGTTTATGTCTGTACGTGTTGTTGATTAAATACATTGTTGTATTTTATTTTATCACAGATTTTTAAATCAATGTCGGATGTGAATCCAGAATTGTTAAATTTATTTCTAGCTCATTTATAACGTCATAGGTACGAAATGTAACTTTAATTTTTAATCAAAGAATTAAACAGTTCTTCGTAAGCAATTTGCTTAGGAATGAGTTGCTGGTATCGGTTGGTTTGTTGAGTCAAATACCACTTGATCGACGCCGGGTCACGAGGCTAGTTCATAATACACGAGGTGTCGGCGGCCAGCCGGCGCCACGGCGGCAAACGCGGCGCCTACAATCCTGTCAGCCATATTACCATGTCTACCGACCCAAAAGATACCTTAACGCAAACCTCACAAAGTTTAATGTCTTTTAATTTTTGTGGCATCAGCTGTGATTTCCATGCCATTTGAATTCTCGCTCTACTACCTTAAGAATAATGTTCGTTTTACATTAAACTCTTACTTGATATTGAATCCGTTCCTCGATTTTGAATTCCGAGCAACGACTAAAAGAAAGCAATTTTTTTAAGGAAGTGTTTTGTGTTTAGTATTACATTAATTTAGTTCTTATGTAATGACACCCACATGTAATGTTCGGAACACTTCAGTCTTCGGAGCATTACGGACGTCTGATATATTTCTCTTTTATGGGGCCCACTGTACCCGTGAGTATCGTGACTAATTGTCACTTGGGCAAACATAAGGTTTAAATACAGAGGTCAGTTATATGTAGCACCACTTGAGCACCGGGTGGGCGCTATAGCGCTCGTGTTGTTTCACCGGTAAATCTTATTGAACAACGATGCTCGGCCGAAGTAAGGGCAAGTCAATTAAACTCCTCCTCGTTGATTGACAGGTCATTGAGTGAGACCACTTAGTTTTTTAACTTTTTCTCATTCGTACGAACATGTTTTTTGTCCGAATACTTCAGCTTTATTACTAGTAGATAATATTGATACTCAGAAATTGTATGGCATGCCTGTTTATTTATTGTGGAAGGCGCGAACTCACGGCAAACAACATTTCATTCAACATCACACTCGGCAGGTCCAAGTTTTTCAAAGACATCAAACACCCAAAAAAATTAAGACGTTAAATAAAACGCGACGAGATTCACGCCGTTCCCTTACGGTCATGGCTAGGTGTCAAAAGCTTTACCTGACCGCTAACACCTACACAGACCAGCGCTATAGTGGACCGATATTTACTATCTTAGCTGCATTATGTTTGTTCAGGAGTTATCCTTTCTCACCTCCACACCGGGGCCGCTACTCAAATTATAACACAAACATTATGAGCCAAACTTTTAGAAATGACACGTATTGTTAATTAGCTCGCGCTTTCGGGAAACGTAATTTTACAAAAAACAACAAATATTGCAAAAATCACAAATGAAAATTAAGAGTGACATTACACAGAAGAATGCTTTAATGATGTATTCGGCAAATCTGATCAATTCAAATTTGATGATGGTGGACTCGGACCGCAATGTTGAGACAATTATTTTCGATCCCATATGACTTGAATTAATGTGGTAACCCCTGTATGAGCCCATAAAAATTCACGACAAAACCTGTATAAACGGCTGGAGGCAAAACTTGGTTGTTTTGCGACTTGTTCCCAGAAACCGAGGAAACGTTCGAGCAAAAAGCCGACGGAACAGGATTTTGTATCGACATCGCCAAATCTGGACGCGTTAAGAAATGATAAAGAGGACGCCGCCACCGCAGCCGAGTGCAAACTGCACCGCAGCCGAAAAAATCACAACAAGACCAAACAACGAGCACATACTTCCTTACGAGAAGACATTTTAATATATTACTAACATTTCGAAGAAGATGGCTATCTAGGAGTTTTATGTCTGGACGTTATAATGATAGTAAAAAAAGTTACATCAGAGTGATCGAGCATAATTTCCTATGTTATCTTACCGGGCATCATTACACAGTGATGACTTGCATAATATCTTCATCTGGCAAGACTGTGCCGATGATATATATTATGTTTTATGCTGTACCGGGCTATTTAGCATGCGACAGCTGGCTGCGAATAAAACGGCCAGTAATAGACCACGATTGTAATATCGATTATCCAATACGAATTTTGATGGGTGTCTTCAAAATGCGGCGTCTGTGCACGGTGCGAATAAGTGTACGTAAATGATGGTATAATGCGTATGCGTGCGTGAGTCACGGATGTTCACATGTGCATGTGGAAATAGCCTGTAAGTTTGTACAAATGTTGAGATACGCGGCCGTATAGTGCGGTGTTGTGTGGCGATCTTCACGACAAGTCGCCGCCGACGGCCAGGGAATGCGACCGGCTGGCGCAACAGTGCGTACCGATGTATCGATATTTAATTATTTTTTGCTCTCTATTATTATTTTAGTATGAACACAAAAATCAAGGTTTGGATTTTTTATTTCTTCAGTTTACAGTTGATTCCATTTGGTAAAACAAAACCAATACTGCAAGTGGAGTCGCGTGCAGTTTTCTTGTTGTTCAGAATGTTATGTTCAGAATTTGTTGATACTCTAAAAACAAAATGCTGTTGAATTTATTTAAAAGAGCAGTGACAACCTGGCACAGAATTTCATATTGGAGAAGTAGTGGTTATTGGATGGTATATGTATAACTAAACCCATGTGTTCCAATAACTTTGCAAAATTGTGAGATATTGGTGTCATTTCTCACAATTTTGCAGTCTCAAAACCTTGTGTAGTATTAGTATACTTAGTATGAAAAATTATATAACTGCCGAATCTGTATATAACCAATCCAACGAGAGATCAGCACAGCCGTTAAAGCCTTAGAAATATCGACGAGGTCCACTTTGAAAAATGTTTTGCCGTACGATAAAATGCTTCGCATATCACACGGAGCGCATCTCTAAGGGCGAGACTGGGCTGGCGCCGTGCTTTTTTACCCCGGCTGACTCCGGCCAACTTTATACCACGCTTCGTTCGCCAGTCGAGCGCAACCAGTCCGGCGGGAGGGATGTGCGCACCGTCGCATTCAAACACTTCCGAACGTGCGCGTTCGTAACAAAAATGACAATATAGTGCTTTAGTTTTTTTTGTTACTTGAAACGAAACTGTGTCTTATAAAGTGCCAATAAGAGGTGCCTTCAAGTGTTCTCAACCGATGCAAAGGATTGTTTTACTGAAGTTTTTAATTGGATTTGACTTAAGGATATAGAGATGTCAAGTTTCACAACTACAGGAGATGCGACCCAGGCTGCAGTTAAAGGTTTGTTTCTTTTCTATTGACCTAAGAGTATGATATTGACATAATATGTAATTGTTTATTTAAAAATTTATCGATACTTTTGTAAATTAAGGGCACGCACTGGTTACATAAGTGTCCTTACAGCTGATGCTGCTGTACAGGGTGTTATTATTTGTACTAATGATAATGTGACAACTTAATGATATGACTACATTTAATATTCTCCATGGGATATTGGGATAAAATAACCGTAGATAAACTTGTAGAACAAAAACTTCGTTCGTTTTAAATGCAGCTCTACCATTTAACTTAAAGATTCTTTTTATGTAGGGATGGACCGATATTGATGTTTTGCTAACACATGATCAGCACTAATGAAGACGGGTTTTACCCAAACGTCTCTAACAGCATAATAATATCAAAATACCCTCCAGTAGAGCGGTTTGGGCAAGATCAAGAGTTGGGTAGAGTTTAGTAACCTCTTTTATAAAAGACTAAAAGATATCTGATAAAACTACAATAATTAGTAACAAAGCCTTTCAAATACTTTTCATACTGAAGGAGATATAACAAGTCTAATTTTCTCAGATTTAGACAAAAGGTATATCAGCAAACAGTGCTGAGAATTACCTAAGATTGAAGTTTTCACTACTGCTTCTTTAGATGATTTAATACATGATTCCAGATGTATAGGGATCTGCAATACAATATGGATATTTTTCTGAAATAAATGTTTATTATTATTATTAATACTTAATAGGTGTATATTACATAATGTAATAAATAGGCAATCACTATAGTAGATATGACATAATCGTACAATATTAAAAGGTAATATTCCGGAAGTATGAGATCCATTATTAACCAGAACTTAAATTGTCTTAAGAGCGTACTGCGAGATTCATATCGTAAGTGTCAGAATTCTGTTCATTTGTCCCGATAATTATAATTTTGTTTCAATCAATCAACTCGGCTATCGTAGTCCACTGCTGGATATAGACCTCTCCCAGGCTGCGTCAGAGCACCTTGTCCTCCGCCTTCTGCATCCAGTCTGTCCCAGCCACTTTTTAAGATTGCCGCCCCGGTCCATCTAGCTGGGGGGCGTCCCACACTACGCTTGCTGATACGCGGTCTCCACTCCAGGACGCGTCTGTTCCACCGGCCATCGGTCCTTCGACAAAAACGGCCAGCCCACTGCCACTTCGGCTTGCTTACTCTGCAAGCTATGTCGGTCACTCCGGTTCTTTTCCGGATAATTTGATTCCTGTATGTTGCTAAATTTTGTTCAGCGATGTTGTATTGTTTTGAAACTCTATTTTCGACTTTGTCTTGATTTGAAGGTCATTGGTCATGGTTTATCTATCTATCTATCTATGTATTTAGTTCTTGAAGGCTTTTTTCTGTCGTTTATTTAAGCCTCGTTACAAAGGATCATCTTATGCCTATCCATAAAAGAGAGAGAGAGAGAGAGCGAGAGAGTCTATACTCTCTCTTTACATCACCATTTACTGCATGGTGCATCATTTCCTGTGTTGAATGTTTTCTTACCCACTTGCTGTACCTAGTTTTTATAATTACTATCCGTAAGTAAAGTTGAGTTGAGGTGCTTATAGATTTTTCCCATTTTTTTAAGTTCTATTCGTGTTTAGAAGAATTCTTGGTGTTTTATTTATTCCGGACATTAAAAAACGTATATCTAGAGTATTACAATCTTCAAAAATTGTTTGCCTTTTTCAATAGCACTAGCCATTCTCAAACCAACATGATTTAAACTGTAATATACATAGTTGATATTCGTTTAATTGGAAATGACATCAATTGGAAACAAGGATTTGTACTTTGTCTATACAAAGTACAAATCCTTGTTTCCAATTGATGTCATTCACCTACCTACCTAGAGTCTATACTCTAGGTAGGTAGGTAGATAACCTACCAATCTTACCAGTCTTTCTAATCTTTAAGCTAATGGATGTTCATTGGCTTAAAGATCCAGCAAAATGGAAGTTCAGACACACACTAGCGTTCAAATCTTTATTTCTGTTTTTAAATGATTTCCCAACATTAAGTACTTTATAAAGTTTAGGCTAGTGTAGATAGACTAATTAGAAAAAGGTTTTATGCTAAAACAGTCATTCAAGAAGATTTTGTCAGTATGCAAGTATTGTGAGATGAGCAACACTTGCAGACATACGAGTACATATTGCAGAACTGTCGTGCAATTATATACTTTTTCACTTCTCATGCTCTGAAAGTGCTTCTTTGTGCAGGGTATAGGCTGCACAAAATCGAATTTTGTGCACAAGGGCGTTAACGTATCTACTCATAAATGTATTATAATGGCAAAGAAAATGAGCCATACAGCCAAATGCAATAAGAAGTTCATAGATAGAATTTGTTATTATATAATATTTACTTTAATTTATTTGCCTTACGTGTTTTTTAAGATATAATAGATATTAAAATTTTAATTCAAGTACGGTAGGTTAGTTGATTTAAGAAAATTATTATTTCAAAATTAATTTAATAGTAGGCTGTATAGGTCTGCAGCCTAATATCAATGTCGTAAGATTTAAAAAAAAAAAAAGCGGCGGGAAACAGCTCTTGTTCTTTTTTCGTGCATTTATTAATTTCTTCAATTTGCTAAAATTATTAAAAATGTCCAGTGAAGAAGAGGATTTAACAGTCTCTCCTAATACGCTTATGGAAATGAATGCACAGAGAGTTGTGCAACAGATATTACCGCCAAAGTCTCGGGAAAAATATCTCAAAGTTTACGATAATTTTGTAAATTGGAGAAAAGAAAAACAATTTCCTTCAGTATTCAAAACTGTTCTAATTTTACTTTGAATTTTAATTAAAGAAATGTTATGTTATACTACTGTTTTATTTCCTCGCAATCGAAGTGAAAAGCAGAGTTTATACCTCGTCCACAAAACCATTTTTATCCTCGACATTACTATCAGCCCTCGCCTTCGGCTCGGGCTGCTAAAAGTCTCGAATAAAAATGGTTTGTTTTGTGCACTTGTTGTAAAATCTACTATTGTATTATCGTTTTTGTTTTAACAAATGTTACGGCATTGGTCGTTTTTTGTTAAATAAATAAATCTATACAAATAAATAAAATTGAAGACTCTGTTTGTAATGTCAAATTAACAGCTGTTTACTAAATGCCTATGAAAGTAAATACGGTATAATAAAAAAAAAAAACAATTCTAAAAAAACAAAAATTCTGTCTGTCTGTTTGCTCCGGCTTATCTCCAAAACGGCTGGACCGATTTTGACGGGAATTTCACTGGTAGATAGCTGATGTTATAAAGAGTAACTTTTATTTTAGAAACATAATTAGGGTACCGCGTAAAAAAATAAAATCTAACCAATTTGTTTTTCGACATGCACGCGAACGAAATCGCGGGCACAGCTAGTAAAGACTAATTCCTACAATCGGCAACCAAAATTCTCATCGTAAAATCTATCAATACTAATTATTAATATATTCCGACACAAAACAAACGGTTCATAGCACAAAAAACATGCACATGTTAAGGGTGAAAACCCTAACAAGTGAATACCATTACAACTATAATTTTACCGTCGGGTACTTCAAATATAACTCTTATTGTACAGAAATAGGGGTCGTAGGAGAAATTTGGACGTCGTCTATATGGTTGTATGTTTGTACACATGTTGCTATACGGGGGTCGGGAGGTTCGAACAGACTGTTTTTTTTTTAAGAATCGCCGATTCTCAATTCCCAACCCTATTACGGCAAGTGTTATGGTAAAATCCTACTAATATCCTATCCTACTTTCCTACTAATATTATAAACGCGAAAGTTTGTGAGGTTTGATGGATGGATGGATGGATGTTTGTTACTCTTTCACGCAAAAACTACTGAACGGATTTGGATGAAATTTGCCACACAGATAGTTTATAACCAGGATTAACACATAGGATACTTTTTATCCCGATATTCTTACGGGATCCAAACGTCACCATGTACAGTAAAGAAAAGAGATAAGTATGCAGGATCGTCTGTGATATAGTTGAAGTCAATGATATTTTAGTAAACAGATATGTTATACACTTACAAAACAACAGAAAAAAGTGTTCCGCGCCGAGAGGCAGCACACATACACACTTTTCATTCATTTTACATTTCACTACAAGTAAAAAGGATAGCTTGATAAAATCAATAAGAAAAAAAGTGACGGCTAGATGTTGTCAATTGCGCGTGAATGTAAACAAACCTTATTCGGGCTACCAATCACCGCACGTTGGCATCATAGACTAACAAATTAACTAGGCAGAAAGTACAAACCGCGTGTACAGAATTTGTAGTCGGGATTTGTGCCTATGCAACGAATAAGCACTATTAAAAGGTAGGTAGCTGTTGTCACACAGTAAAGTAATATAAACGATCCATTTCTTTGTTTATGAACAATTGCGATCCATTCTTGAAGCCTGATCTCAATGGCAGCTTCATTTTAACACTATCTGTGACATATTATGGTAACGATAAGCTATTAATATTTTCTTTCGCTATATATGACATGTTTAATTTATAATTAAATATATCAAACAAAATTATAAAGAAAATTTATTAAAAGGGAAACTAGAACTCTGCTGTAAAGATGACTTTACTGCCTAATATTCGCATCTGTACTTTTATTCTATGTCCGGAGTGCACGCATCCTTGTCGTTCTTACGACAAAAAATGTATCTTCCATCTCTTTCTTTTTTCTAACCTCCAAATATCAGAATATTAGGAAAATAATTGAAATATATTAATAAATCGAAGTATATTGTGTAGTTACATGTGGTATGAGATCCCTTGTGTTTTATTAACTTTGGTATCATAATTGGTACACTTTCTAAATACACAAGATGGCATTTTGGATGGTAATTACATGGCAGCGCGCACCGTGTCACTCGTAGACGTGCGTGACACAGACTAAAGGAATACGTCCCAATTAGGACGTTTTCTAGTCTTCACGATTTGCGCGCTCATAACATATCTGTTTACTAAAATATCATTGGTTGAAGTTTAGTAAGAAACCGATGGATATTCTCGAATAAAATTTTATTTAATTAATAGAAAACAAATAGCTCATTTGTCAAACTAAATTTCAGCCGACAAAACTTCAACTATATCCGACGATCCTGCATACTTATCTCTTTTCTTTATTGTACATGGTGACATTTTTCGTAAAGTGGTAAATGGTATTGCTGTTGCTTCGTTATATATATATGTACAGTCAACAAAAGAGATAAGTATGCAACTTATCTCTTTTGTTGACTGTACATATAAATCTATTAATAACAAAGCTGAAGAGTTTATTTGGACGCGCCAATATCTGGAACTCAAACTACCAGTCGGATTTGAAATATTCTTAATGCGTTTGTTAGCACTATTCTTGAGGAAGGTGATAGGCTATTTAACATCACGCTAAGGCCCTTAGAAGCCGAGCAAAAAGAAAGAAAAAGCTAAGCGAGAACGAAGTAACGGGGCGCAGCTAAGAATATATTTCACTAAACGCATTTCAAAATGTAACACTCAATTACTAAAAAGTGACGTCACATAAATAAAAAAGTACAATCGTGCAATAAAGGGACTGTTTGTCGCCACATGACAAATGACGTCACACCGTTTGGAGACCAGATGTGGCACCCTATTACCAGATGTAGTTGGCTGCGTGACATATGTATCTCTATTGATTAGTATTAGTAAAGGGTGGGCAGTCAACATTGCTACTGTTATTGATGAAACCGTTGAAATGATGCAGATAATTGTATAGCTTATTGATTGGTGTAATACAGCTTCAGTTTTTGTAAGTATTTATCTGATTTAGCAAAAGAAACGAAGAGAAAAAGCTACTTAGAAGTTTTCCAATGCATATTTTGTAAAACTTAGGCTGAGGCTACAGTAGGCAGCGATTTGCGATGCGACTGGAAGAGCGAAACGAGAAAAACATGGTAGGGCTACATTACAAGCGAAAAAAAAAGCAATTTTCTAATAAATTCGCTTCAATTTCGCTCATTGATGTAGCCGATGCCGTGATTTCAGTAATGTTGTTCCTATCGCATAAAGAAATCAAAGATCGCTAGTAATATTTTGATGTACGGTGTAGCCATATACGTGAGCATTCATTTACTTGTTTTAATCGCTCATGTGTCGCAGGTCGCGTCGCGGCCTAATGTAGCCTCAGCCTTAGAGAAACAATAAACGATACCATTTAGATAGTAGCAAGTTAGCAACATCAATCCGATTTCGTTATTTCCACATTTCTAAAGCTAAGCGGAGAAGAGATGTGGAAATAACGAAATCGGATTGGTTTATCAAACACATCTCCTCTCCTCTCCGCTTTGGTGGATACCGGGCCTTAGGCGTATTGGTACATATTACAAGCCAGAAAAATTGAGTTTATTGTCAAATGTTCAGAGAAAAGACTTATCCAATAATATTTCTTAAAAACAAAATAGTATCATAATAATATAAAGCAATTGAAACAGCTCAAAAAAATATTTTTCGTCGCATAATTTTCAAAATTTTGAGCGTAAACTATTATAAATTTATGTAATGATAATAAAAGGAATTCAATCAGTTAAGAAATACCTAAAAAAATATTCCACTGAGACGTGCATTTTTTTTTTTTTTTTTTAATATTGCAAAATTACGTTTATTTGGGTGGTCATTCGATTCAACTAACGTCAAATGCATCGCTGTTTTGAACCTTATTTGTTGCCGCGATGCGCTATTCTCGTTTGCCTAAAAAAATTGGTTCTGTGTTCTCTGATCTTTTTGTTTGTTAGCAAATGCATAGAATTAGTAAGCCCAGTGGCCAGTACAGTAGCAAGTAATTGTTAGCTCTTGATTAAAAGTTGAATTGTTAGTTTGATATTTAGATAATTTAAGAGTCATCAAAAGTTTTAATAATCTATTTCTCAAGTAACTTCGGTTTGCAAATAATATTTATTGGTATGTATTTAAATGTGTTCCCAGGTGTAAGGTGTTCATAATTTCATAACTAAATTGTCCTATCGTACCTACAGCTAATTGAACGCGCGTGACGATATCGTTGACTGTATCGATTTCAAGTATTATCCAATTAGGTTGTCTAAGAAATCGATGCTTACCTTTCGTATCGACTGCCAGGGTATCGGTTGTAGTGATCAACGTAATGATAATCTGATTAAGTGCTGTCTCCTTGAACTTTGCACTTTACGAATATGTACATAATATGATACGGGATACCACCAACCACCGGCTGAACCAACAAAAACAGAACTATGGACTATATAATTATATACATATTAATTTATATTGTACATATTATATGTATTTAAATTTTTATTGATAATAATATGTTTAAATAGTGTAATTGGCTTCGGTCGTTCTATTTAAAATAAACATTATACTTGTGATATTTTGACAAATATAAATAAATGCCAAATGAAAATAGTGACAACCGTATTTATCTCTTTTTTTGACAATATCATCGATGTGATGGGGTGGTAATAGTACGAACTGCTTACCTGTGTTAGTGCGGTTGTCACGAGTTTTGTTGAGTACTTTTTTTTATCACAATTTATCGATAAGATTACTTACTTTTTTTTTGTTGGAATAATCAAAATACATTAGGTGGTTCCATTTATCCCTTTAGTCACTGAATCAAATGAGCGAAAATAAATCTTTTTCAGTGTATCCCCTGGTTCATTGTTTTTTTTCTAAGTAGAATCTTCTTCGTAATTACACTTGCCATGTTATTATACATTACCACGATCCTGCGCACATTAGCTAGTATCCGATTATTCCGACCGTTTACTTCATCCATAACATGGCTTGTTTCTATTTTTAAATGAGTCTTAGAAACTAGATTCCTTCATGTCGTCTATATACACCACGATAGAGTTTGCGCTTGAAAAGTTAATGCGATCAAAAATAGCAGAAAACAATCCCCATATATGCTACAGTTTAGTTAGCCTTAGCCGATATGGTTATTTTCTTTGCCCAGGAAAATCTTAGGGGAAAAAGGATACTCTGTAAAAAGGTCGGCCGCAATTCCTGATGACATTTTTTGCTAGGTTCCGTTTTGTTGCAGCCCGCTAGGATTTTTACGACTAGCAATATTTTGAAACGGCGGCGTTTTTAGTCACGTGCTTGGGAGCACGTGCTTTCCACACCGGATGCCTTTCAGTTTGTTTGGGCAACAGTTAGTTCTGTAGATAAGGAATCGCAACGCACTGAGTTCGTATACCTCAGTGTGCATGAAAAGTGAAACCAAATTATTGTTTATTGATTTGAGGCGTAACGAATTCAAGAATTTCCGGTGGTGCCTACTATGTTTTGTAATTTTTTTCAGTTTTCTTTTTGCAGGTACCTATAGTATTTGTACTAACCCAATGTGGGTATGTCATCTATTAGTTTACCTGACTAAGCTTACTTATAGGTTACTAAAACTAACCCTTTCCCTGACCATACTTTTAAAATTTTCATGAAATTGTACCCAGGACGACATCACATCGACATCAAGCTATAATATAAGCTGATTTCTCACTGTACAAAAGCCAAAGAAGTCAAGAGGTCAGCTAAAACTAGAAATGCGTAGGTTGATATGTCGTGTGCACTGACGCCAGCACATCAAGCTACTACAATCTGTCAAATTTTTTAAATAGATTTTCAACATTATCGCTAAAGCATAAGGTTCAAAGTTGATTGGAATTTGACAGTTTCGGGTAGCTTGATGTGCTGGCGTCTGTACATTTTGTGTTGTTTAATTTATCGATTTTATCAGTAAAACATTTTGTGTTAGGCTTCAATCAAATCGATTCTTCTGCAGCCATTTTATACTTTAAACAATTTTATTGTGATTGATGCGTTAACAGTACTTTTTAGATACAATAGGTACAATTAATTTGCAATACATTTTTCTTGAACAAACAATGATGAATGAATTAACTAAAACAAACATTATGACGTAAAGTATAATGGTATAACAATAGTTACATCATTTTATACTTAGGTGGGACGTGAGGAATTAAAAATACCTTTGATTTCTTAAAGTCTATCAATACTAGAGAATTTATACTATGTATATGAATGAAATATCCAGCCGGGTAATTGCGTGACACATTATCAGTTGCAATGGGTTTCATTTTGACAGTTGAACAACATTCATTGCGTTATTTACGTTGTTGAGCGGACAAATTTTTGGAACAAATGAAGCAATGGATTAGCTATATCCTTCAAAATTATTCAGATTGGTATTGATCATGTGTTACGCAATTAAGGAGCTGTTCGTTCATGAAATTCTGTGATAGGCTATCAAGCCCAACGATAATTGAGATGATAGAGTGCTAAGTTCAACAGTAGATAACTTTAAAAAGCGGTCCCTGTCAGTTATCCTAGTTATTTTGTAAAACAATTTTATCGACCTGGACCCGGAAGCATTTTAAGATAGTCAGCGAACTAAATCTGTAATAATGATGTTGCTAAACCCAAAAATAAAAACAAAATCATTGCACGATTCACCCCGTAATTGGAAAAACCTGTATTATTTACATTTGATAATAATCAAGTACTTATGTCTTGTATAAGCATGAGTAATTAATACGTAAGTCAGCGCAAGCCAGTGTCGTCGTTGAATTATCTTATATTTTTTGTCACCACGCGAACGAGAGATGCTGAGGCAGAATGACGACATTTGGAATTCCCAAAGCCGTGATATTAGGAATTCTTAGCGTCTTGACGAAGAATCCTAAATGAGTGAATAGCACCAACATGTGATCAAAGGTTTTGAATAGCTTGAATATAGTGTCTGGTATTTACAAATACGAATAATATGTTGCATTTCTTGATGGACAAGATCTCAAGACACATCATTCACTTATATTGAGTTCTATTTTTAAAAACAAAATCTAGCATTTCATAAAACCACCTTTTGAACAGTTATCTGTACAAAAGACCATTATTTTCTTACGAAACTTAACATCTGCAATTTTGACCTTGCAGCCTTGCAAACTTTTATTGTGAGTTCGACCCCATCTGTCAACTTGGTACACACATGTACGTCCAATTGTTTTATAAAGTCCTTTCAAACGTGGAACACTTTTGACATCTGTTGTCTGGAAGCCAAATGTTTTATATTCAGCTAATCAGCTATTACCAGAGCACCAGCCAGTGGTAAAATGTGTTTTGTTAATATGTATCCTTTTTTACGGTGTATTATTTGCAAGGAACGTTGTTATAAAATATTTTTTCCAGATGTTTCTTAATAATAAGTTGTTAATGTCAGGTGGTCATATTTTTGCATATAAAATACATTAATATTAAAGGGCTGACGTAGGGAAGCCAAAAATTCTTCGTAGAGGACAAAGAGAGGAAGCGAACGGGTGGGCAGAGACAAAAACAAAGCTCGGCCATACTTCCCTTGCGTTGCGGATATAAAAAAAATGTCACAAAAAATGCCGTTTAGAAAGAAGACTTAGAAAAATATAATGTACTATAGTTTAAGAAACAGCAAGACTAAAGAAGTGATGACGTTAATGCCTATTAACTCAATTAATTTTTTAAAGCACGGCTTTAGCCGCTGGTGCAAACCAGACCTAAAATTTAAATTAAGTTAGTAATGTTTCTTCAGGCGCCACAAGGCTGAACGTTTAAAGACCTTTTCACAAATGAAACTCGTAAAACACGCTCGCAGCATGCGTGGGCGCAACCAAGATCTATAAATCGTATAGATTTCTTTAGCGCTTTCATATCGATGTTTCCGCAGGATACGGCTTTTTTATGGCGTTGTGTAAAATTGTTTGATAAGGACTTGTTAGATTTTTTGCAACAGTTACTCCGTTTCATATTGTAAAAAATTGATTGGATGCGAATCAGATTCAGATAGATTAAAACGAATAAAATATTAATATAAAAAGATGGCGAAAGCTTTTAAAATTTCGAAACGAGTATTTCTAGTGGGTCCATAATTCTGTTAGTTCAATTGGTTGCGCACGAGTCTCTCCTATTGGCGGATGGTTCGTTACGTTTGGTTATTGCTCTCGGGCGGCGCTAAAAGTCACTCTTACGCAGCTTCACGCCTATCTGCTGTATAATTACATGGGAATTAACTGAGTGAAGTAAAATGGTTTCAAGGAATTTTCATTAGTTTTAGATCAAGCTTAATAAAAGCCGGGAGCTATTCTGTCTAACGTAACAAGATACTGATGAAATATTTCATGATCACTCTTCGTATTAGAGCTGGAAGTTATGGGGAGAGGCCTTTACACAGCAGTGGGATGATGCAGGTTCAGAAATAGTTTTACACCTATAAATAATTGCTTTTGAATATAAAGCATACGAATCGTAGTAGTTCGGGGGTTCGAACCACCCAGGCGCTTTACTTTGTGTAAATAATTTCATCACCACTGCTCTCAAAACGGTGAAGGAAAACATCGTGAGGAAACCGGCATGTCCTAGAACCGAAAATTCGAAGACATGTGACATCTACCAACCCGCACTGGGCCCGCGTGGTAGATTACAGCCCATTCCCTCCCGAAGAAAGGAGGCCTTTGTCCCAGCAGTTAGAATTATAGGCTGACTATGGATTGCTTTTGAATGTATCTGAATTTGTTTTCTTAGGCTTATATATCTCACTAGGCCATCATGGTGGCGCAACCATGGTCGCGCTGCCAGAAAAATACTAAACTTTATGGTAGGTGTCTCACCAGGGTACCGATCTTTTGCGCAACCAACCGTACATTTTTTGACAGTTCCTGCGACCATGGTTGCGCCGCCACAGGTGTCCTCGTGAGTTAGGGCCCTTCGTCCCCTATATCTCTTCTTCTATAGGTATTAGTTCTATCAGGGGAACCAAGGTCCCCTTGGTTCACTCTGGAACCGAGATCATTGACATTGATCATCACCAGTGACCTAATCAGATTTTCATCAATCTCTGGGCTAGGTTTACAAATGATATCATTGTTATTGTTGTTGTGTTGTCTGGTGAATGTTTGTACATAAATAAGAAATACTTAAACCTTCAGCACGCATCTGACAATCAACATTTTGTAAAGGGGGATTGTCAGATCTCATTGGTTCCTTTTCCTACGCATGCTGGGTCTGTTATAATATATTATATACAGATGATAGATGACAGAAACTTCTCAAGTTGCCGGTAGAGTACCTAATTCATTTGATCCATACTGATATTATAAATTCGAAAGTAAACTCTGTCTGTCTGGCTGTATGTTACCTTTTCACGCCTAAACCACTGAACGGATTTCGATAAAATTTGGCAGAGAGATAGATAGTATCCCAGGGAAGGACATAGGATAGTTTTTATCGACATACCTCGCGGGCGTAGCCGCTGGCGGACTAAGCTCAAATTACTCTCTTTCAAACGCCATATAAGTTTATCAGAAGCGGTTGTCGTTTTAATGTTTCAGCAGCTTCAATATCATCAGGATTGTGACGGAATATAGCATTTCGTTGTGGACGTGGTACGATATTATCTCTGTCATTAGAAGACAGCTACCATGCAACCATCGATGCGACGCGCGACGCTCTGCTAGAGTTACTGTTACCAGCCAGTGTCACTGTTACCTCTTCGGTGATTCTAGTAACTTCGTAGGAAAACTAGACGGCGCCACTTGCTGCGCCACCAAGTTGATAGATTGTTTTTTTTTTTTTTGTGAATCATTAATAACAACTACAACGACTCAATAAATCATAGATATACTCGTACCTCATGGAAAAAGAAACTTGAACTATGCTGATAGTCCAGTCAAATAAGACTTTGAAGGTTACAATAATTCCCATAGAGCTAAAAATTGGTATGAATGTTCAGAATACTATTATAAATGAATTGTGAAAAGTCCCCATCATTCCCCCTTGTGCAAAATTTTTTATTGATGGTGAAAGTTTGCAAAAATAGGATTTTCGCGTTTTTCAGCTAAACGGTGAGTTTTACAGCAAAAATAGTTCAGACAAAAATTGTAGATCATCCGATTCTCTACAAAAAATGTATCCACACTTTTTTTCATAATTATTGCCATTTCCGTGATATAGCGGTTGGAAGAATTGAAAAAAATATTTTATTCGTAATGTGCACGTTAATGTACTTTTATATACATTTTTGAACCGTTATACGAGTAAACATATGAGTCCCTGTCTTTTTTTTTTTTTTTTTGTTTAGCCTGCGCTGTCCCACTCATGGGCAAAGGCCTCCCTCCACTCCTTCCATCTTTCGCGAGCCCGCGCGTCCTCCTTCCAGTTTTGATTTTTTTACTTTCCACGACCACATCGCCAAGGTAGCTAAGGAATCCTACCGCACATGCCATCAAAATTATATTTAACAGCAAATTGGAATCTAGCTCCTGCGTGTGGAATCCACACGAAAGTACCTACGTACTTATATTGGAAAAGGTACAAAAAGCTTTCCTTAGGTTTCTTTATAAACGTAAACACGGCTATTACCCATACCTCTATCCGACTAAATTTCTACTGGGTTGCCTCGGATATAACTCGTTAGAGGTAAGGCGAGCAAAAGACCAGCTCACCATAGCCTGTAAGACGCTCCGTGGCAATATTGACGCGCCTGATCTACATGCTGTTCTGGCTCGCTTCTTTGTGCCAGACAACTACTGCCGCGGCAGAAGGCACAGGCTGTTTGCTGTGCCTCCATGTCGCACAGTTGCGCATGCTAAATCCCCAATACCACGTACTCTGGCCGCACTTAATGATCTCTTGACTCTAATCCAACAAACGACATGTTTGCGGACGAATGGACGAAGATTTTGTCGGCATGTCAGAAGTACTGTGAGAGGGATGTATGAAAGTGTTGTTAACTTTTTATTTGATTTTATATTTAATGTTTTATGTGGACCTATGTGTAAACTGTCTTTAACTTCTGTAATTGGTTGTAAACCGTTTTAGTTAAAGAATAAATAAATAAATGAAATAAAATTGATGGAACCTATCCAGCTCGTCCCGCCATCTCCTACGTGGTCTGCCGCGACCTCGCCTCACTGTCTTATACATACAAAATACCAGACATCTGTAAAAATTCATGTGCAGTGTCGAAAAAATTATACTCGAAAAAGTAGCATTGATACCGTGAAAAGACGGCGCCAAGAAGAAGAAGCTGGTTCATCAAAAATAAGTCCTCCTCGTACTAGAGCACGAGTAAGTGAAACTACATTTTGCTTCAATCAGTGTTGTTTATTTTGCGGCAATGAATTAAATGAAGAGTTGGAGAAGACAAAAGCACTGCAGTACCGACGTAAGATTTATGTAGTTTCACTTTTTGATGAACCAGCTTCTTCTTCTTGGCGCCGTCTTTTCACGGTATCAATGCTACTTTTTCGAGTATAATTTTTTCGACACTGCACATGATTTTTACAGATGTCTGGTATTTTGTATGTATAAGACAGGGACTCATATGTTTACTCGTATAACGGTTCAAAAATGTATATAATAGTAGATTTTACAACAAGTGCACAAAACAAACCATTTTTATCCGAGACTTTTAGCAGCCCGAGCCGAAGGCGAGGGCTGATAGTAATGTCGAGGATAAAAATGGTTTGTGGACGAGTTATAAACTCTGCTTTTCACTTCGATTGCGAAGAAATAAAACAGTAGTATAACATAACATTTCTTCTCCAATTTACAAAATTATTGTAAACTTTGAGATATTTTTCCCGAGACTTTGGCGGTAATATCTGTTGCACAACTCTCTGTGCATTCATTTCCATAAGCGTATTAGGAGAGACTGTTAAATCCTCTTCTTCACTGGACATTTTTAACAATCTTAGCAAATTGAAGAAATTAATAAATGCACGAAAAAAAAACAAGAGCTGTTTCCCGCCGCTTTTTTTTTTAAATCTTACGGCATTGATATTAGGCTGCAGACCTATACAGCCTACTATTAAATTAATTTTGTAATAATAATTTTCTTAAATCAACTAACCTACCGTACTTGAATTAAAATTTTAATATCTATTATATCTTAAAAAACACATAAGGCAAATAAATTAAAGTAAATATTATATAATAACAAATTCTATCTATGAACTTCTTATTGCATTTGGCAGTATGGCTCATTTTCTTTGCCTTAATATAATACATTTATGAGTAGATACGTTAATGCCCTTGTGCACAAAATTCGATTTTGTGCAGCCTATACCCTGCACAAAGAAGCACTTTCAGAGCATGAGAAGTGAAAAAGTACATTAACGTGCATATTACGAATAAAATATTTTTTTCAATTCTTTCAACCGCTATATCACGGAAATGGCAATAATTATGAAAAAAAGTGTGGATACATTTTTTGTAGAGAATCGGATGATCTACAATTTTTGTCTGAACTATTTTTGCTGTAAAACTCACCGTTTAGCTGAAAAACGCGAAAAACCTATTTTTGCAAACTTTCACCATCAATAAAAAATTTTGCACAAGGGGGATTGATGGGGACTTTTCACAATTCATTTATAATAGTATTCTGAACATTCATACCAATTTTTAGCTCTATGGGAATTATTGTAACCTTACCTCTATTTTATGGACTAATTTGACTGGACTATGATGTTTTTGTTTATACATTATGTTTATCCAACGAGCGCGCGTCACCGCATTCCGCGAGCACCAATCGGGACATTTGCATTAATTCGCTAACGAGAACCGACTGAATCCGAATTTAGACGGCGCTTAGCAGTAACTTGTTTCTAAGCGACGAATCCGGGAGATGGCGCCTTTCATTATGCAAACCGATTACCTACACCTACTGCTAAGTATGACGTAATTTCATATACAGATAGTGCTTTGTTTTTTATTTCGTGTTCGATATAAAGTGGAATATATCTCACATATTATCTAACATGTCCAACGGTACTAGTTTAAAGCGAAACATTTTGTACGAATTAAAATGTGAATGAAGTTATGCATTTAGTAGTCCTAGGTATTGAACAACAAGGCTACAAAAGCAACTTTATCCTACAGAAGTGTAGTCAGTGAAATATTTCCATAGAACAATTTATCCAGATGGGTAAAATTAGCATCTGGATTCCTGGATGAATTTTGTTGGTAATCTGAGAAATTGTCGTTTTATACGTGATTTATTTAGCGTCAGTCAGGCGCCGATACGAGGTCACGTCTTGCGGAACGTTTTGTGTCGAATATGCACATTTGACGCCACTCAAACGTTGACTAATGTCATTGAATAAAATAAATAAGTAAGTAAGTAATGTAAAATTAAACGTACGTACGTCTTCTATTGCCGTCAATTGAAATTAAACAGAGATATACATAACCGTCTACAAAAGAAATAGTAGATAGATAGGTAAAAAATACTGCAGAATTCTAAATATCCCGTTTTTAAGCTGATTATACATATAATCTCTATACTTACATAACAAGACCCTCCGTGCCTCGGAAAGCACGTTATTAAGCCGTTAGTCCCGGCTGTCATTCGTAGATCTTTGACAGTCATTACGGGTCGTCAGAAGCCCGAAAGTCTGACAACCAGTCTTACCAAGGGGTATCGTATTACCCAGTAACTGGGTAGTTGAGGTCAGATAGGCAGTCGCTCCATGTAAAATACTGGTATTCAGCTGCATACGGTTAGACCCCAACATAGTTGGGAAATGGTTAGGCGGATGATGACTGGCTCATCACTTCACATGCACCGCTACCGCACCGCACTTTCAACCGTATCCCGGCCATTTGTGGTGATTGACAGTTGACACTAGTGACAGCTACCTCAAGTCACTATTACAGAGGGGCAATTCTTCTTATTCTTTAAGAACGTTCACAATCTCAATCTGTCAAAAATACCTCTAATTTCCCTACATTTTGACAAGTTTTTGACATTTATCGCCGAGATGAAACTGCGACTAGATTTTGAACGTTTTTAATTACGAGAATTGGCTTTCTGATGTACAGACTCCAGCACATCAAGCTACCCGAAACTGTCAAATTTTTCCAATCAACTTTGAACCTAATGCTTTAGCGATAAAGTTGAAAATCTATTAAAGAAATGTGACAGATAATAGTAGCTTGATGTGCTGGCGTCTGTACAGTCAACAAAAGAGTTAAGTATGCAGGATCGTCGGATATAGTTGAAGCTTAGTAAGAAACCGATGGATGTTGTCGACTGAAATTTAATTTGACAAAATGAACTGTTTGTTTTCTATTTAATAAAATAAAATCTTATTCGAGAACATCCATCGGTTTTTTACTAAACTTCAACTATATCCGACGATCCTGCATTTTTAGTTTTGACATAATTATCTGTTACATAATACACTACAGATCCGCCCATTATGTATTAAGGCTCTAGTAGAACAATTTCTATGAAATTTTCATGGAAATTGTTTCAATTAAATTAATGAATCGCAGTAAAATTATAATTATTTTACTAACCGACTTCAAAAAAGGAGGTTCGACCCGTAGATATGTATGTCGGTATGTTAGTATGTCCGCAATTTTTTTAATGGCATTAATACTTACTGATTTTCTTTCTTTTTCCAAGATAAAAAACTGGTCAAGAGCGAGTCGGTCTCGCGCGCCGAGGTTCCGTACCATCATATGTTTTTAAATTTTCATCGGCGAGGCCTATATTCGTCAGAAAATTTTAACACTGCGGTGTAGAATATTGCAGTTTTATGTCAGCGGTATCTTTTGACCGATAGTGGAACTAATGTAACTTTTGTTGATGATTTCTGAAAAAGGTGCTATTTAGAGACTTCGCCTTTCAGTCCCTGTTGCAAAAAATAGATATATATTTTTATTTCTTTCTTATTTGCAAAATAGTTGAGCAACCGTCATCTAAAACTATTCCAAATTTCAAGTTGAAAGTATTAGTAGTTCTTGAGATATCCAGCTGTGACAGACAGACATACTGAGTCTCACTATACGGGTTCCGTTTTACCATTTTGGTTCGGAACCCTAAAATACTACTTAAAAGAGAGATTTAGTGTGAGTGATAGAGAGAGTTATATCTTTCTTCTCTCTCATGTAACGAAATGTGCCGTCCTAGAAATTTCACTCTCAATTCTCGACCAATAATCGAATCGCCGCCTAAGAAGTTACACTGCAATTATGTAACCTCGCTGTCCTGTAGGTGTTATTTTTGACGATTTTTTTTATTGTCACGAAAAAAAAATCTGAACCGTATCTTTACGGAAGTTTATGCACATGCTAAGTATGATACTGAAAGCAAAACAAGTAGCTACGTAGGTAGATAAGAGATTAATGACAGTTTTTTTTAAATCGTCACATTTGTTACATTAACATCGCATTAACCCCGCTGCCCGCATAAATAGGTTAGTACAGACGCCAGCACATCAAGCTACTATACAATCTATCAAATTTATTTAATAGATTTTCAACTTTATCGCTAAAGCATAAGGTTCAATGTTGATTGGGAAAATTTGACAGTTTCGGGTAGCTTGATGTGCTGGCGTCTGTACAATCACCCCCGAAAAATACCTAACACATACATCTTCGCATACATCTGATCCATATCTCAACCACAAAACATTTCGGTATAAAAATAAGTAATTTATCAAAATGTGTTACTAATTTAAAATTTTATATCACTGCCATAAAAAGTTGTTATTGAAGTTTGAAAAATGAAGTCGGTACATATTTTTCACTCTAACTGTACCAAGTTTGGTCCCCCCAAAGTATAATGTGGCACTTTTTTTGACAAGTCTAGGTTTTATTCAAATCGGAGTTGTGAAACAAACGGCTTCTGCCAATATGTCACGGCGATGCAATTTTTCTAACCCTAACCAGGTGAGTTTTATCCATTAAGGCGAAAGCGCCAGGGTAGCCCGCGAAATTCAATTTTTTTTAGGTTTTTTGGAATTTGCTGGTCAGTATTAAGTTGTACGTTGATTAATATATGAATCGCGGCCGTAAGAAATATGTGTTTACAGAATTATAATCATTAAAGTCATCAACACAACTCTCTAAGACCACGTAAGTCCCAAGAATAACTGTTTCATTAAATCATCATTCTTTGGACTTACGTGGTCTTAGAGAGTTGTGTTGATGACTTTAATGATTATAATTCTGTAAACACATATTTCTTACGGCCGCGATTCATATATTAATCAACTTACAACTTAATGCTGACCAGCAAATTGCAAAAAACGTAAGAAAATTTGAATTTCGCGGGCTACCTTAGCGCTTCCACCTTAAACATCGTATAGAAAATAACAAAAAAAAATGTTGCCAATTTACATTAAAATTTAAATATTTTTTTACTAGCGCCTTCGAAGCATCGTTCTACATTTTATTTTTAAAACCAATACATTTTAAGTAAATAACAATTTAAATTATACGAAAGCCAGACGGCATTCAAATTAAATTCAACCGGATTTAAGTGATGAAGCCATCTTTAGGCCCTTTAGGTAGGATTTATAATCAAATACTTTAAACAATAAAAAAAAAATTAAACCCTATGTCCACTGTAGTAAGGCCTAAGCCTTATGTAGTTACCTATAATGAAATGAAAGCAACTGCACTGCAATTAATAATAATTTATCAATTAAAACGTAAACAATTACAACTTTTAAATAAGTGTACAATGAAGTATAAAATAAATAAATAAATATGTATTCCTACGCCTGGCTGTCGTAGGACTTCTTAGAAACATTTTTCTTATGAATTAGAAACATTCTTATGATTTAATTAGATAAGTAATTATTTAGTTAAATATGCACAATAACATTTTATAAAATAAAAAATATAAGTATGTAAGTACAAGAAC
Organism: Luperina testacea; assembly: GCA_927399505.1. Taxonomy (NCBI): domain Eukaryota; kingdom Metazoa; phylum Arthropoda; class Insecta; order Lepidoptera; family Noctuidae; genus Luperina; species Luperina testacea. The sequence goes on from OV656774.1 coordinate 4,000,287, forward strand.
AAGACTTATCAAGATTTGAACTTTCCTCTTCGCGAATTATTTAAATTCAATATTCTTTATTTAAAATCCAATGCAGCAATTAGGGGCGGGACGGGGGGTCCAATTACAGATACTCGTAAGTACTAAAAAGTTTCATGCTACTTTTTTATAGGCACGTGGCTGGCTACCAGGTGCGGTCCACAGACACAAATGTTGAGTCTACATTGACCAAAACAATGGGTATTTTGACTCCAGCGGACACTACACTACAGCACAGTTGCAATGTTTGAACAGTTGGTAACAATGGTCCCACTATTTTTCAATACGAGGGGAGTTTGCCGGCGTTATAACATAATAATGCTGTAATACGGACGCTTGGTATCGGAAAAAAAATGGTCTCAGTTGCCAGGACTGCTCGACTGTTTCGTTTTATATCCCCATACCGGGTTAAATTGAATTAGCTTGCGAAACTCCGCAAACGTGATATTTGTTTAATTTTAGTGATGAGATCAATAGTGGCTGTAGTAGTCTTACTTCTGGGTCTAAATCCATATTGTCGATCGGTGATAAAGTTAATAGAATTAAGATACTTTTCTAATCGGTTGTGAATAATTTTTTCTAATATTTTTGACAGTATAGGTAACACTGAGATAGGTCGATAATTTCCTGGATCTGTGGTACGGCCTGATTTATAGATTGGTGTTACTTTTGCTATTTTTAGTGTTTCAGGAATATCGACATCTAAACATGATAAAACAAAAATTAAATTAATTTGATGATTTTTTATGGGGTCATGAACCGTTGTCAGTGTAATTACTTGATATACCAGTTTAAAAAAAAACATTTGTTTTTAATAAACTTCACAGACTTGATTAATATCGATATCTAAAAACGATAAAACACATTTTCTTAACTCAGACTTCAAGTAACAACACTACCAACGGTCGTTGAACCCTAAGAAAAGAGACATCGATATCCAACACTTCTCCAGAGTATAGCTATAGCTAATTTAATTTGACCCCGTATAAAAATTAGTAGGTGTCCTACATTTTAATTTTTTGTCCAGTAATGTATTTTTGTCTGCTAATAAGGAGTCGGTGGCTTTGCCAGTATAACCTACCTATCAGTAGCGAAGGGTCAATTTTTAACCGACTTCAAAAAAAGGAGGAGGTTCTCAATTCGGTTGTATTTTTTTTATTATAAGAGGTAAGCCGGAGTAGATATCTTTAATATGATTATATTATTTTGTCTATAGAATACTGACTGTACCATTTTTCAAAGGGAAGCCAGTAGAAATTGAGTTGGATTGAACCTTCGCCACTGCTAGGTACCTATTGCAGTCTCCTAGTCCTAACCAATGTTCAAAAGGCCACAAATACAAATAGACTTGCTTTGAAACAGGAGTGTATTGTATATCAATTTCGGGGAAATGCAGGCCACGTTTGTCATATTAGTTGCTACTAAAAATATAATATTGCCTGGAAGAGATCGCAGAACGCGATAAGGTCACCTGCCATTGTATATTTTGTAGTGTTTGATTTATCTTAATATTATATATAAATTACGTGTCACGATGTTTGTCCGCGATAAACTCCTAAACTACTTAACCGATTTTAATCAAATTTGTACACCATGTGCAGTTTGATCCAACTTGAAAGATAGGATAGCTCACATCTCCATTTATAATCGCAATATTATTTTATTGCACAAAAACGTTAGCCACAGCAACGCGTGGCCGGGTCAGCTAGTTTTTTTATATGTATTTTTGTGGTGTACAATACAAGTAAATAAAATTATGTAAGCAACACAAAATCATTATAACGGATTACTTCATAATTGCATTTGTAACAAACAGTAATAATATTCTATTACGCTGAGTAGGACACGAGTAAATCGAAAGACGCATTTCAGATGTTCGGATCGATCGCACGAAATTTCTTAGAAACGCAACCCCCGTGTGAATATGTAATCGAATCGTATACGGCGCCATGTCAACAGTAATGTGACTTATAGTTATTACTAGCCTCTGCCCGCGAGTTCGTCCGCGTGAAATTTCTTGTTCCCTACCCCGTCGCGTTGCATCGCATCGCCCGACCGCGCTATTACTTCGTTTTTGCTTAGTTCGTTAGCGTTATCTGTCTTTTTTTTCTTTTTGCTTGGCTCTTAAGGATCTTTACGTGATGTTAAATAGCCTATAGCCTTCCTCAAGAATTGGGCTATCAAATGCTGGAAGCCGACCCCAACATAGTTGGCAGTTGGTTGGTTGGTTGGTAGTTGGGTTGGTTGGTTGGTTGGTAGTTGGTTAGTTGGTTGGTTGGTATTAGGCGGATGACGATGACGATCACTTGATAACAGCTGGACCGATTGGCTATTTTATGGTTTAAAATGTCCGTAATAGTTGAACTATTAGGCTGCGTTTCCACCAGAAACGAGCGAGGATGCGTAGCGAGCGAGCAGAGAGAATTTATAGTCTTTGGTAGCGAGGGATGTGTGTGAAACTGACGAATAACATCGCATCATTTTCATAGCTTGAGCTAAGCTAGTGTTGTTATTGGTTAGTTTTACGCACAGCCCACGCGACGCAAATTCGCTCATTTCTGGCAGGGACGGAGTCTTACGGCCATTTTAAAATAAAACATAGCCATTATGTCTTCACGGAAAGAATGAACAGTTTCACGGAAAATGTTCAAGTTCGGGGAAAATTGAACGAAATGAAATAATAAAGCAGAAGAGTTTGTTTGTTTGTTTGAAAGCGCTAATCTCTGGACTACCAGCCGGACCTGAAAAAATATTTTATAATGTTCCCACTGCTGGGACACAGGCCTCCTCTCTGTGAGAGGGAGTGGGCCGTAATCCACCACGCGGGCCCAGTGCGGGTTGGTAGATGTCACATGTCTTCGAATTTTTGGTTCTAGGACATGTCGGTTTCCTCACGATGTTTTCCTTCACCGTTCATTTTAACATTGAATAGCCCAATTCATGAGGAAGATACTCTATTTAACATTACGCTACGACCATTTGGAGCCGAGCAAAAAGCGAAAACGAAGTTATAGTATGGGCGGGCGATGCGATGCGACGTGGTAGGCCAGGGGCCGAAATTTCACGCGGACGAAGTCGCGGGTAGCAGCTAGTATGTAATACATATAATAGGTATATAGGTGATTATTGTGCCAAAATCTGCTATAAAATCCACGGTATCCGCGGGAATAACGCCACCTGACCTGATAATATTGATATTTCAATCATTCCGTGAAGTTAGAACCAATTGCATATGTATATAGTTAAATAGTATAGGTAATACATAATGTATTGTAATTAGCTACTCATGGTTGAAGAAGTGGTATTTAATAGTACTTCATAGGTAACGGCGACTCAATGGCGCCAAGCGCCGCCGTCGAGGCGCGTCGCATACGTGACTAATGTAACGATCCCGCCGGGATTGCGGGATTCGATCCCGGGACTAGACCACTGTATCCATAGTTTGATTGAAATTCAGAAACTGATTATTCTACATTCAGCTTTTATTGCAGAGCATTCTACTCTACTTATCACTATCTCCGTCTAAAAATAGGTAACAATGGAGCAATGGCAATTACGTAAGCCTATGTCATTGGCGGCTCAAAATTACATATCGTCGAAAAATATTGAGTAATTTATTAAAATAAATAGTTTAGAAATCTAATGGATTAATCGTAGCACAGTATTGCACAGGCGTGCCCACGACGGCGCCATTCATAATGTTTGTTCGGTGAAAGTCGTAACATCACGACTTCTCATACATTAAGCTCAGAAAACCGTGCGAATATTATTGTGCGGACACGACAAATTAGTCTGATTTTTTTTTATTACGTGGCTGCTCATCAGTTTCTCATTTCGTCCGCAATAGTCACGTACTTAAGGGGGAAGCGTTAAGGTAGCCCGCGAAATTCACATTTTCGTTTCAATTTCCTGGTCAGTATTAAGTTGTACGTTGATTAAAATATAATTCGCGACCGTAACAAATGTGTATTTACAGAATTATAATAATTGGAATCAGTAATACAACTTGATAAACCTAAAATGTCAAGATTTCATGAAATGGTCATTCAGTAGGATTACTTGTACTTAGAGAGTTGTGTTGATGACTTAATAGAGAGATAGATATAGAGAGATCTATATATATCTATCTATCTTAGAGATCTTAATTATTTGAAGTGTATTCAAATAATTCAGATCTCTGAAGACAAACATTACAGATAATGTATAATTTTAAATCTTTATTCAAGCCAGGCTATCAAAACGTTCACCGAATGTTGCATTCAAATGTAATAAAATAGTCTGGCCGTATTTGAAAAACAAGCTCTTCTCCGGCGCGTTCGGTTTTCTGTGAAATTTGGCGCCAGATCGGTATCTAAACGCATGGTGGAGGTTTATCTGATGAGATCGACACCCATTCAAAGCCAAAGAGGTACTGGCCGCGGCGCGGGCGCTTTGAGGGCGCCACAACTCCTTGTTTTAACACCGCGCCGTGAAGGGACGTAATGAGCTGCTCAGACCCTTACGGCCCAAAACCTTATTTTATTGTTCAACCTCAATGATATATTACCGGCGTCCCGAAAATTTACATGTGAGCTATTAATCACAATGAATTTGAATTTTTATCGTTTGTTCAAGCATTTCTCTGAACACGGGTTACTTACTTATTAAACTAACATCCGGCTAAAAAAGTAAAAATGGAAATATTTAAATACGTTAACAAAGCTTAATCTACGAACAACAAAATTTTAACGAAAATTGTTTCCAATCATGAAAATTTTACATTCTCATAAATAATCGTCGGCCCACCTAACTGTCCATTTTTCATTAGAGAGACACAAAGAAATTCTCTATAACAATTAAAACCTCGATCACACGTAGGCGGCGCTGTCGAAGTTCTATCCAATCTTTTTTTATCGGTATAAAAACACCTGTAGTGTGAGAAGCTTCGTGAACGCGACTTAGTCGAGTTACAACGTTTGTTTACAATCAATTAGAATTGTAGCGTCTGTAATGCGTAACGATAGAGTTTAGATTGGCGTGATTTTCTTGAATTGAACGGTAAAATATTTTGTTAAGTTGGAACGCCTCTCCGGCGCCGCGCTGCGGCCACCCGATTATGAGCAATAAACTAATTCCGGTAGCGCGACCATTAAGAATGTACGATTATACGTTTTAGTAAGTATTCGCTTCACTAGCGCTTGGGCATGTAATGGTTACGGATGTCATAAGTATTGTATTTCCTAAAAAGTATCCTGTGACGTAAACGTGTGACGTGAGTGACGTGACACGCATTTGACAGATTAGATTGGCGCCAAATAAAACATTAAACTTTAGCTAATTTTAAAATAGTCGAGGAGCTAATTTAGTACTTATTTCTTTATTTTATAGCTATAATAAATTGTCTTAATACGAGATACTTATATTTTAAGAATGACGGTTTAATAATCTAATTTAATTTTGTCAGCTTTTTAAAAGTCGAAAGACGTTTTTAAATGCTAATTTTTAGTTGATGAGTACACCTGCTTAATAAGGAAGAATTTCTTACATGATAGTTATCAATGTTACTGTTTGGTTGTTTTAGTTAAGTTTGGACGGAAATTTTGATCAGTTACTTAGGGACATATTCGCTAGCTAAAATCAGTTCGCTATCGAATATTTTATCTACCTAAGTACATCCCGATTCAAACTTTATGGCTGGCGGCTCGGAACATGAGGCGAGTCGCGGCGCAGTAACAAATTCATGTGTCGTCGGGGGTGAGGGGTGGGGTACTGTAGCGCACTTCAGAGCTGTCATTAAGTTTGAATCGGGCTGCAACTGATCAAAATTATTACAGACCCAAATCCATTCCTTTCCTTATCTTTATTAAACCCCTCAGGTTTTGTTTAATTAAAATTACAAGCGTCGGTAAACCAGCTCATAAAAATTATTTCCATGACAAAACATTTTTATCTTCTATTATTATTTGTTTAATTTCGGCAGCTAATAACTTATAGGTAAAAATATTTGGAAAAACCGTGGTCAATAAAAAAATGTTAATCGTTTGTATAGATATAAATACGAATATTTTAGTTTGGAATGCGGACCATGTAAAATAATATGATAAAATAACAATCGCTCCGCGCCTGCCCATATGGACTCAAACCTGTTTCATGTATGTAGTTAATAAATACATGCATACCAACACAATGTTCTTAGACACACATGAGATTGTTTTTAGACTGATGAAGATTTTTGATTAATTACTAGTCTAGACTTGAAAAAATAGTCTCATGAAGATGTCCCTCCAAAAATATTTCTATGGATAAACACATGAAAATTACTATTTGCGAATTGTTGACTGTTTGAGCGGAATTGAGACGAACGTACTTCTTCGTTCTTCAGATAAAAATTGTCATGATGTCCTCGTCTAACTAGAGAATGAAAGAGTCATCACTCATCGTCATCACTACATAATATAGCAGAAACAAAAGAAAACAAACGTTTCTCGAAACTTCTACGGTACCCATAAAAAAGCTATTATGTTATTTAAATCGCTGTTTTTTAAGATGTAGGTATTTTCCAAGACGGCAACATTTATCTTGTAATTTATCCGTGACTTCGGCTCTCATGTGCAGCTGTGTGACTTGATGACGTCACGTGCGCAGGCGCCGGCGCCAAGCGACTGGCTCGACGCACACAACCTTGTCCTATCCACATACGATTTTATTAGAAAAAAGTCGATACCCATATAAGTATATCTTTCGTAACGATTAAAAATTCAGTGATTTGGTATTTCCAACGAAACAGAACAATAAAATATTATTTCTGGTTAGATTCTGTAATTCTATACAAGCACATGTCAGACGTCTAAATGAAATACTTACACAATATTTTAAGTAGGTACCTACATATTTTATAGATTATTACAAATAATAAATGTTGAGTGTGAAAGTGTAAGTACCTATACTAATTCAACACACTAAAGGCTCCTGCAAACAGGCGTGACCCGCGACGCGAATCGCGCCTGTTTGCCTTTAACTGTGCGAAAAATTGGTTCTCTAGGACTTTGGGGCAATCAGCGGGGTAATTGTGTAACGCACTATCAGTAGCAATCGCTTTGATTTCAACCAGATTCATTGCGTTATTTTCATTGTCCAACACACAAATTTTTCGAACATGTAGCAATGATTTAGCAATATCCTTGAAAATGATTCAGATTGAGATTGATAGAGTTTTACACAATGAGGGTGTAGGCAACAACTAAGTACAGACGCCAGCACATCAAGCTACCCGAAACTTTTCCCAATCAATTTTGAACCTTATGCTTTAGCGATAAATTTGAAAATCTATTAAAGAAATTTTGACAGATTGTACTAGCTTGATGTGCTGGCGTCTGTTCAATGGCAAAAAATAGTAGAAAGGTCCTACCTACACAGTAACTCACGACAACGCAACTGACGACTCGGCGAGACGTGTCTCCTCCATCTCCGTATAATATAGGGTAGGGCTATTAATTTTGCGAATTTGAAGATTTGATCCACATTTTTGGTTCGAAATAAAATTATTGCTAGGTTTGCATGTTTACGTAAATCAGTTATTTTATTTCTTCAGTAGAAGAATAACAAAAAAAAAAATCAAAGTTCTTACTTATTTTTTAGTTACTTTAAGCACCACTTTATGATCATGCTAGCTGCTACCCTCAACGACGTATGCGTGTATTTTATATTTCATTATTTTGATACAAATATCCAGGATGAAAAGAAGATTGTCCTTCACCAGCTTTCGGGCAATCGATCTGTTACATTTCATAACAACCCGTTCAGTGGTTTACCTACGTGTGAATAGGTAACAGACAGAGAAGTTAATTTCGCATTTATCATATTAAAAATCGCGGATATACAAACATACATACATACCAGAACCTCCTTTTTTGAAGTTGGTTAAAAATATTGGTAGAAGGCTTATGTTCAGCAGTGACTAATGATAATACCAAAGACGTCTAAGATTAGTATGATCTTCATCTTTATTATTACATCAAAGTGCACGTCTATTTCCAGTTCAACCAGCTGTGGTCTGAATTTTTATTCATAAATCGATGTAAACGACAAAGGTGTCGACACATCTCGTGTCAAAGCTCCACGCTGCTTACGGCCCAAGTCACATCGTAGCTCTATAACGAGCGTCGGCGCCGTTTGTGCGCCTGTTGGCTTCTTATTGCGCGCGCGCAGCTTCCGCCGCGCTCATAACTTGCACTAATAGGTTAGGTAGGTACGTTCTAAGATAACACTTAAGAATTAACCAATTGCCTTATTTGCTGCGGATTAAGAGAAGAGAACTAGGAATGCTGTTTTACTACGGATGATTCTTCCTTTGAAAGCCCCAACGTTCTACTAAAATTTTTGCGGTTAAAGTCTACGAGTTCGTTTAATACTAAGTATGTGTCTCCTTAGAGATAATACTTGAATACCTTCCTATTCTATCCCCCGTTTAAACTCAATTCCCTGTTTGACAATTTCAAGCAATGCTAACAGGTTATTTTCATTTGTTTCAGATCGTATATTAGAGCGAGATGCTGGCTTCGTGTCAGGCGGCGACGACGATGACTCGTGCTCGGGGCCGGCGCACTCGGACGACTCGGGCGTCCGGCTCGTGGAGACCGACTCGCGGGTCAAGCGACCCCGCACGCCCACCCGGTCACAACCACCCAAGAAACGCATCCGGCTCAACTCCACAGAAGACCTAACGAGCCCGGAAAGTGAGACATCAGCCAGCCCCTTCAGGCCCTGGTCTTTTACCGAGGAACCACAGAGAGAGCCCCTATCTTTAGTTAAGAAAGAGACTAGCCCATTGAGGCAAAGGCGAAGGCCGTTGGAGCCCCCGCCGCCACCGATTCCCCCACCTCCACCCGGACCACCGAGGGTCCCTCCGCACCCTGGAGTCGTAGAGCCTTACCAAGACAAAGCGAAGCCTAGGGAACAGAGGAACTACAAGAACATGACGAGAGAGAGGAGGATAGAAGCGAACGCGAGGGAAAGGACAAGAGTTCACACGATAAGCGCCGCCTTCGACACGCTGCGGCGGTCAGTACCTGCATACAGCCACAACCAGAAACTGTCCAAGCTGTCGGTTCTACGAATAGCGTGCGCGTACATTGCAGCGCTGTCGGCAGCGATAGACCCCGAAGCTGACCTGTCGACAGCGGTGGATCAAGTGACGCATACAATACACACCGAAGGGAAGTTGAGAAAGAAGAAGGATGATGCGTGAAACGTTTAGGACTGAAGTGATCGAATTAACTTTTTGTTAAATCGTAATCGGTTTCTGGATTGTTCACCCAACGTACGTCCTAATGTGATGGTATTCATTAAAATACCTAGATACATTTTTAATACCTTGGCTTCGGTATCAATACTGTCAGATATAAAAGTACAGAAAGGAGGACCAGAATCTTACAGGATTTATTCTTAAAATTACAAGTAAACGTCAGAGACCGATTAAGGTGACCACGTTTCAATTAAAACCGTCCTGTGAAGCCTATTCTCTTTGGCGCTAAGTTAGTACAAAAACGACAATAATATTGGTAAAGGAAAATAATAACTTTGTATTATATTGGAATGTTTTTAAAAGACACTGTCTGTCAAATTCCTAAGGGTTAAGAGATAATACAGACTAAGGACGCGAGTGATGAAAGTAAAGACCATTTTTATATTGTTAAAAATTGCCTAATAGCATAAGCTTTTAATCTAAACACATTAAATCATTATTATGAATCTCAAACTGCCTAGTGCATTATGGTCGTTGTCTATGCTGAATTTTGACACTGATTTAAAAACATAATGTAATTCTAGTAAAAAAATATTATCGGATAATAATTAAAATAATATCATCATCTTTTCACGTAACTTACACATCCCTATCTTGTAGATATCTTCTTGAATTTAATTAAAATACCTTCGCATTCGATAAGTAAGTCTATAATGAAGTCGGAAAACCTAGATTCGACTTTTTCGTTTATTATTATCATTGAAAAGAAAATCAGCCCAGTACAAATTTCTATGTTCCTATTTCATCTCCGTTCATCTTTGACAGATCTCGGGTTTTAACGATTCCTACTAATATGTAATTACTTAAATAAAAAAAAAATAAAGACATGACTGGCATTGTGGTGTATAATTGTTATGTCAAGTAGGTACCTACCTACCCAGTAACTAGGAAAAAACTGTTCAAAAATAATTATCTCATAGACAAGTATTTTGGGAAAATTAAATGCGTTTTATAATGATGCATTTTACCATTCCTCAGTCCAGTATTAAAATAAGGCGAAAAAAAAATGTGTAAAATCTATGTATTTATGGCTTTAATACGATATATTTATTACAATCGAGTCAGTAATTTAAGTGAGAACTGTATAATTTTTATTTAGTTTAAGAAAAATGTTGCATTTTGTAAATAGTAAGTAGTTTAAAAATTTTAATGTAAATATTTAAGTAGAGGTCGTAGCTGTTTTGTTTGTTTGATTTCAAATTCGTCAAGGCATAAGTACCTATCAACGTTTTGAGGATATTTATAGTTTTATTCAACGAACATGTTTTTTTTTACCAAATAGTTTGAGTAACAGAAAAGTTTTTTTTCATAATTTGAGTTGTCATTGTCATTGAGTTCAACCTCTTTTTTTACCCGACTGCGCCAGAAGTAGGATTATGTTTTTCGAGTGTATGTATGTATGTATATTTCTTTGGCACGCTCTGTAGCCTAAACGGCTTGATCAATTTCAGCTTGAGAGGTGCCATTAGATTCGTCTTAATTGTGAGAGTGACACTGGGTATATCAAAATTGAAAATAAATTAAAATGGCTGATGTTTGGCGCCATAAAAGGTCTTCAATTTTTTTTTTAAACTTAAGTTTTTTACCGCAGTCGGGTTTTTTATTTTTTGGATTTTTTTTTTTTTGTAGAGATGTTAAATAAAATGCCTTGATCGGTTGATCCTGTATTGTGATACAATAATTATTGTAAATAAAGTAATTTTAATATAAAAACATCACACTTGCTAAGTCTGACGAGAAAATTACCATCCCTTACTAAACAGATGTTTTGAAAATTAGAGACCTTGTTAAAGTATCTGGCATTGTTTAGTACTTACCTTTCATTTTATTTAAAGACGCAAAACAGTATTTTTAAAATAATGGAAAAATATTTTCTTATGCGGCTCATTCTTTTTATTTTTATAAATATTTTGGAATTTGAATGAAATGAAAGGTTACACAAATATACCTATACCTAATGTAGGTTCAGTTTCCGATGGTGCATTAATATTTGAAATATATAATTAGAGATAAAGCGGAAAAAATAAAAGAAGTGAAGTACACAATTAAATATTATGTTTCATTTTCCTACCTGAATATCACCGGCCCGCAACAGGGCAAAGAAATTAGTGTACGAGTAGACAACCTGAGAAAAACAAAAAAACGCAATCGGGGGACCCTCGTAAACGAAGAAACGAGCCCGTCCGAAAGAAGTTCGATCCTTCGAAATGCTCCAAATCCCAATTAATTAATTTTTTCAAACGGCCAAAAACACAACGGGAGCAAGGAAAACTGTCAAATCGTATTGTCATTCCTTAGTTCGGACCCCGAACTACTTGTAGGTCCGTAGTTGATACGGAGGTAGTAAAAGCCTGTAACTTCGAACGAAACTACGGATTTCTTGCTTAGACAGTACAACCCTAGGAATAAAGTCCCTTACTCGCACGCACACACACTCGTACATAGTACAAAGAGAGGGAGGTTTTTTTTATTGCTGAATCAGCCCGCTCTTGACCTCGATCACGCATGATGGAAAGCGATGGATGAGGTCTATGATGGAACGAGCGTGCCCTGAAGACACCTAAGGCAGGAATTCCCACGCATCGACGAAACACAGCGGGCTGCTTGTCGCCACGCCGCCGGACTCCGGTGGGTCGCAAACCAGGCGGGCGTTAGCCCTACCACCGCAAGGGAAGAATTGGCCAGTCAAATAAGGTGTTGGGTGTGACTGTCCAGGATGCGCCGAGCGCTCAGTTCAGTTGAGTAACTGGCGGAACAAACTGCGCTACACGAGGAGGCTTCTTCATGCATCCCAAAAAGTCGCATGGAGTTGTGTCGCAATTAGAAAACTGAATTTCTATCATCGTACTTGACAAGATAAAAAAAAAAACAGAATGAACCCTCTAAAGACGTAATAAATATCTATTGATAGGCTTTCTTGAAAGAAGATAAAAAAACAGGACGCTGGGGAAAAGAATAAGTACAGTCAACAGCTCATCACACAGCAGTCAGGGTGATTTTCGAGTGCAACTGCGTGTGTGTGTGTATGACTGTACTATTATTGCGACTAAAAAGGCCATGCATAATGAGGGTTGATGTAGGCACGGCTCCACTCCATGTTGACTTTGAGGCACGTGCCTCGTTATCTCCCCCCACCTGGATGATAATAGTCTTGTTGTACAACTGACAGATGCTTCAATACCACCCTACTTCCTACTTCACATGCTATTGTCATAAAAAAATATCAATATGATAATATTGGGGGTCTCGTGGCGATATAACGACTGCACGGTTGTTCGATCTGGGAGGTTAAGCTGCGCTTTCTGCGGCCATAGATGGGTGACCATTCAAAAACCGAGACGTAGTAGGTAGGTAGGTAGATATATACTGTTAACGCTGGGCGCGCTATTTAATTTTACCGGAACCTATTTAGGGCATACGAAAAAACATAACCCTACTTCTGAAGAAGTCGGGTAAAAAGAAGCGATATTGAATTTTCGATATTTAATTTTTTGTTATAGTAGGTATGTATGCCTAAGCGCTGGGTGCTCTCCGCCCTCTATCTCGAAAAGGGTTGAGCGTACAGAAAAAAAGTTAAGAAAAAGTTGTGCAAAAATTTTTGTATCTTTAATTTTCATAATAGGTCTTGAGGTCATTGGAGCCATAGAAACAAAGATAATCGCGAAAAACCGATTTTCGTGACCTTTGACCTCCAATAACTTACGACGCAGACACGAGATACTATGAGACTTTTGAGACAACTCTCAGAATGCCAAAATGAAGCTGTAAACGAGTTTCCAGCTTATTATCTCGAATTCCGAGGTTGACCCCTTTTTTTGTCTAAAGTGACTGGACTATAAAGAGAGTCGGCCAATTACGGTCTATTATAGTATAGGTATTTTTTTTAATTGTCAACCCCTCTAAAGCATGGTGGTGATTAATGCTCGTGCCTTGTGTGTGAGGGGAGGCTTTTGCCCTGCATTGGGAAAATAATAGCTCTGCTCGTTTTTTCTGAACTGACAATTTTTCTGAAAAGACGATCAGAGAAATGGTCAGTTATAGTAAATTTTCAAAGTATGGCTACTTTGAATATGCACTAAAACTGACCATTTCTCTGATCGTTTTTGTTTCGCAACAATGAAGCCTCTTGTAAGCGCTATATCTCCAAGTTGCAACCACTGAGAGCAGCCAGACCCACATCATTCACATTAGGGGACTACTCTTCAAACCATAAAAGTAAATCGAGTTTATACATGATCGTTATGAAAAATCCCGTCACCTCTTAGACTATTCTACCTAGACGACACCTACATGAAATGCCTAAATAAAAGTGACCTGATGAAAAAAAAAGTGGCGAACAGCGCGCGACTCCACAACGCACTCTCTGAGTCACTCGCATTGCATGATATATTTTTCCACGTTATTTTTACTAAAAAAACTAGATGTCAAAAACTATGGGTGTTAACAATAATTTTGTGACGTGTACTGCCATCTCGTGGCGAGTAACAGCACTACTTACTCGAGATTTAAGTCGGTAGTACCGCTATTACCTCCTAGATAGCGCTAAATTCAAGGCTAGTTTAGTATAGGCAAAAATTTTGTTCAGAATAACATTCTCACCTTAGGAATAAAATAATAATTAACATTTTGTCAAACTTTTAACCATTATAAATTTGTTGGATACGATGCTTTTGGCTAAGTACTTTGAATAAGTGTATGTATATTTTGATGTCTATTTTTGTAATCTGAGTCTTGTTTGTGCAGAATATACAATTTTTCATAAATCTAGTTAATTAAATTACTATGACAAGTTTTTTTCAACAATAAAGAAAGAAAAAAGGTATTTAGTTATTTATGGAATCGAGTTTTTGGCGGGATTTCTTCGAGTGAAGTCTATTTGGCTGTTTTAATTATTCGCAAATTGATTCCTAGTGGATATTGTGATGTAAAATTGGTGTAGTTTTGTATCTCAAGTGTCTGCGCAACTGGACAATATGTGTAATCATTGAAACAGACGCGATCCCGGTAAAATGGAGCTGAGAATTTTATTGTAGTTTTGGCTACCTCAGCGAAGTTTACCGGGAAACTTGATTCGATACATTTGCTGCCAAATACGTACTCCTAATACATTAGAATGTGTACACCCATATTCTAATGTCATGTTAGACTCAAGAAAAATACTAACTGATGACTAGGCGGCATGGTCTCAGACCTTAGCCTTTAAAAAAAAAAAATATTTATGGAATCTTGGCAAACTGCAAAGTAAAAAAAAATACTTGAAAAGGAAAATTTAAACTTGGAACATTCAATTTACATTCTTTTCTCTTGACAGCCCTAGAGTAAATACGTTCCTTTCTTTTTAGCGGGAAACCCAATTCGTTGTTTTTTTATCAAATAAAATGAAGAAAGTTTTTTATCAGACAATTATAATTCTTTAACTTAATAATAGAGAACTAAGCAGTCCATTTGAGGCATCTCGTGTCTAAGTGTGTTCCTAAGCAGCGGACGCTGCAGTAACGTGCTCCACAAGGTATGCAAGTGTAGTTCGATGGAAAACCACATACAGCACAGAAATGTCTATCGGGGAATCTGAAAACACAAAAATAATATAATTTGAGATTTATTCCAAACACATGTTTTAGTTATTTCAAACAGTATGCTATAGTAAATAATGTAGGTGCCTAGTAAATGAAAATGTTTATACTTCTTGATTTTTTAATGTACTTAATTGTCTTTTGTTTTACTTTTTATTAACTCAATTTATTTTCTTCTGGCTTTTGTCCGCGACTTTGACATGTGAATTATATCTCGCTCCCCTGACCCACCTCGTCGTATCATTCATTCGTTTTCGTTTAGCCTTCTTTATGCCTTCGTGATGTTAAATAGCCTTCCACAAGATTTGGGCTATCAAATGTAAAAAGATTTTTCAAATCCGACTGGTACAGCTACACTGTCGTCACGTAGAAATAACGCAGAGCGACAGTGTAGGGGTTGTGTTAGCCTACGGGTACAGTCTTGTCCTAAAGTACTAGGCTATTGTTTTATATTTATAAAGTGTAATTGTTTTATTGTAGAACCATAATAATTATGTAGTTACTTTACTAGCGTCGCGCTCCCTTCATACCACCAATTTGATCGTAAAATCGCTCAGTGCGCAAGTAAATGCCAGCGTTGTTTTTACGTGACGGGCCAATAGCTCCAGAGATTACCCCTCAGAGCCAAACCACACGGGCGGCGCGGCGCCGCACCGCAAGCCATTTCGCCGCGCTGGCGACCACACGGGCAGAGCGGCGTCGCAGCGTTCTACGGAGCCGCGGCGGCGCCGCAGCGGCAAAATGAGGGGTTGCCCATCGCTATGCGACAGTCTGTAATACTACAAACAACAGCGAGCGGCGCCGCTCCGGCTCCGCTCTGCTTACACCCCTCCCCGCCTCGTCTCGATTCCGATGCATTTTTGTATGTAGAAAACCGCAGCGGCGCCGCTCAGGCGCCGCGCCGCAGCCGCGCCGCCCGTGTGGTTTGGCCCTTACATAGAAACAAATTTTACCTCTTTATAATATTAGTAAGTACCCTCTGACCAATATTTATGAAATTGATTGTGTAGTACTTACTTAGAAGGTGGAACTTGCGCAGACAGGTAGTTAGGCGGGTCAGGTCTAAAACTCGCATCTTCCTCAACTAACTGCGCGAACGTCTTCCGAAATCGCATCTTATAATACTCTGCACTCTTGGTCTTTTTCTTTCTTGTTGGCTTTTCATTGGAATCTGCGAATTTCGGCACCTTCTTCGACATAACCAGGTCAGCATGTGGGTCTTCATGGAAATTGTCTTGCTCGAGTGCCTCAACTGCTTTTCTAGCTCTGCGTTTCCTTGCAGCATCATCGAGAACTTTTCTCCTCTCAGTGTCTCTGTTACCTCTTAAACCCGAAGCCATTTTTATATTCCTTTGTCATGTACTGGTATGCTAAGTTGGTCCATCAAATCATCCACACGAGCTTGTAGTGTCTCCACTATATCTGCAGATATAAACAGATGTGTCTCGTCCAGGTCCTGCAGAATAAACTTCCTGCCAAGAGCTAACGTCTCGTCGAGGTGGAGAAGAAATTGTTTCATAGCCGGGTCACTGAAAATGTCAAAGAAACGAGGATTGAGTGCTGAAGAAAAGAAGATAAGGATGTTGGAGATATTCCATAATAGTAAAGATTTCTTTCAGTTGAAGGTGAATATGTCATTTTCTTACATTATTTGTGTAGGTACTCATTGTTGCAGTACACAAGCGTGCAATAAACATTGTAATTTAAATCTTAAATCAATGTACAGGTACTAGCACATCAAGCTACCCGAAACTGTCAAATTTTCCCAATCAACCTTGAACTTTATGCTTTAGCGATAAATTTGAAAATCTATTAAAGAAATTTGACAGATTGTAGTAGCTTGATGTGCTGGCGTCTGTACATAGAAGTCACATGATGAGTAACTAATTGTGATTTGCTATGGCTATTGTTGTGCTTTACTAAATCTATCTTAACTTACTATAATTTTACAATAGTATCACAAATATACTTAAAACAGGAATTAGAGAAGATAGCACCGAAAGAGAAGGGTATCACAATGCAAACAGTCAAAGAGGTTGTACAAAACCTAGTGGATGATCATCTTGTGGACTCTGAGAAAATTGGAACTTCTATATATTTCTGGTCATTTCCTAGGCAAGTAAATGATAGTTTTTGTGGTGTGGTAGTGTAGGTATGAGCTATATTTGTATGATATTAACTTCAGACCTGGTTCCCTAAAGGATTAAGCAGAGATATACACACATTTCGCAGTTATGTTTAAATCCCATGCAACAATGGGTGAACCTATCGAACTGGGCACATGTTCAGACACCGCAGGGTTGATAATGAGAAATTCTTGATGGAAATACCCCAATACCAGCAGTATTGGGGTTTTTCCATCAAGAATTTTTCAAACCTGGGAATCTGGCAGGACTTCATGCTGATTAAAATAATGAATCATCAGATAAATTTTATTTTATTTTTTAATGCTAATTTCTTAAACAGTAATTCAATATTTCTGGTGCATGTGATATTCCAGCAAAGCACAGAATGCAAAGAAAAGAAAACTGTGTAAGTTACAAACTGAAGTAGAGGAGTGCTCTAAGAAATTGAAAAAAACTGAAGTTTTAATTGCAGCTGAATCTGTATGTACTTCCATTATTTCAGTGAAAATAAAACATTCAATAATTACAACATTAATTTACTTCGGTAGAGAAAAATTTAAAATTGTTTAAAAATGTATATTATTAGGTACTGAATTAGACTTGTATAAGTTGTAAACAATACTTTTTACCAATAGATTGGAAGAGAAAACTGTGAGGAAAGAACTCAAGTGCTGTCAATGTTAGAAAGTTTTGAGAAACAAGAAGAAAATCTTAAGAGAGATATGCAAAAATACAGGGACTCGGACCCAGAATACATAGCTCAATTGAAGACAGAGACTCAGGTACCGATCTTATACTATATTTTAATTTGTAAAAGACTAGGCAGATGATGAGGAGTTGCATTTTAAAGCAATGTATTCTTCCTTGTCTTGAAATTCTTAGTAGTAGTTGGACTCTTTGTGAGCTTGCCTGAGGTAGTACCACCACAATAAATATATTTTTTTGCTGCATTTATGTTCTGGTTTAAAAGGTATTGTTACTGTGTCATTATAAGTATAGGCACATGAGACTACAATTTTTGTCTCTTGGTTGGTAACAATAATCCTGATGTTTAGGGGGCAGTGACCAGTTACAAAACGGTAGGCTTTCGTCTAGTTTGCAGTAAAATTCAAAATAAATCACAAATGAAAAAGCGCACACTAATAAGCATTGCTTTTGCATCCTACATTCCTATCATAACTTTTTATTAATGTAGTTAATGCAACATAAATTGTGTATTTTGTATGCTTTAGTTAAAAAAAAACAATAAGTCTGTTATGTTGCTATGGATGCATTTGATATCCACCAATCATATTCATTGGCCCACATAGCACAGCACTGGTGGACCTGGGTTCAACTAAGCTATGTTTTTTATATGGAACGATGCATGTTATGGATAGGAACTATGGATGCGCAAGTGGTGTAGCTATGTGCAGAGCAGAGTACCTACCATGCCTTCCCTACACATCTTACTGGCTCCGCTACACAGCTTAGCATTAGTGGAAATGGTCTCATAGTGTTGTAGCTTAGCTTTCACTTCCTCGCAGCATAACTGTATAGCACATCTCTAGTGGAAAAGCAGCCTTAACTTAACATATTCACTTACCTATAAAAATTATTTTGTTTTCATTATTACTTACTTAAATCATAATAATAAAATGTTGGAAGAAATGGAAGGAACGGAACTTAAGTAAAAAAAAGGATTGAGTGAGAGAATGAATATTAGAATATTATTGGGAAAACATTTTGTTTCTCAAAAAAAGAATATAAATGCCCAGACCAATAAAAATTGGTCTGAGTATAAATGAAACATCTTCTAAGAGTCACTACATTTTGAGTAGTAAATTAAGACCTTTGTTTATGTTTTAGACTCACACATACTATATTGGGGTATTTGTAATAATGTTATTGTGCTTATTTCTCTATTATTATTATGTACCACAACCACCTGAGCCAATTACATAGAGATTGAGACTAAAATTAAAAAACTTTATTTCAGGACTTAAAAGCAGCAGTAAACAGATGGACAGAAAACATTTATATAATGAAGTCCTATATAAAAAATACCTTTCAAACGGAAAACGATGTGATAGACCAAAGTTTCAACATTCCAGCAGATTTGGATTATGTAGAAACCTAAAGGAACCTGATTAGGGGACCATAACCTCTTTTAACATTTTAGTATGTTTAGTTTCATGACAAAGCGCTTGGCACGGATGTATGTTTGCATTAAAAACGATTAGAATGAAATATCGGATTTGTTTACACACCACTCGACGAGAACGCCTTTCATAACATTCACCATGGTTCATTGTAATCAAACAGCGACGGTTATCCTTGATTAATAAAACTTTAAAGCAATGATTCAAATCAATTTTGAATCGACGTGATTATTCAGTCTCACAATGGAGGTGCGAGGCAACACAACACACAGTCTGTGCAGATTGGCACTATTTGCAGTTGCAGCTTGCTGCAGCCAGAAACCAGAACCACGCAGAATAGAAACAGAAATAAATCTCAGATTGACAATATTGACATTGCATTGACACATGACAAATGACAGAATCTGCAGTATTGTCACCTCAAAAATATCACGGCTGTTGCCAGCAACAAAGCTATTGCGGTGTGATAGATAAGTAATACACTACCGAGTAATTTTTGGAAAAAAACAAAAGAAAAAGGATACGTGTACTGTGGGATTCAAAAATATTAAATGAGGGATCAAAATTTCTGTTAAATTTAAAATAGCGCACTGTTTTGATGCTTTTGATAGTTCTTTTGTTGTTTTGAAAAAAAAAAGAACAATATTTTTGCTGGTAACTTCTTCGGAAGATTATTAATTTCTATTTATAGATTGACTCTATTAAATGTTGTACATCAGTCTAGTCAGCCAGGATTTTACTAACTGTTTGTTTTTGAATCGTGAAAACGTGAAGTTGTGATTGATTGGTGTTGACGGGCCCGCCAAAAATTGCACTAATTAAAATAAGTTTTTTCACTTTTCGAGGACTAAAGGTTAGTATCAAGTCTTTGAGCAATATTTTTACAAATGCAATTTCTGTAAGAGATGAGAAAACGATCTCGATGAGAAACATCAATTTTAAATAAGTAGGTATCTAGTAGACGCCAGCACATCAAGCTACCCAAAACTGTCAAGTTTTCCCAATGAACTTTGAACCTAATGCTTTATCGATAAGGTTGAAATCTATCAAAGAAATTTGTCAGATTGTAGTAGCTTGATGTGCTGGCGTTACCAAGAATAATGATGGGTGCCTAAAAAGGCCACTTTGGCAGAATCATAAAAGGATAACATTATGAATTATTTATAATATGGCGAAGACAGTTCGTGTTTTTCGTTTTTTCGCTGCACTACGTAGGTATAATCAAAGAGATTGGGATTTGATTTGGACTGGATTGATTGGTATTTTAGCTCAGACAAAAAAAAATATCGCACAGAAATGCTATTTTGTTCGTCAAAGTATAGGTACTTACCTACTTCTATACCATGGTGAAAAATAAAACAAAACACATAATATAGATGTTATATAAGTACCTAATAGTTTTAATGATTTTCATAGTTCTCACAATATGGTACCCCGGGAACGTGACACTTTAGGGTACCATTTTATTTGACATTTTTTGTTTGTAAAAGTGTCCCATAACCATAAGCTTACTTACTTCATTCAAAGTGAGCGAAAGCTTAGAAAAAAACATCAAAATGGCGGCGGGATATGCCACAAAGGTTCGAACCCCTTTCCCCAAAAACTTTTAATATCCATTCTTTTGAGTTTCGAACGGGTATTTTACAATCTAGTACTGTCTAGTCAAAGTAGATAGCACCAAATAAATCCATATAGGATACATACATACTTAATTACCACGGTTTAGCATAGCAATACAATATAAAGTACTTATATTTAATTTAGCCTGTTAATACAATAACCTGTATATTAGTAGGTAGGCCACAATCTTTTTAATGCAATCAATTAACTCGAAACGAAGCCATAGCTAATGTGGCTGCGTGTATACAGGATAAAACCCACGTTAGTCATAGTCAGCTGCTTTATTATCCTTACTTTATTTCTGTAAGTAGGTTTGTACAAACACTTTTACATATCAATCATATTTTAAAAACAAGATGAGGTCGGCGTTTCCTATCTGAGTACGCTGAGATGATAGGCCGAAAGAAACTCAGGTGCCGTATCTATTATATGACGGTTTAGTGCCGTCATGAATCGAGTGTAAGAGAGAGACTGAGCTATACATGACTGATAGGACCATCCCTTTTTCGCACCGGTTACGGGCCCTAAAGGTCACAGTTAGTGCATGCATTTGTCAGTAATCATGTTAGAAGCTGAACGATTCGATGAACAATACCAAAGAAAGGACATTTGGGTACGCCGCATAAATTACTCAAACTGCCAGACCATGAACGTTATCGTAACTGAAAAAAAAAAACAAAAGAATAATGACCCACATTAGTCTTCTTAGGAATAATTCATACAACTTTATTTTAATACGTCAAAGCAACACTCAAGAACTAAACATTTTAGGATATCGGAAACATTAGGTTTTCTTTTGACCATTCACACAGAATTATTAGTTAATTTGTTTTTTCAAGAGGAAGAAAGCTGCATAAATTTTGGAATGAAATTTTCAGCCCCCAAATAGTGCCATCGGGTGGGCCGCCTCCCCCGCCCCAGCTTTACTAACTTACTACGCCACTGTACGTACGTAACATCTAAATGATAATCTTATTAAACGTTCTTCATACGTAATATTGTTTCAGAAACTTCAGTACAAATTGTATCTTTAAGAATATTTGAATGCAAACTATGTACAATGATTCGGAAATTGAAGACAAGCTACTTAACAACAGTTTACTGTTTAGTAGCATTCGTAAAAACAAAACCCCAGAAGAAAAAATTAAGAAGGTAATAAAATATTTAGATCGGGGTGCAGACATAAATGCAGCAGATGCTAACTACAAAAACAATACACCGTTACATGTTGCTGTGATGAAAGAAGAACCAGAAATTGTCAGTTTTCTCTTGGAACGAGGAGCTCTGGTCAGCAATAAAAACAGTGACAACCAAACTGCTTTAGATATTGCTCGTCGATCAGATAAATCCACTTGCCAAAGAAAATACATTGTAACCATATTGGAGGCATTTGATAATAATAAATTAAAACGTTCTTGTAGTCGGCAAGACCTTGAGACTAACTTAAGGAAGAGTCATGTCCAAAGCTCAAATATAATAAAGGATCATAAATACCTCCAACTAAGGGTTAGAGAAAATCAAACCCAACCTCAAGATGTAAATAATGGAAGTTCAGTGACAAATAGAAGTGTGGAACAAAATAAACCAAAACAGCAGGAATGTAGTTACCAATTAAAAAAAACAAAAGGAAGTAAAATATTTCATTACCAAAAAAGAACCGGAACGTCGGGACTTAGTGGACAACTCTATGAAACTAAACTGTTGAGTCTGATTTTATTTAGAGCTTTATATGTGCAAGAGGTTAAAACATTTTTAATAGCAACAAACGTTGAAAGCATGGGCGCTTTTGATGACATCATCTTTAGATTCTATTCAAATAAAGGTGATAAACCAAAAATAATGTTTGTACAAGCCAAACACAGAGATAATCCTGCAAAAGACAAATTTACGGTCGAGGAAATTATGAAATTAAACGGAGACTTCAGTCTACATAAGTACTTAGAGAGTTACATAAAAATAAGTCAGATGTTCATCCCTGAAAATAGCGATGATATGTTCAGGGGCGAGTTTAAAAATATGGACTGTGAATTTATTATTTATACCTCCGCATTTGAGAAATTTTCTAAAATGAAATCCGTGGAACATACTGAATGTAGACTTTTTATACACACAAGCAAAGGCAAGGTATTTCAGTTTGATTATGATGACCAAGATGTAGAACTTCTAATGCAAACTGTAGCCAAATCACGTGCAGTGCTTTTAGCAAAACGATTATCAAAGTTTATTTTTAAGGATAATCACAGTAATATGATGATGGATGACTTAATAAAAACGTATCATGTCTTTCTAGCGGGACATATTCTAGCAGTCGAAGTTAAAAACGGTGAATCGCAAAATAGTTTCTGTTATGCAAAATTCCGAGAATCATTTTTTTCAAGCAATGACAATCTGTTATTGGCAATTAAAGCTACTATTTGCAAAGAAGTATTACTACTAAAGAAAAATATTTCCCCTGAAAAACTGGATGAGGTAGAGAGCTTCTTGATGTCATTGACTTTTAAAGTACCAGTACATTTCGGTAATCTTAATTTTTGTTTTAGTGGAAGCGCGCAAAAAAAAGAAAAGAAACTTGAATATCTATGTTCAAAATTTAAAAAACTTCTTGAGATCGCGAATGTCTCAGTATATATTGTGATGAAAGTGAACGACAACATGGTTGGTCCGAATGAAATTTTACAAACCACAGATTTAGAATCCTATAGACTGGGAGGTTTAGTTGGTAACCTACTAGTATTCGATAACGAAACTAAAACTTTAAAATTTAATTCTGATGTTGATACCTTATCTGAGGATAATTTGAAACTTTTTGAAAAATTAAAAAGTGAAGTTTACACAGGAATAGATCTAAGCAAGTGCAGATTTGACATAAACGTACATCGTTTCCCCCGACTGTCTTTAACTCATGATAAATACGATAAAAAATTGATTAATGACTTTTTGGCCAAACTATTTTTTTATACAAATCAGGCTACAGAGGACGAAGTAGAAAAGATTTTAAAGAAAGAGATAGATAAGTACTTTGTTAGTAGTATATCAAGGCAAAGTGACGCGCTCTTTAGAGTAAAAGGTGATGCAATTTTCTTAAAGGTACATGATCGTGTACAAAAGTGGTGGAAACAGCCAATCAACGCTCCGTACTTGACAGAATCTTGTGAATACTTCTTCGAAGCTGAACAAGATGTCCTGAATAGTCCGTTATTGAGCATTCTTAATTTTACTTATACCAAAACCATAAAGAACGCGTTGCCTGCATTAAAATTCAAAGATACTGCACTCGAATTATTAAATTTAGATCACTTTTTCGCTGGGGCAACAAAAATCTTGGGCATAATTACTGAAGAGAATGCACTGTCTAGTATCAAGTTAATCCAATATTTTAAAGAACGAAATTTTAATGATTACACTTTTATCGATTTGGATTACGTTGGAGCCGGAAATTATTTTGTTGATGTTAAGTCGGAGATAAAAGAGTCCAAAATAAATACTCTAATTGTTGTTTGCAAAAGTCAAAATGTTGTTGCAGAAATAGTTTTGCTTATTAAATATTTTGAAGGCAAAATAATAATTATCTATAACCGGGATTTAGCTAACCAGATCAATGAATTAGCAATTGAGGACATTGTTGAAAGGGTTGACAGTCAAACTGGCTTTAAAGATCTGGCAGATACAATGCGTACGATGTTGCTAGAAGAGAGATATGTTGTGTTCCAAGGAAATGAAGTACCAATTGGCATTTTATTTGAAGATGAATCGTATCATCTTATAAATTCGAAAGTATTGTACATGATTATAAACAATGAAAAAATTACGGTAGGCAATTTTTTTAATAACCCAGCTTATGATGAAATATTAGATTTTTATATAAATGAACAAGTATGTCGTTATGTCACATTAAATCCTAATTTTCGAGCAATCGATGTGTTAAATGTTTTGAAATATAACGAATTCGGAGATGATTTTAAGCCTGACACGAGGGACATCGTTTTAATTACTGATAAGCAAGAAGAATTCGCGGAATTTATAAAAAAGCATGTAAACTGTAATGTGCATTGGTTTAGCTTTAGCAGTAACAACTATCTTGTCTGGAAAAAATCTCAAGGCAGTTTACTGAATATATTGAAACATATTCACAGAGGTTCGCACGATTCATATACATTGCAACCCGTGACTTTAAAAGATTTAAGAGAGAAAGTTGTTATAATAAGTGCTGAACCGGGCATGGGCAAATCTTCTTTACTCACTCATTTAGCAATTAGTACGAAACTTAAGTATCCGGCGCTGTGGATTTCCAAAATCAATTTGCTAGAAAATACCAAGGAATTGAAAAGGTTGAAAGAAAATGAAGTTATCATTGATTTAAAAGAAGCTGTGCAATATTTGTTTCGAGTAATTGGATTCGAAGCTTATAAAAAGAGAAAATCAAGTTTTGAGATCATAATTGATCAAGTTTCTGTCATAGGTGATGATATTAGTTTCAACAAAAATAATGTGGAATTGAATTTTACAGGAATTAACTTATTTGAAATAGAGTTATTTATTCATAGTTATAATAATGACCGGGTTGCCTTGTTATTCGATGGTTTTGATGAAATATGTCCCGATTTCGCGAATGAGTTTATGCAATTAGTAAATGTTCTTAAAAAGTCGAAAGTTGTGCATTTGTGGATAACTAGCCGTTTATACAACGTTCTTCATCAGTTAGAAAATACTTTGGAAACTTTCTCTTTTACTATACAACCCTTGTCTTATGCCAATCAGTTGGAGTTTCTAGAGAAAATTTGGTTAAGTAAAGGATCAAATGCTATGTTAGGTTACTTTCCATTTAATACAAAGTGGGGCATGCAAAATGCAGTTAAAGGATTTTTGAAAGTTCTTTCAGCCGTGTTATGTGACACAAAGAATAAATTTATCAGCATGCCATTACATTTGTATATGATATCGGAGATATTTCAAGATTCATTTCACAACTTTCCTCTCAACCCAGAAGGTATGGAACATTTTATAACATCACAGAATACTATGAATATGGTAAATTTGAATCGGCTGTATGAGCGATTTGTAGACGTAAAATTTTTCAAGATCCGTTTTGGAGAAAAAAAACCTCTTTTGTGTATTAATGACCCTGATATGAGGAAATTGATAGATAATGAGCGTGCAGCATTTTATAATAGTCATAAAATAATTGCTGCTTATGTTATATTTGGAAAAACGGATGAAATTGAGTTATTTGATAGTCACGATATTAATGAAATACGTGATTTTGTTGAAAGGATAAAAGTAGGAGAGGAGAAAACAGGCATTATCGAACAAATTATTCAGAATGAACCTAAGTTCGTTCATTACACATTTGCTGAATATTTCGCTACCGAGTTTCTTTGCGATAGATTAAAATCGTTCCATTGTAAGACTTCTCTGTGGATGTATTTTATAAACACGTTTCTTCAATCTGAAGAAGGGGGCCCTCGAAGATTTTTCAATGCTAAATTAGGAAACCATCCACTCATGTTAAATGAAATACGTAATGCTAGTATAGACGAATTGTTTGAAAATTTGCTTGCGGAACATCTAACATTGTCCAATTTGATATTTAAGGCTATTGATGAGTTTTTGGAAAACAGTGCAATTTTTCTACTGAAATGCTTAAAAACTGTACTTAATAAGAAAAATCTTGACGATTTTATAAACATGGTTAGTAAGAATTTCAATGAAAGTTGTATTGTATGCATTGCTGCCAAGAGAAGTGCAAACAATGTGGTTACATTTATAATTAAACTAATTAAAGATATTGACGTTAAAAGATTAATTGACTTGTTCAGATGCTCTGATCTTCCAAAATATAATCCAGTGTTAGTTGCGTACGGAGCTGTTAATGGTTTACAACCTAATTTAGTGTTCTTAGATATTCTTTTGTCAGATTTACCTTCTCCTGCAATTGTGGAATTGTTTAGTATCCAGTTTGATAAAAAATGGTTTAATCAAAATAAGTCAAGGAAGTTAATACATTTAATATCGCAGTCCCTAGGCAACTCAAACTTTAAATGTTTTGATAAAGCTTTGGAAAAATTAAATAACGAGCAACTTGTGACCATCTTTTGCATCCGAGATTCTGAGAAGAAGCTAGCAGCTCATTGGGCAGCATCCCAGCAGTCTTATGAGTTTTTCGACAAACTAGATTTCCTTTTAGATAAAAGTCAATTCAAGGAAATGTGTATGGCTCGAGATAGATCAGGGTTAACACCAATCCATTATTTTAAATACACTAAAAAAGACGCCGAAAAACTACAAATTCTTCTTGAAAAAGTCTATGAGGGCAATACGAATGAAAAATTAACATTGAGTCGCTTCATTCAACAAAATCATTAAAAGTTAGTAATTTTTCTCAAATTAAAGCACTAAAGCCAAAGAGTAGTTGAAGTAAAATTTTGATACAGAAGTGATAGATGAGTATCCAAGTAGCAAACAAAAATAGTGATTAAATCTTACATATATCTGTACTTTATCTAAAGTTGGATTTTGCTAAATCAAAAAGGATTTTGGTAAGTCTTTTCTTTCTTTAATACTAAATCGTTTTAAACTACCGCTACTTAGTTAGGAATACCAAAAACCAGGTTAATTATTCTCAAAACTAGGTTGTATTAAGTATGCCTACAGTTAAAACTAAAAATATTTTTTTACTATACTCAGATTATTTGAAAGCTCACTTATAACTCAATTGAATAA
Organism: Luperina testacea; assembly: GCA_927399505.1. NCBI lineage: Eukaryota > Metazoa > Arthropoda > Insecta > Lepidoptera > Noctuidae > Luperina > Luperina testacea. The sequence continues at coordinate 4,027,768 of OV656774.1, forward strand.
TTTAAGTATTTTTTATACTCACAGAGAAAAAATCGCTTTTGTAGATAAATTTAACATAATTGTAATACCAATTTCTAGAAACTGATTTTCTGGAGTATATTTTTATTTCTTTTTTACCAAAATTGGGAACTTTAGAGTAAAAATACATTTAACGGGACTTTCTCTTCAAATAGAACCAAGTAGAAATATGGGTGAAGTGGAAAAATTAAAAAGATCTGGGGACCTAAAAAGGTCACTTTGGCAGAATCATAAAAGGATAACATTATGAATCATAATATGGCGAAGACAGTCCGTGTTATTCTTTTTTTCGCTGCTTTACGTAGGTATAATCAAAGGGATTTGGATTGGATTGATTGGTATTAAAAAAAAATAACTTAAAATCCTTGACCATTGGGATTTGATACGGTTAACTTAACAGTTAACTGTCCATTGTGATTCATAATGTTATCCTTTTATGATTCTGCCAAAGTGGCCTATTTAGGCCCCCTGGTGGCTTTCGTCGGCATGTTGTAAAATATAAAAAAATAAACTCCATCAATGTGCCTTAAGTGCTGCAAACGTTAGCAATTCGATTCGAGTCGGATCTCAGTGTCGTTAACGAATTACTAGGAAGATGATACCGCGGAAAATTTGGATATAGTACAAGTGCACAGTGATTCCGACTCTAATGAATCAACAGTTGATCGTAACGAATCGAAAGTACCTAGATCGTAATTTTGATTTTAGAGACCAATTATGAAACAGCCGGTCGATTCTGTAAAAATCTCACCGTGAAAACTTAGGTGAAGTGAGTTTGTTTTTGCTAGGAATTGATACTATTGACAGCTCACTCCACGCTCACTTCACCTAAGTTTTCACGGTGAGATGGTTACAGAATCGCACTGCTGGTCTATTAATCACAATATACCACACCCTGCAATCAATGGCTTATTGTAGATTATTAACAAGCATGATCCAGTTGTTTTGAATTTAAATCCTTGTGTTTTGTTACGCATGGTTGAATTTAAAGTTAAACATTAGGTATATTCATTTAATAATATTCACTGGACTATCTGGCAGTGGCTGTGGCAGTGGGCAGGGCACATTTCTCGCAGAACAGATGGCCGATGGGGCCGAAAGGTTCTGGAGCGGCGACCGCGTACCGGAAGACGTAGCGTTGGTAGGTCTCCCACAAGGTGGTCCGACGACCTTGTGAAAGCCGCAGGAACCCGTTGGATGCGAGAAGCACAGAACCGGTCGAAGTGGAGGTGCTTGGGGGAGGCCTATGTCCAGCAGTGGACGTCTTTCGGCTGAAATAATGATGATGATGATGATGACTCGACTATCTTGCATAACATTCTTTCCATCACAAAATAAACAAGAACAATAAAATGACAAGTTAATAAAATATTAAGACGTAATCTGGTCTTAACTAAATCAAACTAAAGAATCACTTAATACAAAAAAAAAAAATAGTACTTCACCGATATGGTTTTTGTAAATAAAAATAATTTAAAAAAATAATTGTAAAATAATAAGTTGTCGATTAAAATCCTATGTCCTTACACATACCTTGCGAGCGAAGCCGCGGGCGGAAGCTAGTCTTTTATAATGTCATTATCCTTACTAATATTATAAATGCGAAAGTAAGTTTGTTTGTTAAGGGCCTTACTCTCGTTTAGTACCGTAACTCGGTCACTTTATGAAGCTTATAACTCATTAACGGTTTGGTTAGAAGGTCTGTAAAAAATATATGTTTGCTATAGATTCATGTACAGCATTTTTGAAACAGGGTTTTTTCATAAGGCTAATACTTTTGCCTTAAAAAAATATTTACCAAAACGCTATTTTGGCTAATATTTCCTTATAACTTCTAAACGGCTTTGATGTTTGGAAATATTTTTACACTGAAAAATTGATGGTTAGAAGTACTACATATTTGAAATAGCGTTTTTAAATCAATCAACAGTTGCAAAGACAATGCCCCATTTTGAGATATAGGTTCAGAGGTGCTCTGCGCGGGCGCGGGCGGCAGTCGTGCGTTAGCACTGAGACGGGGTGGCTGTGTCGCTCGCTGCTCCGCCCGGCTATCGATCGACTACGCGCGTTTGGCTGTGTTAGTGCAAATATTTATGAACAAATTGTATCAGTATGCGTTTATAGATAAGCTCGCTGCAGAGGGCCCATTTCTATTGTCCGCGTGGACGCTTTATTAGTGCTGCCATTTCTAAATACAGTTTTTGTTTATATTGTTTATTTTGTAAATATAAGATAATTTCAAATTTGTAAACAAATAAAAATGGCAAAGCAAAGCAAGTCAAGAAAAATACGTTTTCTCTACGACGACGCACCGTTTTATAGATATTAGCGAAAAACTCAAAAGTGGGAATTTTTATACCCCCCACTCCGGCTCACCTCCTAGACGCGGGGATTTTTAGTATGTTTACTCCCTAAGCACTCTGAGCAACTTTCTGAAGAAATCGCTCAGGGCCCAGCTCACGCACAGTCTACACCTCTTTTTGGGTTATTCGTTGAGTGGACTAATAAGTATCTATCTAAGTATCTATACAAATAAATAAAATTGGAGTGTCTGTTTGTAATATTAAAACAACCGCTTCAGGCCATTTTATTTTGACTGTTTAGAAAATAACTACTTACCCACAATTAAAAAAAAATGTTTTCAAACACCTTAATTTATAAAAAATGAGCGTTCTTAGTTGTCAATCTATGAGTATTTGCATTACTGAGTTTATTGATCACTACCTTCTCATATTCTTGTGCGGATTTATTTCTGTGACTGGGACTTTCACTAGCAGATAGGTGAATAAGGAGTAACTTAGGCTAGGTACTTTTATTTTAGAAAAAAAAAGAAACTAGGTTCCCACGAAAAAAAATTAAAACCTATGAAATGAAATATTGAATAATATCCGATTCAAATAGGGAGGTTGTATACTACGTTTATTTAGGTACTTAACCAAATGTAAATAAATCATAATAAAGAAACGGAGTATAGTTTTTTTTTTTTAAGTGGATCCTATACGTGAAGATTCCTTAATCTCCAATGAAATTGATTGAATAAATAATAAAATAATATAGTGTTTTTGTTTTGGCCCAAGGAAATCGTTCACCAAATATTGTATATAAAAAGGCTAATACGAAAAACTAAAAATAAATAATAAACTAAAAATGCAAAAAACGATCAAAAAGAACTAAATGGAGAAATATTAGAAGAATTTCATTAAAATTAGCATAGGTATTTCTTTACGTGGCGGTGAATAGACGACTTTTATGTATTTGAGGGGGTGAAGCAGATGAAGTGGGATACGAATAGTCCCCACCTACGGCGGGGTGCACCGCGCGAGAATCGTCGATGAGCGACTTCCATTATATTTAGAAGCGTAATTTCGCGACTCGAATAAGACGTACGATTGCCTCCGCGCTCTACTGTCCGGATTCTCACTGCGTAATCACCAGGTTCGAATCTCAGTGGACGCATATCTTTTGTTTTGTTATTTTTTAATTATTATAATGTGCTTATCTTTTGTTTTGTTATTTTTTAATTATAATGTGCTTATCTTTTGTTTTGTTATTTTTTAATTATAATGTGCATATTTTTATTTTCTTATTTTTAAAATAATTCAATAAGTAATTGTTATTTTAATAAAAACAATCATTTTTATTCCTATAGTTATTTTTCTTCAGAATCTAGAGTAGGTAATATAATAAAAACGTCCACCAAGCTTGATTCGGAAGAAAAATAATATACCTACAGTGTGTTACAAAAGAGTGTAAGCAATAATAATGTAGTCTGAAAATTTTCAAACAAGAAAATTGGCAAAAAGTAAAATAATAAAAAAACATTTATATCAAATAAGAAAATCAACAAAAAGTTTATTATGGAAAAGGTTGGATTTGAACCCGGGCGTTAGTGCAGAAAACTAAAGTGACGCACGAGACCACTAGACCAATCGAGCTGTTATAATACACGTCGAAATTACGCGTCTATAGATAATCTATACAAACAAAATATGGTGTGTACAAAAAAGTAGGTAGGTACTTACTTTACAATTTGTTTCGTCGAATAAGATCTCTTTATTGCCTGCCGTTTATTTTCTTGTTGACCATTTTTTATACACTGATTGCTTATTTATACAACTTATGAGTAGAACCGAAACAGTACAAACATTTACACCAACAACATAACTTAGAAAAAACTAATCATAAAATAAAATATAATAAACAGCTTTCATCAACAAACAGATACCAAAGTACGTAACTAGGTACCGACCCGAACTAATTGCAAGACTTCAAAGTACATATTTTATACGTCTACTCGCTCAACTACATAGGTACCCAACCGCGTCTGTTTTCGCAAATGCGATCATGCTCCTTATCAATTAGAGTCTACGGAACAATTTCGTATGAAAGTATTTTTACTTTAATGGTTTGTGAAAATATTAATTGTAAACGCGATTATGCTCCTTATTCATAGAAGGTAACGGGTCAATTTCCTATGCTAGTATTTTTACTTCCAACAGGGCTTTTGAATACGCGATTGTATTTCTTATTTGTATGAAGTCATGGATCAATTTTCGATGCAGATAGAAAATACTTGAAAGTATCTCGAGCTATGGTTTTTTAAGGTGGACGTACTTTGTAGCTCTGGTACTCGATTTTGCAAGTACGACCCATGCCTAAACGCGATTGTGCTCCATAAGTAAGAATTCAGAGTTCAATTTCCTATGCAAGTTTTTTTTCTTCCAACAGGGCTCTTGGTTGGAATAGTAGTAGAAACTTTAATCGTCTATACTCTATAAGTACGTATTTATTTGTAAAAGCGATTTTGCTCCTTATTTGTATACAGTTAAGGTTCAATTTCCTATGCAGGTAGAAAATACTTGAAAGTATCCCGAGATCTAGTTTTAGGACGTGATTTCTTAAAGAAGTCGTACTTGTAAGCCGTGGTACGCGATTTTGCAAGTACGATCCATGTGTAGTCACTGCTGTTTAGTTACTTATACTCTATGGGTCACTGAGTCACTGTCGCTCCGCGTAGAAATGAAAGAGAAGCTAAAAAGACGCCGCGATGGCGCGACGTTTCGTTCGACTCGTTCGAGTTATTTATCATTAAATACAATTAATCCTTACAAATATCTTATTTCAATCGATAAATAAAAACAACAGTTCCCTTTATTATTATACATTACATCACTGTTATTAATTTTATCAAGATTTGTTTATAAATAACACAGTTACAATTGCAACGATTTCAATTTTAATGATTATTTTATGATTTTTTTCTATCGAGAAAATTTACCGAAAACGTGTTTTGAACACAATGGTCCACTCATAAATATGATCAAGATTAACATATTTTTTTTGCTGTTCTAAAATGTATACATTTGGCTAAAATATTGTTTTGCGAAGCCTATTTTGACTAAGTACAGCGCCTTAATAAGTTATCGTAAACTCAACAATAACTTTTTTGTTAAATTCCACACGGACGAAGTCGCGGGTACAAAATATATCAGCCTTGCATCCGCCATTCCCTTCTGGAATCGTAGGCAAAAATGGCGACCCACGTGCGGCATGTCTGCGCCTCTTCATATTCTTTGATCATAGTTTTAGTGTAGCGCGCCACCGCACACATTTTTACGTATTCGGGAGTAGGGCGTTTAGCTCCGCCCACATGCACAAGGTCAGTGAGCCATCTATACACCTTAAGCTTTCACGATAAAACGGCTGCACGGATTTTGATGAAATTTGGCACATGGGTAGACCATGATCTGGAGAAGGACATAGGCAACTTTTCATCCTGGATCGCAGACGAAGTCGCGGGCAACAGCTAGTAAGACTATAATGATCAAACTACAGTACGACTATAATGGCAAAAAGGCGTTTTACTTAATTTCGAACATAATCAAAACAAATATTAATGTAAGTAGGTATGTATATGACCTATGTAAGTATGTGTCTACTTCTAATTTTGTTTCACTGCAAGTTTTTGATAAATACATTTTTTGTAACGATATACTTATTGTTATTTTATTGCTTCCTTTTTTGATACGTTCTATTATTTTTTTCCAATTTAGTTTGAACGATCATCTGGAATTAACCCCAAGACTTCAATGTCATTATCAGGCAATGAGCTCAGCTACTACGTGTGGACCCACCATTAATAGAAATTAATTTTCCATAGTTCTCCTTCGTACTAATTGTATAAGTATTAGGTATCTATGTATATAAATATATATGTTGCAGATGGATTTAAGAATCCGCTGTTTTACAAAACAGCTCCGATATGTAAATCAACTTGAATGAATTTATGGACACAACTACATAACTAGTTTTTAGTCTATACTTACCCCCTTATTTCTTGACGTTCAATTTGTCTTAAAGTTCGTTTCACGAAAGAATTCCCTTCGCTGTAATGTTGGCATCATTGCTTTTCATTGAAGAATTGTTTTACCTTCAATGAAAAGCAATGGTGCCAACATTACGGCGAAGGGAATTCTTTTGTGAAACGCACTTTAATTTATGATAACTTTAATTATGTTCAAAATCTAGTCGCAGTCTCATCTCGGCGACAAACAAAAGTCAAACTTGTCAAAAATGTAGGGAAATTAGAAGAAGTATTTTCGACAGACTGAGATCAGATCAGATCGTTCTTAAAATTACGAGAATTGCCCCTCTGCTGTGTAACATGTTGGTCACATTGTTGGAAGAGTTGTTGGCGTGTTTGTTACAATTGGGGATGCAGTTTTGTTATGCTCTGTGGTTTTATTAACGGCCGGGCACCTACCGCAGGAGGAGGTTTGACTAGATAAAGGCCTATTCAGACCTAAGCGGTATTCGCTACCGTCTGCGGCAGAGAAAACCCAGTGGGTATGTGGTAATATTACTGTTCAGACCTAAGCGGTATTCGCTACCGTCTGCGGCAGAGACCGTCGCTTAGGTCGCTCTAGCCGCGGTACTTGATACTAAATACCTGAGCGAAACCCGCGCGGTATGTACCTACCTCTACCCACAGCGGCAGCGCATATCGCTCAGGTTTGAATAGGCCTTAAAGGTCTACAGGTCTGGTCTAGGTCTTGTAGGTACAACTAAAGACTGCCTCACATAGCTGCTGTGCTCGGAATGTAATCTCATATAAACCTGTAGAAATGTATGGCGACCAGTAGTGACGCGGCAGCACTGCGGCGTGCAGCGTTGTTCGGAATCATACCTATAAGTATTGGAAATATGTACTTATATTAATAATACTTATACTCGAGGCTATAAATAAAATCAAACAACAGTTAGTTATTAAAAACTATAATTCATTTATGTTTATTTTAAATACTTCAGTAACCTACATGTTATGTACAAACATTAGTATGTATATAAAAGGGTGGCAAGTAGTGACTAGAAAAACATACAGTTCTGACACAGTTTCTGAAAATGTAATCACGTTTTGATCAGTTTTCCTTCAGGGATATGGTTGACTAAAATGATACGAGCCAAACAACTCACTGTTGTAAGTGGTAACACAGTTTCTCAATCTCAATCCGAAGAATAGTGAAAGAAATTCGTGATTCATTGCTTCATATGCTTAAAACATTTCTGCTTGAGAACGTAACTAAAACGTAATGAATGTTGTATTGTCAAAATGAAACGCATTGCGATTGTTAGTGTGTTACGCAATTACCCCGCGGGTACAGTGCGTGCCACGTAAGAAGAGACTTGACACACCACGTGGTCTGACATGCGCAGAACACGATTTTAGGTATCTTTAGCGGTATGAGGTCTGAGTGCGGGACGAGACCGGACGTCATAGGGGCGGCGGAAAGAGGCGGGGGAGGCGGGGTCAAGTCTCTTCTTACGTGGCACGCACTGTACTTTGTTCAAATAGCTAAGAGTTTTAGTTTGAAAGTTTGTTGCAAGTGCTGTCCTGCAAGATCGAGAGAGACATTATGACAGTTTTGTTTCGTAAAACTTGCTGCGATTGTTTGCAAAGTGCAAGACAGTTGCAGGAACAAATCGAAGTTTTTAACATTAGACCCACTGTGCGGATGGAAGCGGACAATCAAGTCTCTTTAACAATCAGAATTCCTGTCTTTGAACCTTTACAAGGAGATAAATGCCACCATCACTTAGTGTTGGTAATATGTATGGTAAAAAAATAAAGATTAAACCTTCGTGGATAGGTATCGTGTTAGGTTATAAATCTGACACTATTATTTACTTAGGTACAATAAATTACACTATAGGTATACATAGGTAACGTTTAGGTACTTATAATTAGGTAATAATAATTGCTATTATAAAAAGTTATTGTAATTTATTTACAATTTACAGATAAATATGTGATGTATGTACCTACATAATTGTGCAACATAATCAAATGCAATTTGTTGCAAATTAAAACAATTTATTTTCTATAAACATTGTAATGCTCTAGGCAATGATATTTTAGTAAAATATCATTGGCTGTAGGTAATTAGGTTATAAAAACTGAAAGCATACTTGTGAGACAGCAGCACTGTTGAATGTCCTGTCACTGTCATTATTGTGTTTCAGTTGTTGTTTTTGTCATTTAATCATAAAGTAAATTAACCAAAAAAAAAGCAGCACAATACACACACAGGCACACACACACACACACAAAGGCCGCGTGCCGCGAGCCGCGTGTGAGCTGCTGGGGGTGTGCAGATGGCTATCTGGTGGTAATTTAAGTATTCTATTTTATTCTATTAAATTTATAGAGGTATGAGAAACAGGGTTCACTAAACCTCCATGGAAAAGGGAGGATCCTCCGACCAGACGGGTGTTGTGCACAGAACATTAATACTCAAGGAGGTGTTGTGTCTGGCGTGCAACTGCCCGATGATTCATGTCGGTCGGGCCGTTGTATCTATGCTAGTTGCGTGGTAAACAGCGCTAGCGAGATGCAGGATTTTGCGTGACGTCAGTATGATGCGTTGTTCGCATGTAGCGTTGTAGATACCGCTACAAATTAAACTATACAAATTTATGCAACTTGGAGAATGACCCATTAAAAGATAAGTTATGAAAAAGAAAAGTGTCTACCATTAAAAAAGGTAAAAGGGCAGACATTTACTGGCTTTACAATTTATTATTTGCTGGATTTCTGCCATAGTTTTTTCTCTAAGCAACTTTTGGGAAATAAAGGAATCCAAATAATTTTTTTCAGTTTTAACAGCTGCGCTTATGAACATTATTATTAATTAATTACGCGCAAGAGACGTCCGTCGTTTGTTTACAAAAAATACATTATAGTATCAGCCAGCTATCAAATTCAATCAATTGACAATCGTCAATGGCAAGTGACAGTTTTTAACCCCGTTTTATTATTTTGTCTCCCCCACTTTTTCTCATAACATATTTGACATTGGCAGAATTTATGACATCGGCACTATTGCCATAGAGAAAAATAGAATAGAATAGCCTTGAAAATTTGCCGTCTGATTTGAAAATATCAAAGCAACGAGGTACAACAAATATTTATTGCTTTTACATTTTGACTAGGCGCACGGATATTTAAATAAATAGGTAGTAGTCTGTGTTGTGGTGTTTAGTATGTGATAGAATTTATTGAATATGAAAAAAAACCAGTTTTTATGAAAATTTACCAATTTCGTCGTCGATTTGAAAGGTCCTTAAAACGATTAGAACTACGTTTTGCCAACATTACAAGTGTACGTAATAAATATTGATTAGGTACTTTTTCGTTTCTTTCCGGAAGTTTACATGAGAGAAACTGATTCAAATGCAAGTTTTTTAATAGGAAATCTGTATTCACAAATAAATTATTAAAACAATATACATAAAGATACAAGGAATCAACAGGAAAGAAAAAAAAAAACATAATTAACATAAAATTTTATGTTACTTAAATCTTAAGTTTTTAGGTAAACAGTGCACTAAAGTTTTTTTATTCGAATAAAGAGTGAAGTAAGTATAGTAGAATGTGAAGACGATTTTTGTTGATTATCGTAGCATACCATAAACCGGACCGTCTAATTTCAGAACTACTTGAATTGCGTTAATGCTGTGTATACGCTTGTCACCAACTATTTGTACCATTACCAAAATATGTCATCCCCAGCGTTCCACAACTGCCCTCTGCTAAAGTTTAAGTCACAGGTATAGGTCTCATAGGATTGTACCTACGGCTAGCGCGTTCGGACACGGCTCCCACAGCCATTTTTAACAGATTTTAATTTTCTCCTGTATTACTTAGTTCTAACTTTTACAAACAAAATAGGTTAACAGGAGCGAAAATTATCTACAGGCAGGAAGAAGCTTTCAGTGCTGCTAGCATCCTTGCCGTCAAAATTAGTTTCTAGAAGTTTCACTCCGTTTTCGTTCTCACAACACTTGGGAAAAGGCGCTAAACAGTCTGTTTTATAGACAAACGATTTGCTATAGTTCTCTTTGGACCGCTCTTGGTTGTTGTTAGCCGTGGACCCGAGGCCACGACTCCTGCCTCAGAGCTTTGAGGAGCCATTGTTGAGCAGCCTGACGCTGCTCTCTCGTCCAACGCTGGTCCTGTAAATAGAGATTATTGGTAAACTCAACTCAAACTCAAAAATCAAACTCAAACCATTTATTTCAATTAAACCATTTACAGGCACTTTTGAATTGTCAAAAAGTCGGTCAGTCAGAAAATATGAAGCTAGTAAAATATTGATTGATGTTAAGCTGGGCCGATCGCAATCACGATTTGCGTAAATTAGCCTTCTGTTCAGTCCATTTAAAAATAAACTGAAGATCCTGGGACAAAAAGACAGTTGAGGAGCCCTAACAACATTTAGACGACAAGTGTCACAATTACATTATTTTCTACCAGTTACAAAACAATTTCCTCTATGTCTCTGAGTTAACAACGCATTATATGCGATACCTCTGGTATTGTCAATAACCATAGGCTTTGGAGATACATCCACCATCAGTGGGGTAACTGCGTTCCACACTTACAATGGCAATCCCTTTCATTTCGACAATTCATTAACATCATTGCGTTATTTACCCATGTTTAAAAATGCTTCGTCAATCCAAAAATTGGAAAGTTCAAGCTAAACAAGCTTTCGGGCAGGCAAATTTTAAATACGACCCAACGGTTTAAAAAGCATAGGTACGTAGTTCGTATTTAGAATTTGTCTGCCTAAAGTTTTTTAACAGGAGGACCCATTTGTTTGGGTTCTCCTGTTAAAAAAATTTTGGCTACTTAGTGTTGGAATGAAGAAGCATTTGTTTTCTCATCACGTTCTCTAATCACGTCGTCGCCGTCGTCGTCGTCGTCGTCGTCGTCGTGTTCTTAAGTAACTTTTTAGACCTTTGTATCCTACTTATGCGTATGAAGTTTCATTAAAATCGGTTCATTCATTTCGAAAAACAAGGGCTTGAACGTTTGTATGAAATGCCGTACGACGTAAATACCTACTCTTAACAGCTCATATGTTGGGTTAATGAGCAATCAAACCTATAATGTATCTCAGATTAGTGAAGTCCTTCAAAATCCTTGGGATTGAGAGTATGTGAAGCAATAGGGGTGCAGGTGCGCCGCCTTTTGTTTGCTTGCCAATAATATAAAAACTTACGTTCTAGTAGGCACCATGCTGATATTAGTTTTCCTGCTAGAGTGCAGTCTTCTTGAGGTGGACAACGAGAGGGAACCCCGTCCACCGTGCGTAGAGCTGCTGCGGCATAAGAGGTACCTGGAACATAGTCATACTAATGAAGATCTTATTTAAAAATAATCTACATGGTCCTCGCATTATGATCTAACTAAGGTTATGTTTGGACTTTATTGAACGTACCAGGTCTTATCATGGTCTACTTGTGAGCCAAATTTCATTCAAATCCGTTCGTCGTCGAAGTCGTTAAGGAATTAAAAGGTGAAAAACAGACAGAAAGATAAAATGGATGTAATGGATAATTCATGATACCTGCCAGTAATGCTTGTTTGGCGGTCTTGTTGCTATTATCAATGTCTGATAGATTTCAATCAGTTTCGATGTGTGTTGATATGTTTATTGCTTACCTATTAAAGTGTTTTCTAAAGATGCCGCTGGTGCAGTACAGCGCTATAGGATTGACGCAGCTGTTGAGGAATGACAGACAGAAGCCGATGATCCGCAGTGCGTGCCACCAGCCGTTGTAGTCTTCTTGCGCTGTTGGGCTGAGGAAATAAAGAAATACAATTAAGTTAATAAAAGAGCTGTGTCTCATTGGTTTCGTTGCTTGTGATGATAATTTTAATAATATTGTCGACATGCGGAGTGTGGACTCGGCTGTCATTGCTTCGACCAATGGTCTGATGGCCGAAAGCCTCCACCAACATCTCTCGAGGCTCTCGTTAGGCGGCTGGATCAAGCCGGTGCCTGATTCAAAGGAGGCTCCTGGAGCGCTATGCACCGGTACTTAGTTGGACCCAACTTCCGACGGGTTGTAATGCAACGGAACTTGCTCCTCCGGAACAGCCGCAACAAATCTCACCTCCGCATCCGCATACGCCACCGTAAATTTGCCATGACATAGGAGAGCAAAAGCTGGAATCTACGAGTTATATCTCTGCCACATTAAAGGGTCGTCGCTTTTTGGAGACGATTTTCTTTATTAGACGTCTGTTATAACTTTGATACGGAGACACCATTTCTTACAAAAATTCCGCACTGGTGGAGGCGAGGTTCCGCAACAACCCTTGTAGAACAGAGCAGTGATTGAACGGGACGGTGGGTGTGGTAAGTAGGTGGGGTACATTTAATTTTTTTTCTAGTGATTAAAAACAAATTGACACCAGCCTTCAATATCTGATCTGCGTTCCTTCGATATGTATTGTATGCTATGATTATTAAAATAATCACAATAGGTCTATGTTTTAGTGCAATAGAAAAATCATAAAAAGAGTCGGCTTAGTAATGGGGTTTTTTAAAACAATTTTTTCTTTTTTTGTAAAAATCAAGAAATGGTACAAAAAAGAACGTAGGTACCTTTTATTGAAGAACAATACGTTCATTTTGAAGGACAACGGTATCCTTGGAGTGCTCTACTGACCTATGACCTCAGTTGTCACGTGTCGCACATAATATTACGGCTATCAGTCACGTGACCGTCTCTGCAGTTTCGAACTATACACGTGAGCATTCTAGTACTTACGACACTACTTGGGCGGCCTTTAGTTTCTATGTATCGTCATAGAATAAGGACGTATAGAAGCGAATCCCCCGCTCTGAACGTAGTCTAAATGCCCGCAGTTTAAGGTGTTTAAAGCGATCAACACAGACGGGTTTATATCGTCGCTTGTTCCCGCAATGCAAGTCTCCGTTTACAGTCTCGAGCGATACGAAATTGCGAATTGCGTCAAACGACATGCCCGCGCGTCACCTGTTTTCGTCCGACGCTCCGCAAATCCTGTCGCATTGACTCGCAGCATGCGAATGAGAGAAGTGCACTTTTCTCATACACATTTTTTATCCATAAAACTACATTTATTATAAACTTCATAGATATAATTAATTTATCCTTTTAGGTTAAGGTTTATCAGAAGAAATAACGACTGAATCCGCAACAAGAAAGAAAGAAAGAAAATACGTTTATTGGCGGCAAATATAACGCAAAAAAAAAAATTACAATTTGGGAAAAAGTGTGCGTCACATCTAAGCAAAATGGCCATCGCTCAGCATAATGCTAAGACCCTATACGAGACAGAGGAACAAGAGAAACAAAATCAACAATACCCATGACCTTTTTCGCAACATGCCCTACATACCTGTGCTATATACTAAGGAACTTGAAGCTTACCAGTAATAAAACCACATCATAAAGACATGGGAGGGTAGGAAGCACGCAGCGAACACTAGGACAAACGCCAACACTGTAACTGCAACCTTTCTTCTTGCTCGCATCTGCAAAAGTTATTATTTAAATAAACACACAAGGCATACAACGCCGAAAAAAACGTTTCTTTTAAACCCCATTATTATTTAACTTTATTTTATTTTTATTGTTTGTAGTTATAGCGGCAACAGAAATACATCATCTGTGAAAATTTTAAGTGTCTAGCTATCACGGTTCATGAGATACATACAGCCTGGTGACAGACAGACAGACAGACGGACAGGTGGAGTCTTTGTGATAGGGTCCCGTTTTTACCATTTGACTACGGAACCCTAAAAAGTACCTATGCAAATTCGTAAAATATCAAGTATTATATATGCCGTATTGTAAAGACTGCTAAACACTTCGCTCGATTGGCTTGAAAATTGTTATAGGTACCATCGCTCTTGTGGTAAGTACCACTTCTTCCAAGAAGACCACAAGCTGTTTACTTAGGTATTTGTTACGTAAATTCTTCAAAGAATCTACGTAACAAGTACTTGGTACAAATACAATCCCCTAACGAAAACGTCGATCAGTTTTGAACTACGCGTCCGCATGAAACCTGTCTATATCGATAGCTAACATCAATGCAAACAGAAAACATAAATTTTTAGATTCACGCTATTTGGCCCTATTATATTTTCTGTTTGCATAGATATAAAAAGGCTTATATAGGTTACATGGGAAGACGCCATTTTGAAAAAAAAAGGCGACAGATAGGTATGCCAGGCTCCATAAAAAAAAATTTCAATCCCCCATGAAGTTTAAAATTGCCTTTTTGTAAAAATCTCACCGTGAAAACTTAGGTGAAGTGAGCGTGGAGTGAGCTGTCAACAGTTTTAATTCCTAGCAAAAACAAACTCACTTCACCTAAGTTTTCACGGTGAGATTTTTACAGAATCGACCGGCTGTTGCCTACTTAAAATAAATGATTTAACTTTGACTTTGAAATTGTACTGAAAAATCAAGTTTGCGGCGTTAGTTCAGATTTCATATATTATACAGCGTAGCTGTGTCTATCATGTGTCGTCATAGACCAATCTTAGGTATTAAAAAAAGAAAAATGTTACCTGTCTCTGGGTCCCCTGCATTTCCCCTGGCACATTCTGTGTACTGAGGACCAGATGCCGTGCCATCAGGATGTAGAACAGAGCTATGACGGCCAGAGGTAAGGAGTAGTAGACCAGGAACCTCATCAGCACAATGCCTCGGGGATAACCTTCGCCCCACTCCACTGGATATGGGTAACACACCAGGAACTGGAAATGAAATTGTTTATTCTTTAAATATGGTATCGAAATCACTTTTACACGACATTTATTATAAAAAATTTCAACTATCTAGCTATCACGGTTCATGAGATACAGCCTGGCGACAGACAGACAGACAGACGGACAGTAGAGTCTTAGTAATAAGGTCCCATTTTTACCCTTTGGGTATGATACTCTAAAAATGACCCACATATTCCTAGCATTCACATAAATTTACTTTACAAAGTCATGTCACTTTTTATATAATATTCCCCAATGATGTGTGTGTACAATGATGGAAAAGACATGCATTTATTAATGTTTACAAATGTCAAAGATTGTGAAAATGTTTGTATACTTGAATGTTTGCTCAATGGATTCGGATGGAAATGGATTTTTTTATTTGCTTGCAAGTAAGAAGATGCCCAAAGAGTTGTTGCCATGAAAGAGACCATTTTAGTAACAACTAACAGGTATTCCGTGAAAGTTTTAACTGGATACCTATCTCGGTTTAAAATATAGAGTTGTGTGACAAACAAACGGATAGACACACAAACGGTGAAGGCAGGGCCGTCTTAACCATATCAGGTGCCGGGGTGCCAAAATCAGCTTGCGCCCCCCCTTGCCAACAAAAATAAATTAAACTTAATTTTTGTGTTCCATTTTTAAAGGATGATTTCCATCAATTTTTTCTAATGGTTTTTTTTTTGAGGCGGTGACGTGGTGGGTTACAGCGCTTGAGCGTTGCGGTTATAATGAGTGATCAATGATGAACTGATCGGCTTGCGCCCCCTAAGACCCTGCGCCTGGGTGCCACGCACCCCTTGCACCCCCGGGTAAAGACGGCCCTGGGTGAAGGCTTAGTCATGGTCCCGTTGGCACCTCTTACGGGTACGAAACCCAAAAATAAATCAAATATACTTTACCTGACGGCCATTGTTTCACCATTAAAATTCTAACTTAGAAAATAAATACCTGACCTGAATATCTGACCTGAATATCTGACCTGAATATCTGACCTTGATATATTCAGTGATAAGCTATCGGTATTCAGAAAGAAAATCACGCTTTCCTTGTCAAGTAGCTTTTAATTTAAATTTTTATATTATAATTTTTTTTTCATTATTGTTTTTATTCTTAACTTTATGTTCATGTTTATTACAAATCTTACTTACTTTAGTCTGTTTTATTTTATCTTAATATTATAGTTTTCAAGGCAGCAAGATATAATAATCAACTCGCTTCCGCCCGCGTCTTCGTCCGCGAGGTATGTCGATAAAAACTATCCTATGTAAGGACAAATTTGGCAGAGAGATAGATTGCATCCCGGGGAAGGCCCCGGGATGCAATCTATCTCTCTGCCAAATTTTATCGAAATCCGTTCAGTGGTTTAGGCGTGAAAAGGTAACATACAGACAGACAGAGATACTTTAGAATTAATAATATTAGTATGGATGTTCTGCACGCCGTAATTGTCATGTACAGCCGCCAGCACATCAAGCTACTACAATCTGTCAATTTTCTTTAATAGAATTTCAACTTTATCGCTAAAGCATTAAGTTTAAAGTTGATTGGGAAAGTTTTACAGTTTCGGGTAGCATGATGTGCTGGCGTCTGTACATTAGTCCAGACCAGCCATCCATTTTTTGTCCATTAGTTAGTTGCTAATAAGATTATTCTAGCATAAGTTTGATGTACAGTCAACAAAAGTAGACTGTACGTGATATGACTGTGCTTTTTTAAATAAATAAATAAATATTCCTTGAAAAAGATTCATTCTTATCACTCCAGAAATAAATATAATATTTTCTTTGTCCGAACATTTCATAATTCCCTAGGGATGTTCCCTAATTTCCCATGTGACTGCCATTTATTCCCGATGAGTATCGCATCCGTCTAACTTACTAATAATTGCTTGCAAGACTTTTAGGACTTCGGTCATGAGATGATTGATTAACAAAGTGATGTGGGATTCTTAGATATAACTACTGACCGGTTTTTCGGTTTTTCTCGGCTGTCATATTGATAATGCAACCACTCTCTGGAGATAGCTTATTACGTGTGGAATGTGGCACATATCACCGTTACGCAATTCGATAGGTACCTACTGTATAAAAACCGAATAAATCGTCATTTCGGCAACTCATTTGTAGTCTCAACCGTAAATTTATTTTACCGTGTAAAAAAAATCGAAAATATTTGATATTATTTTTTGTGGAGTCAACGACCTTTGGTAGTGCAGTTACTTGAAGAAAAAGTTGAGAAAACCAGTGTTTTTAGTCTCTTTTCTTAATCAGTCTGTAAACCCTACAACCTAAATTCACATCGCGGAAAGCAATAAATATCTTGATTAGAAGCAATAAATATTTGGACATATCTAAGTGCTATTTTGATACAAAACAATTTGAATGAAAAGAGAACAAAAGCGCATTAAGGCTCCTTCAAACAGGCACGACACGACACGCGACACAAAGGCACCGCAAGTCGCGCAACGAGCATGCCTTTGTGTCGCGCGCGATTCGCGTCGCGCGTCGCGCCTGTTTGCAGGAGCCTTTACTGTAATACAATCTTATGTTTTTGGCTCTCTTTTAGAAGTCGTTTTTCTTATTGAAGCAGCCTGCAGCCAAGTCAGGTGAAGATGATATGTCCTTCCCTGGGATACAGTCTATCTCTCTGCCAAATTGTATCGAAATCCGTTCAGTGGTTTAGGCGTGAAAAGGTAACATACAGACAGACAGAGTTACTTTCGAATTTATAATATTAGTATGGATTCTATTTTGACCGTCTTTATAGGACCATTACTATAATCCGATATCAGACGCTTCACTTTTTGTAAATGTTTGCCTTTCATTCGGACATCTTTCACTCGAAGCGAAACGTTTGAACACAAAAAAAGTGAATAATGACATCACTAGTGAACAGCCGGTCGATTCTGTAAAAATCTCACCGTGAAAACTTAGGTGAAGTGAGTTTGTTTTTGCTAGGAATTGACACTATTGACAGCTCACTCCACGCTCACTTCACCTAAGTTTTCACGGTGAGATGATTACAGAATCGCACTGCTGATCCAACGATTTTGGATTTCGGCACTCTGAAAGCAGCGAATGAACAGTTCATTCCTTTAGATTTTTATCGGTGTCCTGTCAACGTAGAATGAAACAAATACGAACGTCCAGCAAACTCATGGTAGAGCTACTGTAAAGAATGACAAATCTACTTGTCAACATTCGAAATCAAGTTTCTAGTTATGCGGGTGTAACGGCAGGTAAATATCGTGAGAACAAAAACAAAGGACAATGAGGGTTTTCTGAAATGACGTTCGCTAGGTGGCAGCACTGGCACGTCAGGTCCAGGCATCTGTCAAAGAGCCTATATTTTCTTTAGTCATGACGGAATGATGAACGAATGAATGAATCGAATGATCAACGTCGTCATTTTGTATTGGGAGACCTCTTGTCACAGTGGTGTCAACTGGTGTCGTAAATTTTCACGAAAACCCTCATTCAAATTTTTAAAACATGTTGCCCAAAGTTAAAACCAATGGTAATTGATAGAAGATCTATCAATTACCATTGGTTGGTCGTAATGTTTACTATGGCACCAAAAACATCTATCACGGTAAACAAAAGATACAGCCAATAGAAAAAAAAATAGTATACAATTGATTACAATTGTTTTTGATTATGCTACATTGATTCTCTTACGACTTACACGCGAACGATGCCGCGGGCAGAAGCTAGTAAACCAATAAAGACACGATATCGTATTTAGTTTTCTAATTATCCGCGGTGAAGTGTTACAACTCGAGTTATAAACCAATTATAAGCTCGAACTAACCCTAACTGGGATTGGAGGGCAAAACTATTTAAATCCGATGACTCATATAATTGATTACTATTTCTCTATGGAAAAGTTTGTATATTACTCTAAGTTTGGTCGTTAACACTGTTTGATTGGCAGAGTATAAATAATATAGTGGCTTGTTATGACTTTATGAGCTATAAAACTATGGTTATATGGAGTAGGGGAAGACCAAAGACACGACGGATGGACTGTGTAAATGATGATTTATGGTTCGAAAAGGGGGGGGGGGGGGGTGGGGCTACTGAGGTGACTTCTAATAAAGAAGTGTGGAATAAAATTATTTTGTATCGCCGACCCCAAAATTAATTGGGTTAATGGCAGGAAAATGATGAGCTATGAGAAATGTTTGCTGTGTACTCCTGGACTTTAGATACTTAAGTATAGTAAAATTGCGCAGTGCTGCACACCCCCACCCTATTTCAATATACCTACACAAATATCATCTTTATTTTAATGACAATTAAGTTGATTTCAGAGTGACTAGCACTATTGAAAAAGTTATAAAAATGTTTGAAGTTGTAGCGTAAACTGAACTTTATGCTTATGCTTTAGCGAATAAGTAGAAAAAATATGAATTAAAGAAATTTGACAAATTGTAGTAGCTCGATGTGCTGGCGTCTGTACCTACCTATATCGATTATATTAAAAATGATAAAAAAACAACCACAATTATTTACTTTTACATAATTTTTATAATAATTAGGAAAAATGACAAAGAAAATGAGAAAAATTAAAAAAATGCCGTGATATCTTCGAAATAATTATGCATCCGAGTCGAATTTAAATTTAATGTGATTTTTGTGGCTGTATGTCTGTCGTAGAAATTCGTAGAATGGCATGGCACTAAAATGCTCATCTGTGAGACGAGAACAATTTTTTATTATTTCTGTAACTGAGAATTGAAAAAGTTTGCTCGCATAAATAAGAGCTGCCAAAAATCACAAATAATTGCTGAGCAAACTTTTTCAATTTCGTTAAAATTAGATGCCAAACTACTATAAAATTGAACAAGATCATTGATTTCATAAAAACAGTTTTTGATAGTGCCGTTAGGTTGAAGATCAATCACATTCATTTATAAATTACTCGGCAAGTCCTCAATATCGCATGACAAATGGTTTGCAAAAATCATCAATTATTTCAGTTTGTCAGAAACCTTCTCGAATTCACTAAATCTGTCGTTGAACTGATTTTGTAGCTGCATTAAAATGCATTTCATTTTATAATTTTTCCAATGAAAAGTTGTTCTAACTTCCTCGGCAGCTTTTTACATTCGTACAATTAGCTTTTTCTCGTCTACTTGTATTATGAAGAGCTTGTTTTTCATTTGGAATGACTTTACGTCAGTGTGCGTATCAGATACTAATTTATTTTTTCCTTGAATTCTTATATTCAGCATATTTAACTCATGAGTTAAATCCGAGGTCTATTATCCATTGAGGATCTGTAAGTTTTGGAACAGATTTCCCTTTTTCGATCATAAAAGTACTCAGCGCGGCAGTCGTATCGAGGTTCCAGAAGAACAGTGCCCGATCGTTGAAAGTGAACATAAGTGGTTGGCTGAGATTAAAGATTTCCCATTAGAGGTAATAACACGCTTAGATAAGCAGGAAAATGTAATTATACTTGTTCATCCGGTCGATTCTGTAAAAATCTCACCGTGAAAACTTAGGTGAAGTGAGTTTGTTTTTCTAGGAATTGACACTATTGACAGCTCACTCCACGCTCACTTCACCTAAGTTTTCACGGTGAGATTTTTACAGAAAAGCACCGCAGGAAGTATGTTGCAGTACGAAATCCGAGTTGCAAATGCTACGAAAATGAATGCATGACGGTACTTGAACAAAATGTTGGGAAGGTAGATGCACTAGAAAACCAACTAAAAGTGCTAATTACTCGAAATCAACTCAAATTCAAAGCATTTATTTCAATTAAATCATTTATAGGCACTTTTGAATTGTCAAAAAGTTGGTCAGTCAGGAAATATGAAGCTAGTTGCCCATTCCAAAGCGTAGGTATTATACCTATGGAGAAGAACGGGCAAGAAACTCCAACATTCGGAAAACTTGATTAATACTTCAAAAAATTCAGAACCCTCGGATAGAACAGTGAACACCTCACAAAAACATGCAACATTTGCGGAGGCGGTACATAAAAACTCGCAGATAACATTGTCAACGTTAACGCCGCTTGCGTATCAAAAACCGGTGTGGCCACGACACCTGTGGAACGAGCGGTGATACAAGTGAGTAAGGAAATATCACATTCACAGGCAAATCAACAATCGTACGAAAAAAGTCGGTCGAACGGCCAATGATTCATGTAGGAAATGAAGTTTTACAGGAAAAAGAACAGTCCTTAATTATGACCGCTGACGGAATGGACGGCAAAGAAGAAAATATTGAGGGTTGGACAACAGTTCATAAGAAAAAAGGAAAACTTCAGTCTAAAGATGTTAAGAGAGGCATAATGCAAATGAAATGGAAATACAGGCGATGGAGCGGAAGAAATATCTCCATGTATGGCGGTTGCATCCGGAAACTACAGTTGAAAAATTAACAGCTCATGTAAAAAATGTCTGCAGCTCTAAAGTTATGGTGAAGATTGAAAAGATAACGCATAAGACGGAGAGAGATTATGCTTCTTTTATTATTGGCATTTCGGAGGGATTCTATGCCAAAATATGTCAACTGGAAGTATGTCTTTTAAACGCGGAATTTTGCGAATGGATCTGTTTTCGGAGGACAAAAGTAAACCCCATGAAGACAAGTAGAAATATTGAATTTATCAAAATGTAAGAGGTTTACGTATGAAAGAAAAAATGTTTTATGAAAATATACAATCATCGGGCGTCGATTTATTCGCTATCACAGAAACTGGTTGTTGTACAGAACGCTGAGTTAATACCACCCGGATTTAAAGTACTAAGATGCGATCGAATAGATGGACGGAAGCAAGGAGGCGCGCTTCTCGTGGCCACACACCGGCTTGAACACGAAGTGTAACGGTACCTGGGACGTCAACATCAATACTTATACCTACGTTTGAATTAGTTTCTGCTACCGTGCATGCTCAAAATAAATATTTGTTTTTGTGTTGTGTTCTGTATATCCTACCAAATGGTGATGAGAGTGAATATATGATGTTATTTGGGTTATTGGAACAGCTATTAACCTACATTCATGTAATGTCAACATTTTAAATTATTATGAATACTTTCTTTCTTTTTTCGAATCCATTCAGCGAAATCAGAGGGGTAATGAGAATTGCCCCTCTGATTTCGCTAAAAGAGTGTGAACGTTCACACTCTGATCTAAGTCTCTTAATCTGTCAAAAATTCCATTATTTTCCCTACATTTTTGACAAGTTTTTGACATTGATTGTCGCTGAGATGAGATTGCGACTAGATTTTGAACGTTTTTAATTACGGGAATTGGCCTTCAGCAGTGCGATTCTGTAACTATCTCACCGTGAAAACTTAGGTGAAGTGAGCGTGGAGTGAGCTGTCAATAGTGTCAATTCCTAGCAAAAACAAACTCACATCACCTAAGTTTTCACGGTCAGATTTTTACAGAATCGACCGGCTGGTACCAAACTGCAATAATCGTCAGTTGGATTTGGTGCTTTGTTCCTTAATTCTAGGTGATGACATAATCGTGAGTGAAGCGGACGAGGCGCTAGTGCCGATCGATTCGTATCACAAGCCTCTCTCGATCTGCGTGCCGCATGCCGGTGAGAAACCGCGGGCGCACTGGAAATTCTCCAGCCGCTGCTGCCGTCTCCCCACCTCACGGTAGCGTAGGAGACACAGCGGGGTGGAATTTCGCTAAAGCGGATGTCAAGTTATTGTATTCGCTGCTGTTGGGTATTGATTGGAGTCCAATTTACGGTATACTGGAGCCAGACTATGCGTTGAATTATTTTTATGAAACTGTTAATAATATTATAAAATCCGAAAACCGGTGAACTTTTCGAAAAAAATCTTTTAAATAAATTTAACAGATTGTAGTAGCTTGATGTGCTGGATTCTGTACATACATGAAAAGCAGACTAGTTTTTTAACTTCGTTTATATTTTAATGTATTCCTTTATATATTTATATTTAATGATTTTCTCGTGCACGTTACGTCTTTCATATCCGTCGTCCTTGTCTGTCCTTCTATCCCTTTCGCACAGTGTCGTCATACCCATCCTCTAACATCCCTCATAACTTGTGTGTTGCCACTTTATTATTAATTCCCACATTGATACTTAAAATAAAGTTTAATAAAAAAAAAGACGTACCTGTGTAGTGGGGTTGACGACGAAGGCTCGCACGTATGACCCGATATACGCTGGCGTTGCGAATAGTGCTGCCAGTATCCAGATGCCGATCGCAGTCGCCACTGTCAGCCGGGTAGCGCGCTTGCTCCCTCCTAAGGACAGGAAGAAAGGCATAATCAATCCTCAAATAATTCTCATTAAGTTTTCCTACAAAAATGATTGAACACTATTATAATGATTGCGCCTCTTTTTGTGAACCTCAAATAACTTCTATTTTGAGGGTTTAAAAATAATAAATAGCGAAGTAACTGCGGTCGACTTGCTTGTGGCGCTTGCCTGCCGCTCCCGCAGTGCCATTCGCTTCGCTCGCTCGGCTCGCGCACGGTTGGTCACAGAACCTAACCTAAACCATTTTGGCCAGGGTGCCTTAGCTTAGCTACTGTTAGAGCTTTTAGAGTTTCATACATTTGAAAAAGCGTACATCATTAAAAGGTCAATAAGTTTCTAGAGGATTAGTAAATATTTGACAGGAAGAAACTTCATTGATGGGTATACGAGGTAAGTTGAAGTACGAGTAAGATCTTATGAATTTCTTCGTTCTGTAGGGTATCTTAATTCTAATAATACAGCCAGTGTATGAAGCCGTGGTTTAGTAGCTGTTTCTTAAATGTTGATCGTGTATTGACGCCAGCACATCAAGCTACTCGAAACTGTAAAATTTTGCCAATCAAGTTTGAACCTAATGCTTTAGCGATAAAGTTGAAAATCTGTTAAAGAAATTTGACAGATTGTAGTAGCTTGATGTGCTGGCGTCTGTACATATAAATATTGCTTTTTGTATGGATCGGCAAATTTTATTTCCTTAGGTAAAGATTGTTCATATTCATTCATCAATCATCAGACTGTCATCTGGGTAAGGTATCATCAGCCTAAAGCAGTCCACTTCTGATCATAGGCCTCTCCAATTGCACGCCATTTAGCTCGATTCTCTCTCAAGCTCAACTATTATCCAGATGCTACCAGCCACCCTGCGAAATTCCTCGCTCCACCTAGCTCGAGGGCGTCCTAACTTACGTTTGCCGATTCGCGATCTCCACTCAAAACACGTATACCCCATGTATTGTTTAAGAGAAGTATTTATAAGTAATCAGGAACGCACCCCTGTTAAGTGGCAACACGTATCTACGATCCGGGGCGCTAACCATAGCGTTCCTTATGTGGCAACCCTCTCTTGCTTGCCAACCGTCACGGGGCACGGACTAGATTCGTTTATTTTGTCCCTACTAGTTTTAATTGGTTATATTATGTGCTAAATATATAGTGTATCTTAACTGTGAATTATAATACGTGTGGCAATTACAATATTAACTCTAAGTTGTAATTTCACTTCCGATCTTCGATCACAACTTCACCTCCAATACGCGTAAGAGGAGACAGGTAGACCACCTTCCACCTGTCTCAAAAAATACAAGTTAAAAGTAATGGTCGACAGATGGCGCTACGGCTGTCGGGCCCTACGTCACCGTTACATACGTTTTTAGAATACGTTAATACCATGTCCCTTTTCCTCAAAATGTTAAGTTTTTGCGCGCGCGGGAGATTTATGTTTTCATCCATGTCAACTATCGCAGACTTTTGGGTTTAATAACTGACGCTAACTGACGCTGTATGTTTGCGTTAACATACAATGTGATTATCCGCTTGGTATTAATCTCAGGGTCTACGGGTACAATATATAATAGGTGCTAAGTCTAATATACATACGGGTAAGTATTGAATGTAGGCATGATCGACGTATCCGGTATTTCTGAAATTCTGATCGACTGATACCTACTTTTATGTTATGTATGTCTGTATTTCCCTTTACAAACTATATTGTGAGGAAGTAATAATATTGCGATGTGAAAGCATGCGTCATATCCCCGATATTTGTATTGACATACGTTATTACAAATATTAATGTTCCAATATTAATGTTTACGATATGTATTATGTGGTACAATATCAGATTAGCAATAACTAATCTATACATATAATTTAAAGGCGCTTTTCGTGTTTGTCT
Source organism: Luperina testacea (assembly GCA_927399505.1). Taxonomy (NCBI): domain Eukaryota; kingdom Metazoa; phylum Arthropoda; class Insecta; order Lepidoptera; family Noctuidae; genus Luperina; species Luperina testacea. Next base: position 4,053,070 of record OV656774.1, read on the forward strand.
GTTGTTCTTCGAAATTTCACAACGTATTTTGATGCGGTCAACGTATGAGAATAAGTTACATGCAGCGTGCCGCTTTAATAGCGATATTAATTTAACATCATAAAACGATTTTTATTTCATTAAACGTTACTATTTATTTTCAATTTTCTAAAAAAAAAAAAAACATCTTTGAGCAAACTGTAGTGCAGGGGTCATTTGTCGTGGTCACGGATCATTTATCATCAAAGCAAAGATTAGGCGAATTGAAGGAAAGAGAGAGAGAGAGGTGACCGACGACCGTGTACCGAGGCAGGCGGTAGTTTTCAAATTACGAATTCTTTTATGTAATTACGATTTTTTTTATTTTTTATGGTTACTAGCCTCCAGGCCAGTAACCATAAAAAATTATAACAACGACACGGGTAGGGTAGGGCTAGAGCCCTACCCGTGTGATAAATTAATGTCGCCATTGTAGCGGCACGTTGTCTAGGTAATAAAGAAATTTCGTTGTTTGATCAAGTCATAAAAACCGTTCGAAGCAGTGGAGGGTCGCGAGTTTAATATGATCGAAAGAAATTTCACATGATCATAACTTTTAAACCAATACTCAGAGTTTTGAATAGCCAAAACGGAATCGATTTAAAAAAATGGTCAGTGATCCGAAAGCCAATTCCCGTAATGAGGGTTTTCTGAAATGACGTTCGCTAGGTGGCAGCATTGACACGTCAGGTCCAGGAATCTGTCAAAGAGCCTATATTTTCTTTAGTCATGACTGAATGATGAACGAATGAATGAATCGAATGATGAACGTCATCATATATTTTATATTGGAAGACCTCTTGTCAAAGTGGTGCCAACTGGTGTCGTAAATTTTCACGAATACCCTCATTGAAAACGTTTAAAATCTAGTCGGAATTTCATCTCAGCGACAATCAATGTCAAAAACTTGTCAAAAATGAAGGTGTTTTTGACAAATTGAGACAGATCAGACTGTAAACTTTTTTAATATAACGAGAATTGCCACGCAGGCATGTTTTATTTGTTTATCAATGTAATAACAATGGGTATAGTTCTTAGAAAAACACAGGTTTAAGGCTCCTTCAAACAGGCGCGACACGACACGCGACACTAAGGCACCGCAAGTCCCGCAACGAGCGGTGCCTTTGTGTCGCGCGCGATTATATCGAGTGTCGCGACTGTTTGTAGGAGCCTTTATGCTGTAAGTCACTTTTCTGACTGTACTTAATAAACTAAGTAGGTAAATAAAAACAAAGGATTTATAATTTGACTAGATAGGACTGATTTTCGGTTTACGTAAAATTAGGTAAAACAAAACTAGTTTTTAATAATGAAAAGCAACAAAGTCCTTGTCTTTTGACAGTACAGAAAGTTTTACTGCGTGACGTTTGTGTCTGAAGTCTGTCATCTCAACAAACAACTCAACCCACGCTATACCTAAAAGTACTTGAGCTGTCAAATGAAAGCCATTGTATTTTATTTGCAGAACGCTATCGCTACTAAGTATATTCTGGCTGAATTTGAATATGTCACAGTCTTTTAAAACAAAAAATAGGCATTCTGGCCGAGATGACATAAGAAATTCTAAATCTAAATACAAACTGACAGATGGCTTGCTGAGCGCCTAAAGCCTAATGACTTAACATCCTTCGAAACACGCTAGGCGACTATCAAAGGCGCCAAGTTCGCAGTACTCGGGGTGCGAAAATTCTAGAGCATTCGTTTCACTTCGCTACTCGCAAGGTGACTCGCTAGGCTCTAGTCGCTAAGTATGCCACCTGTCAGTGCGTACGTAGCCATAATGTTTTGAAAATGTCAACTTTTATTTCTGAAAATGTAGTGTGTTAGCGTAAAACGGGTACAGATTGGTGAACCGTAGGGATGGGCCGAAATTCGTTTCACATTAGATTTAACTGAACTTTGGAATTTGGCCGGATTTCGGTTCAAATGACAAACAATTCGAAACAAGAAAATATTAAAATAACTTAAACGTTTTGACTAAAATGATAAAACTAAAACAGTAAAATATAATAATATTGTATGTTAGTTGTTACTTATTTAACAATGACCAAACCAATTCTATGTATTAACAGATGCATTATCAATTTTGACATAATTCATTAAATAATAATTTTCATAAATAAATATTTTTTTAAATTTATGTTAGCTATTCATTCAATTATACGTAATAATTACTATTGTTTTGTTATTTTAATTGTAATAAATATTGATTTAATTTTAAAATAGCAAACTGTTGATTTAATCGATTTAATTATTAACTTTTAAAAGTTGTGAAACGATGACACTCGGTCGACCGCCATCTTGTCGTTTACGCTTATAAAAGCAGGCGGCACAGCGACCGAGAGTCATTCGTTACTTCATCATCGCCTCGTGCACATCAACGATACTGTGGTAACTTTATGTAAGTACTTACCTTCTTTGCTCTGTATGATTTACTGTTATTTGTTAATTAAACTATTTATGAGTATGACTACTGTTCGTGTATTAAACTATTGTGAAATGCTAAATAAGTATTATTAGTTGCTTAAAATACATGCAATATATATGTAAATATTATATGTCATTTCCTAAAATAAACCTACTAAATAATAAACATATATTATATTAATTCACTACCTGAATCTGACTTACCCTTTTAAAATAAGGTGTCTTACATCTCAGAAGTGGGATAGAATCAAATATTTATGTACTCATATGTATATTATATACCTACAGGCTGTGTCGGGGGCATGTAATGATAATTTAAAGGTATATAGGGGATCCTCCAAACAATCCCTAAACTATGAGTTTTGGAACCAAAATTCTAGCAAAATCCGTTTTTTTTTCTGACTCAGTATTTTACTCTGATATATGTACATCCATGCCCTCGAGTATCATACACGCTGTATTTTTACTTTGCAAGTATCTGATAGGTATGTATGTTTATTTTTATTTTATTTCCACTTTTTGCACTTATACATAATATGAATATATACAAATATGAGGAAAACAAGTACTTGTGCTATTTTTTTTTCTTATCCCTCAGGATAATAATGGAACATTCAGGCTCTCCTGTGTTGCCCTCTGGCATCGTATCTAGCCAACAGGAAGTGGGCCAACGTCGCCGCCCCAGCTCGCTGGGTGTATCCAGCTTGAGCCTCCAGCATTCTCCCAGACGGCAAGCACCTGGCTTGGTCCCGAACCGGTTCTTGCTAAGCCCAGCAAGACCAGGATCCAGTAGCCAGCAGCCAAGGGACGAAACGCGAGGCAGGTCTCGCGAACAACAGCAGTCCAGAAGTCGAACGAGCCGTCTGCCAAGAGAGATGCCTCTTGTGCATCGATCACCGCGGCGGTCCCGAAGCCGAACGTGCCGTCGATCAAGAGAGATGCTCTTTGAGCATCGGTCACCGCGGCGATCCCGAAGCCGAACGTGCCATCGGTCAAGAGAGATGCTCCGTGAGCATCGATCACCGAGCCGATCCCGAAGCCGGTCTAGCCATCGGCCCCGGGAAAGGCCTAGGAGGCATCGATCGCCCCAGAGGTCTCGAAGCCGTAACAGCCAAGCAGTCTACCATCAGCGTGGGCAGCGGTCCCGTAGCCGTGACCAGCGGCATTACTCATCTCGCCGAAGTCCCAGCCGGCCTCGGGACATGAGCTGCCTCGGTAGCTGCCGGTGCGGATGCGATAAACACCCGCAACGGGCCATTGAGCAACAAGCAACGGGTGAACATAAGGTTAGTTCAGCATCACCTAATCTAACTAATTACGATAATAATACTTTGAACATATTAGTACAGGCCCTTAAGGCGGTTGCTCCTGACTCAGACAAAGTAAATCCACAAAAAAATACTGTACCCGAGTTCGATCCTGCTAGGAAAGAACAAACTATAACTATGTGGCTACACAAAGTAAACGAGTGCGCCACTATATATGGTTGGTCTGATAGGCAAATTGTACACTTCGCGCTTCCCAAATTAACGGGGGTAGCTAAAAGGTGGTACGAGGGCCTCCCCTCAGTTTTATTTTCTTGGGATGAATGGCAATCTAAATTGCTTGCAGCTTTCCCGTCAGATGAGAACTATGGGCAGATGCTTAGTGATATGCTAGCTAGGCGCGCTAAATTCGGGGACTCCCTAGAAGATTACTTCTACGATAAAATAGCCCTTATAAATAGGTGCTCTATTACCGGAAGAAGGGCTGTAGATTGTGTACTGCATGGCATAGACGACCGCGCTGTTAGGTTGGGCGCAGAAGCGGTACAGTTCGATGATTTAGACAAACTGTTAACTTATTTGAGAAATTCACGTAATGTCAAAATCAATCCTGATAAACGTAATTCTAAACCTCTTCCCCTTAAAAATCCCACCGATGTCTCTCAATCCAGTAATCAATCACAGTCAACTTCGTTTAAAAGGAAAATACGTTGTGCTAACTGTAAGGCTGAAGGACATATAGTTAGTCAGTGTAGTCTTCCTATAAAAAAATGCACTAAATGTCTTAGAATAGGACATGAAACTGAGAAATGCTATTTTAACACATCTACATCTGAAAAATCTGTGAATAGAGTTAGCTTAGATTCTAATTCAGGTCAAAAGTTTTTTAAAACCGCGTTAGTGAACAAAGTTCCTATAGAGGCATTTGTGGATCTGGGTAGTGAATGCTCCATGTTAAAGGAGTCTTATTTTTCAAAATTAGGAATCAAAGACATCGAACTCGATGGTTTACCTATTTTAAAGGGGTTTGGCAATTCTTTCGTAACAGTTTTAGGGAGAATCAATGCACATATTGAAATTGATGGTATAGGAGCGTACACGGAGTTGCTTTTGGTCCCCGATAATGCTATGAAAATGCCACTGATGATAGGTCAAACGTACACTGAGCAGCCACATATCCTAATACATAAAACTTGTGAACGATTCGATATTCTATTAAATCTTACGGATGTAGTAACAAATAATAAAACCGGTTTGCACTGTTTAGAGTCTGTTACAATATCGGGCCTGACTATTGTGAAAGTTTATACTAATCCAAAATTTACTGGGGTGTTGTTTGTCGAGGGTGGCTTAAGAACTAAAAATGGTATCTATCATTATATACCTACCGGCATCTATGAGTTTAATGAAGCTGGTAATGGTGCAATTGTTATTAATGGACTAAATTCTAAAACATTTTCTGTTATAAAAGATGATTTGGTTGCCCGTGGTAAAATAGCATATGAAGAGGCCAAAAGAGACATACTCCGCGTAACGGCCCAAGGCCATCAAAGTCAATCTAGGCTCATTACATTATCAGATTTACACATTGATGACCACTTAGACCAATCTACGTCTAACAGCCTTTTACTGCTCCTGAATAGATTTCGTAACTGTTTTGCATTTTCAATGTCCGAATTAGGTAACTGCCAAGTATCAGACATGTCAATCTCCTTACAAGACAATGATCCTGTAGTATATAGACCGTATCGGTTAGCCACAAAAGAAAAAGAGATAGTTAGGGAAATGATTGATGAAATGCTTGAAAATGATATTATTAGACCCTCTACCTCACCGTATTCGAGCCCCATAGTTTTGGTTAGGAAGAAAACCGGCGACTATCGCCTCTGCATAGACTATCGTGCATTAAATAAGAAGACAGTAAAAGAAAATTATCCAATGCCTCTTATTGATGACCAACTAGATGTCCTTTCAGGAAATAATTATTTCACAACCCTCGATTTGGCATCTGGTTACTACCAAATTTCTATAAATGAGCAAGACAAGCATAAAACTGCGTTTGTTACCCCTGAAGGCCACTTTGAGTTCAATAGAATGCCTTTTGGCCTCGCTAACGCCCCTGCCACCTTTCAAAGAATCATGCATCAGGTTCTTGGTAGCCTTCGTTATAAAGAAGCTCTAGCATATCTAGACGATATTATTATACCATCACCCGATATTTCAGAAGGTTTAAAGCGACTAGAACTCGTACTGCAGGTTTTGTCTAATGCTCATCTTACTTTAAAACTAGAAAAATGTGTTTTCTTTGGACGTTCCGTAGATTATTTAGGCTTTGAGGTCTCAAAAGATGGTATAAGGCCAGGGTCTAAAAAAATCTCCGCAGTTGAAAATTTCCCTTCCCCGACTAATCAACACCAAGTTCGACAGTTCTTAGGATTAGCTAGTTTTTTCCGACGCTTTGTACAGGGTTTCTCTATACTGGCTAAACCATTAACTCAACTCCTTAGAAAAGATGCCGCATGGGTATGGGGACAGGATCAGAAAAGCGCTTTTGAAACTCTTAAAGATAAATTGGTTCGAAAACCCATATTAGCTTTGTATAACCCAAAAGCTGATACTGAGCTTCATACCGATGCGTGCAAAATAGGCATCGCTGGCATTTTATTACAAAGGGATGATCAGGGCAAGCTAAGGCCAACTGCTTATTTCAGTAGGCAAACTACACCGGAGGAGCAAAATTATTCCTCCTACGATTTAGAGACCCTTGCCCTAGTAGCCTCACTTCAAAAATTCAGGGTTTACCTTGTAGGGATTAGCTTTAGAGTAATTACTGATTGCAATTCATTACGAGCTACATTTTCAAAACGCGATATGCTACCACGAGTTGCCCGGTGGTGGACACTCATGCAAGAGTTCGACTTTAGCATTGAATATAGGGCAGGAGTGTCTATGAGCCACGTCGACGCTTTAAGTCGCAATCCACCTGTCGAACAACAACAAATACAGTATTCTGTTTGTAATATAACTGAATCAGATTGGATTACGACGGTCCAGAATGCCGATTCAGAAATTCAACGAATCATTGGCATTTTAAACGATCCAAATTTAGAAGATGTAACTGATATAAAAAACAATTACAAATTAAAAAACGGTAAATTATTCAGAGTTACTACTGAAGGCGATCGGTGGGTTGTGCCTAAGGGCGTTAGGTGGCAAGTAGTAAAACAAAATCATGACGATATAGGCCATTTCGCTTTAGATAAAACTCTAGAGAAAATAAAACTTTATTTTTGGTTCCCTAAAATGAGACGTTTCGTCAAAAAATATGTTTCATCTTGTTTAGAATGTGCATATTCGAAAGCCTCAGCGGGTAAAAAGCCTGGTTACCTTAACCCAATTGTAAAAGTTAGTCAACCATTTGATACGGTACATTTGGATCACGTTGGACCTTTTGTTAAAAGTACTAGGGGTAACATTTATATCCTAGTTCTCATTGACGCATTTACCCGTTTTATTTATTTGAAAGCAGTTCGTAATACCAGAAGTAGTACTTCCATAAAAGTAATGCGCGAGTACATTGGTATTTTTGGTGTCCCGCGTAGGATTATATCCGATAGGGGAACATCCTTTACGAGTGATTCCTTTAAGTCTTTCACGACTGAGAAAGGTATTATTCATGTCCTTAACGCTGTTGCCACCCCCAGAGCGAACGGGCAAGTCGAGCGTTATAACAGAGTTATAGTAGATTCTCTGACAGCTAAGTGTGTAGGGACCTCTGAAAGTAAATGGGAGGAGCATTTACCCGACGTTCAGTGGGGAATTAATAACACCTTTAATAAAGGAATTAATAGAACACCTGCCGAAGCTCTCTTTGGTATTCGACCCAAGGGTATTAGTGATAGTAAATTGATTGTAGCCATCGACGAAGGTGTTACAACCAATAGCAAAGAGCCTGATCTTAACACCATTCGAGAAGAAATTAGTACTTTCGTTGCTAGTTCTCAACAACAACAAAAAAAAAGATATGATAAATCAAGATCAAAACCTGTACAATTTAATGAAGGAGATTTAGTTAGGGTAGAACGACAAGTGCCTGCTACGGGCAGTAGTAAGAAATTAGTCCCAAAATTTCAAGGGCCTTATAAAATTACAAAAGTATACGAACACGATAGGTATCAGATAGAAGATACCCCACTGACTAGAAAAGGTAATAAGAAATATTCCACCGTGGTTGCGATTGACAAATTAAAGCCGTGGCTTAACTTTTCTCGACCTAATGATAATATTTTAAGTGAGGAGGAATCTGATTAATTTGCATGTTCAACTGATACTCAAAATTATTATGTGCAGAACAAAAAGGTCTGCAAATGTATAAATATTTAAAGTAGTCAGGACAATGAGGCCTGTAACTACAATTAAAATTTGTGTGATACCCAGAACAATGAGGTCTGTGGTTCTTAAGACTAACGGGACAATGAGGCCCTCCTTTTTTTTTCAGAGATATGATTATTATTATTTTTACTTTATTTATGTACTTTGTGTGATACTCAGAACAATGAGGTCTGTGGTTCTTAAAAGACTAAAGGGACAATGAGGCCCTCCTTTTTTTTCAGAGATATGTATTATTTTTTACTTTATTTATGTACCTAGTAGTTTAGCGTAAGGACACACTTAATGTTGGATGGCCGAATCTGTTAGCTATTCATTCAATTATACGTAATAATTACTATTGTTTTGTTATTTTAATTGTAATAAATATTGATTTAATTTTAAAATAGCAAACTGTTGATTTAATCGATTTAATTATTAACTTTTAAAAGTTGTGAAACGATGACACTCGGTCGACCGCCATCTTGTCGTTTACGCTTATAAAAGCAGGCGGCACAGCGACCGAGAGTCATTCGTTACTTCATCATCGCCTCGTGCACATCAACGATACTGTGGTAACTTTATGTAAGTACTTACCTTCTTTGCTCTGTATGATTTACTGTTATTTGTTAATTAAACTATTTATGAGTATGACTACTGTTCGTGTATTAAACTATTGTGAAATGCTAAATAAGTATTATTAGTTGCTTAAAATACATGCAATATATATGTAAATATTATATGTCATTTCCTAAAATAAACCTACTAAATAATAAACATATATTATATTAATTCACTACCTGAATCTGACTTACCCTTTTAAAATAAGGTGTCTTACATTTATATACATGTGTTAAATGAAATCTTATTACCTACTAGTATATTTAAAATGTACCAAGGGCCGGTTATGGTGCGAAAACACTAAGGATTCTGAGTTATCTAGCAGGAGTCTGTTACGATTTTGTTTGTATGCATTTCCTGCCTCTGCGAAAAGTTGCTCAACATATAATAAGCTTCCAGGAGGCGATAAAAATGCATAAGCCAAAAAACTGTGTAGCGCAATTAAAATGACCCTAGTTCGGCCAAACTTTTTAGTTTCACCAAATGTTCGGCCGAACTTTTTAGTTTCATCGAATTTTTGACCGCTGTTCGTATTCAGTTCAAACCACGTTTGGCCCATCCCTAGATACCTATTATCTTATTGAGTTAAAGAAAAAGCAATCGTGGATTTGGATAAAAATATATGCTTCGTAGCCCCTCACTATTATATCAACAAGAGCTCAATAAAACAGCTGTAGCCTTTCACTATTAACGATTTGCGTTATTGTTGTCATTGTTTAGTGTTGCCATAAACCAGACGTAGCAAACAGTTGCCAGTAAATAACAGAGGTCGTAAATCTAGGAGATTTATTTCTGTTAGGAGGCAGGTATAAGGAAAAATTAACTGACATTTTACGTAGTTTATAATTGTATACATAGTCCCCATGAATAATTATGCTTTTATTTTGTTGTTCCCATTGGGGAAAAGTGTTGTTTTTGGAAGATAGGTGCTGTGCTTGTTTTTTGCGTATTGTGCGAATTTCACCATATAATGTTTCCACTGCAGGGATACAGACCTCTCTGTGAGAGGGGAGTGAAAGAAAGAAAGAAAGAAAGAAAGAAAGAAAATACATTTATTTAGCACAGACTAAGAGACACACAAGAGTGGGCCGAGTGGGCCGTAATCCACCACGCGGGCCCAGTGCGGGTTGGTAGATGAATTCTAGGTTCTTGGACGTCCCGGTTTCATCACAATGTTTTTCTTCAGCGTTTTGAGAGCAGTGGTGATGAAATAATTTACACAAAGTAAAGCGCCTGTCTGGATTTGAACCTCCGACCTGCAACTCTTAAGTCGCGGTTGATACCACGTCCCACTGTAAGGCAATGCCTCTTATACCAGAGAACAGGGGGCCTAAAAAGGCCACTTTGGCAGAATCATAAAAGGATAACATTATGAATCATACTGGACAGTTAACTGTTAAGTTAATCGTATCAAATCCCATTGGTGAAGAATTTTACAGTTATTTTTTTTTGTCTGTGCTAAAATACCAATCAATCTAATTCACATCAAATCCCAATCTCTTTTATTACCTATACCTAAGTACGTAGTGCAGCGAAAAAAAGAAAAACACGGACTGTCTTCGCCATATTATGATTTATAATGTTCTCCTTTTACGATCCTGCCAAACTTTTTAGGCACTCTGAACTTACAGAATCTGAAATAAAATCTCGAAATCTTTCAATAGTGTATTTGACTATAACCACGTCGTTAGAAGCTATATAGACAATCTGACAACGAGTCTTATCTATATCTTATATAATATATCTTAACTAAAAAAAAAAAGATAACCACAAAAGAAAGATAACATAATTATTATTCTTATTCATACCGGAGTAGGTACTGTAGTTACGTACCTAAACGCAAAATTCAATTCAGCATATTAAATCGTGAAGTAATAACACTTGGGTATATAACAAAAGTACAAAACTACAATTTAATGTTAATACTGCGTCTGACAGCCCCACCAATCGACTTCAAGTTCAAGTCGATTGGTCAAAGCGTTTTTCTCATTGGTTTTTCTTGTGTTATTTCGATGTTTTTTACATGTTGCCACAACATGCTCTTTGACAAGGCCAAGTGTTTACGTAAGGCGTACTACATACATATTTAGGCACGATTCGGCCCAGCCGGGAGGAAAATTATGCCTACATTCGGTTTTGCCACCAGGCCTGTACTGTAACATACCGAACCGAACGTGTAGTGTGTAGCACCCCTTAGGAAAAATGTTTTTGAAAAAACGTTCTTTTTCACCCTATCGTGAAGTTATTTAGATGCATAATTATGCAATATTCAAAGGAATTACAGGACAAGGGAGGTTAAGCATTTATAGGTAAATTCTATTGATTGATATTTTATGAAATATAGTCATTCAATAGGATTATAATATGAACTTGAGGATTTTGGATTGAGAGGGTGAGGGTGATTGAGGGTATTGATGATTTTAATAATTATAATTCTATAAATACTTTCTTGTTAGGCTCGTGAATTATATTTTGTTCAACATACTATAATCGCCCGTGGCTAAATAATAACAGCCGCACAGGTCGATCGATTAAGGTTAAGCTACGCTTGCCGCGGTTGGTCTGTGGATGGGTGACCATCTTTACATACCGTGACCCCTCCGTGCCTCTGAAAGCACGTTAAGCCGTTGGTCCCGGCTGTCATTCGTGGATCTTTGACAGTCGTTACGGGTAGTCAGAAGCTCGAAAGTCTGACAACGAGTCTTACCAAGGGGTATCGTATTATCCAGTAACTGGGGTGTGGAGGTCAGATAGGCAGTCGCTCCATGTAAAATACGGGTACCCAGCTGCATTCAGTTAGACTGGAAGCCGACCCCAACCCGTGCTCAAAACGAGGGACTTCCTGGACAGCACGCTGGTCATACTCCTGGGTCCCATACCCCAACTCCTCCATACAGCCCTGACCTAGCACCGTGTGACTTCTTTTTATTCCCGAAAATAAAAAATCAATCAAAATTCTATGTAAAACGGCAATTTCATAGGTAAGGACCTAATATAATGACTAACATGGATATAACTATCGATATTTGTACCCAAAAAGTACGAAGAGGGGAAAGTTTTAGATTTACAACTTATTGATGTAACATCTGAGTCGTATGGCCTGCAACATCGTGGGATGCTAAAATCGGAAGCTCTGTAAGTCTCCCTAACGAATTCCTGAAGCGTAGCGTTGACGTAAGCATAGAATAATAAGCTCGACTTATAACACAGTACAACGTACGTGGAATATGTATGAATAGCAGAGTATTAGGCTTTATTTACTCTTGGAAAGTTTCCTGAATGTGGCGAGAAAATATTATGATTACGTCATCTGCCTAGCCTTTTCCCAACTATGTTGGCGTCGGCTTCCAGTCTAACCGGATCCAGCTGAATACCAGTATTTTACATGGAGCGACTGCCTGTCTGTCCTCCACAACCCAATTACTGGGTAATACGATTTGACATCATGTCATTCGTGGATCTTTGACAATCGTTACGGGTCGTCAGATGCCCGAAAGTCTGACAACCAGTCTTAGTAAGGAGTATCGTATCACCCAGCAACGGGGTTGTGGAGGTCAGATAGGCAGTCGTTTCATGTAAAATACTGGTATTCAGCTGCAGCCGGTTAGACTGGATGCCGATCCCAATACAGTTGGAAAAAGGCTAGGCATCTACCTAGCCTTTGAGTTCGGGTAACGTGAGTAGGTATATGGATGCAAGTTTAAAAAAACGAACGTTAAAAAAAAAATTGAGTTGTCGATTGTATCGTTAATGATAATAATTACGTTACTAGGCAGAATGGTCTGCTTGCGTTCATGAAACAGTTCCAGTATAATTGAGTCCTTACTTAAGATTTCAGCACATAACATGAAAATTCAGGCGCATTTCTATTGTTGCTTCAAGTAGATACCTATCTAAGTATCTACATAGGTTTGTTTTCCTCGTTTTGAATACATCGCAGTAACATAACGGAAGAAGCTAAATATTTAATGAGTAGGGTTATCGTTAAATCATTTAGATGTCGGTATAATAATATTCCTTAATATACTGAAAGGTTGTCCACTAAAGTCAACTTTATGTAGTGCAGGCTGGATATAATTTAGCTCTGGCTCCATTCAAACATTCAAGCAAGTTTAGAATGGGGTGTCAAATGTTTTATTAGGTTTTTTTTTGTTTAGGAAAAATAAGTGCTAGTTTAGTCGGAAATATGTAAAGACGACGTTCAGTCAATATAAAATTAAAGAAATCCTATCGTTGTTTAAATTCTTTGAAAGGCTCATCCAGCTCTTTACAGTACATAACTACGTACACTTGACTGGTCTCCTAAAGTTAGTTGACATTTTTCCACTTTAGCTGTGATGCCACATTATGATTATTAAAAATATATAATCAGGTAATCCTAAGTAATTGTTTATGATAAGTCAAAGGTATTTGAATTAGACAATGAAAACGTTAGGTATAGCAGTACAAATATTTGGATCATTAGAACCATAAATCATAATTGTGGTGTGTCACAGCTGAAGTGAAAAAATGTCAACGAACTCTTGGAGGCCACTGTATATCGATTCCACACTTAAAAGTCAACACGAACTCTTTTTTTTGCAATTAGCAGGTCAGTGTCAGGTTGTAACTTATGATTCGCAAAATATGATTCGCGACCGTGACAAATACAGTGTAAAGACCCATTACAAAAGGAATCCGCTAACGTCACCGCGAGTGCCCCAGGAGCTTCTAGTATGAAGCCTATGCCAAAAACGGTATCGAATAAAAAAAAAAATTAATTCGAGTATCATTGACTCATAGTAGAAATAATACACTCATACAGTCACATTAAATACACAACACTACAAATTCAATTCAATTCAAAATAACAATAATAAAAAATAATCACAAATACTCGTGAATTAACATTTTACATTAAAAAAAAAAACAAAAAAAACATGTGTGCAATTCACACGTGGTAGAAGTGAAACCTTCAAAAACACTGTATTAAGGCTCGTACACACAGGCGCGACGCGACACGCGACACAAAGGCACCGCAAGTCGCGCGACGAGCGGTGCCTTTGTGTCGCGCGCGATTCGCGTGGCGCGTCGCGCCTGTTTGCAGGAGCCGTAATGCTTCCTATCTCATTTTCTCCCACGTTAAATCTTATGAATTTACATGTCTCTTTTTACTGTCGCTTTTTCGTTTCATAAACCAATATAAATTTTCAAAATCACAACGATGCTAAAGAAGTTTTCACTTCAAAAACAAAGAGGATTGTTAGTCGCATCAGAATAGGGCTGATGATGAGGGTTTCGTGACGGTGCATAGGAGGAAGCGCCGATCGCGAACGAACAAGAACTACTGCGACAAAGCTCCTACGGAGCCCGACGTCACCTTGCGTGGCGCAAAGCCGATCACACCGGTGTAAATCTCCCGCCTACACTACACCACTAAGGCGGAGGACATCGTGGAGAACGTGCGCCAGAAAATTACTTAGGTATAGGTACTTACATTAGTTTAAGAACTTAGTTATTAAGGTTAAATAAAAAAAGGTTATTATTTTTTGCTTTTCAGTTTTATCCGCGGCTTAACTTTTTTGTTAAGAAGTTTTTATTTTATAATTTTTTGTGGCCATAATTTACTAATTACTACATGCTTAATTTCTGATTACTTTTTAAAATAGCTAGCTACCTCCCTTACTTTAGCTATTAACTGTTATAAAATCCTACTTTAACTATTATTTGTTGTATAATATAAATACTTAAAAAAGTAAACAGGTTTTATATGGGTAGGCCTACAAAAAAATGCTGCTTGAATGAGAAAAATATATTTAGCGAACGTATGAATGCTATAAGAAAGCAAATCTATGTGATCATTACGTAAACGGAAGGAAACTCGCTTGCTAATGTTATTAGCAATCAATAAGCGTAAACTGCTTAAAATGTTTGAAAGTCCGCATTACGTGTCTAAACAAAATGTCATGGAGATTGATGAAAAGTTCTCTCTTCTGTAGTGAATGAAGAGAATGGTTAGATTTGTTTGTTTTTGTGGCCTCGGTGAAAATAGTCATGTGAAATGATCATGCTGTGCTGTGACTTAAATGAGTAACGTAAAAGACCGTCGGTGCTCCATGGACCAATTGAAATTTGACCAATTGGTTTATGGGGAAAATTACATGTTTCCATCGTCCAAATACCAACAGGGCTATGGAGAATTGTGAAATATTCCGCTGCCCAGTTTAATAGTATAGTAAGTAAAGCCTTGTCCATAGATTAGTGTAGTTTTATTGATGTTTTCAGTGTGTGTCTTATTTTTAATTTCTCTATCTCTGTGGTTACATAACAAAAGAGTATGTAATTAGCATGAGTTGAGCTGCATGATTCTGTAAAAACATGTCTATTATAGTCGCGAATCATACTTTGATCAAGATACAACCTGACATTGACCCGCAAATTGCAAAAAACGTAAGAAAATTTCGCGGTCTATAACTGCGCATTCACCTTAACCGAGGTGAGGATTAATTGCTTTGAACATGGCAGCATGACCCAGTCTCGACATGAAACTAATTTCTTGGAGACATCTCAGAAGAGCTAGTCATCAGGACCCTCAGTAAGAGACAGGCTGAATCAGATGATCAGGTAATTATTTAGCGACAAATTTAAAGTTACAGGCTCAGCGGCGCGGGATGGCTCGAGCAAGTGTCGGGGAAACACGTGTTAAAATTGTGCCTTGTTTTTGTAGAAAGAACCATATAATAGGGAGAAACCTACCTATTATTTTAAACTTAACCCCTGAAGGGATTAATCGGGGATAATAGTACGTAATAGTTGGTTTACTACAGCGCCATAGCTCACAGAACAAGCAAGCTGATGTGGCAATGTTTATAAGGTTTAGAAATGATGACCATTGGGTAGTCGTGTTCTTGAGTGGATATCGCGAATCGGCAAACGTTAGGTAGGACGCCCTCAAGCTGGGTATCGACGATCTTCGCAGGGTGGCTGGTACCAAGAGCGAACAGGCGTCTTCTGGTGTCGCTCGTTTCATAATAGACCTCATCCATCGCTTTCCATCAAGCGTGTTCGAGGTCAAGAGCAGGCGCAAAGAGTGAAAAAAATGAGTTGCCGAGTACCGAGTTAGAGTACCCAGCGATAAATATTGCACATCGACCTTTGGAAAGAGACAATCGGCTAATTTCGGCTTCGTAGAGCGTTATCTCTGTCACACGAAATACAAACAGTCCGGTATCGATTAGGAGCTGTTAAAACAATTATGATTTGCTTCTTTTGATAATTATTTTTATTCTTTGTATAAAATACAAACAAAGGTAAAGGTCGATGTGCAATATTTCTCGGCGGGTACTGTACAGTGTGGTGTGAGTGTAATGAGTTGTTAATTTGTGCTACGTCTAGAAGTGGATTGCCGTAGGCTGATGATGATGAGTTAGTTTATTATGGTTTTTGTTTGTGAAGGAAGTCACGGGTAACAAACTACATAGTTATGATTCATTCCGGTCTGATCCCCTGCTAGTTTTTCTTCTGTTTTAATCTCTGTCTGTAACGCAAAACAGTCAATAGTAAATAATGGTGGACCAACTCCGTCATTATTTTCTTGGCACCGCATACATTTGTTCAACAATCCCGTTATAGGATTTATGAGTTTCGGAAAGTTTGCTTGTTCTCGATGTATCTATCTCAAGTGGTTTGAAACTGCATGTCTGTGTTCGCGAAACGACTTGTTTATTTCCTCGATATCTAATATTATCGTAATGGGTAGAGTCGTCGACGGGGCGTGGAGGACGACAGCACTTCGCAAAAGAACAAGAAAAATATGAAAGTGAATCTAAATCAAATCTTAAGAATTTTGCATGGACCGATTGCTTATCTGACCTCCACAACCCAGTTACTGGGTAATACGATACCCCTTGGTCAGAGTGGTTGTCCCTTGGTCAACCCGTAACGACTGTCAAAGATCCACGAATCACAGCCGGGACCAAGAAGCACGGAGTGGTGTTGGTATGTAAAGATGGTCACCCATCCACGGGCCAAATGCGGCAAGCGTAGCTTAACCTTATCGATCGACCCGTGGGGCTGTTATTACTTAGCCACAAACCCCTCGGAATATTACAGACAATATTTTACAAAAAAAAAAAACTCGTTTTATGTACAGACGCCAGCACATCAACCTACCCGAAACTGTCAAATTTTCCCAATCAACTTTGAACAGTTTGAACCTTATGTTTTAGCGATAAAGTTGAAAATCTATTAAAGAAATTTGACAGATTGTAGTAGCTTGATGTGCTGGCGTCTGTACCTATTAAAAAAGTAGAATGTCACAAAAATGTATGTGACACAAGCGGAGGCACCGCTTCACTTTGCCTCGAAAATGAGGCGTTTTGGAATTGAATTGAATTTAACGCGAGAAAATCAACAACCAGGAGATATTATTCCATTATAACGGCTTTAGTACACAGCAGTGATATTTTATTCGCTTACGTAGTTGCGCCGAGTTATTTAATATTGTGCAGTGTTTACTTCAACTTGGCTTATGCAACGTTAGCCAACAACGCAACAAACAAAGTGCAACAAAGTGTATTTAGTAATTACTAGTTGTTGCTCACGACTTCGTCTGCATTCCAGGATAAAAAGTAAGCTATGTCCTTCTGCAGGTCATGGTCTGCCCATGTGCCACATTTGATCCAAATCTGTTTAGCGGTTTTAGCGATAGAGCGTATCAAACAAACTAACAAAAAACACTTCTTTTCTCTTTATAATATTAGTTTAGATAGAAGCACTGTGTGATGTTCATAATGTTATGGCCCTTTTTAGTCGGGAAATAAAAGCCATTTGGAGCTACATAATACGTGCAGGCAACTAGGCAAGTTTTGTTTAGGAAAATCTCTCACACTATTGACAGTTTACGACAATTAAAATCGATTAGATATTCTATAACGATAAACAGTTCAATTTAATCTGGCCGTACATTCCCTATATAAATACATCCATTAAAACCTGACCTCGGACAGCCACTATAAACAGACGGCGCAAATATGTGGGCGCTCATAAAACTGAACAACTCGATTACTTAGAATAGATTCATTGCACTCGGAATTGGAATCGATATGCAGTATCGAGTCGGTATTCAGTATTCGTTCTCTATTCGGCGCGATATTCGTTTTTAGAATAATAAAATAGGATTTTTTAAGTGCTGTTGGTTTTCAATTAAAAATATTATAATGCGGCGAAGAGCGAGTCCGACTCGCTTACCTACTTGAATTTAATATCTGTGAAGCTGTAAAGTGTTATTAATTTTAGTCCGTTGCCTTCTCCTCCGATGTTAAGGTAGCTTCATAGTGCGGGCAAACCATTAATTTGGATTGGTAAAATAGAATTATTGACCACTCATTTCACTTCACACACTCACCCTATCACTCACTTCACTTCACACACTCACACATTCACTCACTTCACTTCACACATTCACTCATTTCACTTCACACACTCACACTCACTCACAGAACTTTTTCAAAATTATTTTTTTATTTAACTCATCATCATTTCAGCCCGGAATC
This sequence comes from Luperina testacea, assembly GCA_927399505.1. Lineage (NCBI taxonomy): Eukaryota > Metazoa > Arthropoda > Insecta > Lepidoptera > Noctuidae > Luperina > Luperina testacea. The sequence goes on from OV656774.1 coordinate 4,071,302, forward strand.
ACTCTCTGCTGGGTATAGGCCGAGAGAGTAGTGGTGGCCTGGTGGTAAAGGCCGCGACTTACGAGTTGTACGTCGTAGGTTCAGATCCAGACAGTGGCTTTACTTTGTGTAAATTATTTCATCACCACTGCTCTCAAAACGGTGAAGGAAAACATCGTGAAGAAACTGGCATGTCCTAGAACCAAAAAATTCGAAGACATGTGACATCTACCAACCCGCACTGGGTTCGCGTGGTGGATTATAGCCTCCCTCTTGAAGAGCGGAGGCCTGCGTCCCAGCAGTGGGAACATTACAGGCTGATTCTGGGTACCTATAGGCGTTCCTTTTCTTCTGCCATGTTTTCCGGTTTCGTGCGTCCCTCATCCAGGTGTTGCCCGCGACATTAGCGATATCGTCAAATTAAGGCTCCTACAAACAGGCGCGACACGCGATATAATCGCGCGCGACACAAAGTCACCGCTCGTTGCGCGACTTGCCTTTGTGTCACGTGCGATTTTATCGCGTGTCGCGCCTGTTTGAAGGAGCCTTAGCGCGCTTTTGGACGGCCCTGGTTTCTATGGCCTAAAATTGGCAACCATTCGGTCACAGCTTTACTCTATGTGAATTATTCCGTTTTGAAGTACATATTAAAATGATAATTCAATAAACGAAAGCAACTAGTATTTTACTTAAGTAATTTATTCATTTAGAATTGCCTCGCTGGCTTGACAACAAGCGTGCGTAAGTTTGTAAGAGATTTAGAATTTCGGGAATTTTGTGGCCGGAAAATGCTTGACTTACCGTAGTTAAACTTCAAAGTATGAGAAACAAAGTGTAAAGTTCACTCAACCTCCATAGACGGAGGATCCTCCGACCAAACGGGTATCGGACACGACACCCGTCCATAACCCGATAATAGACTTTCTGACTTTTAAACTAGCACACTATACATAGTGTGCTAGTTTAAAACAGAAAATCTATTATCTATATTATTCTATACAATTAATGAAATAGTAATGAAGTCAAAACTGTACATAGAATATAAAAAAAAAAGTAATTGAACGAGTCTGATGCCGAAAATATAGTTTTTAGAATGTTTGTCTGAATGTTTCGGATTGGTGCAAAAACGGCTGAACTGATTTGGATGAAATTTTGCACTCAGATAGTTCATAACCTGGATTAACAAATAGCTTACTTTTAATTCCGGTAGTACGTTCCCATGGGATACTTTCAGACATCCACGAGGGCGAAGTCACTGGCAAAAGCTACTTAAATTTAGTAACGTAAAAGGGTTCTTGATGTGCTGGCGTCTGTACATAGATTAAGTTTTTGATGTACAGACGCCAGCACATCAAGCTACCCGAAACTGTCAAATTGGCCCAATCAACTTTGAACCTTATTTTTTAGCGATAAAGTTGAAAATCTATTAAAGAAATTTGACAGATTGTAGTAGCTTGATGAGCTGGTGGCTGTACAGTACAATTTATTAAGGTATTGGATGGTTGTACAGAAGCACGTAAGTAATTGATAAAATCTACCAACTTCCAAACTAAGTCGAGCTTGTATTTTGGGAGTTAGTGTTTCTTATGATGCAGGGCTTACATAGACACAAGCTTTTAGCCTAAGAACTGACTTCCAACACTTTACAGTAAATAAATTAAATTAAAATTTTGAAACGTACAATGAGAAATAAATTATATGGCATCTACATTATCTAAAAATACAAATTAAAAAATAAAAAGAGAGAAGAGAAGAGGTCAGACAGACAGTCGCTCTATGTAAAATACTGGTACTCAGCTGCATCCGGTTAGACTGGAAGCCTACCCCAATATTATGTAGTTGTTAAAAGTCTAAGCAGATGATACGTATGCTTCTCTGTCTGAGAAAAGCCCTTTATGCAGTAGTGGGATACCGAGAAAGTAGGTATTAATAACCAGAGGTGAACAGCCTTGACACCCATACCTTCAACGAAAAACAAGGTATTGCCATATCACAAAAATAGACTACCGTATTAGCCCTAACATTGAACAACGAAATGCAGAGTTTTGATCTGACGCCAAAGAAAACAGACTGGCCCGTGTTTATTGACATTTCAATTTCTTATTATACTCGATCAAAAAGAACATGCTTATTGATCTGTATTCGTTGGTACGGTCAGCAACAAAAGTCGATTAACACTTTAGTTTTTTTAATCAAGCAAAATATTTGTTCGAAATTGCATTGGACTTCTGCTGCAATTTTGAACAAATATTTTGCTTGATTAAAAAAACTGAAGTGTTAATCGACTTTTGTTGCTGACTGTACGTGTCTGTTTTGAACATCTGGACCGGCGAATGGGAATGTGTGACGATGTAAAGAGTTTATACATGATGTATAGCAACAGAACGGCTGTCCCATTTCAAAACCTAGTAAGGGACACTTTTTACAAAAATCGTTTTATTGCATAATCTTGCTAACCTAGAAGGTCTCTACCAAATAAAAAAAAACACCAGCGTTTTAAACTTACATAAAAGGAGATATATTTAAGCATCGATACCTAGTGCACCTTTCACTCACTAGTGACCATGTTAAAACCTAGTAAGTCAATTTAAACAATTTAAAAAATACATTCCATAGGCTGACCAATATTACGTTTATGCGCTCTCCTGTAAAATTTCATTTTAAGTCCTTACTAGGTTTTGAAATGGGGCAGCCGAAAAATGCGTGGCACCTATAAGCTCAAGTTTACGACACTATCAATCTCAATCTGAATAATTTTAAAGGCTATTTATTGCTAATCCATCGCTTCATAAGTTCGAAAAATTTGTCTGCTCAGCAACGTAATTAACGCAATGAATGTCGTTGAATGTCAAAATTAAAGCCATTGCTACTATTAGTGTGTTACGCAAGTACAATGCGTGCCACGAAAGATGAGACTTGACACACCACGTGGTTTGACATGCGCAGTACACGATTTTAGGTATCTTTAGCGGTATGCGGTCTGAGTGCGGGACGGGACCGGACGTCATAGGGGCGGCGGAAAGAGCGGGGGAGGCGGGGTGAAGTCTCATCTTTCGTGGCGCGCATTGTACCCCGCTGATGTTTTGTGTTTTTTCAGGAAATAAGCGACGACCCTCAACTCTTCGTGGAGGGCATGTATACTGTAGATACTACCACAGTATACATAATATTACAGTACTACAATCGCGTTGTACCGTCGCGGTCGCGTCGCGGCTGTCTGCTGGAGCTTTAACTCCAAACTCAAACTCAATGCATTTATTTCAATTAAACCAATAACAGACACTTTTGAATTGTAACTGAGTCAGAAAAATTAAGCTAGTGGCCCATTCCAAAGCGGACACTATTTAAAATCAAAATATTGATTACTTCCACAGTTTGCAATAGGTATCAGTAATTCAGAACCATTCTAAAGCAAATATCAGTAGCATCGGTAGTAAAGTTCACCTTCATTAGGAATATTTATGTGTAATTAGGTTAGTTAGTTTCCAAATCAAATAGAGTTGGAACTGTTGGAAATCAACTAACATTAAACTAGCTCTGGTTTGGTTTCACAACAATATCCGCCTCGTAGCTGTTTGGATTGGCTTTGGTATTTCCGGGTTCATTCGTTTTAGCAGCGGGTGGTATACAGGGTGACTGGTAATTAATCACATGATTGAACTCATCCTAACAAACAACTTTCCCAAGAAACATTTTCTTTAAATTTATTACCAACTTAAGTTCATGATTTCTACCGAACACCCTACGCGAGATGTTTTTTAGGGTTCCGTACCCAAAGGGTAAAAACGGGACCCTATTACTAAGACTCCATTGTCCGCCTGTCTGTCTGTCTGTCTGTCAGCACAGCAGGCTGTATCTCATGAACCGTGATAGCTAGACAGTTGAAATTTTCACAGATGATGTATTTCTGTTGCCGCTATAACAACAAATACTAAAAACAGAATACAAAACAAATACAAAAAAAAAAACAAACAACAAAACAACAAAATAAAAATTACAAAAACAACAACACAAAAACAAAATTACAACAAAACACATTACAACTAAATTATCATATCATAAATTTTCTCTTTTGATATTTCTCGGGACCCTGGGGTCCCGCCGGTCCTTTAGAAGGCATACGATGATACGAGAGGCCGAAGCCAACTCAACTTATTATTATTATTTGGTTAGACAAACTAGCATTAGCTGATGCGTGTGTATCGTATAGCTTGGAGATATTTAATATGTCCACTCGATTCTGGAACTAAAGTGGAGTCATTTTAATAGGTAACATTTGACAATTCATAAAATATTCAACAACGTAACCTTGTAACGGCGGGCATAAAATAACATATTTTTTCGTTTTGTTAGAACTGCACAATTGCTTACCTTTTTTCAATTACGATTACATATTTATTGTAATAATGACCGATACGAGTAATTTTACGATTTGCTTTCATTAATAAACCATTCTAAACATAATAAACAATTAATTCTGATCTAAAGAACTGAACGTCGTTACAAGGTTACGTCAGTTAACCATTTTTCTTTTTAAACACTAGGGATGTTACTCTAAAAATCGAAAGCTGATAAGTAGAATCGAATGCAATGATGACTTGTGAAGAAATATCACCATAAATTAATAACCACGTTGTGATTATAATAAAAAAATTATTTATTATTCTTTTAACTAACTAGTTATAAAAATACAAAAAATAATGAAATAGAAAAACTGCCTCCTCGCATTCGCCTCTAAAACTACAAGTGATTACCATGAGGAAATAAACTTTGAGGTTTTTAAAGAGTGATTTGAGAAGCTGCTAGTCAGCTTAGAAAACCCATCGAAAATTGTAATGGACAATGCACCGTATCATTCTGTACAAGTTGATAAACCACCAACTCAAGCATATAAAAAGCAAGAAATTGTCTCGTGGCTGGTAAGAAATGGTGTGGATGCAAGTCCATCTTTATTAAAAGTTGAGTTGTTAAATCTAGTAAAAGCAACTAAGCCGTCCAAGCTCCGCTATGTAATCGATGAACTAGCCCTAGAGCATGGACACGAAGTTATTCGATTGCCTCCCTACCATTGCCAGTATAACGCCATCGAGCTTATTTGGGCACAAATAAACGGTTATGCAGCGCGGAACAATACTGAACCACCCTTCAGTACTGCTAAAATGATGTCTCTGCTACAAACTGCGTGTGCAGAAGTCACTACAGAAGACTGGAAAAAAGTCGTAGAGAAAACAAAGAAAATAATTTTACAAGATTTTGAACGAGATGTGAGAATAGACAATATTATTGAAAATGAATTAATAATATCTCTGAGTGCTGACAGCAGTGATGAAGATGACAATACTTTTAACAGTTCTGATAGTTCAACTGAATAAATGCAATTTTTTTGTTAAATTGTGTACTTGTCTTATTTTGCTCCTTAAATTTACGAAAAAAATAATAATAATGGGACAGGGATTCGCCTGATGATTTTTTAAATTCGCATATGTTTCAAGTCCGTATCGATTCATTCACTTTAATCGATGTTCATAAGCAGGTCACCTCACTATGAGGATAAAACTGACAGACGTCAAATGTTACCTATTAAAATGACTCCACTTTAGTTCAGTGTGGGAGCCGTCACAACATTTTCCGGGAGCCTATTCCATGCTGTTACAACACGGTTAGACAAGAATTGCTTCAAGGGCTTTTTTTTATGAATTCTCCCAACGCTTTAGGGAATGCCCACGCAAATGTGTGTTCGCATTCAGTGTGTAAAGATCTTGAAGGCTGGGCACTTAGTAGTGTAAATATGACCAGACCTTTCTGATACATGCTGTATAATGCCTATTTCAGATTTAAAATCTCTTGGCGATAAACTATTGCAGAACGTTTGTCAAAAGGCGAAATGTTGTTCTCAAGACGTGTTTTCTTCTGAGAAAATGGATTGCGGTATAAATGCTTTTAGGGAATTTCTGTTGACTCTAACTAAAGTTAAGTGCCGTTTAAGAATTCGAGGAATTGTCTCTAAATGTTGAGTTATTTAGAAACGTGCCTGCTTTTAATTTCCCTGAAATATCCTTGCAACCGATACGTAATCAATTATAATCGTAATTGGTTGGTTGCAAAAATGGACATGTGAAATTTGGGAGAAAAAAGTCTCTTGCAAATAGGCGCCATGTGACGGTGCCTCGCGATTCGGGTAGAACAATTTCCATTAACTTTTCATATCCTGTATGTGGCAGCAGAATTCAGCACATGATTATAAACCCCCGGGCCACGGGCCGATCGATCAGATTAAGCTACGCTTGCCGCGGTTAGTCCGTGGATGGGTGACCATCTTTACATACCAAAACCTCTCCTTGCCTCGGAAAGCACGTTAAGCCGTTAGTCCCGGCTGTCATTCGTGGATCTTTGACTGTCGTTACAGGTAGAAACCCGCTCCATATAAAAAAATAAATAGAAATGGTAAATAAAATATTGGTATTCAGCTGTATCCCCTCTCACTGAGAGGAGGCCTGTGTCCCAGCAGTGGGAACATTATAGGCTGATGATGATGATGATGATTCAGCTGTATCCGGTTAGACTGGAAGCCAAGCCGACGCCAACATAGTTGGGAAAAGGCTAGGCAGATGATGACTTTTGGAACAGTCTAGTGTTACCATTCATTCCTTACTCGAAACCACGTCAATGAGGGTTTTCGTGAAAATTTACGACACCAGTTGGCACCACCGTGACAAGAGGTCTTCCAATATAAAATATATGATGACGTTCATCATTCGATTCATTCATTCGTTCATCATTCAGTCATGACTAAAGAAAATATTGGCTCTTTGACAGATGCCTAGACCTGACGTGTCAGTGGTGCCACCTAGCGAACGTCATTTCAGAAAACCCTCATTCCTTAGCTAAACCTCGCGTTCATTGCGTGCGGGTTCGTTATCGTGTCATAGAAAATACGGCCCCAGAAGGGACACAGTGGTCTTATTTTAAACCACTAGTCACATAAAACATTTTAGTATAGGTAAGATGATCCGTTATTTATTTACTTCTTCCGCTGTCCGTCGCGGTTAGAAACCGCAGATATATTTTTATTTTTACTACGCCTCACAGCCTTGTTTAAATCTCTTTTAATAGCATGTTAAATGAAGCTAATAAACGTTAGTTACTGTGTAAGCCGTGTTATTGTTTCGGGTGGGTTGTTTGTTTTTAAATGTTATTTTGCAGTTGGTTAGTTGTTTGTCAGAGTAACGAAAATAATAAATTTAGTGCATTTTATAGGGGTTCGAGTCTACTAAACTGATTAAGTTGAAATTCGGTACACATAATGAATTCCTGTGACCCAAACGCGGACGTGTAACGTAAATGAATGAATTTTGAATATGGGGTCACTTTTGGGGGCAAACTAGAAAAATGAAAACAAACATTGCAAACTGTATCGTGTGACATATCAAATGATTGTGAGGGTCTTGTAGCGGTATCTACAACGCCACATGCGAATAACGCATCATACTGACGTCACGCAAAATCCTGCATCGCGCAAGCAGAGTTTACCACGCTACTAGGCAACTACTATACAACGGCCTGACATGAATCATCGGGCAGTTGCCCGTCAGACACAACACCCGTCTGGTCGGAGGATCCTACCTTTTCTATGGAGTATGAGTGAACTTTACACCCTGTTACTCACACCTTTCACGCCTTGGATAGGTCGCAAAAAATGCCTATTGCATCTTGTGCCTCTTGCCATGCGTTAAAGATATGTTTTAATAAGGTGACACCGGCGTCGATGGTACAACGCCTTTTGGGGAAACCATGCTGTTGACCGTGTAGGATGTTATTACGATTAAAGTGATTGAGCATTTGATTTAACATTACTTTTTCAAACACCTTGCTGAAAACTGGCAAAACCGATACGGGTCTATAATTATTAGTGACCTTGCTGTCCCCAGATTTGAAAAGTGGAATAACTTTGCTGAACTTCATTAAATCCGGGAAAACCCTTGATCTACACACAAATTAAATATTAAAGCTAAATAGGGTGCAATTGTCTCAATAATGGATTGACAAACTTTAGTAGACATGCCCCACAGATCTTCGGTAATTTTGATTTTAAGTTGCTTAAATGCCTTTATAATGACTGCAGGGTTTATATGTTTAAATTCCACAAGACAGGCTGAGACTTTCAATCTTAATAATTCAATAGCTAGTGCGGGCGAGGAATTTAAAGTTTCTGTAGTTTTAATTGGGATATTGGCAAAGAAAGTTGCAATTTCCTGAGCAAAATCGATGTTATCGCTAATGAGACCGCGGGAAGTGTCCCGTGTGTAATCAGTATTATGTTTTTTGTTCCTGTTTGTTTCATTGTTCATAATTTTCCAAACTGTCTTTATTTTGTTGTCTGCTGATTTAACCTTGTTACTAATGAAAAAAGCTTATATTTTAATATTTTAAAGCGTATATTTTTTTTTATATTTTAAAGCGTATATTTTAATAAAAATGTCAGGATGACAGAGTTGTAACTGTTTTGTATCCCTGCCCAATAATTGCCAAGCAATCTTGTCCTATTTAAAAAATCTTATGGAATTCTCTCAGTTTTGAATCACAGAGTCGTAAAGCTGTTTTAATGTACCGGTGATTAAAAGGTAACTGACCTGCCCTAACTATGAAATACACAGTTGCAGTATAACCCAATACATTCAGCTCACTTAAAATGTTTTGATAGCATCAAACTTTCCGTCCAAGCAATTATGAGCTGTATTTCAAGAGCTGATGGGTGGAATTCCCACAAAAATATTAACAGTGCGTGCAAAACACCAGTTAACATTATATTTCTTCCGCAACTCGTAAAAAAGGAGTCGTTTATGAATAAAAGTGATGATTGTTGGCTAAAATTGCTGGTTCTGTTTTTGTGGCCTATAATTTAGGTTCGAGGCGTGTCAGCTAAACGTGTTAAATCTGGATCACGAAATATTTTCACACGAGTCTAAAGTCACCTGTCCCACCGCTGGCGACTAACGAGAAGCGAGTAGAGCTAGCAACTAAAAACTAGTTGGCGAGTGACGAGCAGCGAGTTCGTTACGGCGACGCTGCGACGTTCGTTGTTACTCGCTGGCCCGGTAACCTGGAGGACACCAAAGGAAAGGCCGTTCTAAGAATTTCACGTTTATTATCCTTTTATTTATATTGGAAGGTGTGTTTACTAATACTACTCTTTTAGCCTACGAGCCAACCCGTTTAGTGATCTACCAATACAAATATTAGCCAAGCCCGCGACTCCACTTGGGTTACAAATATTGCGTTTTAGGCCTTTAGCCTGTAGTGGTAAAATAGGCTAAATAGATCGCTCGTTGTTTCCAAACGATTCGCGAGCCCGCTATAATAGTGTGTTCCTCAAAAACTTTTCTCTGCCACGCATCTTTTGTTTTTTCTCAATTTCCATTGTTATTGTGAGTTCTTCCGGTCTGATCCCCTGACTCCCACCCCCTCTCAACCATCCCCTGCTAGTTTCTTCTTCTGTTTTAATCTCTGTCTTATCCACTATAAACTTTCTCATTCCGGTTTGATCCGCTTTTTCTTTTGTTTTTTCTAATAAACTATAATTATATTACTCGTATATCTTAAGTTTCATTACATTAGACAATATTAGAAGGATCTTATACAAATTGAATAAAAAATTAAGAGTTAGGTAGGTACCTACTTAATTTCAATATGAAAACCTTCGAAAGTTTTTATTTCATAATCTACCAAGCTGATCTGTTGGGAATCATTTGAACTTTGAAAAGTAATCCGGTAATTAGATTTCAGTGGAGAAATAATCGCTTTCTGTTTGTAAGGCGAATTTTCATTAAAATACCTAATCTGATTTAACTCCTTTCCAAAACTCAAGGTAAGTAATTGCTTACTGGTGTTAGAGAGTTGTCAAGAGGTTCTTCTATATACACCGTGAAATTTTAATGGTTGTTTTCCCGCAGCGAAACAGTTTTGTCTTAGTAATATAATCGTTTCATAAATAAATAAAATATTAGAAACAGGAAATGACAGATTTAGCATTGTGAAACACAAAACTCGAAAGTGATCACGAACTAATAGTAACACCGCCCGATATCTACGGCTGAAGAGCCGCACGGCCATTGACCCGCGTGCGTTTCAATCAGCTGTTTGCTATCCAACAAGTTATTCAAATTTTCCCTTCATACTTTTACGGGCTTAGGACCGTCATAAATACTTTTTTAACTGCAATTTACTGAACACGAAATTAAATTTAGATAATTACCGCCGCACGGATACAATAGGCGTCGAAACGCGGTTTCGATCGTTTGTAATTTTTGCGCGCAGGCTAGTTTATGCTGTATCACTACACGCGAGAGCTTATTTTACTTTGAACATTTCTTTAGTCGGCTTTTGCGGTAGATTTTTGTATTGTTAAATGCAAGCTATTTTATGCTGTATTACCGCGTATGAGAGCTTATTTTGGTTTCAACATTTTAAATCGGTCTTCGCTTTGTCGGCTTAGCAGGTGATTTTTTGCAATGTTGCGTGCAAGCTATTTTATGCCGTATCACCACATGCGGGAGCTTATTTTGGTTTGAACATTAATTTATGCATTGTTTTCTTTTGATGGCGCCGGCGCGTGCGACAGTACCTACAACAAATCGCGTCTAGTGTTACTATTTTTTCTCACTTTTTCGAGTTGTTGAATATTTTTTTAATTATTATTTTAAAACAAAAACATTTTTATTTTTTTACTTTTACTCTATGTTTCGCAAGTACTCCTTATGGCAAGTCGTTCTGCCGCGGGAAAACAACCATTAAAATTTCACGGTGTATAAATAAAAATGAGATTTTGTTAGTAGGCACGCGCATCACTTGAGAAAGGCTTGACCGATTTGGCATTTTTTTTAAATTTCTTATAAGTCCGAACACTAGAGGGACAAATGGAAAAGGTGCCTGGAAAATTTGAAAGTTAGGGAAAAACTGAAAGTGCATTTTCTATGGGAATTTAAATTTGAACTATAAGTACTGTTTTTTATTTGCAACCTCAGTACAACCTCAGTTGGTCAAGCATAGCGATTCACCACCACTCGATACGCTTCCGTACCGTATCGAACGTAAATCAATGTTATCGTAGGAGTCCTTTAAATTCTATTCACAAGTACAAAGCCCGATATCAGTTTAAGGGCTGATTTTTCAATGGACAGATAATTTTTATTCGTGGCAAAAAAATTACGTCTGACAGATTTTGTATGGAAGAACCGTGAAAAATTCAAAATTATTCCTCACATAAAATTATCTGGCGTTGGAAAAATCAGCCCTAAATCAAATAGACGACCGCAGCTATTCTTCTGACAGCTGTCTGCTGACAGGGGCAAACAGCTGTCAGGTTAAAAAGTAAGGTTATTGAAATGTGTAATTTTCGATACGACAGCCTGTCGGATGCCGTGAATGAAGCTATGCAGTTTAATCCTTCAATTATTAGATAAGACTGCATCGAATAATTAGCACGATAAAATAAAACGTAACAACCTTCATTTTTCTAGCTGACTTTACCATGTTTACAAAACTTGTGAATGCTTTTAGAATTAGAACTTATAATTACTCAAAAAGTTATGGAAAGCCTTGAAGGCATAAATTTTCTTGTAGCTACAATGGTGAGGTCCCACCGGCCCTTGTAATTACTATAAATTCTAACCCCCTTACTAATAAACGTATTATATCAGATGAATAGTTACATACCGATTTCTCTCATTCAGTCGTCAGTAATTTGACTTTCGAAAGAAGAAGACAAAGCGGTGTGTAACTATACAGACGCTATAAAACGTTTATTAATAAGGAGGTTAGTGTATTTTCCTTAGGTAACTCTGATTATAATTTTATAAATAATTGTTTGATAAGACCGCGAATCTTATTTAGATCAAACTTCAACCTGATACTGACGTAAGAAAATTTGAATTTCACGGGCAACCCTGACGCTTTTGCCTTAGGGTGATTCCTTTAATGTAGACCGCGAAATAAAAAAAAATCTTACGTTTTTGCAAAGAAATGTTAAATTTCGCGGCTGTCACCTTAACTAATGAAAGTATAATTAAAAAAAAAAACATTGGCAAGCTTAGCTTCAAATTTTTAATTCAAAAACCGGGCGTCTCATGTTAAAAAAAAAACACACTGTCTCTGTCATCTTCAAACAATTGACAGAAACAGAACGACGTTTTGAATAGGTTCAGCGTTAACGCATTTAGTGACTGATTTGTGGTGCAAGCGGGCCTAACAGTTTATTGTAAATTCTTAATTTTAAATAATGACTGAAAAGCAAAGCAGTAGCATTTCCTCTGATCAGAAGACCAATTTTATTTTCGTAATTATAAACGGTCAAAATCTAGTCGCCATCTTATCTCAGCTTCACAGCTTGGCTCATCGCCGCAAGGTTGCCTGCTTGTCAGTCTTCTACAAATTGTACTTTGGTGAGTGTGCCCAAGAACTCCACGACCTCATTCCACCAGCCCCCTTCTACCTTCGGACATCCAGATGCACTGCAAGTTACCATCCCTAATCATCCATAGTCATCTTGGTGGTTGCTATTCCACCAATTCGCACTAAGCGTTTTCAAATGTCCTTTATAATGCGCACAGCAAAAGAGTGGAACTCTCTACCTGCGTTTGTGTTTCCGAGTGCATACAACCCGAATCTCTTCAAAGTAAGAGTGAACATGCTTCTTCTGGGTGAGCTCACTCCATCGTAGACTTTTTCTCTGTTATCTGACCTAGACTTGAGTCAAGAGCAAACCCATTTCAAATAAAAAAATAAAAAAAAGAAAGCGACCACCAATGTCAAAAACTTGACATCGGAAATTAGAGGTATTGTTTACAGATTGCGACTAAGATCAGACTGTGAACTTTCTTTAAATTACGGGAATAGCCTCTCAGTTAACCATCACACTGATTTACCTATACTGCTCAGACGTAAATTATTCATACTCAATTTCTTTGAAAGCTATCATTTCAACATCGGCTTTTGTCTACGAGACGATTTTCAGTCATTATCTTTTCAGTATCAGAATAATAAATAAGGCTTCAAACGGAAATTATTTGGAAAAAGCAATCGTTTTAATTTCCTTTTGTATTTAGTATTTTATAGGCATTTCATAATTTTAAGTCTAAACATTTACTAGTTTCCGTGAAAAGGGTCTAAACTGACAGACAGACAAAAAGTAATCCGAAATGGGTTTTGTTTGTGTTAATTCACTAAGTTATCATTTAAAATGGATTCAGCGTTATAATACCAGAAGTGTTTTTTTTTTTACTGGGATGGGCCGACTTTTTTTCACACGGCATTCGGGTGGAATTAAATGTATCCTTAACATTATCAGAATGTTAACATCTAAATGTTGAAATAATTATCGCCAAAAATTACTAGATACCTATTTTTAATTTTTATAAAAGTGTTAAATGAAATTGTAAGACGCTGACATTTCAAAGGACATGGATTTTTTGTGGCCTAGTACGGATAAAAAAGTTAATAATATAAAAAAAAACTAATTATATTTGAAATCCCACCACAGCTTTCGTTCCTTAACAAAGGTTAGCAGAAAATATTTAAATTTAGGTATAAGATTATTATTTTAATTGAACTATTCGGGGAGGTCTGGTCTAGGTCTGGTCGGGGAGTTTTGGAAATAAGATGGTAATTCTAATTGGGACATGCTTATTGTAAGAATTGATATGATTTCACTTGTATTTTTAGAATACTCGTATAGAATATCAAAATTGTATTTATTTATTTAATACTTCAAGCACATAAATGTACAGCAAAGCATATTGAATAATAAAAACACTGAACTGAATAAGATATTTAATAATTGATTAATGTATCAATTTAATTTTTAAACTATTTATTTAAAAATGATAACACTAGGGTATCACTTGCATCTTGGACAACTCTGATTTTGCTTGGTTTCCAACGGAGATCCAACGTTCTATAAACTGGGGCATAGCGAAAGAATAATTTATGATACAGTCGTTAGATTTGAGTGAAATTCAATCTGTTGGAAGATAGAATAGAATAGAATACTGAGACTAAGACTGGCTAAGATACTACCGACTACTACTGTGACTAAGATAGTGGATTACTCCGAGATCGATAGGTTTGAATTTGATTTTTTTGACAGGTTTGAAGTCATCAGATTTGGGAACGGTCTTGTAGCCCTTCACAAACTTTTACGACGACCAAAAATATACAGGGTTTTGAAACACTTATTATTATTGCTTCATAATACATTTTGTTTTATTTGTGTCCATTTCTGAGCCAAGCTTGTATGGGACAAAAATCCATCTTCCTTACCAAAGGCAGGTTATGGTGCAAAAACACCAAGGATTTTGTATTATCTGACAGGAGTCTGTTACGTTTTTGTGTTCGTATACATTTCCTATTGAAAATAAAGGTTCCTACAAACAGGCGCGAGACGCGATATAATCGCGCGCGACATAAAGGCACCGCTCGTTGCATGCATCATTGGAAAATACAGCTAGGTTATTCCATTTAATTGGATTAAAATACACGTTAATAACTATAAGTACTGTAACTAAATAATAAGTCTCAAGAACAGTTCGTACATAACTTCATAAATCCCATCTACTAAATTTTCTTGGCACAGCATTTCTCAGAGATTTATCCGGGCATGCCAACCAACCTGTTGCAAGGATTCCTTGCGGCTAAATCTTCTATTCGCTCGATCGGTAATATCCCTTGGGCTAGTTTTAACACTTCACAGGACGGTAAAGTGATGATATTATATTCGTTTTTATTTTTATTAGAAAAGATGTTTATGGCGGCGAGTTATAGATGGGCAATCCACCCGGACTTAAACCCCGTGCTTTGATAAATTCCCGTAAACACCCAATTTTCAGGGTGTTTACGGGTGTTTTATCAAAGCACCGGGTTTAAACCCGGGTGGATTGCCCATAATGTTCCCACTGCTGGGACAGAAGCCTCCTCTCTTCGAGAGGGAGTGGGCTGTAATATACCACACGGGCCCAGTGCGGGTTAATAGAATAGATGTCACATGATATCGAATTTTTGGTTTTAGGACATGCCGGTTTCGTCACGATGTTTTCCTTCACCGTTTTGAGAGCAGTGGTGATGAAATTATTTACGCAAAGTAAAGCGCCTCACTGAGTTCGAACCCACGACTTTTAACTCGTAAGTCGCAGCCGATACCACTGGGCAACCACTGTTCCTTAGCACATATATAATTATATGCTCTTCTATCTTATACATATACATGTTATGTCCTAAGTCGCGTTTCGTGTCTGTCTGCGTGATCGCGTTATTCTTCTAAAATATACGCAACAGATTTTGTTGCGGTTTGGCTCCAGCGTGGCCTGAAACAGGTTTGAACGAACTTCGTTCCGACGGGTCGCTACCTAATATTCTAATTCCAAACCATCATTACTTTCAATAAAAATTTGTAATAAAAATATTTTAGTATAAGTTTATTTTTTAGGCACTATGGGATGTTTAGTACTGTTGGCTAAATGTTCACTTTTTGTAAACGTTTTTTAATAAATATATTTTTTTTACGTCTCTTGACATTTCTCGGGTCTCTGGGGTCCCGGACCTTTGGAATGCTTACGAGGAGCCGAAGTCAACTCGCAGAGGCTTGTTAGACGTTTCTAATGAAATTAAACACTAAATTATTCTAATTGTAAGTACTAGGTTTTTTATGTTCCCGCATTAAATAACTTGCTACGAGATTTTATTCTTTAACTGACCTTACACATCTGCTTTACCAGTAAAATACAGTTTGACATTTTGGCAGTTATTTTTGTAGGTAAGTGACCGGTCCAGAGTAATGCCGAGGTATTTTGGGTGGTCACTGTGAGTAATTGGTACTGCCCCTGCCATGAGATGTTCAGTCGACGACCTGCCTGTCTGTTCGCGCAGCCAAATTTTGGGCCAAAAATGTTTACACTTATTGCCATCGATGCGCTAAGAATTAAAATATAGTGTATTGAAACATTTTCAAGCAGAAACAACCAACGGTTAGGCTAGGTGTATGGATTGCCAGAAACGGTATCTACAGATTGAAATTTCCAGTCTTCGTGATTTTAATGCCCAAGCCTACTATTTGTATCAATAACGTCACGTTAATTCAAGACTGCGAGTAATACCTAGTGATGTATGAGCTATGGTGTAGCAGTATATGCAATGGACAGGTTCTGTTCCAGCTGAGCTATTTATAACCAAAGAACACATGGCTATTAGCCAGATTATGTTTAGTGCAACTATGTTGAATCAACGCGTTCTCCGCACCAGATATCTGTTTTAGAATGCAATAGGAATTTCCATTATACTGCGATCATACATACTAATATTATAAATTCGAAAGTAACTCTGTCTCTCTGTCTGTTACCTTTTCACGCCAAAACCACTGATCGGATTTCGATAAAATTTGGCAGAGAGAAAGATTGCATCCAGGGGAAGGACGTAGGATAATTTTTATCGACATACCTCGCGGGTGAAGCCGTGGGCGGAAGCTAGCTTATAAATAATTTTCTTAATTTAAATTTTGTATTCATTCATACTCTCTGACAGAGGGGCTAGTGGCTAAGTAATAAAAGCCGCATGGGTCGATCGATCAGGTTTAAGCTACGCTTACCGCAATGGGTCTGTAGATGCGTGATCATCTTTACATACTGAGACCCCTCCGTGCCTCGGAAAGCACGTTAAGCCGTTGCGTTGGACCCGGCTGTCTTTCTTGGATCTTTGACTGTCGTTACGGGTAACGACTCAGACCAGTCTTACCAAGGGGTATCGTGTTACCCGTTAACCGGGCTTTGGAGGTCAGATAGGCATTGGCTCCATGTAAATTACTGGTATTGAGCTGGATCCTGTTAGACTGGCAGCTGACCCCAACATAGTTGGGAAAAGGCTAAGCGAATTGATTTTTCTCTCTCTGACAGGTAATGTGCAGCCTAAACCGCTATGTGTAGAAGCATGAAATCTTGCATAAAAGTTTCTTATAACTAAGGTGTACACTAAGGGAATTTAACAAAGTCATGCCCTAAAAAAAATGGAAGTTCGTAAGTTTTGCCTATACTTCTCACCGAGAGAAACCCTGTGTCCCAGCAGTGGGATTATTGTAGGCTTATACTACCGTCAGTACATGTCCACTGTTGGATGAAGGTCTCCTCGACAACGATCATTTTTTATGCAATAGCATCTATATTTGAATTAAGAATTTGAGATAATTTTCAAGTTATGGAACAACAACAAACTGAATGTCATATTTAACAAAGTTCAAATTCCATTGCAACCAAAAACTTATTAGGACCTTTTTGTTACAAATAGTCACTCAAAAATCAACTTAGAATTCATTAAACTAAAAGTGACGATGGAATGTGAATTACCTGAGATTATGAACACTGTTTTATAGCTACACCACCAGCTTCGGCATGGTCTTTTCTTCAAAATATAATCCATCAGCTGGTCAGGAGTCGTCTCACTAAAGTACCTGTCACACGTTGGTAGGTATTAGGTACTTTGCTCTCGACACTGAGGTCAAGATTGATAAATGTTACTTCGCACGTGGTTTGACTTACTATAGTTTTATTTCTGTCACTGTCACTCAACTATCAAACTGCGAGTGCAAGACAGAGACGGGGACATATCTAGGCCAAATCTTGTCCTATATAACTTTTCGCATAAATATCATTGACGCGGCTGCCGTCGTCGTGTAGACAGGCCGTGTCCATTGTTGGTATGTTGCTTTCTGTCACCAAAATAAAAAGTGGTTATAAGAAGACTACTTTAATTCTCGAGATGTTCAAACTTTTGCCCTGCTTTATACACTTTATCTCAGCGGCCTCCGAGGCGACTCCGTGTTCTGTGATACAGAACACGGAGTCGCCTCGGAGGCCGCTGCCGCGCTGGTAGAGGTTGCATTGTCAAGACTTACCATACAAACCAAGTACCTATATCACCATTGTCTTGCACTGCGATAGAAATAATAAATAAAACTGACAGCTTTGAGGGCCTCAGCACACCTCTGCCGCGAAAATAATAACGGGAAACCACTTGACGAATTTCGCTAAGAAACAATACTACATTATGTCGTGATTCGAGTAGCGGAACATTATGATCGTCGGTTTAAATGTAGCAATCGGAGCAACTTGTCGTTGCTTTTGACTTAGTAAATACAGCATTGGTCTACTTCGGACCTCCTTGATTAGTTTTACCCTATAATCAACTTACATTTTACAGTGACTGGCCTCCAAACAAGTCGGCGAAATCACGCGGGAAAGAGATAGAATCATAATCAAATCAGTGCGTTAGAACAGGCAGTTTCGCTTCCGTTTCGCTTGTCGTACAACGGACAAGTCATGGCAGAACTACTGCGGATTCACTGCTATGGTTTCGCGGCGGAGATGTGATACCTTCTTGAATGGCGACCGCAACAAAAGCTGTGCGCGCAAAGCAATTTCTGGGCCACGAATTTTATTAGTGGGTACCGTATTTAGATGCTGCCGGTGCGGCGATTCCGTGATCTGTAGATAACGCATTGACACAAAATATGTCGAGCCAGAATTGCCAGCGAGAATTGCCAAACTTAAGTGGCAATGGGCAGGGCACATTGTTCGCAGAACAGATGGCCGATGGGGCCGAAAGGTTCTGGAGTGGCGACCGCGTACCGGAAGACGTAGCCGCGTTGGAACTTTGGAAGGCCTCACATAAGGTGGACCGATGATCTTGTGTGAAGGCAGCCGGAACAAGTTGGATGCGAGAAGCACAGAACCCCTCGAAGTGGAGGTGCTTGGAGGAGGCCACTGTCCAGCAGTGGACGTCGTTTTGCTGAAATGATGATGTTGTCGAGCCTTCAGTCTATATTTTATGCTAAAGTTACGTTGCATAACGCTCAATTCTCATTGAACGCATTATAAGCTACAGGGTGCACAATATTGTTCTAACAAAACCAAACCATTCATCGCTCCAGTAGTATACAAACAATAAATCAATACCCCAAGCAATGCATCAATCGACGATGTAGTACGGCCATTATCAGTCATTGTGTAGAACCATTATGTTTAGCGCGAGATTGGAAGCTTGCCCGATGATATCCCTAGTGATTTGGTGCCAAACACAGTTCTATACGATCGTAAGATTTATTTGATAGACTGTGGATTATTTTAATGTGTGAGTTTGTGTCTATTTCTTGAATGTGCTGTTTGGATTTTGAGATTGCTGAAACAATGATACAAATATACTTCGACCTAGCAATGTCGGTTACACATTTCATTTTGTGATGTTTATTACAGTCCAGTGGAGCAGTGGTACCCCAATCGTAATGGCCGCGACTTACCAGTTGTAGGTCTTAGGTTCGAAATCGACGGTCTCTCAAGACGGTGAAGGAAAACATCGTTGGGAAACCGGCATGTCTTAGAACCAAAAATTCGATGACATGTGACATCTACCAACCCGCACTGCGCCCGCGTGGTGGATTACGGCTACTGAGAGGAGGCCTTTGTCCCAGCACTGGGAACATTGTAAGCTGATTATACTACTACAGTGCATGCAAAAAATATTATTCTTATAAGCTTATTAATCCTAACTTATAATTATTGATTATATATTTAATTTATTATTAATATTTTTTATTTATATTTTATATTATATTATAAATGCGAAAGTAAGTTTATTTGTTACCTTTTCACGCCTAAACCACTGAACCGATCATCCCAAAAATTTTATTATACGTTGTCAGGTGTACAGAATCGGACATAGGGTACCTTTCATCCCGAGGAAAAGTGCTGTTCCTGAGGAAAACAACAATAACGTTATTATGATAATAGATGGTGCCACGTGTCTTTCGAACGGGATCGACACTTATGCGTCTTAAATCATAGAATCTTATACATCTTGGGCCATGGTCGGTATCTCGTCATTCGTGCAAAAACTGGGGTTCGAACTCACGACCACCCGTTCGCCAGTCGTTGCTTTTTTTCTGTTGTCTCTATCCGGATTCTGTAGAGATTCACTACATAGTGAATGAGTTTCACTATACCCTGTCTTTAACACCTTCTTACGAGGTTTGTGGTCAAAAAAGATTGTCGTACAAAAAAAAAAAAATCAGAAAAGAACGATCTATGAGTTTGAGCAAAGCTTGATGTGGTCGGTACATTAATTGTCAAACGATCGCCTACTAGAAGTTGTTTGCATAAGTGCTCAACGGTTTTCACGATTATGTTTTTTGTCGGTTCGAGTGTATTTTTTTCTTATTTATTTGGGATCTCTAACAAAACTAATATACCATACTAATAATATTATAAATGTGAAAGTGTGTCTGTCTATTACCTCTTCACGCTTAAACCGCTGAACCGATTTAGATGAAATTTGGTGTAAAGATAGTTTGAGTCCCAGGAAAGGACATAGGGTAGTTTTTATCCCGATATTCTTACGGGATCGACACTTATGCTGGTGAAGCTGCTGCTAGTAATATTATCAATGCGAAAGTGTGTCTGTCTGTTACCTCTTCACGCTTAAACCGCTGAATAGATTTAATTAAAAAAAGTAAAAAGGTTCTCTTACGTGTGCTCCATCAACTACAGGAGACCACAGGATACACACTAGGTGTAAACACGATATAATAAAAATAGAAAAAATAAACGTGGCGAATCGTAGATCAATCAATGTTATTAAAGTGATGAAATCGAAGATTCACAAATCCAAAACTCAGAAATTTTGTCAGTTAAAATCTAATAGACGACCGCCATTCGCTTGCCAGTCATTTGATGTTCCACAAGGCAATTAAGTAATTGAAATTGTCTCATTTTCGATATGACAACCTGTCGAATGGTTATGAAAAGCTATGTTTGTGTGTTTGGGAATCCGTCACCATTAACCAATTAATTAATACCTATTAATTGGGTTGTGGAGCTCGTTCGCTGTTGCTCCATGTAAAATATTAATTAATGCCCAGCCTGAGGGTAGGTAAACAACTTTGCGGCCTAAATATTAACTTGTCTAGTTTGTATATCAATTAACGATGTAGTGAATGTTATATGGTAACATGCGGATCTTTCACGAGATATTGTTGTTGTTGTTTTGTTTTGTGTGTTGTTTTAAGTTCTATTGAAACGGACAGCTTTGTTCTTTTGTATTAATATGATAAACACAATCTGTTGTGGATAGAGGCTGTCTATGAAAATGTGGAGAGTTCTGGTTATGGAAATGTTAACAATAAGTAAATGCGGATAAAGATGTGATGTCCGGCTTTCGTTTTTTTAATATATATACTAGCTTCAGCCCGCGACTTCGTCCATCACGGACTGCATAGAAAATAAAGAGAAGCGCGATGACACAACGCTGGTAGTTTATTGCAAAATATGAAGCAATTATATAATTACAAAAAATCTATTGTTTGGACTAAAAAAATAAAACACTAGTATTTTAGTATGTTGCTCGTAGAATAATCTGACAAAAAATCTGAATTATTGAGCCTTAATGCACGGGGGGTTAAGGCTCCTTTAAACAGGCGCGACACGCGATAAAATCGCGCACGACACAAAGGCACCGCAAGTCGCCCAACGAGCGGTGCCTTTGTGTCGCGCGCGATTCGCGTCCCGCGTCGCGCCTGTTTGCAGGAGCCTTTACGGCTGCTCTGTATGGCACTCGTGGGCAGCAGCTGAAAATCAGCGTCAGGTGGTGCACTTTGTGTTGCCATCTGGCATTATGCTGAGCTGAGGCCCTTTTGGCATTATTATTTTTAATCATTTTGAATTTGTTTTGTTTATTTTTAAGGGTTTTTTTTGCCAAATAAACGCAATTTTCTTTCTTTTCTTTCTTTCTTTCTTTTCTGCTGTATACCCGTACCGTAAAAGAACATGAAATTAAAAGTGGGGTACAAGTTAAATCTAGTTTTGTACGCAAGTTTTCACAAACCTGGTCAGATTACGCCCAATGACCTTTGAGATGGCAGTATGAAAATAATGGTGAGCATTTTGAAAGAAAACAGTGATAAGCCAGTTTTATTTTCACAAACGAGGCAGGAAACGTTTATTATAAAAAGCAAGCTACTCAGAACTGTTTATGTAAAGGTTCCGCGAAAAACAAATTATGTTAGTTTACATCTCTTTAGACAAAGCTAAGCCATTCACTTTTCTTGTCGCGTAAATGATTTTGGAGTTTGTCGTTGACTTGAATTTGAAATGAGAAAGTCTTCAGCTTTGGATAGAGATTGTTTCCTCGATGAGGATAGATTGTCGGGTGGATCTGTATTCGGGCAAGCGAGTATCCATTGATTTTCTCTTTAAGAAGTTGTCTTGCGTGATTTCGGAAATATTTCATGATAAGTTAGTAGCTTTTTTATATTCTTCGTCAGTGTATTTAAACCAAGATGAGATAAGATTTTATCATGAAAAGTAGACTATCAGATAAGAACGGACCACTTATTTATTTTCACCCTTTAGAATAGAATAGAATACTCTTTATTTATGTACGCCACTATACAAATCACTGATACAATTGTATAAACTTTACAAAGGGTGACACAATGGGCGGTCTTATCGCTAAGAGTGATCTTTTAAAGACAACCTTTGGATGGATTAAAAAGAGGAAGGAGAGATAATATTGTAAGTAGTCTGTGGTGTACTCCCTTTACCGCTATCCTTAAGAGGAAATGCGGTCGGAGAGAATTTTTGAAAAAGCCTAAGTAAAAAGTCATTATTCGAGGTTTGGCACTCGCCTATTTTCTCCTCCAATATTGGACCAATTTAAAAGATATTTTATGAAATATCTTTTAAATTGGTTCAATATTGGAGGATATAACAGAATAAGAAGGATAGGTATATACTGTGTCCCCATCGTGTTTCTCTATGTTTTTATTTGTTCATAAATAGTTGTCAAATTTGTGCACTAGGCCTCTGTTGACAGCGGCAATTTTGAGCATTTTTTGAGGGTTCTAGTGCTTATAAAAATAATGTATCATCGAAAAAGGAAAACATAGGGACACAATATATATCCTTCTTATTCTGTTTATGAAATATCTTTTAAATTGGTCCAGTATTGGAGGAGAAAATAGGCGAGAGCCAAACCTCGAATTATGACTTTTTACTTAAGCTTTTTCAAAAAGTTTCTCCGACCGCATTTCCTCTTAAGAAATTCGGTTTACTCTCGGGATACGAAGATCCGATTTCCATCTCATAAAATTATAGTAGACGTTTCCCCTTTTCTCGGTTTGCGTGAAAATTATATTAATTATGTAGACGGATGCTGAAATGGTTTCCAGCGCGGTTTAATACCGCTTACTAGAGAACCGAAAGGATTGGTGGAACCTTGGAAATCAGACATGCTTGAAATACATGTATTCGATATAATGTTTTGTTCTTGTATGAGGTTTGGAAATTGGAACTTACAGAGAAACTCTGTAATGGATAAAGTTATGACACTTTTAGCATGGCGTTACAAACGCAGTGTAACGTTAACGTAGCATCGTTGGTGAAAACCGTAGCGTAGACTGTGAAGCGTAGCATACGCGTAGCAGGTAGTGTAGCATAAGCGTAGGCTGTGTTGGCGTAGCACATTATTGTGTTGAATCTATCCGAAGCGTAGGCTTCGTAGCGTTAATTTTATACGTATTGCGTAACTCCACGTATCCCTCAGTATCCTGCGTATCTCTTTATGGCGTGTTGAGTAGTTCGCCTTCATAGTGTTACCTCTGTAGTGTAGTTATAGCCGTAGGCTCTATAGAAACAATGGAGCAGAACTGTACAATTATTATCTTCTCCATGTTTTGTATGTTATTACATCACGCTTGGTTTCCACGAAGAGGGATCGTATGTGAAATACTTGTTTTTACGCAAATAGCAACTTAGTATTCGCAACAGACATCAGAAGCTCTAAGTAAATAATTTTTGAATCGAAAATAATAGCGATAGTCCTCTAGACCGTATTTCGGCAATGGCGGCCAATCTCAACGGAGACAGCTTTCGGCGCGGGAGATTATTATATTGCACAAGTGTGTGCGCAAACACAGATGCACTTTCTCTTCTCTCACTCTCATAGTCCGATGTTACGTAATCCAACACGACCGGAGAGAAATCTGGCGCAGGATCAACGTGTCAACGTGCTTTCCGAGCTACGGGGGTATCACACCGCATACCAAACCCGGGACTGTTACTAAGAAATTCCTAATGGACGTATATCACGTTGCCCGACTTGTGAATCCCTAATAATTAGGACCCCTTTTTCTTTTTTTTTTTTAACGTGGACAAATGCTTATGCATTCTGCACTACCACGGGGAGATAGTGCAGTTATGTGGGACTCTAACACACTAAAACTCCACGGTGTCCTCCTCTGCCGCTTACGATGGGAACACGGGCACGCGTTAGCATTCATCCGTGAACCCGCCGCGGCTGTCCGTCACCAGATCCTCCTCTGGGGAGTACTCCCCATCACCGGCGCACCAGAACACTTAGCAAGCCGTGACCACCCCAGGGGCCAAACCAGCACATGGGCGCCAGACGACCCCGTGTCTTGGCACCCTTGGTCCCCCCGCTACAGGTCAGGTCATTGGCCCCGCCGCCTGCTAATTTTCGGCCCCGCAGAGGATAAGAAGAGCGGCCAACGTCATATCAACTCCTCCTCCTCTGCGGCCCCATCGCGTCCGCCATCAGACGGTGGCGACCCTGATAAGGCCGCGGAAGGTAGGGAGAGCGGCACACCGCATTGCACTCCTGTCCCGCCGCGACCTCCAACCCTCAGCCGCGATGCCTCCCATACAACATCGCGGAACGCCTCAGTCGCGATGTCGCCCAAGCGGCACCGCAACCTACTTGTTGGCCGCTAAGTCATCGGCCCCTCCTCGGGTTCCTCCTCGCTTCACCGTGGGTGACCAAGCCACGGCTACTGAGACTTACTACTTTTTTCTGTATAGTTGATATTAACTGATATTTTCCCTTTACTCTTTGTGGGTCAAAAACTGTAAAATTTTCAATCAAAGTCCACATTTAAAGTTTCTCGTAAAAGATAGGCCGATACACATAATTCATTGAGTTCCTCTTTTGTCGCCTTTTGAAAGACCAACTTTGCATTTCAGCAATTCTGTTGAATTCCCTTCAATGCACTACCAGTGATATTTTAATTTCCGAACTTTACCTTGTACCATAAAAATGCACGATTTGTATTGAAATAAATCGAGATGAATTTTTACTATGCGAACATACCTACTAAATACAATTTTGATTGAGCTTCAATAAAGTTACTACAGTTTTCGCGTTTTAGCATGGTAACAACGGTCATTGCCCTTTCCCTAATATCTCTCCGTAGGAACCCAATCAATGAACTATGTAGGTAAGGTTTTTCTTTATTGGAACATGTTCCCGATGGATATTGATTTAGGACGATAACAGACTTTATTTTAGTTTTTGAAATGAAATGGTGGGTCAATGACCCCTATTGCCATGCTAAAACACGACAACTATTATAGTTAGTAAGCTGATCACAAAAAAATCTGAGTAAATTGATATACATTAAGACCCTTCTAAGAAAATCTTCTTCGTTATGAATCCAAGTCTCTTATTCCATACTAACTAATATTATAAATTCGAAAGTAACTCTGTCTGTCTGTCTGTATGTTACCTTTTCACGCCTAAACCACTGAACGGATTTCGATAAAATTTGGCAGAGAGATAGATTGCATCCCATGTATTCTTCTCGAGAGATTTTATTAGTCGACTAGCTTGTGCCCGTGACTTCTTCCGCGTGAAATTTCTCGTTCCCCCGACCCACCTCGTCACATCGCATCGCCTGCCCGCGCTATTAGATTTATTTTAATGCGAATGTTAGTTCCAGTGATAAGCGCGTACAAACAGACAAACAAACTCTTCAGCATTATTATTGGTATATATTCTACTATAGATTTTCTGTATGAACGTGGACGAAGCAAAAGGAGTGAAGATCGTAGCAGATGGCGTTCAGTATGCAAATTTTAAAATTATTTGCGCTCCTTGAAACCTTCTTAGCCCGTAAAACGTTTGACTACTAAAAGCCGTTTGCACGTAAGCGCTCAACGGTTTTCACGATTATGTTTATCGTCGTTTCGAGTGTATTTTTGTTTTCAACCGGTAGGGTTCATACGACATTTGAGAGGTTAATAATAGAACACTTTGAAGTCAGCACAATATAGTTATTCGATGTTGACTGCTTCTACAGAAAACACATCTTAAGGCCAATTCCCGTAATTAAAAACGTGCAAAATCGAGTCAATCTCGTCTCAGCGACAATTAATGTCAAAAACTCGTCAAAAATGTAGGGAAATTAGAGATCTTTTTGACAGATTGAGACTGAAATTAGACTGTGAGG
Source organism: Luperina testacea (assembly GCA_927399505.1). Classification (NCBI taxonomy): domain Eukaryota; kingdom Metazoa; phylum Arthropoda; class Insecta; order Lepidoptera; family Noctuidae; genus Luperina; species Luperina testacea. The sequence goes on from OV656774.1 coordinate 4,097,610, forward strand.
GTGCTTAAAATTATGAGAATTGCTCCTCTGATCAAAAACAAGTTATTGTTACACTAACCTGTAGCATGTAGCTTCCTCAGCGGATCCACGATCGCGAAGTACCGATCAGCTGACAGCGCTGTCAGTGTGAACACTGACACTCCGATACTGACGTCCTTCGCGGCTTCAGACACCCGACACACCGTGATGCCCCATGGCCAGGACTCCACCGTGTACACAATGGACGTGAATGGGACGCAAGTGACGATCACCAGGAGGTCAGCAAGCGCGAGCGAGAGGATGTACCTGAAAGAGATGTTATATATACAGTAATGTACTCAGGATTTTGTAATATTACCTTGATTTAAAAGAGTGTCATTGGAGTTTCTTGCCCGTTCTTCTCCTTAAAGATCTACGTTTTGGAATGGGCAACTAGCTTCAACTTTGTCACTAACTGACCGAGTCTTCGACAGTTCAAAAGTGCCTGTGAAACGGTTGAATTGAAATAAATGCTTTGAGTTTGAGTTACGTGTATAAATATCTCATACTTGATTTGTGAGGCGATTTGGTAAGCGACCAGCTGTGAGGCGAAAATCGACCTAGTATAAATCCCCCATTAGCGCCACAAGCGATAGAGATCTATTAGACGACTCGGCTGATCAGTCAGGCTCTCAGTACCTATGGAGCTTTCTTTATTGAAGTGTGCCAGTTTAATAATATCAGCTGATTTTTTTATTATTTATATTTTATTAGTTTAGATAACTCTGCCGTGCTAATTAGAAACGCAGTAGAGAAGAATTTTTGGAAAATTGAGCTACATATAGATTCGGAATACGAGGATACCGAATCATTAAGTAGCTCAAAGAGCTCAATATATAGGTACAGCTGTTGTCTGAGCAGTCTTTAAAAAGGTCTTTATTAAGGTATGAACCTTTGCCGGGTTGATTTTTGATTATCTATTTAGTTTCCAAACATGTATACAAATATGTGTTTTAGAAAAAAAAACTTTATTACCCACAGATAAAGTTCAGTTTGCGCTAAAACTTAATACAATTTATCACTTATAGAGCAGTGATGGGCCAGTGGTTATGGCTGCGACTCACGAGTTGTTAATCGTAAGTTCGAACCCAGATAGGTGCTTTACTTTGTGTTAATTTATTTCATCACCACTGCTCTCAAAAGGAAAACATCGTGAGGAAACCGGCATGTCCTAGAACCAAAAATTCGAAGACATGTAACATCTACCAACCCGCACTGGGCCCGCGTGGTAGATGTTACATGTCTTCGAATTTTTTTTATTATTGCCTACTCTCCCCGAGAGGAGGCCTGTGTCCCAGCAGTGGGAACATCATAATTATTATGTATTACTAAATAGGACTAGTCATTCATCATTTTTTCAGGTAGACTTCTTTTATTCTAGGTGCATCGTCTTCACATATAATTATATTATGTATACAAAACCTTGTAAAACATTTGAAACGAGTGACGGTGGAGTTTCGTGCCCATTCTTCTCCATACAAAAACTACCTTTTGGAAGGGGCGACTAGAATCAATTCAATTTTACTGTAAGTTTTGACGTTCAAAAGTGCCTTTGATGTGCGTATTTGAAATAAATGATTTGACTTTGACTAGTCATTCATACTATATCATTATCAACTTGAAATTATCTAGTTGATATTTGTTAATCATTTCGAAATAAAGATTTGAATGGATCTAAGGCTGTCCGCTCACAAATGATTTATCTATCTGTCTATAATTCCCAGTAAAAGCTTATTGAAACGTCTGCATAGTTCAGTTTCTAATAGCGAACTTTTAGTTTTCACGAACTACTCTCATTAATAATGACAGTCCCATCTATTTTATTAATTGACGTAAGTTCTTACTCGATTGCTTTCATGGTATCATTTTGATGTTATCAATACGTTCTAGTCAAATTGTTGATAAATACTAGTCATTTTGAGATTCTACAGCCTATTTCAAATTGCCAAGCTAAACTCCGCAGACGCGATAGATATTGAAAACTAAACACGAAAAATAAATTAATTTGATAAATTTTTTTTGTAGGGTCATAGGTTCGTTATTGTAGTCACTTGAAATATCAGCTGAGAGTCTGTTTTTTTTGTGTAAAGTTCACAGACGTGGGCGGTCTCGATATCTAAACACGAAAAAACATACGAAAACAGATTATCTCAACTTATACTTCAAGTAATAACCCTGTATAATGGTTTTCTGCCAATTTAGATTCTAATGCAGACTTATTTATGTAATAACTTAATAAGAGACGCTTTATTTTTCTTTACTTCGCTTTAGTGGTTGTAAACAAATAAAAAAACTTTTGGAATAACAGAAGATAAAGAAGTGTTTTCCGAATCGGTACATTTATTTATTGTTATTATTTATTTATTCTATTTTTTTTTTTACTTGTTCAATTAAATCATCTCATATCGTATTAAATGATTTTGTGCATCGACAACTTGCTTCTTTACACAGTATCACTTTTTTTTCATAGGTACGCAGGACGACACGTCACCCAACACTTTTCCAACATAACGACGGCGAAGTGCCAATACCTCTTAACTGACATTTTTCGAGAAATTCACTTTTTTATTGTTTTGACCACTTTTTTTGTGTTATTCGCATGTTTTAGTGAAATCTCCTAAGTGTATTTTTAGTTGCAAACAGCATTGAATTAAAATGTGGAAGTACCTCCCAACTAAATCAACGCGACGAAGTGTCTATTTTTGAAGGTTTTTTTTCCAGTTTGTGTAAATCACTGACTTTGTTAGTTAGGTGTTATTGGCACTTCGCCGTCGATAAGCAGTCTCACTGTACAGAAAGCTTATACAAGGCAATGCCAGCTTATAATGGTGTGGCGGCATCCATCTCCACATGCGAACTGCGTATCACACTGATGTCACGCAAAATCCTTCGCGCAATCATTATATTCGAGTTTTCAAAATTATTAGAGTAAGGTACAATTAAATATATGTCATAAAGAAATTAGCAGACTTAGAAACTTACGTATTAGGCACATTCCTCATAGCTTTATGCCGTACGAACACGGCGACTAGAGTCCCGTTCCCTACCACCCCTATAACAAAAATAAGGGCGAAGATCAGCGGCACTATGTAAGTCTCCGGCCTCTCGTAGTATGGCTGGTAACTCTCCGAGTGATTCATCATCATATCGTCGTATGTCTCGTTGTAATCTTCCATCGTGCATATTATCTGGAACAAGAGGAGAAAGTCTTTGTGAAAAGGACTACATATAACAGATTAGATTCGCCCGTTGTACGGAACAAGTCAAGATCACGCTATTTAAAGCATACTGTCAGGGCATGTACAATTGTACACGGGTGGTCTATGGGTTAGTCATACAAAAAATCCTTAAACACTCTGCGCGTCCAGTACAATAACATTTTCAGGATGATGTTGGGACTTCCTCGTTTCTGCAGTGCCTCCGGGATGTTCGCGCAGACTCATACTGACGGTTTTCATGCCGTCATTCGGAAAAAAGTCGTTTCGCTTATGAGGAGGGTGCGGGGGAGTCACAACAGCATCTTGAAAACTATAACTGAGGATGTACGTGCCCCTGTGTTGAGGCATTTCGTTCGTCTGGTGGTCTCTAGGGAGGTATCTCCCTATTGGTTATCCTGACGGGGTGGGATGTCACAGCGCAGGGGTATTCATTTTATTCATTGATGTATGTGATTGTCTTTTTGTAAATGCATGAACTAACAATAGTTTTTTAAGTTTTTGTATACCTACTAACCTTTGGATTTTTTAGTTGTCCTAAAATAAATAAATTTGAATTTGAATTATAACAACGCGCCCGTATCCCGGGAATGTTTCGGCAGAGGTGTTTACTGGGTCAAATTAGGTAGTGAAATTTCTTAGATGTGATGGGCGTAATGAAACGTGATAGAACAACAAATTACTACTTTACGTAGCACTCGCAACTGGTCTGCGTGTATGATCCCTACTTAGGTACAGTACCCGGCGATAAATATTGCACATCGACCTATTCGATCCTATCGATTTTATACAAAGAATAAAAATAATTATCAAAAGAAGCAAATCATAATTGTTTTAACAGCTCCTAATAGATACCGGACTGTTTATATTTCGTGCGACAGAGATAACGCTCTACGAAGCCGAAATTAGCCGATTGTCTCTTTCCAAAGGTCGATGTGCAATATTTATCGCCGGGTACTGTAATGTATACGCGTATTTTGCGTACCTACGGAATAAAAACGTTCAAATACAAGTCGCATTCCCATCTCAGTGACAATAAATGTTAAAAATGTCTGTATTTTTGACATATTGAGACTGAGAAGATTAGAATGTGAACCTTCTTAAAAATACGGGAATTGCTCCTCAGATGTATGAAAGTAAACGAGACAAAAAGAGTAGGTATGTAAGGATCGTATCAAGTGGCATTTTGTAGCTTCTGTCTACCTCCATGGGAATAAGGCGTGATTTGTATGTAAAGTCTATTCAAACTTGTTTCAACATAAATGTAGGGAACAGCTGATTTTTTTTTCGCGATTTCGGGTTTGGTCCCATAGTAAAAGTTTTTCATAATGATGAGTACAATGACCTCTTAAGAGGTTGTTAATGTTTTACCAATAACCCTGATTCTGTTACGTGATATGGCGTCGTATCGTGCGTGATGTACGGCCTGAACCGTCGGATTATGAGCTTTACTATTTTAATGGCCAGTTTCACAATACGGAAAAAGTTTTGATGATGTCATATTGGGATTATAGTAATAATATTTTCGAAACCGAAGCGTATAACGTGTTCAAAAACATGTCTGAATCTGAACCGTCCGTGACAACTGCGTGGGACAAGACATTAAGCACATGTCGTAGGCGTCCACTCAATTGTAGTATTGAAGATAAATGTCACCCGCCTAAAAACTTCACTGGTGCGGCAAGCCTCTTAAGGCTGCTACAAACAGGCGCGACACGCAATAAAATCGCGCGCGACACAAAGGCACCGCTCGTTGCGTGACTGGCGGTGCCTTTGTGTCGCGCGCGATTTTATTGCGTGTCGCGCCTGTTTGAAGGAGCCTTTATTCTATTAATTCTCCGTATTACGCTAGGCCACCTTAAGGTCAAAGTGTTACACCTAACGTGCGGTGGACTGTACCTCTTCACTTTCAGCCGTCAACGGCTCTTTACGACACGGCGACGCGACGTGATAAAATATACACCGAGTGTCCTTATTATTTGCATGTGTCACGTTAACAGTAACTTTTAGTATTATTGTTTTAAATAAATAAATGAATCCATTTATTACAGACTAATTACATGTTATTTTGGCAACGGTATTTTTAATTAAACAATAACATTATGATTCGCTTTAAAAATGTTCAAAATTAATGTTTTCAATTAAAAACAAAATGTGTTATTAAAAGGTGGCGAAACAGAGAAGTAGGTACCTCCTAAAATAATGCCAAAGTTTATTTTTAATTTAGGTACCTAACTCCTAATAAAAAAAACATTATCCTAACATCTTTACCGTATTTTAACATTACCAAGCTGGAAAGAGTTAATCAAGTTTTATTGCGTACCTGGCAGTACCTGTAGAAACTTATTTGCTTGTAGAAAAAACACGTGTAATTTTTTTTATTTAAATGAAAATCGTTTACTTTTATCATGTTTGTATATATGTGAGTACCATGTATCTATCAGATAATTAATTTATATGTCACGGTATAGTAATTTTATTTCAGGTGCATCGTGTTCACATATTATTATTATATAATTAATGTATGCAAAATATTGTAAAACATTTTAAAAGAGTAACGGTGGAGTTTCTTGCCCATTATTCTCCATACGAAAACTACATTTTGGAATGGGCGACTAGAATTAATACTATTTTGTTATAATTTCTGACGTTCAAAAGTGCCTTTTATGTGCCTATTTGAAATAAATGCTTTGAGTTTGTAATTTTATGATTAATTATTATTATCGTGATGTAAGTGTTTGTTCAAACTTACTTACAGAAATAAATAATTTCTATTCAAATCACAACTGTCATTCTTTGACAGTAATAAGAAATTGCTTAGCATAAGCATCCTATAATATTATATGATGCGGCAAGCCTCTTAAGGCTCCTACAAACAGGTGCGACACGCGATAAAATCGCGCGCGACACAAACGCACCCCAGGGCACGCAACGAGCGGTGCCTTTGTGTCGCGCGCCATTCGCATCGCGCGTCGAAGTGACGATGCTTAGGAGGCATATGTTCAGTAGTGGATGTTTTTCGGCTGAAATCACGAAACTCGCAAGCAGGTACTGAATATAAGTTCGAAATACCCAAGAAGGTTCAGCAAATTCAGGTGGTGTTGAGTTAATATATAAACAAGGAAAAGATCCTCCTTTATTACTCAACTAGCTTCTGCCCGCGGCTTCGTTCGCATGAAATTTCGGCCCCGACCCACCACGTCACCGCGCATCGCGCTTTTTCTTCGTTAAGGCTCCTGCAAACAGGCGCGACGCGCGACGCGAATTGCGCGCTACACAAAGGCACCGTTCGTTGCGCGACTTGCGGTGCCTTTGTATCGCGCGCGATTTTATCGCGTGTCGCGCCTGTTTGAAGGAGCCTTTATCGCTTAGCGTTATTTCCGACTACCTTACTTTTTTTCTTTTGGTTCGGCTCCTAAAGTTGTAAATTGGGCTATCAAATGCAAAAAGAAATTTGGTAGTCCCAGAGATGAGTGCGTCCGAAAAAAAAACAAACAAATGCTTCAGCTTTTTTACATGAAAGTTGATGTTTTCCTGTCAGATTTAAAACCTTTTAAGTGAAGGTGATTTGTGTCGGATGCTGGGGAAAATTTTGTTTTTAAAATATACTTGACATCAAAGAAAATATTTACTTCTCGGCGGTTCTGGAACTTATTAGGTGTGTGTAACTTATTAGGTGTGAATGTGACTTTCAGAATTAATTTTTCTTTAAAAAAAAAAACGTTGGCCCACCCTAGGAATTACTTCTGTATCGTGGGTGCGTTTACAAACATTTAAATTCACATACACAAACAGCCAGACCCGGAACAACTACAAGTAGGCAATACAATTATTTGTTCCGTGCGGGAATCGAACCCGCGACACGCAGCGCAGCAGTCGATCGCTCAGCCACTGCGCCAACCGTGTCGTCAAATTTTATGACTTTTGCTTTGCCCGTGCTGTGATAGCTTCTTGTTTTGGAACCCTTATTAGGATCACTTCGTAATCTATCTGTCTGTCTGTCAGTCTGTCAGTCTGTCAAGACCCTTTCTCTCAGGAACGGACGGAGGTATCAAGTTGAAATCATTTTCAAATACTTTAGGACTAGTCCCTTGGTGCTCTAAAAAAACTAAGCTAGAAGCTTGTTTATTTTTGCTTTCGCAGTTGGAGAATTTACCGTGACGTATTTCGATGAATGGGAGAACATGTTTTTCAACTACAACGTCGAGTATGATTTTGGGATAATTCATCCCAACTTCGGAATCCTTCATTTTGCGTGGTCCAATGTGTACTTGGCCGGTTCTTTTTTTTTTGCTTCGCAGGGTTGATATCTTTATTACACGAGTAGGTATGTAAGTTTTGAAACCTGTAATAAATTCTCTAAATGATGGTGAAAATCGAATCAAAATCCGTAGCGCAATTTAAAAGAACAACGCTGTTACACAGGCAGTACTTAAGTACGAAAAGTGACTTTAATTTGTAATATGTATAAATGTGATTTTACTAATGTCTCAATAGGTTTTATAAGTCAGCTAGCACACAATTCATAATCCCGTTAATAAAAACATTATCAAAATATTGTTGACTATTAACTCCTTTTATAGTTGAGAGTTTTTCGTTAATCTACTGGTGAATTGCTGCCTACGTGTTGAAAATCCCAATGTAAAGCCTTTTGCCAAATGCCACCTGAATATTTGTGAGCCCTCTTCTGTTAAAAATTCCACGTCTCTTCAATGTCAATCACTTTATAAAGCCACAAATACAAAAGGTAAAATAAATAAAAGTCCTCCAGACCGTATTTCGGCCACGGCGGCCAATCTCAACGGAGACTAGCCTTCGGCGCGGGAGATATTATAGTGCACAAGAGTGCGCGCAGACATAGGTGCACTCCCTCTTCCCTCACTCTCATAGTCCGATGGGACGGCAATCCGACACGACCGGAGAGAGATCAGGCGCAGGACCAACGGCTTAAGGCTCCTACAAACAGGCGCGACGTGCGACGCGAATCGCGCGCGACACAAAGGCACCGCTCGTTGCGCGACTTGCGGTGCCTTTGTGTCGCGTGTCGCGTCGCGCCTGTGTGTACGAGCCTTTAACGTGCTTCCCGAGGCACGGGGGTATCACACCGCCGACTTCCAAACTTCGAACTGGGTACTTACTCTTTAATTTAATTCCGATAGATCGACATTGGAATTGTGACATTTCGTACTCTTGAGTTCGATGCTAGCGCCAAATGATTTTTAGATTGGGTGTCCATTTTGGAGAACTAAGTGGAATTGGGTTCGGGCTTGGCGTGGGGTAATTGTTGACAATATTGTTTTCAAGAGTACCGAATCACGTGACTGTAAAATTAACATTGGAATCATATTGGCATCTCATTGGAATTAAAATTAGTTTGGAGAGTAAGCCACCTGTTACTAAGAAATTCCTAATGGAAAAACCCGGGAATCGAACACATGACCCCATGCTCAGCAGTTGCGCTTGCGACCACGAGACCAACGGGGCAGTTCGGAGCTCTAAAAGGTAAGAAGGTATGGTATGGTAGATAAGGGTATATTTAGAGACTATAGCTTCTGCCCGCAATTTTGTCCGCGTGAAATTTCTTGTTCCACCGGTCTACCCCGTCGCATCGCATCGCCTGCCCGCGCTACTGCTTCGTTTTCGCTAAGCGCTCTTACTGAGTTTTGTTTACTTTTGCCGGCTCCAAAGGATCCTAGCGTGATTTAAATAGCTTATAGCCTTTTTCAAGATTGAGCTATCAAAAGCAAAAAGAATTTCTCTGATAGCTCCAGAGATTAGCGCGTTCATACAAACAAACTCTTCAGCTATAAAATTATTGAGTTTTGAGTATAGAAATTCTTATATCTATGGGTTTGAGATAACTTTATTCTCATACTAGCTGCGCTCCGCGGTTTCACCCGCATAAGTTTCAATCCCGTGGGAATATCGGGATAAAAAGTAGCCTATATTTTAATCCAGGTCCTAATGTATCTACCTACCAAATTTCTTCCAAATCCATTCACTAGCCGTTGAGTTATCGAAACTTTTATCTATGTTCTAGCAGCATCCCGCGGATTCATTCGCATAAGTTTCCCGTGGGAATATTGGGATAAAACTATCTTGTGTCCTTTCCAGAGACTCAAAATATCTCTATACCAAATTTTATCTAAATCGGTTTAGCGGTTTAAGCGTGAAGAGATAACAGACAGACAGACACCAGCGGAGCTTTGCAGAGCGTGATGCTCGCAAACTGATTAGAATTTATAAAAAGTACAGATTTTTTTTTTTTTTATTAGCTTCCAGCTCCCTCCCACCAACTGGAACGCAGCTAAACAGCATTGTCCTATACACTTTTTCTAGAGTTGTAGAAAATTGTATTAGCTTTCATTATGTAGAAAATATTTTTTCTCTACGACGCACCGTTTTATAGATATTAGCGAAAAACTCAAAAGTGGGGACTTTTATCCCCCCCCCCCACTCCGGCTCACCTCCTAGATGCGGGTACTTTTAGTATGTTTACTTCCTAAGCACCCTGAACAACTTTCTGAAGAAATCGCTTAGGGCCCAGCTCACGCACTCTACAACTGCTTTGCTAAGTGGACTATTATGTAACAGAAACACAAAATATTAAAATTTTCTCGATAAAAACATGACAAAGTTACCTCCAATTTTCACGCCTTTCACATTAACTGTACTTGCTCATGACTAATATAAAAATATGATAAAAATTTGATGATTATTTATATTAATACAAGGCGACCAAATCTGTGCAAGCATTTCTATTAAATTCCTATTTGTGGTTTTATTACGTCAAGCTTAAGGCACTTACGACGTTCTTAGTTCGTGGAAGAAGTCATCTTTTGTTGCACGTAACGGGAACTTCAAGCATATTTTTGTTTCAGAAATCAGTCGCAGTCACTCTATTGACACGACGAGAGAACCACGCTCAAATTTTCAGCTGCGCTTTATTCACGTAAATAATATTTTCGCAATTTACAACATTGTAGAAATTAAACTGAGAAATTTAAAACAAACAAAAACCACTTAAAAAACTTCCGAAACGATTGTTAATAAAAGTTAAAAATTAAAAAACTGACTACTTAAATGGCGAGGGTAGCTGTAAATATAATTTTTCTCAAATTGTGTTTTTGATATTTATAAAGTCAGTATGCAAATTGCAAAGGATCCAAATACGTTTACTCACGCCTCCGTGGGCCGAGCTATCAAGGAGTGAGAAGTTCGGTAACGCACACTAGTTTGTTACTCTACACGAAACATTTTCAGCCACTTTTGAATATCCCCTAAATCAACACCAAGATGAAAGGAAAAAAAGAAAAAAAAAAATCACACGGATAGTGACTGACTCTCGGGGAAAGGGGTTACGGAGCACACCGTTTAGGATCGTCGGCTTCGTCGACAAAAAAGTTATTGGCAGAGAACGCCTAAGTCATTAAGTCCGTCTTTGTACCTTTACTGTAGGTACACAAAGCTTAATAAATAAATAAATTATAACAATGAACTAAAAAACTTTCGACTTTCTTTCAACTCCATAAAACTTGGCATCTGTTAAGATACCAATTCTGCTCATCCCTTGTATAGCGAAATTGGCAGATTTTTTACCGACTTCAAAAAAAGGTTATTACAAATGTTTTTGGTGGGGTATTTTATTTTTCAAGGGTACAAAGATCTTATGGCGCGTGGCTAAAATTGGAACTAACGCCGTCATTTTGCTTTTCTAATACAATTTCTGTAACAATCTTACAACTACTTACCAACAACGCCCCCCTGTCTATGTCATTCAGACGCCAAAAGAACCTTATAACAATATAGCAAAAAGTATGAAGTAATGCCCTATAAAAAGGAACGGTTTGCTTGACACATGTCAAATGACTTTGCACGACGATGTGCGTGAAATTAATAACAATTTTATATTAACGTAATAAGGTCCTAAATAATTTTGGTTACATTGGAATTTGAACGTTTTCACGTCGACATTGAGTTTCTAGTTCCAAAACATGATAATAAGCTATTAATCTGATTTCGAGGTTAGTGTCTGGTAAATATGTAAATAAACAGATGCTTTTACCTTATGAAGAATCTCTTTAAAATTAAATTTTATTTTCAGAGTCGCCGCGGCACGGAACATAAATCAATCTGTCAAATGTGACCAAATCTCGACCAAGTGTGTCTCGTCAGTTGTGTATGTTTATTTATTAATATACCCCGAACACAGCTCTTCTATATTGGAATAGAGTTTGCTTAGACAAATCAAATCTGAAGTTCTGAATCATTAATTACATATATTTTTACAGACCAATATCGAATTCGGATTTTGACCCGACTGATCGAATCAGCGGTGGGCACTCAAAAATATTACGTGACCAATCTGGTCCGCGTATTTCTGTGTCTGATAAATCTAATATAGAATGCGAACCAGATCTCATTTACTATCAAAATTTTGAAGAAGGATCTTATAGTAATACAGAAGAAAACATTCTATCAATTGCCGAATATATATAATAGGGAAATGTTTTAGCTATAATTGCGTCCCACAGCCACGAATTTTAGTTGTACGGTTGTTTTAGTAGTAGTGTGTAGTTTTAGTTGTTGGATCATCGTCTACTAGTTACTTAGTTAGCTAGCTAGTAAGGTAGCAGTGAAAGAGAAAATACGTCGTTATGTTTTTCGAATTTTGTTACACTTATCCTGCGTTCATAACTTGATTTGTATTTGATAGTATACCAAGTACCGTTCTTGTTGACAACCATGGTCTCTTCTTTGATGTTTATTTATTATTTATTTATTTAAACTTTTCGCACAAAAAGGTACAAAGGCGGACTTAATGCCTTAGGCATTCTCTACCAGTCAACCAAGGCTGGTGAAGAGATTGGATGGCAGGTGCTTTGGTTGAGAGGAACAATGATAAAGATGATGATTTTTATTTTTTATACAACTTCTTTTATGGTCAAGTTAGACGTATAACTCGTAACTCGAGGCCGTTGCCAGTGGGTCACCAGTGGGTCACCAGTGGGCCACCACTGCTCTTAAGACGAAGTTAGTTTGTTTGAAACAATTTCCTTTCAAAGTTCTTTAGTTGCGTTGGGAATTCTGCTTTGTCAAGTAATCTCGAAACAAATATCACTCACACCTGCGACAAACAGACCCCTTTTGTTGCAGGTGTGATAAATTTGGCACACGTATACCAATGCGGTGGAGGATTCGCCTTAAAGCTGATCAAGCTTGAGTATTTATAACGTGATTGAAGAACATCACCATCGTCATCATTTCAGCCGAAAGACGTCCACTGCTGGACATAGGCTTCCCCCAACCACCTCCCACTTCGAACGGTTCTGTATCCAGCGGATTCCTGCGGCCTTAACAAGGTCATCGGTCCACTTTGTGGGAGGCCTTCCAACGCTCCGCCTTCCGGTAGGCGGTCGCCATTGGCCATCTATTCTGTGACCCTTGGTTGACTGGTAGAGAATGTCTAAGGCATTAAGTCAATAAGGTACAAGGTAAGGTAATGTCTATGACATAAAGAATCTCGTTTATGTCATCCCGATATAAAATGATTTTAAATTGTATCGAGCACTTTCAATTTTGCGCTCGCTTTTCAATATTTCCACGGTTTGAGTTCCACTTTGACAGAGTAGATTTACTTCGCGGCATATATATAAATTATTCATTTTAATAATTCTCGCAAGACGTGATGAGTAACTACAATATTAAGGCCAGGATCTTCGAGCGTAGTAGGCATTTAGCGTTACCTCCGTCCTCGCGTGGCAAATGCCGCGAAAGCGCAGTTCGAATGAACTCGCTGACCCCTGTCACGGTTATTTTTATAAGTAATAGTATTGTGAATCGGCCCTATTCTTGAAATATAGGGCTGCTCGTCTACAGTATTTTAATTTCATCATCCTACTTTAGTTTCTTTCTAGTATTGTGATTGTAAATATTATATTTTTAACCGACTTCAAAAAAGGCGGAGGTTCTCAATTCGGATATTTCTATTTTTTTTTTTTATGTATGTTAGGGGGGGCATAACTCCATTGTAAATAGACAGATCTGCAATTTTTTTTTTGAAGTGAAAACTTCTTTAGCATCGTTGTGATGTGATTTGAAAATTTTATGAAACGAAAAAGCAACAGTAAAAAGAGACATGAGATTTAACGTGGGAGAAAATGAGATAGGAAGCATTATACAGTGTTTTTGTTTTTTATTATTACAAATGACATCACATTTAATCCTATGCTACTAATTTGTGGTGATGATGATGATGAGGATAATGGTGATGGCGATGGTGATGGTGATGGCGATGATGATGATGGCGATGATGATGATGGCGATGGTGATGGCGATGGTGGTGGTGATGGCGATGGTGATGGCGATGATGATGATGGTGATGCGATGGTGATGGTGATGGCAATGGTGATGGTGATGGCGATGGTGATGTTGATGATGGTGATGGCGATGGCGATGGTGATGGCAATGGTGGTGGCGATGGTGATGGCGATGATGATGATAGTGATGCGATGTTGATGGCGATGTTGATGGCGATGGTGATGGCGATGGTGATGGCGATGGTGATGGCGATGATGATGGCGATGGCGATGGTGATGGCGATGGCGATGGTGATGGCGATGGCGATGGCGATGGCGATGGTGATGGCGATGGCGATGGCGATGGCGATGGTGATGGTGATGGCGATGGCGATGGTGATGGTGAAGGATGGATGGATGGATGGATGGATGGATGGATGGATGGATGTTCTTTAGCATCGTTGTGATTTGAAAGTTTATGAAACGAAAAAGCGACAGTAAAAAGAGACATGAATTCATAAGATTTAACGTGGGAGAAAATGAGATAGGAAGCATTATACAGTGTTTTTGAAGGTTTCATTTCTACCACGTGTGAATTGCACACATGCTGTTTTTTTTATTTTTGTAAAGATCTGATGATGACTTTCAGAGACAAACAACGGAACTCTTCAATAAATGCCAGCAAATCAACCGCGATTGCTGCTATAGCATATGTAATCGCAATCACACAACATAACATCACGCCTGTACCCTTCAAAGGGTAAAGCAGATGTGTTCAATAGCTTTGTTACTGTTATTCACATAGCAAGTAGTGACATATGAATTTGTTTGGGGTAGGTAAGTACAACTAAAAAGTGAAAAATAAAAACTTTTTTACAAAAAAAAAACCGACTTCAAAAAAAAAACACTACAAAGTGAAAAATAACTTTAGTTTCGAAAGTCGGTGTCAAAAAATTAAAATATATTCTTCACGTTGTAGTGTTTTTTTTTTGAGTCGGTTGTTTTTTTTGTAAAACACTTTTTTTGGTTGCTTGAATTCGTCAATAAGTTTTTTTAATTAAATCTACTAATCAAAAACACCACAATACGTATTTTTATTGAACTCTTCCTATTTCATTCACAACGAATTTCATATTTTTAAATAAAAAAACAGCAAGTGTACAATTCACACGTGGTAGAAGTGAAACCTTCAAAAACACTGTATAATGCTTCCTATCTCAATTTTCTCCCACGTTAAATCTTCTGAATTTACATGTCTCTTTTTACTGTCGCTTTTTCGTTTCATAAACTTTCAAATCACAACGATGCTAAAGAACATCCATCCATCCATCCATCCATCCATCACCATCACCATCGCCATCGCCATCGCCATCGCTATCACCATCGCCATCGCCATCACCATCGCCATCACCATCTCCATCACCATCATCATCATCGCCATCGCCATCACCATCGCCATCACCATCGCCATAACCATCGCCATCACCATCGCCATCACCATCATCGCCATCGCCATCACCATCGCAATCACCATCGCCATAACCATCGCCATCGCCATCACCATCATCATCATCGCCATCACCATCGCTATCACCATCACCATCGCCACCACCATCGCCATCACCATCACCATCGCCATCACCATCGCCATCACCATCGCCATCATCATCGCCATCACCATCACCATCGCCATCACCATCGTCATCGCCATCGCCAACACCATCACCATCATCATCACAAATTAGTAGCATAGGATTAAATGTGATGTCATTTGTAATAATAAAAAACAAAAACACTGTATAATGCTTCCTATCTCATTTTCTCCCACGTTAAATCTTATGTCTCTTTTTACTGTAGCTTTTTCTACTGTAGCTTTTTCGTTTCATAAAATTTTCAAATCACAATAATGCTAAAGAAGTTTTCACTTCGAAAAAATATAATATTTTACGTATACAATCACAAAACTAGAAACACAAACTCAAAAACTCAAATTTTGCAATTGAATATAAACCTTATTCCGTTGTAGTAAAGTTGAAAATCTATTACAGATATTACGATAATTGTAAACCGACCTGCTACTGCTAGTACTGTGACGAAAGCAAGAGAACCTATACAACTACAATATTATTCTGTCGCGTCGTCTTATTAGTGGGTAGTTATAAATACGTAGAAAAATAATAATCAAAATTACCTTATTTTTTTTTAAGCTTTGCAGTTCAATGCTGAACGTTTTTTTTTCTTTCTTCTGTTTTTATTCCCCATAATTTAATCTTAATTATCACTATATTACAACTATATTATAACAAACTAATATTTAGTTTAATTATTAATACTAGAACCTAAACAATATTTACAGACTGAATTTTGAAACTAATACACAAACACGGAAATTAACTAACAATATTATAACGTATATTTCGATCGATTAGCGGGAACGCGGCGAGCCAGCAAAAGCGACACAGGTCCTACCTCGGTAACGCCCGGCGGGCTACTGAAGTGAAGCGCGCAGGCCGCCTTTTTAGATTATATCTTGTTAAGACAATAAAAATCAGTTTTGAGAAAAATTAACCGTAGAATGTTCTACTATACATCATTGCCTATTTATTCATATATTTTTTGCGAGTAAAAGTTAAGTCTACTTCAAATGCGACTTGAAAAACGATTAAAAACTTCGCTGTTTTCGATTTGTTTGCGATTTTTTATGATCGAGTGAAGTTGTAAATATCGTGTTTTGAACCATAGAATAATCAAGAATGTTAGTTAAACTATGCCATATATTTTTTTCAGATTAAAACAAAGAATATTTGATTGTTTAATGTTGAATCAAAAATAGGTCGATTCCGAGATTTCCGAGAGTCCTGGCCTTAAAAACAAATGACTGGTTAACACCACTGGTTTGTTGATATCATTTGCAAATGATTGAGGCAGTGCACAAATAGACTGTCTATTTGAAAACAATGATGACACGCACACTCGCAACAAAACAATCTTAAAGACAAAGCCGACAAAATGTACCAACTAAAACCTATAGAGGCATGAGGAACAGAGTGTAAAGTCATCCTCCATAGAAAAGGGAGGATCCTCGGACCAGACAGTTGTTGTGTCTGGTGAGCAGCTGCCCGATAATTATTGATGTCGGGACGTTGTAAATCAGTCGCGCGGTAAACTCTGCTTGCGCGATGCAGGATTTTGTGTGACGTCAGTCAGTCTGATGCGTAGTTCGCATATACCTAGTTGATGTAGATGCCGCCACAAAACCACTAACTTACTATAACTATTTTTAACAAAAGAATAATTAGGAATATTCGATCCTATAATCTGTTCCAAAAGCATCTCATGAAAATGTAAATTTAAAAATTTCGAGTACATACCACTTACAAGTTGAGTGCTTTGATTTGATTATTTGAATACTGAAGCCCGAAATTCTAGTATTAAATTACCTTATAGATGTTATTCACTTGACTATTGAATTTATTTTTATAACTTCAATTTTCGGCGACGATTTTTTAAATTACAGTTTAATAATATTATTCGTATAATAATTGTTGGGAAAAGTATTAAGTTAAAAAATAAAAACCTAAATTCAGATTAATGTGTTCTACTACTAATTCCCTTACGTAAAAAAATACCTAAACAGGGTTTGTTTACTCTTTCAGCAGACACTTTTGATACAGACAATACATTTCCTTTTCGTACAGCTACACATTTCGATAAAATTATACGTTTTAAAGATTGCAATCGTGCAGGCGGAAACACTTAACCAAGTGACGGTCATTGTGCAAAATGTTTGGCACCTCGCCCGCCTGAGAAGAGGCCGCCATTTTGAAGCAACATGTTTTTGAATCGTGCCGGTCTGAAGTTCAGCTTATTATTAGTGAAAGTCAATGCTGACATTTTAAAATTTAATGAAAGAGCCAGAATGAAATAAAGTGGAAATTGATTTGGTTTAAAGGCATAGCTGAACATCCAAAAGTCTCCGGGTTCTAGCTACCTTTATATCAAATTCCATCAAAATTGTTTTAGCTTAGGTACGAAAAACAAACAAACTCAGACAGAGACACTTTCGCTTTCACATCGTCTTATAGTATAGATACTCCATTGGTTTAGGTAAACTAAAGGTAAACAAATCGTAAAAACGTTTTTTATAGATGCCACTTTCTTGTTTAAAAATACGTTTACAACAAGAAGGTATTTCCCTTTATTTCATTACAAACATATAAATATTTTCATAATCTCTTCGCTATTTACACTAGTACTAAATTAAAAGACTATTTAACTAACTATATCATCATCATCATCATCATCAGCCTATAATGTTCCCACTGCTGGGACACAGGCCTCCTCTCAGTGAGAGGGAGTGGGCCGTAATCCACCACGCGGGCCCAGTGCGGGTTGGTAGATGTCACATGTCTTCGAATTTTTGGTTCTAGGACATGCCGGTTTCCTCACGATGTTTTCCTTCACCGTTTTGTGAGCAGTGGTGATGAAATAATTTACACAAAGTAAAGCGCCTGTCTGGGTTCGAACCTACGACCTACAACTCGTAAGTCGCGGCCGTTACCACTTGGCCACCACTGCTCACTAACTATATAAATAAATACAAATACAAAAGAATATTTAAGCGTCGAGAAATGAAAAATTGAGTTCTTGATTTTATTAATATACTTACGTGCTTAATCCCATTTACTTTTCGTTGTTGAAAAAAGTATTTTGTAATATTTTTATGATTAAAAGAATTTCCGTGGAGTTTCTTGCCCGTTCTTCTTCATAGGTACGTACTACGCTTTGAAATGGGCAACTAGCTTAATTTTTCTGACTGAAACTGACCCTTTGACAATTCAAGAGTGCCTGTAATTGGTTTGTTTGAAATAAATGCTTTCAGTTTGAGTTTATTCCTTGAATTTTTCTGCCTCCTAACAAAGAAAGTAGGGCGCCCAAAGAAATGTAACATGTTTTGATGTTTTCTTGAAATATGTTGATTTTACGACGAAAGGTAACAAGGCGGATGGATTTTCGGGATTTCCTCGAGTACAAAGATGCCAAAGAAGGGTTAGCTATGTGTTTGAGGTAGATGTAAATGTGTTTGATTCACTTGGAAGCTTAAACAATTAAAAAGTTCGACCTTTAATTTCGTATGGTATTCCTCATGGATACTCTCTGACTACGGAAGAATGCAGAGTGGTATTTATTTGACTCTAACCTGATTTTCAAAAACACAATTAATAAATACTAACTCGGCGCCGCCGGCAACGTGTTGAGGCTCCTTCAAGCAGGCGCGACACGCGATAAAATCGCGCGCGACACAAAAACACCGCAAGTCGCGCAACGAGCGGTGCCTTTGTGTCGCGCGCGATTATATCGCGTGTCGCGCCTGTTTGTAGGAGCCTTTGCTTGTGTATTTGAGTACGGTCCGACTCGCACATATAGCCCATCTTATTATTTTTCCCTATCCCAGTGATTAAACAAAGTTCCACAGTAATTATCAAACTTCTCACCTACTACATTTGTCTTGAACGTATTATAAGTTTCCGAGCACGACCTTAAAACCCTCTGCAATCTTATTAACGAAAGTTTTCTTCATTCTTTCGTAGTTAACAAGTTGCAACAACTCAAGATTTAATATTATTCAAAAGCGGTATAATTAAGTCGAGAGTCGAGTTTAATTGAGTCGAGTCGAGTCGATTATCACTAAGTGATAAAACCCTTCTAATAAATAAAGATTTAAAAAAAAAAAAAAAAAGTCGAGGCAAAGATTTAAACAAAAAATGGACGGTTTTTGAATTTTTTCCTTTATTTGTGTTAAAAGACATTGCTTCTTGTCAAATTTTATGATTCTAGGTCAACGGGAAGTACCCTATAGGTTTTGATTCCCTTACATGCGGCATAAACGGAACATAAACGCCCGTATCTTGTGATTACGTTGACTTAGAAGTTTGATTTTTTCATTGCTCCAAGTGATTGCAGCCCTGAGTATTTGCTATTAATTTTAACTTGATAACTCCACGCGTTCCTGAGAAAAAGGGTCTTGACAGACGGACCTACAGATGGTCAACGAAGTGTTCTTGTAAGGGTTCCGCTTTTCCTTTTGAGGTACGGATTTACGGAACCCTAAAAATGAAGCCAAGACTGATAAATTAATTATGTGATAGATACAAGGTGCTCTCACATTTACAAACATTGTAAACGTAGACAATTTTCCTAAAAAAAAATACAAGTAAGGGCCTGTGCACACCACGTTTTTTAAACGCGCGTTTGTAGCGATACAGACGCGATACGCACGCGAGTCAGACGCAGCCTGTAGACCTTCTGTAGGATAAAATCGCGCCGTCGACACACGTTTCTAAAACGCACGTCAACGGCGCGTTTAAAAAACGTGGTGTACACAGGCCCTTATAAGTAATAAAAATACTTCGAAAATATTTGTTTCAGTGTTAACCAGGAAAATTCCACCCAGAATAATATAATTTATTACCTAGATGAACAGCAGCATACTAATTGGTTGGCACACATGCAAAGACTGTTTTAATGAGCCTTTTTCATTAAAACTTTCTCAGCATCCACGATTATTTGAATATGGTACGTATTTCTCTTGCATAACGGAACTAAACAATTTTAATTAGAGGTAAATTATTTCTGTGCGGTGCACAACAAAAAAAAAGCTGAATACTTGTGCAGAAATCCGTTGTTATGGTTTGGACATGTGATATTGAGGAGTGAGGAAAATGTCGTGAGGAATATTTTGAGTTTGCATGTCTGTAAATAAGTATGTATGTCATGGCTATAAGAGTAGAAGACCAAAGAAACGATGGATGGACTGTGTGAATGATGATGTAGTTAGAAAAGGGGTAACCGTCGAGATGTCGACTAAAGGTACACGTATCAGATCAGAAAGGGATCAGCACCGTATCGCCTTTCGCCTCGCCATCAAACAGACGTCAACCTAACGTACAATGCGTGCCACGAAAGATGAGACTTGACACACCACGTGGTTTGCCATGCGCAGTACACGATTTTAGGTATCTTTAGCGGTATGAGGTCTGAGTGCGGGACGGGACCGGACGTCATAGGGGCGGCGGAAAGAGCGGGGGAGGCGGGGTCAAGTCTCATCTTTCGTGGCACGCATTGTAAGCACGTAACCAAAGCGGATCAGATACGTCGTATCGGCTACGGCTAGGCGAGGCCGCGCTTACGGCTCGCCGACCGCTGGTTGATGGTGCAGGCAGGCCGCGGGAGGGGTGAGAGGGGCAAGGATGGACGAAGAGTAAGCTCGGGTACGGAGAGACGTAAGCGCGGAGACGACGAGCCGTAACGCACCGCACCACGGTTCGTGAGCTTATCCCGAAGCGAGGCGATCACGTTACGATTCCGATTAGTGTGCGTTGCAGTAGGGAGTTTCATACAATGAATACTGAACGGCTCGAGTTGATACGGTGCCGATCCCTTTCCGGTTTGATATGTGTGCTATGACCTTAATACAGGAGTATGGAAGAAAAATACATGTTACGCCGATCTTAAACAAATTGGGATGATAATAGGAGAATAATAATTATGCTTTGTGTGGAAATTGGTTATCATGGTTTGGGCATGTGATACGGAGGATTGGGGAAAATGCTATAAGCGTAGGGGAAGACCAAAGAAACTATGGATGATCCGAAGGGGTCTCCAACAAGCGATAAGAAGTAGGGATGCAAAAACCGATTTCCGCGTCGACGTCACTCAACTTTGATGTGAACTTTTTGTGTTTGGCCGAATGAGCGACACCGTTTAGCATCGGGCTTAAATGACAGGTTTAACGGACAGAATAGGCCTCATTTCTTAGCGTAAATGCAATTCTACGTGATTTCTTCCAAGGCGTAATAATTGAAATTACTGAAAACCCCTCAAGGGATTATTTTAGTCAGCGGGATTGTCCGAAAGAGTTACCGCTGGCCCGGAACATAAAGGTCTAAGAAAGGAACACGGTTGGGTTTTAGTCAGTAAGAGTCTGACACTCCCTTCCGCTCCACCCAGAGCGGGAGGGGTCATTCGATGATTTCCCACCATGAAAAAAAAAGGGATTATTTTACCCATCATCTGCTTCGCCTTTTTCTAAGTTGTGGTTGGCTTCTAGTCTAAGCGGATGTAGGTGAATACCAGTATTTTACATGGAGCGACTGCCTATCAGTGTTGTCATGAGTTACCTTGGGTAACCTGGAAGTCTTTAAACAGACTCCGGACCCAGGTACATCTTTTGTTGGAGATCCTAAAGACTCCTTCAAACAGGCGCGACACGACACGCGACACAAACCACCAAGGGCACCAAGGGCAAAGGCACCGCAAGTCGCGCAACGAGCGGTGCCTTTGTGTCGCGCGCGATTCGCGTCGCGAATCGCGCCTGTTTGCAGGAGCCTTAAAAACAATAAATAAATAATTTCCGGGCGGCGGTTATAGTCGCTAATCTATCTGATCAGTTATCCGTTTGTTAATAAAGTGTAAGAACTGAAGCAAAAGTGTTATGTTTCATTATACAGTGCGATGTGATACTTTTCTTATAATTAATATATTTAGGAACGCTATAAAATGTCAGCATCCAACGCTGAACAACCGCCAAGACTCAGTGAGAACTCTAGTACGAGAACAAGCAAAGCTTGGAAAAGGATTATGTACCTACTTATCTGAGCGTAAGTTGGGTTTTACGTATGTAAAGCCCGACTTTAGTTTATTCATTCGTGTATACGGCAAATAGAAAATCGGCTTTACCTATCCTATGCGCATCGTACGGTGAGCAAAGCTGATTGTGTCTGTAAATCTACAGGTACATAGTCTGTATTGTTTGCATACAGGAAAAAAATTAAAATTTGTGCCAAATCGATATAGGACACGAGCACAAGCAGTAACTTTTACATACTTAATCTTTATAAATTTTCATTTCCTAAATCAAAATTATTGAAAAATATCGTATAATTAGGTATCGTCTTAGATAGTGCAAATTAAGTTATTGCCTCCAAGAAAACAACAATAATCGGCGTTCCAGTAAAATAAAAAAAAACATTGTCTATGAAAACAGGAACAAGCAAAACAAACAGTACAGTCATAGCAATTGGCCACCTTTGCATAAATGGATGAGATTTTTAACTGACTTCAAAACAGGAGGAGGTTCTCAATTGGGATGTTTATTTAGAACACGAATCGATAGAATTTAATATTTTTTTGAATATTTTATTTATTTGAGCAAAGCTATTTACAATTTCAAACCTCCCGGAATCCATCAGATTGAAATTTTCGAAGCGTGCAACAGAAATTGAGATAATCTTAAATAACCAGGAAATTAGAAGAGAAAATAATTCAAACACGTAAAGGTTCCGACAAACAGGCGCGACGCGCGATTTTATCGCGTGTCGCGCCTGCTTGAAGGAGCCTTAATTTGATATATACGAGTACGAAGCGCTACAATCTTCGTAATCTCTAGGGCTGACTTGTAAAAGCCAATTACTTTGGCAAACTGATTAAATAAATGCTATACTTTTGACCCCTTTTCATCGTCATTATTAATTTATGTGCTCACAAAGACAACAATACTTACAAAGAGCCTTAATCACAATTTCTAAGCTAACACTAAAATATAATATTATTTCCATACTAATTTTATAAATTCGAAAGTAACTCTCTCTGTCTGTCTGTATGTTACCTTTTCACGCCTAAACCACTGAATGGATTTCGATAAAATTTGACAGAGAGATAGATTGCATCACGGGGAAGGACATTGGATAGTTTTTATCGACATACCTTGCGGGTGGAGCCGCGGGCAGAAGCTAGTACAAGTCTATAATAAAAACTTAAAGAAAAAGGGAGGAGCTCATTGTGAATAAAAAAATTCGTCCGCATCGCTGTCAATGGGAAGTGCCCAAAGGCTGGCAGCCACGTTGATTTAAGTACTTTTTTTTTCCGGATGGGAAATCATCAAATGACCCCCTCCCGCTCTGGATGGAGCGGAAGGGAGTGTCAGACTCTTACTGACTAAAACCCACCCGTGTTCCTTCCTTAGCCCTTTATGTTCCGGGCCAGCGGTAACCTCTTTGAGGCGCACGTGGAACACATACGCGCCGTCCGGCACGGGCCTGGTCCTGATCGGACGGTGAGCTACCCATTACTCTCCGCCCGCAGGCCCGCGCCTACGGTGGCCGGGAGTCGTCGCGCGGCGGCTGGGACCGGGGGGTTCTCTCCCTCAGCCGTCCCGCCGCCTCTTGATTTAAGTACTTGACTTGTTACTTGATCATAACTGGCGAAATGTAGGTGTATCAGAGGTGCACCATCACGTGCACTTTTGCCTAACCCTTCAGGAATAGGGCAGGGTGGTGTTACGTTAAATAATAACAGCCGCACAGGTCGATCGATCAGATTAAGCTACGCTTGCCGCGGCTGGTCTCTGGATAGGTGACCATCTTTACACACCGTGACCCCTCCGTGCCTCGGAAAGCACGTTAAGCCGTTGGTCCCGGCTGTCATTCGTGGATCTTTGACAGTCGTTACGGGTAGTCAGAAGCCCTAAAGTCTGACAACCAGTCTTACCAAGGGGTATCGTATTACCCAGTAACTGGGTTGTGGAAGTCAGATAGGCAGTCGCTCCATGTAAAATACTGGTATTCAGCTGCATCCGGTTAGACTGGAAGCCGACCCCAACATAGTCGGGAAAAAGCTAGGGAGATGATGGCGGTGTTACGTTATTAATTTACATTTATTGCGTCACGCGCATTCTGGTAGTTACCACCAATAGTGTCTTAGGCACTGGTTATCATGAAAGATATAAGATCCTAAAGTATCACCCGATATTGTTTTAAGGCTCCTTCAAACATGCGCGACACGACACGCGACACAAAGGCACCGCAAGTCGCGCAATGAGAGGTGCCTTTGCGTCGCGCGCGATTATATCGCGTGTCGCGCCTGTTTGTAAGAGCCTTTAGTGTATTTTAATAATAATAATAATAATCATTTATTTATCCAGATCACAGAACTCAAATTGTTAGAAATTAAAAAAAAAATTGCAATGAAAAATTTATGTTCTGCTTGTGGATTATGTTTATTTAATGAATTAGAATTATTATGTTTATTTTATATTATATTATACTTGATATCCATCAAGTCGAGAAAATGATATCGGTCAAGTGGTCGCTGTCAAAATTGATGACCACCAGAGGGCTCGTTTTATGGCATTTTCCATCACTTGTGTTAGGGCTTCCGTCGGATATTCTCTTTAAGAGCTTCAAGAGTCTGAGGCTTGTTTACGTAAGCCCGGGCCTTCAAGTAACCTAAAAAAAAATGAGGCACTCCGGGAGTGCCGACAGAAGTGAAAACTTGAACAATTACGTGTGTATTTTGTGAATCGTCTTATAAACAAAACACGCGCGGTACCGGCTACGGCCATCCGACTTACGAATTTTCGATCAGGTCACGTGTCCTGACGTGAGTTTAACATTTTTTACCCATTACAAAAAAAGTGTACAACGCCGCTAAAGAAGTTTTCAATTCAAAAAGTTGGGAACCTCATTAAAAAAAATCGGTTGATCTGACCGGCCAGTGCAAATCGTCAAAGCGATATAGATTAGACGACGCGGACAATATTCCGCGCGTTCTTGAGGTAGCGTTCCATGGCAGACGTGTATTCTGCGTCTGTTTACTTCACAAATGTTAAAACGGAATTGACATTTGCCGCCATTTGCAAAAGTTACAGCACAACAATAGCCTAATAGGGTGATTACTTTTGCCCCACCTTGTACAGACGCCAGAACATCAAGCTACCCGAAACTGTCAAATTTTGCCGATCATATTTGAACCTTAAGCTTTAGCGCTAAAGTTGAAAATCTATTATAGAAATTTGACTGATTGTAGTAACTTAATGTGCTGGCGTCTGTACAAACGGGTTTGCGCTAATGTAGCCTGTCCGTGAAATGTGCGTCCCATCCTCCAACTGCCTACCGCACCGCTGAGTCGCCCTCTCAGTGCCGTAACCATTTAACTAACGTCATCTGGAGCACTTATGATTATTACTTATTCGGCGCCTTTGTTAGTTTTTTTCGCAACCCCTTGAATGACGTCATATTGTCAGCGGCAAACTTAGCGTGAACGTGTTGTGCTTTTACCGAGGCATGGGTTTTTTTATTGAACTCCTGAAGTACCGAGTTGAGCTGCATGACGATTACTGATAAATGCGTGCACTGACTGGACAGGTCCACTCAATCTGCGTGGTTCTTTCCTGTAAAGATAATTTCAGACACCAATCTACATGATCTTCATACGATCTGCCCAAGATTATGTCTGGACTTTAAATGAGACAGTGACCTCTGAGTTTGTTTCTTCTCAGAGTAGTCAAGTAGGAAACGCCGACCTCATAAGCGCGAGGAGCGTTCATAAAAAAAAAAGCTTAAAAACTAATACTTGACTACTGAAAAGGATGAAACAAGAAAGTACCTTCCCGTGGTCGCATGCCGCTCTGTACTAACATTCTTATAAGCTATGGTAGCATGCGACCACGGGAAGGTAATTTCTTGTTTCATCAATTCATCATTTTCAGTAGTAGGGTTTTAATTTTTAAACTTATTTTTTACTTAATTATTTTGAGGCTTATTTCAGTAATATTTATATTTTTGAAATGTGCTAATTAAGCCCTTTCATTTGATATCCAACAAGGCATAATTCCAAAATATTTATTTTTAAATTCATTACTTTATGTCCTCTAGAGGGCGCCATATTGAATTTAGTGTGACGTCACATAGCCTATAACCAGAAGATGGTCAAAACGCTTCTAATGATACCTCATTTGTCAAATTATTATAAGTACTTTTGAATAACTTCAACAGATGAACATACATACATACATACTTACATACCGGTTAAAATCATATACCCTCCGTAGTTGGGTAAAAATAACATTAACATTTAAAAGTGTTTACATAGGTACAAACCTAATTGTAGAAAATAAAGTAATTTACGCTCATATAGTTAGTTGTGTTATACAAGACATAAAAATCTACGGTATTATTTTTCCTACTGTAAGGCAAAAAAACCTTAAATAAATCTAAAGCCTTTAGTAAAACTGTAGGTGTCTTTTGTGCCTCTTTACTTTTGCGCCACTCTTTTAGAAAAAAAGAAAGAAAACAAAGAAAAAAAAAATTATTGCTTTTATGTCTCATGTGCAAAATCTGGCGAAATGTGTGTGTATTGTATAGTAACACCTCTGCCCAACACTTCGGGGAAAGAAGGCGTGATATTATGTTACCTACGTAATCTTAAATATTTTTTGCAAATAAATCGCGAATGCAGATTGCATTCGCGATTTATTTGCAAAAAATATAAGTTTATATTTTTTGCAAATAAATCGCGAATGCAGAAGTTGTAGCGTAGCGTAAACTGAACTTTATTGTGTAGGAATTAATGTTGTTTTTCCATAAAATCATATTTGTATTGTGTAGGAATTAATGTTGTTTTTCCATAAAATCATATTTGTTTACAAATATGATTTTATGGAAAAACAACATTAATTCCTACACAATAAAGTTCAGTTTACGCTACGCTACAACTTCAAACATTTTTATAACTTTTTCAATAGTGCTAGTCGCTCTGAAATCAAGTTAATTACCATTAAAATAAAGTTGAAAATTATTTGTTTAACTTAAAATAACATCAATTTAAAAGAAAATTTTGAATAGACTTTAGACATACCTAAAGGTTCAAATTAAATTAGCTAGCGGAACTCCTCAGACGTGATGTGTATCGACATCCAAACATGATAAAACAAAAAGAAAATATATAAATTAGATGTTTTTTGATATTTATCAAAAAGTAAGTAGGTACCTAAAATAAGTGGGTTATGTACTTATCTTATTTTACACTTACACCCAAAAGAGAAAAGAGACTGAAGTTTACCCGTACCTAGGGTTGCCATACGTCCGGAATTTTCCGGACAAGTCCGGAAATATAGGTCTTTGTCCGGAATGCGGGGGGAATCTTAAACCGTCCGGAATTTCTACAAATAAGTGAAGAGTGAAATAAAAAATGAAAAAACCGAAACGAAACGAACGATTTGGCAATCGATTTGGTTAGTTTATTTACTTGCACGATGCGTAACGATTTTAATAAAAAATTAACAAGATTGTCCGGAAATTTCATGGAATGTCAGGAATTTTCTCCGGATTTTTGATATTTTGATCTGGGAACCCTACCCGTACCTAAACCAATTTTCATGATCTTTAACGTGTTTTTCTAAAGTTTCCATTTGGCCTCATTTTGGAGATCTATTTTTGTCACCCCATTTTTAACACAAAAGTGGCGTCAAAATCCACCCAGGAAGACCTTTAGCTCATTTTCAAAATGGTTCTTAAATGTTGTCTGTGAGCGCAAAGGTAACTTATAAGAAAAACAACATTTTAATTATTATAATAAATTAGTAATTGTTGTTATGCCACACAACATTTATAAATTAACTCAATTAATAAAAAATGTTAAGCTTGGAATTTTCTTAACCCGTTTAAAATTAATGAGGCTGTAAATGAGAATTTTACATAATAACCAAATATTCTATTATCTACTTAAGAATATTGTCGGTAATTAAACGTTGTATAAGATTTGTATCTTAAATAAAAAATCACAAAATGTTGACGACGTGAATAACAACCAATCTTAGACCTGATGAATAAATATTCTTCGGGTCCAAGATTGGTTTAAAGTAAATTATTTAGTACTTAATGAAACATTCTAGGAAAATCATCTACTTTTACAATATTTGCTTTATTCTAGGTGCATCGTCTTCACATACAATTTCCTAGATATAATGAATGTATGCAAAACCTTGTAAAACATTTTAAAAGAGTAACGGTGGAGTTTCTTGCCCATTCTTCTCCAAACGAAAACAATCTTTTGGAAGGGGCGACTAGAATCAATTTTATTTTATTGTAATTTTTGATGTTCAAAAGTGCCTTTTATGTGCCTATTTGAAATAAATGATTTGACTTTCACTTTACGAGTAAAGAATTTTTTATCCCTCTAAATTAATTGGTCCAATTTTACGGCAAATCTTTCTTGTTGGAAAATTTTTTCTTTCTTGTTAGAAAATTTTTTTAGGCAAGTCACTGCGTCATTGTGTGTCAGAGGTGTCAAAATGAAGCAGAAACGCGACTGTCTTTTGACGTAGTAGGGCGAAAACGATTTATATCTTTGCAAGCACTGTCATCATCTTCGTGACAGCCGTCACTGCGGCCATTATTGTGGTGGCCATCACTCTTCTAGGAAACCGTAGGTTACAGTTCTCCAAAAGGGAAAGATACCTAACCTATCGAGTAAAATGACATGACGTGTGACTGTTACAATTGAGGTGGTGAAGAACAAATCCTCACTTTGGTCAGCGGGATTGTCCGAAAGGGTTACCGCTGGCCCGGAACATAAAAGGCTAAGGAAGGAACACGGGTGGGTTTTAATCAGTAAGAGTCTGACACTCCCTTCCGCTCCACCCAGAGCGGGAGAGGTCATTAATTGATGATTTCCCATCCTGAAAAAAAAGACTATAGATAATTATTGCAGTAACGAGAACAATATCGCAACGACAAGTAATATTCTTTTACGAGTCATTTAAACACAAATAACGACTGCGCACGTTTTATTTCAACTGGCAATGCTTTCCACAAAGGAGCGGCCTGGACAGTAAAGGATTTGTCGAGAAACGTTTCAAGTTATTTGATGACCTTAAAAACATAGTGTGGGAGTTGCAAATAAACTGGAACCGTCTCTTGAGATAGAAAGGGGTTACCCCCTCTCTATCTTAAGAAACGGAGGGGGGAGGGGATAAGAGCACATTACACAAAGGGATATCAGCATTCCAGCGAAGGCGAATTGGTAATCACTTCGCACGAGCTTCACACGAGAAATTCGAATTATTTTGCCTTTGATCACTATCTGGCAGTGTCTAATACGACACGACACGACTGAGTTGTAACTCTGAGGAGGACGACGTGACATAATATACAAGAAATTTTTCGATTTGAGGGCTGTGGCAGAAGTGAACATTTCTTTCTTTTTTGACAGCAAAAATGGTCAAGTCAAGTCGTGTTACAGATATTCTATTTCACGAAGTCCGTTCGGCTTTGATTGTAGTAGTGACGTATCCCGACAAGCGCGCTCCCACAGCGGCTGCCCCTTGCTGCCGTCGCATGAGGCTATTTCCGCGAATGTGTACCGTTTTACTTCACCCATTGTTGAGACTCTGTTGATCACAATGTGCATGTGCACGGTTGTCAACATTCATAGCCAAACGGACTTCGTGACATAGAACATCTGTACTTAAATT
The DNA here is from genome assembly GCA_927399505.1 of Luperina testacea. Taxonomy (NCBI): domain Eukaryota; kingdom Metazoa; phylum Arthropoda; class Insecta; order Lepidoptera; family Noctuidae; genus Luperina; species Luperina testacea. The sequence goes on from OV656774.1 coordinate 4,127,453, forward strand.
GCCCTTAGAAGAATGTATACATAATACCTATTCAACTCAGCTTGTCGCCGTCCACTGCTGGACATAGTCTCCCAGGCTGTTCCACAGCACCCTGTTCTCCGCCTTGCGCATCCAGTCTGTCCCAGCCATTTTCTTATGGTCGTCGGTCCATCCAGGTTGGGGGCGTCCCACGCTACGCTAACTTATGCTACGCTACTGATACCTATAATGTCACCTAAAACGGCAAGTTCACACTCGTAAAATTCAAGGCCAGGATATGTTTTTATGATAATATCAATGAAAAAGTTGATCCGCGAAAACATACCAATGCATTAAAAATTTAAAATTCAATTAAATTAAAAAATGACCAAATTATGTAAAATAAATGCGTGACATATCATATATTTTGTAGTCTAACATACCAACAGACTGACAGACCAAAAACCATACTTGCAATTCAGCGAAAAAGATCATATATGGAGGATATTATATAATTTTTTTCGCCGAATTCCTTCCTCATTTCAATTTTTTCATCCTTCAAAACTCTCATTTCGAACACGTGAAAAAAATTCGCGGATCTATCTTCTACACACTGACAGACACGGCCTGAACCACTTGGTCTAAAAAAAGGAAATTTTGCACAAGTTTCTAGAACATACATCGTAAGTGAGCACTACACTCAAGGGAGTTGTAGAGTGCGTGAGCAAGGACCTAAGCGATTTTTTCTGAAATTTTTTCAGGGTGCTTAGGGAGGAACATACTAAAAGCCCTGACGTCTAGAAGGTGAGCCGGAGTAGGGGGAGCGGGGAGGCAAAGTACCCACTTTTGGATTTTTCGCTTATATCTCAAAAACAGAGTGTTGCAGCGAAAAAAAATTTGCTAGCAATTAAAGTTCATAGAATTCCCCACTGTTTCCGAGCTACATGCTCCGGAAAAGTGAAAAGTTTCGAAAAATATTTAAAGTATAGATTTTTGCAAAATATTCCTTCATGTCGCCTAAACTATTATTTCTATGAAATATATACTTATGCCAATTACCTATATAATTCTAAGTAATTTACGCTAGGATTTAATTAGGTATAGTGGATTAAGTAAACCATGCTCGCGGGATTATATTCCGCGGGTTTTGAAGTCCTGAATTGTTGGCAGATAAACATAGGAAATATGAAATTAATTATCTACATAACATCATGCCTGTAATCCCGGAAGGGTTAAGGCTCCTACAAACAGACGCGATATAATCGCGCGCGACATAAAGCCACAGCTCCACGTTCGTTGCGCGACTAGCGGTGGCTTTGTGTCGCGCGCGATTTTATCGCGTGTCGCGCCTGTTTGAAGGAGCCTTTACCCAGAGGTGCACCTGTAGTATACCCACGTTTTGCCAGTTATGTTTAAGTCCCATGTAATAGTAGGCAAGCCAAGGCCATCAACCGGGTACAAATCCTTTAGGCTTCAACTGAGTTTTAGATGGAAAAACCTAATAATACTTTGCACGAACCGAAAATCGAATCCAGGATCTCATGCTCAGCAGTAGCACTTGCGACCACTAGACTAATGAGGCCGTAAGGAAATATTTTTGAACATTTATAGCGGCATCTAAATCGTTCGTCACGCAAAATCCTGCATCGCGCAAGTAAAGTTTACCACGTAACGTTATATCTATCTATGTATGTATATAAAATACAAAGTCCTGACTGACTGATATATCAACGCACAACCTAAGCTGCTGGTCCTAGACACATGAAATTTGGAGGGTGTGTTCTTTGTGATGAGTAGGTGGATACCTACTCATCACAAAGAACTACTCACTAAGAAAGGGTTTTTCGAAATTCCACCCCTAAGAGGGCGAATGGGGGGAGAGTGAAATTTCACGCGGACGAAGTCGCGGGCAGAAGCTAGTGCTATATACAACGTCGAGACATCAATCGTTGTGCAGTAGCCCACCAGGTGCAGACGCCAGCACATCAAGCTACGCGAAACTGTCAAATTTGTCCAATCAACGTTGAACCTTATACTTTAGCGATAAAGATGAAAATCTATTAAAGAAATATGACAGATTGTAGTAGCTTGACGTGCTGGCGTCTGTAAAACACTTGTCTGTTTGGAGGATCCTCCCTTTTATATGGAGAATGAGTGAACTTTACACCCTGTTCCTCATACCTCGATGAAATCATCCCCTGAAGAGACCAAACAAGGAATGAAAGTTTGTATAGAAGTTCGTCGTTCATTGTTGTCGATGGGACTTACAGCTTGTTCTGTATAACAACACCCTCGTTCCATTATTTTGTATCGTCGAAAGCTAACGTTATTCTCTGGTGACGTCACTCGATCGGACAGCACGTAATTAACTGATGACTTTGAGCGATCGCATGATCCAATAGTTTGTCTAATTATTGAAGTGTTTTCTTTGGATATAGTTTCGTAAGTTATTTTAACTTCGTATTAAGTAATTGTTAGAGAATTGTGGTTAGTGATGGTGGTTACCAGTTACCACGCTACCATACTAAATGGTTTAGTCCTATTGCAGATAGCTGTGCAAGTTCTGATCCATCTACGTTACTAACGCATAAAAAATAATAAGTATTGAATCCATAATCTCTTCCTTTTTGTCTGCAAAAAAATACTGTGCTATAGTTAGCAGATAACTCATCCTGTTCTAGTCCTAAATAAACTAACAAACTATTAAAATAAAAATATAATATGTATATCCTAACCTAACTAAAACTATTAGCACCCTAAAATATGGTGTCGAAATATTCCTCCGCATCGATGTCGTGTCGATTGGTAATGTACAAACGCCACCACATCAAGCTACTACAATCTGTCAAATTTCTTTAATATATTTTCAACTTTATCGCTAGGGTTAGGTACTCAAGGTTCAAAGTTGATTGGGAAAATTTGACAGTTTCGTGTAGCTTGATGTGCTGGCGTCTGTACAAGTTTCTCGTTTTAATAATTTACTTAAACTTTTCGCACACAAAAAGGTACAAAGGCAGACTTAATGCCTTAGGCATTCTGTACCAGTCAACCAAGGGTGGTGAAGAGATTAGATGGCAGGTGGATTTTCATAGAACTGAGACGATGAATGTCTTTCTAATGAACTGACTCTATAGGTAGAATGCCGGTTGTCGACTCTTAGCAAAACTTTTTGAAAACATATCTCTCGATTACTTATCACTAAACTAAGTTAATTAAATAAAGTAATTAAAAGTTTCAGTAAGTTAATTCTAACATAAATCTTTCTCTAAAGCGTTCTTAGCCATTTAGAACTAACTGTATACAATAAATTGTAGATAGCCAATTAGTACTTTGGACTATTGTTCATTGTGACAGAGGTATCAGGCACCCGAATTTCGTAATACACTTTCCATTGCTTTATATGCTTGAAAAGTTCGTCCGCTCGTCAACTGTGTTGTCGAATTGTCAAAATGGAAGACTACCCCCCCGCAGGTTCTTAAAGCTATAATGATAATTTACAGGATATTTATTTAATTTCATGATTTTTATAACACGAAAAGATTTTTACATTTATTTTTTATTTTTTTTTATAATTAGTAGGTATCTGCTTACATTACCTTCACATTTACAATTATAAAAAGCCAAAAATAAAACTCTCAGAGAATTAGTTAAGATATGAATGAATATGTACGAAACCCGAATGAATATTTACTAAGTTATTAGCACATCTAAGGATAGAATAGAATACTTTATATCACATAAGTATTATATCCATAAATATTACAGATATAAATGTAGAAGGGGTGACACAATGGACGGCCTAAACATACTTTATAATATAAAGGACTACTTCCAATATTTCCAAACTACCCTCCCCTTCCTCCTTCCCTCCTCCCTTTCTTCCCTTTTCGTCTGTAACCAAACTTCAAAACTTCACATCTGATCGAAAATCTCAAAATGAAATTGTCGTTTAGCATAACCTCGGCAGTAAAATTTTATAGCGGTCTACGGTTACTTATTTGAAAGTTTTGCTATTCAAAAGATTATCTCCTACATTATACGTTTATAATGCTGCAGCGCGATTCTGTAACCATCTCACCGTGAAAACTTAGGTGAAGTGAGCGTGGAGTGAGCTGTCAATTCCTAGCAAAAAGAAACTCACATCACCCAAGTTTTCACGGTGAGATTTTCACAGAATCGACCGGCTGTTTCGAGTCCAGTTGGGGAAACAAAAGGACATCGTTTCTCGATATAATGTTGGATTCATTATTATAACGTTTCAGCCGGTCGATTCTGTAAAAATCTCACCGTGAAAACTTAGGTGAAGTGAGTTTGTTTTTGCTAGGAATTGACACTATTGACAGCTTACTCCACGCTCACTTCACCAAAGTTTTCACGGTGAGATGGTTACAGAATCGCACTGCAGGAACCTGTTTGGATGTATCGAATTTATGTACGATTTTTTTTAAAGTTTCATATATCAAATATCATTAATCACCGTTCGCGATTTATTTGCCAAACATGTAAACAAATATGAGTATTTGGAAAAATTGCTTTAATGCCCACACAATAAAGTTCACCTTATGCTACTTCTTCAAAGGTATTTATAACTTTTTAAATAGTGCTAGTCGCTCTGAAATCAACTTAATTACCACTAAAATAAAGTTGATATTTGTTTAATTTGAAATAACAACAATTGGAAACATACATTTGAATAGACCTTACATAAGCTCACACCTTTTTATGATCCCTATATACTCCTGATTCGTTTATATTCATACATCTGCGGTGCTATTGTGTAAAAAACTCACCGTGAAAACTTAGGTGAAGTGAGCGTGGAGTGAGCTGTCAACAGTGTCAGTTCCTAGCAAAAACAAACTTACTTTACCTAAGTTATCACGGTGAGATTTTTACAGAATCGACCGGCAGAAGACCAATCCTCGTAATAGCTTTTAAGTCACTACACTTTGATTTCCATTTTCATGTTACATTGACATCAAATCTTCTTCCTTGTCTTTGAAATTCATGATGCAACTGAAACTGAAAATGCAACTCTCTTCATCCTTGATATTATCAATCTCATTTATAAACGTCTCTTAAATTTTACTGTGAAAATATTTATTTTTAGCTGTCCCAAACGGCTGGCCTGGTCTTTCGATCATACCGCCTCGTGTTCCGTGTATAATTTCTTACGTGGTACTGTCAAAATTGAACACCACCGGTGCACTGTTAAGATGATGGTAAGAGGCAAGATGACGGATTTTATTTGTAACATTTTCATTAATATTGTCAAAAGTAGATATAATTACAGTCTCATTGGTCTTCCTCTTTCTAAAACCAGCACTAATTCGTTTCTCCCGCGCTCATAGGATCTCTAAAAAGCGGCCAAGTGCGAGTCGCACTCGCTCACGAAGGCTTCCATAACACCGTACAATATTTTTTAACAGTACAGCAAAAAACGCCGAAAAGAAAACACGTTTCTCGTATGGAGTTATATTAATTATTAACGTTATTTTAAGCGTCTACCTATTACGGTTCAAAATATTTATTTATTTATTTATTTTAAAACACATACAACTATCATCACAGGCTTACCTAATACGATAGTGTAGTTATAACAACAACATGCTAACATTGCTAATATTGGACTACAATTATATATTATTATTAAGGGGCTTCCAGGACCCAAAACAAAAAATTCTTTTAACAATAAAAGTACACACAACACAATATAGGCTACAGTACAAAACAAAAAAGTCTTTAGAAACAATAAAAGTACACACAATATAGGCTACAGTAACAAAAACAGAAATATATGTATATGAAATTCTTCAGGATATATGCTAGGTAGATAGCGTGTTGAAACATAATACACCTAATTTGATACGATAGAAAAAAAAAACATGAAGATACCACTAAAAACTTTCTTTTTACAATAAAAGTCATACTAATATTCATACAATCATTATGATTTTTTTGTAATATACAGTGTGATACCTGTGATAGATGGACGGACGCACGTAATACGTAGTAATAGAGTTCCGTTGCGGCACCCTTTGGGTACGCAATCCTAAAAGTTAACTGTTTTACATTCAACATGCTCCCCTATTTGTTATTTCGAAATCGTTTGGTACCAGATTGAAATTAGCGTTATTGTTATGTCCAGCATTTGTTTTTACTGTCTTAAGGAATATTTGGCTAGAGAAACTCGCTTATGTATCGCTTATACCCAAATTATGGTTTGTAATTACGACAGTAATATTTTCTAGATAGCTGGAATCATTGTTATTGTTATGTACATTCCGTGCCTAAATTGGAATAAAAGAGCACTTGCGTGCGATGTTTTATTTTTCAGGTTGCCAGTGCGGATTTTTTATTAAGCTTTTTCACTTGGTAACTCACTTATTATAGCACAGGGAATCTCTTAACTACAAGGTTCACTCAGAAAAAACGGATGTTTATATAAATAGAAGGGTCTACAAAAAATATAAAAGCAAAATATACCAGGGACGCGTAGCGTGGTGGAAAGTGGAAATCTTTTAGTACTTTAATCTATCTGAAGATAACTTCGTAACACACTATAAAATTCTCTAAACTTTTCAAAACTAATATTGGGTCCCCACCTGTGAAATTGGCGTTTTTTTCTCACAAATAAAGAACCTTGTCACTTCTAATTTAAAATATTCATCAATTGCTTGATATTCTATCGGATTATGAGCATCATAGACATCTACCAATAGTAAAAAAACCTTAGTACAGACGCCAGCACATCAAGCTACACCTAACTGTCAAATTTTCCCAATCAACTTTGAACCTTATATTTTAGCGATAAAGTTGAAAATCTATTAAAGAAATTTGACAGATTGTAGTAGGTTGATGTGCTGGCGTCTGTACATGTAGTTTTCTAAACATAAAAATACCTTAAATATGACTCCTTTTTTGTTAGTAGAAATGACCACTATGTATTTGTTTTAACTTAGCCAAAACTTATTTTTGTCGCTTAATCTAAGTGGCATACGTTATCTTAGTTTTTAAACATTAGTGCATAAAAGTTTTAAAACATTAGTGTTCATGGTTGTTAAATAAATTAAGAAAATGTTAGTATGAAAAATGCAACTTCTTTAAAATTCTCCATACAAAACGCTGATTTCATAGGTGGGGACCTAATACAAAAAAAATTACAAACTGATACAATTCAGGGAAAATTTTTATCCAAAATATTTCATATAGGTCAGTACTGTCAACTTCTGCTTCAACAGCAAGAATTGACCCCAAACGAGGGCACTTCAATGTGAGTGCAGAAACTTGGTCCACAATAAAATTGGACTCAATATAGAATTTCGTTTGATTTGAGGCCACTTCGAACAACTCCACAGGAAATATCATTTCCTTTTTCGTTTTCGTGAGCTTAATTTTTCAGAAACCATTTCTTGTTACATTTTATTTCACTTTCAAACTTGGTTCTCTAAGTTTAATATATTATTTTATGAACACACAGAAAAGAACATAGAGATACGACATATGAATACACGTGCATGTATTGTTCTCGTTACTGCGGTGCTATTCTGTAAAAATCTCACCGTGAAAACTTAGGTGAAGTGAGCGTGGAGTGAGCTGTCAATAGTGTCAATTCCTAGCAAAAACAAACTCACTTCACCTAAGTTTTCGCGGTGAGATTTTTACAGAATCCACCGGCTGCAATCATCTACATACAATACATATAAAAATTTGTATGTTATCTACGGTCTTCATTTATTTTCGATGTTTATCCTACTATCCTACTAATTTTATAAACCCGAAAGTTTGTGAGGATGGATGGATGGATGTTTGTTACTCTTTCACGCAAAATCTACTGAACGGATCACTGAACTGAACAAATCTTCTGAACGGAGCTTATACATCAGTACAGTGCGTGCCACGTAAGAAGAGACTTGACCCCGCCTCCCCCGCCCCTTTCCGCCGCCCCTATGACGTCCGGTCCCGTCCCGCACTCAGACCTCATACCGCTAAAGATACCTAAAATCGTGTTCTGCGCATGTCAGACCACGTGGTGTGTCAAGTCTCTTCTTACGTGGCACGCACTGTATAGCACATAGGATACTTTTAACCCGATATTCCCACGGGATCGACACTGATGCGGGTGAAACCGCGGGGCGCTGCTAGTATAATAATAAATAAACCTATTTCATTCATGTTTTTTTTTTACACTTTAATTAGATGTGATTTTTAATAAAACATTTGGTACGTATGTAATTTATGTATCTATTATTTTGGATATATGTATACAGGGTGTCCCAGAAGGCGACGCTAAGCCGGAATCGGGTAATAGGTCAAATCATAATGGTTACTGATCAGAAAAAAAATATATCTGTGTATGTATTTTAGTGTATTGTATACAAAATATTTGCACCAACGATAGCCCCATTTTATGTCCTGGAAAATCACAGTCCACACCAAGTTTGCCTGGAAGAGATTGCAGAAATCGATAAGGTCGCCCATTGTATATATTGTAGTTAGTTTGACGTATTTTTTATGTTATTTATTTTTGTGGTGTACAATAAAGTATATAAACTCAAACTCAAAGCATTTATTTCAATTAAACCATTCACAGGCACTTTTGAATTGTCAAGAAGTCGGTTAGTCAGAAAATATGAAACTAGTTGCCCATTCCAAAGCGTAGGTACCTATGGAGAAGAACGGGCAAGAAACTCCATGGACACTCTTTTAAATTATATTTTAACAAAAATATTAGTTACATCATTAATGTTGAATTTATAATTATATGTGAGAACGATGTAAAAAGTCGTACGCGTCAAAAGCGTCCAGATTACAGCAAATAGTAACAAAACAATAGAAAAATAAATATGTTAAAAATAAGCTGAGGCAGCTAAGTGATGACCAGCCCCAACTGACGCGGACGGCGCCCATTCATGAACATGACGCATAGATCACCACCATTCATCTCAACCATTTTGAAGGGAGCTAAATGATCCAACAGACACGCCAACGTCAGCGAGACATTTGTGTGAGCATGACATACTATCAGCCGCCAGGACACATTCAAGTCAATGAAAGAAAATAAATAAACACACGTATGACAGTTTCTTATCTTTTCTTGGATATTTGTGTTCACTGAGCGTCAACAGCAAATTGGAACTACACCATGTGACAAGTTGTCGGAATCCAACCAATCACAGATATTTCCTTCCTTTGCACATCACGGTTATAGCTTTTTATGTGAGAAATGAACAGTTATAGGATACCGTTAATTCGACAAGCGGGCGTAGTTTTTAACACGCGTTTATTAGCTTCACTTGTAACTAAGTAACAATGTAACAAAATCTTAGAAGTAAATTTTAACATACTTCTAATCATCGTATCGAAATGAAACTTTGTATGTGTATGTCGTTCGGAAGACAGAACTATAATGTGGTATCTTGGAGCTGATTGGATGATGGAGCCAGGAGTGGAACTCTTCAGTGGTTACTAGTAAACCCTTTGAGTTTGGGCTCACTACTGAACTACATTTTTTTAATGATTATTTTAAAGCGGCCTATCCAAAAGCTTTCTGAAAATGATCTTGGATCCTCAAAGCGTCCATTGTTTTACGTGTGTAGCTGGTCCACTGGCTTCTTGTGTAAAAGGTCTGGCATATAATATTAACCTGATTACTACAACACGCAAACCAGCATATCGCTTCTAACAGCAAAATACTTGCGCTCACGTTCGATATCTTCATAATCTTTAAAGTCCTCCGTTACGTCCTACAGTAAGTATTTTGTTTCTTTCACCTTTTGTAGGGGCAGGCCATTGAAGGTGATAAAAGGCTTGAATGACTGCTTCATACCGGGCTTTGAAGGTCATGAAAAGGGTCTTTTTACAATTATAAACTAGACTGTGGCTAGCATTGTACGTTTCACAGCATTCCAAAAGCTTTTCAACTGCCGGCCGTTCGGACCCAGCTGTACCATATCATCCGAGTAATTGAGGTTATTGACTTAAACGTGATAACGTTTCTCAAATCGCTACTGAGTCCAGCTGATTGACGCAATGGTAGAAACGGAATGATTGGGTGAGGTCAGCCCCTCTGCCTCAACCCCAGCTAATCCATAGGCAGCAGAGAGTGAATTAATACCAATATAATATACGTACATTTGTTTGTAAGTTTGTATGTAGGGGGTAATCTCTGGAACTGCCAGTCGGATTTGAAAAAATCTTTTTGCGTTAGATAGCTCAATTTAACATCACGGTAGCACCCTTAGGAGTTAGGAGCCGGACAAAAAAAAAATTTAGAAAGAAAGCTAAGCGAAAATGACGTGATAGCGCGCGCAGGCGATGCGATGCGACGGGGTGGGTCGGGGGTACAAGAAATTTCACGCGAACGTAGTCGCGGGCAGAAGTTAGTGTTTTATAAACGTAATCTTTGAATGAACCTTCTTATCCTTACCTGCCTAATTCATTTCCAAAACTACTAGTCCGATTTTGATGCGATTTTCAGTGATGGGTTTGGATTTGATCGGTGGATGTTCTTAGATAGGTGTTACGATGACATACAAACAAGCATTCAGGGTAAATCGGAAGCATCTTACACAATTTAATACTCAAGTTTATGTTATTGATGAGTAAGAGTCAAATCTGACCTCGAAGTCACAATAAACTATTCAGAAGGGACCCGTAAAGACTTAGTTTGGACGTTGTGTCCCATATTGACGGCCAGATATGGGACCCGAAAAAACTATTTCCTGCTATAGAATTGTTTATTTTGTTCGGGATTTTCCTCACAGGGTCAACGTTTGGATACGATTCGTGAGACGTATGACATATCCCTGGGGTGTCGTTTGGTGATTGAAAGATCCCGAAAAAGAATGAATCATCACCTGACCTAGATTAGACAGATAGATTGCAGAGTCCGCACGTTGTTAACGCTAACGCGCACGTTTATTGCAAATTACAACTTACACAAAGTTTCAGCTAGGTATATGTTATTGGAGTACCATGAGTATTCCGGAGCGAGCCATTAATCGGGAAAAAAATAAAACCGGGCTTCTACTTAATGTTTGCAAATAAAAAAAAAAACCCGGGATCCGAAAACTGAGGCAACTAGCTTCAACTTTCTGACTAACTGACAGACTATTTAAATGTTGACAATTCAAAAGTGCCTGTACAAGGTTTAATTGAAATAAATGCTTTGAGTTTGAGGACAGGGACCCAAACTCTAACCGTAATAATTTGTATTTTTTGACACTGTTTTAAAAGAAACACAGTCATTTATAAATGTAACAGAATCAAAGTGTAACCTTTTATCATCCTAGCCTAGCCTTTTCCAAACTATGTTGGGGTCGCTTTCCAGTCTAACTGGATGCAGCTGAATACCAGTATTTTACCTGGAACGACTGCCTATCTGACCTCTACAATCCAGGTATATGCGTTAATAAGTGTAAATATTTGTAACAGAAATAAGTAGTTTTAGGTATAATTGCTCGGTACGGTTACAACGCCTCCGAGTATATTTCCGAATCTATCAAGATATCGGGAATATCCGGGCTATCAAGACGGACAAGTACTTGATGAAATGGTAAGCAGTGGATTTTAAGGTGCTTGACATCCTCATCCAGACGAGGATGGATTATTTGAAGGATTGACTGATCCATTTCAGTTACAAAAATATTAAAATAAACTTGAATTTTAAATCACTGATCTTTCAAGTACTTCGAGCACGTGTTTTGCACGGATATAACAGACGACACCTGGACTGCGGCTATCTAATATCTAATGCTTATTAACCATAATTAATTTAATTAAAATTATTTTTTAATAATTAATTTTGGCAATACCACATTTACCTGTTACACTTATTAACACTGTTGACACTTTATATCTGTTACAGATATATTACTGTTACACTTTTGTGAGTGTGTTGGATTAACACATCACTATCATCACTATCACTACATAGTATAAAACAAAGTCGCTTTCTCTGTCCCTATGTCCCTTTGTCCCTTTGTATGCTTAAATCTTTGAAACTACGCAACGGATTTTGATGCGGTTTTTTTTAATAGATAGAGTGATTCAAGAGGAAGGTTTATATATATATAATAATAATGTTTCCGTGCGAAGCCGGGGCGGGTCGCTAGTTAATTATAAATTATTCTGTTATCAATTTAAAATGTAACACCTTATAATTTTATTCTGTAATATTTATGAAGGTGTTTTTAGGTACCTGCTGAGGACCCCACACGCTAAAAAGTTGCACTGGCGTCTGCTAGACGAAGCGTTCTAAATTTAAAAGTGATTGAAGCCTGGCATACGGTCGAGCAATTTTGATTTTTTGTCAAAATGCATTCCTATGTAAAACGCATGAAACCTATATACTCGTAAATCGATAGAATATCAATGCAAACAGAAAATCGGACCAAAACCCGTAAAGCGTCACGTTTCCGAGATATTAAAGTTCAAAGTTGTTCACGTGGCATCCATATTTATTTGAACTTGCTTATACATCTTGTTGCATAGATGTACGTATGAAATAATCACTGAATAGGTATTTAAAAAATATGGGTGTCACATGATCAACTTTCAACGTTAATATCTCGGAACGTGACACTTTGTGGGGTTTGATCTTAATATGTTTTCCGTTTGCTTTGATGTCAGCTATATATTTATATAGATTTTATGCCAAGCCGCCATATTAAAAAAAAAAAACAAAATGGCGCGACGCTAGGTATGCCACAGATCTTCAAACCTCTTTACTTACATGGACCTTATAAGGCAGTTTACGGCACATAATACATTGTAAGACCGATCTACCTACCTACCTACATTCAGTTCATATCCAAAATTGACAAATGAAATTTACATAATGAAAAGCGGCCGTATTTAATGGAGGATTATGGGTTAGGCTTTGAACAATGAGAGTCCGTACATATTTATCAAGAAACAATGTGACGACCCCTATATAATGTTCAATATACGATGTGCTGTATGATAAGGATTATGGTATTAACTTTTATAATATATCTGTTCCTCTTGTGTTGAAAAGAGTATAAAAGAATAGCTCTTGCCACAATAAACATATTATATTCAAAAAATCCATATAAAAATACATGAACTCTGGCCCATCTTTCCATGGGGCAGAAACTTCACCAAGCACCAAGCTATCACCAGCTCCACCTGCCATCTAATCTATTCACGACACCTCGGTTAACTGGTAGAGAATGTCTAAGGCATTAAGTCCACCTTTGCACCCTTTTTGTTTGCGAGAAGTTTAAATAATAATAAACTACAGAACGCCACCTGCTACGGTCCTCACATACTCCTTTTTTTTGAAGTGAAAACTTCTTTAGCATCGTTGTGATTTGAAATTTTATGAAACGAAAAAGCAACAGTAAAAAGAGACATGTAAGATTTAACGTGGGAGAAAATGAGATAGGAAGCATTATACAGTGTTTTTGTTTTTTATTAGTACAAATGACATCATATTTAATGGATGTGTGGATGTGGATGTGGATGTGGACGTGGACGTGGACGTGGACGTGGATGTGGATGTGGATGTGGATGGATGGATGGATGGATGGATGGATGGATGTATGTATGTTCTTTGGCATCGTTGTGATTTGAAAGTTTATGAAACGAAAAAGCGAATTTAACGTGGGAAAAAATGAGATAGGAAGCATTATACAGTGTTTTTGAAGGTTTCACTTCTACCACGTGTGAACTGCACACATGCTGTTTTTTTTTTCGGGATAGTAAATCATCAAATTACCCCTCCCGCTCTGGGTGGGAAGGGAGTGTCAGACTCTTACTGACTAAAACCCACCCTTTTGGCTACTCTACGTTCTGGTCATAAACACACGCCTGTCAGTGCAAAGTATTATTGTCCTGCTGCAGAGCAAAAGCCTCTTCTCATACTCAGAAGGCACGAGCATTGATCACCATGCTTGCTCAAGACGGGTTCACGATTTCAGACTTAGATATATTAACTATTAGCTTCCACCCGCGGCTTCGCCCGCGAGGTATGTCGATAAAAACTATCCTATGTCCTTCCCCGGGATGCAATCTATCTCTCTGCCAAATTTTATCGAAATCTGTACAGTGGTTTAGGCGTGAAAGGGTAACATACAGACAGACAGACAGTTACTTTCGTATTTATAATATTAGTATGGGTAAGTCCAGGTTTCCTCACGATGTCTTTTTCCTTTTCCTTCACCGATGGATGAGAGTTGCCGAGAATGGAACTGAATGGCGTGCAATTAGAAAGGCATATGTCCAGCAGTGGATTACTGTAAGCTGACGACGATGATGATGTCAGTAAGCTCCCAAATTAACTCAGAAAGTAGGTACAGTACCTGGCGATAAATATTGCACATCGACCTTTGGAAAGAGACAATCGGCTAATTTCGGCTTCGTAGAGCGTTATCTCTGTCGTACGAAATACAAACAGTTCGGTATTTATTAGGAGCTATTAAAACAATTATGATTTGCTTCTTTTGATAATTATTATCAGGCATAATCTAGCTAGCACAAGCTGGAATCAATAAATTCAGACAGAAGGCGATAATTATTAGTAAATCTAAGATGCCATTGAATTATTACAGTATAGGAAACCTCAGTTTCAAGACCATCTAAAATTGCGAAGACGCGTTATGCAATCATATCAGTACTCTTTTCTTCTCTAAATAAGAAGAGGCATTAAAACAAAGGAATAGCGACAATAACTAGTACCGTCAACTTTTATAAAACGAGAAAGAACACGTTTATTTCACAAAATTTACTAACAAAAGTAATATAACAGAACAAGTTTTCTAATATGAATATTATGCAATGGAGCAATAAAATGGGTTGAGGTACATTAAGCCGCATTATGGTACCGCAACTTGAGACTTGGTAAGCTGCGGTACAATCAAATTGGCTTACTTCCAAAAAGTTTGCTTATACACGTGTAGTCATGGTTGGTTGGGGCGAAATCGCTAGGGTAGCCCACAAAATTCAAAGGGAATTGCAGATTTTTTTATGGAGCCAGGCATACCTACCTCTCCGCCATTTTGATTTACAAAACAGAAAACAATAGGATCAACTTTGAACGTTAATATCTCGGTAACGTGTGGTCTTATTATGTTTGCATTGATTTCAGCAATCGATTTTTGATGTGAAACATCTATAGCCGCACGTAAAACAAATTTCTGGCGTGGCGACGCATGCCGTGGCGACGCGTCGCCACGCTATATGATGGTGTATACAATATACAGTCACAGTCTTGTTTTTGTTTCATGTTTGCCCGCCATTTTGAAAAAAAATTAAAATGCTTAATTGAACTTATTAATTTTTCTTACATTATAGGCTGATTATTCTGCACGAGTAGAATCTTTGGCAGTATGCTTTGAAAAGCGCGGCTAAAAGCGTTAAGGCTCCTACAAAAAGACGCGACACGATATAATCGCGCGCGACACAAAAGCACCGCTCGTTACGCGACTTGCGGTGTCTTTGTGTCGCGTGTCGCGTCGCGCCTGTTTGAAGGAGCCTTTATGAGGAAGAGAACAGCATTAAGAATGGGTAGGTTGCGCGAAAGCTCCAACAGCACCCTGAAAACTTTATTAGACAAAGTGGACAGTCCCTATAAAGGGCACTGGGTACGGAGGCACGTGCCAACGTGTGTTGGACCGCGTCATTTTTAGTTAATAATAATAATAATATCGTTTATTTATAAAAGTTGTTTAAGTTTACTTAGTTCTTAAGTCATTGTTACTAATACTGTATAAGTTGTGAGTACTTGTAGTCCGTAATAAAGAATACATATATTTTCTAAATGTGTGATGTTCATCTACTTAGATTTTATTAGCAATAACCGCGTATATTGCCTCAAAGTTACGGCTCACTTTATTGTCTAAGCGTATGAAGATGTAAAAACAATAATTATTTAGCTCGTATAACATTATTTTTATATCGAGACGTGAAGTTTATTTTGTGTGATTAATGGTTATGAGGTTGATGAGTTATCATCAGACAGTTTTTTAATTTTTATTAGTTACAGGTATTAAAAATCAGCTTAGATTGTAAAGATTATATCAAAGTCAAAGTCAAATAATTTATTTCAAATAGGCACATTAAAGGCACTTTTGAACGTCAAAACTTACAGTAAAATTGAATTGATTCTAGTCACCCCTTCCAAAAGGTAGTTTTCGTGTGGAAAAGAATGGGCAAGAAACTCCACCGTTACTCTTTTTAATA
This sequence comes from Luperina testacea, assembly GCA_927399505.1. Lineage (NCBI taxonomy): Eukaryota > Metazoa > Arthropoda > Insecta > Lepidoptera > Noctuidae > Luperina > Luperina testacea. Next base: position 4,143,614 of record OV656774.1, read on the forward strand.
TGTTTTAGAAGGTTTTGGCAACAAGGCTCAAGAAAATAGGTGGCTCGTTCAGATGCCAATGTATACACTTTTATAATAAACTACCAAGCCACGTTCAAGATCTAAGCCTTAATAAATTTAGATCGTTCATTAAACGTAAGTTGTGCCAGAAAGCCTTTTATACCGTTAAAGATTATATAGAGGATACAAAGGCTTGGGATTGAGTTGCTTCCAATTTCTGCATTTTGAGTGTTTTTGATGTTTTTTTTTTTATATACACATTGACATTAATGATTTTTTTTTTATCTGACATTTGCTTACTTTTTAAAGTATTATATTATTTTAATTATTGTGAATGTGAAGACGATGTGGGTCATTTAATTTAGGCATTTTATATTTATTAATATTCTCTCTATGGTCTGGCAGTTTGAGTAATTTATGTGGCCTACCCAAATGTCCTTTCTTTGGTATTGTTCGTCGAATCGTTGAGCTCCTTAAGTCTTGAGTTGAGCTGCATGATTTCTGACAAATGCGTGCACTGACTGGACAGGTCCTCTCAATCTGTGTGGTTCTTTCCTCAAAAGACCATCTCAGACCTCGACCTATATGGACTTCATATAACTTGACCAAGATTATGTCTGGACTTTAAAAGAGACTATGACCTCTGAGTTTGTTTCGGCCTTTCTTCTCAGAGTAGTCAGATAGGAAACGCCGACCTCATCTAGTTTAAAAAATTTATGATTGACGTGTAAAAGTGTTTGTGCAAACCTACTTACAGAAATAAAATCATTTATCATTTATCATTTGTATACATAATATAAATATATGTGAAGACGATGCACCTAGAATAAAATAAGTCTACCACAAAAAAAATAAAAAGAATCTATCAAGATTGTTAATATTATCATACTAGCAACTGACCGCAACTTGGTCTGCGTAAAATTTGTTGTTTCCACCAACGTCGCGTCGCATCGTACCTACTTCGTTTTCACTTAGCGTTCTGTCTAACTTTTTTTCTTTTATCTCGGCTCCAAAGGGCCTTAGCGTGATTTTATATAGCCTGTAGCCTTCCTCAAGAATTGGGCTATCAAACGCAAAAATATTTTTTCAAATCCGACTGGTCGATCCGGAGATTACCCCCTGCATACAAACTTGCAAACAAACAAACAAATTTTACCTCTTTTAAATATTAGTACAGATAAGCTTAAGTGAACGGAAACCACAATGTAATCAGTTCAGCGGTTTATGATCTATAATGCCGCAGACTGACAGATAAAACCTTATTTTTGATGACACTTCTTTGCGAAAATCTGGGCCAAAAAAAAGAAAAGAAAGATTACTAGTTATGTATATTAAAATCTGCCATAGATTAATAGATAATGTTTCCGATCGTATACAAGAGTTTATCGCCTGTGTCTATATTATAATGTCCACTAAGAAAGACTATCTTATTTAGTGATACTCATATTGTCCGTAAGCCTATAAAAAGAGTATTTATTATATATTCATACACTAATAATTCGAATTTATCACAAACCGTAAAAAAATGTGGACGCGGGCGTAGAGGCTAATACGCGTAGCATAGTGCGAGCTACGGCGTAGCAATGCTCGTAGCATAACGAGAAAGGAAGGAACGCTACGAGAATATTTTAAGTAACTTCAAAAATGGGGAGGTTATTTATTGCTTTGTGTATTTTTTGTTAAGTGTTTTCCAATATTTTTGTCCATAATTTGTTTTTGTTCAGTTATGGTTAGTCCTCAACAAAATTTATGCCATTATCTTTGCGCATAGTTTCTTAGAATACTGAAAATGAAAAGAAAATAACAGTTTTGATAAAACCTTTTTGAAATACCCACAAGCAAAGAGTATCAATTTTCAGCCCGTCATTTAAGATGGAGGCATTATTATGCTTCTTCCACGTACTTTACATACCTCTTTCGCTTCGTTTACGTTAATACAAAGGCCAGTTCCCGTAATTAACAATATTCAAAATATAGTCACAATCTCATCTCAGCGACAATCAATGTCAAAAACTTGTCAAAAATGTAGGGATTTAAGAGGTATTTTTGACAGATTGAGACAGAGCAGACTATAAACGTTCTTAAAATTACGATATAGAATAAGCCCTCTGGTTGTACACGCACAACTGTTGTTAGCACTACACACCTGAACTTTCTGAAGAACATCACCCATAAGCCCTCTGGTCGTACACGCACAACTGTTGCTAGCACTACACACCTGAGCTTTCTGAAGAACATCACCAATAAGCCCTCTGGTCGTACACGCACAACTGTTGCTAACACTACACACTTGACCTTTCTGCAGAACATCACCCATAAGCCCTCTGGTCGTATACGCACAACTGTTGCTAGCACTACACACATGACCTTTCTGAAGAACATCACCCATAAGGCCTCTGGTCGTACACGCACAACTGTTGCTAGTAGAGTTGCCGCGAATAGTGTTTATAGCGAATAGTCGAATACCGATTAATCGCCATTCACTTTGGCGAATAGTCGAATAACTCGACATTACTATTCGACATAAAAAAAAACATTAAACACATTAAAAATATTTCTAATTTCTTCTAAGGTTGTGAGAAAAGAAAACAACAAAGTTAAAGAAATCTGTTTCATGTTATACATACCTACATATATGTAGTAAAAATTTTCCATTTTTAAATGCTGGCAACCCTTTTCTTGTACAAGTCTTTCTCTTTAGTTTACGGGGAATACCCCGTTTTGTATAACCCAGCGATTATTATTATTACTGAAGAGCAACCCAAGAATGCCACTGCTGAAGAAATCGCCAACTACATCGCATTAGCAAAGGCTGACAGAAAAATAAACCCATATGAATGGTGGGCTTTGAGTACCAATAAGAATAGATTTCCTATTTTAAGTAAGCTTGCTAAACGATACTTAATCACACCAGCAAGCTCTGTTTATTCAGAAAGACTATTTTCCGAGGCAGGTTTAATTTACGAGGAAAAACGAAACCGACTTGCTCCAGAACGTGCAGAAAAAAATGTTTTTTTGCACCACAATCTGCCTCTGTTGGATTTTAAATATTAATTAAAAAGCCTTACTAATTTAATTTCATGAATATGATAGGCACAGGCACATATTACAGATAATAATAGAAATTGTGTATTGTTTTATTAAGGAAAATAATTTAAAAAATGATTATTTTTAACTCATTAGTTCTTTTGTTCGTTAAAAGTTTATTTTCGACGACTATTCGCCGAATGCCGAATAATACTAGCCATTATTCGGTATTCGACGAATATCAAAAAAATTACGAGTAATGCCGAATACCGAATAATAGCGAGTATTCGCGGCAACTCTAGTTGCTAGCACTACACACCTGACCTATCTGAAGAAAATCACCCATAAGCCCACTGGTTGTACACGCACAAGTGTTGCTAACACTACACACTTGCCCTTTCTGAAGAACATCACTCACAAGCCCTCAGGTCGTACACGCACAACTGTTGGTAGCACTACACACCTGAGCTTTCTGAAGAACATCACCCATAAGCCCTCTGATCGTACACGCACAAGTGTTGCTAGCACTACATACCTGACTTTTCTGAAGAACATCACCCATAAGCCCTCTGGTCGTACACGCACAACTGTTGCTAGCACTACAAATCTGACCTTTCTGAAGAACATCACCCATAAGCCCACTGGTCGTACACGCACAAGTGTTGCTAACACTACACACTTGACCTTTCTGAAGAACATCACCCATGCCCACTGGTCGTACACGCACAAGTGTAGCTAACACTACACACTTGACCTTTCTGAAGAATATCACCCATAAGCCCACTGGTCGTACACGCACAAGTGTTGCTAACACTACACACTTGACATTTCTGAAGAACATCACCCATAAGCCCACTGGTCGTACACGCACAAGTGTTGCTAGCACTACAAATCTGACCTTTCTGAAGAACATCACCCATAAGCCCACTGGTCGTACACGCACAAGTGTTGCTAACACTACACACTTGACCTTTCTGAAGAACATCACCCATAAGCCCACTGGTCGTACACGCACAAGTGTTGCTAACACTACACACTTGACCTTTCTGAAGAACATCACCCATAAGCCCTCTGGTCGTACACGCACAACTGTTGCTAGCACTACACACCTGCCTTTTCTGAAGAACATCACCAATAAGGTCACTATGTCCTCCTTAGGCGTCCCCTTTCGGTGAAATTTAACATGAACGATGTAACCAAGACTTTGCTACCATATTATTTTGATTTAAAAGAGTATCCATGGAGTTTGTTGTTCGTTCTTTTCTTTATTTATTCGTAAGCTACTATGTTGTCAGGTTTCACACTAACTTGATTGACGGGAATACTTTTAGAAAAAATTTGATGTATTTTTTCGTTTCTACGGCATTAAAACAATTTTAAAAAGTACAGAATAAAATTAATGTCCATTATCTATACAATCTACTATATAAAAATAAGTCGGGTTTTCCTTCCTGACGCTATAACTCCAGAACGCACGAACCGATTTCCACGGTTTTGCATTCGTTGGAAAGGTCTCGGGCTCCGTGAGGTTTATAGCAAAGAAAATTCAGGAAAAATTTCAACAGAAAAGCGGGACCACGCGAGCGAAGCCGCTGGCGTCCGCTAGTGGTATATAAATTAAGTAGGTTCTGTGTCCTAGCAGATGTATAACAATAGAAACAGTTGCAGAAAGGAGGCAAGAAAAAATTTCGATCGTAAGCACTCTCTAATTGAAATTGAAATTGTTTATTGAAATAATTGATTTACATAAATATTTACAAAATAGGGTCTTGAACTAGTGGTGGTAGGTAAAAATAATTGGATTCTACCTGAACTAGGAATAAACCTGTATCTCAGGTATGCTTCGCATTAAGGCTCCTACAAACAGGTGCGACACGCGATATAATCGCGCGCGACACAAAGCGCGCGATTATATCGCGTGTCACGCGCACCGCTCGTTGCGCGACTTGCGATGCCTATGTGTCGCGTGTCGTGTCGCACCTATTTGAAGGAACCAGTATATAAGTCGTGCAATAATAATTAATTTCACATTTCTTATGACAATCAAATCCTGTTACAATCAAACCAACAATTCAGGATTTCAAAACCCGGGGAATATAATCCCGCGAGTATGGTTGACTAAGTGCTGATTTTTCAATTATCTGATAACTTTATTCGAGGAATAATTTTGAAATTTTGACAGTTATTACATAAATAAACTGTCAAACGTCAGTTTTATTCCTCGAATAAAAGTTATCTGGCGATGGAAAAATCGGCTCTTAATCCACTATAATTGAATCTTAGTGTAACCTACTTGGAAATTAATTGAATGAGTTTCCTCACAGATTCAACAATCTCTGGATATATCGAATGTCTGACAGATCTGACATTATTTTAATACTGTTGGCTCAGATTATGATCGTTATTAATAAGGTTAGTGATTGATAAATATTTGACGGAATAAGCTGTTTAATACACTTATAAACCTTAAAGCTACGACATGAAGGCTTTATCAAAGTCAAATTGATTTAAAGGACTTTCAGTTGACTGTACATTCGTAAGGAATTGTATTATGCTATCACCTTATCACCTTTTCTGACGATATACAAAATATTAAAGAACACGGTTGCGAAAAAAAATCTGGTGTTCCCTACATTTTGACGAGTTATGTGAACATAAATGTAGGGAACAGCAGATTTTTTTTCGAGACCTATTTCGTTTATAAATATCATGTTTTTCCGTAGAGTAATGCCTCATTTCATAACCATAACACAGCCTAACATGATTACGCCAATTTTCGAAGCCAATTTTTTAGAAAGTCGTGAATTATAGCAAATACTACCATATTTCGCATGTTACAAAGAGCCTTTCGTCACTAACCCTTTATGTGTAGCGTGGATCTACGCGTAATTATATTCAGCCAGTAAACCGAACCGAAATACCAGAATCCGGTCAACTACTGGGAATTCCCTAATGAAAAATCCAATAATACAGCTCGGCTGGTCGTTCGAACCTAAGATGCGACCGACGCTGTTTTCCAAGTAAACAGAACGTAAAAACATTAATTTCAGGCACAATTCTCCGTTGTCACAGCGATAAGCAATCAACCGTAAGTAAAACATTACCTTTGCACTTATATCCGACCGTAATCAACACCCTTAATGGGCGCTTTGGTTCAAGACCTAAGCGTCAGCGGGCGACATTATTATAATAATATATCGTAAAACGATAGATTAATAGATAAAATCTACCTCGTAATTTCTTTATCACCCTAAGGCTAAAAATAATGACATTTGGCCGAGTCGACTTACGCACGTACACGTCTTCTCGCGAAGGGAGGGTTGGCTCGTTCTTGGGCCAAAGAATTAGCATTGCCATTCAACGTGGCAATGCTGCCGGTCTCCTGGGAACGCATCCGGATGACAGCGATGCGGACGAGTACTTCAACGCCTAAGAGACCGAAATTCAGAAGGATTTTTTTATATTTATTTGTGTACCAATTTAGGTAGTCATTTTATTTAGTACCTAGTGTAAATAGTTAGTTGCGTTATATATTGCATATAATCATATTAATGTTTATGCAATAGTTAGGTAATTTTGACCTTAGTGATATTACAATTTACTGGGAATTGTTGTCAAAAGTGGTTATCCTATTACGAGGTTCAAGAATTTTTCAACCAAGCAATGGATAAGGAATTTCCTTCAAGTTCCTTTGATTGGGATGCTGTTGAAAATCAACCCTATCTTTGACATTTCCGTTGCACATTGCTTACCAGCGGATGGGGCTTGTGCCACGTGTGCTTGTGTAACTTAGCAGTGCAGCCATGCAACTATTTTGCTGTAGCTGCCACACATACCAATTAATTTTCTGGCTTCTGACGGCTATTGGCTAGCTTACGTAAAACCAATATACGCGGAATTTTCCTAGAAAGGTAAAATAAGCTACTTTAATTGACTTATTGTATATTACCAGTTATAAACCTTGGAAAAATTAAATTGTAACAAAATTATATTGTACGGTCTGCATATTACAATTATTTTCATTTTTCGAAATACAGTTTTTTATTTCTTTTTTAACAGTTTTAAGTAACTACCCTTTTTCAAATCCTAGCAGTTGTTTACTTTCCTTGTATATTTTGCTCATAAATAGTAGTTTTTTTGAGTATTTAGTTTAGTAATAACTAAACTAAATATTCTTGGGCGAATCCTTCTTTTGAAGCCGACTTTAGAAACTTTCATTATCATCACCCGCAGCTGAGTAGCTTGAAACCACGGAGATGGACTACAGATAATTTTTGAATTTGAATTTGAATCATAATCCGTAACCCGTGGTGACGAGCTACACGCTTAAGCAATACGAGTCTTGCGACAACGACTGCGGGGAAAACAAATTAACGAAGTTGTTTAGAGCGTCCGAGTCACCGCAATGAGACTCGCGGAGTGACATGCGCCAGACGGACACAGGAGACGCGTGCGCGTGTCGCTTGACGCAAGTCGCATCGCTCCAGGGCGTGAACGGGGCGTTTCGGCTACCGTAGGTCACAAAAACAGATAACTATTCCTCTATATTATCTATATATTAATAATAAAGCTGAAAAGTTTGTTTGTTTTTTGCTTGTTTGTTTGTTTGAACGTGCTAATCTCTGGAACTAACAGTCGTATTTGAAAAAGTCTTTTTGCATTTGATAACTCCAATCCTTGAGGCAGGCTATACACGCGAGGACCCTGAGGAGTCGAGAAAAAGATACAAAGTCAGAAAGAACATCATTTTCTGCCTAGTCTTTTCCCAACTATGTTGGGGTCGGCTTCCAGTCTAACCGGATGCAGCTGAATACCAGTATTTTACATGGAGCGACTGCCTGTTTGACCTGCACAAACCAGTTACTGGGTAATACGATACCCCTTGGTAAGACTGGTTGTCAGACTTTCGGGCTTTCGACTACCCGTAACGACAAAGTCAGAAAGAACACTAAGTGAAAACGAAGTAATAGCGCGGGCAGGCGATGCGATGCGTTGCGACAGAGTGGGTCGCGGAACAAGAAATTTTACGTGGACGAAGTCGCGGGCACAAGCTGGTATTCTATAAACCTATAGTACATAATTTGGCACAGACATTGCACTTAGACCGGTACACAAAAGTATTAGGTGTCCTTGTTAGCCTCCATTGATTAGCTTGTTGATGGATATCAACAGAAACTGGACGCTTAGCCCACTGTCACGTAATCTGCTTTGCCAATTACTATCCAGAAAGAAAGAAAATACAGCGTTCTATTTCCAAAACTGTCTCCTACTGATAATAAGGTTGCTTGTAATGGCTACATTTTCGTGCTTTGATTACCGAAATGGTTATTAAGTCTGAAAGCCGTTAGATGGACTGATAATTTTGCTTATTAATTCATTCAAAGTGCGTACGATATGAGTAGGACTAAGAGGACCCTCCTTTTTCTATGGAGGATGAGTGAACTTTACAACTGTTTCAAAGACGAATCGAACGGTTTTAAATATTTTTTGCGAGTATTGTGTGCCCACCTGCGTCAAATCAATTTATTTTTATTCTGTACTATGCTTTATTCGTTCAAGTATGTCCCTTGAAATAACTAATAAAATGAGGTTCGTGACAAGTGCTATTTATTCAGTTCATAAACGTTGATAAGATTAGAAAGACAAGCTTTGAGAAAACAAGCTGACATAAAAGAAACGGATCTTATTACGTTTGAAAAATATTTTGCTTAAAATAATCCGTAATTATTAGTGCTCAAACTTGTCAGTTTTTTGCGTCTGTCTTACACAATTTTAGGGTCCAGTACCAAAATAGTTCCGACCATTTGTCCGCCTGTATGTCACTGTTGATTAAAGGTTCCCGCAGACAGACGCGACGCAACAACGGCGCGACGCGTCTTTAGTAGAACCATTTCTATGAAAACTTCATGTCAAATTATTGTTCTAAGAGAATCGCATTACACCATCGCGTCTCGCCTGCCTGTGGGAGTCTGCTCCCGGCTGTTTGCATAGCAATCTAAGTAATAGATAAACATCAAATATGCGGATAGTACAATAACGTGTTAATTATTCGATTGTGGCCCAACGAACCTTATGTTCATACATAATTGTGTTCGAGCTTATGTTGGATACAGAAATTCTGTATTAAATCTATATCTTTAGGTACAGACACAGCCAGCACATCAAGCTACCCGAAACTGTCAAATTTTCCCAATCAACTTTGAACCTTATGCTTTAGCGATAAAGTTGAAAATCTATTAAATAAATTTGACAGATTGTAGTAAGTTGATGTGCTGGCGTCTGTACATAGTAATAATAAAGCTAAAGTTTGTTTTAACGCGCTAATCTCTGGAACTACCATTCGGATTTTAAAAATTCTTTTTGCATTTGATATCTCAATTCTTGAGTAAGGCTATAGACTACTTAACATCACGCTAAGACATTTAGGAGCCGAGTAAAAAAAAAGGCAGAACTAACACAGTAATAGCGCGGGCAGGCGACGCGATACGACGGGGTGGGTCGGGGAACAAGAAATTTCACGCAGACGAAGTCGCTGGCAGAAGCTAATACAGTACCCGGCGATAAATATTGCACATCGACCTTTTTACACAAAACCATTTTATACAAAGAATAAAAATAGTTATCAAAAGAAGCAAATCATAATTGTTTTAACAGCTCCTAATAGATACCAGACTGTTTGTATTTCGTGCGACATAGATAACGCTCTACGAAGCCGAAATAAGCCGATTGTCTCTTTCCAAAGGTCGATGTGCAATATTTATCGCCGGGTACTGTACCTTGATTTAGGACAAACTTGTTGAATGAAAATTATCGGTCTTGCGACGTCTAATTACGGTTTTCGTCGATTTTGGCTCAGAAGTCAAAGTTGAGAAAAATAGATACATTTAAAATTAAATGCATCGCGGCAATCAGACAGAACCCACTGCTATGGGCGAGTCCAACTTTGCCTTTTCACTTACTTATATTATTCTGAAAGATTTAATCTTATTACTTAAACCTGTTACACCTGGCTGGGATGCCAGCTCAATAGGCTTTGTGGAATCTCTCAATTAGAACCCACTGGCTTAGCACCCATCGGTTCCATTCAATATGCTTTTAGTCCGTGAATATTAAAAAGTACGGATAAAGAAAATCTAGAAGTTGCATTCTTCATCGAATGAAATCTATTTTATTCCAGAATATTAATGGATTTTAGTCGCAAAGAAAAGGTTGTGTTAGGAGATTATTAAAATACGTGATCGCGGGGGATGATTATTATAATTTATTTTGATCATGTAGAAAGATATTCGGGGCAGTTAAATGTCATGTATTTTAATTATGTACGCTTTGTGACGTGACAAAGATTTATGTCACGCGTGTTTTCAAAATTTAAATTAATTCGTGTTCGTAAATGTTGTTCAGTAAGTTTTCTAGGCAGATAATAATCTTACTGAATTAAGACTCCTTCAAACAGGCGCGACACGCGATGAAATCGCGCGCGACACAAAGGTACCGTAAATCGCGCAACGATATCGCGTGTCGCGCTTGTTTGTAGGAGCTTTTAGATTTCATGACTTAAAATGACGGTAATTTTCCCCCAAGGTGTAGTCATGGTGAATTAGTATACCTACTCATGCTTCGTCAGTTAGGTAGATATTGGTGCGAATTCCTTGTTCATAAACTAAACTAAATTTAAGTTCAGTGCATATTATTTTCTTTCTATTTCATTAAGAAAAGGACAGAAGATAAATTTTAGTTTAGTTCTGTTAAATTAATCAGCGCCTGACCCTACTCCTTACAAGTTTAGACGTGATTAAAAACTTGCCCACTAAAATTACGGCAATTTACGTAAAACCTTCAAGGTAACCGACATAGCCCGAAGAATTGCTAAACTTTAGTGGCAGTGGGCATGGCACGTTGCTCGCAGAACAGATGGCCGATGGGGCCGAAAGGTTCTGGAGTGGCGACCGCGTACCGGAAGACGTAGCTTTGGAAGGCCTCCCATAAGATGGAACGACGACCTTGTGAAGGCCGCAGGAACCCATTGCATGCGAGAAGCACAGAACCGAACGAAGTGGAGGTGCTTAGGGGAGGCCTATGTCCAGCAGTGGACTTCTTTCGGCTGAAATGGTGATGATATGACGTAAAGCCTTTCGTACATTAATTACAGTACCCGGCGATAAATATTGCACATCGGCCTTTACCTTTTTTGTATTTTATACAAGGAATAAAAATAATTAACAAAAGAAGCAAATCATATTGTTTTAACAGCTCCTAATAGATACCGGACTGTTTGTATTTCGTGCGACAGAGATAACGCTCGACGAAGCCGACATTAGCCGATTGTCTCTTTCCAAAGGTCGATGAGCAATATTTGTCGCCAGGTACTGTAAATGTTTGTCTTTTACGTACTTTAGAAGTAACTCATAAACATTTTAGGGGAAAAGCAGCCACCCAGGTAGAATATCGCGGAGTTTTACTATTTCGCTTAATCCTGGTTAACTCTATTTACTTTTCCCGTCTAGTGCTTGACAAACATGAGAGACAGCACTGTTTGTGTTTGTCAAATATTGAGATCGGCTTGATTTTTCTAAGCTTAAGCCCAGGTTCGCCCGCAGCGATTTTTTTCGCGCACTAGATTTTCAACGCTCTGCTTCGCGCCGAGTGTTCAAAATCCAACAGTATTTTTCTGACGCGCTGGAATGCGGATTGTTGGATCCTCAGTACTCGGCTTAAGGGGCCGGCAAACTACGCATGCTAATGCGTTGTTCATACAAACGTAATACCAAAATAATTTGTAAATCAAACAAATTCTTAAGGTAGTTTGTATTTATTCCGATTGGATTACAGAATAACTAGGTTCCCAAATATATATTTTCAAAGGACTCTGTAATAAAGACGAGAAATGAGGAATTTAAAATTTCTATGGAAAAATTATTTTTCTCAAAACTCGTCTTTAAATTATCATGTCCGTTCAAAATATATATTTGGGAAGCTAGATATTCTGTAGTCCAATCGGAATAAATAGGTAGACACGACATTAAAAATATGTTTGATTTACAAATTATTTCGGTCTTACGTTTGTATGAACTACGCATGCTCCTTGATTGATAACTTTTCATTGACGGTTCTCGATTCAAAGATTGTATCGTTTTGATCATTTCAATTTCCATTGGTCTCATTCCATTTAATTTTGTCGTTCGTATTAATTGATTAACTTGATACAATTGGCATTGTTTCTGTAATACGACCTTACAAACGTAGCCTGAAATATTTATAAATTAGTAGGACGACAGACGACAAATGACAGGTAAAAACTCAAAGATTTTATTTCAATGAAACCAATGACATACGCTTTTGAATTGTCGATCAGTCAGAATGATGAAGCTAGTTGCCTATTCCGAAGCCTAGTAGGTAGGTACTGTAAAGGTAATATGGAAAAGTCGACCCTATAGCTTATCGATCGCAGTTTCGCACGAATTTACTCGCTGAAACGGGAGTATCTTTTTTTGCGCTAGTGCCTTTTAGAAAAAAGGCACTAGCGCAAAAAACGATACTCTTGCACAAAATCAAAAGGTGCAAATTGGTGCGAAGCGCACATAGAAAAAAAAAATTGGAAAATCGTGGAACACACTAACAGTTTTTGGTTTTCGTTTTGACAGTTCAACAACATTCATTGCGTTATTCTAATTGTTGAGGAGACAAATTTTTCATTATGAAGCAATGGATTAGCAATATCCTTCAGATTGGGATTGATAGTGCACCAGTGACTAGGTAATACGATACTCCTTGGTAAGACTGGCTGTCAGACTTTCGGCTCGACTTTCTATCTCGACGGTGAGATTTTTACAGAATCGACCGGCTGGACTACCAGCCGATCGATTCTGTAAAAATCTCTGATGAAAAACTTAGATGAAGTGAGTGCGTTTTTGCTAGGAATTAACACTATTGACAGCTCACTCCACGCTCACTTCACCTAAGTTTTCACGGTGAGATTTTTACAGAATAGCATCGCTGTACGCTTTTAACGCGTACGTCTTTTTTACATCGTTCTCACATATAATTATAAATTCACATTAATGATGTAACTAATATTTTTGTAAAAATATAATTTAAAAGAGTGTCCATGGAGTTTCTTGCTCGTTCTTCTTCATAGGTACCTACGCTTTGGAATGGGCAACTAGCTTCATATTTTCTGACCGACTTTTTGACAATTCAAAAGTGCCTGTAAATGGTTTAATTGAAATAAATGCTTTGAGTTTGAGTTTGAGTTTTGTAACGACTGTCAAAGATCCACAAATGACAGCGGGGACCAACTGCTTAACGTGCTTTCACATCCATCCATACTAAGTTAATATTATAAATGCGAAAGTGTGTCTGTCTGTCTATCTGTTACCTCCTACCGCTTAAACCGCTGAACCGATTTAGATGAAATTTGGTATAGACATAGTTTGAGTCCCGGGAAAGGATATAGGATATAGGACTCATACTTAGTTGTTTACATTTTTTTGGCAAATTACATAATATAGTTAAAACATCACCATGTCTCCGACATTATCAGACAACCAACAAAAATTGAACGATATTTTAAAATATCGAACTCAATCGAACTCCTTATAATATCTAGGTCTAGCCATAAACACCCCCCCCCCCCCCTAGAAACGGTCGTTTTAATAATTAAACTGACAAAATATATAAAATAAACAAACATAACTGCCTGTCCCTGACCGCTTATAACTGACTTAGGTAATAATTTTGAGCTAAATTTAGCCGGTCTGAATCTAGATAATCATGTTAACGTTGACGCCCGTCTAACCCCGGTGAGCGAGTATACAATCTGTGAGGTCAAAATAATGACATTTCTCTGCAGGTACTAGGTACTAGCTATAAGCTTTTACAGTTGCGCGACTTGCGGTGCCTTTGTGTCGCGCGCGATTTTATCGCGTGTCGCGCCTGGTTGAAGGAGCCCACGCAATTCTTTCTTCGTATTCGGTGTGTTTTGTTCGTATTGTTGTGTTCTTTCTTCTACTAGCCTAGTAGTAAAGGCCTCCCTCCACTCCTTCCATCTTTCGTGAGCCCGCGCGTGCTCCTTCCAGTTTTGACGAAACCTATCCAGCTGGTCATACTGTGCAAAATATTTTAAATCAAATATTTAATAAAATAAAAAATGCTCTTCCTTTTATTTTACTTTACCTACTTGCAAAACTTTGAACGTGCCTTTGAAACTCAACGTATTGAATGAACGGATCCTATATTTGGAAGTATTTATTATACGAATTTGTTCAATGGATCCTTTTTGAGTTGAAACTTTGAATTCGCTAACGTTGGCCCATTTTTATTCAAAAGGAACCCAGTCCTCTAAGAGCTAAAACGCACTAGCGGCTAGCCGTATCGTCTCGGTTCTATTGCGGTCCGCCGCAATTCGTCGTCAGTGCTTTTAGAAATATTGAACATGATGGACGTCGAAGAAATTGCTGCAGTTAATTATTTATATTACCGTGGAAAACGTCGTCGTAAAAATAAACATATATTTTGGATACACCCTCTACTGGAGACACTACATGACAGCAGAGAGTTTAAGGGCTGGAAGTGCTTGCGGCTAACCGCGTCAAATGCGGGGCGGCGCCGCCGCTACATTCAACAGGTGCGGCCTGCCGCAGCTCCAAGACAACTGGAGCGGTTGACGGCTGGCCGCAAGTCAGTGCGTTGATGTCATGCGGTTTCATATAAAAATTGAAGTGCGGCCAGCCGCTAGTGCGTTTTAGGCCTAAGAATTCGCCGTTGAGACTCAAATGTCACTAAGACTTTCAAATCCTTTCATATTAAGTTTCTGGAACTGGTAGTATTCATAATGGAAGTCTGATCTACATTTTACCTCTATGGGAGCGGTGAAAAACGAAAATGTTAAACCCTTTTTTAGGTGAAACTTCACTGACTGATGTACATACTAAAACTATTTTATTTCTTTTAAATTCTGTTATTTAAAAAAGAAAAAGATTTTAAAATAATTAGTTTAATTAGTTAGTAGTTAGTAATAGTTAGATTAGTTAGTGGAGTGTTATAAAATAGTTTATTCTGCAAATCATCCTCTGCTTGCCCTTTTCCCAATTATTTTGGAGTTGGGTTCCAGTCTAACCGGATGCTGCTGAATACCAGTATTTTACATGGGGCGACTGCCTATCTGACCTTTAAAACTAGGGAATTTAATATCGGTGAGTTTTCAATATCGAAATTGGTTTCCGATAATAGAGCCGAATATCGGAATTCCAATATTAATAAACAAAATGAATTTTGTTTTCACAAAAAGCTGAATTTTATAGAAAAAAGGAATTCAAATTCAAACCGCTAATTAGTTAAAAAAATACAGCTTAGCACAGTTTTATAAATCAATAATATCATAAGTTCTTAAATCAAAAATTTTAACTTTAAAAGATTTTAATTGACGAACAAAACCAATCCAAACCTTTTACAGGTCGCTTGCTATGCTACAACGATTACACAAATTATAATAATTCAGTCTAATTTTTAACAATAATTCTTAAAAAGATCTCAAATCAAATATTTTTAGCATTAAAATCTTTGACAAATAAAAGCCAGTGTAATTGTTACATACAAATCTAAGTCTAATAACAACTCGTTAGGCCCGTATTACTATTGAGTGACCTAAAGCGCGGTCACTATCGGACTGCATAGAAAAGAAAGAGAAGCGCAATAACACAACGCTGATAATTTATTGCAAAAATATGAAGCAATTATTTAATAACAAAAAATCTATTGTTTGGCCAAAAAAATTTAAACACTAGTATTTTAGTATGCTGCTTGTAGAATAATCTGACAAAAAATCAGAATAATTGTATGTGCATATATTAGTATGGTTTTTATTGTAAATGAAAGTTTTTAGAGGTATCTTCATGATTTTTTCTATCGTATCAAATTAGTTGTATTATGTTTTCAACACACTATCTACCTATATCCTGAAAAATATCATATATTTTCCTGATTTTGTTTACTGTAGTCGATCATAATACTTTTATTGTTTCTAAAACTTGCGTTTTTTTGTGTTTAGGTCCTGTAAGCGCCTTATTATGAAACAGTTAAGTAACAAGACAAGGTTTTTTTCTAATTTCGATATTGGAATATCAGGAATTAAAATAACGGAAAACTTTACCCGAGATTCCGATAATATTAAGAGATTCCGTTACTCCTACCATATCCAAAACCCACGTTCGTAATTCTGCAAAAGATATCGATAGTTAGGTATCTATATTTTTTTTCACTATTTTGCTATGATTTTCAACTACAAATAACTTATTTCGTAATGCCGATACAACCCCACGGTCTTTGGCACAAATGTCCGAAACTGTCAAATTTTCCCAATCAAGTTTGAACCTTATGCTCTAGCAATAATGTTAAAAATCTAATAAAGAAATTTGACAGATTGTAGTAGCTTGATGTGCTGGCGTCTGTACCTACTATATCTAACCACTCGACTAAAAAACCTAGAACGCAAGCAATACTCCCAAAGACAAAATTACTAAAAATAAAACACTTTGGGCCGGAATGAGCTCGCTGTCCCCGTGTTTTTCGCTGTCACTTTCGGACGCGTGCTGCTTTTGGTGTTTGATTCGCATAAACTTTCGTCCGCCGGATCATGTGTGGGTAAAGGCTCCTACAAACAGGCGCGACACACGATAAAATCGCGCGCGACACAAAAGCACCGCTCGTTGCGCGACTTGCGGTGCCTTTGTGTCGCGCGCGATTTTATCGCGTTTCGTGCCTGTTTGAAGGAGCCTTGCACCTGAGTGAGTTCGAACCTATGATCTGCAACTTATAAGTCGGCCGTACCTCACCTCCTACCAATTTCACGCAATCATACGCCATTTTGATTTTCTTTTATTTTTGTTCGGACATCCTTGATATCGGGACATAAAAGCCGCTATACAAAACCGCTCCTGTCACAATACCGTTTTGTCGAAGCCCCATTCATATTTCAATACCGACAATAATACTTTATTGACGTTTTGTATTTTAAATTTAGAACAACTTATTGGTGGGTCATTTACGCTAACAAATTTTTTGTTAAATAGTGTTTGATTACGTACTTATTACTTACACCTAACAATGTGTGAATCGACCACATTTATCCAAAACAATATTTCGTTTGACATAAATTAGATACGTCACACCTGAAAGCCAATTCCCGTAATTAATTAGCCAATTCGCCGCAAGGTTGCCTGCTTGTCGGTCTTCTATAGACTGTACTTCGGTGAATGTGCCCAAGATCTCCACGACCTCATTCCACCGGCCCCCTTCTACCTTCGGACATCCAGACGCACTGCAAGTTAGCATCCCTGGCTAGTTGCTATTCCACCAATTCGTACTAAGCGTTTTCAAATGTCCTTTATAATGCGCACAGCAAAAGAGTGGAACTCTCTACCTGCGTTTGTGTTTCCGAGTGCATACAACCCGAATCTCTTCAAAGTAAGAGTGAACACTTGAACAGGCTTCTTCTGGGTAAGTTCACTCCATCGTAGACTTTGTCTGTGTTATCTCTGACCTAGACTAGAGTCAAGAGCAAACCCATTTTATCTCATCTCATCTCAGCGACAATCAAAGTCATAAACTAGTCAAAAATGTTAGGATTTTAGAGGTATTTTTGACAGATTGAAACTGAGATCAGACTTTGACCGTTCCTTAAATGACAAGCATTGCCCCTCTGAACTCGAATAAATGATTCTACATTTGATAGTAACAAATCTATATTAATTAATAATAATATTATAAAGCTGAAGAGTTTGTTTGGTTGAACGCGCTAATCTCGGGAACTACCAGTCGGATTTGAAAAATTCTTTTTGTATTTGATAGCCCAATTTTTGAGGAAGGCTATAGGCTATTTAACATCACGCTATGACCTTTAGGAGCCGAGCAAAAAGAAAAAAAGTCAGAAAGAACGCTAAGCAAAAACGAAGTAAGTAATAGCGCGGGCAGGCGATGCGATGCGACGGGGTGGGTCGGAGTAACAAGAAATTTCACGCGGACGAAGTCGCGGGCAGAAGCTAGTATATATAATAATGGCCTCTATGCTTAGGCTCTGTAGCAAAGGGCTTTCGCGACAATGACGAGTGACCTTTATATCTCTTTGTAATGAGTTGCGTAAGAAATTGAGAAACGTCGAGAGCCTCAAACGTCCTTTGTAACGTAATTTTACCAATAATCCTTATGTCCATACAGGATTATAGACTTGGGAAGATGTAAAGAAGTTTTCTCCCTAATTTTATTTTTATTTTACACTAGCTTTTGCCCGCGACTTAGTCCTCATGAAATTTCTCGTTCCCCCGACCCACCCCGTCGCGTCGCATCGCATCGCCTGCCCGCACTATACTTTGATTTCTCTTAGCTTTCATTCTGACTTTTTTTCTCTATACTCGACTCCTAAGGTCTAAATAAATTGAAATAAGAGCAGAAGAGTGATGATTCTTTTAGAATGATTTGCGAATCCTATACAGTGTGTTAGGTTAAACGAGGGACATACTTTAAGGGAGTGTAGTACTCATAAAAATGAAGAACTTTTACTAAGAAACCAACATTGAAATCGAGAAAAAAAAACCAGCCGCTCTATACATTTCTGTTCGCATAACTGGACAAAATGTGGGGAACAGCTGTTTTTTTTTTTCATATTTTTGAGTCAGGCCCATATTAAAAGTTGTTCATTTTCATGAGTACTACACTCCCTTAAAATATGTCCCTCGTTTAACCTAACACACTGTATATTATATAGGGTGTTTGGCTCATAACGTTTTAATGGCTTTTTATTTCGCTATTCTGTTTCCGTACAGACAACATTAATAATAAGACCAAACGATATCATATTTAACTTTGGATGCACAATGTCAAACAGTGGAGTAATACTCTCCCGAAATTTGTATGAAAAAATATCGACTAGTGGCACCTTAAAGGGGTGATAGTTGACACCATTTAGAGCATTTTGAGCCATACATGTCTTAGACGAAGTATGTTATTTTTATTTTTTTGCCAGTTAAAGTTGGGATGTTATTTTTGACTAAAAGTTTGCAGATAAATATAAAAAAAAACATAAATGGTGTCAAAAATAACTCCTTTAGATCTTTGCACTCAGCTTCCAAACATCCTGTATATCCTTCTTACTAATATTATAAACGCGAAAGTTTGTGAAGATGGATGTTTGTTACCCTTTTACGCAAAATTTGTTCATGAAACTGTACAGTGCCTAATATACACAGGATACTTTTTATCCCGACATTCACACGGGACCAACACTTACCTATGCGGGTGAAACCGTGGAGCGCTGCTAGAAATTATTCTAAAAACACAAAAACTACCTACCTGTATAACCTGTATAATGTATAATTTTATTTAAAGATTTAAAAACTCTGGTGATATTATAATCGGTTCTCCTAGATGTTCCAAGAGATTACTTAGGCGCGTGAACCAACGTTTAATAATTTTTGCCTTTAGTTTTTGTTTAACCGTAAACAGGCAAGAGTTACACGCGCCAGCAACAGCATCACAGCGTCAGCATCTCAGCGTCAGCATCGCAGCGTCAGCATCACAGCGTCAGCATCAAGAGTGACATTCGTTCGACATCACAGTTTACACCTACCTTTATGGGAAGAAGGACTGAATTTATGCAATCTGTATTCGCGATTTATTTGCCAAAAATATAAACAAAATGAGTTTATGAAAAAATAACTTTAATTCCTACACAATAAAGTTCAGTGTACGCTACGCTACAACTTCAAACATTTTTCTAACTTTTTCAATAGTGCTAGTCACTCTGAAATCAACTTAATTACCATCAAAATAAAGTTGTCTTCTTAGACTGTATTTATGTATGTATGTTAATCATTAAATAAAAAAAAAATAAAAAAAAACAGACAACCAAACAAACACAAACAAACAAACAACAAACAAACAGAAAATAGAATAAATTAAAGTAAAAACAAAACATAAATACCGCTGAATGAAAACATAGCGCACTAATTCCGAGTCGAAAAATAATCCAATCGCAATGAAACCCTAAAAACTCCAATTACTTACATAACAGCTAAACTCAGTGTGGTTCTATTCGAATTAGCATCAATACAAAATAGGCACCTACTCACAGAATCCTCTCTTTTTGCTTATGAAATGTGAACGAAAATTTCATCAAACGGTTTATGAAAGCTTTGTTAAACTTTCCCTTTAGTACACACGTCAAATAACTTAGTCCTTTCAAAATAAGTCGCGCGATATTGCTCTCAAAATATACACAAACATGACTGTTTATTTCAAATAACTTTTAGGAGATATAGGATTATTTTGTCTAAAGTAAGAACAATATCATAAAATAAGGCTCCTTTTGGTCAGCGGGATTGTCCGAAAGGGTCACCGCTGGCCCGGAACATAAAGGGCTAAGGAAGGTACACGGGTGGGTTTTAGTCAGTAAGAGTCTGACACTCCCTTCCGCTCCACCCAGAGCGGGAGGGGTCATTTGATGATTTCCAATACTGAAAAAAAAAGGCTTCTTTTATCTTGCCTGCAGCTTTTAGTATATGCTCTCATGTAAGTAGGTCACATAATACATTATAGATCACAATATTGAAAGTGGCTATAGCCAATTTTAGTTTTCCACGAAGGAATTTTACTAAAACCACAAATCTATTCAAAATTGGATTACGGTTGGTTGTGGAATAAAAACTTCAGTTTTATTCAAATTGGCTGCAGTGGTATTTCGTTTTTAGTACAAAAAAATTATTTGTGTTATAAACCTAATACACGTATCTTGCACAAAAGTACGCAAGTACCTAACTTGTTTGCCATTGTAACATTCTGTTAAAGTACACAAGATTTTTGATCAATAACAGTGTTATCTTTTATTTATACATATAATAAAATATTACCGCAAATAATTCTCATTTTGCTTTCCTACGAATATTATGCTTACATCAATAGAAGGTCAATAAGATCAATTAAATATTTCCCAATCACTTGCACCATCCCTTTAGTATTATATAAAAATTGCACAAAACAAGAATGACGATCATGCAGCTACTGTGTGGAGGTCCTAATAGGTACTCTGCGCAAACAATATGCACACTGCGAACGTGAAACCTGAATTCGTGCAAAATTCCACATTTGCCATCCATCGTGCAATATTGCTCCAACTAAAACTGAAACTACTCCAGTTATTAATGCTGCCATCTGTACGTATTGCAATAAATACTTTTCTTTCTTTCTTTATTGAACTAGAGTTCAACGTGTAATGTGATATTTTATAGGAGTCTAGGGACTGAAAAAATACACACGCATTTGGTATCACATTACACATTTTTATTTAGGTAAGGAAGGAATTTTATCGATTTTGTTGAATAATATCGGATGTTTCTATAAGAGATAAATAAAAGATTTTAAGATGCTCCCTCACTTGGAGCATTCGCCTGTAATGTAACGTTACAGAGTCGAGCATTACATCAGTGAGGGAGGAGAACTGAGCATTATAGTACGCAATCTGTAATGTTACAGATTCGAGCATTACATTGGTGAGGGAAGAGAACCGAGCATTACAGAGTGCAACTTGATAATACAATTCGAGCATTACATTGATGAGGGAAGAGAACCGAGCATTACAGTGTGCAACTTGATGTTACAATTCGAGCATTACCTACATTGGTATAGGAATGGGCAACTAGCTTCATATTTCTGACATACTCTTTGACAATTCAAAAGTGCCTGGAAATGGTTTGGGTTTATACTTTACTTAAGCATTTCACAATAATAGGAGATGCCTTGTTTATGTTAATTCAACGTCTGGTTAGAATTACAATATCTACTTCAGCAAACAATGTGCGACATTGTGGAAATACTGTGAAGGGAACATTTCATAGTGTAGGGATGGTTATCTATTTTAGCGTTTGAGTTAATTTTAAATGTATCAGTGAGCAACGCCCTGAAATACTTATAAAAGGCGCCTACTTATGTATAATTATGTATAGAACTACTGTAGTGAATGGTTCTCGTACTGTCATGTGAACGAGTAGTAAAAATCTCCCTGGCAACCTCGTGGAAATAATCCGCGGGGTTGTCATGGAGGAGAGGGCCTTCATCAGGAGCTGCCTCGCCGGTATTGAGGACCGGCTCCTGCCGGAGGAGCGGCTCCGCCCGCCGCTAGCGGCGGATAAGAGTCCGCCACCGACGGAGCCGGTGCCTGTACCTGCGCAGCCTGCGGGAGACCCGAAACCGGGTGCGCAGACCCAGGCCCCGAAGCCCTCCAAGGGCAAGGGGAAGGGCAAGGGGAAGGGCAAGAGGAGCACGGTGGCCCCTCAAACCCCCACCACAAGCGCAGATGGAGCGTCTGCCTCTCCGGCAGCCCCCCAGAACACGCAGCGGGAGGACGCCATGCTCCCTTCCACCACCCCGTCCAACCAGGCGTGGACGGAAGTGGTCAGGGGGGAAAGGCCAAAAAGGCCAAGCCCGCTGCGACTGCTCCGGCAGCCCAGAAGGCTTCGGCGGGCGGGAGGAAGTTGGTTCCTCCCAAAACTGCGGCGGTCGTGGTGACCATCACCCCGGAGGCCGCAGAGCGGGGCGAAACGTACGAGTCCGTCCTAAGACGGGCTCGTGCTAACGCGGATCCTTCCCGGCTGGGGATCGGCAACATCACGTGCCGCCGCACCCAGGCCGGAGCCCGAATTTTTGAGTTCGGGGGGGGAGCAGCGCGGCGCAAACGCGGACCTCTTTGCAACAAAGTTGCAAGAGGCCATCGCGGATGTGGCAACGGTCGCCAGACCCGTCAAGACCGCATCCTTGGAGGTGATCGATATGGACGATTCGGTCACCAAAGAGGATGTGGTGGCGGCCGTTGCTGCTGCGGGAGGTTGCAGCCCCAGCGCCGTGAAGGGGGGAGCCATCAGGCCCGGCCGCCGCGGCATGGGCGCAATCCGCGTCGAGTGCCCAGTCGCCGCGGCGTTGGCCGCCCTAAAGGCGACCAAGGGACGGCTGCTCGTGGGCTTCAGCTCGGCCGTGGTCCGGCCGCTTGAGGACAAGCCTGCGCGGTGCTTCAAGTGCTTCGCGCCGGGCCACACCCGATCTACGTGTCCCTCCAAGTCCGACTGGGGAGAGTCTTGCTTCCAGTGCGGACAGGAGGGACACAGGAGTGCCGCTTGCAGCGTCGCCACGCCACACTGCCCGGCGTGTGCTGCCAGCGGCCGCCCCGCGGGGCACAGGATGGGGGGCAGGAGTTGCCAGCCTCCCGCGAGGAAGGGCATAGTGCCGGCGCAGGTTCGCCCTGTCGCCGCCACCACCGCTGTCGCCGCTGCTGTTACTCCAGCTCAAGCGGCGGTGGCTGAGGAGGGGGGTGCGATGTCGGAATAGTGGGTTCCTATCACCGCATCCTCCAGGCGAACACCAATCACTGCAGAGCGGCCCAGGACCTGCTGGTGCAGGCCATGGCTGAGTGGTTGGTGAACGTAGCGGTGGTCGCCGAGCCCTACTCGATCCCCGGCAGTTGGCTGGGTGACGAGGACGGCTTGGTGGCACTAGCGGCGCGGTCCTCCACAGACTCCCCTCCCCTCTCGCTATTAGAGAGGGGACCGGGATACGTGGCCGCCGCGTGGGGAGAGATAGCCCTCGTGGGCGTCTATTTCTCCCCAAACCGCCCTCTCCGGGACTTCGAGAACTATCTTGGAGTCCTGGCCGCCGTGGTCGGCAGGGCGGCGCCGCGTCAGGTCTCCGTATTGGGAGACCTGAATGCCAAGTCGGTGACCTGGGGCAACCCGGCCACCGACCATCGCGGGCGGGCAGTGGAGCAGTGGGCAGCCTCCTCTGGGCTCTCCCTCCTCAACAGAGGGAACGTCCAGACATGCGTGCGGCGACAGGGTGGCTCGATAGTGGACGTCACTTTTGCCACCTCTGCGCTGGCCGCGCGCGTGCTGAACTGGCGGGTGGATTTGGTGGAGACCATGTCGGACCACCGCTACGTGCGGTTCGACATCTCCAGCGGTGGCCCCGGAGGGACGCGGCCCCTCTCGGGGCGGTCAGCGTTCCCACGGTGGGCTCTCACCCGCCTGGACAGGGAGGCGGCGGCGGAGGCGGCGTTTATCCAGGACTGGCTTTCGTCGCCTTCCGCCGGCTTGGACGTAGACATCGCGGCGGGACACCTGAGGGAGTCTCTGACCGAGGTGTGCAATTCCAGCATGCCTCGGTCCGGCCGACCGCTGCCCAATAGGGCGGTGTACTGGTGGTCGGCCGAGCTGGAGAGGCTTCGAGCGTCGTGCGTGGTGGCCAGAAGGGCCTACGCGCGAAGCCGGCGGCGGCGTCGACGAGACCTCGCCCACGAGGACCACCTCTATGAGGTGTACATAGAGGCAAAACTGGTCCTCGAGCGGGCCATCGCCGACGCCAGGGACTCGGCGAGAGCGGAGATGCTGGAGGGTCTCGACAGAGATCCCTACGGGAGGCCATACAAGGCGGCGCGCAACAAGCTGCGCCCCTTTGGTCCCCCGGTGGCCGAGACCCTGGAGCCCTCATTCCTGGATGGGGTGGTTCAGTCCCTGTTCCCGTGCAGGGACAACTTCACCCCACCAGTGATGGACCCTCCGCGGGGGATAGCTCCGCCAGCCGAGGAGGAAGAGGAGGCCCCTCCTGTCACGGAGTCGGAACTCAGCGCGGCGATTGTGCATATCCGCGCCAAGAAGACGGCTTCGGGCCCCGATGGTGTCCCGGCGAGGGTGGTGGCAATTGCCGCCACTCAAATGGAGGAGCGGTTTCGGGACCTCTTCAGCGCATGTCTTGCGTCTGGGAGGTTCCCGAAACCGTGGAAGGAGGGACAGCTGTGCCTCCTTCGCAAGGAAGGCCGCCCCGCAGACTCGCCCTCGGCATACCGACCCATCGTCCTGCTCGATGAGGTCGGCAAAATGTTCGAGGGGATAGTCGCTGCCCGCCTAAAGAGCCACCTGCGGAATGTGGGGCCGGACTTGTCGGACGCTCAGTTCGGTTTTCGGGCTGAGCGTTCCACAGTGGACGCGCTGGCCCGCCTTAAGGGCCAGGTGAAGGAGGCGATGGAGGCGGGGGACGGATTGTTGGCGGTGTCATTCGACATAGCCAACGCCTTCAACTCTGTTCCCCACAGCACCATCCTAGAGGCACTCCGATTCCACGGGGTGCCTCTATACATGCGGCGTCTACTGGCTAGCTACCTGGAGGATCGGGCGATCGTCCTCGTGAACAGGGCTGGCCAAGTCCGGCGGTACGCAGTCGAGTCCGGCGTTCCACAGGGGTCGGTAGTGGGACCTCTCCTCTGGAACGTTGGCTACGACTGGCTCTTGCGGGGAACTCTCCTCCGAGGCACGAGTGTCATCTGCTACGCCGATGACACTCTCCTCACCGCCCGGGGGGAGAGTTTCAGGGAGGCGGCCAACTTGGCCTCGGCAGGCGGATCCTTGGTCGCAGGGAGGATCCGCCGCCTAGGATTGACGGTGGCGCTGCACAAGACCGAGGCCGTGTTCTTCCACAGACCTCGGCAGCGCCAACCACCAGACGCCCACATCTTCGTGGAGGGCGTCCGAATCGAGGTGAAGGCCCAGATGAAATATCTGGGCCTTGTACTCGACAGCAGGTGGCGCTTCGGCCCGCATTTTAGCGGGCTGTCGACGCGCCTGCTGAAGACTGCGGGCGCCCTCTCGTGGCTGCTCCCCAACTTGGGGGGGCCCAGCGCGCGATGCCGGCAGCTCTACGCCGGCATCTTGAGGAGTATGGCCCTTTACGGGGCCCCTATCTGGGAGGACTCCCTCCACAGGAGGGAGAACGCTGCCGCATTGCGGGCCCCCCAAAGGGCCATAGCCCAGCGGGTGGCGAGGGCCTACCGCACGGTCGCCTTCTCGGCGGCATGCGCTCTGGCCGGCACCCCGCCTTGGGAACTCGAGGCGTGGGTGCTCGCCAGAGTGTATGAATGGACGGCGGGGCGGAGGGCGAGAGGAGAACGCCCCGCCCTCGAAGAGCGGGAGGCCGTCCGGCGGGAGGCGAAGGACGCCATAGTCGTCCACTGGACGCGGGACCTCGCCGCCGCAGCCTTCGGCCGCCGAACCCTAGACGCGATTGGGCCGGTCCTGCGAGACTGGCTCGAGCGGTCGCACGGGTTCCTCTCCTTCCGTCTGGTGCAGGTGCTGTCCGGGCACGGTTGCTTTGGATCGTACCTGCACCGTATCGGGCGGGAGGATACGCCGTCGTGTCACGGCTGTGGCGCGGCGGAGGACACGGCGCAGCACACTCTTGAGGTGTGCCCGTCGTGGTCCGAGCCGCGCCGCAGTCTCACCGCGGCGATCGGAACGGACCTCTCGCTCCCCGGCCTGGTCAACGCCATGCTGAGGGACGAGGGGTCCTGGGCGGCAGTCGCCTCCTTCTGCGAACACGTCATGTCCCAGAAGGAGGCGGCGGAGCGCGCGCGGGAGGAAGACCCTCTCGCGCCGCCGCTCCGAAGGCGGAGGAGGGGTCGAAGACGACGTCAGTATGACAGTCACCTCCGACTCCTCCCAGGTGGAAGCCAGCAGGCGACGGGTGCGGGGGCACCCTCGCCTGTATTGCACAGGCTTCCACCAGTGCCGGACGGGAATGGCCAGGTGTTCCCGGCCATTCCCGTAGCCCCCCAGCCGGGGGGACATGCGGGGCCCGCCAGTTAGGCGGGCAAGCGCCGGGGGGGGTTGTGGACGCAAAGGCTGAGCCGGATTCCCATGACCCCTCCATAAAGGCGACGAGGGAACACCGCTGAGTTTTAGTGGGTATACTGCCACCTTGGCAGGGAGTCCCACATACTCCGTGTCGTCCCCCGACGAGCGGAGATGCGTAACGTCATTTCTCAGCGACAAAAAAAAAAAAAAAAAAAAAAAAAGGTTAGAACTGTGACCAACCGCGCTACAGGTTGATCGCAGTTACTTGGCTATTTAGTATTTTTAGGTCCACAAAATATGAATTATTAGAGGTTTACAAAAAGAGGCGCCATCATTATATTAGTGTTCAATAATATTTTTAGGAAAGCATAATGGGCATTATTTCAGTTTCAATTAAAACTAATACATGCCGTTTAAAATTGCACTATTTTCCTAGTTCTGTGGCTTTTTTTTTGTGGGTGAGATATCATCAAATGAGGTCCCGCTCTGAGTGGAGCGGAAGGGAGGTTACATAAGAGTATGTAACCTCCCTTCCGCTCCACCCAGAGCGGAACACGGAACGGAGAAGGAACACGGGTGGGTTTCAGTGTCAGTAAGAACTGACACTGAAACCCACCCGTGTTCCTTCCTTAGCCTTTCATGTTCTTGGGTAATAGCGGTAACCCTTTCGGACAATCCCGCTGAGTTCTGGGGACTGGCAGGTGTGTCTATGTACCGCGTACTCTGGCTGCACTTAATGACCTCTGGGATTCTAATCCAACAAACGATCCGTTTGAGGACGAATGGACGAAGATTTTGTGGGCATGTCAGAAGTACTGTGAGAGGGATGTATGAAAGTGTTGTTAACTTTTTGCTTGATTTTATATTCAATGTTTTATGTGTATGTGTAAACTGTCTTTAATTTCTGTAATTGGTTGTTAACAGTTTTAATTTGAAGAATAAATGTATAAATAAATGATACTTTTTAATAAATCCGAATTGTACTAGGCTACGCTTCGTATAGTAGGCCGTACGTCAGAGATAACAAAACCAGACATGTAGCCTCTTATTCTATTATATCTATTTCTACTCCACGCTACGCAAATGATCTTGAAGTGAGCTGTCAATCCACCTGGGATTGACACCTATGACAGCTCACTTCACCTAAGTTTTCACAGTGAGATATTACAGAATAGCACTAGGTACCTAGAATAGCTGTGTCAAATCCAGACGTTTTAGAATGATTTTAATAGACACATAAAACAAACAAACAAATATCTTCACTTTTCCTTCTACAATTATTAGTTAAATTTAAATATTAGTTATTCAAAGTCTTGGAAGATAGGTAGGTACCTACTAATTAAGACAGCTCTAGTGATGTAATTGAAAGTTAATCAAAGAACCAATTCGTTTCAATTTTACCATCAGTTCGTTCCGTTAAATCTTATTTAGAAAATTAATGCGGATACCTACAGGCGGCAGTCCCATTTCAAAACCTAGTAAGGGACATTTTTTACAAAAATCTTTTTATTGCATAATCTTGCTAACCTAGAAGGTCTCTACCAAATACAAAAACACCAGCGTTTTAAACTTACATAAAAGGAGATATATTTAAACATCGATACCTAGTAAGTGCACCTTTCACTCCCTAGTGACCATTTAAAACCTAGTATGAGTAAGTCACTTTAACCAATTCAAAAAAATACATTCCATAGGCTGACCATTGACCAATGTCCTGTCTCCTGTCTCCTGTAAAATTTCATTTTAAGTCCTTACTAGGTTTTGAAATGGGGCAGCCGCAGGGGTCTGGGGCTAAGTAAGGCCCGCAAGGGTTGATCGATCAGAGAGGCAATTCTTGTAATTTTAAGTACGTTCACAGACTGATCTCAGTCTCAATGTCTCTGTCAAGCACAGATGTGAGTTCTATGTATATACTATACCCTATGTACCATTTACCGGGTAACGTGTCTTTCATTGACTTGAATGTGCCCTGGCGGCTGATAGTATGTCATGCTCACACAAATGTCTCGCTGGCGGTGGCGTGTGTGTTGGATCATTTAGCTCCCTTCAAAATGGTTGAGCTGAATGGTGCTGATCTATGCGTCATGTTCGTGAACGGGCGCCGTCAGTTGGGGCTGGTCATCACTTAGCTGCCTCGGCTTATTTTAAATTAATTTTTAATTGTTGTTTTCCTACTATTTGCTGTACTCTGGACGCTTTTAACGCGTACGTCTTTTTTACATCGTTCTCACATATTTATTATAAATTCACATTAATGATGTAACTAATATTTTTGTAAAAATATAATTTAAAAGAGTGTCCATGGAGTTTCTTGCCCGTTCTTCTCCATAGGTACCTACGCTTTGGAATGGGCAACTAACTTCATATTTTCTGACTGACCGACTTTTTATCAATTCAAAAGTGCCTGTAAATGGTTTAATTGAAATAAATACTTTGAGTGTGAGTTTGAGTTTCTCAAAAATACCTCTAATTTCTCTACATTTTTGACAATTTTATGACATTTATTGTTGCTGAGATAAGATTGCAATTAGATTTTCAACGTTTTTAATTATGAGAATTGACTTTCAGGTAAAACTACGCTTTCCACGATTGGTCCGTGGATGGGTGACCATCTTTACATACCAAGACCCCTCCGTGCCTCAGAAAAGCACGTTAAGCAGTTGGTCCCGGCTGTCATTCCTAGATCTTTTTTATTCGATACAGGTAGTTAGAAACCCATGTCTGACAGCCACTCTTACCCACGGGGTATCATGTTACCCAGATTGTGGAGGTCAGATAGGCAGTCCATGTAAAATACTGGTATAGAGGTATGAGGAACAGGGTGTAAAGTTCACTCATACTCTATAGAAAAGGGAGGATCCTCCGACCAAACGGCAGACTGCCGTTGTATCTATGCTAATTGCGCGGTAAACTCTGCTTGCGCGATGCAGGATTTTTCATACAATAATCTAACATAAAGTATTTTAATGCTTTTTGCTAAGTGCCTTTAAGGTGTGAATAAAAGTTTGAATGTGTCTATGATTATACTATTAATAATGATGTGTTAAGTCAACGTTAAGCTGTTGCTCCCGGCTGTCATTCGTAGATCTTTGACAGTCGTTACGGGTCGTCAGAAGCCCGAAAGTCTGACAACCAATCTTACCAAGGGGTATCGTATTTCCCAGTAACTGGATTGTGGAGGTGAGATAGGCAGTCGCTCCATGTAAAATACTGGTATTCAGCTGCATCCGGTTAGACTGGAAGCCGACCCCAACATAGTTGGGAAAATGCTAGGCAGATTGATTAGATGACAGCAGTGGTGCAGGTCCTGTGGTAACGGCCCCGTCTTCCAAATTATAGGTCGTGGCTTCGATCCCAGACAGGCGCTTTACTTTGTGTGTATAATTTCATCACCACTGCTCTCAAAACGATGAAGGTAAACATCGTGAGGAAACCGGCATGTCTTAGAACCAAACATTCTACACCTACCCATCGAGTGGCAACCATCCCTAAAAATAAGCAATAAATAGTAAATATTTAATGTTGACCGACTGAAGGCTTGTTTTCGGGAGACTGCCTTCAAAGATAAAGTTATCTACAAATGACGTATTATATAACACGTCTAGACAAGTAATAGCGATTCACAAAACCACCCAATTGGAACAGAGCTTCGAGTAAACACGAATTTATAGTGGTTAATATTCAATGTCGGAGCGGTGGTAACCCAGTTTTTACGATACCGACTTACGTGTGGTAGGTCATTGGCTCGAACCCAGGCCGCACTTCATGAAATTTATTTCAAAATCACTAGATCTCATAATCGTGAGGAAACCTAGAACCAAAAAATCAAGACATGGGGTATCTAACTATCTACGTACCCGCACAAGATTACGGCCACGTGGTAGATTACGGCACACTCCCTCACACAGAGTGGAGGCCTGTATCGGATGTATTGGAGGCCAGTATTGAGTGGATTACGGCACACTCCCTCACACAGAGAGGAGGCCTGTTTCCCAGCAGTGGGAACATCATAGGTTTATACAATATTTATTTTGTTCATTAGCACACATACAATTGTTTAAACAGGTAATACCCAAGCTAACAAAAATAGTCATGGATTGCTAAGTGTCCAGTTCCAATTAACGGGTCAGGGTAAAAGCAGAAGTTAGTCAGTGGACAACATATCAAGTGTCACCTTCTGGAATTCCGCCAAAGAGCAAGAAAATATGTCCAAACGCCGAGAGACTACTATTAAGTATTCTTACTGCACGAATCACTCTGGTGCAAACTTTAATAAGTTTGTACGGGTTGCCGGAGCTTTAAAAAGTTTCTCCCTCCCGCCTCGGTCCCAACCGTAACCTCCTGTTTGGAACGAGCAATCCCAACGATCCCAATATTTGTGGATTATTCAGTATCCCACATAACCTTAAAAACATATTTTACAAGAGTGAGGTTGCGCCTTACTTCCAACTTATAAGACTCAACCATCCCTATAACAAAGAGAGTTGGATACATAAGCCGGTAGAAAGGGTACACCAAACTGCTTCCAGTACAGGTATAGGGTAAACTTAATATTTTTCTTGAGTAGAACAGTGAGTAAGGTAAGGTACTTACTTTGTCTACCTTCACTTACTTTAACAACATTCATGCTACTTCATTAACATTTTATTTGCATCGCGGTATGTTTTTACAAGTTAAAACATTTATAGAACAAGTAAAGCTACGCGAAACGGAACGCGGCAACCTTTTTATGTAAACGCAAGGCCGTTGTCTGCGTGAAAAGGAACGGTGATATTTTTTTTGCTGAATGGGACCGCTCTTGTCCTCGATCACGCCTGATGGAAAGCGATGGATGAGGTCTATGACGGAACGAGCGTGCCCAGAAGATGCCTTAAGGCACTGGAACTCCCACGCATCGACGAAACACAGCAGGCTGCTTGACGCCGGACTCCAGTGGGTGGGTGGTCGCATACCGGGCGAGGGCGGGCGTTAGCCCTACCACCGCAAGGAAAGAATTGACCCGTCAAATAAGGTGTTGGGTGTGACCATGGCCGTTTAAACTGAGATTTGGATTCCCTTTTTTTTCAACATTTAGCTAATGTTTAAATAGTACTCCGCGCGAACCCTATGTATAACGATACCATAGAAAATGAATTGTGCCTCATTAGCGGAGCTTGAGAGGTCATCTTGGATTAGTCGGAGTGAGAGGTTTTATGTTGGTGTAGATACCTACGTTTAGGATTGTAAATATTGTAGTCTGTAATTCTGCAATAAATTGGCCTGTTGTGAAGCTATTGCCATTCGTTCAAAGAACAACAGTGGAGAGTCAGTCGTCTCCACTATCTGGAAGTATCTGAATAAGCAAAAAAAAATACTAATTAGAAAGTGGGTAGTTCCAATTTGTTTGTTTTTATTTACTTTACAAAAACTCCATTAACCCTTCTCGACACAATTGCCATCATTATCTATACATATACATATAATATAATTGCTCGTTTAGGCTCGAGTCTAGTTTCAATATTAATTGAAGCCCATTCGTCGTGTGTGTCGGATTTTAAGAGCGTTATACCAGCTTTTGACACCATATGACATAAATTATGAAGAACCTGGTGTCAAAAGCCAAACTGAGACTGGTCATCATCATCATTTGCCCAGCCTTTTTCCAATTAGTATTATAAATAGACTGATCTGACCTACGCAACCCAGTAACTGGATAACCCCTTGGTGAGACTGCTTGTGCTACTTTACGTGCTTTCAGAGACACGGCTGATGTAAGGCTTAAAAAGAGGCCTGCTTAGATATTTAAAGCTTTATTTGCTTCAAGCCCTAGGCATGGAAGATTGTCGACTTTTTATTTAAGTTAGGCAATATAGCTCAACTGTGGCTAATGAAACACAATTGACATCACATTACGAATCTTTGGATTTCTCGGCTTTTCTCTACTATAAAATGCATGTTTTATACATATAAACCTTCCTCTTGAATCACTCTATCTATTGCTGAAAACTGCATTAAAATCCGTTGGGGAGTTTAAAAGATTTAATTTAACAGGGAGCGGGAGCGACTTTGTTTTATACCTACTACACGTATGGAATAAAGATTTTATACAATGTAAAGATGCTAAACGAAGGCTAAAAGAAGCTTTAAGGCTCCTTCAAACAGGCGCGATACGACACGCGACACAAAGGCACCGCAAGTCGCGCAACAATCGGTGCCTTTGTGTCGTGCGCGATTTGCGTCGCGCGTCGCGCCTGTTTGCAGGAGCCTTTACAAAGAGATCCTTTAATTTGAAGCTCGGTTTCAATTAAAGACATATACTAGTTGTATAATAATTCCCTACAGCCTATTATGCACAGAACGCTATCCACGCACAAGAACTTTACACACGGAAGAACTGGGAAGTCTCGTATATCCCGTCATTATTTATGAAGATAACTATGACTGAAGACGTAAACTTTTGCGTAACGTGACTTTTCTTTGTTCTTCAAGGTAACTTTGCAAAGTTATGTAGGTATTGTGTGCCAATAGCGAAATGGATGCTTAGAATCATAACGGTGGGGTATTGCTGACTTATAGAAAGTGATCTATCAGTTGAGAAATAATTTCCTGGGAAATAATAGATATAATCTCTATTTACGGATGGGATCTAGGACTCAACCGTAGAGGTCAATCGTTGCGTCGGAAAAAATCGGTCAGTTTGTGCAAAATTTTCACGACGCGTCGTGAAAATTTCGCACAAACTGACCGATTTTTTGCTAAGAGGGAAAAAGATTACTGCGTTGGCCGTTTTGCGTAGATGTGACGCATACTTTCTCCCAAATTGTTATTTTTGCTTCTGTTGTTTGTGTTTTTATTTTTATGCGTCATGTTTGCCGCAAATAAACGTATTTTATTTCTTTCTTTCTTTCTATTACTCTGCAGATTCTGACTGCAGTAATTTAAATTTGGTTTTGACGTGTCGTGGAGTATGTAAAGATCATAGAAAATTAAAATCTTTATTGCATAACGCATAGGTATGTAAAAGTAGCAGATGGCGTAGGTACTATAGTTTCTGCCAACTCCCATGGGAAGAAGGCGTTAGTTTATGTATGTAACTATGTATTGTCTATTCAAATGTTTCAAATTAATATTATTTCAAGTTTAACAAATATCTACTTTAATTTAATGGGAATTAAGTTGATTTCAGAGTGACTAGCATTATTGAAACAGTTATAAAAATGTTTTGAAGTTGTAGCGTAAACTGAACCTTATTGTGTAGGATTTAAAGTTATTTTCCATAAACTCGTATTTATTTACATTTTTGGCAAATAAGTCGCGAATGCAGATTAAGTGTTCTCTTGTTAGCTAGGTCATCCATTTTTAGTTTTCTTACCTAAGTATATCTGAGATGCCCTAAAAATGTGTTAAAATACTTTAGTTATTGTTTATACATACAATGAGTTTTTTTACGTTACGTTCCTATTGTACCTTTTTAGTCAAAATAATTGGTTGTACAGACGCCAGCACATCGAGCTACTATACAATCTGTCAAATTTCTATAATAGATTTTCAACTTTATCGTTAAAGCTTAAGGTTCAAAGTTGATTGGGATAATTTTACAGATTCGGGTAGCTTGATGTGCTGGCGTCTGTACATCATCTACATTTACACGAACATACATAGCCACAGTTTTTGGTAGAGAAGACGCATACGTGTGAGTTAGGTTGCAATAGCTTTTGTAAAATAAAATAATTATATTGATTGAATTTTGAACTTGTTCATCTAACTGGAATGAGAAGCTTAACTACGAAGTTCTCACCGAGCTCTATTACCTAATAAAACCCTGAAATTTTGGACAAAGAAGCAGCTTATTGTCGTTTACGACAGATTGCCGTGAACCAGGAAGAACAAAAAATAAAATATGGAGGTGTTAAAAATGATGACGACATCCGGAACACATTATAACGGCAGTCCTACTAGAGAATATAAATAACAGCTAGAGAATTATGGCTGAATGTATGGCCTTTTACTGTGTCGCTAATATTCAAAAGAAGACTGGCCATATTTAGGGATGTCAAAGTCAAAGTTCAAAGTCAAGGCATTTATTTAAAATAGGCACAAAAAAGGCACTTTTGAACGTCAAAAATTACAACAAAATAGAATTGATTCTAGTCTCCGATTCTAGTCGTCGATGTAATGGACAATCAAATGCTGAACTGCTGTAAAGAATTTTGTGTTCTAACCCGGGGGGCAATTGCGTAACACCTCGGACCAAATAAAATACCAAGACAGAGGGCTGTTAACAGTAAAGTGAGGCCGGTTTCGTAAACATGTGTGCACATAGTAAGGTGTAGTTTGATTATAAATGGTTGTAAATGCGTGTGTGTGAGCGTGTATGCACAGAGCGGAGGTGTAGTTTTTGCATGCTTCACTGTATTGTTCGCAGCGCACTTTTTATTTGGTCTAATCGTAACACATTATCAATCATTCCGATTGATAATGTGTTAAGACTCTTGCAAACAGGCGCGACGCGCGACGCGAATCGCGCGCGACACAAAGGCACCGCTCGTCGCGCGACTTGCGGTGCCTTTGTGTCGCGTGTCGCGTCGCGCCTGTGTGTACGAGCCTTTACGATTAGACCAACGGTTACGGTTTCAGTTTGACAGTTCAACAATATTCATTGCGTTATTTACGTGTTGAGCAGACACATTTTTCGAACTTATGAAGCAATGTATTAGCAATTTGCTTCAAAATGATTCGTATTCCGATTGATAGTGTTACGCAATTAGGGTGCTAATATTAATTTTACTGCGTTTGTACCACAGCAGTACTAATGAAATTCGGAGTCCCAAATGTCTGTCACGGACCGCCATCGCTATTTAAAGCCGTCAGCTTCTATACGTCATTCATATTTGTGTCGTAGTGCGAGAAACCGGTGACACGCTTGGTTGCTATGGAAATTGTTGACAATGCAGCATACGCCGAGACGTCACTGACATGCTCTGTGGTTTCTGAAGCCTGTTTTTACTTGCATAGGTATCTGTGTGTTTGTCTGTCCAGCTGTCACAGCCGGATATCTCAAGAACTATGCAACTAATGCTATCAACTTGAAACTTGGAATAGTTTTAGATAACATTTGCCCAACTATTTTACAAATAAGAAAGATATAAAAATATTTTTTTATTTTTGCAACAGGCACTGAAAGGCGGTCTGAAAAATTCGGAGTGGGGCTACTAAGACATGTGGGATATCATATGAAAGAGCGCAGTTTGCACATTCTCAAACATTTTTTCGTTTTTCTTTTTTTAGGCCGCATAGTTTTCGACTTTAGATGAAAAATGTAAAACAGTACCGTCCCCTCCTATCTCCGATGTTTGCAAAGAGAAAAATCTGAAATAATGAGTACTATGTGATAGAAGTTTATGTAAAGATTACAGGAAAAATAAAAACGATGTCTCTAAATAGCACTTTTTCAGAAATTATCAACAAAGGTTACATTAGCTCCACTATCAGTCAAGAGATGGTGCTGACGTAAAACTGCAATCTTCTACACCGCAGCGATTCTCTGACGAATATAGGCCTCACCGATGGAAATTAAAAAACATGATGGTACGGAACCCTCGGTACGCGAGTCCGACTCGTTTATGGCTGGTTTTCTTTTTTTAGGAGAAGAGGGCTTTCGCCCTGCAATGGGACAATAATAGGCTGGTATTATTAAATACGGATAAATATACTAACAACAAGTTAATAGGTACAATCGCATTGATCGATGTTTGACAATTTAATGACAATTTGATGTTTGACAGTTTTGACAATATGTGTTGTTGGCAATATATAAAATAAATTTAGCTAATAATTATGTAACTAACAAATGCATGGAATGTGAATTAATAAGTAGGTATATAAATAAAGGAAAAATAAAGCGTATAAAACGTGTAATAATGTAAGCAAATCAGTTTTTATTTCATAAATGGAATGCATTTGAAATTTGAATAATATAAACATACATCGTCTGCCTAGCCTTTTCCCAACTAAGTTGAGGTCGGCTTTCATTCTAACCGGATGCAGCTGAATACCAGTACTTTACATGGAGCGACTGCCTATCAGAGCTCCACAAACCAGTTACTGGCTAATACGATACCCCTAGGTAAGACTTGTTATCAGATTTTTGGGCTTCTGACGACCTGTAATGACTGTCAAAGATCAACTAATGACAGCCGGGGCCGGGGCTTAACGTACTTTCCGGTCACCCATCCATGGACCAACCGCGGCAAGCGTAGCTTAACCTGATCGATCGACCCGCGCGGCTGTTATTACTTGAACACGTATATACATGGACATACATCACACGTTAATAAATCATCTTTTTTATCGACATCAATTTGAAGAGCGTTATGAGTCTGTTTACAAAAATAACCAGTATAGCTAAACAAACATATTTACAGAAATAGATTGTTTATATTTTACTGCTAGTACAGTTTGTAGGTTTGTACACTTTATAAATTACAGTGCGTGCCACGTAAGAAGAGACTTGACACACCACGTGGTCTGACATGCGCAGAACACGATTTTAGGTATCTTTAGCGGTATGAGGTCTGAGTGCGGGACGGGACCGGACGTCATAGGGGCGGCGGAAAGAGGCGGGGGAGGCGGGGTCAAGTCTCTTCTTACGTGGCACGCACTGTACTCGATTGATGTTGTTTCAAAACTATGGCGGACCTATCAATGACATCATCCACCATTTTGTTTTGCTGTGACAGTTAAAAGATGGTCAGTTTCCTAGAAGAGTGGTGACTGACCACATATCGTTCGCAATTTTTCGTAGAATGATGTCACTAAATTGCTATTTATGAACGTAAGTGTTTTCTTATAGAGCGTTTTTGATACCGTAAAGTCAAGCCCCCGCTGTCCAAAGATTTAAATCGCTAGACTTACCCTCAACCTACTTAATCACGCAAAAAAGTGTCCATACCTACTGAGAAGAGTGAGCTCATACACTACTTAGAAAACCAAATGAAGTCACTACGTCATTGTGTATCAGAGGTGTCAAAACGAAACAGACTCGACTATCTACCAGCTAAAAACCAACGTCAAGCACAAAAATGCCAGATAACTAGGCGTTTTTGCTGAACTGGGCCTTTTTGACGCAATTACCTGCTCATTTCTTACATCGGACTTTTCACTTTTGTGTGTCTTTTAGTCTGTGCTTAGTAAATGTTTTTTTTTAATTTCTTTCTTTCAATCTTTTGACACGGTAGGGCGAATCTCACGATTTAAATCTTTGCCACTGTCATCATTTCGCGACAGCGATCACTGTAGCCGTTATATGCGGTCACCGCTTTTCTAGGAAACCATAGCCTAAGGAAACTTAAACTATAATATTCCGCCAAGCCTTGACAGTATACCGTCTCACTCACGCGATTATTGCTATCTCTTTCTTTTACCGGATCAGTTTTTAGCTCATTCAGTACCTAAGGCAGAAAAATCGAAAAGTAAATTCCATTAAAACAAAGTGGCCTAACAAGTGACTTCGTTTAATGCACCAAGCAAATAAATGCACTTTATTCTACATCCACAAAATTCCATATGAGATTGTCAATACCTATCTGCAAAATCTGAGGTGCTGACAACGCCACGTTTCAATGACGCGCCCTAGTTACGCTACTTTTGTGTACTGTGGCCGCAATCGGAGTTCGTGTTAAATCCTATTCATTGGATAATTAACGAACATAGGTTACCGCATTAGCAGGTACATACCAATTGATTCGACCAGACATTAGTACCTACTTGGACCGCTAAAGGAATTTCACACGTCTTCATTACGTTCGATTCGTAGTTTTAGACATACCTACTAGTCATTTAATATTACGATGATACACGTAGTTCTTTTGTTGTTTTTATTAATTTCAACCTAGATTTTGCTCGTGGCTTTGCCCGTGTGGATGTTGGAAATTCATGGGTATTTAAAGATAGTTTTCTCAGCGGTGTGTGTTGGGTCTATTTAAATTATTCGAACGCAAGTATCGGTAAAAGTATATAATTTTGTAAAACACAGCTTATGGGCACAAAAAGGAAATTTGACAAAAAAAAAAAAAAAAAAACAATCGGAGGGAACTACTGTAATTTATAAACGGGTCGAGAGCGTCAGAGCGTGTCATACAGACTCTCGTTCCTTCGTCCACTATCGGTTAGCGCTGGAGCGCGGACGAAGGTGTATGCTCCCCGTTGCCGGGCACGTTCACAAACATTCAATAAAGGCCGTGTTACAATGCGTGCCACGTAAGAAGAGACTTGACACACCACGTGGTCTGACATGCGCAGAACACGATTTTAGGTATCTTTAGCGGTATGAGGTCTGAGTGCGGGACGGGACCGGACGTCATAGTGGTGGCGGAAAGAGCGGGGGAGGCGGGGTCAAGTCGCTTCTTACGTGGCACGCATTGTACATGGTGTCTACGCCTGAACGCAGCCTTTCATATTGGCGAGGATGCGAACGCGCCCGATGTCGGCGGCGCTCGCGCCACACTTCACTAACTAACTTCACGACTTAGCGCGCACCGCCATACTTGTCGCGACACATATTATAATAATTGTAATTTTAAATATAATAAACTTTTAACAATCTTCGAGGTCGGTCTTTAATTGTATCGCCCACACATGGGTTTAAATTTTTTTGCGCGGTACTCTAAATTTTCTTCTAAAATAAAAGTAGCACAAGTTACTTTTTATTATAACATCAGCTAGCTGCCAGTGAAAGTCCCGTCAAAATCGGTCCAGCCATTTTGAAGATTAATAATTGGAACAAACAGACATTTCAATATTTCGTTTTAACAGAAATTTCTTTAATAGATTTTCAATTCACTAGTTAATACTATATTGTAACCTAGCTGTAGGTAATATTTTAAGCTACTCATGTCGTCTTAACTTACTGTTAACCACCAGCTTACTGTAATACCTGGTCAATAATTATTTTCTAATTCTATTTTCTTATTTTATCGCTAAAGCTTGTTACAAAGCAGGTTGCAAAGTTGATTGGTAAAATTTGACAGTTTCGGGTAGCTTGATGTGCTGGCGTTTGTACCGTTTATTATTTCATTATGCATTTAGTAAAAAGCTGTTATTTTGACATTAAAAACAGGCACTTTAAGGCGAAAGCGCCAGGGTAGCCCGCGAAATTCATTTTTTTTTAGGTTTTTTGGAATTTGCTGGTCAGTATTAAGTTGTACGTTGATTAATATATGAATCGCGGCCGTAAGAAATATGTGTTTACAGAATTATAATCATTAAAGTCATCAACACAACTCTCCAAGACCACGTAAGTCCCAAGAATAACTGTTTCATGAAATCATCATTCTTTGGATTTACGTGGTCTTAGAGAGTTGTGTTGATGACTTTAATGATTATAATTGTGTAAACACATATTTCTTACGGCCGCGATTCATATATTAATCAACGTACAACTTAATGCTGACCAGCAAATTGCAAAAAACGTAAGAAAATTTGAATTTCGCGGGCTACCTTAGCGCTTCCCCCTTAATTGCATTTATTTGTATTTCATTTATTGTTAGAAGTATAGATTGGTTTGTACCATTACGTTATTAATTGAACATATCTATTAATTAAAATTAATTAATAATGTATTTTATGACAAAAACAAAAACTCGACAGCTCATACTATTAAAAATCCAGACAGTCATGAAACAGCTTTATTGACAGTCAAAAATTCAGCATTACAATAAAAGCTAGATCTACCAAAGAATAAGAACTCACGGACGTAAAAATTCTTAAAGCATCCGTAAACTACAGACATGATAAAAAAATCCTCTAAAGAACGTAGTAGATAATTTCAGAACAATTTAAATCTCTTCCAGGACTCGTTACTCCGTCAATTCAATTTCACAGAGGCATTGAAGTGGAAGAGGGACGTGCACTCTTCCGCTTTTAACCGACTTCTAAAAAGGAGGAGGTTCTCAATTCGGATGTTTATAATATATATGTTTTTTATGTTCGGCCATTACTCCGTCATATAGGTACTATAGACGGATTTGCAAAATCCTTTTTTCGAAAGAGGTTTATTCCGAAATGGTCCCATTTAAATTTCATAAAGATCTGATGATGATGAGTTTCGGAGATAGACAACGGAACTCTTTAATAAATGCCAGCGAATCAACCACGATTGCTGCTATAAAATAATATATGTATGCATTGTTTACGCAATAACAACATAACATCACGCCTGTACCCTCTAAAGGGGTACGCAGATCACCGCAGATGTGTTTAATAGCTTCCTGTCACTGATATTCACATAGCAAGTAGTGTTATATATGACGGCGCGTACGTGTTCCACGCGCGCCTCAAAGAGATGTCAGCATCATCAAAGGGCAGGGCCGAAGCCTGCCGGGTCAGCGGGATTGTCCGAAAGGCTTGCCGCTGGCCCGGAACATAAAGGGCTAAGGAAGGAACACGGGTGGGTTTTAGTCAGTAAGAGTGACACTCCCTTCCGCTCCACCCAGAGCGGGAGGGGTCATATGATGATTTCCCATCCTGAAAAAAAATTGTGTTATATGAATTTGTGTGGGGTAGGTAGGTACAACTAAAAAGTGAAAAATAAAAACTTTTTTAAGTACAAAATAAACTACAAAGTGAAAAATAACTTTCATTTCGGAAGTCGATGTCAATTAACGAAAATGCGGAACTTCTCTTAGGTACTATTAAGTCTTTAAGCATCTAGAGGTCCCGCTAAAATAGTATGAAGCCATCCCTTAGTTTGTGTTGCCATAATTATAAGGGATTCGAGGTTAATTAAAAACAGCCACACGTGTCGATCGAACGTTAAGCTGCACTTACCGCGGTCGGCTCGTGGATCCTCAGATGGTGGTACCCCAGAAAGCATGTTAAGTGGTTGGTCCCGGTAACAGATCTCGAGTCCCGGCTGTCGCGTAGATCTTTGGCAGCCGTAAGTAATGTAGAAGCCCAAAAGTTTGACACACTCATCAAAGGGGTTACCAAGGGGTAATGTAGAAGTCCAAAAGTTTGACACACTTATCAAGGGGTTACCAAGGGGTAATGTGTTACCCAGCGACTGGGTTGTGAAGGTTAGCATAGCTAATCACAACCACTTCATACGCTTTCGTATCGAATAGAACTTCAATGTTATCGTAGAAACGCTGTTCACAAATCAAATACTCAAAGAATTTGTCAGTTCAAATCAAATAGACGACCGCCAACAGTTGTTTGCTGTCAGGAGCAAGGCAAAACAGGGAATCGAAATGATTTATTTTCGATATGATAACTTGTCGGACGGTTGTGTATAGCTATACTGACAGGCAGTCGCTCCGTGTAAAATGCTGATATTCAGCTGCATCCGGTTGGACTGGGAGCCTTTTTTTTTTGTTCCCGGGGTAGAAAATCCTCATGGATGTCCGCCGCCCTGGGGCGGGCGGCGGGGTCTGTCAGACTCTTACTGACTAAAAACCACCCCGGTGTTCCATCTCACACCTACGCCGGGGGACTGGGAGCCTACCCCAACATAGTTGGGAAAAGGCGAGGCAGATTGTATTGCCATTTAAGACGACATCTTGGCATAGTACCTAATTCCATTTTTTTTTTTAAGAATGTTCATGAGGTTTATTCTCCGTTCTTCTCCATGGAAAACTACTACGCTTTGGAATAGGCGGTTAACATCATCTTTTTGACTGTCCGACTCCTTGACAATTCAAAAGTGCTTTAATGGATTCAGCATTTGCGTCTGAAATTGATAAAGGTCTTGTGAACCTACGACTATTGAAGTCAATACTTTCTAAGGGTGAGTGAAGAGATATTCGGTAGGATAAAATCTTATGGGTTCGTGTCACCGACATGCTAATGACAACAGTATTTCTTTAGGTATGATATTTAAATTTTTCATATTGTTGCGAGCTTGGGGTTCGTGACAATAAAAACTGCCGATTTAATAACCATAAAATGACACTGTAATCAACAACAACTCAAACACACTGATTATAAAACACAATTGCACTACTGATCGCTCTAAGTCGCACTTGAAGATCGCTTTCGATGTTTTCGCTTGTATCGCTTATCCAACTATGTCGCTCGCGGCCCATCCCGGCCTTATATAGTGCCTCAGATAGTTCTAGAACTTTCTACTGTAGAAACATCTAGAAAGTTCGAGTACATACCGGCCCCGACTGACTAGATGTCGATAGTTCTCAAAAGTTTCAGAAAGTTCTAGCATCGAAATTTCTAGAAGGATCTTGATTTTAATAGTTCTACTACCCGATACTAGATGGCGCTAGTGGTAACTAATGTCACCATGTACCAGGCATTTATTGTGGCGCGCAACAATATTACACCTAATATGAAAATGCCAAAAAATATTGTTACCTACTACTACTTATTTCATAGTTTTCTGTCGTTCCGTTGTTATTTATTTCATAGTAGTCTGTTGGCAGTCCCCATGACTGCTTATGCTTTCTTATATTATGTTGATGATGACGTATCTAAAATGCATACGTAATATAAAATTCAGTAAAATATGCTAACGTATATCTTGAAAGATCTTGTGCCACAGATTATAATGTCTCTTTTCATGGGAAAATATTATTCCATATATCAAGTTTTTTACATTATGCAAAGCTTGGCTCGGGTTCGCAGTGAATAAATTCTACTTCTTACGGACTTTAATGACCCGCGTAAATATAGTGTGATTTAAAATAATGGTAGTGACGATAAAAGTTTGTACGATTTACTGGGTCTCGATTCCTATAAATAAAAGGCAATTTTAGACAGGGTCAGTGCAAAAGTCAGTTATCGGCGCCAGTGCCCGCGCCTAGACTGGCTTCCACTGTTTACATGGTGTCAGTAGTCGCGGCTAGTTTTCACGGTGAGCACACGTTTGTGAAGTCAGTGAAGAAAAATGAATTCGCGAAACGGACGAAAAAAACAACGATTAGGTTTCTTGTTGAAAAATTTTACCGTTTTACTATTTAATGAGGTAGCAGAAATGCTAGAAACTGAATTAACTAAAAATAAACGAATTTGGATAAGAAAATGGATTGAAGACAGAAAAGACGACATTTTCTCTTACTAGCCAGATGCAACGTCACCCCACAAAGCGGCGCCAGTAACTGACCAGGCTGTTTACACGGGGTTTTTGTCACTGGCGCGGGTGGGCGCGGGTTGCGGGGGGCGCCGACTGGCTTCTAAATATTCGTGTGCGAATTTACAAGCCAGCGCTGACTTCCCGCCACTGGATTGACTTGAAATCAATTTACACGGGTTTTTTTTCGGGTCAGCGCTGGCTTGTCTCGATTTCGGCGCCAGTCACTGGATCTGTCTAAATCTGCCTTAACTAACCGTTTGTTTGAACTGGCCAGCAACCTAATTGTGTAACTCACTATCAATAACAATGTTAATAATTTTGCAGGATATTGCTAATATGCTTCATATGTTCGAAAATTTGTCTGCTCAACAACGTAAATAACGCAATGAAAGTTAGCAGACAAATTTTTTGAACATTATAAAGCAATGGATTACCTTTATTCTTTAAAATGATTCAGATTGAGATGCAAAGTGTGTTACGCAATGAGGGTGGTGATATTGTGTTGTGAAGCATGCATCAAGCGATGGCAGGACGGGTGACACAAATGTACAGACGCCAGCACATCAAGCTACTACAATCTGTCAAATTTCTTTAATTGATTTTCAACTTTATCGCTAAATCATAAGGTTCAAAGTTGATTGGGAAAATTTGGCA
This sequence comes from Luperina testacea, assembly GCA_927399505.1. Lineage (NCBI taxonomy): Eukaryota > Metazoa > Arthropoda > Insecta > Lepidoptera > Noctuidae > Luperina > Luperina testacea. The sequence goes on from OV656774.1 coordinate 4,188,008, forward strand.
GTTTCGGGTAGGTTGATGTGCTGGCGTCTGTACATAGTTAGTGACGGGCCGAATATGTAGGTAGTATCTCTGACGAACATTTAATCCAGCCTAAGCTCAGATAATTCACGCGCCTTTGTGAGAGTGACAGGTCAGAAAGCGTTTGTCAGGATTTCGAACATATCGCTCCCGTTTCATTTCATCAATTAATTACATAATTTATCATTGTGTTTCGTAGGTAACAGTAGGTAATCATCAGAATAAAATCTTTGAAAATTTGAGAGGATTGCTCTACCCGGCCATTCGGATAGTACAGACGCCAGCACATCAAGCTACCCGAAACTCAAATTTTCCCAATCAACTTTGATCCTTGTGCTTTAGCGAAAAAGTTGAAAATATATTAAGGGGATTACAGGACCTAAACGCAAAAAAACGCAAGTTTTAGAAACAATAAAAGTATATGATCGACTACAGTAAACAAAATCAGAAAAATATATGATATTCTTCAGGATATATGTTAGGAGACAGTGTGTTGAAAACATAATACAACTAATTTGATACGATAGAAAAAAATCATGAAAATACCTCTAAAAACTTTCTTTTTACAATAACAACCATACTAATATACGTAGGGTGCTGGACTAGCGTAGTACAGAGCTACGATTGTAAGCGAGTCCCACTTATACATTACTAGCGTCCGACCGCGGTTTCGGCCGCGAGGTATGTCGATAAAAACTATCCTATCCTATGTCCTTCCCCGGGATGCAATCTATCTCTCTGCCAAATTTTATCGAAATACTTTCAGTGGTTAAGGCGTGAAAAGTAACATACAGACAGACAGACAGAATTAAAATTAATTAATTACTTTCGAATTTATATATCAGTACGGACATCTAGTAATATAGTATATTGTATAGTATATATATATATAGTATGGATTCATCGCAATGTTCATAATTTGTTTGTGCTCATCAATTTCTATTCTAATTGTAACCATAATTGGCTCCAAATTTTGTAAAAGGAATTCCTTTGTGTTCAGCAGATAGGTTCTGACGTGTGACATTGAGAAGTCCTCGTTTTTGTTTTGAGCGACCACGAATTTATCAATAAAAAAAAAGAATAAATTTATTGAAGAGGGTTTTTTTCCATTGTTTAGATGTACGTGTAGGTAAGTACCAAACGTTTATATTATTAAAAAAACTTTTTTACAAAAAAAAAACAACCGACTTCCAAAAAAACACTACATCTCATCATCAGATCTTTACGAAATTTAAATGGGACCATTTCGGAATGTCCTCTGTCACTCTTTCGAACAAAAACTAAATTTTTCAAATCCGTCTATACTTACATAGGGAGTTATGCCCGAACATACAAAAAAAAATATCCGAATTGAGAACCTCCTCCTTTTTTGAAGTCGGTTAAATAGCAATTTAAACTTTGTTTAAATGGACCAAAAATGATTAAATGCTATTAAAACTTTACTATACTGTACAACGATCTTTTGTCACATAATTTTACTTATCAATTTGCACAAATGATTACCAGCAGCGCCCCCTGTCATAATCAGTCGAGCGGTACCTTTGATTATAAACGACCTCTTTCCAAATATTTTTCATTTGTCTATGTTGTACCAAAAAAAGCTTTTGGAAACCGCACAGACAGCATACACTCACCGCTGTATGCGGAGTGGTACGTGTAACCGTTTTTTTTTTATCCTCTGGAATTTCACAAATAAATATATTAAAGGCTAGTGCACACAGGCGCGACGCGACACGCGACACAAAGGCACCGCAAGTCGCGCAACGAGCGGTGCCTTTGTGTCGCGCGCGATTATATTTCGTGTCGCGGCTGTTTGTAGGAGCCTTAACTGTACAGTGGTCTTACTGCTGACGAGTTTTTACCCCTGTACAGGGTGCCAGGGACATCGATGCTTAAACTGTTATAACCATCATGAATTCAGCACTTGTGTTTCGACCCCTACCGTACAAATTGTTTGTCGTTTATCAATAAAAAAACAGCTGTTACATAGAAAAACGCAATACACACAAGCGCGACGCGACACGCGACACAAAGGCACCGCTCGTTGCGCGTCTTGCGGTGCCTTTGTGTCGCGTGTCGCGTCGCGCCTGTGTGTGTACGAGCCTTTACGCGGTCAAAATGCATGAAATAGCTATTTTATATTAGATATAGGTATGTGATTATGATGTGTTGGCTGAGATTCCATGTTGAGAGAGCATATGTAAATAAAGTGACAGCTCAAGGGGCTTTGATGGCGCTTTGATGTCAAAACGTGCATAAACAGCCTATACCTAATGTTCCCATGGCTGGTAAACACCCCTCCTCTCTGTGAGAGGGAGTGGGCCGTAATCCATCACGTAGGCCCAGTGCGGATTGGCTTGAATATCACATGTTTTCGATGTGTTTATTCTAGGACATAGCCGGTTTCCGCACGATGTATTCCTTAACCGCTTTGAGAACAGTATCGATGAAGTTATTTACACAAAGTAAAGCGCCTATCTGGGCACGAACTTACAGACTTCCAGCGTAAGCTATTAATTGAATATCATTCAGGCCGTTAATTGAACGGCTGCCGTTTAGTTAAAAGGCTAGGCGGTTAACTAAACGGCTAACGGTTAACTAAACGGCTAATTAAACCAATTGGCTGCGACATAACACACCCAGATTCATTTCTAGACTAGTAGGCTAGTGAGAAAGCTAGTAAGCTAGCGTCTCAAGTCAGGATATTCGACAGTTTCGGGTAGCTTGATATGCTGGCGTCTGTACATGCTTGTAATAGGTACCTATCTGTATCTTTAATATAGTTAATCAAATTTTTTTGTTTATTCATATTCAAGCATAGACCAGTGGTGACCCAGTGGTGACCCCGACTTATAAATTGTAGTAAATTCGAACCCAGATAGCGTCACCTTAGAGTGAAAACCTTGGGGAAGTAAGTAGCATTTTATGCATATCTGATAATCTTATGGTATCGAACAGTTCTGGATATTAAAGCGGGTTAAATTTCCATATTAATTAATAAGAATATAGAAACTCTTTTTTTGAAAAACATAAAAGACGCGGTACAAAAATTTTACAGCACGCAGTTCTTTCTTCCTGCCGTCAAGTTACTTTTTTTACACTTACGAGGTTTTCACTCTAAGGCATCGATAAGCGCTTTACTTTGTATAAATGACTTCATTGCTACTGTTCTCAAAACGATGACATTTGGCTACCCGCACTGGGCCGGCGTGGATGATTATAGCCCACTTTCTCTCGAAGTGAGGAAGCCTGTGCAGTGGGAAAATTATGCTTACATCCAAGCATTGCCAAAAAAATATGACAAAAACTAACAAAACATTTAAAAACAATCCTTAACTGTAACTAACGGAATGCATAATTGTTTGTTTTTTTTTTCTGTTCAAATAAATGGTCACACCTTTATAAACTGAAATCGTTTGCTATCCCTCTTCATTCATTAGAGAGAGAAAAGGACAGGTGGAAAATATACATTGTGATGAAGACGTGTCATGTTGCTCAAGAGAGTTTACGTAAAAGAGGAATAATCAGAGCGCCTTTATTATGAATTACGAGGGAGGGAAAATTTCTGTATGTAAGAAAATTATTTAAATTCACAAGCGACTGTAATCTTCATTTACCAGCCTTTTCCCAAATATGTTGGAGTCGGCTTCCAGTCTAATTGGATGCAGCTGAATACCGGTATTTAAAATGGAGTGACTGCCTATCCGACCTCCACTACCCAGTTACTGGGATATGATACGCTTTGGTAAGACTAGTTGCCAGACTTTCGGGCTTCTGACGACCCGTAAAGTCTGTCGGAGCTCCACGAATGACAGCCGGGACCAACGGCTTAATGTGCTTTCCGAGGCACGGAGGTCTTGGTATGTAAAGATGATCACCCATCCATGGACCAACCACGGCAAGCTTAGCTTAACTTGATCGATCGATTCATGCGGCTGTTATTACTTAATCACAAGCAAATGCGAGTATCATCTAAAACAATATGTCATGATAACTTACATGCTAGCTAATGTTTTCTTAATGGAGGGTATTAGTAAGCTTTTGTATGTAATCTACAAGATTAATAACATGTTTGATTTATTAAGACTGCCATTCCAGTAAAGGCTATTTTGAAAAGTAGTTTTTTTTTGTTTTTTTTTTTAAATTCGTTGCCCCATACTAGGAATTATCCTGTATCGTGGGTGCGTTTACAAACATTTAAATTCGCATACACAAACAGACAGACCCGGAACAACTACCTGTAGGCAATACAAATATTTGTTCCGTGCGGGAATCGAACCCGCGACACGCAGCGCAGCAGTCGATCGCTCAGCCACTGCGCCAACCGTGTCGTCAAAAACGAAAAACGTTTTCAAATGTCAATAAAGAAAGAAAAAGTAATTAGGTACCGGGACTCGCACAGGAAGATTAGGTACACCAAATCCATATTAATGTTATAAATGCGAAAGTGTGTCTGTCTGTCTGTTACCTTTTCACACTTAAACCGCTGAAACGATTTAGATGAAATTTGGAGATAGTTTGAGTTCCGGGAAAGGACTAAGGATAGTGTTTATTCCGATATTCCCATGGGATTCACACCTATGCGGGTGAAACTGCGGGGCGTTGCTAATAAATATGACATAAAATATTAATAAGAACCTCCTTTTTTGAAGTCGGTTAAAAATAACAGTAGGTATATACAGGGTGGCAAGGATATCGAAGCGCAACATTTTCGTAGGTCATTAAAAAAATTGCTGTTCCATATTATGACATTCTATGTACCTAACAGCTTGTTTTTTTTTCATATCTGACGAAATATTTCTTCGCTGGGGGTCTAGAATCGGTTCACCCTTGTTTGGTATACCAACTTTTGATGTAATGTTACTAATTCGAACAACGTTTAAGAAAATAATCAATTTGTATAATATCGATTAACATAATTTTCATTTCATCGAATATTTATTTGCGATAACAACATTTGCGCTATTGATCAAAGGTATAATGTTCATTTGATGTAATGTTCCCACCCCGAGGTTCGGTTTTGTTAGGTTACTTTAAACCCTCTTCACAGAAATAGGAGCCACGCGCAGCTGGGCTCCGTCGACATTGGATACAAGAGCGAGTGAATGAGAATACAAATACCTTTAGGTTCCTCATATCATATTAAACAGGCAAATTAGTGCATTCGAAAATTTGGTCAAATGACATTATTTCAAAGAAATAAATATGCTAAATAAAAATCTACCAATTAATTATTCGGTCAATGAATAATATTATATGAAATGACTTTATTGTAACTAAAATTAGCCGGAGCGATTTTCGACAAAACGTTGTTATACCAAAACAAGGGTGAACCTCTAGAATCATGTGTTGAATTTCATGGTTACGGTTTGCGCATCGATGTCTCTAAAATGCTACTATGCACTAAATATTTTCGATTTTTGGGGTAATTACGTAACACACTATTGTGCAGTGGCTTTCATTTTGGGATAAATGATAAATTATTTTATTTCTGTAAGTAGGTTTGCACGTCAATCATATTTTTAATTAAAAACGAGATGACGTCGGCGTTTCCTATCTGACTACTCCGAGATGAAAGGCCGAAATAAACTCAGAGGTCACACAGTCTCTTAAAGTTCAGACATAATCTTGGTCAGATCATGTGAAGGAAGATCATGTAGATTGGTGGAATTCAATGCTCAAAAACGTAAATGATGTGAATCACTCACTGAATTGTAAAGTATTTTTGGGACGCCCACAGCTTTGCTTGACAGCATCTAGCGCACGGGGTACAAAGTAGTCTAGATAAATACCATGTGTCGCTTAAGTCGAAGGTTATTTAAACATGTTTGAATAAACCATCAGAATTCAAAGCAAGAGTGAATAGGCATTTTTTGGGCTTGCTCGTTCCATCATAGACCTCATCCTTCGCTTTCCACCAGCCGAGATCGAGGTTGTCCCTTTTTAATATAAAAAAAAAAACTCAGTGGTCGTCAAATTTGGTAGGGGATTTTGGAATCCCCAGTGGAACTTATTATTCCTACTCCTGTGACTCGCCTAAGAAATCCCGACACAATATCATTACTATGTCACCGAGGACCTCCGGGATCAGGCAGACATTGAACGTGAACGCAGGGCACTAGCAGCCAGATGCAACATATTGGCTCACAGATTTGCTCGTTGTAGGAACGAGGTCAAAATAACAAGCGTTCTGCACGGGCAGTTTGTGGGTCAACTGCACGCGGAGGGCACTAGATACTGCCTGTGCAATATAATAATGGTTTCAGGATGCTGTTTAGGTTGCCCAGATTATGTAGCGCATCTGGCATGTTTGCTGTAGCGCGAATCGACGACTTCTATGCCATTCTGAGAAAAAAGACCGCTTCCATAAGCAGAATGAGGGCAAGGGCCAATTGGTACTTAGGTAGTCACTCTGTCCGGTTGCTCGTGCGGCAGTGATGAATATAGTTTAAATTAATTAATATTACTAACCTTTTTTTTTCAGGATGGGAAATCATCAAATGACCCCTCCCGCTCTGGGTGGAGCGGAAGGGAGTGTCAGACTCTTACTGACTAAAATTTTTTCAGGATGGGAAATCATCAAATGACCCCTCCCGCTCTGGGTGGAGCGGAAGGGAGTATCAGACTCTTACTGACTAAAACCCACCCATGTTCCTTCCTTAACCCTACATGTTCCGGGTCAGCGGTGACTCTTTCGGACAATTCCGCTGACCCAGATTACTAACCCTTAGTTGATAAGTTGTTGTTGAACTAACCTATGTTGTCAAGTTAAATAAATAAATTATTATTATTATTACAGCAGCTGCAAGAAATCTACTGCTGGACATAGTCCTTATCAAGAACCGCCACAATGACCGACAGCCCGCAGGACAGATAGACAGATGAAAAAATTATTTTATATTACCTACCTAAATACTTTTTAAACGACCACTTTTTAATGACATTTTTCATTCTTTCTTAGAAAACTGTTGCTGAATTTAATTAATTTTAAAGAGACGATTGTGTGGTAGGAAGTCTCGTAATTAATTGTTTTAATTGAATTACGTCCGTAATTAGTACGAGCAGAGCGATGAAATGTTTACTTCGAATTTGAAATTATCAAAAGCTAAATGACTTGGCTAAAACTCCGACATTGTAATTTATTATTTTGGGTGTGTTAAACGGCCTTCGAAGTAGGTAAGCTTGACAGTTGTTACGAGTTTGGTTTATTAATTTTCGGACATAGAAAGAAAGAAGAAAGAAAATTTGTTTATTCTGCACAAACAAAAACGCACATTGCAAATAAAAATTAAAAATGATTAAAATGTATACATACATAAAATACACACCCAACGTAGTCAAAAGCCTCGTATTCAAGCTTAGAAAATGTTGACAATTTTGTCCATTGTCGACATGTTTTTGTTCCATAGATAAGTATGAAACTTTAAAAAAATTGCCCAAGTGCGAAGAGCGAGAACCAAAAATTCGAAGACATGTGACATCTTCAAATCTGCACTGCAATTTTGACGTCATGTATAGATGACAAACCAAAATGTGCCCAGATCGCCACGGTTCAACTACGTGACAGACTTTGACGCCGAAGGCACGTTTTTGATTTTTTGACGTGTGGCGGTCAAAAGGTTAAAGCCCACTCCCTCTCACCGAGAGGAGGCCTGTGTCCCAGTAGTGGGAACATTATAGGCTGATTTTACTATATTACAATGCTTTATATAACTGGCCTATTATATTAAGTGTTTGTTCTAAGTTTACCCACAAAAACAAATGAGCGTGCATCGTTCTGTAGGTACTAGGCACACATCAACACAAAGGGTCAAACGATGCTGACGCCGGATGCCTCACAAAGATTTGTATTAGAAGCATCCTTTGTTAACTCATTGTAGAGCTAACAAAAGACTAACAGACGTACAATCGAGAACAGTGTGGCTTGTTAAGAAATTGAGCTCATCGCTGACTAGAAAAGTTTCGAATGGATTTAGTTTATGGTTTGTGTGCGACTGTGCGTTTAGATACAGTGGTTTTCTGTATCTGTAGGGTGATTGGTAGCAGAATTAGTTAGTTACTTGCCGAGAATCGAGCTGAATGGAGTGCCATTGGAGAGGCCTAGGTCCAGGAGTGGATTGCTGCAGGCGGATGATAATGATTAAAATACAGCTGTTTTTATTAGAATTTGATATTTTATTCAAAGCTCGCGGATTCTGAGTAGAAAGAGGGGCTAGACAATAACATCTCACATCAGAGGGTTAAGTCTGCTATTTTCAATGATTGGTCATTTTGACAACTTTAACCATGGCAACGCGATTACTATTGTGCCAAAAGTTCGTAAGCTCCTAAATGCATAATGGCGTCTCAGTGTTTAAAAGAGTGTTTAAAAGAAGTGTAAAAATAATTCATTATGTACGACTCGTCATTATGTAGGTACGAGGTTACCAAATACGAACAAATTTTTCTGTCCGATGAAGTGTCAGTGGTACACCATCGGAAAGTCATAATGACGCTTTTTAATTAGGAACTTGCCAAAACAGACAAAATAGACAATTACGGTGTCAATGATCGCCCATCCTGACAAAATTGCGCAAGCGGACTTGGGGCCCAACGGGGTAATTACGTAGGTACACATGAAATAGCAATCGAATGCTATGCTTTTCAGTTTGAAAGTTCAACCACATTCATTGCGTTATTTACATTATTGATTGCAAAATGAAAGCTATTGCGATCGATTGCCATTTTATCTCATGCTCTAAAAATCGCTTTTTTTTATCATGCGCACTTGTTTTTCGAACTCACTTTAGCATCAGCTTTGCTTGTCATTTATTAAAAATCTCAAAAGTCAAAACTAATTTGTGATAAATTATGTATATGAGAAATTAGTTTTTGGCTTTTTGCGATTTTTACGAACGAAGTGCACTGCAGTAATTGAATTATCAAATAGTGGTCACATAGTGGTTATAATATAATCTGTGTATCTGCTATGCTATGGGTGAACTGTATGTGCAATGCCTGAAATAAAATGATTTATTTATTTTATTTATTTATTTATAACATAAATCCCAAAAAAAAAAAATTTTTTTTTTACTTTTCATTAAAATTTTTAGTTTTTGATTATAGCTTTATTGTTGGGCCCCAGTGAGAGAACTGCAAAAGCTTTTAAAAAATATATTAAATGTGACGTTATAGAGAATTCAAAATATCACTCCGTGCAGTGAAATGTTGTCGATTTTCCGAATTAATTAGTCGAATATTTACCACAGAAGCGGTCGCCTAATTGAATTAGGGATGTTCCGTATCATCCACCCTTTAATTATCTTTAGAATTAAACGACCTCACTCAAAGACTCCTTATTTACCCATTCACGGTAGTCCAGTGTAATTTGAATTTACCTTTGTTGAAGTTTTTAGTCAATAGATTGAATGGGTCAATGAATTGCAATCAAAGCTTTAATGTCAATGTAAATTTTATCACAAGAACACGCATACGTGTTCTAATGATAAGATTTACATTGAATTCCCAAAAAGAAAATCATCATTATTCTCCCTGTCCTTGTCCTAATTTAAGGGGCTTACAAGACCTAAACACAAAAAACGCAAGTTTTAGAAACAATAAAAATATATGATCGACTAGAGTAAACAAAATCAGAAAAATATATGATATTTTTCTGGATATATGCTAGGTAGATATCGTGTTGAAAACATAATACAACTAATTTCATACGATAGAAAAACATCATGTAGATACTTCTAAAAACTTTCTTTTTACAATAATAACCATACTAATCATTCTGATTTTTTGTCAGATTATTCTACAAGCAACATACTGAAACAGTAGAGTTTTAATTTTTTAGTCCAAACAATAGAATTTTTGTAACTAAAGGATTGCTTCATATTTTGCAATAAATTACCAGCGTTGTGTCATCGCGCTTCTCTTTCTTTTCTATGCAGTCCGACAGAGACCGCGCTTTAGGTCATGTAAGAAATTTGACAGATTGTAGTAGCTAGTAGCTGAACGGTGTTCTATGTACAGACGCCAGCACATTTGCTGGCACCTGTACATAGAACACCGTTCGACGTCAGTCGGAGACCAACGAGGACATAACAATTAGAGGGCCAGTTTTCGTAATAAAAAACCGGAGAAGAGCGAGTCGGACTCGCACACCGAGGGTTCCGTACCATCATATGTTTTTATTGCTTCATATTTTGCAATAAATTACCAGCGTTGTGTCATTGCGCTTCTCTTTCTATTCTATGCAGTCCGACAGTGACCGCGCTTTAGGTCATGTAAGCCTCTTAATTCTCAAGCAAAAACTCAATTTTTAAAATAATTTACATGTAATTTAACTTTCCTGCGAATGCTCGACTGAGTCGACTCCTCTTTGACAAAAACTTCCACTAAATTGAAAATTTCTCTTGGAGTCCATTCACAGTTATTTTACCTTTGACTTTGAGTGCTTGGCCAGACTGGCAGCGCGACGCGGGTGCGGGAACGTGCGCGATCTGCCTGACCGCCACGCCGCGCCTGCCCCGCGCCCTCGTTTGCAGTCTGAACAAGCACTGAATCACTGTCAAAATCACAGTGATCTTTATCGTCGTTGTAATAAGGTTCCTGTTGGTTTGCTGCTGTTAGACGTATAACGTAAATAACTGTGAAAGGACTAGACTGACACAACTCGCGTAGACAACTCATTGTTTTTTCATTTCAATCAAACCAATCACAGGCACTTGTGAATTGTCAGTGAGAAAGGCGAAGCTAGTTGCCCATTCCAAAGCGTAGTAGGTTTCTATGGAGAAGAAGACCTTGAAGTTTTATGACATTATGTACATATTTTCCAAAAATATGTACATATTTTGCCATACTAAGCACCAATTGAGTCAAACAAAATTAAATCTTATTTCTAGGCAATAAGACTCAATTTTAAATGCATAAAATAATGCTAGGGGCAACACCATTTCTTAATAAAAATAGCTTTAAAAAAGTAAAATTTTGGTTTAGAATACTTTTAGCGCAATACTCTATTTGGGGTGTGTAAGGTCTTGCGTTAATTATGTTACATAGGAGTATAGTATAATGAATTAATGACTGTACAAGATAACAATTTTTGGAAAAAAAATAACAGTGAGCTTTCTTCTGTATCCTCAGCTTTAAGATATAATTAAGACTATGATAAAAACTCACACAAAAATACAGTGACTATTCCAAAAAATGGTAATTAATAGTAGATTGTGCAACTAATGCGTAAAAGAAGCCATTTAAGGCTCCTTCAAACAGGCGCGACACGCGATAAAATCGCGCGCGACACAAAGGCACCGCAAGTCGCGCAACGAGCGGTGCCTTTGGGTGGCGCGCGATTCGCATCGCGCGTCGCGCCTGTTTGCAGGAGCCTTTACCCCGAGACGTTTATATCAACCTGAGCCGCAGGCGAGGGAGGATAGTTAAGTCGAGGGGTGAAATGGCTAGTTTATACCCGAGTTATATATTCTGCTTTTCACTTCGATTGCGAGAAAATGAAACAGGCATAAAGTATATACAGTATTTCACTGTTCAAAAATGTTGCAAAATTGAAGAAGAGAATACGAAACGAAACTTTTTTTTTATTTTCAACATGCGTCATTCGACTTGGGTAGTTCATACTGCCAAGTTATAAAAACGTTTATTTGCGTTTTTAAACAATGAATGACAACTATCTGGTTTTGTTAAATTAAAATTTACGATAGAAAACACGGAAATGATATAAATTAAAGCAAATTAAATTTAATAACGACTTTAAACTACGACTTTTATTGTGCGTGTGGCTGTCGGGCCTGATTATCTTAGTCTTAGAAAAATAAATTAATTTATGCACTAGAACATAAAAAGCGACTTTATGTCGCCTACGCACAACATAAAGACGAACTTTTAGAGCATGAGACGTGAAAATGTAATTTAATGTAGGTATTTTAAGGTATGACGTATGGGGAGCGACGTGTCTGTTTCGTTTAAGTTTCTTTGGTAAAGATTTGTTGTGGCACTTGTGGCTGATTGAAATATGGATAATGTATTGTTTTATTCTTATTTTTGCTTTCAGCAGTGACAGATATTTAGGTACTACATTTAAGCAATAATTGTAAGTTTAGGATAATAATTTTCAAATCTGAAATGTGGGATAGTCAGACCGAAGGACCAATTGTGGTCCTTTGTTCCTGACAAAACAATTCATAAGCGTACAAAGCATAATCAGACTATAATGTTCCCACTGCTGGGACACACGTCTCCACTCGGTGAGAGGTAGTGGGACGTAATCCACCACGCGGGCAGTGCGGGTTGATAGATGTCACATGTCTTCGAATTTTTGGTTCTAAGACATGCCAGTTTAATTACGATGTTTCCTTCACCGTTTTGAGAGCAGTGGTGATGACATAATTTACATAAAGTAAAGTGCCTGTGCTAAAGAAAGCCGCTAAGCTTAAGTGGGACTGGGCCGAACATGTCTGCCGAATGTCAGATGACAATTGGGCTAAGAGAACCACCAATTGGGTCTCACTAAACGCACGACGCCATTGCGGCAGGCCAAGATGAAGATGTCGGGACGAGCTTGACTCCTACCGTAGAGACTGGCCGATACTAGCTAAAGACAGAATTGTGTGGGAAAGGGAGAGGGAAGCTTTTGCCCTACAGTGGGACGATACAGGCTAATTAGACTAGACTAGAAAGTGCCTGGTGGGTGCGAACCTACGACCTACAACTCGTAAGTTGCGGCCGTTACTACCACCATTGCTCTGGTAGCTCTATGACATATATCATCATCTGTCTAGCCTTTTCCCAACTATGTTGGGGTCGACATCCAGTCTAACCGGATGCAGCTGAATACCAGTATTTTACATGGAGCGACTGCCTTATCTGACCTCCACAAACCAGTTACTGGGTAATACGATACCCCTTGGTTAAACTGGTTATCAGACGTTCGGGCTTCTGACTACCCGTAACGACTGTCAATGATCCACGAATGACAGTCGGGACCAACAACGGTTTAACGTGCTTTCCGAGGCACGGAGGAGTCACGGTATGTGAAGATGGTCACCCATCCACAGACCAACCGCTCTATGTAATATAAGTATTATTAACAGAATAAAAACAAATAAAAGTCCAGTACAAGAATGTGTGAGTGCAAGCGCATGTGTGGGGGTGTGTGCATGTGTGTGTAGGTGTGAGAGTGAGAGTGTGTGTGTTACTGCGTTATGTAGTACCTATGTTTTTGAAAACATACCCTGACAAGTCTTTATTACTTAACCTAACTGAAACACAAACATTAAATTAGATTTACAACGTAATCAACTCTCAAAGGGTAACAAGACTTAGAAGTTCAAACTAGTCACTAAACTTCCCCTCCCTCCTAACAAGCAAAAAGGTCTACAAATTACCTCGACCTTAATTTCTAGCCTTTTTGAGGATTGGATGGCGTTAAAAGGAATGTCAAAGAGTGTCACGAGAAAATCCGAAAAATGTGACCTATATTTTCCAAACATTGATATAAAACAAAACCATGAGAATGACGATAAAAAGGTAAAGGTAAAATAAAGTAGTTTTTGTTGTCAAGGCAACTAAATCGGTAAAGGTCACTTTTATCAACTTCTTAAGCCTTGTACACATGGGGACGCTGAAATTCGTCACGTGTGTCATTCGATTTTTTACCAATGTTTATGACGACATTTCAAAGTCAAAGCATTTATTTCAAACTAGCTTCCGTCCGCGGCTAAGTCCGCGAGGTATGTCGATAAAAAATATCCTATGTCCTTCCCCGGGATGCAATCTATCTAACTGCCAAATTTTAGCGAAATCCGTTCAGTGGTTTAGGCGTGAAAACGTAACATACAGACAGACAGACAGAGTTACTTTCGAATTTATAATATTAGTTATCACGTAAAAGGCACTTGTGAACGTCAAAACTTTTAGTTGGTTGATCGATGAAATGAAATGAAATTTTATTAATTTATTATTCATCAACGTCAATAATCTACCACGCAAGCCCAGTGTGAACTGAATTATGGTTGTTCATATCTAAGTTTTTGCTAAAGTATCAAGAATCTTTAATTATTATAACAGAGGCTTCATTGTGTGTGGTTAGTGCTTATCACTCACATTACTTCACATATTAGGCTTAATTCACCCCCGGTAGTTTCTTACACTAATAGCTTTTGTAATATATGACGTACATTATTCACGGTAGGCTCATTAACACGAGGAGAAACTCTTGCATCGAGTACCGAAACTAGTAGCTGTCGAAAAAAATTCGCTCATACAGACAGTACCAAAAATATGTATATACGAACAAGGAACCATTTTATTGTCAACAACCTTTGTTCCATAACATTGTATCCAATCCACCGTATACTAGTAATTAGTATACAAATGATTTTACCAAAAAAAAAGTAAACATTTTGTCCCAAAACATCTATACAAAGCGCGGCTCGAGGTTCTCAGAAACTAAAATTGAAATAAATAAAGTTGTGAATGTTACATGTCGATAATGTGTCGATAAATTTCTTCAGATGGTGAGTAATTTTTTTACGTCTTTCAAATAGAAAATTAATGTCGCCAGACTGCAATTGGATTAGCTAAAACAAATGAGCAAATACTAGTATCTAATTTCAAAAGATAAATATTTATAGGTAAATGTATGCGCTTTTATTCCCCGTAAAAATAAAATACAATTATGGTTAAAACATGCTTTGACTTACTTAGTTCAACCAATCTTGATGTGTTGATATCTACACCGCAAGTTGTTAACCTGTAAAAAAATTTTTTTTCATTAATTAATTTATAAGACATATATTTTTTTTTATCATTCAGTTTTTTCGTGGAGCTTGGAGCTATTTAGATAGCTTTTAATATTTTAAACTAATGAATAAATTGTATCGTTAGCGATACAATTTATAATAATTAAATAGTTGCAAAAATTATAATTAAATATTTACAAAAATTATAATTAAATAGTTGCAAAAATTATAATGAAATAGTTGCAAAAATTATGATTTAATAGTTGCTTCCATCAACCAGTGCTCCATCCAGTTCTAACAATGACCCTGTATTAATAACGTGTCGTATGAAGTCATCCGGTTACCCGAATGCGGTCTAACGACCAACTTAGCTACGAAATTGCGCTATTAAGATGAAATTACGCTGATAAATTCGAAAACAAAAACCCTTTAAATGACCCCTAATTTAATTCGTACATTCAAGTGAAAAAAATAAATCGTTCGTTCTATCATTAACGAGCACTAACCCGAAGATTATAGTTCTACCGAAAGAGATTGCCATATAAAAAAAATTCTATGGCTGGTCCACAGGAAGAGTAATAAATAAGCACTAAGCCTATTTCAGTTTTAGTGTCTCCGTGTAATAAATATTTATTCAGTTATTCAATTGTTCAGATAAGATAGTAAAAAGCCACTCAATGGATTGCGCTGGAGTGTTTGGTAGTTGTAGGATATCAATCTGGACAGTTTCGCATAATGGGTTGTCACTGGTGATGAGTGGTTTTAATAGTAATCGAGTATTGGTCACTTTGCTTCATACTGAAAGCTTTGTATTTATGTGTTTAGGATTATGTGGTATGCTACAATATAATTGTTGAAAGTCTATTTGTTGATTTGACCTTTTCTTACAAAACAATGGATCGACGTGTTTTTTTGCAGGGGGGTAAGTAGTTTAGGGCTTGAAGAGACATAGGTACATACATAGAATACTTTTTATTCCGGAAAATTCCCTTCACCCAAACTTGGGCGAAAACGCGGGCAAAAACTAGTATTTTATATAATATAGAGTTGTTTTTTTTATTGAAGTTTCTCTTATTTTTCAACTCGGCTTTCTGTCTCAAAAGTGGCAGATATCTTTAATCTATTGTGTTCTATCAAAGTTTGAAGAAAAGTTAAACTTTTATCTGTTCCGTGGGTAGAATTTACTTTCCCATAATTTATTTATTATTATAATATGCCCGCTACTTCGTCTACGTGAAATTTCTTGCTCCTCTGACCCACCCCATCGCATCGCATCGCCTGCTCGCGCTATTACGTCAGTAAGTTAGAAAGTTGAAGTTAGTTGCCCATGCCAAAACGTAGATCCCTATGGAGAAGAACGGGCAAGAAACTCGATGGACACTCTTTTAAATCACAATATTACAAAATCCTGGGTACATTATTCTTGTTGCTTCTATATGTGAGAACAATGTAAATAAAAAGGCACAAATTAAGAAACAATTCAAAATATAAGATTAAAAATAAGCTTTGGCAGCTAAGCAATGATCAGTCTCAACCGACGGCGCCCGTTCACGAACATGACGCGTGGATCAGCACCATCCAGCTCAAGCATTTTGTAGGGAACCGAATGATCCAACACACGCGCTACCATCGATGAGACATAAGTGAGCATGACACGTTCTCAACTCATGTGAGACAACAACATGATTTTTTTGATGTTGACTTGAAAGAGCATGGCGCTCTTTCAAGTCAACATCAAAAAAATCATAATAAACGGAAACATGGTAAATAAATTTACAAAATTAAAAAAAAAAAATCGCTTAGCGTTCATTATTTTTGCTCTGCCCCTAAAAGTTCTAGCGTGTTGTTATATAGCAGGGGTGGCCAACTTGGCTTGACCCAAGATCTACTGTTCACTGACGACACCCTGTGCGATCTACCAATTACATACTTCATGAAATCTTAAAGGAAACAGCATGGTTCAGTACACAATTATGTAGTATTTTTTATTTTATTAAGAGGGAAAATATAACTCGTAACCACTCGTAACTCCGTTAAGGCTCCTACAAACAGGCGCGACACGCCTGTTTGTAGGAACCTTAAGTCTGTCGTCAACTAAATGACGGAGTGACAACCGCCCGCGCCCCACTCCCGCGTCCAACACGCTTCTCGCTTATTGTTATCGCGCACCGAAAACAAAAGAGAGCTATGCTGCATAGAAGAGAGGATATAAAACGTGACGGAACGGCGATTGAAAAATGATACAAGATGATGCGTGCAGCAGTTAGTGATTAGGTACTTTGTGCAGTCTGTTCGACGTATTTATATTTTTTTCCTTGCCACGATCGACTGGACTAATAGTCGCGATCGACCAGTCGATCGCGATTGACCGATTGGCCACCCCTGTTATATAGCATAAACCCTTCCTCTAAAATTGGGATATCAAATGAAAAAAGAATTTTTCAATTCCGAGCGGTAGTTCCAAAGCTTATCGCGTTCAAACAAAAAAACTCATCACCATTATTATTAGTACATTATATTGATTATATTTTTACTCAAGGACTTCTTCTAATACTTACTAAGAACTGCTCTGACGGTAAGTCGAACACGGGCAAACGGTATAGCGTAGCCAATATAGAATTACACGCTCATTTGCCAGGCAACGGTGGGATTACAAACGAGATTTAGTACCCAAGTAAGAAGGTACTAAAGAAACCGTTCGTCTAAGTACCGCTTGAAGTTTGAGTAGTATCTACTTATCGGGTTAGGTCCATGCTCTGCGACTGGGAAATTACTCTCAGGGGTAATGGGTAGGTACATAATTGCGCCAGCTCGTTCCACCCCCCGGAATGTTTCTCCTTTATTTTTTTTTATTTTCATTTCAATAGCAAGTCGAACTTACTGAGATTTTTTTTTTTTCAGCATTGGACATCATCAAATGACCCCTCCCGCTCTGGGTGGAGCGGAAGGGAGTGTCAGACTCTTACTGACTAAAACCCACTCGTGTTCCTTCCTTAGCCCTTTATGTTCCGGGCCAGCGGTAACCCTTTCGGATAATCCCGCTGAGAACTTACTGAGTTACAATCATCATCTGCCTAGCCTTTTCCCAACTATGTTGGGGTCGGCTTCCAGTCTAACCCGATGCAGCTGATTTTTTATTTTTTATTATAATTTTTTTTACTAGTATTACCAGTATTTTTCACGGAGCGACTGCCTATCTGACCTCCACAAGCCAGTTACTGGGTAATACTATGACCCCTTGGTAAGACTGGTTGTTAGACTTTCGGGTTTCTGATTACCCGTAACGACTGTCAAAGATCCACGAATGACATGCGGGACCAACGGCTTAACGTGCTTTCAGAGGCACGGAGGGGTCACGGTATGTAGTCACCCATCCACAGATTAACCGCGGCAAGCATAGCTTAACCTGATCGATCGACCTGTGCGGCTGTTATTATTTAGTCATGGCCCCTCCCTGAGTGAGTTATAATAATAATTATTATTATTATTTATTTATTCAATTTAACAACATTGGCACCTGCCATCCAATCTCTTTACCACCCTTGGTTGACTGGTAAAGAATGCCTAAGGCGTTAAGTCTGCCTTTGTACCTTTCTGTGCGAAAAGTTTAAATAAATAAATAACTTATCAAATAAGGGTTAGTTTTTTTTTTATTACGATATTATTCACATCACATAAACACATAGAACCCTATGTGTTTATGTGCTAACTAACCAGTTAGTAATATTAATTAAACATTATTTATCCCTGCCGCACGAGCACCAGGAGTGTCTAAATATTAGTGCATCGTGTTTTTCGGGCTAGGGTTTTCAATATGCTGATGATGCTGGCCCTCATTCTGCTTATCAGGGATGTTGTCTTTTTCCTCAGAATGGCATAGAACTGGGGGCCTAAAAAGATCACTTTAGCAGAATCATAAAAGGATAACATTATGAATTATAATAAGGCGAAGACAGTCCGTGTTTTTCTTTTTTTCGCTGCACTACGTAGGTATAATCAAAGAGATTGGGATTGGATTTGGATTGGTATTTTAGCACAGATAACTGAAAAATCTTTCACCAATAGGATTTGATACGATTAACTTAATAGTTAACTGTCCATTTTGATTCATAATGTTATTCTTTTATGATTCTGCCAAAGTGGCCTTTTTAGGCACCCTGGTCGGTTCGCGTTACAGCAAACATGCCAGACGCGCTGCAGAATCGGGGCAACCTCAACAGCACCCTGAAACCATTATTATATTGCACACGCAGGGTATCTAGTGCCCTCCGCGTGCAGTTGACCCACAAACTACCCGTGTATAACGCTTGACAATAAGCTTTTTTTTTTTTTTTTGAAGATGGGAAGTCATCAAATGACCCCTCCCGCTCTGGGTAGAGCGGAAGGGAGTGTCAGACTCTTACTGACTAAAACCCACCCGTGTTCCTTCCTTACCCCCTGGCCACAGCCAAGAGCGGCGCGGATTGCGGTGCGGCGGGAGGCGCGGCAAGCGGTGAGCGGCGAAAACAAATGGTATACAAACTATGAAGTATGCCACAGCTACCGGCGACGCTTACTGCGGCGCGACTTGCGGCGCGGGAAGAGTCGCGCGGTACGCGGCGGCGACGGGCTGCGCGGGGTGCGAGTGAAACAAATGTACTAGCGAGTATCGAGGCGGCCACAGCTCGGAGCGGCGCGCGCGGCGGCATCGGTGGACGCATTCAGACATCGCGCGACCGAAACAAATCATTTTGTTTTTGTCGCGCGTTGTATTGTAAAAATAATGGATATGGAACAATTTATTTGTGAAATATTGAGTAGACCAGCAATATGGATGTCAAAACATCCACATCATAAATATAGGCATGTTATAAAAAAATTGTGGGCCGAAATAAAACAACAATTTCTTCTTTCTTTCTTTTAAATAAAACGTTGCCCCACACTAGAGACTGTGGCCAGGCCCTTTAGCCCTTTATGTTCCTAGCCAGCGGTAACCCTTTCGGACAATCCCGCTGACCTTGACAATAAGCTTTAAACAGAGTTATTTTGACCTCGTTATTTTGAAAGAAAGAAACAAATATAAGAAAGATAAGAAATAAGAAAAAAACATAGATAAAAATTAACATAGTATTGTCACCCAATCTTTTAACGTAACGTTACTTTTTACGACGAACATCAAATGTAAATCCAAATTAAAGCACGAGATGTAATAAATTTGTATTACTTACAGTTACTGCTGTAATTATTTAATCACTAATTACCGTTGTCTTTTAGTAGGACATTACAATTTACTTTGTTATGAGCAAGTTAATATTTATTTATTTATTCCTAAGGCAAGTAAATCAGTTAACAATTTATATATATAAAATTCAAAGTCCTGACTGACTGATATATCAACGCACAGCCTAAACCGCTGGTCCTAGAGACACGAAATTTGGAGGGTGTATTCTTTATGAAGAGTAGGTATCCACTAAGAAAGGGTTTTTGGAAATTCAACCTTTAAGGGGGTGAAAAAGGGGGTTTTTGTTTGTATGAAAAATCTTATTTTGAGGAGGAGGGTGAAATTTCACGCGGACGAAGTCGTGGGCAGAAGCTAGTCACTGTACATAATATATCACTAAGTCCACACCGAGGGGAGTGGGATGGGGGTTCACGGTTCACCGGATTCAAAGAATGAAAATAATATTAATAAACTGTTCCATCGAATTGGTGCGATTCATGGAACACCTCAGGTGCCGTTCGGTCAAATAACAGTGAAATCAGTGCTCTGGTGAGTGGAATACCTCGTCAACGTACAGAACAGCAGAATTTCTTTCTGTTTCAGTGCTTATTCTATGGTAACACAGATGAGTACGAAATCATCAGTTATTTCTAAACTTTGTAATAATTAAATAATTTCTAGGATTTTTTTTAACTTATTCTTTGTATTATTATCATTCTATGTTTTTTGCTAATCAGTTTCTTGTACACATCAAAAGCCTTTGACTCTGTCAACTAAAATAATATTCTCGGTAAGTAACCGCTTATTATAAGTAGGTACCTTCTTTTCAACTTTGTTCTGAAAACATCCGAAAATTCCAAGAATATTTCGTTTGATTAAACCCTTTGTGGGTAGTTTTGGATTACAAAAAAACGTTTGTGTTGAAACATTTTTGAAAGCGAAACGAATTGCTGTATTTAAGAAGAAATATTGTGACGAAACTAGAAAAAGAGAAAAAACAAAAAAAAAACAAATGAAAAACAGGTACACAAAAAAAATCCTTATTGTTTTCGTTTATAAAAAAGAAAGAATGACGTTTATTTAGTAACAGTTCGAGAAATACAAATAACAAAAAAAAAAGTGAAAATCCTACTAAACTTATCCTACTAATATTATAAATGTGAAAGTTTGTGAATATGTTTGGATATTTGTTAGTCAATTACCCGTAAACCGTTGAACAGATTTGGATGAAAATGGGCACATAGAATAGACCATTTCCTGGATTAACAAATAGGATACTTTTTATCCCGATTTTCACACGGGATCGAAACTTACGCGGGTAAAACCGCGAGGTGCTACTAGTAATGTTTTAACTACAATAGTGTGTGCCTTACGGCTGCGTCAAAAAGTTTTGTATAGCGTCTGTATAGTTAGTTACACAACGCTTTGTCTTCTTCTTTCGACAGTCAAATTACTGACGACTGAAAGAGAGAGATCGGTGTGTAACTTATTCATCCACTAATATTATAAATTCGAAAGTAACTCTGTCTGTATGTTACCTTTTCACGCCTAAACCACTAAACGGATTTCGATAAAATTTGGCAGAGAGATAGCTTGCATCCCGGAGAAGGATAATATAGGATAGTTTTTATCGACATACTCGTACCTCGCGGGCAAAGCCGCGGGCGGATGATCGTTCAAGGTTTCCTTCAAGATCCCAAACACTACCTACTCCTGAATTCCAGAGTCCAATATATGTAGTTTTAGCCGTCTTAAGGCTCCTACAAAAAGGCGCGACACGCGATATAATAGCACGCGACACAAAGGCACCGCTCGTTACGCGACTTGCGGTGCCTTTGTATCGAGTGCGATTTTATTGCGTGTCGCGCCTGTTTGAAGGAGCCTTTACTCACATTACGAGACTGCTCGATACTCGATTTTCTCGTTTTACTTACATTATTTGTATAATATAAGCATTCGTGTAAGTTCGTATAAGTTTTCGTATTATGTTCTTAGTAATATAACTGTATTAGGTTATATTTTATTAAGTCCAAATAAACGTTATCATTATAATAAGTAGATTAAACCCATTAGTATGAAATGTGGGCGGGTCGCTGGTAATAATAAATATGCGAAAGTAACTCTATTTGTCTGTCTGTTATCTTTTTACGTCGAGGCCAAACGAGTGAGTCGCGTATTTTGAGTATCGCAATTTACATTCAAGTGAAATCCGGTTAGGCTGCCAGACTGATGGATGTAACTTCAGTTGGTTATCCAACATTCTCGCGCATTTTGTAACTAACTGACGCTTGCCTCGCTCCCTCACCCGCAATAATTCGGTTGAAATAATGCGCGTGAGTCAGCAGACAACGTATTTTGCGTCGCCGTGCGGTACAAACAGGACTTAGTATGAAACCGAATGCAGCGTAAATTCCGCGACTCATTTTATGCGATACACAGCTCAAAAAATTACGCTCGTTTGGCCTCATCCTTAACGGCTGAATGGATTTAAATGCAGCACACAAGTAGACTGTGACCTGGATTACGTCATAGGATATTTTTTATCCCAGCCGGTAGATTCTGTAAAAATCTCACCGTGAAAACTTAGGTGAAGTGAGTTTGTTTTTGCTAGGAATTGACACTATTGACAGCTCACTCCACATTCACATCACCTAAGTTTTCACGGTGAGATGATTACAGAATCGCACTGCAGTAGTAAAGACAAACTCTAATTACCAGACATTGTTCCTTTGTCATTTTAAACGCGTGTTCGCCTGTACAAAACATGAATTAAGGCTGAGTACACACAATATCATGATCGCTTTTTCTAGCGTCATATTTCACGGTGTTTTCCCGGTGAGATTTTTACAGAATAACACCGCTGTAGTATGATCGCGTGGGATAATTTCTGACCACCTCGGGGAAAAGCTATATGTATAGCGGGCATAAAGAACATTGCCCGCATGTTAGCAATGGACATGGGTATCTACCCATGTCAATCACGATTCACGATAACGTAAACTATCTTTTTCTTAGCGTGTCGATGGAAATCTAAATGGACTCGTCCCAAAATTCGCCTACGTTTTTGGCGCCATCACCAGCGTCCATCAGTTCCTGTAAGGTACAGCTGTCAGGACACGTAGGACATCATCATCATTATAGCTGCAAGACGTCCACTACTGGACAATGGACATAGGCCTCCCCAAGCACCTCCACTTCGACCGGTTCAATGCTTCTCGAAACCAACTGAAATTTAAAAAATAAATAAAACTATAAATTAGGTTACTCGACACAAACAGATTTGGATCAGATTTAAAAGAGCATGGTAGATAAAATATTCATCTTAAAGAACCCTCTCCACGCGAGTTCAACTCGCACTTGACTGGGTTTTCCTTTTGAGGTACAGAACCCCAAAAATAGCGATTTCCTCTATGACTAAAAATCAATATTTGTAAAAGATACAATGACATTACGGGTAGCAAATCAAATATTGGCTCAACGTTTACCTCACGATATTGCGTTTCAGCCTTCGTCTCAGCTCCGTTTAATCAATTTAGTGCCCTGTCTGCCTTCACAACCGTCTTTGCGACTACCTTAATTATCTCATTGGTGTACAGTACCCGACAATAAATATTGCACATCGACCTTTGAAAAGAGACAATCGGCTAATTTCGGCTTCGTAGAGCGTTATCTCTGTCGCACGAAATACAAACAGTCCGGTATTTATTAGGAGCTGTTAAAACAATTATGATTTGCTTCTTTTGATAATTATTTTTATTCTTTGTATAAAATACAAAAAAATGTAAAGGTCGAAGTGCAATATTTATCGCCGGGTACTGTACTACAAAAGGTAGTAAAAAATGCCTATGGTATTAAGTCCGCCTCTGTATGTACATTTATGTGCTTGAAGTGTTAAATAAATATACTCTCAGAGAATCCACAAAGCTAAGGGGCTTTGAAGAAAGCTTTGAAGTTTTTACACAAACAATCCTATTTGCTCAATACTTGTAATAAAACGTTAGGGCCTACCCCCTTATTTTTTTCAGGATGGGTAATCATCAAATGCTGCAAATCCCGCTCTGGGTGGAGCGGACGGGAGTGTCAGATTCTTACTGACTAAAACCCACCCGTGTTCCTTCCTTAGCCCTTTATGTTCCGGGCCAGCGGTAATCTTATCGGACAATCCCGCTGACCCGGCAGGCTTCGGCCCTAACGGCTTCATTTGACGCTGACATCTCTTTGAGGCGCGCGTGGAACACGTACGCGCCGTCCGGCACGAGCCTGGTCCTGATCGGACGGTGAGCTACCCATTAGTCTCCGTCCGCAGGTCCGCGCCTACGGTGGCCGGCAGCGCCACCTCTTTCGCTAGCATGACTGCTTCGCAGAAGGAGGTGACTGCCTCCCATGCCCTCTCGCTCCGGACCATGGTTTGAACCAGGGCCGGATGCAAGAGGTCGCCGCCGCTGCCGATCGCCTCTACGAGGAGACTGCGGTGCTCCGCCCAAGCGGGCCAGACCTCCACCGTATGCTCCACCGTGTCCTCTAGGCGATCCTGGCAATGGAGACACCCGGGTTTTTCAGGGCCCACCCCGTAGTAAGTAATCCAAATTACTTCTACCAGTTACAAAAAAATAAACCACCTTGTGAGGCAAATATTTAAATACAGATAATTATTCTCAACTGACTTTGATATACCTACCAGAAAAGTTATCAAGCCTGTTTTCCAAAAGGTAGTAAATTTGATTAAGTTAACTTCTATATAGGCTCACTTAAAGTTCAGAAATAACTGCTAAAGCGGTAAACCGAATCGAATAACTTGTTACTCGTTACATCGTTCACCCTTTAAAACGCAGACGGGCTACATTTTTGTTGCTGATATTTTGCCCTATCGTGAAACACGGGGGGAGCGGACACGAGAGGGGCTTGTGGCTAAGTTAAGCTATGCTTGCCACGGTTGGTCCGTAGATGGGTGACTATTTTTACATATCGAGGCCCCGCCGTGCCTCGGAAAGCACGATAAGTCGTTGGTCCCAGCTGTCATTCGTGGATTTTTGGTAGTCGTTACGGGTCGTCAGAAGCCCGAAAGTCTGACAACCAATCTTACCAAGGCGTATCGTATTTCCCTGTGACTGGGATGTGGAAGTCAGATAGACATTCGCTTCATGTAAAATTGCTTCCGGTGAGACTGGAAGCCGACCCCAACATAGTTGGGTAAAAGCTAAGCAGATGATGATGATTTTACCCTATCGTGATAGGTTCATACGAGGCAATACAAGAAACTAATTCATACCCGAGTGAAGTTTTCGTGAATCCGTTGGATACAAGAAGCGAATCTGCGGAGTGATTGTGTAATAAACATAAAATGACAATCGATCGCATTGTTTTTCATCATGACAGTTCAGCCACGTAAAATGCGTTATTGACGTTGTAGTAGACGAGCTATTCAAACCTATGAAACAATGAATGTCAAAAATAAAGGCATTGCGATGGATTGCCATTTAATGTGTGATACGCAATTACCCCGCTGATGTCATTCACATCTCATGTTAGCTGTTGTTTTGATCACTTTAATTACTGGCTACTTATTACGTCATCAGTCAAACCTAGCGTTATTATCTCTTTATTAGCAGTTAAACTTTTGAAAAAAAACCGAATATCGTAGCAACTTTAAAATGACACATGTTCAGCTGTTCAGCAGTGCACAATTTAAATATTGGTTAGTTTATACTGATTGAATCATAATAAATTCACCTTTGAAGGTATTATCAAAGACAAGTTTGAGAAAAATAAAACAATAAAAAAAAATTCAAATTCTAGACATAAAACTACAGAAATATTTAGCAGGATATTAAATGGTTGGCAGCAGAATAATGTTCGATCAGAAATTCCTCGTAATTATGTCGCGAAACGATTGCCGAGAGCAACAGAAAGTTGCTCGTCTGCAGTCTCTTTAATTCAGAGCTTGTAACAACTTGGCACACTCAGTCGTTAATTAAAAGTTTACCGTTTTTCATCCGCGGCCTCAGTCCTCACTTCACTTAACTTAGCCGTAACATCATTGTTATTTGTCGTTTTTGCGACCAGGACATATTAAAATAGTTTTTTTGCCTGTCCCAATTTGCGGCCTGGGTTTGATTTGACAGTTTTTTAATCACAGTTCAGTATTGAACTTTCAAACTTAAGGCTCCTTCAAACAGGCGCGACACGCGATAAAATCGCTCGCGACACAAAGGCACCGCAAGTCGCGCAACGAGCGATATCTTTGTGTCGCGCGCGATTCGCGTCGGGTGTCGCGCCTGTTTGCAGGAGCCTTTACATGAGAATATTAAAACTATGTATAACATAAGTCAATATTTTGTGGCGTTTTACAACGTGAACCAAAAATTCGAAGTACGGAATATTTACCAAGCCGCACTGGGCCCAAGTGGTGGATTTCGGCCCACTCCGTCTCACCGAGAGGAGCCCGTGACCCAGAAGGGGGAATATTAATAGGCTGATTGTGGGACACAGGCCCCCACTTTGTAAGAGGGAGTGGGCAGTATTGGATTACAGCCCACTACGAAGGGGTATTGTATTACCCAGTTTGGTGGGCCAAACTGGGTAATACGATACCCCTTGGTAAGACTGGATGTCAGACTTTCGGGCTTCTCACTACCTACCCGTAATGACTTTCAAAGATCCACGAATGACAGCCGGGACCAACACGGAGGGGTCTCGGTATGTAAAGATGGTCATCCATCCACAGACTAACCGCGGAACCTGACCGATCGACCTGTGCGGCTGTTATTACTTAGACACGGGCCTAAATATAACGAATATACAATGCGTGCCACAAAAGATGAGACTTGACACACCACGTGGTTTGACATGCGCAGAACACGATTTTAGGTATCTTTAGCGGTATGAGGTCTGAGTGCGGGACGGGACCTGACGTCATAGGGGCAGCGGAAAGAGCGGGGGAGGCGGGGTCAAGTCTCATCTTTCGTGGCACGCATTGTACATTCATTTCTGTTAGCAACATACATGTCACATGAAAATACACAACTATGACGCAATCCAATTGAAATATGAAGGTTGCGGAAGTTAGGGTGTACCTCCATTTATAGCAAAATATCGCGTGAATCCGTATGTATATATGGACCGGGCTTTTAAACGTTCAAACACTTTATCTAAAATTCTATAGAAAAGTTTAAACATAATGTTACAGTTATTGATTCTACCTGAGGTTTCAGATAGTTTTTAAGATATAGGTGAATTGAGAAGTAGATCAAAACTGAAATGGGTATTCACTTTTAGCTGCATTTATCTGGGTTGCTAATGCCGTATCTTTTGGTCTAATCTTGATGTGATATAATAGGTAATTGCTTTACAGAGTTGATTTTAGCCACACCGTCTAAATGGCGATTAAGCTAGGCCGCAGATGACAAAAATCGCAAGTTCCAAAGTAGAGTAGGTTTCGACTTTTGTCGTGCGACGACAGGTCGCATGCGGCGGGTGACTACTAAAATCGACCGTGAAAATGCGCAGTCGCTTGCAATGCGATCGCCCGCCGCATGAAGGACGATATTTTGATGCAAAATGAACTATACTCCATTTGAAATAAGATTAGATATTAAAATAAACCTTTTTTACAGTCCGTTCAACCGATTTTGCCTTCTATTGAATTGGTGGCATGACGCATGGCAGCTACAGTATAGAGTTGGTATTGTAATCACGTTTTTACTTGTAATTCCATGCTTGTGCCTACGGAATAGAAGTCAACATCGGCTGAACGTACTGTAAAAAGTTTTATTTAAATGTCTCATCTTATTTCAAATGGAGTATAGTCACCTGCGATTTTTATCAACCTGTGTAAAGGCTCTTTCAAACAGGCGCGACACGCGATTAAGTCGCGCGTGACTCAAACCCACCGCAAGTCGCGCAACGAACGGTGCCTTTGTGTCGCGCGCGATTTTATCGCGTGTCACGCCTGTGTGAAAGAATCTTAAAGCCAAATCGCCACCGAGAGGTGGCGATTCGGCTTATGAAGCGACTAGTCACAAGGCAAAAATGGACCTAGTGTAAATTCTCCATATTATACGATGCGATATGCAGCTGTAAGTGGACGCTCCACCTTACCGAAGATCGATAACCCAATAAAGGATGATAGAATGATTTATTATTTTGCAA
Organism: Luperina testacea; assembly: GCA_927399505.1. Taxonomy (NCBI): domain Eukaryota; kingdom Metazoa; phylum Arthropoda; class Insecta; order Lepidoptera; family Noctuidae; genus Luperina; species Luperina testacea. Next base: position 4,216,118 of record OV656774.1, read on the forward strand.
TAAAATACCTAATTTAGGAACCACTGATACAGTATCAGTTGGACAGTATCTGCGTATCTTGATCGATATCGTAATATATTATTGTTTATACAGTTTGGCTTATTTATGAAAATGAAGTGGTTACTTAGTATTTTCTACGTCACATTATCAGTCACAATTATCCCACTGCTGGGGCACAGACTTCCATTTCGTGAGAGGAAGTAGGCCGTAATCCACCACGCGGGCCCCGTGTGGGTTGGTAGATTTCACATGTCTTAGACTTTTTGGTTCTACTTTCCAGGACATGCATGAAAAAAAAGAAGACTGTTTTTTTTTCTGATTTTTTCATGCATGTTATAGTAAGTTTTTTACAGATATTCAAAATCTGTCAATGGCTATTTTGGTAAATACCAAAATGTCAAATACCCCTGTCCTACCATCGCTATTCAGTGGATCCTTTCGATCTAATATGTACCAAAGTCTGGGTCAAAAAAAAATGTATTTATTTTCTTTTTTTCTATACCAGGACCTACACCCATAAGAGTAACTGATACTGTCACTTTAGCGAAGTGGCCGTAGCATCATGAACGCGACGTCACGGTGTTCTAGAAGCGGCTGGCTACCACATATTGTCTGAAATATACCGGCGAACGAGACGCCATTCGGCTAATTTGATCTGTTTTCCTTTAGAGCATTAATTTTTGACACCGTAAGTTCAAACCAACAACAAAGATTTAAATCGCTAGATTTATCCCTACCGTACTTAGTAACGCTTAAAAGTGTCCATACTGAGAAGAGTGAGCTCATACATTATTAATAGCGTTTCCATGACAATCAAGTAAATGCTGCCAGTTTTCTGGGCACGTTCAATGACTGCGACGTGGACAAGTACTTCGACGCCTAATTTTATTGTCCTTTTGATTTTTTATTTATTTGTATACTTAGTCATTGAATTTAGTACAAAGTGTAAATAATGAATTTAGTTAGTAAAAATCGTTAAAAATTATAAAATGAACCTAATAAAATATGTTTCCCTCCACATAATATATACAAATTCACAATATTCGCTCTCTCTTTACAATATTATATTATATATGTCGCATCCGGTCATTCGTTTGAGTATACGGAACGCTAGCACCATCTGGTGGCGCTTGACAGTGTCTAGAATTTTTTTTTCTGGATGGGAAATCATCAAATGACCCCTCCCGCTCTGGGTGGAGCGGAAGGGATTGTCAGACTCTTACTGACTAAAACCCACCCGTGTTCCTTCCTTAGCCCTTTATGTTCCGGGCCAGCGGTAACCCTTTCGGACAATCCTGCTGACCCGGCAGGCTTCGGCACTGACGGGCCCCTTCAGTTGATGCTGACATCTCTTTGAGGCGCGCGTGGAACACGTACGCGCCGTCCGGCACGGGCCTGCCCAAGTAACACAAAATCGATATAATGGAAAAAGTGATGACCAGAAAATTTCTTCTAGCTTCGTTATAGAATTTGAAGGGTTTTAGCAATGTCTTGCTTCTGTATAACAGCATTTTATTAACTTTGTAGTTCCTAAAGCTATATAATCCTCTTTTTCAATCTTTTGTGCAGCTAAAGGTTTTATTTTAGACATAATTTATGTCTCTATACAGCTTCTAATACAGCTGTAAGCATTATACAAAAGTGTAGGCCGTATGTAAGCATTAATTACGGCTTAGGCTATTAAAAAGCATTTTAATATTCTTTAAAACTGCTCTATGTTTTATAACGACCTTTCGCATGGGTCACAACTGTTTAACGGTGTACATTGGTGCTGTTTTAATGCCAGCTTTTTAAAAGCATTTCATCATAATATTATATAGCCTTTATCTATACAAACGTATAATGACAAGAATTTTAACAAGCAATAAGTCGTATACCAGCATCCGCATGCCTAAAGTTTTTAATTATGCTTACGCCATTTTGCTTTTTGTATCGATAATATTTAAAATTTAATTTTATGGTAAATAGTCCTTTAGAAAGGACTTCAACCTATGGTATTGACCGGCCGGTACAATACAGGTATCATAATGACTAAAACTAAAGATTTCTTCGTAAGAGCATAATTTTTTTTACAATTCTACATATTTTTATAATATTTTTGTAATAAATAGCTCTTTAATTTGAAGGCGCATGAAATATTTGATTCAAATATATACATACTTTCACAGTAAACTGATACTCGCAACCTTAATTCACTCATAGAGAACAAAAACAAGAGTTTAATTACTTGCCTTGTAGCACTTATATTTTTTGTTGAGAGTATCCATGTTCTTTTTACACAAGATTTATTAATAATAACAGAAATTAAAAATAATATTTGAAAATGTTTTTATTTTGCCTTTGTAATGGTACAAGCTGTATAAGAGCCGCATTTAACATATGCGCACTGCTTTAACCTGTTTTCACAGCCCATTATAATGCGTTTATCATTCCGGTAGACAACCAATATAATGCTGCTAAAATGCCATTCTTACACTTAAGGCTGTATAATTTGGGGCCCAAATTAGCATTACAAGAGCTGTATAGTGGTTTATAATGCCTATATGTAACTTCTTATAAAGCTATAATAATATGCTAATTCTGTTATCCACCGATTATAAAGCTATTTTGTGCTACTTGGGTGGTCCTGATCGGACGGTGAGCTACCCATTACTCTCCGCCCGCAGGCCCGCGCCTACGGACAGTGTCTAGTCTGAGTTCGTGGGGGGAAGACAACAGCGCGATAGAACGATGTGGAGCTTGGACATTGGACATCGTACGAACAACATGTGCTCAGAAACTGTCCCGCGTTCCGTATTTGGTTGTGTCGTGTACCTACAGTGTGTGATTCGCTAGTATGATTAATTTGCTCATGAAATTATAATCTGATTTGAACTCCAAACGAGTTTCTATTGCGCAATAACCAACACTTCCCATAGTACGCCCACCACAGTAGGATAATAACGAGACACACATACCTTCTCCGTCACATACATATATAATTATAAATAATATTAGTATAGATAAAATAAAAAAACCATATTGTAGCGAATCAATTTGGAATTTTCTTACATGATCTGTAGGTATTGCTATCAGTTTGACTAGCGAAGAGACAACGACAATATTATTTTAGTAAAATTGAACTTAAACAAACCCTTTTATCATGTGAACAAGAGCCTTGTTTTCTTTGAAAACATTAAAGCTAGACATAAAACATAATTATTATATTACATAGGTACAGACGCCAGCACATCAAGCTACTACAATCTGTCAAATTTCTGTAATAGATTATCAACTTTATCGCTAAAACCAGAAGGTTCAAAGTTGATTGGAAAAATTTGACAGTTTCGGGTAGCTTGATGTGCTGGCGTCTGTACCTAAAACTTCTTTTGGCTCTAGATGAGCTTGAATATTAATAATAATTATTTTGAAGCCGGCTTATTAGTCGATTCGCACGAATTTACTCAATAAATTCGTGCGAATCGACTAACAAAAATTACAAAAAAAAAAAAACTATGGTCGACTCGCACGAATTGGCACATTTTGAATTGTATGCAATAAATTATAGAAAATAGATCACTAGCGCACAGAGGTGATAATGACAGATATTACTTAATATAAAACGTTTAAGTAAGTACTTTTTCTTAACTTAATTCAAAATGTGCCAATTACCTAATACCTACCTACATATTTCTGGAGTTGTCGACTCGCCCGCCCACAAATAAATTAACTTCGTACGAGTCTCCTTTAGAAAAAATAAGTGACGTTCGCCCGTTTTGGGCGAGTAAATTCGTGCGAATCGACTGATAAGCCTTGAAGCCGTAAGATACCTAGGTACTGTTGACATAACAAGACAATTTGTGATTGATTCGTTTGACATTGACTAAAGTTTCAGAATTTCGAAGAAACTGTTTAAACAGCTGTACATATCGATGGCCCCACCGAATAAACGTGTAAGAGAAAAATGAAAAATTTCAATAACGCTCATTTCATGGTAAATAGGTATGAATAATGTATTATCGAATTATAGGTAAAAAAATAAACTATAGACTTGTATTTTTACTTTTTTTAAAACATCAACGAGTTTCAGGAAATTCATGAAAAACTATTTAATTTTTTTACTCTTGTGAAATTTGCATGACTAGGTCACAGTAATATATCATTGCACGTTTATTCGTGTAATAATACACAAAGAATAAAACGTACTGTTATGTTACACTATTATTCTCCGTAAATCAAGTTCATTTTGGAACCCAGCTATAACTATTTACACGCTTGTTTACAGTACATTGTTCTGCTATTATATGATTGGAAAGATCGTATGCATTAATATTAGTGTTATTAGGATCAGTTTTCATTTATGTAATACATCTTTGTTAATGCATGGTATAATAATATAAATAATTTTGTAAAAGGATGAAATAAAATACAGATGTATAAAGAATTAAAAAAATATAATTATGTATTAATCCACGTGAACACAAAGTACTAGTATTATTAATAAAAAAAAAACTAATTGCAATATTAGAAACACTAATCGTCCTCCTCACTGTCATTGGAGACCGAGATAGAGTTTTCCAATGGCCGTAGATTTTTATAAAAACTTTGATAATGGTTTGGTATTGCTCCTGAATCACACAGACTTATCAAGTCCTTAAATAACGGAATTGGTATAGGTAACATTCCAGTGTACGCTAGTTTTAAGCTATCAGCATCTTCTGTAGGTTCTCCACGCCGCCTTCTTGAGTTAGTCCTTATCATGATTTGCAACTCTCGTAATTCGTCTTCCAAACTATACCTGAAGTAAATTGTATGAGGATGATCATGAGAGAAGTTTACTTCTTTTATTTTGCTCCAGTAAATTTTATCGCCGTTTGTGTCCTTTAACCAATTCTTCCCCTTTATTAACTCTTTAAAATCCACAAAATCATTTTGTGTCATTTGTTTTACTTGGTACTTGTGCCCAGTAACTTTAGCATTCTCTATCAAAGAATACATTTGATCGGGAGTGTATATAGTATGCCTTTTTTTTGAACGCTCTATAGCAGCATGCATAGAGTCGCCTTCCGATTGGCTATGACCCTTCTCTAAAAATCGATGAGTTATTTTGACCTTAAATTTCTTCGACGCTAAAGAGAACATGGCAAACACAAATCTGTTACGATTTTGCCCAGTGCATGAATCAGAGTAAAAAGATATATTTTTAATTCCTAACTCAACGTGAGCTTGGATAAATAACCACAGGCAACTCGCTATTTCTATGGCTCCCCTCTTCGCAATCTGACAATGCCAAACGTAACAGTATCCTTTTTTCTCTAAAATATTATAAACTGTAAAATTATATACAGGATACTTACGTTTATAATGAAATATTCCTACTTCACTTTGGGGGATACTTAACACTTTTTCGAGATCAAAACATGCTACAACACTGTCCTTTCTATCAAATTTTTCTTTTTCTTGTTCCTTTAACTGCCTTACCAATTCCTTTTCTCTTAAATGTTTTTCATAATCAGCTTTTAACTGTTCTTTTCTTGTACTATCAGACGTTTTGTAAATCGAACATACTTCACATAAATCTTTTTTAGGTTTATGGAAGGAAATATTAAATTTGGTGTTAAATATGATTTCGTACTGGCGTTTAGTTGCTTTGCATGTTATATTATATTGCGTGTTTGTGTCCATCCATTCTAAGTACAGTCGATGCATTTTTGATATATTTAATGTTTCACAAAGGTATTCTTTCTGGCTATCTTTCCGAACGTAATGAGCTTCAACTCTTTCGAAGAGGTTTATATGGTCGGTTATGCTTTTTTCAGTCTCCTCTGACATCTTCCTTGGCCTATTTTTATGATTTCCTCTGTTATCTTTCATATTATTATCACCCCCTAATTTCTCAATAGCTGTATAAACTACTTGCTGCGTAATAGACAAAGTATTTAAAAACATGGTTTTACAAATTTTAATATTCAAATTAGTATCATCAGGAAGTTGGTATATTAATGTTTGCGTACGATTATTTTTACGTTCTACTGTAATTTTTTTAACGTGTTCCTTCTTTACGTAACAATTAATAAAATCCCATTGTCTTTCATGGTCGCCGATATCCCAAAATTTCTTAAAGATGTTCTTCCTCATATCTTCATTTATCTTTTCATAACATTTCAATTTGCAGTTACAAGGTGGTCCAATAGATTTTTCTGGATTTTTTTTGTTAGTTCTGATACTTTCATAGCTTTGACCAGAATTTTTTAGTACTTTGTTTTTGCGATCTTTCCATAAATCACGATTTATTTTTCTTTTTCTTGTAAGTATTTCGGTAGGAGTCATGACTCTTTTCTCCAGCTCTGTGAGTACAATACCTGGTGAACTATTCTGGGTTTCAATATTATTTAAAATACCCTCTAAATCGGAAATACTTCTCAAATCATAATCCTCATTTATGTATAAAACACTTGGCGAAGCTATGAAATTAATTTTTTGCTGATTTGGCGGCGTCATTAACATTGGATTATCATCAGTCTGTACGTCATTATGATTCAAAGATTGCGATGTAGGACATTCTATCGCCGGTATTAATGGTTCAATAACATGATTATGAGAAATATCTAAAAGTTCAACTGCTGGAACATTTGGTGGTGACAAATTATTAATTTCTTGTACCGATACACTAGTTACCAGTTGGGTTTCAGAAATAAAATCATCAGAGTTGACATTAAACTCTATTATACCATCAATAGGAAAAGAACTTCGTGATAGACATGTGAAACTTCCTGAAACAAATTAAAGAGAAAACTATTTACTTACTGCAATACTTTTCAACACTCGAATCCCTATAATATATAAACAAGGTGTAGCAAATTGATCTTCTCCTTACCGCAACTACTAATCGCAGAGTGGGATATATTCCGCCGAGCGAGACAAACCGTGGAGATATACAAGTGCATGAAACTACAAATGCCCTGGAGAGGTTCACGGCATTTGTAGTCGTAAGTAGTTTTGGATTATACATAATTATTTTTCCAGAATAATAGAATCCCGTGACTATTTTAGTAGGTACGCAACTCTAAAAAGAAATTAGGCATCGACAAGACGTCAATGTTTGATAAACATTATGGGCAACTCCAGTACTTCAAGTTATTATGCCTTGTGACTGGGACTGTAGCTTTGATTTTCTTTTTTGTATTTTTGACATTCAAAAGTGCCGTAATGGTCTAACTGAAATAAATGCTTTGAGTTTTGAGAAGCTTAATTTTTACCTGATGGTGAAGAAGTAATCTGTTCTCCGAATGTATTTTCGTTTTGTTCTTCAAATACTCGTACAATACTATTATCACCCTCATTCTTATTATCTGAAAATAATATTTTAAAACTCTGTAAAACAAGCGACTACCTAGTTTATGTACTCATCGAAACCGAATTAAAAAGCCTATACATGCTTACTGCGAGTACCAAGTTTAGCAGTTAGGCACATTAAAATGTTATATTCATTGGCACATCATTAGCTTAAGGTCACCATAGTTTTAATTTTATTTTCCCATTTTTATAATTGCAAAAAACACATACACATGCTATTACAGCAACAACGAGTGATTTCTAATAATTTATTGAAAAGTACCGCTGTGTTCATAATATCAAGAAATCTCCATCAGATCTTCACCAATGTAAACAGAACCAACCAAAACCTTATTTTCTTAAGTCATTAAAAACTGCATTCAAATCACATAATATATATACAGACTAACAGTCATATAAGCTTTAAATTAGCAATAAGGTCTTTTTACATCAGTCTTAGCTAAAATATTTGATAATATTTATACTTACAGATTAAAGTTGGTTCTTACCTTTATTTCGTTGACAATTCGCTAATTCTAAAATCCTTTTGCAGCGAATAGAAGCATCCCGATACCTTCTCATTGTTATACTTAATTAGAAAACAATAATTCCACTATAATAACAATTATAATCGAATGTAATTGCCCGAAAAAAAATTACGTAATAGCGCGCATAGAATCACAACAAGACTGATCTTCCGACCTAGTCACCTAATTTCACTCGCATCTTACCCCCCGCACCCCTTTCTAACGTTACGTACGATTGCAATAGAATTTATCGCGTAAACATTTGTGTATTTACCGTTAATAGCTATAAACTTTTAACCAATATGCAAAGAATATTAATGTTTGAATCTTTAACACAATTGTTATAAAAAAATAATTATAGTAAGAGACATTGCAATACTTTAATTTTATTATCCTATCTGAATTCAAACTTCCATTTTGTGGAATAAAACATTAGTAATAAAGTTTGCATACATATCTACACGAATAAACGTGTAAGAAGCCATTACCCAAATTCAAAAATAATCACAAATCGTCTCAAACGTCTGTAGGTTTTAACATGTTTATTCTTGTATATTTGGCAACTCGAAAAGCAAGCATAAACTATTATTCCTGTATTTTTTAAATTCATAATTTCCCTAGAATAAAGAAATTTACTATTATAAAAGGCGTGTTTTGAGTCTAAGATTCATAAAAAAAATTAAGTAGGTGCAGGATAGCCAAAAGAAACGAAAAATGAAAAAAAAAAAAATTCGTGTAAGAACTCTTGCACGTTTATTCGGTGGGGCCATCGATATACACCGTGTTCCGGATGATCATAAATTTTGACCAGATGTTCAGACCATGGAAATAAGTATTTTTCATTATGAACATGAGTGAATTCTTATGTTTTATTTTTTGTTAATTTTCATACAAACTATGTACAGACGCCAGCACATCAAGCTACTACAATCTGTCAATTTTTTTTAATAGATTTTCAACTTTATCGCTAAAGCATAAGTTTCAAAGTTGATTGCGAAAACTTGACAGTTTCGGGTAGCTTGATGTGCTGGCGTCTGTACCTTGACGTAAATCGAGGTGCCTTTGTGTCGTGCGCGATTATATCGCGTGTCGCGTCTGTTTGTAGGAGCCTTTATTCCGGTCGGATCCCCTGATTTGATCCCCAGCTCGTTAATATTATGTTTTAATTTCTGTCTGATCCACTATAAACTTTGTCATTCCGGTCTGATATAGTCTAAAAACTTTTGAACCTACGGGAATTACAGCCTGATTCAAACTCTGAAATGCGCTCCTCGCTGTGCAGTATCTCACCCCCCCCCCCCCCCATAGACACGTGAATAATTATGCTATTGCGCAGCTACCCGCCTCATGTTCCAAGCCGCTGTAAAGTTTGAATCGCGCTGCACCTATCGTGTACCGGATGAAAATCCCAAGAATATTTTCGAAGTCCCAATTAGGCATTTCAAATAGTTACGATTGGTTAGCGTAATGATTTTATATTATTTATTTGGGAAAATAAACGGTTACACGTTACAATATTACACAAAATTTGAACTACAGTGAATGTATAACCCACGATAGTTTTTTACATAATATAAAGACAAGTTTTAAAACTAATGCCATGTGCGCTTACAACTTAATAGGTACAATCAAATTACATCCAAACTAATATTATAAATTCGAAAGTAACGTCTGTCTGTCTGTATGTTACCTTTTCACGCCTAAATCACTGAACGGATTTCGATAAAATTTGGCAGAGAGATAGATTGCATCCCGGGAAAGGACTTAAGATAGTTTTTATCCCGATGTTCCTACGGGATCGACACTTATACGGGTAAAACCGCAGGGCGCTGCTAGTAATATAATAATAATAAAACTAAACGGGCATGCAAAATAAAAAAGAAAAACAAGAAATTAGAAAGATACAGTGTAAGAGTTAAGAACATTACGGAGCAATATCCTAGATAGTTTCACGAACAAAGCCTCTCTATTTGGAAGAGCGAAGATGTCAATATTTTGAAACAACCGCGTGAGAGCCGAGAGAGCGAAGCGAGGCGAGCACTACTTCCAAAGGCTAATTTAACCAGTTGACTACGACATTTAAAACAGACACCACAGAATTAAAACCTCGAGTAGGTAAGTACCTATAGATAGATATTGAGTTTATTTATTCGTTATGTTTTCAACACAACCTAACGTAATATATCTAGGTACCTACGTTTTTAATAACATTTGACGTTGGTAAATCTCACATTTATTCGATACACGATTATTACGAATCCTTTCATTAATGAAACGCCTGGGGCCAAAAAATAGACCTTGTATATGACTCTTTCATCCATCACAGATATCTTACTTATATAATTTAATATACATCAACAATCCCTGGTAGACAATAAAAGAGGTGACGCACAAAGAATATGGTTTTACGTGTACAGAATTCATCCATTTCGTTCATTCATTTAACTGTTTATAATAATCCCATGATTTATTCAGCTGAATAGTCTTAATATAAAACAATTTTTGCCCCATATTGTTGAAGTTTATTTATCTTCGAAGTTGTTTTATTATAACTTATGACTGTTTCGTAACAAAAAATCCGGTCAAGTGCGATTCGTACCTACTCGCGCACCGAAGGCTCCGTACAAAGTAGGTATGTAGATAGATAAACCATTTATTTCGTGCACACAAGAAGACAGAAGTACAATATTAGATGATGATAGTCGACCGCAGCCGCCGCGCCGACGCGCCGACGGCGGTCATCGAAGAGTGTCGATGGTTGCAGTTGCCTCTGCCAGTGACTCGTGTATATGCACACAAACCAGGCACAAAAGTCGAAGTTGAGTCGTGAGAATAGATAAGGTACTTTTAAGGCTCCTTCAAACAGGCGCGACAGGCGATCAAATCGCGCGCGACACAAAGGCACCGCAAGTCGCGCAACGAGCGATGCTTTTGTGTCGAGCGCGATTCGCGTCGCGGGTCGCGCCTGTTTGCAGGAGCCTTTATGCGGGTTGCAGACCAAGAGCTAAGCTAAGTTAGTCTAGCTTAGCTCGCATGGCTGAGGTAATTATTCATACTTCTGTTCATAGTTTGCGGTCTGTACACAAAATAAGATATCACATGATAATTATCATACTACAAGAAGATGAATAAGATAAACCAAATAAATAGAAAAAGCCGAAGAACTAAATCAGCTATGCGAGCTAAGTTAGACTAACTTAGCTTAGTTCTCGGCCTGCAACCCGCATAAAGGCAACCGTGCTTCATCGTCGACCATATAACAATTTACCATTATCATACCGTGAGATAGTGATCAAACTGCCTAACAATAATAAAGAAAACAAACCTTAAAAAAGTAATCGCTTATAAATAAAACTCCATAACACTTTACCGTTTAGCATTCGTGCTTGTGACCGCCCCTCGTTTTCCCAAGAAACTTACTTTAAACGAAAAAGAAAATCCATCCATAACTTTCAGTAATAGGAATAAAATTAATCTCTATACTTTTCTTCGAAATACAAAATAGCAATTTAAAGGGGAAGCGCTAAGGTAGCCTTCGAAATTCAAATTTTCTTAAGTTTTTTTCAATTTCCTGGTCAGTATTAAGTTGTACGTTGATTAAAATATGATTCGCGACAGTAACAAATATGTATTTACAGAATTATTATCGTTAGAATTTGTTAAGTTAGTATTCAGTAGGATTACTTGGTCATCTAGAGTTGTGTTGATTACTTTAATGATTATAATTCTATTCTGTAAATATATACAGTATGTTAACTAACAGAGGGCGTTCCCGTTAACCCGCAATAGTATAGCATCCATACATGCTAAAAAAATATTACCATTCGAAAATAAAATGGTTTTATTTTTTTTTATTTTAAAATATTCACTAAAAATGGTGAATTGATACGTTAAAGAAACACTCTGTACACGCGTACTTGAAGGACAACAATGTCGGAATTCATTTATAAATGACGGGCCGTGTGTGCGGCGATCTAATTGATTGGTATACTATTGCGGGTTAACGGGAACGCCCTCTGTTAGTTAACATACTATATTTGTTACGGTCGCGAATCATATTTTAATCAACTTACAACTTAATACTGACCAGCAAATTGCAAAAAAACGTAAAAAAAATTGAATTTCGCGGGCTACCCTGGCGCTTTCGCCTTAATGTCTTATGGATAAGGCTGTTTGGCTTCCAAGTTTGCTATGGATAAAAGTTTCACGAGCAATTAGAATTCATAAAGTTCGCTAACTTTGGAAACCGGGCGTACACACAAATAATACCTACTAATTTTCTCTTTATAAATAACTGAACTTTATTTTTTCATGAAAGGAATTGGCTTTACGATCTTTTTTATCGGAAAAGCTCTGAATGAGCTCGTTATGAGTGATACACGAGAAGTATCGACCGCCAAGCAGCGTTGTTATGTTCCGGTAGGTATTGGGGGGGATGACACTAGGGTTGTCAACTCTTTTTCAGTCAAAAATAGTAGTTTTAAAATAATTACCCAAAGAATATAGTAGATAGAGAAAAAATGAAAAAAAAAAATAGCAGGTTTCAAAACACCTAGTTTATATCATATTTTTTTTTTGTTTCTTTGTACCTTTATTAATAACTTTTTAAGAAATGCGTCATAGCTTGTGCAACTCCACTTTTACTAATAGAGAAAACTATCCCACAAGTCAAGGGCTTGATTCAGAAAGTGGTACTTCTGGATTCGGCTCGCATTGTCAGGAGGTTCCTCTCTTTGGAGCCCTGAACGCCGGTAACTTGGACCCTGTTCCAGATACCAGTGGGCTACAATTTTTTATATTTTTAAATGTGTTTTTTTATCTTTTTGTTAGAAAAAATAATAAGAAAGGTAATTTATAAGTATTTAAGAGCGCATTCCACCAAACTTTTATACCTAGAATAAGTCTTATCCTGAGAATGAATTTTGAATTTTTGACAGTTTCCCATACTAGAATTGTCAGACGTCAATTTTATTCCACGAACAAAAGATAATTATCTGACTTTGGTAAAATCAGCCCTAAATGAAATAAAGAACATAACATATTATACACTTACACATAATAATACATTACATTTTGTAAAGCTGTATCAGTGTGTGTACGTGTGTGTGCAGCAATGACAATAAAACCTTCATTCTCTTTGGTGTGTAGTGATACTATTAATTACCAGGTGTTAAATAATTTTAGCGGATCATAATTTAATTTAATTAGGTAGATATGCACGTGACTAAACAGGTTAATTAACCACATGGTTAATTAACCTGTCAAAATAAAGACATCTTTATTTTGGTATGAGATACAGGACCGGCTTAAGAAGCAAGCATGATGAAAATTATGATGCGTTTTTTGACTATCAATTTTCAATGGAAACTGAAAATCATTTGGATAGCAATCATTTAACTCAAAATCTTATATTTATTATATATAGGATTATATAATAAATAAAAGTTTTTGAGCTTATATAATATATATAAGCTTATATATATAACTATATAATATAGTTAACTTATACACCCTTACATTTTGATCGTTTTAATCCTTAAAAGCGGTCATTATATTCACCATTATGTATGATGAATACAATGACCCCTTTTTTAAGGATTAAAACGATCAAAATGTAACGGTGTATATAATTGTATAATAATAAAACTCAAATTTTTATAAAAAAACGGAGCGGACACGAAATAATTATGTCGATAAAACGTATATGTCAGGGGCCTGCAGGCGGTTTATTTTACGGCAGGGAAAAAATATTGCCCCACGGCAAAATTCCGGGACTGCTTCTGACAATGTTGCTACAAAATAAAATAAATTTTAAAATTATTTTTGTACCTTCTTGGATTTCCGTCACCGTAACAGTATTTTTTATTAATTGTGAAAGAGGTCTATCCTTTGATTTTTTTCGTGAAATACTTTTCTTTCATGTTAAGTACCTATACAGGTTTTATTTTATTTTTGTTTTCATTTTTTTGTTAGTTTCATGTTCTTTTTTAACCGACTTCAAAAAGGAGGTTCTGTATTCGACCCGTATGTTTGTTTGTATGTCCGCGATTATCTCAAAAACTAATGAAGCAATTTTGATAATTCTTTCATTTTTTATTATTGTGATCTACATACTTTCAGGAAGGTATATAATACATCAGGTAATTATTCTTATGTACGAAGTTATATGCATAAATGCACTGCATCTCGGGATTTCTATTCGAAATTTGATGATTCTTCTAGTCGGTGTCTTCAATTCTTCAATGCACTAGTGTTAATTGAATTTGTGTGGGGTAGGTATGGTCAGTAACAAAAGTCAATTAACACTTATTTTTTTTTAACCTCAGTTATTGAGCAAAATATTTGTTCAAAGTTGCATTATACGTCTGCTGCAATTTTGAACAAATATTTTACTCAATAACTAAGACTAAAAAAAAACTGAAGTGTTAATCGACTTTTGTTGCTGACCGTATCTACCCCACACAAATTCAATTAACACTAGTTGCTGACTGTACAACTAAAAAGTGAAAAATAAAAACTTTTTTACAAAAAATACAACCAACTTCAAAAAAAAATCATTACATAGTGAATTTATCACTTTGTAGTGATTTTTTTTCGGAACTTTAATTTCGGAAGTCGGTGTCAAAAAACGAAAATCGAGAATTGAGATCGACACGAAAGTGGACTGGGAAACAGATTAGCAATCGTTTTTTTTCTTTAGTTTCCTATAAATTGAATTTCTATGACGAATCGTACAAAAGATATGTTTGAATTCCTCATGTATCCATTCCAATACCTTTTGTACCAATCATATTTGGAATGTAAAAAAACAGAGAGCAAAGGGGAACTATATTTTTTGTATCATGTTGTCTCCATTAAGATATTCATTTATGAATCATTTGCATGAAAGGTACACGGTAAGACCTTGATCTTGGTACAAAGAATACTTATTGTCCCGGTTTTATGACATCCACGTGGATGGACCCGCGGAGCTAGTAAATTTGGCATATCAGGTTGGCAACCAGTCGGTTATCTTTCACGGTGAAGGCGCGTGAACATAATATGTAAGAAGTTCGTAAAATCATCCAAGCGCTGATTTGCTAGATTCGATTCCTCTACCTATCGTTATTTTTTCTGGTAAAGTTTATTCCGTTTTATGTATGTGTCTATATATTAGTATTTAATCTTATTTGAGTTATCTACCCTTTATGTTGCACCTGCCATGTTTTGTCTCAGCATCACCCTAAGGTTGATTGGTAGAAAATGCCTCAAGCATTAAGTCCGCCATTGTAAAGTATTTTTTACTTGTGCATAAAGTTTTAATAAATAAATAAATTATTCATAAATCTAAAACACTAGTTCGAAAAATGGGATGCATTTGTATGTGTGTTACCTAATTTTTTTTCGAAAGTTTTTACATTTTCGTAGACAGTAAAGCGCCAAGACGACCTATGTAAGGCGAGCCTCTCCCAACCTCTCGGTTCGGCCTCTTGAGCGGATATCCTTGTAGTGGAGGTGTTGACAGGCATGCTTCCATTTACCTTCCGCCATCTCAGAGTAGAAGACCCCTTTGGATAAACGGTGGTCCTCCATACGAAAGACGTGTCCACACCTGAGTTGACGCTGCAGAAGTAATGCCTCCATGCTATACATGTCAGACCGGCGTTGCACCTCCGTATTAGGAACGCGGTCATGCCATTTAATTTTCAACTGAATATATTATACCTACATTGAAAATATTATACTTTCTTTCAATTTAGCTTCTAATACGTTTATTGTTGTCTTCTATTTAAACGTTTGATGTAAATTGATGGCCTGAAACATAAGTTTTTCATAAACTTAGATCAGGCAGGTTTAGAATTTGACTTTGCTCGATTGTAATTTATGTAAATCATAATTATTTTACTTTACTATAAACTTGAATAAAATTTTTATTTATTAAAATTTCTGTGTGTAAATAATTATGACGCGGAGGATTAAGGAAAATACCATAAGGAAAGCTTTGAGTATAAATACGGAAGAACAAAAAAA
Organism: Luperina testacea; assembly: GCA_927399505.1. Classification (NCBI taxonomy): domain Eukaryota; kingdom Metazoa; phylum Arthropoda; class Insecta; order Lepidoptera; family Noctuidae; genus Luperina; species Luperina testacea. The sequence goes on from OV656774.1 coordinate 4,231,969, forward strand.
TGATGGATGAATTGTGTGAAAGGTTATTTATGTATGCAAAGGGGCTGAATACTGACATGTCGATGAATAGAGAAGAATGGAAGAAGAAGGTATAATACTGCGGCGATCCCAAATAAATTGGGATAAGGACAAGATAATAAAGATGCCTTAAAAAAATTTCTTTGTAATCAATGACGTATTATATATAGACACGTTATCAACCAACATCTCGGCGCTTAAAAACGGCGAAAATACTAGATAACTACTTATACGCGTAAAGAAAGGGAAAGAAAATATATCACCGTACGGCGGGATGTCTGTTGCTAGAGGGAGATAAATAAACATCTTCAGTTACGTCACAGGATAAGTAATAGTCAAATTACATGCTCATTGGTCGAGCGCATGAGTGACGTAGCTATCAGAGTCACTTCATGCGCCGGCCGCCATTAGACGCAGCGTCGTACAAAATAAAATAAAATAATCTAGTTTTGTAAACTTACGCGTGAAATGACACATTTTTGTCTTTAACTTTTGGGTTATAATTTTTACATACTCTGAAAACACACGACGGCATATTTTCTTTATGTTTTGCACAGGTTTTCACATACGATATAAATTAAAAACAAACATACGTCGCGTCGCGTCGCGCGACAGGTTGGTGCGTGACTGAGCGCAAATGTGGCAATTGGCTTCATTTCATGTTGCCATTTTAGAGTGCGGACAACGTATCTATAGTTTTATACATCATTGTTTGTAATATAATTTCTTTAGGATAAAAGTATATACACTGAAACGTCGTCGCTCACAATGGGCCTTATTAGAAGGCTGAAAGTTACCCAAAGGGCAATGGAGAGGCCTATACTTGGAGTTGCTACTTGGAGAGCTTGTGTGATCGAATCAGAAATGAAGAGATCCGCAGGACAACCAAGGTAACCGACATAGCTCAAAGAATTGCCAAACTTAAGCGGCGGTGGGCAGGGCACATTGCTCGCAGAACAGATAGCCGATGGGGCCGAATTCCTCGTCATCGCTGTCGACTAGTAATGTACCCAAGAGACTGGCGGCATTGCCACGTTGTATGCCAATATGGCAATATATATTATCCTCTTTTGGAGATTTAATTGAATAAGCCATGAGCACTCGGATAATAATATCATGTCCTTACATAATTATTATCATTCACAAAAAATAAAAATATGTAGTCGTTAGTTGGTAAAATGATACGACTTGCCTGCAAAATCACATATCTACTATCTACTAATCACATACCTGACCAAGATTATGTCTGGACTTTAAAAGAAACTATGACCTCTGAGTTTGTTTCGGCCTTTCTTCTCAGAGTAGTCAGATAGCAAACGCCGACCTCATCTAGTTTAAAAAATGTGATTGACGTGTAAAAGTGTTTTTGCAAACCTACTTACAAAAATAAAATCATTTATCATTTATCTGCCTATTATTAAACATTACACACACACACACACACACACACACACACACACACACACATGCACACACACACACACACACACACATTATTATTGCACATTATTATTTGCCTTTTTATTATTTTATTTTTTTGCCTGAAATAAAATGATTTATTTATTTATTTTTAGTGTCCGACCGAAACAGGTTTTTCAGCCGAAACCGAAACCGAAACCGAACTTTCGGCCTTGCTCTTAGTTTCGGCCGAAACCGAAACCGAAACCGAAACTTACTTAAACATATTTAAAAAAAAATTAATTTTAATTTTTTTTTATCGTATACAGAAATCTGGTGTGTTTTTTACACATTTGTTTGCATATACAATGTATATTATACATACAGACAGTTGAATACTTACCTAATTATTTACGAGGTCGGTCCCATAATGAACTGGCCTGATATACATAGTTCTACGCGACATGTTGTGTTGCATTAAATAGTACGTTTATCGTGCACTTAATATAAGAAACACGCATCGACATGAAATGCTTAGTCTTAGTTTAGCAGGCATTAGCATAACGAGTCGCGTATTTTTTCAAAATGTCGAAAACTGAGTATCGAAGTGTCATAAAGTTTTTGTTTAAAGAAGGTTTATCCCTGCCCAAATAAAAGAACGATTGGATGACGTGTATAAGGAGTCTGCCCCCTCCTATAGCACAGTGAAAAATTGGGTGAAAGAGTTTCGCCTCGGGAGAGAAACCGTCGAAGACATTTGCCACGACGGTCGACCTGTGGAAGTGCTCACTCCCGAAACGATTGCTCTTATCGAAGAGGAGGTTCTGAGTGACCGCCGTTTGAAGATTAGAGAAATTGCAGCTAGGCTTGGGCTCTCTAAAAGTACGTCATCGTGCGATCCATGAACATCTTCACATGAAAAAAGTGAGTGCAAGATGGGTACCGAAACTTCTTTCGGCGGTACAGAGACAGGAAAGCGCTGCGCTTCGGAGTTTTTGGACCTTTGTGGCGAAAATTCAAAGACGATCAAGCGGTCAGATCAAGCGGCTAGTGACTGGTGATGAAACTATGATCTTGTATTATGACCCACAAAGCAAGCGCGAATCAATGGGATGGCGTTATAAGGGTAAAAAGCCCCCTAGAAAGGCAAAGGTGCAACAATCGGCTAAAAAACTGATGTGCACAATCTTTTGGGATTTTCAAGGCATTTTGATGGTGGATTTTAAAGAACGTAATACAGTCGTGAACGGCTAATATTATGCTTCTTTAATAAATAAATTACGAGACAAGATAAAGGAAAAACGAAGAGGCAAGCTGTCTAAAGGTGTCCTGTTGCTCCATGACAACGCCCCTGTTCATACCGCTGGTGTTTCGAAGGATGCACTTCGTCAATGCGGGTTCACAGAAGTTGAACATCCAACTCACAGTCCAGACATGGCCCCGTCCGACTTATAGGTATTTATTTCCAAAAAAAAAAGCCCGCCAGCCCGCCGTCTCGCTTTAAATTTTCTTCCTCTTAAGAGGAAGAAAATTTTCAAGCGATGAAGAGTTGCAGGCGGCCGTCTTCGATCATTTTGAGGCTAAAAATTGTGATTATTTTTATAAAGGTTTAGAGATGTTGATTCACAGATGTCAGAAGTGTGTTAGTAGTATTCATGGTGATTATATTGAAAAATAAAATTGGTTTCGTTTCATTTCCTTCATTAGTTCATAGTTAGGCCAATTCATTATGGGACCGCCCTCGTATGTGCAAAACACAACCTCAACTCCATGCGATTAACGATGGACGGCGGCGAACTGGGCCGGCAACGCGACGAGCGAGCACGAGCTAGCCGCGAAGTTCGCCGAACGATGGACGATAATTCATGAACACTCGAGTTTCGGCGCGGCCGAAAGTTTCGGCCATTTTCTGGCCGAAACCGAAACTAAGGCCGAAACTAGATTATTTGGCCGAAACTGGCCGAAACCGAAACCGAAACCGAACTTTCGGTCGGTCACTATTTACTTTTTATTTATTTTTTTATTTATTAAAGGCTCCAACAAACAGGCGCGACACGCGACATAATCGCGCGCGACACAAAGGCACCGCTCGTTGCGTGAGTTGCGGTGCCTTTGTGTCGCGCACGATTTTATCGCGTGTCGCACCTGTTTGAAGGAGCCTTAAAGAGATGGCGCGGATGCGGTTAATACTTACCTATAAAGTAAATAAAAAATACAAAAAAAAAGAATACTTTTATCGGAAAAGGTTGAAGTAAGCTTCGTAGTTGGGAAGTAAAAGTTAATTTTTTGGCTACTGTCACATCAGTAGCCTCCCACAGAAAAGTCTGATGCGACAGCGCGACGCGACTCTAGCAAAACAATTTCCCATAAAGTTTTAAGGCTCCTGCAAACAGGCGCGACGCGCGACGCGATTCGCGCGCGACACAAAGGCACCGCTCGTTGCGCGACTTGCGGTGCCTTTGTGTCGCGTGTCGCGTCGCGCCTGTGTGTACGAGCCTTTATAGGATCGGCGCTGTCGCGTCACACCTGTTTGCGGGGGAGCATTTAGCGGAATAACTACCTTCTTATTAAAATTAATTAAATTGCAGCGCAGTTTCACAACAAAGTATCAAATTAAAATGTTATGTTGGCTTCATACTATTTCGCCGAACAACAAGCGTTTCATCTACGTTGCAGCAAAATTACGTTATTTTGCATTTCTGCCACCAGTATTGCTTAGTTCTGACTCGAGGTGCTGAAATTACCACTTAGAGGAGTCGCATGGCAAATAAAGTGGTTTTCAGAATTCCTCTGAATGTTTTCCTCTAGGTGCTCTCGGTTAATCAGTAATGTTATGACTAGGGATAAAATGAAGCGGAAAGTTTTTTCTGATCGTTGCGAACCGAAACAATGTTGAAATGAAAAATGAAATGTTAGGTACTAGCAGCTCCCCGCGGTTTCAGCCACAAAAGTGTTGATCCCGTGGGAATATCGGAATAAAAAGTATCCTATGTGTTATTCTGATGTATAAGCTATATCACTGTAAAGTTTCATCAAAATCCCTTCAGTAGTTTTTGCGTGAAAGAGTAACAAAATATCCATCCACAAACATTCGCGTTTATAATATTAGTAGGATTATATTACATTTCTGTCAGTATTATAAATACCTCTAGGCATGCTCCAGGCTTTTCATTAAGCGAAACTTCTCAAAGTTTTAGAAACAGTTACCCTTATAATAAAGCATTTACGTGTTGGAAACGGAATATTATCTAGCGAGTGATTTTATATATAACGGGTGGCGCAAAAGTAATGTCATAATGTGAATTGGCTGCTATTTTGTTAGAAATGAAAAAAATTGGATTCTGTTTTCATGAAAAGTTTATTTGTAAGTGTAATGACATTAATTGGTAAAAATTATATCGCTCAAATGGCCACCTCTCGGGTTGATGCACAATTGTGCTCGTTTAAAGGCTCCTTCAAACAGGCGCGACACAACGCGCGCCACAAAGGCACCGCAAGTCGCGCAACGAGCGGTGCCTTTGTGTCGCGCATCGATTATATCGCGTGTCGCGCCTGTTTATAGGAGCCTTAAATTGTTCGAGCACGTGAAACACGACGACGAGGAAATCAACGACGAAATACACGCTGCGTGAAACAACAGATTGAAAATTTGTCAAATAAGCAATAACATTAATTCCACGTTCTTGAGGTGTGTATCGCTCCATGGCTTGTTGACAACTAATTCTCTATAGTAATATGTCTATAACATAAATGTAAATGCACAGTGACATATACAACATAATCAGCCTATAAATTCCCCACTGGTGGGACACAGGTCTCCTCTCTTCGAGAGAGAGTGGGCTGAGTAATGTACTATATGGGCCCAGCGCGAGTTGGCAGATGTCACATCATGTCTTCGAATTTTTGATTCTACGACTTCCTACTGGTTTCCTCACGATGTTTTCGTTCACCGTTTTTAGAGCAGTGGTGATGAAATTATTTACATAAACCGTCTGCCTGGGTTCGAACCCACGATCTACAACTCTTAAGTCGTGGCTATTACTACTGGGCCAGTCGAATAACATGTAATATTTATACACGTATCGCTAATAGCATTCATTATTGAAACCATTAGACTTAATCTGAAGCAATTCAGATCATTGGTTCCCTCTGAAATCACAGCCGAGTAATCGTGTGTACGTGGGTCTTAAGGAGTGCGAAATTCGTAAAAGGGATTGTCCTTTGGGGACGGACTATCCTTCGGCGTCAGCAGATCGTACCCCTAATTGATACCTCAAAGGGATTCCACATCTGATTCACGAATCACGTTTCAGGATTCGACGTTGGGATTCACGATTGTAATATATGTACATACGAGTACATAATCAGACTATAATGTTGAGATGGAGTAGGCCGTAATGATTCAGATTCAGATTCAGATTCCATCCATCCATGTATCCATCCATCCATCCATCCATCCATCCAGTGACAGTGACAGCCCGGAATTTGGAAGTCGGCGGTGTGATACCCCCGTGCCATGGAAAGCATGTTAAGTCGTTGGTCCTGCGCCTGACCTCTCTCCGGTCGTGTTGGATTGCCGTTTCATCGGATAAGGAGAGTGAGAGAAGGGAAAATCTGGTGCATTTTCCCTTCTCTCACTCTCCTTATCCGATCTGTCTGCGCACGCACTTAGTAATAGGGTCCAGTTGAACCCAAAAAAGCTCGACAGGAAAACAATTTTATAATTCGATTAACTTCTGTATGAATAAACCTATAGAATTAAGAAGAAAACAACAGATCACCGCATTCGATGGAATGTTCAAAACCCACATCAAAGGTACAAACGTACAGACGCCAGCACATCAAGCTACTACATTATGTCAAATTTCTTTAATAGATTTTCAACTTTATCACTGAAGCATAAGGTTCAAAATTGAATAGGAAAATTTTACAGTTTCGGGTAGCTTGATGTGTTGGCGTCCGTACCTATATTATAAGATTAAAGGCTACGTTGAAAACAAGGAAGCTTAGCAATAATTACTTCTGCACATATAAAATATGGCGTCCCTGGTACCTCATCAAGAGCATAATAATTATGTAGGTAAATGTCTATGTACCTACTGCTCCCAAGTTAAGATGTCAATTTATTTTACTTGCTTCTTTGACATAATCTTCTCATTATATTATTTAATATTATTTTGTTAATCTTTTATATATATTATTTTATATTTATTTATTTATTAATTTTTATTCTTTTATTTTTTATATTTTTGACCACCAGTACCTTTTTTATGGGCTGTTTTCTATTTTGTTAAGTACCTGGTACTTGTTGACAGGCCTCAATTGTCCTCCCATACTGTATATTTTGAAAACCTTGTAAGAGTAAATTATTTTTAACCGACTTCAAAAAAGGAGGTTCTGTATTCGTTAAAAGAGTAACCGTGAAGTTTCTTGCCAGCTCATTTCCATGGCAAAAGACCAATTGGAACCGTGAATCTAGCTTCTGACATTTCATAAATGCCCATGTAAGTTTATGTGAAATAAAATGTTTTGATTTTGATTAATTCCGAAGAACAAGAGTGATATATAAGAGCCAGGTAGGTACCTTATAATCTAAACCCAACAAGGCATTTAAATATCAACTTCAAAGCAAATACTAATAAAATTTGGAACATCACAGCACAAATATCTGTGCGATTTCAACGAAACAATGAATTTATCGTGAATTGCGAAATTAACAAGTTCTTAAGGGGGAAGCGCTAAGGTAGCCCGCGAAATTCAAATTTTCTTACATTTTTTGCAATTTGCTAGTCAGCATTAAGTTGTACGTTGATTAATATATGAATCGCGGCCGTAAGAAATATGTGTTTACAGAATTATAATCATTAAAGTCATCAACACAACTCTTTAAGACCACGTAAGTCCAAAGAATGATGATTTCATGAAACAGTTATTCTTGGGACTTACGTGGTCTTAGAGAGTTGTGTTGATGACTGATGATGATGATAAGATCCGTGACCTCGGCAAATGACCCCTGCGCTACAGTTCTTTAAGTACAGGTTGCTCCAAGATTATTTAGAAAATTGAAAATAACTAATAACGTTTGATGTAATTAAAATGATGTTCATGAAACGGAAGCGCGAAACCGTATACGTGTGTTAAGATGCGCCACGCTGTATAAGCATAGGTCAGGTAAGCACACAATAGGTACACACCAGTGCCTATTCAAACGTCCCGGTAGCCGGGTAGTCGGTGCCAGGTACCCGGCGGCGAATTGTATAGCCATGCTCGTCGGTACGTCTGAAAACTAACGTACATGACGTTGCCGGGACGTGTGAAAAGGCACTAAGGGAAGAGCCCTCTGGCTTCTACGCAGCAGTGCATGGAACAAGGCGTCAGATCAAAAGGGAATGGAATGCAAATGATACCAAGAAACAGAACAAAGGGTATAAAGTTAGCATCAAAGTAACTGGAACAATCTACCACTTCCCTTTCGAAGCATTTCCCAGTTTTCGAACTAAAGTAGTACCACTCGCAAAAAAGCGTGCGTCGATACAACGTCTTTCGAATCTTCATATCACTCCCATTAAAAACGCAATCAATGTTACCTACAAATTTTAAACAAAAACCCCGACTCATGCATGTCGGACGACGGACAATGAAAGGGATCCGTAGTTTACATGAATTTATCCCAAAAACAAACTTAAAATTGTAGATGAAAAACATGTTCTCCCGTACATCGATGTATGTACGTCACGGTCAATTCTCCAACTGCAAATGTAAATTTAATTATATTTGTATGTGATAAAACAACAAATGAACGATTTAAGTTCTTTTTCAATTCTGCTGTGAGACCTTGCTTCTTGCTAAAGGACATAGAAAAAGTCTGGCCTAGTACAGACAAAAAGTTAATAATAATATGTAAAAAATAATAATCATCACCAAAAACAAAGAAATTAACCTAGTGACCCCCAGGGTCGTACGTAATATTTTTGGAATCGTCTCCTCAAGCCCTTTATTTTGACGTACTAAAACCTTTTTTCACGACTTTACTTATTGGATTCTAAAGTCCATCATGTTGATTTTTGTAAAACCTTACCTATTGGATTAGGAATTTTCTTTAAAATGCTTCGCGATTGAGATTGTGTGACCTGCGTTAAGCTGGGCTTAAATCAATAATGCCTCCAGACAACTGTCTGAATGAGGTGTAACATGTAACATGAGGGAGTAAAAAATCCTACATTAACGAGCATAACTATGTACCATACTACCATACAAAGACATGCGTCGAAAATATAATACGCATTGATTATTTATATATTATTTATAACTCTGTGGTGCAGCGTGTGACACCATCATATATGTTTAGTTGTGATTTCTTGTGATTTGTTCAAAATTATAATTGGCTGTGTTTCACTTCACAAATTTTTATGACATAAATAAAATACAAGGCTTTGAAACAGTATTATTGCTTCACAATAAATTTTGTTTTATGTGTGTCCATTTCTGGGCCAAGCTTGTATGGGACGGTTATCCATCTCATTTCACGACAGCGGGAAAGTACCCTTAAGGTTTTGATTTATTTGGGAGTACCAAAATATCCAAGGGATTTATGAATTTGATATTAAGAGGCTTACAGGATCTATCAGAATTAAATTTAGTTTTTAAAGCAATAGAACCAATTTCCATATAAAAACATTTCTATGTTTGTTATTTTATTACTAATTAGTGTGAATGTTGATTTATATGTTTGCATTTCAACCTGTATTTTTTTTTTATTTTACCAATAAGTTTCATGGACAATAATTACAAAAAACTTTTTTACAAAAAAAAAAAACAACCGACTTCCAAAAACATTAACAAAAAAATGTGTGTGTGTTAACACAATGTTTGCCGACATGTTCTCGATCACTATGATGATATGTAAAGATTAGTGTGTACCTACTTACACATTTATATATTTAAATATAACTTAATAACGGGGCATTATTTTAGTGCGATAGTCCTTTAAAATTTATAACCATCATCAGAATAATTCAGAGATAGTCATCTGACATCTTCCAATTCCAACCCACACTGGGCCTGCGTGGTGGATTACGGGCCACTCCCTTTTACCACGAGAAGACCTGTGTCGCAGCATTGGGGACACTATAGTCTGATGGTTGCATATTAGAAAATCAAAACTTTCTCGAGCAAATTTCAAAAGAACAACGTACAAATCAACAAAGTTTAAAATAGCGATGGTCATTTGATCAAAAGTTCAGCTGAACAAAGTCTGGAATATCAATGTTTAAATTATTTATTACATATTGACTAAATCGTTTAAAGGTCAAAATGGATTACTGGATAAATTATTAATTATCAAATGGATTAACTGAAAAAGGTAAAATTAATATTAATATTAGCGAACTAACGGACGATTCACCTACTATTGGTTTTTGAACAAAAACCTGATTTTGTCTGTTTTTGTGCTTTTGAACCAGAAGAAGACGGTCGACGTCAGGGGCACCCCGAGGTTCGGTTTGGTTAGGTTCCTTTAAATCCTGGCGCGGGGCTCCTATTTCTGTCTGCAGGATCTGGGCTCCGTCGACCTAACATCGTTAGAAATAAAACGAGCGCGCGTTTGTGATTATGTAATTTGATTAGTAATGATTTGAAATTTTAAAATTACATCTAGCAACTTTTGATCAGTCGTTCATTTGATGTCACATACATTGGGATTTAAAATTTTTTCTAAATAAAACATTTGGTTATTTAAATTTTGTTATTTTGTTTATTGTTCTTTTGAAATTTGCTCGAGAAAGTTTTGATTTTCTAATACGTAACCAGTCTGATTATGGTTTTGATATTTTAAGATCATGTTTGCTTACTTTTTCGTACCGTCGTTGTTGACGACGAGGCATAAACGATTGCATCTCTCTGCGAAATCGCACTTCAATGCGATCTCAGACAATTCTCATAATTCTAAGAACGTCACAGTCCGATCTCAGGCTTAGCCAATCAAAAATACCTCTAATTTTCCAACATTTTTGACACTGATTGTCTCTGAGACGAGATTGCGACTAGATTTTCAAGATTTTTTTTTACGGGAATTGACCTTCTGAACTCGATTCTAGGTATCAGCAGTGCGATTCTGTAACCATCTCACCGTGAACACTTAGGTGAAGTGAGCTGTCAATAGTGTCAATTCCTAGAACTCACTTTACCTAAGTTTTCACGGTGAGATTTTTACAGAATCATCCGACTGTATCGGATACAACCAATAACCCTCCGCAAATAAAAGACGATCTGTATGAACTGAGCAATCATAGTAAGCTGTTAAGACGTTGAGATCTTATCGGATCTTATCTGTAGTAGCGTTATGGAGTGTAACGAGATTCCATTTTAGATTTCTTGATTGTTTTGTGCACTTTGCGGTTCTATATTGAGATAATAGTGTTTGAGATAATAATCATTATCTTATTACCTACTCCTCTAATATACTCCTCACCTCGTTGGTCTAGTGGTCGCAAGCATTAGTGCTGAGCATGAGTTCCTAAAGGGTGTAATACAGTGTGTTTGTTTTTAAGATAAACGGGTTCGATTCCTCGCTAGAAATATTGATTTTTCAAAAATCCAATGATGCGGTTTTAGTTCTCATCAAAATTGAGGCCGAGATCCTTTGAGTACTTTTCACAATTCCTCATAGTTTCGGATTTAGCCATCCACGCCCACTTGAAAAATTCTTCCTGTATACAGGGTTAGTCTTCAAAGACCAGCCAAATTTAAGGGTGTGGTACAGACTAGAGATGTTACGGATGTCGTTTTACCGGAACCGGAACCGGAATCGGAGGTTTTAAATTTGATTGATCGGAATCGGAACCGCAATCGGAACTGGAATCGGAACCGGAATCGGAACCGGAACCGGGGCGGAGTAGAAGAAAGATGTGTTAAGGGGCCTCCCCTTAAAACATCTTTCTTCTATTTTTTCTAACATCCACAAACAAAACAATAAACTGAGACTTTGTGAGCGCGAGCGTGTATAAAATAAACAAACATTACCCTGGTGACAAGTTAAAACTTTTTTGTAGGCGCTCTAGTCACGTGTATCGCTGCGTTTCGAACTTCGGTCTAACTCCGATTCAAAATTATCGGAACCGAAATCGGAATCGGAGGTGTAAAATTAATCGGAAGTTCCGACTTTTCGGAATCGGAACCGAAGCTCCGTAACATCCCTAGTACAGACCATCGAACTGAATAACATTCTCCATGGGACCAACATCGTAATCGCGAATGAAAATTCAGCCGCCCCATACGTTTAGGTCGAGTAGGTATTGAAATTTTCTATGGGACAGTTGATAAATTTTTCGCGATTACGGTATTGGTACCATGGAGACGTTGTTCAGTTTGATGCTCTGTACCACACCATTAAATTTGAATGGTCTTTAAAAATAAACCCTGTTTATTCGATTCTATCTACCTCCTTAAATTTTCTATCGATTTAGGCTACATAATTATACCTATGTTTGCAATATAGAATTGAGACTAGCCATTTATTTTAAAGTGATCAACCCTGTTTTATTATTTCAAAAGTCCACTGCGCATTTCAACTTTATCCCCAAAGAATACCCTGGGGCTGCATTGAAATACCGTCCACAAATGGCAATACTCAAATATACGTCCATCCTACCCTGGGGAGACGGCCCCTGTACCATTTAATGTTCTGTGATAAATGATAAATTAATGATAAATGTACCTATTATTGTATACAATATATATAACGGAGAAGGTATAATGTGTGTCGTTATTATCAGGCATACTATGTGGGTAGTGTTCGTTATTGCGCAATAGAAAAACCGTTTTGCAGTTCAAATCAGATTATAATTTCACGAACAATTTGATCAAACTAGCAAATTACACACTGTAGGTATACGACACAAGCCAGATACGGAACGCGGGACAGTTTCTGAGCACATGTTGTCCGTACGATGTCCAATGGTCAAGTCCGCCGCTGCACCTCGCTGCTCGCTCTCCTCGACCCCCCCATGGACTCAGGCTAGACTCTGTCCAGCGCCACCAGATAGCGCTGGCGTTCCGAATAGTCAAACGAATGACGTGTTTCCGACATATATATAATAATTATGTTATATTGTATACAATCAAGTATTTTCTAATTAAACAGACAGCTGTGCTGCTGGGGTGTTTGTTGCGCCAGTTTTTGTTCCCAGGGAAAGCACTAGGCAGTGGTGAAGGGCGGGCGTTTTGGGGGACTGTCTTTTGTAATTTTGACGTTCGAAAAGTGCCGATTCTCAGCCTAATTTGAATAAATGACTTCGGATTTATTGATTTTGATTTACCGACTGTCTCTAAAATTTTACACGGCATGAACATCCCAAGTAACATTTAAGCGGAAAAATATTATATTTACCAGCGCATTACCAGCTATAAGCTTAATAAATGATGTACAAGAGTGTAAAAATATGTATAGGACTGTACTTTAGTATAACTGTACAACTGTATACAGTATAGCTGATTAACGGCTGTATAGAGCCAAAATTTTTACCTTTAGCTTTTAAATAGCATTGGAAAATGCTAAAATACAGACCGCGGCGTAAAAAACTGCGTTCAGCAACTTTATAAGACAATAACTGTATACTGCTCTCAAATTATACTTTTATATAACCTACTTCTGCACAAGAGCATTAAATATTGTTATAGCCTGAATATTGGTTTAAAATTACTCTATTGTTCAGCCTTCAAGTTAAGCTTGATAATAGCTGTACAACGGAAATCTAGGATACTCTTAGCAAGCAGTTCCCTTTATAATAGTTTAATTCAATTCTGTCTCATGTTTAGATTTACTCTTTTTTAAAGCCTTATGCGATTGGCGTACATTTTTCCCTTTTTACAGTTTTTCGTGTTTTAGAAGATTAAAGTTATTATTATAGTGTTGGCATACACAATTATCCAGCTTATCGATTATTTTGAAACTAATACATATAACCTAAAATCAGTCTATATATTATCCGATTCCTTGCTCACCGCCTTACGGGCCTTGGATCATAATGAGGTTTTCTATATTTTCAACTGAACCCTAATTAACTGTATTAATGAATATGAATAAGAATTTAAGGCAGCTTCTACAGTACTTAAATACTAATGTACAGACAATGTTACTCTTTAGGCTGAGATACGTTCTTAAATAACGACTCTGTTATGCAAAAAGCTGTATTAAGGGGTACTAGAAGAGCAAGAGCTGTATAAACTAAGGACGCCATTTTATAATAATTTATAAATTGCATTGCAATTTTACGAGATATTCTTTTGTTTGTTTTTGAAATTTCAGTACAAAATTACAAAAGATTTTAACTGTATAGTACACACAATTACGTTTACTATCAATAGAACAGTCCGGGTTACTCTTAAAACTGTTTTCAGATTTGATCACATATTTGTTGTTACAGAAAAAATGTATGTATATTCCTTATTTTGAAGGGGCGTGAGTTTTGAGCTTAAAACTAGTATACATAATCACATAAAAATATCAGTCGCAAGCATAACAACAACGATAAACAGGAGGAGTAGTACCACTTGGTTATTAAATATTTTTTCGCTTATCTTCAGATATGGCACATAGTAAATAAAATGGAGAATGAATTCAACCATGAACACAATTATAATATATTTATTCTTTTATTAAGATTTTCACAAGCCTGAGTCTGTATAAAAGAATAAAAAAGAAAATTAGAGAATGGAAGCTGTATAAAAGTATCTAAATAGTATCTTAGCCAGCCAAATAGTACAGCTATTATGCAGGTGTTATACAGCTAAATCTACACTTAAAGCTGTATAATTTTGGGGCCCATTTCAGAGTTACAAGGGCTGTATAGCTTGCTATACAGTCTTTATACAGCACGTTTAACAGCCTGCAGTAAACAAATAGTCCATAATACAGCTTTTATACAGTTTAAAATGTTACTTGGGATGACAACATCACGCCTGTATTAGGAGGGTTTTTTTTTTACGCAGAAGTTGTGGTTTCCCAGTGTGATATCGGCCGCGACTTACGAGTAACTTTTAAGTCGTAGGTTTAAAATCAGACAGGCGCTTTACTTAGTGGAAATTATTTCAGAGGTCTTCTTATGGTACACCTCTACATAATGTGTGTTTGTTTGTGTTGGACCAATTTTGATAAAACTTTCTATGGAGGTAGCTGACACCCTGGATTAACATATAGGCTACTTTTTATCCCGATATTCCCACCGGATCAACATTTACGCGGGTGAAACCGCGGGGCGCAGCTAGTTATAATATACAATTATAATTATTTCAAGTCGTCATCATCATTTCATCCAAAATACTGTTGGACCTCCCCCCAGAGACGCCACATCGACCAGTCCAAGCATTGAGGTTCCAAGTACAAGTGTTAATTAAGACCCTGGTCTTAATTAACACTCATACTTGGAAGCAGAGCAGCGTGTAGCTACACGCTGCAGCCTGCATGAGCAAACAACGTGTGTGGTACACCTCAGCATTATGTTTGCATGGTATACCGTTTTATTTATTTCAGTAACGGCTGATTTTACCATATCTTTTAATCGTGGAATAAAATTGACATCTGACAATAAAATTCTAATATGGAAAAACTGTCAAAAATTTAAAATTTATATTCAGGATAAGATTTATTCTAAATATAAAAGTTTGCTGGAATGCACCCTAAATTGGTTTAAAAAAAAAACTCTTTCATAAGTCAAAAATAAATTTAACAATAGATAAGGTCGCAAATGCTAATTGTACAGTTGTTCAAGTAAAATCAAACACAGGGTAATTATTAAAAACCTTCAAAACAATCACAGTAGTTAATCAATTACAACCTGTGCATCTTCATCGCCACATGCGAACTATGCGCAACACTGACGTCACGCAAAATCCTCCGCCCCTACCCCTTGTTCGAGCCAGCTCGCGTCACTGAGCCTGTACCTTTAAATTCGTTTCCTAGCAATGCCCTTATTTTTTTTTTTAGGATGGGTAATCATCAAATGACCCCTCCCGCTCTGGGTGGAGCGGAAAGGAGTGTCAGACTCTTACTGACTAAAACCCACCCGTGTTCCTCCCTTAGCCCTTTATGTTCCGGGCCAGCGGTAATCCTTTCGGACAATCCCGCTGACCCGGCAGGCCTCGGCCCTGACGGGCCCCTTCGGTTGATGCTGACATCTCTTTGAGGCGCGCGTGGAACACGTACGCGCCGTTCAGCACGGGTCTGGTCCAGATCGAACGGTGAGCAACCCATTACTTTCCAACCGCAGGCCCGCGCCTACGGTGGCCGGGAGTTGCCGCGCGGCTCCCGACGACCGGAGCGTCTCCCGCGACGGCTGAGACGGGAGGCTCTCTCCCTCAGCCTTCCCGCCGCCTCCTTCGCTAGCATGACTGCTTCGCAGAAGGAGACGACTGCCCCTCACTCGCTCTCGCCCCGGATCATGGCTTGAACCAGGGCCGGACGCGAGAGGTCGACGCCGCTGTCGAACACCGCTAAAAAAAATGAGGGTGCCCATAACGTGTAGTTGCTTAGTTTTTAAAGTTGTTTTTATGTCCTAGGTGGAGGCTATATTTTATTGAGGCACCCACAGCCAAGCCCGGTTAAGTAGGCGACAACCTCCTAGGATGACCTGCGAGAAGCCATATAAAAAAAAACTGATGGCCTAGTCCGAGGATCCTCCCTTTTCTATGGAGGATGAGAGTGAACTTTACACTCTGTTCCTCATACCTCTACAAACCTATCAGTCCTCACAGAAATAAAATAGAAGATCGATATCAAAATAAAATTGATGATTGACACGAGCAGGAAATATTTTTGGCATGAAAACGTGCTACAGTGATGTTCGAATCTGGCATGATTAATGATATTCGATTTCCGGCAATCGGAAAAAAGTACTCAATTATGTACCCACATAGTTGGGTACTTTTCCTCCAAAGCTCTTTGTGTACCTACACAAAGAGCTTTGGAGTTTCAATTTATATTGCAATCCACCACCGTTAAATAAATCTGTCTAACCTTTTTCGAACCGTGTTGGGGTCGGATTTCACTCTTACCGGAAGCAGCTGTATACGACTGCCTATCTGACCTTCATAACCCAGTTACTAGGAACACGGTACCCCTTGGTAAGGCTGGTTGTCAGACTGTTGGATTTCTAACTACCCAAAACGAATGTCAAACATCTGCAAATGACAGCCGAGACAAACGGCTTTATGTGCTTTCCGAGGCCTGGAGGGGTCTCGATATGTAATGTGTGGTGGTCACCCATTCACGAGGCGTCCACGGTAAGCGCAGCTTAACCTTCGATCGACGCGTGCAGCTGTCATTATGGAGCCATGAACCCCACCCCATTCAACCACACACCAGAATTAAGTAAAATTCCTTGCCTAAAAATACTCGATTTGACTCTTGTTTACATTACATTTTAGTACTTTTGACTGGAAACGTATAAGTAGTAATCGATTCACTCACAGTATAATAAAACCTGTTTTCGACGCATCAATCTACACGCAAATATCTTAGTTTGTTTAGTTAAAAGTAATGGTCATTCCATCACTGGTTAGTACGGATCTTAAGCTGTGTATACATCTTCGGGCGAACATAGCGAGCAGAAAACCGTTTGTATCTGAATCACCCAAAGGTTTACTGGTAGAAAATGCCTACGGCATTAAGTGGGCCTCTATAGTATTCAATAAATAAATATACATTTACCGCGAATGTTTGTAGCGAATTCAGTGAACACTTTCATTTTATTACAAAATTAAACAAATATACCCACGGGAAATAATTGGTAGTTACTATTTGTAGCAGTCCGGAGTCTGGGTTTGTGCTCGGTAGTGGTATACGAATCAGTGTGGGGTAGTATTGTTCGTATAGGGATAAGCAGGAAGGGCCTGAGTGTTCGAATGTTATGAATAAAAGTCTTATTTGGTAGCAGGAGTATGTCAATCCTTATATTCAAACATGGGCGTAGCTCATGTAAAGGTTGTCCGCTAAAGTCAATATATTATCTATAGCTAAAGTCAACCATAAGTAGTGCAGGCTGGCAATAATTTAGTTCTGGTTCCATTCGAACAGTCGAGCTTGTTTAGAACGAGGTGTCAAATATTTTATTAGATTTTTTCGGCTTAGAAAAAAAAACAGTGTTTAGTGTTATTTTAGTCGAGAAAATGTAAAGACGTTCAGTCAAAATAAACGTGAAGAAATCGTAACGTTGCTTATTTGATTTCTTATAAGAGCTCATCAGATTCTCACAGTAGGTACTGTAACTAAAAAGTAAAAAATACTTTACTAACTTACTTTGGATCTGTATTTTAGTTTTTGCCACCAACTTCCGAAATTAAAGTTATTTTTCACTTTGTGGTGATTTTTTCGCATGATGGTTGTTTTTTTTTTTTGTAATAAACTTTTTACGTAAAGCACTGTACTATGCGAACAAAATGATCATGCTTGTTCAGTATGTGTGCACTTGGCTTTACACAGCAAGTAATTTTTGGACAGGAAGCTTAAAAATGAGAAAGAATAATTATTTTCAAGATGCACTTTACATAATTTTGCTAAGAGGTTGCCGTTTGAAAATAAATGCAATACTGAATCTGAAGTCGTGGGAAAAAATTTGTTGATAAAAGAAGTTTGTTTGAAAAAGAACGTATACTAGTTAACAATAAATAATTTTATATATCACAATAAAAAAGTAAGCTGTTGGAGAGACAAAAAGTTTTGTTTATTATTTATAAGTAGTCAGGGAAAGTACCTAATTGTTTATCAAATTAACAGCCACTCAAATCGCCTGTATATTCAAATCGCAACTATCATTTTTTTATAGCTTTAAGAAAACGGCTACTTGAAGTAGTGCGTCAATTAGTTAATGGATTAATTTCCCTGTCTGTACAACACTTTTGGCATACCGTTATAATGGCTCAATTTTATATTGTTCGATTAAATTCGAAGAAAAAAATAATCACCAAAAAAGCACACTGTAAAGTAACGTAGTGGTAGGTACCTACCTGGAAATTGGAAAATGTCGTCGAAGAGTTTTTCCTTTAGCTCCTGACATTTTCAATTTTCTCGACCTGATTATTTACACAGTTGTATAAAAAAGATAAAACAATCATCTCTACTCCTTGTAATTCCAAGTCTGTCTTTTAAGATGGTAACATATTTTCTTATAATTTCCACGTTAAATTTCATTCCAAACAGGCGCGACACGACAGGCGACACAAAGGCACCGCAAGTCGCGCAACGAGCGGTGCTTGTGTGTCGCGCGCGATTATATCGCGTATCGCGTCTGTTTGTAGAAGCCTTTAAGGCTCCTTTAAACAGGCGTGACACGCGATAAAATCGCGCACGACACGAAGTCACCGCAAGTCGCGCAACGAGCGGTGCCTTGTAATTTGTATTGCGCGCGATTATATCGCGAGTCGCGCTTGTTTGTAGGAGCCTTTAACGTATATTTGACACATCCCACGGCTACAGGCGTGAATAGGTTTTCATTTGTAAAGATGTGTGCCCTTAATATCCACCTTTAGGTATAAAAAGCTTTTTAGAAATTTTGACAAATTGGAACGTACAACATATCAAGCAATACATTTCCAGTATAAGCTGACTTCTCATTGTACGAAAAATCTATACAATGTAAGGTCAGCTTAAACCGGAAATGTATAGGTTGATATGTCACCGTGTGTACAGAGGTTTAGCCATGTTAATGCCACGTAGATGGCTAGAAGAGTAGGAGTCTTCCAAAGAATCGTTGAATGGAAAAGCTATTGTTTGGACAAAAAAATTAAAACACTAGTGCTTTAGTATGGTGCTTGTCAATCTGACAAAAAATCAGAATGATTGTATGTAAGTACGGTTTTGACGTGACAACGTCTAATAAATCGATGAAGCTGGTTGCACTTACGAAAAAACATGACTCATGTAGCGTTACAATATCCGGAAAACTTGAATTGGTAGTCAATTAGATGATAAATAATTTCGCTGACCTTGGCTATTATTATCATTAAATTCGTTCTTCATCATTATCAAACGTTTATTGCTAGGCATGAGAAAATTTCGTATTTTATTTATAGAATTGATTTACGTATCATCATCAAATATTTTCAACCGTATATTCATATCCATTAGTTCTCTTTCTAGCTTCACGAGAATAAAGGCTCCAACATACAGGCGCGACACGCGATATAATCGCGCGCGACACAAAGGCACTGCTCGTTGCGCGACTTGCGGTGCCTTTGTGTCGCGCGCGATTTTATCGCGTTTCGCGCCTGTTTGAAGGAGCCTTAAACTGATCATCTGATAACATGTTGTTTCAGTAATGATACCTATTTAAATACCTACGTTTTCCTAAAATCGAAAAGGCTGATACCTACATACTTTAGTACCTACTTTTAATAGGTAGGTACCTACCTACCTATACACTACACTACCAATTTTATTGCACCAATTAATGTAACATTTTTGGTGACTCTTTCAATTAGCACCTATAGATTTTCCTAGTTCATCAGGGTTCGCTTTATGTCTTTGATGACGTCATTTTAATTCAAATCTACTCAAGCGTTCACGTTCGTAATGTAAGTGCAAAAGGAACTGAGGGCCAATCCTACTAATTTACAAACTTTGCAATGGTTTACTTTTGCGAATTTCGTTCATGTCAAGGCATGACATGAAGAAAAAGTAAACCATTTTTTTTTTCCTGGAAAAAAGAAAAATAAGAAAAAAGGCATACCATATTATATATAACTCACATTGGCATTGCAACGTTGTCTTTATTTCTAGACTATTATTAGTAGGCTAAAAGTCACCCAAAGGGCAATGGAGAGGGCTATGCTTGGAGTATCCCTGCGTGATCGAATCAGAAATGAGGAAATCCGCAGGAGAACCAAGGTAACCGACATAGCCCGAAGAATTGCCAAACATAAGTGGCAGTGGGCAGGGCACATTGCTCGCAGGACAGATGGCCGATGGGGCTGAAAGGTGAACTATAAATACATAGATAATAGGATATAAAATAATTCTAATGGATAAATTCAATACTTAATAAATAATACATAATTATGAATAACGGATATATTTTAATAAGTAAAACAACAAAAATAAATTATAGCATAATACTTAATAACTGTAGGTATTACATTAATAAAAATGAACAAGTTAAATAAATAACAAATTGATAGATAGACCTGCATATAAAATCTAATAGTAAGATTAATAATGAGATATAAAATAATTCTAACTTATTAGCAAGGAAAATTAATAAAGCGCTCTTCCTCTCTCTACTTCCTTAAAAGCCTTTGCTGTGCCCGACAGGGTCCATATTGATTCTAGTATTTTTTATTTACCACCTGTAATTACATTATGCATTGCAATAAACGATTTGAGATTTGAGGTGGTCCGACGACCTTGTGAAGGCCGCAGGAACCCGTTGGATGCGAAAAGCACAGAACCGGTCGAAGTGGAGGTGCTTGGGGGAGGCCTATGTCCAGCAGTGGACGTCTTTCGGCTGAAATGATTATTATTATTAGTAGACTCATAGGCTCCTGATTAATAAATTGGAATAACTCCAAGTAATTAGTTCTCTCCGACATACCCGCGGAGTCGACACTCATGCGGGTGTAACCGCGGAGCGCTGTTAGTCGGATATATGTTTCACAGGGACAGTTGTAATACAGTACCCGGCGATAAATATTGCACATCGACCTTTGGAAAGAGACAATCGGCTAATTTCGGCTTCGCAGAGCGTTATCTCTGTCGCACGAAATACAAACAGTCCGGTATCTATGAGGAGCTGTTAAAACAATTATTATTTGCTTCTTTTGATAATTATTTTTATTTTTTGTATAAAATACAAAAAAGGTAAAGGTCGATGTGCAATATTTATCGCCGGGTACTGTAATGACAACTTAAAAGAGAGGGAAAGGAGAGTCAAGGGGAAGATTCTACTGAATCTTTTTCGAACTTTGCTGACGACAGAATACAATTTATTACCATGGAACAAGAATAACTGAATAACAAAATACTGGAATTTATCAATGGCATAACATAGCATAATTTAGCCTATAATGTTCCCACTACAGGGAAACAGGCCTCCTCTCTGTGAGACGGAGTGAGCCGTAATCCACCACGCGGGCCTAGTGCGGATTGACAGATGTCACATATATTTTTTTTTTTTCTCTGAAATATTTCATTTCTCAATGACTCAAGTGAAACATTCTCCTCCAAAAAGTGTTTCAAAGCTCGTCCGCAAACAGGCGCGACGCAACTCTAGTAGAACAATTGCTATTATTTGCTATGAAAACTTCATGGATATTGTTGCATGTACACATGTATGTGTGCTTAATATTATTAATATATTAAATAAATATTAGTGACTCTAATCATATCCTACCAGTTAAACCGTTATCGACAACCTGTTTTTCTCAAATTTTTATAAAAAGAGTTTATCATCGAAAGCGGTCGAGCGTAGAATGTTTTTCGTAGTTTAATTCATGGAAACTCATTTATAGTTACTTTACAATTATTGAAATGTAATGGCGAAGTTTATTTTGATATTTGTGAAAAACAAGCCAAACTTTTAATTACTTACTTTCTAGAGTTGCTGAAGTTTTGAATCACTTACACTGACTGACACACACAGATTTAGGAACTCAAAAAAACACTATAGTTTTATTAATTGTATTTAAGGAATAATTATAAGTAGCAACACATAATAATATTAGATTAATAAATCACGGAAAGTTTAATGAAATTCGGGAAAAGTCGATTCAATTCTCCTCGAAAAAACAACTTTCGAACACTGAAGAAAACTGAGAAAGAAGAAAATTCAAAACTTGACCAAAAGTAGTTTACAGTCACATTTAAATTAAAACAAAAAACATACACTGGAACGTCGTATATTTTCCAACACAGTAACTTAAAAAAAAAAACTTGACGAAGCAACGTTGTTAGGAGGAGCACTTTAAAATTTCGAACACCGTGTTCTTCGCGTGAACTTTGAACGGCGACGCGCGGTCGGTCCGACCACCGCGGTCGCTCGAAATCGACTGTACAGCGTCCTATATAGTTCCTAGCAAGCGAAGAGCTTTGAAAGTTCGTAGCGAGCGAAGAGCTTTGCAGCTACTTACGAGTATGGCCGCGCTTTGAAAGCATACTCCATGACCCAGAACAAATTTTAAAACTCTTTCATGAAATGTAGGTTTGCTTTTTTCAATAGGTAAATGAAAAAATATTGAAATAATGTTGTTATTGCGGCACCGAAATGCTAATAAAGAATGTTTACTTTTAAACAAAATACGAATTACTAAATAAAAACCCAAGTAACACAAAATCGATATAATGGAAAAAGTGATGACCAGAAAATTTCTTCTAGCTTCGTTATAGAATTTGAAGGGTTTTAGCAATGTCTTGCTTCTGTATAACAGCATTTTATTAACTTTGTAGTTCCTAAAGCTATATAATCCTCTTTTTCAATCTTTTGTGCAGCTAAAGGTTTTATTTTAGACATAATTTATGTCTCTATACAGCTTCTAATACAGCTGTAAGCATTATACAAAAGTGTAGGCCGTATGTAAGCATTAATTACGGCTTAGGCTATTAAAAAGCATTTTAAAATTCTTTAAAACTGCTCTATGTTTTATAACGACCTTTCGCATGGGTCACAACTGTTTAACGGTGTACATTGGTGCTGTTTTAATGCCAGCTTTTTAAAAGCATTTCATCATAATATTATATAGCCTTTATCTATACAAACGTATAATGACAAGAATTTTAACAAGCAATAAGTCGTATACCGGCATCCGCATGCCTAAAGTTTTTAATTATGCTTACGGCATTTTGCTTTTTGTATCAATAATATTTAAAATTTAATTTTATGGTAAATAGTCCTTTAGAAAGGACTTCAACCTATGGTATTGACCGGCCGGTACAATACAGGTATCATAATGACTAAAACTAAAGATTTCTTCGTAAGAGCATAAGTTTTTTTACAATTCCACATATTTTTATAATATTTTTGTAATAAATAGCTCTTTAATTTGAAGGCGCATGAAATATTTGATTCAAATATATACATACTTTCACAGTAAACTGATACTCGCAACCTTAATTCACTCATAGAGAACAAAAACAAGAGTTTAATTACTTGCCTTGTAGCACTTATATTTTTTTGTTGAAAGTATCCATGTTCTTTTTACACAAGATTTATTAATAATAACAGAAATTAAAAATAATATTTGAAAATGTTTTTATTTTGCCTTTGTAATGGTACAAGCTGTATAAGAGCCGCATTTAACATATGCGCACTGCTTTAACCTGTTTTCACAGCCCATTATAATGCGTTTATCATTCCGGTAGACAACCAATATAATGCTGCTAAAATGCCATTCTTACACTTAAGGCTGTATAATTTGGGGCCCAAATTAGCATTACAAGAGCTGTATAGTGGTTTATAATGCCTAAATGTAACTTCTTATAAAGCTATAATAATATGCTAATTCTGTTATCCATCGATTATAAAGCTATTTTGTGCTACTTGGGAAGGTAAAAAAGTTACTCCTACAAAGTTACTTACTTTGGTTTCTTAAGAAAGCGGTAAAAGGTCACACAAGAATGGCTGTCTAAAAATAGTGTTTTTTGACACCCCAATGAGAACACCTGGATGAGGTCCCACGCTCCTGTGCCAGACAGGAGTGTGGGGATTTGGCACAAGAACAGAAGGGCCCCAGCAGTGGGAGATGTCAGGCTTTGGGTGATGATGATGAATGTCAATGAAATCACACTATTATTATAAAGACGAAAATTGGTGAGTGTGTTTGTATGTTTGTTACTTCTTCACACACAAACGGCTGAACGGATTTAGATGAAATTTGGCACACAGATAGTTTATAACCAGGATTAACACATAGAATATTATGCTTTTAACTCAATACTCTAATAGGGGTGTGTGAGGTCTTGCTAATTAAAGCTTGGTATTTGTTGAACTTAATCTTCCCACCCGTACGCAAAATACGCGCATTGACGTGGAGTTGCGGACACCAGCCCGTATTACTTAATACTTATTACGTATTACCTATATGTTGCTACTGTATGTATGCTACACAAGTATTTGTTGAACTAATATTCTGTAAAGGCTCCTTCAAACAGGCGCGACACGCGATATATTCGCGCGCGACCCAAACTCACCGTAAGTCGCGCAACGAGCGGTACCATTGTGTCGCGCGCGATTATATCTCGTGTCGCGCCTGTTTGTAGGAGCCTTTATGATATTAGTGTGACGTGATATTATCAAAGTGGGTATAGACTAGTGAGTCTATACCCACTTTGATAATATCACGTCACATATAAAATTAAATGAGGCGCAAAAAGTCTGTCATACACAGTGGTGTGTGACAGACTTTTTGCGCCTCATTTAATTTTATATTACTTAGTTCATTTTGTTAGACATGAAAAGGCGCAGCGGATCGTCTGTCATCTGCTTCAAACCTAATGATGATTAATTGTCACATAAAAATTATGCCTCTTAGATCTAGTGATCGCAAAGGCGACTGCCGAGCGTAGTATACTGGGTTCGATCCCCGAATCGGAAATAGTGTTGTTGGGTCTTTTTGGTAGCAGTCTGGAGTGTAAATAGGCTCAGTTAAGTAGAACAGCCTCTTTATTATGAACTTATAAGAAGTTAACAAGATTAATTATTAAGAAATTGCATCGCATGATTAGGTATGTTCTCTTTTTCGGTATCTCGGAATTGGTCGGTTTACCATGTAGGTACAGATTATTTATCGAAATTTAATTGTAAATGTTTTGTTTGTAAACATTTTAAAAGAGTAACGATGGAGTTTCTTGCCCATTCTTCTCCATACGAACACTACCTTTTGGAAGGGGCGACTAGAAACAATTCAATTTTACTGTAAGTTTTGACGTTCAAAAGTGCCTTTAATGTGCCTATTTGAAATAAATGATTTGACTTTGACTTTGTTGCAATTCACAATTTTTCGATACTTTATAATCTCGCGAGATAGATTATAAACTAACTATGCTAGTAATATTAGACAGTGACATTAACATTACAAACTCAAATGCATTGTACAGGCGATGTTTTTCAGCGACATTTTCCTTGTCAACCAATCGTGATCCCATAATCTTATCGAGTCGTTAGATCATGCACATAGATTTGGTTGTTTTTCCGGAATCCATTTTTAGATCTCCCCTGTGACCTTGGCCCAGATGCCGTCTTGAAGTTGTAAAGAGGTGAAGGGGGTAGCGTAGTCAGCATCCGACGTAGATGTGTAAACAAAAACAAAAGATGTACTCTTGGTGTAGTATATTAGATAGAACGATTGGATTCAGTAATACGGGTCGCGGTACGAAAAACTTAAGGGGTTTACAGGACCTAAACACAATGAATTCAATGAATTCAATGTTCATGATTGCACCTACCACTATTTGTCTCTGCATCACCCAAAGGTTGACTGGTAGAAAATGCCTATGGCATTAAGTCCGCCTCTGTACATTTATGTGCTTGAAGTATTAAATAAATAAACACAAAAACGCAAGTTTTAGTAACCACAAAAGTATATGATCGACTACAGTAAACAAAATCAGAAAAATATATGATATTCTTCAGGATACATGCTAGGTAGATAGTGTGTTGAAAACATAATACAACTAACTAGTTGTATTATGTTTTCAATTATTATTTATTTATTATTATTTATTTTTCTATCGTATCAAACTTGATACGATAGAAAAATATCATGAAGATACCTCTAAAAACTTTCTTGTTACAATAAAAAACATACTAATATACACACAATCATTCAGATTTTTTGTCAGATTATTCTACGAGCAACATACTAAAATACCTACTAGTGTTTTATTTTTTTAGTCCAAACCATAGATTTTAGACGAAATGACATAGTCACAGCACACAGGTTCGTTCCGGCCACATGCCGTTCAGAGGTTTTGCATTTCTAATGAAAAAAGTCAGTTCACCTAATTGCGAATTTTGTGATGGTAAAACAGAAGATGTGCAACACGTCTTAATGGAGTGTGGTAGGAATGAACCAGAAAGATGTAGATTATTAAGGAAATTAAAATTAAATATGTAAACTAAATGTAGGCATATTAACCAACATATTGGCTCAACCTTCGTCACAAGAGGCAAAAATGATTTACACTTTAGTTAATAATAACAACAGTGGTATTTGTATAATTTCTTTAGTATTATTATAGACATAATGATTACTTTGTATTAGTCATAGATTAAGTTATGATGGAACTGGCATGAACTGCGTTCAAAAGTTCCTAAAAAAAAAACTAATTTGATACGATAGAAAAAAATCATGAAGATACCTCTAAAAACTTTCTTTTTACAATAAAAACCATACTAATATACACACAATCATTCAGATTTTTTGTCAGATTATTCTACAAGTAACATACTAAAATACTAGTGTTGTAATTTTTTAGTCCACAGAATAGATTTTTTGTAATTAAATAACTAGTTCTCAGAGATTAGCGCATTCAAACGAACGCTTCAGCTTTATTAAGGCTTCTGCAAACAGGCGCGACGAGCGACACAAAGGCACCGCTCGTTGCGCGACTTGCGGTGCCTTTGTGTCGCGCGCGATTTTATCGCGTGTCGCGCCTGTTTGAAGGAGCCTTTATTAATATAGGTAGATATAGATTAAATAACAGGCACAATTAAACCAATTAACGACTTTTTAGGGTATTTAAATTAAAAAAAAAACCATATAAGTACGTCAAAAGGGTTGTGACAATATAAAAATGTTACACCTCTTCGAACTAGCTCTCATTAACAAAGTTTGTAGAGTATATCGTGCGATAAGGAACATCGTTCAAAAATAAACGTGATGTTTGTGCATACGAGATGACGTGTCTGTACACACGGCTACACATCCAGCTATAAAATAAAATAATAAAAATATTTATTGCAATTACATAAAATGCTTTTCAACACACTTGCTCGTAAAATGGCTCTTAATGAACTGCTTTTAGGTCCATAATGCAGTGTACTAAAAACGCGTGCTTTTTACTTTATGTTACCGCACTAGTGCGGTAACGCCACAGATAACTATTTACTAGTCGGAGATGTGCGCTTTTTTAATCTCATCAAAGAAACTTCATGCCAAAAGGAATCCGCAGACCATAATTTACTTTTTTTTAAAATAGTCTGAATTGTCCTTGGTCCCAAAATTAACTAAAATTTATTTAAGTACGTTAAATTGTCCGTGGTCCCTCCCGGAACCAAACGAAAAAGACCCTGACTGACGTTCTATTATTGCGGATTTTCACTGAACAAATGTATATTTCTCTATGCCAATAGCGCATTCTAATTCCATACTAACTAAACTACAATTTGACATACGACAACACTACGATCTGTCTAAACATTATTTTGTGTTTAATACATTTTTATATAGACTGTTTAGCGGTTTTGCCGCTGCCTTTATTTACACCTGCGCCCCATTTTCCTTATAATAAAAGTCTGTTTTTTTCCTCGCAAGTGTGTTGAAAAACGTCGTATGAAACGCGTGTGCATTTATAAAGGGAATGCGATTGATAAATAAAATCCAAAATTCTTAATGCTAAAAATAAAGTAAAAAGAAAATACAAAAAGGAGTGAATACAGTTGTGTGATGTATGCGAGTGAGTTTTTGAGTGTGTGTGTGTTTAATAGTGTGAGTCTATATAACATTTCCAGTATTAGCTGTCATCGCATTATATTTCTTGTGTTTTTGTTTAGTGTTTGTGTTTACTAACATAGTCGTAAGTTTTAATCTTATCCCACCAAAAACATAATTAAATGTAAAAAAGGAGAGCCAAGTTCAATAAAAAAATTATGCTTGGCTGTGGGCTTCGCCGCAAAAAGAATGGAGATCTAAATGTGTGAGTGCCAAGTTCTATGCAAAATCGAAAAATATGTATTTATAGGAACAAAATAACATTATGAACAAGTATTAAACTCTATTTCTTTGCTTTATTGGATACCTATAACAATTGCTGTTATTTAAAAATGTGAGATCTTAAAGTAGGTTAGATTTGACTTGGCCAGTTTTCATTACATCAGTCATTTTATAAAGTTATTCAACATTTTAATTCTGATAAAAACTTTAAGGTAAATTCTATATAGAATAGAATTTTTTTTCTATAGGTTTTTCATACAATCAGAAGTCAGGTTAAACTGGTTATGCGTAGCTTGAGATGTAGCCGTGTCCGTACATAATTGAGGAACTTGTAATATGGGGCAATATTTGTTCTTTCAAAAATAATTATGTACCTACGTGTAACCTCTTTTATTAAATTCGGTTGAGTAAAAGGTTATACTAACAAAATTATTTATTTGTAACTAGCTGTAGCCGCGACTTCGTTTGCGTGTATGTCGAATGGGTTTTTTTTTGCGCGGTACCCTAATTCTTTTTCTAAAATAAAAGCCTATGTTATTCCTACGTCATCTATTTGCCAATGAAAGTCCCGTCAAAATTGGTCCAGCTGGTTCGGAGATTAGACGCAATAAACACAGAGACAGACAGACTAATTTTTTTTTTACCGTATAAGTACTTTCATATACTTAGGTACATAAAAGCTGTTATTGTGACATTAGAAAAGACACTTCAATTTTATTTATTTGTATGTGGTGTGTATAGATGTAATGTCCTATCTATCTTGGGTATCAAAATCGATTACTCCGAGGATTCCTGCCCGATTTATTTCGGGAACCTCGCCGATTGGTCCCACAAATATTTCATTAACTTTGGTAGAGCAGTCTTTAAACAATTTATTGGCAATATTAAAGGCCTATTCAGACCTAAGCGGTATTCGCTACCGTCTGCGGCAGAGAAAACCCAGTGGGTATGCGGTAATATTACTGTTCAGACCTAAGCGGATTTCGCTATCCTTGTGGGTAGAATAACGCGCGGTAGTCGAGTTTCGCCGCGGTACTTGATACTAAATACCTGAGCGAAACCCGCGCGGTATGTACCTCTACCCACAGCGGCAGCGAATATCGCTCAGGTCGCTCTAGCCGCGGTACTTGATACTAAATACCTGAGCGAAACCCGCGCGGTATGTACCTCTACCCACAGCGGCAGCGGATATCGCTCAGGTTTGAATAGGCCTTAAGCGTTTCAGTCTTTTCCTTTTCATATTTAGTGGCTGTCGTACCGACATTCGACAAACCTAGTAGGTACAGACGCCATCACATCAAGCTACTACAATCTGTCAAATTTCTTTAATAGATTTTCAACTTTATCACTACAATATTATAAGGTTCAAGGTTGATTGGGAAAATTTTAGTTTCGGGTAACTTGATGTGCTGCCGTCTTTTTTTTCTGGCGTCTGTACCTACTTTCGCTGTAGTAGGCTAGGCCCACTTGCCTAATAAACTGCCTTGTTGGTCTAGGGTTCGCAAGCGGTACTGCTGAGCATGGTTCTTTGACGTCCCGCTGACGTGGCGGTGGACAAACCGCCTTATTGAGATTTTCTATTAGGAATTTCTCAGACCTAGCCCGGAATCTGGATTTTTTGTTCTGGGTTTTATGGCAATAGCCTTGCCCCGATTTAAAGATAACTGGAGTAATATTATATGGGTGTACTATAGGTTCACCTCTGCCGTACCCTTCGGGAATTATAGGTGTTATGTTATGTTACTTACCTAATAAACGTTGGTCCAATGAGTTCTAAGGTCTATTCAAATTAATGTTGGCAATTGATGTTATTTCAAGTTAAACAAATATCAACTTTATTTCAATGGTAGATAATTAAGTTGATTTCAGAGGACTAGCACAATAGTGCTAGAAGAAGAATCGCTGAACATGCCGTAAGAAGTTTTCACTTAAAAAAAAAGAAAAAACGGAAATGCAGCGCTGAAGCAATAAATAGGTACCACCAATAGAGCTCCTAAATTGCCAAGCATGATGCAGTCGCAAGCTCAATAATACGCTTGAACGCTCCAATGGCCCTGCGCTCAAAAATTACGACCATAGTGTGGCCCATGTTGCTAGCGTTCCAAATAGAAAAAATATACCACGAAAATAAATAAAAAACATGAAACTCCAACGGTATATTTCCATATGTTAAAGCTGTCTTTAGGGAAAAATGGTTTTTTGATACTCGCTGCCTCAACGCATTATTCGTGTTTTTGTGAAACCGCGCGTTATTAAAATATATTTTCGCGGAAATCTACTCGAATTTACTAGTTGTTTCGCGAAAGTACAGACGCCAGCACATCAAGTTACCATTATCTGTCAAATTTCTTCAATAGATTAACAGGCGGAATAACAGTATTTTGCAGTTACTAGGCGATACAAAACCCTTTGTAAGACTGGTTCGGGCTTCTGACGACCCGTAACGACTGTCAAAGAGCCATCAAAGACAGCCGGAACCAACGGCCTAACGTGCTTTCCGGGGCACAGAGGGGTCTTGGTATTTAAAAATGGTCACCCATCCACGGACCAACCGCGGCAAGCGTAGCATAACCTGATCGATCGACCCTTGCGGCTGTTATTGATCCATGAGCCCCTATACCTTATATCATAGGAATTTCGCGTATTTGAACATCGTATTCAAATACACGAGCGGAACATTGTCGAAGAGTGTATGAGCACGTACAATGCGCGCCACGAAAGATGAGACTTGACCCCGCCTCCCCCGCTCTTTCCGCCGCCCCTATGACGTCCGGTCCCGTCCCGCACTCAGACCTAGGGAATGCAATCTCGTACGAGATTTCCGCCTAGCGAGATCTCGCGAGACTCAAAACCCAGTCTCGCGAGATCTCGCAAATTACGGGATCTCGCGAGATTGGAAGAATCGCAATTAAAACATATGCAAATGCTTGTTTTAAGAACTAGTAATTGACATGATATGTAATTAAATAGAAACTGCGTTGCTTAGTTATAAAAATAATGTAAGTTTTATTTTAAAAATCAACAGAGTGCTTATTATTTTGTCTCTAACTCTAATAACATTTGTTTATGGCTATAATTATTATTATACCTACTGTAGCTAATCAGTTCAAATTCTTACAATATTGGTAACAAAACAATAATTATCTATATTTAGTCTTTTGTAAATTATTACTTTAGTTTCAATAATTAAGAGTAATAGGAACATTACTTATGGTAAATAAATACAACAAAACAAAAACATAACTTCACAAGTTCTTAAATAAATGTTGTGAGATCGTATTAATCAAATAAAAGAAGCTTAAAGTAGAAGTCAGATGAAGTTATCAAGGTACGGAAAGGCAAGTTAGTTTGTCTGAAAATGGCTTCTCAAAATACACATCATGTCGAGAGTATCATCTGACAGACGACTTCTGATTTTGCATGCCAAATACCCTGCTGCTGAAGAAGCTCGTTCTGCCTCAGCACTTGTGGGAACCACAGTTGAGAGGCAGTTATGTACGAAGTTTAAAAGTTCCCCTCTTACTCCACCAGCTTCGTACAAATTAATTTCTTTTTTTATTAAAATGTCTAAAGTATTTGTTGTAGAATTTGTTCTAATCGTTGTTCTAATCTAATGTAATCTCGTTATCTCGCGAGATCTCGTACGAAATTTGACGAGATACAATCTCGTAAAATATGGCCGGGATCTCGCGAGATCGGGATCTCGGCGAGACGAGATTGCATTCCCTACTCAGACCCCATACCGCTAAAAATACCTAAAATCGTGTACTGCGCAAGTCAAACCACGTGGTGTGTCAAGTCTCATCTTTCGTGGCACGCATTCTATGTATGTGGCTTAGAGTTTTTTGGTACAGGATTTACGTAACTTGCACATTGTAATTATTAAGTTTTTTCATGTAGGGCTTAGTTGTGACCAAAATTTGGTCGTAGGTACTCGCATCATCCTGCTTCAGCAAAATCTCGTCTGCGACCTAACAGTGAACTTTCTTCATTCATAACATTTTTGCCTCCGATTATATAATGACTAACTTTTCCTACGGCTTTGCTTGACTGCAGGAAGCTTTAAACTACGACTTATCTTTCACTGGGTTATAGGTAGGATTATGGTTGGTTTATAGGAGCTGCAATGATAGTATTGCAACACTCTCTATTACATAATATGAGTGTTTATTACTTTGGGAAACAGTAAAAGTGCTAACAAAATTAGCACCAACGTGTCATCTAACGCAGTGGTTTAAAACCATTACGGGTGGTATATGACCACTTGCTGACATGTGTCTTTCGCTAAATTCTTACTCCCGCTTGCACTATATTAATGACTAAAGGCGTTAAGCGCTAACCATACATCCCTCAACGGGATCTTCCTTCAGCGGGGCTATATACGTCTCTCTGCGAGCCCACATATCTCAGTCAAGTGACGAAATTAAACTTGCGCTTGGGTCGCAACTCGCACCAAGTACTCTACGCAGGAACGATTGAGTTGAGCGATGAGTCGCACTGTCGTAATGGGCGATGGCTTATGCTGTTTTCTACGAGTTTCCATTGTCAGGGATCATTATATAAAACCTAATTTAGTCTATCTCTGTCATCTTCAAACAATTGAGAAATATAGTGATGTTATAAATACTTCAATCTCATGATCTATAGCAATGATATTACGACGATTAATCCAGCAGGACTTTGAAATCAATTCCTATAAGATGTATTTTTAATTCTGAAAATCACCTTTTACAATGCGTGCCACGAAAGATGAGACTTGACCCCGCCTCCCCCGCTCTTTCCGCCGCCCCTATGACGTCCGGTTTCGTCCCACACTCAGACCTCATACCGCTAAAGATACCTAAAATCGTGTACTGCGCATGTCAAACCACGTCGTGGTGTGTCAAGTCTCATCTTTCGTGGCACGCATTGTACTTGCGGAGCAATTACGTATCACATTTTCAATTAGAATCGGTTTCATTTTGACAGTTCAACAACATTCATTGAATTATTTACGTGTTGAGCTGACAAATTTTTCGAACTTACGAAGAAATGGATTAGCAATTTGCTTCAATTTTATTCAGATTCCAAATTATAGTGTGTTACGCAATTAGGGTGCTATTACTGTTAGCCTGCATCATCCCACTGCTGGGCAAAGGACTTCCAGCTCTTTCGATCCAGGGCTAAAGTGGACCACTGGTCGTTTGTTTTGTCCAGCTTGTCCCACCATCTTCTACGGGGTCTGCCACGACGCCTTCTACCTGTGTCAGGACTCCACGTGGTGGTTATTTTGGCCCACAGCTTATTGGGCATACGGCAGACGTGGCCCGCCCAGTCCCTCTTCAGCTAAGCAGAAAACCGCTTCCAAAACACAGATTACTAACGTTGCTCAAAGGAGCAACGTTAGTAATCTGTGTTTTGGAACGCAGTGTGGTGTTGCGAATAATTTGGTCTGTCAATTTGACGCCTAGAATACTGCGCTCCATTGCACGCTGGCAAACCTTGAGTTGGACTTTTACCTACATGATTTTTTTTGGAAAATCTTTGTCATGTTGTCAAAAACGACGAGTATCGCTTGCACGATTTAATGCACATACCACAGAAGTTTACGTATAGTACACTCACAGTTCGCCAGGCAGGATTTAGTCACTCTAAAACTGACTTGTACAAATCGTATTAGTACAAGTACCTACCTGCAAATTATTGAAATGGACAATCAAAAGATGGTTCCTTTAATTTTATTGTTCATTTCATTTATTGTTCCTTAATCAAAGGAACCACCTCACCAATAACGACTGGTGAGGACCACCTCACCAGTCGTTATTGGTGAGGTGGTTCTTTGTTTTAATGGCCGATAGAACATAGACATTATTTCATAGGAAGTTCAAAGAAAGGACTAAATTTCATCCCAATTTTGAAGTTTTAAACAATTCATGGACATTAAATTGCTTCAGGGCCCTAATTTACTATGACCACATAACGATTCCTTACTTCAAAGCCACGTCAATTCCTTTTTTAATCATGACAACTGCTATTAACGTATTCTCTATGACACAATGGCGTGATTTAAGCTGTCAAAATACATGTTGTCCGTACGGTTGACATTTCCATTCCTCACCGTTAACAAGACACGATATTGACGTGGTTTGCACGTGGTAAGATTGCGCGGGGAATACACGTAATACAGAAGTGGGGCCCTGGTTTGTATCATGTATTCCCTGAAATGACAATAAAGCGTCAAACGCAAACGCAACATTTTTAAACGAGTTCCCGTCAATTTTCTAATATTTTATTGGGACTTTAGCTGTACTTATTAAACTTCAGGTTCTCTATGACTTGTTCCTCAGTACAAAAAGATGTTATTTAATAGAATAGAAATGCTAATACCGCAATCATTTGAAAATTTTACAGTTTCGGGAAGCTCGATGTGCTGGTGTCTGTACAAACAGTGACCTCCTCTAATATAAAGACAATCAAACCATTGCCAAACAACACAGACATTCGAAAAACAGTTTTCTTGTCCATTAATTTCGGCATTCATTTCCTCGCGCTTGGCTCAAACTTCGTAATAAAAGTTTTCAGTTCTATTGTTTTTCTCATGTTTTTGTATATTTTTTTTCAAGACATGCCTCTGTTTATGCGAGCGATCAAGTTAAAATTATTTCTTTGCTGCTGTATCGAATTAAAGGAGATTATTTGGTTGGTTTTTTTTTATTTTTTATTACTGGCATTTGAATTTTTTTTGCTATTCGGTTTTATTAGGTCAAATAATGGTTCTATCTAAATATTCGTTTTTGACGTTTTCCTTCACCGTTTTGAGAGCACTGGTGATGAAATGAAATAAAGTAATAAAGGCCTGGGTTCGAACTCGTGGGCTGCAGGGGAGGAGGAGTGTTGGTATTGCGTTGGCCGCTCTCCCTATCCTCTGCAGCCGAGGATTGGTAGATGGCGGGGCCAATGACCTGACCCGTCGAGGGGGGACCAGGGGTGCCCAGACACGGGGTCGTCTGGCGCTCATGTGCTGGTTTGGTCCCTGGGGTGGTCACGGCGCACCAGAACACAATAGCACGGTATCCGGTAACGGACAGCCGCGGCGGGTTCACGGATGAGTGCTAACGCGTGCCCGTGTTCCCGCCGTAAGCGGCAGAGGAGGACGCCGTGGAGTTTTAGTGGGTTGGAGTTCCACATGGCTGCACTATCTCCCCGTGGTAGTGCGGAATGCATGAGCATTTCTCCACGTTAAAAAAAAAAAGGGTTCGAACTCGTGACCGACTCGAAAAGTTGAGGCCGCTGCCACTGAGCCACTACTGTTCCGGGCCACCACTGCTCGACTAACGGAGCTTATTAGATTGAAATAACCAAAAATCGATGCAGGACTTTCTCTTTACTTTTATGGCAACATTTTGCAAAAAAAAAAACATATACCTCTATACTACCTGTACCCGCATATCTGTATCCAGCCATGCAAGTAAATAGGAATTACAAGTACAGGATGACTAATATTATAATTTTAATGCCTACCACACACAATCACACTAATAATATTATGAAGGCGAAAGTTTGTGAGTGCGTGTTTATATGTTTGTTACTTCTCCACGCTCAAACGGCTGGACCAATTTTGATAAAATTTGGTATGGAGGTAGCTGACACCCTGGATTAACACATGAACTTTTTATTCCGATATTATTATACGAGAAAACAAACCCCAACCAGATATCACGGATGCTATTATCAGAACTGCTCCGCAAAGAGCACCTCAGCAATGTTTCCCTGTCAGATTCTATATAACGTTTATCAGAGGGGGTAAGAATTTACCTACCTGTTAGTCCACGGTATTTTTGTTATCCTACATTTAAAGAGAAACCATTATTTTCTGACTTTTCTATTTACGAGCGGAAACACATCCTAAGTGCAGGAAAGGCTTCAGTAGTAAATATCTTTCTTCTTGCATTAGTATGTCAAAGACATTGAAGGTTATGGGCGATCAAATAGTTGTTTTATGTAAAACTATTTCAAAGTAAGCCCTAAATCCTTAACATACACAAATTACCTAAATGGCTAAAGTATAACAGACGTACAATGCGTGCCACGAAAGATGAGACTTGACACACCACGTGGTTTGACATGTGCAGTACACGATTTTAGGTATCTTTAACGGTATGAGGTCTGAGTGCGGGACGAAACCGGACGTCATAAGGGCGGCGGAAAGAGCGGGGGAGGCGGGGTCAAGTCTCATCTTTCGTGGCACGCATTGTACGGGTCGATTGAAAGTTATAAGCGACGCTTGCCGCGGACAGTAAGGGGTTGGGTGACCATCCATTACGTTTAGACCTCTCTGTGTGCCTCGGAAAGCATCTTGAGCCGTTGGTCCCGGCTGTCATTCGTAGATCTTTAACGGTCGTTACGGGTTAGAAATCTGATAACCAATCTTACCAAGGCGTATCGTGTTACCCAGTAACTGGGTTATGGAGGTCACTATAGGCAGTCGCTCAATATAAAATACTGGTATTCAGCTGCATCCGGTCAGACTGGAAGCTGAACATAGTTGGGAAAATGCTAGGCAGGGGGTAATACACACATTGCCTATCTTTTCTGTGCTGTGAGAATTTGGCTGGTTATCTCACAGTAGTTTTTCAGAAATCAATCTAACGTTAAGAAACATCTGTGAGTGCGGTTGTAAGACTCTTTATCTTAATTATCCATCAGCGTAAGAACACGTTTCATTACTAACAACTAAACTCAGCTATATTCATTCGCTGAATTGCTGCCATTTGTCGTAAAGGTTCGCTTACACGGGCAACTAAAGTTGCCCAATTCTTGGCAATTGATTGAATTGATGATCAATGACATCACGGCATCACCGAACAATTTACTGTGAAATCAAAACTGTAGCAATTGTTGCCACAGAGACTACGCCATATTGAACGATAGGGTGCAACTTAAAACGAGGAGTATATTAGCAACAAAACTTTGCTTTTGTGTTTTGTTTTATGTTCTTAGTGTCAAAAATTTAAAAACATGATTATTGTGATACTCAAATAGGGAGTCGAACCTGTCTGTCCTACATACAGATTACTCGGTGATCTAGCTAGGAGAACAGCGCTTCATCCAACAATTCGTGTGTTTACCATGTAATTAATAATGCATACTTTGTAAGCCCCTCGTGTGCTTACTACAAAATCTTTATGCGCCTAAATATTTTTTTAATTACCATGAACTTGTAGAAGAAATTTTTGCCGTGTAAACAATCGCGACAAGTCCATAGAAGTTTTTCAAGTACGAATTGCTTGTGGATGTCAACTTCTGCAAAGTTTGTTGCTCACCTTAACTTCACTTTATGGCTAGTTTATCAAGCTGATATCCCAAAGCCAAAGTCCTATATACGCCTAAGCTTTTATAATACTATATTTTAAGTTAAAAAAAAATGTTCTGATGTAAGTGTAATTTCAAAATCCTTGCTTATTGAGAAATAAATTCCTTCACCATGTATCGCTTCCTTAATTGCTCAACTACCTCCTTGTTGCCGGCAATCAATAATTGCTGAAAAAGTTGCCCGTGTGTACACAGCTCAACGTCTATGCTCCTCCTTAATTTAACTACACATGTACCTACCTACTAAATCCTATTCACGGCACGACTATTAAAACGTCGTAAAGTCGTCGACTGATCTGCGACAGTACGACAGCTGTGAAACAACAATAAAGTTTATAACAGAGCTTTGTTTCGTCGATTGGATAGTAGTGTTGTCAGCAGTCTTGTTTGCGTGGGATGGACGTGATCCAATTAAAATTGACAGTCGGCAACAAAAGTTGCTGATCGGTGGTAATTTTTAATCGACTTTTAAAAAGAGGGGGTTCGATGTTCGTCTGTATACAGCGTGTCGTTTTGATGGCGACATTACTTAAACACACCTATACGGTTTTGTGTTTTCATATGTTAGAAAAAATTGTCTGTTCAACAACGTAAATAACGCAGTGAATGATATTGAACTGCCAGAATCGAAGCTATTGCTACTGATATGATAGTGTGTAACTCAATTATCTACCCCGCAATAGTAGTAGAAATAAAGAAAAAAGAACCCATATTTGTGGTAAACATGACGCAAAGAATGAACATAAACACAAAAAACTGGCCATGTGCGAGTCGGACTCGCACACGAAAGGTTCTGTACCACAAAGCAAAAACGCCGAAAAAAACACGTTTGTTGTATGGGAGCTCCCCTTAAATATTTATTTTATTCTGTTTTTGGTATTTGATTTTATAGCGGCAAAATTTCAACTGTTTAGCTATCACGGTTCATGAGATACAGCCTGGTGACAGACAGACAGACAGACGGACAGTGGAGTCTTAGTAATAGGGTCCCGTTTTTACCCTTTGGGTCCGGAGCCCCAAAAAGGAACAGGTTGGGGGAAAATATGTATCACATTCACGATAGAGCCCAGCGCTGGTTTGAAGCAGAAGAATATCAGTAGGTGTAGTACCTACAAGTGAAAAGTACTATTGGAGATCATAAGAGTAAGCAAGAAGCTGAAGTGCTAGTGGGCTGGACATGTTAGTCGAAGGTCCGATGGTGGGTGGAGCAGACGAGTCCTGGAGTGGAGACCATGTATCCGCAAGCGTAGTGTGGGACGCCCCCATCTAGATGGACCGACGACCTCAAAAAGATGGCTGGGGCAGACTGGATTCGAAAAGCGAAAAACAGTTTGTTGTGGCGCAGCGTGGGAGAGGCCTATGTCACGGTAATAATATCATACAGTATTTCGACTTCATACAAACGATACTGTATGATCTTTATACTGTGCCTATGTTCAGCAGTTGTCTGCGATAGGAGGGTGATTTATCAGATTAGTCCATATATGGTATCTAAAGAAAGAAAGAAAAAGTATTTATTGCGACTCGTACAGGAAGATCACAAACTAAACTAAACACTGCAAAATAAAAATCCAAGTTATATAAAAAAAAAGTAACAAAAGGAAAATGAAACAGAAAGTCCTATACGAGGCCAAAAGGCTCCTATCTCAGCATGATGCTACGACATTTAAAAAATAAATGTTGCAGCGTGTATGTATGGATGCTTTTATGTAGTACCACACACCTTTTTTAATCATAAAACTACCAACAGTGATTTCATTAAGCGGCATACAACAAAGGTCAATATTTGGCATAATTGCCCAAATTGTATTGACTTAAGGCCTATCTTTGCTTAATATACCTATTCAAATAATTCGTGAGTAAATGCTGAAATTTATTTATGAAGTGTTTATTTTATATTAATAACAGATGTAAACTAATGTTTTGTAGTAGAGATTCATATAAAGCTGTGAATTGTGGTGTCCTAATTTACATAGGATACGAACTTCTGAAATAAATTAGACTAATACGTGATATAATCAAAGTGATCACATTTTAGAGATTAGTTTCAATGCTTAGACGAGTCAATAGATTTTTACATTAATCTATTATTATCTATCAGAATCAGGTTTTATTACAAAAAAATACGCACCACCACCAAACATCACAAACTGATAAAATGCATGAGCAATTAATTTAGCTAATCACTTGGCACCGAGAAAACGCAATACTGAGGTGGAGACGTCCGACCCCGTCGGCTGTCAATCCAAAAGAGCACAGAGCATGTAAAACTTTAAGAGACGGAACTTAGAGCATTCGGTTTTAAAAAAATATAGCTACCAACATAACACTTCTAAGTAGTACTGACAATGACAATCGTGACGTTGACGGGAAGAACTGTCATAGATAGGGTTGCGCAACGCATCGTATAGAAATCAATAAACTTATCGATATTTAGAGTTCCATATTTAGTGCTCCAAAACTAATTTATTTTATTATAAAAATTGGTAAAATAAAACACTGATTCTGCATTTATTAATTTATATAAATTACTAGCGACCTGACCCGGTTTCACACAGGTAGCCTGATCGCTACCAAACTTCACAGGATCACCCGCTGGGCTAATCTGATGATTGTCTGAAAATTTCATCAAAATCGCCCCAGCCGTTGCTGCTTATGCACTTTTTGTATTGACAGATGCACCAGTTCTTCATTACCAACTGCTTTTAGCCACTCTTGACAGCTGGAAGA
Source organism: Luperina testacea (assembly GCA_927399505.1). Lineage (NCBI taxonomy): Eukaryota > Metazoa > Arthropoda > Insecta > Lepidoptera > Noctuidae > Luperina > Luperina testacea. Next base: position 4,272,379 of record OV656774.1, read on the forward strand.
CACAAAATATAAAAGGTTACTAATTCTAACTGACTATGTTTAACTGTGAATTTATTCAGTGTGATTTAAAATTAAGAAAACACCGAATTTACACTATCAGCACAACTAAATGGAATAGAATAATTATATACTCAGAATATGAAATTCTACATTTATTTCATATCTAGGTACCTACATAATGGTGTCACAGATAGATAATTTCTTAGACTCTCTGACCCATTTCTTTAGCAGTCAACCTACTTAGACTAAGTTAGATTATAATTTAGATTAGACAAATAGGTAGGTATTACTGTAGGCACAAATGTTTTAAAACATTTCTATATTAGAGTTTCAGCTAATCTTGATTGATGGCTTGAGGGTCGTATTACAGAATTTGAATGATGCTATTAATTTACAATGAGGTAGTGCCATGTGAGCACAAGATCACATTAGGTAGGTAAAACTCACCGGTTTGGAACCAGTGAAAACTTGGAAAAAAGCAACTCATTTCCAGTATGCCAGGCCTCCTTGATACCCGCAAACTTCACATCTTCTGTGACCCTTACCCATGATGGTTCACAAACTAGAGTCACTGTCTTGTTATTATTATAGTAGATACCTAATAGTATTACGATCTTTTACTCCGAAACATGGCCACCAAGCAGGTAACTTAACAAAGGATTTATTTAAATTTCGAACTGGCTTGCAAATAGAAAGCTGTTTATTGAAAAAAATAAAAACAAATGAACACTTTAATGCGGGAAAAATTTTATTGTTCGTTGTTCGTCATTGATTTTGAAAAGTAATTGTGTTATATTACATTATTGTCAAAATGAGTTCAAGTGGAGACAATGAGTGTGATGAAGTTACTTTAACGCCATCTGAATTTCAAGGGGCGGCAAGAGCCGTAATAGAAAACTTGTTACCGCCAAAATCGAAAGAAAACTATTTTCAAATAAAATTTCTGCTTAGTGTAGCGAAATAAATGAAACAAAACACTTCGCTAATAAAATACGTATAATTTTCCTTTTAAAAAAATTCCGAATACATATTTGAATTATCAAAAAACAAAAAATTAACAAGTAAAACGATAAGAAACACTTGATGAAAACATGTGACTATAAATAAGAATTTTATGAATCAGAGGATACTTTAGGTTTGTACAAAAAAAAAATGAAATCTAAATTTAGTCACGTGACGCGATTTTTAGTCGTGATTGCAATCAGGAACTTTCGTGACCGCATAAAAAAAGAATCACATCCACCGTATTCGAAGTTAAATAACCGAGGGTTTTTAAAATAAAAAATCTACAACAATCTATAAAGAGTACTTATAGGAAAAATTAATATCCGTTCGCGACAGGGGTCTTAGTCTTCATCCGTGGCGTTATATATGGTTTTCGGCTGTCAAATCCGGATCAGCTCGGCTCGGCTCTGATCGGCTCGGATCGGCTGCTCTTCTGGTATATTCCTCGTATTTATAAATTGGCAGGAGTCTGGGTAGGGGTGGAGCCGAATGAATCGGCTTGCAGAAAGTTAGGGCCTTAACCAAAAAAAAAGTTGAATAACCCCTTAATTCTCCATCAGCAGTGAACTTATTGAGTGTACCACCTTTTGTAGCGAGGAACCTCGAATCAACACAAAACTACCCAAACAAAGTATATGATTATTGCATATTACGTTCGCATCACATATAATCATTTATTAATTTAGGCGTTCGTTCCAAAAAAATACCCACGTATCTTGTCACAAGGTTTTTTTCAAATCAGAAAAACTACCATGAAAAAAATTCCATCTGACATAGAAACGATTCATAATTTAAAAATAACAGATAGAAATTTCTGGTAAGGCCATGTATTAAAAATGAGGTTGAATATCAACTTTAAGAAGGACTGATGACAAACAAATATCATGCAGAATTTGTTAATACTGCACTAGGTACTACTTAGTTTTAATTTCCGCGCATTATATGAGAAAAGTACTATACAAGCCTTGGCCACAACTAGGCATTAATGGACTTACGTATGTGTGCCTCGGATTCGCCTCGGCCCACATTTACACGTTCGTCGATCAATGCTTCTTTTGCTGGTCGCTGCAGTAATGTACTATTTTTTTTAAATTAATTTTCATGTTATTTTCGAACATCAACAGTTATTGTTATTAAATCCCAAACTGCGGGCGAATCATCCGTTAAAGCCAGTCTTAAGTTGAGTGTTATTGTCGAAACTTTTCCGCTTCTTATGATATTATGAAAGCTTCTAATAGAATATCTTCCATGAGAGGAACTCTCTTATAAGTCAAAATTTGTTAAAAGTTTGCGAGCTAATATTTTATTAAGTTACTACCTGATCCGAAAGACGTCCTGTTCCAAATTTAAATAATTCATACAACGTTCCCTTAGATAAAAGCACTCAGTTTTGTTTCAATTCAGTTGTTTACAAAATTTTCCAACTTTTAGGGCAAATTTTCTAATACTTATTTCCGTAAAAACCTTATTAGGACTATTACTCACATTTTAAAATCATTTCATTTTATTTATATCGAAAAGCTTAAATGCTAATCCATTGCTTCATATGTTCGAAAAATGTGTCAGGTTAACAACATAAATAACGCAATGAATGTTGTCGAACTGTCAAAATTAAATTGAAAGCCATTCCTAGTGGTGTGTTATGCAACTACCCCGAACTGGCTTTCAAACAATAACAAACTGGCCAACAACATAATTTTGACAGTCATTTTACTACATAATTATAAGAAACAAATATTTTTGATTCCAAAAAAAAAAAAAAAATTGTTTCCTACAAGGCAAAAACAGGCTAGTATTTTCTGAAGAACTAACACGATCTCCTTCGTAATATTCAAATAGCCAAAATACGATCATTTTCATATCTTTCTAAAGAAAAAACACAAAAGGAACCAAACTTTCTTGGAACGACTCCAGTATCAACAGCGTTATGTAAAAACTTATTATAAAGTGATTTTCGACGAAAACGCTGGTTTTTGCTTACAAAGGTAATCTTATCTTCTTCTTCATTTATATAAAAATCAATTGCCGTTCGTTAGTCTCGCAAAAACTAGAAAATGGCTCGACTTCTTTTTTGTTTTTTTTTATCATTACGATAATAAAAAAGAAGAAAATGAGGGAAAACCCAAAGGAACGGCTGAAAAATCGTAATTTTGAATGGGAATTGCCAAGCGATCTCACGTGCGAAGTTCCGGTGAACTTCAGAACGAAACCGATTGGAAATTCCCATTTATTCAATTGATGATGACCTGGTGGTCATCTACACTTTTAAATAAAAATCAAATGCCGTTCGTTAGTCTCTTAAAACGGAGAAGGTTCCTAGCAAAAAAAAAAGGGCTTCGCAACGCATTAGCTAGTTTAAAATATATTTTAGTACTTACACTCTGTTGGTCTGTAAGGTTACGCTACGCTTGCCAGATCAGTTCGTGGACGTACAATGCGTGCCACGAAAGATGAGACTTGACCCCGCCTCCCCCGCTCTTTTCGCCGCCCCTATGAAGTCCGGTCCCGTCCCGCACTCAGACCTCATACAGCTAAAGATACCTAAAATCGTGTTCTGCGCAAGACCAACCACGTGGTGTGTCAAGTCTCATCTTTCGTGGCACGCATTGTACCATCCATTACATATCGTGACCACTTTCGTACCCCGGAAAGTACGTAAAGTCGTTGGTCCCGGATGTCATTCGTTGCGATCTTTGACAGTCGTTACGAGTTGTCAGAAGCCCAAAAGTCTGATAACCAGTCCTACCAAGGGGTATCTTGTTAGTGGGTTTTTCCATTAGAAATTACTCAGTAGTTTGCGCACACTTCTGCACTATAATATCTTCTACTTGGCTAATCTTCGTTGAGATTGGTCACCGTGGCCTGTATTATTTAGGTCAAAATTATATATAAAAAAAAAAACAATAAAAAGTCTCCTAAACTATAAAAAAAAAATAAACGAATGAAAGGTACATAAAAGATAATTCGAAGGGCCGCGCCTCTAACCCATTTTTATTGCTCTAAATGTTTTATTACTTACACACATAGTAATTGAACCCGTAACATTTAGGAAAGCCTTATAAATACAGATTTTATGAGAAAAGTTTCCTTATTCGTGTGACGTTTCAAATGGTAAAATGTCTTAAATGTTGTGTCGCAAAAGATCAGTAATTCTTGACGTGACGAGAGGGAGTGGGGAGCAGTCACCTCCTTCTGCGAAGCAGTCATGCTAGCGAAGGAGGCGGCGAGACGGTCGAGGGAGAGAGCCTCCCATCCTAGCCGCCGCGGGAGACGCTCCGGGCGTCGGGAGCCGCGCGACGACTCCCGGCCACCGTAGGCGCGGGCCTGCGGGCGGAGAGTAATGGGTAGCTCACCGTCCGATCAGGACCAGGCGCGTGCCGGACGGCGCGTACGTGTTCCACACGCGCCTCAAAGAAATGTCAGCATCAATTGAAGGGGCCCGTCAGGGCCGAAGCTTGCCGGGTCAGCGGGATTGTCCGAAAGGGTTACCGCTGGCCCGGAACATAAAGGGCTAAGGAAGGACACGGGTGGGTTTTTAGTCAGTAAGAGTCTGACACTCCCTTCCGCTCCACCCAGAGCGGGAGGGGTCATTTGATGATTTCCCATCCTGAAAAAAAAATCCTTGACGTTTAAGCGTGTATTAAACTTTTTAACAAATGACAACTTTTTGGAAGTTTCTTCTTTGAAAATACAATAAAAAGACATAAAAGGCTAGCTAGAAAAAAAAAGTTTAAAAACTAAAACCAGACCACTGAAAAGGATGAAACAAGAAAATACTTTCCCGTGGTCGCATGCGGGCTGTATAATATATGTACATAAATTATAAGCTATGGTAGCATGCGACCACATCCACAGGAAGGTAGTTTCTTGTTTCATCCTTTTCAGTAGTCGGGTTTAAGATTTTAAACTTTCTTTTTAATTCACTATTTTGGGGCTTATTTTAGTAATATTTATATTTTTGAAATGTGCTAATTAAGCCCTTTCATTTGATACCCCACAAGGCACCATCCCAAAATATTTATTTTAAAATTTATTACTTTATGTCTTCTAGAGGGCGCCATATAGAATTTAGTATGACGTCACATAGTAAGCTATGCTATACTAAATTCAATATATGTAATATAAGCAGCGGACGGTTAAGACGCTTCTAACGATGCATCATTTGTCAAATTATTATAAGTACTTTAGAAGTTATGAGGGAACAGATGAACATATAAACTCAAACTCAAAGCATTAAATTTATTTCAATTAAACCTTGTAGGTACAGGCACTTTTAAATTGTCAAAACTTAAATAGTCTGTTAGTTAGTTAGAAAGTTGAAGCTAGTCGCCCATTCCAAAACGTAGATCTCTATGGAGAAGAACGGGCAAGAAACTCCATACATATGTGGGTACATACCGGTCACAATCATAACCCACCTTTTTGCTTCGCCGTAGTTGTATAAAAAGAAGAAGAAATCATTACAAACGGAGCAAAAACAGTTAGCATTGGCCTCGCAAAGGTATTAAATATGGAAATGGAATCATTGATACGACAAAGAAGATGAAGAAAAAACAGTTTGGTCTGCAAAAAAAATAATTTTGTTGCGAGTCTGGTTATAATAATTATTGTTTTCAAAAAGAGGTCAGACAGGCGACACCTAGTCCTACTATAAGAGCTTATTGAAATAACAGAAAACATCTTAAGAGGTCATTGTACTTGTTTGGAGATGAATGAAAATCTTCTTCGATAGTATTAAGACGTATAATCAATAGTTACAAAGGTTTGGTTTGAATAATATTTTTTAACGTATGTCGTGTGGGTGTTCGTTGAGCGATTGTTAGAATGACCGAGGCGCCGCGCGTGGAGGAATTTTGAACTTCACTCGTGACGTCCAGTGGTAGTCGGTTCGTAGACGATGACGATGCGTAGACATGCCGCCCGCCTTGGAGTAACAACCTCCAACGAAGAAGAATGTAGAAGTTAAGGTTCTTCCTCCTTGAGTAGCGGACATAATCTGGGGTATGATCTTCGTATCATTCCGTTAGCTGTTTTAATGTCAGCTACACGTGCTAGTCCATCCTTCCCAGGTGAAGTGCTTATGACCCGTCCAAGACGCCATTTTAAAGGTGGCAGGTTGTCTTCTTTAACGAGCACCAAGGTATTGGGTGCTATTGTGTCGGTGTTGGACTGCCATTTACTTCTTGTCTGCAGCTCCGAAATGTACTCCTGCGACCAGCGTTTCCAGAAGGTCTGCCTCATTTGTTCGATGCGCTCGTAGCGGACCAAGCGTGACGTGTTTGCAGCTGTGAGGTCTTCGTAGGTAGGTGCGACGAGCGGCCGGCCAATCAGGAAATGGGCTGGTGTAAGAGGGAGTAGGTCGTTTGGGTCTGAAGACATGGGATACATAGGTCTGGAGTTTAGGAGACCTTCTATTTGTGTTAACAGGGTGGAAAATTCCTCATACGTGAGGTTTACGTTTCCTACACGCCGGAGATGATATTTAAAAGATTTGACCCCTGCCTCCCACAAACCCCCAAAATGTGGTGAGTACGGAGGAATAAAGCTAAACTTAATGTTTTCGCCTGCAGCGAAGTCTAAAATATCGTTTTTACTAGCATTTAAAAAATGGGAGAATTCCTTTAGTGCGCCTACAAACGTTTTCCCGTTGTCGGAAAATATTTGTGCGGGTTTTCCACGACGAGATAAAAACCTTCTTAAAGCCAACTAGTCTGCCTCCTACTCTTATGACGCGATCAGAATCTAGGAACACATCAAGGCTAGATATGTTTCTCATCGACTTAACAGGTAAGTTTTTTATGAATGCAGTATAAATGTCTGGAAACGATGTTTGTTGTGCTAAGCGCACTAGAACTAAAGTTGATTTATTTAACTCATCCGTAGTAAGCGGACCAGTGCTACGTTCTGGTTTGACTTTGATTCGTGCATTATGAATGAATCGTAACAAAAAAGCGGTTGCACGCCTCATGCGATTAAAATTTGAAAATCGTTCAAAGGTAAAAATGCTAGTAAAAGTTGATTGTGTAAACAAAGAATTAATATTCGATTTCATTTCGGGTAAATCGTGCGAATTAATCATTTCATCGTGATTGTCTTGTTTAAAATTGGTTAATTTCGGTTAAAAATGTTGGTCCGTGCCACCAAATATCTGAATTTTGAAGAGCGTCGAGCGTGAGCCCGCGAGACAAAATATCAGCCGGGTTGTTTTTACCAGCAATATGTAACCACGGCAACTCACCAGTCAATTCATTGATTTGCACTACTCTGTTCTGGACAAATGATTTTAACAAGTTTGGTGAGATTTTAATCCAATTTATGACAATCGTGGAGTCAGACCAAAAGTATATTTTATCAAAAGTTAATCTCCATGACTGAATTATTTTTCGATATAACTTGGCACCAAGTAAAGCTCCGCACAGCTCAAGTCGCGGTATTGTAACTGGTTTAATTGGTGCGACTTTCGTCTTAGCACAAAGCAGCCTAACAGTGACCGGTGAATTGTCGTTGTATGTTCTTATGTATGCGCATGCACCATATGCATCCTTTGATGCATCCGTGAAAATATGTAAATCTGTGTATTTTGCATTTACTTGTCTGACATGACGAGGAATTTTTATATTTTGTAAGTGTTGAAGCGTATCAATAAAATTCTTCCACATAAACAAAATATCGTTAGGTACTGGATCGTCCCAACTTAACTTACATAGCCATAATTTTTGTAAAAGTATTTTTGCAATTATACTTGAGGGTGATAACAAGCCTAATGGGTCGTACACCTGTGAGACTACAGACAAGATAACCCGCTTAGTCACATGAGTGAAGGTTTGATCAATCTTCGTAGTAAAATATAATAAATCTAAATAATTTAACCAACCAAGACCGAGAGTTTTAGTTAAACAATTTTCGCCTAAAGCTAATTCCTTTGGTTGATCTGTTGTAGAAGTCTCCGAATTAAACAACCATTTACGTAAATGGAAGCAACCAGATTTTAAAACATCATTTACTTTGTTACAAATATCTAATAAACATTGTTTATCATCATGACCAGTAATTAAATCGTCTACAAACAGATCTTCGTCTATTACTTGCCTTATAACGTCATCCTTACACTCAGATGCCAGCTGTTTGATGCATCGGATACTTAGATAAGGAGCGGACGCGGTACCATATGTTACGGTATTAAGCTGGTACACACCGAGTTCGTCCGATTTATTTTCACGCCAAAGAATTAACTGAAGATTTCTTTGATCTGGTTGAATATTAATTTGTCGATACATTTTTTCGACGTCAGCGCATGCAACAAATCTAAATTGTCGAAAGCGTAACAAAATAGAAAAAACGTCATTATGTAAACTAGGGCCAATATACTGAATATCATTAAGCGATTTGTCCGATGTTGATTTTGCACTTCCATCAAAAACCACCCTAAGTTTAGTAGTACTACTATGAACTCTTAAGAGCCCCTAACAATTTCGCGGACTAAAAACAGAAAAATCAGTTTTTTTCAGCGCAAATTTCTCAATATCCTTAAGTTATCTAGTTTTTTAAAAAATACACAAGTATTTATCACCTATCTATCTAGTAAGTCTACGAATTTAATTTTTGATAACTACTTAATATAAATTCCAAAAAATAAAAAACAAACACACGTTTTTACGTAATCACGAAACACCAAGTTTTTCGATTGCTTTTTTAGCTTACTGGTAGCAAATAACGATCTGAAAAAAAATCCTAAATACTAGGCATATAATATATTAGTAAGTCTACGATTTATTTTTTTTAAGTTTAATGTATTAGTACCTGTAAAAAAATGTTAACTACGCTGAAAAATCCCAATAAAGTCATGTGCAAAACCGTCGTCTACGCGTAAGAATTTATTGAAAATAACAAAAAGTGTTAAATATTTTAAAATTTGAGATGTTTATCTACCAAACTCAATTTTTATATTTTTATTTTGACTACTAATTTAATTGTAGTAAAATATCTAAATAATGCCTTATAAACCGATGTGCTCGCTCGATGCATTCAGTCGCGCCCAAAGGCTTCTAGACGACGGACCTGTGTCGCCTGTGACGATCGCCGCTCCCGTCGTAATTCTTGAATCGCGAGTGATTTTGTACTACGCCTAACCAGTTTTGAGACTGTATGAATATTTATTTTTTTATGTCAATAGTGTGACACTTTGTGATTTGTTAATGTTATTCATACATATTAATGTTTTGTATTGTACTTTTGGATAAACAAAATAATGTTTCGTTTGAATAAAGCTATCTTCAATATTAAAGTAATTTTCCTCCATGCCCCGCTCGTTTTCTCCTTGTTCTATACAAATAAAGTGATTAGCTTTATAAAATAGGACAAAATGACTTGCTATACTATACTCTCATGGTCTGCGGTCTTATGGCGAGGGAATACTACAGACCTCCCCGTCGTTCTGTATTACGTAAACAATAACACGAGTAATTCGTTTCAGACGTACCTTATAATACGCTGGTCACACTTTATAATTTGGTTTTACGAGTACTATAGTGAATGCCGTAATAGGTTACGATATTTTTATAGGGTACCTGAACATAACATGTCATAATCACCATAAAATCCATCCAGTATTACGCAATCTAGTAAGTAAAACTATGGAGTGCTAATAATAGCGGTTACGGACCAAGATTATTTGTTCCCGCTTCAACGCACACTACGATTATCAGTTTATAGTTCGAACGCACACAGACACACTGCGCTCCTATAATTACCTAATCTAATAGTGCGCCGAAATTGATAGGGGCTCTTAAAACACCGTGATGCGGTAAAAAATAATTTGGTGATGGATAATGATTGACTCGACTCATGTGTCCTAAACTCAAATACTCATTCATAAAATCGCAATATAATTTTTTATATTCAGGTGTAGATTTATCTAGTTTACGTTCAAGTGCGTGAAAACGATTTAGCGCGAGTGTATACGTATCTCCTAGTGTGTCGCTGGACTCGGCTAATGGAATGCGCACAAAAACCGACCAGTGTTATCGCGGTACGTAGTTTGCACAAACAAGTTTTCACATAAAGACTCATCTTTAGTTAATTTATTTTGCGGAACTATTTCTTCTAATTCCCAGAATTTCCTAAGTTGAGCGTCTAATGATTGTGAATAATTGCATTGAACTCGATTTTTGCGTGAAATTTTATTATTCAACAATGAGCCCGATATTACCCACCCCAACTTAGTATTCTGAAGATATGGACCACTACTTAGTCGAATTAGTCCGTCATTTAAAAGTTCCCAGAATTTATCTGCCCCAATTAATAATTCGATTCCTGATGGCGAATAAAATTTGGGATCTGCTAACTGTATATGATCAGGGATATTTATGTGTGATGTTATACCTAAAGATGGCAACTGAGCTGTTATTTGATTTAAAACTAAACAGTTAAAGCGTGTATTATATTGTGTAGTTTTAGACCTCAAATTAACTTCGCATGATTGTGTGGAGTTAGTCACCGAGTTACCTACTCCGGAGACTTGCACAGTGGACTGTATTAAATTAAGTTTAAGTCGTTTGCATAAAGATTCTGCAATAAAGCAATGCTGACTACCGTTATCTAATAAAGCGCGGGTTGTGTGATAATTATTGCTTGTATCTGCAACCTCAACTAAAGCTGTAGACAGCAGTACAGTCTCTAATAATGAATGAGTAGTACTTTGATGTGTTGTGTGAGATGCAGAATGTAATGTGGTAGTATTTGAAGACATACCACTAGTTGTTTCCTGCGACGATGCCTGTGAATTAAGCGCAACAGCTGACGATGTGGATGCACTCACACTATCGTCACATTTATCATGAATTAGATTGTTGTGTTTCTTGTTGCATTGCTTACAAGGACCGAACCAACACTCATCTACAGAATGACTAGCGCGTAAACAATTACAACATAATTTCTTTTCTGTAATGAATTTAATTTTATCATTAACAGTTAATTTTAAGAATGAATCGCAAGAATAAAGCGAATGGTTAGCTTGACACATAGTGCAAATACGAGAACGTTTGGAATTTTTATTATTAGATTGTTTATTTTGTGTCGATGTGTAACTATGTGATTTGTTTGGTTGTTGTGATTGTGATGGTTTCTTTGCGTTATTGTCTGTGGAAGATCGACTATGTGCTAAATAAATTGTTTCTAGTACGTCAGCCCTATTTTTAAGAAAAGTAATCAAATAATCAAGAGATGTACGTGAATTTGACTGATTATGACTATTTATAATTGAACTTTTATGAGTCTCCCATTCTCTTTCGGTAACTGAATCAAGTTTAGATGTAATTAAGTAAATAATCAACGTGTCCCAAGACTCGGTCGGTTCTCCGAGGTTTTTGAGGGAACGTAGATTTTTGAGAACGGTATCTATAAGTTTACGAATTTGATTGGATGATTCCTTATTAAGTGACGCAATAGAAAATAAAGCCTTGACATGGTTTTGCACAAGTAAACGGTTATTATTGAATCTGTTTTCCAATAACTCCCATGCTATATTGTAATTCTCAGAGGAGAATTCTAATGACTTAATAACCGATAATGCACTGCCAGTTAGAGAAGACCGTAAATAATGGAATTTTTGCACATTATCTATTTCTTTAGAGTTATGGACGAGAGATAGGTAAGTATCGCGGTACTCCAACCAATGATCATAAGAGCCATCAAAGGAAGGAAGTGAAATTGTAGGCAATTGAACTTTACTAAAAACTTTAGAACAACTTTGAGCATTATCTACGTTAATTATACACTTAGCCTTAGTCACATAAGTATAATAGTTGGTTTCAAAAGATTCCCTCTCAGATAATTCCTTTTCGATTTGACTATCAGGTATTTTTAAGTCTATTTCATCCTGAATGTCTGAAAAGTCCTGTAACAATAAGTCTGCCTTTTGTAAACGCGTTTGTAATTCCGTTTTAATGATTTCAGTAATAGGCATTACTTCTACAGAGTCCACATACTTCATGAATAGTCGAAATTTACCGCGAACAACACCTCTTCTTTTATTTAAATCTCGAAATATATCCTCACCACTGCTACGACTTTCTTCTGATGGAGTTTTAGTCATTATGGAGTTTGTGGAAGACAAAATAGTTATTTGAATGATTAGTAAAAGATTTTTATTATTTTACTTTTAAGTTGAGGGTAGCGACAAAACGAAAATCTTTACGCGTTTTTAACTATTTAACGGAAGTAAAACACTAGGATTTCACACAATATCAACACAAATGAAGCACTGAATAAGAAAATAAGGATAAAGAATGATGATTGACCTGACCGTTTTATGCTGGTACCGTGGATGACTTCGCTGATGGCTTCGTGCGTCCGATTTATGCTGATCGCAACGATTTCTTCTGCTGTATCCGGCGTTGAAGGTCCAAAATATGTTTGGAGATGAATGAAAATCTTCTTCGATAGTATTAAGACGTATAATCAATAGTTACAAAGGTTTGGTTTGAATAATATTTTTTAACGTATGTCGTGTGGGTGTTCGTTGAGCGATTGTTAGAATGACCGAGGCGCCGCGCGTGGAGGAATTTTGAACTTCACTCGTGACGTCCAGTGGTAGTCGGTTCGTAGACGATGACGATGCGTAGACAGTACTCTTACAAACAACCTTTAGAGAACAACATTGGTATCACAAAAAAGAATCTGCTGTCCTAGATATTTATGTGCGCACTAATCGTTACAGGGTTTATCAATTACTAAAATCTGTTTATACCTTACTAAATTCGGCCTTGGCAGTCTGTGTCGATGACTGGTCTCCGCTGGCTAAATGGCCGTAAGTCGGTCTGGACTATAATGTTAAAAGTTGGTCACAATGTTGAGTACAATGACCTCTTCAGGTCTCCTAAGGTTTTCTGTTATTTTAATTAGCTACACTTTGTAATAGCTCCTTCAAACAGACGCGACACATGACAAAATCGCGCGCGACACAAAGGCACCGCAAGTCGCGCAACGAGCGGTGCCTTTGTGTTGCGCGCGATTATATTGCGTGTCGCGCCTGTTTGTAGGAGCCCTAACATTCTTGACTCGGGGTTGTCCACAACCTATTTACTGAAATTCTCTCCATAACATGACTTAGAAATACAAAAGGTTTTGTGTTAAGACTTGGCAAAGATTGTCTAATATGACCAAATGAGTTCTCTTTCGGATTGTTCACGGCCACTTGAGTGAGGTTGGCACATTTTTGTGTAAACTTCAAACACATTGGTATTTTTTCCAGACATCTAAATTCAAGATAAGTACACAGAAAGCAAAGCACTTTTAAGGGCCAACGCAAACTGTGTGTCTTGTCGGTACGTATAGAAACTGCAACTAGTAGCGAGAGTGTACCTACGACACCCCCCAGCTTGTCGTTGCGACTCTGAAACTCGACGCCAAGCTCTTGAACAAAATATGTATATGAAAATTGTTGGCAGCCTGTCGTCACATCGGCTTATTAGTCGATTCGCACGAATTTACTCGCCCGAAACGGAAGTTAAGAATAAAGTACACATTTTATAATATTTACCTCTGTGCATTTCTGTGCGCTAGTTCTTTTTTTCTACACTTTATTGCACACCTACAATTTAAAATTTGCCAGTTGCCTAATATATATTTCTGAAATAATCGATTCGCCCACAAATAAATTAACTTCGTCCGCGTCGCCTATAAAAAAAAATTAATGTGCCGAATTGCCCGTTTCGGGCGAGTAAATTTGTGCGAATCGACTAACAACTGTCACAGTCGCATGTCGCAAAGTGTCCGACATATCTTACACACTTTCTTTTAACTTTTCACACTACCTATTTTAAAACCTTTGTTGTTTTGAGAAGTCAACAGTCCGAATACCTTTTATATTTCACGTTCATTGCCCTAAATCAAACGTACCAAATAGCCTTTACACTTGAAGATAAGTCTGTTTAATATTCAGTAAGGTAAACTTGAAGAGGGTACCGATTGCAAGTTTGAAACCTGGCTTGTACCAATATAACCTTTCTACCTGATTCGAAATGCCAACAATGTTGGAAAAAACCTCGTGAAAAGAAAAGGTTAAGAGGACACGCGGTCACGCGTTCATTCCACACAAACGTATTCCTCTGTTTGATATGTCACGCGGTACAGTTTGCAAAACTTTTTTTTTTTAGTTTTCTTATTTGCCCCCCAAAATTAATCCTTAATTCAAAATTTATTTATTTCTGTTACACGTCCATGTTTGTGTCATAGAAATTCATTATATTATGTGTTCCAAATTTCAACTTAATCGGTCCATTAGATTCGGAGAAAACTGGCTGTGACAGACGGACAGACAGACACGAATGATCGAATGAGGGTTCCGTTTTTTCAATCGGACGTTTTCTTCAACAAAAAACCTGTGAAAAAAACAAGAAAACCTCGACTCGGCTAAATTAGTTTAAGGTTCACAGTGAATTTACCGTGGTGATCAATGCTCTGCTCACTCCTGCTCTACATTTTAAAGAAGATACTGCTAAACACTGCATTGGAACATTTACCTACAAACTGAAATAATTTTCATTGATAAAGATGATTTCTTTAAGTGGTAGGTACCTACCTTATCTAGTCATTCGTGGATCTTTGACAGTTGTTACGGGTCGTCAGAAACCCGAAAGTCTCACAGTCTTACCAAGGGGTATAGTGTTACCCAGTAACTGGTTTGTGGAGGTCAGATAGGTAGTTGCTCCACATAAAACTTTGGTATTCAGTTGCATCCGGTTAGACTGGAAACCAACCCCAAAACTAGTTTGGAAAAGGCTAGGCAAATGGTAGGTACCTAATATTTATTAATTCCATATTATATCGATACATCTGGGCTCAAAGGGCGTTTGGCTAAATGTGCTATACGACCTTTGAGCCCTGAGATATCGATATGTATACATACATATAAATGGTTTTCACTGCTTCTGCCACCTGGAATTTTTGTGAATGTCAATTTTAAGCAAATCATTTTTCTTGAGGTTTTCAGAAAAATAAGAAATTTACACTCATTCAATGCATTTGAAACACAGCTCAGCCAGTATGTTAGACTTCTGGAGAAAGAAATGCGTTGGGTGGGTCGGGTTTCGAATATGTTGATTATTCTGTAACTGGTGATGTCGAACTTGTGAATCGACTTCTAAAAAGGAGGAGGTTCTCAATTCGGATGTTTATATATATTTTTTATGTATGTTCGGGCATAACCCCATCGCAAAAAGACAGATTTGCAAAATATTTTTTGTTCGAAAGAGCTTGATTTCGAAAGGGTCCCGTTTAAATTTCGAAAAGATCTGATGATGAGTTTCGGAGACAGACAACGGACTCTTCAATAAATGCCAGCAAATCAACCGCGATTGCTGCTATAGCATATGTACGCATTGATTACGCAATCACATAACATAACATCACGCCTGTACCCTTTAAAGGGGGTAGGCAGATGTGTTCAATAGCTTTGTCACTGATATTCACATAGCAAGTGAAGTAAGCATAGTGAGTGTATATATGAATTTGTTTGGGGTAGGTAGGTACAACTAAAAATTGATAAAATAAAAACAATTTTCCAAAAAAAAAAAACAACCGACTTCCCAAAAAATAACTACAAAGTGAAAAATAACTTTAATTTCGAAAGTCGGTGTCAAAAACTAAAATACAGAACCAACGCCACTGGCTTCCGCAATTAAACTTATTTTTCACTTCGTAGTGTTTTTTTTTTGGAAGTCGGTTGCTTTTTTTTTGTATAAAACTTTTTTTAAATTTAAATAATGATTAGTATTGTTCTCAAGTAAGTGACATATTATATTTTCATTGAGAATAAATGTTCTTTAAACCTACAATGAACTATGCCTTTGCTGTTGAGACCTGCCATTATTAATATTTTTTTTATCTTTTTAATTACGTTCTTCTACCTTTTATTTTTCCTTCAACTGCAGGAAATAGTTGGGAACTTTAGGCTTATCCATGTTCAATCAATTTCACTACATTCCGTATTCCGTAGAAGGCTATATTGAGCTACCGATTCCCTTAATCTTAATCGATTTTTACAACCTAAGCTATGTTCCGATTTTACGATTTATGGTAACGAGAAACCCCAATATTTTGTAATAAAACCTGTATTTATTATTATTAATATCTTTCCCTGATGTGTAATAAAATGGGATTGGGTAGAGTTTTGTTGGTTATATTATTAGGAAAGGTAAAAGCTACTCCATCGTTCATGACGTCACATAACGCTTGCTGTTTTTAACGACAAGTCATTTACTGAATCAAGATTTTCGAGGGCGCTATATTAATACCACATTTTGCTTTGTAGCAGTTCTAAGACAAATAGAATGAGGTCTGAACACGAAAGGCATGATCTTATCAAATAGCCTAGGCTAATATATAGCCCTAATCATAGACGATTTCCTGTAGCCGTAAAAAATTAAAGGCTCCTTCAAACAGGCGTGACACGACACGCGACACAAAGGCACCGCAAGTCGCGCAACGAGCGCCTTGCCTTTGTGTCGCGCGCGATTATATCGCGTGTCGCGCCTGTTTGAAGGAGCCTTAAATCGTACAGATTCTAATTTAAGATTTCTTCACAATAAGGGTTATTATATTATATTGTGTATATTGTACAGAGAAACAAATGTTGTAAAGGCTACCATACATGGTCAGCTTTGACTTCTGATCTTTTGACCTCACCAAAGTTCGTGCCATATGTGGCTGACACGGCCTCAAGATCCACGCGCCTCCAAACGGCCGCCGAAGCGATTACTTACGTAATAGTAGGTTAACGCTTTGGTGGCCGTTATTTTTTTTTCTTTCAGCAATTATTTTATCTACAATCGGCTATTTAGCCATGGTTAGATGTGGTCTACTAGTGTGTAATTGGTTTGATGGCCATTCCTTTGATCGAGTTCCAGTATGTACCATCTTTTGAGGCGTTTTATATGGTCTATGTCTTGGAGTAGATCTCTGGCTAGCGAGCTGCTGTGGTTGTTGAGTCTGTCTTTGTACTTTTTGCTATAGTTGTTTACTTTTTCTGTAAAGAAAGAAAGAAAGAAAAAGTATTTATTGCGACTCGTACAGGAAGATCACAAACTAAACTAATCACAGCAAAATAAAAATCCAAGTTATATAAAAAAAAAGTAACAAAAGGAAAATGAAACAGAAAGTCCTATACGAGGCCAAAAGGCTCCTATCTCAGCATGATGCTACGACATTTAAAAAATAAATGTTGCAGCGCTGGTATTCTGATAGGGCCCGCTGTGATGGTTGGCATTTCCAGGTATTCGCGTATTTCTTACAAACCAATGTGCGCTGGAGATAGTTCTTAGTGCTATATTTTGGAAGCGCTGGAGTATTTCAAGGTTGGAATTGCTAGCCGATCCCCAGAGCTCTACCCCATAGGTCCAAATTTGGCGGCTGTTAATAACAAGCAAATCGTTGAAACTATAAATGTATGAGGAGCAGCACGCCACATTTGCATGTTGTAGATACCGCTACAAAACCTATCCCTCCTATTCCATATCCTATCCTGCTATCTTTTAGTTAAGCACCCATTTTGTTAGATTAAACTGGCGCAGGTAAAACTATTCAGGTTAATCTGTCCATGTATGGCAGCATTTAGAACTCAGCTCTAATCTTCACATCTAAAATAAATATGTAGACGGGAATGTAGACCATTTCCGTAACCCGCTGGAACAGCGAGTGCTAATTAGGCTTTAGAGGTAATGCCAGAGCAAGCAAATGTTTCGAATGTATGTTTGTTGACAATGTTTTTGGAAGCCAGCCAGGAGTGGTATTAGGGAAAAAACGACAAGGCCTTGTACATGTGATAAAAAATCTAATAACATTTCCTGAAATAAAAGATTCGGAAGAGGTGTTGATTTTACTTATATAGGTACCTACCTACAATTCATGCCTTCTTCTCATGCAGAAACTACAGATCTTGCTACGATCATTACATACAAGAATAATAATTATTATTATTATCATTACATTCAGAGCCACAAGACAAGCGATGCTTAGTTTGTGGCTCACAAAATCCGTCACATTGTATTATTACTTTTTAATGAATAAACTTATTATTATTTCCTTTATTAAACTAAATACATATAAATTATATTTTTAAATATAAGTATAAAAAAAACATTTAAAAATATAATAAATAGTAGACCACCGGTATTGGCAACAGGGTCCAAGCTACCGGCGGCGGTCAGGGCTCCAGAGAGAGGAATCTCCTAACAATTATTATTATTATTATACCTTTTGATTCATTTTCATTCATGAAGCCAATTACCGTAATCAAACCGTTCAATATCCAGTCGCAATCTCATCTTAGCGACAATCAATTTAAAAAACTTGTCAAAAGTTAGAGGCATTTTTGACAGATTGAGACTGAATATTCTCAGTACGAGAATTGCCCCTCTGGTTATACACGCACGCTTGTTGTGAATACAAGGTACGACCATTCTGAAGAATATCACCAATACTACCATACACCAGGTTCCTTGAGGAATACTATAGGCTATTTAATATCACACTGGAATCCTTAAGAGCCGAGCAAAAAGAATGAATATCAGAAAGAACGCTGAGCGAAAACGAAGTTATAGCGCGGACGGGCGATGCGATGCGACGGGGTGGGTCGGAGGCACAAGAAATTTCACGCGGACGAAGTTGCGGACAGAAGCTAGTGATTAAAAAAAAAACAGTGGCACTCCGGGAGTCCCGACAGAAGTGAAAACAAAACACAAACAGAATACTTTGCCATCACTCACTGACATATTATTGGATTTAAAACCTAGTACATCCCGAGGACAGCCGGACACATCCGAATGTAGCGCGGTGTCGGTAAGTGTCGCGACTACAGACGCCAGCATATCAAGCTACTACAATCTGTCAAATTTCTTTAATAGATTTTTAACTTTATCGCTAAAGCATAAGGTTCAAAGTTGATTGGGAAAATTTGACAGTTTCGGGTAGCTTGATGTGCTGGCGTCTGTACAATGGATTTTCCCAATCTCAAAAAAACGCGCCTAAAGAAGTTTTCAATTCAAAATGCAAGGTTAAACTCAATCTAATCAAGAGTTTAGTTCGTTTATCGTTTAAAGAAAGTATTCACTACTGGCTCCATAAAATACTTTTTTATAACTCCACGATACCCAAGCAAAGTCATAAAGAACATTAGCAACAAAACGACATCATAAATTAACTTAATACCAGCCATATTACCCGTTACAGAACTACAGTCTGACACGAAAGCCCTGGTTATCTAGACTGATATCCAGCCGCGATTGTAGACCATTTCCCTTTCGCAGACAAATCGATACTTATTTCTAGATCTAAGAGAAATGCGAGCTATATATAATGTAGAGAAATCTATGGTACTGTCAACAATGACAGGATGCTATCTGTTACAGTTTTTAGGGTGCCTTACCGAAATCGAAGAATAATAACTGTTACCTAAATAAAGTCTTCCAGTCCGAATTTCGGCCATGGCGATCACTCAGCGGAGACTAGCCTTCGGCGCGGGAGATATTGTAGTGCACAAGTGTATGCGCAGACACGGTGCACTCTCTCTTCCCACATTCTCATTTATTTTATTTTATTTAAAAGGTACACCAACGACTTATCCACTAGAACTATTGACATAAGTAATAATAAATAACATGTATTGTGTTATGGTGAATTAGTCACTTACAGGCGTACACAGCACTTACATAAAAAAATAGCTTCTTAATTATATAATTTTTAACACGATTTTTACTCGTAGTGAGAATAGAAAAATTAACTGGAAACAAAGAACAAAACATTAAATAAAAAAACATCATAATCGATATTAGCATAGTAATTAAAATCAAAATTATCATTAAAATCAGAATTAAAATTAAAACATTAAGATTAAAATAAAAAATAATAATAAACAGTATAATAAAATTGATATTCAGAATTCAAAACAGCAGATCGCGATAACGAGTGCAACAAGACAACAATCCAAAATTGGCAGGCATTGGGCAAAAAACAAAAAAAAAATGAAATAGTAATCAATTAGGGAGTATGAAGTAAGTTATGAAATTATGATTCGTCGCTAAAAGTTATAAGTTTTTTTGCGAAATTGGAAAAATGAGTCTGTGAATATATCAATATTGTTGGAGATATCTATATTATTATAATTAGCCATTAATCGATTCAAGGGGGCATTGAGACCAAGGTTGGTTCTAGATGTGGACGGTGCAAAGGTATTTATTTTGCGTAGGGATCTAGTTACGGTACGCCTAGGAACAGCTATATTAATTTCTGATAATAACTCAGGTACATCCGCCAGGTTATGGATGATTTTATAAAACAAGAGCTGATCAGAAGTGCTTCTACGTTGTTCTAGTGGTGACATATTGAAGTGATTAAGCCTTCTCATAGTCCGATGGGACGGCAATCCGACAGGACCGGAGAGAGATCAGGCCCAAAGCCTTCGGCTTAAGAGCGTTTACGCCGTACGGTATTTCATACAAACTTTCAAGCCCTTATTTTTCGAAATGAATGAATCGATTTTAATGAAACTTCATACGCATAAGCAGGATACAAAGGTCTAAAAAGTTAGTTGAGAACATTTTTTCCCAATACAAAATATTATATGATGAAGTTCATCATTCGATTCATTCATTCGTTCAACATTCCGTCATTACTAAAGAAAATATAGGCTCTTTGACAGATGCCTGGACCTGACGTGTCAGTGCTGCCACCTAGCGAACGTCATTTCAGAAAACCCTCATTGGTTAAATTAGCTGTTTAGTTAAACGCCTGGCCTTTGGAAGCTAGCTCGCCTCGCTTCGCTCTCTCGGTTCACACGCGGTTGATAACAGTGCTAACCTAACCTAATCCATTTCTTCGGGGTGCCCTGTCTTAGTTACTGCGGCCAATTAGGCTCGCGCGTGATTGGTTACAGTTCCAACCTAAACTATAATAAAATTGAATATCATTCAGGCTGTTAGTTGAACGGCCGCAGTTTAGTTAAAAGGTTAGGCGGCTGACTAAACGGCTAATTAAATCAGTTAGATGCGACATCATTTATTTAAGTATTCATCACTTTTTTCTGAATAGTTATTAAAAGTAATTCAATTCCTTCCTGCAAACCTGCGAAAAAAGATAAGGTGTGTCCAGACCTGGCGAATGCGCCGCTCGCAAATCGCTTGCGAACTGCGCGCGTGCATTTTATGTTCGTACGTAGCCCCTGCGCCGACCACACGCGCCGCTCGCGCGCGCTCCGCTCGAGCCTTGCCGGAGTCGCACTAGAGTGGCGCACCAAACGTAGGCTGTAACCGCACGCGAGCAACTCGCGCGCAGTTCGCAAGCGGCTCGCGAGTGGCGCATTCGCCAGATCTGGATTCTGGACACACCTAAATGTAGACCTGATTCTCTTTTTATTACTTAATTCTTTAAAGAAAACGTCCACTATAAGTAAAGGGGTAAAATAAACTTAGTATCACCTCACCACGTTCCGCAGCACACCTGCCTCTAAATCCTATTTTATAGACTCTTTCAATGTCACACAAAGTAGGATCTATATGGTCTGAAATATAAAATGAACTGAAAATGTTTTCCATGCGTAGCTTGAAAGCCTCATCCCGACACCCACACGCCTTCAATGGACGTTAAGTTAGGCTTATGTCACTTAACTATAAAATTACAATATGGCGAAAAGTAAAATATATACGAGTATCTATGCTAATAAGAAAGCTGAGGAATTTGTTTGTTTGATTGAACGCGCTAATCTATGGAACTACTGGTCATCATCATCATAATCAGCCTATAATGTTCCCACTGCTGGGACACAGGCCTCCTCTCAGTGAGAGGGAGTGGGCCGTAATCCACCACGCGGGCCCAGTGCGGGTTGGTGGATGTCACATGTCTTCGAATTTTTGGTTCTAGGACATGCCGGTTTCCTCACGATGTTTTCCTTCACCGTTTTGAGAGCAGTGGTGATGAAATAATTTACACAAAGTAAAGCGCCTGTCTGGGTTTGAACTTACGACCTACAATTCGTAAGTCGTGTCCATGACCACTGGGCCACCACAGCTGCTCTAATGTAATGTAAGGAACTACTGGTCGGATTAGAAAAAATATTTTTGCATTTGATAGTCCGTCTTGAGGAAGACTATAGGCTGCTTAACATCACGCTTGGGCTCTAAGGAGCCAAGCAACAACTAAAAAACTCAGAAAGAACGCTGCGGGCAAGCGACGCACGGGGTGAGTCGGGGAAACAAGAAATTTCAAGCGGACAAAGTCGCGGGCAGAAGCAAAATAAAACTGTAGTGTAAAAGGAATTGCCTGTCATGCTGTTTAAATTATCTATGACTCATCAGGCCGAAATTACGTCGCATAATTTTCATAAGGGTCAGTCAACATCGAGACGTGACGTAATGTAACGTTGTGCGCACTTTTTAAGATAGCAACAGACTATATCGAACTTATTTACACAGGCTACCGTATGATTTCAGTGTAAGCACGAAAGCGTGTCGAGGTACGCTGAGAAGCGCCGTGCTGTGCAGCGGGAATTCCTTATACAATAAGGAACAAGTATTATATAGTAAATAAGTATAACTTTATATCGCCATCTTAAAAAGAGCGCGTAGAATTAACGTTGCGCAATTTCTGCTAGTGTGGACTAATACGTATTGTTTTGCCATTTTGGGAGAATAAGCGAACAAAAGGCAGATGTGGGTGGATGTGCTAGGACGCGCTAGGATATACTGGGTGTAATTTTGATCACCGTTATCCTCTTAAGGGGTCATTGTACTCATCATTATGAACAACTTTTACTACGGGACCAAACCTGAAATCGCGAAAAAAAATCAGCTGTTCCCTACATTTTGACGAGTTATGCGAACATAAATGTAGGGAACAGCTGATTTTTTTTTCACGATTTTTGGTTTGGCCCGATAGTAAAAGTTGTTCATAATGATGAGTACAATGACCCCTTAAGAGGATAACGGTGATTAAAATTACACCCTGTATAGTGACCTTATAGGTGATGTTCTTCAGAAAATCAGGTGCGTAGTATTCGCCACTAGTGTGCGAGTGTGACCAGCGGGGTAATTGCGTAACACACTATCAGTAGCAATGGGTTTCATTTTGACAGTTCAACAACATTAATTGCGTTATTTACGTTGTTGAGCAGACACAGTTTTCAAACATATTAGGAAGCAATGGATTAGAAATAGGGTTCGCATTGAGATTGAAAGTGTGTTGCGCAATTAAGGCTCCTTCAATCAGGCGCGACACGTGATAAAATCGCGCGTGACACAAAGGCATCCCAAATCGCGCAACGAGCGGTGTCTAAGTGTCGCGCGCGATTCACGTCGCGCGTCGCGCTTGTTTGCAGGAGCCTTTAATGTGGTGCAGATATAATATGAACGTAAACTAAGCAAAAGGAGCGTGTAAGGATAGTGGCAAGATGTTCTGTAGCTGTGATGTGGTGTGGTGGCCTGTCGCTAAAAACCAGCGCTGGAGCTGTCTCGAACAGAGTCATAGCATTATGATGCATTAGTGATTGCTGTTTTGCGTGGATGTGATGCATGCTTTTTTTTTTTGTTATGCATGACTTTCTTTTTGTTTGTGTCCACACATAAAAACTATTTTCTTTATCTTCTCTCTTTGTAGTTTCTGCTTACACCGAAAGGAAGAAGGCATGACTTTCTGTATGTATAAGTAGAAGAAAAGGCCAGTATATCCCATATTATTATTATTTATTTATTTATACATTTATTTCAGGCATCAAGACCCATATAAACACATACAATACAATATTAATATAACTTAAAAATACTATAAATACATACAACATTATAATTACACTAAAAACTAACGCACACGAAGTGTCTGCGTCGTGTTTCGCTGATTGGTGTCATGTAGCCAGCCACAAAACCGGCGGTAGACAACACCCTTCGGCCAGAACTCTTCCTTGAGGAACTTCTCGAGATGATGTGTCGGAACACGCACCACGTACGACTTAAAGTTTGGTATTATGATGATAAGTGATAAAATAGGATGTGTTCTACGTAGATTATGTAGATTTTTAAGCTGAGTGATAGGGTAAGTGCAGGTTACCCTATTACTCAGCCTAAAAAGTCTCCATAACTCACACAAATGAAATCAACAATTCCCCATTCTTACAAAATTGAATGTATAATTTAATTACAGACCTGTAAACTGTGTCCGGGTTGGTAACACAAGTCTTTTATTATGTTCCCCGCCAAATTTTTCCTTGAAGAATGTGCCCTTTGGTGAAATGAAAAATATTCATAAATATTTCATTTCGTAGCATGTAGAGTAGATGTGTTGTTCTGGTTTAAATCGTACCCTATTTATTTAAATAGGGTACGATTAAATTATAAAAATGATAAATTATTGAAGTGCAAACTTCTTTAGCGGCGTTGTACACTTTTTTTGTAATGGGTAAAAAATTTTAAACTCGCGTCAGGACACGTGACCTGATCGAAAATTCGTAAGACGAATGGCCGTACCGTAGCCGGTACCGCGCGTGTTTTGTTTATAAGACGATTCACAAAATACACACTTAAATGTTCAAGTTTTCACTTCTGCTGTCGGCACTCCCGGAGCTACTGTTTTTTTTTTATTTATTTTTGTAAGTAGGTTTGTACAAACACTTTTACACGTCAATCATTTTTTTTTTAAACTAGATGAGGTCGGCGTTTCCTATCTGACATCATATTCTATCATCATATAATTTCCTATTCTGGGTCGGCGTTTATTATGACTTGTTTAACATATACAAGTTGTAAAGTGAATATTGTTCTTTTTTTATCCTTTATTATTATTTTTGTACAAAATTTAAGTAGGCACAGACAAAAACGAAAAAGATGCGATAACTTCACTATTTTAACCTTTTTAACGCCACATGTCAAAAAATCAAAAACGTGCTTTCGGCGTCAAAGTCTGTCATGTAGTCGAACCGTGGTGTGCTGGGCACATTTTGGTTTGTCATCTATACATGACTGTGGCGGTCAAAAGGTTAAACAGGGTGGCACATCTTTCTAAATATAGTTCTAGGAGGAATAAGCCCGCCTTTGTACAGTATTTCTTTTACTTGTGCATCAAGTTTTAATAAATAAATAACAGGTATTCTAGGGGTTCTACATGATTCAAGATCATGTGCGCACTGACTTAAAGATGAGTTATGAGGAAAACAAGTTTTCTATAGAATTTTTAAATTCCTCAATATCTCGTCTTTATAACAGAGTTCTTTCAAAATATATATTTGGGAACCTAGATATTCTGTAATCCAATCGGAATAAATACACACTACCTTAAGAATATGTTTGATTTACAAATTATTTTGGTATTACGTTTGTATAAACAACGCATTAGCATGCGTAGTTCGCCGGCCCCTTAAATACTCAATACGCTACGCTCCACCGCCCTTTGGAGAACCTTCAGTTTGGGCAGCAGAGTAATAAAATTGCGAGAAAGGATCAAGAGTCCGTTGTGGAATTTGGAGAAGGCTTATGTCCAGCTGTGGAGATCTTTCAATGTTTTGATGATGATGAATTTTCATCTGAGAGAGCTAGGTTACATTCAACGTTTGTTACAAGCCATGGCTGCCGCAATTACAACAACAATATTTAATAGTCAGATATATAATATTCTATTCTGTAAGTAACTAAAGTTCCTACATTCAGAAAGCGGGTACCTACCTGCGGTAACGAGTGCCCAAGTAATGAGCAAAATGCAGTCGGTTAGCCGCCATTTTGGTCAAATTCACTCGAACTACATAATTATGTAGTTCGAGTGAATTTGACCAAAATGGCGGCTTCGGCCAAAATGGCGGTTACGGCTTTGCCCGCAAGGTATGTCGATAAACACAATCGTATGTCCTTTCCCAGGATGCAATCTATCTCTCTGTCAAATATTATCAAATCAAATAAAAAAATTAAAAAAATTCAAATCCCATCAGCGGTTTAGGCGTGAAAAGGTAACACACAGACAGACAGACAGAGTTACTTTCGAATTTAAATATTAGTATGGATTTCCTGTTGTTTTTCTTGTTCCAGCCTTTGACCACTACAACGAGGTTTTTGTTTCTCAGAACGAACCAAAATGTTTATTTTGATTCGTTTTGAGAAACATAATCCTGAGTTTTCAAATAAAACAAAATAAGTATTTACACGTGTACATTTAAATAATAGTATAAATAAATAAAGCTGCTAAGTGAGATGTTTTTATGAGTTATTCCGGTCTGATACCCTGAACCACCCCCTCCACCCCCCTCCTCGATCCTTTTGCTTGTAAAACGACCCTCGTTCCTAAAATTAGCCATTTGGGAGTGTTCAAAGTATTCTGAGGTGAAACCTAACAAAACACGATGTGTAGAATGTTGCGAATATTTTCATTCAATGTTGATATTATCGTCAAGAACAGCGCGAACAGAGAGCATAAGCCGCAATAACACCATAAGCGTATTTGCCATGTCGGGTGCTATCCAGTTTTGTGCCCGAAACACACACATATTATGTAAAATAAACTATTATTTTCTATAGTATATTATGTATCACTTCTGCCCGTCGCTTCGCATCGTCTGCCTGCGCTATTAATTCGTTTTCACTTAGCGTTTTTTCTTATTTGTTTTTTCCTTTTATTCGACCCTAATGTCCTAACGTGATGTTTATAGCCTTCCTCAAGAATTGGGGTGAGGGAATACAAAAAGAATTTTTCAATTTAGACCAGAGATTAACGCGTTCAAACAAAATCATCAGCTTTATTATTAATATATTATATATAGTCAAAGTCAAAGCATTTATTTCAAATAAGCACATAAAAGGCACTTTTGAACGTCAAAAATTACAACAAAATGGAATTGATTCTAGTCGCCCAATGCAAATGGTAGTTTTTGTATGGAGAAGAATGGGCAAGAAACTCCACCGTTACTCTTTTAAAATTCTTACAATATTTTGCATACATTAATTATATAATAATAATATGTGAAGACGATGCACCTAAAATAAAATTACTATACCACAATAGGTAGGTATTGTAAAGATCAGTTCAGTTTTTTAGTAATTACTTTTTTCATCATTTAACTTTTTAATTAAGTATTTGCCACACGTACCTACTGCAATTAATGTTCCTAGCGATTAGCTCTTTTTTTGTAGACAGCGTTGTGGGTTACTTTATAACCAAATTGCTATTTTGTTAAAGTAGTTGTAAGTTCTTATAATGTAACTGTTTGCTGTTTCTCTTAATAAAAAATAAAATAAAATAAAATATGTCGTGATCATCGTAATATACGTTGGTATTTATGCTTTGGAACAGATTTAGGCCGTGTCCTTACCAAAAGTAACGGTCGCGCGAATATCTACCTACGTGATCGTCGAGTTCATATTACGTCACTTTTTCTTCGAAAAACCGAAAGGCGCCCTCTCAAAACGGTGTAGAAAACATCGTCAGGAAACAAGCATGAGCTAAAACCAAAAATTCGAAGACATGTTACATCTACCAACCCGCAAGTGCGTGTTAGATTACAGCCCACTCTTTCTCACCGAGAGGAGGCCTGTGTCCCAGCAGTGGGAACATTTTAGGCGTTCTGGTTCACCGAAAAAACTGACATAATAATATCACGAATACGATGATCGCTTTTGGCTAGTACACGGAGCTTTTACGAGGTACATTGCTTAGTATTTATCATGAAATAACGGAGCTTATTATACGCTTTTATGCAAAAAACGATGGCGACCTAACATTATTTGTATAATGTTATAATTATTAGACTATAGGAGTCATTGTGCACTTTTATCATTTCTAACGTACGGTACCCGGCGATAAATATTGCACATCGACCTTTACCTTTTTTTGTATTTTATACAAAGAATAAAAATAATTATCAAAAGAAGCAAATCATAAGTGTTTTAACAGCTAAAAGATTTCAAGGAAATGTTTCCCAATGTGGTATTAGTCGCTATTAAGATTTTCTTAACAATGCCAGTGACTAGCTTCCTACGAAAGATCGTTCAGTAAGCTCAAATTGATAAAGTACCTACGCTCGACGATGGGCCAAGGAAGATTATCGGGCCTAGCGATTTTATCGATTGAACGTGACATAGCACGGCTCCTGTCGTATGACAATGTAATCAAGGACTTCACAATGAAGAAAGCGCGTAAAGTAAATCTTTAAGTAAGGTTTACGGTTTGCCTTGAATCTTTACTATCTGTACTGATCAGTATTCGGTGTCATTTGTGTATTGTCTAATTGTGAATTTTGACAAATATTTTCGAATAAACGTTTTTTCACCTAATTTATAAACGCAATTTATTTGAACTTCCTTATTCAAAACTTTACCAAGTACTTACTTAAAATTGAGTTTACAAAAACTTAGTTTTTGTTTGATAGATTTATTTTTATAGACACACCATTTTATTAGTAGAAACGGTTATGATTAGAAAATATTTCAAAGGCGCGGTTATAGCAGCTCGCACCGGGCGCATAAAAAGCTAATTATGGCACTGCTTCCACATCCACATCCATAAAATGTATGGAAATATGTGCACGTTATAACGTTATCGCGGACGGAAATTTAAAGCGTCTTCATATATTTTACTACCCTGTGTTATAAGGATGCCGTGACGTGAACATCCACGATAATATCGTCACGTTGGAAATTATATAATCGCAAATTGTCATAATAAAAAAATAAAATAAAAAACAGTGGCACTCCGGGAGTGCCGACAGAAGTGAAAACGTGTATTTTTTTAATCGTCTTTCAAACAAAACAGAATACTTTGCCATCACTCACTGACATAAATCGGATATACATTAAAACCGAGTACATCCTGAGGACAGCCGAAACACATCCGAAGCGGGTGTTTTTTTAATCGTCTTATAAACAAAACACGCGTGGTGTCGCTTACGGTAATAGTGGCGCGAGTTCAATGGTTTTATCCCATCTCAAAAAATGCCCAACGCGCCTAAAGAAGTTATCACTTCATAAACAAGAGAAGTACCTATTTATTATTTTTATAGCATTGCGTGACCTAAACACGCACTTACGTCACGCTTTTCTGTGACTTAAGTAGGTACTTAGTCCATTTTACACTGAAAAGCGTGACTTAAAACGGGTTTAGGTCACACGAGCTATATAATAGTATACGAAACGTGATGCACGGCGTGAAATTAGCGCCCGAGCGTAGGGAGGGTATAATTTCACGCCGTGCTATAATGGGCTTCTTATGTCACACGTGTCGTATTTGTGGGCTATCATAGTACATACGCCAACACATCAAGCTACCCGAAACTGTCAAATTTTCCCAATCAACTTTGAACCTTATGCTTTAGACATAAAGTTGAAAATATATTAAAGAAATTTGACAGATTGTAGTAACTTGATCTGCTGGCGTCTGTACATTCGACCTAATCTAAGTTCCGTAAGGTGTCAAAAGAAAACAAGAGACAGTCTTCAGCTCTTAATAACTCAGCGAATTTATTAAGACTCTACGATAACTAAATTACAATTAAAAAGCCTGACTTCAATAAATCTTATAGCTTAGTATTAATTAACTTCAACTCAAATTACATAATTAATTTAAATTCTCGGAAACAAGAATTTTGTTTGTTTACTGATCATAATTATTTACTATGTTTAGATACCTTTATGGAAGTCAAACTAAATTAAATAGTCTAGACTTTTACTGTTTCTAAATAGAAACAGTTCAAAGACGGTCCTGTGAAGTAAATAGAAACAGTTCAAAGACGGTCCTGTGAAGTAAAATATAGTGTAACAAAGTTATCATCGTCTTTCATACCTTATTCTAAGAACGACTTAAAGTGAAGGTTTCCTAGAAAACCGATGAATCAGGCTGAGGCTATGTACATTAGGCCGCGACGCGACCTGCGACACATGAGCGATTAAAACAAGTAAATGAATGATCACGTATATGGCTACACCGTACATCAAATATTACTAGCGATCTTTGATTTCTTTATGTGATAGGAACAACATTACTGAAATCACGGCATCGGCTACATCAACATGAGCGAAATTGAAGCGAATTTATTAGAAAATTGCTTTTTTTTTCGCTTGTAATGTAGCCATACCATGTTTTTCTCGTTTCGCTCTTCCAGACGCATCGCAAATCGCTGCCTACTGTAGCCTCAGCCTGACGCCATTGAAACGTTGTTTATAAAAGTAACTTGGTATGTTTTCCTAGAGAGCATCATCTGCATCTGCCCAGCCTCTACCCGTCTATGTTTTGTTCGGCTTCCAGTCTAACCGGATGTAGCTGAATACCAATTTTTTTTTCCATGGGAGCGACTGCCTAATTTCCACAACCCAATTACTGGGTAATACGATACTTTACCTACTGTATTATGTTTAATTTTAAATGACGTGGAACGTAAATAAATCACACTAATATTATAAAGGCGAAAGTTTGAGTGTGAGTGTGTGTGTCTGTTTATATTTGTTACTTCTTCACGCTCGAACGGCTGGACCAATTTTGATAACATTTTGTATGGAGATAGCTGACATCCTGGATTAACATATAGCCTACTTGTTATCCCGATATTCTCACGGGATCAACACTTACGCAGGTGAAACCGCGGGGCGCAGCTAGCAAGTAAAATAAAAATAATGTTACAGATGTTCTATGTCACGAAGTCCGTTTGGCTATGAATGTTGTCAAGCGTACACATGCACATTGTGATCAACAGAGACTCAACAATGGGTGAACTAAAACGGTACACATTCGCGGAAATAGCCTCATGCGACGGCAGCAAGGGGCAGCCGCTGTGGGAGCGCGCTTGTCGGGATACGTCACTACTACAATCAAAGCCGAACGCACTTCGTGAAATAGAATATCTGTACCACATCGTCGTACAACCTTTGCCGTGGTCTCCCTCGATGGAAATTTCCTCTTCAGGAGTCCAGTGAGTGACGATCTTTGCCCATCGCCCCGGGTGCATTCGTGTAACATTTGCAGGGCTAACATGGCCAGAGATTGTACAAGAGAGAGAGGTTTGGAAGAAAAAAGGGGAGGCCTATGCCCAGCAGTGGGACATAATGTAGGCTAACAGAGAAAAAACAGTGGCACTCCGGGAGTGCCGACAGAAGTGAAAACAAAACACAACCAGAATACTTTGCCATCACTCACATATCGGATATACATTAAAACCGAGTAAGTACATCCCGAGGACAGCCGAACACATCCGAAGCGGGTATTTTTTTTAACAAAACACGCGCGGTGTCGCTTACGGTAACAGGGGCATGAGTTCAGTGGTTTTTTGTCATCTCAAAAAATGCCCAACCCGCCTAAAGAAGTTTTTACTTCAAAAAATGTTTGATTTGTGAAACAATAAAACCGTTTGCACACCACCGCAGGTATCCGCTGTTGAACTGTCAAAGCAAAACAGAATTGAATGATAAAGCATCGCCAAGCCGCGGTATTCTGGTCATAGTGGTAGCAAACCAAAACAATGTTTACCAAAATATATTTTAATTGTTTGTTAGCAACTCAAATAGATACCTACTAAATTTCAATATATTTTATCTACCTAGGTAGGTTGGTAGTATAACTTTACAAAATGTAGGTTTGATAATTTGAAAACTACATTTTATAACAACAAGTGGGTCAGCGGCTGACTTTAGGAGCAGTGGTGGGTTAAGACCAAAGACCAAAGACCAAATTCTCATCTAAGCCAAGCAGCAATAAAGCCGAAGAGTTTTTTTGTATGTTTATTTGAACGCGCTAATCTCTGAAACTACCAGTCGGATTTGAAAGGTTCTTTTTGCATTTGATTGCCTAATTCTTGAGTAAGGCTATAGATATTTGCCGGGTCAGCGGGATTGTCCGAAAGGGTTGCCAGGGTTACCGCTGGCCCGGAACATAAAGGGCGAAGGAAGGAACACGGGTGGGTTTTAGTCAGTAAGAGACACTCCCTTCCGCTCTACCCAGAGCGATGATTGATGATTTTCCATCCTCAAAAAAAAAAATTCAATCAGTTACAACTCTAATTGAAAAGCTACGTTTCTCCATAAAATAAAATTGTTCTATCTCTTTGTAAGAAGACACAGTGGGTGTTGAAAGTAAGGCGATAACTCAATGTCGTGTCCGTAGTCACGATTAATGTACCCAAGTGTGTTCTTTGATATATGGCGACCCAGCCTTAAGAACAGCAGGCAAAAGTGAGAATGGATTGGGTGGCTAAAGATATTGACATTGGAACAGAGAATATCTTTCTCCGCTATTAATACCTAATCTTGGTCAACTACTGAGTCAGAACCCTATTAGGGTTACCAACTGTCCGGATTTGTCAGAATATTATTTATTTTGAGAAAAAAATTACTTCATGTGATGCTTTCCACCCATCCTATGCGGGATGGACATCGGACGGGCGGCGATGGAACACGCACGCTCACACAGCGTCAGCTCCATCCATATTGCGCTCATTCTTTGCGAATTTTTGGAGATGAATATGTCCGGCTTTTATCATTTTTTTTTTCACATTTTCCTACATGGGCACTTATGAAACGTCAGAAGCTAGGTGTGTGGTTCCAATTGGTCGTTTCCTATAAAGAAGAGCCGGCAAGAAACTCCACTGTAACTTTTTTAACCGGTCAAGCTCCGCGCGTACCCTATGTAGCACGATTCAATAGAAAATCAATGGTGTCTCATTAGCGGCGCTCGAGAGGAAAAATAATTGGCTTTTACAATTTTTGGGTTCCGTCCGAATTATGTCCGGCCTTGTCGTTCGCCTTCAAGTCCGGAGTTTTCTACTTGAGGGGATTATTTTGAACAATAATTATGTATAGAGTTCTATTGAATTCAATCTTTATTGCATCCATAATGTACACATACAGGTGGTAAGTTTATAACAATAGAATCAATTATGGACCCTGTCGGGCTCAGGAAAATCCATACTAATATTATAAATGCGAAAGTGTGTCTGTCTGTCTCTTACCTCTTCACGTTTAAACCGCTGAACCGATTTAGATGAAATTTCATATAGAGATAGTTTGAGTCCCGGGACCTGTCCCGGGACTCAAACTAACTCTAACTCTCCATTTCATCCACTTTTCACCACCGTAAAGGATGATTTCTGGGATAAAAACTATCCTATGTCCTATGTCCTGACATAGGATAGTTTTTATCCCAGAAATCATCTTTTACGGTGGTGAAAAGTGGGTGGCAGTTTGTATGGGGAGTCAATAACCGCTGAACCGATTTAGATGAAATTTGTCACCTGCGTAAACCATGACCTGGATTCGGAAATAGGATACTTTAAATTATCCCGATATTCCTAACGGGATCAACACTTATGCGGGTGAATCCGCGGGGCGCTGCTAGTTTTAAATTAGTAGGAGATAGAGGAAGAGCGCTTTGAGGGTATCCCTCATTATGAAATATGTATTATTATTATTATGTCCTTTTTATCTGTTATTAAGAATACAGTTCAATGAATAGGTACTGAAAAAATAATGAGTAAAAAGCGAGTGAGTTTTTTTAACATTCTAGGCTTTTTGTCAGGACTTTTAATATTTCGAAAAGGGCTTACCATAGAATAGAAAATAAAGAACACTATTTATTATGAACACCATATATTTCAGATATGAAAGTAGTATTTTTACAAAGGGTGACACAATGGGCGGTCTTGTCGCTAAGAGCGATCTTTTAAAGACAACCTTTGGATAGATTAAAAAAGGGAAAGAGAGGCAATAATGTAGGTAGTCTGTGGTGTACCAAACATAATACAATAAACACATACATAGGGCATAATACTAATCTATATGTATAAATATTACCATTTCAAACCTAAAAAAAAAACCCTGTAAGTCCAAAGTCAGTAGTTATTAGAACAAAAACAAAGAGGTTCGTGGGTTGCGGTCAACGTGGGCCAATCGACGCGTGTTTTTTCCGGTATTTTACAGGTTTTGAACCTGCAACCTTGTCTTAAAACGAGGCGTTAAACCTCACATTATAAATCAGGTAGTTTAAAAGCTGTCGAGCAAGTTCAATTAACTTTTCAAAAGATTACAACTTTTACACAAGTTAAATCTCACTTTGTGTGCCAGAGTTCATCGAAATCACTCTATTCCTTAGTTGTAATTGTAACGCTGCATAGTGTTTAGATAAGTGTTTTTGTAGAAGTGAAGTTAATAAAGAAACTTTTTTTTTACCGAACACACGAGGCCCTGCGGCCTCGTGTGTTCGGTAAAAAAAAAGTTGTTCGTTAGAAGTTGTAATCTTTTAGTATTCTAAATAATTAATGAGTACAGGCGCATTAAATTATTTAGATTACTAAAATGTTTCTCCTGAATATTTGCATAAAGTTATATACATAGAGCTCTCAAGAGGGACTTTATCTAGGCGTTTGGTAAGTTGTCTTAATTTCTCGATGACTCCCACTGGCTAGTTTGGCAATAATAAATAAAAAAACAATAAAAAAAAGCCTTTTATTTCTTGCATGCACTTACATTTACTTCCTTGGTTGTTGGTTTATGTTGAATTGCTTATTCTAGTGTTAGTTTATTAAATTATAATTTATTCTTGTTAGCAAGAACCCCATCTTTACAGGTGAAAGCCTCATCCAAAGTTAGTCAATTGTCTCATTCTTGGGCTACTTCAAACCAGTGTGGGCCGGCGACGGATTTTATTTTATCGTCCCATTTATTCATGGGCCTTCCTTTGCCTCTTTTGCCGATCGGGCCCTCCAATGACGTCACTCTTCCAGTCCAGCGTTGATCTGGAAGTCGAGCTACATGGCCGGCCCACTTCC
This sequence comes from Luperina testacea, assembly GCA_927399505.1. NCBI lineage: Eukaryota > Metazoa > Arthropoda > Insecta > Lepidoptera > Noctuidae > Luperina > Luperina testacea. Next base: position 4,307,147 of record OV656774.1, read on the forward strand.
ATTTAATTTTTTTCGCATGTTGTAGAGCATAGAATCTGTAGCCGTTTTTTGGTTTTCTTATTTTTGTATGCCTTATATTCTCTAAATATTCTAAATATAGTTTTGTGTGCGTCATATGTGTATGGGGGGCCCGTGGCTAAATAATAACAGCCGCACAGGTCGATCGATCAGGTTAAGCTACGCTTGCCGCGGTTGGTCTGTGGATGGGTGACCATCTTTACATACCGTGACCCCTCTGTGCTTCGGAAAGCACATTAAGCCGTTGGTCCCGGCTGTCATTCGTGGATCTTTGACAGTCGTTACGGGTAGTAAGTCCGAAAGTCTGACCAGTCTTACCACTCAGGAACAGGGTCGTAGAGGTCAAATATGCAGTCGTTCCATATAAAATACTGACATTTCAGCTGCATCCGGTTCGACTGGAAGCCAACCCCTTTCCCCCAATGGGGAAGGGCTAGACAGAAAAGACAAGGTTTTTATGCAATAGTCCGATGAGTGCCATAGCTTCAAAATGAAATGTATCCTGACTTGAAAAGGAAAGAATTTGAAAACTGACGAAGACATAAAAGACTTAACGGTACCTATATTAGTTTCGTTTCTACACAATTTTCTTATTCTATGTCTCTGGTCAAGTTTCCTACCTAACGCCAATAAACATTGCATTGGTTCGGAATATAAACCAATTCAATTGATATTGAATTGGTTTGTACTAGAGCTGTTATTACCTAAAGCAAGCCTCCTCATTGGTCCAGTGGTAAAATGGTTGGTGTGTTGAATCAATTAGCCATACAACGTACATTGGATTTTCTCTTCGGGAATACTTAGTAGCAAGCCCAAAGCTACATTTTGTCCCAAGTTAATGGCAATAGAAATGGCTCGCCCCTTATCATACGTGATTTGGAACAAACTAAGTGAAACTTAACTAACTTACCTTAGCCTCCAATCAGCCAACTTAGCTGTGTTTCTGGGGAGTTTGTTGCGCCACTTGTTTTGCCCAGCGAAATCATAATAATTTATTTGGCAGAATATGGTACTTACCACAGATATAATATATATAATTATATACTTCTGTGGTACTTACATTATTATGATCTTAAGGTTAGTCAATGGCGTCATCACATACTGCCAAGTGTGACGTGCAAATATTAGGTACTTACGAGTACATACATTTATTACAAGATAGAGATTATTAGGCTAGTATTAACATAAAGCTTTATGTATAAAAAATAAACTTCTATGGAGACTGTCTTATGAAATTTTGACGTTCAAAAAGTACTGATGATTCTCAGCGTCAAAGTGTTACATGCTCTGTGAGCTTAGTTTGAATAAAACACTTTTGTTTTTGAGTTTGAAACGTATAGCACTACAAGGTTGTTTGGGTGCGTGGCCAAAATACGACCAATTGCCGCCATGTTGTTTTTTGAATTCATGTCAAATGTAATTTCACAAAACGAATGACGTTGACAGTTTGAAGTTGTTTGTAAACATTTGTGCAACTGACAAAAATGTTTACCAACAGCATCAAACTGTCACCGATATTTAAACGACAAAAGATCTTTTTAATACAGTTTGCTCAAAAAGTGGCGTATTGCAGGGACGTATCGCCGTCCCCGGAGAATAAAATGATAACTACAAAAATGCAACTTTTCAGGAAAAATAAAAAACACGTTTTCGTTGATTGCTTCTTAAATACTGGACGTAGACAGATGATTGTCAACTTTTAAAAAAGGTTATTTTTTGTTTGTTCTAAATGTTATAATCAAATACGCCTAAGTATCAAAATAGAGATATCATTAAAAAAATAAGAAGTTAGTCAAAATTAATCATCGTCCAAGTTGTAAAATGTCGATTATCATTTTATTCTCCGTACAGCCTGACCAGGATCAAAATATTGCACTCGCCACGTATCATTTTATTCTACGGGTTTTTAGGGTAAAATTGATACTGATAATACTTTAATATCGTTTTATTCTCGTAAATATTGTGAAAAAAAAATCTGGTAAGGACTTTGAATTTGGTTTCCTAATAAAACTATGACATGGTAAATGGTAATCAACATTAGTTTTATTAATTTTAATATGAATAAAATGATAACTGCATTTATCATTATTTAGTCGAATATTTTTTCACGAGAATATAATTCTTTGACTGTTTGTCATACTAACAAGTGGGAATACATTTTGATATTATTATATTAACACTTTATTCTCGTAATTTATGACCTGTTTTAAATCTTTGAATACCTACTATTGTAATATTTTTTTGTTTCGTAAATAACTGTTTAAAAACTGCGAAAAAAATTGAGCAGATGTATTAACACCCACAGATCCCAAAAATGACATAACACTAAAACTAGGATAATGGCAGTTATCATTTTATTCTCCGGGGACGGCGGTATAGCGTTCGGGATGTGGGCTATTACATACTCGTGCTTTTTTTTTACCTTTCCCGAACTCGTGCGTTCTCTTTCCCAACTGTCAAAATAATGTCTATTAAAAAGAAAAACCAACCATGAAGTTTTTACAAAAAAAAATCATAGAAGTTTTTATGATTCGTGCAAATACGTATATTTCTAAAAAGAAGCTACTAATTTGTTTTAATATCAGATTTAATGATTTGATTGAATGAGTTAGGTTAGGTTTCGTCTCATTAAATTTCATTTTCATTTCATATCAATAAAAAAATTCTTCTGAAGACTTGGCTGTATGGGCATAGTTCCCTTTGCCTACCAGAATGGGTGAAGAAAAAGAATCTCTGCTTATATTCGAGTCCCTATAATGCACGTCACTGTAATGCACGTACCAGCAATGCACGACACTGGATTGTACAACACAGGAATGTACAACACAAGAATTGGCGACATCGCGACGATGTCTCCAATTCCTGGGGTGTACCTTGATGGTCCGACCCGAGAGTGTACAACACATGAATTGGCGACATCGCGTGATTGGCCGATTGGTTGGCCAATCAGGTGACTCGAAATTTTGGGACTTGGATACTAGGTAATTGAGCTAGATAGTGCTGTTCCGAAAAACGATTGATTGCGCGATTGATAAGTTTTTAAGCAGAGAAGTCTTTATAAAAAGAGTTTTGTACAGCATATTAATTATATAAGCTGCAATCAGCTGCTCATGTTTAATAAAATTTTGGTAAGCACTCAGAGTGTAAGATAGGTCGACGGAGCCCCGCTTCGCGGGGCTCCTACTTCTGGGTGGTTTAAAAAAAATAACCACGAAGGCTAAGGCGGGAGCTCCGCTACGCTTCGCTCCCGCCTTAGCCTTCTAACCTAACCTATCCGAGTCGGGGTACTCTGAGTCGGGGTGTTAACCATAATGTAGCGGCACAGTACATATCCTTCTTATCCAGTTTATGAAATATCTTTTAAATTGGTTCAATATTGGTGAAGAAAATAGGCGAGAGCCAAACCTCGAAAATGTGACTTTTTACTTAGGCTATTCAGTCGGATCTGCAGTTGTCCTTATCGCACGCATTAGAGGGCGGGGGCTCGCAGAGCGACAGCGATAGTTTCTTCAAATACCTAATTTTCAAAAGTCGTTCCGCCCGTATTTCCTCTTAACGAATAGTTCACAGATTTACTTCAATAATAATTGATTGAACGTCAACCACACGTCAAATGAAACAAAATCAATCAAAATCAATCCTTAATCAATCAAAATCTCATCCCTAGTTTCACATGGCTTTTTACTTTTTTATTGTGACGTCACTGTTTGTTTTGATTCCAATTCCCGTGCTGTACATTATCAAGCCGGACACTCTTGGTCCGGGCCGAGAATGCGCGACATGACAATGTACGTCATTGGAATTCAAAACACGTTCATTCCAATGTCGTGCGTTCTCGTGCCGTGCATTGCTGTGTTGTGCATTGCTGGTTCCCTTATATTCTACGGTTGGCGCCATTGGTTAGTTGAGTTTATTGTGTTTTTATTATTTTATTAAATTGCTTCATTTTTTCGCAACTGTATTAAAAATAGTCGTTCAGTACACGTGCGAAACCGTCATTGCAACTTGTTCCGATGCGGCGCGCGGCGGCGCGGCGGCAGCGCGCGGCGGCGAGTTTTGATAAGCTCTCACCGCCTCCGCCGCGGCGCCATGTGTAAGGATTCATACAAATTATACGCGGCGGCACGCGGCTGTGCCGCTGCAGCTACGGCATAATATTTAATTTAAACGGCCTTAAGGGCGGGATGTGGGTTTATTATATGAAGTAACTAACCCAAATTTCGCGTGTTTAGGATACTTCTGTCCAACCCTTGGGATAATACAAGTGTGATGTTATTTTCATCATCATCATCATTTCAACTGAAAGACGTCCTCTGCTAGATATAGGCCATCATCCAAGCCTCGCCACTTCAACCACTGCTGTACTTCAACCAGCGGATTCCTGCGGTATTCACAAGGTCATCGGTTTACCTTGGGCCTTCCAACGCTACTTCTTCCGGTACGCGGTCGCCAATCCAGCACCTTTCGGCCCCATCGGCCACCTGTTCTGCGAGCCATGTGCCCTGCCCACTGCCACTTAAGTTTGGTAATTCTTCGGGCTATGCCAGTTCTCTTGGTTCTCTCTTTCGTCTTGAGACACTGCGGTATGTAAAACGAGAAGGTTTTACATAGTTTGTTACGTTAGTATAAAGTAATTTATTTCATATTATTTGATCGCTAAGAGCGGCTTGGAACTCTCAAAGGATTTTCTGTAACATAATTATTCATTGTATTATTTTTTTTTGATAAATAATTGGCTGAGTTTCGCAAAGCTCCAAGTAAGCCTTTTCAAATATTACCCCACTCAACAAAGTATAAAGTATGTAATAAAATAACACAATAGTAATTTTTATTTATTTTTTGCTCAATATTAACAACGACCGTAAGTATAATCTTTTGACATCGTGTGGGCAGGCAAGTTTTATTGCGCATAGCAAATGTTTATAAAAACAATTTATAAGCAAATAAAAATATTCTTTATATCCTATTTCTATTCTACTTTTACTATCTAATAATATTATAAACGCGAAAGTTTCTGAGGATGGATGGATGGATGTTTATAATTACTCTTTCACGCAATAACTACTGAACGGAGTTTGATAATACTTTACAGTAATATTGTTTATATAATTATCAGAATAACACATGGGATACTTTTTATCCCGATATTCCCACGGGATCGGACGGGCTATATTTTTATTATAAGATCTTGTAAAACACATGTGATTGCAATAAATGATTGAATTGAATTGAATTGATCGACACTTACGTGAGTGAAACCGCGGAGCACTACTCGTATGTATATAAATATTCGGTACGTGTGCACTGAGCTCCTCCTAAATGGCTGGGCCGATTTTGATGAAATTTTTTAGTCATAGTCATAGTCCATTTATTTATCACAATATTGTTACAGAGTTGTTACAATACTTTAAAAGTTCATAATATTCTGCCGTTTCCAGCGTACAAATACATTTTCAGGGTTTTGGTTATTTTGTTAGATATAACATTGAATTAAATAAATTAGAATAACATTCAAATTGTACATTAGTCAAAAATATTAGGAATGGAAATGTCAAAAAGATTAAATTAAGTCAAAGAGATAATAAGAACAGAATATAATTATTCTAATACATATTTAAGTCAACTTTTCATTTCATTGATAAAATCATTAGTCGAGTAAATAGCATTTACATAAGAGATAATTTAATAATTTAGATTTAAATGTCCTAAAGTTAAGAGTTTTAAAACAGTCTGGTAGTTTATTATAAACTTTGGTCGCCATACGAAATACATTATTAGAAAATAGTTTATTATTTCGTCTAGGTACACGAAGCATGTGGACTTTGTGGCTAGGTCTAGATACAAGATCATTATGCAGATTGAATTCATGCTTATTTTGGTACACAAAAATACAAATTTCAAAAATATATAGTGCTGGGAGTAGGGTTGCCATACGTCCGGAATTTTCCGGACAAGTCCGGAAATATAGGTCTTTGTCCGGAATGCGGGGGGAATCTTAAACCGTCCGGAATTTCTACAAATAAGTGAAGAGTGAAATAAAAAATGAAAAAACCGAAACGAAACGAACGATTTGGCAATCGATTTGGTTAGTTTATTTACTTGCACGATGCGTAACGATTTTAATAAAAAATTAACAAGATTGTCCGGAAATTTCATGGAATGTCAGGAATTTTCTCCGGATTTTTGATATTTTGATCTGGGAACCCTAGCTGGGAGTGATAATATTTTTAATTTTTTGAACAATGGAACACAGCTGTCCAGTGGGTGCGCTCCACATATTGAACGAATGCATTTCTTTTGAGCTCGAAACACTCTCTTTGTTTGTGTTTGACTCCCTGGATGGTTTAGATTCACAATTGAAACCGGTGGGTGGTGCTGCGATCAAATTCTAGGAAACAGGACAGCGTCTGTCCGGTCAGATAGTACTATAATTATAAGGACCAAACCCAGTTCACAGTTGGCCAGTTTATAATAAACCTCTCAATAGTTGTTTGATAAAATAACAACAGTATTATGTGATTCAAATATAGATAGTAAGGTACGGGGATTTGATTTTCACAATCATTCGAACTACAACAAATTTTTCCGACATAATTAGTTTACGCGATTTTATTAATCATAAATTATTATTCGGCCTTTATTGCGTCATATTTATTGACCAAAGTTCCCATTACATTGTAAACCAAAAAACACGTATGGCATTTTCTATATTTAGGAATATGACCCGTACATACATAATTTTCCGAGACTCATTTAATTTGCCAAAGAATTCCCAAAAAATCTCGATGAATCGCTAACAAATTCTTCTCTTTACCTCTTATTCCTCACATTCATCGGGAAGGTAAAATAGAAGTTAATGGGACCCAGAAAAATTCTAAATTACGCGCCGGAAATTCGGCGTGCTTACGTCTATGTGAACCGGCACATATGCGGAAATAATGCGACCGAAGTTCGTCGTAGTCACGCTCAGCGGCTGCAGTGTTACCAACTTAGTGGATTTTCCACTAAAACTGGTGGTTTCGACCCCCCCCCCTTTTAGTGCTAATTTTTTCAAACTACAATGTGGTCTACAATGTTAGTAACAAAATAGCTTAGCCTATACGTACGTAATAACATTTGAATAGATCGGGTCCTCTTTGTGGGCGCCCACACCTAGCGAGCTGTCTGCTCGGGCGGTTATCGATTGTAAAATATTGACAATACCGCCTTTAGCAGCGGCCGCTGAGGCGTCTTTGTGCTCTGTGGGTTACTATTTAGTTTAAGGCGACTATATGACCTATAGCGCGGTCTTTGTCGGACTGCTTAAAAAAGAAAGAGTAGCGCGATGACACAACACTGGTAATTTATTGCAAAATATGAAGCAATTATCTATTTACATAAATCTATTGTTTGGACTAAAAAATTAAAGCACTAGTGCTTTAGTATGTTGCTTGTAGAATAATCTGAAAAAAAAAAATCTTAATGATTGTATGTATATTAGTATTGTGGACTGTATATTATTTTTCTTCAATGTTGAGAGTAAAACACTTCTTGACTTGTTCACTTGTTCACTTTATTCTTGAGATGTTTCTTCGATCGGAGCTGGAAGTCGACTGTGACTAGAAGAAGATCGCTGCGTCTTTTATAGAGGGCCCCAGCCAATCAGAGCGCGTACTTTTCCCGCGCAGCACCAACCTTATTCGTTCGCCCAATCGGCTCGTTTGACCAATCAGAGCGCTCGACCAATCACAGCGCTCGGCCAATCAGAGCGTGTTGGGTGCGCGCGCGTTAGCTGGGTCCCGAGAGGAAGCGATCTTCCAAACCCAAGCTCTTACAATATTCCTACTATTTTCCTAACTTAGGTACTATCTTATTCTATACATTTACAAAAATTGGTGTCAAAAAACCCTTATTCTAAGCCCTAAATCGACAAAGTTTGGTGGCGGTCCTCCTTACGGTAACGTTTGGTCGTACTTAGGTTAACCGTACAAGTGGCGCCACCAAGCGTAAGGAACACTAATCACTATTCTATGTTCAACTTACATGCTAGAGGTCCTAATCTAACGTGAAAATACTATTTATTTAATTCAATCTAAATTATACACATATTCATATTCATATTCATGGCACGCTCGGTGTCCGTTACATCTGTCTTAATCTAAATTGTACACATATTCATATTCATTCCATAACACGCTCGGCGTCCGTTACAATTAGTATGGTTTTTATTGTAAAAAGTAAGTTTTTAGAGGTATCTTCATAATTTTTTTCTATCGTATCAAATTAGTTGTATCATGTTTTCAACACACTGTCTAACCTTGCATATATCCTGAAGAATGACATATTTTTCTGATTTTGTTAACTGGAGTCAATCATATACTTTTATTGTTTCTAAAACTTGAGTTTTTTGCGTTTAGGTTCTGTAAGCCCCTTAACCGTATTGCAAAATCATGGCCGAATACATATTTATATTTTGGAGAGCCACCTGTCTTCCACTACCCTTTTACCGTGGCTATATACCGTGTGAGATATATTCCGAAATAAGATCATTTTGCCTAATTTTCAACTGACCCAAACTTCTCACAGGGGTGTTCTACGAGGCGTGAAAGGGGTCGTATAAAGAATTGCTACTCATCTAAGGAACCCGGTAGGAGTGCTAATCAAGCGGGTCAAATTTCAAATGACTTATTGTCGTTTAGTTTCAGGTTCAGAGGAGCTCGTTGTTATGTAGATAATAACAGCCGCACGTGGTCGGTTCGTCGATGGGTGACTACCTTTACATACCGAGACCCCTCTGTGCTTCAGAAAGCACGTTAAGCCTTCCTTAGACCCTAAGCTTAGATCTTTGACAATCGTTACAGGTCGTCAGAAGCCCGATAGTTTGACAACCAGTCTTACCATCTTGTGGAGGTCATTCATTTCATTTCTATGCAGTCAGACAGTGACCGCGCTTTAGGTCATGGAAGCCCCTTAATACAAAAAAAACTTTTCAAGTTGGAGTCGAACTCGCACACGAATGGTTCCGTACCACAAGGCAAAAACGCCGAAAAATAACACTTTTGTTGTATGGGAGCCCCCCTTAAATATTTATTTTATTTTGTTTTGACTATTTGTTGTTATAGCGGCGACAAAAATACATCATCTGTGAAAATTTCAACTGTCTAGCTATCACCTGTATATCTATGTCTGGTGACAGACAGACAGACAGACGGACAGTGGAGTCTTAGTAATAGGGTCCCGTTTTTACCCTAGGTTACGGAACCCTAAAAATAGAATAATTACTATCTTAGAATTTGCGAGAGACATTCCATCTGTTTAAACCTACCATTTTAAATATTCAACTAAGATAAAGCTTATATAATTTATAGTGTTAACACATTACCCACATTTTACCTAAGTATTATTCATAAGTTATGCATTTTTTTTTTTGAGTATGGGAAATCACAAGTGACCCCTCTCGCTCTGGGTGGAGCGGAAGGAAGTGTCGGATTCTTACTGACTAAAACTCACCCCTGTTCCTTCCTTAGCCCTTTATGTTCCGGGCCAGCGGTAACCCTTTCGGACAATCCCGCTGACCATGCATAAGTTAAACCTCAAATTGAAGATCTTCATTTAATATGTACACTAACGTATTATAATATAATGGACCACATAATACGACTTAGGGTTTAGGCATAAATTGTGGGAAATTGAGGTTTAAAATTACGTTTTTACATAATTCATTAGAAAGTACAATACAGCTAATGAATTATGGCCGGCACGAACTTAGCGCAGAAAGCTGTGCAATAAAAATTTTAACCGACTTCAAAAAAGGAGGTTCTGCGTTCGACCAATGTCCAATGTGTGGTGTGTGTATGTTTGTATGTCCGCGATTTTCTCAAAAACTACTGATCCGATTAGGATGTTTTCGTTATTTAAATGCATATTTTTCAGGGAAGGTTTTAGTATAATAATCAAGCAAAATGCGACATTAATTCGCTATTTTAGCAAACTGTTAACAAAACACTCAAAAATCGCGAAAAATGTATCATTAAGACATTCATTTACATAAAAAATACTTAGGATATTAGCGAGCAGTTGGGATTTGGCGCATACTTCAACAAAAAAAGATATATTAGTTATTTTTTGGGTGTTGAAATTTTACCTAAATGATTGTTTTAAAATTAATGTAATTATGGTCTTACGTAAAGTGAAGTGAATAAAATATCTATTACTTTTCACTTTTGAGTGCGTGTTTTTTGAAGGTGGTTTCTTTTTTCTTTGAAAAAAAAAAATGAGCGAAAGTTCGGAGAGCCTATGTAGGGACTGTCCATGATTTGTTGGCTACATTGTACAGACGCCAGCACACCACAAGCTACCCGAAACTGTAAAATTTTCCTAATCAACTTTGAACTTTATGTTGTAGCGATTAAGTTGAAAACCTGTTAAAGAAATTTGACAGATTATAGTAGCTTGATGTGCTGGCGTCTGTACCTACGTACATTGTTTAAACAGTGGTAACGGCCGCGACATACGAAGTTGTAGTTGACATGTGACATCTAGTCATCTACCAATCCGGCTGCCCCATTTCAAAACCTAGTAAGGACTTAAAATGAAATTTTACAGGAGAGCGCATAGGTAAACGTAATATTGGTCAGCCTATGGAATGTATTTTTTGAATTGGTTAAAGTGACTTACTAGGTTTTAAATGGTCACTAGGGAGTGAAAGGTGCACTTACTAGGTATCGATGCTTAAATAAATCTCCTTTTATGTAAGTTTAAAACGCTGGTGTCTTTGTATTTGGTAGAGACCTTCTAGGTTAGCAAGATACACAGATAAGATAGGGACAGCCGAATCCGCACTGGGTCCCCGTGGTGTATTACCGCCCACTTCCTCTCACCGAGATGAGGTTTGTGTCCTAACAGTGGGAAGATTATATGCTGATTATGATACACTGTTTAAAGGAAGGAAGTGTTCTTGAAAACTTATGATCAAAACTGCCAAATAACAACTCGAGAAGTTTCCTTGAACAAAATAGAATGAAATGGGCAGATAATTACCTGAAATATAATTTCTTAGAAATGCTATTAGTGCTAAAAGCTCTCGGTTTTAAGTTTCTCTCGCAACATTTATTGGGAACCAATTAGGCTAAGATAGCATTAACATGAGAGGAAATAATACCAGGTATCTTATAATTTAATAATCTTCGAGGTCAAGCAACGCTTGCCAAGGTCTGTCCGTGGATGGGTGTCCATCTATTACATACTGCGACTGTGCTTCGGAAATACGTTAAGCAGTTGGTCCCGGCTGTCATTCGTAGATCTTAGACATTCGTTACGGGTAGTCAGAAGCCCGAAAGTCTGACAACCAAGTACCTAAGCCAAGTATCACCGTGGGGCATTTATATGGTGTTCATAATAAAGTGTATTCTAGTCTATCATGTTACCCAGTAACTGGATTATGGAGGTCAGATAGGCAGTCGCTCTGCCCAGTAACTGGTTTGGCCTAGGCGAAACTAGTTCATCCTAAAATCGGGTTTGGCCGGTAACAAAAATTTTTTTCCACTTTAAGGGGCTTATAAAACCTAAACACAAAAAAAACATCGGTCAAGAGCAAGTAGGACTCGCGTACCTACCAAGGGTTTCGTACCATCATATATGATATTCTTCAGGATATACCTATGCTAGGTAAATAGTGTGTTAAAAAATAATACAACTAATTTGATGCGATAGAAAAAAATCATTAAGATACCTCTAAAAACTTTCTTCTTACAATAAAAACCATACTAATATACATACTTACAAACATTCTGATTTTTTGTCAGATTATTCTACAAGCAACATACTAGAATACTAGTTTTTTAATTCTTCCGTCCAAACAATAGACTTTTTGCAATTAAATAATTGCTTCATAATTTGCAATAAATTACCAGTGTTGTGTCATCGCGCTTCTCTTTCTTTTCGATTCACTCCGACAGAGACCGCGCTTTAGGTCATGTAAGCCCCTTAAAAAGTTAATCTGCACTATTACTGATTTACGCACATTAGCGGTAACAGATAGATGATCAAAATAAATAGAAGCACGTTGTGGTTTTTCTATTTCGTGTAACTTGTTAAGTATGTGGAATAGGGATTTAACATTTTGGTACATGTTTTGTGACTCTTTGGTATCATGTAAAAGGAATACATGATTCAATGATTTTTTCTATACAAAAAAATTACAAAGTTATATCAATGTTTTTACTTTTTTCGACATCACGGCGTAACGCTTAAGAGTTATTCAATGGAATTTACTTTAAAACATAGAGTATTACTACATCAAAGTTTACTCAAAGTAGTTTTAAAGGAGATTGTTCAAAACCAGTCTAGGAAAGTTGCACGTATGAAAACCAAATTAATATATAAATTATTTGCTTATTTTTTACAAGCTTTTCACTTCAGGAATTTTGTTTTCGTATCCGGAATTATGATTTTAAGATAAACAGTAAATTAACGATTGTTACGTATATTTCCGTATAGTGATGGATGATGGACGTTTCGTTCTCTTCATTTGTACGAATTACGTAAGTATGAGCCTTTACATAAAAACATCACAAAAATGATATTAAACTCATAATAGCTAAATAATTAGTAATATCATTATTATAACGTAGGTACTGTATATGTATTTCATACTTCAGTTGTGAAATAGTAGATTATTAACCAAGGGGATAAAGCAGTGTCTTCTGTCGCGGGTGACGATTTAAATCGCGAACGTAACGAAGGACTCGAGGTTTACTCCCGAGCGTAGCGAGGGTGTTAAAAACTTAAATCACGAGCGAAGCGAGGGATTTAAGATGAGTCCTGAGTGTAGCGAGGGCTTTAAGTTCACCCAAGACTAAGACAGCTTTATCACCGAGGAAAATACTCTACTTTTCGTACCATTTGCGAAAAAATTAACACAATAATAATATGAGATAAGCATTTTAGAACATTAACTTATTTATAAAAATAAATTAAAATAAACTTAACGTTTATGTATTTGAAGAAAACAAAAACACGGCAAATTCCTAGACTAATATTTGTCGGAAAAGCAAAGGCATCAAGCTCATACGGCCTCGTCGGTTTTCGTAATTTTATTTAATAATCATAACTGCATAATAAATGCGTATTCCTTTTTCAACAAGATTTATAATCCTTTATATACAAACTCAATGGTGTAAACACAGATATGTAGTTCAGTATAAATTTCGGTAAGTAAGTATTCCAAATTTAAATCACATTCTCCCCCTAGAGGATGAATGAAATTCAGTACAATTTTCTTTCCCTGTTTTTAACAGATTAAAAATGACTATTGTTATGTTCGCTTTTTGTGGCATAGAATGTCACTTTTTTGAGCAAGTGGTACGAAAATATTTATTTTTGTGTTTCGTCTCACGCCGATGCAACTGTCAAGGCAGATGACAGACGTACCGGTAGGGATGACGATTATTCCTAAGCAAGATCGATTTTTAAATCTATCCGAATCGCAGGAAAGAATCGATTCAGCAATAAATTGAGTTCTGATAGATCTGTTCCCGCTATTATTCTACATCGACAGCTTTACCAGCATAATTAGTCAAATGTAATGAATAATCGAATACAAAATAAATTAAATAATATTGTTGGTTACAAAAAACAGAACAAGGAAACTGCGTATCAAAACTTAAAAGTTGCAATCCGCAGGAAAAACATTGGAACTCGTTTTCAAGTTTCTAAAATCGATTAAAAAATCGATCGCCATCCCTAAGCGCCGGCGCCTGCGTAATTAAAAACAAAAAAAAAAAAAAAAGAAGCCGCCATTACTGTTTATTATTGTTTCAGTATGTGTCGATTGAGAATAGTCACCGCGATTAATCTCTCCACTTAAATAGTAATACTTACGGAAATTCGTTGGTGTGTTTGTTTTAAACAACTTAGCGTGTTTCATGTAACTAACGATAGGACGTTTTCATATTTAATTGTGTTTTATTACGCCAGGACGTTTTTAGGTTATCTCCGAATTTGTTTAATTACTTTAAAACTCTGATACTTGTGTGAAAATAAACACTTTTATTTAATAGTATATAAACCGTAGTCTATAATAAATAAAGATTTATTGTGTTTCAACTTAAGACGGATTTCCATACATCAACGGTCATGATCCTTTAATTTATTTGTTTGTTAAAAAAGGAGTAAATTCGCTTTGGCACATACGTCGTTTTATTCCGAGCGCGCGCACACTATAGCCATCACTCTTCTTTTGCGTTTCAAAAGTAATTGCATCACTTTCGCTTGTTTAGTAGGTTTTCGAGGATTTTTGAGGTAGCGCCTTAGCCGATTACACAGCATCAAAAGGAAAGGTCATACCTCTATAGAGGTATGAGGAACAGGGTGTAAAGTTCACTCATACTTTATAGAAAAGGGAGAATCCTCCGACCAGACGGGTGTTGTGTCTGGCGGGCAACTGCTCGTTGATTCATGTCGGGCCGTTCCCAACTAGCAAAAAGTGGTTTTTAAACTATCCTAGAACCATCATTTATCGAGGATTATATGAGGCTTTTATCCGCATATAAGTTGCGAAAAGGGCCCACTTTATAAGTCTACTTTTACTTATAACGTATTTATATTAGACCGCTGAAATGCCATATACGCCTATATTGCTCCTGTAATTGAATTACGTGAATACAATTACTCCTGTAAATCTCACTATAAGTAAATTATAGTAAAAAATTAGATTAATACACGCCTAGAAATGTTTCTATAATCTCATATGTTGCGAACAGTCGAAGTGTTTTGCTCTGTAAAAAATATTTTTAACATCTTGAGGGTATTTATATTATTCATGTCAATCATATTAGAAATACAAACTTATTGTAGTCAAATTGTTAGTCTTACTTATAGCTTATTCATAGGGGAACTTGAATTTTCTGTGAAATCTATTATGGTTTCGATAAAAATTTTAAAGCGCCTCTTGAAATTTGCTTATTTACATTTTAGAATTAATTAATATTAAATAAATATTATGAAGGCAGCTGCCATTTTCTTGGTGAGCATTTCCAAGTGTGACATAGTGCTAATATAAGTATTTTTAGCATTTCCAAGTGTGACATAGTACCAATATAAGTATATTGATTCTATATTGGGTTATCTCAAAACCGAAGAAGATTCGCCATTGTTACCGATTAGGGTTCCGCAATGCCCGATGAAAATCGATTGATATTTATAGATAAGTAAGTTAAAGGAATATTTTAAGGGTTTGTTCTACGTGCTAGGTTAAACATTAGTTTAAACATTGTTTTTATTTAACTTAATTATATAAGAGGTTGCCGACGATTTAAACAAGACTATGCCGATGTTCCTGGATATCGATCGATATTTAACCAAAAAAGATTTCCGATCTTTAAAGAACTTAAAATGGCCTTGGAGTGTTACACATTTCTTGTTATCGGCGATATGTCCCGGTTGTCACAGCTTGGTTTCTATTTACACTAGAGATTAACATTTTACTCAGAATCAAGAGCACATCAGATCTATATCTATATCAAGATTGGTTTTGGTGTGAGAATTGTTCTACTTACGCAGTTTATGATCACTTCCCAAGAGACGAATGTGAAATTTGTAACTAGTCTAATCTGATGTCTGGGCAATATTACACAAATGCTTATGGATCTCCTACAATAACTCAATAGGTACGGGCACAGTCTTCTCTATTTTCTTACAAGCCATGCTGATAAATCTGGCAACATCGTCGGTAAACCGATCAGCCTGTGAGTATTATATACTGTCGATTTGAGAAGGTCAAAAAAGTACCATGAACTTCTTCATGAATTGTATTAGTTTTTATACGTCTATGGTAGCAACTACGATAAATTAAAAAGAAGTCGTTTACTAGGATTTCATGGTACTTTCTTGACCATCTCAAATCGACAGCATAATACTCGCAGGTTCGCCCGATCACGCGCAACATTGCTAAACTTCAATAGCATGGCTTTGTGGTTCGGGGAATTCCCAGTTTTTAATAAAATAACGCAGTTCTAAATTTTTGTTATAATCTGAAAGATCTTTTTTGTTATCGCTTTCAATATCGCTCAAAGATTTGGTACCTACTTTCGTTGTCCGAACTTCTTCCATCTAAAGTAGTAGGTACTACAATTATCTTGTCCGGAACCCTTGCTAGAATTCGCGATACGGTCTTCACCAGTTATTTTCAAAATTTGTAAACAAAAACAGTTGTACCTAATCAAAATGGCTGATGTCAAATCCTACAATAGAATTTGCAAAACTATATAAAGCGTGTTTTCGCCTGTACTGGTCGTTACAAGCAAAAGTGGTTTCTTAAGAGTTTTAACCAGGATTCTTTGAGATTTCTTGGACAAAAACACTACTGTGGAATGCCTATATAAATATGTCTAGGTTTAAAACGGCATACGATAAATCGATATAGAGAACAATTTATCCTACCGAGTGCTGCATGCTGTGTAATTTTGGTGATTTATTGTTTTTAAAACATGGATATGAAATTCATTTAACACTTACTTTTAAGAATATGTAAAACCAAACCATAAATGATTTACAGTAATTTAACTTTAATTTACTTATATTGGCCATAAAATATTAGCTTATATGAGGTTATAAGTTAAAATAACAAGAGTAATGGCTCCTCAGTGCATATATTCCTGGTACATGCTCCTACAGGAGTATTAGGATTTAAATGGTCCGCAGATGTTATCTTATAGGCGCATATAAGTCCGAGTTACCGGAGTGATTACTCTTGAGTGCAATTACTCTTGTTTCATGCTTTCATAGGAGTCTTGATCCTATGTTTGTCAGGAAATATGATCCCATATACCGATATAAGTACAAATTATAGGATTAAGTGTACTTGAGTAAAACCAGCATGTATTTATGCTGTTAAAAGCGCAGTAGCAACCACCAAAACCATCTTCGGAGCTTTATAAGTCCAAGTAGCATTATAAAATCGCAATCCAGGATTATTTTGCTAGTTGGGTTGTATCTATGCTAGTTGCGCGGTAAACTCTGCTTGCGCGATGCAGGATTTGCGTGACGTCAGTATGACGCGATGTTTGTATGTGGCGTTGTAGATACCGCTACACCTCCTTTGTGTCGAGAATGGCAATCTGCTGAATCGTTTATGACAAATATGATATCGTTTGATCTCAACGGGGATTCCTAATAAGCTTTATGTATCTACGAGTATGAACGTGATTCGTCTGATAATAAATCAAATATCGTTGGAATTGATCACGGATATCGAATTTATTGAAACAGTTTCATGATATCATGAACACTTCTGCCGAGCGGTTTTGAAGGGAAAATCTCATGTTAACGCCAGTGTTTTGTTTTCTAGTGCTTTTTTCACTCATGTTTAAAACGATTTCCTGAAATCATCATTAAATGATGATTTCAGGAAATCGTTTTAAACATGAGTGAAAAATGCACTAGAAAACAAAACACTGGCGTTAACATGAGATTTTCGAGCAAGTATGTTTTGGGCTTTAAGAAATTGTCATAACCGTACCGGCACTCGTGCGGTTTGGTTGTGTTTTTTGTCGCGGATCGGATCGCTATCCCCACTGCGCGAATTGTTGTTTACGCACTTTCACGCGCTAAAGGTGTGCGCCGGACCCCCCGGCTGCTCGGCCCTACCGTGTGCCTTACGCGATTGCGCTATGACTAATAACGTAAGCGCTTCACCGCGCTGTGTTACGCCTGTATTCAATAATGATATACAGAGTTTGTTGAATGATTCGTCGGACATGGATGCTATAGATCAGGGATGGCGAACCAGAGGCACGCGTGCCATTGATGGCACGCGACAAATTATTTTGCGCACGCCTTCGATCGAAAAATTATCTACGTAATACACTGAAATTTAACAAACGAACGCGTTTGAGCCTACTTTACGGAGTGAGTAGGCGCGGTGTAAGGAGCAGCAGGCGGGAAGCGCGGAATCGATAGTATTGTTTTATAATTTTCCCTGTAATCACAAAAAAAATGGCACATCTATGACCTCATCAAACATTTCTTTACAAAAAATGGCACGTTGATCCATAAAGGTTCGCCACCCCTGCTATAGATGATGAGGGTACAAATAAAGAGGAGCTGTTACGAGCGAAAAAGCGAGAAAGAGAGGACAGTACTGAAGACGAAGAGGGTTGGACAGAAGTTAAGGGGAGTACAAAAAAGTTGTGTCACGGTAGCAAAAACTCTGTAAAAGAAGAAAAGTATGAGGTTTAAATGCGTCTTTCAAGGAACGTCTCCCGAAACAGTTTGCAATGGCACGTATTTTAAAAGAAAATAATATTACAAAAATTAGCCAGGTTAAATATTTAAGTCCTTTTAAAATACGTTTCCAGTTTGAGTGTGAATCGGCTGCTCAGAAACTTATGATGTGCGAGAAACTTCTAGAGAAAGGATGGAGGTTCCAGAAGGCCCTGCAGCTGGCTGTCTGCTATGGCTTAATCAAGGATGTAGATCTGGATCTTACTGATGAGGAGATCCGCGAAAATATTTCATGTCCGGCCCCCGCCAAGCTTATATCATTCAAGAGGCTAGACCGTCGCAACAGGGATGAAGGAGGTTGGTGCCCTAGCGAAACCCTTCGACTTTGTTTTGACGGGGGTCATCTACCTGCATCAGTTCGGGTATGTGATATAAACATAAAGGTTTTACCTTACATACACCAGGTATCCCAATGTTCCCAATGTTGGAGGTTAGGCCACATGCGGAAAATGTGCCCATCGAAAAACGTGGTATGTCCGAAATGCGGTGGGCATCATGAAAATTGTGACACTTTATTGTTTACCTGTGTCAACTGCAAGGGTAACCACATATCTCTTAGTAAGACTTGTCCAGTATATAAGAAGGAGAGAAGGCTAAGGGAAATTATGGCTGAGTTTGGTTGCACATACAGGAAAGCCCTAGAATGTTATGTTCCTCCCGAAAATTTCGATCCCCTACAAATTGTCGTTCCCCCTCAAGCTCCGGTAGCCTCAGAAAATCGTGTTTCTTCTACACCTCTTGCAGGCGAACCTTCACAAGTCAGGAAAACGAATTCGGGAACCTCCTTTCATAATACTTTTGCCGAAATTGTCCAGACTAAGGCCACTGTTCACAAAGTGCAAACTCCTACCATGGTCAGGGATGACCCTCCAAAATCCAAGATACAGTTTCCGAAAAATAAAAATAAGCCACCAAAAGAAGACTGGATGTTTTGGAATTCAGATGCAGATGATAAAGACATTTATCAATCACCTGATGATGCAGAGGTTACTGATGAATGTCCAGCTTTCAATGAGCTGTGGTCCAGAATAAAAGAAGTTCTTTTCCTCAAAAAGACGAGCTTAATTTTTAAGATAAAGTGTGTCTACCAATTGTGCCTAGAATGGTTAACCTTAGTGTCAGTGAGTGTTGTTTCAGAGTGGCCGTGGATAAAAGCATTGTTTAACTTTTTCATTCCTTGTGATGGCTAACAAATTAGTTAAATTGAATATCTTACAGTGGAATGCCCAAAGTATTAGACCTAAGTTAGCATCTTTTCAGGAAATTTTATGCCAGGATAAAGTACATATTGCTGCCCTTAGTGAGACGTGGCTCGAACCAGAAAGTAATTTTAAAGTTAGTGGATATGATGTTTATCGCGCGGACCGGGATGACTCATACGGCGGTGTAGCTATTATAGTACACAAATCTGTTAAAGCGCAGCAGAGGCACGTTCGCGTGAATAATATTGGTATCGAGGTAGTGTGCGTACAACTATTTAATTGTGATCCGTTCGAAAATATTGTTTCTGTCTATTGTCCAACTAGAGTCGTGACCACTCAGCAGGATTGGGAGAATCTATTATCTTTATGGCCATCCAAAACTTTGATTCTAGGGGACTTTAATGCCCATCACGTCAGTTGGTCTTATAAAACGGACCACAGAGGCAGTCTTATTCACGACTCGCTTATAGACAGCAACTTTTTTTCTTTGAACGATGGAACACATACGAGAGTTCGTTTGGTTGACAACAATTTGCAACAGACTTCCCCGGATATATCATTGGTTTCTACAGATATTGCGCTTAACATTGATTGGACCGTTATAAATGAAAATCTTGGCAGTGACCATTTAATGATCAAAATCTCAACGTTATGTAGGTCGCGCCTACCTTCAGTTATTAAAAAGAATTTCAGTAAAGCGGATTGGACTTCTTATAAAGGGTATCTGGAACAAAAATTTCGCCATTTGTGTTTACCAAATGATCTTCAAAAATCTTATGATGTATTTTTAGATATTTTGAATGACGCTGCTAACAAATTCATCCCGATGTTTAAATTTAACCAAAACCCTTCTTCAGATTTTACTCCAAAGCCGTACTGGACTTCAGAACTGTCACACGCTGTGGCTCATCGTAGGTTAGCACTATCCAAATTTAGGCGTAACCCCACTCCCGAAAACCTTGATGCTCTCAACAATAGGATAAAGACATCGCAGAAGTTAATTCGACAAGCTAGGGGAGAGAACTGGCAAAATATTTGTTCTACAGTTGATCACAATACATCGTCTAGTGAAATGTGGCGCAAATTGAGATGGCTGAAAGGTTACCGTTCGCCCAGACATTTTGTGGACGCCGTAAGTGCCACAAATCTTTTAAATTCTTTAACACCTGATTATGTTTCCCCACCGACCCCTACGGTTCATCATTGTAACCCTATATTAGAGTGCGAGATCTCGATCCAGGAGCTAGATAAATGTATCAAATCTAAGGATACATCTCCTGGATGCGATGATATATCTTATTCTATGATTAAGAATTTACCTGATGTAGGTAAATCTGTTTTACTATCGTTATATAATAAGTTCTTTGATCTCAGTTTTGTTCCCTCTCAGTGGCGCGACATCTGTATCATACCTATTCCAAAACCAGGTCGTGATCTTAGTAACATTTCTTCACTCCGACCTATATCCTTATTGTCATGCATATGCAAGATTTTCCATTATATATTATTTCGAAGATTGGAATGGTTTCTGGAAAAAAATAGCTCATTTTCTGCGAACACAGTAGGCTTCCGAAGAGGTAGGTCGTGCTTAGATGGCTTAAGTTGCTTAATCTCCGCAATTCAAACTGCTTTTTCTGAGGGTTGTTCTACTATGGGTTGTTTTTTAGATATTAATAATGCGTATAATAATGTAAATAATACTGTTTTAATAAATGTTTTGGATAGCTTTCAAGTCGGGTCACGCATCTGCCGATATTTATGGAATTTTCTTCATAGAAGAGTACTCAAAATAAGATCTGGTAATGACTTTCTTAGCAGATATTCTGGTAGTGGTTTGGCTCAGGGTGATCCGTTATCCCCACTATTATTTAATATAATAACGTCGGATATTTGTAAACGCTTACAGAACAATATTTGCATATCCCAGTATGCGGATGATTTTGCTATTTATGTGCAGTGTTCTTCTGTTAGTGAGGGCGAACGCAAGATCCAGTCTGCTCTTGATCTAATCAACAGCATGTTAATGCATGTAGGTTTAGAAATTTCCCCCGCTAAAAGTAAAATTTGTTTGTTTAGTAGAGGTTTTCGTAGACCAGTTATAGATGTCCGTCTAAACGGTAATTTGTTAAACTTAGTAGATCATGTTAAATATTTAGGATTATGGCTAGATAGAGGTCTCCGATGGAAGAAACATATAAATGAGGTTCGTGACCGAGTTTTTAAACTGATTAATATTTTTAAGGTTTTAGTGGGACCCGGGTGGGGTGTTCATCCCAACCACTTAAGACGGTTATATATCTCTCTGATTCGTAGTCGCATAGACTTTGGTAGTTTTTTATTTGACAATAGCGCCGACACTCATTTAACCAAACTGGACAGATTACAAAACGTTTGCCTGCGGTTAATAGGTGGGTTCATCAAAAGCACTCCGATTCACGTGATGGAATCTGAATTGATGTTGCCTCCTCTTTTTATTCGCCGCCGATATTTAGCTGGTAAGTTTTACTTAAAATCTAAGTGTTACGATTTTCCTTTAATAGACATATTAGATAAGCTTCATGGTCTTTGTGGTAATAATCCTTATTGGAGAAATAAGAAAAAACCACTGTTAGTTATGTCTCATGATGTCCTAAAGCAAGAACATTATGTACTGCAGTAGTAAAATTGGCATGTTCTCCATGGATACTTGGGTCAGCAATATGGACTTATCACGTATTATAAAGCCTAGTTTAGATTTGGTTGATAAACCTAAGCATTGTTATCATGTACATAACTTAAGATCAATATGTTGTAAGTCTCTAAGTTCACAATATTCTGGCTTTTACTGTATGTATACGGACGGTTCTAAACATGAGAACCATTGTGGTGCAGCCTTTTTTGATTCGCAAGTTGGTACCTTTTTCAAATTCCGTATTTCATCAAAAGTTTCAATAATGCACCTGGAGTTAATCGCTATCTCTGAAGCTTTGGCTTACATCAAATCATTGAACGATGATCGGTTTGTTATTTTCACTGACTCGAAAAGTGCCCTTCTTCATCTGTTGAGATGCACGAGTTCTTCACCTTTCAGGGGGATTCCATTGGCATATAGTATCTTAGGGGCCATCACTGAACTAGTTACCAAACATAAAACAGTTATATTGCAGTGGATTCCTTCTCATATTGGACTCGATGGTAATGAGATGGTTGATCGTTTGGCAAATGAAGCCGCGTCTGATGGAGAATTGTATGTGTGTCCTCCATGGCATACTGAACTTTTACCCCTAGTTAGAGATAGATGTTTTCAATCCTGGTCCGAATATTTTGATAAAAGATCTCTAACGAAGGGTATTTGGTACAGGACGATTCAGCCATCGCTTCCACGTTTGCTTTGGTTCAGCGAGGGCAGGATGAATAGGCAAGAAGTTGTAATAGCTTTGAGACTCCGATCCGGCCATGTTCCTCTCAATAGTTTTGGTTTTATGATGCGCAAAGTTGATTCGCCCAATTGCGCTGTCTGTGGAGTCATAGAAGATGTGCATCACATCTTGACGGAATGTAGTCGTATTGGAGTCCTAAGACGTCAAGCTTTTGACAATAATTTTAATGTAGGCTACTATAATAGCGTCCTGGCCTCACCATTGTCAGATGAGGCCAGAACACTATATCATATTATTATTATGTGTACAAGGTTGCGGGTAGGTTAGTTTGTTATATTTATTGTATCCAATAATCGGGGTGACATATTCTTTATAGAAAAAACCCTGTAAATAAATAAAGATTTAAAAAAAAAAAAAGAAATTGTCTTATTTTTTTTTTCATTTTCAATGGAAGATGATATCCATAAGAATAAAGAAAGAATAACGCTTATTTGGATACAGTTTCTGAAACACAAAAAAACAAACAACAAAATAGAGTGCCTCAAGGCCGCGCCAAAAAGGTTAATTTCAGCGTTAATGTCAGACAGATGCTTTCTGATGCTGGTTTTCTAACGAACCTTTAGGGCCAAGTAACGGGGAGTACAGACAGTTTCAACATAATGTCTGAGAAGTATTATTATTACCAATTAATTTTTGCAGTACCGTTCATCTACTAGGTTGCTAGAGAAAAAAGAAAGAGAATTCTATTATATTCTTATTATTTTTTATTTAAAGAGTATTCTATTCTATTCTATTCTATTCTAAAGCTCTCTCTTTTCCCCCCTCTCTCTCTCTTCCTACTTATTCCCTAGGTCTACAATCGACTTAAACGTTATAATGTCAGTAAATTACAAATGAAATTGAATTGTCAAAGAGCTTCTACACAACTAACTATAGTGATTTATGACATAAGTAGTAAGCTCGGTATCACGATCCGAAACGGAACTTTATTGATAGCTTTGTGAAGTCAAGAGTTATCTGGGTAAAGTAATGTTTGCTATCAAATTCATTGAAGGATACGATATTGTTACCGTCAACGAGTCGTGAGATTAGTTAGGAGATCTTCACGTAGTCAGATAGATAGATAAGTATATCGTTTATTTGGTGCACATAAACGAGTTACAGAACAAAACTAATTACTTACATGAACGTTGGGAAATAGCTACAAGGTACCGCCAATAAGGAATTTCAAATTCCGTATTCCTAATTCAACACACACGCATTTTAAGTATTTTAACGTATTATGGTCCTTCAGTTCAAAAGGAGCTCACGCTTTTTTAAGTTTCTATCCTGAAGCATTCTCATCACTAATCTGAAGAAGAATGTAGCAAGCGACAATTTCAAACAAAGGTCGCTTTAGCGTGTGTTAAAGCGATAATCATTTAAGTGTCTATAAGTAGGACCAGCAAAGACGAATGACAAGTATTTGTGAATGAATGCTAAATAAAGACAGGACTATTCGACCCTCATTTCTCAGTTGAAATGAGGGGCGGATAGTCCTATCTGTCTTTATTTGTAAAGGCTAGAAATGCTTTAATGACACCCAACATGATTACTTTTACGAGAATTCTCCTTTGATTAAAACCTTCACAATCAAACAGACATTACAACTATTTGATTGTGAAGGTTTTAATTAAAGGAGAATTCTCGTAAAAGTAAAATTTTACTTAGCACAAACGGGCGTCTTTAGGGCACATGTGAAGTCTTATATTATAATTAATAATGAATAATTGATTCTAATTCTACAATGTAATGTAATTGTTATTTATATTTAATTTGTGTACCTACTGACATGGATTTTAAGCTCCTGTTGTACTAACCACTATGGATCATTTGTAATCTGACATATTATAAAAAAAAATCTGTGTGTTTATCATACCTAATTTAAACAATGGGTATGTTGTCAGATATTTGTGTGTGGGAATAGGCTCGCGGGACTTGAACATAGCTGGCGAAATATAGGTCTACCATAGATACAACTCCGTCTAACCCTAAGTTATGTTATCTGAATATTTACTAATGATAAAAAATATGTATATGACGGAGAAGGTAAGTGTATGTCGTTATTATCAGCCATATTTTAACTACTGTGGGCGTACTGTGTGTATGTGTTGGTTATATATGTATAATGGGTTGGTGTAAGTTCGGCTCTGGAATAAGATCGTATGTATCAATTTCGCCGGCTTATTTGGCAATATTTTATAATGCGGATAACATTGAATTCTATACCATTTCATTCTGCCCCGAAGACGATCAGTGCAATTTTTTTTTTTGTAATAAAGTGGCACAGAATCTGATTCATACTGTCTTATCCCAGCGACGAACTTACCCCAGCATACCTTAAAATGTGTGTGTTCGAAGTAATTTTTGTCACGTATTTTCTGGTGCACTGTAGCACAGAACCGGTCGAAGTGGAGGTGCTTGGGGAAGGCCTATGTCCAGCAGTGGACGTCTTTCGGCTGAAATTATGGTTTTCTGGTGCACATTTAAGTATATACGTCGTATAAAATAATGAGTGAATATCAAATAAAAATGCATAAAATGTCTGAAAAATAGCATATTATGTATAAATTAAATCTAGGACGGTAACGGGCAGTATATTACTGTAAGTACTTACAAAAAAGTTCAAGCTTGCTTTAAAAAATGTCGAAACCTATAGTCTGTTTTAAAAGTATTGTATCTTATGTAAATGTAATATAGGTGAGAAAACTTACCTGTGCATTACAATTTGTAGTGTCATTTACACAAATTGAGTGCTTTGATTTAATTATTTGAATACTTAAACCGATTTTTCTAATTTTAAATCACCTTAAAGGTGGTTTACCCTTTTGACCGCCACACGTCAAATAATTAAAAACGTGCCCTCGGCGTCAAAGTCTGTCATGTAGTCGAACCGTGGCGTGCTGGGCACATTTTGGTTTGTCATCTATACCTACATGATTGTGGCGGTCAAAAGATTAATAACCCTTTTTTTGTCGATCATTTTATAATCAACTAGCTTCTGACGGCGACTTTGTCCGCGTGAAATTTATTGTTCCCTCGACCCACCGCATTGCATCGCATTGCCCGCTCGTGCCCGCCATTAAAATTTCATTTTCTCTTAGCGTTCATTCTGACTTATGGTCGTAGCGTGATGTCATAGGGACTTTATAGACTTCCTCAAGAATTAGGCTATCAAATACAAAAATATTTTTTCAAATCCGACTGAAAGTTCCAGAGATTAGCGCGTTCAAACAAACAAACAAACTCAAACAGATTTATTATAATCATAGATAGATAAATATAATTATAATCACACTATCACACTAATATAATTATATTATGAAGGCGTAAGTTTGTGAGTGTGTGAGTGTGTGTGTTTATATTTGTTACTTCTTCGAGCTAAAACGGCTGTACCAATTTTGATAAAATTTTGTTGGAGGTACCCCTGACACCCAGGATTAACATATAGGCTACTTTTTATCCCGATATTCCCACGGGATCGACATTTACGCGGGCAAAACCGCGAGGCGCAGCTAGTAATCCATAAAATTGTAGGAAAAGTTTCTGTGCTTCGGAAAGCACGTTAGGCAATTAGTCTCAGCTGTCATTCGTGGATCTTTGAGAGTCGTTACGGGTCGTCTAAAGCCCAAAAGTATGACAACCAGTCTTACCAAGGGGTATCGTATTACCCAGTAACTGGGTTGTGGGGGTCAGATAGGCAGTCGCTCTATGTAAAACACTGTTATTCAGCTGCATCCGGTTAGACTGGAAGCCGACCCCAACATAGTTGGTAAAAGGTTAGGCAGATGAGATGATGAATTGTTGGAAAAAGTGGTGAAATATAAAGTTGAAACCTACTACCTACATAAATAGAAATGAATGTGTTACTAATTCCCTTTAGTGATAGATTACGTAAGTATAAATTCTTACGCACCTGAACAGAGTGTGTTTACAATCTCATCATAATACATTTGGAGCAGACCATATTAAGTCCGATGGGGTCTTCCCTCATCAATATCATTCGCGAGCATAACAATATGACTTTACAAAATTATAATCATTACAATCATCAATACAACCCTCTAAGTTGGTCAGCGGGATTGTCGAAAGGGTTACCGCTGGCCCGGAACAAAAAGGGCTAAGGAAGGAACACGGGTGGGTTTTAGTCAGTAAGAGTCTGACACTCCCGCTCCACCCAGAGCGGGAGGGGTCATTTGATGATTCCCCATCCTGAAAAAAAAAACCCTCTAAGTTCATAAAATACGTTAAAAAAACGTCACGGGCTACCTCACGCATCCCCCTTAAAACAAACGATGACGGTAGTAATCCTAAAATTAAGTTTGGCTAAGAACAACATTACAAATAGGTAAGTACCTACATCTTTTTATAACTGGCTCTCATGTTTACTGCACTATCAAAATCGAATACTTCCAACTATTGTTTAAATTCTTTACAAAATCTAGCTCTGTTTACACACGTTACAGTAATAAAGAGTTAGTTACATGAGCCTAGTTGAGTGCTGAGTTGAGCATCAAAGAGATATAAGCGAGATAAACTGTCGCAGTCAGCTACCATACGAGTTTGTTTCTATAGAGTTCCGTATACATGTTTGGTTTATTAACTTTTGTACTTTACAACAATATTGTGTTTCCTTTGTTTCCTCATTATCAGTCCGTAGATTTGTTGTGCGATAAAAATTTTATTTACGTAAACTCAAGCCTTCTTCTCATGGGGCTAAGCAGAAGCTACAGAACGCCATCTGCTACAATCCTTACTCATATAAAATGCGTGCGTGCCACGTAAGAAGAGACTTGACCCCGCCTCCCCCGCTCTTTCCGCTGCCCCTATGACGTCCGGTCCCGTCCCGCACTCAGACCTCATACCGCTAAAGATACCTACCTAAAATCGTGTTCTGCGCATGTCAAACCACGTGGTGTGTCAAGTCTCTTCTTACGTGGCACGCATTGTAAGAAGAGACTTGACCCCGCCTCCCCCGCTCTTTCCGCCGCCCCTATGACGTCCGCTCCCGTCCCGCACTCAGACCTCATACCGCTAAAGATACCTAAAATCGTGTTCTGCGCATGTCAGACCACGTGGTGTGTCAAGTCTCTTCTTACGGGGCACGCATTGTACATAATTATCTACTCTTTTTTCATCATTTACGTTTATACATAATATGGTCATAAACGCATGCCCGTTGCGAGCACTACGCATACTTAATTATATGTCCTTCAATGGCATCCCCTATCCCTGTGCGCGGTGCATTCACGCGCGATGCATACCGCTCGCAGGCGTTTCTTCACCGGACAGCGGGATGCTCGCTTGAAGCGCGCGGCCTCGGCGTGCCGTGTGAGGGCTCGCGGGCAGTGCACTGCTCTCTAGCTGTTCACTATTCTGTATTGCCATCGTAAAATTGACCTTAGAGGCTCGACACGCGATATAATCGCGCGCGACACAAAAGCACCGCTCGTTGCGCGACTTGCGGTGCCTTCGTGTCGCGCACGATTTTATCGCGGGTCGCGCCTATTTGAAGGAGCCTTAATGCATTGCTTTAAAATCATAACTTGAATGCCTAGTTATTTGCTGTTTCGGAGCGGTGCTGTTATAATTTATTTTGCTTAGTTTGCTCTCACGCTGATGGCAATGTTATATTCTAAGTGTATTTTTAATTTTATATGATTTTAGATTAGTTAAATTTTAGTTTCTCTTTTCCTGTCTTGCAATAATCACTATGCACTATGTACAGTTATCAACAAAGGTCGATTAACACTTCAGTTTTTTTAATCTCAGTTTTTGAGCAAAATATTAACACTTCAGTTTTTTTAATCTCAGTTATTGAGCTAAATATTTGTTCAAAATTGCATTGTACTTCTGTTGCAATTTTGAACAAATATTTTGCTCAATAACTACGATTAAAAAAACTGAAGTGTTAATCGACTTTTGTTGCTGACCGTACCACTTAAATTTGAAAATGTCGCAACACTGACTCCCAAGATACAGGCAAATGCCTAGTTTGGGGGTCACAGTCTATTCTATTCTTGTACAAATTGTGACTAATAAATAATTTGAATTTGAATGAGTGATGATCTTTATCCTCCCTAAGCGTCGCCGCATTGACCGTTTCCGTGCTTTTCGTATCTAGCGGAATCCTGCGGCCTCACAAGGTCATTGGTCTACCTTGTGGGAGGCCTTCCAACGCTACGCTTTACGGTACGGAACGGTCCTTCTAGCACTTCACTGAATCCTAAAACGAAAAAACAAATCTGCTGTAAACTACTTACTATGATAACAAAAAAAAACACTTGAACGTGCAATGTTTACCTCTCTTTGTTTATTTACGTTCAAAGAACTTTGATCGAGACTTCCGATCGAGCCATGTGATGGGCATTAAATTTTCATTGTTTTGTTCTATAGACGTTTGGGTTTTAGACCACTGAGTCAATCAGGGGTTAAAAGTCTTATAATAATCTGAAAAGAATAGTGAAGAATATTTTACAGGACGATAGTACGGTAAGCTGCATATCAGTATAATATGGCCTGTTCACCATCATCATCACTTCACCCGAAAGACGTCCACTGCTGGACGTAGACCGTGTCATTTAATTAAATGTTGTTAAGTATGATGCCCTCACAGTAACACTATTTTCCTTCAGTTACACTTTAAAAAAAAAACTCTTATATTGTTACAAGTATTTCATTCTAATATCGATACACTTTGCTAAAGACATCATCATTTCATTTCAGCCGAAAGACGTCCACTGCTGGACATAGGCCTCCCCCAAGCGTCGTTACTTCGACCGGTTCTAAGCTTCCAACGGATATCAATCTACCTTGTGGGAGGCCTTCCAACTCTACGTCTTCCAGTACGTGGTCGCCACTCCACAACCTGGATAGTTTGTTATTCTATTGAAACGTTATGACGTTTTGACCTGACCTAGTGTAGTATGCTAGACTAGGTCAGGTCAAGGTCAAAGTGTTACCACTTATGAGCGGTCTACGGTTCCTAGCAGTAGCGAAGGGTACATTTTTGTACAGTACCCGGCGATAAATATTGCACAAGCACATCGACCTTTTTACACAAAATCATTTTATACAAGGAATAAAAATAATTATCAAAAGAAGCAAATCATAGTTGTTTTAACAGCTCCTAATAGATACCGGACTGTTTGTATTTCGTGCGACAGAGATAACGCTCTACAAAGCCGAAATTAGCCGATTGTCTCTTTCCAAAGGTCGATGTGCAATATTTATCGCCGGGTACTGTAAGGAGGTAAGCCGGAGTAGATATCTTTAATATGATTATATTATTTGTATATAGAATACTAACTGTACCATTTTTCATAGTGAAGCCGGTTGGAATCGAGTTGTACGCGCGGAACCTTCGCCACTGAGTCCTAGTCACAAATCTGAAACAACTATCCCTTGGGGCCAAAACCTACTTCCTACTTCCTAAAAATCGTACTAATCCGGTCCTACTTTCTACTCATCTTACTAATCACACTAATATTATAAAGGCGTAAGTTTGTGAGGTTGGATGGATGGATGGATGTTTGTTACTCTTTCACGCAAAAACTACTGAACGAATTTTGATTAAACTTTACAGTAATATAGCTTATACGTCAGAATAACACATAGGATACTTTAAAAAATATCAGCTGTTCCCTACATTTATGTTCGCATAAAGGCTCCTTCAAACAGGCGCGACAAGCGATGAAATCGCGCGCGACTTATAGGCACCGCAAGTCGCGCAACAAGCGGTGCCTTTGTGTCGCCTGTTTGTAGGAGCCTTAACTCGTCAAAATGTAGGGAAAAGCTGATTTTTTTTTTGCGATTTCAGGTTCGGTCCAATAGTAAAACTTGTTCATAATGATGAGTACAATGACCCCTTAAGAAGATAACGGTGATTAAAATTACACCCAATATACCTATTGTAAAATAATTGTAAGTATTCACTTACGTAGCTACATTAATTTCTATTTCAAGCTCCACCGAGGCTCGTCATAAAACTAAACACACTATTCTCACATTTTACGATGATATTTTCTATCTCGCTACTCGAGAAATTCTCTTCATTATTTCCCTTGGGGATTGTGCAGCGTCGCCGTTAGCGTAACTTGTAGGTGTTCCCATATGGGACGACGCCATTTTACGTCATACCTGAAGATTAGACCTTTTAAATCATTGCATTGGAACTTACAAAATATATTATACAGGAAACAATTTTAACCAGCGCAAACTGTAACCATGCAAGCAGCACATGATTCTAGACCTAGCGTAGCTATCGGACGCTTTTAACGCGTACGTCTTTTTTACATCGTTCTCACATTAATTATAAATTCACATTAATGATGTAACTAATATTTTTATAAAAATATAATTTAAAAGAGTGTCCATCGAGTTTCTTGCCCGTTCTTCTCCATAGGTACCTACGCTTTGGAATGGGCAACTAGCTTCATATTTTCTGACTGATCGACATTTTGACAATTCAAAAGTGCCTATAAATGGTTTAATTAAAATACGAGTAAATGCTTTGAGTTTGAGTTTGTAGAAACTTTCGCCGGTTATCAACAAAAAAAATCTAAAACAACTACGCGGTCAAAATGTATTGCAGAGCCAATTTTTTTTTAACCAACAAAATTTTTCAATTCAACTGTGGTTCAGAATCATGTACTTACTGAATTAATGGTTACAGTTTGCGCACTGGTTAAAATAGCTTCCGCCCACGGCTTCGCCCGCGAGATATGTCGATAAAAACTATCCTATGTCCTTCCCCGGGATGCAATCTATCTTTCTGCCAAATTTTATCGAAATCCATTCAGTGGTTTAGGCGTGAAAAGGTAACATACAGACAGACAGAGTTACTTTTGAATTTATAATATTAGTATGGATAAAGAAGTCAGGATTGAAAAATAGAATAGTGTCTAAGTAATAATTGCCGCGCGGGTCGATCGATCAGGTTAAGCTACGCTTGCAGCGATTGGTCCGTGGATGGGTGACCATCTTTGCATAACAAAACCTCTCCTTACCTCGGAATGCACGTTAAGCCGTTGGTCCCGGCTGTCAATCGTGGATCTTTGGCAGTTGTTAAGGATCGTCAGAAGGCCGACAATCTGACAACCAGTCTTACCAAGGGGTATCGTAGTGTTTATTGGTTGTGAAGGTCAGATTGGCAGTGGCTTCATGTAAAATATTGGTATTCAGCTGCATCCGGTTGGACTGGAAGCCGACCCCAACATAGTTGGGTAAAGGCTAGGCAGATGATGTAATTTACCAAAACACCTAACTATAGTCCGCGCGGAACTAGTTGATCGCGCCATAGGTATGTGAGCGGTGGGACGGAGGGGCGGGGGCGCTTTGTCTTGACTCAGTACGTGCGTTGTGAACAATAGGCAACCCCGCTGCCCTCACCCCCGTCCCCACCCAAGGCGCGGCCAACTAGTTCCGCGCGGACTATAGACTGATGTTTAAAACGTTATTTTAAAACAATAAGTATCAGTCTTAGTCGGTGTTTTCGTAATTACTCACAAGTCACAACAAACTTTGTAATACAAAGTTAGTTGGGCTTAAAATAGAGGAGACTTACTCGTTTCTGGCTAGATCATCTAAGTACTAAAGTTTTATAGGTAGTTTTGATCAACTTGATGAACATTAAAAAACGAACAGAACAGTTGTTTGACAATTGAACATTTGTAAAGGGTATTGAAAATTTTCAGGGAACCTGGCATACCTGACCGCCTTTTTCTTTTTTTTATTCGCGGCCACGCATTTTTCCGAATAGCTTTATGTCTTATTATGTTTTCTGTAAAGTTTGCATTAATGTTAGGTATCGAGTTATATAGGCATAATGAAAAAAAAAACTAAATGGCAGACAGGTAGGTAGGTATGCCATGGACCTTCAAAGCCCTTTACTTTAATTCGAACCTAACTCAAGTCGTGACCACACACGACTCGCAAGCGAACTCATTTGTTTTAAAAGTATTTTACCTAATCGAAAATTCAAATGTTTCCATCGTTCGAATTTCAACGAGATGTGGGAATAACACCCACATTTTGATCCATACATTCCCGTCAGTCTTTGTTCGATTTTCGAAATAAATGATACGAGTAGGACCATCCAATGCGTTCATGCAATTTCAGTTTGAAAATCTATCACAAAGCGCTGTAGCGTAAGTAAACCCTGAATTGAACGAATAAAAAACATTTTAACAAAAAAAATACCAACGAGAAAAGCATCTTTTTTTTTAAACTTTTCTAATACTTTGTAGAAGGTTCTTACGGAAAAAAAGGTGGGCAGAAAATTTAAGAAAACTTAACGACTACCTATATAAACTTTTCTGATTTAACCTTAGCGGGTTTGACATAAAGTATCAGTCGTTTGACACTTAGCGCGATTGACAGATCATGCGCTGCAAACTGTATCGGTCGGAAACTATAGATAAAATAAAGAAATTAAATAAAATTCCGTAAAATCTATTAAATACATTTGCAAGTACGAGTAGGTACGTGAACAAAGGTAGTCAATTGGCTATGTTCGGAGTTTCTGCCAGACATTTTCTGTTTTTATGGAAAATTTAAAATCGGTCTAATGTGGCCGTAACACTATTTTTCGAAAATGTTCTAAGTATCTTTTTTGACCTTTGTATCCTGCATATGCGTATGAAGTTTCATTAAAATCGGTTCATTAATTTTCCTTTTTTTATTCCAGTTCAAATTGAATATTTATAGTTAATACAGGACAACGTCTGTCGGGTTAAGGTGGAAGCGCTAAGGTAGCCCGCGAAATTCAAATTTTCTTACGTTTTTTGCAATTTGCTGGTCAGCATTAAGTTGTACGTTGATTAATATATGAATCGCGGCCGTAAGAAATATGTGTTTACAGAATTATAATCATTAAAATCATCAACACAACTCTCTAAGACCACGTAAGTCCAAAGAATGATGATTTCATGAAATAGTTATTCTTGAGACTTACGTGGTCTTAGAGAGTTGTGTTGATGACTTTAATGATTATAATTCTGTACACACATATTTCTTACGGCCGCGATTCATATATTAATCAACGTACAACTTAATACTGACCAGCAAATTCCAAAAAACCTAAAAAAAATTGAATTTCGCGGGCTACCCTGGCGCTTTCGCCTTAACTAGACATTTTCGAAATGTCTTACATAATTATTTTCCTTACCCTGTGACCAAATAGAAAATAATGATCCCGACGATCGAGAATACACTATCGTCGCGATCATTATTCACTCATTTGTTCGGTAAAAGCCGAACGTTACACAGTCTTAGACGTAGGGTATTCATGACTAACTAGGTTAGGTGAAAGTGAGGAAAGAGTGAGTGCAGCTGTGTCTGCACACACACTTGCATATCTCCCGCGTAGATGGCTTATCTCCGCTGAGATTGGCCGTTAGGAAAATATTTTTTAGACTTTACAAAAATTATAAGTGCTGAGAATTTATATACAGCACTTAGAACAAATTACTGTGGCCAGCGCTTTCCATTCACCTTTCCCCTCCCCTAACTAAATTCCAAACTTTTCCAATTCTCTAAGCTTACATTAACAACTATCCTCTTCTGTGAACTATAGAATTATTAATTAACACTAGAATCGCTTCCCAATAATTAAACGAGTAACGCCAAAATATATTTTAAAACGGAACTCGACCCAACGGGATTAATGTTTCATATAGTTGTTAGTTTGATACTCGATATTATAATGAAACCACTGATACTTTTAAGGCTTTTAAGAGATACGATAATTTTATCGCCGGTTCGATGAGCTGTTTTTAACCTTTTGTGCTTGTCTGCGCTAATTAAAATATTGACACTTAAAATTGTACCTCAGTACTACCGGGACAAAAAGTAACCTATATATTACTCCATATATCAACTATCTGCCAGTGAAAGTCCCGTCAAAATCGGTACAGCCGTTTCGGAAATTAGCCGGAACAAACAGAAAGACAAAAATAAAAAAAAATGTTTTTATGTAATGAGTAGCGTAGTCGTGCATTTAGTAAAAAGCTATTATTTTAATAATACAAATAGAAACATAAATTTTATTTATTTGTATGCATATTTATAGATGTTGATCTTACAGATCGATTAATAAATTGTCTTTGTTTTTGATTTCAGCCTAATGATAATCTCGTTCTTCAATACCGAGGTTTATTAACTACAGCAACCAGTAAAATTATTCCAAATATCCTATAAAGCGTCGTTGCTCAAAATTGAACCTATCGATTTTTTTATTAGGTCAAAAACTCATAGAGGTGAGATGGTTTCGCAGTAAAAACCGCTAACTTGATTATGGAATGTCACACGTTTGCTCGCAACTCGAGAGTGCTCAAAACCGCTCTCTTCTCCCTCGTCGAGTTAGAGCAAATTCTCGCAGCTAAATTATCGATCATACGACTGGCAATTTCCGTTCAACGCGTACATGGTAATTTGGTTTGTCCCTGATAAATCGTCCTATGGTTCGTTCCAAAAATATCTGACGAAAATGTAAATAAACGGATGAGAAAGGTACTTGTGGATGCTTATTTGTAGAGCCGCTTACAAAGTGAGTTCTTTGATTTAATTATTTCAAACCGAAAAACAAATTTTAATTCGTCTTATAAAAGATGTTTAAGGCGAATTGAAATTAGAACGACGCAACGATTTTCCAATTACAATTTAATAGAAAATAATATTTTATTGTTTTTATTTATTTGTTGTTGTTTTTTTTTTTCTATGTTTTAGTGGCATTGGGCTGGCCATGTTTGTCGAAGGACCGATGGCCTGTAGAGCAACGAGTCCGAGTAGAGACCGCATATCGGCAAGCGTAGTGTGGGACGCCCCCCAGCTAGATGGACGAACGACCTAAAGAAGGTGGCTGGGGTAGACTGGATGCGGAAGGCGGAGGACAGGGTGTTGTAACGCAGCTTGGGAGAGGCCTATTTCCAGCAGTGGACTGCAATAGGCTGTGTTGAATTTATTGTTCGATAAAGTGGTGAGATCTTTAATGAGTGATTTAACCTGCGGGGTAATTGCGTAACACACCACCATAGCAATGGCTTCATTTCGACAGTTCAACAACATTCATCGTGTTATTTACGTTGTTGAGAAGACTTTTTCGAACATATCAAGCAATAGATTAGCACTATCCATCAAAATGATTCAGATTGAGATTTATACCTAGTGTGTTACGCTGAATAGGGTTTGCTTATACTTTCATCAGATACTTTTGAAACAGACTACACAATAATAATTGTCATATTTTGTGTTGTGACTATACATATACATATGTGGGTGACATGTCAAATTCAAAGTCAGTCGCCTCTTCCAAAAGATGGCGTACAATGTTGTTCTAAGTCAAATTCATGAGCTCATGAATGCGATAAAGATGAGTCTCGTTATCATCATCACCAGCCTACAGCAGTACACTGCTAGACATAGGCTTCTCTAATTCCACACCCTTTAGCTCGACTATCGGCAAATCTCATCAGCATATATCAAGCATAACTCGTTCCAAGCCGCTGAACGACCTTAAATTTATGGACAAGCTGTACCGTGAGTGTCCACGTTTCGGCTCCGTAAGTCATAATAGACAGGACGCACTAAAGAAAACTTAAGAAGAAGAACTTGAAGACTTTAAATATTTTAATTTTTCTTTAGGCTCTGCGGGATACGCGAGTCTCGTTATCCGTTTGTTCCCACTAGTACCACCGAACTGTACCACCGGTGGTACTAGCGGGAAATTTCATTCTCTATAGTACCACCATATAATAAGTGGTACCTACTAGTGAGACTATTTGTTCCCAACCTTGGTTCCCACTATTACCACCGGTGGTACTAGTGGGAAATCTCGTTCGCTATAGTACCACCATTTACTTAGTGGTACTAGTGAGACTGAAAGAAAGAAAAAGTATTAATTGCGACTTGCGCGTGCCAAAGACCTTCGTTCTCGTCGAAGATGAAAAAGAAAAGAACCCATCTGTAAGAGAAATCACGCTACATTAAGCCACGCTCTAATTAATGATGCCTATTTATGTACCTGCTCCAGCGTTCATTGGGTGGTATCCTTGAAACCAGCGCCGGATTAGCCTATAAGCAAATTAAGCAATTCAAAGTCAAAGCATTTATTTCAAATAGGCACATAAAAGGCACTTTTGAACGTCAAAAATTACAACAAAATAGAATTTGGTTCTAGTCGCCCATTCCAAAAGGTAGTTTTCGTATGGACAAGAATGGGCAAGAAACTCCAGCGTTACTCTTTTAAAATGTTTTACAATATTTTGCATACATTAATTATATAATAGTAATATGTGAAGACGATGCACCTAAAATAAAATTACTATACCACATAGGTAAAAGAATTAAAAATGAAACCATGACATACCTATAAATTAATTGTCTGATAGATACATGGTGCCCACATATTTAAAAACATGGTAAAAGTAAACGATTTTCATTTAAATAAAAAAATTACAAGTAATAAGTCAGGGTGTGAGTTAAAGTAGTTACAGAATGTAAATCAATGTAGGTATATAAAAAAAAACAGTTGAATTAGCAACCAGTTTGATTTTGTCTAGACTCTAGATTGTCCTATGGAGCAGGACCAGCATGTTTCCAAGCGTGCTTATCTTGGATATAGGTACTCTTCTAATTTATAGTATGCTTGTTTACAAAGTGTACGTTTTAATGTGAGATTTAATTTTTTTTTTTATTAAAATTATGTCTATCGCATATTTTATTTAAAAGATGTAGATTTTTTCTAACATACATAATATTTTCATAAATTACCTAATTGCTTGGGGCATCACGTTTCGAGGGCACCATAAGGCAGAAACAGCACCGAAACAGTATTTGCTAGCACTCGAAAGGCCAGGTTGTTTATCAGCAAGATATTACAATACCTAAAATTCACTCTAGCTAGAAATGTGACCCAATCTTTACAAATCGCTCGTCGTTTTTTTGAAAAATTACAAGATGACTTAACTAGTGGATAGGAGGGCTTACAGGTGTGGATCGCTTAGGACATCAAGTACTCTTAATCCGGCACTGCTTGAAACACTTGTTGTCTGTTTGATATGGGTCAACCCAATGACCGTTTTCGCCTTACCTGGCCCAATAGTTACCTAAAAAAATCACTGAGGTGACTACTCATCCGCGGATGAAACGTTACCCTTTTAAAATTGTAAGGCGACGAATCATCTGTAAGTTCGGATGAGTCGTCGCATAGTTAATATTGATGTGGTCATATCGGCCAAATAGACAAAAAAAAAACTTTTAACGCATATAAGCGAAATTAAAAAAAATACTTTCTTGAATTTAAGGTTTCAATTAGAAAAACTAAATTGTCAGATAATTTTAAAATAGTAATCAGATTTTTTATTATCAAATTATTGAAGTTACAATAATTAGCAAGGTAATTATTTTTCTTTCTTAGGAATATACATAAGTTACAAACCTTTTTCAGACGGCACACACTTTTAGTATGCAATCTGCACTCGTTAGTGGGAGACTTAACGTACGCGGTATAATACCATGGCGCTACAGATCGATCTATTGACGCGATGTTAATACAAGAAATATAAAACAGACCAGCAATTTATAATACTTCTAAGGCAGAATCTCATGATAGACATTTAAAAAGAAAATTATGGGAAGAAGTATGCTGTAATATTTCTCTCTCTATTTCTTCTTCTGTTAATACATCGCAATCTCTGCATTTCCATAGCGTCTACGTCCCTACAGTTCTGCCAACAAATTGATCGAAGATGTGCGTCGTGTGCGTTGCGTCTGCGTAAAATCCACGACGTACATTTTCCATGCAGACATTTTGTGCGCCACAGACACGATTGCACAAAAAGTGTGTCGTCTGCGCTGCACTTAAGCCGTTAAGGCTCCTACAAACAGGCGCAACACGCGATATAATCACGCGCGACACAAAGGCACCGGTCATTGCACGATTTGCGGTGCCTTTGTGTCGCGTGTCGTGTAGCGCCTGTTTGAAGGAGCCTTTAGTCCCTACTATCATTCGTAGATGTTTAACAGTCGTTACGGGTTGTGAAGGTTAGATAGACAGTCCCTCCATGAAAAATACTGATATTCAGCTGCATCCGGTTAGACTGGAAGCGGACTTCAGAGTCCGCTTCCAGTCATGTCAGCATGATAATGTAGTCGAGAAAGGGCTAGGCAGATGATGACCGATGTAACACTAGGGAGGTAGCAACTGTTCCAATAAAATCTAAGGCTACCAATATTTTCAACTCAAAAATCTTCTGTTAGGTACTAACTCAACACTGTCAAGTTAATTTAGTTCATGTCGACAACCGTCACAATTTAATTTCCTCCCTCAGTTTTGACCTGAATTCACTGGTTGTATTCTGGAAATCCTAGACACAAGGTATAAATTTAACTAACTGAGAATGACATTTTTATTTACACCATATAAACACATAAAATACAATATTAATAATAGTATTAATATGTACAAGTAAATAAAAAGGAGGGAAAATAATCAGTTTTCTTTCAAAGCATGTCTTCGAGTATCTACTAATTATAATTATCTCCTACAATCAGCTACCGAAAGCGGCATATTCTGAAAAAGTTTTAGTTATAATGTATTCATCCATATCTTATAAAAAAAAAGCGACATCAAAATATAAAAGAAATGTTGTTTATAAATTGGCACAACACAGTAAAACGAAACAAAAATGTATGGCAAATTAAACAGTGTGTTTTGTTTGGCCCCTGAAAAAATTGGGGCCATTGAAAAGTTTTATGTATGATTTGAAGATACAAAAATGAGTTGAATGTGGCCAAATGGTTTTCTCCTAAAGCTATCTCAAATAACGTTATGGCTGCAAGTCAGCTGCAACCTAAAATTAGGAACGTTCTATACGGAAAGGGTTTTTGAATCGATACAACCTGTCCCTTGCTAAAGCGACGCCCCAAGCCTAGGTCGGTAAGCCACAGAGGTTGCTGGTCACTTAGTTTATGTTCTATGCCCTGGCTGCAGGCCTTAATTTAAAAAGGCATCCACAGGATACGGCTGTCCCATTTCAAAACCTAGTAAGGTACACTTTTTACAAAAATTGTTTTATTGCATACCTAATCTTACTAACCTAGAAGGTCTCTACCAAATACAAAAACACCAGCGTTTTAAACTTACATAAAAGGAGATATATTTAAGCATCGATACCTAGTAAGTGCACATTTCACTCCCTAGTGGCCATTTTAAAACCTAGTACGTCACTTTAACCAATTCAAAAAATACTTTCCATAGGCTGACCAATATGACGTCTATGGCGCTCTCCTGTAAAATTTCATTTTAAGTCCTTACTAGGTTTTGAAATGGGGCAGCCGGATAGTCCGGTTAAGCAGCCGAAAACCTCCTAGGCTGGCATGTGACTTACGAGATGCCATTCACGAACGGAAGGGATATGATCCCAAACCCGAGGATAACACAATTCCGATTTTCCGTCACATTCAATACGCATTGAACCTTTTTTCCGCGTCTTACACAATCATATAAAAAGTCGTATGGTTCCGAATAAAAATATTCACCTCGCGGTTCAAAAAAGCGTGAATTTTTTTTCCGTTTTCTCTGCGAATCTCTAATACGAAATGAAATTGACGGATCGTCCGAGTTTTATATAAATTGAATTTTCGCTGTCTCGTTGTCTTAAGATGGGGCCTGTCAATATTTAAATTTCTAAGAAGCGGAAGTAGGTATAATAATATAAATAAGATTCCATTGTGTTTTGCAAAGAGATACTTAATAAAACAACCGTTAAATTTATTATTTTGAAACATAAAAGTAAACATCTCAATGTAAATTTTATTCCTAAACAATTTAAAGAGTATTCTTAGATGTTTGGTCATGTTGCGAGGATGAATGAAAAATACCTCTAATTTCCCTACATTTTTAAAAAAAATTTTGACATTTGTTTGTCGCCGAGATAAGAGAAGAAGAAGAAGAGATTGTGACTAGATTTTGAAGGTTTATTTACTGGAACTGGCCTGCACTGGACTGGACTGGACTGGACTGGACTGGACTGCGCATGCTGATTGTGAGTACCTACTACTCATCTGGCCTTTCTAAATCACTAATAAGGTACTACATGTTAGTAGAATAGCGAGTGTTTATTTTTTGAATTTTTAGCTGGATCGATTCCCGGTTTAGGTAAGCTTGTCGAGAAATCTGTGAATGCAGTTTTATTTCTTTTGAAAAATGAAGGAATGTTTCCTAATCTATCTTAAGGATTTAAAGTGGTTTCCCTTCAGGGCCCATTGATTTTTTCCACCCGAACAACACATAGAACACTTTTTATCCCGATATTCCTACGGGAACGACACTAAAGCGGGTAAAACCGCGGGGCGTTGCTAATTTTATATAAAACCGTGTATCCTTCAAAATCAATTATATTAAGTTTTAAAATAGACTCTCAAATCCCGGAAAATGTTCCCTCTCTATCCTTGAACGAATTATTTATCATTCAGTTTTCTCATTGGCAATTCAAAAGGAATACCGTTCACTATAGTCATTTCATGGGTCGTTAGACATCGTCGCTCAATATAATGATCCTGTGTCGGATACGTAATATAGTAATTATAAGTAGTATGTAGTTTAAAGGCTTCTACAAACAGGCGCGACACGCGATATAATCGCGCGCGACACAAAGGCACCGCTCGTTGCGCGACTTGCGGTGCCTTTTTGTCGCGATTCGTGCGGTGCCTTTTTGTCGCGATTCGTGTTGCGCCTGTTTGAAGGAGCCTTAAGTTAATGTTTACAAATAGCTTGGAAGGCAATGAAAGTATTTGTATGGGTAGGATGTGAGTTTATCCTATTTCCATCGCCATATAACTTTTATTCGAGGAATAAAGTTGACGTTTGACAGTTTTTGTATAAAATAATGTCAAAATTTCAAAATTATTCTTGGAATAAAATGATGAAATAAATGAATTGTCCTACTGCTCTTAATAAAGTCGGATAAAAAGTATCCTGTCTTAGTCGAGGTCTTATTCTATTTGTTTGTCAAAAGTCTAGACTTTGAAACAATATATTGAAAGACCTCTAACCAGATCTAGACATAAACATTGAAACTTTCACATTTAAAGTAAAGGCTTCTGCGAAAAGGCGCGACGCGCGACGCGAAACGCGTGCGACACAAAGGCAAGTCGCGCAACGAGCGGTTCGTTGCGCGACTTGCGGTGCCTTTGTGTCGCGCGCGATTTTAACACGTGTCGAGCCTGTTTTAAGGAGCCTTAAAGCAGGCCTATTCACGATCAAATGACGTAAAACTCTCAGTACGTCATTGCAACTTTAAGGTCATAGCACACGTATCAAACCGGAAAGGAATCGGCACCGTATCAACTCGAGCCATTCAATATTCTTTGTATGAAACTCCCTACTGCAACGCACATTAATCGCTATCGTAACGTAATCGGCCTCAAGACAAGCTCACGAACCGCGGTGCGGTGCGTTACGGCTCGTCATCCCCGCGCTTACGTCTCTCCGTACCCGAGCTTACGTCTCTTCGTCCACCCTTCCGCCTGTCACCCCGCCTGCTACACCGTCAACCAGCGGTCGACGAGCCGTAAACGCGGCGTCGCCTAGCCGTAGCCGAGTCGATGCATCGGAGCTTCTGATCCGCTTTGGTTACGTGCTTACGTTAGGTTGACGCCTGTTCCCCCCCCGGTGGGTTCCCGCATTGTCGAGGCGGGGGGGCTCAGTAGCCGTGGCTTGGACACCCACGGTGAAGCTAAGAGGAACCCGAGGAGGGGCCGCTCGTCAGGGCTTTTGCTGCCAAGCCAACGACGTAGCGGCCAAAAGTAGGTTGCGGTGCCGCTTGGGCGGCATCGCAACTGAGGCGGGCCGCGATGTCGTATCGGGGGCATCGCGGCTGAGGGTTGAAGGCCGCGGCGGGAGAGGAGTGCCGGTATTACGGTGCGCCGCTCTCCCTACCTTCCGCGGCCTTGACGGGGTCGCCACCGTAAGATGGCGGACGCGGTGGGGCTGCAGGGGAAGAGGAGTGTCGGTATTGCGTTGGCCGCTCTCCCTATCCTCTGCAGCCGAAAATTGGCAGGCGGCGGGGCCAATGTCCTGACCCGTCGCAGGGGGACCAAGGGTGCCCAGACACGGGGTCGTCTGGCGCCCATGTGCTGGTTTGGTCCCTGGGGTGGTCTCGGCGTGCTATGCGTTCTGGTGCGCCGGTGATGGGGAGTACTCCCCAGAGGAGGGTCCGGTAACGGACAGCCGCGGCGGGTTCGCGGATGAGTGCTAACGCGTGCCCGTGTTCCCGCCGTAAGCGGCAGAGGAGGACACCGTGGAGTTTTAGTGGGTTAGAGTCCCACATAACTGCACTATCTCCCCGTGGTAGTGCAGTATGCATGAGCATTTCTCCACGATAAAAAAAAAAAAAAGGTTGACGCCTGTTTGACGGCGAGGCGAAAGGCAATACGGTGCCGATCTCTTTCCGATTTGATACCTTGGATCTCATTGTTATAAGGTATCAATTAGAATGAATGCCGCAGCAAGTGTAGCCG
This sequence comes from Luperina testacea, assembly GCA_927399505.1. Classification (NCBI taxonomy): domain Eukaryota; kingdom Metazoa; phylum Arthropoda; class Insecta; order Lepidoptera; family Noctuidae; genus Luperina; species Luperina testacea. Next base: position 4,350,546 of record OV656774.1, read on the forward strand.
TGCGGCAGTTATAACTTAGCCACGAGCAAGACTATCTAAGTGTCTAAACACACTATGCCGAAAGTACGCGACCGAAGTTCGGCATGATTACGCCTGCAATGCTATTTGATGAACTGATGATACATTATGCCGAAATTACGTTACTTTAAATAACATTGCAGGCGTAATCATGCCGAACTTCGGTCGCGTACTTTCGGCATAGTGTGTTTAGACACTAAGGGTCGACAAAATTGTTTTAATTCTGTCTTAGCTATGCAAAACAATATTATTGATCGATGTGTCCTCATAATTTATGTCACCCCATAGCGTTTAACCGACAAGAAAGATTTTGACAAATGGGGTATCGGTCGTTACGCTTCAGCGGGCGTGTCATGGCTTCTATTAACCGTAATCGGGGACTTTGGGTGATATTTTCCCCCATCGCTTATTTAAGCAAGTACATACATCCAAGTCATACTTCTCAGTAAAGAAGTTTTTAGATGACAAATCGATTGCAAAATAAAAATGTTTCTCTCTTATACACCAAACATTATGTAATATATATTTTTTTTATTGTTTTTTAATAAAAAACAAAACAGTAACAAATCCTTGTTGAACAATTAAACATACCACACATACCATCGCGGGTGTAACAGCGGTACGGCCAGACTCGGCAACGCGGTGCAATTCATAGATTAATTTTTATTTTTTTTTCTAGATCGCACTGTAATCTTGAAAGTACCTTTCTAATACCTTTGAACAGTTCTTCGCATTTATTTCCGTAGGTAAATCATTCATATACGATGTTAGCATGCATTCCCATATCCGCGCTCCATAAACATTATTTGATTTAGGTTCGATAAATGTGGGTAAGTAGGTCAAAATAACGCAACGACTTTAGTCTTTCGTATATTACTTATATTATGGTAATTCTCACTTATAACACGTAAACGTACCATGTCAAAGACATTTACAATTTGGCAGTGCTTAAATAACCCGTGTCATTATCTTGGAATTCATGTTTTATTCTTGTGGGTACAATCGTTTTTAAAATGCGTAACTGTAACTTGTAAATTAATGTCCTTGACGTAAGTCTGGTATGTACGCCCGGCACTGGCCGACTCCGTTATTGATTACGGCCTAAGAACTAACTTAGGCCGTAATCAATTACGGAGTCGGCCAGTGCCGAATACAATGTTCTAAGTGTTCTTTAAGGTACGATAACTTTGCTAATATAGACCTAAGCTTATTATTATACATGTTCAATGTGCGACCGCAAGTGGAAATTACTATTTATTATCACACCAAGATACATATGTTGAGTCACCAACTCTAACATAAATGGCAACTACACGCTGTGACCGGTCGGTGAAGACACAGCTCATGGGCAACGACAAAAGACACACAAGACGCCGTCAGGTAAGGCGAGTGTGTATGCAGTAGTTTGGTTTTTATTTGCATTAATCACAAGACCAACGTCGTAAGCCCACTTACATAACAGATCGAAGTTACTCTGCATCACTCTCTGTGCCTCACGTATGTCTTTGTGTGCAGAAACCAAACATGTGTCGTCAGCAATATATTAATATAATATGGAATACAGAAAATCAAAATATGTAGATATGAAAATACGAATACATATTTAATAACATAGTTTAATAATAATGAAAAAATATTTTTAAGAATTTCATAATAATTACCTACATTCTAGTGTGGATAAAGGCTCCTTCAAACAGGCGCGACACGCGATAAAATCGCGCGCGACACAAAGGCACCGCAAGTCGCGCAACGAGCGGTGCTTTTGTGTCCCGCGCGATTCGAGTCGCGCGTCGCGCCTGTTTGTAGAAGCCTTAAGGCAGAGATAAAACAGAAGACGAACTAGCAGGGGATTGAGGAGGGAATAAATCTATTCAGACCGGAATAAATCTATTTTTACGTAATACATAATAATATAATGTACTTAATTAGGTGTATATATATATACACTCGTATAATATATACATACACCCAATTAAACACATCTATAGAGGTATGAGGAACAGGGTGTAAAGTTCACTCAACCTCCATAGAAAAGGGAGGATCCTCCGACCAGACGGGTGTTGTGTCTGGCGGGCAACTGCCCATTGATTCGTGTCGGGCCGTTGTATCTATGCTAGTTGCGCGGTAAACTCTGCTTGCGCGATGCAGGATTTGCGTGACGTCAGTATGACGCGTTGTTTGCATGTGGCGTTGTAGATACCGCTACATCACTCCCCCCCGGAGACCGGAGGTCGATAGTGGGCTGAGTCCTGTATCTTGCGATGCTTGCCAGGCCAGCTGAGGTTCCAGTGAGTCGGAACCGGTTACCGCATAGTTCACGGTGAGTCGGAACTGTCTGCGAAGATGTCCCCAGTGAGTCGGGGTGGCGCTGCGTTATGCTCCAGTGCGTCGGATGTAGTACAGCGCCGAGTTGAGGCTGGCTGCTGCGTCGACCAGGAGAGGAATTGGAGCTCTTCTTGTTGACCGGCCGAAAGTGCAGTGTGCTGTGCCGAGGTTGCTGATGAGGCTGAGGGTGATGACCAGGTATGCGCGGTCGCTGCATGCTGGTGGTCAGGATACCCGTTGAAGCCGTGGGAGCTGGCTGGCTGGGTGACTCGCCGCTAACGCTTGCGGGAGTGATGATGATGACGTCACGCTGAAGTATTTGCACGAAGGCTGCGCTGACGTTCATGTTCGGGGTCACCAGTATAGAGGTATGAGGAACAGGGTGTAAAGTTCACTCAACCTCCATAGAAAAGGGAGGATCCTCCGACCAGACGGGTGTTGTGTCTGGCGGGCAACTGCCCATTGATTCGTGTCGGGCCGTTGTATCTATGCTAGTTGCGCGGTAAACTCTGCTTGCGCGATGCAGGATTTGCGTGACGTCAGTATGACGCGTTGTTTGCATGTGGCGTTGTAGATACCGCTACACATCTAATATTTAATTGCTACTTAGCCCTCTCTCTCTCTCTCTCCTGTTTTTTGCTGTGCCCGACAGGGTCCATATTGATCTTTGACTTTATAATACCATCTATGTAATACTGTATATGGAATGCAATAAAGAATTGAGTATTGAGTACTGGTTCGGGTTTCCTGTCGCTGATAAAGTATCGCTTGGGTAAGCTGTGATTAGAAAGAAGGTAAATGGTTGGTGAGGGATTAGCATGGTTGTTTATAGCCAAAGAAAAAATAATAAAACTATCTATCTATATTAATAATAAAGCCGAAGGGTTTGCTTGTGTGTTTGTTTGAACGCTAATCTCTGAAATCGCTGTAGGCTGTAAGGCTGTAGGGTTACCGCTGGCCCGAAACATAAAGGGCTAAGGAAGGAACACGGGTGGGCTTTAGTCAGTAAGAGTCTGACACTCCCTTCCGCTCCACTCAGAGCGGGAGGGGTCATTTGTAGTTTTCTCAAGCTGAAAAAAAAAACGCTATAGATATTTATCATCACGCTAGCACCCTTAGGACCTGAGTTAAAACTAAAAAGGTCAGACAGAACGCTAAGCTAAAACGAAGTAATAGCGCGGGCAGGCGACGCGACGGGAAATAAGAAATTTCACGCGGACGAAATCGCGGGCAGCAGTTAGTATAGTAGATACAAATTAAAGTCGCTTCGTGTGTCTGTCTTTGTGACAGCGTTGTTTTCCGAAGCTACACAACAGATTCTAATTCGATTTTCACCATCATTGAAGAATTTATTCCGGAATGTATAATTATTTTGTATTGCCGGCTTTTTAGAAGACGTTGAAAAATCGTAATGTGTTTGTAATTTGCCTTCAGTTATACGTTACGTTACGTATACGTTTTTTTTTTGTTTTCAGGGTGAAGCTTTCAAAAGGCGCCTGAATCATTTTGAAGCAAATGGCTAATCCATTGCTTCACAAGTTTGAAAAATTTGTCTGCTCAACACGTAAATAACGTAATGAATGTTGTTGAACATTCAAAATGAAACCGATTCCGATTGATAACCAATTGCCCCGCAGGTAGTGTGGGATTATTACCTCACTAAAACCCCCCCAGTGATCACAATCAGCACACGGAGGGGGTCTCTTTACCTCTTAATAGACCAATCTGGAACCCCCTCAGTACAACGCCTGTCAGGGCACATCTCTGGGGAATCACACTAATATTCTAAAGGCAAAAGTTTGTGAGTGTGTTTATGTGTTTGTTAATTTTTAACACTCAAACGGCTAGACCAATTTTGCTAAAATTTTGTATGGAGATAGCTGACACCCTGGATTAAAATATAGGCTACTTTTTATCCCGATATTCCCACGGGATCAACATTTACGCGGGTGAAACCGCGGAGCGCAGCTAGTCATTAATATACCTACAGTAATGTTAATTACTCTTTGAAAATGCTCGAAAATAATGCCTAATTATAATGTTATCCCATATTAACCCAATGCTTTCTGAAAGGGTTAAAATAAAAACAAACTATTTTTATACAGCTTATAATAATTAAATGTACTGCTTAGCATACAGTATAAAAACTGAATATTCTAGTGTTGCCAATTTGAATAACAAAACTGACTTAATCTTGGCAACACTGACGGTTTAAAATGCAATCTTTTGGTACGAGCTCTTGCATTTTAAATAGGACAGGACAGGGTTGTATTATAAGAAAAATATTTCAGAAGGTATATAAACCTTTTGTCACTTTCATCACCTTAATTATAATTTTTAGGGTAACTCAAAAGGAACAAACCGAATCTTTATAGGATCACTTTGTTATCCGTCCGTCTGTCTGTCTGCCAAGACCCTTTTTCTCGGAACCCGATCAAGTTGAAATTAATATCAATTATGTAGGTCTACGGTCGCGGTTCCTTGAAGTTCCAAATAAAGCAAGCTTCTAAGTGAACGAAATAACAAAATACGGCTTTTTATGCCACCTATTTTGACACTCGCAAATAAATCAGAACCTAAAGGGTACTTCCCGTTGACTTAGAATCATGAAAACAGCACAAGTAAAGGAAAAAGTTCGAAACTCTTTAATCTGTAGTTTTATCAAATAAAAAAAACGTTATTTTTTGCGATTACAAATTTACATTTGCAGTTGGTGAATGACTGTGACGTATGTATATCGACGCATTGCAGAACATTTTTTCAACTACAAAGTTAAGTTTGCGCTTGGGATAAATTCAACCCAACTACAGAACCCGTCATTGCGTGGTCCGACACGCACTTGGCCGGTTTATTATCTAAAGGACCATTTTAAAATAGCATTAAATTACAGTAACTTTTTGGTGGAGATATAATACAGAGTCAAATTAGATTAGTTAGCGGAACTCCGCAGGCGTGATGGGTATCGATCGATATGTAGTTATTAAAAAATATGTTAAGTAAGTAACTTAATGTTCAGTTTTCTAGACTTAGAAAACTTTTTTTTTGTTTGTGCGTCTAGACGCTGCGACTCAAACTCAAACTCAAAGCATTTATTTCAATTAAACCATTTACAGGCACTTTTGAATTGTCAAAAAGTCGGCCAGTCAGAAAATATGAAGCTAGTTGCCCATTCCAAAGCGTAGGTAGAATAGAATAGAATACTCTTTATTATGTACACCATATAAATTACAGACATAAATATAGAAACTGTACAAAGGGTGACACAATGGGCGGTCTTATCGCTAAAAGCGATCTTTTGAAGACAACCTTAGGATGGATTTAAAAAGCGGAAGGACAGACAAATACTGTAGGTAGTCCGCGGTGTAGCATTTACATAATACAATAAATACATACATATAGCATATTATACTAAACTAAATAAATATATACACATACATATAAATATATCCATATAATAGTAAACATGAAACAGGACCAGAGAAAATATAATGATGATGTTTAAGGAGAGAGGAAGTGCTCTTTTACCATAATTTTAAACGTGGACAAAGATTGAGCACTCCTTACCGACGCGGGCAAGTCATTCCATAACCGTACTGCTTGAACAGTAAAAGATTTGTCATAAAAACTGGTGGAATGCATCGGCATCTCTAGTCTCAGGTTTTCCGATGACCTCAGATATCTATTATGTGTGTCATGAAGGAACTTGAAACGTTCTTTAAGATAAGTGGGGGTTTTAGGATTAAACAAAATACTGTAGAGCTGAAACAAGATATGAGAATTCCGGCGAAGACGTATAGGAAGCCACTTGAGCTTTGTACGAAATTCTGATATGTGATCATATTTGCGCAGGCCAAATATAAATCTTATGCAAAAGTTTTGAAGTCGCTCAAGTTTATCTAGTTGTGCCTCAGTAAGATCAGGATAACTGACATCAGCGTAGTCAAGGATGGGAAGTAAAAGGGATTGTGCAAGCGCAGTTTTAGTGGCAGTTGGAAGAAAGTTCCGCAATCGTCTCAGTGACTTACCAGATGCAAAAATTTTGCGACTTACGTCCTGTAGCTGAGGACCCCAAGAAAGATGTTTGTCGATCCAAACACCAAGGTTCTTAACCTTTTCGCTAAATGGAATCGCAGTTCCGTTAAATTGAACCTGGGGAAGCTGCGACCAGTTTATCTTGGGGATCATCCTTGAGCTGCCAACAACAATGACTTGAGTCTTCGATGGGTTAACCTGCAACCCATGCGCCTCACTCCACTCACAGATTGAAACCAAATCCTTGTTGATATTATGAACGGCATGAGCCAAATTCGAGTAATCGGCTTGCTTATAAATTTGCAAATCGTCTGCATAAAGGTGGTAGGAAGAGAGAAGTTTTTTGGTAATGGAGTTTATAAATATTGCGAAAAGTAAAGGAGATAAAACGCCACCCTGAGGTACACCGGCAGAAGTATAACACCACGAAGAGCAAGACTCTTCTATGCATATACGTTGCCGGCGGCCATACAGGTAACTAAGAAACCAGTCAAACGCCGTTGGATTATACAATACAAAGGAAATCGAGTTTATAAAATGCAAAGATAGTCTTTAAGCGAGAGCGTGCGGCTGCTGCCGACGAGTCCCAAGTGTGCTGTGCTTTGAACAAAATATATAAAAATTGTCGACCGCAGCATGTCGTTGCGTCTAGTCGCACTTCGCATAGTGTGCGCCATGTACTAAGAACCCCTTGAACTAAGTTTACTTGAAGTTTACTCGTGAAGGGGAAAGCTCTAAACTTCTTGAATCGCGAAGTGCCATAAGTGCAGTCTAAACTTATTGATTATTACTGTATTAATTAATAAGCAAATGTTAGACGGATCGAGTTATTAGTTCAAAACTTATGTTCGTAATGTGGTTGCCTCAACAGGTATGTGGCTTAATATGTACTTCTTTAACTAAAAGAGGTTTTCATGTTATAAATTCTGGCATTGTTTCATTTTAACATTAAATTCAACAATAATGAGATATACATACACTGCTTTGACTTTTGACGTTTTAGAACTGATAAAGGATCATGCAACTAAATGTGCATACACGCGACGACACGCGTCGACAGTTGCAGTTGTCTCTGTCGTCGACGCGTTTCGCTCGTGTGTATGCACACTAATTGGCTCAAATAAAAACATGTTGCTCAAATTTCCAACCAGTGGTAATTGAAAGATCTTATCGTCAATTATAGTAACTTTTACTATAGCACCAAAAAATATGTATTATAATAATTAATGCATGCGTATGTAATTAAGAATGGTAGGAAGACAGAAGGCATTCAAAAAGAAAATATGAAGGAGGTATTTTTGATCTTTCTAGGGAAAGAAAGAAGACAGAAAGAAAATACATTTATTTAGCACAGACTAAAAGACACACAATACACCAGATACACACAACAGATCAAAACAAAGTGTAAAGACCGATGTAAGAAATTAGCAGGAGAGTACGCCTCACGGCTGCGCCAAAAAGGCCCAAGGAAGGAAGAGTTGAATTGTCCTTTCTCAAACATTTGAAGCAGTAGGTACAGAGCACATCAAGCTACCCGAAACTGTCAAATTTTCCCAATCAACTTTAAACTTTATGCTCTAGCGATAAAGCTTTTCGCCAAGAACACACTCTCCAAATTTCATGTCTCTAGGACCAGCGGTGGCTGTGCGTTGATATAAGTCAGTCAGGAGGTAGAATTTAATATAATTATACCATATACATATTGTAAAACATTTCTAAAATAGAAACAGCTCCACTGTTTGTGTTTGTCTTAAGAATATAAAAGAACTCCTGACTCTTAATAAGACCTGTTGTACACACACGTTTTACTTGACGTGAAAAACTACGGTTGATTCGCCGTGTGTGAGTAAGCACGGTCGTCAGTGTTGTATAGATCACTATAGAAGAAGTTTGTTGACAGACACGGCGGCGTTACGGCATGGCGCAGTCGCCGTATGCGCATATAAGCTTAGGATAGGGCTACCATCCGTCCGGGTTTCCCCGGATTTGTACTAGTTTAGAGGCAGTGATGTACAAGATACCTTAAATAAAGTATCTGGAATACAAAATGCAAAATACTTTTAAATTAAGTATTTCAGATACCAGATGCAAATACCTTTCTGTAATGGTATCTGAAATACAAGATATAAAATACGTATCTTTTAAATACTTTTTATAGATAAAATACTTTTGTAAAAAAAAAACATTTTTTTTAATGAAAGTTTATTTTTTTACATGTAAATCGCGTTGATTGCGCAAACGTGATACAACAAAACAGATTCACTCAAAGTCAAAAGTCAAAGTCAAAGCATTTATTTCAAATAGGCACATAAAAGGCACTTTTGAACGTCAGAAATTACAAAAAATAGAATTGATTCTAGTCGCCCATTCCAAAAGGTAGTTTTCGTATGGAGAAGAACGGGCAAGAAACTCCACCGTTACTCTTTTAAAATATTTTACAAAATTTTGCATACATTAATTATATAATAATAATATGTGAACACGATGCACCTAAAATAAAATTACTATACCACAATAGGTAAAAGACATAAAAATGAAACCATGACATATAAATAAATTATCTGATAGATACATGGTGCTCACATATTTACAAACATGGTAAAAGTAAACGATTTTCATAAAAAAAAAAAAAAATATTACAAGTAATAAGTCAGTGTGTGAGTTAAAGTAGTTACAGAATGTAAATCAATGTCAAAAAAAGTATAAATTTACAATTAAATTAGCAACCAGTTTGACTTTGTCTAGGCTCCAGATTGTCCTATGGAGCAGGACCAGCATGTTTCCAAGCGTTCTTATCTTGGATATAATCTTCTAATTTATAGTATGCTTGTTTACAAAGTGTACGTTTAATGTGAGTTTTAAATTTTCTTTCATTTAATTGCAATATATCACAAGGTATTTTATTGTAACATTTAACACAGTACCCCATAAAAGATTGTGTCTGTCACTGTCCATAAAGTAGACACAATAGTTAAACAATCAACATGAATCACATGTCGTCGTTGCGCGTGCAAAAGTCGCTATGTATTATTTAGTTATTTTTGGTTCTTTATGCAGTTTTAATCGTTATTTCAATACACACATACTGTATAAACAGCCGTCAAATGTTGTGTTATTTTTTTTTTTTAGATAGTGTTATGAAAAAGTCAAGGCTTAAAGAAAAGACTCAATTTTCTCATAGCTGCGACCAACCGACCGAACTTTTATGTGTCTGTCTCCCTCAAACACAGACTATTATGCGAAATAATTAAAAATGACAAAGGGCATAGCCAATAACATTTTGTAGAAAGAAAGAATTGCCACGCCAATAACATTTTGTAGAAAGAAAGAATTGCCACGCCACCTATCAATTCGGCCCTAAAAGACTGAATATTCAATAATGCGTTCAGTTTCATCTAAGACAACGTTAATATTTAAAATTATTGTCACCTAAGATGTCACAATAAAGTCACCAATTACTAAAAGTATTTTAGCAAACATAGTATCTACAAAATACTAAGATACCAAACAACAGGTATTTAAATACAAGATACAAAATGCATTTCAAAAAAGTATCTGAAATACAGATACAAGATACGTATTTTGTATCTTGTATCTGTATTTCAGATACTTGTATCTTAGATAAGTCACATCTCTGTTTAGAGGGCGTCCGGGCGGGGTTTTTAAATAGTGTCCGGGTCTTACCCGGACACTTTCCATGTTCGGGTAAATCCGACTTTAAATGATTTGCAATAAATTAAAGCATAAATCATAGTCAAAAATTCGTCGCGCGGCATATATGCAGTATACCCCATGTAACCCGTGCGCTCGTGACAATTCATAATTTGCTTTTGATTTACAATTTTTTACTTTCATTGATTCCAATAAGAAGAGCGTTCCTAATTATTCAGAATACGTCTCACATAGAGAAGAGTGTATAATTGATTAGTAAATTAAGCGTTTCATTTGTATTGTTGAGTCTTTAGTTGATTTTCTATAAATAACAAAAAAATATATGATACTCAACGACGTTTTTATTTTATTGTAATTTTTTTTTCGAGGTAGGCCCCGGAAAAGTCTTTATTTCACTCAAATGTCCGGGTTTTTTGAGGTTTTTATCCGGGGTTCGTAATTTAGGAGATGGCAGCCCTAGCTTAGGATAATCTCTTGCAATGCGGCCAGCGCGCCGCTCCGTAAAGAAACCGTACCCTGTACAAAGAGCCAAATACTTATAGGGTTAAGCCAGTAAAATAACTTAAAATCCACAAATTAAGTTATTTATTATCTACTTAGTAAGTGGAGACGTGAGTATGAAATATCTTAGCGGCTTGCTCTAAGTTCTTAAGTTATGTTAAGTTAGTGAACAAAGTTTAATGTTTGATGTGAAACTGAAAGCAGCTTATTAACATATTCTAGATTATGAACTTTGTATAGGTAAAGACTTAAAAGTTTTCTTCGTCGCAGTGTTAGTCAGGCCGCACACCAGCACCACATGCTACACGCATCGTACATTTACATCGCCACAGTTATTGCGCTACAATTCAGCTTACTACAAATGTTTCGTATACGCGCACATCGGAAGCACAGTTGTCACGTGCCATGCCGTGACGTGCCGTGCCGTGATGTCAACATTCGTCCGACATTCAGCCGTCTGTTGCTATAATCAGAGAGCGTATGGTTATATGATATAGGGATTTTTTCAACCTCTGCAATAGACTCAACGTAAAATTCAATGTTGTCTTTCATTTTTGCAAACCAAAGCGACACAAAAAACGAACGTGTTCGATCTTGAATTCGTGTAGCGCGGCAAACGTCTCGCCACATAGTGCACCCGCTACAATTGTGTCCTTGGTGTGCGTGCTCGCGCACAGATATACGGGGGCGTTAAACGTGTCGCGTTTCGAATGTGGCGCCACAATTATCGTGATACAAGTGTACGCCTGGTGTGAGGCCTCACTTAGACAATGTTATGTGTTATTGAGCAGTGGTGACCCAGTGGTAACAGCCCTAACTTAAGAGTTGCAGTCATGGGTTCGAGCCCTGACAGGCGCTTTACTTTGTGTAATTAATTCATCACCATTGCTCTAAAAAACGGTGAAGGAAAACATCGTAAGGAAACCGGTATATCCCAGAACCAAAAATTAGAAGACGTGATACTACTAACCTGCACTGGGCCCCCGTGTTAGATTACGGCCCATTCCTTCTCACTGAGAGGAAGCCTGTTTTCCATCAGTGGGAACGTTGTAGGCGGATTATTCAGTGTTATTTGAGTTTTTTACAAGGAATGTCTCAATACAGCCCTTAGATAGTGATGCTAATAGGTTCGCCTCTTACATAAGACATAACAAAACTGGTCTTTACTACACATCACTAACCCTCCGGACCTTTGGGGATACCTGTGTGATGTTAAGTCTGGTGTGACCACTGACCTGTATTATACAAATAGGTACGCTTAATAGAGGTCAGTGGGTGTGAGAGATATAAAACAACAAAAAAACAAAAATTTATTTTGCGTTATTTTCAGTCAGGGACAAAAGAGTATTAATTGCACATTACAGCCTGACTTTGATCTGATTGGTAACATTTTATCATAATGATCTGCCTAGCCTTTTTCCATTTAGGGGTCGGCTTCCAGTCTAACCGGATGCATCTGAATACCAGTATTTTACGTGGAGCAACTGCCTATCTGACCTCCACAACCCAGTTACTGAGTCATATGATACCCCTTGGTAAGACTGGTTTATAGACTTTCGGGCTGTTTGGAAATCTTTTATGGAGTGTTTGAGATTGCCGACGGTGTTGGGTTGTTTTATTGAAACACTTTTGTACACAGACACTATTTAATTTGCTTACTTATAGACACTTCACAAATATGTTATACGTTGATTATTTCCACTTTTCTATAAATTATTGTGCAGAGCGCACATGTCGTGTTTGGCTGTACCAGAGAGAGAGAGGGAGAGCACGTAAGAAAGAGATGGATGTAAATATTATATAAATTAGTATGGCAATACTAAACATTCTCACGCCCTCTTTTAACAAACTGCACTACTTAAAAATTTACATAGCAAGTTGTTTTATAGTTAATTTAGTGAGTAGGTATATTAATTTACAATTTAGGTAATGGTGAGTTATTATTTGGGTATGTTAAGGTAGGCTAAGTTAATTGTTATAATAAGTATAAAATATGTAGTAGGTGTATAGACCTATATAGGTATGTAGTATAATAATTATTTATGTTAGCTGACTATTATTTCACTTTAAGTTTAAACGTACAAATCTTAATGATGTAAGCTAGTCATTATTATTACATTGTTCTAACAAAATCAATTTATGTATGGGCCTAGTATAATCGCCCTTGGTTGTATGTATGGTTACAGATCTTATTAAGTTGTCGTTCTTGTTTACATTAGTAGATATAACTTTGCCTAAAGGCCACAAGGTAGGAGGTGTACATTCATCTTTGATTATTACAATGTCTCCTACTTTTAAGTTTTTCTTAATATCTAGCCACTTATTTCTACTCTGTAATTCAGAAATATAATTAAAATAAAATTGCTTCCAAAATCTTTGCTTAATTAACATTATTTTTTGGTACACACTTAATCTAGATTCATTCAAATCTAACACACTAGGTTCTGGTATGTCTGTTATAGAAGTTCCTATGATAAAATGGGCTGGAGTTAAACAGATAACATCATCCGGAACATCAGCAATTGTACATAATGGTCTAGAATTTAATATGCCCTCTATTTGGACTAAAGTTGTATATAACAATTCGTAAGTTAATTTAGTAGAAAACAAATGTCTTTTAAGTAATGACTTAACTGATTTTATACCAGCTTCATAAATACCACCCATATGACTGGCAAGTGGTATTGTAAACTTATAATCAATAGAATTAGAAACACAAAAATCAATTATTTGGCTGTAAGACTTATCCGACTTGAACATTTTATAAAGCTCATGTAATTCAGTTTTAGATCCTCTAAAATTGGTAGCATTATCAGTATACAAACATGTTGGAGTACCTCTTCGAGATACAAACCTTTTCAAAGCACAGATAAATGCCTGGGAACTTAAATCAGTTACGAGCTCTAAATGTATAGCTCGTGTCGCCAGACATACAAATAGACATATGTATCCCTTTGTGTACTTAGAGTTTCGAGTCATTGAAGTCCTGATAGCTATTGCACCACTGAAGTCAATGCCTACATGAAGGAACGCTCTTGTTAGGGTTACTCGGGGAGAAGGGAGACTAGCCATTTGCTGACCACAAGTTTGTGCTCTAAATCTGATGCATTTAACACAAGCATGAATTATCTTTTTGACTTCATTCCTACCATGAATAATCCAGTATTTTAATCTTATATTATATAAGGTGCTTTGTATTCCAGAGTGTAGCAACTTTTGGTGATAATGTTTAACAATTAATGATGTTATGTAATCTTTAGCGGGTAGTATAATAGGGTGAGCTTGACTATAGGATATGTCTGATTGTTGAATGCGACCTCCAACTCTGATGAGCTTGTCTTGGTCTAGGAAAGGGTTTAGTTTCCTTATGGGACTGGATTGGAATGTATATAGTTTTTGTTTAGGTAAGTCGGTATTATCTGATTGACTGAGTGATGATAGTTCTAAATATTCTCTTGAAAAACATTTAAGTTGTGTTATTTGAAAAATGAAATTAGTAGCTCTGTTGAGTTCTTGTACAGTTAAGAAAGGAGAATAGCTTAAGCCCTTGTTTTTGAGTTTGTTTATAAATCTAAACATGAATGCAATGATTCTTGTTAACTTTGTGAAGTTAGATACTTTTACAAACAAATCATAAAAATATTCATAATTAATAGGAATTTTATTTGACATTGTGGATGTATGACATAGTTGTGCACATGTATTGTGGACAGGAGTAATTACTTGAGTGGTAACTACTTGGGGTACTGTTATAGGCCAAGTAGATTCATCCTGTTTAATCCAGGTAGGGCCTTGCCACCATAAATCACAAGTGGGCAATTGTTTGGGCATAACCCCTCTAGTTATTAAATCTGCTGGATTTTGTTTGGTGTTTATATAGTACCAATCTTCCGTGGCAGTTAATTCCATAACCTGCATTATACGATGAGAGACATATGTGTCATGTATATGTTTGTAAGGGGATTTTATCCAGCTAAGAACAATGGATGAGTCTGTAAATAGAAATTTAAAATCAATTTCTATATTATTTTTTGTAGTGTTAATAAACTTATCATATATTTTTGATAACAATAGTGTTCCACATAACTCAAGTCTAGGAATTGACTGTTGCCTTTTAATAGGAGCGACTCTAGACTTGGCCATGGCCAAAATGCAAGTAGATTTTTTGTTTGGATAATTTGCTTTTAAATATAAGCAAGCACCATAGGCTTTCTTAGATGCGTCACAAAACCCAATTAAGTATACGCTTGTAGGTATATCAGTAAAATACCATCTTGGGATCTTAATAGACTTTAAGTAATTTAATTGATCAATAAACCTTTGCCAAAGATCTTGTAAATTGTTAGGTATGGGACTATCCCAGTCAATGTTTTCTTTCCAGATGTCTTGCATTAGAATTTTAGGAATAATTACTGTGGGTGCTAGAATACCTATCGGATCAAACATTTGTGCTATCTGTGATAATATAGATCTTTTAGTGTGGGAAGTGCTTGTAATTTCAGGTATGTGCGTATGGAGTATGTCCTGTGTAGGTAGCCACATTAAACCTAAAGTCTTAACAGAGTCTGGCTTGTTAAAATCGTATGAATTGTTTTGAGAACTAGAATTATTTTGTGAATTATGTTCACTAGATGTGTCCATAGTACGGCTGGCAATCTGTGTTAAAATGTGAGGATTGTTTGAAGTCCATTTGTGTAACTTGAACCCAGCTTTATTAAGCAAATCTATTAGTTGTAAACAGAGTTGAGTACACTGTTCCAGGGACTGTTGCCCAGATAAATAGTCATCCATGTAACTGCAAGTTTCTATGCATTCTGCAGCTAGACTATGAGTCTCTTTATTTTTGTAAGCCAAATCTAGCATTGTGCGACATGCAAGATAAGGCGCACACTTAGTGCCGTATGTAACTGTTGCTAATTCTATGCATTTGAGTGGAGTACATTTAGATTCTCTCCATAAAATCCTCTGATATGATCTTTGATCTGGATTCACAAATATACCTCTGAACATTTTAACTATATCACAAGAAAAGGCATACTTGAATAATCTGAATTTCAACACTATATTTAGTAGATCATTGTAAATGTTAGGACCTTCATGTAAAATATCATTCAAGGATGTGCCTGTTGATGATTTGGAGCTAGCATTAAAAACAACTCTTAACTTTGTTGATCTACTTTCAGATTTTATGATAGGTAAGTGAGGTAAATAGTATGTATTGTCTTGTGTAGGGGAGAAATCCTTTACATAGTATGCATGACCCAATTCAATATATTCATTGATGAATTCTTTATATTGAGTGAATAAGGAAGGATCTTTTTGAAATCTAGACTCTAACTGTAATAAGCAGCGGTAAGCAGTATTAAATGAGTTACCTAAATCTTGTAGTTTGTCTGTCTGTAGGGGTAGATTGACTGTGTATTTACCCGAGTGATCTTGTACTGTAGTGGACTCGTATAAAGTTTCACAATATTTATCTTGTGGAGATATTAGCTTTTGAGGTGTGATTTCCTCTTGTTCCCAGAAGCGTTGTAGGAGCTGATCTGTTGATAACAAAGATACATACATGCTGACGTGACGGTCAGGGCTACATGCATGTAAAGGCGTGTCACTTGTGAGTGTGCCTGATACAATCCAACCAAATACTGTATCAATCATGACCGGTAAATTGTGACCTAACTTTATGCGGTCTGTTAGTAAAAGCGAATAGAAAAGCTCGGCCCCTATGAGTATGTCTATAGTGCTAGGTATAAAGAATGTGGGGTCTGCTAGTTTGTGTGTAAGCGTGTGAGGTATATTCCAGTTGCTTGTAGCTATGTAAGTATGTGGTAATGGCACTGTAATGTTGTTCATTACTATGAATGTTAGATTATAGTTACAATCATTGTATCGAGAAGAAATATTAGCTTTTATGTTTAATTGTGCAAGGCTGTCTTTGTTGCCCACACCTTTAACTGTGCATGCATGGTAGCTGTATGGAAGCTTTAACACACCTGCAAGCCTTTGTGTTATTACACTGACTTCACTGCCAGAGTCTAATAATGCTCGTGCATTTACCCAGTTTCCCATAGCATCTTGTATTTTTATAATAGCTGTTGATAGCAAGGTAGTATTATGTTTAGCGTTGGAGACAAGAACTGTTGGTGAGTTCGATTGAGAGTTTGTTTCACATTGGACATTTGGATTAGCAGTATTGTGCTGTTGCACGCAAGAGTTCAGTGAAGCAATAGTAGGAGGTACCTTAACTTCTGCTGTGGCAGGGCTTACTTGTTTAGGATGATCCATATGTATACTTGTATGATGTTTGCGATGGCATGACAAACACTTCAGTTTCGAACACTTATGTTTTGCATGGTAAGGCTGTAAACAGTTAAAACACAAAGTTTTAGACTTTATAAGGTTAATACGATCAGGTACACTCATTTCTATATAATTAGGACACTTATGTAAGTCATGTTTTTGTTGACATAACAAACAATCTAATTGATGTCTCATTGAAGTTGACAAATGTGTAGTTTTAACAGTAGGCCTATCACTAGGCTTGTCATTGAGTAATTCAAATGCTGATCGCCTTATGTTTAAGAAATCTAGCAACTCAGACAATGTAGCCAGAGTACTTTCCTTTTTGTTTAATTCCCACGCTGCTCTCAGCGAGTTGTCCAGTTTATGAGAAATTAGGAATACTAATAGGACATCCCAACTGTCTACAGGCAGCTTAATAGCCTTTAGGGAATCTAGACTTTGTTGTAAAGTTACTAGAAATTCTTTTAAGTTATGTTTGCTAACAACATTGTAATTAGTAATAGCTTTTAAGTGAAAATTAACAATCATAGTTTGATTCTCATACCTTTTTGCTAGTATATCTAGTGCCTTACTGTAGTTTTCCTCCGTTATGAGAAGTGAAGTAATAAGCCCAGCCGCTTCTCCTGACAGGGCGGACTTCAGGTATTGAAGTTTGTTCACTGTTGGAATGTCTACACTGTCAACACAGGCATAGAATATGTTCTTGAATGCTGGCCACTCACGTATATCACCATCGAATTTTGGAAGCTCCAGTAATGGCAGCTTGACACGAGGCTTCCTTGCTGTACAATCATGTAACGAGGTAGAATTTAAATGAGATTGCTCCATTACTTGTTGCGATCCTCCTGTTAATGACGCAATTTGTGCTTTAGTAGAATAATATTTTGTTTCGGTTGTCTCCCGATCTTGTTCGTTGGCTTGTTGCCGGTCGGGCGAGTCCAACATCTCAATATTGATTTGGATTTCCTCGTATCGCTCCATCAGTTTGGTTAATTCTTCTGATCTGACCTGTAGGTCGCTTTTAGTGGACTTTGCAGGATCGTAGTTCTGCACGTAGTTCGATATTCTTGTTAATTTACCTTTAATGGCGGCACGTGCTGTGCGTAGGTTTTCTATTGCTTCCATCTTCTGTGTTGGATGGAATCACGTGAATTTTATTTACTATTGTAAGATGCTTGTGAGCTGTGATGCTGAAAAAACGTTTTCTGTACTGTTGTACTATAGAAAAAATGCAACGCGTATTTTTTTTTCTCAAAGATTTTTTCCTTTTTTGAGTGTGTCGAGCTAGAGAGTCGAGTAGGCGTCGGACGATACCGGAAATAAACACAAATTCACTCAATTGATTTTTAGAGCAGCGGGATTGGTTGAATCCCCGTATGCCGTCTGCTTTATCGACGACTTAAAATGTCAATTGCCTATTGGCTGCTTCTCTCCGGCCCTGTCGGTAAAACAGCACTTGTGTCTTCGTAAACGGCGCTGGCGATGTATGCCGAAGAGGCCCGAGGTGGCACGACGCGACCCGAAGTTATCCGACTTTCGTCGATCTTGTCGATGACTTCCTGCCGGCTTGACGCAACTCGCAAGCCACGCCTCCCACACCACCAAAAAAAATGGCGTTCGGTGTAGCTCGATGGACCAAATTTATGTTTGAGATTGCCGACGGTGTTGGGTTGTTTTATTGAAACACTTTTGTACACAGACACTATTTAATTTGCTTACTTATAGACACTTCACAAATATGTTATACGTTGATTATTTCCACTTTTCTATAAATTATTGTGCAGAGCGCACATGTCGTGTTTGGCTGTACCAGAGAGAGAGAGGGAGAGCACGTAAGAAAGAGATGGATGTAAATATTATATAAATTAGTATGGCAATACTAAACATGGAGTGAAAATACTCATAAAGATGATAAACAACTTTTTACGAGCGCTCCTAGTGTAGCGTTGAAATCCGAAACAAATGAGGCAATCCAGAAAAATAATATAATTATACATGATTTAAAACCCAAAGCAATAATAACAGTATAAAATATTGCCAAACTAAAGAAAATTATAGGTACAGTTAGATCATTCCAATGCCACAAATTCATATTAAGTACCATTTTAAGTATTTTATTATTGTAATAAAAACATTAAATGGCAATTTCCACGCTCCATGCATCTATGTTACTCGTACGCGGTTTTACAACGTTCTAGCTATAAAACTTAACTTTTCCAGTTAAAATATAATTTGAAATAACGACTCGTTGTATTAGCAGCCAGTAGTTTTTAATTTTAACGCTGTAGCACATTGTTTCTCAATATTTTGTTATGAAAGTGTGAAAAAGGTTCGGCTTGCGGCTAAGTAATACCAGCCGCACTGATCGATCGATCGGGTTAAGCTACGCTTGCCGCGGTTGTTCCGTGGATGGGTGACCATCTTCACATACCAAGACCCCTCCGTGCCTCGGAAAGCACGTTAAGCCGTTGGTCCCGGCTGTCATTCGTGGATCTTTGACAGTCGTTACGGTTCGTCAGTAGCCCGAAAGTCTGATCTGACAACCAGTCTTACCAGGGGGTATCGGATTTCCCAGTTACGGTCGCCGCCACGTAACGTGGCAAGGTTTTGGCGTAGTGGGAGTAAGATAGCGCATGTACTCTTAGCAACAAGAAAATGGTCACTTTTATACTAAGTATGGTTAATGCCATAGTTTATTTTTAAACATGTCTGTTTACAAGAAAGTTAAAGAAAGGAAAAACGCATCTAACGACTCTTGTCAAGTTACGTGCGGGGTTGTGGAGGTCAGACTGGAAACCGACTCCAACATAGTTGGGAAAAGGCTAGGCAGATGATATTATTATTTTATTTCTATCGACTGATACATCTTTTTGCATATCTTTTGGGCTAATATGTATTATTGTCTGTTTTGAGAGGTCTGACACGAGATACAGAAAGTTTTTGATATTCTAAACTCAGGGAGGTCATTATCCACATTGAATACACGATTGGTAGGATATGGGACAAGTGACATTTAAAAAAAACAGCATGTGTGCAATTCACACGTGGTAGAAGTGAAACCTTCAAAAACACTGTATAATGCTTCCTATCTCATTTTCTCCCATGTTAAATCTTATGAATTTACATGTCTCTTTTTACTGTCGCTTTTTCGTTTCATAAACTTTTAAATCACAACGATGCTAAAGAACATACATACATCCATCCATACATCCATCCATCCATCCACATCCACGTCCACATCCACGTCCACGTCCACATCCACATCCGCACATCCATTAAATGTGATGTCATTTGTACTAATAAAAAACAAAAACACTGTATAATGCTTCCTATCTCATTTTCTCCCACGTTAAATCTTATATGTCTCTTTTTACTGTTGCTTTTTCGTTTCATAAAATTTCAAATCACAACGATGCTAAAGAAGTTTTCACTTCAAAAAAACCCGGGATTTAAAATAATGCCACCTAGGTAATATTCATCATCGCATTTTTTATCAAAGTGAAACTATTTTTATTAGTCAAACAAAGATACTTGAGATACCTGTTGGTACCTAAATATCTTTTTTCCTGTTCTCATTAATCCGTGAAGATAATTAAAATAGTAGAGATATTTTCCCTTTTTCTTAATTTAATAAAATACCGTTTCTCCATTAAAAATTATTATTAGTTTCATCTTAGACGTATGAAACGTTGAGAACCGTTGTCGTAGCAACGGGGGGCGTGGTTGTTACCCTGATATTAAAAAACGTAAAAGGACGTAAGCGACACGCAATAGATAGCTTCAGAAGACCGACTTCATACAACGGGCGAAAACAGAACAGGCACACGGAGCCATAGACACGCGTCTACGCTACAGCGAATGGAAGCGCATTGCTACTGACATCCGTTTGACATAATGTCACTTCCAGAAGTGTCTGGTAAAAATGTAATAATGTGTGATAATTTGTTAAGTGCTCAGATTTGTTTTTTAGTTTAATTTTATAACCTCATTAACTTCGATTATTTTTTCTATTACTGCTTAATAATGTTATATTTAAAGTGGTGAGATATTAACAACTTAACTGTCCATAAAGTAGACACAATAGTTAAACAATCAACATGAATCATAGACTCATCGGACAGGGAAGTTGTTAAGTTGAAACCGTCTAAATACAGATGAATGTGTTGATAGTTCCCTTTAGTTAGTAATTGCGTAAGAATTTAACCTGAACAGGGATTGTTTACACTTTCACCAGATAATTTTAGAACAGACATTATGTCAAACGGATGTCAGTCGCGAGTGCAAGCGCACTCGCGACGACTGACAGTAGTCTGTTTCACGACGGTGTCTGTGTATGCGCGTATTATTGCTCGTTGCATGGAGCTGAACTTCTGTACTTTTTTTCTCTGTGTAAATGTCGTAGTTTAATTAAAATAGCTTTAATATTGCAGGGAATTATGATGTTATTGTTGTTTTCGCGCTTTCTTTGTTTTGATGTAAAGGTTTTGTGTTGTTTAATATTTTTTAAACTGTTTTTGTTACCCAGCCGCAAGTTTATTTTTTTTGTAATTTACCTATATAACTAGCTTATGCCCGCAACTTTGTCTGTGTGAATTTTGTTTGCTTCGCGCTAGTATTTCGTTTTTGCTTAGCGTTCTTTCAGGTTTAGGGTCCTAGCTTGATGTTAATAGCCTATTAATAGTATGGGGGGGAGTTGTCTAAATCCGACTGGTAGTTCCTGAGATTACTCCTTACATACAAACTTACAAATAACTCTTTATAATATTAAGATCGTAGCGGTATCTACAACGCCACATGCTACCAACGCGTCATACTGTCGTCACGCAAAATCCTGCATCTCGCAAGCAGAGTTTACCGCGCAACTAGCATAGATACAACGGCCAGACACAACATCGGTCAACATCGAGTATGCCTCTATAAGATAAACCGACCAAATGTGAATCAAATTCGCACACTAAAGCCCGGTTTCTTAATTGAGGTTTTGAAGTTTAGAACATGTCAAACTCTACTTTGGCATTACTTATGCAGGTCACTCACGTAACTTGCGCAAAATAATTATACTTGCATGTATGAATGTACCCCGAACTCTTGGAGACACCTCAACTCCAAACTGTCAATCAATTATAGTATTCGATGAATTATCAAAAGTATCCGACCGACTTGGTGTGACGCAAACTTGTGCAAGTCTAAACTTGTGCAAGTAGGTATATCGTAACACAAAAAAAAGTCAAAGCATTTATTTCAAATGGGCACATAAAAGGCACTTTTGAACGTCAAAAATTACAGCAAAATAGAATTGATTCTAGTCACCCACTCATGCATTAAGGTGACACCCGCGAATATTAAAATATCTTAGCAAAAAACGTAAGGAATGTTTAATTTCGCAGGCTTAGGCCGGTTTTAGTGCTTGACCGACCGTCGGTGCGTACGTCGGTCGCGCTTGTCATTTGCAATGATGTATAAAACTATAGATACGTTGTCCGCACTCTAAAATGGCAACATGAAATGAAGCCAATTGCCACATTTGCGCTCAGTCACGCACCAACCTGTCGCGCGACGCTACGTTTGTTTTTAATTTATATCGTATGTGAAAACCTGTGCAAAACATAAAGAAAATATGCCGTCGTGTGTTTTCAGAGGATGTAAAAATTATACCCCAAAAGTTAAAGACAAAAATGTGTCATTTCACGCGTAAGTTTACAAAACTAGATTATTTTATTTTATTTTGTACGACGCTGCGTCTAATGGCGGCCGGCGCATGAAGTGACTCTGATAGCTACGTCACTCATGCGCTCGACCAATGAGCATGTAATTTGACTATTACTTATCCTGTGACGTAACTGAAGATGTTTATTTATCTCCCTCTAGCAACAGACATCCCGCCGTACGGTGTCATATTTTCTTTCCCTTTCTTTACGCGTATAAGTAGTTATCTAGTATTTTCGCCGTTTTTAAGCGCCGAGATGTTGGTTGATAACGTGTCTATATATAATACGTCATTGGTCATTTGTATGAAAATTCACAAGCGTACTGTCGGTCGAGCACTGTAACGACTTGTGAATTTTCATATAAATGACAAGCGCGACCGACGTACGTACCGACGGTCGGTCAAGCACTAAAACCTGCCTTAGGGCTTAAAGGACCTAAACGCCAAAAAACGCAAGTTTTAGAAATAATGAAAGTATATGTATGATCGACTACAGTAAACAAAATCCGAAAAATATATGATATAATTCAGGATATATGCTAGGTAGATAGTGTGTTGAATACATAATACAACTAATTTGATACGATAAAAAAAAATCATGAAGATACCTCTAATAGCTTACTTTTTACAATAAAAACCATTCTATAATAAGTACATACAATTTTTTGTCAGATTATTCTAAAAGCAACATACTAAAGCACTACCTAGTGTTTTAATTTTTTAGTCCAAACAATAGATTTTTTGTAAATTAATAATAGATTAGATTTAATTTTAATATTAGATTTTTAGTAATTGCTTCATATTTTGCAATAAATTACCAGTGTTGTATCATCGCGCTTCTCTATCTTTTCTATGCAGTTCGGCAAAGACCGCGCTTAAATTCTCTAATCAGACACAGAGGGTTCCGCACAATCACCAAAACGGCGATACTGTTTAAATAATCAGACTATAATGTTCCCACTGATGAGACACAGGTCTCCTCTCTGTGAGCGTAGACCATAATCCACCACGCGGGCCCAGTGCGGTTTGGCAGATGTCACATGTCTTCGAATTTATGGTTCTAGGACATGCCCGTTTCCCCACGATGTTTTCCTTCACCGTTTTGAGAGCAGTGGTGATGAAATAATTTACACAAAGTAAAGCACCTGTCTAGCTTCGAACCTACGACCTACACCTCCAATACTGCTCTCCGCTATTCTGTTTACCTTAATTTTATTATTTGTAATGCTAGAAGCCATTGTAACACTTATTCTTTGAAAATTTCAACTGGTTATTATTAGGTACGGAACTAAGAACTGTCAGACAAATGTCGGGCATAGGCTTACGTACACGTAAAGAGATCGGCACCGTATCGCCTTTCGCCTCGCCGTGAAACAGGCGTCGACCTAACGTAAGCACGTAAACAAAGCGGATCAGAAGCTCCGATACGTCGTCTCGGCTACGGCTAGGCGACGCCGCGCTTACGGGTCGCCGACCGCTGGTTGAGGGAGCAGGCAGGCTGCGGGAGGGGTGAGAGGGGCAAGGGTGGACAAAGAGACGTAAGCTCGGGTACGGAGAGACGTAAGCGCGGGGACGACGAGCCGTAAGCGCGGGGACGACGAGCCGTAAGCGCGGGGACGACGAGCCGGTGGCGGTGCGGTGTGTTAGCAGCGCACCGCGGTTCGTGAACTTGTCCCGAGGCGAGACGATTACGTTATGATTCCGATTAGTGTGCGTTGCATTAAGGAGTTTCATACAAAGAATACTGGACGACTCGAGTTGATACGGTGCCCTTTCCCTTACCTTTCCTTTATAGGGCTTCATTTCCCCTTTTGTGTATACAACCCTAAAAAAAAAACGAGCGAAAATGTTACACATATTTTTCAATACGCGGAAATCAGGACAAACAATTTCAAATTAATTTTCCTTTACAAGAATTCCTCATGATTTCATAACAAGGGTCGGATGAGGAAAATTGGACAATCTTTCTTGTTGACAAAATGTTGAGTTTACATTGCAAAAATAACGGCTGTAAAAAGACATTTAATGAAGCCGAGACTCGCTTGTACTTCCGGTCACTGTAATAATTTTTTGTTTTGGACCTCACCTGAGCACCTTTTGGTTACGGAGATATTGAAGGTCAAAATTCCAACTTCTATTGACGTGTTTTTACGAATTTAACAAATTTTTATTTTTATAAGACTAAAATAATCCCACGACCCCTGCACTGTTGCATGCACCCCTGAGCACATATTTTGCGTGCGTTACATTGCGCACTACCGCAAACGGCAAATTTTCACACCAAAAATGAAAGCCGTTTCCCAGAAATTATTTTTGTGTAATGAAACTTATTTTGATGTACAGAATGCGTAGTTGACGGCTATGTGATGTGTCTTTTTACACTCTGTATTATTCAATTTATGGTTACAAATAGCTCAGCCAAAAATAGGGAAAATTATACCTAATATTTTTTGGTGGACAATTATTGCTTGTCATTATTCTACACTAGCAGAGCCCCGCGGTTTCACCCGCGTAAGTTTCGATCCCGTGGGAATATCGGGATAAAAAGTACCCTATGTGTTAATCCAGGAAATGATCTATCTATGTGCCAATTTTCATCGAAATCTGTTCAACAGTTTACAATTACACGTGATTGAGTAACAAACATCAAAACATCTTCACAAACTTTCACATTTTATAATATTAGTAGGATTAATAGGAGTAGTATTTATTGCCATTTATGTTTTTTTGAAGGTCTGGTTTAGAAGAAAGTTAAAAAAGGAGAGGAACGACTAAAAACTGGCCAAGTTACGTACTCGGAATGACAATCCCTAATATAACAGAATCCAGAATGCCTTGTCCGAATATACGCGCTCGTCACTATCATTTATCACATTTTGTTCGGATAAAGCTGATCGCACATTTGTAAGCACCGTACGCGCCGCACGCGCCGAACGCGCCGCATTTTAGAATTCGGTGTATGCAATTATATGAAACCTCGTATATTTATCCGCACCGTACGCGCCGCATTTCGTAAAATACGGTAGGCATCCGAACTCCGAAGGAACCATTCTGATGACGTCATAAAACGCGGCGCGTACGGCGCGTGCGGCGATTTTTCTTCGAATTTCATTTTCTTCTTCCTCTGCCAATAAGCAGGCTATTACAACAATTTCTTCCATAGCAAAATGTCACCGCACCGTTTCACACCAGAGGCAAGAAAAAACTGCAAAAATTGTTGGCAGCACACAGAAATGCGACGCGTTCGGTGCGTACGGTGCTGACAAATATGCGACCCAATTTTAAAATGCGGCGCGTTCGGCACGTGCGGCGCGTACGGTGCTTACAAATGTGCGATCAGCTTAACTGGAACGCGCTTTGTGTCGGCGCGAGAATCGCCCCTCTGTTATCAATTAACTGTTTCCCCAAAACGATGACTCCTGCATTTTTTTTACTTATGTAGGTACCTAAATGAGTGTTTCAGAAATAAAGTTGCAAAAAAAAACGATTATAAAGATATTGTCTCTTTTTCTTTTCTCTTTCTTTTTTCCATGTAAAACTAAGGCTATGAATGATGAGACTTATAACAATTCGAGAAGTAGGTAGGTACGGGCAGCAACAAAAGTCGATTAACACTTCAGTTTTTTAAATCTCAGTTATTAAGCAAAATATTTGTTCAAAATTGCAGCAGAAGTACAATGCAATTTTGAACAAATATTTTGCTCAATAACTGCGATTAAAAAAACTGAAGTGTTAATATTTTGCTGAATAACTGCGATTAAAAAAACTGAAGTGTTAATCGACTTTTGTTGCTGACTGTACTGTAAATAGGTATGTACTTACCTACTTTTATTTTCACTTTGCTTCGTTTCTAATTATTATTATCATACCCCGATAATCTAATAATGAACAGTACACTAGTGTCAAATATTAATGGCTTGTCAGGAATCAATGATTAAGTGCGTCGGGACTTTTAGTCCGTAAGATCTTTTTTTGTAAATCACAATTTCATTAAAGATAATACATTTACAATTGGACATTATAGTGAATTTGACATTATAGTGACATTAATCATGATGTTCTTCAAAAAACGTTTTAACAAAAAAAGCCGACCATAAAAACACTACAAAGTGAAAAATAACTTGAATTTCGGAAGTCGGTGTCTTTGGATCTGTATTTTAGTTTTTGCCACCAAATTTTTATTAGATATTGAGTAGTTCCGGTGGCCATCTGTGGTCTTCTTCATCAGTTCCATTTCCTCAAATGGTGGCTTCCGAGGTCATTGTACTCATCATTATGAACAACTTTTACTATGGGACCTAACCTGAAATCGAGAAAAAAAATCAGCTGTTCCCTACATTTTGACGAGTTATACGAACAAAGGTAGGTTGGAACAACCGGTGGATGTTCTCTAATAAAATTTTATTTTATCAATAGAAAACAAACAGCTCATTTATCAAATTAAATTTCAGTCGACAACATCTTTCGGTTTCTTACTAAACTTCAACTAGGTATATCCGACGATCCTGCGTACTTATCTCTTTGTTGACTGTACGAGTACGTAGGTACAATTTTATAAATTCTGGTTTTCCTTTAAAATATGCCTCTTACTACCGCTACAACAGTACTTATTCCAGTAGGCTTAGTTTAATCCTGTTAATATTTCTGTGAAGATGCACATATTTTCATCTGCATTACCATATAAATGTTTAAAATGAACGGGGTGAAATGTGGGGGGCGTAACTCAATTCTCATAAAAAAATAAATAAGACAAGATTACCAACATCAGCTTATAATTTATAAAATACCGTTAAACACCCAGATCGTAAACCAACGCGATAAAACAACGTGCTAACTCGCTCATAACTTTTTAACATCGGATTGCTGAAAGCCTTATCAACCAAAAACAGTTTTACCGAAGGGGTGACTTATTGTTCATTGGGTAGTGGAGGTCAGATAGGCATTCGCTTCATATAGTGGCGCCACCTACATCGTCACATGCGACTACGCACCACACCGACGTCACACAAAATCCTGCATCGCGCAAGCAGAGTTTACCAGAAAGGTTTACATAAAAAGTTCTGGAGTGTGACCGCGTACCGGAATACGGTGGTCGTCTTGTCACTTGAGCTGTCATTTGCGTTCGCGAGTAATCGTTACAACAGTCCTCATGCTAGGAGCGATAATTTTCTTTGAGTAATCGACTACTTCCACGCCCGATTTTAAAACATCAACATCGAACGTATCCTTGTTAAGACTTGCAATACAAACACACCGTCCTCAGCGCTCACAGCAAGCCTCACGCTGACCTGTCGCATGCGACTGTCGTCGGGTGTGCGTGTGCACTTAAAAGGCCTTACTTATGTATATTAGTGGATGTCTCGGGCCCTGTCTATCGTGTGCCTTGCCAGTTAGGGTGACGCTTATTACTCTCACGCTAGAAATCGCTTCCTGCCTTAACTCACTCTCAGTTGTCAGTCGGACTTGAAAACCTTTGCACGTCTGGTATTAAGGCGACGACTTATCTAAACGTCAAAAAATTGGCTCCCTGTTTCCCTGTCTCTTACACTACACGATCGACAGCGCGGCAGGCAAGCAGGGAGGTCGTATCCAGTCTGTCGCCCTATTTAGGGACCCTGACTGCCTGTTTCTTATTACACTACCCTATCCCTGCGGACAGGGCCTGAGAAATTGTGTAATGTCATTAATTAGACTGGAAGCCGACCCCAGCATAGTTGAGACAATGCTAGGCAGATGAAAATGAGTTTGTCAACAAAATATGTTTTTAGTCTCGTATCGTTTACGTGTCGTATGTACCAAACAAGATTTTTCTTTATTGTATGTTTGTTATCGGTAGAGTGTGGTTTGTAGGAACGAATACCTACAATTCATTATTGAAATTGAACTCAAGACAATTGTACTGTACTGTGTATCTAATTATGTATGAAAAATTAATCAAAATTCTGTGGGGCTCGTGGCAAAATAATAACAGCCGCACGGATCGATCCAAGGTTAAGCTACGCTTGCCGCGGTCGTTTCGGGGATGGATGATCCATTACACACCGATACCTCTCCGTGTCTCGGAAGTCGGAAATCACGTTAAGACGTTTCTCCCGGCTGTTTTTCTTGGATTTTTAACAGTCGTTACGGGTCCTCGGATGCCCTAAAGTCTGACAATCAGTCTTATCAAGGGGGCGGGGGTTAGGGGGGTTTATATGGTGTACATAATAAAGAGTATTCTATTCTATTCTATCGTGTTATCCAGTAACTGGGATGTGGTGGTAAGGTAGGCATTCACTACATTTAATGTGAAATAATGAAAAAAATTTGTTATTTTTTCTATTTCGTGTAACTTATTAAGATGTGGAATAGGGATTTAATCTTTTGGTATATGTTTTTTGACTCTTTGGTTTAGTATCGTGTAAAAGGAATACATGATATGAATTTTTCTTGATACATAAAAATTGCAAAATTATATAATTTATTTTTACTTTCTTCGACATCACGGCGTAACGCTAAAGAGTTATTCAATGGAATTTACTTTAAAACATAGATAATTATTATATCAAAGTTTACTCAAAGTAGTTTTAAATTTAATTGATTTATTTTGTTAAAAAAGGAGTACATTCGTTTTGGCACATACGTCGTTTTATTCCGAGCGCACGCACATTATAGCCATCTCTCTTCTTTTGCGTTTCAAAAGTAATTGCATCACTTTCGCTCGCTTAGTAGATCAATCGCTACAATTTATTTTCGAGGTAGCGCCGCTGGTATTCAGCTGCATCGAAAAAAATTGGGAAAAGACTAAACCTGTCTGAGGAACAGGGTATAAAATTCTATATGTATTGGATGCTCACCCATCCACGAACATTCGAAAGATGCGTGCGACTGTTCTTATTTTGCCACGAGCCCCTCACAAAACAATGCAATAAAATCGTTTACAAAGAATATATAAGAACAACCATCATCACACTTTACTTTTTCAACGTATAAAAAACGTTCACATTTTTCACTGTAGGTAGGTACCCAAAAATTTAAAAACATTGAGAACATCATTCGCACCCTAGCGAATAGTTAATTTAAATTTAATTTAACCCTCTGTAAACTTCTAAGTTTACAGAGGGTTAAATAAACTGAAAATAGGTTCATTAAAACTAGTGGGAGTCGTATAAAATATTTTAGCGAATTCTATACAAATATATAAAAGCAAAGTGTCTGTTTGTACTCAAAATAACAGGTTTATACTAAATGCTTATGAAAGTACTCTTAGATACGTTACTCATAATAAAATACTTCTTTTTTTGTGTTTTGTCTGTCTTTCTGTCGGTCTGTTTGTTTCGGCTAATCTCCGAAACGGTTGAAAAGATTTTGACGGAGCTTCACTGGCATACAGCTGATGTCATATTATTATGCGTTACTTATCGTCCCGGTAGCAAAGTTCGTTAATAAAGGGTTAGTGCAAAAATGTGTGTATAATCAACCGCGTAAGTGCTTTATCATTTTTGACAACAATTTCCACTAAATTGAAACTTCACTAAGGTTAAAACTTAACTGTCACAGAAAAATTGACTTTGTCGTTTTAAGAAATTCAACCTAAAGCCCCATTTACAAGGTGCAAGTTTCTGGAACATTCAAGAGCAATAATCACATCCCACAAAGCATGTTCAATAATTCCATTCAAGAACTGTAGAAGTGAAATCATTTATTTCAAGTAGGCCATTGAAAGGCCTTTTAAATGTAAAAAATACACGAAAATACAATTGATTTTAGGCTCCTAACTTGGGATATACGTTCACAATAATATTTTTCGTCTAAGTCCCCCGAACCCTGCGAAGATTTGGTAAAACACTTCACACACACACGCGGTTTCACCCGCATAAGTTTCGGTTCCGTGGGAAAATTGACATAAAAAGTAGCCTATATGTTAATCCAGGGTGTCAGCTACCTCCATACGAAACTTGGTCCAGCCGTTTGAGCGTGAAGAAGTAACAAACATATAAACACACACACACACACTCACAAACTTTCGCCTTTATAATATTAATGTGATTAGAAGCATGTGCCGCAAAGAGGTAGGATTGGATTTTTTGATAATAATTTACACAGGTGTGATCGAAATTGATTATTTTTATTCGAAACGATTTTCAATTATTGCTTTATTTATTTATTTATATATACTTTTACACAAACACCTACCTCCTATTCAAAAGCAGCAAGTATCAAAACTGCTCACCGTACAAAGATCACCCGAAACGCAATAGGAACGTGACCGGCACACCAGAAAATATATAACAAAAAAAATACGATTATTAATACAAACCATACAATGGGCGGCCTTACCGCTTTCTGCGATCTGCTTTATTTGAAATATTACATTTTTTTTATTAATATTATGGTATGGAAGAAGGTTACCCTTTGGAAGAAGGGAACCTTTTGGAATGGGTGACTAGAATCAATTCTATTTGTTGTAATTTCTGACGTTCAAAAGTGCCTATTTGAAATACATAAATGTTTTGACTTTGACTTTGGTTCTTATTACGTATTTTGTTCACAGTGAGAGTACACCCCACTGTTATGCAAAGACTGTCCACCTTATATCATTCAACTCGATGTTGAGCTAATAAGAATCAGTCTTGTCCGTAGTATAACACAAGTATTAAACAGCGCCCCGAGGTTCCACCCGCATTAGTAGGTATTCCGTAGGAACATCAGGACAAAAAGTATCATATTATTATGTCTATCCATGTGCCAAAAAATCCGTTTCGCCGTTTTAACGTGAAAGCATAACAAACAAACATACAAAAAATCAAAACTTTTCTCTTTATTAGCTTAGAAAAGTTTTAGCCCAAAACTTCTCTCCGGGATTTTTCCAGGCGTTATATTATCAATATGCAAAGAATAACATCACTGCGTTATTCTACAGAGTATGAGGAATAGGGTGTAGTTTCCTCATCCTCTATAGAAAAGGGAGGATCCTGCGATCAGACGGGTGTTGTGTCTGGTGCGCTACCACCAGACGATTGATGTCGGGACGATATGCATATATAGCCGTGACATCAATCGCGTAAACATCGCGTAGTTGTGCGGTGGTGAACTTTAATTGCGCGATGCAGAATTTTGATCATGAAGTTAGTATGATGCGTAGTTCGCATGTGGCGATGTAGATGCACAACACCGCTGCTACGTGAAAAAGGACAAAGAAACAAATCAAAAAGCACAATTTTTACATAAAATAATTTCGCATTATTAATATTGTTCTTTTGTCTGACCTTTTCTAATCACCGGTACCAACGGTTTCACAAATTCTTAGCAATGACAATCACAAAACAGTTTCCCCCAAAATGGCTAATTATCGCAAACATCTGTAGAAAATCAGAAATACCAATTTTTTCTTCCAAAACGAATAAACGAGTAGGTATACGTTCGACTGAACTAATCGGAATCGACGGTGTTTTAGTTTTTATTTTGGTCGACCATTCAAAATGGATGCAATGGAGTTTTTAAAAGTCAATTCGGAATATTTGGAACGCGGCAAAAATATCCAGAAATTCTTTGAAATGCCAATGGTAGGTAGCTCGTGATTGCTATATATATTGATTGCTATTTATATTTATTTATTAGCTATATAGATTCTGGCCCAGAAATCCGAATCCAATTACGAAATGCTGGATATTTTTTTAATGAAAACTCCTTTAGGCACTTTGCGCTCTTTCTGAACAGTGAAACTGAACCGTCACGCTCGGATCGGTGACGTTGAATCGGGTATACTCGGCTCTAGTTCGTGGGTGACGCTGAATCACATATACTCGATGCTGAATCACGTATACTCGGTGCTGAATCACGTATACTCGGTGTTGAATCACGTATACTCGATGCTGAATCACGTATCCTCGATGCTGAATCACATACACTCAGTGCTGAATCACGTATACTCGATGCTGAATCACGTATACTCGATCCTGAATCACGTATACTATATGCTGAATCGCGTATACTCGGTGCTGAATCGCGTATACTCGGCTCCTGTCGTAAGTTTTCTCTTCTATCGTGTGGTCATTAGCAAACACTGAGTTTTTTTTTAATGCTTTACGTTATATAAATTGCCATAGACAATAAAATAGCGACCGGCTAACCCATTACTATGGGATATGATGCCCATATTACCTTAAAATTTACACCTAACTAGCTGACCGGACAGATTTTATCTTGTTTCCTGGAACTCGATTGCAGTGCCACCTACCGGGTCAAATTGTGAAGCTAAACCATACAGGGACCCTCTTAAACACATACAAATATTTCATAGAAATCAGTCCAGCCGTTTAGGAGGAGTTCAGTGACATACACACTTACAGACGTTTATATAAAGATATAATCAAAATATCGTCGGAATAAACGTAAATTACAATCAATTAGGTATGCCTATCATCTGAAACAACATTAATTAATTTATCAAGGCATCTGTTTGTATTTCATTGAAAACAGACAAATGAACATCGTGTTTTCTTAAGTACAAAATCTATTCAGGAAGTTGAACCGCACCAAGGTTCGAATGTAAGGCTCTTTTTCCACTGGTTCAAATGCCGGATAAAAAAAAAGCACCGCTCCGGTACTACATCGTTATATGATAGTTACAATCTAGGTTTGCATGAAACCTCAAATTATTATGGTTTTCCTAATAAAAATGTATTATTTGGACCTTTTTTGTTTACGCCTACATAAGCACGGACGTGAATTTATTTATGCATTTAATTCAGACTCAGTGATCCATATTATGTTTGTATTATGTACTTAAAAATTATGTTAGTACACACATGAACTAAAATTATACTAATTTGTAAGCCTAGGTACATGTACAGTCACTACAGTACAATCTTACACAGCATAACAGGTAGAACCTTGTGCATTCTCCTGCATCTAGAAGCAAAAAACAAGAACTCGCTCTTTTTCACGTTATACTGGAAGCCGTGTCTGGTAGCATACATCTCACACATTTGCAATAGTTCTCTGGGAGCACTGATAGATGGAGCACCATGCCATCTGCGTAGCTGATGTTATTTACACAAACTCCATCAACATGGCATCCGACAGGATAATAATGGGCGCGTACGGATAAGTTTAACACTATTTGACAGCTTTCACACCTACCGGCAAAAACCCAGTTTACCCATGCCTTTGTTCGCCTATATCCGGCAGCCTGAACGTGTGAAAAGAGCCTTAGAAGAAAATAATTTAATTTATAGAAATTGAGTGACATTTGAATGCATTTTCTTGCTCAATGTATCTTGGAAATATATTTCGGAACGTTTCGCTCGATGCTTTAGCTAATGAATGGAAGTAATAATTGAGTTTCTCCATAGGTAAAGACGCCAGCCAGAACATCAAGCTACTACAATCTGTCAAATTTCTTTAATAGATTTTCAACTATATCGCTAAAGCATAAGGTTCAAAGTTGATTGGGAAAATTTGACAGTTTCGGGTAGCTTGATGTGCTGGCGTCTGTACATCTAGCTTCATCTTTCTGACTAACCGACCCCTTAACAATTCAAAACTCTGTGATGGATTTATTTGAAATAAATGCTTTGAGTTTGAGTGTGAGTAACAATTGTAACAACGATGAACGGGAAAATTTTGCAGTGCAGTTTGGAATACTTAGTACAGATAGATATATTTATCTAGCAGTAAGATGTTGCAGGGCGTTTTATGTTGACAAATGCTATGTTACCAACCTAGTTCTTCTTCCTAATTTGCTAAAGCCGCATACAGAAAGGATAATTTTCCACGTAGCTAGAGATAATCTAAAACATCACAACTCTAAAATTCGTTCAGGCTATGGTGCACCATTCGTGACTTTATAGAGTTTGAAATGCCCTTCCCTAGATAGTAAAGTAGAAAGATTTTCACACGAAAAAGGATAAGTAGTTTTACGCAAAAGCTACTCGTGTTCAAATAAAAGTCAGGATGGCTATCTGTGGCGTCAATTCTTGCGTACGATCCAAAGTAAGGCCTGAAGCAAGAGATTGCTGTATGCTAGAAAAGTAAAATAGTTTAGATTTTTTGCCTAGACATGGGTCTTCAACTGTATTATCAGATGTACTCTTTGCTTTAGATAATTTTTAGATCTAGTGGCTTGGAATGTTACACAACATATTAAAATCTTACCGTTACATCCACTATCACAAGCGTCGATGGTTAATTCAAAACGGTAGAAGGTAAATAATCCCTCCGTGCCTCGGAAATGTACAAACAACATATTAAGGACCTTGGCGTAAGTTTTTTTTGAGGAAAATACTATTCTAATTTTTAGTGTTTCTGACATTACGAACATAATTTATTTTTTGTTTTATTCAATCAAGTTTTAATTATTGAATACTTCATTGTTAAATATCTCTTCCTATTTGGTAGTAAAATTCTATTAATCTCTTAAATAAATAAACCTCCTTCTGGCGCAGTCGGGTATTTACAAACTACAGTTTTGTATAATTTAGAAGCATTTTTAAAATTTAGTAAATGTAAGAACCATGTTTCCGTTTATTATGATTTTCTTGACGTTGACTTGAAAGAGCATGGCAGTTGAGAACGTGTCATGCTCACTTAAATGTCTCATCGATGGTGGCGCGTGTCTTGGATCATTCGATTCCCTACAAAATGGTTGAGCTAGATGGTGCTGATCCACGCGTCATGTTCGTGAACGGGCGCCGTCGGTTGAGACTGGTCATCTCTTAACTGCCAAGGCTTATTTTTAATCTTATATTTTGAAATGTTTCTTCATTTGTGTTTTTTTTTACATTGTTCTCACATATAGAAGCAACAATAATAATGTACTTACCCAGGATTTTGTAATATCTGATTTAAAAGAGTGTCCATGGAGTTTCTTGCCCGTTCTTCTCCATAGAGATCTACGTTTTGGAATGGGCAACTAGCTTCAACTTTCTGACTAACTGACAGACTATTTAAGTTTTGATAATTCAAAAGTGCCTGTACAAGGTTTAATTGAAACAAATGCTTTGAGTTTGAGTTTGAGAATATTATTTCCAAGCTGAACATGAGGTCCTCGTTTCGTCTCCAGGTCAAGCGATTTTTCCATCTGAAATTCCTCAGTAGCAGCCCAAAATTAGATTTGTGCCCGATTCGTGACAAAAGGCTCGCCCCCTATTACGTGGGGCTTAAAAAGGGGGACAACGGTAAGGAAATTTTATGACGTTCTGTTGTCCCCGTGACGGGTACACAGATTACGGGGACAACGGGAATACAAGGACCGTGAAATCTTAATTGTCCGTTGTCCCCGTTGCCCCATACGTTATAAGGGGGACAACGGTAAGGAATTTTATGACGTCCCGTTGTCCCCGTAACGGGGACATGGATTACGGGGACAACGGGAATACATCAACATAACTGGGGAAATTTGGGTGTTCTAAAATAGGTACAGACGCCAGCACATCAAGCTACTACAATCTGTCAAATTTCTTTAATAGATTTTCAACTTTATCGCTAAACCATTAGGTTCATAGTTAGTTGATTGGGAAAATTTGACAGTTTCGGGTAGCTTGATGTGCTGGCGTCTGTACACCTCTGTCTACCCATTCAGGGATTACAAATGTGATGTTACGTTATTTTTCGTTATTATTTTCCAAATTCCTATAACGAGATTCTGTATTCAAAGTAAGTATAACATTATTTTCCTCAACAAGATCACGCAAAAGTTTTAAAATTTTGCTGATTTTTAGCAAATTTTTAAAACTTTTACCGAACGTGAAAACGTTATTATCGGATAATGCTCGCTCGAGCGAAATTATTATTCTGATATAATATTACAAAATTATTGTTTTAAATCCGATACCGATCCGTTAATTGAACCTTTTGATACTTACCTCAAAAGGAAAAAGGGAACCCTTATAAGACCACTTCGTTGTCCGTCGGTCAAGTCAAGACCCTTTTTCACAGGAACGCGTGGAGTAATTAGGTTGAAATTATTATCAAATACTCAGGGCTGCAATCCCTTGAAGCAGTGAAAAAAATAAACTTCTAAGTCAAAACAATCAAAAGATACGGGCGTTTATGTTCCAGAATCAAAACCTATAGGGTACTTCCCGTTGACCTAGAATCATGAAATTTGGCAAGAAGCAATGTCAAGTAGCACAAGTAAAGGAAAAAATCCGAAAACCGTTAATTTGTAGTTACCTACATTAAAAAAAAATTGTCCGTGATAAACTATTTACATCCCTACAAATTTGTATGGTCCGACTCGCTCTTGACCGTTTTTTTATTTTTTACTTTTACGTGGTCTGGATAAATAATACTTACCTAGGTACTACCTACTTGCTAGTACTCCTATTACTAAGATATGTGTTAGGACATAAGAGTTGATAGTTATTGGTGTTGGTGAGTGTAGAAATTGTAGGATTACCATTTCGAAATATGAAAAGTCCTGACAAAAAATTGTAATGTCCAAGCCGCAGAGAGGCCAGACATTTTATTTTTATAAATATTTTTAAGAATTCCCTTTTAAAACTGTTTTAATTGACTTACTTAATGCTTGCCTATTGTTTGGCCCAGCCTGGTTAACACAAACATTCAATTCTGGAACTTTAAACAACTGAAATAAAATCACGAACACAAACAGCGTTCAAAGCTAAACTTATTCAAGGCTAAATAAAGTTCGTGGATAAATTGGAGGAGCGTTCTGTTTGTTTTTTATTCAAAATACGCAACGCTCCTAACGATACCACATACATTGATATCGGTTAAGCCGTTTAGAAGTTATGGTGGAATAAAGAAACCCACAAATACATGATCCCTGAAAACATAACAGTCCTTTTTTTGGGCAGTCGTGTAATAACAATTTTTGTACTTGTTTACAGGTACAAGTTTGACGGCTGCTATGAAAGACACCATTAGCACCTAGCACCAATACTATTCAGTATCGCAAAGACGGCGAGGAAGGAGAACATGCTATGTGAAAAAGAAGAGGAATGAGAGTGGCATGAGAAAAAAAGGCACCCATGTCTTTGGAGGAAGAGTATTGGAAAACAAAAATAAAGAATTTATAACAAAAATGTAGCTTTATTACGTATCAAAATAAATTGTTTCTACAAAATGTCTCTTATTATTTGTGTGTGACTGCCACAACGTGACTTTTCATTTGTTCTGGGCCTTAGAAATGGAGTCATCATGGGCACATGCGATAACATCGAATAATCACTATCTGTGATGAGTTTCTTCACGAACTCAATCTTATCAAACCGCCTGAGCTTCCTAAATAAGCTTTCCCTATAAATCCTTTCATCATGTGTACTTGGAATGAAGAATATGTTACAGGTAGCGGTGTTTTCGTAGCCGAGTTAAACGCTTTGTCTTCCGCTAAGTCTTCCTTCTTGTACTTCCCTCAAGCGTTTAAATTTTTTTCTACATCGTTCTGAAATCCCGTAAAAGATTGTCGAAATCCATAATGTTAGCTAAGTCACAGCTCGATATTAGGAACAAAATAGCTCGAAGCACACAATAATCTTACTGAGTCGATCAGCTGATTCAAATAAAATCCGCCATCTTGCCTCTTAGCCAGTGCATTAGGAGAGTTTAATTTTGACAGCTACTAATAAATTTCTTAGCGATCTCTAAGCGCTAAACAGCGTTTATGAATAAGAATTTTGCTAATCAGCTGCTTAGCTATTGATTAAAATTTAAGAGACGTTTATAATTATTAACGATATTTTTCAAAATAAACATACCTATTTTTTAACAGAGACTGGGCCGCAATGGGTCATGTATGAAAATATTAAATTGTCTCGATTTTTTTTCTGCGCTTATGAATAAGCTAATACTATCTACAAAAAAAGTATCAGATTTATCTGATTAGTATTTCCAGATAAATAAATTAAATTCTGTTAGAGGCGGCCATCGACAGTAACCCACGGATTTTTATTCAATTTCCTTAGCCTACTCAATTAAAAAGTAAAAACTTGTCAATTTGTCATAACATAACCTCACTTTTCACCTCTTGCTTTGTGTTTGTTTGCGATTTTATGGATATATCTTTACGATTACGATACGATTTATCTTTATTTTATTCAAAGCGTGAGGGTCGTCGTAAAGATATATCCATAAAATCGCAAACAAACACAAAGCAAGAGGTGAAAAGTGAGGTTATGTTATGACAAATTGACAAGTTTTTACTTTTTAATTGAGTAGGCTAAGGAAATTGAATAAAAATCCGTGGGTTACTGTCGATGGCCGCCTCTAACAGAATTTAATTTATTTCTCTGGAAATACTAATCAGATAAATCTGATACTTTTTTTGTAGATAGTATTAGCTTATTCATAAGCGCAGAAAAAAAATCGAGACAATTTAATATTTTCATACATGACCCATTGCAGTGATATGTGGAAATAGTAACCCAGCAGTGGGACGTTACGAGCGAAAAAGATATATAAACATTTTTGTGCATATTTTTGGAAACTAAATAACCAACGCAGAATATTAGATAGTAGGGGCCGGAAGTCTTTGACTGAAAGCAAGCCTGTTAATCTTGATTATGATCGCGTCGATATTTCCATAAATATCAACTTATTATCAGAAGTAATTTATCATTTTTATGACGTTGATTTTACATTCTGTGATTACTTTAACTTAACTTGTTAAAATTTTACGAAAATCATCTACGTTTACAATATGTGAACACATAATTGATTTACTTGTCATTGCTTTATTTTGAATTCTTTTTACCTTTTTTAGTAGAGTAATTTTATTCTAGGTGCACATAATTATAAAATGAATGTAAAAAAAATATTGTTAAACATTTTAAAAGAGTAACGGTGGAGTTTCTTGCCCATTCTTCCCCATACGAAACTACCGCTTGGAAGGGGCAACTAGGATCAATTCAATTTTTTGTAAATTTTTACATTCATAAATGCCTTTTATGTGCCTATTTGAAATAAATGATTTGACTTTTACTTTAAGCCAAATATCGAAGCGTTTGTACAGTACCCGGCGATAAATATTGCACATCGACCTTTGGAAAGAGACAATCGGCTAATTTCGGCTTCGTCGAGCGTTATCTCTATCGCAC
Organism: Luperina testacea; assembly: GCA_927399505.1. Classification (NCBI taxonomy): domain Eukaryota; kingdom Metazoa; phylum Arthropoda; class Insecta; order Lepidoptera; family Noctuidae; genus Luperina; species Luperina testacea. The sequence goes on from OV656774.1 coordinate 4,390,146, forward strand.
GAAATACAAACAGTCCGGTATCTATTAGGAGCTGTTAAAACAATATTATGATTTGCTTCTTTTGATAATTATTTTTATTCTTCGTATAAAATGGTTTTGTGTAAAAAGGTCGATGTGCAATATTTATCGCCGGGTACTGTAGCAGGTATATTATGTTTAATTCGCATCTCGCATGTAATAGGGGACAAGCCCATTGCCACCAAATGGGCACAAAGTCCAGACTCCAGGATGTTGATGAGAATTCCTGTTAGAAAAATCCAATTATACATAGCCCGACCTGAGAACAGAACCCATAAACTTATAATTATACTCTGGAGTGGCGCTTGCGACCACTAGTGCTCGGTTCCTATAAACAAAAACGATGGTTTTGCTTACCAATAGTAGCATTTTCTTGTTGCCAAACTGGGAATATAAATAGATCCGTAAGCAAATTGTGCCTGTGATAGCTGCTTCCATAGTTATGGGTCTACTAGGGTCTACTATGCAAAGCTCTGAAGTCTTTGCTTCATTATTGGTAAAGATAAAAGAGTCTTAATTTTAACCTTTAACAGTCCATAAGTTATAGGAATCGGCCATAAACCAACAATGCAGTCCAATTTTTACAATTCAGATATGTCACAATCATAATAAAGTAGTTTCATCGCTCCAAGCCACATTCCCTCATAAAAATAAAATGGGTTCGCAGTCACAAAGTACCATTTCACTGAGATGTTGAGTAACGAGCAGCAAATTCGGCCACTTGGGGTAATTTCGACGAACGATAAAATGGCTACATTCATTTTGATTTGAAAACCAACTTTTTTTAAACCCGAGGTTGAACCAGAAGACAAATTCTCGTAATTTAAAACGTTCAATCTAGTAGCAGTCTCTATTCTATTTTTCTCTATGGCAATAGTGCCGATGTCGACAATTCTGCCAATGTCAAATGTGTTATGGAAAAACGTGGGGGAGACAAAATAATAAGAATCTCGGCGACAAAACAAATGTCAAAAACTTGTCAAAAATCTAGGAAGAAGGTATTGTTGACAGATTGAGATTGAGATCAGTCTGTGATCGTTCTTAAAATTACGAGTATGTTTGATTATTGTCAGTTTCATTTTAGCGAGGTTTTCGTTTCATTGTGGACTTTAGAGTATTAAGATTAAAATCAATCTATCTATATACAAATCTGAAGAGTTTCATTGTTTTTTTGAACGCGCTAATCTCTAGAACCACCGCTCGAATTTCAAAAATTCTTTTTGCATTTGATGCCCCAGTTTTTGAAGAAAACTATAGGCTAGGATCTAAGTTTAAGATCCAGGTTTAAGATCACTCTATGATCCTTAGGAGCCGAGCAAAAAGAAAAAAAAAAAACAAAGATCGCTAAGCAAGAACGAAGTGACAGCGCGGGCAGGTGATGTGATGCGACGGGGTGGGTCGGGGGAACAAGAAATTTCACGTGGGCGAAGTCGAGGGCTGAAGCTAGTCACACTAATATTATAAAGGTGAGTGTGTTTGTATGTTTGTTACTTCTTCACGCAAAAACTACTCAACGAATTTGGAAGTTCGGCACACATATAGTTTATAACCGGAATAAACATATAGGATACTTTTTATCCCGATATTCCTACGGGATTGAAACTTATGCGGTTGAAACCGCGGGACGCTGCTAGTCTTTACTAATATTATAAATGCGAAAGTAAGTTTATTTGTTTGTTTGTTACGCTGTTACGCTAAAACGGGTGAACGGATGTGGATGAAATTTGACACGTGCGTAGACCATGACTTGGTAAGGACATAGGTTACTTTTCATCCAGGATCGCAGACGAAATCGCGGGTAACAGCTAGTAGTCTATAAAACAGATTTAAAATAAATAGGTACCTATTAGAATATAATACTACCAATTTGAACTACAGTTATAGGAGTTTTAGTTCGTTTTTAAATGATTTGAATTTATCACAGCTATCAGCAAAACGTGTAATTTCATTTGGTAAAATCTATCAACATAATATTAAGAATAGGCCCGTTCCCTGACGGTCGTAGGAAAAGAAGCCAAACGAAACCAAATAATAAATATGGAATATCTTTTAGAATATGAGATGAGCTGTGAGCACGTGTAAACTCGAAAACAGCGGAGTTTTGAGAAAATGAGGATGTGTGTATCGTCTTCGATACCTGTCCCATCACCGGCGAATAACGAGTCGGTGAGCGAAGAGCGAAGAGTGTGCGACGGTGACGAGCGATTGCTCTCGCTGGTATGTGTAGGCAACTACAAGCGTGAGTACAAGTATATATATATTTTTTTACACCGTTAGTTGGGATCCCGATGGTGGCGTGTTCCGGGGCCCATGAAACGACATGGGCTCGAACTCGTGCAATGCCACCTCGAGACCCAACTGCCGGATCCTCTCCACGACTATCGCAACCACGCGTACCATCGCGTCGGCCGTCGCCTGATGCGACCTTCCCTGCGCCAGGACTATCGTGTCTTCAGCGTAGCAAACCACGCTGCCGCCATCAGGGAGGTCAGCTCGCAGCACCCAGTCGTAACCGATGTCCCACAAGAGCGTCCCCAGAACCGATCCTTGCGGGACACCGCACGACATCTCTCGCTGGTCAGTTCCACTCCCCGTCGCGACCGGGGTAGATGACGCCTCTGTCCGTCAAATACGCCTCGACTATTCGACGAAGGGAGGTCGGCACCCGGTGATACCGGAGTGCCTTTCCAATGCAACCCCAGGGCAGGGTGTAGCGTGAGTCTCTCAGCCAATATTCTGCCCGTCAAGCGAGCATCGCTGAGCTCTCTTTGATAGTTCTAGGCACTGCGACAAACTAGCGAAGAGAGAATTCTCGCCGACAGTGTGAACAGCCAGCGATCAACTAATGTTCCTATCTCTTTTACTTAGACAGGTCCTCAGACCAAATAAAAAGTCAAGACATAGCGCTGCGAACAATACAGTGAAGCATGCAAAAACTACACCTCCGTTCTGTGCATACACGCTCACACGCACACATTTACAATCAAACTACACCTCACTATGTGCACACATGTTTACGAAACCTGCTTTACTTTACTGTGGACATCCCTCTTGGTTTTTTATTTGGTCTGAGCACGGGACCTACAATCTTTTGTACGTTTCTTGTACTACAAACGTACAAAAGCGTAGCGTTGTGATCGTTGATCGCCGAATCTACTGGTCGTTTCTTCGTTGGCGGTGTGACAGGTGCCTTACCAAGGTAGATAATGACAACAACCCGAGGGCTGTTGTCATTTAGAGACACGTGTAGGTGTCTTGACATTCCATGGATGAGACGGAAGCCTAAAATATACACACTCAAACATTGCCTATTATGTTTGTACAATCATTGTTATTTGAACATCTACCATCTTTATATATTTATGTACTACACAGTAAAATTCAAAGGAATACAAAATCATTATAATTTGAGCTACAAAGTAGAGTAGGTACTGCAGAAGCTATCTATGTAGCCTTACCTTTTATAGTACAGGCTGGTTATAATTGAGCGCGTGTTCCATTCGAACGTTCAAGCAAGTGTCAAATAGGGACTTACAAGACGTAAACACAAAAAACGCACGTTTTAGAAACAATAAAAGTATATGATCGACTACAGTAACCAAAATCAGAAAATCGTGAAATATATCATACATCTTTCTGATTTTGTTTACTGTAGTCGATCATACTTTTATTGTTTCTAAAACTTGCGTTTTTTGCGTTTAGGTCCTGTAAGCCCCTTAATTATCATTCTACTGTCAAGTTGAAATCCGTAATTACAGATATACGGCGATAAAACGGGTCGAGGGAAACATTTCTTATTCATGGGACATTTTGAAGCCAGATTAAACCCTAGACCGTATCCAGATAAAATTAAATTAACGTTTTGGGAATCGTTGTGGACAAATGAAAGCTGTCATCATTAAAAATTTTAACTCTACGTACAGACGTCAGCACATCAAGCTACTACAATCTGTCAAATTTCTTTAATAGATTTTCAATTTTATCGCTAAAGCATAAGGTTCAAAGTTGATTGGGAAATCTGACAGTTTCGGGTAGCTTGATGTGCTGGCGTCTGTACATACTTTTTTGGCAATGAAAAAGGTTGAAGGTTTATAAAAAAATTGCCTGTCTCTCCGCATGTAATTTGCTCGGAAAAATTAACCTGTGTTGTGAAAAAAAATCCTAAGGCATCTAATTTATGCCGAAGACTTATAGACGCTCGCTCACATGCCGAAGGATACCTCACTGCGATACATTGCAGGCTGCTTTTGGGTTTACCTCAATGCCTGGCATGTGCGTTAGGGTGTCCCGAAAAATTTTTTTTTCGCTTTTCGCTACTCAAGCCCCCTCAAAAGTTGCATTATTAGTTTTAGATTACCGTAAAAATAATAAAAAAAAAACATAAAAAATATCTTGAGGGTTCTACCGGCATTTTTTTTAATTTATTTGGATTCAAGGATCTGAATCAGGATCTGAATCTGAATCTGAATCAGGATCAGAAACAGGATCAGAATCTGGATCTGTATCAGGATCAGAATCAGGATCAGAATCAGGATCCTGGATCTGAATTAGGATCTGAATCAGGATCTGATTCAGGATCAGAATCAGAATCAGAATCAGGATCAGAATCAGGATCTGAATCAGGATCTGAATCAGGATCTGAATCAGGATCGGAATTTGGATCAGAATCAGGATCTGAATCAGGATCAGAAACAGGATCAGAATCTGGATCTGAATCTGGATCTGAATCAAGATCTGAATCAGGATCTGAATCTGGATCTGAATCTGGATCTGAATCAGGATCTGAATCAGGATCTGAATCAAGATCTGAATCAGGATCTGAATCAGGATCTGAATCTGGATCTGAATCAAGATCAGTATCAGGATCTGAATCAGGATCTGAATCAGGATCTGAATCAGGATCAGAAACAGGATCAGAATCTGGATCTGAATCAGGATCTGAATCAGGATCTGAATCAGGATCTGAATCAGGATCTGAATCTGGATCTGAATCAAGATCTGTATCAGGATCTGAATCAGGATCTGAATCTGAATCTGGATCTGAATCTGGATTTGAATCAAGATCTGTATCAGGATCTGAATCAGGATCTGAATCAGGATCTGAATCAGGATCTGAATCAGGATCTGAATCAGTATCTGAATCAGGATCAGAAACAGGATCAGAATCTGGATCTGAATCAGGATCTGAATCAGGATCTAAATCAGGATCTTAATCTGGATCTGAATCTGGATCTGAATCAAGATCTGTATCAGGATCTGAATCAGGATCTGAATCAGGATCTGAATCTGGATCTGAATCAAGATCTGTATCAGGATCTGAATCAGGATCTGAATCAGGATCTGAATCAGGATCTGAATCAGGATCAGAAACAGGATCAGAATCTGGATCTGAATCAGGATCTGAATCAGGATCTGAATCAGGATCTGAATCAGGATCTGAATCTGAATCTGAATCTGAATCATGATCAGAAACAGGATCAGAATCTGGATCAGAATCAGGATCTGAATGTAGATCTGGATCTGAATCTGAATCTGAATCAGGTTCAGAATCAGAATCTGAATCAGGATCAGAATCAGGATTCCGAATCAGGATCTGAATCAGGATCGGAATCAGGATCAGAATCAGGATCAGAATCAGGATCAGAATCTGGATCAGAATCTGGATCTCAATCTGGATCAGAATCTGGATCTCAATCTGGATCTGAATCTGGATCTCAATCTGGATCTGAATCTGGATCTGAATCTGAATCGGGATCTGAATCTGGATCTGAATATGGATCTGAATCAGGATCTGAATCAGGATCGGAATCAGGATCTGAATCAGGATCTGAATCAGGATCTGAATCAGGATCTGAATCAGGATCTGAATCAGGATCTGAATCTGGATCAGAATCAGGATCAGAATCATCAGGATGTTCTTTAGCATCGTTGTGATTTGAAAGTTTAAGACACGAAAAAGCGACAGTTTTTACATGTTGTTTTGTTGTTTTTTTAGAGACATGTAAATTCATAAGATTTAACATGGGAGAAAATGAGATAGGAAGCATTATACAGTGTTTTTGAAGGTTTCACTTCTACCACGTGTGAATTGCACACATGCTGTTTTTTTTTTGTCTGTGTAAAATACCAATCAATCCAATCCAAATCCAATGCCAATCTCTTTGATTATACCTACGTAGTGCAATGAAAAAAAGAAAAACGCGGACTGACACAGTCAGTGGAAAGATGTGTAAAACTAGTGACGGAGGCTTCTCAAAGCGTCACGGACGCTACAGCTCGGGATGGTTTTATTAGGAACAGATTAAAATCTCGCTCAGAAATGCCTAATTTTGGTCACAAAAACCAGTTCCGTTTTTAAAGTTGCCATTGATTATTTTGTGTTTCAACTATTTTAAACCTTGCTTTAACTCATTGTTGTACCCTTAAATTTAATAATTTTGTATGATTTATAGTTTATATTAGGAACCCCTAAAAATAGCAAAGGACACTGGCAAAATTAGGCCCAGGAGCGGACACGAATGAAATATATATTAAAAAAAATCTTTAATTAAATAGTTATTTACAGTCATTTTTAAACGCCTTTTAACCATGGGGTTCTGAAAAACACAATAAAAAGAAGATGATAGCGGAAGTCATTTTGAATGAACTTAGAAAATGCACGGGAATTGTAGAAGTCATTGACTGGGTTGCCAGGGGTAAAATATATAATATATTATGCAGAGATACCAGAGGTCATGATTTCTCATTATTTAATTATTATTATCAATAATAGATCCATTTTGAAAGTAAAAATATATTTGATGCATTACACAAATATTTTTATTAACTTCAACGTTTTTGGTTCATAATAATAGTGGGTTTGTGTTGATTTCGATGATGGATCAAAATGCTAGAAGCCAAATTAAATATAAGTGTCAACTCAAGAAACGTCAAATGAGATGAATAAATCAATCAAATAATCGATGTCTTTCACTCCCACAGACTCTTGCTTGCGTACTTGTGATTTACTCGACTGTTTTCTTTTGTGATTTACCTTGTTATAAATAAAATGTATGATGTTAGATCATATTATGGTGAACATATACGAAGTGGAGGACAATATGAAATTGAAATATACAGAGAAAGCAACAGCAATTTACGAGACTTATTTCACAAAATGACAATAAATGGTTGCTCAGAGGGAGAATCCAAAGTCGGCACGTTTTAGCAGAAGAGTGTACTTTGTTTACATTGTAATAAATAATAATCTTAGCGGGCGTAACGCTATAGAGCAATATTGTTGCAACTGTTTGGTGGGCAGACGCACTGTAGGGTGTTGTGCTCATGTCATGTCTATTATATGGTACTTGTCATGGGCTCGACATGAGCCAAAAATATGCCCACCAGCTCAATTTTTAGATGAGTTATTGATTATTTATGAAAATGAATAAAAAAGAGCTTTATTCTAATGAAAAGTGGTTTATTTTTCTCAATTACCTTAAATATTTTTACTTTTATAACCTGAAAAATGTTTTTTGTTATCTCACTAATATCTCAGTATTCCCATGATCAATATTGATATTGATGTTTTTATAGTAAATAATGTTTATGACCAGTAATTTCAGCATTTGTATTATTATTGTCTGTTGAGTTGAAAAAGTGGGCCTGACGAAGTATGGGCGTTTGCCAGTGTCCTTTGAAAAACTTCAAGGACTGGTAGAGGCCTCAAGATGCCGGATATCTAATTAAATTTTATAATAATCGTAATATATGTGTCAAAACGCAACTTTTGATACCTCTTGCGTAGTCGTAGCTCAATTTTATTTTTCCCCCATACATGAACGGGACACCCTAATGTGCGTGTCTAATAGCATGCATTTGTTTTACACGGAGGTGAGTCTCATCTCGGCGAAAATCAATGTCAAAAATGTAGGGAAATTACAGCTATTTTTTGACAGATTAAGACAGATTAGACGTGAACGTTTCTAAAATGGTCACCGGGATTGTCCGAAAGGGTTACCGCTGGCCCGGAACATAAAGGGCTAAGGAAGGAACACGGGTGGGCTTTAGTCAGTAAGAGTCCGACACTCCCTTCCGCTCCACCCAGAGCGGGAGGGGCCATTTGATGACTTCCCATTCTGAAAAAAAAAAAACGTTCTTAAAATTATGAGAATTGCCCCTCTAATATGAGCTCAACTGTAACGAATGAGACACAACTACTTTTTCCTATTGTAATAAATCAAATTTTGATTTTCCCACATGCGATTGACTCTGTAAATAACTTTTAACTTATAAGGCATTGAGGTTGCTCTTCCACCCTTCTTCCACCCCTTTGTTGCAAGTACCTAAATTTGCAAGTAAATTAATTCCGAAGTCGTGCATGGTTTCGGAATTCGGTACTTTACACCATCTCAATCAATGCCAAAACATCAAAGCCTTGTGCTCGACCGATTTTGATGTAAACTCAAGCGCAGCACCGTTACTAATAAGGGAAGCGGAACCCGCATACATTATAATTAATCACCGTCTATCGCAGCTACGTCGCTCAACGTAGCTCACAAGTGGGTCACATACTTTAAGCTTATCTGATTTATAACGCTGTACTGTGGAAGCTTTTAGTATATGTGGTCGTCCAAATCAAAAGGGATCTTATGGCGGTAACTAGTTTCCGAGATATTAATAAATTTGTAAAATACCTCAAAAAAATCGTTTTTTTATTAACTGTATTTTTAAAAAGATGATTGTATTTACTACATGTAGATGTGTTTAACTTTTCGAAAAGTCAATTTAAAAAAGTTTTGTATTCATCTAAAGTTTAGTAAAAAAGGAACCTTATCGCGGCAAGACCTAACAAATCGTTTTTCTTGTAATTCAAACCATATATTATATCGACATTTTAATATTGCAAAGTAGGTTTTAAGTTTATGCAAGGATTGTAAGAATTTCCATTAGAAATAATCATAGTCAATCAAAGTATACCATCAGTTACATAACTTCACACTAAAACATAACTTTTTTGTACGGCATACTTAAATTGCGATTTTCTCGAAACTTATAATTTCGATCAGTGAACTTCAAAAATTCGTAAAAAAATAACGGTAGTGGTTAGAAGGTTGGTTCTTGGATCTATAGTTCGGTACATTTATGTAGTTTTCAGCTCTGTAGATAACTCATTACCGCCATAAGGTCCCTTTTGATTTGGACGACCACATATGGTAAATTGTTGTGGTGTTCATGATGATGCTAGTGGCTAAATAATAACAGCTTGAAGGGTGATTGAAGGTGAAGCAACGCTTGCTAAGGTCAGTCCGGGTGACCAGCCATCTTAAAGCCATTGGTCGCGGCTGTCATTCGTAGATCTTTGACAGTCGTTACGTTTAGTCAGAAGTCAACCAGTCAACCAGTCTTACCCAGGGGGTATCGTCTTGGGGTCTGCTTGATATGTAAAGGATGGTCACCCATCCAAGTACCGACCGTGGCAAGCGTAGCTTACCCTTCGATCGACTCTTGCAGCTGCTATCATTCAGTGACGAACCTGGAGAGCCAGGGGAAGTACTCCTTTAAGGGGATTACTTCGCTCAAATCCTGAAAATACCGTGTGTTTAAAGAAATTTGTAGATGAATCATTTTGTGCGTTTTCAATATAAAAAAATATATGTTAAACTAAAGGTCATCACAAATACATTGTATTGTTTAAAATTTTAATAAACTTACATAAATTTTATCAAAAAATCGTAACAAATAGGTCCTTTTTCAACCTAAATTGAAAATTTTCTCTATAACAGCTCAATAACTCGGCATGAATTTTATACCAAAAAATACGCAATGACGTATTTAACAATGTGTATTGATTTTTTTTTCTTTTTTCTTTTATTTATTTTAATATTTCATAAAAATCCGAAATTTCGCGAAAAGCACTATGTCACTCCCGCACTCGTCCCACTCTCTCTCGTCGTTTCGTCGTAAGTTAGTACGGGGCAGCATGCTCAAGGTCATTGGGCAATGTAATGCCCTTAATTACTTAAAGATGACACTGTTTGTTCTGTCGCAAAACGAAGAAACTAACTTTGATCACATTGGTAAAGGCTCCTACAAACAGGCGCGACACCGCAAGTCGCGAAAGGCACTGCAAGTCGCGAAACAACCGGTGCCTTTCTGTCGCGCGCGAGTTTACTGTTTTTAGGTAGGTACATAGCTAACAATTATATGTAAAAAAAAGTTTTTTAGAAAACAGTTTTTAAAGTCCATTTTCAAAATGAGTGACGCAAATTTAAAAGGACACTGGACAGTTGGGCTGATCCACACTATCAAGGTTGCTCGGCGCGCTCTCTATGATGTATGATGTGTTTATTAGAAGTAGGTATAGAACATAGATTCAGACCAGAGACAAACATCTATTATCAAGTAGTGCCCATTGATTTGGAAAGTGCAAACCGACGCTTCCGGCGATAGATAAGATAGTGCGATTTATTCCGGTCTGATCCCCTGAACCCCCTCCACCCCAACTCCTCGATTCCCTGAGACGATAAGGGGGCGTCCATAAATTACGTGAGATGTTTAAGGGGAGGAGGGGGTCGAGTCAAATCTCATCTAATCTTACGTTGGAGAGAGGGGGGGTCTCGGCAAATATCACGCAATTTTTTTTCTGATTGAAACAAAAAAAAATTATACTATTTTGGTCCATTTAATCCAGATTGTACATGCTTAAGATTTAATCTTAAGCGTATATCGTAATACGATTAAGATCATTCACTAATTCGTTCGAAAGAAAATAATTTCATTTATACTTCGACGTTACACATCTACTGACTGTCAAACCACAATATTTGTTTTATACCAAATAACACAATCCAACGCGTTTACGTAAGAAACCCACATTTTGAAAAATCTCACGTTAGATTGGGGGATGGGGGAGGGGGTTGAATAAAATCTCACGACATCTCACGAGGGGGGGAGGTGGGGGCAGAAAATTAAAAAAAACGCCTCACGTAATTTATGGACGCCCCTTAAACAGACAGTTTGCATGATTTAGGTACATGACAATACTATGTTGTCTTGTTCTTGTAGTACTTAATAAGCACATAATTTAAGTTCTGAGGTTGGACAAATCGGGGGTTTATTTATAAACGACTAGTAGCGCCCCGCGGTTTCACCCACATTAATGTCAGTCCCGCGGAAATATCGGGATAAAAATAATTGTCACTACTGTAAAGTTTCATCAAAATCCGTTTAGTAGTTTTGACGTGAAAGAGTAAACATCCATCCATCCATCAACAAACTTTCGCGTATATAGCTATGCTATATCTAGCTGTGCCCTACGGTTTTACCCGCATAAGTGTCGTCTATCCCGTAGGAATATCGGGAAAAAGTTTCCTATATCCTGGTTATAAGCTATTTGTGTGCCGACACAACTGGAAATCTCTGTTTCTATGGAAAATTAAAATCGGTCTAATTTGGCTGTAACACTATTTTTCGAAGATGTTCTCTACTAACTTTTTAGACCTTCGTATCCTGCTTATGCATATAAAGTTTCATTAAAAACGGTTAATTTTTTTCAAGAAATAAGGGCTTGGAAGTTTGTATGAAATGCTGTACGGCGTAAACGCTCTTAAAATAAAATACGCATTTCCAAATTAATTGAACGTAAATTTCGATGTAACATAATCTTTTTAACATTGTTTACGAGACCAGAAGTGTTGTTTCCTAAGGTCGAAGACACACAGATGGGAGATTCGCTTGGAGTCACGCAGGGTACTTAGCGTAGCTAGGGAATGCAATCTCGAGTCCTCGCGTATTAAATCTGGTGTCGAGATTGGCCATTCGAGATCTCGCCGGGTAATCAGGCGAGACCTCATGAAATAATGATGACAAACAATTTTTTTTAAGCAATTAATTAATTGTATCAAAAATTCTACAACCACTTAATTTAAATGAAAACTACACTTAACTAGAATAATCGTGTTATATTTTGTAAATAAATAATATTAATCGAATCTCGAAACAAAAATATCAACGTTTATTTAAGAAATAGCATTCTGCATTATGCATAGGTATATAGAACAGAACAAAATCAGCAAGGCACACACTATAAATCCATTATATTGAAAATAACTTCTCAAGAAGCATACCTATATACTGCGATAAGACGCGCGAGCTCAGTCTCAAGATCTCAAACGAGATTGTCTTCCCACGAGGACTGAATCTCGAAAAAAAAGGCTTGAGATCCCGGTCTAAATCTAGATTGCATTCCCTACCGTGCAGTTTAGATGCTAGGTGATTTGCATAATTATGTATGCACTATGCATCCTGCATGTTATTGACACTCTGTCAATGTGCAATTCACCTGCAAATTATTCATGCAGCATCGTATTAGTGTGGCTATTGCAGTAGTAAAACCATTCGTTGGTTTATTAGGAACGTGTTCCCAAACATGCAGCTTAGATCTAAGGTAATGAATTACAAATGTTTTTACGTCGAGCGTGAATGTCTCCTTCACGCTCGACGTAAAAACATTTGTAATTCATTGCAATGTAACTCTTATCTCGGTACAGTAATTTATAATAATAATAATAAATAAATTAACAAATAAAAAGAAATAAAAAACTAAAAAAAATATATAAATAAATAATAATAAAAAATAGTAGGTACTTAATTATTAATAATAATAATTTTTTTTTTTCAAATATTTGCCGAGAGTTTTCATCATAGAATAGAATAGAATACTCTTTATTATGTACACCATATAAATTACAGACATAAATATAGAAACTGTACAAAGGGTGACACAATGGGCGGTCTTATCGCTAAGAGCGATCTTTTAAAGATAACCATCATCAATCATTTTACTTTTAATTTAAACTTTATAATAATGAGATAAGAGTTGCATTGATTGCAATTTATTACTAAGTAATCGTTTTACATAATGATGGGCGTTTTGGCCGGTATGTCCAATAAAAACCACATATACATCAAAATTAAGATTTATATCATAGCATCAATTTTCATTATGAGCAAGAAATCTGTGAAAAGAGATATCAGACCTGCAAGTACCATGTAGGTAAACGTATTAGTTTATGACGCTAATGTTCACTGCAGTTCTCAATAATACAGAAAAAAAAAATACGTGTCAAGTCTCATCCGTGCCTCGGAGATAAAATGTTTTGTTACAGTAATTGCCGGTAATAAGCAATAAGTTGGCATGCATTAGAACCCTATTGGTCATCAGGCCAGGCTCCATACAAAAAAGCACAACATTCTTTGACTGTAAATGTTGGACTTAAGCAAGTTAATGCCAAGGGAAGCGACCACCTGTGTGGCTGCAGCCTAAGCGACCTTACTGCTTCACTATTTATTGTGCTACGGTACTAATTTTATTAAAACATTAAGGCAACTCACCATGAAAGATAGGTAGGTACGATGTATTTTAATTACGGATTTTCTTGTTTAGTAAAATACATTTAAAAGATAACACCGAAAGGATTTTGTTCTGGAGGTATAAAATTAATTACACTAATATTATAAAACCGAAAGTTTGTGTGTGTGTGTTTATATGTTTGTTACTTCTTCAGGCTCAAACGGCTGGACCAATCTTGATAAAATTTTGTATGGAGGTAGCTGACACCCTGGATTAACATATAGGCTACTTTTTATCCCGATATGCCCACGGAATCGACATCTACGCAGGTGAAACCGCGGGGCGCAGCTAGTTAAAAAATTCTTGCTTTAACGAGTCTTCTACGTTCAATCTCTCTAAATTGCCAAAGCCGATACCCTGAATTCTGTCTCCTCTGCAGCTTTGCTCCAAATACTGAACTATCTTTTTCTCAGAAGTATTTTCAATTTACTTTCTGAAAGTGCGCCAAGACTTCATTTTGATACGTCGTCGTCGCTTCGAAGTAATCCCCATATGATCCGTTTCTTTTGCCACAAACAATTTATTTGTATGCTTCAATAAAGATAATAATGTCGTGTAAAATGTATGAGGATAAGTTCTTATAATTTTTCTTTTTCTGAAGCCTTTGTTCACAACAGCTATCGCTCCGTGTTAATGATCGTCGTAATTATTTACATAATTACGTATATCAGCTGACTAATTGCGTGTAAGAGGCTTGATTAATCACTCCCTTGCGATGTAATGAGACTGTGTAAGGAACAACACAAAAGGCCATTTCCATAATCTTGTCTTAACAGATACCTTAAAAATGGCGCTAATGATAGCGGGTCGTCAATTTGTCACACCAGATGAAAGTCGGTCGAGAAAGAGAAAGGTTTTGACGAGTTCTTCCTGTGATTAAAAAAAACCGAAGGACCGAAAAACGGCGTCGTTAGTGAGGGTATTTATTCTGAACGGCCCAAAGTCAAATAGGGCATTTTCTTTATAGAAGAACAAAACGTTCATGAGTTAACCAGCGTTAAATATTGTTCAGACGACGACATATTAGACAATACCTACCTGCGCTTCCAGTATATAAGCTGAACTCGCATTGTGTAGTACAAGGAAGGGGCAAAAAGGTAAAAAAAAGTTTTCTCCTTCAACTACATGAATTTCGGAGATTTCTGATTAGAAGCACTCCAATCTAACTTTAAATACGAGTTTTGCTTAATCTTGTTTGTTTAAATAACATTAAATTAAATAATCTACCTAAGACTGGACACCTTTTCGCAGCTAACATTTTTTTAACGTTTTCCCACACTAGTAACTTTTCCTATATTATGGGTGCGTTTAAACATTTAAACTCACATACACAAACAGCCAGACCGGGAACAATTACTTGTAGGTCATACAAATATTTGTTCCATGCGGTAAACGAACCCGCGACACGCAGCGCAGTAGTCATTCGCTTAACCACTGCGCCAAACGTGCCGTCTAATATCCGTAATTTCTATAGTTTTCAATATTTCAAGTCTAGTGCGCCACCTGGAGATGTTGACTCAGCAGGCTGAAATTTTGCACTTTAGCTAACCTATTTCATATATTTAATGCGATTGTTTGTATGGTATGAACATTGCAGATTAAGCATCCGTTCGGCGTTGCCACAGGAGTAAACATATTGCCGCGGATTTTTTTTGCGGATTGGATTTTGCGCGAACCGAGCGCTTAGAATTCAACAGAGCGTATCCTAGCGCGTTAAAAAAATAACCTATTGGATTTTTCAACAGAGCGATGATAATCCAGTGCACGAATAAAAAACGTCGAGGAAAAAAGTCGCCTGTGCGCGAAAGCCAGTTCGATAAAATGTTATAAAGGCCGGCCGTAAAGGGTACTGAAAACTGATTTTTTTATAAAGCTTTAAAGAGTTTTACCGTTTTTTTTCAGTTGACAATGGTGAACCATTAGTAACTTTTTTGTATATAGGACAGCAGAAGTCCGTATTAAACAAAATCTATACTATCTATACTAATATTATAAAGCTGAAGAGTTTGTTTGGTTGAACGCGCTAAACTCTGGAACTACCAGTCGGATTTGAAAAATTCTTTTTGCATTTGATAGCCCAATTCTTGAAGAAGGCTGTAGGCTATTTAACATCACGCTATGACATTTAGGAGCCGAGCAAAAAGAAAAAAAAGTCGGAAAGAACGCTAAGCAAAAACGAAGTAATAGCGCGGGCAGGCGATGCGATGCGACGGAGTGGGTCGGAGTAACAAGAAATTTCACGCGGACGAGGTCGCGGGCAGAAGCTAGTAATAATATATAATATTTCATTTTTACGTACGTTGCGACCAGGATTTTAAGGGTTTTGTCAACAAGGAACCCTTATAGTTTCGCCATATCCGTCCGCCTGTCTGTCAGTCCGCGGCTTAGCTCAGAGACTCTTAGGCTGCGGACACGAAGTCAGCGGGCGCTGCGCGGTGATGGCGGTGGCGGCGCGGGCGGCGCGGGCTGCGGAGCGTTTCTTCGATCGCGTACCTTCGGCATAGTATATTTAGACACTAATACATATATAGAGGTATGGGGAACAATGTGTAAAGTTCACTAGCTCACTAGTTGCGCGGTAAACTCGGCTTGTGAGATGCTGGATTTTGCGTGACATCAGTATGACACGTGTTTCGCATGTGGCGTTGTAGATACCGCTACACATATTATATCCTGCGTCGAAGGTTGGTCTCCGCTCCGCTGAGATTGGTCGCCGTGGCCGAAATTAGGTCTGGAGGACTTTTATTTAATGGCAGTCATAACATTTGAGAAAATTTTAGGCCTGGTAGACTGTAGATTTGTAGACCATTTTCTGTTTTCTTACGTAGGTACCTGGTACTTTTGACAGGACTACACTGTCTTCCCATGTCTGTTATCACTGTAATTTAGAAACGTTGTAAAAGTCGATTATTTTTAAAAGAGTAACCGTGGAGTTTCTTGCCAGATCTTCTTAATAGGAAACGACCAATTGGAACAGCTTCTGGAGTTTCATAAGTGCATGTACCTAGGTTTATGTGAAATAAAATATTTTTTGATTTTGGATCACGCCGACGATTTGGTAAAATTATAACTTAAAAAAACGGGATTTTATTTCGCGTACCTACTTTAGTGTCACTTAAAAAAAACTAGTGTTTTAGTATGTTGCTTATAGAATAATCTGACAAAAATCAGATTGATTGTATGTATATTAGTGTGGTTTATATTGTAAAAAGAAAGTTTTTAGTGGTATCTTCATGATATTTTTCTATCGTATCAAATTAGTTGTATTATGTTTTCAAGACACTATCAATCTAGCATATATCCTGAAGAATATCACAAATTTTTCTGATTTTGTTTACTGTAGTCGATCATATACTTTTATTGTTTCTAAAACTTGCGTTTTTTTTTTGCGTTTAGGTCCTGTAAGCCCCTTAAACGCGGGACCTAAATACTATAGACTTATAGAGGCTGTAACCTAACATGGATGCAGCATGCAACCTCCGCGGGTCCATCATAAGTACTCGTACCTACATAGAACAAATACGAGACAAATATTGATTAGTATTTAGAACAAATAACAGAAGAAAAATATAAAAATGTCATTAACGTAGACCCGTTTATAGAAATAATTATGAAAGTTATTCGATAAGTCTTGGTATAATTCTATCTGGTACCGTGAGCTCGCACAGAGCTCACAGTACCTACACATAATCTAAGAGCTCAGTTCAATTCTGAAAATAGACTGTCAAACTGGAGCTCAGAGGCATTAATCTAGCAAACAAAAGAAACGCGAACTGGACACGTTTACCAGTAATTGAACTCATTAGAACGAAAACCACGCTAATCACGAACAAATTTAGCAACACGTCGTCGTCGTTGACAAACACGTCTCAACCTCCAAGTTTGAGCCACAAAACAAACGAACAACGCAGGTATTACCCTAATACAACAAAGGGTTGCCCTAAAAACTTAAACAAATACACCACACCCTACATTAAGTGATGATAAACATTTAAGGTCGCGCATTCAAATTCTTTCAGTTCACCGAATTGACTTTGTTTCGTGGGTTTCAAATTGTTTGAATCTTGAAGTGACAATGCTGTAACAGATTTGTGCTTTCTAGAGCAATGGAAACGGCCGCGACTTAAGGCTCCTTCAAACAGGCGCGACACACGATAAAATCGCGCGCGACACAAGTGCACCGCAAGTCGCGTAACGAGCGGTGCCTTTGTGTCGCACGCGATTCGCGTCGCGCGTCGCGCCTGTTTGCAGGAGCCTTTACGGCCGTAAGTTCGATCGAACCCAGACAGGCGCTTTCCTTTGTGAAAGAAAGAAAGAAAATACGTTTATGAAAACGTTACGTTTACGTTTGTGTAAATTATTTCATCACCACTGCTCTCAAAATGGTGAAGGCATGTCCTAGAACCCAAAATTCGAAGACATGTGATATCTAACAACACGCACTGGGCCCGCGTCGTGGATTACGGTCCAATCCCTCTGACAGTGAGGAGGCCTGAGGCAATGCTGGGAGCATTGAGAACATTACAGGCGGATTATTAGTTAATCGTGTAATAATTGTATTTTCTCAGAACTGTTTCTCTGTTGATTTTGCCCGACGTTTACCAACCATCCACTGCGATTAACGAGAAGCGAGTAATGCTAGCAACTAAGAACGAATTGGCGAGCAGCGTGCAGCGAGTGCGCGACGGCGACGAGCAATTACAGTGCGTGCCACGTAAGAAGAGACTTGACACACCACGTGGTCTGACATGCGCAGAACACGATTTTAGGTATCTTTGGCGGTATGAGGTCTGAGTGCGGGACGGGACCGGACGTCATAGGGGCAGCGGAAAGAGCGGGGGAGGCGGGGTCAAGTCTCTTCTTACGTGGCACGCACTGTACTTGCCGTTATGCGTCATGTATCTAACCCAGCGTCAAGCGAGCGTCGCTGAGCGAGTACTCTCTTTGAAAGCTCTTGCCGTTGCGACAAACGAGTACCTTCCGGCGGTGTGAACAGTCAGCAGTCAAGTAAAAATATAAATGTATCTCTTTTGCTTACTCCGGACCTACAATATTTTGTACTTACGTCATTTGAGCGAAAAAATCGTTGACAATTTAATCGGTGCCTTACGAAAACTAGTTTCGTAAGGGCCAAAGCACATACGCTACTTTTAGCATCAGCCATCGGCGCCGCTTTTTAGAAGCTAAATGCATCGATACAGTCGCAAAATCGCCGATCGCCAATGCTATAAGTAGCGTGTGTGCTTTGGCCCTAAGTGCTTGCGATGACATTAATAAGATGACATTGAATTTCTTCAAGGTCCTATTTCGTTTCAAAATGAGAAGGACGTTAATTGACTGAGCAATTACTAGGCGCTTAACTTATACAGGGTGGCTGAAACGAACGCTAATAAAAAAATATCGTCGTTGCGCGTGGAAAAGTCGCTATCCTGCCACCATCGCTATTCACAACCACTCGATACGCTTCCGAACCATAGAAATGTAAAAAATCGGTTGTCTGTAAAGTCGGTTTACGGACGATAGTTTAACGTGACAACGTCATAACAAAACATTAATGAAATTGCCGAACGCGGAGGCCGATTCGGCAGCGTTCGACATCATCTGTCTCTCATCGCTCGTTCCGCGCTCTCGCTTGCACTTCAAGCCGCCATGGAACGCTACAACGCTACAGAGCAAGGCCGCGAGGTAACGCTACATGAGTCATGTTTTTTCGTGTGTGCAGCCAGCTTCATCGATTTATTAGACGTTGTCACGTCAAAAGTTCATATATCTATGTTCCGAACCATATCGAACATCAATCACTGTTATCATAGGAGTCCTCTAAACGCTGTTTACAAAACCAAAACCTGTAAATTTTGTACGTTTAAGGGCTGATTTTTCCAACACCATATATCTTTATCGGAGGAATAATTTTGAATTTTTGACAGTTCTTCCGTATAAAAACTGACAGACGTCAATTTTATTCCACGAATAAAAATTATCGGCCGATTAAAAAATCAGCCCTAAATCAAATAGCGGGCCGCTATTCTCCCGATAGCTGTCAGCTTGTTAGCTAGGGGGCTCGGGGGCAAGGTAAATTATCCGCCTGCCAAGCGTAGCGGTTATGGCAAACCCCGCCCAAGAATGACAACCACGAAAACAGTGAAGGCCGCAGGAACCCGTTGGATGTGAGAAGCACAGAACCGGTCGAAGTGGAGATGCTTGCCAAGCACCTCCACTTCGACATATGTTCAGC
This sequence comes from Luperina testacea, assembly GCA_927399505.1. NCBI lineage: Eukaryota > Metazoa > Arthropoda > Insecta > Lepidoptera > Noctuidae > Luperina > Luperina testacea. The sequence goes on from OV656774.1 coordinate 4,409,792, forward strand.
AGTGGACGTCTTTCGGCTGAAATGATGATTACGATGATGACCTCGAACCAACCCTTGCGGTACGCGGCTAGGTTGTCTCGTCACCTCTTCCTGGGCCGGCCTCGGGCGGGGCCGTCTTTCCTCAGGCACCCACTGTGTGGGGACTGTTGCTCAGTGGTCTCTGTGCATGCGGCTGACGTGACCCTTCCTATTCTTGTTTCCTACAATAGCACCTAGACATGACATGATGACATTGGTAAATATCCCGTTCTGAACCTAGGGTCAGAACGGGATTATCTGTAACTTCTAGAAGTTACAGATAATCTCATCATCTGCCTAGCCTATTCCCAACTATGTTGGGGTTGGCTTCCGGTCCGACCGCATGCAACTGAATACCTGTATTTTCCACAACACAGTTAATGAACAATACGCTAACCCTTGGTAAAGGCTCGTACACACAGGCGCGACGCGACACGCGACACAAAGGCACCGCTCGTCGCGCGACTTGCGGTGCCTTTGTGTCGCGTGTCGCGTCGCGCCTGTGTGTACGAGCCTTAAGACTGGTTGTCAGACTTTCGGGCTTCTGACGACCCGTAACAACTGTCAAAGATCCACGAATGACAGCTGGGACCAACGGCTTAACGTGCTTTCCGAGGCACGGCCACTCCGTGCCTCTTTCTTAGTGTTAGTATGTAAAGTTGTTTCTCGTTTCTCTTTCTTAGTATGTAAAGTTGGTCACCTCCATCCACGGGCCAACCGCGCCGAGCGTAGCTTACCCTAATCAATCGACCCGTGCGGCTTATTACTAGCCACAAGCCTAAAAGCCCCTCTAAGTTACAAGGAATCTCTGATCTTGAAACTAACGACAATGTTTTGAATACAATGAATAGATAGAAAATGATTAAGCTTAATGAATTAATGATCTATCATAAATCATTTTCATTACTAAAACGTCTCCAATTACAATTTGTTCCAAAAAATAATAGAATTTAACTCCTAATATTTAATTTAAGATAAATGGTTGCAGTCGCTAAAGGCTCCTGCAAACAGGCGCGATGCGCGACGCGAATCGCGCGCGACACAAAGGCACCGCTCGTTGCGCGACTTGCGGCGCGATTCTTTCACGTGTCGCACCCGTTTGAAGAAGCCTTAAAGAAACTGAAACATTCATAAAATCGTTTCTAGATTAGGGTAGTCGCATATTGTACTGGCAGTTTGTCCGTACACGGAGATGTATGTAGACTGTTGATGGGTACGAATCACAAGGGATGTATACAGGAAATAAAACCACTGTTTTGTGTCCGTTATTGATTCATCGATTTATTAGGAAAAACATTAAAGTGAACAAACATAACAATACATAAAGTAGGTTACTTGTGATGGGTGCCATAACTTATTCAGTGAATGTAAACAAGTAATCGGCGAATAAGCAAATGTTTGTTATGGTACTAAAACAATACATTTCATGTGGCGATGCTCGAACAGATAGATATATTGTTATCACTATAATTACCCAAAAAGAACACATTTTTTCGTCAAGCCTTGATAGGGGTTAAACCCCAAAAGAATCAATATCCAGTAGGTACAAAACATTCATACATTAGGCCGCTCGGCTGCCCCATTTCAAAACCTAGTAAGGACTTAAAATGAAATTTTACAGGAGAGCGCATAAACATAATATTGGTCTGCCTATTAGAATGTATTTTTTGAATTGGTTAAAGTGACTTAATAGGTTTTAAAATGGTCACTAGGGAGTGAAAGGTGCACTTACTAGGTATAGATGCTTAAATAATCTCCTTTTATGTTTAAAACGCTGGTGTTTTTGTATTTGGTAGAGACCTTCTAGGTTAGCAAGATTATGCAATAAAACGATTTTTGTAAAAGTGTCCCTTACTAGGTTTTGAAATGGGACAGCCGCGCTTTTGTATGGAACATTATTTTATACCGTTTCTTTTTGTAGTTTCAAAAACACATTGTTTTTGTGTCGTATGTTAACAACATATGTTTCTACTACTGATAATGGTCTTAGTGCTCATACACACGAGCGACACGCGTCGTCGACAGAGCGAATTGCATCCGTCGACACACGTCGACGGCCACAGTCGACGCGTCGGCGGCTGCCGTCGACAACGTTCCGCTCGTGTGTTTCACAAAATGTAGTTTCACTTACTCGTGCTCTAGTACGAGGAGGACTTATTTTTGATGAACCAGCTTCTTCTTGGCGCCGTCTTTTCACGGTATCAATGCTACTTTTTCGAGTATAATTTTTTCGACACTGCACATGAATTTTTACAGATGTCTGGTATTTTGTATGTATAAGACAGGGACTCATATGTTTACTCGTATAACGGTTCAAATATGTATATAAAAGTACATTAACGTGTATATTACGAATAAAATATTTTTTTCAATTCTTTCAATCGCTATATCACGGAAATGGCAATAATTATGAAAAAAAGTGTGGATACATTTTTTGTAGAGAATCGGATGATCTACAATTTTTGTCTGAACTATTTTTGCTGTAAAACTCACCGTTTAGCTTAAAAACACGAAAAACCTATTTTTGCAAACTTTCACCATCAATAAAAAATTTTGCACCAGGGGGATTGATGGGGACTTTTCACAATTCATGTATTCTGAACATTCATACCAATTTTTAGCTCTATGGGAATTATTGTAACCTTCAAAGTCTTATTTGATTGGACTATTAGTTTGTCGACCGAAAATTGTGTCGCGCTTTCGTTCGTCGATCAAAAGTTTCGTCGTCCCATCATTTGTCGTGAAAGCAATCAGTCGCACTAACGTATGTACATCGAGCTGATGTGCTGTCGCACCGATGCTGATCGAATTATCTTGCCGTCGCCCTAAAATTTGTCGCAACTTTGATGCAGAGTCACAGAAAGCATTGTCGTTTATGAATAATGGCTATAAAATACCAACTCATGCTAGTAAACTTTAGTTTCAAGTGGGGCAGTACCCCGCCCGAAGCTAAAGTTTACTAGCATGAGTTGCTAGTAAACTTTACTTTCTGTAGGTACCTTGAACTGGCTTAGTACGGAGTTTCAATATATTAAGAGCTCAGATTGGTTTTGTAACCACTGACGTGCAGCCTACCATACTGTGGCTTGCTGATAGCCTAATCTTTATATTCTATAATATGGAAAAGACAGTACTAGTTAGTGCTGTAGTTTGTATGAAATGCCGTACGGCGTAAACGCTCATAAACAGTTGTTTAGGAGCGTTTACGCCGTACGGCATTTCATACAAACTTTCCAGCCCTTGTTTTTCGCAATGAATGAACCGATTTTAATGAAACTTCATACGCATAAGTAGGATACAAAGGTCTAAAAATTTACTTAAGAACATTTTCGAAATGTCTAATTTTAAAAAAGATAACTTGAAATCTCTGTTTCTATCGAAAATTTAAAATCGGTCTAATTTGGCTGCAACACAAATTTTTCGAAAATGTTCTTAAGTAACGTTTTAGACCTTGTTTTAGCACTTAGCTTCGTGACTTTGTTCCATGCATAATCTTGAACACGTGTTTGGATAAACCCTGCGCGATTGCACGTGTCTCGAATTGAACACGAGTTTGAAAGGGGACTTCAAACCCGTGCGCATTTAAAGCTGCGGACAGACATGCTCATTACTAGCACGAAAGCATGCTTTTATTAAGCAAGTGCTTATTAGTAGCACTACATTGCTAGTAATGAGCACAATTATTTTAAGCGTGCTAAAAAACCAACCGTCGTTTGATTTTCGAGCTTGCTCCGAGCGCGTCTGAACAGGTTTACTTATGAGCATGCTTTTATCGATTCTGCTGCTGCGTCAATCCCACTAATATTATAAAGGCGAAAGTTTGTGAGTGTGTGTGTGTTAATTTATATGTTTGTTACTTCTTCATGCTCAAACGGCTAGACCAATTTTGATACAATTTTGTATGGAGGTAGCCGACACTGTGGATTAACATACAGACTACTTTTTATCCCGATATTCCCACGGTATCGACAGCAGCCCTGGCAATTCACAATAACCACGCGGCGGCGCGCAGCTACAAAGCAAAACTCACTTTACGCTTGTAAGGTTAGTTACATTTTCGTTTGAAGCGTCTAGCGACTCGAAGGTCGCTGAGTGGTGGTTACATGGAAATGCTCGAGAAAATGCTCTAGTGTATACCTTTACATGAACAATTAACGTTTCCTACAATTATTTAACAAATGTTTTTATAGCTCCATCATGTTATTCCATAATATCGCTCAACATCGCGATGCGACATCCATCATCGTTAAATTAAAAGTTGGTGTCAAAATGTCAACGTTAAATTAAAATATGTATAATAAACGGCCGTCAGTCAAGTGGGAAGCGCTGGAGAGTCATAATATTGTTGCTTTTTTTATTTTGAGCGACAGCGTTTGGAATATTGTAACAAATAACATGGGAAATGGCTTTTCTATTTTATGTAGTTTTTTAGTAGCAACTACCTCGTCAGACTACTGCTGTAGTGTTGAGCATGAGGTTCGATTCTCGATCGTGCAGTGTTATTGGTTTCTATCTGGAATTTCTCAGTAACAACCCGGTCTGTATTTGTGCTTAGTTCATACCAATAGGCTCGTCTTCTTCTTCTATCTTCTATCCTCCTATCTTCTAGGTCTTAAACATATCTGGCAAATGTGGGTGCACCACCTACTATACTTCTTCTGAACCCTTTGGAATACCGGACCCTAATTGCGTAACACACGAGCAATCATTATGAATTATATTGCTAATCCTTTGCTTCATGTGTTCGAAAAATTTGTCTGCTCAACAACGTAAATAACGCAATGAATGTTGTTGAACTGTCAAACACACTAACAGTAGAAATGGCTTTCATTTTGCATTTCTACTGTTAGTGTGTTACGAAATTACCCCGCCTCACGTCCGCACACACGGTAATTGTTTGAAACATTGTTTGAAACAAAATTATTTTCAGAGTATAGGTGTTACTACTGACGTGCATTTGATCATAACCTACTCATTAAGGGCCTTACTCTCGTTTAGTACCGTAACTCGGTCACTTTATGAAGCTTATAACTCATTAACGGTTTGGTTAGAAGGTCTGTAAAATATATATGTTTGCTATAGATTCATGTACAGCATTTTTGAAACAGGGTTTTTTCATAAGGCTAATACTTTTGCCTTACAAAAATATTTACCAAAACGCTATTTTCGCTAACATTTGCTTATAACTTCTAAACGGCTTTGATGTTTGGAAATATTTTTACACTGAAAAATTGGTGGTTAGAGGTACTACATATTTGAAACAGCGTTTTTAAATCAATCAACAGTTGCAAAGACAATGCCCCATTTTGAGATATAGGTTCAGAGGTGCTCTGCGCGGGCGCGGGCGGCAGTCGTGCGCTGAGACGGGGTGGCTGTGTCGCTCGCTGCTCCGCCCGGCTATCGATCGACTACGCGCGTTTGGCTGTGTTAGTGCAAATATTTATGAACGAATTGTATCAGTATGCATTTATAGATTAGCTCGCTGCAGAGGGCCCATTTCTATTGTCCGCATGGACGCTTTATTAGTGGTGCCATTTCTAAATACTGTTTTTTTTATATTGTTTATTTTGTAAATATGTATAAGATAATTTGTAAATAAATCAAAATGCCAAAGCAAAGCAAGTCAAGAAAAATACGTTTTCTCTACGACGACGCACCGTTTTATAGATATTAGCGAAAAACTCAAAAGTGGGAATTTTTATACCCCCCACTCCGGCTCACCTCCTAGACGCGGGGACTTTTAGTATGTTTACTCCCTAAGCACTCTGAGCAACTTTCTGAAGAAATCGCTCAGGGCCCAGCTCACGCACTCTACACCTCTTTTTGGTTTATTCGTTGAGTGGACTAATAAGTATCTATCTATCTATACTTAATCTTATAAATAAAAATCTTTAAAACTTTATCTAATAAATAAAATTGGAGTGTCTGTTTGTAATATTAAAACAACCGCTTCAGGCCATTTTATTTTGACTGTTTAGAAAATAACTACATACTTACTCACAATAAAAAAAAATGTTTTCAAATACCTTAATATAAAACCGGCCAAGAGCGTGTCGGACCAAGCTCAGTGTAGGGTTCCGTAGTTTTCCGTCCGTCACAATAAGTGTTCCCACTTATGAGTTTAAAAGTAAAAAAAAAATGCTTGCATATTATATACGATTATACTACAAACTTAGTCCAGAAATTATTTTGTACAACAAAACTGTTGTTTTCATCAAGTTCAAAATAATTTTCCTAGAAAGTCCTTATAAAGTTCTACTTTTCAGATTTTTTTCATATTTTCTAAACTTATGGTTCAAAAGTTAGAGGGGGGGGGACACATTGTTTTTTACTTTTGGAGCGATTATTTCCGAAATTATTGACATTATCAAAAAATAATTTTAGTAAACCCCTATTCATTTTTAAATACCTTTCCAACAATATATCACAAGTTAGGGTTGAAATAAAAAAAAAAAATCACTTCCCATTTTACATATAGGGGGGCTACCCTAATAAAACATTTTTTTCCAATTTTTATTTTACCACTTTGTCGGCGTAATTGATATACATATTGGTACCAAATTTCAGCTTTCTAGTGCTAACGGTCACAGAGATTAAGCGAGGACGGACAGACAGATATGGCGAAACTATAAGGGTTCCTAGTTGACTACGGAACCCTAAAAATTGAGCATTCTTAGTTGTCAATCTACGAGTAGGTATTTGCATTACTGAGTTTATTGATTACTACCTTCTCATATTCTTGTGCGGATTTATTTCTGTGACTGGGACTTTCACTAGCAGATAGGTGAATAAGGAGTAACTTAGGCTACTTTTATTTTAGAAAAAAAAAAAAAAGAAAATAGGTTCCCACGAAAAAAAATTAAAACCTATGAAATGAAATTTTGAATAATATCCGATTCAAATAGGGAGGTTGTATACTACGTTTATTTAGGTACTTAACCAAATGTAAATAAATCATATAATAAAGAAACGGAGTATAGTTTTTTTTTATTTTTTATAAGTGGATCCTATACGTGAAGATTCCTTAATTTCCAATGAAATTGATTGGATAAATAATAAAATAATATAGTGTTTTTGTTTTAGCCCAAGAAATCGTTCACCAAAATATTGTATATAAAAATGCTAATACGAAAAACTGAAAATAAATAATAATTAAACTAAAATGCAAAAACGATCAAAAAGAACTAAATGGAGAAATATTAGAAGAATTTCAATAAAATTAGCATAGGTATTTCTTTACGTGGCGGTGAATAGACGACTTTTATGTATTTGAGGGGGTGAAGCAGATGAAGTGGGATATGAATTGTCCCCGCCTTCGGCGGGGTGCACCGCGCGGATTTCGTCGATGAGCGACTTCCATTATATTTAGAAGCGTAATTTCGCGACTCGAATAAGATGCACGATTGCCTCCGCGCTCTACTGTCCGGATTCTCACTGCGTAATCACCAGGTTCGAATCTCAGTGGACGGCATAATCTTTAGTTTTGTTATTTTTTAATTATAATGTACTTATCTTTTGTTTTGTTATTTTTTAATTATAATGCGCATATTTTTATTTTCTTATTTTTAAAATAATTCAATAAGTAATTGTTATTTTAATAAAAACAATCATTTTTATTCCTATAGTTATTTTTCTTCAGAATCTAGAGTAATATAATAAAAATAAAATAAAAACGTCCACCAAGCTTGATTCGGAAAAAATTATATACCTACAGTGTTTTACAAAAGAGTGTAAGCAATAATAATATAGTCTGAAAATTTTCAAACAAGAAAATCGGCAAAAAGTAAAATAATAATTAAAAAAACATATCAAATAAGAAAATAAAAAGAAACCAAATATGGAAAAGTTTGGATTTGAAGCCGGGCGTTAACTTAGTGACTAAACTATAGTGACGTGACGTGACGCACGAGACCACTAGACCAATCGAGCTGTTGTAATGTATGTCGAAATTACGCGTCATAATCTGTACAAACAAAATATATAATATGGTGTGTACAAAAAAGTAGTACTTACTTTACAATTTGTTTCGTCGAATAAGATCTCTTTATTGCCTTCCGTTTATTTTCTTGTTGACCATTTTTTATATACTGATAGTACAAATATTTACACCAACAACATAACTTAGAAAAAACTAATCAAAAAATAAAATATAATAAACAGCTTTCATCAACAAACAGATACCAAAGTACGTACCTACACTAGGTACCGACTCGAAATAATTGCAAGACTTCAAAGTATTTTATACGGCTACTCGCTCAACTACATAGGTACCCAACGCGTCAGTTTTCGCAAATGCGATCATTCTCCTTATCAATTAGAGTCTACGGAACAATTTCTGTGAAAATATTAATTGTAAACGCGATTATGCTCCTTATTCATAGAAGGTAACGGGTCAATTTCCTATGCAAGTATTTTTACTTCCAACTAAGATTGAAAATAATAATTGTAAAACAAAAGAATCTTCGTTTATTTGTGGAATATTTAACATAATTATTGGTTAGCAACTCGGCATTCTTATTTCACGTGTAATACTTAAAAAATATTTTTCATGTTTGATGTGAGACTCGAACCCGAACGTTCGCCATGCGAGGTACAGTGTTAGCCACTTTGGCCACCGTAACGCTTACGAACCTTATTGAAATTTCTAATAACAATCATGTGGCCAATTTGTAGTGTTGTCAAACGTTCTTATAGAAGGTCATTAGTATGTACTAATATTGCTATGCCATAGTTTTGTGAGATTGCTAGTCGACTTCTGACTGTTTTTGTAATATACCAAAATATTTTTTTTTACAATTTTTGTCTGACTGTCCGTCTGTCTGTCTGTTTGTTCCCGCTAATCTCTGAAACGGCTGGACCGATTAAGACGGGACTTTCACTAGCAGATAGGTGAATAAGGAGTAACTGTTTGTTTTGTTACTTTTTTTTATATATAACTTGGTTTTTTATTTTGCTGTATTTAGTTTGTGATCTTCCTGTACGAGTCGCAATAAATACTTTTTCTTTCTTTCTTTCTTTTCTTTCTTAGGCTACTTTTATTTTAGAAAAAAAAAGAAAATAGGTTCCTACGAAAAAAAATTAAAACCAATGAAGTGAAATATTGAATAATATCCGATTCAAATAGGGAGGTTGTATTATACTCCGTTTAATTAGGTACTTCCAAATGTAAACAAATCATAATAAAGAAACGGAGTATAGTTATGTTTATAAGTGGATCCTATACGTGAAGATTCCTTAATCTCCATAGAAATTGATTGAATAAATAATATAATAATATATAGTGTTTTTGTTTTAGCCCAAGATAATTGTACACCAAATATTGTATATAAAAAGGCTAATACGAAAAACTAAATATAAATAATAATTAAACTAAAAATGCAAAAACGATCAAAAAGAACTAAATGGAGAAATATTAGAAGAATTTCATTAAACATGCATAGGTATTTCTTTACGCGGAATACAGAATTAATAAGTTATCGTAAACTCTGCGAACTCAACAATAACTTTTTTCTTAAATTCCACGCGGACGAAGTCGCGGGTAACAGAAGGGAATGGCGGATGCAAGACTGATATATTTTGTACTAAAATATATCAGTCTTGCATCCGCCATTCCCTTCTGGAATCGTAGGCAAAAATGGCGACCTACGTGCGGCATGTCTGCGCCTCTGCATATTCTTTGAATTTCGTTTTAGTGTAGCGCGTCACCGCACGCGTTTTACGTAGGACGCTTAGCTCCGCCCACATGCACAAGGTCAGTGAGCCATCTATACACCTTAAGTAGTTGCATAAAATTATCTCATCGTCATCATCATTTCAGCCAAAAGACGTCCACTGCTGGACATAGGACTCCCCCAAGCACCTCCACTTCGACCCGTTCCGTACTTCTCGCATCCAACGGGTTCCTGCGGCCTTCACAAGGTCGTCGGTCCACCTTGTGGGAGACACTCAGAATATAAGTAGCCTTCCGCAACGTTCATCATGTCCAGTTGTTGAAATGGCCGAACAGTCCACATCTCAGAACGAAGACCCTGAGGAGTTTCATGAGGCTCTGTCGGAAAGCAACTCACCACTACTGAATGAACAACAGATACAGAGGTATAACCCTTTATCCCGGAAGTTGTTAAGCAAAATAACTAGAGTAGATTATAAGTACTAACTTTAAATTATTTGAGACTGTTACCTATAGTATGGGGGAGGAGTTGTTGTATATGAGTACGTGGCTGCGCCCACGCTTAAAGTATTCGCCTTATCTACGAATAAATGAGTGTGCATTCAGCAGGCGGTTGTTTTACTTATCTCCGTTACATCTATACCTAACAGAGACCTGCCAATGCTACGTCTTCCGTTACGCGGTCGCCACTCTAGAACCTTTCGGCCTCATTTGGATCATTGGCCATCTGTTCTTCATTCATGTCATTGCTATGGCCATCTTATTAAATTAATCCGCTCCGGACTTCAACCCGCCCCAATCTTTCCCATCAAAATAATATTATATACCTCCAAATATCGGATCGGCAAAGTAATTTTATCTACCCTTGAAATCGTAATACGTGAGCTTTCATGTTCTTGTCCCTATGTCCTTACCCAATGCAGGTAGACCGTCCAAGGAATTTAATTTGCATAAGTTCGAAAGAGTGATTACCTTTTTGACCTTGTTCGAACCCTTGAGGACATTGCGAAAACCTTTTCGTATTTGGATCAGTTTATTAATTAATCTTATACGGGGTGACAGGGACATCGATGTGCAAACTATTACCATAAAAGCAGCTGCAACACCAACCTGTATCCCCCGATTTTGTTATCATTGGTTTTTTTGACTTTCCTCCCACTATGGAAACAATTTTATAGACATATTCACGTCAAAAAAATCTGCTGTTTCATACATAAATGCAATACCTACTTAAGTGGTCAAAACGTAGTTTCGACGCAGGGGGATCCAGAATCATGTACAGAATCCATGGTAACAGACGTCCAAAAATACATCTAAAGCGGCTTGGACCATAATTAATAATTGTAAGACCTGCTTCCCTAAAGAACCAGAGAAAATCATGAACCCATTAAATATAGCTCAGGCTTTTAATAAGTTTTATATTAATCAAGTTACCGAGCCAAAAAATAAAACTATACCAGAAACGTACGCTTAAATACTTCAAACTCTTTATTTATGGAGCCGACCATAACTCAAGACATAAATAATCATATTACCTCACTTCGAAATACATATAGTGTTGGTTATGACGGAGTATGCACTAAAGTTATCAAAGAAGTGTCTCATTATATAGCTCTACATCTCAGCCACATAATTAATATGAGTATTTCTAGCGGAATCTTCCCTAACAAATTAAAAACGGCAATAATTGTACTATTGCACAAAAAAAAATGATAGACAAATTATGTCAAATTATAGGTCTATTAAGTTGATACCCGTCTTTTCAAAAATATTTGAGAAAGTCGTTTAAATAAGTCCTTGTACTATCTTGAGAAATCAAACATACCTATTAGTAAATGAACAAAAGGGATTTCGTAAGCAGAAGACAATTAATATGGCTATACATAACCTGCTTCTCCCTGTTTGTCAAATATAGATAACAGAAATCCTGTGTGTGCTATCTATAACTCAAACTCAAACTCAAAGCATTTATTTCAATTAAACCTTGTACAGGCACTTTTGAATTGTCAAAATTTAAATAGTCCGTCAGTTAGTCAGAAAGTTGAAGCTAGTTGCCCATTCCAAAACATAGATCTCTATGGAGAAGAACGGGCAAGAAACTCCATGGACACTCTTTTAAATCAAGATATTACAAATTCTGGGTACATTATTATTGTTGGGTTTATTTCTTACTGGCTTGATTTTGAAACGAACCATCTTTCCCGCCTCAACGCGCTCGACCAATCAGACGCGCGGAAATCTACCGCGCTCCGAACGAATGAGCGACAGCGCCCACCTTCAGAGACATCTTGAAACAAACGCGTGTGCGGCTCCGTAAAATATTGAAAAAACTTTAAAATTACTAATTATAAGCAGTGAAAACTGACTAATCGTCTTGTGCTGAGTGCTGTGAACCTCTGCCAATGGATTCCTAGTCCCGGGACAGCGCAAAGCGGTAAAAAAAACGTTGGTAAGTTTCTTCCATATCAAGCCAGCCTTTTGTTCCTAGATTCCAATTAAAAGCTATCGAACCACACATTTTGGTCCTTCGAGCCGGATTATCCAGTTACGAAATCAATACTGCTAAATATCTATTCATTTACACGTATTTATTGGTATAATTCTTACAAACTTTGTCGATTCGTCCATTGCCGGTAGATAGGTACCTACACAACACGATCCGTAATTTTACACAATAATTCGCTTATATCTCCGTAAATATACATTGTACAAGCTCCAAACCTATTTGAAACTCATTTTTACATATTCTGTTACCTAATCCAACGTTTATTTCAATTCATAACTCCATATTTCGAATCTTGAATTTCAAATTATTTCTTACGTAAAATTATCGAAACCGCGCAGCCGCCATTGTTTATTTGCCGTGTGCTTTGTAATAATTTTGTAGTAAAATGCCTAAAACTGATATAATGGCTGAGGAGGAGTTCGATACGTTGGTACAACCACATATTGCTACAAAAGAAATGTGTTTTATGAGATTGCAAGCCTTGTATCAGATTGCCAAGAATGTTAGTGACAAACCAGAGTTGTTAGGAGAATTTAACGCTCGTTTTAGTGAATTGCTCAGTTGGCGGGAAAAGTTCGAAAAATCCATACAAAATATCACTATTCTAAAACGGAAATATTTTCAGGACTACGTTCCGTCATATAAAGAAATTGAAAGTTTTGACGAAATTTATTATTTCATTGTCCGAGTTTCGAGTGGTGTGAACATAGATATGAAACAAGATCGATCTGAACAGAAATCGGAGGGCAGCTGTGTAAAGCCTAGGTTACCTAAATTGGAACTGTTTCCTTTTGACAGTAAACTCGAAAACTGGCCCACCTTTCGCGATACGTTTTCTAGTCTGATTCACACTAACAAACAAATAGCGGACATTGAAAAGTTTTATTATCTTCTATCGGCAGTAAGCGGGTCTGCTATAACGATTGTAAAGTCTATGCCGGTTACATCGTCTAACTACCAGATAGTTTGGGATGCGTTGGTGAAACGTTATGAGAATAAACGCGCATTAGCGACTACCTACCTCGACAAGTTATTTAACTTCAGTCCTTTAGTGAATGAGTCAGTCTCCGGACTTAATGAATTCTTACAGACATTTCAAGAAAACATTAAAGCGCTTCACCTGCTTGAAATTAAGGATTTGTCGGGATTTCTGTTGTTTTATGTCGCTTTGCGTAACCTGGATCCCATAACTAGGCGTGAGTTAGAACGAGTTTTGGGGCAAGATGAGCTACTACCTACTTATAACAAATTGATAACCTTTATCGAAAAACATGTGCGCGTTCTCGAGATGTCCGAGTGTACTACAAATTCCACTGCCGTAAAAAGTGTAGCGTCCACTCGAGGTCAATCAAAGGTCAACCACCCTTCTGGTGCAAAATCAAATAATTTCAATTCACAAAGGCCTACTTTGTCGTCAGCTGTTGCCAATACAGACGAGCCTGTAAAGTCAAATAAATCCATGGAATGTCTGTATTGCAAAAAGATGCATTCTATATATCGATGTATCGACTACACCGACTTGACACCTGCACAGCGTCTCGATAAAATCAAACAATTAAAACTGTGCGAAAATTGTTTACGCGAGCATTCTGTCGACGACTGTCCGTCGAAAGTACGGTGTACGATCTGCAAAAAAAAGCATCATCACACATTGCACATAGATTCTTTTGCAAATTCGAGTTCTAGTGCCATCGCATTAACGTGCTCAGCTAAATTGACAGTCTTGCTCGGCACCGCGGTTATACACGTCGCAGATTGTTGGGGTCAGTACCAAACCGTACGTGCTATAATTGATAGCGGCGCTATGTCGAGCTACATAACTCAAGACTGTGCAAAACGCCTAGGGCTGTCGCGACGTAAATGCAACTTTGAGCCGATCGGTCTAGGTGGTAATCCAGTGCGGGACTTCGGGCTAACAACTTGCAAAGTTAAGCCGCGACAATGTGCTGGTCCTATCATGTCGACTGATGCGGTTATTGTTTCGAATATTGCGGGTAATTTACCTACTATGCCCCTCTCTGATAAGACTATTGTTGAATTTCAACACCTAATGTTGGCCGACCCGACCTACTATAAACCCGCGCCCGTTGACTTATTGATAGCAGGCGACCTGTTTCCGTACATTTACGACGGTCAAAAGATACCTCCACGCGAACATGGCTTACCTGTTGCCATGAGCTCAGTATTTGGGTACGTCATACTAGGTCAGACTGAACTCGATCGTTCTAATCACACCGCTGCCACCCTATCCGCTAATGATGGTCCTTTTTGTGGATTCTCCATGAACCTCGAAAATATTATGCACTCATTCTGGGAGGTTGAAAATGTACCATCGGAGGTGACGCGTCGCAGCCCGGACGACGAATTAGCTGAATGTTTGTTTGAAAAAGAACATCGTCGGGACCCAACGGGTAGGTATGTGGTCAAGTATCCACTACGGCCATCAGTTGAACTCGGCGACTCGAGCCAAATGGCAACTCGTCGACTACTCAACTTAGAGTCAAAACTAGAGAGGGAGCCTGAGCTGAAAATTCAATATCATAAATTCATGCACGAATATGAGGACCTCGGTCATATGACTTGTCTTGGTGATGTCCAGAACGTGGATTCAAAATACATCATCCCGCATTTCTGCATCATCAAACCATCAAGTACCACAACGTCTCATCGCGTGGTCTTTGATGCGTCTGGTAAGACATCTAATAACGTTTCGCTCAATTCGTTGGTACTACCGGGTCCCAAACTTCAAGCTGATATCAATCAACTCTTAATAAACTTTCGTATTCACGAAATTTGTCTTTCAGCAGACATTTGTAAAATGTTCAGAATGATTGACCTTGACCAAACTCAACGACCTTATCAACATATTCTCTGGCGGTACTCTTTAGATCAGCCTATTAAAGTGTTTGAGTTGAATACATTGACTTATGGCGTAGCTAGTTGCCCATATTTGGCAATAAAGGTGTTACACACTTTAGCGGACGACGAAGCGGACAAGTTCCCAAAAGCCGGTCCTCTTTTGAAAACAGCGTTTTTCATGGACGATCTTATATGGTCTGTGGCTACTGTTGAAGAGGCACTTGAGCTGCAGAAGGAGCTCATGGACTTATTGGAAGCTGGTGGCTTCATGCTCCGTAAGTGGTCTAGCAATTGCCCGCAGGTTGTCGAACATCTAGATGAGGCTCATCGCGAAACGCCAGTTGCATTCGACGATGAGGCGAATTTGTCCATAAAAGTGCTTGGGCTTCAGTGGCTACCGGCATTTGATGCATTCTCCTTCTCTAGTACTCCATCTAGCTCAGTGATTACAAAGAGAACGGTTCTATCCCAAATAGGTCGTCAGTTCGATCCACTAGGTTTCGTGGCTCCATGTATGTTTTATGCCAAATGTTTCATGCAGGAACTTTGGGCTCGCCAGTTAGACTGGGATCAAAGCTTGCCATTAGATCTCGAGACTCAGTGGCAGTTATACATCAAGGAACTTCCATTATTGACAAATTTAAAACATGAACGGCATGTCAAGGTAGTGCATCATACCTACTGTCAGATTTTAGGTTTCTGTGACGCCTCAACTCTTGGGTATGCTGCTGTTGTTTATCTTCGAACTAAGAATGCAGATGGTGACACTAAAGTCAGTTTAGTCATTGCAAAATCTAAAGTCGCGCCTTTAAAGACAGTCACCATCCCTCGTCTGGAACTCATGGCTGCACACTTGCTAGCCAAGCTTATCAAGTACGTCCAATCCATTCTACACAATCGACTTGAGATCAATGAAACATTGTTGTTCACGGATTCTTCCGTCGTGCTTGCCTGGCTCAATACTCCCAGCTACACACTCAAAACGTTTGTGTCCACTAGGGTGTCCAAAATCAACGATAGTGTGCCCAGTGAATGCTGGTATCATGTTAGTGGTGTATCGAATCCAGCTGATATTTGCTCTCGCGGCGCGTTACCATCCGTATTGCTAGCGACACACGAATGGCTCAACGGTCCTGACTGGCTCAATCTTGACCCGGTACAGTGGCCAATCAAAACCATGAGTGAATTCCGTGACTGCAATCCTCCTGAACTTAAGTGTCCCAAGATGGTCCTCGTTTCCACTGAAACAACAGATGATTTACTTTACAATATCACAGAAAAGTACTCTAGCTTCACTAAATTGCTCAACATTGTTGCTCGGTGTTACCAGTTCATCCATAATTGCAGATCAGCTGTTCAGAAGCGTAGATCACTCTCGGTCACTGATCTCAGACAGGCACATGATATTCTCGTAAAATCAGTCCAAAAACATCATTTCTCGAATGACATAGTAACATTATCAAAGGACGGTCACTGCAGTCAATCCTTGAGAAAGCTCAACCCTTTCATAGATTCCAACTGTTTCCTCAGGGTGGGGGGTCGACTTTCCCAATCGGATCTAACTTACGAAAAGAAGCATCCGCTTCTCCTTCCAAAGAAATCTAACTTCACAAGTATCTTAATCGATCACTTTCATAAACTTCATTTACACGTGGGTCCACGCACTCTTCAAAGTTTAATCAATCAAAAGTATTGGATCATTTCAGCGCGTAGTGCTATTCGATCACGTACAAGTAAATGTATGTCTTGCTTTAGGGTGTCTCCTACAAATCGACAACCTATAATGGGTGAACTACCTAAGTTCCGCACTCAAGATATTCATGTCTTTCACACTGTTGGTGTCGACATAGGCGGACCTTTTCCTACCAAGGAGTCAACTCGTAGAAACGCTCACGTATCCAAATCCTATTTGTGCGTATTCGTGTGTTGTGCCACACGAGCGGTACATTTAGAAGTCTTATCTTCTCTGAGTACAGAGTGTTTTCTCGCATGTTTCGACCGTTTTACGGCGAGAAGAGGTTTATGCTGTTCCATTGTGTCCGACAACGGCACCAATTTTGTCTCAGCTGGCAAACAGCTAAAAGAAGTTACTGACTTCCTTAATACTAATTCGGAAAATCTATCCAGAGGCTTCGTCTCTCGTGGAATTAAATGGAGACACAACCCTCCGACAGGAAGTAACTTTGGTGGCCTTTACGAATCTGTGATTAAATCTGCTAAACTACACTTAAAACGTGCCGTTGGTACTAGGGCTCTATCCTTTGAAGAACTAGGTACGGTTTTCTGCCGAGCTGAAGCTGTGCTCAACTCAAGGCCCCTCTGTGCTTTGTCGAGTGATCCTAACGAGTTTGAGGTTTTAACTCCTTCTCATTTTCTCATAGGTAGGGAACTCCTATCGGTTCCAGAGCATGACTTAACGGATTTTTCCGGTTCTAGACTGAATCGTTGGCAGCTTGTCCAACAAATGTCACAACAATTCTGGAAACTTTGGAGACAAGATTACTTACATACATTGCAACAACGGCAAAGGTGGTTGACCAACTGTCGAAATCTCAATATCGGTGATCTTGTCCTTTTAAATTCTGATGCACCATCGCTTCAATCAGTGTTGCCAACTGCTATTGTAAGAAATGCACTAAACAAACCCTAAAATGCACTAGATTTGTGCTAATTTTGATAAAAGAGCACCAAAGATAAAATAAACCAAAAAAAAAAAAAAGTTTTTATTGAGAATATTTAAGTTGTACAAAATTAGATCATCGTCCGAATCAGAGTAGGAATCTTGGTCTGAATTCACGGTTGCTGTGGTGGCTGTTTGAGAAGTTGAGGGACCAGGAGTTGATGAGGGCCCAGGAATTGATTGTTAGAGTTTAAACTGTTTCGAACCGACTTTTTCAAGAACATCCTTCGGAATATCATAATTGTAGCAAGTTTTATTTGATGCTCGTAGCCCATATCGAATATATAATATTGAATTAAGTGTGTGAAGACTCATTCGATTTCGTTGCTTTATTTTTATTATGTTCATCTGGCTAAACACTCTTTCAACATCGGCATTTGAATGTGGTAATACTAAAACGAGCAAAGCAAAATCAACTAATTCTTGGAATGGGTTATTCATTCCAGCATCTTTGTAATGACATACTTCAAGCCAAAACTTGACAATGTCATTGGTGTGAATCCATTTCTAAATGTGTATAGGTATTCCGCCATCCGCCACTGATTAATTATCATATCGATTTCATCTGCAGCTCGGACATCCTTGTTCCACTCTCCACCACAGATTAGATATTAGTAGCTTGTTTTAACCAACGTGTGTGATAAATTGCAGACTTTAAAAATGCACTAGTTATGGCACTAGGCACTGTTATGGAATTTTGAGCGCTAAAACATCAAAAAATGCACCAGATCTAGTGCCGAAAGCACTAAGTTGGCAACACTGGCTTCAATGGGTTTTAGCTCGAGTTTCCAAATTGCATAGTGGACCGGACGGAGTCGTACGTGTAATAAGTGTACGCACTGCCAATAACCGCGAGCTTACTCGTCCTGTTTCAAAGGTGAGTCCTCTCCCGTTGGATCAGGACTCAGAATAATTCTTTATTGTATAATTGTAACCGACATTATGTAAATTCTTTTATGTATGTCTTCCTATTATTCTTTATTTTATTCTACTATATAAAAATACAGTCCACTTGCTATACTATATTTATCCTAAATCAAATACTTAAAACACACACAAACACACATCAATTTTGCATAATTCAAGGATCAACAAATTCAAACCTCACTTATCCTGGTATCGTAACTGGGAAATCCTTGCGGATTTCGGTGGGGGGAAATGTTGGGTTTATTTCTTACTGGCTTGATTTTGAAACGAACCATCTTTCCCGCCTCAACGCGCTCGACCAATCAGACGCGCGGAAATCTACCGCGCTCCGAACGAATGAGCGACAGCGCCCACCTTCAGAGACATCTTGAAACAAACGCGTGTGCGGCTCCGTAAAATATTGAAAAAACTTTAAAATTACTAATTATAAGCAGTGAAAACTGACTAATCGTCTTGTGCTGAGTGCTGTGAACCTCTGCCAATGGATTCCTAGTCCCGGGACAGCGCAAAGCGGTAAAAAAAACGTTGGTAAGTTTCTTCCATATCAAGCCAGCCTTTTGTTCCTAGATTCCAATTAAAAGCTATCGAACCACACAATTATTGTTGCTTCTATATGTGAGAACAATGTAAAAAAAAACTCAAATGACGAAACATTTCAAAATATAAGATTAAAAATACGCCTTGGCAGTTAAGAGATGACCAGTCTCAACCGACGCCGCCCGTTCACGAACATGACGCGTGGATCAGCACCATCTAGCTCAACCATTTTGTAGGAAACCGAATGATCCAACACACGTGCCACCATTGATGAGACATTTAAGTGTGCATGACATGTTCTCAACTGCCATGCTCTTTCAAGTCAACATCAAGAAAATCATAATAAACGGAAACATGGTTCTTACATTTACAAAATTTTAAAGATGCTTCTAAATTATACAACACTATAGTTTGTAATGTATTTAAGAGATTAATAGAATTTTACTACCAAATAGGAATAATATATGGATCTAACTAAGGCTGTTGATAATGTGGATTATTCTATACTAATACATAAACTTGAAAAATATGGTATCAGGGGAAATATACTTGACCTCATTCGATCTTACGTAACGGGCAGAAAGCAATTTGTAGAAATCACACAAATATCCTCAAATAATAGTTACGAGAAAAAATATCGTTCCGAAAGCGAGATAATTAAATACGGCGTTCCTCAGGGTAGCGTGCTAGGACCCCCCTTTTTTTGCAGAATACTTTGCATCACTCACTGACATATCGGATATACATTAAGCCCGAGTACATCCCGAGGACAGCCGAACACATCCGAAGCGGTGTCACTTATGGTAACAGTGGCGCGAGTGCAATAGTTTTTTCCCATCTCAAAAAATGCCCAACGCGCCTAAAGAAGTTTTCACTTGAAAAAATGTTTACATATCGATACTTATCCATCACGTCTGTGTAGCTTCGTCAGCTAATTTAATTTGACCCCGTATAATTGCTGAGACGATTGACTGCTGAGCTGAACTCCTTTAATAAAAATTGGTCCTTGGCCGCTCTGAACAAAATTACTAACAACGTCGCAAAATTGCTCTCACTGTGTAATGAAAAGTTTCAAATGTACCGTTATTATGAATTATAATTTATTGATGAATGATTGAAGGGGAAGACCGAAGAAAAATGAATGGACTGCGTGAAAGATGATAAGGCTCCTTCAAATAGGCGCGACACAAAGACACCGCAAGTCGCGCAACGAGCGATGCCTTTGTGTCGCGCACGATTATGTCGCGTGTCGCGCCTGTTTGTAGGAGCCTTAAAAGGTAAGTAAGTATGGAAAAAGACTTTTTTTATTGCTGAATGGGCCCGCCCGCTCTTGACCTCGATCACGCCTGATGGAAAGCGATGGATGAGGTCTATGATGGAACGAGAGTGCCCAGAAGATGCCTAAGGCACTGGAACTCCCACGCATCGAGGAAACACAGCAGGCTGTTTGACGCCGGACTCCGGTGCGGTCGGAGGGTGGTCGCAAACCAGGCAGGCGTTAAGGCTCCTTCAAACAGGCGCGACACGCGACATAATCGTGCGCGACACAAAGGCATCGCTCGTTGCGCGACTTGCGGTGTCTTTAACCCTACCACCGCAAGGGAAGAATTGGCCAGTCAAATAAGGTGTTGGATGTGACTGTCCAGGATGCGCCGAGCGCTCGGTTCAGTTGAGTAACCGGCGGAACAAACTTCGCCACATGAGGAGGGTTCTTCATGTATCCCAAACACATGTTGCGCTGACCCCAAATAAATTGGAATAAGTCCAGGAGAATCATGACGAATAAATAATTAATTTATTGATCTATTACCCTCACATTAATCAAAATAGCAAACCAAATTAACATAAATTATACTCGTATACAATATACGCGAAACTCTGCAGTCGTGATGGGTGTCGATAAAAATACGATGCAATAAAAAAGATTAGAAAGAAAGAAAGAAAGAAAATCCGTTTATTTGCGGCAAACATGACGCACAAAAATAAGAACACAACAGAAAAACAAAAATAACAATTTGGGAGAAAGTATGCGTCACATCTACGCAAAACGGCCAACGCTCAGCATAATGCTAAATTTGATGTTTTTTTTTCTTAGGGGTCAACGACCGCTGGTAGTGCTGTTACTTGAAATATGCGTTGAGATAATGTGTTTTGTCGTTTTAAGATATTGATACGAATTACGTCTGTGACGTTTACAAAAATAAACGGATTTTTTAAACTGATATTTCAAGTAAATACATTAACAGACCACAAAACAAAACATAAAATTAATTTCTTCTCGTTTTAAGGCTCCTTCAAACAGGCGCGACACGACACGCGACACAAAGGCACCGCAAGTCGCGCAACGAGCGGTGCCTTTGTGTCGCGCGCGATTATATCGCGTGTCACGCCTTTTTGTAGGAGCCTTTATCATTTTTAGATCAACACGTCTATGGAGTTTCGCTATAGCTTATTTAATTTCACCCGATATTAATTTTTATTCACAGCCTCAATTAATTCAAAGCCGAAAAGTATATTCCTTTCCTCAGATACTAAAAAAAAACATTTTATCAAATACATGACCTTTCATATTCCTCTAATATTCATTCCTGGAGGCAAATGCGGTATACTAGCAGCAGCCGAGGCAGAGATAAATAAATGGAAACGACATTCGATAGCTTCATTCAGTTCGGTAAATATTGACAAGTGTCGGCAAATGTAGTGAACGTAAGCGATTATCTACTATCATAGACAACTAATAGGAAAGAAGGAAAATATGGCCGCGAGTATGAATAATCTATAAATAAACTGGCTCAACTGAAGTATACAAATAAAAAAAAAAAATAAAAAAAAAAGAGGGTATTCTGAAATGACGTTCGCTAGGTGGCAGCACTGACACATCAGGACCAGGCATCTGTCAAAGAGCCTATATTTTATTTACGTCATGACGGATTGATGAACGAATGAATGAATCGAATGATGAACGTCATCATATAGCTTATAAATATTGGAAGACCTCTTGTCAAAGTGGTGCCAACTGGTGTCGTAAATTTTCACGAAAACCCTCATTGTATGTTTACTTTGTATTCTGAAGCTGTAAGCCCCGGCTGCTAATCAGATGTTGGTATATTGGACATTTATGGTAAACTAACTGCGCCTCGCGGTTTCAACCGCATAAGTCTTGATCCCGTGGTAATATCGGGATAAAAAGTAGCCTATATGTTAATCCAGGGTGACAGCTACCTCCATACAAAATTTTATCAAAATTGGTCCAGCCGTTTGAGCGCGAAGAAGTAACAAACATACAAACACACACACATACACTCACAAACTTTCACTTTTATAATATTAGTGTGATTATTTAATGTTTTATGTTTCCTAATGTTCCTAAAACGGTGAAAAAAAAATATCGTGAGGAAACCGACATATCCTAGAACCAACGCAACGGTTCGATAACATGTGACATCCATCAACACTCACTGGACCCGCGTGGTGGACGCGTAGTGGTTCTAAGACATGTCGGTTTTCTTACGATGTTTTCCTTCACCGTTTTGAGAGCAGTGGTGATGAAATAATTTAGGTACTCAAAGTAAAGCTCTTGACTGGGTTCAAACCTACAACTTACAACCCGTAAGACGCTGCCGTTCCACTGAGCCACCACTGCTCTGTATTTTCTCATAATACATGAATGTTAATAGTTTAATTTCCAATTTAGGTTTTAATATAAATATTATAAAGAGAGAAAATATAATTATAATTTATAAGTAAGTATTAAATATTTTAATAATTATTTGAGTACCTAATGAATTATTAAATATTATATTAAAAATGTAATATATAAATATATACGTTCATTTATAATACAGCAAAGAGCGGTTAACACCTAACTTCGTTAATTTTAATTACCACTTTATTCTACTTGCTGGTATTCTATACAAACTATTAATTAGTTAAGAACTTAGGTTGAACCTAAAACCACTCTAAATAGAACAATCTTTTATTTTCAATCTCCAAAACAATAGCCATGGAATTTTGGTCTTAATACCTCAGCAAGAAAGTCGTTACTATTTGATAGGTGAGTTTTGTAGCAGTAAATATAGGTTGTATTGCGAAATTTGTTGAGGTGTTCGCGCAAACTACAGAACCAATAAAAAGTTTGGTAGAAATAAAATCAGTACCAAACTACTAGATTCGTTTTTGGGCGTCTCTTAGTGCTTGGCCAGACTGACAGCGCGGGCGCGGCGCGACGTACTCAAACATAAGAATTTCATTTGAGTGTCCATAGTGGGCACGCGAGCGCGGTGAGCGGTGCGGGCTGCTCGGCTTGCTAGCCGCGCGCTGTTAGTTTAATACTATACAATCAACACCAAAATACCATCAAATTCAATTAAACAATCTGCCGAGCCTTTTCCCAGCTATATTGGGGTCGACTTCCAGTATAACCAGATGCAGCTGAATTACAGTATTTCACATGGAGCGACTGTTATCCGACCTCTATAATCCGGGAACTAGTTAACACGATTTTGGGCTTCTGACCCGTAACGACTGTCAAAGATCTACGAATGACAGCCGGGACCAACGGCTTAACCTACTTACCGAGGCACGGAGTGGTCTCGATATTGAATGGATGGTCACCCCGACACTAAGATTAAATTTACATGACCACGGCTGCAATTTTTAACATAATTCCTGTAATTTTTGACATTAATCTTGTAATTTTGACATCTATCTTGTAAATTTGACATAAATCTTTTAATGACAGACATGTAGTAGTAACTTTGACATTATTCTTGTACCTATTTAATTGACATTAAAGTTTTTTGGGAAAAGGGTTCCACACTCCACAGTGGTAGATTTTGAAAACAAACCTTTCAATTTACCCTTGTTAATAACGGATTTTCTATTTAAATTATAAACTTTCTTAAGATTCGGACCTGAGGGTGCTCCCTATTTTATTTTTACATCAAATGTTAGAAGAATGATTCAATTTAAAAGATTAATTTGTAATTTAATGGGCTGAGGTATAATAAATATAGTATAGTATATTTAAATAAATAACAAAATTAAAATTAAATACTAACTTAACTAAAACTATACAGAAACTAAAAAATTGCGTCGAAAAATTCATCCGCATCGCTGTCGACTGGTAATGTACCCAAGAGACTGGCGGCATTACCACGTTGAATCGCGATACTCAGCCTCTGGCCAA
This sequence comes from Luperina testacea, assembly GCA_927399505.1. Classification (NCBI taxonomy): domain Eukaryota; kingdom Metazoa; phylum Arthropoda; class Insecta; order Lepidoptera; family Noctuidae; genus Luperina; species Luperina testacea. The sequence goes on from OV656774.1 coordinate 4,434,177, forward strand.
GGTAAAAGCCAGCTCTTGAGTCACGGGAAGTGTCAACCAGCCGTTTAGATATTTCTTTAAAAAGACCATGAGCACTCGGACCCCACGGCCCGAGGGTTTCAACCCCAAACGGCTCGAAAATATAATTTCCGATAAGGTTATCATATTTTCGCCGCTTGAGGTTTTCCGCAGCCGCAGCAGCAGCGCCAGCACAGCACGCCGAGCCAGGAAGATGGGATGGCGCAAGAGTATCGACACACGTTGCGTCCCAAACTAAAGGCCTACCCACCTTCCATGGAAATAAAGACATACCGTCCGGTCTCTTGCCATCGTCGCGTGCCAAGCCATTGGGTTCTAATACAGCTGGAACGCCGGCGGTAACAAGAGCTCGTCGGATGATGTCATTAATGTTTGCGTGCCGTGCTAAGCGACCCGCACTTCGGCTGCAAGACAGGCCGTGGTGTCCGAGGCTGTTGACATCTTCGCCACAGTGACAGCGATGGGGAGAGCAGCAAGGAGTGCCTAGTCGTAAGGAAGCAGCGAGGCGAAAAGTAGTGTCGTCGAACAAAGTGCCTATGTTCGACGAAGGTAGTGCATGGGCTGAGGTTGTATTCAGAAAAGTTTGAATTAAAATTGGACGATTAGGGATCTAGATTTGAGGATTTTAGTCGGATTAGGTTCAACTATTTAGGATTAAGCTTCTAATCAGGTTTTAATTTGTGTTTTATGTTTTCTTTTTTAAAATAAAATTAAGTGCTTGGCCAGACTGGCAGCGCGGGGCGGGGAGCAGCGCGGGTACGGGAACGCGCGCGATCTGCCTGTCCACAGTCGAGCGCGGCTGCGTTCTGCGTGTTGTCGTGTCCAGTGTTTGTCAAAATATAATATGGACGAAGAAGACTTATTTTTACTAGAAAAATGCTCGAACTAGTTTGAGAACCCCGGTCCCGGCGTGGGCCGCCCGCACACCCACTGCGGCCACTAGTTAGATGAACGAGCTATGGCGTGAGTTGCCCGCGCGCTCCCCGCGCCGAGCAGCCCGCGCCTCTCACCGTACCCGCGTGCCCACTATGGACACTCAAATGAAGTTCTTATGTTTGATTGAGTACGCCACGCCGCGCAAGCCCCGCGCCCGCACTGCCAGTCTGGCCAAGCACTAAAACACGCCTAAAAACGAATCTAGCTGTTATGTTTCATATTGTTTATTTAATAGCTTTTGATTGCAGCTTCGCCTGCGTGAATGTAAGAAATTATGCCACGAGAACGTACTATTGGGATAAAAGGTTATCTTACGTCCCATCCCAGGTCGTGGTGTATCTGTGGGGCAAATGTCATCTAAAGGCTCCTACAAACAGACGCGACACAAAGGCACCGCTCATTGCGCGACTTGCGGTGCCTTTGTGTCGCGTGTCGTGTCGCGCCTGTTTGAAGGAGCCTTACATTATCTGACTATCTGGTGTATTATGTATCTTTTAGTCTGAGCTAAATAAATGTATTTTCTTTCTTTCTTTCTAGGAGTCAGTTTAGCTGACAACAATAAACGAAGGCCAATTCTTGTAATTTAAAACGTTCAAAATCTAATTACAGTCTCATCTCAGCGACAATCAGTGTCAAAAACGTAGGGAAATTAGAGGTATTTCTGACAGATTAAGACTTAGATCAGACTGTGAACGTTCTTAAAATTAAGGCTCCTACAAACAGGCGCGACACGACACGCGACATAAAGGCACCGCAAGTCGCACAACGAGCGGTGCCTTTGTGTCGCGCGCGATCATATCGCGTGTCGCGCTTGTTTGTAGGAGCCTTTACGAGAATTGCCTCTCTGATGTGAGAGATATAAAAACGTAGGTAAAAGGTCAAAAACAAATCTATCCTACTTCAACACTATCGTCTTTCTCATTCTAACTCATAAATATTATTTATGTATCCGTGCCCACCCTGAACCACTTGACCGAAATCCTTACTTTCGCATAGCGACTGTACTGCTCAATTAGCCTTGCGTGGGATCACACGTCTCACGTAATATTAGTAAACACACCTTCCAATATATAAATAAAAGGATTAATAAACGTATTATTGAAATCCTTAGAACGGTCTTTCCTTTGGTGTCCAACCATATACCCTAACTTTAGAACCTATAAAAATAATTATCAAAGTTATTCGACAGACTGTTGTTTAATGCATTCATCCTGATACCACGAGCTCGTAGAGAGGGTATACAGTCCCAACTGTTTGTAAAAATAAATTATTTATTTCATACAAGGCACCTACCAAAGTTTTGTTAATAATGTTAAAAGATGGTAATTGCATAACTAACTTCTGAGTTTATACAAGTTCCTCCCACTTTCACGCTGCAGACAGATAAAATTCAATTCAAGAGGCCATTTGTTCCTTCATCGTGTAAATTCATCAAGACGAAAACTCTGAAGGTTTCTTGAAAATAATTTATCACGACTAACTTTTCTTAGAATTCTCGTCTATTTTATTTATTTGTTCTATCATGATGATATTACAAGTACAATAATTATGAATAATTTACAAAATTTTGCAACTGTAATTCTTGTTAACAATATCAAACACTAAAATGTTGAAATGATAAACTGAAAACTTTTACAGATTTTGGAACAGATTGTTTTTACAATGTAAAAGAATTTTTTGATAAAAGTAACAGTTACCTAAATACAAGATATTAGATGATACTGACATTTTATTATATTACTTTATGTATCTATTATTTCAAAGTGTTCAAATAGATACAGAACTCTAATAACCAATGCTATTAGAAATGTTATAGGCAACTTTTTTTTTTTTAAATAATGGTCTGTGTTATTTTGTTTTCATTTAACATGTTTTAAACACACTGGGCCGCAAAGAAAGCGGGTCGGTAACAAAAACCTCAATAACTTTAAAAATATTGGAGCTTAACTTTATGAAATAAAGACTGTATTATAGACAATTTTATAGCACCTAAATTAATGTCGAAAAAAAGTTCAACATAGTGAAGTTAATTTTGAATAAAAGTAATAAGTAGTGATAGTCCGGGAGCCGGTAGTAGGTACTGAAAGTCCCGTCATAGCGTAATCAAAAAAAAAATTATTTAAATAAATAGAACATAAGTATAGGAATAAATTAAGCTTGGTATGCGTGGATTCCTACTGCCGAAACTATGTGAAAAAAAAAATTAAAAAATGGAAAATTTATTTTACCGTCATCGCGGATATTAATTTTTTTTATGTGTTCGACAGTAAATTTTATTGGCTTTTAGAAAAAAATCTAATAATTCTTCTTTAATCTAATATTGTACTTTTGTGTGTAGCTGTCTTTTTGTGTGCGCCAAATAAATGGCTTATCTATCTATCAATTGAAATTAGCAAAGTCTTACTGCAGCGAACATTTACAAAATGGAACGTACATATACAATGGAAATATACCGAGAAGCTGCACTGGAGGATTTATTTGATTTTGGCATTGATGAGGATTCTTGGCTTTTACGTGGTCGCGTTCAGTCACTACACATAGGAGCTGGAAGGTACAATTATTACTTACTAGCAGCGGCTCGTGGTTTCACCCGCATAAGTGTCAATCCCGCGGGAATATCGGGATTAAAACAATCCTATGTCCTACCCCGGGATGCAATCTATCTCTCTGCCAAATTTTATCGAAATCCGTTCAGTGGTTTAGGCGTGAAAAGGTAAGATATAGACAGACAAAGTTACTTTCGAATTTATAATGTTAGTATGGATTACTTAACAACAACAATATTATTCGAAGAGATCCATTTTAATCAGATTAAGCATTCCATAAGAACCTTTGGCATCACAAGCCGTTTTTGTTGATATTTGGGATCTGTTTCACAAAGAGCAAATCTTTGTGAAACAGATCTCAAATATCAACAAAAATGGCTTGTGATGCCAAAGATTCTTATGGAATACATGCACCTAACGAAAAACTGACCATAACAAAATATTTTCCTATATGCTTTTAATTTTCCAGAAGGATGTTCCAGAGTTCCTTGAGGGGTCACTTGGAAAAATATTATCAAAAGATAAAATGAAATAACATCGGCGGCCAACCGTGGCGGAAGTGGTTTTGCGGTAAGTACCTATACCTATATATAAGTTTTGTAGGGCACTTCTTAAAAACTATTGGTAAAAGGGAATGAAGATTTTTATATGGAGCCTGGCATTAGGCATACCATTTACAATGCGTGCCACGAAAGATGAGACTTGACACACCACGTGGTTTGACTTGCGCAGTACATGATTTTAGGTATCTTTAGCGGTATGAGGTCTGAGTGCGGGACGGGACCGGACGTCATAGGGGCGGCGAAAAGAGCGGGGGAGGCGGGGTCAAGTCTCATCTTTCGTGGCGCGCATTGTAAGTCGCGCTATTTTGTTTTTTTTTTTTTAATAGCGGCTACGCATGAATCCTTTATAAATCGATAGCAGATATATTACAGGAAAACAAACAAAAAATATTACAGGACTAATCCCCGTAAAGCGTCACGTTTCCGAGATATTAATGTTCAAAGTTGAACACGTGATATCTATATTGTTAAAAACTTGCGAACATCTTGTTGCATAAATGTTTGATAATCACTCTGAATGTTTAAAAAAATTGTAAGTTTACTTTTCGGAGGTGATTTGGAGAAGCAGTTTTGGGCAGAAACTGCAAATTCTGTCTTATACATAAAAAACAGAGTAACATCCATCAGGTATTGAGAACTCCTAGCAAAATGTGGACTAGTAGAAAACGTAATTTATAAGAGAACAGATGTGTAGTACCTACTCCCAAACGGCGTGTATATCTGACCACATGTCAACACACCCTCACACACACACACACACACAAACACACACACACACACAAACAACACCCAAACAATATACAACAACACACACACAACACACACAACAACAACACATCAATCAACTCAGCCTATCGCAGTCCACTGCTGGACATAGGCCCACCCAGACTGCGCCACAACACCCTGTCCTCCGCCTTCCACATCCAGTCTACCCCAGCCACCTTCCTAAGGTCGTCCGTCCATCTAGCTGGGGGGCGTCCCACACTACGCTTGCCAATACGTGGTCTCCACTACAGAACTCCGGTTCTTTTCCGTATAAATTAATTCCTGAAAAGTCTTGATATGTAAAGATGGTCACCCATCCACAGACCCACCGCGGCAAGCGTAGCTTAACCTGATCAATCGACCCGTGCGGCTGTTATTACTTAGACACTTATCTGATATAATACCTACGTTTATTATGGAGTGTAACGCTAGATGTCGGTAGCCATCCGTTAAGCCGGCTGTCAAGCCCGCCACGCCCAGCCATGCCAAAGCCATGCCATGCCGTGTCGTCCGGGTGCAGCCAAAGCCACAGCCACAGCCTCAGCCAAAGCCAAGCCAAGCCAAGCCAAGCCAAGCCATGACAACCAAGTACGACACAGCAGCCACAGCAAAGAGGAAGTCAATTGACTAGCACGTCACTTCCCCACTACGTGAGCCTTGCCCCGCCAAATTCCGAGCCGGGGGAGGTGAAGTAGCCGCCAGCCAGCCAGTATTATAAAAGCGCTAAGCGATGGTTTTGTGTACTTCACTCCATGCTAATAATTGTAAGGGGAAACTCTACCCGAATAAACAAGTAAATCAATTACTGTGTGCATAATTTTACCACTGCCTTTATAGGAGGGAGTAAAAGTAGGTAAGTAGGTACCTAAGTAAGCCAAATCTAAACGCTTTCAAGTCCCTAAGACCTTTTACAGGTACTTCTAATGAATTAATCTAAATCAATTGATTACAATCGTTATTAGATTCGCGTTTGCACTTGACATTTTCTAAGATAAGGGTCCAATTGTCTCTACTATAGTCTAGTCAAGGAAACTGTAGGTATTCGAAAAAAGAACTTTATTCTGTTGAAATTAAGTTCAAAATTGGTTTATTATCGAGCGAACACCTAATAAATTGAATTTCGTTTATTTGAATAGTTGGAAACTTAAAATGTAATGGGTCTTCTGTTAACATTTATTTGGTACTAGCTTCTGCCTGCGACTTTGTCCCCGTGAAATTTCATGCTCCTCCGACTTTCCTCGTCGCATTGCATCGCCTGCCCGCGCTATAACTTCGTTTTCACTTGGCGTTGTTTCTGACTTTTTTCCTTTTACTCGGCTCCTAAGGGTTCTAGCGTGATGTTTAGTAGCCTTAAGCCTTAACCTTCCTCAAGAGTTGGGCTATCCTCATCTGCCTAGCCTTTTCCCAACTATGTTGGGGTCAGCTTCCAGTCTAACCAGCTGAATACCAGTATTTTACATGGAGCGACTGCCTATCTGACCTCCACAACCCAGTTACTGGGTACACTGGGCACTGGGCACTGGGTATACTTTTTCTTTTTCTTTCTTTCTTTCTTTCTTTCTTTAATACAATACCCCTTGATAAGACTGGTTGTCAGACTTTCGGGCTTCTGACTACCCGTAACGACTGTCAAAAATCCACGAATGACAGCCGGGACCAACGGCTTGTCGTGCTTTCCGAGGCACGGAGACTATGAAATGATAAAAGATTTTTTCATATCCTTGTTCGAACGCGTTGTTGCGTCGACACAGGGCGCCTTCTGGGTTTCCGAACAAAATATGAGTGACATAATATTAACGCTATACGTGACGCTCACATATTCGCGCGAAGGATCTATTTGGTTATAAAGCGGGGGAACGCAATGAATATTGTCAAATAGTCAAAATGAACAGCATGTCTGCATGTTTGTGTGTGTGATTCGTTTGATGGGTATCATTCGAAGCGTGCCTTCTACTAGTGACGTGACGACGCGTGTATAACTTTGAAGCGAAGTCAAAGTCAAATCATTTATTTCAAATAGGCACATTAAAGGCACTTTTGAACGTCAAAACTTACAGTAAAATTGAATTGATTCTAGTCGCCCCTTCCAAAAGGTAGTTTTCGTATGGAGAAGAATGGGCAAGAAACTCCACCGTTACTCTTTTAAAATGTTTTACAAGGTTTTGTATACATAATATATGAAGACGATGCAACTAGAATAAAAGAAGTCTACCCAAAAACAAATAAAAAGAATTAAAAATGAAGCATTTACATGTAAATCAATTATGTGATAGATACCTACATGGTGCGGTGCTCACATTTATTTACAAATTATTTACAAATATTGGAAAAGTCGATGATTTGTCTAGAATTTGAACTAGTGTGTGAGTTACTGTCGTCACAGATTGTAAAAATCAATGACATAATTTTTTTTAAATATAAATAAATTAGGAACCAGTTTGATTTTGTTAGAGACACTAGATTGTCCTATGGAGCAGGACCAGCATGTTTCCAAGCATTCTTATCTTGGACATAATCCTCTAATTTATAATATCCTTGTTTACATAGTGTACTTTTAATATGAGTTTTAAATTTTCTTTCATTTAATTGCAATATGTCACAAGGTATTTTGTTGTAAGCAAAACGAAGATGGAATGAAAACATCGGAATCGCTACTAAACTAGGCCATCAATCTTTCATTTCTAGAACTACAATTCACCTCTTCCATAAGCTGTAATTTCGTTGAAATTGAGAAGTTTAATGGATAGCGATGGATAAGTAATGATTCGCTCTTTGAAGTATTTAGCGAATAATTATTTTTAGTCCAACTTTTAACTTTTTTTTTTGCCGATCTATGATCCTCGTATTTCTTACTTTTGTCACAAACAATATCGTTTTTTCGCGGGGTTCTATAAAATTATGGTTTTGAGTTGTGAATTTGGGATACATTACTGTTTACCATTTCATCCGAAAGACGTCCACTGCTGGACATAGGCCTCCCCCAAGCACATCCACTTCGACCGGTTCTGTGTTTCTCGCTAACGGGTTCCTGCGGCTTTCACAAGATCGTCGGACCACCTTGTGGGAGGCCTTCCAACGCTACGTCTCCCGATGCGCGGTCGCCACTACTTTACAATAAAATACCTTGTGATATATTGCAATTAAATGAAATAAAATTTAAAACTCACATTAAACGTACACTTTGTAAACAAGCATACTATAAATTAGAAGATTACATCCAAGATAAGAACGCTTGGATACATGCTGGTCCTGCTCCATAGGACAATCTAGAGTCTAGACAAAATCAAACGGGTTGCTAATTTAATTGTAAATTTATAATTATTATTTTTTATTTTTTTATTTAAATTGATTTACATTCTGTAACTACTTAACTCACACCCTGACTTATTACTTGTATTTTTTATTTTATTTTATTTAAATGAAAATCGTTTACTTTTACCATGTTTGTAAATATGTGAGCACCATGCATCTATCAGATAATTAATTTATATGTCATGATTTCATTTTTTAATTCTTTTACCTATTGTGGTATAGTAATTTTATTTTAGGTGCATCGTCTTCACATATTATTATGATATAATTAATGTATACAAAATATTGTAAAACATTTTAAAAGAGTAACGGTGGAGTTTCTTGCCCATTCTTCTCCATACGAAAACTACCTTTTGGAATGGGCGACTAGAATCAGTTCTATTTGTTGTAATTTTTGACGTTCAAAAGTGCCTTCAATGTGCCTATTTGAAATAAATTCTTTGACTTTGACTTTTGACCACTCAAGAATCTTTCGACCCCATCGGCCATCTGTTCTGCGAGCAATGTGCCCTGCCCACTGCTACTTAAATTTGGCAATTCTTCGGGCTACGTCGGTTACCTTGGTTCCGCTGCGGACTGTTACTGTTAGGCAAGCTTATTGATGTCGGCAAAAATAGAAAAGTAATTTGTGTTTCATTATTGTCTTATATCTATGATAGCCGGAATTTAATTTATTCTCGTATCGTCGTCTCCACATTCCTATACAGCGCTTAGTTCTGAAGTTATTCCAATAATCTCTTTAACTTTCTTCCATTTTAATTTGCAGTCTTGTTGGCAAGGAAGTTTTGATGTCTTCAGACACACAGTCAAATTTTGGTACCCAAATAATAATTTGGAACAAAGTTGAATTTATACACGAACAGCGAAGAAACTTGCTTCCATTATATAATCTAATTAAGGATAATGTAACTTTGGGGCAAAAGTTCCGTTTGCCAAGTGTAGGTACCTACCTACAAGCTGACCAAGATAATTTTGGCAATTATTGTCAGTAGGTAATGTAAGTACCTAGTAACGTTATCCGTAGGTATCAAATTTTTAGACGGACTTGTACGATACCTACTAAAAGCGAATTTCACCAATGAAACTTTCAAACAGGCGCTTCACGTGATAAAACCGCGCACAACACAAAGGCACCGCTCGTTGCGCGACTTCCGGTGCCTTTGTGTCGCGCGCGATTTTATCGCATGTCGCGCCTGTTTGTAGGAGCCTTTGTAAGGACGGAATTTAAAGACAATGAACATCTCGAATGCTGGTTAGACACTGCATATATGGATGAAATGGATCAATCCATTCAATGACAATATAAACACATACCCTTACTTACAAAACCACACCTATTATACCCGCATGAGTTTGGGTACTTGAGACCCGAGCGACCCTTTCCGATGCCCGCTCTGTTTCTGTTCCTGCTCTCGCCATCGGCGCCTTAGGGATGCTACTCTCTAGGCCCGTCAACGAAGATACGGGCCCATTCAAATGTAGTGCATAACTTCGTAGTGAACCCTACTCCCGAATAATTAACTTTTTCGGATGGGCAAATACACATCGCAAGTTCTGTCAAATTGTGTTGTCATTCTTTCTTAGGTCGGGCCCCAAACTATTCTTATGTGTCTTATGTCAAACGGAGTGACATCCGACTTCTTTGGAAACGCCCGTAGCTTCGAAGCTTCGATCGTTACTACGGGTTTCGGGCTTAGAGTGTAGGTGCTCAGTACTGCACGCTTATACGTCGTCCGAGCGAAGTTTCAAGTTAACTCTTGCGGGTTGGTACATTGTGAAAGTATTGACTGATCCTAAACAAAATAATTAATAATACCTACACTAACAGTGCTAGTCAAGCATTAATTGTTAGACAAGGTAGGCAAACTTGTCAGACTCAACTCCGTTTGAAGGACTTTGTTTTATTTCAAGCAAATATTGAAGTAAACAAGTAGGTATGTAGGTATTGTTGGTGATGATAAATTGGTTTGTGTGCCTTTGGATATTGTAATAAATTAGACTGGTGCGAAAACCGTCCAAGTTGATAAATTCATTGACTATTTTGAGCTCGTCAAAAACAATAGAACCTCTGCAGTGATTGGAGAAATTGACGTTTTAAGTGCTTCTAACCTTTGTCGAACTTTAATATTGTTCTGCGAATGGATGTATTTAGGTGCCTTTTAGAAGGTATAGGTTTGTTATTAAATAACTTATGTTTTAGTTTTGATTTTTTAGGGTTCCGTAGCTCAAAACGGAACCCTTATAGAATCATTTTGTAGTCCGCCGTCCGTCCGTCCGTCTGTCTGTCTGTCAAGTCCCTTTATCTCGGGAACGTGTAGAGGTATCGAGTTGTTGTAAATTAAAACCATATACTCAGGTCTACAGTCCCTTGAAGCTGTGAAAAATCAAATGCCTAAGTTAACGTAAAAAAAAAACGTATATTTCGACACTCTCAAGGGAATAAAAATTTATAGGGTATAGTATTTATGCTTACTTACACTTTACTTTCATCACGCATAATACTATTTATCATCCTTTTTATTTGTTTATATGTTTACATTATACTTTTACTCAATTTTCATGTTGTGACACGTCAATTGTCAAACTGTCAGTTACTTTTTAAATGTCTTTCTAGTTTAGTCTATGATAATTACTCTTTGGTCTAAATAACTTAAATTATTTTTATCAATATGTTTAGCTATTGTATTATTAAGATTATTACGATTGTTTAGTTTAAATAACTTAATTTTAAATTAGATTTATAATATTCTTTACGCACTCGTGGATGTCTTGGCCGACCACACTTGTCAGATGAGATGATGGCCACAAAGAAGGAATCTGATATTTGAAAAAGGAAGACTACTTGAAAACGAGCTCACGAACAGCTGGAGGCTGCTGGCATTCGAGTCTTGGGACTGAGACATTAAGCATCAGAAAACTGCTTGGTTTTGCTGTGACATCTTGTACTGCTTGGTTCTGCTGCGACATCTTCGACTAACCCAGGGGATCCAGCTAAAGATTCCACCTGGGACCTTCTACTCCTAATCTTCGCGAGCTAACCTCGTATAACTTGCTACCCTGACGTCTGATTCCCGTTCCTACAGTGCTGAGCTGATTCCATAACGTGAACTATAAAACTCCAGAGAGTGCGCGCGTGTGTGAACTATAAACTTCCGAGAGTGCGTGCTAATTAGTACTTTTATAACTAGCTGTTTTTATAACTTTCTGTATTTATTCTTCCCTAATAAAATTTATTGGACGGTCTGCTTACCCTCTATTTTAATAAGGTACGGATCGTTACAGTTTGGCGCCCAACGTATATATAACTCGAACTCACCCCTTTTTCTAAATTCTAAAAATAACTAGCACTAGGTATCTCATTTTGAATTCCTTATTTGGCTTAGTCTTTTCAATAATAACTAATTAACTTATTTTTCTTCTTCAGCTCTCTTCTTGAAGACTCCTATAATCGACTCAACACTTCTTCATACTGAACATCATCTTATACTTCATTCTCATACATCCCACTACCGAAAGGTAGTTGGCATCCATTCTTCGCTTGTCAGTGTTCTTAAAACCATTCGTGGTCACTTACAAGTTGGGGTTTGGCTTACTCTACGACGTACTATTGGACAATATCCCGTAGTCGTTTCCTCCTACACTTTACTCTTTACAATACATCACTACACTGCACCCCACATACTTGCACACTACTGCGTTTACCTATTGGTAATCGTACTCAGTCTTCGCTTGGCGTGTTTTTAAAACCACCTCGTGGTCACTACCAAGTTAGGGGATTGAGACACTTCACGACTGAAACAGGAGAATATCCTGTGGATGTTTTTACAAACCTATACATCTACACAACTCCTATAACAAATACTCCACTATCCTCCTAAACACTTATATAATAATATATTTATACTTATATCTGGGAATCATACTGGAATAAGTATATCGTGGGCTCTCAAAATATTTTTCTAATTGTTATTGTTTGACATTGGTTGCTAGGTAACAGGCCATAGAGCATTGGCATGGAGCACTAGTCTTTTTGCGCGGTGGCAAAAGTTGGTACTAAACTTTATGCATTAGTTCCGAATTTCACCACCAACACTTAAGTTTTCATTGGTTTTCGATTTTTAATTTACTGTGTCATTTATATACACTTTTGGACCGTATCCAACACTCAGACTCTCTTGACGTTTTACTCGGAGCTTTCTGTCTACTGTTTTATGGGAGCTGCCCTAGCGTTTTTTTGACTGCGGTGTTTCGGTTCAGATTTAACCCCTCTATCCCTCCTTGCCTCTTAACTCTTAACACTCTTGAGACGACATTTGAGTCCTTTTTAATATTCGAGTTTTCTTTAACTCTGACCCCTCTCTTAACTCATGACACTCTTGAGATGACACTTGAGTCCTCGAGTTTTCTTTGACTCGGACCCCTCTATCCCTCCTTCCCTCTTAACTCATAACACTCTTGAGACCTTTCTAACATTCGTGTTTTCTCTAACTCAGATCCTATAGACTCACATATTTTTACTCTTTTACATTCGTTTGCTATCCCTATATTTGTACTTTTTTTATTTTCGTATTATACTATATTCATAACTCATCCCTTTCTTCTTTCCTTCCTCTATAATAGAGTTCCTTTTGATTTATTAAAACTCTATTTGTTTTTTAATTCATTCATCGGTTCTTAAACCATTAAAAGATTAATTTTAATCTTTCCTATAATCTATTCTTTTCTACAAGTTAATATGATAACTTGTCTATTTCTATCAACTCTAAAAGTTGATTGGAGCGGTTGACAACTCCATATAAATAAGCCCTTGTTGACTATCGACTCTAAAAGTTGATTTTCTGTCTATCGACTCTAAAAGTTGATTAGGAGCGGATTACAACTCCTTTAAAAATAAGCCTTTGTTAAATCTTTATATTTTCATCTCATTAGTGGTTTTAGACGCGAGCGGATTACAACTCCTTAAATAAGCCTTAAAGTTATGATTTATCAGGTTGAGTAGTGATCATTGAATGTGAATCCTACCTGACCTAACTTCGTAAGATGTCAGTGTGTTTGAATGAGTTATGTAAGTTTTGTGAATGCTGTAATATTTTAACTTTAGCAAAATTTTTGTTCTAGGCCAAAAATTTTCTCGGGGTCGTTGGGGAAATATAGTATTTATGCTTACTTACACTTTACTTTCATCACGCATAATACTATTTATCATCCTTTTTATTTGTTTATATGTTTACATTATACTTTTACTCAATTTTCATGTTGTGACACGTCAATTGTCAAACTGTCAGTTACTTTTTAAATGTCTTTCTAGTTTAGTCTATGATAATTACTCTTTGGTCTAAATAACTTAAATTATTTTTATCAATATGTTTAGCTATTGTATTATTAAGATTATTACGATTGTTTAGTTTAAATAACTTAATTTTAAATTAGATTTATAATATTCTTTACGCACTCGTGGATGTCTTGGCCGACCACACTTGTCAGATGAGATGATGGCCACAAAGAAGGAATCTGATATTTGAAAAAGGAAGACTACTTGAAAACGAGCTCACGAACAGCTGGAGGCTGCTGGCATTCGAGTCTTGGGACTGAGACATTAAGCATCAGAAAACTGCTTGGTTTTGCTGTGACATCTTGTACTGCTTGGTTCTGCTGCGACATCTTCGACTAACCCAGGGGATCCAGCTAAAGATTCCACCTGGGACCTTCTACTCCTAATCTTCGCGAGCTAACCTCGTATAACTTGCTACCCTGACGTCTGATTCCCGTTCCTACAGTGCTGAGCTGATTCCATAACGTGAACTATAAAACTCCAGAGAGTGCGCGCGTGTGTGAACTATAAACTTCCGAGAGTGCGTGCTAATTAGTACTTTTATAACTAGCTGTTTTTATAACTTTCTGTATTTATTCTTCCCTAATAAAATTTATTGGACGGTCTGCTTACCCTCTATTTTAATAAGGTACGGATCGTTACAAGGGTACCTACTTCTCGTTGACCTAGAATCATGAAATTTTGCAAGAAGCAAGATCATGTAGCACAAGTAAAGGAAAAACTCCGAAAACCGTAAATTTCTAGGTACATTAAAAAAAAATCCCGTGATAAACTATTTACATACCTACAAAGTACGGAACCCTCGGTGCGCGAGTCCGACTCGCACTTGACCGGTTTTTATCTATCAATTTATTTAAGCATACGTAGGTAGTGTTAATTTTAAACTAAAAACAGTTAAATTAATCCTTTTTTACATGGAACAGAGCGGATAACACACAAATGCACTTCAAAGTGCCCACTGGCGGCACGGCAAGGGATTTTTATGCATACATAATCAGCCTATAATGTTCCCACTGCTGGGACACAGGCCTCCTCTCTGTGAGAGGGAGTGTGCCATAATCCACCACGCGGGCCCAGTACGGTCAGGTCATACAAATGAGGAGTGTCTTTTCAAAAGGGTTTATTTCTCATTTTGGAAAAATTCTTTTTTTTTAATGCGATTCGATCCTAACACTATATTCTCAATGATTTTCATTGATATTTTGGTTCTAAACAGCTTATTTCCTTTAGAAAATCGATTACAAAAAGAGCCTTCCGCGTCAAATAGACTTATATCCATAGCATTTTAGTCAATTTAATCAATTTAAATATTCTCTTTCAAAACAGCTTAATTCTAATAGAAAATTGTTTTTTTCTAATATTTACGGAACAAAAGGGCTTATATAATTTGTATATAATTATGTACACTGCTGTCCTTTTTGATGCTTTTTTCCCCATTTAAGTTTTTGAACGGATACATCACACTTGGCTGTTTGGCTTATTATGAGGCCCTTGCTTATTCTATATTAAGTTAATAAAAAAAAACGAATGTCAAACGGTGGAAGATTTTAGGCGCATTATTTTGCTGTCATAACGGTTTTATTTTACAACAACAGATGCCATTATAATACACTAATCAACTTTATCTAAATATAACTAACTTAAAAATACTGATAAATTTATAAACTAAAACTAACTTAAAAATAATATTAAATTCATAAATTAAAACTACAAAATAAAAAACGTCCTCTAAAGATCTGTCCTCTTTGTATGCTCTTACCATCTCTACGCACCACGCCACACTAGGCTCTAGAACGGCGGCGGTACGTTAGCGGTCACAAGGGTCCGGCGGATGACGTCATTGCTGTTATTGATTCTTTGTTTCATCGACGTTTTTATTAAAATTTCATTATGAAAGGGTTTTATTAGTACAGATCAAAACAGCTTATTTCCAACAGGTACTAAACAAAACAGCTTAATTCTAAAAGTCTTTGTCAAAAGTGCTTATTTCTAAGATACAGCCTTAAATATATATTTTCGTGGGGTCGGTAAAAAAAAACTAACAGTGCTATAAAAATCATGTCAACATTATGTAAACATAGTATTAAAATTCAAAATACATTGAATGTTCAAATCATTGTTTGAAGTTTTTTTGATTTTCTGAAAAATATGTTAGTGATGAAATAAGCCCTTTTGAAAAGACACTCCTCAAATATCATTTGTTCCGTGCGGGAATCGAACCCGCGACACGTACGCAGCGCAGCACCGTGCCGTCGATATATGAAGCAATGGCTTAGCAATATCCTTTAAACTGATATTCAGATTGTGATTGCTAGTGTGTTCCGTAATTCGGGTGCTGCTTCTTAACATAACAGTCGAAATATCTAGAAATAAAAAGGAACACAATTTAATTTAATTAAATGATAGGACTGTATGTCAACGGTTCAATGCGAAGTAATTTTTCATGCAAAACCAGGGCCGTCTTTACCCGAGGGTGCAAGGGGTGCGTGGCACCCGGGCGCAGGGTAGCCTGTGAAATTCAAAATTACTATTTCATGAAATATCAATCAATAGGGATATAAGAACTTGGAGGGTTATATATCAATACAACCCTCTAAGTCAATTGCAAAACACTGACCTGAAAATTGCAAAAAACGTATGAAATAACACGTAAAATTGAATTTCGCGGGCTACCTTGGTGCTTCTCCCTAAAAATTGGACTCCAAAATCAAGTTTTTTTTGTTGTCAAAAACAAACAGCCCAGACTGTTTTTCGCACCCCGGCGCCCAATATGTTTATGACGGCCCTGTGCAAAACGGATCATTATCCTGTAACTTCCAAAACAATACGGTTGGGTTTCCTGCGAATGTATCAGAGAGAAAATAAATATAAATGATACGGCTGCACATTTATAAACATGTTTGTTCATGTCGGGTCCAATTACGGAACGAGGATCTCAAAGGATTGTATTTTTTTATTCGTAACTTTTGTTATTTTTTATTCGCAACTTTTGCTAAAAAATTAAAATCAGTGCCTATTATTAATTGTGAATGCGTTTCGTAATAAGCCCGGTACAGAATCCTACTAACATTAATATAATATTTTACAATTCTACTAATATTATAAATGTGAAACTTTGTGAAGATGTTTGGATGTTTGTTACTCAATCACGCGTAAACCGTTGAACAGATTTAGATGAAATTTGTTAGGGAGGTAGCTGACACCCTGGAAACACATAGGATAGTTTTTATCTAGATATTCCCCCGGGACCGAAACTGACGCGGGTGAAACCGGGGGGCACTGCTAGTACTATATAATCAGCCTTTAATGTTCCCACTGCTGGGACAAATGCCACTTCTCGGTTTGAGGGAGTGGGCCGTAATCCACCACGCGGGCCCAGTGCGGGTTGAAATATTTTTTTTTCTTCCAACATTCATTTTATCATGGCTGTTTAGCCATGATTAGCTGTGGTCTACTAGTATGGAATTGTTTTGATGGCCATTCCAATGAATAGTCTCAAATCTACATGTGGGAATACTTCAGTTCCTTTGATCGAGTTCCAGTACCTATGTGCCATAATATCTTTTGAAGCGTTTTATAATGGTCTATGTCTTGGAGTAGATCTCTGGCTAGCGAGTCGCTGTGGTTGTTGAGTCTGTCTTTGTACTTTTTGCTATAGTTGTTTACTTTTTCTGTAATGGTCGGCATTTCCAGGTATTCGCGTATTTCCGAGTTTCTTACAAACCAGTGTGCGCTGGAGATAGTTCTTAGTGCTATATTTTGGAAGCGCTGGAGTATTTCAAGGTTGGAATTGCTAGCCGGTCCCCAGAGCTCCACTCCATAGGTCCAAATTGGCTCTATGATGGCCTTGTAGACGAGCAGTTTATTGCTGAGAGAGCTGTGATTTTCGGCCCAATAGCCACGAATTGGGTTGGCTATTGGGTTGAAAGATGTCGCATTTTTTTTAAGTCCATATTGGAAATAGATGTCCGTAGGTGTGTCCGTCGCATCACAGATAGGAGCCTTTCTGGCCTCGCACAGGTCTTTGTGTTTTTTTCTGATTTAAGTGTAACTTTTTTAGTTTTAAATGCTCCCTTTTTAGGGTTCCGTACCCGAAGGGTAAAACGGGACCCTATTACTAAGACTCCACTGTCCGTCTGTCTGTCACCAGGCTGTATCTCATGAACCGTGATAGCTAGATAGTTGAAATCGTCACAGATGATGGATTTCTTTTTCCGCTATAACAACAAATACTAAAAACAGAATAAAATAAATATTTAAGGGGCGGCTCCCATACAACAAACGTGTTTTTTTCGGCATTTTTGCCTTGTGGTACGGAACCCTTCGTGTGCTAGTCCGACTCGCACTTTGCCAGTTATTTTACTTTCTGTATTTCCTGTGTCCCAAATAAAAATGTTTCCTTTCTTTCTTTTTTAAGTAGAAACAGACGCCAGTACATCCAAGCTACCCGAAACTATCAAATTTTCTCAATCAACCTTGAACTTTATGCTAAAGCGATAAAGTTGAAAATCTATTAAAGAAAGTTGACAGATTGTAGTAGGTTGATGTGCTGGCGTCTGTACATAGGTACCTAATAAAGAATATTATATTCTATTCTACATTATGTCTGGTCCATTTGTATTCCCTTATTCGTGAAAACAGCTGTACTTGCTATTTGCCCGGTTATCCCCGCGTGCGACGAGGCGAATTAAATTAATGTTTTCAAATTCGTCGAAATTTGAGACGAGGAGCAACAATGTGTATACAACTTATTTGAACGTATAGTAAGTACCTAGTACCAACACCGTGGCTTAGACGGGAGTTTGTGTTTGACTTAGAACATAGAGCCTCTTGGGTCCACAATACCTGGCTTCGTTTATTTATTGAAGTATCTACTTGAGTAAGCAATCAATAGGTAATTCGTTGAATTGGCGTTATTTTTGAGTTCATAGGTAGGTACGGGCACCGAAGGAGATAAGTAGGTAGGTACTGTAGCCGTTGGGAGCTTCACGATATAATTGAAAGAAGCATCGACTTGAATAAAAATATATTCACGACTTTACATTGTTATATTACTTCTAGCGCTCCCTACCTAAACAAAAACTACTTAATAAAAATACTTGACACTTGCTTGAACCACTTGAACGTTCGAATGGAACACACCGGCAATTATAACCAGCCTGTATTTGCTGCTAAAGGTAGAGCTACAGTCTCTACAGTACCTAACCAGTGTCGTCGGATATACTTAGTTAAAGTTTAGTAAGAAACCGAAGGATATGTTTTCGAATAACAGTGGTACTCCAGGGAGTGCCGACAGAAGTGAAAACTTGAAAAAGCATAGTAATTTTATAAATACCTATGTTTTGATGGTCATTCTTCCCAAAGAAAATGTACCGCGCGTTGATGTCTTTATAATGGCCAAAACTTAAAACAGGTGTCGGTTACGATAACAGTGTCGGGAGTTCAATGGTTATTTCCCATCTCAAAAAATGCCCAACGCGCCTAAAGAAGTTTCCAAAGTTTTAAAAAATAATTTAATTAATAGAAAACAAATACCACAACACCCCTCGTGTTTTATCCATGTAAAATACTGGTATAGACGCCAGCACATCAAGCTACTACAATCTGTCAAATTTCTTTAATAGATTTTCAACTTTATCGCTAAAGCTTAAAGTTCAAAGTTGATTGGGAACATTTGTGTTTCGGGTAGCTTGACGTGCTGGAGTCTGTACCTTATTCAGCTGTATCTAGATAGACTAGACTAGATGCCGATCCCAACATAGATGGGAAAAGGCTATTAGGCAGCAAAGATTAGATACACTTAGATAACGAAAGAGCAACTACTTCGCGTGCCAAAAATCGCAACAGCTTACGTTCAAAAATCGTAAGCCGCCACTTTCGCACTCAGTTCTGTGTACTGCTGGCTGGGTTAGCGTGAGCGAGTGCGCGAGCTTGTGACGTCATAGTAGGTAGTCAAGAAATGGCACGTTTGGTTTTCAAACAGTGATACTTGCGTTATCTAGGTCAATCTATAAGCCTCATAGTCCTCAGGTAGTAGTAATCGTATTACCAAGTCACTGGGTTTTGGAGGTCAGATAGGCACTCGCTCCATGTAAAATACTAGAATTCAGGTGCATCCGGTTAGACTGGAAGCTGACCCCAACATAGTTGGGGAAAGGGCTGATGATGATGAGGTAGCAATCATTGGCAGACCGAGAATTGTTGCTGAACAGTTTCCCCATGAATACAGTACCTACGGCTGATGAATTAGCAGCTAACTTTGTGTAGAAAGTTGCGCAATAACACTTTTCAGGAACGAAAAGAGATGTCATGCGCGAATGACATGGAAATGAGAGGACATACACGAATGTCGGAGAGCCTATGTTTAAATAAATAATCTTTATTGCCAGTTTTACATTTATCACTTGGTATATAACATGATACATTTTGTCATATAAATTGTAGGCTCATACAGAGTTAACATCTGACTGCAAACTGAGATTAAGTTCCTTATCACACTGGCGATTTGCAAGCGAGTCTAAAGCGAGACGAAAAGCGCCGTTTTGTTCGCTGCGCACTCGCCTCGCTTTGGACTCGCTTGCAAATCACCAGTGTGATAAAGGCCCTAACAGTGTAGGTACTATAGACAGAAAATAAATATTTTATACAGACACTAAAATAAACTAATTTAAGAGAAAACCATTTGTTTAGTGTGTGTGTGTGTGTGTGTGTGTTTGTGTGTGAGTGTTGTGTGACGCAGTGTTGTGTTGTGTTGGAAGGTATACAACACAATACTACCGGTTTAAGCCGGCCATGATTCTTCCATCGTATTCTACAGGGCTACACATGGCAGTAGCTACAAATGGCGTGCAAAGAGGTTAGCTATTATGCTATGGCAATATTACACAGTACGTTACCCGGCCGTAAGGCTGCCTTTCTACCAGAGATGAACGAGGATGCGTGGCGAGGGATGTGTGTAAAACTAACCAATACCAACGCTAACTTAGTTCAAGCTATAAAAATGAAGCGATGTTATTGGAAGGTTTCACACACATCCTCGCTCATCTCTGGTGGAAACGCAGCCTAAATCTGGCTCAAGGAGTTTTTGGTTTATAAAATTATCAATTTTAAAATTTATTTGAATAACAATATTTTTAAAATCGAAATGTATTTAGCCAAAATACACACATTGTAATAAAATACAATTTTTACACTTCATGCTGGTCCTTAAAAAAAAAGGTATTTAAATCTTCCAGTTGCTCATATTATTACAGATTCAAAAAGAACATAATGATAAAAGTGATTATGCTCTGGCCAACCTGAGCGAGCGGGGGTGCAGGATGCCGGGCGAAATTCGCTCGCTCCGATTATTATGTCAACTTATGGCAGATTCCTATAATTTACAGATGTTATTGTTTAATACTAAGTCTCTTGTATCTTAAACAATTTTAATAATGAAGCAAAGACCTCATACCTTTGCATAGTAGACCCATAAGGAATTAGCTATCAGAGGTAAAAATAGCTTACGAATTTATTTATATGCCCAGTATAGCATTGGTAAGAAAAACGATTTGTTTCTGTTTATAGGAACCAAGCATAAGTTGTATGGAGGTATACAAACTGGCGCGAATTCAAACTCAAAGCATTTATTTCAATTAAACCATTTACAGGCATTTTTGAATTGTCAAAAAGTCGGTCAGTCAGAAGATATGAAGCTAGTTGCCCATTCCAAAGCGTAGGTACCTATGGAGAAGAACGGGCAAGAAACTCCATGGACACTCTTTTAAATTATAGTTTTACAAAAATATTAGTTACATCAATAATGTGAATTTATAATTATATGTGAGAACGATGTAAAAAAGACGTACGCGTTAAAAGTGTCCAGAGTACAGCAAATGGTAAGAAAACAACAATTCAATATTAAAATAATTAAAAATAAGCCGAGGCAGCTAAGTGATGACCAGCCCCAACTGACGGCGCCCGAATAGTGAATAGTGAATAGTCATATCATATGAATTCCTAGCCATTGAAACAATCGATCCACATCCCGCTCGCTTCCTTGCTTCAGTTTGTGCATAGCTTGATTTCATAGAAAATAATTTCATGTAATTAGACTAGATATAATTTACTTGAAGTCAGTCCACCTTTCACTTATCATGACTTCAGTATATGTAATAGAAGCCAGAAAATTGTTAGTATTTAAAACAAACATATTTAATCATTCAGAACCGCCATTGCCATTTCCTTAGATATACTATCCGACATACTGTTCCGTTTCTCAACATCTTGCTCGTCACTTGACCACCAGCTCTCATCATCATCTTGAATAAAACACAGGAACAAATCATCTTCATATGTTGGAAAATAATACTCCGGTTGGTCCCACTTTTCCTTACACAAAACCCAATGGTCTGTTTCTTTTAAATGTTTCTCTAGATTTTTTGAGTCGTCAAATTTTGTTTCGCATGACATGCATTGCTTCATGTGTATCTGACGCCGTATGTAGTTGACGATTTTGACTTTGCGATAGAAGTCCATACCTTCCGTAGTCTTTAAGAATGAGAACTCGTGTGTGTGTTCCATGTGTTCTAGAATTGCGTCATAATCTTTTTCTGTATGTTCACATAATAGGCAGGTAATTAGTAAACCATTCTCCTCGGTCCAGTCTGACCATTCTGGATCACTGTCAACATTCGAGTCATTTTCAAACTCCAAAGCTTTTTTTGTATGTTGAGGTTTATTAAGTCTGTAGTGTAGTTTGTGTTGTTGCTTATCACCAACATAATTAACTAGAAAGTATTTGTCATACTCCTTGTTCTCTGGATTGATCCTCTTGTGACCCTTTTTACGCATATGCTCTTTGAGTATTGTCCGATCTTTGAAGTTTCCTTCACAAAAAATGCATTGTAATTTCTCCAGTTTTGTTGCAATTGTGTTTATTAATTCATCAATGAATATTAAGTTATCTGGTTTAGCAATGTGAAAGTTGTGTTTTTCGTACAAGTGATTCAGGTAGTTGGCTCTGGTTGTTGTTGATATGTTTCGGCAGAAGAGACATTCTCTCACATAGTTTTTATCTTCTCGTTCAAACTGGTGTCTCTCTAACAGCTTCTCTAGTCTTGTTTGCTGCAGATTAGCACGGAGCTCTTTATCTTCAGGATGAATGTCACTGAGTAAATAATATTCCTCATTCTTAGACTTTGTACCATCTGGTTTGGAGTCAAGAAGCATTGTGGTGCAGAAGAATTCCAGGTTATGATCTGTAATTTAAGAAAACAATAATTAGATCAGCAAAATTGATAAATTTTACCTGAAGATAGCTTATTTAATTATTTGTCTACATCTATCATTAGATGGAATAACATCATGCCTGTAATCTCTAAAGTGCCAGGCAGAGGTGCAGCCATAATACCTACCAACACCCACATTACGCCAGGTATGTTTAAGTAGCATTAAAGAGATGACAAACTTATTGCCACCATCTGGGCACAAATCTAGACTCTGGGCTACAACGTACACCAAAATTTTTAACAAGCTTCAGTTCTTAATGTTAAAATTCTAAGAAAAAGTCCAGTAAGTATAACAGGGATTCTTGCAATATACTAGAAAGTCACGTAACTTTTAATCGATAAGTACTAATTATAATAAAGCGGAAGGAATTTGTAATAATAGATAGTATGGATTAAAATATGATGTATGTAAATAACAACTACTTAATACCTAATTAAAATTACAAAATGATATCTTAACTTTACTAAAACTACCTATTCACAAAATAAAAAATATACGCTTCGACTTGAGAACATCGTCCGTTTTATCGTCGGCTAAAAATATGGCGTCGTCGACTGGTAATGTACTCAAGAGACCGGCAGCATTACCAGATTGTATGGCAATGCTTAGCCTCTGGCCAAATTATAATCCAGCCCTTGGGTCACGGGAAGCGTCAACCAGCCGTTTCAAGAGTTCCCTATCGACTAGTATCTTGAACAACTAACCTTTAAATCTCAGTCGCCAATACCGCATGTATTCATTCAAATCTGCGATTTGGTTTACATCAGCTATGACAAGACGGTGCTCCATAAATAAATGAGTTAGTAACTGCTTCTCATCAGCCGGTAAAGTGAAATTTACATTGCACAAAACACATGAACATTCAAACAACTCATCGCTCTTGAAAATTGAAGGATTTTCGTTCTTCTGGTGGAGTGTTAGCGGGCCAAAGAACTCTTTTTCTTTCACTGACATTGTGTGTTTCAAATAGTATTATTTTCCTTTTAGCTACCCTGAGCGATCTATAATAATAAAATTACTATTCACACACTACAGCAGCAGCAGCTGGCGAAACGTCAATACTTAATTGTTTGACGTATTATGAACAATGTTGCTATCCACTGATTTTAGATTTCCCCAACTCCTTGCGAAAATTGCCATAATCTAATAGCCAACCCCTTAATAAAAATAAAACACAAATTGAAGTGAATTAAATTTATGAAACAATAACCTAAGTTAAAATTGCACACAGCATTGAAAAGTGTATAATCTTCACTGGTGTATAAAGGTACCTATGCTTCTTTGATCCTACTTACATTCCATTCGTAACTTTCTTACAACTTTTCCGTGAATAATAATTATACCTAAAGTTCCCTAAACTTTAAAAAGATCTAAGCATATGACAAATTACCTTAATGTGGTAACACAGTGTTATGACAATAACTGACAGCCATCTGACAGCAGTGATATTGACAGTGACACTTCTATGACAACTCTGGGGTGCATGCAATTACTTTTTTTTTATTTCGGTCGCCTGTTTAAAAGGTAGGCATCGATCTATAGACCATTCAGCCTGCATGCAATTACTTTTGTATGTATGTACACACTTCCAAAGGTGACATAGACCGTAGACGGCAGTGGTGTTGCGTTGCGGTTGACAATAACTACAAGCGGCAATGCCTCTGCGGCTATAAATCCAAATTCGACGTCACTAATTCGACGGTAGCGCCACTTTTCTTCACGAAAGTCATATTATGTCAAACAGAAAATACGTCGCTCTAATTATTAGTGACCAGATTAACGATATGCTAGATGCGGTCTCCGTTCGTTCGACTGCTTATAGAAGCAGGGGAAATAATAAATAACCATTGTTAAAAAATACAACTTTCGCTTTATTTTATTTACGAGATGATGAGGAGAAGAGATGTCGATACTTTTTTCTAAAGTCTAATTCGATTGATGTTACTGCTACTAATATTTTTTTAATTTCGGAATATTGTTGCATGCACTTTTTCTCTATCAGAGATGGGATAACCAAAAGCAGAATTATGTAACCAGACAATGTTGTGTATTATGTAACTTGTATCTCGCTAACAAAATTTTCAAAGGCGTTTTATTTTCATGAACTCGCAGAACTCGTCATCTGACTTTTGTCCAACTATGCTCGCGTCAGCTTTTAGCACTACAACTACACATCAGGTCGATAAAAATTGCAGGTGTTCTAGTTCATTTTGTATCAAAATGTAGACCTTTATGCGGCGGGTGATCGCCTATGACTAAGCATTTCCACGATCGATTTTTAGTCACCTGCGCTTAGCCGAATTGCCATTTAGACAGTCGATTTTCACCGCACGGTGGCTATTAGTCACCTATGTCAGTGTAAAGCCCGCATAACGACTGTCAAGGATCAACAATGATAGGCGGACCGCGGCTTAACTTGCTTTCAGATGCATGGTATGAAATTGATGGTCACAGCCGAGCCTTCCTAACCAAAGCGATGGTCGCACGAACATGCAATAGTCGATTTCATTTTGTTAGGCGAACCCGAACGTGTCGTCGCACCGACAGAGGACACCTTCCGGTTTTCCAAACTCAAAGCATTGTCAACTCCAGTGCCTGTAAAATTGGTTTATTTGGAATAACCAATTTTACAGGCACTTTTGAATTATCAAGGGGTCGGTCGGTCAGTCAGAAAGTTGCCCATTCCAAAACGTATGTAGAAGAACGGGCAGGAAACTCTACGGACAGTCGGACACTCATTGGAATCAAAATAATATGGTTACAAAATATTGGTTAAATAATTTTGTTGGAATTACGCATACGAGAACGTTAAAAGAGTCCGTATAAAAAGACTAAAAAAATAACAATTCAAAAATTAAATTAATATAAGCCGTGGCAGCTAAAACAAACAAATGAGTGACATCATTTTATGAACGCGACGATCGCGTGTTCACGCAACCGATCGCTTTGGTTAGGACTCGGCTACCTAAAAAACAAAAGGATAATAAAAAAAAGAATTCTGTTTCTTTATAGTTTTTATTTAATTTGTAGATTATAGACAATATTTATTGTAGCAACTCTATTTATGTACAAAATAATAGGAACTTATAGATTTCTTATGTATTACATAAACGCTACACAATTACTGTTTAGAAAAATGATGCTATAATGCTAAGATTTATTTTATGTTTTTACTTTTAGCTGTAAGTAAAAAACTGAAGAACAATAGGTATAGATCAGATTATAAAATAATACCTATCTAAAATGTAATGTAATTTTGAATTTGAACTTTTGTCACCGCCCGTGCCGACACCCACTCCTTACAATGTTGGTGCTCATAAGACATAAAGTGCGTTCTTTTGGTATAATTATAGGTGGCAAAAGAACTAAGATAAAATGTACTGGATTTAACAGAGTTTTGACCATCTTCCCATTACATTCACAAACATGTTTGTTGGTCAATACACTGACCTGGAAACTGTGAGCGCAGGTAGTAAACATTACATTAAAACAAAATATAAATGCCACAATTAACGATATTACATACAATAAAGTACAATTTTATTATTAAATAATTATTGACCTAATAGATCTAGTTTAAGTACCAACTACATACAATATTATAATATTATTACTTAATAAATATTTACAGTTGTTTTTATTTACGTTGTTTGCACCCACCGCGTACCTTAGATGAGCACACTCGGAATGACAGTCCGTTTCATCAGACAGTTCAACAATATTCATTGCGTTATTTTTGCTGTCAAAGGTTTGAGTTTTTCAAACGTATGAAGCAGTGGTTTTTCTTGTAGCGTCAAAAAAAACAGGTAGTCACACCTTGAGGGCACGGTTGTACGATACCGAAAACTAAGCAATAGCTACAATTTTATAGTCGATCTGAAAAATAAATGCATTATGCCGCAGCGGTAGGCTGTGAGTGTGACATGCAAAAATAACGACTTTATTCATTCGCATTAGAATATTAATGTACTTACACTATAAGGCCGTACCCTAACCAAAGCGATCATCGAGTGCGAGCTTGAGTGACATATGAGCGCGATAATCGAGAAATCGCGCGATTGATCGCTTTGCTTAGGACACGAGGTGAAAGATACACATATTTTAACTGTGCGTGCGAACTAAATGTGTGAAAAAATGAAAATGATCTATCATTTTCATTTTTTCACACATTTAGTTCGGATACTTTTTTTTAATTACACAGGGAGGGGACACCCTAGTAGATGCACTCTCTTTATCTCTCTCTGTTAATCTACTAATACTGTTCCAAAGGTATTTTTGATACGCAGGAAATATGTATGCAAGAGTGCCCGCCAAATTCATTTTTTTGTCACCATTGAGTTGATTGCCTTAGTAATTTTAGCGAAGGTTGTTGTTACAAAAACAATTCGTCAGAATTTTTTACAGAAGAGGTAACATATGCACCTTTACAGCATGCCAATATTTTTGTTCAATGTCAAGTCGGGTGTTGGGTGATTTTGAACCACACAGTCCTTTCACAGTTATTGTAACTCTGACTGCAGCAATCCATCGGCAACCTTTTTATAACTCCACTGTGATTTTCAGACTTGTCAGTAGCAGCAAAATCAACCTTATTGCAAGGAGTATCCACTGTGATTTTGACAGTGATTCAAAATCAGAAGGCCAGCCGGTCGATTCTGTAAAAATCTCACCGTGAAAACTTAGGTGAAGTGAGTTTGTTTTTGCTAGGAATTGACACTATTGACAGCTCACTTCACCTAAGTTTTCACGGTGAGATGGTTACAGAATCGCACTGCAGTTCTCGTCATTTTAAAACGTTCAAAATCTAGTCAAAGTCTCATGTCGGCGACAAACAAATGTCAAAAGTTTGTCAAAATGTAGGGAAATTAGGAGTATTTTTTGACAGATTGAGACAGATCAGACTATGAACGTTCTTAAAATAATACGAGAATTGCCCTCTAAGGTATTGCCTAACTGTTAATGGACATCATCACGCTATTTGAGGGTTTTCGTGAAAATTTACGACACCAGTTGGCACCACTGTGACAAGAGGTCTTCCAATAATATAAAATATTGATGACGTTCATTTCATTCGATTCATTCATTCGTTCATCATTCAGTCATGACTAAAGAAAATATAGGCTCTTTGACAGATGCCTGGACCTGACGTGTCAGTGCTGCCACCTAGCGAACGTCATTTCAGAAAACCCTCATTTGATCTGTCCTGCGAACGGTCATGGTACGAGCCTAGCTGAAGCTTCAATCTAGCATACATTCTCTCTTGTATAACAAAAAGGGATGTCACAATTAATCATCTTTGCAAGAAATCTTGGTATCCACATACAGAGTGTTGTATGGCACTGAATAGCCTTTGTTCGAAGCGATCACTTGAATGGCGTACTTCCTCCCAGCCTTTAACCCACCAATTTTCTGCATAATAACTCGGGCTCTGAAATAAAAACAGTTTTTTAATCAATACTTCTCTAAAATTGTCCTTTTTGGAGCCATATTAGATGCTTAGTTAAATTATTATGGGAACATTTTGAAATAAAGTCTATTCAGATCCAAGCAGCCAGTAGTAACGGCCCCGATTTACTAGCTGAAACTAGATGTGGCCGCACTTCGGCTATTGGCCGTGACATATTCTAACTAATAATATAAATGCGAAAGTAAGTTTGTTTGTTACTTTTTTTCGCCGAAACCACTGAACCGATCATCCTGAAATTTTGCATATATACGTTGTCTGGTGTATAGAAACGGACATAGGATTTCATTCCGAAAAAGTGGTGTTCTCGAGGAAAACAACAATAACGTTATTTTGACCTCGATCACGCCTGATGGAAAGCGATGGATGAGGTCTATGATGGAACGAGCGTGCCCAAAAGATGCCTAAGGCACTAGAACTCCCACGCATTGACGAAACGCAGAAGGCTGCTTGACGCCGGACTCCGGTGGGAGGGTGGTCGCAAACCAGGCGGGCGTTAGCCCTACCACCGCAAGGGAAGAATTGGACAGAGCGCTCGATTCAGTTGAGTAACTGGCGGAACAAACTGTGCTACACGAGGAGGCTTCTACATCCTTTCCAAAAAATTCAAATTTTAATTTTTGTCGCCATTGTAGCGGCACGTTT
Source organism: Luperina testacea (assembly GCA_927399505.1). Lineage (NCBI taxonomy): Eukaryota > Metazoa > Arthropoda > Insecta > Lepidoptera > Noctuidae > Luperina > Luperina testacea. Next base: position 4,463,028 of record OV656774.1, read on the forward strand.
GTATAGAAAACACTTACGTCTTTTGTGCATGGTTAACGCATTGACCCTTAGAAGCTTTTCGAGCTGACCAGCAACCGTATGCTTCTCCACTCATAGTTTCACGAGCCAGGATACAGTATCTGAATAAAAAAACGAGAGACCAATGAGAATTTTTTATCTAAACCTTCGACTCCCTGTTTATAGGTCGCCATGCGACTGCTGAGCGATTCCTATGTCGGGAAATGCTTTTGGGTTTCTCTATCAGGACATTTTTTTCTCCTAGTAGCCCATTTATTAGGAGGGGGTAAAGACATAACTGGCAAAATGCGGGTGGTACTAATGCACCACTGTTCAATAGGGTATCCCGAAAATTTTTTTTTTCGCTTTTCGCTACTCAAGCCCCCTCAAAAGTTGCATTATTAGTTTTAGATTACCGTAAAAATAATAAAAAAAACATAAAAAAATATCTTGAGGGTTCTACCGGCATTTTTTTTAATTTTTTTGGATTCAAGGATCTGAATCAGGATCTGAATCAGAATCTGAATCTGAATCAGGATCAGAAACAGGATCAGAATCTGGATCAGGATCAGAATCAGGATCAGAATCTGGATCTGTATCAGGATCAGAATCAGGATCTGAATCAGGATCAGAATCAGAATCAGGATCAGAATCAGGATCTGAATCAGGATCTGAATCAGGATCTGAATCAAGATCTGAATCAGGATCTGAATCAGGATCAGAATCAGGATCTGAATCAGGATCTGAATCAGGATCTGAATCAGGATCAGAAACAGGATCAGAATCTGGATCTGAATCTGGATCTGAATCAAAATCTGAATCAGGATCTGAATCTGGATCTGAATCTGGATCTGAATCAGGATCTGAATCAGGATCTGAATCAGGATCTGAATCAGGATCTGAATCAAGATCTGAATCAGGATCTGAATCAGGATCTGAATCAGGATCAGAATCAGGATCTGAATCAGGATCTGAATCAGGATCTGAATCAAGATCTGAATCAGGATCTGAATCAGGATCTGAATCAGGATCAGAATCAGGATCTGATTCAGGATCTGAATCAGGATCTGAATCAGGATCAGAATTAGAATCTGAATCAGGATCAGAACTAATTCTGATCCTGATTCTAAAATCAGGATCAGAATCAGGATCTGAATCAGGATCTGAATCAGGATCTGAATCAGAATCTGGATCTGAATCTGGATCTGAATCAAGATCTGAATCAGGATCTGAATCAAGATCTGAATCAGGATCTGAATCAGGATCCGAATCAGGATCTGAATCAGGATCTGAATGTGGATCTGAATCTGAATCAGAATCAGGTTCAGAATCAGAATCTGAATCAGGATCAGGATCAGAATCCGAATCTGAATCAGGATCGGAATCAGGATCAGAATCAGGATCAGAATCAGGATCTGAATCAGGATCAGAAACAGGATCAGAATCTGTATCTGAATCAGGATCTGAATCAGGATCTGAATCAGGATGAGAATCAGGATCAGAATCAGGATCTGAATCAGGATCTGAATCTGAATCTGAATCTGAATCAGGATCAGAAACAGGATCAGAATCTTGATCAGAATCAGGATCTGAATGTGGATCTGGATTTGAATCTGAATCAGAATCAGGTTCAGAATCAGAATCTGAATCAGGATCAGAATCAGGATTCCGAATCAGGATCTGAATCAGGATCGGAATCAGAATCAGGATCAGAATCAGGATCAGAATCTGGATCAGAATCTGGATCTCAATCTGGATCTCAATCTGGATCTGAGTCTGGATCTCAATCTGGATCTGAATCTGGATCTGAATCAGGATCTGAATCGGGATCTGAATCTGGATCTGAATCAGGATCTGAATCAGGATCTGAATCTGGATCAGAATCAGGATCAGAATCAGGATCTGAATCAGGATCAGTATCAGGATCAGAATCAGGATCTGAATCAAGATCCCTATATGTACCCTATAGCTACCATTTACCGGGTAATAATATGTCTTTCATTGACTCGAATGTGCCCTGGCAGCTGATAGTATGTCATGCTCACTCAAATGTCTCGCTGACGATGGCGTGTGTGTTAGATCATTTAGCTCCCTTCAAAATGGTTGAGCTAAATGGTGCTGATTTATGCGTCATGTTCGTGAACGGGCGCCGTCAGTTGGGGCTGGTCATCAGTTAGCTGCCTCGGCTTATTTTTAATTAATTTATTTTTGGATTGTAGTTTGTTAAGTACTATATTTTGTTGTACTCTGGACGCTTTTAACACTTACGTTTTTATTAATTTTTTTGCATCGTTCTCACATTATATAATTTTAAAATCAAAAGTAATGATGTAACTAATATTTTTGTAAAATATCATTTAAAAAGAGTGTCCATGGAGTTTCTTGCCCGTTCTTCTCCATAGGTACCTACGCTTTGGAATGGGCAACTAGCTTCAAATTTTCTGACTGACCGACTTCTTGACAATTCAAAAGTGCCTGTAAATGGTTTAATTGAAATAAATGCTTTGAGTTTGAGTTTGATCTGAATCAGGATCTGAATCGGGGTCTGAATCAGGATCTGAATCAGAATCAGAAACAGGATCAGAATCTGGATCTGAATCAGGATCAGAATCAGGACCGGTCGATTCTGTAAAAATCTCACCGTGAAAACTTAGGTGATGTGAGTTTGTTTTTGCTAGGAATTGACACTATTGACAGCTCACTCCACGCTCACTTCACCCAAGTTTTCACGGTGAGATGGTTACAGAATCGCACTGCTGAATCAGGATCTGAATCAGGATCTGAATCAGGATCAGAATCAGGATCTGAATCAGGATCTGAATCAGGATCTGAATCTGAATCTGGATCTGGATCTGGATCTGAATCTGGATCTGGATCAGAATCTGGATCAGAATCAGAATCTGGATCAGAATCTGGATCAGAATCATCAGGATGTTCTTTAGCATCGTTGTGATTTGAAAGTTTAAGACACGAAAAAGCGACAGTTTTTACATGTTGTTTTGTTGTTTTTTTAGAGACATGTAAATTCATAAGATTTAACATGGGAGAAAATGAGATAGGAAGCATTATACAGTGTTTTTGAAGGTTTTACTTCTATCACGTGTGAATTGCACACATGCGGTTTTTTTTGTCTGTGTAAAATACCAATCAATCCAATCCAAATCCAATGCCAATCTCTTTGATTATACCTATGTACGTAGTGCAATGAAAAAAAGAAAAACGCGGACTGACACAGTCAGTGGAAAGATGTGTAAAACTAGTGACGGAGGCTTCTCAAAGCGTCACGGACGCTACAGCTCGGGATGGTTTTATTAGGAACAGATTAAAATCTCGCTCAGAAATGCCTAATTTTGGTCACAAAAACCAGTTCCGTTTTTAAAGTTGCCATTGATTATTTTGTCTTTCAACTATTTTAAACCTTGCTTTAACTCATTGTTGTACCCTTAAATTTAATAAAAACCATTTAAATGTTATTTTTGTATGATTTATAGTTTATATTAGGAACCCCTAAAAATAGCAAATTTGAAAAACTTCAAGGACTGGTAGAGGCCTCAAGATGCCGGATATCTAATTAAATTTTATAATTACGTAATATATGTGTCAAAACGCAACTTTTGATACCTCTTGCGTAGCCGTAGCTCAATTTTTTTTTTCCCCCGTACATGAACGGGACACCCTACTGTTCAACCCTTCGATGTATACAGACATTTACGTTATGAATTTCTCAGTAACAACTTTTTTTTTGCAGGATGGGAAATCATCAGTTGAACCCTCCCGCTCTTGGTGGAGCGGACGGGAGTGTCAGATTCTTACTGACTAAAACCCACCCGTGTTCCTTCCTTAGCCCTTTATATTCCGGGCCAGCGGTAATCCTTTCGGACAATCCCGCTGACCCGGCAGGTCTCGGCCCGCCCTAACGGGGCCCCTTCGATTACTGCTGACATCACTTTGAGGCGCGCGTGGAACACGTACGCGCCGTCTGGCACGGGCCTGGCTCTGATCGGGCGGTAAGCTACCCATTACTCTCCGCCCGCAGGCCCGCGCCTACGGTGGCCGGGAGTCATCGCGCGGCTCCCGACGCCCTCAGTAACAACCTGTAGTCTGGATTTATGTTTGACTAGCTGTGTCTGCAACTTGTTCGCGAGCATACTGGATTTCATCAAAGAGATTATATAGTCTTTGGATAAACACTTACCCTTTTGTTTATAGACTTTGCTAAAAGTTAAGAGACGTTTAACCCTTATGTGAGTGACAAATAAAACACCTATAACAGAGTGACGAGGTACCCGGGTACCTTCATACAGTTTACACGTAATGTAAATAATCAAGATCGGCTTTTGAGTTACACATACTTTGAATATTATTATTTTAGCTAAGCTAAACAGTTGACAATCTGTGGCGATCAAAGCGGAGGAGAGGTGGAGTACTCAATACATGCCATCAAAACCTGAAAAGTATGGCATAAAAATATTCTGGGCTTGTGATGCAAATAACTCCTACCCCCTAAATGGACAATTATATACAGGAAAGTCAGGTGATGGCATACGTCAAACAAATGTAGGAGAATGCACTGTATTAGATCTCGTGGCTAAATATAAAAACTCAGGACTGAATGTAACTACGGATATTTTTTTTACGTCACTTCTATTAGCCCATTCCTTGAATTCGTGGAATATGACACTAGATGGAACGATAAGAAAAAATAAACGTTTTCTTCCTGCTAATATGCAAGCACACAAGGAGAGGGCGATTTATTCTTCTAACTTCGCATTTAGCAAAGAAGCAACTGTGTGCTCTTACGTACCTAAAAAGAATAAAGCAGTAATAATGTTGTCATCAATGCACATGTCACCAGTTATTGAAAGTAATAAGGTAACTGCCAAGCCAGAAATAATTTTATATTATAATAAAACCAAAAGTGGAGTGGATAACATGGATAAGCTGTTAGCAGAATATACCGTAAAACGCAGAACAAATCGGTGGCCTTTAGCACTTTTTTTACAATATCATTGACATTGCAGCTTTGGCAACATATATCATTTACATGGAACATAACCCACAATTTGGTCTCGAGTGACAGACGTAGAAAGTTTTTGAAATCATTGAGTCTGCAACTGTGTGGTAAAAATATAGAAGAGAGATCAAAAAATTGCATTGTGACTTCAAAATTACATGTGAGATCTGCAATGCAGGATGTGCTTGGCAGAGAACTTGGGCCGTCAATTTCTTCTGGATCTACAACTTCTATAAGTCAGACTAGACGAGATTCTACAGGCCGTGTTGCAGTCGTCGGAAGTTGTTACCTATGCAGAGAACTCAAACGCAAGCAAAGAAAAACTCGAAAAGCTTGCACTAACTGCAGAAAACCAGTTTGTGATGGACATGCAGTAACTCGTCCAACATGTAACACCTGCTTCGAAAGCTGTACTAATTCTGTATGAACAAAGATTTGTATTTTTTATAGAAATAAAACACTTTAATAAATGCATCTTATTAAAATTTTGTATGAAATTATAAATACTTACTTCATAGTCACAAAGAGGTACCCGGGTACCTCGTCACTCAATTATGAGTTTAAAATATGTTTTGGTTTCCACAAAACATTGTAAATAGTTGACTTGGTCAATACATTAAAAAATATGTAATTCATAAATAGTTAAGAGCTCTCAGGAAGTCACAGCTATCTACAGGGCGTAAAACATATTTTTTTTTAAATTTGAAAACGCGAAAGGTACCCGGGTACCTCGTCACTCACATAAGGGTTAAACGTCAAAAATATTTGGTTAAACAGTCGCTAATCTATTTTTATAGAAATTAATAGCTCGACCACATAAGAGACCACAATCGATGTGAGACCACATCTAAGAATTGAAATTTTTGGGTTTTGATCAGTGATCTCTTACCTGATGACGTCGGTAGCGTTATGAGTGGCTGGTAAGAATGCTACGTCGACAGACCTGCAGGATCTTATTGGTCGAAGCTCCCTGACGTAGGCACCGTCTTCAGTCAGCTCTGGAGTGCTCACACCCCATCGCGTTGTCGATGCTGTCAACTGAAATTATTATTTATTATTATTATGAACCTTACTCCCAGTGCAAGACAAAGGCTTCCCTCCCCGCTTTTTCCGAAATTCTTCAACTAAAATAGTTAGATTTTTTTATTGAATTAAGGTTATGCCTTCGGTCAGCTGGACCCGGTCGCTGTTATCAAAAAAATTAGGGATACAAGGATGTCACGTTATTATCGGGATAGTTTATACTTCAGACAGCAAAGGTTAAAGTATTCTATTCTTGAACCCCGCCGACTATTCAGAGAGCTCAAAAAATACAGGTTTTCAATTGGTTTGATAGTTTAAATCTACTCACTTCTATGCCAACGGCCCCATTCCTATCCCATTTGCTTGGCACGACTTTGATGACGTATCTCATTCTGGCTTCTTCGGAACTGGAGTCGAACTGCACTGACCCTTCGTCACTCGTCTCTTGGATTGAAGATGTTGAAATTGGTGCTGGCACGAAGAATTTGGAGTGAGGATCTAAAAAAATTCAATTTTCTGTCAAAAAATTGTCCTGAGCTGGGTGGAACAGGTCGTGCGGTCCATAGCCCTATACGGGGCCCCGGTGTGGGCGCGTTCACTGCGGCGACAAGCCGCCGACTATTTGAACGCGCCCCAGAAGGTGGTAGCCGTAAGGCTGATCCATCGTACTTCAATCTGCGCCTAGTCGACTGTAATAGGATATAATACAAATATTTACCAATATTTCTAGCCAGGTGAAGCCTCTTTCCCCGGACCAGCACTTCAACGTCGACTGCACCTCCACAAGTTGATAAAGTCAGCCAGAGACCTCCTCCTGCACCTACTGTTGCCTGGAATATGATAGGACATACACATAATGTATACAAGGTGTAAGAGAATAAACGCAGGTCCTGAAAGTATAATAGTTTGTTCATAATTGACTACTGCCGGTCGATTCTGTAAAAATCTCAACGTGAAAACTTACGTGAAGTGAGTTTGTTTTTGCTAGGAAATGACACTATTGACAGCTGACTCCACGCTCACTTCACCTAAGTTTTCACGGTGAGATTTTTACAGAATAGCACCGCTGATGGAGTCTATCAGTATGACGTACCCACCTTAAAATAAAAAACGCTTCGCCCTCGTATATCCGCTTTGGTAGGAATATTCTCCCGAAGTCGCTTGGCAGTGGATGTGCGCGGACGCACACTACCCGTAGCCAATAAAGACCCTGAACGACGGTCTTTACCTACGCCGAAAACGCTTACGAAATAAGTCTGCATAAAAAGAAAAAAGTAATGTCAGGAACTTAAGTATCGACGTCTCGAAGTATTGAAGATAAATTTAATATCGCATAAGTGTCCAAACATTAACATTAAATTATATTTTCGGGATTAAATCTCATGCCATACTGACGCTTGGCGCCAATATGGCACCAAGCGTCAGTATGGCACCAAGTGTCAGTATGGTACCAAGCCTCATTATGGCACCAAGTGTCAGTATGGCACCAAGCGTCAGTATAGCTCAAAGTGTTAGTATGCCACCAAACGTCAGTATGGCACCAAGTGTCAGTATAGCACCAAGTGCTAGTATAGCTCCAAGCGTCAGTATGCCACCAAGCGCCATTATGGCACCAAGCGTCAGTATGGCACCAAGCGTCATTATGGCACCAAGCGTCAGTGTGGCACTAAGCGTCAGTACGGCACAAAGTGTCAGTGTGGCCATTGAAGTCGTAACACTATGTGTTGGTTTACTAGGAGTATGTCACCCAGCACGCAGTGTATCATCTCGTTGTGTGGCTTCAACCGTACTTGAATATTGGCCAATTCCCGTAATTAAAAGCGTTTAAGTCTAGTTGCAATCTCATCTCAGCAACAATCAATGTCAAAAACTTGTCAAAAATGTAGGGAAATTAGAGGTATTTTTTAGTGTTTCGGCCAGTTTCGTCCAAGGAATCTAGTTTCGGCCTTAGTTTCGGTTTCGGCCAGGAAATGGCCGAAACTTTCGGCCGCGCTGAAACTCGAGTGTTCATGAATTATTGTGCATCGTTCGGCGAACTTCGCGGCTAGCTAGTTCTCGCTCGTCGCGTCGCCGGCCCAGTTCGCCGCCTTCCATCGTTAATCGCATGGAGTTGAGGTTGTGTTTTGCACAGAAAATGATTAGGTAAGTATTCAACTGTCTGTATGTATAATATACATTGTATATTCAAATAAATGTGTAAAAACACACCAGATTTCTGTATACAATAGAAATTTTAAATATGTTTAAGTACGTTTCGGTTTCGGTTTCGGCCGAAACTAAGAGCAAGGCCAAAAGTTCGGTTTCGGTTTTGGCTGAAAAACCTGTTTCGGTCGGACACTAGTATTTTTGTCACATTGAGACCAAGAACAGACTGTGAACGTTCTTAAAATTACGAGAATTACTCCTTAGTTCTCGACTTCAAATTCTCAATTCAGAAACTGGGTGTAAGTATCTTGTGTTTATTTACCGTACTCGGGTCCAAATTCTCGATCAAATGGTGCGTTCTCCCTCCTACGCAGGCAATAACTGGATCTTCATCCGTCACCCTCGTACTACGACCTAGAAAAGAATATGTCCCGGTTTAGAAAAAAGTTATGAAGCTATCTGTCTCTAGGTCCATTTTGCGCATACCGTGCAATTTTTTCGATAAACAGTGTCAATTTAAATTACCTAGCAAAACTCTGCAGACGCGAGACGTGATCAGTAAACACGAAAAAAAAAAAGTTATAATGTTTCTTTTTTACGGGTCAACGACCTGAATACTCTAGTCATGGATTCACTGAGTTGAGAAAATATGTTTTATCGTGTTTTGATGTCGATACCAATTACGCCTGTAAAGTTTACACAAAATATTATTTTTTTGTGACTGCGCTCGATGATACCATAAAAAAATCGTCAATTTCTTTTTGAAGTGAAAACTCCTTTAGCATCGTTGTGACTTGAAATTTTATGAAACGAAAAAGCGACAGTAAAAAGAGGCAAGATTTAACGTGGGAGAAAATGAGACGGAAAGCATTATACAACGTTTTGAGTGTTATACAGTGTTTTGAGTGTTCTTGAGTGTTTTTGAGTGTTTTTGAGTGTTATTGAATGTTATTGAGTGTTATTGAGTGTTTTTAAGTGTTATTGAGTTTTGTGTTTTTGAGTGTTATTGAGTGTTATTGGGTGTTTTTGAGTGTTATTGGGTGTTTTTGAGTGTTTTTGAGTGTTTTGAGTGTTTTGATGGATGGATGGATGGATTGTATAGTGATCTGAAGGTTTCACTTCTACCACGTGTGAAATGCACACATGCTGTTTTTTTTTTGTTTTATCATGGTATCGATATCCATCACATCTGGGGAGTTTCGTTAGGTAATTTAATTTGACCTTGTAGTGTGTAAAACACAATATTGTATTTGAAAGAAAATAGTACTTGGTCTTACCAAATTTCTTCCTCCTGAAAACGTTATTGAAATTCCCTTCATAATTAATATTAAAAGGGGCCGAATCCGCATTGATCTTATTATCGACTTCTGTCAAAATATCCAAACGGGTTTCATTATCCAACCGCTCGTTAATCTTCAAACGGTCTGTTTCTTGACTTAACCGATTGGATTTGTTTTCCGAACGGCTGATTTTTATGTCATGCTGCGCGGCACAGAGAGATGTGTAGTTCTTTCTGTGGGACGCAACTACGCAATATTTTGTTGCTTGCGGATCAATGGGGCTGAAACCAATAGGAGGAGACATGTTATTTTGATGTAAAAAACTTTAAACAATTAAAGTGATTATTTCAAACATCTTTGCAACAAGATGTACGTAAATAAAAAAAAAATATGGATGTCACGTGATCAACTTTAGACATTATTGTCCCGAACATGTGACCCTTTACGAAGTTTGGTCTTAAGGCTGAGGCTACATTAGGCCGCGACGCGACCTGCGACACATGAGCGATTAAAACAAGTAAATGAATGCTCACGTATATGGCTACACCGTACATCAAATATTACTAGCGATCTTTGATTTCTTTATGCGATAGGAACAACATTACTGAAATCACGGCATCGGCTACATCAATAAGCGAAATTGAAGCGAATTTATTAGAAAATTGCTTTTTTTTTCGCTTGTAATGTAGCCATACCATGTTTTTCTCGTTTCGCTCTTCCAGTCGCATCGCAAATCGCTGCCTACTGTAGCCTCAGCCTAAGGCTCCTGCAAACAGGCGCGACGCGCGACGCGAATCACGCGCGACACAAAGGCACCGCTCGTGCGCGAGTTGCGGTGGCTTTGTGTCGCGCGCGATTTTATCACGTGTCGCGCCTGTTTGAAGGAGCCTTTATTGTGTTTTCTTTTTGCATTGAAGTCAGCAATCGATTTATACAGGGTTGTTGGAAAAACACCAACAACCTCTTAAGAGGTCATTATACTCATCATTATGAACAACAGCCGGTCTATTCTGTAAAAAATCTCACCGTGAAAACTTAGGTGAAGTGAGTTTGTTTTTGCTAGGTATTGACAGCTCACTCCACGCTCACTTCACCTAAGTTTTCACGGTGAGATTTTTACAGAATAGCACCGCTCGCTGGTCAAATGTAGGGAACAGCTGATTTTTTTTCGCGATTTCTTGTTTGGTCCCGTATTAAAAGTTGTTCATAATGATGAGTACAATGAGCTCTTAAGAGGTTGTTAGTGTTTTTCCAATAACCCTGTGGGTATAAGTGTCACGCCTAACCGCCATTTGATTGAAACTATGTGACGCAATTAGGGTTCTGCTGAGCAGGTAGCACTTGCGTTGCGAATTTTCAACGACCAGACCAACTAGGCGGTTTGAAAACCCCAGATCACTTATTCAAACCTAAACTCAAAAGAAAAACTCAAGAAAAGTATACATTCATCATCTGCCTAGCCTTTTCCCAACTATGTAGGGGTCGGCTTCCAGTCTAACCGGATGCAGCTGAGTACCAGTATTTTACATGGACCGACAAGCTATCTGACCTCCACAACCCAGTTACTGGGTAATACTAAACCCCTTGGGAAGACTGGTTGTCAGACTTCTGGCTTCTGACGACCCGTAACGACTGTCAAAGATCCACGGATGACAGCCAGGCCCACCGGCTTAACGTACTTTCCGAGGCATGGAGGAATGTAAAGTTGGTCACCCATCCACGGACCAACCAACAAGTGTAGCTTAACCTGCTCGATCGATCCGTGCGGTTGTTATTACATAGGCACACACCCCGCGACAAAAGTATATATTGTAGTCTTATAATCAAGGCAGTACTAGAAAACCCGCAACTTTCCTGACAAGCTTTATAAGGAGTCAATTAATGAAGTTAAATTGACGACGCACGTTGAAACGTTGAAAAATCCCATTGAATTACTTTAATGGTAGGATGGGTTAGCTTCAATACGTGTTTAGTTTATAAAAAGTTGTTTGTTCATTACACGAGGCTGATTCTAAACATACTGGATTTTTGAGTTAATCGGTCGATATTCTTCACCTATTTCGCATCACTACTATTAGAAGCTTTATGATTTTTCAGATAACTTATTCTTCATAAACGTTGATTAAAGTTAAGTAGTGATTAGCGACTGCTTAACCATAGATTTTTGACGTTTAAACGTCACTTAACTTTAATCATTAGTACTTATATTATAAATTCGAAAAAAACTGTTGTCTGTCTGTCGGTATGTTAACTTTTCACGCCTAAACCACTGAACGGGTTTCGATAAAATTTGGCAGAGAGATAGATTGCATCCCGGAGAAGGACATAGGATAGTTTTTATCCGGATATTCCCACGGGATCGACACTTATGCGGATGAAACCACGGGAGCTGCTAGTCTTTTATAAAAACCCTAGCTTCTGCCCGCGATTTCGTCCGTGTGAAATTTTGTTCCTCTGACCCACCCTGTCGGGCTGTCACGCTATTACTGCATCTTCGCTTACCGTTCTCCGAGTTTACTTTTTTTTTTTTTTTTGCTCGGCTCCTAAGCTAGCGATGCTAAGTAGCCTTCCACAACAATTGGGCTATCAAATGCAAAAAAAAAATCCAACTGATAGAGATCAGCACGTTCAAACAAACAAACAAACTCTATAGCTTTATTGTTAGTTTATACAGGATACATTTTTAAACAGTGCGCAAACCAAACCCGGTATTTAATTTAGTATATAGGTACAGGATACATTTTTAAACAGTGCGCAAAGTGAAACCATGAATTCAGTAGGTACACGATTCCGAACCCACGTGCGTTAAAATTTTTCGTCAGTTTAAAAAAACAGTGGCACTCCGGGAGTGCCGACAAAAGTGAAAACTTAAACAATTACGTGTTTATTTTGTGAATCGTCTTATAAACAAAACACGCGCGGTACCGGCTACGGCCATCCGTCTTACGAATTTTCGATCAGGTCACGTGTCCTGACGCGAGTTTAACATTTTTTATTACAAAAAGTGTATAACGCCGCTAAAGATTTCACTTAAAAAAAAAGCTCTGCCATACATTTTGACTGCGTCAGTATTTGTCTTTTCTATGAAACAGTTAAATTTTTTTTTTTTGTTATCCGACAATAATTTTCTACGCTAGGGGGTCTAAAATCATGTGCCGAATTCGCGGTTACAGTTTGCGCACTAGTTAAAAATTTATCTTGTAGACATAGATTTTGCTTGAAGACATATCGAGCGCTTTAAAAATACTGTCCGGCAGTTTAAAGAAATGGTTAAGTTATCACTTTAATACCGCGGTAGCATCCATACAATTAAATAAGCAAAAACTATGGCATGTCCTCGTTCGTTTAATTAAGACTCTATGCATACCTGTACGCGGTCTTAATTAAAATGTTCGCTGTCGTACTGATTAAGTATTAAACCAGAAATAGTGGAAAAATAAATTACTGGGAGAAAGTTTTTTTTTTATAGGAGCTCAAACTCAAAGCATCTCATCATCTGCCTAGTCTTTTCCCAACTATTTTGGGGTCGGCTTCCAGTCTAACCGGATGCACCAGTATTTTACATGGAGCGACTGCTTATCTGACCTCCACAACCCAGTTACTGGGTAATACGATACCCCCTTTTTTTTGGTGGGAAATTATTAAATAACTTCTCCCGCTTTGGACGGAGCGGGAGGGTTGTGTGTCAGACTTTCACTGACTAAAACCCACCCGTGTTCCTTCAGTTGCTGGTTGCAGGCAGGCAGGTTCTAAAGAGGTATTACTTCAGTGCCCATGGACATGGGCATGGACATGGGTGTGTGGGTTTTTTGTCTTACCTCATTTATTAAATGTTTTATACAAACATCATGTTTTTTATAAGTTTTTGTATTAGATTTTTGCTGTCATTCGTAGATCTTTGACAGTCGTTTCGTCGGTCGACAGAAGCCCGAATGTCTGACAATCAGTCTTACCAGGTGGTATCTTATTAACAGTCACTGAGTTATGAAGGTCAGATAGGCAATCGATTCATGTAAAATACTGGTATTCAGCTGCGTCCGGTTAGACTGGAAGCCGACCCCAACATAGTATGGAAAAGGCTAGGGAAATTATGACGACTTATTTTGGATGATAGTCCAAATATTTTTTTCTTTTTGTTGCTTTTATATATTATTTTTTTTTTTCACTGTGTTTAGTTCAGTTAGTAATCTTCCTCTACGAGTCGCATTAATTACTTTTTCATTCTTTCAAATACCATAAGTTGGTCACTCTTAGCCAAAGTTGTTCGTTTTTCAAAAACCTATCCAGGAAACTCTATCGTCACTGGTATCCATGGAACTAATATGGAATAATGGTTGGCACAATGGTTAAGCGATTGACTGCTGCGCTGCGTATCGCGGGTTCGATTCCCGCACGGAACAAATATTTATATTATGACCTACAAGTAGTTATTCCGGGTCTGGCTGTTTATGTATGTGAGTTTAAATGTTTGTAAACGCACCCATAACACAGGAGAAATTCCTAGTGTGGGGAAAAGATTAAAAAACAAAAAAAAAATTTTAAAACAAATTTAAAAAAAAATCATTCGTGTAGACAATTTCCTATATGATAAGCTCAGATAAGAAATGATTGTCACAGAAGAAGGCCTTTAAGGTTACTTTAAAGATTTATCACAATATTTTAGGGTGAAAGCAATGGAGTATGGAACTTTATGCCATGATATACATAGACCTCCCAGAATGTCTTTCATACAAAAAGCGTCAGTGAAAAATCGATCACCAAAAAAAAACTGTTACTAAGAAAAACGGTCAACAAGAAAAACGAGAGTGTGACCTCTGAGTTTGTTTCGGTATTTTTAGGATAGGAAACACCTCACTCGTCTAGTTTTAAAAAAAATATTTAATGTTGACGTGTAAAAGTGTTTGTACAAACCTACTTACCGAAATAAAATCATTTTTCATCAAGAAAAACGGTCACCAAATGAACGATCACCAAGAAAAACGAGAGTGTGACCTCTGAGTTTGTTTCGGTCTGTTTAGGATAGGAAACACCTCACTCGTCTAGTTTTAAACATTTTAATGTTGACGTGTAAAAGTGTTTGTACAAACCTACTTACAGAAATAAAATATTTTTTCATCAAGGAAAACGCTCACCAAATAAACGATCACAAAGAAAAACGGTCACCAAGAAAAACGCCCGCCAAGAGAAACGGTCGTCTACATTCTTTTTTAAATCGCTATATTTTGTGAGACTTTAAGATTAGTCATCAGTTTTATATTGAAACAGCTAGACACAGTCTAATGAATAATGAAGTTATATCGATTAAATGCGACAGCACGAGTTGAGACCCGGACACATGAAATTAGCTTTACAAATAAACGGATTTACGGGTTGGGCTCCGCTCGCCCCTTGGATCTTGCCCCTTACATTTAAAATGTTCCACTCACCCCGTTTTTTATTATTTTGGTGTAGTGATTCGCCCCTTACGAAGGGGCGAGTGGAAAATTGACATTTAAATAATTATTTTGGTGTATCGATTCGCCCCTTACGGGATTTCCTTCAAACTCAAAAAAACTCAACTCAAAACATTTATTTCAATTAAACCATTTACAGGCACTTTTGAATTGTCAATAAGTCGGTCAGTCAGAAAATATGAAGCTAGTTGCCCATTCCAAAGCGTAGGTACCTATGGAGAAGAACGGGCAAGAAACTCCATGGACACTCTTTTAAATTATAGTTGTACAAAAATATTAGTTACATCAATAATGTGAATTTATAATTATATGTGAGAACGATGTACAAAAGATGTACGCGTTAAAAGTGTCCAGAGTACAACAAATGGTAAGAAAACAACAATTCAATATTAAAATAATTAAAAATATGCCGAGGCAGCTAAGTGATATGACCAGCCCCAACTGACGGCGCCCGTTCACGAACATGACGCATAGATCGGCACCATTCAGCTCAACCATTTTGAAGGGAGCTAAATGATCCAACACACACGCCACCGTCAGCGAGACATTTGTGTGAGCATGACATACTATCAGCCGCCAGGGCACATTCAAGTCAATGAAAGACACATTACCCGGTAAATGGTACATAGTGTATAGTATATACATAGAACTCACATCTGTGCTATGCAATTATACAATACAAAGGAAATTGAGTTTATACAATGCAAAGATAGTCTTACAATCTTCAGCAGCTCCAACAGAATCTTCAAGTGTTAATCAATTAGTTGTGGTTGTGGAGCAGGACCAGCCTTGAGCCAGGCATTTTTATCAGCGATGTAATCCCCTAACTTATAATATGCCTGACTGCATAGTGTGCGTTTTATACAAGACTTGAATTTCGTCTCATTCATTTCAAGAATGTGGGGAGGTATTTTATTATAACATTTTAAACAGTACCCCATAAAAGATGAGTCTACTTTTGCCAGTCTGAAACCTGGTTGAACTAATAGGTCCCTATTTCTAGTACTATAATTATGTCTTTCACCTCTTTTACCAAAAAGATGCAAGTTTTTTCTTACATACATGATATTTTCGTAGATATATTGACAAGGCACCGTCATGATGTTAATTTCCTTAAACAGTTCCCTTAGAGAATCGCGCCTGCGGAGATTATAAATGGCTCTGATAGCTCTTTTCTGCAGAATAAAAATAGAATCGATGTCTGCAGCCCGTCCCCAAAGTAAAATACCGTAAGACATGATACTATGAAAGTAACTAAAGTAGACTAGTCTCGCGGTATCTACATCAGTAAATTGACGGATTTTTCTGACAGCATAAGCTGCTGAACTTAGCCGTCCTGCAAGAGATGTTAAATGAGGACCCCATTGTAGCCTTGAGTCGAGCGTGATCCCTAGGAAAACAGTTTCATCGACGAATTCTAGTTTCTCTTGATTCAATATTATCTCACAATCACTACTCTTGACATTTGGTAAAGAAAATCTTATGCACTTAGTTTTTTTCCCATTTAATACTAAATTATTAGCAGTGAACCAATTTTGGACCTGCAGTAGGGCGTTATTTACGTCGTCAAAATTTGTAGCACGTCTATTTACCTTAAAAATTAAGGAAGTGTCATCAGCAAATAACACCATTTGTGGTTGATTTTTTAATAAATGGAGTAGATCATTAACATACACTAAAAAGAGGAAAGGACCCAATATCGAGCCTTGTGGCACACCCATTTTTACTGTTAAACCATTCGAATTGACACCATTTATTTGAACTTGCTGTTGTCTATCATTTAAATAAGAACTAACTAAACTGAGCGCAAGTTTTCCAAGTCCGTAATGCTCAAGTTTCAAAAGCAAGGTTTCGTGATCGACGCAATCAAATGCCTTGGAGAGGTCACAAAAGATTCCTATGGCGTCTTGGGCCTCTTCCCACGCGTTAAAAATGTGTTTTAATAAAGTTACACCAGCGTCGGTCGTACAACGTCCTTTGGTGAAACCATACTGTTGATCGTGTAAGATTTTATTCGTGTTAAAATGATTGAGCATTTGATTAAGCATTATCTTTTCAAACACCTTGCTGAAAACCGGCAGAACGGATACGGGTCTATAATTATTGGTGTCCTTACTGTCCCCGGATTTGTAAAGTGGTATTACCTTACTGTATTTCATTAAATCGGGAAAGACTCCTTGATCAACACACGAATTAAATACTAAGGCTAAGTAAGGTGAAATAGTCTCAATTATAGAGGTACAGACTTTAATGGACATTCCCCAAAGATCTTCGGTCAATTTGATTTTAATTTGCTTAAAAGCTTTTATTACTACTATGGGGTTAATATGTTTAAATTGAAATTCTACCGGGCAGGCTGGAAAGTTCGCTCTTAATAAATCAATTGATACGTCTGATGAGGAATCTAAGGCTTTGAAATTTAACCAAAAAAGGTACAGTTAGACAGAAAAATAAACACATTATGAATAACGCCATGTTTGATTACTTTTAACTCTATCTGTAATCTCACCAACTCGTGACACTTGTGATAGTTGAGGATCGAGATACACTTTGTATGGCAATGTGCTTTTGCTAAGCGAAGATTTTCCGAAGTCGCAAAGACAGCAAGTTTTCAAAATGGTGCGACAGTAGATATATACCACGAATCTTCAAAGTCCTTTCAAAATTGACAACCCTGTCAGTATTTACTAACGGGATTCTAGTCGTTCGCATCTTCTCTATCTGGCTGCACATTGGCCCATAGATATTACACAATTAAAATCTATGGAATTCCAATATACAATGTTGTTTAACAGCTTCGATGATGATTTATTTATAGACTACGTGAGTCGCAGAAGAAAACGTGGAACACAAAAACACATCAGGAAACGGTCGTAACTGTGATCAGATAGCTAAGAAATATTCCTTTTAAGAGTTTTAAGTTATTCTCATCTAATCTGTATGTAATCTATATGTCGCAGGTTTTTCATAAAATTAGGTTTTTGATGAAAAACCTAGGTTTTTGATGAAAAACCGGAAGATGACACATTTCAAACTCAATTTCATCATAAACCTCTACCAATCCAGATTTTTGATCAAAAACCTGAACTAGTTTGGGTTTATGATAAAATATAAGCGCTGGTCAAATCAAATCATTTATTTTTTGCCAACATGGGTAGAGGGTAGGGGTATAAATGTTATATATGTTACGGCTAAAGGTAGGTGTGAGCATAAACTTAAGATTAGCCGGTTAAACCTAGGTTTATCTTCGACGAGGTGTTAATGTTAGTTTCTTCTATCTTTTTCCGACTAAACTTAAGTGTAACTGCAGGCCCTTGGCTAAAAATGTAGAAGGAAATCGGTCGACGACGTCAGGGGCACCCCGAGGTTCGGTTTGGTTAGGTTCCTTTAAACCCTGCAGACAGAAATAGGAGCCCCGCGCAGCGGGGCTCCGTCGACCTGACCTTTTTTATCATAAAACTAATACAGTCTAGGTTTTTGATAAAAAAAACTGGATTTTCTCAGGCTTATGATAACATAAAGTAATAATTTTGTCATCTTCCGGTTTTTCATCAAAAACCTAGGTTTTTCATCAAAAACCTAATTTTATGAAAAACCTGCGACATATATATACCTACTAATAATAAAGGTGAAGAGTTTATTTGTTTGAAGACTGAAATAAATAAACAGTAAATAAAAATTAAAAAAAAATGATCTGAACTGCTTTAAACAGTTCCGTGTGAGCCTAACGTTCAAAACTGTATTTTTTACTGATCTGAAAACAGTTACTAAAGCTTGAGGCAAAATGCTACCGTCATGACAGTAACCTTTAACGTTTTAAGTAGCTAAAAGGTCACAAAATTGATAAAAAAATTGTTTTATGCTTTTGGTGATATCGTTCAAACCATTGAAATTTAAGGCTCCTACAAACAGGCGCGACACGCGATATAATCGCGGTCTTTGTCGGACTGCATAGAAAAGAAAGAGAAGCGCGATGACACAACGCTGGTAGAAAATATGAAGCAATTATATATTTACAAAAAATCTATTGTTTGGACTAAAAAATTAAAATACTCGTACTTTAGTATGTTACTTGTAGAATAATCTGACATAAAATCATAATGATTGTATGTATATTAGTATGGTTTTTATTGTAAAAATAAAGTTTTTAGAGGTATGTTCATGATTTTTTTGTATCGTATCAAATTGGTTGTATTATGTTTTCAACACACTATCTACCTAGCATATTTCCTGAAGAATATCATAATATATATTTTTCTGATTTTGTTTACTGGAGTCGATCATACTTTTATTGTTTCTAAAACTTGCGCTTTTTGCGTTTAGGTCCTGTAAGCCCCTTAATCTGTGGAACTACCGGTCAGATTTGAATGGCTTAGGCATTTGACAGCCCAATTCTTTAGGAAGACTATAGTTTTATTTAACATCACGCTATGACCTTTAGGTGCCGAGCAAAAAGTAAAGAAAGAACGCTAAGCGAAAATGAAGAAAAAAACGTGGGAACAAGAAATTTCCGGCGGACGAAGTCGCGGGTAGAAGCTAGTAGTTGTTGATATAATTTATGAAAGGGTTTATCTTTGCGGTTCCTTTGGTCATATGTGTAAGTATATATTGATTTTTACTTAGATGTCTAATTTAGTTGTGAATAATCGCGATGCGCATCGCATTAAAATCATATAATGTAACTAGCTGTTGCCTGCGACTTCGTCTGCAATCCAGGATGAAAAGTGGCCTCTGCCCTTCTCCAGGTGTTAATTTATACTTGTGGTACTTTAGCTTTTTGCTAGAATGTCGATTCAATGTGTCATCAATGTATGGTGTAAGAAAATAATAAAATAATTCCCACTTCAAAATAATTATGTAATGTCAGCAAAAGTGATATGTTTTTAACCGACTTCAAAAAAGGAGGAGGTTTTCAATTTGGTTGTTTATTTTTTGTTTGACAAAATATTCATGGAATTTGGTATCTATTATAGTGACTAATGTAATGTCAGACTCTTTAGTCACATCATACACAACAAACGCGTACATTCGGTTTCTAAACTGAGAAAAAGAAAAAATTTCGTAGTCAAACTTTATTTTATTATGCATTACCTGCTAAGGTGAAAGCCCGCGAAATTAAAAAAATACTTTACAAGCGTAAGAAATTTCGAATTTCGCGGGCTTTATTAAAGTATTCACCTGGGGGAACCCATAAAATTCAATTTTTTTTTACGTTTTTTTTTTTGCTAATTGCATTTCCGTGTCAGGTTGTATGTTGAACAAAATATGATTCGCGACCGTAACAAGTATGTATTTACAGAATTTAAATCATGAATAAAACACTCTAAGTTCATTATAATCCTGTTGAATGATATCATTTGAAAGAGAAGAGGCAAATTGAATTTCGCCGGCTACCTTGGCGCTTCCCCCTTAAGGTGAACCGCGAAGGTAGCCAACCTTCAACGTAGCCTGCGAAATTCAAAATTTCTTAAGTTTGTAAATACATTTTTAATTTGGTTTTCACCTTATGTAGGTAAATGCAGAGTTGGACTACAAAAAGTTCTTATTTCAGAAACTGAGTGTACTTGTTTTAGAGCTAAAGCAGTTTTCATCGGGTAGTGAAAATTAAATGATTAGTCAGCGAAAGTAGCGTTTGACAAGTTCTCAACTTCAAATTCTCAATGCAGAAACCGGGTGTTAGTGTTACAAATTCATCGGTTTTCTTGTGAAGAACACAGTCACGTATGTCAGACATTTATTTCTAACGGTGCCTCGATACAACTTGTTTTTATTGAGATATTTCTAAGTGTCAGCTGACGATGTGATTTAAGAGCATGTTCTATTGATTCTGAGGTATGTTCCACCGAACTACGCGCTGGATCTGAGTTAGAAGTGACCATTTTATTACTTCAAAGTTTTATGAAAAGAATTAGGTACGTAAGGTCTATTCAAAGGGGATTGATTTTTTTTTAAGGAGGTCATACCTACCTACTGACGCGCCATTTTGTTCTTTTTTTTTTCAAAATGACGTCCACGCATGCAACCTATATAAATCAATCAGAAAACATAATGGGACCAAACTCCATAAAGCGTCACGTTTCCGAGATATTAACTTTCAAAGTTGATCAAAGTTGATATGGATGACACGAAACGTGACGCTTTACGGGGTTAGTCCTCTCTCCCGCTCTCTCGATTCAACATGTAAGACGTGATATAATCACGAATACGAACAGTTTTCACGATGGGACTGAGTTCGAATATTAACAATAAAAATAATTTTAATTTTGCTATCTCAGGTTTATATCCATGAGTAAGTAGGCTCAGACCAAATAAAAAACCAAGACAGAGGGCTGTGAACAGTATAGTGAAGCCGGTTTCGTAAACATGTGTGCACATAGTGAGGTGTAGTTTGATTGTAAATGTTTGTAAATGTGTGCGTGTGAGCGTGTATGCACAGAGCGGAGGTGTAGTTTTTGCATGCTTCACTGTATTGTTCGCAGCGCGATGTCTTGACTTTTTATTTGGTCTGAGGCCCCATGTAAGTGAAAGAGATAGGAACATAAGTAGAACATTGGTCTGAGTAAGTAGGTACCAATTAGGCACCTATCCCAGCGCCAGCGACTAACAAGAAGTGGGTAGAGCAAGCTACTAACAACGTGTTGGCGAGCAACGAGCAGTGGTGGGCGGCGGCCCAGTGGTAACGGCCGCGACTTACGAGTTGTAGGTCGTAGGTTCGAACTCAGCTGAACAGGCGCTTTACTTTGTGTAAATTATTTCATCACCACTACTCTCAAAACGGTGAAGGAAAACAACTTGAGGAAACCGGCATGTCCTAGAACTAAAAATTCTAAGACATGTGTCATCTACCAAACCCGCACTGGACCCGCATGGTGGATTATGGCCCACTACCTCTCACGGAGAGGATGCCAGTGTCCCAGCAGTGGGAACATTATGGGCTGATTATGGTGAGCAACGAGCAGAAAGTGTACGACGCGACGACGACGAGCGATTATTTGCTAGTATGCGCATGCGTCTGCACATAATACACACAGACACACATTCGACTTCACCATTGTCTCGGACGGTACCGAGAGCTCCTGCACTTACTCACACATTCACAGTGTACCTATTTGTACACTGCGGGTAACCACAAGTAAAGCACGCGTCGCTTCGTGACATAAAAATACTTTACTAGAGGTGCCAAATTAACAGCAACCTCTAGCTCGCGTCTAACGCTAACCAGTTTCAAACGACACAGTCCAAGATTAACCAATACTTAATTCACTTAACGGCCACATAGTTACTTTATTACGAGTTATAGATAGCAGACTGGATAACACATGACTTGTGTAACGAGGTATCGGTAAGTTACAAGGCTTGGTTACTGAGAATTTACTAGCATCGTTAGCATTAAACTTTGGTCCTAAGAGTCTCGTCTTTGCTCTCATTGTTTAGAGACATTACTTGGAGATGAGCAAATTGTTTTAGTTTCTCTTTACAGCTAATTACAACTTCAGATGAAACTAATGAGAAAAATGCAGTGAAGTTCATAACTTTAAAAAAAAAAAAGTTATCTTTAAAAACCCCGGCAAACAAAAACATCTAAAAAGTAAAAAAAAGTTGCCAATAGCTATCAGTGATGCTAGTTATTTTCGTGTGTTCATTGGTACAATAATAATCTGGTATTATTATTATTATTTTCAAGAACTTACCTGGGCTCCCAGTTGGCTGCTAGCCTTCTTCGTGAACGCACCCTTAGTCTCATGCGAACTTGTCTCGTGGCTTCTCCTCGAACACTTACTACGGCAGCGCCACCTCGCGTTGATGACAGCTGTCAAAAAAATGACCAGTCTCATTTAAAGCACATTACAAATAAAAAAAAAAAACAAAACACGATGTTACAACAAATCATGAATTCTCTGACTTCTGCACTAGCTAAAAAACTTTGTTGACCTTAGAATGAAAGAGTAATCAAATCTTGGTTTTTAGACTTTTATGAAATTTATCGTAGATAAAAAAAAAATTGATTATCCAATTTGTGATTTGTGTTACAAAAATAATTAAGAGGCAAGCCTTCATTAGGTATATTAATATGATATTTCACATTCCGTAAACATTTTTGTTAAAATAAATCAATATCACGTGAGAATGCTCATAAATCTAGGTCTCCATAATTCTAGTTTTTTTTGTAACACGAATCAAAAAACTTACACCCGGTTTCTTAACCGAGTTGAGAGTTTATCGCAGTCCTCGGGAACGAATCGATCTATTCTGTAAAAATTTCACAGTAAAAACTTAGGTGAAGTGAGTTTGAAGTGAGCTGTCAATAGTGTCGACCCTTGCATCAGCCCATCTATTCTGTAAAAATCGCACCGTAAAAACTTAGGTGAAGTAAGCTTGAAGTTCGAGTTCGAGCTGTCATTCCACCTGATGCTAGGGATTGGTATTGTTAGACAGCTCACTTCACGCTCACTTCACCTTAGTTTTCACGGTGAGTTTTTTTACAGAACAGCACTACAGCAGTGGTATTCTGTAAATATCTCACCGTGAAAACTAAGATGAAGTGAGCTGTCAATAGCGTCGCGCGCGATTTTATCGCGTGTCGCTCCTGTTTGAAAGAGCCTTTATACATTCAACATTAATGACGTAATTAATATTTTTGTAACAATATAATTTAAAAGAGTACCCATGGAGTTTCGTGCCCGTTTTTCTCCTTAAGTACCTACTACGCCCATTACAAATGGGCAACTAGCTTCGTATTTCTAGCTAACTGACTCTTTGGCAATTCAAAAGTGCCTGTAAATGGTTTTATTGAAACAAATGCTTTGAGTTTATGATTTTTACAAAATAGACAGGCCCAAGCGTTAATTTTAATGTAAAGTTCTATGTGTTATACTTACAACCATAACATATTTGTCGTGTTGGGATATATTTAATGAGAATGTACTCATTTCTCCGCTGCCACTCTCTTTTTGTAGAATGAGTTGACCTGTGAGAAAAATAAATATTTATTTTCAACGAAAAATCACAATAAGGTTTAGGTACGCTAAACCGTGAATCGATGAACTGTCTTTGTGATAGTGACATTTTTCTATGTGGCAGTGAGATATTTTCAACCTTCGTGAAGTTTTTCTAGGGAAATTGTTGTCAAAACTGGTAACGCAAATACTAGATGGAGTATACGTTAATGAAGCTACTATTTTGCTCAATATTTTAACCCTGACTTGGTTCTCTCCGAAACGAGAGAGAAAAGACAAATTTCCAAAAAAAATAGGGCTTACCATTATTATTTCCAGTCTTCCCGTAATACAACGCCCAATGGAAGTCTCTGGTACATGGACTGATGGTGATAAATACCACAGTCTGGGATATGGATGTGGTATTCAGCTCCAAACTGCAAACAATTATAGGATTTATAGGTATGTTATGTTGAAAAGTACCTATATTTTTTGCAACAGGGACTGAAAGGGGGTCTGAAAAATTCGAAGTGGGGCTACAAGGACATGTGGGGTATCATAATTGAAAGAGCGCAGTTTGCACATTCTCAAACATGTTTTTTTTTTTGAGACCGCGTAGTTTTCAACTTCTGATGGAAAATGTAAAAAAAAATACCGTTTCTTATCCCCGAAGTTTGCAAAGAGATAAATCTGAAATTATTCTGTGTGATAGAAGTTTATGTAAAGATTACAGGAAAAATAAAACGAAGTCTTTAAATAACACAGTTTTTCAGAAATCATCAACAAAAGTCACATTAGTTCCACTATCGTTCAAGAGATGGCGCTGACATAAAACTGCAATATTCTACACCGCAGTGCAGTGTTAAAATTCTCTGACGAATATAGGCCTCGCCGATGAAAAATTAAAAGCATGATGGTACGGAACCTCGGTGCGCGAGTCCGACTCGCTTTTGACCGTTTTTTTTTATACCTTTTTTCACACCTCCGATTCCACTATTTGGCTTTAAAACCTTACCTTCTACTTTCACCTTCACCCAGTCTATAGACCGTTTGATTGTCAATCGGCAACCATTCCACTGGAACCTTGGAGACTGGCCTGGTGACCAAGACTGTGGGTGACGCGAGTCCTGCCCCTGCTGCGTGAAGGACCAGCAGACTTGCTAGCCTCATTGTGAAGATTCCGAGTTTTCTGAAACAAGGAAGGTAAATGTTACACTGTTTATTTTTTCACAATAAATACTTTTTCTTTCTTCTAATTTTACTTATTACTAACTTTTGCCTATCAATCGATTAAAAGTATCATATTTGTGTTCATGCATGTTACTGAGTGCCTAATTTCATCCAATTCCGTTCAGCCATTTTTGCGCCAATCCGGAATATACATCAAGACAAACAGACACACGGACAAAAATTTTAAAAACTATAGTTTCGGCATTAGACAGATTCTCATATCTCGTAGCAATTACTTTTTTCAAAAATGTTCAATGTACAGTTTTGACCTCGTTACTATCTACACTGGCCTGCAAAACTAAGTATCACACTTTTAAAATTGGAATAACTTTTTAAGTAGGTAAGTACACAATATAAATACCTACTTTCGAAATAAAAAGGATTTTGTATATAAAAACTTCATAGTCGAGAACCTTCTTTTACGAAATGGCTGAAAAGACCTTTAAAAACAAAAATAATCCTTTTCGAATTACAATTTTACAATAAATTTTTTGTTTCTGTTTTCAATTTTTTTCTTGATTGATGAGTCTTGTTACAAAAGCTAAGTTAGACAACAGCACATCTCGTAAATTTTATTTATCATGCCTCTTTCACCTGAAGAATGTATCCTAGCACATTCTTCAGGTGAAAGAAGTTTTTATTAATATTCAACTTAAGTTTCAATAGTTTGACTTTGACAGTGCCCTTTGCAACATTAGGAGCGATTTTCCCAAGTCTCGTCACTAATGATGCAAAGGCACTAGTCTCCTAAAACTAACAGCGCCAGCTAAGGGAAAATCACACCTACACCTCAAGTGCACTTTGATTCTAACTGATTAGTTTAAAGAAACTGCCAAGTAACTGAAGTTGAAGACTCTAAAGGCTCGACGACCGTCGAATTTATGTTTAACTACAAGTTTTAAACCATCCTAGTTTTAGAACCGGATCTAACTTGTAAATGTAAAATTTAATGAAAATTAATGTACAAAAACATTAGGTCCCGAATAAAATCTGCCAAGGCAAGTGGCCTTCGAAATTTAAATACTGTATGGTTTAAAAATGCTCAGATAATCTTAAAATTTTAAGGTGGAGCTGCTAGTGAGGTAAAGCCTAGTACCGGCCTATAATGTGCCCACTGCTGGAACACAGGCCTCCGCTCTGTGGGAGGGAGTGGGCCGTAAACCACCACGCGGGCCCAGTGCGGATTGGTGGATGTGACATGTCTTTGAATTTTTGGTTTTAGGACATGCCGGTTTCAACACGACGTTTTCCTTCGCTGTTTTGAGAAAAGTCGTGATGAAATAATTTATACAAAGTAAAGCGCCTGCTCAGGATCTAACCCACGACCTACAACTCATAAATCGCAGACTTTGACACTGGGCCACTGGAAAACTATAATTAGGACCAAATTTAGTACATATTTTGTGTTTCCTATTTCTTCACACCAGTACTGGACGTACGATACTGCGGTGCTATTCTGTAAAAATCTCACCGTGAAAACTTAGGTGAAGTGAGCGTGGAGTGAGCTGTCAATAGTGTCAATTCCTAGCAAAAACAAACTCACTTCACCTAAGTTTTCACGGTGAAATTTTTACAGAATCGACCGGCTGAACACAATTTTATGAGATGCTAATTAGCTAGGACCCCCAGGATGTGTATTCTCAAATCATTTTTAAAAGTAAATAAAAATGCAGTGGTACATTTATTAGAATAATTTCTTCAGAAAATCCATCGATCAAAACGTCAGCAGATATTGTTTTGAACAAAGAAAATACATAGAAAAAAAAAAGCAAAGAAGTTTCTAAAAATAGATGCCCATGTCACTTATTATAAATCGATTATTCAATGAGTGTACCGATTATACAACAGGGATCGATTTAAATCGGTTCGATTCGGTGTGGTTAGTAGCAACGAGGTCAGTGGTCTTGGCAATTATTTTTGACACGTGTTTCGAAAACGTAGGTAGGTTAACCTATTAATGTATAAGAGGTATAAAGGGGTATACCAACTTAAATAGAATTATGTTAGTTCAATGTTTTGTGTATCTATACTATATTATACTTATCCTATACATACAAATAATAAAGCTGAAGAGTTTGTTTGTTTGTTTGAACGTGCTAAACTCTGAAACTACCGGTCAGATTTGAAACATTATTTTTGCATTCGATAGCCTAATTCTTGAGGAAGGTTATAGGCTATTTAACATCACGATAGGATCAAATAGGAGCCGAGCAAAAATAAAAAAGTAAGAAAGAATGGTTAACGAAAGCGAAGTAAAGGCTCCTTCAAACAGGCACGACAGGACAAGCGACACAAAGGCACCGCAAGTCGCGCAAGGAGCTGTGCCTTTGTGTCGCGCGTGATTATATCGCGTGTCGCGCCTGTTTGTAGGAGCCTTAATAGCGACGGGGAGTCTTATAAAATTGTGGCGGTTATTTTAGTAAAGGCGTTGTGTATCTTGCGACTTCCACGTGAACGAAGTCGTGGCCAGAAGTTAGTACTATAGATAAAACAGAAAACATAATATTACGTAGCTATTTACACAGTATCTTTGAATCAAAATCATAATCAGGCTATAATTTTTCCCACTGCAGGGACACAGGCCTTCTCTTTCTGTGACAGAGAGTTGGCCGTAATCCACCACGCGGGCCCATTGCGGATTGGTAGATTAGCAGTGGTAGCCCAGTGGTAAGGGCCCCGACTTTGTCAACAATGTTTTAAACATACTTACGCAAAGTCAAAGTCAAAGAATTTATTTAACATAAAAGGCACTTTTGAAAGTCAAAAATTACAACAAAATAGAATTGATTTTAGTAGCGTATTTTACGTGTATTTTCAATGTTTTATTATGTTAAACCGTTTAATTAAATGAAAAAGCGAATAGAGTTTGTTTGGTTTTTACCCGACTGCGCCAGAAGGAGGGTTATGTTTTTCGAGAGTATATATGTATGTACGTATGTATGTATAATTGTTTGGCACGCTCTGCAGCCTGAACGGCTCAATGGATTTCAGCTTGAGAGGTGTCGTTAAATTCGTATTTACTGTGAGAGTGACACTGGGTATATCGAAATTGAAAAAAATAAATGGTCGATTTTCGGCGCCATATTAAGTCTTCAAATTTTTTTTTCTCAACACCTATCGAGTGTGTTATCATAATAAAGGGTTTTAAAAGGTTATTACAAAAATATATAGGCACAACTTATATGGTTAAAAGTAATTCGAAGTGACAAATTGTAAAAAACACGTACCAAGAACTAAATCGTCTGCGAAATCTTTCATATTTGTAAACTAACTAAAAAGCTGGAAATAAAAAATGTATTTAAAAAAATAAAACACCCGACTGCGGTCAAAAACTTAAATTAAATAAAAAAGCTGAAAAGCTAAAAACAAGCCCATTTTAAACTAAATAAAAGTTGGAAGCAGGCGGGACCCATACCATTTTTATTATATTTTCAAATTCAAATAGCAGTAGCTAGATGTAGCTAATAATAAGATAAATAGTAGTAGCTTGATGTGCTGGCATCTGTACAAGAATAGATTGGACGGTGATCCCCAAACTAGGCATTTGCCTGTTTCTTGGGGGTCAGAATTGCGTCATTTTCAAAGTGATACAGTGATTATTGTATTTGTATTTAAATTGATTTACATTCTGTAACTACTTAACTTACACCCTGACTTATTACTTATTACTATGACTTATTACTTGTTTTTTTTTTTAATTTAAATGAAAATCATTTACCTACTTTTACCATGTGAGCACCATGTATCTATCAGATAATTAATTTATATGTCATGGTTTCATTTTTTATTCTTTTACCTATTGTGGTATAGTAATTTTATTTTAGGTGCATCGTCTTTACATATTATTATTATATAATTAACGTATACAAAATATTGTAAAACATTTTAAAAGAGTAGGTAACGGTGGAGTTTCTTGCCCATTCTTCTCCATACTTAAACTACTTTTTGGAATGGGCGACTAGAATCAATTCTATTTGTTGTAATTTCTGACGTTCAAAAGTGCCTTTTATGTGCCTATTTGAAATAAATGCTTTGACTTTGACTTTGTATGATACGAAAACATAAAGTAAAATAAAATCAATTAAAATAAAATACACAATGCCATCAGGGTGATATATCAAACAAAGCAAAATAAAATCTTCAGTCAATCATCAATTTTATTAAATAACAAAATAATAAGTAAATCAAGGGCCTGATTCAGAAGGCAATAGGTACTCCTCGATACGGCTGGCATTGTGAGGAGGTAGGTCTCTGGAGCCCTAACCACCGGTAGCTTGGACCCTGCTCTCGAAACCGGCGGACCACTAGTTTTTTTATATTTTAAATGTTTTTTATACTTAAATAAATGAAAGTAATAATATTGAAACAAAATATGAATCAACAAAAATCTAACCAACTATAATATTACAAAATCAATTTTACAAATTAATAAAACAACAAATTTTTTGTAAGTAAAACAAATTAATTATTACGCTTAAGTTGAAATGAATCCGCGAAGTAATTCCAATTAGCCAAGGGCGCTTGCCAATGTTGGTAAAGAGCCATGGGTTGTTAAACTTCGTTATTAGAACATACAATATCACAACTGGTATTCCCTTATAAAATAGGTCTCCATAAAAACAACATACTGTTCCTGTTCAGAAATGCTTCGCCATAATCTCTTAGCTTATTATGCTATTTTTCTTGTGGAATCCCTATCTAGTACACATCTTCTTTTCTGGTCCTTTGGTACTTTTTCTACGCTTATAATGGGTCCTTTTTTAGGGTTCCGTAGCTCTAAAGAAAAAACGGAACTTATAAGATCAGTTCGTTGTCCATCAGTCTGTACATCTGTCAAACCCTTTTTCTTGGGAACGCGTGCAGTTATCAAGTTGAAATTATATAAAATACTCAGGGCTGCAATCCCTTGAAGCAATGAAAACAATCAAACTTTTAAGTCAACGCAATCAAAAGATACAGGCGTTTATGTTCCGTTTATGCCGAATATTTTGACACTCACAAGGGAATCAAAACCTATAGGGTACTTCCCGTTGACCTAGAATCATGAAATTTGGCAAGAAGCAATGTCGTGTAGCACAAGCAAAGGAAAAAAATTGTAAACCGTAAATTTGTAGTTACCTACAAATTTGTACGGAACCTTCGGTGCGCGAGCCTGACTCGCACTTGACCGGTTTTTATTTTATATATACATATTACCTTTGTGATTGGACATAATTACTATATCTATTATTTTAAAATGCCCCAGTAATGAGTGTTTCAGGTTAATGTAATTACTATCGCACATTATTTACTTTCAATTTCAAACAAGATAATATAAGCTAATACTTAAATAGCTTTAAAATTATAATTATAACAATTAATAATAATTATGTACCTTAGCACTAGCTAGCACACATTACGCCCGAAATCTAAATAAATAAAAATAAAATGCTGTTAGTTGGTAAGCGCAAAAATTGCCTGAATCTTGAATCGTATCGTTCCTTGTGATGAAAAATGGACCCTGTACGATAAATCGGAAACGCTCTTATGGTTGAACCCAGGAGAACCATACAAATCCTGCCATAAGCAAAAGTAGTCTCAGAAAAAGTTACTGGTAAGTGTCTGGTGGACCAGTGCCGGAGTCATCCACTACAGCTCTTCCTATAATCTGACCGGACGATTACGGCAGATCCGTGGGGTAATTGCGTAACACACTGACAGCCCGTTCGCACATGGTCTCCGTTTTACTGGTCCGTTTTATCGGATACGTTTTTTTTCATCGATGGCGTATGGAGTTGTATGACCGACTTCACATTATGACTTATTGACTTCACACTACGAGATATCATCACGCGCTCAACACGCAACGTTGGACAACGTTAGAGTTAGACCACATACTGCACAACAAATGGTCGCTGAATTAGAGGAGCTGCGATTGGAATGTCCCCGATACCGGACCTTGCTCCAACAGATTACCACTTTTTTCGAAATTTGGACGATTTGTGGCTAGAAAAAAATCAATTCCGATGAGGAGTCAAAACCGCCTTCAAAGATTTTATTGACGCTCGCTCCCACAATTTTCTCAGCAAAGGAATCAATGAACTACCTATAAAATGGCGAAAGTGCATAGATAACAATGGATAACATACTGTGATTGTTTTTTTTTTATTTTTGATTGTTTTTTTTTATTTTTGATTGTTTTTTTACTTTTTTTTGATTGAGTAGCAATGGGTTTCATTTTGACAGTTCAACAACATTCATTGCGTTATTTACGTTGTTGAGCAGACTCATTTTTCGAACATATGAAGCAATGGATTAGTAATATACTTCAAAATGGTTCAGATTGAGATTTATAGTGTTTACGAAATTAGGAAGCTGGAGAAGGACATAGTAGGTATAGTACTTTTCGTCCTGGATCACAGACGAAGTCGCGGTTAACACCTAGTTGGTCCACAATTATTACGAAAGGCAGTATTTTATAAAAATACTGGCAAGTCTTCACGTTCTCCCCATATCATTTAAGTGTGTGAACGTTGGACTTGGTAATAACAACGCAAAAACCACTCAGGTGGTCGATCTTTATGGTTATTTTATAGTTCCCATACATTTTGCCTTTTACGGATAATTACTTGAATAAAAACAAATAGTGTAAGTTCAACAATTTAGTATTAATTGCTGTATACGTGTAAAATGGTTGATGATACCAGTTTTAGGTATTCATGTCTTGGTAACCTAAACAAAAATCATAAAACAGATATCTTAATATAATAAATTACGTGTCATGATGTTTTTCCGCGATGGACTCCTAAACTACTTAACCGATTTTAATCAAATTTGTACACCGTGTGCAGTTTGATCCAACTTCAAAGATAGGATAGCTCACATCTCCATTTATAATCGCAATATTATTTTATTGCACAAAAACGTTAGCCACAGCAACGCGTGGCCGGGTCAGCTAGTATTTCTATATTTTGTTGTAGGGCCACCAGGATGATTGGGTAACACTATTAGTAGCAAAGGGTTTTGATTTGGTCAGTTCAACAAGATTCATTGCGTTATTTACGTTATCGAGCAGACACATTTTTGAACATATGAAGCAATGGATTCGCAATATGCATCAAAATGTTTCAGATTGTCATTGATGTTGTGTTACGCAATGAGGGTGCTGGTCTCGATTCCCAGATCGATCGGGCAATTGTTATAGGTCTTTTTTTAGTAGCAGCTCGGAGTCTGAATTAGAAAGAAAGAAAGAAAAGAAAGAAAAGAAAGAAAAGAAAGAAAAGAAAGAAAAGAAAGAAAAGAAAGAAAAGAAAGAAAAGAAAGAAAAGAAAGAAAAGAAAGAAAAGAAAGAAAAGAAAGAAAGAAAATACGCCCGCGAATACGCGCGAATTCGTGCCCGTATGATGGCAACAGTCTCGCCCCCTATTACATGAGACTTAAAGATAACTGGCGCAACGTGAGAGTGCAAAAGACACACCTCTGACTAACTCTGCGGGAAAAACAGGCAGACAAAATGGAGTACAACTTTACAGTACCCGGCGATAAAAAATATTGCACATCGACCTTTGGAAAGAGATAATCGGCTAATTTCGGCTTCGTAGAGCGTTATCTCTGTCGCACGAAAAACAAACAGTCCGGTATCTATTAGGAGCTGTTAAAACAATTATGATTTGCTTCTTTTGATAATTATTTTTATTCTTTGTATAAAATGGTTTTGTGTAAAAAGGTCGATGTGCAATATTTATCGCCGGGTACTGTAGTTCAAAGATAAATTGGTTACAAAAACTTATTACTAATCATTCTATTTCTAAAGTGAATATTTATTTAACATAGTTACATAATATACGCTAAATTTACAGACTTAAGATAATAATATGTTCGTTTATATGAAAAAAGAATCGTAGGGCATCAAAAAATTCGTCCGCATCGCTGTCAAAAGGAACAGTGCCCAAAAGGCTGGCAGCGTTGCCACGTTGTATGGCGATGCTAATTCTTTGGCCAAGAAAGAGGCCAACTCTCTGGTTACGTGAAGAGTCGACCAACCGCTTGGCAATATCTCGAAAAACCAAGTGGACACTCGGCCCTAGTGTTTCAACCCCAAACGGCTCGAACATAAAAATATAACTTACAATCAGGTTGAAATATTGTATTTAGAGTTTAGTTCTTTAATTATTTGATCTCTTCAAGCACCGAGGCGAAACCTCATATCAGCAGTGCGATTCTGCAACCGTCTCACCGTGAAAACTTAGGTGAAGTGAGCGTGGAGTGAGCTGTCAATAGTGTCAATTCCTTGCATAAACAAACTCACTTCACCTAATTTTTCACGGTGAGATTTTTACAGAATCGACCGGCTGTATTTTCTTTCTAATAAGCGTGTTGAGCGTATATCTTATTAAATACCCCTATTTATTGTTAA
This sequence comes from Luperina testacea, assembly GCA_927399505.1. Classification (NCBI taxonomy): domain Eukaryota; kingdom Metazoa; phylum Arthropoda; class Insecta; order Lepidoptera; family Noctuidae; genus Luperina; species Luperina testacea. The sequence continues at coordinate 4,496,501 of OV656774.1, forward strand.
CAGTTTTGTCTTTAACGTTCATGTTTGAAACGAAACAGCCGCAATTAATATAAATTCTCATTTACGCGCGTTGTAAACTTGAGCTGTCTTGTTTTGAAACTTTTTCTTGACAATGGAGTTATTTATCTATGATGAATAATCAAGTCGGGTTTACGAGTTATTGTTTGCTTGCTTTCTAAAAGAAAATACTGTTTTCTGTGTGGAAATGAATTTTAAGTGATGAGGCTTGTGGCTAAGCTATGATAGCCGCACGAGTGATCGATCAGGTTAAGCAACGCTTGCCGTGGTTGGTCCGTAGATGGGTGATCTTTACATACCAAGATACCTCCGTGCCTTGGAAAGTACGTTAAGCCGTTGATCCCGACTGTCATTCGTGGATCTTTAGTAGTCTTTCCGGGGTCGTCAGAAGCCCAAAAATCTGACAGTCTTACCCAGTAACTGGTTTGTAGAGGTCAGATAGGCAGTCGCTTTAAGTAAAACATTGGTATTCATCCCAAGTGGTATCGTATTACCCAGTAACTGGTTTGTAGAGGTCAGATAGGCGGTCGCTTTAAGTAAAACATTGGTATTCATCCGGTTAGACTGGAAGCCAACCCCAACATAGTTGGGAAAAGGCTAGGCAGATGAAAATACAATTTTTTGTAATGGAAATGATAAGTGATGTGCCACTCAAGGCGTCGGTCGGGTTTTATTCGGTAAAAAAATAACTCGATGAATGCGTAAAGCCTTCGAATACAACACCACAGTATGACTGAACCACGTTGCCCTAAGATTATTTTTGCTCCTTTTATACAAACTATCCTTATTATACTAATATTATAAATTCAAAAGTAACTCTGTCTGTTTGTTTGTAGGTATGTTACCTTTTCACGCCTAAACCATCTCAACGGATTTCGATAAAATTTGGCAGAGAGATAGATTGCATCCCGGGGAAGGATATAGTAAAGTTTTTATCCCGATATTCTTACGGGATCAACATTTATTCGTGTGAAACCGCGGAGAGCTGCTAGTAATCTTATAAATGCGAAAGTGTGTCTGTCTGTTACCTCTTCACGCTTAAACCGCTGAACTGATATAAATGAAATTTGGTATAGAGATAGTTTGAGTCCCGGGAAAGGACATTGGATAGTTTTTATCCCGATATTCTCACGGGATCGAAACTTATACGGGTAAAACCGCGGGGCACTGCTTGAAAAAAACTGCTTTGACTGCTGATTTTTCAATCTTCAGATAATTTTTATTCGAGGAATAAAATTGACATCTGACAGTTTTTGTATGGAAAAATTGTCAAAAAATCAAAATTGTTCCTCTGATAAAATTACCTGGCGTTGGAAAAATCAGCCCTTAATGGACTACTGAACTGCATCTCGATTGGTTTTGAGGAAAATTGAATAGCATCGTAACTGTGTTGTGTGCAAATACATGTATTATTACTATTCTACCTTATAAATAAATATCCATAAGGAATATGTTAGACTGAGACGACTTTAAGACGTCGTATCTCCGAAAGTACTAACATTTGACCATAGTTATATAAGTGACTAATGTTCTGCTTAAAAAACCCTATCCAGCGGTATATCACATTTACTACTGAAGAGTGGGCCCAGACCATACATTTGTTTCCCACGCTCCTTTGCTTTTTTTTTTAGAAAGTATTTGAATAATGAGAATTATCCCACAAAACCAATGCACCTGGTCACTCAGGTAAGGAGATTGAAGTACCTATTACGTATGGGCAGTTTCTTTCGCCGAAATGGTGCAATAATTGTGCCGGTAACAGTTGGTTCCTTATTACGTTTTTATGTTTGACGGTAAACCACAATGAGCAATTATCCAGCAACCACTCTGCTACTCATGAAGGCTCCTTCAAACAGGCGCGACACAAAGGCACCGCAAGTCGCGCAACGAGCCTTTGTGTCGCGCGCGATTATATCGCGTGTCGCGCCTGTTTGTAGGAGCCTTGAAAGTGTGGATAGGACAAAACTGTTTCGCGTTGAGAATGCATCGTGCCGTATGCTGTGAGGAGTGTGCTTAACTTATCTATACATTACCATCATCTGCCTTTTTCCAACTATGTTAGGGTCGGCTTCCAGTCTAACCAGATGTAGCTGAATACCAGTATTACCCTCGCTTACAGGTACATAATAATTAATAAGCAGAATCCTGAAATCCTGTGTTCATTAATGCGAAAATAAATAAACCATTATTCATAGTAAAGTCCAGGAAAACATTGTGATAAAGAAGTTTAATCATCTATACTGTTTTTAGACTAGGAGTCATGCTAGGCGGCGGGGGGTTAGCGACCGGAGGGTCAGCCATTCCTGACCGATGACGCGCCCAAAATGATGAACACTCCTTTCATCTTCAAGACATTGACACCCAGACACGTAGACATAATATTAATACTTACAAGAAAACGTTACAAAAATAGCTATCTAAATACAACAAAGACCGCAGTAGGTACCATTCAGTAGGAACTAACCCGTTACAAACCTTGAGTTTATTTATATAGAGACGTTTCTGAATCCGCCCGCATTAAGTAAAATACATCAAAATCACAGACAGACAGAAATACAAAACAGTAGCAGACAGACGAACGGGCAGACTGTTTGTGTATTTATAGATACGATAGCTTTTACTTGCGAATACTGTTTTTTTGTCGGGGAGCAAGAGAGTATATGGATTAGGTGGATTTGCGTTTCCCGTGTTCATCAGAACTATAAATGAGCTAATCCCGACCCTGAGCGTCTTGATGGTGACTTTGAGGGCAATATCAAGCAATAGCTAGGTACAATGCGTGCCACGAAAGATGAGACTTGACCCCGCCTCCCCCGCTCTTTCCGCTGCCCCTATGACGTCCGGTCCCGTCCCGCACTCAGACCTCATACCGCTAAAGATACCTAAAATCGTGTTCTGCGCAAGTTAATCCACGTGGTGTGTCAAGTCTCATCTTTCGTGGCACGCATTGTAGGTACTTCTGGGTAATAGGTAATACGGGCTGGTGTCCGCAACTCCACGTCAATACGCGTATTTTGCGTAGGTACGTAGGTATATATTTTACGTACTTCTGGGTAACAAATAAAATAAATATTATATCAATAAACCGACATTCAGTCCATCCAAGATTTTGTGAGTTATACATAAGTGGATGGAGGGAAGGGAGAGGGTGGCCTTTGCCCAATAGTGGGACACAAACTACCGATAATAATAACTCAAAATATTTTTTTTATTTTTATATATTTTTTTTAAATCTTTCAATTTTAAGAAATATTTGAAAAATATAATAATATAAGAAAGAAAATAAATAAACGACAATAAATTTTCATAATGATTTCTATAACAAGGAATTTCGTATATTAGTACAATTTTTATTTCCTGTTATACAACGCGTCATTGTGTTATGTGCAATGTAACATACTGTTGTAAATAATTCAATTTTTATCGCTGGAAGTGACTGCGAACAAATTCGAATCGTTCCTATTGAAGTTTCCCATAATATGTTCTTTAGGTAAAGTGTATTTATTTATTAATAACCAACTTATATTTACAGTTATCGGTGAATACTACCACACATACAAGTTATCGATGATAATTACACATACAATCATAAAATTAGATTAAAATATATAAAACTAGACAAGTCTAGTTTCACAAAAACGCAAAAAAAACATGTTTCGTATGTATTTCTACAACGACATTCAACTTTTTTACTTTTCCATCATTATTAACAAAGTGACATTCTATCAGCCAAATAATGCCATCATTTCGCTGATAAAATGTCACTTGATTTAGACCATCTGCTCACTTCCGATGAACAAGATCAAAACTAAGTCAGTTGACAATAAACCCATATCCTGTCCTTTCAAGATTTGGTCGATCATACGCGATTCAGCGCCGAGTATACGCCATTCTGCGTCACCGACCGACTGGGAGCCGATTAGACCCGATTCAGCGTCACCGATCCCATCGTGATGACGGTTTAGATTCGTTCGCTGTTCAGAAAGCGAAGTTCGCCTTAAGAAGTTTTCACTTCATTATGAACTACAGAGGAAGAAAAACAAGGACGTCATCACCTGCCTAACCTTAACTAACTGATGAAACCGTAAAAAATGTAATTGAGACTCAGGACTTACCCAAAGATTGATTCTAGCTAAAAAAAAAACAGTCCATAAAGTACATTACTATATTAACTATACACTACTATATACTACATTACTATATACTATATTTAACATATTACCTAAACGTTGGAAGGAGCTGAATAGTAATGCATTTAAGCGCCAATTAAAAATGTTTCTATCGCAAAAAGCATATTATAATGTCGCCGAATTTCTAACCGAAAAAGTTTTTGATTGAATAATTTTGCCTTTTACCTGACACTAAAATTAAATTTACATGACCACGGCTGTAATTTTTGACATTAGTCTTGTAATTTTGACATCTATCTTGTAAATTTGACATAAATCTTTTAATAACAGACATGTAGTTACTTTGACATTATTCTTGTATTTCATTGACATTAAAGTTTTTGCCTTAAATTTAATTTTGACATTATAACATAAAAAATAATTTCTAATTTGTAAAGTTTCTAAATCAAAACTTTTTAATTGCATTTTCGATTTTTAGTATTGTTAATTCTTTTCATTGTTATGGAAATATTTGTACGCCGATACTTACGGCTAAACATGATTGGACTCAAACTGTATAATATCTTGCATGCTCTTGTATGTATACAATGTTTAACAAATAAAGAAATCTTATCTTATCTTATCTTATCTTACAAAAAAAATAACAAAGAACTTAAGAGTGACGTAGAAATAATTAGAAAACTTGGCAGGGTTATAGGGCGATGATAGATTTACGGACCAGGTCGAGTCGAAGACCGGTAGGCATGAGAATGAGGAAGCAATTAAGTTTGGCTTGTTAAATCTCTGGATAGAAAAGTGGTCTTTATTTTAGTGGCGACACAAATGGTGAAAGTATTTTTAGTAACTCAAATATTTTACGGCAAACGGGCAGGACCTTATACCCACCATTTTTTTGGGTATGATCCTGCATGGTCTTTTCTTCGATTAAACATCCTCTATAAGCAAGTTCTCTTTGAATTTTTCTTAATTTAAGAAATTCATCTTCAATCTCCTGCTCTTATTTCGATCTAAGTGAGGTCGGCGCATCATGTCTTTTTCTTCCATAATTCTCTATTATTCATCATCTCGGTACAGTACCCGGCGATAAATATTGCACATCGACCTTAGGAAAGAGACAATCGGCTAATTTCGGCTTCGTAGAGCGTTATCTCTGTCGCACGAAATACAAACAGTCCGGTATCTATTAGGAGCTGTTAAAACAATTATGATTTGCTTCTTTTGATAATTATTTTTATTCTTTGTATAAAATGGTTTTGTGTAAAAAGGTCGATGTGCAATATTTATCGCCGGGTACTGTAGTTACCCTATCTAGCCACATAATTTTACACACATTCCGTCCATCGTTTTTGTGGTCTTCCCCTACTCTTATAATTTATGAAACACATACTGTCCATAAATTCAAGATTGGGAACTGCGGTTTCTGAATTTTTTGAAATTGGATCACTGTGACCCATTCGATATTGGGCTTATTCCGTACAAAAAGCGATGCAAGAATCTTGCATAAGCATAGTATAATGAGCCTATAATGTTCCCACTGCTGAGACATAGGCCCTCTTCAAGAGGGAGTGAGCTATAATCTACCACGCGGGCCCAGTGCGGGTTGGTAGATGTCACATGTCTTCAAATTTTTGATTCTAGGACATGCCGGTTTTCTCACAAAAAAATCCTGATGAACGTCTTAATTCGTAATTCGCAAAGTTCGTGTTCCAAAGCGTTGATCTTGTCCATGCCATACAAAAGTTATATGTCCATACAAACTAAAAATCAATGAAAAAAATGCGAAGTACAGTCACACAGAGGCTTTAAACATTTTAGTGAATAACTGCCTCACAAAAGCACACAGAAGTGACACGATTGAATTATACACATTGCATTTGGGAGTGTCGCCTGTGATTGGTTACTGATTTATGTTTTCGAAACATGCCATTTTTCCTTTTAGTTTGCAATGAAAATAAATGGCACTAAGTGCAAGCTGAATGTGACGCGTTTGGATGAAAATAGGTGCTGTTAGTTTGTGTTGTGTCTAGAGTTTAATCAAAATGATGTGTGTCTGGACAAATCGTTTATTGTGTACGTAAAACAATAATCGAGCAGTCAGTGAAATAATTGTAAAAAGAAACTACGTCAATTCGCCGTGTTAAAGCTATTGTATACAAATGTCAAAGAATGACAGTATGATTTGAATTAGGTACGGACAAATTCAGTAGGTAGTAAATTTGTTTATTATTTCATTTCCCAGAATTTATACCAGAAACGTATTCTACTGAAAAAAATTATTTCTGCTTAAATTAAGTAAAAAGCAGTAAAAGTACCTAATAATAGTCGAATTCAAACTTTAGTAAGTACTTAAATAGAGTACGGATACGTCCAAAATTTTAACACATTGTTACACACAGAATTGTTGTCAGGACTTATCAAAATAGTTTTTAATGTGGACATCGTATTAGCATCATCAGGATTGTGGCGGAATCTAGCAGTTCGTCGTGGACGTAGAACGACAGCGCTGCCGTGGCATAACTAAAATGCAGTTATCCGACATCTGGTCGATGTTTAACTTTTAATACTATTATAATGAGAAAAAAAATCTATCGATCTGTGTTTCCGAATTTTCAATACCTTGAATAGTTTTGGAAATAATCATTTTAAGAAAGCCGTGTACGTAACGGCTTTCTTAAAATGATATTCATTATACATATTAGTATTAAAAGTAAAAAATCGATCAGATGTCGGATAACTGCATTTTTTTTCGTTAATCGCTGGCAGTGGGGTGGGTGCAGGGGTGTAACTGTCACCCCTTGTAACTGAGAAGAGTATTGACAGCTACACGGTGTAAATATGACAGGACAAATTGGCTACCTTCGGGGCTTCCCGTCATCAGGTTACAAAGGGACAACAATATTGATTGGATACCTTGTGTAATGTGGATTAATAAGGGGTATGCAATTAGAAGAAGATAAATGGGTAGGTAGACTAGGTACACGCGGCGACATATCAAGTTATACAAGATGTAATTGAAATCTTGCGCCAAGTCGACATAGGAGGTACATAATCATTATAAATTGACATAATTCCCAAATCTAACTTCATGAAAAAAATCCTGTAATTATCGTCTTAGATAGTGCAAACTGTGTTAAGTATAGCCTTCAAGTAGACACGAATTATCGTCGTTCCAATTTTTTTTCATAATTATCAAAACAAATAAGAAATTTAAATAAAATAGGTACCTATCAATTTTAGCGCGCTCCCGGTAAGCAATCACAGAGAGACAACAGAGAGATAGAGACAACAGAAAAGAGAGAGAGAGAGAGACAGAGAGACAACATGAGCAAGTTGGCAACACGTTGAACTAGCGGTATTTATCTTACCGTTGCTACGAAAAAAAGAGCGTGCGACAATCGCTTGCCTACGCGCACGTAATAGTATGTGCTTTCCTTAAGGGGCTTACAGGACCTAAACACAAAAAACGCAAGTTTTAGAAACAATAAAGGTATACGATCGACTACAGTAAACAAAATAAGAAAAATATATATTATGATATTCTTCAGGATATATATGCTAGGTATCTGAAAGTGAAGTATTTGTTTCATTTAAATAGATTTATTTGTCATAAAACCAAGCAAACCCGTGATTTTGTCAAGAACTTTATCATAAACCCAAACTAGTTCAGGTTTTTGATAAAAAATCTGGATTGTTACAGGTTTATGATGAAATTGAGTTTAAAATGTGTCATTTTCCGGTTTTTCATCAAAAACCTAATTTTATGATAAAACCTGCGACATATAGATTTAATATACAATACATACAAATAAATAAAATTGAAGTGTCTGTTTGTAACGCCAAATAAACTAAACGGGACTTTCACTGGCAGATAGCTGTAGAAAAAGAATTAGGGTTCCGCGAAAAAAAAAAGCTCACGAAATCCAATTTGTTTTCCGACACGCGAACGAAATCGCGAGCACATTAGTCACAAATAAAATTCCAATAAAATATTTCGTATAATATTACAATACCCAACAAAGTCATGAATCCGCTTCAGTACAAATAAATTGCACAAAATATCAACACGGGGACTACAATACCAACATTATTACGTACCGAGTGGAACAATATTAAATGTTATTTATTTGCGAAGTATTCCAACTTGTAGCACGTTCGAGCCCCGTTTAGCTCAAATAACACGAGAATGAACTCAAAACAATGGCTATTATATTTGTAAAGCGGTCCAACTAAAATCTATAAGTATTATATTTCGATTTGAAATGTCAATCTCATTTATTGAGAACTTATTTGTATCGATTCAGGAGCGGATTGCGTCTTGACGTTTATGAATTTTGTAGTATACTAGCTTTTGCCCACGACTTCGTTCGCGTGAATATGTTTGTGCCCCCGACCCACTCCATCCATTGCAACGCCTGCCTGCGCTATTTCTTCGTTTTCGATTAGCGTTCTTTCTGACTTTTTTCATTTTGCTTGGCTGCTAAGAGTCCTAGCGTGATATTTAATAGCCTATAACCTTCCTCAAGAATTTATTTATTTAAACTTCTCGCACAAAAAGGTACAAAGGCGGACTTAATGCCTTAGGCATTCTCTACCAGTCAACCAAGGGTGGTGAAGAGATTGGATGGCAGGTGCAAGAATTGAGCTACGAAAAGCAAAAAAAAATTCAAATCAACTGGTAGTTCCGGAGATTATCGCGTTCAAACAAACAAACTCTTCAGCTGTCTTATTAGTATATAATATAATAAAAAGATAGATAGATAAAACCAGTATAGATGCCCTAGGGGTATAATTGCCCCGATTGTAATTAAATTGAGTTTCACGGATGAATCGCATGCAATTTTATTTATTTATTGAAAGACTTCCCAATTACCACTAAATTGACCGTGACAAACAGACATACGGTCTGTGTGCAATTGCATGGTAAGACAAAATGCGGTCAAAGTTTTTGCGGGATAGTTGTTCTGTTTCTCGGCGGGTCATCTATCTCAAATGTAATTTATATGGATCTGGCAACTATCCCCTCTGTGGGATAGATATCCCAAAATGTAGGGTGCTCCACCTCGTATCCTGCCTTTGTGTCCCAAAACTTGCAGTCAAAGCGACTCCTGCGCTGCCGCTCATGACGCCATGGAAGTAGCAAAGTTTTGGGCTAACAAAATATAAAATTCAGTTGTAACAGAGACACTAAGAAGAAGAAAGAAGAAGTCTTATTGCATCCGATTGTGCATTTTCCCGAAAGTTTTTTTAGAAACTAGCAGTGCCCCGCGGTTTTACCCGCATAAGTTTCGATCCCGTGAGAATATCGGGATAAAAACTATCCTACGTCCTTTTCCGGGACTCAAACTATCTCTATACCATATATCATCTAAATCGGTTCAGCGGTTTAAGCATGAAGAGGTAACAGACAGACAGACAGTCACACTTTCGCATTTATAATATTACTAGCAATGCCCCGCGGTTTCACCCTTGTAAGTTTCGATCCCGTAGGAATATCGAGATAAAAAGTAGCTAATGTGTTAATCCAGGAAATGGTCTATCTATGTGCCAATTTTCATTCAAATCTGTTTAACGGTTTACGCGTGATTGAGTAACAAACATCCAAACATCTTCACAAACTTTCACATTTATAATATTAGTAGGACGGCTCGATTCCTCCTGAAATTTCGAAATTAAGTACAGCTAAGCGAGAAAGTAGAACTACCGAAATATTATCTTTAGGGACCAATTTTATACAGATAGACACCCAAAATTTTATAATTTAGTTATTATTAATCAAAGTTGTTGAATTTTAGTTATTGATTGTTGTTTAAATATTATTATACGAGTAGGTTATTAGTAACATTATATTGCATTTAAAACATTTACACCTGTTGATTGTTGATATAATTTAGAATGAATATTTTTCTTTTAAATTTCGAGTGAAATCGAGAATGTAGTTTTACGATATATTTAATATGTATAAAATTGGGGGAAACAAGACCGGGAGCAATAAGTAGATACTAACCCAAACATGGTAATGGGAACCTTGGGGTTTTCTGGAGTTTGTGAATAGATACTTATTTTATATTTTGCAATAAATTACCAGCGTTGTGTCGTCGCGCATCTCTTTCTTTTCTATGCAGTCGGACAGTGACCGCGCTTTAGATCATGTAAGCCCCTTAAGTCAACTAAAAAGTAGCTTAATTCAAACGATGCAAACCTTATGTAAATTCATTATTTCTCTTCTAATTATCTTTATCTAGACAAACCAGTACCCTTATTCCGTAGCACACTATCAATCAGAATCAGAAAAATTTTGAAGGAAATTGCTAATCCATTGCTTAATATGTTCGAAAAATGTGTCTGCTCAATAACGTAAATAACGCAATGAATGTTGTTGAACTGTTAAAATGAAACCACATGTGAAGACGATGTGGGTCATTTATTTTATTCATTTTATTATTCTCTCCATGGTCTGATGGCCTACCCAAATGTCCTTTCTTTGGTATTGTTCGTCGAATCGTTGAGCTCCTTAAGTCTTGAGTTGAGCTGCACGATTTCTGACAAATGCGTGCACTGACTGGACAGGTCCTCTCAATCTGTGTGGTTCTTTCCTCAAAAGACCATCTCAGACATCGACCTACATGGTCTTCATATAACCTGACCAAGATTATGTCTGGACTTTAAAAGAGACATATGACCTCTGAGTTTGTTTCGGCCTTTCTTCTCAGAGTAGTCAGATAGGAAACGCCGACCTCTTCTAGTTTAAAAAATATGATTGACGTGTAAAAGTGTTTGTGCAAACCTACTTACAAAAATAAAATCATTTATCATTTAATTAACCCATTGCTACTGATATTGTGTTACCCAATTACCCTACTGAGTAGAGAAGTGAGATTAACGTGGGTGATCTCAGGACAAAGATACAAATAGTCTCCGCCTTACTTAAGTCTTAGCAACATTTTCCAAGTATTGGATTAAAACAAACGTGATTAAAGGATTGTAGCACATCCTGGTGTGTATGTATGCGTCCTGTTTGTGTAGTATTGTTGATTCAACACGAATGATCAAGGGATTTTTGTTTTAATTTGTCCTATTTGTAATCGAATGGCAATTTTAATTGTTTGCGTTGTTCTAAAAAAGAATTTGTTTAAAGCTTGCGGGGTAATTGCATAAGAAATAAATAAAGAAAATACGTTTATTTGCGGTAAACATGACGCAATAAAGAACATCAACTCAAAAAAAAAAAAGAAATTGCTGGGAGAAACGTGCGTCACGTTCACATCCACGCAAAACGGCTATCGCTCAGCATTATGCTACGACCCTATGCAAGACAGAGCCCCAGCGGTGGTAGCACACATTCAATGGCAATTTATGGCATTGTCTTTCATTTTGACAGTTCGACACAATTCATTGCGTTATTTAAGTTGTTGAGCAGATGAATTTTCCAAACATATGAAGCAATGGATTAGAAATTTTCTTAAAAAAATTTCTGATTGTGATTGATAGTGTGTTACGCAATAATAATTCAATAATAATCAATTTGCATAAGGTTTGAATCGTTTGAATTAAGGCTCCTTCAAACAGGCGCGACACGACACGCGACACAAAGTCGCGCAACGAGCGGTGCCTTTGTGTCGCGCGCGATTATAACGCGTGTCGCGCCTGTTTGTAGGAGCCTTTAAGCTACTTTTTGGTTGACTTAAAGGGCTTATATGACCCAAAGCGCGGTCGCTGTCGGACTGCATAGAAAAGAAAGAGAAGCGCGATGACACAACGCTGGTAATTTATTGCAAAATATAAAATAATTATCTATACAAAAAATATTTTATAATAAATAATCCATCACTGAATGCAGTTTGGCATTAGACATTTAATGATATATTTTAAATTATAATTGTTAATTAAGGCATAAACTGCATTAAGAGGTGTTTTGGAAGATTTTTTGATGCATTAATGTATGCTTAATTATGATTTGAGTTCCATCACTGTAATAGAATAAGCCTTGAAAATACCTTCTTTTTTTGGTCAAAATTATTTACGGTAAGAGATACCTACACTACTTTAAAAAACCAACTTTTTGACCGTTTTCAAGAAATCTCCGCCTTAATAATCCGGGCCCAAAGGCTAGTTCTTACTGGTGTTCTTGCGGTTGGAGTGTGGTTTGGCATGGAAAAAAGCTTGTCAATCTTCAAATTTGAGTATGACCTGGAAATTGGACCTGAATCAACCATTCCAGTGTGATATGAGGATTTTAAAGCTTCTGTAATAAAAGGCAATTTTAGCTGACAGACATATTTTTAGTTTAGTCTTTTTAATAATTAAACGAGAGACAAAGACAAATACATGATTTGACGAAATTCAGTGGCCTAAATAGCTTAGATATAGACAGGACAGCACTAGACTTGGAATATAATATTTTATCATTAATTTGACGTTTGTATACATTCTTGGAATTTATGATTATGTTCGATCTTACCGATTATCGTTAAATTATTCCCGTGTAACTGAGACATAACTGGTTATATTATATAGGCGATGACCTAACTGGCAACCAACTGTCAACGTTGCCTGTGACACACATACATACACAAAATATTAGTAACGTCTTGACATAACATAACATCACACCTGTATGTATGCACGTTTGGGGCACCTTGGGCAGTGAGCCCTACTACAATTAAGGCTCCTTCAAACAGGCGCGACACGACACGCGACACAAAGGCACCGCAAGTCGCCTTGTGCCTTTGTGTCGCGCGCGATTAGCGTCGCGCGTCGCGCCTGTTTGCAGGAGCCTTTAACCTTGTTGACTGGCCAATATATCTACAAGCACCCTAAGTTTGTAGTATTATATTGCTAATCCATTGCTTTATTTGTTAGAAAAACGTATCTACTCAACAATGTAAATAACGCAATGAACGTTGAAGAACTGTCAAAATGAAATCCATTGAACACCATCCACTAAACTGTGTTACGCAATTATCCCACTGGACATGGGAAATTGATAGAAACTTTGTGACGATACGTTATGTAATGGATGGTCACCCATCCAGGAATCGACCGCGGCAAGCGTAGCTTAACCATCGATCGACCCTTGCGGCTCTCATACAGATAATGCACAACCTAAACCGCTGGGTCTAGAAACATGAAGCACAAGAGTTCCCTTTAAGACGAAAGTGAGCAATGGATTTTTAAAAACTCATCCCCTAAAGGGGTAAAAAAGGGGTATGAAAGTTTGTATGGAACTGCGACATTTTCTGAGCTCAAGCCTTGTTTAAGGGTCCTGCAAACAGGTGCGACGCGCGACGCGAATCGCGCGCGACACAAAGGCACCGCTCGTTGCGCAAATTGCGGTGCCTTTGTGACGCGCGCGATTTTATCGCGTGTCGCGCCTATTTGAAGGAGCCTTTAAAAAAAATGTATATCAAGGAATGACAGGTACCTGCCCACAGCACCTATAGGTATTGTATATTATAGTTGCGAATCATATTTTGATCAAGATACAACCTGACACTGACCTGAAAATTGCAAAAACCGTAAGAAAATTTGAATTTCGCGGGCTACAACATTCACCTTATATTTTTTTTATGGATTAATTTCATAGTTCCAAAATAATCCTATGCATTAATATTGCCAATGTTTTAGTTTATTGTCATATTGTTCTCTCCATATTGTATAATCATAAACTTCATGTTAAAAGAAACCCAGTAATGGTGCCGGTAAGCAAATTCCTACATGTAGTAACTTGTCTCTACTTGAAACATTCTTGTCCTTTACTATGTAGACCCTAGTTATTAAGCCTTACTACAACGAGTTATAGTCACCTCTTTGAACTTTATGTGACCCTGGTACATTCGGATGGGCACCTTTTTTTGATGTTTTTAATAGGTACCTGTATTTTGTCTTTTGTTGCACTGAATAAACGTTTTATCTATCTATCTATCTTTATCTATCTATCTATCACTTATTTTTTACCCGCCTTCCTCAAAAGTAAGGTTTTAGAAAAAAAAAAGCAAAAGCAGTTTTATTCAGTTTCTATTTTTAATGAGAATTTCTGAGGACGCAATGGTGTTTGTTGTTAGGTTTAGTTTAATGATATTTATTTAAATTTATTTATACATATGCCTTGGTATACTTCAATGTACACCACAAAAATACATAACATACAGGTTATAATATTATAAACTATCTGTGTACCAAATTCGTTCAGCCGTTTTTGCGTGATTGAATGACAAACATCTAAGCATACAAACTTTCACATTTTATAATATAGTAAGAAAGTAGGAATAGTAAGATGTAGGCAGGTTGACGTACCTAGATGGTCTTTAAAAAAAAACTCATCCATCGCTTTCCATCAGGCGTGAACGAGGTCAAGAGCAGACCCACTCAGCAATAAAAAATAAAAATAAAACTATCTACCGAACAAAATTCGACAACTGTCATTTTGTGACGTCATCAACGAACATTTTCGGATTTGATCAGTATTCGACCCAGTGATCTTATTTGCTTGGTTGACTAGTAAAATCTTGTAACAGCTTAATATTATGAAGTTTTTATCGCATCATCTGGTTGAGTTGAATTTTTTCTGCATTTAGGGCACAAAATAATTTATGTACCTATGTGTTAATTCGACGTCGCAATATAGGGCCCATTAATTTATAAATAAACTAGCGATCCGCCCCTGATTCGCACGGTTTTTATTTTACGACTTTCGAGAATTCTTTATTATGTATGTAAGTTTATAAATATTGATATATTATTCTCATAAAACTAGAAAGAAAGAAAATACGTTTAAAACGTGTAAACTCTCGAAATAAAATTCTCTACACAATAATGAAAATCACATAAAAATGTTGCGCAGTTTAGAAGAACAACGCAATCACACAGACTCATTTATAAAATATAAAAATCTATCGAACCAGTGGGTCCCGCTTAAAGGTTCCTGCAAACAGGCGCGAAACGCGACGCGAATCACGCGCGACACAAAGACACCGCTCGTTGCGCGACTTGCGGTGCCTATGTGTCGCGCGCGATTTTATAGCGTGTCCCGCCTGTTTGAAGGAGCCTTAAGGCCAGGACTCTCGGAAATCTCGGAATCGACCTATTTTTGATTCAACATTAAACAATCAAATATTCTTTATTTTAATCTGAAAAAAATATATGGCATAGTTTAACTAACATTCTTGATTATTCTATGGTTCAAAACACGATATTTACAACTTCACTCGATCATAAAAAATCGCAAACAAATCGAAAACAGCGAAGTTTTTAATCGTTTTTCAAGTCGCATTTGAAGTAGACTTAACTTTTACTCGCAAAAAATATATGAAAAAATAGGCAATGATGTATAGTAGAACATTCTACGGTTAATTTTTCTCAAAACTGATTTTTATTGTCTTAACAAGATATGATCTAAAAAGGCGGCCTGCGCGCTTCACTTCAGTAGCCCGCCGGGCGTTACCGAGGTAGGACCTGTGTCGCTTTTGCTGGCTCGCCGCGTTCCCGCTAATCGATCGAAATATACGTTATAATATTGTTAGTTAATTTCCGTGTTTGTGTATTAGTTTCAAAATTCAGTCTGTAAATATTGTTTAGGTTCTAGTATTAATAATTAAACTAAATATTAGTTTGTTATAATATAGTTGTAATATAGTGATAATTAAGATTAAATTATGGGGAATAAAAACAGAAGAAAGAAAAAAAAACGTTCAGCATTGAACTGCAAAGCTTAAAAAAAAAAAGGTAATTTTGATTATTATTTTTCTACGTATTTATAACTACCCACTTATAAGACGACGCGACAGAATAATATTGTAGTTGTATAGGTTCTCTTGCTTTCGTCACAGTACTAGCAGTAGCAGGTCGGTACCATAAATTTACAATTATCGTAATATCAGTAATAGATTTTCAACTTTACTACAACGGAATAAGGTTTATATTCAATTGCAAAATTTGAGTTTTTGAGTTTGTGTTTCTAGTTTTGTGATTGTATAGGTAAAATATTATATTTTTTCGAAGTGAAAACTTCTTTAGCATTATTGTGATTTGAAAATTTTATGAAACGAAAAAGCTACAGTAGAAAAAGCTACAGTAAAAAGAGACATAAGATTTAACGTGGGAGAAAATGAGATAGGAAGCATTATACAGTGTTTTTGTTTTTTATTATTACAAATGACATCACATTTAATCCTATGCTACTAATTTGTGATGATGATGGTGATGGTGTTGGCGATGGCGATGACGATGGTGATGGCGATGGTGATGGTGATGGTGATGGCGATGATGATGGCGATGGTGATGGCGATGGTGATGGCGATGGTGATGGCGATGGTGGTGGCGATGGTGATGGTGATAGCGATGGTGATGGCGATGATGATGATGGTGATGGCGATGGCGATGGTTATGGCGATAGTGATTGCGATGGTGATGGCGATGGCGATGATGATGATGGTGATGGCGATGGTGATGGCGATGGCGATGGTTATGGCGATGGTGATGGCGATGGTGATGGCGATGGCGATGATGATGATGGTGATGGAGATGGTGATGGTGATGGCGATGGCGATGGTGATAGCGATGGCGATGGCGATGGCGATGGTGATGGTGATGGATGGATGGATGGATGGATGGATGTTCTTTAGCATCGTTGTGATTTGAAAGTTTATGAAACGAAAAAGCAAGGAAGCATTATACAGTGTTTTTGAAGGTTTCACTTCTACCACGTGTGAATTGCACACTTGCTGTTTTTTTATTGAAAAATATGAAATTCGTTGTGAATGAAATAGGAAGAGTTCAATAAAAATACGTATTGTGGTGTTTTTGATTAGTAGATTTAATTAAAAAAACTTATTGACGAATTCAAGCAACCAAAAAAAGTGTTTTACAAAAAAAACAACCGACTCAAAAAAAAAAACACTACAACGTGAAGAATATATTTTCATTTTTTGACACCGACTTTCGAAACTAAAGTTATTTTTCACTTTGTAGTGTTTTTTTTTTTGGAAGTCGGTTTTTTTTTGTAAAAAAGTTTTTATTTTCACTTTTTAGTTGTACTTACCTACCCCAAACAAATTCATATGTCACTACTTGCTATGTGAATATCAGTAACAAAGCTATTGAACACATCTGCTTTACCCTTTGAAGGGTACAGGCGTGATGTTATGTTGTGTGATTGCGATTACATATGCTATAGCAGCAATCGCGGTTGATTTGCTGGCATTTATTGAAGAGTTCCGTTGTTTGTCTCTGAAAGTCATCATCAGATCTTTACAAAAATAAAAAAACAGCATGTGTGCAATTCACACGTGGTAGAAATGAAACCTTCAAAAACACTGTATAATGCTTCCTAACACATTTTCTCCCACGTTAAATCTTATGAATTCATGTCTCTTTTTACTGTCGCTTTTTCGTTTCATAAACTTTCAAATCACAACGATGCTAAAGAACATCCATCTATCCATCCATCCATCCATCCATCCATCCTTCACCATCACCATCGCCATCACCATCGCCATCACCATCGCCATCACCATCGCCATCGCCATCACCATCGCCATCGCCATCACCATCATCCTCATCATCATCATCACCACAAATTAGTAGCATAGGATTAAATGTGATGTCATTTGTAATAATAAAAAAACAAAAACACTGTATAATGCTTCCTATCTCATTTTCTCCCACGTTAAATCTCATGTCTCTTTTTACTGTTGCTTTTTCGTTTCATAAAATTTTCAAATCACATCACAACGATGCTAAAGAAGTTTTCATTTCAAAAAAAAAATTGCAGATCTGTCTATTTACGATGGAGTTATGCCCAACATACATAAAAAAAAATAGAAATATCCGAATTGAGAACCTCCGCCTTTTTTGAAGTCGGTTAAAAATATAATATTTACAATCACAAA
This sequence comes from Luperina testacea, assembly GCA_927399505.1. Classification (NCBI taxonomy): domain Eukaryota; kingdom Metazoa; phylum Arthropoda; class Insecta; order Lepidoptera; family Noctuidae; genus Luperina; species Luperina testacea. The sequence goes on from OV656774.1 coordinate 4,514,535, forward strand.
ACTAGAAAGAAACTAAAGTAGGATGATGAAATTAAAATACTGTAGACGAGCAGCCCTATATTTCAAGAATAGGGCCGATTCACAATACTATTACTTATAAAAATAACCGTGACAGGGGTCAGCGAGTTCATTCGAACTGCGCTTTCGCGGCATTTGCCACGCGAGGACGGAGGTAACGCTAAATGCCTACTACGCTCGAAGATCCTGGCCTTAATGGCAAACGATATCGCGGCAGGTCCAGACGGAGATGGCGGCATGGGCTGGACTCCTTTAATAAAGATCGGTCCTTGTTAGCTCTGGACAGAGAGAGATGGAAATAGAGTCCTAGGCCTTTGGTCAGCAGCGGGACTTTAATGGCTTACAAAATATTAAAGGAACTTATTAAGGAAGTAATTAATAATAATAATTTTATAATTATACTCTCTCTAATTTTATAATTATACTCGTAAGCTAAGTTCAGGGTTGACCTTGTATTAATAAAAGAAGAATTTGTAGGATGCAAAAAGATGCACGCTAGGTGCAATTCTTACGTCAATTAATTTCAATAATAGAAAATCAAATAAAAAACAAATTGGTAAAGACCATGAAAATGTCATGGGGTAATCAGAGTGAGAAAATATTTGTTTTTAATAGATTACTTTACTATTTCTACAGAAATTAGGAAGATGACTATGCGAAAAAAGACAAGTAATTTTTTTCTGATTTTTTGTCCAGTTTTACATGATAACAAACTAGAGAGTTATTGAAACTGTGTTTATTTTAAAACCATTATTTACAAAAAAAAAAAAAATTATAGAAACTTTCTGAAAACGTATAAAATGTCACTTGGACTTGGATTTTTAACTGAAATAGGTTTTAATTTAAGCTCCTTTGTAGCTTAATATCAATGGGTACAATAATAATTTTATTTTATGCGTTATTTTGTCGTTGAAAAGTCGTTAAATAACACAAGCACTTATCTGTTTACACTAGCTACTAAATTAAATGATCACCTTACTAACTATACCGAAGTACATTCAAAATATTCTTTGTGGTAAATAAAAAATTTCTTCGAAAAATAATAAACTAAGAAATCTACTTAATAGTTTTCAGAATTGGAAAGTACCGCTGTTACTAAGGGCGCATTCCACCAAACTTTTATACTTAGAATAAGTCTTATCCTGAGAATAAATTTTGAATTTTGACATTTTTACCATACTAGAACTGTCAGATGTCAATTTTATTCCACGAATAAAAGATATCTGACTTTGGTAAAATCAGCCCTTAGGCAAGTACCAACTATGTCTTGCACAATGAGTAACATGCTTTTGCACTAAAAACTTTTGATAAATGTTAAAAAGTATAAAATCGAGACCGCTACAAAGTTGAACAAAGCAGAGATATTTTTTTTTTGTGAAAAAAAAATAATCAAGAAAATATCTACTCACCCCATTTCCGGGTTTCTCACAATGCAGCTCAAAGACAGGACTGTAACAAACACAACACCCTCCCGAGACACACAACGGGAAATAGTCCAGAAAAATAAAAACATTCACCGTTTATAAAGACATATTTGAAATTCAATGCGATCGTGAAAAATAGGATTGAATATAAAACCAAAATCAAAAACATGAATTATGCACTTCGCCTAGTAAGTGGAAGGTTGCATTTTTATTACGTAAAAATAACTATGAATGTATGTTCGCAATATCCTGTTCTAGGCTTTACTTCTATCAATGTCTCATTTCCATAAACATCCGATTTTATTTTTATGGTTCCATTCTTCACTTCATTTTATTAAATAATCTACAATAAATACTAAAACACCGATCACACGAAACTTTCTTATTTATAAAGAAAGAAATTATTATTTATAAAGATACACCCGCACATTCTAGCACGTACATAAAAACAAAAATATCAGCGGCATTTAATTTAGTTCGTTAAGGCGAGGTCACACTATAATCGATACCGATTCCGATTCGGCTTGTTATCTAGTGAGCTTTCGGTGCTCATGTCGTACGCGCTGCAAGGCGACTGCAACGAGCATGCGTGTGCAGCGCAAAGCTAGCGATGCAACGCTATCAAATAAACAAAAACTGCAAACTCAAGCTCGGCGCGAGCTTTGAACGAAATGTTAATTTTATTAGCAAGCAATAATGTTATGGATTCGGTATCGAATCGGGTGCAGAGGTGTTTATTAATTTAATGGCGCTTATGTGTTTATGATGTTGTTATTTTAAGTGTTTGTTTTGTAGAATTATGTCTGTTTGAACGAATTTGTGGTTTTGTTTCCAGTTTTTTTGTGATTTAGCAACTTCGATATAAGAGAGTTTACAATTTTATACTGTTTCTGAATGCAATAAATTATATTATGTTTTTAGTTTTTTGATTATAAAGGATATATAAAAAAATGGAAAATCATAATAGCAAACACAGAGGGAATGGCAAAATGAAACTACATCTTAAGTTTCCAGACAATAATGTATAACTTACCACCTTCTCCCCTCCGATAAATACCTAGACAAAATGGAAGACCATACAAAAAAAGTCTTAACTACTCTTAATTACACACAAATAAATAACATTTGAGCAGCTACAGCCCTAACTACTTAGCGTTATCAGTTTTCCAATCGTCCTCTTTATGTGCCATTTAATTAATCGAACTCTAGAAGAAAAAAAAAATGTGGAGCGCGCGCGCAGTATGCACGGAGCGCGTTCAGTTTTAAATATAAACCGTCCGGTGACAATGGACAGTCCGTCACTCGATCTAAATCAAGGATACTGAACGCACGTGTCTGTATCGCGCTAATCGTTAATACAAATTGGCTTTTGAAAGCTCGTGTGTGTCTGCCCGAGAATTATTATGGCCCACATTTTGATGTGAACGGATTTCTGTTTTCTGGTTTGGAGACAAGTTTTGGCAGGGAGTGTAGCGTTTGATTTATTTATTGCGGCTTTCGGAGTTAGGAAAAATGCTTTTTCTTTTGTCTTTTGTCGCTATTTAACAAAGAAAAAAAACGATTTAAACACAACACGACTGGCTGATTTCTGAAAAAGTACTCACCATGTTTTCTTACGACTTTTAAATTCCCATGCAAACGCAGATAATACATGACTACAGCTACTAACAATTGACAGATAAATTTTTCTCTTCCTATGGCCAAACGGTGGATCCACGCGAGACACTATCTATGGCTTTTTAATTGTTTCTGTAATTACGACATTCAACCGGTTAATAAAGTCATACCACAAGAGATATTAAATCAAGAATAGGTACCCCAAAATATCGCTTTGTCAAATCCGTGTAAACAATGGGTAATAAACTATTCGATTCAAGAAACAATAACATTAATTTGTTCATGCAATCCCAGCTCAATAATTTCTTAAATTTTCTTTCATCTCAATAAATAGTAGTTTGCATGTTGTCCCTAAGACTAAACTAACGAATACACTATATTCATAAAATATATGCACACAGGACATTAATAGACCAACACTTGGATATAAATGGTTCAGGAATTTCAGAGCATCGACACTCAGATATGAGAAAAAGATTAATTTGATGTATGTTGATTTAACACGCAACTTTTAACGGAGGTTTAAATGAAATGATTCGGATTGCGAGAATGCCTTAGTTTCTTATTTATATTAGTATTGATATGGAGACACAGCTTTGAAATTAAATTAGCTAGCCAAACTCCGAGAACGTGCTAGATATCGATTTTTGAACACGATAAAACAAAAAGAAATTGATTGATTGATTTTTTTTTGTGGGGTCACCGACCGCAGTTAGTGTAGACACTTGAAATATCAGTTTAAAACTCAGATTTTTATTGTGTTAACTTCACAGAATGACTGAACCGTGAGAATTTAAAATATACGAATCGATAGAATTTAAAAATTCTTTTGTATTTTATTTATTTGAGCAAAGTAAATAAAATATAAAAGAATTTTTAAATTCTATCGATTCGTATTCTAAAAAATCTCAACTATTTATGCAACCTTCGCATAAATGGTTGAGATTTTTTAAAATACGAATCAGTCAGCTAATTGCTATAACGGATTGTACTTATGTGACATTTAATATTCTAATCGTTTGTACACAAAACACGTTTAATTTATTGTAGATAATTAAGTAACATTAATATTAACTCACAGCTTTTCAAAGCTTCAGGGCTTTTAGAAAAATAATATAGATGCTGTTGTTTCATATCTTACTAACACTACTTATGAGTCTTGTTGTTCGAAATAAATTATTATTATTATTATATCTTCAGAAAATGTGTCCTCTAAACAACGTAAATAACGCAGTGAATGTTGTTGAATTGTCAAAACAAAGAGTCAAAATGATTGCCATTGCTACTGTTGGTGTGTTACGCAATCACCCCCCGGAATCACGAATATAAGTATAGATATATTATGTTAGGGAAGACCCCTAACATAATCTATACTAATATTATAAAGCTGAAGAGTTTGTTTGTTTGGTTGAACGCGCTAATCTCTGGAACTACCAGTCGGATTTGAAAAATTCTTTTTGCATTTGATAGCCCAATTCTTGAGGAAGGCTATAGGCTATTTAACATCACGCTATGACCTTTAGGAGCCGAGCAAAAAGAAAAAAAGTCAGAAAGAACGCTAAGCAAAAACGAAGTAATAGCGCGGGCAGGCGATGCGATGCGACGGGGTGGGTCGGGGGAACAAGAAATTTCACGTGGACGAAATCGCGGGCAGAAGCTAGTATATCTATACTTATATTCGACTAGTGTAGCGGAGGTCGGAAAATATCCCACGGAAACGTACTACTGCGTTTACTAGATTCTTTTAAGAGGAATAATTCTGTAATACATTGTTTTTATATAACTCTATTGGTTTACGCGGCGCACGCCAGTACCTAGAACTCCCAGTCGGCATGATGTTTTCTGACATCTTCAGCAATCATCGTCATATTTCAGCCGATTTACACAAAGTATTAATTAATTATACACAAACCTTCCTCGTGAACCAGTCCGTCCCTTGGTAAACACCTTATGAAAATCCGTTTGGTAGTTTTTGAGCTTATCGTGTTCAGACAGACAGACAGACGCGGCACCTGCGGGGGGACTTTGTATTATAATATTTAGTAATGGATGTTGCCGCCCGGCTGTGCCGAACCATTCTACCCGAGCCAGTGTGTAGCACCCTAATAGTGTCACGTCTGTCATGGTCCTTGGTTATTGCGGTTCTCGCGAATGTCTTTATAGGTTTGGATAGTGGTGTCGATTCCGAGAACAAATATTTATTTGTATTCCAGACAGTTATTTCGAATTTAGACGTTTATGGCATCTTCGATTATCTGTTGGCAGAGTGAAATAATTGTCATAAACGTCACGACTGTTTTCTTCAAAGGGTTAAGTTGAGATGTAGAGCATGCATCATAAAGGTGTGGTCTTTAAGAAAGAAAGAAAAGTTTAGTATTTATTGTTACTCGTACAGGAAGATCACAAACTAAACAGAATCATAAAAATACAAAAACTTAAAAAAAAAAATTAAAAGAAAGTAAAAAGCAGAAAGTTCTGTAATAGGCCAAAAGGCGCTAAAAGAGACAAGAAAAAAATAAAATAAAAATCAAGCTAAAAGTTTGAGAGTGTGGTATAGACGACGGCACATCAAGCTACCCGAAACTGAATTTTTTCCAATCAACTTTGAATCCTATGCTTTAGCGATAAAGTTAAAAATCTATTAAAGTAATCTGACAGATTGTAGTAGCTTGATGTACTGGCGTCTGTACATACCAAACTGAACAACTTTCTTCATAAAATCAACATCGTAGTCGCAAAAAAATTTAAACTGTCCCATACCAAACTTCAATATCTAGGTACTCGACCCAAATGTATGGCTGAGGCTACAGTAGGCAGCGATTTGCGATGCGACTGTAAGAGCGAAACGAGAAAAACATGGTATGGCTACATTACAAGCGAAAAAAAAAGCAATTTTCTAATAAATTCGCTTCAATTTCGCTCATTGATGTAGCCGATGCCGTGATTTCAGTAATGTTGTTCCTATCACATAAAGAAATCAAAGATCGCTAGTAATATTGATGTACGGTGTAGCCATATACGTGAGCATTCATTTACTTGTTTTAATCGCTCATGTGTCGCAGGTCGCGTCGCGGCCTAATGTAGCCTCAGCCTAAGGGGCGACTAATTAGTTGTTCATGTTTAAAAGTCATTCATTAAAACTAGGCAGAGAAATAGCACTTTTTAAACGTCAAAATTACATAAAACTGTCCCCCAAAACGCTCGCCCTTCACCATTTTCTAAGTTGACCTGGGAAGAAGTGACGCAACAAACTCCACAGCAGAGCTATGCTTATTTAGCTCCTATGTACTCGTAATAGGGGTTAGGCATCGCCATCATCATCAGGTGTGTCCCTTTTACACTCAATAGGGTCCAAATTCATACTCCGGGCTACTGAGAAGTTTGGATGCTTTTTACTCAATCACGTAAAAATGGCTGAATCGGACGGATCGAACGGATCGGGGCTTTGGACCTGGAAAAGGACGTAGGCGAACATTTCATTTCCTGGATCGCTGACGAAATCGTGGGCAAGAGTTAATCTACAATAATTCCTGCGCTTAAAATTAAATTCTTCTACCTAAAATAACACGAGGGGAACCATAAATTAATAAACTGTCGTCTTAAGTGGTTGTTCCTCTTTGCCAATGTTCATCGGACTTCTGTTCGCTATAGATAACAAATAAAAGTGACAGTGATTTATGATACTTACTTTTTTTTTTCGTTTTACGCGCAAATAAACGTTATTTTGCACAGGTTCTATTAAAATCTTTCTTCGTTTATGATATTAGCGGGTACTGTGGAGATGATGATGTGTTTGTTTTTATCATGCAACAAAGTAAATAGTCTTTTATTCATTAAAGGATTTCCTCTACAGTACTTTGGTATATTTTTCATGATTTTTGTGAAAGCTCACCATCGATTTCACTTCTGCCTAGTCTTTTCCCAACTATGTTGGGGTCGGCTTCCAGTTTAACCGGATGCAGCTGAATACCAGTATTTTACATGGAGAAAGAAAGAAAAACCTCCACAACCTATATGCTGGTTAAAACGATACCTCTTGGTAAGACTGGTTGTCAGACTTTCGGGCTTCTGACAGCCCGTAACGACTGCCAAAGATCTATGAATGACAGCCGTGAAAACTGCTTAAAGTGCTTAAGCTTAAGCTTAGGCCTTTAACCAGGCTCAACGAGTACACAAGACCAATCACAGTTGATGCTTTCGCTGTTAGTATGATTATACTTATTTAACTGTTCATAAAAACACTTTAACCCGCATCATAAGACCCAATAATGAAGCATGTATCGTTTAACACTCTCCGTATCACTCCATCAATAATTTTAACACTAACCTCACAAAAAAAAAGCCAAAAGAGGCCGCCTCCTTCAAAATTCATTTACTTCAACCGTAGTCACTTACACGCCTTCAGAGAAACGATTAATTTATTATTTTAAAACATCCCTTCTCTGCCATCCAATTTAAAATTTGACGTCTTAAACAGTCTTAAATTACATGTGAAATTATTTCATTAGCACTGGAGTACCTCGGGCTAACCATGATATAATCGGGCAGAGGTTTTTCGGTACCAAAACTTGTAATCAACACGTCAGTGTGACCACGCCCTAAGCTCTTCGCGTTAATAGGCAGATCTCGATATCGACTCATTCTGCAAATCAGGCAAAGTTATTGATTCTTCTTATTTATCGTTAACCCATTCAATTGTAATCCTTATTCTTTTCTCAGTAGGTTCTGTTATCATTTTTCTATCTGCAAATAGTCGTGGTAAGAGTTTATAAGTCAGCATTTACGATGTGGTTCGAGTTTTGTTTGTTTATACATTACGTTTAGACGAGGTGCTGGTGTGTTCGCGGCCTTATGCGTAGGATAGTATAATGATAGACGAACTATTAATATATTTATGACTCCATTGCGTGTTACTGCTAGGTCTGAAGCGTGGCTGATTATTAGCTTTACATTATAATTAACAGTGATCGAAATAGGATTTGATGAGTGGGATGCTTCCTCTAGGAACGCGTTAGAATGAGGAATGTGCTACTGTAATACCACCTCCATCTTTGGAATGCTTTTCAGAAGGCCCAATTCCCGTAAAGGCTCCTTCAAACAGGCGCGACACGACACGCGACATAAAGGCACCGCAAGTCGCGCAACGAGCGGTGCCTTTGTGTCGCGCGCGATTATGTCGCGTGTCGCGAAAGAGTGTTTGTAGGAGTCTTAATTTAAAACGTTCAAATTTTAATTGCAATCTCATCTCAGTGACAATCAATGTCAAAAACTTGTCAAAAATGTAGGGAAACTCCACCGTTGTTACTCTTTTAAAATGTTTTACAATATTTTGCATACATTAATTATATTATAATAATATGTGAAGACGATGCACCTAAAATAAAATTACTATACCACAATAGTTCTATCCTATGTCCTTCCCCGGGATGCAATCTATCTCTCTGCCAAATTTTATCGAAATCCGTTCAGTGGTTTAGGCGTGAAAAGGTAACATACAGACAGACAGACAGAAGTTACTTTCTATTTTATAATATTAGTATGGATATTGAATGCTAGAAGTAAAGTACATACATGTGTCCCAGTCCTTAGTCCCGTCAACTAAGGTGTAGACAATAAAATGTAGATTGATATGTTACACAATAAAGTATGAGCGTAGGAAACATCTGTTTTGGTTTTTGCCAGTAAATCTGTGTATTTTATGTTTATGCCTAGTTTCTGGTTCGTTTTTACACTTGATATGTTGTTACCGACGAAGTAAGGAAGATGTAACACCATTTTTATAGGTGCAAGCCGAGTTAGTTTGTTGTAATATTTTCTTTTTCCTTATAAGATTCGACGAGTCTTCTAGGTGAAGGTACAGACACCATCACAACGAGCTACTACAATCTGTCAAACTTAATTAATAGATTTTCAACTTTATCGCTACAACATAAGGTTCAAAGTTGATTGGGAAAAATTGACAGTTAAGGGTAGGTTGATGTGCTGGCATCTGTACACTGATGTAAATTATTGGACTTTATAATATAGAATGTGTATGTTCTTGCCCATTATTCTGACGTGTCTTCATTTACCGCAGTTGACAAAAATCATTGGTCTTTATGCAGCAGTAGTGGCCCAGTGTTAACGACCGCGTCTTACGAGATATAAAGCGTAGGTTCGAATCCTGACAGGCGCTTTACTATGTGTAAATTTTTTTCATCACCACTGCTCTCAAAACGGTGAATGAAAAATATCGTGAAGAAACCGACATGTCCTAGAACCAAAAATTCGAAGACATGTGACATCTACCAACCCGCACTGGGCCCGCGTGGTGGATTACGGCCTATTCCTGAGAGATGGCCTAAGTCCCAGCAGTGGGAATATTATAGGCTGATTATAATGCTTATTGGTGTTTACAATGTTACTGGATGAAAAACATGCAGACGTAAATCCGTAGTTATGGCTTGGAGGTATCTCCATATGGGCTTAAGCAGAGATCTCCAAGTCAATACTACGGATTTTGTGCTTAAGGAGGACACTTAAAACACATAAAAGTAAACTAGTCGCGAGCTCAAACTCACTGGTCGTCATGACCAAACATCACCCTGTCTCACCTGGCTTCGTGTCCGACAGAGGTAGTATCAGTGATGAGCTGTTAGACGCCAGTCTTCACGAACAACGTCTTGTTCTCACGCAAAGAAACACCGATCTGTACTGATAGGCGCGTAAAGAAATTCGAAAAGTGCTTCGGAAAATCGAGTTTTATAAAAAAACCACTGCATAAATCAATTACAAAAATAGTTTATTGAACTCTTCGATAACTCAGCTATATCGGTACGGAGTTGGTTTTGAAGATTTTACAGTTCTTTTATTACTTATTTACAGCCAAAGTTAATATTCCAAAATACCACCTGCTTACATTTGACTAACAGTAATAATTAAAGATTAATAAAATGCCAATCATGTACGCTGACCCATGTTTACGTTGTACTTAAATCTGTGGCGCCATTATAATAAAGTAGGTACTACAAACTTCAAATGTCAAAGTTAGCGAAAATAATTTGACATAATCAACGGCTGACACGTTTAGCGCGATCCTTTACCTTTTCAGATGCCCAGGCGCCGGTCAATTTGTAGCTTTGAGAGACGCCGACACTTATGAACCGACCAACACAACTTGATACTTGCACACCAGTAAAATGTTTGCCGCCTCTGCAAACTCAGAGGTCAATACAAAATGGCTGCTTGTAATAGGGGTTTGTAAAGGTGAAATAATGCGTGGTAAAATTAGGTTCTTAAGTTTGCGTGTAAACCAGGTACCTATTCTTGGCTAAGTGGATAGTTTTATGTTTCATTCAATTGGCTAGTTTTAGATAGAACGAGTGGAGATAATTGTTTTTATATTAATTAACGATGTGTTTGGATCTTAATGTTATTAAGGAACAGTTCTGGAGCGCAGGACGGCCAGTTTGTTTAGTCTCTTGATTCTTTTTTGTTTCGGAGAAGAAAATGATAGATTTGATTTATGAATAAACGATTTCGATGTTTTTTGCAGATATAGACCTTATGCTGATGGACATAAGTCACTAAGATCAATACAACACAAGGCTTTCGGGTGTTAATATGAAATATCTAAATGAAAAATAATTAAACACGCTCATGTGATGTCCAAGTTAATTCAAGTATGGGAAGCGGTACAAGTATACTCTCGGCTGTTATCAGCGACAGCCTAGTAATTTTCTACTTAACATCGGCCGTTAAACGTCCATATAACATTAACCTCCCGTGTAGACCTCCTTAGAAGATGGAAGGTTCTTAGAAGTCTGTGCTATAAGCACGGTAGCAGGGAGATTTGTAACGACAGGGTCGATGAGGTTACTGATATTGATTGGAGAAAGCTTTTGTGGGTGAAGTCTGTTGATACGAAAAACGGTGGTTTTTGAAAGTTTTGATGCTCTGGAGATTACGAGGTTTTAACAAGGGTGCTTGGTCAATCCTGTGGGGTAATGGCGCGTAAAGGCTCTTTACAAACAGGCGCGACACGACACGCGACACAAAGGCACCGCAAGTCGCGCAACGAGCGGTGGCTTTGTGTCGCGCGCGATTATATCGCGTGTCGCGCCTGTTTGTAGGAGCCTTAACACATTAACAGTAGGAATGGTTTTCATTTTGACTGTTCAACAATATTCGTTGGTTATTTCCCTTGTTGGGCAGACAAATTTTTTGAACATATGAAGCAATGGAGCAAATATAACAAGATCTTCCAAAATGATTCAGATTGTTGATTAATAATGTGTTACGCAATTAGGGTGGAGGTAAGCTAATTCAAGATAGCAAGATCCTCCAAAATGATTCAGATTGTTGATTAATAATGTGTTACGCAATTAGAGTGGAGGTAAGCTAATTCAAGACAGCAAGATCCTACAAAATGATTCAGATTGTTGATTAATAATGTGTTACGCAATTAGGGTGGAGGTAAGCTAATTCAAGATAGCATGATCCTCCAAAATGATTCAGATTGTTGTTTAATAATATGTCACGCAATTAGGGTGGAGGTAAGCTAATTCAAGATAGCACGATACTCCAAAATGATTCAGATTGTTGATTAATAATGTGTTACGCAATTAGAGTGGAGGTAAGCTAATTCAAGATAGCAAGATCCTCCAAAATGATTCAAATTGTTGATTAATAATGTGTTACGCAATTAGGGTGGAGGTAAGCTAATTCAAGATAGCAAGATCCTCCAAAATGATTCAGATTGTTGATTAATAATGTGTTACGCAATTAGAGTGGAGGTAAGCTAATTCAAGATAGCAAGGTCCTCCAAAATGATTGAGATTGTTGATTAATAATGTGTTACGCAATTAGGGTGGAGGTAAGCTAATTCAAGATAGCAAGGTCCTCCAAAATGATTCAGATTGTTGATTAATAATGTGTTACGCAATTAGGGTGGAGGTAAGCTAATTCAAGATAGCAAGATCCTCCAAAATGATTCAGATTGTTGATTAATAATGTGTTACGCAATTAGGGTGGAGGTAAGCTAATTCAAGACAGCAAGATCCTACAAAATGATTCAGATTGTTGTTTAATAATATGTCACGCAATTAGGGTGGACCTCCACCCTTAGCTTAGCTTAGCTTAGCAATTAGCTTACCTAAGCTAATTCAAGATAGCACGATCCTCCAAAATGATTCAGATTGTTGATTAATAATGTGTTACGCAATTAGGGTGGAGGTAAGCTAATTCAAGATAGCAAGATCATCCAAAATGATTTAGATTGTTGATTAATAATGTGTTACGCAATTAGAGTGGAGGTAAGCTAATTCAAGACAGCAAGATCCTACAAAATGATTCAGATTGTTGATAAATAATGTGTTACGCAATTAGGGTGGAGGTAAGCTAATTCAAGATAGCACGATCCTCCAAAATGATTCAGATTGTTGATAAATAATGTGTTACGCAATTAGGGTGGAGGTAAGCTAATTCAAGATAGCAAGATCCTCCAAAATGATTCAGATTGTTGATTATTAATGTGTTACGCAATTAGGGTGGAGGTAAGCTAATTCAAGACAGCAAGATCCTACAAAATGATTCAGATTGTTGATTAATAATGTGTTACGCAATTAGGGTGGAGGTAAGAATAATTTTAATTTTTTTGTTTTCGAATTTTTCTTAGACACCACTAATGCTACGTTTCTTCGAAGAGCGGTGGCCGCCGCATAGCGTCCGAAACATACCGGCGAATGACGTCAATGAAACGTTAGTTAGTGAAAGTAAATTGGTATATTTTTCTAGAGAGCGTTTTTTGACACCGAAAAATCAAACCCCGCTGACGTCATTTTCATTACAACCGTCACTGCGGCCGTTATGTTACGGCCACCGTTCTTCTAGGAAACCATAGCTTAATTGTCGATAATCCATAAAAATATTATAAACGCGAAAGAGTGTCTGTCTGTTACATCTTCACACTTAAACCGCTTTACCGATTTAGATAAAGGTATAGATATAGTCTGAGTCCCGGGAAAGGACATACGATAGTTTTCATCCCGATATTCCCACGGGATCGACACTTATGCGGGTAAAACCGCGGGGCGCAGCTAGTGTTCTATAAATATCTTGATCAATATATGAAAAAAAAAACTGGTACGGTCAACAAAGTACGTCAATAGTAACAGGCATTTTGGAAGTCAACTTGTTACCATGGAACGCTATTGACTGTACTTAATGTAACAGGTACTTACATGTGCACATAATTAATATCCTCATTTCGCCTTCAACTCGAAAATTCGACCTAATATTATGAAAAAGAGACCAAAAAGTTTTTATTCATCCAATTATAGTAAAATCTCAATAATAACACATTATCGATAAAATTATGGAAACGTCTTCATAAATGCATGATTATTTTTGCATTAAAATCGACACAGATGTGTATCGGACTTGTTTTGTGAGATTGTGTTTGCCGCCTGACTTTGCTCGCGTTTTTTTTACTTTTTTTTTTTGTTTTTTTTTTTTTGCTTAGTGATAAAGCATAGAGCTGTGGAAGGTACAGCGGGGTTGCGTAACACACTATCAGTAGCAATGGCTTTGTTTTTGACAGTTCAACAACATTCATTGCGTTATCAACGTTGTTGAGCAGACAATTTTTTCGAACATAAAAAGCAATTGATTGATAATATCCTTCAAATTGATACAGATATGCAATGGATTAATGAATATCCTTCAAAATGATACAGATAAGCAATGGATTAATGAATAACCTTCAAAAATGATACAGATAAGCAATGGATTAATGAATATCCTTCAAAATGATACAGATAAGCAATGGATTAATGAATAACCTTCAAAAATGATACAGATAAGCAATGGATTAATGAATATCCTTCAAAATGATACAGATAAGCAATGGATTAATGAATAACCTTCAAAAATGATACAGATAAGCAATGGATTAATGAATAACCTTCAAAGTGATACAGACAAGCAATGGATTAATGAATAACCTTCAAAATGATACAGATAAGCAATGGATTAATGAATAACCTTCAAAAATGATACAGATAAGCAATGGATTAATGAATAACCTTCAAAAATGATACAGATAAGCAATGGATTAATGAATAACCTTCAAAAATGATACAGATAAGCAATGGATTAATGAATATCCTTCAAAGTGATACAGACAAGCAATGGATTAATGAATAACCTTCAAAATGATACAGATAAGCAATGGATTAATGAATAACCTTCAAAAATGATACAGATAAGCAATGGATTAATGAATAACCTTCAAAAATGATACAGATAAGCAATGGATTAATGAATATCCTTCAAAATGATACAGATAAGCAATGGATTAATGAATATCCTTTCAAAATGATACAGATAAGCAATGGATTAATTAATATCCTTTAAAATGGTACAGATTGTGATTTATAGTATGTTACACAATTAGGGTGCTGGAGTTCTACACTGAAAATCAATGGTATAAGAATTTATTCGAGTTGGTTCATAATTATGAAATTAATCTTCTAATGAAACACTACCTATTTGTCGCGTAATCACAGTATCTACTTAATTACTAACAATTAATAACGAATGTGGGTGAACAGACGCCAGCGCATCAAGCTACTACAATCTGTCAAATTTCTTTAATAGATTTTCAACTTTATCGCTATAGCATAAGGTTCAAAGTTTATTGGGAAAATTTTACAGTTTCGGGTAGCTTGATGTGCTGGCGTCTGTACTATAGGTACACCACTGCCTAACCCTTTAGGGAAACAAAGCGTGATGTTATGTTAATTACTAACAAATTGCCGTTAAATCTTACACCTTAGAGTAAAGCTCTATTATTTTATAATTCGCGTTGGTGTAACGATAAAAATATGCATCCTCTGGTTCGCCTTAAATATTAAGTTAAAACGTTTAAAATAATTACGGGACAATTTAGTTAAAGCGCCGTTCCATTGTTTCGACGCTGCGACAAATTAAAATTGTTTTATTCGGTTTTTTTTTAGGGTTACGTTCCCCGGGTCCCGTTTTTACCCAAAGGGTAGAAACGGGACCCTATTACTAAGACTCCACTGTCCGTCTGTTCGTCCCGTGATAGCTAGACAGTTGAAATTTTTACAGGTGATGTATTTCTGTGGCTGCTATAACAACAAATTACTAAAAACAGAATAAAATTTATATTTAAGGGGGGCTCCCATACAACAAACGTATTTTTACGGTAGGGAACCCTTCGTGTGCGAGTCCGACTCGCACTTGGCCAGTTTTTTTTTTTAATACTTTTAAAATATTCTGTAAAATAAGTCTAGTGTAATTAAATGTGAACTGCATTAAAAAGTTTAATAAAATGCATTAAATTATCCCATCACTTACATACATAACTGGCGAAATTTGAGTGTATGATCTACATACTAATAGGTACAGACGCCAGCACATCAACCTACCCGAAACTGTCAAACTTTCCCAATCAACATTGAACCTTATGTTTTAGCGATAAAGTTGAAAATCTATTAATGAAATTTGACAGATTGTACAGCGTAACGCAGTCCACTGCTGGACATAGGTCTCTCCCAGGCTGCGTCACAACACCCCAAGTAACATTTCATTCGGGCCTAGGTTATAGAAAATGCCTTTAGGTTTTCCCAGGGTCGTAAAAAGGTTAATGCTTTGCTATCTAGTCATATTAAGTACTTGAGAATGATTAATAAGTCCTAAAACTAATTGTTTATTATTACAACCTTGGAGCCACTGACAAGAGTTTAAATTAACGTTATTTTGACTTGTGTTTCAAGAGCTTATAGTCCTAGGAACTTATAGTTGTCGTAGACTCTTGATTAAGTTCTGGAAAGGCTAGCATTATGCTAAAGTGAGATCTAAAGGTTTAATTTTTAACTTTGATATAACCATAAAGTTATGGAATGTTGAAATTGCTTATAAGTAATTTTTAAAACCTACTTAAAACTTATAGGTAGTGTTATAGTTGTCTAAGTAAACAAATTAGGACTGCGTGGTGAAAACCTAAACCAATAAGCTATTTTTATGAGCTGAAGGCATGCTTAAAGTCCTACAAGAATATTTTAAAGCTTTAGAGGCATCCTCAAATAATGTTAGTTGTGTCTAGGGTTGCCAACCATACTTTATAATAACGTATCCTACTTTATTTTTGGTAATTATACTTTATACTTTTACATACAAATAAAGTATGCGAAAATACTTTATTTTCAACCTTTACTGTGATGCGTAAAACATACTCCTATTTACCTATCCCTATATACCTATAGTGTTTTCTATAATGAATCTAAAGTGGCGTGAAGAGAGAAATAGAGCATCAATAAATTTAATTAAAAACGAATTGTTTATTTATTTAAATTTAAACGTTGATTGTCAAACAAGCTTTGTAACATTTAAAGACAACAAAAAATTGTTAGTATGTGCTAAAAGCACACAAAAATACGTGTTTAAAGCAATAAAAACATACAGTTTGAAAAATACTTTTTTTCTTTCTAATACTTTATTTTTTTCCTATTCAAACCACTTTATACGTTTTTTTTGTCAAAAAAAGTTGGCAACCCTAGTTGTGTCCGCGAATTCAAAGCATTCCGTTGTATTAAAGTTGTTAGGGTGATCAATTTCAATAAAAAGATTTAGAATCGGTTTAGTAGTTTACTTTCTTGACATGAGTTACAGAATAAGAAGAATTAATAAAACAGTTTAAAGAAAATTAGAATTTCGCGACAAGCGTCTCATTTTGTCGTGAGCGGAAGAGAAAAGGAAGAAAGATGGCCGCCGCCGGCGCAGGCTGCCCATCGCGTTCCGTCCGTGACGCAGCGACGACCTCTCGCATTATCACGTTCCAGCTCCGGTGCGAACATCCTCCCCCCCCTTGGGGACATGTTCCCCAAGGAGCTCTTGGGAATCTAGTAAGGATAATTTTGAGACGGGCCTATGAATGACGCCGTTCTCAGTCTTCACATCAACGACTCTGCATACGCCGTCAGCTCCCGAGTACAGCTTGATGATGCGGCCCATGAGCCACTTCATAGGTGGCAGCTGGTCGTCTCGGATGAGGACCAGGTCGCCAACACGAACATTGTCTTGTGCACGTTGCCACTTGACGCGTTGCTGTAGAGTGGATAAGTAGTCCTTTGTCCATCGGGACCAGAAGTGGTGTCTCAAGCGCTCAATCAGCTGGTATCGATTGATGCTGGCCTTTTGGACAACGGGTGAAGGTAGTGAGGTCAATGGTCGACCCACAAGGAAGTGTCCCGGTGTAAGTGCTGACAGATCGGAAGGATCAGCAGACATAGAAGTAATAGGCCGTGAATTCATAATGGCCTCAATCTGTGCAAACAGAGTGTATAATTCTTCAAAGGTTAAACTAGAGTTACCCGCTATTCGTTTTAGATGATATTTAGCTGTCTTTACTCCTGCTTCCCAAATACCGCCGAAATGCGGTGCATACACGGGAGAGAATTTAAAAGTTATACCCTCTTTGCTTGCGAAGTCGCTAACTGAACGTTCATTTTCCTTGAGCAGTCTGTTCAGTTCGTTACAAGCTCCTACAAAGTTTTTTCCATTGTCACAGTATATGGTGTGAGGTTTACCTCTTCGTGCAATAAATCTACGCAAGCATAAAATGAAGGCATCGCTACTCAGGTCGCTCACGACCTCCAAGTGTACAGCCTTTGTGCTGAAACATACAAATATGCATAAATAGCACTTGGAAGTCTTGGCACCGCGACCCTTTCGATTTAAGATTAAAAAGGGACCTGCAAAATCAGTGCCACAAGTCGCAAAGGGTGGAGCAGGAGTTACACGAGATTCCGGTAGATTACCCATTATGGGTTCTAAAGGCTTAGCTCTAAATCTCTGACAACGAACACACTTTCTGACAGTAGTTGCAGCTAATACTTTCCCCCCTGTAGGCCAAAATTGCTCACGAATAGTATTTAACAGTTGCTGAGGGCCACAGTGTAGGAGACGAAGATGTTCTTGCTCAAATAAAAGTTTTGAGAAAGTGTGTTTGGGGTCTAGCAGTATGGGATGCCTTTTTTCATAGGGACAGTGAGATGCATTGTCGATCCTTCCACCGAAACGCAAGACACCGTGTCGATCCAAGAAAGGGTTTAAAGATAGAACTCGTGACTTAGAATTTAATTTGTCAGAATTTTCAAGTGAGTGAATTTCCTGTGAAAAACATTCTCTCTGTGACGCTTTAGCTAGGAATACCAGTGAGTTATTTAACTCAGGACAGGTAAGTTCACCATTTAATTTAGTATTCGAATTTTTAATGTTAGTCATAAATCTCAGTATGTAAGCAAATATTCTTTGTAGTTTGTATAGTTTAGAATATTTTTCAAAGGGTATGACGTCACTAGACATAGTTTTAACATTTAAACTTATTTTTATTTCAGGTAAAGTAGAAGGAGTAGATTTATATAGGGGCCATTCATGTTCACACTTGGTCAGAAAGAAAGGACCATGCCACCAAAGAATATTATCATGAAGAAGACGTGGTTGAATGCCCCTGGAAGCCATGTCAGCGGGATTATGTTCAGAAGGTACATGACGCCATGTAGTTATGTCAGTTAATTCTCGAATCTGTTCAATCCGATTGCTTACATAAGTTTTAAGAGTCTTAGGTGGAGTGTGTAACCACCCTAAGACTATGGTTGAGTCCGTCCAAAAGACTGAGCGTGCAATCTTAATTTGTAAAGAGTGACATACTTTAGAGTATAGTTTTGCACCAAGTAAAGCGCCTAACAATTCCAGACGGGGAATTGTTTCAGATTTCAAAGGAGAAACTTTAGCTTTAGCACATAATAAGTTACAGCTAACTTCGCCTAAAGTATTAGTCGATTTGAGATAGACACATGCAGCATAGGCATTTTGCGAGGCATCAGTGAAGCAGTGAGCCTCTATGTAAATAGGAGAATTACAGAAAATGTATCTAGGTATCTGAATGTGAGCAAAATGTTGCGTTTCGTTATAGAATTCTATCCATGAGTTTTTAATTTCTTTTGGAACTTCATCATCCCAATCTAATTTAAGTAACCAGAGCCTTTGTAGTAAGATTTTATGAAAAATAGTGCAGGCAGATAAGAGACCTAAGGGATCAAATATTCGACAAGAGTTCGACAATATAGAGCGTTTCGTAACTTTAGGAATAGATTTATTTTCGACTGAGTAGTTTAAAGTATCAGAGACAGGTGACCATTTTAATCCTAAGACAGAAGATTGTTTACTAAAGTCTTGAGATTGGTCAGTTGTAAGTATGCTATCAAGAATATCAGGAGAATTTGTTCTAAATTTACGCAAAGGGAAGCAGCCTTCAGCAAGTTTGGCAATCACTCCTGAAATTTTAGTCTTTAATAGAGATTTTGAGTCTGAACCAGTATTCAGGTCGTCAACATAGAAGTCATGTCTTATAGTATTGGCAACAGCTTCATCACTACACTCCTCCTGGACAAGACACCTAGTACTTAGATAGGGAGCAGAAGCTGTCCCATAAGTGACAGTATTGAGTTGCAAGATTTTGAGTGGTTGACTTTCGTCTTCCCTCCAAAGAATGAGCTGTAAATGACGCTGTGATTCATTCACCATAACCTGCCTATACATTTTTTCAATGTCACCTGTCACCACATACGTATAATGACGGAACCTGAGCAGAATTGCCATTAAATCGTCCTGAACTACTGGTCCAACAAATTGGATATCATTTAATGACTTATTAGTAGAAGTTTTACAAGAGGCATCAAAGACTACTCTTAAGCGAGTGGTTTCACTGCTATCGCGAATTACTGCATGGTGAGGAATGTAATATCCAAAGCTAGGACGGCTTACTTCAGATAAATGCCCTAATCTTTGATATTCGTTAATAAAATCAGCATATTCATTTTTAATTTTAGATTTATTTAGTTTCTTTTCTAAGTTAAAGAAGCGCCTTTTAGCAATAAGATAAGAGTCCCCTAAAGCCTTACTGGGGGCTTCACGCAATGGAAGTTTTACACAAAATCTCCCATCACTCAGGCGGACAGTGTTTTCATTAAAATGGTTTTCACAATATTGTTCCTCATTGGAAAACTTAATATTTTCATTTGGCAGAGCAGGAATATCTTCAACTTCCCAGAATCTAGCCAGAGAGTCCTTAATTTCCTGAGAAAAGTTCGAATTAGTAGTAGTAGTAGGGCTCCCACCGGCAGGGCCTGACATGAGCCAACCCAGTTTAGATTTTGTTAGTGTAGGTTTATTTTTCCCCAACTTAATTTGCTTAGAATCTACAATTTCCCAATAAACATCAGCTCCTAGCAGCAAGTCAATTTCAGAGGGCATATAGTAGGTAGGATCTGCTAGTTCTATAGATTTGGGAAGATTCCATTCAGAAGTGTTAACCCTTGAGCTGGGCAACATGCCAGTAATATCAGGCACTAAAAGACATGAAACATTCGCATGGAATAGGTTAATCCGCGATTTAAGTTTTATGTTACACCTTTTAGTAGTAGTAGTTAACTTATTATTTATACCAGCAATTGAAATATTAGTGTTAGAACAGGGTAAATTCATTTTTCTTTGCATTCTTTCAGTTATAAATGAACACTGGCTTCCATTATCTAGTAATGCTCTCACAATGTGTGTTTCAGAAGATCGGCTATCAATTAATTCCACTTGAGCAGTGCATAAAAGGATCTGCCTAGGCATTGCCACAGAGAGTGACACAGGATTAAACATGGCAATAGTAGATGTCTGAGAGGAACTTGCTTCTTGAGGAACTGATGTGGCAGAAGAAGTATTAACAGGTGCAGAGTTTGTCTTATCTTTATTGGACTGTGCTTTATGTAGCAGTAAATTGTGTCTTTTGTTGCAGATTTTACAAAAATTATGTTTGCAGTAAGCAGAGTAATGACCAGGACGCAAACAGTTGTGACAGAGCTTATGCTTATTAACTTCCATAAATCGAGCATCCAATGACATGTCGTTAAATTTATCACACTTATATAGTAAATGATCTTGTGAACATACAACACAGCCCTTTTTATTAGTGTTCGAAGAGGAAACAAATGATTTAGTTTGTTTATTTTCTTTAGAGTGAGTACGTTTGTCAGTTTTAGTAGCAACATCATTATTGCTATACTGTAAGGTTTCTAAAACGTCAGCACGATTTCTCAAGAAACCATAGAACTCTTCGATTGTTGGCGAAGCAGAAATAGTACTCCTGTGTTCCTCCCATATGCGACCTGTGGCGCCATCTAGTTTGGACACCATAATATATACGAGTAGAGTATCCCAGCGGGATTCAGAATCATTTAAAGAAGATAGGGCTCGAATATTTTTAGAATAGTAATCTATCATATTACGAAGTGACTTGTAATTTTCTTTAGATATTGTGTCAAAATTCAAGATAGCTTTTAAATGATTATTAGTAAGTATCCGCTTGTTGTCAAAACGCTCAGTAAGTAAATTCCAAGCTGTTTTATAGTTGGCAGCAGTAAACTCAATAGACTTGATTATATCAGATGCTCCTTCCTTCAATGAAGAGCGGAGGTAATGAAACTTGTTAATTTCTGGAATAGTATCATTGTTATTGATTAAAGAATCGAAAGTATCTCGAAATTCCATCCAATTTAAATAGTTTCCATTAAAAGAAGGCAGCTGAATCGTAGGCAACTTAATGTTATTGTTACGACTATCTTGATTGATATTCTGACAGGTACATATTGAATTACAGTTCTTATTTTCAGGTATTATATCACTAGGGGCAAAACTTTCAATCAACAGTTGAGCATTAGCTATGTTAGAGCAAAAATCACTTTCAATTGCGTCATTTTCTTCCAACTGATCAGGATCTAAACCCTCAATTTTAGTTTTTAAATCATCAAACTGTACCAACAATTCTTTGAATCTTGATAGTTTTATTTCAGTTTCAACGATTATTTGTTTAGGAATGCTGTCAGCATCTATAAGTTTTATAGTATTTAAATATTTAGAAAATATGGTTACTCTAGCCTTTATCGTACCACGTTGTTGAATAAGAGATTTCAATTCAGCCGACATAGTGAACACTTATGAGAAATGAACAGACCGTCAAGAAATTAGCTATGCTAGTATTGAATACCGCATGTAAAAGTAAGAAAATAAAGCCAAACCATATATGCCGCGCAATGGGTACGACAACAGCTCGTGCAGTCAGCGACTCACACACAAGCAAAGCAGGTTATACAGTGCAGATGCAAGCAGCAGTAGTAGTTAAGTATAGCAGCGCATTCCAACGGGACCCAAGAAGCAGGCAGCGCAGCGTCTGGAAAATGCCAGGGTGGTCCCATAAGCAAAAGTAAGAAAAGATAGTTGCTAGTAAGGCAGGTAAGTAGGTTTGTCATTTAATAAGTACCTCCTTACTTTGTAAGCAAATAATTGTCATTTAATCTAACTCCGAAAATTATCAGTACTTCTAGACAGAGAAAGAACAGGTAGTTGTTAGTAATTTGATCTGACTCCAAAAGTAACTCGAGTCGAGACAGAAAGAAAAGGTTGCTAGTAAGGCAGGTATGCTTGTCATTTATTCAGTACCTCCTTACCTAAGCAAGCAATATCGGTGACTCGAGATAGTATGGTATATGTCTGGTGCACAGAAATCGGCTGATTATGAATGTCAAATGTCGGACCTAGTAGGCATACTAAAATTGGGCGTACTTCCCTGTGAATAGACCACATCACTCACTACAGCACAGGATTGCAGGGTTAGGTGGGATCGTCGTCAGTCATCAGCACGCACACGCAGTCATCTCGATCAGTAGGTCGTCGTCGGGCTCAGCTCGTTTCATGGCACCACGCGGTCGCATCTTCAATAGGTAGTTCTTCAGTAATTATTGATCACGTCGAGGTCTCCAAATGTTAGGGTGATCAATTTCAATAAAAAGATTTAGAATCGGTTTAGTAGTTTACTTTCTTGACATGAGTTACAGAATAAGAAGAATTAATAAAACAGTTTAAAGAAAATTAGAATTTCGCGACAAGCGTCTCATTTTGTCGTGAGCGGAAGAGAAAAGGAAGAAAGATGGCCGCCGCCGGCGCAGGCTGCCCATCGCGTTCCGTCCGTGACGCAGCGACGACCTCTCGCATTATCACGTTCCAGCTCCGGTGCGAACAAAAGTCTTAAAGTCAAGTCAAGTAGTCAAGTCTTGAACTACTCCTGGCGATAACCTTAAAGCTGCGAAAACAGCCTTGTAGTTTTAAGTAGCTCCGCGAGATGATCTGTAGCTCTTATTTTGGCAAACATTAAGAGCTTTTAGCTGTTACAGTTCTGAAAATGTTAATTTTAATGCTTTCTAGTAATTTCCTAGCGCCAGCCATATTTTTTTACTGAAATGAAAAAAAATCTAAACAAAAAGCAATATTTTAAGTCATCATGGCAAAATTAAGTAACGTGTGCTATGTGATTTAAAATATATGATTTTTATATGAATAGAAGTTTTCTTTCTAATGCAACTTACTACCAACCACCTAATTTTATAATTTTTATTTCATTAAAATATCTTCTAAATTTTTTACTTGCGAAAGGCCCGTCTCGTATACAGCACTATTATCCTAAAGTTTCACGATAAAGTGCCAGTCGCACTATTTTTTTGATTTTTCCTGACTTCAGCAAGCAACTTATTATTTTTTATGAATATAATAACACTTACATCTAGCCATTTTGAAACTTGGTATAATGACAGGGAATGGCGCCATTATAAATAAGTATTTAAATCCACGATTGGTAAAATAAATCTTACACAGTATCATTTTAAAACTTGAGAGTCCTGGAAAGGCATTAATTCATGTCCATCAAAAAGGTTTTAAGTTATCATTGAGTTAAATCCATGACTAATTTAGAACTTAAAAGCTGCCTTGTTAGGTCATATTAACGTTAAATTAAGGTTGTGAAGGTTATATTTGGGTTCTGTGTAAGTAGTTTGAAAGGTTTTGAATTTGAGCTATAGGTTTTGCTGTAGCTCTCAGAAAGGTTCTAAAACTTGGGCCCTTTTTGCACTTAGGAGGTTAATATAAGCTTAATATAACGTTGTTAAGTCTATTAAGACTTACGAACAGATTTCCATACAAAGGTTCTAGAACCTTTCCAAAACCTTTCTAAAACCTAAAATGTTACTTGGGACACTATCCTCCGCCTTTCGCATCTAATCTGTCCCAGCCATCGTAGAAAACTGTTGTTATTGAATCAAGCTCCTATGTTTCACAAATAAAAATTATTGTAGATGATAAAACAGTCAGTACATAATCATCAAAACATCCCAAAATAAACACACACTAAAATATTTAAAAAAAATATTTTATAGAACTTATGATCGTTAATTAGGTTTTATGAGCAATAATATGCTTAACATCTCTGTTACATTTCAGGAGACATTAATTTATTCTTAGCCAGCAACATGACGGATGTTTAACACAAAACAAATGTGAATGATGTTATTATAAACTATAAACCGGTACAAAGTAATCGTGGCGCGTGGCCAAAATGAGAACTAATGCCGGCCGCCATCTTGTTTTTGACTACATTTTAGTGTGCACTGTGCACTCGCGAGCCAACGACAGAGGCAACTGTAACTGTCGACGAGTGTCGACGACATGCCGCTCGTAAAATTTGAGCATCGTACTCAAAGAAACGTGCGGCACTTTGTCGACGGCAGTTGACAACAATCGTCATCGTGTGTCGCTCGTATGTATGAGTAGGTACTTTATTGACACAAAACTATTGGACAAATATGTACTAACAGCGCCCCCTATCAACATCATTCAAACGCTAAAATATCATTGTTTAACAATATCTATAAAATACATACTTACACTCGAAAAACATAACCCTCCTTCTGGCGCAGTCAGGTAGTTACAGTCAGCCCTGCTACCATCCAATCATTTTTCATACATACACCATACATTTTTATCGACTACGGCAGTCCACTGCTGGCCTCTTCAATTGCACGCCATTCAGCTAGACCCTCGGCAACTCTCAAACAATATACCACAACATAAACAATCACGTATCATGTAGCTTACGCCGACATAACAAAAGAAAAAGACAAGACAAATAATCTTTACTCAAAAGAAATCGCATTAAAGAAACAATACCTTAACTTATAAAGAGTTGATCGGAGGTATCGCAAAAATTGCGTTTCTCGCGACCAAAGCCGCTCGTTGGAATGTCATTAAATTTTACGACCTACTTGTGAAGCGGCTGAACTGCACTCAAGTTAGCTTCTACGCAGGTTGTAGGTACGCAAATATGCTCTACTTAGCAAAGGTACTTAGGTACTGGTGATGTAGAAAAATCTATGTAGACCATTCGACTAAAAGCAGAAAAAAAGAAAAAAAAATTGTGTGCGGAAAAAATGTATTAACTTATGAGTTCTGGGAACCTGCGAGGTAACTGTGTACAATGCGTGCCACGAAAGAAGAGACTTGACCCCGCCTCCCCCGCCTCTTTCCGCCGCCCCTATGAGGTCCGGTCCCGTCCCGCACTCAGACCTCATACCGCTAAAGATACCTAAAATCGTGTACTGCGCATGTCAAACCACGTGGTGTGTCAAGTCTCATCTTTCGTGGCACGCATTGTACTTGCGCAACACACTAATAGTAGCAATGGGTTTCATTTTGACAGTTCAACAACGTCCATTGTGTTATTTACGTTGTTGAGCAGACACATTTTTTTAACATATGAAGCAATGGATTAGCAATTATATTCTTTAAAATAATTCAGATTGAGATTTATAGTGTGTTACGCAATTAGGGTACTTGTCTTTTTAGCACGAAGGTTTTTTTTCGTGTACTGTAGTGTGTGTGGAGCCGAGCAATGAGAATCAATACCCACCCACGATACAGGAGTAATTCCTAGTGTGGAGCAAAGTTTAAAAAAAAAAAAAATTGAGCGCGAAAAGAAATCGCCCGTGCGTACCTAGGCTTACCTCGTAAAGTAAACAAGCCTAATGGGGCATGCCACCCATTAAAAGCTATTACTAATAAATGTGTCGCATATATTAGTTTTTGAAGTTAATGCTCAAAGTACGCACTCTATATTTAAAATGTGATTACTCAAGGAAATCCCTTAAAACTAATGATATGCAATAAAGTAAATATTTATCATTTACGAGGAACGCCCGGTTGTTTTACTTACACAATTTATTTAGCATTACCGTCTGTGCCTACTTGGTTGATTTATGATGCTTTTAAAAAAAACGGTGTATTTGGTTTCTCGAGATCCGACATGGGATTTTATACATTAGTATCGATGTTTCTTATGAAGGGTTGTTAACAGTACATAACTCATTTGATAAGTTGTGGAGATGCTCGTAGTACAGCTACAGTACCCGGCGATAAATATTGCACATCGACCTTTGGAAAGAGACAATCGGCTAATTTCGGCTTCGTAGAGCGTTATCTCTGTCGCACGAAATACAAACAGTCCGGTATCTATTAGGAGCTGTTAAAACAATTATGATTTGCTTCTTTTGATAATTATTTTTATTCTTTGTATAAAATGGTTTTGTGTAAAAAGGTCGATGTGCAATATTTATTGCCGGGTACTGTACAGGGGTCGATGGGTCAAGGTAAGCTACCGCAGCTGCCGCGGTTGGTCCATGAATGGGTGACCATCTTTACACACTGAGACCTCTACGTGGCTCGGAAAGCAGGTTACACTGTTGGTCCCGGCTGTCATTCAAGGATCTTTGACAGTCTTTACGGGTCGTCAGAAGTCTGAAATGCTGACAACCAGCCTTAAGTGGTCTCAGAAGTATATCTCTAAGAACCCATAGACTTACCCAGTAACTGGGTTGTGGAGGTCAGATAGGCAATTTTACTCCTCGTAAAGTACTGGTATTCAATTGCATCAGGTTAGACTGGAAGCTGACTCTAAAAATAGTTGAGAAAAGGCTAGGCAGATGGTGAACTCAGTTGATGAAGAGTATGAGGAAGTTGTAGTTGTTACATCTACGAATATATACAGGGTTATTGGTAAAACATTAACAACCTCTTAAGAGATCATTATACTCGTCATTATGAACAACTTTTACTATGGAACCAAAACTGAAATCGCGAAAAAAAATCAGCTGTTCCCTACATTTATATTCGTACCTATAACTCGTCAAAATGTAGGGAACAGCTGATTTTTTTCGCGATTTCAGTTTTGGTTCTTAAGAGACCAACGCTGATTATAACTTCACCCTGTATATGAAATTCAAAGTCCTGACTGACTGATATATCAATGCACAGCCTAAGCCGCTGGTCCTAGAGACATGAAATTTGGAGGGTGTGTTCTTTGTGAAGAATAAGTTCCACTAAGAAAAGGTTTTTCGAAATTCCACCCCTAAGAGGGTGAATAGGGGGAAGGTGAAATTTCACGCGGACGTAGTCGCGGGTAGAAGCTAGTAACATAATACCTACCTGTAATTCCTGAAGGGTTAAGCAGAGGTGTACAGTCACGAGCACTAATATGTCAACACTTGGCAACTTTCAATTGCGATTTTTTCGTGAAATAACGAATGCAACGTTGAAATACGACACTTTACACAAACCTATGGGTTCGAAAATACGTTGTTCGTAATAACATAAAATTTCATTCAAAACTAAAGGAGAAAATCGTCTTTGAATAAAGCCAAGTGTATATATACTTAAGCTCGTGACTGTACCTATGTACACCCAAATTTCGCCAGTTATGATAAAGTCCCATGTAATAAGGGGCAAGCTTATTGCTATCAACCGGGCAAAAATCAGATTCCGGGCATATACTGAGAAATTCCAGATGAAAAATCAAAAACACTTTGCCCGACCCGGGAATAATAATAATAATAATAATAAGTTTATTTATTTCTCTCACAATGTTTTTGTACTCGTAGTACTTTACAGTTTTGAACTATATAAATTCACATTGTGAGAGCCGGTGCCTGAAGTAGGTTTTAGAAAAAAACCTATATTACAGGTCACCAGGACCCACATAGTGGCATCATACAATTACACAGGCAGGCAACATGTGATCCTACTAAACAAACAATTAAGCAATTAAAACTAAAAAAAAAAGAAAGAAACAATTTGAATAGCACAACAAAAGCAGTCGAAGCGTGTGTGGAATCATTCGTCGGGAGTTGTTTTACAGTTAAAATGGTGACAATAAGCTGAGTTATGATCGGCTAATAATGTTTCTACTGCTAGGACACAGGCCTCATCTTTGTGACAGAGAGTGAGCCGTAATCCACCACGCAGGCTCAGTTAGTGGATGTCACGTCTTCGGATTTTTGGTTCTAGGACATACGTACTTACGAGCTTCAACAATGTTTTCATTGATGACCTGAACTATGAATTTGCATCAAATAAGTAAAAGCCCAAAAATCTGTTCATATTTTTTGTTGAATAAATAAAGTAATACAGAATTAGTTTGAATAAATAAAGTAATTCAGAATTAGTTTGAATAAATAAAGTAATTCAGAATTAGTTTGAATAAATAAAAAAAATCAGAATTTTGTTGAATAAATAAGTAATTGTTTTATTTAGTATTAAAATTGGTAAAATATTTACATAAAGTCTTAGAAATTATTTACAAAGATTTAATAATGATAAATGCCTGTACTGCGCAGTATGAGCATACTTTATGGTAATCGTATGACAATAAAATTCTTAACAATATTTAACATTGGAAGTCTTGAAATAATGACAAAATTTTATTAATTCATTATTTTATACCAAGTTTATTTAAATACTATTTACCTTAATGATCAACATAACAAAATGTCTTTAAAGTCAGCGTAAAATAGTTTCTTGCAGTTTAAAACTTAGCTAAACATAATTATTTATGATTTTGTTAAGTGGGTTAAAGTAAATAAAGTAATTCAGAATTTGTTGAATAAATAATATCATTTAGAAAACCATTTCAACATATTACTGAAGTAGGTACTTACAAATTATGAGTTGATGACCGTTTTCAAATTAAGGACACAAACGTTATCGTCAAGACTCCTGCTTCAAGATTTAATTGGGTGCCAACCTTGAGAGAAATTGTTCGCCTTGACTTCATTGTTTTAAATTGAATGATTGTGATTGTGTTTTCTTGTCTTTTTATGTTTGTCATGAATTATTATTAACTAGCTGACCCGGCGAACTTTGTACCGACTCAGACTAAATAAATATTGTGTAAAAAAAAAGACCGTCTTCTGGGCACGTTTCCGGATGACAGCGATGCGGACAAGTACGGCTGTCCCATTTCAAAACCTAGTAAGGGACACTTCTTACAAAAATCGTTTTATTGCATAATATTGGTAACCTAGAAGGTCTCTACCGAATACAAAACCACCAGCGTTTTAAACTTACTTAAAAGGAGATATATTTAAGCATCGATACCTAGTAAGTACACCATTCACTCCCTAGTAACGATTTTAAAACCTAGTAGGTAAGTCACTTTAACCAATTCAAAACCTCTTTTACAACCATTAGCATTTTTTTTACTTAACATAAATACTTTCCATAGGCTGACCAATATATAATAATGTCAAATAATAAAATTATTATGTCAAAGAAGTATGTAAAAAGTAAATAAAAAAGAATCATCGTAATTTGGGAGTACTTAAAAGACATTTACATAGTTATGCCGTTGATGAGGTGCCAGGGAAGCCACATGATGTGCAGAAGGAATTATTGCCAAACTTCCTTGTCTTTAACGTAGTCTTTAATCTAACATTATGGTTTTTTGATAAGGCCACGTTTATCTGGATTTACTTTCCATCGCATAGTCAAAGATAAACAAATAAAAGCTCCTACAGTTTTATCGAAAGCAATGCTGCTTGGCGACCGAAATGTGCAGGTATTACTTTACTAAAATATACAGCTCACAATTAAAAAATAGATACACTCTTTACCCGACTGCGCCAGAAGGAGGGTTATGTTTTTAGAGTGTATGTACCTATGTATGTCATGTAGGTAGGGGAGACCGGGGCTGAAAGTTCCGATTTTCAAATAACATGAAAATTTATGATGAAAATGATAAGATTTCAATATTGATATTAGATTTTATTAAAAAGTCTTAATCGGTCTCTGTAATAGTAAAGTCGTTTCTGTTAGTTTCTCTATATTTTTTTTTGTACAGGCATATTTTTGCAAAATTTCGGAAGGGAACATTCAACCCCACTTTGGGGCGAGTTGTTCCATGTGTGGGGCAAGTTGTGCCACTTAGATAATATTAATAAAGTATAAGGATAATGTATGGTTTCTCTGGTTAAATAAAACAATAAATAATTTCTATAGTTAGGTTCATTTATTTAGTTGTTATGCAATGCTATAAACTTTAAAAAACAACGAAAAACATTACTAGCTACAACTAGATTCACATTTTGTATTGGTTTACAAAAATTGAGATCTATTAGCAAAAAATCGTACTGGAAAGGATACTCGAGATAAACACTTTTATATAACTAAAAAATATTGGCAATTCCATAACAGAACTTAAAAAAAGTCAACTAAATATAACTGGAAATCTTCAGATAAATGTTTCTTTTATTAATTCAACTATAATAGAGATTTATCAAGTTGAAAACCTTATCACAAACATAACTGCACTTATTTTAACTACATAACACAACAGGTAACCTTCATGCACACGTTTCATTAAAAAATTTAATGATAAGTGAGATCAAAACTTACAATTATAATCAAATACCAAAATGAAACTGCTAACGTCAATATTATTTATCATCTTGAAGTTATCAAATTATTTTTATTAATTGAAATAAAATTATAATAAAGACAAATCATCAGTCTTCTTTAAATCAGTCGTAATCAACTTTGGTAACTTTTATTTTTATTCATCGTTAAATTCTTCATTTGACTCACAGTTGGGACGGGACACACATAAGTAATATTATCAGTTTCATTTATACATTTAACATGTGCCCAATTTTTACACATGCTACATTCTATCCACTGTTCTCTTGGAAGAGAATTTGAATATGAATCACAACAAATTATGCAGTACCATTCCAGATCCTCATCATCACTATCACTCTCGCTTTCTTGTAATACTCTTCGTTTAGTTTTTTTTTGAACTTTTCCCTTGCCTTTACCTTTTCCTTTATTATTGTTGTTTTCATTTCCTTTCTTCTTTTCTTTCTTCTTTATCTGTTCTTCAGCTAATGCATTTTTTTCTGGCGTGTCAGTCAAAACAGCTGTAAATTTAAGGATCGATTGCAATTGGGGTAAATTGTTCCGGGGAACAACCAACCCCTTTAGGAGGGAACTTGTAGCCCCAAATTATATTTTTGTATAAAAACTGTCATGCTAGCAAATTAACAAATTCAATTGAAAAAACATTCAAGCTATAAGATACCTAACTAATGCCACTCTAAAATTGGAAAGATGCACATAAATCGGCCAATAATAAAGAAAAATAGACCAAAAAGTTTAAATACGAAAAAATTTACTAACGTGGTGTTCCAATAGCGCGTTGCACACAGCCACTCGTCCGCCGCCGTCGGAGCAACTAAGATGGCCGCCAGCGCAGCGCGTCACCTGATGCTTAAACGACGCACTTCTCGTGTATTGCTACCTCTTTTCTTTACAAAGTTATTACTGTCGGAACAACGTGCCCCGGGAACTTCCAGCCCCGGCCTCCCCTATATTTCTTTGTCATGCTCTGTAGCCTAAACGGCTTGATCGATTTCAGCTTAAGAGGTGCCGTTAGGTTCGTCTTAATTGTGAGCGTGACACTGGGTATATCAAAATTGAAAAAAAAATATGAACGATTTTTGGCACCATAATATTATATCCCCAAAAAATTTTTTTTTTCTCATTACCTATCGAGTATCACCTATCAAAATAAAGGGTTTTAAAAGGTGATTACAAAAATATATACTATATACCTACAACTTCTATGGTTAAAAGTAATTCGAAGTGACAATCGTACAAAACACGTACCAAGAACTAAATCGTCTGCGAAATCTATCACATTTGGTAGGTAACTAAAAAGCTGATTACTTTTTTTAAAATCGTTTATCCGCATACAATGGGTTTTTCACACCCCACACCGTTGAAACGGATACAGGAATAACAAAAAAAATGCCTTTCTAAATTCGTTTTATGTATGTACTCCTATGACATCAATCGCATTTATAAATGTAGATTTTGTATACATTTACACGCATTATACTGTACGTCTATATATTCAGATTGCAGCATGACATGACACGATTAATTTCGGCTGTATCTGTAATCTGTTAAACACCTCCCCGGAAACATTCATCATCGTCATCAAGGTTAGCCTCGTTCCACTTTAACATATACTGTGTATACGTCTTCTCTCTTTTGTCATACTATGCTAACATTACCTTTCACATAAAGAGTTTTTTTTTCATAGGTAAATTCCTAAATTTTTTCCCTTAATTTTTGAAGCATAGCAAGGTTACGAAAAGAATCATTCTTGGTATGTAAATACGGTGAACAAGGACTGACGTAAATAAATTGGGACAAAATGCAGCAATTTATTCACCCGCGCTTTTTAAAAAAGAAACAAAATGGTGGTTGTTGGGCTCTCCACCAGTGGTGATGTTATTAGTTCAGCACAAGTTGAGCTTTCGCCAAACTGATTGTTGCACCATAATGTTAACATTAAAATATGAGCGAAAAAGAAGAAATGCACTTTTGCTTTACTTAATAATTTAAGGACAGTTAATTTTATTAGTCATTTTACAAGCTTAACTAATCAATGTGATAAAAATACCCTATCAGCAGTCTATGGAACTCACCCTAATACAGCAACACACGTTCGGCATATCACAAACGCAATGCCGCTACGTTAAAACAATTCCGAAATCTGTACCTAATATAAAATACAGAATTCACCTGCCAATAACATTTCTTTGTCCAGTAGACGTTGCAGAAGAAAAAGTACAATTTACATCAGTTCATCGAATCGAAGCTATAGGAATACCACGATAAACATACGATGCAAAAGCAAAAATCGAGGAGAATGCAACCGTATTACAAAATGATGAGGTTGCAGTAAATCTTGATGATGGCAAAATAGATTTGCAAAAGCATAACATTGATGAATCCCCAACCGTTTTAGGAACAGTCGAAACTGACATAAACATGAAGCAAAATTAACATTTCAAATAAGACGACATTGTTGTCAAGGAAACATGAGAAAAACGTCGGAATAAAATCAACCTGCTCTGACAAAAGTTGCATTTTGTATTCTCCAACAAAAAAATAAAATATTAGCCTTGTTTCGAATGAAAAACCGTTCAAACATCAAAAAGTGATACGATGTTTCCTTTTTGTTAAATTTTGTGAATTCAATTGGCTTGGTTTGTGGTAGTTTTGTTAGCTAAAGACTCATCTACATAGTTTTTATATTTTATCATCATAATCTTCTTAGACCTTTAATAGAACACTTGCTGCCACCAAGTAGATTTACTGTCCGTTGGTAATAAATGCGGAGTAAACTTATGCCAAAATTAAACCTTGAAAAATGTATTGTTAATCTGAAGGTTATTCTGGTTGTAACTTACGCGGGGTGCGTTAATAAAAAAGGGGTAACGGTCTTAAGGGGCGGAGTATTTATGGGTAGTATGGGTAAAATTCCAATTACAAGCACAATAGTTTTAACATTTCTGTCTATATAAAAAGAAAAGATATTCATCATATATCCATACTTCCATCTTCCATACTAATATTATAAACGCGAAAGTGTGTCTGTCTATCTGTTACCTCTTCACGCTTAAACCGCTGAACCGATTTTGATGAAATTTGGTAAAGAGATAGTTTGAGTCCCGGAAAAGGACATAGGATAGTTTTTATCCTGATTTTTCCACGGTATTAAAACTTATGCGGATCAAATCGCGGGGCGTTACTAGTAAAAGTATATAGCACAAACTAGGTGGAAGTGACTTGCAAGATATTACTTTTTTACTAGGACCTGAATCTATCAGTTTTACCATTTACTCTCATTAAACTTAGACACATATGACATCAAGCGTGTGTCAGAAATATGTGGTCATATTTAAGGGTGTCACAGACCATCAAACTAAACAACTTTCTTCATGGAACTGTCAATCTGATACTTGCTTGATAGTTTCGGGACAGCTGGTAATTGTGGTCTACACCTTTCTTACATACTGTAAAAGAATTTGTTCCGTAATACAACGATTGTAATAAACCATATAGGTTTTGACAATTAACCAAGGAAAAGTTCGGCTCTTGCCTTAGTTGATGAAGGGCTACCGACACGTGACTAGGTACCTAATTATTTATGCGCTGTTGTTAGTTGTGACACGTAATGCAATTGGTTGGAACATTGACAATGAGCTATTTACTTTAGCACCCTAATTGCGTAACACATTTACAATAGCAATCTGAATCATTTTGTTGATTATTGCTAATCCATTACTTCATACGAAAAAAATTGTCTGCATGAATGAATGAATGAATGAATGAATGAACTGAACTGAATGTTGTTGAACTGTCAAAATAAAAGCCATTGCCAGTCATTACTCACAATGCCTGACGTGTTTCTTCCCAAAAAAACAGTGTTTATTCACACAAATAATGTTTTAACAAAATATATCTCAAAATATAACTCATAAAACAAGCTACTATTCTTATTCCTTCTCTGTCCATGCTGTAAGATTGTGAAACTCTCTTCCGCCTAACATTCGTAATTTAAAAACTATTTCTCTATTTAAATATCGATTGAAAGAGCATTACCTTTCTTCTATACTGTGAGTATACATATATATTTTTATATTTTAGCATTATGTATTTATTTAAGTATATTTATGTTATTTTTTTTGTTTGCATTATATGTGTAGGTTTATTTAATATTCTAGTTTTAGACTTCACACATTCATATTTTTCTCTTCTTGTTCTCACACACTATTGTCTACATTTCTTTTTTACTTCTCCTATTCGCAGGTCTGCTGGAAGAAATTTCTTAAGAAATCAGTACCTTTGTACTCTAATTATAATCATGTCATATCCCTATGTATTTTACTGCGTGTACATAAATTATTAAATAAATAAATATATATTGTTCCTCTGCAAAACAGCTACCATATTGTTGGTTGACGTAGCTCACAAGGAGTTCTACTTCTCAAAACTTTACAGCTGTGTGTTCTATAATAAAAAATTGCAATAATTTCATTTGGTTTGCTAATCCTATCGCCATACACCTGTATTCAGATTATTATTCTCGTCTATTTTAGAACAATGTCGTTCTTTCAGTATAGTTTATTTTACATTAAAAAGCCATTTGGGACTTCCTCTGACTCAAATAGGTAACAAATATTTTTTAGGAAAATCATCTACTTTTACAATAATTGTAAATAAGTGAGTACACTTGTATCTATCACATAATTAATTTATGTTCATCTCATTGCTTTTTAATCTATTTTAGTATCTAATTTTATTCTAGCTGCATCATCTTCAAATATAAACAAAATATTGTCAAACATTTTAAAAGAGTAACGGTGGAGTTTCTTGCCCATTCTTCTCCATAAGAAACTACATAACGGAGGGAACTAGAATCAATTAAATTTTTTGTAAATTTTAACGTTGAATAATACCTTTTATGTGTCCTTTTGAAATAAATTATTTGACTTTGAACGGGATTGACTTATTAAAGTAACGGCTTTGATTCTTATATTTTCTTTATACATACCTATTCGTTACTGTTTTTATGTGACACAATTTTATTTTTATTTATTTAACTATGCATACATATTACACACATCACGATGCATTATAAAACCGACTTACATCCGTCACCTCACACATCAGGTCCAGTTGAAAACCAGCGTCAGGCACTAGTTGTCTGGCATTTTTGCTGAACTGGGCCTTTTTGGCGCAGCCGTGAGGCACCCTTTCCTGCTAATTTCTGACATCAGACTTGGATTTTTTATTTTTATCTTTGTTTTTATCTGATGTTCGACTATTATCTAACTATCTGGGGTATTGTGTGTCTTTTAGTCTGTGCTAAATAACTGTATTTTCTTTCTTTCTTAACTAGGATTTTTAATAATAATCATTTTCATTGACAACCTTGCTGAGTATCCTCCTCTCCTTAATACCATGATTTCATGGTCTTAATGGGCTTAATATCATCCGTTTATCATTAACCATCTGTGTATTGGTCTGTCAAAACTTCTCATACCATAATAATTATCTCACTCAATAAATAAATCAATATACCTTTTCCCAACATAGTTGGAGTCGGCTTCCAGTCTAACCGCATAGAGCTGAAAAATACTGATAGTATTTTACTTGGAGTGACCCAACCCAGTTCCTGGGTAATACGATACCCCTTAGTAAGACTGGTTGTCAGACTTCCAGGCTTCTGACGACCCTTAACGACTGTCAAAGATCCGAGAATGGCAGCCGAGACCAACGTGCTTTCCGAGGCACGGAGGGGTCTCGGAATGTAAAGATGGTCCACGAATCGACCCGTGCGGTTGTTATTACTTAACCTCGGCCTCCTATATTATCTCCCTCGATACTCACAATAATGTGGTATGCATTTACTTTCCTGATTGTTTTCTTATTCTTTCGAGTTTTCATAAAGAAGTTTCTTTACAACTTTCTGAAGGAAATTAGATCATCAAAGTCATTGATCAAAGGTGCCCGCGACTTTGTTCGTGTGCATGTCGGAAAAGAAATTGGATTACAAGTTTTTCTTTGTGCGCGATTCTTAATTGTTTTTCTACAGAAGTAGCCTATGTTACTCCTTACAACATCAGCTATCTGCCTGTGAAAGTACCGTCAAAATCGGTTTCGCTGTTTCGGAGATTAGCTGGAACCAACAGACAGACAGACAAAAACCTTAAAAATTGATTTTATGTTATAAGTACTATAACTAAAACTAAAGGCATTTGAAAGTATAGATTTTCAAATGCCTTTAGTAAAAAGTTGTTATTTTGACATTAGAAACAGAGATTTCAACTTTATTTATTTTTACAGATGAGATCAAAGTATCTAATAATTATTATTTAATTAAATATTTTTTTTAAAAACTCTAGTGTAGAACCAATAGCATCGTATGTGAATCTAATCAGATCATATCACGATGCACACCTGACATTGTCCTAATTGTGCAGCCTCATTCGTGACATTGTAACACATTTGTCAGTAGCTACAAGTAGGTAACTCTAATCATCTTTATTCTTATCAATATGAGTTGAAATAGATACCGGGCCTTATACCTACTTTACTGTGTTGTTACTGGGTAATACGATACCCCTTCGCAAGACTGGTGGTCAGACTTTCGGGCTTCTGAAAACTCGTAGCGACTGTGAAAGTCATCTGCCTAGCCTTTTCCCAACATTGTTGGGGTTGGCTTCCAGTCTAACCGGATGAAGCTGAATATCAGTATTTTACATGGAGCGACTGCCTATCTTACCTCCATAGTCCAGTTATTGGGTAATACGATACACCTTGGTAAGACTGGTTGTCAGACTTTCGGGCTTCTAGTCAGAAGCCCGAAAGTCTGACATCTGACAGTCTGACATCATCATGAAGTCTGGATCTTTCACAGTCGCTACGGATAGTCATCCGTAGAGACTGTCAAAAATCCACGAATGACAGCCGGGACCAACGGCTTAACGTGCTTTCCGAGACACGGAGGGTTCACGGTATGTAAAGAAGGTCACCCATCCACAGACCAACCGCAGCAAGCGTAGCTTAACCTGATCGATCGACCTGTGCGGCTGTTATTATTTAGACACGGTTTCTTTACGGTACGACGTATATACTGTGCCGTAGTAAAAACTTCCATAGTGATCCATACACTGACAACTGTGCCTACTACACACGTCGAAAAACCGTAGATTTTCTCGGCAAAAAAAACGTGTGTCCTGTAACGGTCTTAGAGTTCCTTACACGGGTGATTTTTCATTGAATACATGAAGGAAATGTTTATTTTGTGAGATTACGAAATCCATTATCCCTTGTCATTAAACGACTCCTCAGGGAAAGATTAACTAACAGGTACCCAAAAATCTCTTCTATCTGAAAACACGGAAAAATAGAGATAAAATATAACTGATAGACGATAGTAATAGAAATCCGGGTATAAGTAGGTACCAATGTGACTTTTTTGATTCCACCCCGAATAGCAGACTAACAATTAAAACATAGGAAATGGTCGCAAAAAAATAATTATTTCGTTTGTTCTTATTGATTCCGAGGCGATACGAAGTTCGCTGGGTCAGCTAGTGGTACAGTCACGAGTCAACACTTGGCAACCTACAATTGCGATTTTTCCGTGAAATAACGAATGCAACGTTAACATACGACACTTTACACAAACCTATGGGTTCGAAAATACTTCGTTCGGTAAGAACATAAAATTTCATTCAAAACTAAAGGAGAAAATCGACTTTGAATAAAGCCAAGTGTTTACATACTTATGCTCGTGACTGTACATAAGAGGAAGTGGCACCGGTAACTGAAAAGTTGTGTGGAAATCGGTTGTCTTGGTATATATGGGCATGTGATACGAAGGAATGAGGAAGGTGTTATGAAATGAAAATAGTAAAAGCAACAATTTTGTTATCCCATACAAACTATATGTTCGTACCTGTCAAATTAGTCAGCGCCTTACGTAAATTGACGTATTTTTAGTAGCCAATTTTTTAATCACGTCTAAACTTGTCTATGGAGTTATTTTATTTGACAGGACTAAACTAATATTTATTTATTTATATATATGTCAGATTACAAACGATCCATATTGGTTAGTACAACAGGAGCTTAAAATCTATGTTAGTAGGTAGGTACACATATTAAATATAAATAACAATTACATTATTTATCTTCTGTCCTTTTCAAAATGAAATAGAAAGAAAAAGTTGCACTGAACTTAAATTTAGTTTAGTTTGTGAACAAGGGAACTGGCGCCAGTATCACAATAAATATGCACAAATCTAAACAGCAGGGCCGCGATGCACATTTGACATTGTCCCAATTACGGAGCCACAGCCGTGACATTGTAACACATTCTGTAAGTGTACCTACGTAAAATATTCACGACGCGCAACGCCTTGGCGCATCGGAGATTTTACATAACAAGCTGTGCATCCTGGCTTTGTGCGGATGCAGATTTGCGAGATAACATGGTAAATTCGGTAAAAAAAAATCTAAAAACGACGTTTAGCATAATTGGTGGGCTTTTTGAGAGTAGAGGTGGCCCAAAGGTAGTTGCCCCGACTTACTAGATTTAGATTGTGGGTTCAAACGCAGGCAGGCGCTTTACATCGTGCAAATAATTTAATCACCGCTGCTCTCAAAATGGTGAAGGAAAACAAGGAAACCGGCAGGTTCTAGAACCAAAAATTCGAAGACATGTGACATCTACCAACCCGTACTGGGCCCGCCTGGTGGATGGCCCACTCTTTCTCACAGGGAGGAGGCCTGTATCCCAACAGTGGGAAAATTATAGGCTGATTATACATGATGGGCTTTTTGGTGGATTCGTACAATGCAAACTAGACACTAATGAGTGGTATGCTATATTTTATGTGTTTCTGATGGAAATGTCGAGTATCATCCTTAAAAAAATAGCTAACTCCGATAAAATGTCATCATGAATATCGGTTGCAGGAATTTAGTCAATTGGATTAGAATTTACTGTCAACATGAAAGAAATCTTCACCATGATATGCGGTACAAAATAAGAAGATTGGAATTATAGTAATTTCTACATTTATATAATAAAAAAATATCATTGTCAAAGAATAGTCCATAAATTTATTTTATTGTACAGATTTACCGATGTTACCAATTTTTAAATATTAGCGCATAATACTAAGTAAGTTAGCTTATTTTTCTAATTCATTGTTTTATGCATGTTTACCTATTAAGTAACCTTTGCGCATTTTTTAACCAACTTCAAAAAAAGGAGGAGATTCTTGATTCGGTTGATTTTTTTTAGTAACCTATTCAATGCTATTTTACTTTTATAAATGAATTATGTGTTTGCTATCAGAGTAATCAATAGTTGGTGAACCTAAAAAAAAAACTAATCTTTATGGTGCACATAGTGAAGACTATTCTATCTAATAATATCTATCCTTTATCTATCTATAGTAAGCAAAGGCTTCTGCAAACAGGGGCGACGCGCGACGCGAATCGCGCGCGACACAAAGTCACCGCTTGTTGCGCGACATGCGGTGCCTTTGTGTCGCGCGCAATTTTATCGCGTGTCGCACATGTTTGAAGGAGCCTTAAGACGCATTAGTAAGGATTACAGTTCGAGCAGGTCACGGGCTATCAATTTATGAGCACTGGTGTACCACGACCTTTAAACTCTACAGCATACTGTTGTACGTGACATGAAGCGAATTCAAATTATCAAGACATAGTTGTTAACAAGATTCAGTAAAGAAATCACAAATAAATGTGACTTTTCAACATAGTTCTCGTAGCTCCTGGGTTGGCTAGCACTTCAATTGAATTCCGATAGATCGACATTGGAATTGTGACGTTTTGTACTCTTGAGTTTGATGCTAGCGTCAAATGATTTTTAGATTGGGTGTCCATTTTCAAGAACTAAGTGGAATTGGGTTCGGGCTTGGCGTGGTGTAATTGTTGACAATATTGTTTTCAAGAGTACCGAATCACGTGAATCATATTGGCATCTCATTGGAATTAAAATTAGTTTGGAGAGTAAGCCCCCTGTAATACGGTTAAAACTATCTCAGGAGCCGACAAATTCCTAAATGCGTAACACAACTATGTTTATAAATGAATTGTTTTTAGGGTTAAGTAACTAAAAAGGAAAATTGGAACCCTTGTATGATCACTGCGTTGCCCGTCTGTCAAGACCCTTTTTCTCAGGAACACATGGAGTTGTCAAGTTGGAATTAATATCAAATACTCAGGACTGCAATCCCTTGAAGCAGTAAAAAACAAAACTTCTAAATAAACGCAATCAAAA
Organism: Luperina testacea; assembly: GCA_927399505.1. NCBI lineage: Eukaryota > Metazoa > Arthropoda > Insecta > Lepidoptera > Noctuidae > Luperina > Luperina testacea. The sequence continues at coordinate 4,555,536 of OV656774.1, forward strand.
GATATGGACGATTATGTTCCGTTTATGCCGCATATTTTGACACTCGCAAGGGAGTCAAAACCTATAGGGTACTTCTCGTTGACCTAGAATCATGAAATTTGTCAAGAATCAATTAAATTTATCACAAGTAAAGGAAAATACCGTAAATTTATAGTTACGAGTACATTCCAAAAAAAGAACTATTTATATATCTTACTTTGTACGGAACCCTTGATGCGCGAGTCCAACTCGAAGTTGACCGTTTTTTATATCTAAAATCAGCAGTGCGATTCTGTAACCATCTTACCGTGAAAACTTAGGTGAAGTGAGCGTGGAGTGAGCTGTCAATAGTGTCAATTCCTAGCAAAAACAAACTCATATCACCTAAGTTTTCACGGTGAGATTTTTACAGAATCGACCGGCAGCAATGCCCAGTAGTCCCACTTTAATAATTTTTAGCGCTTCCCATGAAATGGGTCAACCGTCCTATCTTATTCCCACTGCTAGGAGAACATGACTTCCCCACGATGTTTTCCTTCAACGTTTTGAGAGCAGTGCTGGTGACATAATTTACAAAAAGTTAAATGACTGCTTGGGCTTGAAACCACGCCCTGCTCGTGTTCGCGAAGTCGCAACCGATTCCACTGAGACACCACAGTTTGACAAAAACAAAAACAGGGTGATAATAATTAGTTGTACGGTGAAACCAGAAGTTTAAAGTCAGATTTAAAATCATGGTCATTTACAACAATGATGAGATTTACATAAGTCAGTTTTTATGGTTACGTACCCAAAGGGTAAAAACGGGACCCTATTACTAAGACTCCACTGCCCATCTGTCTGTCGGTCTGTCACCAGGCTGTATCTCATGAACCGTGATTTTTGAAAGACAGTTGAAATTTTCACAGATGATGTAGTTCTGTTGCCGCTTTTTGCCCGATCTAGGGATCACGTCAGGAACTTAAACGTGGATTTACTGAAATCTCTTCCTGTCTATTCGGGGAATGCAGGCAAAATTTATTGAGAAATGTCGCATTGAGTAGTTTTAAAATTAAAACGGTATAGTTACATTGAAGGCGCAACATGTTCTTACAAAATAAAAAATACCTACTGGTAGCCTGTTCAAATGTTCAGACATGAGGTTGACTGTACGTCTTGTAGCGCTATCTACAACGCCACATGCGAACAAAGCGTCATACTGACGTAACGCAAAATCCTGCATCTCGCAAGCAGAGTTTACCGCGCAACTAGCATAGATACAACGGCCCGACGTGAATCATCGGACAGTTGCCCGTCAGACATAACACCCGTCTGGCCGGAGGATCCTCCCTTTTCTATAGAATATGAGTGAACTTTACATCCTGTTCCTCAAACCTCTATAGTCTTTTTGAGTCCGGATAACCTATAATAATTATGTCATAGGCAGATTGTATGATTCGTCATTATACATACCGCTGTTATATTTTATAATGCCTAAGGCAAATTGATGACGCTTCTGATCGCATCCATTTCGTCAAGTGTTATGTTAGGGTAACCATGGTTATTAGCAAGTTTGGCAGTAAAAACTGAGCAGTAAATAGTACATTACTTCAGAGGGAAGAAAGTGACAGTTCCATACCGAGATTATGGCATTTGCGCCACGAGCTTGCGAGGGGCGCAAACCATTTGAGGTATGGAACTGTACTTTATCCTGAGGGATGTATAGTGCTTTTTATTACACCTACGAGGAAAATTATGGACATAAATGCATAGAAATGTTTATATTTAATTAAAAGTACAATTATTAAAAGTGCAGCTATTATAAATAATTTCGTTTTTAATTTTCTGTATGCACCAAGGAGGTTGGTAACTGGTAAAAAAAAAACTGTATGTGGCCAGTAACAATTTACTTGAAATTTAATTAGTAGACAGTTAAAGTCTCTTGGCAGTATGACTGCTGACAAATTAAAAAAAAAAAGAAAAACCGGGTATGTATGTAATTTCATACATACTTCCCACCCTTGGGTCGGAAGGATTTTCATACAAACTTCCATACCTTGGGATGAAAGGATTTGAAGGGCGGGATAAAGGCGTTTCTTCCCTCTAATTGGTATAATTAGTATGTATTTTCAGAGCAGGTGTGATAAAAATAAATTTATAAGGTCAGTCACAAATATTTAAATGGGTAAGTAATTAAAATGGCACGGGCAATTTACGTGTGGGCAGTTATCAAAGCGGAATTAGTCGCTAAGAAATCTAATTTGGAAGCAGCGCTCTCGGCCGCCACCACGGAACCACTCGCTGCATCATGCTGAGATAGGAGCCTTTTGGCCTTATATAGGACTTTCTGTTTCATTTTCCTTTTGTTACTTTTTTTATATAACTTGGATTTTTATTTTGCTGTGTTTAGTTTAGTTTGTGATCTTCCTGTACGTGTCGCAATAAATATTTTTCTTTCTTTCTTTCTACGCTCGCTCGGCTCGCGCGTGGTTGTTTGGAGTTCCAACCTAACCTATAAATTGCCGAACTATTTATCTAACCACCCAAGTCCAACATATATACTGCTCATTAATTTATGGATCTCTTTCTCTTTGAACGAACGGCGCCGCATGTATAATGACGAATTACAGTCTGCCTTCGACACACACACAAACACACATATTTAAAGTCGTACAATTCATAATACTTTTAATTTTACAGCCAAAACTTTCAAGGTTTGTTTAATTTCCTTGATCAAAGGATTAACCTAAAATGTTCTGTCCGCAGTATGACACTGATATAGCTTTCAAAATTTATGAGTTTGCGAACTAAAAATGGATGATAAGGTTATTTAATAATACCTACTCTTTTGTTTAGCAATAACCTCACTTCAAGTACATGCATTTTTATGTTTATCCCAAATATGGAAACTTCATAATCGTTAATGTTTTGTTTTCATTCATGTTTTTTTTTTTTGCAGCGGTGAGGAAACCTCATATTTTATGTTTTGGCAGTCAGAAATTATTAGCTGTCAGTCAAATGTTAGACTAACCGAAAAATAATTAAGGACACAAAATATGATGCAATTAGAATAATATTATTGTGAAAGATTATGAAGCCACTTTCTAACGAGGCAGTTGCTGAATGGTGCTGATCTATGCGTCATGTTCGTGACCGGGCGCCGTCAGTTGGGGCTGGTCATCTCTTAACTGCCTCGGCTTATTTTTAATTATTTAATTTTGATTTGTTGTTTTCTTACTATTTGCTGGACTCTGGACGCTTTTAACGCGTACGTCTTTTTTACATCGTTCTCACATATAATTATAAATTCACATTAATGATGTAATTAATATTTTTGTAAAAATATAATTTAAAAGAGTGTCCATGGAGTTACTTGCCCGTTCTTCTCCATAGGTACCTACGCTTTGGAATGGGCAACTAGCTTCATATTTTCTGACTGATCGACTTTTTGACAATTCAAAAGTGCCTGTAAATGGTTTAATTGAAATAAATGCTTTGAGTTTGAATCCATGAGGTCCTGGGTTGATTCCTAGGTCAGGAAAAGTATTTCTAGATTTTTCTATGAGGAATTTCTCAGGAGTCTTCTTACAGAGCCCAGTTTGGATTTGTGCTCGGTTGAGGGCAAATAGGCTCACATTATATGGGACTTACACATTACTAGCGAATTGCGGAAGTACAGACGCCTGCACATCAAGCTACTACAATCTGTCAAATTTCTTTAATAGATTTTCAACTTTATTGCTATAGTGTAAGGTTCAAAGTTGATTTGGATAATTTGACAGTTTCGGGTAGCTTGATGTGCTGGCGTCTGTACATATGATACTAAGATACAGCTCTTCCTAACCCTAAAAAACTGGCCAAGTGCGAATCGGACTCGCACACATGGGGTTCCGTACTACAAGACAAAAACGCCGAAAAAAACACGTTTGTTGTATGGGAGCCCCCATAAATATTTATTTTATTCTGTTTTTATAGCGGCAACAGAAATACATCATCTGTGAAAATTTCAACTGTCTAGCTATCACGGTTCATGAGATACAGCCTGGTGACAGACGGACAGGCGGACAGTGGAGCCTTAGTAATAGGGTCCCGCTTTTACCCTTTGGGTATAAAAATGGGATAAAAATGCGATTCTGCTAATTGTGAAAGGGTAATTACCAGCTGTTACATAGTCGCGTTAATTGATAAGGAACGATAGCACTTAATTAATGGAAATTCATTAAAATTTATTTTAACGCCTGCATAATCAACTACCTGACTAAATTCAATCACTTAATTGAGGACAGGTCAGCAGCTTTGTAATTAATTGTAGGATAATTTGAGTTGAATTTAAGCTGACGTAACGTTTTTCAGCAAGCGAAGGCCAGGTGGGTAGGTTCTGGGGAATACCAGGCTGCTAGGTAAATTCGGCTAGTACCCTCATATAAGCATAACCAGCATATAATGTTCTCACTGCTGGGACACAGGCATCCTCTCTGTGAGAGTGAATGGGCCGTAATCCACCACGTGGGCCCAGTACGGGTTGATAGATGTCACATGTCTTCGAGTATTTGGTTTTAAGACATCATCATCATCATCATCTCCAGCCGCGCTCTGGTCTCCGGTACCCTCATATAACCTTCTAAAAAATTTATTTGTTGCATAAAACCCTTTTTTTTTTCAGGATGGGAAATCATCAAGTGACCCCTTCCGCTCTGGGTGGAGCGGAAGGGAGTGTCAGACTCTTACTGACTAAAACCCACCCGTGTTCCTTCCTTAGCCCTTTGTGTTCTGGGCCAGCGGTAACCCTTTCGGACAATCCCGCTGATGCATAAACCCCCTTACTAATAAACGTTGGATAGCGTCTGTATTCCCCGACGGGTTAGGCAGAAGTGTACCTATAGTACAGACGCCAGCACATCAAGCTACCCAAAACTGTCAAATTTTCCGAATCAACTTTGAACCTTATGCTTTAGAGATAAAGTTGAAAATCTATTAAAGAAATTTGACAGATTGTAGTATTGATGTGCTGGCGTCTGTACCTACATCCACATTTTACCAGTTATGTATAAGTTCTATATAATAGGGGGGCTAGTGAGACATGAAAAAAAGAAATAGAAACAACACACACAACACACACACACACAAAACACACACACACACACACGAACGCACACGCGCACACGTTGCATACATGTGGAAGCCATAAATATATTCAGTATTGAATAATAACATTCATTCATAAATCTACCGATCACACATCGATGCATCGTGAGGAAACCGACATGGCCTAGAACCAAATATTCGAAGACATGTGACATCTACCAACCCGCACTGGGCGCGCATGGTGGACTGCCGCCCACTTTCTCTCACAGAGTGGAGGCCTGTGTCCCAGCAGTGGGAATATTACATGCTAATTATGCTTTATCTAACGATGTGATTTCTATAGTTTCTTAAGTTACCTAGGTAATTATAATATGTATTTTTATCACATTTATTCAAAAAGAGCTAACTGTATTCTTCGTAAACAGAGACTAAAATATCTCTTTAATCCCTAGGGACTAAAAGTGATTTTAATTGGGAATGTGGATATTTTTAGTAAGAGCTCCAATCACTAAAGGGATCAATCACGAACATTGAACAAGTAGAAAACTGTACGATAAAGTAAAAAGCGCGCGAAAATCATTCTGTCTTTCTACGTAATTGTTAAAGTACTCAGAACTGTAAGTAAATAAATAAACGCACTATTCTTAATTATAAGTTGCACTTAGTTATTTTTTCATAGAGGGTGACAAAAATTAAAAAGTAGTATCCACCTCGGGAGCAACACTATTCTTTGAATCCAAAACGCGACGGGGAATTCAAAGAAACATTCTCGCCTTGAAAATAGTTGTTTGCTCCCTCCTCAAACAATCTACTATTCTTGTTAGTCTTGAGGGATAGTGAAGAAAAATCATGCGAAAAAATAATACCCTACCGATGGAAAATAGTGGGCACAAACGTTCTGAGAAAGGTAAAACCATCGCAGAACAGTGTGGTACTCCATTTGAAAAAAAAAAAAACAATCCCTTGGAACGAAAAATATTTTATAATACATAGTATACTCTTGTATATAATACGTAGTATACTCTTGACTTCGCCATGCGGGTGTGGCCAGACTGCTAACTAGACACTTACCTTCAATCGACCTCACTTCTTTATCACCCGCATGACAAAGACTAATCTTTTCCGCATATGCAGTTCCGACTTTGACAAGACTATTTTTAGAGGGAGGGCGAAAAGATAAAACCTTTTTTGGTGGAATAGATAATTATGTATTGTTGTCATTTAATGGTGGGAATGTAAAAACTTGAAGAAACTTTGTTTTTCTTTATAAACTACTATGTATAAATATCAAACTCAAACTCACGTTAAGTTAACGTAAAAAAAAGATACGGCCGTTTATACCACAAAAACGTATATTTCAACACTCTCAATGGAATCAAAATTTATAGGGCTCTAGAATCATGAAATTTGGCAAGAAGCAAGATCATGTAGCACAAGTGAAGGGAAAATCCGAAAACCGTAAATTTGTATATCTATTGAAAAAACCCATAATTAATCTATTTACATACCTAAAAAGTACAGAACACTCGGACCTCGGTGCGCGATTCCGACTCGCACTTGGCCAGTTTTTATTTTTATAACCTAATCTCAAAAAGAAATGACGAAGAAGCTACCTTCTTTACTACTATTATCTCTCCCACGCCCCGACCTTCGCAGTATCGGTTTGCGGTGGCCAGCGATCTGTATAGTGGAAGTTTACCGGCAATTGATAACAAATACTGTAGTTATAATCGTCATACCGATGATGACGAAAGGTGTTCTTAGGTATCCATCGCAGATTAGGGACCGTAACGTATTAAAGCCGTCTTTATTCCATTGCAAAATAGAGATGGTGCTACCGGCTTTCTATAGCTCTGTCTCTCTCTCACACATTCTCCCGACAAACGAATTCTTGGTGGTGGGTACTCAATTACAGATGTTCTATGTCACGAAGTCCGTTTGGCTATGAATGTTGTCAAGCGTGCACATGCACATTGTGATCAACAGAGACTCAACAATGGGTGAAGTAAAACGGTACACATTCGTGGAAATAGCCTCATGCGACGGCAGCAAGGGGCAGCCGCTGTGGGAGCGCGCTTGTCAGGATCCGTCACTACTACAATCAAAGCCGAACGGACTTCGTGAAATAGAATATCTGTACCATATTTAATTTTTTCATCACTGTTCTAATCATAGTTAAGGAAAACATCGTGTTGGGACGAGGAGCCAACCTGTCCTGGAACCATAAATTCGAAGACATGACAAGATATCCTCCCCCGTTTTAATTTATTTGGGGTTGGCGCAGCACATCTTTTTCTTCTACAAATTCTAATAACTCAGCGTATCGGAATTGACTTTATTTCTAGCTGTAATCATCATCTTTCTCACATAATATAACGTCATGCCACCGTTATCCCATGTAAATCCCATAATATATAATAGGAGGCAAGGCTATTGCCACCAACTGGGCACAAATCGAGACTCCAGGCTGCTACTGAGAAATTCCAGATGGAAAACCCCAATAACACTACCCGACTCGGGAATTGAACCCAGGACCTCTTGCTTGTAGCGCTTGCAACCACTAGACCAACGACGCACTCCTCTTTCACAAATAATCCCTTAAAATTTTCTTTGGTCAGCACAATAAATGTCATAAGCGACATTGTTTGCAGAGTAAGCAATCTGAAGTGGCAGTGGGCTGGCCACGGTTGTTGAAGGACCGATGACCGGACGAGTCCTGAAGTAGAGACCGCGTATCGGCAAGCGTAGTTTGGAACGTCCCCAGCTAGATGGACTGAGACCATAAAAAAGTGGTTTTGTCCCAGTTACCTTTCTAAGGTCGTCGGTTTGTCGACTAGATGCGGAAGATGGAGGACAGGGTACTGCAGCCTGGCAGTGTCCTATGTCCAGCAGGGGACTGCGATGGACTGAGTTGATTAAATGTAATGATAACCGCCTTTGCACGATGAGTGATGACAAGACAAAGACATACTTCACATGATTTCATCGATCGAATGATGGAACTTTACAAGTAGCTGATATAATAAATCAAGTGCATTGCCTACTTATCATAAAATATGGAGCAAGATGCGTTCCACTTAGTGTTTGCACTTGACCAAATGTAATTGACAACTGTTCTGTGCTAATGATTGTAGAGTGACCACAATTTATTACTTTTGAAGATTAAAATAATTTTAAATTTTCTAAAGTAAGTGTGTATTTATCAATTTTATTTACATATAAACTTGTAGGGTGACTATGCTACGTGTTTTTTGTACCTGATTGCAGCGTGGGTAAATGCAGCCATTTTTTTAATAGACTGCTGCATTTTTTTTTACTATTTCCCCAGTTATGTTTAAGTCCCATGTAATAGGTATGAGATGGGGTATGGGAAAGAGAGAGAAAGAGAGAGTAAATTGTGATTTTATTTGCAGGATAAGACTAACACAAGTTTGGTCGAAATAAGACATGATTTGGGCTAACGCAACGAAAAAGTCAGGAAGTACCTAACGAATAACAAAAATACTGTGACCTTACAGTACAATAATATCAAAGAACATCAAGAACAATGGGTAAGTTATTTAACATGATTTAACATACTAAGAGGAAATAACCGAAGAGTAACATTAAGTAATCAGATCACGTAACGCGCAAGGAATAAATTTAAATTGTAAATTCACTCTATCATTGATTTCATTGTTTTTAGTTCTTTATTTACATTTTCCATGGTTTTAACTGACAGATTGACGTAAATTTTAAACAACTGAAACAGACAAATAGAGGATTGTCTTGAACGTAACAAATATATTTGTGGCGAGGTTAAGGTCTGACCACCAGAAAGGTGTGGTCATATGTAAGGGTGTGGTACGGAACATCAAAGTGAAAAATTTCTTCCATGGGACCAACATTGTAATCGCGAAAAAAATTTCAACTGTCCCATATAAATCTTCAATACATATCCGACACAAATGTATAAGACGGCTGATTATTTATAAAAAACCGTTTATTTGACTTTTTTGCAGTTATCAGGTAATTTTAATATAGTGTTTTTATTGAATGTTATGCTATAGTTACCTACGTTTATTATGCTGATATGCATATTTACTGAAAAAAATGGAAGCCTAACCTTGTTCCAATTAGGTTGGGATCCAGTCTAATCGGATGATGCTAAATGCTAATATTTTACATGGAGCGACTGCCTCTCTGAACTACACACGACTTTCGGGCTTCTGACAACCTGGCGTCAAAACGTGCTCTACGAGGCAGGGAGGGTCTCGGAATGCATAGTTGGACACTTATCCACGGATCAACCTAGGCAAGCATAGCTTAACCTGGTCGATCCACCAGAAGCCCCTAAAAATAGAAGATAATTATCGTTAAAGGCCTTTAATTAAAAAATAAATGTTTTGGGAAATTAAAAACTTCAATTAAAAAAAAATAGGAATTAATGAAAAATAGTTAAATGTTGACCACATTTAAGTTTTCCTATTTTTCCATACCGCAATGTATACAACAGATGACATTGCATATAAATATTTCGATAATGCTATGTTATGGTTATCGTAACGACATGTGGTTCCGCGACTCTAATCGTTATCCGCCGAGGTTGCGGCGAACCTGACAATGAATTTGTACTAGCGATGTTTTTGTAACAAGTGCCTATATTATCGATAAATATTTTTATTATACTTTGTGACTGCCACAAAATTCAGATAAAAATTATGAGTATATATATACCTACCGTCAGGTAAATTTAGAAACACTTGCTTAGTGCTTCTATCTTAGATAACATAAAATGTTTTTTTATCGATTTAACCATTACGTTAAGGCTGAGTAAACATAAATAATGTTTTGATTTAACAAAATAATGAATACAACCTATTTTTGCTTGGAAAAGATTCGGTTGGTTATCTATAATAATTACAAATCTATCTTTCGAAGACCAATGTGCACTAAAATTAACACAACCTCATCTACCTAATTCAAACTTAAAAATATAGTTTTGATACAAAACATAACAGCACATAGCATAACATTTTTTCTTAAATTGTCGAAACCTAATATTAATACAGGTTAATAAATCCCCAAGATCTTAAACATGATTTACAAAACACGAAAAAAAAAACTATCGACAATAAATAATTGCGTGCATCACTACACTACATAGGGGTCAGGCCTTCAAACATGTGAAGGAGGGCCACACAAATCATAGAGCATTTAAATATCCTTATGTTAATCGTCAACCATGTAGTAAGTGCACGCACTTTGACACGTGCATATACACTAACTTTATCGATATAAATAAATATATATATATATATAAATTTAGTGATGTCCTAGACCTATATTTGTCGGATATATACCACGGTATTACCTAACAATCTTCAGAGAATTGTTTGTTTTTGACAAAATGTGTCGTGTGATTATCGTGTTTTTTGTTTTTTGTGTCAGTTATGGATTGTGTTTTGTTAATTGTGAGTATTATATTAAACTTTTTTATTCTAAATATTTCATCAAAAATTAAATCACAGAATTTCGAATACTTAAAAAATATATAAATCTCAAATCAAAGTCTCAAGTCTTACTATAAGTTATAGTTTGGATAAAATAACCCTTATAAACTGACATTCCAAACTTATTGCTTACTAGCAGCGCCCCGCGGTTTCACCCACATAAGTGCAGATCCTGTGGGAATATCGGGATATGAAGTATTTGTTATTCTGATGTAAAAGCTATCTGAAAAGTTTCATCAAAATCCATTTAGTAGTTTTTGCGTGAAAGATTAACATCCATCAAATCAATCATCAAGACGGATGTTTGTGTTCCATCAATCCCCACAAACCTTCGCGTATAAAATACAGTTACAGTAGGATCTTAAATATTTTTTTCGTATTTGTTTATGTATCTACTGTTAAACAATAATAATCATGTTTTTACGTAATACAAAAAAAAACCTTGTAACAATGCACCTTATAATTATTAAAAAAAAAAAAAAACACAAATCATAATCTAAAGAACGTACTTTTTTGTGAAAAAATCTAACTACAATTAAATACTAGACAATATTAGTTTGACTACAGTATTTCATAAAAATACATAGTAAAACATAACTCAAACTCAAATACGAGTAATTTATTTCAATTAGACCATTTACAGCCACTTTTGAATTGTCAAGAAAGTAGGTCAGTCAGAAAATATGAAGCTACATATTGTCTATTCCAAAGTGTAGTAGGTACCTATGGAGAAGAACGGGCAAGAAACTCCATGGACACTCTTTTAAATTATATTTTTACGAAAATATTAGGTATATCATTAATGTTGAATTTATAATTATATGTGAGAAGGATATCACATAATTAATAAAACCTCCGAAAATAAATATACCTATATAAATCATAAATCAGGAGGATCAGGAGGAGGAGGGGCTCGTGGTTAAGTAATAACAGTCGCACGGGTCGATCAGGCTAAGCTACGCTTGCCGCGGTTGGTCCGTGGATGGGTGACCATTTTTATATGCCGACTCCGTGCCTCGGAAAACACGTTAACCCGTTGCTCCCGGCTGTCATTCGTGGATCCTTGTCAGTCGTTGCGGGTAGTTAGAAGCCCAAAAGTCTGACAACCAGTCTTACAGGGGTATCTATTGTACCTAATAACTGGACTATGGCGGTCAGATAGGCAGTCGCTCCATGTAAAATACTGGTATCCAGCTTCATTCGGTTAGACTGAAAGCCAACCCCAACAATGTTGGGAAAAGGCTAGGCAGATGATAAACTCAATCAATCAAAGGTTTGATTGAGACAAAATTACATTTTTATTACATCTGTTCAAAAAGAGCTAGAGTATTCTTCGTAAACAGGAATTAAAACAGCTCTTTAATCCCTAGGGACTAAAAGTGATTTGAATTTGGAATGTGGATATTGTTAGTAAAAGTTCCAATCACCAATAAGATCAATCACGAACATTGTATAAACAAGCAAAGGCTGTATGATATTGATAAAGTAAAAGACGCACGAAAAGCATTCTGCCTTCGTTCGTAATTGTTTACTCAAAATTTTATGTAAATAAATAAACGTTCTATTCTTATTCAGAAGTTGCACTTACTTATTTTTTCATAGAGGGTGATAAAAAGTAGTGTCCACCTCGGGAGCAACACTATTGTAAGCTCGGGTGACGTACTTTAAAAACTCTCGCCTTCAAAATAGTTGTTTGCTCCTTTGGCAAACAATCTACTATTTCGATTCCTAAATTTTGAAAACGCTGATCATAATATAATATTATTAATATGAGAAGTCAACCTTGACTGAGATAAATCATAAAAACACGGCCCTGACCGACGCTCTGACCCACAGACCTGCATTCTATATATAGCCTTTTACAATAAATATAGCATAATAAGAAACAATTGTCTATATTTAGACTGAACAATAAAATTATGAAGGAAATCAATGAATCAACTTACCTGATCGTGAAGCTGTTTATTTAAATGCGTTGAATAATTTAACATAATTACCGAGGACGTGGTTCTGGGTTCAATTTCCACGTGGGGCAAAAACTATGATTTATGTAGGTGGTGCCTACATACATTTTACTAGCTTCATTTAAATCAAATTAATTTAATTAATGTGATCAATAATTTTGCATGTTAATTCAGCGAATTGTTTTACCTAGACCTGTTAAAAAACTCGACTATCTGTAATTCTCGTCAAAAATTTCATTTTATTGTAAAGTGTTACTAGGATTTCCTATCATTTTTAATTCTTTTACCTATTGTGGTATAGTAATTTTATTTTACGTGCATCGTCTTCCCATATTATTATTATAAAATTAATGTATGCTAAATATTGTAAAACATTTTAAAAGAGTAACGGTGGAGTTTCTTGCCCATTCTTCTCCATACGAAAACTACCTTTTGGAATGGGCGACTAGCTAGAATCAATTCTATTTGTTGTAATTTCTGATGTTCAAAAGTGCCTTTTATGTGCCTATTTGAAATATGTAAATGCTTTGACTTTGACTTATCAGGAATTTCTCAGTCGCAGCCAGAAGTTTGGTTTTCTGCCCGGTTGGTGGCTATAGGCTTGCCCCCAATTATGGCGCAATATGGGTACACTCTTTATACACTTCTGCCTCACGCCTCGGGGCTTACAGGCGTAATGTTGTGTTATGTTGTAATTGCATTTGAGGGCTTTTCATTAGCTGTTTTTATTTCGAAAAAATCAGGAAATTGTTTTAACTAATTGGTTTTACCTACCTAGAGCAATGGTGGCCTAGTAGAAACGCCCCCGACTTACGACCTGTAGGTTTAAACCACAGATAACGCAAGAGCAGTTGCTCTTGCGTTATCTGTGGTTTTAACCTACGCGATTTTTGGCACGCGAAGTAGTTACTTCGCGTGGCAAAAATCGTGCACCAGCTTACGTACAAAAATCGTAAGCCGCCACTTTCGCGCTCAGTCCTAAGTACTCCTGGCTGGGTGAGCGTGAGCGTTGGTGCTAGGCCCCGGGGATGGAGCGAGACGGGTGCCGCACGTGTCTTTGAATCGATTCGATTTTCCCATCACTAAATAGTGCTTGTGACGTCATAGTAGGTAGTCAAAAATGGCACGCTTGGTTTTCATACAGATCGTGATACTTGCGTTATCTCGAACTATCTATATCTGTGGTTTAAAACCAATTAGGCGTGTTACTTTGTGTAATTTATTTCGTCACCAATACTCTCAAAACCGTAAAGGAAAACATCGTGAGGAAACCGGCATAATCCTAGAACCTAAATTCGAAGACTTGTGACATCTACGCGTGGTGGTTTACGGCCCACTCCCTCTCAAAAGAGAGGAGGCTTATATCCCACCAGTGGGAAAATTATAGGCTGTAAGACTCTATTCTATTGAAGTATTGTTCATTTTTCAGTGGCGGACATAGAATGCGGGGTAGACAAGGCCCGCAGTGCCCGTATAGTGGGTGGCGTGGACAGTCTCCCTGCCGAGTTCCCCTGGGCCGCTAGCGTGTGGAGACAGGGGGCCCACCAGTGTGGGGCCACCGTGTTGAGCGATCGGTGGCTGTTGACTGCTGGACACTGTGTTTGCAGGTGAGAAAGAAAGCAAGAGCATAATCATAATTTTTTTAATACAGTTGCTCAAAAAGTGGCGTATTGCAGGGACGTATAGCGTTCGGGAAGTGGGCTATTACATACTCGTGCTTTTTTTTTACCTTTCCCGAACTCGTGCGTAATCTTTCCCAACTGTCAAAATAATGTCTATTAAAAAGAAAAACCAACCATGAAGTTTTTACTAAAAAAATCATAGAAGAATTCATGCAAATACATACGTATACATATTTCTAAAAAGAAGCTACTAATTTGTTTCAATATCAGATTTAATGATTTGATTGAATGAGTTAGGTTAGGTTTCATTTCATTTCATCTCATTAAATTTCATTTTCATGTCATATCAATAAAAAATTCTACTGAAGACTTGGCTGTATGGGCATAGTTCCCTTTGCCTACCAGAATGGGTGAAGAAAAAAAAATCGCTGCTCATATTCTACGGTTGGCGCCATTTTTCAGAAAGTTTCTTTATTAAATTGCTTCATTTTTTCGCAACTGTATTAAAAATAGTCTTTTTGCCCTTTCATATCCCAATAGTTATGAGGTCGTCGCAACATTTCTTTTTCTTCCATATTTTTCTACTAACAGCGCCACGCGGTTTCACCCGCATAAGTGTCGATCCCGTGGGAACATAAGTATAAAAACTATCCTATGTCCTTCCCCGGGATGCAGTCTATCTCTCTGCCAAATTTTATCGAAATCCGATCAGTGGTTTAGGCGTGAAAAGGTAACATAAAAAGTTACTTTCTAATCTATATTAATATTATAAAGCTGAAGAGTTTGTATGGTTGAACGCGCTAATCTCTGGAACTACCAGTGGGATTTGAAAAATTCTTTTAGCATTTGATAGCCCAATTCTTGAGGAAGGCTATAGGCTATTTAACATTACGCTATGACCTTTAGCAGCCGAGCAAAAAAAAAAGTCAGAAAGAACGCTAAGCAAAAATGATGTAATAGCGCGGGCAGTCGATGCGATGCGCCGGGGTGGGTCGGAGTAACAAGAAATTTCACGCGGACGAAGTCGCGGGCAGAAGCTAGTTTATAATATTACTAGCTTCCGCCCGCGGCTTCGCCCGCGAGGTATGTCGATAAAAACTATCCTATGTCCTTCATCCTCTGGATGCATTCTATTTCTCTGCCAAATTTTATCGAAATCCGTTCAGTGGTTTAGGCGTGAAAAGGTAACATACAGACAGACAGAGTTACTTTCGAATTTATAATATTACTAGCTTCCGCCCGCGGCTTCGCCCGCTAGGTATGTCGATACAAACTATCCTATGTCCTTCCCCGGGATGCAATCTATCACTCTGCCAAATTTTATCGAAATCCGTTCAGTGGTTTAGACGTGAAAAGGTAACATACAGACAGACAGAGTTACTTTCGAATTTATAATATTACAAGCTTCCGCCCGCGGCTTCGCCCGCAAGGTATATTTGAAGATTCGGGAGGAAAATGTATTTTATGACTCCAAAAGCCTCCAAGCACGATTTTTTGCTGATAATAACCTTCTAGATATTACCAGGAAGTCATACTATTATCTGAAAATTACCTTAAAGTCATTGCCATCGACATCAGAAGGCCAATTCTCGTACAGACGCCAATACATCAAGCTACTACAATCTGTCAAGTTTCTTTAAGAGATTTTCAACTTAGGGCTGATTTTACCATAGTATTCAACTGATAAGTATTTCAGGTTACTAATCCTACCTGCGGTCGATGACTCAATTTTCATTTTTTTTTGTTTTGTTATGTTATGAGATCGATTACCCGTGACGTCTGCGGAGTTTCGTTAGCTTATTTTATTTAACCCTGTATAATTTCTGTAAGCAAAATGTTATCAAGAGCAGTCAAAAGCCATAGTTGAGTCAGAAATGTAAAGGCTCCTTCAAACAAGCGTAAAATCGCACGCGACACAAATGCACCGCAAGTCGCGCAACGAGAGGTGCCTTTGTGTCGTGCGCGATTATATGACGTGTCGCGCCTTAAAGACTTTTAACTAACGCCTTTTTGTAATATTATTTCAGTGTCTTCGATGAGTTCTACAAATCTAAGCAACTGTCTCTTGTCGTTGGATTCACAGACATCTCAAGTAAAGATGAAAATCAAGCAGTCTCCAAAATTATACCTCATCCTGAATACAAGTAAGTACATTTCAGCACGCTAATTGCGTAACACACTATTACCACAGTATAAAGATCATATTACCGTGCTATTACTCTTAATTTGAATAATTTTGAAGCTTATTTCTAATCCATTGCTTCATATGTTTGAAAAATGTGTCTGCTCAACAACGCCAATAACGCAATGAATGTTGTTGAACTTTCAAAATGAAACACATTGCTACTGATAGTGTGTCATGCAATTACCCTGCAAGTCGTTAAGCAACATTCTTTTACCAGGTGATAGGTTTGAAAGCTCAAAATTATACAAGAGGATAATATTGGATTACTGTCTTTATAAACTAACTGCAAGAATTCTGGCTCCGAACTCAGAAGCATAGAAGGCTCAGAGATCACCCTGCAGAGTAATTGCGTAACACACTATACTGATAGTGTGGTACGCAATTACTCTGCAGAGCACACAAATTTTTAAAATAAGAACATGTAAAAAAAAAAAGAAAAATGGTTTATTATTTAAACAATGAAACCTTAAGACCTAGTGATTGGAGCCTCCTTTTAGGCAGATAAGCCTGTGTTGGGAGCCTCGTCACTTCCATCCATACTAATATTATAAATTCGAAAGTAACTCTGTCTGTCTGTCTGTATGTTACCTTTTCACGCCTAAACCGCTGAACGGATTTCGATAAAATTTGGTAGAGAGATAGATTGCATCCTGGGGAAGGACATTGGATAGTTTTTATCGACATACCTCGCGGGCGAAACCGCGGATGGCAGCTAGTAACTTAAAAAGTATCGTTTAAGGTAGGTTATATATGAAGCAATGGATTAGCAATATGAAATATCCTTCAAAATGATTCAGATTGTGATTGAAAGCGTGTTGTATGCAATGTATATGTATCTATCAGTATAATTAATTTATGTCATGGTTTCATTTTTAATTCTTTTACCTATTGTGGTATAGTAATTTTATTTTAGGTGCATGCATCGTCTTCACATATTATGATTATATAAAATGTATGCAAAATATTGAAAGAATTTTAAAAGAGTAACGGTGGAGTTTCTTGCCCGTTCTTCTCCATACGAAAACTACCTTTTGGAATGGGCGACTAGAATCAATTCTATTTGTTGTAATTTTTGACGTTCAAAAGTGCCTTTTATGTGCCTGTTTGAAATAAATGCTTTGACTTTGACTTTGAATGAGAGTGTTGTTCTGATTTATGTTGTAATCCTGATGTTCTCCTTCTCCAGTACCTATGCAATAACTATCTGTATTAACCATCTAAATATGGTCAGGGAATTTAATTAATTGTTTAACAAATTGATACACTACGTCATTTTGCCGTGTCATATCCATTTCGTACACCTGACAAAGAATGACAGTAGAGTCCGTCTCATGAGAGAATAAGTGTAAGTTACACATATTCTCGATTATTTACTCTCGATTATTACTCTCGATTAATTTTTTAAAGTTAGAATCATTCCTACAACAACCCTCCTCAGACATCTTTCTCTATTTAAGATTGTGCATTTTAATAACCAGTACCTGAAATATGAAGTTGAGATACTTAAGGCCGCTCTCTCGAAAAAAGCTTGAAAAAAGCATGCAGATGAAGCCATTTTTTGTCGGCATTTACAGAGAAATTACATCTGAAAAAAATCCTTAGTAATCTTCATGATATAATACGTAATTTGGTTTAGCCATAATTTTTCTACCGGTATCACTTAATTTAAAAAAAAATCACCAAATCACCTCCAAATCATTGAGATGAAACCGTTTTACTCCTTCATTTTTTATCAAAAGAGTGTAAAAAAATATATCTACATCTTCGCAATACAAAGGAGAATAATTTGGTTTTGTTACTTTTTTAAAATATGTATTATTTTTATGATAATAAATTAAAAAGGCCTCTGATAAAGGACTGCGTCTACATCACCCCCGCACTCGTCCATAAATTTAGTGCGGGGCGCATCGTGTTGCTAGGTGGACGTATGTCGCATTGCGAGAACTCCGCACTACGAAATAAAATCGTAAAATATTACTGCAAAAACAAAAAGTGTACCTACCCAAGCGGGGTTTTATGAAACTTATGCGCTGTCCATTACTCTGTGTACATAGGTACTGTTTATAAAATACCTACCTCATTCAAACGAAAGTCGTAAGTACTAGTAGTGAATGATCACAGAAGGTCCACGTCCACGAAATGATTCAGCCAATATTATAAATTTTACTTTTCGGTGCCTAAGTAAAGTCTATTATTCTGATGCGTTGCGATTATTTGTGACATATTGTGACACAAAACTGAAAATGCTCCTAAAGTAGGTATTAATTATGATTATAGGTTACGTACTTGCTAATAATTTGTCAATTTATTGATTACCGGCGTAATTATTTTCAAATAAAAAAATCAAATCAAATCATTTATTTGCATAAAACAGGTTCAGTGGATGTTAAAAAAGGTCAAATGGTACACTGTTAATAACCATATAAGGTGTGCAAATATAAAACAAGAATGTTAACTGTTAATTTCACTATTCAATAAAGTACGGACGCCAAGCACATCAACCTATCCGAAACTGTCAAATTTTCGCAATCAACTTTGAACCTTATGCTTTAGTGATAAAGTTGAAAATCTATTAAAGAAATCTGACAGATTGTAGTAATTTGATGTGCTGGCGTCTGTACAATGTCATTGAAAATAAAATTATCGTAAATACAGATCAGTCAACAAAATAAGGAATTAAAAATAATAATGTCATACAATAGTAAAAAGTAGTAGTTCAATAATATATATGTATATACAGGCTGGATTTTTTTAACCTCACCTAGAGGGCAAGTACTCTAAACACTGGAGATAGCAAATTTTACTCAAAGGAAAATCCCTTCATTAAAAAAAAACAAATCTGCAATCAAAGATGTTCGAAAATTCGCTTGCCGCTCTCGGGAATCGAACCGCCTAAAATCCGAAAAAATAATACCCTGTACTTTTATGGCATCAATCGATAGGGTCAATCATAAGGATCAAATCTCTCTATGGCAGATCGAAAGTAGAATACTTTTTACTCGACTTCTATCGTCGCGGGTGACATCAATCAATCAATTAAATCAGCCTATCGCAGACCGCGGGTGGCACAGACTACATAAAATTAGAAAATCAAATTGGTAGTCATGTTTTTTATTATAATTATCACTTATCATTACTATCCATGTGGGCTAAACTGGGTCAATAATATTATTCAACTAATTAAATCAAATAAAAAAATCATTACCTATACGTAGTGAATCAATTAGTTCTACCAGAGAAGTTGAAGGTGATTCTGTTGATTTGGATGTGAATGTATTTTTTTTTACAAATTATGAACCTATATTTTTGTTTTACTTGTAAATATATGTATAACTGCATTCATTTTAGGAACAAGATGATTTGGGCATTCAAAAACTACGGTCTCTATTGGATGACATGGTGACTCACAAGCATCTTGTAAGGTCTGTCGAAGAACTTGAAGATTATTCAGCTGAATTTTAGTTATAATATATTTGTTTATAAAAAATATAACAAATAATATGACATACACTAGTGATAATTATACTACCTATACCTACCTACCTACCTACTTTACCTGCCTACCTATCTACCCTACCTTCCTATCTGCCTTACCCTAACTACCTACCTACCCTACCAACCTACCTACCCTACATACCTACCTACCTATCTACGCACATGCCTACCTACCCTTCTTCTCTTCATAGAAACCTTCCTAAGATTTCAACGAATATTTAAAAAAAAACCGAATTGGTCCAGCCATTCTTGAGTTTTGCGCTTAGCAGCACATTTAGCCATTAATTTTAGTTAAAAAGATACATTAAGTTGTTTACCACATGGCAAGCCAGGCTGATTTATATTAAGGGTATAGCTTCTACTCACGGCCTCGAAAGCTTTTAACAATTTTATTCGTAACCATAGCCCGAAAAGTACATCCATATCAATAGATAATACCTAAATAAAACCAAAACTGGACCATTGTAAATACAGGGTGTCCCAGAACTCAACGTCAAGCCAAAACGGGGTGACAGGATTGATCATAACCATCACGAGAAAAATCTGAAAAATATCTATCCCATGCAGTTTGAAAATTATGGGCATTTTAAGAAAAACCTAGAATTTTGATCAAACTGTAACATTTTTCGGTTATTGTGGTTATTCTTTTTTATTTTTGTTCATTTGAACTTTGGAAACGTAATCCTAAATAACATTTTTAGAATCCCAATAAAAAATAATGACACAATTGCCTCAAGTTTCCGAGAATTGAGACTATTCGTTAAACTACGAATTTAAAATTTTCAAGATTCGTCGACTTTGATAGGCCCTCCTTTAAAAAAAATGTACTAGAGTGCCTTGGCAAGTGGCATTGAAAGTTGGTGCATTTAATCAGAATTCTAAAATGGTACAATACTTGTTAGTTCTGTACAATAAAAAAGAGTAAAAAAATTAAAACCTCAAGTAACCCGATTTTTGCTATCTCAGTTAAAATGTTTTTGATTCGCACAAGCTCTAGGTAGGTTCTTAATTTTAAGGCAAAATGATGAGAGAGATGGATAGTGGGTATGTTTGCCATGAGTGAGCGAGACAGATAGTGACGCCACTTTTATTAAAGTGAAAAAAGTGAAAAAAAGTTAGTAAAATAATGAAAAATCTTGATCTAGTTTAATTTAGGTTTGTTGGAATAAAAGTCAGATAGAGAAATAACGTTTTTTATTACAATAAATAAGCCCATTGAGAACGTAGCCGACCTGCGTGAACGCATTTCTCAAGCAGCTGAGGAGATCAACTCTTGAAGATATGCCCGACTAATAAGTAGATCTTTTTTAAGAAGATGTAGGGCTTGTATTGAGGCTGATGGTAAACAATTTGAACATTTATTGTAATAAAAATGTTATTTCTCTATCTGACTTTTATTCCAACAAACCTAAATTAAACTAGATCAAGATTTTTCATTATTTTACTAACTTTTTTTCACTTTTTTCACTTTAATAAAAGTGGCGTCACTATCTGTCTCGCTCACTCATGGCAAACATACCCACTATCCATCTCTCTCATCATTTTGCCTTAAAATTAAGAACCTACCTAGAGCTTGTGCGAATCAAAAACATTTAACTGAGATAGCAAAAATCGGGTTACTTGAGGTTTTAATTTTTTTACTCTTTTTTATTGTATGGAACTAACAAGTATTGTACCATTTTAGAATTCTGATTAAACGCGCCAACTTTTAATACCACTTGCCAAGGCACTCTAGTACATTTTTTTTTTAAAGGAGGGCCAATCAAAGTCGACGAATCTTGAAAATTTTAAATTCGTAGTTTAACGAATAGTCTCAATTCTCGGAAACTTGAGGCAATCGTGTCATTATTTTTTATTGGGATTCTAGAAATGTTATTTAGGATTACGTTTCCAAAGTTTAATTGAACAAAAATAAAAAAGAATAACCACAATAACCGAAAAATGGTACAGTTTGATCAAATTTCTAGGTTTTTCTTAAAATGCCCATAATTTTCAAACTGCATGGGATAGATTTTTTTTATATTTTTCTCGTGATGGTTATGATCAATCCTGTCACCCCGTTTCGGCTTGACGTTGAGTTCTGGGACACCCTGTATATGTGGTACACATAATTATTTAACTTTCACGATGACTTGACCTTCTGTGATTTCGATACTCTGTGACGAGACTAGGCGAGGCAAACCGTGGTGGCGGCGCACACAACCGCACATTTTCTGTTACATGCGGGTAGCGGAGTGGCGCGGAGAAGGGGTCGTTAGCTCCGCCCAAATGCTCAAGGTTATCGGCATTAATACAGGCCTTAATAAACACAAAAATTATGATTCCGTCGCACGCCTGCAGCGCCGGGTCTGCAACACTTCTTTCGTGAGACGGACTCTAATTGTGATTTCAATACACGGACAATTTGAGTTGGTATTCAATTTGTTAAAAAAATAATTTCTCTCACTTTACGTTCATTATCTTCACCAGATGCAACAGAAAGTCAAATGACGTGGCTCTCCTCAAGACTGCACGGCAACTGAGGTGGTCAACTGGTCTGCAACCAGCCTGTCTTCCAAATTCTCCAGCTGAAGACTTCAGTGGCACTTCAGCAACTGTTGCCGGATGGGGCTTTACAGATGAAGATAGACAGAAAGGTGAGAAAGTGAAACTAACGAAAGATCAAGGTTTTAAGGATACAAAAAGGCAGTTGTGGGTTAAGACGGTTGTGGTGGTAGCCCAGTGGTAGCAGCCCCGACTTACAAATTATAGGTCGTGGGTTCGAACCTAGGCAATTGCTCTTAGTCTGTGCTAAATAAATGTACTTTCTTTCTTTTCTTTTCTTTCTTTCTTTTCTTTCTTTCTTTTCTTTCTTTTTTTCTTTCTTTCTTTTCTTTCTTTCTTTTCTTTCTTTCTTTTCTTTTCTTTCTTTTCTTATATTTCTTTTTTTTCTTTCTTTGTGTAAATAATTTCATTACTACTACTCTCAAAACGGTGACGGCAAACATCGTGAGGAAACCGGCATGTCCTAGAGCCAAAAAAATCGAAGTCATGTGGCATCTACCAACCCGCACTGGGCCCACGTTGTTGAGTTACAGCCCACTCCCTCTCACCGAGAGAAGGCTTGCGTCCCAGCAGTGGGAACAGTATAGTGTGATCATGCTAAGGTAGTTGTAGCAGTTTTCAAAAGAAGCAGCTCGTTTGGACAAATATTTCATGTCCTACAAGTTTCACACCTATTTCTGTCACCAAACAGCGTAACTTTGTCCTGGTTTGAAGGGTATGGATGCTGATGTAATCACAGGCACAAGAAAAATTTCATTATCTTTGAGGTGGTAACGCATTAGTGGAACCTCTGATATTGCAGTTAAGTTTAGAAACTGATAAAGCTTTGAATATTATCATCGTCACCATCATCATCATCATTTCAGTCGATAAACGTCTACTGCTGGTCATGAGCTCCAAGCACCGCCACTTCGACCGGTTCTGTGCTTTTCGCGGATTTCTGCGGCCTTCACCAGGTCATCAGTCCTCCTTGTGGGAGGCCTTCCAAAATTTTTAATATATTAATGATGAATTGGTTAATGCAACTAATCTTATTTAATCTATGTAACTAGCCTGTATTGTCCCACTACAAGACAAAGACCTCCCCCTCTCTCTTATCCACTCAATTCCTTCCTCGTCTAGTGCTGGCCAGTCCTTTCGGCAGGAGTCATGCTCGTCCCGCCATCTTCGCCTTGGCCTGCTGCTATGTCGCCTTAACTAAACCAAGAATTTTGTGATCATCTGTTAATAGATAGTTAATTATGTAAATAAGATTTGCATTATAACCAAGAACGATATTAATAACTCCATCTTCTCCTAGGTGAAAGACCTAACATCTTACAGAAGACACAAGTGATAGTAGTAACCAATGATGAGTGCAACAGCTGGTACAAGTCTCAGGGCAGTAAGGTCAAGGTCATATCTACTCAAATGTGTGCAGGCCATGAAGTTGGAGGACGTGATTCCTGCTGGGTGAGTATTTCAGTGTCACGTAACACTAACACTAATAACAGAAGAGTATTAATCTGTGCCGTTACAGATATTCGCAAATCTTGAAGATGTTGTGTTATTCTGTAAACATCACTTCGTAACTTCGCTTTCTCATTGTATGCGGTCACTGGAGTGAGGTTTAACGAATAACCCTACTGATTTGTCTAAGTCTATAGTAACTGACAACCGAAATTAAATACACCCACTAAAATATAGTATTTCTGTTAGTTTTCGTGAAATAAACTGCTGTTTTACTTCGGAATTTTCAACGCTATGTGATATTTTATCTAAAAGTGCACTCTTCATAGCCTAATTCGTTGCCTGTTGCCTGTTTTCGTTGTCAGCATTTTCCATTTCAAAATAAATTACTTCTCATTATTCCTTAATACACAATTTTCGGGAGCTTGGAATAATGAGAAGTAATTTATTTTCTATTACATACACTCATAAAGGTAGTTAGCCATCAAACTGGGAATGGGATACTAAAATCAAGGAATCCAAATTTCAACAAATTATAATAATAATCTTTATTCAGGAATATGAGACAACCACAGTAACTTTGGTACGCAAAAATTACTCTGCCAAGCTTACTAAAGGAGTTGTTCACAGGCTGACAGCGGTGGTCCTCTCATGATCAGAGATGACAGACGTCACGTCATGGTTGTCGGAGTAGTTTCAACTGGCAGCGGCTGCGCAAGACCCAAGATGCCAGGAGTATACACTAGAATATCCAGATATACTGACTGGATAGTACAAAGTATCAATGGTGATAATGCTAGAGGTGGACTAAGCTGGTATCCAAGTTTTAGTAGCTTTTTTGGGTGATGATATTGAAATGAATGTTATTGGTAATGTAAAGTAAACAGCTGTAGCTGATGAGTGATTTATGCATGTCAATCCGGTGAAAAGGATCAGCGGAGCTTTTAATGGTGACGCGATTGATGGTATTCGTTTGTGTACAATGTATTTAGACAAATTTTATTAGTATTATGGCACATTGATGGATAATGCTGTCAATTCTCTGACCAGTCAGTACCCGCTTTACAGGTAGGGAAGGAAATGATTTAGATATATGTAGCATTTCTAGTGTTTTTGATTAGATGCTATATCAATAATCTTGAGTTAAAATAACACTTAACGTTTTTGGCTGTGTTGGGTTGGGTTAAGGAAATAAGTCGTTTTAAAGTAGCTCAACAGCGAATAGTTAAAATAAAACTTTAAAAGAAATTATCTTGAGTTTATTGTAAAAAATAATATTATTATTTAAAATAGAAAACTGTAATATACTAACGTCAAAGAAACCACTGTGATACTAATGTTTAAGATAATTGACAAGATAATTGTTTCAAATAAATAATATTTTAATAATAATATTTATGTAAGTATATTCTTATAATATTTGTTTAGTTTTATTAAGTGAATTGTTTTTATATTAGATTGTATGTATTATTTTTTGTCTCCTTTACTCTTTCACACGCTGTCTACATCTCTCTATTTATTGTCCTATTGCAGGTATGCTGGAAGAGATTTCTTATGAAATAAGCATCACCTTTGTACCTATTTTTCTGTTCTGACTATTTCGTATCTGTTTATATATGTGTGTACATAAATAGTAAAATAAATAAATAAAAAAATAAATATTTAAATAATCAATTTCTTTTGTTTGCAAAACCTATCAAATTCCCTCTTACTATCTTCTATAACAGACAGAAGTTTCTTTCCAGATATTTCTTCCATATCATCTTTCAGCGATTTTAAGGCATCTTCTATAGCAAGTTTGGCTTCAGTAAGCAACGATTTAATATCTTCAATCTTTTTTATATCTTTATGCTTACACTTCATTACCAAAGCTGAATGTAATTCATTCTGCAAAACAGTGTTATATAAACTAAGTCTAGCATTCCCTGGATCTAAAGTCTTGGTAATAGCTATGAGTTCTTTGCACATTTTAATTTTCTTATTAAGAATATCTATTGTTATGTACCCTTGCTCTCTCCCATACAGCTGCACTAAAGAGTGCTTCAACGAGTACATATAATAATGATTCGGATGTAAAAATGTTGATAATCTACAAAGGAGATTTTCTAATACTGTTATAGAACCGTCCATCATGAGAACATTTTCCACATCATCCCCCATTTGAGACATAACCATGTTCACCTGAGCATTGTGTGCTTTAGCTGAACATTTACTGCAAATCCATTCTGTTTCGTCATCCAATGGATCATCTGGTAGGTGAATTCCATCGCAAGGGTTGTTCTCATCCCCCAAACATTTCATTGCACTTAGATAAGTTCCAAGTTCTGTAGGGTCGCTACATCTTGGACATTTACATGCGAAGTACTTCGAATCTTTCAAATGTTGTCTTCTAGCTTGAGTTCCCCATAACGCATGGCTGTACATTGTTGCTATGTGGTGGTTTTTGAGTATAGGAACTACGGCTTTGATGGTTATTGCATACAAGTCGTTCTTGTCTTTTGGCGAAAATGCAAAAGAAGTATGCTTTGTGTTCGGTATACAGCTGTGCTCCATTTTGCAAGTGACAGCGTACAAAGCACTGAGCTCCGTTCCCTGTGGCAGACGAATTTCTAAAGCGTTCGTGTCGATAATTCCACAAATTCTATGAAGTAACTCCGAATTTATTTCGTACGATTTTTTCAACCTTTCATCCATCCTGTTTATAAAGTTGTTGATTAGATATTCGACGATAAATTCGTTCGCTTCGCTGGAATTACAAACAGGGAATTAGTTTTATCTATACATCTAAATAAAAGATAGTAACGAAATCAAAACTGAACATTTAATATAGTTTTGAAAAAAATATGAGGAACGAGTCTGATGCCGAAAATATAGTTTTTAGAATTTTTGACTGGATAAATGTTCCGGATTGGCACAAATAGGTCTGAACGAATTTGGATAAAATTTCGCACACAGATAATTTATAGCCTGGATTTTTACTTGACTGTAAAATAATGATTAATAATAATGATTTTATTTTTGCAAGTAGGTTTGCACAAACACTTTTACACTCAATCATATTTTAAAAACAGTATGTTTCTGTGAGATACTTTCCGAAAACCACGCGGACGAAGCCGTGAGCATTGCTACTCATTTTCTAAAGACTTAATTTCAAATTAAAATATTCTATCTGAGTCTTAATTACTTACAAAGTTTTTGGCATTCTGTATTAAGTTTCAGAATTGATGTTTTGTTTACCTGCGTTCTTTAGATAGGCGTTGCTTGTTATATTCTGAGTAAAAATAATAGTAGACATGTAAAATTTTTAAATTACAACTGATTAAACAGGGTGGCAAAGGACATCGACGCACAACCAGTAGCACTAATTCAGTACATGAGTTTGTTTCGGCCTTTCTTATCTGAGTAGTCAGATAGGAAACGCCGACCTTATCTAGTTTTAGAATTAATATGATTGACATGTAAAAGTGTTCTAGTTACAGGGCCCTATTTCTCGAAACTATTAGTTTAATATCATCTTAGTTT
The DNA here is from genome assembly GCA_927399505.1 of Luperina testacea. Lineage (NCBI taxonomy): Eukaryota > Metazoa > Arthropoda > Insecta > Lepidoptera > Noctuidae > Luperina > Luperina testacea. The sequence continues at coordinate 4,582,852 of OV656774.1, forward strand.
ATTTCCTGTTTCTCAAAAACTGGTACTGGACTAATAACTAATAGAAGCAGACTAATAAAAAATATTAAGCTGGCTTGGCTGAATACACCTAATACCCATGCCTCTTTACTTATTAAAAAAAAATACGGAAAATGTTCCCGCCACTTTTGGATTTGTTTGATTTTGTCTTTTGCACACTGGCGGTAAAAGCAGATTGTTTTATTTAAAGTAAATTATTTTATTTAATTAAATTTACTTTGGATCTAAAGCTTGGATCTAATGGTTTTGAGAAGTGTATTAGAAGCAAAATACATTCTATTTGGGGGTTTCTCAAACGTTTTGTCAATATTTTGTAAGAAAGACTCGACGAAACACGTTTCTTAAATTATATAGACCCCTGTAATTTTTTACTTTATTGCGACAGTAAAAAATTAAAGGGGGGTGGGTCCATATAACTTAAGAAACGTGTTTCTTTCGACGATTTTTGTCGTGTCTGAGTCCGACTTAAGGTGTATCCAGATCTGGCGCATGCGCCGCTCGTGAGCCGCTTGTGAACTGTGCGCGAGTTGCTCGCGTGTGGTTACAGCCTACGTTTGGTGCGCCGCTCTAGTGCAACTCCGGTAAGGCTCGAGTGGGGCGCGCGTGCAGCGCGCGCGCATCTCGTGCTCACATAGCTTCTTTCGCCTTTGAACTATGAGCAGTTATGAATTTTGTTGCGCCGCTCGAGTACGGCGGCGTGTAGCTTGCGCACGAGAGGCGCGCGGACGGTGCAGGGGCTACGTACGAACATGAAATGCACGCGCGCAGTTCGCAAGCGGCTCGCGACCGGCGCATTCGCCAGGGCTGGACACACCTTGAATTTTAGTTCAGTGTGGAGCATAAAAGCAATAAGATGATGATGTTCTTTTAATTCATCTTCTTTTCAAGAGATGGCAAAGTTATTTGATGTAGGTTTATGAAGCTTTCGAAAGGTTTACATAGGTTCTGGAGGGGCCACCGCGTAACGCAAGACGTAGCGTTGGAAGGCCTCCCAAGGGTTGGTGGACCGATAACCTTGAGAAGGCACCAGGAATCTGCTGGATGCGGGAAATAGAACCTGTCGAAGTGGAGGAGGAGACCTATGTACAGCAGTGGTCTTTCGGCTGAATGAATGAAGCTATCCCTACAAGTGAATTCAGACTCTTTCCCTGGTTGAATCTAAAGTTTGCTTTTCATTTTACATCTAAATACATAACTACCAATTCATATACAGGGTTAATTGGAAAAACACCAACAACCTCATAAGAGGTTAAAAAAAATCAGCTGTTCCCTACATTTATGTTCGCATAACTCGTCAAAATGTAGGGAACAGCTGACTTTTTTTTCGCGATTTCATGTTTGGTCCCATAGTATAAGTTGTTCATAATAATGAGTACAATGACCTCTTAAGAGGTTGTTGATGTTTTTCTAATAACCCTGTATACGTACTCATAAGCGTCGGTGCCTGGCATCCGGCATTCCATGTGCGACTGCAAGTCCAGCAACTGCTTCCAACTTTCAGGATCTGTCTTCTGAAGTAGCGCGCACCTCAATGGCATAAGAGCATCGTGTCTGAAAATTAATAAAGATGCTAATTAGACTAATTTAATTAATTACGTACTGGAGACGGTGCTGACCGATTTTTAGCCCATATTGTCTTCCACTGGTGGGCAAAGGCCTCCGCTTTATCCTTCGAAACCTCAAGACAAACGGAAATATTTGAAAAACTGCTTTGGAAATATCATCATGTACCCTCGCGGTCTTTTACGCCTGATTACTTCAAAATTTTTTCGCCTAAATCCTGCGGCGGCGCCAAGCCACGCCCCCTTTAAATTTTCGCCTATTAGGAAAGCAATAATTTAGTGCAACCTGTACTGCGCAGCTTACGCATCACGTGTACTCCTTTTGTGAATTTTATGGACGAACTATTTGACTTTAGCGCGGGGCTAGAGACCGCTTCTATTTTTTTAAAGTACAAGCATGAATGAATTTAGTGGTGGTCATGCGGGAGTGTCCGTGATAGTACTGTAGAGGCTATCTGTGTAGCCCTACCTTTAGCAGTACAGGCTGGTTATAATTGCCGGTGTGTTCCATTCGAACGTTCAAAACAGTGTCAAATATTGGAATAAGGTATTTTTGTCAGAGTGCTAGAGATAACGTGATATTGTAAAGTCGTGAATATATTTTAACCAAGTCAAAGCTTTTTTATTATATTGTGAAGCTCCCTTCAGGACCCCCACAGTACCTACCTACGACCAAAGAGCAATTTAAACAATATCGGGTTAAGTTTTAAAAAAAATCCTTTCGCTCATTCAATTTTTTGACAATGGTGTAGTCGAAAAAATATTACGGGGGCAAATAAAAATTTACGTGAGGTGCCTAGCATTGATTATATACCTATTTTGCAAAAGTAAAATAAAGTCATATTACCTGTAATAATCAGCCATGTCTTTCAAAACACATTCTGGTCTCAGGCTGAGGATCTCACACTCCGCAGCATGATGCCTTGGATCCTTTAGACCTGGACAGTTACCTGAACAGACTGGCCAGCCGCATCTGAGGAAATAGTTAATTATCTACTAGGTTTCAATTTTGTATTTTAAATATACAGTATGAAAACCACATATATTATTATGCAATAAATTATGCCACATACTTGTTATCGCCTTTTCTGACGACATACAAACAATGAACGAAATCGGTCGCGGAAACAAATCAACTGTTCCCTATATTTTCAAGGCGATAACAATATGTGGTATAATCAATTGCTTAAAATAATGTGGTTTCCATACTGTATAATAGATTAAAGATACTTACAGTATGAACCCCGGAATCTCAAATTGTTTAAACTCTGAAGGGCTCTACGAGATTGGCTCGACCTCGACCTAGTGTGGTGTTCATAAGTTTTATATATTTACTCATGGTTTGAGTAGTTCATTCATACTTATTAGTTTTTAAGGAAATGTAAGAACAGTTTATTTGGTTGATAAGCGATTTATTTTTGTTAATTAAGGATAGCCAAAAAATACTCCTTGAAGATTTGATCAAAAGAAGTTAGACCACATTATAATATCTAATGCCGAGAAAATTTAGATACCTATCTCAAAAGACATAAAAGTCATATTATTTTTTCTTTTAGGTTATATTGTCCCACTACAGAGCAAAAGGCCGCGAGTATAACTTGTCAATTTTACATTAAGAACTTTACATTTGTCGGAATAAAGTTCAGAATACAGTAACTGGCTCGAAGAGGTCTAAAGTTAGAACTCGTTTTGTACTAAGACGGCATACTATTATACTACACTAGACGGTTTATTATTTTTCAACAACGAAAAATTGGTTAAAAAGGTAAAATTATAGCAAACTAACTTAGCACATCTTTCACCAGTTTCAGTGAACACTGGTTTGTAGCAGCCAACGCAAGGCATAGCCGCTTCAGGGTCCAGCATAGCCTTGGGTCCGAATACTAGAGGTCTTTCAGTCAGGACTATATCTCCTGGATTTAGGTCTCGGGAGGCGACGAGGTGTCTGCCTAAGTCATCCGAAGTTTGAGCCTGGAATCAAATGAAAAAGAAAAAAGAATGAAAGAAAAAGTATTTATTGCGACTCGTACAGGAAGATCACAAACTAAACTAAACACAGCAAAATAAAAATCCAAGTTATATGTATAAAAAAAAGTAACAAAAGGAAAATGAAACAGAAAGTCCTATACGAGGCCAAAAGGCAAATGAAAAGATTTTATAATAAAACACAAAAAATATGAAGATTAATCCTCTATTACCCGGTACCGTCGGACGGGGAGAAATGCTTTTAATAATTGCTGCTTTAGAACATTATTGATGAGCATTTTTCACAAAAAATATGGCTATTTATTTCCTTAGTGTACCATTGTGCCTGATAGATATTTAGTAAGGAATAAAAAGGTGATAAGGTTTTTTTCATTTGGCAATAGGTACATGTACCAGGGTCTCCAAAGCGACATTTTTTCAAAACAAATCAAACTAGTAGCGCCATCTAGTATGAGTCTGAAAGATACATTGCTTAACGACATCTGTGAGCGACTTGAGTAACTAAAACAAAGGAACATCGTGTTGCTGAAAGTTTGCAGACAAACCAAATGATGTCGTTTCTGATCTTTTTGTAGTAGCAGACCAGAGGGGCAATTCTGGTAATTTTAAGAACGTTCAGTCTGATTTCACTCTCAATCTGTCAAAAATACCTCAAATTTCCCTATATTTTGACAACTTTTTGACATTTGCTTGTCGCCGAGATGACACTGCGACTAGATTTTGAGAGAATTGGCCTTCTGATAGTTTCTCCGTTTTCGAAGGGATTTCAATATGTACAGATGCCAGCACATCAAGCTACTACAATTTGTCAAATTTATTTAATAGATTTTCAACCTTATCGCTAAAGCATAAGGTTCAAAGTTGATTGGCAAAATTTGACAATTTCGGGTAGTTTGATATGCTGGCTTCTGTACGTAAGTAATAATTAATATTAGACACTACTTACTAAATGATATGCCAGTTCACAGTTATCATTTTCTTGATCCATATTTCTAAAAAATAAAAAATATTCTGTAAAACACTCACGAGTAAGCAAAAGTTGACTAGAATAGTAAGGCCTGCTATACACTTTTTTCGGGGCGGCATGATTCGGCCCGATTCAGCACAGCCGGGCGGCATAATTTACAGACGCCAGCACATCAACCTTCCCGAAACTGTCAAATTTTCCCAATCAATTTTGAACCTTATGCTTTAGCAATAAAGTTGAAAATTTATTAAAGAAATTTGACAGATTGTAGTAGGTTGATGTGTTGATCTGCTGTTTAATAATTGCAAGAAATCTGCTTACGTAATACTTGAACGGCCCCTAAGAAAATGTAAACTTATATCTATGATAAAACTAAACAATGGGTAATAAACAGTTATTATTCTAAGATATTCTAAAATCCCGTAGTGTTGGTAGTGTTGTTTGTTCCTATTAATTCTGATAGATATAATCAACAACAATCGACACTTCTATATCCTAGCCTCCTTTGACAACGGGACGCTAAGACGCTGTTGCATGGCCCTATCTGGGGCATGTAGCAGCATCTTAGCGTCCCCATTGTTAAAGCATACCACACCAAAAATTATCTTTCATCTATCTTCCAGTCACATTCCATGAACTCGTGTATATCCTCAATCACCCCACAAATTTGACAGTTTCGTGAGGTAATTTTATCTAAAGAAACTCTTCAAGAAGTCAAATAGAGCATCAGCAGTTGAGCAGTCTGTTTTTAAACTACTGATGACGACATAATTCTAAGCCAATCAAATTGCATAATCACGATACGATCCAACTTCATATGTATAAACCGTTGCTCTTGGCAATCGGCCAGGCTGAACAACATCAGTCAACATGTCTTCTTAACAATCTAAATAATGTTCCATTGTGCCCGTATAGTTGATTCTAACGCGTCACTAATTCAGTTGGAGCAATGACTGTCACGTAAATCTATTTTGATAGTTAAAACGAAATTAACAAGGCGTCGGAGCGAGGTGTTAAAATCTCCACACTGCACTTTGTGTCAGTTTAGCTTCGATACGGTTTCAAGTTTCTGCTAGCTCATAGCACACGCAGGTATAAGCACTCCACCGATAGGTATCATCTCAACGTTTCAATGGAGTTTCATAGAAAGAACGGTGACCGACTGGAGCCATGCTCATCTAGTGCAATGATTATACATGTGCGTTAAGCTTTACTCATGGAAACTACTGCCACCAAAACTTTTAGAGTAAGGCTAATTATCACATCTCAAATAACTCACTTCCTTGAAAAAGCTTCCCAGAAATAGACTAGCTGTTTCCTGGGGTCACTCGTAACATAAATGAACTACCTTATGTCGTAACGTTTGAAAATCACAATCAGAAACAATAATTAGGTTTGTAACAAGCATTAACTACACAAAAGTTCAAACTATTCTTGTATCTAATTAGCCCTAATTATCGGGTGACGATCGATTGGAAGTACATAAAGTATTCCTAGACTTCCTAGCTAACCTAGCTTTGAGAATCATGAAAAAAAAACTTTCCATCAGGTGAGAACGTCAAGAGCAGGCCGTAATAAAAAAAAAAACTTGTGTACTTACATGTGATTCAGAAATATTTTTAAGCTTATGTTATCACTCTAAATTAAAGCACTACAATTTATACGTTTAAAATTAATATCTAGAAATTTTAAAAGGAATTTTAATACCTAATCTTTCTCCATGCAAACGTTTATTTCTTTTTATCGGCTCAAATTGAAAGCCAAATGCGCACGAGCACCGGACGCTCGGTCTTCGAAGGACTGAGTATAGCTTTTCATTGTGTAACACTCAGTACATTGAAATTGACTATGTGCTTGCACATAAGTGTATGTAGAAAGTTTACTTTTATTTTTTTTATCATCCCATATTATATTATGATATCAATGAACTTAACATAATCTCTGAATTGTCTGCATATGTTTTTGATAACAATAAACTATCCTCGTTTGCTTTCTAGATTTTATTGAAATAAAAAACCTAACCAAAATAAATAAATAATTTAATGAAAACAATTAAACATCCAACTTCTTCTGTTTACAAAACTTCTCGAATTCTCTTTTACTGACTTCAATGACAGATTTTAACTTCTTTCCAGATATTTCTTCCATATCATCTTTTAGAGAATTTAATGCATCTTCTATTGCCAGTTTTGCTTCAGTGAGCAAAGGTTTAAAATCTTCCCCTTTTTTGGTATTTCTGAACTTCGTAACTAATGCAGAATGTAACTCATGCTGTAAGACACTATTATACAAGCTGAGTCTGGCATTTCCTGGATCTAGAATCTTCGTTATTGCTATAAGTTCTCTGCACATTTTAATTTTCTTATCTAAAATTTCTCGCGACGTGTAACCTTGCTGTCTTCCATACAATTGTACTAGAGAATGCTTTATTGTGTACAAATGGTAATGATTAGGATGTAGAAAAATTGTTAATTTGCTGAGAACATTCTCCAGTACCGTCACAGAGCCTCCCATCATAAGTACATTCTCCACGTCTTCTCCCATTTGAGCTATAACCATATTCACTTGTGAATTGCTTACTTTGGCTGAACATTTGCTACAGGACCAATCTGTTTCATCGTCTAGAGGATCCTCTGGTAGATGAATGCCATCACAAGGATTGGTTCCATCACCTAAGCATTTCATTGCACTTAGAAAAGTACCAAGTTCAGAAGGGTCACTACATCTGGGGCATTTACATGCGAAGAATTTAGTGTCTTTTAAGTGCTGTCTTCTCGCTTGAGTCCCCCATAAAGCGTGGCTATACATTGTCGATATATGGTAGCCCTTTACTATTGGAACTACGGTCTTTATTGTTATTTTACAAAAATCTTTTCTATCTTTTGGTGTAAGAGCGAAAGTGTGCTTCGTGTTTGGAATACAACTGTGCTCTATTTTGCAGGTATCAGCATACAAAGCATTGAGTTCAGCTCCTTGAGGATGGCGAATCTCTAAAGCGTTGGTGTCAATAATTCCACAAATTCTATGAAGTAATTCAGGAGTGACTTCGTGTGCTTTCTTTTGTTTTTCTTCCAGTTTGCTGATGAAGTTATTCATGAGATATTGGACGATAAATTCATTCGCCTCACTGTAAAGAGAAAATATGTTTTATTTATATTACACTAGCTGCGCCCGGCGGTTTCACCCGCACAAGTTTCAATCCCGTGGGAATATCGGGATGCGATAAAAAGTAGCCTATATGTTAATCCAGGGTGTCAGCTACCTCCATACAAAATTTTATTAAAATTGGTCCAGCCGTTTGAACGTAAAGAAGTAACAAACATATAAACCCACACACACTCACAAACTTTCGCCTTTATAATATTAGTGTGACTAGCTAACCCGGTGAATTTCGTACCGCCTCAGATTATCTTTTTTGAAGTGAAAACTTCTTTAGCGGCGCTGTGTATGTACTTTTTTGGAATGGGTAAAAACTTCTAAATTCGCGTCAGGTCACGTGACCCTGATCGAAAATTCGTAAGACGTAAAACGTCAGACGTCTCGCCCACAGCCTCGATTCTAACTAGGCATGGGTAATATCGCTTTTACACTATATCAAATCGTATCTATGTATCGGTTTAGAATATCGGATATCGTATCTATATATTTCAATATCTATTTGGCTGAATCAGTGTGGAACTCGGAATCGAAATTGGTACTGTGATATTTAGGTTTCGGTTTTGTTCGATTCATTACATCATTGTATTTTATTTGTAACTGTATATTCGAAATCAGTGAATGTATTGTTGATAATATGGCACTCTGAAATGAAACTAGTACAGCCGTTTCGGTTTTCTAGATTTATATTTTTATCAATTATTTAAATAGGTCAAGTATCTATTCATCAGTCATGAGTGAAGCTAATAACTGAAGACTGACGAAAACAGCAAAGTGCAATCAAGGTCAAGGGTCACGTAAAGTGATTTTAAAACAATTTTTGATGTGAAACATCTATAGCCGCACGTAAAACAAATTTCTGGCGTGGCGACGCATGCCGTGGCGACGCGTCACCACGCTTTATGATGGTGTAAGTATATATACAGTCACAGTCTTGTGTACTGTGTGGCGACGCGTCGCCATGCGCAATGTTTCACATCTGCCAGGCGTCCCGTGACGGCTCACTTTTTTTGTTGAGAATGCCATAGGTACGATTTAAAACCCTTTGACGTTTATTGATGGTTACCTGTTTACAAGTGTTTACAAAATAATGTATTCGGTATTAAACTCTATGCTCCTGTATATAATGTTTAAAATTAGTATCAGACGTTAGCTTAACGCGCTTTCTCGCTCGTTCATCTCTAGCTACATCACTCCCGCCCGCGCGCATCGCAAGGATACGGTACCTACAACCGTATAACTACTACTGTACCGGAATCAGTTTGAACCGAATATCATAGATCATGTGATACGATATCGTTATAGTGTCTCGTTCTAGGTACGCGGATACCTGAAATATAGATACAGTACTGTCCGATATATAGGTATTGGATATTGTACCGATATATAGATATTGTATCTATATACGATTTGTATCGCCCACTCCTAATTCTAACTGTCAAATCAAAAAGCTCTAAATATTCGGGCGTAGACTGACAAAAATAATAAACTGTACTTAATTTTTTAAATATTTCTATTCTTTTACTACACAATTGAAGCTACATTTATTAGAAGAAGCTAAGAAAAGTGATAATTTGAAGAAAGCTCGACAGGCGAAACAAATACGAAAGTTTAAAACAATATTCCGTGATACAGATTTTATCCATATTTACAGGCTTTCTGAGGATTTAATTAATATATTGGAAGATGACTTAAGTCCATATATGCGTCCGCGACTTCGTTCCAGTGGTTTAACCAAGAGGCTAAAGGTTTGTTTACATCTAGGTTTCTTGAGATATGATGGGTATACCTCACCACACACCAACAAAAGCCTATTGAATTCCTGATGTTTCAGATATTATGCACACTATCATTTTTGGCTAATGGAAGTTACCAAAAAATCATTGGGAAGAATGTAGACACATACATATCTCAGTCTTCTGCCTCTAGGGCAATCCACGAAGTTATTATTTACAATACAATGATAACTTAAACACAAGTCAAGATTGCACTTAATTCTAGCTTCATTCATTGATTTCAGGTGACTCAGGATATCCTCAAAGGCCTTATTTAATGACTCCCTTTAGTAATTCAGAAACTGAGACTCCAGAGCCATTACAACAATTTGCACAGCAGTGCAAGAAACAGTGTAGAGGACTATTGGAATCCTGAAAGGACGGTTCAGATGTTTATTAGTACATAGGGTATTGTACTATGATCCTATAAAAGTGGGAGAAATTGTGATGGCTTCCTGTGTTTTAAACGACATATGTAATAGAGCCGGGCTACCAGCTCCTATGATGATGAGACCAATGTGACTTAGATGAAGAATCTAGGTTACTTGGAATCCTGACACATCAGGCTCCAACACATGATGACTTAGAGAGTAGGCTGATAAGTAGGCGAGATTTAGTTAATCAATTATGGCGAGCATGTTGTATCTACAATTTATGCGTTCCTTTACAGATGTGGTTAACGTGTTTAGATAGAATATACTCACCATTATTGATTAGATACAATAAATAGGTATTAAAATTATTAATAAAAATATTATTATAATCAACAATTGTCATAACATTTAAGGTGTGTATTTAAAGTGTGGTGTATATGATTAGTATAATATCAATAGCCTATAATAATATGTGCCTATTTATACCTTAGTCCCTATTTGTACTATATTTTTAAATGGGTAAGAGTGTATACAGGGGTATGAGAAATTAAACAGATAACTGCGTTATTTTCTTTTTTATTTACTATTAAAAACAATCAATGAAATCAAAAATCATTTATTCAAAATGACTTTTGATATTCAGTTAGAAAAACTTGATTCTATACAATAGTAGGTATGCAAAGTAATTAACATTACAAGAAACAGGACATTTAATTAAATAATTTAGTATATACAATGAAAACTACCCAAGCAAAACAAAATTAAATAAGTACCTAAATAAAAGCCTGCAGGCATAAAGAGCATGCCCGCTAACAAACATTGACATTTACTACAAAAAAACAGTTCTTATACTTAAACTTCTTAACATCCATCTTAAATAAACTTAAAATTATCTAAACATAGTAGTAGATCCATGTTTCGGAGATTCAACTTCCTCGACTGATGGATGCTCATAAATCCTGCAGTGCCTGGGTCTGCCTTGACCATGACTCACTTATTTCCTTAAAAGTCGAACATCCTCTGCTGGTTGTCAATAAGAAGTCTCTCATTTTCCAAACACCTCTCTTTAATGGCGACAAAACATTCAGTCAGGCTCGCCATTTGGATTGCCTTTGAGAAGGTGGTGAGTGCTGGATCAGACGGCGGTGTGCCGTTCGATGCCTACGAGATGCTATGAACATAAAAATGCAACAAATTACTATACAGAGGTAAAACAAATATGTAAGTATCATCAACATCACATCACTCTCCCTCTAAAGTCTAAAGGAATAGATATTACAATGTAGTATACATATTAGATGTAGTCTATATCTTGATTCTATTAGATGTAGTCTATATCTTGATCTTGATTGAATAAGGGCTGCTGTTGAAAAAACCTACAGAAAATCCCAACAAATTGGCCCAACCCGGGAATCAAAAGTGAGACCACTACTATGTAGTGCTTTTTACACTAAACCAATAATTAACCAAATTATAATTAAGTTAACCTTACATGAAGATGCAATTGGGGCATTACTCCTATGATGACGCATTGCAAGACTGCAAGTGGTGATCTAGCCTCAAACTGTAATACAAAAAAAAGTTATCTAAATATCCATTATAAAGTTAAAACATATTATTGTAAGACTTTTATTTAAAACTTCACCTTTTGTTCTGTATTAGGCTGGTTTTCCATTGGCACATTGTCCCTATACAAAGATGGGCCTGGTTGTATGTCCGTTCGCCCTGCAAATATAACATTACATTATTATATTTTATTAGAATTAACTTACTGGTATTGAAGGTGTGGACTGTTCGGTCTGGAGCATGCCTCTAGTAGATTGTTCTACAGGCAGTAATTGGTCAGTAGGTCGTCTTAGGGGTTGCTTAGGACTCTACAAAATTAAATATGAAAATTATAATTTCCAAGTACCTATACAGTTTTCATATTATGTAATGAAAGTATAGCACTTCTTGGCATGCTAAAACACACAATGTTACGTTACAACAATAAAGTTATACGTACATATTATAGTAAAACAATAGCTAATCATGTAATTTACTTAAATTTTATTAATATCTCGTGTATCATACAATACTCGTGGATGAGACAATAGTAATAATAGCCATATACTATCAGTGAAAAAATCATAATACTCACATTTCATTAGGTAGTTGTATTTATCCTCTTAGTCACAGAACTACCTATGTTAAAAGCACTCGCTGATACAAATAATCAAGGCTTGAACAAGAATCAAGCAACCAAAAGTTTAAAAACTACAAATTCAAGTGATTTTGTTAGCGTCGCGTCATCGGTTGTTATTGTTATGTCATGTTGACTTTTAATTCTTTTTTTTTTTTTTAAAGGCTAAGGTCTGAGACCATGCTGCCTAGTCATCAGTTACTATTTTTTTTTTTTTAGTCTAACATGACATTAGAATATGGGTGTACACATTCTAATGTATTAGGAGTATTTGGCAGCAAATGTATCGAATCAAGTTTCCCGGTAAACTTCGCTGAGGTAGCCAAAACTACAAAAAAATTCTCAGCTCCATTTTACCGGGATCGCGTCTGTTTCAATGATTCCACATATTGTCCAGTTGCGCAGACACTTGAGATACAAAACTACACCAATTTTACATCACAATATCCACTAGGAATCAATTTGCGAATAATTAAAACAGCCAACTAGACTTCACTCGAAGAAATCCCGCCAAAAACTCTGACTTTTAATTCATCGTCGCGTCGCGTTGCACGAATAGAGCAAAGGAATCGTCATTCAGCCTTAAAATGTAATAAGAAATATGAAATAAGCTCTTTTAAATATGATATTGGTTATAGTTTAACTGTATTCCTTATAATACTTAAAGATAGACCTTTAATATATATTTTAAACCTATAAAACTCTCAGTCGAGATTGATCGATTAATTTATAATTTATAGAATTTGTGTCAAGCCCTACGTTCGTCTGAGAAACAGCGACGGGAGGTTACAGCCTTGGGTTCGACGACGAGCACAACCACGTTAGTGAATACGGTTTGAATCAGCGCTGTACGCTCGGTCGATCTCAAGGCTGTCTCGTCGACGAGCTCGTCGCAGCTTACAGCCATGAAATTGTCTTTTTTTTTAAATTCGTGAATTTTTCCCATGTTTTAATAGTTATTCTGCTACTCCGGGCGGAGACAAATCCTAAAAATCTAAGATCATAAAAATCGGCACAGCCGTTCTTGAGTTAGGAATGGTATAATATAACAAACCTGACTTTGTTTTATTTATATAGATTTTGAGCTTCGATTGTTTAGTATCAAATTGTACATTTTGTGCTTGGGCGATTAAGAATATTTATTATAGAAGACTTTGGTAGAAACAATTTAACTGTCCGTCCTTTGAAGTTTTTATATTGTGTTTATTTTAAGTTTACTGTGAAATAGAAGTTTCAATTAAACGATTGATTGATTGATTTTTATTGTAAAATTATAAACTGTGATTTACGTACTCAAAGGCCTCGGTGCCAGGTGTACGACATTCCATGTGTGACTGCATGTCCAGCAACTTCTTCCAAGCTTCAGGATCTGTCTTCTGTAGCAGAACACACCTCAATGGGAGCAGAGCGTCGTGCCTGAAAATGACGAAGACAAAAAAATTAGTTGCAGCCATTAAATTTATGGCAATTACTGTTAAATATATTGATTGTGACCATTAATTCCAGCGTGAAGCCGATATCAGACGCTTACTCGAGGGAACGGTTTACTCGAGTGAAGGTTAATTTTGTTTCTTTCCACGGTCACACAACACTAACAAAATTGGGAGTAATATAAAGTTTACGAGAGTCATGGTATCGACATCCTCTGACTGTTGAGTGAATTTGTTTAGGATTCTTCATCCGCTGACTGTTGAGTGAATTTGTTTGGGAATCCCCATCCACTGACGTATCAGTGAATCGGTTCACTAATAAATTCATTTATAACTTTTGTTTCATATTGTGTTCAGACCTTTTCCTTGGAATCTAAGATGGCGAATGAAAGGCAAACATATCGGTTTTAGGTAACTAAAGTTATGTTACTGGTAGCAGTGGTAGCTAAATAAGATCGTTGCGATGTTTTCATAAATACCTGTAGTAATCAGCCATATCATTGACGACACATTCTGGTCTCAGGCTGAGGATCTCACATTCCGTAGCATGATGCCTCGGATCCTTTAGACCTGGACAGTTGCCCGAACAGACTGGCCAGCCGCATCTGAGGAAATAATAAATTATCCACTATCAATAGGTATGTCTAAGGTATTCAAATTTGTAGTATTTTAAGGTATAGTCTATAGTTAGGTATTGCTTTTATACCTTAAAGTTCAATGTCACTTGCACATCTTAACGATATAGCTGTAATTGTGACAGTTTGAAAAAAACTCAATCAACCCAAGTGAAGTTTCAAAAGTAATTATGACTAAAGGCTCCTACAAACAGGCGCGACGCGCGACGCGAATCGCGCGCGACACAAAGGCACCGCTCGTTGCGCGACTTGCGGTACCTTTGTGTCTCGTGTCACGTCGTGCCTGTGTGTACGAGCCTTAAGACCCCTACAGTTCTTTAAGTAGGTACAGGTTGCTCCAAAGTCGCTACAATAATATCGACATAAATTTAACACCCGTGTGTATAAATTTAACACCCGTGTGTTAAATTTATTTGTGTTAACCTGAAATTGCGAAAACAAAATCAGCTGTTCCCTACAATTATGTTCGCATATTTAGTCAAAATGTAGGGAACAGCTGATTTTTTTTTGCGATTGCAGCTTTGGTCCCTTAGGGAAAGTTGTTCATAATGATGACTACAATCTCCCATTTCGGTTTGTCACAATACATGTTTTCAATTTCAACCTGTTTATTCATACTTCAACGGTAATTTTTAATTTTGATCATGGAATCTTATCTCGCCATTATGATATTCATAACAGTGTTATGTCTAACGTAATGTAAGGCCACTTCTGGCTACCACCCTGTAAAAACCAACCGGCAAAGGCCTCAAGTGATGGATTACGGCTCGTTCCCTCTCATTCCTCTCACACAGAGGAGGCCGTCCCCTGGTGGTGGTCCTCCACGTAATAAGCTGAATATTCTGGCTATTACTTTCGGAGCCCACTACTATAGATCGAAACCTCATTTACCTACGATTGATAGAATACATAATATCAACAAAAACTTACCTAGCACATCTTTCACCAGCCTCAGTCAAAACTGGCTTATAGCATCCAACGCAGGGCATGATCGCTTCAGGGTCTAGCATAGCCTTGGGTCCAAAGACCAGAGGTCTTTCAGTAAGGACCAGATCTCCAGGAGAGAGGTCTCGGGAGGCGACGAGGTATCTGCCCAGGTCTTGCGATGTATGGGCCTGGAAAAGGTTTCTGAGAAGTTAGTTTAGAGATTTCTCCGTTTATTTTTTTAGTTTTTCATTGTTCTTATAGCATCTGAATTCATATTCTAGACTACTTTTCGACTGAAGGGATGGAACATCGGTCGTAGAATTTGTCGAGTTACCTACACTACCTATAGGAATTATGAAATATTATTATTTAATATTAGATAGATAAAACGTTTATTCAGTGCAACAAAAGACACAATACAGGTAGGTATTAAAAACATCAAAAAGGTGAAAAAAATAATAACAATGATTAAAAAGTTAAATTGACCCATAGACATCTAGCTCATAAACATCTATAATCTACTTTGAACCTTATGCTTTAGCGATAAAGTTGAAAATCTATTAAAGAAATTTGACAGATTTTAGTAGCTTGATGTGCTGGCGTCTGTACATGAACTCGTCTTTTTTATCTCCTTCAAAGAAGTACCAATAATCCACATTTACTGACTCAATAAAATGAGGATATAATAGGTAACTCAAGTGCAGTTAGACACATATTGTCATGTATGTCTAGTTTTACATACATACAGTTATCCGTACCAATATCCATTTTGTCCTAAGCCAAAACGTATTTTAAGCCATTTTAGAACTATAAGGTCCATAATCAGTGAGATGAAAATGATGAAGACCGCCATCTAGTAAAAGTACAAAGACATTATTATGTAGAAGAAAATGTTCGAACGGCTGCAGCTGAGTACCGGAGACTAAAGGGCATGGCAAGAAGTTAACGAATAGTCTAATAGATGTCGCGTTTCTAAATGGTAGGTATGATCTGTTTTCAATTTGTTTCAGTTATTTTTTTTTAGCAGAAGGACTTTTCTCGTAATTTTACCGATTTCATAGTCTAATCTCAGTCTCAATTTGTAAAAAAATACCTATAATTTACCTACATCTTTGACAAGATTTTGAAATTGATTGTCGCTGAGATGTGATTGCGACCAGGGGCCCTAAAAAGGCCACTGGCGAATCACAAAAGGATAACATTATGAATCGTAATGGACAGTTCACTGTTAAGTTAATCGTATCAAATCCCATTGATGAAGGATTTTTCAGTATTTTTTTTGTCTGTGCTAAAATCAGTCCAATCCAAATCCAATCCCTATCTCTTTGATTATACCTAGGTACGTAGTGCAGCAAAAAAAAGAAAAACTCGGACTGTCTTCAACATTATTTTGATTCATAACGTTATCCTTGTATGATTCGCCAAAGTGACCTTTTTAGGCCCCCAGATTTTTCACGTTTTAAATTACGGGAATTGGCCTTCTGATCGAATGTACATAGATCTTATATAAAATATCTTACCTACTTAATATAGTATGTATATAGTATGTACTTACAATGAACGCCGAATCAGTGGCTCCATTCTCTTGTCCCATTTTTCTGCAAAATGAAAAATGCTATTAGTTTTAAGGTAAATTTTAAATATGAAATTCAAATTTTCTTACGTTTTTTGCAATTTGTATGTTGATCTAAATTATGATTCGCGGTTGTACCTAACAAATATTTATTTATAGAATTATAATCATAAAAATCACCAATACAATCTCTAAGTTCTTCTCTAAATCCCTATTGAATGATTATTTCATGTTATATTATTATAGATATTCGTTACGGTTGCAAATCATATTTTAATTGTCATACAGCCTGATGGGCAATTCTCCTCAGGGGTAATTTTGAGGGGGAAGCGCTAAGGTAGCTCGCGAAATTCAAATTTTCTTACATTTTTTACAATTTGCTGGTCAGTATTAAGTTGTAAGTCGATTAAAATATGATTCGCGGCCGTAAAAAATATGTATTTACAGAATCATAATCATTAGAATTAGTAATACAACTTGTTAGGTTAGTATAATTCCAAAATGTCAAGATTTCATGAAATAGTCATTCTGGTGGATTACTTGGTCTTAGAGAGTTGTGTTGATGACTTTAATGATTATAATTCTGTGTGTCTTACCAAGGGGAGTATGTGTCAGTTACTGGGTTATTGAGGTGAGATAGGCAGTCGCTCCATGTAAAATATTGGTACTCAGCTGCAACCGGTTAGTCTGGAAGCCTACCCAAACATAGGTGGGTTTTGTTTTAAGCTTTTTCTAGGCAGATGATGATGGTGAAACGTTCGTTGTCGTATACATAGTTAGGTATTAGTATTTTCGTCTTTATAACATTTTGAAAACCTTACTGGCTTAAAAAAGGGCTGATTATAAAGAAACTAAATTTAAAACAAGGCAAGTTAAATAAAAGCTTGTAAAAATAGAAACAAAATCGGAAACCAAGCACACGGCTCAGTAACAAGATAATTTCAAACATGTTAAAAGTGCACAATTAAATCTGAAGATACAAGATATATTGCACTCAATTAAAGAATGGTCTAAATATATCACCAGTAATCGACACATTCGTCAAAGGAGACAAGCTGGCACAGTGCACTCGGTTTCATTACATTGATGTCAAGGTTTAAATTATGAGAGTAATGATCTAGTACATTGCCAGGCGTATTATTTTGATAAAAACGAACCTAATAATTATTTATAATAATTATAGACTTTGGAAGAACGACAATGCAACAGAAAACCAATAATAATTACATAGCTACCTAAAAATAACAATACGAATACAAATCTTAATTATTATGAACTATAGAAATGATAAAGAATCCATTAAAAGAATTCATATTTGACGGGTTTCTATCCGTTCCAAAATGTAATTTTCTTTTCTTACAACGAAAAGTTAGCATACACTGGAAATGTATAGCTTGATATATCACCGTGCGTACAACATATAGCATAGAAAATTTATCCTAGAAGAGAAATCTAATCACTATTAAAAAAAAAATCACAAAAAAATATATATCACTACTAGTAAAAATAAAAATTAAGTACACGCAACAAAATTAAATATTTACGATCTAAACAGTAACATAATAATTCATGCCTGTATTCAGTTATTTGGACAGGCAGAGGTGCATCTATACCCACATTTCGCTGCCCATTGGCATCAACCAAGCCATAAGTATAATATACTATCTATACTAATATTATAAAGCTGAAGAGTTTTTTTGTTTGGTTGAACGCGCTAATCTCTGGAACTACCAGTGGGATATGAAAAATTCTTTTTGCATTTGATAGCCCAATTCTTGAGGAAGGCTATAGGCTATTTAACATCACGCTATGACCTTTAGGAGCTGAGCAAAAAGACAAAAGTCAGAAAGAACGCTAAGCAAAACGAAGTAATAGCGCGGGCAGGCGACGCGATGCGACGGGTTGGGTCGGAGTAACAAGAAATTTCACGCGGACGAAGTCGCGGGCAGAAGCTAGTATATATATATAAGACTCCGGGCTGCTACTGAGAAATACCAGATGGGAAAACCAATAATACCTTGCCTGTCCCGGGAATCAAACCCCGGACCTGATGCTCAGTAGTACTAGTAGCATTTACCACAGCTAGGCCAACGAGATTTGAACAGTAACATCCATAATAAACCTAAAAATACGAACTTGCGACATTTAATCGTAAAACGCGAAATTCACACAAGCGCAATAAATTCTCCCGAACATTCAGTCTGTCCAAACATAAATTATATTTGGCAAATGGTGCACTTTTCCGTAGACCAAACGTTTAAATGGGTTACTCTGGATTATTTTTGGAACGTATCTGATAAACTTAGGTTCTTAGAAAACATCGTTCGCATTCTTGGGCTTCCTTAAACACGTCTTTAAAATATTAGTCTATTGTAAGGAAACTGAATTTCGTTTTGAAGATATTAAGTGCTTTCTATGATTGATTAGCTGCTACATTTTGATTTTCTGTGTTGAATATTTAGATCACTATGTCAGTCGAATCGTTTTAGTGTTTCGACGTACACGATATCCGATACGCACTCGGCAATATAATCAGTGTTTATGTTCTGTAAACTTTCCGATCTGTCACCCAATTGAGGGTTGGGTCCACACTATTTATAAATAGTGAATTAATCTTTTGATTCACAGAAAAACTTACCATGTTTGTGAGAGCTTTAATTTAAAGAGAATATGGTTTTTAGATTTTATTATTTCTTATAATGAGGTTTTCTGAGTTTGATTGTTAGTTAAAATATCTACTGAATTTTTTTTTTTTTCTTTGAGTTTTGGATCCACATCTAAAGATATTGATTTTTTCGGGAGTTTATCTTCAGTCAGTGATCCAAAATTTTTGTTAAAAGCTTTACCCATAGTAAATGTAATAATTAAATCTCGAACATAGTTCTCAATCTGTGGAAATACAATTGCTTACAGTTGCTATTTCGGTGCAAGTCCTATTATGATGATGACGTCACATTAGCAGTAAATTGAGAAGACCTAGACACAAATCTGATGCCTATAGTAATTTATGTTTCAGGTTTTAATAATATTATTTTTGTCAATTCTAGTTTGTTAAATACCTAGTTAAAAATGTCCAATTTTTTTTAGTCTTCGTAATGCTTTTATAGCTTGAGTAATTTAATTTGGCACTTTTATTATAAACATAACTGTTCACGTAGTCTTTTTAGGCAGTCACATCATGTATTCACTACTACTTTTAAAAGTAATTCTTCGTTTTTTTTTCTCCAAAAATCTTGAATCACATGAAAACAATACTCACATATTTTCGGTCATAATTTCTCAAATAAAATTTTGATATACAATAAAATATCACCAAAAACTTCCTCACAACAAAATTAAAAAAAAATCCCTAAACACTGGAAAATTCGAAGCAACTGCGCACGAGCAACTGGCGCTCGCCCTATGTATGACTGAGTATAGCTTTCCATTGCGTAACACTGGGATATGTGAATGAACTAAAAAAAACATTCTACGATTTATGAAAAAAGCATTCTCTGGTACATTGCTTTGAAAGATTGTGATTACTGAATGAGCAAACAAACCTACATAGTCAGGAAAACTATTTTTAAAAAGCACATTTCGGTCAATATAATAATGATTTTTTTTAATTTATTATTATAATTATGTTTAAAATTTAGGTAGGTAATAGGTAATACGGGCTGGTGTCCGCAACTCCACGTCAATGCGCGTATTTTGCGTACGGGTGGTGTTTAAAATTTTCAATATTTTTGTTTTGCCTTTTATAAACCTCACTAACTACTCGTAACTAATCTATGAAAGTTTTCATTGTAAATTGAGTAAGTACCGGGACATCGGGTATCTTGAAATAGCTTAAAAGCTTGCCATATATATTGATTTGAACCTAGTTTTATAAAGATTACTTACAGTACCGTGACGGTTGAATAGCCAGCATGATATGAAGCCGAAGCTGCATTGCCGAATTTTCTGTTATGCTACGGCTACAATGTTGCGATAACGCGAATTACTACTTTGCCCGTTCTCTCTCGCAAATCGCTCGACGTCTTGTCGTACAACAGAGAGTGCGCGAAGTGTAATTCACTTTATCGCGACAATGAAACCGTAGCATTACAATTCGTAACAGCATAAACAGCTGCTTCATATACAAGACTGTTTTAAGACCTGTTACACACGTTCGCTTGAATTATTCTCATTATTCTCATTTTACTTGTAAATTTTCTTGGTCCACCTTGTGGACCGATGACCTTGTGAAGGCCGCAGGAATCCGCTGGATGCGGGAGGCACAGAACAGGTCGAAATGGAGGTGCTTGGGCTATGTCCAGCAGTGGACGTCTTTCGGTTGATGATTATGGTAAATGGTCCATAACTTTTGTATGTAATATTTTTTAATCCAAGTTGTTTTGGATTGAAAATCGAAATATTTACACTAAAAAATTTGTTTTATTTATGTGAAAATGATTCGTCAAGTGATTTTATGATAAGAATAATGATTACTGAGTTAAACTTGTTAACGCCTGCACGCTATCATGTAAAAAGCTTACTGGCTGGTTATTGTTACTCATGATAGGCGCGGATCTAGGTTTTCGCTCAAGCAAGGGGGGCAAATAATTTCACAGGCTGTGAAAGTCCTTTTAAAAAAACCTTCCCCGCGTATTTTCCGGGAACTGAAAAATGTGTCCCCCTTTTCGAAGATGAAAGAAAGAAAGAAAGAAAGAAAAAGTATTTATTGCGACTCGTACAGGAAGATCACAAACTAAACTAAACACAGCAAAATAAAAATCCAAGTTATATATAAAAAAAAGTAAGTAACAAAAGGAAAATGAAACAGAAAGTCCTATACGAGGCCAAAGGCTCCTATCTCAGCATGATGCTACGACATTGATGACGACTTATCTTCATCTTAATAATATACTGTAAAGTAAAAATACAATGCATCCGTTGTCGCTCCCGTATCCGCGCCTGCTCATGACGATTCTTTTCACTCAATTAAACTAAGTTGAAATATACTAAGTAATTGTGTTACGAAAAACTACGTCTGATCTTCGAACTCAAGCCATCTCCAACGTCAACGTCAACTACCACTGCGCTACTGTCATTTTCTATTTTGCAGTTTTCATATAACAATGCGGAAACAGTAGTAAAGCGTCATGTAAAGTCATCATCTGTCTAGCCTTTTCCCAAGCACATAATATGTTGGGGTCGGGATCCTGTCTAAGCAGATGCAGCTAAATACCAGTATTTTACATGGAGCGACTGCCTATCTGACCTCCAAAACCCAGTCAATGGGCAATACGATACCCCTTGGTAAGACTGGTTGTCAGACTTTTGGGCTTCTGACTACCCGTAACAACCGCCAAAGTTCCACGAATGACAGCCGGGACCAACTGCTTCACGTGCTTTCCGAGGGACGGAGGGGCTTGGTATGTAAAGGTGGTCATCCATCCACAGAACAACCGCGGCAAGCGTAGCTTAACCTGATAGATCGACCTGTGCGGCTGTTATTATTTAGCCACGGGCCCTAAACACGTCATGTAAAGTAATGGACAGGAAGAACTTCCGATATTCAAATGAACATTACTGATATGATATTCGGAAGCCCAAAATTCTGGCAATGAGCTAATTCAAAGTGTAAGACCGAAATTTAGACAAGTACAATAACAATTTTGGAAACTTAGATGAAGTTAATTTATGGGCAGTAAATGAGGAAAATTTAAATCTAATTTAGAAAAAGTTTAGGTCATGCGAACAAAAAGAACCGAAGACAATGACGCGACAACGACATCACCGAATACAATATTTAACCAGAAATATGCATGAAATGCTACAAAACAGTATAAAGAGTTAATCAAAATATTTAAAACGAACGTCCACCGATTCTTGAATGTTTTTGAAGTGAAACGTGAATTCATTAAAATTATAATTGCTGTCAGACATTGCAGCCGTATGTTGTACAAAGGGTGCAACATTAATACTCAATTGTGTTGGCACTGTTCCCGGATCTTTACTGTCTTGTTAATTATGCATGTCTATTTAGGACGAGTATTGTGGTTGATACCAAGCGGAGCGGGCGTGCATCGCGACCTAATAACCAGTGCCTTAAAATTTGCGAAATGCCAACCTGCGAGGTTTGCCAACAACCGGCAAACCAAATCTGCGGAGGCTGCAAACTCGTTTACTACTGCTCTAGACCCCATCAGAAACTAGGTTGGAGAGAAGGGCACAAATTCAAATGCCGTGCCTTTAAAATCGAATACTCTGACACGCTTGGACGACATATGGTCGCCACAAGAGACATTCAACAAGGTGAAATGATCCTCAAGGAGAAACCTGCCGTGATAGGGCCAAGGATCACGTGCCCAACGGTCTGCTTAACATGCGGAAAAAATCTGGACCTGCAAGAATTTGGGGATTATTACAAATGTTCAAAGTGCAACTGGCCAATGTGTGGCCTCGAGTGCGAAAGTGCTGATGTTCACAAACCGGAGTGCAAAGCTATGACAGATAGGAAATATAAATGTGATATAAAATACCAAGGTCCTAATAAAATTCAAGCAGCTTACTGTGTTATATCGCCACTTAGAGTGCTGTTGATGACTTACTCCAACCCACTCCAATACGAAAACATTATGAATTTGGAGTCTCATTTAGAAGATAGGATAAACACCCCTCTGTATACAGTTTTAAGGGCTAATTTAGTTACGTTTATAGTTCAAGTGCTTGGATTGCCTTTCGATGAAGAAACTATATTGAAGGTCGCATCTATATTTGACACAAACTCCTTTGATGTACGCTCGCCAGATGGGTGTACACGGTTACGGTCTATTTATTTGACAGCTTCAATGATGGACCATAGCTGTAAAGCTAATACGAGACATATATTTTTGGGTGATGATTTCCACTTGGCTATAATAGCAACAGTACCGATATCCAAAGGTGATTTGATTACTGCCACGTATACTCAAACTTTGTGGGGAACTTTAGATAGGAGAAAGCATCTGCAGACGAATAAATTCTTCGATTGTGAATGCGATAGATGTAAGGACCCGACAGAATTGGGAACCCATCTGGGTAATATATACTGTTCTGTTTGCAACAATCCTTTCGGTCAGACTACTGATAATCGTGGATCAATGATGGTTTCGACTAATCCATTAGACGAAGATGCACCATGGAAGTGTGAGAAATGTGAACATAGTATTTTAAGCAAGCAGATGGTGTGGGGCAACAACGCGTTGAAACAAGATCTTCAGAAGCTGAACAAGACAAATCCAAATGAGTTTGAAGATTTTATTCAGAAGTACAGTCAGACGTTGCATCCTAGCAACCATCTAGTAGTGCAAGCCAAGTTGGCATTGGTACAAATATATGGGAACTATAAAGGATATAGTTTAACAGGTACTTATACGCGGTTGTTGCTAAAATAGATCCAGTAACTGACGTACATATACTCGTATTTACAGTTTATGTGTTCTTAGCCTCAATTAGAGCTAAGTGTTATCAATGTTAATAAACTCATAGATTTAAAGAACACAGATACAACATCTCATTACTAACTCCATAGAGAATAGTATAGTCATTTGGTTCGAAAAAAATAGGTTACCTGGAAAGTTTTCCGGGAGTTTTAAAAATGGGTAATTTTTATAGATTTCGATGTGCTCTTTCCGAATTTCAACTTTGCCACTTGCCATAAGAGCTTGCTATAAAAATACTCATTTTTAAAACTCCCGGAAAACTTTCCAAGTAAAACTACCAAATAACTGTAGGTACTATACTAGAAAGTAAGTATTTTAAAAAGCAAAAAGTTTTGAAAACTAATAGCAACTGAAACTTGTGAAGGTTTCAGTTGCTATTAGTTTTCAAATCTTTTTGCTTTTTAAAATGATGCTTTTGAATGATTTTATGTGTTTACTATAGTTCGCCCACGTTCAATGTCAGTACTGCTCTTAAAACGGTGAAGGAAAACATCGTGAGGAAACCGGCATGTCCTAGAACCAAAAAATTCGAAGACATGTGTACCAACCCGCACTGGGCCCGCGTGGTGAAGTACGGCCTACTCCCTCTCACATAGAGGAGGCCTGTGTTCCAGTAGTGGGAACATTATATAGAGGCTGATTATGCAATGTCAATAAGGCTTAAAACAAAAAAAAAAACTTTTTAAACTTAGAATAGTGATTCTAAGTTTAAGTTTTCCTAATTGTTATTAATTCTGATTTCTAAATTATGTATAATCCTACTCATCGATATCGATAAGTAACAATCCTTTCAAATTAATATTTCCTATAAAAAAAACCGATACCTCTTTCACCGTGTCTGGATAGAGGCTATCCACAAAACCAATTTATAACAAGGAAAATAATTTGTTTGATATTATCTGCCAGATAATTTAACCGGAACTTATCAAAGATTTACCGTGGCCCTGGCACAGGCAACTGAAGGAACAGGGGTGGGTTTTAGTCAGTAAAAGTTTGACACGGCTCCGCTTTTATTAAGATGTTTAATTGTTTACACATACCATGCAAAATGTGGGGCCACTGTACAGACGCCAGCACATCAAGCTACCCGAAACTGACAAATTTTCCCAATCAACTTTGAACCTTATACTCTAGCGATAAAGTTGAAAATCTATTAAAGAATGACAGATTGTAGCAGCTTGATGTGCTGGCGTCTGTACATGTTTTGCATACTTCTTTGCAGAAAACTTACTTTTTTTTACTAGCCATTTTCCCCACTGCTAGGCAAAGGCCTCCCCACTTTCTTTAGAATAGAATACTCTTTATTATGTACACCATATAAATTACGGACATAAATATAGAAACTGTACTAAGGGTGACACAATGGGCGGTCTTATCGCTAAGAGCGATCTTTTAAAGACAACCTTAGGATGGATTTAAAAAGGGGAAGGACAGACAAATACCGTTGGTAGTCCGTAGTGTACCATTTACTTAATACAATAAATACATACATAAAGTATATTATACTAATTTAAATAAATATATACACATACATATAAATATATCCATATAATAAGCATGAAACAGGAGCAAAGAAAATATAATGATGATGTTTAAGGAGAGAGGAAGTGCTTTTTTACCCTAATTTTAAACGTGGACAAAGATTGAGCACGCCTTACCGACACGGGCAAGTCATTCCATAACCGTACTGCTGGAACAGTAAAAGATTTGTCATAAAAACTGGTGGTATGCATCGGCATCTCTAGTCTCAGGTTTTGAAAGAAAGAAAGAAAAATTATTTATTGCGACTCGTACAGGAAGATCACAAACTAAACTAAATACAGCAAAATAAAAAACCAAGTTTTCCGATGACCTCAGATATCTATTATTATTCTGTTTTTCTTTCTACTTACTTTGTTCTGAATTATCCCAACTTGTTGCAGAACTGCCCAACGCACTGATTAGGAGGAAGGTGGACCTCTGTCACGAATTATTGGAGATAGCTGATAAGCTAGAACCAGGCTGGTCGAGGTTCAGAGGTACCTTAATTCTGGAACTGCAGGCTGCTATGACGATGATGACTAAGCGGGAGTTTGAAACTGGGAAGCTGAGTAAGACTGGTGCTCAGGTAGGTCTTTGTGTATGAAAGAATTCATAAGATATTCGTGGGTGCATTGTGTGGTGTTCCGTACCGTATCGAACATACGGTACGGAAGCGTATCGAGTGGTTGTGAATAACTATGCTGGGCAGGCAAAAGGAGACTTAGGAACTTATCTTTAACTTAATTGTTTGGTTTGTTAACTGATCTTAACTATTACTGCACCGCATAGCAAAAACCATACTACATTAATTTAATAGTAATAAATAGCTCGACATTCTGTTTCTTACATTACGTTTTATACCTACAATTTGGATCATTGCCAAATTAAATACATGTTCATCTGATGACATCGCAGCCTATATATTTTAATTGCGCGATGATAAACATGATATTATTATTAAAAAAAAACTGGCCGAGTGCGAGTCGGGCTCGCACATGAAGGGTTCCGTACCAAAAGGCAAAATCGCCGAAAAAAACACGTTTGTTGTGTGGGAGCCCCCCTTAAATATTTATATTATTCTATTTTTAGTATTTGTTATTATAGCGGCAACAGAAATACAAAATCTGTGAAAATTTCAACTGTCTAGCTATCACGGTTCATGAGATACAGCCTGGTGACAGACAGACAGACAGACGGACAGTGGAGTCTTAGTACCTAATAGGGTCCCCTTTTTACCCTTTGGGTACGAAACCCTAACAAATTTGTAACACTGTCTTGATAATGATGGGACTCCCTTTTCCGCACTTAGACTCGCATTCGGTCCGTTGTGCGTGGGATAACACTGTCTTATTACTACTATAAGACGGAGTTTGGAAGTCGGTGGTGTGATACCCCCGTGCCTCGGAAAGCACGTTAAAGGCTCCTGCAAACAGGCGCGACGCGCGACGCGAATCGCGCGCGACACAAAGGCACCGCTCGTCGCGCGACTTGCGGTGCCTTTGTGTCGCGTGTCGCGTCGCGCCTGTGTGTACGAGCCTTAAGCCGTTGGTCCTGTGCCTGATCTCTCTCCGGTCGTGTCAGATTGCCGTCCCATCGGACTATAATTAAGAGTGAGGGAAGAGGGAGTGCACCTATGTCTGCACGCACTCTTGTGCACTATAATGTCTCCTGCGCCGAAGGCTAATCTCCGTTGAGATTGGCCGCCGTGGTCGAAATTCGGTCTGGAGGACTTTTTATTTTATTAATCTTATTGCACATTTTTGTCACTTAAAAAAATGGAAAGGTCTCATCTCTGGTAGAAGAATTTCCATGTAACATTATCATTATCAGCCTGTAACGCTACCACTGTTAGGACACAGGCCTCAGGACTTTGTGAGAGTAATCCACCACGCGTTCCATGAAGATTTTTATAAAAATTGTTCCACACGGATGTTTTGATAGTCTTTACTATGCGTTTAATAAAATGTTTGGATTGTTATTACTAGTGTTAGAAAAACGCCAAGTGTTTCTAACACTTGGCTCAAATGATTGAATCGTGAAAAGCTAATATTGCATTTGTCAGATAAAATTCATTACCTATATGATTATTTCTCTGTAGCATTTAAAAATACCTATATATTTAATGAAAATAAATCTACATGATAAAAATTTTAGATTCTTTCACTGACAGACAACGCACAGCCTCGCTGTGTCCAGAAATATGAAATTTTTCACCAGGGTACCTTATATAAAGAATGAGAACACTTAAAAAAGATTTTTGAAAATACATCCTCTAAAGGGTTTAATTAGAGCATGGAAGTTTATATGGAAGTTCGTCATCTTGGCACATGGCTTATCTAAAGTAATAAAAAAGATAATATTTTATTTTTTGAATGTTTGTTTGTTACACTTTCATGCCAAAACAGCCAATCGGATTTGGATTAAATTTATTACAAGGGTAGACCATGACCTGGGTTAGAACATAGGATACATTTTATCCCGATATTCTCACGGGATGGAGACTTATGAGGGTGCAACCGCGGGGCGCAGATAGTTTCTGATAATTTACTCTTTTGTTTTCAGGATGAACTGATGGAAAGCTTGCTGCTACTTCAAGAAGCAACCAATATACTGAGAATAGAACCTCACATGAAGGTCACTTTAGAAGCAAAGATAAACGAACTTACTTATCTTTTAGATGCTACTGCAGATGAAGAAGTCGAATGAGACGTAAAAGATATAGGGCTTATATATTTTTGGTGTTGCGTTTGTGAGCAAGATATTAATATTGACGATTTAGGTCGTGTCGTCTGAATACTAATTCAATATGATAAATGACAATTTGTGTCATGTTACTTGATTAAATAAATATAATTATTATTATAAATAATAATAAGTATATCAGCCTATTATTGTGTAACTAATGTGATCGTACATTTGATTGGCTTCTACGACCTAAGTCAAGTCGTCTTCTCCTTGGCATTGTAAATACACTAATTAAACTATTTCACGAATACACTATACTAAAAAAAATGGTAAATGAAGAAATGCCATATGTATTTGTTTGTTATCAAATATTTATAGTCCGTTCAGAAATTTATTTTTTGACTAAACTTAGAAAGATATATCAAGCTACATAAAAAAATGTCTGTCTTTACAAGAAACTAAAATAGAAATAAAATAAAAGAGTAAAAGGACAGACCAAACAATTTAATAAATCAAACTGTACAATATTATTACCTCCGTATTATTTAATTTCTTAACCCCTGTTTGACAGTTACGAACAGTTTGTATGGGATAATAAAATTGTTGCTTTTACTATTTTCCTTACTACTTCTTCATATTTTCTCACCTTTTAAACCTTTCTTGGACTACTAAAAATATTTTCAAAACCAAAATTAGCCAAATAGTTTTAGTGAGACTAACAAACGTCATTTCATTTTTATATAATAGAATAAGTACCGTTATCTACACCAATGTAGGTACTGGTAAAGATAAGCTTAAAAAGCATATATGAATTGCAAAAGTCACATTGATACTTGCCCGGATTTCAATCCACAACCTTGTGCATGACAGGCAATATTTGTATGATATTTAAAGAACTTACGAAATAGGTAAATAAAATCACAAATTTTTTTCAATATTGTAATCAAATATGACACTGTGAATATAAATGTACTTTATAGTTGTATATTTAAAATTAAGTTTGTACTTAATCCTATTCTACATTTAACTAAAAGTTGCAATGTAAAATACGTATAAGGATTACACTAATAAAACATACAATATATTTATTTACATAATTACCCAAATAAATTGAATGACTCCCTCAGTAGAAATGAAACAATTGGCATCAAAATAAAGTACCTTATACTTTATTATTCAAAATTCCTATTGCATATGTAAATTTCAAAATGCTCATTTAAAATAGTAGATATACTATTATTTACCAAATTTTTCAATTTATTTTTTATTGTTTACTAAACACTTGTGACTATTTAAAGACTAATTACTTAAATCTGAATGAAAAAAAAAACAAAACCCTAAAACAAATTGACTGTTAACCCCATTGAATCCCATATCTCTGAAACTGAAAATTGAAAACTTTGAAATTTCGAAAAAAAAAGAAATGCAGGACATAGTTTTATACTTAAAGATTACAGGAAAACCTATAGGAAGTATAAGTTCTTAAAATAACATGGTACATCTCTCAATATTGTGCGTACAAAGTTACAAACTTACATAATGCAGTAGAAATGTATTGTAGAACATGTTTTTCAACTACAATTGTTAATCTATTCATTTAAACTTTTCACACAAAAAGGTACAGACGCCAGCACATCAAGCTACTATATTCTGTCAAATTTCTTTAATAGATTTTCAACTTTATCGCTAAAGCAAAAGGTTCAAAGTTGATTGGGAAAATTTGACAGTTTAAGGTAGCTTGATGCGCTAGCGTCTGTACAAAGGCGAACTTAGCCGTAGGCATTCTCTATTAGTTTGTTATTTTGATAAATTCATTCTAACTACGGAAACCTTCATTGTACAGACGCCAGCACATCAAGCTACTAGAATCTGTCAAATTTCTTTAATAGATTTTCAACTTTATCGCTAAAGCATAAGGTTCAAAGTTGATTGGGAAAATTTTACAATTTCGGGTAGCTTGATGTGCTGGCGTCTGTACGTACACGCACTTGGCTAGGTTTCATATGAAAGTCTATATATATTATTTTTTTAATTATTTTACATCTAAATTTAATTAAGTTTTTCTTCTTTCTCGGTGTCCTTTTTCTTCTATTTCTTTCTTAAGCTTGTTCAGTTTTAACTGGCGTGATTTTAGTAGGTTTAGTGGTAGCTTCATCGACCTTAATGCTAAACTCAACGGAATCCTTTTTGATGTGCAAAATGTTCTTCATAGTTCTCGAGAGCCTCTTGTTCGGCTTCGGAGAGTTTCCTATGACGAAGACCTTCTCTGTATTCTTGTCCACTATTTTGATTCGCTTTTTGTTGAACTGTAATCGGAGAAATATTGTTTTTTTGTGAGTTTGCTATTGAAAACTATGTTGGTAGTGTGCTGTCGGTGTCAAAAGTCGTCGTCAAAGTTCTCACATCGCGTTAAAAAAGCTCCAACATCAATGTATGCATTTCAAATGTTAAGTTAGTTATTTTTTTAGTTCCTACTATGGCTCTACTATAACTTTTAAGGCGAAATTCAAAATTTATTCTCAGGATAAGACTTATTCAAAGTCTTATCCTGAGAATAAATTTTGAATTTCAAACAGTTTAATCCATTCTAGAATTGTCAGACGTCAATTTTATTCTACGATTAAAATATCACTTAATTTTGTTAAAATGTGCCCTCAATCATTGATGGCTTAATGAATAAAGATCCGTACCTACTAAATACATAATATGAACAAGGTTTACAACAAAAAATGCTATGAGACTCGAAAAATTTATTTATTTACGTATGGCTTCAGCTATCTAACAGATTTAGATAAAAAAACCAGACATGCTTTTAATCAAAAAAGATTACAATGATATTATACCGATGGCTGGCAAGTTGTATTTTTCTAAATTTAATATTCCACACATTATACGGGCACCTATTACGAGTGCGCTGTCTGTGATTTCAATCAACTGCTTGATAAAATCTTATCAGTGAGTGCAACATGATAAGAGGAACCAGACTTTTCTCAATTATGTTGGTATCGGATTTCAGTCCAACCGGATGCAGCTGAATACCAGAATAAAAATAACTAACCATAGTACAGATGCAACACCAGGTCCCGAACTTAAAGCAGGCGATTCCTGGAGTCCTGTCCATAGCTTTTCTGAACCTCGCGTTGGTGAAGCCGTAGATGAGGGGATTGACAGCACAGTTCAAGTACATGAGGTAATTGGCAGCAAACCACATTATTTCGTAGCTACCATCGACCTGGAAGGAGAATATGTTTTAATGTTAGACAAAGACTTTGAAGGTGAAAATGAGATAAAAAATCGAATAGATTTGGTGAATAATGACAGATATATTGCGATTATGGTGAAACTAGGACAACAAAGTGTCATTCGCAAGTCAAAAATTTATGAAACTGACAAGCTACTGAAAAGTTTGTGTCAATTCAGTTGAAAGTCGTTGTACAGACGCCAGCACATCAACCTACCCGAAACTGTCAAATTTTCCCAATCAAGTTTGAACCTTAGGCTTTAGCAATAAAGTTGAAAATCTATTAAAGAAATTTGACAGATAGTAGTAGCTTGATGTGCTGGCGTCTGTACGTTCATATGTTCGTTCACAGTTATTTTACCACTGACAGCAGCAACCTAACAGCAACCTTATTGTGCCGTGAATAAAGATCACAATGACTTTGACAAACTTGTCATTGGCAGCAACCCAAACGTAACCTTATTGAAATGAGAATAAAGATCACTGTAATTTGGACAGTTATGCAAAATCAGAGGTAAAATAACTGTAAACGGACTGTAGAGACAACATCATCATCATCTGCCTAGCCTTTTCCTAACTATATTGTGGTCGGCTTCCAGTCTAACAAGATGCACCTGAATACCACTATTTTACATGGAGTGACTGCCTATCTGACCTCCAAAACCTAGTTACTGGGTAACACGATACTCCTTGGTAAGACTGGTTGTCAGATTTTCGGGCTTCTGACTACCCGTAACGACTGTCAAAGATCCACGAATGGCAGCCGGGACCAATGGCTTAACGTGCTTTCCGATGCACGGAGGGGTCTCGGTATGTAAAGATGGTCACCCATCCACAGACCAACCGCGGCAAGCGTAGCTTTACCTGATCGATCGACCTGTGCGGCTGTTATTATTAAGCCACGGACCCCTCGAACTGTAAAGACATGAATTGCTTAAAAAAGCGATTGTCACTTGTCAAAAACAAATTAATGTTTTACGAAGCTGCTCATGAGCCTGGTCAAATTTGACGGTTCATCTTTGAATTATAGACGCCAGCATATTAAGCTACTACAATCCGTCAAATTTCTTTGATAGATTTTCAACTTTATCGCTAAAGCATAGGATTCAAAGTTGATTGGGAAAATTTGACAGTTTTGGATAGGTTGATGTGCTGGCGTCTGTACTTAAATCTTCTATTTATAACAATACTAACCGCGTTAATTTGCATGCTCATGCGGTTTCTCCAGTAAATCAGGGCAGTGTAAGGAACTCTGCAGCCAACACCAGCTAAGAGAACACAGGCAGTAATCCTCAACGCACGACTTCGGGCCCTAGCAACAGATTGACCACCTCCACGAGACGATAGCTCCCGAACACTGGTTTCTAGACGCCACATTATTGTACCGTACTGTGGAATCAAAATAAAATGAATACTTAAACAAAATTAGATAGAGCTTCCCCGGCCGCGAATGCCCGCGTGGGGTAACCAAACTTGATTGATCAAATTTACCTCAAGATTCGCAATAGCCCCTGAAGCTTTATGTTTTATGATGCTACAGAGGTCATTGTATATCAAGGAGTAGACTGGGGGGCACCGTAATGGTACAGAAGAAGTGCCCTTAGGATAGGAAAGGATTTAAGAGCCGTACCAGATATGCATCCTAGAGTAGGCATTGTACTATTGAAGAGATGGGTGATATTTATCTAAAGCATCTTTTAACGATGTCGCCGCCAGGTTGGTTCAGGTCGTGCTTCACCGGTGAATCTTTTCCGCCGTGTATGGCTTTCGGCCAAATAAAAAAAAACAGCTTAGTATATTGTTAGGTGTAAAACTCGGTGGGTCATAATATCATTATTTACTTCAGAGTACCTACAGTACCCGGCGATAAATACTGCACATCGACCTTTGGAAAGAGACAATCGGCTAATTTCGGCTTCGTAAAGCGTTATCTCTGTCGCACGAAATACAAACAGTCCGGTATCTATTAGGAACTGTTAAAACAATTATGATTTGCTTCTTTTGATAATTATTTTTATTCTTTGTATAAAATACACCAATTTTCAAAGGTCGATGTGCAATATTTATCGCCGGGTACTGTACCTTAGGTAATTATACAAAATCTGTAAGAGAATCAAACATTTAATCGTAATCGCGAGAAAATATCAACTTTTCAATACAAAACTTCAATACCCTCGACCCAAATGTATGGGACGGCTTCTTCTTTTTTCTCGATTACGATGTTGGTCCAATGAAGAAAGTTGTTTAGTTTGAGAAAATATGCTACGCGGGGGCCAACGCAGCATATTTTTATTGATTTAAAAAGTAGATATTCATATTTTCAAAAGTAGTGATGAACTTACAGTGACAACCATTAGACCAAGTGGCACCCATACTACGAGCATCAATAAAAAGTGCCAATATAGGCCAAGTATTCGAACATCTTCCACGCAGAAAGACTCCAAATAATCCTTCCACGGCCGTTCCTGTATAGATAAGAAAAATCATATTTCTAAGTTTATCAATTCAAGAAGAACTTGAAACACATAAGAGAGAAGAAAGAGATAAGTACTGAAACTAAAGTTCCTATCAACAATTAGGCTTAGATATCTTTCTCTGTTGTTGACATGAAAACGGGTGTAATGTACAGTACCCGGCGATAAACATTGCACATCGACCTTTGGAAAGAGACAGTCGGCTAATTTCGGCTTCGTAGAGCGTTATCTCTGTCGCACGAAACACAAACAGTCCGGTATCTATTAGGAGCTGTTAAAACAATTATGATTTGCTTCTTTTGATAATTACTGGTCAAATTTTTTCCACTGAAACCAGACTATACTTTTCCGAAGGATTTTGACGCGCTGAATTCGAATCTGACCTCAAAATTGCTCTATCACGTCAGGGTTTCGAGATATCCTAACCTAAAAGTGCAAAAAATACAGTTTTTTATAATTTTTGAGGTTATGTAGCACGGCCGATCCTTTTTTCTTTCAAAAATTATTAATAGCATCTCAAAGGACTAGTCTTCCTCTTTAAAACGACGTTGAGTTTACTCAAATATCTTTTTTTTTCGCTGAGATAGCGCATTTTGAAATTTTCGTGTACGTAGATTGTTCTACGTTTGAGAAGTCATACACATACAGTCTATTGGAAAATTTCAAAATGCAATTTCAGATTCTAATTCAGCGCGTCAAAATCCTTCGGAAAAGTATAGTCTGGTTTCAGTGGTAGAGTGTTTGTCAAATTTTGTCGATCAGTGAATTATTTTTATTCTTTGTATAAAATACAAAAAAAGGTAAAGGTCGATGTGCAATATTTATCGCCGGGTACTGTACAGGTTTCATAACGATGTTTTTTTCTTGACCAATGTCAATGGAGATGCGGAAGGTGTGACAGGGTGTTATGGAGCAGTATGGGACAAGCCTATGTCCAGCGGTGGACTGCGTTAGACTGAGTTGATTGATGTCAGTAATGTCCAAAATAAACTCAGAAAGTACATAATGAATTGAAAAAGTCATATGTACAGACGCCAGCACATCAAGCTACTATAAACTGTCAAATTTCTTTAATAGATTTTCAACTTTTTTGCTAAAGCATAAGGTTCAAAATCGATTGGGAAAATTTGACAGTTTCGGGTAGCTTGATGTGCTGGCGTCTGTACTTGCCAAGGTTTGAAGCCACGACCTCGTGCAAGAGAGGCAAGGTCTTATTATGTATATATATTTCTCACTGGACTTATATATATTCTCATTGGACAATGACGACGAAATATTGTTGAAAGTTAAACTTACTACATATTCCCTCTTCAATGCCCATGGCAGTGATAAAGCACAGGATACGACCCACGTTGCTATGATTACCATAGGAGCAGCTTTTATAGTGACCCTCGCTTCTGCTGTCAGAGCAGCAGCTGCAAGACGATCATAGGACACCAGCAAGATCGCACAAACACTTGATAGTAGGAAAGACGCTGAAAATTTTGAAACAGTAAGTGATTCAGTAATAATCATTAGACATCACAACTTTGCCATGGTAATTACAATCCTTACCAACTTTTTTAATTTTACTATGTTAGAATCAACCAATGTGTGTTTATTAGTTAATTATAAGACCCTAACAAAGTGCTATGAAATTTTGTAAAAGTGCATATTGTCACTATTCTTAATTACATTATAACATGATCTATCTCGTAAAATATTAAGTTAGAGTTAAATTGCTTATTAGTCTATTAGGCTAGATTTTAATCAATTACTAACAACTTTAGTTTATATTAGCTGCACCCAACGGTTTCACCCGCGTAAGTGACGATCACGTTGGAATATCGGGATAAATAGAAGCCTTTATGTTAATCTAGAGTGTCAGCCACCTCCATACAAAATTTCATCAAAATTGATCCAGCCGTTTCAGCGTGAAGAAGTAACAAACATATAAACACACACACACACCCACTCACAAACTTTCGCCTTTATAATATTAGTATGATTAATACAGAACATGTTCAAAAAAAGTTAGATTCAACCAAAACTGAAACCATTTTAGCTAAACACATACAAACCGCTACAAAATAATGTATAATTATTGCGGGGTCTAAACAGTCGAGTCACTAAAATAAATAGAACCTAATTTAAAAAAAATAAAGAGTATTCTAATATCTATCTACCATAAAGAAGCAACCACTTAGAAATACCAGTACCTACACACGGCGACATCGACATATCATTTCCAGTATAAGCTGAACTCGTATCAAATAGGTTTTTCGTACAATGAGAAGGCAGCTTATACTGGGAATGTATAGCTTGAGTCTTCGTGTGTACCACAAAGTAGGCTTACCTTGTAAAAATCCTTCAAACCGGCAACCAAAGTTCTTCAAGACATACGCTTGGAAGAAATCCCTGACAAGCATGAACCACGGACACAAGATCAACGTGAGCAAGTCTGTCAGTGCCAAGTTTCCGATCAAATAGTTGCTGGCAGACCACAACCATTTGTTCCTTATCAACACGATTAATATTATTGAATTCAGAAAGATTCCTGTTATGCCTATAAACAGCATTAATGTAGTCTTAAAAGCAATTTCTTGAGTTGGTTTCACATGCCATAGTGTGTTCGGGAATGGCGCTTGCGATGTGTCAAACTGTAAACGTATAAAATATATTATATTCATTCATTGTAAGACTTGAATCAACCTATTGTATTGATTTGTGGTCTTATCTTATCGCGTTTATAAGCCTTTATATCGTACATTTTAATAAATACCATTATAGTTAATATGAGTTGTCGAATGTTGTTTGGGGTAGCAATTTCGAAACTTGCCAGATAATTTAAGTAGGCAGATGGGGGGTTCACGGACGGCTCAGATCTCAAATGCGTATGCGCCACGTCCCCACAGACAATGGCCCCACCTTGCACTTGATCAGATGATCAACAGTCACAAGATTATGACTGCGTCAGGTGGCGGAGTTCGCGCAGTTGAATTTTGGGCCAATGATGTTGGAAGTTTTTGTCATCGATACGCTAAGAAGGGAAGTAGGTAGGTACATGATGAAGCTAGGTACAGACTCCATTGTCAAAATTCACAAGATGAATAATTAATATAAGTAACAGATCATCAGTAGTAGATGATATGGCTATAAAGGGGGTGACTGCCAAAATGATGACTAATAAAGAAGTCATCACCTACCTAGCCTTTTCCCAATTATGATGGGGTCAGCTTCCAGTCTAACCAGCAGCTGAGTACCAGTAATTTACATGGAGGGACTGCCTATCTGACCTCCATAACCCGTTGCTGGATAATACGAAACCCCTTGATAAGACTGGTTGTCAGACTTTCGGGCTTCTGACGACTGTCAAAGATCCACAAATCCAGGACCAACGGCTTAACGTGCTTTCCGAGGCACCGAGGGGTTTTGGTATGTAAAGATGGTCACCCATCCACGGACCAACCGCGGCAAGCGTAGCTTAACCTGATCGATCGACCGGTGCGGCTGTTATCACTTAACCGCAAGCCTCTCAGACTAATAAAGAAGTACGGAAGAAAAATACAATCATGTTGCGCCCGATCCCAAATAAATTGGCATATGAACAGCCGATCGATTCTGTAAAAATCTCACCGTGAAAACTTAGGTGAAGTGAGTTTGTTTTTGCTAGGAATTGACACTATTGACAGCTCACTCCACGCTCACTTCACCTAAGTTTTCACGGTGAGATGGTTACAGAATCGCACTGCTGGAGAGTGATGTTATATTAGTACCTAATGAAGTAAGAAACTTACATTTTCCCAGTCTATTTCATCCACGTCAGGACTTTCCATATTTGTTACTTTATCTTCATCAAAGCTACGTTATCCAATAGAGTCATGTGGGTCAAGTGTGCGCATTTAAACTTTGATGCTTCAAAAACTCGAATATTATTAGTAGAATGAAACAAAACTGTGTTAATTAGTAAGACTGTTTATTTGTCATCAATTTAGACACAACAATAGTATTATCAGTAGCTTGTATTTTAAGAAACTATAGAAAACAAAGACCCTTTCATATGCGCACTTTTACCCCAGTATCGGGGTATGTGTACGCAGCACTGTGGGTAAGTGTACGCAACATCAAAAAAAATATATTTTAGAACATAAACAAAATTATTTTATAATTATATTTTTGTTTACTAAGTAACCAACAAAATCCTCTTAAAATATGAGATCAACTTGAACTTAGAAATCTTTAGTTACTTGGTCATACATGTATCACCAATATAAGCGCCCTGTTCGAAGCTGGTGCACTGTTCGTGCCACCAGGCTCCACAAAGGCTAGATTCAATCCAATCTTCGGTCGGTGGATCAGCATACTTTTCGCCACATAAGGGGCAGTAATACTCATATAAATTTCAAATACACGACAGGCTTCTGCGCACACTTAACCCAAACCATAGAGACACATGATTGTATGAATATCGTTGGTTATTGCGCCATCATAACAACTTAAACACTGGCAAATATAAAACTTGATATTATGTTGCACTCGATAGCAAAAGGCATATTTTCAAAAAAATTACATGAATACAAAAGATTAAGCGTCAAATGTGACAAAATATCGTAAATATTTTTGCAAAAATCTTCATTTAGCTGTCAATTCAAAATGGCGCGCGAGCAGTCGCTGTAATATGAGCGCGTCGCAGGACGTCCCGCAGGGAACAGAAGAGGGGGCTTGCCGTTCCTTAGCGCTATAT
Source organism: Luperina testacea (assembly GCA_927399505.1). Taxonomy (NCBI): domain Eukaryota; kingdom Metazoa; phylum Arthropoda; class Insecta; order Lepidoptera; family Noctuidae; genus Luperina; species Luperina testacea. The sequence continues at coordinate 4,621,532 of OV656774.1, forward strand.
ATTTTTCGAGATATTTCGAATGCGCACACTTAGACGCTGCGCACACTTGACCCACATGACTCTATTATGACACATTCCTGTAATACAATTTGAAATGTATAGCCGAAAACCACGTTTAAACTTCCACTATTTACTTTTATAACACAAGAATCTACAGCCAAATCTTCACCTTGTAATTCTTCTGCTTTTTTGCCAATTTCACCAAAATATCCAGTACGACCAAACTGGGAACTGTAAATATTATTACTGAATATTCATAGGGAGTGGATATTCCATACTCGAGATAACATTGGTTTAAGGTAGTCCATTACCGTGAAAGCTTTTTTATCTAAAAGATGATTGATTGGGGGGAAATAACGAACTCTGTCGACCAAGATTACTTTTAGTGATTTGGGATATCAAGTATCAATTCGAGCCTTATCAGTATGAATTGCAGTGTAGATGAAAATGTACAGGCTGATGGTCAATTATTTTTTGTTGTACAAACCGTCTGCATTATTATTATTATTTTATTATTATTGCATTTATTTATTTATTTTTTCTTTTTGACAAATTTAATTATGTATTATTATTATTATTTTTAATTGATCACAATTTTATTCTGTGTTTTTAACTGTTTTGAATTTAATATTATATTTTATAAGTAATTTTAATGTATGTTTGAATCTATTGGACTAGAATTATGTCTGAAATAAATAATATTATTATGTTTTGATCCTGTATCTTTTTTTGCTAAACATTGTGTATATTTTTGCTAAACATTGTGTATATTTTTATTGTTTTCTTGCTATACACAAAATATCAATACTCAACACGTCTGCAGAGTTTCGCTAGCTAGATTAATTTGACCCTGTGCACTAGCTAACCCTGCGAACGTCGTACCACCTCTGAATGGGCATTGTTCATATTTTTTTAAATGTTGTACATAATTGAAAAACCATTTCGAGGAATAGCGTTACTGATCATTACGGACTAATTAATTTTGAAAAATATTCATATGTTATTGATATTTTTGATAAAATACGATTGACCTTCTTTGCCCTTCAAATTACGTACGACTTTGGCCGTACAGTTTTGTATCATTGCCTCAGAAAATAAAAAGTAAGAGGCAAGTATTGTCTACAATCTGTCAAATGTCAAATTATTGTAAATATGTCAAAAATATAAACATTCTTGTTTATATCTCATTATTACATTACATTACATACATTATTTCAACACTCAACAATATTTAATATACTGGAAGAGTCATGGAATACCTACAGGAAGTGATTTGTTCCAACTTGCAGCAATAATAGTAATAATGTCGCCGCGTGCGTTATTATTCTATTTCTAAGTCGCCGCGTCGATTGTTCTAGTGACGATAGAGAGTAGTATATTCCTTGGTTGGAGGACACTTACACATAAAAAACCATTTGTAAATAAATATGCTAAGCTAGGATTCGATTATTTAAGACGTCTATTCGGCCTATTGACACTTTGACAGATGTGACATTGTTGACGTTGTGTTGACAGATTAAAATTTTTAATTATGTACTAGTAAGGCAACGGCACTTAATCTTTATGCCACTGGATGACGTCACCTACCTTAAAAACTTAAAATAATTAAATAATTTTTATTAAAATAACTATTGAGCCAATCATCAAAATATTCAAATTAGTTTCTCAAAATGCTCTAAATTTACAAAAAATAAAATAAAATATAATGGTTAGAAATTTTGGACAATCCCCATTAATAAATGTTGAAATGAATCATCTTCATTATTTTTTTTTTTTGTGAAATTTTCTCATGATTTTATAGTTTATCTGCTATTCGGGGCGGGACAAATCTAACAAATCAATAATCGGTCCCAGTCGTTCTTGAGTATTAGGTGTAACTAACCCGACTCTGTTTTATTGATACAGGATGTCCCTGGAAGTAAGGATCAAATCAAATAGGGGCGTGGGCAAGGTGATTTCCAAACTTTTTAACCCTGAGAATGTCGCTGAACTTTTTTACGGTACATAAGTTATGACCAATTTTTTTTTTTTTTTCAATTATTTCGCATAGTGCTCAAAGAAAAAAAGCATAAAAAATCTATCAGGGCTATCTAAAAAAATTTAATTGACAGCCCTGATAGTTTTTTTTTAAAGATTCTTTCTTTGAGCACTATACACTATTCAATGCACACACTTGTACAGTCAGCAACAAAAATCGATTAACACTTCAGTTTTTTTAATCTAAGTTATTGATATTTGTTCAAAATTGCATTGTACTTCTGCTGCAATTTTGATCAAATATTTTGCTCACTAACAGATTCAAAAAAACTGAAGTGTTACTCGACTTTTGTTGCTGACCGTACTATCAGCAGGTTCATTTGAATATTAAAATATTTTGTGTTTCTAGTCATCTCTTCGGATACTAAGCTGTCTAGTTGACTCTTACATAAAGTGATGCAAATTTTCTCCAAAGTATACCTACATTTTGCCAGTAATGTTTAATTAAGTCCTATGTAACAGGTGTGAGCCTATTTGCATAGCCTATTTATTGAACATAAACAAAAACCGGGATCAAATTCAAACTCCGAGTTGCTAGGTAATCCCTGGTGAAAACACCCAATACCCGGACCTGGGAACAGAACCCAAAATGTCCTGTAGAACGCTCGCGCTTGCTAAGAAAAAAAAAATTATATATAAACATCCGAATTGAGATCCTCCTTCTATTTTGATGTCGATTAAAAACAAAGCAAAGGCAGAAAGTTATTTTCATTGTAACGAAATTGTTGTTACCGCCATCTGCCAACTCAAACTTGAACTTAGGAATCTCTCTTGTGTTTTGAGCTACTTTTCTCAACCATTTAAGTAACACCCGTTTGAAGAGCTTAAACAGTTCCACTATCTACCGCTAGATGTCGTTTCTACCAATCAAGGACTAACAGAATAGTCTACAAAAAAATACTAATAAATTGGTAACGTGTCTATATTGTGGAAGTAGACAATAATTATCAGCTCTGTGTATAGGTACACTTAAAAAAAAGCTAATGGCTGATATCAGTCAACGACACCAGTTGCGTGCTTAATTGCCTCTGAACAGCATGAAGAAAAGCTGTCTAAGTACTGTCAGAGAAATTAATTGTAACCAATATACCCTACGACAATTCGCCGTGGTATTAGACATTTCATACATTTTGTCAAAGAATGGCAGTTGTGATTTGAAATTTACGGACACATTTTAAGTTGGTTTAGGAAGTTGTAAGTACTTAGGTACATCGGAAAGCTATGATGTTATTTTATTGAGTGGTGATTGCACCACTGATGATAACTGTTATCATTGGACAATAGTTATCATTCAAAACTTGTTAGGGTTCCTTACTATTAGTGAGCCTTCGCTGTCTAGCCGTCGTCCGTCCGTCCGTCCGTTCGACCATCCGTCTGTCTGTCAGCGGGGTGTATCTCACCGTAATAGGAAGACAGTTGAAATTTTCACACAGTGCGTATTTCTATTGATAAAAATAAAACAAAGTTAAGAATTAAAGGATATACAAGAAATGTGTTTTTTTCGGCGTTTTATGCCTTGTTAAAGAAGAATTATTACAAAGAGCTCCAAAAGACACACACACGCACACACAGATTAGTGTGTGTGTGTCTGTAGCAATTCATCCGTTTATTTCGAAATCGTGAATATGACGAGCTTATCACGAAACGGTAAGCGTATTTTAATGAAGTCCAAAAATTCATTGTTTTAAAGTTTCACATGAACAAATGCGATTTTGATGTGTGGCATTGAGATCTCAAGATAGGTGTGAATGTCACTAATGTTAGATTTATCTCGTTACATGATTGTTTTCGACAAAAAACACCAAATGATTGTACCTGCTACGTGTGTCCGTAAATTGTCTGTGATTTAGAATGTGTGCCAACGAGGTAGGCAAGGAAATAGCTGTCTTACTACTTTTCTGAGTACTGTGATGTAAAGCTGTTGAAGTAGATTTGTATCGTATACATGGTGACAGGGACTTCGACGCGCAAACTGCAACTGAATTCAGCGCATGATTCTTAGATCCTAGGGTATAAACATTTCGTCGATTATCAAAAAAAAAAATCAGCTATTTTATAAATACAATACCTCATCGGTGCCTGATTTAGAGTTCTGACAGCCCTAGACTAACTATGAATATGCCCCCCCCCCCCCCCCGAGCCTGTCCTGTCTAGCCCATGCCCATGAATATACTTACCTACTATATTTTTATATTTTACTAGATTTACGAGCCGCGGTTCTTCTATTAGTATTTAGGCGCATATTTTAAATTAAGTACCAAATTATACTCTGTAAATAAGTGGTGCTTGCAAGAGCAAGCTCAGCGCCCCCTCGGTCCTTGCGCCCTATGCCCTATATGCGCCCTTGCTAGCGTATGGGTAAATCAGGCGCTGTACCTCATCATCATCATCATTTCAGCCGAAAGACGTCCACTGCCGGATATAGGCCTCCCCCAAGCACTTCCACTTTGACAGGTTCTGTGCTTTCCGCATCCAGCGGGTTTCTGCGGCCTTCACAAGGTCGTCGGTCCACATTGTAGGAGGCCTTCCAATACTACGGCCAGAACCTTTCGGCCCCATCGGCCATCTGTTCTGCGGGCAATACCTACGCGGTTGAAATGTACGAAAGAACTTTTTTTTTTTATAGCCGCCGTAAAACTTCAGAATCATGTACTAAATTCATGGTAACCGATTGCGCATCCTGTTTTATCATGGGGATAGAATTATATCTACAAGAAACAGTGGTTCTGATTCACTATTTATTTATTTATTGTCGTCTCTATCTGGTGATGTTGCAGGTCCTCAAAAAATAAAACTGTGTAAGTAACTTTAGCAGAAACCTTAATAAACATTACATTACAATACAAACACTCTTAAGACAAATTGTTTGGCACATCAGAGCAAGATAATCAAATACATATACGTAACTATCCTACTGTAATCTTTGTAAAACGTTTTGTCCTCGTCTGAGCACAAAATGAGACAATATTATAGCAATTTAGTATATGTAATGTATCCTTATATCATGTTTTTCTGATCTAAATGACTGCCAACAAAATTACTGTTGAAATAATAAGATTCCATGCATTGTTTTTTGAGCTTGATTTTGTTTATGATGGTCATATTACTTGTTAGATCTTTTCCACTTTGAAATCAACTATCGACTTGAAAAGTAATAAATTTTTCTTAAATTTATGTAGAAACCTTAGAAGATCCATTTCCCTTCATCATCATCAGCATACTGCAGTGCACTGCTGCATAGGCCTCTCCAATTGCACGCCATTTAGTTCGATTCCCGGCAACTCACATCTAGCTGCTACCAGCTACCCTGCGGAATCGTCGTTACCTACCTTGTGGTTGCCAATTTGAGACCTTTACTCTAGAACATGTCTGATAAACCGTCGTCGGTTCTACGTCAAATATGGCCGGCCCATTGCCACTTCAGCTTGCTTATTCTGTGAGCTATGTCGACCATCTCGCTTATTTTTCTTTCATAATTCTCTCATAATAGCCACACGGGTCGAGCAGTGGGTACGTGGATGGACCGGACCATATTTACACAAACGGAGACCACTCTGTGCCTAGGAAAGCATGTTAAGCTGTTGGTCCCGGTTGTCATTCGTGGATTTTTGATAGTCGTTACGGGTTGTCAGAAGCCTAAAATTCTGACAGCCAGTCTTACCAAGCGGTTACCCAGTAACTGCGTTGTGGAGGTTAGATGAGCAGTCGCTCCAGGCAAAATACTGGTATTCAGCTGCATCCAGTTAGACTGGAAGTCTAGGCAGATGATGATGATGAACTATAAAAGAAATGCTAAAACTTCTACCCTGATAATTAGAGAATATAAAGGTATCATATATGTATGTACATAGCTACAGCCAAGAAAATAATATTTGCAATAATTCTCCTAAAAAAATAAGTTTCCTTAAAACAAAACAACTTCATCTTTGCAATCACAGCTATACCTCTGTCTGCACCACAAGCTCGTAATGACACAGCGCCTCTATAATCCAAAGACAACGCAGAACCGTGTAAATTCAACCACAGTATGCAGAACCCTCCCTAAACATTAACACACAACTAATGACTTAAATAAAGTCGCCATGATGGAAACACGAAGAAAGAAACGTCAACTGCGCGCAATTATGTGTCTTGTGGTAGGATGTAGGAAGATTTTGGATTGGGAGATGCTAACAAAATTATATAAGAGATCCTAGAATAGTTTATAGGATCTCGTATATAATTTAATTACCTACACAAACATGTGTAGGTGTGTGGTGTGTGTGTATACTCCTTGTGTCAATATGACATAACACAGCTCACAAACTACAGTTATTGCATGAGAGCTATAATGTCATCCTAAATAATCCTCATCTGTGTAGCCTTTTTTCCGACTAAGTTGGGATTGTCTTCCAGTCTAACCGGATGCAGCTGAATATCAATTCAATTATAATTATATAATATTGTTAATCTATGGAACTCAGTTACTCCACGAAACGTATTATTTCCATGAGTCAGATAAGGCGCTTTGCAAATGGAGCAACTATTGCAGCAACTGGCAACTAGGTGTTTACATACATCTCGGGCTATTTGGTTGTAGCAACTGGCAAATTTTAAAGGAAAATTTCAAAAAGTTGATAGTTGCCTCAATTAAAGTTGCTCCATCTGCAAAGCGCCTAAGGAATCATTTAAAGCATAGCATAACGTTTGTATATATACCTTGAAGGGCTCGGCAGAAGTGTACCAATGTACACCCATATTTTTGGCCATGAAATAGGCAACGGGCACAAATCCACACTCCGGGATGCTATTGAGAAATTCCAGATGGAAAAACCTAATAACACTTGCAACCACTACTTTTACTTCAAAGCTTGGTGTGACTTGTTCTATAAATTATAAATTGACCAGTTCTTTGTAGATTGATTTTTTGTCTTCTGCGTTAGATACGTTTATTTTAGATACGTACGGTCCACTTCCAGCTGAAGAACCTAAATCTTTCCGCTTAAAAAAACTTACCTACTCTACTTTTAATGTCTGTCTACACTCTTGGTCACAGTTAATCGCGACAGACAGACTGCAATCGCACACGACGTCTCATTTTGTGTAGCGGTGTTAATATTGTATAGCTTTATCGTTTTATTATTTGCTTTTAAGAAGGCTACGGTAAGCAGAACGTCTTGTAGACGAGATACAAACAAAGCTAAATGAACTACCACATGTGGCAAATTAATTCGTATTCCTTTGGCGAGCAGTATCGATTTTAGGAAACTCTTTACCAGCTGTATTGCAATGCTGATGACTAAAATTGAGTGAGCAGACAGGTTGTGAAGACACCATCAACAAGCAAAAAGACCATTGTTGGATAGAGGCCTCCATGAAAAATCACAATGGCAATCCTGCGCTGTCCAATGGAAATTATGAAAACACTTTTATGAACTCAGCCTCAGCTTTACTACTTACTTTAGGACATAGCTGCTGCTCTCCAGGCTGCGCAACAACACCCTGCCCTCCGGCTTCCGCATCCGGTTTTTCCCAGCCACCTTTTTTAGGCGTCTGTCTATCTAGCTGGGGGTCGTCTCACACTGCGCTTACCGATACGTCTCCACTTCAGGACTCGTCAGCTCCACCGACCATCGGTCCTTCGATAAACATGACCAGCCCACTACCACTTCAGTTTACTTACTCGTTTGAATAGACTTTACCTATTACAAAATCTGTATCAGCATAGCTATTCACAACCATCCGACAGGCTGTCGTATCGAAAATGACAAATTTCGACAACCCGATTTGCCTTACTCCGGACTGCAAATAGCTGATGGAAGAATAGCGGTCTTTTATTCGATTTAGGGCTGATTTTTCCATCGCCAGATAACTTTTATTCGAAGAATAAAACTGACGTTTGACAGTTTTTGTATGAAATAACTGTCAACATTATTCCTCGAATAAAGTTATCAGATGATTGATAAATCAGCCCTTAAATTGACAAAATTCTCAGGTTTTGTACTAGTGAACAGCATTTAGAGCACTCCTACGATAACACTAATTGATGTTTCGATACGGTACGGAAGCGATGTAGGTGTTTAACCCAAAATAATCCTAAATATATATGCACAACGCAAGCAGAGATAATATCAAAAACAATAGTTTGCATAATACAAAAACGGACAGCTTATAAACAACGTAATGAAAGTTTACTGGTCATGCCCATGTCACGAGTGATCGAGTGACCTTTGTGTGTACTAGTGTATGATATCAACTGGGACAGTCTTTATTCTGATAGAAAAGGCATCACAGTTTAGCCAGCCAACAAAAAAAAAAATAAAAAAAGGAAATATGTTTATTTGCGGTAAACATGACGCAGAGAAAGTATTAAACGTAAAAAAGATCAAGTTGGCGGAACATATAATGCATCACATCCACGCAAAACTTGTCAGCCAAATGTAATAATAGAAGGGAACATTGTTGCAATGAGAAAAGAGAACGATCGGGAAGAAAAGGACATGAACTGAGGGCAAAAACAAGAGTAGAGTTTAAGCAACTAAAAGAATAACATGTATAGATTAGAAAGACAAGAGATGTGCTGCGCCGAAACCGAATACATTGGGATAAAGACGAAGATGATGATGAAGTAGGAAGGAAATTGTTACACAGTTTATTCTGTCGAAAATATTACCATGAAAACTTAGGTAATGTGAGCTGTCAGTCCACCCAGCACTTGTTTTGGATTGATGGAATACTAATTAGTTCCACACCAAAGGAAATGCATAAAGCATAAGCAGAAATAAGCATTAGTCACACCGGCTCATTTCAGGATGTTATCATTCATTTAGGTTGTTCCAAATTCATTACAAATCTTGAAATATATTTACATACATAAATGTATTGCATTCCACAACGTGTTAATATTAGAAGAGAAGCTCTCTCTTCGAATTCCCTGAAAAACGAAGAAAGAAGAGTAATTCTTCTTTAAATTTTAATAGCATTGAAATAATTTATATATTGGTTATTTTTGCTACCTATCTGTTTTTACAAGACAGTGTATGAGTTGTTTGGCTCCTAACACTTCTGAACTCTTCAAACTTAGAAGTTAAATATAGCATAAACACATTCACAAACAGAAAAAACCAATTCAGAATACACCCGCATCAGAAAACCACAACTGTCGACAGCAATTTCGTACGAATGAGGTTGGCATACACGTCTCAATCCTTCCAAATCTCTTCTAAACTGAACCTTATTGTCTTGAAATAAGGGTTATAGGTCGGAAGGTAATTTCGCATGTAATGGAAATCGTGAGGACATGTATACGTCTAGCACTTTGGAGTACTTTGCGACATTATGATTGTTGTTTGAGTTCATAATTGAGGCATATGGCGCTATTAGCTTGATTGTGAGCGTTGAAAATGAGGGATTATTTTGGAGATTGTGGTGTTTAATCGTTTTTTTTTATAGTAAATGGATATGTGACTTTAAAATATGCCAATATATAATTATATCTATATCTATTTATATCTATATCTATACATATTACAAAAGGGATTGAAGATTTTATATGAAGCCTGGCGTTAAACTTATATCTAACATCAATACAAATGGAAAACATACTAGGACCAACTCCCGTAAAGCGTCATGTTTCTGAAATCGTCAACATTCAAAGTTTATCGCGTGACATCCATAATTTTTTAACTTGTTTACAGATGCCAGCACATCAAGCTACTACAATCAGTCAAATTTCTTTAATATATTTTCAACTTTATTGCTAAAGCATAAGGTTCAAAGTTAATTATATAACACTTGAAGATTCTGTTGGAGCTGCTGAAGATTGTAAGACTATCTTTGCATTGTATAAACTCAATTTCCTTTGTATTGTATAATTGCATAGCACAGATGTGAGTTCTATGTATATACTATACACTATGTACCATTTACCGGGTAATGTGTCTTTCATTGACTTGAATGTGCCCTGGCGGCTGATAGTATGTCATGCTCACACAAATGTCTCGCTGACGGTGGCGTGTGTGTTGGATCATTTAGCTCCCTTCAAAATGGTTGAGCTGAATGGTGCCGATCTATGCGTCATGTTCGTGAACGGGCGCCGTCAGTTGGGGCTGGTCATATCACTTAGCTGCCTCGGCATATTTTTAATTATTTTAATATTGAATTGTTGCTTTCTTGCCATTTGTTGTACTCTGGACACTTTTAACGCGTACATCTTTTGTACATCGTTCTCACATATAATTATAAATTCACATTATTGATGTAACTAATATATTTGTACAACTATAATTTAAAAGAGTGTCCATGGAGTTTCTTGCCCGTTCTTCTCCATAGGTACCTACGCTTTGGAATGGGCAACTAGCTTCATATTTTCTGACTGACCGACTTTTTGACAATTCAAAAGTGCCTGTAAATGGTTTAATTGAAATAAATGTTTTGAGTTTGAGTTTGAGTTTGAATTGGGAAAATTTGACAGTTTCAGGTAGCTTGATGTGCTGGCGTCTGTACATTTTGTTGCCTATTAGATGTTTGAAATAATCACTTTGAATGTTTTCACGGCAACGTTTATAATTAACCCCCTTAGTATTTTGTAAATCAGTCATAGCCGAACTAATTAAGGGGTATTATTCAAAAAGAGATTATTAAAAGAAATTTCTCATCAAATCTATTTTCCCGAAAAGAGATATTTTAAAGAGCATAATAATACTCAATCCTAATTAATAGACAGCCACTAACCAACTACAAATCAAGACTACTAAGAAGAGACTTCCCAATAGAGTACAAATAAGTCAGCTTATTCGTAACCAGACCATACAGAAAACAAGTTCCAATATTAATCTACTCAACATGCATATAAAATCTAAATCAATATTAAACAGAATCGCAGACAATCTTCAAATCTCCAGACTGAATGAAATCTAATAAAGTCACTGGCGGCTGATAAAAATTCACTGAGACACAAGTATGAGAAATTATACGTAATGTTATCAAATGACGTGGAAAGGGAGTCGGTAAGCAGTGCGGATGTGTGGTTTCGTCTGTCTGGGGCATTAGGGAATCATTGAAAAGTATTTTCACTAACCATTTGCTAATGGTTCGACTTCCTACTTATGATGCACGAATTTGGCCGTCTATTGTGTTTCATTGTGGCCCACTTTTCCTAAATATTTTATAGTTTTGTGATAAGTATTTGGACTGCTGAAGGTTATCTTATTAAAAAAAACTTGTCTTGTTTATAACAGATTGACATAATATGTCATCATTTGCCTAGCCTTTTCCCAACTGTCATGAGGTCGGCTTCCAGTCTAACCGGAACCTGAATGCTAGTATTTTACATAGAGCGACTGCCTATCAGACTTCCACAACACAGTTACTGGGTAATACGATACCCCTTGGTCAGATTTTCGGGCTTCTGACGACCCGTACCGACTGACAAAGATCCACGAATATCAGCCGAAACCAACGGCTTAACGTGCTTTCCGAGCCACGGAGAGATATTAGTGTGTAAAGATGGTTACCCTTCCGCGGAGCAATCACGGCAAGCATAGCTTAACCTGATCGGTCGACCCGTGCGGCTGTATAATTTAGGCACATAGGTGTAAACATAAATAGTGAGATATTATAAGCGTAATTATAACATAACGAAAACATAAACATAATGAAATGACGTACAAGGGGAGTCGCTAAGCAGTGCAGATGTGTAGTTTCGTCTGTCTGGAGCTTTAAGGAATTATTGAAAGTATTTTTCACTGGGTTTCTATAACTTTGGTAAGTTGCCAATGATTCGGTTTACAAATTGGTAATGGTGCACGAATTGAATGTCCTCTCTATGTGTTTCTTTATGACCCACTTTCCCCAATTATTTCTTAGTCTTTCGATACTTTGGCTGTTTAAGTTTTTCTCATTGATAAAGCTTTTCTTACATAGGTACTTGTCTTGTTCATAGTAGTACGCGTGATAATGAGAAATTAAACGTACGTAATGATATAAAATTATATTGACGGGGGTTGGGGGGGAGGGGGGTGGTTTGTAAACGGTTTTTTTTTTTTTTTTTTTTTTTTTTCTCTCCAATTTTATCATGCGATCAGTCTTCTAGACTATAAGCAGATGAGATGACTCCATCCGTCGGCGTGTGGGGCACCACTCCCATTGGAGTTTGCCCTAACTCTTTAAGTCAATCTTCGGACTGACTGTTCTGGTCGAAGATGTCCCGCCGCTTTTTTAATCGGCGGATGCTTTCTGGAATAGTAAGCTGCCCCGCAAGCTTATTCGGATGCTTAAGTAGTCGGCATTTATACTTTTCTCCATGTGTATTTATTTCCTCGTTGACCATCGGAATATTGAGAATTTCATGGATCTCTGTTGTCTTGACAAACCATGGTGCGTTGGATATCTGTTTAAGGATGTAATTTTGTGCCCTTTGCACTTTCATTTTGTTGGAGGCACTGGCTGATCCCCAAAGTTGGATGCCATAGGTCCAGATTGGCTTTAATATGGTTTTATATATGAGGAGTTTATTGTCTATAGCCAGTTTTGAGTTTCTTCCCAGTAGCCAGAATAGACCTCTGTATTTCAGATTCATTTCATCCCTTTTTGTTTCGACATGTTTCCTCCATGTGAGCCTTCTGTCAAGATGCATACCCAGATACTTCACTGACTCGTGGTGCGGGAGTTGACTACCGTTTAAAGTGACCGGGTTACAGTCATTTTTACGGAGTGTAAATGTGATATGCACGGATTTAGATACGCTGGCGGCAATTCTCCATTTGTCAAGCCATTCTTCAGTTTCTTTTAAACTAGTTTGCAATTTGCGAGATGCTTGTGCTGGACATTTGTGCGAGGCAAGTAGGGCAGTATCATCCGCGAAAGTGGCAATTGTGATCTCGGGAATTTGTGGAAAGTCGGAAGTAAACAGGGTGTACAATACGGGTCCAATAACCGAGCCCTGTGGTACTCCTGCGGATATTTCGTGAAATCTCGAGGTGGATTGATTTTCCCTTACATGAAATATTCTGTTGGTAATGTAGGATTTTGTTGTAAAATCTATTTGGAAGATACTTTTTGTTAGGTTTTATGTCATTTGTAATGTCGATAAAAAGATATTCGAAATTTAATATGCTTGTAACTTGACGTTTGAATAGCAACCATCGTACAATGTTTTCTGAGTTTTTCTTTTCCTTTCTTATTTCCCTATTTCCACGAACGTGATTCTTCATATCTATTATCATACCTATTACAATCACAACACGTTATCAGCACGAAGCTCTGTATATTTTATCTACGATCGAATTTAAAAGGAGATTGGTGGTGAAAATATGTCGTCTGCAGTTTCTGGTATGTCACTAAATGGTATTCCGATACTTTGTAATAGAGAAGGATACACTGTGTGGAAATTTAAAATGAGAATGCTATTAATCCATGAAGGATTGTGGGAAACCATAAGCGGAGTAGTTGTCGAAGGCAATAAGACGGCCGACGATGTACGGAAGGATGAAAAGGCTCTTTCTAAAATATGCCTTACTGTGGATGGCGCTGCTATTTCTGTTGTTCGACCAGCTAAGACCGCAAAGCAAGCGTGGGATGCTCTTATGAAATCCTACGAGGATCGAAGTTTGGGTCGTAAACTGTCGTTGGAACGTAAGTTGTACAGGTACACCTTATCTGACTTTTCTAATTTAGAAGCTTACATAAATGCAATAACTACAACAGCACTAGACCTGGCCGATATTGGCAAAACTATAGAAGATAGTTCTTTAGCAGCTATTATATTGGGAGGTCTAACGTCTCGCTACGAGCCTATGATAATGGCGCTTGAGAATGGGAGCGTTGAAGTCACAACAGATTTGGTGAGGACTAAGTTGTTGAGTGAAATGACGAAGGAGACTAAAGATGATGTGGCTGCGTTGAATGCTAACAGGCAGGTTATTTGCTATCGTTGTAAGAAGCCAGGGCACAAGAGTCCTAATTGTCCTCTCAAAAAGAAGGAGAAAAAGGCAAAGGCGAGTTGCTCTATAGAAAATTGTTCTAAAGATAAGGGAATGAATGTTTCTAGTTCAGGGAATATGGATGCATGTGTCACGGAATTGGCTTTGGATGGTGTCAAGGAATTGGCTTTGTCTGCACCAAGTATTCAGATGTCTGAGAAGTGGATTATCGACTCTGGTGCGTCTACTCACATGACTCCACATGCTGAATGGTTTAATAGTTACCGACCCTGTGATGGGAAGATAACTGTAGCAAATGGTAAAAGTTTGCCGGCTGTGGGTTTAGGAGATGTTGCTATTGACACAAAAACCGATTTCAAGAAGATTAAAAATGTTGTACATGTTCCTGGCCTAGATTGTAATTTACTCTCAGTCAAAAAGGCAGTAGAGAAAGGTTTCTCGATTGTTTTTGATACGAATGGCTGTAATTTTTATTATTCTAATGATGTTTCTTTTATAAATGATCCTGTTTTACATGGTTCTATTTGTGGTGGATTGTACACTTTAGATTGTACAGTAAAACCGCAAGGTGTTTCAGCTTATAATGTTCACACTAATTTGTCCCAGTTTCAGCTTTGGCATAAGCGTCTAGGACATCTCTGCCGTATTGGTATGGATCTACTCAAAAAAGGTCTAGCTGTTGGTGTTGAGTATACTGAGGTTGACAAAGAACCATGCGTACCTTGTGTAGAAGGTAAGCAGGCCCGGAAGCCTTTCAAAGGGATAAAGTATAAGAAGGCTTCGTCACCATTAGAATTGGTCCATACGGACGTTTGTGGTCCCCTGACCACTGAATCTTTTAAAGGTAATAAATACTTTATTATTTTTGTAGATGATTATACACGTTTTATATCCCTTTATTGTATGTCATCTAAGACAGAAGTTCAGAAGTATTTTTGTGCTTTCCAAGCACTTGTTGAGAGACAGACTGGCAGTAAGATTCAAACCCTTCGGTCAGACAATGGTACTGAGTATGTCAACAAGGAGCTGACAGATTATTTGCAGGCTCAAGGGATTCGACATGAAACCTCTGTACCATACAGCCCTCAACAAAATGGGGTAAGTGAACGTTGCAATCGTAGTATTGTGGAGAAGGCCCGTTCCTTGCTAGCACATAGCTCTCTGTCGAAAGCTTTTTGGCAGGATGCTGTTGAGACTAGTGTTTATTTAAAGAATAGGTCACCTCATCGTGCACTTGATGGTAAGACGCCATATGAAATGTGGTGTGGTAGTAAACCCGACCTGTCTCATTTAAAGGTGTTTGGTTGCCGAGCTTTAGTTCACGTGCCTTCATGTCAGAGAACTAAGCTTGACATGAAAACTTCTGAACATATCTTTGTTGGATATTCAGACGATCCAAGGAGTTATTATTTCCGTAGCGCGGAAAACCCTCGGAGGTTGATTAAGTCACGGGATATTACGTTCTTTGAAAATAATTTTTCAGGATTGAAGGATAAATCTGTTCAGCCTGAAGTTGTTGTGAGCCCTAATGTCATTAATCTTTTTTCACAAACTTCTTCAGATACCACATCGCCACAGGAGATTTCTATCTCATCTGCTTCTATTTCTTCACCTACTTCAGAAAGTGTGGACATGGAGGTAGAGCAAATTGACGATTTTGTG
The DNA here is from genome assembly GCA_927399505.1 of Luperina testacea. Lineage (NCBI taxonomy): Eukaryota > Metazoa > Arthropoda > Insecta > Lepidoptera > Noctuidae > Luperina > Luperina testacea. Next base: position 4,637,152 of record OV656774.1, read on the forward strand.
GACGCGACTGATGAAGCTGGTGGGGTTGGCGACACAGAGTCTCTACATTCAGGTGAACAACGTGATCTGTCCTTGGTTCCTTCTGATGAACCCAACGATGTATGTCCTGAGAGAAGATATCCTAATAGAGTACGTAAACCTCCAGATTATTATTCATATGGCACTCACGGTGTTGATTTGTTGTGTGATGATCCGAAAAGTTATAGTGAAGCTATTAATAGCGATGATAAAGATAACTGGATTTCCGCAATGAAGAATGAGTACAATGCCTTATTGAAAAAGCAGACTTGGACATTAGTGGATAAACCAAATAAAAAGGTTATACCATGTAAATGGGTATTCAAGGTAAAGAGGGACGCGAACGGTGCAATAGTTAAGCATAAGGCGCGACTAGTTGCGAAAGGTTTTAGTCAAGTTTGGGGGACTGACTATAACGAGACTTTTGCCCCTGTAGTTCGAAATTCATCTCTACGTACGCTTATAGCGTTGGCGGCAGAAATGGATTTAAAGATCCAACACATGGATGTTGATACCGCATTCCTCAATGGGGACTTAGAGGAGGAGGTGTACATGCAACAGCCTGAGGGATTTGCTGAGCGCGGGGCAGAAGGTAAAGTCTGTTTGCTCAGAAAATCAATTTATGGTTTGAAGCAGGCAGCTCGAGCCTGGAATATCAAATTGCATCAAGTTCTATCGAAAATTGGCTTTTCACGAACATCTGCGGAATCATGTGTTTACTTGAAAAAGTTTGGTAATGAAATCATAATACTTGCAGTCTATGTTGACGATCTACTTAATTGTCTTTTACAAAGAAAAATGTTTGTTTGACGCTGTCAAAAATGACTTAGAAAAATTTTTCTCGCTAAAAGATTTAGGTGCATTATCATATTGTTTAGGCATAAATATTAACCGTGTTGACGATAAAATCATGGTCAGTCAGAAGACCTTTATTCAGGCAGTTTTGGAGCGGTTTAATATGAGAGATTGTAAGGAGATGTCTACACCTTTGGAGAATAACAAGTTGGAGAAAGGTAATCCATCATCTCTTGGTGAATATCCTTACCAAAACTTGATAGGATGTCTCATGTACCTAGCTGTGAATACGAGACCCGATATAGCTTATGCCACAAGCTATTTAAGTCAGTTTAATAACTGTTACGATAAGAGGCATTGGTTGGCCGCTAAAAGAGTGTTACAGTATTTGAAGGGTACTATGGATTACTGTATTACTTACAGGAAAGTCGGTAGACGTTTGTGTGGATTCACGGATGCTGACTGGGCGAACTGTGTACATGACCGTCGGTCGTACACTGGTTTCTACTTCACGCTAGCGGGCGGACCTATTAGCTGGGAGTGTAAGAAGCAGCCGACGGTAGCCTTATCGTCTACAGAAGCTGAGTATATGTCCTTAACCAGTTCTGCAAAGGAGGCTATTTTTCTCAGACGGTTAGTGTGTGACATTACTGGTTTTTCTGATAGGGTGTTGCTATACAACGACAGTCTAAGTGCACAGAAACTTGTGCTAAATCCAATCCACCACAATAGAACCAAACACATTGATACGAGATATCATTTTATTCGTGAAAAGGTTACTGAGGGTGTTATAAATATAAAGTTTATACCTACGGATAAAATGACAGCCGATGTTTTAACCAAGCCCTTAAGGCGCATAGCTCATCTTAGGTGCGTTGTTAATATGGGTTTAGTGATAAACAAGTAGAATAATCTTCTATTTATTTATTTTTCGTCGGTTTATATTTTGTATTTGTGTTTAGTCTGGTAGTAATGTTTTATTATTTTCTATTGTGTTTAGCATTACTACTTTATCTTTTTATTTCCATTAAGGGCGGATGTTGTAAAATCTATTTGGAAGATACTTTTTGTTAGGTTTTATGTCATTTGTAATGTCGATAAAAAGATATTCGAAATTTAATATGCTTGTAACTTGACGTTTGAATAGCAACCATCGTACAATGTTTTCTGAGTTTTTCTTTTCCTTTCTTATTTCCCTATTTCCACGAACGTGATTCTTCATATCTATTATCATACCTATTACAATCACAACAGATTTTAATACACCATAGAATGTATGTGGTAATAAGGTTTTTATTTTGAATAACAATCCTTTGTGCCAGACTCTGTCGAAGGCCTGTTGTATGTCGAGAAAAGCAGCCGAGCAGTACTCTTTTTTCTCAAAGGATTTCCTGATCGTCCTGCACACTCTATGGACTTGCTCTATGGTAGCATGTTCTTTCCGAAATCCGAATTGGTGATCTGGGACAATGGACTTTTCTTTGAGGACATGTAACATTCTATGTAGTAGGGACTTTTCGTAGAGCTTAGACATTGTCGGTAAGAGACTGATTGGTCTATACGAGGTGACATCATGTATAGGTTTACTAGGTTTGTGGATCATTATTATCTGTGATACTTTCCATATGTCTGGGAAGTAGCCTACGCGTTGAATGGCATTGAAAAGTATAGTCAAGTACACAAGTCCCTTGCGAGGCAATTCTTGAAGTACTTTTTTGTCGATAAGATCATAGCCCGGGGCCTTGTTGTTTTTCAATGAATTTATATTCCTATGAATCTCTTTAGGCGTTACCAATTTCAAGGGTAAATCCAGTTGAAGATCTTGGTTGAGGACAAGGTCGATCTCAGATTCATCCGCGTTTGGTCTCGGGTTATTGGGCATAAATACATTGCTAAGATGGTTCGCAAATGCATCAGCTTTGTCCTGTTCAGTTCTTATCCAAGTTCCGTTATGGTTCCGAAGCGGTGGTTTGTGGTGCAAGGGTCGATCCAGGTTTTTACAGGCCCTCCATAATGAATAGTCGGTTGTTTTCGTAGCTGAGAGACCTTCCAAATACGTATTTAGAGCGGCATCATCTGCTTCAATTATAAGAGTTTTTAGCTCTAAAATAGCTTTGTTTAATTCTGTTTTGTCATTTGGGTGCCTACTTGTGTGCCATATTCGCCGTAGTCTTCTTTTTTCCATTATTTTTGTCCGTATTGTTTCCGAATATACTTTGCTTTGGTGTGAACGTTCTTTGTCTTCTGGTGTTGACCTCCAACAACTTTCCTGGATCACCGAGGTTATATTTCTCGCAGCTACGTCGATGTCCGACTCAGTTTTCAATGGTATTTTGAGGTTGATTCCATCTTCGACCAATTCCCGAAATGAATACCAATCTGTGTGCCTGTTATATAATTTAGGGTTTTTCTCTCTGTTTAGGACCGTGGTGCCAATCGTCAGTATTACCGGAACATGATTAGAGTTGGCGTCCAGGCTTGTCTCTACACGGTGAAAAAGACTGGATAGCCCCTTTAAAGTGAAAAAATCTATGACATCCGGCAGTTTATTTGGGTCTGTGGGCCAGTTGGTTGGGTCTGTTGTAGAGATTGTTCTGAGATGGTTTGTGTCTATACTCTTTTTCAGCTCTCTGCCTCTTGTATTAGTAAGTCTGGAGGCCCAGTGAACATTTTTTGCGTTCCAGTCACCTCCAGCTATAAAGCGGGTGCCTAGGGTGTTAAAATACTCATTATATTGTTCCTCTTTCAGTTTGTGTTTAGGAGGGCAATAGATTGCAGATACATTAAATGTACCATTTCGATCTTCTATTGCGATGGTTGCTGCTTGTATGTACTCAGTTTTGAATTGAGGTTGTTCATGGTGTCTGATATTAGACTTCACTACTATAGCCGCTTCGGCGTGTGCAGTCCCGTCTGGGTGATCTGTGCAGTAGATGTTGTAATTCTGTATTTTAACACTGCTGTTTGCGGTTGTATGAGATTCTGATACTAGCAGTATATCTATGTTGTGGGTGTGTAATAGGACTTCTACCTCTACTTTATTTGGTGATAGTCCCGCTGGGTTCCATGTAGCTATCTTGAGGGAAGTCATTATGACATCTTAGAGACAAGGGTCGTTATGAGATTGATTAACAGGCTCATTTGTTGTAGGATTAGATCAAATTTTTCTGCTTGTTTTAAAAGCATGTTTTCTATGCTTTGTGATTTGCTTTTTGTGAGAACATTCACATCCTCGGGGATTTTATCGGCTTTCGTTGCTTCAGCATATGACTTTCGTGTGTTGTTTGGTTTCGGCCGTGCGTCAGTTGGAAAGGTTGTAAACGTGGGTCCGGTCCATTTATTTGGAAGGGATGGGTAGTTTTTCTTTAGTGGCTGGGCCCTGTCATCAGCATCTTGTTTCGGGTTTTCTCTGGCCTTAATGTGTGGTTGTAAGTTTGACTTTCTTGCTAAAATTTCTCTGTATACTTCGCACCCTTTGAAATTTGCTGGATGAGCGCCTTGACACAGAGCACATTTTGCTGGGGTGTTGCGATCCTTCTTTGGGCATTCTGATGTTTTGTGTGATTGTGCGCATTTCACGCACCGGAAGGGCCTCATACAGTAGTTTTTAGAGTGTCCATACTGCTGGCATCTTTGACATTGCACTACTGAATTTCGTTTTCGTGGGTCTTCTATAGTTACAGACTGATGGTGTATGTATTTAATATCTTTTATAGCCTTGTTGTTGGGACTGAGTTGGAGGTTGACAAAGAATGTAGATGTTGGTTTCTTTTCTGGGCCATACTTTACATTTATTATCTCCCCAATCACCGTATTTCCTGTCTCTTCCAGGGTTTCTTTTATCACGCTGCTTGGTGTAGTATGGTGCAGGTTTCTTATTACTATTCTACAGGGTCGCTTGTCCTTCCTGTTAAATGTATGTCCAATAAGTCCTCTTTGTCTAACGATATCTATTGTGGTTTTGTAGACCTCTACACTGGCGCAATTAATTCGAAGTTGGTTCTGGTTAATGATTTTGTAGGTGAAATCTGCTTTGTTTATGACACTCTCTAGGAGCTCAGTTAGCTTGTTAAGGTCTTCGATGCCATACAGGATTATCGGTGGCGGCTTTACAATTTTTTTAACTGCCTCTGCCTGTGCTATTGTTGTGTCTTCTTCCTGGTCTACCGGGAGTCCACTGAATGTGTTGGTAGTGATTATTCTCTCGGGAGATGGTGAAGACACTTTCTTCCTTTTGGCATTTCTTAGGACTGGTGCTCTCTGCCAGGAAGGAGGATTGGCGTCTTTGTTGTCTGTACTATTTATTGTTTCATTTTGCTGTGTGTTTTCGGTATATATTTCAACGTTAGTATCCCTTATTGAGCTAAGTGATAAACTTCTTGGTCTATTCTCAAATAGACCTGGATGGAAGGCTTGCTGGACCAGCTTCTTATTACTCTTGCTTTCTTTAAGACCAGTAGTATTTACTGGTAAGGGGGCCTGGGTACCCACCCTCTTACAGTTTTCGGTAACCAATTTCTCACTCACAGGCCCGGGTACCTGTGAGCGCCGGGGGCTAGCCGGTTTGCATGGCAGAACATTCTCATTATTTTTACTCATTTCATTTTAATAGTTGGGAAGATAGTGAAGCGCTTTCCCAAGGCACTGCACATCATAATTTCGGGGTGACGCCCTAGCCTTTGATGAACCAACATCTCTCTACAAGGCAGTAGGTGCTGGTTTTGGTATCGAAGTTAGCATCTTCTGAGCTGGTTACAATTTCGGGGTAACGCCCTAGCCTTTGATGATCCAACATCTCTCCACAAGGCAGCGGTTACAGTTTGATTTCAGAGTTAGCATCTCCTAGACCAAATGGTGTTCCAACTCTGGCGAGTTGAGGTCTCCTGCTGTGGTTGTGTTATTTTTATATGTCAGGGTTTTCTTCCCCTAGCCAGTTTGTTCGGTTACATGCCCTCATTGGTGCGCAAGCACACCGCCGACGACAATCGGGCGCCGAAGGCTCGCCCTCGCGCTTCATACTTGGCTACTACAGGTCACGAGGTAGATGGAGTGTGTGAAGCTCGTTACGGACCGCAGCATTGCCCAGGAGGGACGACCCACAAAGATTGAATTATGTGGGTCCATCACTAGACCGCGGCGGCAGACTAGCGATGGCGTGGACGTGTATGAAGCACTTGTCGGTGAGCGCCTAATAGCCTAGCTTCACACACCTAGGCGTGCGCTGTTGGCAGCTTAGCATTTTCTAGGTGCGAGTTCCCTGGCCGAAAACCCGCCCCACTAAGACCTACACCGACCCTAACCCCCCCAAAAACAAAAACACTCTGTACACGCGTACTTGAAGGACAGCAATGTCGGAATTTATTTAATTAAATAAATTAGAATTAATTAAATAAATAGAGTATCAATTTACGATTTTTAGTGAATATTTTAATATAAAAAAAAATAAAAACATTTTATTTTCGAATGGTAATATTTTTTTTAGCATGTATGGATGCTATACTATTGCGGGTTAACGGGAACGCCCTCTGTTAGTTAACATACTGTATATTGTATATAATTATTTATTTAAACTTTTCGGACAAAAAGGTACAAAGGCGGACTTAATGCCTTGGGCATCGGCGGCAAAAACTAAAATACAGATCCAAATACACCGACTTCCGAAATTAAAGTTATTTTTCACGTAGTGTTTTTTTTTGGAAGTCGGTTTTTTTTATAAATAGTTTTTTCTTTCATACTTCTCTATTAGTCGCATTTTGTTGGTCACTACCTTTCTAACCATATCATCATAGTCTTAGACCAAATAAAAAACCAAGACAAAGGGCTGTCAACAGTAAAGTGAAGCCGGTTTCGTAAACATAATTATGTGCACATAGTGAGGTGTAGTTTGATTGTAAATGGTTGTAAATGTGTACGTGTGAGCGTGTATGCACAGAGCGGAGGTGTAGTTTTTGCATGCTTCACTGTATTGTTCGCAGCCCTATGTCTTGACTCTTTTTTGGCCTGAGATCATAGTATTATAAAAATAATTATTGACTAAATTAGTCTACCGAATCTGCCAACGCTACAAAAAGCAAATATTCGTTCACATTATCGGTGCATCGGGAACATTTGAAATATTCATATGTAACAAGAAAGCATTAATGTTCAATGAACGTTTTATCATGCGAGCTTCACTGGCTCTCCCGTTCTCTGCCAATTTGCAAATTGTGATAACATTCATATAAGTATATTTACAGAGCAATTTGGTTTTAATGGGTGCCTTATTCTTGTTTCAACTGTGGTCTTTGGTTGTATGATAATGATGTAGGTAACTAATATTTTGTAACAATATCATTTAAAAGAGTATAAACTGTAGCGGTATCTATAACGCCACAAGCAAAACAACGCGTCATACTGACGTAACGCAAAATCCTGCATCGCGCAAGCAGAGTTTACCGCGCAACTAGCATAGATACAATAATACGGCCTGAAATGAAACATCGGGCAGTTGCCCGCCAGACACAACACCCGTCTGGTCGGAGGATCCTCCCTTTTCTATAGAGTATGAGTGAACTTTACACTCTGTTTCCTCATACCTCTTTAAAAAGCCTATAATGTTCCCACTGCTGGGGCACAGACCTCCTTTCTTAGAGAGAGAGAGGGCTGTAATCTACCATGCGGACAGTAGTGCGGGTTGGTAGACGCCAGTGCGGGTTGGTAGAAATCAAGAAGAATCTGGTAAAAATCTGCTGTTTCATACATTTTTGTATTAAGCAGCTGATTTTTTTTTCGTGATTTTAGAGTTGGTCCCATAGTGAATGTTGTTCAGTTCGATGGTCTAAAGCATCACTTAAATTTTTTCGGGTTTAATTTTTTAACACCTTGTCTAATGAAAGTTAACACTAAGGAAGAACTTTTAAAAATATACTCGTATCTCCAAAAATGGGTTAAATAGGGGATGATAATTTGTATGGAAGTTCGTAATTTTTTGTCGATTGGAAATCCCATCGAGCAAACGAGAAATCACTACCGAGTATCATTAAGAAAGAAAGAAAGAAAATACACTCATTTAGCACAGACTAAAAGACACACAATACACCAGATAGTTAGATAACAGTCGAACATCAGATAAAAACAAAGATAAAAATAAAAAGTCCAAGTCCGATGTAAGAAATTAGCAGGAAAGGGTGATTTCATTTCATTCGTTGATTTCATCTCATTGTTTTCACGCACTTAACATAAGAGCTTCTTAAAGTTAAGTTACACAAACACTTTCACCAAGTTATCAGAAATCAATCGTACACGCCGAAAATTAAAACAAAAAAAGCTTTTAAATTATCACCCGCACTCAAATTCGGATACATCTCCGAGTAAAATCACTTTACACCACATTATCAAACAATTGGAAATGATTTCAGCATCCTCTAAGTAACACATTGTATGCTTCCCTTACGCTCGAGCCTTAATAAATAAATTAACAGAATGAGCTTAGTCATTCGTTCGTATTCATTAATTAAGATCACACGCGAGGCTTATACCAATCTTGAGAACAATTGGCTTCATACTTGGGGTAGGGTGACCATGGAATTGTTTAGCAGAGGACAATGATTAATTATTTATTAAACAAAAAAAAAACGTGTGGGTTTGGGGGACCCCCGGCAGAGACGAAGTTCAAAATGGAAAACCAAGATGGCGAAATTTGAAAATATGCGTAGCCGCCATCTTGGATTTTAATTTTGATCTCACTATCGGCTTCAGCAAACTCGAAAACCATGAAAAATATTTCTCTCTGACTATCTGTATTGTACCTATGTAATAAAAATTCTCATAACGCTTTTTTGTTAACGTGACGATTTCTCCCAGTTTACTAATATCGCAAGCTCCGTTAAAGAACTTCGTTCCAAAAATAATCCCAAGCTTCTCTCATGTAGTCAAATGGTTTTTTTTTACTATTGAATTCTGTTTTCGATTCATTAATCTAAAATTTTAAGAAATAATAAATTTTACTTAATTTTAGAAGTAGTTTCTTATAATACTCGTAGTAACTTTGAACATAATATGTTGAAAAAGTCTTCTTGTGAAAGCTATTTAGTTTGGACATGTTTATTGTGCCTTCCAAAAACAAAAGTGTATAAGATTTTACTCAATGCCATGAACACCTATCTACTGATGAAATAATTTAGTGATTCTTTTGCAGCATACTCAACACTTTTCATACATTTCGACCAACAAGCAACTTAACAAAATATCTAAAAATGTCAAATTAAGATGGTAACACGACACTCAAAACAACGAGACGTGTATTACTCTTACTCAAACTTTTGTATAGAATTTGTGGAAAGAAAGGAGACGGGCCCGAATGGAGGGGGGAGGGGTAGGGCTTAAGGGGGGATGCTAATGATAACACACTCACACACAATTTCTTTTGTTCCCAAGCCACAGTTGCAAGAAACTGGAGTGTTCTTTATCTTACGTTTTGAGTATTCAAGAAAGTTTGAATCTCTGAATGGCAATGAGAGAAAACACACAGAATGTACTTGGTTCACTGCAGAATATACAACGTATAAACAACAATACGACAATAAATGAAAACAGTGGCAAAACTAATGCATAAAGGTATTTTGGAACTCAAAGTCACAAATGAATCAATCAATTCAGTCTATTGCAGTCCACTGCTGGACATAGGCCTCTCCCAGGCTGCGCCACAGCACCCTGTCCTCCGCCTTCCGCATCCAGTCTGTCCCAGCCACCTTCTTTAGGTCGTCTGTCCATCTAGCTGGGGGGTGACTCCATTTCAGGACTCGTCTGCTCCACCGGCCACCGGTCCTTCTACAAACATGGCCAGCCCACTGCCTCTTCTATTTGCTTACTCTGCAAGCTATGTCAGTAACAAATCAAATGTCTGTATCAAATGAATAAATAAAGGCTCCTCGGGAGACGCTCCGGGCGTCGGGAGTCGCGCGACGACTCCCGGCCACCGTAGGCGCGGGCCTCCGGGCGGAGAGTAATGGGTAACTCACCGTCCGAACAGGACCAGGCCCGTGCCGGACGGCGCCTACGTGTTCCACGCGTGCCTCAAAGAGATGTCAGCATCAACCGAAGGGGCCCGTCAGGGCCGAAGCCTGCCGGGTTACCGCTGACCCGGAACATAAAGGGCTAACTAAGGAAGGAACACGAGTGGGTTTTAGTCAGTAAGAGTCTGACACTCCCTTCCGCTCCACCCAGAGCGGGAAGGGTCATTTGATGATTGCCCACCTGAAAAAAAAAAGTCGCGACGCGTGATATAATCACGCGCGACACAAAGGCACCGCTCGTAGCGCGACTAGCGCTGCCTTTGTGTCGCGCGCGATTTTATCGCGTGTCGCGTCTGTTTGAAGGAGCTTTAATACTTATTATGACTTCACAATAGGTAGCTAGCACAGCACTATCCCCAAAATATACAATCTTTATCATCACACCTTATCCAAAAAACTTGCTGAAAAAGAAGGCTCGGTAAACAAAAACCGTTCCCCCGTCGCAGTCAGCAACAATGCTTAATAATGGTTTCGCGAATTTTGCAATACATTCATTAGAGCCTTTTGTTCATATATTTGGGGGTAGACAAAAATTATAACATACAGTGCATTGTGCGGAAGGCGACGCGGAATAAGTGGCGAATTGGGATAGGGTTGGCGATCGTACAATTTTTTTTAAACCTAATTTGAGAAAAATATATTTTAAGTAGATAGTACAGACGCCAGCACATCAAGCTACCCGAAACTGTCAAATTTTCCCAATCAACTTTGAACCTTATGCTTTAGCGATATAGTTAAAAATCGATTAAAGAAATTTGACAGTTTATAGTAGCTTGATGTGCTGGCGTCTGTACATAGTTACTAGTATTCATCATCATCTGCCTAGCCTCTTCCCAACTATGTTGGGGTCGGCTTCCAGTTTAACCAGACGCAGCTGAATACCAGTCCCTATGGAGCGACTGCTACCTGACCTCCACAACTCAGTTACTGGGTAACACGATAACCTTGGTAAGCTATTACTACTCACTACTTTAAAATGTCCTTAACTGTTATCGCAGACTCAAATATTCATATTCATATTATAAAATTATAAAAATAAAAAAAATATATATATAAATATTCATATTCATATCAAATATTCATATTCATATGCGTTCCATAATGTTGTAGAGGTGTTACAATGGCTTAAAGCTAAGGTACAATTATGGACCCTGTAGGGCACAGCAAAGGTATAAAATGTAATCTTTTCTCATAATTCCGGAAGGGTTAGGCAGAAGTGTAGAGTTGTACACCCACATTTTGCCAGTTATGTGTAAGTCACGTTGCGTTGTGCATTTTTCCATGTATTCTAACAATGATTTAATTAAAGTACAAAAGATATATAGCATTCTCGTTAACATTTTCCCTTATATAACCTCACTAGCAGCGCCCCGCGGACACCCGCATTAACCTCGATCCCGTGGAAATATCGGAATAAAATGTATCCTATGTATTAATCCTGATTATAAGCTACACGTGTGCCAAATTTCATTTAAATCCGTTCAGGACTTTTTGCGTGAAAGACCCACAAACATACAAACACATTCACAAACTTGCATCTTTTTATTAATACTGTGCTTTTTTCTTTCTCGACAACCCTAGCGTACGTCGCCCAAGATTTAAATGCGCCGAGGCGTCTCACGTTAATGCTAAGAAAACACGAGTCTATAGGGTGCTCTCAATTCATTCGCCAACGGATAAACAAAATTGTTTCTGTGCCTCCAACTCAAGACAGTCATATGTTCTGGAAAATTTGGTGAAAACAAATGAAGACCGAGGTGTTTGTGATCTTCTTTATGTTTTGTTGTCACTCTACTTTTGTTCTTACATTTTATAATCTGCTATTATAAAATTTAATTTATATTTTATAATTTACTAGCGACCCACGGTTTTTGCGACTTGACAAAACATCGAGATTTCTTTATATATGAAAGCTTATTAATGTATTATACTCAGAAACCTTCCGGACTAGATAAATTCTCTAAATAATAGTGGAAACTTAATAAAAATCCGATGCGTATAGAATAACAACGCGGTAAAAGAGATAGACTCGTTTTCGTGTCTGTCTGTTTCGCGACTATAATTTTTAATGTGTAGATATAGATATAAATATAGATGACTAGCAGCGCCCCGCGGTTTCACCCGTATAAGTGTCGATCCCGTGGGAATATCGTGATAACAACTATCCTATGTCCTTCCCCGGGATGCAATCTATCTCTCTGCCAAATTTTATCGAAATCCGTTCAGTGGTTTAGGCGTGAAAGGGTAACATACAGACAGACAGAGTTACTTTGGAATTTTTAATATTAGTATGGATTGAATTGAAACTTAGTAGAAGATATCTTTTTGAAGAAGCTCTTCCGGGGAAGCATTACCACAATTTTTACTTCTGCTGTCAAACAGCCTTGCAGTGTACAGCTTTGAAGGATAGGTATGAGCGTTTGAATAGGTATATGTGAAACATGACAGAAATATTTGTCTCTGGCGATGGCAACAAACCTGTAAATATGTGAGCACCATGTATCTATCACATAATTGATTTACCTGTAATTGCTTAATTTTTAATTCTTTTTATTATTTTTTTGGGGTAGACTTTTATTCTAGGTGCATCGTCTTCACATATAATTATATTATGTATACAAAACCTTGTAAAACATTTTAAAAGAGTAACGGTGGAGTTTCTTGCCCATTCTTCTCCATACGAAAACTACCTTTTGGAAGGGGCGACTAGAATCAATTCAATTTTACTGTAAGTTTTGACGTTCAAAAGTGCCTTTAATGTGCCTATTTGAAATAAATGATTTGACTTTGACTTTGACTTTGACTTGTGATGCCACAGGCAATGCAGATGTCCATACAAAGCACTCACCGCCTTTTTGACCGCCTGTTCGTTTGCCAACTAAAGACTGTAATGTGTATGTTTTTACATGCTTTTTTACTTACATTTTTGTGACAATATTAACCTGTAAATTTTAAGCATTAGTCCTCCCTAGGTAGCTTCATACTCATTTCCTGGAGGCTTATCATATCTTTTACCTGTAATTCATGTTATTTAAGTTTTTCTGTAGATTTTTATCTCTTGAATCTTTGTTTACCTTTGTAATTTCAGTTAGTGACAGGCCTAGTTTTATTTTTAATTTATTACTGGAGCTAGTTGTAGGACGTATAGGTAAATCACATCGACCTCATTATTTTTTACTTTTTATTATGTTCTAGAATTTCTTTTCAAATGTTTTGTTCTAGAATTGATTTTCAAATGTTAAAAAGTCGATGTCAGGAGCCTGGTGGTGAATTTGGTCAGTCTACGTTGGGAGCTCAGCTCGGCCACAAGCTCGGGAAAAGTAGGAGTGTTCTTGGAGGGCAGTTTCCCTCCTACAGCCGAAGCGACTATGAAGACGCTGTAGCAAGGCGACTCCGCACCGGGCTCTTCGGGTTGCACGGCTTGAGGGTAGACGTCCCTCGGCCCTCCTCTACGGCTTGAGGGTAGACGTCCCTCGGCCCTCCTCTACGGCTTGAGGGTAGACGTCCCTCGGCCCTCCTCTACGGCTTGAGGGTAGACGTCCCTCGGCCCTCTACGGCTTGAGGGTAGACGTCCCTCGGCCCTCTACGGCTTGAGGGTAGACGTCCCTCGGCCCTCCTCTACGGCTTGAGGGTAGACGTCCCTCGGCCCTCCTCTACGGCTTGAGGGTTGACGTCCCTCGGCCTCCTCTACGGCCTGAGGAGTGACATCCCTCGGCCCTGCTCTACGACCTGAAGACCGAGGTCCTCCTTCGGCCTTCTACAGCCTGAAGCTGAAGTCCCTCGGCCACTAACAGACCAGAAGCCCGCTTTTCTCCAGTTCTATTTTGTTCTCATTTTTATTCACCCCCTAGGCCAGTTAATAATAAACTCTTATAGCTCGTCCTCTTATTTCTTTTAACAGTGCTCCCCTCCAAATTGAAAGTTAGGTAGGTGAGTGCTCACAGTGTGACTACAGTTTCTTGGAATCTACCCAGGTAACTGTAACGTTACAAGACGTACCCAGTAACTTGGTTGTGGAGGTCAGATAAGCAGTCGCTCTATGGAAAATACTGGTATCACGCTGCCTCCGGTTAAACTGAAAGCCGACCCCGACATAGTTAGGAACAGGCAGATGATGATAACGTAAAAAAACCAGGAATTATTGATTCAAGTAAGAATATGTGTTAGTGTTTCAAGTGGAAATATCTCATTGCGGTTAAAGGGAAAACCGTCTTGTTGATGCGCAATAGTATTGAAATAGTGTTAGATAATTAGGTACCAATGAACTAAATAATTAATACTGAACGGTTACCTTACCACAATGATGGAGGAAAATGCAGAACGTAAAAGAAATATACCAGTGCATTATTGTTATTTAATTATTATTAACAATAAAATATGAATGGACTGAGTTAATTAGGACACTACTATAGGACTAGAAATAGGGACCAATTAGTTCCACCATGTCTTACACTGGCTAAAGTAGACACATCCTTCATGGGGTACTGTTTAAAATGTTACAATAAAACTCCTCCCCACATAGGTACTTATTCTAACTGAATGAAACGAAATTTAAATCTTGATACGTTTAAATTCTAAATTCATTGCAATAGAACGGTTACGTTGAAACAAAACGATTTTTAATTTATACCCTCTGGGAGAGTAAAAGATACCTACACTATGTACTTGAATATATAATTTAACAGAGGAAGAATCAGTGATCTAATGTCCTAAAGCAGAAAAATATAAAGTTAATAATATAGTAATAGTGTAATGTACGTTAAAATTGCTAGTTTTCACTTTTAGCGGCGCGGCGCGGCGGCACTTTTCACAAATTGCGGATTGCTTGCTTCCGCTACTCGCCGATAGATGGCAGTACAATGCTCGTTCTGAAGTTTTTACGTCAAATGCAGTATTCGGTAGTTGTTGCCTGTTGATTAAACCTTTTGATAGATGTAACAGTTTATTAAAATAAGAATATGAATTAAAATAAATGATTCAATACATTTAGTCTTAAAATTTTTCATTAATATTTTGTAGGTCAGTCATGCAAGGAGGTAGATCATGGGGATCACTGCCCAGGATTCAGGATTCCAGAGGCTAATTTAATTCACCTAACTTATAGACGTTGAGTCATATTCATTGGTAGTCTTTTGATGCTATAAGCTGATATTGTAAGAAAAAAATAATAACCATTGCATCTGGGGAAAATGCCGTCAATCTCTTCTATAATCTCGTCTAAATAGTACCTACACATTAAAGTCACTTTTTACCCGACCACGGCGAAGCAAAAAGGAGGGTTATGATTTTGATCGGTAAGTATGTATGTATGAGTGTCTGCTCTTGTGACCATTTTCATCCATTTATTATAACAGAAAGACGTCCACTGCTGGACATAGGCCGTCCCAAGCACCGCCACTTCGACCGGTTCTGCGCTTCCCGCATCCAGAGTGACCGCTAAGTTCTTTTTAACTGCATAATGGAATTTGTTGCGATTTTCACAATACTTTAGAGAATTTATCCCGAAAGGTTTATGTGCATAACATATCAAGATAAGATACAATACAGGGTGGTAGGGACATCGAAACAACCTCTTATCATGGATACATGATTCTGAAATTTTGAAAATTTTCAGCGGTTATTAAAAAACAAACTAGCTTTGCCATACATTTTGACCAAAGTCAAAGTCAAAGTATTTATTTCAAATAGGCACATAAAATGCACATTTTGAACGTCAGAAATTACAACAAATATAATTGATTCTAGTCGCCCATTCCAAAAAGTAGTTTTCGTATGGAGAAGAATGGACAAGAAACTCCACCGTTACTCTTTTAAAATGTTTTACAATATTTTGCATACATTAATTATATAATAATAATATGTGAAGACGATGCACCTAAAATAAAATTACTATACCACAATAGGTAAAAGAATTAAAAATTAAACCATGACATATATAGGTAAGTTAATTATCTGATAGATACATGGTGCTCACATATTTACAAACATGGTAAAAGTAAACGATTTTCATTTAAATAAAAAAAAAATAACAAGTAATAAATCAGGGTGTGAGATAAGTAGTTACAGAATGTAAATCAATTTAAATAAAAAAAAAGAATAAATTTACAATTAAATTAGCAACCCGTTTGATTTTGTCTAGACTCTAGATTGTCCTATGGAGCAGGACCAGCATGTTTCCAAGCGTTCTTATCTTGGATATAATCTTCTAATTTATAGTATGCTTGTTTACAAAGTGTACGTTTAATCGTTTAATCGACCGCGAATGTATTGCACTTTACTATGAAACAGCTTTTTATTTTATTCTTGATAACGGACGAAAAGTTTCTACGCTAGGGGCTTTCGAATCATGTGCTGAATTCATGCTTTCAGTTTGTACGTCGATGGCTGCCTGTATTTTATTTTCTCAAAAATAAAACAAGAATAAAAACGTGTTACATTACAAAGAAATCTTGATTTTTTGTCTAGTCGTAAAAGCAGTCGGATGGATCGCTAATATTAAACAGTTCAAATCCTAAAAACACAGATCAAATCGAACACAAACAAGCATTCAAACAAAACAAAAGACAAAACAAAACACAATCAAAGATGTCCAATTAACAAATCTATACAGCCAGTCATAACAGATGATAACAAAGATAATTACAGAATAATAATCTTACAATAGTGTGTTGACGTCTTATTAAACTTTGATATGCATGATTAGAAGAGTAAAACATGCCGTAGCAGGTGTGTTAAAAAGATAAGTAGTAGATAGTTCCTATTTTGAAATTTTTTATTCTAATTGACATTTTGTCATACTTTATTATTTTTAACATTTTTGTAATTCAATTCTGTAATTCTTTTTGTAATTCTAATGATCTAACATTTATAATTATTTATTCGGTATCAATAGAATTTCTGTTTAATTTTAGAATCTAATATTATTTGCATGCCCAAGAGATGGTAGAATAGTAATAATGGTGGAATAGTAGACATATGGAGGACTATATCTTAAGAAAACATATATAAAAAACCAAAGGTGGTAGAAAAACTGCATTTGATAGCCCTATTCTCGAGGAAGGTTATAGGCTATTTAACATCACGCTATAACGCTTAGGAGCTGAGCAATAATTAAAAAAGTCAGAAATAACGCTAAATGAAAACGACGCTATCACTATAGCCGGACAGGTGATGCGATGCGACGGGGTGGGTCGGGGGAGCAAGAAATTACACGCGGACGAAGTCGCGGGCATAAGCTAGTGGAAGATAAACGAATCCACACGTTGAATTTTAATAAAAACAAGCGAATAAAATTCAATCATTTGTCACAACACTAAAGTTAAGTCATTTATCAGGACTTTAAAAACAAGTTACACGTGTCTAAACACGTCTCCAGCAAAAAGCATCGATTCTCGAACGAGTTCTCGATTTAAAATCGGATAATAGACAGGATGTGGTCGTCCCGTCCGAACGCACATGCATTTCGAAAAACAAATGAATCACAGAAACCTACTCTCATTCTTATTTTAAAGTAATATGGGTTCATATTCGAATGGGAATTTGTTTTGTAACGGTAAACATAATGTTGTAAGGTCGCGTGCGTGCAAATCGATTATCGAAAGGATTAATGATTACTGTGATTGGAGATCACGGGGTCAGTCTGAAGATACATCTGCTTTTATGAAGGAAGGGTTAATGAAATGAGGTAGTGGCTATTAATGGCTTTATCAAGAAATTACTTACCTTTAGAAGCTTAAAGTTATGGAGTTGTATTTTAACATTTTTTTGTATGTTTGGACACTTTGCGGGACACTAAACGCCCCCTTAGTAATAACAATAAGACTTCTATTGTGTCTCGTTCGGTGTCCTTCAATGGGTATCTTTTGAATACCTATAAAATTGCTGTGAGCAAGTAGTTTGCCTGTTACTTTTACGCGTATTACCGTTTACCGCACTATACAGTACCGTATGCACACTGCTTATCTAGTAACAAAGTTTCGTTTCGATATGGCAAAAAGTAGTTTGAAATTAACTTCTAAGATTTTTTTACATTGTTAGTTGATTAATTATTAAGAGAATCTAGTAAAACCGTGTTAAAAATAAGCTTGTGTTCATCTAATATTCATAGATTCACGAACGATTTTGTTAACAAAATAACCTTTCTAGACTAAAACATGCAAATTCAGTTCTAGCGGAGCATTGTTCTCATAAAAACGTAGGTACGTAAATCTTCGATAGTGTTTATTACGTTCCAATATAAGTAAATACCATGTTGTAGAGTCTTATCGTCAGACCCATCGCCAGTTCTTGCTCTCGTTCAAGCACTAACATTACCCAAACTGAATCGTTCCCACGGCGTCTGCACATCACTCTTCTTCAACTATCGTTCGAATTCATCGCAAAGAATAAACAGCTTTATGTCAGGTAAACAAAGTGTAATTTTGTTTACCAAAGATTCTTATTAAAGATACGTTAAGCATAACAGTGTTCGAATTTTGAGATCCGTTGTTTTAAATTTTGCTGATTAGAATTAGACCTTACATGGTAAAGTTTTAGGTTGATTTTTGGCTGTTTCAAAAATGGCAGCTGAGTCAGTTTCAGCATAGCGAATGTATGTAATACAGTATTCAAATATTTCGTGAATCATGCGCATCCGTGTGTATAATTACGTTTTTAAGATCAGTTGTTTACCAGGGGTTCGAAATATTGAAACTTTGCTTGCCTATCGATATTTTTAGGTAAGTTCTACGCATAAAAAAAGTTGGTAAAAAATATTATCTCTGCGTCATCTCCATATTATTATTATCAGTCATGTTCCATTGAATCGTTCACAGCTATGCTTAAATACAGACGCCAGCACATCAAGCTACTACAATCTGTCAAATTTCTTTAATAGATTTGCAACTTTATCGCCAAAGTATAAGGTTCAAAGTTGATTGGGAAAATTTGACAGTTTCGGGTAGCTTGATGTGCTAGCGTCTGTACAATCGAATCCTAAAGCTTGTTGTGCTCATTATCTCGGCGCTTTTCTGGTTGGTCACTGTAAATTTTGGCTTCATTCAGTGTTTGTAAATATAGCGAAAATATCTCAAAAAACATACGATACGTAAACTACATTCGCGATTTATTTGCCAAAAATGTAAACAAAAAGGTATGAGTTTATGGAAAAATAACTTTAAATCCTACACAATAAAGTTCAGTTTACGCTACAACTTCAAACATTTTTCTAAATTTTATAATAGTGCTAGTTACTCTGAAATCAACTTAATTGCCATTAAAATGAAGTTGAGATTTGTTTAACCTGAACTAATATTAATTTGAAACATAAGTTTGAATATTATGTACTTTACATACTCTTATTCGTTGAGCCGAAATATTTCATAATTTTAACCAACTTCAAAAAGGAGGTTCTCATCGATTCAACGTTCAGATATTTGTTTTGGTTTTTTGGCGTTATGACTCTCTCACAAATCAGTCGGTCGATTCTGTAAAAATCTCACCGTGAAAATTTAGGTGAAGTGAGTTTGTTTTGCTAGGAATTGACACTATTGACAGCTCACTCCACGCTCACTTCCCCTAAGATTTCACGGTGAGATTTTTACAGAATCGCACCGCTGAGGGGTAATAGTCCCGCGGAATAATTGCGTAACACACTAACAATTGCAATGGCTGTCATTTTTAACAGTCCAACAACATTCATTGCGTTATTTACATTGCTGAGCAGAGACATTGTCGAACATATGAAGCAATGCATTAGCAATATCCTTCAAAATGTTCCAGAATGTGATTGATAGTGTGTTGTTACCCAATTAGGGTGTCGGTTTTATAAGAACACTAGCTTCTGCCCGCGACTTCGTCCGCGTGAAATTTCTTGTTACTCCGACCCACCCCGTCGCATCGCATCGCCTGCCCGCGCTATTACTTCGTTTTTGCTTAGCGTTCTTTCTGACTTTTTTTCTTTTTGCTCGGCTCCTAAAGGTCATAGCGTGATGTTAAATAGCCTATAGCCTTCCTCAAGAATTGGGCTATCAAATGCAAAAAGAATTTTTCAAATCCGACTGGTAGTTCCAGAGATTAGCGCGTTCAACCAAACAAACAAACAAACTCTTCAGCTTTATAATATTAGTATAGATTCACGTTCATACCAGTCTCAATCTGTCTAAAATACAGTCATTTCCTTTAATTTTTAACCGACTTCAAAAAAGGAAGTGCTGTATTCCACCCGTAGGTATGTATGTATGTCCGCGATTTTTTTGACATTCATTGTCGCCGTGATGAGATTACAACTAGATTTTGAACGCTTTGTACAGGAATTATCTTTCAGAAGAGATTTTGTTGTTGTTTTTTTTTTTACTTAAAAAGTGCAAAGTTTACAACCTCTGTCGGTAACGGGTCTTGCGTAGCTCGGTAGCGGGTTCGGATCCAGCGTCACGCCGCATCTGATCTGTGACCTCTTAATGAGACATCTGCTGTATTGCTGTAAATCTGACGGTATTTTTGAATTATTCGGGATTGTATTTAGTTTTTACAGTATTCGGCTGTATCCAGTTAGACTCTAAGCCAACCCCAGCATACTCGTAGTTGGAAAAAGGCTAAGCAGATGATGATGACATTTAGTATTTCAAACTCAACTCAAACTCAAAGCATTTATTTCAATTAAACAATTTACAGGCACTTTTGAATTGTCAAAAAGTCGGTCACTCAGAAAATATGAAGCTAGTTGCCCATTCCAAAGCGTAGGTACCTACCTATGGAGAAGAACGGGCAAGAAACTCTATGGATACTCTTTTAAATTATATTTTTACAAAAATATTAGTTACATCATTAATGTGAATTTATATGTGAGAACGATGTAAAAAAGACGAACGCGTTAAAAGCGTCCAGAGTACAGCAAATAGCAACAAAACAATAATTCAAAATTAAAATAATTAAAAATAAGCCGAGGCAGCTAAGTGATGACCAGCCCCAACTGACGGCGCCCGTTCACGAACATGACGCATAGATCAGCACCATTCAGCTCAACCGTTTTGAAGGGAGCTAAATGATCCAACACACACGCCACCGTCAGCGAGACATTTGTGTGAGCATGACATGTGAGCTTTTCTTGGTATTACCAAGGGGATTGGTCAACTGGACCCACGGGATCACTCAACCCAATCACATTTTGAATAGGTCGACTAGACCCACTGCCCAATTTTATCATTAATACAGTCACGGAGTAAAGCTGAATCTTTAAGCTTTATTTAGAGTATCGTGTTACCCCGTAACAGGGTTGTGGTCAGATAGGCAGTCGCTCCATTTAAAATAGAGGTATTCAGTTGCACCTTGTAAGACTAGAAGCTGCCAACTTAGTTGGGAAAAATAAATTCATAAGAAGTCAACCTCTTGTTACTGAGAATTTTCCATCCGATAACATTTTTCCCGAACCGGAGATTGAACCTATGACTTCACGTTCAGCTGCCGCGCTTACACCCTCTACACCAACAGGTCTGCAAACGAACATAAGCTTACCCAGCCTATAATGTTCCCACTACTGGGCACACGCCTCTTCTCGGTGAGAGGGAATTTTTTGGTTCAAGGACACGCTGGTTTCCTCATGATGTTTTCCTTCACCGTTTTGAGAGCAGTGGTGATACAACTCGTAAGTTGTGGCCGTTACAAACAAGGTATGACCATAATCACCTCGATACTACGGTAATTATAATATCATTCCAAATACAAATAATCGATTCTAAATTCAAACCAATTGAAGGGTCAGCTATGATTGGTATTTGAGAGCGCGTATCAGTATGCGTGCCATTCTCTCATACATATTTAGTGCGTGTGTGTATGTGTGTGTTAATTATTGTCATTGAGTGGGCGTGGTCAATGGTTCGGTATGGGATACTGGCCCTTTATGACAGCCGAGATTATAAAATCGTGATATGTTGCGAGCAGTGCGAATTCTCATCCATTCAAAGTATTATAAATATTATTATTATTAAATAATATTTATAATAACTACTAATAATAATATTTATAATACTTTTATCCATAAGTACGGAGCAATAAACAGACTGGCAATTTTTAGGATTCCGTACCCAAAGGGTAAAAACGGGACCCTATTACTAAGACTCCACTGTCCGTCTGTCTGTCACCAGGCTGTATCTCATGAACTGTGATAGCTGGACAGTTGAAATTTTCACAGATGATGTATTTCTGTTGCCGCTATAACAACAAATACTACAATAATAAAATAAATATTTAAGGGGGCTCCCATACAACAAACGTGTTTATTTCGGCGTTTTTTGCCTTGTGGTACGGAACCCTTCGTGTGCGAGTCTGACTTGCACTTGTCGTAACTAGAAAGACATAAGAAGAGGCAATAGCCTATTGACTAGCGGCCGAATCCAAAATCCTATTGACTGATCGCTAGTGATGGTAGCCACTACAAATTATAACTCCCAAATAAAAAATAAATAAAAAATATATAATATAATCATACAGATTGCTACTGATATAGACTATAGGGTAGTTATAACCAGAGATAGATAGATTTTTCTACCTCCAGTATGCCAAAACTGGTAATAGATAGGTAATTGGATTCAGCCGTAAGATGTGTGAGTGAGAAGTCATGTTCTTCTTACATTTTTTGACAACACATCTCTCATTAAACTGAAATCAACCATCTAATTGAGATGAACAGAGCAGTACTGACCCAGTAGTAACGGCCGCGGCTAATGTGTTGTAAGGTCGTGGGTTCGAATCTAAGCAAGCACTTTACTTTGTGTAAATTATTTCATCACCACTGCTCTCAAAACGGTGAAGGAAAACATCGTGAGGAAACCGGTATGTTCTAGAACCAAAAATTCGAAGACATATGATATCCGCCAACCTGCACTGGGCCCGCGTGATAGTTTATGACCTACTTCCCCTCACACAGAGAAGGTCTGGCGTAGCCATAGCCTATTAACTATTAATGTCAGACGTTTCTTTTTTTTTACAGTAGCTGGACATTATTTTTCATAAAATTGAAATCAACCATCCAATTTAAAAAAAGAACGCGAATTTATTTGAGAAACCTATCTGCAGCATAAAATATTGACTCTATACACAAGCTCACCTACCTTATCCGAAACAAATGAATTACCCACAACATTGACCGGCCATTTACCGAAATGCCCTATAGTTATTATTGTCAGCAACCGATGCATTGATTTATAACCGCCTCAGCCCCCACACGACGGCTGACCGATTTAGATAAAACACGCTGTATATACCAAACTAACTTTTCTTATGTACCCTCAAAAACAAAAAACAAACGACATTCGACTGTAAATCGCAAAAAATAAGGTTGATATGTGTGAATATCAAGCGCAAAGTTATCGTGGTATTTCGTATGCAAAATGGTCGCCAAGAAATGCCGATACAACAAATAGTATGTTGGCATACTGATTTATATGAGGACTATATCTGGGACAAATGTATGCGATACTGTTTTTGGTGCTATACCTACTTCGTTGTAAAATGGGACATGTATTGGAA
This sequence comes from Luperina testacea, assembly GCA_927399505.1. Classification (NCBI taxonomy): domain Eukaryota; kingdom Metazoa; phylum Arthropoda; class Insecta; order Lepidoptera; family Noctuidae; genus Luperina; species Luperina testacea. Next base: position 4,660,521 of record OV656774.1, read on the forward strand.
AGAGACGTAGATATTGCGATGATTGTGGTTGTATGTGGGTGTGGAGCATTAACTAAAGCCGCGGTCAGACTTTGCTTGGAAAGTCGAGTGAACTTAGATAACTATGTCCATCCACTTGACTCCATTTTAATATACAGGGTGTCCCATAATTAATGGATAACCTCTTAAAAGTAAACTAGTTGCGAGCCAAAAAGCACGCTGTGTCACCTGGCTTCGTGTCCGACAGAGCTAGTATCAGTGATTAGCAGTTAACGCGTAAGAAGACGTTATTAGTGTAGACTACTACACGAATAACGTCTAATTCTTAAGCACAGAAACACGAAAAAAATCGAAAAGTGCTTCGGAAAATCGAGGTTGATGAAAAAACCACTGCATGTGAGGGCACTAAATTAACACGAGTGCATTAATTACTCACTTTAGCAAGGTGCGTAATCTACTTTTCTTTCAACTACCAATCTATCTACCGTGATAAAATATACCTACTCAAAATAAAAACTCAAGTTATTGAATACAAAAGTTTTCCTAAGCTTTTAAATATGTATCCCGCGACTTTTGCGGCAAAAGGTTAGTAACAACTTCATTTGCAGCTGGTTTTATACTTTCTGGAGTTGCATTCATATCGCTATCGCTATTTCCATTTTTTTAATCTTTTCTTGCTAAATATGAAGTATCAAAGTTTTACAATGGTACAAAGTGTGCGCCATTTGTTTTTTTTTTTTCACCAAGTTGGTTTTATTCAGTCGATTTTTATTTTCAGCCAGTATCTTTTTGATCTAATGCATATATATTTTATATTAAACTTAATAGGAGACATTAAACCTCTATGGTAAATTTATATCTAAATATAAAATAAAAAACAGTGCATTCATGAAAATCTGTGCAACCAGATTTCATACAACATTTCTGCACTGTTTTGGTTCTAAGCAAAAAATACGTCCTTTGTGATCAGTTTTGTATTGATTAATGATAACATTACTACGTAGTTGAAAGAAAAATTGTTTGTTCTTAAATAATCATGTCATGGCGTGCAGCCGACTATTTCTGCTTTGTGCTCGTGATTATAGATATATTTTATTTTTATTTATCCTTAGTATTAGAATGAATTATCTTTTTGTATGCAAGTGTTTCTGTGACAAATTAACCGTTTTTCTTTCATTTCATTCCATGGTAACACGTTGCGCGTCGATGCCCCAGCCAACCTGTACTTTTAACTTTATTTTAACTATAACCTCAGGAATCTCATATCAATTAAGTAAATGGCCAGTTATCCCGAGCGTGTGAGGTTGCAACCGCCGGTTAAAGTAACGCCAGTTTAATGTAACGCCGGGTTAATTAAGACCGTTCAAGTCGATTATCGTTAACATAGCAAGGATTTTCTTTCGAAGTAATGAGGTAGCTAGTCGGTATGAGATGGTTAGATGTGTGAGAAAAGGTCAGAGTTTTACTAGACTTTAAATGAGAGGGTATGGCAGTTAAATGCGAGGCTCGTTGTCAGGAAAATTACTATTTATAAGTAAATAATTTAGAATTAGGTTTTGAGTACTTATTTTATTTATTATTTGTTATTTTTAGGGTTCCGTACTTTAAAAGGAAAAAAACGGAACCATTATAGGATCACCTTGTTGTCAGTCTGTCTGTTTGTCAAAACCCTTTATCTCAGGAACGCGTGAAGGTATCGAGTTAAAATTAAACCATAAGGTCTACAGTCCCTTGGACCTGTGAAAAAATCAAACTTCTAAGTTAACGTAAAAAAGATAAGGCCATTATGCCACAAAAAACGTATACTTCGACACTCTCAAGGGAATCAAAATTTATAGGGTACTTCCCGGTGACCTATAATCATGAAATTTGGCAAGAAGCAATATCACGTAGCATAAGTGAAGGAAAAATTGTTAGATATCGAAGTATTAATCCATAAGCAAACATAAATACAATCCTGCATTTTCACTTATCCAAAACACCAAACACAAACTTCCACACACAGAATCTACGAGTCTTCAATCTTCAAACAGCAACATTCATTGAACGAGGCTCGGAAACTCGATAATCGCTCTCTAATCGATACAACGGTAGGTGTCTAGCGAATTATCGAGTCGAATCGAATAGAATATATTAATACGTGAGAATGGGCCGAGTTAGTTTGGAGATGTCTGCCGTTCTAAATCAGTGCAACAATGCGGCTCTGGGTTGCTCTGATTCGCTCGTAGGTGTACGTTTGATTTGTGTGGATGAGGCTGTTTATTTATTTATTTAACACCAGCTATTTCCCGCGACTTCGCTTGCGATAAAAAGTCATCTATGCTCTTACCAATGTCATCTGTGTCTGTGTCAATGTTATGTCTATCTGTGTGCCAAATTTCATCCAAATCTGTTCAGCCGTTTTTACGTGATTGAGTAACAAAGATAAAAATTTTCACACTTATAACAACCCATTAATGCATAACGTCCGATATATCGGACTTCAATAATATGTTTATATTATGAGTTACAATTTTTATTTTTAAAGTTTATCATTATAAGATAGTAGTTTATTATATTTACTCTTATGGCAACACTGCCAATATGAAATCAAACAACGCGACTGCGCGTCAGCTGTCAGGAGTTTTTTGGCGGGATTTCTTCGAGTGAAGTCTAGTTGGCTGTTTTAATTATTCGCAAATTGATTCCTAGTGGATATTGTGATGTAAAATTGGTGTAGTTTTGTATCTCAAGTGTCTGCGCAACTGGACAATATGTGGAATCATTGAAACAGACGCGATCCCGGTAAAATGGAGCTGAGAATTTTTTTGTAGTTTTGGGTACCTCAGCGAAGTTTACCGGGAAACTTGATTCGATACATTTGCTGCCAAATACTCCTAATACATTAGAATGTGTACACCCATATTCTAATGTCATGTTAGACTCAAAAAAAAATAGTAACTGATGACTAGGCAGCATGGTCTCAGACCTTAGCCTTTAAAAAAAAAAAAAAGCGTCAGCTGTAAGTTTTCAATATGGCGGGAAACGGTCAAGATTCTTCGCGGCGAAGGTAAGAGAATATTGAATTTCTTTTTATATTTTGTTTGGTAATTGGTGTAAAAAACTGATATTTTTATTGCTAAACTATCATACTATTTATTTACAATATTATTTTTACGTAACCACTGTTATTTTGTATGCTTTGCTGGTGAATTTTGTACTGTCCGATATATCGCACGCTATGCACAGCGGGTTCTGTATGTGGTGTTTGTTGAATTGTTACAGTTTGCAAGTGCATGAAATATTATCTGCTTTGGAGTGTGACGATGATGATAATTATTAATTATGAGGATGCAAATCAAGTTATTGATGAAGACAGTGACAAGTCCGATGAGGAGCATGGTGCGAACCTAAATCATTTAGGACGCAGATTGCTGCAAGCTGGCTGCGAATTGCGACGTTTTCGAGGTGATGGCACTGTTTGTTTATAGATGTGATGTAATTTTATGTTACACACAGCAAGGTCAATTTGATGTGAGTTACATTTTACTAAATAAAATCGCCAAACACTCAATTTGCTGCTAACAGCACCAACAGGCTAACATTTTCAATCAAACTGGCTGCATAACTGAACATTGCTGTAAGGCATCTGTCCCACTGCCCGGCGATTAACGAGAAGCGAGTAGAGCTAGCAACTTACAACGAGTTGGCGAGCACTGAGTGCACGACGGGAACTAGCTTACTCGCTGGATGAGTATGCCACCAAGCGTGAGTCTTTTAGCGAGTGTACTGCCTGACACGCGAGCGTCGCCGATCAAAATAAAAATAAAAAAAAAATAAAGAAGAAGAAAATAATACTCTCTTTGTAAGCTCTTGTCGCTGCAACAAACAAGTACCCATCGGCGGTGTGAACAGACAGAAATCAACTATTAATATATACCTATCTCTTTTACACGGGACCTACAATCTTTTGTAAGTTGCTCGAGCGAGAAAATCGTTGATAGCTACACTGCCGTCATAAGGCAAAAGGGCACAACTAACATTTTTTCCAAAATTGAGTTAAATACATATTCGGAATCAGAAAAAAAATGCGCATGTGCCAGTTTTTTTATATTTTTTTATGAGCAAGATCTTCAGAGATACTAAAAACTAAAAGGGCACAATTACACCATTTTTCACATTAAGATACAGAAAAAGGACACATTTGACTTTGATTACGTTGAAAGGTCACAATTGTTTAGATGTGGCATATTTTGTGGGATATTTTGTTTATGTTTTTATTATTTTGTAAAATAAAAAGGCTCATCTTGTCCATAATAAGAATAAAAGGCATATAATATGAGTCAAATGTGCCTATTCTTTTTAATTGTCACTCACAATACGGCTTAACAATGAGTTTAAAAGAAAAGACATAACTAGTCAGATGAGCCTTTCTTAACTAGTATTTTAATAATAAATAAATAATTTTGACACAACTAAAATCGAATTTGACAATCGCGACTCCACGTGGTACTTGTTTGCCCTACCCCGTGAATTTTTTTGGTGCCGGAGGCGCGCAGTTGGGGGGCATCCTCGACGTGTTTATATGGAATTTTTCACTTTTATATGGAAAATATGAAAAATTGTTACCAACATGTTGGATTTTAAAGGTTTATGGTTTTCATTAGGGGTCAAAAGTTTTCATTATATTTGCGATAGGACACATCATTTTCGAGATAATAAGCAAAAGAAAAAAAGATACAGTAGGCGCTGCTGAATGGGTCGCAGACACTTTGGATGTTATCTTGAATGATAAGTAACTAATGCTTTGTGAATGAGTACAGCTGACTATGAACGCTGACCCGTGACCGTGTAGGTCGCGTTACACTATAATTTGTGCAAGGCGACGGAAAATTGCTGATCTTTGCAATGCTCGTGTGCCATGTACAAGTATGTTCAGTACTTGTACATGACTCGTACAAGTACTGTTTTGCACCTGACGTTAAGGTGTTGATGTAAATTTTGGTTCATGACAACTAATTTTATTCCACACCTTTTTAATAGCGATTAAAAATAGTCCGATTTCAAAATTAGTAGAGGCATTTGTGAAAAGAGAATCGACACCATTGTTTAAAAATAAAACTTATTTTCACTTGAATACTTTTTATTGTAGGAATCATGTAAACATAACTAAATTCATTAACATATTTTTTTATAAAACAACTATTTGTACATTTTATTGCCGAAAACCAGTAAAATATTTTAAATTCAATTTCCTTAAAATTTGCAAAATGTTAGATGTGCCTTTTTACATTACGACGGCAGTATAATTATATATTAAAATGAAAAGGCATATTTCAATAAATACGCCTTTTCATTGTATTATTTCATATTTTTTTCACAAAATGTCAGAATGAAAAGTCACAATTGGTTAGTTATGCCCTCTATTCGTAATATTAATAACTTTACTTATTTTTTTATGCTACGTTGAAAGAGAAAATGTTGATTATTTAATAATTGCCAATAAAATAAAAACTTGTATTTCAATAATCGTATAGTAATCGTGAAAATGAACTAATTTTAATTCATCTATTTTCGAAAAATAATATTATAGTCGATATTTTTCGACAAAAACCAATAAAAACTTTAAACTCGATTTTCTCCATATTTATAAAATGTTAGATGTGCCTTTTTTCCTTATGACGGCAGTACAGTCCGCGTGGAACTAGTTGGCCGCGCCTTAGGTATGTGACGGTGGGACGGAGGGGCGGGGGCGCTTTGTCATTACTCAGGAGGCCCTTTGTGCGTTGCGAACAATAGGCAACCCCGCCGCCTTGGTCAGCGGGATTGTCCGAAAGGGTCACCGCTGGCCCGGAACATAAAGGGCTAAGGAAGGAACACTGACTGACTCTTACTGACTAAAACCCACCCGTTTTAGTCAGTAAGAGTCTGACACTCCCTTCCGCTTCACCCAGAGCGGGTGAAAAAAAAAAAACCCGTCTCCTTCACTCCCGTCCCCACCCAAGGCGTGGCCAACTAGTTCTGCGCGGACTATTGTCATTTCCTCTTCGACGGTGCCTAAAAATAACAAAATAATGACGTAACAATATGTGAAAAGTAAAGGCTAGTCCACACAAATCGTTAGGCAAGCGGAGACACGCGGACAGTAGACTAGACATCACAAAGTCCGTTCGGATTGGCTTATCTCTCACTGCGCATTTCCCCGCTCTGCCTGAGCCAAGTATGCGTCATTCTGCACACAGCCAACACCGTTGTATCTCATCTTAATATCTGTTATTTGTATGTTATTGGTGATAGGTAGATTATGTTAACTGAGTTTTGATGTGTGAGTTAAGTCAAGGGGGAAGAGTTAACTTGAGATTTTTCTGGAGTTTTCCTCTTGGACACATTTACGTTACATAATTTTTAGTTGCAAGCAAGGTATCCTTAATAAAAATACCTGCTGGTAGCATAAAGTAGGTATAGGTAATTATCATTAATTATGAATTTTGACATGTGACATCTACCAACCCGCACTGGGCCGTGTGGTAGATTATGGCCCACTCCCTCTAACCAAGAGGAGGCCTGTTTCCTAGCAGTGGAAACATTATATAGTCTGATTATGCTTATGTTTATGAACTTTTAAGGGTTAGTAATATAAGGTGACAAATATTTTTTAGTTTTGTCTGCTACCTTGTTGTGGGCGTGAAATAACAGCAGTTTTTTTTTTTTTTGTGGAACATCCCAAACGTGCTTGGCAAGGTAATTTTTAAAGGTATTATTTTCTGAAAACCCAGATACTCGAGCAGTAAAATATTGGTTTTGGTTAATAATAAGTTAAATTAAAATTATTTTTAACAAAATTAATATCAATCACTTACTAACCTACAGTTTTCCCATAACTTCCAAAAAAGTGACCATCACCATTTTACGAGTACAAAAACTCCTCAAAACGCTAATATTTACTTGACCTAACCCGCAACAAATTTGAATCACGTTTAATGCCCCTAATCCCCGATCCCGATCCAGATCCAATTCGCTCATCCCGTCTGCCAGCGCACGCGCATTCGCTCAACCGCTCGTGACTTTCACAGACATTTTATTACCATAATTTAAAACAAATATCTGATTGTGTGTACCGGGCATTAAAGTGTTAAACTGAACAGTAGGGGTGGGCACCTTCTTGTTTTGTAAGGGTTTGAGAGTAAAATTAAGGAAAGGATTTTTCAAGTTGGAGATTTTTTAGTTGGCTGAGAAAATTTTCGATTATTGCCGTTCCAACTCTTGTTTGTCTTGACTCAAACTCAAAGCATTTATTTCAATTAAACTATTTACAGGCACTTTTGAATTGTCAAAAAGTCTTGTTTTGTTGACCTACTGTTTGATATCCACATCATTATCCTCTACTGTTATTTCAGCCAACTTTTATTTGACAACCTGTCAGCCATCTTTACCAGTGCTGTCTCCCACAAAAATAGTTCTCCAATCTTATATTTTATTATCTTCTGTACTATTTTATGTTTATTTTAAGTCTTAGAATAATCAGTTTTTCTTTCTTTCGTTCTCTTTTATTTTATTATTTTTCGTCCTCACATACCCCTATCGTTGTCTCAGCACCTTACTCCATTTCCGCTTTAGACAAACCGATCCAATGACTTTATTAACAACGTTGTCAATTTAGATTCCCCTTTCCTGCAAGCCCTGGCTGGAGCAATAAACATTCCTGGCGCAAGTCACGGCGCTCCAACCATCACGCGGCACACACATGGCGGCCGAAGGCACACCGCACACCGACGCTAGCCGCGTGTGTGTACAACACCTTATAGCGCAGGAGATGGAAGAGGAAAATGTAGGAGGTTGTTATAATGAGGTAGATAGCCATACAATCTGATGATCAAAAACCTCTAAAGTTTAGAACATTCATCACTGAATTAAATGTGATCAAATTCCTAAAACAACTTGGTTTTTTGAAAGCTCTGTTGGATATGTACTTATGTAGTCCAATCTTACAGAAGATTTTTACGACAGATGATAGAAAAATAAAGAAGAACGAGTAAGAAATTGAAATAGAGACATTGAACGAAGTGAAGTTAAGAAATATATCGTTTTTTGGAAAAAATCATGACGAAAACGATATGATGCAGGAGGATAAACGTTTTGCAGGAGGCATACCTACAAATTCATATAACAATGTCATTTTTTTGTTTTACTTTTATTTTCACCAATCCAATCAGCCAGCCACGCAAAAATACTGCAAACAAATGAAGTAATTAATGACAAAAAAATGTATCCATGAATATGATATTGCACACATAATATTTATTTTTGAAATAAGGTTAAAAAAAACACTTTGACACGTCAAAATTAAATTATGTTTTTAAAACCAGATGATTTCGGTATTTCCTAACGAACTACTCTGAGAAGAAAGACCGAAACAGACTCAGAAAAGATATATTACCAACAAATACTGTCTAAAAACCTGATACAAAATCCACGCTCCTTGCCTACAAAAGCGCTAAGAACTGTCGTAGGCGATACAAGTGCTTCGTGCGGCATGCCCCGGGCTCGGATCTCGGACGCAATCTTTATAAGGTGGTAAAACATATATTTAATGCTAAATGTCCGACACGAACGGCCATTTTGTGAGAAACGGCGCAAGTGTGATCTTTACACTTGCTTTTGCTATTAACTTGGCTGGATATTTGGATAGGAAGTGTACTTTGTTTGTAGAGAAGTGGTTTTTAGAGTCTTTGTATGGAAATTTATTGCTGTTCTAGTGTGTTATATTATTGCCTTAGGGTGTTACCGAACTGCGGTCGATATTGTAACATACAGTGGCCCCAAAAGTTAGTGGCCATTTTTCCACTTCAGCTGTGATACACCACATTTTGATTTCATTCCATCCTTTATTCATTAATTTCATTTGAAAATTCTAGTGATCCAAATGTTTGAACTGCTATAAAGTTTTTATTGACTAATTTAACTATCTTTGACTTATCGTAAAAAATAATCAAGTAATCTCCTAGGAGTACCTGATTATTTTTATATTTTAAGCCACAATGTGGCATCACAGTTGAGGTAGAAAAATGTCAACTAACTTTTGGAGACTACTGTGTATATTTAGACAATATAAGTTATAGGTGACGAAATTTTTTCAAGAATACAATTCGATATGTTCGCACCCTAATAGTAACTACTTAAAAATAATTAAAAGAAAGTTTAAGTATTTATTGGGATTCGCACAAGAAGATCACAAACTAACACAATCATACAAACAATTAAAAAAAAAGTATATTTAAAAAATAATGTGTGTGTACTACCTAATCCTTTTTGGTTCCAAATACTGAAAGAAGGTCAGGTCAAGTGCATTTGGAACTTAGGAAAACGCAAACCGATTTGTCGCAATTACTCGCACCTACATCAATCTAATGATGGTTATCAGAAAGATTATTTCTATAAAATTTAAGGTATTTCTCTACGCCCTCGAGTTCAAAAGCTTTAAAAAGACCATAAATTTTAAGCCAAAAACCACCCATCCTAAATCCATTTAATGTATTAATTAATTCCAATCATCTACCTTCACAAAATTCCAAGGCCCAACCTTGCTAATCCAATCCAGAGAGAAATTAAGGACAAAACAATCGTTAATATCCAAAGGAAATAGGAGAGTACCAAGTCCGAGACAATAAATCTACCGATCGCGGCCCATCCAGTCCAGATAATGTATTTCAGTTCGGACCTTACACTTACTTCGGCAATTTGCGGGAACCTTTGTGCCCTTAAGATATCTCGTCAGACAATTGTACGGGGCTGTTCCGTTTTCATTAGATAGAGTTGGGTTAAGTGTGACAAGGTATCAGTTTAGTGTGTCGTGGCGGGTTATACCTGCAGTTATAATCTGTGAAGTGGGAAAAAGATGGCACACTTTATGTCGATAATTATACTTTATGTTAATCATGTCCTGCTTGTCCTATCAGCTGCACGTTACAGGAACTGATGGACCCTAGTGATGGCACCAAATATATAGCCGAATTCTGGGCCAAGTCTATTTAGATTGATGTTGTATCGACACGCTTATAAGATTTGAGGATTTTGGACAGTATAGTTCAAATGATGTTTTAAGACACCTGCATACTTAAGAGAATTTAGCAACATGGTTGTGTTTTGGTAGGTACAAATATATAGGAAAAGGTAAAGTGTGTGTCATTATTATCAGGCATATCTTAATTACTGTGGGCGTACTAAGTGGGTAGTGTTGGTTAATGCGCAATAGAAACACGGTTTGCACTTCACATCAGATTATAATTTCATGAACAATTTAATCACATTAGCAAATCAAGCACTATAGGTACACGATACAACCAGATACGAACGCGATATAGTTTCTGAGCACATGATGTCCGTACGATCTCCAATGGTCAAGTCCCCTGCCGCTTCGTTGCTCGCTCTTTTATACTGGTGTCAAAACAAGTCGAGCAGTGGGCCGGTGGGAGAAGCCGAGTGACGTACTTGTCGGTGGCGTGATCGGAGCATCTGTTGTCTTCGACAACGCCGCCGACACGGCCATACTGACGTGCGGACGTCCTCGTGCGCTTACAATTCATACATCTGTAATAAGCATAAATCGTTCGATTATCCTGACCAAAAATCGTACTTTACAATCTGGACCGGTTTATCTAAACCCTACAGACAGGCTGGTAAGAATTAGTTCTGGACCGGTCTTCAATGACCCTTCAGATTAACAAGCTCTGGTCCGGCAACAAGCCCTACAGATTAACAAGTTCTGGTCCGGCTACAAGCCCTGCAGATACAAGTTCTGGTCCGGCTACAAGCCCTACAGATTAACAAGTTCTGGTCCGGCTACAAGCCCTTCAGAATTTATTTTATCTTATTTTGGCTAGTCCGGAATATTATTGTTCCCTATAGCCGATTTATCATTGGACCGGTTTAACCCTACAATGATTATTGCAATTTAACTGTCATCATTAGTTTTATGGACATCAGCTCGCGTTACTATTGATTGGTTCCGAATAAACGGACATAAAGTGCAACTTGTGCCCCGTCATACACTTTCCGGGGTGGAAAATCCTCATGGATGTCCTCCGCCACGGGGCGGGCAGAGGGGTCTGTCAGACTCTTACTGACTAAAAACCACCCCGGTGTTCCATCTCACACCTACGCCAGGGGTCACGGGAACGTACGATGCTTCCGTAACGTACGTGCACCGTGACACACCAGAGCCAAGACTGTCTCGTTACACCACTGCGCGCTCTCTTCCACTCCACACGAACTCAGGCTAGACTCTGTCGAGCGCCGCCGGGTGACACTGGCGCTCAGAATAGTCAATGAATGACGCCGACACGACCATCTTGCTCGCACACATTCTCGTGTGTTAATCTGCAAAGAAACATACCCCGCAAAGTATCACATAGTTCGGTCACTTCTGACCGAATTTGGTACAGACTAAAACACAATGAAAATTCGCACAAACTAAAAGAAATTGAGTTCAGAGCATTAATCATTATTTGATTACTAATTACGATTATTACAATGTTACATCTAAAGCATGAAAAACTGATTAACTACCGTTTGGTCATTCTGCTATTGTTTGTGGTCCGGTCAAATTAGACCCTTCAGATATTTAACCACTTTGTCCAGTCAGCCATGACTCTACAAGACTTGTTTCTTGGTCCGGTCAATTTCTGACCCTACAGGATTAGCTTCCTGGTCCGGTCAATTTCTGACCCTACAAGATTAGCTTCCTGGTCCGATCAGTTTTTGACCCTACAAGATTAGCTTCCTGGTCCGGTAATTGTTTTGCCTTTCAGGTGTGTCCCTACAGTTAAACTGGACCGGACGTAGCTAGGCCGAACAAGTATCGTTCCTTTAGCTTAATTAACAAATAGCTCAATATTTTGGTTGATGTACAAGTGCTTCTGTTATAATGGTAATTGACTCAGGACCAATTGATTCTACTGAAGTAGCACGTAAACCAGGGTTTCTACAATTTGCATTATTATGAGAACTGGTAGATATAGTGGGACTTTTAGCAGACATGGTATCACTATTGGCAGAGATAGTATCATTATTTGATTCCCAAATCTCAAGATCACAAACTAAATAATCAACTAAACATGATGGAGCAGCCAATAAAACATCCTTAGAGCATCACAAAACACAGCAGGAATCTTATTCATGAACTGTGGCTTTTCATTAAGCCCCTACAACAAACTTCATGTTTGTTTCTTTGAATTCCTCCCGAATTCCGAATCCTACGGGCTCTATGGTCTCTACAAGACCCCGACCTCCGCCAGAGTTAAACACGCATCGCGCACCCACGGACTACTTGAGTTGCCTCAAGAGACACCGATTTCTACAGGGCTACGACTATGTAATAACTACTGGAACGGTCCCCGACCAGCCGAACTAAGATTCACCACTATCACTCGACTTAATTTCTACTTTGTTTCATCAACAAGACTTTTACTTAGCTTTCCTCAAATTCGTCATTAATACTCTGATCCCTTGGCCTGTGCCATGGCATATGCCTTAGCCTCATTAGCGTACTTGATTCAACCAGAGCCATGTAATCAAACTTTAATTAATCATAGCAAAAAAAATATCAACCAGAGCCATGTACCATCGTTATCCACATTACAACAATCTTTTTCACTAAGAGCCTTAGACACCTGGAAACCCACAGACGAGTAAACCACTCTAACGCCACGGCGCTCCGGCCGACCAGCAATCGCATTGCTCTCACCCATCCAGCGCATGGATCCATGTGCATCACCCTGTGACTACACACTTTTTACTACGGCCGATAGAGAACCCCTACTCGCGTGGTTCCCACTACTTAGGCTTGCTCATAGCTCATCACCACTATGATTACCATCTATTTCGACTGGTACATGACCTACTGGCATCATTCATAACCTATCGTGAGCGTATTTAAAAATTGCATCGTTAACTAGATATGGGCTATACCTAACAATGTAAGAGTTTTTTTTTTTTTGCACTTGTTTAGCAGGGTAGCATTCGGTACCAGAGTCAAAACATAATGAAAACGACTCACCAAATTCGGTAGACAATAGATCTGTAGTTGGCTTAATGGCTGTAGTGGTTGCAATACACTGTTTCCTTGGCATAAGTCGTGAAACTCCTCGCTCGAAAAGCACCGTCCTTGATCAGCGATTATTCGTACAGGAGATCCAAAGAGGGCAGCGCTATCCACCACTGTCATTCTGCTTGCACACGTCCTTGTGTGTAAACCTGTAACCAAAAAAAATCAACAGCAGTGCATGTTCCACTCGGCCAATTCTGACCACATTTAATAAAAACAATAACAATCATTGATAATAAAAGATTCGGTCGGTGGTTCGTCTTAGGGGCGGTTCCTCTAAGCCTTGGTGATAGATCACATACAACGCTCATGACCGGGCGGCCGCAGCATCTAGTGACACTCATGCCACCCATGTAATCATCACCTCAAGTGATACGACCAACACACATCACACCCCATATAGTCTACGACTCCCAGGTCATTAGAAAACCAACACCACAATAGTCTCCTTTGAGAGCCCATCGCTCCCTGAACAACTCACAAGCGAGTTGCAGTTACGACTACAGACAAGTACGTACAGTGCGACCTAGCCATGGTATGTGCTCTACTACTCGGTGAAGGAACTATCCTCACCGCCTTCTACGTTTAACACGTTAGGAACACTACTTAGAAGCATCTTTCGTATGCGATCGTGAGCATACTAGTAAGTTCGGTTAGAATCTAAAGCTTATGACGTATAGCGATCACTTGTCAAAACTTCCACAACCTTAAATGGACCTCTGAACTTCCGATCTAGATTAGTCTGATAATCTGATTTCACTCTTCGTTTTATAATAACACAAAATAGCCTACCCAAAATAATACTTTGCAAGTAAATGTCGTGTAGTAATGAAATAAAATCTCAAGTTGTGGCTCGCTATTCGCAACGCTTCTTATGATTTGTTTTGTGCTGAAAACACGCGTTTAACCAATACCCGTCAACGCAATAACATTATTAACTCGTTTGGCACTTAATTTGGCTGCACAACTCGCTTTTACTAACGACCATTCAGCACCAGAATCGTAACAAAACAATGATACAGCTCACCTTTGTTCTAACGTGCCTGAGCGTAGTTGTACGACGCAAACATCCACTCGCCGTTGCTGCTTGCAGCGCGTGCTCCACCTCCATCATCTGCTTGGCTGCCACTTCTCGTGCACCGGGTCACGACATGTCCAGGATTCCCTCACTTGCAGCACTCGAAGGGCTTCACCGAAGGCTGCTGGCTGCTTGGCTCGATTCTTGAAGTCACCCAACGTCACTGGTAGCTCCACGTTACGTCCTTCGTACTATTTACGATAGCCACGTTGATACTGCTTCCTTTGTGCGCCTTAATGACGGCCACAAGTTGACCTCCTTGCAGTGAATTTTCAGCAAATCACAAATCAGCTGTAGTATTGTGTGCGGTTACGTTTGCACACGCGTCCTATCGCGTTTTCTAATTACGGGAACACTTTTTTTCCTAACATGGCGGTAGGGCGCAACTGGCGCGTCACTGGGCAAAGGTATTTCGGCATACAGCCTATGCCCAAAACTATATTCACTATGATCGCGCATCCGTATCTGGCTTGTCTGGGTTCAACTCTAACAGGTCCACACGATTATTTAATAAGCGTTCGCAGTTTGCACTTTGTTTTTTTAAAATGTCAACGGTCACTTTCACTTTTAGCGTTTTCATTTTGCGCATGAACCAACACGAATCCCACTTCTGATATAGGAAAAGGTAAAGTGTGTGTCATTATTATCAGGCATATCTTAATTACTGTGGGCGTACTAAGTGGGTAGTGTTGGTTAATGCGCAATAGAAACACGGTTTGCACTTCACATCAGATTATAATTTCATGAACAATTTAATCACATTAGCAAATCAAGCACTATAGGTACACGATACAACCAGATACGAACGCGATATAGTTTCTGAGCACATGATGTCCGTACGATGTCCAATGGTCAAGTCCCCTGCCGCTTCGTTGCTCGCTCTTTTATACTGGTGTCAAAACAAGTCGAGCAGTGGGCCGGTGGGAGAAGCCGAGTGACGTACTTGTCGGTGGCGTGATCGGAGCATCTGTTGTCTTCGACAACGCCGCCGACAAATACATAATCTGCACTCCAATTGCATTGAAACGGATGACAATGTACAGACGCCAGCACATCAAGTTACTACAATCTATTAAAGTTCAATAATAGATTTTCAACTTTATCGCTAAAGCATAAAGTGCAAAGTTGATTGGGAAATTTTGACAGTTTCGGGTAGCTTGATATGCTGGCGTCTGCACTTATGTGACTTGGAAGTACATACCTACGTCCATTATTTGGTATGTTATAATCTTGCAACCTTAACATAGTAAGTTATGACTAAGTTTAGGTTGTAGGTTGCCGCATACCGCATGGGTTGGACCGAGATAGCTCTAAAAAAGGATGCCTGGAAGGATTAAGGGGAGACCTTTGATCAGCAGGCAGGCAGGCTAAGAAACAAAACATTGTAGGATTGTTACACACCAAATAAGAATCTTAGATACTTCTAGGTCACTTAAGGACAACTTTATCTGTTTTAATTCAATTGGAGTGCGAAATTAACATTGGTGCTGATTTGTAATTTTTTAACACCTATACATTATTTAATGAAAGGAGAGATCTGGAAGAGATCGCAGAAAGCGATAAGGCCGCCCATTGTATGTTTTGTAGTGTTTTTTTTTTTGTTATGTATTTTCTGATTTGTTACAGCCAACTGGTTAAATTAGCCGTTTAGTTAACCGACTAGCCTTTTAACTAAACGGCGGCCGTTCAACTAACGCCTAAATTATATTAAATTATAGTTTAGTTTGGAACTGTAACCAATCACGCGCGAGCCGTATTGGTCGCAGTAACTAAGCCAGGGCACCCAGACCAAATGGGTTAGATAAGGCTAGAACTGTGATCAACCGCAGCGAGCCGAGAGAGCGAAGCGAGGCAAGCTACTTCCAAAGCCCAAGCGGTTAACTAAACGGCTAATTTAACCAGTTGGCTGCGACATTATAAATAATTTGCATCAATTCTTAACCAGCTACCGGTCACTTCAATAAAACAAACAGCTCTATACAAATCCCTAAACAAAGTTATCGCCGCCTACGTGATATATCCCCGTCTCTAGGAAGGGCTAAGGTCTGAGCCCATTTACAAATCACAAACACTGACCACCCCACCCACCCTCTCACAATTATATACAACCCTTACTTCACCTTGCGTAACGTTTGAAATATCTGTTGGATTTATATTCGTAATTGTGTTAACTGGGTGTTTAATATTAATGTTGTATTAAGATGTGTGACGAATACTGCCGCTCGATACTGTAAAAATCTCACCGTGAAAACTTAGGTGAAGTGAGTTTGAAAGTGTCCATGGAGTTTCTTACCCGTTCTTCTCCATAGGTACCTACGCTTTGGAATGGGCAACTAGCTTCACATTTTCTGACTGACCGACTTCTTGACAATTCAAAAGTGCCTGTAAATGGTTTAATTGAAATAAATGCTTTGAGTTTGAGTTTTGTTTTTGCTAGGAATTGACACTATTGACAGATCACTCGACGCTCACTTCACCTAAGTTTTCACGGTGAGATTTTTACAGAACAGCACCGCTGGTGGTCTGTTAAGCTCTCTATTACTCGTATATTGTTTTTTAATTCAACATCATACGATAAATATAAAAGCTAAAGTCAAGAAAACCATGTTTTTTATCACCAATGAATGAGTAAAATGTCGTGAGGAAAGTTTTTGTGTGTGAATGTTGATGAGGGCTATAAGAGTAGGGAAAGACTAAATAAACGGATGGATGGATGAACTGTTTGAATGGATGATACAGTTAGAAAAGTGGTGACTATCGCGGAAGTAGTTTTTGCGATTCAACGACAATAAAACGTAATTCTCTTGCATTTTTTAAATTTGGGATTCCACGGAAATACATAATAATGTTTTAGGGGATCCAACGCGAAAAATATTAAATTAGGATTCAAAACTGGGATCCAACGAAAATAAATCGAGATAACGTGTGACGACTAATGGAAAAGTCATCATTTGCCTAGCCTTTTTCCCAACTATTTTGGGCTCGGCTTCCAGTCTAACTGGATGCAGCTGAATACCAGTATTTTACATGGAGTGACTGATTACCTATCTGACTTCCACAACCCAGTTACTGGGTAATATACGAAACCCCTTGGTAAGACTGGTTGTTAGTCTTTCGGATTTCCGACCACCTGTAATGACTGTCAAAGATCCACGCGAGAATATCGGCGCGATTCTCTCGCTCGTGGAGGCGGCCCCTTAGTATGCAATTACCGCGCAGGTTCCTTTGTCAGTAGTATCATGGACAGTGTAACTAAATTATTAGCAGTCAACTTAGGCCCATTGTCCACGTAACCGCACGTCATACGCACGCTTTCGTCAATTGACGATTGCAAGACGAATGCTTGCATCTTGCGTAGAAACAATGAAATCTGTGTCCACGAAGCGCGCACACCGCATGACGAACGCAACACGAGCGGCTGACGCGACGTTGCCGCTTCGTGGACACAGATTAGTGTAAACGCCCTATAACCACCACCTAATACATTCCAAGAATCATTACAATATATCCAGTGGCTACCAAGGACTTATCACCCACCCTTTCCTTGACCATCGCATTTGAATAACTATCACAAGTTAATTCTTCAGATAAAGACGTCCGCCATGTTGGGTGCGGCCGCTTCCGCCGGATGTCCAACTTGGACGGATATTCAAACTCGGCCGGAACTAGACGGTATTGCGACATACATTTCGAATTTCGAATGGCTATTGTTGAGATGGGTTGGTGGTAGTTGGTGTGTGACTTGAATGTATGGATTTGGGGGTAGTTGTGTTTATGTATCTGGATTGGGTTGTCCACTTATCCGGTATGAATCAAGATTGATGTTTAGTACAGATGTTTTATGTCACGAAGTCCGTTTGGCTACGATAAAAAATGATAAATGATTTTATTTCTGTAAGTAGGTTTGCACAAACACTTTTACACGTCAATCATAATTTTTTTAAACTAGATGAGGTCGGCGTTTCCTATCTGACTACTCTGAGAAGAAAGGCCGAAACAAACTCAGAGGTCATAGTCTCTTTTAAAGTCCAGACATAATCTTAGTCAAGTTATATGAAGACCATGTAGGTCGATGTCTGAGATGGTCTTTTGAGGAAAGAACCACACAGATTGAGAGGACCTGTCCAGTCAGTGCACGCATTTGTCAGAAATCATGCAGCTCAACTCAAGACTTAAGGAGCTCAACGATTCGACGAACAATACCAAAGAAAGGACATTTGGGTAGGCCACATAAATTACTCAAACTGCCAGACCATAGAGAGAATAATAATAAATATAAAATGACTAAAATAAATGACCCACATCGTCTTCACATTCACAATAATTAAAATAATGTAATACTTTAAAAAGTAAGCAAATGTCAGTTTAAAAAAAAAAAGTCATTAATGTCAATGTGTATATAAAAAAAAAACATCAAAAACACTCAAAATGCAGAAATTGGAAGCAGCTCAATCCCAAGCCTTTGTATCCTCAATATAATCTTATGAATGTTGTCAAGCGTGCACATGCACATTGTGATCAACAGAGACTCAACAATGGGTGAAGTAAAACGGTACACATTCGCGGAAATAGCCTCATGCGACGGCAGCAAGGGGCAGCCGCTGTGGGAGCTTGTCGGGATACGTCACTACTACAATCAAAGCCGAACGGACTTCGTGAAATACAATATCTGTAATGGCTTCCTTCTGTAAGCAGTAAATAGTAACAATATATCTAACATCATAAGACAAATAGAATTGTTTACCACAATATGAATTCCTATCGAAATAGTCATTATTAGCAAATAAGTCAGAAAAAAAGTATAATGTTCCTATAATGTTCCCACTGCTGGGACACAGGCCTATTCTCTGTGAGAAGGAGTGGGCTGTAATCTACCGCGCAGGCCCAGTGCGGGTTGATAGACGTCATATGTTTGAAGTTTTGGTTCTAGGACATGCCAGTTTCCTCACTATGTTTTCCTTCACCGTTTTGAGAGATTTGTAATAACCGCTAATAATATATTTATACCACAGTAGGTGTGTTTGATCAAACTTGCCATACTGTTATTTATTAAACTCAAAATGAAAAATTGGCTACGTTTGTCTTTTTATTACGAAAAATCAAAAGGAAAGTGGGAACAACCACTTAGCAGAGCTAGTTATCAAAATAAACTAAAACTCATCAACAAACGATTTTACTAATAGTTGAAAACTGAACTAAAATCCACTCAGTAATACCCTAGATTAGGTAGTTTGAGTAATCAAACAGTTGCAGCCAGAACTTTACTTCATAATGATAGAAGAGCTGAAACAAACAATATTTGAAATATCCACTAAAAAAATATTGTCAATTTTTAAATTAAAAATATTTTTTTAAAAATTTCACGCTTCTAACGATAGGTACACACTACTTTTAATAATTGAGCCTCTTTTTACTTTCTGGCCTTTTCTCACAGTTAGTCGCAGTAACTAAGATAGCGTTAGGCTACATCCAAGTTTGTGGCAGATATTTGGCTATTTAAGGCCCTTTTTTAGGACAAAATGAGGCGCAATCATTATATTAGTGTTCAATAATATTTTTAGGAGCGCAAAATGGGAATTATTAGAGGTTCGATTAAAGATATGCGGCAAACTTCTAAAGCACCACGCGACGTCAATGAAGCGTATGAGCACGCTTCATCAACGTCGCGTGTTGTGGGTCAAATTTCCATCTCTTGAAGTCACATAACGCCAATGAACACAAAAAAAAAAACAACCGGCTTCCAAAAAAAACACTACAAAGTGAAATATAGTCGTAGAAAAAAGCTGTCGCTTGTTCCGCATTTTCGTTTTTCGCCACTGACTTTAGAAATTAAAGTTATTTTTCACTTTGTACTGTTTTTTTAAGTCGGTTTTTTTTTTGTAAAAACGTTTTTATTTTTCTTTTTAGATGTTTTTTTTTTTTAGTTGTAAAAAAATCAAAATGGATAGAATAGAATAGAATACTCCACAATAGCCGGAGATATCGCGCGTAACATATTATGTATATCCAAAATAAAGTCGAATTGAGAACCTCCTCCTTTTTGAAGTCAGTTAATATAACGTATTCGTTATTCGTAAAGAATCGTGGGGTGGCGTCGTCGGGTGTTACAAGTGTGCCTTAAAACTTTACACAGAAGATATTCTCACACGAACGTCGAATCAAACAAGGTGCTTGAAACTATCTCCCAATTAAGAAATTTCACTAATTAGAAGTGCTCACTTGACCGAAAATGGATAAGGATTAGGGTTCACCGACGAAGGAGTTTAAGATGGGGATGGTATTGTTGCTGATATTGAAATATGGGTTCTAGTTTGCGGTTTTTTGATTTCTACCTTGTTGATTCTGTGTTATGATTTTAAGGGAACTATTAATTAAAAAAACGTCGTTGTGCCTACATCATTAACACGTTGGACAGATGTAGTGGTTAAGTCAGTTCTGAACGTTTTCAGAACTCAAAAAAAAACTAAGATTGCTTTGGAATACATAGCGAACTTTTCTTATTTTCTTGAGTAGGTGGCGTTGGTGGTTGGTGTTGATGGTTGGTTGGTGACATCATCATCATCATTTCAGAAAGACATCCACTGGACATAGACCCAAGCACCTCCACTTCAACTGTGTTTATGCTTCATCCAACGAGTTCCTGCGGCCTTCACAAGGTCGCGGGTCCACCTTGTGGGAGGCATTCCAACGCTACGTCTTCTGGTACGCAGTCGCCACTCCAGAACATTTCGGCCCCATCGGCCATCTGTTCTGCGAGCAATGTGACCTGCCCACTGCCACTTAAGCTTGGCAATTCTTCGGGCTATGTTGGATACCTTGGTTCTCCTGCGTTGGTGACTTGACGTGTATTATAGTACATTACGATATTAGTGCGTAAAGATGGTTATAACATGCGAGGCGGAATTTCAGCCCGAGCCGAAGGCGAGGGCGTAATTGAGCCGAGCATGTTATAACCATACGCACGTACCTATATCGTACGACGTTTTTTAACACATTTGCGAGGAAACAGAAAAAAAACATTTTATATTTTGTTCATTTTTAATTATTGAAACAGTTAGTGAAATTACAATTGTTAAAATGATACGTAGTTGTAGTTGGTTTTTTAATTATGTTTTTATTATTATTATTACTATTCATAATGTCATTGTTTTGTGTTAGGGTAAATGTTGGAGACGACGAAACTTCTTGAAAGGCGGCAGAAGAGTATCATCAGTAGAAGAGGGGCGCGGCTCAGGGCAAAACTTCTTCGTTTGTGGCTCCAAATTTATTGTCTGAGTTATTTTGGCACTTATATTTGCTTTGTTTTGGATGGAATCTTTAAATTACCGAATAAACTGTTTTTTTTTTTAATTTTAAATAAACTCAATCTGTGAATGCACACTGTTGCTTTCCCGCCATTTTAACAGCGCGCTAGCGCTGCCTACTGACTGGCGCCGCGCGGCGATTAGTTCGAAATTTGAATAGCAACAGCGCGCTGCTCACTAGCTGGAGTCACAGCTGGAGTCGTGCGGCGGCGATCAGTTCCAAATTTGAAATAGCAAATAATGCTGTTATGGAATTTGTATGGACTATAACTTAACTATTTGCTTTGGTAACACACGCGTTTTTTATGACCCTCTTTACATATTTAAAACCGGTGGAATTACATCAGCTTTACGAGCAAGGGTGTTAAAAAATTATTAAATGGCCCCTTTATATGGATTTAGTTTGAAAAATTCCATTACCTAATGGGCCATCTATGGGCCTATCTGGCCGTCAGGGTTATTTTTTTAGTCTACTACTTTGTTGCCAGCAACCACACTGAATAAGTTTTTAAGAACGAAGTTCCTTAGTGTAACATATTGACAGTAACGACACATTTGCGAGAGTTACTTCGTTCAAAAAGGGCTCCCACGACACCTTTCGACTTTTATTGAAGGCAATGTTTTCAAAAATATTTTTTTTATACTAAATAGATTTTTTTAACTTACCATCATAATATCATCTTCAAAAAGTATAGAACAGGACACTAGCGCTCAGAAGTAGCGCTAGAGTAAAATATTTTCAAAACGTTAACTTTTTTCTTAACTAATACAGTATCTCTGGAGATGTAGACTCGCCCACAAATAAATTTTCAAAACTTCGTGCGAGTCGCCTATAGAAAAATAGTTATTTGTGCAACAAGAGAGCAAAGTATTTTTTTGCTGCGAGTGCTAATGTTGAATCCCGAGCAAGCGAAGGATTCAACGATTGAATCACGAGCGTAGCGAGTGATTCTAAAGTTGAATCCTGAGTGTGGCGAGGGATTCAAAGGCACGAGATGCAAAAAATCTTTGCTCTCGTGTAACACACATAACTTTTCACTTCAGCAGCGAGAACACTTTAGGAGATAAAATAATACACAGGAATAGATTGAAATAACTATTTATTGTGAATCAAAATAATTACCTAACATTGTAGGTAGATACCAATTCTAAAAAATAAGATAGCAACACCGTCTCCGAAAAACTGCTTACGCCCTTTGTAAGTCTCACAGAGTACACTATAATAGACTGAAAGTAAGTCTCCATTCATTGAAGACATGGTATGCTTTCAGATATTTCTCGCGAGACTTCTCAGGTAGGAAACTTAATTCTGCATTAATAACTTGTTGTTTTAACTCTTCCGGTGTTAAAATACTGTTCTCGTCGCTAGTTTCACTCATATTTTACGATTATTTTAATATTTTTTAACTTATTCAACTCTGTACGCCAGTCACGAAATTTTATTCTCGCTCTTTTATTTAAATTAAGGCGTGTTCGGAAATAGCACCCATGATATTTTATTATTCAAAATATATTACGGAAGTACCTAACATTTATTGAAACTAGAAATAAAGATTTACAAGTTAAATATCAGTTTTATTTGCAGTAAATACTTATTTTCGTTTAAATACAACAATAAGTAAAAATTCAATAAATTACATTAAAAGACATAATTTTCTTTTTGCTAAATTTCTTTAGTTAGTACGAAATTCCGAACGTGTTTGTCTTTGAGGTCGAATTCAAAATCCGAACTTCGAAAGGGCTGGTCTTTGTCTCTCTCTCTTTCTAATGGCGGGAAAGAGATAGAATGTGAATGTTTCGAATTGTATGATTAACCCAAGGCTGAATAATATATTCGCGGCTTTCTCAAAAAAAAATTAAAAAGTTACTTTGTCTCACTCAGTGAGCAAAATCGCATTTTGCTCACTGATTTCACGCAGCAAAACCTACTTGTTTGAGCTACTGAAGTGAAAATTATATTATTTGACAGTGTAAATTCGCCCGCTTCGGAAGACAAAATTCGTGCGAATCTACTAATAACTACTAATACGCCAAATATATCTGTGTCCACTACCCCTTATAATGATCAAGGGCTAATCAATTGAAGCAATATTTGTGTGGGCGCGATGCTGGCTAGTGATAATTATAATATTTGGCCTACGGGGTTATTACGATGAAGTAATTATTCTAAGATGGCCTATTTTCGTGAAACTTCCAAATACTAATTTTTTTTGGAAAGATTTACAAAAAGAAATTAGTATTTTTGCTTACATTAAGGCTTCTGCAAACAGGCGCGACGCGCGACGCGAATCGCGCGCGACACAAAGACACCGCTCGTTGCGCGACTTGCGGTGCCTTTGTGTCGCGTGTCGCGTCGCGCCTGTGTGTACAAGCCTTTATGTTACTATAAGCTGTGTGTGGTTACGGGCTTCCATACAAACTGTCATCACCTATTTAACCCCTTTAGGGGATGGATTTTTCAAAAATCCTTCCTTAGTGCTATTTTTTATGCAAAAAAAAAGTTTTGTGAATCCCAGCGGTTTACGCTGAGTGTTGTCTGTCAAAAAATTTAAGATTTTTATTAAGTAGATATCCATACTAATATTATAAATGCGAAAGTGTGCCTGTCTGTCTGGCTGTCTGTCTGTCTGTTACCTCTTCACGCTTAAACCGCTGAACCGATTTAGATGAATTTTGGTATAGAAATAGTTTGAGTCCCGGGAAAGGACATAGGATAGTTTTTATCCCGATATTCCCACGGGATCGACACTTATGCAGGTGAAACCGCGGGGCACTGCTAGTAGTTACATAATTTAGTTAAGCGTAGTGTAGGATGGCCCCAGATAGATGGACCGATGACCCTAAAAAGGTATCTGGGACAGACTGGATGCGGAAGGCGGAAGACAGGGTGCTGTGGTACAGCCTATCTAACAGTGGGCAAAGTTGAAAAAAAAAGTTGAAAAAAAAAGTTGAAAGAAAAAAAGAAAGAAAAAAAAGTTGATTGAATTTAGTCAAAAGGTCCCAATGTTCAGTACACGTCTTACGTATTTACAAAAAGAAATAAGAACTACTCTACAATAATAAAAAAAAAAAAAATGAACAAACAATGCAAAAATTGCGTGCAAAACCAGTTAATCATCCAGCAAAAACAACTTCAGCTTGCTACCTCATCTATTATTTGAGATATTCATACATCAAGGTTTCTTACTGTTGGACAGGGGTCAAGATATGGTCGAATTAATATTCATACGACAGGCCCAGGTGGTCTTCAGTGACTGAGAAGGGTGGCCTTAAGGATTGGTCAATGTTCTGAGAGTATGGGCGCAGATGCGATGGAAGGAGGTCAGGTTTTATGCCTACATTTGGAGGAACTTAGTAACGGAAATTGGTTTCAGTTGGTTCTCATAAAAAGGTGTTGAAATTTAGAACCTCCACTTTTTAGAATTCGGTTAAAAATGGAAAGCAGTCCAATGGCAAACATGAAAAGTGGTAAAGTCTTATAAATTATTGAAATAATCACAAAAAAGTACCACCAACAGCGCCAGAGGACCAACTAACATTTAAATTTTTTATTTGCATCTTAATCTACATTTTTTAGTTACACATAATCTGTTTTTTAACAGATAACCGTTTTTAGAAAGTTTTTGATGGACATTTCCTTAGTGAAAATATTAAAAAAAAACTTCAACTTCTACTCCTTCTTCTTCTCTCTTCTTCTTTTTTCTTCTTCTTCTTTCTTCTTCTTTCTCTAATTTTATATTCTATGTAAGCGTCTTCTTTTGATAATCGATCAAGTCTACAAATTCACTCAGTCATGTCTTTCAAATGACCCATGTAAGATTTGACCAGTCTACCCCATTTCCCTACTCTTTCAGAGGGTAGGTGCCCAAGACAGTCGGGGTGCGGGTTCCGTCCCTCTTCTTATCTCTGCCCACGCCCGAGGACCTGCCTGATGGATTAACTTCATTGTTCCACCGTTGCCGAGTGACGCGGAATTTATAATTATACTGGCCCCTGTTTTATTTAGATTTACAGCGATTTAGTATGTATTGTTGGTTGAAGCTGAAGTCATTGGTTCTTTTTATGGCGTTTTGAGTTATTTAGGTCAATTGAACACGTAATTGGCCATGTATTTTAATATTACTATAAAAAAGGTTATAGTGGGCCCAGTGCGGGTGATGTTAAGAGATGACATGTATCTTCGACTTTTTGGTTCTAGGACATGCCGGTTTCCTCACGATATTTTCCTTTACCGTTTTGAGAGCAGTGATGATGAATAATTTACATGAAGACGTCATATGTTTTCGAATTTCTGGTTCCAGGACATGCCGTGTTCCGGTATATCTTTGACATGGCTGATCTATATACTTACAACAAAGTTAAAGAACTTACAGGTGAAGATACCTACTGTGAAGATTATCTACGCCAAAGTTAGCAGAGGTTCTGTATAATAATCCATAAATCTCAACATGGCAAGCAATAATTAATAATTTCCTCAGCACTACTTATACAAACTCGATAGTTTCAATATTTGTCCTAGTCGGTTTGACCGCCTACCTGAGTACCAACTTGAAGGGGTTGACCCTTATCAAAGCAAACTAAATTAACTGCTTCTAACATCTTGGCCGAGTTATTGTTCGGACTTCGGACCTCGCTCGGGCCCGCTCGGCTGTTCCAAATTTGAAAAACAAACGTTCGAAATACGGTACGTATGCAAATAATAACGGTAAACTAATTAGGGGGTGGAGGGAGGGTTCGGACGTCTTCGGACGCAGGGATATGATCACGTCAGCTGTGAAGATTTGAAATCTGTTTTCGTATCTATTGAATATTTTATGGAGAACGTGGTCAAGTTGAAATGACGGAAAAATTTAGACTGAAAGTCGCTTATGCTTGTGCTGAGACAGGAAGGAGCCTTTTTGGCCTCACACTGATTTTTTTTTATTAGAAATTTTTGTTTGTTTTTTTTTTGTTGGTTATTTCCTTCGCCGAGCGGTCGGTCGACTCTTCACGTGACCAGAAGGCTGGCCTATTTTTTGGCCAACGAATCAGCATTGCCATACAACGTGGCAATGCTGCCAGCCTTTTCGGCACGTTTCCTGTTGACAGCGATGCGGACGAATTTTTTGATGCCCTTTGATTATTTCTCCTTTTTATATAGGTACTTGTTAGTTTTAAATGCTTTTTCTTTCATTCTTTCTTTTTTTGCTTAAGACATTTTGTTTTACTACTTATAAAGTGGTCTGTGGTGTGTTTTTCCGCTAATAAATCAGTAATGACCGATATTTTCTATAGGTTAAATTTTAGAAATTTTTATGACAATGAAGATAAAAGTTAAAGAGTAATGTGTTTTTCGAGGTAGATTTAAGACAAATCTATATAATAATAATGAAACTGAAGAGTTTGTTTGTTTGAACGCACTTATCTTTGGAACTACCAGTCGGATTTCAGAAGTTAGTTTTGCTGTTGATAGCCCAATTCTTGAGTAAGGCTATATATAGGTGGTCAGCGGGATTGTCCGAAAGCGTTACCGCTGGCCCGGAACATAAAGGGCTAAGGAAGGAACACGGGTGGGTTTTAGTCAGTAAGAGTCTGACACTCCCTTCCGCTCCACCCAGAGCGGGAGGGGTCATTTGATGATTTTCCATCCTAAAAAAAAAAACACGCTAATCTTTGGAACTACCAGTCGGATTTGAGAAGTTAGTTTTGCTTTTGATAGCCCAATTCTTGAGCAAAGCTATAAGTTAAGGTCACGCTAGGACCCTTAGGTGGTGAGCAAAAAGAAAAAAGCCCTGAAAGAACGCTTTTTTTTTAAATGTGTTTGCTCTTTACTCTGGTCTAGGTCAGAGATGACAGAGACAAAGTCTACGATGGAGCGAGCTTACTAAGAAGAAGCCTGTTCACTCTTACTTTAAAGAGAGAAAAAAAAATCAAGTAATAGCGCGAGCAGGCAATTCGATGTGACGGTGTGCGTCGGGGAAACAATGAATTTTACGCGGACGAAGCCGTGAGCAGAAGCTAGTGACATGATAAAGTGACTGCTGAAACTTTAATAGTACCTACCTTAATCTGTTATATTTTCATAGTCAGCGTCTATTTCTAAAAATAACAGAATCAGAGCGGTTTCGCACTACATCCGATCCGAATCCGAATTAAAGATCCGACTTCAATCCGAATTGCGAATGTTCTAAATTCGGACGGATAGAGTTCGGATCTAGTGCGCAACCCCTCAAATAGGACAATGGTCGCTTCGGACCGGCATTTCTCGAATTCGGATCGGATGTACTGCAGAACCGCTGTAAGTCCGATTACTTAAAAAAAACACATAGAAGAACTACTTCAGAAAAACTCCTCACACTAATTATTTTCAAGAACTCGCGAGTCGAGACATAAAAAAAAAACAAACGAAAATCTACCCGCCCCCATTCGTTGACTCGTAAAAACGCGTTGTCATTGTACATCCACAAACGAGTGGCCGCAATTTCCTTAGGAAAGCACTAAGTCATCCCTTAACCACACATGTCATGCGAAATACGCCTTTAACTTGATGAACATAGGGGTGGAACCGAAGAATGTCTACGATTAGGATACACGGGAGGTAATTTGGTACAGCTTGTGGGACTGCCACATGTGCCAATAACACAGAAAATTTAAATCGGCTGACATGAATCAAGCAGGGACGGAAAGAGAAAGGGAGAGAGCAACACACTGACAGAAGAGACCCCTTACGTCACCGTCTAGGTTACAAAGTTAAGAATCTATAAGAAGACCTTCTTTTTTGTATTTCTCCCTACAAAATGTAATGTGTCACTGTTTATTTTCCCTAATAAATAAAAAAAAAATAATAAAAAAAAGACGATACTCAACCAAGATTTGCTTACCGCATCAGAGGCGTAGTATATGACCCGATGTATGAACATGGAAAAATCTGAATGAGTAAAAAAAAATCAGGTTCTGCCAAGCTATCTGTAAAATTTGTGCAGTAGGTCAAGATGTTAGGCTGCACAGGATTATCCTCCCTATGTTTCCACCGAAAGGGTAGGGTGTGCTGTGGCATAAATGATCACCGGCCAACACTGACGAAGACAAATGACACCCGATGCCGAAGTTACACTGAGATAAGGTAGGCTCCTTAAATTAGCCACGCTCACTTCAAACGTCTGTGTATTTTTCACTGTCTTAAGGCGAAAGGGTTCGCCCATTAGTTTCAGGGATAGTGAAAGTTTTATTGAGTTGGGTCTGTATGTATCTGTAGTGTTGTCTCAAGTCATTTGGAAGTAACTGAAAAACGTAAGATACCTACCACCATATTTTTAGTATCGACCGCGAGAAAGGGATCTTTAAAACGTTTTTTCGAGTTTTTTAGGGTTCCTTACCTCAAAAGAAAAAAACGGAATCCTTATAATAGGATCATTCGTGTGTCTGTCCGTCCGTCTGTCACAGCTAATTTGCTCTGAATCTAATGGACCGACTAAGTTGAAATTTGGTAAACTTATCAATCCAAAAGCCAACTGCATATTGGCTTTTAGTTAATTACTCGTTCAATAATACAGGGTGACTTGTAATTTGACGTATTCCTTCCTTGCTTCCAGCGGTGCTATTCTGTGAAAATCTCACAGTGAAAACTTAGGTGAAGTGAGCGTGGAGTGAGCTGTCAATAGTGTCAATTCCTAGCAAGAACAAACTCATTTCACCTAAGTTTTCATGGTGAGATTTTTACAGAATCGATCGGCAGGACGTGATAGTGTGACCCATTTGCAACAATTAAGTACCCCATAAAGCCGGCGAAAATTCATAGGATTCGAGAAATGTCAAAACAGTAACTTATGTATTTTTGTATGTATTAAAAGTTGTAAGTAAATATATGGTAACTTTTGAATTGTGTACACTGTGTATACTAGAGGTAGACCACAGTTTTGTAAACCAGAGGAAATATTAGCAAAATCTAAGATACAGAGAACAAACATGACTCCAGAATGCCGTGTTTATCTTGCACCACATTATATCGTGGCAAAGTTTACACAAATCACCTCGGCGACCACATAAGGCATGGCGCAAACGGGGCCCGCTCTGTAATTGTCCGAAAATTAGCTCCGACCGCATATAAATACGTTAAGATAATCTAGTTAAATGTTTGGTTTGAGTTATAAGATGTTAGCGACAGTGAATTGTATTATTAAGGAGAATATTGTTCTTATTAAATCAAACCGTTGATTTTAAATTCGAAAGAACTTACGATCTTATGTCTTATGTCCAATGACTGGATTTGTAACAACCGGAAAGCTATCTGACTATACAAATAAGTGGTGTTTGAAGATTTTATTCATCAATTCTCTCAGATCTGGTAACATTTATAGAAAATGGTTGCTACTCTTAATATGTAAGTATTATAAATTATTCATTTTGACACTCAAGCGTCCTCAACTAAGCTCTCTCCTGTTACCGTAGATAGTTTTCTTATTTTTCTCTGCTTTAATTACTTAAGAGCCATATGATTTTTAACCACTGTTGGAACACAGGCCTCCTTTCTGTGAGAAGAATTTGTAACCAATGTTGGAACACAGGCCTCCTTTCTGTGAGAAGCATTTGTAACCACTGTTGGAACACAGGCCTCCTTTCTGTGAGAAGCATTTGTAACCACTGTTGGAACACAGGCCTCCTTTCTGTGAGAAGCATTTGTAACCACTGTTGGAACACAGGCCTCCTTTCTGTGAGAGAAATTAAGCCATAATCCACCACGCGGGCCCAGTATAATTTTGTATTTGTTAATAAAGGCTCGCTTTTGACCTCGATCTTGGATGGCAGAAAGCGATGGTAGGTCTCTGATGGATCGAACATATCACAGAAGACAACCCGGTCTACTATATAAAAGTTCCACTGTGAAAACGTAAGTAAAGTTAGCTTGAAATGTTGGAAATGAAATGCGGTAATTTTTAAGATAAAATCTTTTTATTTCTATATTAGGAGCACAACGTGGCTTGACCTAGACAAATTTTCTAAAAAAGGTTACAGGAATACTCAAAATAATGTTGCCAGTTTATAAAACTAGAGATGTAATATAATAACGCAAATATTGGCTATGGTTACAAAATTGAACTAAGTATAAAATTTATAAACTTATTATATGTACTTGAACTGAACTTATATGTACTTGACTTGAACATGAAGTGAACTGTCATTCAACTTAATGATGCTAGTGATTGACAATATTGACAGCTCACTTCAGCTAAGTTTTCGCGGTGAGATTTTTACAGAATAGATAGTAAAAGTAAAGTAAAAAGTTTATTTGTCACAAGAAGCATTCACAGGAATTTGGTGCAGAAGCCAGCACATCAAGCTACTACAATCTGTCACATTTATTTAATAGATTTTCAACTTTATCGCTAAATCATAAGGTTCACAGTTGATCGGGAAAATTTTACAGTTTCCGGTAGCTTGATGTGCTGGCTTCTGTACATAGATACAATATTAGTACCTATTTAATGTTTTTTACTTAAGGTACTGAAACTGTTACCCAAACTAAGCCAGGGCTTGTATTTTGGGAGTCAGCTGTTCACTTTTACTATAAAGGATGACGTCAATTCTTTGCCCCTGAATACTCCACCTACCCCTAACCTAAACGCTTCCGCTCATGACTTGTACCACATTACAAGCACACAGAGCGGGCGGCAACTCAAATAGCGAGTAGGATCTAGGTGGAGGTACGACTGTACAAGGATAAGTCGTTGGGCAGTGTTTTCCAATTTGAAATGGGTAAGTTAGTGTCCAGTTGGGGGGCTAAGAAGGGATAGAAGTGGCTAATTTGTATTGTTTACAAGAAACGTTGCGCGTGCAAAAGTCGCTATGTGTTATTTAGTTATTTTCGGTTCTTTATGCAGTTTTAATCATTATTTCAATACACACATACTGTAAAAACAGCTATGTGATAAGTGCAATATTTAAAGAGTTACGGAATGTAGCTATGTTGATATTCTTACATCAAAAGTTCCGTATAAACACGCTAAGTGTAGTTCATATACCTCAAATAAGTTAACTAAAAACACATAGCGACTTTTGCACGTGCAACGACGATACTAAAACACTAGTGTTTTATTTTTTTAATCCAAACAATAGATTTTTTGTAATCAAATAATTGCTTCACATTTTTCAATAAATTACCAGGGTTGTGTCATCGCGCTTCTCTTCCTTTTCTATGCCGTCCGACAGTGACCGCGCTTTAGTTCATGTAAGCCCCTTAAGAACGTCCATCTAGGTTGGGGGCATCCCACACTACGCTTGCCGATACGCGGTCTCCATTCCAGGACTCGTCTTCACCACCGGCAATCAGTTCTTCAACAAACATGGCCAGCCCACTGCCACTTTAGTGTCCTTATGCTGCAAGCTATGTCGGTAACTCCGGTTCATATAAATAAATATTATTTACTCATGGCATACGAGTATCTTCTTCTCTTCACACGTTCTAATACCTCATTTACCTCATTAAGACCAGTCTAAACAGTACATAGGTCTATGTGAAGAGGCCATGTTCCTTAAATCTTAGTGCCCGCACCTCGGGGTACCGCGGCTGAAGACGTCTCACACTCCTCAGTGATAAGGAGGCGGCTGAAACTGTGACAATAATTCTATAAAGGTATATATATTATGTTTGAGGCCATTTGAGTAAGGCTTTTGAAGACAAAATAGAATTAATAGAAGGTCGTCCTCATAAAAGGAACGTCTGTCTTTTAGTGTCAGAAATATCTTATTTTACTTTCGTAAGTATTTATATTAAATTCTTTTCGTGCATATAGCTAACCTAAATGATATATTAAATTGTGGAAAATGACAATTATTGAGCATACCTACTTAAAAACCTGGCCTGGCGCTTGTCACAAATTTCCTTAGATCAGTTACATTTTTTTTTTGTTTGAAAGTTTCCCCTTCTCTAGTCAAACATAAGCTATTTTATAGTAACATCATCAGCCCAGACTTGTGAGTATTACCTAATTATAAAAGTGAAAATAATCTTAGAACATCATATTAAATGTTTAAATTAAGTATTATTTTTTGCACAGAACTGAAAATGTTTTGCAATTTTGCCCATATTTGTTGCGGGTGGCAGGGCGATGATGCATTCTTCATCCAAGACTAATCTAGTTAATATTGCGCAATCAAAACGAAATATTTTAACATAACATTTGAATATTTTACCTGTTATAACATTAAACTATATCCCAAAATACTAAACATCCCACTTACCGCACTATCCTCTCTCCCCGACGATCTAACCCCACTGACCACCACCCGAGGTCAAGGGGTGGCGGGGGCGAGGGGGGCTGGTCAAGGAGTTGCTAGCTCATCCCGGGTTCCAATACATTTCATATTCCGTTGACAGAGGCACAATAATAACGCGGTCCGCCCGTGTAAAAGCAAGACATAGTTGATGTACCAGGATACTCGATTGTACTGGAAATGAATAGAAATTTATTTTCAAAAGTCAATTCAAAGTTGGGGATGCGCTAAAGAATTAAATTCAAATTTCGCGAATCATAATTTTAATCCGTCAACATACAGCTTGACACTGATCTATAAATTGAAAAACACGGTTGAATTTGGCGGAATACTTTGGTATTCCCTAATAAATTTTAGTTATATGGAAGGCCTCCCACAAAGTGGTCCGACGACCTTGTGAAGGCCGCAGGAACCCGTTGGATGCGAGCAGCACAGAACGCGTCGAAGTGGAGGTCTTTCGGCTGAAATAATGAATGCGTTTATTAGTAAGGGGGTGAACTTGTACCTACTGGTGCTCCTTATCATTATTAGATTGTATATGATTTTAACTGGTATATACATACCGGTTAAAATCATATACACTTATAAGCTGTGGCTATACATACGTATAGCCACAGCTTATAAGTATGTTAGTTCAGCGGCATGCGACCACGGGAAGGTACTTTCTTATTTCATCCTTTTCAGTAGTCGGGTTTTAATTTTTAATCTTATTTTTTTTTAAGAAAAACCTAAAGTTTTTTGCGTCTGTTCTCCATAGGAGACGATCAATTGGAACCGTTGCCCAAGCTTCTGCGGTTCTTCTGGTGCTATTCTGTAAAAATCTCACCGTGAAAACTTGGATGAAGTGAGCGTGGAGTGAGCTGTCAATAGTGTCAATTCTTAGCAAAAACAAACTCACTTCAACTACATAAGTTTTCACGGTGAGATTTTTACAGAATCTACCGGCTGATGTAACTTGTAGGTTTATGAATTAAAACATGTTTAATTGAAAACATTATGAATGACTACAAAAGTATTTAATAATTGTTCAAAAAAACATATTAATTTTAGCAATTCTCGTAAGTCCTAAATTTAAAATTTTAGCTTCAGATTTTTTTTTAAGAAATATTGTTTCCAGCATCTCTACATCCTCAAATAGCCAATAGTTAGACATAGTTGAATTTGAAGACGTCCGGAATTTACGAGTGGCCCCCACCTTATGGGTGTCCGGCCATAGAATGTTCTAAATTCACAAGATGATTGCCTAGCAACGGATGTCTTACATAACTGCTACCTTGAGAACCCGAGTAATTTCACTACAATGTATCGATGAATCTATTCTGAGTCTTGTTGTTTAGAATGCTTGGAAATTATTGATGAAGCTCGGGTTTCATAGGAAAACGGTTCCTTAATATTATAAAAGCAGCCATGAAAATCATCTCTCATTTCCACCAGTATTTGACATTTAAAGGTTAAAAACACTCTGAATTTGGACATCCGTCATTGTGTCACCGTTTACCGCTTTATTAAGCAACCACAGGTTAGCAGGCTGTTAGGCTGCGTTTTTCCACCAGAGATTTGCGAGGATGCGTAGCGAGGGATGTGTGTGGAAAAAACCAATAACATCGCTTCATTTTCATAGCTTGAACTAAGTTAGCGCTGTTATTGGTTATTTTTACACACATTCCTCGCTACGCATCCTCGCTCATCTCTGGTAGAAACGCAGCCTTAGAGTAGGTTAGGTAGGTACCTATTTATTTTTGCTTTGTCTTGAATTTTAATATTATGGTAATGTTTGGTTTAATAGTATCGTTAATATTATGATGACCTTCTAGTATTTTCAGAATCAAGGTTTATTGCAATTTTTTTGGCGAAAAATAAAACTAGGAATGATAAGTACGTAGGACGTAACTTTTCGACTAACAATTCAGTGCAATGCATCGGCTAGCCTATTGTAATGTGTTGTCCATAATTACCTAAGTGCCAATCATTTAATGGGTGGTCCGTTGGCTGGTTGTTGCTGTTTCGAAAATGTTGTTTTTTTTTTATTTCAGTATAATTATTCAAATTCAAATTCAAATTCAAATTTATTTATTTTAGGACAACTGAAAATCCGAAGGTTAGTAGGTATACAAAAACTTAAAAAATTATGTCATATTCAAGCACCGTCTTTATTTTTTCAAATAAACACAGTGCTTGAATATGACATAACTATACCGAAACAAAAAAAAAACATTTACGAAACTTTTGTTTTCTTTTTCTTTTTTTGAGAAAACATGCACAACATTACAGACTTAAATCCAAATTATTGCACAGTTTTTCAATTTAAAAAAGGATATATTCACAATAAAAAAATATTATTTAATACTGCTTGCACTAACTAACTTGTATATTAAATGGATGTCCCTCCGAGTTCCAAATTCAATTCGCCTACTTCTGCACCCACGAACAATTCTTAAACACTAGAAAACCGCTGCATCCAACTGCACAATCAAAATTCAAAATCCGGACACCCTAAATCGAATCCTTAGTGCCATTGTCCGTGTCTACGTAGACTGTCCGGGCCGTTCGTCCGGCGTCCGGGTGTCCGGGCGTCTTGGCCGTGTGATTGAGGTATACATGTGTGTGATGAATTTTGATTTCAATTTACATTTAGCTGCAAGTTTAGGATTCTGTTTGGTTGGGCTTCTGAAGTTCTAAGTTTGGCTGGACGTGGTGGTAACATTTTAAGGGTAACATAAGTTTAAGTGTATTGCTACATAACCGCTGATAGCATGTGAGGACTGTGTGAATGATGATATGGTTAGAATGGAGGTGACTATCAAGATGTCGACTAATAAAAAAGTATGGAAGAAAACGACATGAAGCACTGACGCCAAGTAAATTGGGATAATGTTAGATAGATAGGTAGATAAAACGTTTATTCAGTGCAACAAAAGACACAATACAGGTATTAAAAACATCAAAAGAGGTGAAAAAAAAAAAACAAAGATTAAAAAATAAATTGAACCATAGATACCTAGCTCATAAACATCTATAACGGTCGATCACTACTGGGCGGTGTGTGTCTCATGGTTGCACCAAATGGGAGTCTAGCTCAGCATATGCCAGGTACAATATCTGACGCTGGTATTCTACTGCATCCCGTTAGTGACACACGGATGTCGAGAAGACACATCTGAGTTTCAACAGAATGGTACCTATATAGTGCGGCGCGTATATTATAAAGGTGGTAACACAGTTGATTTGCTTTTAAAAACCGACAGAAAGAAAGATATTGAAATTTTAAACTTAATAAATATTTGTGTAGTGTCTACTGGATTATTTGATTATCATAGTGTAGGTAATAATATGTTATGTAATGAATGACTAGTTTAGGTTTTTAAGTGTGTATGTTGATGGTGACTGCTCATCGCATAACTAATAAAACACACGAGAAGGAATTTCGTCAATATTTTACGGTGACTACCCTGAAAATTTTGAATGAAATGTTATTTCCAGGGCTCAAATTTTCATTAAATTTTGAGTTGAATGAGGTTTTCTTTGAAATATCAAACAGCATGTTTTAAACTTCTGTGCAAAAGGTGTTACTTTTATCTCTAAAAACGTCAGCGTAAAAACCTCAGTTTTTCAAACACCTCCATAATTTCAAACAAATCAAACTCAAAGCATTTATTTCAATTAAACCATTTACAGGCACTTTTGAATTGTCAATTGGAAGTCGGTACTTAAGTCAGAAAATATGAAGCTAGTTGCCCATTCCAAAGCGTAGGTACCTATGGAGAAGAACGGGCAAGAAACTCCATGGACACTCTTTTTAAATTATATTTTACAAAAATATTAGTTACATCATTACTTTTGATTTTAAAATTATATAATATGAGAACGATGTAAAAAAATTAAAAAAAGACGTACGTGTTAAAAGCTTCCAGAGTACAACAAATAGTACTTAACAAACAACAATCCAAAAATAAAATAATTAAAAATAAGCCGAGGCAGCTAAGTGATGACCAGCCCCAACTGACGGCGCCCGTTCACGAACATGACGCTTAAATCAGCTAATTTAATACTAAAAGTCCGCAAGCTTCAACCTAGAACATCTACATAACACAACCATCAATGTACGATGTACGTCACAACTTCGCCCACCAACAGACGCACTACCAGCCACACCGCTGCCAACCTAACAAAATCATTGTCACCGATAACGTTCAAAGTCCACCAAAACTAAAAGCTACCATTTGAATACCGCTGTCTTTAACTCGAAATATACAGATAGATTTATTAATAACCAAAGGGGGAGGGAGGCACCCAAGTATGCCTTAGGGGACGTAGGGGGGCAAAACTTGGCTTACGTTGGTCCTGCACCGGACAGGAGTGGTCATAACTAAGATATTTTGACCGTCAAGCAATTTCTTGGCTGTGTAACATCACAGGGTGTGGCCAAATTGTTGTTTGAGATTTTAACGCTATAATTAATACTGAAACAATATGATTAGTTTGGTCAGGCTGTTGGTTTTACGTGTTTGGTTATTGCTGTGTGGTGTTTTAAGTGCTGGGAAGGCTTGAATAAGCAATTTGATAACAAAAGTGTGAATTTCGTCTGACATTATTGTACAGTAGGTTTATATTTTTTTCTCTAACAATATAAACCTATTTCTATTACCAAAAGAAAGCGTCATAGATTTATAGAGAGAATCGGACTCTCCATTTATAAAAATTTATAACTACAAAACCATTATATTCATGGTCTAATTTAGTAGCGAGTGTTACGTACTCTTTGGTATTTTATATTTCTTTTATTTCAAATTTAAATTGTTTTTTCTACATTCTTCTGGACTGATTCGATGACTGTCCTCCAATGGTTGCGCAGTGATGCGCGAGCGTTTAGACCTTTCGTTGCCCATCGGCTAGGTGAAATTTTAGAAAATTCTTCGGTCAAAGATTGGCGATGGGTACCGACAGATCTGAATGTCGCTGATGATGCAACCAGATTGCGCCCAATTCATTTGGAACCTTCACACAGATGGTTTTGCGGCACATCATTTCTTTTTAAATCCCCAGAGGACTGGCCCACGGAGCCACTTAGCGTCGCACCAGTTCGGGAAGAGCTTAAGTGTCAACGGAACGAGCTGGTGGGACTGACTTCACTAAGCACAGCCTTACCTACTCCTGTCACGGTGCATTTAGCTCGCTTCAGTGACTGGCTACGATTGTTGCGTGCCACAGCCCGGGTTCACCAAGCTGCGGCTGTTTTTGGAAATATTTTGGCAACCATTCGAAATTTTAAATCAAACAGTGGGATAGCTCACCCTCGCTCCCACTCTTCACCAACGTCGACCACTCTTACACCCTTGAATGCCGATCTAATAAAAGCTGCTGAAAGGCACATATTGCAGCGGGTTCAACAAGACAGTTTTTTGCAAGAAATTCTCTGCATTTTGAACAAGAAACCAATTCCTCCAAGCAGCCGTCTCATCAAACTGTCGCCCTCTCTGGGAGAAGATAATCTTTTGCGTTTGGCTGGAAGGATAAAGGCTGTAGAAGGCATCGATCCCGACTCCCGTTTCCCGATCCTACTTGACGGTCGCCACCCAGTCGCACGGTTATTGGTAGAATATTACCATCGCAAAGCAGGTCACGCAAATCATGAGTCCGTGATAAATGAGATAAGGCAAAGATTCTGGTTGTTGAGACTTCGCGACACGGTCAGAGCTGTAGCAAACCAATGCCTCTTCTGCAGAATTCGTAAATCACAGCCGCTAAATCCAACTACTGGAGATCTTCCACCACAAAGACTAGCTCATCACCAGCGAGCGTTTACCTTCACTGGTGTAGATTTTTTCGGTCCTGTCAACATAACCGTTGGACGCCGCCATGAGAAGCGATATGTGGCTCTTTTTACGTGCCTCACGACCAGGGCCCTCCACTTGGAACTGGTACACAGCCTATCCGCGGACTCTGCAATCATGGGTCTCAGGCGTTTCTTTGCCAGACGCGGGATCCCTCAGACTATATATTCGGATAATGGAACCGCATTCGTTGGCGCAAACAGGATTCTACGCGAATTTTACACAAATGATGTGCAAGATTTTGCCGCTACAAAGGGCATTAAGTGGAGTTTCATCCCAGCGGCGGCGCCTACTTTCGGAGGATGCTGGGAACGCCTCGTCAGGACGGTAAAAGTAGCGCTGAACGCTACATTGAACGAAAGATATCCCAAAGAGGAAACATTTTTGACTTTATTAGCAGAAGCCGAGGCGATCGTAAATTCACGCCCACTCTCGCATGTGTCCACAGATCCAGATGACCCAACCACGTTGACACCGTTCCACTTTCTCATCGGGTCTTCATCGAACCAAACCCTGCCAAAGACATTGGAAGACCATGACCTGATAGGACGCTGTGAATGGAAGAAAGCATTAAAGTTATCGGATCACTTTTGGAACCGCTGGGTGCGCGAAGTGCTGCCGACTATGCAAACACGAACCCAGGTTAAGGGAGATCATGGTCAAGACCTCCTGATAGGAGACGTGGTTATTATCGTCGACGAATCCCTACCACGAGGGACATGGCCACGAGGCCGTATAGTGAAGGTGTTCCCTGGAAAAGACGGCGTTAATAGGGTGGTGGACGTTGCGACTGCCGGAGGTACGTTACGCCGGCCCCTCAAAAAACTTGTAAAGCTTGCCACATAAGGCTTCTCTAACCCTGACTGTTGGTGCAGTGCTGCACGAGGGGCAGGATGTTACGTACTCTTTGGTATTTTATATTTCTTTTATTTCAAATTTAAATTGTTTTTTCTACATTATTATTCTGTTACGGTTCGGTGCTGTCAAAGGTGTGATTTTTCTCCATATTAATAAAAATAACATAATATATTCATTTTCACGTATTTATTACATATTCGGTTTACAGTCCACATCCTCATCTTTTTCAGCGAGCGTAATGCTTTCCCAAAAATGTATTTTTAACCTTTAGTCAATGTCAAAATTAGCACAATTAAATTCTAACTTAACTAAAACTATACAGAAACTAAAAAATTGCGTCGAAAAATTCATCTGCATCGCTGTCGACTGGTAATGTACCCAAGAGACTGGCGGCATTACCACGTTGTATGGCGAAATTTAATTTAAAAACTAACCTCTTTTTTCTATCCCACTTCAAGAACCAATCTATTACAGTAACAAAAAACACGTCAAAAATAATCCCTCTTATACATAAACGTTTCTTAAAGTTAAGTAATGATTAGCGACTGTTTAACCACGCATTTTTGACGTTTAAACGTTTTTTAACTTTAATCATCGTTTATAAAAATAAAGCTTAACATCTCCATTTTTACAACACCTTGTATAACATCACGGGCCACCAAAGCCAGTTGAATACGATTGTAACTACAAACGTCTGTGTATGGGATGATATTAAATTCCATCTGACCGAAGCTGGGCGCTAATTTATATAATATGCTAATTCGGTACCGTTTCTCTTAATGTTGGTACCTTTGGAGGTATGTATGATTTTAGGACAGTTGGGTTGGTTGGTAGCTTAATTACCTTTATGATTTAAATTGTGGGACTTGCAGTGGATTATATGTGTGTAGTTTGCAACATTCGATTTTGCGATGTTGCCACATTGCTTCTAAGTTCAAAAACAATTTTACTGAAAATTTTTCTTGAACTGAAGGACAATTATCGTAATTTTAAGACCGTTCACAGACCGATTTCAGTCTCAATCTGTCACCTTTAATTTCTCCACAATTTTTACAATATTTTTGACATTTAGGTACTGTCGCTGAGATGCAATTGTGACTAGATTTTAAACGTTTTTAATCATGGGAATTGGCTTTCTGATATTTTATTGTCTATGTGGATAAGGCATCACCTACAATTTGGTAGAAAAAAAAAACGTGAATGTATTTCCAATGAGATTCAGTTTGAGTCAAACTCAATAATAAGGAGGACACATTATTCAAGAAGAATAGAAGACCGCACAGTAATTTTGTAACACACTATTAATTACAATCTGAAACACTTTGAAGGTTATTGCTAATTCAGTGCTTCATATACTACGTTCGAAAAAGTCTGCTCAAAAACGTAAATAACGCTAAGAATGTTGTTGAACTGTCAAGTAGCAATTGGCTCTAATTTTGACAGTTCACACACTAATACACACACAGTAGTTAGTGTGTTACGCAACTACCCCGCAAGAAAAGGATGAACAGCCGGTCGATTCTGCAAAAATCTCACCGTGAAAACTTTGGTGAAGTGAGTTTGTTTTTGCTAGGAATTGACACTATTGACAGCTCACTCCACGCTCGCTTCACCCAAGTTTTCATGGTGAGATGGTTACAGAATCGCACTGCTGTAAATGTGTTTGTGTTGTCCGTGAAAAGTGAATCTGCCATAATATTAACAAAGAGACTGTAGCAATTCAAGATAATTTAAATAATAATAGAAAGTGAGGAGGCATTCGTGGGCCTATAATGATTTTCGATAGCCTGAAATGGGGAACGAATGGAAATCCATGATTCAAATTGTAAATGTGATAACTGTAACATTTTCATTATTAAGTAAGAAATACCTACTCAGTTATATTGCATGTGTGAGCTAACTTAAACCACAGTGCAAGCTATTATAAAGAACAAGTGTCTTCCCCTTAACAGTTAATAAGAAAGACGTCATGGACGATTTCTTAATGTTATAGTTACTTAGTAGTTTAAGTTACATTTATATGTATTTAAATTACTTATTAGCTAATAGGCTAGATTGTAATGTGAATGAAGTACCATTGACTGT
This sequence comes from Luperina testacea, assembly GCA_927399505.1. Lineage (NCBI taxonomy): Eukaryota > Metazoa > Arthropoda > Insecta > Lepidoptera > Noctuidae > Luperina > Luperina testacea. The sequence continues at coordinate 4,701,987 of OV656774.1, forward strand.
GATATTTCACAGATTTTTTTTTTATTAATTTGTCCGAAGAATTAAGTGAATTGAAAAGTTGTTTGTTTTAGTGCAGACGCCAGCACATCAAGCTACTACAATCTGTCAAATTTCTTTAATAGATTTTGAACTTTATCGCTAAAGCATAAGGTTCAAAGTTGATTGGGAAATTTTGACAGTTTCGGGTAGCTTGAAGAGCTGGCGTCTGTACCTACCTATACGTACGTAATACGTAATTAGATATTCGATATTTCATGTACTTTCTGGTATGAATAGTTAATTGTTTAATATTGTACTATCGTATTAGGTACCTGTACTACATAAATCTTATATCACCAGTGGATGGACCAACAGTGGACGGACGGATTTCGGCTGAAACGATAGTGGATGAAATCTCTAAAGCTAAAAGCATCACAAATAAAAAGTATAATTTCATATTATTAGATAAATCTCTGTAAAAGCCATGAATTCATCAAAATTAAATTCCTTGAGAAAAAAATCTTTACCAATTTTGTTTTTGCCTTAATTAAACATTTACGAATATTGTGTAATATAACTAACAAAAAAAAATAAAAAATTGTTTTAGACAAATAACTTTAAACGGACATTCACGTCTCTGAGACCATCACCTCTAACTTAAAGTTACAAGAACCCTATCTAAGTTTCCCCGGACACACGCTAGCATACAGCTTAAGATCCCTGTACTTAAAACTTGAACAGGGCATTTAGGACACTTGACTGATCGGCACCAAGTTAACCTTAAATTAAGTAATTTGTACACTTAACTACAGTTTGGAGATTCTTACTTACCCTGTTTAAGTTGTTGATAGAGTTGAGAAGGTTTAGAGGTGCGTAACTAGGTTTAAAGACGACTGGTTAGCATTTCGACTGAAGTCGTTGTAACATTTTTATTTTGAAGTGAAAACCAATAAACTAAATTCGGGTTGCATACAACCCGAATCTCTTCAAAGTAAGAGTGAACAGGCTTCTTCTGGGTGAGCTCACTCCATCGTAGACTTTGTCTCTGTCATCTCTGACCTAGACTAGAGTCAAGAGCAAACCCATTTCAAATAAAAAAAAACTTCTTTAGCGGCGTTGTACACTTTTTTTGTAATGGGTAAAAAATGTTAAACTCGCGTCAGGACACGTGACGTGATCGAACATTCGTAAGACGGATGGCCGTAGCCGGTACCGCGCGTGTTTTGTTTATAAGACGATTCACAAAATACACACGTAATTGTTCAAGTTTTCACTTCTGTCCGCACTCCCGGAGTGCCACTTTTTTTTATTTGAGGGAAAACTTCACGCCTTGTTTACCCGAATGATTAGGCAGGGGGTGTACTTACAATACGTCGTACGGACGTCATATTGAATTTAGTGTGACTTCACATAGCCTAGAACCAGCGAACGATCAAGACGCTTCTAACGATAAGTACCTACCTCAAATTTGTCAAATATTATAAGGACTTTTGAAGTTGTGAGGGAACAGATGAACATACATACATACCGGTCATAATCATAACCCTCCTTTTGCTTCCCTATAGTCGGGTAAAAAAAAAGTGCCGTTATTGGAATTTCAATTACTTTACCTGAGCTCAGGACGTCCTACTTCCTGGCCTCGTCTTCTCTGCATCCCTTACTAAGTCTATATATCCAGAGTCAATTTGGACAAGAGTGATAGCCAGCCTGGCCTCGAGTGGGCCTCACTAACGACTTTCACTTGCCCGCTTCAGGTGCCAATCGCTTGTTACCGATCATCCGCTTTATATATTTGTTACGTGATAGTTTGAGGATGTACCTAAATGGATTCATTAGGAAAATATTTCAGTCAAAAACATTGCGCGTAGAACGAGGATAAAGAATGAAAGAAAAATGCGTTTATTGGCGTTACAGCAAAATTAATACACTTTTTTTTTTCAGGATGGGAAATCATCAAATGACCTGCTTTGGGTGGAGCGGAAGGGAGTCTCCCACAAGGTGAACCGATGACCTTGTGAAGGCCGCAGGATCTCGTTGGATGCGAGAAGCATAAAACCAGTAGAAGTGGAGGTGCTTGGGGGAGGCCTATGTCCAGCAGTGGACGTCTTTCAGCTGAAATGATAATGATGATGATGACTCTTTATTATGTGCACCATAAGAATTACAGATATAAATGACGAAATTCAACATAAGGTGACACCAACCAACAAGTAGGGTGACTAATTTTGTTTGGGTCAGCTTCCAGTCTAACTAGATGGATCTGAACTTGCACCTTCCCATACACGATGTTAAATTGCATCGAGTCAGCTTGGCCAGATAATTCGTTTATTGTTATTCTAATTCACGCAGAATCGTGCGTTCCGAATCGTTACTGCGATGTGCTAGCTTGTACAGTACGATTGACAGAAAATGGCGTCGTATAATATTGTTCCTTTTTTAATTTTGTGAGTATTAACGATGTTAGAGTCCTGTGGCTGCAAAGTTTTAGTGTGTTATTGGTGCATGATGTTACCAGTTCCATCATGGCGTATTAAGAAAGAAAGAAAGAATAATGCGATGAACAAAAATCACCTTAAAACTATAAAAAGCAAAAATAAAACACAGCATATATTGTCAAAAGGGCCTCAGCTCAGCATAATGTCAGATGACAGCATAATGTTCACCACCTGATACACTGATTTTCAGCTGCAGCTCAAGTTATCGTTATGTATTATTATTATAAGCTTGCATAAAATAATAATGGAAAGCACACAAGACAAACACAAATTTTAGCAAAATATTTTACGAAAAACAACGAGGTAAATAGATACATAGGTACTAATGTAATATACTCGTATTACGAAAATGTTATATAATATGATGTTATATAACATGAGGGGTTGTAGCTACGTACATATACAACTATGTTAGAGTCAGCTTCCAGTCTAACAGGATGTAGCTGAGTACCAGTATTTTACATGGAGCGACTGCCCATCTGATCTCCACAACCCTGTTACTGGTTAATACGATACCCCTTGGTAAGACTGGTTCTCAAACTTTCGGGTTTCTGACGACTCGCAACGACTGTCAAGGATCCACGAATATCAGTCGGTACCAACGGCTTAACGTGCTTTTCGAGGCACGAGGTCTTGGTATGTAAGGAAGGCCACCCATCCACGGAACGTGGCAAGCGTAGTTTAACCTAATCGTTCTACCCGTGCGGCTGTTCAAGCACCTCAATGTCAGACAAGAATTTCACAATATTTAAGTGTTAGAAATATACATATTTAAATGATAATTATTATTGGAAATGGTACCTAGTTATATATCCTAAATAATGTATTAATTACACTATAATTTTATATTTGGTTTTGCTTATGTTAAATTATATTTCAAACTTATATTGACACCGGATGTGCGCGCACGTAATACGTTAGTACGGTACTTGATTTGATTACGCAGTAGTCGATAGTGGGGAGATCGAACGGATAAATACGGTAGCGCGCGCTCATTCGGGGCAATCAAGTACTGGAAGCCAAAGGCTACACATTGAAATAAGTTACCCTACTGTGTTTGGGTTTTATCTACTAATTATTATCTGGTTAATAAACAGATCTAAAAAGTGAAGTAGTAGTGTTTGACTGTGTTCTTCCCCTGGTATTTATTATAAGTAAACACCGCGGGGGCTATTTAATAGGTGTTTACTTGTATCATACTTTAACTTTAATGCTGTTATGATTATTTACCACAATTTGTTAGGTTTGCTACTTGAAACCTAAGATACAGGGTATTTTATAGTTTTAGTCACTCTTTTACTGAGATTTTAGTGGTAGCAATTGTGTTCGTGAGCAGTGATATACCAGTGGTAATGGCAACTTTAAACATTTTTACAACTTTTTTAATGGTGCTAGCCACTCTGAAATTAACTTAATTTTCATTAAAATAAAGTTTATATTTGTTTTAACTTGAAATAGGGTGGGGGGGTGCAGCACAGCGCACTTTTACTATAGAGTCTGTGGGCCTAAAAAGGCCACTTTGGCGAATTATAAGAGGACAACATTATGAATCATAATGGACAGTTAACTGTTAAGTTAATCGTATCAAATCCCATTGGTGAAGGATTTTTCAGTCCTTTTTTTTGTCTGTGCTAAAATACCAATCAATCCAATCCAAATCCAATCCCAATCTCTTTGATTATACCTACGTAGTGTAGCGAAAAAAAGAAAAACACGGACTATCTTCGTCATATTATTATGGTTCATAATGTTATCCTTTTATGATTCTGCCAAAGTGGCATTTTTAGGCCCCCAGGGCTTATACCAGCAGGGTAATTGCACTATCAGTAGCAATAGGTTTCATTTTGACAGTTCAACAATATTCATTGCGTGATTTCCGTTGTTGAGCAGAAACATTTTTAGAACATATGGAGCAATGGATTAGCAATATGCTTCAAAATTATTCAAATTGAGAGTAATAGTGTGTTACGTAATTAGGGTGCCGGTTAGTGACAATAGGCTTGCTCCCTATTGTATGGTACTTAGGTATAAAGGCTCCTTCAAACAGGCGCGGCATGCGATACAATCGCGCGCGACACAAATGAACCGCAAGTCGCGCAACGAGCGGTGCCTTTGTGTCGCGCGCGATTCTTTTCGCGCCTGTTTATAGGAGCCTTAATACAACATTTGGCAAACCATAACAAAGATGAACCCCTGACTTAGCACACGAAGTCGTCGAGATGTGGAACGTGAACTTTGCCCTCATTGTATCTGTGGGGACTGTGTCTCACGTACCCATCCCTTGCATAGTTTTAAGAATGTAGTATTGTATAGAAGAACTTATTGTAATAATTTTTAGAAAGTTTCATTTTTGTGTTTTTCCCACGAATCACATCTGCAAGCGATTTAAGTTATAGGTACTATTGTCTTTCATGATTCTTTACTTTTAGTTAAGGTTCTTCATTGTTCTATTATGTTTAGTTATCTTGTATTGTACCCATTTGCTATTGTTAGTTAAGGTTCATTGTTCTGTTATTTTTAGTTGTCTTGTATTGCACCCATTTGCATTTCTCGTGTTTTATTATTGTACTTTTAAAATGTGCCGCGGCCTTTGTGTAAAATCGTTTTGCCGCTTCCTTTGAAATCCTTTGTTTAGTGGACGGCAGATTTGGGAGAGTTTTGGTTCGGAGCTTCAGTCTGTGCTGAACTACGATCGTGCGAGGTCCTCTCTGACTCCCGATCATATCTTACTCGCCGAAGCTCGCCGTAATAGTTTACGGCGAGCTTCGTGTTTCTATTAGTTTTATGTCTTCATGTAACATTATTTAATTTTACCTTTTCGTGTCAAGTGTAACTACTAGCTTTAGTTACTTGATATCGTAATAAATTAATCGCTACTTCTGTGTACAACTTCCTTCGGTGTATTACTCGCCCAACGCGGTCACGAATTCCCACAGTGGTGACCCCGACGTGATCAAAGCTATCATATAGCGTGAGTTCGTGACAGTGCGTAAAGAGTTTCGCGAGTGCTAATTCAAAGTACGTGTTAAAATGGCGAGCGATCCAGCGGGAGTCACTAGCGGCGGATAGCGCGCATTCCCAGCCAGCCAGCTCCCACGGCTTCAACGGGTATCCTGACCACCAGCATGCAGCGACCGCGCATACCTGGTCATCACCCTCAGCCTCATCAGCAACCTCGGCACAGCACACTGCACTTTCGGCCGGTCAACAAGAAGAGCTCAATTCCTCTCCTGGTCGACGCAGCAGCCAGCCTCAACCCGGCGCTGTACCACATCCGACGCACTGGAGCATAACGCAGCGCCCGCGCCACCCCGACTCACTGGGGACATCTTCGCAGATAGTTCCGACTCACCGTGAACTATGCGGCAACCGGTTCCGACTCACTGGGACCTAAGTTGGCCTGGCAAGCATATTCCTCGCCGTTCTGGTCGCTGTACCACATCCGACGCACTGGAGCATAACGCAGCGCCCGCGCCACCCCGACTCACTGGGGACATCTTCGCAGACAGTTCCGACTCACCGTGAACTATGCGGCACCGACGCACTGGAGCATAACGCAGCGCCCGCGCCACCCCGACTCACTGGGGACATCTTCGCAGACAGTTCCGACTCACCGTGAACTATGCGGCAACCGGTTCCGACTCACTGGAACCTAAGTTGGCCTGGCAAGCATATTCCTCGCCGTTCTGGTAGGAGAGTTAAATTTCCTGATTACTATCAGGCAGGTGTTTCGTGATCTTTATCACTGGTAGGGGGGTACTGTGGGGACTGTGTCTCACGTACCCATCCCTTGCATAGTTTTAAGAATGTAGTATTGTATAGAAGAACTTATTGTAATAATTTTTAGAAAGTTTCATTTTTGTGTTTTTCCCACGAATCACATCTGCAAGCGATTTAAGTTATAGGTACTATTGTCTTTCATGATTCTTTACTTTTAGTTAAGGTTCTTCATTGTTCTATTATGTTTAGTTATCTTGTATTGTACCCATTTGCTATTGTTAGTTAAGGTTCATTGTTCTGTTATTTTTAGTTGTCTTGTATTGCACCCATTTGCATTTCTCGTGTTTTATTATTGTACTTTTAAAATGTGCCGCGGCCTTTGTGTAAAATCGTTTTGCCGCTTCCTTTGAAATCCTTTGTTTAGTGGACGGCAGATTTGGGAGAGTTTTGGTTCGGAGCTTCAGTCTGTGCTGAACTACGATCGTGCGAGGTCCTCTCTGACTCCCGATCATATCTTACTCGCCGAAGCTCGCCGTAATAGTTTACGGCGAGCTTCGTGTTTCTATTAGTTTTATGTCTTCATGTAACATTATTTAATTTTACCTTTTCGTGTCAAGTGTAACTACTAGCTTTAGTTACTTGATATCGTAATAAATTAATCGCTACTTCTGTGTACAACTTCCTTCGGTGTATTACTCGCCCAACGCGGTCACGAATTCCCACAGTGTCCCCACATATCGATAATCGTTACGGTTAATAGCCTTATAGCGGATACACTTCAGGAGGCTCTCATTACGCGGTTAGGTCAGGGAGCTTGATTCAAAATACAATACTTCTAGACACGGCACGCATAGTGAGGAGGTTCCTCTCTCTAGAGCCCTGACCAGCGGCAACTTGAACCCTGTTCCTGATGCGGACGGGCTACTATTTTTTTTAAATGTTTAAATATATAAAAATGTAAGCAATTGCATCATTCAACACTTCAGGTTTAACCTAAACTATAACCTGACGGTCACAAGATCGTGGAAAATTTAACCGAAAACAGGAACAGTTCCACACTAACGTCATGCAAAAATAACTGTTCCACACAGCTCAAAGCTATAATCGAGACGTCCAATACCCATACTTAACCGTATCTCTTAACCAAATCAAAATCATTGTCATATAAAACAACATCCTCTGTCCAATCATTACGGACAATTTTCTCAAGCTTACATTTCTGAAAACGCCCGCATCACGACGGAGCGTCGTGCGAACAGACCTCCATTTCTTGGGCATTGCTCTAAATCACGAGTGGGATGGGCGTATCAAGATCTCTCGGTCGACGGTCCTACGATGTGCGTTGGATTATTCTGGTTAGTAATCGGGGCTATTGTGTGATTTGATTTAGTTAGGATGTAATTGTTTGACATTCGAAAGTAACTCTGTCTGTCTGTCTGTATGTTACCTTTTCACGGCTAAACCACTAAACGGATTTCGATAAAATTTGGCAGCGAGGCAGATTGTATCCCTGGAAAGGACATAGGATAGTTTTTATCCCGATATTCCCACGGGATCGACCCTTATGCGGGTGAAACCGCGGGGTGCTGCTAGTGGGGACATAAAAGGTATAGGGACAGTCTTCTTATTCTTTTCGAGTTGGGCCCAGTAGGTGCCCACGCCAATCGCAGCATCAGTGCCGTTTATGCAATGTGAAGATAACAATACGACAATAAATGAAAACACTGACAATACTTATAAAAAAAGTATTTTGCAACTGTCAAAGAAATCCTAACATTGATTTTGAAAAAGGAATCTTTTCAAATAAACTAAATAATAGTGATGGGCTGACTATGGGTTTTGCTAATCTTTGACTAGCTCTAGTGAATAAACTATTGGATACAGTTGATTGAATTTTTTTATACAGACTGGGAACAGCTTTGCCGTTTACTTTATTATCGTGTTGTTGTCTCCATCTTGTATATCCGAAGAAGTGCAGGTATGTGGCCAGTTAGGACAATAACATGGTTGGTCATACTTTGATCAGGAGCACCTTAAAAATACAGTAAAAAGTTTAACTCCATAGTTCTCGTAGTTTTGATCATTCGGATTGCGACACAGTCATAAGGTTAGCAAAGCATCTGAAAAGTTTGCGCTAAAAAATAGCAAAGGATAACGTTAGTCTTTGGGCCTCAACATCAACATTGTCACATTATCAAGCTCACAGAATAAGGCTCTAAGTAAGTCATTGTGGATTACCACAATGTTTTGCGTTTGGTAAACTGTGCTTTGGCAGTAGTTCTATTACGTAATAAGAACCTGGGTCATTATGTAAATTAGTAAAAGCATATCTGTATATATAAAGAGGATATCAGCGTAAAGAATATTAGCCAACAACCCAAATCACTATACATGAGAACAAACATTATATTATGAGACACATATCCAATAAGTAACATTTCTAAAAAAGACAACACAGATCAAAATATGTAATTTCTGAAAGACATTCTAATTCGAGCAATGACCTAGATACAACTACAAAAAGGCATCCCACTAATTAAGCCATCATTAACGAGACACAAAACAGAATCAATTTGATCAGAAACAAACAAGACGGCCGTATAATCACACGCCGACCCGTAACCTCTTAAACAACCGGAGCCAACATCGGTTCGGAATGTAAACAGCGGACCATCTCCTCAGGCGCCATCTATAATTTTCTAACAATGCTTCGAACATGTCCAAAATAACTCGACCTGTACAAAAAACCCACCCTCCCCTCTTCACACCTTGTATAGTCTAAGACGAGGGACGGGTCAGAGATCAGGTTATACTGGTTTCAAAATACACGCTCGATCGATCCAGGATCTATCCGTGGATATTGCATATTTATCAACCTTTGACACGGGTAACAACGTGGAAGTAACATCTTCATGGGCAAAAAGGGTACAAAACAAACATGTTTAGAGGTGTTTGAACTTGTCCGGCGTATGGGAAACGAGGTGCACTTATGATGGGGTCGTTTTTAAAATGGTTGATATGCAATTTTTTATGGACATATTGCTTTAAGAAAATTTTTGAGTAATCTATGATTGTGTTAGATTAAAAAAGTAGGGAAATACAAAAGAAACGATGGATGGACTGTGTGAAAGATGATATGGCCAGAAAGGGGATGGCTATCGAGGTGACGACTAATAAAGAAGTATGGAAGAAAAAGACCCCAAACGAAATAGAATAAGGGGAGGATAATGATGATATTACTTTAGAAGTAGTTAACTTTAGGCTGCTTTTAATGTCCGAAATAACTAAAATATTGCAATAGATAACTTCGTATACAATCTACAACTTTAATTAAAATTGGGTTTTTTTTTGAGGATGGGAAATCATCAAATGACCCCTCCCGCTCTGGGTGGAGCGGAAGGCAGTGTCAGACTCTTACTGACTAAAACCCACCCGTGTTCCTTCCTTAGCCCTTTATGTTCCGAGCCAGCGGTAACCCAAACGGACAATCCCACTGTGGTTAATAATTATTCTTTTGTTCGATTAAAAAAAAAACCCTTGTACCTTATTACAATAATCTTTTAATTTGAAGCGGAAGATACGTAGGAGTTCCCATTTTTACAAATGAAAAGACGCATTAATCTTTATTAACTTTTTCACCAATACGAAAATTTTTCACTCCATTTGCATTATCGTCTTGGGAATCCAACATGTCAAAGTGTTTTTTTTTTTAATTTTTGTAGCTTATTATATTCTTTTCTTGCGATTCGAAATTAATAATTTCTTTATATAATCCTGGATATACTCGTATATGTGAAAATTTGTATGTTTGTTACTCAATTACGTTAAAACGACTGAATGCATTTGGATGAAATTTGGCACACAGATAGTTTATAACCAGCAGGATAATTGCGTAACACGGTATCAGTAGCAATGGGTTTCATTTTGACAGTTAAAGAACATTCATTACGTTATTTACGTTGTTGAACAGATATACTTTTCGAAAATACGGAGCAATGGATTAGCAATATGCTTCAGAATGATTCAAATTGAGAGTAACAGTGTATTACGCAATCAGGGTGCTGGATATAGGATCCCTTTTATCCCGATATTTCTACGGGATCGAGAATTATAGGTAGGAAATTTTCCCAATCAACTTTGAACCTTACGCTTTAGCGATAAAGTTGAAAATCTATTAAAGAAATTTGACAGATTGTAGTAGCTTAATGTGCTGGTATCTGTATCTATTATATATTAATCCATTTACAATGTGTTTAAAACTTAAACAGCAGGTACCAACAGCATTCCACAGTTTCGTATGAATAATTTCAGATGGTCGATAATGGTATAATATGAATTGAATTGAAAACTACTTTTTGGTTGAACAAGGCCCCTATAAAGCTTAGTATCGTTCATCGAATTATAGAAGAATTATGCTAATCGTTGGCAGAATATAAACTAGGTACGTAACACAACAAGTAAACAAGTAATACGACAGATTGGGCGAAACAATCCAACGAGGCATGCAGTGGGCAAATGGGATATGTATGAAATTGGCAAAACTAAAAAACCCACATGCAAATATCAAATTAACATAGCCTATTAATTTGTTGTATATCTTTGGTAGATCAGCGGTTTGGTAATTGCGTAATACAAATAATTATGTCCTTCCCCGGGATGTAGTCTATCTCTCTGCCAAATTTTATTGAAATCAGTTTCGTGGTTTAGGCGTGAAAAGGTAACATAGGTACAGACAGACAGACAGAGTTACTTTCGAATTTATAATATTATAGTAAGGATAATATATAGTATAGTCATCTGCCTAGCCTTTTCTGACCTCCACAACCCAGTTATTGGGTAACGCGATACCCCTTGGTAAGATTGGTTGTCAGACTTTCGGGCTTCTGACTACACGTAACGACGGTCAAAGATCCACGAATGACAGCCGGGACCAACGGCTTAAGGTGCTTTCCGAGACACGGCGGAGGGCTCTCGGTATGTAAAGGGTGCGAACCTTTTGGTGGAAATAATCCTTAACACTTTTTTCGGTCTAGCTCTCATTCGCCAAGTGCGCAGAGTAATATGTGCGCTTAGGAACCTCGTTCCAAATACGAAAAATCAATAATATCAAATTAGTACTTATCCCATTGCACTTCAACTAGTATACTAGGCACATCACGCATTGGCCAGTAAGTGGTATTGCCCAAGCCTGCTTGATATTCGAACGTGACACGGCCGTGCCCACGGACCAATTTGCTGTAATCGTACTACAGCCATTACAGATTAACCATTTTACATTACAATTCTGAGAACTGGCGATTTTTGAGGTTTTGTATTTAATGAGTCTTGTTTGTGATTAAGTAGGAATTGGTAGGCAAATAGCAGGGTTTAATTTTTTGGTGAATGGATTAATCGTGCAGGTATAGAAGCCAAGGTTGGAATGAATCAAGTAGAAGACAATGTTAGTGATGGGATTCCAAAGAATTTCCGTAATACTTAATTATATCCAAATAAGTTAAATGAGCAGTAGTGACCCAGTGGTAACGGCCGCGACTTGCGTAATGTAGGTCGGGGGTTCGGACCCAAGCAGACACTTTAATTTGTGTTAATTATTTCATCACCACTGCTCTCAAAACGGTGAAGGAAAACATCGTGACGAAACCAGCATGTCCTAGAATCAAAAATTTGGAAGACTTGTGACATGTACCAACCCGCACTGGGCCCTCGTAGTGAATTACGGCCCACTCCCTCTTACCGAGAAGAGGCCTGTGTCCCAGCAGTGGGAACATTATAGACTTATTATGCTGATTTAGAAAGAAAGAAAGAAAATACGTTTACGTTTACTTGTTGCTCGTTTGTCTAGTGGTCGCAAACGCTACAACTGAGCGTGAGATTTGATTCCTAGATCGAGCAAAAGTATTACTGGGTTTTTTCACCAGGAATTTCTCATTACCGGAGTCTAGATTTGGCAATAGGCTCGCTCCTCCTAAACTAAGACTGAGACACAACTGGAGATGCATACTTATACATACTTCCCATGACCCAAGGGCTGGCTTTTACCTTGGCCAGAGGCTAAGCATTGCCATATAACGTGGTAATGCCGCCAGTCTCTTGGGCACATTACCAGCCGACAGCGATGCGGATGAATTTTTCGCCGCTATGTTTTAGTTTGTGTATACTATAAACAAATTAAAACATAGCATCGAAAATATAGTTTTAGTTAGATTAGGATTTAATTTTGTTATTTTTATTAATTAACTAGCTGACCCGGCCACGCGTTGCTGTGGTAGACAAATAATTTGCAATAAAATAATATTGCGATTATAAATGGAGATGTGAGCTATTCTATCTTTCAAGTTGGATCAAACTTCACACGGTGTACAAATTTGATTAAAATCAGTTACCTAAGTAGTTTAGGAGTCCATCGCGGACAAACATCGTGACACGCAATTTATATATATTTTAAGAAGATTAGGTATTGGTTATTATTTGCTTACTTATTATTTTATTGTACAATAATAAATATTAATGCAGATATGTGGGATGACTATGTATACTTCGACCTAACCCTTCGCTAAAAATATGCATGATATTGTGCTATGTAAGTTACTTACACGGTTATACGGTCGGTACCTATAAAGAAAGAAAGAATGAAAATACATTTATTTAGCACAGACTAAGAGACACACAACACACCAGATAAAAATAAAGCCCAAAATAAAAAAGTTAATGAAGTAGCTGAAATCTCGTAGTCAACTCTTGACCCTTTCCCTAAAGAGTTTCATAAAGTGACAATTTCCTTCCCTGTCAAATCGTTCTTGAAAAAAAATGAAGTACCATTAAAAACCGTTCATCATAATTGGCTAAGAGCCGAACCGGTCAAAGAGGCGGTGTCCAGCAGAGGACGTCTTCCGGCTGAAATGATTATGATAATAACTGGCTATAAACATCAACTAATAGGCCATTAGACTAAACATACGAGTAATAAAAAAAAAAACAAATTCAATTTTAACAATGAACTAACAATCGATGTAATTACATACTTTAATGACGCATAATAAACAAAATTGTCTGTATTCTGTATGTGAATACAAAATGTACTTCGTTATAATGTATGGCCATATCAAGCGCCGTGGGCACTTGACTCATGTTAAGTTTAGAGGAAAAAAGTTCTAGGCCATTTTGCCAGAGATTCTTAGCCCATAATTTTTCCACTGCACACAGGTCTTCTCTAATAGGAATACGTGGGCCCAGTGCAGGTTCGATATAACACGTCTTCGAATTTTTGGTTCTAAGACATGCCGGTTTCCTCACGATGTTTTCCTTCGCCGTTTTGAGAGCAGTGGTGATGAAATAATTTACACAAAATATAGTGCCATTCTGTCATTTTAAGCTTGCTGCAAATCACATCCAAATGAGCACCACATAGACACACACACACATAATTATATTATTGTGTTGTGATAAAAATCCATAAATAAGCATCAGTTCGACCTCTCCATACAATTTACGGAGCCATGTCAAAGCTTTTTCTATTCACATTGCAAAGCAACTTAACTGTCTCATGTCGATATCAACCATTTTGTTAAGATCCTTCACTCTGTCCTATCCGTCCCTTCTTTGTCCCTTTTCACTAACATTTGTAGAGGGGTGGAGGGTCTTCAAATATTGGTATCTTCGTTCTATTGTTTCGAGATCTCTCATTCGTGGTTCGCGGGCGATTTCATTATCATTATAAGGTAATCATCATCATGTTTGTATGTGATATGGGAATGCGTCGTTGGTCACTGATATGGTTTTTGATATCAAATCTAACGTTCTTTGAATTGTCAAGTTAATGAAGTCAATTTTATCTGGTTGAGTTGGTACACTGCCTATTTTTTTTTTCTTTAAGAGCATTTGTCGGTTTATTTTTGAAGTGAAAACTTCTTTAGCGGCGCTGTGTACTTTTTTTGGAATGGGTAAAAACTTCTAAATTCGCGTCAGGTCACGTGACCCTGATCGTAAGATTCGTAAGACGTAAAACGAAAGACGCGCGTTGTTGAGGACAGCGCCATCTATGCACATCGGGAAGAACTACGAGGGCCTCGCGTACTAATAGTACGGGAGGTGGCGCTGCATTTTTTCTAGTAATTTTATACCGAATAAATTTTATTTCAAACAGTTGTTTAATGGTCAGAAATCGGTAAAGTGAGCGTCAGTTGTCGCACTAACGGTGGAGCTAAAGGAGACAGCATGAAAAAGTCATTGGAAAAAAATCAGCTCCGATGATTTTTATACCGAGCAAAAAATGTATAATATTATTGTTTTAGTCACATTTTATCAAAAAATAGTCGTCAGCTGTATTGACGAGGGGGGATTATATGTCAGTCACGTGCATGAACCTCATTGAAAATTTGAAAAAAAAATTAATTTTATACCTTATGAAATTTATACATCTCAATTTTTATACTTTTAAAATAATAAAGAAAATCGTCAGCCGTATTTTTGACGGTGGTAAAACCGTCAGTCAGCCTGATAAACATTTTGCGCGCATTTGAGCGTTGCATAGGCTTTTTGGAAAATAAACTGACAATCTTTACGCCCATAAACAATTAGCAGACGATGAGTTTTTATTTTTTAATATTTAAATCATCTTATACTTCGAATTCAATAAGTATAACATCAATTTAATATAAAAAACACCACATTTTATTTATTTATTTTGTGTCAGTTTCAAATTATATACAGAAATATATATTTACTAGCTTCTGCCCGCGACTTCGTCCGCGTGAAATTTCTTGTTTCCGACCCACGCCGTCGCATCGCATCGCATCGCCTGCCCGCGCTGTCACTTCGTTTTCGCTTAGCGATCTTTCTGACTTTTATTCTTTTTGCTCGTCTCCTAAGGGTTATAGCGTGATGTTACATAGCCTTCCTCAAGAATTAGGCTAGCAAATGTAAAAATATTTTTTTAAATCGACTCCGAGAAAAATCCGACCGATTAGCGCATTCAGACTAACAAACTCTTCTGCTTTATTATTAGTATTTACAAATTCATCTTAAGATACGAAAATATGAAATATTATTTATTATCTTCGTCGTGTGTGATAGTCCATTGAATTGTATGGCGAGCGATAACAAAATTAGATCGTCGTCCGATTCAGCACCAATTCCATGTTGTATATGTATAAAAAGTTATTGTTTATTTTCCACAACGCACACAATGAACGGACACTATTATTACACAAAGACGGGTCTTTGTTAGTGAATAAGAGAAATATAGAATAAAAGATCAGCTAAAGAAACAATTCAGGAATTCCCCTAGAGAACAAAACTCAGATCGGGCGTCCTTGTTCCACTTTCCACGGAAACAGCTATGCTATCCTTGTCATATGCAATTCAGTGTTTATAGAATTCGGATACACGACACACATTTCCATAGATAATTAATTGATTAGAGGTGCGTTCTGAAATTTAACTGTTTTTTAGAGCGTGCCATTGATTGGTTTTGTTTTTACCAACGTGCGTGATAAATTGTCGACTATTAAAAATGCGCTAGTTCGGGGACTAGGCACTATTATGGAATTTTGAGCGCTAAAACATCAAGAAATGCACTAGATCTAGTGCCGAAAGCACTAAGTTGGCAACATTCGAAATCTCTGTAGCAGATGGTAGTATTTCTCTCTTATTCATATAAGTTTGTCTCACTCCAGTAGGGTATACTTATGTACTTCAGTCTACCTGAGGGCTAGAAAAATAATTTTTAGAAAAGGTATGTTAGAGTCGTGAGACTTTAACTGCTTGAAATTCCTTGATGCTACAGTACATATTAATATGATTAGAAACCGACACAAAATAAATAAATAAAATGTGGTGTTTTTATATTAAATTGATGTTATACTTATTGAATTCGAAGTATAAGATGATTTAAATGTTAAAAAATAAAAACTCATCGTCAGCTAATTGTTTATGGGCGTGAAGATTGTCAGTTTATTTTCCAAAAAGCCTATGCAACGCTCAAATGCATTGAGCGCGTAAAATGTTTATCAGGCTGACTGACGGTGTTACCCCCGTCAAAAATACGGCTGACGATTTTCTTTATTATTTTAAAAGTATAAAAATTGAGATGTATAAATTTCATAAGGTATAAAATTAGTTTTTTTTTCAAATTTTCAATGAGGTTCATGCACGTGACTGACATATAATCCCCCCTCGTCAATACAGCTGACCACTATTTTTTGAAAAAATGTGATTAAAACAATAATATTATACATTTTTGCTCGGTATAAAAATCATTGGAGCGGATTTTTTTCCAATGACTTTTTCATGCTGTCTCCTTCAGCTCCACCGCTATCGAAGCAGCTGACGTTCGGAGCTATTATGTGTTAGGGGAAAACTATTATTGTTATGATTTTCAGCCGGTATAAAATGACTTGCTCAAATATAGCGCCACCTCCCGTACTATAACTACGTAGTTCATCCAACAACGACGAGATGGCGCTGAACCACGGATATATAACTGACGACGAGCTCCATGGGCTTGCTTCTCTTACCACTGCCGCGACCAACACCACGAACTGAAGTCTATCCTGTGTGCTTATTTGTAAATCTGAATAAATTCCTTTCACGAGAAGAATAAACCAGTCACTTTGGTCATCATACCTGATTTGCAAAAAACCCTATAAAATAAGGAACACACCTTAACACGCGTGTTTTGTTTATAAGACGATTCACAAAATACACTCGTAATTGTTCAAGTTTTCACTTCTGTCGGCACTACCGGAGTGCCAGTTTTTTTTTTGTGTGTTTCTTGTCGATAATATTTTGGCTAGTAATGTAAATCATACGTTTTACAACCGATGATTTTAATAATTATAGTTTTGAGCGATTGACATACAGGATGTAATAAGATCTACGGATTCCATACATCAAGCTAAGCAACATGGCACAAGATAATTCTTTGGAAACTATTTTTATTTTTAGTTTATAAATTTGCGCAATGTTGTTACGCAAAAAATTGTGCCTATGAGTGCATGCAACGGGTACAGGGGTTGTGGGGGTATTTAAAGTTGTGTTATATCTTTAAAAACTTGTTTTCGTAAAAAACGGCAGTAAAAATAAAGAATTTAGACCTTCAATATGTTCGTAACCAGAAAGTTTCAAAGAGCGGACCGGAACAAAAAAAAAAAACAATGACGGGGAGTACAAAGTGACTCGCAGCTTCGTAAGTGTCTTTTTAAACCCATTATAGTACATATTGGACAGTTTCAGGATGTAAACAACGTCAAATTTTCATTAAAAAAAATTATTGTTTCTGATGAAATGTTACAAAATTCACCTTTCCCCAATCACTCTTTGCAGCATACCACACACTTTCCCAAAGTATGATTCTTAGTAAAGATATATTACATCCGTTGTAAAAAAAATTATCTTTTCTAGCGCCTGACCTAAAGAAGTCAAAGTTCAAACGGTTTCTCATTTCGTAAGGTAAAATCGTTCCATACATTCACCTCCCTCATTACCATATTATCGTGTGTGTACAACTTTATCGCTTCTAACATCTGTATATTTATCGTTCCTTATATCAGTATTTATCGTTTCAATCGTTATATGATTACTATGTGGCGTGTATGCTTGTAATTTTTGGTAATTTACGTAATCAGTTCGGAAGTGGTTCGGATACATTTTATTACAATTAATGTTCATGTATTGGGGTCGGAGAATTTGATTAACAGGGTTTTGTTAGGGTTTATAAGTTTGTTGGCTGGTTAAATAGTGTGATTGGGTTTATATTGTTTTAATGACTAGGTTTTTAGAACTTTTGCTTCTTGCGGACGTACGTATGTACAGTTATGTAAGTTTGATTTTTTCACAGCTTTAAGGGATTGTAAACATGAGTATGGTTTTAATTTCAACTCGATACCTTTACGCGTTCTCGAGATAAAGGGTCTTGATAGATTAGACAGTCAGACGGACGACAAAGTGATCCTTGGGTTCCGTTTTTTCCTTTTGAGGTACGGAACCACTCGATTCTATACTATATCTGAGGCAGTCATCATGAGTAGTGGCGGCCCAGTAGTTTCGGCCCCGAGTCACGAGTTCTAACGCATAGCAGGCAGGCACTTTAATTTGTGTTTTTAATTTCATCACCACTACTCTCAAAACGGTGACGAAAAACATCGTGAGGAAACCGGCATGTCCTAGAACTAAAAATATTGAAGAAATTTTTTTTTTGCTGAATGGGCCCTCTCTTGGCCTCGATCACGCCTGATGGAAAGTGATGGTTGAGGTCTATGATGGAACGAGCATGCCCAGAAGATGCCTAAGGCACTGGAAATTCCACGCATCGACGAAACACAGCAGGCTGCTTGACTCCGGTGGGAGGGTGGTCGCAAACCAGGCGGACGTCAGCCCTACCACCGCAAGGGAAGAATTGGCCAGTCAAATGGGGTGTTGGGTGTGACTGTCCAGGATGCGCCGAGCACTCAGTTCGGTTCAGTAACTGGCGGAACAAACTGCTCTACACGAGGAGGCTTCTTCATGTATCCCAAAAGACTGAGACATCCTCCACCCCACACTGGGCCCGCGTGATAGATTACGGCCTACTCCTTCTCACAAACAGAAGGCCTGTCTTCCAGCAGTGGGTACATTATAGGATATTAACATTATTATGTTATGTACATCGCATCTCACAAAGCAAGCCTTCTAAAAGTCTCATCTCTACAGTTTCTGTCAGCAATCTGAGTCCAGTCTTTCAAGAAACCAAGAAGCCATGACGTGAAGATCTGTCGTCGGTAATTATAACGTTCCGAGATACCGCTGTACCACCCCTCGTTAGGGGGCAGTTGTTAAGAGGTGGATGCCTGCATTTTTACAAATTGATACAAATTATTTGAGCGAGCACCCGCTTTGTTCCAACGACGCTTGTTACGACTGTGGAACGGCATTTTATTATTTTCGTACGGTTGACGCGTAGTTGGTTGGGGAAAAGCGTCGTTTTTGGCGGTTCTTCGGATCTTTATGAGAAAATGTTATTTATTTATGATATACGTATACAACATAACAGATTTAGGGCTGATTTTACCAAAGTCAGATATATTTTATCCTAGGAATAAAATTGACGTCTGACAGTTCTAGTATCGAAAAACTGTCAAACATTCAAAATTTATTCTCTGTATAAGACTTATTCTATGTATAAAAGTTTGGTGGAATGCGCCCTTAAACAATGTATGGCGTAGTACAGACGCCAGCACATCAAGCTACTACAATCTGTCAGATTTCTTTAATAGATTTTCAACTTTATCGCTAAAGTATAAGGTTCAAAGTTGATTGGGAAAATTTGACAGTTTCGGGTAGCTTGATGTGCTGGCGTCTGTACTTACAATATTAAAAAAAAATATTAAAAATTGAACACGAGATATCAACAAAATTTACAAAATAAATATCAATGCATAGATAAAATTATAACATAAGAAAAGTATAAACAAATACTTCTCTTTCATTCATCATCGCACAGAATCTTGAAAATCCACGCGAAATACCATGAATGCCATGTTAGCATTATTTAATTAACTAACTGGCCTATCCATCTAACATTAATAGAAAACCCCCGCGGCTTCGCCCGCGAGGTATGTCGATAAATACTATCCTATGTAAGGACATAGGATAGTTTTTAAGGGAAGGCCCTTGGATGTAATCTATCTCTCTGCCAAATGTTATCGAAATCCGTTCAGTGGTTTAGGCGTGAAAAGGTAACATACAGACAGACAAAGTTACTTTCGAATTTATAATATTAGTATGGATTGAATTGTCTCTCAACACTTTGGTACCGCTTTTTATTACTCACGATAAAAGTATCTACGTAAGTACCAACTTGCATATTGTCGAGGTAATTTAACATACATTTTTTAGATAGCTGGAATAACAATTTTCACAAACGATAACTTAGATTAACATAAAAATAAACCAGCACCACAATTTTGTAATACATTTTCAACCACAATCCGAAGAATTTTGTACTTAGTAAATTCCTTATCCATAATGTTTGATAAATTCGTCTACTCAACAACGTAAATAGCGCAATGAATATTGTAGAACTGATAAAATGAATGGCATTTTACGCAATTACCCCGCGTAACGTGGTTACTTTTAAATCTCGCATTATAACATAGACCTATTTTTATTTATTTGTGTACAATGCGTGCCACGAAAGATGAGACTTGACCCCGCCTCCCCCGCTCTTTCCGCCGCCCCTATGACGTCCGGTCCCGTCCCGCACTCAGACCTCATACCGCTAAAGATACCTAAAATCGTGTACTGCGCATGTCAAACCACGTGGTGTGTCAAGTCTCATCTTTCGTGGCACGCATTGTACTTCGTTTATTTTTTCAGCGGTTTTCCGAACCGCTCCGAGATTTTCCCGCTCAGTACGCGCCGCGCCCACACTCTCATTCCTTAGACCGAGTCCGAAACATCTTATTCGCGCCCTCATAAAAGTAACTGCTTTGGCTCGTTTTTATTTCTACCTCTGTACCTGTACGGCCACAGTATTTTAATAAACCGACCCCGCCAACAAGCTAAACAGGACTTAAGCCCGCGATAATAGAATAGATTTTTGTTTAGCATTCACAAAAATCATGTCTTGCCCACTTATTTCTAGGACAAGACGATTCTGAAGGACACGGAGAATTTCAATTACTTTATTACGTCTGCAATGTATTTTTATTTTGTGAAACATGGAGGAAATCAGTTCAGGTATGCAGTTAATAAATTACATGTAATTGTAATTTTTCGTTTGATTACATTACGTACAATAAAAATTAATAAAGGCGTTTAGATCTAGGTACCTTCTTGGTTATTTGTTACTAAGGAAAGAAAAGTTGGATAAAGTGAAGGTGGATACGTACCAGCCAGTTTATGAAGTTGATTTAATCAGTTGAATGCCGTAATATACAGATACAATTAAAAATACGAAGGGTTTATCGTAGTCCAAGAAGCTATTCTGAAATAAGAAGTAAAAAAAGAATAGAATTTATTGAAATGATTTCTTTTACCTGTATGATAAATATCACAAATCATAGGTATTTTACAATTGTCATAATCATCTACCATTTATCGAATGAATGAAATAGTTTTTCCAAACCACATTAGTGTACGTATGTTAAGAGTCCTCTAAAACTGAAAAAAACGCAAACAGGACAAATTAAGCTATATTATTTAGTGGCTCTTTAGCATTAAACAACAAAGGGCCTTATTTATTTAATAATTAAATATAGCATCTGCTGTACTACACGACATAAAATGATAACCCTTTAAAACCCAAAACAGGCAATTAGGTATTATAAATTAGGCTAACCCCGAAAAACGATGTCAACGAAAAAATGTTCCAATACATTTTCCGCGGACCAATCCAAAGAATCACTCTCAAAAATCAGGATGGCGGGTCATTAAGAAATCCGTATTAAAGAGTTGAGAGGGACAAAAGGTAAAAGGCATAAAATATGACCTTTTTAGCAGTAAACAGCGGAGGGTTAATTTAATTAATAATTAGATAAAACCTTTCTTAGACTGCTTAAAATGTTAACCCAGTAAAATCATAAACAGGCAATTATGTATTTTCTATACCCCAAAATAATGTCAACGAAAAACGTTCCAATACATTTTCTGCGAACAAATCCAAAGAATAACTCTCAAAAATCATTAAGGAGGCTCATTAAGAAATCCGGATTAAAGAGTTGAGAGGGAAAAAAGGTAAAATGTCGCCGTAAGTCCAAGCCGCAAAATTCTTAAACGCAGTCCTTGGAAATGGGATGATTACTTCATCAAAACACACTTTAAACGTGTTACGTAAATCTAGTACCACTCGCCCCCTACCTCCCCTTAAAGGGTGTGTTGGCGAGTGAGGAGGCAGGGGGAAAGTCACCCCAGGAAATGGGGGGTAAGACGATATGGGCGAACGTGAGCGCCGTCAAGAAAACCTTGATTGCTTTTTTAATTAGTTTTTTTTTTTCATTCCCCCTTTTTCGCATCCCTGCGATCGTGCAAGAAATATGTATTCGCGTTTTTTATGTATGTGTATTTTATGTATATTATTTATCAATTATGTGCTTCGTAATTGGTTGTGTATTTGTCTTCTCTCTTTTCTCTTTAGCTATTGGTTAATTGTCATTTATGGGTTACAGTAAAATAATATTTTTTTTGATGAAGGTGTCACAAGTCCCAAGTTTTCTAGTCTTCACTAATTATTATCAACCCAATAAACGAACGAAAGGGTTTGACAGCTTCTAAGTAAGGGTAACCCTAACCGCTGTCAAGAAAAAGAAAAATACCGAAAGTGCAAAATAGCTAGTCGCCCGCCCATAATCAATTTAAAATTATTATCCGTTTTCCCCCATCAACAGTGCAAAATCAAGAGCGTAAAAACGTCGAGGAATGTCCATTAGTCGTTCATAATATCGTCGCCATAATGAGGGGAGAGTGGGCTAAATCAGAACAGTGGCGCGACCATAAACGTTCCGGCACGTACTGCTCAACCGTTTCAGACACATTTAATACAGTTTTGTGCGTCCTATGTGAAAATATATTAACTTAAAATGTTTTTAAGAGCACTTTGGAGTAAAGTCTAGATTTCTAGAACTAGTCTTTATTATCTTCGTTGAACTTTTGTGTTTATATATTCTTATTTCTTTGTGTGTCGTCAACACTGTTAGGTTTCAAATGAAGGTCATTTTAGCCATATTTACAGGCTGCAGTCGTAAAAGTCAAAGTAAGTTTTAGTTACTTTGTAAAATTGTAGAAAATCGAAAGAATAAGTTTGAGGAAATCTGTTAATACTTGAGTTAGAGATAACATCTTGTATTTAGTATTTAAGTACATATGGACTTTTTGAACTATAAACCATTTTATTTTTCCTGCTACTTTAGAATAGATCACTTTCATGGGTTCAAGAAGTCAATATCTTTTTTACCTTAAATATTATCTACAGTTATAATACGTAAGTACTACCTACGCAGATAATATAATTCAGAGATTTACATATCGAGCTACGAAAAAACATAATCTTTTCGGCGTAAGACGTGACCCAATAAAATTTCGTCCTCGTATTTAGCGGAAAAATAAATTAAGAATTCATTTTGGTCCTGTATGTTGCACACACACAGACGGTTGTATACAAAACACACGCACACAACCAAACAGTTTTAAGTCTCGAGGCGTCCCCACTAATTTATACGTTCTTTCGCTTTCATTATAATTATTATTCTTGGCAATTTATTTTCGCACACGAGGGGGCAGTGTCTCCCGGGGGAGAGTGGGGTGGACTTCTTACAAATTCCCGTTTTTCGGTGGAACTTAACGCACCCTTTTCTTGGCCCTTTTTGTTTTTCATTACATTAACTTTTGAGATGGGGATAATGTGTTGTTAGTGTGTGAGTGTAATTTTTGCACGTAATGAAAGGTTTTCTTTTATCCTGTATCGTGTTTCCTGCTCGAATTATGGCTGGGAATTTACACAGGCGAATGTATGAGTTGTAAACTTTGAAAGTGAACATTTTTTTCTAGCTTCAAGCACTTACTTCTTGAACTTTTGAAGTTAGCGGAAGTTTACAGTACGCTCGAACTACGAGAAAAAAAGTAACTTTCGCCGAAGTAAAAAACATGCATAACACCTAAACTACCCGACGACTCTCCCCAATTCCACTCGAAACTTTAAAGTACACAATTTACGTTCACATGCACGGAAAACGACGAAGAACTTCCACAAAACAAAAGCGATTACTACAGACTTCGACTACTCGAAAACAAAACGCAATTTTCTCTTAAGAAAATGAGGGAACTCTTTCTCCCCATTGAAAAATCATCAACACCCACCGCGTATGTACCCGCCGCCGACCACCCTCATCTGGGGGGGAAGATCTACGCCGCCGACTTGCGTACGCTTTAATTAAAAATAAAACATAAGAACGATGTAACTGGATGAGCCGAGGAGCGAAGGAAAAATGAAAGAGAAAGCCGTCCACCCCCCTCCTGGAATGAGTGAGGGGAGGGGACGGGAAACCGCGTGGAAGTCAGTCGCAGAGCGACCGCCGGGGGGAACGGACCTCCCTCCGCATGCTGCTGTGTCACAACGGAATGACATCACTTTTCTTGTCGCTAATGAAGAGAACGTCTTGGATGGTTGCCTTTTTACTCGCTAAAGGCTTTTATTCAGACCATGCGTTTTTAGCCTCCACTAATTTATGTAATTAGCTTTTTGCTCTGTTCCTTTACGGAGCGAAGTTTAAAAATAAATCTCTGGACTCTTTAGAGTACGTAAGCATTTTTTTACATGTCTTGAGTAAATAATGAAATTTATTCAGTAAGGAAATCCTTGTGAGAGTCAATTTGAATAATTCAGATCGCATAAATAATATCGTGAGTTGCGACATACGACTGCATGGTGGATTCATTCGTCTTGACAAAACAAAACCAAGTCTTCAGTCTAGACATTTTAATTTTCCTATCTTTACGTTTCGCGGGATCGACAGATCAGACTCTTTCATTAGTCGTCCCCGCACATGTGGAAGGAAATCTTTGATGTAGACGTCGTTAGTGACGCAACCGATAAGAGCATTGCAGTTCAATGTGCATTGAATATTACCACATCATTATTTCGTTTGAGATTTTTCCTTTAAATAGAAAATGTGAGGTTCCCTTTCTGTTCTTTGACGTGTTGGGTTTATGATTAAAATAGTCTAGTTATGGTTGTGGGTTTGAAGTATTTTATCTAATTAGTGAAGTTATTAACAAGTTAAAATGAAAACTTGATTGATTCCATCAAAGAACAAGATTGACCTTTTCACAAATTGTGACGTTTTAGCTGTCAAACTAACTTCAGTTGTTACAATTGGTGCCTGTATCTCTTATACCTGGATTTAGTACGATCCAATTTATACACAAATTATTATTTAAAAAGTCGAGTAATATTATTATTTATTTGAAAGAATATGAGTAAAATAAGTTGATAAATATACGAAGTACTCGTAAGTTTCCGTTATATTCTACCAGCGGGGTAATTGCGTAACTTTTGACAGTTCAACAGCATTCATTGTGTTATTTACGTTTTTGAGCTGACACATTTTTTGAACATAAGAAGCAATGGATTAGCAGTGTCCTTCAAAATAATTCAGATTGCAATTGATAGTTTGTTACGCAATTTGTGTGCAGGTTTCTGGTGTGCAATTATTTAATTGAAGGTGATTAGTAAAATAAGAACGTGTATTTAAACGCAAAAACTAAAGTAACAAGTTTGAATAAATTTAAATGTCTTTTAAGATTTAAATCATTATAATTCATGTCCCAATATCGTTTTTAAATTAAAACAAACGACACTTGAAAGTACGACCGATTCAAATACACAAACAACTGAAACATATACAAACAAACAATAAGGAATTCGAAAACAAAACAGAATCAGCAAACATCTCAATAAAAACCAGATGTGTACCCTCTCCGCATACGCTCTCACACTTATTCAAAAAGTAACTCGGTTGCGGGTACTCTCATTCAATTTTCTAACCCATTTAAGTCGCAGACGAACTGGTTGCACGAAAAAAAGTAAAAATAAATTCCACGACATTCCCAACCGTAGATTTTCCACGATATAATTTCATAAGCAGTCGGCGTATGTTCCTTTTGCCCCATTTTCCCCTTTTGAATTGATTAGGTCGGGTTCATATCGAGTTATGAATGGAGTTGAGATGTTTTAGTTTTTTTTTGTGCTTCCATGGAAGCGGTGCTTCGATATTTATTGATGAAATATTAGTTAAATGCGGCAAAATTTTCTATTTTCCCTGCGTCATGGGATGTTTTGAATACAAGCTCACGTTAATATCCAAGGAGCTTGTTTGAATGAGGTACTCGTAACGTACTTACTTCGAAAACAATTTTTGTTTTTAATTAGTCATGATTTAGAAAGTCGTCAAAAATATAACTTGTAAAAAAACCAAGTCTCGCAACACAGTTCTTCTACCGTAAAAACTTGTGAGATCAATGTAATACCAAGTCGGTTAATTTATTCACTCCCTACTTAAAGGACCTTCTGTTCTAAGTTATTACATAATTAGCTAACCTAACAACATCTTATAGTGACCATATCAATATTAAAAATCTTTTATGTTTTAAATAAATAGATTGACGTGGCCATGGCATAAAAACACAATGTATCTCATAAGTAATACATATTATACTAGCTAAAAGCAGAGCTTTGTGAGGGCTCGCGTCGTTTTTCTGCGTGGTAATTTAATATTTTTTTTCGTAATTTAAATTTTTTTTTTTTTTACTGATAACACATCTACATAGAAATTATTATGTTAAAGCACAAATCAATAGGCGTAATAGTTTTTCCGTAAAGTGTACCACAAAATGCTCAGGTTGTGGGATATAGCAGGGCTCGCTTCGCTCGCCCTGATTAAATAAGATTATTTACTGCGATTGTCAAGTCAATCTATTTATTTAAAACATAAAAGATTTATTTTTATTGGTTGGTAAAAATCAATTAAAATTGGTTTTTATTTTACGTTTTGTGTACGACCTTTTGTAGGTACAGTACAGATGATTCTGGTAATTAGTTTTGAGAAATAATCAAGATTGATGTATCTTTTAGCCCTGTCTGATCTGTTTTCTGATCGGCTTAAATTTTATGTCAGTTAAAATTCTTGCCGAAATCTTACGACATAAGAACATTTTAATATTCGCCTCGCACCGCATTATTTAAATATAACTATAACACTTAAAATATATTATTCATAAGATTGTATAAGAAAACCGCGAGGGTGCTGGCTAAGCTTACCTAGGCCTGCTTAATGATCCAATTCCTGTCATGTTCAGGAAAGGGTTTACCCCCTAAAAAACTTGAAACAAACGCCGCAAAAACCGAAGACGTTCTCTCTATCGCACCACCCTTAGGGGAGAGTGGGGCAAAACCACCCACAAGGAGGTACGTTGAATAATTATAAAAGAAATAAGATAGACATTGACTCCGCCACGTCAGCCCGTAGATGAATAATAATGGATTTTTGTTTACGTGTGTATCAACCTTTATGAGCCGTTATAAGCTTTTATAGACTGAAATATTGTTGCCTGTATAAACAGGTTATTAAAGTAGGCAACAGATTTAACGATTTTACAGCCTTTGATGTTCGCGCTGAGATAAAAATGTATATTGAATTTAGATGTGGGTTGATGGGTTCAAATTTCAAATCTGGTAATTTATGTGAATTGGTTTTTACTTTTTTTTTATAAAAATTCACTTACAAAACTTCGTGATGTTGCCTTTTAATACGTTTACCAATAAGTAATTATTATGTAAGTAATTATCTTTTGTTTGTTTGTTCATCAAAATTATTTGTTACATTATTATACTTACCAAGAAATATGTGTGCCCAAACATTTCTAGTGGGTAGGTGATGTAGTCATCCGAGCCCTATTTAATATGCGTGTGCATGTGTGACTGCTGCTTTACAAAACAGGAAGAATGTACAGCCAGCACATCAAGCTACTACAATCTATCAAATTTCTTTAATAGATTTTCAACTTTATCGTTAAAGCATAAGGATCAAGGTTGATTGGGAAAATTTTAGTTTCGGGTAGCTTGATGTGCTGGCGTCTGTATGATAGAATTTTGTAAAATTTACAGAAAGAAAGAAAATACACAAACAATAACAACAACAATAAACAACAACAACAATAAACAACAACAATATAACAACAATATACAGCTTGTCGGATTGTCACTTGTCATAAATGTGTTCCGTCTGTTTTATTAAAATAATTGCTTAACACACTATCAAATTACAATATGAATCATTTTGAAGGATACCTATTGCTAATCCATTGCTTCATATTTTCGAAAAATTTGTCTGCTCAACAACGTAAATAGTGCATTGAAAGTTGCTGAACTGTAGAAATGAAAGCCATTACAGTACCCGGCGATAAATATTGCACATCGGCCTTTGGAAAGAGACAATCGGCTAATTTCGGCTTCGTAGAGCGTTATCTCTGTCGCACGAAATACAAACAGTCCGGTATCTATTCTATTGATAATTATTTTTATTCTTTGTATAAAATGGTTTTGTATAAAAAAGTCGATGTACAATATTTATCGCCGGGTACTGTACTACCGTTAGCGTGTTACGCAATTACCCCGCCGGTTACTATTATCAGATACATTATGCGTTCAACTGTCCCTAGCATAAGAATAACCAGCCTATAATGTTCCCACTGCTGGGACACAGGCCTCCTCTCGGTGAGAGGGAGTGGGCCGTAATCCACCACGCGGGCATGTCTTCGAATTTTTGGTTCTAGGTCATGCCAGTTTCCTCACGATGTTTTCCTTCACCGTTTTGAGAGAAGCATCTGCTTGGGTTCGAACCGCAGGGGCAGTAGGTCCAGTACCACTGCCCCTTCGGTATCCTGAGTTATCCCGTGGGTCCATTTCGAGTGGGTCCAGTTGACCAAAGACTCCTACAATTCGTAAGTTGGGGCGGACTGTCCCTAATGAGACACAATTACTTTTTCAATCGTTACCAAACTTAATAGGCTTGCCTAACATAAAAGGGGTTAAATCAGATACTCGTGTTTCAATAAAATCAGATACTCGTGTTTCAATAAAATCGTTCAAAAATAATTGTCATATCGATTCCTCCTTACCCAGTTCTTCAATAATATTGAGGTAAAGTTCATCTGAAGAAAATCCAAAGGCGGGTAGCATTGAAGCGAAAGCAATAAACAGTCAGTACCGAGTGCGAACAGAGCAGTGCAGGAAAAGTAATCACGGTTCAGCGTAACTTTGTTTGATAGCGACCGTCTGGACTGTGCGCTGGAGATATGGGAGACTTGGAAATAATTATGGGTTTTTAGTGAAATCTATTTAAGGTCCCATTAAAATAGATGGACAAACTTTTAGAAATCATTCAGACCACCAAGATAAGGACGATGGTAAAAAATATATATCAGAAAAAACGCATAGATACTTACAAGAAATATAATCAGCTAATGAAAATACACTAATGTGCTGGCATATTTTTTAATGGGTCATAATATAATCATTTTAATCAGTGTTTTCCTTTGCTTGGATATATTTTGTAAGACGTACTGAGCGCTTTGTTAAAATTTTTCCATCTATTTTAGTTATTGAATTAAATGTTAAATAATTTAATTACTGTAAGTATATTTGTACAAACACTTACACGTCAATCATATTTAAAAAACTAGATGAGGTCGGCTCTAATTGAATGCTTTTTCAGAATAAAATTTCTGTTTCTACAGTCAATTAAGCGCTCTTTTTTTGGCCAACCTTAGGCAAAAACTCTAATATCTATGTAAATAATGAGATTGAATAAATAAATAATAATAATTCTCTGTTTAAGCTTTATAAACGTTAAGTTGTTTATTGTTTGATCAAATAAATAAACGTTATTCAAAAAAACAAATCTCTAATTTGTAAG
The DNA here is from genome assembly GCA_927399505.1 of Luperina testacea. NCBI lineage: Eukaryota > Metazoa > Arthropoda > Insecta > Lepidoptera > Noctuidae > Luperina > Luperina testacea. The sequence continues at coordinate 4,731,625 of OV656774.1, forward strand.
GAACTAACAGTTAATTAATTTGAAATCTTACGTAATATGTAAATTGACACAAAACATCAAAGATATACATAACTAGCGGTCGCCCGCGGCTCCGCTCGCGTGGTCCCGCTTTTCTGTTGAAATTTTTCCTGAATTTTCTTTGCTATAAACCTCACGGAGCCCGAGACCTTTCCAACGAATGCAAAACCGTGGAAATCGGTTCGTGCGTTCTGGAGTTATAGCGTCAGGAAGGAAAACCCGACTTATTTTTATATAGTAGACTAGCGGTCGCCCGCGGCTCCGCTCGCGTGGTCCCGCTTTTCTGTTGAAATTTTTCCTGAATTTTCTTTGCTATAAACCTCACGGAGCCCGAGACCTTTCCAACGAATGCAAAACCGTGGAAATCGGTTCGTGCGTTCTGGAGTTATAGCGTCAGGAAGGAAAACCCGACTTATTTTTATATAGTAGATTATAAAAACCTTCAAAACTGTCATAATTTGATATGTCAAGATATTTTTTCCACAATAACCCTCAGTGTAACCACGTTTGTCGTCGAGGAACTGCGGCCAGCGAAGCGCGTCTAGGGGAGGCAGGGGCAAAGCGGAACAGTGTAAATTGATTACGTGTAAAATTGTTAGCCGATGGGTGACTACGACTACTTATATGCACCTCGCTCCGAAGGCGTTTAACGCAATCTAATTTGCACACGTCTGAAGGTGAGCGAAGTTTTTACGTCGTGGAAATGAGGTGAAGCGAGTGTTAATGGAGGATAAAGACGGTTAGCTTGATCGAGCATGTTTTATTTTGAGATTTAACTTTAGATTAAAAAAAAAAGATGTTTCGATAAATAAAATTAAGGTGTTTTACAAACAGTTTCTGGAACGAAAATTAGTGACGAGCCGAAATTAAAATACAAGCCAAGCGATGCGATTGGCTATTGATATTCATTCAACAAATCAAACCAGTTTTACGCGTGCTTGACAATTTGTTAGGTAATTTTTGTGTTGATTTTCGTTCGAGAAAGCGGTCGTGTGTGAGGGTCATAATTAGGAATGACATAAAATAAATAGCCAAAATAAACCGACTTATTCGCAAAATTATTTAATTGTTTCTAATCGATTGAACAGAGAAGGCACACTACAAAGAAACGTGGAAAAATATGGGGGAGACCTTTGCTCAGAAGTGGGAAAACATAGGCTAAAGGAACAGAAAAATCACAACAGAATGTAAATAAAATCAGACATTCAAATAGGTTTTTATAAGCCGGAAATATATTTCAGCTTTAACCGCATTTAGATTTATTTCATCGCGTCTACTTAGCCGAGGACACACAGACTACTTAAGTCAACGAAACTCCGCAATCCGTTTTAAATTGAGACAAAGAAATAAAAAAACAAAGCTCGGCTCACATGCATAAAGTATAATTAAAGAGAAATGAATATTTAAATATCTGTGGAGGGTTTAGGCTTGTTGTTCATGGCACGGTTTCTTAACGGTACGGCGTGATAACCGCGCTGTGGATAAATCATGTGAGTCGTACCTACATAGCCGTTGTAACGACGTGTCATATATTAATATAATGAAACAATAAAATATAAAGTATTTACCAATAGTTTATTACAAGCAGTTACAACAATGGAATCTAAGAAAAAACAAACAAACAAGATACGTGGTTAAACGCTGACAGAAAAAAGTTCGTTGAGAAACATACTATTATAGGGGGCGCGAATCGTTCAGAAACAACGAGGTTATGTTTATATCTGGTTATTTTCCGTGTCAAAAACCAGACGATACAACGGCTAGGTGCGGCTCAGTTGTGGTTTTTCTGTACTAACCTGCAGACGTGCGTCATGAATATTTAGAAGAAAAAGATTATCATTGCTTATTACGTGTACGGAAAAAAAAACGAAAGAAAAATAGGGTTTTAGTTACATCCGATTTAAAAAACCCCGTATCTTCATCAATCTTTTATAGTAATTCATACACGACCGACGTCTATCCTACACACGGCGAATCAACTGTGGTTTTTCACGGCAAACAAAAAGTTTGTGTACAAACGGCCTTACTCGGATCGTCACAATGACGTTTGGGGTGCCCAAATCTAAAAAGATACGTATTTTTGGAAGTCAAGTTCCGTCTAAATATACACTGAGCTATTTTAATTTGGAATATTCGAAATAAGAATGTTATTTTTTCCTTGTTAAGCAAGCTTAGTAAGAATTGTTTGTGGTTTTACGGTAACCTAATTTTGTTATTTGAATGTTATTATTATTTTTTGTAACACCCTATTTATATATCAGTAGTACAAGCTTAGTGTACTTAATAAAATTATTGTAATTTTTGTCTTTGTTATAGGATATTTTTATTACTTTACTAAAAGTAATAATAATTAATTAGGTACCTCTTTAATTTGTTATTTATTTTGAAGAAACCGTCTACACTTATGTTATTGCTTATAAGTAACTAATAGGCTCTATAATTTACTCACCCAAAACTTCAGCAAATTAAAACTTGAAGTTATCAAAAATAAATGACTCCCAGTGTACCCGCACCGACATCGCCAGCGGGACAAGTCAAAGATACACGCTGAGGGGCAGAAGAGTTTGCCAAAAATTATAATTTTAATTGCGGGCCCCTTTCCCCCTGTCTCCCCCAGGAAACTGCAAGTTGAGCTATAAATATGAAACATACTGCGTTTTTTTTATGATTTAATTGCTTTTTGATATGTAAAGCGGTACTTTTTCGGTTTCCGAAATAATGCTTTGTTTTCCGTATTATTTTCTGCAATTAATTTAAGGTAAGCGAATTCAGAGTGGTGTCTGAGTGCGACAGTACAAGTCATAACAGTGTTATGAGTATGATATGTTATCACTATAAACAATACAGTACTGTAAAGTTAAAAGCAAAATTAAAAATTTTGAAAAAACCCACGACGGTAAATGTAATTGGAAAAGGATAAAATTATTTAAAAACCCTGACTTTAAGAATTTATGTAATGAGACTAAAACAGATAAATTCATATGGCAGTCGGGGGACCTCTTAGAATAGAAGGTGTTCCACAGAACGGTCCCTCGACTTCCATTCTTTAAGTCGGGGGTTTTTAAATTATTTTATCCTTTTCCAATTACATACATTAAACCGTCGTGAGTTTTTTCAAAATTTTTATTTTTGCTTTTTATTTCAAACTTTTTAAAGAGCATAGGTTTATTATACACGTAAAGAGAAGATAAGATATGAAAACCGCATCAAAATCGGAGTAGTAGTTTTGGAGATAAATGGCAACATTGGTTTGTACAAACAAATGTTACTGCAGCGCCCCCTGGTAAGTTATTACCGTAACACTTATCTAAAAACATGCACCAATCAAATCCAAACCCATCACTGAAAATCTCATCAAAATCGGACTAGTAGTTTTGGAGATAAATGGCAACAATGGTTTGCACACACATCCTCTCACCCCAAACGCAAATACGTACCGTCTCCGTACCGTCGTGGGAAAAAGAAGAATACTTGCTCTAAAAATAAATATAATTCTAAATCTAAAGAACTGAAAATCGAGTTGAATGGTGTGTAAAACCTAGTCCAATTCGAAGACATGTGACATCTACGAAGTACATCTACGGTAGTCCACCACGCGGGCCCAGGGGGACTGGGCCCGCGTGGTGGACTACCGTAGATGTGTACTGTGGACTGATGTAGGCTGATGATGATGAAAGTCTAAGTTTCACGCATATTTATTTGAGTATTTAGACACAATCGAAAGCTACAACAACAACCATTCTATAATTGATGCTCCAACTAATAGCTACTTTATCTATGCTAAGATCCTTGTATACCCATGTCCAATAATGCCAAGTCTCCCCCAGAAACTTTGGTCCTAATCAGCTAGATTACCTTAGTCACTTAGCATTCCATCAAAAAACAAACGCACACTCGAAAAAATTCGAATGTTAAAAATCAACCCTTAACGTAGTAAATCTCTCATTTCCTCTGGAGCTTAAAAAATTAATGACTCCCAAAACACACACGCGTAAAAACAAAGGGGGTGGGTAGACAGCCGAAATTCGCAAATAAAGCGGTCCGCTAACAATTTCCTTTTACTCATTATATCTGGAAATGCGTTTCGTATGCAAAATTGACGAAGGGTTTTTTGGTAACGATGTTAGCGAGTATATTAGTTTGTGTGCATACTGTACAGTGTGCACGCGGTCTTGCTTGATTAATAATATAATTAATAAAAATAAACGACGAGTGGGCTGTAATCTAACCAAGCGGGCCCAGCATGGGTTGGTTCGAATGTTTGGTTCTAGGACATGCCGGTTACGTCACGATGTTTTCCATCACCATTTTGAGAGCAGTGGTGATGAAAGTATTTAGGTACATATGTGACACGTAGAAAAAGCCCCAGCATCAAGTCCAGAAGTATCTGGAGTTTTTGGGTCTTGCACAAAAATCTCATTAGTTACCTATTTTACCCCTTATAAAATGAAATAACTTTTATTAGTAACTACTTAGGATAGATGTTATCTGATACTTTAACCGCTGATCCATAGGTTTTTTCACAGAATGAGTAGTCAGAAGCCCAAAAGGCTGACAACCAAATTTATCAAGGGGTATCCTGTTGTTACCCAGGTTTTACTGGGTTGTGGAGGTCAGATAGGCAGGCGCTCCATGTAAAATATGCATATGGTCAGACTGGAAGCTGACCCCAACATATCTGGCAACAGGTTAGGCAGATTGATTGAGGTTGAGGAGAAACCAAGGGGGCAGTGGTGACCCAGTGCTAACAGCCCGACTTAGGAGTTCAGCAGTGCGATTCCGTAACCATCTCACCGTGAAAACTTAGGTGAAGTGAGCGTGGAGTGAGCTGTCAATAGTGTCAATTCCTAGCGAAAACAAACTCACTTCACCCAAGTTCTCACAGTGAGATTTTTACAGAATCGTGTAAATTATTTCATCACCACTGCTCTTAAAACGGTGAAGAAAAACATCGTGAGGAAACCGGCATGTCCTAGAACCAAACATTTTAAGACATGTGATATCTACCAACTCGCACTGGGCCCGCGTGGTGGATTACGGCCCACTCCCTCTCACCGAGAGGAGGCCTGTGTCCCAGCAGTGGGAAGATAACAAACTGATTAAGCTAAGCGAGAAACTAAAGGGTTTTTGACAGGATAGTGATGGGTCCATGTGTTAAGCTACTTAGCTAACCTCACATCTCACATCCCAGATAAATCTCCAGACAGTTCATTAAAATTCAAGAAGTCAAAGAAAATATTGTTATTGTTTTCTTAGGTACTTAAAAAATACGAGCTAGAGTTAATCTAAAGCCTGGATTACTGCACAGTACGTACTCAAGTGAAGTTAAATAGGTTTGGTTTCAGCGGTCGCCATCTCCCGAGTAATGTGCTCCGAAGACGTTTTAAGAGGGCGTACGATGTTTTATGTCGATAGATTTCATCGATGTTATCATTTTTTTATCGATATTTTTTGTTGGTTTGGTTGACATCACTACTTCATCTATCCTACGTTCTTTCCCGGGACTCAAACTATCTCTATACCAAATTTCATCTGAATCAGTTCAGCGGTTTAAGCGTGAAGAGGTAACAGACAGACAGACAGCCGGACAGACAGACACTTTCGCATTTATAATTTTAATATATAGTATATGGAAAATGGGGTTTATTTATAAACGGTAATTAACGTTAAATGACGTTTAAACGTCAAAAATATATGGTTAAATAGTCGCTAATCCCTTTATTCATAAACGTTGCTTACAACGTTTATGAATAAAGGGCTTAATTAATACCTCTTCAACCTTATTGCTGACAATATTGTCGATCAATTTGATTGATCGATAATGTCAATCGACAACAAATCATACTTCGCTTGATTTGCTGTCAGATTTAATCAATAATATTATAATCGATCAAGTGTTAATCGTTAGTTGTCTACACATTTACTAGATTTTCATCGATCGTTCACTACAAATCACTTTACAGTAGGCTTCATTTATTTACTAGCAGCGTTCCACGGTTTCACCCGCATAAGTTTAGATCCCGTGGGAATATCGGGTTAAAAAGTATCCTATGTGTTAATCTAGGGTGTCAGCTACCTCCATACCAAGTTTTATCAAAATTGGTTCAGCTGTTAGTGAGTAAAGAAGTAACAAACGTACAAACACACTCACAAACTTTCGCCTTAATAATATTAAGTGTGATTTACGAGCTTAAACCTAAGAAAAATCTTCATCATCCAGTTCTGTCCTTATTCCAGTTCATTCGGGATCGGCGTAATATTATGTCTTTTTCTTCCATACTTCTCTATGGTCATCTTGGTAATCAACTTTTTAAACCTAAAAAAATAAAAACAATAATTTTAAATAATATAAACAACGTCCAACTTTATCGATGGCATCGAAACACTAGAGGGAGAGTGGGGGTGGGAGGCTACTCATGCAAAAATCCCGTCTCAGGTAAAATGAAGTCGCAAGAGCTAAGACAGGACGCGGTGAAATACGAATGTTGCAAAACATAGACATGTATACTATATTGTTTATTGTATATATTTTTGCTTTATGGTAGGTTTCGGCCGAGTGCACCCTAATCGTGTAAAGACTGGTATATGATTTGGATTTCGTCTTGAATTTTTATAATGGTTGATGAAAATTACCTTTATTCCATCAATGAAATTATTATTTTCCATTTCTACTTACCTAAATAAAGTATATCATTATTGAATTTGAATATCCGTTCAGGAGATTATATGTGGATGCAAATTGTGTTGAATTAAGGGCTGATTTTTCAATAAACTGATAACTTTATTCTAGGAATAATTTGAAATTTTGACAGTTGTTTCATACAAAAACTGTCAAACGTCAATTTTATTCCACGAATAAAAGTTATCTGTATCCTTGCCTTCAGCTGCTTCCGGTTAGACTGAAAGCTGACCCCGATTTACTTGGGTAATGGCTAGGAAGATGGATTGATGTCACAGTTAAATTATTAGATAGTTATTAAATTATTTACATACAAGGATTCTAATAGACCGTTGCTGAGAACAAAATAAATGTTATCGTAATTCAGATTTTCCTAGATTTTGTCCTCTTTATAATTTATTTTCCTTATAACATGCATTATTAGGGATGCACAGAACGGGTCCAAGTGGGGAGGCCTATGTCCAGCGGTGGACGTCATTCGGTTGAAGTGATGTTGATGACAACGATACATTTATTTTCATAATCACCTAAACCAGATTAGCCGACATAAACCCTTTAAAGTTTTTTTTTTTCGTTTTCTAGAAAATGCAATTCAAAATGTAATTCGAAAATCGAAATCTGTCGGATCTTTATTATTATTTATTTGTTTACCCCCTTACTAATAAACGTTGTATAGCGTCTGTATAATTACACAACGTTTTGTCTTCTTCTTTCGAAAGTCAAATTACTGACCATTGAAAGAGAGAAATCTGTGAATATTCATCTGATATAATACGCTTATTAGTAAGGGGGTAAAACTTATCGCACACAATAAGGTACAAAGTATTTTGTGTTTTATTTTGATACTATTAACCAAATTCCCCGACATAAAACCCGAAAGTGAAGTATCATCTAATTATGTTTGTATTACCTGTCCTATCTGACCGTTTCAGAGCTTGGAAATAATCCGACCTGCACTACTTGAGACTTCTCTCTTGTCTTTATGAAATACTTCAGAGGACAGCTTCCTTCGCGGAATTTTCTTTTTTGTTTTCTCCGCTTCGTGCTGCATATTTTCGTAGTTGGCAATTGTTTTGGTTTTTGTGTTTAGGAGCGAAATGTGTGTTATATTTTGTCCCATTTTCTGTTTTTGCGGTTACTAATAAACAACCAGGAAAATATCGTGAGGAAACTGGCATGTCCTAGAACCTAAAAATCGAAGACGTGATATCTACCAACCCGCACTGGGCCCGCGTGGTGAATTACGGCCCACACTGTCTCACAGAGAGGAGGCCCGTGACCCTGCAGTGAGATCATTATAGGCTAATTTTTCACCTTCCTATGTTATAAACCTTAAGAACCTTAACCTTAACCTAACCTTAAGTCCTAACCTTAAGTCCTTAGTTTCCTTAACCTTAAGTTAAGCTACGATGACGTAGAGAATCTTCTACAAAATATAAGGTAATTCCGCTCCCTGTACAAAACAACCACACACACGCACACTCACACCCACACCACACACACCACACACACACACACACACACACCCCAACACACACACACACCCCCCAACACACACACCAACAGACTATTGATAATCTTTTCTTTCTTCTTCTTTCTTTATTTTTCTTTATTAACATGTTGCACTAAATGTATAAGATATAAAAGAGCGGCGCCTCCTGGCACAGGCATCTATATGCTTAAAAGGAGACGCCACCAACTGTATAATTTATAACGTGTAATAATGAAATAAAACCTTTTTGTTTTTTTTTTTTTTAAACCTGTCAATTAACGCCCAAAGTAACTTCCTCCATTCTTCCTGGAAAACATTTGTATAACAATATATGAAACAATCGTGAGGCAGCACCATAAGCTGAGCTGTCAATATCAGTTAGACTGTAATGGACACCATGGCCACGCCTTGAGCGTCCTTCTTTATGGTATGCTCCTGTTTCGGAAGATTTTTATTGGGGAATTGAAATATCAATTATTATTGTTAAATATCCTTTATTTCCCGTTGGTCCCGGCTGTCATTCGTAGATCGATAGTCGTTATGCGTAGTTAGTTAGAAGCCCAAAAGTCTGAAAACCAGTCTTACCAAGTAAGTTTACCGAGTAACTGGGTTGTGGAGGTCAGATATAGGCAGTTAATCCATGTAAAGTACAGCTGGTCGATTCTGTTAAAATCTCACCGTGAAAACTTAGGTGATGTGAGTTTGTTTCTGCTAGGAATTGACACTATTGACAGCTCACTCCACGCTCATCTAAGTTTCATTTGATAATATTTTTTATTTATTTCACCATTTATGTACAGACACCAGCATATCAAGCTACTACAATCTGTCAAATTTCTTTATTAGATTTTCAACTTTATCGCTAAAGCATAAGGTTCAAAGTTGATTGGGAAAATTTGACAGTTTCGGGTAGATTGATGTGCTGGCGTCTGTACATACATATCTAAACAGAGAAGTAAAAAAACAGAACAGAAAAATAGGTACAAAAGTGATGCTGATTTCATAAGAAATCTCTTCCAGCATACCTGCGAGAGGACAATAGATCGAGAGATAAGTAAGTGGTGGTAGCGGCGTGGCTAAAGCTAAGTGCCCATTCCAAAAAGGACTGCACCCTAATTCAGTAACACACTAACAATCTCAATCTGCATCATTTTGAAGGATACTTACTACTAATCCATTGCTTCATATGTTCGAAAAATGTGTCTGCTCAACAACGTAAATAACGCAATGAATGTTGTTGAACACGTTGTCCACGTTTCGGCACCATATGTCATGACCAGTGATCGGAGTAGGTAGATTGAACTGGGGTCATTGATCCGAAACGTATATATTACTATGGACATTCCTCCGGAATTGGTGGAAGTCAGAATTTCATTAGTTAGCCGAAATGTATATCTATCTATAAAAAATCTAGCCATAAAACGCTAAAAATAAATATTAAAGCTTCGATCGGAATTCGATTGTTTTTATTATTCAACAGATAAATAATGAATTAATTTAGTTTTGATACCTTCCTTTAAATTTTGAATTGAGTAGTAATAATATCACTACCAACATTAACAATATTTAATTGAATCCGGAAATACCGGAATTACTTTCCGGAAAAATGGCTTATCCATGTTATCCTTTCTGTGTGCATTTGTGATACAAGTACCAAAAATCAATCTACCTAGTCCGATCACTGGTCATGACGGGCAGGACGCACTGTTGAAAATAAAGAACGTAGGTACCGAATCGGGAACACACCAAAGTCGCGTGCCAACACCCACTCAGCCGACACATCAAAACAGAACTGATACGCCATATTATTTTTACACTGACAGCTATGTAGGGATTTATTGAACGGTCTCCTTTGTAATAGCAGCAATGTAAACAAAACAACGCGAGGAAATTAATATTGGCGTTCATCTATGTACCCATTATCAGTTGTTGGATGTTGTTTGTATTTAGGATGTTTTATTGAAGCTATTTTTTAGAGAGAAATGGAAGTAGGAAAACATTGTTTTTTCATAATAATAAATAATTATACCATTTCTACCGTTTATTTTTTCACATTTACCGTCTACTAGCTGATCCGGCGAGCTTCTTACCGTCAATGAATCAATAAATTTTGTTCTATCCATTCTCGAGATATATATCATCAAAAAAGCCGTTCCATACAAAATGTATTTGAAAATGTCTATGTTTGTATTCATTATTATTTTTTCCATGATTTTTTCCCATGTTATAATAATTATTTTGCTATTCGGGGTGAAGATTAAAAAAATCAAAGATCATAACAATCAGTGCAGTCGTTCTTGAGTTATAAATGGCGTAACTAACCCGATATTCTTTTATTTAAACAGATTATGATAAAAATTCGATTTGCAATCTTCAGAAAATTATCAACACTGACGGTTTATTCACAGCAACATTTCATAATGCCTTTTATATTAAGGGTCAATTCACCATATTCACATCAAAAACCCTCAAAATAATACTTCACCCTCAACATCAACAAAAAATGAATTACCTTTTCAGCCATAAACCACATCCCTAAACACATTTCCTCTGAACAAAACGCAACAATTCATGTTTCGATATTTGAAACAAAGGAAAAACAAAACGCATTTATTTAAATTAAAAAAAGTAAAACACACGCTAGCAATACACTTAACAGTATTCACACGACCATGCCCAGAACACACTGTAGGTACATTTAGGGTTCCGTTCCGAACGAGCAGTGTATAAAACCATGAAAAATTCAGAGTGAAAAATAAAATTGTTGCGTCGTTTCTTGTGATTCAAGAAATGGGTGACTGGATGACTTAATGAATGTCACTGATGCTGCAATCAACGTGGCCACCTACTGGGCTCAAACAAAATACAAAGAAGAGTAGATACCATACATAATAAAGCCTATAATGATCATAGATCTTTGACAGTCGTTACGGGTAGTCAGGAGCCCAGAAGTCTGACAACCAGGCTTCCCAAGGGGTATCGTGTTACCCAGTAACTGAGTTGTGAAGGTCAGATAGCATAGGGAGTGGCTCCGTGCAAAATACTGGTATTCAGCTGCATCCAGTTAGACTAGAAGCCGACTCCAACATGGTTGGGAAAAGGCTAGGCAGATTGATTGATCAGTCCAGTAAACGTAAAAAATATTGTTTAACAGCTATAAAACCATACCATACATTCATTCAGTTAATATTTATAAAATGTATAGAGGTCACATTAAGCAACGAACCCAGTTTAAAAAGAAAAACTAAAAGAAAATAAGCAGAACCACAAACCGCCCACGACACATTTCAAACAAAAAAAGAACGCGTTCTTAAAAAAATTTGTTTCCGTGTGCCGTATAAAGCACCCCATTCACAACACAATAGATGTTTTGTGCCCGTTTTGTGCGGTTGTATCGCATGACCCGTCTGACGTGTGACAATGCCGTGTATGGGTGCACTTACTGAATTGTTTTTGTTTTCTATCCAACATTTTTTTTATTCTTTTTATTTTACTCTTTTATTGTACGCGATATTTTCTTGTCGGAGAGCGCAATTTCAGTTCCTTGAGACATTCTTTATGCTTAGCATTCACGTAAAATTGTGGCGAGGAAAAATGTGTAATGTATATCGTGGGTCGTAGTTTATTTGAAGAAAATTTTAAGAGACAGTCTGGAGAGGAAAGGAAATATAAATAAGGCTTAGAATCTCCTTGAAAATGAGCTCTAAGAAAAACTGAACAATTCTTAACTGAGATATTATATATGACGGAGAAGTTATGGTTTGTCTCGTTATCATCAACCATATTTTAATACTGTGAGCGAACTGTGGGTATGTGTTGGTTATAGCGCAATAGAAAAACCGTTCGCAGTTCAAATCAGATTATAATTTCTCGAACAAATTTAATCACACTAGCAAATCACACACTGTAGGTACACGACACAACCAGATACGGAACCCAGGACAGTTTCTGAGCACAGTCATGTTGTTCGTACGAAGTCCAATGTCCAAGAGAGCTGCTCCACCTCGCTGCACGCTCTCTTCGACTCCCCACGTACTTAGGCTAGATTCTGTCATGTAAAGCGCCTCCAGATGGCGCTAGCGTTCCGAATAGTCAATATATAATTATTAAACTCTTACTTTGTAATTTATTAATTTACAAATAAGGTTTATTTTTATTTTTGTACAGGCTGTGCCCGCGACTTTGTTCGCGTGCATATCGGAAATTGGATTTCAAGGGTTTTATTTTTTTGCGCGGAACCCTAAATATTTTTCAAAAAAATGTAGTTTAAGTTACCCCTTATAACATCAGCTATCTGCCAGTGAAAGTTCCGTCCAGCGGTTTTGGAGATTAGCCGAAACAAACAGACAAAACAAACAAACAAAAAATTTTTGTTATAAGTACCTACCGTGTATACTTTCATATGCATTTAGTAAAAAGCTGTTATTTTGAATTTACAAACAGACACCTCAGCTTTATCTATTTTGCGTAGTCGGAGCCATCACGAAAGCTTAATTAAAGATACGTCGAAAACAGCAAAATAATATTCGTGGTTGTTATAATATTATGGCTTATTAGTCGATTCGCACGAACTTTTAAAAGATATTATTTTTTATATAAGCGACTCGCACGGAGTTAATTTCTTTGTGAGCGATTGTGTTAGGCAATTGGCACATTTACGGGCGAGTAAATTCGTGCGAATCGACAAAATATACGCAGTTTTTATTATAAACTGTGATGGTGTGTCAGTGTGTGCCTCCTTTATTGAAGTCGATTACAAATAATTAAGGTAATAATTAATAATAATAATAATCATTTTATTATCAGGCAACTAAGGCCCATAGAAAAAATACACAAAATAATCTTTTACAATAATAAACTAATACATATTAAAGAAACTTAAAACTATGATTATACACGTAACGTTGTCGGCGTCGTGTTTCGCTGCGTGGTGTCGCGTAACCGTCCTCGGAAACGTCGATATACGACACCTTTCGGCCAAAAGTCCTCTTTCAGACAGGTCTGTAGATGTTGGGTTGGAACTCGTACCACGAATGACTTAAAGTTGATGTTGTGGCGCGATTCCAACCTTTCGACCCTCAGAGTCCAGTTGGTCTTCACCTTCAAATACTGCACGACTTCCTCAGTTGTCGTGGAGTGATGCAGACGCGAAAGGTACAGCTGCGTCGTAGGCATAGCAGGGCGCAGCAGCATGTTGGGTCCAGTCGGTGCGGTACCACACAGGTTACGAGAATAGGGCTTCTTCTTCTTCCTTTCTACTTTCGTGAAACCCTCCTCATCAACTTGGCTGGCTCTTGGCAAAGAGCAACGGACCGCAGTCTGGGCAGGTTGAGCACCCTTTACCAGTTTATCCCCTTTTCTGGTGTGTCGCATTTAATAATTAAGTTTTTGAACATAAATACCTCTATTATTAAGCTTTAACTGAATATAACCTTCAATCGTTTTATCTAAAGGTGAAGGAAGCCAAAAATAAAACCAGCGCCATTTTGGAAACCGTGTCGGAAATCCATCGGAAACGGAGCGATATGTAGGTGACGTACAATTTGGCGGAATACGGTTACTGGGACGGCTGCGTTGGCTGGAATCGATAATTTTGATTGCTGATAGATTATGATTGATTTGCTAGGTGAGTAGGTATTCTAGTACCTACAGTTTTGGTGTTGTGTCCGATGCTTTGCCATTCTTCTATTGTACAATGCGTATTAATGACGTACCTATACTGCATTCGCGACTTATCTGCCAAAAATGTAAACAAATATGAAATAATGGAAAAATAACTAATTCCTACACAATAAAATACAGTTTACGCTACAACTTCAACAATTTTCATAACTTTTTCAATAGTGCTAGTCACTCTGAAATCAACTTAATTAACCTTAAAATATAGTTGATATTTGTTTAACTTTAAATAACATCAATTTGAAACATACATTTGAATTGTCTTTACTAGAGTACGTAAACTCACGCCTTCTTCCCATGAGGGTAGGTAGAAATGACTTACTGTGTATCTAAGCCTGAATAGTTTGTTATTTGAGTAATAGGTGGATAGTGTGACTTACCCAAATAAAAAGTTGGTACAGCAAGAGAAATCATTTCTTAAGCAAATTGACACCCTACGTCTATTTGGCGTGTTATAGCCATTGCATACTGTGCATTTCATTGACAAAGAATGACAGTTATGATTTGAATATACCTACAACTTTGATAGTTGGATTAATGATTTAATAATATGTATATAATCCTGTTGATTGAATCAATAGGGTTACATGAACTTGTTCAACATTCATCCTGACACTGACCTGCAAACGTAACAAGATAATAATCAATAAAATCATCAATACAACTTTGATAGTTGTATTGATGATTTAATAATATAATATTGTTGATTAAATCAATAGGGTTACATGAACTTGTTCAACATACAACCTGACCTGCAAAAAAAGTATGTTCCCTGACTTAACATGTCTAAAATAGCCCTTTTCTCTGATTCCTTTTACAAAAACAATAACCAGTCATATAACTTTTAACATACAATTCTATCCCAACCAAATGGCGACGATGCGAAGGGTTTGTTCAAATTCATGGCCGACGTCCTGTGAAAGTACAATTGTTTAGGATGCGATGGGACTGGCATACGCTGTGCGTAAAAGCCCGTATAAAAAAATAAAGAAAGAAAAAAAAAAACTTTTAACATGAGACATGACAACTGGGGGGCAATTCTCGTAATTTTAAGAACGTTCGCTGTCTGTCTGTCTCTTAGGCTGAGGCTACATTAGGCCGCGACGCGACCTGCGACACATGAGCGATTAAAACAAGTAAACGAATGCTCACGTATATGGCTACACCGTACATCAAATATTACTAGCGATCTTCGATTTCTTTATGCGATAGGAACAACATTACTGAAATCACGGCATCGGCTACATCAACATGTGCGAAATTGAAACGAATTTATTAGAAAATTGCTTTTTTTTTTCGCTTGTAATGTAGCCATACCATGTTTTTCTCGTTTCGCTCTTCCAGTCGCATCGCAAATCGCTGCCTACTGTAGCCTCAGCCTTAGTCTCAACCTGTCAAAAATACCTCTAATTTCCCTACATTTTGATATTTGTTTGTCGCCAAGATGAAATTGCGACTAGATTTTGAGCGTTTTACATTACGAGAATTGATTTTCAGATTAAATTAAATAGGCTTTCCACAACCGGGGTT
This sequence comes from Luperina testacea, assembly GCA_927399505.1. Lineage (NCBI taxonomy): Eukaryota > Metazoa > Arthropoda > Insecta > Lepidoptera > Noctuidae > Luperina > Luperina testacea. The sequence goes on from OV656774.1 coordinate 4,747,023, forward strand.
ATTGGTACAATTCGGAAACTTTTCTTACCCCATAACTCAGGGGTGTTCCACACGTAGGGGTAGTTAAGTGATCGACAGCCAAGCCGAATAATGGGGTTCATGGGAAATGTTATAAAGCTATAAAATGATACTATGGCTTATATTACACGTCATACAGAAAACTTGAGGAGGATTATTATGAAGTTTGGAGAAGTTTTGATAAAGTTATTTATACTTATTGACTTTTATTGGAGTTATGTTTTTACTAGCTTTTCTTCTTATATGTATGGCTGTATAATTAGAATATAATAAATAATAATTATAAATTATTTATTTCAGACATAATTCTAGTCCATAGATTCAAACATACATTAAAATTACTTATAAAATATAATATTAAATTCAAAACAATAATAACAATAACTACACAACAACAATAACAACAACAACAATAACAACAACAACAACGAACAACAACAATATTATATTCAATTCAATTCATATTATTGTGCAATGTTTTTGAACGTTTAGGGGTAGCATTGAAGATTGCGCAATGATCTGGACAATTATGAGTTACAAATAAATAAAATTGAAGTGTCTGTTCGTAATGGCAAAATAACAGCTCTTTACTAAATGCTTATGAAAGTATATACGGTACTTTAAATAAAAAATCAATTATTAAAATTTTTGATTGTCTGTCAGTTTGTTTGTTCCGACTAATCTCTCAAACGGCTGGACCATTTTGACTTTTGGCGGGACTTTCACTGGCAGATAGGGTTTATTCCCGGTCGTCCCTACCTTGTCGTCCCCAGTGGGAACGAATGGGAAAAAAAAGTTTCGTGGAAAAGGATTTAGGCTTACTTTAATTTTTTCTTCGATCCAGAAAAGCTCATCGGAAAAGCAATCTTTTTCTTTCGCAAAGAAAGAAAAGCTCACCCGTTAAAGTTCGTTTTCAGAACATAATTTATCAAACATTTCTATCACTGGTTTTCAGTCTCCCTATAATTGAAAAGACCTGCAAAATCTATAAAAATTTAATTGAAAAATTCTGTCGACAATGTCATAACATTTCTAAACCATTACCGCTTCTAAACAAAGAACCATTGACCTCCCCGAACAAATAAGTCAATGGAACTGCAGTTGATCAGATAGTAATTACGTCGTACAGTGGGACACACATTTCTAATGAACACGGAATCTGTCACACGAACTATGTGAAAGACATTCACTCCGTTTGTGGTTGTTTGATGGTATTCTTGTAAATGTCGCCTAATTAGACGCTATTTTGTTGAGAAAATTAATCTATTTAAAAAAAAAAAACTTTAGTTAAAGCCTGTGCACATCTTGTAAAAAGAGTCAAAAAACTATTTGCCGCTTGAGGATTGTTAAAAAATTTTTCAATAGCTAAAGTCCACACGGTCCGTTATGTAAAAATCAATGACTACATCTAGTTTTAAAATATGATTGACGTGTAACAGTGTTCGTAAAAACTTACTTAAGGAAATAAAATCATTTATCATGTCATTTAGGTAAGTACCTACAGATAATTTGTTTTTTTCGAAAGGTTGAAATTACTAATTTTTTTTTATTGCAAGCAAACAGTCTACAAATCTACAATAAATAAAATTAGGTAACAAGGTTTTAATGTGACGTCATCAACGCGTGTAACCCCAACCACGGAGGTGTTAATTGGAGCACCGCGATTAATGAACGTGTTGGTGTCACGATGTGTGAAGAGCTTTTGTATTACGTACAGACATTTTGAAATTCGAATCTTTTCAATTCGCTTCTTTCTTTCTTTCTTTGTCTTAGAGTTTTTAACTTCTTAATGATGTATGTTTATTTAATGAGCAAAAGTGTCCTAGTGCCCAAAATTTTTGAAAAGTGCTTTGAAGGTACTGTCCTCCATTATGTTTTTTTTTTTTCAAAATGGCGACCGCGCCTATAAAAATCGATAGTTGACATAAATGAAAACAGAAAACATGCGCCATATTGAAGAATAAAAAAAACAAAACTGCGGGCACTGTAGGTACCTATACTAGGCTCCATATAAAAATCTTCAATCCACTTTCAAAAAGTAATTTATTTTTAGTTTTGCATAACTTAAAACTAGAATTTCGAACCGTATAGATAAATTGCCAAAAAAATAAAATACTTAACATGGATTCTTTAATTGTTCCTAAAATAATATTTACTAAGTATCTAAACAGAGTTGGTTTATTGCAGTTTAATTAACAATTAAATTAGCATACTTGTAGTAGAAATTCAAACAGAATTTCTGTTATACACCGAATTTATTAGTCTGACTGATTGGTTCATTCGCAGAACATCAAAATGATTATTTTTCTCCGAATTCATTTGTTCGCTATTCGAAATATTGACCTCTAAAGTGTGACTGTGATAGGTCAAAGGCGTGGTTGTAAGAGAGTTTACACATTGACTGGTTGTTAAGTAGCTACAGCGGTGCTTCGTGCTATCCTGTAAAAATCTCACCTTGAAAACTTAGGTGAAGTGAGCGTGGTGGAGTGAACTGTCAATAGTGTCAATTCCTAGCAAAAACAAACTCACTTCACCTAAGTTTTCACGGTGAGATTTTTACAGAATCGACCGGCAGTTTGAAATAATCATGACACGCAACTTTTTCCAAAAGAAAATAAGTTTAAAAAAGTATCTTTCATCTTAGTAGAGTTTCTGCACGATAAATTCAGCTATTGATTTAGGGTATTTTCATTTTACACTGTATAGAAAAATAAATGTGCAAATCATCAAGTCAACTTGCTGTCATCTTCAGAAGGCCAATTCTCGTACTTAAAAAACGTTGATATTTAAGCCGCAATCTTATCTCAGCGACAATCAATGTCAAAAATGTATGTAAATTGATTGTATTTTTGACAGATTGAGACTGACATTAGAATGCGAACATTCTTAAAAATACGGGAATTGCCCCTCTGATCAAAATTACCTACTAGACTTATCAAATATATATTGTAACATCAAATTAAATACATACACCATAAACTCAACAGTTTGTCACCAATCTATTTTTGGTCCCCATCCACGGTCGAATGTGTGATCCCCTTAACAGATTCAAACTGCGTTCGTAATTTGAAACGTGTTCGACAATTGAAACAGCGGGTATCGATGCACCAGCAGCACCATCTGTAAGGCCATCAGTTTAACCCACATTCTGAATTTAAATTAGATATTGTACCTACCTTCTTACATTGAGAAAATAGAATATAGATCACTAATACTCAACAAATATTAAAACTACTAGCTGCGCCCCGCTGTTTCACCCGCATAAGTTCCGATCCCGTGGGAATATCGGGATAAAAGTAGCTTATATTATGTTAATTATGCTTATATTATGTCAGGTACCTCCATACCAAATTTTATTAAACTTGGTCCAGCTGTTTGAGCGTGAAGAAGTAACAAACACGCACACACACACACACTCACAAACCTTATAAAATAATTAGTGTGATTTTAATTTTTTAAGGTTTTTTGCAAAGTGCAGAATAGGTAAGGAGGCAAATTGCCGCAATGAGGGTTTTCGTGAAAATTTACGACACCAGTTGGCACCACTGTGACAAGAGGTCTTCCAATATAAAATATATGATGACGTTCATCATTCGATTCATTCATTCGTTCATCATTCCGTCATGACTAAAGAAAATATAGGCTCTTTGACAGATGCCTGGACATGACGTCTCAGTGCTGCCACCTAGCGAACGTCATTTCAGAAAATCTGCAATGAACAGTTGTTTATCACGTATTTAACGTGATAAACAACTGTTCATTGCAGATTGCAATAGACGATTTATTAAAAAAAAACCTTTTTTATTAGCACAATCATTCCTAACGTACTCGTATAATTTCAAAAATACAATATTAATACGCTAATGCTCATGCAATACCCGTCATTAGCGAAAGGCAGTAGTCACCAATTTATGTAGAAACCTCATAACGATGGCACCGCATTGAAAGGGTTAGTTCTGTTAATGGCCGGTAAGTGGAGTCTTCATTTCACATGTCTGCGAAGGGTTAATAAAGCTGCGCATTCATTGTGTTTTAAGTGTATATGTAATTATCGGGTTTATTTTGAATGAAAAAGTTTGAATTTGGAATTTTGCTTGAAATTAATGTAACTAACAGTTTATTTTTGAAAATGGCACAAAGTAAAACTAGTGCCACAAAAAAAAAAAAAAAAAAAAAAAAAAAAAAAAAAAAAAAAAAAAAAACTTGTCAAAAATGTAGGGAAATAAGAGGTATTTTTGACAGATTGAGACTAAGATCAGACTATGAAGGTTCTTAATATTACGAGAATTGTCCCCCTGATAGAGTCGTCAATATTAGATTAATGTAAAATTATAAACTCCTTTCAGATAAAATTCTACTGGAATGCAGAAATGCGGTGCTGGCGGAGACCAGCGACAAAGCTGTGTCTGCAGTACTGTTGTCACGTGTCGCTCGTGAGTATGAGCACTAATTAATTTCACCCCTGAACTTTTTCGCTACAAAAAAGTCTAGCTCCTAGTACTAGCTGCTCTAAGCATTACGGCATGAGATACTCTAGTATCACTCGTACCGATGTGAGTTACCACCCAGCAAAATATTACATCAAATAATATCAAATCAATGCTACCTTATTACTATCACCGGATTGTATTCTACGCGGTCACACCCTTGCATTTCAAATTAACATTCGAAATTCAAACGTCTGCGGTAACGACCCTCCGGTCACGTGATCTGGCAGTCGTACGTTACACGGGACTCGGCGGGATTTGGACTAAGGGGGTGTGCACACTGTGAAATGTTTTTTAGGTACTGACGCCAGCACATCAAGCTACTACAATCTGTCAAATTTCTTTAATAGATTTTCAACTTTATTGCTAAAGCATAAGGTTCAAAGTTGATTGGGAAAATTTGACAGTTTAGGGTAGGTTGATGTGCTGGCGTCTGTACAACATCAACCACTAGACTTCTTAACAGTAACGGTTTACACCAAACACTTTTCCAGTTTTTATGTTTTAGTTTGCTCCATAACCCTATGAGCTTCACTCCAAATAACCCTTTTCCCAATCATATTATATAATATGCACTACGACCAACTACGACGTTTTTTTTTTTTATTTTCTTTCACTAAAACCCATTCGTGACTGAGTCTAAGGCGTTTATCATTATAATTGTATGCAATTTCGCGATGATTCATTAAGGAGTCTACACATGGGGCTTTCAGTGATACATTATGAAAAGGCTCCTTGCGTGCGGAACGCGGGAACCCTTGAATGTGTTGTTGGTAGAATAGTGTGGATACGCTCTTTTATTTTTGGGCAGTTTTTTTTTATAATGTTTGCTAGTATCTTTCATTATTTTTTTTCAAAGTTCCTGAGGTTTCAGCAGCCATTAAATAATATAAAAAATATCTTTTTGATTCATCACCTATTTATTACCTACTAAACTAATACCATCTGACGTAAATATGACTGTGTTATTATATTTTGTTCATTACTGTTAATTAGACAACTTAACGACATCTAGACTACTATTTCTGAGATTATTTGAATTGAAAGATTATTTTTGTGTTAGATTGCCTCCTTTATACGTAGGTACTAAACTAACGTCGTTCTGCAATCACCACATAATTCCCTCATAGAAAGTAAGTTCAGTAATTAATTTTTTAAGCTATTTTTTATCATTTTTTAAGCTTGATTACGAGGCTTTTGACTACGTTGTGTGTGTATATTTTGTCTTTCTTTTTATTTATTTTTTTATTTGCAATGTCAGTTTTGTTTGGGCAGCATAAACAACTCTTATTTCTTTTCTTTCTTTCTTAATGAATTAAAAATGAATAACTAATTTCTATTTGGTAGTTAATTAAAATATAATATTTATTTATTCGTAGTTTCAAACATCTTTCTTTGTATAACCGGTACTGTGTCACGTTAAAAAACGTAAAAAAATCTGCTAAAAATAGTGAACAAGTCTGTGTAAACTTTGTCTGGTTAAGGGGGAAGCGCTAAGGTAGCTCGTGAAATTCAAATTTTCTTACTTTAACTCCAAAGAATGATGATTTCTTGAAACAGTTTATTCTTTGCACTTACGTGGTCTTAGACAGTTGTGTTGATGACTTTAATGATTATAATTCTGTAAATACATATTTGTTACGGCCGCGAATCATATATTAATCAACGTACAACTTAATAGTACTGACCAGCAAATTGCGAAAAACCTAAAAAAATAATAATTTCGCGGGCTACCCTGGCGCTTTCGCCTTAATGGTTATGCCTGGCCAGCCCTGTCCTATCCACACTATGTCCGCCGCACATGACGGATAGCGCCAACCTGGCCATTCGTTTTAGTTTCATTTATGACACTCATAATCCATTCAGGCTTTCATACACTATCTATACAAATATTTGTCACCGTTTTTCTTGTAATAGTCAGTCTAAAAATTTGGGGTTTTTTTCTTTATTTCTTTTTATGAGAGTGAAAGAATAAATGTCTAAATTCAGGGAATATTAGAATAAAATGAGAGACGGAGCAGTGGTGGCTCATCTATATGATTATATGATTATAAAGATACAAACTTTTCAATTTGAATAAGCGCACGAGCGATACGCTTCAACGGCAGAGTACAATGCGTGCCACGAAAGATGAGACTTGACACATCACGTGGTTTCACTTGCGCAGAACACGATTTTAGGTATCTTTAGCGGTATGAGGTCTGAGTGCGGGACGGGACCGGACGTCATAGGGGCAGCGGAAAGAGCGGGGGAGGCGGGGTCAAGTCTCATCTTTTGTGGCACGCATTGTATATGCAGCTGTCGACAACATGTCAACTCGTGTATTTAAGTCCGCTCGTGTATTTAAGTATTTGAGCACATTACTTAAATACACGAGAGGCACGTATTCGACGGTAGCTGCCGCCGCATCGACGGCAGGCGTCAGCGGGTGTCGACGGCTGTAATTGCCTCAGCGGATGACGCATGTCGCTCGTGTGTATGCACACTTACAGTAAAATGTCCGTACACGAGACATGTTCAAATAATCAAAATACAAAATTCCCAAAATACATCATAAATCCTTACGTGCTGACCCTCATTAGTCAATAAAACACGTCTGAAAACAATACAACACTACGCATCTAAATCCTAATTTAACAAACACGCAAATCCGACACATGGACGTGGTCCCGGCTCTAATTTATAAACGGTTTACGCCTAATCTCCCTCTGTGGGGACCGCGACACGCGCGGCCGTGTAGGTATTATATAAATTAGTGTAGTGCACTGTCCGTGATTGCAGTGCTAAAAATTAAAGATATCTAATAGTAAAGTGTAAAGTTATTAAGGGGCTTACAGGACCTAAACACAAAAAACGCAAGTTTAAGAAACAATAAAAGTATATGATCGACTACAGCCGGTCGATTCTGTAAAAATCTCACCGTGAAATCTTAGGTGAAGTGAATTTGTTTTTGCTAGGAATTGACACTATTGATAGCTCACTCCACGCTCACTTCACCTAAGTTTTCACGGTGAGATTTTTACAGAATACCACCGCAGTAAGCAAAATCAGAAAAATATATGATATTCTTCAGGATATATGCTAGGTAGATAGTGTGTTGAAAATATAATACAACTAATTTGATACTATAGAAAAAAATATTGAAGATAAGATCCCTTGGTAAGACTGGTTGTTAGACATTCGGGCTTCTGACAACCCGTAACGATTGTCAAAGATCCACGAATGACAGCCGGGACCAACAGCTTAACGTTCTTTCTGAGGCACGGAGGGGTCTTGGTATATGAAGACGGTCACCCATCCACGGACCAACCGCGGCAAGCGTAACTTAACCTGATCGATCGATCCGTGCGGCTGTTATTACTTAGTCACAAGACATATACAATACATAAACAAACGCCAATATACGAGACTGACGACTAAAAGGTTAATTAATTTAAATCTAAACATACCTACATTATAAAAAGAAAAGATTTGATTTTATGTATGTTTGTTTGTTACGCTTTTACGCTGAAACGGCTGAATAGATTTGAATGAAATTTGACCTAGATTATGATATAGGATTCCGATATTGGGAGTGGGACACAGCCAGTATAATAAATTCGACTCAGATATGAGAAACTGAATATTTGTGAACCAAAACCATTTCTAAGATGTAGGACATCCCAGATAGTACACTACCGATTTGCTGCATGGACACTGATCTTAAGGAAACTTAGGCTTCATGATCTGAAGATTACCAATGCAGTGAGCAAGCGTATGATTGCTAAGAATCATGATTGATATGATTCTTAGTGCTTGGTCCTTCTCTGTTTCACAAGTCCTCTTGTGAAACAGAGAAGGACCAAGCACTACTTTGTCTCTACTACGGTAAAGACAAAGTCAAGTAAATCTATGGCCATGTTTTTTTAAACACAAACTGTTCTTCAAACTGTACTGAGATGCATAGAGTCACTATCTTACTAAGTAAAATAAAAATCTTGAGGACCAAAGTTTTTCTGCAGTGTGTACTTTACAACTAACATACATAAACTCAAGCCCTCTTTCCATAACAGATAAGCAGAAACTACAGAACGCCACCTGCTACGATCCTTTTTTTTCTGAATGTGAAATCATCAAATGACTCCTCCCGCTCTGGGTGGAGCGGAAGGGAATGTCAGACTCTTACTGACTAAAACCCTGGTACGGTCCTTACATACTCATTGGCTTCGTTTACGTACATACATCTGGTCGTACTTGTGTGTACTTTTTATTTTATTTCCCATTTTCCTTCTCAGAGAATCCGCGTCCTTCACCAGAATTACGGAACATAAAACCAATGGCAAAATACCATGCTCCACGCAACTAAGACCCTACAAAGTATAACAACGCTCTTCAGCTTACAGCGCAACTTAACGAGATGCGCACTAAAATAATAACCCGAAAAAATAAAAATAAATAATAGAAAAAACAAAAAATTGGTTAAGCGGCACACAACCGAATCTGAAACGTTCTGGATTGCCCTCGAGAAGATAGGTACGGGCTCTGTGTGAGGCCTCAGAATAAGAGGGTTGGTGGACCAAGCAAGGAGAATGATACTTTTACGGTGACCTAAAAATACTACATCACTAAAAAGTAAAAATAAAAAGAGCACAAGGGTTAAGGGAAAATATCAACTCAAGTACCTGAAGCGAAAGTGAAATGTATCTTAATGCAAAGAACGACAGGAAAAATTTTAACGAAAATAATGAAGAATTGAATGAGAAGAGGCACCTTCGTTCAACAGACTCTTGTGGAAGAATCTCATATTCTGCAGACAGTCGGAACATTTTTAAGAGTAACGGTATACCTCATACCTTAAAATGTACCCGCTAAGGTATACCGTACACAAATAATGAAAGCAACATAAATACATCATAGAACCATAAAAACAGAAAACAAATATTTTAATGCCAAAAGGGCCTCAGCTCAGCATAATGTCAGATAACAACAAAGTGTTGGTACACTTGTGTTAGCGTCAGGTGGCCCTGACGCTGATTTTCAGCTGCAATCAACACCTATACCTTGAGAGATCACCTCAATCCTATGCAGCAATGAAAAAAGGCAGTGTAGGCACATCCTTTACAATACACCACAAGGCACAAAACCGCTTTCCTAACGGCCCAATGCTAACAAACGCTTCGACTGAAGCAATCCTTTTTTTTCATGCTCCTCTCCTTTACCGGGAAATGACTTTCTGACTCTTAATCTCTCTTGCAATCTCATTAAAAATTCATAACTCAAAACTGCGAAAAAATGAAAATTTGTTATAGGTCTCCTTAGTGAGGATCTGTGGATAGCCTTTAGTCTGACAACTACAAAAAGGTTTGCTTTGAAAATAATTATTTCGAAACTGCATTTGAGCTGGGATAAGTTTTGTTTTGAATTGTAGTTGCTGGCAGAGTAGGAAGGTAGTTTATCTTATGGTCTTATAGAGGTATGAGGAACAGGGTATAAAGTTCAATCATACTCTATAGGAAAAGAAGGATCCTCCGACCAGACGGGTGTTGCGTCTGGCGGGCAACTGCCCGAAGATTAATGTCGGGCCGTTGTATCTATGCTAGTTGCGCGGTAAACTCTGCTTGCGAGATGCAGGATTTTGCTTGACGTCCGTATGACGCGTTGTTCTGTGGCGTTGTAGATACCGCTACAGTCTAGTAAAAGGCGTGTCATATGAGTTTATGAAAAATATCCCTTTTAAGAAATACTAAATACCCGTTAGCTTTTTTATAAGTTGGCTAACATCACTACGTGAAAATAATCTAATAGAAAATAGCCATCTGAAGAAAAGTGCTATGGCTAAACGCACTTTTCTTCATACAATTAAAGTAAGTAAAGGCACCTTCAAACAGGCGCGACACGCGATAAAATCACGCGCGACACAAAGGCACCGCAAGTCGCGCAACGAACGGTGCCTTTGTGTAGTGCGCGATTATATCACGTGTCGCGCCTGTTTGTAGGAGCCTTAGCTCAACTAAGGTACATGTATTTAGGTACGTTGCTGATTACGGAGACAAAATAATTGATGGTGAAAACACTTCAACGCCCTTCATTATGATCTTTCTGACCACATTTTCAACCGCAATTCATACAGAATATTCATATATTCAGAGTCAGAATATTCATAAATCTCTCAAAAATAATACTCACATTACAGTCTACACTTGCTGCCTACCCACATTTTGTATATCTTCATCCCAGTCGCATTTTATTGTCACAGGAAGCGAGGTTACTGCCGCCGCGCCGCACAAAAAGTTGCAAGGAAACCAAGCAAACCTTCAAAAAAAAACTCGCTGTGGACATCGAGTACTTATATCTCGATGGCTGTGGATGCACATTTGCGGATAATCTATTTCTCCCTACCATTATTTATGCTGTGGTAAAGTATGAGTGTCATGTTTGGGTATTTTATAATAAAATGGCTATTTAATGGTTTTATGGTTTTTTGGTTTTTGGTGGTTTACCTAATGGTTTTTTTTTATTTTTTTTTATTTTATGAAAGATTTTGTTTATTTTAGCGTTCTGTATTCCTTTAGGGCTGACTTTTCCAACGCCAGATAATTTTATTCGAGGAATAATTTTGAAATTTTGGCAGTTATTTCATACAAAAACTGTCAATTTTCAATTATATTCCACGGATAAAATTATCTGTCGATTAAAAAATCTGCCCGTCCAGAATACCTGGACCCCCTTCACCCCTCCCCCCTCCTGATCCCCTACTAGTTCTTCTTCTGTTTTAATCTCTGTCTTATCGGCCCCAAAAACAGAATCTCTTTCTATTCAAGTGTGTTATCACAATATCAATCACAATTAAAAAAATTTTGATGGATATTGCTTATCCATTGCTCCTTATGTTCTTAAAAATGGTCTGCTAAAAACGTAAATAACACAATGAATGTTGTTCACACCGTTTACCGCATTGTACAAAATATAGTATACAATTTATTTTACCAAAAACAAGTGAACATTTTGTCCCAAAATATCTATACACCTGTACAGTACACACATCCTCATGTTCCCAACTCTGTCAGCTCCATTAGAGACTATTAGAAGCCACAGAGGAGCTAATTAACGGAGGCTCAATTACCGCCACACTGTGATAGGTGGGCGGCGTTAACTGTTCGAAACATTAATAAGACAATCGGTTACGCGCCATTGCGCGTGACTACGCTCTTTAATATGAGCGCTTGCGCAGATTATGTACTCGTACGTGCACATGTTTTGGTGTTGGATTGATTGAAGTTTTGTTTTATGTAAGCATTTAAGGAAGGTCCTGTATATTTGAAATGTGTGAAGAAACTCTATTTCGGTTCACCATGATACGTTTGTCAAGAAAAAATCTTTCAATATCGTGCTATAAAACCAAATTTGTTTCTTTGGAGGATAGGAAATACGGTGAGTTTTGTGTATAAATCTAAAGTAATTTTACTATACAGGTTGTCATGGACGTCAACCCATAAACTGATACCATGAATTCAGCACATGATTTTTTAGAAGAGGTTATAAAAAAAATCTGCTGTTTCATAATGTGCAATACCTACGTGGTCAAAATGTATAGACCAGCAATGATTTTTAATTTTTTAATATCCGTTCAAAAATTACAACGTGGGGTGGTTCAGAATCATGTACTGAATCCATGACCTTCCAAAAGTCAAAGGCTCATTATAATATCATACACATTCTTACAGCATAAGTTTAGTCAAAAATGATCAGCGTTTTAAAAATGCAGCCTTGTACAGACGCCAGCACATCAAGCTACCCGAAACTATCAAATTTTTCCACTCAAGTTTGAACCTTGTGTTTTAGCGATAAAGTTGAAAACCTATTAAAGAAATTTGACAGATTGTAATAGCTTGATGTGCTGGCGTCTGTACCAAAAAACCGGCAATACTATAATAAAAATAAAAATGTATAAGACTTCGATCATTTTAATACAATTTTCTCAGAAGCACTTTACCCCGCGATGTTACAAACGTGATACAAACACGTTTGCAGGCAGGTCGCCACTTAATAGCAAAGTGTCGTGTGTGTGCAGCCTAATCTAAGCTCAGCGTGCCGAATTGGAACTCCTGTGTAGGCTGTACTAAGGAAGAGTTGATACAATTACAAAGTTGTTCGAGACATGTTGAAATATGTATAAACGGGTAATTAAAATTGTTTCATCATAAAAAATAACACCAGAGTTACTTTTCAAAAATGTCCAAGTCAAGGATGTTGCTTTCCAAGAAATAGTACATTACGATACGTGGGACTTAAATAGTCCATTATTGCACGGCGTGAAATTAATTGCTAATCACCGTGCATTATTTGTTTATAGCTCGTGTAACTTAAACGCGCACTAAAGCCACGCTTATCTGTTTAAAAATGGAATACTAAAGTCACAGACAAGCGTGACTTAAGTGCGGGTTTACGTCCCACAGTGCTATAAAAGTTGTTTTTACTGACTTCACTTTGCACACATAGCAGTAAATTAAAAAAAAGGATACTGACCCAAAATCCCTACCTACCTTACTTTCCCATACTTTATCTACCTATTAAAGTTATAGGATAACCATAACTGATACACAGAACATGACAGCATTCAAATTAACTGCTGATTATGACAACCAAACCATAATAACCTACACGTAGTAAGGTCAGTAGTTGAATCATGTATGCTCATTGCATAATAGTGCATATTCGCAACTCCTGTGCGGCGTGCTCGGTCGCGTAAGTACAAATTACTATGCTGAAATTGAGCAGGTTTAATTGTTATTTATTAGGCTATATCGTCAAGCGTGGGCTGCCTCCCAAGAAGCTAAATGTGGAAAGATGTGTTAGCAAGCTTTAGGAAAGCATTATAACACGTTGAATTAATTTGATAAGGCCGTATTTCGATGGCTGATTATAAGGACGTTATCTTTTTGTTAAATCTATCCAAAAGCTTATACTTGCGTTCCACCAAGCAGAGATAAAAAAAAATATAAATAAATATTTTATAAAAAAATTCATACCTTCTTTGAATATTATTATTTGCATATGTTATTACAAGATTAAAAAACCACGATTCATTTTTTTCATTTCGGTATAGAATTCACAAGTAGACCAAGATCATTGTTTTTGTCTTCAAACTCAATAAGGAAACAAACCCCGAACAAATAAACTCTTTAACAAAACATATAAATTAAACATATTTATTTGCAGCGCGAAATATGTGCAACAAAAAGATTAAGCTTTAAGTATGTTAGTATATTGCATTAATGCAATTTAATCTGCGCGCACGCATCACGAACTCGCGCCCACGCGTGTTCACTTCTTACAAGAGAGGTTTGTTGACCAGCTGAGTTTGGAAGCTATACTATTGTTAACCTTAGCTTAAAAAACTCTATAGTAAGCAAAGCCAATGTCGAACATTCTGCCATTGTCGAAAGGTGGATGGGTACACACTTAGCGAGGCGTGAGGCGCATCACATGCGAAAGACATGCCTAATAATTATAATGCAATTAGGTACGCACATTGCGAGGCGTGTGCTTCGCTAAACTGTAGGTACAATGCGTGCCACGAAAGATGAGACTTGACCCCGCCTCCCCCGCTCTTTCCGCCGCCCCTATGACGTCCGGTCGCGTCCCGCACTCAGACCTCATACCGCTAAAGATACCTAAAATCGTGTACTGCGCATGTCAAACCACGTGATGTGTCAAGTCTCATCTTTCGTGGCACGCATTGTACAGTTAATGTAAACTACCGTTAAATTATTTACTGTAATCTAAATCTCTAATCTGGAGGGGCTCGTGGCCAAATAATCACAGCCGGGTCGATCGAAGGTTAAGCTACGCTTGCCGCGGTTAGTTCGTGGATGGGTGACCATCTGTTACGTATCGCGACTCCTCCGTGGCTCGCGACGCACGTGAAGCCGTCGGTTCCAGCGTCATTCGTAGAACTTTGACAGTCGTCAGCCCAAAAACAACCAGTCTTAACTAGGAGTATCGTGTTACCCAGTAACTGGGTTGTAGAGATCATCTAGGCAGTCGCTTTATGTTAAGTACTGGTATTCAGCTGCATCCGGTTAGACTGGAAGCTGACCCAAACGCTGTTGGCTAAATAAAGGCTAGGCATTTTGGTTTTTTTCTGTGTTATCTAAAGTCAGTGATGTTAGAACAAAGCATGCAAGATCCATCGCACCTCCATCGCTTTGTCGTGGCCAACAATCCCAACCGAAGTATGCACACGCTAATGTAATTTAAACAAATGGCCAGGACAGTGTGTGAGAAACCCGAGATAATCGCAGTGACGCTACGTTTAGTTTATAGCACTTGATTTGTTCCTATGTAACGCTGAGGAAACATTTGTACATTGTTGAAATTGTGTGGCGTTTTCACGATAAAAGGAGATTGAGGGGAATTGGTCTATATAGAAATAGGGATGGGTAATAGGTTTCAAGACGATGTCGACACTGACATTTTAAGAACATGCCATTACAAAGAACTGAGAAATAATGTACAGACGCCAGCTCATCAAGCTACTCGAAACTGTCAAATTTTCCCAATCAACTTTGAACGTTATGCTTTAGCAATAAAGTTGAAAATCTATTAAAGAAATTTGACAGATTGTAGTAGCTTGATGTGCTGCGTCTGTACATAGTTACATTGCCATTTTTTTTTTTTGTTTGGCTGTTTGTGTATGTGAGTTTAAATGTTTGTAAACGCACCCCCATTAGGTACAGGTGAAATTCCTAGTGTGGGGCAATGTTCTTAAAAAGAAAGAAAAAAAGAAGGGTCTGCCTAGCCTTTTCCCAACTATGTTGGGATCGGCTTCCAGTCTAACCGGATGCACCTGAATACCAGTATTTTACATGGAGCGATTACCTATCAGACCTCCACAACCCAGTTACTGGGTAATACGATACCCTTTGGTAAGACTGGTTGTCAGACATTCGGCTTCTGACTACCCGTAACGACTGTCAAAGATTCACAAATGACAGCCGGGACCAACGGCTTAACGTCACATCTGCCTTGTAAATACATTTTGTTACTCGCTTTTCATTCATCCTCTCAACATTACCAAACCATCTATTTTTTTTATTCAAAAGGAGATTTCTAAATTACGCAATTAACCAATTAAGGTACAGTCACGAGCATAAGTGTGTATACACTTGGCTTAATTCAAAGACGATTTTCTCCTTTAGTACTGAATGAAATTTTATGTTATTACGAACAAAATATTTTCGAACCCATAGGTTTGTGTAAAGTGTCGTATTTCAACGTTGCATTCGTTATTTCACGAAAAAATCGCCATTGAAAGTTACCAAGTGTTGACATATGAGTGCTCGTGACAGTACACCTTCCCTTACATCAATTCACCTACATACGTGACATACCTAATGATACCAACCTAATGGTATAATGATATACTTCCGCGCAACAATTTTTGAGATAAAATCTCCGATACATTTGAATTATTCATCATATCAAGCATTACGCTCGGGACTTTAACGGATGCTAACAACTCACATCATAATTATGATAATCATCACTTTAATTTGATCATAAAGGTAATGCCACATGAGGTTTAATGTGTTGCAAAATCGGGAGCTGTTCCATTGGTATTTAAGAAAACACTCCATAATTATGTTCCTAACACATGCGTTTTTTTTTTTAAGTTTTGGAGTTCGGGATAAGAATTTGCTTACGTAATGTACCTAACTGCCATCACAGATACTTTTTTTTTTCAGGATGGGAAATCATTAAATGACCCCTCCTGCTCTGGGTGGAGCGGAAGGGAGTGTCAGACTCGTACTGACTAAAACCCACCCGTGTTCCTTCCTTAGCCCTTTATATTCCGGGCCAGCGGTATCCCTTTCGGATAATCCTGCTGATATCACAGATACTGGTAGCTGCCAATCTATTCTGTACAAATATCACCGTGAAAATGTAGATGAAGTGAGATTGAAGAAAGCTGCGAGGTAATTGTGTAACTATCAGTAGCAATCGCTTTCATTTTGCTAATTCAACAACATTCATTGTGTTACGCACGTTGTTGAGCGGACAAATTTTTCAAGCATATTAAGCAATAGATTAGCAATATCATTCAAAATTATTCAAATTGTGAGGCAATCAGGGTGCTGTTATTCCACCCGATGCTAGAGATTGACTCTATTGACAGCTCACTTCAGCTAAGTTTTCACGGTGAGATTCTTAGAGCATTCATAGGCTGGTTGTCGGAAATCATTCACTCTAGAGTTACGCATATCCATATTTTTATGCTTACAGGAAGGTAGTAAAGAGTATTCTATCTACAGTAAAGTACCCCCCTTTTGCAGAAGATGATTTTCACTCCAAACGAAATCATACACCAGCCAACAAGCTTATTCCCAAATAATTTGCTCACATTCACAGAAACATCAAATACCTTGACCAAATCTCCAACAGATATCCTTTAACCAAATTCAAAGGATATTCCAAGATGCCTAACGTTTTCTCCAGATACAATACCGGCACATAATCCCGGCTGTCTTGCGAGACGCTCAGACAGACAGTCTCTGGGCAAACATCTTGAAATTGTTGATTGGCTACCAAGACGCGGCCTATTTGATTTGTACACATCGCGTGTTTGCGCATTTGTATGGTTATAGAGATGTTTGTACTGAAATAATTGTTGTTTTAATTAAATTTTAATTTGATATTTTTTTCTACTGTAAGATGGCTTTTTTTTTAACGTGGATAAATGCTCATGCATTCTTTACTACCACGGGGAGATAGTGCAGTTATGTGGGACTCTAATCCACTAAAACTCCACGGTGTCCTCCTCTGCCGCTTACGGCGGGAACACGGGCACGCGTTAGCACTCATCCGTGAAACTGTAAGATGGCTAAAGTTGGTTCATGGTCATGTCAAAAAACATGGTGCCCAAATAAATTAGGCTAAATGCAGGAGAATGATTTTGATGATGTGGGTAGGAAATGCTACAGATCAGTCTTTTAAGAAGCAACAGTGTAAACTTATCTAATTTTTAACCGACTTCAAAAAAAAAAAACACTACGAAGTGAGAAATAACCTTAATTTCGGAAGTCGGTGTCAAAAAACGCAAATGCGTGTCATCATGTGTATATGACACGATCACATAATATACGGTCCGGTAAAATGTTACAAATGAAGACTGACTGGCTAGATGCTTACAAAGTCAGACTTAATGAACTAAGGGACATTATGAACTAGTGTTTGATTTTTAGAGCATCGTAAACTAGGCTTTAACATAATACCTACAGCCAGGTACCTGTATCCTGTATTTGTTTTTACTAAACTGTACAATCCTACCGATGAGATTGATGAGACTTATGTCTCATCAGCTTCCATATACCTCCTTCTATTTTTTTCTGGCCAATCTGTCGGAGTTAGAAGTTGCACAAATAGTATAACAGAATCAAATTCAAAGTAATCTTATTTAACATAAATCTATATAATCTACATGGGCACTTATGAACAGTCAAAAGCTACGTTCACCGTTCCAATTGGTTATTTCCTATCGAGAAGAGCCAGTAAAAAAATCCACGGTTACTCTTTTACAAATAAATAGTTTTTGCAATATATTCAAATTACAGTTTAAATAGTAGGTATGAGAGGACAGTGTGGTCCTGCCAACAAGTACCAGGTATATAGTACCTACCAGATACATATAAAATGGTAAAGAAATCGAATCATCTGCGAGTATACAAACCCTTCAACTTTCTCACATTTATAAAATAAAAAAGAACCTATTTAAAACATACATAAAATAATTAAAATAAAAACTTAAGTTAGCCAAATAACCAATATTATTTCCAGAAACACCGCCGCCCCTTCATTGCGTATTTGGGTGGTCTAACAGCTCCATAGAGATATGCAATCCATATGTAACAATACAAGTATATCAACGAGCGATCAAATACGTGAGATTTGCGACGTTCTCCGATCGTCAGCCGATTCTGTAATGCGCAGTGGACGATCAGCTGTATGTGTGCAACCTTCTTTACAGGGTCCATTATTGTATTTGTTCAAAAAAAGTAATTTTTATGGCAAGCCAGGGATGTTTTTCAAATTATTTTTTAAACTAAAATTAGTCAAATCATTTGGATTTTGAGTATTTTTCATGGCATAAAATTAGATGGCACATTTGAATATTATTATTACTTTTTAAATAAATAGGTTGGGGTTGGGTTGAGTTGAGAGTAGGGTGGACAGGTTTCTTGTTGATAAACAGGTATTAATTAATTAATACGACTGATTTTTTAGCTACTTGGTACGGGATTTGCTTCTACATTGTGGATTGCGGACTTTTTAGAGAAGTTTTAAGAGTTTTTAAAGAAGCCTTTGTGTCGCGCACGATTTTATCGCGTGTCGCGCCTGTTTGAAGGAGCCTTTAATTTCAAACTATAAACCTATTCTATATTATCTGATATATCGTAGTCATAACAACTACATCAGAATAAGATGTGGGATTACAAGTTCGGTAACAACGCCGGCTTGCAAGATCTCAGTCCTCATATAGTTTGTCCGGCAAAGTTGTACGTTTATCAGACGTATTGGTTTAAAGGCTCCTACAAAAAGGCGCGATACAAAGGCACCGCTCGTTGCGCGACTTGTGGTGCCTTTGTGTCGCGCGCGATTATATCACGTGTCGCGCCTGTTTGAAGGAGCCTTAAGTTGTGTATGTGTATATATTCTATTTGAGTAATGATATTTGGGATAATAATATACTGTTATAACTGTGTTTTCTTAAAGATGGTTTTAAGTGGTCTGTGGATAATCGGTGTCATAAGTGACTGATTCTACTTCTTTTTTTTCAGTTTGGCGTGAGGTTTACTTTTTTTTTTGCCTCGTTTGGTTTATTATAACTATTATAAGGCTTCAATAATGCAATTTGTTTTTTTATGTATGTTACAATAATTCCTTTCAGAGAAAGACATAAGAAGAGAAGAAGAAACGAGAGGTATCGTGGGACACCCAGTTGGAACGAAGATCATATCGCTTTTGCACACGTTTGGTACGTAACAAGAGTTACGTCACTTTCAAAATGTTACCCTTTTTTCGGTCTAGCTCTCATAAAAATGTGCAGAGTATAATATGCAATAAGGAACATCGTTCCAAAAAGCATTGGTAGCTTGTCGTAGGTTCAGCGGGATTGTCCGAAAGGGTTACCGCTGGCTCGGAACATAAAGGGCTAAGGAAGGAACACGGGTGGGTTTTAGTCAGTAAGAGTCTGACACTACCTTCCGCTCCACCCAGAGCGGTAGGGGTCACTTGATGATTTCCCATCCTGAAAAACACAAAAGCTTGTCGTAGGTGTTTCTCTAGACTATAGATGATAAAGATTCCAAAGTACTTTACGTAGAGTACTTTTCGTCCTAATTTTCCAAAAATTCTACATCCATTTACAGAAGCCTGAATCTTGTAACAGAATGAATAAAAACGGACACAGTATCCACCCCACATTTTAATCATAAAAAACCCGAGGCGAGTAAAACAGCCTTCGTTATACTAAAGTAACTCATACACCGAGTTACTCGATATATCGAGGAGCGATTCTCGATTACGATAACTCGATGCTTATATCCCGCCGGCTATCGGATTCATATCCGAATTAATAATCTCGATACTGTGAGATGTGGGGACTTGTTACGTGTGACGTCACTTTTAGGAGCTATGAAGATTGTGCTGTGTCATAATTACCTATTACAATTTTTGATACTTACTTCCTTTCTAACTAGCTTTTGCCCGCGATATCGTTCGCGTGGAAGTCGTAAGTTACACAATATACTATAAGAACAGCCATATTTTCGTCACCCACCGCGTCGCATTGCATCGCCCGCCCGCGATACTACTTCGTTTTCACTTAGCGTTCTTTCTGACTTTTTTTGGATCGACTCGTAAAGGTCCGTAGCTTGTTTAACCTTTCTCAAGAATTGGGTTATCAAATGCAAAAATCCTACTAATATTATAAATGTGAAAGTTTGTGAAGATGTTTGGATGTTTGTTACTCAATCACGCGTAAACCGTTGAACAGATTTGGATGAAAATTGGCACATAGATAGACCATTTCCTGGATTAACACATAGCTTACTTTTTATCTCGATATTCCAACGGGATCGAAAGTTACGCGGGTGAAACCGCGGGCTGCTGCTAGTAATTTATAAAACCCGACTCCACCCGTCATCCATGGGATTAGCGTCTTTCAAACAGACAAACTCTTTAGTACACAACAAAGTATGCCACATCTTTCTTCTCGATCGGCACTAGATTCCAATTGCACAGTGCCATCAATAAAGCTCTACTGAAAATCAAACACAAACATGAACAACAACATAACAACATAACATCAACAACAAACAAACAAAGACCACAACGAACAAAACAACAACATTCAAAGAACAAAGAATTGATAGCAACATTCAAACAATTGATTCGATGATACCACTTTGGTTCTAACCTATCCATTTTCAGTTTATATCGCCAATGCATGTCCAGTTTCATCAAAGCTCTTTATAGGACAAGTTTGTAATTATCCATAAGATTTTCTTCATGTAAAGTAAGCTTATTCGAAACACCTTCCCCTGGATGCAATCTATCTCTCTGCCAAAATTTTATCGAAATCCGTTCAATGTTTTAGGCGTGAAAAGGTAACATACAGACAGACAGACAAAGATACTTTCGGATTTATAATATTAGTATGGATTGGTGTTTTATCCCACGAACCATTCGCATTACAGAACAAAATAAAAATATACCGACTCCAAAGCCACTACGCTCACACCTCCACGTACAAATATATTAGACGGATTCAATTTCCGCGACACAATATTATTGATATATGATAGCGATGTACTAATGTGTTTTAAATGTGTGTCTGTCGTCTTTAATGTTCAGACGGTTATAGTTTACTGGGGGTATTATTTTTGCATTTCTATTGGAAGGAGTGCGGAATGTATGTCCAACTTTTGTGTAATGGAAAGTATTTTATAGTTCGAATTAGAGATGGGCCGAATATGTCTTTGGCTAAAAAGACTGACTAATCGCCAATCGGCCAAGCCGATGATTGCTTTCGGCGGAGTTCGGTTGGGTTTTGAACCGAACTCGAAAACTACAGGCGCAAAAACCACGTCAAAACAATAAACAAACAATCATCATCATCATCAGCCTAAAGAAGACCACTGCCGGACATAGGCCTGTCCGATTGCACGCCATTTGGCTCGATTCTCGGCAACTCTCATCCAGCTGCTACCAGCTACCCTGAGAAGATCGTCGCTCCACCTAACCAGAGGGCGTCTTATATTACGTTTACCGATTCGCGGTCTCCACACAAGAACACATCTACACCCAAAGGTCATTGCCGGGTCAGCGGGATTGTCCGAAAGGGTTACCGCTGGCTCGGAACATAAAGGGCTAAGGAAGGAACACGGGTGGGTTTTAGTCAGTAAGAGTCTGACACTCCCTTCCGCTCTACCCAGAGCGGGAGGGGTCATTTGATGATTTCCCATCCTGAAAAAAAAAAACCCAATGGTCATCGGTTCTGTGGCTACTATGGCTGGCCCATTGCCACTTCAGCTTGATTATTCTGTGAGCTATGTCGACAGCTTTGGTTCTCCGCCGGATCACCTCATTCCGGATTCTATCCCTCAAAGAGACTCCAAGCATAGCTCGAATTTATGGACCAGCCGTACCGTGATTGTCCATGTTTCGGCTCCGTAAGTCATAGAGCCTTTAGTCAACAGGACCCGCTCGAACGGGACCCGCGGGTCCAGTTGACCACATCATTTATTTTCTGTATTTTTATTGGTTAACTGGACCCACATTCAAACTTAGAAGAACATCTATAGTTTAAAACTACCCGTGGATACAGTCGAGACAAAAAGACACATATACAAGGACACGAATCTGGTAAAGAATATACCTGCAGGCAGCACGCACTGATTAAAAAAAAATATTAAAAGCTTCTTAAGCCAATACCCATTATCACCTACCTTCACCAATTCTGGCCTAAAACCCAACCCAATACATTAGCCTGAATACATCATGCAAATACGCACATTTGTAATGATAATGGAGTCAAAACATATTAATTTTAGGCCCACATCTGCCTCTGTATAAACACGTAAACTTGTGGGTCCCTAGTGTCAGGACATAGTTGTGAAATGGTGGTACATTATCATATATTTACATATCACACAGACGGACAGGACTTTGGTTTGCCGAATTTTGCTGGTAAAGGTAGTGTGGGTAAAACTTGTTTGGTAATTGAATTAAGGGGCTTACAGGACCTAAACACAAAAAACGCAAGTTTTAGAAACAATAAAAGAATATGATCGACTGCAGTAAACAAAATCAGAAAAGTATATGATATTCTTCAGGATATAAGCTAGGTAAATAATGTGTTGAAAGCATAATACAACGAATTAGATACGATAGAAAAAAATCATGAAGTTACCTCTAAAAATTTTCTTTTTACAATAAAAACCACACTAATATACATACAATCACTCTGATTTTTTGTCAGATTATTCTACAAGCAACATATTAAAATACTAGTGTTTTAATTTTTTCGTCCAAACAATATTTTTTTGTAATTAAATAATTGCTTCATATTTTGCAATAAATAACCAGCGTTGTGTCATCGCGCTTCTCTTTCTTATCTATGCTGTCAGACAGTGACCGCGCTTTAGGTCATGTAAGCCCCTTAATGTTTATTATTTTCGATTGGAGTAGTGGTGGCTCAGTGCTAATGGCCATGACTTACTAGTTGTAGGTCGTGTCTTCAAACCCAAGTAGGCACTTTACTTTGTGTAAATTATTTCATCACCACTGCTCTCAAAAGGGTGAAGGAAAACATCGTGAGGAAACTGGCATGTCCTAGAACCAAAAATTTAAGGCATGTCACATCTAACAACCGCATGGATCCGCATAGTGGATTATGGGCCGCTCCCTCTCACAGAAAGGAGGCCCCGAGTCCCTGCAGTGAGAACATTATAGGCCAATTATGATGATTTTAGATTGCTATTTATAAACGTTACTTACAAGTTGAGAGACGTTTAAACTTCAGAAATGTATGGTTAACAGTCGCTAATCATTACTTAACTTTAAGCAACATTTATAAATAAACCCCAAAGGTGACAAGATCTTTAGTGTTAATTTATAAAGTACACTGTACAATACAGGTTCTTCTTCACAGAGGTTTCGCACCTTAGAGACATTCTTTCTTTTGTTAAATATATTATTAATTGATGATAGGTCACTTGACAAAATTCTCTAGCTTCCGTTAAAGATCTAATGATATTATATATTATTACTAGCTGACCCGGCCACGCGTTGCTGTGGCTAACGTTTTTGTGCAATAAAATAATATTGCGATTATAAATGGAGATGTGAGCTATCCTATCTTTCAAGTTGGATCAAACTGCACACGGTGGTGTACAAATTTGATTAAAATCGGTTAAATAGTTTAGGAGTCCATCGCGGACAAACATCGTGAAACGTAATTTATATATATTAAGATGATACCTAGTTATTGTAAAGTAGACTTTAACCACGCGCTCAAATCATCTCCAACAAGTTCAAAATAAAATGAATTCTGCAACAATAATTTAGGCAGCAACAGAAATACGCGGCAATATTTGCGGATTCATCCCCAGATTAGGTGCTCGTGTGTGCCTGCCGCGGCGGGATTATTGGCGATCACGTGATCTGTCGCCATCGGCGCCTACGTGTGTAATACACGGATTGTTATTGTGGCACAAGTGAGAAGAGAGAGGCGAATTTATTCTCAATGCTGAATCAAATCCAGCCGAACTTTCTGTAAAAAAATTGCCGTAAAAACTCAGATAAAGTGAGCTTGAAGTATAGTACCAATGTCTTGCAATAGGTGGAATTAAATCATCAATTCATTTCATACTCTCTACACAGAACACTTAAGCATTTTTCAGTCAAATTTACTCAATTACTTTGACAACATACTGACCCAGTCCAAATCATTGAAAGTTCAAAGCATTGTTTGCAAGGTAAAAAAGGTTGGAATCAGTAATTCACTTTGCTCATATTAAATTAGAAGGCTCTGACGCTGAAGTTACGATGTTTGCGAGTCACATTGAAACAAGCATAAAATTTGGAATAGAATGTGTTTATACCTACATACATACATACATATGTACTAGGTGCACTGTTACTCTTCAATTGAACATTTTTGAAGTGAACATTTTTTAAGATGGGAAAAAACCGTTGAACTCGCGACGCTGTTACCGTAACTGACACATCTGCTTTAAGTTTTAGCCATTATAAAGACATCAACGCGCGGTACATTTTCTTTGGGAAGAATGACCTTCAAACATATTTATGAAATTACTATGCTTTTTCAAATTTTCACTTTTATCGGCACTCCTGGAGTGCCATTCTCCGCACGAGCATGTTTGAGCATTGAATTTAAACCTCTTTGTTAGCTTCAACGCTGCCTCTTCGAACTTGGACCACTACATAACCCGTATAATTATAGTGCGTCCCTTGTTAGAATTAATCTCGGTTGGGTTTGCGACATCTGTATTCGACAATTATGTTCATGTGAGACCAATAAATATACCTTTCCTCTCTCTCATTCTGTACTTAAAAGAAGGGGATGGAACGAGGGTTCCTTTTGGTTATATTACGTGTGGATTTGCAAAAGGAATAATTTGTTTATCAGTTTTGTGTTTGGGATAAGCGTTTATTAATGAGTTACCTTTTGGTTTAAAATGGCCTGTGGTTGGTCATTTCGAATAGGTAATGGATGAATAATTATTGCCCATTTTGTTTGAAATATCGCTGGCGATCTGTGGGCACAAATGCCTAAATTTCCGCTGATACCTTTAAAAAAATCTCATGGTTTAATGATAATAGCCGCATGGATCGATTCATGGTTAAGCTTCGCTTGCCGCTATCAGTTCTTGAACGGGTGACCATCCATGTTATATCGAATCACATCCGTGCCTCGGAGAGCACGTTACACCGTCGTTCCTGGCTGTCATTCGTAGATCTTTTACAGTCGTTACGGGTAGTCAGAAACCCAAAAGTCTGACGACCAGTCCTACCAAGGGGCATCGCATTACACAGTAACTGTTTTTTGTAGGTCAGATCGGATAGTCGCTCTATGTAAAAATACTGGTATAGAGGTATGAGGAACAGAGTGTAAAGTTCACTCATACTCTATGGAAAAGGGAGGATCCTCCGACCAGACGGGTGCTGTGTCTGGCGGGCAACTGCCCATTGATTCGTGTCGGGCCGTTGTATCTATGCTAGTTGCGCGGTAAACTCTGCTTGCGCGATGCAGGATTTGCGTGACGTCAGTATGACGCGTTGTTTGCATGTGGCGTTGTAGATACCGCTACACTGGTATTCAGCTGCCTACGGTTACACTGGAAGACATAGTTGGGAAAAGGCTAGGTTGATTCATCGATTTGACGGCACGGTTGGCGCAGTGGTTAAGCGATTGACTGCTGCGCTGCGTGTCGCGGGTTCAATTCATGCACGGAACAAATATTTGTATGACCTACAAGTAGATGTTCCGGGTCTGGCTGTTTGTGTATGTGAGTCTGAATGTTTGTAAACGCACCTACAATACAGGAAAAATTCCTAGAGCAGGGCACGTTTCTAAAAAAAAAATTGTCTGTCCATTATGGACTCATGTCTGAAATAAAGAATTTGAATTGAATTAAAAAATCTAGAGGTACAGTAATAAAAGGTAAATATGTATGTTAGATAGATAGATAAATCGTTTATTCAGTGCAACAAAAGACACAAATACAGGTATTAAAAACAACCAAAAAGTTGAGAAAAAAAAAAATTAAAATAACAAACATTAAAAAGATAAATTGACCCATAGACACTTATGATCATAGACATTATGTAATACTAAATTAGTCTAGCCTAGTAGGAGGCCACGCCAATTGCGTCCGCACTAAACTCTCTAAGCCTCAGTCCATGTTTCCTTGGCAACGTGTTGTCTCTTGTATAAGATTATGCACTAAGTTATCCACATTCCTGGTGCATCCATTTACTGGGCTTAGCTCCGTATCACAGCTACCGACAAAACACATTATATCTGCCGTATAAACAATACAATGGCTAAGTTAAGAGCCGACAAGCTTACTTGAGGGCCCAGTGATCGCGACGAAGTAAATATTTTGTTCGACGGAATTTTTAGAAAGAAAGAAAGAAAGAAAATTGTGTTTATTTAGTTGTGTTTGTGTAATTGTGTTTTGTGTTTGTGTTGTGTTAATTGTGTTTTTTACTTCCTAATCCTTTCCTTTGATTTTAACAGAGCACACTCTACGTATTTGCTACGTAAATAAGTACTTACTTTGTTATATTTTTGGAGAAAAAAGCTAGTTTAGAGAAACAGTAGTACAGTCAGCAACAAAAGTCGATTAACACTTCAGTTTTTTTTAATCTTAGTTATTGAGCAAAATATTTTTTCAAAATTGCTGCAGAAGTACAATTTTTAGACCAGAAACTCTTT
This sequence comes from Luperina testacea, assembly GCA_927399505.1. NCBI lineage: Eukaryota > Metazoa > Arthropoda > Insecta > Lepidoptera > Noctuidae > Luperina > Luperina testacea. The sequence continues at coordinate 4,774,032 of OV656774.1, forward strand.
GCTTATAAGTGAAAATCTAAAAAGTAGTTTATTGAAAAAAAATGTAGTCAATTTAATAGCATATAAAAATGACAGTGTTGGTGGAGTTTTGTTGCCGACCCTACCATATGTATTTCTACCGACAAGCACATTTGCTGTTCCGGTATGAAAGGTATGTATGACGGTAAAATTGCACGCTCATGAGATATTTTATTTAGCTATGTTTCTATGGTTAGATACGATAGTACGACAAAAAGTAAGAAAAATTGTTTATTCAGCACAAACAAGACGAACATCAAAAAAAAAATACAAAATATACACACACTAATACAAAAATAGCCAAAAGCCTCGTAATTAAGGAAATAAAAGTTCTAAATTTGACAATGTTGTCCATCGCTTGGTGTCAGGGCAGGCCATGGTCATACCAAGACCAATCTACACATTGCGTATTGCGTGTTGCTAATGTCTCATGGCGGGTAATCAGATACATCATCGGCCTGTTTTGTAAACCTAACTGACATTATTCATCAAAAATTAAAAACTATCTAAATGGTTTTTAATTTTTGATGAATATTGTCTGTTTTTCAAGAGCAATATATTCTTGGCTTTTGGGGTAATCTTCAGATATAAAACTTTCACGAATATAAAAAAAAAACTCACCCGCCATCACCGCGGCCCTACCCCACTCTAAGACGCCCAATTAATCAGTAGACGGGCTAATGAGCAAATATTTCATTGTCCAGCGGCTACCGCGCGACAAGACTTGAGGGCTGACGAATGTTGCATACTAATTATAAATGTTTTATACGTATAATATAAATATTTTATAAGGAGAAAACTGTGTGGTAATTTTTTAAAGGAGAGCGCTGAAGGAAATATGCTGGCTTGGTTTCCTTTGGCTAATACATCAAAAAAAAAAAACAGTCTAATTGAAAACCTCTTCCTTTTTTAAATTGGTTGAAGAGTATCGAAAATGAAGTCACGCAGAACGTGAGACCCTACCTAATAATTGTAAGCGTAATCAGCCGTTCTGTTCTGTAAAGTTCGCATCGTAAAACCTTAGATGAAGTGAGCTGACATTCCACCTGATGCCAGAAATTGACATTATTGACAGGTCACTTCACCCATGTTTTCACGGTGATATTTTTACGAGTTATCACAATAGGCATGGATAGCTACAGGTCACAGAACACAATCATTGCTTGATTTTCTCTCTCGACTCCTTTTTAATTACTATTAAGATGTTTTTCCTGCTTCCTGAGCATGAAAAAGAGACAAAAAGTTTTCGCTCCAACAAAATATTACCAATACAACTACGGCAAACTTCATACAAGAATATAAAAGATTCTCAACTTTCAAACGAACATAACAAGACTGCAATAATATTATAATATCTCCATAACCAACAAATAATTCAACATCAACACCAACACGTCTGAAATCTTAAGTCAATTTTCTGCTTCAATGCCTTAGTTAAATCAAAGATTCTAAACCTTAAAGTCCGGTCTCCGTAACTATTTAAATAAGCCTGTCCTCCTTGCCCGTTGGGGGCAGGACGGCATTAATAATTCCCTTAGACGCACATACGACAATCACAGTGCTCATATTATTATATTATTGGCGTCTGTGTTGGACAACCCTGCGGAGTCTTGAGACGATAGCCTAGTCAGGGAGCTAGGGAGTCGAATTTTGAGTGTATCTGTTACTTGGTGGGTTTATAATTATTGGTGTGTTGGCTGTCTTTTCTAGTTTAGTGCAATGGGGTGCAAGTTAAAGCTTAAAAAATATCTTGAAAATATCGTAAGATAAATCTAGCGATTTTTTTTGCATAAATCTAACGATATTATTTTATAAACAATCAATCTGCCTAGCCTTTTCCCAAATATGTTGGAGTCAGCTTCCAGTCTAGCCTGATGTAGCTAAATACCAGTATTTTTTTGATGATTAAGTAAATAATGATACGTGTTATCTATCTAATATTCTTAAAAATACAAGTAAAAAAATATTGAAAAGGCCATTTGAAAAGTACTTTTATTGCATAATCTTGGTTATTTTTCAATAGACATACCTACATATTTAAAACATTTCATTATTACTTAAAAACTAAGTTAAAGAAAGTTACAGGTTACCTTACCTGTGACTTTTCTGGGAAACGTAACTCACATCGAGATACACACCCAGATTAACTTGCCCCACATTATTCAACCATCCTATCTCCTAAGCTAAGAAGGGTTGTCTTAATCGAAACATGTCGTCCGCAATGAGGGATATTTGAGGCATATGCCGTCGAGGCACGAGCCACGAGGCAGAGGCACGAGGCATCGTCACACGGCACACTTGGTAATAACCCGAGTCGAAGCAGACAAAACATTCCCTTCTACGTGCTGATTGGGTAGAGGTATTCGTCCGTGGGTCGCAGGTAGATTGATTTTGATACTTGCTAATTGAGTTAATGTTATTAGATATAAGTCAGCAGTTTAAGTAAAATAAGAAATGCTCAAAACTGAAGACTGACTGCAGGAATTGTTAAAAACTACCTTAAAGCTATTATTAAAAACTACTTTAAATTATTTCAAGCTAAAAATTATTTCTAGTTATTATTAAAAACTACTGTAAATTATTTCATTACCACTGCTCTCAAAGCGGTGAAGGAAAACATCGTGAGGAAACCATCATGTCCTAGAACCAAAAATTCAGAGACCAAACCGCACTGGTTCCGCGTGGTGGATAGTCTGTGAGGGGAAGCGGATAGCCCACTTCCACTCACAAAGAGGAGGCTTGTGTCTCAGCAGTGGGAATATTATCGCCTGATTATGAAGTATGAAGACTTCCTGCATCAATAAGGCGTAAAGTACGAGTTTATGGATATGAATTAATTTAGAATCTGCCTGCATCATATACACTGGAACTTCCCAAGATTTAAAACCGCATGCATCCTGAAATCCTCTTTAACAAGAGGTTTCTTTATCTCCGGGAAACCATTTATTAAGAAATAGTATAGGTACCAAAGCATTTTTTCTTTAAAGTTATTATTTCTGTGAATTTTTACTTTGTGCATTAATGTTATAACAATGATAATTATAATTTAGTGTTACAAAGCATCAACTCTATAAATCGCCGTATAATAATGACCACCGCCTGGGAGAGGTACAAATCTACATATTGGGGTGTGGGCATTTCTTGCAGCCCCGTCTGAGATATGTGTCTTAGCTCCCCGTGTCCAGACCGGGGTGGTGCCAGGGACGTATTTGGGGCTATGTTGTTCTGTAATAATAAAGTTACGTAGGTAACTATTAATTTGATAAATATTTAGTAGTATTATAATTGTGAAAAGTATATTGATTTTAGAGCTAGCAAGAAGCATTGGATGTCTTTGAAATAACTGGAAAGTACAGCTACGATATTTATACAAAAAAAAACACGGTGTCATCTTACCTCTTACTTACAAAAGTTACTTTTAGTTCAAACCACATTTTTGTTATGTCATCATCATCATCATCATCATCAGCCTATAATGTTCCCACTGCTGGGACACAGGCCTCCTCTCATGAGAGGGAGTAGGCCGTAATCCACCACGCGGGCCCAGTGCGGGTTGGTAGATGTCACATGTCTTCGAATTTTTGGTTCTAGAACATGCCGGTTTCCTCACGATGTTTTCCTTCACCGTTTTGTGAGCAGTGGTGATGAAATAATTTACACAAAGTAAAGCGCCTGTCTGGGTTCGAACCTACGACCTACAACTCGTAAGTCGCGGCCGTTACCACTTGGCCACCACTGCTCCACTGCTCCACTGCTCCACTGCTTTTGTTATGTAAAGACAGTTTATTTCTTTTAACCATTACTCAGATATTAGGATAAATAATTTGGCACTATTCACAAGTTTTTTTATAAAGCCAATACAAAAAAAAATTAATTCAACGATTTTCTTAAAAATTGAAAAACAAGTCATTATCTGCTTAATTTTATTGTCACCAAACAAAAATTGTTTACTCCGCTATCCCACTGCTGAGCAAAGGCAAGGCATCCTTTTCTAGAACCACCTCGATCCATCTTTACTTTACAATTACAAAAATACACTCACCCAAATCCGGCCCCCACATAAATGTTGAAGGTATGCAGATGCGGTACCAGTGTGATAAGTTAATTCCTACTGGCGATCCCTTACCCGTATCAAAATTATAATAGAGCTCGAATATTCTGCAATATGTGGCCCTTCTTCGCTTATTGAAAACTTAATGGCCTCCTAAGATATTGCCGAGTTATGTTAGGACCATTGTTTTGGTAGCATATGTGGATCTTGGGAATTTTAGGATAATATTTGGAGATTGCGGCTTTAGCTGAGTAATAACCAGACGCACGGGTCGATCGATCAGGTTAAGCTACGCTTGCCGTGTTCACATACCCATCCGTGCCTCGGAAAACACTTTAAGCCGTTGGTCCCGGCTGTCATTTGAGGATCTTTGACAGTCGTTCTGGTTCGTCAGTAGCCCGAAAGTCTCACAACCAGTCTTATCAAGGGGTATCGTATTACCCAGTAACCGGGTTGTGAAGATGAGATAGGGAGTCGCTCCATGTCAAATACTGGTATTCAGCTGCATCTGGTTAGACTGGTCTGCCTGGGTCGACCCCAACATAATTGGGAAAAGGCCCGGCAGATCCTAAATTCAGGGAGGGTCCTAAATTCAGGACCTGCGATGCTATTCTGTAAAAATCTCACCGTGAAAACTTAGGTGAAGTGAGTTTGTTTTTGCTAGGAATTGACACTATTGACAGCTCACTCCACGCTCACTTCACCTAAGTATTCACGGTGAGATTTTTACAGAATCGACCGGCTGAGCTGCGTACCTCGTAAAGAAAAGGTTGCTTCTCGCTACTGGTGGCTAAAGGTTAATGTTTTAAAGGTTGGCTTGGTCATTCATCCTGCTCATTACAAGGAACTGCTATTAGATACTCCTCAGCGCTTCTCCTCCACGTTTATTATGCGCACAGCCAAAGTGTGGAACTCTCTGCCAGCGTCTGTGTTCCCTTCCACATTTAACCTGTCCGCCTTCAAAGCTAGAGTCAACAGGCACGCTCGTTCCATCACAGATCTCATCCGTCGCTTTCCATGAGGCATGGTCGAGGTCAAGAGCAGACACATTCAGCAATTAAAAAAAAACGAATCTATTCTGCAATGCCAATATATTATAAGATAATTATACCAAGCATCCCGACTAATATAGTAGCTATTTTGTGACCAGCCGGCTTATTCTATAAAAACCTCACCTTGAAAATTAAGGTGAAGTGACCTTAAAGTGAGCTGTCATTTCATCTCAATCAACTCAGCCTATTGCAGTCCACTGCTGGAGATAGGCTTCTCCCAGACTGCGCCTCAACACTGTCCTCCGCTTTCCGCATCCAGTCCGTCCATCCATCTCTCGGGGGGAGGGGGGTCCCACAATACGCTTGCTGATACGCGGTCTCCACTCCAGGACTTTTATGCTCCACCGGCCATAGGTCCTTCGACAAATATGGCCAGCCCACTGCCACTTCAGTTTACTTACTCTGCAAGATATGTATGTCGATAACTGCGGTTCTTTACCGGATAATTGCATTCCTGATTTTATCCTTCAAAGAGACTCCGAGCACAGCTCGCTCCATTCCAACTGATGCTTGGGATTAAGACTATTAACCCCTCACTTCAAGCTCACTTGAACTAAGTTCTCACAATTTTTACAGAATAGGTAGACTTTACTTAAAACCATAACTGAGAGCGTTGATAAGCTGTAGTGAACGAAATACTTAGAGTAATGACGTGCGTTCTGTCTGCCCACATTATGATGACGATCGCGAAGGAAAACGTCACAGAAATCCGTTTGTAGTCATAGCCTTACTTCACAACCAATTCAATGAGTAACAAAAAGTTGGTCCTTGCGCACGAAAGTGAACTTCCCATATAGTCTTCTAAAGTTCGTTGTACAAACATTAAACTCTTAAATAGGTATTATAGCAGTGCGGTCAAGCCTTGCATAATGAGACAAGTATGAAGGCGGAAGTGTGCCAGATGTTCACACGTTGCTCCACGCTGTATGGACATCATTCTACGCCCTTTGTGCCGTAAATATGGTCCTAGGTTCAGGTAAGGACCAGGTTTTAGTGCGGTCTGTGTGTTGATATATTATTGTGATGCTTTTATCAAGGTAAAATTAATATTAACTGACACAAGCTAGGAATACAAAATTAAAGAATTCCCTGGCTCCTGCGCCATTATAAACTGTATTCAGGAGAGGAGCCAGTTTTTCCCCTTAAATATAGAATTATTACAGATTGGTATGCCAATAAAAAATAAAAATTGTTGTAAAATGATAGATAAAAGATGAAAAAGAAACAACATGCAGTAATAGTTCATTATACCTTTCGAAATTCCTGGGTAAGAGGGTGTCGCTAATATGCCATGTCGTTTTTCAGGGACCGTGGAAATTATATACTCAGAAACTATTTGCTAATAGAGCCGATTCATAGAGGGTACTTATTCTAGATACAGATTCTCAGATGGAGTATCACCACCGTTGAAGAACTGATGATGATGATTAGAATAAGCTTTTAAAGCAGATTTCATTTGTGTAAATTAAATCTTATCCCGCTTCAAAGTTCGTGAAAAACAAAAAGCTGTTTTAACTATCCAGTTTGATAAGTAGTTTAAAATAAAGGAAGGGGTTAAAATTTGTAACACAACCCGTTTATTTGTGATTTCGGAATTACATATCCGATCATCAAAATCGCTTCAGTTAAGCAATAGAAAATTACCCAGCCACCTTCTACCACTATGGTCTCACCACATGTCATAGATAGGCCAACACCGTAGGCGTTGCGTGGGCGCACGAAAGTTCCTCACTTATTACTAGCGCTGCAACGGCGAATCAACGCCAAACCAATCTTATCTGACCCCTGGTCCTTCGGTCCTTATACTGGAAGACAGGTCACAGGACCTGGTTACCTGCTTGATTCAATCAGATACGGTTTCCGTAGCATTCGCCAGATTAATGATGATATAGGGATGTGTGCTTTCTAAAGTTCCTGTTGTTATTTGCATATTGATTCAGAGATTCTTAATAATGTCCTCTTTGAATATTTTAGTAGGTGGAATCGTTTTTCTATGGTAATGAAAGAGGAGTATTCTGACAATCTGTTCTGCAGAAATCTCACCGTGAGAACTTTGTAAAGTGAGCTTGAAGTGAAATGTCATTCCATAGTACCTAGTAAATCAAAGTATTTATTAGTGTGTCTTTTGGTGATACAGGAGGTCTTATGGTTAGGTTATGGTAACTCAAAAAACTACCCATTAGGGCATACATACATTATTTAACAATATAAGAATTTAAAATCGATATTACATACAAATTAACAAAAATACAATAATATTTAGAATACAATCAATTTTCTTTGAAATCTACTTAGCAATAATACGAAGCTACAACAGCTGCCTGATTATTACTATTTACTTAAGTTTATATAAAGTAAAGGCGAACCTACTTAAATTTGTTATAAGAATTAATGCATGTTGTTTCCAAGTCAGTTTAGAGTAAATTCTCAAGATTAAGGGGCTTACATGACCTTAAAGTGCGGTCATTGTCGCACTGCATTGAAAAGAAAGGGAAGCGCGATGACACAACACTGGTAAAATTTATTGCAAAGTATGAAGCAATTATTTAATTACAAAAAATATAACGTTTGGACAAAAAAAAATAAAACACTAGTATTTTAGTATGTTGCCTGTAGAATAATCTGACAAAAATCAGAATGATTGTATGTATAATATTATGGTTTTTATTGTAAAAAGAAAGTTTTAGAGGTATCTTCATGATTTTTTCTATCGATATCGTATCAAATTAGTTGTATGATGTTTTCAACACACTATCGGTAGATAGTGTGTTGAATATATATATATATATATATATAGCATATATCCTGAAGAATATCATATATTTTTCTGATTTTGTTTACTGTAGTCGATCATATACTTTTATTGTTTCTAAAACTTGCGTTTTTTTTTTTGTTTAGGTCCTGTAAGCCCATTAAGGATTGTTACTAATGACAGCTCACTTGCAGTGGGCTCACTTCACATAATAGTTACAGAATAGAATGGCTGTTTATGATTATTTGGAGTAAATTTTTTATCAGAAATTACAGACTTTTGTCTTTACCTTCATCTTTCAACGTATGTTTTGTATTTGAGCTAATTTTCCTTATATTCATAATGTATTCGAGCTAACTTGTATTTTCTATATTCACGTGTTTCTGTGACAATAAATATTTTTTCATATTTTCTTTCCTTTCTTTTCCTATTAGTACAAGACCGAATTTTGTGATTCAAAATGAAATAACGGACTTTTTTTTCTGTATATCGGTCCAACCGTAGTTTTTAGGTACAACTAGGTAGTTTCTAGGTACCCGTAAGTCGAACGTGGATCCACGCGAGACACATTGACTTTTTAACTGTTTCTGTAATTACGGCCATTCAACTGATTAAGAACAACCAAAAGCCCCTGCATCCATCGAAATAAAATCTAAGCTCTAAACACCAAACTAAATCAATTCAAAACTACATTCGAACATAGTGGGGTGCCCCCACCGCCCGGGACCATGGGTGGGGGGACCCCGGGATTTCGGGATCCCGGGAACTTGGTGGCACATGTGTGCCTAATATCCTTGCATTTGTCAGTCTGTAATTGCGAAGTGATTTTACTTTCCACTGTCCCTTACTTAAATCTTAATGTCAGTTCGGTCTATAGTTTTGATAAGGTTTGTGTATCAGCAGTTGAATTGAGTTTTTGCCATGCTTATGATTTTTGAAGCTATGCTCCTATACAGCTTATTGAAAATACGGCCACGGCAGTCTGTTGCATAGTACAGTAACTTTTTTTTTCCATTATCTGTTAAAGATTTATCTATAAATGTTTAAACCTAACGATATTTAGTAGTACAAGGGTCATCATCTGCCTAGCCTTTTCAAAACTATGTATGTTGGGGTCGGCTTCCAGTCTAACCGGATGCAGCTGAGTGCCAGTATTTTACATGGAGGGACTGCGTATCTGACCTCCACAACCCAGTTAATGGGTAATGCTATACTCCTTGGCACGACTGTCTTGGTGTCGCAAGAGTAAACTGACGAATTACGTTTCTACTACGCAGTGACAACTCGGGAAAGCTTCGTAGTATCGCATATCTTGCAATACGTAACTGGTCTAATCGAGCACATCTGCGTTTAGTGACTTGGTATATGAGGGTATCTTATAAAGCCAAGGATTTGACAAGATTCTATACATAATAATTATTATCTATAGAATTACACGTGTTTAAAGTTAGGAATACCACACCAACACGATCGTCATTTGAATTTCTACAAGAGTTAAAAATAATAATGAATTAATAATATTGACTTACTCCTATTATTATTCTTAATCTTTTTTTTAAAGGGCACTGCTTAATATGGGATTTTGCTGCACTACGTCTTTGGATACCGGTTCTCTGCTTCCAAAATTGGACCATTTTTATCAATGCACTTTTTCCTCTACCACTCCCAATTTTACCTACATTCGCACTAAATAAAACAAAACAAACCAGAATCGATTAATCAAATACGTTCACAAAAACGCTGACTGCATACAGCGGTGCAGTGGCAGCCATATTGAAATCAAAAATGGCGGGCTGTCAGCTGCTGTCAGCAGTTTTTTGCGCCGAACGCAGAGTACATACTCGTATATTTTGTTTACGTAATCGGTTCGTTCTTTTTGTTTGTTCTATATTTGAACCGTCAATTGTTTTCCCGCTTGCGTATATTTTGGCGGGTTGAGTACACTCGATATTAATGGTATGTGTAGGTTAACACGTAATAGTATTTTTGTATTTGTGGAAATGAGAGAGTGTGAGTTAGAATGGGCTTTATTTAATCGAATACTCGCGGGGTAATTTCATAACACACTAATTTACGTTGCTGAACAGGTTTTTTTCAGAACATATGAAGCAATGTATTAGCAATATCCTTCAAAATGATTGAAATTGAGATTGATGGCGTGTTACGCAATAAGGGTTCTTTCCTTCAGGACATAAAAGTTAATCGAGAACTCTCGTAAATTCAGTAAGTCTTAAGCTTTCATGTAGTCTTACTGGTAAGAGATTGAGGATGATAGAAATTCTTCTTGGTTCAACTTACACAACAAACATTCCTTGGGGGCACAATAGTCGGCTTACAGTACTAAATGGTGCCGTTTGAACTTAACTATGAACTTAACGTACTTACTTACTTTTAACTCTGCTATGAATAAGAATTATTAAAGTAATTTAAATTTATGATCTTACATGTTTCGCCATGGACTGTCTAATCTAACTAGCCTGTCTCCCTTTTCCACACAATTCTGTCTTTTGCGAGTGCCGGCCAGTCTCTACGGTAGGAGTCAAGCTCGTCCCGTCATCTTCGTCTTGGCCTGTCACGATGGCTTCGTGCGTTTAGTGGGACCCAATCGGTGGTTCTCTTAGCCTAATTGTCCAGGCCCAGTCCCACTTAAGTTTAGCGGCTTTTTGGGTAACCTCTGTTATCTTAGTTTTGGCGGTTTTGGTATTGTGTTTCTTATACGGTCAGAAATTCGAACCCCTGCTGAAGTGTCAAAAACCAGGTTTGAGCACCATATGTGAGAATGGGGAAAATAGGTACACATTTCCATAATTCTCCTTTTGAGACATAGCGGTAGATCTCCTTTTAGAAGATCTTTCATTGACCAATAGCTCCTCCAGGCACTCTCGGTGCGTCGAGCAACATCTTTGTCTTGTCGCGTCTGAAAGGAGACTATTTGGCCTAGACATATATAGTCTTGGACATATGCAATTCCTCACCCCCAATATATAGCCTCCTTTTGATGCTGTTAGTCATGAGTTAGGTCTTTGACATGTTCGTGCTAAGCCCAATCTCGAGGCTTGCCTTGTTCAAGTTCTCGAGCATGTTACCCAATTCAGCCGTGGATGGGGATAAATGTACGATGTCACTGGCGAAGCGGAGGTTCGACAGTCTCTTTTCCCCAGTGACTAGCCCCTTGTCTGCCGAGTTTTGTGCCAAAGTTAAGAAAGCTTCCTCAAGAGTGGCTGTAAAAAGCTTAGGGGACAACGGGTCTCCTTGCTTGACTCCTCTTTTAATCGGAAAGGACGAACCAGTGGTGTTAATTTTTATTGATGCTGTGCTATTGCTGTATTGTCTTAAGTAAGATGATGTAGGTGGGTTCTATATTTTGATTAGACAGAGCGTTTAAAAGTGAATCGTGATTGATGCTGTCGAAGGCTTTTGCGTAATCGACGAATGCCAGATATAACGGTATTTTAAATTCTGTGCACTTTTCAGTTGGTTTAGAGCATGCAGGTGGTCGGTGGTGGAAAAGCCTCGTCTGAACCCAGCCTGTTCAGGAGGTTGATGGGAATCTAGTTGTAGTGAGATGCGGTTTTCAATAACTTTCACAAATGCTTTAGATAAATGTGACACAAGACTAATGGGGCGGTAGTTATTAATGTCTGTTTTATCGCCTTTTTTGTGTAGTAAGATTACAAGGGAGTGGCAAAAATTTTGTGGGGACCGCACCAGCATGAAGTATAGAATTAAACAGATTGGGGACTTGGGGAAGTAACTCTGATTCTCCAATTCTGAGAACTTCTGTAGAAATGCCGTCTTCACCGGGACTTTTTGAGTATTTTATGCTGCGTAACGCACAGTGCACTTCGTAACTGGTAATTTGTGGTACATTGGTAGTATGCAAAGAAGTTTATGTGGTCTCCTGGGAAGCATTTAAAGCGGCGTTTACATTGTTTTCAGAATATAGATGTTTGTTGCAAATACTTAGGACTTAATCTTTCTCGCAGCGTATAACCCCTGAGCTATCTTTCATTTGCATTATGGATGATCGTCACTTTTGTATGCCATATTTGGCGATTTTATAAAAGATTTATTTGTTTTAAGAGCTATTTGTACTAATCTATCGTTATAATGGCTTACGTCATCTCGAATACGCAATTTAGCAAAAATATTGATTCCAACTGCTTAATAATTTTTAACGTTAATGACTTAAAATTATATATATTTAACAAACTTCCCTTTCAGATAAAATTAAAGAACAATTTCCAACTTAGTAGGTAATAGAGAAAAGAAATTGAATTTTTCACAACCAAAATATTAACATAAATTGACATTTAACAAAATTCTTTCATGAATCAGCTGAATGAATGAATGTTCACTGAGTCGAGGTTGAAAAGGGTAGCCGTCGTTCAAGCATTGACAAAAATAAACTTTGTGTTTTTTTTTAATTTGTTATAACATTTACGTCAGGCATTGCGTCATAGACTCACAGTCCGTAATGAGGTAAAGTTATAGAGGATGATATAACTTTTATTTGTGAAATTTTTGTGACGATTACGTCACAGCAGCAGCAGGAGAGGGATTGGGTATAAATAAATTGCGTAGGTGGTCTTAAATACTGTTCATATTTATCGTGCCCTAATAGGACTCTTTGTATATTTGTTATATTGTCTGGACTTTAAAAGAGACTGTGACCTTTGAGTTTGTTTCGCACTTTCTTCTCAGAAAAGTCAGATAGGAACCTCATAGAAACTTATTTAGTTTAAAAAAAATATGTAATAGTACATTACTTCAGAGGGAAGAAAGTGACAGTTCCGTACCGAGATTTTGAGGTATGGAACTGTACTTTATCCTGAGGGATGTATAGTGCTTTTTATTACACCTACGAGGAAAATTATGGACATAAATGCATAGAAATGTTTATATTTAGTTTGATTCCGCGCGTTTTATATACAAAAATAATTTCGTTTTTAATTTTCTGTATGCACCAAGGAGGTTGGTAACTGGTAAAAAAAAAAACTGTATGTGGCCAGTAACAATTTACTTGAAATTTAATTAGTAGACAGTTAAAGTCTCTTGGCAGTATGACTGCTGACAAATTAAAAAAAAAGAAAAACCGGGTATGTAATGGAATTTCATACATACTTCCCACCCTTGGGTCGGAAGGATTTTCATTCAAACTTCCATACCTTGGGATGAAAGGATTTGAAGGGCGGGATAAAGGCGTTTCTTCCCTCTAATTTGTATAATTAGTATGTATTTTCAGAGCAGGTGTGATAAAAAAGTATTTGTACTTACTACTTACAGAAAATAAATTATTTATCATTTATATAATACTAGCAGCGCCCCACGGTTTCACCCGCGTAAGTTTCGATGCCATGTGAATATCGAGATAAAAAGTATCTTATGTGTTAATCCAGGAAATGGTCTATCTACGTGATGCCAATTTTCATCAAAACCTGTTCAACGGTTTACGCGTGATTGAGTAACAAACATCCAAACATCTTCACAAACTTTCACATTTATAATATTAAGTATGATAGTAGGATTCTGATTGTGGTTTGATAGAGGTATTTATTAATTAACTACCGTGAGTAGAATAGAATAGAAAAGAATACTCTTTAATAGAATAGAGAATAGAAGAATAGAGTACTGCTGCGGCTGCCGTGGCATTGTAGTCCATCAAGGATGTTTGCGGATATTAAGGGGCTTACAGGACTTAAACACAAAAAAACGCAAATTTTCGAAACAATAAAAGTATATTATCGACTACAGTAAACAAAATCAGAAAAATATATGATATTCTTCAGGATATATGCTAGGTCGATAGTGTATTTAAAACATAATATAACTAATTTGATTCAATAGAGAAATATCATAAAGACAAAAAACTTTCTTTTTACAATAAAAAAAATATAAATATACATACAATCATTCTGATTTTTTGTCGGATTATTCTACAAGCAACATACTAAAATACTAGTGTTTTAATTTTTTGGTCCAAACAATAGATTTTTTGTAATTAAATAATTGCTTCATATTTTGCAATAAATTACCAGCGTTGTGTCATCGCGATTCTCTTTCTTTTCTATGCAGTCCGACAGTGACCGCGCTTTAGGTCATGTAAGCCCCTTAATATAAATGGTTTTCGAACACCAACAGTATTCTCAGTGTGTTCGCAGATCGGTAGGATTGCCCGATGTTACGGAGGTGGATGCAGCTCCACGCTGAATTGTAATTGTATTCTGTGTCTGTAACCTACTAACACTAGAAGTTAAGCAAAATTGTTACTAACCCTATGTACAAGAAAAAATCTGTCTTTAATAAAAGTTTTATATTCTACTAAACTGATATAATAATAATATATAATAATGCTGGGACACACCAGCAGTGGGAATACAGTGGCAGTGGGGATAGTGGGTGGACTGATTATTCTGTTGTTAATACATTTTTTTAACCGAGTCTTCTTTTCCTTAGTTTTTTTTTTTAAATCGTTGCCCCACACTAGGAATTGCTCCTGTATCGTGGGTGCGTTTACAGACATTTAAATTCACATACACAAACAGCCAGACCCGGAACAAATACCTGTAGGCAATACAAATATTTGTTCCGTGCGGGAATCGAACCCGCGACACGCAGCGCAGCAGTCGATCGCTCAGCCACTGCGCCAACCGTGTCGTCTATATACTATATGATTATTAATAATTAATTGGAACGTATAGTACTAGTTTTATGAAAGTTCTTTTACTAGTGATCAATTTTTGACACCTTAAAATAAAATTGATCGATTTAATTTTCAGCGTAAACCCTAAAAGCTATGAAGATAAGTGCACGACAGAGCATAACACACACTAGACGGCTAAAACCATAAACACGAATCCAAACTCTGCCACAATCGAAAACTTTTTAATTGCACCCGATTTGAGACCAATCGAAAAACGGTATTGTATTACGAAATTCGAATCGAATGCATTTACCAAAGTTTTGTTCGTGCAAGTTCGCGTCGCTTCGTGTAAATTCGCTACTCAAATTAATGTACACTTTGAATTTGGAGTGCATACGGGCTGTACAATTTTTAATTGCTGCCAGTTTGAAATTTTGAATTTGGAACAATTGAAAATTAAACTGGAACAGACCTATGTCACAGTATAAATACTGTGCCTATGTTCCTGAAACTCAGTTTCGATTTGATTTTAAGTGCAGTGCAATGACTTGCAGTGCAACCAGCCTTTTTTAAACCATTGTATAAACCTAATTGATTATTCATCCATTGATTTACACACTGGTTTTATTTATATTTTTCAATTTCAGGAACGGCTTGAAAAGTTATTCTGAATTCTTACATTTCTCGGGAGCTAAAAATCTCTTCTCATAATTTCACCTTTCAAATTATGCCACTAACACTAACCTGTTTACTAAAAAACCCTCCAAAACATCGACAAGAAAGAAGGTCCGAAACAATCTAACATTCTATTACACAGATTATACATTACATCGATACCGTATTGTTAGACGCGTGCGCAGTATCATCTGAGACATAGATTACCGTTTCTCGTATAAAATTATATAGATAACGTTAAGCACGTGTTGTAAGCTTCAGTGTTGGGGGTTAGCGGGTGTCGTTGTGATTTTCGATAGCAATGGTTGGTCATAGATTAACGCCGGGGCGAATATTATTTTTGATTACAGGTAAATATTGAATTCACTAAAAATAGTGAATCCTGGATATCCTATTGATTAAAGTAAATATTATGTTATGGGTTTTTTGGGGGTTAGTCCTTCAAATGGACCATTGTGCGTGGTATGAGTAAAGTAAATATATATTTTTTAATTTATAATCAGGTTCCTACAGCAGTCTTTCCATGTAGTCTGCATTATGTTCTGTCCAATGGTGAAAATGGAATGTGATTTATATCTGATAATTAAATGTTTCCTATTTCAGGTAGATCAAACACCGCTTGATATGACGGAATAATCAGGGCGAGCGAAGCGAGCCCTGCTATATCCCACAACCTGAGCATTTTGTGGTACACTTTACGGAAAAACTATTACGCCTATTGATTTGTGCTTTAACATAATAATTTCTATTTATATGTAGATGTGTTATCAGTAAAAAAAATAATAATTTACATAACGAAAAAAAAAAAAAAAAAAACTGCCTTAAAGATTATTACCACGCAGAAAAACGACGCGAGCCCTCACAAAGCTCTGCTTTTAGCTAGTTAGTATATAGAATAGAATAGAATAGAATACTCTTATATACTTGTACAATGGGCATTACTGTATAGGTATGGTTTTCTTGTATAGCCACTATGGTAAAAACCTACCTAAATTTTATTTTACTAATACCTCGAATGGTCAAATCACAACATAAAATGTGTCAATCCCTAGCGTCAGGTGGAATGTCAACTCACTTCAAACTCACTCCACCTACGTTTTCACAGTGAGATTTTTACAAAATAGAACGGCGGTTGTCGAAATTAGCTATCGGTTCAAAGTTGTCGAACGATCGACAGCTCCCGCTAACCCTCACAGTAATACAGCGGGAAGTAAGAATGATACCTACATTAAAGTATACTATTACTGATCGCATTGACGACGTGTTATTGAGTTTCAATACATGAGTACTATTGAATTTAATGACACCCTGTGACTCTGGTAGGGACAGTAATCATAGGGAAATCTATTAAAATTAATGTTCTTGATACCGAAACATAACATTGGGTAAAGGGGTTCAGTGGTTTTTAATTTTTTTTATTAAGGCGCGGTAAGCGGCAAATTTTTAGGTAATAGACTAATATTGAACTAATTTGAACCTTATTTGTTGCTCATCGCGGCAACAAATAAGGTTCAAAACAGCGATGCTTTTGATGTTAGTTGAATCGAATGGACTACCAAAATAAAAGTATTTTTGCAGTTTTAATTAAATTAAAAAATAAATGCACGGCTCAGTGGAATAATTCTTAGGTATTTCTTTAAAATTCCTTTTAAATTATTATCATTACGGTGTCCTACGTTTGGGCAGCGCCTTAAGGAGCTTATGTAGGAAAATTCCTTTATGAGTGCTGCAGTGCGATTCTGTAACCATCTCACCGTGAAAACTTAGGTAAGTGAGCGTGGAGTGAGCTGTCAATAGTGTCATTTCCTAGCAAAAAAAAAATCACTTCACCTAAGTTTTCACTGCTGCGGCTGTGGCTGAAAAGCCGAAACAGCTTTTTAAAGTGTGTCCTCCCATTCACTGTCGAATGGTCTAAAGCTGTGACGAGAAAGTGCTTCCCTACCCAACCCATTCTTGCCACCTACTGATCATCGATGAAATCTCCTAGCTGGACATAAGATGCCTTGGCTTACCTGGAAATCTTTAAATAGACTCCGGACTCAAGTAGGCCGAAGCAAAGAAAACCTGGTCGGGTTCACGAGATTCACAGATGACTCCGCCCGTGTGTAAATGTAGAACTGTCCCGCAAACAATGAAGCATTTAATATCGTGTCCAGTGCTACAGGAGTTGATAGACGCTACTGAAGGTGTTGGCACCTTCAGAAGCGTCTTGTAGCTCAATTCTGAGCTGACTGTATATAGATTAAGGCCGCTATCCCACTGGCGTTTTACGAGCGTTGACGTCAACGTCGCGTCTGCGCGGCGTCGACGCTGCGCAGAAAGATTCAAAATTCGAATTTCAGAAGAAAGAGACTCTTTCATCGATCAAGCAACCCAAAAAAAGCTGTGCAATCCCATACAACTTTGACCTTCAATCTTCAGCATTAAATACACCACTTTGACCTTCCTTTACCACATACCACGAAAGCAATAAAATGATAAATAGACACACTACTATTATATTTTCGCAACATCCAATTTGTTGTAACAAAGGGGTTCATATCGATATGGTTCCGTTAGAGCAGGCATTTTTGATACGCCACACAATGCCGCCGATATTTTTGATAACTTCTTGATATAGGGATGCTGGATGTGCTCTAAAATGATAAATTTATTTGAATAGGTACGGTGAATATGAGTGGGCTTGTCATACAAAACATGAAACATAGAACATTAGGCCGAGGAAAAGTTTATTTCTCATCAAGTCATGTATATCAAAGTATATACTACTACATGAAAACTTGGAGCCCTAAGCTATTGAATATATGCAATAGACGAAATTTTGATAACTACAAAGTATAGCTTGCAACACTCAATCCGCAATGAAAGTCGCTGAAAAAGTGCTTTCATAAATTACAAACTATGTAGGTAACTAATTATAAAATAAAGAAAAGAAACATTATTTGAGGGTTAACCCTCAAATAATGTTTCTTTTCTTTCTTTGTTATTTTGGTAGGTACTAGATTAACCAAAATAACACTTTTTCCATTTATTATAAATCCAGTTAGAGCAGTGGTGGCTCAGTGGTAACGGCCTCGAATTACGAGTAGGTCGTGGGTTCGAACACAGACAGGCGCTGTACTTTGTGTAATTTATTTCATCACCATTGCTCTCAAAATCGGTGAAAGAAAATATCGTGAAGAAAACGGCATGTCTTAGGACCAAAAATTAGAAGGCATGTGATATCCACCAACCCGCATTGGGCCCGCGTGGTTGATTACGGCCCACTCCCTCTCACAGAGAGGAGGCTTGTGTCCCAGCAGTGGGAACCTTATAAGCTGATCATGGTATTATAAATCAGAAAACAAAAAAAAAACATTCTAAATTCAAAAAACAGTTTGAACCAATTAAATCGAAGTCGCTTCCAGTAACAGAATTCTCCCGAAGCCGCGATGATATTCGGCTATTTATATCGTTAATAGGATCAACTCATTTGGCCATGACTGGCGAAACGGAACGCATGTGGGGTCCGTACGGGAACCTACTTTTTATTTCTTTTAAGGCTTTGTTTTGAAGGTTAATTGAGCGTGTGCTTTGGCTTAGGTCATGTTTTATTTTTGGGTGTTTCATTGTGGGGGAGAGGTAAAAATGAAGAAAATAAATGGAAAATGGAATTTCTGTGCAATTTACTGATTTTCGCAGTATATGCTATTTTTACACGCACATTTAGCCCGAACTTTGGGCACTAAAGCACTAAGAATTGGTGAGAGGCGGCCGTTTTAGGATCTGTCATATGTAATTTTGACTATCAAAAAGTGCTGATTCTCAGCCTAATTTGAATAAATTACTATTTCTATTTTTGACTTTTAGTTAAAAGGTGCGATTGGAGAGGCCTTGATCCAGCAGTAAACCTCTTTCGGCTGCTGATATTTTATTTATTAGAACTCAAACTCAAAGCATTTATTTCAATTAAACCAATTACAGGCACTTTTGAATTAATTGTCAAGGGGTCTACCGGTTAGAAAGATGAAGCTAGTTGGCCATTCCAAAGAGTACCTAGTAGGTTCCTATGAAAAAGAACGGTCAAAAAACTCGATGGACTCTCTTTTAAATCAAAATACTGTTAGGTACATAATATTGATTACATCATTCATGATGATATTATAGGTGATTTTTACATACCGAGACCCCTCAGTGCCTCGGAAACCACGTTAAGCTGTTGGTCCCGGCTGTCATTCGTGGATCTTTGGCAGTCGTTACGGGTAGTCAGAAGCCCGACAATCAGACAACCAGTTTTACCAAGGGGAATCGTATTACCCAGTAACCGATACTGTTGTGGAGGTCAGATAGGCAGTCGCTCCATGTAAAATACGAGAACGATGTAGAACGTAAACCACACACCACCACCATAAGTACTCTTGAATTGTCAAACGAGTCGGTTATTCAGAAAGATGAAGCTTAGCCCATGCTAAAGCGTACTCTAGTAGGTTCCAAAAAAGAACGGGCAAAAACTCGATGGATACTCTTTTAAATCGAAATATCAGTTACATCATTCATGTTAAAATTATACATGAGAGAACGATATACAACGATATCCTAAACGTAAAAGAAAAAAGTAAACCTCTAACTATTTACCACATGGGGCTACAAAGTTTGCTCACCACTAACAGTAACCAACTGTGTACCATTGTGTGGTTCAATCAATTAGTTCTTTTGTAACTGTATCACGTTACAATCGTAATTGGTGATGAGAGTGATTAGTTATTGAATGAGGAATGTGATTGTGGTTGTGTGAGGGAAAACCCGTAAGCTGTTCGAAAGTTTGTTTTTGGTTTGAGTATTAGAGCAGTGAAGACCCAATTGTAATGACCGCGACTTACCAGCTGTAGGTTTGAACCCAAACAGACGCTTTCTTTGTGTAAATAATTTTATCACCACTGCTCTCAAAATGGTGAAGGAAAACATCGTGAGGAAACCGGCATGTCCTATAACCACAAATTCGAAGACATGTGACATCTACCACCACTGGGCCCTAGTGGTGGATTACAGCCCACTTCCTCTCACAGAAACGAGACCCATGTCCCAGCAATGGGAAAGCTATAGGCCAATTATGATTGAGTATTTTGATAAAATTATCTTGATGATGAGCTTCTTTGCACATACCACGATTAGAAAAATAGTTTTGATTTATTTATAAAGCAAGGCTACTAAAAAATAACCAGGAGAACAGACGAGGTTATCCATCAACAATTTTGATTAAAATGATCTCCAAGTCCATTTGAAAAATTATAGTCATTTCCGCGATATGTTCGTACGTGTTTAGAGCGCTTGCATCATCTATACACTTTCAAAGTAGTAGTTAATAATATATGTTAAAAAATAATCGACTAAAATCGATCAACAATAACACAACGACCATACATTACAGCACTATTCTGTTAGCAGGAAGAACGCGCACGCGCACGTTCCCACGTGCTCCCTTTGTCGGCTCGCGACAAAGCATCGCCGACAACATGCCTCATCTATGAAACAGCACAACCCACCCGAAAACAAACCATAAGTTTTATTCAATAAGATTTAAATTCCAAATGCATGGCGACGGAAAAATCAAGTCTAGAATTCCATTCCCAAAAGTGGTAACTGTCATATTAAACAGAAGATTATCAACTATAATAGCTAATGGTAAGGTTGAAATTTGTTTGATTGAGCCAATAAGGTGGCTTCAAAAAGTTTCGCCGTGAAGGCAGCGTTGACCCCTCATTTAAGGTAGGGCAATTGTTTATCAATATGTCTATGATTAATGTGTATGATGTGCCTTCGTGATCGGATCGCGGTCGGCCCGGGCAATTAGCGGCGATCACGATTGCCCGAATGATATGTGATGGGTAATGTTGCTAATTTGTTTGGGGGGTCGGCCGTATGGGCGATAATTTGTGTAAACGGCTCATTACTGGGCTCAATTGCGATTGGATGGTTTGTGGAGTGAGAATTAAATGAGTAATAGAGAGAGGGACATTTGGCCCTTAGCAGAAAAAAATACTGCAATCGTTTTTTTTTTTGTTACAGGCACTAGAAGACGCGGATCGTCGCCGAGGGAGACCTAGGAAACTCTGGCATGATAAATTTATGAGAGATTAGCAGCGAAGGAAACACATAGGTTTTTGGAGACTTTGCATTGGGATAATAGGTACAGACAATAGAAAAAAAAAACAGTGGCACTCCGGGAGTGCCGACAGAAGTGAAAACAAAAAACAAACAGAATACTTTGCCATCACTCACTGACATATCGAATATACATTAAAACCGAGTATATCCCGAGGACAGCCGAACACATCCGAAGCGGGTATTTTTTTAATCGTCTTATAAAAACACGCGCGGTTTCGTTTACCTTACGGTAACAGTGGCGCGAGTTCAATGTTTTTTTCCCATCTCAAAAAATGCCCAACGTGCCTAAAGAGGTTTTCACTTCACAAAAGGCTCAGTGAACTATTCGCCGTCTCTAGTAACAAAAAGAGGTATTTTTCCTTCTTTACTTAAATATATTATGTAAAGATGTACAGTATATTATATAGTATATTCCGAGCTAAAACTAAACATAGTTCCTAATTATATGCATTCACTACCACGCGTTTTCTTGCAAAAGTAATCCCAACCAATTTCTATCCAATATATCAAACATTAAAGTTATAACCAATAAATATTCATAATCCCTTTGCAGACATCATGCGGTGGGCGTTGGGCCGTTTCGTCCTAATTCTAGTCAAATAATTTCCTTTAATACTCGACTAAGTTGGCCGTTGTACACAATGACACAGTATGTCACACGTAATGTGTGCACTGACAACGCAGTGCTGACGCCATTTTGTTTGTGGATTTTGACGTTTTGATACTTGATGTTCAGTTGAGTGAGTATGCAGGGAGTTAACTACAACTACTATTTAATTACTACAAAGTGAAAAGTTCGACAATTCATCCTTATGTGCTGCAGTGACTTCATCGGCTCAGTTGCCAAAAAGGAAAAAAAAACTTAATATATAAACTCTATCATTCTTTTTCATAAAAATGAGAGTGCCAGGTACCTAACGTAATTAAGTGAGCGTAATCGATCGGCATTAAAAATGGAGATAAATAAACAAAAAAGCAGTTTTCTTTTTCAAAACTACACAGTCGCTATTGATAAAAATGTTCATAATATCAGCGCGGTTATTGCGTGACACATTACAGTAGCAATGGCTTTTGACAGTTCAACAACATTCATTGCGTTATTTACTTTGCTGTGTAGACAAATTTCTCAAACAAATGAACCAATGGATTAGCAATATTCTCCGAAATCTTACAGATTGTGATAGACAGTGAGTTACGAAATTAGGGTGCAGGTTTGTGTCCCCCGAAGGTTTATGCAGACGACGTGTATAGTACAGCCATACTTTGCCAGTTATATACAGGGTGTGGCGTAAATAGTGGTCCACCGTTAGGAATTCGATATACCAGATAATTTACTATACATATTACAAATTTAACCATTTTAGTAGTAATTTTTTTTTACAAAAATCGCTCTTGAATTTGCATGATTATGTGAAAAAAATTATGGTTAAAATAGAGAAGAACTAACTCTTCAAAAGCTCTAAATTTACACAAAAACCATAATTTTACACGATAGCTCTAGTATTTCAGCAGTAAATAACAGAAATCAAAATGAAAATATAATGGTTTTTGTTGAAACTACAACCAAATTTGTAACAAAAGGTAGAAATTTCATAAATAAAAAACAAAAAATTATATTTTCTGAACCCTTGGGTAAAAATGTAATATGTTATAGTAAATTATCTGGTATACCAAATCCATAACGGTGGAACACTATTTAAGCCACACCCTACATACGCCACACCCTATATGAGTCCCATGTAATACGGAACAATTCTATTGTCTTTAATCGGTCAGGTTCAGACTAGGCTGCTACCGAGAAATTTCTAATGCATAACCCAATAACACACAAAACAACGAGGTTGAATTTCTTTTTTATGACGAGATTCTGATTATTTATTGTTTTGACATTTTTGCAGTGACCCTTCTGCCATTATAAGTTTTGCAGCCATATGAATTATTGCTGCATCGTCATAATCATAATAATACGTCCAACATGATGTCACGATGTTAGATCGTGCAATCAAAGTTCGCACGAAAGTTTTCTATAAACATAGACACGTTCCCGACATCAAATGTCGGTGACCGTGTTCCTCTTCACACTTTGCCCGAACGTTTGACTTTTCGCTAAAACACAAACTCATGGGCTCTGCAATCCTGTTTGTTTTGTGTAGCTGTGAAAGTTTTTTTCCTAAAAATTCTGATACACTTGTCAAACTCAAAGCATTTATTTCAAATAAAACTTAATTACAGGAACTTTTGAATTGTCAAGTTATCGGTCAGTCAGAAAAATTAAGCTAGTTGCCCATTCCAAAGCGTATGGAGAAGAATGTGCAAAAAACTCCACGGACACTCTTTTAAATCAAAAGAATATGGTTACAAAGTATTGTTTCTAAATAAACAAGTGAGAACGCTGCAGAATGTTAAAAGCGTCCATAATAAAAAGATAAAAAATTAACAAATCAAATATTAAATGAAATTAACTTGTGTTGAACTTGTCCGTCGTTTCTTTGGGCTTTCGTAATTTTTTTATGAATGTATGATCTCTTTGTTTGCTAGTGTATAGGTTTTTACGTGTTGGTTGGAGAGTTATTTAACGTTACACTATATCTATCCATTCATTAATTAATTCATAACCAGCCTAAATCATACTCAAAGTTAGCACCAACTTTTAGGTTATTGTCCCGAACTAGTACCACTTTCAGCCAAAATGAACCATCAAGACCATGCTTTACTCTAAAGCAACTATCAAAACCATTTCCTCACGCTACATAGGTATAGTTTCGGCGACACTAGCTCTGTGTAACGGCGTCGTTTATCCGATATACGAGAGACGCGATCAGTCGCAGCGTGTTCTGCGATTATACACTAATGCATCGTGTGTTTAATTCGCTTATACTACGGTTTGGTTACGTATTTTGTATATTTGAAGGAATGGCGTCGCATTTGCCACTGCTTGAAATTACTAGTAGGTGTGTCAAAATTCATAGTGCGGCTACTGGAATATTACGGGATATTTTTCTTTTATAATATGTTCTTCAATATCTAGCAATAACGTTGACATTTCTTTGACTGCCAAGGTTGGGAACTGTTTGGAAAGAAATATTGTACAAGAATTTTATCTTACGTCTTTGGAAAACAAAGCCTTTCTTCTGGGCATATTTGACTATAAAATTATTTTAGTCGCTAGTTGTTAATATCTAGTAAAAATTAATATTCTGAAGAAAAAAACCAGAATCTTTCTAACTTTCTTTAACTGTGGAAATATGTAGTTACTGAAAGTAACAGAATAAAATAAGCAATATCAACAAACTCCTTTCCAACACGGGATCCGTAAACTGTTAACCAAATTTTCTCTGAAGATAACGAGTAGTAGTGATTATCGTAAACTTTCAGCATTACTCGCACACACTTCATTAAAGTCGCACGCGCACAATGTGTACAATTTAAACGTTATTTGAGATTTTATGCTCACTGCACTGTAGTTCTGCGTTCGGGACAAGTAAAAAAACCATGGGTAAAATATAGATTCTCATATAGGTAATTGTTATTATAATATAGTAGTAGCTAGGTGTTTTTTTTTTAATTTACGTGCTGTGAGTTTCTAGAGGTGAGATAACTCAATCTGACATTTATATCGTATTATTTTTTTGGAAGCTATTGACGCAGATTGATAAAAAAAAAACTTTTTAAATTGAGAAGCCACAAACAAGACAGTTCTTGTTAATTCATTTAAATTCAATGTCAGAAAATGGATCCTTATTAAAAACAACGTCAGTGGTCAAAAGTCTCTTTCACACTGATGATTACCTACAACTGTAACTGAAGGAGTGCACGCACCTGATGTTGCCCTTTATTTTATGTGTCAAGTATTGTGTACATCTTTTGTTGGAAATCCTAAATAAATAAATAAAATATAACTGTCCAAGGACATTTCATGGTCTAAACTTATTTTTTATTATTTTAGACCATGAAAAAATTAAGCCACGTAAGGCCGCGCCTTCACAGAGATGATTATATTCTGAAGATAAATGTCATCTGAGGAAGTTAACATTTAGCTATCTTATCTTATCGCTCCTTTCGAACAAAAACCTTAAAACCTATACCTAACTTTCTCCAGCATCACCTACATTCGCGATCGCGTTACACAACTGCTTGTACCAGCGCGGCGTGAAGTAAACACGTCACCGCGACAGGTCTGCACGGGACACGAACCCCCGACACGTACAGATACTACCGTATCGGGTTACTGATTTAGTGCGGCGTGTCGTCACAACGTGGCGGTTAGGGTGTGAGTATAGTGTGGGAGGAAGCGGGTTGTGAAGAGGTGGCGGTTTTCTGAAACAATCTATGATACATATTCTTTCTTCGGGAGTCAATTCGGTGTCCGTCCGTCTGTGAATGGTCTACTTTTCTGAAAAAATAGGCAGTAAAGATAGTCAACCAATTTATTATCATTGAAAATGAACAAAGACACAATTCTTCGTGTCATATGAACTAGGTCATCAAACTGTTCACATAACAAGAAAACAAACAATCAAATCAAATCAAATCAAATCAAATCAAATCAATTTATTTGTGAAACATAGGATAGATAATAGATGGATCTTAAGAACTAAATAGTGCGCTATGTCTTGTCAATTTTGACATACAAATATTTTTAGATGAAACATGCGTAGTCAATTATCAATTATTAAAGAAACAATCTTATACTATTGCTCTTGGCTTGACGCTCGCTGTATAGAAGTCAGTATAGCTTTATAGAATATTATGGAATCTGTTGGTTATACATAGGTACATCATTATTTCGAAGAGTCAGCAGAATTTCATAAATTCAGGACATAAAGGGAACTTTTATATCAAAATCTAGTTAACTGGATAATGGACAGCGTCATAGCTGTCGTCACGTAAAAAGAAAGCTTACCTGCACACTGAATGACAATAGAGGGAGTGTGTGTGCGCACGGATACAGTACTAGACTATTGTTTTATATATACATATATATATATTGTTTTATTATAGAACCATAATAGTTACTTCACTAGCGTCGCGCTCCCACCACAATTTGATCCTTAAATCGCTCAGTGCGCAGGTAAACGCCAGCGTTCTTTTACGTGACGGAACCAATACAAATGCTAAATCCGCTTCACCTATTATGCAGACCTAACCCTTACACACAAAGGGGCTTGTAGGAAACAAGATTAAACGTTGTATGTGATAGTTTATTCGGGACTTTATTTTCACTACACTATTCCGTATCACTTCGCGGCTTAACGCGAATTTTTATGTTCACCTTAAAGTGTGTTTAAATAAAGACGGCTTACGCCTAAGGGACAATGGAGTTGCTATAAATTTTGTGCGGTTTTTGACCGACTTTGTGACAATTGAAAATACAAAACAGTTTTCGATTACAAGTATGAATGAATCTCTTCGCAACTACTTATAAATTTTCCTTTAAAAAGTAAGGTTTTACTCTGACCCCTGGACCAAAGATCATGGACATAACATAAGTGACACAGAAAACTCATAACAGCAACCTTGACAATGACGAGATAAAATTAAACTTTGGACAAAGAGAGGTGATAGGCGATTAGGAGGCATTTGCACAGCAGTGGGACAATAATTGCTAGTAAAAATAATAAACAATCAGTTTTAGAAGATGAAGCTCATCAATGAAATGAAGTCTATACAGATTCCATAGAGCTTGAAAATACATGAAATCTTAGGAGTCTAAAAATTGTGCAATTTAATCCCTGACCTTTGCAAATCAATGAGGGTCAATCCCTCATTGAACAAGACACCCCCATAACATAAAACTTAAACAAAACACATATACGAACATTGCCAAATATCAACTATTGCCTTACCTAATATACGGCGAGGCAATAATAAACAATGCCTCGCCTCCATACACTGGAGCAATAAAGCCGTATGGTGCCCGATTTGATAAGATTATCTGACACATAAATTTGTCACTGATCTGTCTAGGGTACCCGCCAACGTTGTCTATCTTGCGCCGAGGTATGTATGAGCAGTGTATGTTGAAACTGCAGATCGATTTTGTAAGTCACAACTTTATTGGTTGGCTGTATGTCGTTCGATTTCCGTTTGGGGTACGTGGGTTTTGGAGATTTGGTGGTGTGATTGGTTATTTATCTGTTCATCAGGAAAAAAAATTGTTTGATACTTCATCCAAATATTAACGCAGAACAAGACTATGCACAAGATAAACTACTAATCAACATGTACCTATCTGTTATTTTGAGCAGTGTGAATACCATTCAGTCTTCAACAGCTGCTCTCAAAACGGTAAAGGAAAACGTCGTGAGGAAACCGGCATGTCTTAGAACCAAAAATTCAGAGACATTTGACATCTACCAATCCGCATTGGACCTGTATGGTGGACCTCTCATAGAGAGGAGTTCTAGCAGTGGGTATATCATAGGCTGATTACACTGAAAAAAATGTTTTGTGACCAGTTCCTAAATATTCAGTAACTTTCCACATAACGCTTTAGTTGCTATAGCGCCCGCTAAACTTTAAGCTTATGCTACTAAACAACGGTTTATCTGAGGCAGCTTAGCGATACATGTATTTAAGCTAAACTAGTTTGGTTAAAGTAAATGAAGAACGTTGGTAATATTTTACTAAACACTTTAGTTGCAATAGCTCTTACTATTGGGTGTTTTAACTCTACAACGTTAAGTACTGTAGCTCTTTACAGGTTATGATTTAGGTACTACAGCTGCTAAGCTTCAGGTATTTTAGTTCCCTAGGTTTAGGTACTGCAGCTGCCTAGGTTTATATTTGGGTACTACAGCTGCTAGGATTCAGGTAGTTTAGTTCCCTAGGTTTAGGTACTGCAGCTGTCTAGGTTTATATTTGGGTACTACAGCTGCTAGGATTCAGGTAGTTTAGTTCCCTAGGTTTAGGTACTACAGCTGCTAGGCTTCAGTTCAGTTTAGCTCAACTATTATTTGATAGGTAGTGCAGCTTAACAGTTAAGCTGAAAGCAAAACAGAGTACTTATAATAATTAAACTACGATCAGCTCGAGGGATCATGCCATGATCCAGAATCATAGGTAAAATACCCTGAGTTGTTGGTAGTTTATTTCAACTCTTGGAGATTAAACAAATATTTTGTTTTGTAAGAATCATCTCTTAAAACATTGTTTTCAGCTTCCTGCAAAGCCTGAAAAAGAAAAGCATGTTTTGTATGAACAGAAAAGCACATTTATTAATTAAACAATAGTACAATAATATTTACTACCGTATATTATAATTCGTACACTGGAGCACACCTACTCTAGAGACATTCTGTGAAGCATTGTAATTTGTAACAAGTTCGGAAATAAAGGCTATCATCATCACAATAATATTCAACTTATTATTATTATAATACAAAATTTAACTTATTATTAAATATTTTTTAAATTAATAATACTTAATACAATATCTATTAATTTACTGTTATTATAACTGAGATCTTAATGTTATATGATAGTAGGTAACTTAACAAAATTTTCTGAACTTTGATTAGGTAATTGTGATTTATCATGACTAACTACTGGCTCTAACTGTTGAGTGATATCTTGCAACAAGGAAATTGATGTTATAAATTGACTTTCTATTAAAGATCTTAAATCAATTTGTTCTTGTACCTCTGACTCTTCACAACTTAACTCGATTTTATTTTGAACAACCTCAAACTCTTTGTACAGGGATTCACACTTTTTTAAGTATAATTTAATCTCAATAACTTGCGCACTAGAAAAAGAAGTATAATTTACTAACTTTAAAGTATGTATTTATATATTGTGTGTGCGTTGTCAAACGACCCCTTATATTCCCACGCTGCCTAATCAATTTGGCAAATTCAGTGCTTTTAGGAGTAGACAGCCTTAAACACAACTAACACTCACAACAACAAAATAAAGAAATTAAGAAAATATAATGAACTAGGCAAATGAATTGTGCATCTAACCCAATTGTTGTTCCTTACTCCAGTCACAGTATGTAGCACAGGAAAGATGACCGCCTTATTGTAGTCCGCAGTACGTCCCAGCAGTGCTGAAACCTGGCACGGCGTAGACACTTGCCACATGCAGCACAGGCGCACTCTTTCATGCAAGACGGGCTGGATATTATGTTCACAGCCCTGCCAAACATGCAAACCTGGAACGTTCGGCAATCTTATGAAGCAAAGCAGGCCAAAAATAATGCTAATAAGGACGGTTATATTATACAATGGGATGGAAGCCCACCAGGCTTTATTTGCAGGAAGTAGGTAAACTCATGCCGCGTATCACACACTAGAAAATTGCAAAAATGCTCAGCCGCAAAGGCATGAAAATAAATGTGAAAATGGGCAGCAGGTGCTTCAGGCAGCAATTAGCTATCCTAATTTTTTACGCATACCTACTATGAATTTATCAAACTTTTGTTTTTACGTACATACCTATTTACGTATTACGTAATTATCACGACATTAGCAACGAAATATGAGTTAATTTTATTTAACTATTATTTTAATTACCAACCAAATAATTGTCACGAACACATTTTTTTTTTTTTATTTAAATGGCGGGTGAAGCATCACAAGATTTGACCACACTATTCACCCAAACAGAAAATGAAAAAGGAAAAGAAAGGATACGAGCACTTCCCTCGGAACATCTGGCATGGTTTTCTGGATGGTTCCTCCGCACTTCTTTTGGCCTCGGGTTGTACTCGATCGATGCTCGATGCGCCAACGCAAACGCCACGTCGCGCCGGCAGACAAAGGGCTTCTCCAAAATTGACTCGGCCCTCGATTCCGAAGATTGCGTAGCTTTTATTTAGAACGGTCGCCAAAGATGTGGGCGATACAAATAAGAGATCGACCTCGATGATAGTTAAAGTTTATTATTTAAAATTACAATAATTATGTTTGTGTCGCGACAAGTATGGCGGTGCGCGCTAATCGTGAAGTGAAGTTAGTCTCGGTTCGTCCGCGTGAAGCGTGTCGCGAGCGCCGCCGACATCGGGCGCGTTCGCATCCTCGCCAATATGAAAAGGCTGCGTTCAGGCGTAGACACTTTCTTTCTAACACTATACGGCGCGTTGTAGTTATAGATATGTATAGAGTTTACATCGATGTGCTGCCGTCTGTACATAAAAATCGAGATCGGATAGACCGATTTTCTTAAGGTATTCTTCATAGATTAGTAAGTATTCTTCTCTGCCATCGATCACTAATTAGTGATCTATGATCTATGTTCTACGCCCCTATTTAACATACTTAATAACTACCTATGTATCAGAAAGAAAATAATATAATAAATCTTTACATAAATAAGGAAGAAAATTATTTTTCCCATACCTACATTATGTTGTAAATAAACCATGTTATATTCTATGCATGGAAACAAACTTCATAGTTAATTTCAGGCGGTACCTACTAGTTTATATCATTGCATTGGTACCTACTTACCTACGAAGTTCGCCGGGTCAACTATTAATTATAAAACTTAGGTACACCTACTAAATAGGTTAAGTAAAGTATTAGGCTGGTAATTTAGGATAATTAGCTAAATCGATTATTATGTTTAGGTAGATAATCCTTCAGTGCGAAATACATAAACTTTAGCCATTCTTGCTAAAGCACATTTTACTAAACTACAATGGGATTTGCAACTGTCATGCTTTTGTAATATTTAACTGAAGTTTAGGCGATGGTACCTTAATTTCTTGCACCTAAACTGTTTAGGTAGATGTTTTTTTTCAGTGTATGCTTCCCAGTGATCTTACAGAACGTAGCATACTCTGTCACTAACCAACTGATGCTGGTACAGATTTTAGCCAAGAGATTATTATAACGTACCTAAACCCATCAATATAGAGTCATCATGTTCAGTAACTGCCTCAGATCAAGAAGATAGTCATACACTGA
This sequence comes from Luperina testacea, assembly GCA_927399505.1. Lineage (NCBI taxonomy): Eukaryota > Metazoa > Arthropoda > Insecta > Lepidoptera > Noctuidae > Luperina > Luperina testacea. The sequence goes on from OV656774.1 coordinate 4,805,278, forward strand.
AGGCGGAAGACAAAGAATGGAGAATTCTGACGCAACTTTTGATAGGACCGCATTCAGAAGTGGACAGCGATATGCTGTACTGAACGGTTAGTCTCTAAATTCTGCTCCAACAGCCGTAAAACAAAAAGGCTCGCATTATTTTACATTTGCTAACAAAAGCGAGAAAAGCAAACAAACTAAATATCTGTTGTGGCTGTAAGTCAGAGTTGCGCCACGCTAACGGCGCGTGCACATGAGTTAGTACTGCATTAGCGTCCGAGATACGATATCTTAACGCCTTGCCTACGAGCACTGGGCAGGTGATGGGCAGTAGTTGCAGTTACGTTGATACTGTCTTATCTATAAAAAGAAAACCAAAAAAAAAAACAGTGGCACTTCGGGAGTGCCAACAGAAGTGAAAACTTGAACAATTACGTGTGTATTTTTTTAATCGTCTTATAAACAAAACATTAACAAAATAATTTGTCATCACTCAGTGACCTAACGGATATATACATTAAAACCGAGTACATCCCGAGGACAGCTGAACACATTCGAATGTAGCGTGGTGTCGGTTACGGTAACAGTGTCGCGAGTTCAATGGTTTTTTCCCATCTCAAAAAATGCCCAACGCGACTAAAGAAGTTATCACTTCAAAAAAACATTTAAAAAAATGCATTATCGCTAAGGTGTGGACATGATGCTGCTCATCGCTGGAGGAAATTATTTAGCCTGGAAACATCATCATTATCACTGACTTGGTCCACCCATTGCTAAATATAGGCCTTTTAGACTTCCCTTTTGTTCCATGCTTCCCAGGTCTGTAAGCGTCTCAACCATGTCGTCCTGGACAAAACCTAAAAGAAAGAAAATACATTTATTTAGCACAGACTAGACACAATACACCAGATACATACATCAGATAAAAACAAAAACTAAAGATCAAATAAAAAGTGTAAAGTCCGATGTAAGAAATTAGCAGGAAAGTAAATGCCTCACGCTGCGCCAAAAAGACTCAGTTCAGCAAAAGTGCCAGACATCTAGTGCCAGACGCTGGTTTTTAACTGGACCTGATGTGTGAGGTGACGGATGTAGGTAATATTCTAAAGGGTATCCATATACGCTGATGACAGCCATAGCATGGTGGCAGCTGTCGTTCAGAATAACCCTGCGACCTTCTCAAACGTTGAGCTATTGTGATTTCACGAGCACAGCTAGCCAGACAGTAGATTGTGTCAATTGAAAGGTCTTTTCCCTATTTTATGATGAAAATAATACACATAACACCACGCCTGCATTCCTCGAAGGGTTAGTCAGATGTACACCCATAGTACAGACGCCAGCACATTAAGCTACTACAATTTGTCAAATTTATTTAATAGATTTTCAACTTTATCGCTTAAGCATAAGGTTCAAAGTTGATTGGGGAAATTTGACAGTTTCGGGTAGCTTGATGTGCTGGCGTCTGTACACCCATATTTCGCCAGTTAAGTATAAGTTGCATCATCCCATGTAATTAGGATAAGCCTATTGCCAATAACCGGGAACAAATCGAGACTCCAGGCTGCTATTGAGAAATTCCAGATGGAAAAATCCAATAACAGTTTTCCCGGTGCAGGAATCTAACCCATGACCTCATGCACAGCGGTAGCGCTTGAGACAAATAGGCTAACATAATTAGCCTATAATTATCCCACTGCTGAGATACAGGCCTCCTCTCTGTGAGACGTCCGTGAGTAGCTCGTAATCCACCACGCGGGCCGATTGCGGATCGGTGGATGTCACATGCCTTCGAAATTTTGGTTCTAGGACATGCCAGTTTCCTCACGATGTTTTCCTTCACCGTTTTGAGAGCAGTGGTGATGAAATAATTTACACAAAGTAAAGTGTCTGCTTGGGGTTCGTGCACCCACGACCTAGAATCCGTAAAACCTAGGCTAAATAAAACTATTGACAAACTAAAATATGGTGTCGAAAAATTTATCGGCCCTGCTGTCGACTGGTGATGTATCCAAGAGTCTGGCGGCATCGCAAACAAAAAAAAACCCTACCTTCCTACCTACCGAAGGCGACACTTCGTCTCGAAGCTTTATATTACTAGACCAACAAGGCCTAAAACTACACAAACTCGTACAGACTTCAACTACTGCCCCACACCTCTAACCACCCCAAGCACTTGGCAGAAATAGTTGTAACACTCAGAACGTAACATAAACATTGTGAGTTCATGTGATAAATACCGGTTATGGTGAACAGTGATTATGTTTCAGATCTAGTTCCCTTATTTATGGTTAAAACGATAACCCTGATTTGTATATGATTGGTGAGCCAATGATATATAAGGTATTTGTAATGTATTGCCTAGATTTGGGCGCGTTTTAAAAGCTGACCGATAGGAAGTTTCCATTTATCTGTGTACATACTCTAGTTGATTTATTATCAATAGGAACCATAGAATTTCGCCATCTGTGACTTCCTTAGATTGCAATAGCAAATAGATATCTGTTTCATATTGATTAGAAATATTCTCTGATAATGGAAGGAGTATTGGATTTATGCCCGGTTGTGCGAAGTCTTGGTTGCCAGCCCCGCTACCATGCTAGCTGGCTTGAAAGTCATATAGCAAAGACATTATGTAAGCTGCTTTTGTGTATCTCGTGTATAAATAGTCCTCCAGACCGAATTTCGGCCATGGCGATCAATCTCAGCGGAGACTAGCCTTCGACGCAGGACAGATAGGTGTACAAGTGTGTGTCGCGCTTGTGACCACGAGACCAATGCGGCGGAGAGTCCCACGCATATAAAAGAAAAGAAGAAGACTGGAGGAAATGCGGAAATTACTATAATGGTAATCTAAACCTATGGCAGATTAATTGCCACAACAGATAGGTTTGAATATGTCACTACTACACATCGAATGAAAGTAGGTATACTTTGGTACGATACGACGCTGTTCCATACGACTTACACTGAAGCAGGTAAAAACTGAAAGCCTAAATCAATTACATCCACATTACTCGCCTTTAAAACCCACACACTCCAAGAAAAGCAGCCGCATAAACACACACAAAAAAAAAACAAATGAAACACGCCATTCCCATTCATTCCATTCAGTGCTGCACAGTTTTTTCACACATTATTCTACACAGCCGGGGCTATTACGCACGACATAGTCATAATGCCCGTAATGAGCGGGTAATAGCCCCTTTACGCCACTCCAGGTGTTACGTGTGCATGAATACCCTCTTAAAAAAGGCGCTAGTGTGAAATATAGCGTGTCTAGAATTTCTCCCGAGTCTAAGTTGGTGGAAGATTTTTGCAGCATTTTTCGTCGAGTTTTATGAATATTTTTCGAGTGTGAAAACGGGGTTAGGATGTTTACACGTTTTTTTTGAGATGAGAATTTTGGTATTATTTGCAAGAGAGCATCTTAATTTTAAGCATGATGATAATAATGCAAAAGGAGAGGTTGATGCAATCGCACATCATCACCTGCTTTAACCTTTTCCCAACTATGTTGGGGTCGGCTTCCAGTCTAACTGGATGCAGCTGAATACCAGTATTTTACATGGGGCGACTGCCTATCTGACCTCCAAAACCTAGGTACTGGGTAACACGATACTCCTTGGAAAGACTGGTTGTCAGATTTTCAGGCTTCTGGCTACCCGTAACGACTGTCAAAGATCCACGAATGGCAGCCAAAGACTTAACGTGCTTTCCGAGGCACAGAGGGGTCTCGGTATGTAAAGATGGTCACCCATTCACAGACCAACCGCATCAAGCTTAGCTTAACCTGATCAATCGACCTGTGCGGCTGTTATTATTTAGCCACGCAGTCCAATCGCACATAACATACCTAATTACCATTTCTGGAGGAAAATTGAAGATCACTGTTTGTTAAAAATAAAAAAGCTTACAAGAAGACTCATTTTATTGACGAAAAGTAAATAACTATGAGGTCATTTATTTATTTTAAGCTAGCGGCCGCTCAGCATCGCACGGGTGCCATTTTTTTAGTTTCAGAAATTTTCCTTCATACTAAACCTTGTCCTGGCAATAACGAACACAACAAAAAAAGAAATATCCAATTTGGTTCAGTATTTCGGAAGTTATGCGCATATAGACATTTTGGCGACTTTGTTTTATACTATGTAAGGATAAGGATAAGGATATAGGACAGAATGGCTGAAACTCATTATCCTATTTAAACTTATTAGAACAACAACAATAAAAAATCTTATACGATACCAGATGAGAAATATGACATATAAACCGGTTGTCTCAAGGAAACCAGCACCTAAATCCGTAACACACGATCAATTAACGATCTGAATGATTTTGAAGGATATGGGTAATCCATTGCTTCATATGTTCAAAAATTTTAACTACTCAACAACGTAAATAACGCAATGAATGTTGTTGGACTTCCAAAATGAAAGCCATTGATAATGTCTTACGTAATTTACTCCGCTGACATAAGCATAAGAATATCATTATTTTGACATTGAAAGTGTAAAGTAGATTCATATTTGTCTTCCCCGTTTTTAAACCCTCGCTTTTTTAACACAAATCACATGACCGATTTGACCTTCAAAAAGACCCGATGTGCAGTAAATGAATAAAGACAGAAAAACAATGAAATAAGGATCGTATCACGTAGTTCTCTGCCCACCTCCTTGAAAGCTTGTCATAATATTATGACACGGAGCGATACTGGCGCTATAGTGTATATTGCCTTAATCTCTAAGTTCGTCCTACGCAAGTTATAATACTAAATTGAATTGAGCTACTACAATGTCTGCAAGCGGCCATAGCCGCAGTGTTCAGTACTTGTGTCTGTTTTAGAATAATATTGTGCTGTTGAAGATTTGTACAGGTTTGGAGAGACAGAGGAATGGGATAATAAAGAACGTGTAATTAGTGACGTGTCGTTCTTGAAAAAAAATAGGAGTATATGGCATTTTAAATGTCGCTAAACACATTTACATCACGCTTATAACTCCTAAAAAGTTACCAATAAAACATCCACGTTTCACTATGTTCAAGTCTCATATAAAAGGGGGCGAGTCAATTGCATAAATTCAGCCTCCGGGTTGCTTTTAAGAATTTTAATGTGTTGTGTAGAAGTTTATTATTGTATAATATTGTGATAAGATTGTGTATTTTACCTATGGGCCTTAGTTGCCTGATAATAAAACGATTATTATTATTATTATAACAAATATAGTGTAACAACTTTGTATAACACAGTCCTATAAAGCAATTTAAAATGTAGATATACCATCCGTAGATTTTATTCAGGCGAGGCGGAGACCTGAAAACGCCATCGGAGGAAAAAGAAAGAAAGGAAAATATGTAATGTTTTAATATTCCTATCCGTCATGACGCGTTTCAAGTCATAAGCGGCAGCGAATTAACTATTATCAAGTACCTAGTACAAATTGTGTTAGAGACATTCTCCGTTGTTGTGTAGGGCTTTTAATGGTGGGAATGATGGGGTTCCTTGTTAAAGTCTTTCTGAACAGCAAAAAAATCTGATTCTCAGCCTTATTTGATTTCATCATCATAATCACCCTCTTATTCCAATTTATTTGAAGTGTCTATTTTGAGTTAAATTTTTTGTGCTCTCGGTAGTTTTAATTTAGTGTAATATTTGAATCTGGCTACCAAGGCTTACGTGGGCAAGATATGAGGCCAATTATAATCTGTCCCAGACACCTTCTTTAGGTCGTCCGTACACCTAGCGATAGGCAGGTGAAATCAGTTTATTTTTGTTTGTAACTATTTTTTACGAGACCTTTATGGTTATTACAGTCAGCAACAAAAGTCGATTAACATTTCAGTTTTTTTTATCTCAGCTGAGATTAAAAAAACTGAAGTGTTAATATTTAGCTCAATAACTGAGATTAAGAAAACTGAAGTGTTAATCGACTTTTGTTGCTGACCCTACGAGCCATAAAGATCCTCAGTCTACACCATAGTTAGTTCACAATAACAGCCCTAATCATCATCATCATCAGTGTACTGCTGGAGACAGGCTTCTCTAAGTACAACAGTGTTGGACATAGGCCTCCTCAAACACGCCACTTTGACCGGTCCTATGCTTCCCGCGGCAGTAATACCAGATTTTTCTGTCTCGCGCTGCAGGGCCATGCCCTTTTCTCGCTTGCGAAAACGCTTGCTTTAGACGGTTTGGCGATTTTAGACTTCTATCAAATGTAAGTCCAGGTTTCTTCACAATGTTCTTCCGTCAGAGTCCCCCCTATTTTTCTAAAAATAAAACCCACAATTCACACTCCTCCTATAACTTACACCCCAACAGTGTGACGTGCGGACGTGTCATTAGTCGGTTGATGAATGCCGCGCGTTAATGCGCCTCCCATTCAAACAGACGCGTTGGACTACACGGTTCGTCTACTTATTCTGAAGTCTGACGTCATTTGTCATTGTGCGGCTTGTCGAGATGTCGGCAGACCACTTGCATGGTGGCAGGTGTGACGTATGTGGTATAATTGATATGTTATTGTTGGAGATAGTTGTACTGTCACTGACTTGTCTGGTTCGAACAACTATTCTTGTAATCAATCATCTTAATGCCTTCTGCATTTTTTTTTTACATTAACAGGGTGACATACATACATGAGTTAATGAATTAAAACAGAGAAACGACAGTTAGCAATGTTCAGATTCTTCTAACCAATGTGTCATCAATGTCATCATATACATAAAACATACCATTTTTACAGTCCGTTCACAGTTATTTTACTCTGACAGCAGCATCCTAACAGAAACCTTATTGTAACGACAATAAAGATCAGTGTGGCGTTGACAGTGATGCAAAATCAGAGCAAAAATAACTGAAGGACATAAAATGTATTGACTTTGTGGTTATCGATCGGCAGTGGAGACGTCACTTGAAGAGGTCGTCCAAATAATATACAAGTCATTGCTAGTAGAATGACATTGACTGTTACATAACTAAACTGCTTTATCTTAGTCAATTATTCATATTAATGGTGATGTAACCTTTATCAGTTGTTACGACCCCTAATGCCCGGTACAGATTGGTGCATCGTAGCATGAAATTTAACACAAATGAGCCGTCCAAACTTATGCAATGCAACACTTAACTGTGCGAATTTGTTTCAATGTGTGTTACATTTCATGTTACGTTTCTACCTGCAAACAAACGCACAAATTTAAACCAATTCATCGTCATAATTTCTTTTAAAACATTAACTGCAATAGAATAGGGACGCGGAGGACTAAAAACGTGTGAATTAAAAAGATTTTTATGTTAAATGCGTTAATGCGCGACTCAATGTACACTTTGCTGTTTATTTTTATTTCAATTTCATATTTATGTTGACACGTTCCAGGAATGAAAATGTTTGGAGTAAATAGAAAAGTTTTTATTGCTGAAAATGTTGAAAGGAAAACTTACTTTATAGTCGGTGTATATTATTGTATCAACCTCACGTGTTAATATTCCATCTAGTTATTATTTATTTATTTATTTAATACTTCAAGTACATAAATTAAGCATTAATTAGGCATTAATAATAACAATAATAAATACATAATAATACATCTATCGAGGCTCTCGTTAGGCGGTTGGATCAAGGGCCTGATTCAGAAGGCAGTACTCCTCGATACGGCTCGCATTGTGAGGAGGTTCCTGTCTCTGGAGCCCTAACCACCGGTAGCTTGGACCCTGGTCCCGACACCGGCGGATAACTATTTTTTATATTTTTAAATGTTTTTTTTTTACTTATTTTTATATTTTAAGAAATATTTAAAAATGTAATTAAACAAGTAAAGTAAATAAATAAACGAAATAATAATAATAATTTATTTATTTCAGACCATTGATCCATATAATGTTAGTAAAATCTTAGCCTATTGTTAGTACTACATACAAAAATAAAAAGCTTAAATTAATTTAGTTGGCGACATGTACGCCAGTACGCACATGTCTACCTGCCCAGTGCTTAATGAAAGGCCCATCAATTTTGTCCGCCAGTGTAGCCAGTATGTTGTCCGCCTATTAAGTCCGCCTTTGTACAGTTTTTTTACTTGTGCATAAAGTTTAATAAATAAATAAATAAATGTACAGAGGCGGACTTAATGCCATAGGCATTTTCTAGTTCTCTAGTTTTTTTTCCAACCAACCTAGAATAAAATGTATAAGCTATGGCTTATACATTTTATTCTAGGTTGCTCAACGATGTCCTGTCAGTTATGACACTCACGGTATGCTTGAGTGTCATAAGCGAGAAGACTCAATGAAGCTTTCCAAACCAATTGTCTTCCTAACCCTTCACAAATTAAAGGCATGACAATATGAAACCTATTTATAACGACCATCACCATATCTTAGCAGTACATTTTCCGTGTCATTAGCCGTATTCGTGGCCATCTAAGCATGTCGAAGGCTGTACGCGACAGACCAGACAATCACATGCTGAGCGTATGTCCTTAGTTTTTGTGTTATCGTGCAGTTAAGGCTCCTTCAAACAGGCGCGACACGACACCCGACACAAAGGCACCGCAAGTCGCGCAACGAGCGGTGCCTTTGTGTCGCGCGCGATTATATCGCGTGTGACGCCTGTTTGTAGGAGCCTTTATTTGTGACACGGATTTGTGGGTTTTAGGCTATGTTAGATAGCAAAAATAATTTTTATTATGAATTAGAGATATAATATACAAGTAGAAATTTTACAAAGGGTGATACAATGGCCGGTGTTATCGCCGAAAGTGTTTTTTCAAAGACAACCTTCCGATAGATTTTGAATGGGTTTTGCTATAGTATAGACCTGAGTGGCAGGTGCGGTACCTTCATAGAAGCCGAAAAGCCCGGCTTGCCCTAATAAAATCATAATTCACAACAACAAACTTACTTAAACCTATCAATAAATAAATATATTAAAAGAATACCAATCAATGAACTCGAACACAAACATTAATAACTGAAAATCAGCCAATCCCTCAGTTGGGCGTTTTTTTTTATACGTTGAAAATCTGTGGGCTTGCCCTAATTTTGACCCCTAGGCACGCCACTGCTGAGTGGATCCATAGCCTGTTGTAGCCCTGCATCCAGTTTGGCTTCCAGTGTAACTGGATGCAGCTGAATACCAGTATTTTACATGGAGCGACTGCCTATCTGACCAACCACGGCAAGCGTTGCTTAACCTGATCGATCGACCAGTGCGACTGTTATTTTTTAGCCACGGGCCTCTCGAATACAGGCATGATGTTGTGTTATGTTTATTTCCATATTTTGGTAAGTAGAATGTTCTGTAATCCATAAAGGCTCCTTCAAACAGACGTGACACGACACGCGACAGAAAGGCACCGCAAGTCGCGCAACGAGTGGTGCCTTAGTGTCACGCGCGATTATATCGCGTGTCGCGCCTGTTTGTAGGAGCCTTAATGATTTAGCTAGATACTTTTGCTATCTATAACTTTGTTTGCAAAATACTGTTATTTTTATAGAAAAGCACTTGTATTTTTTGCGTTCGGTCTCGTGTAATCAATTTCTGTTGCACAATTTTGTACTATGTATTTGCTACAATTTGACGAATAAGTTGAAAGGTATGTTGTTAGTAATAGCCTGAAGCGAAACAGAACTAGGTAATTTGTCAACGTTGTTATGTTTGCTTAGTAATATACCTCTAGTTTAATCTAGAATGAGACATACAATCTCCATAATTATTAAGCTCTTAGAACCTCCTTTACATGTAAATATTCACAAAACGTTTGAAACATATATTACACTTCATTTGAAATAAGATACGACACTTAAACAAACCTTTTTACAGTCCGTTCAGCCGATTTTGACTTTTATTCCGTAGGCAAAAGGATGGCATTAAAAGCAAAAAAGTGGTTACAATACCAAATACTTTAAAAGTAAACACACGCACATAAGTACAGATAGTCTTACTTTCGAAATTATATTTTTTATTATAATATGGATGGAAAGTGAAAGTTCCATCACAAAGATAAGTGATGCCACATCTGCCGCATGTCAGACGAACAATGAGCCAAACTTACGACCCAATACGCTTCCCCCCGGTCAGCGGGATTGTCCGAAAGGGTTACCGCTGGCCCGGAACATAAAGGGCGAAGGAAGGAACACGGGTGGGTTTTAGTCAGTAAGAGTCTGACACTCCCTTCCGCTCCACCCAGAGCGGGAAGAGTTATTTGATGATTTCCCATCCTGAAAAAAAAAAAAAAAAAAAATACGCTTCCCCCTTTTCCCCTTAAGGGGAAGCGCTAAGGTAAAATTCAAATTTTCTTACGTTTTTTGCAATTTGCTGGTCAGTATTAAGTTGTACGTCGATCAAAATATGATTCGCGGCCGTAACAAATATAGAAACAAATGTAGTAGTGTGTGTTTACTGTAGTCTATCATATACTTTTATTGCTTCTAAAACTTGTGTTTTTTTGCGTTTAGGTCCTGTAATCCCCTTAATTTTGTTTAATAATTACCAAAAATATTTTCGTAACTTTTGTTACCTACCATTGGTACGCCTAAAACGATTCGTTTGAGCATAAAGAAACAGGGCACAACCACAATTCAACTGAAAGTGATACCGATACACTCCAGTTTGACCACCTTATTTACTGCTAGCACTGTAAATTAATACCTAGAAAATAATTAAGACTACCGATTAACTAAATCAAACCTCGTAATAACTTGTTACGATTAGTTGGTCACCTGAAAATTAAACGTATTAATCATTTGTAAGACTTGCAAATAATTTATGGCTGAATAGTTTACACATTGGAATCTACACAGAAATTGATTCGAGCCATATTAGGTACAATCAAATAATTGCGACTTGTATATGAAGAATGCTACTAATAGGTAGGTACAGACGCCAGCACATCAAGCTACCCGAAACTATCAAATTTCCCAGTCAATTTTGAACCTTATGCTTTAGCGATAAAGTTTAATATCTGTTACAGTAATTTGACAGATTGTAGTAGCTTGATGTGCTGGCGTCTGTACATAGAAAGAGATCTACTTTTGAAACAAAGCTAGTTATAAGCAACTTGAAAAAGTAAATGATTTTATTTCCGTAAGTAGGTTCATACAACCACTTTTACAAGTCAATCATATATAAAAAATTTAATGAGGTTGAACTCAAACTCAAAGCATTTATTTTAATTAAACCATTTACAGGTACTTTTGAATTGTCAAGAAGTCGGTCAGTCACAAAATATGAAGCTAGTTGCCCATTCCAAAGCGTAGGTACCTATGGAGAAGAACGGGCAAGAAACTCCATGGACACTCTTTTTAAATACTATTTTACAAAAATGACTTTTCCTATCTGACTACTCTGAGAAGAAATGCCAATACAACAAACTCAGAAGTCACATTCCTTTGAAATCCAGCCATAATCTTGGTCAGATCATGTGAAAACCATTTAGATTGGTGTCTGAAATGGTCTTTTGAGAAGAGAACCACACACATTGAGTGAACCTGTCCAGTGTCCAGTCAGTGCACGCATTTGTCAGTATTCATACAGCTCAACTCAAAACTTAAGGAGCTCAACGATTCGACGAACAATACCAAAGAAAGGGCATTTGGGTAGGCCGCATAATTACTGAATTAATTACCGCTTTAACAACCCGCCATTTTTAACAAGTAAAAACATAAAGAAAATATTTATTAAAAATTGGGGTTGTGAAAACGGTCTCGTAAATGTATTTTGTAAATGAACTAGCGAACCGCTCCTGCTTCGTATTCGTATGTCATATAATTCTATACCTATGTTATGTATTAGTGCAGTAAACACATATAGGTACCTATCGGAATAAATTCTCTAATTGAAAGTGAAAATCGCGTCAAAATCCGTTGCGTAGTTTAGAAGAACAATGTGGTAACACATGCAGACACGAAGAGAGACTTGAATCTTTATCCTTCCATCCTATTAAATCACACTAATAATTATTATAAAGACGAAAGTTTGTGAGTGTGTATGTGTGTGTGTTTATATGTTTGTTCACTTCACGCTCAAAAGACTGGACCAATTTTGATAAAATTTTGTATGGAGGTAGCTGACACCCTGGATTAACATATAGGCTACTATTTTTATCCCGTTATTCCCACGGGATCGACATTTATAAGGGTGAAACTGAGTGACGGTGCTAGTAGTTTATCACAAAGTCGCCAAAATGTCTGTACGCCCATAAATTCTGAAGGACTGCACCAAATTGGATAATTATTTTTTCTTGCGTTCGGTATTGCCAGGACAAGGTTTGTATGAAAGAACATTTCGGAGATTCAAAAATTGCACACGTGCGAAGCTGGGGCGGGCCGCTAGTTTAATAGAATACAATAGGTACAATAAATACACTTCAATTTAAAAAATACCTAGAAATATTTTACCGGATTGTGGCACTGCTAAAAGCGTGTGGGATTTTTTTAGTTTTACTGTTAACAACGCATTAATGCAGCATAGTAATAATCTTTAGATAATAATCTTTAAATCGACTAGAATCAATTCTATTTGTTGTAATTTCTGACGTTCAAATGTGCCTTTTATATGCCTATTTGAAATAAATGCTTTGACTTTGACTTTAGTGTTGCAAGACCTACTCTATACATTTCCGTAGGCCAACATTCACAACCGCCCATTCTCAAACAAAGCTGTTGATACAAAACATTCTTTCGAGCAAGTTTTCAGCCACAATCGGAGCAATAAGTCTGATTCATGCCATATCAGGTACAATCAGAACGGGACCGCTATATGCAGGTATGCTAGGATCACTTATTAAACGTCTACATTATTTATGTCCTTACAGATTCGGTCTAATTGTAATGTGCGCAGACTTGTGCCGATTTATCAGTAGCTCTGTGCGAGAATGTTGGTGGGGTGGAGTCGGTGTTCGTTGTAAAGAATTTGGTAATTAATAAAATCTAATGACAGTTGCATAAAAATGAGGTTATTCTCTTTTTAAATTGTTGCTAACGTAAATGGTTGGAGATACCGATATACAATTATATTCTACAATGTTTAGAGTGCAACTAGCTTCATCTTTTTGACCGACCGAAGTCTTCACAATTCAAATTGCCTGTAATTAGTTTATTTGAAATAAATGCTTTGAGTTCAGAGGTCATTTCCTGATTAATTACAAACTCATAATTTTTATAATTCTTATTTTTTTTTCTGATATAAGTTTTTACGCAAATCTACTTCTATGCTGACAATAGAACTAACACAAAGCCAACAGAAATAAAAGATCGTGAAAGAAAATGGTTTTTACCATACTCGACAGACAACTTGGTTATTCCCCGTTTTCTAGAAAAGTAATAGTAAATTATATTAGCTTCGCAGCTACGTCAACGTCAATCATTTATAAAAATCTTTAGTCAATATAACCACTCTACACCTTTTTAGTCGCTGCATTGTCCAGTCATCTGATTGCACAGTCCAACAACTTAGGTGTACTATAAGCAATGCTATTTACAATACTAATATCATTTTACACCATTATTCATCCAAAACTCAACCCTATCTTCATTTCAATAGGTGCGTGTATGATTGATTTGTTTAAGTTTGTATACAACGTGTATAATTTACTAAACTGCTACTGACCTGTGTCATATTTTGAATCATATCTCATATTTTGAAACAAAATATGAATTTTCTTGGAACTCTTTCAAAGGTTGCATTGAATATTTATTTAAATATTTTGTAATAGAAACTACAGTAACACTTAACGATTCAATTTGTAATATTTGATCTAAAATGCATTTAGAAGAGTAAAAATTGTTCCAAACTGCAAACGTCAGAGCATGAACACCAAAATACAGTCAGTTTATCCATACTAGAACTGTCAGACATCAGTATATTTATTTATTTATAAATCCTTTCCTCACTCTAAACATTAACTGTACCATAAAACGAATTCCCAACAAATGTAAATTAATACTAAGTGTTTTAGAAAGGGTATTTCTATCTGTTTTCACCGCGGTACAGATAGCAAGAGACGCGTATGGTAGTAGCGTCAGCAAAACAAGCGGGCAGTGCGTGCGTGAGATAGTAACACGCAAATAACTTGCCGTACGAGATTAGACAGCGAATAGCGGTTTATGTACGGTCAGCAAAATATGTTTAGTGCTTTTGTTTTGTTTATGATTGTTTACTTTTCGACACGTGCATTGTTTGGCTATTTTTAGGAAAAATTTAAATTTGAAGGCCTGGACAAAGTGAAATTTTATTAGTAGGTAACTAGCTGCGCCCCGCGGTTTCACCCGCATACGTTTTGATCCCGTGGGAATATCGGGATAAAAAGTAGCCTTAAATTTTATCAAAACTGGTCCAGCTGTTTGAGCATGAAGAAGTAACAAACAGTATCTTTCACACAGCCAGTCAGTCTTTCATCGTTTCTTTGGTCTTCTCCTACTCTTAAAGCCATCCACATTTATACTCAAAACATTCCTCACGACATTATCGAAATACATACCTATAAAATAACAACTAAAAATTTAATTTATCAAAACCATATCATCTCCTTTACTACCCTGAATGGACTTGATACTAAGTAAGGATCTTACACATTCAATTCCTAAAAGGGTAATCGAAACTGCACGCTGAACGAATGTGGTACTCGAATACCGATTAGGAACATGGAGGAATAATCGTAAGACTTGTGCGAGATAAAGATTTGAAGCTGAGAGGCTTTTATACAAAGTGCAAACACTTTTGCTGCGCAGTTGTACATTTACAGGACATAATGTAAAAAAAAAAATTGAATTTGTGTGAAATTATCTTCTGACTGAAAAATAAACCAGAAGTTGTGAATCAGTCTCAGTCTCTCTCGGTTGGTATTTTTTGTGAGTTGCCAAATACTTAGAGATACGCTAATATTCAACTAAAAGTCATAATTTTGATAACAGTGATATTCAAATTCCAGTTAAATATGACTTGAATACACGACAAGCCAAATCAAAATCATTTCAAGTGCCACGCAAAAATAACTTTTATGGTAGGCGTACTGCTTCCTTCACAATACCCAATATACTAAACCAAATACCTGTAGACATTAGAGACTCAATGAATAGTAAAAACATAAAGCGTAAGCTGAAAGAACATTACATCAACTCTATTTTAACTTAACTGTTAATAGCGCGTTGGTCAAACCTCAGGCCATGGCATGCTAGGACAGACCCCAGAAGTCTAATAGTGTGCTTTGTTTAAGTATAAGAAACTTGTAATTTATAAAATAAAATGCAGATAACTATAAGTTAAGGCTGGACTGGCTGTTGTTTAGAGGACAATCCTTCCCTATTATAATAATGGAGCCAAGCGCAGATAAGTTAGGACGAGACTGGCCGTTGGTCTAGTGTGACAATCTTTCCCAATGATGGTTATGTACTCGTAGCAGAGTAACACCCCATCGCTCTTGAAAAAAAGACTGACTATTGACAAAGCTGAAACGTCTCTAAGCGTGTATTTACCCGGCACACCCAAATTCATCGAATCAGAACAGTCTATGAGCAGTTTCAAATAATTACCTCGTACGAGCTAATTACTCTGTTACTGCAGAGTAATTAGCTCTAGTGGGTGCCGGTAAATTCAAGCTTAGAGACGTTTCAGCTTTGTCAACTTACAGTCTGTCTTTTTTTCAAGAGTGGTGGGGCATTACTCTGCCACGACCACATAACAATCATTGGGAAAGATTGTCACACCAGACCAACGGCCAGTCTCGTCCTAACTAACTTATCTGAGCTTGTCTTCATTTGAAGGAAAAGCACCAAAAATTTAGTAATCCAAGAAAATAATTGTCAGACCCTCCACACCCGACATCCGTAAGTAATTCCTAACCCACGGATGCCTTACCATGCGTACCGTACCCATTACGCGCACATACGGACCAGATTAATGAACAATTCATGTAGTATAATCCTACTTGTCGTTGTTGGCGTGTGTCGATAGCTGTAATGCATGGTATGTGCACAGCTACCATGTGAGATACTTCCTTGATCGTTCGTAGGAAGCTTAAGAACCACTTGGTTCTATTACGATTTTCTTTTGAGAATTATGCTTTAGTGGTCATAAGCACTGCTGTTGAGTAAGAGGACCTTCTTTTTTTTCAGGATAGGTAATCATCAAATGACCCCTCCCGCTCTGGGTGGAGCGGAAAGGAGTGTCAGACTCTTACTGACTAAACCCACCCGTGTTCCTTCCTTAGCCCTTTATGTTCTGGGCTAGCGGTAACCCTTTCGGACAATCCCGCTGACCGAGTAAGGGTGCTTTAAGAACTGCTTGGTTCTATTACGATTTTCTTTTCAGAATTATGGTCTATTGGTCACAAGCACTACTGTTGAGTATGGGGCCCTGGGTTCAATATCCACGTCGGGCTAAGTGTTACTGGATTTTTTTACTCGGATTTGTTCAGTAGCTGCCCGGATACCGATTTGTGCCCGGTTATAACTGGTGTAATGTGGGTGTACTATAGGTACACCTCTGCCTCACCCTTCAGCGATGGCGATACATATGTGTTACGGCCGCGAATCATATTTTAATCAACGGACAACTTAATACTGACCAGCAAATTGCAAAAAACGTAAAAAAAAATAATTTTGCGGGCTACCATGGCGTTTTCGCCTTAACTATAGCAAGAACTCTAAAATATTCTATTTGCGTACACAGACACACACCTTAGATATAAGGTGTATCTGTGTGCTAATGATGCAGACACACATTGGCGCTCATTAATTTTAACATTAAAGTACCTATCGCCGGAAGTTTTTAAGATCGGAAGATAGATCATCTATTAGACAGCGATCATCTGTCAGCGTTGGCCGGTTTGCGTGCATGTGACGCATTACTTTCCCCCCATCTTGTTTTGTATTTTGTGTTTGTGTTCTTTTTCTGCGTCATGTTTGCCGCAAATAAACTCTTTATCCTTCTTTTTTCGAGCCAGTTTCTGAATGTCTAATCTTTCACTGGTTAATTAATCCGCGGTCAAACCTTAAGAGGAAATGCGGTCTGAGTGACTTGGAAAATCCTAAGTAAAAAGTCGTAATTCGAGGTTTGGCTCTCGCCTATTTCCTCCTCTAATATTGGACCAATTTAAAAGATATTTCATTAACTGAATAAAAAGGATATGCTCTTATACTGTGTCTCTATGTTTTCTTTTTTCAGTCATAGTTGTCAAATTTGTACACTAGAGCTCTGTTGACAGCGATTTAAATCGGCGTTTTTTAAGGGTTCTAGTGCTTATAAAAATAATGTATCATCAAAAAGGAAAACATAGGGACATATAAGTAGTTAATATTTATTATTCTGTAAAAAATCATTGCTTTATGGTTAATCGTAAACAGGCGAGAGCGTTTCTATGGAGAAACGACCACCCACATTTCCTCTTAAGTTGGTTGGGTAGGTTATGACAAATTGACCCAAATGGCAACAACCATTTAAAACACTTGAAAAAGACTTGGCTACAAAAAAGCCGGATTACAATCACATTTATGAACAAAAAGAAAATAACCTTCTATAAAAACCCCTATCTGTCCCTACATCTTCAATAAAATGTCACCAATAACGTCACACAACATTGCACTTACAACGTAAAACCTCACAAACATCGTATTACACACATCAACGCCATCAAATTCCCGGTTATAGGGTAACGTTATCATCCCAAGGGGTTTCCGTTTTCCCCCTCGTATTATCACTTATCACACATTACGTTAAACGTTTACGTAACAGTTAGCGTTACGGTAAACGTTCACTGCGTACGTGGTTGTGGGAAATTAATTGTGTGCTGAAGAGATTTCAGTAATGGGTTGAACAATGTGTTTACGGGTTTACTTATGGTGTCTACGTGTGTTTATGTCTTTGTCGTTAAGAGGAAATGCGGGTGGTTGTTTCTCCATAGAAACGCTCTCGCCTGGTTTCATTCTGATTAATGACTATAAATCTTTATAAATTTTTATAAACTTTCATAAATAAATTTTTATAAATCTTTAATAAATATAATATAATAAATCATAAATATAATATATAATATAATAAATAATATAATAAATAAATTTTATAAATAATAAATAATATAATAAATAATATAATAATAAATAATATAATAAATCATAAATAAATTTTTATAAATCTTTATAAACTTTTATAAATTTTTCTTTTTGATGATACATTATTATTATAAGCACTAGAATCCTTAAAAAATGCTCAAAATAGCCAACAGAGGCCTAGTGTACATTGACAATTATTTCTGAAAAAAGAAAAACATACGGACACAGTATATATCCTTCTTATTCAGTTTATGAAATATCTTTTAAATTGATCGAATATTGGAGGAGAAAATAGGTGAGAACCAAACCTCGAATCACGACTTTTTACTTAGACTTTTTCAAAAGTCTCTTCGACCGCATTTCCTCTGTGTGTTTATGAAGTTTGTTTAGTAATTGTCTGCCGTTCTTTATTGGCAATAAATGCCGTTATAACTATGCCTTCACGCCTTCCAATGGGGTAGGCAGACACTACAATACGCAACTTGCTATGATCATAGCATACTCTTT
The DNA here is from genome assembly GCA_927399505.1 of Luperina testacea. Taxonomy (NCBI): domain Eukaryota; kingdom Metazoa; phylum Arthropoda; class Insecta; order Lepidoptera; family Noctuidae; genus Luperina; species Luperina testacea. Next base: position 4,823,810 of record OV656774.1, read on the forward strand.
TTGCTTCATTTACGTTTATACATCTGGTCATATGCACACCTGACGCCGATTGCGAGTATTACGCACCTGAACTTTCTGAACTTTACTTTTTGTTCGTCTAGAGCCTCCCCTCCCGGCTTTTCCACTCACATCTACCATACATAATCAGCCGATATTTTTCCCACTGCTGAGACGCAGGCCTCCTCGCTGTGAGAGGGAGTGGGCCGTAATCCACCACGTGAGCCCAGTGCGGGTTGGTAGATGTCACATCTCTTCGAATTTTTGGTTCTAGGACATGCCGGTTTCCTCACGATGTTTTCCTTCACCGTTTTGAGAGCAGTGGTGATGAAATAATTTACACAAAGTAAAGCACATGATTGTCTGGATTCGAACCTACGACCTAAAACTCGTAAGTCGCGGCTGTTACCACTGGGACACCAGTGCTCTGCCTTCACATCTAACTTACATAATTATTACTAAAAATAATTAAAACCGTTCCTTGTTACCGTGCCTTTTTCTGATTACTATTGAATAGGTTTTATTGTTTCCTGTAAATAATAATCACCTCACTTCAGAACCACCTTTACTGTGAATACAAGAAGTGCTCTTGATAAATAAGTTTTCACAGAATTCCCACCGGAGGCGTCAAGCAGCCTGATGTGTTTCGTCGATGCGTGGGAGTTTCAGTGCCTTAGGCATCTTCTGGGCACGCTAGTTCCATCATAGAACTCATCTATCGCTTTCCATCAGGCGTTATCGAGGTAAAGAGCGGGCGGGTCCATTCAGCAATAAAAAAAATATAAAAAAAGAATAATTTTATCAGCAAGGTACGACCCCACAAAACAAAGATGATATTATAAAACTGATAATTATAAAAAATCTACCCAAATACACACTTTAATATCTTCTACTGCCTTTTAATACTGATCCATGAAGGAGACACCTCGACCCCATACAGGATGACCTATAGTTCAGGGGTCGATACTTCATTAATGTAACATGTACAGACGCCAGCACATAAATCTGTCAAATTTTTTTAATAGATTTTCAACTTTATCGCTAAAGCATAAGGTTCAAAGTTGATTGGGAAAATTTGACAGTTTTGGGTAACTTGATGTGCTGGCGTCTGTACAGCCGATTAATTCTGTTCAAATCTAACGGTGAAAACATAGGTGAAGTGAAGCTTGAAGTGAGCTTTCAATATAGTGTCAATCCCTATCATCAAGTGCGATGACAGCTCACTTCACATATGTTTTTCATGGTGAAATTATTGCAGAATAAACCGTCTGAAGTTTCGCAAATAAATTACTATAACTAACATCAATAAGTTACGATGGACCCAAAAACAATTGCACATCTACCAAACAAATAAAAAAACAAGCCAACGTCAGCGAACATGAAAATAAAGCAACAAAACCAACAACACAAATTGATACACAAAACTCACTCTTTACCATAAACCAAACACAAAATAAAACCTCACTCACATGTGCCCATAAATCCATATCACATTTATGAGCTCACTATAATGCTCTTGAAAGAGGGTAGTCTGAAATTTATTCGGTGTGGGCCCCGTAAAACAAAAGTACGACGTAAATTGCCTGCCATGGGCCCCTACACGTTGGCCTCGGCTTTTCCAGACATATGAGAAAACATTTTCCGTGTAGGATTTGGAAGATGCTCTACTTTGTTATTTTGAAATATTGGTTGTACCCGTGGTTTTGCTCGCTTATTTTTTAATGATATTATGTATTCTGACTTTCCCCATGTCGTTTTACATTAGTATTTTAATTTCATATTTTGTTTGACTTTATTTTGCTGTACACGAGTTATTTTTAATTGCGACTGATTCGCAATTCCTTTTTTTAATATATATAAGTTGGTTGCTATACTTGCCAAATTTTCAAAAATTTATTTACTACTTTATTGTATTTGCAATTTTTTTAATTGTTTATATTTTATTGTACACCAAAAATAATAACAAAAAATACATTTACCACTATAAAACATACAATGAGCGGCCTTATCGCTTTTTGCGATCCCTTCCAGGCAACCTTGAAATCATCATCATTTGATAATGACAATGTTAGTTGTTCAAAACTATTAATATAGTTTTGTTACAAACTCCATCCATAGAGACCATAATTATACTAGAGTCATCGTAATTATAAGACTCACATATACAAAAAAAACAGTGGCACTCCGGGAGTGCCGACAGAAGTGAAAACTTGAACAATTACGTGTGTATTTTGTGAATCGTCTTATAAACAAAACACGCGCGGTACCGACTATGGCCATCCGTCTTACGAATTTTCGATCAGGCCACGTGTCCTGACGCGAGTTTAACATTTTTTACCCATTACAAAAAAAGTGTATAACGCCGCTAAAGAAGTTTTCACTTCAAAAAATAACTCACGTAGAGCATTTTACCTAATATACTGCGTACAGCGTTTAACCCTACGGGCAGCCACCTGTTGAGTTCATACGACAACCCATATAACGTGTCTACGTCACCCCTACGCTACCCATGGAACACACGTATAGGCCAAACCGGGACATTTTCGTCGCTCGCGAAAATTCACCGGGACACGAGAAAAGCCGGGACTCGGTTAAGGAAAATTGACTTCATTTTATGTGGTCGCTGAAGGGTTTATTTATTTTGTCGGCGGTACCGGTAGGGTTGAGTTTATTTTCGGTTTGGGTTGCTTGTTTTTCGGTGACGATGTGTGGTTTTTGAATATGCATGTGGAAGTGAGTGCTTCTTAATTGGGCGTGATGTGTGGAGATTTTACTCATTGGTTGATGCATATTCAATATTTTCCACCCTGTTTTATTTATATAATAAGATCATCATTAAAATTCGCAAAGGGGAATGGAACATATCAGCTTCAAAACCTATAAATCATAATTAAAAGTCATTTATTTAAATTAGGCTGAGAATCAGCACTTTTTGAACGTCAAAATTACAAAAGACAGTCGCCCAAAACCACCACAAAGAAGAAAACAATATGTTTATAAGAAAATAAGTTTTAAATTTATTGTGCAGCTAAAGTCAGGGCCGTCTTTACCCGGGGGTGCAAGAGGTGCGCGGCACCCAGGCGCAAGGTCTTAGGGGGCGCAAGCCGATCAGGTCATTACTAATCACTCATTATAACCGCAACGCTCCAGCGCTGTAACCGCACGTCACCGCCTCGAAAAAATCCCTTGGAAAAAATTAGTGGAAATCTGAAGCTGATTTTCGCACCCCGGCGCCCAATATGGTTAAGACGGCCCTGGCTAAAGCCTTGTCCATTTAAAACTAAATTACATCGAAATCTCAGAAATCAGCTCACTAACCAGCGGTGCTATTCTGTAAAAATCTCATGATAACTTAGGTGAAGTGAGCGTGGAGTGAGCTGTCAATAGTGTCAATTCCTAGCAAAAACAAACTCACTTCACCTAAGTTTTCACGGTGAGATTTTTACAGAATCGACCGGCTGCACACTAATTGCTTCTATCAATCATATTCTGAATAATTTTGAAGAAAATTGCTAATCCATTGCTTCATATGCTCGAAAAATTTGTCTGCTCAATAACGTAAATAATGCAATTATTGTTGTGTAGCGGTATCTACAATGCCACATGCAAACAACGCGTCATACTGACGTCACGCAAATCCTGCATCGCGCAAGCAGAGTTTACCACGCAACTAGCATAGATACAACGGCCCGACATGAATCAACGGGCAGTTGCCCGCCAGACACAACACCCGTCTGGTCGGAGGATCCTCCTTTTTCTATAGAGTATGAGTGAACTTTACACCCTGTTCCTCATACCTCTATAGTTGTTAAACTGTCAAAATGGTAGCCATTGCTACTGTTGGTGTATTATGTTACCCCGTAGCGCCAAAATATCGGTAGCTTAACATAATTCAACTTATTAACCTTTTGACCGCCACAATCATGTCATAGATAACAAACCAAAATGTGCCCAGCACGCCACGGTTCGACTACATGATAGACTTTGACGCCGAGGACACGTTTTTGAATTTTTGGTGTGTGGCGGTCAAAAGGTTAAACTTAAAGTTTTGTCCAAAACGGCTGCCACTCATAAAACCTTAAATGTATAGTTGACATCGATGTTAACAAAAACACAGCCGGTCGATTCTGTAAAAATCTCACGGTGAAAATTTAGGTGAAGTGAGTTTGTTTTTTTTTAACGTGGAGAAATGCTCATGCATACTGCACTACCACGGGGAGATAGTGCAGTTATGTGGGACTCTAACCCACTAAAACTCCACGGTGTCCTCCTCTGCCGCTTACGGCGGGAACACGGGCACGAAAAAAAAAGAAAAGAAAAAAAAGTGAGTTTGTTTTTAATAGGAATTGACACTATTGACAGCTCACTCCACGCTCACTTCACCTAAGTTTTCACGGTGAGATGGTTACAGAATCGCACTGCAGTAAGACCAAACCCCTTAAAGTGTCACGTTTCCGAGATATTTACTTTCAAAGTTGGTTACGTGACATCCATATTGTTTTAATTTTCGTACATTTTGTTTACACTCACAATGTTTGAAGTAAGTAAAGTCAAAGCATTTATTTAAAATAGGCGCATAAAAGGCACTTTTGAACCTCAAAAATTACAATAAACTTTAAATGTGTAGTTCAAAAGCGTCATCATCATCTGCCTAGCCTTTTCCCAACATTTTTGGGGTCGGCTTCCAGTCTAACCGGATGCAGCTGAACACCAGAATTTTACATGGAGCGACTGCCTATCTGACCTATACAACCCAGTTACTGGGTAATACGATACCCCTTGGTAAGACTGGTTGTCAGACTTTCGGGCTTCTGACTACCCATAACGACTGTCAAAGATGCGCGAATGACAGCCGGGACTGACGGCTTAACGTGCTTTCCGAGGCACGGAGGGGTCTCGTTATGTAAAGATGATCACCCATCCAGAGAGCAACCGTGGCAAGCGTAGCTTAACCGGTTCGATCGACCAGTGCGACTGTTATTATTAAAGCCACGAAGCCCCTCGTGTGTTCAAAAGCGTGAAAACTTAAAATGATATCTAATATTACTGTATTTCTTAAGCATTCCGCTCCACTGACTCTCATTCCGTCTGAATCAATTATGATAAATCATCTTCAAACATATTATTAAACCGCTCCATATCTCCCGATCTTGATGACAAATCGATTAGGACGCGCCGAGTGTATCATTGCGCCAGTTATCTGAGCCAGTTGTAAAAGTCACCGGTCTGAGCCAGCAACCTATGTATGTTATCTGTTACTACAATCTTTAGACTCGATATGTCATTACCATTCGTGTTTTAGTTAAGACTTTGCAATTTGTTTCTCTTTTCACTATTTCATTCACGTGTGAAAAAGTTCACAGAAAGATCAAGAGAATCAGCCTATAGTTTTCCCACTGCTGGGACACAGGCCGCAATCACCATCATCATCATAGAATATTATTATAAAAAAATTTTAACGGACCAAGTACCTACCTACATTGTCATATCTTATAAAAATAGGTACTGTTATCATATTGCTGCCACGCTTAAATAGAATGAACTTCTATAAATTACTGGCAGCTTCTATACAGTTTCAATATATTCATATGCTTTCATTCCATCCCAAATTGAGTCCTAGTAAACGTACAGAATAGTTAACAATTTTGTACAATTTCTTCAACCCTCGACGTATTTTCATTAAGACATCTCAAGTAATATTAAGCTGCTCTAATTGTGACCCTTTCCAAAAGCATTTTTTATAAGCTTGCAGCAGTGGAACATTGCAGACTATAACCCTCCACCTCTGGAACTCAAACCTTTTATGTGTGTGAGAGGTATTAGGCTGGCTGCTACGCGGGCCCAGTAAGGGTTGATAGATCAAGTCAGATGTCTTTTTGGTTCTAGGAAACACATACATAAACTCAAGCCGTCTTGCCATAAGGGTAGGTAAAAATTACAGACTTACAATACTCCCTAATCTTTTTGCTTCGTTTATGTTCATACATCAAGGAAAAGGGAGAGAAGGTTCTAGAAAACACCTTTCTGCATAATCATCATCTACCAAGCCTTTTCCCAACAATATCGGCTTCCAGTCTAACCGGATGCAGCTGAGTACCAGTATTTTACATGAAGCGACTGCCTATCTGACCTCCACTACCCAATCACTGAGTAATAGAATACCTCTTGGTAAGTCTGGTTATGATAAATGATAAATGATTTTATTTTTGTAAGTAGGTTTGCACAGACACTTTTACACGTCAATCATATATTTTTTAAACTAGATGAGGACGGCGTTTCCTGTCTGACTACTCTGAGAAGAAAGGCCGAAACAAACTCAGAGGTCATAGTCTCTTTTAAAGTCCAGACATAATCTTGGTCAGGTTATATGAAGACCATGTAGGTCGATGTGTGAGATGGTCTTTTGAGGAAAGAACCACACAGATTGGGAGGACCTGTCCAGTCAGTGCACGCATTTGTCAGAAATCGTGCAGATCAATTCAAGACTTAAGGAGATCAACGATTCGACGAACAATACCATAGAAAGGACATTTGGGTAGGCCACATAAATTACTCAAACTGCCAGACCATGGAGAGAATAATAAAAAAATATAAAATGAATAAAATAAATGACCCACCCGTCTTCACATTCACAATAATTTAAATAATGTAGTACTTTACAAAGTAAGCAAATGTCATTGTTTTAAAAAAAAAAATCATTAATGTCAATGTGTATATTATAAAAAAAAAAACAACAAAAGGTTGTCAGACTTTCGGGCTTCTGACGACCCGTTACGACTGTCAAAGATTCACGATTTTCATAACACCTTTTTACGTATCACACAATGCAATACAATTCCGTAACATAGGTACTGATTCTATTTTTATTCCCCCACACGTCGATGTTATAATGGGTCTATAAAATATTCCTCTCAGAGTTGAAGGCACGAGCTTCCACCGTTCATTCATGACATCTAGGCGACCCTTCACCTCTACCTACACGTAGTAATAAGACGTCGTTTAACGCTCCACACACGTTGTGTATTCGTGACTTTTGGGCGCTTTCTGGGTTGGTTTAATGGATGAGCTGATGAGAACAGCTTTGATAAGTTTGAGACAATCCTGTTCAATTTGTTGGGGTTCTTTGTAAGGCTCTGCATCGATTGTGTTCTCTTTGGCAAAATGTAAACAATAAAAAACTAATATCTTATTCCCTGATATCTTGTTAGCAGCTTCAAAAAAACTTTGACCCCGCTTCTGCCGTGCTAAGCTCAAAAGCGGTATATCAAAAATATTTGTAAAGTTGATTTTTGTGGCATCGGATAGCTTAAATAAATATGCATCCAATGAGCTAAGCCAAATAGCGGTATCTTAATAATAAAGTTCTTAGAAAAGTGTTCCCTATTTCAGCTTTACCTCGAATCACTGAGACAATAAAAGCAAAACTTCAATTTTCTCGAAACTAGCTTTTCCTAAGATACCGCTTTTGCGTTTAGCACGGCAGTCTTGAAACTTAAACTCTAACTCCAAAAGACCAGAGGGCTGGCCTATTTTTGGGCAAAGAATCAGCATTGCCATACAACGTGGCAATGCTGCCAGCCTTTTAGGTACTTTTCCTGTTGACAGTGATGTGGACGAATATTTTCATGCCCTTTGATTATTTCCCCTCCTTTATATATACATGTGCATATTATTATTTGAGGCTGTAAGCCTTTTTTTAAAAAAAAAAAAACGTTGCCCCACACTAGGAATTTCTCCCGTATTGTGGGTGAAAATTAAATAAAAAATTTCAATGACAGAACTCCAAAAGACAGTTTTTCTTTTTTGTACCTACAATGACATAAGTTCTCTGTGATCCTCACTCAATTCCATAAAAATCTTTTCTTCGAAAATTACACTAATAAACTCCCGAACTATATCCTCGAATCGAAACAAATCGCTAAAGACTACAAATTAGGCCACACCAAATATCTCGGAGCCTAGTTACTTAACCCGACCGCACACGTCGTAGGTACCGCACTAATTCTAATGACGTTATTATGAGAAATGTGATTATATGGATTATATTATAATGTATGTCAGAGTAATGTATGGGAGAGGCATTTCGATTGTGTAGTGTGATGAAGTAGTCTTGATAGTGTATTGTGTTGCAATCTACTTTTGTTTAGTGTTATTATATTTATATATTTAACTTATGTACACACGTCTAAAAGGCAAGTAAAAAGGAACAGAAAAATACGTACGAAGGTGACGCTTATTTCTAAAGAAATATTTTCCAGCATTCCTCTTCCTGCGATAGGAGAAGAGACAAAAAGAAATATAGACAACGTTTGTAAGAACAGAAGGGAAATAAAAATACATAATCAAAAATAATTCTCTAATTTAAATATAAACATACTATATTAAAATATAATTACGTACATACATACTTTCTTTTATGGTAATGGATCTTGTCAAGAGGCTATCTTTTTTGGTACTGTCTGCCCGACTTATGGGAATAAACTCGCCCCTTATCAGTACATTATTAGTACTCTTAAACGTAACTAAAAAGATGTGGGTTTTATGCTTCTGCCTTTCTTTTTGAGGTGTGATGTTGTGTTGTGTTATTTCTAGCCGTAATTTAAATTAAATAAGTTTTAATAAGTTGGTAATGAGGACATTTTGGTTAACAACGAACCTTTCAAATATTTAATTTGAGGTTTTTTTTTGAAACTAAAGAAGTTTATACATTTAAATTAAAAAAATACAAAGTCTTAACGCAAACGAATAGTAATAATATTACAATATCTGAACGAATCATTAACCATCACTTGTTAACACTTCAAAACAAACAACAATGCAAGTATCAAAACCGCTCCCTCCAACTACAGATGCTATCAAACTCATGCGCGTACGCTAAGCAAAGATCAAGCGGTCGCCACGTAAATGTAACTTACTGTCACCGGCCCATCTCAAATGTTCCCACAATCGATCATCACGCACTTATCTCAAACTTAAAAGGCTTTATCTAGTAACTGTTTATCTATAAATAGTTCATAAATAGAGCTTTATAAGACTGATTTGGAGTAAGTATAAGTAGGTAGTTATAGACTGCGTTGATGATAGTTAAGTAGGTAAGTGATCACGTGACATCCTTCTAAGTCTGGTCATCCTTCTAAATTAGAAGGATGTTGGTTAAGGGGACTACGTGACCTACATCGCGGTCTCTGTCGGACTGCATAGAAAAGAAAAAGAAGCACGATGACGCAACGCCGCTGGTAAATTAATTGCAAAATATGAAGCAATTTTCTATTTACAAAAAATCTATTGTATGGACTAAACACTAGTGCTTTAATATATTGCTTGTAGAATAATCTGACAAAAAAAATCAGATATGTATATTAGTATGGTCTTTATTGTGAAAAGAAAGTTTTTAGAGGTGTTTTCATGATTTTTTTCTATCGTAGATATCAAATTAGTTGTATTATGTTTTCAACACACTATCTACCTAGCATATATCCTGAAGAATATCATATATGTTTCTGATTTTGTACTGTACCTGTATTAACAAAAAATAATGGAGGACGAAAGTTTGTATGGAAGTTTGTTATCTTTGCCGATGGAAAACCCCCTCTATAACAGCTTGTAAGCTAATAAATCTCAAAGATTTTGTCGCATTCACTGTCACTCCCATCAAATAACGTAGTCTCAAAAACAATCTTTTGTTTTAAGTTCCGGGTTATTGAACTGATGCTACTGTTTCTACATCAAAGCAAAAACGATGAATAACATGTTTATTGTGCTATTAATCTTTATTAATCCATTCCCTGTCCCATGAATCACATATGATTCATGTTGATTGTTTAACTATTGTGTCTACTTTGTGGATAATAAACATGATATTTATTTATTTAATACTTCAAGCACATAAATGTATAGAGGCGGACTTAAGGCGAAAGAGCCAGGGTAGCCCGCGAAATTCATTTTTTTTTAGGTTTTTTGCAATTTGCTAGTCAGTATTAAGTTGTACGTTGATTAATATATGATTCGCGGCCGTAACAAATATGTATTTACAGAATTATAATCATTAAAGTCATCAACACAACTCTCTAAGACCACGTAAGTCCAAAGAATAACTGTTTCATGAAATACATATTTGTTATGGCCGCGAATCATATTTTGATCGACGTACAACTTAATACTGACCAGCAAATTGCAAAAAACGTAAGTAAATTTGAATTTCGCGGGCTACCTTAACACTTCCCCCTTAATGCCATAGGCATAAAAATAAAAAATAATAAAAAAAATATATAGGTAATAATATATTATTAATATATAATAATAAATTATTGGTGCTAAATGCCCTTCTGGTTGCCAACCCTGAATGTGATCTGTTTACGGATGAATCGATTAAAATTATGCGTATATGTATATGTCTGGAGTTCTGTAAGAGAAAGTATGCATGGGAGTCCACAGTTCCATGTTAGTTTTAAATTATATTATTGTGAACGTAATTATTGTCTCTATTATAATTAATGTGATTGGTGTTTTACCGTTTTAATTAACTATAAATAAATAAATAATTCGCCCTATTTTTCTAAACCTATTCAATTATACTGCTTTCGTTTTGAGTAGGTATGTAATTGTTTATTAATTTCTGTAAAGTGACTGAGTCGACCAAGCGTAGTCCATTTTCCTTTAGAATACAAAGAAAAGTAAACTTTTATTACAGACAGGAGTCCATAGGGTTAGAAACCATCTTACTTCAGGTGAATGCGCAGTTGTAGACCGCGAAATTCATTTTTCTTACATTTTTTGCAACTTTCAGGTCAATGTCAGGTTATACAACCAAACTTGATCAAAATATGATTTGCAACTTATAACAGGTACATATTTACAGATTTAAAATCATTAGAATCATTACTACATCTTTCTAAATCAGATTTGTTGCAAGAACAAATCTCTTATGAAAAAGTGCTTAAAAGTGCATCACAAATAACATATACGTTTAAAATTCAGCGTGGAGATGACTTATCTTATTCTATAAACTAAAATAGCGTGCTGAAATTCTGAAAAAAAAAAACCAAAAAAAAAATTAATATACAGTTCAGATCAAAAGTTCACACCGCGTGCAACTTACTTCAAAGCATTTCTTGTAAAATCTAAGTTTTTTGTAAAACATGACTGTTTTCCACTTTTTACACTAGTTTCAGTAGCAAAAATATATTATGTGGTACAGTTAATTATCTATGCGTTGAAGCTGTTTTTCTTCAAAACATATTGTCAATATTTTTTGTCAAAAAATATGTTTTTGTTCCGTTTTTGTTGTGGATTAACAGATAACGTTTTATGTGACAGTATTGTGGCTTGCTTGCAAAAAATTATATCTCGGTGAGATAATCAATTTATTTTGAGAGATATTTTTTTTCTGTTTCTTATTATTTATTATTGCAAAAGATATCCAGGTATGCTGTTATAATTATAGAATACGACTTATACATTTTCTTGTCATCAGCATCGTCATCATTTAGCTGAAAGACGTCTCATTGGTTATAGGCGTCCCCCAAGCATCGCCACATGGACCAGTGCCCTGCGGTTTCCCGCGATCTTTACAGGCCATCTGCTCTCCTTGCCAACCCACGTTGTGCCTTCTGGTATGCGGTTGCCACTCCAGACTCCAGAACCTACCTGATTCCTGAAATTACAAGATTTCATCTAGTTTTACCTAGCATAATGGTGGTGACCAACCCCATGCTTTTTGATAACCATAAGTTAGAATACAAAATAGCATGCACTACAGATTATACTATCTCTAAAATTAAAACCTTAATCTCCAACCATCATCATCTACCTAGCCTTTTTCCAACTATGTTAGGGTCGGCTTTCAGTCTAACCAGATGCAGCTGAGTACCAGTATTTTACATAGAGCGACTGTCTGACCTCCACAACCCAGTCACTGAGTAATACCTTTTGGTAAAACGGGTTGTCAGACTTATGGGCTTTTCACGACTGTCAAAGATCCACGAATGACAGCCGGGCCCAACGACTTAACGTGCTTTCCGAGGCACGGAGGGCTCGTGGTACGCAAAGATTTTATTCTTAAAAAACTTAAGAAAATTAATTTCGTTGTCACCCATCCACGGACCAACGGCGGCAAGCGTACAATGCGTGCCACGAAAGATGAGACGACCCCGCCTCCCCCGCTCTTTCCGCCGCCCCTATGACGTCCGGTCCCGTCCCGCACTGACCTCATACCGGTAAAGATACCTAAAATCGTGTACTGCGCATGTCAAACCACGTGGTGTGTCAAGTCTCATCTTTCGTGGCACGCATTGTACCTTCACCTCGACACCAAAAACAAAATAAAAAAACGTACCTACCCAAACATCACACTCTCATAAACGCTGTTTTCAAATGCGGTTCACGAGATCAGCATAAATTATTATAAGTTGTTCTATAAAAGAATAACACAAACAATTATTGAGCTATTTTATTTTGTTTATTTTAAATAAACTACCATAAAATAACCATGATAATTATGATTATTTTATGGTAGTTTAGTTTATAAGTAATTTGATGAACTGAATTACCTACCCACCAAATTATTTCAAACTCAAACTGAAAGCATTTATTTCAATTAAACCATTTACAGGCACTTTTGAATTGTCAAGAAATCGGTCAGTCAGAAAATATGAAGCTAGTTGGCCATTCCAAAGCGTAGGTACCTATGGAGAAGAACAGGCAAGAAACTCCATGGACACTCTTTTTAAATTATATTTTACAAAAATATTAGTTGCATCATTACTTTTGATTTTAAAATTATATAATGTGAGAACGATGTAAAAAATTAAGAAAGACGTACGCGTTAAAAGCGTCCAGAGTACAACAAATAGTACTTAACGAACAACACTCCAAAAATAAATTAATTAAAAATAAGCCGAGGCAGCTAAGTGATGACCAGCCCCAACTGACGGCGCCCGTTCACGAACATGACGCATAAATCAGCACCATTCAGCTCAACCATTTGGAAGGGAGCTAAATGATCCAACAAACACGTCACCGTCAGAGAGACATTTGAGTGAGCATGACATACTATCAGCTGCCAAATTTATTTGCAGACTACCTATCGCTTGCAGCATGCTCTAGAAAATTGTACACTCCAGAACAAAAAGGCTAAACTCCAACCATTGTAATCAATTACAAAAATATCTTTGCCTCGTTACCAAAACAAAAAAAAAAGTAAAGCCCAAACATCACACTCTCATAAACGCTGTTTATAAATGCCCCCGTTCACGAGACTGGTACCAGCATCAATTATGGTACGTGGCGCTGGTAGCGACGTGGTGACGAGTGACAAGACGGCTTTAGATCATATCAAGCGATGAGGTACGTAAAGGGTGGTGCTTTTTTGGTTGCGGAACTTTAAATCGATAAGTTGGAATGCATTTCTCTTACAGTCGGTAATAGAACTCGAGAGAATGCGTTTCTGACACCTGAAGTGCGACAACTCTTAATAGCTAATAAAGATCAAATTCGCAAAACACGTATGAAACTGATAGATGTCAGAAACGCATTCTCTCGAGGGCCAGACTGTAAATGATAACAATATTCATGTATCTTTAATAATAATAATAGTTTGTTTATTTCCACTTCAAGACACAAAATCAGTGTGGCCCTGGCTCTTGTACTAGAAGGTCCTGTATCACAAGAGCCAGATCTTGTAATAGTGTTTTCTTTGCAATGCTACCCACGTAATTAAAACAAAAAAAAAACATATCATCGTTTTAACCCAACCTTTGGAAGGTACAGCCTTGTCACAAATCAATTTTAATTTTTGATTGTCCTTCTTCTATAGGCAAATTACTAAAGAAACGTTTTGAAAAAAAAATAGTATAAAAGTAACACTCTCTATCCTTTTCCAAGTATTTTATACTTATAACAGAAGTTCATACTGGCACTTTGTTGATTGGGAACAAACATTTTTGATTTCTGTGGATCTTCTCTTCTCTTCTTCTTATCTTATCTTCTTCTTCTTCTTCTTGGTTCTTCTTTTCTTAGAGTATCCTATTCTATTCTATTCTTATCCATATGTTCATTTCCTTCTTCACCACGTTATGATTTGCATAAATCCCCAAACCTTTTCTCACAGCCATCCACATTTTTCCACTACTATTTTTATTCACCAGCCTGTGTATAAATCCCGTTACACACTATCAGTTAGGATGCACAGCTCTTAGCTCCATTGTCTCAAGCTACAGGACAAATTAATGACCATCTATCTCATAAGTGCTTCTTTTTTGTTTTGTTTTATTTACGTGGGAATCTTAAGATGCGTTGCTCCTATTAATGTTCTTATTTAAGAGTAAATAATGATTGTTGTGGCCGATTGTGTGAAGAATTTAGACCCGTTTAACGATGCAAATGATCGATTTCCTTGATTTTTGTTTGAATTTCAACATCCGGGGCTTGTGATTAACCTACTGTAGCAGGGACTTTGAGCAAAATTAAGAAAATACACGACATACATAATCTTCATTCGCGATTTATTTTCCAAAAATATAAACAAATATGAGTTTATGGAAAAATTACTTTAAATCCTACCCAACGCTACAACTTCAAGCATTTTTATAACTTTTTTAATAGTGCTAGTCACTCAAATCAACTTAATTACCATTAAAATAAAGTTAATATTTTGTTTAACTTGTAATAACATCAATTTGAAACATACAGTCGGAGATTTAATACATAAACTCACGCAGTCTTCCCATGAGGGTAGGCAGAAGCTACAGAACGCCACCTGCTACGATCCTCACATATTCTTTTTACTTCGTTTACACTCATACCTACTTGTCATTTATACATACCTATTCGTTACTGTTTTTATGTGACACTAATTTATGTTTATATATTTATTTGATTACATAAGTACACATTACACACATCACAATGCAGTATAAAACTGATTTACATCCGTCACCTCACACATCTAGCTATCTGGTGTATTGTGTGTCTCTTAGTCTATGCTAAATAAATGTATTTTCTTTTTTTTTTTTTTCTTTCATGTGGTCATACAAGCACACCGGTTGCGAGTATTACACACCTGACCTTCTTGGAGATCATCACCAATAATGTCACTAGATTTAGTGCCCGTAATTTCACCAAAATTAAGGGAATGTGTCTATATAAAATATCCTAGCCAAAATATCGTGAAATATTCGATGATACTAAGTCTCAAAATAATAATCGTCGGTTGGTGCCGCATTTCATTAAAATTTCGTAAGGCTCTGCGAGTTGACTTCGGCTCCTCGTACGCCTTCCAAAGGACCGGGACCCCATGGTCCCGAGATGTGTAAAATAAAAAAAAATAAAAAAATATAAATCTTTATTTTTCTGTCTTCACAAAGGTTCACATAGTTATAAACAGAGACAAGAGTATATAGCGTTTTGACAAAAAAGCATAAAATATGATCCTTTGTGAGAGACTGGGGTCTAAAATATTTCCAAACAGACAAACTTCCCAAGCTATAGTATCAATTTTTTTTGGCAATGTGTACCACTATAACATGTGTTACCTAGCGTCATGCGTCATCATCTGCTTCGCCTTTTCGCAACTATGTTGGGGTCGGCTTCCAGTCTAACCGGACGTAGCTGCATACTAATATTTTACATGTAGCGATTACCTATCTGACCTCCACAACCCAGTGACTGGGTAATACGATACCCCTTAGTAAGACTGGTTGTTAGACTTTCGGGCTTCTGACCGTCGCTGCTGACGACTGTCAAAGATTCACGAATGAGAGCCGGGGCCAACGCAACAGCTTAACGTACTTTCCGAGGCACGGAGGGTTCTTGGTATGTAAAGATTGTCACCCATCCACGGACCAACCGCGGCAAACGTAGCTTAACCTGATCGATCAAACTAGCTAATGTGTACTAGGTAATTGTTTAACTGCAGCCATTGATGACGTAATAGCAGGAAATAAGGAGGCACATATAAATCGGTACAGCCCACGCTTTTTACGTACCTTTCAACCGTCCCTGCTCGATTATAATACTAACAAAACACTAAATATTAAAATATCGCTCTTTCCATACAAAAGTCGTAAATTCACGTATAGCATGTATAAATAATAACGCATGTCGCGATATCTGGCGACAAATAGTCGCATTTCAACGCGTGTCGCAACAGACGGGACAAAACGCGGCGGGTATGCGCGACAAGTCTGAATTATTGCGGTAGTTACATTAGACGTACTCACTTTTGAGACTAGTGTACAATCTTTAGGTATACCTACGTAGCTGTGTCTATGTGACTGCCTACAAATGTGTAGAAAGATTTAGCAAAAAAGCTATACGTAGGTATGTATTGGAATTTAAATAATTTATACATCACAAATCCGGTTTCTGATTTGAAAATTTAAGCATTACTTACGTGATTTCTTCAATACTTGCCCGTGAAATCCAAAATTCTTACGTTTTTTGTAACGAAATTTTAATGCTAAAACTGAGTTTGGTCAGTTCTTACCTTCAAATTCTCAACTCAGGACTAGGTGTATGCAGACTCAAATGTGAGAGTAGTCATTTTCTGTTGTTGTATTTACTATTGACAACAGTAACAACGAATTTTTTTTTTTGAGGATTGGAAGTCATCAAATGACCTCTCCCGCTCTGGGTGGAGCGGAGAAGGGAGTGTCAGACTCTTACTGACTAAAACCCACCCGTGTTCCTTCCTTAGCCCTTTATGTTCTGACCACAACGAATGACTTACGGGGCGTTGATTCGTTTCGAGATATTCAGAACCTACATTATGATATTACAATTCCATATTTTTCTTGTCCATTTATAACAGAAACCAGAAGAGTTATAAATACAAAAATATTCTCCTTGCTCAATACACAAATCTTTATCATTTTGTCACATTGAGCTCATTCAAACTAACACGCCAGTAACACACTCGTACTACCAAACATCAATACTCGTTCAATCGTCAATCACCCATCACTAACGTACTTATTCCGCCGATCACTTATGCACCCAGCCTAACACCGGCTGTTTGCTTGTCAAATAGGGGTGCGCTAATTTGTAGCAAGCCTATTTCGGGACTTTATGTCGATGTTTGGGACATTAACTAGTAATACTGTTTGTGTTGTTGAGTCATTGGTTTTGTGAGATATGTATGTATGAATAGTATATGTACTCGTACGTATGACGTTACGTTTGGAACTTTTGACGTGACAACGTCTAATAAATCGATGAAGCTGGCTGCACTCACGAAAAAACATGACTCATGTAGCGTTACCTCGCGGCCTCGCTCTGTAGCGTGAAGGCGTTCCATGGCGACTTGAAGTGCAAGCGAATATTAACAAATGCAATGCAACTATTCCATCAGTATTTTCTTATGACGTTGTCACGTTCAACTATCGTCAGTAAACCGACTTTACAGACAACCGATTTTTTTTGCCAGCGTCTGTGCTCCCTCTGCGTTCAAAGCAAGAGTGAACAGACATCTTCTGGGCGCACTCGTTCCTTCATAGACCTCATCCATCGCTTTCCATTAGGCGTGTTCGAGGTAAAGAGCAGGCCCAATCAGTAATTAAAAAATTGGAAGATTTCGCATGACATAAAGTTTAAAACACATTCAATCTAAACTAGGGACCACACATCGACCGAAAAATAATAGTTTTATTAAAAAGATAATATAACCCAACATAATTATGAACCGATAAAAAGATACAAGCGCATACAATTTATGCGCGTGCATATGCAACAATAAAACACCGGTGTGTACCGTCGTCGTCGCGGGCGCAGTACGGTGAGCGCATGTCCCCGACAAAAGGAGAGATCGCACAGCACACGGATTATTGCGATATGTAGTATACGTAAAACCTTTACATAACATTTATGTAAAGGGTTAGAAAATATCAAGCAGTGATTAAGTTATGGGAGTGACTGTTATGATTTTTTTCCTAATTTTTTACAATTATTATTTTTGTTAACACATCTTTAGAACTATATAGGACACTTCTGCTTTAACTTCCTATAAAACTTAAAGCTAGGAAAAAAATTGATTAAAATTTCCTTTTTTAATGTACGGTTTGACGTTTCTCTAAAACACAGACCATAGGGTCTGGACAAAGTAACATTCTATCACGATGATGTAGTAAAAATAAAAAAACATATTAAGCTTTTGTCAATCCAGTTAAATATCGTTGTAGAAATACGAAACGCGTCGAAAACGATTGTCACTTTTTTAGACCTTTTGCTATATTAAAAAGAAAAA
This sequence comes from Luperina testacea, assembly GCA_927399505.1. NCBI lineage: Eukaryota > Metazoa > Arthropoda > Insecta > Lepidoptera > Noctuidae > Luperina > Luperina testacea. The sequence continues at coordinate 4,842,045 of OV656774.1, forward strand.
TAAGATTTAAAGCATCTGCAATTTTCGCATATACTATAATCTCTATGCATGGCCATTGAAATAATCTATAAAATTGTCATGCACATACCGAGCACAGATAAATAATACGGATCAGATAACTTGTGTCCCACAATAATAACATATTATTGTGGTAATTCTCTGTTTTGTCTTCCATAATGCTCAGTAATGCCGGTGAGGGCATGTCGGTGACCGTATTTTGTACTTATAGTATGTACTTATTGAGAAAACTTTCGTATCGGATTCAATACGTGGTTTTAATCTTAGATTGCAATGGAGGAAGAAGGCATGTATTTTGTATCTGCATAGCAAAAGTAATAGCCAGAATTTGTCTAGATAGAACTTTGTCTAATCATTAGACTTACGGCTGATTTTTCAATCACCTGATAACTTTATTCGAGGAATAATTTTGAAATGTTGACAGTTAATTCATACAAAAACTGTCAAACGTCAATTTTATTGTTCGAATAAAAGTTATCAGGCGATGGAAAAATCAGTCCTAAGTCATCTAGACAAAATAATATGTAATGATATGGTCATGTACTAATTTGTTAATAATTGGTAAATACATAATATTTACCAAAACACTAACAAATTGGACTTTATGATACAGAAAATAAGTGATTATGATTAAGTCCCATATGTATAGGAAGAGCTTATTGCCACGAAATAGACACAATCCAAACTCTGGGTTGTTACTGAGAAATTTCGAATAGAAAAACCCAATCACACTTTGCACTACCTGGGAACCGAACCAAGACCTAATGCCCTACAGTAGGTAGTGCTTGCGATCACTAAACCATCGAGGCCAGTCTATTTAACGAAATAAAGAACACATGCTTGGTTTGGACTCTAACCAACCATACCTAATTAACGACTGTAATTAGTGTAATTTGAATTGGTCAATTTGCGTATGGACCATTTGCTAATTGGACAATTAGCGATTTGGACAATTAGCGAATTGGACAAATTGCGAATTGGACAAATTGCGTATTGGCCAAATTGCGAATTGGACGTTGTGAGAATTGGACCTTTTGAGCCCACTGGACATTTTGCGAATTGGACATAATGCGCCCAAAGGCAAATAATTAATTCCTGAATGCCAATAAACGAACGATAAAGTTAATATTCTATCCATGAGTGGAATATGTGTAATCTGATAGGCCGCATACATTTTGCCTGCCGTTTGATTGGAGGGCGTGGACGATAAGTTTAGCATAATCGTATCACTTTCAAATCGACCAATAAACAGTGTGTGTTTACTGTTTGATTTAATATACACACATACATTATCTATGCACCTATAGGTTCTGCTACACCTACAACTGTGGCTGCCTCATTGGTGCAGTGGTTGCAAGCGCTTACTGCAAGAGGTCCTTGGTTCAATTTCCAGGTCGGAAACAGTTTTATTGGATTTTTCCAACAAGAATTTCTCAGTAGCAGTTCGGAATCTGGATTTGTGCACGTTTGATCGCAATAGGCTCGCCCCCCTATATCATGGGAATTATACATAATTAGCGAAATGTATATGTACTATACGTCCACCTCTGCCCAACCCATCGAGGAAACAAGACGTGATATTAGACGATATTGGGTTATGTGTAATTGTACACAAACCCTATCAGCAATTTTGTCTGTATAAAAAACCGTAGTTTTTTATCCGAATAATACCGTGTTTTTTTTTTTTCAGATTGACAAGTCATCGAATGACCCCTCCCGCTCTGGGTGGAGCGGAAGGGAGTGTCAGACTGTTACTGACTAAAACCCACCCGTGTTCCTTCCTTAGCCCTTTATGTTCCGGGCCAGCGGTAACCCTTTCGGACAATCCCGTTGACGAATAATACCGTGTTAGGGCCTAATCAGGTGAAGCGGCGCGGACGCGCGACCTGGCGGCTGTACTGTGAGATGATTACATGAGACCATATGCATCGAATCATTTCGATAGCGGCTCGGTCGCCGGCCGCCGCGACTCGACCAATATAATCGGCTCTTTAGGCCCTTAGTGTTTCCGAAATAAAAGTGTATCTGACGCCGAACCGCCTTTAAATTTAACAAGTCTCATTTTAAAATTACAATAGCTATGATACTATCTATAGTACCTTCTCTTGAGGCACTAAAAGAAGACAACGTCAAAATTTGTGAAGTTGACTGTCAACCGTTTGTTAATGGATAAGCACTAGAAATAAAGAATGAATGAATGAAAACAGACAAATTTCCTTTAATAGCCTTTACCAGAACTGGTCACCATATTAGTGGTTCAGCAGCCTCAATATCATCAAGATTGTGCCGGAATACAGCAGTTTCTTGTGGACTTGTTACAACAGCGGCTCCCCTGACATCAGAAGACATCCACCACGTAACCATCGTTGCGGCCTTATGCGACGGTCTGCTAAATGATAAATGATTTTATTTTTGTAAGTGGGTTTGCACAAACACTTTTACACGTCAATCACATATTTTTTAAACTAGATGAGGTCGGCGTTTCCTATCTGAGTACTCTGAGAAGAAAGGCCGAAACAAACACAGAGGTCATAGTCTCTTTTAAAGTCCATACATAAAATAACAGTAACCAGCCAGTCTCTTATCCAACCTCATCAGTAACTTCGTAACAAAACTATTCGTAGACGGCGCCACTTGCTGCGCCGTCGTATATTAAACTAATTTCTGAGGTAGAATAAAGTTTGGCTGTAGATACAAGTGTCCACATCATGTACGCTAACATTTAACACACGCAAGCCAACGCTAACAAGATTTTCGAACGAACCCTTTTACATATCTCCGATCGATTCGTTACTATATATGCTAAGTCCAATTCTAAACCTATTGTTCCGAGCTAACGCGTTTAATTAGTCCTGCTAGTGCTAACAGCTTGTATCGGCCTGACATTTCGTATGTACGTATGTATTGTGTCGCAACTGGCATGGTGCAAATTGCTATCAGCCTCACTAATTAGAAGTTCGGAGTCAGATTATTTGATAAGTCCTGATCTAGTCTACGGTATGTTCACATGTAGTGTTTATGTTGGATTTATTAAAAAAAAAAAATATGAGAGCCATATTTCTATATTGTTATTTTGTTAAAGATTTTCATGTACAGACGCCAGCACATCAAGCTACCCGAAACTGTCAAATTTTCCCAATCAACTTTGAACATTATGCTTTAGGGATAAAGTTGAAAATCTATTAAAGAATTTTGACAGATTGTAGTAGATTGATATGCTGGCGTCTGTACATATTACATTATACATAATTATACAAAACATCACGCCTAGTATTCCTCGAAGGATTAGGCTTCTATATTTACATATTATAGTAAAGCCACATTTTGCCAATTATTTTAAGTCTCATGTAACATGGGGTGAACGTATTGCCCTCAACCGGGCGCTAATCCAGACTCCGTGCTGCTAATGAGAAATTGTTGATGGAAAAACCCAATAAAACTTTGCCATCGAACCCAGAACCTCAGCAGAAGTGCATGCAACCACTGCACTCAAACTCAAAGCATTTATTTCAATTAAACCTTGTACAGGCACTTTTGAATTGTCAACATTTAAATAGTCTGTCAGTTAGTCAGAAAGTTGAAGCTAGTTGCCCATTCCAAAACGTAGATCTCTATGGAGAAGAACGGGCAAGAAACTCTATGGACACTCTTTTAAATCAAGATATTACAAAATACTGCCAACGAAGCATTTGATAAATATAGTACACAACATAAAATAACAATGAACTCTGCAACCTTGTGACTGGAAAATATATACAGGTTGAAATTGTAAACATGCGACAAAACGAAATGGGAGATTGTACTCATCATTATGAACAACTTTTACTGAAGGAACAAAGCGGCAATCACGAAAAAAAATTAGCTGTAACTCGTCAAAATGTAGGGCATTTTGACGAGTTACGAGTATGCGAACATAAATGTGGGGAACAGTTGATTTTGTTTTTGCGATTTCATGTTTGGTCCCATAGTAAAAGTTGTTCAATGATGAGTACAATCTCCCATTTCGATTTGTCGTATGTTTTCAATTCCACCCTGTATTGTCTTTTTCCTATTTCAAAAGTGGTAATTCCTTAAAGAGTTCCGTAGCACATAAAAACCACAATGCAAACCTTTTTGACAACTTTTAAGTTCTGGCATTTCTAAAGTTCGTCTTTTTGACGGTTGCCGGTGCGGTGTTAAACCGCAACGGCATTTGACACTTGTTGCCTTGCTCTGGTCACGACTAAAAGTAGATCAACTTCGCACAGGTGGGGGACTTGGGTCATTTATCAATGAGCAATGAGATCAACCTAGGGTTACTAGTGATAAAACCAGCGCTGCAGAATGTTTTTTTTTTTTTCAAATATCGCATCATCATGCTGAGATAGAAGCCTTTTTGGCCTCACACAGGTCGTCTTTTTTATGTTTTACTATTTTGTTAGTTTTAATGTTTTTTAGGGTTCCGTACCTAAAAAGAAAAACTGAACCCTTATAAGATCACTTCGTTGTCCGTCTGTCTGTCCGTCTGTTTGTCCGTCATTCCGTCCGTCTGTCTGTCCGTCTGTCTGTCCGTCTGTCTGTCTGTCCGTCTGTCTGTCCGTCTGTCCGTCTGTCTGTCTGTCTGTCAACACCCTTTTTCTCAGTAACGCGAGAGTTATCAAGTTGAAATTAATATTAAATTCTCAGGGCTGCAATCCCTTGAAGCAGTGAAAAAATTAAACTTCTAAGTCAACGCAATCAAAAGACACGGGCGTTTATGTTCCGAAATCAAAACCTATAAGGGCACTTCCCGTAAACCTAGAATCATGAATTTTGGCAAGAAGCAATGTCATGTAGCACAAGTAAAGGAAACAATCCGAAAACCGTAAATTTGTGGCAACATTACAAAAAAATAATAATAATGAATTAATTAATTTTCATAATTTTAAAAGTATTGACATACCTACTTTGTACGGAGCCCCCAGTGCTCACACTTGACCGCTTTTTTTATTGTTTTCATTGTTTTGTTAGTTTTATTTTGTGAAATAAAATAGTTTTATTTCTTTCTTTCTAGGTACTCATACAAGTTACGATCATCGATTTGGACTATCTTAAAGCTTACGGGCGAAATGTGGGTGCAACACACAACAACACACACACACACAACAACAACACACACACACAACAACAACACACACAGGTACAACTCTGTCTAACCCTTCAAGGATTACAGGCGTGATATTATGCTATACACCTCAGCCTTTTTTATATATATATTTTTTTTATTAATTGTTGCGTTCGTGTGGCAATGAAAACAATTATAAAAACTTATGCCTACCCGATCGATTCTGTAAAAATCTCACCGTGAAAACTTAGGTGATGTGAGTTTGTTTTTGCTAGGAATTGACACTAATGACAGCTCACTCCACGCTCACTTCACCTAAGTTTTCACGGTGAGATGGTTACAGAATCGCACTGCTGTATAGAAACTATAGACAGCACGAGGCCGGTCGCCAACACGTTGATCTGACCAAGTAAAAGAAGCTACGTCCTCAAGCAATTTTCAGCAGGTGGTGATGGCAACTTTGGACCGGAGTAGATGGAGGCAGATTGTCCGCTTAAAAGGGTCCAGTGACCACGATCCTCAGTAATGAGGGACCGATTGAAGAAGATAGAAACTATGCAAAATAAAATATGAAAAAAAAACAAAAAACTATGCTCTTTCAAGTTGTTGTGAAACCAAATTGAAGAAATAATGAGTAGGAGACGGCTATTGAAGTCATAACAAAGATCTTATTTATGTTTAATTTTTATCCACATTTCAATATTTGCAATTTAATATCAATAACAGAACACTATTTCTTTTGAACTTTACAATATCAATATCACTAACAGCACCTTTGCAACACAATAAAAGAAAAAAAGCGGCCAAGTGCGAGTCGGACCCGCATACGGAGGTTTCCGTATCACAGTACAAGTGATAAAATCGAGCAAAAAAAAAAGCCGAAAAACTCTCATTTCTTGTATGGGGATTGATTTTTTATTTTATATATATATAAGAAATAGATTTATATCTTATTGATTTATTTCTTTCTTCTTTCTTATTTCCCCTTTATTTTTTAACTTTATTTTATGTTGATTATTTATTTAGCGGCAGGTAGTAACTTAAAACTTTAAATTTTCACATCCTGTTTTTTTTTTTATCCTTTATTAAAAAGAACCAGGTTCTTAATAATTAATTAAAATCTAGCCTGTAAGACTAATAAGCAATTTTAATCTAACTTAATTTTTTTTTTCACATACTGTGTGAAAATTTCAAGTGACTACCTGTTACAGTTCAAAAGATACAGCCCTGTGACAGACGGACGGACAGCGGAGCCTTAGCAATAGGGTCCCGTCGGCACCGTTTGGGTACGCAACCCTAAAAAACAACAAACAATTGCCAGCCGTCATACGTGCATGATTTTATTACGACAAGAGAATTCAAATTTCGAATCAGTCGAGATCGGCCGCCATGTTGAACGGTCACGTACTCTACAAATTATAATGATGTGACCTTTGATTTGGACCATGCGAGTGCTAGAGGTTAATACATTTTTTTATTTGTTCCAGTGGCTCGATTTGATTGTTAGGAACTGTACATAATGGTGATCGTTGATTGTGTGAAATATTACTTAAAAAAAAAAATGTACACCTGTTTTCTCTTTGGAATTGTTCCTAAATAAACCTATGTAATTGAACATTTTAGCAAACCCTAGATCGGTAACTGCAAAGAGGTTGTATGCCTAGTCAGTGTTTCTAGTTCTTATTAAATAGTTGATAAGTTACGATGGCATATCCGTTTGGATGAATTCCCTTTTTGATTATGAATAATAAAAAAAAACTGTTCATTTTGTAAGTCTATGTACATTGAGAAAATAATTGTGTTATGTTCTAAAATAGAATAAATAATGTCTTTATGTACGTATCTAAGTATCTATTATTTTATTCACAAATAATGACCCTCGGAGACAGTTCGCACGACTTAGACCTTTAGGTGATGTGGAACATGCTAAGTAGTAGGACACTTGGACCACGAAATAAATAGACTTAGGGCTAATGTCTCCATCGCCAGATAACTTTTATTCGAAGAATAAAATTGACGTTTGACAGGTTTTGTATAAAATTACTGTCAAAATTTCAAAATTATTCCTCGAACAAAATTATCAGATGATTGAGCAATCAGCCCTTAGTAAATTAACATGTATCTATTGTTATTTGCAAGTTCTTTAACACTTCAAGTCAGATCAGGTTACCATCAGTCCTTGATTCCAAGAGATGTACAGACGCCAGCACATCAAGCTACTACAATCTGTCAAATTTCTTTAATAGATTTTGAACTTTATCGTTAAAACATAAGGCTCAAAGTTGATTGGGAAAATTTGACAGTTTCGGGTTGCTTGATGTGCTGGCGTCTGTACTTGATGTGAAACAATTTTCCTTGCGAAAGTGAAGCTGAAGGCCGATTCTCGCAATTTAAAACGTTCAAAATCTAGTCGTAGTCTCTTCTCGGCGACAAACAAATACCAAAAACTTATCAAAAATGTAGGGAAATTACATTGAAATTGATGTCAGAATGTGAACGTTCTTAAGCGGTCAAGCCCCGCGCGTACTACATGTGGCACGAGACAATAGAAAATCAATTATGTCTCATTAGTGATCAAGCGATTAAAATTACGAGAATTTCCATTCTGGTGACAAGTCCAATTGCTATAGATATTATAATCGCAGCACTATTTAAAACTAGAACACTTAAATCCAAAACAATACAACCTCATTCGAAAATAGACCGCTCACATTCGAAATTATTTAATTCGCAGTTGCATCACAGCGCTGCAGCGCATTCGACCGCTGCCTTAGATTATGGCTTGAGATACGCTAAGCGCTTTGGCATTTGTTCCGCACAACGGGCCCGCTCCGTTGTTGCGCTTAATGGAAATCTGTTTAGCTATTACTGTTTTGTGTTATAATTGTTTATGTTGCGATTGAGAAAGTGAGAATGACGTCACGTAACGTATAGTTTTGTTGAATGTGTGTGTGGGTTCTGAGAAAGGTGTTGGCATTGGGGCGGGTGATAATGTGTTTAAAAAGTAAGCTGCTGATGAACAGGAGGTTTTAAGGACTGATTTTGGAAAAAGATATCACAAATAACTCTTTATTAGTGAATTTAAGAAAGTTGGTCTCACCTTATCATTTATGGCGAAATATGGGTGTACCTACTACACCTCTGTCCAAACCTTCTGGGTAACAAGACGTGATGTTGTTCTCACCGTTGTAGCTTTGAAGTTGAGCAGATAAACTAAGAAGAAGAATTCAATAGAGGTCAACATCATGCTTCTTGATCCACCGAGTTTTCACGAGCTGTATCAAAAATTCACGTTAGCTACGGTTAAAAAAAATTGCCAAACTCATGGTTGACTATACAGTGAGCGTCGGTAATAGTGATTCCTGTGTCATCAATCAATCTATAAGCACTTTTTGAACGTCAAAACTACACAAGACGTCCATCGTTGGGCCGTCCATCTCTATTTCCTAGTGCTTGGAAGAAAAAGTGGCGCCGTGTGCTGCCGTGTGGTCCTCAGCAGCCCTGTGGTCTGTCAATTCTCTGTCTGTTAGACATTCGAGATATCTCGAGGCAATCTACTAGAATAAGGACCAAAAAAATTCACACGCTACCAACCAAACAAAATCAATTAAACCAATCGTGTTCGCACTAACAGAAACAAATGAGCGCACACACGATCGATACTTCACGTCACAATGATATGTGATTTTGTGTTACAATACTAATAATGTGTATTGCGACCGGCACGCTCAACAGCGGGACACCGTGTTCACGTTATTGCAGCGTGTTGCTATTAATCGAATGGGGGAATTAACTACTCTAGATTAGCAGGAGTTTATATCGTACTTGCGATTTATTTGCGTGTGCGATATGCGATCCCAGTTCATCAAACACTCAGGCATTGTGATTCAATCTACCTAGCTTTTTCCCAACTAAGTTGGGGTCGGCTTCCAGTCTAACCAGTTGCACCTAAATACCCGTATTTTACATGGAGCGACTGCCTATCAGACTTCCATAACCCGGTTATTGGGTAACACGATGTCCCATGGTTAGTCTGGATCTCGGACTTTCGGGCTTCTGGCTGTCAAAGATTTATGAATAACAGCCATTTGTAATGGATGAGCACCCATCCTCGAACAGACCGCGGCAAGCGTAGCTTAACCTTTGATCGACCCGTGCGGTTATCATTTAGCCGCAAGCAAGTATTGTGATTATGACATTATTTTTCTTTTCCGTCTATTCATGGTAGAGATGCATGAAGAAGCCTCCTCGTGTAGCACAGATTGTTCCGTCAGTTACCCAACTGAACCGAGCGCTCGGCGCATCCTGGACAGTCACACCCAACACCTTATTTGACTGGCCAATTCTTCCCTTGCGGTGGTAGGGCTAACGCCCGCCTGCTTTGCGACCACCATCCCACCAGAGTCCGGCGTCAACCAGCCTGCTGTGTTTCGTCGATGCGTGGGAGTTCCAGTGCCTTAGGCATCTTCTGGGCATGCTCGTCCCATCATAGACCTCATCCATCGCTTTCCATCAGGCGTGATCGAGGTCGTAGACTCGCTTCAGCAATAAAAAAAAGCGGTCTTTGGCCAATGTACGGGCTGATTAGTGATGGTAGCTTATTTCGCAAGCATTTACTGCTGCTTGAATCAATTAACCATTGTCAACATTGCCTATATTGGTTACGAAGTTTAATGATTGAGTTCTAAAAATATAATCTCGGAAAAACCCTTTAAGTTTAAAACGTAGTTCCAAAAAGTTTTATACGATTTTTTATATTATGTTCATTGATTAAAAAAATCGCTGAGATGTTTCAATCCAGTATGCAATCTCCTCAACAATACTTTAGCTGCGTACGCGCTTCCAAACCAATATGGCGCCTGGAACGTGTTAATTTGTACCTCTGTCTACACCGAGTTATATGCTGGACTTGTTATAAAAATTAATTTGTTTATATAGTTGTTGTTAATAAAATTGTACATGTAACAACTAAGTGATATATGTACTGAAAGTATGATTTGTGGTTTTTGGGTACATGCTGTTCGAATTGCCTTTCGCTTCTTTGATTAATTTATTTATGTACAAAAAAATATAGGTTATCTATGGGTTAGACCAGGGCCTGCAGTCTCGACATTCATAGCGATCGCTTTATGACCGAATTCGGTCGCAAAGTCCTATGGATCCAGATGTAACGATATTTGGTAGTCTCGACTCTCAAAGTCATCGATTGTCATTGGTATTTTACGTTTTCCGTAATGTTTACGAATATATTTTGCGAGCACTTTTGACAGCCCGCAAAGTGATTTGGTAGGTTTGCTATTGATGTTCTTATAACTTTATAGAAAAAAATCTATTTAATTTAATTATGGCGGAGGTATCTAGGATGTAGAGACTTGCGTTTATCGTAAGGATCGTTACGACAAGCGATTATTTCCGGTATTATTTAGCCATCAGTAGTTTACGACAGCGTCGCTATCTAGGGTCAAAACTGCAGGCCTAGAGAGGCAATTCTCGTAATTTTAAGAATGTATACCAGTCTGATCTCAGTCTCTTTTTTTTTTGTAATGTGTTTGTTCTTGACTCTAGTCTAAGTCAGAAATGACAGAGACAAAGTCTACGATGGAGTGAGCTCAGCCAGAAGAAGCCTGTTCACTCTTACTTTGAAGAGATAGAGATTCGGGTTGTATGCATTCGTAAACACAAACGCAGGTAGAGAGTTTCACTCTTTTGCTGTGCGCATTATAAAGGACATTTGAAAACGCTTAGTGCGAATTGGTGGAATAGCAACTAGTCAGGGATGGTAACTTGCAGTGCGTCTGGATGTCCGAAGGTAGAAGGGGGCCGCTGGAATGAGGTCGTGGAGTTCTTGGGCACACTCACCGAAGTACAATCTGTAGAAGACCGACAAGCAGGTCGGTCTGTCTCAACCTGTCAAAAATACTTCTACGTTTTTGACAATGATTGCTGCTAAGAAATGAGATTGCGACTAAATTTTTAACGTTTTTAATTATGGGAATCGGCCTTCAGTTAACCTTTCGGGCGGCGCCCTAGCTGTAACGGCTCTAAAATGTTTTATTTAATTATTTTCTCGAGCAGGCAATGTTCCAGACCCATTATAGTCACTGAAAAAACTATTGTTTCATTATTTTCTACAACATTGTGTGAAATCACTGAAACGAAAACTTCTTTTTCCATTCTATTTGCCTATCTACCCATTAGAACGAAGAAAATCTACATAAGTAGATCCCTATCTACGTTGATCAAAATTTAATGTCTAACTTAGCTTAGCTCTTGGTCTGCAACCCGCATAAGTCTCCGTTGAGATTGCCCGCTATGGCCGACATACAGTCTAGAGGACTATACAGTATAAAAAGGATAAAGGCTTCTTCAAACAGGCGCGACACGCGATAAATCGCGCGCAACACAAAGGCACCGCAAGTCGCGCAACGAGCGGTGCCTTTGTGTCGCGCGCGATTATATTGCGTGTCGCGCCTGTTTGTAGGAGCCTTAAAATGGGAATTATTATACCTACTCTTATGACCCAACACCTATTTGAAATGGAAAGAAATATAATTATATGGGTATCGTACAATTGAATCTATGTATGGCAGACTGCGGTTACACTCTATTGTTATGTATTCCATTTTCAAATTCCAATTGATACTAAACCACAATTTGTTAGACCTAATTTAGTTTAGAAATTACAACAGACACGTAAATAAGAATTACTAAGGTATTGACTTTTTCCTTTCATGATAAAAATTGCTTTTCATTTCTTTGGACCATTTGCTAAATATTGTATCAGAACCCATGAGTGACGTCAACATCTCAACATATACGTAAGAAGCTTACAGTCCCGGCGTTGGTTTCCTGGATTCGTTTGCTCTTCTACCGATTGTTATGTGTCCAGACAAAGTGTATTTGTAAAACTATTTCCCCTAATTTCCGTCAGTATAATAAAATTTCCTACATCAATATTCAATACAAGTAATACACGAACAGCGTATAAAAATGTATCGCATTTACCACAACATATTATGCCAATACAATTTATGTCTAACTTCCTCGTTCCCATGTTATCCACACAGCGGCACGTTATCAAAGTTGTCGCCTCAACCAGTTAAGTACGCCATTCAATCACCAATAATGTGCAATACACTGTGTAACAATGTCACCCGAGTTTCCTCTTTCGAAGAAAATAAGCCTATAAGCGAACTTCACCGTCAAAGAAAAGTCAACCCTATTTTGTTTGTGTTTAGAATCAAGTGATGTCATGTGTATATTTTCTGAAAAAAAAGAACGCGTATTTTTATTTTTATCACTACATTGGAAAGTGTGGTTTAGTATGATTAAGATAAGGCTTAGTTTTGTTTGATGGATACTTCACTTAGTAGCATGGGGGAGAAAGGGCAAACACCATCATATTAAGTGAGCACATGAGAGAGGGAAACGCGAAAATGTGTGGGAAAAGCGGATATAGACGTTTATCGTCGGATTTTTCGCGTGATTTACCCGCGACAAATCTGAGGGCTTAACGCATCTAGTATAAGTTGAACTCTCTGGGTAAATTGTGTGTTAGAATTTAGAAGATCATGTTATATCGGTGTTTCAGTATTCACTAATACGCTGTTGACATAAGGGCATGTCGATTTATTGCCGTTTATTCGGCAAAGGGGAAGCTTTATTTATCTTTTTCTAGTCGAAATAATTTGGCCTTAACGCGTGTCTCGTGGGTGTCAAGTGAATTATTTTATTAGTTGATTTATATTGGATAATACGTTTAAATATAAGGAAAATTGGATGTATAAAGAAAAATAACAATAAGTACTGCGGTTCCAGTATTTGTTGAACTTGCGTTAAGCTGAAGCTAAAACTACTGCAAAACACTGTAAAAGCAGTAGTTTTTCTCGATTCACATCAATGTTCTCATCATTCTCTCGATTGCCAATTTAGTTGTACCTACATCTTCACAATTAGCTACTGCGGAATACTTATACCTATTTAAGATTCGCTGAGCCCTTCTAGAAATGACCATAACAAAACCAATTTATACAAGAACCCCATATTAACATTACTTCACTATTAAATAATAATATTTTCAGATAAATGACATAACGTGAACATTTTAATACCGTTCTAACAGCCATATGCCCCATCAGACCCGCCATAACTCTATCAAATCAGTAATAGCTTCCAATCCACTTCGAGTGCTAGATTAATCACCCAGGACCTTAGGGCTAGGTCTACAGGAACTGGAGGCAACAATTACCTGATGCATGATGTATGGTGTCGCGGGAAGCCAGCGGCTAGCATACGTCATTTTGTGTGGAGCAAGTTAGAAGCTGTAGAGGGTTGGTTTTACGAGTTGAGGTAGCTATATATTAGATGTTATTCTTGTATTTTATAGTAATTTTCGAGCTGTCTATCTCTTCTGTTTTGTATATGTTATGTGTTGACTGGTAGAAAACGCCTCAGGCATTAAGTCCGTCTTTGTACAGTATGATAACTTTTACGGGGACGTGGCGATATAATTGAAAAAACTTTGACTTGAATTAAATATAATCACGACTTTACACCATCACGCTAGTTCTAGCACTCTTGCACTAAACAAGAATAACCATATTAAAAATATTTGACAATTTCTTGAACGTTCGAATGGAACACACAATTATAACCAGCCTGCATTTACTGCTAAAGGTAGAGCTACACAGTCTCTACAGTATTTTAATTATTTGTCGCTAAATTTTTTATAAATAAATAACTATGCGTCTGTCATGTTGAAGTAAGAGTGGACTAGCATTTCGACACTAAGTTAACAGGGCTCATAATGGTTTTAGTCTTTCAAAAAATCTAGTGTTTTGTCGACTATATTCCAATAAATACTACTCCTATCCTACGAAAAAATAATAATGGTATTAATACTGGTTCACACCACACTGAAAAAAATAATTTCATACTACAGCACATTAAAGCGACTTTATACAGTAATAAGAAATGTTTGTAAAACAGTAAAAGACAAAACAGTAACTTTTAATGATTGAACATACTATTTACTGAAAAAAACAACAAAAAAAAAGGAAAACAACTTTTACTGTATGAATGTAAGTAAATTTCAATGGTTTGAACGATATCACCGAATGAATAAAACAGTTAATTTTGTGACCTTTTACCTACTTAAAACGTTAAAGTTTACTGTCATGACGGTAATATTTTGCCTCGAACTTTAACTGTTTTCGGATCTGTAAAAAATACTGTTTTGAACGTTAGGCTCATATAGAAGTGTTTAAAGCAGTTCAGATTAATGTTTTTTCATTTTTATTTAGTGCTTATATCTTTCAGTGCACACAGGTAAAATCTGTAGACGTCATACCCCCAGGATCGCTTCAGCGTATGCTATAAACCATAAGCCATCAATATTGACCACAGCTTGGTATAACATGATACGTTTCTGCATTGTCAATGCTGCTAATAAACTCAATTGGATGTATTGGTATTTGACAGTTAATTGCATTTAAAGAGCGAATGAGTTATGCAGAACAACAAGTTATGTCACGACAATTTAGTTTTTTCTTCGGGTCGTCAGAAGCCTGAAAGCCTGACAACCAGTCTTACAGACATAGTTAGAATAAGACTAAGCAGATGACGATTTAGTCTTTTCAGTACTTGGTCTGAAACACTGATTCGAATAAACCCAGATCTGGCAGAACGCTGCCTCATATTGATTCCGAACTATCACTAGTTGCACCTGTTAAAAATATTTTAGCTATAGTTTACTAACTTCCGCCTACGGCTTCGCCCACAAGGTATGTCGATAAAAACTATCCTATGTCCTTCCCCGGGATACAATCTATCTCTCTGCCAAATTTTATCGAAATCCGTTCAGTGGTTTAGCCGTATAAAGGTAACATACAGATAGACAGACAGAGTTACTTTCGAATTTAATTATTAGTATGGATTTTTAGGCAGTAATCAACCATTGTATGGGATTATTTTCTACTATGGCTAAATGCATACTATCTTTGTAAAAGATATTTTATAAAAACAGACAATATTTGAAGACTTGTACTTTTTGGAGAACTCTGAATCCTCCCTTTTTCGCCATTTTTAGGGTTCCTTACCCAAAGGGTAAAAACGGGACCCTATTACTAAGACTCCACTGTCCGTCTGTCCGTCTGTCACCAGGCTGTATCTCGTGAACCGCGATAGCTAGGCAGTTGAAATTTTCACAGATGATGTATTTCTAGTGCCGCTATAACAACAAATACTAAAAACAGAATAAAATAAATATTTAAGGGGGCTCCCATACATACAGCAAATGTGTTTATTTCGGCGTTTTTGCCTTGTGGTACGGAACCCTTCGTATGCAAGTCCGATTCGCACTTGGCCAGTTTTTTATTATACCACAAAAGATCCCAGCCATGCCTGGAGGAGCTGACTTAAGAGACTTGCAAATACGAAAAAAAAATAGGCAAATCGATAAAAAAAAAATGGAAAATCGATGGATCGATCGATGGGTAAATCGTTTGCACATGCTGTATCCTAGCTCCATTAACTATTAGTTAGTGGAATAATCGTAATATTCATAATATTATGGTATCCCTCAAAACATGGTTTTCCGCTTTATTCTATAATTATTGTTTCACGATTCTGCTCACCCCCTATTTCATGGGTCTTAAGCATAACTGGCAAAATAGGGGATTGGTAAACCTCTACCCAAGACTTCTGAAAAACAAGGCGTGATATTATGCGTGAATGTGATTATGTCAATATACTTTTCACTTCTCATGCTCTAAAAGTTCGTCTTTATGTTGTTCGTAGGCGATATAAAGTCGCTTTTTATGCTCTAGTGCATAAAGTATTTTTTTTTGTAAGCCAGCCGCACGCACAATAAAATGTCACAGATATCACTTCCGTGTTTTCTATTGTTAATTTAATAAATCCAGATAGAGTAGTTGTCATTTATTATTTAAAAACGCAACGAAACGTTTTTATGACTTGGCAGTATGAAGTAGGTCAACCCAAGTCGAACGACAAACGTTAAAAATTAAAAAAAAACGTTTAAAAAGTTTGCTGGTGGGAATTAGCTATTCTCTTCTTCAATTTTGCAACATTTTTAACAGTGAAAATACTGTTATATAATTTTTAACACCCTTGCTCGTAAAGCTGATGTAATTCCACCGGTTTTAAATATGTAAAGAGGGTCATAAAAAACGCGTGTGTTACCAAAGCAAATAGTTAAGTTATAGTCCATACAAATTCCATAACAGCATTATTTGCCATTTCAAATTTGGAACTGATCGCCGCCGCACGACTCCAGCTAGTGAGCAGCGCGCTGTTGCTATTCAAATTTCGAACTAATCGCCGCGCGGCGCCAGTCAGTAGGCAGCGCTAGCGCGCTGTTAAAATGGCGGGAAAGCAACAGTGTGCATTCACAGATTGAGTTTATTTAAAATAAAAAAAAACAGTTTATTCGGTAATTTAAAGATTCCATCCAAAACAAAGCAAATATAAGTGCCAAAATAACTCAGACAATAAATTTGGAGCCACAAACGAAGAAGTTTTGCCCTGAGCCGCGCCCCTCTTCTACTGATGATACTTTTTTATTTACAACTAATGACGAATTACAATGCTCTTCTGCCGCCTTTCAAGAAGTTTCGTCGTCTCCAACATTTACCCTAACACAAAACAATGACATTATGAATAGTAATAATAATAATAATAATAAAAACATAATTAAAAAACCAACTACAACTACGTATCATTTTAACATTTGTAATTTCACTAACTGTTTCAATAATTAAAAATGAACAAAATATAAAATGTTTTTTTTCTGTTTCCTCGCAAATGTGTTAAAAAACGTCGTACGATATACGTGCGTATGGTTATAACATGCTCGGCTCAATTACGCCCTCGCCTTCGGCTCGGGCTGAAATTCCGCCTCGCATGTTATAACCATCTTTACGCACTAATATCGTAATGTACTATTTTAACACCCTTGCTCGTAAAGCTGATGTAATTCCACCGGTTTTAAATATGTAAAGAGGGTCATAAAAAACGCGTGTGTTACCAAAGCAAATAGTTAAGTTATAGTCCATACAAATTCCATAACAGCATTATTTGCCATTTCAAATTTGGAACTGATCGCCGCCGCACGACTCCAGCTAGTGAGCAGCGCGCTGTTGCTATTCAAATTTCGAACTAATCGCCGCGCGGCGCCAGTCAGTAGGCAGCGCTAGCGCGCTGTTAAAATGGCGGGAAAGCAACAGTGTGCATTCACAGATTGAGTTTATTTAAAATTAAAAAAAAACAGTTTATTCGGTAATTTAAAGATTCCATCCAAAACAAAGCAAATATAAGTGCCAAAATAACTCAGACAATTTTGGAGCCACAAACGAAGAAGTTTTGCCCTGAGCCGCGCCCCTCTTCTACTGATGATACTTTTTTATTTACAACTAATGACGAATTACAATGCTCTTCTGCCGCCTTTCAAGAAGTTTCGTCGTCTCCAACATTTACCCTAACACAAAACAATGACATTATGAATAGTAATAATAATAATAAAAACATAATTAAAAAACCAACTACAACTACGTATCATTTTAACAATTGTAATTTCACTAACTGTTTCAATAATTAAAAATGAACAAAATATAAAATGTTTTTTTTCTGTTTCCTCGCAAATGTGTTAAAAACGTCGTACGATATACGTGCGTATGGTTATAACATGCTCGGCTCAATTACGCCCTCGCCTTCGGCTCGGGCTGAAATTCCGCCTCGCATGTTACAACCATCTTTACGCACTAATATCGTAATGTACTATTATGTCTGTTTCATTTTTCTCGCAATCGAAGTGAAAAGCAGTGTATAACTCAGGCATAAACGAGCCATTTTGCCCCTCGACTTAACTATTCACCATGGCCTGCGGCTCTGATGGATATAAACGTCTCGAAGTACAATACCTTTTTAAACGGTTTTATTTATTTTATACACTAGTTGTACAATCTACTATTTCTATAAGCATTGATCGATCTCTACAATCTTAGGAAACATACAATAGATACTTATAATGCTATTAATTTATTAAGTACCTACAGAAGCCTTCTAACAATATACTTGATATACATTCACCTCTTACGACACTGAAAGCGATACAGTTCCTCATTGTTAGTCGAACAACAAAACAAGAACATTTAACACTGCTCCACATATGCGAACAAAAAAAAATATTACAAAACAGCTTCAAGGCTTTTTGTAACATGTGATACATAATACTTTTTAATTGAACGCTATAACATACTCTTTTGATATCGAGTTGCCTCACGCGAATATCTACCTGTGTTACGGTATACAGGGTGTGACCGAACTGTAAGGGCCAAAGACATTTGCATAAAAGAAAAAAAGAATATTAATAAGAAAAGAAAAGCAAGAAAAAAAAGAAAGTATCGGGGATTTAAATCAGATACAACATTATGGTGGCATGTAAGGACAAACAGCGGGGTAATTGCGTAACATACTGTAGCGGTATCTACAACGCCACATGCAAATAACGCGTCATACTAACGTCACGCAAAATCCTGCATCGCGCAAGCAGAGTTTACCGCGCAACTAGCACAGATACAACGGCCCGACATGAATCAACGGGCAGTTGCCCGCCAGACACAACACCCGTCTGGTCGGAGGATCCTCCCTTTTCTATAGAGTTTGAGTGAACTTTACAACCTGTTCCTCATACCTCTATAATGATAGTATTATAGGTTAGTAGCAATAGTTTTCATTTTGACAGTTCAACAACATTCATTGCGATATTTACGTTGTTGAGCAGATTTTTTTTCGAAATTATGAAGCAATGGATTAGCAATATACTTTAAAATTATTCAGATTGAGATTGATAGTGGCGTTACGCAATTAGGGTCCAAGATGGGGAGATGAAGTGTCGTCCGGCGTCACTACATGCCGGACGACTCATCCAGGCTCATTCAGATTCTGGATGAGGCTGGCACTGGAGCGTGGGGATTGACACATGAAAAGAGAGGCCTGCGCTGAGCAGGTGTAGATGATGATGATGAAGAACACAACTAGAGAAACTAATCAAAAAGTGCTCAAAGGTGGCAATAAAATTTACAATAGAAGTAGTTATAGCAGAGATTTAAACAGCAACGACTGTAGTCTTGTATTAAAAAAAATATCACAGAGAATTGTTAGATTATGTAATAAATAGCGTTTCTTTTTGCAATAATATACTGATTGTCACAATATAGTTCGATGTAGAAATAATATGACGCAAGTCTCTGATAATATTAAAACATAAGTAAGTAAATAAATAAAAGATTCCTCTTCTTCTCCTTTCGCAGTTCTGCTGGAAGAAATTTTCTTAGGAAATAAGCAGTACCTTTGTACTCAAATTTTATGTCATATCCGTATGTATTTTATTGTGTGTACATAAATAATAAAATAAATAAGATTCAAAACAATTTCTTCACTTTTATAAACATCTTTAAAATCAACATCTCGGCAGAACCTCTGTATAAAAACAAATTCAATTAGCAAACACCCTATATACAACATTTAATGTATTACAATCGCCCGGGGTGCGACCTGTAATTGTAAACAATGGTATTGTAATATTAATTGAATGCAATTGCAATTAAACCCGACAGTATAACTTAGGAAAGTAATTAGGTCTAACTTTGTATGCAAGTGGAGTATGCTAACGGTTTGTTTTGTAAACTATTACAGATACATGTGTGGCGGTACATGGCGCTATTGATAATTATTTATGAATGTATTTTGTAATGTAGGGAACGTAATTTGAAGTTTATTTGTTTAATCTGTACTTTGCAAGTGAACAACATAAATAAATGTTTCGTTAGAAATATGGTATGGTGAATTTAAAGACGTGAAATGAAATTGCTCATTTTACATAAGATCCTAGAGTTAATTACGAAGCCAAAACCATACTTATTACACACGCGTCTTTCCCTTGCGGTAGGTAAAACACTATTCTTGATTAATGAACTCTAAGATTTCTTTTGTAGCATTTTTAGTTATCTACATAACTATACAAGGTGGAGACGACGACACAACAATAATTTAAACTTCGTATATTTTATACTAGCTGACCCGAACCTCGTACCGCCCCGCCAGCCACTCTGCCCCCGCTTTTTAAATCTCTGATATCTTCTAAGATATTAATTTTAATGATATGCTGTAAAGGGAAATTTTGATCTACATGAAATGCACAATATATCTAACGTATGTATTTAATTGGATAAGGAATAATACTGTAGGTATTGTTTAAAATAGCTTGATAAATAACCCATAATTTTTTTGTAATATGTAAAAGATAAAAATGTTTACTGTGGGTTATCCTTAGGAGATAAACATATACCATCGAAGACTTTTTTATCGATATTTTTAAGACATACAATTCCGTAGTACATTAATTTGATCTATCTCGTAAGGTTTAGCCAGCATTTGCAATGTAAACGCACAAAATATGTTTGTTACGACATCACATTACGAATCTTTGAATTTCTCGGCTTTTTTCTACTATAATATGCATGTATTATACATATAAATATACATATAAATCTTCCTCTTGAATCACTCTATCTATTGGTGAAAACTGCATTATAATCCGTGGCGTAGTTTAAAAGATTCAAGTTACCAGGTAGCGGGAGCGACATTGTTTTATACTATGTAAAAATGATGTTCCCAGTCTGCGTACAAAAATTCAACCAATATGTTGTGGACCGACCAACCTTTTTTATAATTCTTTATTATTGGCAGTTTCTATGTTTTCTTATTTTTTATATTTCGTTTTGTCAATATATAGATAAACTTGGAATGTTAGATTTGGAATTAAAAGAGTAAAGTCATATAATCTTAAAAGTCCTTATTTTATTTTATTTGTAATGGTTTAGTGGCTTACGTCCCTTACACAATATATCCAATAGTTTAGTCACTATAGTTTGTCAAAGAGGCAAAACCCATAGTTTGTTTGATTTTTTTTATTTCAATTGTAGGATTTTTTTGACAGTTACAAAATACTCTTATGCACTAATCTTGCCAGTGTTTTTATTTATCGTCGTAATGATGTCTCCACGTTGTATATGTATATCTATTCGATAGTGATCATGTAAGATAACTTTGGCTATGAAGCAATAAAGTCAACTTCGTCCGACTTCATCAGATTAAACTTAATGATGATGTCTCGGCGGCGACGCGTAGGGAACCCCAACCAAAACCTATCTAAAGTTGCGTTATAAAAAATTAAAGCTACATAAACTTTTTATGGCAATAGGCTCAACCCCTATAACATGGGATCTTGACATAACTGGCAAAATGTAGGTGTACCATAGCACACCTCTTTTTTTTTTGATGAGAAATGATCAAATAACTTCTCCCGCTCTGGGCGGAGTGGGAAGACGTGTCAGACTTTTACTGATTAAAACCCACCCGTGTTCCTTCAGTTGCCTGTGCCAGGGGCCACGGTATCTCTTTCGAACAACCCGCGACCCTGGCACGCATCGGCCCTAGCGGACTCCGCCAGTTAGTGCTGATATCTCTTTGAGGCGTGCGTGGAACACAACGCGCCGTCGACCCGGGCCTGGTCCTTACCGGACGACGAGCTGATCATTGCTCACCGTCCGCAAGCTCGCGCCTACGGTGGCCAAGCATCAGCTGTCGATTCCCGACACCTAGGGCGTCTCCTGTGGCGACTGGGGACGTGAGGGTGCAAAGATTGCCTCTGCCTCAGGCGCTCCGCCCCTTCTTCGCGAGCATTACTGCTTCGCAGAAGGAGGCTTCCCATGCATTCTCACTCCATACCATGGCCTTTACTAGGGTCGGATGCGAGAGATCGCCACCACCGATCGCCGCCGTAAGGACGCGTATGCTCCAATGCGTCCTCCGGGCGATCCACACAATGGTGACACCCGGGCGTTTCCTCCCGCCTTATCCGGAACAGGAACCTCCCGAAGCAGCCATGTCCGGTAAGGACCTGCGTTAGGCGGGGAGGACACCGTGGCGCCTCTCCAGCCACTCCTCAAAGAGGGGACTTATCGCCGCAATTATGGCGTACCCAACCATAGTACATCTCTGTCTTAAACTTCTGGAAAAATAGGCGTTATATTATAAAGCTACAAAAAGCCGAATCTCCAATATGGTCAGAAACAAAGTATCCTCAACACCTGACATTTACAGCCTACACAACCTACTTAACTTAAATGGACTATAGTACAAACGCCTGGATCAGATACCGCACCGTTCGGCCAGCGTAAGCGTATCTTAGCGCTAGCACGTAACAATGAGATCTTGTCACATATGTGTCGAAAGTGTACCCTATTTTGTACATCGGTCGATATTTTAACGAGCGCTGTGTGCTATGGTTTTAGAGTCATAAATATGGTCTGGTAGCTACTTTGTGAACACCTTCGACGATGTGTTTCGATGTTCTCCTTCATCGTATTAATTAGCAGTGGCATATCAGCAGCAGTGCACAGCAACCATACGACAATCTAATTTCGTGTGGTTTCCATATTCGGGCCCTCGTTCAACACACTGTCGTTCACTAACATTCACCCGCTGACCAATGAAATGACACTTCTTCATCGATCTGTGACCTATGGCTTTACCAAACCGTACAACAATATAATCTCGTGTGATTTCCATATTCGGACCCTCGTTCAGTACACTGCCGTTTCCTAACATTCACCCACTGACCACTGAAATGACACTTGTTCATCAATCTGTGACCTATGGCATTACCAAACCATACCCCAATCTAATCTCGTGTGGTTTCCATATTCGGACCCTCGTGCACTACACTGTCGTTCACTAACATTCACCGAAGCTATCAGTAATTGCCATCGAGTGTCATTTCACGGGACCCATTAGCGTTATTGCGTTCTGCGAACTATCAGTTAGGTTTGATCTCGCAAATGTGCGAATGTGTATTGTTGTGTTGAACGCGTAATTAAGTATTTAATAGTATATGATATTGGGTTATTGGTTGTGTAGATACGGACCGTTTGCTATAGTTGGTTCTTATTATAGTCCTAAATGAGCAAATATTAAGGCATAGGTTATAAATGACTGCTAATAAATGACGAGTATTATGTTATCTGGTGTGTGTAAGAGCTATTTGTTGACTCGCTTGAAATATTTTTCACCTTTACCGAATCATATGCGGATAAACTAAAATAAATCAGGCTTAGATGGTACTGCCACGTAATGAGAAAAGATGGTAGTTTCTCGGTTTTTACTGAGAAACTACCATTTTTCCCTTGTAGAAACTACCATCTTGTCCTGAATATAGACGAAACGACTGGGAAGAGGAAGAGCCCCCGCTACATGGTGATCCAGTATCGAGAGAGAGATGAAAACGCAGAACCTAACTCCTATGAAAACACAAGCCAAATCGTCCTGGCGATGGCGCCAATAGACCAGACCCCAGATGGAACTGGGATTAAGGGGTGGAAAAAGAAGAAGAAGACCGAACCACATTCAATGCATATTACCTAAGACTCCAGTTTAGTACACTGACGTTACAAAAAATTGCCATCAAGTGTCATTTCACGGAGCACATTGTGTTACTGCGTTCTCGATTTCGCAAATGTGCGACTATGTATAATCTACATATCATCCATCTTACTTATCATAGAAAGAATCAAAGTTCCTCGGTCTCAAAACACATCTAAGATACAAAGACTTCCTTCTTACGAACTTCTGTTGTTTCGAACAATGTGTAAGTACCTTGTGTGACATCTCAGAAGGAAAATACAAAAGAAAACTTGAATCTATTCATAGACACTTCGCTTATCATAAAACGCACACAAAAAGGCATAGATAAAGCCTTCGCACACGACCAACTCTTTATAGTTATTCGCAATACGACTAACTTACATTTAACGCCTCCTTAGACCTATGCCAAGTTAGATCTTCACATTGATTTAGTGAAGGCAAACAATTTAAGATCTTATTTCAGTGGTGTAAGGATGTATCTAAATTGTCGAGAGTGTACAATAAAGTTGGTAAAGTTATAGTATTGAACGTAAAACTTATGTGAAGCACGCTTGAAAAGTTATATGGGACTTAAAGTTTCCATTTAAGAAAGTGTAAAGTGAATTTTTCATGTGAAAGGATGCATTTTCCTGTGTGGATACTGGCAGCCATTTGATGTAAGTACTTGCTGCACATTTGAAAACGGAATTGAAGTAGATAATACTATGATCTTTGCATCTCTTCTTTTGGTATGGTTACATGCAAAGATTGTAACTAATTGTTGATTTAAAAGAGTTTCTTGCCCGTTCTCCAAAGGAACCTACAATAAACGCTTTGGAATGGGCAACTACCTTCATCTTTCTGACTGACTGACCCCTTTTTTTTTTTCTGGATGGGAAATCATCTAATGACCCCTCCTGTTCTGGGTGGAGCGGAAGGAAGTGTCAGACTCTTACTGACTAAAACCCACCCGTGTTCCTTCCTTAGCCCTTTGTGTTTCGGGCCAGCGGTAACCCTTTCGGACAATCCCGCTGAGTCTGACTGACCCCTTGACAATTCAAAAGTATCTGTAATTGATTTATTTCACTAGTAATATATAAGTCAATGGTTTATTTGAAATATTATAAATGCTTGGACATTGAGTTTTTTATTTCTTTCAAACTGAAAATATCGGGTAAGTAATAGATGATATAACAACAAAATCTCTAATATTTACAATATATAACAACGGAACCTATAATTTTATTTAATATAGCGATTAGTTAATATAATGAACGATTGATATAATTTTAAAATAACTAATTTTCATAAGCATAACATACATTAAATATAAAATCGTTTGACATACCACTCAAAAGATATAAAACTTATTTGGTCTAATTAAACAATAACTTTGTATTTTGTTTAAGAAATATTTGAAAGTATTTTTTCTTTGTTTTATTCTTTGTAAGTTCTATCGTAGTTATAGGTAATAGTCACCTAAGTAGATATTAAACATAACTAGTAACTAATTACCACCTGCGCTAAGATAGGTCGACGGAGCCCCGCTTCGCGGGGCTCCTATTTCTGGGTGGTTTAAAATAAAATAACCACGAATAGTCCAGTCACTTTAGGGTTTCACCTCGGAATTCGAGATAATAAGCTGGAAACTCGTTTACAGCTTCATTTTGGCGTTCTGAGAGTTGTCTCAAAAGTCACATAGTATCTCGTGTCTGCGTCGTAAGTTATTAGAGGTCAAAGGTCACGAAAATCGGTTTTTCACGATTATCTTTGTTTCTATGGCTCCAATGACCTCAAGACCTAGTATGAAAATTAAAGATACGAAAATTTGCCACAACTTTTGTCTTAACTTTTTTTCTGTACGCTCAACCCTTTTCGAGATAGAGGGCGGAGAGCACCCAGCGCTCAGGCATACATACTATAATACAAGGCCAACCGTGAAGGTGGAGACAATGATGCAGGAAAACGAAGATGATGAAGATGAAATTGAAATTGTCAATTTCCCAGGGGATGATGATGAAGAACAAGAAGAAGAAGAAAATTGATATTTTTTCACTTTAGATTTTTGAAGAATTTTAAATGTACATTTTATTTTAATGTTAATTGTAAAAAAATGCACAGCTACTAAATAAAAATTGAATTAAATTAAATTTACTTGATTTATTTCTATTTACAATCTATCTATCGATCTATTTATTTACAATCTATCTATCTATCAATCTACTTATTTATTTATTATATATATATGTATATAAAACATAATTTAATGCAATATATGAATGATTTAGTAGAGGTATACAAGGTATTATGCACCGAGATTCACGGTTGACCTTGTATTATAGTATGCCTAAGCGCTGGGTGCTCTCCGCCCTCTATCTCGAAAAGGGTTGAGAGTACAGAAAAAAAGATATGACAAAAGTTGTGGCAAATTTTTGTATCTTTAATTTTCATACTAGGTCTTGAGGTCATTGGAGCCATAGAAACAAAGATAATCGCGAAAAACCGATTTTCGTGACCTTTGACCTCTAATAACTTACGACGCAGACACGAGATACTATGTGACTTTTGAGACAACTCTCAGAACGCCAAAATGAAGCTGTAAACGAGTTTCCAGCTTATTATCTCGAATTCCGAGGTTGACCCCTTTTTTTGTCTAAAGTGACTGGACTAGAAGGCTAAGGCGGGAGCGAAGCGGAGCGGAGCTCCCGCCTTAGCCTTCTAACCTAACCTATCCGAGTCGGGGTACTCTGAGTCGGAGTGTTAACCATATTGACGTTTTTATATACATATATTAAACGTTAGACCTAATGATTTTCGATTAAATAAACAATATACATATTAAACGTTAGACCAAATGATTTTCGATTACATAAACGTTATATCAAACAACGTTATACTAATTAAGTTTTAGAATAAATAAATGTTATATGTAAAGAAATTATATCAACAGTTGGTATATCTCACGTTGATTATATCTTATGAACGATAATAAAATGAAATTAGACCAAATGAGTTTATACGTTATGAGACGCACCCGAAAATATCAGAGGGGCGATTCCTGTATTTTTAATAATCATAAAATGTCTGCCAATCTAATCTCAGTTTTAATCTGTCAAAACATGAATGTACAGACGCCAGCTGGCTCATCAAGCTACCCGAGACTGTCAAATTTCCCCAATCAACGTTGAAAATCTATTAAAGAAATTTAACAGATTGTAGTAGCTTGATGTGCTGGCGTCTGTACTTACATCTTAGACAAGTCTGTAACATTGGTTGTCACTAAGAATACGTTTTATACGATTTTACAGTTCGAAAACTGGCCTTCAGAAAAGGAAAAGAAAAAGAAAGAAAGAAAAAGTATTTATTGCGACAAAAAGGAAAAGGAATACTAGTATTTTGTCGTATTGACAATCTTTAATTATAAAGTCAAAGTCAAAGCATTTATTTCAAATAGGCACATAAAAGGCACTTTTGAACGTCAAAAATTACAACAAAATAGAATTGATTCTAGTCGCCCATTCCAAAAGGTAGTTTTCGTGTGGAGGAGAATGGGCAAGAAACTCCACCGTTACTCTTTTAAAATGTTTGACAATACTTAAAGTCCAGGACACCCAGTTTTAGACCAAACAAATATGTAATTCTCCCATACGAAATCGAACCCACAACCCATACTTCAGAAGCCAACCACTCACCCACTACATACACACTCAATAATAATTCAATCCAATCCAGCAAAACCTACCTTTTATAAGCATTAGTATGATAAATGTCTCCCATTTCCTGGGACATACTCGTTCGAGTTCGTGCGTCCCGATCGAGTGTAGTGTGTGGGAATGTCCCACAGGACGCAGAACATTTATGTGCCGCGGACACACGCGTGCGGAATGACACAGGGCTATGTAGCTATCAGATAGGGAATAATATGTCTTTTTGAACCTTAGAAATAAGAAAGCGGTGGTGGGAGTCAGCCATATTAGCCAGAGAATTCCCCCGTTGGAGTTGAAATGATCTTGGCTGAAGTCTGTGATTCGGCAAACGTAACTAAGGTAGGACGCCTTTCGGCTAGATGATGCCGATGAGGGAGGCCGGTAGTAGCTGGATGAAAGTAGCCGAGGATCGAATTTTTTTATAGAGGTTAATCTTCCTCGCGGTCCGGGCGGTTAAGCCAAGACCCTCGACCCCCTTCAACAGTCAGAGACATGACCTTAACTGTCTCCGGGGCTACGAGATTAACGGTGGAAGGAGGGGGGGTTACCCCTCCTGCCTGCCGGCTGGGTAAGTGCACACCGGGCCCGCTCTGACCCCACCACAATTGCCGCTCTGCTACTCAGAGCGACATGTGTGGAGCGGTCCTCGTGGCAGAATATTAGCATGCGGACAGCGAGATCCCACTGGGAAATAATCCCAATGGGAACTCGCTGCCCGCACCCCAGGATGCACCGGCCCGAAAACTGGTCTTCCCCCGGACGTATCCAGAAAGGAACTCCAATCCCCAGGCACACGTTGAGGTTTTCTGCCCTAGGATCGAATTTAATGGCATGCGATTGAACAGGCCTATGTCAGTCAGTCCAGCTAGATGGACCGACCACCTTAAGAAAGTGGCTGGAACAGACTGACTGCGGAAGGCGGAGGACAGGGTAAGGTGACGTGGCCTAGGTGAGGCCTATGTCTGGCAGTGGACTGCGATAGGCTTGGTTGATGCCCATGTCAACTGCTGCAGGCTGATGGTGATAAACATGGGATTAATATAATGCAATCGAGAGCTACCTACCCCAGTTGCAAGTAGCGAATTTTAAGAATGACTTAAAAATACAGTATGTTAACTAACAGAGGGCGTTCCCGTTAACCCGCAATAGTATAGCATCCATACATGCTAAAAAAAATATTACCATTCGAAAATAAAATGTTCTTTTTTTTTAATATTCACTAAAAATGGTAAATTGATACGTTAAAGAAACACTGTACACGCGTACTTGAAGGACAGCAATGTCGGAATTCATTTATGAATGACGGGCTGTGTGTGCGGCGATCTAATTGATTGGTATACTATTGCGGGTTAACGGGAACGCCCTCTGTTAGTTAACATACACTGTTAGTTATTATACACTGTATTTTCTTCGTTTTAAATCTTATTGCATTCTTTGTCACTTCATTGGTGGTATGTATACCTACAGAGCGGCAGGAACATGGACGCGCACCCTGTTGCCATGATTCCAGTAAATGATTCTGAACGCCGCTGCATTAAATTTTTCGTCAGTTATTAAAAAAAATGTAAGCTGTTCCATACATTTCGACCGCGTATGTATTGTACTTTTGTATGAAACAGCTGTTTTTATTTTATTTTATAACCTTCAAAAAAATTTTACACTTAGGCCTGAGTTCACCAACATTCAAACCACCGGTTAGGTATTTAAACAGTTGGTTTATGACAAACCTAAGGAAATTTTAAATATAGAACTGATTAAATATTTAATCAGTTGATTTAAATGTTGGTGAACACAAGGCTTAGGGTCTAGAATTCAAGGTTTGCGCTTCAATGTCCCTGCCACCCTGTACAATATGAAAGAAGACAAATAACAATAAATAGTTTCCCGGATTCATATCTTCGTGAGGCGAAGTCAGGCGCACTATGGGTCGGCGCCAGTCAGTACTCTTCGTGTAATCACGACTTAGTTTACACTTTGAAGTCCATCTTATCAAGTTAAAACTTTAAGTTACTGAACTAGCTTCAAGCAAGTTCAATACATCTTGCGTTGATGGCTTAATCTCACTGTAAGGAAGAAAATCAGTGAATTATAACTGAAATGTTAGTAGTCACGATTTGAAGTTAGAATGAGAAATCTTAGTATTTTTGCATTCCATAAAATGGATGGAATTGTGTTTATTTTGGTATGTGGTTTTTATGCCATGATTTATTTGTTACTAGCTATTGCCCGCGATTTTGTTTGCGATCAAAGATGAATAGCCTATATCCTTACCAGGTCATGGTCTATTTGTGTGCCAAATTTTATCCAAATCCTTTCAGTTGTTTTAGCGTGAAAGCGTCACAAACAAACTTATTTTCGTATTTATATTATTAGTAAAGAAGTTAGGATTAGGATTTTCATATCAGTAGCAAATTCCTTCAAATGTAGATAGTTGTCCAATTAGTTGTTGTTGTTGTTGTTCTAAATTAGTTTTGCTAAAAATTAGACGATTAAATGCAAACTTCACCAATGAATCAGAAATCAAAATATTTAAACTGCGTTTAAGAGCTGTCAGTGTCAATATTCCACAACAATGATGATACTGATAGTTTATGAACGCGGTTTAGATTTGCTGATCGCGTTCAGTTTCATTGGTGAAAGCGGCCAAGAGTAGTGATGACTCGGGTTTTAGAATAAAATAGATTTGCCCAAATAATACTGCTTGTATTTTTTTCCATGCCTACATTCAAGCACATGCAAAACAGGAACTGCCACCAACAAATTAATCAAACTAACACTATAAGTAATTCACAATTAATACGACAACTCTTCCCGTACCGTCTAACCATTCCTAAATCAGCATCGATCTACAATAGATCCCTCTTGCGGCCGCCGGCGCACGACCGCGCTCACGATTCAGATTAATCTATCGAAAATCGTTTTACAACATATTATTTATAGAGAGCATGCGCCAGCAATGATCATCAGTCCGTGTGCGTAGGGATGCGCCCCGACGCATTCCGCGCGCACCGATGTGTCGATGCGGAAACATCGACGCGACGTTATCGATATCGAGATGTGAGTACTCGAGATGTGTTTGTGATTAGTCATGTTACGTATGCGAATTGTTAATTAAAATAACGTTTCGTTTTGTGTGTTCGTTAGTTAGATTGTGTCAGAAAGTAATAATTATGTTATTTCATTAGATATGGATCGGTAATTTTATTTTGACATCGAACTAATTAAATTTATTTTAACTAGTCAAAGTTTTACTATTCCAAAATTTAACATCCTACACATAAAACATTTTACAGTTTTAACCCAGCTCTAAAAATCACATCGCTTACGCCTAAACCCATAGGTAATTAAAATTCATAAACCATTAAAAATTAACACCGTCAAATCACGGCCTTTACTGTCAAAATCGGACGCTGCGAACTTGTTCTTCATAACTCGTAAAAGTCGAGTGATGTCGTAAAAATAAAACCGAAACCATTCCTACTGAAGTCAACAATTAACCCCGGTTTTAATGAAACTTCTGAACTAGCCCCGGCAGCGACGTGGAATCGCAGCCTATTTTAAAGACATTGAATATTTAAGAGAGCTAATTGAAATGAGCGAGACAGTTTGGAGTGTCGCCAGGATAATTACCTAGCTCCTAAGATGAGATTTAACGCGCCACGCTTAAATGGTTGGAGCCTTGGAGGTCTCTCTTTAAGGGAAAGTTTATTTCCTGGATTTTTTTTTTTCTTGTTAATGACGTCGGTTGGCAATCATAACTGTTTAGGTGGGTTTTAGTCCATTACGTATGAATCTTAGTAATTTTAAAGTGTTTTGAATTTATACCTACCGCTATTGAACTAGTTTAAGTACAGACGGCAGCACATCAAGCTACTACAATCTGCCAAATTTCTTTAATAGATTTTCAACTTTATCACTAAACCATAAGGTTCAAAGTTGTTTGGGAAAATTTGACAGTTTCGGGTAGCTTGATGTGCTGGCATCTGTACATAAAGGAATGGAGTAATCAATCAATCAATTCTTAGTACCTAATAGAAATCAATGTGTGGTTTTACGGAGTAACATTGACAATTTTATTATTTACTAGCTGCGTCCCTCGGTTTCACCCGAATAAGTTTCGATATCGTGGGCATATCGGAATAAAAAGTAGCCTGTATGTTGATTGTATAACATAGCGATCGATCTACGTCATACAATTTTGCTTAAAGAACGAATTGGCAACGATCGATCATAAGGAATAAGGCTCATTTAATGATCAAAGAGTCGACATGAGTACAAATCTTGCCAGTGGTTGCTCAATTGCTGTCAAGAACTCCTCTTTCGAGAGCAGTGGTGGCCGAGTGTTCGACCCCGACTTTCGAGTTTGTAGGTCGTCAGTTCGAACCCAGGCAGTCACTTTACTTTGTGTATTTAAATTCATCACATCTGCTCTCAAAAACGGTGAAGGGAAAAACATCGTGAGGAAATCGGCATGTCCTAAAATCAAAAATTGGAAGACATATTGTGACATTCACCAACCCTCACTGGACCCACGTGGTAGTTTATGGCCCACTCCGTCTCACAGAGTGGAAGCCTGTGTCCCAGCGGTGGCAACATTATAGGGTGATTATAATAAAAAAAAACTCATCTTGTAAGCATACTAAAGCCTTCATGGAAAAGGTGACACGAATACTATAAACCTGCTTTCTGCATTACTGACAATTCAAAACACAACACTCCATAAAACTACAAACAATTGACAGTCAACTCTTTCAATAAACCTGTCAACCAAAAAACCTCGATATCGATACGTCCCATCTCTAAACGTTGTGTGATGTCGAAGGTTGTCGATTCGTGCAGGCCGTGTGCGACCCGCTCTTCCGGTGTCCAACACTGCTACATTTTAATGGACGCCTATTTGTACGTGAATTCACATCCAACGATTACCTTGTTTGCTCACAAATTGCGTCCGACTCACGTAATTATGCTGATTCGAAAGTACTGTAAGGGTTGTTTTTGTATGTCTTTTTTTTGACATGTTGGTTTGTTTTGCCCCTTTTTAGGGTTCCGTAGTCAACTAGGAACCCTTATAGTTTCGCCATATCTGTCTGTCCGTCTGTCCGTCCTCGCTTAATCTCTGTGACCGTTAGCACTAGAAAGCTGAAATTTGGTAACAATATGTATATCAATTACGCCGACAAAGTGGTAAAATAAAAATTGGAAAAAAATGTTTTATTAGGGTAGCCCCCCTATATGTAAAAAGGGAAGTGATTTTTTTTTTTATTTCAACCCTAACTTGTGATATATTGTTGGAAAGGTATTTAAAAATGAATAGGGGTTTCCTAAAATCATCTTTTGATAATGTCAATAATTTCGGAAATAATCGCTCCAAAAGTAAAAAACAATGTGTCCCCCCCCCCTCTAACTTTTGAACCATAAGTTTAGAAAATATGAAAAAAATCTGAAAAGTAGAACTTTATAAGGACTTTCTAGGAAAATTATTTTGAACTTGATGAAAACAACAGTTTTTGTACAAAAAAGACAAAAAGTTGTACAAAATAATTTCTGGACTAAGTTTGTAGTATAATCGTATATATGCAAGCATTTTTTACTTTTAAACTCATAAGTGGGAACACTTATTGTGACGGACGGAAAACTACGGAACCCTACACTGAGCGTGGCCCGACACGCTCTTGGCCGGTTTTTACATAATATGCTGGTAATTTTTGTTCCTGTTAGATTTTCGTGAATTCGTTCGCGTGGATTTTGAGGGTGGTATGAGTTTTAGTTCTTTTGTTGGTGATTGAAGTAGTCACGTGAATGATAGGATGGACTTTTTCTGATGATTGAATAGTTATTTTTAAAGTTAAGTAGGTAGTATTTATTACGTGTACAAGTGTACTTAAAAAGGGGATGAGCTTATTGGGCATCAAAAAATTCGTCCGCATCGCTGTTAATGGGAAAAGCGGTTTGAAGGCTCGCAGCATTGCCACGTTACATGACAGATGGAACATTATTACAAAGCCAACAATTACTTTAGAAAAAAAAGACTAATTTCAATACAATAATACAGTACAATTCATTTATTTGCCAGAATATTGTACAAAGTTGTTATGTGCATTTAGTGCGTGTGTTACGATCATAATATTCTGCCGTTTCCGGCGTACAAATATGGTTTGTAAAATTATGGGTCATCATTGCATTAAAATTAAATTATAATCATTAGAATTACAAATAATTTTAATTCTGAAGAAACATTAACTTAACATTCCTTTCAGTTAAATGTAAAAGCACTTTTAATAAACAGGACTATCGATTTTATTGTTACAATTGGCACCACATTTTCTAACAATCTACAACAATGAAACTCGTAACTGCATACAAAATCAAACTTTGTAATCGAAAACTAACTTAGAATGTATTCTATTCTAAATACAGCCAACAATACTAATCGAACCCGACATTTATATCATACACACACCACATTTCAAAACATCAGCCATCATGACTCAAAAACCCATAACACTAAACGATAGTTTACAAACAGCACGAATCGAATATACGTACATCGCAGCTCCATTACTTCAACATAGAAAATGCCCTTAAATACTGGGCAAATAAATCTTTGCCCGCTACAACTTATTCCAAGCTCCCCTTTCACGTCTGTGGTCATTGGAACATACAAATCGAGTGTAAGACCATAATTGTTAATTTCGAGCAAAATGCCCGCAATAGCTTTCAAGTTGCACTAACTAACGATCCCATTGCTAGATGCCTATCGGGTTTCTGGGCATAGTACCAGGTCGGTTATACTGTGGAGTTAAACGGCGGTTTAAGTTGACGGAAGAAAATAGAGATTAAAGTGTTGGTTTGCAAAGTAAAGTAGGGTGCTGTTGAGAGATGCATTAATCTGCACCCCTTGCGTAACTAACTATCAGTCACAATCTGAATCAATTTTGAGAATTGCTAGTCAATTGCTTCTTAAGTACGAAAAATTTGTCTGCTCAACGACATAGATAACGTAATGAATGTTGTTGATCTGTCAAAATAAAAGGTATTCCTACTGTTAGTGTGTTAGACAATTACCCCAATAGGTTATTTTTAAGAATTAGGCCTAGCTATAAGGATGAATTAATACAGTACAATACGACATCAAACAAAAGAAATAGTCATCAATAATGTTGAAAATAAAAATTTAAGAAAAATAAATAAAAATAATTTTTAAAAAGATTAAGTTCCTAGCAATGAAAATGTTCTGTTACGTAAGTCTAATACTATACGATAACCAGTCTTAACTAAGCTTATCAAGTAAATAAATTGTCTGTACTTATATAAGCACACATGGACAAAACAATTATTGTCCCTAGAAGAGATTAAGTGACATTAGAGTGCGATTTCCTTTAGCTAGTCAAACTATTACTAACTAAAGTATTACACAAGTTCTTTGAACAGATTTTCTTTTCTTTTGCAGCTTGTGTCATATATCCGTAAAATCCAGAGCATGAGCCTCTGGATTTTTATATTATCACTACGTTTTCTGCCTTAGATTGTCATGCACCAAACAAAACATGGAAGATGCAACAGTTTAACCCTTATGTGAGTGACAAATAAAACACCTTTAACAGAGTGACGAGGTACCCGGGTACCTTCATACAGTTTACACGTAATGTAAATATTCAAGATCGGCTTTTGTGTTACACATACTTTGAATATTATTATTTTAGCTAAGCTAAACAGCCGGTCGATTCTGTAAAAATCTCACCGTGAAAACTTAGGTGATGTGAGTTTGTTTTTGCTAGGAATTGACACTATTGACAGCTCACTCCACGCTCACTTCACCTAAGTTTTCACGGTGAGATGGTTACAGAATCGCACTGTAGTTGACAATCTGTGGCGATCAAAGCGGAGGAGAGGTGGAGTACTCAATACATGCCATCAAAACCTGAAAGGTATGGCATAAAAATATTCTGGGCTTGTGATGCAAATAACTCCTACCCCCTAAATGGACAATTATATACAGGAAAGTCAGGTGATGGCATACGTCAAACAAATGTAGGAGAATGCACTGTATTAGATCTCGTGGCTAAATATAAAAACTCAGGGCTGAATGTAATTACGGATATTTTTTTACGTCGCTTCAATTAGCCCATTCCTTGAATTCGCTAACACTAGTTGGAACGGTAAGAAAAAATAAACGTTTTCTTCCTGCTAATATGCAAGCACACAAGGAGAGGGCGATTTATTCTTCTAACTTCGCATTTAGCAAAGAAGCAACTGTGTGCTTTTACGTACCTAAAAAGAATAAAGCAGTAATAATGTTGTCATCAATGCACATGTCACCA
The DNA here is from genome assembly GCA_927399505.1 of Luperina testacea. Lineage (NCBI taxonomy): Eukaryota > Metazoa > Arthropoda > Insecta > Lepidoptera > Noctuidae > Luperina > Luperina testacea. The sequence goes on from OV656774.1 coordinate 4,877,657, forward strand.
GTTATTGAAAATAATAAGGAAACTGCCAAGCCAGAAATTATTTTATATTATAATAAAACCAAAAGTGGAGTGGATAACATGGATAAGCTGTTAGCAGAATATACCGTAAAACGCAGAACAAATCGGTGGCCTTTAGCACTTTTTTACAATATCATTGACATTGCAGCTTTGGCAATATATATCATTTACATGGAACATAACCCACAATTGGTCTCGAGTGACAGACGTAGAATGTTTTTGAAATCATTGAGTCTGCATCTGTGTGGTAAAAATATAGAAGAGAGATCAAAAAATTGCATTGTGACTTCAAAATTACATGTGAGATCTGCAATGCAGGACGTGCTTGGCCGAGAACTTGGGCCGTCAATTTCTTCTGGATCTACAACTTCTATAAGTCAGACTATACGAGATTCTAAAGGGCGCGTTGCAGTCGTCGGAAGTTGTTACCTATGCAGAGAACTCAAACGCAAGCAAAGAAAAACTCGAAAAGCTTGCACTAACTGCAGAAAATCAATTTGTGATGGACATGCAGTAACTCGTCCAACATGTAACACCTGCTTCGAAAGCTGTACTAATTCTGTATGAACAAAGATTTGTATTGTTTATAGAAATAAAACACTTTTATAAATGCTTCTTATTAAAATTTTGTATGAAATTATAAATACTTACTTCATAGTTACAAAGAGGTACCCGGGTACCTCGTCACTCAATTATGAGTTTATAATATGTTTTGGTTTCCACAAAACATTGTAAATAGTAGACTTGGTCAATACATAAAAAAAATGTAATTCATAAATAGTTAAGAGCTCTCAGGAAGTCACAGCTACCTACAGGGCGTAAAACATATTTTTTTTAGAATTTGAAAACGCCAAAGGTACCCGGGTACCTCGTCACTCACATAAGGGTTAAATGAGTCTGATATGGTAAGACATTAACATAATTACACAATAAAAAAATAAAAAAAAAATATTTTATTTCACGTAAACCTACATGGGCACTTATGAAACGTTAGAAGCTAGGCGTACGGGCCCAAATGGTCGTTTCCAATGGAGAAGAGCCGGCAAGAAACTCCACGGTAATATTATTTGTATGTAAGAAGCACATCTTAAAGTTTGTATTTATTCAGAATTAAAATTAACTAAAACTACTCATAAACAAAAATTAAATAAAAGATGAATTCATCCGCATCGCTGTCGGCTGATATTGTATCCAAGAGAATAGCAATGCTTAGCCACTGGCCAAGGTTTTTACCTTGGCCAGTGGCTAAGCATTGCTATTCTCTTCCAAAGGACTGGCTTTTGCCAGTCCTTTGGTCACGGAAAGTGTCAACCAGCCGTTTCGAGATTTCCTTAAGCACTTCTTGAATAGAAACTAAGATTGTGAGAGGATTTAATAAAATATTTTAACCTTCAGAACAAGCCCTCACAGTGCAACCGTTCCTAAAAATGCGAGTACATAATGCATGCGTACACGGCGCGACGCACCAGATCGATGGATCGTATCGATCCGCACAAAGGATCGAGTCGTGATCATGATTGCGTTACGTTCGAAAGTTTCGCCGTTTATGTAAAGTTCTAGTCTTGTTCTCTTTGCTACGTGCGGGAATCGCCAAGATATTGTTAGCGTTTTTGCGACTGTGTGAGGTCGCCATGTTAATTGTGAAGAGTGGACTTGTAATTTGGCTTTGGTGTTTGTGTGAAATGTTCTGAGAGTGATTGAATGGGCAGAGGAAAGAGGAAGGGGGGCAACGTTGGCATCTTTTTGATGGTTCTTGGAATTGGAGATGTTTGAATGAGACAACTAGACTTGCTATTTCGGTTAGGTTGTTAGCATTAGTCATCATCTATACTAATATTATAGAGAGGTATTTGTTTGTTTGTAAGTTTGTATGTAGGGGGTAATCTCAGAAACCGAAAGCCGGATTTAAAAAAAATGTATCCTCTTGATAGCTCAATTCTTGAGGAAGATTATAGTTTAACATCACGCTACGGCTCTTAGGAGCTGAGTCAAAAACAAAAAGAGTCAGAAAGAACGCTGAGCGAACGCTGAACGAAGTAATAACGCGGGCAGGCAATGCGATGCGACAGGGTGGATAGGGGGAACATGACAGATATCGCGGACGAAGTCGCGGATAGAAGCTAGTCCTAGATATTTTGATACCAAATTTAGTCTTCTTCAAATTAATTATCATTTTTTTATTCGAAATAATTAAAATATGCACATTAAATACTACTCTTGAACCGGTCTATCCTGGGGGCTTACTCTCCAAACTAATTTTAATTCCAATGAGATGCCAATATGATTCCAATGTTAATTTTACAGTCACGTGATTCGGTACTCTTGAAAACAATATTGTCAACAATTACCCCATACCAAGCCCGAACCCAATTCCACTTAGTTCTCCAAAATGGACACCCAATCTAAAAATCATTTGGCGCTAGCATCGAACTCAAGAGTACGAAACGTCACAATTCCAATGTCGATCTATCGGAATTAAATTGAAGAGTAAGCACCCTGTTATGTCCTAGAACCAAAAATTCAATAATTCTACCAACCCGCACTGGCCCTGCGTGGTGGATTACGGCCCACTCCCTCTCACCGACAGGAGGCCTGTATCCCACCAGTGGGCACATTACAGACTGATTATGCTGATACAACTCTTGCGTATCAAACACAGATACAAAGTTACAAACCGGTGCAATATGAAACGCCAAACATTTATGTATTACCATAACATTCGATCAACCCAATCTCACCCCGAAGCGATAATAATTTTCAAATGCACGATAAAATATTGAAGCTATTTCTTCACAGAAAACGATATTAGTGGATTTACAAGACATTTGTGTTTTACATTCACACCTTCTGAGATAGGTGTTGCGCGCGAGTTTGCTTTATTGGCTAGTTATACTGGGTACAAGTACATAGTAGTGAAAAGCCCATTTACACCAAGTTATATAGTGTTATAGAGAGGTTTAAATGGAGTTGTAATGATGGTTATGAGTGGAGCTATGTGGCAACATTCGGAGGGGCCCGTCAGGGCCAAAGCCTGCCGGGTCAGCGGGATTGTCCGAAAGGGTTACCGCTGGCTCGGAACATAAAGGGCTAAGGAAGGAACACGGGTGGGTTTTAGTCAGTAAGAGTCTGACACTCCCTTCCGCTCCACCTAGAGCGGGAGGGGTCATTTGATGATTTACCGACCTCAAAAAAAAAAAAAGCTATGTGGCAAGCAGTTTCATCACCACCCAATGTAACTTGCTACTGACAGAATGCTGTCAGATGAGTCACTTACTTCTGACAGTTTTCAGATAGGTACTCTCTGAAATAAGATGATGTTAAGGATTGAAAACAAACAGCTTTGAGCTGCGGTTTCTTAGAAAAGCGGTGGCCGGCACATAACGGCCGCAGTGACACGGCTGTCTTGAAAATGATGGGACTGATTGACTTTACGGTGTCAAAAGACATCCAAACTTACTTTTCTTATTTTTTTTATTTGAAATGGGTTTGCTCTTGACTCTAGTCTAGGTCAGAGGTGACAGAGATAAAGTCGACGATGGAGTAAGCTTACCCAGAAGAAGCCTGTTTACTCTTACTTTGAAGAGATTCGGGTTGTATGCGCTCGGAAACACAGACGCAGGTAGAGAGGTCCACTCTTTTACTGTGCGCATTATAAAGGACATTTGAAAACACTTAGTGCGAATTGGTGGAATAGCAACTAGGCAGGGATGGTAACTTGCAGTGCGTCTGGATGTCCGAAGGTAGAAGGGTGAATGAGGTCGTCCTTTCATAAATAAATATTCAGTGACGTCATTCGAAGGTAAATTGGGAACACTATGTGGGGCCACCGTAATCTTAGAAAACCCAAGCTTTACTGCTCATAACGTATCAAACAAGTATTTCATCAAAAAAGAGATTTTAGAGAAAAATCTCTTAGTGTGTTTTTATCATTAGATAATCACAGTCGAATATCTTGATATCTGCACTGTTTTAGGTGTTAAGGCTTTAACTAAAGTAAACACATAAATCATGATATTGCCTTGAATTTCATGAATATTCAACAGTTGCTATGTCATCGATCAACAGAACTGGATTCTAATCTATTATAGCAAGCAAATCGGTAAGTATTGATATTTTCTTGGCAATAAAATACACAATATAAACAAAACACGGTAACATACATACATAAATGTTTAGCATTATCAGCCTACAATATACCCATTGCTGGTTCAAAGGCCTCTTCTCTGTGAGAGGGAGTGGGCCGTAATCCACCACGCGGCCTCAGTGCGGGTTCTGGGGTGTTCTGGGGCAGCAGTAACCCTTTCGGACAATCCCACTGACCCGGCAGGCTTCGGCCCTGACGGGGCCCTTCATTTGATGCTGACATCTCTTTGAGGCGCGCGTGGAACACGTACGCGCCGTCCGGCACGGGCCTGGTCCTGGTCGAACGGTGCGCTACCCATTACTCTCCGTCCGCAGGCCCGCGCCTACGGTGGCCGGGAGTCGACGCGCGGCTCCCGACGCCCGAAGCGTCTCCCACGGCGGCTGGGACGTGAAGCTCTCTCCCTCAGCCATCCCGCCACCTCCTTCGCTAGCATGACTGCTTCGCAGAAGGAGGTGACTGCCTCCCACTCCCTCTCGCTCTGGACCATGGCTTGAACCAGGGCCGGACGCGAGAGGACTTGACCACCTCTCTCCCTCAGTTATGTTTAAGTCCCATGTAATAAGGGTATGCTCCTTGAATGCTACGTTGGTCTAGTGGCTCAACCAAGATTGGTAATTGTTAGGGCCTAGGTTCGATCTCCAGGCTGTTTAAATACATAATTAAATAATATTTTAAGTCATAGAAATAAAACTAAAAGATTCAGCTTTACTCCGTGATTGTACTAATGATGAAATTGGGCAGTGGGTCCAGTCGACCTATTCAAAATGTGATTGGGTTGAGTGATCCCGTGGGTCTATTTTGAGTGGGTCCAGTTGACCAAAGACCCTTTTCCTTTAGGAAGTTTTCAGTAGCAACTCGTATTTCTTATTTGCGTCCGGTTGATTGCAATAGACTCGCCCACTCTTACTTGGGACTCAAACATAACTAGGTGTGCTACACACAGCTGCTTCCCCTTTTAAGAATAAAGTCGTGATGTTATGTAAACCTCATCTCAAACCACCGACTGTTCTTGTCAATCACCACATCACGTATGTTAGGATTAAAATAACACTCAAATAAAAACAGGTCACTAAAATAAGATCAACTCAAGCTTGGGAACCGAACTCTGAAAATCCGTATCCGTGACGGACCCACTCGAGTGTGAACAGTGTGTTAAATGTAAAGAACCCTAAAAAAAGTTAGTTTTGACATCATTTCACGTCGATCAAGCGGCCCGATGAATATCGCGCTCCGACGGAGAAAGAAAAAAAGAACCTCCGTTCTGAATGCGACTCATTTTATGAATGAAATAAGATTTTTTTCCTACGGAACCGCGACAAATACGTGCTTTCCTTTCTCGGCCGTCTGAGGCGACGTGCATTCATTTTCGATTAGTTTTTTAATTCCGTTTTGATCTATCACACTTTTTATTCCAACGCGAATTCAACCGTGTGGCTGCGGGTGTAGGGTACAAATTGGCTGGTAGGATCTTTTTTATAAGCGCATGTCGTAGGTTTCTTTGAGAAGTAAGTCTGTCGCAGCAACTGCTTCAATGTAACGCTCGGTACACAGATGCGGTCTGAGTAACGAGAAATTATTTGTAGCGAGTGATTTATTAGTGGGATTAGAGATTTTGTGGGATACTGTATAAATGGAAGAGATCGAAGGAAACGTAATTTTGTACGTCTTGTATTAATGTATTAGCCTATGCATGCTGTATTACGTGTAATTGTTATGTCATAAATTATTTTATATAATGATTTAGTGCTTGCAACATGCCAGAAGTAATTTTATACCTATTAGAAATACCTATCTATCCTTGTGCTTTCGTATGGTGTAAAGTACAGACGCCAGCACATCAAGCTACCCGAAACTGTCAAAATTTCCCAAGCAACTTTGAACCTTATGCTTCAGCGATAAAGTTGAAAATCTATTAAAGAAATTTGACAGATTGTAGTAGCTTGATGTGCTGACGTCTGTACATAATAAAGAGTATTCAATTCTATTATATTATATCCTTATTGTTGTCCAATGCAATATTTATTTAGGATCTCCAACAAAAGATGTACACAATACATGACACATAAATGGCAATATATGGTATGAAGTAGGTGCAGTCCTTCACTTATAGGAGACCACAGCATGAACAATAAAATTAACAACTAAGCTAACAAAGTCAAAATATTAATAACTAGCAAGTCCCGCGGTTTCTCCCGCATAAGTGTCGATCTCGTGGCAATATCAGGATAAAACTATCCTATGTCCTTTCCTGGGACTCAAACTATCTCTATACCAAATTTCATTCAAATCGGTTCAGCGGTTTAAACGTGTAGAGGTAACAGACAAACACACACACTTTCGCATTTATAATATTAGTATGAATAGTTACTAAATTATTAAAGGACGTAAAACCTATTTATTTTACCTTGTAAGTCAAGTTTTTTGTCGAACCATCGTGATACGTTCTCCAAATATTTGTTACTAACTACCATCACTCTTCTCTTCTAGATAATCAATCGAAAAACATTCAATAAAGTCAAACACCTCGTCATTCCCAATCAAAATGATTCACCATCGACGCTACTACGGGACTTCCATTGAAATAAAAACGAGACGGTCGTCAGTATCCATGTGGTGAGATCGGAGGCATTCGGACGCAAAAAGTGACGGTTTTCGTGGGAAGTCCATCACACGATTAGAGGGCTATAGAAGTACAGAGGGCTCTCGTGTACCGATGCAGTCTGAAGGCGGAAACATACTTACGTGTCGTGGCGTGTCGTGACGCGCCAGAAGCCTATCGGTTTCATACATTTAATATAGTTAGGGACATATTTGCATGTCGTGTCGTGTCGCAACGCGTTGTGTCGTGGCGCCGACTGCTCGCCACCGATTGCGCCAGAGCGGTGATGGGGGTTTATGACGCGACCTCTCTTTAGTACTTATGGGTTCACGACATTTAGTATGTACTTTTTTTATGTCTCCTTCAATCAGCGAATGAACTTCCTCATATTGTGCTTTGTTCATTCTAAAGTACTGATGAAATTTCTCTTCGTCACTCTCTAATTCTTTAACAAGACGATGAAATTCCCCTTTGTCTTGTCTCCCCTCTGTTTATAGGGTGAACCCAGTATCTTCTTTTCTTTTTTTACTCTTAAGAAGTTTCATTGCTAAGAAAAATTAAAGGTCTTCATCAAAATCACTATCCGAATCAGAAGAAAACATTATGTACCTATTTATGTTTGAACGCTGCAAAGGTTCGTTAAGTACTGTTCAGAAATAACGCCAGAGTACGCCACGACACGACACGTTAGTGTGCACACTCACCGTCACGACAGTAAGCATCACGACACGCCACGACACGTAAGTATGTTTCCGCCTTGATGGTATGTTGGACCGCTCCCTGTCGCAGCCGCACGGTTCAGTTAGTAGGGTTGGCGGATAATTAATAGGTACTAGTTTACCTAAACAATTTTTTAGGTAAACCAGTTCTTACCAAAACATTTTAGCATTTTTTGTGCAGAAAAAATATGTGTCGCGAAAAACTTAACTATCTTGGGTAATTTAACGAAATATTTGGAAACTGTATTTTCAGCAATATTCGTTTTATTTTACGAATAAACTCGTTATGATTTTGTTTTCTTTTTGGTGTAAATAATTTTTAGTAATAACCCTGACCTGCCCCTGCTTTAGACGTTTTTTACGACTTGACAAAAAATCAAGATTTCTCTGCTGTACTTGAAAGTTTAATATTTGTGTATTATACACAGAAACCTTCCGGAATAAATTCTCTAAACGATGGTAAAACCGCATCAAATCACATCCGTTGCGTAGTTTAGAAGAACAACGCGGTCACACCCGAAAATCGACTTTAATTTATTATATTGTTGACACATGTTGTTGTTGTTGTATGTTGTTGTTATGTGTTGTTGTTGTTTGTTGTTGTTGTTATGTTGTTGTTTTTGTTTGTTGTTGTTGTCTGTTGTTGTTGTATGTTTTTTGTTATAGAAGATATAGGTATCCAATATCAACAGTATCGACTCTTCACGTGACCATAGGGCTGCCCTATTTTTTCGCCAAAGAATCAGCTTCGCCATACAACGTGGCAATGCTGCCAGCATTATGGCACTTTTCCTGTTGACAGCGAAACGGACGAATTTTTTGATGCCCCGTGATTCTTTTCATTCTTATTTTTATATACATGTACCTACATATGATTAATATTATTTTAAGTCTTTTAGCTTATATTATGTTAATATCATGTTGTTTAAAAATTATCAACTTTTTCTATCACGAAATATCAACATATATGTAGTTAAAATAAATTACCTGCGATTATATGAGTTGTCAAACAATTACAGGAAAAAAAAAACTACACGAGTGTGAAAATCAGTTCATAACAAATGCAATGACGTAACCAAACAATTTGCTTCACTGACTGTCAGGTCAACGCTCTCACAAAAACTAATATTTACCAAACAAGTGGCTTGATTTCACTTGCATACGTAACAATGCATATACACAGATTTCACTTCCTAAATGCACTGCATTTCATCAAACTATATAATAGATCTATTATAGATCTTTTGTCAAGGCATTTTAATCAACGATCACTTACAACGAAATGTACTTTTTGCATACGGCGGCAAAATGTGAGACAATTTCAATATTGTGTTAGTCAAATGCAACCTAGTTTGAGTTTTTAGTGCATGATGGTATTATGGAAAGTAGTTAAGCTACACTTGCCGCGGTTGGTCCGAGGATGGGTGGCCATCTTTACATACTAAGGAGCCCTCCGTGCCTCGGAAAGCACGTTAAGCCGTCGTGGATCTTTGACAGTCGTCAGAAGCCCGAAAGTTTGACAACCAATCTTACCAAGAGTTATCGTATTACCCAGTAATGGGTTGTGGAGGTCAGATAGGCAGTCGCGCTATGTAAAATACTAGTACTCAGTTGCATCCAGTTAGACTGGAAGCCGACCCCAATTTAGTTGGGAAAAGGCTAGGCAGATGATGGTGATGATATGGAATGTGAAGAACCACTTTCCATATATTACAGGGTGATGGGAAGATAGGTGCAAAGCTTTAAGGCGAAAATAGTACAGACAATTTAGAACCATTTAAACCATGGTTGTCCTTAACGAAGTCTTACCAATTTTTTTACCAAATTTTTATGTTTTTTATCTCTAAAACATGTTTTGCCAGATTGCTTACACATTACTTAAATTAAATAAAAAGAATTCATTTATCATTCAAGTTGGCCATAAATAAGCAGTTTACTTAAAACTTTTGGGAATTTGTATAACCTAAAAAAAATTTGGTAGGTTTATGATCCTGTGTTCCCACAGGATCGACTGCACTTATGCAGGTAAAACCACGAGGCGCAACTAGTATATAATAATCGTACCTAGACCGCAAAAAGTGACGAAGTATGTCAGAGTCATTATAACATGACTCTCGAAATCTCAAATCGCTTCACCCGTTCCGCTTTACCACATTCGCCTGAAAAATAAAGAAAACTAAGCCTTTCACACCTGCTCAATAAAAAGTTGAAATACTGAATAAAACCTGCAATTCTTACATAATTGATAATAAAGACCTTTTACACTCTATAATTAAATTTTTAACCATGCGACATTGTCATCTTAAAATGCCTTTATAAATCAGTTAAGGGGGGTCAACGGACCGTAAAGTTGTATAAAAGAATTATATTATTATCAAATTTAGATTCGAGATTAATTGTACGGTATTTTTGGAAGAATGGGGGCAGGTTTTGTAATATTACATTTTCACTATTTGATCGATCTTGCTACAAGTTTCTCTTAGGTAATGCGTTTACAGCTGAAAATGTCCGCTACAATTTAAATAGTCATTACCAATCTATTTATACTTAACAAAAGTTTTAGCAAGTAGGTGTATGCTGCTCCCTTATTGTACAGACACCAGCACATCAAGTTACTACAATCTGTCAAATTTCTTTGATAGATTGTCAACTTTATCGCTGAAACATAAGGTTCAAAGTTGATTAGGAAATTTTGACAGTTTCGTGTAGCTTGATGTGCTGGCGTCTGTACATATAGTTCTTGTTACTATGACAGTTTTTCATTGGTAGGTGGAATTCTTATACCTCTCCGAGCGCCTCATATGGTAGCGTCATAGATAATACGGCCTGGGGGCTTACTCTGCAAACTAATTTTAATTCCAATGAGATGCCAATATGATTCCAATGTTAATTTTACAGTCACGTGATTCGGTACTGTTGAAAACAATATTGTCAACAATTACCCCACGCCAAGCCCGAACCCAATTCCACTTAGTTCTCCAAAATGGACACCCAATCTAAAAATCATTTGGCGCTAGCATCGAACTCAAGAGTACGAAACGTCACAATTCCAATGTCGATCTATCGGAATTAAATTGAAGAGTAAGCACCCTGGTGTCTGCAACTCCACGTCAATGCGCATATTTTGCGTACGGTAACAGCGTCATATTGAGCCGTATCCTTTCACCACAGAACGGCTCACAGAGCATCTGCTGCATGTCTGTTCAATGTGATGATGGGATCATTCACACAAACAACCACAACACACACATTCAAACAACATACATACATACATTCAAACATGTTTTCTTACTTTCTTTTTCTTTCATTCTTATAGCTGACTAGCTTCTGCCCGCGACTTCGTTCGCATGAAATCGCGGTCTCTTTTAGGCGTGGAATTTTGAAAAACCCTTTCTTAGTGGATACCTACTATTCACAAAGAACACACCCTCCAAATTTCATGTGTTTAGGACCAGCGGTTTAGGCTGTACGTTGATATATCAGTCAGTCAGGAATTTGAATTTTATATAATTATATACATATATCATCAAAGCAGTCTATTTCAATGCTATATAGTGGTCTGAGAGAGACCACGATATAGCATTGCAATTAGCATTCTCTCTCTGAAAATAGCACAAATACATAAGCACTGCACATAATCAACAAACAACTATCAATACAATGCAATTTATTGACAAAATCAACTTCATTTCCCTACCGATGCATGTCATCTGTATACCTATTTCTCTTTGTCCCCGAACCGTAACATCCCAAAATACTCTTTCCCTACTTAATATTATTTCAACTACCAAGTGTGTCCGATTATTCGAGCCGCCATTACGTCTCGCAATCGCAACGATCATTCGACTAGAACATTTTCCGATCGCCAGTTGCATTCCCCTACCGAAGTTAACTAGAACATAGGCGTCGGTAATTATTACTGACAAAAAATACGTGGCGACTGATTGCTTTCACAAGATGCCACAATGGAGCATGAAATGAGCTTCGTCGGGCCACCGCGTTACGCATCGTTCGTGTGATGGTACGAATGGTTTTCGGAATAATGTCGATGGAAAGTTAAGTGAGAAGCGATCGAGAGGACAATTGTTTGAGATCCAGTAAGTCATAAAAAAGAAGGGAGTTACCTACAGTACCCGGCGATAAATATTGCACATCGACCTATTCGATCCTATCGATTTTATACAAAGAATAAAAATAATTATCAAAAGAAGCAAATCATAATTGTTTAAACAGCTCCTAATAGATACCGGACTGTTTGTATTTCGTGCGACAGAGATAACGCTCTACGAAGCCGAAATTAGCCGATTGTCTCTTTCCAAAGGTCGATGTGCAATATTTATTGCCGGGTACTGTACTAAGTATAGAATATGTGTACAATGAAATGGCTAGAAAGGGTTGACCGAAATGACGGCTAATAGAGAAATCATCATCTGCCTAGCCTTTTCCCAACTATACTGGGGTTGGCTTCCAGTCTAACTGGATGCAGCTGAATACCATTATTTTACATGAAGCGAGTGCCTATCTGACCTCCACAACCCCAGTTTCTGATTTAAATTTTTCGCACAAAAAGGAACTAAGGCGGACTTAATGCCTTAAGGCTCCTGCAAACAGGCGCGACGCGCGACGCGAAGCGCGCGCGACACGAAGGCACCGCTCGTTGCGCGACTTGCGGTGCCTTCGTGTCGCGCGCGATATTATCGCGTGTCGCGCCTGTTTGAAGGAGCCTTAAGGCATTAAGTCCGCCTTAGTTCCTTTTTGTGCGAAAAATTTAAATAAATAAATAAGTAAATAAATTAAAAAATGTAAACGTATTATATGAATCTTGCAATTGTATTTTAGTCGCAGTGATATTTAACGTCGACCTTCATCCAAATTTTACTTGGATCATTTTTTTTTATTCATCCATTTTGTCACATAGTAGGGGCAACATTATCACAACAATTACTAACCTAAAACGCTAACACTCTTTCTAAACATACAACGAAATTAATTTCCTCAAGTTTCTTTTTTAGAATAAAACTTGAATGGGACATACACTATTGTACCAACATAATGATTGTACATTCATTGGCGTACTGGCTGGTGAGACAGTGGGGCTAGCATGAACGCGCGGAGTAAACGCAACGTAAATTCAAACAATTTCAAAATTGAAAATGCTCCCATACAAACAGCCGCACGGCTCGATCGATCAGGTTAAGCTACGCTTACCGTGGTCTGTTCGTGGATGGGTGATTTGATCTTTACATACCGAGACCCCTCCGTACCTCGGAAAGCCGTTGGTCCCGGGTTTCTTTCGTGGATCCCTGACAGTCGTTACGGGTCGCCAAAAGCCCAAAAGTCTGACAATCAGTCTTACCAAGGAGTATCCAGTGCTGGGTTGTGGAGGTCAGATAGGCAGTCGCTCCATGTAAAATTCAACTGCATACGGTTATCAGTCTACCCAGATGCAGCTGAATACCGGTATTTAACGTGCACCAAACCCAAAACTAGTTGGATATCTATTGGGGTCGGCTTCCAGTGAAGCCGCCCATGGGACTCAAACTTATCTGACCAAAATGTAGATCCATACTTTAAGATATAATTATAATACATCCATACAAATATTATAAATGCGAAAGTGTGTCTGTCTGTCTGTCTGTTACCTCTTCACACTTAAACCGCTGAACCGATTTAGATGAAATTTGGTATAGAGATAGTTTGAATCCCGGGAAAGAACATAGGATAGTTTTATCCCGATATTCCCACGGAATCGACACTTATGCGGGTGAAACCGCGGGGCGCTGCTAGTTTACTATAATTATAGGCACACCTCCGCCTTACCCTTTGGGGTTTACAGGTGTAGAGGGTAGTTGAAGTGTCTTCATTTTTCTGCGACGCTACAAACATTCTCGGCGCAGAAATAGGAGGAGAGAGGTATAGCGGTATCTACAACGCCGCATGAAAACAACGCGTCATACTGACGTCACGCAAAATCCTGCATCTCGCAAGCAGAGTTTACCGCGCAACTAGCATAGATACAACGGCTGAACGGCCCGACATGAAACATCGGGCAGTTGCCCGCCAGACACAACTCCCGTCTGATCGGAGGATCCTCCCTTTTCTATAGAGTATGGGTGAACTTTACACCTGGTTCCTCATACCTCTATAGAGGAGACCCTACCTCAAGTAATGCAAAAGATAAAGAAGGAGGTAGTTTGGCTATAGCAAGGAGCTTTAGTTAGTTAAGTACAGTATTTTTAACTAACGAATCGACGCGCGCTTTTCTTGTGGTAACCAAGTGAACAAACACGCTCTGAATGTGTACGTGAAGACGAGTAGCATCCGCATATAACACAAAGACCACACTTCCGACTTCGCCATTGTCTCGGACGATACCGAGAGCTTACACACATTCACAGCGTGTTTGTATACTTGGTAATCACAAGTAAAGATAGCAGCGCTTCGTAAGATAAAAATACTATACTATGATTTTATAATTCTTCATCAACAATATGGCCGTACCTTCAAAACACCTTTTTAATGCCCTCTTTGTGAGATAAGTACAAGCCTGGTACATACATACGACTATTCAACCTATACCCTACAAAACACGCAAGACAAGGCCTTAAGGGACATTTGCGTATTCGAACGGTGAGTGAAACTGGCATAAATGTACAACTGATTATATGTGAATGGCTCAATCAAGGCTCTGGTTGCACAAGGCGTTATGTCGATATGTTTTGACGTGTCCAAGTCGGACGTCGGTCGCCAGTTATACGCTAGTAAATTGCTACAATTATAACGAGAAGTGTGTCAAGTGGTAACCGACGGGGAGGAGTGGGGTTGAATGGAACAATGGACATGTTGAGTGCTCGAATAAACAATGTGACATTTTCAGGAGGTTGTTTGCTAATTGTGCTTGATGAGTATGTTGGCGGAGTATTATATTGTGGTTTGGGTAAAGTAAAACTTGTTTTGGTGTGCTGAGCAAAATCTAAAATATGAAATTCTGTTAGATAATTTGTTACTACAAACTTACAGTTTGTTTTATAGTATAAGCATTTGTTTAAGCATAGTAGGTAAAATATTTCTATCTTTAACTTGTAACGGATATTAACAATCTTCTATTCTTGATCTGGATAAAACACGTATGGTATTTTGGATGTAACATTAAATGACGACGCTATAAAATACGAAAAACCACAAACCATTTTGGGTTAACCATGTTTTACCCCATTTTTAAACATGTACATTACATCTCTAAATCTACATGTTTTCACAATAACAGTGCCTACAAAAATGTAATCAAAAGTAATGCAAAATACACACATAAACTCACAACTTTTAGACTTTGTTTTTTAGACTTTTTAGACTTTTTTCTTTAATTTTTTTTATTTTTTTTTTCCAATGTAGGTAGACAGAAAATGCAGAACGCTCGATCCTTACATAGCTCCTTTTGCTTCGTTACCGTTCACACATCAGGAGGCCTAAAAAAGCCACTTTGGCAGAATCATAAAAGGATAACATTATGAATCATAATGGAGAGTTAACTGTTAAGTTAATCGTATCAAATCCCATTAGTGAAGGATTTTACAGTTATTATTTTTCGTCTGTGCTAAAATACCAATCAATCCAATCCAAATCCAATCTCTTTGATTATACCTACTTAGTGCAGCGAAAAAAGTAAAACACGGACTGTCTTCGCCATATTATGATTCATAATGTTATCCTTTTATGATTCGGCCAAAGTGGCCTTTTTAGACCCCCTGGTCACGGTCGCAAACGCTCGTCGGTAGCAAGTACTACGCACCTGAAATTTCCTACACCGAACGAAGTGTCATCACAAATAATATCACTAGCTCTCTTACGCTACTGTCCCTATTCCCCCACTCTCCCCCCTCTAGTAGCAAATTCCGCCCTAAGCCGACGCACATGTCCAGTGCCTATTATTACAAAAGTATAAGCGTATTACAAGATTATATGTGATTGTAAACATATGTTGTATAATGTGGATATAAGATATGGTTGCAGAGGAGAATGATTAACGTAACTAGGAATTAAAAGATTTCTAATGATTAAGAAAGTTGAATGGAATGTTAATGTGGTTTGCGTTTCTATATTTATTTATTGTACCTACTACCTAATGACATAATTATTCATGATGAATTTTTCAAGCAATAAGTATCGCTTACCGTATTGTTTTTAAATTGTATGATGTAATCACATACATAGAAAAGCATGTAAATCTAAAAAGTTAATAACAATGTAAATAGTTTCGCCACATAAAACGGTACTTTAGGATGATTAGCCTATAATTTTTCCACTGCTGGAGCACAGGCCTCCATATTCTTCTTCTTATATTCTTATAAGTCTTCGAATTTTTGGTTCTAGGACATTTGACACCATTTTGAGAGCATTGGTGATGAAATTATTTACACAAAGGAAAGCCCCGGTATGTCTGTTACCACTGGGCCACCCCTGCTCTCTAATACGGTAGGTACTTAGATCTTAGAACCTAATATTTTTTTTAACTTTACCCAATAAGGATACAATTTAGTCAGACTGGGCTGAAAAAACAAAAGAAAATCATTTCCCAAAAAAACTTTTTAAAGTCCGTGTCAACAATCTATTCAGAATATCTTTCCGTCACAACTTTCCGTCCAGTGAAGTAAAAACCTCTTTATTATAGGTATATGTAGATACAAACTTTACTTTATCAGAAAACCATCCACAATTCCACACATCATCCTTATCATCGATCTCAAACATCCACATACATCTACGCGACCATTGCATCGATCCGAACAAGGCAATCGATTCATAAACGATCGACTCCCGCGCAACCGTTGTTGGTCAACCGATAGCAGCCGTTGACAAATTGACACGTTCTACTTGACACATTGTCATGACGTCTAGATTTAGATTTTTTGTTTGAAAGTATGTTTTTTAGTTTGTAGTTTTGTAGTTTGCGATTGTTAATCATAGATGGCGTGAGGCGCTTGAACACTTTAATTTAAGTAATAGCTGTAGTGTATTTTTCGTGAACAGGATTTGTAGGTTGAAGGTTGAATGTGATATTTTTTTTATTTCAGACCAATAAAAATACAATTCAAAATCATTAAAGGTACATAATATATAATAATTCGTCAAAACTAATACTAAAATGTAACACGATAATGGAAATACTGGATCAGAAACGCAATCCATGAATCTTCTTCCAGATATGAACTTGGACTGACAGTTAAAATATTACAAGAGTCCCAAAAAGAGCAAGGGTACCTAAACCTTGTGTTTTACTTATGTACAGACGCCAGCACATCAAGCTACCCGAAACTGTCAAATTTTCCCAATCAACTTTGAACCTTATGCTTTAGCGATAAAGTTGAAAATCTATTTAAAAAATTTGACAGATTGTAGTAGCTTGATGTACATAAAATCAACAAGATATGATGGTACTGACCTACATTAATTACACGTATATTAATTAGCCATCATCATCTAACTTTACCAACAAGAAATCTGATTGATTTTAACAGAATTCAGGCTGGTAAAGTTAGATTGTATTGATTATGCTGTCACCTGATCATCTTAAAAGTTCTTTCCGTCAGCTGCAGGACTGAAAGTGACAAGTCTAGAATTTAGAACGTGGATTTTGCGCCTTTCTCCCTTCAACTGAAAATAAAAGAACAATATGAGACTTTCCACCACAATAAAACACGACACATAACAAAAGCAAAATAAAACTTTCCATTTATGTACAAGCACATTTTTTACACAACCAAATCCAGCTATTTTATAGCACTTATAAAACTATTGATATTCCTAAACGGTTCAATTGGAAGAATTTCTAATTCGTGACAAAATGCAATGACGAAACAACGTCTAGAAAAAAGAATACCAGTCAAATACTGGCCTAACATAAATTTATTTTCGGCTGGAAAAACTTAATCTCGAATTCGTCGCGAATTTCGCAATCGATATTGTATTTCGATGCAAAAAAAATCGAGAATCGTTACTCATAATCGCTCATTACAAAAGAGGGTTTCACTTCCACGAGCGTCACGTCTCACGATCAATTGGAAATAATATTGTAACAGAAATAGTGCAGAACTGGAAGAGGTATCTTGGATCTATGTTAGAAGTTTTGATTTCCGCACTCCTTCAAGTGGACTATTGTGCGTAGGCCATGGCGGGCGTGCGTCAGCCCACTTCCCTCCAGAAGGTGATTACGTCTCCTGGCCTGTTGAGAACATCTGTGGAAGATCTAGGTGTCCCGAGGGTTTCTGAGATATCTTGGTTCGAGGTATTTTGATTATCAAACTCAAACCTAAGTAAAATTAAGTTGCTTTTTATGTGGTTAAGGCCTCGCCTCTCATCCACGAGGTTGTGGGTTCAAGTCCGGGCAAGTAGGTATCAATATATGACTTTTACAATTAATATGCACTGTTTTAGTGACATCGTTGAAGGAAACCGTCAGGAAATCTGGACTTATCACACTAATATTATAAAGGTAAACCAACCCGCACTGGGCCCGCGTGGTGGATTACGGCCCACTCCCTCTCACTGAGAGGAGGCCTGTGTCCCAGCAGTGGGAACATTATAGGCTGATTATGATGATGATGATGATTATAAAGGTGAAAGTTTGTGTGTGTATATTTATATGTTTATTACTTCTTCACACTCAAGTGGCTGGACCAATTCTTATAAAATTTTGTTTTTGCCTTGTGGTACGGAACCCTTCGTATGCGAGCCCGACTCGCAAATGGCCATTTTTTTTTGTTGTTTTTTTTAATTTAACTCTGTTAGTTACAAATGCTCCTTTTTCACTATTTGTATTTCCTGTGTCCCCCAAATAAAATATTCTTCTTACTAGTTTTAACACAAAACGCTTCTTCAAAGGCCACTTCCATTGAATCTATAAAACTAACTCCTTCTCAGTCCAGCAGTCAGAATCGTGTTCAGACTACCGTTTTGTTATTGTTCAATATGTTTTCCAATAATCCAGTTACAGATTACCGGAGGTAGAAAGCCTTGATTCGCACGGTTACGTAGAAAGCGGACTGAGTGCGTGTTGCTCCCTTAAATTACTCAGTACCTGATATCTAGTGTTACACGCCATTGATTTTGACGTTAATTTCCTCTATAATGTAGTGCAATGCTGTCCTGCGTAGGTGGTGTAGCTATGCAAAAATATATGATGTCGTCCCGGTAAAAGATAGAAATCCCGATAAACGCTTTTCTGCAGTGCTATTCTGTAAAAATATCACCGTAGAAACTTAGGTGAAGTGAGCTGTCGATAATGTCAATTCCTAGCAAAAACAAACTCACATCACCTAAGTTTACACGGTGAGATTTTTACAGAATAGCATTACTGGTTCCTTGTCATTCTGGTTTACCTTTTTTTTTGCTTTTTAGAACTTAGTTTCCTTGCAAAATTGATAAATGATTATTTATTTCTATACTATTTTTAATTATGGCAAGCAAAGCCGATGTCGATTATTCTGCCAATGTCAAAAAGATTATTTATTTATTTTAGGCAGGTTCGGGCTGTCATTTGTAAATCTTTGACAGTTGTTACGGGTAGTCAGAAGCCAGAAAACCGTCAACCGGTCTTACCAGGGTGTATCGTGTTACCTAATAACTGGGTTGTGGAGGTCAGATAGGTAGCCGCTCCATGTAAAATACTGGCATTCAGCTGCATCCGGTAAGACTGGAAGCAGACCCTAACATAGTTGGGAAAAGGCTAGGCATACGATAATGATGATGATTTATTTTTAGTCAAAGGCCTCCGTTTCTCCTTTTCACTCCTCTCTGTCTTGAGCTAGTGTGATAAATTAGTATTGCTTAAATGGAAAAATCGCCAATTTATCTTAAGCAAGCGTGGTGATCAATGCTCGCGTCTTCTTTGTATTAGAAGAGGTCTTTGGTCTGCAGTGGAACAATAATAGGATGGTATTTATTGTTATAGGGAAAAGTGTAGTGCCGTGTAAGTCCTAACAAAAAAAAAACAGTGGCACTCCGGGAGTGTCGACAGAAGTGAAAACAAAATACAAACAGAATAGTTTGCCATCGGTCACTGACATATCGAATATCTAGGTATACATAAAAACCGAGTACATCCCGAGGACAGCCGAACACATCCGAAGCGAGTATTTTTTAATCGTCTTATAAACAAAACACGCGCGGTGTCGCTTACGGTAATAGTGGCGCTAGTTCAATGGTTTTTCCCATCTCAAAAAATGCCCAACGCGCCTAAAGAAGTTTTCACTCCAATAAATCATCCTCTATTATTAAAGGGAACTGGGTGTAATCATCGTGAGGAAGCTGGCATGTCCTAGAAACAAAAAAATCGAAGACATGTGACATATACGAACCCGCACTGGACCCGCGCGACAGATTACGGCCCACTCCCTTTCACAGAGAGGAGACCTGTGTCCCAGCTGTGGGAACATTATAGTCGGATTTTGATGATAAATCTCACTTATTTGCTTTTTTTTCTGACTCATTTGCTAATAAAGACTATATCGATAGTAATTGATATTGTGGTAAACAATAAAAAACTCTTTGTCGAATGATGTTAGATCCTAATTATATTGTTACAGCTTACAGAAGGAAGCCATTACTAAACATCAATCTCGATTCACACCGGATAAGTGGACAACCCAATCCAGATACATAATCACAACTACCCCCAAATCCATACATTCAAGTCACACATTAAAGAAATCATTCATCATTCATTCTCTTCAAAGTAAGAGTGAACAGGCTTCTTCTGGGTAAGCTCACTCCATCGTAGACTTTATCTGTGTCATCTCTGACCTAGATTAGAGTCAAGAGCAAACCCATTTCGAATAAAAAAAAAAAACATCAACTACAGATATACTAATTCACGAAGTCCGTTCGGCTTTGATTGTAGTAGTGACGTATCCCGACAAGCGCGCTCCCACAGCGGATGCCCCTTGCTGCCGTCGCATGAGGCTATTTCCGCGAATGTGTACCGTTTTAGTTCACCCATTGTTGAGTCTCTGTTGATCACAATGTGCATGTGCACGCTTGACAACATTCATAGCCAAACGGACTTCGTGACATAGAACATCTGTACCACCAACCCATTTCAACAACACCATTCGAAATGTATTATTGGGGCCCGCCAAATGGTCAATAAATGCTGACCATGATGATTTGCTAAAGCGCCTAGTGTTCAATAAAATGTCGCAAAAAGGTCGCATCTACAAAATTGGTAACGTTTTCATACAAATTAAATCACCACTTGCCTTACGAAATAATCATTACTGTTATATTATAACAGAATGGCAACGTCGCATCTAACCGGTTTTAGGCAAAATCTTAAATCTTGTAATCAAATAGCGTTTAGTAAAATAGCTTTACGAAATTTCAAATTGAAGTGATGTGATTATTTTGTTATGCTTCGTTTAGATTTTGTTGCAATAGTGAATTCATTTTGCAGATAACTTTATTTTGTTTTAAGCTTAGGATAATTTTATCATATGTCCTGTCCATCACCACTTTTGTGTTTGACATATTTTTTTGCATCTTTAAACTTAACCTGCAATTCATCACATACTAACAAATCTTCCACCATTCGAATAGGTATTGCCTCACATTTCAACAGATATAATTTCAAGCATGCTATATGTTTGGCATGCAGATTGGACATAATCGTAGATCACACGACATAGACCACAGCAAACGGTTCATTACGAAGGAGATTGCCGACAACACAGACGGGTTATTCTCACTTGATGAACCCTTTTTTTTAAACCCAAGTCAAAGAATATGGAGAGTAGGTAGTGTCCTTCCGTCCGCTTTTTCCTGTCTGTCTATATAAGGTATATCTATTCATACACGAAATATCTGAAGGGGTCATTGTACTCATCATTATGAACAACTTTTAATATAGGACAAAACGTGGAATTGCAAAAATATCTACTGTTCCATACATTTTGACGAACTATGCGAACATGAATGTAGGGAACACCTGATTTTTTTTCGCGATTGCGAAGATCGTCGCTCCATTTAGCCTGAGGGCGTCCTACCTTACGTTTGTCGATTCATGGTCTACACTCAAGAACACGTCTACCCCAACAGTCATTGGTTTATCGGCTAATATGGCCGGCCCATTGTAACTTCAGCTTGCTTTTTCTATGAGCTATGTCGACAACTTTGGTTATCTGCCAGATCATCTAATTTCGGATTCTATCCCAAGCATAGCTCATTCTATAGTTCGCTGAGCGACCTTGAATTTATGAACCAGCCGGGCAGCCGTACCGTGAGTGTCCACGTTTCGGCTCTGTAAGTCATAACAGAGAGGAGGCACTGATTAAAGACTTTAGTCTTTAGGCTCTGCGGAATACGCGACAAGAATACTCGATGACGCAAAAACAATGGAGGTATAAAGTGCTTATAATTTAGCATCTCCCTTCCAAAACACAACACACAAAACCGGTTCGAAACTATTATTCACTGAAAATCCCATCAAATTCAATTTAATAGTTCTTGACACTAACACAACATGCACACGCGTGCCGCGTAATTTATATGAAAGTCTCAGGTGATTTGTGACTAATACGCCATTTTGTAGCTAGATATAAATCAAAATGGCCGCCGGCTATTCGAATACAGAACGGTAAATTGATTTTTTTGGAATCGCATCTTTTTATTTATTGTTAACAGTTTATTTTGATTTATTGTGTGATGTTTATTGATATGATAGCTCTTGAATTGTGTTATATTAGGTCAGAATGACTATAACATGTTATTTGATTGAGAAGTTACTACTGATGGGTTGCAGATATCTACTCGTATATATATGTATATCTTATATTTAATAAAAATTCAATGTAGCCTATTTTGTGTTTTAAAATGGTCGTAATAGTTTGAATTAGGTTTTTTGGTAAGTAAAAGTTGGAATTTTTCTTGGTAAATTCGGGAAAACCTGTTTGGACAGGACGACGTCTGCCGGGGTCAGCAAGTTTCAAATAAAAAAAAAACGAATAGCGAAATTCTACTGAAAGTGATTATTAGAGGTTAGTTTTAGACGTTGTAATTAAACAAAACATTTGCGATGAGATTAGTGTTAATTATCATACAAAACAAAACTTCAATTCGTCAAATAAAAATCAAGAAAAAATAAAGCCATAAAAAAGGAATTATTATTATTTACTCAATTTCCATGCTACGAGTATATTCAGATACGATGTAAATGGCTTCCTGAATTACCTACATTAATTTGTAACCTGTAATTGTTGGTTAACCTGTAATTAGCAACTGTGTAAGTCCGAGGCTATTGTTATAGTACTTAAGATATCCATACTAATATTATTAATTCGAAAGTAACTCTGTCTGTCTGTATGTTACGTTTTCAAGCCTAAACCACTGAACGGATTTCGATAAAATTTGGCAGAGAGGTAGATTGCATCCCGGGGAAGGACATAGGATAGATTTAATCGACATACCTCGCGGGCAAGGCCGCGGGCGGAAGCTAGTATTATATATATTAGATGTACATATACTATATATCTATATTATATATAGATATGATATATAATATTTATATTATAAAATTATGTTCGTGTACATTTATAAAGAAATAAATAAATAATTTTATTAATTCCAAACTAGCAGAATAACTCTTCAACCGCAAAACCATTTCGTATTTCAACCTCACCTAATAATTAC
The DNA here is from genome assembly GCA_927399505.1 of Luperina testacea. Classification (NCBI taxonomy): domain Eukaryota; kingdom Metazoa; phylum Arthropoda; class Insecta; order Lepidoptera; family Noctuidae; genus Luperina; species Luperina testacea. The sequence continues at coordinate 4,900,815 of OV656774.1, forward strand.
TACAACACATGACTACCAAGTTCCGCAACCATGTGAATGGGAACCACTGTCCCATCATTATCGCATAAATCAGTACCGATTCAACCGGTAATTGCACTGATATCGATGTATCGATACCATCTCGGAACTGGTAAATTAAAGTTTGCGTTCAATATAATTTTCATGTGAAATGTGTGACGTATAATAAATTATTGGGTATTAGAAATACTGTGTGGCATAAATCTTGGGACCTGGAAATGTACTAGCTTCTGCTCGCGAATCCGTCCGCGTGAAGTTCCCCCACTCCGTATCAACGCATCGCCTGCCCGCACTATATCTTTGTTTTCGCTTAGCGATCTTTCCGACTTTTCTTTCTTTTTTCTCGTCTCCAAAATGTCCTAATTTGATGTTAAATAATCTATAGGCTTCCTCTAGAATCAGGCTATCAAATGCAAAAATATTTTTTCAAATTCGACTGGTAGTTTCAGAGATTGGCGCGTTCAAACAAACAAATAAATTACTCTTCGGCTTTATTTTTAGTACCAGCTTCTGCCCGCGACTTCGTCCACGTGAAATTTCGTGTTCCTCCTAACAGCCTTCATCAAGAATCAGGCTATTAAATGCAAAAATATTTTTTAAAATCCGCCTGCAGTTTCAAAGATTAGCGCATTCAAACGAACAAACAAACTCTTTAGCATTATTATTATTGCTTAAGCTTTAAAGATTATACAAGCTGTGTAGTATAAATCTTGGGACTTATATTGTAATAGCTGCGCCCCGCGGTTTCACCCGCTTAAGTGCAGTTGATCCCGTGGAAATATCGGGATTAAAAGTAGCCTATATGTTAATCCAGGATGTCAGCTACCTCCGTATAAAATTTTATCAAAATTGACCCAACCGTTTGAGGGTGAAGAAGTAACAAATATATAAACACATAAACACACACACACACTCACAAACTTTCGCCTTTACAATGTTAGTGTGATGGACGGCATATTCATAGAGATGATCCAGTAGGTATCAATTGGATGGAACAGCTTCTGATATGAACTGTTCTCCTAGTACCTACCTTTGGATGAGTTTAGTGGGTAATAAAAGTTAACTGGTTTTGCTATTCTTTGCATTGGTTAATAAATAAAATTCACTTTTCAGTAAAATAGCATTTATTACAATACAAAATAATCTATAACAATAGTACTGTCAAATTATTTGACAGTTTTTGTATGGAAGAACTGTCAAAAATTCAAAATTATTCCTCCGATAAAGTTATCTGGTGTTGGAAAAATCAGCCCTTAGTCTTTTGAAGTTATAAAGCACATCACCAAAATGTTCTTAGTTGATTCTTCCCATAGTCAGCAGATTGACGTTAAAAGATGTTTCAAGACTGACCATTACAACTCTACGTATATGAAATCCTATTGAAGAATTTGACCGTCCAAATGATCAATCAGTCAATTTAAGCACCAAATGCGTTTGTATGTAACTTTAACTACATACTTGTACAGACGCCAGCACATCAACCTACTACAATCTGTCAAATTTCTTTGTTAGATGTTGAACTTTATCGCTAAAGCATAAGGTTCAAAGTTGATTGGGAAAATTTGACAGTTTCGGGTAGCGTGATTTGCTGGCGTCTGTACCTTAATCTGTATAATTTAATTTTCATATTCATGAATTTAAAGCGTGGTACCCTATAAGCGTACTTTATACCTAGCATCAATCGTAAACAACCATTTTCTCTCTCCATGAAACAACGAAAAATCGCAACAACATCACAAACCGCCCGATTACACCACGCAAACATAACAGTGTTTACCCATGATCCGTTTAACTCAAAGTTTATGTTAAAAACCCGCCCTGAGCGGCCTATCAGCCGCTTTAAATCATCGACGGTAAGACAGACAGCCGCCCATAATTGTAGCCGTAGGCCTCCCGATGACACATTCCATCAAAACCGACCGTTCAAGAACTTTTCTCTAACGGTGCCACTGGTTTTAATAGTAGCTACACTACATGCACCCCCGCCAATATGTCATTGTGACTTGCAAATCGAGTTCTTGAGAAAATTGCTCCTATACTGTTTAACATATGCAAAGGGAACATCCCTGGGGACATGGAATCGATTATGATCGATTAGAAGTGTTTACGTGCGTTTGGCGTGTCGTGTGTTTCTTCATGGTGGGTATACACAGCAGTGCGATTCTGTAACCATCTCACCGTGAAAATTTAGGTGAAGTGAGCATGGAGTGAGCTGTCAATAGTGTCAATTCCTAGCAAAAACAAACTCACTTCACCTAAATATTCACGGTGAGATTTTTACAAAATCGACCGGCTGGACATTGTTCCAGTTCAGTCATTTGTTTTTCACGTTGTTACGATCATTTTTTGTACGGGTTGACCAATATATCTTCTGGTTACGGAGATATTGAAGGTTCCAACTTTTTTGATGTATTTTTGAAAAGTTTAACATAGGTACTTTAAACAGTTCCACGATCTCTGTACCGTTACATGCACACTTAAATACAATATTTTACATGTTTTGCATTGCAGAGTCGGCACATGAAAAGAGAGGCTTATGCTCAGTAGTGAGTGAACCCCGGCTGTCGATGATAATGAACAAGACATTGCGCACTACGAATTATCGTATGAGGAATAGGGTGTAAAGCTCACTCACTCAACCTCCATAGAGAAGGAAGGATCCTCCGACCAGACGTGTGTCGTGTCGGGCGGGCAACTTGCATGCACTTGCATGCGGGCGTTGTATATACCATATGCTAGTTGCGCGGTAAACTCTGCTTGCGAGATGCAGGATTTCGCATGACGTCAGTATGACGCGTAGTTCGCATGTGGCGTTGTAGACACCGTTGCAATCGCACCAAAAATAAAATTATTTTGCTTGTCTTAAAACAATTTTTTTGCACATAGTTGCTTAGTTCGATGTACAGAATGCGTACGGAGAAAGACCAATCGTCTTCCAAAAGGTATTTTTATACCCTGTACAAAATACTAAAATAGCCAAGCCTTGTAAACAGCCTACATGTATGTCGCACCATATAAATTATTCGTCGATGTCACGTGGTAATCGCCTATTTGCACCGACTATTACAAGTCACAGTTAATTATACATATAGGGTAGTATTTAATGTGAAATTACAGGCCTGCTTGATTTAGTATAGGATGTTGTTCTTGTTAGGTACTACACGATATGCATGTAAATGGTTTTAAGGGCTTTATAAGTAATAGGTACAAAGTACAGACGCCAGCAGATCAAGCTAATACAATCTGTCAAATTTCTTTAATAGATTTTCAACCTTATTGCTAAAGCATAAGGTTCGTAGTTGATTGGGAAAATTTGACAGTTTCGGGTAGCTTGATGTGCTGGCATCTGTACCTTGTAAAGTCAGGGAAATTAATAGTCAAACAATTTGAATTACAATGTAAAGTCCGTTTATTAAAATCACAACTTTCTTTGTTTGACAGTTGTTTACACGGCAAATTGACGTAGGCTTTTATGCTTAACATTTAATTTCTCTGATTGTAAATTTTTATTCAATATTTTTTTTAGCTTGCGTTGTGTACCACTGCTGGACAAAGGCACCCCTTGTTTCTTCCACACCTTTCTGTCTTGTGCGATCTCTGGCCATGTTGGCCCTGCAAATGTTACCAACATTAAAACAAAACTCTTATGGATTGTGGAGTTATTGCCTTACGGCCATTTTCAATAACCTATCTATCTTTAGTTCCAGTTACTAAAGATAGACAAATCTATCCTTTTGTCCTTACTTGCTTATCAATAACCTACCGATAGATAGCATTTGCTACCGAAGTTGTCTATCTATCATTGGGAGGACCGATAGCCTACTAGAGATAGGAACGCTCATACAAATCGTCTTACTTGCATTTCAATATAAGTTTGAAGTTACTCTCCAGTAGATGTAGCTAACTCTAGTAACGTCATTTGCTTATCCGTCAACATCGGCCGTTTACGCGGACAAATAGTCAGATAGCCCTTTAAAAATTTGTAGATTCGTGTTAAATAATGGAATATTTTAGCAGTGATGATAGTGATATAGAATTATTTCAAATTATATTAGATTTAGATGAAAGCAGTGAGAGTGATACCGATAACATACCGTTACAGAAGAAATATAAACAACGTGTGAATTATAAGACTAAATTAAGTGACTATGAATTAAAATCAACGGTTAAGGTTTGCCAAGCCTGATCTTTCATTTTATTGTTGGTTGCGTTCGTCGCTTTGTTATTTATCACTGCATTTGCCGCCACAAGTTGTACAAGCAGCATCGTCTCATCTTTGGTCATTGGTGCCGATTTGGTTGACTAAAAAAAATAATTTTATAAGCTCAGAATTCATTTTTATTCACTTTTTACGTTAAGACGTACAAAAGACGAACTTGAACACAAAGAAAAAACAAAGCGACCGTGGCGTCCGTGGCTGTCAGTGTCAAAACTGCCAAAACGTTTTGTTTCATGATTAAACTTAATAACTAAAGTGAAATAATAATTTAATGTTAATTCATAGTTAAAATAATGGAAAAATGTACATAATTAGTACTTATAATAAAAAGAAATAAATAAATAATATTTGTTTTTAGCATTAACATTAGTGTAGGAAAGAACGAAACGTTTTAAGAGGGAAAATGTTATCCATCGTTAGTTGCAGATAGATAGCACCTATCTTTGATTGTGAAACGCAAACTATAGATAGATAAGATCTTACCGTTTATCGGGGATAGCTATCTATCCGTAACTGTAGATAGGTTATTGAAAATGGCCGTTAAGAGCGTGTATACAGAAAGTGGGCAACGTCGCAAATAGCTGTCAAATATTTCGCTCTTTAGATTAATTTGTCAATATTACTGTATGAAAATAAGAAATATGGCTAACTAATGAACTAGATTATCACTACATAGTATAAAACAAAGTCGCTTTCTCTGTCCCTATGTCCCTTTGTATGCTTAAATCTTTGAAACTACGCAACGGATTTTGATGCGGTTTTTTTTAATAGATAGAGTGATTCAAGAGGAAGGTTTATATGTATAATAATAATAATGTTTCCGTGCGAAGCCGGGGCGGGTCGCTAGTTGATTATAAAATGTAATAATTAATATCGTAACACCGAATATTTAGTTTTAGATGTAAAAAAAGTATTTGGAAACTTTACAAATGCCTTTTTTACACCTAAAACGGTTACAACATCAAATTCAGTGTTTTAATTGCAATTCATTATTAATATTCTAGTTCATCAGTTAGCCATATTTCTTATTTTCATAGAGTAATATTGACAAATTAATTATTTATTATTATTAATCAAAACAGGGAAATATTTGACAGCTGTTTGCGACGTTGCCCACTTTCTGTATACGCGCTCTTAAGGCGAAAGCGCCAGGGTAGCCCTCGAAATTATTTTTTTTTTGGTATTTTGCAATTTGCTGGTCAGTTGATTAAAATATGATTCGCGGCCGTAACAAATATGTATTTACAGAATTATAATCATTAAAATTAGCTACCCCCATACAAAATTTTATCATAATCGGTCCAGGTATTTGAGCGTGAAGAAGTAACAAACATATAGGTAAACACACACACTCACAAACTTTCGCTTTTATAATATTAGTGTGATTTGTTTAAAACGACGATTTTTTTGTATAACTAAAACATAAAAGGGACAATAAAGGCAGAAGATAAGATACTAAAAGACAGTGCAGAGATACACGCGACAAAAAGAATCCTGAAATAATATAATATACTAATATTATGTTTACAACATTCGTAGATCTTTGACAGTTAAAAGTCGAAAAGTGTCACAACCAGTTTTACCAAGGGGTAGCATGTTACCAAGTAACTGGGTTATGGAGGTCAGACAAGCAGTCGCTTCATGTCCAAAATACTGGTAGTCAGCTAGCTGTATCTGGTTAGACTGGCAGCTGACCCCGTCAACGAAAAGGCTAGGCAGATTTATTTTGACATATTTTTACAACTACCATTCGAAACAAAATCGATTCCTATCACACCGATTATCGATTTCAAAGGAAACTAAAAGTGGCTCGAACAGTATCGTGACACACTTGCAAGCCATAGTTACTATAAACACATGTATGTCAGACATTCCAGTGCATAATGAGTACATTCGTAATAAGCATGGCGGTTGTTATGTCGTTCACTTAAAGCATTGCTTGAAAGTAAGAGTTATATTTAAATGGAATACCTAGATAAATCTGAAAGAATAACATCTAAAGTAGACTACAATGCGTGTAGTATATTAATGGAATAGCAGGCAATTGTTATAATAGATATAATTCTCTTTACTAACCATAATATTGTCTCCATAATTTTTAATTCCAGATATACATAGATAATGATGTTATATAATGGTCTTTAGTAACTAAAATCAATTTTGGGTAATCGAACTTCGGTAATATGCAAAAACAGCAATCTAAAGTAAACTACAATACATATAATATATGCTCACGCCTAGTGTCCTTTTGTTTTTATTTATTAATAGTTAATTAGTTAGTCATTTAATTTAGTCATCATTGTCATAATTTTAACTGGAAGACGTCCATTGCTGGACATAGGTCATCTCCACTTCGACCGGTTTTGTGCTTCTCGCATCCAACGGGTTCCTGCGGCCTTCACAAGATCGTTGGTCCACCTTGTGGGACGCCTTCCAACGCTAGGTCTTCCGGTACGCGGTCGCCACTCCAGAACTTTTCGACCCCATCAGCCATCTGTTCTGCGAGCAATGTGCCTTGCCCACTGCCACTTAAGTTTGGCAATTCTTCTTTAATTTAATGTAGTACCTAGTGTAAATAGTTAGTTATCTATACATACAATAAACAATACTTCGTCTATCAGATTGACCTCCAGATTCTGTGTCTCAAGTTCCTAGCAACGCTACTGCTTGTCACCTTACTTTGTTTTTAGGGTAGAGCCAACATCATCGTACTGCTCGCATCCCAGTTTTTCAGTTACAGTTGTATTTTGTTTATTTATTTGTAGTCGATGCAGCACCTACATTTTTTCTTTCATACATTTTACTCAGGCGTCATCGCATTTTCCTACCCACATAATTTTCACACACTCCATACAACTTTTCGTATTATTCTTCTTTAAATAGTGTTTGTCTCGATTTATTCCGGACTGATGCCCTCCACCTCCACCCGCTCCTCGATCCCCTGGTAGTTCGTCTTCTGTTTTAATCTCTGTCTTTTCAACATTATCTAGGTTTACTCTTTTTGACAGGTAATTAAAGTTAAGAGAAAATAAAAGTTTCATGATCAATATCATCGTAGTTTGCTGAAGGCGGTTTCTTATTTTAATTTTCTCAATATACGTCAGTGAAAAGGTTTTAATAAAAAGAATTCGCGCTACTCAAAAGTAAAGTAAAAACATAAGGCATAATACAGATGTTAAAGCTTTTCCAGGAATCCTAATAATAACTTAGAAGATGGCTTCAATCGTTCTAGTTTAGCAAGAACAGTCTATTAATATTTTCCAAGGACAACAAACATCGTAAACAGAGAGCAGTAACGATATAGTTACGTAATTACCTTAAACTAGCTTTTGCCCGCAACTTCATCCGCGTGAAATTTCTTGTTCGCCCGACACACCCCGTCGCATCGCATCGCCTGCCCGCGCTTCATTTTCACATAGCGTTCTTTGTGACCTTTTTTGTTTTTGCTCAGCTCCTAAGTATCCTAGCGTGATGTTAAATAGTCTATAGCCGTCCCTAGGAATTGGACTATCAAATTCAATTTTTTTTTTAATCCGGCTGGTAGTTCTAGAGATAAGTGCGTTCAAACAAACAAACAAGTCCTTCAGCTTTATAGATAAAAAAAACACAAGCAGTTGGCCTTCTAAAACCAAAACTAAACTATATAATCAAAATAATCACGTAATTGAATGATTCTTAGCCTGAAGCGATTCTGTATCAATTATATATTACATTGTTTTACATGTCAACGGTAGTAAATTAAGACTAAATGTTGATTGTATAACATTTAAAGCAAAGCAAACTGAATTATGATTGATGGCAACGAAGTGTGGCGAACAAAAACGAAAGTCGATATCTATATTCTGCTTTAGTGAGCAGGCTTTCGGATTTATTAGATTTAAATGACCACAAATCTAACAAGGTTATAATAGTATGCAGTTAGTAATCTGCCTTATAAATTTACAAATTTTGTAAATTTTTGGTCGGATAGTGAAATTAATGAAGAAGATGGAAGTAGTGGAGGAACGCCTCTGTCCAGGAGTGGGACAGCGTAAGCTAGTAAAAAAAATAAAAGAAAATGGAATGAAGGCTCCTCCAAACAGGCGCGACACGACACGCGAAACAAAGGCACCGCGAGTCGCGCAACGAGCGGTGCCTTTGTGTCACGCACGATTATATCGCGTGTCGTGCCTGTTTGTAGGAGCCTTTTATTTTAAATTTTTTTTTCAGGGTGGGAAATCATCAAATGACCCCTCCCGCTCTGGGTGGGGCGGAAGGGAGTGTCAGACTCTTACTGACTAAAACTACCCGTGTTCCTTCCTTAGCCCTTTATGTTCCGGGCCAGCGGTAACCCTTTCGGACAATCCCGCTGACCCGGCAGTTTGTAGGAGCCTTGAATCATTGAAATCTGTGAAACCATATTGACAAAATGTTCTAAGAGATTGCATAATGAGTCTATAATGTTCCCACTGCTGGGACACAGGCCTCCTCTCTCCGAGAGGGAGTGGGCTATAGTCAACCATGCGGGTCCAGTGCAGGTGGGTAGATGTCACATGTCATTCAAATTTTTTGATTCCAGAACATGCCAAATTCCTCACGATGTTTTCCTTCACCGTTTTAAAAGCAGTGGTGATGAAATTAGTGGTTTTATATGCTTCTCGATATTCAATTGAAATTCATATGAATATATTATAAGGTTTTATACAAGTAAATTTCAAAATGAAAGTCTTTAACTGACCATTTGTTACCGTCCTTAGAGTCGAAAATCTCCTAATATAACTTAACTTTACTACTTTGAAATTGGAACAGCAAATTCTGCTGGGCGACTCAAAATGTACTATGATGGTAGTACTGCCACAGACCAACTGTATCACAGGAAGCTTTACTACAACGAGATATGTAAATGAAATTCTATGGCTGCTATAGCAATGTCCGATGCAGTTAAAGGCTACAATAACTTGTCGCTTGCAAACCAATATGCAAATCTTATGCACATTCTACTTCTACTATTAACCAACAGAATATGCGCAGCAATTTAACACTACACACGTACTATCTAGAATCAATCCGAAACACTAAACAAACGTAATTACGTGAAATACGATATCGCCATTAAATTAGCAGTTTAATGATACAATAGTATTGAATCAGTTATATCCAAAACCGTTACACATATATCAACCTGTCAAATACCGGACCAATTGCTGTGTTTAAAACGCAAAGGTGCGTTCAAACGTGTCCCCCACTTGCGCGAATTCCTATGAACATTTCGCAACTACTGAGCGGCTATCCAACTCCGCCCTAAGATACCCACCTATTACACCGTTCGCTACCGAACAACCTTGACTATTATTTAGAGCGCTGACCATTAACCAGACCGCGTAAGCATAGATACAGAGTCACCAGAGGCTGATATCTCGTCGACAGCACGAATTACATTAGCGAATTATCCTATTTTCCGTTCGGGAGCCCGGAGCGAACGGCTAACAAGCTAGCGTCATGACGTAGAAAGCGCTCCCATATTTCCTAGGCTAATAAAACCGATGATAGTCTTGGGGTGTTCTAAAAAACGAGCGCTATATCAAACGCGTGCTCGAGGTAAACTAGCTGAGTATAAATTCTAATAAGCGTTTATTCTATGCGCCTCCCGAGGCAACAATGCTCTTAATCTCGACTATTATAGCTTGGAAGTTTTAAAATCCAAGCGGTAGTTGCTTACACTTAATATTTAGTTGCCTCCTACGCTCGGCCGAGTAATAAATTGCGCTAGATTGATGCCTTGACGCCATGTTTTTAAGCTTCCGTATGTTTTAAAAATGGAATAGTGTTCGATCAGTCACGGTCCATAGATAATTCATATGCACGATGGGACATGAAATAAATCTTCCTTGCTTTGAATCTCTTTGGTTCCATTTTTAAATCGTGTCTCGTGATTAGATTGGCGTGGTATTTACTGATAAGTCTGACGTTTAAGAAAGAGTTTTTACTTAGCCACGTAAGGTGCAATGCTAATGGATGCAATTAAATGTTCTTATCTTTATGTGGTGTATGGTTACCGTTTAAGAGAAAGTCTTTAGTAATTAAAAGCTAGTTCAGAAGGTGCAGAAACTTAGAAATTGCCTTTTGTACTGCTGGTCGTGGATTCAAGTGCCACAATTTAGGTTTATTGACAGTTTTGACATAGAATAAAAAACAGGGCGTTAACAACGTCTCCTTGAAAGGAACCGCCACCTGAACAGTTATAACGATTGATACGATTAACTTAACAGTTAACTGTCCGTTATGATTCATAATGTTATCCTTTTATAATTCTGCCAATGTGGCCTTTTTAGGCCCCCAGATGAAAGACCAACAGCTTAAACATGCTTTCCGAGGCGCGAGGGTATCACACCACCAACTTCCAAACACATGTAACATGTAATCAGAGAAAAAAAAGTTGAAATGCCTCATACACCTGCAATTTCACCATCGCAGCATAGGAGTCTAATTACAAACCCCTTCGAACAATATAATCCTTTCAATAAACGTTCTCACACATGAACGGTGAGCGCCGTAACGTAATGACGGCAGTAAGGAAGTAAAAACACCTGTTCAACAATATAAGACGGGCTACGCTGTGCGAAGAATGGATATGACATTATGGAGATAAACCTTGGTGGGTTTTTGAAGTGAAAACTTCTTTAGCGGCGTTGTACACTTTTTTTATAATGGGTAAAATGTTAAACTCGCGTCAGGACACGTGACCTGATCGAAAATTCGTAAGATGGATGGAGAAAATGTATGCCTGCGCCTGCTGTTTCGTATAGGCGGCGTAGGGCGCTTGCGCGAATGTTCGTGTGTATTTATGTTACAGCGTGCCACGCGCATCCATGGATGGTGACAGTTGATGGCTCGACTGTCTGTGTAGTGGCTACACTGCTGTGTATTCGTAAAAGTCGTGTATATAAAGTGTTTAAAATATGGAAATTGAATAGGTATATAATAATATTCAAGTTTTCATTTCTGCCGGCACTCCCGGAGTGTTTTCAGGTGTTTATTGACTGCCACGTTGGTCTAGTGGTCGCAAGCGCTACTGCTAAGCATAAGGTTCTGGGTTCGTTTCGCGGGTCGAGCAAAGTGTTGTTGGGTAACCACTGTTACGAACCTAAATATGAAAAGAAAGACAAAACCTCCTTGTGGTCAAATTTTCACACAATGTTCACTCTTCAATTTCCCATCATCTCCCATCTCTATCCAAACCTCGACCACTGTTACAATCGCTTCATCTGCTATTGTTTGAATATCATTCAGTTGCGTTTTGCTCACTGCCTTAAAGTCCTGAAGGCGGTAATTTGCACCCTTCCACTGCCTTACAATCCTCCCTGTGACCACCCATCAAAATCCAAAACTCGAGCACTGTTGCTTAACTTTAGGTACAATAGCCACATCTGCTATCTTCGAGCATCTGTTGAATTGTGTAATGTGGCCGATATCCTAAGGCAGTAATTCTCACTCTCCTCAATTCCTTTCCATCAATCTAGTGGTCACCCATCAAATTCCAAACCTTAACCTCTGTTGCTTAACTACAGGTTAAATCGCTACATCTGCTATCTTCGACCATCTGTTGAGTTGCGTAATATGGCGGATGCCCTGAAGGCAGTAATTTTCACTCTCCTCACTGTCTTACCATCAATCTAGTGGTCACCCATCAAAATCCAAACCTTAGCCACTGTTGCTTAACTTAAAGTATAATCGCCACATCTGCTATCTTTGAACATCTGTTGAGTTGCGTAATATGGCCGATGTCCTGAAGGCAGTAATTCTCACTCTCCTCACTGCCTTATAATACACACTGGATTAGACGTTGTTACCGTTTTGTACTTACGGCGTATTCATAGTCGCGACTGGTTGTAATGGGTAATTTATTTAATACGGCTGAATTGGTAAACCGGAGATTAGGCGTATATATTTGTAGCTCAATGTGATCATAAGGCAGAGGTTTCATTGACTGTCTAAATGTTTTATGTCAAAATGCTATTTAGTTAAAAATTCGAAGACATGTGACATCTACCAATCCGCACTGGGTCTGCATGGTGGATTATGGCCCACTCCCTCTCACAGAGAGGAGGCCTGTGTCCCAGCAGTGGGAACATTATACGCTGATTATGCTACTTATATTTTAGGTTGTTATTTTAGAAGAAACTGCAGGGTTCATTTTGACAGTTCAGCAACATTCATTGCGTTATTTACGTTGTTGAACAGACATTTTTCTTGAACATATGAAGCAATGTATTTGTAGTATCCTTCAAAATTATTCAATTTATGATTGAAAGTTTGTTACGCAATTAGGGTGCTGATCAGTTTATATCATAGTCCTCAGTCATCGCCAATCTTTCAACATTCATGTAATCTCAAGCTGATTATAATGATACCAGCCTTTTGTGGTACCACTGCAGCAGGGCAAAGGCATCTTCTCATGCAGAGAAGACACGAGGATTGATCACCACACCTACTCAAGACGGGTTAAAAAGTGTCCGTGGAGATTCTTACCCGTTCTTTTCCATAGGTACCTATACCTACTACGCTTCGGAATGGGCAACTAACTTCATCTTTCTGCCTGACCAACCCCTTGATCATTTAAAAGTGCCTGTAGTTCGTTTATTTGCAATAAATGCTTTGAGTTTTTTTTTTTACATAATGGCCTTTCTACAATTGTTACACTGTTTATCCTTAAAATACAAGCAATATACAAGCATAGTGTACAATATGATGCGATAGACACAGCATTCAAAAACAAAAATTATAACATCAATAATAAAATTATAACATCAAATCTACGTACCTTCCTCCACATCAAAGTCACACTTCGAAGAATACAAATTTAACACAAACACGTTATAAATATTGTTAAAAAAAAATATTAAAAAGAGTTCGAGTTTGGGTTGGCGATTTCAGACTTATATCAACTAAATAAATCCGGAAGGTATTATATCAATCTTAAATCGAAATCAAAAGTGTTATTTCGTACCTAATCCAAGACTATAAATACGAGCACACAAACAATATCTGCCCGAGGGCCATGTGATCCCATAGCGTTCGATAACCGATAGCATTGCGCACCACCTTGTTCGGCGCAGTCGGTTAAAAGGTCCTTACGCCATTCACTTGCACACTTGCAGCTGGTCGTGTAAACGCCGTCATTATAACATATTTGTATGTTGGGTATACGAGTATTATTATAAAAGAGAAACGATTTTTATCCATATAAATGTTCGTACCCGAACATGTTCCGAGAATGTTCGTACGGAGGGGCCCGTGGCTAAATAATTACAGCCGCACAGGTCGATCGATCAGGTTAAGCTACTCTTTCCGCGGTTGGTCTGTGGATGGGTGACCGTCTTTACACACCGAGACCCCTCCATGCCTCGGAAAGCACGTTAAGCCGTTGGTCCCGGCTGTCATTTGTGGATCTTTGACAGTCATTACTTGAGTGATCCCATGGGTCCAGTTCGTGTGGGTCCAGTTGACCAAAGTTTTGGCGTGGAAAGATAACATACAGAGACAGACAGAGTTACTTTCGAATTTATAATATTAGTATGGATTATCATCAGTCTAGCTGTTTCCCAACTACGTTGGGGTCAGCTTCCAGTCTAACCGGATGCAGCTGAATACCAGTATATCGCGTGTCAATAATTATGACTAAAAGGATAATTCTTTTCTAAATGACAACTCGAAAGTTACTGCTAAATTTTTCTACCCACATCATTTTGTTAGTCCATAATATCAGTTTACGTAACATCCTACCCCATAAATCGTTTATTAGAATAATGTTCACAATACTAATCACGAGCGCGCTGATCTCTCAGATAAGAGGCGATTCCGATCTCCAATGATGAATGGTCTACACCCATACTATGTCTTTGTTCGAAATAAACTGGAAAAACCGCTACTTTTAAGCTTTAGACTTTATGGTTTACCGGTTCAAATAGAACCGGTTGGCAGGCTCGAGGCAGGTGGTTAAATCAAGGGGACTGGGAGTGTTGGTAAGACAGTATCCCTTCTTTACAAGAAAATGCTGACGGGCATTTTCTCCAGGTAAGGTTTGCGATCATAACAATATCTAAATACAGTACCCGGCGATAAATATTGCACATCGACCTTTACCTTTTTTTATATTTTATACAAATGTAATAAAACTCCTTAGGTAGATAGGAATATTGTTTAATCACTCCAATCCAACAATCTACCTCAATAACTATTCGCTAGAATTCACAATCCTTATTTTTCAATGTTGACACCGTTACTTTAGTTCGTCCGATCCGTAGCTCGACCCAAAACCAAGTGACCGAATCGATTCCCCGACAGCGCTTGGTGTTGCCACCTAAATGTTCTGAATAATCGTTATGTCAATTTAGTCGATTTAAAAATACAGATAAATGAACCTAACACTCGTCCATCCTGACCTTGTGTATGTCCTCATACACATATTAAGTCAGGACGAACCTAACACTCGGGCAATCGATCCGTTTTACAAAATGAGTAAAATAATAAAAATAAAAATGAATGTAAAAAAAAAAACAAATAAAATAATGTAAATACATATTTAAATATCAATATTGTATCTATTATGATCGAACTAGTAATTGAGCTAATACAATTTTATGCTATTTCATTCAATTGCTTATTATTATTATGTTTGAACAATTTTAACAAATTAATTTCATTATTCCATTAGCACGCTGGGAAAACTAGCAAACCAATCACATGGTTGCTAAACTGGCAAACCAATCACATGGTTGCTAAACTGGCAAACCAATCACATGGTTGCTAAACTGGCAAACCAATCACATGGTTGCTAAACTGGCAAACCAATCACATGGTTGCTAAACTGGCAAACCAATCACATGGTTGCTAAACTGGCAAACCAATCACATGGTTGCTAAACTGGCAAACCAATCACATGGTTGCTAAACTGGCAAACCAATCACATGGTTGCTAAACTGGCAAACCAATCACATGGTTGCTAAACTGGCAAAACAATCACATGGTTGCTAAGCTGGCAAACCAATCACATGGTTGCAATCTTATTTACCATGCACATAAATCAAAAATAAATTATTCTAGTTTAAAGTAACACAAATTATCTCAACTAAAAATTGAAACTAATGCTTAACTTTTATTATTACTTCATAATAATTGTATATTCTATCCAACTAAATTGTATATAATAAATCTCTAAAATAAACTTAAGCTTATCGTAACTACTTCATAATAATGGTGTATTTTTATCCTTTTGTAAATTGTAAATAATACATCTGTTCTCTACTATCTAATTACTGTCAATATCATGACTTTCACTCTCTGAACCATTGTCATTCAAATTTAAGGCAGCCACGTGTACCCAGGGCTGCATACGGTCGGCAGCGACGGTCGTTTTACGTTTATGTCTACTACTACTCAATCCTGGTATTGCTACAATTCTGTATCTATCATTTCCTAGTACCGATATGACGCGATATGGTCCTGTATATTGAGGAAGAAGCTTCTTACTTTTACCGTCATTTTTAAAATTCGTGTTGGTAATTTTAACTAGTTCCCCTTCAGAATAGATGCGGGCAGGACGTCTGCTTTTATCATACCGTTGCTTTTGTTTCTCTTGCTCTTCGTCTATTTTATCTTTGACTTCTTCTCTAATTGTTATTAAGTTATTATTTTCTCGCGTTTCTTGCCTAACTACGTTTAACCTCGGGTCTAACTCGCTACTCATACAACTACCAAACATGACTTCAGCAGCCATCCTTCCCGTTGTTTTATTAACTGTGTTATTAATTCCCCACTGAATTTTACCGACTTTATCGTCCCAATCTTTTTCATTATTGTTGAGGTTTGTAGCGGTCAAAGAAGCAAGGATTGTGCGGTTGTATCGCTCAACTTGTCCATTCGAGCGTGGACTAGCAACCGCATTCAACACATGCTTCGTCCCCCTATCCAAACAAAACCTCCTAAAGGCATGGGAAGTAAAACAAGAGCCGCGGTCGCTTATTATTCTATCGGGTACTCTAAAGGTACAGAAAATTTCATCTAGAACTCTTATTGCAACTAGAGACTTTGTATTCCTTACAGGCCTTATGAAAATGAATTTGGTAAACGCATCCACCATCACTAAAATATACGAATTCCCTCTTTTTGAACGCACAAAGGGCCCAAGATGGTCAATGTGTACGGTGTGAAAAGGAACCTCGACCTTAGGAATTGGATGCAAGTGACCTTCATTACATGAAGTCTTTTTCGAGTAGGCGCATTCAATACATGCTTCAACATATTTTTTAACAAATTTTGACATTTTAGGAAACCAGTACGCATTTCTTATTCGTTCGAGAGTCTTTTCCACACCGAAATGGCCAATGTCGTCGTGGTTCATACGACACAGTTGCCATCTTGCGCCCTTTGGTACAACCCAACGTAAGTTTGTTTTATCACCATCAATGCATCTATAAAGTTTGTTGTCTTTTATAATATAATTATCCCTAATTTGCTTAAGTCCTTCTACATCTAAATTTGAAGTTAAAATATCTCTGATACGACCTAGTTCGCTATCACCTAACTGTAACGTATGGAGCCAATCATCTCCGGTGATAACCATTACTCTTGGATATTGGTCAGTAACATCTAATGTTTCCATATTGTTTCCGTCATTTATAACCGGGTTGCGTGACAAAGCATCTACATGGGCCATTCTATTCCCCGGCCTGTATTCTATTGTGCACTGAAATTCTTGTATTAAAAGATACCAACGCGCGATCCGCGGTATTATATCGCGTTTAATAAATGTGGACCGTAAAGCACTGCAATCAGTGACAATTTTAAAGTTTTGACCCAATAAATAGACTCTAAACTTTCGTAAAGAACATACTACGGCCAACGTCTCCAATTCATATGCATGGAAGTTTTTTTCCTCTGGGGAAGTTTGTCTGCTATAGAATGCCACGGGCCTGAAACTATCAGTACTACCCCTTAAACGTTGAAGTAAAATTCCACCGACACCATATTTACTGGCGTCCGTGTGCAATTCTGTTTCCCTACTTGGGTCATAAATTGCCAAAACTGGACGGTGTATTAACTTTTCCTTGAGCATTTTGAATGCGTTTTCTTGCTCATCTGTCCAAATCCAAGCAGCATCCTTTTTTAACAACTTATTTAAGGGCTGCGCAATATGTGCAAAATTCATGATAAATTTGCGGAAATATCCTACAAGCCCAAGAAATTGACGAATAGTGTGAACATTTATAGGGCGAGGAAAGTCTAAAACACTCTGGATTTTTTTGTCACCTGGCCTAACACCCAAAGCACTAATTTCATACCCTAAATAATCAATTTTATCTTTTAAAAATTCGCACTTGGATAGGTTTAGAGTGAGATTTGCCTGTTTTAGAAGTTCCAAGACGTGCTCCAGCCTCTCTAAACATTGATCTACGGTTTTCCCATATATCAACACGTCATCTATATAAGCTGTGGCTTCGCTATACCTCGCTGACCCCAAGACTCTATTCATCATACGTTGAAACACCGCAGGCGCATTTGCCAATCCAAACGGCATTCGATTAAACTCGAATTGTCCATCCGGAGTGACAAATGACGTCAGCGGCTTAGACTGCTCTGATATTGGCACCTGATAGTACCCAGAAAATAAGTCGAGCGTGATGAAAAACACCTGACCGGAAAGCCTAGCAATCTCGTCTTCTATCACCGGCATCGGATAATGTTCCTTAATGGTCACGGAGTTTAACATCCTATAATCTATGCACATTCTCATTCGCCCATCTTTCTTACGCACGAGAATTACGGGACTAGCATACTCAGAGGTGGATTCTCTTACAATCCCAGCTTCTAACATCTCGCCTACCATTTCACGCACTTGATCGCGTTCTTTATGTGATAACCGGTAAGGTCTATAAACAATTGGACGTTTGCTATTGATTTCAATGTTCATTTCGGTAACATTAGTACTACCTAGCTCTTTTAAATTCGATGCAAAACAATCCTTAAATTTATTTAGTAATTCTAACAACTTCGATCTATGTTCATCGCTAACATGATCACCAATATGAACCTTACTAATATCAATACGATCAGTTATTAGTTTATCACCCACATTAAAAACGCTATTAACTACCTGAACATTGCTAGCGCGACTTATAATCGAGCCCTCGTACAAATGACAATATTTAGATGTAGGAATAACATATATGTAGACGCGACCATCCTTAAGTGCATAGACACCACCGCAAACAACGTATTGAAACATTGGTTTTCCTATAACCTTACTATTTAATATAATATGCCCGTTCAACCGTGGTTCAGTATAAGCCTTGATTACAGTAGGCCCATAGATTTCAAAATTCGCCGCGGAAACAACTTTTACTGTATGATCCTTGTCTATTTCAGATTTATTGAATGGTATTTCCCGATAAATATCAATAAACTGTAAAGTTTCTGCCGTTTTTAATACAAAAACATGCGACTGTTCGGTGTAAGTTTGTCCTACTAGCATAGGTACATCTAAAAGTCTATCTTCAATTACCTGACAAATAGTGTTGGCACTAACACCATCGATATTAATCTCTACTGTCACCTTTCCTAAAGAATAAACAATGTTATTCCCAAATCCTTTAATTGGGGTACGCACGCCGTCACACTCTAGCATCAAATTTACCGACTCCGATTTGGCTAATAGACAAACCTCACTTCCAAAATCTATAAAAGCCCGAACAGGAACCCCATTTACTAAGACATCCTTATAAAATTTCGAACTAGGATTAGATAATGATATGCACATTGTCTTTTGTGTACTCGCTATCTTACTGTCGTTATCCTCTAGTTTTGTGGGGCATTTGTCGACTTTGTGGCCTACCTTATGACACTGATTACAGCGAATCAGCGGCTTGGGACATTTCCGGTATATATGACCTCGCTCCTTACAGTTAAAACAGAATGCTACATAATCACTTGATAAGTTTCCCTTATTATTAGATTTATCCGTTGTAACATTTCCGGATCCTAACCTACCTTTAGCATTGGTATTAGAACGTTCGAAGGAATTTGACAATTCCTTGTTGCTCATCAGGAATTGTAACAATTGATCAGGTTGAGAGCATCTTAACGCTAGTGCACTTGATTTCATTGTTCTGTCACTTAGACCATGAATAATGCAATCGACCGCACGCTTGCCAACTATACCGCACTGGTTCAGCAGAGCCAACTTTTCGTAATAATATAGTTCAATAGGTTCGTGATATTTACTTTTACGCCTGAGCATATCTTCTAAGGACTGGCCATAATTTTGCTCAAAAGGAAAAGCCTGAGACAATTTCACTTGCCACTCGGCCCAAGAAAATAAAATTGAATCTAGGCTTTCATACCACGTCTTGGCCAGTCCTTGCAATTTCTGCATTGAGAAATGGATGGTTGTCTTATCATCCCAACCATAAACGGTGGCACACTCGTTCACTTTTCTTAACCACACATCTACACGTTGATTTTTCGAAGATGGGTCAAAATCAGGCAAAATGTTTTTATGATTTTTAACAGCGTTACTAGAGTGATCGAGTGGGCCAGCCGCCGACTGTTGGTTCTTAATTGAATTTAAAATATTCATGACATCTTTCGAAGAAAACGTAGGACTATGATCTCTAACCTTTGTCTCATCTCGTGTCGTTGTAGCATCGCGTCGTCTGCTCCGTTCCTGTCGCAACTGGTTTTCTAGAGACTGTAGGCGCTCCTGTGCCGCCTCACGTTCTCGTTCAAGTTGTTCAGCTCGGAGGCTCGAACGATTTGGGACGCTCGGATTGCTGCATCGCCCGGTTCGGCTGCACCGCGGGCTCCGACTGCGATGTGATCTTCGACTACGCTGCGGACTTCGACTACGCTGTGGACTTCGACTGTGCTGCGGACTTCGACTGCGCTGCTGGCTACGACCACGAGCATCTCTGATACTGATGCGCCGTCGACTACGGCTGCGACAGCATCCAGAAGCTTCGTCAAGACGTAGTGATCCTCCATGTGAAGGAGTCCTTAGACGCCTTCGCCCTTGACCTTCATGGTCGTGCTCCATAACTGAAACTCGAAATTAAAACTATGTATTTGAACTTTTTTTTTTTTTTTTAATCGATGATTAAAATCATAAATATCTCGAAAACGGTTAGTCCAATCGCAAAAACAACAAAAATTTGCGCACCCCTTGCACGTCACAATTACCTCGTATATTAATGATAATTATTAATTTTAAACCCGTCCTATTAAAATGATGTCACGTACTGTACCTTTAATTTATAATATCACAATATCGCCTAGATTTACTTACAGAAATATTAACAGCAATAATGTGCAGGCAAAAAGAACAGTTATTTTAAAATTAGAAAAGTAACCGCCAGATTTAAATTTTCTGCTCATGTAAAACCAAGAATAAAAACTTGTCGATATCGAATGGACTATCAAGGCTATAATTAGGATTCATTGTAATAGTAGTCAGCCTTAAATATTTTGTACAGTTATAATTTAAACCAACTTAAATAAATACCGACCAACTAAAAATATAAACCGTTAACCATTAAAATTGTAAACGTAAGCTTATGTAATGTGAGCACATGTGTACTTACCACTTCTGAAATGTAATAAAACTCCTTAGGTAGATAGGAATATTGTTTAATCACTCCAATCCAACAATCTACCTCAATAACTATTCGCTAGAATTCACAATCCTTATTTTTCAATGTTGACACCGTTACTTTAGTTCGTCCGATCCGTAGCTCGACCCAAAACCAAGTGACCGAATCGATTCCCCGACAGCGCTTGGTGTTGCCACCTAAAT
The DNA here is from genome assembly GCA_927399505.1 of Luperina testacea. Classification (NCBI taxonomy): domain Eukaryota; kingdom Metazoa; phylum Arthropoda; class Insecta; order Lepidoptera; family Noctuidae; genus Luperina; species Luperina testacea. Next base: position 4,921,877 of record OV656774.1, read on the forward strand.
GTTCTGAATAATCGTTATGTCAATTTAGTCGATTTAAAAATACAGATAAATGAACCTAACACAAAGAATAAAAATAATTATCAAAATAAGCAAATCATAATTGTTTTAACAGCTCCTAATAGATACCGGACTGTTTGTATTTCGTGCGACAGAGATAACGCTCTACGAAGCCGAAATTAGCCGATTGTCTCTTTCCAAAGGTCGATGCGCAATATTTATCGCCGGGTACTGTACTTCCTATTTTTTTTTTGCCTACTTTGTGTCCCACTACTGGGCGAAGGCTTCCTCTTTTTCCTTCCAAACCTTCCTGTCTTGTGCGATCTCTGGCCATATTGGCCCTGCATACGTTATCAGATCGTCACATTACCTTCGTCATGGTCTACCTCAACGGCGATGTCCTCCCTCAGGCGTCCAGTGAGTGTCGATCTTTGCCAATGTCTCCAGGTGCATTCGTAAAACGTGTCCACGTCCTTTTTTTTTAGCTTTAAAACATTAATCATTAACATGTCTTGTTTTCCATATCCCGTTATATTCCTACACAACCGGGGTGCATTTGCATAGTGCGTAAAGGGATAATAGTCGGTTGATGCCTCATTTCATTTAAAGCGTTTAACGGGGTTCTGGGAGATGCTTCGGCCCCTTGTATGTCTTCCAAAGGTCCAGGACCCCGAGGTCCCGAGATACATCCAAGACAAAAAAATCTACATCCCATGCTGATTTCGGTTACGGTGACTATTTCTGTATCATCAGAGCATTGCTCTGATGACGTAATGTATCCTACTTTGGCTGTGGCTTAATCTTGAGGTGATCTCGCCTGTTGTGGAGATCTCTCTGTCTCTGGTATTCAAAGATATAAACAACTGGTTGTTTCTGTTGTTTCAAACCATACCGTCTGAAGAGATCGAGAATTCACTTTCATTTGTATGTAATGTATGCGAGCATGTCCTTATTATGGATGCAACTACATAACGGTCTATCGACGACAACCGTCTAATCAAAATAATTTTACCTCATACTTAAAATACCGCATCGACCGCAGCTTCTTTTCAGCCACATTTTCTCAAACGTCTATAAGGCTAGTATGTATTCCCTGCCTAGTGCATAGGTGTTTATTTTTCATTTGCATACCGAACACTTTTACTGTGCATCTGTAACGGATTTTTTTGTGTCGCAACCTTTTTACTTAGTGTATACACACGTGCGACAGCAGCAGAGGCAACTGCGGTCTGCCAGCTGGCAACACCGTACTCTAATACGACGGCACGTTGTCGACGGCAGCCGCCGACGCGTCCACGACGGGCGTCGACAGCTGCTGTTACCTCTGCCGCTGTCGCGCGTTGCTCGTGTGTATGCACACTTAGCTTAGCTCTATGTGCCAAGGTAGCTGGTGATTCTTACTCCAACGGTACCTGATACGGCTGCTGATATTGATCTGTATCGTATATTATTTGATTTAGGGCTCATAAGTAGGTGTATTACTTTATTACGAGCCACAGTAAACAGTGGTGGTACCCAATAAATTGTACAACAAACACCGTGCATGTCTTATCACGTGATCTGGTATCTGGTATCGGTATCGCGGTATCTTACATGATTCGTTTGGACACGCCTAATGTGCCGTGACGCCGCTGATAAATTGCTGTGGTATGGTGTTGGGTTTGCTCCTGTCTGGTGCATAAGTTATTTGGGGTGAAGAAACATGGCTTTCTGCGACAAATACAAAATAAAATGGTCTTTTATGTTATTTTGCCTTAGGCAATTATTACTCTATAGTTTTTATAGAGGAAATCTGTTTAATAAAACTATGTTGTGTACACACATGATATACATATATGACATACACATGATATTTGACTAAAATTATTCTGCTTTCATGCAGTGTGTTTTAAACAGCACGGACATTGGTACCTACTTACTTAGAAACAATAATTTATTTCTAAAAGTAATTTTAAGACCTTTTGTACTCTTTCTATGGCGTCGGTATTTCTTTATGCAAATAGGAATTGTAAAAAAATTAATTTACAAAAAATATTCCCCAAATGGTAAGTAACCGAGCCAGTAACCTACCAAAGGCTGTTGCGTGCGCGTGCGGTTGCCTCTGTATATTTAAAACTATTTTAATCACTTAAACTGTGATCCATGCACTTACACATGGTGTCCTATTACTTCTACTTTACAGTAGGCTTAGAAGTGTGAGAAAGTTGAAATATTTCGATAAAGTATCTCTTGAAACGAAAAATCGTACTACATTTAACATGACACCATGACTGTATTTACCCGAAAGGTTGGGCAGAGGTGTAGCTATAGTTCCCACACACACACACACACACACACACCGCCACACACACACATACACACACACAGATACATTTCCCAGTTATGTGGTAGGGGGGCGACCTTCAACCTGGCACAAATCCAGGTTCCAAGTTGTTTCTGAGAAATTCAATGATTTGAACGGAGGCTTAAAATCTGGTCTGTATTTGCTATTATGGAAATAATTCAATAAGTACTACGCCTGCGGGTGGTCAAGACTTATTGATAAATCAAAGCGTTTAGTTCTAAACCTCTGTTTTGCCTCTGTTTTCACAAAACCGTTGATCTATATCTATACTTAATATTTTAATAGAGAGGTATTTGTTTGCTTGTAAGTTTGTATGTCCCCTACATACAAACTTACAAGCAAACAAATACCTCTAATCTCTGGGTAATCTCTGGAACTACCAATAGGGTTTGAAAAATTTAATGCTATTACAATTTTGAATTTAATAGCCCTTAAGGAAGACTACGCTATTTAACATCACGCCATGATCCCTAGCAGCCGAGGGAATGAAAAAAAAATTAAGAACGCTAAGTAAAAACGAAGAGATATTGCGAGTATTTAATAAAGATATTATTTCTACATATATAAACTCAAACTTTCTTCCCATGGGGTATATAGAAACTTCAGAACGCCAACTCTTACGATCCTTGCAGCACTCTAATTGCGTAACATACTATCCATCACAATCTGATTCATTTTGAAGAATATTGCTATACCACTGCTTCATAAGTACGAAACATGTGTCTGCCTCAACATCGTAAATTACGCAATGAATGTTGTTGAACTGTCAAAATTAAACCCATTGCTACTGATAGTGTGTTAAGGCTCATTCAAACAGGCGCGACACGCGATAAAATCGCTATACAAAGGCACCGCAAGTCGCGCAACGAGCGGTGCCTTTGTGTCGCGCGCGATTCGCAACGCGCGTCGCGCCTGTTTGCAGGAGCCTTTACACAATTACTCTACTGGTCAGACCCGCACGCCTGTTGCGAGTAAGCACGTGACCTTTCTAAATCACATCACCAATAAGGTCACCATTTCTCTTAAAAAATTTGAACAATAGTTGCACTTCAAATAAGTCCAAACACGCTGTATTAAATCAATAGTGACCACACAATGCGAAGACCGCGGACAGTCCATCCGTCAAGTACACTACCTGAATTCCTGGGACGCTACCCACGTGCTTCCTTGACGGTGTTTAATGGTCACCCTATGCCCGCTGTGCGATCATTTGTCAGCATGCGTGGACAATACTTGAATGACCAGTACCAAAATTCATGTGTGACCCTTTTGGGTAATAGAATAGAGTTGAAATTTCTATGGTTTTGTGGTTTTTCAAGTGTAGAGGTAAAGTTGCAGTTTTATTAAAACGCCGTTTTGTTTGTGATATATGAATTTAGTTTGAATAAGATTGGTATGTATGGGTAGTATAAAAGTTAGGTAATGGTACAGTGACTCGTTTGCTACTGCTCATCTTCTTCTTCTCTTCGTTTAATGGCTTTTGCGGAAAAACCACCACAATTTAGCCAATGTCAAGTGTACTCGGGTTAGCCACCAAACACAGGAGGATAAACGTAAAAATAATTTTTATTTCCTAACAATCACAACTATATACAGGCAAAATTAAAAAAAAAAAAAAAACAAAACAAAAGTAACTGAAATATATACCTACTAAAACAAAAAAAAAAAAAAAAAAAACATGGGTTTTCTGAAATGACGTTCGCTAGGTGGCAGCACTGGTACGTCAGGTCCAGGCATCTGTCAAAGAGCCTATATTTTCTTTAGTCATGACGGAATGATGAACGAATGAATGAATCGAATGATGAACGTCATCATATGTTTTATATTGGAAGACCTCTTGTCACAGTGGTGCCAACTGGTGTCGTAAATTTTCACGAAAACCCTCATTGCGGGCAGCCATTAAAATATCTTGACCAATGCCAATAGTCTCTTTCGTACTTCGTACTAATTAATCCGTGTGACCATTTTGCGTTGTAACTTTTCACCAAAACACATACACATTATTTATCAAGACCCGTCCGTGCCTCGAAAAGCACGTTATGCAGTTGGTCCCGGGTGCCATTCGTGGATCTTTGACAGTCGTTACGGGTAGTCAGAAGCCCGAAAGTCTAACAATGACAACCAGTCTACCAAGGGGTATCGTATTACCCAGTAACTGGGTTGTGGAGGTCAGATAGGCAGTCGCTCCATGTAAAATACTGGTATTCAGCTGGATCCGGTTACACTGGAAGCCGACACCAACATTGTTGGGAAAAGGCTAGGCAGATGATGATGACTTCTCTATTGGACGCCATCTTAGTAAGTAGGCAGTAAACACCCCCTTTCTCCCCCCCTCCCCTTTTTTCCCCTTTTGCAATAAATACTTTTTCTTTCTTTTCTTTCTTTCTGGCCATATCATCTTTCACACCATCGATCCATCGTTTCTTTGGTATTCCCTTCCTCTTCCAGACACCCCTAATCCTAATTTAACAGACACCATTGATTAGCAGAAAGCCTTCAACCAAGGTCAGCACTAGTTAACGCCAAAACACTCAATGGTTCATGACTCAAAATAATTCAGGATCTGTGCCGTCAGACGGGGAGTTCATTTGCATATTCCAGTGGAACTTCCAGTAACAGTGATTTACATAACTCATGTTTGTAAGCTCCGCTGAATCGGCAGTAATCTTGGATTCGGGGTGTCTTTGTATGTTATTTATTTGGAGTCTCATTTTTGTGGGTCAGTTTGTTTTTTGGGAGACAGTTCTGAAAAATTGGGGTGAGAGGCGCGTGTCTAAATAACAACAGCCGCACTGGTCGATAGAAGGTTGAGTTACTCCTGCCAAGGTCGGTCCGTGGATGGGTCCATCCATCCATTACATATTGAGACCCTTGCGGGCCTCGGAAAGCCTGTTATTGTCCCGTTAGCCGTTGGTCTCAGCTATCATTTGTGGATCCTTGGCAGTCGTTACGGTTAGTCCTGAAGCCTTAAATCTGACAACCAGTCTTACCAAGAGGTATTGTGTTACGCAGTAACTGGGCTGTAGAGGTCAGGCAATCGCTCCATGTAAAAGCTTGGTATTCATCTGCATCCGGTTAGACTGGAAGCTGACCCCAACGTAATTGGGAAAAGGCAATGATGAGTTCTATGAAAATGTTTTGTACACTAAGTAGGTGTATGTCTGTGCGTAGGTTGGTTTGCTTTGCTTAGCTTTTTTATATGTCGAAAACAAGATTATACAGATAAGATTGTAGTCAGACACGCAAGTCAAAATGTGAAATGAAGTGGTTTGCACACTTAGCGCGTGATCTAGTGAGGAATCAATAAACGCTTATAAAAGTGCCGTCCATGAAGTAATTACTTAGGATGACTGAAGAATTGCCCTCATTTTCTTAACAAAGTTACTCAGGCATAACTTTATAACTTGAAACCCCTACATGCTATCATTACTGCATGATGCTATGAAACTGAAAAGTAGAGACTATTTCGCAGTTCAAGGGGGCAACTCATTCACTCCCCCCACAAACTGTAAACTGAAATAAACTAATAGACTAAAACCAGACAAAAATTCTGGTTCATTAATAATTTAAGAAGGAAAAGAGTAACTATCAAAGTTTCATCGTCGGCCGTCGGATGTGGCTTTATAACTCACCATTTTTCCGTCCTTAATCCTTTACGGAGCTCATTTAGCCGAGTTTTAATCTCAATCTCACCTCATTACCGGATCCCGAATACTCGGAATAGCCAATTTCACCATTAATTACAAGCCCAGGCTCCCTTACCCTTCCTTTTTCAAGTAAAAATAAATTATAACTCATTTATCGTTAGAGCCGAGACGCCCGCGACGGAGGCATTGAAATAAATAGCTGTCACGTTGGCGCACACAGCAGTAACGTGAACCCGTGAAACGACGTCACGTTAACGTGAACGGGGGGGAGGCCCCGCCCAGCGGCTGCGCACTGCACCACACACGCCCATGTGTCGCACATATACGGCGTCACGTAACTGGGGCACATACACAAGTATGTATGACACATGCTCGGTGGGCGTGCGCTGCGGTGGGCGTGCCACATGTGCCATGTGTCAGTAAATGGGTCGAGATAGGCTCACGTTAAAAGGGAAATAGCCGGTCGCGTTCGAGTGTTGACGACTTTATGTGCGCACTGGCGGCATGCGTGTGACGTCACACGTCACGCCCGACCTCTCTGACCAACCGCTGACATGCACAGATAACTTCACCGACCGAGGAAATAGTAATAAACGCCGCCAGCGCTGGAAATTAAACAGACGGGCGGGAGCAAAAAAAAAAGAAAATAATATTCCCACCTGCGTCCGCAATTATCGGCGCAAACCGCGGAAAATTGCGAGGCGAACGCCAAACTGACACTCGTGGAACTTCCTCAAAATAAAACTTTGGAAAAGTTCAACCGGAAAAGAAAGAAAACGCGAAAATAAAAAAGCCATTGACTCCGCAGTCCGGCCCCGAAAGTTTTAGACGCCTTTTTAAACATTCCCGCGGATGAAATCACGACCGGAGGGATTTTTTTTTATCGCTAGAAGGATTTTCAGTGCTCGTTTCTGTCAACTAATTAGAGTTTGCTCTCGAAAATAAAATTAAATGCAAATACTGATGTTATCAAAATGTCACTTGAGTTGTGGCTTGCGTCATAGTAATTGGTCGCGGTTGAAAGGTTGCCCGATGCCCTCGCTTTCCTTCTGCGAAGGCATTGAAAAAGCATAAACAGTTATAAGAGTTTGTAGCCTAGCGAGCATAAGAAACAATATGGCAGAGAGTAACGTCGGATCAATAATATATAGGCTAAGAAAACGCGGGCACAGAGCAGTTAAGAATCCGAGGCACCCGTACATAGACGAGAGCGAAAACAAATCAGTGCCGGGAGGCGAAAATTGAGCACGTACCCGTTCCGGCTAATTTTATTTTGCAATTACACCCCCTCCCGTCCTACGACCTCACCCCTCTCGCTCGGCTAATACAACATTCTTGGCGACAGCCAGTTTTTGGGACAGAGGCTGTAGTGGGAATCTTATGATAAAATTATACTGGAAAAGTGTTGTGGAGGCAAGTGTATAGATAGATTTATAGTACGGGCCGATTGTTAGTTGAAAATTATTGAAAGGACAGGATTCTTCGCTTTTCTTGTATGGTTAACTGTTATACCTACGTAAAGTTACTAAAATCACTCACAATGAAACAAAGGAAAGTGAAAACAGGCTGTCATCGGGTCCTCTAAGCTCACATACTTGTGTGAGGTCCCGCGTTCTGCGATCTACGTTTCACTTGCCAGATTTCTTGCGAGTCAAGCTGTATAGTTCGTCGCAGATGCCAGAACGCAGAACGCAGAACGCATTCTACTGTCAAAAGTTGCGGCGCATTCCTTTTTTTTGACGAAAAATCCGTAATCAGCACTTATTATTTTGCGAAAGAAGAAAATGTCAACTTAAACCTTTATTTTCACACACTTTGAAAGTTAATCTCAAATATTTTTTTCAAGAAAAACAACATTTTTCATTTAAATGATAATGATATACCACCAAAATATTCATTAAAAATCTAGAAGAGGAAATTCTCAATCTACGCATACAAAGTCTCTGTAGGCTATTACTCTGCACCCCCCTGTGTAAAAAGGTTGTAAGAAGACGGCGGACACCCCCGTCTAAGGGAGGTGATCGCCCCCACAACCCTTTCGCTTTTACCCCCGCTGGACAGGGTGATGTTTTGTGAAGAAAATATATCGGCGAAGAAAAAACGGATTTCTTTCGGAATAAAAAAATAGCAAAATGTATGTTACCAAGTAAGTACGGTAGATCATTTGTTTGGTACACTTTCGAACTACAATTCATTTGGATAGCTGGAAAAATGGGTAAAATAAAAAGGGTATTTTAACCATTTGTGTCGTAGTTTACACTAATTGAAGGTAAATAAAATTAAGGAAAAATATCGTAACTGTTGCTCTTCAGATAATATCTGAAGAGCAACAGTTACGATCATCATAAACTTTCCTTTATATTATAAAGGAAAGTTTATGATGAACAATATAGTTTTACATAAGTTTCAAAATCATCATTTTAAATACGATTTATTATTTACTTTTGAAAAATAAAACCCCTTGCGAACTAAAATTAGGCTATGTATAACTTATCCACTACGTTGACTGCAATTTTAAACTTATTTTGCATTTCCCATCAAATCGCTTATAGGTTATACTTTCACCATGATCCACCACACTTATCGTCTCACCTCTTGTGAACCTACGTTATCTTTGATGCATAACAATTGACTCATAAGAACCAAACATACAGTACCCGGCGATAAATATTGCACATCGACCTTTACTTTTTTTTGTATTTTATACAAAGAATAAAAATAATTATCAAAAGAAGCAAATCATAATTGTTTTAACAGCTCCTAATAGATACCGGACTGTTTGTATTTCGTGCGACAGAGATAACGCTCTACGAAGCCGAAATTAGCCGATTGTCTCTTTCCAAAGGTCGATTTGCAATATTTATCGCCGGGTACTGTAACACATAGTAATTTTTAGTGTTTTGGAAACAAACTAAGCACAAAGTAATTATAAAAATTTCATAACCACTTCATCTGCCTAGCCTTTTCTCAACTTTGTTGGGGTCGGCTTCCAGTCTAACCGGATGCAGCTGAATACCAGGATTTTACATGGAGCGACTGCCTATCTGACCTCCACAACTCAGTTACAGGGATAACGACTCCCCCCTCACTGGTTGTCAGACATTCGGGCTGTAACAACTGTCAAAGATCCGTGAATGACAGCCGGGACCAACGGAGACGGAAGATAACATATGAATGATAATGGAAAACTGTACGTAATAATGTGGCATTTTCATGGATCATGTCATCATCGTCATTAACGAAACAATTGTATTGTTTTTATAATATACTAGCTTCCGCCCGCGGCTTCGCCCGCGAGGTATATCGATAAAAACTATCCTATGTCCTTCCCCGGGATGCAATCTATCCCTCTGCCAAATTTTATCGAAATCTGTTCAGTGGTTTAGGTGTGAAAAAGTAATATACAAACAGACAGAGACAGAGTTACTTTCGAATTTATAATATTAGTATGGATTGCTTTTATTTAATTTTACCAAAACTGAATCTAATATAAGCTAGTTAATGTGGAAACGCAGTGGATTGTACATTTACTTATACCATACGGTATTTCTACATATAATATGCAATATACGATTGTTTGTTTTCCCAAATAAAATAAAAATAAAGTAAAAAATCAACATTATTCACTGAAATAAAATAAAAATCATCATCATTCACCCACCACTGAGTATAGAACTTCCCTTTCTTCTGCCATTCTTCCTGGGCATAGTCATGTATCTTATGAAAATCTAAAGCTAACAAATGCGGCTGACCTATTAAAATGCTATCTTTACAAAGCTAAGTCCAATACAGAATTTTAGGTAGCTTTTTTAAACAACAATTTTTTTCTCAAGAACCACTCGTCCGAAGCCCATAACAAAAATAACCACACCCTGTACCCGCTAAGCTTCTCGCATTTCTTCGACGCTTCTTAAAGTGTTTTACATACAACCGTCGACGCCTGTGTGCGTTCAGTAAATACTTACGCATTGATGTGTGAGTCGCTACGCATTTTTGCCCACCCCCCCTCCCTTCAAGAAAAATACCTTACCCCGTTCCTCCACCCCTTTGATGTACCGTTCGCCCCTGGTAAAGAAGATATGAGACTTTTTCAAAAAGCTTAATTTAAATGAGTCGCTTGGGACGACTCAATGAGAATATTCCTTAATTTAAATACTATCTCGAAGACGAAAGGGTGGGGATTTTAATTGGTATTGAATTTCGATTGGAGACTCTTGTTTTTTCGACTTTCGCTTGTTTTTTTTTTGGTCTTTCTAAAGTTACAATGGTTGCGTGGGAATTTGTTGAATTGCTGCCTGTATAAAGAGGGCCTAAATTGATTGTAGGTACCTAGACATTTGCACACTGTTATTAGTTGATTTTCAAAATATGACTAAACATTGTGCTCTACTATAAAAGCAGGGTCACTGTCACGACATAATTGAATGAAAGCATAAAATCTAGATTTTAGTTTTTTCGTCTGCAATGGACCTCCACTTTGTAAGGTTAGAATGGTCAATAGAAAGGCATACATATATGAGAAGACAAGTCTCAATCAGGGCAATATGGCCTTTCAGACGGAAAACATCGTAAAGAAATCGGCAACCAAAAATTCGAAGATATGTGACATCTGGCAACTCGCACTGGGCTCGCGTGATGGATTATGGCACACTCCCTTTCACAGAGAGGAAGCCTTTGTTCCAGCAGTGGTAACATAATAGACTGATTATAATGCAATAAAAAAATATCAAGATTTTATTTTTTTTTTCGTCTACAATGGACGCCAACTTTGTAACTTGGTCAGAATGGTAAATAGACAATATTTTGTTGGCCTTTCAGAGTTCTGCCCATTTTCCCGCCAAATGATTTAAATCATTATTAAGAAATCTCTGGATTCAAGCAATTTTCCTCTTACTTAATACTTTATATAATCCAGGACGGTCTTAAAAGACATTTAAATTGCTGTCAAATGGTGAAATATTGCAATACTACAATGTAAGCTAAAATTAAAGATGTAATTTAAACCACCGTCTTAACCCGTTCTCGTTAAAAAATAACACCCCTTTTGAATTAAAATGTCGTCAGACATTTATAATCGTCTTGAATTTCGTGCAATTTATTATGGACTAGCAACTCCCCGCGGCTTCACCCGCGTAAGTTTCGATTCCTAGGGAATATCGGGATAAAAAGTATCCTATGTGTTAATCCAGGAAATGGTCCATCTATGTGCTAAATTTTCATCCAAATCCCTTCAACGGTTTACGCGTGATTGAGTAACAAACATCCAAACATCTTCACAAACTATCACATTTATAATATTATAGTAGGATAATAGTTTTTTCGTACGCCTTTGCTTGTTACAAATTAATATAAAAAAGAGATTATGGTCATACTTTATTTAAGTACTTATTTATTAAAACTTTACGGTGAATTAAAAAAAAATAATGTACAAAGACGGATCTAATGTCTGTATTTCTGCCTGAACGATGTCTGTCATGGTCATCATCTCAATAGCAGGTATGAGCCAAACTCTTCAGTAAAAAACCTCATCGCAATAACTTAAGTAAAGTAAGTTTTTAAGTGAGCAGTTACTCCGCCTGAAGCTAGGGATTGACACTACTGACAGCTCACCTTACCTAAGTTTTCATGGTAAGATTTTTATAGAATAAATCGGCAGTTCTCTCTTGGTTAGTTACCACCGTCTCTAAATACCTACTGCTTCTTGGTATTAAGGCTCCTACAAACAGGCGCGACGCGCGACGCGAATCGCACGCGACGCAAAGGCACCGCTCGTTGCGCGACTTGCGGTAACTTTGTGTCGCGCGCGATTTAATCGCGTGTCGCGCCTGTTTGAAGGAGCCTTTAGTCAACTGTATGTCCACAACAACAATACTTTTGACATGTTCTCACCAAGTTCACGACCGCTAAACGTGCTTTTTTTTAATGCTATCGCTCGTGCTTTCGGCCTTTTCTTCTTCTTTTGGAGTCGATAGTACACACATAACACAACACACACACACACACACACACACACACACACACACACACATATACACACAACACAACACAATACTATGATATAATATATGTTGCCCGCGACTTCGTCTGCGATCCAGGATGAAAAGTAGCCTATGTCCTTTTCCAGGTCATAGCCTACCCATGTGACAAATTTCATCTAAATCCGTTTAGCCGTTTCAGCGTCAAAGCATAACAAACAAACTTCCTTTTGCATTTATAGTATCAAATAGGAAGTATGGATATGGAACTGGCCTAGTCCAGACCCAATCTAGTCTCTTCAGTTAACTGAGCTATTATGGGTTACCAAACTAAATTGCATTTAATGTCAATTAAATATTTATACGTCACGTATTAGAAAACCAAATTAGATATTTAGACGACCCCCATAAGCAATTTATTGCAACAAGCAATAAATTGTTGATTACATTTCTATAAAAAAATTGTAAAATACAAAAGTTTTTGACAATTCTAGTTACATAAGCAAATAAATTCCTCCCATGAACATTTTTATTTCTAAATCCAAATAAGGTGCTCGCTGCCATTATGTATATGCATATACTCGTACATAAAAATTGACAATACCAATACCCACCAATTTATAACATCCCCCACTCCATCAAGCAGTATAAAACCTCTAAAGTAAAAATAATTAAACCCTCCCGCTAACAATGCCTACCTTTTCTTCAAAGAAAACAAAGCAGAGCAAATTCTCGCTTTAGAGCAATCAATACATGTCTCAAAAACAATTTATAGTAAGAAAATCTAAGACGTCCCTTAAACAAAGGGCCGAGAGCCACGCCCAAATACATGCTGCAAGAGATTTATATGGATTTCCAAGAAAGTGAAAACCCGAGGAAAAAAAAATACATTGTGTAGATAACAATACGACATTATAGACACTTGTAATACTGATGCATAAAAGTATTTAGGAGCTATAAAACATAAATCGTAAATTCGAAATTTTAATTTTAGAAAGCGATTTTTTTTTTAAACTAACTTTTTAAGTCGTAGTGATGGGGTCTACTATGAGTTTTGCCGATAAACGACGAGGTATAGTGACTAAACTATCACACTAATATTATAAAGGTGAAAGTTTGAGTGTGTGTGTGTGTGTGTTTAAATGTTTTTTACTTCTTCACGCTCAAACGGCTGGACCAATTTTGATAAAATTTGGTATGGAGGTAGCTGATACCCTGCATTAACATATAGGCTACTTTTTATTCCGATATCCACACGGGATCGAAACTTATGCGGGTGAAACCGCGGGGCGGAGCTAGTTGGATATATTTGATCGAATTATCGTATACTCTCTGGGTATATATTAGATATGCGAAATTTAATTTACAATCATATTGTCGTCTCCACCTTATATAGTGGGTTGTGTCGATTTTGCTTTGTTTTGTGAATTGAGATAATTTCAATATTGACTAATGAAATGATTCTGTTTTTTCTAGTCCTTTTGTCGATATATATTGTTTTTTTTTATGCAATGTTATCTAAAATGTTTTTAAGTATAACTTTCATAACTTCTTTTCGAGCCTAATTAATATTAAAATCATTTATGAATATTTCTCGTGGAAAAGATGTACATTTATTTATTCATAACTAGCTGCGCACCGCGGTTTAACCCACGCAAATATCGAAATAAGCAGCCTATATGTTAATCCAGGGTGTCAGCTACCTCCATACAAAATTTTATCAATATTGGTCCAGCCGTTTGAGCGTGAAGAAGTAATAAACATATAAACACACACACTCACAAACTTTCGCCTTTATAATATTAGTGTGATGATAACCACAGTTCACTATCTCAGCTAGGATTTAAATTTTAGAATAGTATTATTTTTGTGTCTTGTTAACAGTGTTTTCAGAGTTTTTCGTAAGAATGTTCAATTAAATTCTATTTATTTATTTTTCAAGTATCATGACTCAATTTGTTAGTTAAAAACTAATTTGATTCGGTAAAAAAAATAACAATAATAGTTACTTGACAAGTACATTAGAAACAGCTACATACAGCAGTTCCATTTGCTGTCAGATAATAAAAAAGAAAACAAAATTCTTTCTTCACTAAAACTTATTTCCAATGAACAAACATAACCCCTTTTAAAATTCTATTACGTACATCCATCGTGTACGTACAGGTGGGGGTGTTCCGCACCCCTTTTTAACCCTTTCGGGGTCCAACCGTTTCTTCTTTACATTTATTTCTTATGGCCTGTTTCTTCTTCTTAAATTATAAAGCTGAGTGTGGATTCAACGGGTTTGATACTTGGTTAATTATTTTAATTTTGAGTTTTTTTTTTTGTCTTTGATTTCTGCGTACCCCCATGGGAATAAGGCATGACCGCATGAGTAAGGCGTAAGGCGTGTATTTTTTAATCAAAATAATTTTGTTTTTTTTTTTTTTAAGTTTGGTATAGCCAATGGATCATTTTCTGGATGATATCAAGATTGCAAAAAAAAATCTATATTTCTTTATCCGTAATCGTGGTTTACAAGCACTTACATCACTACAACACAATCATATGTGTAATATAAATAGGTAACAAAGAAATACATGTAATTTTCTGATTTCCATCAATTTCGCAATACTGATTTATATTCAATCAAGATTCTAGAAGCTATGAAGCTTCTAGAATCTTGATTGAATCTTCTTTCATTCATGCCTGTTTCGGTACTACCTATTCAAAATTTTATATTTCACATCTCATTCATTTAAAAACTAGAAACAAATTCATTCAATACAAAATCGACACATTTAAACCTTAAAAACTGTCTTCCGAAACAACAAAGAAAACACTCAAGACTGTTCGGTCAGCGTCCACCGGCAGCCGAAATGATGTTACAAAGGCGCGGAACTGGGCTAACACAAGTTTTCTATATTACAGTGCGTACCACCCCCTCCCCCTCCTCCTACCCCCCCGAAAGGGTTACGACCCACCTTTGAAGATGCGCAGAGCTTTTTCTATAATTCTCCTCTCCTAAGCGATTTGAATTTCGTTAAGTCTCGTATTTCGAGCAAAAAATAATTGTTTGAACCGATTTTCGAGTGTTTCGCCCATTCGTTGGTATATTTCTTGTTTTTTGTGTCCGCGCTGTAAAGGTGTGTTCTGGTGTGAACGAAACTTTTGAAACTTGGTCCAGATTATGGTCATGTCGAGGTTGTTTGACAACAGAAATAAAGATGGCTGACGATGAATGTTTTTGCCCTTAGGCTAAGCGCGCACTGTGATGCGATTTTTTTAATCGCATGTTCATGCGTAATAAAATCGCAAGCACAAATAATTTTGCAGGCGAAATATAAAGCGATTTTTACCGCAGTGCGCGGTCTCTAGAATATTGGTATTGTTTACAGACTGGCGATTAAAATTCGTAGTGCGCGTTTAGGCTAATATTATGTCTTGTTGATGGAGAAGGACAAACTGTTAGTATATCCTCATTATGGTCACGTCGAGTAGGTTTTGATATAAGAAATAAAGATAGTTATGCAATGCTAGGCGTTATATGTTCTTGCTCTTATATAATGTCCTGTTGATGTAGAAGATATGTCGTTAATTAATTAATTAATGATTTAAATTATTGTATAATTAATGTACTTAATTGAATTAAATTCGTAAGATCAATTTTGTTTGTTTGTGTTATCTGTGGTATGTATTTACATATTTTGTGTAAATTCAGATACAAATAAATGTTAACGAATGAATGCATAAGACTATTAAAAATCAGTCCAAGGCCAAATCAATATAACTGTTACTAAGCATACCAATATAGTTACAATACCATTTTTTACGGACACTAACTTAAAAAGTAATGATTATCCTTCAAGGCCAAATAAGGGGGGATCCCCTTACCAATACTGACTAAACTAACTAAACAATTTTAACAAATATTTGTCAGTATAACGCACCCTAAACCTGACTTGGTAGAGTTTTCACAAATCCTTTTTTCTTTCACAAGGTCGAATGGTTCCGACCACTCATTTATTTGCGTTCGTTACATTTTCGCTTTGGTTTTCATTGTCTTGCGTAATTCTGTCGCTACGGTTAAGAAACCGTAAAGTGCCTTGTTTTAAATGCAAATTTTAAATAGGTATTTATTTTCATATTTTTGGGCTGATTTGCAGAGGTGACCTCAGTGGCGGACTAAGCCCGTCAGAGGCCCGGGGCGGCAAAGCTGAATGAGGCCCCCCAGCTTTAAAAAAAATGTAGTTTTACAAGCTTTTTATTCAGTTCACATTTGTATGTATAAATAAGTGTTTATGTTTAATTCGTTAATTTCGTCGGCAACGCCACTTTTCTTCTCTTCAGAATTCGAAAAGTAATTGGATAAAGATTCAGCAAGCGATTTTGCCTCTTCAGTCTTCGTTTTTTTAGGTTCCTTTTCTGAGAACCAGATGGTTGAATCCTTTTCAATAAAAATAATGAGATAAATAAGAAACTTTTATAAAAGATAGCTAAACTAAGCCTCATTATTGATTTGACGATATAGATATACAACAAGACTAAAAATGTGCTTAGGCACATTTTTAAAGTCTTGTTTAGGATTTTATCAGGGGAACGCGGAGGCATTTGGGGGCCCCCCAAGACCGGAGGCCCTGGGCGGGCCGCCCCTTCCGCCCCCCTGTTAGTCCGCCACTGGGTGACCTATTCCTACCTACACTCAGATTTCACCAGTTAAAGATTTAAAATTAATGGTCGATCAAAAACATTCACAAACGCTTAGTCTATTCTAAAAGTGAACACTTGTACTGAGTCGATATTCCTTCCTTGATTTGACATCACTTCGTTCATGGTAAAAAAAAACGTCTAAAACACTTTCAATCAGATTTTTATTTCTAAAAGATTCATCAAATAAAACTATCCTAAACATTTTATATCAGCACTTAAGACTACATTAATACTTCTAACAAACAAGCTGAGGTAACTAATTTCAGATAACAAGGCGACCAACAATTAAGAAGACGCCACACGCATAATTCATCATGTGCCCCTACTAAAGATATGTGCGAGTTTCATACGCCTTGTATGCGAGATTTATTTTAGACGGAAAGAAAAGAAAGAAAGAAAAAGTACAGTGCGTGCCACGTAAGAAGAGACTTGACCCCGCCTCCCCGCCTCTTTCCGCCGCCCCGATGACGCCCGGTCCCCGTCCCGCACCGGGCGTCATCGGGGCGGCGAAAAGAGGCGGGGGTGGCGGGGTCAAGTCTCTTCTTACGTGGCACGCACTGTATTTATTGCGACTCGTACAGGAAGACAGCGGCTCTCTTTGATACATCTATAACGTACTGTATACGAAACTGCGAGGTGACTCTAGACATCACATGTAGCAATTTGCACTCATGGAATAAGGAAAATGTCGTGATGAAGGTTTTGAGTATGGTGGATTTAGAGGCCAAAGAAACGATGGGTGGACTGTGTGAACGACGATCTGGCTAGAACTTATAAGTTTCTACAAAATACACATCAGCAATACGTTTTTATACTTTGATTACATCTACATTTTTCCTTTCAAACCTCTCGCTTTACCATCGCCAAAGACTCTAAATCAACATTAACGATAAATGCCTATCTAAGGTACGAATTTAGTATTCTCGTTCAGCAAATAACTAAGACCGTCGTAAACTAAGTTATTTTGTCGGTCGACTTAATAAAGATACAAAGCTGAACAGACCAATATTTTGTTAGCGATATGCTAATAACATTGAATCAATGCATCGTAGGTACAGACGCCAGCACATCAATCTACTACAATCTGTCAAATTTCTTTAATAGATTTTCAATTTTATCGCTAAAGCATAAAGGTTCAAAGTTGATTTGGAAAATTTTGGTAGTTTCAGGTAGCTTGATATGCTGGCGTCTGTACCTAGCTAATGAAATCGACAAATGCGTCATTTTACATAATATGGATTTCTATTGTTTTTAAACTTTTTTAGTTAAGAGTGTTTACGCCGTATGGCATTAAAAAATGTTCTTAAGTAACTTTTTAGAACTTTGTATCCTGCTTATTCGTATGAAGTTTCATTAAAATCGGTTCACTCATTTCGAAAATCAAGGGCTTGATAGTTTGTATTATGCCGTACAGCGTAAACGCTCTTAAGAGTGTTTTTCCTTTCTGGAAAGATGCTGATGACTTTTCAGGAAAACGTTTTGTTTATCTTAACGAAAGTAGGCTTATACGTGATTTCTGTGACGATGCGACTTCACCAACTACTTATAATTTATTAATGTAATATCAATAGTAGGTCTATTGATATTTTGATATTTATATAATTCCTCAATCGCACAAATGTACACAGAGGCGGACCTAATACCATTTTGTCATATTTGTGTTGGTTTCATAAATATGACAAACCACATACATAACATCACGCCTGCAATTCCCGAACGGTTAGCAGAAGTGTACCGGTAGTACCACCCACATTTCATATGAGAGTTTATTTTACTGGAAAACGTTTTTTCGTCTATTTATCTTTTTCCAATTACCAGTATGTAGTCATACATACCGGTAATAGGCATACTCTTAAGGAAATAAAAAAATGTAGAAAATTTAGTAGTAATTACAATATTTTACGTAAAATTTTAATAAATACAATTTATCATTTTTATTTATTTTATCATTTATCATTTTATTTATTTTATCAATAAAATGTATCATTTATTTATTTTATCATTTTATTTATTTTATAAGTGTGCACGGCAGCCGTCGATGACGTAACGGCTGTCGCCGACACGCATCAACGGTTGCCATTGCCTCTATCGACGACGCGTGACGCTCGTGTATTGTATATGCTCACTAAGTAAGGACCGTTGATATTCGGAATACTTATTTATATTTAGGGACACTTAAAAGTGCCACCAGAAATGGGCAGTTATCTTTACCAACCCAGTTTTCAGTCCATTCTTTCTACTATTACTTATAGTGAGGGAAGAAAACCAGTATACTTATAATTACCTGTATAAAACAACAATACACCATCAAAACAATGGTAGGGGCTCATCTCGCTAAGATACGCGATAGAACACGCGTGTCCCGGACAATCGTTTAAGGAAGTGCTTGTATAGCATGGAGTGGCATTTTATAAGGGTGCTAAAAAAGAAGGTCAGCCATGTTTTTTGGGTGATGTGTTAGGTAACAATGTGGATTATCGATTTTTGTATCCCTTTTTTGGAGCTGGTTGGGAATTTTAAACCGGTTTTGGTGTATTAAGATGTTTTTAAAAGTATTTTATTTTGAGCAATGACAATATTTGTTGTTAACCAAGTGAGTATAGAATTGAAAATAATGGTCTTGATGAAAGTCAATTTTGCTAGAAGTTTGTGTATGCATTTGCAACATTACATGGATTGCTATTAAACTCAGTCCTTTAATGTACAGACGGCAGCACACATCAAGCTACCCGAAACTGTAAAATTTTCCCAATTAACTTTGAACCTTATGCTTTATCGATAAAGTTGAAAATCTTTTAAAGAAATTTGACAGATTGTAGTAGCTTGATGTGCTGGCGTCTGTACTTGACGAAAAAATAACTATAGGCGTTGGTCATACATAAGTCGTAAGCTTCTTTTAGCATCTTCCAAAATACATTATACAAGTCACGTTATACATGTTATACAAACATTATAATATTTTTCTTATGCTACCTTTGTAATACAAATGTCAGTTTATAAAAATATCTTCCATCCATAAGGCCGTCTCCACACTTCACAACAGTGAGACAGTCTCAACAATCTGTCTTCCTCAGAGCTGTCAGCGGCACCTATGTGCATGAGGCACGTTGTGCGCCCCGTGTGTGCACGCCGTTATTATTGTAATCGTTGTTTGTTTTGTTAATGTATTTAGGTTGTTTTTACATTTAGTTTTTCTTGACGAGAAGATAAAGAAAGAAAGAAATTTATTTTAATTTTAAACACAAACAGGAAATACAAATAGTAAAAAAGGAGTATTTAAAGTTTATTTTCTTTTATTAGTTATTTACACCCAAAGTTACGTCAAAATTAGCAAGAAAAACGAATATTTGTTGGCTCATAAGTTTTTAATGAGTTTTTTTTTACTATTCTGTTTCCGCACAGAAAAAATATTAATAATTAATAAGACAAAGCGATATCATGAATAACTTTGAATGTATAATGTCAAACAGTGGAGTTAATACCCTGCCGAAATTTGTATGGAAAAAGTATCGACTAGTGGCACCTTAATAGAATTTCGGTAACGGAAATATCCTTTATGAAGAGCATTCTGTACCATAATAAATTAAATAACTCTGTTCTATTTTTAAAAGAGGTTGATTATTTGTTATTTTTAACGAATAATATACGTATATTTTGAAAGGAAAATGTAAGTTGTACAGTATGTAGGTAGTCCAAAGTCAAGAATATATTCCGGTATTTTGGTAAATACCTACTTCCTTTTTTAAGCTCAATCTTCCTTTAAGAGCGTTTACGACGTGCGGCATTTCATACAAACTTTCAAGCCAAGATTTTAAATGTTCCATTATAAACAGAAATTTCCAGTTATCTTTTTTCAAATAAGACATTTCGAAAATGTTCTTAAGTAACTTTTTTGGCCTTTATATCCTGCTTATGCGTATGAAGTTTCATTAAAATCCGTTCATTCATTTCGAAAAACAAGAGCTTGAAAGTTCGTATGAAATGCCGTACGTCGTAAACGGTCTTAACCTTGTCTCATGGTTTAGTAAGTAACCATTCTCCTTTTGTACGCAGTCACGCATTGTTTGTAAACAGGGGAAAATATATAAAAGAACAGATAAAGACATTACATATAAATTAGTTTGGTATGTAAATCTTGTATCATTACTCACAGTCTTAATTTCCACTCCTTATCAGTCAAGTACTAACACCCCATACTTTGAAACTGTATCATTTTATTTTACTCTTTACCACAAAGTGTTAAGGTCGATAATTAAGTGGCAAAAGCATTTATCTAAAGGAGTCTAAGTTAACGCTATCGTGAACGACTTCAGTGACGCGTGAAAGAATCAAGTAAATGACTATTTTTTTTCGGGTATTGCGTACGACGAGACTGTTCTTGTATAATTTGCCTACAAGCTTGAAGCCTCTGGGAGGACGGCTAATTTTGTATGTAAAATTGCCCTGAAAGTTAGTGTAATAAATAAGTATAGAAAAAGATCTTTTAAAAGCACAAATCACTACTTACTAATTATTTTTGATACAACACTCCGAGTTTTTAAGAGAATTCAGTATTTACTTGGTAATTAAATGTGCGACAATATAGCTAAATTTCATCTAAAAATACAACTAAAAGCGAATATTCAATATCCATCTGCTAATCAAAGTTATTTACCAAGTTGCGAGAATCGATAATGGATTAGAGAAATTGGCTGCTGCTTTAACCCAATTCTAACTAGCGCAGGATTATGACGTAATTCCAATATGCTGTCTTAGTCAGGAACAGACAGCCCACGTCACTTGGGTATTGTAGATGTGATGCAGTTAAAGGATGGAATAGAATACTCTTTACTACGTGTACAGACGCCAGCAGATCAAGCTACCCGAAACTGTCAAATTTTCCCAATCAACTTTGAAACTTATGCTTTAGATATAAAGTTGACAATCTATTAATATTTAACAGATTGTAGTAGCTTGATGTGCTAGCGTCTGTACATCATATGGATTACAGATACAAATGTATGCGAATGAATGTATGATATGTGTGAACATAGAGTGACAGAATGCGCGGCCTTATCGCTAAAAGCGGTCTTTTGAAGACCACCTTTGGACGGATTAAAGGGAGAAGGAGAGACAATACTGCAGGCATTCCAGTGAGGAGGTAAGACCCACGACTATTCAACAATGTTGTTAACAAAATAAGGCAGAACCAGTAAGGTAATGAGTTTTTGTTCCAGGAATATAAATAAAAACTTTCTTTTTTTTGCGAATCCAATGCTAGGTGCAACATTCTAATATTGACCACTAAAACGTGACCATTATTATTATAATTATGAAATTCATTAAAAAAAAAACGAAAACTGTATTTTAAGGCACTCCAACTGACCAGGTTCCTAGAAATAACAAGAAAAAGAAAATGTCTCCTTTATTTATTCTTTGACCGCGTCTCGTGGCAGTTTGAAAAGTGCGAGTTCGCCCAAAGTTTCAGCTAATGGGTTAAAAAGGAGAGAGGGGAGGTGACGGCTCAAATTTTTGGAAATTTCGGATATAATTAGAGGAGCGATCGCATTAGGGACGTCACTTTTGGTTTATGGGAGGCACGTCACGGCTAGAGATGGACCAAGTATCCGTCAGCCAAGTTTTATTGGCAGACTTGCGTAAACTTAGCGGTTTTGTCGTTAGGAAATGGCTTTTGTTTTTAGACAAAGAAATGCGTAGGACTAGGTTGTGGGCAGATTTGGACTGTTGGATAACAATAATCAATAATATAAATTCTCTTGCAAACTCACATTAAGATGTGATTAAAGTCACATCAAATGAGAATTCGATGTGACTTTAATCACTTTAATTACTTTAAGAATTTCTATCATCGGTCCTGTCTTTTCAGTTTGACCCTCCGTCGGGTTATTCCGTTTATCCACCACAAAAAAATCCACCCTAAGGTGGATACGCATAAACGCATGTCCGAGAATCCACCCTAGGCCTAATTGAATAAACGGAATCTGAAAGCTAAGCGTGGATTCTCGGACATGCGTTTCCGCGTATCCACCATTCTCGGACAAGCGTTACCGTGATAAACGGAATAACCGCCTCCGTCTGATTCGTTTTTTTCTGTAACTACGGTTATAAATCCTCAACTGCCCTTAAAAATAACTTTCGCTACTTAGTTACAAACAGCGTGCTTACAAACTCCTTCTCGACAAAGACTTTTATCCTTCAAACATTCTTATTCTTATCTTGTTTAGTTTTATACTATTATTATAGTTCGCTGTCAACTAACCATCTCTTCATCATCATTAGTAGCCTACAGTAGTTCACTACTGGGCATAGGTCTCCAATAGTACGCCATGCAGCCAAAAGCTATCTTATTTATCCATACTCTGCTAACCCAAAATCATAATAATAAATTCCATCCATGCATCTACTTCCACCCGCAAGTAAACAGGGTGTTTACAAAGTTCTCCTTCAGAAAATTAAAAAGTCAAACAAACTGCTTGCCATGCGCGTTCCGTGCCATTGGCCACACATTAATATATATTAAGGCGTACACTTGGTATTCACCCTCTTTCTGAAGACACGTGCTTCGTCTACATACTTGAATAAAATCATGCTTATGATGTTGCAATTAGCGGGAAAAGACATTTAGGAGAAAAGGTTAAGAAAAATGTAATATGTACGTTGAGTTTGGGAAAAAATAAGTGTCTATGGTAGTAGTGATGGAAGAGAAAGATAGAGACAAGAAAATAATAGAAGCTGTCATGTTGTAGGAAGCATCTTCCGCTAATTAAGATGATTATTTTGCCAAGGTTGTCGTTAAAATATTGAAAATCGGATTCGAAGCAGACATCTTCTTAGTAGACAAAAAGACTAGAATGTGTGATGCTAATGATAAGAAAGATCACAAACGTAAAGAAGAAAGACATAAAGAAAGTAACAAATACTAACAAGCCTTTAAATATGAAAACTAGCAGATACCAATGTCATTTGTAAATGTATCAACTTATCTATAAAGTATCAGAATATGGGACAGAAAAGAACATTCAATGAAATCAAAAACAACCAATATTCAATCCGCCCAGTTACACAATATATGACAGAATAACACGCAAGCCAAAACTTCTACATCAAAATACCTTCGAATAATACCAATTTATAAAAGTACATATTCCAAATAATTTTTAACAAAACCAATAATTTGAAAGCTTAATATTATGCTAAACGTAAGTAACATGGTACGGTGTGGTACAAACCTTCGTGCATGGATTTTAATTATTGTCATGTACCGAATACGACTCCTAATAAATGTCATTATGAAGCTGTATTACTACCGGCTAGTGTGCCACCTGGAGAACTAGATATGCATCCTTATGTCGGAGGGAAAGAGTTTGTTTTTGTGTACCTGCAAGTTGCTGGATGGTAAATATAACTTGGTCCTGATATAGTTCTTTAATGGAACCGCAATGTCATGTGCGTGACAATGATGGTACGTAAATAATATAGTTGAACGTTTTATATGGATGCAAGGCTAAAATAGCCTTTTGTATTGAAAGTTTTGTTGGAATTTTTGCATCGAAAACTGTGTACTTATGATTATTATCTAGTGATTTAGATTGCAGAAGTTCTAAATTTTCGTTTAAGCCCGCTATTAAGGTGGCTTGTGCTGTTTCGTAATTTCTGCAAATGTTTAATGTAGAGTACTTTCACATGACAAATGAATATCGTTGCTTACTTTGTGCTAGTAAAGTTAAACAAAGAAGGAATGGCATACGACTTCGTGGCTTTTCATGCTTGCTTCGTTATGATTTATTATTTATACTTTTTAATGGCGGCTGATAATGTTAGCATGTCAAGTCACAGAGCTTTTTTTATGTGCTGAAACTAGTTATCAACTTAATTTGGTTCCTATTTGACACTGACGCTTAGCAAATCCCAGACTAACTTTTTGTATTTTCCTTGCCTCTGGGTGACCTTGTTTTCTTTAATTGTACTGATAGTATTATAATTTCACCTATCAAAATGCGAACTGTCACAATGAAAATAGGGTTAACGTTAACCTATTTAGTTCCACTGCTAAGCAAAGGTCTTCCCCATATTTTTGCATTTTTCTACTTAAACTCTGATTTTTAATTTGCTAGACTAAAATAAACAGCTGCGATCGATCTTTTTTTGTCAACATGACATTATTTGGTATATATTAGCTGTCATTTTGGCCTAGCAAAAAGAAATCAGAGTATACATACGTAGCGCACTAATTTCAATAACAAACATTCACATAAAACCTTTACCCAATAATTAAAACTAACATACCTACTTACCATAAAACAACTCACAGCCCACCTTGATCGTCATCAGAATATCGAGCCACCAGTGAACAATAAGAACCAGTAGGTTGTGTAGCGCGTTTGCGCGCACAACACCCTTAAAAAAGGGGGGCAAGACGGTAGGGGGGCAGGCGGATTTAAGTCCTACCCTTTAAAAGATTCCGTCGTCCTCCCATTTTTAAGACTTTACAATACCGACACACACATCAGGGGATTCTTAGCTTATTTCTTAAGGGTGTGTGTGTGTGTGATTGGATTTTTCCGTGTTTCCCGTAATTAGTGAGGGACTCATTAGGGATGTGGGATGAGTCGTAATGAGGTCTTCTGAGGACATCGACCGTTTGAATGTAGATTGAGACACGCGAGCGTAATGATATGAAAGTGAGAGTGGTTTAGAAAAAGTGTTTGCTGTTTTGTATTGAAATAAAAAGTTTTTTGTACAAGTTGTTTAGAAATTAAAAAATACCTACTGTGAAAAGTTTAATTTACCCTCCAATTTTATAAACATCTTTTCACATTTTTATTATATTCTAGGCTTGCAAGCTGGCCGAATTATGACAACACCTAAATGCAACGCCCAAAAGGGTATACCAGCCGGTCGATTCTGTAAAAATCTCACCGTGAAAACTTAGGTGAAGTGAGTTTGTTTTTGCTAGGAATTGACACTATTGACAGCTCACTCCACGCTCACTTCACCTAAGTTTTCACGGTGAGATTTTTACAGAATAGCACCGCAGGTAACTAACCGTAACCATAGACCAAATTGAAAAAAAAATCGACTGCCAGTATTTTCACCAGCAACTTCTCTTTCAAAATTAGAATGCAGTAAAATGTTGGCGGCAAAAAGAAGTACAGCAAAAGTAGTACTAAATAGGTACTTCCCAGACCCCTACTCTTTCACAAGAGCTGTTCGTATAAGAGTAGGTTTCTGGGAAGTTTATAAATAAATACTAAAAACCTATTAACAAATTAAATTCAACGTAATACGTAAACAAGTTCAGACTGGAACTGGTACTGGTATTTTTGCAGCAGTACTCAAATAGCGCTCCAACGCTAATTGGCAGCCGATGACGCTTTGTTATTGAGCTCGGTGACCGGAAGTTTCTAGTGTTGTTTGGACTTGGCCATTTTAATAGCCACAGCGTACAACCCTAATTATTTAATGCTGCGTTTTCTACTTATTTAGTTTTGTGTGTTTTTGAAACTATTTTTTTACATTTTTTTTTTGTTTCAACGACAGACGAAGCGTACAATACCCGGCGATAAATATTGCACATCGACCTTTGGAAAGAGACAATCGGCTAATTTCGGCTTCGTAGAGCGTTATCTCTGTTGCACGAAATACAAACAGTCCGGTATCTATTAAGAGCTGTTAAAACAATTATGATTTGCTTCTTTTGATAATTATTTTTATTCTTTGTATAAAATGGTTTTGTGTAAAAAAGGTCGATGTGCAATATTTATCGCCGGGTACTGCAATTGCTTGTACGTTAGTTATAACTAACCTATAGTATATTGCTAAACATAGGCCTCTGTATAAACTGACAACTTAAACATTACTCTTCTTCAGTCTGGGTCAGTTGGGTAAGCAAGTAATAGCTACTGAATGAGCTGTGAGCCAAAAGAACCATTACGTGGAGCCCTGACGTAGCCAAAAGGCATCGCGGCAGACCCCATAAAAGATGGCGGGGTGAGCTGAAGAAAAGTGAACCAGCTCAGCCCTGGATTGAAAGAGCTGGAAGTCATAGGGATTTAACTTAACGTCGGTCTGTAGCTGTTAGCCATCATCATTTGGATCTTTACGGCGGTCCCTAAATTACCTACCAGAGCTGTGACACATAAAGGCGCCTTCAAACAGGCACGATACGCGATAAAAACGCGCGCGACGCAATCCACAAGTCGCGCAACGAGCGGTGCCTTTGTGTCGCGCGCGATTATATCGCGGGTCGCGCCTGTTTAGGGGAGCCTTAATGCTATTTATCACTGCAGTTTATTTCGGAGTAGGTAAGCAAACGGTTATATAAAACTAGATTAAATATTGACATCAAAGTGAAAGTAAAACTGAAATCGTAAATGATTCAAAAACAGAAATAAAGCTTAAATTGCACTGTTAATGGGCATTACCCAAACAATACCAGAAAATCACTAAAAATAGAAAAAATCTGCACCAAAACGCGGTGAACATTCATTATGGTTGACGTGTCGGACGTGCAAGTTCCCACATGTCACAGTAAACAGTACGCCCTTGTTAGTCTATGCCCCTGTTTGCACACCGCGTGCCCCTTTGAATACTAAGTAACTGGGACTTTTTATTTTACACAATGAGAATTGTTTCCACTTTAGCTATACTTCATTTGAAATAAGAATACACACTAAATTAACCCTTTTTTACAGTCCGTTCATCCAATTTTGAATTCTATTGCGTCGGTGGCATGACATATGGCAGCTGCAGTAAACAGGTGGTATTGTAATCACTTTTTTGGTTTTAATACCATCCTTATACCTACGGTATAGAAGTCAAAATCGGTTGAATACGCTGTAAAAAGGTTTATTTAAAAGTCTATTCTTATTTCAAATGGATAGTTGAGTATCATGTGAATTGCGTTTTTGGGTTATCAGTACTGATTTTTCAATCAATCAATCAATATATTGTGTTAGTGTGTGTGATAGACTGTTTACAATAATATTCAAAATAAGAATTATTTTTGGTTCTGTGTTGTTCGTTGTTCTGTTTGTTTGTTAAAGTTTAGTATTTAGTTAAAGTTTATTGGATTAGTTCTTATTTTTGTAATTTTTGCATACCAACTGGTAAAATATGGCTGAACCAATTTCCTTAAAACACCATGTAGGTACAGCCGATCGACTCTGTAAAAATCTTACCGTGAAAACTTAGGTGAAGTGAGTTTGTTTTTGCTAGGAATTGACACTATTGACAGCTCACTCCACGCTCACTTCACCTAAGTTTTCACGGTGAGATTTTTAAAGATTAGCCTCACTGTACCCATATTTGCAAAATAAAATATCTTTATTTATTTAAAGCGGTTTTGTGAACAACAAATAGGTAAATACGTAAGCCAAACATGAATAATGTAACAAATTGTCTAGAAAATCTGACTGAATATCAAACAACATAGAATTATTTTTTTATGTTTTCTGGTACCTACCTCTTTGCTACCTAGTTCTTTTATTTTTCATTAATTTACTATAGTTTCTGCCTGCGAGTCCGTCCGCGTATGTCTTGTTACCCTGAGCCGCCCCGTCGCATTGCATCGCCTTCCCCGCTCTATTACATCGTTTTCGCGTAGTGTTCTTTCTGATTTTTTTTTCTTTTTCGTAGTGTCCTACGCGTCGTAACATGATAGCCTATAGCGTCCCTCAAAAATTGGGCTTCCAAAGGCAAAAAGATTTTTTCAAATCCGACTGGTATTTCCAGAGATTCATCATCATGATCATTTCAGCCGAAAGATGTCCACTGCTGGACACAGGCCTCCCCCAAGCACCTCCACTTCGAGAGATCTCGATCTTCGAGAGATTCCAGAAATTAGCGCGTTCAAACAAACAAACAAATTCAGCTTTATTATCACACTAATATTATAAAGGCGAAAGTTTGTGAGTGCGTGTTTGTACTTCTTCACGCTCAAACGACTGGACAAATTTTGATAAAATGTGGTATGGGAGTAGCTGACACCCTGGATTAACATAATATATGCTTACTTTTTATCCCGATATTCCCACGGGATCCAGACTTATGCGGGTGAAACCGCGGGGCGCAGCTAGTTAGTATAATATATTAAGAGGCTTGTGGCTAAGTAATAACAGCCGCACGGGTCGTTTGATCAGGTTAAGCTACGCTTGCCGCGGTTAATCCGTGGATGGGTGACCATCTTTACATATCAAGACCTCTCCGTGCTTCGGAAAGCACGTTAAGCCGTTGGTCCCGGCTGTCATTCGTGAATCTTTAACAATCGTTACAGGTCGTCAGAATCCCGAAAGTCTGATAACCAGTCTTACCAAGGGGATAAAAGAAATATTGAAGATTTTTAAATGCTCTATTTCTATCAAAAAGAGGTAGGTACCACCCCTAATTAAAATATCGTGGCTCCCGATACTTCAAGTTTTATGTCAATAGGTATCGGTTACCCATTCAAATACCAAGTTAGTCAAAGAGCCAGTCATTCTCTAGACTCTGAAGTGTGTCCAACATGGTTTATTGTCTCTTTGCCTATAAAATTTCGCTTACGACATTTGCATTTTGTTGGCTGTACTTATGACCTTATAAACATTAAGACGGCGCCTATGCAGCCCAACGCGAGCGATTTCGTACCTCTCGCCCGCGCCACCCCGCGCCCCCTCTACTATAATACGCAAAAGCGCGCGGCGCGGGCGGCGAGCGGCGACGCAGCAAGCGCGATCGACTGCGTGAGTCGAGTTCGAGTTTGAATCAACTGATCAACAGCGATCTGTGCCGGAGACGGACCGTGAATTTGAACTTGATTCGTATGGCAATAAAAATGTATTCGTAAAAAATTATGTCATTCAAATAAAGTTCAAATTCACGGAAGTATTTCCACGGTACGACGGATCGATGTGTAAAAGATAACACAGCTAAACAAACGAGCTCATTGTCGGTATACAATACATACATAATTATTATTTGAAGCTCTGTTCATAGACCTAGACAAACTGACATACCTACCACCAACATAGTAGGTAAATAGGTACTAGGGCTTCCATCCCGAGGCGCGAGTTTCGAAATTTAGAGGCTCGTGTTTTCGTTTTGTGGACTCGATACTATATCGACGGTTGAAAGGCTAATTGGTCTAAGCGACATTTTTTGCGAAATTGAGTTATATACATATTCGGAATCAGCGAATTTTTCTCCGTCGTTTGAGATAGGTTTCAAATTTTTTTGACTACTTTTTTGGCGCTTAGCACCCACTGCAAAACAGGCCTCATTTCTAAGCTCATTGATCTATACGGCATAAAATTGGACAAATTTGAGGACTCGATGACTTAAGCTATTTTGATTTTTCGAACTTTTATAACGTGTGTCGATTAAGGCATTTGGCTTTTTCGCCATGGTTGTGGTTTTGGCGTTTGGTTTATTTTGCATTAAACCAAAACAATAAGCTATGTCGTTTGGCCCATTTTGCATTCAACTACATTAAAAAACCATGTCGCTTGAAGCATTTTGCATTAAGTTATATTAATTAACTATGTCTCTTGACCCATTTAGCCTCTATTAAGGATAATGAGTAATGTCACTTCGGCGATGTTGACCTCATTATCTCATTAGTGTTATGGCCATTGAAACATTTTGATTCAATTCAGTATTTGTAGAATTGGCATTTCCATCATTTTATCAAATCGGTTTTAACACATAGGCCGTCCAATGAATTAATGAGATTAGTTGCTCCTTAGTCGCTTGGAACTAAGTTCAATTTATTGCGCGCTCTGTAAGTGTCCGTTACGAGTACCTCACCCACCCGTGTGGGCACGTCAGTCAGCCGCCAACATTTAAGGAAGTGCGTTGTGTGCGAGCGAGCTGTGAAGACAGACGGTGGATTTTCTGGTAAGTACATAAATTAACTTGTTTTATATAAGTGATAATCAATGAAAAGATCTGTAATTACGCTCGTAATATAGAATAAGGCAGACATTGTTTTGATTTACAATAGGTATCTACATTAAATTCAATATTCTTAGTGTTATGTATCTAGATGAGTGAAAAAAATAATTATTTATCTACCTAGTCGTAATTAGAAAATCTGTATGTCAAAATAGTGAATTATAGTAAAAGTACTTTGCAGTACTAATACCTACGTAGTTTTGGGTTAAATAGGTACTTGAATAGGTAAACTGATACGAGTAGGTACGTAATTTTTTTTCAAAATAAAAGAAAAATACGTAAAAAGTTCTCTACTAACTTTTTAGACCTTTTTATCCTGCTTATGCGTATGAAGTTTCATTAAAATCGGTTCATTAATTTCGAAAAATAAGGGCTTGAAAGTTTGTATGAAATGCCGTACAGCATAAACGCTCTTAAGGCTTCGTAAAATAAAGAGCGTGACGAGGCGCGAATGCCAGCTAGGCGTGTTCTTGGCGTGCCTACTTATTATGAAAATTGAGAAAGTAGTCACACACACACACACAACAAGTTACTCTCTCGCCAACATCATGGCGAGTTTTGTTTGAAAACGTCACGCTAAAAAACGTTAGACCGGCATCGCGCCTCGCCATGCTTTCTATTTGTCAAAGCCAAAAGTTTTTAACTTTAGGTACACAGAGTCATGAGGTACCTATAAGCTAACAACTATGAATTAGGAATACAAAGACACTACGTCTTTGTATTCCTAATTCATTGTTTTTAGCTTATAATTATCTACTTGTTAGGTCTCCTAGATGTTCCTAAGTCTCTCTTTCAATTATAATGAGACATTGTACATTAGAATTACTTATGAATATAAAATGTTCTTGAATCGGTTTTGATTTCATTTCAGCAACTATGGAATCACGACGCCGGTTGTATTTTAAGAAACAGATAGTGAGAGAGTTTTCTGAACAGAAGACTAAAGTACCTACAAGTAGAGAAAATGAAAACAGTAAAAAATATAATGAAGCTGATGAAGATTGTGATGTTACACTATTAGGAAGTCAATCCTACTATGACCAAATCCAAAGATTTCCATTCGTGAATATGATTCCTTCAAACCCAGATAACAGCAATACGGAAAAAGAGTCACAGGTAAATAAAGCTATAAACTTATAAGAATTTTATTATTATTACATGAGTTCTCGTTGATTTAAGTTATTTTTTTTTCTTTTAGGATGATCATGACAGTACCACCAAAGCTCTGTTAGAAGATATTACTAACAAAGATATAACCAAAGAAAAGAGTTATACAGAAAATATAGAAGATATACGAATAGATAATTAATTTGAGTCGGTAAGTCATTAATTGTAATACTAGTTTTTACCTAAGACTTCATCCTCGTGAAAATAGCATTTCTTATTATTTTTACTTTTTTTTTAGACTGAGAATACTGAAGGAGTTTGGAATAAGGAAAACTCGAGTGATATATTTCCACAAAAAGAAAACGATGATGACGAACTGATACCTGAAAATGAAAATAATTACAAAGAAAAAGAACCTGAACTATTTCTACATTAACGGAAGTAATTGCTGAGAGTAAGATGGAGTTGCTGAGGAAGTTTCTTGAAGTAGATGAAGATGACATAGAAGCATAGAACAATAATGATAATCAAGTCAAATCCAAAAAAGGGAACAAGAGAAACAAAACTACAAATGAAAAAATGACAAAGAAAATGAACCTGAACATCTTTCTACATTAACGGAAGTAATTTCTGAGGGTGAGATGGAGTT
Organism: Luperina testacea; assembly: GCA_927399505.1. Taxonomy (NCBI): domain Eukaryota; kingdom Metazoa; phylum Arthropoda; class Insecta; order Lepidoptera; family Noctuidae; genus Luperina; species Luperina testacea. The sequence goes on from OV656774.1 coordinate 4,954,217, forward strand.
GATGAGGAAGTCCCTTGAAGCAGATGAAGATGAGATAGAAGCAAAGAACAATAAATCTAAAAAAATTAACAACAGAAGCAAAATTAATTAAAGTTATGTCGATTTTCTATCTGAGGAAGAGGACTTCGTATGGGATTCCTCTTCTTCGAATGAAACTGGGGATGAATCTTCGTCAAATAAAAGCAATGAACCTCAAAAAAAGAAAAAAAAAGTAAGATCAGAAAATGGTAAAGTGGGTGAAGCAGGGTTGAAAAAGAAAAAAATAATAATAAACGCAAAGAAGCAAAAAAACTTGCGAGAAAAAAGAAAAGAGTATGTGAATAAAGACGGAAGTATTGTAAGTGCTAGATCATTTAAGCCTAATCCATGCCTAGGAAAAAACTGGCAACGGCTGCAATAATGTTTCTGAAGAAAAAAGAAAAAATATCTTTGATTATTTTTGGGGACTTTATGAATTACGAAGAGTTTTCAGAGAAGTATTTCAAAGGCAATTTAACCGGAAAGATTAGTAAGGTTCGGGTGGCGACATTCAAAAAGTCGTCACCCAATGTCATGACTGTCAAATACAGCATGGATAAAGATGCTGATACCGATTCTATAGCCATAATTTATTTCAAGACCAAAGGTAGTACAGCCGAAGTATAAAACATCTTTGCCTATAACTACGGCCAAATACAAAGATCTTAAAAAGCTGTGTGATACAGGGGTTATTCCCAAAAATTTTCACCTAGAATACACAAAATTTCCGCACCGCGTTGCTAAAGATGTTCTGATAGATACAGATATTGAAGATGAGATAGAAGCTTAAGGTTCTTTGTCATCGTCAACATTTAAAATGTTGTTTTATATTGAATGTTACATTTTATTTCTTTTTGCTTTTTGATGATAGATAATCTATAATTGTTTGTTTTTTTTCTTATAAAGAATGTCGATATTCTATTGTTTTTTGATAAAGAATGTTAACTTTTGTTTGTTTTCTGACGAGATTGTTATTTTTTTTACTTCTGATTTATCACAACGTGAAAAGTTTTTTTTTAATAGTAATGTTTGATTGTTACTTACTGATTTAAATTAGGTACGTCCATGTTGAAGACTGATTTTGAATAAATTGAAAAGAGAAAAGAGTGGAACTCTCTACCTGCGTTTGTGTTTCCGAGTGCATACAACCTTCGGGTTGTTGTTGGAGTGAGCTCACCCAGAAGAAGCCTGTTCACTCTTACTTTGAAGAGATTCGTCTCTTCAAAGTAAGAGTGAACAGGCTTCTTCTGGGTGAGCTCACTCCATCGTAGACTTTGTCTCTGTCATCTCTGACCTAGACTAGAGTCAAGAGCAAACCCATTTCAAAAAAAAAAAAATATAATTAATAACAATTTATTTTTTGTTTTTTTTATAGGGTGATACTAAAAAGTTCAATGTATTCCGTGATGATACTACTATCTAGGCGTAGGCTGATATATCCCTTATATTATCTTGAAAGATTCCTCTACACAAAAATGTTTTTTGTTTTTAATTTTATAAGACACTGTCTAAAATTGTATAAAGTGGCATACCAACCTCAAAAATATCATAAGAACGTTGCTGGATTATGATGGCCTAAGCATCAATATCTACTATAATCTAGTAAGGGTTCATTTTGTTTCATCCTGCAGTCCCTCTAATGGGCATCTGCATCAAACTACTTCACTCTGGTGGAACACCATCATGTTGCTTATGCTCATTGGGTATATTCAACTGTCAGTTGATTTGGCGCTAAATTCATTTTCTCTCGTATTATTTTATTCTAGGTCGATGCTTGAGCCAGTTTACTTTCAGCTATTTTATTTACGGTAGGCATTTGAACCATTTTGCCTTTCTCAAAAAATAGCTAAATTTGATGCATTTTGGGCTAACCAACATAAATTTTCTAAAATAATACACAATTTTCAACAGTAATAACTTAAAAAACTTCCTTACTTAATTAGGAATATACTGTATTAAATAAATAAAAGTCTATCAAATAGTTGATTTTTTACGAATTTTTTTACAAAATAAAAAACTTTGAACCGTCCTCCTGCAAGTTTTACAAAATGTCGCTTAGACCAATTAGCCTTTCAACCGTCGATATAGACTGATCCGTTATTCTATCCTCGCGTAGGTACTCAATCTATATGTATACTTACCTAAAAGGTTAGTATGAAATAAAATGTTATGTAAATATTCATCAATGTTTATTTATTAAACAATTTAATATGTATATTCAGAATATATAATACCATTACAATAACAATAAAAATCCCATAAAAAATAAAAGACAAAGAGGTTTCAAAAAATTTCGCGACGTGCAACGTTCGAAGGTATGTACTTATTACAAATATCGTATTACCGTAATAACAAAAAGTAATGTTCCCTAAACAAAAATAAACTCTCTCATAACATAACCATGCATGTACCTAGAACAAAATAATGTTTCCTTATCAATGACGTATTATACATCATTGTTCCTTATAAATAAAAATATCGACCAAGCAAGTCGGGCCATGCATAATATAGGGTTCCGTAGCTGTAATTACAAACGACTGTAACATACTTTTTATGATGTAAAGATAAATAGAAGGCTATTAAAAGAGTATTGTTTGCTAAAGGCAAAGGCAAATCTTTGAACTAGGACGTCTATTGTCTATTTTGCAGTTTTATCTTTATTATTCGAAAAGTTATAATCACATTGTTCGCGAAATTATTTTAAAACAGTTTTTACTAAGTTATAGCAACGTGGAAGTTTCTAGGTTAGAAATGGCAGGGAGGGTGGGGGGCACTGCAGTGCCTTGCAACGCCCCCTGGCATTGCAAGGCAGGCAATTTGGCGGGCCATATTTCGCAAACGGTATAACTGAAAAAAAGTGATGTATTAATTTATATTACCTTCGTTTAAATAGACCTATTCAATTATACCCATCAAGAGGGGGTGCATTGAAAAAAATAATTCTTCCCCATTTGTATCTTTAGGCTTGTAAAAAAAACCGCCCAAGTGCGTGTCGAACCACGCACAATGAAGGGTTCCGTAGTTGGGAATGAGTTTATCCCAAGAAGCCTAACCTTTTCTCCCCTATCAACTCCAAATTATTTATACCGCAACCAAAGGCTGTTGAGGGAATAGAAAAGGTTTTTAATTCTTTAAAAAAAATTTAAGTCTATCATTCTTCTTTCGTCTGATTCTTCATTGATTTCTATCTGACCTGTCCTCTTCGTCTGGAAACCTACAAGATTAATGCATTTTATTACATAAATATAAAGCAGACAATAATAGCAATGCATGAATGTTCTGAAATAGTAGTATATTTTTGAATAGCTCCGATACTTTCCCATGGCCAAAGCCCTTTCATATAATATGCTACTTGACAGAACTTGTACGGAACCCTAAAAACCGTCAAATAAAGAATATTCTCCTTTTTGAAGTCAGTAAAAATGCGAGAACTGCAATATTATCGATGCATTCATTTCTATTACCTACCTTTGATTCTCATAAACCAAGTCTTCGAGCTCATCATCGTCGTTCACTTCGTCCACGTCGTCGTTTTGGATTTGTTGAAACAATAAGATTTTAAACTTTTTGGACTTTTTGAATAGTAGCATTTGGGCCCGGCTTTGCTCACGTGGTACCTGAATAAAAAGTAACCTTAGTATTGCGCTTCCAGTCCCAAGCTCTGAGACTAGATTTTCAAGACTCACACACTGTCTCGGAAATTCCCGGGAATATCGAGACTTATACAGAATGAAATGGAATAGATACGCACAATGAATGATTCCGTAGTTGGAATGAATTTATGCCAAGAACAAACTTAACATTGTAGTTGAAAATCATGTTCTCACTCGTAAACTTGTAAAGCCTACGTAGCTGTGATAGTTTTCCTTTTAACATCGTTATACTACTAGCGTGAATTTTTTCACATATCGAAAAACAATCATTTAGCCTTAGAAGGACTTGATTTTAACAAAAATCAGCACTTTAAAGCTTATTACACTGGCCTGCAAAACTTCACACTTTTGAAATTGGAATAACTTTTTAAGTGCAGAAGATTTTCGAAAGAAGAACTTTCGAAATAAAAAGGACTCGAAAAAGAGTTAAGTCTTTTAAGAAATGGCTGAAAAGAGCTTTAAAAAGAAAAATAATCCTTTTCGAATTACAATTTTACCAATAATTTTTTGTTTCTGTTTTTGGTTTCAACCTTTTTCTTGATCGATGAGTCTTGTTACAAAAGCTAAGTTAGACAACAGCACATACATTTTATTTATCGTGCTTCTTTCACCTGAAGAATGTGCTAGGATCATGACTTTTCTGGAACTAGGCATCAGTATGCGTTGTACTGCAAGAATGGTGGGTGTGACGTTACGAACGGTCCAGAAGGTGAAACGAAGGTACGAAGAGATTGGAAACCATCTGAGGAGACCTTGTAATGACCGACCCAGGTGTACTAGTGCCCAAGAAGACCGTTATATTGTTTCCACTGTGTTGAGAAATCGCCACCTTAATGCAGTTGAAGTCCAGCAACAGCTTGTTCAGACCCGAAGGGACTACATTAGTGACAGTACAGTGAGAAGACGACTTGCTCAAGCAAATCTGAAACCCCGAAGACCAGCGAGTGGCCCCAAACTCGAGAGAGAGCATCGAGTAGCGAGACTGCGATACGCCCGTGAACACATACAGTGGGATGAAGAAGAGTGGTCAAGAATTTTGTTCACAGATGTGTCTCGATTGTCACTTTACACTTTCGATGGAAGGCGAAGTGTCTACAGGCGGCCTGGTGAGCGATACCTTCAAGACTGCTTCTCAGGAAGAGTCCAGTACGGTGGAGGCAGTGTACATGTATGGGTTGGCATATCTTCAGAAGGTCGCACAGAGTTAGTGGACATAGAAAATGGCACTCTGACTGGGGAAAGTTATGCCCAAGAGATTCTCAACGCGTATGCAGGGCCGTATTTAGCAAATATGGGTGACGGATCGATGCTGATGCATGATAATGCCCGGCTTCACACGACTCAGGTTGTGCAAGAGTATATTGAGGAGGTAGGTATCAGCGTGATGGCTTCGCCATCAAGAAGTCCTGATTTAAACCCGATTGAGCATGCCTGGGATGAGCTAGGGAGGCTAGTCAGAAGCTGTAGACCACCACCTACCACCCTCAGGGCACTAAAACAGGCCCTGATTGAAGAATGGGAGAATATTCCCCAACATCAGCTCTGAAACCTCGTGTTCAGTATGCCAAACCGGCTCGAAGCTGTAGTCAGAGCCCGAGGAGGCAATACCAGTTATTAAAAATTTAATTAAATGTAACTGCACTGTACTGTATTTTTGACACTAAGCTAAAAATGGCTATTTTTATTGTTTTAGATATTTTTTAAGTTAAAAATATTACTAATGTATAGTTACTAGTTTCAAAGAAAGCCGATAAAATTTGCTACAAAACGTTTTTTATTTTAAATCTCTAATATATAGTTTAGAAAAAATATAAATTTTAAAAGTGTATTACTTAGTTTTGCAGGCCAGTATATTTCACAAACTGATCCCTAAATCGAAAAATGGTTTTCACAAACCCGCAAGATTTTTTAAAGGACCATCCAACGGTAACATGGGTAGACGAGAAAAAAAAACAGCATGTGTGCAATTTACACGTGGTAGAAGGTGAAACCTTCAAAAACACTGTATAATGCTTCCTGTCTCATTTTCTCCCACGATTAATCTTATGAATTTACATGTCTCTTTTTACTGTCGCTTTTTCGTTTCATAAACTTTCAAATTACAACGATGCTAAAGAACATCCATCGATCCATCCATCCATCCATCCATCGATCCATCGATCCGTCGATCCACCGGTCCGTCGATCCGTCGATCCTTCGATCCACCGATCCGTCGATCCATCGATCCGTCGATCCGTCGATCCATCGATCCATCCATCCATCCATCGATCCATCGATCCGTCGATCCATCCATCCATCTGTCGATCCATGGATCCATCGATCCATCGACCTGTCGATCCATCGATCCGTCGAACCGTCGATTCGTCGATCCACCGATCCGTCGATCTATCGATCCGTCGATCCATCGATCCATCCATCCATCCATCGATCCGTCGATCCATCCATCCGTCGATCCATGGATCCATCGATCCATCGACCTGTCGATCCATCGATCCGTCGATCCGTCGATCCATCGATCTGTCGATCCATCGATCCGTCGATCCATCGATCCGTCAATCCATCGATCCGTCGATCCATCAATCCATCGATCCGTCGATCCATCGATCCATCGATCCATCCATCCATCGATCCATCCATCCATCGATCCATCCATCCATCGATCCATCCATCCATCGATCCATCGGTCCATCGATCAGTCGATACATCGATGCTTCGATCCGTCGATACATCGATGCTTCGATCTTTCGATCCATCGATGCTTCGATCCTTCGATCCATCGATCCATCGATCCATCCATCCATCAATCCATCGATCCATCAATCCATCGGTCCATCGATCCATCGCGATCCGGCGATCCATCGATCCATCGATCCATCCATCCATCGATCCACAAAAACACATAAAATTTCAAATCACAACGATGCTAAAGAAGTTTTCACTTCAAAAACATCCCCACTTTACGAGTACCTAAAAAAACCGATAGCGTAAAAAAATTTTTTTCAAGATTTTATTTTACCACTTTGTCGGCGTGATTAATAATGTACGGACGCCAGCACATCAACCTACCCGAACCTGTCAAATTTTCGCAATCAACTTTGAACCTTATGCTTTAGTGATAAAGTTGAAAATCTATTAAAGAAATCTGACAGATTGTAGTAACTTGATGTGCTGGCGTCTGTACATATTATATCCATGCCAAATTATAGTTTTCTAATAGTACTAAGAGCCTCTGAGCTAAACTGCGGACGGACATGGCGAAACTATAAGGGTTCCTTTTTGACTACGGAACCCTAAAAAAGAGAAAGCCATCATGGCAAATTTTTTTTTTTCTATAAATAAAATTCATCAGTTTGAATAAGTAATATTGATTAGTAAAAATATCAGTGATTGAACTAGGATGATATTATTTTGATACTTATTGTATTTTTACCCGCATTATATAGGTAGATAGGTTGGAACACACGGCTACGTACCAAGCTATACATTTCCAGTATATAAGCTGACCTCTCATTGTACGGGAAAGATTCAATTATGTTACATTATGCGATTTAAAATTTACATACATAAATACAAAGCATCACGCCTGTATTGCCCGATGAGGTGGGCAGAGGTGCGGGAATCGAACCCAGGACCTCACAGCTCAGCAGTAGCGCTTGCGACCGCTAGACCAACGAGCCAGGTAAAAAAAATATTAACGGGGATTAAAAATTTACTTACTTGTTTCCCCAGGCAATAGACATTCGAAATACCTAAGTAGCTAAGGAAATAAAAGAATTGATACCGTTATATAAATCGGTAGTTAGGTACAGATGCCAGCACACCAAGCTACCCGAAACTGTCAAATTTTCCCATTCAACTTTGAACCTTATGCTTCAGTGATAAAGTTGAAAATCTATTAAAGAAATTTGACAGATTGTAGTAGCTTGACATGCTGGCGTCTGTACTTACTTTTTTCTTTCTTTCGTTCAGAATACGGAGTTGTTCCCTCAAACGTTTTGTTTTGTTTTTGTTTTTTTTAAAAAACGTTGTCCCACACTAGGAATTACTCCTGTATCGTGGGTGCGTTTACAAACATTTAAATTCACATACACAAACATCCAGATCCGGAACAACTACCTGTAGGCAATACAAATATTTGTCCGGTCGGGAATCGAACCCGCGACACGCAGCGCAGCAGTCGATCGCTCAGCCACTGCGCCAACCACGGAACAAACTGTTTTTTCTGTTCCGTGGCGCCAACCATGTGTCGTGTTTTCCGAGAGTTTTCTTTTTGCCCATCTTTATTTACACTAAATAATGATAATAATTTATTATGTTTACACCAAACGGGTTTAACTCCTTTTTACAGTAGGTAATACTTACCACTAAACAAAATAAAAATGTCGAAAATAGTCCTCTCTCTGTAATATCGCCAAACATAGGTTCGTCCTCCAACAGGTGCCGTAGCAGACTGATTGAATAAATTGAAAAGGATAGCGCTATTACTACCGCGTGCAAAACAAGAGACAGAAAGAGAGTATGCTCGCTTAGAATAAAATGACGCAAGCGCCAAATCACTGGATTGCTAATTACGAGGAGAACGAGTAGAAAAATAAAAAAATAATTCTGCACGATTTGAGATAATATTATTACCTATCTATTAGTTTAAAAATCATCATTAAATTCCATAGGGTTTCAGAGATCTAACTCAAAATAAGTGCAAAACGAGGTTTTTTCGTTATTTTTTTTTATCGAGATTTTTTTATCCAATCGTGTTTTCGCTTCTGCAAATTTAAAGATTATAAGTCCAAGTTTAATGTGTCCAAATAGCAAACTCTCAAGTCTTACAGATACCGATATCCAGATCGCCCAATATCACCAAAACATCATAATATAGACTCTTAACGATCGTTATAATTTTGTCAATACAAGCCGTGTACAGTCGGTGTCTAAAGTTTTGTTGCCTTTCTTGTTAGTTTTAGAAGTGTTTGGTTATTGAAATATTAGGTGAAGAAGAACTTCCTCTACGTGTTGAAGTGGTTGGTTGTATTTGTTAAAACGGATACATGCACTTCCCTGTGTTTATTATTCCAGTGTATCGGCCTCGTCGGCTGCAGCTGAATATCAGCGTGAGGTGACATTGTGTTGTCATCTGACATTATACTGAGCTGAGGCCCTTTTGGCATTACAGGAATAGTTTTCTGTTAATTATAGTATAACGTTGCAGTTTTTTCATCTTCTCTTAAGAGGGCTCCGACCAATATAATATATATAGGTACCCAACCAATATAATATATAATACACAACATAGCATTCATATCGCATTACATTCTCTTCGAGCTGCTCCACATTTTAAACAATAGAAAACACAATTTTCAGGCAAAAGCGATTCTTTAGTCAAATATCAAAGAAATCGTTAGCGTGAACCCGAACGTTGGCAAAGTTGAAATAATAACAAATAAACGAGCGAAACAAACGGCGCTTAAACGTTTTAATGCTAAAACAATGAGGAATTCTAATAATAAATTATTGAATTTGTCCCGCTTTGCGTAACGACGACACGCCGAACGAGAGTTGTGTGATTTATTTGAGAAAGTGTTGAGTGAAGCAGTAATTATAACGAACGAATATTATTTGTCACACATTATTAGAACCTCCATGGTTTTGCCATCTCTGTATGAGAAGAGAGAGACCTTTGCTCTGCAATGGAACAATAACTGGCTGGTATTATTTTTGAAATGAAAACTTCTTTAGGCCGGTTGGTCTATTTTTGAGATGGGAAAAAACCATTGAACTCGCGCCACTGTTACCGCAAGCGACATCGCGCGTGTTTTGTTTATAAGACGATTAAAAACATACCCGCTTCGGATGTGTTCGGCTGTCTTTGGGATGTACTCGGTTTTAATGTATATCCGATATGTCAGTGAGTGATGGCAAAGTATTCTGTTTATGTTTTGTTTTCACTTCTGTCGCTTCGCTTTTGGCCAGCGATCATCTTGCATGCGGGTGATGTGACCCGCCCAATCCCATTTAAAGCTAGCATTCTTCTTTCCTACATCCAGTATATTTTGGTATTATTAATAGAAGCTAAAAAAAACTAATTAGCTAGTAAACCGTGGAAAGGTATGCTTTGATTTAGGCAACATGCGTCTTATTATTTTTCTTTAAAAATATTGCAAAAAAAACAAAAATATTGCATGAACAGAGCAAATTTTCTCCCAATTCCTCTTTTCATAACAGCATACAATGACGGTACTTGGAGCTGCAAAATAGTGTAGTAAATACTGTTCCAAGTACACCACTACTGCAGAAGAGTAAAATTGTTTTCTAATTCATGAAGGAATATTTCCAGGAACAAATATTATTGAAGAGATAATTCTCGAAACTCGGTGAAATATCGAACCAAATAACGAAGCAGGCTATTTATTGTCTGAAGCTCAGCTAGAAACTGTTAACAAAATATTGACTTCAATATCATTTGTGCTATCCTGTAAAGTACACATGAAACCTCATTCAAGTCATCATCATTTTAGCAGAAAGACATCCACCGCCGGATATAGGCCTCCCCAAGCACCTCCACTTCGACCGGTTAATTCAAGTGACCGCACACAATTCGAAAGCGAACTCATTTGTTTTTAATAAATAAGCGATTATTCCTTAAAAAAAACAAATGAATTCGCTTCTCATATTCACATCTCGACACTGTGCACTGTTCGAATTTCGAATTATATGTTTAGAGAACACTATTTATTATATTTTATACAGTTCCCTAAATTTACACCTCAAAAACACCGTTTGAATCTCGAAGTGATTTTTAGAGAGAAGAAAAGATCTTAAATGTCTGCTGAATTTCCGTAAAGTAAGGTTTATGATATAAATTATAATTTATTACCTAGTAATGTTTTTTTTGTACAATTTTTTTAAGCATGCAGAGTTTGCCTGTAAGTCATTGTTGCACTGTTGCATATAAACTTTCGCATTTTACCCTTTTTCTTTTTTTTTAAATATATTTTATTCGAAATGGGATAGAACCTGTGTAAGCAATTTTTACTTACGAGTTGTAGGTCGTAGGTTCGAACCCAGACAAGCGCTTTACTTTGTGTAAATTATTTCATCACCAATGTTCTCAAAACGGTGAAGGAAAACATCGTGTGGAGAAAATTCGAAGACATGTGACATCTACCAACGCGCACTAGGCTGGGCCCGCGTGGTGGATTACGGCTCACTCCCACTCACAGAGAGGAGGCCTGTGTCCCAGCGGTGGGAATTTTATAGGCTGATTATGATGAAACAATTTTTGGTGAAAAATTAAATAAGATTATTTAACGTTATTACTTCTGATGTTGTAACGCTTGACTGATTGGTTATCGTCGTCACTATAGCGGACCCTGCTGCCGATTCTCATGACATTTAGTTTCTTTTATTGGTACAGACGCCAGCACATCAAGCTACCCGAAACTGTCAAACTTTCCCAATCAACTTTGAACCTTATGCTTTAGCGATAAAGTTGAAAATCTATTAATGAAATTTGACAGATTGTAGTAGCTTGATGTACTGCCGTCTGTACGTAGTTCCTTATCCCACTCTGCTCACTTGGCCAGTTGACCGAAAATATTGTAACATTTTGATCGTCATGTCACTTTTTTATGTAACAACAGTGACGTCACAAAAGCGATAGGAACTTAGTTCCAACCGGCACCCTAATTGCGTAACACACTATCATTCAAAATCTGAATCATTTTGAAGGATATACTAATCCATTGCTTCATATGTTCGACAAAATTGTCTGCTCCGCAACGTAAATAACGCAATGAAAGTTGTTGTACTGTCAAAATGAAAACCATTCCTGCTGGTAGTATGTTACGCAATTACCCTAAGGCCTGAGTTCACCAACATTCAAACCACCGTTTAGGTATTTAAACAGTTGGCTTATGTCAAATTTCCTAAAGAAATTTTAAAATATATAGAACTGATTAAATATTTAATCAGTTGATTTAAATGTTGGTGAACGCAAAGCTTAGGGTGTCCCACCTTTCAACTTCACTTTTTCCCAGCGGTCATCCTGCATGCGGCTGATGTGACCCGCCTGCAATCCCATTTAAAGCTTCTCCTTCATCGCGTATATTTTGGTATTATTAATAGAAGCTAAAAAACTAATTAGCTAGTAAACCGTGGAAAGGTATGCTTTAATTTGGCAACATGGCGTCTTATTATTTTTCTTTAAAAAATATTGCAATAAAACAAAAATATTGCATGAACTGAACAAATTTTCTCCCAATTCCTCTTTTCATAACAGCATACGATGAGGGTACTTGGAGCTGGAAAATAGTGTAGTAAATACTGTTCCAAGTACACCACTACTGCAGAAGAGTAAAATTGTTTTCTAATTCCTGAAGGAATATTCCCAGGAACAAATATTATTGAACAGATAATTCTCGAAACTCGGTGAAATATCGAACCAAATAACGAAGCAGGCTATTGTCTGAAGCTCAGCTAGAAACTGTTAACAAAATATTAACCTTCAATATCATTTGTGCTATCCTATAAAATACACATGAAACCTCATTCAAATCATCACCATCATCATCATTTCAGGCAGACATAGGCCTCCCAAGCACCTCCACTTCGACCGGTTAATTCAAGTGACCGCACACAATTCGAAAGCGAACTCATTTGTTTTTAATAAACAAGCGGTTATTCCAAAAAAAAAAAACAAATGAATCCGCTTCTCGTATTCACATCTCGACACTATGCACTGTTCGAATTTCGAATTATATGTGTAGAGAACACTGTTTATTATATACAGTTCCCTAAATTCACACCTCAACATCGCCGTTTAAATTTCAAAGTGATTTTTAGAGAGAAGAAAAACTCCTTAATGTCTGCTAAATTTCCGTAAAGTAAGGTTATGATAATATTATTATAATTTAGATAGTACTAATAATATTTTTTTTTTTTGTATAACTTTTTAAGCATGCGGAGTTTGCCTGTAAGTGATTGTAGCACTGTTGCATATAAACTTTCGCATGTTATCTACCCTTAGCATAGAACCTGTGTAAACAATTTTTACTTACGAGTTGTAGGTCGTAGGTCCGAACCCAGACAAGCGCTTTACTTTGTGTAAATTACTTCATCACCACTGTTCTCAAAACGGTGAAGGAAAACATCGTGTGGAGAAAATTCGAAGACATGTGACATCTACCAACCCGCACTGGGCCCGCGTGGTGGATTACGGCCCACTTCCTCAAACAGAGAGGAGGCATGTGTCCCAGCAGTGGGAATTTTATAGGCTGATTATGATGTAACAATTTATGGTGAACCAATAAAAATAAAATAAAAAATAAGATTATTTAAAGTTATTACTTCTGATGTTGTAACGCTTGACTGATTGGTTATCGTCGTCACTATAGCGGACCCTGCTGCCGATTCTCATGACATTTAGTTTCTTTTATTGGTACAGACGCCAGCACATCAAGCTACCCGAATCTGTCAAATTTTCCCAATCAACTTTGAACCTTATGCTTTAGCGATAAAGTTAAAATCTATTAAAGAAATTTCACAGACTGTAGTAGCTTGATGTGCTGCTGTCTGTACGTAGTTCCTTATCCCACTCTGCTCACTTGGCCAGTGGACCGAAAATATTGTATCATTTTGACCGTCATGTCACTTTTTTATGTAACAACAATGACGTCATAAAGGCGATAGGAACTTAGTTCCAACCGGCACCCTAAATGCGTAACACACTATCAATAAAAATCTGAATCATTTTGAAGGATAATACATTAGTATTAAATTATCTTTCAAAATGATTCAGATTTTTCAGATTTTTTTTTTTTTGTTTTAGACAATATTTTCGAACACATGAAGCAATGGATTACCATTGCTTCATGTGTTCGAAAAAAATGTCTGCTCCGCAACGTAAATAACGCAATGAATGTTGTTGTACTGTCAAAATGAAAACCATTCCTGCTGGTAGTATGTTACGCAATTACCCTAAGGCCTGAGTTCACCAACAGTCAAACCACCGCGGTTAGGTACATTTAAACAGTTGGCTTATGTCAAATTTCCTAAAGAAATTTTAAATATAGAACTGATTAAATATTTAATCAGTTGATTTAAATGTTGGTGAACGCAAAGCTTAGGGTGTCCCACCTATCAACTGTTTTTTTACATACCTACCTACATGATAACTATGACATGCATGTTTCACATAAAAACAAAATGTAATAAATATCCAATTTGAGCCACTCCCAATCAAAACAAAAGAACCGCCACTAAACAATCCAAAAAAGTCACGTAAAACCAGGGGCAGGACACTAATTTCGACATAAATATTAAGGCCGAACGCCGAATTTTAAAGGCGGCAATTTGAACCTACACTCTCATCCTGATCGCAGGATAATTTATCTTAACGAAAGAAAGGGGTGGCCGGGGGGTGAGGTGGGTACTCGCCCAAAAATTGGGTAAAAATGTTGCCAGCCAGCGATTAAACCGTTGGGGGAGATGCGTCGTATTAATCACCACCCAGCGTCTTCGTGGATTCTCGCGGCATTGCTATAGAGTTGTTAATACCTACTTTCTACTTGTGTATTTTTAGGTGAGACTAACAATGTAATGTTTCTGATAAGTAGACAAAGACATATTGTGGTACCTAGCTTCACAAATAAATTTTGACTTATTGATAGCGAAAACGGATTGGTTTATAACTCCTTATAATTTATAATTTTTTGAGAGAAATATTATCCTGACCGGCTAATAATATAGCAAACCAAGAATCTTCTTCTTAGCGTGTCGATAGCAACCTAAATGGACCCATAATTCGGCTACTTGTTTGGCGCCATCACCAGCGTCCACCAGTTCCTGTAGCGTGCAGCTCACAGGACACGCAAGACACGATATTAAGTGTGCCATCATTTGAGGAACAGGCACCACATTTACACTCCAAGGCGAAGTCGTCTATGAATTTCCACCTGAACAGGTTTTCCTTGCTTTGGCCAACCTGGGTCCGGAGTCGGTTTAAAGACTTCCAGGTCACCCAAATTAACTCATGTCCAGGTGGAAGGTCTTCAGCGGGTGGAAAGAACGGTTTGGGTAAGGAAGCACTGTCTTGCCACAGCTTCAGTCTTTCTTGTGATGGTTCGCCAGTGAGTGGGACGACACACTTTAAAAAACTGTTTCGGCTTTTCAGACTTTGTGGCATTAAGATGTTCTCGTGCAAAGGGTGCCGTCTGTCGAAGACCATTTTAGCTCTTTCGCTGGAGCTTGCCAACGCTCTGCGAACCACTGGTGGCGCTATTCCTGCTAGTGGATACAGCATTTGTACCTGGGTCGGTTTTTGGCAGCCAATGATGATCATTTTTCACACCTTTCATTCAAAGCTGTATTCACTAACTTTGCATGGGCAGCACGACTAACCAAGAGTGCTACTATACCATGTAATATACCAAACTGTGTTATATCAAGTGAATCAGTGGTTCATTAAAAAAATACGAAAAACTAAAGTACGTACATAACCAACTTGACATCTTATCACCACGGCGTGAGCCTGTTGTTCTCTCACTTTTAAGGCTCCTTCAAACAGGCGCGACACGCGATAAAATCGCGCGCGACACAAAGGCACCGCAAGTCGCGCAACGAGCGGTAACTTTGTATCGCGCGCGATTATATCACAGGCACAAGAGAAGAAGTGTGACATTAAAATCTAACTCACAACTCTATATAATTTAGCATATTGGCCTGTCCGTAGAAGGCAGGGCGGCCACCTTGCCTTTGTTTTAATATTTTCGCAAGCATTATGAAGGGTTTGCTTGCTTTCAAATAATTTTGGCTTCTGTTCCTGAAGTTTTGATAAAAGTTTAATTCTATCAATAATTAACGGGAACAATCCTGGTTTGCTGATGCGATTATAAGGGTTTCGGGGTTTTTGCATTATCTTTAATTTTTTTTTTTCTGGAATGTCAAAGTTCGAAAGTCGGGTCGAGTTTTCTTTGTTAGTAATTGAGTTTGGCAAGTTTTTGAAAGGGGAAACGCGGGTTAATGCTTACTTTAATTTATTGGTGCAGGAGTAATTCTGATGGGTAAGTAGAAAGGGTATAAGTTGGTGCTAAGACGCTAAGTTAAGAATTTTGAGGTAACATTAGTGAAAGTTTCTGTACCTTGGTTTGGGTTGAGAGCTTCCTTTTCAGGATATAACTTGAAATTTATAAGAATTCTACGTTTTTTTTCCTCATTAAAAGCTAAACAAAAGTAGGACTCATTTTGCTTTTTAATCTATACCGATAAAATATTTCTTGAATTCTGAAAAATATAAATTTATTTTGTTATGCATAATCCTCATCTCACGATACTTATACAGTGTGGCAAGGACATCGACGCACAAACCGTTACCATAAATTCTGCACATGATTCTAGACCGGTAGCGTAGAATTTTTTCGCCGGCTATCAAAAAAAATCTGCTGTTTTATGAAACAGCAGATTTTTATAATTTTATAATTAATTACCAAACTTGAAATTAACCCTTTTATTACTTAACTTTAAACAATGTTTATGAAAACCGATAAATGGCTTTTTAAAAGAACCAGGGCATGTTACATATTCAGTTATCAAAAACAAACCTGCTGCGCTGCGTTTAAACTAATTGTTACTAGGGAGTTCAAACATGATCGTGGGTTCGATTCTCAACCCACGCATAGTCTAATTGGAATTGTATGTTACAACATTCTTAGTTATTGCACGGATTTACGACCTATTACAATTATACTCGTTATGTTATATATAGTCGATTTCAAAGCTATCAAAAAACGGATAATTTGGAAAGTATGTCTTCTTAAAAATACCTGTAAGAAATGCACGCCTAAAATAAACACATTCTATTATTGTTTGGCTTAGTAACTTTCACACTACGGACAGAATATTTTAAGATGTGTTTTATTTGATTTCTGTTCGCAATAAAATCGCGCGCGACACAAAGGCACCGAAATTCGCGCAACGAGCGGTGCCTTTGTGTCGCGCACGATTTTTTCGAGATTTTATCGCGTGTCGTGCCTGTGTGAAGGAGCCTTTATGATGATGGTTATCATTATCAAATCAATAAACAATCAATAAATCAAGTGATATTATGCATAATTAACGTCACCAAAAGTCATTTTGCGAGAAGTTGGGGCTGATTTGTTCGGCATCAAATCATCATACTCACATCAATAGATTGTTTGGAATCGCAATGACTAAAAGGTATCAAGAACTCCAACGTCTTCCTCCTTTCCTAATATAAACACAATTTTTTCGTATAGAAATATATGTTTAAATTAAATAAAACCGTAACACCGAATCCATCAAGAAAAACAAAAACAAATGACAACAAAACTATGTACCTACTTAAAAAAAAACTCACATTTTGGCGCTCGTGCCAAATGTCACACAAGTGCGACGCGTAATGTCAACACACACACATACACAGAAAAAGACATAGTATGGAGAAGGAAGAACGGGAAACTTCCACGAAATTTGCTCACCAAAATGACGACGCTTGTTTTTTTAGGTGGCTGCTTATGACGTTCGATTAGTGAGGATAAGGTTGCTCTAATTAGTGGGTGAATATTTTGTACTTTAGTACAGAATGCAAAAAATTTAAGAATGAGAATGTATTGTGGAATTAAGTTCACCTATGAACCACTACTGTACCGTTCTTCTCCATAGGTACCTACTACGTTTTGGAATGGGAAACTAGCTTCATATTATCTGACTGACTGACATCTTGACAGTTCAAAAGTGCCTGTAAATGGTTTAATTGAAATAAATGCTTTGTGTTTGAGTTTCTACTTGAAACTTAAATAAATAAATAACGTAGAACAAGAGCCGTTCCAATGTGTCAGTCTGACACGTGTATAAAGCTTTGCAGATCGCTAGCTAGCAAATTACACTTATTTATATCAGAGCTAGAATAATATCCGAGATTTCTAGATCTGTTATAAGTGTTTGTATTCTTGCTAAAAGTCAGAGTCAGGCAGATTTTTCTAGGGAAGTTATTTTAAGAGTAGTTTTACTACTTGGCTGTTAATTTGACACTTGTATTTTAAAAAAGTTCAGCCTGGCAAATCCCTTGATGCATACTATGTAGCAGATTCTAACTAAAACTCCCCTTATAAGGCTTTGAACAGTTGATTTTGACAGTCCTTTAAGCAAACCTTTAGCACTTTCTGTACGTCGCGTCCACATATTTCATCTCGCAACTCTCGCTTGCATAAAACCAACTTGAATTCATTAAGAGTCACATCCACCCAACACTAGCGCACCCTAACAAACTTATTAAGATTTCTTTTCTTTTTACTGTACGTGGTTAGCGACGTATGACGCAAGCTAACGGCCACAGGGGGGGAGGCACGAGGCCAGGGTAGGCCAGGGGGGGCAGGGGAGACCCTCGCACGCATGGCCGCTCTCATGATTTAAGCACAGGGATAAGAATGAAATTAAAAATACATCCTCGCCATTCCTTAGGGTGCCGGGGGGACATATATGCAAATGAACCACCCCACCCCCCTCTCATAAGACAGGGGGGAGTTTTTTGTTAGGATGCTATTAATTTGGGGTGTAACTCACTAAGTATGGGTACGCATATATGAGGGACTCTTCGTGCGTTTCTTAGAGATTCTTTTTCCATTTTTCTGTTTAAATTATGTAGGGATGTGAGCGGAGATTATTAAGTGTATTTCAGGTGAAATTTATTAATTTTTTCGTGGAGAATGTGGGGACCAATTTGTTGGTACGAATATGGAAATTGATTAAAATTTTGAATGGTTTGTTTTGGTTGTAAATCCGTTTTGTTTTGTTGAGTAACAGAATTTGAGGAGCTTCAGATAATGAATACCTAATATACCCATACTTACTTTGGTTTCGCACGATATCACAAAATGATGTTAACTAATTTACTTAAGTCAAGGATGACAGAATTGGGAGTTGTAACTCATCAGTAACAAAACAATCTAGTAGGTTTAAAAGACGCAGCATTTAAAAATCTGAGAACATCCCTTGGATCTAGAATCTAGATTTCTGCTCTTTAGCAGCTAGTCAGGTATTAATAACGGGGGACAAAATATTAAGACACCTTTAAGAACCTTTTCCAAGAGCAAACAATCTTTAACCGAATAGAAGAAGTTTTTTCACATAACATATTAAAATTATTGAAATTATTCTTATAAATACATACCCCATACCAATATACACAACTTTTTCAAACTCAAAATCAGCTCCCAAGGGATTTCAAACTCTTAAACGTTCGCTGATCATCAAAAACCATTGTGAATCAAGTTCGCGGCATAACAATGTGTCGATACAATCGTTGCCCGAGGCGAGAGGGCCGTGTTTTCACACGTTATACATTCATTGGCGTGAGTTGACACTTTTCTCCATGTAATGTTTGATAGGATGTTTGTAAACAGAACGAGAGGAGATGAGATAAAAATTAACTTTAAAAAACAAATGACTGTACAAAAAACTGGTCTTGTTTTTTTGAAGATTTTAAATTTGGAATTGTGAATTGCGTAGTAAGCACATGTGCATATTATGCAGACACACGTCTCACTTTCCAAGCTAGATTCATACTTGGACTTAAACTTGAAAAGCTAAGTTGGGAAAAGACCTGAATAAAACTTGTCTATCACAAGATTATCCTAAGATACAAAAAATGTATGTTTACTATGTCTATAATACACTTCAATATTTAATCATCATCAGGCATCACCCCGTATCCATTATAAACATTTTTTTTTAATTTCGCAGCTTCATGCTGAGATAGGAGCCTTTTGGCCTCGTTTAAGACTTCTGTTTGTTTTTATTTTTGTTACTTTTTATAATTTTTTTATGACTGTGTTTAGTTAGTTATCTGCCTGTACGAGTCGCAATAAACGTTTCTCTTTCTTTCATATCGCTAATAAATAAAGTTAAGCCACTAACACAGTTCTCAAATTCTTAATAATCTATGTATATCTGTCGGGTGAGATCAAATACTCTATTATTATAACTTTACCAGTGTAAAAAAACCAAATGTAAGTAAAACCCACACTAACAACCGAATATAATCTCCTCCAATAGATTAAAATGTGAATAATTTTCCTTCAAAAATAATTCAAACGACGCCTACGTTACGGAGAAAGGGTTGTTTTCTTAAAGGGTGGATTTTTGTTTGAAAACATAATACTATTGTGACTCAAAGATTAATTAAAGCTGAGAGAGTAATATCATATTATAAAGAAACATGGCGTTGCGTCGAGATATCTTTTTACAGGAGCAATTGAAAGTATTGAATTTGAAGGAAGGATTGGGGAATTTCCAATGTTGTAGTACACCCCCCTCCCCCACCCCTTTGGGGGAGGCCTATGTCCAGCAGTGGACGTGACGTGAAATGATGATGATGTGATGAGTTATTAGTTAAACCATAATCAGCCTAAAATGTAAGTATAACTGCTTGGGACATAAGTGTCCTCTCGGTGAAAGGGAGTGGGCCGTAATCAACCACACAGGCCCAGTGCGTTGTCCATGTTCTAGGTCGTAGATTCGAATCCAGACAGGCACTTTACTTTTTGCAAAATACTTCATCACCGCTGCTATTAAAACCGTGAAGAAAAACATCGTGAGGAAACCGGCATGTCCTAGAACCAAAAAAATCGAAGACATGTGACATCCACCATTGACACGCACTAGGCCCGCGTGGCCTGTGTCCCAGCAGTGGGAACTTTCAATTCATGTATTCAAGTAATTCAATTCAAGTGTCTTTGACTTATCATAAAAAAAAATAATCAAGTAATTCCCTTAGGAGTATCAGTTTTTTTATTCATAACTAGCAGCGCCCTGCGGTTTTACCTACATAAGTGTCGATCCCGTGAGAATATCGGGATAAAATCTATCCTATGTCCTTCCCCGGGAAGCAATCTATCTCTCTGCCAAATTTTATCGAAATCCGTTCAGTGGTTTAGGCGTGAAAAGGTAACATACAGACAGACAGACAGGGTTACTTTCGAATTTATAATATTAGTCATCACAGTTGAAGACGAAACATGTCTTCTAACTCTTGAAGGCCGCTGTATGTCTATGAAGTTTGTAATTAGATAAATATTATTTGACCCTGAAATCTGACTATTTATCTTTCTCAAATAACGCAAACCATGTCTGTATCTTTCCAAAAATAAATTTGGTAACGCCTTGTGTATATGTATAACAGGTCAACAATTTTTTTTCCCAGAAACCAACCAGACTATACATTTCCGAAGGATTTTGACACGCTGAATTCAAATCAAAATTGCTCTATCATGTCAGGGTTTCGAGATATCCTAACCTAAAAGTGCAAAAAATACCGTTTTTCTCATTTTTGAGGTTATGTAGCACAGCCGATCCTATTTTCTTTCAAAAATTATTAATAGCATCTTAAGGGACTAGTCTTCCTCTTTAAAATGACGTTGAGTTTACTCAAATATCTTTTTTTTTTCGCTGAGATATCGAATTTTGAAATTTTCGTGTACGTGGATTGTTCTACGTTTGAGAATTCATAAACATACAGTCTATTGTAAAATTTCAAAATGCAATTTCTCAGCGAAAAACAAAGATATTTGAGTAAACTCAACGTCATTTGTCGTCGTTCGCACTTTGAGGTTAGAATATCTCGAAACCCTGACGTGATGGAGCAATTTTGAGGCCAGATTCGAATTCAGCGCGTCAAAATCCTTCGGAAAAGTATAGTCTGGTTTCTGGGAATGAGTGTTCGCCAAATTTTGTCGCTCTGTGAATAGATTCAAATCGTGTAAGGGGATCGAAGTGTGTTCTACGCGTATATCTACATATATCTATAGGCTCCCGTCATCCCGTCGACAGCATCCGTGGCCAAATTAGATAATCCACCGCGGATTTTGTAAACATGTGACAATGTTATACCGTGGGTGTTACGTTGAGTGAGATTTATGTTGTGTTGGAGTGTTCGTAAATTAACTGTTATCTTGTTGTGTTAATAATGTTGTTTGATTTTGCATTATCTCAATCGTATCGTTATACTTTCACAAGGCTTATTTGTTGGATTTAATTTGTGTTGTATGTTACATAATATGTGTTATTAGGCATGGGCGTTTTTGGTTTTGAACGCAAACTGATATTTATCTGATTTCAGATTTCAAAATCGATTTCAAAATCCGTTTTTAGAAATCTGATTTCCATAGCGCTAAACCAAACATTATTTCTCAAAAATTCGCGTTTAATTTTTTTACTCCGCTAAATTACGTTTAGTTAGAAAGAGAGAAAGCGAATTTCTAACAAAATCCAAACGCAATCTGTTAGTTTGCGTTTGGATTGGATTTCGTTAGTTTTCGTTTGGTTGTTGCGTTTCGTGGTTTGGTTCGGCTAGGTAGATTTTTGAAATCCAATCTTCAAATTTGAGAAATCGATACGAATCGATTTTTGTATGAAATCGGATTTTGAATTCGTTTTGATATATCGGACTCATGCCTATGTGTTATGTTGTGAAGTACATGCCGAGGTTTCTTAAAGAGTGTTCGTTAATTAACTGTTATCTTGTTCTATTGATAATTTTCTTTTGTTTTAGATTATTCCAAAACAAAACAAACATTTTATTTACTAAACGCAAATGTCACAGCAATTTCTAGTCAGTGTAGCGGACGGTTTTAAGGCTCCTACAAACAGGCGCGACTCGCGATATAATCGCGCGCGACACAAAGACACCACTCGTTGCGCGACTTGCCTATTTGAAGGAGCCTTTACTTGATAGCCGCTAAGTTTTTCCACAAAAATCACTTTTTCAGTTCAATGGTTCATCAGTTTTTCTTTCATCATGTATTTATCTTAAAAATGTTACTCCATACGATATTTTAAATAATGTCTTTTATTGTTACATTCTCGTTTCGTAGATACTTGTGTATTTGACATGCCTTAAGGTAGGATAATAATATAGCTAATGGACGCTATTGAGATATGAGAGCTTTTCTTTTATACCCATATTCGCAAAAGAATAAGAAAAATAAAGAAAGAAAGAAAAAAGAAAGAAAGAAAAAAATTAAGAAAGAAGAAATAATAAATAAATTATATAAGTTTCATAAAATTGTAACAATCTATGAAAACCTTTTTACTCATCTCAAGTCACATTATAGATTACTCTCTACAAGTATCTACTATTTAGGACATTGTCGCACAGATAAAAAAAAATACAATTCTCCTTTTTTCTTGATCAGGCGTTCAACCAGAACGCTCAAAGCACACAGCCTTCATAAACGTTTGAGTATCAAGACAAAGCTGCTCCACTTTTTAATTCAAACACGTCTTCCACACACCACACCTGCAATTCCAAAGCCCCCATTATTCAGGGGCGAAGAGGAATACCCCGTGAACTTTGGCTGCTTCACGCCTCGCATAGCAAGGGGCAGATCGATGGCTGTCAAACAATAAATGTCACGTCCACTCCCTCATGTTAATTCACATCTGTATCACCAACATAAACCAAAGCAATCTAAGCTTTATAACCCTTGAGTTAAGGATCATGATGACTGCAGAAATAAGGCGGTGAATCGACCTCCCGATTTTTCTTTGAGGTGCGAACGATGCCCCAATTTTTGGCGAAACGTTTGGTATATTAAAAAAGTAAATGTTTGAAACGCCGAGCGTGAGGTGTGACGTTGACTTTCTGATATACGGAACCATGTTTACGAACTTATTTCTTTTAGCCAACACTAATTTTAAGAAGGGACTTTAAAGTTTCAAAATGGTGCAGTCTCACGGGGGATAAGTTTTTTACAGGATTAAACTATATATATAAAAAAACGTCCTTTATTGTCTTCATATGCGCTCAATTTGATGAAAAACAAGTAGAGTAAGATAAATACAATATTTGGTCAGTGGGTCGTCTTATCATTAGAACTCTTGAAAAACTTTTTCCAAGTTTTCTTTCTTAATTTAGTTTTAGTTTCCGTCGGTGGTTAAAAATGACGTAATTAAAAAGGTCCTAAAAACATTGGCAACTTTATCCCATTAAAATTCGATAATAAAACATTCACACATAAATCTCAACATTACCTCTCCACACGTAAAATATATGACATTAGTGTATATACATAATACGATATTATATCAGACTTATTCAAATATACTGCAAACTTCATTACATACTATTGAATGGTACAGATTTGAAATATCTGTAAACGCAACAATTCATGTCTATGGTTAGTGTTGCTTCTCACAGGACTGTGGGCGCTTAGCTGTTTTTTTTTTCGAATGAGGGTTCGAATGTTGAAAATATTCGAACCCTCATTCGAAAAAAAATTTTTTTTCATTGAATATCTGTTGGTTCTAAAGGAGATCCCAACATAGTTGGAGGAAAGGTTAGGTGATGTTAGAGAATGATTTCTTATAGCTTGTTCAAAAAAATTATCTGAACAACAACGTAAAGAATGTTGTTGAACTGTCAAAATGAAAATCCATTGTGACAGCTAGTGTATTACGCAATTACCCCGCTACATGGTCCTTCACGTGAACAGGACCATTTTTTTTGACACATCTTCAATAACTGTGACACCAGAATCAAATGCATATGAAATTACAGACGCCAGAACATTAAGCTACTACAGTCTGTCAAATTTCTTTAATAGATTTTCAACTTTGTCGCTTAAGCATAAGGTTCAAAGTTGATTGGGAAAATTTGACAGTTTCGGGTAGCTTGATGTGCTGGCGTCTGTACGTTACACATTTGTTTGTTACACACTTTTTAGTTAGCTTATACTGTCCCACTACTGGACAAAGGCCTCCACCAAGTCTTTTCGGCATACTAAATGCGTAACCTACTATCAATCTTAATCTTTTAGAAGGATATTTCTTATCCAATCCTTTTTCTTTATATGTTCGAAACATGTGTCTGTTCAACAACGTAAGTAACGCAATGTTGAACGTGTGTTACGCAATTACCCCACAGGAACGATTTTCCCGTCACACACTTAGACAAAAAACAATTGCCAATCTCATCATTCAAACGTTCGATCTCGCATATCCCAGCACTAAGGCGTAGCACCCACGACCGAGCCCGAACGCATGACTTATGCCAGTTTGTCACATTCGCAATCAGACTGACTCTGTCCCATGCAATGATTAATGCCTTTCTTAATTACTAAGTTATCGTTGGAAACGGGGGGCCGATACATGTGTTCCTGGGCTTAATTTATTGACTTTTGTGGCGTGTTTTAGGGGACGGCTGATTGCTTTAGTTTGTTCGCGCGTGCCTTTTAATTTAATTTTGCTTGTTTTTCATTTTTTTTTTATATTAGTAAGTGTCAGTAACTAAACGCCTATAAAGACGTCACTATAAATATCGAAAATGTAAAAAAAATATCCTAATGTTTGTATTAACTAATTATAAACAAGTTAGATTTTCCTTAAAGATATGCTGCTCCTAATGATAGATAGATGATTTTCGTTCACCTAGGACATGCTGAGACAAAATAATTGTGTAACCACTTTTAACTACTCATATCAATAAAAAATGCCGGCTATTAATTAACTAAGTTTACTAGTATTGAACCACTTATCCAACATTTTTAATCTTATGTTCATGGTCGAATGCAATCTTTCAGTACGCCCAAAGATTTTCCTCCACATCATGATAAATGACCAAAAATCTCGTGCCCAATCTGCATAATAACAAAATTCTTACATAAAAATTGCGTCTTAAAACCGTCACCTTAAGCTTAATACACACGCGCGTCACGTTTCGCGCTCATTTGGAGGCGTTCATCGATCGGAGACAAAGCCTCGCCAGCCCCGATAAACGAATTAAGGAAATGGGAGATTTTTTATCTGGGCCGTGGGGGGTGGGGCACGACACGCGTCGTAAAACGCAGCAATACTTTCTTATGCAAAGTCCCTCCGCGCCGATAATTAGGTGAGCTTCGTCGGTGTGTGTGCGCCTTTATGCGAGTGTTTTGTTTTTAATTTTTAGAGGGGTGACGTGTTTTGTAAGGTTCCCGATTAGAAGCGTGTTCGATGTTTGAAATTTTGGAAGACGAAAATATTTGGCATCGAAAATAACTTACTGTTACACATTTTGAAGCAGTGTTTTACTCAAAAAAAATAATGATGTTCTGATCACTAATCAGAGGGCAATTCTCGTATTTTTAATCCCTACATTTTTGATATTAATTGTTGTTTTGATTCGAGATTGTGATTAGATTTTGAATTTTTTTACTACGGGACTTGCCTTCAGTGATTTAAAAAAAAAGTTATAATTAACTCATCTATACATGAGCAAAGGAAATCGAATATCGGCATTCACATACAAAAAATAAATAAAAAGTAATTCAACACAAACGAGTCTACATAAAAATCGCGACATAAACATTAAACATGTAACTGCGCAACATTTCAGTAATATCGCGGCACGAGATACTTAGATATCACGGTACGAGTACGACATAGATACGAATTACAATCGTTTGCAAATGAACGAGCGAGCGACGACTGTCTTGCACATGTCTTCACTTAGTCCAACAAGTCTTGATACTTTTCATTTACTCATTAACGGTGCGGTATGAAAATTATATTAAGGCCTGTTATTTCAAACGGTTGTTGGTTAACAATAAAAACGTACGTCAAATAATAATGATTGACGGTAATCATTATTATTTGACGTGTGTCAAGGTCGTAAAACAACTCGCCCTTACACACGTCTTTTTTTTTTTCAAAATGAGAAATCTTTGCATGTCCATCTTCCAGAGAGGAGGAATAAGCGGGTATGATGATTTGCGAATATCTACAAACGACACCCTACTGCAGATTTTTTTTTCATCTTCATGCTTTCCAAGTAATCAAATCAAGCAAAATGTATTACAGGATTGAAAAGAAAAAACGCTCCACAGTGTGTTGTTTTAAGACCCTATGTCAATATTTAAAATACATGTAAATCTAATAATAGCTTGTAAAATAACTAAATAAGGAAGCCGTTGAGCACCGCCCAAAATCTAAATTAACTATATTAATTATCTAAAAAACCACAACCTTAAAATTAAATGTGTTTCCATTAAGAACTAAGCACCAGCGTAATATGTAATGCTGCAAAAAAAAGTTAAGGAATGTCTTAACTATCTTAAAGTATCAAGAATCACCGCCTACACATAACACTTTTAATTTACCCTCCTTAAAAAAGGGAGGGCAGCGGTGTTTTCGGCCCTAGCCGTGTGTGGAGGTACCCCCCTCCCAAAGGGGGGGCGTTAATCAAGACACGCAATCTTCGGCGAACCCTTAAAAACTTTAAAACTCATCGCCGCCTTGCGATGTATATGTACGTTTACATTTGTATATGTTTACATCTGTACACGTTTACATGTGTACCTTCCTACATGTTTACATTTTTTTGTGAAGTTTGGCGATGACTTTAATTTGCAGTGGCACGATCTTAGTTGTCTTTTATTTAGGTTGAGGTTTATTAAGGTTTTGATGTAAATCTGTATACCTACTGCTAGAGCTTGGTAATTATGTAATTAGTAACAGCGAACTTGCGATAGGCTGCTGTGTAAGAAATTGGTCAAGCAATATAAATACTGACTTCTAAAAGTTATTTCACTAAGGGCTGATTTTTCAATCGTCAGATAAATTTTATTCATGGAACAAAATTGTTGTTTGACAGATTTTGCATGGAACATGGAACTGTCAAAAATTCAAAATTTGCCCTCGGATAAAATTATTTGGTGTTGGAAAAATCAGCCCTAAACCAAAACAAAACAAATGTTCGTTTAAAATACATGAAGCGATTTAAAAATTTAAGGAATTAAAGTATAACCATTTGGTCAATAATAGTATTGATTAATTAACCCATCCTCATTAAAGAAATTCAATGCTATCAACTTCCATATGGATGTAGGTAGGTACTAAGATTAACTACAGCGGCCTCCAAAAGTTAGTTGACATTTTTCCACTTCAGCTGTGATGCCACATTATGATTTGAAATGATCCAGTGATCAAGTGATCAGTGTTTTTTCAAATAGGTACTTAATTTTAAGTAAAAGTTTTAGACGTTACAATATTTACTGTGCCTCAATCTCCTTGTACAGACGCCAGCACATCAAGCTACCCGAAACTGTCAAATTTTCCCAATCAACATTGAACCTTATGCTTTAGCGACAAAGTTGAAAATCTATTAAAGAAATTTGACAGATTGTAGTAGCTTGATGTGCTGGCGTTTGTACAATAATGAATGATACCCTCCCGAACCATTTTGTTTGCCAAACTCCTCAGATTGTGGAGTGTCACTCAAGCTCTTGATTTTCGTTGGGTCACCGCTTGTGACCACTGCTCAAATTACCCATACAATCGTTAAGAATACAGACGATTTGAACCCCTCTCTTTGCATTAACAAAGATTTTTCTGTTTCGATAACAATTTTCAGAAATAATTAATTAGCTTAAAACTAAATTTAGGGATAAAAAGTTAATAATGAAATATTAATTCGACTAAGGGAGAATTATGCCAAACTTTTATACCTAGAATAAGTCTTATCCTGAAAATAAATTTTGAAGTTTTGACAGATTATCCATACAAAAACTGTCAGACGTCAATTTTATTCCACGGATAAAAGACAACTAACTGACTTTGGTAAAATCGGCCAGATAACTTTATGCGCAGATTAAATAATTACAGTTTGACATATCCTCCATACAAAAGCTGTCAAACCGCAATGGTAATTCCTCAGATAAAAGTTATCTGACTATTAAAAAATCGGCCATTAATTGATTTAAACAGTTTTGAAATATAAGGAAATACAAAGTTTTTTTTGTATTTATTCTAATCTATTTTCTTGATCAGGCTTAAGTAAACAATAATAAATGACTTAATTAGTAAAGTCAGGGAAAATAATTGTTAAGTAAATTGACGACCAACTTGAATTGTCCGTATATTCAAATTACAACTGCCATTCTTGACAGTTTAATAAAAATAAGACGGAAAATTCACGGAGGCTGTAACTTTGCTAAATAACTAAGTAATTGCCTAGGCAATTCAAAAATGGCAATTGGATCTTGTGGTGTCTAGACACCACAAGATCTACATTAAGTCGAACTGTATCATGGAAGATTTTTATCGTTCTAATTTTTTATTTATAAGAATGCACACTTGCTTTTCCAATTCACTTTAGACATTGATTGGTCGATATTGGCTTTACTTGCCATAGTAAAAAATTGTATATAATAGTTTATCTAATTTCCCTGAATGAACATTCAGCTAACGAAACAAAAGAGGAGATAGATAGAATATTAAAAAACAAGAAAAGGCTACAATCGCATTGAAAACTCCTAATGACGCATAACATCATTTGATAATGATGTCTACGTCGTTGTGATGTTTGTTTTGTATGTGGTGTGGTGTGTGAGCTTCACAACAGTAGGCCAATCCCGTAATTAAAAAAGTTCAAAATCTAGTCGCAATTTCATCTCGGCGAAAATCAATGTCAATAACTTGTCAAAAGTGTAGGGAATTTAGAGGTATTTTTGACACAATATTGAGACAATAATAATTGTCCCTCAGAACTACTCAACAACAAAAAAAAACAAAACACGATCACAAATATTCTATTCCAAATTCAAAATACGGAACGCATCATAAAAAATGAAACCTATCAAATCGCACATCCTACGGTGAATAGTTCATTAACTTCCTTACATGTGTGTGCATCTATTAGTCATATTACCATGCGCATGTGCGCGTACACAAACAGGGGGTTTTAATTTTAGGGGGTTCTTTAATGACACTTCTTCGCATCGATTTTAGCATTTTACGAAGGGTTCTGCTTTTGTTTTGCGTTATTGATTCGAGTTTTTTTTTTCTTTACAAATAGAAGAGTGCGTGCATACGTGCTGAGCTTGCATGCACACATAGGGGATGTCGGATGTGGAGGAAATTAATGTGACGTCATCGATTTTTTTTGTGAACTTTGCTTTTTAGGGCTAAGCGGTTTTGAAGTATGGGTTATTGAAAAAGTCGTTTGATGGCACACACAATAGGTTTTTAATAAACTTTAAAGTTTGTAAAACGAAATGAAAGATAATCAATTTAGAGTTATCAACTAGCTCTATAATAGAAGAAAGAAAGAAGAAAGAAAGAAAATACGTTTATTTGCGGAATAATAAATGAATAATAAGTATCGTTTACAACTGAGTAAAATATAATCAGTAGGTAATAGCTCCTATATTATTGAGGCATTGTAATAAACAATGATAAAAATATATGGTTAACAGTCTAGTATAAAACAGTGATAAACATGATCAACTAAATGATCCACATAAGTCGCAATCAACTGGACGTCATAAATTTTCCAACAAAGGTCTGAATTCTCATGAGTCTTCTTTTCGTCAAGTACCTACTGATAAGCATTTTTTATTTACAAAGGCATGACCATAAACCTAACTTAGTACTAGATAATATTGAAAGAATATAACGAACATAGGTATAAGAATGTTAATGAACAGTAACGTGTTCCTAAAATACTTTTTCTACGTGTTCTATGTATTTATTTTGCTCTGAGCAATACCAACAAAAAGCTTTATGATTCTAAAAATAATGGCCAAGATACAAAACGGATGTTTGCACAATCTAGGCACTAGTCGCATTACCTCATTATCTTACACACAAAGTAAACAAAGGCACGAAACGCAAAATACGCGATACACATTAACAAAGCAAAAAAAAATTAACACAAATTAAAGAAACGAATAACTGGATGAAGACGCGCCAATGAAAGGGGCAAAGTCGCCCCCCTGAACACCCCCTAAAAAATTTAATTCATCACCGCCGTTGAGACATATCTCCTTCTTGTCCCTTCCCCTTTCTTCCACCATTCTTTGCTTTCTCGCAAGGTTTTTCCGAGAGCAAGACCGGCTACTCATCCTGTATAATATCTTTTCACAACCTTCACTGCGATTCCATACCCTACTTTCTGCCACCGAAAGTTGAATTTCGACTGGACTCAAATCACACTTAGGACTTTTGTAGTAATTTAATACACAGCCCGTTTCATTCGTTCGCATTGAAAGCTTAAAACAAATAAACCTACAGTGAGTGCGATAAGGTTTTCTTGATGTCGGTAGGTGATCAAAAGGCGGTATGTCTTATCTTAGGTTAGTACAGAACGCATCATTAGGCTTTTGTAGAGCTCACATCGAGATCTGAGAGCAATTACGGTGAGATGTTGTGATGCCTTTGTGTCGAGGTCTTGACTGAGATCATTTTGTTCAGTGAATTAAATAACAAAATGGTGAATTAAATAAGTCATTAATATCTTACCTTATGACTGCATGATGTATTTGTATACCCATATGGTGAAAAAAAAAACAAAATGAAAAAAAAAAAATTATGTTGACTTAGACAACATAAAAAAACATACATAACATAGTTAACTGTTCGTGTTCTTTATGAGAATACAATTCTATAAACCGAAAATAGTTTATAACTTATGTCATCTGCCTTGCCTTTTCCCAACTATGTTGGGGTCGGCTTCCAGTTTGCTCTTGACTCTATTCTAGGTCAGAGATGACAGAGACAAAGTCTAAATAAAAATATAATGAAAAAAAAACTTAATTATTATTATCTATAGTGCGTGCGTGTATCTGTACGATGTGGGTGTCCTTAAATGTGTGTGATGATGTGTGAATTTCTATGTACCATCGAGCAAACTTACATCTGCCTAATTTGCCCAAGGGAACAAAATCCCGTGTACACGATGACCACATCTGTTAGCAAGCGTTACTATAGCGGCCGAGCACTGCAAGCAAGAATAGCCCTTACGGTGTATAGATGTAAGTTTCCTCGATGGTGGCAATATTTCTAATTACAAACTTTTCCTGAGGACCTATTGTTCTAATCTTACTGTTAGTAAAGTGAGTGCCTGTGGAGACGGACGTATATAGAGTGTCAGCAACAGTTATCTTAAAGAAAATCCTGCAATAAAATGGAAGCAGTTTTACGCAGTAATAAAGGGACTTTAACGGTAGTAATCATCATTATCAACTTTCATTACTTGAGAACATTATTTCCTAAATTAGATATAAGACTCCCTGGATTTGTCTCTGTTTCAAAACTTTACCTAACTTCAGCAGTGCGATGCTGTAACCATCTCATCGTGAAAACTTAGGTGAAGTGAGCGTGGAGTGAGCTGTCAATAGTGTCAATTCCTAGCAAAAACAAACTCACTTCACCTAAGTTTTCACGGTGAGATTTAACAGAATCGACCGGCAGCTTCGAATATATCATTATTTGAAGATAATTTACGTAAAATGAATAATAATGAATCTTCGCAATAAAATGGCACTAAAACATATTTTCTCTACTTTCCTACCCCCTAAATCCCTTTTCTTTCAGCCCCCTTGCGACCCAAAAATCCCTTTACATCATTAAGTTCTCACCGGAAGTCGTCCTCACGTCCTTCAGTAGCCGCTCAAACCATTATTGGTTGACCATGACCCTCATAACATCAAAGGACCGGAGCTTTCTAAGATAAATAAGATATTTCTACTCAGCGCAGAGGTATAAGGGATATTGTACTTACATTTAAAAAAAAGTGGCACTCCAGCAGTGCGATTCTGTAACTATCTCACCGTGAAAACTTAGGTGAAGTGAGCGTGGAGTGAGCTGTCAATAGTGTCAATTTCTAGCAAATACAAACTCACTTCACTTAAGTTTTCACGGTGAGATTTATACAGAATCGATCGGCAGGAGTGCCGACAGAAGTGAAAACAAAACACAAACAGAATAATTTGTCATCACTCATTGACATATCGGATATACATTAAAACCGAGTACGTCCCGAGGACAGCCGAACACATCCGTAGCGGTATCGGTAACGGTAACAGTGGCGCGAGTTCAATAGTTTTTTTCCGAATGCCGAAGTTTTTACTTCAACAAGGGTTGGGATGTCTTTACACGTAATAAAATCCATCGACAATTTTCATTTATGTCATTATGATAAAGGTCTAAGATAGATTTTTTCTACAGCAATAAACCGGTCACGAGGGCCCTTTCATTACAATTTTCATTTATTTATAATTAGCTTTTGCCCGCGGCTTTGCTCGCGTTAATTTAGAATTTGACAATCAATTCGGGTTGTACTCTGCGACACGAGGCGCCATCTATTATCATAATAACGTTATTGTTATTTTCCTCGGAAACAGCACTTTTTTTCGGTATGAAAGGTACCTTATGTCCGTTTCTGTACACCTGACAACGTTTATACAAAATTTCATGATGATCGGTTCAGTGGTTTAGGCGTGAAAAGTTTAACAAACAAATAAACTTACTTTCGCATTTATAATATTGGTTAGAATTATATACTTTATTGTACACCACAAAAATACATAGTAAAAAAAAATTATCAAATACTACAAAATATGCAATGGGCAGCCTTTTTGAGAATACTAATACTAATATCAAACCTTTCTGAATATCAATGGTAAATGATTTGATTTCCAAAACCTATTATAAAAGTGCCTATTTATTCTAAACTAGCAGCGTCCCACGGTTTCACCCGCATAAGTATCGACCCCGTGGGAATATCGGGATCAAAACTATTCTATGTCCTTCCCCGGGATGCAACCTATCTCTATGCCAAATTTTAACGAAATCCGTTCAGTGGTTTAGGCGTGAAAAGGTTACATACAGACAGACAGAGCTATTTTTATAATTTTAATTTTATTTTCAGCCAAAAGACATCGTATTACAAAACAGATTTTCGAAATATCAAGTGACGCTTTGAAGTCCCAAAAATAAAATATCAATGTCAACAAACTCGAAACTTTACACAAACTAAAAGTTCGAAGCCGAAACTTTTCACCACCGCATTATTTTTACATAATACGGAGAGGAGACATGTTAAAATCAAAATCAAATAGAAAATGTGTCGATACCGCTGTCTTTACCAGGCTCTTATCGGAGAAAACCGCTTTCAATTAACCAGTAAATAACGCTTATGTACTTACTAACTCTTCACATAATGAGTTAATAACACAACACTTACACACGCGCGTTACAAATGGAAAATCGTCGACACACACATAAAGTTCACTCACACATTGACAGGATTCCGCGGCTGTACATAAAACGCGTCTTTCTTCTTGTATTCTTAATTAGCGTGTCGTATGCCCCGTCTCGTTCTCGCACGGAGTGTTAATTAGAAGGGCGTCCCTTTCGCGCTTTCTTAATACATTCTTCCTCTCCGCGGTGTTTCTTTACGTTTTTATTTGTGTGCGTGTCTGTGTGCGGTGGTGTTTAATTTACATGTACTTGTATGTCAGTGTACAGCCGAAAGGAAAAGTGGTTGAGCAACGGCGATGACGGAAAAGGGATGTTTGGTAACAATATGCAGTATTGACGGACTGTGGACGCCTGTTGCGTTATTTTTTTTTTACTTTAGTACTAGTTTGTTAGTATTTCTTTGTTTATCAATATCTACTTAAACATAGTAACTTAACAATAAAAAATACAATTGCATTTTCCGACTTCTTACAAGATTATAATCTTAGTAGAAAAGAAAAGTTTAGTTTAAAATTTGGGTCTAGAATATAGGATTTTTTTCAGGATCGAATGCACGTTACTTGTAAAGTAAATTATATGCCTGAGACCTGTGTTTCGTCTGGGCTCAGTGATTCGTCAACTTGTGACAACTATCACCCCTCCTGCACCGCGCAGCTACCTCAGGCAACGTCTCAGTTAAGCGGTTGGCCTATAGTTAACCTTTTTACTTAAAACTTCCAATCTAATACAAAGAATTTACACCAAAAAAATCTCAAAAGCAATAAGATCCAGTTGCGCCGCCTCCTGTACCGGGTGTTTTATACGAATGTGGGTATGCGCGAAAGGGTGTCAGCGGCGCGGGGCACTCCCTGCGCGGGGTGAGGGGGGTGGGTACGTACACATAAACACTTATAAAAGTTTTTTGACAACAACCTCCCTTCACCCCCCGTTTACCCCTCGAATTCGCTAATTTATGTTGCTTTTTTAATCAATACCGGGGTGTGTACGAGTTATAGGTTCCATCGACTCTTGTTGGATTGTCTCGAGACAGTTTTCTTGGCGCTTACGTCATTACGCTTCTGGTTGGGCGTAATGACGTATTTGTGAGTGGGATATTGACTTGGAATAAGCGATGATATATTTGAAATATGACAAGTATGGATGAATGAAAATGTTGTACAGTGTGTGGTACTTTGTTTCGTTTGCCTTTAATTTCAATGAACCGCTAAATAAGAAGTTCAGGATATTGTTCTGCTGTGAGCAAACTCTAATTTCTGTTCATTTCTCTTTTGTTAGAGGACACAATACAAGTCTCAAGTGTATGTTTGACCGGAAGATTTGTAATGCAACATGTTTTTTTTATGCAAATTCGTTCTCTATGAGTGTTAGTTGTCAACAATTACTTCTTTATTTATAAACGTTGCTTAAGGATAAATAATGATTAGCGACTGTTTGTAACATACATTTTTGACATTTGAACCTTGATTTCTTAAATTTAAGCATCGTTTATAAATAAACTCCCTAAGTGTTTAGATAGCAAATTTTTATTATCTACTAAATTTAAAGGAAATATTTTATTTTAAGACTAATTAATTATACCTATAAATTCACAAACATTTTTTATTTATTGAAAATATTAACAACTTAAAAAAATATGACAGCAATAAAGCAAAATTAATCATCCTCAAGTACCTCACCACCTCATATTCCCAAAACATAATAATCCTGCAAACCTTCGCGCCAATAAACGTAACGAGATAAGCGCGTATCACGGAATATATCACGACTCACCTACTTAAGTCGTCAATCTCATCCTGAAAAATAAATTTATATCGCAATTTTCCGTTTCGGCAACCGCCTGTACTTACGTGTGACGAAAAATCCGAATTTCAAACAACCTGTACCTTGCCGTTGCGCAACTCGAATTTAGAACATTTTGTTCCTTCAAAATTCAAATTCAACGGCATGTGGACGTTGGTAACATACTCTTAAACAAACTTATCCCTACGTTATGTTAAAAGAATTTCAGCTCAATTTATTGAGGAATAAGGTTGATAGTATGTGCAAGCGTATTTGGTTTTCCTGTAGGCATGCGGCGTGATGGATGGCTTGTGTCACGCATGACGTCTTTGTCACGCTGCTTCACGTGGATGAGTGACGTGGTATTAATACTTTATTTGCGGATTTCTGGTTGCGACGTTTTATTTTATTTAAGGACGTTGAATCAAAGGGGATGGAGCACGTGAATTAATCAAATATGGAAAAGAGGAAAACCATGAATCTAACAAACGAAAAGTACGTAAAGCAAAGACGTGAATGAGGAAAATGTTGATATCTCTTAGAATTTCGGTTACCAACTTTAGAAGACCTTTTTTTTTTTTTTTAGAATACCTAGACACAAATTGTCTTCTTGGGCTACAGTTACTTACCTTATACTAAGAACTCCTTCAGAGAAGCAGGAATCATTCATAGCCCATCCCATCCACTGCCGAATACTGAATCCCGACCAGAATAAGGCTCTCGTGTAGATTACAGAACAGCTCGGACTACCGGGACTAAACAAAAGGTCATCTCCGGCCGTATTAAAAACCTGGTCATAATCATAATCATAATCATAATCATCAAAGGAAAGGAGGTTTGGTCTGCAAAGGTTAGTTGCAGGATTGGTAGCCAGGATGCCCATGTAACTATTGACCATCATAATTTATCTTGGGCCAAGTAGTTTAAATGAAACTGCCCACTAACAAGCTATCCCTAAAATTCAGATAAAATAAACATCTAAATCATAACTAGAAATTTTGATACTACTTAGGGCTGATTTACCAAAGCCGGATATCTTTTATCCGTGGAATAAAATTGACGTCTGACAGTTCTAGTATGGAAAAGCTGTCAAAAATTCAAAATTTATTCTCAGGACAACAAGATTTCTAGGTATAAAAGTGGGGTGGAATGCGCCCTTAATATTATAAATGTGAAAGTTTGTGAAGATGTTTGCATGTTCGTTACTCAATCACACGTAAACCGTTGAACAAAACAGACTTAGATAAAATTTGGTATAAAGATAGTTTGAGTTCCGGGAAAGGACATAGGATAGTTTTTATCCCGATATTCCCACGGGATCGTAACTTAAGCGGGTGAAACAGCGGGGCGCTGCTAGTAACTTTATAAGTTATTGACACTAGATACTTAATTTAAATCACTAACTAACATACAAAAATAAAGGACACTTAGGCGTCGAAGTACTCGTCCGCTGTCATCCGAAACGTGTCCAGAAAAAAAAAACTGGCAGCATAGCTAATATCTATGACCACTTTTTTTTCTGCTCCTATGAGATAGGTCTACACTACACATAAGTAAATAAATACAAAAACATAGGACACTTAGGCGCCGAAGTACTCGTTCGCATCGCTGTCATCCGGAAACGTGCCCTTAAGACTCGCAGCATAGCTAATATCTATGACCTTTTTTTTCTGCCCCTATGAGCTGGGTCTACACTACACATAAGTAAATAAATACAAAAACATAGGACACTTAGGCGTCGAAGTACACGTTCGCATCGCTGTCATCCGAAAACGTGCCCTTAAGACTCGCAGCATAGCTAATATCTATGACCTTTTTTTTCTGCCCCTATGAGCTGGGTCTACACTACACATAAGTAAATAAATACAAAAACATAGGACACTTAGGCGTCGAAGTACTCGTTCACATCGCTGTCATCCGAAAACGTGCCCAGAAAGAAGACTGGCAGCATAGCTAATATCTATGACCACTTTTTTTTTTCTGCTCCTATGAGCTGGGTCTACACTACACACAAGTTGTGATTAAGGCTGAGCATACAACATAATAATTACCAGAAAACACGTCATAAGTCTTGTAGTAGCGATATAAGGCACAATTACAAATACCGTTGGGCTACACCCTTGACGTGCTCTCATTAGGAAGGCACTCCACTAGTCGCCAATTAATTGGATATTTTTCTCTTATTCATTATATTTTTTATCAAGGATTTGGGACAGGAATAAGAAAGATTTTACAACAAGTGCACAAAACAAACCATTTTTATCCGAGACTTTTAGCAGCACGAGCCGAAGGCGAGGGCTGATAGTAATGCCGAGGATCAAAATGGTTTTGTGGACGAGTTATAAACTCTGCTTTTCACTTCGATTGCGAGGAAATAAAACAGTAGTATAACATAACATTTTCAAAGTAAAATTAGAACAGTTTTGAATACCGAAGGAAATTGTTTTTCTGTTCTCCAATTTACAAAATTATCGTAAACTTTGAGATATTTTTCCCGAGACTTTGGCGGTAATATCTGTTGCACAACTCTCTGTGCGTTCATTTCCATAAGCGTATTAGTAGAGACTAGGGATGTTACGGAGCTTCGGTTCCGATTCCGAAAAGTCGGAACTTCCGATTAATTTTACACCTCCGATTCCGATTTCGGTTCCGATAATTTTGAATCGGAGTTAGACCGGAGTTCGAAACGCAGCGATACACGTGACTAGAGCGCCTACAAACAAGTTTTCACGTGTCGCCAGGGTAATGTTTATTTATTTCATACACGCTCGCGCTCGAAGTCTCAGTTTATTGTTTTGTTTGTGGATGTTAGAAGAAAGTAGAAGAAAGATGTTTTAAGGAAAGGCCCCTTAACACATCTTTCTTCTACTTCCACCCCGGTTCCGGCTCCGATTCCGGTTCCGAATCCGGTTCCGATTCCGATGAATCAAATTTAAAACCTCCGATTCCGGTTCCGGTTCCGATAAAACGACATCCGTAACATCTCTAGTAGAGACTGTTAAATCCTCTTCTTCACTGGACATTTTTAACAATTTTAGCAAATTGAAGAAATTAATAAATGCACGAAAAAAGAACAAGAGCCGTTTCCAGCCGCTTTATTTTTTTTTAAATCTTACGACATTGATATTAGACTGCAGACCTATACAGCCTACTATTAAATTAATTTTGTAATAATTATTTTCTTAAATCAACTAACCTACCGTACTTGAATTAAAATTTTAATATCTATTATATCTTAAAAAACACATAAGGCAAATAAATTAAAGTAAATATTATATAATAACAAATTCTATCTATGAACTTCTTATTGCATTTGGCTGTATGGCTCATTTTCTTTGCCTTAATATAATACATTTATGAGTAGATACGTTAATGCCCTTGTGCACAAAATTCGATTTTGTGCAGCCTATACCCTGCACAAAAAAGCACTTTCAGAGCATGAGAAGTGAAAAGGTTTTGTTATTATTTTGTTTGACAGAAAACGACGATAATAATTATAGGGTTTCTTATCCCCAATTTTATTGAAAGCCACTCTAGTGAGTGAATTTCGCACTTGACCTTGCAAAGTTACGATTTACAGAGATACTCTTAAAACTTATCAATGCTATGCAATGATCTACTATTTTAACAAAAAGAAAGAAAAAATCATATGAATTTTATTGCATCCATTCAAAATTCCTATCATCATCAGGTCATCAATCTACCAGCTAGATGCTTAGCTTAGAAGAATCGGGTGAACTAATCTATACTATTATTATAAAGAGGTGAAATTGAAGAATAAAAGTAGAATGTCACTTGGTCTAGACCCTCAGGTCCTTAAATCAAAACCCAGAACCACTTGTGGTGTACAGCTTTAAAACTACAACAGCACCTATCAATTAATAAACATATCAAGCTCATAGTAGCGATGTAAAAGTCACAATTACAACTACCGTTACAACCACACCCAGACGTATCTGCTCTCATTAAGCATAGTGCACACGACAGCAGCCTGAATCGGCCACTAACTCAACCCGCGCCCGGGGGCCCGCAGCGAACGTGTAATACTGGCACATAAATCTGTTGTATCGGCCATTTTGAGCTGGTTTAAGAGCTTTTTGTGTAGTGTGCTCTTGGGTTTATGAAGTGATGTATAGATAAAGTGGTGTTTGTTTTTTATTTGGGGAGTTATTGGATTTTCTATTGGGCAGAAACAGGAGAGTTCTGCTGATCAAAACATTCAACTGGGCCAGACTAGAACCCAGCTGGTAAAGATCGGTCGATCGGTTTTCGGTCAAGCCACTGACAAAGAAGGAGGGCTCAACTTGTGAGAGGGTTATGTTGAACTGCTGCTCAATCCACTGAATGGTATTACATCGACTTGATTGATTATTTAAAAGCTAGTCAGTAAGTTAATGACCAATTTCATTCATCTACCACCTTATAGACAAAAGAAATGGTCTCTTGATTATGAACATGAAGAGATAATGCCGATAGTACGTAACCATTAAATAAAATCGAAGTATTCCTTACAAAATAGAACTATCTTAACACAGAAGTGAAGATGCCAGAGCCTTATAAGGCTACCAATGCCCACATTCCACACACAACATACCCAATCAAGCGCACTCATCGCTTTACAGCGCATGCAAGCCCATATTAACTGATAATAGGCAATAAATAATACCAACCACTCAGCAGCTTCATCGCTTGACGACCGGCACCGATTGTTTACGCGATTACTATCTCAGAAACTGGGATTTAGTTGCGATTATATCTAGTCTTAAGGCATTTAAGTTTATTGATTGTAATAAGAAAGCTGGTCGTTTTATTCACACTGTTATAGTTGGGGTATAATTTTCTTGAGAATATTCTTCCTTGATCTTGTGGAAGTGAAGGATTATTGAAGTTCTATTTTGATTTCAGGGCTTACGAGAGGAATGGAAGAATAACTAAGAAGAAAACGAAATGCTGCTTTCACATGTCACATAGGTATACCAGAATAGGAACCGTGACGCTGATCATTAAGTTCTTAATTGGGGGACAATGTTAAAACTATAAGCCAATGATACATTCAAAATAAGCCATTCATGTTGGCCCCACATATTCCTTGGTGATTATATGCAGAGTAAAATAATTTTCATCTAGATGGACTATTGAGGTATGTACATTCATAGAGAAATGAGATACCCAAAGCGGACAAACATCTTACAAAGTGCTCAAAACAACAGACCTAAGAAATATTCCGGTCACGATGATGAGATCCGTCTTGGCTTGACATGGTGATGGTATGGTAGGTGGAGCAGAGCTCTAACGGAATGCTTGACGAGAGACAGTAGAAGGAGCGTTGGAAGACCGACGGCCAGGTGGGTGGACGACCTACAGAAGATCGCGGAGAAGACCTGGATGAGACTGGCACAAACCAGAGAATTATGACACAAAAGGAAAAAGGCTCATAATAAGCAGTGAAGACTGTCGATGATCACGATGGTGAGATCCTGCGTATTCAAAACCAAATCGATGTGTGCAGCAAATCACTAACGAAGCTTCTAATTTCCTGTAGACTTCTACAACAAGTTTAAAAACAAGAAGCCTTTAATTAATAATCTATAACATCTCCATACATATTCTATGTATAACATGGTATCGCGTGGCAGGTTAATTGCATATTAATCGTGCCGGAATCCGGGCCTGCTTAACAGTAATTATTGCCTGCACTCATATTGTGGCACACCCCAGCCCAGTACGTGAGAAACGTTGATTAGTAGCTTCAATCTAATAGATATATGGCTTATCGATATCTAGGCTTGGAAAACATGGGGAAACAGGTAGTTCAGTTAGAAATAAAAGGGGGATATTGAAAAATATCGTGTAATCTAACTGACCGCTTGAAGCACCGTTGAGAATAGGACGCATGGTAGTTTTAAATAGAAGTTCAGTACCCAGACCTTCAACCTCGTTGTGTAATACACTATCAATCACAATCTGGATCATTTTAAAGGATATTGTTAATCCATTGCTTTATATTTTCGAAAAATTTGTCTGTTCAACCACGTTAATAACGCAATGAATGTTGTTGAACCGTCAAAATTAAACCATTACTACTGATAGTGTGTTACGTGTTACGTAACAAACTACAAACTCAAACAGGAGGCTAATTACTACTCAAATATATCTTGACGACAGCCCAGAGCCCTTATTTTGTAATTGCACAATTCAGTCCACTAGTTTTGGCAGTTTTTGAAGTGAAAAGTTCTTTAGGCGCGTTGGGCATTTTTTGAGATGGGAAAATTCCATTGAACTCGCGCCACTGTTACCGTAAGGGACACCGCGCGTGTTTTGTTTATAAGAAGATTTAAAAAATACCCGCTTCGGATATATTCGGTTGTCCTCGGGATGTACTCGGTTTTAATGTACGAGTATATCCGATATGGTCAGTGAGTGATGGCAAAGTATTATAATATTTGTGTTTTGTTTTCACTTCTGTCGACACTCCCGGAGTGCCCCTGTTTTTTTTTATTACGGGATATCTGACTTAAGCCTAAGACTTAAGTTGCAAACAGATGGTCATCATAAAAACTACTCGGAGGAAAAATATATTTGTCACTTTTTAGGTTTTTCCTAGTGTAGGTTGCATCTGCATCCCTTAGCAGTTGCTGGCCAAGCGCACTACCACAGTACCAATAATCGCAAAAGTCCCAAAAATTTATTTACAACAAAATACCTTCGCCACTACAATAACGTCTCTCGCGCAGATATTGATAACACACTCTCGTCTTGAAGTGGCAGGTATTTTAATAGGAGCCCCGGTTAGTCACGTTGGCGGCCATATTGCGCGCGCGTGCGCACCCTAACCGCACTGGTTATTGAACCTTTACGGTACTGTTTATTAATTAAACTCGTGATTGTTTAATCGCATCTTGTGGGGTGGTGAAATGGATTTCACGTGTGGTGGACTGCTTGACTGAAAGATCTGTTTGAGTTGGGATCGTGTCGTCTCAATTTCGTGCTAGTGTTTAGCCTAAATTCCATTACCAGAAATGTCTGGATCTATCTTGCCCTGTGCTAGTGCATTGAGTCAATATTTATCTTCCCCTACCACTTTGTGAATGCATCGTCGTGGGCAGTAACGCAAGACATCATATCAGCAAGCCTAGTAAGGGTCTAAACAAACGGACTGTATTTGAACTGCATGCCAGCTGCAAATTCGCAGATTGGATGCAGTTGTCATAGTGAACTGCATCTAAACTACGATGTTACAGCTAAAATGCAGTTCGTCTGTGTAGACCGTGACACTGGCCAATTGATGTGATTAAGAAGTATTTTGCCATACCTAAATTCTAGAGCCAACAATTTCTATAACTGTGCTATCACTCATTTTTGAGAATGCTGGTTAGTTAATCTTTAATTGGTGACTATGCAAGTCCAAGGCTAATTTTATGATACATTGGATATAGAAACTGTTGGTAAACCTTTTTATTAATAAACTAGCTGCACCCCGCGGTTTTACCCGCATAAGTCTCAATCCCGTGGGAATATCGGGATTAAAAGCATTTCTATAACCTATGTTCAAACCCAGGACATGGTTTACCCATGTGCCTAATTTCATCCAAATCAGTTCAGCTGTTTTAGCATGAAAGCATAATAAACAAATATACAACAAAATCAAATATTTTCTCTAGATAAGTAAAAACGTAGTAGGTATTTTGAAGAACGTAAATCCCATCTAGGGTACATGAATGGTACATAACGTCTTTAATTAGTTATCTGGTTCCTATAAGTTTGATTAGTGCTTTAGTTATAAATGATAATGACACATAAAGCATAAGCAACGAAAAAACAAGATTTCACTTATAAAATCGTACGTAGACTTCCTACCTCCGTACCTCCAACAAATATCAGAATAAAACTTCTATAACAGACTATGTAAACGTTTACGATCGCAGAACGTTCTGGAAAGTTTGTGAGGGACATAAAAACAAGGACATCACTGAAACGAACACGTTTGCAGATAAGGCTTTATGCAACTGTGTTACACCTACAAATGTGAACTACTTTGTAAGATTTAAAGAAGTACCTAGACTTGTTAAAGTGTTATCTGTAACTATCCTTTTTATTTCTTTACAGGATATGAAAATGTCAAGAAGTATCCAGGGTAACAAAATGTTTGAAAAGCTAGGTATCATGATCTTGATGCAGAAGGCAGAGAACCCAGTGTTTTGCAACAATGAAAATATGTATATGCAGAGGTACAAATTAGGTTACGTTTAAAATT
The DNA here is from genome assembly GCA_927399505.1 of Luperina testacea. NCBI lineage: Eukaryota > Metazoa > Arthropoda > Insecta > Lepidoptera > Noctuidae > Luperina > Luperina testacea. Next base: position 4,997,945 of record OV656774.1, read on the forward strand.
TTTAACATTAAAAGATTCGTTATAGTTGTAATCAAGGTTGATAGCAAGGTACGTCTATGATTACCCAGGATACGCCGAACTTATTCAATTCAACTCATTTATTGCATCAAATATGGTGTAGGTACATGAAGTTCTTATAATAAAATATAATTTTTTTTTTTTTGTTTATTAATGAATTCGTCAAATACGCAGTGATGGAAAGAATCACTCAAATTAGAATATATTTGTATTGGTATGAATAAAATTGCTTCATACAGTGACCTCCAAAAATTATTTGACAGTTTTCCACTTCAGTTGTGATGCCAAATTATGATTTAAAATAAAAAAAATTATCAGGTAATCCTGAGGGATTACTTGATTACAGAATATCTAGGTTCCCAAAAATATATTTTGAATGGACACTGATTTAAAGACTGATTTAAAAAGTTAAGAAAAAAATAGGTTTTTTATAGAAATTTTAAATTCCTCATATCTCGTCTTTATTTCAGTGTCCTTTCAAAATATATAAAACATATATTTGGGAACAGATATTCTGTAATCCAAGAGGAATAAATACATTATTATAATTATTTTGGTATTACGTTAAGTATGAACTACGCATGCTACCTGCTCCTTAATGATATACATGTAAACTATCACATTGTTAAAGACGCCAATTTTTAAAATCAAACAGAAATAGAAACATTTTCCGATCAGATTACCTAACATAATGATACGCCTGCTGTAATACTACAATACACTAAAGGGGCTTTTATGAAACAATGTAAGGCTACTGACTAGTGACTAGTAGATCACCCTCCAGCAGTAAAATTACCTGTTGCTTTTAGTTTACAGTAAGTTACGCAGGATGATATCCGGCTGTTATTATTATAATAATATCTTACATTTGTTTATTTTTACAGGAACAAGAAAACTATTGAAATTTATACGGGACTCGTAAGCAACTCGTTTTGATTTTAGACCTTCTTTATTAGATTACCGCTTCTGATTTTACAGTACGATAGTAAATTGTCTCCTAAGTTTTATTGTTTAAGATAGTTCATAATTTTTGTTGAGATATTATTATATGACATTCTGAAAACAACGTTGACAGTAAAGCTCTTCTTTATTAAAAAAAAACATCGGTATGCTTCCAAATGTTTTCAGTTTGTAAATATTCAATTTGTTATCTGTGGAAAATGCAGTGGGTAGTATATTTGTTAAGTTATTTCCGTTTATTTTTAATATACTACTGTTTACTATCCCTTATGAAAATAAATAAAAATGATGCAAATAAATTTTCCACGTAATTATGACATTTGAAATAATGGACCCAATTCACATTCATCACCTTTAATTCGGAAACCAAGAATCGTAGCCCATAAACCAACACAAGATATCACTGACACCACGCACCAAAAACTAGGCTAAATAACAAAAAGCCCATACGAACAAAGTACTAGCCAATATCCAGTGAACCTGTAAATGGTCAGCGGCCGTACGAGACGCCTCACGATCTCCAGATATATAGTCGGCGCTCGCTCTAAATAAATCACTTCCTACTAGCGATACAATGCTATGAGATTTCTAGTAGCTAGCGATTCATAGAATGGACAAATAGTAGCTTTGAACTTGTATAGCCAGTTTCCGGAAAAGATGTTATTGTAGGATGGACTATAGAGAGAGATATTTTAGATGCTGTACTGGATAAGCAGGTGTAGTGTATCTGTCAGGAAGGATGTTTGATAGCACCAAACGCTATTGTCTATTTTTGATATCTTATAAAATCTCTGCTTTATCGGTCTTCTTTTGGCTTCTCTCTCTCTCTCTCGTTGCCTTCATTTCGATGATGCAGAAGAATACTTAAGCCCTGATTTTGATGTCTTCTAAAATCTGTGCTCTATTGGTCTTCTTTTGTCTTCTCTCTCTCTTTCTCTCGTCGGCTTCATTTCGTTGATGGAGAAGAATGCTTAATCCCTAATTTTGATGTCTTATAAAATCTCTGCTATATTGGTCTTCTTTTATAATATGTCTAATCGGATGTTTTTGTTGAATAAGAAGATTTCATCCCCCTCCCAGTCCTCTTTACGTTTTCTGCATCTCATAAACTTGTCTCATTTTTCCTACCGCAAGTTTTCTTAGCAAGTCTCATTGTCACTTCTACGGCATTCATAGTGTGTACATGTAGCGAGGCCCGTATGAGGCGTGATATATCGCCCCTGTAGCGTTAATAAGCGAACACTGGACTCGTGATCGCCAATAGCGAGAATGAGACTTATGTCACACAAATGCAGAAACTGTGGATATTTTCAGCTTCTAATTCGATTATTTGATCTCTTTATATTTCCTGGTGTCTCTAAGTTACTGGAATAGCCAAAATTGGGCCAAGGTTTGAACGTTTTATTGGGACATTTACGCCGTTTTTTTTGTAAGGAAAAAGAACTCTGATTCAGACTCAAAATCAGCAAGATTCCTAATAAGAGCACCCAAAATTTCACTTTATTTTTACTTCTATAATCTTCCATGAAACTTCGCTATTGTCAGTTCTACAGCATTGCATAGTGTGTATGTGAGGCGACGTCCGTATGAGGCGTGATATATCGCCCCTGTAGCGTTAATAAGCGAACACGAGACTCGTGATCGCCAATAGCGAGAATGCGGACTATGTCACACGAATATTGTGTTTAAATGGAGTGATTTGTGGATCGAAACCAAACATTGGTGGTAGACATAATAGATATTATTGAGCAAAAGAAAAGCCCGTAGGTTAGCAGTTAAAAAAAATTGTTGGTATATTCTGGGTTACTTTAACTACGGCCAAAATTTGGCCATTTTAATTTACCAAGCACTAGAGAAGAAAACAATGGCTTATTTCATGGATGGAAATTCATCTCCAACATTTCACGATGATGACAAGCGATTACTTAGCAATTTTTATTTAGAGCCAGTAGTCAGGCTACTGGCTCTAAATAAAAATTGCTAAGTAATGTTTAGGCATTTCACTGATCCGAAACCTAGGGTTCAATTCAATTCAATTACTAAAAGAACAAAGATGTCCATTGTTATCCCAAATTCGTCTCAGCCAAACCGCACCTGTTACATCTAGGTCACATTCGCGCGAAGTGCCCGTGTTTGGACGCGCTGCGCCGGCGCCGATAAATATACACGTCACAGGACCGTGTACCACAATGACAAAGTTAATTGTACAGCCAACCAACCATAAAACGTGCAACTTCCAACCTTATTTTGTTTAAGTTAAGAGCTGTAGTAATTAACGAGAAATGAAAGTTATATTTCTGCAAGATGTGACAAGATGCTTATAAGGTAATGTTTTTCAGTGCATATTGGACCTTAAAACACACATCCTAAAGATGTAGATGCGGTTTTTGGACTGTAAAATTAATTTGGTAATGATATAAGATCCACACATGAGTGTTTCGTGATCGCCGTGACAAACATTCATTTAACTGATAAAATTTCTTACGTTTGCGTCATCTACCTGTATGGTGGAATGGATTTGTGCAATCTATTTCAATGTGGTAAAGAAGAGCTTTTAATTTTATTAAAGTAACAACTTGCTTCTCATAAACCTGTGTTATTTCGTGTTGGCGAATTTATTTTCTTTGATGCCTATGTATATGAATAAAAATCGGGATACCTAATTGCTTTGCCAAATTGATTTCATACAATAAAGTATTGTACTAAGGAAATAAATTTTGGGACTTCAAGGAATAAGATAATTTAGATTACGTATCCAGTGTATCCAGTTGCCTGACCGCTACAGGAGTTGATGGACAGTCAGCCCAGAATTCGAATTCTGGGCTGACTGTATATAGATTGCCGTTGATACGTTGACAAGAAGAATTAAGATTACAGGTGCCATCGTAATAGTTCTACCAATTACTAACAGGTACTACTTACAATTACCTGCAAATTAGTTAGTAACTACGTAGGCAACAACGTTGTTAATAAAAGTGTACTTCCGTTGTCTATCTAAACTGTGTTTAACGTGATATATTCAACAGATTAAAAAAAGTCGTAATAATATCTAAAGCGTTATGGTTCAACATCCTTCGAACACTTTCTAAAACATCCCGTGCTACAAACATGACGTAAGCACTGACCTTTCGACCTATATAATTTAATAACACGACTATAGTACCCAGTAACCGTATGTTCTAATGAAATCCACTTTCAAAGCAATCTGTAGCCCAGAGGTGTGTATTGTTATCAAACTAATACTATACTCTATACACGTATTGTTTAGAAGTACCGAGATGTACCGAGAGCGATACAGTATTTGAAAACTCAAACCACACAAACACAGACATACACATGACACATACATACGGTGACACACCAAAATTTCACACGAGAGATAGGCTACGTTATATTCATTATATTACTTTTTATTTCGTTTATTTTTTGTTAACTTTACTTTCTTTTTGTTCTCAAGCGATAGTTACTAGCCCAACGTAACTACAAACTAGTTTTCATAAATTAGAAAATGTAAAAATAATAGATGGAGTCCTGGTACCCATACTATAACATTTATATAATCAAAGACTATAAGTTAAATCTTAGCTTGGGTGCCAGAGATAATGATCAGTGACTTCTGCAATATAAAAAACAATATTGTCATAGTATTAACCTATCGTCTTTATGTTAACTGTGGAAATAAAATTATTTATTAATATTACTTTCGTGATGTGTCAATGAAAATTAAAACACCGGGGCCCAACTAGCATCAAAAATCAGATACAAATAAGTGACGTCATAAAATCGATTGCAAATATTTTTGTAAAACTCTGCCACGCTGCGAAAAGGTTGTTTCGAAAGCAAGTGTCTAATATTTTTTACCAAAAGTTCATAAAATCATCATCATATCATAAAATTATCATGATTGTTAATCTTGTTAGGTACTATTTAATTAGTCTAAAATCTTCTATTATTCTTTTACATTCATGACATATAAGTAATTGACATTGGACATCTGACATTGACTATATTTAATTATTTGTAGCAGTATTATTCTAGTTATTTAAATTACATTTATTTATTATTATGACTCTTCCTCGAAGTAATTAAGTGCCCTGTTTTTTTTTTTTTTTTTTTGTTGTCGTTTTATTTTTTTGTATTTTTTAAGTTATAAAATAATGTTAAATATTCGACACAATGTAAAAATTGTTATGAATGAATAAATAAATAAATAAATAAATAAATAAAATAAACGAATAGTAAAATGTACCTAAGCACCTTCCTCATTCGGAAAATCGCCACTCGGCAATTCACCAGTGGTACAACAAAACTACGACAGAGCCCAAAAATACATTCAGCTTTACTACAGCATTACTTGTTGAAAGATACATATTTAAAATTGTAGCTTTAAAAGTCAATCCATTGCGAAAAACGCAGCGAAACAAATCAATAAAAATAAAACCATTTAGCCATTTCGTAACGCACTTTTTCGCAAATCCGGAACTAATGGTCATATCAAGTCTGTTCGTAACAATAATTTATTTTTAAACATTTCAATTATAGACGTAACAAATCTTTTTTCTATCTTTTACCATCTTTCCCTCGCTGTGTTACGAACCTAAGACAGGTTGGTACTACGGCCCTGCATAGGATGATATAATATAGTCTCTAACACGGATATTGCGAGATAATTCCATGTTCCACTTATTTTACACTAGTTTGAAGTCTTGGCTTTGCTTGGACGGAAGTCATGATGGCTTAGAACTATGTAATGAAAGTTTTACCGACAGTAGCTAAAGTTCGCTGTGCGAAGGATTCTGCAGTACTGTGTTTAAACTGTTTTAAGATAATGCCTTTAAATAAGTTTGAAAGTAGTAGTGGTGGTTGTTAAAAATGTAGCAAGCAGTTTTTGGGGTTAACGAGTTAGATCTACATATATTGCAATTTTAGGCGCCTCATAAAGAATTGCATACTGGGAAAGAATAGTAGTCTTACCTTTGTGTACGTCTGTTAGATCCAGAACCACAGACACACAGAATCTACAGACTTCGGGCATAAACTTTCTCATAATATAGATAAGAAACAAGCATTAATCACGATGATGAAATACAGTGAAATAAATAAAAACTATTCGTTCATAATAGGCTTACAATATTGAATAACACGTAAGAAAATACCGAAGAACATGCAAAAAAAGAGCTAACTCTTCCCAAAACGAAAATGAAAACCATCCCACAGTTGATGAAACAATCAACACAGACAGACGAATCAATCCTTTTTCAGCTTCAACATGGATCCAACGCTCTCCAACTAATGATAAAGTCGTAAATCGGGAGCGTAGGCGTGATTGTTTATGAATTCGTTCAATACTGGGTATCCAATTATATTCGCCCGTTGAGCCAAAGTAATCGAGGACCTATTGAAAACACCCTGGAAGCTGTTTGTAACCCTAAATTGTAGCTCGGAACGTGTTTTACTACAAATTTGTAGGTTTCAAATTGCAATGATAGATTAAGGCCTTTTGTTTGTTGAATTGCTGTTAGGGCTTTCATGGTTGGTGGGATCGGTAGAAGCGTTTTATCTAATAACGTACGTAATGTTAATTGTGATAAATTGCTGATCTGCTGGTATTTAACGGGACCTTTTAAAAAGGATAATCATGCAGATAAATATATGAGCGATTTCAAAAAATAAAGCGAAAAGCAATTAAATAATAGAGGAAGAGGAATTGCAAAAGATTCTGTCTTAGAAGAAACATTCGGGACAATATAAACGACCCTGAACTAAGAACTTAAGTGACTTAAAGACGCCACACTAACAACAAATATCAACAACAAAATATAAGTGTACCGTCTAAAAGCTATCAGATATCTGCCAATAAAAGTCAATTTGAAGCCAGTGTACGTCGAACGGTAGCACATTGTTCAGACTTGGAAGCGACTGATGCTATCGAACCAATGATATATGTGTAACGAACCCCACCGAGGTGGTCCTGAACTCCTAGTTTATGTGGAAACTGGAAAAATATGGGGAAATATAAATAGGAGACTGCTTTGTTTTTTTTATCTTAATTAGGTCGATACTTGCTATAAGAAAAAGATAATCAGAGGTAATACGTAACGTAAATACAGGCTGGTGTCCGCAACTCCACGTTAATGCGCGTATTTTGCGGTCGGAAGATAATCATATCATCCACATGAATGATATGATTATCTTTTTTTTTTGTGAAAATTCACCAAAAAGGTTTTGCCTTTTTAGTGACTTTTTAGAACTTCTTGTTTATTTAGAAACAAAAGAACGCCGATGTCCATACAGATATCATTTTGCGCAACTTAAACGAGTCCGTTCGATTTACGTTCGATAATAATAGAGGTATCAAGCATTACTATTAAAGACTTAGTTTGAAACATAACAATATTTTATTGTCACCTTACACCTGTCACATCTATAATAACCTTGCGTAGTTTGGAATGTAACTTAAATTGAATTCAAAGCTTCACTGCAAATATTGTCACTTGTACTGGCTGATAAAGATCAGCTCCAATATAATAATCAACTTTACTCCATAATATACGTAACAAGGGCCAAATCGTTACCGTCTCCAAAACTCTGTTTTTCTTTACTCCCTTTATCTTCTCTCTAATAGAAATTTTATATTGATTTATATTGCTATTACTATAAACGAATTCCCCCAGGCAGCGATAGCTTTTGCCCGGGTGCAGGTGACCCCGCGACAGATCAGAGTTTATTTATTAGTCCCCAACTTAATACAAAGGATTTTCAACTGTCGCTAAAGATAAGAGGTGAATGTGTCGTTAAATTTTCTACTATAGTTTAAGGTATAAAGGGTTAAATTGAATTAGCTAACGAAACTCCGCAAACGTGATGGGTAATATCCTAAACATGATCAAACAAAAAGTCCATATAATTTGATGAGTTTTTTTTAGGATCGTCAACCGCAGGTCAGTCACTTGACCCCAGGGAAGACGGTGGCACAGTGATCACGTGCTGCCGTGCATAGCGAGGCTCAGGGGACGCCCCTTTACAGTCTCCCCAGGGATGTGCCTTACAGGCGTTGCACGAGGAGGTTCCGGAGTTGGTATTTTAAGAGGAACCGGGTCTTTTAAGAAAAACCGCCCCGGTGATCACCATCAGCACATAGGGGTGCTATGTGCTGATGGTGATCACCGGGGCGGTTTTAGTGAGGTAAAAATCCCACACTCCCCGACCTCTCTCCCCGGAGGTCGGATGCCTTTTGAAGGTTTCCCCCCGACAAAAAAAAAAAAAGGTCAGTCACTTGAAATATCAGCGGAAAAAATCAGTTTTCTTTGTGTAAACTTCATGGGCATGATGGCTATCGTATCTAAACACGATAAAACAAAAAAATCTCAACTCGTACTTTAAGAGTAACAACACAATAAAGTTGTCGTGTTTAATTTATCGATCGCAGAGTTTCGCCAGCTAATTTTTAACCCTGTATATTTTGTATTGAAGTTTAAATCTTAGCTGAAGATTAGTGGTTCAATACATAATTTATCATCAGGTAATTGTGCAAATGGAGTAGCAACATCATCCTTGATCGGAATCAATTTCATTGTTAGATGCAGCCTTCCAATGCAGTGTACTAGGTGCAGATGGATGGTTGTATGCTGTCTGACCAATTCACAAATTGTCTTTAACATTTCAATCGTTATATTCTACTTTATGAATATGCGGTAAATCTAGTTCAAGTAGGTAATCGTCTATCTAAATCTCTGTGACTTTTGGTAACCCTCCTTTGTAATACTCAATTAATTGGGATCGCATTATGCAATATGGCAACTTCATAAATACTGGTAGATCATTTATTATCTAAGTGAACTAATCGGTTATAAAAATATAATGGAACAACGCCATTGTCCTTGATCGTTATCAATTCATTGTTAGAAACAGCCTTCTTCCAAAGCGCAATATTAAACCCGCACAAATGGAAGGCATTATGCAATGCGACTAATTCATAAATTAAATCCCATATTTCAAACCAATATCCTTGTGCAGTACAATTCTAAACCGGACGACGTTAAAGCACCGAGCTTTGCCGAGCAATTCCGAATTTCCTGACCATATATCAAATTAACGTCCTTGATTGTGTATGACGGAACAAACTCTAAATATAACATATTCACACAAGCTGTGTCTCCCAAGTAAGAGATTGCGGCGTCGAGCTGCGCTGTCACATAATTGTGATTAATTTCTAGTGAGCGTGTGCTTGCGGTCACCGTAGGAATGTCGTCCTAGCGAGCGATACTGGTTGACTGCGGATAGAGATATGAAAGGAGCGGGTAGCGGGAACAGCAAAGTGGGACTTCAGGGCTTAAATGTTGTTTAGATTGTAACACTGTTTCTGGACCCGAAAAGAAATTAAAATAAATAAAATAGCCTTTATTTCCTCTTAACCTTCTTCGTACATAAACATAATATTATGACTTCTGGTTGTTAACCCATATTAGTAAATATCAGGTTAATCTGTCTCGCGACATAGGCCTTCTCCTGGAAAAATTAGCACTGAAAATTAAAAAAAACTTTTGCAAGTATATCAAAGACGCTTGCAGTTTATCAATGAGCCCAAATTTAACTTCGACATCATTTTTAAATTTTTTCAAACACCACCACACCACTTTTTGTATACGTAATTTCAAAAGCTGATATATAATTATCTTCAATCGGCACCAAATCTTTAGCGGCACAATAATTATCCTTCCTAAGATTTAAACAATCGAAAGTACCATTACAAAATCAGCACTAAATCAGACAAAACCATAAATCCAGAATTAAATCCGGACCAAAGCAATATAGATCACACATCTGTAACCACCTGACCGCTGCCCACGCGCATTTAACGTTCAACACAAGTACTTAGCGTTTTGACAGAAATTAAGTTGCACAATTAGAGACTGTAGTCGAGAACAATATCGTGGTTGGGATTATTATTGATGATGGAAACATTCGCTTATATTCTAGGATTGACGTGCAATTGAGCTAAAATAAATAGATGGACATTCACTTGATTGTGATTTACGTTTGTTGTGTCCTTTGTACACCTGCAGTGATTGCTGGTAACGAGATTTGTCAGCTTTGAGTGAACTATTTAGACCAGTTCCAGTAAAAGACTTTGTAAGGACCTTGTTTAAACTACACACTTCGATAACTGGAGATGGAATCTCTCTCTAATGAGACCTTGAACTGACGTTATGGCAGAAATTACTTTTATTAGTTTTAACCGTACTTATCTCATAATTGATGACTTATATTTTATTGATTTCTTTAATCAGTACCTACTATTTTCTGGAAAATTTTAACATTGTTCGATTTTCAAATTTATCCACAAGTCATCCAAGACAGCCTGTCGACTTTATCCTAACATGCCCTAACCCTTAAACCGCATTTGCTAATAGAAAACTCCTGCGCACTGTATTCTCTAGAATTAGGCACATTTCCACCACTGTGTAATTTGGCAACGTTTACAAAATCACGACTTTTGTGCATCTCGTCTCTGATGTTGAATCATATTATAATTTGTGAAACTAATTTGAAAATGGGGTCAAGTTACAAGTGTATTATTATGTCCTCGTAAATGTGAATATTCTTCTTCGTTTAAGCGTCGCTTGCCCAATTTTATAAACTGCTTTGTTTCGTTTAGTGTGAAGCAAACAAAAGTTTTATTTTTCTAAAGAAATGTGGCGCCATCTATATCGCCACTCCACGCCAATCTTTCATCTCGCAAGCAAAGTTTACTGTGCAACTAGCATATACAACGTGTTTTTTTTGATATCCCATAACTCTATGGGGTCATTGTACTAATCATTATGAACAACTTTTACTAAGGGACCAAACCTGAAATCGCGAAAAAAAAATCAGCTGTTCCCTACATTTATGTTCGCATAACTCGTCAAAATGTAGGGAATGGTTGATTTTTGGCTTGAAATTCATAGCCTAGAAAATCAACAATAACTTCAAAACAAATCTTAACACGCAACCTGTACCCATTACATCATACATCTAACTTTCCTTAATATATTCTTATTTCGCAACTCTAAGCATATTTGCCTCATGCAAGGAAACTCAAGCGAAATAAATCAGCATATAACAACACTGCACATAACAGCTTTTGTTGCAACAAGTATAATAAAACCACTGACCCAAATACTTACGCATTTTATGACCTAACTCAACTAAATTAGATTTGCCGTAGCCACTGTACTTAACACTATGTGATTACTTGGAATCAAGTGTAACGCAATCATTTTATGAGTGTTTATGATTCTATCGGAAAAAAATCATCATTTTAAGACTTTTGCTGAACGTCAAAACTACAATAATAATAGTGAACTCGTTGAATTTACAACTTAAGCAAGATCATTTTTTTATAATTTTTAGTATTCTCACAATTTTAACCGTTTCAATAAAACAAAAACTCAAATACTCAAATTCTTCAGAATGATCCAAAAGGTATGCCAAAATCTAACTCCCCGAAGAAATCAAACTCGACCTATTGACCCCTATTATTCCTTCAATTTGTCGACAACATCTGAACAAAACACCCAATTCAAACCTAACCAAAGAAACAAAAGAGCATCACAATCAAACCTTACAAAGCCCCATAATAAGAGAAAATTCAAAAACAATTCCAAATCAACAATTGCAATCCATTGACTGGAAATCAATTCATTATTGTATAAAAATGGTGGTGGTCGCCACAACATTCCCCAAGCATAGCTTAACACGACAGCAGACCATAATTCCCGTCTCTAATGGAGTCTGTAACACGCACTAGCTACACATCAACCTGGGACAGACAGACGGACTTGTAGAGCCTTGTTTGGAACACCAAATGAATATAAACTTTATTGTTATCGAGTAAGATTTGAATTTCAATGGCGAGAGTTGGGTGTTCGGTGTTGAGGAGTGAGTATATTGTCCGTGAGTTCTGGAAAAGAAGATTAAGATATTCTTGTTAGTGTTTTTTGGTTTTGTATATTAGTAATTGATTCTTCTTCACTTTCAACCTAAATACTATCGCCATTGTACTATATAATCTCAACGTCTCTCAAGAGAAGAATTAGAGTGATCTTTGTTCATATTGAAGCATTTTCTCTGTTCTGCTTTATTCTGACTTCCTCTGGAGCTGGAGATAACTCCTGGTTCAAGTTATTGTAAGTTATGAAAAAACTTTTAGTATCAGCTAACCCCTCGTCTAAAACTTTTTCTTTAGTTATTCATGTTTTTTAAAGAATACGTGTTCCACATCTATTGTAAATCCCCGCTGTCTGCTTAAACGTGTGCTGGCGTCATATCTCATCCATCGGAGCCGCCACATAATTCTGCGTCGAAATGAAGTCCCAAATGGTGCCATGGACATAAACATCACCTAAATACAATAATATCATTCTGCTTAATTTTTACATCACATCTAATGAGATCCATTCGAAGAGTAGGTTTGGTGTTTCCCAAAAGAGTTTTCTGCTTTTTCTTATTCTAACTTATTTCAAAAGCTTATTCCGTGTCTATAACTTGACCTCGGCTTTAGTTATTTTAATATGAAACACTTAACATTAACGTGATCTTTTAACACGAAGTCACATACACTTATACACTCTTTGTCATACATGCTTTGTAGTTGCTTCATCTCTGCGCTATAGAAAAAGTCACGAATTTATGTATGTATCTATTTCACCGATCAGTGTAAACTCCCCGTTGTCTTCTTGAGCGTGTGCCCGCGTCACATCTCACCCGTCAGAGCCGTCACATAATTCTGCGTCGGAATGAAGTCACAAATCTGCGCGCTGGATATATCTATCTCCGCGGCGATTCCATACATACCTGTCGAACGACTCGCCTGAATAATGTTGTGATTTTAAAACTAGGTTAAACACTATCGTTTATTTTATACTATGGTACATTATAATATTGGAATGGTTTAGCGGTGAAATGTCTATGTGTGAAATATTTTTGGATTTTTATTTGACTGCGTTAAACATAGTTTTTATTTTTTTTGTGTTTGAGGCCTCAGATTATGCGGATTATTGTAATTGTATGTATAATAATGCAATAATAGCTTACTTTTGGTATCTATTCTTAGCCCATTTCCTGTCCCCACATTTATGGTTCACGTTGATTTATTTAACTATTGTGTCTACTTTATGGACGGTGAAAGTGTTAAGAAAGTCCCTAAATTTTTACGGGAATAATACCTATATAATAGACTTTTACTTCAAAACAAACAATAAAAACCGATAATTTTCCCACTGCTGGGACACAAGCCTCCTCTCTTCGATAGTGAGTGGGCTATAAACTACCGTGCGGACCCAGTGCGGGTTGGTAGATGTCACATGTCTCCGAATTTTTGGCTCTAGAACAAGCCGGTTTCCTCACGATGTTTTCCTTCAAAGTTTTGACAGAAGTGGTGATGTTACCACTTCACCTCTACTCTCCAAAATGCATATAATATACTCTTCATATCATGTATATGCTGTTGCTTAACTTCATTGTTTTTTTTTCATAAAATCCGAATAGTTTATAAAGTCATCATCATCTGCCTAGCCTTTTCCCAACTATGTTGGGGTCGGCTTCCAGTCTAACCGGATGCAGCTGAATACCAGTATTTTACATGGAGCGACTGCCTATCTGACCTCCACAACCCAGTTACTGGGTAATACGATACCCCTTGGTAAGACTGGTTGTCAGACTTTAGGGCTTCTGACTACCCGTAACGATTGTCAAAGATCCGCGAATGACAGCCGGGACCAACGGCTTAACGTGCTTTCCGAGGCACGGAGGGGTCTCGATATGTAAAGATGGTCACCCATCCACAGATCAACCGCGGCAAGCGTAGCTTAACCTGATCGATCAACCTGTGCGGCTGTTAGTGTGTGCCCCAAATAAATGATTTTTCTTTCTTTTATTAAAATAAGATGTTGTTAAAAGTTTAGTTAATTTTAGAGTTGACTGCCCAATTTGCCAAATGATGACTCGTAGGCTTTTGACACCATTTTGCATGGGTCAGATCTAACCCTTTAATACATAAAACCCGTACCTCTATCCTCCAACCTATTTCTCTAATGTTGCTTCAGCTATTATTGTCTGTTTGAATGCATCAGAGATTAAATCAGGCTACCAGAAACCAGGAGAGATTGATGGATGATTAGCCGCACCTGAAACAATTTTCCTACCCTGATAATCTTCAAACACACCACATACACAAACTAATCTACTACAAACAGTTGCTAAGTAGCTACAATCAAGTCTTCGATGCTACATGCGGGTGTGTACTTGTATCGTAATTGCGTAGAGACGTGTAACAGTTTCATGTAAATATAGCGATCCTTTGCTGTGGTTATAAACTTGATAGTGGAATATAGAAATAATATGGGAAGAGAAGGATAGTGCGTATGTTTGTAAGACAGACTTTAATAGTACTGAAGATTAATTTCTCTTAATTAAAAAACTTTCAAAATCTAGTCGCAATGTCATCTCAGCGACAATGAAATCTCAGATTGATCTTTATGCAAGTTTAATTTTGTTCATGTCTTTCACGAAAATATAAAGCCAGATTGATTACAATATGGAGACAAAAAAAAAGACAATAAACGAAAACACTGACAATACTAATACATAGTAGTATTTAGAACTATCAAATAAATCCTAAAATCAAAATAAAAATTGTAATTATTTCAAACAAAATAAATAGTAGTGATGGGCTGACTGTGGATTTTGCCAATCTTTGACTAGATATAATGACTAAACGATTGGATACTTATATTTGCTTGAATTTTTGTATGCCGACTGGGAACTTTATTATCTAAACGAAGTTTAATTTTTTGTCGTATCGTCGTCTCCTCGTTGTATAACTCCTAATAAATGAGTTATAAAATATTAAGATCAGCATTTTGATAACAACACCAAACACCTAATCATGTTAATTAAACAACAAACTTAATACAGGAAACCCTATTTAGAACTCAGTGTTATCGTATCAATAATTACTAAAACAGATTTTACACGGCCGGTATACATTCGCTTTTACACAACCATAACATTTTCCATCGGTTTGCACTTAATTAAGGGATTTGTACGAGCGGCGCCGGGGCGCGGCGTTAGCGACATACAGACTTGTTCACTTGTTAGTTTCAAACGAGCCACAATCACAGCCACACTGCAGCGACAAAAATGTTGCTGGCCACAAAATTCCATGAAAAGGCAAGCAAGGTACTAGTAGTATCAACTAGAGCTCTGTGCTTAACAGATCGTCCGGTGAAGTAAACTATTTCTGTTGCCAAACATATTGTGTTCCAATTTAAGGCCAGTTTAATTACAGGCCTATGAGATATTTGTGGCCGGAGTAGTGGTGGCCTAGTGTAACGGCCCCAACACATCGAGTTTTAGGTCGTTAGTTCGAACTCAGATGCGCTTTACTTAGTGTAAATAATTTTACCAGCACTGTTCTCAAAAACATCATCATCATGAAGGAAAACATCGTGAGGAAACCGGCATGTCCTAGAACCTAAAAATCGAAGACATGTGACATCTACCAACCCGCACTGGGCCCGCGTCATAGAGCCCAAAGCGAGGAGGTCTGTGTCCCTGCAGTGGGAATATCATAGGCTGTTAATGAGATATTTGAGCTCTGTCTCAGGAATACCTGGGTGCCTCTGGTTTTGCACATGTCCATAGGTGGTGGTGACCCCTTACTATCAGAAGTACCTTTCGGCTTATTCGGCGTCCAAATAAAAACTTCTCAACATTCCCAATCAAACTGCAGACAGTTGCATCAGGACTATTTACACACGAACACTACCAGGCAACTTTTCTGCCGCTGAGGTGTGGCTGTGGCGTCGTCCGTCTGAATACACCCTTAAATGTGTAACATTTCATAACAGATCTTATCTCATTGTGTTCGAACCGCACCTATAAGCTTCCTAGTTTTAATTGAAATGGTCGTTTTTACTAGGTACTTGAATATTCATTCAATGTGACTGAGTAGCTTTTTATTTGCTTTCTGCAGTGAAATGAGTAATTTACATGCTCTTGATAGTGGACTTGATCGTGTATTACTTTCTTATCTGTGTGTGCATATCGAGGGATTATATAGAGGCTGGAAATAAAGTGTTTTGTTGTTGTTGTTGTGTTGTAAAGCTTCTCACTTGCATTTCCATGGAGTGAGTATTTATGTGGTTGAGCTATAAGACACCATAAATGAAATAAATAAGTTGAATAAAAATAGCCTTTATTTCCGTTATAATATTATAATTTCTCCTTGTTAACCTTATATTAAAAAAGGTATAAGCAAATAGGCTACATAGGTCAAGCTGTCTGAAAAAAAAAAAAGTTTTATTGCTTGCTTGCTTGATTTTTTTTTGCTTTTTTGCTTTGTTTATTGTCTTGCGTCATGGGCCTCATCTATTACCCTCCACATATTTCTGCCCAAAGCTGTTCATTGTCAAAACTTTGGTAGATCATCCTCCCACCTTTTCATCTGTCTTCCTCTACATCTTTTTCCATACGACACCATAATTGGAACACAAATACACAAATTTAGCAGACTTAAAAAAAATATAGTTACGAAACATGATATTAATAAAAAGTGTTATTTACAACGTCCTAAAAAACAAAACAACCATAACTACACTGTTGCAACACCAAACGAGCCCAATTCCGCAAAAACATACTCTAGTCCAAATCTAGCCTCGCAAGCTCCTTAACCAACCATAACCGAACAGGAACAAAGAAAACACGCAATACCTACGCTGTAACCGTAAGCTCCTATATTATAACAGTACCGACACACAAGCAACGTTAATGCTAGAAGGCGTGTGTCCAATTTAACATATCGTGCGGCGGGCTATATCTCGCTGGAGACAGGCGACAGAGCCCGCAAGGTGCGTAGGACGGCGTAACGGACGCGGTAGTAGCAGCTAAATCAACCATTGTCTGATTGGGTGTAGCCTGCCGCATTCTCCGTGCGGACTACGCGTGCAGAGGAGACGACTAGGATAGTATAATAGCCGTTTTAAAAACAAAAAATGGACTATAAGGATGATGATTTGGACTTAATACCTTTTCGTCGTTTTCTAGTATCAGCTGATGTTAGACTGCTTACATGAGCCACACGTGTCGTCTTTGGGGTTTCAAGACTTCTAAACACCGGTTTGAGTCTTGTATCCTAAAGTTTTGGAACTGCAGTATTTTTGGTAGATCTTGTTTTTTTTAACATATCGTGCGGCGGGCTAAGTCTCGCTGGAGATAGGCGACAGAGCCCACAATGTGCATAGGACATTGTAACGGACGCGGTAGTAACAGCTAAATCAACCATTACCTGATTGGGTGTAGCCCATTCACCGTGCGGACTACGCGTGCAGAGGAAAGGCCTAGTATGGTTTAGTATCCATTTCAGAGTTCTTGAAGGGATTTTAATAAGATAATTTGGATTACGAGTCTACGTTTATCGACCCCTCTAAAAAACAAGTGGTCGCGCCGAAATAGTTCGGTCGGCGAGAGTTGGGATCGCATCCATTCACTCATCGCGCGCGCGTATATTATGCATGCGAGTGCGAGCGAGTCAGTCGTCTCATGGTCGTCTCTCGATCACCGCTCCGCTGAGGTGTGTTTGCGTCCCCGCCGCTCCGTGCCGCTCCGCCGCCATATTATAATCCATATAATTATCATCTTCCGCGACTATCATAAAAAAAACCCGTTCATCTGGACTGCTTAGCCACCGCTTGTGCTTGCCGGCTGCCTCAAGTGCCTACCTCTCCAAGAAGAAATCGTCAGGCAGATCATCGTGGCGGCATTGCATGGTGAGTGGATTGCTTTTCTTTGCTCTCGTCTGATTGAACATATTTTTAGCGTACCATACCTCGCCTTGCTCATATAATCTATTTCCCGCATATAATCCAACCGCACCGCATCACCATAATTTTGGTCCATTTCGAGTCGGACTGAGCCAGTATACCTTATAAAATAATCCCTATCTCCCTACCTAAGTAATCCCTACATAATTACGTTTATAACTGTGCTATATTCAAGTAAATTACGCATCTGTAACTTAACAAAGAAGCACACGTGTCACGCGTGCTTCGAGTGATTATCGACGTAGCGAGTGGATGTTATAGATTCCATTATATTCAGTAACTAGCGATAATCTAATTTACTTGTTCAATAATCCATAAATAGCATATTTTCTTTAAAATTTAACTCGAACACCGGGAACTTAGGTGTCGCCACAAAATGGCGTCGGAAGCAAAATTGAAAATGATCATTGCAAAAAAAGAAACTATTTTCGAAAAAATCAATGACTTATTCAAGATTGCAAAGAAAATAATTCCTTCAAATATTGATACTAGAAGTAAACAAGAATTTCTAGCCGCTTCTTCGAATATCGAAAAATTATATAACAACTTTAACGATCTTTGTGATCAACATAATACATTATTATTAGAAATAGACCCTGATTATGAAATAAGTTATAGTAATTGGAGCTCTTTCGAAACATTATATTCAGAAATACAATATATACGTAATAACATATTAGAGTCTAACCGCGCAAATGTAGTTAAGCCCGCGGTCGATTCATACTTTTGCCGCCTACCGCCATTGGAATTAATAAGTTTTTCTGGCCAGCCGGAATGTTGGCCACTCTTTTATCAATGCTTCAAAACTAACGTTCATGATAACAAACATCTGACTGATGATCAACGTGTACAGTATTTGGTAGGAAAATTAAATGGCAGCGCAAAAAATGTATTCGCGGGAATAGTTCCTAATGCGTCTAACTATCTTACGATATGGAATTCGTTAGTGACAAAATACCAAGACAAGAGGTTACTTGGGTCTATGTACTTAAATAATATACTCGACATAAAACCTACCTCGGGTTCACCCGTTCAATTAAACAATTTTATTGAAAAGGTTCATTCATCTTGGTCCGCGTTAAGACAGTTAGACATTAGCGATCTATCAGATTTCATGTTTACTCATCTCGTTTTAAAAAGGTTAGACGCTCAAGTACTACAAAGTTTCGAGTTATCCATCCGCGATAAAGATTTACCCACAAGTGATGATTTAGTAAATTTCGTACGTCATCACATAAAGGTTCTTGAACGAACAACTACTGTTCGTCAGAACACATCACCTCAAAATAATCAGGGTACTAACATACAAAATCGATCGCGATCTTCTGCATCGAAAACTTCGCATAGCTTTGCAGTAACAGAAAAAAGGGAAGTTAGTAATATACCCGCTTGTAATTTTTGTAAAAACTCACAACATACTCATTTATACGAGTGTTTAGAATTTAAAAATTTGGATGTGAAAGATCGCTTTAAGTTTATTAAAGATAATAAAATGTGCATCAATTGTTTTAGTGATAAACATACCACATTTAATTGTGGTTCTACAAACACTTGTAAACATTGTAACAAAAAGCATCATTCATTGTTGCATTTTAATAATCGCGAGTTAATCTCGCAGCAATCTCAACCTAATGTGTTAGGAGCCGCTTCGCTGTCTGGTGCAGGCGCACTGGATAGCGGCGCCAGCGGCGCGCAGCCGGTGTGTATGCATGTAAACTCAATCGCCTCGCCGCCGCCGCCGGTCGTGACATCTTCGTGTGCCGAGTTGAAAGAATGTACTAATTCTAAGAATTCGATCGCGTTGACGTCGCGTAATAATAATATAGATTTAGCTTGTGACCAGTTGAATACGTCAGTTGTTTTACCAACGGCACAAGTTTATGTTCCGATAAATGGAAAACGCTTTGTCATAAGATGTTTAGTAGACAGTGGCTCTCAAAATAATCTTATCACTCTCGCATGTTGTAGAAAATTAAAACTAAATATTCAACCGCTTGTTAACTCATCCTTAAAATCAGTAGGTACTATTTCCTCTCCAATTAAGGGTTACGTGTCGCTTACGATACAATCGCGCGTAAGTGACGCTCAATACGAATTGACAATGTTAGTGATTGATCATATAGCTGATCCGTTACCTGTTCGCGCGGTACAAAGGTCCGTGATGGATCATTTCAAGAGTTTACCGCTTGCAGATGAATGCTGGGATGTACCTGGGAACATAGACGCGATTCTCGGTACGCAAATGTTCGCATTTGTTTTGCTCGGGAAAAGGGTTATACCAGCATCCACCTCTCAATCAGCTGATTGTGCGGTCACCGCTCGCTCCATACCTCATGCTTTAGAAACCACGCTTGGCTATATTGTCATGGGTGAGGTACCTTCTCTCCACCATGACAGTGTAGCCTGGTCCTTCGGCCCATTAGTAGATAATTTAAATAATTTAATTTTAAAATTCTGGGAAATAGAGGAAGTACCTACTGTTAACAAAAAGGGTCCCGAATATCGAGAATGTGAAGATTTTTATAAATCGACCGTTTCACGAAATTCATGTGGACGATATATTGTGTCGTTACCTTTTAAAGGCGAACCTACGTCTTTAGGTAACTCCTACGTTCACGCTCAGCGTAGATTGTCTGCGCTCGAGCGCAAGTTTCATTCGCTTCCCGCTTTACGTCAAGCTTATAATGACGTAATTAATGATTATATAGATAAGGGTTATCTTTCGGAAATACCTTATTCTTTATCCGCTATAAATGAAGGCTACTTCATCCCGCACCACGCTGTTGTACGGCCTGACAAGTCGACAACAAAAACCCGCATTGTCTTAGATGCAAGCGCTAAAACTGATAGCGGCAAGTCGCTCAACGACTTGTTGCATACAGGGCCTAATTTGCAGGCAGACTTATTTTCGCTTTTGCTTAATTTTAGATATTTTAAGGTAGCAATCACCGCTGATATACGTCAAATGTATCTTAGAATTTTACTGTCAGATAACGATCGTAAATATCAAAAAATATTATATCGTTTTAATCATAACGAGAGTATTCGTATTTTTCAATTTAACTCTGTGGCTTTTGGCCTCCGCTCGAGTCCATTTTTGGCGATGCGCACCGTCCGTCAATTGGCTGAGGACTATCGCGAACGCTTTCCTCTCGCGGCAGATGTCGCCATGAGAGAACTGTACATGGATGATTTAACTACTTCTGTACCCTCTGCCGAAGATGGTACTCGTTTAGCGGACGAGCTGCTCGCTTTATTCAAGGTCGGCGGATTTGATCTCGTCAAATGGGCAAGCAACTCATCGGAACTTCTCGCTCACTTGCCGGAGTCGTATCGTGCTGTGATCGAGTTCACAGATGATGATGATACATTGAAGGTCTTAGGTTTAAAATGGATACCTACTTCTGATGTGTTCTCGTTCGCCACATCCTCCGCGACTACCTGTAACACTAAACGTGCCATATTGTCTACTATTGCTCGCCTATTTGACGTGCTAGGGTTCGTCGCACCAGTTATTCTTTACGCAAAACTTCTAATACAGGATCTTTGGCTTGCTAAGGTGGGGTGGGATGAAGAGCCCCCGGAAATCATTACTGAATGTTTCGTTAAACTCAAATCTGAATTACCGACGCTCGCGACGCTACCGACGTCGCTGGTGTGAAAGATCGCTTTAAGTTTATTAAAGATAATAAAATGTGCATCAATTGTTTCAGTGATAAACATACCACATTTAATTGTGGTTCTACAAATACTTGTAAACATTGTAACAAAAAGCATCATTCATTGTTGCATTTTAATAATCGCGAGTTAATCTCGCAGCAATCTCAACCTAATGTGTTAGGAGCCGCTTCGCTGTCTGGTGCAGGCGCACTGGATAGCGGCGCCAGCGGCGCGCAGCCGGTGTGTATGCATGTAAACTCAATCGCCTCGCCGCCGCCGCCGGTCGTGACATCTTCGTGTGCCGAGTTGAAAGAATGTACTAATTCTAAGAATTCGATCGCGTTGACGTCGCGTAATAATAATATAGATTTAGCTTGTGACCAGTTGAATACGTCAGTTGTTTTACCAACGGCACAAGTTTATGTTCCGATAAATGGAAAACGCTTTGTCATAAGATGTTTAGTAGACAGTGGCTCTCAAAATAATCTTATCACTCTCGCATGTTGTAGAAAATTAAAACTAAATATTCAACCGCTTGTTAACTCATCCTTAAAATCAGTAGGTACTATTTCCACTCCAATTAAAGGTTACGTGTCGCTTACAATACAATCGCGCGTAAGTGACGCTCAATACGAATTGACAATGTTAGTGATTGATCATATAGCTGATCCGTTACCTGTTCGCGCGGTACAAAGGTCCGTGATGGATCATTTCAAGAGTTTACCGCTTGCAGATGAATGCTGGGATGTACCTGGGAACATAGACGCGATTCTCAGTACGCAAATGTTCGCATTTGTTTTGCTCGGGAAAAGGGTTATACCAGCATCTACCTCTCAATCAGCTGATCGTAAGGTCACCGCTCGCTCCATACCTCATGCTTTAGAAACCACGCTTGGCTATATTGTCATGGGTGAGGTACCTTCTCTCCACCATGATAATGTAGCCTGGTCCTTCGGCCCATTAGTAGATAAAATTAAATTATTTAAATTATCTACTAATGGGCCGAAGGACCAGGCTACATTATCATGGTGGAGAGAAGGTACCTCACCCATGACAATATAGCCAAGCGTGGTTTCTAAAGCATGAGGTATGGAGCGAGCGGTGACCTTACGATCAGCTGATTGAGAGGTAGATGCTGGTATAACCCTTTTCCCGAGCAAAACAAATGCGAACATTTGCGTACTGAGAATCGCGTCTATGTTCCCAGGTACATCCCAGCATTCATCTGCAAGCGGTAAACTCTTGAAATGATCCATCACGGACCTTTGTACCGCGCGAACAGGTAACGGATCAGCTATATGATCAATCACTAACATTGTCAATTCGTATTGAGCGTCACTTACGCGCGATTGTATTGTAAGCGACACGTAACCTTTAATTGGAGTGGAAATAGTACCTACTGATTTTAAGGATGAGTTAACAAGCGGTTGAATATTTAGTTTTAATTTTCTACAACATGCGAGAGTGATAAGATTATTTTGAGAGCCACTGTCTACTAAACATCTTATGACAAAGCGTTTTCCATTTATCGGAACATAAACTTGTGCCGTTGGTAAAACAACTGACGTATTCAACTGGTCACAAGCTAAATCTATATTATTATTACGCGACGTCAACGCGATCGAATTCTTAGAATTAGTACATTCTTTCAACTCGGCACACGAAGATGTCACGACCGGCGGCGGCGGCGAGGCGATTGAGTTTACATGCATACACACCGGCTGCGCGCCGCTGGCGCCGCTATCCAGTGCGCCTGCACCAGACAGCGAAGCGGCTCCTAACACATTAGGTTGAGATTGCTGCGAGATTAACTCGCGATTATTAAAATGCAACAATGAATGATGCTTTTTGTTACAATGTTTACAAGTATTTGTAGAACCACAATTAAATGTGGTATGTTTATCACTGAAACAATTGATGCACATTTTATTATCTTTAATAAACTTAAAGCGATCTTTCACATCCAAATTTTTAAATTCTAAACACTCGTATAAATGAGTATGTTGTGAGTTTTTACAAAAATTACAAGCGGGTATATTACTAACTTCCCTTTTTTCTGTTACTGCAAAGCTATGCGAAGTTTTCGATGCAGAAGATCGCGATCGATTTTGTATGTTAGTACCCTGATTATTTTGAGGTGATGTGTTCTGACGAACAGTAGTTGTTCGTTCAAGAACCTTTATGTGATGACGTACGAAATTTACTAAATCATCACTTGTGGGTAAATCTTTATCGCGGATGGATAACTCGAAACTTTGTAGTACTTGAGCGTCTAACCTTTTTAAAACGAGATGAGTAAACATGAAATCTGATAGATCGCTAATGTCTAACTGTCTTAACGCGGACCAAGATGAATGAACCTTTTCAATAAAATTGTTTAATTGAACGGGTGAACCCGAGGTAGGTTTTATGTCGAGTATATTATTTAAGTACATAGACCCAAGTAACCTCTTGTCTTGGTATTTTGTCACTAACGAATTCCATATCGTAAGATAGTTAGACGCATTAGGAACTATTCCCGCGAATACATTTTTTGCGCTGCCATTTAATTTTCCTACCAAATACTGTACACGTTGATCATCAGTCAGATGTTTGTTATCATGAACGTTAGTTTTGAAGCATTGATAAAAGAGCGGCCAACTTTCCGGCTGGCCAGAAAAACTTATTAATTCCAATGGCGGTAGGCGGCAAAAGTATGAATCGACCGCGGGCTTACCTACATTTGCGCGGTTAGACTCTAATAAGTTATTACGTATATATTGAATTTCTGAATATAATGTTTCGAAAGAGCTCCAATTACTAAAACTTATTTTACAATCAGGGTCTATTTCTAACAATAATGTATTATGTTGATCACAAAGATCGTTAAAATTGTTATATAATTTTTCGATATTCGAAGAAGCGGCTAGAAATTCTTGTTTACTTCTAGTATCAATATTTGAAGGAATTATTTTCTTTGCAATCTTGAATAAGCCATTGATTTTTTCGAAAATAGTTTCTTTTTTTGCAATGATCATTTTCAATTTTGCTTCCGACGCCATTTTGTGGCGGCACCTAAGTTCCCGAATATAGCACAGTTATAAACGCAATAGGGATTACTTAGGTAGGGAGATAGGGATTATTTTATAAGGTATACTGGCTCAATCCGGCTCGAAGGACCAAAATTATGGTGATGCGGTGCGGTTGGATTATATGCGGGAAATAGATTATATGAGCAAGGCGAGGTATGGTACGCTAAAAATATGTTCAATCAGACGAGAGCAAAGAAAAGCAATCCACTCACCATGCAATGCCGCCACGATGATCTGCCTGACGATTTCTTCTTGGAGAGGTAGGCACTTGAGGCAGCCGGCAAGCACAAGCGGTGGCTAAGCAGTCCAGATGAACGGGTTTTTTTTTATGATAGTCGCGGAAGATGATAATTATATGGATTATAATATGGCGGCGGAGCGGCACGGAGCGGCGGGGACGCAAACACACCTCAGCGGAGCGGTGATCGAGAGACGACCATGAGACGACTGACTCGCTCGCACTCGCATGCATAATATACGCGCGCGCGATGAGTGAATGGATGCGATCCCAACTCTCGCCGACCGAACTATTTCGGCGCGACCATCCTCCCCCCTTTGGAAATCCGTAGGATTTTCGAAACAAAAAAAAAGGAGAGGTTAAGGGAAGGATCTTAGAGTAAAGCGGAGCGAGATCAAATGGATTGAAGTAAAGTTAAAGGTTACATACAAGAGGTAGGAATATTGAAGGTGTGGATTAAATTACAGATATACTAAATTACATACTTAAGATTAACGAATTTATAACTGTGCTAGTTGATAGATTAAGTTTAAATTATTGCGAAGGAAGTGGGCACAACTTAACGACGGGGCGTTTGAATGTCCCTGCTGTAGTGCGTACTAACGCGACTCGCACGATTCCATCTTTACCCGGATATACTTGTTCAACAATGCCGGTAGGCCAGCGAAGCGGCGGTGAATCATCCTGGTGGATGAGAACAAGTAAACCTGACTGAATAGGTACATCAGGAGTATTCCATTTTTGCCTCAGTTGAAGTGTATGCAAATAATCTACATGCCATTTTTTCCAATAGCTTTGGACTAAACTGTCCAACAGTTTTTTCCTATTATGAAGACTCACAGATGCGTCAACCTCATAAGCAGGCAACGACTGCAAAGGGGTTGTGTTTAGAAAATGCGCAGGAGTTATAATCGTGTGCGGCTGGTCAGACAGCGCACACAATGGACGAGAATTTAAGACGCACTCAATTTGAGTTAATACTGTCAACAATTCTTCATAGCACAGTAATTGTTGCCCAATGCAACGATACAAATGGGTTTTTATGCATTTTATGTTGCTTTCCCAAATTCCTCCCCAGTGGGGAGCGCGAGCAGGGATATTACGCCATGTAATTTTATGATTATTAAATTCAGTTTGAAATGCGGTAGATGTATCTTTAGAAGAAAGGAAAGTGTACAATTCGTCCAATTGACGCTTTGCACCGATGAAATTTGTGCCGTTATCGGAATAAAGAACAGACACTGGCCCTCGCCTAGACAGGAAACGCTTGAAAGCGTCAAGAAACGTTTCTGAACTCAAGTCTGAGGCAATTTCAATGTGTATGGCTTTGGTAGTCAAACACACGAAGAGACAAATGTACGCCTTTTGGCTTTTAACGCCCCTCTTTCGAGTGATAGTAATATTTATAGGACCAGCATAATCAACGCCAGTGTGAGTGAAAGCCTTAGCTTCTTGCACTCGAGAAGGGGGTAAACTTGACATCATAGGCGTAGGATGAGAGGGCGCAACCTTAAAGCAGAAGTTACATTGGCGTATGCGTTGTCGAATAATGTTTCGAGCGGAAATGATCCAATATCGTTGTCTTAATAAAGACACAAGAAGATGTGAACCGGTATGACAATTGGATCGATGACAATCATCTATTAGTAGATCGACTACGTGATGTCGACGAGGAAGCAACAATGGATGCCGACTTTCAAAAGGTATATGAGCATTTGTCAGTCGTCCACCCACGCGGAGCAATCCGTTGTCATCAACAAACAGATCGAGCTTTCTTAAAGAAGGCGAAGGTAATCTACCCTTTTTAATATTTTTGACTTCATCAGCAAAGTGTTTGCTTTGCAACTCGCGAAGAACCACGAGCTCAGCGGTTTCAAGGTCAGAGACCTGAATTACCGAAGCGGGAGGTAACTTACGTAGAAAGCGCAAGACATATACCAGAATGCGTAATAATTTTTTCCAAGACGAGACTCTGAGAGCTAGCTCCAGAAGTATCGAAATGTCCAAATCAGGAATTACCGTTAGAGTAACAGAACTCTTTGCTTCAGGTATAGAACCTTCAACACATGACGGTTTGAATGGTGCAATTGGCCATTCAGCGATTGGATGGCATATCCAAGGTGGACCGTGCCACCACAGCGGATGATTAATGAGTTGCGAGGGTAATAAACCTCTTGATAAACAATCACTGGGATTTTCTATCCCACTTATGTGAAAAAAGCGGTCAGGAGATAAATTTTCCTGTATCTCAGTCACACGGTTGGCCACAAATACTTGCCACCGGTGTGGAGATGAATGAATCCATGACAGAGCGATCGTAGAATCACTGAAAGCGAAAATCTCTTTTATAGGATAGCGATTATTAAAAACAGTATGTACTTGTTTTACTAGTTTAGCCAGAAGTAGCGAAGCACACAATTCAAGCCTTGCCAGTGAAACAGTCTTTAGCGGAGCCACTTTGGACTTAGCGCATACTAAATGAATGGATATATTACCGTTAGGGTTCGTTACGTGCAGGTATAGGACGCATCCGTAAGCCTTCATACTAGCGTCCCCAAAGCCAAGCAAGTTTACGACACAGCCGGCCGCGACACCCAAGTGGCGAGGTATTTGTAAATTAGATAATAACGGTAATTCAGATTTGAGTTTAACGAAACATTCAGTAATGATTTCCGGGGGCTCTTCATCCCACCCCACCTTAGCAAGCCAAAGATCCTGTATTAGAAGTTTTGCGTAAAGAATAACTGGTGCGACGAACCCTAGCACGTCAAATAGGCGAGCAATAGTAGACAATATGGCACGTTTAGTGTTACAGGTAGTCGCGGAGGATGTGGCGAACGAGAACACATCAGAAGTAGGTATCCATTTTAAACCTAAGACCTTCAATGTATCATCATCATCTGTGAACTCGATCACAGCACGATACGACTCCGGCAAGTGAGCGAGAAGTTCCGATGAGTTGCTTGCCCATTTGACGAGATCAAATCCGCCGACCTTGAATAAAGCGAGCAGCTCGTCCGCTAAACGAGTACCATCTTCGGCAGAGGGTACAGAAGTAGTTAAATCATCCATGTACAGTTCTCTCATGGCGACATCTGCCGCGAGAGGAAAGCGTTCGCGATAGTCCTCAGCCAATTGACGGACGGTGCGCATCGCCAAAAATGGACTCGAGCGGAGGCCAAAAGCCACAGAGTTAAATTGAAAAATACGAATACTCTCGTTATGATTAAAACGATATAATATTTTTTGATATTTACGATCGTTATCTGACAGTAAAATTCTAAGATACATTTGACGTATATCAGCGGTGATTGCTACCTTAAAATATCTAAAATTAAGCAAAAGCGAAAATAAGTCTGCCTGCAAATTAGGCCCTGTATGCAACAAGTCGTTGAGCGACTTGCCGCTATCAGTTTTAGCGCTTGCATCTAAGACAATGCGGGTTTTTGTTGTCGACTTGTCCGGCCGTACAACAGCGTGGTGCGGGATGAAGTAGCCTTCATTTATAGCGGATAAAGAATAAGGTATTTCCGAAAGATAACCCTTATCTATATAATCATTAATTACATCGTTATAAGCTTGACGTAAAGCGGGCCACTACACTGACACTAGCGTCCCCAAAGCCAAGCAAGTTTACGACACAGCCGGCCGCGACACCCAAGTGGCGAGGTATTTGTAAATTAGATAATAACGGTAATTCAGATTTGGACATTTCGATACTTCTGGAGCTAGCTCTCAGAGTCTCGTCTTGGAAAAAATTATTACGCATTCTGGTATATGTCTTGCGCTTTCTACGTAAGTTACCTCCCGCTTCGGTAATTCAGGTCTCTGACCTTGAAACCGCTGAGCTCGTGGTTCTTCGCGAGTTGCAAAGCAAACACTTTGCTGATGAAGTCAAAAATATTAAAAAGGGTAGATACCTTCGCCTTCTTTAAGAAAGCTCGATCTGTTTGTTGATGACAACGGATTGCTCCGCGTGGGTGGACGACTGACAAATGCTCATATACCTTTTGAAAGTCGGCATCCATTGTTGCTTCCTCGTCGACATCACGTAGTCGATCTACTAATAGATGATTGTCATCGATCCAATTGTCATACCGGTTCACATCTTCTTGTGTCTTTATTAAGACAACGATATTGGATCATTTCCGCTCGAAACATTATTCGACAACGCATACGCCAATGTAACTTCTGCTTTAAGGTTGCGCCCTCTCATCCTACGCCTATGATGTCAAGTTTACCCCCTTCTCGAGTGCAAGAAGCTAAGGCTTTCACTCACACTGGCGTTGATTATGCTGGTCCTATAAATATTACTATCACTCGAAAGAGGGGCGTTAAAAGCCAAAAGGCGTACATTTGTCTCTTCGTGTGTTTGACTACCAAAGCCATACACATTGAAATTGCCTCAGACTTGAGTTCAGAAACGTTTCTTGACGCTTTCAAGCGTTTCCTGTCTAGGCGAGGGCCAGTGTCTGTTCTTTATTCCGATAACGGCACAAATTTCATCGGTGCAAAGCGTCAATTGGACGAATTGTACACTTTCCTTTCTTCTAAAGATACATCTACCGCATTTCAAACTGAATTTAATAATCATAAAATTACATGGCGTAATATCCCTGCTCGCGCTCCCCACTGGGGAGGAATTTGGGAAAGCAACATAAAATGCATAAAAACCCATTTGTATCGTTGCATTGGGCAACAATTACTGTGCTATGAAGAATTGTTGACAGTATTAACTCAAATTGAGTGCGTCTTAAATTCTCGTCCATTGTGTGCGCTGTCTGACCAGCCGCACACGATTATAACTCCTGCGCATTTTCTAAACACAACCCCTTTGCAGTCGTTGCCTGCTTATGAGGTTGACGCATCTGTGAGTCTTCATAATAGGAAAAAACTGTTGGACAGTTTAGTCCAAAGCTATTGGAAAAAATGGCATGTAGATTATTTGCATACACTTCAACTGAGGCAAAAATGGAATACTCCTGATGTACCTATTCAGTCAGGTTTACTTGTTCTCATCCACCAGGATGATTCACCGCCGCTTCGCTGGCCTACCGGCATTGTTGAACAAGTATATCCGGGTAAAGATGGAATCGTGCGAGTCGCGTTAGTACGCACTACAGCAGGGACATTCAAACGCCCCGTCGTTAAGTTGTGCCCACTTCCTTCGCAATAATTTAAACTTAATCTATCAACTAGCACAGTTATAAATTCGTTAATCTTAAGTATGTAATTTAGTATATCTGTAATTTAATCCACACCTTCAATATTCCTACCTCTTGTATGTAACCTTTAACTTTACTTCAATCCATTTGATCTCGCTCCGCTTTACTCTAAGATCCTTCCCTTAACCTCTCCTTTTTTTTTGTTTCGAAAATCCTACGGATTTCCAAAGGGGGGAGGATGGTCGCGCCGAAATAGTTCGGTCGGCGAGAGTTGGGATCGCATCCATTCACTCATCGCGCGCGCGTATATTATGCATGCGAGTGCGAGCGAGTCAGTCGTCTCATGGTCGTCTCTCGATCACCGCTCCGCTGAGGTGTGTTTGCGTCCCCGCCGCTCCGTGCCGCTCCGCCGCCATATTATAATCCATATAATTATCATCTTCCGCGACTATCATAAAAAAAACCCGTTCATCTGGACTGCTTAGCCACCGCTTGTGCTTGCCGGCTGCCTCAAGTGCCTACCTCTCCAAGAAGAAATCGTCAGGCAGATCATCGTGGCGGCATTGCATGGTGAGTGGATTGCTTTTCTTTGCTCTCGTCTGATTGAACATATTTTTAGCGTACCATACCTCGCCTTGCTCATATAATCTATTTCCCGCATATAATCCAACCGCACCGCATCACCAACAAGTCTTACCTTTTTTCATTTCAAACACTTTTAGAAACCAGATATAACGAGAATAATAGAACGACATTTTCGAAGATATTTAAGACATCTTTGAACTTGGGGCTGCTCTTATTGAGTTTCCTTAATGTGAGTACATCTTCTGCTTAGTAGTCTCAGTCAAGACTAGCATTTTTTTTAAAGCGTCGCTCTTGATACTGCATCCAGCTAAATTACTTTACGTTCCGTTTAGGTTAAGACACTGTAACGTAAACGACCCTCTTACTACATATTTTCGGCAATCAACTTACAGGAAATACCATTTATTTTTACAGATAGAACTGTATTTCATGTACATTAAAATGCTTATATAGAATATATAATACAACTAACTATTTAAACTTAGTCCCAGTTTTTCCACTATCGGATTAAGGCCTCTCAGGTCCTGAACCTTTCGCGTCAAACCAGTCCCAGTCCTCTCATTAATCACAACAAAATATCTCATTAAAAGCATCACCGAGCCAGTCCATTCCACAATTTTCCTATTCTTGTAGAGCACACATCGCTGGAACACACGGCCGCGCGTCGGCGACTACCCGCTGCTATATATCGGCCATAACTCGCGGCACCGTTGCCCAGGAGTCCAGCCGCGTCCATTATATGACTACGCTCGTACACACAATTAAACCTCATAAAACCTATGATCTCCTGGTACTTTGTTGCTGTTTATTACTTTATGTTGAGTAGTGTAAGTTTGTCGTTAGTTTATGGGGCATGTGTGATCGGTACGGGAATTCAATGAGGGCTTGGCAGGTTGGGTTTTGTGCATGGATTTTCAAGGCTTGTTTTGAGTTTGTTTATTTAGGTGGTGATTGCAGGCATAATTTTTAGTAGTGCTTTATCTGGTGGTAGGCTGATGTTTATTGGTCGACATCTCGATGGTCATCCTCTACTTTTTCTTTTATATCCCCATGTGGAAGCTTAGAGCAATTTTATCATTTTGCCAAACGGACAGTTTGACACTTATCTATAGTGGACAGCACAGCGGGGTAATTGCGTAATACACTAACAGCAGCACCCCTGGCTGGAGGCTTTGATTTCTCTCAAGGCAACCGCAGGATAGTCCGGTTAAGTAGTCACGACCTCTCAAGGTCAACTACGAGATGCCATAGTAAAAAAAAAAAAAACTAACAGCTGCAATGGCTTTCATTGTGACAGTTCAACAACATTCATTGCATTATTTATATTGTAAAGCAGACAAATTTTTCGAATATATGAAGCAATGGATTCACAATACTCTTCAAAATTATTCAGATTTTGTTTGAAAGTTTGTTCCGCAATTAGGGTATAACAGGTCCCAGGGCACTAGAGTATTTATTTATTTAGGTATTGAACCTAAGTAATCAATTATTGCAATAGGGAATATGCATGATTTTTTTTTATTTAAAAAATTAATCCTCATTCATGTAAAAAATAGTTTAGTAAAACTGTTTTTCGGATAACTATGAAATTAAAAAAGATATGAGCCATCGAAGATTTGTTTCTATCTCTTTCTCGCAAAACGAAATTTAACACGGAGTTTATATGGCCGTAGTGACATGTGACGTCACAGTCTATGTCGGATCTCTCTGTCTAATTGGTGTGTAATCAATAGTTTTAAATGCTCATATCGGCCGTGTTTCTTGGCCGATTTTAATTTTAATTTCACTTTTTGTCATCTCTACTACGGTATTTTCATATTTTGTTAATAAATGCCATGAAAAAAATTCATGCATATTCCCTATTAATATTCCTCATCGAGTCTTTTGATCATGTCTATCCACGTTTACATTACCTATTATTTTTTTTATGTATCCTTACTTTTATTTCAAAACCAGTAGCTAAACATACTAATGCGTTTTCCCTAGATGGCGCTACACTTCTGTTCAACCACTCCGTAACTCACACGCACTTCCGTCACGAAGATTTACCTATCGGCACATTACCTAGAAGTGTCCCCTTACTAACATGACACTTCCAGCTAGGCCTCTCCATCAGTGCTGATATGCTCGTAAGTTAAGCAAATAACGTCGATGTACTGAGCATTATGCTGAGCATTAAACGGAACGAATTTCTCATTAAATCCTTTGAGAAGTGACTGCCGGTCGTAAAACTGTAGGATTACAGTTACTTTGTAAGTTTTAACTGTATTACGATGTTCCATATAGTTTATTAATAACAGCTTTCTACTATAGACTTTTGCTGTGGCGCCGTCTGGTGCCTAATTTTCTATGAGAATCATTTCTATTTTCAATGTATTTTTTACATGGAGATTTTTTTTGGAAAAACCTTCAAATGATTTCTTTTGTTTTTTCCTTGGGTAGAAGAATTCGGTGAATTGGGTGTTGGATGATTTTGATCTAAGTGCATCTAACCCAGGTTTACAGCTAAACTGTAGTTAAGTGGCATTATTATAAGCTGTTAAATGTGTGCTTGTTAATCCATACTAATATTATAAATTCGAAAGTAACTCTGTCTGTCTGTATGTTACCTTTTCACGCCTAAACCACTGAACGGATTTTGATAAAATTTGGCAGAGAGATAGATTGCATCCCGGGGAAGGACATAGGATAGTTTTTATCACGATATTCCCATGGGATCGACACTAATGCGGGTAAAACCGCGGGACGCTGCTAGTTTAAATTTGTAAAGTGAGGCTACCTCGACGGCACGGCAGCAGAGTGTAGACGTAGAGCTGTATCACAAAGTATGTTCGACCTGCTATCCTGCCTCTGTGTCCTAATCCTTTCAGTCAAAGTGACCTTTGCCTCTGCTACTGACGACGCTGTGGAAGTGGCCAAGTTTTGGGCCAACAAGATCTGAGAAATTCGTGCCTGTGACAGGAAGAATAAAAATTCAAAAAGTATTTACACAAAAGTGTTTTAAATTAAGTGTAAAAAAATTATGACAGACATACCCAGGGATTAATAACACTATACAGAATTATCTTCTCAGATATCTAATAATAGAAATACATAAAATGCTGGAACACTCACTATGTAGGATTATCGCGGTCGTTACACTTATCTAAGTAAGGAGGTTACTATAATGCCCATGTGTATACGAAGACTTGAATTACTTAATGTGAAATTCAAGTTCTG
Organism: Luperina testacea; assembly: GCA_927399505.1. Classification (NCBI taxonomy): domain Eukaryota; kingdom Metazoa; phylum Arthropoda; class Insecta; order Lepidoptera; family Noctuidae; genus Luperina; species Luperina testacea. The sequence goes on from OV656774.1 coordinate 5,031,726, forward strand.
TACTTTGAGTTTTATTATCATGGAGTTAGACATAGTGTGGACTATAAAATTAGTACGAGTTTTCATCCTGTCTATGTGATTGCAACGCGTCTTGCCTTGTTTGGGCGTAAGAGAATTCCGTGTTTGTAATTTGACACATGTATGTTATGCGTATCAGGCTAATCAACAGACGATTCGCCTGATACGCCTTGCATACACGTCGCACTCAACTTTACAAATAAGATCGTATGAATTGGTTAGGCAATTCATTTATATATCCCAGCACTATAATATAATACCACTGTACTAGCAGCTAAGTGCGCATCCTGTACCGCATGTCCTGTCACCTCTACACTTGATATTCTCATGACTGCGTCAGTGAGCGGAGTTCGCGCAGCAAATTTTGGGCAACTTTTTGCCATCGATACGATCGAAGAAGTAGTAGCTAAGTTATTCGATACAAGTCTGTAAACCAATGCTATTATCCAGACTTATGAGAAAGAGCAAAATCTCCTATGTTAGAAGGGATATCACTTTTTTTGTGAATTTGGAGCATTTCGTGAATTTGGAGGAGAACTCCAAACCCCAGATGGATTGTCAACAGATTTCCACCTCATTGGCCAAGGATTTGTACGATAATGGTGTTGCTAGCACAGTAAAATTAAGTATTTAATGTGCTAGCAACACGAATATCGTACAAATTATGAATACAGTCTTTTTGGATAACTCAACTCGACTGACAGAATTCATAGGACGGCAAAATGTAGGTATACCTACCTACTCAAACAGCAAAGACATTACCAATCTATCTCACATTATCAGCGAACCTCTCATCAGATCCACATACCAATGAATATACAAATACAGCCATAAATAAGTATACATCATAAAATACAAGAGGTATCCAGTCCACTCGGCAATATATGACGTTGCGGGCGCCGCCAAGCTCAGCTCATGAGTAATGTTTTAGACCCCGCGATGCCTTATTTATAACCATAACTGTAACACACTCAGATAAATGCGTCTGCTTGCGGCCAAATTAACTTATACATTTAAATACATTACCTGTTTAAGTTAATGAAGCCGTTTGTATGAAGATTTATATGAATAAATAAGTTCATAAGAGCGTATTAGTCTATCGACGGTCGTAATGGCAGCACTTGCGGGTGATGTAATAATTATGACCGGACGTGTAAGTAAGTGTTCATGGTAATTTTTGAATTAAAATTGTTATTAGCTTGGACAACAAGACACTGTTAAGGAACCCAATCAAATAAATCTGGAATAAATCGTTCGATACTGAAACGAACGATTTTTTTTTGTTGATTCAAATCAAATTAAAAATGTTTGTTTATTAGAATATGGTGCAATAGATGTTACAATCTTGGTCCCAGCATATCCTGCCATAATATGGCGTAAAAATCCTACTAACTAACTTTGTCTGTCTGTCTGTCTGTATGTTACCTTTTCACGCCTAAACCACTGAACGGATTTCCTTCCTTCCTTCGGAAGGATATGTCCTTCCCCGGGATGCAATCTATTTTTCTGCCAAATTTTATCGGAACTTGCCTGCGAGGTATGTCGATAAAAACTATCCTATGGGATAGTTTTTATCGACATACCTCGCAGGCAAGTTACACGAAATAGAAAAACCACATTTTTTTCAATATAATATCACCTTAATTTAAAATTGCAAACGTCGAAAAAACAAACGATCAAATTACCACTATATTTGTCCATATAAATGTATAAAATGTTAAAAAGTATTGGAAAATAGGTACCTAATCAATTCAGGTACTTACTTAGTTTTACTGCACTACACCTACACTAATATTTATCTTAGAAAATGTTGTTCTAAACCCAATATTAAACATGCAATAACATTAATTTCAGACAACATTTTGTCTGGTGCTATTTATTTGGCCTCCATTGTGCGGGATCTATTCAGCTTGGATAGCTTCTGTATCGCGATATACTGCGGCAGGTGATTAGAGGCACGAGCTGCGCGCGCGCTTATCCTATACATTGTTGTACCTACTTACACTACCTACTTGAACTTGTGTTACCAGATATGTATTTTATGGACAGTATAGGGATTTACATGTGGACAATAGAGTGACCAGTGGAGATCAAAAAGTTTTTAGAAGAATACTAACGACCCGACTTTGTCTAGATACCAACTAAATGATCACCATAAAAGTGTTATTTTGTTTACTAGCTAATATTGGGCACAAAACCGTTGCATTAACAACTGTTTGGTTTGGGCTCCGCTCGCCACTTGGATCTTACCCCTAATTGCCTAAGTGTATCTACTCGCCCCCTTGAATATTAGATACCCCAAATCGCCCCCGATTGTTAGTAAATGAAAAGTACTGTCAGCACTAAATTTTTAAAATTATTGAAATAAATATTTTTTGATAAAACTTCAATAGTGTCTCTTGGGATTTAATGGTGAAGATTGAAATAAAACTGCACATGGAGTTAAAAAAGTGTAATATGGAATCTAATCACGTAAATAATGCCCAGCAGCTAATAATTTTTTTTTAATCTATATACTGATAATAAAGCTGAAAAGTTTGTTTGTTTGTGTGAACGCGCTAAATCTCTGGAATTCCTGGTCGGGTTTGAAAAAATATGCAAAAAATTGCAATTAATAGCTCAATTCTTGAGGAAGTTTATAAGCTGTTTAACATCACGCTAGGGCCCTTAGGAGCCGAGCAAAATAAAAATAAAAGTCAGAAAGAACTCAGGTGATGCGACGCGACAGGGTGGGTCGGGGAAACAAGAACTTTCACGTGGATGAAGTAGCTGGCAGAAGCTAGGAATTAAATATAACCATTTTTATTAGAACTCTTGATGGTCAAATGTCTTAAGTTTAATTTCCGACAACCGTCCGCTTCTTAATATTAAATAAGGTAAATATCTATCGTTCGATTTTTTTTCTTATTTTTCATCTGAACCCCAAAAACCAATAACAAAATCATAACCCTCCTTTTATCCCTCCTCAGTCGGATAAAAAGGCTCTAACCCACAACATCCTTCCAAACCAAAGACTGCGCGCACGCAATCCTGAACTCAATCTGCTAGCGACAGTAGTGAGGAAGTTACGCGACACACGACATGTGATCAGATAGTGCGCACGCGTCGCGCGTCGCCACTAACTGCCTGTAACCAGATGTTACTCTGAAGCGATACCATTCGGGATCATTGTTCGCGTTTCCTTGTGGAGATAGCGTTTTCTGCACAGGAGTTGGCATTGTTTTACTGTTTAGAGGACTATCATTTTTGTTCCAACTACCTACCTAGGCTTTGTCTATTCTTAGAAAGCTTCTTACATTATATTATCTAAATCAGCTTGCAACAGTACCTAGCTAACGCCACACGATCGCATCGCCATTGACAATGCGCAACTGATTTGAATAATTGCGCAGAAGTCGACGCGATCGCCTGATGGATCGCAGACCAGATTGTACGGGATGAGATATGCTCAGAGGTTGTGTATGTTTGTCTGGTATGTGGGGAACTTACTGAAAGTTTTTGTCATCAAGAATTGATAATCATGAAGAGATAAAAGGAAATGATAAAACAATCCATTACGCACTACAGCACTTTTGTAAAGAAGAAAACTAATATGAATACTCCACAGTCACGCAAACATAGTTGTTATTTTATATTTAAAAAAACAACTGTTATTTGCGTATAAGTTGTTAAAAAGAAGCTGTAAGTGTAAACGAAACTTTGACTAAAAAATCAGTCCTAATTTGATTTGCACAGCGTGAAACGCTAAAATGAGTTATCATAACAATATGTGGCATCAGTTTTCTTGTTATTAACCGATGACTAAGTAAGATAAAAAAGTCTCACTCAAATCGACAGTAACTTCTAGCTAAGAAGAAATCATCATCATTATCATTTCAACTGAAAGACGTCCACTGCTGGACATAGGCCTCCCCCAAGCACCTCCATTTCGACCGTTTCTGTGCTGCTCGCAACCAACGGGTTCCTGCGGCCTTCACAAGGTCGTCAGACCACTTTGTGGGAGGCCTTCCAACACTACGTCTTCCGGTACGCGGTCGCCACTCCAGAACCTTTCGGCCCCATCGGCCATCTGTTCTGCGAGCAATGTCAGAAATAAATCATCAAAACACAACAAGCAGCAAAAATATTGTATACTTTTTTATTAGGTAATAAATTAGATTAAGTCAAGTTTTGTATGACTAAAGGCTCGTACACACAGGCTTGACGCGACACGCGACACAAAGGCACCGCAAGTCGCGCAACGAGCGGTGCCTTTGTGTCGAGTGTCGCGTCGCGCCTGTGTGTATGAGCCTTAAGGTTAGTTTGTTTAGTTTAGTTAGTAAGTTGTTATTTGTAAAAGCACGATGGGATTGACATCGTCGCATAAGCGTACAAAAATCCCTTAAATAAAACAGATTAAAAATAACACAACAAATTCAAATAGAGCAACAATTGGCACAAGGCTACTCAGGACACGACACCGAAATTCTCCAATAATTTATTCGTCATTACCGCCCACTCGAGTACGTATGTGAATAATAAGCAACTGCATACGTTACATACCAATGTTCTACTGCACCGGTAGTAAATTGTACCTACATTACAATAAAGGCTCCTTCAAACAGGCGCGACACGACACGCGACACAAAGGCACCGCAAGTCGCGCAACGAGCGGTGCCTTTGTGTCGCGCGCGATTATATTGCGTATCGCGCCGGAGCCTTCATACCAGCACAACACATATATTATGTATGTGTGTATGTATTATAATAATACGAGCTATGTCCAGCAGTGGACTGCGATAGACTGAGTTGATTGAATATGACAACATCTTTGTGATACACACTGTATATACAAAATGTATCAGCTCCTTATTTAGATTACCGCCCACTCGGACACGTATGTGAATAATAAACGCCTGCATACGTTACATACCAATGTTCTACCGGTAGAACATTGTATTGTAATGACTAATGAACTTAAATTATGGGGCTTACATGACCAAAAGCGTGGTCACTGTCGGACTGCATAGAAAAGAAAGAGAAGCGCGATGACTCAACGCTGGTAATTTATTGCAAAATATGAAGCAATTATTTCATTACAAAAAATCTATTGTTTGGACTAAGAAATTAAAACACTAGTATTTTAGTATGTTGCTCGTAGATCTATCTAACCAAATGACGCAGATCGAAATCAGCGGGCGATTGCGTAACACATTATTTCATTATTTATTTTATTTTGACATTTCAACAACATTCATTGCGTTATTTACGTGTTGAGCAGACAAATTTTTCGAACTTAGGGAGCAATGGATTAGCAATTTGCTTCAAAAAGATTCCGATTCCGATTGATAGTGTGTTACAAAATTAGGGTGTAGGACTTCTTCAGGACTCTCGACACTAAAAGACCAACAATTTAAATTCAGTTTCCTTAAGTGCTTGGCCAGACTGGCAGCGCGGGGCGGGGAGCGACGCGGGTGTGACAACGCGCACGATCTGTGTATCCGCAGTCGAGCGCGGCTGCGTTCTGATTGTTGTTGTGTCCAGTGTTTGTCAAAATATAATATGGATGAAAAAAACTTATTTTTAGTAGAAAAAAGCTCGAACTAGTTTGAGAGCCCCGGTCCCAGAGTGGGCCGCCCGCGCACCTACTGCTGTCACTTGTATGAACAAGCTATGGCGTGAATTGCCCGCGCGCTCCCCGCGTCGCCCACCGCGCCCGCGTGCTCACTCAAATGAAGTTCTTTATACTTGAGTACGCCGCGCCGCGCTAGCCTCGCGCCCGCGCTGCCAGTCTGCCCAAGCACTTAAAACCCTCTCCAATGCCAATGTCCTGTAAAGAAACGATTCATAAAAGTATGAAAATATACTCCATATTTTTCTAATAAAAAACCTGTGATACGTCTTAACAAACATTGCGGTATCGAAGTTCTAAGCATCGATTAAAACGGGTAACTGAGTAAAGCAAAAACTAAATGCCCACATACGAGTCCAAGTATCTATAAACTAACGGTAAGCCAATAAATGTTTAACATAACAAGTACCATAGAACAACAATATAAATAAGAATCCTAGCTTCGAACGCACTGAATGCCTAAAGTCGGGCTTAAAATACGTCCAAATACTACTGTATTGGACTTTGCCTTTTTGACTGCCCATTCTCCGGTGTAAATATGGGGATTACAGGACCTAAACGCAAATAACGTAAGTTTTAGAAACAATATATGATCGACTACAGTAAACAAAATCAGAAAAATATATGATATTCTTCAGGATATATGCTAGGTAGATAGTGTGTTGAAAACATAATACAACAAATTTGATACGACAGAAAAAAATCATGAAGATACCACTAAAAACTTTCTTTTTACAATAAAAACCATATACATACAATCATTCTGATTTTTTGTCAGATTGTTCTACAAGCAACATACTAAAACACTAGTGTTTTAATTTTTTAGTCCAAACAATAGATTGTTTATAATTAAATAATTGCTTCATATTTTGCAATAAATTACCAGGATTGTATCATTTCGCTTCTCTTTCTTTTCTATGCAGTCCGACAGTGACCGCGCTTTAAGTTATGTAAGCCCCTTAAGCCGGAGAATGGGAAGTTGGACGTAATCCACCACGCAGACCCAGTGCAGGTTGGTAGATGTCACATGTCTTCGAATTTTTGGTTCTAGGACATGGCAGTTTCCTCACGATGCTTTCCTTCACCGTTTTGAGAGCAGTGGTGATGAAATTATTTACACAAAGTAAAGCGCTGAATTCAAACCTACGACCTACATCTCGTAAGTCGCCGCCTTTACCACTGCGGCAACACTGCTCCCAACCACCATTGGCACATATAAAAATAAAGGCACATTCGTGTCGCTTCTCTATGGATTTCTTGGTCTATGCTAGTACTAAGCTATCATTACTGACCGTATTCAATGTTCTTAAACCACAACCACACATTACAAAAACAAATAAAAAGCTATGTTGGAGGCAAAAAGTAAACTAAGTATCTAAGAAAAAAAATCTGATGATATGTTTGTCGGACTAATAAGATAACACACAGTGGTAACGGAAAAGGTGTGATTGATTTTACTGTTATTGATACTTGACAATTCCAGAACAAAAATATAGATTTTTTTCACGTTTCTTGGCAATTTAGGTACTGTCAACAAAAGAGATAAGTATGCAGGATCGTCGAATATAGTTGAAGTTTGGTAAGAAACCAATGGATGTTGACGACAGAAATTTAATTTGATAAAATAAGCTGTATGTTTTCTATTAATTCAAATAAATTTAATTTGAGAACATCCGTCCATTACTCATTCTTCTAAAGGACATTATACTGGATATCACTTTAATAAATCTATTTTGACATCGTTTTGATCCACATTACCTCCCTTGACCAAATAACTCATTAAACTTTTGAACTTACGTAATTATTATATTTTATTTTTACTTGTCAAACTTATTGTATGTACTTAGCTAGATTATAAGTGAACCATATCTTGTGGTCTCCTATAATTGCAGAAGCGCATACTAATATTAGTTTAGACTCTTATATACTTGCATTGTTATTGTGTAGTCTCTGTTGGAGATCCAATAAACAAATAAACATCAACATTGGACCCAAACATTTGCGCGAACAATTGGCGCAAACATTCACTCCAACAATACCCTCACATAAAGACAAGCCAACCATACGTTAGCGAATAACAAATGCTCACACGCACGCGACACGCGATGTGAAACATCAGTCAATGCCGTACGATCGAGGTGCTGTCATTCATAATGACGGCACGATCTTAGGATATGATACGGAGACGGGTTCTATAGTAGTTATTAAAAGATGGATATGACGCTTTAATTAAATAATGTCGATGAAATGTTAACAAGCTGTGTCGAATGATAATGATGCCTCAATTGGAGATACATTAATCAAGTTCTCATGAAATTATTTTATTTGTCAATGGTTTTGTTTTTTGTCAATTATTAGAATCTTAGATTGATAGAATATTATTTATTGAAAACCATATTATATGACAAATAAGAACTTTTTTTTCTCACACATTACAATTTCCTAATATAAATATTTTGTTAAATTGATGTATATTTCTATCAATGTTAATAAAATAGGTAGGTATAGTAAAGATTAAAGGTACAGACACCAGCACATCAAGCTACCCGAAACTGTTAAATTTTTCCAATCAACTTCGAACCTTATGCTTTGGCGATAAAGTTGAAAATCTATTAAAGAAATTTGAAAGATTGTAGTAGCTTGATGTGCTGGCGTCTGTACAATTCAAGAGAATGTCTATGGTAACAATTTGACGATGACAGAGCGGTAGCATGAGGGCAGTTTGTGGGATACAGTCGATATTATAAAATATTAAGTACTTCTTGAAAAGCGGAACCAGGAAATTCTCAATCTCTCAGGATGATTTCTTCAGCAAATTGTATCACCTCCCAAGGGTAACATTAAATCGGGACCAAAGTTTAAATCTTAAGAAAAGCATTATCATATGCAACCCATGTATCTATCAGATAATTAATTTATATGTCATGGTTTCATTTTTAAGTCTTTTACCTATTGTGGTATAGTAATTTTATTTTAGGTGCATCGTGTTCACATATTATTATTATATAATTAATGTATGCAAAATTTTGTAAAATATTTTAAAAGAGTAACGGTGGAGTTTCTTGCCCGTTCTTCTCCATACGAAAACTACCTTTTGGAATGGGCGACTAGAATCAATTCTATTTTTTGTTGAAATTTCTGACGTTCAAAAGTGCCTTTTATGTGCCTATTTGAAATAAATGCTTTGACTTTGACATACCTATTAGTTTTCCTTGATAATAAAGGAAATGGTAAATAATAATATGTTTTTATTTTAACTAACCTTCTTTTTCTCTCTATATATACCCAAAAACCACTCAACTATTCAAACACACGTCCTTTAAACAAAACACCATCATCCACCGTCCTATCCCACATTTATTTAGTTTTGCATCTCAACAATAGACCATGCGTACGCCGACATGCAAAGCTGTCAGTCCAAATGATGCTGCGATCCCAAACGAAGATAGATCCATCTGCAGTTCCTACTTTGTATTCTTCGTAATGTACAGACGCCAGCACATCAAGTTACTACAATCTGTCAAATTTCTTTAATAGACTTTCAATTTTATCGCTACAGCATAAGGTTCAAAATTGATTAGAAAAAATTGACATTTTCGGGTAGCTTGGTGTGCTGGCGTCTGTACATACACATGATCCTGTTTGTGATTTAATATTGCTATATTTTAAAGAGGCAGTCCTGAAGGGTTTAGCAGGACTAAGTGATCGTTTTTTGTTTATTTTGGCGCCAAATCTTCGATCCGTGTGGTAGATATTGAGCTCGTTACGTTAGTAGTTTGTTAGTTATTGAAATAGGACACGGATAAGGTACACTTAAATCATCGTATGAAACCAGTTTTCTTTTAATTTTATTGGTCGTTTCTTCATGTGAGTTCTATATCGATCGCTTTGGTTTTGGTTGTAAACCCAATAACACGATTTTCAGCGTTCGATTAGTCTCCAAAGTTTTCGGGGCTTGAACGACGATATGCATTGAATAGGTAATTTTAACTTAAAGTGAAACTTCTTAAAAAGAGAGATTCATTGTAAAAGACAAAAACAGAGAGAGTTATAAGTTTCTTCTCTCTCATGTAACGAAATGTGCCTAAAAGTGACGCGTCCTTCAAATTTCATTTTCAATTCTTGTCCAATTATCGAATTGCAGCCTAAAAAGTTTCACTTTAAAAACTATTTTACAATCCAAATCAGAAATTTTTATATTATTTTATCAAAATGCACAAGAAAGACGTAACGAAAAATGTTCTCATAAAAGTCCCAATCCATAACTTCCTTATTTTAGAAAAAAAAAGCTTCAACCTTTATCGCCAACTAACGCACTGCTCTATAAATTAAGCAAATTAATTCTCCACACTGCACTAAAAGATATAAATAACGCTAACTGGCTTATCCGTCTTAACAACAATTTCCTTTTTCAACGCCACGACTGGTCTAATACAAGTATAGTTGTTGCGTTTTAGCATGGCCATAACGGTCATTAACCCCACCTGGCTTATTGACAGATGTAACATTCTTCATTTCAAAAAAGGGAAAAAGCCCGTTTGAATCGACATCTATGGTAAAATTTTGAGGCTCGACATTTTTTAACTACATAATTAAAACGACACATAAGTAGTTTATTATTTATGTTCTTATGAAAAGATTTATTAAAGAGGACAGGTTCTTGGTGTTAAAAATGGAGAAAAAGTCCATTTACGTTTTGAATTGTCGACATTTTATAACAATTATAACGACACATACTTTGTTATTCGAGTTCCTACTAAGAGATATGACAGGGCTTTTCAGTGTTGATCAGCATTGTGGGTAGTTTTCTTTCTTTCTTTCCTTTTTTTTCTATACTGCTTTGCTCAACATTTGAGCCGGTTCCTTTTGCCACGGTACAATATTTTTATTTGTTAATTTTGACTATTTTAAGTTATGTTTTATGTGTTGGCAATATTTTTTCATTCTTTCTTTCTTTATAAAGGGTAATGACCGGTATTGCCATGCTAAAACGCAACAAGTATATGCGACTGGTCTAATATGCAAAACTAGATACAAGTTATAGAGGCAGTCATTAGATGGGCAACACATTGTACAGGATGTCTCGAGGCCTACTCCCTAGATCTGATACATACACCGCACCCAGCTTTCTATGAGTGATACCACGAAAACTAGGTTATATTTCACTGTTTGCAAAACAATTTAACAGATTTTTTTTATTTAAGAGCGTTTACGCCGTACGGCATTTCATACAAACTTTCAAGCCCTTGTTTTTCGAAATGAATAAACCGATTTTAATGGAACTTCATACGTATAAGCAGGATTACAAAGGTCTAAAAATTTACTTAAGAACATTTTCGAAAAATAGTGTTACAGCCAAATTAGACCGATTTTGAATTTTTCATAGAAACAGAGATTTCCAGTTATCTTTTTTTAATTATGACATTTCGAAAATCTTCTTAAGTAAGTTTTTAGATCTTTGTATCCTGCTTATGCGTATGAAGTTTCATTAAAATCGGTTTATTCAATTCGAAAAACAAGGGCTTGAAAGTTTGTATGAAATGCCGTACGGCGTAACCGCTCTTAAGAAAATTTATTTGGCTCTTCAAGTAGCAGTTTTTTGTCAAGTATTAATATCGTATCTTTCACTGGATAAAATAATAATAAGAATAATTTATTGGTCCATTGTAACAAAATAAATTTTAAAAATGATGTACGTTTGCCTTAACTTAAATTTAATTTCAGGATGTTTGAAAATGGACAGAATACTTAAATGCTTAGTGAACTATCAGACAAAATAAAAATAAATTGAGCAAAATAAAATAATTCTAAAGAAAGTTATAAGCGTGAGTGTGAATGTGTTGGTAAAAATGAAAATCTGCGTCTGGTGTAACTAAAAATATCAATAGGGTTTTACACATATTACCTACTAACATCGGATCAATAATTTAAACGTCAATGCCAATCAATCGTCTGTTAGATACAAAATATTTTATTGAAGAACCCACCTTCCAACATCTACAACTTTGAATAATATCATGTTCTATAATAGACCACTGGTGGCCCAGTGACAGGCGACATTATTTCATCACCACTGCTCTTAAAAAGGTGAAGGAAAACATCGTGAAGACACCGGCATGTCGTAGAATCTGTAGCGGTATCTACAACGCCACATGCAAACAACGCGTCATACTGACGTCACGCAAATCCTACATCGCGCAAGCAGAGTTTACCGCGCAACTAGCATAGATACAACGGCCCGACATGAATCAATGGGCAGTTGCCCGCCAGACACAACATCCGTCTGGTCGGAGGATCCTCCCTTTTCTATAGAGTATGAGTGAACTTTACACTCTGTTCCTCATGCCTCTATAAACCAAAAAATCGAAGACATTTGTGACACCAACCCGAACTAGGTCCACGTGGTGGTGGATTACGGCCCACACCCTTTCGCCGAAAGGAGACCTGTGTCCCAGGAGTGGGAACATTATAGATTGATTTTATACTTGTACTATTTATATTACCTATATGTTCTATAAAGAACTGCGAATTTAAAAAATATTTGCAGCTACAGAAACAGTTGTAGGATCTACTTCAAGAAGTTCTTATCAAAAACCAGTAGCATCCCGCCACTGGTCTTACAAGTCAACGCAAATAGATATGTCTCAATCAGGACTCCGATATCTGTCGCGTCTCGTATGTGATTCAAGACGCACGATAATTTAATTAAGAGAACGTAATTATGTTGATATTTTTATCTCTTTGAATTTACCCGTTCACTTATCACGAGTTTTTTTTTGCGTTTGAATATTATCTGAGTTAATCGCTCTTCTCGCTAAATTCGCGATACTAAACATATTTTTAACAATAATGTCAAAAATATTTATTTTCTGTAAGCAAGCTTATCCATACCAATATTATAAATGCGAAAGTGTGTCTGTCTGTCTGTTACCTCTCACGCTTAAACCGCTGAACCGATTTAGACGACATTTGGTATAGAGATAGTTTGAGTCCAGGAAAAGGACATAAAATAGTTTTTATCCCGATATTCATACGGGATCAACACTTATGCTGGTGAAACGGTTGGGCGCCGCTAATAAATTATATTTTAAAAACTAGATGAGGTCACTGTTTCCTATCCGACCGCTCTGAGGAGAAACATCGAAACATAATTTGAAGTCACAGTCTCTTTCAAATCGTCCCAAATCCATAGTATTTGAAAAGCTTTTTTTGCGGAGAAAGAAATCGTTCATCGCAAGACGAACTCGCAATAGTCCGAATATTCTTATGTATTCATATGAAAATGCCAAATGAGAATACCAGATTATATGACTAGAAAGGAGATGCCGGCCAAGATGACGACTAATAAAAAAGTATTGAAGAAGAAAACATGTTGCACCGAGCCCAAGAAAATTGGGAGCAAGAGAGTGATGATAAGTCCGAATTTTTTATCTGAAAGAAAACTTTTTGGACCGTGTCATAAAAAAAAAAACAAACCAGAATGTTACAGACTGCCAAACCGCAAAGCTATTTGTCGGCAGTAGGTTCTCGTGAATCTTACACGAATCTTTGTTTAATTAAAAATTATTAAAAATAAATCACATTTGACCACGATGCCTCTAGTACTACTTCTAGTATCTTCACTAACTACATTTTAGGCCAAGATCACGCACCCACTCAATCATAGATAATATTTTCCAAAATGTTTCCCAAGTCGCCACTCACTGCGCTCGCGACGTTTGCAGAACACTTTCTATATGAATTGTAGGTGCATGCATTGTAATGGTTACATGATAGATACAGGATTGGAAAGTCTTTTCCCTCAGGCCTACGATTACCATTATATACAATCGATTCACTTAACTCGCACTTGCTGAACTTCCGTTTTGAATTATTATGTGGAAAATAGGGATGGCATTCTGTAGGCACACTTTTCTTTTGTTTGACCTGGTTTATACACCTACAGAGAGAGTATTTTTAGGAACATTTAGTGCACGGTGTGTACCTACAGTGTTCCTAAATATATTCCTCCTCTAATGTCATGTTGTTTAGTGTCTTAAAGATAAAAACATCAGCCATTGTCGCAAATTTGTGAAATTTTATTTGACATGACATCTTGTTAAAACTTTTTGGAATTTGGAAAAAGTTTTAACAAGATCGAAAAGAAAAAACAACTACTTATACGAGGACGACACTGAAAGTTTTTAAAACTGGCCACTTGTAAACGATATAATAAAAAAATAAGTTCAAATTTTGAAAATGGAACTATTTGCCAATATTATTGAGTACCTATGTTCGAGCCAAACGCCTGCTCGATTAGAATGAGCAATTCAACGTCTTGCTATGTAACTAGTTTGTAATTAGATGTAAGTGTACTTGTTTTTTTCTTCCACTTTTGTTCGTCTTCAACGCAATACATGTTTGACTATAATTAGCATATTTGGAGTTTTTTTTGATTCAGTCACCTAAAATTCCCCAACATTTTGGTCCTTCGAGCCGGATTGATAATCACAAGAAGATTTGCTAAAAATCAGTGGATTTTATATTATTATCGTGGAATTTTGCCGAAGAGGTTATACGCCGGCAATGTGACTGTGAACAAAGGACGTCAAGCTAATTATTTACGGTGTTAAGAATTTTAGAGTAAAATATCATCACCCAACACTCGTTCAGGTAGTATTTAACCATAATTAAGGATTTAAAAGGTTAGTGTTTAATTTGCCTGAATTGTTAAAATTAACATATTTGTGTACAAGTACCTACTTGCATTGTAAATAGTTTCTAGTGAGTACATATCATTTATTTGATGATTATTACTTAAATTGCAAATACGATTATACGTTCTTTTAGTGAAAAGTCCAGTAGATATTTGCTACATTTATAATTGTATAGCAGTATTTTAGTTAACTATTCTTATGTGCATAGGTTGGTGTAAGATATATATTACAAGTCTTAATTATTCTTAATTCAGTTAATTAACCCGTATTAGTCAATTAAATTGATTATTTGTTAGAGTATTTGTGTTAAAGTTCGACGTTAGGTAATTAAGTGTTCAAGTTTGAGGAATTTATGTAGCTTAAGTAAAAGTCAAAATTAAAAATCTCATTTTGTATTCACATATATTTACAACAGGTAATAGTCACTATTTCATCTTTGATTAAATTGTTAAATCATAGTAGTAATACGTAGGTACCTTAAATTAAGTATTTTCTAAAAATATACCTAAGTTGTTGTTATACAAATTTCAGGTTGACTACACTCGATTCCCAGAATGTCCGAAGAAAGAGAACTTGTCAAAAAACGAGGAAGCTTCAAGGGACGCTTAACTGCATTCATCAATTACCTTGATGCGTCCAGTGACAAGAAATTAACTAGTTGTGAGGTCAAGGAATTGCAGTTACGGATAGGAAGAATCGAGTCGTTGTATGAGCATTACGATGAGGTACAGTTGCGATTGGAATGTACAGTAGAAGATGTTCAAGCTCAATTCTCTGAGCGTACTGAATTTGAGTCACAATATTACAAAGCACTGTCTAGGTCACAGGAGTTGTTAAGTAAGTATAACAATGATGATGAGTCGATGAGTAGTGAAAAATGTACCCGTATCAGTCAACGTAAGCCTGTTAAGTTGCCCACGATACAGTTACCTAAATTCAATGGGAGTTTTAGCAATTGGTTGGAGTTCCGTGACACTTTTACTAGCCTCATTCACTGTAACGATGAAATCGATCAGGTTAACAAATTCCATTATTTGCGAGCGTCCCTGGAAGGATCTGCTGCTGTTGTAATCCATGCGATTGAGTTTTCCGCAAGCAATTATGATACAGCTTGGAAGCTCATTTGTGATCGTTTCGATAACAAAAGGTTGTTAGTCCAGAATCATGTGTCATCCTTATTTAACTTGAATGCTATTGCAAAGGAGTCCTCTGTTGCGTTGAAAGGATTGATTGATCAACTTAATAAAAATCTCCGTGCGTTGGAATCATTAGATGAGCCCATCAAGTATTGGGACACTTTATTAATATTCATAGTAACTCGGAAACTAGATCAGTTAACTTATCGTGAGTGGGAGGAGCACAAAGGTCGTATAGACAAAGACAGCACTATAACATTTGCTGCATTTATTCAATTTATTCGCTTTCGCGCTGACTTATTAGAAACGTTAGAAACAGCACGAAATAGCAGTAATCCCACTCCCACTAAGTCTAGTTCACATTCTCATAAGGTAAAATCTATGGTTACATCACACGATTCTAATAATTCCAGCACTGAATTAAATAAGTTATGCCCGCACTGTAAAGCTGATCACGTTTTAAGTAGTTGTTCACAATTCCTTGCACTTAGCATAGACGCACGACTCAAATTAATACCTAACTATAAAGTGTGCTATAACTGTTTTCGTGCAGGTCACTTTGCTAACCGATGCAAAAAGCCAGGATGCAAGATATGTAAGCGCCGACATAACACTTTGATTCATTCCTCGGAGAATAAAGGTACGGCGAATTCTTGCAATAATGACAACAAATCACACGGTAGCTCGTCCCATTCCGTATCTACGTCATTACCCACTGACGCCGTAGCTAGCACTACTGATGCGAGTGCAAATAATTTAAGTTTGTCTGCGGAGCTCAGTTCGTTAAGTACTGAATGTAAACAACGCGCTGTGTTATTGTCCACCGCTCTTATCAAGTTATGTGATCACAATGATCGTGAGCACATAGTGCGAGCCATGCTTGATAGTGGTAGTACATCGTGTTTTATGACGGAACGACTATGTTCACGGCTTAACTTAAATACTAGTCAGATAAATGGTTCGGTCTATGGCATTAATAACGTAAGTTCTCGTGTAGGCAAAACATGTCATGTAAAAATGACGTCATTAGACAATAGTTATGCTGCTAAATTTTATTGTTTTGTTTTGCCATCATTGACAACTGTTGTGCCCAGTCGTAAAGTCGACATTTCAGATCTGAATATTCCAGATAATATATGTTTAGCTGACCCCACCTTTTACAAGCCTTCAGAAGTAGATGTCTTAATAGGAGCGGATCTCTTCTGGGACTTGGTTGGCTCACAGAGAATTCGACTAGGAGTAGGTAAGCCAGTGTTGTGTGAAACGTTGTTAGGCTGGATTGTTTCTGGCCCTGTTACCTATAATAATGGTAAATTAATTTCGAATGTTATCTCATGCAATTTTACTCAAACTGATTCCTCTAGTGACGGTGAATTAAATAAAATTCGCACCGATTTAGAAAAATTCTGGAATCTGGAAGAAATTAATTCACCATCCTCACATTATTTACCCGAGGAGAAGTTGTGTGAGGAGCATTTTGTTAAGAATACGACACGTTTAGAGAACGGTCATTTTTGCGTTCGTATTCCTGTTAAGCAAGATCCTGCTATTTTATTAGGAGAATCTTTCAAAAGGGCTTCTAAATGTCTATATTCTCTAGAACGCAGACTGAAGTCCAAGCCTGAGTTCGGTAAGTTATATCGTGACTTCATGTCTGAATATGAGACTTTAGGACATATGACCGAAAAAAAGGATAATGACAGTCCCAGTGGATATTTCATACCACACCACGGGGTACTGCGTGAATGTAGCACAACTACCAAGCTCCGTGTAGTTTTTAATGCAAGCTGTGTTACTTCTTCAGGAGTATCCTTCAATGACGTGCAGATGGTGGGTCCTACAGTGCAGGACGATCTTGTAGCTATACTTCTTCGGTTTCGACAACACAAGTTCGTCTTGTCAGCTGATGTTGCGAAGATGTATAGATGTATATACGTCCACCCATCTGATAGGTACTTGCAACAGGTTCTGTGGCGGGAAAATGCATGCGATACTGTCAAGGTCTATAAATTGAATACCGTCACATATGGTACGGCTAGTGCACCATTTCTTGCAACACGTTGCCTCAAGCAAATAGGGATGGACTATCAAACCAATGACACTAAGATCACTTCGTGTTCTGTGGGTGAGTCATCCTCAGCTAGCAGAGATAGGATTGCTGACGTCATCAAGCATGATTTTTACGTTGATGACCTCTTGACAGGAGCTGATGATTTAAATGAAGTGATGTTTATCCGCACAGAGGTCACTAACGCACTAGCATCTGCTTGCATGCCGCTTAGAAAGTGGAGGTCCAACGTCCCTAACTTAGTTTCCGGAACTTCTCAGTCGTCATTAGATTTAGATATGGGATCTAATGAACCCAACAAGTTATTAGGGCTTGACTGGTTTTCTAGTTCCGACGAATTTGGATTTTCAAGTTTAACGTTGCCTTTTAAGGATTCTGTTACAAAGCGTGATGTACTTTCTGCAATAGCACGTATTTTTGACCCCTTAGGACTTTTATCTCCTTGCGTAGTCACAATGAAAATGTTTTTACAACGGATGTGGTTAGACAAGCTCTCGTGGGATGAGCCATTAACCCCGGCACTTAATGCTATTTGGAATGCTATTGTCAAAGCATTGCCGCTTATCAATAATTATCGTGTTCCACGACTCGTTATATGTGATGCGCATACTATACTGGAACTACATGTATTCACAGACGCATCTGAGCGTGCGTATGGTGCGTGCGTCTATGTACGTAGTGCCAACGCCCAGGGTGAGTACATGGTTCGTCTGTTAGCTGCTAAAAGTCGAGTGGCACCAATTAAGCCGACCACCATTCCAAGACTGGAATTGTGTGGCGCCGTAGTCGGAGCTCGTTTGTGCGAGAAGGTTGTGAGTTCACTGCGACTAAAGTTTAGTCATGTTTATTGCTGGACTGACTCCACCGTCGTGTTGGGATGGTTGCAGATGTTACCTTCTAAGCTTCAGCCATTTGTGCGTAATCGCGTTGCTGAAGTTTTAGATAAGGCGGGGCACTGTACTTGGCGACACGTCCCAACCGCCAAGAACCCTGCAGACCTAATATCTCGTGGCGTGGATATTAGTGTTCTGCAAACTTTGGACTTGTGGTGGAGCGGTCCCAGTTTTTTGAAGCAAGTCCAATCTCATTGGCCGTCTCAACATAAATCGTTAGAGTCAGACAAGCTGCCTGAAACTCGACCCCATGTTTTATTGAGCGCTAGTGTTAGTGATAACAGTCACTGTCATACATTCATAGATTTTAATCGTTTTTCTAGTTATTTAAGGCTGATCCGTAGTGTAGCAACAGTTTTAAGGTTTATAAAACTCTGTAGGAAAACTCCTTCTAGTAGTTTTCTATCACAAGTCGAGTTACAGGATGCATTAAATATTATTATAATTAGAAGCCAAATTGAGTCTTTTCCCGAGTATAAATTACTCATAACTAATCAGAAGTTGCCTTATAAAAGCGCCCTTATAAAATTTAACGTATTTTTAGATCATAATAAAATCATGCGTGTCGGAGGACGCTTAGCAAATTCAACTTTTTCTTTTGATAAAAAGCACCCTATTCTTTTACAGTCCACTCATAAATTTACGAAATTACTATTCGAATTTGAACATGTAAAGTTGATGCATGCAGGTCCCCAGTTATTGCTGGCTTCGATTAGGGATTCATACTGGCCAATCGGCGGACGAAGCTTAGCAAAGAGTTGTTATCGTAATTGCGTGCGTTGTTGTCGCATGTCGGGTAGAACAGTTACTCCTGTGATGGGTAATTTGCCACAGCAGCGTCTCCTTCCAGGTGGTTATCCTTTTGACAGCACTGGTGTGGACTATGCTGGTCCCATCATGGCCGCTAGTAGGCAAGGTCGGGGATGTAGGCTGGTAAAAGTGTACATAGCCATTTTTGTGTGCTTCACCACAAAGGCTGTTCATTTAGAGCTGGTGAGTGACTTAACCAGCAATAAGTATTTACTAGCCTTATCTAGATTTATCTCGCGACGGGGAAAACCCAGTGACATCTACTCCGACAACGGTACCTCTTTCGTCGGTGCCTGCAACGAACTTTCGAAGTTCCTTAAATCTAATTGCAATTCCTTGGGCGAGCAATTGGCTAATGACGGAATTAAATTTCATTTTATACCCGCGTACACTCCTCATTTTGGCGGACTCTGGGAGGCGGGTGTTAAGTCAACAAAATATCATCTCAGGCGAGTGTTGGGAAATTGTAAATTAACATTTGAAGAGCTTAACACCACATTAGTCCAGATTGAGGCGATATTGAATTCACGTCCACTGACGCCGCTTTCATCCGATCCAGCGGACTGCACTCCACTGACTCCGGGTCATTTTCTTGTTGGCCGGCCGCTGACGTCACTTCCGCAGCAAGATCTACAGAACTACTCCACTGCTTCATTGTCTCGTTTCCAACGGATCGAGCAGCTACGCCAGCATTTTTGGGCTCGTTGGAGTAAAGAGTTTGTGTCCGAGCTGCAGCAAAGAACCAAGTGGCATACCTGCAAAGACACGCTAAAGTTGGGTTCTTTGGTCATCATAAAGGAGGATCACCTTCCTCCTCTTAAATGGAGATTGGGAAGAGTCGTCGCCGTCCATCCAGGGTCAGATGGAATTGTTCGTGTGGCAGACGTCAAAACATCCGCTGGAGTCGTCAGGAGAGCCTTTAATAGGATTTGCCCACTGCCCGTTGATTCTGCGTCTGGTTGAAAGCGGTTCTGCTGCTTCCAACGTCTGGGGGCATGTTCGAGCCAAACGCCTGCTCGATTAGAATGAGCAATTCAACGTCTTGCTATGTAACTAGTTTGTAATTAGATGTAAGTGTACTTGTTTTTTTCTTCCACTTTTGTTCGTCTTCAACGCAATACATGTTTGACTATAATTAGCATATTTGGAGTTTTTTTTGATTCAGTCACCTAAAATTCCCCAACACCTATGTATTTTATTTATTTGTCATTTGTTTACGATTTGGTGGTAAATTGGAAATTGCCTGTGTCACGTCAGCATGAATTTAATGCGAGAATATTTTCGTACAATGATTTTTTATGACTTTCGATGTTATTTAAGTCAACAAGAAAGTTATGATAGACTTCGATTGGCCTTTCACGATGAAGCCCCATCTTGTGCCACTGTTTACAACTGGTTTAATGAGTTTAAACGTGGTCGCACTAATCTCACCGATGATCTGCGTGAGGGACGGCCTTCTACGGCGACGACTGAAGATAACATCAGTGTTGTGCGGCGTATGATAGAGACTGACAAAAGAGTGACTTATCAGCAGATTCGGACAAGCTTAGGCATCGGTATGAGTCAAGTGCACAAAATCCTCCATAAACATTTAGCGGTCAGCTCAGGTTGTGTGGACACGTCCTTCGCATGGAGGACCACCGTTTATCCAAAGTGGTCTTCTACTCTGAGATGGCAGAAGGTAAACGGAGCATGGTGGTCAACATCTCCGCTATAAGGATATGTTCAAGAGGCATCTGATTGATCCAACAGGTCCCGCGACCCCCGGCGTAAGTGTGAGATGGAACACCGGGGTGGTTTTTAGTCAGTAAGAGTCTGACAGACCCCGCCGCCCGCCCCAGGGCGGCGGACATCCATGAGGATTTTCCACCCCGGGAACAAAAAAAAAGGCTCGCTTAAACTAAATTCGCTTTGGCAAATCATACGTAATATTAATAGTCATATTATTTACACGCTAGGAAATAATAATATTTTTTTAAAGGGTCGCCTTTATCGATATCGATAAGGAGGACTATAATTATCGTAAAAACATATTTGAACTTGCAAATTTAACCAAAGAGAAAATAAAAGAATACGTTAGTGTACAATGGACGCCATCTTCAAGTGACCGGATTGCCTCTTAATTCCATTCACGCTACAATTTAACCAGCTGCAATTCCCAAAGCAAGTCTCAATCGAAGAAAACGATACCCTCAATCTCCCAGACAACTATAAGCTCTAATTACAAGAACGTATCAAAGAATTTCATATACATAATACGCTAGTTAGCAGCCTATTATGTTAATGAGATCTGATCAGTCGGCATCGTTATCACTAGATCGGAGCGATATCAGAGAGGGGAGCTAAATCAATAGTATCTAGACTTGATAATTCACCCATGCGTGCGATGAAATGTGTGGAGACGACTTGGAATTGGAATAGGTAGGTGTAATAATTATGATAGTTTTTAAAGTGAAAACTTCTTTAGCGGCGTTGTACACTTTTTTTGTAATGGGTAAAAAATGTTAAACTCGCGTCAAGACACGTGACCTGATCGAAAATTCGTAAGACGGATGGCCGTAGCCGGTACCGCGCGTGTTTTGTTTATAAGACGATTCACAAAATACACACGTAATTGTTCAAGTTTTCACTTCTGTCGGCACTCCCGGAGTGCCACTGTTTTTTTTTTAACCTATGCTATTGTTTACTGCGGAACACTGTAACCGCTGGTTCAAGACGTTGCGGCAAGTGACAAGGGGATTACAAAATTGTCTCATTAGTTTCCGAAGTGATAGAACCTCCCTGGGCGAACTCATAAGCAAAAAGCAGTGGCTCTCATCTCGGTAGTATGTCTTGTAGTCGGTCCTGAAGTAAAGATAATATTTTCACAATGTACAATGCGTGCCACGAAAGATGAGACTTGACACACCACGTGGTTTGACATGCGCAGTACACGATTTTAGGTATCTTTAGCGGTATGAGGTCTGAGTGCGGGACGGGACCGGACGTCATAGGGGCGGCGGAAAGAGCGGGGGAGGCGGGGTCAAGTCTCATCTTTCATGGCACGCATTGTACAGCAATGACTGTAATTCAAAAATAAGAAGTACCTAAGAGGAAGATATTATTTAAAAATAGGTAAAGAAAGGTAATTTCTATATTTATGTCTGTAATTTATATGGTGTACATAATAAAAAGTAGGTATTCAACTCTATATGCTAATGCTAGAAACCATCTTAGCCAGTATACATACAGGCATACAGACTTGTACAGATATTTAGCAAGATCTACAGGTCCAAAATGACTCTCCCACACTTTTACGCCTCTCTAAATAAAATCTCCGAAACGGTTTCCTGTATCTCATTCTGGTACAGGTGTCAGCACATCAAGCTACCCGAAACCGTCAAATTTTCCCAACCAATTTTGAACCTTATCCTTTAGCGATATAGTTGAAGATCTATTAAAGAAATTTGACAGATTGTAGTAGCTTGATGTGCTGGCGTCTGTACAATAATAGTAAGGTTCAGTAATAATTTATTTTTATCCTAAGCCTACTAAACTTAGATTTATCCACTGTAATAAAAACAATAAAAGTAAAACAAACTTCTGGTCAGTTTGCCTTTCGCGACTCCGTCTAGACAAAAGGTTTTGTTTTTCAAAAAAAGTACAAAAGTAGTAAAAAGGACAAAAGTTGTCACTTTTACTTTCCTAAAGTTTTTTGCGCTTAAATGTGAAAGAATAGCCGATTCTGTTAAAGTTCTATAATGACTTCTTGTTTGTTCTGCTAAGCCTTTATTTATGAGCAGAAAGAGGCAAAAATACTTATAATTGACAAATATAGCCAAATAATTATAGTTTATGGGGTAAGATTCATCCCGGATGTGTGTGCAGCGCAGGTCTTGGGAAAAATTGGCCAACCAGTTGACATGAAAGGTCCAAACCAAGATTCCTAAAGATATACTACTTACTAGCTTCCGGCCGCGGCTTCGCGACGATGCACCATACCAACCATTACCATATTTTAAAATTACAGTAGGTATGGGAGGACAGCGTAGACCAACACCAGAGGTCAGTTTATAGTAAATATGTGCCGCCATTTAACGTAAAACATACCGCTATAAATAACCTTTATCAATGTATTACAAGAGTCAGAATGAGTAAAGAAAACGGGTAAGTAAAGCGACAGACTTTCAAACTTTCTCCGTTTACCTACAAATGTAGTTTAACGAAATACATTGCTACTATAGGTGGGTTTAGAATTTCCAGTATCACAATATGGTCTTACACCTCCCTAGGTGTAAAAAAATATTACTCTCGGAATTAAAGTTCCTACTTTTGGTAGCTTTTTGTCAGTCAGCACGGGCAAAATAATAGCGAGTATCGTATTACTAAGTTGTGGAGGTCAGATGGACAGTCGCTCCATGTATAATATAAGTATTCAGCTTTATCCGGTTAGACTGGAAGCCGACCCCAACATAAATGGGAAAAAGGCTGAGCAGATGATGATATCGGAGTTCCTAAAAAGTTCCAGTTTGCTTGGGAATATATAAGAGTTGGACCGAGAACTCCTACGTCTAGGAAACTCCACATGTTATGGTAATAAACACGAATAGTCACTGGAAAAAAAAACTGGTATTCAGCTGCATTCGGTTAGACTGGAAGCCGACCCCAACATAGTTGGGAAAAGACTAGGCGGATGATGATGAGACTGGAAAAATAAATTAAGTAGCAAATTGGGTTAGTATTTCCTGATTTATTTTATTAAGCTTAAACTGTTCCACCGCTGAGCAAAGGCCTTTCCAAGTCCTTCCAAAAACTCTTTTCCTGAGCCACCTCGGTCTTACAATATCCAAAACTGACAAATCAGCCCTGCAAGCTTAATTTCACTTCTCTCTAATTAAGAATAATAGTTCCAAATTGAAAATCCGCAAACACAATGGCCGCTCGACAACAGTCTCCACTTGGTGGGTGCCTGTGGATGGATGGCGGCGCCGAGGCCGGCCCAGGACGAGGTGGAGAAATGACCTAGACGCGTACTGCAAGGGCTGGATCTAGAAAAGGATATCTAGAAGGATTTGGGGGAGTTCTTTGCTCAGTATTGTGACAGTGTAGCTAACGAAAAGAAAAAAGAAGTTCCAAATTGAAAAAGCAAAAACGAAAACAGATTACATTAGATTCCGTTAGATTCGCCTTGATCGACCAATGCTCCTTTCTTCGTACTTTTTTGTTCCTCAAATTTCTAATTTCTTTTAAGACACCTACTCCATAGCATTTGAAACTCTTTATCAGACTAATATGCAAATAGAATATATCGAGCAAACCGGAGTTTTCTTACGCGCCGATACACAGGAGCTACAGGTTGCCGCCGTATTCTGACGATACTGCGTTTGTTAATTTAATTTGCAAGTAATTTCCTCGTTGTGTGTTGAAGAAAAGGGAGATAATTTAAGGAGATATATCTTATAAATTCGTGTGTGTTCGTGGCTAGAAAAATTACATTACAGGTGTGATAAAAAAAAATTGGTACTCTTAGAAGACTTCACAAGAAAAAGATAACTTCAAAGGCAATTTGTAACAGCGTGCTAAGCTGTTTGGAATTAACCGCTCGTACTTTTTTCAACTTTGTGTAAAATTGTGGGAAAATGTTTTAGTTGTTTCGGCAATAGTTTTTCAGGAAAATTTTAGTGTTCTATATTTATCTTAAGTTTTAAGTTTGCCCCTATTTTCAATTTTAATACATTCCGGATTCCCAGAATAAGGCTTTTCACATTAGTTTTTATTAGAATATGTCGTACGCATACATTATTGTAATGGCAGGCATTCCGATAACTATTTACCTTCGTAATTAAATGATTATTGGTAAGTACATAATGTGCGCTTACGCAGACCGCTACGTACGTCTTATGATAATCTTGTATTTTAATTGGATTAAAATGATAGTTCTTACGAATGGCTTATCGAGTAGGTCAGGGAATGATGTTCGCAAAAACTTTGATGCCCAGCTGGTTTTACTCGAGTGAGTTTCACTTCTTGTTTATTTATGTTACATGTACTTATTAGTAGAAACATAATTATGTTATGTTTGTTTTCGATGGTAGATCGTTATCAATGTACAACTGTGCTGCTGGAGAGTTTGTCTTCGCAGCTAAAGCGCTACAAAGTGGTAAAGAGCGGGCAGTTTGGTTTGTGTTATGTAATTTTGACGGGTTCTCAGTCTAGGTAGAATAAAGGACTTTTAATTTTGATTTAGATTTTCTTAAAAATTTTCAGGAAGTGATTATAGAGGTCTTTATTCGATAGCATAGCATCTATCGCTGTATTGTTGCACGGAAAAGTGATCACCATTCCGCCTGCTGAGCGATTTGCCAAAATTACTTTTTGAACATTTTATTGTACTGTCTTAAATTCCATATTAAGCCAACATTTACGTAATAATATTGTATTATTTTTCTTTTTTTTTATAAACGTTGCCCCACACTAGGAATTACTCCTGCGGTGCTATTCTGTAAAAATCTCACCGTGAAACTTAGGTGAAGTGAGCATGGAGTAAGCTGTCAATAGTGTCAATTCCTAGCAAAAACAAACGCACTTCACCTAAGTTTTCACGGTGAGATTTTTACAGAATCGACCGGCTGTATCGTGGGTGCGTTTACAAAAATTTAAATTCGCATACACAAACAGCCAGACCCGGAACAACTACCTGTAGGCAATACAAATATTTGTTCCGTATTAATTAATTAGTGCTTTAAGCTTCCATTCCTAAAAGTCACAGTAAAACAATTTTAAAATTTTAGAATTGGCTGCGATGTGATGCAACCAATTCCAAAACGTTCACAGAAAATCTAAATAATCTGAACTAAATCATTAACAAGTACTTAAAGATATTTTCCAACATTTTGATAAACGACACAACTATAGCAAACATTGAAACGTGTGCAAACAAACACTTTCACCGGCGCCCGGGCACGCGACGACCGGTCCCAGGTTCGATTCCCGATAACAGCACTCTTAATGAGAATACCAGTTAATTGATTTATTGCAGTAGAAAATGTGCGGTGTATTGGAAAAGTGGTAAATAAATTATTTTGTGGCGCACTTGTTTGACAATCTTAATTCATTTGATACGGTATGTGGCGTCATCTTTATAATACCTAATCTTTTGCTTTTATGGTATTTAATTAGGGTTCCTCATTACTTTTAGATGTAAAAAATAATGAATAGCTTAATAGACTCGAATCTACAGTACCCGGCGATAAATATTGCACATCGACCTTTGGAAAGAGACAATCGGCTAATTTCGGCTTCGTAGAGCGTTATCTCTGTCGCACGAAATACAAACAGTCCGGTATCTATTAGGAGCTGTTAAAACAATTATAATTTGCTTCTTTTGATAATATTATTTTTATTCATTGTATAAAATGGTTTTGTGTAAAAAGGTCGATGTGGCATATTTATCGCCGGGTACTGTACTCCCTTTTTGGTATAACGGTCGCAAGAACTACTGTTGAGCATCGATGAGTTCCTGGGTTAGATTCCCGGGTCTGATAAAGTGTTACTGGGTTTTTCGGTCTAGAATTTCTCAGTAGCACCCCGGAGTCTGTATTTGTGCACGGTGATGCATGAGATGTTATGTTACGTTAGATTCATAGATAAAAGTAGATTGTCGTGCAAAAACCAACGCCCACTGACTGAGAGCGTTTTGATCAATTAGTTATTTCCTGTATGATACGAAAGTACCTACTTAAAAAAAATCCAATAAATCGTAATGGTCAGGACTTCCGGTGAATCCGGGAAGTTATTCCGCTGGTTAGTCTTTATTTACCACGATCTTATAATCTTTTTTTTATACTAATATCATTCATCGATAAGAGCAAATAAGATGATAAGAGGCCTGCTTTTGAGATCAAGACTAAAAATATACCTATAGTTAATCTATAATGTAGCGGTATCTACAACGCCACATACGAACAACGCGTCGTACTGACGTCACGCAAAATCCTGCATCTCGCAAGCAGAGCTTACCGCGCAACTAGCATATATACAACGGCCCGACACGAATCATCAGGCAGTTGCCCGCCAGACACAACACCCGTCTGATCGGAGGATCCTCCCTTTTCTATAGAGTATGAGTGAACTTTTCACCCTGGTCCTCATACATCTATGCTGGTGACCCTGAACATGAACATCAGCGCGACCTTCGTGCAAATACTTCAGCGTGACGTCATCATCATCACTCCCACAAGCTCTAGCGGTAAGTCACCCAGCCAGCCAGCATCCACGGCTTCAACGGGTATCCTGGGCGACCTTGAATACCTGGTCATCACCCTCAGCCTCATCAGCAACCTCGGCACAGCACACTGCACTTTCGGCCGGTATACAAGCGGAACCCTTAAAAATCCTCATAAATAAAATTAAAGCCTCTGTTTGTAATGTCAAAATAACGACTTTTTCTTAAATGCATAAAAAGAAAGAATAAAAATTCGGTACCTACATATCGTCGTTGCGCATGCAAAAGTCGCTATGTGTTTTTAGTGAACTTATTTGAGCTATATGAATTGTAACATTTAGCGTGTTTTACGGAACTTTCGATGTATGAATATCACATAGCTACATTCCTTAACTCTTTAAATATTGCACTTTGATAAGTGCAATATTTAAAGAGTTAAGGAATGTAGCTATGTGAAACAGCTATGTAATCATAGCTGTTTACACAGTATGTGTGCATTGAAATAACGATTAAAACTGCATAAAGAACCGAAAATAACTAAAGAACACATAGCGACTTTTACACGCGCAACGATGATATAACAAAACTGCCCCGTTGGTCTCGTGGTCGCAAGTGCGACCACGAGCGTGGGGTCCTGGGTTCAATTCCCGGGTCGAGCAAAGTGATATTGAGTTTTTCCGTCGCACAGTATACGATTTGACAAATCTAGGTGGACAAAAATTAGGAATGCTGGTATTGCTTTTTGAATGATTATAAATGATTGATC
This sequence comes from Luperina testacea, assembly GCA_927399505.1. NCBI lineage: Eukaryota > Metazoa > Arthropoda > Insecta > Lepidoptera > Noctuidae > Luperina > Luperina testacea. The sequence continues at coordinate 5,059,927 of OV656774.1, forward strand.
TACGGTATAATAGTAAAATTAAAAGCATACTTTATTTTTAAAACAACATTTATTGAGTTTTTAGCAAAAATTTTAAATCTCTGTGGTTTTTATACACATTTTTGTGAGGCAATTTTCTTAATAAAGCTGTATATGGGTCTGAAGACATTAACATATAATTATATATTTTATTAAGTCATAATTAGTCCGATGCGGGAATATCTTAGACAGCCCGGAGTTTGGAAGTTGACGGTGTGATACTCTCGTGCCTGGGAAAGCACGTTAAGCCGTCGGTTCTGCGCCTGATTTCTCTCCGGTCGTGTCGGATTGCCGTCCCATCGGATCGGACATGAGAGTAAGGGAAGAGGGTGCACCTGTGTCTGCGCGCACACTTGTACACTATGATATCTCCCGCACCGAAGGCTAGGCTCCATTGAGATTGGCCACCATGACTGAAATACGGTCTGGAGGACTTTATACAACAAAAAAATAATTTTTGCGTCTGTCTGTTTGTTTCCGCGGCTAATATCCCAAAACGGCTGAACCGATTTAGACGCGATGGGACGGAACTTTCACTGGCACATAGCTGATGTTATAATGAGTATCTTAAGCTACTTTTATTTCATAAAAAGAATTAGGGCTACGCGCAAAAAAAAATCGAAGTCGCGGGCACAGCTAGTTAGATAAATAATCTTCAACAACAAGTACCAACCCTTCTCTTATAAAATGTGTTCAAAACATTTCACAATCCAAGGATGTCCGTTGTTTATTAGCAGTTAGTAATTTAATACCGATCAGCACTTAATTACGAGAAGTTTCGACGTAGAGACAGCACAATGGCGGCTCACGTTACCCGGTATCGTTTTACAGATTAGGAAGATTAGCTCAATGTTTTGCTAACTTTAAGTATTGTTTTTGAAGGACGCTATCTTTCCAATTTGTCTATCTAATCGGGAATGTTTATTTTAGTTGTTGAAAGAATTTTATGCGAGGTGGAAGAAATGTGGAGGTTTTCTCTTTATATTGCCTTTATCTTAAGGCTTGCAATTCTGAGGTTACTTTGTTGCACGAGCTACTTTTAGGATCTTGGATTTTAGCAGCTCTTAGTGTGGATGGACATTATAACTCCGTTAAAACGACTTTTTTGACTTTTCTCTTTTCTTTTCCATAATTCGCCCACTTCGACAGCGTCAGCGTTGGCCTCACAAAGGTCTTCCATAGTGCAGGGCCCCAATTCTTTATGGTAATTATTATTCCCCTAATAATCACCTCCACCACCACACCACCCACCACCACCACGTGAAACCCACGTATGACTGTCAACCCTGGTATTTTGACAGTTTAAACCACGCCAACCTCGCGGTCATTTCGCACGGTTTCGTTTATTGTGTCTGCATAGAGAATACGTTATTAACACATGCTAATCAACAGATTACCTAAGGAATTGACGAGGTTTAGAAGTAAGAAATCATTAAGTGAGACCACTTGACAGTGAATTAGAATCCAGATGTTATTGCACAGCGAGCACGGCAAGAGTTAAGGCATCATTTGCGATGTGGGTCCACTTTGGCTCATCGTTCTTAGGGGGTACTCCTGCTCTGTGTCGATATTGTACTAATATCGAGTAGTTTCACATGAAGCCATCATTATCAAAACATACTGTCATGCCTACTAACTTTTGTCTTCTCCAATAAAATGCTCGGACCCAACCAATTTTTCTCTTGGTCTCCTGATCAAAACTCAATGTGAAGCATCATGTTGATCTCATTGCGCTTGCCAGGTTTTAAGTGTTACTTTTTAACTAAAAACTTCTTGAGGCACACTTAGCGCTGTGGTAAATATTTGTGTCTATGGTGTGGACATAAGCAAACTCCTTCTTTTTTCTCATTTTGACGTCTTCAAGCCCCAAATTTTATACAAAACTCAACGCCGCAAAATTATCATAGAGATGAAATTAATCGAACCCGATCAAAATCAACGCCTCACACGGTATCACATTACAGCTTAGCCCACACAATACGTGAATAGATAGTCCATCAAACGAACAATTACTCAAAGCAAAATAATTAACGAAACAATAGTGATAAATAAACTGCTTGCATTACGGAGAGGCGGTTCCAGTCACCATACATCTGATCTCCAAGTCCTCATACAACCTTATTTTTGCACCTCTGAAGTTCCACGTTCGCGGGAAATGCCCCTCTATTGAGATGGAGTAACGAGAAGTGGGATAGTTTCTTGGTGTTTGTGAAGTGTATGGTTAAGTTGGTAAAGGTATAAATCGAGTGTTGGCATATGAATACGGGTGCGCACAATGCAATGTCCTCGCCAGTCGAAAGGCGACGTTCGCGTAAATAAGAAAGTAACCTATCAACCCTATCTTTTTAGCGGTTTAGCTAAATAGTGGTAGTTTCGTGGGGTGGAGTGGCTTTTTAGATTTTTTTTGGGATTGAAAAATAAAAAGGAATAAAAAGGAAAGAAAAAAAGAAAAAAAGAACCTGTTATCTTTTCGTTAAAACACTTTTTTCAAGAACTTAGCAAGACAGCATTCATAATTAAAAACATTTACGTAGTGAAAAAACAAACAAGTCAACAAGTCTTTAAACAATTTTATTTCACATTTTCTTCGTCAATTAACACAATAATTTTATTTACCTACTTATTTCGTTACAGTCAATAACGTTTACACTATTTTTTTTTCACAATTTTTTTCGTAATAATATTTTTTGAACCACTCGACAGTTTTCCCTATTCCACCCAGGGACTAAAAGAGAAAACAATTAGTGGGTGTTCTCAAAACTGCTATAAATTAGCTCTATCTTCTGTTCTGTCCCATAAAACGCCATAGCTATGGTCTTTACTGCACACGAGCTTAACTTTATAAACTCTATGGTACGAATTTAATTTTAGAACTCTAGAACCTTGGTGGCATTTTCAAAACTGTGTGACAATTTCTTCAAGCTTAAATACTATTATAACGAATTCAATGGAAAAAATTGTTGAAGGAACCAAAACTAGATTTCAAATTTAAAAATCTATTGTCCGAAAGGGTTACCGCTGGCCCGGAACATAAAGGGCTAAGGAAGGAACACGGGTGGGTTTTAGTAAGTAAGAGTCTGACACTCCCTTCCGCTCCACCCAGAGCGGGAGGGGTCATTTGATGATTTCCTATCCTCAAAAAAAGGTACCTAATCTTATTAGTTACTTCAGCCTGCAGCTTTTCTAGGGCTTTTTGATAGACATTTTTATAACAAACATCCATAAAATACAAATAACATAATCAGCCTAATTATAATGTTCCCACTGCTGGGACACAGGCCTCCTCTCTGTGAGAGGGAGTTACCCACCACGCGGGCCCAGTGCGGATTGGTAGATGTCACACGTCTTCGAATCTTTGGTTCTAGGACATGCCGGTTTCCTCACGATGTTTTCCTTCACCGTTTTGAGAGCAGTGGTGATGAAATAATTCACACAAAGTAAAGCGTCTGTCTGGGTTCGAACCTACGACCTACATCTCTTAAGTCGCGGCCCTTACCATTGTACCACCACTACTCCCACCACTGATTAACTCTCTTTCTGGTCTGCACTGGTCTAAGGAAGGGTGACCATCTTTACATACCGTGACCCCTCCGTGCCTCGGAAAGCACGTTAAGCCGTTGGTCCCGGCTGTCATTTGTGGATCTTTGCCAGTCCATATGGGTAGTCAGAAGCCCGAAAGTCTGACAACCAGTCTTCGGTATCGTATTATCCAGTACCTAGCTAGGTTGTGGAGGTCAGATAGGCAGTCGCTCCATGTAAAATACTGGTATTCAGCTGCATCCGGTTGGTACTGGAAGCCAACCTCAACATAGTTTGGAAAAGGCTAGGCAGATGATGATTGAATTGGAAGAATTGGTGATCAGCGTGACTACTGCCTTAGTATAGTTATTAGGGCAAACTTTGATGCCTAGATGGATTATGATGGCTAGGCGATATCCATCAGCCATCACTTTTTTTTGGCATTTTCCGACAACCTCTAAATGGAGTAGTCTAATTTTGTTCATCATTTCAGCCGCAAACGTCCACTGCTGGACATAGTCCTGCCCCAAGCACCTCCACTTCGACCGGTTCTGTGCTTCTCACATCCAACGGGTTCCTGCGGCCATCACAAGGTCGTCGGTCCACCTTGTGGGATTAATTTTGTCCGCAATACACTATTTTCTATCGACAATATAGGTTTTAAATGCAATTAAAAAGTAAAATAGCTGTTCGTTAATTTGAAAAAACTCCAACTGCAAATACACTTCTAACAGTGAAACTTCACCTCAGTACAGTGAAACTTCCCGATATTACTTGTTAGATATTAATTAACACATGCCGCTGGCGTCCTCTATAAATCTCCAGTGTCGATCTGTCGATATGTCGATGTCGATAAAAGTTGACGCGCGGCCGACCGAGAACTACACTAGTGGACACTGTTTTACCGGCTTTATAGATTTAGACTTAGTTAATATTCTAAGGCTAAATATAGAATATTCTAGACTGTTTAGGGACTAGATTTAGGTGTGGATATCTTTGGTGCAAGTTTTGTTCGGTTAAAGGTTGGTCTTTACCGAGTTCCCTTCGTCAAACGATAAAAAAATAATTTGGTGTTTTCAACGCCAAGGCTAAGCTGCACTTTTCTGGTAAAGTACTCTCTACTGCAAGCCTTACTGCACATCCTGAGGGGCTGTTCCCGTATTTCATAAATTGACTGTTCCTAATTTACCCTAGGCTGAAAAAAAACGTTTTTCCTAATCATGTTTATTTTAGTGTTAAGATCGCCTTTCCCTTTCACGTTCTCAGTTTCAATCTGTCAAAATTACCTCTAATATTCCATCATTTTCGTCAAGTATTTGACATTGTTTGTCGCTGAGATGGGATTCAGACTAGATTTTAAACTTTTTTAATTACGGAAACTGGCCTTCTGATCTTTTGGCACACAAACACTATAAAACATAAACAAACAACAAAATGTTCTTAATATCTAGGTCTGCTCTCTAAGTCCCTTGACGAAGACACGGGCCCATCCAAAAGTATCTGATACGTCAAGACAAGGGTCAAATTCAATTTTTCGGACGCGCAAAATCACTTCGGGAGTAGGGATATCTGTCAAATCGAGTTGTCATTCATTATTAGTTCTGGCCCCAAACTAATCAAATTTCCCTAAGTGACATGGAATGTAAACGCCTGTAACTTCGATGGAAACTACGGATTTCGTGTTACGAACGACCTGTTTCTGAGACCAAAATAACCATCCCAGAATACCCACATGAACCGGAATTCAATGAATTATAAATAGAATAATAGTTCGTACATTTGAAAGCCACAGAATCCGATGTGGCCTTAATATTTCAGTGTAGTGTCGGCGTGGCGTCGATAATAGTTGTCACCGGTAGCGGACGGCATGCGGCAGCGCCGACCTAACGTTGCGCATACGCACGGTAAAGTATACATATCCAGATAACCTGTTTAATGTGAGGAAGCGATATTTATGCGAATGTTGCTATTATGTGGTACTTTATGGCATAATTATTTCCTAAGATGTATTCTGGTGAAGGCAAATCTAATAAATGCAATTAATCAAATAAAAATATATTGACGCCTCCCACAAGGTGGACTGATGACCTTGTGAAAGCCGCAGGAATCCGCTGAATGCGGGAAGCACAGAACCGGTCTAAGTGGAGATCTTGTGGGAATCCTATGTGCAGCAGTGGACGTATTTCGATTGAAATGATGATGATAATGATGACTACTGCTCATAGATAATTCTTCTGCCCATACCTTTGTCATTATTATCCATGAGGTCTCACCTAAAAAAAGGAATTAAACGAGTCAATAGTTCATCAATCATTTAGATCTTTCATAAGGTCATTCGAAGTTGAGACGTACAGGTTTAATCGTTTTTTTTATTTGCTGTACTGTCGCAGTTAACAATAAATGGTAAGTACAGTCGGCTTATTAGTTGATTAGCATAAATTTTTTGGCCCGAAAAGTGCGAATCTTCACTTTTAAATAATATTATTTTTTCTATTGGCGACTCGCACGAATTGGCACACATTTTGAATTTTATGCTAACTAATTCGACGCGACGCGGGTTTGGCATCACAGAAAAAAGGACCCTAGCGCACAGAAGTGATTAGGGTTAAATATTATAACCAACTTAACACAACAACTAACACCCAACTAACTAACTAAAGTGTCGATTCGCGCTTTTCGGGCGAGCTAATTCGTGCGAATCGACTATTATGCCGTACAGTCACATCAAGTTCTCATCCGTCGACACACATTCAGAAAAAAATAATAAAATTGCTAAATGCTTTTTAATGTAGTATTTGTAAATTAACGTTTATAACCGGATATTGTGAACTTGATTCGTGTATTAAACATAACGATTAATTTTATTGTCATCCTTCCTTTCGCACGGCCCGTTATGGGGTTATTTGATGAACTACATATTACCATATTGATTATTTGTTTTAGTATCATTTAATTTAATCAAGGTAGTCCTCGAGTTAATTGCGTAACACATTAAAAGTAGGAATGACTTTCATTTTGATACTCCAGCAACATTCATTGCGTTATTTACGTTATTGAGCAGACTAATTTTTCCAACATATGAAGCAATGGATTAGCATTAAGGCTCGAAAGGCGCGCGAAAGGCACCGCTCGTTGCGCGACTTGCGATGCCTTTGTGTCGCGCGCGATTTTATCGCGTGTCGCCCCTGTTTGACAGAGCCTTTATACTTCAAAATTATTCAGATAAATAAATTGAAAGTTTCAAATTTAGAATAGGTACTATCCATGCATGTGGATAACATTTAAATGTATTTTTACCGCCAAGGCGATTTGGCGAGGCCAAATTGATCGATTTTGATTGTAAATGAATTAATGAAGATTGTGTGATATATTATTAGCCTATAATGTTCTCACTGCTAGGACACAAGACTCCTCTCCGTGAGAGGGAGTGGGCCGTAATCCACCACCTGAGCCCAGTACGGGATGGCAGGTGTCACATGTCTTCAAATTTTTGGTTCTAGGACATACCGGTTTCCTCACGATGTTTTCCTTCACCGTTTTGAGAGCAATGTTGATTTAATAATTTCCACATAATAAAGTGCCTGTTTGGATTCGAACTCACGACCGTTTCTATTCGTAAGTCACGGCCGTTACCACTGAGCCACCACTGCTCTCAGCAGATTGTATTATACATTAGACAATTAAACACTTAGCTGTGAATTGAGTCGCTCCACCATAGCTTCCATATCTTGTTCCTACAAGGATTCTATCTTAACATTACAAGGTACAAAACCCTATTACAACGACTACAATTCGTTACCACCGTCCAAATCTGCGAAAAAACAAATGCCAACAAAAATGAAACAAAACTTAAACTACAGTTGCAACTGCAAAATCTATTACTAAAATGATCCACTACTTTCTCAGAAACTACCGCTTGCACATCAATAATACATGTATCTCGTTCGCAAACATCAGATATACATAATGAATGTACATATGAATATACATGCTGATATAAAGGGTTTTCTAATCAAAACTTTGTTATTTATAGCTAACTGGTCGATTTGATTTGCATATGCTGGTCTGGTGATAAATAATGGTGGGTTTAAGATGTGAGCTTTTACTTGAAGGATAAATGGTTTAAAAACAGTTATTTTTGAGACAATGAGGTGATTTATCTTCAGGGTTTTTTTTGAGGTTTCTAAGATTAGTGATAAGATCTATATGAATGGCGTTACATTAGATGCACAGGTCAATCTAGAGCTAAGATCATTGAAATTTTAAGAATAATACGGTAAATTATCACTAACATGACCCTCAATTACGGGTTAGTACACATGTGTACCACAACCGGTACAAATTTTTACCAGCCAAGAAGATTATTGAGATAACAGTATTCTATATACAAATTGTTTACTTTTTTACCATTTTGGTATGTACGAAACCCTAAAAATGTGCACACACTTCTTTTTCAGTGTCATAAGAGGGCAACTTTATCCGTATTGATATCCTACCCGTAAACCTAAGAAAACAGTGACAGGACTCGTCATAACATAACTGAACCATCACTACAGTAGCTAAACTAACAGTGCGATCTGCGCCGCATTGTATCGCAGCGATACAATGCGGCGCAGTACGCGTCGCGAGCTAAACAAACACTCGACGTGTTATCATGGCGTGCTTCCAGCGGCAATTGACGTTATTAACTGTCATTGTTTACTTTGTAATTAATGAGGTACAGTACCCGGCGATAAATATTGCACATCGACCTTTGGAAAGAGACAATCGGCTAATTTCGGCTTTGTAGAGCGTTATCTCAGTCGCACGAAATACAAACAGTCCGGTATCTATTAGGAGCTGTTAAAACAATTATGATTTGCTTCTTTTGATAATTATTTTTATTCTTTGTATAAAATCGATAGGATCGAATAAGTTTAAGAATTAAGTTAGAGTAGGATGCAAAAGCGAAGCAGGCGGTCGATTAGATTTTCGGAAATAATAGGAGTTCTGTATTTTGTTGACTAATGCAAAAAAAGCTTTAGAATCGAGAGATTACATAATGCAAGAGCGGGCGAAGTAACCTTTTTAGGTGTTTTCGGATATTTTTTTTTGTTCTGAATGTTTTTACACCTATATTATATTTTGAAGCTAGGGAGGTGCAAGTGCTCCCTCTTGCACCCGCTCCCGGCGCACATGGTAACAGCCCAGAGTATGGAAGTTGGCGAAGGGTTACCCCCGAGCCTCGGAAAGTGGTCCTGCGCCTGATATCTCTCCGGTCGTTTCTGATTGCTGTCCCGTCGGACAATGACAGTGAGGTAAGAGAGAGTGCACTTGTGTTCTGTGCACTATAATATATCTCCTGCGCCAAAGGCAGGTCTCCCCTGAGATTCGTCGCCATTGCCGAAATTCAGTCTGGAGCACTGTATTCTTGAAGTGAAAACTTCTTTAGCGGCGTTGTACACTTTTTTTGTAATGAGTAAAAAATGTTAAACTCGCGTCAGGACACGTGACCTGACCGAAAATCGTAAGACGAATGGTCGTAACCGGTACCGCGTGTGTTTTGTTTATAAGACGATTCACAAAATACACACGTAATTGTTCAAGTTTTCACTTCTGTCGGCACTCCCGGAGTGCCACTGTTTTTTAATTTTTTAACTAAGAGAATGCTTTTCTAAACAGAAGTGCTGAACTGTCTTTAACCTTTTGACCGACACAGTCATGTGTAGATGACAAACCAAAATGTGCCAAGGTTGCCACGGTTCGACTACATGACAGACTTTGACGCAAAGGGCACCTTTTAGATTTTTTGACGTGTAGCGGTCAAAAGATTAAAATAAACTTCACCTTTTTATAATATTGACAAACAACTTGATTTCTGGAATTACGAATTTGGTTGAAACTCAAAATAGTCACCTTATTTTCACTTTTTTTTATCTGCTCTCAAAACATAAAAAGATTTTATAATCTCTATCAAACTATCTAATAATTCTCAATTGGAAAACAGATCGATCTAGATTAGGTAATCAAATAAAAAATTATTCACTAAACCCCATCCAAAATTATTAAAAAATACTTTCTCACCACAACACAGCATACAATTTCACCTAGGTAAATCACAGCCTAACTACACCAGTACAACCATAACATAAAAACCCATGCATACCAATACAGCAACGGAACTGCATACATTAAGTCCCAAACATCAATCAATTGTGACTTTCAAGCTAACGAGAGCGTTTTCTCCGAGACACACATATGCATAGAGAAACCATAATTTAGACATTGGCCCACTCACTAACTCATAGTAGACTGGCGACAGGTTGATTTGGCATGTACACAAATAATACTAACCTACATGCATATATGCAGGTAAGGGTGTGTTCAATACAGTGTATACTTGTTTCCTGGCTACGAGATATCAACTAACTGGTAAGAAAATGTACCTGCTGATGAAAGCAGGGGGCCTACCACCACCTCTAATAGCAGTATTATTTTAATCTTACTTCAATGAGTGAAAGAAATAGAGCTAGGCCCTGTATACCACCATCTCTTTCACAGACATAAAGAATAATAGCTGGTCGTAGGCCCTCAGATGGCTGAGGAAGATTAGCACCAGAGAGTTGACAACCCTTGAAGTAAAAATAGCGGATGATCTGAATAAGAGTCATCAGACTTTGGAAGCTAGTCCTCGCAAGTAATTAAGTCAGTTAAGCGAAGCGGATTTTACGCACAATGTTTACTTTCCTTCAGGGGTTCCCAAACGTAACCGAAAAATTACATCGAAATAGACTCTAGATCTACCTAAATCAAAATTAGATACAAAACCTCCTAACTCATTAGCATAGGTTCTACATCACAATTTCTAAGTCCACAGCTATTTTGACAGCGACAATATCGCCATTATTTAGGCTCATGCCACTTCAGGGCAACTCCTTAAGAAGGAATCAAGGTCGGACCACTATCGCGCGCCACTCGCTTAATATGGAGCAGACGCTAAGTATATATAATTCCGTTAAATACATTCTGATTGTGTTTACGTAATGGTAATTAAGTAGGAACATGATTTTATTTTTTTGAGGATGGCAAATCATCAAATGACCCCTCCGGCTCCTGACGGCGGCCTGACGGGTGGGTTTTAGTCAGTAAGAGTCTGACACTCCCTCTCCACCCAGAGCGGGAGGGGTCATTTGATGATTTCGCATCCTGAAAAAAAAAACCCCTCCCGCTCTGGGTGGAGCGGAATGGAGTGTCAGACTCTTACTGACTAAAACCCACCCGCGTTCCTTCCTTAGCCTTTTATGTTCCGGGGCAGCGGTAATCCTTCCGGACAATCCCGCTGACCCGGCAGGCTTCGGCCCTGACGAACCCCTTCTCTTGATACTGACATCTCTTTGAGACGCGCGTGGAACACGTACGCGCCGTCCGGCACGGGCCTGGTCCTGATCGGACGGTGAGCTAATGTGTAGACAATGTAAGTGGGGTAGCTAGGACCAGTTTCACGTTCTGCGATCCGGAAAAAGGGTCATAAATGAGAATTTCCCCCTGATATTTAATTAAACACGTTTGTGTAGGTCAGATTGGTAGTCGCTCCATGGGAAGTACTGGCTGACCCCGACATAGTTTTAGGGAGATCTAGATGATGATTTAATAAACTACGTCTGTAGATATGTCCATGAATACTCGTGGACATAATTATCATTCCAACACAACGTTCATTGTATTCATTTCATGCTTATAACTCCAAAACGACATAGCCGATTTATATCTCTTATTTGCCGTTCAAATGATATTTCTGACTAGTAGTTCTACTAGTCAGAAATATCATTTTTCTTTCAACTTTTTGGCATACGCAATCTTCTAAGATTGCGTATGCCAAAAAGTATTCATCTTTTAAATGAAGAAATCAAGAATTTTATTCTCTAGTTCCATCATTCTACTGATATTTCTCTAGGATAAGCCTGACAACACTAGTCAGGAAATACCCAAAATATGCACATCATTAATACTGTGGAGTGTAGACAATCATAAACATTTCATGATTGATCACCGAACCTATTAAGAATCACAAGGAAAAATGGTATGCCAAATACCGCGTAGCGTGCATGCGTGAAATATATTCAAAAATACGACACCACAGGTGGTCTAAATAGCATCTTCAAAAGAAAGGGGGTGGGTGAGTGGAGTACAAAGGATTCCCTTGTTATATGCACCCTGCGTTTTCCTCAAGGGATCGATTTTCTAATCAGCAAGATTCGACAAATATGTGGATAATATCGTGGGTAAATAAATAGGTAGTACCGACGTGAGTTCTTTCTCATACCGATAGCGCTGAGAGAGTTTATTTTGTATATTGCAACTATAAAAAAAAAAAAATACAGCAACCACTACTAAGAACACAATCGCCTTCAACTGGACATTGTCTTTTTCAAAGTTACACCGATACTCAGTTTTCAGCTCAAGTCTAGTCCAGCTGCATTTCTTACGATTTTGATACACCGTAAGTACTATAATTATCTTTGCATACGCTGCTGTGCCTAAAAACATGTTTCTTTCTTACTATGAAAATGCTAATAACTTATTTATTAGATATTATCCTAAATGCTAAAATCTTTTCGTATTTTTTGCAAATTCTCTCGCAGTGTTGTTCTACTTCCACTTGACATCAAAATCATAATATCTGAACCATTCCCCAGTATTAGTTAGGATACTTAATAAAGTGGCCTTCTATACTCAAGCCCTCCGAGAACGCAAGTGAAGTGCAATCTAATAAACCCGCAACTAAAACAGCAACTTCAAATAACGTGCACATTCCTTCATTAATACTGCGCAAGTGTGAACAACACCTATCTGCGCGGTAAATAACAATCTGTGCAAACGAGCAGTGTTGATGTTGATACAGCGGTGTCCACAAATCATGGCCGACACTGTGGACACACGATGTGTGCTCGATTGTGTCCGGCGTTGTGTCCGGCGCTGTGTCCGACACTCTGGCGAATATTACTGTTGGTGTTGTTTTTGATGTGTGCTGTTGATTGTTTTATTTTTGTCAGTCCTTATTTGTATGTGCCTTAGAATGTGTTTGATTTCTTCGGACACTGCGACTGCTATATTCATTTGAAACTGAAACCTATGTCCATGTCTTTTTACCAACTTCTCTTGTTACGACGACTATTATCCAAAAGAAAAATGTGTATTCCTCGTTTAATTTTCAGCAGACATGATTATTTTTTAACCGACGAAAAAACGAAGGAAGCTCTCAAGTCGACGCGTATATTTTAAATTATCAAGTTTATTTCTTAGAATTTCATTATAGGAATATATTTTCTCTATGGTTATGGGTCGACTTATGCCCCGTTCGATTGTGTCAAGTGCTGAGTGTTGCCAGTGCGCGACACTATCGTGACAAAGCCCTCTAGTCTACATGCCATTGTCTGAATGTGATATGATTATTTGCTAACCCTGCATACCGTAGATGGATTTATTGGGACAGTCATAAATGGTCCGTTTGAACGAAAGTATTTAATTTTGTCATTATTTTCAGAAGGGAAATAATTCATTGATACTATAAAAACTTTGTGGTCTACGGATAATAAGTTTTTTTTTTTCTAGCTTATAACGATAAAATGATGAAATGATGCTATTTATGATGATGATGATGCTATAATAAGAGAAAATCAAAATAAGAATTATTTGAGGATCAATTAAATACATTTTTTTTTTCAGAATATAAACATAATTCCCCTTGTGTACCTTCCCCTTTTCCTCTGAGTCACTAGCTATGGTACACACGGCTTCATTAAGTCATTACCCCTCCAAAAGACATGTGCGTTCAAATCCGTGATAGGCCCAAGTTGGTTTTTGTATTTTGCAAAAACATTTTATTTTAATTAATTTATTGTTTTAGTGAATAAATAAGTTTAAGATAGTATTTATTTTTTAAAATTCTGTATTTATTATTGTTTTTTTCAATAAAACATTAATACTTTTATTATTGCGAAAACGACAAGCAATAATAGGGTTAACATTTACGAACGTTTCATTCATCGTTTAAATAGACTAGAGGTTTCAAGACCGCTTGCCGTGCGTATGAGTGGGAGTTCAAATCATAGGCACGAAATGTGCTTTTTGTTCCATTATAATTATTATTTTAATATATTTTTCTATTTTGTTTTAGTAATTATTTATAAAGAATTTCAAAATAAAGAAAAATAAAATACCTTAATAATCATATAATAATATTTATTATTGCTATTATTTAACAAAACTATGATCTTATTTTACAACAAAGATTTATTTTGATTTGATAATTTTATTTACAGTTATCATAATATACTATTTTGCCAACTGACACAATTGGGTTCCTAGACAAGTAGCATCCTATTAACGTAAACGATAAAATAGTAAGCGGTAGAAATATTTTAGATTGACATAACCTAACGAAATGTCACGTGACCTGTCATGTCGTCTCAGTATACAAATTTGACATTTGACAGTCTGACAAGTGACATCGAAAGAGACAAGTTTTGAAGCATTTGCAACTTGTCTAGGAACTAGAAGTTAGTTTGGCAGGATTACAATCATGAGCATAATAAGTGAATAAACATGTTATCAATAGATAATCAATTAACATCTCTTATTAAAGTGGAGTCATTTTAATAGGTAACATTTGACAATTCATCAAATATTCAACAACGTAACCTTGTAACGGCGGGCATAAAATAACATATTTTTTCGTTTTGTTAGAACTGCACAATTGCTTACCTTTTTTCAATTACGGTTACATATTTATTGTAATAATGACCGATACGAGTAATTTTACGATTTGCTTTCATTAATAAACCATTCTAAACATAATAAACAATTTCTGATCTAAAGAACTGAACGTCGTTACAAGGTTACGTCAGTTAACCATTTTTCTTTTTAAACACTAGGGATGTTACTCTAAAAATCGAAAGCTGATAAGTAGAATCGAATGCAATGATGACTTGTGAAGAAATACTTATCACCATAAATTAATAACCACGTTGTGATTATAATAAAAAAATTATTTATTATTCTTTTAACTAACTAGGTATAAAAATACAAAAAATAATGAAATAGAAAAACTGCCTCCTCGCATTCGCCTCTAAAACTACAAGTGATTACCATGAGGAAATAAACTTTGAGGTTTTTAAAGAGTGGTTTGAGAAGCTGCTAGTCAGCTTAGAAAACCCATCGAAAATTATAATGGACAATGCACCGTATCATTCTGTACAAGTTGATAAACCACCAACTCAAGCAAATAAAAAGCAAGAAATTGTCTCGTGGCTGGTAAGAAATGGTGTGGATGCAAGTCCAACTTTATTAAAAGTTGAGTTGTTAAATCTAGTAAAAGCAACTAAGCCGTCCAAGCTCCGCTATGTAATCGATGAACTAGCCCTAGAGCATGGACACGAAGTTATTCGATTGCCTCCCTACCATTGCCAGTATAACGCCATCGAGCTTATTTGGGCACAAATAAAGGGTTATGCAGCGCGGAACAATACTGAACCACCCTTCAGTACTGCTAAAATGATGTCTCTGCTACAAACTGCGTGTGCAGAAGTCACTACAGAAGACTGGAAAAAAGTCGTAGAGAAAACAAAGAAAATAATTTTACAAGATTTTGAACGAGATGTGAGAATAGACAATATTATTGAAAATGAATTAATAATATCTCTGAGTGCTGACAGCAGTGATGAAGATGACAATACTTTTAACAGTTCTGATAGTTCAACTGAATAAATGCAATTTTTTTGTTAAATTGTGTACTTGTCTTATTTTGCTCCTTAAATTTACGAAAAAAATAATAATAATGGGACAGGGATTCGCCTGATGATTTTTAAAATTCGCATATGTTTCAAGTCCGTATCGATTCATTCACTTTAATCGATGTTTATAAGCAGGTCACCTCACTATGAGGACAAAACTGACAGACGTCAAATGTTACCTATTAAAATGACTCCACTGTAGCTCATGATATCTACTTAGAATATTTTGCTATACAAAGTAAAATAGTGGAATCAAATGAGTTAAATGTCTTCGTTGTTTATTTTGTTGTCATACTTAATTAATATACATAACTGCTTTTTCTGGTTCTCTTCGATGTTCTTCTGTTAGACATATTTTGCAGGTCGATAACTGTGAATGTTCGCTGCGTGTAAATGTCTTCGAACCGTGGACAGAGATATTCCATGCCGTTGCGAACTGTAACGAGTGGATGTAAACGGCGGTGTAATGTGAACCTTAACAATATCCCGATTATGTTCAGATTGGTCTGTATAGATCCCAGTAGTTCTCCGACCCATGGACATTGTCTTAACATCGCCGATTTCTTGAAATCTGCGCACCCATAAGCGCACCGTTTGTCTCTGTATAGAAAAAAATGGTTTTAAATAAGTTATTAAATACCACACACAAGATACCGCAAATAGCTCAACAAGAAAAAAATCGGAGAACACAATTAATATTATAATGAACTTACTGCTATGCCAAGCTGTCTCGCAATTCCTTTTATGCTCACATTTTGTTCACACAGAACAACTACAATTTTAGTTCTCATAAAATCATAAATCATTTTAAAAATTAATGGATAAATCGTAGTCGTTTACTCTTCGCCGTTTTAAGTGAACGTATACATCAAACGTTGTAGTTATAACTTGAGGGTATGGATTAATTTTATAAAGACAACGTAAGTAAGTAAAATTAATGGATACCCTCAAATTATAACATCTATCGATTAGACATCCCCACCTAAAGATAAAATGACTCAGACCATAGTAGATAACAATTTCAACGCAATTCATATGGGCTCGCTGGCTAGTTCGTCAAACTGCCGGTATGAGTATGACGACGTTCGGTGATGCGATGGTTCGAATCTGAGTCGAAACAATGGGTTCTTTTTGAAGTATTCTTTAGATTATTTGTAAGGAATTTAATGTGTAACATTTTAAAACTTGAGGGGTTAGCACATACTGACGCTGTCTGTACCACGCGTTGGAAGTTTGGGTGTATTTTAGATACTGCTTAAAATTTAACGAAGTATTTCGTATTAAAACATTGTATTCACTGTAACATTGTTTCATTTAAACTACTCATTGTTAACAATCATAATTTTCGCAACGTTAGCAATGTCCTAAGCAATAGAATATCAAGATTAGTTAGGTTAATAACGATTTAGCATAGTACAACACTTATCTCCGGTACACATCTCTCGCCTACCTTATTTTCTTTCCTAAACCAAGTTTGTTTACCACTACTAATGTCGAAGCAAGTTCTTTATCTCGAGAAATTTATTCCCATTCGCCAATCAGTTTTGCATACGACACGTAAGCTGTCCGCATCGTAAACCAGTGGTAGGACCGTTACTCATAATGTTATGATAATCCATCGAGTGGTCCGTGTACGAGTGACTTGCGCCACTCACTCGCCTTGTGTAAACGAGGCTTAAGTAAACTTTAGGCAAAGCTATTGTTAACCAAAGTGCAAATGAAGTGGTATGGTTTGACTTGAAATGATTTATGGTCAAAAAGTTTGCATTTGTTACGGATTGACCAGGTGTGCAGTGTTTGGCATATTTTTGCATCAATTAACAATGTGCACTATGGTTTGTTTTTATATCGTGAGCTGGAGAATGTATTCGTAACTTATATTTCAATTTATACAATACTAGCTTCTGCCCGGAACTACGTTAAGCCTTGCTCAAGAAAAATATTTTCTCGAATCCGACTAGTAGTAATCCCCTACATACAAACTTACAAACAAACAAATGTTACTTTTTATTATCAGTATAGATAGTTTCGATGTGGTTCCTCAATCTGTTTCAATTCCACATGCGATATTTTCAATTTAACTACCAACAACATTTGAATCAATTCGATATTGAAATAAAATCGATACTAGTGATGCTCTCAATCCCATTCAATTCTCTTCATATCGATATTTTACCGCTATTCAATGAATGATCGATAGCATTCTTCTTGCCTACATAGTAGCATCACTTTACATAACCTAACAGTGAAATGTCCTCCAATATTTCATATGCCATATGTTTAGCAGCCCCATATTTCAACCTGGACTCGTAATCAGCATTTCAAAGGAGTTGTCTGCTCATAAATACGATGGATTCGTAGCAACACACATGGCTTTGCATGGCAAGATGTCGGTAAGTTATACTTAGGCGGTGCGAATCTGGAAGGATTTTCTATTAGGTTGGAATTTACAATTTCGGTCAAGCTTGCTTAGTAATAGAGGGGCTTTTTTTTTTTGAGGATGTGAAATCATCAAATGACCCCTCCCGCTCTGGGTGGAGCGGAAGGGAGTGTCAGACTCTTACTGACTAAAACCCACCCGTGTTCCTTCCTTAGCCCTTTATGTTCCGAGCCAGCGGTAACCCTTTCGGACAATCCCGCTGACCCTGCAGGCTTCGGCCCTGGCGGGCCCCTCCGAATGATGCTGACATCTCTTTGAGGCGCGCGTGGATAGAGGGGCTTGATTTCGGCTGTCATTCGTCTTTGATAGTTGTTAGGGGTAGTCAGCAGCCCAAAAGTCTGACAACCAGTCTTCCCAATGGATATCGTGTTGCCCAACAACTGGGTTGTGGAGGTCTGATATGCAGTCGCTTCACGTAAAATATTGATACTGAGCTGCATCCAGTTAGACTGGAAGCCAACCCCAACATTATTGGGAAAAAGCTGAAAGATTGATTGGTGAAGCTCAGTTTGTAAATGGAAGGTTGGCGTAAGCTCCTGTGAGTTAATTACCAAGATACTGGCTCCATGTTACAGCATCCGCAGATTCAGTTGCATCCGGATTACACTGGAAGCCGACCCCAACAGTGATGGTAAAAAGATAGGCAGATGATGATGATGAGAAAGGCTGCAAGGACGAACAACCAGAAGGTATCGAGCTAAGACATGAGAATTTTGGAGAACTGTGTCGTTTTCGGGAAGAAATAAACGACCCCTTTAATCCTGTGAGTCCAACTTCGCCACTTTCACGGCGTCGTCGGTGGTGGCGCAGAGGTCACTTTGACTGTAAGTTTTGGAAGACAGGGGGCAGGATAGGAGGCGGAGTATAGACCACATCCACACCTTGCTGCCGTTCCGTCGAAGTAGCCCCACGCAGTGGAAGTGGCAAAGTTTTGGGCCAAAAAGATCTAAGTAACATCTTGCTAGCGACACGAAGAAGAAGATCCTGCGGGTGACGCGTACGAAGATTGTAACATAATTCGCCTATAACGATCTCACACTGGAGTGAGCCGTAATCCACCTCGCGGACCCAGTGCGGTTTGGTAGAAGTCACATGTCTTCGAATTTTTGGTTCTAAGACATACCGGTTTCCTCGCGATGTTTCCCTTCACCCAACTACTCCCACCATTGATCAACCACTGCTCCCGTGTTTAACGAATTAGCACTCAAACATAACACCTAGATGACGCACAGGAAACCTACGAACACAGGAAACCTATAAGCCTATGTAGGTGGTGTTAATGATTTGAATGTCTGATTTTTGTACCAGTAAGTACAGCCGTGCTATTCTGAAAAATACTCACCGTCAAAACTTAGGTGAAGTGAGCTTAAAGTGAGCTTAAAGTGAGCTGTCAATCCCTAGCTAGCCCTAGCGTCAGGTGGAATAACAACTCACTTCACCTACATTTTCACAGTGAGATTTTTTCGGAATAGCGCTGCTGCCGGTCGATTCTGTAAAAATCTCACCGTGAAAACTTAGGTGATGTGAGTTTTTTTTTGCTAGGAATTGACACTATTGACAGCTCACTCCACGCTCACTTCACCTAAGTTTTCACGGTGCGATGGTTACAGAATAGCGCTGCTGGTCTCTAGACACTAACAATAGGTACAGTTTTATTTTGGGTCTAACTGCCTCATTGCTTTTCATTGCCCTGGTAACGACAATTGTTATTTTAATTTCTATCTGATATACACTGAAACCTTGCAGATAACACAGCTATAATTTCAATAGGTCTGACACCAGCGCTTTAAGGCTCCTACAAATAGGCGCGACGCGCGACGCGATTCCCGCGTGACACAAAGGCACCGCAAGTCGCGCAACGAACGGTGCCTTTGTGTCGCGCGCGATTATATCGCGTGTCGCGACTGTTTGAAGGAGCCTTTAATGTGGTTTTAAAATTGAAAAGCTTGAAAATTGTCCAGTAAAGTGTATACTATAAATAGCTAACGTGGGTCAAAAGGCTGCCCAATTTAAGGCTCCTTCAAAAAGGCACCGCAAGTCGCGCAACGAACGGTGCCTTTGTGTCGCGCGCGATTATATCGCGTGTCGCGCCTGTTTGTAGGAGCCTTTAAATGTGACTAGGCAGGACATGTCTGCCGCATGCTAGGACAAACTGTAAGCCCAAATAGCACAGAATTGGTGCCCTGAGACAGTGAGGTGGGGTCGGGGTAGACCACGTAGGACGGACGGGATAGGTTCCGTAAAAACTGGAAGGAGGACGCGCGGGATGGCGAACGATGGGAGGCATTAGCCCAGGAGTGGGACAGTGTTGGCAGGTTAAAAAAAGAAAAAGGTGGATAAGGTGGGTGAAAGTATTAAAGGAAGATAATGAAAGTGGAAAAGAAAAGGGGGGGGGTCCGTTGCTAAATAATAATAACCGCACAGGTCGATCGATCAGGTTCTACGCTTGCCGTGGTTGGTCTGTGGATGGGTGACCATCTTTACATACCGAGACCCCTCCGTGCCTCGGAAAGCACGTTAAGCCATTGGTCCCGGCTGTCATTCGTGGATCTTTGACAGTCGTTACGGGTAGTCAGAAGCCCGAAAGTCTGACAACCAGTCTTACCAAGGAGTATCGTATTACCCAGTAACTGGGTTTTGGAGGCCAGATAGGCAGTCGCTCCATGTAAAATCCTGGTATTCAGCTGCATCCGGTTAGACTGGAAGCCGACCCCAACATAGTTGGGAGAAGGCTAGGCAGATGATGGAATGAAAGTGGAAAAGAAAACATAAGAAAAGTAAGACATGAAATGTAGGAAAAATAGGATGTAGTTAGTTGAAGAAGAGCTATGAGATGCGACATAAAGCTAGGGGAAAGTGACGTTTACAATGTATTTTGACATTGAAAATGTAAGGTAGGAGAAGAAAATATTTAAATAATAGAACGTACAGTTAGTCGAAGAAGAGCTATATGACACAAAACTGAGGAGAAAATGAAACCCACTACGTAATTTGATGCCCAGGAATTGGAACTCAAAAGGAAAGAAGAATTTATTTAAACGATGAAACGTAGTTAACAATGGGAAATGAAGCTCAACATATCAACGGCGACGAAGTGCCAATACCTCCTAACTGACATTTTTTGAGAAATTCTCTTTTTTATCATTTTGAATTTAAAGGCGTTATTCGCATGTTTTAGTGAAATCGCCTTAGTGTATTTTTAGTTGCAACAGCATAATATGTACCTCCCAAATAAACCAACGTGTCTATTAATATTTATTTTTATTTATTTATTTATTTATTTATTTGAATAACATGGGAGACTTACAGCTAAAACAAACAGATCAAGGACAGTACATTAGTCTGAAAGCCAATTACAGGTCTCCACTTATAAAATACAGAGAAGAAAAAGTAAATTCTGAGGACATTCACACCAAGTTACTACCTATAAACTACAGCATAATTACTATGTTGCTCGCACTGCATAACAACCATCATAACAAAATGAATTACATGAAAAAGTTACCGCTTAAGCACTTCCTGGCTGACGATACACTAGTTAGGAACGGATCAATATCGTACTGTTTACAAAGCTTGTTTAAATTTCTGCTTGCACGCACAATGTAGGAATTCTGCCTATAGTTGGTTGGAGCAACTGGCACGCGCAAAGGTGGATTGTATCGCTTACACTTCATGGGAATATTGAAATAAAATTTTGACAAAATATCGGAACAGCTTATAGAATTATTAAAGATTTTCAACAAACACACACAGTCCGAAATCTCACGGCGGTTGAGTAAAGGTAATATATGAAATTTTTTACATAGGTTATGATAGTTTTCCGAATGATACGGTACTTTTTGATGATAACATATATACCGTATGAACCTTTTTTGGATGCTCTCAATTCGGTTAATATATTTGTGGTAACATGGGTTCCATATCTCGGACGCGTATTCCAAGTGGCTTCTAACAAAAGTACAATATAGAATTTTTAAAGTTTTGGCTTGAGTAAAGCACTTAGATAACCGCATTATGAAACCCAGTGATTTTGAGGCCTTGGCGACTATTGCATCAACGTGTAATTCAAAACTGAGCTTGGAATCGTGATGAACCCCCAGATCACGGATGGAGTTTGATCTAGGTAGAACTTGATCACCTAGGGTATACGATGTAGCAATGATTGAGCGCTTCCGAGAATACGTTACAACCGAGCATTTAGCGGGATTAAGATCCAGCTTATTTCTTTGGCAGTAGTCCTCTAGGCGACGCAGATCATTCTGGAGTGCCGTTACGTCCATTTGCGATGATATTGTGGCATAAATTTTCATATCATCAGCAAAACATAAAAGTTTGGATGAAGTCAAGCAAAAGTCAATGTCATTGATGTATATTATAAATAGCAATGGACCGAGCAATGAACCCTGCGGGACTCCACTAGGAACAGGGACCCAACTAGATATATAATTATTTAGTACTACTGCTTGGGACCTGTTGACAAGATAAGAGGAAAACCATCTGAGTAGATCGCCATGAATTCCCATGCCATTTAATTTGGATAACAGAATGCTATGATCAATTCGATCAAAGGCTTTGCTATAGTCTGTATAAACTACATCAACCTGCTTACCGTTGCACATGGCATCAGTTATAAATTCATTAAGGAGAATTAGGTTCGTGACAGTAGACCTCCCTTTTAAGAAACCGTGCTGGAATAAGCTAAATGAATTTTTCAGAGCAGTATGAACCTGATTATATATTATTCTTTCAAAGACCTTTGCTATAATACACAGTTTAGATATCGGCCTGTAATTCGTTATGTCTGTTTTGACACCTTTTTTATGTATAGGCGTTATAAACGCAGATTTCCATATTTGCGGCACAACACAGGTATTCAAAGATTTTTTAAATAAAATTGAAATAGGTCGCGCTATCGAAGGTGCGCACCCAACAAGAAGTTTGGATGGAATGTTGTCAGGACCTGCCGATTTGCATGTATCCAACTTACGAAGCAAGTTAATTATTTCATCAATATCAACAATGATATTGCAGATATCAGATGATAAGTTCGACGAATCGTTAAAAAGAAAAGAAGGGACTGGATGACTAACACTGGAATTAGAGAGAAAAGTAGAATGGAAGTATTCGGAAAAGGCCTGACAAATAGATTCCCCCGTCCTTAAGGTATCACTATTATAGTTCAAGGTGCTTGGGATTGCGTTTGAGTTATGACGTTTTTTTACAAAAGTCCAAAAGTGTTTTGGGTTATTTTTGATAGAATTTTCTGTTTGATCCAAATAGTTACAGTAGCAATGAGATTCCATAGTTTTCACCCTTTCACGAAGAAGCTTGAATGTTAATTCGTCCGATATATTACCATAGGTTTTGAATTTTTTTAAATATTTATATTTTTCTTTAATTGTTTTAATAAGTGACGAACTATACCATGTTGGATACTTTTTATTCCGAAATAGTTTTTGTGGGATATATTTTATTTGTAAATCCAAAATAAACCGATTAAAGAAGTTAACTGCATCATCAATTGACCGCGCGGAAAACTCAGTTTCCCAGTCAGTCGCGCAAATGTCTTCGCTGATAGATTGATAGTCACCTTTATCAAACAAGAATTGAGTACGAGGCGCACATTCAAGCAGAGGTGTTACAGATAGGTCCAAATTAATTATTAACGCTGGGTGATAGGCATCAATAGGCACCAGTGGGGTAGAACATTCGGCCACATTAACTTTTCCATTGGAAAGGACGAGGTCAAGGATTCTACCATACCTATTAGTTACCGTGTTATACTGTCCAAAATCAAGCGTGCATAATTCATCACAAAACAAAACTTCATCGTTACTGTTAGGATTCAATGGGACAAGTGAAAGGTTGTCAGATGGAACCCAGTTAATACCGCTCATATTGAAGTCACCTATTACGAGAAAGGTATCAGAGATATTATTAATAACTGTTTGGTTTAATTTAGCAAGAAAATTAGAGAGTTGTGAGGAAAAAGAAAGGCCCAAGTTTTGTTGGCATAAGTAAATATCACAAATATGCAACGTAATATTGTTCCGTGTGATAGGATCTTTAAGGTGTATGGATAGCCAAAGGTCCTCTGCTGTAGAATGAAAATTAGGTTGGCAAATAACTGATAATTCTCTACGAGTAGCAATGAGTATCCCCCCACCACGCGATTGCCCGGTCAAAACATAATCTCGGTCGCGGCGCCAAACAATGTACCGATCATCAAAAAACTCAGAATTTAAAATGCCATCCAATAACCAAGTCTCAGTAAGTACTATGATATCATACGAATTAAGTGACATTTGACGGTAGAAAGAATGAGTTTTAGTTCTAAGACCTCGAACGTTCTGATAATATATGTTTAAGTTATTACTGTTATTATACTTATTAGCCATTGAAAATGAAGTCAATAATTGAATATAAATCAGTGTGATGTACGAGTATTACAGTAACAGCAATCATTAAACAATAATGTAAGTATAAAAATATAAAAATGCAAGGAAGGTAAGCTTTAAAAAAGTTTGCGCGTGAACATAAATCATACGACAATAAATAGTAAACAGCTGAGCGAAAAAGCAAGCAGTAATGCGTGGTGCGTACAAGCGAGAGCGAGTCAAACATATTGGAAAGCATTGGGGCTTTGAAGTAAACAGCGCGATAAGAAACATAAAGGATTCCTTTAGCTAAACAAAAGAGAGGTGTCGAGCTCATTAGTGCGATTGAGGTGCTAAACCTTTTGTAAACAAATATTGAGATACTTAGGATCACAAAAACTATAAGCGATTGAAATGTTATAAAACAATGAAATAAAGTAAAAAAATAACTTAGTAAAAATAGGAAGCATTTCAAACAATCTTGTTTAAATCGGATTCTTTACGTATAATAGCTACTTTACAATTAGCATTTTTTAATATATGGATTTTCCCATGCTTTACCCAAACGAACTCATAATATTTATCCTTGGCCATGGTCTTAACCTTACTTAATAGCTTCTTATACTCCACGCTCAGGTGATCATTGACATATACACGCTGAGTCGTGCCCTGAAACCCGATATGGGATGTGCATAGGTCCTTAACGGCACGTGCAGCTGCGATAAAGTCTTCTTTCACATACCGGTTTAAAAAACTCACTATTATCAATTTTTCGTTAGAATTAAAAATAGGCACTCTTGAGATATAATTCACCTGTGATTTGGGGCAGTTGTAATTCACCTTCTGGCCGATCGCTTCAATAATCGAAAAAAGATTTTCATCTTTTCTTAGAGGGACTCCCTTAATTTCCACATTATTTAGTCGGGATCGCTGTTCATATTTTGAGAGTTCGAACTTCGTTCTCTCTAAGTCAGTCTGCAAGCAACTCACTGTTTCATGAAGCTTGTCAAGTTCTGTTGCCTTCGCTTCAACCTCCGCTAGTCGAGTGTCAAATTCTTCAAGTCTACCACAAGTGCCTTCACATGTAATTTTTAGCTCAGCTAACTCATCCTTGATTATTCGAATATCATCTACCAGGGTCGGCAAATTAAGTAACTGGCGTTTCATGTCCCGAATTTCGCTCAGTATGGTTTCGAGGGAGGCTGGTTCAGGAGCAACCGGAGCTGGGGATGACGTTCTACAAGTGGGGCACTTCCATTGCGCCATTCTGCTGGCGCCAAGTTTTCTCCATCCGACTTCAGAAATATTTGCACATCCGAAATCTAGATGTTTCTTGCAACTCCCACATTGGACTCCGTCATTGAACTGCACGTTACAAGCTGCGCACGTTTTCATTATTAAAACTCAATATAAATAAAATTATATACCAAAGCAAAACCAACAGAAATTTGAATTTGGTGTTAAAGTTAAAAAAGGTTGACGATCTATTATTCCGAGCGACGCGTACTGTACTAATGAATGTCCACAGACGAGTGAACTGAAATATGAACGTTCTTTTTCAGTTTGTGTAAATTTTTGACGTTATCAGTTAGGTGTTATTGGCACTTCGCTGTCGATATTATTTTCATTACTCAAAAGTACTACAGCTTACAAATTAATACTCATACTTATCGAAAATCAAAAATGTTAAGAGCTCATAACTAATATTGAATAATAATCCAATGCACAAAACCGTTACGGGGCATAAAGTTTGTTTAATATCATTATAATATTAAAATGATAAAGCTCAGGCACCTTCTAACTGTAACACAGTAGGGTTGCTAGTTACCCTAATGTTATATGCAAAAATATATTGCTCTCATTTTGCTACAGCATAAGATTTCTGATTCGAAGTAGAACTTGAACTACCAATGTTCATAACCTGGGTACCTCTGCAAATATAAAGCTATTGGCTCTTGTTGAGGATGCATCATCGCCAACTACATGGTAGGTAGGGTTCTGAATCCAAAATATATCGAAAAGGTGGGATGCGGATCTTCAGTATTTCCATAATTTCAGATTTAGGCTGTAAGATAAAATATTAAGCCCTAATTAATATCCCACTGGCGTTTTACGAGCGTTGACGTCAACGTCGCGTCTGCGCGGCGTCGACGCTGCGCAGACGCGACGTTGACGTCGCGTCATCGCGTAACAAGCATGAAACGTCCGCTGAACGCGACGTTAACGTCGCGCAGATGATACTATTGCCAACAAACGCGACGTTAACTTTAAGCAGACGCGACGTTGACGTCGCGTTCAGCGGACGTTTTATGCTTGTTACGCGATGACGCGACGTCAACGTCGCGTCTGCGCAGCGTCGACGCCGCGCAGACGCGACGTTGACGTCAACGCTCGTAAAACGCCAGTGGGATAGCGGCCTTATGGCCTTC
Organism: Luperina testacea; assembly: GCA_927399505.1. Classification (NCBI taxonomy): domain Eukaryota; kingdom Metazoa; phylum Arthropoda; class Insecta; order Lepidoptera; family Noctuidae; genus Luperina; species Luperina testacea. The sequence continues at coordinate 5,086,481 of OV656774.1, forward strand.
TGACCATTGGGTTTAATAGAGCATATACATAGTTATATGAAATGTAACATGAAATAACATACGTTGAAATGAATATCCAAATATACGCAATGCAAAGCGTAGTTGTTGTATAAATTTTTTACCAAGGAATAGGACAACCTTTTTAACTTGGCGCCATCCTTAAAGCTTTATTAAAAAAGACAACATTCCAAAAAACTCGCAATAATGGTGGATGTTGAGATTTTTTTGTAATATCCTCCAACCAGTATTAAACAATAACACCTTTGGTATAACACCCTAACACCCTTATAAACAAGTGTGGCAGCCCTGAGATATGTATGTTTGCTGCGCGCGCGCCGCGTCCGCGCCCGTGGGCGAGCGGTAGCACCCACGATATCGAAGGACAATGTACCGTAAGAGAAACATATTATACAGCGCGAGATTGTTTTAAGTGCTATTCATTTTGCTAGAGAATTAGTGGTATGAACTTTTGTTAAATCTTAAGAATTTAATGGATCAGATTGTGATTGATACGCAATTAGGGTGCTGTAGGCATAGCCTGTCGGTAACCAGCTAAAATTTTAAATAAGTCTATTTACTATGATTGTGACTGAAATCCGGCACACTTTACCTGTCATCCCCACACACGCTGGCTGAACTTTTACCAACACTGGTGCTTATCAATAATGCTTTTTCCGAAAACAACTGCGCTATTGAGAGCAAGACACCTGTCAACTGTTTTTGCTCTTGAGTGTCACGCAAATTATCACAGTACATATTTTTTTTTTAATTTTCTAATGTCGATTAAGTCATCCCGCTAGTCCTTTAAACCTACACAATCTCTTCTACAGTTACTAGTCAAACAAGTGAATAATAATTAGCATTGCGTTGCACCCTGTATCAGTATAGTCCCGTGGTGTTTCCATTCCGCGTTTTATAGGGTACCGGGTAACACCTGATTATCTGTGCGCATTGTACGGACCTGCACATTGTGAACTAACATTCGATTAATTTATATCCTATTAAGTGTTGGTAATGCAATTAATTTATTTAAAGTCACATCAAAATATTCGGAGTCTATAAATAGTGTTTATTTATTTATTAATAACTTTATGGACAAGTAAAAAAAAATACTGTACAAAAGCGGACTTAATGCCTGAGGTATTTTCCACCAGTCAACCTTAGAGAGGTGCAGGGAACAAAATATATGACAAGTGCAATTTAAGGGATAAATAACTCGACAAAGAATAAATTCTAGTACATAGATACTCGACACTCGTATATACATAAAAACAGAATAAACTTTGTCAAGCGAAATAACGATAGGTAGAGGAGAAAACAACTCCAGTAAATCAGCTGGGAGGATTTTATGAACTTCTAACGGATATGTTCACTTTGAAAGAGTTCCACTCATGATGCAAGTCACTAGACAAGCTTAGTTAGAACTTTTTATTTTCAGGTTAATTATGGATGATCTTGTGGTGAAAATACACGTTCTAATTCATGAGGAATGAATTATAACATTTTAAAGCTTGTATGTTCAAACTTACTTTCAACCTTTTGGTCAAGTACTTAACTAAAAGATTTTTGGGGATGAGAGCCTAATGATCCGTCACACAAGGTATCCTACTACGGTCACCAGTATCTTGGAAAGGATCATATGTTATCTATTTTTATCAGAACGTTAATAATTCATTCCTCTATATAATTATAACTATGTGAACCTTTTTGAAAAGAGAAAATAAAGATTATAAATAAGCCGACTTATCATTTCTTCCAGTTTCAATCTAATAAATATCGTATCATATCTGTTATCAAACTATCCACAGCACTTCACAAACCAATGCAGTATCAACACAATTTTATTAGCTATGCAATAAAGGTGAAAATGCTGACACATCGTCACCAACATCAATACTACATTTCATTATTTTAAAAATTAGATAGCCCCGGCTTTTCCTAGCTGACTGACCTCTGAGACGAAAGGCCGAAACAAACTCGGAGGTCATGGCCTCTTTTAAAATCCAAACATTATATTATTATGATTTCATGTGAGTCGAACAATGCAGGGCTATGTCTGGAAGGGCCTTTTAAAGAAAGAGCCATTGCAGCTTTGAGTTGACCTGTTCCAACAACCGCATGCATGCATCAGTCATCGTGCAGCTCAACCCTATTTTAGGGAGCTCAACGACCCGTCACACGACGCTATCAGATCTGCAGGACATTTGCGTCACTCAAAACCGCCAGACAATTATAAAGTCACGTATTCAATCTGGCCTGCATGGTACTCACATTCACTGTCAATTTTCTCTTTACTATTATTATACTTTTTTATACTACATTATAATACTTGTACTATAATTCTTATTTTCTATATTACAGTTGATATATGTTTAGGTAGCTCTACATACTATGCGTCAGTAGGTTAGGTAGGTTTAGGGTAAGACCGTACCTATTTCTGCATACATTCTACAAATTACATCACTCCGGCCTTCGTAACAATGCCTTTATTTATACGCTATATAAATCTAACGAGCTACTGCAATAAAACCTCTTTGTCCAGGCTCTATGATCATGTAATTATTTAATAATGTGCTAATGACTGTAAAAAGCTTTTTATGCTCGGCCGAGTATGAAACTACTGAAATAGATTTATTACAATGGAACCCGTGAGTGAATGTTCTGCAGAAAATTATGAGTATATTTTTAATTAGATCTGCACTATAGTTGTTAATATATATTGTAGTAGGTTGTTTTAAATTGTAGATCTGAAAACAAGTTGACGACTTATCTTTTTGGTTTTCTTCATTACTTCAAGTAGTGATACTTCTAATTTGATTGCTGCCTCTTTATTAAGGCCAGTATCCCATCGGTATGCTGTTCAAACTTCTTCTGTCTTGAACACTTAATATCTATCCTGTTTCTTTTCTTCAATTTATATATTTTTTATCAACCTCCGTTTACCAAATTTCTTGTACCTTCTTATTTGACTATCTGAGGCAATCGCTTTCAAAGCGTTTCTTATTTCTACTACGACTTTCCACGGGATTAACATAAGTTTTTCGGTAGCTTATATCAATCCAACACATTTTTACTTTTCTATTATCGTTATCCAAACTAATATTATAAATTCGAAATTAACTCTGTCTGTCTGTCTGTCTATCTGTCTTTATGTTACCTTGTCACGTCTAAACCACTGAACGGATTTCGATAAAATTTGGCAGAGAGATAGATTGCATCCCGGGGCCTTCCCCGCGAGGTACTCGTATGTCTATAAAAACTATCCTAAGACTTGACTAAGGACTGGACTGGACTTGTTGGACTAAGTAGTCCCCTCTTTTGTTGAGCGACTTATTTACAATAAAATCTAAATCAGTGTTTACGATACAAATAATTTGATCAACCAAATTCACTACACAAATTAAATAAAAGAACGCAGAATAATAATATTCGCGCGTTCATATTATGACCGCGCCGTCACGGCCATCCTGCGCCTTCACACGACCTCGTGTGTCTCGACATCAGAACATCATAGGATAGTTTTTATCGACATAAGAAGCTAGTCGCTTGTAAAATGTATTTTTTTTCTGGGCCCAGTGGTCTGGCGTCTATGCAGTTTTCTTTTCCCCATTCTTCGACTTTAATTAAACTTTTTCCGTATACAATTCTATAGTCTCATTTATAACAACATCTACCGGGTCCTAATCTTCGCAGACATTAAGATTCAAAGCCACACCAACGTTACTTCCTTACTGGCCAACAATTACAACCATCTAACGACCTACAAACAAAACGACCACATTGCCCTATATCGATACAAGCAATTACAATAAACTCGGTATTACGTACATTCATCCGTAGGTATTGTTGGAAAACGGACGGTTGGTCGTAATTCGAATGGCGCTAGCGCATATAAACGTGTAGTTGGCATGTCGCTGTAATGATGTGAGGGAATTAGGGGAGGTTCACACATGAGGGGGACGATGATTCAGTTTTTAATTCCATGCTCATTTTGTTACTTTTTAATGGAATAATGTTACTTTTTAATGGAATAATGTTACTAACTAAAGCTGCTGATGTTGCTTAAAGTATTCTGAGTGTTCTGATGGTATAGAAAACAATCATGATTCAGTTCTAGTTTGTCTTCAAAAATATTTGGTACTGCCCTACTACTAAACCATGTAACACTTGCTTGTGAGTCCAGAAAGGACTACAATAACTATTGGCTGGCAAATAATGATCATGTCTTTTGAGATAATTCGTAGATTCAGTCCGAAAATCTATTGTTGAGATTTTGTTTTTGGGTTCTTCAGCAGCGGACATTCCGAAAATATAATAGAACGTATAAGACTCATGGATGAAGGAAAACATAGGAAATGGAACGTCTGCAATTTATTTTGCAACCAATTACTGGTGATTTCTTCTCTAAAGTCTGCTTCTAGTGCTGCTTTAGAGAAGACATCACCAGTAATTGGTTGAAAAATAAATTGCAGACGTTCCGTTTAAGCTTTTAAATCTGAGTACAGGTACTCTGATTTAAAAGCTTGTAGTTTCTAAGGAAACTGCACTTACTTTCTAACAAAATACCCATTTTATACCGTTGCCAATGTGACAATAGCCGTATATCCTTATGCAAGTCCACATGTCCACTTATCTGTAACGGTCACGACACGAGATCGGTCGATTGTTACTTTCGCGTTAAACTTTTATTATACAACATTTAACCAGCGTTATGCAACCCTAACTCACGACTGTCGTACGTGTTGTGTGGACCCGCCCTTATCTTGATTTTCATCCATGTTGGAGTTAGTTTAATTATAATAATATGGTAAACGGTTGTGTGCTTATGGCTGTTTTTTGAGTTGTTTGTTTGGGTTTAAGAGATTAATTTTGATGTGCGATTTGAGTAAATAAAAACAAGAGCATCAATCAATGCTTAGCCTTTTCCCAATTATCTTAGGTTCGGCTTCCAGTCTGACCGGATGCAGCTGAATACCAGTATTTTACATTGAGCGACTGCCTATACAACCTCCACAACCCAGTTACTGCTTAACATGATACTCCTTGGTAAGACTGGTTTTCAGACTTTTGGTCATCTTAGTACCTGTAACGACTGTCAAAGATCTTCGAACGACAGCCGGGGCCAACGTCTTAACATATGTCTCGATATGTATTGGACGGTCACCCATTCATGAATCGACCGCGGCAAGCGTAATTAAAACAGAGCATATTATTGTCATAATTTTTATTTTGGTCTTTGATTGTAAATTAAAAACTGATTCTTACTGTAATAACTTACTTATTCAGTGAACAATTAGGTAGTTCTTTGCTTCTAGAAGTGCAGGCCTGTGACGAACAGAAGGTCTAACTCAGCAGAAGGTTCCCGTCGGCACAGTTTGGGTACGGAACTCTTAAAACCATTTTTAACGTTGACCGTGTAATTTCTTGCTAACATTGGCAGCAAGCTTTAGTGCTCATACACACGAGCAGCAAGCGTCATAGGCAGAGGCAACTGCAGCTGTCGACGCGTGTCAACGTCTGCCGTCGACACGTCAACAGCAGAGGCGACTGCAGCCGTCGACGCGTCGGCGGCTGCAGTAGACAACATGCCGCGCATGTATGTGAGTACGGTGCTCAAATACACGAGCGACGTGCTGTTGACGGGTGCAGTTACCTTTGCCGTTGATGCGTGCAGCTCGTGTTTATGAGCACTTGTAGACATCCAGTAAGCCTATGTCGAAAGATGTCTCGTATGTAAAGATTGAATAGAATAGAATACTCTTTATTATGTACACCATATAAATTACAAACATAAATATAGAAACTGTACAAAGGGTGACACAATCGGCGGTCTTATCACTAAGAGCGATCTTTTAAAGACAGTGTGTTTTCTAGCGGAAATAATAATAATCTTAGTCCAAACGGTAGTTTATAGCTTTCAATTTCATTTACATCGACGTCGTATTTAGCACCGTTTACGGTTTAGTCATTAATATTTTCATACAGGCATTTTAATTACCTCTAGCTTTCTGGGTGTGAGGGGAATTGCGCCTCATACTCATCCTACGCAAATAACTGTAGTAAATGGCTTAGTTACGGCTCTAAGATGACGAAAATCAACTGATCGTTAAGGCTTTTGTAATAGTCTCGCTATGAGGGTAATAAGTTTTCAAATAACAGCCTATCATACTTATGTTTTCCAATAACTGTAACTCTGAGAATCTTCGAGGCGTTAGTGAATTGATTAGTTCTAAGGAAGCATCTACCACTGTCGTCGGAATCATTGTTGGAAAGGAATTGATGGAATGGAATTGAATCTGGGATGCATGAAGAAGCCTCCTCGTGTAGCGCAGTTTGTTTCGCCAGTTACTCAACTGAACCGAGCGCTCGGCGCATCCTAACCAGTCACACCCAACACCTTATTTGACTGGCCAATTCTTCCCTTACGGTGGTAAGGCTAACGCCCGCCTGTTTCGTGACCACCCTCCCACCGGAGTCCGGCGTCAAGCAGCCTGGCTGTGTTTCGTCGATGCGTGGGAGTTCTAGTGCCTTAGGCATCTTCTGGGCACGCTCGTTCCATCATAGACCTCATTCATCGCTTTCCATCAGGCGTGATCGAGGTCAAGGGAGGGCCCATTGATAAATAAAAATAAATAAAAATTACCATCAGGTGAGATAGTGGACAAACGCAAGCTAACTTGAAAAGCAAACTAAAAATAGCTTAACGTTTGCTACGCCAAATAACCGCTTCGGAGAAAAGTTTAAATCATCAAGTTTGGCAGACGAATTTGTGATATTCTGTGAAATTACTTATTTCATGATGCCACTCTTTTGATAGCTTGTGGTCCGATGATCTCTTTATGATTTTTGTTTTGGTGTTCATTGTTAGTACCTAACAAGGATAATCTTTTTGATTTTTTCGCTATTTAATAACATAGCCAAAGTATTTTAATTACTCATTTCGACCACTTTTCCCAACCTAACCATTAAATTCAAAATCCACAACACTGGCTAACTACAAAACTAATTCTAAATCCAAGACTAAAGTATTAATTACTCCGTTAATTACACACCCAGCTTACGCATACTCTTAAGCAACACACACATACCTACATACATACATTAATTGGTAAAGGGAGCATTACAAAACAAATTGTTACTAGCCGGCGCCCGCGCAGTAATTGCAATTGTACCAAGCTTACAAAATGTCGCCGACACTAACGTGCGAAGTATTCTGTTTTGTGTTTACGTAATCAGTTTTGTTGTATTGATTGTGCGTAGGTAGATTAGTAATTATTTTGATTAAGAATATACAGCATGATCAGAAAGGTGTGATCATACTTATTTAAGCCGGTCGATTCTGTAAAAATCTTACCGTGAAAACATAGGTGAAATGAGTTATCATTTCACCTGTAGAGCTATTCTGTAAAAATTTCACCATGAAAACTTAGGTCAAGTAAGTTGTCAACAGTGTCACTCCCTAGTAACAGCTCACTTCAATGTCACTTCACTCTAAGTTTTCACGGTGTGATTTAACAGAATAGCACTACTGATATTAGGTATTGATACTTTTGACAGCTCATTTCACCTAAGTTTTAACGGTGAAATTGTTACAGAATAGCTCGGTTGTAATTACAGGTCACTTGATGCTACTATTATTGACAATATTTAGGCACTGCTAAGTTTTCACAGAGAGATTTTTTAAAGAATACATCGGCTGAACAACTTTCTCTACGGGACCAACACCGTAATAGCAAAAAATAATCAGCCGTGGGTCGAGTAGGTATTGAAGTTTTGTATGGGACAGTTGATCATTTCTTCGCGATTACGATGTTGGTCTCATGGAGAAAGTTGTTTAGTTTGATGGTCTACCACCCCTTTAAATATGACCACAAGATGTCTCTTGGTAGTAGCACACACCTGCAACTTTCACTTCATTGTCCATGCGTTGTTGTTGTTCTTAAAAAGTTCCATCGTCTCTCTGAGGCTTCAATTCTTGTCATTTTATCGCCATTCTTAATCTTTAGCGTCTCGTTCTAGTCACCTTTTATTTTTTCAATAAGTTTTTTTTATTTGCCTTACTTTGTTCAACCAGAAACACACATTGATTTAATAACAAAATTATTTCAGCTAAGAAAACTTCCTTTCATCTTTACTCATATACATGCTCACTAGGGAATGCAATACCGGGATACCGGGATCCCGAAATACCGGGATCCCGCACCATTTTTGCGGGACCAGTCCCGCGCCTAAATCGTGCGGGATCCCGCGGGATTTGCGGGACTGCGCAGCGACATACAGAACGTGTTGTTCATTCATTGAATTCATTCTTCTTCTTCTTCATTCTTCATTCTCTTGAAGGTATAATCAGAAAAGAAATGAATTTGTTGCAATCTGGTGGGATCAAAGGTGAACATCTTCAATTCGTCTACAATGCGTTGTTAACAGTTGTGCCTACCAGCGTGGAAGCGGAAAGGGCATTTTCTGCTGCTGGATACCTAGCATGCAAAGTAAGAAGCCGTTTAGCTGACAAAACTATTGACACGCTATGTTTTATGCGCAGCTACTTTCAAAATAATGAATAATAGGGCATATGTATGATTTTTTTTTATTTAAAAAATTAATCCTCATTCATGTAATAAACAGTTTAGTAAAACTGTTTTTCGGATAACTATGAAATTAAAAAAGATATTAGCCATCGAAGATTTGTTTCTATCTCTTTCTCGCAAAACGAAATTTAACACGGAGTTTATATGGCCGTAGTGACATGTGACGTCACAGTCTATGTCGGATCTCTCTGTCTAATTGGTGTGTAATCAATAGTTTTAAATGCTCATATCGGCCGTGTTTCTTGGCCGATTTTAATTTTAATTTCACTTTTTGTCATCTCTACTACGGTATTTTCATATTTTGTTAATAAATGCCATGAAAAAAATTCATGCATATTCCCTATTGTTTTTTGTTTGATTGTAATATCTAGTAATTTTATTTCTAATTAGTAATAGTTTCACAAAACTTGTTGTTTTCTGTTTGTTTGTAATAGTTTTTGATCTTTGTTTGTAATTGTTATTTCTGATTGATTAGTGATTTGATCACTTAATAAATAGTTTCATTCAATAATATTTTTTAGTTTCATTTTAAGTTCTATAGACTCGTTTATGATACAGGATTCCTCTCTTTTCTCAATGACTTTCAAAAAACTTGCGGGATCCCGCAAATACCTGGATCCCGCGGGATTGAACCTCTCAATCCCGCGGGATCCAGCAATTGAAATTTTGGTGCGGGATTGCATTCCCTAATGCTCACCTATCTACACACACGCACTTTCCTATACGACCACATCACAAGCATCCCCAACCGGTAGCAAGGTAAGCACGTCAACATAACCCCGATTACATCAATAAATGATACAACAATTACGATGCTATCAGCACACATACGCCCTGCCATACACGAACTGATAAGCGCAGTCTAATCAGCGACGTCAGGCTAATGAAGTAGTGGGCCTGCTTTTAATTAGAAGCATAGGACTAGGACGTGTAGAGATAACGGTTGTACGAATATGGTGATACATGCTGACAAGTCATGGGAAAATTAATGGGGTTGGCGAACTTAAGGGACAGGACTAGACATGGGAATTTTGTTGCGTCTACAGCGAATATCAGAAATGTGTGGTCATATTTAAGAGCGTGGTACAAACCATAAAACTGAACTTTCATCAAGGGACCAACATCGTAATTGTGAGCAAATAATCAGTTTTCCCTTACATTTAGGTCTAGTATACAGAGTCATTGGAAAAACACCAACAACCTCTTAAGAGGTCTCATTGTTCATAAAGATGACAACTTTTACTATGGGAACAAACCTGAAAACGCGAAAAAAAATCTGATGTTCCCTACATTTTGACGAGTTATACGAACATAAATGTAGGGAACAGCTGATAAATTAAAGCTTAACATCAGTGTGACAATTAAATAAGTCACACTTGTGGTATCACTGATGCATTTAATGACTTTTTCACCAGAGAACAAAGGATATTCGCATATCTACATACATACATATCTTTCATACTTAAAAGCCCGAAATATGATAACTGTTGATCAGATGAAGATCTGCACGACATGTTAAGTTGCCCCACTAATTAGGAAACATAAACCAAACAATTTAAGGCTCATTCAAACAGGCGCGACACGCGATAAAATCGCACGCGACCAAAGGCACCGCGAGTCACGCAACGAGCGGTGCCTTTGTGTCGCGCGCGATTCGTGTCGCGCGTCGCGCCTGTTTGCAGGAGCCTTTAAACAAATACCAGCGACGTCAAGATCAGACTTTGGTACCACCCCCACATATCTAGGGGCACAACAGTGTCTCCGCCAAGTCGAGCAATTTAAGATAAGCTCAAGACAGTGATGCCATCAACCAACCCTTTTTTAAGACCCAACACATTGTTGCCATACCTTCAAGCCACCACATCATACTAAAACAAAGTACCGTCTATTAACATTGCCTCAAGCCTGCCTACCCAAAAAAGGAAGCAAGCGTAAACTTATAAATTAACACGGCCTACCGCTATTAGCGATTTAAGGCTAGATACATACGAATGAACTCCCCGGGGCCCGCTATCGCATATTCTTAAATCTCGTTGTATCTCTATCATTTATCTGTAAACTGGATGCATGCGAGATGCGCTGACCGTTCGCTTTGCTACCGTGTATCCGTAACCTATATTGTGACGTGGCTTCCTTGCAGGTGTGTTCAACATTTTTTATTGGGTTTGTTTATGTCGTTGTTTCGCTTTTCCTATCAATCTGAGGTACTTCAAAGTTGAAAGTAGAAAGCGCTTTGAAAATTGTATACCATGGAAAAAATTATTGTAAAAAATGTCACAATAAGATTTTTTAGAGAGCTTTTAAATAAGTAAGTACTGGCACCATGGCGATGATAATATACCCAATAAAGATAATATAGACAATATGATGCAAAAATATTTATTCTATAATCAATCTAGCATTTATTCTTCTTTCAAAGATTTATTTACATTACCTACTATAAATCAAATGAATAAGAAAACATTTGCTTTTAAAGGAATAATTACCACCAGTCATAAGGCTTTCATAAAGTACCACATAAACATTATAATATTTATTGACATCCGCAAACAATAAATCATACCTAATCCAATAAACAAACTCTAAACCAAAGCCTATAACAACAGGTGCAAAACAAAGAGATCGTCAACCGTCGGCCCATATCCAATCTAGTTCACAGCGGCGCCGCAATTGTCTGGAGGGCGCCACTGTCGTCTCGCTAATAAGCATATCCCGGGCACCCGCCTGGCACACATTCCCGCCTTCTATTAGCAATTCTGATATGCGAAAGCGATATTGTAGCCTCATAAGAGGACCAACTTCGAGCGCACCATTTCATTCTATCACATAGATATTATTGGCGATAGCACATTTAATAGAACGCTAGTATTACCCAGCGATACAGCGTTATTGGCCACATAAACTCGCTTGACGTAATAAGCCGCGAGTTTCATATATTTGTCGTACAAATCGACCGTTTTCGCCAGATTATTACGCATATAGTCTCATTTGCATGTAAAATATTTTGCTTTTATTGTACAATTTATAGGGAAATTATCGTTTTACTTATTACAAAGTGTGCTTGAGTAAAGTATGTATGGAAATTTTGTTTCGCTTAGAATGCCTATTATCTTAGAATTGTCGTATGAATAGGATACTGAAGTTATAGTAATGTACTACTGAGTTTATTTCGTACGGCCGCAAAGTGAATTCTGAACGAAGGAAGAATTCCTATACATAGTTTTAGATAAAGCGTTTAAAATCTATGCCCGATAAAGTTATTCCTATGTAGAGTACTATTTCATGTTTATGTAATGGAGTGGGTGCGATGTTTTGTTTCTCAATGTTGTTACTTGTTATGAACCGTATATCAGTAAGTAACTACGTCTAGATAATGTATCGTTTAGTTCCTAGAAACGATACAGGTAATTCTGCAGATATTATTAAAATGGGTTTCCTTATGATATCACTTTGGCGAATAAGTAGTTATAGGTCCTTACTAGAAGAACCACCAATTTGTCTACCAAGTGATCGCACTTGGTTTTTATTAGTTCTAGTTTACAAATCACATTATTAAAGAAATGTTTGCCTTGTAAGTCTTGTGGATGCAAGTGCTAGTGCTGACCATGGTTCTTTGGGGGGCATCCATAAATTACGTGATATGTTTAAGGGGGGAGGGGGTCGAGTCAAATCTCATCTAATCTTACGTTGGAGAGAGCCCCCCTCTCTCCAACGTCTCGGCAAATATCACGCAATTTTTTTTCTGATTGAAACAAAAAAAAATTACTATTTTGGTCCATTTAATCCAGATTGTACATGCTTAAGATATAATCTCAAGCGTATATCGTAATACGATTAAGATCATTCACTAATTCGTTCGAAAGAAAATAATTTCATTTATACTTCGACGTTACTGACTCTCAAACCACCATATTTGTTTTATACCAAATAACAATCCAACGCGTATACGTAAGAAACCCACATTTTGAAAAATCTCACGTGAGATTAGGGGATGGGGGAGGGGTTGAATAAAATCTCACGACATCTCACTAGGGGGGAGGGCGGGACAGAAAATTTAAAAAAACACCTCACGTTATTTATGGACGCCTCCTTGTTCGATTCCCAGGTCAGACAAAGTGGATTTTTCTATCAGGAATTTCCTAGTAGCAGCCCGCGGAGTCTGGATTTGTATTCGATTGATGCTCGCCCCCCATTACATGGGACTTAAAAATAATTAGCGAAATGTGGGTACATTAAAGGTACAGACGCCAGCACATCAAGCTACCCGCAACTGTCAAATTTTCCCAATCTACTTTGAACCTTATGCTTTAGCGATAAAGTTGAAAATCTATTAAAGACATTTGACAGATTGTAGTAGCTTGATGTGCTGGCGTCTGTACACCGCAACCTAACCCTTCGGCGGTTATAGGCGTGATGTTAAGTTGAAATGTAAATTATTAAAAAAACCAGACACCATTTACATTACCCTAAAAAGAGATGTAGATAGCACATCATCATCTGCCTAGCCTTTTCCCAACTATGTTGGGGTCAGCTTCCGGTCTAACCGGATGCAGCTGAATACCAGTATTTTACATGGATCGACTGCCCATCTGACCTCTACCATCCAGTTATTAGGTAATAATTTGGTAAAACTGGTTGTCAGACTTTCGGGCTTCTGACGACCCGTAACGACTGTCAATCCATGAATTACAGCCGGGACCAACAGCTTAACGTGCTTTCCGCGGCACGGAGTGGTCTCGGTATGTAAAGATCCCATCCACGGACCAACCGCGGCAAGCGTTACTTAACCTGATCGATCGAACCGTGCGGCTGTTATTTCTTAGCCCCTCCGAGCAATGTAGATAGCAGATCTTTTGAAATGGAATATTATATTTTCAAACGGCCTCAGTTACGTGTATCACTAGACATTTAAACGACAGACAGAGAAACGTAATACGTTCGTTAAAGAGAAATCAATTTAATGTGTGCCATCCTGCCTCCACACACTAATTAATCCCGTATTGCAATTAGCATTTAAGGCACAGAACACATTAACGACCGCATGTTGGCAGCCCCATCATACGGATATTCATTAAGATTGGAAATGCAAAATGATTAGACCAACCCGTTAAGCAATTGATCAATAAAGAGATATGGACATATGCAGATGTGTATACGCCCTTACCAAATAAGGAAACGTCGGAGACGTGTGTAGATGGGCGATTTTCACGATACAACTAACATTGCTGATTAATGCCAAGATGATTCGTTTATTTCGGCCGCCATGTCCGAAGTACAATTGTCCATTTGAAGGACTAAGTACGTAAACCAACCCCGATACATAGAACAGTTTTTTTTTTCAATATTGAGGCACTATAATAAAAAATAAATAAATATAAAAATAAAATAATATAAAAGACAATAATGTTAATATTTTGTATTATCTTTTCTCTGTTCCAACACTTAGTGTAGCTGTTTATTGTCCCTAATAAATAAAATAATATAATCTATGGTGGTTACCGTCACTTAAGAATCCTCCACGCGTCATTTTTGAAGTGAAAACTTCTTTAGCGGCGCTGTGTACTTTTTTTGGAATGGGTAAAAACTTCTAAACTCGCGTCAGGTCACGTGACCCTGATCGAAAATTCGTAAGACGTAAAACGTAAGACGCGCGTTGTTGAGGACAGCGCCATCTATGCACATCGGGAAGAACTACGAGGGCCTCGCGTACTAACTACGTAGTTCATCCAACAACGACGAGATGGCGCTGAACCACGGATATATAACTGACGACGAGCTCCATGCGAGCGGTCATCATACCTGATTTGCAAAAAACCCTATAAAATAAGGAACACACCTTAACACGCGTGTTTTGTTTATAAGACGATTCACAAAATACACTCGGAATTGTTCAAGTTTTCACTTCTGACGGCACTACCGGAGTGCCAGTGTTTTTTTTTATTACCTGAATCTCTCACTAACTAAACTGATTGCTCCGTTAGGTAATAGGTAATACGGGCTGGTGTTCACAACTCCACGTCAATGGGCGTATTTTGCTGATTGCTCCATTACCAACCATTTGGACCTTGATATTCATTTCCGAAATGATAGTAGAAGAGCGTCGCCTTTCCAGGTATTAAACGAACTGATTCGTGCCAAACAGAGAAAATGGCTTAAAATCTTGATAAACTTTACCTTTTTGCTACCGATTATGTCCAGACTGAGCCCTCAAATCCCTAACAGGACCAGTAATCCTGGTCTATTAATATAGGGCTGATTTTTCAATCGACAATTATTTTTTTGACGTCTGTCAATTTTTGTATGGAAGAACTGTCAAAAATTCAAAATTATTCCTCCGATAAAGTTATCTGTATATATTAAAAATCAGCCCTTAGTGTATTATAAATTATAAGACGTGTGCCTGTTACAAAATGGGAATGTCCATTCAAACCTTCATACTCTTTTAAACCCATTTAGGCGGTGAATTTTCAAAAATCCTTCTTTTGGACTGATTTTCGTTATGTAGATTAGGAATTCTTGTGCCAAATTTCATGCTTCTAAATAAATAAATAATAATTTGTTACGTTTTTTTCTAAATCTGTTTTAGGAATCATGTCACAAGTTTATTATACCTTATGCATATATAGGTATATAAAAAAGAAGGAAAGAATCATAGGGCATCAAAAAATTTGTCCGCATCGCTGTCAACAGAAAAAGTGCCTAAAAGGCTGGAAGCATTGTCACATTGTATGGTGATGCTGATGATATATCTTTTGTTTTAATATTTGACGGTCTTAAAACCATTACTCATGTCAAACTACGATCTAATACGATAGAAATAAGACCTAACTAATTTCCTACACAGCTTCCTACATTTTTTCCGCCCCACATCATAATTAATGCCTTACTATTCCACTAACAATGAACTCTTCCTGTCTCTCATTGGTCATTACTGTAATGACTGCAGATAATGAACGTCGTCAAGCCAGCCAATGATCTGAAACAGCCAAGGATATGCAAAAAGATAATGAGTTGTTTTTGCCGTAGATAATGTAGGTTTTATACGTACGTACGTAGGTAAATACGTATACTTAATTATGTTGAAACCGTCACGGTTCTGAAAATTGTGATACTGACTGCTAAGCTATGTTTTCTAGAAGTGTGCTGGCACATAAACGCTGCAGTGACGGCTTTCATGAAAATGATGGCAGCGGGGTTTCACTTTACGGTGTCGTCGGCTCTCTAGGAAAAAGCACCAAACTACTTTCATAAATAACGTTTCAGTGACGTCATTCGCCGGTAAATTGCGGACGCTATGTGGCGGAGACCACTCTACCTACCTACTGTTACTACTTACTGCCAGTAGATCAAATATGGATAGGTAAATTCACCCTCGGGGACTAGCAAGGTATGTTTTCCATCAGTCTATTGAATAGTACAAAAACAATGCAGTAAATAAACAATGCATCCATTACGTTGATGCATATACGATAGATACTTATGTATTTTTATAATTATCCTTCTGTATTAGAAACGATACATACTACAAAATCTGAATTCGCACCTCCCTACACACACATATCTATTTGAAAAACAGACCACCCTGATCCTATTATACAAAAGCTTTCCACACTTCCATTTATCACGATTACATTTCACTGGTGTTGCCATATTATTTTCCGAAGGTGTATTATTTCTGGTCCAAAGACAATAATTCACGCATTCAAATCGCTCGGCGCCATTTTTTATATCGCGTGTGTTTCGCGCCTTTTTCGGGTGCGGGCGTGTTCCTAATAAAATTAGGCTCGGGAATGTAGGCTTATGAAGGTGTAGAGGTATAGGTTAATAAAATAAAAATATGTGCGAAAAAACTAGATTATAACTTTATTCAGGTTTTCATACTATAAAATAAATAATACACTTCTCCCTATGAGCAATAAGACATGACAAAGTATCGAAGAATATATAAGGTACCAGATCAAGATTGTTATGGTTACAGTAATGTCGTCTAAAGACTGCGTTCTTGACAGCTGTCAGTTTCATATAAACGAATACATGTTTTGCGAATTTGATCATTATTAGCTACCAGAATTGTCGTGCTGCTACCCTGGCAGGTGTCAGCAACGCATTCTGTCGTCAGCCGCACTGTAGTTCAAATTCAGCTTAATTCCTTATTCGAAAAGCTACTTTAGCCTGAACTATATGTACAAATAATGTTTACTATGCTAAAAATAAAACACAATCGACGTAACTAAAGTTATCAACACACTCATTAATATACCTACTGGGAAAGATTAATAGAATAAAACTAAAAAATAACATAAACAAAAAACAACAAATCAAACAAAAAAAAACATGACCAAAATCAATCATCCATGATTTGTTTTATTTATAAAACAAACAAATAATGGATCTCAAAATCCTCACGTTTTAAACAAATAATTGTCTCCATCCATCCCTACATACTTCACAGAATAAGTATGTGCTTCTCCATTTCATTTCTACACACCTACCTACATCACAATTTTAACGCCATAGTCTGCTCAATGACAGTGAAAAATCCCCAGCCGTTTGACACGTCTAGTCGCTCCGTACTCTTCAGAAACGCTACCATAAATTGCCGGATTCGTTTCTTGTCTTTGCTTGCTTCGCCCAATGTTGATTTAACATGGTTTTAGTCTTATTGATTCTTTATTACGTAAATATACCCGTATTGTCTATGCGCACGCGAGTTTTGTATGTCTTTTAATTAATATAAGGGTGTTGGTGGCAATTATTTATAGTTTGATTATTACGGGGTATCACGATATGGTAGCTGAATAGTTGATCCAATACGTTGGCTTTTACTATGCCAGTAAATAATGAAAATGAATGTCGTTAAAGGCCTGCAGTCACAAAAAAAAATTAATAGCAAAAAATGCAAAAATGTATTTATCTAGGTTACTCTTTTTGACAGGTAAGTACAGTCAAGAGAAAATAAACGTTTCATGTTTTATTGGCCGAGACTCAATCTTCATCCGTCAAGCACTGCGCGTGCCCTATGTAGTAAGATAGAATAGAAAATCAACTGTGTCTCATTAGCGGAACTTAAAAGGACATCCTCAACAAATCGACCATGAGGGTGCTGTAAAACTGAGAATTTCAGTTCTGTTAAGTCCGACATAACATGGTTCCTCATTTCCTGCATAACTATCCTACATAATTATAACATTTAGACACCTGACCTATGGCTATTGAAGTTCCGCTCCAGGTTTTTCACCAAAGGACCACCAGGCTTTTAATTTACATGATTTTCAAGTGAATTAAAAACCACAATGGGCAAGACATTCAATAAGGGACCAAGTCTACAGGTTTTATGAAAGTGCTGTCTTCATCACGTCGCTACATGCGCGCACTTTCATACAAACCCGTATACTTGATGTGAGAGACAATTATTCACATGTCAACAAAATTTTTACCCAGAAATCAGACTATAGGTACTTTTCCGAAGGATTTTGACGCGCTGAATTCAAATCTGCCTCAAAATTGCTCTATCACGTCAGGGTTTCAAAATATCCTAACCTAAAAGTGCAAAAAATACCGTTTTTCTCATTTTTGAGGTTATGTAGCACGGCCGATCCTATTTTCTCAAAAATGAGAAAAAACTGTATTTTTTTATTCGAATTCAGCGCGTCAAAATCCTTCGAAAAAGTATAGTTTGGTTTCTGGGAAAGAGTGTTCGTCAAATTTTGTCGGCCTGTGATATTTGCTGAAGCAAAAGTTGCTCGTTGACCTCCCTAAAAGGTTTCAATAAATTGTCTAACATCTAGTTCTGAATCCTGATATTTATTCCTCTTAATTCCTGATAATCTTAGCTGATAAATACCGCTCCACCATCCTTCAATCAAGAGAACGGCCCTATTACCATACAATTAAATTTAAATTAATTAATTCTGTCATAAATATAATCAGATCTAAACCGTGACACCCACTTAATTTTAGCATAAAACTAGGCTATTAATTTAAACCTAGATCGAAACACAAGCAGTAGGCAAACGGTCCAACCCAGAGATACATGCAAATCTGTACGATTATGTGTATTGAGAGACTGTCTTAAAATATGTCTTAAGTGGGTTATAACAAGTTTGATTTTAATATTACATTTTAGTCTACAAGTATTTGCACCTAAACCTTTAGATAAACATACATTGTACCTTATGATCAACCCAAAGGCGCATTTTGTAGAAGTGGTCCTCCTAAACCCAAATAGAAGGACGAGGGTTTGTTGAAGGACCGATGGTCGGTGGGTTAGACGAGTCCTGGTGTAGAGATCGCGTATCCGCGAGCAAGCGTAGTGTGGGACGCCCCTTAAAAAAACCCCCTTAAAAAGGTAGCTGGAAAAGACTAGATGCAGAAGGTGGAGGCCAAGGTGTTGTGACGTAGCCTGGGAGAGGCTTATGTCCAGCAGTGGACTGCGATAGGCTGTGTTGATCGAAACTCAAACAAAAATTAAAAAAATCAAAAGGTTCTTAATCCTTATGTACAAACGGCAGCACATCAAGTTACCCGAAACTGTCAAATTTTCCCAATCAACTTTGAACCTTATGCTTTGGCGGTAAAGTTGAAAATCTATTACAGAAATTTGACAGCTGGTAGTAGCTTGGCGTCTGTACTGTCGGTTTACTTAGAGTAGCCCAGATTTGCAAATAAAATCTTAAATTTAACGATCTTTAAAAGGCTTGTATGCTTTCAAATACACTTGGTAAATACAGCAATGATATCATTGTTGCATAAATATAAGTGACTAGGTGTTTAATTTACCCAAATAACGACTATTAGCAGCTAAATACACAATTTATATTAAATAGTACAACTCAGGTAACACATAACATCACGCCAGTATTTAGGGCTATTACTCGTATAGTAGTACAGACACCAGCACATCAACCTACTCGATACTGTCAAAATTTCCCATTCAATTTTGAACTTTATGCTGTAGCGATAAAGTTGAAAATCTATTAAATCTACTACAATCTGTCAATTTTTTTTTATAGATTTTCAACTTTATCGCTAAAGCATAAGGTTCAAAGTTGATTGGGAAAATTTGACAGTTTCGAGTAGCTTGATGTGCTGGCGTCTGTACAACAACTCACAATAATAATATTACCAATTACTTTACAGGTACACTTCTTAAAAAAAAGGCAGGGTCTTCGCAGGGTTGCTGGTTGCATATGGATGAGGTGTACCGAAAATCGAGTTGAAAGCAGTAGATTGCTGTAAGCTGATGATGATGATGACATTTCTGCTTTTCTCAAAATCGAAATGTGATTTGTAAGAAAACTTAAAATTTCAGAACAATGGTATTTTTTTTATATTACTACTTTTATTTTTTTATTAATAAGTAAGACTCGGCACTTATATTGTTCCTGTTCCAAGTGCAAAATATGTCTAAAAAATAACATATACGATGGTTTGTATCAAAATAAAGATAAGTATACCCAAATACCAGCTCAGAAAACAAACCATTTTGTGACGTCATCGCGTCGTCTTGCTGCATCCTATTTATTAGCAAAAGTTCGTGTTACAAGCCGGCACCGACTAATGACGTCATCAGTTAGTGTGTCCTTCTTCCCAAAGTAAATGCATCCAGCTGAAAAATATCAGCGTCACAATATTGAACATGATATCTAGAAAATGGTTACAATTTTGTCATGAAAAACGGTGTTACAAATGCAAATGAAAAATTCACATAGACATTTATAAACTCACGCCCTCTACCCACGCGGGTAGGCAGAAACTACAAAACGCCAGCCTGTAACGGTCCTTACATATTTTTTTACGTGTTTACGTTCATACATCTGGTCATACACGTACGCTGGTTGCAAGTACAGATGTTCTATGTCACGAAGTCCGTTTGGCTATGAATGTTGTCAAGCGTGCACATGCACATTGTGATCAACAGAGACTCAACAATGGGTGAAGTAAAACGGTACACATTCGCGGAAATAGCCTCATGCGACGGCAGCAAAAGGCAGCCGCTGTGGGAGCGCGCTTGTCGGGTTACGTCACTACTACAATCAAAGCCGAACGGACTTCGTGAAATAAAATATCTGTAACAATATGTCTAATGCACCATTGCCGGATATAAGGGCAATCAAGACAAATATGTCATTGAAAAACGGTCGGTGTCGATTTGAAAAATGAGAACCGTATAGAAAAATGAAAACCGTAAAGTCAAACCCCGGTGCCATCTGTTAGTATTATATCAAAATACTAGTAATGCAATGCCATCTACAGTGTTAATTGAGAACTATTGTACGATTGTATGAAAGATATGTTCTGGAATAAAATTCATTCGTTCGCTCTCTGTCTCACAGAAAAAACGTTGTTTAATTTATACCATCATGACGGCCGTCAGTGCGGCCGTTATGTGGCAGTCACCGGTTTTCTACGACACCGTAGTTTTACGGATACCGGTGAAAATAATATATAAAAAACTAGCTACTACCCGCGACTTCGTCCGCGTGAAATTTCACCCTCCCCCTATTCACACTCTTAGGTTACCTTTCCACGAGAGATGGGCGAGGATGCGTAGCGGGGGATGTGTGTGAAACCAACCAATAACATCGCTACATTTTTATAGCTTGAACTAAGTTAGCGTTGGTATTGGTTAGTTTTACACACATACCTCGCTACGCATCCTTGCTCATCTCTGGTAGAAAAGCAGCCTTAGGTGTGGAATTACTAAAAACCCTATCTTAGTGGATACCTACCTACTCTTCACAAAGAACATACCCCCCGAATTTCATGTCTCTAGGACCAGCGGTGTAGGCTATGCGTTGATATATCAGTCAGTCAGGACTTAGAATTTTATATTGTATTGATATGAGGTAGGATAAAGCGGAATATCTGCCAGCGTCTAACATAAGAAATCCGTAGGAAGTAATAATCTACTCTATTCCGTACTTGCATTCATTTTACTCTCCTATTCATATGTTATAACAGTCATCTATTACTAACAATATCATAAAATAGATCCATTCGAAACCATTTAGCGCTACTAGATAAATTCTATGCATATAAGGTATTCCTGTTATAACGACGTGGAATTGCAATAGATATAAAATATAGATATGAGTCTATAAGCGTCTACACACATGGGAACTTGGAGTTTCATCAGGCCTGCAGGTGATAAACTTTGCAATAACTCTTTTATAGCTGATTATCTATAGGTAAATTATCTATAGGTAAATAATAGTGGCGTTTCGGAAAGCACGTTAAGCCGTTGGTCCCGGCTGTCATACGTGGACCTTTGACAGACGTTACGGGTCGCCAGATGCCCGAAAGTCTGACAACCAGTCTTACCAAGGGATATCGTATTACCCAGTAACTGGGTAGTGGAGGTCAGATAAGCAGTCGCTCTATGTAAAATACTGGTACAGTACCCGGCGATAAATATAGCATATTAATTGTTTTGATGTTTTTGTGTAATGTTTCAAAAAAAACACGCGCAGGAGACACGGTTTTAGCCATAATAAAGAAATTTCGATGTTTTGTCAAGTCGTAAAAACCGCACGAAGCAGAAGCGGGTCGCTAGTCTCTTATGTAAATCATTCATCTTGCAAGATTTTTAACGATTTCTTGTGACGTTTATTCCAGGGAAATTATGGATGCATGTTTTACTCCGATGTTTGTATGACAACCGTGGAAAAGGTTTGACGTAAATAATGAGGGCAAACCATCAAGAAAAGATGAGTAAAACTTGGATCACAACTACGCAATGCAAGGAGCATTGCGTAGTTGTGATCCAAGTTTTACGCCTACAGAATAAAAGAAAAAGAAAGTTAGCACATCGCAATCCAACTTCAATACCAAACATAAAATAAAGATCCCCGATATACGAATGAATATTCAAAATCTCGTAACAACTCAGGAGCATAAATAACCCGCACCCAAAGAAACAAAAGCAAACAAATGTCTTTTACAGATCTCACGAGACTTAATGCCGACGCCACCCATATTTCCAATATAACGATGTTCTAGCGTAGAACATGGCCGCATTGCACTGCCATTCACATATCCAACTTACTAATTAAGTCAACAACCAAGAAGAAAGCTCTAACTTTGACAATGTTCAACATACGTAACAGTTCAAAAGACAACCAAACTATTAAGACCCCCAACGACTCCACACGAAGTTTTCATATCAGATGAAGGGACAGGTCAAGTGATATTGGTCGATAGTAAAAGCAATGCCGCAGGCATAGATCTATACTTATTTAGACCCGTCCAAATGCGCACAGTAGCGCCGCCATATAAAGTAAACAATAGCGCACCAATGACAATCGCGCGATCCCGTGCTGGCCTCATTATGCTCCATGTGTGACTCGACTTGGCTTTTGAAATTATGGATATGAATACGGCGTATTTTCAATAGTGAATGGCCGGCATAATAAATTTTATTTAGCAAAATGAGGATTGGATTCTTGGGCTTTAGATTTATGTCTATATGAATGTCTCATAGTGGTTTTGTTGGTGGATATGCGAGTAATTAACGCAGTATGTTATCTATTCTTGGGAAATGGACTTGTCTAGAGAATTTCTAATAATGTAAACGGTAATAAAGTGGGACTGGATCGGACACGTTTGTCGCATATCGAACGACAGTGGGTGCCAGAAAACATTCGGCAGCATCGAGGCAGACCCAGTAGAAGATAACGGGATGAGCTCGACGCCTACAGACAGGATTGGTCCACACTAGCTACAGACAGAGAGGAGTGGAAAGGAGAAAGGAAGCCTTTTGCCCTGCCGTTGGGGACAACATAGGCTTAAACAATAATAATAAAAGAAAGTCTATTGATCAAGGATTAATTTTGTTGGCTGACAATTCTTGTCCATAGAAGCACAACAGTAAGATTTTAGTATTAGGAATTTCTATTGTGTCCAATAACAAGGCTAGTGTTTAAATTAATAACAATAACAACAGACCCTCAAGGTAATAACACTATATTCAATTATCAAATGGACGTCGAGTTTTGCTCCAGATTTCGAGTGTATCAACTCACGTAATAGTACGTATTTATATTACTTTGCAGTTTACAATAACATTGGTTATTGTAAACTGCAAATTAATATAAATATTTTTAGGTG
This sequence comes from Luperina testacea, assembly GCA_927399505.1. Taxonomy (NCBI): domain Eukaryota; kingdom Metazoa; phylum Arthropoda; class Insecta; order Lepidoptera; family Noctuidae; genus Luperina; species Luperina testacea. The sequence goes on from OV656774.1 coordinate 5,110,177, forward strand.
GGGTTCTGGTAATTTCGCGCAATAAATGAAGTATGAAGTCCAGTACTTAATTCTCATTAATACTTACCACATTCTTTAAAAATTTATAGTCAGTCATGGGGACTGCCGACAGAATTGAAAACTTAAAACTAGAAATAACAGTGTTTTTTCAATGCTGCCCAAGCGCAACGCGTCATACAAGCTACTGCAACCAACCAAGCAACCTATAAGATTTTCCCCTGCTAAAAATCGCTCATCGTTTCTAAAGAAGTTTTCACTTGAAAAATACCATTTATCATTAATTACACAATTAATTCCAGAATAGCCCGAACATCATACCCCTACGTGGCATCATTATCCCAAACTAAAGCTTTACCGAGCAGTGCTTTAGAACTTGATGGTGTATCTCATTAAGGCGCGCTCCGTCCGACGTTTTACGTCATTAAATATGTAAATAGTTGGAATACGGGCGTCCATTCAGCTGACATGTCGCGACGGAGACTCTTGTAGACTTAGCGATCTATGCAGATTGACTACGAGTTTTTTATTTTTATTTATCACATTTAATTTAACCTTTTTAATATCTGTGAAAAAAATAATTAAGAATTGAGCAAGCTTTTGATTATTGAAACGACATGGTGATAAGTTTACCATCCCATCAAATCAGTAATTACGTTTCTTTTTTAACCAATATACCTACTCAACTACAGAGACTTATGAAAACTCCAGACTAAATTAGAATGTCCGGATAAAGAAAACCATTGATCATTGAAAGAAACCATTGTATGTAAAACAGCAAGCAACTTTTACTACTTTCTCTAATTTAGAATTTCAGTTATTTCTTTAAGATTTTCATGTCATCTTCAATAGAATACAATAGAATATTCTTTATTATGTACATCATATAAATTACACGTATAAATGTACAGATTTTACAAAGGTTAACACAGTGGGCGGTCTCATTGCTAAGAGCGATCTTTTAAAGACACTTTGGTTGGATTAAAAAGGAATACAACAACAAAAAATCCATCTACATTTACAAAGCCTCTCCTCGTTCTTAATGGTATAACTACATCGGTCCCTAATCTTCAATGATGTAAAGAAAAGTACTTAATAACCTTCAACAACAAAACACTGTTAACCAACAAAACCTTTACAGATTCCTAGATTTTCTCTTGTTTTTTTCTACCGATTCAATTCTAAGTTCTTCCAAATGCTATATTCCTTTGACCGTAATAGGTTGCAGCTCTGATGTATGGTAAACAGTGGCACTATTGTCAGACAACTCTAGATTACTGCGCCCGCGTCACTACTTAATAAAATTCTTAAATACCGTCATTCATTCAATTACGGACAATACACAGCCTAAACCGCTGGATCTAGAAGAAGGAAATTTTTCAGAAGAGTTCCGGTGTTTATTTTTTTACCGTTTGGACAAAAAACATACCGTCTGGACATAAAAGGTGAAATTGAAAAGCCAATTGAAAACCTAAAATGAAATTATCAATAGCCGTCAATAAATACTATTACTTAATACCCTGTTTTTGTCGAGATGGCAAAAAAGTCAACCGGTATAGCGAAAGTGAGCACTAAAGATAGATTTTTTTAAATTCACTCTATAGGGGTCAAATAGGGGTTGAAAGCTTGTATGGGATTTCGTAATTTTTCCGATGAGAAATCTAATCGAGCACACGGCTAATAAGCTGCACAGAATCATAAATTTTCTCTTGTTTTTTCTACCGATTCAAGTCTAAATTCTTCCACACGCTACATCCCTTTGACTATATCGGCTGCAGCTCTGACGTATGGTAAATAGTGGCACTATTATCAGATAAGTCTGGATTACTGCGCCCGCGTCACTTATGGCGTATGAAATCATTTGCGCGTAATCCGCGAGGTGATTATTAAGTACAGTTTGTAAACTGGACGATTAGCTGTATGTTACAGATTATGTCAATTTATGGGGCAAATACAAGTTGTATAAGACATACACGATTGATAACATAACATTACGCCTTGTTTTGCAGAAAGGTCAGGCAGGGATGTGGGTTACCTATAGTATACTCACATTTCACCAGTTACCTACATGATCGTTAGTTACATGATCAATTAATAGAAGCATAGGATAGGAAGGTAGCTCTCTTGCTAAAGTTAAGGTATAAAACACTGCATATATTTCAAGTAATATTTATGTTATAATTTGTTAAAAAGGAAAATAATTTGACGATGAAGAGAATTGTTTTATTTTTATGAAAAGAGAAAATTGTTAAAAATCACTCCTTTTTCAAGTGGATTAGGAATTAGCTCAATAGTCCTATGGAAAAAAAGCAACGTTAACAACCAGTTTTGAAGTAAAACATTTTTAGGCGCTTTGGGCATTTTTTGAGATGGGAAAAAACCATTCAACTCGCGCCACTGTTACCGTAAGCGACACCGCGCGTGTTTTGTTTTGTGTATCTGAAATAAAGTTCATAAGCATAATCAGTCTATAACGTTCCCAATGCTGGGACACAGGCCTCCTCTCTGTGAGAGGGAGTGGACATGGACCGTAGGCCATCACGCGGGCCCAGTACTGGTTGGTAGATGTGACATGTCTTTGAATTTTTGGTTCTAGGACATGCCCGTTTCCTCACGATGTTTTCCGTCACCGTTTTGAGAGCAGTGGTGATGAAATAAATTACACAAAGTAAAGCGCCTGTCTGTTGTCGAACCCACAACCTTACTTACCAGCTCGTAAGTTGGGGCCGTTACCACTGGGCCACCACTGCTCTAAAATTATGCATAACTAGCTTCAGCCCGCGGCTTCGCACACGTGGCTGTCGAAAATTATCCCACAGGAACGTGCTACCGTGACAAAAAGTAGCCTATGTTACTCCAAAACATCAGCTATGTGTTCCGTCAAAATCGGTCCAGCCGTTTCGGAGATTAACCGGAACAAACAGACAGACAAAAATTTTAAAACAAGTTTTTGTTATAAGTAGCGTAACTTTCTTATACGCTTAGTAAAAAGCTGTAATCCTTACTAATATTATAAATTCTAAAGTAACTCTGTCGGTCTGTCTGTCTGTCTGTATGTTGCCTTTTCACGCCTAAACCACTAAACGGATTTCGATAAAATTTGAATTGAAATTGGAATTTGAATTTCATCCCGGGGAAGGACATAGGATAGTTTCTATCGACATACCTCGCGGGCGAAGCCTTGGGCGGAAGCTAGTTTTGATATAAAAAAGACATTTAAATTTTTATATATTTGTATTGATTATAATAGAAATAAAGTTATATAGTACTAATTCAAACAAAGCCACACAACAGAGCTCCAACACTAGCCTTCCAAAAAGCACTTAGTATTTAACATTGACTAGTTTCTCGCGAATGACACTTTCGATTTGCAGCGGACGCCGTAAATTAAAGGCACATAGCCGGCATTAAGTTGTCCCCTACATCATGCCACGACACTTCTTAATTAGTGCCTATACTGATACGTAGATAACGGACGCGGTTAAAAGGGTTTTTTTGCGTAATAACACGCGTATTTTGTAAGGATTACATTAAGGAGTAATAATCTCCAACCGCGAAAAAAATCGACATAAACCGACCCCCAAATATGTAGTTGACACAAGGCAAGTTGTATGAATGACGATACTATCTTATCCATACAAATAAAAATAGCCTTTTTTTTCAGGATGGGAAATCATCAAATGAGGCCCCTGCCGCTCTGGGTGGAACGGAAGTGAGTGTCAGACTCTTACTGACTAAAACCCACCCGTGTTCCTTCCTTAGCCCTTTATGTTCCGGGCCAGCGGTAACCCTTTCGGACAATCCCGCTGACCCGGCAGGCTTCGACCCTGACGGGCCCCTTCACATGATGTTGACATCTCTTTGAGGCGCGCGTGGAACACTTACGCGCCGTCCGGCACGGGCCTGGTCCTGATCGGACGGTGAGCTACCCATCACTCTCCGTCCGCAGGCCCGCGCCTACGTGGCCGGGAGTCGTAATAATAATAGCTGCCGACCTATTTCGGTCACAGTGGTTAATTTCAACGGAGATTACCCAGGTGCGCAGGAGATATTATAGTGCCCAAGTGTGTGCGCAAACACAGAAAGAAAAAGGAAGAAAATACGTTGACACAGAAGCACTCTCTGTTCCTTTACTCTCATAGGACGGCAATCCGACATGACCGGGGAGGGAGAAATCAGGCGCAGGACCAACGGCTTTACGTGCTTTCCGAGGCACGGGGGTATTAAACAGCCAACTTCAAAACTCCGGACTGACCGGACTAAGAAATTCCTAATGGAATAACACAACAACACAGAAAACAACAGCAGATCAACAGTCACCGCCCAGTAGTATCGACCGTTATAGATGTTTATGAGTTAGGTGTCTATGGTTCAATTTTTTTTTTTTTTATTTTTTTTTTCCACCTCTTTTGATGTTTTTAATACCTGTATTGTGTCTTATGTTGCACTGAATAAACGTTTTATCTATCTATCTAGCTATCTAACAGTTAAACAACAACAACAACACCAACCAACCACCAATAACAGTTTGTCCGACCCCGGGAATCGAACCCAAGAGCCCACGGTCAGCAGTCCCGCTTGCAACCACGAGATCAACGAGACAATCGATTTTTGCCCGTTTGTTTGTTTGTCTGGATGTGTGTTCCAGATTGGCGCAAAAACAGCTGAACAGATTTGGATGAAATTTGACACACGGATAACCTGATTTAGAACCGGTTGTCATTTTTTAATATAGGGCACACGGTTTATCAACTCAGAAAAATTACTCCTTTCATCAATCAAGGAAAAATTTATAAATGCAACAACTATCACAATCTATTACCTCTCTTCGCAATAACTGCACTTTATATTTTCTACAATAACCACTTTGTCAGTTGATCTAGAGGTACCTAGTACCTACAGTTACCAGGTAGGTACTGTAGGTACATCTCTGGCGGTTACCGCACGCAGTCCCCGTCACTTCGCCACGCAAATTGCTTTACTGAACGCTAGCGCCGCCTTGAAACTGGACAGTTGTAGGGTTCCGTGGGGCGAGATGACGACAGAGGAATTTGTTTAAAGGTGATAACAGTTATGGGTGGCAAAAAAGGAGTTCTCATTGTTTTCAAAAAGCAAACAATTCATTATGATGCCTTAAGAGGAAATGCGGTCGAAGAGACTTTTGAAAAAGTCTAAATAAAAAGTCATACCTAATTCGAGATTTGGCTCTCGCCATTCAATTCATCTCAAATCATTGCTTTATGGTCATTAACCACAAAGAAAACAGGCGAGAGCGTTTCTATGGAGAAAAGACCACACGCATTTCCTCTTAACAAAATGTCTGACTCGGTGTGCATAGCAGAACTCCAAATACAATTTCAATTAGGTACCAATTTGATAATGATGGTGGTAATATGCATAGTGAGGAATATTGTGTGGGGGCGCTAAAATGATACAACGTTATAATTAATACTTTGTTCCAAGCAAACGTGTTTACATACACGCACCTGTACTATCACTGGTTATCGAAACCAAAACCTAAAGGCTCCTTCAAACAGGCGCGACACGATACACGACACAAAGGCACCGCAAGTCGCGCAACGAGCGGTGCCTTTGTGTCGCGCGCGATTACATCGCGTGTCGCGCCTGTTTCTAGAAGCCTTAATACAAATTATTTGAAAAATCGTTCTAAATTCGCTTGACTGTTAGAATGGCATTAGTTATTTTAAATGTATATTTCCCTTATCTTGCACCTGCCAAATTTTGTATCTACTTCACCCTCAAGTTGACTGGTAGAAAATGCCTCAGGCATTAAGCCTTTGTACAGTATTTTTTACGTTCATTAGATTTTTTATCCTACTAATATATTTTAATGTGCAAGTTTGTGAAGATATTTGTTACTCAATCACACGTAAACCGTTGAACAGATTTGGATGAAAATTGGCACATGGATAGACCATTTCCTGGATTAACATATAGGGTACTTTTTATCCCGATATTCCCACGGGATCGACACTTATGCGGGTGAAACCGCGGGACGCAGCTAGTTAATCAGTAAATAAATGAATGCTTCTAGACACGGAACCCAGCAACACTAACAGTAAACAAGCATCACACTTTTTTCCTTTCGCCGCTAAAATTAGCCGACGGTTTGTTATTGGCTAAATTATTCAGAAGGCGTTCGATGCCTTTAAGTGAATTTCTCGATCGGGACACCACAGTTTTTCTATTCCAGGCACCGTACACACAGTTGCTGACAGAATTATGACGCCGCCCCCAGTTACTGGTTAATGCTGTCTTGTTATTACTGAAGAAGCCGTTTTAAGAGAAGTTTAGAAGTATTTTGCTGTCTTCAATGGACAATTTTCAATGTTCAGTATTATACAGGGTGTCCCAGGAAACCTATACCAGCGAAGGACTATGGTCAGGGGACACTAATACCCATCGATTGGACCCATATGTATGTTTGTACTTTTCAAGAAGTTATAAATTTCTCTCCAAAGAAATCTTACACCTTGTGATCAAATTCTGAGCTACTAGTAGTTATAATTTGGGTGTTTTGTGTTTTACAACATGTGAATACACATTCTAGCCATAATACTGAAAAAAAAATATTTAAAAACACCACTCAGAAAAAGTTATGACTAAAAACAAAAACCCTACAATTTTAAAAATCTAGAAATAAACAAAAATATTAAAAATTCCTCGTAAACTACAAAATATCGCGGAATATACACATAGGGGTTCAATCGATGGGTATTAGTGTCCCCTGACCAGACCTTCGCTGGTACAGGTTCTCAAACTCAAAACCAAAGCATTTATTTCAATTAAACCATTTACAGGCACTTTTGAATTGTCAAGAAGTCGGTCAGTCAGAAAATATGAAGCTAGTTGCCCATTCCAAAGCGTAGGGACCTATGGAGAAGAACAGGCAAGAAGAGCACCCTGTAGGTTCATCATTTTTGGGGATGATGTTTGTCCAAAGAATAGCTCATCTGTCCCGCTACTGGCGATTAACGAGAAGGGAGTATAGCTAAAGAGAAGAGATGAGATCTTAAACCGAGTGCGCGACGGTGACGAGAGATCAATTTACTCGCTGGTATGGGTATGTATGGTCACGGGAAGGTACTGTGTCGTAGGTTTCCTATGTACCAAAATTAAAAGAAATTATTTCACATGTCAAGCCGTGAAAAAGTAAGAGACAGACCGACAGATAGACACGGTTACTTTCGCATTTATAATATTAGTATGGATTTATGAAAGTATAAATGAGGCAGAAAAAAAATAACCAGTGCGCAAACTGTAACCATCAATTCAGCTTATGATTCTAGACAGTCTAGCGCAGAAAATTTTCGTCACTTATAAAAAAAATATACTGTTTCATAGAAAAGTGACCAATATCTACGCAGTCAAAATAAATGTAAAAATTTTTTGAAGTGAAAACTTCTTTAGCGGCGTTGTACACTTTTTTTGTAATGGGTAAAAAATGTTAAACTCGCGTCAGGACACGTGACCTGATCGAAAATTCGTAAGACGGATGGCCGTAGCCGGTACCGCGCGTGTTTTGTTTATAAGACGATTCACAAAATACACACGTAATTGTTCAAGTTTTCACTTCTGTCGGCACTCCCGGAGTGCCACACAGTTTTCTTTATTACGGAAAATATCTACCGTGGTCTAGACTCATAATTATACTAATTCATGGTTACTTTTTGCGCACTGGTTTTTTTTCCTATAATTGTATCTGAGTATTCTTGCGTAAAGCCCAAAATTTTTTAAACATGTACAGTTCACCTTTAACTTTTTAAATAAATACTTCTGGGCTCGCTCGCAGACTTTAGAAGACAATGATAAATTAGTGTGTCCGTCTGATGGTTTTTTAATAATTTGAAACATAAACACTTTGACATTATGATTTATTTAGGGCAGCAATATTGCGGCTTAGATCGCTTGAATTTGGAACGTTGTCAAAGAATTTGGTACTTTTCATGTCTATTATTTATTATTTTGCATTACGTGCAAAAATGTTATTTAATTCTTATGACGTTTATTCACGAATTCTTACAATAACTTTTGTACTTTCATGTCATTTAAAACGAAATTCTCGTTACGTTACGTTTTAATCAAAGGTTTTCTCGAGTTACAATATGTCCATAGCACTCTGGGCACTGCCAACCTCTCAAAAGAGGTTAGGTCCATCTGTGAAAAAAAAAAAAAGTGAGCCGTCACGGGACGCCTGGCAGATGTGAAACATCGACATTATTTTGTAAAAGTAATATGATTGAAAAGAACAGATTGCGATATAAACTAAATATGGCATAATGATAAAATAAAATATTACGATTTCGCGATTTTTTATTAATCGCAGTCGATTGCGCATGGCGACGCGTCGCCACACAGTAGACAAGACTGTGACTGTATATATACACCATCATATAGCCTGGCGACGCGTCGCCACGACATGCGTCGCCACGCCAGAAATTTGTTTTACGTGCGGCTATAGATGTTTCACATCAATAACTATTAATGTTGTGTTACTGAGTGCAAACTTGGTAACTAACAAAGCGTCAAAACTCCGCACTTGGAGTCTGCAAACGAGCTATGGAACGAAGTATACTAGAAGTCAAACTCACAGACCACATTAGGAACTCTATACTTCGTTCCAAAACATAAATAGCGGACGCTGGCCGCACAGCTGCTGGACTAAAGTGGAACTGGGCTGGCCACATCTGTCGCATGTCGGAGCAGCAATACGCAAAAACCACCACTCAGTGCAGTCACCACTCAGCCCAAATCGCACGAGGCGTCTCCACGGCGGGCCCAGAAAGAGAAAAAAAGAAAATAAATTTTATTATTTTAGAGAATGGCGGGATGAGCTGCACTCCTTGTTAAAAGATTGGTCCACAATCGGAGTAGACCGGGAAAAGTGGTAAGAGGAAAGGAAGTCCTTTGCCCTGACTACATTGTCAAGTACATCGATACCACAAATCATGTCAAGTATGTACAGACGCCAGCACATCAAGCTACCCGAAACTGTCAGATTTTCCCAATCAATTTGAACCTCATACTTTAGCGATAAAGTTGAAAATCTATTAAAGCAATTTGACAGATTGTAGTATTTTGATTTGCTGGCGTCTGTATAATGACAATAACATAGAAACCCGGACTTTTAAACATGTCAACTACTTACCAGCCAAATCACCAAATGTATCTAACAAAGCTCTGTTCAAGTGAATTATGACATAAACCATGATTTATTGGTGCTACTTTCACTAAAATAACAATATTTTATCACCGGCAGCCAATTTGAAGGGAGACACGTGTTTGATACGAGTGGAACTGGACAGCTGATTTACATATACCGAGGTAATAATATTTAGCATGTAATAGTTACGATTGCACGTGGTAGGTGAGATAATAAGTTGTTTTGTATTGTTGTTTATAAGTTAGAAACAAGAAGGTCTCTATTGTAAATTCGCGGAATTATCTCTTCTTTCTACCTTGACAGATAAGGCATACCTACGGAGAAGCGTGGAAAAAGTCATCCGCGAGTGATACGATATCGCCAGTACTGCTAAAGCACTCTACAAAGCCAAAGTAATCAACTTTGCAGATCTGCTTCTACATGAAACCAGCTCTTAAAGACAAATAGTATATTTCATTACAAGTGCGGAAAGGTTGTCATTGTAAAGAGTTCCGACAAATGTCTACCCGAGCCGAGGCGCAGCCGAAGGCGAGGGTTGACAGTCGGAACAAGTTGCAATGACGGTTTCGCACGTGTACTGAACGACTACTTTTAATACAGTTGCGAAAAAATGAAGCAATTTAATAAGGAAACTTTCTGAAAAATGGCACCAACCGTAGAATATAAGCAGCCATTTTTTTTTTTCACCCATTCTGGTAGGCAAAGGGAACTATGCCCATACAGCCAAGTCTTCAGTAGAATTTTTTTATTGATATGAAATGAAAATGAAATTTAATGAGACGAAATGAAATGAAACCTAACCTAACTCATTCAATCAAATCATTAAATCTGATACTGAAACAAATTAGTAGCTTCTTTTTAGAAATATACGTATTTGCATGAATCATAAAAACTTCTATGAATTTTTTTAGTAAAAACTTCATGGTTCGTTTTTCTTTTTAAAATAAAATAAAAAATAAAATTCATTTAATTCAGGCAAGACCCATATTTACATAAGCTTAAAATTCAAATATCACAATGCTGCTATCACATTCACAGTGCTACTGCCACAGAATAAAATTTCTCTAAATAAAATGCCTCTAAATAAAATTTCAATGTATACAAATAAAATAAATTAACGAAAACATTTAAAAGGTAATGGAATTAAAATTAAAATACAATGTCAAAACAATTCAAGTAAAGGAAAATTATAAGATACAAATTGTCAGGGTCACAAAATTAAAAAATTAAATCAAAATAAACAAAAATTCAAAATATAAAAGCAATACAGAACATGTCACTAATACATATAATACATCAACTAATAAATATAATACATCAATGTCAATTAGAACTAAGTGTACTGACTATACATGTCTGCTACAGCATTTCCTAATGAAGGGGCAGTCAATTCGCTCAGCGATCATCACCAGGACAGTATTGGAGCTGGCCCGCACCCTGCGCACTAAGGACGCGCACCGCTTGCGCATGATGGCGTGAAAACAGTCGGTGCGCGCTTCCGCAAACATGCCCGAGGCGCTGCAGAAGCGGGGCAGCCCCATCACCGCCCTAAACGCGTTGTTGTACTGGACGCGGAGGGCGCCGTAGCTCGCTTGTGAGTAGCGAGCCCACAGGCTGCACGTGTACAGTGAGGTGCAATATGCCTTGAAAAGGGTGATCTTAACTTGATTTGAACAACGTGCAAACCTGCGGGCCAGCATATTTGCTCTTTTCGACAAAGCCCTTCGCTCCCGTTCGATGTCTGCATGATCCCTGAGGTCAGCCGTGACTATGTGCCCCAGATATTTGAAACGGTCTACTCTGTCTAGGGGAACACCATTGAGAAAAACTGGTGGTACATTTTCCAGGCCTTTGGCACCACTAGCTCCAAAAGTCATGCATTGACTTTTGCTAACATTATATTTTAGCCCATGCCCACCTGCGTACTCCTCACAGACCTGTATCAGGGTCCTCAAACCACAGACTGACGCGCTCAGCAGCACCATGTCATCAGCATAGCTTAGATTGTTGACGCAAACGCCATCAACATGGCAACCAACATGCCGACTGCTGAGCGCGACGATCAGCGCATTCATGTAGAGGTTGAAAAGGGTTGGCGAGGTCAATCCGCCCTGCCTCACTCCACATTCCAGCTGATATGGCTCCGACATTGCCCCCGCCCATCTAACGCTGTTGACCTGATGCGTATACCAATACTTGAAGATAGTCACAAGTTCACGCGGCAAGTTAATACTGGTCAGCTTATCCCATAGGATATCATACGCCACCAGGTCGAAGGCCCTAGACAAGTCGAGGAAACACGCGTATACAGGGGTCCTACGATCCGTGTAGTATCTGACGGTATGCTTAAGACACAGTATAGCACTCTCAGTAGACAATTGAGGTCTAAAACCAAACTGGTTATCGTGCAGACTTACATATTTATTCAACTGTGTGTTAAGTAAACCGTCAAACACTTTAGCTATGATGGTGGCTAGGGAAATAGGCCTGTAGTTTGTTTTATCGGCAAGGTCACCGGTTTTATTTTTCACCACAGGCACCACCACAGACTTCATAAGATCCGTCGGCAGGTAAGAGTGGCTCACACACAGTGAGAAGAACATCGCTAAGACCCTGGAGATATGCGGTCCCCCATATTGCAGGTGTTCAATGCTGAGGCCGTCGTGACCCGGGGATTTGCCTCTCGAGGTATTCTTAATAATTTTATTCACGTCTCTCGCAACAGACCTTACCCCGACTGCCTCGTTCGGCATCTCAGCATTGAAAACCCTACCTGCAGGCCCCAAAGGGGAGTTTATAGAAAAATGGCCCCTAAAGATATCCGCAATGTCCTTATGGTCACTCACTCCATCGATACTCACAGGAAGACTCGGCCTAACATTAGCCTTGCTGGTGCTTTTCCAGAAACCACGAAAATCACCCTTGGAATGCTTCTCAGCAAGGGTGTCCATACAAATCTGATCCTGACGATCTTGGCAAGCCTTCAATCGTGACTTGAACACCCTTCTGCTCTCACACATTTCAGTGTACATGATACCGGACCTAGGCTTACCACATGCTACCCACTCCATAAACCTAAGCCGAGCCTCCCCGTGAGCCCCTCTGACATGCTCGTTCCAACCCACTACTCGCGGACCACTCTCACCCGCCTTCGTGCATCCTCGACCCACCAAAGACGCATCGCGAAGGGCAGCCACAATGTCAGAGTACAGACTGTCAAGAGCACGCCTGTGACCACTGTCATTACAAAAATAGTAGTTTTTAACAGACATTATTTTGACAGTTGGGAAAGAGAACGCACGAGTTCGGGAAAGGTAAAAAAAAAGCACGAGTATGTAATAGCCCACATCCCGAACGCTATACGTCCCTGCAATACGCCACTTTTTGAGCAACTGTATTAAAAATAATATTTTAAATTTATTTATATACATAATCAGCTTATAGTGATCCCACTGGACCTGTGGTATTTCAGTGATAGGGAGACCGAGGGAGGGGGGGAGCGGGTCGTAAATATTATTATTATTATATTCATTTATTTCATATTAGCAAATACAACCATAAAATTGTAATCCACCACGCGGGTCCAGTGCGGGTTAATAGATTTCAATATGTCTTCGAAATATTTGGTTTTAAGACAAAATTTTCAAAGATTTCCTCACGATGTTTTCCTTCGCCGTTTTTGAGAGCAATGGTGATGAAATAAACAACTCAATCAACTTTGCAGACCTGTTTCTAAATGAAACCAACACTTATAGACAAAATTTATATTTTAAGTAAGTAATCAAGCATGATTAGAAAATATTCTTCATGATACTTCTGTGCTTCTAACCTGCTACCACCAAAAACTTTTATTATTATTATTTTGATCAAAATAATAGTAATACAATGAAATATACTCCCTAATAGCGTATCATTAAAATTCAAAATACTCTAGCCACTTTGTAACGCGTAATAAAATAGTTTGAAAATATTACTACAACAATTTTCACAGCTATCATCAATTGAAAACAGCATAGTTTCGGTCACGTATAGAAATGTTGACAAAACCAACCTTTACTTTTGCTATTCGTGTGACAAACAGATATTCTATTATTTTACGGGACTGTGCGTGACAGTTTACTATCATTCGCAAAAAAAAAACATAAACCAAGCTTTATTTTTCTTTTTAGAAAGGAAAAAATGTGTTTGAAATGCAGTTACTTACTAAAACAGCTGACTGGCTAGCCATACCAATGTAAGGGCTGATGACACCGGATTTGTATTTGGAAGCTTGTGGACTGGCCAGGGATAATGCATAGACTAAGGAGTTATAGTGAAAAAGTTTCCCTACACCTATCAATGTACAGTTAAGAAGACTTCTTAAAAGTACACAGGGTGACAGGGACATCGAAATTAAGGTATCCATAATCATATCATCATCACACGTATGCATCTGCCAGTTGTCAACTACCTACTTTCATCTGCTATCAACAACACTGCCAAGATTGTCGCATCTAGCCAGAGAACGCCCTACCCTGGGTAATGAGGGTTTTTGTGAAAATTTACGACACCAGTTGGCACCACTGTGACAAGAGGTCTTCCAATATAAAATATATGATGACGTTCATCATTCGATTCATTCATTCGTTCATCATTCAGTCATGACTAAAGAAAATATAGGCTCTTTGACAGATGCCTGGACCTGACGTGTCAGTGCCACCTAGCGAACGTCATTTCAGAAAACCCTCATTGCGTAACACACTAACAGTAGCAAAATAGCGTTCGTTTTGACAGTCCCACAACATTCATTGCGTTATTTCCGTTGCCGAGTAGACCAAATTTTGGATCATATGAAGCAATGGATTAGAAATATCCTTCAAACTGATTCGGATTGTGCTTTAAGCCTATTTATAACACCTTTAAGGCTCCTGCAAACAGGCGCGACGCGCGACGCGAATCGCGCGCGACACAAAGGCACCGCTCGTTGCGCGACTTGCGGTGCCTTTGTGTCGCGTGTCGCGTCGCGCCTGTGTGTACGAGCCTTTATTCACATTATGGTATGCATATAAATGAAATTGAAATTGAATTGAATTGAAAGTTTGTTACGCAATTAGGGAACGGTTTGACGAATAACAGTCGCATAGCTATCATCAAATAGACGTATACATATTATTGCAAATAACGCTTTTACTATAGAACTTACATTACCTATTTAGGTACATAAAATTACTAAAATTCTGCTAACTAAATGAAATAAGCTGAAAATTAAGATCTTAAATCAAGTCTCAACCTCTGGGGCAATTAGTGAATTTCACCGAATCAGTCATTAACCAGCCGGTTACAGTTTCTAATTGAATTCGAATAACCACGTAACAAGAGTATTTCTATTTAATTCGATAGCATTATATTAATTATATTATTCGGCTACATTTTGAAGCCTTGGTTTTGATTATTCTCTTTTCAAATATCCTATGATTCTATTAGTTTTTAGTTTTTTTCAACAACATTCATTGCGTTATTTACATTGTTGAGCAGACTATTTTTTCGAACATAGAGTATGCAGCAATGGATTAGCTAATGATGCTTTTTTTTTTCAGAATGGGAAATCATCAAGTGCCCCCTCCCGCTCTGGGTGGAGCGGAAAGGAATGTCAGACTCTTACTGACTAAAGCCCACCCGAGTTCCTTCCTTAGCCCTTTAAGTTCCGGGCCAGCGGTAACCCTTTCGGACAATCCCGCTAACCTGGCAGGCTCGGCCTTGACGGGCCCCTTCAATTGCTGCTAACATCACTTTGAGGTGCGCGTGGAATACGTACGCGCCGTCCGGCACGGGCCTGGTCCTGGTCGGACGGTGAGCTACCCATTACTCTCTCAGGCCCGCGCCTACGGTGGCCGGGAGTCGTCGCGCGGCTTCCGACGCCCGGAGCGAGCTAATAATGCTTCAAAATAAATCAAATTCTGATTGATAGTGTGTTACGCTTTTAGGATGCTATAGCTGTTATTCGTCAGATCAGACTGACAATCATATTAACCGGTCAAGCCCCACGCGTACCCTATGTAGTACGATACAATAGAAAATCAATTGTGTCTCATTAGCGGGGAGATCAAGAGATTAAATTAAGAAAGATATTAAATAAAATATATTGAAAATAGATTGATTTCATATCATTACTGTATTATACTTGTCTGCTCTTGGACTCTTAAATTATTATCCACACTTTACACGAAAATGAAGTTTTTTGTCACGAGAAAGTCACAAAACACACGCGATTAGCGTAGACTTTACTCCGTAGATTTTCGACCACAAATTCACAGAAAACGAGCTCCGAACACAGCCCAAAACGATTCAGTTCCGAACTATCTCACCCGCCATCTTAAAGAAACCTCGTGGATGTTCGGCAACCCTCGCGTGTTGGAGCTCGTAAACCTCGGCCGCGCATTACCAAAATACGTATCGACTCGTATCGTATGCGTGTGGACGATAAATTATACTAGTTAATACGAAAACCCTTCCACTAGCGTTATTCTGCTGTAATTAATAACGAAACCATACGATACCATCTTTTAGTTAAGTCTTTGCGCCGACACGCACACTGATTTTTGGGGTGTACGGATTGGGACACAGTATGGGGAGTTTTAGATGTGGTCTGCTGGAAATAGGCCTCATAAACTGAAAAGGTCATGGATGTATGCTGCCATTGTTACTACTTACAAAAAAATAGGCAATTAGCAGTCACAGTGAGATGTCATCTTAGACCTTCATCATCATTTCAGCCGAAAAACGTCAACTGCTGGACATAGGCCTCCCCCAAGCACCTCCACTTCGACCGTTTCTGTGCTTCTCGCATCCAACGGGTTCCTGCGGCCTTCACAAGGTCGTCGGACCACCTTGTGGGACCGTAGACCTTAGTGAGATGTTACCTTATGGAAGTTGTCCTAGCAAGGAGCAAGACCACTTTATAGTCAGGCACCTGTTAATAAATCTACCACAAGACAAAATTGTACTTTCTGCAGACTTCAAACTTAATAATACCTAAAAGTCTAGAAAATAACACTTAATCCAAGACCATTTCTTCTAGCAATTTATCAAAACATCATCTGTTCAACTGAATATTCGTGGTCTGTCATGGCGGACTTGACCAAAAGGACCAAAATCAAATGGCTTCCGTGAAAAACCTTCCCACTATTTGAAATGTATCCTAATACGAACACGTATTACAGCATTTCCAGACAAAGTTAATAGGTAACAACGAACAGTGGCGACCGTGTTCACACGTCCTGAAATTAATGATTAATCGCCCCGATAACTTGACGCGTTCCGTTCTCAAAAAATAGTTGACAAAACGCCATCTGTGTGAAATAGTTTCGTGTTTGTTTTGTACTAGATTGTTCTTTACAACTTTATTTTGTACTTAATCGCAAATGATCTGGGGATATAAATTGGTATTTTGGTTGGGATTAATATTTTCTAATAGTAGTGATTTTTAACACTAATAAAACATTATTTGAAACGTATTGTTTTTTAAAACCGTATTGCTTTAGGTATTACCGACGGAACTTGTTTAAGTGAGTTTTAAGAATTTGGTAAAAATTGGAGACTTGTGAGTCCAAGACAAGGCGTATTACTCAGTAACTGGGTTGTAGAGGTCAGATAGGCCGTCGCTCCATGTAAAATACTAGTATTCAGCTGCATCTGGTTAGACTGGAAGCCGATCCCAACATAGTTGGGAAATGGCTGGGCAGATGATGACGAGGAGGTAACTACGGTAGTAACAGCGTAGCATAATCATTAATCAGCCTATACTATTCCCACATCTGGCACACCAGCCTCCTGTCTGTGAGAGAGAGTGGGCCATAATCCACCACGCGTGCCCAGTGCGTGTTGGTAGATGTCACGTATCTCCGAATTTTTGGTTCTAGAACATGCCGAGTTCTTCACGATGTTTTCCTTCACCGTTTTGAGAGCAGACAAATTGCGAACAAAACAGCGTAGACTGATTGCAGAAACGAATGCATGATCATTTGTGTCATTACATGCTTACCAAAGCTACTGTAATCACGAATAAAAAGTACCTACCTAAATTACTTTATCCACATCAAGTCTTCGTATTAAGCCAACAATTTTTCCACATTTCTATATAAAAATTGACGACAAAAAACCCCATCGGCTTCAATCGATCCGATGCTCATGTCTTCGATATTTGCGGTTTCAATATACTTAGTGATTGGTATCAAAGTGGCAGAGTTTCACACGTACTCCGGTGTATACGGAGCAGATAGTAAATGGAATACTCAAACGTATGTTTATCTGAAGGCCAATTGTCGTAATTAAAAACGTTCAAAATCTAGTCGCAATCTATTTTTGACAGATTCAGACTGAGATCAGATTGTAAACGTTCTTAAACTTACGAGAATTGCCCTTCTGATCTCACTATTACAAAGATTATGGGAAAAAGACGTGCCTTTTCTAGGCAATCGCTGTCGGTCAGTGATCATATTATGTCATGTTACGTTGTAATTTTAACATAGCAACAGTCAGAACCCATCTGTCTGTTGGTCTACCTACAAAAGACCGTGAGAAAAACCTGAATGAAACTACCACACACCAGAGAAGCAAGCATGGCACATAGAGAAAGATGCCTATACTCAACAGAGGATGGGGCGAGGTTGTCAATGTTCAATTTATAAGTTGATACTCTGTTCACTCTCTATTCTGTGTCGATATTAGACCACAGCAGGCTGATATTATTGTTTCTTTGAAATTTTACTTAGAACTGCTTCTGTTTCGTTTCCAATGTTTTTTTTATGGTTTATTAGTGGTATGGCAGGTTTTTGCGGCGGGCAGCCTGGCGTTTGTTACATTGAATGTAAGTATTTGCTTAGTATAGAGTACCTATCTATCAGAATGAGATCACAGGCTAGTCATCTCTCTCATTAACTTTAATATGGATAATCTGAAAAACAAAGATTTTTTTTGACCATCATAAGCACAACGTACTTATATTCGAAAGACGTTTCAGGAGCGTTTGACTTAAAACGATTAATTAAGGGTATCCTTAATTATCACGCATTTTATTTGGTGGTGGGTTGGGGTAAGTTCGGCTCTGGGATAAAGGCTCCTTCAAACAGGCGCGACACGCGATAAAATCGCGCGCGACACAAAGGCACCGCAAGTCGCGCAACGAGCGGTGTCTTTGTGACGCGCGCGATTCGCGCCTGTTTGCAGGAGCCTAAGAATCAAATTCATTGAATTCTACGCCATTTTATTCTTCCCCGAAGACGATCAGGGCGGTCAGCGGGATTGTCCGAAAAGGTTACCGCTGGCCCGGAACATAAAGGGCTAAGGAAGGAACACGGGTGGGTTTTAGTCAGTAAGAGTCTGACACTCCCTTCCGCTCCACCCAGAGCGGGAGGGGTCATTTGATGATTTCCCATCCTGAAAAAAAAAAGACGATCAGGGTTAATTTTTTTTCTCATAAAATGGCACAGAATATGATTCATACGGTCTATCCCAGTGACGAACTTACCCCAACATACCTTTTTTTTTTTTTCAGGATTGGAACCCCAACATACCTTACCTTTCATTATTTGTAGAGGCTGTTTATTTTCTACGTATATAAAAAAGCATCGTCATAGGAATACACTAGTAACTAAAGAATATATTGGTGATATGCGGCACGGTTATCAGACGAATCGATGTAATCAATTTATGTTCATTCAAGTATACAGGATTCCCCTGTCCCTACTTACCATATAACAATCCAAATCCCAACATTCATAGTGTCCACTAAACAAGCGAATCGAAAGTACAAACGTCCAACGGCTGTTCTCTCGCCGACCGCAAATTTCCTGCAGCTTCCGCCATGATTGCAGGAATCACGCTCCGGTCCACACACCTGCCATTGTGGCTTCTATCAAATGTATTTATATATCGAAACAACTTATGTTTGTATGTATTTATTGGTTTTCTGGTAATGTGATTGGTGGTATTGTGGAAGCCGGCGGCTGCTTTATTTGCCAACGATTTGAAGTCTGTTAACTGTCGGGATTCCTATTCAAAAACAGCAGTGCGTTTCTGTAACCATCTCACCGTGAAAACTTAGGTGAAGTGAGCTGTCAATAGTGTTAATTCCTAGCAAAAACAAACTCACATCACCTAACTTTTCACGGTGAGATTTTTACAGAATTGACCGGCTGCCATATTTTTCTTAAAGAAAGAGTTTTATTGTCTGGTTGGTTAAACGACGAGCAGTGGTAGTCCAGTGATAACGACCGCGAGTTACAAATTGTAGGTCGTATGGTTCGAACCCCGACAGGTGCTTCACTTTGTGTAAATATATTTCATCACCACTGCTCTCAAAACGGTGATGGAAAACATCGTGTGGAAACCGGCATGTCCTAATACGAAATATTCTAAGACATGTGACATATAACAAACCTCAGTGGGCCCGCGTGGTGGATGACGGCCTGTGCTCCACGACCCTCTCACAAGAGAGGCCTGTGTCCCAACAGTGGATAAATCATATGGAAAAAGTAAGTCTTTTCCCAACTATGATGGGGTCGGACTCAAGTCAACAGTCTGCAGCTGAATACCAATATTTTTCAATGAAAGCAAAATAATAGAAATTATACAAGTAATGTCATGTCAGACGATCAATGGGCCAAACTTACGATCCAGTGGGTCCCGGCGGCAAACGACATCGTGGCAGGCCCAGACGGAGATGGCGAGATGACCTGGACTCCTTTCATAAAGATTGGTCCTTGTCTGGATAGAGAGAGGTGGAAAGAGCGTTTTATCGGCTTTTAACGGCTAATAAAAAAAATAGAAATAGTGGCACTCCGGGAGTGCCGACAGAAGTGAAAACAAAACACAAACAGATTATTTTGCCATCACTCACTGACATATCGGTTAAACATTAAAACTGAGTACTTCTCGAGGACTGCCGAACACATCCGAAGCGGGTATTTTTTTAATCGTTTTATAAACAAAACATGCGCGGTGTCGCTTACGGTAACAGTGGCGCGAGTACAATGTTTTTTTCCCATCTCAAAAAAAGCCCAACGCGCCTAAAGAAGTTTTCATTTCAAAAATGAAAAGTCCATCAATGTCACCGTGTCGTTAAGCTTATAATCAACACAACCCCTTCTTTCCTACAGTACTTTCAGAGTTATTTTATGTACCTTTGATTTTGCATAACTATCCAGATCACAGTAATCTTTATTCCCATTCTAATAAGGTTATTATTGGGTTGCTGGCATTGACAAGTCTGTCAAAATAATTGTGATCTTTATGCTCGTCACAATAAGGTTGCTGTTAGGTCGCTGCTCTCAGAGGTATAATAACTGTGAACGGACTGAACTCACATTTTATTTTTCTGTTTTCATTAATTTTTTTTCCTCCACAGTAATTAAGTAAAATCATCCAAGAAAAAAAAAATTTACTATGATGCAACAGCCACAGACAACTGCCGATGACAGTCAATGTGACTGGCCTAAAACAACAGGCAGGGTATCGCCCGATTAGTCACACTGAACATAATCCAACCGTTTTTTGCCCACACGCTATATCTCCGTGGAAAATTACTGTCCACCACAAGACCAGGTTTTTTGACGTCTCAGGGGACGGTGGTAATTAATTAATGGAGGTGATCCTGATACGGGAATTAAGCGGGTTTGTACCGTGGGTACTTGTAAGGGGAATTATGTAATCCCCCTTTCTAAGAAGTTACCAATCTAAAAAGTGTAATGATTTTTTTCAGATTGGTTGCTTTTTTTTTCTTTTTTATTTGCAGTATATACTTTCCGCTGATTTTTTAAATGAGTAGGTACTGCTTCGACTTTTATCTCCATTTCTCATAGTTTTAGTTTTGGATCTGTAACTGCAACTTCAAAACTCATCGTCTGCAGTGTGTGTGTACACACTGCTTCACACAAAAATCTTTCGGCGCTCGAATGACGTTAATGGGTGACGTTAACAGGCTGGTCCATGGTTGGTAAATATTTATTTTGTGAAATGTCACGTGGAATGAATTCAAAAAAACAATATGGCGGCGTTAATTCTAATTTTGGTCACGCGCCAAAATAACCTTGTAGCGCTATACATGAATTTTAAAACAATTACATTATTCGTCGTGTTCGTGGCAAAAAGTATACCGTGTTCAATGACAACTACACTAAAAATATTTCGTTTCTTTTTGGTTTCAGTTTAGACCTCGTGAAAGCCTAAAACTATCTAACGGAATACCTGAAACTAATCTAGATAGCCGAGAAATTTGACTAAATCGGACTGTTAGAAACTTTTCGTTTCAGTGCATTACAGATCCCCTACTAAGTGACAACGGTTTTTTCTACTTTTAATGCTTAACCTAGCGTCTCGCCCCTGCTTCGCACGGTTTTAACGACTTGACAAAACATCAAGATTTCTTTATTATATGTAATTTTAGTATTAATTTATAATACACATAAACCTTCCGGAATAAATTCTCTAAATGAATGGAAAAACCGCATCAAAATCTGTTGCGTAGTTTAGAATGAATAACACACAGACAGACACGAAATGGACTTTAATTAATAATTAATTTTAATTTATAATATACAGGCTGGTAAAGACATCGACGCGCAATCTGTTAAGTAGATGGACTCAGTACATGATTCTAGACCCCTTTTTTATTTATGTTTGGTTATTGTCCAGGTAATTACTTGCGTCATTTAGTTTCTGTAAAGGAAATTCGATAGATTTCATTTTTTCTATTTTCGATTTCGTTTCGGCTGATTAATGAAAGTTTTTTTTTATATTTATATAATTGTTACTGAAGTACTTAATGATTTAATATTTATTTATTCACTAACTAACAGCATGATTAATTATGATCTAGTTTAAAATTTGATAAGGCGTGAACACTAGTTTTTTCAGTTTTTTACTTTGTCGAAATAGAAACGTAAAAATTAGATTTAATTAGTCTTGGTTCAGCTACAATTTGACATCAATAAGTTATATTAAGTACATTTTATTACGGTAAATCTTTAAAACACGCAACGAAAATATCTCCCTAGATCACTTCTCTACTGCAGTAAGCAAATAAGAAAAAAAAAAAAGCATGGACAATATTCCATAGTACCACCGTTGACATAACTGGCAGAAAGCATGTTTCCTTCGCCCGGTATTTGTACAAATTTTTACATCTGCACAATGCAGCCAACCATGTGCAATTTTTATTCGAATTTTAAATGCGCTGCTTTTTCTTCCGAGGTTTAAAGGCGTTTAGAGGTAAATGTTAGGTGCGAGCCTTTCTGCATTTAGTATGGTTGAAAGAGTTTAGAAAGTCCTTCGAAATTATTTTATATGCATTATGCACACGGATACGTACACTTAAGATGATGCTAAACGAAATGGCTAAGCTGATGGTGCAACGTTTGGTACAGTTGAACAAAAGGCATTTTAATTAGACTATCCCTAAACCTAGAATTATTTTACAAATAATTAAGTACTTGATCATTTTAATTTAATTGCAGTTACTGAAATAATCATCATTTTCGACATACATTTCGTCCCCAAAATGTCATTGACAGGCTATAATCACTTCATTTTCACAGTCGATCATTGTCACAAACGATTACCAACCGTTCAGGTTTCCCAACTATGCACTTACAATTTAAATAAACGTTCTATTACATGCTAGTTAAGGCTATGTATGTTGTCACTGCGTTTCAACAGTTTTATTCTTTTATCGAAACCGATACGCTTCAACTGTCACTCAATCACAAAGAAAAATAAATCTTTATCCAATAGTACAAGATTGAAATTCGCTTGGCGTTTTCAAGCTGTTGATGTAGATATTTTTTTAATTAATTGCCTGCTTTTTGCTATGGTCAGCAATCTATGTTTTCATAGATACCCGTAACCAGGTTAATGACACGAAATATAAATTCGTTCGGAGGCTGATAACTGTAAGTTCATGGAATAACTATCAAAGCGAGTAGTGACCACGCATCCGGATTTAGTACTGTAGGAATAAATAAGTTTTCGAAACAACAAGAAAACGTGATGAACTGAAAATGTCTAGTGGCAAGACGTTAAAAGGGAAAATCAATTCATCTTCGAAAAAAAATGTTCTTATCTTATTTGTCATAAAAGTATGAGCAAAAGTACAAACTTCGCATAAAACGGGACACACAATTTTCTCTCAAGGATGATACTTCACCAAAACAAACAAACATACATCCAGACCCTACGACATCAAAGAGGTCCTAATCCAAAAAATAAACCTCCTGAAATCCCTTAATACGAAAAAGGGGCCTACATACGGAGGTGTAATAAAGGTACCTACACGCGGACGCCTCAAGAATTAAAAAAAAAGAAAAAACTCGAGGGCGCACAAAGTCCACAATGTCAAAAAAGTCTCCGTCAACAAAGTAAAAAAAAACTCCATATTCTTAATTTAACTTGAGTCACTCTTACATCCCTACTTCAAGCAACAATTAATAGAAGACCTTCCCCACCTCTTTCCTACCCAACACTATAGATGTCAAAAGAGGTTTTAAGGGGAATCGTAAATGCCAAGTTACGTTAGACGCGTGACTCGAATAGGAAGAAAGAAAGTAAGCAAATCCCCCATTTCTTAAGGCAATACAACGCGTTATATGTGTGTGGTACTTAGCCGATTCTGTTTGGCTCACCTTAACACACCGTTTGCGGTAACTAATACGGAGAAGGAAAACTGGCCTATTTATTATGTTTTTTTTTGTTTTTCGCCAGTTTTCGAAGTATGCGGTTGACTGTTAAATAAGATGAGGAAGTTCTTATAAGGTTGAATATATAAGTCTTGATCGTGTCATTTAATTTAAACACTCAATTGTTGTATCTTATATACTTAAACGAGTAAAAATTATATTAGGAGTAAAACATAGGTTAAGAACCTAAGTCAAAATTAAGAAAAAAAATTATAACGAAAATAAACATGAAATTAAAAATGATGAATGAAATGATAATGTCACTCCTCACCGCTAAAGCTAGGTCAGCTATAGAGACACATGTTTACCTAATTGCTATTTATTTATTCTACAAACACAGTCTACTCAACGTTGTTACAACTGACATTTTAGATGTGCCTGGTACATGCATATCTTCTCCACTCAAGGCGAAAACTCGAAACAAAATCTAATTAAAAAGAGCTCATAAAAATTCGCCAAGAGTACCACGATCAATACCCAAAAAAGTCCCTAATCTCGCTCCCTTATCAACTTGTCACAAACTTAAGTAACCCCCTGCTCACACATCCACACACACGCACGCACACACTCACAAACACACACTACTCATTATAAGGGTAACTAATCACTGAGCTGTGGAGAGAAAAAAATGTGAATTTTTTTATTCATTAACCACCCTCTCTTCTTAGGCTGATGTCCCTGAGGAATAGGGAAATATTTGGAGACGGATGTAAAAAGTTCTTTGTAGTATTTTTTGGGCTATGATGTAAAAGGTTTCTATAGGCCTGTGTATATGTATTGTATGTGCCTTTGAAAATGTTTTTATTGGAATATTCTTTAAAAAATTGCAAAAGTTCCAAAATAGACTTACAAAAAAGCTCGATTTGGAACGACGTTCAGCCGTCCTTCAGCTCATCTACACAAATCTACGCTAATAATATAAAGAGATAAAATTTGTATGTTTGGATGAAGGAGATAAATCTCTGAAAGTACTCGAAAGTACTGAAAGTAGTCGAAAATTCTTTTTCTGACAAAAAACTGATCTATTGTCAAGCTATGGCACTTGGCAATAGTGTAGCTTTCTGCATACCCAATGGGGTATGAGTTAGTTAGTTGTTAGTCGCGGGTAGAAACTAGTTAACGATATAATGACTACTGAAAAAAGTTCTTACCATAGTAACGTAGGCCAATTGACCATAACAACATCGCATTTGTATCGTATTATATCGAAACATCTACATTTGCTTTAGCAACTGAAAAGTGTTGTATTTTTTGCAATAAGTACCTACTCGTTTCAACGCCCGCAATTTATCAATTAATTCTCCCAAGCCAATGCTCACAATCAGATTAAACAAATAGAAAATTTACTTTGATAGAAAATAGTACTGCTTAGAAGCTGGGTTCCGAGACTCAGTCATCATTATTCAAAAATAATTTACTGGGGGAAAGGCACTCACAAATTTATCGTCACAAATTCAAACTCAAAGCATTTATTTCAATTAAACCAAGTACAGGCGCTTTTGAATTGTCAAGAAGTCGGTCAGTCAAAAAATATGAAGCTAGTTGCACACCCAAAACAACAGTAAGAAAGTGCCAAAAAATATTTACGAGCACAAGACCCTCTCCATTCCTTCCCCTGTGCCATCTCTGCATACGACGCACACTCGCCATAGTACTAAAGCATGAATTTGCATATTTGCTCGCTCACTAAGTGCAATAGCTTGTTTGTACGTACTTCATACATTCTTCCATCTAACGTTCGACGATTCACTCATTAATACCGTTTTTCAATTTGTTTGGAGTAAACAAATGTTTTGTTTAAGACGTTTCATGTACCTCCTATATACCCTGTTTACATTCGACGCCAATTGTCTTGGGTATTTTTGCTGAAGGTGCGAAAACTCTCGCTTCATTTTCTTGGTCGTTTTTGTGTTGACCTATTTGAAAGAAAGAAAGAAAAAAGGTTTTATTTGGGACACACAGGAAATACAAATAGTAAAACAGGAGCATTTAAAACTAAACTAAACGTAACATGTGTGGCAATGCTGCCAGTCTTCTGGGCACGTTTCCGAATGACAGCGATGCGGACGAGTACTTCGACGCGTGTCCTTTGTTTTTGTATGTTTATGTAAGTTAGTTAGGGCTGACTTTTCAATCGACAGATAATTTTTATTCGTAGAACAATTTTGACGTCTGACAAATTTTGTATGGACGATCTGTCAAAAATTTAAAATCATTCCTCGGATAAACTTATCAGGCGTTGGAAAAATCAACCCTTAGTCATTTAATTTAATTTAGTATCTAGTGTAAATAGTTAGTTATAAATAAGTATATTTTATTTATAACTAACTATATATGTCATAGTTAATTAGACAAAGTGGCATTAAAAACAATCATAAAAAACAGTGGCACTCCGGGAGTACCGACAGAAGTGAAAACTTGAACAATTACGTGTGTATTTTGTGAATCGTCTTATAAACAAAACACGCGCAGTACCGGCTACGACCATCCGTCTTACGAATTTTCGATCAGGTCACGTGTCCTGACGCGAGTTTAACATTTTTTACCCATTACAAAAAAAGTGTACAACGCCGCTAAAGAAGTTTTCACTTCAAAAAAGATCCGATTTGCTGTGGATGTTTGTCTGTACGGTATAATTTTCTCTCTTATAGTCTTGGCTGTTCACTTTATAATTTACTGGGTTATTAGAAGGTAATTAGCACCCCAGAGTCTGGATTTATTCCCGGTTATTAGCAACAGGCTTGCCCCCTATTGCCAAAATATGGCTACACCTCTGCCTAACCCTTTGGGGAATATAGGCGTAATGTTCTTTTATTTGAAGTAAAGGAAATTGTAATTCCGTTTCATTGAAAAATAAGTGATGATAACATCGCACTTCTAAGCTTTCTTATTGGACTGATACGTATAAGACAGTCAAAGGGATTTTTCAATTAGAATACCGTTTCGATTTTACACTTTCAGTAACGATCTGAAACATTTTGAAGGACACTGCTAATACATTGCTTCATACTCGTATGTTCGAAAAATTTGTCTGCTCAACAACGTACAATGTGTGCCACGAAAGATGAGACTTGACACACCACGTGGTTTGACATGCGCAGTACACGATTTTAGGTATCTTTAACGGTATGAGGTCTGAGTGCGGGACGGGACCGGACGTCATAGGGGCGGCGGAAAGAGCGGGGGAGGCGGGGTCAAGTCTCATCTTTCGTGGCACGCATTGTAAATAACGCAATGAATGTTGATAAATAGAAGAACTGTCAAAACGAAACCCAAAGTGATTTTGAAGGATATTGTGAATCCATTGCTTCATATGTTCGAAAAATGTGTCTGCATAGCAACGTAAATACCGCAATGAATGTTGCTGAACTGTCAAAATGAAACCTATTGCTACTAACAGTGTGTTGCACAATTAGCCCGCTGCGGTGCTATTCTGTAAATATCTCACCGTGAAAACTTAGGTGAAGTGAGCGTGGAGTGAGCTGTCAATAGGTCAATTCCTAGCAAAAACAAACTCACTTCACCTAAGTTTTCACGGTGAGATTTTTACAGAATCGACCGGCTGTTCTTTGAGTGACTTTTTGAAGAATTGTATTTTGATAACAACAAGAGCCTCCCAGATTGTATGTTGAAATGCCTAAAGGCTCCTACAAACAGTCGCGACACGCTATATAATCGCGCGCGACACAAAGGCACCGCTCGTTGCGCGACTTGCGGTGCCTTTGTGTCGCGCGCAATTTTATCGCGTGCCGCGCCTGTTTGAAGGAGCCTTAAATAGGAATTATAGCTGAATCTAATCGTAAAATTAGGAACCTTGTTTTGTTAAATTTCTTATTAGAAAAAAGTTCAAGACGATATTAACTATTTCGAATTCCGAATTCGTAATTCGAATTCCTTGAGTATGTGGTTCTACTACAATCTGTTTAGACCATAATGCACAAGAATCTTGTAACCTGATGAAGTCTAAAATTATAAAGATAACAGCCCAATAATAGCTATATCTCTATTGTTTCTAGCAGCCTTACCTTCCTCGATAACACTTTATTCCTCCCACAGCCCGCCATACCGCCATTCTTATTACCTGAAGTTTGTAATAAACTTTAATAAACGCGAGACGCGCGTCATTTAGAAGATGAAAATCAAAGAAAAAATATCTCACCGTATAAAGGTCGTTATAGGACGCCCGTCAAACAAACGCTTTTCTTAAGCAAAGCAGCGCCTAATTTCAATATCCGAACGGAACGTGGACCGTTCGGAAACTCTCCTTGGGGAATAAATTACTCCATCTATTCAATATTTCATCAGGCCGAGAGGCCGACGCTGAATATTCAAAACTAGAGGAGACACGTAAAAGCACGCGCAAGCCATTTTTCGCGCCTATCATCTCGGTAACAAAACGCACTCGTAATTACCCCCTCCCCGCGACTGCCCCCCTAGCCGCGGATACCCCACCTCACCCCCCCGCGCCAGGGAGAGGGGGCCGCCCAGTGACAATTATTGATCAAAAATTCTCTCTCTTCTTTCGCAAAAGAAAACTTGGACGGGTTATGTGTGAACCGGTACAGTTTGATATTTGCAATAGATATTTTAATTATTTTATTGTTTCTTTCAATTTCTTCAATCTTTTCTAGAGAACCTGGATAGTACACATAACTTTACTTATATGCTCTAGACATAAACAAAAACAGAAATTAATGGTCGTCACAATGCCGGCTTTTATAAATCTTATTGTGATTGGGATGTGTCAATTAAGCATTATCATTATTATCCTGTGATGTCCCATTACAGGGCAAAGGCCTCCCTACAATCTTTCCACTTCTCTCTATCCAAATTCGCTAAGGACCAGTTCATGTTGAAGGAGTCCTGGCTCATCCTGCCATCTCCGTCTGGGCCTGCCACGATGTCGTTTGCCATTTAGAGGCACCCATTGGGTCGTAAGTTTGGCCCATTGTTCGTCTGACATGCGGCAAATGTGTCCAGCCCAGTTTCATTTTAGCGTGGCAGCTTTTCAAGTGACATCAGTTATCTTTATATTTATTTATTTATTAATCACAAAATCCACAGCTCTTTGAAATTTTATCTTAACATTATATTGGAACGGATGGTCGTATTCCTAACCCGGTCTGTTAGTTTGATAGCATAACATAGCAAATAATATAACCTTACAAAAATAGGTAGATTACAACCATATTGTATTTAAACTTATACAACACTTGCCATTGATGCATGAATGTACTGTAAACATTTGTGAGTTTTTGTAACTTCCATTGAACTAACCGTTGGTTGAAAATAACCGTTCTATATTATTCACTAGCTGACCCGGCGAACTTCGTCCCGCCTCAGATTATCTTTTTTCGTGATTTTTTTCCCATATTTTAATAGCTATTCTGCTATTCGGGGCAGAGACAAATAGAACAAATCAAAGATCATAAAAATTGGTCCAGCCGTTCTTGAGTTATAAATGGTATAACTAACCCGACTTTGTTTTATTTATATAGATAGATTTTGTATTATTAAGTAGGTACTTCAGTTTTAATTCCACTGTATAAAAAGGGAAGTGCAACCTAGAAGTTTAAATAAATACTTGAAATATTATGAAGTTCCAAAACTGTGAGCCATAGAAACTTAGCCTTCCCACTCAACACCAAAATTCATCTCAATCTTACACATTAGACAATCCTCTTCAAAAAAAATATCAAGGATCAAGCCACCTCGGTCGGGGTATACGCGGCCGCCTCGGCATATTAATTGCACGCGGCGCTACCGGCGGGTGGCAAGACATGGGGAGGCGCGGCCGCGAGGTCAACCGTCGCCTTGCCATTGTTTTGTGCGTGCGACTGTACTTTCTAAGCTATCTATACATTTGTTCGCCCGTTTCTTAAATACAAAGTGGGGTAAAGAGTTTTGTTCATATATATACTTTGTAATTTTGTATTGCATTTCGGTAATGGAAGAAAAACCGGTTTGGGAGGAGGGTTAGTATGATTAAGTTTGAATTAATCAGGATTAATTTTGAGTTTTTAAATTGATTTTCAAATAGCGGAATTTCAAGCGTCTCATGTTTATGAGATTTCAACTTTCTACAATTTAAAGTGTTTTTAGTACATAAAACTTAAAAAAAAAAACAAGTATTAGGTTCTTACATATGAAATTGGCATTTTGTCGATCTGGTCTGAACCTATAAAATGGCGAAAGTGTAAGTAGATATTAATGGCTTTGACTGTTTTTTTTTTTTCGATTTGCTTTTCAAATGTAAAACGCCAATTTCATATGTAAGGATCTAATAACAAGCTTGAAGTCAAGAAACCTACAAATATTATACTTAATTGGAACTTAGTTATCCCTACAGTGAGGGAATCTTGGAGCGACATTATAGTTTCAGAATTCCAACAAGAATCAGTTCCTTATAAAAGATCATAAGGAACTGATTCTTATTCGATTCACATACTTAGAGGACTGGAATACCAACTTAGGGAGATTAGTAAGTATTCAAGTTCAGCTTTATGATGACGTGTTATGTTTCATTAGACTGATTGTGAAACTCCGAAAGGTTTGGTGAAGATACACCATAATAACCTGTTTATTCCTAAAACTCCTTTTTTGTTTCATAGAACCAAGAGTGAAAAGCATTGGAACAACTTCCAAGAGTGACAGTGCTTGAATAGATCCAGCGCACTTTATTAAGTCAGCTCCATTAGCACAGTACACTGCTAACTGGCTGACCATTTTTGAAGTGAAAACTTCTTTAGCGGCGTTGTACACTTTTTTTCGTAATGGGTAAAAAATGTTAAACTCGCGTCAGGACACGTGACCTGATCAAAAATTCGTAAGACGGATGGCTGTAGCCGGTACCGCGCGTATTTTGTTTATAAGACGATTAACAAAATCCACACGTAATTGTTCATGTTTTCACTTCTGTCGGCACTCCCGGAGTGCCACTGTTTTTTTTTATTTATATTTTTTGTTTAGCATTTACTGTCCCACGTCTGGGCAAAGCCCTCTCCCAAGTCCTTCCAGGAACTCTTTTCCCGCGGCACCTCGAACTAGCCCTCGCGGTACGCGTCCAAGGCATCTCGCCACCGTTTTCGGGGTCGACCTCGGCGGTGCTTTCCATCTTCAGACACCCATTGTGTGGAGACTTGCCCAGTCATGCGGCTGATGTGACCGATTTAATTATTACTGAATTTCGTACTATTTTAGGGGTAATTGCTATTTTAAATATTCAACAGCCATCCTTTTGAACTTAAAGCGCGTAATATCAAATTCGATAAAGTGTGTGTTTTATACTTATCTATACTACATTTATCATTATTATTACATTAAAAAAATAACGGTTATAACCCTTTCGTTATTTCACAATAAATACAAAGAAATGTAATCTATTTACCTTTTACATTAAAAAAAACACTCTGAAGTGATCCACTTTGAACAATATTACACAATAACTGTCGTAATTTTGTCCTTACTTTTCTAATGCTTATAATAAATTAACTACAGTTATCTAAGCTGCGTCGCAGAAGTTATATTAATTAGTCAGTCAATTCTAAGCATAAGATGCCAATGATTGAAAGAAATAAGCTTTCCGCGAATATTTTCTTCTAAAATATTAGCCGTAACAAAATGGTTTTGTTTACCAAAAGCTACATAAACGAAACAACCGGCTCAACCACTTTTATTCCTTGGGACATGATTTTCTTCGGCTTTGGCAGACTTTTCCAATAACACCCTTATTTGTGTGGAACATGGTGAAATTCCTGTTCAACTGCAGAACTACCCCTTTATTCATAAACGTAGATTAAAGTTAAGTAGTGATTAGCGAATGTTTAACCATACATTTTTGACGTTTAAACGTCACCTTACTTTAATCATCGTTTATAAAATAGCCCCTATTGATCAGAAACCTAGTTACATGAACATTAGAATAAGAAATGTAATTAAATGGGTCAGCAATTATAAAATTTGGCGAGCCACCCAAAAGCAGCATTTAAATAATTTGGTCAGCATACAAAGATTTTGTTTGCAGTAAAAAAAATCAGGCAGCAATTCTTGTTCCGCAACTAATTTTGATAATGGTCAAAAATTAAATCATACATAGGCAGCCAACAATAACATGAGTCTGCATAATAAACATTCAGTCCGCAAAATAACTACTTGAGCGGCAAGATTTTGTGGATTAGGCGTGAAAAGGTAACATAATTTTCATTTCATCGAATATTTATTTGCGATAACAACATTTGCGCTGTTGATCAAAATGTATAATGTTCATATGATGTTCCCACCCCGAGGTTCGGTTTTGTTAGGTTACTTTAAACCCTTTTCACAGAAATAGGAGCCCCGCGAAGCGGGGCTCCGTCGACATTGGATGCAAGAGCGAGTGAAGTTCTTTCTTTTCGTAGTCACTCATTTTTGTTCTAATATCAGCACGTTCTCCACTAATAAAAGTTTATATGTGCGTTTGTCGTTATTATTATCGACCACCTTATGCTGTACAAAAATAATTACAGCCATCCAGAATGACATAAATTGCTGATTGATTTTGAAATGTTTGCTGACCATGAGTTGCTGACCAATTAGCTATTTCTGCTCACCGATTATATTTTTCTGCTCACAGAAATAACAATACTATGCTAACCATTTAATTGACACCCTTAGAATAACTATATTCAAATTGGTTTTTTGCACAAACTCCAAGATTTAGGCAGGCCATACAAAAAACGCTTGTTCTTTACGGGAATCAAACCGTTATTTAGCAAGTCAATTACTCAGATAGTGAGCCCATCAAGCGACTATGCGAACTTTCTAACAACAACAAAAAAAAATCCGTAATCCAAAGCCACTATTCTTTATAAAAACGTGATTCGATTCATCAGTTTTCTCGAGACTCGTCTAACCATAAGTTTTACTGCTGTTACAGATCTCCGACTAAAAAGAAAAATAAAGTACGTATGCTCGTACATTTGGCTCACAGAATAATGTATTCATATTCCCATCCCAAGCCGATGGGAGCGGATTGTTTTTCCTCCGGAGCTGCACATTATGCAGAAGCTATCCCGATGCAGTTCGCCGCATAAAGCAAATCGGAAAACCGATCGCTTCCTTCGATTTTCCGCGCCTCTGTCCATTATTGTGTTTGTGAGCTCACCACGTATGTAAATCATTCTATCCGCACACACAAACACAACCCATCTCCCTCGAACGTACCAGAAAGGAGTAAAATAGAGAAGGACGGCAACAACCGAATTGGTGTTAATTTACAGTTGGCAATTATAATTTTCGTATTCATGTCCCTTTCTTGCGTCGAATTTTTTTGTTGTCCGTCTCTTTTGCGGCGGGGGGTTAAGATAAAGCGGTGAAGACGCGAGATATGTAGAATTTTTTAATAAAAACCGCGCTTCTGTGTGCGCTAAGTGATATGCCTTGTTCTTTTTAATTTCGTTGCGAATGCGAGCGCAGTCGGGATCATCTATCTTGGTTTTTTTATTTATCTCCGCCTTGTGCCTCCACACGGCGCGTTATAAAGATTTCGCAAGGGATATGAATATTGATTGTTTCGTTGCCGACTAATGAAAGCTTGATTGGTGTGCGATGTTGATGTGTAATGAACCCACTGGGGAATGGGAAAACGTAAAAGGTTTTTCGACGCGTTAGTTAGCGAGCTTTTTTATTTTTTATTGGAATGATTCTTTTAATTGTGAATGGCGGAGTCTCAGCTGGGACTTAGCATTTATTTATTGCGCCGTTTTAAATTATATACTGACCGCTTTGTTCACATAGTTAGTCCATTTTTACGTTGAATTTTTACTCAAACCGAATTGAATACATTCACCAATTATTCACACAATTTATTTTCTATTGATACATGGCAAGGCTCCAAAAAACGTAATAGTTATCAAACTACTAATTGATTTAACTTATAAAAAAATACGACAAAAAAATTTACTTGCTACACAATTTCGTAGCGCGTAGGTGCGCATACGCTGCTACGCCTGCGTAGGCGGCTACATGTGTGTAGAAGATTTCAACGCACGTACGTGCTACGTGCTACGAAAGGTGATCGACGTAGGCTTGTGTTTATTAATTACAGATTCTTAGTTACATAAAGTTACATGTCATGTTTATTACGCTAATAGGTTCCATCTGATCTCTGTGTGGAGGAGGTACTACATATAACGATAAGGCCTTTCTATAAGTACAATTAAACTCTGCCATGAGCTCTTTAAGTCACTTTTCTTTTAAATATGCAGGGCAAATTTTAAACAACGCCACGTGATGTCCGCTGCGGTTTAGGAATTTGAACCTTTGTGTGTCGCAATTTAGGTGATTACTAGCACATTTTGGGCACAATGTATTCTTGGATGGGCACACTCTTGCTGTATGTCCGAACTTCCAACAACGTGAGCATTGCGACACGGGGAATACAAATGACTCCATCTTAAACCGTCTGCGTAAATATATGCTGGTAACAAATCTCCTTTGAAACACAACCGAACTGCTTCACTAATAATCCATAAGTCTTCCGGCGACTCATTCATATTACGCCTCTTTAGTCGTTGCACTGAAATCAACTCAAAGTTCTCAGGGCAAGTTATACAACTCTTAAGGTCATCTTCAGTTAGGTCGAGATCCACATCTTTGATGACACCGTATGATTATGTTTTGATATCTGATCCAGTCCATATCTATAAGATCTTTACACGAATCTAGCTTAATTGCGCTC
Source organism: Luperina testacea (assembly GCA_927399505.1). Taxonomy (NCBI): domain Eukaryota; kingdom Metazoa; phylum Arthropoda; class Insecta; order Lepidoptera; family Noctuidae; genus Luperina; species Luperina testacea. The sequence goes on from OV656774.1 coordinate 5,144,783, forward strand.
AACTCGTTAGTACAGTTAATACGAACCTTGTAATTATTAATGTATTTTACCTTCGATATATCTTTGATACCTTTATCTTTAAATAATCTTGCAAGGGCAAATTGTCTTGGTAGCTTTTCTTTAGAGGATATGTAAACCTCAACACTGCTCTCTTGGATCTTCTTCTCCTTATTTTGTACTAATGTCCATTCTGTATAGTTCTCCTCTCTAGTTCGCCGTTTTATCGATCTCTTCGGATTTCCATTTGTTGCCACGTTCATATTACATTGCTCCACCACGTCTTGTTCTGCTATAGAACTGTTACTGCTAGTCAAAACACTCCTTGAATCAACATTTTTGTTAAACAGCTCACTATTACCCTCCATTGTAAACAATGATTCTAATAGACATGTTCTATTAGCTAACGATGCGCTAGTTCACTTCAAGGTCAACGGCGACAACCGAACTGCAAGCTCATTAACTAATGAGGTGCGAATATCGTTTGCTGCACGCGTCCGTTCGAAACGAATGCCGCTGCGAAACCCCACACTCGATGTTAGATTAAAACAAAAAATACATCGTCATTAGAAGAGTAGGATAGTTGTGTCCGGTCAGTGGTGATATTATATACATAGCTGCTATAGTGTTGATATTACTAGCTGCGCCCCGCGGTTTAACCAGCATAAGTGTCGATCCCGTGGGAATATTGGGATAAAAAGTAGCCTATATGTTAATCCAGGGTGTCAGCTACCTCCAAACAAAATTATATCAAAATTGGTTCAGCCGTTTGAGCCTGAAGATGTAACAAACATGTAAATAAACACACACACACACACACACAAACTTTCGCCTTTATAATATTAGTGTGATATACCTACCCAGGACTTAAGTTTACCCCTTCAAATCAACTTAACTAAAAGCATTTATTTCAAATAAACCAATTACAGGCACTTTTGAATTGTCAAAGGGTCGGTCAGTCAGAAAGATAAAGCTAATTGCCCATCCCAAAGCGTAGTAGGTACCTATGGAGAAGAACAGGCAAGAAACTCTACGGATACTCTTTTAAATCAAAATAATATGGTTACAAAGTATTGATTACCTACATCATTCATGTTAAAAGTTATGCATATGAGAACGATGCAGAATTTCGGGTAAGTAGAAATGATGTTAGGTTGAACATCCGATGTATTTACTCGTATGTGAGCTTGTTTCCTAATGGGATTTCTCACATACAACGTTTGGCAGACGGATAGTCTTCATCTGCCTAGCCTTTTCCCAACTATGATGGGGTTGGCTTTCAGTCTAAACGGATGCAGCTGAATACCAGTATTTTACATGGAGCGACTGCCTATCTGACCTCCACAACCCAATTACTGGGTAATACGATAACCCCTTGGTAAGACTGGTTGTCAGACTTAATTCGGGCTTCTGACGACCCATAACGACTCTCAAAGATCCACGAATGACAGTCGGGAGCAACGGCTTAACTTCCTTTCCGAGGCACGGTCTTGGTAAGTGAAGATGGTCACCCATCCACAGCAAGCGTAGCTTAACCTGATCGAGCGACCCGTGCGGCTGGTATTACTTAGCCACAAACCCTCTAAGACGGATTGCTGATCGTAGTAAATATTTTGTTATGCGCTACTTTAGCGGTCAGGGGTATACTCTTCAGCGGGATTGTCCGAAAGGGTTACCGCTGGCCCGGAACATAAAGGGCTAAGGAAGGAACACGGGTGGGTTTTAGTCAGTAAGAGTCTGACACTCCCTTCCGCTCCAACGAGAGCGGGAGGGGTCATTTGATGATTTCCCATCCTAAAAAAAAAGGGGTATACTCTCTTAGTCCGTCAACAAAGATATGGGCCCATCCGGAAGTTGTTTATCCATCAAAACAAATGTCAAATTCAATTTTTCGGACGCGCATCTATGTAATTAGCGAGAGTAGGATTATATCAAATCGTGTAGTCAATCATTCTTAGTTCAGGTCCCGAATTAATCATATGTCCGTACGTGATTCGAAGTAGGAAACGCCCGTAACTTCGACAAACACTACGGATTTCGTTCTTAGGGAGTAAACACCCCAGAACCGGCACAAACCTTCCTTGATACGTATCTTTGAACCACGGCATACAATTATTACTGGCTGTCTCCCATTTACCAACTGTTTTATTTACTAGTTACTACTGTTTACTGTTTTCTTTATTTACTAGTACTATTACTGAGTGAGAGGACTATTTCCTCAGCGGTACCAGTAAATTAACAAAACAGGACGAAACATTAACACAAATTTTCATTTAGTAAAGACTTTTTACCAAGTAGAGACATGAAAGCCCGTTCATCATTGCTTAGATTTTCTATATACAGATATAATAAATAAGGAGAACTTTGTTCCTTGGAAGAAAGTTCATAATGAAAGCATAATTTAGTTCTAACTTCAGTACGCGCCTCCCAAATTAAGCCATTCAAGCCTTTACAAAGTAAAAATTAAATTTTAGATCGTGTTCCGTTCCTTAATTTCTCATTAAAATTCTGTTTATTATAGGTATGAACTGGCTGGTTTGGACTGAGAAGTTGACCAGCATTCATTACGTGACATTCATCCTTACACAATATTTGATATTTATCCTGATATGTTTGTTTTCTGGTCTTTGAACTCGTACTCCGCGTCCTAACTGAAAGCGATAGACGCGCGAGCACGCGACTGACTTATATATTTTTAGGATAATAGAGTAAACGCGACTTAATTGATCGCGCGGGTATGTTGTAGCTCGACGATCGCGTACTACCCTCGCGCAAAGATCGATTTTGGTTAGGACATGGCCATATACATACATATATACGTTACGAAAAAAATCATCTGCCAAGCCTTTTCTCAACTATGTTGGGGTCGGCTTCCAGTCTAACCGGATGCAGCTGAATACCAGTATTTTACATGAAACGACTGCCTATCTGACCTCCACAACCCAATTACTATGTAATACGATACCCCTTGGTAAGACTGGTGGTCAGATTTTCGGGCGCCTGACGACCCGTAACGACTGTCAAAGATCCAGGAATGACAGCCGGGACCAACGGCTTAACGTGCTTTCCGAGGCACGGAGGGTCTTGGTATGTAAAGATGGTCACCCATCCACGGACCAAGCGCGGCAAGTATAGCTTAACCTGATTGAGCGACCCGTGCGGCTGCTATTACGTTATGAAAGAAATAACGTGCAATATCAATTTTATGAAATTGAAAAGCCAAGCCTTGTCACATCGGCACAAGTACCGATGAATGCTGATAATGATTTTGTCTCATTATTTACGTTATAATATGAAAATAAGGAGGTGTGTTTTCCTAGATAGCATTTTTTGACACCGTAAAGTCAACCCCTGCGGCCACAATTTCAATACTCAATACTTTTATTGCATTCCACATGCAGTTATTCTTAGGTGGTAAACTTACAGTTAGATCATAATGGACCCTGTCAGGCACAGCAAAATAAGTGAGTAAGGAGAGAGGAAGCATTTGTTAATTTTATAACATTACCGAACTACTATATTATAATAATAATGTGGGTATTTTTTTTTAAATAAACTAATAGTTTTAACATAAAATACGAGTCTAGACAGGTATCTATTGAGAGATGTAATAATCCATACTATTATTATAAATGCGAAAGTATGTCTGTCTGTGTGTCTGTCTTTCATGACAGCGAATCTGCCAAATTTCGAATCTATTCAATCTGGAATCAGTCCTATACCGAATAAAGATCTAGGACATGCCGGTTTCCTCACGATGTATTCCTTCGCCGTTTTGAGAGCAGTGGTGAAGAAATTATTCGCACAAAGGAAAGCACCTGTCTGGGTTCGAACCTAAGCCGGAGCCATTACCACTGCTCTCTATTCATCTATATATCTATCTAGGTGTGTATCGTTAGAAAATGACTCATAAAATAAAACCCATACACTTAACCACATTCTCACAATTTCGTGTCGTAACTAATCCTGTATGTCGGATCACCTATCGGGGCGGAACGCATCTGTATGATGACAGTGCTGTTCAGCTCACCCCCCAGCAGCCGCGCGTGAAGGAACGACCGAGATTGGAAATGGTTTAACACTACTTTGTAAACACACAATGGAAACTACACCTTGACTTTAGATGATAGAGTTCAAAATTGTGTGCGATGAACAGTAAAGTCGAAGAGTTGACCGTCATTGGAGTTTTAATCTTAAAGATGTAGAAATTGGGTTGGTATTCGGTTGATGTATAGTGTGTCAGTGTGAAGAATGGTCAGTGTATTTGAAGGCATCGTTCTGGTCTGCGTGTTCCGAGTCGAATCGTCTTCCGGCGTCAGACGTGATTTCTTGAAGAAAGTCAAATCAATGGACGCAGTGGACATTGGCCTCCCGATTGTGTTCGAAATTTGTCCACAAAGCCAGCGGGGGGGCGAGTTGAATGAGTTTGTTTCACGTAACGGTTGTTATAGCTTCATAAAGATGATGACAATAAAAATACAGGAATTGTATTTGCGTAATAGAACTTGTCTTTGAACACTATGGCAATATGATAATGGGAACATTGACAAACATTAGCAAAACACCTGCATCGTCATTATTAAATGAGATTTTTGTTCCATTAAAATAATAAAGTAATCAATCTGAAATGTCATGAAAGTAAACGAAACAAAAGGAGTATGTAAAGAAGAAAAGAAATAAATAAAATACGTTTATTTGCGGCAAATATGACGCATAACAACAATTTGGGAGAAAGTATGCGTCACATCTACGCAAAACGGCCATCGCTCAGCATAATGCTAAGACCCAATACGAGACAGAGCCCCAGCGCTGGTTTTCAGCGACAGCCGACGTTGACGTGATGACGTCAGCCAGTGCAGGATACGATTAGATATAAATAAAAACAACAATTAAAATAAGAAATAAAATATACATTACAAAAAAAATGGTATGAACATGAAATATATATCAAGTGGTAACATTCCGGGCAACGACTCACGCGCCGCCGCCGATTATAATTATTAATAATCTGTGCGCGAGCGTAATGTAAAGATCGTAGCTGGTGGCGTTCTGTAGTTTCTACCTACTCCCATGGGAATAACGGGTCAGTTTATGTATGTAAAATTAATAAAAGCTAAGTAAATGTTTTATTTTAATAAAAAATGATTATTGGATTATTAAATGGATTTTTAGAAAAAAAAAGGGCGATTTCCAAAATATGTTATACTTATACCAGCTGTAGCTGGTTCAAGTAACCCTTTTACAGCTATGTTGATTTATTGTAGAAATAGTAAACTGCGATGGGCAATTTTTTTAATTCCTAGGTTACACGCAATATCAGTATATGTTCTTTGAAAATCGCTCTTTTTATGACCACCCCTTGTTAGTCTACTCCGGTGAATTGAAACCTCTTTACCTTTAAAGACGAAAGTCGAGCGTAATAGGCTTCTATTGATACTCTCATAATCCTTACATCCGGGTCTGGAATTGAGGAAAAACTAAATGTGTTGGATGATGATTCATACGACGACCGATATACCTAGAAGATATCGTGCATGACCGTCGGCAAATGGATTCGTGCTCCGACATTCTTATATTATGGCTTGGCTGTGGGTTCCTGCTGATCAGGACGTGTAAAAAGTCTAATTATCCGTTATCATAGGTTTACTTTTGTCCTTTTTAGAATTCCGTCCTTTTGCTGGCCGATAAAGTATATTACGATACGTGTGACAAGTAGACCATTATTGCACGGCGTGCATTTATAAACTACTTAAGTCACACGTACCGTATACTATTTTATAGCTCTCGTGACCTAAACCCTCATTTAAATCACGCTTTTCTGTGTATAAATGGAGTACTTAATTCACAGAAAAACGTGACTTAAATGAGAGTTTAGGTCACACAGTGCTATAAATATCTACAACCCGCCTCTCAGATGTCATGATCACTTCTATTTATGAAATATGTACAAGATTCTGGTTGTCCTTTTTTATATGACAAAGGTCTTTAACCGACAGAGTTGAAGTTTCAAGTGTATATTATTGGCATAGAATAGGAGCGATTCGGGTAACACGAATTTTAACGATTCTATCACATAGTCTGATAAAGCTGAAAAGGAAGTGTTAAAATAACCACCAAAATGAACTAATTATCACCTTAGTGGTTAAAATTGCAAGAAATGTAAACTCCTCTTAAAAAGCTAAACGTCAAAATGCAATTTTTATTTTTATAATGTTCTCCAGGGGTCGTTGGTTCCATTTTTAAAAGTACAAAGTGCCAGTAACCTCGGTGCTCCTTTAATTTCAATAGTGGGGTCGCGCTCAAGGTCACCGCCCGCGAGGGGACACTTCACGATCAGCTGATATTCTCTTTTTATAATATTTGCCGCGTTTTTTAATCTGTGCACAGTTTTATTTTGGGCACGTTTTATTGAAAAGTTTATTCTTTGTTTTTGATAGATTTGACATTTTTTACCAGTGTCCCAGTGAGAATTTTGAGATACAGAATGACAATGAAGAATAATACCTGTTTATTTTTACTCTACCCAACGGAAAACTAGTAAGATTTTTTTTTACTACAGCACAGTCTTAGTTTCAGCTTACGAGTTGTAGGCCGTAAGTTCGAACCCAAACAGGCGCTTTGCTTTGTGTAAATTATTTCATCACCACTGCTCTCAAAACGGTGAAGGAAAACATCTTGAGGAAACCGGGATGTTCTAGAACCAAAAATTCGAAGACATGTGACATCTACCAACCCGCACTGGGCCCGCGTGTGTTAGATTGTAGCCCATTCCTTCTCGAAGAGAGGAGGCCTGTGTCCCAGCAGTGGGAACAATATAGGCTAATTATGATAGTGTTAGTGTGCGTAGTGTTACAGTTAGGTAGTTGGCACCTTAAACGCTAATCAAAAATTATACATATCCATCCACCCTCGAAACCATCCATACGCAAGTCCGGCTATTTTTATAATAAATAGTCCAAAACGATTACATAAACAGTTACCAATAAATTATGTAATCGCTACCTCCAAGCCAAATATTCCTAAATCATAACGAGCGAACTTCGAAACTTTTTAACATTCGCGACTCCAAACTACCAGTTGCATCCCAAGTTTAGGGGCTCGATAAAAGTAGCAATAAACCACGAGCGTGGGCAGAGGGCAGCGAGGGAGTCGCAGAGGGAACCGGGGGAGGGGGTGCCGGTCATCTCCCCCTTTTTATCTCCGCAAGTCAAGGGCGCGTGGGGCAGGTTCGGCCGGCCGCCGGCTATTGACATTCTGTTTTCAAATTTACCTACTTTTTTTCCATTGTCCGTAACTTTTTAATATGGCGGGGTCGACGAACCGAATGGCCAGTGCGGCCTATTGCGTAAACCGTTTTGTAATGTTGCCGTTTTAAAGAATCTTGTTTTGTTTTTAATTAGCCGTTTAGAATATTGACAGTTTTACGTAATTTATTTTTTGTTTGCGCTTTTTTAAGGTTAGTGAAAATTTTATCGTTTCGGTGATTTTTATTTGTTGAACAGCGGGGTGCATAAAACAAATAAAAAAGGTATAATAGAATACAATTATTCTACGGATACCCATTGGCTCATAAAAGCAATGATTACCCAATTATTTCCTATACCTACATGAAACATGTCACAACTACAAAGTAATTTCTACAAATTACCATTAGGTCAATAATAATTAAAACAAATCATAAGGGTAATTAGACTAGTCAATGACAAATTTCCATTTTGACGCCATGTTATGATTAAGTGAATATAGTATTTAGTAATATCTGCGAACTTTAAAAGAATATGATCATTTAGACACGATTTCAATGCATAGGTTTTGCAACTTTAATTCGGAAAGGTAATCTACGGTAAAGGTGCAATGTTACCTTAATCGTATCAACTAAACCTATACCAGCCAACTGTTATAAACAAGATAAAATTTTGAACAGTACGATTCTAGACTCCCTAGGGTAAAAACAATTCGTCGTGTATCAAAAAAAAATCTCTGCTGTTTTATAGAAAAGTGCAATACGTGGTCAAAATCATTGATTTTTTTGATTTTTTGATTTTTTTTATAACCGACGCACTAGGGGGTATAGAATCATAATAATTATGCTGAATACATGGTTACGGTTTTCGCACTGATTAAAATTTTATCCCGTGTAGGCCGTGTTTATTCGTGATCAACCAAATCAGGCAGAAACATAGACACAGATTAAAAATATAATAATTAATTACTAGTAAGTTTTATTTACCCCATAAATTATTCTAATCTGTGGTCGCAAAGTTCGGGGCTAAGCAAAGGAGCTAAATAATAACAGCCGCAAGGGTCGATCGAGGGTTAAGCTATGCCTGCCGTGGTCGGTTTATGGATGGGTAACCAGACCCCCTTCGTGGCTCGAAAAGCAAGTTAAGCCGTTGGCCCCGGCTCTCATTCGTAGAACTATGTCAGTCGTTACGGGTAGTCAGAAATCCAAAACTCTGACAACCAGTCTTACCAAGGGTTATCGTGTTGCCCAGTAACTGGGTTGTAGAGGTCAGATAGGCAGTCGCTCCATGTAAAATACTAGTACTCAGGTGTATCCGGTTAGAAAAAGCTAACCCCAACATAGTTGGATAAAGATACGGTAGATTGATTGGTGGTATCAAACCTGTCAAATTTGCTAGAAAACAAATGAGTGTAGGTACCTATGTATTTTTCAAAGCGCTATCCTACTGTTGAAATCTAAAAAATATTTCCTGGCAGTGCAAATCGAATCATCACTGTTTTTTTTTCTATCTAATAGCTATTCAGAATCTAAAGTGCCAAGAGCTAAGATAATAAACGTCAAGTTCACAACTTAATTAAGTTAATATTAAGAGATTAGCAGTGTTAAAGCCGCGTACAAAACATATAGTATCGAATGTCGAGTGTTCGTTATGATCGGACGAGATGCGAGCGCGATATCTGTCATCTTACACAACTTAATATCACCAGCACTATCGATATATTACCATCTGTTGCGGGTAAACTATGGGTTTGGGAGGCAGACGATTCGGGAAATTACTGATTGTGCAGAAGGTGGATTAAAGTATTGGTGACTGATATTAGCTTCTAAATATTCAACTAAATATTTGGAAGCTAAGATTCAAGACATTCTTGCTGCTTAATTAGGTAAAGGCAACATTTCATACGTATTTGTAAAATCAATAAGAAAAACTACAAGTATCTGTTATTTTAGAAACCCACCCAAAAGTTTGTAACCTTTATTATTATTATATGCTTGTAAGGGTGATACTAGCTTGTAAAAGAGTTGTTATTATCATAAGTGTAACTGTTACTTTATTATTATGTTAATAAAGAAATTTTCTAAACAAAACTAATAACCCAATATTATGGTGAGAATCTTGAAGTTATCTTCCATCAAGAACAGTTTCCTATCGGATGTTTACTTTGTAAACTTATTGAATTACTCTTATAAGAAACGTAAGTATCAACTTACTAATTGGCATTTTCACAAACCCGCTAAAAACTGCCAGCATTATAACTCTGCAGGAGCCACGATACAAAATAGCGACGGAAAACCAAAAAAAGTAAGAATTTCTATTTTTGTTTTCTTTTAATGCGAATCCAATAAGAAAATCTTCTAAGTCAGAGGTAGGTGGTCATAACGCTTTATGTCCTGAATCAAACTTCATCCACAACATATCGATATATCGACGGGCACACAAAAACTCCAAAAAGTTTGAGTGACAGGACCGCCGTAGAAAAACGATGTCGATAGTCGATAGTGCAACAAAGCACCCGCCGGCCCATCTCTATTGACAGGACGGCTAGAGCGTGTGCTACGTGTGAATGCTATCGATAATATCGAGATGTGTTCATGTCGATAGCTTGACCATTACGTGCACGTAAAAATATCTTGGGAACCGAAATGAGACCGATATAATCGAACGATACGGTTAGTGAGGTGTATGAGCCGGGAAATACGCGCCATTGTTTCGGTTTTTTATACTGTTTTTTGTACTAAAATTATAGTAGTATTTATGCAAATTTGAAGTACCTAGGTGTCTTTCAGAGTCCTCAAAAAAGTTCATGAATAACGCATTGTACTGTGGAAAACTTAAGAAACAACATTTTCCACAACTTTTTCCACAAGCTGCAGCTTGACTTGTACGTTTTAGAATCTTGGTGGTAAAAATACAAGTTGAGCATACCAGAAGAGCAATTTTCGTAATTAAAAATGTTCAAAATCTAGCCGCAACCTCTACTCAGCGACATTCAATGTCAAAAAGTTAGGGAAGTTAGAGATATTTTTGACATATTGAGACAGATCAGACTGTAAACATTCTTAAAATTATGAGAGTTAGACATCAATTATTGAGACAACTTATCAACTAACAAAAGAGAACCCTACAAAAATGGTCACAAAACAGAAGTCTCAATTAGAAGTCAGTAACGTAAACTTACCAGAAACAAAGTAAACAGATAACTCGCTACCACAAAAAAAAAAGATAGTCTTCCACAATGCGACAGACAAAACGTGTTCGTTGACCTCCGGAGCGGCGCGTGCGACGGACAGACAGATGTGCCAGTCACTTCATAATCATAATGGCGGATAAAATACAAAGCCACATCAAATCTATGAGATATCTCGACAGGATTACGTTACAAATTTTAACTACAATTACGTTACTGTTAACTCGACGCAGCCGAGTAATGAACTTGAATCTGATCAAACACTCCCAGACAATACATTAACGTTTTAACATGTTTACGTTTCCAAAAGAACTCTTCACGTAGGACAGGTCCTTTCGAAACGTAAACATGCATCATCTGTCTAGCCTTTTCTAGTCTAACCAGATGCAGCCGAATACCAGTATTTTACATGGAGCGACTGCCTATCTAACCTCCACAACCCAGTTACTGGGTAAGACTGGTTGTCAGATTTTCGGGCTTCTGACGACCCGTAATGACTGCCAAAAATCTACGAATGACAGCTGTGCAGCCAACAGCGTAATCTGCTTTCCGAGGCACGCCGGGGTCTTTATATGTAAAGATGCTCACCCATCCATGGACCAACCGCAGCAAGCGTAGCTTAACCAGATCGATCAACCCGTGCGACTGTTATTACTTAGCTGCAGCCCCTTACGAAACGTAAACACGCACAGAGACAAATAAAACTTAACGAAAATCAATTTAGAAATCGCGCGACGCAATCCGGACTATTCGATTGACGATTTCGTCGCGGACGGTGGGCGTGTGTAGTCGATGAAAAAAACATATCACTCCCACTCCGACCGGTTACACAACAACAATTTTAACGAAGCGCTAATGATGATAATATCAACTCTTTACCCAACAGAATAAGAGTCACAGTGCACGAACAGTTACGATTGCAGATTCGCACTGGCCACACCACGCCTCGACACCCGTCATTGGCAGAAATAAAAACGGCGACCACGCGTAACTCGTCACGTCTCGCCGGACAGTGAAATCGTGCGACCGGTGACAATGTGTCACTTTGCCAATTCACCTAGAGCCGCCCTGCCCCTGCAATTGTTTCACGCACAGGTGTCGACACGAGGGTTGCGAACCCCACCAGAGGTCAACCAAGGCTGGACGCGTTACTGTGAGCCGCATTCGTGCCGTTGCGTCGCCGTGCCTTATGAAATGACAGTTGCAGCTTCAATGCGCAGACGTTTACCCGCAAAAGGAAATTTCATCGATCACGCTCACAAATTGCTACGTAACTATCGAGATGTAAATCGCTTATGGCTACCGTTATTTTGAAAAATCGATTCTTGATAATCGATTCGTTACAGTTGCGTTCCGTTTACGCAGTGGACTGTCCCACGGTCGGTCTGTGTGCGACAAAGCTTCAAGGCGACACAGTACGACACTGTGACCCGTGTGACTGCACCGTGTCGACCTACCGTGCTACTACGAAATAATCGACTGTAAAATCGTATTTGAAGGACCATTAAGAATTGCTACACATATTTCCAAAGACATTCGAATTGCTGAATGTTTTTTGTTTAATATATTTCATAGGATTAAAACCTTATAAGCCCGCAACGTTGCAACATTGGCCGCTGTTAACAAGGTCCTCAGGTGTCAACTTTCAACAGGTATTTGAGAGAAAACTAGTGCATTTGTAATCCGTTCGTAGCGGATAGTTTTGTTAGGTTCAAAATTGTAAAATTGGTGAGGAAAACGGAGTGACCTGAAAAAAGGTTGTTAGCGATGAATGAATGAATCACTGAAACTAGAAAAATACGCTAACAGTGCGTATTAAAAATGTAATTTCAATAAGTAGAACTGAGGTATGTACAAACGACGACATATCGAGCTATACAGTTCCAGTTTTAGTTGATCTCGCATTGTATAGGCTTTTCGTACAATGAGAAGTCAGCTTATACTGGGAATTTATAGCTTGATATGTCGTCCTGCGTACCTAACTTAATATTATAAATGCGAAAGTGAGTACAGTACCCGGCGATAAATATTGCACATCGACCTTTTTACACAAAACCATTTTATACAAAGAATAAAAATAATTATCAAAAGAAGCAAATCATAATTGTTTTAACAGCTCCTAATAGATACCGGACTGTTTGTATTTCGTGCGACAGAGATAACGCTCTACAAAGCCGAAATTAGCCGATTGTCTCTTTCCAAAGGTCGATGTGCAATATTTATCGCCGGGTACTGTATGTTTATTACTCAATCATGTAAAAACGGCTTGACGAATTTGTATGAAATTTGGCACGCAGATAGACCATTACCTAAGTATAGACTATTTTCATCCTGGATCGCAGACGAAGTCGCGGTCAACAGCTAGTATCAAATAATCACAAAAATCCAAATCGTGTCCATAAAACCCTTGTATATGTAACTTCAAAACGCACCTTCTAAATTTAATCCACTACAAACTTTCACCAAATATTTACATAAATAAAGTAACATTAAACACCTATTAATCTAAACTCCTAGTAACTGTCAAACCTGATAAGTGAACCATCGTAAAACTAAGTTTCAGTAGTAAAAAGTATTGCTATAAAACGTTAACTTTTTCATGTATTTTTCGGTATTCATCATTATGGGCAAGGCGATAAGATGAAATAACTCACATATTTATACAAAAATAGTCTTTATAACCTTATCGATTTATGTGTATAACTTCATTACATGTAAGAGTAGTTAATAAGGTCTATATTCCCGTGAGCTTTTTCATATATTCAATGATCAAAACGATATGATGAAGTAACTCACATTTACATTTTACAGTACATTATATTTTAGAGTGGTTAATAAGGTTTTTATTCCTGTGAACACGCTCATTCGTTTGTATTGGGCAAACATTAGTAGTCATACAGGCATAGGTGAAGACAGCCGACAATTATACAGGGTGGGTAGAGTACGGCCTGGCACCGAACTGCCCGAATTTGCGCCGTTTATACTGTATACAGGATGTTTACATTTATTTATGAGCCAAAAATATTAACAATAAAAATGACGATAACTTTTAACTTGTTTTTCGTTGATCAATAATTCTGCTGAAACTTCAATTAATTACAAGATTACAACAATCTCTTTGACACTGAAAAATAAATATGACATACCCACCAACTCATCCTACGTAGATACAGAATCATTTTAAACGCTTACTTCAGTAAAACTTGCCAAATGGCAAACCCACTCTAGTAACACACAACATAACATAACGCCTGCATTCCCCAAAGGGTTAGGCAGATGTGTACCTAATAGTACACTCAAATTTCGCCATTTATACTCTGCTAATAAAGTTATTACACAAACAATCCTCCATCCGCGACCCAAAACGAACCAATTATTCCTCAACATTCACAAACCCACAATAAACTCTGCTATTAATTACAAACACCCGTATAATTGCAATCACCCTATAAAGAGTTAATATGAAAGCTTATTCATTTGCATTTGTCGTGGCAAGCACGTATGGCGGCTCGCGTGCCGGCGATGTATTACGAAAAACGAATATTGCACGTACATCCTGTATATACGATACTGAGTATGTTATGTAGATATGCAAATAGGTATAATGCTCGAATGTTGAAAGAATCAGAAATAATATACTACTAGAAACTGGTAACTTTCTGGGCCGCAAGTCTGACAACCAGTCAAATATGTGACATCTACTAATCCGCTCTCAGCCCGAGTAATGGATTACAGTCCCTTAATTTAGGAATTTCTTAGAAAACTTGGGTTTCCCGTTATAAAACAATTCTGACACAAAGTTTCTCCATTAGCCCACATTTTGACATATTCCTCGAAGGCCCGCTTGCACTACTAGTCAGGTACCTATTTAAAACATCGCTCTGTTTCTGTCAATCGTTTGAAAACGACAGAGATAGAATGATGTTTTAAATAGGTTGGTTTTGGGCCTAGGTGTACAATTGATTGCATCTTAGTCGTAGTTTTTCCGACATTAATCTAAAGCCAATAAAACAGAGGGTGTGTGCTTATGACCACACGATAGAAGTGAAAACTTACGAGTATTATCCGAGTAAACACGTTTCGACGCTGAGTGTATGCGATTCAGCGTCACCAGCCGACTAGAGCCGAGTATACTCGATTCAGCGTCTTCCGAGTGCGCCTAACTTTTCACTTTAAAAGGTGATCCCTCTATCTTCCACAAAACTTAATCTATACCCCAAAAGCGATTGTTGGACTGTATGAGCCGATGTATCACCCTTAATGAATCAGAACCGAAACAGTTGGGTAACTCGCTCATTAATAAGAATTGTGTGATCGATATCATGCCTGGTACCGCGGGTTTGATATCGTATGATATTATGTATGACACTTTTGACAGGATTACGACCATTTTTGGTAGAAATACGACAAGTTGGGTGAGACTTGGGTGTATGTCGATTCGATTGGCCGTAAACGAATTTGAAGTAGAATGTTTTTATTATGAATCTTCTTTTTATGGCATCCATTTTTGTTTTGATCACAGATTCTTCTTCATTTAATGTCAACGGTACTTTGGTATTACATTGTATTTAACAAAAGATAGACATAATATTGTTGTGTACCATCTTTCTATCACAAAAGACAGACAGCGGTGTCGCTATAATATTTTCTTTCAATTTCAGCCCAGAATTTGGCTAAGCAATTTGCTTCTTTTGAACAATTCAATGACATCTTAAACTATTCTGCCAATAATTTGGAAACGTCTGTACATACCTTCTTACAGAAATAAAATGATTTATCATTGTTTGAGCCTAGTAGGTGGCCACGTTGATTGCGCCATTAGTGGCATTATTTAGGTCTTTAAACGTACGAGTGAACGGACAACTAGGAACCTATAGCAAGTGGGGCATTGTCTGATCAGAAGCACCGCACTCCCACTGGGAGCTGGATGGGTCAGTAATTCGCTACTCGTCAAATTCAGTTTGCAGCGTTCTACTTGGATACGCAATCGAATGAGAGCTTTCCGCATACCGTTGTAAATAAAATGAGCACATGCGTTGAAACTTCAGTATGTTAAATTTGAGCAGTCTTCGTATGTTATACTCCGAACTTTCTCTAGATTGGACGTTGACAATATATGCTAGATTTTTCTCCTGAGGCGTTTGGTTCTGATAAGGATGATTCACTTCACAATTGATGGAGATTACCAAGGATTTTATTCATTACCATAAGCAGCATGTTCCCACGGCTGGGATACAAGCCGCCTCTCTGTGAGAGAGAGTGGGCCGTAATCAACCACTCGGGCCCAGTGCGGGTCATATGTCTTCGAAGATTTGATTGCTTAACTATAAATGTAACTACAGATTTTCTATTTCACGAAGTCCGTTCGGCTTTGATTGTAGTAGTGACGTATTCCGACAAGCGCGCTCCCACAGCGGCTGCCCCTTGCTGCCGTCGCATGAGGCTATTTCCGCGAATGTGTACTGTTTTACTTCACCCATTGTTGAGTCTCTGTTGATCACAATGTGCATGTGCACGCTTGACAACATTCATAGCCAAATGGACTTCGTGACATAGAACATCTGTACTAACATCATCATCATTGATTATGGACGTGATCGCAGACAGATGGTTCCTAATCGTCCACTACTGAACATGGACTTACCAACATAAAGACGTATAACAATTTTTTGACGTAAAAATTTCTTTAAGCGCGTTTGGCATTTTTTGAGGTGGGAAAAAACCATTGAACTCGCGACACCGCGCTACATTCGGATGTGTTCGGCTGTCCTCGGGATGTAATCGGTTTTAATGTATATCCGATATGTCAGTGAGTGATGGCAAAGTATTCTGTTTGTGTTTTGTTTATAAGACGATTCAAAAAATACACACGTAGTTGTTCAAGTTTTCACTGCTGACGGCACTCCCGGAGTGCCACTGTTTTTTTTTTTACTAAGTACGTTTTGGACTTTGTGAAACTTCTGACACCCAAACTAGGACGTGTCCTGTATCTGGTGTCAAAAACAGCTAAGCTATTAGCACTTGTGAGAAGAATTACAGATTATCTCTACCTGCAACCCTTGCAGGTTGAAACATGAATGTTTGAGGGTGTTAAATTGCCAAACAAAATATTTAACAGCCCAAAGTCACTTTCACCTTAAAAAATCTCATGCATTCTATGGGAAGAGCATTTAAAACAAATTACACTGTTACTCATGAGCCCCTTTCGAAGACAATTGCTTGGACAGGTAGAGTCGGGGCAATAAACATTATTTTCGTGAACATTGTCTGTCCCTCTGTCGGCACGTTTGTAGAAACATGTTACCGGGCGTTCCCAATAACGTATTTGTTTTAAACAATATACTTTTTAGAAGGTAAGGATAGTACGAAAAAAATTATACTGCGGTTACAAAAGAAAAGTGACTATACGTGACAGATACTTACATGCATGTTGTAAACGTATTTCAAAATTATTTGTTTGGAGGATTTACTTTTTTTGTAGAATTCACTTTTTATAAGGCCTCCTTTAACTACAATTTGACACAAGTCTAAAGCGTGAGCTTAAAAACGTGTTGTTTCCTACTATAGTTGCCGCATTCTAGCATGACTATAGCGGTCATTGACCCAACTATATTTTAAGATATTAATTCAGGACGTTAACGGACTTTATTTGACATAAAGAATGCTAGTCTTTATGTCAAAAACTGAAATAAAGTCCGTTAACATCCTGAATTAATGCCATAATCGTCCACATGCCCTAAGCCGAGGTCCTTACCCCACAGGGGGTGCTCTTAGCATGCAGTCACTTAGTCTATTACACATTGACCCCTGGCTGGAGGCTTTGAGTTTACTTAAGGCAACCACAGGATAGGCCGGTTAAGTAGTTACGACCTCTCAAGGTCAACTACTAGATGCCATTTATAAAAATAAAAAAATAATACAATTTATAAAAACGAAAAGCGTACGTTGTTTGTTTGGAGGTCTATAAGGGCAATGACCGTTATAGCCATGATAATGTTCCCACTGCTGGGACGCAGACCTCCTTTCAGCGCGAAGGAGTGAGCCGTAATCCACTACGCGGGCCCAGTGCGACTTGGTAGATGTCTCATGTCTTCGAATGTTTGGTTCTAGGATATGCCGGTTTCCTCGCGATGTTTTCTTTCACCGCTTTGAGAACAGTGATGATGAAATAATTCCACAACCCGGGACCCGGGCCGCCCGGGTCCGGTCCGGTCCGGATACGTCCGTACGTATTTTCTTTCTTTCTTTTTCTTTCAAAGTAAAGCGCCTGTCAGGGTTCGAACCTGCGACCTACAACTCGTAAATCACTGCTGCCACTGGGCCACCACTGCTCACCATTATAAACCTATACCTTATTATGTCTTGAGAAATTATTACACAGGAACCTAATATTAGTCTTCCCCTACGGACAAATATAACTGGTATTAAAAATAACACCGTAATGTCCAAATTTACCACCCCTTAAAACAGCCTTTACGCTCTATTTTTCCTTAACACGTCAGCAACACAGGAAACTTCTAAAAAAAACTTTCAAATACACACAAACTTCTCAATTCCTTCCCTTTTAGAACAAAACCTTTCTATTTTTGAAGAACAAAAACTCTTTATTCGACTCTGAAATTTTCCAAGTAACATAAATAAACGCGACACGTAATAAAGAAGTCGATATGAAGTAGTTATTCGTGTTAATTACAAGCCACGACCACCAATCTCTTGTTAATAAAATGAACATGTTTTTGTAATCGACTGTAGGTACGCAATCGACGCCCACTCGTGACAAATAACGGGCTATATCAGGCTATTTTTTATAAATATAGGTGAAGAAAGTTTCTTAGTACGAAACTGTTTATGTAATTTTGTTGGAAGTTGAAATTCGATTGGGTTGGGTTTAAGGACATCGGATGTATGACACCCCTATTTGAATTTCGGTGAATCGACAGTTACTAATTCAGGTCACCTTTATATCTAAGTAGCTCAGTGAGGAATATACAAAAAAAATCATTGTCGTTCTTAATACTTTCTAATAGATATACAGATAGATATATTAGGTATGTATTGATAATGATCATACTCACTGTAAGTATGATGAGCCATGCTATGCTATGCATGCCATGAAGCTATGAGCCATGTAGGTACAAATTGGCACTTGCCAATTAAGGCGCTACCTAGAAAAAATTCGTAGCGACTGATCTACTAAGCGAACGAAAGTGATGCAATTACTTTTGAAACGCAAAAGAAGAGAGATGGCTATATTGTGGGTGCGCTCGGAATAAAACGACGTATGTGCCAAAACGAATTTACTCCTTTTTTAACAAAATAAATGAATTAAATTTAAAACTACTTTGAGTAAACTTTGATATGATTATTCTTTATGTTTTAAAGTAAATTCTATAGAATAACTCTTAAGCGTTACGCCGTGATGTCGCAATTGTTTGTATCGAGAAAAATTCATTGAATCGTGTATTCCTTTTACATGTTACTGGACCAAAGAGTCAAAAAACATATACCAACCATGTTATTTCCCTATTCCACATACTTAAAAAGTTACACGACATAGAAAAACCACATTTTTTTAATATGTATATCACCTTAATACTTACATGGCTGTGACACATTACAACTTTGCTTCTAAAGACAGGCGGCACGATGCGGCGTCAGCACAACAAAAACATTAACATTTGTAGTGTGTGGTATGCCGATTTGCCATTCAAAATATATATTTGGGAACCTAGATATTCTGTAATCCAATCGGAATAAATGCACACTACCTTAAGAATATGTACGTTTTTCTGAACTACGCATGCTCCGCCGGCCCCTTAAGTCCCCTTGTGATAAGATTCAAAATCATTTCCGCTAACGAAAATACTTTGCCATGCCACGCCGCCGCCGCGCCGTACCTCCTGGTGAGCACCGCCGGCCATCCGGCAACAACAAAAATTATGAAAAACTTGTAACTTGGTTCCTTGACTCTTTAGCTGATCCTAAAGAACCAAGGAACCTCTTCCACTTCCATTCACCACCACAACCACTCAAACTCCACAACTTCTTTATCAGAGCACCATCAATTAATCACGAGGGGCCAACCAATTACTGGAAACATTAACCGGGGGTTAACTATAGTTAACCGTACTTAACCGTAGTTTGGACGAGAGTTTAATCGTTGCGTATAACTCGTCTGATGTTTATGATAGTTAGTGTTGTGGAATGGGCGAACTATTAATTTTGGTTTTTGATAGGACAATGATGTATGGGGGTAAGGAATGGTCTTTCTGGGGCTGTGAATGTGGGAACGATGCGGATACATAACGTTTTTGCTTAGTATATATATGTGACTTCTTCATCGGCCTAATAATTTCCGATCCAGCCTGTCCCTTGCGGCCCTCTCCCAGCGACGCCCTAAGCTGAGGTCCGTACCCCACACGTAGCCCTTGTAGCGGTATCTACAACGCCACATGCAAACAACGCGTCATACTGACGTCACGCAAAATCCTGCATCGCGCAAGCAGAGTTTACCGCGCAACTAGCATAGATGCAACGGTCCGACAAGAATCATCGGGCAGTTGTCCGCCAGACACAACACCCGTCTGGTCGGAGGATCCTCCCTTTTCTATAGAGTATGAGTGAACTTTACGACGGACGCAAGTGCTTGCCGAGCATGAGGCCCTGGGTTCGATTCCCAGCTCGAGCAAGGTGTTTTTGGGTTTTTCTATCTGGAATTTCTCAGTTGTAGCCCGAAGTCCGGTTGATGGCAATAGGATTCCTATTAGGTACATCATGGGACTCAAACAGCAGGTGAAATGTGGGTGATTATTAGGTTTATTTCAGAGTGACTAACACTATTGAAAAAGTTAAACTGGTTGAAGTGTAGCGTAAACTGAACTTTATTGTGTCGAAATTAAAGTTATTTTTCCATAACTCATATTTGTTTACATTTTTGGCATATAAATCGCGAATGCAGGTTACGGTTACTAGACAGTTACTTCCTTCCTCCAGTTCCTTTCTTGCCATTGGGCTATAAGAGTGAGGGAAGAGAGAGTGCATCTGTGTCTGCGTACACACATGTCCACTATAATAATCTCGCGCCGAAGGTATGGCTCCGTTGAGACTGGTCTCCATGCCCGTATTTCGGTCTGGAGGACAATTATTACTTTTGACCGGTACAATAAATGCCATCAATTATTTCAGAATAGTATCAGTACATAGTTTTCATTATTTGTACTCTTTCGACATGCTGGTACAACATTTTGAAAACTACTGCTACCAAGGAAGGCCCTGGAAATAATGTGCGTGTGGTGTGAGGGCCACTTTGTTAAAACTCCTTAAAAATGTGCTTAGGATTTAGTGAACATTCCCAAAGAATTGTGAAAGTTGGAATCAGATTTTGTGAAAGTCAAATAACCGAGTTATGGACTGTAAAGTTGGGCCCTCAGTTCTCACATAGAGGATTGAGGGCCCACCTGAATCTGATTAACTATGGACACTACAGAAAAAGTCTTTATGCCAAAATCTAAGCTAATGCCAAACAAAATTTGTGAAAACAAGTTACTATCGCAAAACACTGTCCTTCTTTGTATATCTTCGTACAAAATGGGCCCTCAATTCTCATACACGTAAAAGTTTATTACGCAAATAAAATTAAATCATTAACTTACAGCTACTGTTTCAAATCCTATATGCTACTAAATAAATTGTGAAAAATTGTGAAAGCAAGAACAGGTCACCACTTTTTGTTGTTTGAAAGTTTATGACCTTGATAAAATTCGGGCCCTCAGTCCTCCATTTCTTTTGTTTTTGTTTTATTACGCTTATCGTATGAATGATAAGAAAAATACAAAATTGTCTCTTTTTGTGAATAAAATTGTGCAAGAAATTGATGTCATTTATTACAAAAAATAATTATGATAAAACTACAAATCTTAATAGATACCGAAATCAACTATTTTTTATTGTGTATGTGAGTAGGGTGACAATATTTTACCCTCATTTTATATACATACTTTGTTAGTGGCGATTCTGAGTGATGTTTTAGTTCCTTCTGCTGTTGCAAAGTAATCATACCTCAGAAACTATTTTATTGTTACATACTCGTATATGCACAACAGTTTTAATATTTATTGTAGTTACTAAACAACAGTTAATGATAGTGCAGCGGAAGTTGTAGGTGATAAAGCATTAAGGTGAGTTTTATGAAACAGTTATAGTGGAGAATAAAAATAATAATATTTTTTTAATACGCAAACACATCATCGGTCAAGCTTCGGTCAAGATATCATACATTTAAGGTAAGTTTGTTTTGATACATAGGTACTCATAATTTTATAAGTACCTAATTGTTCAATAAAATTTCTTTTAAGTTGGACTGTAGCGCTGTGATAACTGTTCAAGAATAACTATTATATTTATATATTATAATTTATTATATTTACAATAATAATAAATAAAATCAAAGGTGTACGAACTTATCGGAGCAATTGAATTCGTTCCTTCACCTTTCGCTGATAGTATTGGTCATTACAAATGTCATGTATTAATTAATGGTCATTTCAAATGTTATGATGATAATAAGTGAAAAATCGAAGAAAGTTTATTAACACCTATGACTCTACATTTACTTATCTTTATTGCAATCTAAAAGAAATTGTGGTCACCCTATTTCCTAATTCAGAGAATAAAAATAAAACTCAATTTTCTTATACAATAAAGGGTCTTTTAATTTATTTCTGGTATTGAATTTGTTGCACAATTTTATTCACAAAAAGAGACAATTTTGTATTTGTCTTATCATTCATACGATAAGCGTGGTAAAACGAAAGCAAAAGAAATGGAGGACTGAGGGCCCGAATTTTATCAAGGTCATAAACTTTCAAACAACAAAAAGTGGTGACCTGTTCTTGCTTTCACAATTTTTCACAATTTATTTAGTAGCATATAGGATTTGAAACAGTAGCTGTAAGTTAATGATTTAATTTTATTTGCGTAATAAACTTTTAAGTGTATGAGAATTGAGGGCCCATTTTGTAGGAAGATATACAAAATAGGACAGTGTTTTGCGATAGTAACTTGTTTTCACAAATTTTGTTTGGCATTAGCTTAGATTTTGGCATAAAGACTTTTTCTGTAGTGTCCATAGTTAATCAGATTCAGGTGGGCCCTCAATCCTCTATGTGAGAACTGAGGGCCCAACTTTACAGTCCATAACTCGGTTATTTGACTTTCACAAAATCTGATTCTAACTTTCACAATTCTTTGGGAATGTTCACTAAATCCTAAGCACATTTTTAAGGAGTTTTAACAAAGTGGCCCTCACACCACACGCACATCTGGAAATAAGCTAAGATTAATATCATATCAAGAAACGGGTCAAAAAAATATTCGTCTAATAAAACTAGTGTTACCAACAAAAAAATGTATATAAAAACTCGCGTGTGCCGACCCAACATTAACACATGACCTCAAAGACAAACGGCCAACATGCTATCGAAAAATGCTAATGCTCCCGATCCTAATCTAAACCTTAACGCGTGAGCCGGACCACGCATACTTGACTAAATGTAACCCTTGAACTATCTGATTACACCCTTAGACTTCCACTAGTTTAACATGACCTCTACACCCCCTCGAAATTCAAACATTCCAAGATGGCCGAAAAGGATTTGTTCGGGACGAAAGAGGTCTTGTTACGCTGGGTGTTGCCAGCATGCGACGTTTGAAATATGTGTAGTGACGTCACATTTATGTCAGCCAATCCATTAATGTCCTTATCTGAACTTCCGAATTCGTGTGTTTCTTGAGGAAAGTGTGTGGGCTTTATTGGGGCGGGACATGACACAGCAGGTTTTTCGGAGTAAGGAGTATCTTTTGGACGTAAATGTAGGTTATACGAGTAAGTTTGTTGTAGAATAGTATTTAATGTTTGTCTGTGTTGTAGTTCGTTTTGAAATATTACAGTCGATTCTGTAAAAATCGCCCCGTGAAAACTTAGGTGAAGTGAGTTTGTTTTAGTTAGGAATTGACACTATTGACAGCTCACTCCACGCTCACTTCACCTAAGTTTTCACTGTGAGATTTTTACAGAATAGCACCGCAGTATATTGTTTTGTTTATGATTCAAGTTTGGTTTTTAAAATAAAAATATCTTCAACCTCAAGTTATTTGAACTTTTCTACTCAGCAGAATCATGTTCCCACTGCTGGGACACAGGCCTCCTCTTTCTGTAAACGGGAGTGGGCCGTAATCCACCACGCGGGCCCAGTGCGGGTTGGTGGATGTCACATGTCTTCGACCCACTGACCGAGTGACTGCTTGGGTTTGAACCCACGACCTACAACTCGTAAGTCGCGGCCATAACCACTGAGTCACCACTGCTCAATTCTTCTCAGACTTAACTTTATTTAAAGCACTCTAGTTCAATTGGTACGTAAAAGAACAGTTTTTATCCATTGTAAGTACGAGTAGGTAGCCATTAGGACACTTTGAATAATGAAACATTGTGTTCTAAAATCTTTACAGTTCTGTGAGATTGTGAGTCATTCACAACTTTCCGTTGAACATAAAATCACTAATTATTACCAAGGATTACCTAACACAAATGGTATCTTCACACACTGAAAAAAAAGAATTGTTGAATTTACTAAAGTAGCGTAGGTTGAGTAATGAACTGCCATAGTCAACCCTTTTCATAGTTAATTTTACTATAACAAGAGTGAATTTAACAAAATCCACTTTGTTGATTTTACATAACAAAACAGATTGACTAAAACTATTTTAAGTATAGTAAAATTTATCGAACAAATATTTGAATACACTAAAGAAAGTTTGTAAAAGACTTTCGTACGAGTTCTCTAAATTTCCAACAGGTGACGCTACTAAATTTGTTTGTAACACTAACAAATAAGAAAGTTGATTTTACTTGACACAAATCATGAGATACGTTTAGTATAATTAACACTAGAAATATGTACATTTTACACAAGCTTGTCAATAAAATCAACAAAGAAGTTTTGTTTAAATAACAGTACGAGTTTCGCAACACAGTTCTCCAGATATCCGATAGGTGTCGCTTGCTACTCTACTAAAGTTGATCGTAAAATCTAACAAATTAGGAAATTGATTTTACTTGACACAAATTATGAGATACATTTCATATAATTGACATTAGAAATATGTTAATTTTACGCAAGCTTGTAAATAAATTTAAAAAAGAACTTTTGTTTAAACAACAGCGCGAGTTTAGCAAAACAGTTTTCCAAATGTCCGACAGGTGACGCTTGCTAATCTACTAAAGTTGTTCGTAAAAACTAACAAATTGGAAGATTGATTTTACTTGACACAAATTATGAGATACATTTAATATAATTGACATTAGAAATATGTTAATTTTACGCAAGCTTGTAAATAAAATCAACAAAGAAGTTTTGTTTAAACAACAGTACGAGTTTCGCAGCACGGTTTTCCAGATATCCGATAGGTGTCGCTTGCTACTCTACTAAAGTTGTTCGTAAAATCTAACAAATTAGGAAATTGATTTTACTTGACACAAATTATGAGATACATTTCATATAATTGACATTAGAAATATGTTAATTTTACGCAAGCTTGTAAATAAAATCAACAAAGAAGTTTTGTTTAAACAACAGTACGAGTTTCGCAACACAGTTTTCCAGATATCCGATAGGTGTCGCTTGCTACTCTACTAAAGTTATTCGTAAAATCTAACAAATTAGGAAATTGATTTTACTTGACACAAATTATGAGATACATTTCATATAATTGACATTAGAAATATGTTAATTTTACGCAAGCTTGTAAATAAAATCAACAAAGAAGTTTTGTTTAAACAACAGTACGAGTTTCGCAACACAGTTTTCCAGATATCCGATAGGTGTCGCTTGCTACTCTACTAAAGTTGTTCGTAAAATCTAACAAATTAGGAAATTGATTTTACTTGACACAAATTGTGAGACATTTTTAATATAATTGACATTTACATTTTACAGAAGCTTGTCAATAAAATCAACAAAGAAGTTTTGTTTAAACAACAGTACGAATTTAGCAACACAGTTCTCCAGATATCCGATAGGTGTGGCTTGCTACTCTACTAGAGTTGTTCGTAAAATCTAATAAATTAGGAAATTGATTTTACTTGACACAAATTATGAGATACATTTCATATAATTTACATTAGAAATATGCTAATTTTATGCAAGCTTGTAAATAAAATCAACAAAGAACTTTTATTTAAACAACAGAATGAGTTTCGAAGTCAGTTCTTCCCGACAGGTGACGCTTGCTAATCTACAAATACTAAAGTTGTTCGTAAAAACTAACAAACTGGAAGATTGATTTTACTTGAAACAAATTATGAGATTAGAAATAAGTATGTACATTTTACACAAGCTTGTCAATAAAATTTACAAAGAACTTTTGTTTAAGGTTACTAAACATTAGCCCGTGACATGACTCGCTATTGTAGGCACATAACGTGGTTTCCATGGGTTTTAGCTTCTACATTATATATTTTAGCGTGTTCCGACAACTAACGGCAATTTGTTCACTATGAAAGAAAGCAAAATTATGTCATTATATGCAATATGTTTTAGTATTTGCCGAATACAAATTAAGTGTGTGCATATACACTCATTTGTACAAATCAAAGTTGTATTCGGCAAATACTACAAACATACCGAATACAACAGCATTTAATTAAATAATTTTGCTTTGATAGGTAACATAGTTCATTCATACTATAATACAGGAAATTGTTCCTATGAGACCATCCATAACTTTTTAAGATATTCTGAACTGCATTCACAGATTTCGGAAAAAGTTTACAGTCAGCAAAAAAAAAAATCTAAAATAAAAAAAAAATGCCAATCGATCCTATTTCATGTGGG
This sequence comes from Luperina testacea, assembly GCA_927399505.1. Taxonomy (NCBI): domain Eukaryota; kingdom Metazoa; phylum Arthropoda; class Insecta; order Lepidoptera; family Noctuidae; genus Luperina; species Luperina testacea. The sequence continues at coordinate 5,171,107 of OV656774.1, forward strand.
GATCATAATTATACTCTATGGGACTATTTAAGGTATGAGTAATAGAAATGACAGCAATCGCCAAAAATTTTCCCATACATTTTGAACAGAAAAACGATAAATCAACCCTAAATATGATTTATTGCCAAATGATCCTATTTCATACTGTGATCAAAATACTCTTTAAGGTCAACTGAAATTTGAGTACAGAAACTACGGTAGGTAAGTCAAAACACCGGGTTCACACGCAGGCATAATCTTCTACAACATCATCATCATCATCATCATCATCATCAGCCTATAATGTTCCCACTGCTGGGACATAAGCCTCCTCTCAGTGAGAGGGAGTGGGCCGTAATCCACCACGCGGGCCCAGTGCGGGTTGGTAGATGTCACATGTCTTCGAATTTTTGGTTCTAGGACATGCCGGTTTCCTCACGATGTTTTCCTTCACCGTTTTGTGAGCAGTGGTGATGAAATAATTTACACAAAGTAAAGCGCCTGTCTGGGTTCGAACCTACGACCTACAACTCGTAAGTCGCGGCCGTTACCACTTGGCCACCACTGCTCTACAATACAACATAACTCTTCTACAACATAAGAACTAAAAAAAGTAGTTTCTGCACTCAAATATCAGTTAAATGTGACTTCACATATCCTAAAACCATAAGACAATTTAGACGCTTCTAACGATAGGTATTTCATTTATCAAATTATCATAAGTAGTTTAGAAGTTATGAGGGAACATAATAATAATAATGAACATACTTTTGGGGTTGTAAATCGGGTGAATGCAAGCAAAGGCAAAAGCTAACAATGTATATTATATACAGCGTGGCAGGGACATTGACGCACATCCTGTTACCATGGATTCAGTAAGTACATGATTCTGAATTTTTTTTTGGGGTGGTAAGATCATCCATTGAGTCCTTCCGCCCAGGGTGGGGCGGAAGGGACTGTCAGACTTTTACTGACTAAAATCCACCCGTGTTCCTTCGGATGCCCTTTAAGTTTTGGGGCCACGGTGTCCTGTTCAGACAGTCCCGCGGCTCCAGCAGGCATTTGACCCTATGGCGGGCCCCGTCAGTTTGCTGACAGCTCTTTGAGGCGCGCGTGGAACACGACGCGCCGCCGACCCGGGACGCGCCGCCGACCCGGGTTCTGAAGCCCCCTGCGTTGAAAGTTTTTGTCGGTTATTAAAAAAAAAGTTGATTTTCCATACATTTTGACCGCGTAGGTATTGCACTTTTCTGTGAAACTAATGATTTTTTTTTTTGATAACCGACGAAAAATTTCTTCGCTAGAGGATCTACAATCGTGTGCTGAATTTACGGTTACAGTTTGCGCGTCGATGTCCCTGCCACTCTGTATATTTGAAAAGTGCTTATTAAGCCCTTTCATTTGGTATCCAATTTTTTTTAACAAAACCTCACATATCCTATAATATTACAAATGCGAAAGTTTGTGAAGATGTTTGGATGTTTGTGACTCAATCACGCATAAACGGCTTAACGGATTTGGATGAAATTTTGTACACATATAGAATATGATCTGGATTAACATGTAGGATACTTTTTATCTCGGAAAAATTAGTGGTTCCCGTGGGAACCACAAAAATCATAATAGTGAAGAGATTTAGTTGAAATTTGGTATGGGGATATCTTTCATGCCGAATTAACGTTTTAGGTAGGTACATTAAATCCCGGAATATGTGCAAATAACTAACGCCACGCGTACGAAGTCGCGGACGCCCGCTAGTAATTATAATAAATGCGAAAGACCGTTTGTTTGTACGCCTTCACCTCTTATCTACTAAACCGATCATGATTCATAACTTTATAAGCTGTGAGTGTTATAAGTATTTAGAGCAATTTTCGTGTCTCTTCTTTTTTACCCGATTACGGCGAAGCAAAAAACGAAAATATATATGATTTTGACCGGTATGTATGTATGTTCCTCTGTTCCCTTATAACTTCTAAGCTACTTGTGATAATTTGACAAATGAGGTAACGTTAAAAGCGTCTTAATTGTCAAAAAAAAAATGCGCCTACCACCGTTTGACATTTGACAATCGTTTTTTTTTATTAACTTAATATAGAATAAGCAAGAACCTCATAAGCCATACAGCCAAGTGTGATGTATCCGTTCAAAAACTTAAATGGGAAAAAAGCATCAAAAAGGACAGCGGTGTACATATATAAATTATATAAGCGCTTTTGTTCCGTAAATATTAGAAAAACCAATTTTCTATTAGAATTAAGCTGTTTTGAAAGAGAATATTTAAATTGATTAAATGGACTAAAATGCTATGGATATACCTAAGTCTATTTGACGCGGAAGGCTCTTTTTGTAATCGATTTTTTAAAGGAAATAAGCTGTTTAGAACCAAAATATCATTGAAAATCATTGAGAATATAGTGTTAGGATCGAATCGCATCAAAAAAAAGAACTTTTCCAAAATGAGAAATAAAGCCTTTTGAAAAGACACTCCTGAAATATTAAAAAAAGTAACGATTTAAGTCTTTGTTTTGATCTATACCATACCAATATATCTACCTACATGTTACTTAATTAAAATGTTGATTTTACGAAACATCTTTGAGATTTTACTAAACTTTAATGTCATTTGACGTGACGTCATACCTATTCATCGTATGACGCGTTCCGTCTCGACTCGATACGACTTAGAGTTGCCAGATTAACACCTCTCCGCCCTTTTTAATTTTATTATAAGTAATTTGACGTAGGAAATGACGGGAATAATTATGACTAAAATTAAACGTTTTTAGGGTTCCGTCCAAAGGGTAAAAACGGGATCCTATTGCTAAGACTTCACTGTCTGTCTATCACCAGGCTGTATCATAGGCTGCTGTATGATAGCTAGACAGTTGAAATTTTCGCAGATGATGTATTTCTGTTGCTGCTATGACAACAAATTCTAAAAACAGAATAAAATAAATGTTTAAGGGTGGTTGTCATACAATAAACGTGATTTTTTGCCGTTTTTGCTCGATATTAATAACGATTGGTACGGAACCCTTTGTGCACGAGTTCGAATCGCACTTGGCCGATTTTTAGACATATTGCGTACCTACTGGTCATATCATGTTCGGACGTTTTCAGCGTGACAAATAGTATTCCTGTAGATTTTGGGTGGTAGGTACTGTGTTTTCCCGTCCGCATAAGTTTTTTTTTTTAATTTTCATGATATTTTGACGCTATCTACTGAACAAGAAAAGAAAGGGTGTCGCGCTGACACCCTTGAGCGTTTCGTATAAAACTCATAATTATGCCAAGAAGCTACCGCCATTAGATAAACTTCTGATTTTAAGATTTATAATATCATGAAAATAAAAAATAAAAAACTTTTATGCGGACACGAAAACATGCTTCTCTCTCATTTGTTCCAAGTATCTACAGAAATAAGGTAAAATCTAAATAATGGAAATGAAGTACAGAAAATATGATAAAATAACATATAATATTTTTGGCGGAAAATTTCCAACTTGCATAGCGGAATTCAAAATATCTCGTTGGCAACACTGTTCTTCAAATTCTTTCTTTCGGTTGGTCGGTTCGTGTGACGCGTGCGCCGCGGTTTTCTTTCAGTATTATTAGTATATTACAAAATACTCTGTGGCCGGTGGCCGCGGTGCTGTCTGTGTTGGATTAGTTAGATATTTATAATCAATAATTATCATTCAGTTACGCTAAAGTAATAGTAGTTCAATCAATGTTCATAGCAGTTCATAGTGAGTGAAAATGGACTCGACGTTACAAAATACGTTAGGATTTACATTAGACTCCAACTTCGCCATAGCACTTCTCGATTCTTGGGGAGTCTCGAAGGAAACACAAGCTGTATTTCAAGGTAAGTTCTAAGTTCCTACTTATTATCAACTTAGAATGGTAGAATAGGTAGGTACCTTCGTCCTAACAGGTCAGTCTTATCGTAAAGTACGCGGTCGCCATCCAACGGCGGCTGCCAGTTCTCCTATGTGCCTTGCCTATTGCCACTGCAAGCTTGTTCTGCAAGATCTACAGATCCTGTAAGTCCGTAACCTGCAGATCTCGTTATTTCTGATTTGAACGCGCAATAACTCCAAACATAGCTCGTTAGATAGTCCTTGACCTTGAGCCTTTAATATGACACCCTAGTTAGCGAATATCAGTCTGATAACTAGCGGTGGGTAACTCCGGAGGTTACTGATCTAAAGGTGCCGGTTCCGAACGCGGATACGAAAACCTTATTTATTCCTCACAATACTTACCGGCACCGCGGTGTCAATCAAATGTATCAAAATTTTTTAGTCGTATTTATTTTTATTTTGGGGAAGTAAAATGGAAATAATAAACAAAAGTATTTTTTTTTATTGAAAACAAGATAGTTTATTAAACTTTCTATCTATGAACGCGTAGTTAGCAAAACAAAAATTGTTACCTAGTTATTAAAGTATAAATTCATAATTATAAATAAAGTCTGTAAAGTGATCAATTCAAAATATGCCAAATGATCCAACGAACCGAATGAATAAAATGTTCTGGTCGAACCGCGGAACCAGAATGACCGAATTAATGCCGGTGCCAAAGGAATAACTAAGGTGAACCGGTACCGGACTTAGAGTCGGAATAAGTGAATCAATTCACATTCCGAAATAAAGATTACCCACATCTACTAATAACCACAAAATATTGTATTTTTTTTATTAGTTAGATAACTACACACCACATTATTACTTGATACAAATATTAATATGTAATATAACTAGGTAGATACTTTAGATAAATGTATTCCAAATTTTAATATCACTCCCTCCCTGGGCCCTGTCCTTCTTTTTTTAGAATATGACTTGGATGTTTTTTGCATAGAAAATATTTCTGATTCTGATATAAATGAGCTGATTCCAAAATCAAGAATAAAGGATAGAATTAAATTCAAGGCTGGATTAGCTCAATTTAAAAATGAAAATAAATCCCTGGTGAGTATTTTGAAGTATACCTATTATTGTACGGACGCCAGCACATCAAGCTACCCGAAACTGTCAAATATCAACCATCCAACAACCAACAACCAACCAACCAACCAACAACAACAACAACAACCAACAACAACAACAACCAACTCAACCAACTCGATCAACTTTGAACCTTATACTTAAGCAATAAAGTTGAAAATCTATTAAATAAATTTGACAGATTGTAGTAGCTTGATGTGCTGGCGTCTGTACCTACTTTCCAGAATGTAGCAAAGGAGCCTTTAGGCTCGGTAATCTCAAGGCTCACAGGCTTTGCTTGTTTTAAAACTGATTGATTTGTTCATTTAATAATATTAGTAAAGATTATTATTTTAAAGATTTTTAGTTTTGGTAGAAATGTTACTAATGTATCTCAGATCAAATGCTCTTAATAGTATGAGCACTGATCTAGCTGGAGTCAACTTGAAATTGTTTTTTTACATTAATAAAATAATAACATATTTACAAACGAACTTATATGCTTAAAATCTTATCTTATCTTAATTTTTACAGAAAACATGTTCTTTAGACACAGAATCAATAGAATCAGATAAGGATTCTATGGGGCATGTGGGCAGCGATTATAGTTCTGCGGCTAGTGGCTGTTCTTGTGCTACTTCGAACGAAGAGGTTAGTTTTTTACACTTTATTTTGAAATTGCCTTGTTAATAATCGATACCATAAATACCTACCACAAAATTAAATAAGCTATATAGGTATTTAAAAGCCTGCCCTATGTTGTTCCTGCTACAAATGGCCATAACGCTAGAAGAATTTCCCTGCTGTATGGCTATGGCCAGTTTTCCAGGAGCGAGTCAATGTTATTGCCTTTTTGTGTTTGTTTTTTTTCGTTACCTATTTTTTTTCTTCCAATTTTGTAAGTTAGTTTGGTCATAGGATTAAGAACGTCAGGAAATATGGAAGAACTAAGGTCAATCAACAAAAAACTCATGAAATTCACTTGTAAGTACTTATGTTGTATGTGTGTTGGGGTACTTACCTATGTTGAAAGTTGAACTTGACTTTGATGATCACATTTATGTTTTTGATTCAATTCAATTTCTTGATTTCAAATCTTTTATATCATAAATTATTATGTATGTACGATTACTTAATTCTTTATTTTTTAATTAAAAAATCAAAGTGGTCACAGGATCTGTACCATAATAGCCGGAAACCCAGCTGTTTAGACTCGCTAGATTGGTTTTGAATAGCGCTTTGTGATGAGTGATGTTCAAAATTTGGTGATGGAGGGAGCCAGAAGAAACACGGTGAGTTTTTGGTCACAGGATCTGCCTGTGACCAAAAACTCACCGTGTTTGGGCTCTTTAGAATGGTTTTGAAGAGCACTTTGTGATGAAGTAAAGTGATGTTCAGGGTCTGATGATGAATGGAGTCGGAAGGTGGCCACAGGATCTGAACCCTGGTAGCCGGAAACTCACTGTTTTTTTTTTTTTTTGAGGATGGGAAATCATCAAATGACCCCTCTCGCTCTGGGTGGAGCGGAAGGGAGTGTCAGACTCTTACTGACTAAAACCCACCCGTGTTCCTTCCTTAGCCCTTTATGTTCCGAGCCAGCGGTAACCCGAAAGGGTTACCGCTGGCTCGCCCTGTTTTTAAATGTTTCAGTTTTTCCTTCAGTGTTCCAGATCAATAACCAGATTGTTGCAAGGAGCGCTTACACTGACAATAGGGTATTTTCCAAATTTTTACAAACCGTTTATTTTATTAATTGGTTTCATGGAGAAAAATACATTAATTAATTTATTTTTCTGTTGGATCGTTCGTCCCAATCTTTAAATATAAGCGGTTTTCAAAAATTTGAAAACTGCCCTATTAAAATTACTCTGCTACCTATCAGCAATTTTGGTCGATGGCAATATCAAGTAATGGGTAATATCTGAAAAAAAATCAAATTGGAATTTACTACATTACAAACAATTTTTCAGGATGCATATTATGTTCCTAGTAGAAAATATGGGAAGAATATTCCAGCAAGAGGGAAATTGGCAGACCGGTACCATAACCAAAGAAGGATTTTAAGAAAATCAGGACTCATAAAGAAACACGAAACATCCACCGTTACCATAACTGAAACTCATGAAGGTATATTATTCAACATTTCAACTTTGCACTATCGGGTTTGAAAATCATTTTGCTTGTATGAAAAATCGTTTAGTCGCATTAAGTCCACTTTGCATTTGGCCCACTTTCCGAAAACACGTCTCTTTCGCAGTTGGTCCATTTCGCAGAAAAGGTTAGCTTCTATATTTTCAATCACTTTATATTAATTTTTTTTTTTCATTTCTTCTTAGGACGTCGCAGTAAAAATAAAAATCTGACATTTGTAGAATATGAAAAAAGAACAAAAAAACATTTACCTTTTCCCATATTTATGTGAAATATTATCAAATGGGAAATGACAATCTGCGAAATGGACCAAATGCGAAATGGACGTTTCGCGAACTGGACCAAGTGGATCAAATGCGAAGTGGACGTGATGTGCCTAAATGCCGCTCCAAACGGGCAACCAGTAGAATATCTCGGACCGCGGTCACCCGCAGCCTCGGCGCTCCGCCTCGGCGGGTTGCGCCCGTTCGCTCTGCGATCGGTTGGCGGGCGACCGCGGTGGAACTCAACTAAACAATCTGCTTTGTGAGTTCTTATCTTAACGTGTCACATTCACAGTTTTACGAGTTCAATTTCAATGGACATAGAATGTTATTTGTTTAAGAGTCCCAAAATGTATCACTTGAAGATCTTAATAATATGAAGCTATGGTTGAAATTTAATAAAGAGCCTTGGGTAGATGTTGTGGAGAAGTGGAAACTAACAAGGACATTGCGAAAAGAAGATTTATCTGGAAAAGATAAAACCATCCGGGACTTATTTAATGAATGGCCTTCAATCAAAGCAAGCTTGGGCTACAAACTTGTTCGTATAATTTATTATTAAATATATTTAATATATTTTTTAAATATTTAAGTTTTTTGCAAATATGCCATTCAATATTTATGCTTCACAAAATTCGGCCTTATGATATTATGCTTTTAGAATTTTTAATAATAAATATTATGCCAATTGATATTTATGCCATTTAACAGTATAGGTTTTATGTTTAGGACAAAAAATTATGCGTAGGTAATCATTCAATTTTATTTTTTATTTTTTTAGGTTGAATTAGATTTTGAATTCATGTACCCAAACCATGACCTAGAATTGTTCAAAAAGTGGCCAATATTCATGGAAAAAGCATTGCCAATTTACAGTAACATAAAAAGTTGCGTGGATAATCTGAAAACTTTGAACGACGATAGTACCACACCAGGTCAGTAGGTGCTAATTTATTTTCATTATATTAAATAAAGATAATAGACAGTCCTCATTTTTACAGGCTTATCTTTGTAATAATTTTTAACTCCTTGCAGATGTGAGAGATTATGTTTACCTAAAACTGATGAGTTCGAAATTGCCACCCACCATTAAAATTCCAGTTAAAACCGAAGAAAATAAGAAAAAATATTATAAACCAAGCATTGCTGAATCGGAAAAGGCTTTCATTTTACATGTCGCGGTAGGTAAATAAAGTGCGCAATAAATTAAAAAATAAATAACACAAAGTATTTGTGTCTATCTGTGGTAGCCGATTCGTTTTTTTAAACGGTTTTATTTAGTTTTTTCTTATTATGACTTGGTCTTTGGTGAAGGAAGACACCGTGAGGAAATCAGCAAGTCTTAAGAACTCAACCCAATGAAGACTTGTGATATTAGTTTACAGGCAATGGGTTCAGTGTGGTAGATTATTTATGACCCAGAACATCTTGTATATTTGTATTTGTTCAACCTTGTATTTGTTCTATTACAGAATCGGAGCGAAATAGTAACAAAGATCAAGCTGCGTCAGGATGAGCACTTGGCCAAAGGACTTACTTGCCAACCACTGATAGTCGTGGTAGGGTCATCGATAGAAGAAATAACCGATTACTATGTCCATTATGAATCAGTCATTTATAAGATCGACACCCTACTAAAAGTAGATGTATGCTTTAAAATTTTCCATGTTTTCAATTTAGAGTACCCGACAGAGTGTGTTAACGTGTGGACCTTTATACAAAAATATTTTTACGGAATTGATTGCAAATCTGATAAAAAAATTTCAAGTGTAGCTTGTTTTATGGCGGATCTGTCTTAAAACCTTTTTAGACTGAAATTTCTATTTTGTGCCAAATATTTTATTTTGTACATAATCCAAAGACATTTTTAAGGAATTGATGATAAAAAAAGTCTTAATTTGTTTCCATCGAACCTATAGTTTATTTAAACATGTTTATTTGTTTTATGTGTTCATCTGTGTTAAACGACTATAAATCATTTTTCTTACACTTGAAATTTAGCCATGACTTGCGACCTAACTCCACTTATTGCTGTAAACAGTTTAATTGTAGGTACCAGAATATTTTCAAATATACGTTCGTTTCGTCGTCATCTGACCAATGCTCATAATCTGAATCTACCTTCCGAAATATGCCTGTCAAACTGTAGAAACAACAATATTATTCAAGAACCGAGTACATCAAGTAGCCAACAAATAATTTTCAACTTGGACTGTAATAGTGATAATGATGAACGCTCTTTTGTTTTTGAACCTGAAAGTAACCATGTTCCCCAGAAAGATGAAATTTTTAATAACTCAACAGCCACTTTCGCTTTGTCTTTATACAGTAATCCTAACATTAATCGAAAACGTGATCTCAACTTAGTTGAGGTTGACGCATGGAAATTTTTAAAACCTGAGGACCTTATCATAGCTCCAACTTATTCGCATATAATGTGTAATGGAGATACATACTGTAGAATTAAGTACATGTAACTAGAGAGATTATCGAACCGTGTTTTGGGTTAAAGCAAATTTTAATAAAAAATATAAATTTGAGGAGGAGTGTTGAGTAACTATTATTATCATACTACCCCGTGACATTTTCAACATGGTAGCAGAGCGTGGTTAATATGATAAGTAGGATTTGACTGTAAGAATAAATATTTTTTGTATGTATTGATATAGTATAAAGCTGAATTGTAACTGCGTTAGATGTAAACTTAGCAATAATGTTAAGTAATATAATGTTAAGGTTTTGCATGGCGTTGGTATGTTGGACATTGTGGACAGATAATTCTTTCTTTTTATTGCAGAATGGGTCAGCATATCTAACTACCCTTAGAGTCACATGATTGAAGGTGATCCCTTCTGGACATCCTTTAAGACGAGCCTTTTGTAAGAGGTTACCGCAACCTTAGTTTTAAGTACATTTAAATATAAATATGTACCTACATATAATATTAAAGTTTTGCATGGCGTTGGTATGCTGGACATTGTGGGCGGATAATTCTTTCTTTTTATTGCAGAATGGGTCAGCATATCTAACTACCCTTAGAGTCACATGATTGAAGATGATCCCTTCTGGACATCCTTTAAGACGAGCCTTTTGTAAGAGGTTACCGCAACCTTGGTTTTAAGTACATTTAAATATAAATATGTACCTACATATAATATTAAAGTTTTGCATGGCGTTGGTATGCTGGACATTGTGGGCGGATAATTCTTTCTTTTTATTGCAGAATGGGTCAGCATATCTAACTACCCTTAGAGTCACATGATTGAAGATGATCCCTTCTGGACATCCTTTACGACGGGCCTTTTGTAAGACTCTTATTGAAAGCACTGTGAACATGAAACATCTGTTCAAATTGATTCCTTTTTTCCTCCAGGTTCAAAATGTAGGTACACTTCCCATAATTTACACCGGTTTCAAAAGGTACATTTCCTGAAATGTCCACTTCTCAAATAGTACATTTCTCAAAATGCACCTATCCCGGAATGTACATTTCCCTAAATATATCTTACCCAAAATGTACATTCATTCATTTAACATCTCCATATTTATGTGATCCTGGTACTTTAAAATCTGTTCAGTCAGTTATTCCTATCTGTTCTAAGAATGTACATTTTGAAAAAGATACATTTTGGGAAATATACATTAGGGGAAAGGTGCATTTTGGAAAAAGTACTTTTTCGAAAGTGGACATTTCGGGAGTTGTACCTACCTTTTGAAACCGGTGTACACTGGGAAGTGTTCATTTTGAACCTGAAAGCCTTTTATGATTATTTTGAAATATTTTGTGTCACATTTGTTTTGTGACACACTAGTTGATTATTTTATGTGATATTTCAGTTATTACCTCGCCTGTAAGTGAATTGTTTAAGTTTTATTGTAAAAGCAATTTGATAACAATTATAAATATACTCAATTTTATTCATTTAATATTTTGTTTTATTTTACTATTTTAGTTATAAACCGAACAAAATTATTGTAACATTTTATCATACAATTCAGATTTAATTTGTTTAACATTTAAATGTGTATTTTTAACAGTTATAATTGGAGTACTTTTTGGTAAATTTTGCTAAACATGTTCTTTTATTTTGTACTGTATGATACCGCTCACTGGCGGGTGATTTTGTCTTTCGTTTATTTTTTTATTGGTAGTTTACTGATTTGTAAATAAGGCAGCTGACTACAAGTCTCTGGCGACAAAGTATACACGGTGACTTTATTAGTGCGCATAATTTTTGAGGATGTTCGTTCAGTCGGACCATTAGTTTGATGGTCTGAACATCCATAAGGATGTTCAGACCTAAATAATATAATAATATAAGAAATATACTGGGTGACTAGTGCGCGTAACTTATAAAAGTTACGCGCACTAGTCACCCAGTATATTACGCTACGAGAGATTTTCAGTCAACCAATAATTTACAGCTTTCATGCATAATGGCGAAACATGTTTAATAGAATATACCTACATCCTGTTCGTACATTTTAGGAGAGCGCATTTTGTATATTTTACTACTAAAAGTGAAGTAAAGTATACGAAATGTGCTCTCCTAAAATGTACGAAATGGTATGAGTAAATGTTACAATACTAATTTTACATATTTTATTACAATACCTTACGTAAAATATGCAAAACTTATTTAATGTAATATACGAAATCATACGAGTAAATATCACAAAATTAGTTTTGCATATTTTAAGTAAAATATACAAAACCAACAAGAAGATATCTGGTAAATTGTATGAAATTAATTTCACATGTTTTACCAAACACTTTTAGTTAAACATATTAAATCAAAATCGTTAAATGGACGAAAGTAATATACGTGAAATATGCAGGACTCGATTAGCTGAATATACTAAATTAAATGAGTAAATGTAGCAAAATTAATTTCATATATTATACATAACACATTTAGTGACATTCATTAAATCTCATCGTGAAATATACAGGACTGGATTAGCTGAATATACTAAATTAAATGAGTAAATGTAGCAAAATTAATTTCATATATTATACATAACACATTTAGTGACATTCATCAAATCTCATCGTGAAATATACAGGACTGGATTAGTTGAATATACAAAATGAAATTAGTAAATGTAGCGAAATCAATTTCACATTGTTAACATAACACGTTTAGTGGTATTTATTAAATCTCATCGTAAAAGATCAAAAGTAATCGACGTGAAATGTACAGGACTTTTTAGTTGAATATACAAAATGAAATGAGTAAATGTAGCAAAATTAATTTCACATATTATACATAACACGTTAAGTGACATTTACTAAATCTCATCGTAAAATATCGAAAATAATCGATGTGAAATATACAGAACTTTTTAGTTGAATAAACAAAATGAAATGTGTAAATTTACTAAACGTATGGGTTACATAATCAACCAGTTAGTTCTATTTGGTAAAATCAACAATTTCGTGTGTAGGACCTATATTAACCCGCGGATTTGATAAAATTTACGCGGAATTTAGTAAAATCAATCATTCTTTTTTTTCAGTGCATAATCCTCCAAAAATATTAGAATGACCCGTCAGGGCTCACAATATTCCCAGAAAACGCATGTGCTGTTCGAATTCCCCATTCTACGTACCCGAATATTTTTGGAACTGTGCATATTTAGTACTGAGCTCAGGTAGATACATTGTTTCTGTAATATTTATGGTGTACATAATAAAGAATATTCTATTTTATTCCACTGTTTCTACCTTTAAAAAAAACCGGTCAAATGCGAATAGGACTCGGGCACCGCGGGTTCCGTAGTAGGTATGTAAATAGTTTATCACGGGAATCGTGTCTCTCGAATATTTTAAAGAAAAATAGGGGTTCCGTTTTTCTTTTTGAGGTGCGGTAACCCCAAAGAACATGTCTATGCATTGACGTCATATAGCCTCTTTGTCAGTTTTGTTACGATTTTTACACATACAGAGTGGAAGAGACAATGACGCGCAACTTGTTATCATGGATTCAGAACATGATGCTGAACTCCCCTGAAATCATACGTTAGATTTTTTTTTAAAAGCTGTAAAAAAAGCCACGTAGGTCAAACCGCACTTTTCCATGAAAAAGCTGTTTTTTTTTTCCAGGAGCTAAATTCTGGCTACAGTTTGTGCGTCGATGTATGCCACCCTGTATATCTAGAGAAATCACATAGGTACTGTGAAAGCAATTCATTAACAAAATGTTAAATTCACCCTTGCACTCTAATCCAAACAAAATATGCCTACTAAAATGTTCACATAGCCCCAAAAAGGAAAAAGGAAATATTTCCACTGCTCGTCCTACAAAATCGCAGCCAGCCCCGTAACACCAGTAAGTTTAATAACTCGTTGAAGTAGACTGGAAAACAAAACGAAGCAGACATTCGACTAACTACGTAACAGTGATGGCGAAAAATAAGCAAAACCCACGTGTAGGCACGAGCTTCAGCCTGCTATGCCTTGTTAGAACTTGCATGTAGGAAACGTGGGGTGAATAGGAAAGAAAGAAATGCAAGATGTTAAAACAAGAGTGGCTCACAACATGTCTGCCATTTCTCATGGCGTGCAAATATCTTTCTTAGGTACAATAATTATTATTGAATCAATGATTTTTAACTTATATCAGTCACAGTTGAAAAAATCCCCACCCATACTAATATTATAAATGCGAAAGTGTGTCTGTCTGTATGTCTGTCTGTCTGTTACCTCTTCACGCCTAAACCACTGAACGGATTTCGATAAAATTTGGCCGAAAGATAGATTGCATCCCAGAAAGGACATAGGATAGTTTTTATCCCGATATTCCCACGGAATCGACACTTATGCGGGTAAAACCGTTTTTGAGTCATGGAGGACTCAAAAAATGATTTGATTTAATTTTGTACCGTCACATGGGCATACAAACCAGAAACTATACTTATATCACCTTTCTTTTGAAGAATACTTTCACTTCCTCAAAAATGTCTGCTTTTGACTTTACCTTATCCACCCCAATTCTGGCCTCCTAAGGTTATAAACACGTGTGCTATGCAGGTACACGTAACGGTTAAAACTGTAGGGAAAACATTGAAAATTTGGGCGCTTATCAGCCGGCGTGCTAACTTTTATTTTTGGCGCCCGAGGCTCGCTCCGTGTGTGCACGAACTGTTTGTAGACCTTTGTGGCCATTAGACCAGGCTTTGTTTTACTATTGGAGCAAATTTTTGTTACAGATATTCTATTTCACGAAGTCGTTCGGCTTTGATTGTAGTAGTGACGTATCCCGACAAGCGCGCTCCCACAGCGGCTGCCCCTTGCTGCCGTCGCATGAGGCTATTTCCGCGAATGTGTACCGTTTTACTTCACCGGTTGTTGAGTCTCTGTTGATCACAATGTGCATGTGCACGCTTGACAACATTCATAGCCAAACGAACTTCGTGACATAGAACATCTGTACGAAGACAGTTGTTGTCTAATTCCATCATCATCTACCCAGTCTTTTCCCAACTGTGTTGGGGTCAGCTTCCAGTCTAACCCGCTAACCGCAGCTGAATACCAGTAGTTTTACCAGTTGTCAGTAACTAGCTACTACCCGTAACGACTATCAAAGATCTACAAATGACAGCCGAGACCAATGGCTTAACGTGCTTTCCAAGGCTCGGAGATGTCTCGTTGAATACCAATATTATACATGGAGTGACTGCCTACTTGACCGCTACAGCCTAGTTACTGGGTAATATGACAACCCTTGGCAAGACTGGTTGTCAGACTTTCGGGCTTCTGACTACCCGTAACGACTGTCAAAGATCTACAAATGGCAGCCGGGAGCAATGGCTTAGTGTGCTTTCCGAGGGTAGTTTAAGCACCATATTACAGTCAAGAATAAGAAGCCACGGCGCCTATTTTCGAAAATGTCATTAACGACCAGGTATGGAAGTGTACCAGTCAAATCACCAACTTTGAACTTTGAATTGGTAACATTATTTAGTTACCACTAATGCTACCAAGTGGCATGATTTCATAGTTATCCAACTTGTGGTTTTATTTGAAAGATGGTTGACTGGTCTTCACCCCATCTGATGATAAGTTGACGTTCCCCTAACAGTAGGTCAGTAGGTCTGATGATGATCGCGGCGGGTTCACGGATGGGTGCTAACGCGTGGCCGTGTTCCCGCCGTAAGCGGTAGAGGAGGACACCGTGGAGTTTTAGTGGTAGTGCAGTATGCATGAGCATTTCTCCACGATAAAAAAAAAAGTAGGTCTGATGATGATACCAAAGACCCAGAAAATACGATGATTATGAATATTCCTGACAATATTAATTTGCTATTCAGCATGTCGATTCTGTAAAAATCTCACCGTGAATACTTGCGTGGAGTGAGCTGTCAGTGTCATCCTACTGATGCTAGGGATTGACCAAGCAAACATTTACAACCATAATCGATTTTAATAATATTTTTTAATGCTAATCCTATTGATATTTTTATATAATTCAAAGCTAGTATTTAAGTGGTCAAAACATTAATATTTTGTGGGGTTTTACTTACAATAAAATTGCAAAACAGAAGCGCAGTCAGAATCTCAACCTTGTTTTTTTTTTCTTTTTTCCCTAGACTAGTAAGTCCTTATATAGCCAGACAGCGCCAGCGCCTATCGCGCTTGCGCGGCGTGAAATATGGCTCATTCCGAATTAAGTCATCATCGCACACAGCGCTCACATAAATAATTTGCGAAAACGTATTCTCTATGACACAATGACCGAAACCGGTTTGAACTGTCAAAATACCACGCTTGACAACCGTACGGCGTGGTAAGATTATGTGGGAAATAATAGATAAATACCATACAGCAGAATAATTGGGGTCAAGGTGTAAGCACGCTGTAGTCGATTACAGTGCAATTCGGAATGTACCATATATCACTCCACTCGAATCTCGTAACCATGGCAACACCACCTCGGCGTCAACAACACCTCCACCAGCCGCGTTTTGATTGACGAATACCTCGTCTTTTTCTACTTTAGAGTTACACATTTTGAAAATCGCTCAACGAAAACTTTGCTTAATCTGCCCCTTGGCAGACTCTAAGGCAGGGTCGCCATGGTGTATTATATTAATTATTAATATTATTACCATAATTTCCTAATGTTCTTATACATGACGCCTTACAAGTTAAATATGTAAAAACAAATCTCTAATGTGATGAGTGACTAACGCGCAAGCGCGGCGTGATCTTATCACTTCACCTTCACTCCACCCGATTCACGACATTTAATGTCGTGAATCGGGTGGAGTGAAGGTGAAGTGATCACGCAATCTGCAATGTGATAATGACAGTGATTAACGCGCAAGCGCGGCGTGATCTTATCACTTCACCTTCACTTCACCCGATTTACGACATTTAGTGTCGTGAATCGGGTGAAGTGATCACGCCACACAAACTACGTGGGATTACATTCTATGGTCCGTCAACTAGGCATCCGTTAGCACTCGATGACTTGACACACTCGGTTATCTCTTCTAATTCAATAGTTTTGGGTTAATAACAACGCTGAACATCGTCGCAGTCTTTACTAGACTCGATCTACAATTGCTCATTGAAGCACATTCGTGTAATTTACATGCGGGGCCGCAGTCTGTGCGACATGCACTAAGTAAAACCCCACAAAATAATAATGTTTTGACCACTAAAATACTAGCTTTGAATTATATAAAAATATCAATAGGATTAGGCTAAAAAAATATTATTAAAATCTCTTTCATGATTTTAAATGTATGCTTGGTCAATCCCTAGTATCTGGTAAGATGACACTGACAGTTCACTCCACGCTCACTTCACCTAAGTTTTCACGGTGAGATGGTTACAGAATCGCACTGCAGACTCCAAATTTCTTACGGTATATATAATATGTTTATCTACTCCCACGCAAATTTTTAAAAAAAGGTCACTTGCACTTGCCATGTGTCATTCTCAGTGACGTCAAATAAAAGACTAGCTTAACACATACCTACATTGTAATGACGTCAGAAATAAAAGTTGCGTCACACAAACCTTTTACATCAGCTTTTCCTCAATAAATGTCGTCATTCCAGTGGTTTAGTCCTCGCCTGGGGTTCAAACCCGGGCTAGTACAAATGTGACTTTTTAAATTCTATGTACAGACGCCAGCACATCAAGCTACTGCAAATTTCTTTGATAGATTTTCAACTTTATCGCTAAATCATAAGGTTCAAAGTTGATTGGGAAAATTTTACAGTTTCGGGTAGCTTGATGTGCTGGCGTCTGTACTTTTAGAATTTTTTCCTGAACATTAAATATCTGTGAAGGAAAAACATCGTGGGAAATCTTAACTTATAGTTAATAGGTATAAAGTCTGAAATCGCCAACCCGTCTTAAGGAAGCGTGGTGATCAAAGCTCGTGCCTTCTCTGTATGAGAAGAGATCTTTGCTCTGCAGTGGGAACATAATAAAAAAAATCGGTTGTCTGTAAAGTCGGTTTACTGACGATAGTTGAACGTGATAACGTCATAAGAAAATACTGATGGAATAGTTGCATTGCATTTGTTAATATTCGCTTGCACTTCAAGCCGCCATGGAACGCTACAGAGCGAGGCCGCGAGGTAACGCTACATGAGTCATGTTTTTTCGTGAGTGCAGCCAGCTTCATCGATTTATTAGACGTTGTCACGTCAGAACATAACATCACGCCTTGTTTCTCCGAATGGTAGGGCAGAGAAGTAGGTACCTATTAGTATACCCACATTTCACCGATTATGTGTAAGCCATGTAATAGAGGTCCATGTATTGCCATCAACTGGACATGAATCCACGCACTGCTTTTTGCCCGACCTGGAAATCGATCCCAAGACCTCAAGCTCAGCAGTAGCACTTACGACCACTAGACCAACGAGGCAGGCCTGTTGGTATTATAATTATTACTAGCAGCGCCCCGCGGTTTCACCCGCATAAGTGTCGATCCCATGAGAATATCGGGATAAAAAGTATCCTATGTAATAATCCTGGTTATAAACTATCTGTGAGCCAAATTTCATCTAAATCCGTGCAGTAGTTTTTGCGTGAAAGAGTAACAAACATCCATCCATCCATCCTCATGCGAAGGGGCCCGACAGGGCCGAAGCCTGCCGGGTCAGCGGGATTGTCCAAAAGGGTTACCGCTGGCCCGGAACATAAAGGGCGAAGGAAGGAACACGGGTGGGTTTTAGTCAGTAAGAGTCTGACACTCCCTTCCGCTCCACCCAGAGCGGGAAGGGTCATTTCTGATTTCCCATCCTGAAAAAAAAAAATCCATCCACATAAACATTCGCGTTTATAATATTATATTAGTAGGAAGTTGGGATGCATGAAGTAGCCTTCTCGTATAGCGCAGTTTATTCCGCAAGTTACTCAACTGAATCGAGCGCTCGGTGCATCCTGGACAGTCACACACACTCTACACCTAATTTGACTAGCCAATTCTTCCCTTGCGGTGGTAGGGCTAACGCCAGCGTGGTTTGTGACCACCCTCCCACCGTGGTCAAACAGCCTGCTGTGTTTCGTTGATGCGTGGGAGTTCCAGTGCCTTAGGCATCTTCTAGGCACGCTCGTTCCATCATAGACCTTATCCATCGCTTTCCATCAGGCGTGATAGAGGTCAAGGGCGGGACCAATCAGCAATAAGAAAGATATTAAAAAAGGAGGATTATTTTCGTCTGCCGCGTCTACGTCGCACAAGCGCAGTTGTAAAGCGCACGCGAGCCAGTATTTACGGCCGGTATTTCGGCCGTGTGTTCTCACACGTCGGCCGATACACATCTGATTCATTACCAGCTGTTCTGTCTATACCAGTACTTACACGTAAGCTTGGGCTTTGAGTTAGACGTGGAAGTTTTGGCGCGGCGATTTTTTAAATAGTTTTTTGGTGGTAAAATTTTATAGGCTCTCTACCAGATGGGATGGAACTGGTTGCTGAGTTAAGTGCTGTGTGAAGGTGTAAAGGCTTTTATGGCCAATTTTTTTAAGGTTTTGCTGAGTACCAGTATTTTACATGGAGTGACTGCCTATCTGAACTCCACAACCCAGTTACTGGGTAAGTATTTCGACACCCCTTGATAAGAATGGATGTCAGACTTTCGGGCTTCTGACGACCCTTAACGACTGTCAAAGATCCACGAATGACAGCCGGGAACAACGCCTTAACCTGCTCTCCACGACACGGAGGGGTCTTGGTATTTAAAGATGGTCACCCATCCACGGACCAACCGCGGCAAGCGTAGCTTAACGAGATCGATCGACCCATGCGGCTGTTATTACTTAACCAAAAGTTCCTTTGGCAGAAAAACTTATGGCTTAAAAATAATGAAAAAGATTCAATACTTTTTTCTTGAATAAGGATACCTACAGACTGTTCTGTAGTTATCATAATTTAGGGCATCTAAGTTGGATGAGCAGAAAGGTAAATGTAGATTTAGAAGTAAATTGGTTACCAGCACAGAGCACTTATGGACATTTGGACATCTGCAGCACCAAAGGAATTGCCGATACGTTGCCTATAAAAAAAAAACAATTAAAAAAGTCTCTGCTTGCAATCGCTCATAGAACAACTTTTAACAATAGACATACAAAACAAAAGTTAACAAGCGATCATTATCTTGCCATAATTATATTATTATCTTCATTTGCCAACCGATGACAGAAACGACATGTGAAAGTGCGGAAGCGATCGGTAACAAAGACATTCCGAGTGCTATGAATCATATTACTGACACACTGATTGATATTGATAAGCAGAAACTAGGTTTTAAGCTTTCTACAAATACCTCCTGCAAAATGGATTCTGAGCTAGCTAAATTAACGAACTTTGCAGTAAGGTAATATCTTTCGTCAACTCCATTGCAACTGCTATTTGTTTTTAATAAAAACTAACAGCACCCCGCGGTCTTATCCACATAATTGTCGATCCCGTGGGAATATCGTCAGTTCAAAAAAAATCAGTTCTCCATTCTTATTCAATCAAATTTCCTGGGTAACCAAATGGGTATTTTGCTTGGGCAAAACTATAGGTAAATCTCCAAAACAACACTATAACTTCAAATTAGTTACCAGTTTACTACTAAACTACTCCACGAACAATACACAAAAATAAAAAGAAGTCAGCATGCGCGTTGCTAGGCTAATGTACGAAACAATGCCCGTGCGATATTGCGCGCGGGAGAGGAATCACCGATCGTCGACGCCCGGCCGCTCATGTCTGACGAGCCACGTAATTTTAAATTTTCGCGCGGTTTCGGAAATCAGGACTATTTTGCGTCCCGAAGCTTTGCTTGGGGACAAATGGACAGGTGACTGAGAAAAGGACAGTCCCGTTCAAAACGGAACGTATGGTCAGTTTAGTTAGGTATAAAGTTCCATATTCAGGAAAAAATATCTAGTAATTCCATTACACGATTATACAGTACCATAGACATTTTGATATTTGAACAACTTAACGGTCATCAATCGGTTATCGTTCTAAAATGGTAAAACAAATCTCATTTGTTGTGGCTACCGCTGATTTCGTAGTGTAGTCTGCCCCGAGCCCCCGACCCTAACTGTTTTATTTTGCTGAGAGAAAAATATCAAACAGTGATTTTGGGGTATTTCACACGCCTCGATTTTGTGATTGCGAAATTAAATTCATTTGAGTTTTAAAGCGATTTGTCCCTTTCTAGTGTGACGTTGGAAGTTTAACCATCATTAACTCTTAGATTTTTTTTCGTGAGTAATTCTTCATGTGTGGGTATTTATAGCCTCTGTCAGGAAAAACCAGAGAGTTATGTATAGTCCTTCAGACCTACGGGGTAATTGTGTAACACAAACACACATAAAATGACATTTGATCGCAATGTCTTTCTCTTTTTGACAGTTCAGCCATTGCGTTATTTACGTTGTTAAGCAGACGAATTCATTAAATTCATAGGTTTAAATGGCGATGTATTAGAAATTTCTTTCAAAACTCTCGGATTGTAAATGAAAGTGTGTTAAGCAGTTAGGGTGCGGGTCATGATGGAAAATCTCCATTAAAACTTAAGCCCTATTGCTATTGCATCATGACAATATCTTTAATAGCACTGTGTGTCCTAAGCCTGCATTTAAGTCACGCTTTTCTGTGACTTAAGAGGAAATGCGGGTGGTCTTTTCTCCATAGAAACGCTCTCGCCTGTTTTCGTTCTGATTAATGACCATAAAGCAATGATATTTTAAAGAATAATAAATATTAACTACTTTTATGTCCCTATGTTTTTCTTTTTGATGATACTATCTTTTTAAAAGCACTAGAACCTTCAAAAATTGCCGATTTAAACCGCTGTCAACAGAGGCCTAGTGTACAAATTTGACAACTATTAATGAAAAAAAATAAAAACATAGAGACGAGACTCCTTCTTATTCAGTTTATGAAATATATTTTAAATTTGTCCAATATTGGAGGAAGAAATAGGCGAGAGCCAAACCTCGAATTATGACTTTTTACTTAGGCTTTTTCAAAAGTCCCTCCGACCGCATTACTCTTAAGTATTCCATTTTTACACAGAAAAGCGTGACTTTCGTGCGGGATTAGGTCACACGAGCTATAAAACAGTAAACGATACGCTGTGCTAACCACCTATCGTAATGTACAGACGCCAGCACATCAAGCTACCGAAACTGTCAAATGTTCCCAATCAACTTTGAACCTAATGCTTTAGCAATAAAATTGAAAATCTATTAAAGAAATTTGACAGATTGTAGTAGCTTGATGTGCTGGCGTCTGTACAGACGCCAGCACATCAAGCTGCTATTACATCAACTACTACTTCTGTCAGCGATAATGATGTTGGAAAAGTAAAAAATGTATGGAACTGAGACAGAACTTTTTTTTAATCTCTTGGCACATGTCAGTGTTGTCATTCTAAGGTATATCTTCCGACAATATCATGTTATAAATTCTTCCATTCTGCCTCTCAACAAGACCAAACCATCTTAACTTTCCCCTTGAAATTTTTGTCCCCACATCTTAAAACTACACACCACGCAACCAACCTTCCAATAAAGCATGAAAAAAAAAACAACCACCTAAGTTGAACGAAGTGAACACGACTGTACCGGTACCTACAAGTTGGAAACTAATCTAAGTGGCTAGTACAAGTTAGCAGACAAGTGCCGACGTGGACGGGCCATGTTTTTTTAGTTTTCACCCTTCAGCCAACTGCTCCGAGTGATATGAGCATCGCATGCATGGAGGAGCCACAGAGTTATTAGGGGCAGAGACATAAAAATTAAGCTGTCAGATTTTTTTTGTTAAGGAAAAGTGTATTTTTTTTTTCATTATTGCTTCTTTTTTTAATTCTGGATGTAATAGAAATAAAATAGATTTATTTGCACTAAATATGACGAAAATTAATTTAAAAAAAAACTGATCGAATGCGAGTTGGACTCGCGCACCGAAGATTCCGTACAAATCAACGGTTTTCGGACTTTTTTCTTTACTTGTGCTACATGACATTGCTTCTTACCAAATTTCATAATTGTAGGTCAACGGGAAGTACCCTATAGGTTTTGATTCCCTTGCGAGTGTAAAAATATGCGGCATAAACGGAACATAAACGCCCGTAGGTATATTTTGATTGCGTTAACTTAGAAGTTAGATTTTTTCACTGCTTCAAGGGATTTCAGCCTGGAGTATTTGATATTAACTAGATAACTTCACGCGTGCCTGAGAAAAAGGGTCTTAACAGACGGACAGACAGTCGGACAACGAAGCGATCTTATAAGGGTTCCGTTTTTTATTTTGAGGTTGGGAACCCTAAAAAACTGCATGGAGACAATGGATAGGTTAGGTATCAGTCACGGGTGAAATGACTTTTTCTACCGGTTTGTTGGTTTCATTCTAAATGCACGAAATAAAAATCTTAATAGGGGTCAAAGTTATGTGGTCTAAGGCAGGTGGGTACTGGGAGTTACGAAAAAAAAAAGCAAATTAAAAGGACGGGCTTGCAAAAGCTTTCTAAAAAAGCTAGACAACAAACAAATAACTCTTTACACTATTTTCACCCATTTCGTAATTGTCACGGAGAACCGCAATAAAATAGATGCTAAACCACTTCTCTTTATTATATTAACTGCTCTGCCTTTCAAAAATGGTGCCGTGTTGCAAATATAACAAAGCATTTATTTTTTACAAAAATTCCAAACGAGCCAATAATTTGTTGTCTTTCTCAAAGTACAGACGCTAGCACATCAAGCTACTACAATCTGTCAAATTTCTTTAATTGATTTTCAACTTTATCGCTAACGTATAAGGTTCAAAGTTGATTGGGAAAGTTTGAAAGTTTCGGGTAGCTTGATGTGCATCTGTACCACCTGCGGGGTAATTGTGTAACACACTATCAGCAGCAATGGCCTTCATTTTGACAGTTCAACAACATTCATTGCGTTATTTACATTGTTGAGCAAACAAAATTTTCGGACATATGAAGCAATGTATTAGCAAAATCCCTCAAAGATTGAGATTGATAGTGTGTCACACAATTAGGGTGCTGGTAGATAGACTATAAAGCATGTATCAGAAAGCTGTTTTTTTTTTCATATTGTTTTAAGGGTTTGGTACAGACCATCAAACTGCAGTGCGATTCTGTAACCATCTCAGCGTGAAAACTTAGGTGAAGTGAGCGTGGAGTGAGCTGTCAATAGTGTCAATTCCTAGCAAAAACAAACTCACTTCACCTAAGTTTTCACGGTGAGATTTTTACAGAATCGACCGGCTGAACTACTTTTTCCATAGGACCAACATCGTTATCGAGAAAAAAATATCAAATGTTTCAAACTAAACTTTAATACCTAACCTACTCGATATACAGGATGACTTGTAATTCGACGTATATCCGTCAGGAGCAAACTATTGAATTTCGGTCATACATAGGTGGGTTCAATTTGTTGCATTTTGGCCCCCCTATCAGCTCCTGACGGAGTTACGTCGAATTACAAGAAACCCTGTATATAAATATATATGTGCTGTATATATCAACACCTTAACGATATGCTGTATAGCACAAAACATCGCCAAAACATTCTATTACCAAAAAATTCAGTTCCCGGAAAACCTAAAACAATAAGCCTGCAGTCTCTACCCAAAACTACTCTGTGCAAAGCCTTCGAAGACGTCTGGAAGGTACGTGCTGCCAAAATATTCATTTCTTCCGCCTCGCCGCCGCCGCTCGCTTGAACATTCAAGCTTGCAATCTGATTTATACGGGACCTGTACATCTTGTTATCGCCATATATGTCTTACTTATAAGAGTTCTGGAGTATCTACGGTCTTGGGTCCTGAAGATGGAGTGGTCTAGTCTTTTTGGGAGCCTTGGGAACGTTACATTTGAAGTATGTCTGGCTGAACTATGGGAATCTGAACTATGATTGTTATGGGTCAAGTGTTACTTCGTTTTATATAGGTATTTGTTATTTGATGTGACTGAGGAAGTTGGTCTGAAGAAAATCCAGCCCGGTCTTAATGAGTTTTTGAAACAGTAAAAAAGTCATCGTTTTCAATGCCATTGAATGTAACATATTATTGTACTGAGATCTATCAAATTCACATAAGGAAGTTATTTAAGGATTTCCGTTTTAATATATTAAAAAAAAACAAAACACACTACAATAAACCATTTCACACTCCTATATTTACTTCATGATCCTGTTTAGTCACAAATTCTGCTTACAATTGCAGTATTCATCGCAAGTTGTGAGCGATCTTTTAATGAGTTGTAATTAATACTTTCGTATTTGAGGGTTACAATGGGTCAAGAAATGTTTATAATATGCGTCCTAGCTTTGCTCAGGAGCTAAAAGTGACGGATAAAATTAATTTCAAAAACATCATCGATATGTTTGCGTCACAGAAGGCCAAGAAGGTGCAGTTGTAAATGTAAAAGGTTTTACGGACTTACTTTCGTTATAAAAAGAGAATAAAGTAAAATTTATGATTGTTTTATTTAGTATGTTTGATTTTTCATATTATGATAAATTACGAAAGGGCTCAACTATGATGCGTGCCCTAGGCGCCTTTTTCTATAGGTACGCCCATGAACACAACCACCGCTTTTCCAAGACAAGCTCTCGGTTCGCCCTTGTGACCTAACCCTCGCCGGCAGCACCATGAAACTCATAACCCATATTTAGGCCAATAAATCACAGTACATTATTAAGAAAGCCGTTCTTGCCCCATTACAAAGTGAGGTCAGATGTTATCAGCCCACATACAGGTTACACACGTAATGCTGATTCTGACGTGTGCCCACGCACGAGAGGGTTGACTTCGTACGATGTCAGTAACAATTGAACTGCGATAACCGCCCTTGTGGCTACGAAATAAAGACGCTGTTGGAGTGAAATTGTTACTGTTAAGTGTGGCTGACTATGGGTTCGTGACTTTTCGTGTTAAATTGGTTGCAAGGTGTTTAATGGGTGCCTGTGTGCACGTATGTGTTTTGTTTTTCTTTTTTTTTCGCTTTTGGGGGTGAATATTTTGTTGAGCATATCGGAATACTGTAATGCTTTTAGGTGTAACATAACACGCGATTTTCTGAAACACCTACTGGTACACGGCATTTATATATGACAGCACCCTTATTACCGTCGTATATCGACGTTTCCGAGGACGGTTACGCGACACCACGCAGCGAAACACGACGCCAACAACGTTACGTGTATAGTCATAGTTTTAAGGTTTTTTAATATGTATTAGTTTATTATTGTATAATATTATTTTGTGTATTTTATCTATGGGCCTTAGTTGCCTGATAATAAAATTATTAATAATAATAATTACGTAGCACACTATCAATCTCAATCTTTGACGTATTTTGCTAATCCATTGCTTCATATGTTCGAACATTTGTCTGCTCAACAACGTAAATGACGCAATGAATGTTGTTCAACTGTCAAAATGACAGCCATTGTTGCTGATAGTGTGATACTCCATAACCCCGCACGTTTCACCGTGAAAACAAATGTAATTTTGACTACTGTCGTCACAAATCTATTATTTATTTAACGTCCAAATATTGGATAGCAAATCCAATATTTGGACGTTGACGAACAAAAAGTTCATATGACAGGATAAACAGAAGTTCTGTCTGGAATAACTACTGCGACCTCACTTTCGATGTTTCTGCGACCACCAATTTAACTGTGGAACAGTCCAATGGCGAATCGGTCTTAGGAGAACGGTTGCGGAATCGAATCGTGGTGTGATTAGGAAATTGTTTTGAAAAGGCCATGTTTATTGTTAATTTGTGATAGAGTTTGGTGACTCTTCGTATAGGTATTACGTATTACTTATTATTTTGCGCCAATGACAACCCCATTTTTATGCATACGTAATCACTGTCCCTCCCCGGTTGTCTGAAAGAGATCGCAGATAACGATAAGGCCGCCCATTGTATGTTTTGTAGTGATAAATGTGTTTTTGTTAAGTATTTATTTTCTGGTTTACACATGAAAGTATATTCTATTCTATTTTTCTCTATGGCAATGGTGCCGACGTCGACAATTCCGCCAATGTCAAATGTGTTATGAGAAAACGTGGGAGAGACAAAATAATAAAAATTAAAAAATATAATAATATAATCAAAATAATAAAAGTAAATAATTGAATGTAATGTGAACTTGTTGAAGAGTATTAGTAGGTTCACTGAAACAAACAAATAAAAAATATTGTTAGTTATATTATTAAACATTATACATAAATGGACCACATAAAAGTATATTATATAAATAAATAAATTGATAGGTACTTTTAGCAACTATCACCACACAATTGATGACACAAATACGTCATAGTTTTAACGACCTCGATTTATTTACATACATAATATCCAATTCTTGATAACAATTTATTAAATAAAGTGTACGGTAAATGCTAAGAATATCCAGTTGACTTCCCAGCGTATGTGTGATCCCTTTACGTGTGTGGCGACTTTCAAAAAGGTAAATTAAAATCACAATAATTTAGTAATTAACTTAGTATCACAGTTCCTTATAATACCAATAAGCTTACGTTAAAGCCTTTCAAGTTACCTACAGTGTACGTAGTTACTGTGACGACCTGATGAACTCTTCTAAGAATTCAAACAACGCTACGATTTGTTTACTTTTATTATAACTGCTGAATGTCTTTACATTTTCCCGATTAAATTATCACTTTTTTTAAATCCTGTTACAAAATATTTGATACCTCGTTCTAATGCATAGAAAAGAAAGAGAAGCGCGATGACACAACGCTGGTAATTTATTGCAAAATATGACGCAATTATTTAATTACAAAACATCAATTGTTTGGACTAAAAAACTTAAACACTAGTATTTTAGTATGTTGCTTATGATTTTTATTGTAAAAAGAAAGCTTTTACAGGTATCTTCATGATTATTTTCTATCGTATCAAATTAGTTGTATTATGTTTTCAACACACTATCTACCTAGCATATATCCTGAAGAATTTCATATATTTTTCTGATTTTGTTTACTGTAGTCGATCATGTATGTTATTGTTTCTAAAACTTGCGTTTTTTGTGTTTAGGTCCTGTAAGCCCCTTAAGCTACGCTTGCCGTGGTTGGTCAGTGGATGGGTGAACATCCTTACATATCAAGACCCCTCCATGCCTCGGAAAAGCCGTTAGTCCTGACTGTCGCTCGTGGATCTTTAGCAGTCGATACGGCTCGTTAGAAGCCCGAATTAGGCTGGAAGCCGACCCCAACATAGTGAGGAAAAGTACATAATGTATTTTTTTTTTTAATTTACAGTCACATTATGGACGTTCGAAAATCAAAATCCGTGAAAACTCGACAAAAACAAAAGAAAAACGAGACATTCTTCAAAAAGTCTTACAACATTGCAATTGCAACAACCATTTAGGTATTCTATAATCTACATAAACCCGGTATGCCGCCATCACAAAATAAGTTTCCCATATCTGAGCCGGCCATTCACAAATCCATTTTTTTTCCCGCGTAAAGTAGGTTCAAAGCCCGGGAAAGTGACGGATGCTTTCACGCCTTATCCGCTCTTGAATGAAACCTTTTTACTCAAATCCAACTATTTCAGTCCCACGATTATTATTTTATGGTAAATTATGAGACAATCAATAAAACGTTTATAGGAAAATAATGCGAGACAATGGAATGAATTTTGCCCTTGAATCAGTTCAGGTTTGAAGGTCATTGATTGGTATTAAATATTTATCGATATATTTCTTCTAGTTTAATTCAACCTGCCTTGTGTAACTAATAAAAAGTTCAGTTTATTTTGGTTTATAGACCTACTAACTGCGCCCCGCGGTTTCACCCGCGTAAGTATTGATCCCATGGGAATATCGGGATAAAAAGTAGCCTATATGCTAATCCAGGGTGTCAGCTACCTTCAAACAAAATTTTATCTAAATTGGTCGAGCCTTTTGAGCGTGAAGAAGTAACAAAAATATAAACATACGCACACACACTCACAAACTTTCGCCTGTACAATATTAGTGTGATTTCAAGGAAAAATTGTAGATTTGATAACTTAAATAGCAATAACACTTAACGTAATAATTAACGTATCCATAGATATTTTGTTGTTGTAGTAAATACTCTTCCTTTGAATTCCATACTTTTACGTGCTGCCTTTACCTATTGACGAAAATAAAGCGATTCAAAATAAGATAAGATAATGCTTTATTTCTCACCACAATATATATGTACAGACGCCAGCACATCAAGCTACCCGAAACTGTCAAATTTTCCCAATCAACTTTGAGCCTTATGCTTTAGGGATAAAGTTGAAAATCTATTAAAGAAATTTGACAGATTGTAATAGCTTGATGTGCTGGCGTCTGTACATCAAAAGATCAAGAACAATACATAATAGTTTAAATTATACTGTGGGAGACTGGCGCCTAAGCTAGGCGTAAGGCCTGTATTTCAGGACACCAGGTCTGCACCCCTACAGAAGCAGTTAGATTCAAATCAGATTATGCACTCGCACACGAATGCGGTAAGTTAAAAAAAGCAAAGAGAAAACAAATACATATACAGAATACACAATTGATTAATCATAATCAGGGCGAGCGAAGCGAGCCCTGCTATATCCCACAACCTGAGCATTTTGTGGTACACTTCACGGAAAAACTATTACGCCTATTGATTTGTGCTTTAACATAATAATTTCTATTTATATGTAGATGTGTTATCAGTAAAAAAAATAATAATTTAAATTACGAAAAAAAATATTAAAAAAAAACTGCCTTAAAGATTATTACCACGCAGAAAAACGAGGCGAGCCCTCACAAAGCTCTGCTTTTAGCTAGTTTATAATTATTTTAGGGTTAGTATTTATGTGTGTGGGTTACGATGTGTGCGCGCTTGTATGAGGGTGTGGATGCGAGGTGTTTGAAAAAATTAAAAAGCTCTATGTTACCTCTATGAATATTCCTTAACTATTGCAGTGGTGGCCCAGTAGGAATGACCGCGACGTACGAGTTGCAGGTCGGGGGTTCGAACCCAAGCAGACACTTTACTTTGTGTAAAATATTTCATCACAACTGCTCTCAAAACGGTGAAGGAAACCATCGTGAGGAAACCGGCATGTCCTAAAACCAAAAATTCGAAGACACGTGACCTCTACCAACCCGCACTGGCCGGCTGTGCAATTTTAAAACCTAGCAACTGACATTAAAAATAAAATCGTTGTTTTTGCATAAACCTAGCAACTGACATTAAAAATAATTTATTTTTTAAAAAGATTTTATTTTTTAATGTCAGTTGCTAGGTTTTGAAATTGCACAGCCGTGGGCACGCGTGGTGGTTTACGACCCATTCCTTCTCACAGAGATGAGGCATGTGTCCCAGCAGTGGGAACATTACCTATAGGCTGATTATCCACTGCGTAAAGTAAATAAAAGCACTGGGTAAGTCCTATTTAATTCAATGATCTATTTAAAAGATGTTATCTGTAGAACAAATCGCGAAGTAACTACCCACTTACGTTCTAAATAAATGTTTATTTCATTCCGTAAACACTGCCACGCGAACTGCTAATTAACTTCGTATCAAATGTATATTAATATGACTTTAATATAAATATCATGAACTTCGTTAATAAAAACACTTTGAATTAATGTTTTGATTATGAATTTAATGTGTGACCTCACCCGAATTGCGTAACACTTTCAATCGACGGATTTTAAGAGAAATTCTTTTCCATTGCTTCTTAATACATTTGAAAAATTCCTGTGCTCGACAACGTAAATGACGCAATGTACATTATGTTGTTGAACAGTCAAAATTGTCATTGTAAAGTGCGTTTCACGAAAGAATTCCCTTCGCCATAATGTTGGCACCATTGCTTTTCATTGAAGAATTGTTTTACCTTCAATTTAAAGCAATGGTGCCAACATTACGGCGAAGGGAATTCTTTCGTGAAACGCACTTTACGTGTGTTAAGGCAATTAACCCGCCGGTTTACGAACCCGTTAAAGAGGTATGAGGTTGCAGGTTCACAACCTGTCAGAAACCAGCCCCTAATTGCGTAACACACAAGTAGCAATGGCTTTCATTTTGACAATTTAATAATATTCATTGCGTTATTTACGTTGTTGAGCAGACAAATTTTTCAAACATAAAAAGCAATGGATTAGCAATATCCTTCAAAATTATTCAAACTGTGATTGATAGTGTGTTACGTAGTTAGGGTAAAGCATTTCTGAAAATTCTATGATATTTGTAAATTAGTCATCGTCACCACTAATTCACAGTCAGGGAAAACCTTGACATCGTCAACACGTCGAAAGTTGCAGTTAGCCATGCGTGATGATGAATGGTCCTTCTCCGTATGAGAAAAGATCATTGCTCTTGCTAGTAAACTAATGTATAATAATAATAATAAAATCCTTTATTTGCTGACCGCATTAAGGCTCCTTCAAACAGGCGCGACACGCGATAAAATCGCGCGCGACACAAAGGCACCGCAAGTCGCGCAACGAGCGGTGCTTTTGTGTCGCGCGCGATCATGTCGCGCAGACAAAAATTGCTGAAAAATCCTTCACCAATGGGATTTGATACGATTAACTTAACAGTTAACTGTCCATTATGATTCATAATGTTATCCTTTTATGGTTCTGCCAAAGTGGCCTTTTTAGGCCTCCAGGATTCATGTTTCCAATAAGTGACATACCTGTTCATCTGGAGGTCAGCAGTACAGACAGACACTAACATTTTTAAAATTACTGCCATTGTTATTTCTATTTTACAACTACGGACCGTTGTGTTGAACAAAAGTCTAAGCCGTCACAGGTACCAAGCCCTGAATATAGTTGTAGACAATAAGTAATGAGTTCGGAGAAATTTAAAAAGATTAACTTTTACTGGGTACCGGGGTGGAGCTTAGCCAGCGTGGTCTTTTATTTTATGAACCATTGAACCAACAATTAGCTACCTATATAAAGAGGATACTTACTTAGTTGCCAAATTTTCGTCACCCCTGGCTGGAGGCTTTGAGATCTCTCAAGGCAGCCGCAGGATTGTCCGGTTAAGTAGTCACGACCTCTCAAGGTCAACTACGAGATGCCCTATTCAAAAAAAAAATTAATAATAATAATATTCGTCAGTACCTACACTTTGGTTCCATGTTGTGTGTGGTTGTTGCTCTCATTGATTGTCAATCAGTTGTTCTGGCCTAATTAAGGCTCCTACAAACAGGCGCGACACGCGATATAATCGCGCGCGACACAAAGGCACCGCTCGTTCCGCGACTTGCGGTGCCTTTGTGTCGCGTGTCGTGTCGCGCCTGTTTGAAGGAGCCTTTACTGTGTGTGAACTAAATCAAATAGCGCCTGAGTATTTGTTTGATATAATCAACATTGAATTTAAGAATAATTCACTTCAAATACCTACGTGTCGTATTCACGTATAGGGAAACCTATAACATACTTTCTTTTTTCATCACTCACCAAAAAGGAAGATTCCTGATCAAGAATTGACAAGTGATTGCCATAACCATACATACCACAGTGAAGAATCCAGTAACAAACGTTCCAAAATATTCAAAAGGAAACCTATTAAACATTTCACTGTTACATCAGGTCCTGATCCGTGTTTTGTATCAAGCAAAGACTCTAACTCAGCCAAAAAGGATTCAGCGGGATTGTCCGAAAGGGTTACCCCTGGCCCGGAACATAAAGGGCTAAGGAAGGAACACGAGTGGGTTTTAGTCAGTAAGAGTCTGACACTCCCTTCCGCTCCACCCAGAGCGGGAGGGGTCATTTGATGATTTCCCATACTAAGAAAAAAAAAGCCAAAAAGGATAACGTGAACAAAGTTTCAAGTGACTGAAATAAAAACTCGTGATGCAGGAACACAAACCGAGGAAAAGTATCAGCTTCCAATAATAGCGACAATGGAGTTGACTATCTCCCAACTTTGCGAGAAGATTAAATCGTTGGAAGAACAAATCAAATCAAATTCACAGCTAGAGGAAACGATTGACAATGATGTTTTTTACTACCCATCCACGGACTAACCGCGGCAAGTGTAGCTTAACCTGATCGATCGGCCCATGCGGCTGTTATTACCAAATTACAAACCCGCACATTGTTACTGAGAGTGTGTTACACAATTAGACATTGTTTTGTACACACGCCAGCACATCAAGCTACTGCTATCTGTAAAATTTCTTTAATAGATTTTCAACTTTATCGCTAAAGCATAAGCTTCAAGGTTGATTGGGAAAATTTGACAGTTTCGGGTAGCTTGATGTGCTGGCGTCTGTACCTACATACCTACAGGCAACAGGAAACTAGTGTCACCACATTTTCCCTAATGCAAACCTTTTTGATTTAACGAGAATCATATTTATTCCATTTTCCATTCCATTGTCCATTTGATATGGCATAGATAAGTACCTACCTAAAAGCCATAATAAAGATTGAAAAGAAAACGAAACGTGTTCTTTATTTAAAAAATGCAAAACATACTTTTTACCGTTTCGATTAGATAAAGGGTCGTTTCCGCTAACGAGGATTAATAAACTAAAGTCTTGTACTAAATAATAATTTAAAAAACAAATTATTTACGGAAAGTTTTTATAAAAGACTCGGGTTTTACCTACTTTTAGTAAATTATCATATGAATAAATACCAAACAATTAATTAATTATAATGTTTCGATTATACCCTTTAACGGTAGATACTTATAAAAGACTTACTTTTAATTAATATTAATAATACGCGGATAATCTTTTAAATCGACGGATTATTAATCTAATGATTGATGACACCTATTAAGGTATAAGTACTAAGTACTGTTAGTTATTCTGTGGTACAGACGCGAGCACATCAACCTACTACAATCTGTCAGATTTCTTTAATAAATTTTCAACTTTATTGCTAAAGCATAAGGTTCAAAATTGATTGGGAAAATTTGACAGTTTCGGGTAGGTTGATGTGCTGGCGTCCGTACAAGGTGGCTAATTAGTCGATTCGCAAGAATGTATCACAAAATGTATCCAGAAACGGGCGAGTCGTCACTTTTATTTTTCTATAGGCAACTCACACGAAGTTAATGTATTTGTGGACATGTATCCATGGTCAAGAATAAATTAAAAAAAATGTGTTTGTGGGCGAGTCGACAACTCCAGATAAATATGTAAGTATTAGGCAATCGGCACATTGTGAATGTGCGTTACATTCAATAAAGTATAGAAAAAAAGACCCTAGCGGCCTAGCGCACAGAAGTGATAAGAGTTACCTTTTCTTAACTTCATTCAATAAGGTATTTTTTTTAGTTACATTGACGGAACCTTGTGCGACACCGCAGCTCCAGTCAGTCAGAAATCTTACAAATGATAATTATCTTCCACACAACGCTCATTTTACGGGTACCTACATAACATAACACAGGTACATCTACGCATATTGGAAGGACACTTTGAAACAATAGTTTAGACGGGCATTGTCTCCCAAACTTTACCTGCGGTGACGGTGACGCCGTCTGACACCTATGTTTTGTACGCGGTATTATGTTAGCCATGGTTTAATACATACTAAGTATTTGCTATCAAGAGCACACAGTGAGCAAGAGTGTCTTCCAGTAGCGAAGGGTCAATTTTTGTAATAGGTAAGCCGGAGTACAGTACCCGGCGATAAATATTGCACATCGACCTTTACCTTTTTTGTATTTTATAAAAAGAATAAAAATAATTATCAAAAGAAGCAAATCATAATTGTTTTAACAGCTCCTAATAGATACCGGACTGTTTGTATTTCGTGGGACAGAGATAACGCTCTACGAAGCCGAAATTAGCCGATTGTCTCTTTCCAAAGGTCGACGTCCAATATTTATCGCCGGGTACTGTACCAAATTTCATGTAAATCGGTTCAGCGGTTTAAGCGTGAAGAGGTAACAGACAGACAGACAGACACACTTTCGCATTTATAATATGGATAGGCACATAAAAGGCACTATTGAAAGTCAAAAATTACATTAAAAAAATACTAATACTAAAAAAAAACTAGTAAGTAGTAGATGCGCAGATATTTTTCTTACAAAGCTGTGGGTAACAAGAAAAAGTTAGGGTACTATTACATATCGTTTCTCGATAGCAAGTCAATAGCAATTAGTCATTGTTATGCACTTGTCAGCGATTTGTTGTTGCTAATGGAACTTGAATACTCATTAACTAGATTATGGTGTTAGATTATGGCTATTTGTTTTGCTTTTTTGACGTGACAACGTCTAATAAATCGATGAAGCTGGCGGCACACACGAAAAAACATGACTCATGTAGCGTTACCTCGCGGCCTTGCTCTGCGTTGCTTGCGTTGCCTTGCGTTGCTGCCGCGCGCGCTGCCGAATCGGCCTCCGCGTTCGGCAATTTCATTAATGTTTTGTTATGACGTTATCACGTTAAACTATCGTCCGTAAACCGACTTTACAGACAACCAATTTTTTTTTTCTTTTTCTTGGCACTGTAATATCTCGCACGCCGAAGGCTTGAAGGGTTGGTACTTTGGTAGATGTCACATGTCCTCGATTTTTTTGTTTCTAGGACATGCCGGTTTCCTCACGATGTTTTCCTTCACCGCTTTGAGAGCAGTGGTGATAAAATGATTTACACAAAGTAAAGCGCCTGCCTGGGTATCGAACCTATATATGAAGTCGCGGCCGTTTCCATTAGGCCACCACTGCTTAAAGTCGAAGCATTTCAAACTAGCAGCGCCCCGCGGTTTCACCCGCATAAGTGTCGATCCCATAAGAATATCGGGATAAAAAGTATCCTATGTGTTAATTTCGGTTATAAACTATCTGTGTGCCAAATTTCATCCAAATCCGTCCAGCCGTTTGTGCGTGAAGAAGTAACAAACATACAAACACACTCACAAATTTTCGCCTTTATAATAAGTACTAGCAGCGCCGCGCGGTTTCACCCGCATAATTGTCGATCCCATGGGAATATTAGGATAAAAAGTGCCTATGTGTTAATCCAGGGTGTAAGCTACCTCCATACCAAATTTTATCAAAATTGGCTTAGCCGTTTGTGCGTAAAGAAGTAACAAACATGTAAACACAAACACTCACAAACTTTCGCTTTTATAATATTAATGTGATTAGTGTGATGGGATTTTTAACATAACTGGCTAAATGTGGGTAGGTATAGGTAAAGTGAACCTGCGTGTCCTGTCGTCTGCACATTACAGGAACTGATGGACGCTAGTGATGGCGGCAAAGACAGCCGAATTCTTGGCCGAATTCATTTATATTGCGCCATCGAAGAAGATACAGTACCCGGCGATAAATATTGCACATCGACCTTTGGAAATTGGTGTATTTTATACAAAGAATAAAAATAATTATCAAAAGAAGCAATTCATAATTGTTTTAACAGCTCCTAATAGATACCGGACTGTTTGTATTTCGTGCGACAGAGATAACGCTCTACAAAGCCGAAATTAGCCGATTGTCTCTTTCTAAAAGGTCGATGTGCAATATTTATCGCCGGGTACGTAGGTGCACCTCTACCTAACCCTTCTGTGAATATAGGCGTGATGGTATGATAATATCAGTTGTCTTCACTCATGGGATATACCTACAACATAATATGGGTGTAATTACTCAATTAATAAATATGGAATAGAATATTACCTAGTTATTGCTGTTGCAGGTGCTACTAATAAAGTTGGTCAAAATTAAAAAAAAATAAGTAAGACACAACAACATTTAAAGTTGCATGTGATTTTTTTTAGTCTTAAATTCTCAATAAAAACCGAGTTTAAAAACAAATAATTTTGTGTGAAACAATTTTTGAAGCCGCGTGGTGTTTTTTTTTTCATAAATAGCATAATACAAAAATAAAACGCACCGCTTACAACTTTACAACCTGCCAGTAACGGTCACTATACATTGTCAGGTATTTTTTTTTTTATCTCAAGGGTCCCATTCATCCGCTATTGGGTATAAATGTTTGTTTACAAAAATCATGCGAAGACGGTGTGATAATTACCTTCTAAGTTCCCGAATATTAGTCTGCATGAAACTGCCTAGAGCTCAAAATGTCAATCTAAAGTGATTTTTCCTCAAAGAAATTTTAAAATCTCTAGTCTAACACAAAAAACTCGCGAAAACTCACAAATAATGAAGAAAAAACTTTACAAAACAGTAAAATAACAAATATTGTAAAGCAAAAAAATATTCAAATTACTTACAATACATTTATATCTCCTTAAATCTATTCTTATCCCAATTAAGTACTTCTTCAAATTAAATCTCGGTAATAATAATATTTATTCGAGATTTGTGTAGTATTGCCATCCGTCCGCGTTATCTCGGACATGTCCTAATTTTCGCTCGACCTCGGCTTGACTGGGGACGCGCGACAACACCGCATTTCGGATGCAAAAAAGTTACGATCTTAAATTCTCCATCTAAATAACGAAGACACCCGAACGGCCAGCACCTAACTGCTATCTCAGCGTAACATTCTGGCGTACTTTTAAAAAGTTGCTGAAAAACTTACAGTAAAATTTTCTTCGTAAAACTTCAGAACCGACAGATAAATAGAGTGTAGGTATCCGAAAAGTATATATTGTGAAGGAGGCGTCACATGTGTGTAGGTATTCGAGTAATGTGACACATGTGTGGTGGCGGAGCGGGCGCGCGGGGGGAGGCGTGCTCGCGTCGCACGTACGTGTGTGTGTGCCGGGGCGGGGCCGGGCCCGCCCCACACCGGCGCGGGCGGCCAGTGCCCGCCGACCGCACGCCGAGCCGATATTCGGCATTCGCGCGACACCGCCGCACCGCGCGCTCGTCTCCACAGTTCACTTCGCGTTCGCGAGCCACCCGTGACACACGTACGTGCCGTCCTCGCTCCCGTCGCCACCCTCGACGACAACGCGCAGCCACAGCGACGCAAACTGTGTAGTGCTACCAAACTTTTCGGTGACTCAGTGCTTACGAACAAAACTGTTGTTAAAAAAAAATCTGTGTGAACTCAAACGGAATAGTGCAATGCGAAGATTGCGGTCCGGCGGGAAGGCGATTCTTTGAGCGAAGAAAGGGTTGGGGAGTGCGGGGTGCGAAGCGGGCGGAGGGCGGCGCGAAGGCGCGCACGCGCCCGCTGCTGGACCGCGCCGCGGCTCCAACACACGCGTTGACACCGGCGCGCGCGATGGACGACAAGCCAACCGCCGTCGGCGGCGAAGAACATTACAGTCTGCGCTGGAACAACCACCAGGCGCACCTGCTCCGGTCCTTTGAAGCGCTGCTGCATGCTGAGACCCTAGTGGATGTGACGCTGGTGTGCGCCGAGCGCCGTGTACGCGCTCATAAGGTGCTGCTGGGCGCTTGCAGTCCACTGTTTCGCCGGATATTTAGCGAGAATCCGTGCAAACACCCGGTGATCGTTTTGAAGGACTTCCAAGGATGGGAGGTGCAAGCAGTTGTAGACTTTATGTATCGTGGAGAGGTGTCTGTGGCACAGGAGCAGCTCGGAACTGTGATCCGCGCTGGAGAGTCGCTTCAGGTTCGAGGCCTAGCTGATC
Organism: Luperina testacea; assembly: GCA_927399505.1. Lineage (NCBI taxonomy): Eukaryota > Metazoa > Arthropoda > Insecta > Lepidoptera > Noctuidae > Luperina > Luperina testacea. Next base: position 5,209,551 of record OV656774.1, read on the forward strand.
AGGACCGTGAGGAGCATGCGAGGTCTCCGCCTGCGACGCCGTTGGCGCGGAGCCCGGTGCAGACGACACCGCCGGCACCCTCACCACCAGTGAGCCCAGCGAGTCCTCAGCCGCGACGAAAGCAGGCCCGGCCTCGTCGTCGCTCAGGAGAATCCGATACGCCAGAGAACTTGTCGATGCGCCGTTCTCCGAGTGGAGGCCTGAAGGCAGTGCGTCTATCGAGGCCACGCTCACCACCGAAGCAAGAGCAGGAGGAGCCAGAGGCAGAGGTGCCGCCGCCGCCACGTATGTTCGCGCCGCACCAAGACATGTTCCCACCAGTACCAGCCGCCGTCTCCGCGATGTCATTAACACCACCGCACAGTAAGTACATAATGATAATTATTTAATTTTATATCCGAAATAATCAACAATATTTTTCTAAGTTACAACATTAGGAACCACTGCCAATTTTACCAAGACTTTTAAACAAATATTTCAAAAGTTATTATTTTCGGATTAGGACGACAACATTTTTGGAATTTAAAAAAGATATATATTTTAGCAGTTGATTATTTTATTTATTCAAACATACTTGATTACTTTAAAATGCATGTTAACAAGTGGGTAGCTGCACAAAATCATCGTGTATGTCAAAAAACAAAGGTCGATCATACCAATGCCGTCATGGACCAACAGTTACTAAGTAAACAAATTTAGTGGTAAAAACTGACCTCGATCACTCATTGCCAACATCTCCAAAACCAATCTGAAGATGTTTTTTGCCCACAACGTATTTGCACCATATTTTAATCAAGTATATGCAATCGACCTCAAAAGTGTTTACTAAAGAGACTTGATGATATTATCAATAAATTATAATCATACAAGTTCAGATCTGAAGTGCTTCCCAATAATATTCTTGTAATATTTTCTAATTAGAATCTAAAGAGATGTGATCTATGAAACGAACGCTTATTCGGAGCGGTCGCGGTCGATGTGAATAAATCTCAAAGTCTAATTAAACTCGAATCATCAAAGGATCCGTTATCGTTGAAGGCTTATCGATTTTATAAATCGCATACAGGTTACCGGTGATTCGATTAGCGACCGATACAGAGTGTTAACCGGAACGGTTCACAGATAAATTAAGATCACCTATTCATACGTCGGGTGCATTATCTCTAAGATCGCGTGAAAGGTTTTAACTTTATAAAGTCCATTAAGTGAGCATGTCGCAAACATTCGCCGTAAAATATCATTATAAATGGACGCTGGTGCTCGATTCTCGAGCCATGATCGTGTATGATACCTATAAAGGTGTGTCAGTGTAAATTTTACACCTCAATAATTATTGCTTGTGGGTCTCCTTATGCGTATAAAAGAGGAAGCAATTCCAGCAGTCATCTTGTTTTACGAGCCCTTTTCGATTTCTAAACTTGTTTATGGTGGAAATTCTCTGATTGTCATAATCTAATTTAGGAATTGGATTTTAATCCTGGCCGATCATTTCTGTTTATTGTTGTTATAGATTTTATAGTCTGCTATATAAATATTGAAGGTTGGATTTACTGAACGCGAAGTATAAAGATTTTGATGATTTATGTTATCTGAAAACACACTTTTCGAAATGCAAACTGAGAAATATTTTGAGAGCAGCTAAATTTATTCTCGGCGTAGAGACATTAATTTGGTCAATTAAAGTTGAGTGCCCAATCTATTTGAAGGCACAGTCATAAATTACAGTTCTAATATATTTTACACATCGGACCGTAGAGGCTCAGGTTGAAATTAGTCCAAGGAGTGGTTTTATACGTCAATTTTGTTTTATTGTTTCCTCAGTTTCGCGTATGTGCCGAGTGCTTGATTGCGCCATAATAGTCGTAGGTTGTAATGAAGGGGTGCACGCACTCGGCTCTCGCCGCCGACTTGCGTGGGGATACTAAACGCAAGGGGAGTTTGAACGTTTCCGCACTTGTCATTCCGTTTCGAAAATCAAATTTCAAATTGCCCCAACTTAAAATGTTTGGTCGTGTTTACATTTTTCGTTACTGGCAATTCGAATGTTCTGTAGACAATGCTTTTTCGTTTTGTTGCTTCGTTTTTTATTGACCAGCCGAATTTAGCGAAGAAAGGTTTTTTTGTTCGGGTAATTTTTAAGTGGACAGCTTCTGTGGCGGTTTATTGCAGATGTACATTTTATTGTATCCATCTCCGTATGTGATGAGCTTGATTACAGTTAATGGTGGTGCGTAAATGTAATGAGGGGTTGGCAGGACTGCTGGCAATCACGGAGCGTCGGCGAGCCTTCCTGATTGGACTCGAGCAAATCCAAATTTTCTGGCTTATTCTTTCATTACTGTTTTATTGCTATATGATTTGAAGTAATATAATATTCAATTTCAAAAGCATAATCGTGAAACTAATGTGACAAGAACCCTTTTTACCTCTTGTATTGTTTATTTGTAAAATACTTAAGGTTTCGAATAAGACTTTTTTTTAAGCCTTACGGCTTAGTACGTCTAATAGGTACTGGGAATAGGTAAATTACTCTAATAAGTTTGTAAAATACAAAAAAAGGCTTTTACCCTAATTTCCAAATCGTTGTAGATATAACCTTACTAAAAAGAAATGCTTTCAAAGCCCTAGCGAGATGAGTAAACAAACATTCGGGCTGAAAATTGTCATTAAATTTAACAACCTCGTCAACTTTTTGGCCTAGGACTTATAATGTAGAAGAACGTCATAAGGAGAGTTTTTGTTTCCACTGTGATTCTGTTTACGCTGTATTCAACAAAAGAAGAGATGAACTTTAATAACGTGAAGACGCAGGAAAATATTATCTAGTAAGAAGGTGCCTATCACAATCACACATAAGAGTACTATTATATTCCATTGTTTTCAAGATAGGTACTCACTAACTGAACCGGTTTGAAAATGTCTCACTTACTTGATATTATCACGCCAACCCAAAAAAAAAAGCATAAATAAAATATACATTAAATGTAGGTATCTCCTATAAAGTTGATAAAAGAACTGATTAACTTTTCCAGCAAAATAGACATGATAAATTCGATGAATTTAAGCGCTACGGTGGAACATTACGTAAATATAAACATACATACATACATAGACTGCTAAAAACATAACCCTTCCTTCTGGCTTCGCCATAGTCGGGTTAAAAGATCTTCAACAAGATACCCTAGTGACAAATCAATGGCAAAATATCTCTCACAGTATCAATTTTTCCTCTAAATATCCACAATGTGATAAGTAATTTGTTTACATTAATTCACCACCTGACACGCGAGGTTTTACATCAGGTACACGACCTTCAAGGGTGGTAAAAAAAAGAGAGAAAAAACTGCGCAGGCGACGACATTGGCACGAAGCGCTAGATACCGAGCGCACACGCAAGGGCGAGTACGGTCACTATGCGTCACTGCGGTACGGGACAATCTGTTTATGTCATTTGTACTTCGGTGGTACTTGTCAGTCACACTGAGTAATAAGTATAACGTTGCTAGGTTAGCAGTATTTTCTCGTAAAATGTTTCATGAAAGGGTTATTCGGTCTGTTGATCTTAACGCGTAGGGCCGATCCAGTTTAGAGATTAACTTTCCGCGCAATCTTAGTTCAATTGAACTGAGATAAGTATGAAAGATCAGTTACAACTGATACAAGCTTTTAAGTACAAATGTATGTCATCATTATTACTTACTAGCAGCTCCCCGCGGTTTCACCCGCATAAGTGTCGATTCCGTTAGAATATCGGAATAAAAACTATCGCATGTCCTTTTCCGGGACTCAAATTATCTCTATACCAAATTTCATCTAAGTCGGTTCAGCGGTTTAAGCGTGAGGAGGTAACAGACAGAAGACAGACAGACTTTCGTATTTATCGAGTATAATACTAGTATGGATTCCACGACTTAACAATTACGACATATCGCCTGTATTCCCCGAAGGGTTAGGCAGTCGGGTGTCTATAGAGCACCCAAATTACGCCAGTTATGTTTAAGTTTCTTGTAACCCCTATTACAAGAAACGTGCCATCACCCGAGCACAAATCCAGAGCTGCTACTGAGAGACAGGACTGCTACAGACAGCTGTGCTGCTGGAGAGTTTGTTGCGCCACTTCTTCTCCCCAGCGAAAGCACTAGGAAGTGATGAAGGGCGGGCCTTTTGTGGACTGTCTTTTGTAATTTTGACGTTCGAAAAGTGCTGATTCTCAGCCTAGTTTGAATAAATGACTTCTGATTTTGATTGAGAAATTCCTCACGTCATATAGCTTTCATGATATTTCCTCAATAAGAGAAAGTTAGTATAGATTCAGCGTAAATGAAGCTGAACTTCTGATGTCATAATTTATGAGCATATATAAAATACGTAATAATGACAAGCGTATGCGCGTCCTAAACGTTACACGATCATTAGTGAGAATTACTGTCAGTTTCTAATTAGTCATCCTGTCTGTTCCAGCAAATAAATTATAATGTTTCAATAAATTACTATTGACACACTGTAGGATGTACACAAATTAATTAGTAGTCATAATTTGAACACCTGGGCGAGCTACCTCATTAATGGATGCTGCCAATCAAAAACACTGTTACTAGAAATTCAAAACACAAACTCAAAGCATTTGTTTCAATTAAACGCTTTACAGGCACACTTTTAGATTGTCAAAGAAGTCGGTCATTCAGGAAGGTGAAGCTAGTTGCCCATTCCAAAGCGTAGTAGGTTCCTATGGAGAAGAACGGATAAGAAACTCCACGGACAAAGACATTGGTACAATTCAAATATCAATTTTATTATTTACTAGTAGCGCCCCGCGGTTTTTCCCGCATAAGTGTCGATCCTGTAATAATATCGGGATAAAAAGTATCCTATGTTTTATTCTGATGTATAAGCTATATTACTGTAAAGTTTCGTCAAAATCGGTTCAGTAGTTTTTGCGTGAAAGAGTAACAAACATTCATCCATCCATCCATCAATCCATCTATCCTCACAAACTTTCGCATTTATAATATTAGTAGGATAGGATTACTATATTACTGTTCCTCTTTTAAATAAGTTATGAAATAGGTATAGCCTTACACCACCCGCCGGTTTATAAGTATCCTACTGGCGCAAAAAAAAAACATTGTGACGGAAAATCGGAATCGCTATGGCGAACTTTGAAAAACCTTTAAAATATTATGACAGTTAATTATGCTTTTAAATTATGAAAAAAAAAAACAAAGTTCAACTTTAAAAAGTAAATATTATCGCTTTAAGAAAAAAATACTTCGATTTGTCCTATTTAAAACCAAAAGGGTGTGCAACCTACAAAGGATGACAACGCGGCCTGCGCTCGCGCATTTACATTCAATCGACACCGCGTCTGCCCGGTGACCTACTTGTACATTACTTTTCAGGGTAAATGAAGTTTACTGTAAAAACCATAAAATACTGAAAAAAAAACTAGTTTTTCTTGAAAATAGAAGGCCATTTGTCATTTGTTATTATTGTTAGGTATCAAAGGAAGACTACGACTGTACGGCGACGAAGAAGACTGTTAAAACTATGTTTTTTTAACTTACTTTTTTACTTTAGACAAGCATTAAAAATAAATAACAGAATCACTCTCACTGCATAAAGATATGCAGTTTGCTCGCGCCCTAACTTCCCACAAATCTGACAAACAAACAAAAAAAATAACATAAGGGCCAAACAAAACATACAGACCTACATGTAAGAGTGTTTTTAAAATACACTTTTACACGCGCGCGAGAGATTCTATACAACTGTTTTAAAAAAAAATCGGGCTTTAAAAAAGGAATGCCAGCAAAAAGACTAAGATCAAAACTCGATCATTGCCCGAGGGGTGCCTTAGACAGCAAGTCTGACAGACTGTCTGGGTACAGCACCTGCCCGTCTGCTAGTCTGTTACTGACCTGGCACAACTAAGTAACCAAAATAAAAACCTGTTTTCTAATAAAAGATACGAAACTTTCCGCGTTTACGCCGTACGGCATTTCATACAAACTTTCAAGCACTTATTTTTCGAAATGAATGAACCGATTTTAATGAAACTTCATACGCACAAGCAGGATACAAAGATCTAAAAAGTTACTTAAGAACATTTTCGAAATGTCTTATTTAGAAAAAGATAACTGGAAATCTGTAACTATTGAAAATTTAAAATCGGTTTAATTTGGCTGTAACACTATTTTTCGAAAATGTTCTTAAGTAACTTTTTAGACCTTTGTGTAAAGGCTACTAGCGAGATGACGACTAATAGAGAGTATGGAAGGAAGAAAAAGACATGTTACGCCAACCCTAACTAAATTGGCATAAATAAATAAATAAGGGCAGCAGAATGATGATGATCAACGATGAAACTTGACTAAATTCGTCTACAACCTGCGGGGTAATTGCGTAATACACTATCAGTAGCAAATTACCAATAGGTTTCATTTTGACAGTTGAATAACATTCATTGCGTTATTTACGTTGTTGAGCAGACACATTTTACAAACATACGAAGCAATGGATTAGTGACATCCTTCAAAATAATTTGTATTACCATCGATAGTTTGTTAAGCAATTAGAGTGCTGTATAATAATCAAACCAGATAAATTAATTACCAATCATAAAAGTATATAGACCAATTAAAAAAGCAAACTCTAAAACCACAACATCCGCGTCAATTCCCATCAAAATAATGTTAAAGAACTCTCGTAAACGTTATCTTTACGTCGACCAATTGTTATAACTTTAAAACGCTATAAAAACTAGTAATAAAACGGACACACATTGCTAATCCTTCAATTATAATCACGTAACATATCTGCGTGTCGCGAGCGCATGCAATTAACATTCTAATCAAGCATTGTATTACTTGAGCTGAGCGAGCAAAAAAAGCGAGCAAGAGTGAACGTGGATTGTATGTTTTTGGTTTCCTATGTTAGTTTAATATTTTTGTCACCCGCACTGGAGGTCCACATTTTTATATTAAGATTTTCTAATGGTTAACGCAATAAGATGTTGCTACAAGAAGGGCTATTTTATCCATTACTTAGTAATTCGGTGAACTACCAATCATCTGCTACCAAGAAATTCATTCAACAATGAAAACATCTAGTAGCTTTGGAAATGAAAACAAAAGAATTAATTCATTACCAAGAAATCATATTGTTATTCTAACACTTCGAGAAAATGGCGGTTATGTTACAAAAAACGAGCCCAATTGATTCTTAGAGATAGGAATTATAACATCTAGCCTTGTATTCCCAGAAAGTGTAGACAGAAGTATATCGTGGTAAACCCACAAAGTCCCAGACAATAGGAGCCAAAAAACTAGGTACGGAAAATTTGCCATTAAAAAAAAAACCCTATAACCTTGCCCACTCTAGGGGGGGATTCTAACCTGCGAGGGATTCTGATATTCTAAACTGATTGGTCAACTCTTCACGTGACCAGAGGGCTGGCTTATTTTTGGGCCAAAGAATCAGCTTTGCCATACAACGTGGCAATGCTGCCAGTCTTTTGGGCACGTTTCCTGTTGACAGCGATGCGGATGAATTTTTTGATGCCCTTTGATTATTTTCCCTCCTTTTTATTTACTTGTACATATTATTACTACTAGCTAAAAGCAGAGCTTTGTGAGGGCTCGCGTCGTTTTTCTGCATGGTAATAATCTTTGAGGCAGTTTTTTTTAATTTTTTTTTTCGTAATTTAAATTATTATTTTTTTTACTGATAACACATCTACATATAAATAGAAATTATTATGTTAAAGCACAAATCAATAGGCGTAATAGTTTTTCCGTAAAGTGTACCACAAAATGCTCAGGTTGTGGGATATAGCAGGGCTCGCTTCGCTCGCCCTGATTAATATTGTAATTTATGTGTTTATATGGTGTAAATAAAAACAATACCTGCGGGGTAAATGCGTAACACACTAACAGTAGCAATGGATTTCAATTTGACAGTTCAACAGCATTCATTGCGTTATTAACATTGTTGAGCGGACAATTTTTTTTTTAACATAATGAAGCATAGGATTCAGATTGTAATTGATAATGTGTTACGCAATCAGGGTACAGAACCCCATGCTCAACAACTAGACCAACGAGAAAATCAGTGAAAGGAAACTGATTTTATTATTAAACCTTTTGATGCGGAACCCTAAAACTGATGTAAACTTTTTGCGGCGCCTCCGCTGTGCTACATGTTAATACATGTACGTGTTTAATTAATACATGATGATATATAGAACATACAAGCTACTGTAGGTCGAACAAATAAATTGAATTCACCAGATGGTTCGGTTGAAAAAATCATTGCACCATAAGGTATTTCGGACAGATTCAATTTTGATCAATAGGTATAAATAAAACAAAGTCGGATTGATTACACCATTTATAACTCAAGAACGGCTGGAGCGATTTTTATGATCTTTGATTTGTTGGGCTTGTCCCAACCCCGAATAGCAGAATATGAGAAAAAAACACAAAAAAAAGAAGATATGTAATTCATTTTCTCATAAGTAGGTACAGACGCCAGCACATCAATCAAGCAACCCGAAACTGTCAAATTTTCCCAATCAACTTTGAACCTTATGCTTTAGCGACAAAGTTGAAAATCTATTAAAGAAATTTGACAGATTGTAGTAGCTTGATGTGCGTCTGTACATTGATTCTAAGGCGGTACGAGGTTCGACGGGTCAGCTAATAGTAGATAATTTAATTATCTAAGTATGTCATTCATTTTTTTCTGTTTATGTTGTATTTCAAACTGAACACCGTCATTTGTTATTAGTTATTACATTTCTCATTTCCGCCAAAACACGGCAGAAAACTCTTCAAACAAATGAAAACTTCTGTTAAAACTATAATTTTCCAAAGCGAATAAAAAGCAATCTACTTACACTCGTTTTTAAACCTTATTGTAGAGCGTAACAGACACAATTTAAATGAACAGAAAACAATAAACATTTTAAGACTTCCGAAATGAAGTATTAAAAAACTATGTCCTAGTCGTAGTGATTTTAAAGCCCATTCGTGCTAAACAAAAGTAAACAATACTGAACAATAATTAGCCAGAATCTAACAAACAGCAACACCTAAAACCAGCAACAAATTCACCTAAAAACATAACCTAAAAGCACAAAAGTACAATCTAACAATAATTTACGTGTACATTTCTATCAGGCACAATTTATTCAGCAAGTGACCACGTCGTGAAAGGTGCGAGTTGTCGCAACGACACACGGCCACACGACCGACTTGAATAAGTGATATCGCGAATTTCAATTCGCGTTTACATGTAAAGGCTGTTTTACTAGTGCGCTCTAGTTTCGAGAAAAATAGGTGCACTAGAATGGAGTATAGCTGTAAAAGATTTGAAGATACTTCATGAGATAAGGCTGGATTATACTGGGTTTGGAAAGTGTTTTTTGTCAAGTCCAAATCTATTATTAATAATAGATAAAGCTAGTTTGTTTTTTTTTTGTTTGTTTATTTGAACGCGCTAATCTGTGGAACTACCTGTCAGATTTGATTATTATTTTTGCATTCGATAGCCCAATTCTCGAAGAAGGCTATAGGCTATTTAACATCACGGTAGGTCCCATAGGAGCTGCGATGGGATAGGTCAGGGGAACAAGAATTCAGATGAAGTCGCGGGCAGAAGCTAGTCCATTTATAAAATTTGCTTAATGCGGTAATACAAAGTTAGTTACTAAATATTCTTGTGCGATGACACATTTCGCCATAATTTGGACACAGAATGTGGGTGAAAGGGGTTAGGTTTTGGGAAATAACAGAAAAATAGAACACAATATTTTTAGACTGACTCGTGGATAGCACAAGTTTAAACCTTAGTGGTTTTTTGGTTGCTATTTAATAGAAATAATCCTGTATTTTGTATAAATGATAAATAAATTAAAAAAAAATTAAAAAAAAAAGTTCAACTAAATTACGATGATGATGATCATAGTGACACGATTTCTTAGAACGTCAGTACAGAAGATAAGAATATTAAAATGTAAAGAGTTCCTTCTTATGTACCTCAGCATTCTTAGCTTTAAAATATCAAAATCCATACAAAAGCAAAACAGGCCTAACCAAAATACTTAATATATCCAACTTCGACCACAGAAACAGTTACACTTATGTTACCTTATGTTTCCTACATTCTTAGTCCTTGGTAGGTTAGCTACGTTAACAAGTGCATAACAACCGCACTATATCACAACGAATTTAATACCAAAGATAATATGCACCGGACACATAATTACAAACTTAATATATTAGCAATAAAACCGTTTAAAAGCCCGTGCGGACCAGATTAAAAATTTATGTATCACTTAAAAGGATATAGTCATTCTCTTATTAATTGATAATCATGAACAGTTAAGTAAGTAAATCTAAAAATTGTAAATAGGTGAAGATATTATGGATTTGGAAGTTGTATGGGAGAACTAAAGAAATGATGGGTGGGTTGACGGCTTGTAGATATGAATGGAAGAAGACATGCTGCGTTAATTCCAAAAATTGTAATAAACGAAGATGATAATGATGCTAAGGAAGCTAGAACTAAAACAGACGTAAATACTAAAGATAAACAAAGATTAATTTAAACGGTAAAAGGAAATAGAAACAGTAAAATCCCAATAGATATAATTTTAATTACATTACACTATTAATTCCTTTTTAATTAATTGAACGTTAAAAGGTATTAATAGTGCTAATGCTAATGAAGATAAGACTGGCTATCAACATCAAAATAAAAAAAAAACGAATGTTGATTCAATTGACTTTTGATTGATAACTCATAAAAAATAGCGCCAAAGCAGACTCATGTATACCGTGTAAAGTTAATAAGCATTTGTGTAAAACTAATACGATTTTTATTGACATCTTCAACGCATCATTCCAGGCATTCGACTTAAATGAATGTATGATATTCACATACATACATATTGACAACCCATTTACTATTGCACAGGTCTATCGTTAAAGTCACAAGTGGCGATTAAATCTATCGCATATTAGAATTCCTTAAACTAATTAGCAGAAGCTAATCAATTGGTTTATAGCAGTTCGGTAAAACTTAAAAGCTTAACGCGTAAATCAGTAAGTAATTTTTCGAAACATAAGACGAACTGTAGTGGTCTCTTGTTTATGCATATTGTTTTTGTCTGACGTGCGAAAATGAGGCATAAATTATAATTTAATTATTCTATGTTTGTGTTCGTCTTATGTGGCTACTAGTTATTCTCAACTTTAATTGGAAACTTTTACTGGGAAACTGAAAAAAAATTGTAAAATGTGAAGTATTTATTTTCTTGGAATAAAAGTCAAATAAAGACTGGGTAGTAGACAAACAAAATCTATCATATCATTATTACGTGTAATATGAAGACCAAAAAATTTTCATAAAATGAATAGTGGACACAATACATTGTTTATTAGCAACACAATTATTGTATAATGCCTACGTACGAGCACACTGACGTCAAACACTTATTACGCATAGTACATATAGATGACATATAGCTTAACCACACTACGATTATGACGTCAAGGTATATGCAAATCATTTATATGAAAAAAGATTAATAAAATTCAAGTAAGGCTAATGACACCTTGCAACCGTTATAATTATGCCGAACTCGTAAATCTTATATCTGTTATTCTCTTTAATAAATGTTTTCTCTTTAGAATGATTCCTATAATCTAGAATTTAAAAACACTAACAGTTGAAAAATATAACTATGAAGCTTGGTGTCCCCCAGGGACCTAGACCCAGTTCGGAAATTAGCAAGAATCGGAAAAGCGATTGCGATTAAAGATGAGACAACGAAGACTTGTTTACTATTTTGTTGTGAGGTCAGAAACTACATAATATGAGAGCCAAATTGCACCAACTTAGGATTAGGTACTGGTATTTTCTGCTTTCAACCCTAGAAGATTAGAACGAAGGAAAGTAATATTCATTTATTGCCTAAAACAGACATGAATGTCATGCCTCCTCTGCTCTGATGCGGTTACGGCTTTTGAGTTCAGCTACTTTAGAAAAGTCGTAACCAAGGGCACGTACTCAAACATTTAAGATTATTGTTTTACGAGTACAATGCTTAATCGTTTCCTGCGCAATAAGATAATATAGTTTTTAATTTTCATGATCAGCAATCAATAATTACCGTCATTTGTACTAATGCATTAAATATCCTCCTTCGTAGTCGGAAATACGATCGCTTTACCTTTTCCTCATTTAAAAATACTTGCTATGTAGTATGTACGTACGAAAGTGAGTTATTCATTCATTGGTACGCACACATACTTCTGTGTAACAAGCACAATTGCCAAAATCATCCTATTGAAAAAACTGCAGAGTGATATGACTAGATAATTGCAGTATCTTGTGTTTGGGCTAAGAAGAATAATTATACTGATGCAAACGCTATTGGTATCATCCGGGAAGAAAAAGAAGGTTTCCTCTTAAGCGTACACATTCGAATACAAAGACTGGTAACCAATATTTTATAGAGCTAGAAAGAAGCCTTAAAGACAACACAAGTGAAAACAATGACAAAATTACTCATTAAAGTGGCATAAACTTTGAAATACCGTGAGGATTAGATTCCGACCATGCGCGGGCGCCTGCAGTCAATACCGCGTCGTTAGTCACGTGCATTGACAAATACTCGCAGTTAATTGGATGAAAACGCGCACTCGCCGCTGTCCGTGCAGTAAATAACGCGCTTTACGACGACGCACTGTTATCAATAACCCTTGTATTGAAAGCTGTTCCGTTTATATGTTCGCTATTTGATAGGTTCAGTTATATTCGCATATCCGCTTCGTATGTCATTTCTACGGAGTTTCTAGCGAGCTGTGCCGAGTGATTTGTCGGTGCGACTGTACTCGCCCCACCTATTCGTAGAACTTTCGTTGTGCCTGTGGACATAACAACAGTTGTGACACAGTGATATTTTTCAGGAGCTGCCCTCGTCACAAACTTCATTAAAAGTCATGATCGGCCAGGAATATGGTATTTTCCTTATTTCCGTTCGTCTGGCAGTGCAGTGACTAACGCCATGACATGGGATAGTACTTACGTCGACTCTAGTACACATAATAGTGCTGCGTCATTCGCTCAGCCGATACCAGCTATAGGTGACGAGGTTTGTTGTGCGTTTAGCGACAGACGTAAGAGCAATAGCTCGCTCTTGGCTTTTGGTTGGGAAATCCCGCTACTGAACAATTACCTACGCATTAAGTAACTGTTATGCAGCACATTAAAAACAATCTAACAACTTTAACCTGTAATTTTTACTTAGTAAAACAACGTCATTAAGATTAATCAAAAGCGTTTAATAATTATTATAGAAATGTAGATAGCTATCTACGTAAATACGGGAGCATCAAAATTATATGTAATGCATTGCCATTTTAGAACACAGATTTGTTTGTTAGAAAATCTCATAGAGAACTGTTATTCGGGTTCCCATCATGAAACCGGAACTAAAATCACACATTAGATTTAATTTTATACGAATTTAATAACAAGTGAGATGCGCTCTCGTCCATTGTGCTCCGTGACCATGAGAAAAAAAGCACTGCTCGATTTTTTTGTTGCCGATAAAGAGGTGCCGACGTACAATTCGGAGCAAGATTGATGCGCATGCATGATCGTATCTGCCCGCTGTGAGCGCCGCGGTAATAATTAATATTCCATAATCCATTCATCCCCACATTACGCGGCGACTCCTTTCACCGCGCCTCCCTGCATCCCGCGAGGCTCGCCCCCACTCACGGCCTCCACCGGTAGCAATATGTAATCGTCACACATCCGTAATTGATTCTGCCCGTTAAATTCGAAATTTGAATGAGCTCTCGCTGAATGAGAACCGAAATAAGATCACGAGTGTAGTGCGCTCGGAAACGCTGACGAGACTCGGCGAAGCTCTCGGTGAGCGGCACAATGACCGCGGCGCACACAGCCAGATCTCTCTCTTGATAAACTTATAAAAAACGTAACGAAAAAAACTACATGTCATGCATCTACGTGTGCTAGTCAATTTCACAGCGAGCGTCATGGGAATCGAGCGACGAATGGACTTTAGAAAGCAATTAAAATCTGTGCCCACGAAAAGGAACGCAACCAAAAAGTGCGATCGACACATGAAATCAGCGAACACGTCGCACAATGCACGAATCTCTTAGATGTACCTCCACGCTCGAGCACCGCGGTGCACGGAGCCAGCCCGGCCTGCCAAATAGTTCTCAGAACTGAATGATTTTGACAAAAACGTACAACGTATACCGGCAACGAGACATAAAGTAGACAGGAAAAAGAAAATCTAAGAATGATCTCGTCTACTTTACACAGCGCAATAGGTTATTAGTATTACTTGAAATAGCCGTGCGGCGAATAACTGTTTAACGTTATTTAACGATTTTTACTTGGCGCCACAAGTTTTATTTGGTCCTAAATCAAGGAAAATACCTCCACAAACAACTGTTTAACTTTGTGTACCTTTTAGTTTAGAAAGACGATACAAAGGGGGACTACTTAGAGACCAAAAGTGGACTTTACTTTTTTACAACCACAAAAAGGTCGGTATGAAATCGAAATCAGATTACGGATCCTGCGATTATAAAGTTTCGGCCGCGGACAAAGGAACGGCGACCACAATTTGGTTGCGACCACACGGCCATGCATTATAGAGATACGTTAGTGAACGTACGTGGTACTTCGGACGTGACTTCCGAGATTGAAAACGATGACAAAAAAGCGATTGGAAAACAGTTTCCGCGCTGTTTTTGGGTTCAGCAGTTTCAAAGAGAAACTTTGACCGCAGAAGTTGGTGTGTTGTTGAATATGTTTGCGGGTCAAGTCGACATTTATAATGCTGCACAGGTGATACCTACTACATTTAAATATACTCGATGTTGGAATGTTGATAGGACTTAAAGTGCAATAAATTTTGTAAACGGACATTCTATTCTTTCGTTATTTTTGGCACAATAATGAGAACCAACTGCCAGAGCTTTATTTAGGTCCAAATTAGGTAATTATATCTGTGAATGAATCAGACCCAAACAATTCGTTGCTGCAGACCATCGCTCATTAATTAGCATGTTTCGACTTATTGACATGTTTGGCATCCAATTAATCTTGTAACGCATTAGTTAAAAATGTTACCCAGAAATAATGACTGTCATTACATTATTCACAGTAATTTAATTACAAATCACATAGGTTTATTTATCTGCGCACGAGTGACTCACTCATGTGAGTAATGGCGGCGCAAGCGCCGGTTACCGGTGTTGCCAGAC
Source organism: Luperina testacea (assembly GCA_927399505.1). Taxonomy (NCBI): domain Eukaryota; kingdom Metazoa; phylum Arthropoda; class Insecta; order Lepidoptera; family Noctuidae; genus Luperina; species Luperina testacea. Next base: position 5,224,868 of record OV656774.1, read on the forward strand.
GAAGAGGATTTGCCCATTTTAGGGGACTTTGAATTATTGCTCGGGTCTGTTTGTGGGATAAACGGTGGGATGTTTTGAAAGGGATTGCTTGTTTGTGATTATTATGTGTAGGGTAGATGATGTATGGTCTCTGATAAATAGAACCAGTTTTATCCTTTAATTTATTGTAGTGGAGAGCAGATAACACTTTATAAATATCATGTGCATTTTTTAAGTGCAAAATGAGTAGGTACTAACAGAATTAGTAATGTCGATATTTATGGGTTAACAAACGAGGAGTTTTAATTTCTTAACTGGCAACACAGGTTGCAACACATCATTTGCGCGGTCAACCGCACTTCTAAATGGCAATTTTGAAATCAATCTAAACTTTTTCTATAACTACAATATCAATAAACTTTCATTATATGCATATATGCTAATTTTTCTTCGAAAGGAAAGCAACACGGAAAAATTTTAAAAATACACATTCATTGATAGCTTCAAAATATTTCTCGTGGTAAGAAAACTATGAATCCTTGATCATGGATCCTTGGACCGTATTTTTACTTTCAATGTTACTAACTTGTAGATACTTACCTAATAGTGTGGAAAGCAACTCACTACGTTAAGCGATACCGTCGAAAAAGATCAATAAAAAAGGTCCAACATTGGTTTACCCACTACTTATTTTAAATGCACTTAGTACCTATAGAAATAAAGTGATAAATATCCTAGATACGCAGCCAAACATGGTCACCAGTCAGACGTAAAGTCTTCCCCGTAATAATTATCCTCATGACGCAAAGTGACGCCGCCGTCAACGCAAAAACAAGTGAACATCGAACGCACTACATGCATAAAACAATAATTAATTACATTTCCCTATACTTACGTCGTGTGACAAATTATATCGTTGGTCTCGTCGTCGCAAGAGCGAATGCTAAGCGTGGGATCCCATGTCGAGCAGTGTTGCCTTTTCCATTAGGAATCTCAGGCAGCCCGGTGTCTGAAATTTGATTTTGTGATACTCCCCGTGCCTTCGGAAACCGCATAAAGCCGTTGGTCCTGCGCCTGATCCTCCTCCACCGTGTCGGATTGCCGGACTATGAGAGTAATGGAACACAGTACGTAGACCTGTGTTTGCGAACACACTTGTGCACTATATCTCCTTTGTACCTGGCTAATCTCCGTTAAGATTGGCTACGGTGAACGAAATCGGTCAGAAGCATATTATTATTATGAGCAACACATTTGAACACATTCACTCTTTTGTATAACAAGATTCGTTGCGTTACCTACCAACTTAACAAAAGGTACTTAATTTATAATTGCACCTCACTTTCCATTACGCCAACATAATTTATGTAACGTTTGCTTTGTAAGAGAAATAATTTGACATTTCATTTATAATGAAAAACACGAACATGGACGAATTGATAATGGATTCCGGATTATCTTGATCGAATTGTGTGAAGTGTCTAGATAGACACTTTTGTTGTCTAGATTGGATACCTAACTATATTAATGTATAAAAGACTTCAAATGAAGTGTATATGAATATGCTTGGACGGTAGCACCCAATTTGTTCTAAATAGCATGAGATAAGTATTCGGATTGTCTATGAGTGGTTAAAGCTCTTCTCACAACGGTAATATATAGACTATGATCGTCGTAGATTTTCGGCTCGAAATGTCAAAAATTTATTCTGCAAAATGACACCCTAATTTTGCCGCCAAGCAGCATTACTTTGTCTGTAGGCATAGCTTCTAACCTCTTAACATCAGCTAGGTAAGCTTTGTAAGTATTATTTAATAATGCTGTGTTAATTTTAACTGCGTTTCTTGCTGATTCAGTCATTGTCATTCTCTTGTCCTCATCCTGATTTATTTGGAGTCGGCGCTACATGTCTTATTATTTCTCTTCTCCTCTTCTCTTCTCCTCTTCTTATTCTTCCATACTTCTCTATTAAGTAGTCGTCATCTTGGTAGTCGACTCTTTCTAGCCATATCTTCTTTCACACAGTCTAACCATCGTTTCTACTCTTATGGCCACCCATCCATGGTCAAAACGCTCACGACATTTTTCTTTCTGATTCAGTATTGTAAGTAAATTCTAAGTCATGTTAATTTCCCTATGGTGTGTTATATCTTTAATTTCCTTTCCTGTTTTGTCAAACTGCACATCGAACCTGTGCCTCAACCATGTCTCAACTTAATTCTACTAAACATGCGTCAAAAACTTTGAGTCGATTTGTTTTTGTTTTTCTAATTACTAATTGACGTCTCCGTCTGACGCACAGAGAATCAAGAAGTGATTTCTGCGTAAACTCGCATTCTTTGGCTTACTTACTTGTAGCATAACAACATAGTGGTTATTTAATTAAACAAATATTAAATATGTTAAACAGTGTCGTGTAAATCCTACGTTTCATTGATTTCGAAAACATGATTAGTTGATGGTGTTCCTTTAATGATTGAAAGCCAATCACGTTTCTGATCTCGGCAATTTTAAACGACTATCCTCGACAGTGTCCAATCAGACGATTTTATTGTTGCAGTAAGCTAATTAAACTACAGTCCACATAACATTGGTCAATTTATTTACATCCCACCTTCCCACGTTATAAGACAAGACTGTCGTCAACGTACGAGCAAACAAAACATTTAATACTGTATTAAGTTTCCGTTAATAAACCTAATAGAATGAACGCCGCCAAATGCTATTAATATCTAATTCAAAAATGACGTAACAAAACTAATTTCATATAAATTACAGTGAACCTTTTGTTAAGTTCACAGAGAAAGTCGCTAACACTTGATTATAAACCGTATCGATTTTTTATTTACTCGTATCGTTTTAGCCTCTCGGAATCGATTCTCGCGACCGACCGCAATCGTTTTGGATAACATTCCACATGCTAGATTACATACGCAACGAAAACGAGTGACCGCAAAATATATTATGAGACTGAAACTGACTTCCATTTGCAAAGATCAAACAAATAATAATCAACTTATTATGAAGTGCAACGTAAACTAGTTGTAACTGCTATATTCAATCTGTGGCAGAAAAATAATGAGTATGACAGTGAAGGCTGTATGACAAATTACTTTTGCCTATAACAGATAATTGTATGATTCATAACCTCAATAAAAATTAACCCTTCGACTGATTCATTTTGGTATTTCGTACGCAAAGTGCATGGATATTTCTCGGTGACATAGACGTAAGTCGCAAATCTCTTCAAATATGAAATATGGTGGTGGAATCTAGTATATCTTAAAGCTGTGCATGAATATAACGCGGAACTTTGAAAGGATTGAAAGTTATAGTGTACTTAAACATAACGTACGGTGAAAGTATTTTAAGATTTAGCTGTTAACCGCATTATTTATTCATGGCTTGCAGTAAACATAAATCGCATTTTAAACAAGTGCATTTTATAACACTGACTATAAAAACTACTTTAAGTAAATTACGATACTAAACTTCATCTCATGATCTCTTGCACTTTGTGCTGTCTTCCTTAGAAGAATTATTATATTAACTGTTATAGTTTATTTAAACGCTTTATTTGTTTTATGGAATCTACTTTATAAGTACGATATCTATAGGTACCTAATGCTTTTCCAATGTAAACATTTTTGTATCTAGATTTAGGAAGGAAATTGTCGATAATTACTGATCATTGAACATTCATTTGGAATATTTATAACCAATATTTCAGCGTGTATCTTTGCGAACGTAATCAACATTATTAGATCGAGGTTGTTGTCTATCTCAAATTAAGCTGATCAAATTTAACCGTTATAGAAAAACGAGGCAAAGTTCCAACCAAAATGATTTCCCTTCGAAATCAATCACATATGTAATTAGATGACTGGGCCAATCTCAAAACAACAATGGCCAATTCCCCGTTCTAGTGTGAATGCTGTGTGGTCTACTAATCGAGCATAGAAAAATGAGATGTCTGGTATTAAAGCCTCATCTATGGTACTCCGTGCGCATAGACAATGAGCGACTCATTTTGGAAGCTCGTTCGGAAACAATAGAAAGCGGGCCTCCTACAACTTCACACGGGACGCGCAACCGGTGGAAAGTTAACGAAAATACATTTCAATAGCTAAAAGCAAAATTGGATGAGTGGCCTTACGAAATTATCGCGTTAGCCGTAATTCATTTGTGAGTGAACTCTCCCAGGCCTCGTGTGACCGTGTGTGATGATCACGCTAATGTGATCTTGTTATAACACCTCTTGCGGTTCGTTTTGAAACCGTTCTGTCATTGTGCAGCTTAATTACGATTCACACATGAACGAATATTCCGAAATTTTTGATATAAATGATGTTATGAACTAGTTTAATTTTATAACACTAGATTACGTAAAATAACGTTACAAGTAAGCGGCCATTGTTTTATCAGTGATAATCAAACGGTACTCAAGGTCTACCAGTTTTATAAATATTAAGTTGCCTTTATGAGCATTCGCCGGTATTTACACCCCATATTATTTATGTAATGGGGACTTATATTGGACACGCGATCTTCTCGAACAATGCAAGGAGACGTTGCCCATCATCAGCGACCTAGACTTCTTTCCACTTTAATTGTTCCTCACATCGATTATAACGTATATTTCACTGAAACAATAGATTAACCCAGTTGCGGCATATTCTATAATAGTTATGGCGTTTCTCGTCCCGCGTTATTATTGCTTTCGTATCCTTGGCGTGAGCGGCTATCTATCATGTGATCTATTGTACGTACAGTCGACATCGGTATTAGATTAAAGCGATAATTAATGCTGATTCCATACGACCTAGATTCGGGCCCGCTCGATAAAGTTAATTTACAGTTATAGTTGTAAATCTCGTTGCAAAATAAACGGCGAGCACGCGCGCCTGCCTGACCGTAGACAACACGCGGAGACTCCCACACACACCGCGATACGTCAGTGCCTCCCCCGCACCGCGCGTGTGTGAACCACACCGCGTGAATGGGACCCTTCCCGAACCGTAAACATCACGTCACGTGGCTGCATGAACTTATAACCCGACCCGGACGAAATACACCTTCGCAGGAAGCCCCCAACGCGCAACAGGGCATTCTCAATCCTGCCGAGTTCAGGGAAAACGCACGCATGTGTGACGAGACAGACGAAACAACACACGTGCGTGACCCACGCGCGAGAGAGAGGGTGCGTCAACGGTTGTCTGAATGAACGGGGTGAAGTTTGACAAGTTGTGTACACATGACCGCGAAAGGGTTGAGCGGAGTTGCGAACTAAGTTTGTGAACGCTTTCGATTTCGACGCGTGTTGCATATGGGGCGAACGTCGATCGATCGTAAACTTTGTTGTAGAGAAGTTCAGTAGGTATTTCGTTTAAATCAGATTAATAGACTGGAGAGCAACTTTGTTAACTGCCAGAATATTGCGAAAAGTCTGTTAAAATAGAGTTGTGAAAATTGTGGAAAAAGTGTCGGGTCGAATCGTCGACGCCGTGCTAACGTATTGCGTCCACGTCTGGTTATCGGGTGTGTTTCGTAAATCATTGTTTATGGTCGAATAGTTCTCTGAAGGGGTCCGAGAGACCGGAATTAGAAAGCGTCAAGCGCGCCGACTGCGCTACGACTAATTGACCGCAAGGTTTACGCGATTCTGCTAGAAATTGTGACGTAATATAACAATACTGAAAATGGCACCTGTTATACTTGGAGTATCAAAAGGAAGTTTTATTTTCACGGACATCATAACCGATTTAACAATTCAATTTTACAATATGGTAGAAAATAAATAAGTAGGTACCTAAGTAAAAACTATTTTGACAATTTCTTTTTTAAATCTGACGTAAAATTACTTTTCAAAACTGGCAACTTTCGCGTTAACTCTCTCCCATTTCCGAATCGATATTTCGCCAGATTCGATTATTGAATTTATTTCGGATTAAATTAAACTATAATCTGAAATAAGTTTCGACTTATAATGAGAAAAGTGGAATATCATAACAAAAAGTTCATCAGAAGTGTTTGTCAAGTTACCTAACCGCGTTTTTGTCACAACTAAGATTTTTATATTAGGTATACAATTTAATATGTAATACCTGCCTTACATCTCTGTAATTGCATTTAACATAAAAACTTATTGAACTAACTGTACCTACATGTCTCTTAAGACACTAACCTTGTGCCTGCGTTACAATTATAATAAAACAATAATAATAATCACCATTTTAACAATCAGTAATTGATAATTATATACTTTATACTATTTTTATATTTCACACAAACTATAAAAAGCGACCAATTAAAACAACCTAACGTATTTGCGTCTTAATCTAGATCTGTCTACCTTTATTAGGGTCCCGCAATTAAATCATAAGAACCCTTTACTGTATTAAATTAGATTTATATAATTATACTTAGCTCATAACGTCTCAAAAAGTTTCGTGTAATGTTGTGTTCCTTCGCAGAATGCATAAATCTAACGTTTAAATATTTTGTAACCGCCGTTTTAAGTATCAACGCTTAAATCTAAGATTACTGCGATAAGTTTAAAAGGGGCATAGAGTGGACCGTGCCACGTTCGGTATATCATTAAGAGCTCGAGTCCGAAATACAAAGATTCTATGCTGGACCAAATTCCATGGCATCGGGCAATGCGTTTGCTCTTAATTTGTGACGGATTGGACAGAGGGAGACGTAGTGAATGCAGAAGAAGAAACAGTAAAAAAAAAGAAAATTCATGACGATTTGCGAGGTGTTATGGTAAAAACCTGGGATTGGATCAGTTCTCCATCTTTTGTACTGGGAATTCAAGGCTTACCACAAAGGAAAACAACTGATAAATAAATACATATATGAAAATTAGTAACAATTCATCAGGTATAATTGCAATTCCCAATAATAAATAATATTTCGTAAAATACGTTAAACCGAATATTTGTACAACAATATTTTGTGAAACTTATTAACAGTGACCAATATGTTCCTGTCTCGAAGATCCGTCAATCCCTTTGTTACGACCTCCAGTTACGTTCCATTATCCAATTATTACGAACTACAGTAAACCAATAATTCTAAAAGGTATAAAGCGCAATTAACGACAGCACTCAAATAAAATAGAGGTAGCCAATGATCTGCAGAACCCACTTTCCACATCAACATATGCACTTGAAGCGTTTATTTTTAAGTCTTCGATCCGAATGTGGGCTTATTGATTGTCGGTAATTATGCAAAATAACGAGTCGCGGACTGGCTCGCTGCTCTAACTAGTGACGTGTATTAACGGTTCGTTAGGACCGCCAGCAGGAAAAGTTAAAGCCGACGTTACAAAGACACTGCGTCCGGATAATCGAATCAATTCATCACACCATAAGTTTAATACGAAATCGACAACCAAACGTGCGTTTAAAAGTGGAATATTGTTTAAGTTACGAACATAACTTCGAAGGTTTATTCGCTCCGGAATGATGCAGACCGTACGTATTATAGTGGGTAGTAAAACTGCTGTCTGTGTGCACATATCGTGGTAATGTACCTATCTGCAGTTTACCTAATTAGACTCACCGACGTTTAGTGTAGTAATGCAGGCAGATAACATGGGATTATGGCATAAATGAACAGTTACTTGTAACTGTGAAGAAAGTTGCTTTTAGTGGCAAAAGCCTCGCTGACTTGATTGGATTTCCATATGAGTTAATGTCAAATAGAGATGGACGTAAATAGATGTATTCAGCGTATTTTATACCTAATGTCAAATTGTCAACTAGGGGTGATTGAATGTTACACTATGACAGTTAGTAGATAAGTGCTTAATTATAACTTTTATTGGTAGTTACGCCTTTGACACCACTTGCAGTATACCATTGCAAACGGTGGTTTTAATTAGTGTAATGGTAATTTAAATTGAACACTAAAACCGACGACTAAATACTGGAGGTACTTCATATCTTGCAAGTACCTACCTAGTTGAAACGAGGTTATAATCCACGAGTCCGCGTATCATTGGTCAGTTTCCCTCAGTCGTCAGTTTATTTAATTCGCCAGTTTCACTGATTCGTCAGTTTTGCCGACTAAGCAGCTATGAGGGAACGATTAGGTAAAAGAAGGGACTCAAGATTTTAAAATTATACAAGTTCTAGGCACTGCGACAGTCATTTGTTTTGACTTTGGTGATTCGCCATTTTGACATTTTTGAATTTGGAGCGTTTAAAATTTGCCTTATGTGACATTGACATAACACTACTTCACTAATCATTCTCTTGCGTTTATCTCAATTAATTTGTAGTCAACGCAACATTCATTTTTCTTCCATACCTTTCTATTAGTCGTCATCTCTTTTAGCCATATCTTTATCTTTCACACAGTCCATCCATCGTTTCTTGGGCTTCCCCTTCTCTCATATATCGTCGCCTTAGAGTGAAAACCTCGGGAATGTAAGTAGCATTTTATGCATTTCGGAGAATCTTATAATATCGAACAGTTTTGGATATAAAAGCGGGTTAAATTTCCATATTAGTTAATAATAATACAGAACCTCCTTTTTTAAAGTCGGCAAAAAACATAGAAGACGCCGTACAAAAATTTTACAGCATACAATTCTTTCTTCCTCCTGAAAAGTTACTTCTTTTACACTTACGAGGTTTTCACTCTAAGACGTCTATATAGCCATCTACATTCATACTTTCCTGACGACATAACGCTACATAAAACATCTTTTGATATTCGAATCTCCGCGTTTACAATTATCTTGAAGATAAGAAGTCCTAGATACACCTACATAAGTTACTGAGCAAGACGTGTCTCGGTGCAAAACAGCGCCAACGATATCGATTCGTCGCACAATACATTGCGACTTCTTGAATCGCATCTCATCTGAATACTTACATAGTAAATGAAATTCTTCATCTCGATTTCTTTAAGTTTGGCTAAATGTTCGAATTTGGCTGTCTTTGTATTTAGCAACGGGTTTTGAAATGTTACGATTTTAGTCCATGCATTGAGTATTTTTGTAGGTACCTACTTAGTAAAATCACACTTCACATTAATAAAGGCGAACATTTATGAGTGTGTATGTATGTTTGTAACTTCTTCACGCAAAAACTACTGAATGAATTTGGATGAAATTTGGCACACAGATAGCTTATAACCACGATACTTTTATGCCGTTATTCCTACGGGATTGAAACTTATGCGGGTGAAACCGCGGGGCGCTAGTCTACACATATAGTCGATGTTCTTGTCCGTCTGTGTGACCGCGTTGTTCTTTTAAACTACGCAACGGATTTCATCACCATCATTTAGAGAATGTATTCTGGAAGGAATACATTACTAGTTAACTTAAACTTTATCTTACAGTACTAGGCACACATAAACGCAAGATATTATTACACTACAGATCAAAAGACCGCAATAAAATTAACAATTACAATTGTTTTTCACTATTCATCCAAATCAAACTCAAACTATAAAAAACTTCTAAGACAATCAAAATCTCAACTAAACGTACCAGGCACACATAAACGCAAAGTAAAAAAGATTCGCAATGAAGCTACGAAGGCGATCGATTTGTCGCATTCGATTAGCGGGCGACGACACTAGGTAGGTACGCGAGTTGTTATTTATTGTACCTATGTATGTAACAATCTTGTTACCGACCACTCCAAGCCCTTCAGAGAGGAAATAAATGTAATTAGTGATGGATTTAGAAATTATTTTGTATCATTCAATACTTTCAATAAAAAAATAATGAATGCACTAATTAGAGTTGGCATTGAATTAATTAGAATTATAAAATATATCTGTTCCACTGTTTTCTGTAGCATCTTACCCACTTAGGTACTATCTAATTAATATTTTCAGTTCAATATTCATTAAAAAAATATTCTAGTACTTACTTACCTAATTGTACAAAATATATCCAAGGCTCAATTAATTATAAAGAAAATAATTAATGGCCCGTTATCATATCATTAGACAAATAACTAAAGTAACAAACTTACGCGCGATGTTGGGTCGACTCGAAGGTTTGAGTTGTAAGTACAGCTAACGCCATCTACCATCGAGTAGCGGCACTACTCGTCGTAGCAAGTGCCGTGCAATAAAACTTCCTTTGCAATTTTGGAATGAAGTTCAATTGCTCATACAAGTTAATTAAATATTTTATTTATTTTTAATTATTTATTTTCACAAAAAGCTTCATGTACAATGAATTGGATTTGGAGCCTCCTTTTAGGCAAACAATGCGTGTGTTAGGAGACTCCGCTATTCCATACCTTAAATGTAGTGTTACAATTAAATATCATAGTATATATTTAATTTACTATGTTTATTGTTTAAATCAATAGCACTATTAGTTACGAAAACATGGTTTCTATTTTTGTGTAAGTAGTTAACGGCACTGCACCACAAGTACCTACGTTATAAAACCTCTAATCGTGTTCTAACAATAGTATTTCTGACCCAAATGTACGCGAAGGCGTCTTTCCAGTTTAATTCAGGTTTCTAGCCAGGCGTAGGTTTTAGTGCCAATTCATGATAAAGGCCACACAAGTGAGAAATGAATAAATAGTTAGGTCGCTTAAACTTTTTAATATTCTATAGGTCACCGAGCTGAGCAATTCGAATCATTCTTGTATTTAAAAATGTCCTTAGGTATTTTATTACTTATTTAGATTCTGGATGGTGAAATTTAATAATAGTCCTTCGCTCTGAGGAAAAATACAGTCGAAAACGCATCTCTATCCATCTGGTATTATTATATTTTGGTGCAGCTCTGAGAGTTATAACCTTATCATAATGGATAGTATGAATGTCCTACCTGTAGAAACTCACAGGTAGGACGAACAAAAAAAAACAAACAAAACAAAAACAAACAAATCAAAACATGAACGGAGACTGGGGATTGTCTCCAAAAGATCGGCTGCAGCCTCTTCCTGCTTCCAACTGTACAGTTAAATGTAACATTATAACTAACATACACACACATTACATACACGTCACGTCACGTTACATTGTAACTTTTATGTAGGGCATCGTATCGTTGGACAACGAAACTAAGCAAAGGTAAAAGTAATCCTAATCATACAAGCAAGCAAAGTGTTTATTTGGAGATCCAGCACCTTAGGGCTTGTACACAAAACTGCGATGCGACATCGCATCACAGCAATTCGTGTTGCAGTTACCTGCGTTGCGAATTCGCATTGCACCGATTCGCAGTTTTGTGTACAAGCCCTTAATCGGAATCATTTTGAAGGATATTGCTAATCCATTGCTTCATATGTTCGAAAAATTTATCTGCTAAACAACGTAAATAACGCAATGAATGTTGTTGAAGTGTCAAAATGAAAGCCATTGCCAGTGCAATGCATTGAAATTGAAATTGTTTATTGAAATAATTGATTTACATAAATATTTACAAAATAGGGCCTTAAACTAGTGGTAGGTAAAAAATAATTGGATTCTACCTAAACTAGGAATAAACCTGTATCTCAGGTATCTCACATAAGTACTTATATTATATATTATATAAGTATTAGGTATCAAATATTCCTACAAATAGTAAATACTCTAATGACGAACTCTACTTTAATGATGGTTATATTAAAATTGAGCAAAATAGTATGCTACTTTTTGCATCATCGTAAGACACTACGACGGCGACTACGAGCGAATCAATTCTTATATTTTGCTGTAATTTTTGACGTTCAAAAGTGGTACTTATTTAAAATAAATGCTTTGACTTTAACATTTTTGCAACCATATCCTATTATGATTTTTGCAACGTTACATTTTTAATAAGGTCGCGTTTACTTTGTCATACAGTAAAATTTGCCGTGTCAACAAAATTGTTAGTACAATGCATCGCTGGTTCAGTCGTAGCCATCTCAGGCTATTTATAAGCTGTTTCCAAATTGCAGCTCCTAAATTATAATTGTTTCAGCAAAAAATATCTTAAGTTCCTGTCTGTAAATATGGCGCATCAATGTTTAGAAAGAGTTCGGGTTTGAAGAGTCGTCCGTATTACTTATACGTAATGAATGCTGTCTCTTGCTAAATCTGGATATGATATGTTTCTGGAATAGTTCCCTTTATATCGAGTCCCTTTACGTCGAGTCTGAGAGTCGATTGTTTTTGCAAAATATAGTTTTTTTTTACGCTTTCTAATACCGTCACGTCGGGTTCATTTATCTGATTTTTAGCAACAAATACCTGTAGTACGTACCTGGCATTTGCCCACCTTTGGGACGTTACGGACTAAATAGATACATCATGTCGCCCTATCTGTGAACAGGTTTTTTCGATAGCTGGACATCACGTATTTACTGAAGATGTTTCTGACTTTAACGTGTTTCTTTCTGTCCTGATGTAATATCTGTATTTCTTTCCTGTTTGTCTAACATTGTTGTCTGTTTTGTTTCAGTGTTCGGCATGGACTCTCCACTGGGTCTGTTCCCGCCAGGCATGGAGCACAAAATGTACCCGATGATGGACGTGGAACACCGCGCGCCGCTTGATGCACAGTTATTTACTAACGTTAAAAAGAAATGTAAGTTTGTTATCATATTCTAATATTTATAGGCAATTAGGTCGAATCAAAGCAATTCACGGGCAGACTTCAAAACTGGGGGCCTACACTCTAAGTCCGTTAACGAAGATACGGGCCCGTCCGAACGTAGGTGGTCCGGAAGATTTTTTTCGGATGGGCAAATGCATATCTATAGTAGGGACTACTGTCAAATCGTATTGCCATTCATCTTAGTTCGGGGCCCGAACTAATCATATGTACATACTTACATAAGTGATACGGAGTACCTAGTACTCCTACGTAACATTTGCCTAAACTACGGGCTTTGTGCTTAGAGAACCCCAGTCCTGAATCGGCACGTCACATTCGCCAGCAACATTTTTTTGTGACAATAATAGCAAGCAAAGGCATACCAATATTCGCTACCCCAAACTCGTCTTTAGATAATGGATCTTCCTGAATAAGGCTTCATCCCAAACATAATTAATCGTTCTAAAGTTCGAACTCCCAATCAAGAATAATAATTATCACCGGTTTCTGTATTACGCCACAACAAAAGACTACAGCAAATATTCTTTGAAAGACTCACATACGTATTCAAGTTATCTGTGAACAATGGCGCTCGTACACTCGCATCACAAATAGTAGACGCGTGCCGAGCCGCAACAAAGGATCGAAGCGCAATAATGCACGCGCTGCATCCTCGCGTCCCCATCACACATCGAGTGGTCCCGCAATCTCGCCGCGCAAATGTTAAACGCCCATTGTTTCTGAGCAAATGTTTATTAAGACGATCTGATAGCGTATCTCATAGGGGAACAGACGCCGACTCTAACGTATGCTTTGAATACGCTCCGTGGCTGGTCGCCGACGGCTCCACCGACGCCCGCACAATAGTCTCCGATCGATTAGCTCCATCGCTCGAGACAGGCACACGTGTACCCAGCTCCGCTCCCTCGCTAACGAGCTACAAATAGAAAAGATCCTTTTTAATTTCCAAAGCTCGCGTGACCTCCGACAACTATTAAAAGAAAAACTAATTTCCATAATAAAATATCATTTCTCCGACGACGCGACGTTCCGAAATGTTCCTCGAATTATCTGATCGGAATCGAGTTAACGTGCTCCCTTGAAATTATAAAACTATAAAGTTAGGGGCGACGTCGCCGGCATATGCATGTCCGCGTTTCTTTTTGACAAACCGCCGTAATAGTCGCGTGCTCGCATCGAATTAATGACAAATCGCCGCCAACAAAATGTCGCCGCAACCCGCTCATTTCGCTCGCTCCGTACACAGTTATTGCTCAGTCGAAACATGGTTATTAGATAATGGTGCATTCGCGTAATACCGTCGCGGTGGCGCGGCACACGGCACATGTCGTGCCGCGGAGCCTGCACTTCGCCGCTCGTAAATCACAAAACTCTGTTGCTCGCGGTTGTTTCCTTATGTAATTAGTTAGCTAAACATTTCTGATTCGTTGACACGAAACCTCAAACCGCATTGATAGATTCATAATGTTATCTGTGTTCCGCAGGGCGACCGAAGGGTCAGCACAGCGCGCCGCGCGGTGGTCCGCCTCGATCTTGGACGAACGCCGAGCTCACGGAGGCGCTGCAGCACGTGTGGAACAAGAAGATGACGACAAGCCAAGCCTCCAGGATCTTCGGCATCCCGTACAACTCGCTGCTCATGTACGTGCGCGGGAAGTACGGGAAGAGCCTAAAGCTGGAACAGCTCAGGAAAGACTGTATCGGCGGACCCCTCGACGTGCTAAACCTTAACTCTGGCAACAACAACAACAACCAACCCTCAAGCAAACACCACGACAAAGACGACCACTCACAACGACCAGCGAGCTCCGAGCCAGACATCGCCTCGAATCCCATGTTTAATCCATTCCAGCAAGGGTTCTACCCCGAGTTCCCGCCAGGATTCCCGATGCCGCTCAACATGCTGCATCTACTCCCGCCGAACGACAAAGCGAGGGAACTGTATCAGTCGATGCCGATGGCTCTGGACTCGCTGTCAGGAGTAACGAAAGAGGAGGATTGTAAGAGTGACAGGTCAAAGGAGAACTCGGCTGATGAGGAGGGCGACTCGTACCGCGCGCCCTCGCATCCGCCACACCCGCCCGACACGCGCCAGCTGCTGCACCACAACGGACAGGACTAGGTCCGACGCACCGACATGTCTCCGATATGCATGTACCTTCAACTGTTAACAAACCACTAGGTGTATATGAGTGGGCTCCGATGTTCCCGCCGCTGTTGCAGCTGACATCTCCAGGAACTCGCTTGTCCTATCTGTTGACGGACTAAAACTGGAATTTAGTTAGTGTATTAATAAGTCTCGTAACAAACATATTTACATGTTTTAGAAATTAATTTTATATCTTGTGGTCGATCACTGGCGACAGAACTTTAAAGTTGGTGTGCTTAGTGGTACTATAATGAAACTTTTAACAACTTTTTAATGTCTACTAGCCGAATGGTGATGTGACACGTTATTTAAAATTGGTGTAAGTCACAGAAATATGAAAAATGCTGAGCGGTTACGTTAGACGCGTGGAGACATTTTTCATATTTCTGCGACGCGAACTATTTATTGTTATTACTTTTGTAGAGGTATCACTCGCGAGGAAATCAATAAGGATCTGGCGAGGCGGCCACATAGTGTAATATTTCGATTGGAACCTAAAACTCGCTTAAATAACTTCGACGGTAGCTGAACGCCCGTGTATTTGCTATTGTTTTAATGTGCAATACTAAATTGGAACTTACTATGAATACACTAGAAAGGTTTCAGTTTTACGGATAACGTAAATTGTATTAGGAAGTATTTGTGAATCTCCGGAATCGCGACCGGCGACGTCCGCATTAAATTAGTTAAATTTATATTTAAAAAGATGTGTTAATATTGTAAATGTATATTAATATCGCGTACTAAGTGATAGGCGATAATTTATTTTGAAGGAGTGCAATAAGTATGAAAGGTGTTGTGATTGTTATCGTTAAGACATTCCGAATTTCATTATTGTTAACACGTTCCGTTACATTCCCTATTTTTAGATAATGTACTATAATTTCTTACGATTTTTATTATTATTGAACATAATAATGCATTGATTTCTTCATTCATAGTGAAACCTTTGTAGATATAATACGTTATACGTGCGAATTCACTTCTGCATTTCACCAAAGTTTGTAAAATATTTCGTAATAATAGTTATAATTCGATGATAAACAATTTTTAAATGTAAATAGTTATTGATAAAAAAAATAATGGGATATAAATTTTTGAATTAACCAGTAAATAAGGTGGACATTTAATATGTGTCTTAAATGGTAAATAGTAGTGTATTTGTAATTGTTGTAGTGTTAGTGATGTGAATCAGTGAGCTGGGCCGAGTGGGGGACGTGACGTCACAGGGGGCCGCGACGCACTAGTCACACACATCCACTCACCAAACGTTCGAAATAGCGTTCCATATTCTAATGTCACAAAATTCAACAGACTACCCACGATACAGCACTAACTGGCGCAAAACTAGGACCATGTCCAGGAAAAAGAAATTTAATTTCATTAAGTTTTGATTTCAATAATAATTAATGAGATGAGGAAAAGAGCTGCAATTATTATATTGGTTAGCACTTATGAAACTTAGAACAATCCGTGTATTCCAATATTAATAAAGGTAAAATTCAATATCAATTTCTAATAATTGCCAGCCTCTTGGACTCTTCAAAAAACAATTTCAAAGAATTTCCACAAAAGAAAATGACAGTGCGCGCCACGTTTAGACAAATAATGTATCTGCACTCAATGTTCAAATAAAAAGGAGCTTTCAAGATTTTAGTAAATAATGAAAGTTAGAATAAATCGTTCAATACTATCTGGCTTTAGATAAATGTATACAGTCTCACTAGACCTTGTGGTTACTTAGAACACATGATTTTACCTGTTGTAAATATTATTTGTATAATAATGAACTATATCTGTTGAAAAAATCGTTTCCTTTATACGCTATACCCAAAACTAAACAGTATTTACGTTCTATGACAATTCGATTCCTTTCAACATAAATGTTCCCGCGTATTTTACTCGGAATAATCGATATTTTCATCCAAATTAATTAACTATAGTTGACGGAACATGAAAAATCTCTCAACAGAAGACTGAACACTATTTACGATTCTATTTTATAAAAAATATTGTACATTTCACATAACAGTACAGCAACAATGGAATCCTCATACCTGCATACAGTAGTAACACATAGTGTCACTTCATAATAACAATATTATCATTACAGGGATTTTATATATTAAACGATTAAATATGATTAAAATATTGTAATAGTTTTAACAGATTTTATATTGCTTTTTTCTCATTCCGTTTACGCTGGCAACATTGAAGAATGCAAAAACCGCGCACTTTTGTATTTAAATGTAACGGATTCACATGTAGATAATAAAATAAGGTCATGTATTGAATAAATAAACAATTGTCTGTATGAAACGTAAATACATGTGCCAAAAATTGTAAAGAAATGATTTCACGAGTTGCGTTGGCGATGGCGTTATGTTACTGTTCTACAATGTTCTCTCAGAGCTTGTGTTGTGACTTGTGACCATAGATTACGTTCAATATTTACCTAATTCGTACAAATTCAGCAGTATTAGAGTGATTTTGTTAAAGTTTTAATTGAGAAGTTTTTTTTTTGTAATTAAGTTTTGTTATTTGTTAATGTGTAGGTCCTGCGATTGACGAAATGGTTATGATAAGAGAATGTTTTACAAAGTTCAAACGGAATATGTTCTGTATATGTCTTTAAGTATATTTATGGTTCTGTGGTTTACCTTATTGCTTTAACACTTCGTTAAATAGTAAATTCTGTTTATTCTCGACCTCTACGCCGCTAGACACGTTCTTATAAAACTACGTTCAGCTTTTCAGCACTGTTCTCATTAAGCATAGGTGACATCAGGAGCCAAATGTAATAACGTAAAGAATTAATAGATAATATATTGTACGACACTGAGTACTTATTTTTAGTTGATAAAATGTGATTGTATTAATTTTAGTGAAAATTCAAAATATTTAGTTCCTTCAATTTTTGTTACGAGTATTTATGAATTGTAATTGCAATGATTTTTAGCTTTTAGATAATTGTTCTCTCCGATAAAGAGTATAATTAATTGTAAGTTTTATTATTTTGTAATTTAATTTGTTGTATTTTTGCTTAATATAATGACAAATTAAATTAAATGATATCGTTACATTAGGGTGTAAAAAAGATTATCTATTTGATCTTAAATAAAATACGAAAAAATATTTATGTTCTAGTATCATTCTAACGTGTAATTGAAATCGAAAGATGGAGCGTTGTAGTAAAATTCGTTTACGGTCACCGACGTAAAGTGTAAAAAATAAAAATATGAAATACCAATTTGTCGTTTCATTTTATTTATGACACCGACACTCACGAGTCCAATTTGTTCACGTATTGTGTTACACCTCCATTTGTTATTTTCCTTAATGGGAAAACTCTAAATGATATGAAAAAGGTGGATAAGGATAATATTAAGAAGGTCATAATGAAATTTCTAGGAAAATCACGAAGGTCTCGACAATGTTAATAAAATTAATATTAGGGAAACACTTAACTACATTAAAACAACAAAAAAAATTGGTTTTCAAAATGAAAGTCAATTTCTGTCCACTGTATCTAAAGCTGCGTCCGTACTTCTTGGATACAAGTGACACACGACAACAACTCTCCCAATGAAGGGACCAACATGTTACGCAGCCTGGTGGTAAGCCGCCTGGTTTCAGCCGGTCGATTCTGTAAAAATCTCGCCGTGAAAACTTAGGTGATGTGAGTTTGTTTTTGTTAGGAATTAACACTATTGACAGCTCACTTCACATAAATTTTCACGGTGAGATTTTTACAGAATACTCGTAGCACCGCTGAGCGGCAAACTTACGTGACTGGAACTAGTAAACTGCATTTTTGACAAAGGACACGGTCGAAGTCAATTAAGTCAAATAATTGATTACTTAACTCACCAGAATGAATCAATATTATACCTAGGTACTACAGCTCAGATGTAGTCGAAATGTAGCCCTGTAACGTTTAACAACATACGTCTAGACGTATCCAAAGTGATGTTCTTTGACGGCAGGTTCGTCCTGAAGGTGATACCAGGGCCGTCTTAACAATATTGGGCACCGGGGTGCGAAAATCAGCCTGCACCCCAATTTTTGTGTTTTTTTTTTTATTTAATACTTAGGTACTCTACAATAAAATTAGGTACGTTTTCAAACATCAAATTTAATTTTTCTGGCTTTAAAATCGGCAATCTTTTCTATGATATTGTCTGTTTTGTAATCAACTTTCAATTCGATAGGTATGCTATAGTCAAATTAGTCAATCTATCTTGACTTGAGTCGTAAGTACTTTTTTTTTCATTTCAATTTCGAGAAGGTTTACGCATGGTACGTGTAGGTACAAGGATTGGCTTGCGCCTCCTAAGACCCTGGCGCCCGGGTGCCACGCACCCCTTGCAGCCCCGGGTAAAGACGGCCCTGGGTGATACGCTAGGTTGTGATATGATATTCAGACCTGTAATCAAATAGCGAGTTAAGGGCCTTTTCCACTAAAGCGGAGAAGAAAGGTGACTCGAACAACCAACGGGTTATTTTCGCTTCATCAAGTACCTACCTAAATACAATATGTAAAACCTTTTTGATTGTTTAAAAAGACATCTCTCCGCTTTACTGAAATCCAGCCGTTAACAACAGACTAACCGCCGCTGACAACAGTACTTTCTCTTAATTTACCATCAAAGATGATCACTAAGGCCTTGTCCACACGTGCAACATTTTGGTGTATCAGATCTCCATTACCTACATGCCATTTGGGCACAAAATTATACACGATCATGCGAATCATTTTGCGCCCAAACTAGCAATAATGATACAAGGCGGCACCACGCAAAAATCACAACCAAAATAATACCCCAGTGTGGTACCGGCCTATGGCTCAATTCTG
Organism: Luperina testacea; assembly: GCA_927399505.1. NCBI lineage: Eukaryota > Metazoa > Arthropoda > Insecta > Lepidoptera > Noctuidae > Luperina > Luperina testacea. The sequence goes on from OV656774.1 coordinate 5,244,431, forward strand.
CATAGATAATCGTAGCATGCAATCCTCGGCTCCACTGCTCTCAAACCGGTGAAGGAAAACATCGTGAGGAAACCAACATGTCCTAGAACCAAAAGTTCGAATACACGTGACATCAACCAACCCGCACTGGGTCCGTCCCTCTCACCGAGAGGAGGCCTGTCTGTATCCCAGGAGTGCAAGTGGGGTCATTTTAGGCTGATTCTGTAATCCTCGGTTTATTTTATAACTCTTACACCTAGATCTTCTCTTGAAGTTTACCCTTGAGCAATAATGCAGCAGTGTTTAATACCAACTACAAAAGGAAAGCATGCATTACGCCAGAACAACAAGGAATGGTAGTGTTACCTTCAATAATAAGGTTCGCGATTTATTTGTCAAGAATGTAATCAAATATGAATTAATGGAAAAATAACTTTAATTCCTACACAATAAAGTTCAGTTTACGCTACAACTTCATTTTTTTAACTTTTTCAATAGTGCTAGTCACTCTGAAATCAACTTAATAATCATTGAAATAAAGTTGATATTTGTTTAATTTTAAATAGGGCAGCACTACGTACTTTTAGGCTCAAATCACACCGAGATGGCAGCGAAGCGGCGAGCAGTTTCAGTGTCATATAATTTTGTCACTCAAGCGATATTATGTATTATAGTAATGAAGATAAATTTTAAAATTATATGACACTGAAACTGCTCGCCGCTTCGCTGCCATCTCGGTGTGATTTGAGCCTTACTATAGGTAAAGGCTGTGTCCGAACCTAAAGCGACGCGCGACGGGCGCGCAAGTACGCGATCTTCGCGCTTGTTTATATGAATATGACGTGCTCGTGCAATCAATCAACGTGTTTATACGTCATGGGTATAGGGGGTTGCACCGCATCGACGCACAACCTGTTACCGTGGGTTCATTCGTTGATTTTTTTTATTTTTTTATTGCCGAGTTGGCCCGCTCTTGACCTCGATCACGCCTGATAGAAAGAGATTGATGAGGTCAATGATGGAACGAGCGTGCCCAGAAGATGCCTAAGGCACTGGAACTCCCAAGCAATCGACGAAACATAGCAGGCTGCTTGACCGGCAACTCCGATGGGAGGGTGGTCGCAAACCAGGCGGGCGTTAGCCCTACCACCGCAAGGGAAGAATTGGCCAGTCAAATAAAGTGTTGGGTGCGACTGTCCAGGATGCGCCGAGCGCTTGGTTCAGTTAAGTAACTGGCAAAACAAACTGCGTTAAACGAGGAGGCTTCTTCCTCCATGCATCCCAAATACAATCTTGTCAGTCATAAAAAATATGTGTTGTTCCATAAAAAGATTAAGATTAACGCGGTCAAAATGTATGGACATTTTGACCGCGTGGGTATTGCATTTTTCTATGAAGCAACAGTTTTTTTTTATATATGTAATCGACGAAAAATGTCTGCCCCAGGTCTAGAATAGTTTGTGCTGAATTCATGGTTAGTTGACGCGTCGATGCCACGCTATACAATTCTTGTAACCGATCGCGTATTCATGCGAGTCGTTTTCGGTTAGGACACAGGGTAAGAGGATTTATTTATTACTAGCAGCGCCCCGCGGTTTTACCCGCATAAGTGTCGATCCGAAAGACGTCCACTGCTGGACATAAGCCTCCCTCAAGCTGATGATGAAGTGTCGATCCCGTGGGAATATCAGGATAAAAACTATCCTATGTCCTTTCCCTGAACTGAAACCATCTCTATACCAAATTTCATCTAAATCGGTTCAGCGGTTTAAGCGTGAAGTTAAAAGACAGACAGACACACTTTCCCATTTATAATATTAGTATGGATTTGGTTAGACAGTTCAGTGTTGGGGGACCAAGGAAGGGACTGCCCAGAAACGGGGTCGTCTGGCGCCCATGTGCTGGTTTGGTCCCTGGGGTGGTCACTGCGTGCTATGTGTTCTGGTGTGCTGGTGATAGGGAATACTCCCCAGAGTAGGGTCCGTTGACGGACAGCCGCGGCGGGTTCACGGATGAGTGCTAACGCGTGCCCGTGTTCCCGCCGTAAGCGGCAGAGGAGGACACCGTGGAGTTTTAGTGGGTTACAGTCCCACATAACTGCACTATCTCCCCGTGGTAGTGCAGAATGCATAAGCATGTCTCCAAGTTAAAAAAAAGTGTTGGAGGATAGACAATAAAACAAAATATTCGATATCACATGAAATCATACCCTTTTATATTCATTTTCATTAAACATGATTTTATAAATACAAAATTATACGCTAATCGAACGGTGGATACTGTCAGCACTTACAAATATCGTACATACTCCACTTTGAGCAAATGCAAGCAGTTTTCATTAATTTTACATTTTTATAATCTGTCTTACAATTTATAGCTTTTTGAGGTTCTATCTATTGAAATTAATAACGAATTTGATTAACCTGTGATCTAGAGTAGAGGACATAAATTGAAACATATTTATAGTGCATTCGAATTATTTGCCGATGACATTTCCATAATTGTTACTACCGATAAAAAATATAAATCAATTACGGATCATGAAGCGGACATAAATAAAACAATAGACAATTTAATTAACTGGTTAAATAATAATAATTTATCTATTAATCTGAACAAATCAATATATATACAATTTAATCAATCTTATAATAATAAATTTAATTTTAAAATGGACATTGCAAAAATTACACAAGTGGCACAAACTAAGTTTTTAGGAGTAGTGATTGACGAACATTTAGACTGGAAGGCACAGGTTGATACTGTATGTAATAAAATAAATAAATTTGTCTATGCTTTGAGACAAATAAAAAAAGTCACTAATATAAAAACGGCTGTGATGTCATATCGCGCATATGTTGAGTCTTCACTACGGTATGGCCTAATGATGTGGGGAAATAGTACTGACCACAATAGAGCATTTGTCGCCCAAAAGAAATGTTTACGAGCTCTCTATGAGATTCCATCTGACGAATCATGTCAACCAATATTTAAAGAGCTTGGTTTGCTACCGTTACCTTCATTATATATATATGAAGCATGCATGTTCGTTCAAAAACACAAAGAACTATTTAAAACAGCAGAGGAAGTAAGCTCTCGAAGTCGGCGTGACCAATACAGACTTGTGTTAGATGTGCTGCCTCGATCAGCGAAATATAATAAAAACTCTGTGGCTATGTGTGTACGTCTCTATAATAAATTACCAAAAATGTTTAAAACATTAAATTGTAAATTATTTAAAATCCAATTATATAAATGGCTCAATAATAATAATTTCTATTGCATTAATGATTTTTTTTAATATGAATTCATAATGTATCTTTAGTAAGTAAGTTTGCATGCTTTAGTATTAAGCAAAACATGTCAGATCTAATGTTTTTTTTTTCAATAACACCTTGTATAGGTACCATGTTTTATGCAAATAAAATAAATAAATAAATAAATTTATCGTCATATTCCGACGTTCATCGGATGCGTGCGTGATGTGCGTGCACGCACTTACGAGCGGATATGGCTATCCAATTTGAACGTTCGCCAAGTGTGTCAAAATATTACAGAATATTTCAACGATGACTGAGTCCATTTTGACCTCATGTTATTATATTTTATTGTTGTGGCACTAATACTCAGCGACATTTTAAAATGGTTTTTGTATAAGGAGGAGGAGGATATCTAGTCTAAATACTACGGCTACATTGTCGCGATAACGCTGACATCGCGCGCTCTCTATCGCACACCGCTCAACGTCTCGCTGCACAACAGAGAGCGCGAGAAGTGTAGTTCGCGTTATCGCAACAACGTCTGTCATCAGAGAAAATATTTTAGAAAACTACTGTAGTTCACAGGTTAAACAAATAATCCCACCCCTTTTAATTACACATTTACGTCATACATCATACTTTAAACTCTATACCGACGAGTAAAAAATTGCACATTACTATCCCTTGGTACTAAAAGGGCGTAAGTGATGTTACGACACTGTCACTTACAGCCTTTGCACCTCAGGAAGTAAATGGGGTTCGGAAAGTTTTGAGGTAACTATTTTGTTTAATATATGGGCTATATGTTGAGTATATTCCATCAATATCACACGGCTTTGTTTCTTCGATAAATATGTTATTTTATATACACATTATACGGAAGAAATGTTATTTATAAGTTAATATAATTGAAGTATTTTAAGTACTAATAAACCAATGTTAATGCTTTCTCCTTACTTATAAGTTATGTGGAGCTAAGTAACTGTAAGTTCGCAAAGTTACTTCATGTTATGACCATAAATGGTAACTTTTAGTAAGAAATTAAATTTATTTCCGAGTTTTAAATACAGAGGGCAGGTAAGTAGCTTAGCTACCCGACTTTTGAAAAGAACATTTATTGGACAAGTAAAAAGTGACAGCTATTCGTTTCAATATCTGATAAGTAAGAAGCTTCTAGTGAAGTTTGCAAGTGCTTGTAAATAGCAGTTACGATTCTTAACGTGCGATTTTGTGTGACCTTAGTAACAACTACATTTAAAATCGTAGCTGCAATTTTAACACCTAGATAATGTAAATAAAGGTCAATTTCTTATGCACCTACGCCATTCGATCAGACATTCACAACTCGTATAGACCGTAATTACGTCTAAGATTTAATAAGCATTTCCCTGTCTTATTATCAGCAAAGTTTAATTTGTACACTCAATTTTGAATCTTATTATAAAACACATAAGGTTCACTTTACAAAAATGTTAAGTGGACCTTATAAACTAAAAAGTAATGATGATAGACTTAAATTGTAGTGAACAAATCAAAAGCTGCCACAAATCATTAAACTATTTACTCAACTATCCCAATTAATCATTGTTTATTTAGTTAATGTTTCTTATAATTTTATATTCGAATTTTCAGGTAAAACTTTTACAACGCTTTGCCCAGGTTCCCGCGTGCGTTTTTCCGCGCAATGGATTTTCAACGTACTGTTTAGCGCAGAGAGTTGAAAATCGAACAGTGTGTTTTTATGACGCGCTGGGATTCGCTCTGTTAGATTCTGAATCAGGGGCGTAGCTACCGCCGTATCTGCCGTATCAATTATACGGGGCCCCCGGGCCACGGGGGCCCCGTATTTAACTTAATTGTTTGTAAAAATTTTGGAAAAAGTGACAGATAGATAATTAAGATGAATAAATATTTATTTTAATTTATGCAATTTTTTTTTCTTTTGAAAAAAAAAAATTGTTTCTTTTGTGAGAAATCTTTACCCTTCCTAAGGGCCCCAAACAAATTTTTATATGGGGCCCCGCCAAGGCACGCTACGCTTCTGTTCTGAATGCTCGGTTTAACACCGAGAGTTGAAAATACAAGTGCGTGATAAAATCCCGCCGCAATATTTCTACGTCCATACGAACGTGGGCTTACTACACATTAGACACAATCCTTATAGACCGCCACGATATGCGTCCTAATTGGTTTTCGCACAAAACTCTTGTACGGGCTTAACTTCGCGTCATATTTGCATACCTAAAGCTACAGTTTCCTTGAAGAGCGGTGGCTGCCATATAGCGGCTGCAATTCACTGGCGGATGACGTCACTGAAACGTGCGTGAAAGAGAGGCCCAGCAGTGGGCGAAGTCAAACTGTGGATGATTATGATGTAAGTCAAACCTCGCGGTCATTATTTTCATGACAACCGTCATTGGGGTCGTTATGCGGTCGTCGGCCACCGCTCTTCTAGGAAACCGTAGGCTAAGGCTACGTCCGCGTCCTATTTAAAATCAATCTTCGCGCGAATACGCGCTCTTCGCGAGCATATGTCACTTTTTGTTCGGTGAACCTGAACGCGTGGTCACGTCGACAGAGGGCGCTTTCCGGTTTCCCGAACAAAAGTGATATTCTCGCAGCGATCGCTTTAAAATAGGACTCGGGGTAAGGTTTCCTAGAAGAGCGGTGACCGCCACATAGCGTCCGCAATTTACCGGCGAATGACGTCACTGAACGTTATTAATTAAAGTAAGTTGGTGTTTTCCTAGACAGCAAACCCAGCTGCCATCATTTTCATATGACAACCGTCACTGCGGCCGTTATGTGGCGGCCACCGCTTTTCTAGGAAACCGTAGCTTTAGCGATCTCGTATCTATCTTCAATACAAGTGATTTTAAACAGTCAATGTTCATAAAACATACCTATAACATTACATCCTAAACATTTTCTATCTAAACAACATCAATATTCCAATGATTACTAAAACACTCCAATATCGATCCATAAATTCGGATGGACACAATTCCATAAAAAACGTCACAGAAAAACGAATAATAATTTAAATATAAAAATTAATTAAACATGAATGAAAAATGTATCTATAGTTACGTTAATGTTAGTATAACCTTATCCTAATTTAAGCAAGATACGTTAGTTCAGCTTATTTGGTAAAAATCTTTTTAAAAAAATCGCAAATCAGTGCATTTCATTTTTACTGTCACACCTAAGAAGCCAAATTGTATTATAAAATTTTGGTACTAAAGGACTATGAATTTTATTCTCAGTAATTAATTTTAATAGGAGTTTATATTTAGGCGCATGACCTATTTGATTGGCCGTATGTTTCATAAGAACAAAAGAGTTACGACTATTTTTCATACACACACATTTTATATAATTTAATAAGGCTTAATATGAGCTGTAGTTTCCAGTCGGTTTTCTATTACAATTACTTCATTTTAAATATACAACATTATATTATTTAATAATAGTTTACGATAACGGAATACATTTTGTAATGGACCAATCAAATAGGCCATGCGCATGAGCAAGCGCGCGTCAACCTGACACGAAGCGAATAGCGACGTATATACAATGTAATATAAACCTTCTGTACATATCACAGACGAGCGGGCTTTTACTTGTTTATAGTTTTAAACCTAACCTAGGAGTCTTATTGAAATGCTATTGGAAATTGGCATTTTTATTTTTATTTTAATAGTATTACAAATACAATTACCAAGAAAGATAAAAAAATGGTACCGATACAAAAATAGGAATTGGAACACCTAAAATATAATTTGCGTAGAGATCGCGGAGAACCATTACATAAAAGGCTCCAACTTTTTTTCTTCCAAATCTTTTTTTTTTAGTCCTACTCAATCTCTTGAGAAATAGTAACAATTATGAGCATATTAAAAGATTCAGAATGGTAACAATAAGCAATTAGCTTTATAGTGAGCACCTTATAATTATTTATTTAGAGGACCTAACAAACATCGAGTGGAACAATTTGACTCAAAAACAACCGTTTTGAGAACAACGCCATCTCTTGTACAAAGTATGAAACATTAAGATTAAGTACAAATTACATGGCAGTGTTTAACAAGGTACCTAATAAACGTGATGAAGGTATTAACTATAATCATAATTGTTCTAAATACATTTTGAGCAGATTAATATAGTAAGGTGATATGTAGCAAGTAATACTGTTTTATGTATTGGAATATAGATGGCGTTGTCTGTAGTTTTATAGGTATAACGCCTTAAAACTTTAACGAAATTAAAACGTATCATCTTTTTTATTCAAAATATGCGATTGGTGCTTTTTAAAGACCTCTTTTATTTACTATTCTCTGAAACCAATAGCATTTCAATCAGACGTTAAATATTGGTAATCTCACTCACAATTTGGCTCATTAGGAATGGTTAATATTGGACTATTATTGGGTTAACACAAACCTGACGAAACATAATCCACTCTTCTGCTAACGCAATAAAGTCGAAAATTCCACATTATGCATTCAAAACCGCACCTTCATAAGTAGTAATGCGATATCCAACCTTATTCCAATGGCACAAAGTTCATTATTGGTTAACATTGGATAGCTCTTCGTCAAGTTTGCGTCCAACGCCACTAATCTTTCACACTTACTCGTTTTAATAATATTATCGCAAAGCCAATTAGGCAGTGATCGGTATGTCCCTATTGAGGACAACAACATTCGTCTTTTTTAATATCGAAGTTAGGGTGGGTATAGACACACTGCAGTCAGGATGAAAGCACGCAGAGTTTTAACAATCTCAAGGTCTAAATACAGTTTGTCTGCATCCACTCTTAAGCGCCTCGTCCACAATATAAATAAATCTACGTAGACTTCAGTATGAAGTGGTGCCCTAGCTAGAGATCGCTTACCAGCTGGCTACTTTGAAGAGACTACGTGAAATTAAGAATAATTTGTGCCAAACCGGTTCAAGGTGCAGTGCAGATGCATTAAAATACATACATGTTTGATGAACATAGGAATACGTGTGCGCAGCACAGACGTTTCTAGTGGTCACTGCAACTATTACTGTGCTAGGATCTATTGGCGCGTGGCAAAAATCGAAACTAACGGCGCCATCTTGTTTTTCTCATTGCGCTTTCACAAATGTTTACCAACAACGCCCCGCAGCCAATGTCAGTCAAGCAACAAAAGATCCCTGTAGCACTCTAACGAGGTAGGTAGTCACTGCACTAATGGGGTTGAATGTCTCTCATTAAAGTCTTCAGATTTTAAAAGGATAGCACTAAGACTCGACTAAAAATCGAATTTTTTTTTTCGGATTTTCGTCTTTTAATATCTTTGGCGAATACATGGGTCCCCATATTTTTGCAGTCAACAGCTGCTCAACGCAATTAATTGTGCGTAAAGTCACTTGTTTACAAAAAAATGATGGATAGTGACAGCTAGCTGTTAAATTCTTAGACACTGGATAGTGGCGACATCTAAAGTGAACCAGTGGCAGTTTTTATCCTCATTTATACCACATTTTTCTAATAACGCACCAGACTCAGCCTAGCTTAGGTCATTCTTTGACGTCGTGGACGAGGCGCTGTAGATATGATCGAATTCGTATAAACATAGAATGTTAAATTCCAAAGGTTTCATCTAAGACCTATACTGATGGCAGTTAATACTAATGGTAAATCGATACAAGAAACACTACCGATTTTAACTCGATACTATTTCAAATCATCAATTAAAATTTATCGATACCGATATCCACTTCGATGTTGTAACAACCTTGTTATAGATTTTAAATTAACATCTTTTCAAATACGTTCCGTTACACAAAGAAAGTCGCAGGAAGTATTTTTAACGTACAATTCGTGCAATTGTCATGGTCGTTACTGCATCATACATTAGACTCCAGTTTACACTTTAAATACGTACATAATTAAGAATTAAACTCGCTCGTTTATTTGATCTACTCGTTTACAACCTGCCTTATCCTCGCGAGTTTTTCATTCACAGCGCAATCTCCTTGCCACAATAATAATATTGAAAAAAAAAAAAACAAAACCTAACAAACGTCACAACTGTCCGTTTGTCAAATTCGTCATCCTCAAGCATTCTGATGAAAAACATTACTCTAAACCTCATATTTTGTACATTAACCAGGCTTACCACAATCAATTTCAAACGACAAACATAACTTTTAATTTATAATATTTTAGTCCAGCCAACCATTATGGATGTTCATTTCTTGGCGTGTTGCAAATATCTAGCGACTGTGGCATGAAGTTCTTGCGGTAACTTCGTTCGGTCGTATTTCGTGGAGTATGCTTGGACTATGTGGGTCATTTGCGCGTGAAGATCCAGGAGCGCTTCAAGCCCGATGGTTCGCAGTGATTTCGCGTTCTTATATACAATGTTATCTAACTCAGTCTTGTTTATCAGTACTTTCTCCGTGTCTGGAATGGATGGAACGATTCAGTTTAAGTCTTTTGGTCCTTTAGATGGAGAACAATAAATACTTTTTCAAGAGAAACCGATTTAGTCAAGTTAGAAGCAAGATGTGAGGTGTTGATACTGTTAGCAATGAAGTCGGACAAAACAAGGAAAATCAAGGTCTATCAAGCCGAATACCAATAAATAGGTAGGTAGCACAAAGTATACAAACCTCCACTGTGGTCGTGCCCTGAATTCCTCTTCTTTGGTGATGTCTTTGTCGGCGTTTTCTCTGACGACTTCGTGGGACTGCAATCAATAATATTTTGAATTGATTCACAGTTCATAAAAAAACTACAAGAGCAGCTTCGGGAATCATCGTCTGTCTTCGGAAATACCGAAGCTCGATGATATCTAATATATTATATCTGTTACGACCATGGATGTACTTCGTAAAACCAATTCACAACTCGTATGCAATTCCAAAAACTTTTCAAATTTTTGAGTGACAACTAATGACAATTTGCGACCGGAGTAGGTAATGCGACAGAGATAAAACTTCATACAAACGCGCAATGAAGTGTGGAATACTACAGAGCGTGATAGTACAAAACTTAGAAGCATTACCTTTGTGGGGTGGTTACTCTGTGGCGAGTCGTTCGTTCTAATTCGGACCCACAAAGATTACCGAAGCCCATATGTTTAAAGTGAAAACTTCTTTAGGCGCGTTGGGCATTTTTTGAGATGGGAAAAAACCATTGCTGCATTGAACTCGCGACACTGCTACCGTAATCGACACCTCGTAAGTTTTGGCCATTATAAAGACATCAACGTGCGGTACATTTTCTTTGGGAAGAATGACCTTCAAACATATTTATAAAATTACTATGCTTTTTCAAGTTTTCACTTCTGTCGGCACTCCTGAAGTGCCACTGTTTTTTTTTTTTGCAAAACTGTATGTTTGTAGTGTATGTCTTAGAACCCTTACCTCTCCAACACATGATTGTTAACCACAGACTGCGCAGTAATATTGAACATGGTGTCGTTTTCTTGCGGACGTCGCAGTGGCGCGTCATCGTCTGACGCTGATGACGTAGTAACCTCGCCGTTGGGGAGCGGGGTTGATGTGATCGGCTTGTTCTCTTTAGACTCCTCGTCCGTTATCGCCATGCTTGAGTCTTTGAAGCTCTGTGGAGATTTGATAGCACTGTTTAAAGTGTCCAGTACATTAATGATCTTTGGCAGACTGAGTTGAATAATTGATGTATGTATCATTGAGGCAGAATAGCTACAAAAATGCAAGCATAATTTTTGTTCCTCATAGTCCGTGCTTGCGTCTTTCGTGATTGCTCTAGTCCTCCCATGCATATCAACACACAAAAAAAAAAACTAACACTGCGGGACAGTAAACACCCCCTTTTTTGTGAGTGAAATATCACCAAATGACTTCTCCCACTCTGGGCGGAGCGGGAGGACATGTCAGACTTTTACTGACTAAAACCCACCCGTGGTCCTTCAGTTGCCTGTGCCAGCGGCCACGGTATCTCTTTCGAACAGCCCGCAATCCTGGCAGGCATTGGCCCTAGCGGACCCCGTCAGTTAGTGCTGACATCTCTTTGAGGCGCGCGTGGAACACAACTCGCCGTCGACGCGGGCTTGGTCCTTACCGCAAGCCCGAGCCTACGGTCAGGGCGTCTCCTGCGGCGACTAGGGGCGTGAGGTCGCGAAGATTGCCTCTCCCTCACGCGTTCCGCCTCCTCCTTCGCGAGCATTACTGCTTCGCAGAAGGAGGTGACAAACACATACTGATGTGATAACAATAAAACTTCTATTGTGACTCGTTCAGTGTCCTTCAATGGATTAATAAGCCGACCATTGAGTGCGGGTCAGCTTAGAAAGTTGGTAGAATAATTTATAATTTGCTTTTTAACGCATCAGTAAATTAGTGATTTTGACGATCGTGGAAACTGTCAGTGACACATCCTGTCGAAACCAATTCTTTTGTTAATATTATAGAAACTACTTACACTTTCACAACATACCTTGGCCGTCTTCTGCCGTTTAACCACCAGTCCTTTAGACCAGGCGTTCATGCGTCTGCGCTTCCGCTTGGCCAATTGCGGATCGCTCTTTTCACCATTTTGTGGAGTTCGCGATTTTTCACTCACTATTGAGTCGAAGTGATCTGCAAAAGGGAGAACTCTTTTTCTAAACAAATCAATATTTGCAAACAAACTCCAGACATTCAACGGAAAACGTTGAGTCTAAAAGCCAGTCGAATGTTAACTCAAGAATCTGCTTTGAATGGAGTGCATAAAATTAGTTTCCATCTTATCTGTCGACCTTAAGGCAAGAAGTAATTTGTCCCAGACTAAAATCTAGGCAATGTTTCAATAGCGAGGGCTCCATTGTAAACCTTATTCCCTTGTCACAAGCCACAAAATCGACTACCAAAATAATAAAAAACTATGTTGGGGTCGGCTCCCAGACTAACCGGACGCAGCTGAATACCAGTAGTTTACATGGAGCGACCTCCACAACCCAAGTTACTGGGCAACACGAAACACAAAAAAGAAACACTACTTAGTATAAAAAATAGTCACTACTTACGTAAATTAGACGCCGTACAAATAAAGTCCGGTAGATCATTGTCAGCTATATCGCCTTCCACCTGCCGTCTCTTCGCGATCTCTTGACATTCGAGCTCAAAATCGCTGTCCATTTCGACGTCGATCAGCGCGTGCGCATGGTCTCGTAACGAACACGCCTCGTGACGTATCTGTTTGTCTGACGATGTTCTGAGTGAAGAGAGAATGGTTTTTATTGGTTTTTGGTAAACTGTTAGGTTTGTGAGTAGTTGTATTGAATTGAGTTCATGGTTTTTCATATTTTTCGTATTAATATTAAGTTCAAAAATCACTGAATGAATACGAAGTGTATTCAGTGATTTTTTCAGACCCGAACCTTATTCTGTCAAATTAAAGCTGTAAAGTCTGGTCCCTGCATGCGACGCAGTCTTTAGTCGTGATTTTAGCTCTTCATTATAATATTTATTAAGAACTTTACTATTTGAGACATAAACTCTATTCAAAATCGCTTAACTAAGTACTTGCTACGATTCAATGCTTGCGATTTATAAAGGGTGGCAGGCACATCCACGCGCAAACTGCAACCATGAATTCACCACATGATTCTAAATACCCAGACTACAAAACTTTTCGTCAGTTATCACATACAAAAGATGTGCTGATTCATTTTTGGGATGCATGACGAAGCCTCCTCGTGTAACGCAGTTTGTTCCGCCAGTTACTCAACCGAACGCTCGCGCTCGGCGCATCCTTGACAGTCACACTCAACACCTTATTTGACTGGCCGATTCATCCCATGCGGTGGTAGGGCTAACGTCCGCCTGGTTTGCGACCACCCTCCCACCGGAGTCCGGCGTCAAGCAGCCTGCTGTTTCGTCGATGCGTGGGAGTTCCAGTGCCTTAGACATCTTCTGGGCACGCTCGATCCATCATAGACCTCATCCATAGCTTTCCATCTGGCGTCATCGAGGTCAAGAGCCATTCAGCAATAAAAAAGGGCAATATCTACGCGGTCAAAATGTATGGAAAGGCTTTTTTTTTTTAAACCCTCGAAAATTTTCAATGCAGGGGAGTTCAGAATCATGTATTAAATCTATTGTAACAGGTTGCGTGTCGACGTCCTTGCCACCCTATTTGCTGTTCATAATAAAGATACCGTTTTATTTGTAAAATGTACCAAACCGCAATAATACAAACGTAGCATGTTTAACCATGTTAACAAAATTATCAGAAGCGCTCTTAGAAGGTTATTCCAAAAGTATGTTCGTACAAAATTTAGTAAGTATGCGTCTACGGGCTATTCGCAGAAACCATGGCGCTTTTACGTCGCATTTTATATCTCTGTTTATGCAAATCTATTTGGAAATGAAACTAATTTTACGTTGCAAAAATTTGGAAAGTGTGACTTGCAGATAGCTGGATTCCATAGTTTTTTTCTACTTCCAACTTAAATACTGGATATGTGAGTGATTTGAGGGATGATCTTAATTAACGAGCAACTTTTCCATTGACAAAGTATCTTATGAAAGTATACACAAATCTGTTCAGGTTAAATTCTTAAAGTGCATCCACAAGAAGTTACTTTTTGATCAACATTTTGCAACATGATGATATGAAGTAACTTTACATAACTTTTCGTAAGTTTACTAAAAACTTTTTGTTATACATTGTTGCCGATTAACAGTTGCGAACGTTGCTCCACAAACCGTTACTTCGGTGTAGTTGCACGTTTACGAAAACATTCACTAAAATGAGCATCTCATTTTATTATCGTTGACAGATATTTTTGTTGATAAAATTAGTTTCATTCGTCCGTTTATAAATAGTTCTAATTCTAATTATATCTAAGCTTATGTATACTTATACCTATCTAAGGTAATGTTAGTTGCTATTTAAGCTAAGTACAATTGAGTACATACATGCTTAGTCGCTACATGCATATTGTCCGAAATATTATAATTAGCGGACAAAAGGTTAGAGGTTGTGTTATAAACACGGAAATTTTAATGTTTTAGAGATGTGGCGTGTTTATCGATAGAAAAAAAAATCGAAGATTAAATGGTTCCAAAAAATCACTCTGAATGCTCTCGCAAATAATAGTCATCTATACATATTATAATTTCAATTCGCTTTTCGTGTCTGTATGTGTGACTGCCTTGTTCTTCTAAAATAAAATAACATTCGTCTCGCCATACATCTAAAATCACTAAAAAGTCCGGGTGTATATTTTCTTTATGTCAGCAATATACTTAAATAATAATAAGTTACTATTGTAATAATGTGCTATTAATAATAAATATATTATTTACAAAGCGTTGGTTTTTCTCATACCTATACATCCCTCTAGCCCTTTGATTTGCGCCGGGAATGTGGAAAGAAAACACGTTCAAATAAATTAAAAATTAATGGTCGTGTACACAATGGCGTAAGTTTGCGATACCTATATAATATCGAGCCAACAATGCCCTTGCTGAAAACTAACTTCACGTCTATTCTGTGAAAATCTTACCGTAAAAACTTAGGTGAAGTGATTTTGAAGTGAGCTGTCAATTTTTTTTTTTTTTTTGTAATGGGTTTGCTCTTATTATTGACCTAATGCTAGGGGCTGACACTATTGGTAGCTCAGTCTAAGCTTACTACACCAAAATTTTCATGGTGAGATTTTTAAAGAATAGCACTGTTGATCCCGAGCTAATAGTCAAACGTTGATGCAACGTAAACGTAGATCACATCCACGCAATGCTAGTGCAGCGTATGCATTTACGCAACATCCACGGGACGTCAAAGTGACGTCAACACCAACATAATCATACGCTCAGTGCAGACTCTCGATTTGATAGTATACGTTGTTTGTGAAGCATCAACAAGTTTACGCCATTACGTAAAAGCCCAAAATGAATGGAATGGTTAATAAATTAACATGATGAGAAAATAAACGAATTAAATTAATACGTCAATTGTGAAGGGATGACGTAATGAAAATATTAATTGCAATGTAGGCGATGTAGGGGTTTTCTACATGACACTGGTCTCGTGGCGTAAAGCCTAAGGCCGCGTCCTATTCAAAAACGATCTTCGCGCTCATATGTCACTTTTTGTTCGGTGACCCTGGAACGCGTGGTCGCGCCGACAAAGGGCGTTTTCCGGTTTTCCGAACATAAAGTGGCATGTATACCCGCGACGATCGCGTATTCACGCGGCCGCGATCGCTCTTGAATAGGACGCGGGGTCGCCAAACGAATTTAAAACATCATCTATTTCTGCCAATCGTTTGAAGTTGACAGTGACAAAATTATGTTCTAAATATGTTTAGTGTTTAATGTATTTAGTAATTTGTGGTGCAAGAGGGCCTAAGTCTCTCTTTGAACAAAGCCTTTTTCCGCCATTTTATATTTGTACCATCATATCATTTGTTCACCCTTATTAGGTGTTATTATTATTTATTTATACAAAATGTACACGTACATCAAAATTCCAACTTATTCCTTGAAATCAGTATTCTAATATATTAATAAATAATCTAGCACCCTTCAACATAAACTATGACGTCACAATACATTACCTGTCCGGGTTATACTCGAGTGCGTTCGCGCAAATGAGATCGATATCATCCAGAAACTCTTTTGCGCAGTTGTATTTGTGCAGGTCCACCTTCGTCATCATCGACTCTAGGTCCATCGGCTGTTTGACTATGTCTAAGTAGTCGGTAACCTGGGAAAGGAAAAGGTAAGTTTCAGCGACATGAAAACCCAAGAACTTACAGGACTTTAAAGCTTATAAGCACGCGCGCGGGCCGCACGGCTGCACGCACGCACGCGCGAGCGCGTTTTATTTGTTTTCATCTTTTCTTGTTTGAACAAACAATGTTTCGGGTAGCTTGATGTGCTGGCGTCTGTACATGGGTGAATAAAGATCTGCATTTTTTCGGCTAATAGTTTTATTATTTCACTTGAGATGTCTAACGTGGACCTAAAAATAATATCACAAAATATACTATGTGTTAGTTTACATAATAAAAAAACAGTTCTTACCTCCTCCAAATCCACAGGTTTAGTGAACTTATAGAACCTCCTATTGGACGCTAATTTGCGGCAGATGTCTCGTAGGAATATCCTTAACTCGCGCAGTTTGTAGTCTTCCTTACGTTTGCGACGCGTCACCTCTTCCGCTGACTCACGGGGCGGCGGAGGCGGGGGGGCTATGGAATATGAACATGATTAGTTATATAAAAAACATAACATACCATTACCCTGTAATCCCCCAAGGGTTTTGGCAGAGGTGTACAGACGCCAGCACATCAAGCTATCCGAAACTGTCAAATTTTCCCAATCAACTTTGAACCTTATGCTTTAGCGTTAAAGTTGAAAATCTATTAAACACACGTTTACGTTCTAGTGTAAATAGTTTGTAATAAAATAAGTTAATTGTATATTTAACGATAAAAAATGTACGTCAGTTGAAAAAAAAAAAAATTAACCTTGTATAATATCAAATATGTAATTATTTGAAAAACTAAACCTTTTTGTAGACTGAGTTGACTTACCTCTAGGTAACGGAGGAGGCGGCTCATTGCTCTCAATAGGCGGCGGTTCCAACAACGCTTCAGCGAGCACCGGCTTTAGGAAACTGATCACTTCCGACGCGCTCGGTTCACGCATCCTGTATACGCAGTCTTTGTACACCGGGAATAAGTCTTGTAACTGAAAGATACATTTTCGACATTACTTATTTTGATATCAAAAATATGGCATCGCTTGGGGGAGGCCCAAATCCAGCAGTAGACTTCTTTCGGTTAAAATTATTTTGATATCAAAAGCGTGAAACGGAGACATTTAACTGCCAGGGTCTAATGAACTATGTACAGACGCCAGCACATCAAGCTACCCGAAACTGTCAAATTTCCCCAATCAATCTTGAACCTTATGCTTTAGCGATAAATTTGAAAATCTATTAAAGAAATTTGACAGATTGTAGTAACTTGATGTGCTGGCGTCTGTACCTTCGAGGCTTAATGTTCTGTCAGGATCAATAAAAAAAGATTGCTTGCATTTTTGAATGAACTCGTTTTCACATGCTCTCTTTGAATTTTTGGCTCCCTGGTATTCCGGAATTGAAATGGAATGGTTTAGCATTTGTGAGCGTTAATTTCAGTCATAATAGATACCCCTTGACGCATAGCCTTACAAAGTTTTTTTTAATATATTTGCGTGAGTTTTATACCGATGGTAAGATTGTAACATAATCATGCGATTCTGTAACCATCTCACCGTGAAAACTTAGGTGAAGTGAGCGTGGAGTGAGCTGTCAATAGTATCAATTCCTAGCAAAAACGAACTCAGATCACCTAAGTTTTCACGGTGAGATTTTTACAGAATCGACCGGCAGTACCTCTATCGGTAGCTGGTCATGCCGGCAGTCAGCTGTAGCTAGTAATAACGTGTTTTCTCCGGCCGCTCTCGCGCGACACAACTGTCGCAGTAACGTTGACATCGCGGCCCATACTAAGACAATGTCGCGAATGAATAGCACGCAGCCGCGGTCTGCTCGACGGCATTCGGAGAACACCTGTGGGATGAAACAATGAGGTATAACTCGGCCTTAAAATTATTAAAAAAAAATTATTATTGTTAATGTTGTATCGGCCCACTCCTTCCCACAGAGAGGAGGCCTATGTCCCAGCAGTGGGAACATTATAGGCTGATTATGTGTCCAATATCGTTGTAATTAGAACTGTGTTGGTCACTAACGTTACAGACCCGGCGATAAATATTGCACATCGACCGTTGGAAAGAGACAATCGGCTAATTTCGGCTTCGTAGAGCGTTATCTCTGTCGCACGAAATACAAACAGTCCGGCTGTTAAAACAATTATGATTTGCTTCTTTTGTTAATTATTTTTATTCTTTGTATACAAAAAAAATACAAAAAAATACAAAAATATTTATTTCAACTTAAACATTGTGTCATACATAAATTGAGACAGCCCCAGTAAGTTACAAAAGTACTTGTATAAAATCGATAGGATCGAATAGGTCAATGTGCAATATTTATCGCCGGGTACTGTACTAAAGATACCCGCGATTTATCCCATGTGCTTTACCGACGAAAAATTACTACCCTGAGAGGTCTAGAATCAACGCTGAATATAGGTGACAGTTTGTGCGTCGATGTCCCTTACGGGTGTAGGAAAGCACAACAACCTTTTTAAAACTTCCGATTTAGCTAGAACTTCAGGCCAGTTTGTGTGTGACCTATGTCCAGCGATGGTCTTCATACTGACCGATATAAGCGCCTGTTCCTGCGTGAAGGTATGCGCGGAGTGTAGGGTAGACATGCTGAGTTCCTTCACGGTGCAGTGTTCTAGTTGAGCAAGTAGGGCGGGTGCAATGTGTGTCTCTGCACACTCGCCTGTGATTAGTAGCACGCTTTGTGATAGGGATGGGTCGCAGACCCTGTAAAAACGAATATTAGAATTAATTAAGGGGGCGTTCAAGTATTGCGTAATGCAATTTTTGAAGATTTTTGACTTACGATGCGTTACAAGGGCGGGAGCCCTTGTAACGCATCGTAACGTTTTAAAAGACCCCCCCCCCCCCTCCCCCCAAATTGCGTTACGTAATACTTGAACGCCCCTTAATAGACAGTTTCGTCTGATAATTAAATCATATTGTCGCCAAAAAGAATGGACGCAGAAGGAAGTTGTAATGGACAACGCAAAAGGATTTCTTTTTACCTCTTTTCAGTTATGGTGTGTAGCGGGAACACGTTCTGCAACACGTTGCACGCGGCCTGTATCTGTGCTTGTAACAGCGGCGCACAGTGTGAAGGTAATCTCTTGGCTGCAAGAGGGCTTGTGCGGGCCCCGGCTGCTACTAGAGAATGCATCGCTTCTAGGAGATCGACTCGCGTTACTTCTACCTGTGGTTGTGAAGAAATTGGGTGGTTAAGTAATAAGCTTTTCACATTTGAAATTCTTTAATCTGTAAATCTTTTACACGTCATATAAAAAAAACCGGTCAAATACGAGTTGGAATCGCGTACAAATTTACGGTTTTCGGATTTTTTCTTTTACTTGTGCTACATAAAATTGCTTCTTGCCAAATTTCACGATTCTAGGTCAACAGGAAGTATCCTATAGGTTTTGATTCACTTGCGAGTGTCAAAATAGGCGGCATAAACGGAACATAAACGCCCGTATCTTTTGATTGCGATGACTTAGAAGTTTGATCTTTTCACTGCTTCAAGGGATTGCGCTGAGTATTTGATATTAATTTTAAGTTGATAACTCCACGCGTTTCTGAGAAAAAGGATCTTGTAAGTGATCTTATAAGGGTTCCGTTTTTCCTTTTAAGGTACAGAACTCTAAAAATAAGCTAGAACGAGCTGACATTTCCTATCTGTCTCCCCGAGAAGAAATGGCGAAACAAACTCAAGGGTCAAAGTCTCTTTTAAAGTCCCCATGTAGTCTTAGTCAGATCATGGTGTGATCAATGCGAACCTCCAAACTTCTTAAAAACTGATGGAATAAACCAAACTTTCTATTTTGCTAGGAGTCGTCAAAATCAAATCAAAAATCAAAAAGGTTTTATTTCATTATTACACGTTTATAAATTATACAGTTGGTGACGTCTCCTTTTAAGCATATAGATGCCTGTGCCAGGAGGCGCCGCTCTTTTATATCTTATACAATTAGTGCAACATGTTAATAAAGAATAATAAAGAAAGAAGAAGAAAGAAAAGATTATCAATAGTCTGTTGGTGTGTGTGTTGGGGGATGTGTGTGTGTATGTGTGTGATACCTGTGGTGTGTGTGGTGTGTGTGTGTGGTGTGTGTGGTGTGTGTGTGTGGTGTGTGTGGTGTGTGTGTGTGGTGTGTGTGGTGTGGGTGTGAGTGTGCATGTGTGTGGTTGTTTTGTACAGGAAGCGGAATTACCTTATAGTCATTTATTTCCTTATAACATAGGAAATACTTATTTCTTTTGTGACTGGGTGCGTCAGAGCGAGACAATCACAGTACATTTGTAAGAGAGCGGCAGAGTTAAATGTCAAAACATAATGTTCCATTTTATTTACCCAGATATAAAATCGTACCAATACAATTTACTTACATTTTTAGCGTCGATCATCAACGCATGTTCACTTTCATAAACCTGTGGATATACTCGTCGCAGCGCTTTCAGTACTGCTTCTGAACATAGTGCCTTTAGATCGGAACCTGAAAACAAAACAATATCATTCCACTATCTGTAAGGACACTGGCTAAGAAAACAATATTTTATAATTTCACAGAGAGCACAGGGTCAGTACACTAACGTAGTGTTGAAAAATCGACTTATTCAAATAATTAACGTTAGAAACACAACCTAGTTACTTCAGCATAAGGCTCAAATTTATTGAATAAAACAAAATCACTCTGGAGTGGAGCGATGATTAAATTAAACAGATTAGGTTAATACCTTGATATTAATCTAAATTAACACTGCACTTATTTCTTACATCCAGCAGTCATATACCTATATACAATGCGTGCCACGAAAGATGAGACTTGACCCCGCCTCCCCCGCTCTTTCCGCCGCCCCTATGACGTCCGGTCCCGTCCCGCACTCAGACCTCATACCGCTAAAGATACCTAAAATCGTGTACTGCGCATGTCAAACCACGTGGTGAGTCAAGTCTCATCTTTCGTGGCACGCATTGTAATTGTCAACATTTTCTAAGCTTGAGTACGAGGATTTTGACTACTATGTAGTGTATGTGTTTTTTATGTTCTTTTAAATTTTTTTTTTATTTGCAATGTGCGTTTTTGTTTGTGCAGAATAAACAAATTTTCTTTCTTTCTTTTATATAAAGCTGAAGAGTTTGTTTGTTGGAACGCGCTAATCTCTGAAACTACCAGTTGGATGTGATAAAATATTTTTGCATTTGATAGCCCACATCTTGAGGAAGGTTATAAGCTATTTAACATCACCCTACGACATTTAGGGGCAGAATAAAAAAAATCAACAAAACGGTAAGCGAAAACGAAGTAATAGCGCGGGTGGGCGATGCTATGCGACGCGGCGGGTCGAGGGGCCAAAATTTAACGCGGACGATGTAGAAGAGTTTTTCGAAGACTCTTACCTCCATACCCCCCAGTGACTTCCGCCAGATAATCCAAAGTGTCCTCGCTAGGTCTCGGCTGCCAGTCTTTAGTATAAATCTCCAATATGTCCCGTCTAGCGTTGGCATGTGGTGGAGGGAAGTGTAGCTCCCGGTCGAATCGTCCCGCGCGACGTAATGCGGGGTCCACCGCGTCTAAGCGGTTGGTCGCGCCGATTATCACCACTTCGCCTCTGGGAATAGAAGTGGTTATTGAGTGACTAGATTGTGTTTAAATTTAGCAAAATTGCTGTTATGATTATTTTGCTTTTTGGAAACGAATGAACATTTTATAGAGCTGCTGCCCGCGGTTTCACCAGTGTAAATGTCGATCCTGTTTGAATATCGGATAAAAAGTAGCCTATATGTTAATCCAGGGTGTCAGCTACCTCCATACAAAATTTTATCAAAATTGGTCCAGCCGTTTGAGCGTGAAGAAGTAACAAACATATAAACACACACACACATTCACAAACTTTGGCCTTTATAATATTAGTGTGATTATCACTTATCAGCATAAAGATAATTGTTAGAGCTCTTTTAGATAAAATAAACCAATGTGTTATATTTTGTTAGCCTATGTTGTCCTACTCCTAGACAATCAACATTTTTTTTACTCCTTTCAAGGTTGCTTTTGAAAATTCAAGATGTTGGTTTTAAAAATACTCTGTTCATCGCTGAGCAATATTCAACTTTACGACATAAGAAATACAGTTCATAATTACAATACATATCACTACATAACACGTACCTATCACATAAGCCATCCATCTCAGCCAACAATGTTCCAACGACGCTAGTGTGTACTTGTTCTTGTCGTACGCTACGTACCGGCGCAAGCGCATCGATTTCGTCGAAGAATATTATTGACGGCTTCATTTTGTTCGCCTGGATATTGAAAAAGATTAAATTAATTAGTTGATTTAACATGGTTATAAAAATAATAATTTTATCGCTTTTTTATCAATAAAGAAAGTATATCTCTTGCGTCTTTGGTAATCACCCAATTTGTTTATCAAGAAAAGGTGCGCCATCGACACACACACATTCGTATTTACGACACGACTTCACCCATACTGCATAAGCGTAAATAAAATTAATCATGTATTTACAAGCATTGAGAACTTGTAAATACATGACTAATTTTAGTCACAACTACCTTCCGCCCGCGGCTTCACCCGCGTGGTATGTTGATAAACAGTAGCATATGCCCTTACCCAGGGTTCAAAGTATCCCGATACCAAGTGTCATCAAAATCGGTCCAGCCGTTCAGCCAGACAAAAATTATAAAAATTGATTTTTAGTTATAAGTACCATATCGACGCCTTAGAGTGAAAACCTCGAAAGTGTGAAAGTAACGTAACTTTAAGTAGTAAGTAAAGTAACTTTTCAGGAGGAAGAAAGAACTGCGTGCTGTAAAATTTTTGTACGGCGTCTTTTATGTTTTTTAACTGACTTCAAAAAATGAGGTTCTGTATTCTTATTAATTTATATAGAAATTTAACCCGCTTTTATATCCAGAATTTTCCATACTATGAGATTGTCCGAAATGCATAAAATGTTACTTACGAGGTATTGCATTCTCGAGGTTTTCACTATAAGGCGACAATATAAGCTTTCATATGCATTTACTAAAAAGATGTTATTTTGACATTACAAACAGAAACCTCATTTTTATTCATTTGTATGAATAGATAAAAGCTGAACTATACACATTTCATTTACTTAAAACAATCATAAGTTCATAACAGATCAAAAATGCCTAACAAATTAAACAAAAAACAAATCTAACATCAAATCACCTGTTGGAACAGTAACTTCAAGTGCCTCTCGCTCTCTCCGACCCACTTCTTCAGACAATCAGCCCCCTTCCTCATGAAGAAAGCCACCTTCCTCCCACCAACTAACGAACATTCGTTGGCTAAAGCCCTGGCCAGCAACGTCTTGCCCGTTCCTGGGGGGCCGTGGAACAACACCCCTTTGGCTGGTCGCGTCTTGAATTTTTGGAATAACTCGGGGTACATCAGGGGGAAGAGTACCATTTCTCGAAGACATTTTATGTGCTCTTCTAAGCCACCGACCTGTAAAAATTGTTTTTAAATTAGCGTAATTAAAAATAGTAAGTTGTTTTATTTAGAAAGAAACATATATTAAGAGAACCGATCTTGCCACTTGATAAATACGTTTATCATAATCTTGATTTTGCATTTTGCATAAATAAGGTAGAGAAAGTACAAAAACAATCACGGAAAATATGAGTGATGTAGCAATGCAAGTCTACCGACCGCTCTCGTGATAAAAATAATAGGAACTAAAAGATGTGCCTAATCTTTACTTGGTAATCTTTTCTTATCTTCTAGGAATGCAGCCGAAAATTATATACAAACTGATGACTCATGCTGAGATAGGAGCCTTTTGGCCTCGTATAGGACTTTCTGTTTCATTTTCCTTTTGTTACTTTTTTTTTATATAACTTGGATTTTTATTTTGCTGTGTTTAGTTTAGTTTGTGATCTTCCTGTACCAGTCGCAATAAATACTTTTTCTTTCTTTCTATGTAAAATGTTAGAGGGGTGTTAGAACTTAAAAATAATGATGTACTCACTGAAGTAAATCTGACACTTCTGTCCACTTCAACAGGTTGTATGTCTCTCAATGCCCTGTCCGTTTTCTTATCATCCATTGACTTTGACTTTTGTCTAAAAACAAAGAAAGTTATGTAATGTACACCAACAACAACAATGGCAGCATTTTTGAAGATAATGTATCTGTTGCAGGTGGAGCTGTTTTACATAACGGAGCTGTTTTGTAAAACAGCTAGCGGTTATGTAAAACAGTAGATTCTACAATCCGTCTGCGACATATCTACTAGAGAAAAATAATAAATGGAGTCTTCGTGTTCCTGCGGTCTTGTAACAATAATACAATATTTTGCAAGCTAAAGCTGCTTGCCAAGCACCATTTTAAAAAAAATGGCCAAGTGCGAGTCGGACGAAGGGTTCCGTACCACAAGTCAAAACGCCAAAACAACACGTTTGTTGTATGGGAGCACCCTTAATTTTTTTTTTTCTGTTTTTAGTATTTGTTGTTATAGCGGCAACAGAAATACATTACTCACACACAAACTAGTTTTAAATATGTTTGTACTTTTTTGTTTAATGTACACAATAAAGTATTTAATAAATAAATAAAAGTATCTCACCTTCCCTTGGTCTTATTTTTCATTGACACATTAAGATCCTCTTCCGTGTCTGAACTAGAAGTACTACTACTAGTGGAACTGGACGGTGATTGTGCTGCAAACAAAAAAATCTATGTATTTCACAATTTTTTAACATGTAAAATAAACTTTATGGTAAAGAGATTAACGGCCAAATACTCAAACGCAACTCAATTTTAAGTCGCCTTTAAGTATTATGCTGTCTCTGTCACTATCAGGTGTATTGTAGTGACAGAAATACATTTAAGCACACCTTAAAGTTAAGTGTCGTTTGAGAATTCGGGGGTAAGACTTACATCTGATCGTCTTTCTGCGCAAAATTTTTGGTTTCCTCTCTCTCAGACAGTATGGCTTCTTTCTGATCGTGAATGTTTTCGCTGGAAACAGAAATAGCTGTTACTTTCAAGTTTCAACGATATTAATACAGATACATTTATTTCGATTGTAACTTATTTCCATGTTTAAGAGGAGGACCATCCAGTAGAAATTTTGCCAATGCATCCACACACATAGGCAAGTTGCGATACCGCCGCATTTGCCACAGGCCAAGTCTACATGCCCCCCCAATGAACGTGCCCATGGGCGTACCCAGGGGGGGGCAGGGGAGGGCAGCTGCCCCCACCTGGAAATCTCGCAGAACATGTATGAACTCGCCTAATTACTAATTAAAGTGTAAACGGGTTCTTATGCTCTAACTTTTAAATAAACCGCGCAGTAGACACTGACAAAATGCACGATGCAATTGCCAAAAAACCGCGCGCGACGATGGCGGACGTACAGACGCCAGCACATCAAGCTACCCGAAACTGTCAAATTTTCCCAATCAACTTTGAACCTTATGCTATAGCGATAAAGTTGAAAATCTATTAAAGAAATTTGACAGACTGTAGTAGCTTGATGTGCTGGCGTCTGTACATTACCGAATCTAGGCGAGCGTTCGAACGCTCGGCAGTATTCGGTAATCTTCGATAAGGACTTGCGAGCGAGTCGGCAATGCCTTATTCCACGGCTAAAATTGAAAGATCATTCAGTACACTCAGACGCGTGAAAACGTGGCTGAGATCAACAATGATTGAAAACAGGTTAAATGGACTTTGTTTGCTCAGTGTTCACGGAAGACGTTATAAACCGTTTTGCAGAAGATCCTCGAAAATTACTTTTAAAGTAGAAGCGATTTAAATAAAATAAAAATGCATGCATAGTCAAATTTACTTTTATTTATTTAACTACCTATAAAGCAGGAACATTTGCGGCTACACACTACACTACATATACCTAATGATTCATGTAGGTGCGTTTGTGTAGTGTGTGACAAATCAGCCGCGGACGATCCGACCTAAAAAATCTGACTTGCCCCCTGCTACGCCAGAAGCTGGGAACGCCCATGAACGTGCCCGTATTGACGGGCACCGTACTCAACCGCGGGGCTTTAAGGTGAATGCGCAGTGGTAGACCGCGAAATTAAAATTTTCTTACGCTTTTTGCAAATTGCAAGTCAGTATCAGGTTGTATCTTGATCAAAATCTGATTCGCGACTATAACAAGTACCTATTTACAGAATTATAAATAACCATTAGAATCATAATTAGTTATTTGTAGCATAAGCACTTTTTTAAGAGATATGTTCTTATGGTACAAATCTAACTTAGAAAGATGTATTGATGATTCTAATGATTATAATTCTGTAAATACGTACCTGTTATAGTCGCGAATAAAATTTTGATCAAGATACAACCTGACACTGACCTGAACATTGCAAAAAAAACGTAAGAAAATTTGGATTGCGCGGGCTACAACTGCGCATTCACCGTAAGGGTCATGTCTGTAACCCTCCTGCCGCGCCCCTTTCATATCTCCGTTTTCCTGCCCATCGATTAGAAACACAAACTTATTCCGCCCAATTTGTAGTAAGCTCGATGACCCTGTTATTAATACTAGTCTTCTTCATTAACTAAATGTTGCGTGTAGCGCCCTAAGTAAATCTATTAGTCTTTTCACGTATTCGATCTTTATTGTGTTCTTCTAGTACAACACGAAGAGTCCCTTATAATTTTGTTTGATAACATGCCCAAGCGCACTTCTGGATATTCAACGCTCGGGTCACCGCCGAAATTTGAATATCGAGCAGCGCGCTTTTATTTAGACATTCACTTCTCGAGGATTAGTTAGGGTCAGTCCACACCGAGACGCGACGTTACGCGCACATTCTAATAGAGCGACTCATAATATAACTTACTACACGAAAAGATACACATTTCATTGTGAAATTCAGAATACGCGTCGCGTCGCGTCTTGTGTAAACTGACCCTTAGTGAAAACGAGCTTAAATACCTCTAGATCTAGTCTCGTCCTGCGCAATCTGCACGAAGGCCGGCTTGGGCTTGCGCGTGCGCTTGGAGCGGCGCGGCGCGCGGCTCAGAGTCAGCTCGCTGCCAGACTCCGATGATGATGACTCTGATATAGACACAATGTTTATTGTTGTTGGTTATTGTTGTTCTCTTAGAAACATGGCATTTAGTAAAAAGTCTGTTATACAACAGACCCTTCAATTTTATTTATTTGTAAACATGAAGCGAAGAGCCTGTGGAACACGCAGTGACATGCTGATTTTATTTTATACTAACATTAAGCATATTCTTTATCGTACCTATGTAGATCTTGCTCATAAACAATGTACAGAGGCCAGCAAGTCAAGTTACTACAATCTATCAAATTTCTTTAATAGCTATTCAACTTTATCGCTATAGCATAAAGTTCAAAGTTGATTGGGAAAATTTGACAGTTTCGGGTAGGTTGATGTGCTGGTGTCTGTATCATCAAATATTTCCATGAATACTAGAAGGTGCAAAAAACAACCGTGCAGTATTATGTATGAACCGTGAAGTATTTTCACACTGCCTTTTTCAAATAGCTGGGATGAATATTCACGCATTTTTCGAAAGAAAAGGGTATGATGTCGCGAGTGATACCAATGGATAAGCAGTTTGTATTGCCTACGCTAACAATTTTGTACAAAACACATCACATAATTTAACAAACACGATTTTGTACTATGGATTCAAAACAACCACAAAAAAATATTATTTACATTATAAACAATAACAAACTATTGACAGTGTGCCGTCTGTCATGATTGAAGTTTTTTTTTTTTTGACCTGAAGCCTGTAAGAAGAATCTTCCCAAAAGAGAATTTATCTTTTACATGAAAAATAGTAGGAGCCGTGGTAGCCCAGTGGTAAAGGCCCCGACTTACGAGTTGTAGGCTATAGGTGCGAAGCCAGGCAGGTGGTTTACTTTGTGTAAATATTTTATCACCACTGCTCTCAAAACGGTGAAGGAAAACATCATGAGAAAACCGGCATGTCATGTTTATGTCACAGATGGATTGTAGAATCTGCCGTTTTACAAAACAGACACTGTCGCTGGGACACAGGTCTCCTCAGAGGGAACATACTGTACAATGCGTGCCACGAAAGATGAGACTTGACATACCACGTGGTCTGACATGCGCAGAACACGATTTTAGGTATCTTTAGCAGTATGAGGTCTGAGTGCGGGACGGGACCGTACGTCATAGGGGCGGCGGAAAGAGCGGGGGAGGCGGGGTCAAGTCTCATCTTTCGTCGCGGGCATTGTATAAAAGAAAATCCTCTTTTAGTCAGGCCTCATTTCAGTATGTTTTTTTTTTTTTTTTTTTATATCACGCCAGTATTTTCCAGTTATGTGGACAGGTAGGTCGAAAGGACATGTTTTCAATGAAATAAGATAGTAATTACCAGTTTCCTGTTGACTATCTCCCTTTTTAGCTTGTCTGCCTCTAACAGGCTTTCTTCTACTTCTTGTGGTGGCTTGATTACTGCAAATTAAACAAAATCATATACATCCGAAAACTAGGTATCGAAAGTACTGGGTGCTTACTCTTCAATTTAATTCCGATAGATCGACATTGGAATTGTGACGTTTCGTACTCTTGAGTTAGATGCTAGCGCCAAATGATTTTTAGATTGGGTGTCCATTTTGGAGAACTAAGTGGAATTTGGTTCGGACTTGGCGCGGGGTAATTGTTGACAATATTGTTTTTCCTAAAACCAAGCCTAAAACTAAATAACATGACATTGGCTAAATGCACAAACCGAGCGAAGCCAGAAAAAAAAAAAAAGTACCGAATCACGTGACTGTAAAATTAACATTGGAATCATATTGGCATCTCATTGGGATTAAAATTAGTTTGGAGAGTAAGCCCCAGGTGGGTGGTTTGTACGTTTGTTAGTTTATAGCTATGTCAATGACTGCCACGTTGCAATGGTCTGGTGTTCGCAACTCGCAAGCTCAACTGCTGAGCGTAGGGTCCTGCGGGTTCGATTCCCCGGTTGTGCAGTGTTATTGGGTTATTCCACAAATTTGTCAGTAACAGAGTTTGGAAGTTGGCAGTGTGATGCCCCCGTGCCTCGGAAAGCATGTTAAGCTGTTGGTCTTGTAATGAGGGAAGAGTGAGTGCAACTGTGTCTGTCAGGGCCGGATTAACCATCTCGAGGCCCCTAGGCACAGCTCGTTTCGGCCCCCCCCCCCTTTTTCATACCACAAAAACGCAATTTGGCATTTACCTTATAATGTGAAAAAAAAGTTTCACTTTTACCGTGGTTTCATAAAACCACACGATCCCCTTTTTTTTCATTTTTTAATCGGGAGTGCTGGGCCCCTGGTCATAGTGGCACTTTAGGCCAGTGCCTAGGGGCCAGGCACTGGCCTAAAGTGCCTTATGGATAATACGGCACTGGTGTCTGTGACACACTTGTGCAACATAATATCTCCCGCGTCGATGTGTGATATCGATAAGCGGATATAAAAAAAACCGGGCAAGAGCGAGTCGTACTCGCACACCGAGGGTTCCGTACCATCATATGTTTTTAAATTTTCATCGGCGAGGCCTATATTCGTCAGAGAATTTTAACACTGTGCACTGCGGTGTAGAATATTGCAGTTTTATGTCAGCGCCATCTCTTGACCGATAGTGGATATAATGTAACTTTTGTTGGTGATTTCTGAAAGTGTGCTATTTAGACTTCGTTTTATTTTTCCTGTAATCTTTACATAAACTTCTATCACATAGAATAATTTCAGATTTTTCTCTTTGCAAACTTCGGAGAAAAGGGGGGAACGATATATTTTATTTTTATTTTTCATCAACCAACGAAAAATTTCAACGCGGGGGGAGGGGGGTTGAGAATCGTGTACTGAATCAATTTTACCAGGTAGCGCGTCGATGTCGCGGCACCCTGTATATCAGTGGGTGATTGTTGTGGACCACTGCTGTTGAAATCTAGATTAAACATACCTTTCACTATCTTGTCCCTGTACTGGCTCTTCTCCTTCCTGCTTAACTTCCTTATCATCCTCCTTCTTTTCAGCAGGAACTTCTACCTCCATCTTGTCATCTTCTTTTTTGCTCTCTGCTGGTTTCTTCTCGATGACAGTCTGATTGTTATCCTCGTCGGTATCCGATTCAGTCGCGTCCTGGACATAAACAATGTTTGAGGTTTATATAGTTTTTTTTTTTATATTAATTTTGTACTGTCATTAATTTATTCTTTTTATTTTAATCTGTGAATTTGATGTGATTGTTCTATTTTAGGGACTGTGACGCGCAATTATTATATCCTCCTGCTCATCATCATCATCATCATTTCAACCGAACCGTCCACTGCCGGACATAGGCTTCCACAAGCACCACTACTTCGAATAGGGGGCTTACTCTCCAAACTAATTTTAATTCCAATGAGATGCCAATATGATTCCAATGTTAATTTTACAGTCACGTGATTACCCCACGCCAAGCCCGAAACCAATTCCACTTAGTTCTCCAAAATGAACACCCAATCTAAAAATCATTTAGCGCTAGCATCGAACTCAAGAGTACGAAACGTCACAATTCCAATGTCGATCTATCTGAATTAAATTGAAGAGTAAGCACCCAGTACTGTGCTTCCCACATCCAGACTCTTATACCAAATTATTTGAGTTTGGCGCAGTACCTATGTAACTTATAGAAATACACACATCTATCAGTCGTCATCTCAGAAATGGATAGCATAGTGCTACGCATTTCGCAAATGTTGCGCATTGAAATAAGAACTAAAGTATATACTGAGGGTAAAAACTATTGGTAGGGGAACCCAGAAGGTTTTTGAGCAAGCATATGCAGGGCGCAAAGTTGATAGCTGAGTAGGTGCGGCATAATTAGAGAACACCCGAAACATATTGAGATGAGACTTACATTAAAAACTTACCTTATACATTACATTATTACATTGAAAACTTACATTAGTTTTTTTATTGTTGAACCTAGCCGAAGTTCTTCTCTGTCGGGACAGTTGAGTGTCTTCGTCGGTGTTGGTAGGGGGGTGACTACGGTTCTGTGAAAGATAAAATATTCACGATGCCGAGCCCAACATATCAAAGAGAGTTTAGTGCCTTGAGCATTCGATGCTTGAAAGTTAGTTTTTGAATACTAAAAACAATTGAGCTAAACGTCAACGTTACGTCGAATCAAAAATGAGGCAGAGGTTCAAAAGATTTGTATGTATTTCTAAAATTAGCTGTATGGTGCTACATAAGGTTCATATTTCAATCTTGCTTTTGTGCTTTGCTTCTAAAGGACGACTTACCAGCTGTTTCTTACTGGCGACTCTCGCGACTCTGGCTTCATCAGCCGAAGAGAATTCGTCTGAGGAGCTAGAGCCCGGGAAGCCGTACAAGTCGGGATAGCCTTTGACTTTGAGCTCGTTGGTGATCCAGCTCTCGTTGAAGTTGTGATGTAGCAGCTTGCGCTTGCGACAGCTGCGGCGGACATCTGGGAAAGGTGATGGGGTATTTGAATGATGTCAGGTTTTGCTGGTACTTTTGACATGCCTACTTGACGTACAGAATAATACATGTCCTCCTCGTCAAGTATTTTCTCAAAAAATCATACTATGCAGAAGCCAAAGTCGGTAGTGACTTCAATTATATGTCTATATACTGAATTTTTCGGTAAGCATTTACTGTATTGTTTTAATTAAAATCTAATGAGATATAGTATCTAACCAATGTCTGAATATTCTCGAGATATCTATAAAAGAATGAAAGACCCAATCTAACCAGTATAACATGGTTAATTTGTGTCGCATAATTTATAGTATCAGGAGCCGAAATTATCTGGATGTAAAACATGAATTGCCATGTGAAAGCCGCTGGAATCCGCTGGATGAATAAAGCACAGAACCGGTCGAAGTGGTGGTGCTTGGGGAGGCCTATGTCCAGCAGTGGACGTCTTTCGGCTGAAATGATGATGATGAAACACATGAATTATAGTATCATTACAAAACACTTACTCTCCTGTATGGGCTTATCCTCACTATCTTCCATGTAGTTCTTCCTGGGACCGCGACTGCGCCGGATCTTCACACTTCGGTTAGTGGTGTCATTACCATCGGCGAAGAACACTCGTACTTGTCTGGATCTAGAAAAGAATATTATTAAATTTAAACTGTATTTTTGGAAAAGCTGCGTACTATCACTTTATTGCATTTGGAACATCATCGCCGCAGACCGCAATAACATAGTACGTACCTAGTAGCAGACAAAAATATGTATAATTTTGTTTTGGCATTTCGCGACGATAAGTACGTTGGGGTCTAAACCGCGAACATCCGCGGCGTCCGACACACGTGGGTTCGAAGTAAAATGTTCGGTAAAAGGAATTATTATATGTCTTTTATACATGTTCGGTCACGTCCCAAGAGCCAAAGAAGGAGATTAAGTAATTTTTTTGAAGCCGCTCCCGAACAGGTAAAATCGCTAGTCGCGGTGATTGACTCGCATTTCAGAAGCTCTATGCAGCGACTTAACGCTACAATGGCGTAATTATAACAGCAATGAAACGCAGAAACTCAACACAACGCAAAGCAGTATCGATGCAGTCGCAAAATCGGTAGCTAGCGCAAAAAGCTGCTCTGCTTTGGCCCTAGCGCGGCACGAGTATGTGCATTTAGATCTATGCTGGTAGTCCCTGGCTCTGGTGCTACATAATGAAAATAAATCTTACCTTCTAGAATATTTCCGGGTTTCTGGTTCTGTATCACTTTCGGGGAACACGATCCGCGGCATCTTGATGGTACGGAGACGGCGGCTATCTGTAATGTTACTAAAGTTATTATACTTTATTCAAGGATACTGCAAGAGCAGTGGTGGCCAAGAGAGCAGTGGTGGCCAAGTGGTAACGGCCGCGACTTACGAGTTGTAGGTCGTAGGTTCGAACCCAGACAGGCGCTTTACTTTGTGTAAATTATTTCATCACCACTGCTCACAAAACGGTGAAGGAAAACATCGTGAGGAAACCGGCATGTCCTAGAACCAAAAATTCGAAGACATGTGACATCTACCAACCCGCACTGGACCCGCGTGGTGGATTACGGCCCACTCCCTCTCACTGAGAGGAGGCCTGTGTCCCAGCAGTGGGAACATTATAGGCTGATGATGATGAAGGATACTGCTGTCTGCACCAGTATGTAGTTTTCAGAAATAATTGCGGCGATCTCCATGATCTTTCCCTCTTGATCGCACAAATACTGGTCAAGGATGTGAACGTTTCCATTTATTTTAAGTCATTTGTGCAGCTGCACTCACAAACTGATGAAAATATACTTGATGAATCTCTGACACTTTCTGGGTTTATTTGATCTGACACTGAGAAAAGTTGATATATAGGTTGGAGAAAGTGGAGACTGAGTTCCATTATAGGCTATAGCTGGATCAGCCGATTTGATTTGATGTTATGGATAAGGGTCAAGCCACACCGAGACGCGACGCTGCGTGCACATTTCAATAGAGCTATTCAAAATCTAACTCTATTTACTACTCGAAAAGATACACATTTCGCAACGCAGCTCGACGCAGCGCGGGTTTTAATAGCGACTCCAAATGTAACCTTATTTACTACACGAAAAGATACACATTTGCACTATTGTTGCGTCACGTCGCGTCTCGGTGTGAGCTGACCCTAAGTCGTAAAGCTCTTATTGCACGGATTTTTTATTAAATTAACAAATACTTACATTTGGTAGGCCAGCGTTGTATTTTCCTGGTCACTTTATACTGGCTACTTCTCAACTCTCGTGGCGTCCAATTAGATGGTTTTGGAGTCTAAAATTATTTAATTAATATTACTTTTTTGACACCACTCACTCTAGTTACATTATGTGAATAAACGACAGAGAAAAAACATTTAGCAGTAGCATAACATGGACCTTACTACTTGGTCCCCTAAAGGCAACTGCTGTAACCTACAGTTCACAGGTGACAGTATTAGGTCACAGGAAATAGGGGCAAGTCTAGCCAACTAGCCGATAAAAATACCAAACATCATGGGATTTTTTTGTATATAATCACAAATTTATCTCTGAGATTACTATGGAATTCATGTTAGAACTTCAAGGTTACATGGACCTGACCAATGCACGCAATATTAAACCTGTCAATAATCACTTTAGACAATCTTACTAGAAACCATTTGCATGTAAGGGTGATTAGTATTACTACACTTGTAATGATATGAACATGATATTGTGTATGAACAATAGTTGGTCCACAAGACATTTGTCGGGTTAAAATGTAGTAAAATGGCATGTCCATAAGTTCATCATAAAAGGTGAAGAATCTTTATTAAATATTTATAACTTGAAATTGTTTGAAATGGGCTCATAATTTAAATCTTATATTTTATGTGCTCCCTAATAAAACATTGCTATAATATTTAAAATAATAACTTATTTGTACCACATACACCCCATGCGGATGTTAAATCAAATATGGCTTAACCCTCAATAGTAAATTACAAGATTATCACATTTTGAGGAAACTTAGTAACATGTTAAGGTGTGTGAATATTCCATAGGGATTACGTGAAGAGCGTGAGAGAATTCATGGTATGGCAAACAGTCTAATACATTTTATAAGAAAATAACTTGTGTAGGTATATGAAAACATGTGCTGTTAAACCAGAAAACAGTGTTATAATGACAATCTCTTCATGTCAACTAAAACTTTATTTGTGATACCAGAAGGCCAATTCCCGGTAAATAATAATGTTACTGGTACTCTTGAGAAGAAAGGCTGAAACAAACTCAGGGGTCACAATTTCTCTTTTAAAGTCCAGACATAATCTTGATCAGATCATGTTAACCCTTAACTACCTACCTGGAGTCTCTCAGACTCTGGCGGAATTGTTTTTAGTTGTAATTAGTCGCATAAGCGTCTTTAGTCTTCAAGCATCCATGTACCTTCCCCCCTGTACCCGCAGTACCGCATCTGCGTTCTACGAGATCACACGTGCGCGCGCAAGTTTATTGGTGAGTACAAAAGTTTTTTTTGGAGTCTGGGAGACTCCAGGTAGGTAATTGCGTGATCTTTTTTAATGAAATGGTTTTTGTTGTTTTAGTGAAAAATGACATCTAATGACAAAATTATTGAAGGTTGGTTGGAGGCAGAGTTATCTACCGAAGAGGAGTCGCTAAATGAAGAATGCAGTGACGTGGATATGGATGTTGGTGAGGATTTTGTGTTGGGCGAAGAATCCGGTTCAAATTCAGAAATCGATGACGAAGAGACGAATTTAGTGGAAGAAAATACCGAGATTCGATCCCAAAGTATGTCCCCAAATTTTTCTTCATCAGACGATGATGAAATCCCCTTGGAACAATTGCGATCTCGGCCAAGGAAAAGAAATTATTTTGGCAAAAACCGTTTTCGATTCGACGGGTCGTCGGACACGTAGATGGCCGCTGGTATATTTTACAGGTTATTGGATATATCAGCATCCAACTCATATATGGTCTACTTATCAAATCAACTGCAAAAGCCCGAAAGCAGATTCAAATTTATGAAAAGACTGGCTGAACAGCTTACGCGACCACACATGGAGCGCAGAGAAAGAATCACAACGATTCAGCGGGATATTAGACTTTCCCTTCGTCGCGTTCTCCAACTCGACCTAGAGACGCTTCCTGGTGCCGAGGGAAGTAGTGCTGCACCACCAGAAAGGCTGGCAATCCGCAAGTACTGCTCTCTATGTGATCCTAAAAAGAAACGTAAAACCCAGTATTTGTGTTTCACTTGCAAAAAGCCTATTTGTCTAGGATGCTCACAAATGATGTGCGGGTTTTGTCGTGAAAAATTGTAAAGTTTGGGGCTTGCAATTTTATAGAAACATAGACATTTCTATTATAATTCATGTAAGGATTTATTATATGATTATCGAATTATTATAAATTAATGAAGAAAAGTTCCTACATTATGTTTATTTTTTATAATGGGTCTCAATATCGCTACGTCGTTAATTTTTACTTTTTTTAATGTGTAAAATAGATTTTAGCTTTTTTCATAAATGTTTTTGATTTCTTGCATTGTTATAATTATTTTTATATATACAAACTATAAGAACAACGTATTTTATTTTCATTTATCTTCTTATGCCATGATTTTTTTTTTTTGAGAGCTGAGAAGAGAGGAGTCCGAGATACTCTAGGTAGGTAATTACGTGACCGAAATAAGAGGTAGGTAGCTAAGGGTTAAGACCATGTAGATTGGTGTCTGAATTGGTCTTTATCTTCTAGATGTATTTATGTGTGTAACCCTTCATATTATTCTTTCCTTTATAAAATAAACCTAACAAAATCTTCATTCTAATTCACAACAACTCCTCTTCGTTCTAATTCACAACAACTCCACGGATGCAGTATTGAAATGACATCATTGATGCAAACACCACTATTGACATAGAATGTGTAAAATAACTGTGTGTAGATTGTATTTGGATATCCATAGCATAGTATTCATATTTATATAACATACTAAAGAATTCTGACATCATAGCTATGCAAAATCGTATAGTTATACAACAATTAAATATAACACATTCAAGTAGTTTGAAGGCTTACAAGAAACTAAAAGTGGAACAACTTATTCACCACAAAACCCCAGCTGTATTCATAACAATTATATATTCCCAACAATAAGCACTAAAAGCGCATGCATCGACGTGCATTCACGACAATCAAGTACCTACAGGGAAACAGGGACAGGAAGTTGGTACAAAGTGTAGCATACAAAGCCTAGATACTAAACCACTGCACAACAAACGAATGGCTTCACAACGTCACC
This sequence comes from Luperina testacea, assembly GCA_927399505.1. NCBI lineage: Eukaryota > Metazoa > Arthropoda > Insecta > Lepidoptera > Noctuidae > Luperina > Luperina testacea. Next base: position 5,281,226 of record OV656774.1, read on the forward strand.
TTCTCATCAGTCACGATGCTCACGTCGTTCATAGCGTAATTCCCATCGTCAACCTCCCCGTTTTCTCCATTACTACGACGGGTTTTCACCATTGCAGTAGCTGTGTCGTAACTTTACATAAAAGACCCAAAATCTGTTATGTAACAGCCCTACGACGTTACAAACACACGCAACTCGTAAATCATTAACAACACAAATGTTTTGCACTCAAAATAGAAAACTAGCACGACAAAGGGCGAGCGTTATCACCCGCACATGTCGTTACACAGCGCCATGTTAAATGAACAATGTACTTCTGCTCCCAGTTATTTTTACAGTTGATAACTCACCAATCGAACGCACCGTGTTCTATAATACACTTTTGATTAAAATAATAAACTATTTCATTAAGGAAAACCATGAAAAATCAATGAATTAAACTGATACGAAACGAAATCCACAACTCACGATGTTTTTATTGACAACTGTCAAAAATTCCCGCAAATTTGTCATATTTCAAATTGTTAGCGGAAAACACCGTTGTAAGCATTGCAGTTCGTCGATACTCCTTTGGCTTGCAGAAAATCGCATTGCGTAATTATGGTGCAATTCTCGGTAGTCATGCTCAAAGTTGTACACTACGAACCAAAAAATTTTGAAATTTGGAAAAGAAAGATTGTAATTGATTGTATAATCAATTACAATCTTTCTTTTCCCAATTTATTCTTGCCTTCAGTCATTAGAATTCTATGTTCATGCTAAATTATGAGGCGACAGTGTAAAAAAGGGAATTTGTGAAGAAAAAATAATGAACTAAATAAATGACCATAAAATGATTTAATTCAATCATTTTATCAGGCAGTGCGAGGCTGCAGCTGCTGGTTGGGATTATTATTTAAAAAGCAAAGAGTTAAAAAGTGTATTGCTGGACCGGACCTCAAACAAATGTTATTGACTATCTACAGTAGTGTTGGCAACTGATCGTTTTATTTTATCCACTTTAGATTATCGATAAAAAGAGCATAATATTATAAATTATATGTATAAAAAAGGAATCAAAATGGAGATATCATCTATTAGGATCGAAATTGAATAAATTGCTTGTAATAGACTAGACTCGGAATATGGACGTTTGAATAATAATTAAAAATTTCAGGATCCCACCTTGGAGAGACATACCCGTACCCATAATATAGGTACCATTTTTTTTCATGATGGGAAAATATCATTATATGACCCCTCCCGCTCCAGGTGGGGCGGAAGGGAGTGTCAGACTCTTACTCACTAAAACCCACCCGTGTTCCTTCCTTAGCCCTTTATGTTCCGGGTCAGCGGTAACCTTTTCGGACAATCCCGCTGACCCGGCATAATATAGGTACCATTACTTGTTTTTTTGTACGTCCAAGCGCTTAATCTGGCAAGTTAATCTGGCCAGGGCCAGAAGGACAGGTCCTCCCATAATCCATCCAAAGGTTGACTATAAAAGATCGCTTTTATTGGATAAGACCGCCCGTTGTCATCCTATGAAAAAAAAAAAATACATTAAATATCTGTAATTTTAATGGTCTAATAAAAGTATTCTAGCCAGTGACGTAAATCAAAATATCATGATGCGGGTAGTAAATTATTATTTTGACTCTAAGAGAGAGATATGACAGTGAGCAGTACCGTCATTTTAGTCATTTACTCATTTATCAGTTGAATATGACGGCTGTTATAAAAACCTGCTATTTTCACCAGTGCATTGTGTTTGTTTATAAATTGCATAAAAACGGTATATAAAGAACATCATTTGTGGCCGCTATGCGATGGCACCGTTTTCATAGTAAACCCTAGCTTTAATCTTAGCTCATTTAAGAAGAACCATTTTTCGATACCATCATAATCACCTTATAGAATTTGACCAATATACAGGAATGATTCCGTATAATGTACATCACTAAACGTCAAAACCACAGTAAACCAAAGAGTAAAGTAACTATAAGTACGAGGTCAGTGACTGTACTATTGTCTTTTCTTTCAAAATTCAATGATTTTGACATCCTAATGGAATAGAACAAGAAGCATTCAATTAAAAATAGTTCATATTAGTAGTGTATGTTTAAAATGGTGTTTATTTATTTATAGTTTTTAATTAATAAAGAAACTCCACATCTTTAACAATCTAGCACTAATTAAAATTGTAAGTTGCTATGTATTCTCATTTGTTTATTTGTGTTTGTTCACATCACACACCTACCGATAAAAACAGAACTTATACCATTACCTCCGATAAATAACTCATGTTTTGTAGTCCGTAAATTAACTAGGTATATTTTCAGATTTTACGATGGCGGAAAATCCAGAACAAGTTTCTCCATTCGGAGAAGAGAGAGAAATATTAACTGACTCAATAAGCAAACAGCAATCAGAGATTGACCTGGATGAGGAAATATCTGCAAGAATGACAGCATCGTATAGCGAGATATCGTTCCACTCTGATCAGGGCCAGCCTGAGGAACAGGAGAGAGTGGCGGGCCCGTCTAGACCCTATGACTTACCATCAGAAAACCGGAAACAAGAAAAGCTTCCCCTGGATCTAGATGGACATGTCAGAAAGGAAGGAGAAATGACACACTATGTAGCAGACGACTTAGAATTCAAAATAAAAATATCAAGCCCAATAGCAAAAAGAGGTGAAACACCTGTATTCGGTAGTTCTAGTGCATCTCGCTCCAGTACCCCATCAGGGAAGTTATATAAACAAATACTGGCGCCTCAGATTGGACAGATAGACATAACAGTATTACATGACCTAGAATATGAAGCACAGAGGATTGCACAATCAGTAGATAATTTAATTGAAAACCTTTCTAGTATACTGCATTCAAATTCTTCGCTTACTGCAGAAAATATGGAGGTGTATAAGGATGCAGTTGGTAAGACATGTGATGCCATGGACAATAATATCAAGAGTATGTACACAATTCTAGCGAAAGGAGAAGAGGTATCTCAAGCAATGGTCCCTGTGCAGGCACAAGCGGCAAGAATAGCAGAAATAAAGAGACTGCTCCAACTTTTTGAAGATAAGTTCTAGTTAACAGCTAGTTATTATGTTCGATGTGTATTATATTAAGTGTTTAAGTATAGGTATAAAAAGGTTATGAGCTGTTTGATTTAGGGCTGATTTTTCCATCACCAGATAACTTTTATTCGAGAAATAAAATTGACGTTTAAGAGTTTTTGCATGAAATAACTGTCAAGATTTCAAAATTATTCCTCTAATAAATTTATCAGATGATTAAAAAAGCAGCCCTTAGATACCTAAAATTTATACAGGCCATTGACTATCATGACAGGTTTTAAATTTACGACCCTGTTTGTCCAATTATTTGACCAATTGGTCTATAGGAAAGCTCATCCCAGACATGCTCAAATCTCAATAGGATTGAGGTCAGTACTACGAGCTGGCCACTCCACTGTGATTTCATTGTAGTCGCGAACTGTCTTAATGACATGCAGTCTGGCGTTGTCGTGTTTGTGGAGAAATTCTTGTGTCCCTTAAGCCACCTCACATGTCCTTCGACGTATCATACAGCTGGTACAGCTGTTAGTCCTCTCGATCTCAGGCCGGTATTCACTTGTGACGAGAGGAATGTCTGTTTCAGTATCCAACCTCGGTAAATTACGATCATTTTCGGTTTTTGCGCCCGAATAAAAGGACTCGAAGCGACCCTAGTTCTTAGCATGCATGAGTCGGACTTCGGTCAATTTCGACCAGTACTTTGTCGAAGTAACTTCGCGAGTAGTGTAGTGTAGTGCAGGTTATAGCCGCAGACCGAACGCCAAAGCCACGTTTTGCCCTCAGAATTCAGAAAAGTAGGTACTCTGTATTCTGAGGCCTTGCCCAAAGTTTGGTCGAAATTTTTTTTGACGATTGTAATGTTTTGAATATTGCCGCCGGAGTTTCTAAACGAAATAGTCAATTGTCAAAGTTAAGTAGGGTATACATACACGGGCTTAATATCTAAACAAGTTTCTTCATGTAAAGACCTAACTTCGACATTAAATAAAAAGCGGTGGACTATAAAATTAATTTAGTTATATTCAATTTCTAAAATGGAAGGTACGGCAAAGTTTTGGTTAGGGCGCGTGTGTGTGGTTGCGTTCGTTAGTAAAGTTCGGTCTCGTATCCGCGTAGCCCGTCCGTGTTATAGTTCGCGTCAAATAACTTTGCCGCTCTGAAGTAGACAACAAATCACTGGGCAGTAGTTAACCCCACCCTATGAATAAAACAACAGCGCGCATGCGCGGCTAGCGAAAAGCCTAGCTTCAGAGCGGCAAAGTTATTTGACGCGGACTATTTGTACTCTGTGGCCCGTCCCGCGCGCCCGATTAGTTGACGTCACCCAAACATTTCTACCTGTTCTATAACTTTAATAAACATACACTTATATTTTTAACGATACGAAAATTATTATTGTCTTGGCAATGTTGGCAATATTCTTAAAGCACACCTCAGCATATACGTACCTCCTGTGTACATATAGCTTTAGGGTTTTTGTAACTTGCCACCCTCAAGCATTGTCATGCGCGATTTGCTTTGCTGTCTGTGAGTTCGTTCGTGTGTTTGACACTTGTTGTCATTTCATTCCGTCATATCGCATCGACCGAGGTGGTTGTAAAATTAAAAAGACAGAAAAATGTGTTTTAAATCTAGAAAAATGTAAATTGAATTACTAACATGAATGTTAACACCTATATAAGATTAAGCGTGCAGTTGTTGGTCTCATGACCATTTAGTATTCAGCTGCAACACAGAGATAACGTATAAATGGGTGACGTTATAAGCTTATTTTCTGTGATAATAATGAAATTTAAATCTAAGTTCAATGAAAGTAAGATTTATTTCCACTATGATCTTCCGTGGGAGAAGCTGAAGTCTGTGAAGTGGATGAATGAGAAGGCCACCGCGAATAGGGCCTATGTGCCCACGACGGTGAGTGCTGTTTCGCATTTTCTATTTTTAGCAAAACATTAAAAAATATTTTATTGTACACGATCGGAAAACTCGTTACTATTGTTACTGTTCATGGGAACTGAAGATACAACGTTAAACAAAGTTGTCGTCACAATTTTAGACCTACAGTTTTTTTTATGTTTTTTATTTTAGTTCAATTATTAGGTATGTGCATGCAAGTTAGGATGATGCTGTGTCTTAATTACGCAATTTAAATAAAAACAAACTTATTCTTTTTAATGACCAAAAAATGATGATTACCAAAATGTGAACATGAATTAATTCTTAGTAATCAGTGTCCGTTTTGAATGTTATCATTTAAGTACCCTATTATACCCATATTTGCTGTAAAAACTAAGCTGTTGATAAGCAGCAGTAGCTAGTAATATTTCCCAGTTTCCGGTAAAGTGTTGCACTGCCCCATCTAACCTAATATTATAAATAGAAAAGATTTGATTTTTTGTAAGTTTGTTACACTTCCATGCTAAAACGGCTGAATAGATGTGGATCAAAATTTGGTACACGATTTTGGACATATGATACTTGTAGTAGCTTGATGTGATTTTGGACATCACATCAAGCTACTACAATGTGTCAAGTTTCTTTAATAGATTTTCAACTTTATCGCTGAAGTTTAAGGTTCAAAGTTGATTGGGAAAATTTTACAGTTTCAGGTAGCTTGATGTGCTGGCGTCTGTACCTAAATAATATTTATAAAAACGAATTTGATAAGTACTAAAGAACAGCAAGAATACTCATAACACTATAGTTTGGGAATAAAACATCCATTTTTCAATCGGTGCTGAAAATGATAGCAAGCCTGTAAGCTTTAAAAATAAGTTGTGATTATCAAATAACTACTATTTAGACACAATTTATTATTTAGGTATTGTTATTGTTTCAATTCTAGATTGTTTATGTGTGCTTTTAAAATAGCCTCTAAAAAGTAGTGGGCAATGTTCATTGATCCTATGATAATACTAGTTTCTGTCCACGACTTCGTCTGCGTGAAATTTCGGCGCTCGACCCACCGCAACGCATCGCATCGTCCACCCGCGCTGTTTCGTTTCCGGTCGTATCGTGATGTTCCTCAAGAATCGGGCTATCAAAAGCAAAAATAGTTTTTCAAATCCAAATGGTAGTTCCAGAATAATTAATTAGCACATTCAAACGAAAACAAACAAACTCTTCAACTTTATTATAATAGCACATATTATTTCTAAACAGTCTAAATTATTTCCTTGCATTCACATTAAACAAAAACAGAAAACATAAATACATTACCTTACTTAAGGTGGATCCGCTGATGGGCCGTCCATACATTTTTCTTGGAAGCTTTACGCTAAACATAGACACCCTTTGTTGAAAACGAATCATTTTATCACTTTTCTATAATGAAATGTCCCCGCGACCGACCATTTTAGGAAATAACTTGCATTATTTACTGAGGAAAACGATAGTGAAATCCAGACCAAATTTGACACTTGCTTTAGTAGTGTGCGTGAATATTGACAACTAAACTCAAGCGCCATGATTGCGATAGTTTAGAGATGAGAAAGCTAGATGGCATGAGGCGTTATTATAATTCTGTTAAATCAATATAATACGTACACAATAATTGATTTATTTCCGTTCCTACCTTTCATGAACAGGTTCACCAAATAAAACTTTATAAATAAACTGACCTGATCAGGAAGAAAACTGCTTTTTTATCCCGTCAGGTGGCGTTTTGGCAACTGTACTTATTGAACTGTCAATCCACAACGAAACACGAAAACGAAACAAAGATAAAACGTAAACAAAGATAGTTTTTTGCTTGAAATGACTCAATGTTCAGCATTTAGTTGCAAAAACAAAGGTATTCATGTATTTCCTAAGCGTCGAAAATTGTGGGAACGAGCCCTTAGAAGAAAAGATTGGAAAGCGACTAATAAATACGTCGCTTTTACAACAGCTCGATTGGTCTAGTGGTCTCGTGCATCAGTAAAGTTTCACTAACGCCCGGGTTCAAATCTCAACTTATCCATATTCTTTTTGTTGATTTTCTTATTTGATATAAATGTTTTTTTAATTATTATTTTACTTTTTACCGATTTTCTTGTTTGAATATTTTCAGTAATTATTACTTTTGTTGATTTTCTTATTTTTGTAACAATTATAATGCAATTTTATTGTTTTTTCTTTATACCTAGTAAAAAGAAATGGTTGGCGAGCAATCCGTCAGCAGATAAACCATCGGAGAAAACTTTATTAGCTTTGCGTTTCCTCTCGCCCGCCCGTAATGTTGGCACGATTGCTTTTCATTGAAGAATTGTTTTACCTTCAATGAAAACCATTGGTGCCAACATTACGACGAAAGGAATTCTGTCGTGAAACGCACATAGGATTTATGCGACGTTGCCGTCCCACCCAACCTGTGTTCGCAACCTTGAACTACATTGAAAGAATTACGAAGAAAACGTTGCCACTCTTCTTTCACTCAATCGACATAATATTATTGTAATAATAAAATATAATTTTGAAGCTCGCTTGTATGCAATAGTATTGGCACGCGGAATTTCTCGCGTGTTATTTTTATTTTGTATGCTTTGCATTTTCATTGATTCTAATTGCAATATTTCTAGTATGTTATTGCAATTTATTGTACGTATAGTGATAATGATTCGAGATACGCAATTTTATTTAAAAATAAAAGTAAGTAGGTAAGTACCTATCTTTAGGCGGTTTTAGAAACAGCAAGTTGGCCCGTGAGTTAGGTTTTAGACGCTGAAATAACGTCACAATACTTACTAAATACTTACCTATGTCTCAAGTACAAAGTTAGTGGTTATTATAATTTTATGTATTTTTGGTCAACAATAAATTAAATAAGTAAGTCCATATTACTATAATTCGGTAATCCAACGAGTTTGCAAATAGAAGAACCTACAAAATAGAATACCTTTTACGCATGTTGTAAACAGTTTCAAACAAACAAACATTATTTTAGTTTGGTACTTTGGTAGGTAAGTCGCTTCGGCGCGGCGGCGCGCGCGGCGGCGCCCGGCGGTGCCCAGTGCGCACAGAAAAACAAGGTTACCTTTCATAAAATTTTTGAAAAATAAAATGTTTATTTGATAGTTTCCAGTATACAGTTTTGTCGAGTACATTAAAAAATTGAATAAATTAGTAAGTACGGGTTTTCTTTTTAACCCTTATGTGAGTGACAAATAAAACACCTATAACAGAGTGACGAGGTACCCGGGTACCTTCATACAGTTTACACGTAATGTAAATAATCAAGATCGGCTTTTGAGTTACACATACTTTGAATATTATTATTTTAGCTAAGCTAAACAGTTGACAATCTGTGGCGATCAAAGCGGAGGAGAGGTGGAGTACTCAATACATGCCATCAAAACCTGAAAAGTATGGCATAAAAATATTCTGGGCTTGTGATGCAAATAACTCCTACCCCCTAAATGGACAATTATATACAGGAAAGTCAGGTGATGGCATACGTCAAACAAATGTAGGAGAATGCACTGTATTAGATCTCGTGGCTAAATATAAAAACTCAGGACTGAATGTAACTACGGATATTTTTTTTACGTCACTTCTATTAGCCCATTCCTTGAATTCGTGGAATATGACACTAGATGGAACGATAAGAAAAAATAAACGTTTTCTTCCTGCTAATATGCAAGCACACAAGGAGAGGGCGATTTATTCTTCTAACTTCGCATTTAGCAAAGAAGCAACTGTGTGCTCTTACGTACCTAAAAAGAATAAAGCAGTAATAATGTTGTCATCAATGCACATGTCACCAGTTATTGAAAGTAATAAGGTAACTGCCAAGCCAGAAATAATTTTATATTATAATAAAACCAAAAGTGGAGTGGATAACATGGATAAGCTGTTAGCAGAATATACCGTAAAACGCAGAACAAATCGGTGGCCTTTAGCACTTTTTTTACAATATCATTGACATTGCAGCTTTGGCAACATATATCATTTACATGGAACATAACCCACAATTTGGTCTCGAGTGACAGACGTAGAAAGTTTTTGAAATCATTGAGTCTGCAACTGTGTGGTAAAAATATAGAAGAGAGATCAAAAAATTGCATTGTGACTTCAAAATTACATGTGAGATCTGCAATGCAGGATGTGCTTGGCAGAGAACTTGGGCCGTCAATTTCTTCTGGATCTACAACTTCTATAAGTCAGACTAGACGAGATTCTACAGGCCGTGTTGCAGTCGTCGGAAGTTGTTACCTATGCAGAGAACTCAAACGCAAGCAAAGAAAAACTCGAAAAGCTTGCACTAACTGCAGAAAACCAGTTTGTGATGGACATGCAGTAACTCGTCCAACATGTAACACCTGCTTCGAAAGCTGTACTAATTCTGTATGAACAAAGATTTGTATTTTTTATAGAAATAAAACACTTTAATAAATGCATCTTATTAAAATTTTGTATGAAATTATAAATACTTACTTCATAGTCACAAAGAGGTACCCGGGTACCTCGTCACTCAATTATGAGTTTAAAATATGTTTTGGTTTCCACAAAACATTGTAAATAGTTGACTTGGTCAATACATTAAAAAATATGTAATTCATAAATAGTTAAGAGCTCTCAGGAAGTCACAGCTATCTACAGGGCGTAAAACATATTTTTTTTTAAATTTGAAAACGCGAAAGGTACCCGGGTACCTCGTCACTCACATAAGGGTTAATCTATATACTAAAAAATTACTTTTCACGTCATATTGTTGAAACCTGAGAGCGGGGGCACACGATGCGTTGCGGCACCGCAACGCAAAGATTAATTTCACCGTATCTGCGGGCACACGAGCGGTGCGGCGCCGCAACGTTGTTATGTCGCAGCGGCGCCGTAGCAGCATTGGACAGAGTACACTAACTGTTTATGCGTGAACAACTGAGCGGTGCCGCTCCGACGTCGCAACGCATTCACCCCTCCCCGCCTCGTCTCGGTGGTGTGGTTGCAAGTCCGGTGCGGCGCCGGAGCGCATCGTGTGACATGCCACAGATATTTAGCTATGTAAGACTACGCAGCGACACCGCTGCGGCGCCGCACCGCTGCCGCAACGCATCGTGTGCCCCCAGCCTTAGGTTAAAAATAAAAACAAGAAACTTGTAAACAAGTGAAAAATCTAAAATGAGTGAATCTAGCGACGACGAAGTTTATTTGACGCCAACAGAATTGACTGAAACTATAAAAATATCTATTACGTTACAGGTTGTTCTTATATTGGTATAAACGGAGCTTGTCGAACTAATGAACTAACACAACTTAATGTCAAAAACATTGAGAAACATTCAGATGACTTACTATTAATTAATTTACCCAATACAAAGACAAAAAAAAAACCGCAACTTCGTCATTCGCAAGGAATACGTAACAATTGTTGAGAAATATGAAGCCTACGCCCTACTTACACTCCAATCAATCGATTTTTATACCGCCTATTATATTTTTAGACAGCCTATGGGTGCTAATAAAATTGGCAGTATCCCACGAGAAATAGCAACATTTCTTGAACTTCCAGAACCCCTGTTGTACACAGATCATTGTTTCCGACGAACTTCAGCCACACTTTTGGCCGATTCAGGAGCTGATCTCCTGTCCCTTAAGCGCCATGGAGGCTGGAAGTCCAATGCAGTCGTAGAGGGATACATAGAAGATTCCATTCAAAATAAGTCTAAAATATGTAAAGGCATCGTAGGAGCCATTACACTGAAAGAGCCTCAGTCAGATCCTTGGACTGGCCCTTCTACATCAAAAATGAGCCGTTACGAAACACCTATCAATCGCCCTCTCTCGCCAACATTTACGCCAAGGGAATCCGAAGAATCGGTACAACTATTAGGTATGACAGATAGTTTACCGAAAAACAGTACACAAGTCACTAACACCAACATTACAGTACCTAACAAAAATATTACACTCAACATAAGTAACTGTAGCAACGTTACTTTAAATTTTTCTTAATTATACTTAGGTATTAGTTGTTGTAATTTAAAGATTATTCTGTAATACTTACCTATCATAATGTAGGTAGTAGTTAATACCTAAACTGAAATAAAAGTACCTAAGGTCAGGTGGGGTAAGAGAAACATACTTTATTTTCAGAAAAATGTTTTGACAGCTAGGAAGAACAGCTTAAGTTTTTTAAGATCTTTGAAACACACAAAACTTGCCTTTATGTATTAGTTTCCCGTGGGCTAAATGTCATTACGCTAATAACAGTTCTTACGACGATATTGACGTAAATGTCAAGATTAAATAAACGTTCCTCTTCCCCCTCACATGGGGTAAGAGGGACAGTCATTGTATTTCTTAAGATTAGAGTTTGAATTCAAATATTCGTTGCTAAATGTTCGTTAATTTGTAGGTAGAACTGCTTCGGTCAATACTGGATCTTAATGTCGATGAAATAAGCTATCGTTTGGAAAGAAAAAGAAGAACAAATCAATTCGGGGTAAGAGGGACATACAGGTTCGATCAGGGGTGGCAAACTAAAAAGAAGTCGACAAGTAATAATTCAATATTTATTTAATCATACAAACATGATTTGATTTTTTTGTTTTGATTGCTCCTTGGTCTCTGGTGTGTACCAGTGGATCCAGGTTTCATCGACGGTCACAAAACGACGCAAAAACTCCGCTGGATTCCGCTTAAACAGCGCCAAACAGTAAAACACAGTCTATAAATTATACGATAAAACGGCAATTTACGGGAAAGTTAAGTTACACACGGAAGAAGTCGCGGGAAGTTTCTAGTTTAGTTAGAATTTTAGTAGGTACAGACCCGTCAGTCAATTCTTTTCATTTTATCTACCTATAATTTACCTATAAATTATTCAAAATGTTGGTCAGCCCTGACATGGGGGAAGAGCAACATATGTTCCTCTTTCACCGTGAATAGTGAGCCTCTTACCCCAGCTATTGTGTTTGGAAGTTAGGATTTTCAAGCGAAAGAAACTCATATTATTAGTTGTTTTTAAACTAAAATTATTAATAAAATGAAATACTTATAGTGTTCTCCGTGTATCATTACATTTAAAATATTTCCAGCACTCTTTTTTCACCAAAATATTGGTTCGCAAAAAAACGTGCTAACTTTGTGCTAGTCGAATTCACAACTGTCAAACAAACGTGTCTTCATTTTTTGTGGCTTCTGAGTCACGTAGCGACATCTATTGAAAACCGTCAAACTATTTCGCGTTCACTGTTTTATCGACGGAATAGTTCATCGTCATAAACGCTTCGGTTTACTAGTTATGGTCACTAGTCCCTCTTCCCCCGGTGTCCCTCTTACCCGACCTGACCTTACATATCTTGTGATTGTAAATGTTTTTTTTTTGCATTTACTCATTTCCTCGCTGAGGTGGGATGAAAAGTTACGTGTTGCACTCGAGTGAAAAGATTTTTCACCTCGTGCTCTTTTGATTCCCTCTCGCTAACGCTCAGGATTCTAATTTTAGAATCCTTCGCTTGCTCTGTCATCAAAATTGAGCACGCGGTTAAAAAAGCAACTTTGCACTCTTGTGTAACAAATAACTATTATATATTTCAAAATTCAAATGTATGAAAATGGAATTTGTTTTCCTCATAACTTTTTTTTGTCTTGCATTGTAAAGCTGAAACTTGTAGGTATTGTTGCCGAGCCTATACCAACGCCACCTGATCTTTGATCTTTTGAATGAATTAAAAATGCATATTTGGACGATGTTGTAAGAGGCGGTAAAAATAAAAAAAAACAGTTTGTTACTTATTATTATTTTACCCAGTATGATACCTGAAAGACAACAAACCTATATGACTATAGATCTTGACGAAAATCGTGCTTATTCATAACGTATAAATTAATAATTTGTATAATACATATTTTGTAAACCTATGTAAGGCAAGCTTGTTTTTCCGACCACTGTGCGGTGTAGGTACCCAGTTAGCTGCCTATGCCCCAGTGATGGACCTACGTTGTGGGTGCGTTCAGAACTTCGACTTTTGAAATCTCTGGTTCAGAAAAACAAATGATTGAGTTACTTACATCAATTTAATAAACGTGATTTATTGTTTTTGTTTATAAAACTTATTCTAATCTGTTTATTTTTTTCATATTCGTCGACCAATATTCTACCAGGAATTAATAGATAAGTAAAATTTTACTTTTATTTTTATTGTTCTATTTTCTGTAATGATTTCAGAACGTAACCCTTCCATAAAATATCTGAAATAATAATCTTCTTCTAGCAATTCTAGCTAGACTGCTTGAATGCGATTACGAAATTCTGCGATCTTATTACATACGGTTGTGAAATTCGATACTATTCAATTTTATTCAAATACTGAGTGTATATGTAACATATTCTTTTGTTTTTCATTTGTTTTTCTATATTTCAGATTTAGATTACATCTATAATGTATGCTCTGAAAACAAAGAAGAAGGCGTATCAACGACACGAATATTCGGGGCCGCAAAAATCTTTAAAACGTGTTCGAGGTGGATTAAGAAAATATCACGATGATGAGAGGTAAGTAAACATGCATAATATATTCATTATTTGTCCGGCTTCTTCGTAAAACAGCCAAGTTTGGATGTAGCATTTCAAAAAAATATGTTGTGTGTTGACAAAAGTTTACATTCGTAAATCGTATTACACTTACAGCCGTTTGAAAGTTTGGCGTTCTGAAGATACCAAGATGCCAGTGAATGAAGGAATCCTCATAGATAATTTAGTGTATGTATCAAATAAGCATGATATAATGTACTTGCTGAATGCTGCTCGTAAAAGTGACACTACATGTGGTGTCACTAGGTATGGTCATTACATTTTGATTTGTTTCTTTCAGTAGACAGAGTACACAACCAAGAACATATGCCCGTGTAAAACCAAAATTCCGCTTAGAGGCCACTTACAGTACTCCTAGTACTAGCACAATGACAGCTGAACCTGTGCTCGAACCTTTAGAGATTAATTGGCCGGAAGCTGATCCTGAAACTGATTCATTTCAATTGACTGTGGAAACGATTCCAAATAAATGTTTATCTGCGATATCTGGGTATTGCATTGTGGACCTGAAGCATGTTATTGAGTGGGCATTCCAATTGGAAAGACACCGAAATATATGTGAATCTTCACAAATTGAATTTGTTAGTGAGAGACTTGATGGATTTCGAAGTGAATTTATTTTCAAGTGCAGTATGTGTGGTAAAGCGTGGAAGCACTGTACGGAGAGCAGAAATAAAATAAATACTGCATTTGTGTGGGCAACTGTGACTGCTGGTAGCTTCTACACTCAATCAGCACACATAACAAGTCTCATGGATATCCCAACAATGTCAGCTAATAAATTTCGTCGTGTTGAAAACAAATTAGGCAATGTGTGGTTTGAACATTTGACAGAGGAAATTAAAACTGCTGGTGAACAAGAAAGGTCAATAGCTATTTAAAAAGGCCATGTCTCTTCAGATGGTGTTCCATTTGTTACTGTATATGTAGATGGAGGATGGCTGAAAAGGTCATATGGGCATAACTTTGATTCACCTTCTGGTATGGTAAGTTAATATATTACTAAACACATACATACATACACTCACGCCTTCTTCCCATGGCGGTAGGCAGAAACTACAGAACGCCACCTGCTGCAATACTTTACATACTCCTTTACTAAACACATATTTGGTTATGTATGAACTTTTTATTATGTGCAATATTTACAAGTGTTGCTTTTCATTTCTAGGCCTGCATTATTGGTAAAGAAACTAAGAAATGTCTATTTCTTGGTGTTCGTAACAAATATTGTTATACATGTCAATATTATGAAAAAAGAAACATGGACATGAAAGTACATAATTGTTGCAAAAATTTTACTGGACCATCTACAGCAATGGAATCACAAATTATTGTGGAAGGTTTTCAAAAGAGTGAAGAAATGCATCAACTTCGCTATTTGAGTTTTATTGGAGACGGAGACTCCTCTGTGTATGCAAACTTGAAAGAGAAAGTGTCATATGGGAACATAATAAAAAAAATTGAATGCAAGAATCATGTAATCAAAAACTATACCAGTGCACTATACAAGGTAAATAAATAAATCAAATTTGTATAGACATCTCAAGATCTGTGAAGCATATTCTGTATTCATATTTGTACTTTTTTTAGATCTTGGCCAACACTAAGCTCCCACTTTATGGGCGAAATATTTTGAAGCCAAAGGTGATGAAGCTTACACTAGTGGCACGGAAAATTATAATGTGTAGCAGTGAGAGTGCTGCTATGGCAGCAGATTTGAGAAATGGCCCGCTTCATGTATTCGGAGTACATAAAAACTGCAAGGATTATTACTGCAATGTCAATAAAACAGCTGCAAATGGAAGTGAAAACAAGGAAGAAAATCTTGTAGAAAGTCTGAAAAATACTGCTCCAGAAGTGTGGGCTCTAATTTATGCAGCCAATGAAAAAACGGCTTTGAAAGCAGGTCGTTTGTCAAATGAGACAACAAATGTGGCACAAAACTTTATGAGTGTAATAAACAAATTCAACTGTGGAAAACGAATCAGTTTAGGAAGAGGGGGTTCTTACCAGCGACGTGTTCATGTGGCAGGTAAATATAGTCAGAAATTATCAGTACCAGTAAGAAATGCATTGATTATCACCATAATCTGTGTATAATGTTCCCACTGCTAGGACACAAGCCTCCTCTCTGTGAGAGGGAGTAGGCCGTAATCCACCACGCGGGTCCAGTGCAGGTTGGTAGATGTCACATGTCTTCAAACTTTTGGTTCTAGGACATGCCGGTTTCCTCAAGATGTTTTCCTTCACCGTTTTGAGAGCAATGGTGATGAAATAATTTACACAAAGTAAAGCGCCTGTCTGGGTTCGAACCTACGACCTACAACTCGTAAGTCGCGGCCGATGCCACGGGGCCACCACTGCTGCTTTGATTATCATGGTACAGTATTGTTTCTTTGTATGTTACATAATCATCTATTTATATTTTATTGATATTTTCTAGTAAAAAATATTTTTATTTTTTATTTTTTTTGCAATGTTACTCAATATCACGCTATTCATACATACCTATTCGTTACTGTTTTTATGTGATTGTAATTTATTTTTATTTATTTATGTATACACATTACACACATCACGATGCAGTATAAAACTGATTTACATCCGTCACCTCACACATCAGGTCCAGTTGAAAACCAGCGTCAGGCACCAGTTGTCTGGCATTTTTGCTGAATTGGACCTTTTTGGCGCAGCCAGCTTTAGCACAGCTGCTAATTTCTTACATCGCACTTTGCACTTTTTATTTTTATCTTAGTTTTTATCTGATGAACGAGTATTATCTAACTATCTGGTGTTTTGTGTGTCTCTTAGTCTGTGCTAAATAAATGTATTTTCTTTCTTTCTATTTTCAGGATTATCGCTTGCTACTGGACACAAATGGCATGAAACTGCATGGAAAAAGCAGACCACACAGAGCCCAGGGACACATTTTAAAAAATATATAAATCGAAAGGAACAAAGCAGAATACGACGGAAGTCGTCGACACGCAAACGGTTGTTTGCTCCAAGAGAGAAAACCCAGCCGGACAAGCACTATGGACCTGAAGCTTGTGACCCAATTGATATTGACGAAGCACAATTGAGAATACAGTGTGAAGAGCGGTTAGCAGAATTCCAAAAGTCACCAGAAAACATAGCTTTGATTGAAATGTCTACTGTAGGACAGCATGAAAATGATTTATATACTACTCATAGGAGTAACCGTTTGACTGCTAGTCAATTTGGAATGGTTAGTGGTCTGGTAAAATTTTGTTAGCTGAAATGTAATATACACACATATATACATTTCTGGTAACATTGCGGTATTTTATTGAATACCTACATACAATGCTGAATGTAAAAATTACCGATTTATATTTATTTTATTTGGACTTATGGTTTTCAGGTTTGCAAACGCCGTATTACCACTCCATGTCACAATCATGTAAAGGATATTCTATATAAAAAGAATATTTGTACAAAAGACATGTTATATGGACAGCAAAATGAGAATGTGGCAAAAAGTATGTTCATGCAACAATATAATAAAATTGTTAGGCCTTCCGGTCTTTTTATTGATGAAGAATTTGGATGTTTAGCTGGCAGTCCAGATGGTAAGTTTTTCTTTATCAACCTTCAGTTTTATCTATGTATTTATTTGACAAATGTGTAAAATTATAATGCTAGCTTAAAATCGCGAGAGAGCAAGGATTACAAGCACGATAGGCGATTGAATTTCTTGTATCAAATCTTATAAAGAGCTCCATTGTTTTATATTTTGTGTCAATTTGTTTCAGGTATAATTGAAACTGAGAGAGCTGTTATTGAGATCAAGTGCTTTCCATCATTGGCGAGGAAAAATCAAAGCCTAGAGGCAGCTGCACTAGAAAAGAAAAACTTTGCTCTAAAATTGGATAATAATGTTTTAGTTATGAATAAAAAGCACGATTATTACCATCAAGTAAATTGATAATTGTATTGCATGTCCACTTTATAATTTTTCAGTATCTTGTTTTCTCTTTATGAAATTAAAATCTACTATTTCAGGTTCAAGGACAAATGCGTGTTAGCAAAATGGAAAAGTGCTACTTCGTATGTTTTATTTCAGTCACTGAACCTTTGACTGTGATAGAAGTTTGTCAAGATGATGAATTTATCAGCAATATGATACCGAAGCTATTAAACTTTCTTAAAAACTGTATCCTGCCAGAAATCATATTGAGACGTGTTCAAAAAAATGCTAAATGCATAGATTTGCATGGTACGTATACACGGCTAGGTATCAAGTTATATATTTCCAGTATAAGCTGACCTCTCATTGTACGGAAATCCTATACAATGCGAGTTCAACTTATACCAGTGAATACTGGTACACAAGGCTACATAATTATCCAGCTATACATTTTGCACACCAGTGAATACTGGTACACACGAATTTTTTTTTACTTCATAAATTGTATCAATAACTCATATACAGCGTGGCGCTACAATGGTGACATTAATTTAACACACGTGTAGGGCTAGTGCCCTTTAATCATATTAATTTTAGTAGGTTAAAATAACTCGTAAATTGAAAAAAAAATTTTTTCAAACAAACTAAATGATAAAAATGTAACTAAAATTGGGATCACCCTTGCAAAAAATCATTCATGAAATTACTTACCTACGTTACGCTGGCTTACGTTAACTCGGAGCGGCAACGCGTCACTTCACGCGCTGCCACTTTTCGCGCTTTAATTAATATCGTATGGAAGGTACTGTGATGAACTTGAAAATGCCTAGCGCTCTGGCGGAGGCTAGTTTTGGGTTGGTTTTGGAAATATTGTAGCACATTTTCAGTTAACTGGATTGGGTTTTGTCGTGTAGGTGGTCGATCAGGGCGTTGAGACCTAGGATCCACTGGCCGGTTTTCGCGGATGCGCTGAAGAGCTATAATAGTGCGAGGATTAGTAGGGCATTGTCTTGAACCGCCATATCTCTCGCGATATGTCCTTATGGCAAGAGCGGCATTTTGACGACATTCTCCGTAAATTAGGATCATGTCCGCATATTCAGCTGCTGTGTAGTTCGGATGTGTATTTGCCATCACGATCACAAGTTTACACAAGCACTAATAACACAAATAAAAGCGCCCGTATCGCAAGAGATGTCAACGTACCTACTAAATTAGAAAACGAAAACAAAACAAAGCGTCTTTATCGCAGTACCATAATCTAATTACTCATTAGTTCATTACACAAAAATAAATAAATACATAAAACAATAGGTAAGCGTCTTTTTCGCGGAAACATTCACAAAATTAGTCGACGTAATTATGTGCACTACTGTGAAGAAGTGTGTCAAGGGCACGAGTTAGGCTAGCACTAGAAATGCAAAAAAAAAAAGAATTGGATTTCGCTGCGACGCGACGGGGTGGGGGGAGGGCACGCGTCGCCTGCGCCGCCCGCTCGCCGACAAAGGGATATCACGTTACTAGTATTGTTTATTTATTTTAATTTCATTGATGCGATGTTATGATCCGTGACCCGGCAAATGACCGCTGCGCGACAGATCTTTAAGTACAGGTTGCTCCAAAATGCTATTTTAGAAAATTTTAAATAAATCCGCAAATAATAACGTTTAATGGAAACATAATTTCTTCATGAAACGAAAATGTGAAAACGTATATGTGTGTTAAATTAATGTCACCATTGTACCGCCACGTTGTATACTAAGTAAAGTTATTTTTCTTTGCAGCAGCCTTATAGCAGTGGACAAGAAGACTCACGGCAGATGGTGAAATCAACAAGTCAAACGATTTTTGTTATAATTGTATTTTTTTAGTAGTTTGTTTAGAATCAACATTATCATTGTATATTACTTTTTTTTGTATTTACTATAAATCAAAAGGCTTATTTTTGTAGCAGTTTGTTTAGAATCAACATTACCATTGTATATTATTTTTTATTTGTATTCACTATAAAATCAAAAGGCCCATTTTTGTAGTAGTTTGTTTAGAATCAATATTATTATTGTATATTACTTTTTATTTGTATTCACTATAAAACAAAAGGCCCATTTTTGTAGTACTTAGTTTGTTTAAAATCAACATTATCATTGTATATTACTTTTTTATTTGTATTTATTATAAAACGAAAAGGTGAAATAATAAGCTGGTCTTCAGATTTTTATTTTTCTAAAAACATTGATAAGAGTGTTTTGACATTATAAAATATTTTTTCACCTACCTGGTTATAATCGCATACTAAATTGTATTTTTTTTATTTGTTGTTATCTTTCGTTTTATTATTGTGTCTGTTTTGTGTAATGTCTGTAATTATTGTAATAATTGGTTATGCTATAAATTTAATCAGGCATCATTTGTGTTACTTCAAATACTTGTATTTGATAATTAATTAGTGTAAGTAATAAAATAAAACTATCTTTATAAACTGTATAGACTCAAGTTTTTGTAACTGAACAGACAGCTGTGCTGCTGGGGAGTTTGTTGCGCCACTTCTTTCCAGCTAGAGCACTAGGAAGTGGTGAAGGGCGGGCGTTTTGGGGGACTGTCTTATTGTAATTTTGACATTCGAAAAGTGCTGATTCTCAGCCTAGCTTTAATAAATTACATGATTTTTAATATGAATTTTATTATCCTATCATCATATTCATGCCTTCTTCCCATGGCGGTAGGTAGAAACTACAGAACGCCACCTGCTGCTATGCCTGACATACTCCTTTTGTCTTGTTTACGTTCATAAATCTGGTCATACACGCACGCCGGTTGCGAGTACTACGCAGTACGCACAGTATTCACACCATACATGCTTCGCCAGGAACGCATTATTCATTTTTTTCTATCCTATCGTAGCAGGCGGCTCATTTTTTTAAATACACGCCACCTAGTGGTCTATTCTTGTAAACGTATGGAAATACTCTCTTACCTCTGTGTGTGTAAACGACCTGTATTCAATGGTAGATTTTATTTCACCCCTTTGTGTCGAATTGTGTGGATTTTGAGGCAATTCTATGACCAAATTCAATAAAGTGTAATGTCCAATTACCGCGACTACTACTTCTACGACTTACTGATGTGCCAATTACACATAAAACAAAAAAAACTAAAAATGTTGACTTCAGCGCCATCTAACAGGAAAATGGCCAAGAGCAGATCAGATGATCCTCCTTAAATACAAAATAAACATTGTAATTTGTGAACAAATAAAACAATATTTAATTAATCTATTGAATTCTATTGTAATGTATGTTTTTTTTAAATTAAATAATGAACTTTTTATTCATTGTAATGACAAATATTTATTCAATAGCAATTTTAATAATACAATGTAGGTACTATTACTTAATATAAAATTAAACTTAAGCTGTAGTTACACTCAATGAATACAAATGAATTTCATAATACATTAGTAATGAAGTGAATAAAGTATGCATGATAAATTACGTATGCCTAACAATAGCTGTTTCACAATAACTAGGTTACTACACCATATTATTAATGAACTATTATGAACCCAATTATCTCCAAACTTCTAACTGAACAAGTGTTTCATCAAATAATAATGTAGGTATACATGTTTGAAAAAAAAATAGGTATTATTTGTGAAATACTGATGCATACAGTAACCGGCGATAAATATTGCACATCGACCTTTACCTTTTTTTGTATTTTATACAAAGAATAAAAATAATTATCAAAAGAAGCAAATCATAATTGTTTTAACAGCTCCTAATAGATATCGGACTGTTTGTATCCTAACGGCTCCTAAGAGTCATAGCGTGATGTTAAATAGCCTATAGCCTTCCTCGGGTTGTCAAATGAATTGGACTAAAGATTTTTTCAAGTCCGGTTAGTACAGAAGATACACAAACTCACGCCTTCTTCCCATGGGGTAGGCAGACACTGCAGAACGCCACCTGCCACGATCCTTTTTTTTTTAGAGGATGTGAAATCATCAAATGACCCCTCCAGCTCTTGGTGGAGCGGAAGGGAGCGTCAGACTCTTACTGACTAAAACCCACCCGTGTTTCTTCCTTAGCGCTTTATGTTCCGGGCCAGCGGTAAGCCTTTCGGACAATCCCGCTGACCCGGCAGGCTTCGGCCCTGACGGGCCCCTTCATTTGATGCACACATCTCTTTGAGGCGCGCGTGGAACACTTACGCGCCGTCCGGCACGGACCTGGTCCTGATCGGACGGTGAGCTACCCATTACTCTCCGTCCGCAGGCCCGCGCCTACGGTGGCCGATCGATCCTTACATACTCATTTTGTTTTTAAGTTCCTTCTAATTCTAACATTTGTCATCTTCTCGGGACTCAAGCCGACCGATTTCGGCCCGGTAATTTATAAACAGAAGTTTCATTGCTTATCTGATGGTTTGCACAGTCCAAATGTTTTGTAAAAATTAGAACGTAAAATTAAATATCCGCTATGTTAGTTTTCCTGATACGAAACTGACATAATTAGAATTCGTTACAGATAACCAAAGCTGATTGTGTAACATGTGCATTGCTTGGTTACATACACAATTAACCGTATGCTGCTGTTGACATGAAACAAAGATATTATTATGTTTTATCTATCATATAACTGTCACTATCGCAAATTACCTTAACTAGGTGTATCTACGTCTAATTCACCAACAAACTTCACGGTTGATAGAGAGACCCTATTCTGCGACAATCGTGATGCTTTCGCTTCAGACAGAAATTTCCCAACTTTCCCTGGACAATCAGCGGTTCGTAGAAAATACCTAACACCATCATCACCAGGCTATACCAGTCCACTTCTCGGTATAGGCCTCTCCAAGCACAAAGGCATCGCCACAAAGACCGGTCATGTGCTTCACGGGTCGCGCCCATAGAGTATTATAGATCGAAAATCAATACGAATGCCTAAGCATAATATGATAAAAGTTTGATCTGTTAACTAATCTAACTAATAACATTAATACTATCATCGTCACTCTGAAAACTTCTGACCAGCAAATGATAGGTCTGTTGAATTCAGATTAAAACTAGAAACTTTCAGGATCATCAAAGAAGGGTCTATACGTCAAATCAAATCACATCGCTGATGCACAGCATCGTATAGTAGATATAATACTACCAGCATATCCGTATTCGCCTGCATGGGAGCTGTCGGTAATCCAGCAGGGACATCGATGACGGAAATTAACGGGGCCAATTTCAAACTTGACTGAGCTGAGCATCTATTACCTATCACACTCAGGTTCGTTTGGCACAGTTATACGAGCGTAGTGACAGACCCTTTAAAACATACGTACATAAACTCACGACTTCTTCCCACGGTGGTAGGCAGATACTACAGTATGCCACCTGTTACCATCCTTACACACTCATTTTGCTTCGTTTACGTTCATGCACGTCGATGGCGTAGCGTTGGAAGACCCCCTTCACAAGGTGGAACGATGACCTAGTGAAGACCGCAGGAATCCGCTGGATGCGGGAAGCACAGAACCTGACGAAATGGCGGTACTTGGGGAGGCCTATTTCAAGCAGTGGACGTCTTTTGGCTGAAACGGTTTTATTCTGGTCATACACGCACGCCGGTTGCGATTACTGACCTTCCTGAAGAACAACAACAATAAGGTCACAATATTATGTCCTTCTAGAGCGTCACCTCCTTGGGTTTTCTACTCACAGCAGTTAATTTTCTAATAAATGTCTTCAAACCTGCACAACAACAGACAGCACAGCAACAACAGATTTTTACTCATTATCTTTAATGCACTCCCAAAGAAGCGTATATCCCAAATATTTACACAGTGAGCTCGTGACGAGAGAAAAGTGGCGTATGCAGTATAAATACATAGTATTATGTAACACATGTTTACATACAAAATTATCTGTCTCGTTGATATGAACGTAAGAGCGTACACTCTCGGAACACGTCACGCGATGACGGGATGCTACAGCCCCTGCACCACGATATTTCATGATCGTCATTCATGTACACCGGCCTTATCGTAAATATTTCCATTAAAATTCAGTTTATTGATTGTTACTTCTTTCCAATTCCATTAATTTGAGTCGTCATTCAATCGTTATGCCAACTCGTGTGGTCTCGATGTCTGTTTATCTTTATGCTCGCGTAAATCTCGAAAATTGCTGGAACTGATTGCTTGAATTTTAATTAAACAAGGTTTTTTACGCTTGGTTTTAGACTTGTGGTTTATTACGTTCTCGGGAAATAGCGGTCGTAAAAAACTAAAAACATCGTTCGTTCGGCACGTCAGAAAAATAAATATGTTTGTTTTTATTTTAAAAGTTTTCATGAGATTTAACGCCTTTTTTTTTTGAGGATTGGAATAGAACAGCGAGAAGGATCATTATATACAAGTTGAAC
The DNA here is from genome assembly GCA_927399505.1 of Luperina testacea. NCBI lineage: Eukaryota > Metazoa > Arthropoda > Insecta > Lepidoptera > Noctuidae > Luperina > Luperina testacea. The sequence continues at coordinate 5,305,135 of OV656774.1, forward strand.
GTGACAAAAACTTCGTGAATAATTCTTGTCGCTGATAGCTTGGTCCTGTTTGTCTTTAGCTTATGTAATACTTCTACAGGTCTGACTTTAAGATGCAAGTTTCTTTATCAAAAAGCTTCCAGGCTTATCGTCTTCTGCTAGCCTTTGCATTCCGTTTACTTTGATTTCCAGATGGTTGGTAACATGATATCGATCACACAGGTCAAATCCGACACAGGTCAGCTCCGTGGGTCGCCAGAAAGCGAATCGGTTTCCGAATGGTCACGACAAATTTTTAGAATGTTCTGAGATCCTCGTCATCGTATAGCCCTTATATCCTAATATATTTGACGTCGACTGAGTACGCCTAAAAAGAACTTGAACTAGGAACCTTCATAGCTATTCACAACCGTCCGACAGGCTATCGTATCGAAAATGAAACATTTCGATATTGCCTTGCCAGCGATAGCATCAGCTGTCGGAAGAAATAGCGGTTGTCTATTTGATTTATCCTGACAAAATTTTCGGATTTTGGTCTTGTTAACATCGCTTAAAGGACTCCTACGATAACATTGATTGAGGTTCGATACGGTACGGAAGCGTATCGAGTGGTTGTGAATAGCTATCCTGATTAGTCTAAAACCTCAAAAATCTATAACCAAGCATTTTGTATGTGTGTTACATTTAATTTAATCCCATAGAAACCAAACATGAATAGCCTTCTAACTACCCCAATTACTGTAATTAGTACGTATAGGTAGTACGCATGTAACAATTTATTCATAGTAACCACATAATTGCGTTAACCTAAGTCACGCCAAGTACGAGTAAGTTATCCTGCCTTGAACGTAAATGTAGTGACTCTTAATATTTCTTTAGATTCTAGAAATGATTCTAGCATCTTAGCACCTTGGAAGATGTCCTTATATCTGCTAAGATCTTTTTGAAATTACAATAAGGGAAGTATATAGGTCCTAGGATCCGCATTTCAATGTCCCAAAATCCTGCTACCAAGCGACCTTATTGAATACATAATTTCGTAATTAGAGTCCCCTAGGTAGGTCCCATGGGCCCCGGGCGAATCACGACTGTCGGGACTTCGGGAGTTAAATTAAGCGACTCCATAAAGGTCTCACATCAATCGTATTTGCCATTTTCATGCCCTACCCTAAGCGTGCAAACAGAAAACTTTCCTCTCTATAATATTGAGTGGGTACGGTCAACAACGAAAGCGTGGGAGGCCCCTATACGGTTGGTCGACGACATTAGAAATATTACAGGTCACATGTGGCGCCGATTAACGGCCGGGATAGTGACCTGAACAAAGACAGGCTTATACTGCACTAGATAGATACAGTACAGCCAAGATGGTTCTTATATCCATAAGTATCGGGTACAATAGAGGTATTGTTTGAAGACCGTGAATAGATGCAAAATATGCATGAGGTCGATAATATATTAGTGGCAAATACTGAAAGTCTATTCAGCTTGATCAGTCAGTACAAGGTCAGTACTCATCCCGTGCATAGTGATTAGTTGTTGTTAACTTGGCGAAAAGATCACTTACCTATCTTATTTTAGGTAACATTAAATTATGCTGGATCAGCAACTTGATTAGGTTTAAGTACTTATATGTACAGGATACAGGGGTAAGAGCAGTGCAACTCAATATCAATGTGCTAATAATATTAGACGTGCTAAGTAATAAACTATTTTCATTTCGGCATGCGCCAATTATGGCTCCCAAGATCATGGCCTGATTGAGCCTATACCTGAGTCTTTGTCTACCGGCACCCTATTTGCACACTATTAATCTCAATCATTTTGAAGGATATTGCTAATCCATTGCTTCATATGTTCGAAAAAATATGTCTGGTCAACAACGTAAATAACGCAATGAATGTTGCTAAGATGTCAAAGTGAAACCCATTTCTACTGATAGTGTGTGATGCAATTACCCCGCGGGTCTTTCGTAGCTTACATAATCAGCCCCCACTGCTGGGACACAGGCCTCCTCTCGGGTTGGTAGATGTCAAATGTCTTCGAATTTTTGGTTTTAGGACATGCCGGTTTCCTTACGATGTTTTCTTTCACCGTCTTGAGAGTAGTGGTGATGAAATAATTTATACAAAGTAAAGCGGCTATCTGGGTTACCTATTACTCGCAAGTCGCGCCTATTCCCACTGGGCTACCATTAACAGATCAGCTAAACATTGATAGATAACAATTAACAAGCAATGAACTTTGACTTCTGTTCACCTTACTCATTTATTTAAATTCATACACTATGATTATCATAGTTATAATTATTCGTTATAATAACTTTAATGATAGTTTTTATATAATTCATCATTTACTTCGATGATTAGTTCTTAGTTCTGGTTTAATATTATGTCCACCAATATCACAAGATCTTTTTTAAGCTTCTGTTATTTTTGGCTTTAATGCCAACTGAATAACTGATACTAGATTATCCAGCCTATGGAAATAAAAAATGCTGGAAATGTTTTTCTTAATTAAATCGCTTGGGAGTTGGGGACTTGTTAAGCTGGTCTATCCAACAGGCTCACGAAGATATTGATGGGCTGCCAAAGAGCGATGATAAGGTTAGGTTAGCGTCTCTGAGGAGACTCGGCTCCCTGTCGTTTCGGGTGACGCAGGTGCTCTCGGGGCATGGTTGCTTCGGGAAATACCTTTGTCGCATAAACAGGGAGCCGGACGCCCGGTGTCACCACTGCGTCGACTGCCGGGAGGACACGGCGTGGCATACGCTGGTAGAGTGTGCCACTTGGGAGGAGCCGCGCCGTGCCCTCATCTCAGAAGTAGTCAGTAGCTGCCAGCCGTGGTCGAATCGATGGTCGACAGCGAAGAGTCCTGGGACGCGGTGGTTTCCTTCTGCGAAACGGTCGTCTCGCAGAAGGAGGCTGCGAAAAGGGAGAGGGAGATCTCGTCCACTCACTCGGCCCGCAGCAGGCGTACCGGGCGTCGGCGGAGGGCGGACAATGCTCTCTTCCAGCACCCTTAAATGGGTCCAGGGGTGATGGACTCGGGGACGTCCGTCGCCCCCCACACATCAGGACCCGAGGTGGCGGCGCTTAGTGTTCCACGTCGCCCCTCTTAGACATCGCGGGGGGAGTCAAACGCTTCGACCATGACCTGGGTTACGACATAAGACTACTTTTTATACCTGTAAGGCTGCGGACACGAAGCCAGCGGGCGTGGCGCGGCGGTGCGGGGAGCGGCGCATTTCAGTGCATAAATTTATAAGGAACTGGCCTCAAAGGCAGCGGCGCGATTGCCGCCTCCCCGCAATCGCTAACTTAGTGTCCGGGCCCTTATACGTTCCCGTGGGATAATTTCCGACCTCCACGCTTGTGAAGCTACGGACAAAATCTAGTTTTTAATCGATCCTTACCTTCCGTGAAGCGATAACCTGACCTCGAGTTTCGTTCGACATTTCAATTAAAACATTACTAAAGCTTCCTCTCTCCAATATTCCAGTGAAAGCAAGTTGCAATTCTTTAGAATTTTCCTTATAGAAGGGCGATGGAATTTTTAATACCTACAATCTTATTTAAGTGCGAAGTAACAGTGAGTCGCTAGTTGCCAGTAAGCCGGTTAGTGATGGGCGTACTTATAAGTTGATCCAATGTTTCAACGTGATCCAATTTATGGCGTAGGTACTCCATTTTCTATTATTATGGTAGGGTAATGTTTATTCAGCAAACTGAGGAAGACTTATGAAGGCAAATTGTTTGCTGCAGTTCCTTTCAATATTACCTAAGTTATCATCATCTGCCTAGCCTTTTCCCAACTATGATGGGGTCGGCTTCCAGTCAAACCGGATGCAGCTGAATACCAGTATTTTACATGGAGCGACTGCCTATCTGACCTCCACAACCCAGTTACTGGGTAACACGATACCCCTTAGTAAGACTGGTTGTCAGACTTTCGGGCTTCTGACTACCCGTAACGACTGTCAAAGATCCACGAATGACAGCCGGGAACAACGGCTTAACGTGCTTTCCGAGGCACGGAGGAGTCTTGGTAAAGATGGTCACCCATCCACAGACAACCGCGGCAAGCGTAGCTTAACCTGATCGATCGACTTGTGCGGCTGTTATTATTTAACCACGGACCCCTCCCGTTACTTAAGTTAAATATGTAGTTATATTAGTATCTATACAGGGTGGTAGGGATACGACGCGCAAAACTAAAACAATAAATTCAGCACTTGATACTGGACGGCTAGCGGATAAATTTTCCGTCGGTTGTCAAAAAAGAAATCGGCTATTTCATAGAAAACTGCAATAGGTACCTACGCGGTCAAAATGTATGGCAGAGCAAATTTAAAAAAAAATAACCTTGCGCGGTTGTGCGGCAATGATCCTGCCACCCTGAATAATATAAATGATCTGCTGTACGTTGGTAAGTGGATCGTTTATATCGTTTTTTATCGTTTTTTTTTTGTATTAAAATGTTCGTAATAGTCCGAATTAGGCCTTTTGCACATTATAAGAAACTTTCTTGTGTAGTGTCCACGCTTTTATTTAAATTAAATTTTTATCAGCTTTTCACGTGGGGAAACAGCTTCTCTAAATTGCGTATTTTGACGAAATAATGATGACTCCAAATGTACTAGCACCTCGTCAAAAGTAGTCTTGGACATACGGAAGTAATTAAAAAACTTTTGTTCGTCTTGAAGTAGTTCTGGTACCAACTTCGTATATGCCCCATCATTGATTCTTGTCATATTTAATGGATGTATCCAACGACGCCTACAACTACGGCGTTTTCTTCTATGGTACAAGTATGCAATCAATAATAGACGCTGTCGTCTGTCCATTTTGTACACGTGTATCCTCCGTGAATTGTGGCTACAGACTGAGGATAAGACGAATTGCATGAATGTGTACGATACACCAGACAAGACATTTTTCTTGTCTTGTGTCCGTGTCTTATAATGTGCAAAAGGCCTTAGGTTTCAAGAGAAGAAAAATTGGGAAAGTTTCCCGGAAAAATTGCAAATTCGAGAAAAGCTGAACCTGTTTTCTATGGGATTTTTGTATGAACTATTGAAATTTGGTGAGGAAAACGTCTGTCGAGTCTGCTACTAGTAATAGTAACAATTTTCTTTCCCCTATTGTTACAAGCTTGATTGATTGCTTTTGCTGCAGACTGTTTTAGCGTTTTTGCAACCGATATTGTCATGAAATTCAATAACGTTACGAGTTTTGCGACTAACATAGTTTAAGTTGACTATGTACTTTAAAATAGAAACAGCTATTCTTATAATATGTATTGTCGGAGTCTTTCTTCACTGTGGGATTTAACTTTTCTTTTCGCTTTAAAATAGTTTTCATGTTACCTCGTGGTACTGTAAAGAAAAACAATTTCTACTTTTCTAGAGAAATAAAAATATTGTTTTGTCATGAACTCTTGAGCATGAGACTGCTGCGTAATCTTTTAGACTTTAAGCTTGCTGTAATGTTACTTGGACACGACACGATGCAGATTTATTTACTTCATTAAAGACTTTAATATTTACATAATATTAGCTGCGCCCCGCGGTTTCACCCGCGTAAATGTCGATCCCGTGGGAATGTCGGGATAAAAGTAGCTTATATGTTAACCCAGGATGTCAGCTACCTCCATACAAAATTTTATCAAAATTGGTTCAGCCGTTTGAGCATGAAGAAGTAACAAACATATAAACACACACACTCACAAACTTTCGCCTTTATAATATTTGTGTGATACAGACTTAAAATAATAGTAATAATATGTAGGTACAGACGCCAGCACATCAAGTTACTACAATCTGTCAAATTTCTTTAATAGATTTTCAACTTTATCGCTAAAGCATTAGGTTCAAGGTTGATTGGGAAAATTTTACAGTTTCGGGTAGCTCGATGTGCTGGCGTCTGTACATGAAAATAAAAAAGAGAGTAAATAATCACCGGGCATCAAATCTTTCGTCCGGGCATCAGAAAAGTGCACCAAAAGGCTGGCAGCATTGCCACGTTGTATGGTGATGCTGATTCTTTGGCCAAAAAATAGGCCAGCCCTCTGGTCACGTAAAGAGACTTCGACCAACCGCTTGGCGATGTCTCGAAAAACTAAGTGGGCACTCGGACCCCATAGCCCTAGTGTTTCAACCCCAAACGACTCGAACTTTTAATTCCGATGCAGATTAATTAATTCGTATGTAAAAATGAGCCATTTTGCAATCAAACAAAACTGTCGAATTCAGAACCTCAAGCATTTAGACAATAGGCTATACCTAACTACTTTGGTGCGGCCAAAACGAGTTTCAGATTTTATTAGGATAGGAGAAAACTGGAAGGCCAACCATGTGTTACCTACTGAAAGCTGTCGGGATAAAAATCCAATTTACTAGCAGAAATGCCCTACGTGTATGTAAGGCGGAAATGTGTCTGTTTTTGACAAGCCGCCAAGAACTAACTTAGGAAAGATAGGACTTATAAATTGAAGCTAGAATACCAAAAAAATCATGGACCTAGTTGACATAACTGTCGTCTTTTTACTGCCTTGTTTGTCAAGTTGTGTCAGGAGATGGAGCTCTGGCTTTGATCTCCAGATTGGGCCGAATGTTATAAGGTTTTGCCAGTAGGAGTTTCTCACTGCCGGAGTCTAGATTTGTGCCGAATTTGTAGCAATAGGCTCGACCCATATGGGACCTAAATATAACAGTGAAATGAAATACAGGAGCACCACCTCTGCGTTCCTCTTCGGGGTGTATAGACGTGATATTATGATACTATTTAATTTTCTCAGTAAGTTTTTCTCTTGTCCCCAGGTAGAGAACGTAGCGAACGTGTGCACGCACGCATTATGTGTTGCGCCCGCGTCGTTGGGCGCGCGGGAGCTGCTCACGCGCTCCGTAAACGCACCGCAAGCGATCGCCGCTGTTGTCTACGGGCTGGCACTTTGCCTGCTGTTCGCGGTGTCCACCACCTTCCACTCAGTGTGCTGCTGCAGGTCTGATACGTGAGTTGAGATAGTAAAAGGATTTTGTGCTTGTGTGCTTCTCATCGCATAGGTTCTGTCTTTGCTTGGTGATGCCTCGCATTTACTGCGTTTACTATTAATAGTATTTTTATCTCACGAAGTGGCGCGCGCTTTATCTGTGGTAACGAAGTAGTAAGATAAGTCGGCAGTTATCGCACACACGCAGACACACACTTCCGACTTCGCTACTGCCTCGAATGGTACCGAGAGCTTCTGCTCTTACACACATTACAGTGTGTTTGTACACTTGATAACCACAAGTAAAGCGCGATTCGCTTCGTGAGATACAAATACTGTAAAAAAACCGTCTTTGCATTTTTTTAAGATGTTATGCATCGCACTGCTTAGCCAGGACAAAGATAAAATATCATGAAACTCATATTATTAACACTAAAGTTGCAAAGTGATGTAAAACTGGTATAGGAAGATTTTGATCACAGCGCTTTAGATAACCGAGCCCCAAGGCTCCACGTATGTAGTCCTGAAAGTCGTGACATAACGTTTCGCTTAATCATTTTCAGGCTGAAAATAGTAACGGTACAGAATTCAATTTTAACGATCTCGACCTTAAAGTTCTTAAATTCGAAGACGACTTGCTACGTTCCTTGGCTCAAATGGCCAACGCGATCCATTCCAATCACTTGTATTGAAAGTATTTCGCGCAAACTTGGCTGTTGCGCTAAAGTTTTCTCCAGTAAAACAGCAGATGGTCAAGCAACAGCTTGGCCTGTTTACATATCTTTGCAATGACCCACCCCATATTTTACATAGTAACGTAGGGGCTGGCCTCGATTAAAAGCAATGAAACTTACGTATTTTTTCCACCTTGAATGTTACGACCGAATAATCAGACAGGAGAAAAACATACATATTTAGACGGAGTACCTATTTTCTTTCAGGATAATAATATCTCAAGGATGAGTCTCTACATACCTACAGAAATGATAGGCCAGTAATTCTTACATGAAGGTTGTAAAAAGTAATGCTAGACGCTATGGTGACCTAACACTCCTTTCTCGGATAATTATGGTTTATATGGTAGAAGTTAAAGTCTCGAATTTTAAGGGAAATAGCTGTATATGATATTAGATCACTATAACACTTAGTTACAAGACAATGGTAATGGTAAAGGAGTATCAGGGTTGGGTTATCTACCCTAGGTACTAGATGAATAATTCGCCATTCACCAGGGACACTTCTAAATCCGAGCTTCTAATTAAAAACCTACAACTTAATTGCGTAACACACTATTAATCACTTTTAAGGATCATTTTAAAGGAAATTGCTAATCTATTGCTCTTTGTCTGCTCTACAACCTAAATAACGCAATGAATGTTGAACTCTCAAAATGAAAGCCATACCTACTGGTTGTGAGTTACGTAATTTCCCCGCTGACAGAATAAACATACTCTGACGTGATCATTATTTGGACCCTTGCGACGCAACGACTACGCGATGTACAAAGTTATAATGACTTGCCACATAATATCACCTATGTTTCATAATGAAGTTGGTGAAGTGAATAAAGCTCCGACACTACGGCGCAAATCCCGATATACCTTTCGCGACTTGTATGAAATGCATCTGTAATGTCCAATTCTTGATGCTTGGCATTTCGAAGTACGAGATTTGCACCGAAATCAACACCACGTGTCTATATAATATGTACAGATACCCGCCCTAGTTCCGAATAAGCTTTAGACGACCAATTTCCTATTTATTGAACCATAAATTCCCCGAGCGTATTAATTAGGACAAGGTCACAACGGAATGCAAGTAAATGCTTTAACGTTCGCAGTTACTATTCCCCTGTCAGTAATCACAGGAACGGTGCTATTTACACTGTGGAATCTCTACCTTTGTGAACCAGTTAAATAATTAGCCTTTAGGTAATAAGGCAAGCGCCACATTTTGGTAAAGGCTTCTGAAGTTGCCAACGAGTTTTGAATAGCGTCATTACTGTTTGTGGCATTGTTGGTGCCTTGTTTTATCTTTAAAAGGACAAAGAGGGAAAAGCAGCTGTTATCTGGAAAGACAACTGAAGTACGAAAAAGCTGTAATTGCACCTCTCGGGGAAGGCTCATTTATAGACGTCTTTTTACGTAGAAACGGATCTGTAAGTAGAAAACTAGGCGACATTATTAAAATTTTCCTAGTTTAGGGCTTCAAAGTTGTAATACTTACATTGTACAAGCTACTTGGAAAATTTAAAAGCGTCTTTCTCATAAGTTCAGTTTACTGGAGGGATTTTCTCAAGAATGAAAAATAAGCAGTCAACGAAACTGTTTTTACATCCTCTGCAACAAAATTGTAACCTTTTAATCAGAACACGACGATCTCAATATCCAAATCAATCGATCAATGAACTGATAGAAAGGTCATAGGGTGATCAGAATTAGCAATATACCTTTGCCTTTTTGAAAATGATAAACAATTTCCAAGACAACGTCGTTAAAAGGCGGAGACCACGCTGTTTTTGCCGCGAGTCAAACTATGTATTAGTATATATTGTGATATTAAATGATGAGCAAGCAATCATCTCCTACGACTTATGAGGTTAGTCCTATCGCATTTAACTGATGCACTTTAGATGTATAGAAGATTGCCATTCGATAACTGACAAATATTCCAGAACAAAACTAACCCTCAGGAGTTATACTACGTTAAATAATGGCCTCTCCAAATGATGCTTAGGCTGGGAAGTTTGCCAATTCAGATAGTCTCACCATCTGTGGCTTGTCAATCATATAACCAACTGTGGTCTACGATCACCAATATCTTCACAAGATAATCAGTTGTAGATACAGTACCTTGCCGAAAATATAGCACAACGAGTTTTAGACAAAGTTCTATTTTATACAGCTTTGTCTACCCGTGTGACAGTCTCCATCTAAAGTCGTATGTGTCGTATTAAACATAAGCATGATCCGCCTATAACGTTCCCACTGCTGGGACACAGGACTCCTCTGTGTGAGAGGGAACGGGCCGTAATCCACCACGCGGCCGGCGGATTGGTGGATGTCACATGTCTTCGAATTTTTCGTTTTAGGGACATGTCGGTTTCCTCACGAGGTTTTCCTTCATCGTTTTGAGAGCAGTGGTGACAAAATAATTTACACAAAGTACAATGCGTGTCCGAGCAAACAATCACGATGTACAACTCTTATAACACCCATTTATTGTAGACTTTTCAATCAATATCCTGAAGCAGTAACTTATCCATGTATGTCATGCGTGTTACCCAAAACGTCACAGTGACAAGTCTCTTCTTGTATACGGATGTCGGTCTCCGCTAGACGTGCAGCTGATTTATTGCCACTTTACACGTACCCATGTTGGTTCTTCTGACAGCTGACTAGATTAAAAAATCGCCCGTCTTCCAACAAGACGAGTGTTCGCTGTTCCGTCAATTTCCTCTGCGTTCATGGATGTGTGATCTGATTACGCTTGTTCTTATCCATAATATACGACAGTTTATTGACAATGTAACTGACGTTTATTGTGTGTTAGAAAAAGATTGGGTTGTTCTCGGCCGTCATTCACAATTTTTCTTTTAGGATATTTAAGCTGATTTCCAGTAATTTACTGAAACGTTTTTTAAATTATTTCACGAGAATTGAAAACGGTTTACCCGAAGCTGTCAAATCGTATTCACATCAAACTAGTTATTCTACCTAATAGTGGAAGAATTGTCTTAGGCCTTTATACACGGCACGGTTCCTTTACGGTACGGCGTATAAACCTCGCCGTATAAAAAACGTGTGTCAACAAGCTTATATGTATAGTGATCCATACAACACTGACGACCGTGCATACACACGGCGAATAAACCGTTGTTTTTTATGAAACCGTGTGCATACAAAGGGTCTTAAGCCCTTGGGCCACATCAGTCAAGGAAGAATCTCGGAGGCTTACATTAGATTTACCAAAGTTGGAACTTTGGGAATGCTCCTAAAACCAGATTTTAGTACAGAATAGGGACCTAATGTATCGTACACCGTACCATCTCGTTTATGACTTCAACATAAAATTTCTAAGGTTCAAGCAAGACAGATGCGGAACCAAGGAGGCTATTGAAGAAGGTTCTAAATAAGGATTTATGATCGAAAATCCCTGAATAGTGTCTCGAACAGAGTAAATAATAGTAAAAATAAAGCCATTGGCCATATGATAAGTGCGTGGAGCATAGATTTCAGGAAAAGCATTTTATCCTAAAAGCTGTGCCTGAAATTGTAGCATAGTTATAGTAGCCACACGGAAAAAAATCTACAAAACAAACAACCCAACTAATTGTTAGAGAGACCTAATGAACACGCAATTTTTGTAATAAACTGTAACATAGTAACGAAAACAACAGGGTATTTCATTAGCAAGTACCTACGTGCTGCAATTACCACCAAAACGCTTTCCAGTCCACACGCCCCACCCAATTATTTCAGTGAATTATTTATTTATTACCGCTTCGGGTCTTGACACAGAGGTTCTATTATTGCATTCTATTTTGGAACTCGGACACAACCAAGAAATTGCAATATGCCTTAATATTTATGGAACTTGATGAAACTTTTCTTTCTAAGCTATTTCACTGGTTCTGCATATCAGATGGCGATTCGTCCGTTTACATCCAGCAGCTGTTGTTAGGGCTCAAATTTGGCTACACATATAGTTCTAATGAGCAACTGATAGTAGTTAAAATTAACATAAGAGCTTTTCCGCTCTTCAACTCTTAACAAGCGCCAGTTTTCTCGCCAACTCCTTCAATTATCTGTATGTTTCAACTTTTGTCTTGTCGTCTACAGCAATGCAATATTCAAACAAGTTTATGCATAGCGTCTTTATGGGTGGGTCCATTCTTATTCTATCTAATGAAAACTCTTGTCAATCACAGACGGCTTTTACATCCATTGAGCGAGAGGGGACGCGCAACGAAGCGAGAGGGGTGCACTGCCTTGGGGACGCCTCAAAGAGATTAATCCTGGGTATAGACTATACAGATGGGAACACGGATGGGAGTGATATTAGGGACTGGGTGTTATATATACTTACAGTGTTATATCTATAGTACCTACCTATCTGTAAACAACGGAAGGGCTGGCTAATTTTAGAACTCTGCCGATGCCCGATTTCAAACTGAAATAACAAGGCGTTGTAACTTTGAAATAGATTCAGCGATTCTGATAAAAAACATATTTTATAAACGAAACTAAATTGCAGCTGGAAATGGAATTTAAATTGCTTAATAAATAAACAAAGAACACAGTACGTAATTTCCTTTGGAAAGTTTACAAATGGCTGGCATTCGTACTGAATGATGAATATTACAGGGTAATTTCAATGAACGATACCGATCGTTTACTAAACGCTACAATTTTACCGTCGAGCACATGGTCAGAGCCGGTGACTAATGATATGAATTCAATAACAATCCCATTGACATTCTAAATTTTACCGCTTACAATGATAATAATTTGTCGTCGAACTTCGTAAACAATAAACATTTAATGTTGACACCGATTGAATTATTGTTAGAAGATAGATCGTGGAATGTATAGTAAGAATACACAAGAGACGCTAACTTGTATGTAGATGTAGATACTTTCTAAATTAACGATAGTCAAGTAATTAATTATTAGGCGATTTCTAATTTGACAGATAGGTTATAAACTTATACGGCAGACGATGGCTACCACGTTGCGGAACACAATTTATTTATGTTGTCTATGGACGGCATTTCGACGTGTTATCATATTATAAGCAACTAGCTTCTGCCCGCGACTTTGTCTGCGTAAAATTTCGGACCCCGACGCATCACCTGCCTGTGTCTACTACTTCGTTGTCGCTTGGCGTTCTTTCTAACATTTTTTCCCTTTTGCTCGACTCCTAGGGGTCGTAGCGTAATATTAAATAGCTTATAACCTTCCTCAAGAATATGCATAAATATTTTTTTCAAATCCGACTGGTATTTCCGGATTTCAATTCCTGGTAGTTCCGGAGATTACCCCCCACATACAAACTTATAAACAAAACAATTTTTACCACTTTATGATATTAGTATAGATTGTTAAAATAATACAGTATGCGAACCTCCCTTTGGGACCTTCGTAGCATATTGCAGAGTATCAATATTCACTAAGAGCTCTAGCGCTATAAGAACGCACGTCTGAAAATCTATTACTTACATATGTGATAAAATTATTATGAACGGATATTAAAGTTACCTATCTGTTCATACTCGTAGCTTTCAAGGAAATGGATTAGTGCCTCGTCAGATATTATATTTTGTTATTTATTTTTAGTATTTAGCCATCATCCGTAATTTAAGTATCTAAGCCTTTGATATGACTTAATTTTGTGTTTATAGTCTACAGCTGTTACGTTACAAATAACAGATTATAAATACAGATTACCCAATAGTAATTCTGTTCCAGTATTTTTTTAGACTAAATTTAGCACTTTTTTTGAGATCGCTAATTCCAGAAACTGTTCCAATTTCCTTATTTTATCCTATTTCCTAAAACCTTCTCTTTCGTTTTCAGGTTGCAAAACAGAATTCTAAGAATCCTTGGCTTCGGCAGGTAAATAAATAAAAGCTTCTCCATTTACTAAGAACTAATTAATTAATTGGAAAACAGTTAAGTCGAACCGATGTCACAGTTACTTACGCAAAAGGTAGAAACTAAGACAAAAGCCTGTCAACAACATAGTTTAATGAAGGGTGTTTTATATAAATGAGAACAGTCCTTCTATAAGTCCTAAGGCTTCATGTGCTAGAAACAAGGTCGTTGACGGGAAGTGGATTGTTACGTTTAAGATCACGTCGACCGTTTAGGCCATTCAGATGCGTGCAGATTTAAATTAGTCCTTTGTGTGGGTGTTCAATAGGCAAAGATGGATTACCTAAATTGGATTTAAATTTTCCGCTCACAAAGTCACGATTGAAGAGGATGTGGGAGTTTGTTACTTTTAACAGACAGCTTTAGAGTCCTTTAGAGAAGGATTTTTCTTGATGATACTAAATCTTTCCCATCTTTCTATTTAGGCTTTGTCAATATTCAAACTTTACCTATCTTCAATACCAACGGGTATAGTCCAAACTTCATTCATATTTGAAGAACTCAATTACCCAGATCATCACCTGCCTAGCCTTTTCCCAACTTTCTTGGGGTTCGCTTCCAGTCTAACCGGATGCAGCTGAATACCAATATTTTACATGGAGCGACTGCCTATCTGACCTCCACACCCCAGTTACTAGGTAATACGATACCCCTTGGTAAGACTGGTTGTCAGACTTTCGGGCTTCTGACTACCACCCAAATAACTCAACTCGACTCAATCACCCAGATCCGGGCTCAAAATAATTGACATTTCGATTTATATTGACCTAAGGGCCTCCGTTTATTGGCACCGCAGGATTCAGAATTGAGGTCAGACTTTATCTACTTCCAAAATGGGCCAGGGGTTTTTGATCAACACGGAGGAAAGCATCTCAAATATTTATCGATAACCCTTCCGCTGAATGGGTATATAAATACGGGTCGATTGACACCGGGTCAACAAAACCGAAAATAGATTAAACAACCTACTCAATCGACATTGTTGTATTTTAGTATGCAGTCATTTAAATATTTAATTATTTAATTTTATTTAATTATTCAAAATATTTTATTAGGGACATGCATATTGTCCAGATATTACCGGCTTAGTATTGTTTTAGTTAATATCTTAGGGGCTGTCCATTAATCATGTGAGGCTCGAAAGGGGGGGAGGGGTCCATAAAAAATCACGAAATATCACATGGTGTATTTTATAAATATTAAAAAAAAAATAAGATTCTTTGTAGGTACTAAAAATACACGTAATATAGTGGGGGGGGGGTAGTCTTTAACCTCACCATGTATCACCAAGGGGGGTGTTAAAAAATGCCAAAAAAAAACATCACGTATTTAATGGACGGCCCCTTAGTAATAGATAAAACAGCTTTTAATGTCGCTTATGATCATCAAGGAACCACGGGTTTTGGCAGGTGCTTATCAAAGCATTGATATTTTGTTTAGAATGATCAGCCTATACTGTTCCCACTGCTGGGACACAGGCCTCCTTTCTTCGAGAGGGAATGGACTGTAATCTACCACGCGGGCCCAGTGTGGGTTGGTAGATGCCACACGTCTTCGAATTTTTGGTTCAAGGACATGCCAGTTTCCTCACTATGTTTTCCTTCACCGTTTTGAGAGCAGTGGTAATGAAATTAATTACTTACACAAAGTAAAGCGCCTGTCTGGGTTCGAACCCACGACCAAAAACTCGTAAATCGGGGCCGTTAACACTTTGTCACAACTGCTGCTGCATTTTGTTATGAGTGATATGCCAGTCCACTATGTCATATTTCTGCAATATATTAAAATGTCCTGGTCTGTTATATCAGTCGGGCAAGTTCATAATAATCTGGTTATTTACTAAGACCATGAATCACCGGGTTACTAGGTGGCGACTGCCAAGCTAATTTAAGAGCATTTATGACGTACGTCATTTCATACAAACTTTCAAGAAACTTCATACACATAAGCAGGATACAAAGGTCTAAAAAGTTAGTTAAGAACATTTTCGAAAATTAGTGTTACAGCCAACGGTTTTAAAACTCCCCAGCGTGGTTTAGATGCCATCGTGTCACTGTGTCAAGTTCTGCTTTTGCACTCTTGTCTGAAGAGTCGAGTAGGCTTATTTTTGGTCGAGGACCTAAGGCCATAAAAGCATTTGTCTTCGTATGATAACAACGCATTCAAGTTAATGTTAGCTTGAATCGGCCTTGCTTGCAGAAGGTTTGGTAATACATAGTGGCAAAAGTCACCAGAATTTGCGAATTAATAGATTCTATATTCTAAGGATTTTGCACAAAATTCTAATGTATTCGAATACTGTGTTCATTAAGTTGGACAAGCCATTAATTTTTTTGAAGTGAAGCTGAAGACGGCGATTTGAGAATTAGATTTGAGAGTAAAATCTCAAGGACGCGTCACGTTTAGGTACAATTTGTTACATGAAAAAGAAGCAAGATATAACTCTCTCACTCTGTCTCTCATACTAAATCTCTCTTATTCTTTATTTTTTAAGAAGTTTCATCTATTATGTGTACGGTGCTGCACGCGCAATTTTTTACTATTCGAAGCAGTATGAACGAAGGACGAAGGTCCAAATTTGCAACTTTAGTGTTAGTGACGTAATGCTCATCTCGTCCTCCATTCATGCATGCTAATCCACTAAGCAATTAATTGAAAACAGCTTTTGTACCATTAAATCTACCTAGCGTACTTACTACTACTAATGTAGTATACCGACTGACTTTTTATTCATTTGAATCCTTCCAAGGGAGGGAAGATCTCAACATCGACAGGTTTTTGTAGGGGGCCAAACCAAAAATCTGATAAATACATACATTATAATTATGTGGTTTGTATTGATTTTTTGTATGAAATAGTGATTTTATTTATATTTCCGATTTGGCCCCTTGTTGTTTCACCCTCTGAAGTATTGCCAATGAATTCAAAACCAGCCTGTATACTCCACTAAACCGTATATGCTAAATGCGAACTAATTTCCACAGTAAAATGAAACACTTCCTGCACCGTTGCGACCGGGCAATGATTTACATATTCATCGCGAGTTCCTACTTCCCGTGGCTGACGGTTGGCACGCTATCCTGCTGGATGCTCAGAGAACTGCGGTGGGTGATCTGGCTGCTGGCAGTCCTCGGCATCACGTACCAGCAGATCTTCCACGAGAGATACAAGATGTTGGAGCTGCTCCTCTATCTGGTCATGGGGCTTGGTCCGGCGGCCATCATTGTCACGTCTAATGTACGTCCACGGCTTAGTAACGTGATATTTTTGGTACAGTCACTGCTTTGATGATACACCTAAATCGGCACGAGGCTTGTTTGTTTCGTAATATAATTATTTATATTTTACGCTAAATTGCGTAATTGTATTATTGTAATTAAATTACATCTGTTTACGTATCCGAATTCTTGGCATAATGCAAATTCTTTTGGGTAATATGTGGCCGTGTCATCGCGATATTTTATCGTTCGCGGTCGGTTATCTGTGTAGTGTAGTGCAAATAAACGTGACCTATCAACTATCAAGTGCAGTTGCTGTGCTGAAAATATCACGTGCGAGTGAGGCCTGTCTGTTTGTGCACGTTTTGTACTTTGACTTAGGGCTCGCGTAGATAGAATATACGACACGTTCATGCATTTAAAATGTACGCAATTTCGACGGCCAACAACCGTGCGTCTTATTGCCAATTATTTTCAAAGACTTTCTATTACAAGGATCGTATACAGTTGCAATAAAAAGGTTTAAAATATTGTTACCAAATAACCCTTAC
The DNA here is from genome assembly GCA_927399505.1 of Luperina testacea. NCBI lineage: Eukaryota > Metazoa > Arthropoda > Insecta > Lepidoptera > Noctuidae > Luperina > Luperina testacea. The sequence continues at coordinate 5,322,529 of OV656774.1, forward strand.
GTTCCTAGTTCTAACAATCTGAGTGCATTATTTTGTCGATTCGAACGCATTCTCTCTGCGCGATCTTGGCTCTACGCTTCTTGCACGTGTATGTTTGCTTGCTTGCTTGCGGTGATGTGATATTACTTAGAGATCGAGTAAATTAAAACTGCACGCCTCTCCGCTAAAATGTCTTTGCAGTGGAAGGGCGTGCAATTTTAAATTAGACGATATCTATATGTGTTTACTGTTTATGTGTGGTAATTAAGTAGGTAGATAGGATTAATGTTTCTTGTGTAATAGTTTTTATTGTAGCAAATTGTTTATAGTAGGTACTGTTCGTAAGGTTACGACCAGAGTTGGTGTAAGTTAGCAACTGACGATAGTTTTTTTTCCTTTTGTTTCATAAATAATCGTGTATTTACTAGTTGCGTAAACCCGCTACAAATCTCAGAATACGGTTTTAGGTAAGTTGTAATGGCTTCCTGTAATATTGCGATTCTGAAAGCGAAATACATAGTGTAATTTATACAGTGTACTCGTATAATTTTAAATTCAAGTCAATTTGCTCCTGTTGGAAAAAGCTATTAAACCTTGACAGAGTCCGACATGAAGATAAAGGTTATGGTTTTAAAAGTTTAAAGTTCACTCCAAGCTGCCTGTCTTTGTCTAATGTGGCCTCTACCCAACCAGATTCACTGGAAATTAGGCCATTCCTATTATACTCTGGGTAGGTATGATTCTCCACCTCCATTGGATATATTGGGCCAGTCTAGAACTCTTGAAATATACGTATTCTTCACGGGCTTGCAAAGTTGCAAGCTTTGTTGACGAGAAGGTGACGCTTTTCGTATTTTTTGTGTGACAGCGTTTTTCTTCTAAAGTAAACTATCAATTTTGATGTGGTTTTCACCATCATTCAGAGAATTTATTCCGGTGGAAGGTTATGTGCATAATACATTAATATTAAACGTACATATTCTAGAAATATCGATGTTTTGACAAGTAAAAACCGTGCGAACGGGAACGGAGCACTAGACATTAATCAAATATTTGAACTGCAATAATAAACACCTACTACGAGTATACGAGTATTAAATAGAAATCCCATTATATGATTAAAATACATGTATATTTCGATTACGTAGTTTGCAGTATTTCTAATAGGTTTTACTTTACGTAATCGCTCTCTTTTATATCTGGTATAAAGTTCATGGCAACTAGTTATCAACCGCCCAGAGAGCTAGGTCACATGGAAGTCACGCTAGTACTGTAGATATTCAACAACTAGTCAAGTATTCACCTTAGGGTGCCTGTGCCCCGTGTGCGTAAAAAGTAAATTCGTTCTACGTAGATGTTGCCAGTTTTAAATTGTATGTCACTAGGTATATGTGTGCGATTTATAAATAGCGATTTGTTTATAAATGCTGAGCTGAAGCTGAATGAGAGCATTGATTTTATCTCGTAGCTACATATACATCTGGTATAAATGTCAGTTCGGAGAAATTGCTGGCTCTGCGTTCATAGGTCTTGTGATCTGACGAATGTTCTAAACTTCAAAAGCAATAAGTATAAACGAAGTGTTTAACATAGTATAAAACTAAATCGTTTTTACTGTGGATTCGCTAAGCATGCACTTCTAAACTACTCACTAACTTGATGGATTTTGATGCTGTTTTCAGCATTTAGTGATTTTTTTTGGGATATTGGTTGCTTCGTAGGCTTGCTATTTCATTTATGAATCCAGAGTCGTTTAATTGATCAAATATTTGATTAGAATAACGAAGCATTCTTTTATAATGCACTAGCTTCTGCCCGCGACTTCGTTCCCGTGAAATTTCTCGTGTTAACATAAAACATATGCTATGGCAATCAGCGGTGCTATTCTGTAAAGATCTAACTTAGGTTAAGTGAGCGTGGAGTGAGCTGTCAAAAGTGTCAATTCCTAGCAAAAAGAAACTCACTTCACCTAAGTTTTCACGGTGAGATTTTTACAGAATCGACCGGCAGCTATAGTGTTGCTTTCTATCAGTGAAAGAATTTTAGGGATCGGCACCCTAATTGCGTTACACATTATTGATAATTATCAATCTCAATCTGAATCATTTTGAAGGATATTACTAATCCATTGCTTCATATGTTCGAAAAATCTTTCTGCTCAACAACGTAAATAACGCAATGAATATTGTTGAACTGTCAAAATGAAACCCATTCCTACTGATAATGTTTTACGCAATTACCGCGCTGATCAGTACTGCCGAAGATTACCCCTATATATAAACTCTTTATAATATTAGCATAGATAAGTAATATTAATGAGTTATTAAGGACTGAGGTTGGTCTGTGGACGGGTGACCATCTTTACATACCGTGACCCCTCGTGCCTCGGAAAGCACATTAAGCCGTTGGTCCCGGCTGTCATTCGTGGATCTTTGACAGTCGTTACGGGTAGTCAAAAGCCCGAGTCTGACAACCAGTCTTATCAAGGTGTATCGTAATACCCAGTAACTGGGCTGTGGAGGTCAGATAGGCAGTCGCCCCATGTAAAATACTGGTATACAGCTGCATCCGGTTAGACTGGAAGCCGACCCCAACATAGTTGGGAAAAGGCTAGGCAGGATAGATAGGATGTTTTTCCTTCATCGTTTTGAAAGAAGTGGTGATGATGTAATTTATATACAGTACCCGGCGATAATATTGCACATCGACCTTAACCTTTTTTTGTATTTTATACAAAGAATAAAAATAATTATCAAAAGAAGCAAATCATAATTGTTTTAACAGCTCCTAATAGATACCGGGCTGTTTGTATTTCGTGCGACAGAGATAACGCTCTACGAAGCCGAAATTAGCCGATTGTCTCTTTCCAAAGGTCGATGTGCAATATTTATCGCCGGGTACTGTAAAGTAAAGCGACTGTTTGGGTTCGGACCTACGACCCACAACTAGTAAGTCACGGCCGTTGCCACTGGGCCACGACTGCTATAGGATGTAGGCGGTTATCGAACTAAGATGTTGCGTGACCAACTGGTCCACATACAATAAGGTCAGGTCACAATGGTACAAGGCTATACCTGTGTCACACTTATTATAAAATATCCACTTTAAAGGCTCATACACACAGGCGCGACGCGACACGCGACACAAAGGCACCGCAAGTCGCGCAACGAGCGGTGCCTTTGTGTCGCGTGCGATTCGCGTCGCGCGTCGCGCCTGTTTGCAGGAGCCTTAAGGCGAAAGCGCCAGGGTAGCCCGCGAAATTCAATTTTTTTTAGGTTTTTTACAATTTGCTGGTCGGTCTGGTTTTATGATTCGCGGCCGTAATAAATATGTACATATTTACAGAATTATAATCATTAAAGTCATCAACACAACTCTCTAAGACCACGTAACTCCAAAGAATGATGATTTCATGAAACAGTTATTCTTTGGACTTCGTGGTCTTAGAGAGTTGTGTTGATGACTTTAATGATTATAATTCTGTAAATACATATTTGTTACGGCCGCGAATCATATATTAATCAACGTACAACTTAATACTGACCAGCAAATTGCAAAAAACGTAAGAAAATTTGAATTTCGCGGGCTACCTTAGCGCTTCCCCCTTAAGGGGATCCGTCAAGGTAACCCGTGAGGTTCAAAATTGTTCTTTTTGCATATACTTGAGGAAGGCTACAGGATATTTAACATCACCCTAGCTAGGACTCTTGTTGTCTTGGAGCCGAGCAAAAAGGAAAAAGTAAGAAACAACGTAAGGGAAAACTAAGTCATAGCGCGGACAGGCAAAGCGATATGACGGGTTGGACACGAGAAATTGCACGCGGAAAGTCGCAGGCAGAAGCTAAGAATTTATAATTTCATGCAATGTAGAATGTGTCAGGGTACTTTAAATATTGCATGGTAAACAAAATATTCTAAAAAATAATTAATTATGCAAACGTATGTACAGACGCCAGCACATCAAGCTACCCGAAACTGTCAAATTTTCCCAATCAACTTTGAACCTTATGCTTCAGCGATATAGTTGAAAATCTATTAAAGAACTTTGACAGGTTGTAGTAGCTTGATGTGCTGGCGTTTGTACAAGGTTGAACCTGCTAAATTATTTATTTTAGTAAAGTATTTAGCCTATTTTAATTATACCAATTAACCTACTCACGGTAATTTTTGGTTGGTTGGTTTATAATTATAATTATAAACCAACCAACCAAAAATTACCGTGAGTAGGTTAGCATATTTTGTAGTAAGTATTCATTTGTTATATCAGTTTAAAAACAGTTTTTTTTTTTTTGTAAACTTCACAGACTAGGTAGAGATTTTTTTTTTAATTCTTACCGGCATATAACGACCTGCCATACCAACGTACGTAAATGTTTTTTTTATTTGCATAATCAGGTAGGTAAGAGACGTAATTACAAACTATGACCTTGTAAGTTCATTACCATTACTTGACTATAATTACATAGTTACGTCTCTATACAGGATCAAATTTAATTAGCTAGCGAAACTTCAGACGTGACTGGTATCGAATTGTCGATATCTAAACACGATAATAGTAGATTATGCGCCGAGGGGCTAAAGTTGTGTCTTATGTCACGGGCGTCATATTGAATCTCGAGCGCAATGAAGGATTCGGGCTTTAACTCCCGAGCGCAGCGAGGGAATTAAGAGTTTAACTCACGAGCGAAGCGAGGGAGTTAATACAAGAATCCTGAATGCAGCGAGGGATTCAAGCTAGCCCAAGGCAAAGACACCTTTAGCCCAGAGGAGGATACTCTACTTTTTACACCTACTGTGAGAAAATAATAGCCATAGTACGAAAAACAAAGTATTTATTAAATAAACAAACAGAAAGAATAACATATTTAGAACTAGTTAGTTATATTATATGCACTTCCATTCCTTTTAAAAATGGTTCGTAGTTATCTAATTATTCTTACAATATTATGTCTTCGAAAACATGGCAACGATTTATGAAGAAGCAGTTGTTATGATTTTGTAGGAAATCGAGAATATCATCCACGCGTAGTAAGGGTATCGAGAATAGCTTTCCTCTTTCTGGCACCAAAGGATGTTTGTTAGTATTATACTGCCAATTTAGCTGAGCATGTGAGATTCCAAATTCAAATCACATTATTGACCAGCGGGTCATAATGAAATCCAGTACAACATTATTGACCGGCTGTGCCCCCGGCCACTAATGACTAACTTTAGGTTAAGGTTGCTTGACATATAATTTGACATTTTCGAGCAGGTGCTGTGAAAAACATATTTTTCTCAGCTCATGCTTCAAGTAACAACACTACCAGCGGTCGTTCACCCCATCCATCCATGCCCGTTGAAAAAAAAATCAAATCATTTTTATTTTATCGTGTCGACACCCATCCCGACTGCAAAGTTTGGCTAACTAATTTAATTTGATCCTGTATTATACTCAAGACTCAATATTTAACACATGAACAATTTCTATAAAAACTTCATGGAAATTGTTCTACCGGAGTCGCGCCGCACTTTTCTGCGGAATTTTATCTCATTTCTAGACACGTGGCGATATTTTCGTGATGATCGAAACTGAATGTACTTTTATCAATTTTATTGATCGGATATTACTCGAATAAGTATTTTTAATTTTAATCCATCAATATTTTACAACGGGTTAAATGATTGGCGACTTCGCACAGTTTTAGAACGCAAAATATTTTCATTGAGGTTTACCATGACATGACTCACCTTTTAAAAGACACGCATAACGTGCAATGGGATTAATTACCTACCCATTGACTCTTTAGAAGTTTGTTGACCTTTGTGATAATTTTGTGTTGTAACTTTGTATAAGTACCTACAATGTGGAGACAACTTAATACGACAATAAATAATAATAATAATAATAAAAATACTAAAATAGTGCAGTGTTTTGAAACTATCAAATTAATCTTAACAACTTTTTTTTTGTTAGCCTTTTTTGTGTCCCACTGCTGAGCAAAGGCCTCCCATTTTTCTTCCAAGCCTCCCTGTCTTGTGCGATCACTGGCCATGTTGGCCCTGATTAAAAAAAAAGGGTAAATACGGGACCCCGTTACTAAGACTCCACTATCCGTCTGTCTGTCACCAGGCTGTATCTCATGAACCGTGATAGCCAGACAGTTTTAATTTTCACAGATGATGTATTTGTGTTGCCGCTATAAAAACGAATATTAGAAATAAAATAAAGTTAAAATTTAAAGTGGTATAAAACAAACGTTTTTTTCGGCGTTTTATGCCTTGTGGTACGGAACCCTTCGTGTGCGAGTTCGACTCGCACCTGGCCGGTTTTATCGTTACGTCTATTGAGCTATGGGCGTCTAAAGTCTAGAAGTATGAGTTACTCAGTTACGAATTATTAATATAAGTACCTAACTACCAAGTATACGTCTTTCGTTTTAGCTAGCCTGACACGCAAATAGTTACATACATACAATGTTAACATCAAACAACTATAGACAAATAAAACATACACAGTAAATAAACTCTAGTTAAACAAAACATACACAGTAAATAAACTCTAGTTAAATAAAACACACCCAGTAAATGAATCAAAGTGAATTTCTTGATATAAACAAAAGAACGCAGGTCGCCTAGCCTATATACTTGCAAGGACGCGCGTCTAATGAACAATAACAAACAAAACGGTGTGAAATGTAGAGCGCATGAGTTTCGTACACAAGTGATTGCAAAAATAATTACATTTTTGTGCAAGAATTAGCGACCCGTCTACTACGTACGGGTGCAACGTGTTGATGTGGCGATATACATACGTCAAAACATCGAAATTTATGTACAGACGCCAGCACATCAAGCTACCCGAAACTGTCAAATTTTCCCAATCAACTTTGAACCTTATGCTGCTCTCTTAACTGCTCTAGTGATAAAGTTGAAAATCTATTAAAGATATTTGACAGTTTGTAGTAACTTGATGTGCTGGCGTCTGTACTAGGTTTAGAAGTAACAAAATATAGGTACCTACCAGTAGCGAAGGGTCAATTTTTGTAAGAGGTAAGCCGGAGTAGATATCTTTAATATGATTATTTATTTGTCTATAGAATACTGACTATGCCATTTTTCAAAGGGAAGCCGGTACGAATGGAGTTGTATGGAGCTTTCGCCTACCCACGTAGAGTCTAAATAAGAGTGAAGATTTCTCAGCAGGATAATCTTAAGATGTTGTATGTTTAAGTAATGAGTAATTGTATTAATTAAACTGATCCGTCCGTGAACTGGAGCCAGTGTCAAGGCCATTTTGTGCACTTTACGCCGTATACTTCGTACTCAACTGGGGTCGTAAACAATCATCGTTCTGGTCGCTAAAACTGCGTGAATCATTTACATTGATGGACAGGCTTCACAATAACATTCATTTTATGTTATCCAGTCATCTTCTTCTCTACCTGACCAGCATAGCTATTCACAACCATACAAAAAAGCTGTCGTATCGAAATTGACACATTTCGATAACCTGATTTGCCTTGCCCCGACAGCAAGCAGTATCGAACATCAATCAATGTCTTCTATAGAAGAAGAAGAAATCTACGATAGTAGATGTGCTCTAAACGCTGTTCACAATTCGAAAACTCGAAAATTTTGTCGGTTATAATCAAATAGTCGACCGCTGTTCTTCCGACAGTTGCTTGCTGTCAGGGGCAAGGAAAATCAGGTTATCGAAATGTGTCATTTTCGAAAAGATAGCCTTTCGAATGGTTGTGAATAGCTATGCTGGTCCCTTGTTTATTTTCTTTTCGTATCTATTGACTACTACTCTTTAGTCCATGTGACTTGGCGTAGGCTCAATATTTTTTTCTTCCATTCTCCTGTCTATCGTCACCTTATTCTCTACCTTGTCATTCATTTTCTTTCTTTGGTCTTCCTCTTGCCCTCCTTCCATCAGCATTAACCCTTCGTATAGCCGTGCTATGAATTTGGATCCACGCGAGACAATAGCTTATTAACTATTTCCGTAATTTCGGCATTCAACCGATTATAGATATTATATTCATCACTCTCTTAGTCATAATTATTTGCGTTCCATTTCCATCCCTTCTCTTGAAGAAACACACACACAAACATTTATTCTACACACAAATATATGTTAGGCATAAAATAGACCATCGTAGCGTTCGTATTTCATAGCTGTAACAAAAAAGTCGGAAACTCAGCCGTCAACATGTCTCGCACAAGTTAGTAAAGTGCCTTTCTGCACCATTCGGGCATTTAAAAGTTCTGTTTTGTGTCTTTGTAGGGTAGGCTTTTGAAAATATATGAGGTCGAGATTTAAATCCATTTTAGGCTTATATTCTAGAACACTGCATGAAGAAGTGGATGGCTACTATAATAGAGGAAGACTTAGGAAACGATAAATGGATTTTGTTAAAGATGAAATGGATAAAAAGACGGGAATACTGATATGAAGAAAGAGAGAAAAAAATATGGAAGAAGAAATCATGCTGCGTCGACACAAAAGAAATTGGAATAAAAGAAATGAAGATAATAAGTAATAAGTTTTGTATCTCGATTTAAAGCTGTCAGAATTCATAGTTATCACAACTAAAACCTATTTGTCAATCGAAACTAGTGATGAGATTAGTTCTAGAACATACTGACCTTAAACATTTCATTGTCATTCTGTCCTGCAAGCGGCCCTGAACGTCGCCGTGTCGCTGTAATTACATTTTATCTGTTGTCACGTCAAGACCTACCCTCTACCCTCTCGAGGCTTTGTATCATGTTACATAAATTCCATTTAGAAACTGCCTTGTGTCGAGAGATTGAAATGTAGTTAATTCGGTCGCATTCCCAGAGGAGACATGGAAGTATGGAACTCTACAATATTATGAAGTACCCACATTGTGTTCATTGTTCACATAAGGGCGGATGTTCTCGACTCCCATTTTATACGAAATAACTATTCAGTTTAATTTAGCTTCTGCATTCTTTTGTGAAACAAAAAGTGCGCAAAATATGCTTGTGAGCAAAATTCTCAGAAGTATTCATGGAACTGCAGCGGTAACATTTGACTGTTTTTCCTTTACGCACAACGGACCGAATTGGAGTCTAAGTGCGGAAAAGGGAGTCCCATCATCATCTGTTTTTCCTTTGAACTTCAGAATCGTATGGTGCAATTAGAAATGAATTGCTTTGGTTGTAATATTTCGAGGAATTGACCATTTATTGACCTCTGCGCACAGCATTCGGGACCTTTCTGAGAAAGCCCTAAACCGACTCCAAACCCACAGTCATAGATATAAAGTCCTCCAGGCCGTATTTCGGCTATGGAGATCAATCTCAGCGGAGATCAGTCTTCGGTGCGGGAGATATTATACAGGTAGTGCACAAGTGTGCACTCTCTTTTCCCTCACTCTTATTGTCCGATGGGGCGGCAATCCGACACGACCAGAGATCAGACACAGGCCCGACGGCAAACCCGCAGTTATGTATATCGGCTATTCAAAGACAATTTAGGTGGCCCATATTACATCATGACCTCCGCGCCCTGACACTTGCACCCGGAAAGTAACTAATGCACGCTGACGAAAGCGCTATCCATGTCACGGGGCAACAGATAAAATATTCTTGGCATCGATACGATGTAGTATGTAAGAACATCGACATAATAATTAGTTTTTCTACTTTATGCAAGGAGTCAATTTATGAACCTTTACTATCGGAAAAACCACAACAAAAACAGCGGTTTCTTACATTTTGTCGAGCCGGCGCAGCATGCGTAGTTCATACAAACGTAATACTGAAATCATTAATTGTAAATCAAACATATTCTTAAGGTAGTGTGTATTTATTCCGATTTGATTACAGAATATCTAGGTTCCCAAATATATACATATAGAGTAGAGCAAGTAAAGTTAAATAACTCCATTTACAAATCTCCCAAGTGTTATTGATTTTTTTCTATATGGAATTTCTCAGTAACAGCCCGGGGTCCTGGATTTATGCCTGGTTGATTGCAATAGGCCCGCCCCCCCCTATTACATGAGACTTAAAAAAAAAAGAAAAAAAAGCGGGGAGCGCTAAGGTAGCCCGCGAAATTCAAATATTCTTACGTTTTTTGCAATTTGCTGGTCAGTATTAAGTTGTACGTCGATCAAAATAGGATTCGCGACCGTAACAAATATGTATTTACAGAATCATAATCATCAGAAGATAAATTTGTGTAGTCTCTCTCAAATTAAGATATTCCATAGACAACTTTGGACGTGATTAAAAAATTGGCTATTACTAATAATAATTAATACGTCAATTTACGTCAGGCGCTGACTAATTTGACAGGCCTAAACTAATATTTATCTTCTGTCCTTTTCTTAATGAAATAGAAAGAAAAAGATGCACTGAACTTAAATTAAGTTTAGTTTGTGAACAACATAATCGGCGCCATTGTACACTTGCAGTTATTATTAGATTACCTATTTCTGTTTTGCTGTATCGGATTGTATATGTATTTATAGTAAGCGTTTGAACGTGTGGGTTTATTAAAGCTTGCGTGTTTCTCATTCATAATAATATTTACTTTTCCAGTAGCAATTCTATGAAAGCTCTTTATGTAAACTGTAGAGGAAAGTGTCTGAAGTGTGAAATCTATACCTACATATGTACTACTTGCGTTTCACACACGATTTCGTCCGCGTCGATTTCGTATTTTCCTCTACAAAATTTAACACCCCATCTTAGAGGTAGTTTTTGAAAAATAATGATCTTTTTATTTATAACTAGCAGAAGCTATTGGACGCCCACGACTTCGTCCGCGTGAAATTCGTACTTTCCTCTAAAAATTTCGAAGATGTATGTTTATGATCTTTATCATTTATTTAGATAAATAAGTATTCGGGTCAACTTTTAAGTTTATAGATCAAACTTACTTCAGAAACTAAATACATATTCGCATCACCTCCAAGACGGTAGCGAAACGGCGAAGCCATACATTTTTACTAATATGTAGAATTTGTGAAGTTATGGTCGGTAGAGTTAGGCCGTGTAGATTCAGAAGCTTGCCTCTACATGAGATCTGATATCTTTTTCACAGGGCAAACCTTATGTGGTCGTCTTGGCAACATTTTACATGAAATGTTTTTGGTGGGATTAAAATTATTTGGTTCAATTTTCAAGTCTCAAATCAGAGGAATATTTTTATTTTATACATTTATCCCCCTAATAAAATAGTAACGATGTCAAAACTGTACATTGAATCTCCATTTGCCAAACGTAAAATATGTACAGACACCAGCAAATCAAGCTACCCGAAACTGTAAAATTTTCCCAATCAACTTTGAACCTTATACTTCAACGATAAAGTTGAATGTGCTATACGCCCTTTCAGCCCAGAGGTATCGAATTATTGTTGTTACAAAGTAATGGTCTTTCTCTTTTATATAGAGCAGTATCGTGTAGTCTGTGTGTATTTTCCGAGGTCGAAATATTTAATTGACGCGTCGATCGGTGACATTTTGGGACAATTTAATTATACTTACTACAGTTGCTCGTGTAATTTGGGTTAACAATAATAACCCGAAATTATCTCTAACGGGCAAAGCTCCGCGTGTGACCGATGTCACGAAACAATAGAAAATCAATTGTGTCTTATTAGCGGAGCTTATAAGGGGTTAAACTCACAGCAGTTACTGGAGTCCTCTGAATATACACTTTTAAAGACTGCCTCAGGCATTAAGTCCGCCTTTGTACAGTATTTTTTTTTAATTGTGCATAAAGGCTCCTTCAAACAGGCGCGACACGACACGCGACACAAAGGCACCGCAAGTCGCGCAACAAGTGGTGCCTTTGTGTCGCGCGCGATTCGCGTCGCGCGTCGCGCCTGTTTGCAGGAGCCTTAAAGTTTTAATAAATAAATAGGTAAGACTACACAACTATTCATACTGAATTCTGACAAAATACTCGTAGAAATGGTGTAGACTGTAGATATTGAACAAATTTCTTTCCCATCTTATCGTCCTGTGACGTCTCTCCTGCCCTTCTCCCAATGTATTCGAGGTCAGCGGACAATGTTCTTTCTTCCATTAATTCATCTACCAGCTGTGTGTGATCTCATTATTCTCTTCCATACTTAGCTATCCATCTTTACTTTGGTATATATATCTTTTGTTAGCGCCATTTCTATTCAAATTTATTCATTTTTAGAGTTCCGTACTCAAAGGGTAAAAACGGGACCCTAGTACTAAGACTCCACTGTCCGTCCGTCTGTCTGTCTGTCTGTCACCAGGCTGTATCTCATGAACCGTGATAGCTAGACAGTTGAAATTTTCACAGATGATGTATTTCTGTTGCCGCTATAACAACAAATACAGAATAAAATAAATATTTAAGGGGGGCTCCCATACAACAAACGTGTTTTTTTCAGCGTTTTTGCCTTGTGGTATGAAACCCTTCGTGTGCGAGTCCGACTCGCACTTGGCCAGTTTTTGAACGTAACTATCTTCCATATTTGTCAATCTATTGCACTCTACATACACCTACTACAGAGAGACTTGTACAACCGTTGCAAAAGGAATGGTGTAGCTGTCTGTCCAATGCTCATATGCACCTCATTCCTCCTCATCACACGCCCATACCACGGCAATCGATTATCCCTCAACTACTTTTCCATCTCACATTTTTCAAAGTCAGCTGCTACAAATGTTTACACACTACTTTTAGCGCTCGGTGTAATGGCGCTTATTCCAGTAGCACTATCAATCAATCAATTCGAAAACGAATTTCAATAATAAACATTGATCTATCTACTTTTTGATATAACGATGACTTGTGTTTGTTAATGGTTTAACCTGTACGTGTTTACTTTGTGGCTTTAACTTAAGTATTTATTTTCGATTTGACCTCGAACGGAGCCAAACATGCTACTTTTAGCATCCGCAATTTTGCAACTTCATAAATGCTGCATCACGTTTTGGCGAGTCTGCTTTAGAGGGCTGTATCGCTGATCGCCGATACTAAAAGCACCATTTTGGCTGAGGCCCTAGCCATACAGACTTCATTTCTCGGCGGACCATAAACAAAATAACCGCACCATAAACAGCACAAGAACAAGCTAGTAAAGTGAAGTACTATTTTATATTAAAAATGCGTATGTTTAGGTTAAGGTATCTATGGGCCTGCGTCGCCCGAAATAAATGAATACATAAATATTTCCTGGATACAACATAATTATTTTTAAATATTTATAAATATAGTTCACGCTCGATTTCTTTCACGAGGTAAACAGATTCTAAGCCCGTCACTAAATGTTGGCATTATTCAAATACACGTGTATACGGTAGAAGCATCACCAAATGCCGACTCTTGCCAATAGTCACATTTCGTTCTTTGTGAATAACTAAAGATTATACCTACTAAGTTATTTTTAGCATTAAAAAGCATCATCATTTGTAGCCTATAGAAGTACCTATACTGCTAGACATAGGTATAATCTTCTCCAATCGAATGCTTTTTGACTCGATCCTAGGCTACTTGGCTACTTTCATTCATATAAGTCAATTGCATAAGCATAATCCTATAAAGTTATCACTGCAGGTCACCTCCTCTCTGTGAGAGGGGTCAGGCCATAATCCACCATGCGGGACCGGTGCGGTTTGGTGGATGTCACATGTCTTGGAATTTTTGGTTCTAGGACATACCCGTCTCCTCACGATGTTTACCTTCACCGTTTTGAGAGCATGAAATTAATTTCACAAAGTAAAGTGTCTGCCTGGGTTCGAACAAACGACCTACAACTCGTAAGACGGGGTCGATAAAAGACAATATTACTCATTCTGAAAAATCTTAAGTATCTACTCTCACGTAATTTTAGCGCTAGTTACCTATTCTATAAATAACGTTCTATTTATATCATTCTTCCCTCTTTGATTAACTAAGCAAAATCGCCAGAATTGTCTTTGTTACGTACTTTTTATGGGTATATTTGCTTTGTAAGTAGTTTGTAAGGCAATTTCGAGCTATGTCGGTTGTTGAACCGCCTCCTTAGCAATTTATGTTGTGTTGATATAGGACTGGTTCCTTTATTATCCAATCATAGCTTTATTTGGTGTAATTATTCTACGGTATCTCTGTTTTAGTGTGCTGTGTTAATTGCATGTAATATAGAGACCTTAATTGTTCTCATTGTTAATGTGTGTGAGTAATTTTGTATGTGAGCAGTAAGATAGCCAAATTAGGAATGTATTCAAATCCCTGGTGATTTAACTAAGTGGACGGTCCAATTATAACCCCCGAATGCGCAAACGACATTGACCTTTAAGAGCGTTTACGACGTACGGCATTTCATACAAACTTTCAAGCCCTTGTTTTTCGAAATGATTGAACCGATTTTAATTAAACTTCATACGCATAAGCAGGATACAAAGGTCTTAAAAGTTACTTAAGAACATTTTCTAAAAATAGTGTTACTGCCAAATTAGACCGATTTTAAATTTTCCATTTATTTTTCCATATACATAATATATATTATATATATTTTTAAATAAGATATTTCGAAATTATCTTAAGTAACTTTTTAGACCTTTGTATCCTGCTTATGTGTATGAAGTTTCATTAATATCGGTTCATTAGTTTCGAAAAACAAGGGCTTGCATGTTTGTATGAAATGCTGTACGTAAACGCTCGTAATTTTTATCATAAAAGTCTTTCTGCTGTCTAAACAAAAGCGGCTTAAAATTGAGCCGTGCTTGAAAATTCACCGATTAGACATCCGATTTGGCTATCTACTGCGATTTTACTCTTGTTGGTAGCATGTTAACGTGTAGCATTTCTTTTTCTAGCACCAGTTCCCGGCGATGTCGGACCTGAAGATGGGCGGCTTGCTGTACCTGGCTGGCGTGTTCTTCTTCAAGTCAGACGGCCGCATCCCCTTCGCCCACGCCATATGGCACATATTCGTCGCACTAGCGGCCACAGTACACTATCTGGCCATTCTACGACATCTCTTCCCAGAACTTAAATCTCATTGAAGACTGCCCGTTTAACCTATTGAATCTCCATTATTAGAGCTCTCTAAAGTTATTTTTGTATCCTAACTCGACAACAAGGCCGCAGATTAAATAATTTAGCCGACAATCGTCCGACGTCGGACGATCGACAGTATTGCAGCTGTGATCTTGCGGCTTTGTTAGCGTCTTCGTAATGTGTGTGTGAATGTTTTATGTAGTGATTTGGAATAGACTAAAATAGATTATAGTACCTACGTTTTATGCTGTCAACCGGAACCGATCGTAAATGTATACCTATATGGCTCCGACTGCCGTGAGCGACATATAATAACTGATATATCTGTTTTTATTCGGTAGGGTGAGCACTTTGATTAAGGTCATTTTCATGAAAGTTTTTATTGCTTCTAATCATAATATAGCGGATAACTATCATTAGACTTCGATTAATTTCTTAGATCTATCCATCCCATTAAACTCATTTAGGCATTTATGGTTCATGGAACGTAAATGCAACCTTAAATTTTCCGGAACTTCGTCGAATTTTTCCATAATGGACGATGGGACAGTACATCGCCTGAATAATTTCGTATGCAAGTAGATTATTATCGTAATATAGAGAGTGCTTGAGTCGCTCTGGTAGTGGATATAATGCCCCATGGTATACTGTTACGTGAGTTTCCGGCCTCTCGGAGCGCCGTACTGCAATCAATATTGTCATATCAAGGTCACATAGAGCAACATCCATAGTAGATATATTACGGCTACGTTGCGGCCCTAATTTATAAACTTCTTTTTGATATTGAGAGCTTATCTTTGTAAATAATGTAATAAGATGACACGTGAATGAGTTCAAGAATACAAATAATTTTAGGGACTTGGTAAAATCGATCAATAAGCTGAAAAGACACGAGCTCCGAGTGTTTCACGGAAACGAAAGTAGGGTGCAGTGTTCAATTTAATTAACCAAGCTCATAAAACATGCAGTAATTTTCGGTAGCATTGCCTCTGCACTAGTTGGAGCTCGTAATCGAATAATCGATCGATAATTTCGTCGGAAAATTGCGAAGGAAGTTTATCGAGTTACCGCGCGCCCGCATTCTTAGTTAACATTATGGACGGCCCGTAAAAGTCATCTGCTAAAGTACGGCGCGGGCGGCGGCTTATGCCGCGCCACTCCGTACAAACATTTCTGAAATATTTTCAATCGGTTGAACTCGGTTCCATTCTTGTAAAGTATTTATAGAGAAATGTTTATTTATTTAATACTTCAAGCACATAACTGTACATTTATGTGCTTGAATCGACTTAAATGTTTATCTGGAATGACCGTTGTTGTCGTACGAAAGCGATAAACACCGAAATGGAAATGGAAAAATAATTTATAAGTTTAAAAATGGCAAATGTTCAGAAGAGGGTAGTTCAGCAATTTAAATTAGGTAAGCCTTTGCAGTTTCCATATTTAGAAATTGTTTGTCCTACATCCATTAGATGGGTCCGTGAAACAATCTATCGGGTATATTGTGTGAAGTCTCCCTTGGGCATGTTCAGTGCCGTTAAGACAAGATTCACAGATCGCATTTTGTCTTTAAGTGACTGTAAGCGGTTCCTATATATCGTTGTTCCAATACCTATCGATACCTTTAATGTTCATATTCGTAGGTTATGCTTACTTAGCTTAGTAAAGAAAAGGCAAATTAGGATCTGTGACTCTTGCCCTTAGAGTAAATTGTGTAGGGGTTCAGATGACAAGTGACTGCCTGTCTCGAGTCTACGTTGTCTCAATAAGATTGTGAGTTGTTGTGCGAGTGCTTTGTAAAAAGCTTGTATACCTGGCGTGAGTCCCTTGTCATGTGAACGTAGCCTTATAGCGAGTGTATAGCTCTGTGTGACCGTAGCTTGTTCGGATGCAGTATGGCGCGTGCACTATCGGTTTCCTAACACAATCACTATAGATACGAGTGTTTACTAGACGTAGCGGCATGAACCACATTCGGCCAAACTACTACAGATGATGGTAAATGTGTGTATATTTTGTAACATATTGTTGAACTTATTGTACTATTGTTGTAGTGTTTGTAGTCGTATCTCAGAATCTCGAGACCAATCCAACCCTTTTTAGAATAACTATTTAAAAATCGTATTGAGGGTTTTTAGAAACATTTATACCTATTAACTTATTATACTTATATATGAAATCCAGTTTTTTCAGCGAAATCTTTTATACACCTCAATGTGACTTTTCCTTAGTATTAGTACGTTATAATGTAGCTAGTTGAATGTATATACCATCTCGTGTCTATTGAATAGGATTTTAAATTTTAAAACATCTTCAAGTATATTTATATAATTTTAAATTATTTATTTAGATGTCCCCAATTTAGATTTTTTAAGGATTGCTCAATCGTTCGTGTGACTAGGTAATATTTTGCCAGACTTCCAAACGTCTCACTAGAATCTCCATAGTTGTATAATCGAGTACCTACACGGTTGGTGGTAGTAATTTTAGTTTGAACGTGTTTGAGAGGTGTGTGGAGATGACACCGGTGTTTATCACGCTGGCACCCGCCGCCATTGTCCGCTGTGCTCGAGTTGCGATTGCTAAACAATTGACGCTGTCGAACTGGGACAGCGTCCATACTTAGACAGTTGCTCACACAATGGACAGAGGGATCGAATATATGTATATACATCAGACCTTTAACCTGTTTGGACTACAAAATACTCTTGCTATAGCGATAGGCATTACTATGATAAAATGTGCTAATTTGTAATTATCTTTCAATGGATTACCTTAGGTTCTTTAGTGTCACATTAATTAAGTGCTATATTTTGATTTTGTAATAACTCTAGTCATTGTATTTGCTACAAACATTTAAGTGTGTTAAATGTAAATTAATTTTATGCAATGGATATAGCCACATAGTTAAAAGATCAAAAACCAATTCAGTGCCACTGCGACGGTTTAGAATTAGGGCAATTGCAATATAGATGCGCGGCTTATGACATTTTAGTGAATTGGTTGACAATAGAAACATGAAAACCGGTTAGCCAAGGTTATCACAGGGTAATAATCAAATATTACAAGATTGCACAAAAACTAAAAATTGTAAATTCATTTTTAACATAAGAATCTTACTACGATTGGTTGAAATAAATTCAAATTTATTTTAAATTTAGGGAAATGGTGTTTCATTTAGAGTGCGGTATCAGGTAGACAATGTTACGATACCTAGTTCGTATATCAAATAAATGAGAATTCCTCTAAAGTGCAAAGTATTTGTAAGTAGGGAAGGGTAGCGTCGTCGGGTCGTGTTTAAATTGTAATGTTTCGGATATTATTAGGGTCCTATTATTAAATACGTACGATGCGATGGAGACAATTTTCTGTAGTTATTAAAAAAAATTGTCAAATCGTGTGTTCACGACAGTACCGGTGTGTAATACGCGTCGCTTTGTTTGTACCTAGCCATATACATGCTGTATATTATCGAACCAATGATAATATAAGTAAAAAAAGGTAGATAGGTTACCTATACAACATTCGATCTTCAAAAACGGCAAACATTCTCTCTTCATAAACGGCACCATGTCATACTACTAGATGACACATGGAAGAAGGACGTCATGTCGTAGATATCGGAAGTGGAAAAGAGACAAGACGAAACGTAACTAGGCTAATTAGCGTATATACTCTTTTTAACCGACTTAAAAAGGAGGAGGTTCTCTATTCGGGCGTTTATTACTTATAATATCATTGATTACGACTGTTAAATGTCGCTATAAATGTTGATATATTGCTAAAGCAATTGCGTGTCTCAAGTCTTCCAGAGATGCTATTGGTGGTAGGTCTTCTAAATCAAATTAACATTCCTTACTTATTCCATATTTTTGAAAGTAATCAAATCTTGTGGCCGTCTTTTGGAGTATTTTTTTTTATTTTTCAACCACCTCGGGTCGCAAACTCCTCTATCTTCAAAACTCCGTAAACTGATACTCAAGTAAAATATTTATCTTTTAATATTAATTTAAAAAAAGAACTGTTGAATGAGTCTTTTAAAAAAATATGTAAAATAAAAATAACCGCTATACTATTGGCCTTTTAATACTTTCCCACTGTTGAAAATTGTGCCCATGTTATTCACTTATTCAAAAATTCAAGAATTCTGACGTCACTATACTCAGCATCTATCAATAATACTAGATTTTAACCTTTTAACCGCCTACGTCGGATTAATCCGACAAATATTTTCGGGCCCCTGTCGCCAGAGTCGTATATTTCCGACCAAAATTTCACTGCTCGTTTAATCGGCTTTTTTATTTAATTACGCTGTATTCTATCAAAAACATGTATAAATAAGGTAAATAGTTAACTAAGTAATCATTTACAGTTTAATATACTTTGGTCTCTTAATTAGAAGTCCTAAAAATAATGTCCAAAGTTAGATGAATTACTAACATTATTTTTTAGAAAATTGTATTGATGTGCAACGCCCATGACGGCAAAATCCGACATGAGGGACGGGACATATGCCAAGATTTACCGATACAAAAATAAACATAAATCAAAATATTTCTCGTTATACTGACTAATTAACTTTAAAACAAATACAGCAATTGTTAATAAACCATTTTTTTACAAATATTTGTGAGTATTTCATTTAATTCCTTTAAAATTTAGTAAATTTACTTGTGAAATGTCAGCGACTGAATTGATGGTTCCCATCCCTAGCCTACATGTTCCGAAACTCACTTTGTTAGTACGCCCTGCGCCCCGGTCGGATAAAGCCGACCGCTTCTTACGTCATAAACGAGTGCCGACTTCTGGAATTTTCCATCAGTGTTGTGCTTGTGCATGTAGTTTTACGTTCGTATGTCGATAAATGTACATGACAGAAATTTATCATGACGACTACTGAAGAGTTAATACGAATTCTAGAAGGCGATGAAAATGAAGAATTTTTAGCAGACGAAGAGTTTGACATTGATGTAGAGGTAATTCTTTTTTTTATTACATACCTAGTTATTATATTTTAATTTATTGTGTAGTATGGTGGTGATGTCTGAATGGAAATTTTAAACTTTTATTAGAGTTGAGATGGCGAGAGCGCGCCGTGCGATGAGAATGCGCGCGCGGCCACTCTGGAACGATGTTTCTGATTGGTTGGAGCGCGAGTCACGTGTGTGCTCGCTGACTCGCACGTAGATACGTAGGTAGAGTTTATTTTGTGCGTGCCGCCGCACTGCCACACACCACACAGAATCGCACTGCTAATTTTGCTTTTGTAGGCTATTCAAGTTTTCCACCTTAAGACCGATGTGAGTTTTCCACTCACACAATTTATTACTCTACAATTATTATTTTGTATTATTTCAGATTCAAGGAAACAATGTCACAACCACTAATTTGACAACGCAAATTGCTACCCCAATGATAGAAGAATTCGACGACTTTGGCGCGACGTGACTATTGACGACCTTGACATTTTCCTAGCAGTAACAATGCTTTTCACTAGAAACAAAAGAATAACAATTGAAGAACACTGGTCTACAGACCCGTTATTACATAGTACGGTGTTCCATAAAATAGATATTGCTCAATTCTAGCAATGGTATCTTTTTATGAAGCACCTGCAGGGACAAGTAGTGTACCGAGATTGCACAATATAAAAATGATGATTGACCACGCTCATGAAACTTTCAAAACAACATTATCGTTACATCTAAGTCAATAGGTAAACTGATAATGACATTGTGAAGTAAATTTTTTATTTTTATGTTTGTTGTAAATTAGTGTGATACAAATTGTGATTGTGATAAATATCGTTACCATCCAAGTCAATAGTTAAACTGTTATTGACGTTGTCTATGTAAAATTTTTATTTTTATGTTTGTTGTTAATTGTTTAGTAGAATAACTGGAGTATAAATGAATACACAAAAGAACTCTGTTTTCTTCTCTGGACTGATTTTATTGTGAATAGCCTAAGTACTAATTAATAAATCGTTCAAATTTTTAAACACTTTTTTGTTTTACTGGCTTACGAAAAATGCCGAATAATTTCGTAAGGTAAGTAAGTAGTATTCAAGTAGGTAACTATATCTCCACCAAGCTAAGTTGCACCTTGCTGGAATGCGGCGTGTAGCCGTGTACCTATGTATAATATAATGTTAAAAACAATAAACGCAAAGTAAAATCTAACAAACATTTGTTTATTTTTTAAAGTCATCGCGAATCCTTTTTTGCAACCCGTACCTAAGCGTCAGTGTGACGTAATCGACGCGAGGTGCAAACTTAGGTTGGTCGAGTTGTAGTTGTTAGTTAACCACGCTCGCAAATGCAAATGTCGTTATTAAAACGAAATATCGACATCGAAAAATTAATTATTGCACATCCCTCTTTGATGTAGGTATTAATTTTTTGATTCACTGTGCCGGGCGCTGGGGGCACGCCAACCGATATGAAGTCGGGCGGTTAAAAGGTGTATTACTAGTGGGAATAATCATTTTTTTTATTATAAATACCTTCGCAGGAGTGTCCACCGTTCCAGTCTAATAAAAATTATTATTGTTTTCAATGAGAACAATGATTTTTAATTTGAGCTCTTTGTATATTGACTTAAGATTGAATCTCGCATGTGTCGGTGAACACTTGTGTGGAGGTATAACTTGTTGTCTGTACGGTGTTTAATGTGATGTAACGTGTATTGTTGTAGATGGTAATATAATACAAGCATCAAATAACATAAGGCAGGTAACGCATTGGCTTTACGGCAGCCGAGCTTATGTGACGACTACTTGTGACCACTCTTAGTGAAGCGCAATGCTCTTATCGATAGTTGTACCTACTAATTTGACATTTTGTGGTTATTTATCGATAACTGGGCAGCATACTTTACTGGATTTGACAGTTTTGTTGCATGTCAGATTAGAATCCTTTTATCGATATTGCTGGCGCAGGCACCAAAGTCATACTGATACGCTACCTGCCTTACAAATAAAACCCAGTGACTATTCTATTTAATTTTTCTATCAGATGTTACCACTGATATCGGACCCTGGTATAGTTTTGTAGAGGTTTTTGGGAACTCAATAAATAAAAAATTTACAAACACATTTTTTGTCTTATTATTTAATTTACAAACCTTTAGGCATTATAAATTATTACTGGTAGGTATAAATTAAAATTGTGATTATGCCTAAAACTAAGTAAGTACCTACTCTGAGTAGTTACATTTTAGACACTGTTTTGATTCCTAAAATCTCTAAACATTTCTCCATGATTGTGGCAGTGACTTCACAGAGCATTAATCTTTCGTAGATTATCTTCACAATCTTGCCTTCCTTATCTTTTTCGACACAGTAGCATTTGTCGTAAAACTCTGTGAATGCTGAACAAATTTCATATAAATACTCACACAGGCTGTGTATGTAAAGATCAGATGACACTTTGAGTATAATTTCTGGGAACCTAAGTAATACTTTTCCAAGTTTCCATTCAGCTTCATGGCCGAACTTGAAGCCAGATTTTTCAATCGCAGCTGATAGTTGTTCAGGTGAGATCTGAGCTGTCCTTGCTATGGATCTGATGCGAGTCAAAGCATACAACAGGTAGACAGCAGTGTTACCCTTATCATCTAACATCTTGTCAAAAGAGAACACATAGTCATTTATTCTGTTATGTGAGAGATCGGCATACTTCACACATCCATAGGCTACTGCTTCCTGAGCCTGCTTCAACTCTGCAGGTGTCAAGACTTTGTCTCGACCTTTCTCAATAAGTTTGTCCAGAGCTCTCTTTAATCCTTCATCGAGTAATTCAATTAGTTTAATGGTGTCGCCAGACCTTGTCTTGAATTTCTTCTTATCCTCTCCTAATACTACACCAAAACCAACATGCTCCAACTTCTGATGATCATTGAGAATACCAGCCCTACGAGCGCAGGCCTCTATGGTAACAAAGTGCGTGGCTTGACCAGCATCAGTGACATAAATAAACCTATCTCCCTTTTCTTCTTCCACCCTTTGTTTTATGGTTGCCATATCTGATGTATCATAAGTGTAGCCTCCACCAGACTTTACAACTGTAAGTGGTATTCCATCGTGGTTATCAGAGTTGCCCCACATAATTAACCTGCCTTCATCCTCTTCTAAAAGCCCAGCATCTTTGAGATCCTTCACTACAACATCCATTCTGTCCTGGTAGAAAGACTCTCCTCGATTAATAATACTGATATCAAGACGGTCATATATCTTCTGGAACTCCTGCAGAGATACATCACAGATCAGTTTCCAGGCAGCAATGTAATCAGGCTTATGTGACTGCAACTCCACAACACATGCATAGGCTCGTTTCTTGAACACCTCATCATCATCAAACCTTTTTTTTGACTCTTTATAGAATGCTTGCAGGTCTGAGATGGGTGGAGAAACAGTCTTAAAGTTGGGAAACTTGTCTTGTAAATGCGCAATCAACATGCCAAACTGAGTCCCCCAGTCTCCCAAGTGATTTATCCTTAAGACATCATTTCCCAAGAACTCTAGTATGCGAGCAATGCTGTCTCCAATTATGGTGGACCTCAAATGACCTACATGCATCTCTTTAGCAACGTTTGGAGATGAAAAATCAATAACAACCTTTTCTTTTTTCACTGGAGGAGGTTTTATACCAAAGCGTAGTATACAGTTAAGAATATGTTCAGCCATCATCTTGTTGATATAAATGTTTAGGTACCCAGCACCAGCTACTTCCATCCTATCTATGAATGGTGAAGTTGGAGTTTTATTCAAGATGTTGTTAGCCACTTCTCGGGGGTTGGTCTTCACATTGTTAGCTTTAAGCATTTGTGAGATAGCCATAGCTGAGTTGCATTGATAGTCTCCGAATTTTGGGTTGTTTCCAGACACCGTTATTACAACTGGGGGATTCTTCAAGCCAGGATATGCAGATGCAATAGCAACTTCAAAAATATTTTTTAGTTCGTCCACTAAACATATGTTGCCCTCAACAGAGTTGACGTCAGTGATCAAGGTGGGACGTTTCTTCGATTCTTTTTTGACAGCTGTTGACTTGGACCCAGAACATTCGGCTTTAATAGCATTTTCTAAAATAACTAAGCGATGTTTGAGCTTCTCGTTCTCGGATGACAGTTTCTCTAGCCGAGGGTCACCGATAAAACTGAGATCGCCTTTAGAAATCTTGTCTAGTTCCTCTTCAATTGCCTTGGCTTCCCTCTCCGCCTTGACCGTTCTTTCTTCTAACTTCTTCTGATCCTGATCGGCCATTTTACTAGTAAAATGTTTCTCGAGACACGGGTATCAGTTTCAGATGTATTTATATTGCTGTTTTGATGTATTTCACTTAAACCTTGATATAAATAGAATCCGATTTTAGGTTATTTGCCACCGCAACAAGCAACAAAAAGAACACATTGACTTATCGTATTTGTCAAAATATTTCATTTTGACGTTGACGTAATTTGTTTCGTTTAGAAAATGATATAAATCGTTGAAACTGCGACTTTTTTATTATATTACATATTTTAAGGCCTTCTATAAATAAATTGGGTCGGGCCAGGATTAACACTTTTTTTAGATATTAGAAAATTCAGTTTTTTATTATAAAATGGAAGGTTTGAGTAATATATCTTGAGAGAATATTTTGGACCGACCGAACAATCGAAACAATGCGTCCGTCGTAGGGATCAGGGGGTACATTATAACCATAGCAACCAAGGTCAAACAAACAGCGGCAAAAATATGTTTCAAAAGAGGCAAGTGTGAATGAAGATTAAATTATCAATAATATTTATAAAAAAGCGTTTTTTATTAATTGTTTAGTGTGTTCACGTAGATCTGGCTGGAAGTTGCTTTAATACCGTTACCGTATTGAGTGGGTGAAATAATGAGTTTAAGATTCAATAGATTTTTACATTTTCTTCAAAGATAACACTATTCTCATGGCTCAAGGATGGCACATCAACAAAATGGGCTTGACTATACAAACAATGACAGAGACGGGCTGCCATACTGGCTTGAAAACCTTACCAAGTAAGTTCGATCTTTTCCTATTAGCACTCAGAATGATTAATGAACTCGTTTACTTTACCTACATTCCTAATGGTAAGACGTCAATATGGAAATTCTTAGTACAATGCACTCTATAACTTCCGTGTCAAGGCTGGGCCAGCCAATACTTGGACGAACGTTAAACAGTTGTTATGTTTCAGGGAGATGAAAGAGACGCATATTCGAAACAGCAACAGTGAGTCTCCAATTTTGGAGGATACAAAGTATAAAATTGAAAGTTCTCAATTGGACGCACGCAGGTAAGGAACACCTACTCAAGGATAGGTACATAACACAAGTAAAATAAGACTTGTAAGCAGGTTTTTTTATAAACCTCTTCAGGCACTAGTCTCTCACAAAGTTAGTTCCTTATTCGTGCACTAGTACCTATCTATTGTCTAATATTAGCATTATGTAAATTACGAAAAACCTTTTATTAAAATACCTACTAAGACTACCAAAGCGAGCATGTTGTTTTTGTTTACTTAGACTAACACGTAGGACATCATTGGACACAACGATGGATATGTTAATGAAACCACAATTGGGAGCAGTTGCACATTCCGCTGGTACCTTGCGCCAATCGAATAAAGGTAAACAATGTTTTTTAATAACTGTTATCTGAGTAGAAATCCTTGTGTTGTGTATAAGACCTTAATTAAGGGACTAAGGCTGGATCTGCTTATGGAAAAAAAACAATAGTGGTTCTTTAAAATAACAGCGTTGAAACTGCATGTTCTAGGTTACAGCCAGAACGGAAGGAGAGTATACAACGTTAGGGGTAAATTAGACTGGGGAGACTCTTCAAACGCATCCTCAAACGACTTCCTATCAGACTTACTGCCACATTACGTCACACCACGACACCGAAGAGCCAATAACACAGCTGACAACGACTTTCATGACGTCATTCTGGGTCCTAGTAGTAAGTAGAAAATTATTTTTATACCGTAGCAGATTGAACTGCGGCCATTTAGAAAACTTTTCCTTTTTAGGACCTCAAGAGACAAAAAGTCGTAAAAAGCTCGTCTCAAAAGAAAGTTCAATTGATTTACAGCAGAGCAATTCTATCAAAAGAACTATTTCCAAAAACTCTACAAAGAAACCAGCATCATTGAGTTCCTTTCCAACAAAACATGGACAAAAGGACAAAGTCAAAAACGAGTTTATTATCCCTGAATTGCCTGAAGGACGTCTGTTAGAACTGAAGATATTCTCCAATTGGGGAGACAAATATTTGGTTGGACTCAACGGACTAGAGCTCTTCGATTCGGATGGCAATGCTGTTACAGTTGAAAAGGTATGTACTTGGTTGTTGAATGACCTGGCAGTAGACCAAGTAAAGCAAAAACAATAATTCCATTTAAAAATATCCCAGGTATGGACGGACTCTGACACAGGGGACCAATCAAAACACGGTCGCGCAGAGAACATAATAGACGGGGTAATGCGCACTCGTGATGAAAGACACGCGTGGACTGTTCCAGCTCCTCGTGGAAACCCTATAGCACTGTCTGTGTTGCTGGCTGGAAGCGCCAGGCTGGCTTTGATGAGGATATGGGTAAGTGAAGCTGACGGATGAAAATGGAGGTTTTATTGCGATTGATCTTTGCATGTGCAAGTGTGGATTGAGTATTCTTAAATTATGATTCCATACCATACCCTACGACAAAATGCAAAGGCGTGACGACTTTTGCTTTCTGTCGCAGGGTTTGGTAACGGCTCTGTTTATTTGTGGCTATTGCCTTCGTCTTACACGCCTTTAAAGCCGTCAAAGTTTGCTGTCTTCAGCGAGTCACGGTTGTGTTTAAACTGTTACGGCTGTTATTTTGGTTCTCGAGAAGATAATGACGATTCCGCTTGTTGTTATGTTTGCAGAATTACAACAAATCTCGCATATATTCAACACGTGGCGTTAGGTTGGTCCAGATCAAACTGGATGACCAAATTATATTCCACGGAGAGATAGCGAGGTCGAGTGGTGAACTGAAAGGATCACTCTCTTCTTTTGGCGATGTAAGTACCTGCTTATCCTAACGATGATATCACGTGCGATTTACCTACTTGGTCCTTCTACTGAACCCGCGTAGCGTAATGTACTAGACGCGGATATTGCTTGACCCTGTTTAAAATAAGGAACATACCTGTAAGTATAAGGGTTACCATTTCGAAAGGAAAGTCCCGACAATAGCCGGCATTTGCAAAAAATTCCGGATATTTTACTTTTTAATAGTTAGGTATTTCTTTATTCGGAAGAATTTTATAGTTTATAAAATCCCCTTTAATCGAATAGTCCAGACAAATTACAAGTTCAAACTCAAACTCAACTCTTAAATTAAGTAGGCGTTACAAACTCGGTTCCAATGACATATACTAGGGTGTTCGTTTTACTCGTCTATTAATAAATTCATGTTACCGATACCAACACATCCGCAGTAAATCGATTCAAAATTCTTGGAAACTTCAGAAGCTACGACTATCGATTGCAATAAAATAGATTGTCGGTATCAAACATAGTAGAGATTTTACACGTAATTCATGTAACCGTAGCTATTAATTACCTACTTTCCTGTTATATACTTTCCTGTCTTTAATTTTTTTAATTGAATAAAAAGTAGGTACCTAATTATAGTTAAGTAAGTAGGTACCTAACCTAAGTAGTTCTGGGATAATTATGTGGATATTACGTTGAATTTGTAACATCGATAAACCCCTATAAAGGCATGAGGAACAGGGCGTAAAGTTCATTCAAACTCTATAGAAAAGGGAGAATCCTCCGACCAGACGGGTATCTATGCTAGTTGCGCGGTAAACTCTGCTTGCGAAATGCAGGGTTTTGCGTGACGTTAGCATGACGCTTGTTCTCATGTGGCGTTGTAGATACCGCTACACCCCAATCCCCAACCCACATCATGATGAAGGTTAAAAATCCTTTCACTTCGTTCGTTTATTGAATTAAGAAACCAGCTACAACCCGCATAAAATTTCCAGACAATCCTCTTCACGAAGGACCCAGTAATCCTAGAGTCTATAATGCATACCGACAAGAACTTCCAAGCATTACTAAAGGACAATGAACCGATGAACGACTACCCTAACATAAACGATAAACGTCCTCCGACTGCCAACGATAGCAACCATAATTTGAGCCCTACGGCGCTGCTAGAAGCCCTGGACATTGAGGAGAAGGAGATGAAGTATGTGGCTAAGAAAGTCAAGCTGACCCTCATGTCTAATTGGGGACAGAGGCATCTAATTGGACTTACAGGTGAGGATAGTAACTTACCTTAGGTGTCCCAGGAGAAGATGGCGGAACGAGCTTGACGCTTACATACAGGATTGGTCTACACTAGCTCAAGACAGAGGAGAGGAAAGGAGAAAGGCAGGCTTTTGTCATGCAGTGGGACAACACGGGCTAAAAATAAATAAAAAAGTAATTAAAAAATCTAATAAACCCGACTGTGGTAGTTAAAAAAACTGAAAAGCTAAAAAAATCCGTTCATTCGTTAAGGAATTACGAGGGAACAAAGAAACGGACATACAGACATACATACATCTTACATACAGGTCAAACACATAACCCTCCTTTTGGGCTTCGCCGCAGTCGGGTAATAAATTGGGGTCCTCACGGCGGTATCTGATGATTGGATCCTGATGTCGAGTTACTGGCATTGACAGTTACATATTATGTCTGAGTCACGTAGCATGGGTTTTTTCAAGTAGTTTTTCGCTTGTATCTGGATTTATAAACACTAGCCTACCTACCACAATCCTTGCATTTACTGATGATACTCTGGCTGACTCTCTAAACCCGTCTGAAGTTTTAAAATGCGATACAAAGACTTCGTTTGAGTTTAGATAAATCTCAAACTTCCAATATACAATAGTTTCAAATTTACTTTCAACAGGCATAGAACTCCTTTGCTACAACGAGCCTGTAAAGGTCCACCGTGCATACGCCTATACGGCCTTCATAACGGAGGACCAGGCGCCGGAGCACAGCAACCTCATAGAGTGTAAGGGTTTATTCAGCGGCAGGACCATCACCACTGACTTCGAAGACATGTGGTGCACAAACTTCGCTGCCGGCACCAAGTTCTGTCATATTGTTATGGAGTTGTTGGAGCCGACTGAGATTACTAGTAAGTGGGAATATGTAGTCTAGACTTCGCTTTCCTAACCTTTGTTAATCTTTTATGATTTTTGTTGGCAGCTCACTTAGGTCAGATTGTAGTCTACTTTATGTGAAGGCGGATACTAAGTGGGGCCATCACTGTTCATTTGCGGAAAGAGGTGCTATTCGAATTCTGCAGTTCGAATAGCACTTGTCAAGCCATCATTGTTTCAGTGTGAAGAAGGGAAAGCCATACTAATGTAGCCTTCCCTTTTTCTCATTTAAACAATAATGATCTAATACTCAGTACTACTACTTGAACTCATTATATCTGAACTATTTCTTCCTCCATCGTAATAGTCATAAAATAGCATCGTGCAATAGCACCACTAGCACCATCAGAAGATTTCCAACACAAAACTTCATCAAAATATCCTGAAGCTTTGTTCATTATCTTCTTCTAAGCTCGCTTCTCATTCAGGTATCCGCATTTGGAACTACAACGCCAATATGGAGCTATCCTACATTGGGGCGAAACACGCACGCATTTGTTTGGATGGTACAGCGCTCCACTACCGGCCCCTACTGCTGCGTAGGGCTCCCGGGGACACCTGCTACGATTATGTGCAGCAGATTGACCTGCTCGCTATCGACGACAGGTAACAACTACTGCTTACAACTTCCAAAATCATGGTGCAAGTTAGAGATAGGATACTCGGAATACTCCTACATAGATACCCGAGTACCCGACTCGAGATTCCTTAATTTGCAGCTATCCGTATTTATTTAGGCCTTATTGATCAATAGTTTTAATAACGCGCTCGTTGGACGATTATGCTGTCAATGGTCAGCGGTAAAGATTTTTGGAAGATGGAATTGTTCTTCTGCGACTGCCTTGTTGTTCTTCGTCATCCATACTAATATTATAAATACGAAAGTCGTGTCTGTCTGTTACCTCTTCACGCTTAAACCCCCGAAACGATTTAGATGAAATTTGGTAGGTACCTACAGAGATAGTTTGAGTCCCGGGAAAGGACCAAGCACCTGCCATCCAATCTCTTCAACACCCTTGGTTGACTGGTAGAGATTGCCTAAGGAAGTTATTTAGTCCGCCTTTGTACCGTTTGTGCGAAAAGTTTAAATAAAGGACATTGGATAGTTTTTATCCCGATATTATCACGGGATCGAAACTTATGCGGGTGAAACCGCGGGGCGCTGCTAGTATGTCATATTTGCTTCACTTGGTTTCTTTTGGAAGCTCACAAACAAGCCGTTTTAAAAACCACATAAGACTTAATAAAAATTAGGTATAGTATCTGACTTATTTTATTCCCCATAATAGGTTAGACGATGCGGAAGATTCGGACACTTTCCGTATGGACTGCTTGGTGTACGGTACAAACCTGGACATGGGAGCTCCTACTGGTTTCGTGCTGCAGCTGAACATATTCTCCACATGGGGCGACCCGTACTACGTCGGGCTGACGGGCGTTGAGCTTTATGATCCCCATGGGAACTTGATACCAGTCACTGAGACAAGTAAGTCGTGGTTTACGAAGTGTTTTATTTTGTATAAGAGATTGTATGAGACAGAATTTTCAAGTATAACATCAATTTAACATTTTGGGGACGGCCAAATGTTATTTGTAAGATAGCTTAGTTCCATAAATTCGGAAAAGCCTACGTACTAACTACGAAACAACTGTAAAATCAATCCGCTTTCTCAGTGTTGACCATGAACTTCCCTCTTTTGCAAAATTGTATTGCTCTCAAGGAAAGCAATAGCAATGTAATGCTGGTAGTGGTAGCAGATTACTAGTATTCCAGGTAACCACTTCTGGTAAGTTGCGTTAAAATTGCAACGCGGGGATTGAACTAACCTTTCACTCATCAGACCACGACTGTTTTTTTTTTTACTATTTTCGCTTCGTTCTTCATTGTAAAGTAGACACCCAGCAGTGGAGTAGACCGTACCCGAAGTTAAGGCCTTTATTTACTGCCCACCAGACGTATGCGCTCATCCAGCTAGCGTGAACGTGCTGGACCCGCGCGCGGCTGACGTGCGTACACCCGACAAACTCATCGACGGACACAATGCGCGTGTCGGCGATGCTTCACATTCCTGGCTGGCACCTGTACTGCCGCATACGCTCAACAGGTCAGTGATGACCACTATATTTAACCTGTATTTTTCTTGTGTATAGAATGCGCGTTTTTTGTTTCCCTTTGATAAGATAGATGTAATAATATGCCTGTGTATGTCCAGTAATTTAAAAGTGCGGGTAGTTTGATCTCGATTGTTCCTTCGAGTATAAAATCCCAGCCAGCGTAAACCTGTGATCCACTTTCAACATTAATTATTTTGCAGGGTATACTTTGTATTCGACGTCCCAGTTTCCGTGTACGGCATAAAGATCTGGAACTACGGGAAAACTCCAACGAGAGGTGTCAAGGAGTTCGGAGTAAGTAATTCAAATTCATTCTACATACCTTCCTGTACCAAGCATAAGTTATGACTGTGATGAGAGACTAACCTGCCAGCATTCGGCGACATTTAGATATTATAATATAATTTATCGACAACTTACTTTGGGATACCTACTCAACCGGTAATGTGTAATTTCTCCGTGTTTTTTGGATAATATAAGGACAAACTGCTTACCTTTCATTGTTTATCAGGT
Source organism: Luperina testacea (assembly GCA_927399505.1). Taxonomy (NCBI): domain Eukaryota; kingdom Metazoa; phylum Arthropoda; class Insecta; order Lepidoptera; family Noctuidae; genus Luperina; species Luperina testacea. Next base: position 5,354,342 of record OV656774.1, read on the forward strand.
TTTAATGGATGACCTGCTGTTGTACAACGGAACCTTGGACTGTGCCAAAAACGATGAGAACCTCAACTCGCAATGGTTCTGCTTGCAGAACTTGGATGTCGACACATTGACGCCTTCGTGAGTAACCTTTATTATGATGGCTATTTCTCATTTTGCATTATGAATGTAGACTCGGCTAGAATAATATTCATGAATGTTGAGAGTGCCAACTGATGCGGGAGGAAGGCATATGCTGCCGTGCCATTCCTGACCCTTGCCCAGGGTCAAGAATGGCAGAGTGGAAGGGAAGAGGGAACCGCAAATGTCACCACTAACCACTCCACGCCCTAGCTTAGTGTTTTTGCACTATGCTTTGACTATACCAAAAGAGTCTTCGACTACAAGCTTAATTTGACTTACCTATGGTTATTGGGAGTAGGTATTTAGAAGTGTTCATAAAAAATAATCTTTTCAAGGAACTGGTGACTAGATACCGTCATTTAGGCATCCCAAAGGGAACTTTTTTTGCTATTCTCGCCTCTTAAAAGTTGAGCACGGTCTAAGAGCTACTTCTTTCTTCCAGTTCATCGGACCTAAGCCAGCGGACGACGACTAGCGGTTCGAGCGAGAACGCGGACCCACTGGCGCGGCCACACACCAGCGTTCACGTGTTCCATAAACATAGACAATAACGGACCCGCGGTCCAACGTACTCTCTGTCAAATTCCCGTGCAACTTTCAACCTATTTCAAGTTCTTCAAGGTTTTTCCATCAGGATTTTCTCAGTAGTAGCCCGGGGTTTAGATTTGTGCCTGATTGATGGCAATATGCGCTCGTCCCTATTACATGGAGCTTAGACATAACTGGCGAAATTTTGGTATACACCTCTGCCTAACTTATCGGGGAAAACGGGCGTGATGTTATGTTTAACTTCTATAATTGTGTGATTTCGACAGACCTGAACTAATTTGCCAGTTGTGTTATTTATGGTACGGTCAATTGTGAACTAAACACAACTAAATAACAATATCCATAAAAATGTTGTGTTATTGAGCGAATTTGCCCCATTTTAGAGAGTATTTGTAACTTATAAGATTTGGTTTAAGTAGTAGATCGCATTGTTTCTGAATTGAAAAGGCGATGCTTAAAATTTTAAAGATTTTTGATGGTTAGAAATAAGATGGAATTCTTTTGAAACGGGCGTAGACTACCCGCAGTGGCACTTGGTTTATTGAGAATATATTAGTTATTAGTAGGGAACGCAGGCATGTAGTAATTTCGTAGACTGCACACACTCGCCAAAATATTTTTACCTTATTTTTATTCACTTTTACTGTTGTACCTCATAAAGTTATAAAAAACCGTAAACATTAAAACGCTTCGACGTAGTGTTTAAATTATTGTAAGGTTTAAACTTAGTGTAGAATCAGTCCATAATAGTGGAACACTGTGTGGCCTGAATTGGTGACGTTGCTGGATAGAAATTGTTGTAATTGGTTACGTGATCTCGACCGTGTAACGTGAATTTTTGTACCACAAATAAATGATAATTTATATTTCGGAGGTTTTTATTTGATTACACGTCGCGTACAAGATGCGTCCCCAGAATTAATTTTCCTGTATTTCACCCTTCACTTCAAAGGGCTTTGAAGATCCGTGGCATACCCACCTACCAGTCCGTAATTTTTTTTCAAAATGGCGGTCATCCTTGGAATCTAATATAAATCGATAGCTGACAAAAAATGCAAACAGAAAACATAATAAGAACAAACCCCATAAAGTCTCACGTTTCAGAGATATTAACGTTCAAAGCTGATCACGTGACATCCATATTTTTGACGTGACAACGTCTAATAAATCGATGGAGCTGGCTGCACTCACGAAAAAACATGACTCATGTAGCGTTACCTCGCGGCCTTGCTCTGTAGCGTTCCATGGCGGCTTGAAGTGCAAGCGAATATTAACAAATGCAATGCAACTATTCCATCAGTATTTTCTTATGACGTTGTCACGTTCAACTATCGTCAGTAAACCGACTTTTTAACTTGCTTACGTCTTGTTGTATAGATGTTATAAATAATATAATCACTGAAAGTTTAATCAAACATCTATGTAATAAGATGTAAGGAATTTAAAAAAATATGGACGTGGCCGACATTTTGAAAAAAAAAAAAAAAAACAAAATGGCGCAACAATAGGTATGTCAAGCACCATATAAAAATCTTCAACCCTCTTTACAATTACTTACCGTTTTGGTATTAGGAACCTTAATTCAAGGGAACATGGATCAATCCCTTTTGAATTAATCACATAGAACACACAGAGATACACACAAACACATACACAAACACACACGCATAAACAAACACACACACATAGTACATACACACGCGTACATACATGCATGCGCGTGCACGAGTGCGTACATTACATAGTATTCTATTCTACATAATTACTATCGTCACATTATTTTATCAAAATTCCATAATTATAAAAGGTACCAATGAATAAAACAAATACTTTTCTGTTAATGCTTAATTTATTGTTAAACTACTAACAATCACAGTTTTTATGTTGCTTTGTATCGTAGTCCGCGCGGAACTAGTTGGTCGCGCCTTAGGTGGGGACGGGGGTGAGGGCGGCGGGGTTGCCTAGTGTTCGCAACTCACGTACTGAGTAATGACAAAGCGCCCTCGCCCCTCCGTCCCACCACTCACATACCTAAGGCGCGGCCAGCTAGTTCCGCACAAACTTTCGATAACAGGACAAAATCGAAGGATCAACTTTGCCAATATTTGGTTCTCTACTTATGGTTTATTTTTATTTAAACATATAACTTGGACGAATGGTCGAGTATGAGTCCTTTATTAAACCAAATATTAATTGATAGTTCATTAATACTAACACAGCAATTTTTGTACTCTACAAGAGTCAACTAAAATAATATTGCAATAGTTATTTGTACGAAAATCCAATCCAGAGCTTCAAAACTTTTTGCTTTTGGCATAAGGCATAAGACAGGAAATTGTCGAATGGTAAAAAAAAATATATTATTTTGTATCGCAGTCACTAACGGCATTCAAAACTAGTACTTTTGTAGAGCATTTAAGATTCAATGTTGTTTGAGATCTCTTAGCTCTTGGCAGTTCTCTATGGTTACGGCAGTGAATCTAAGTTTGAACAATTTTAATCTGACATTATACGGTAGTCAAAATTGGTATTTACAAAATAAACTCGTAAGATTCATTTTTGATTGACATCTCATTACTAATTTTGTTTGTCGAAAATTGTCGATCTGATAAAATATGGCAGTCAAAACTAGAATTTAAAGGTAGCGTTAATTCAAGATTAATTTTGTTTATTATGACACACATAACGCAAAGCAGTTCTCGGTAAAGCATTCAAGACGCGTTTTGTTTGAAATTTCATTATTTTTGGCAGTAATCATATATATAACACGGCAGTGTCCGATTTCGTTTTAACATATTCCATACGTATTCGAATCGGCAATGGCTGACCATGATAGTTCTAAGATGGGATTTTCATACAATCAACTAGATTCGTAACTACATTATCAAACTTTGAGACAAAACGAACTAAACACAAAGCCAGTCTCAGTGAATCAATGGAAGAAAAAAATAATAAGAATGTACAAAATTTCTTACTTGTGTTACCAGCAGTAACAATCATTAGAAAAATACAAAAGTAGACAAAAGGCCTACAATATGCAAATAACCACCACATGTTAACTTCAGTCTATTCCTAGTTCCTTTCATGGCAACACTTTGGACTTTTTTTTTAAATTTGGGTTGCCATCCTCTTAGATGTAATCCTTCTTCAGTCTACTTCGTCGCCAATCCTTTACTTATCCGTCCTATTTTCTTACTTTATCGAATTCTCTCTACATTATTCAGTTATATGCCATGACTACAAAAAGCTGAATCTAAAGCCGGATTTACACGGTGCGATATGATTGCATACTATAAATTGAGGCAATTAGAGAGGGATTTTTGGCTAAGTAATAACAGCCGCACGGGTCCATCGAACAGGTTAAGCAATGCTTGCCGCGGTTGGTCCGTGGATGGGTGACCATCTTCACATGCCAAGACTCCTCCGTGCCTCGTAAAGCATGTTAATCCTTTGGTCTCGGCTGTCATTAGTGGATCTTTGACAGTCGTTACGGGTCGTCCGAAGACCGAAAGTCTGACAACCAGTCTTACCAAGGGGTATCGTATTACCCAGTAACTGTGTTGTGGAGGCAGTCGCTCCATGTAAAGTACTAAATAGACTGGAAGCCGACCCTAATATCGTTGGGAAAAGGCTAGGCAGATGATAAAGTTGACGCAATTATAAAAGTGCAACGTCTAAACAGTGTTGAGAGGATGCAAGTCTTATGTTGCTTCAATTTTATTGTAAGCAAGAAACTTGCACCATGTAAATGGAACTGAAGACTCTTTGTACACGGCCCGGTTTCTTTACGACACGGCGTATAAACCACGCCGTAGAAAAAACGTTTGTGTCAACAAGCTTCCATAGTAATCCATACAGCACTAACGACAGTGACTACACACGGCGAATAAACCGTAGTTTTCCACGGCAAGAAAAACGTGTGTGTACACACAAAGAGCCTAATGGCAATAAGTCACGTGTCAATTCTTTTTTTTTTTTTTCTTTTTCTTCTAATACAATCATCGTCGCTATTAAGTAAATCAGGCAAACAATAAACTGTTCCCGCCTCTAGCAATTCTAATTCTCCTTTAGTAAAAGAAAATGTCTTATACGATATTAAGTAGTTTTCATAATACTATATTTTATTCAGATATCAGTATTTCGAGTAATACATAGAAATTTAGACCTTAACACTTTCAAGGGCACTATATGGCTATCGCTTTCATAACAATAAAACTTCTATTGTTTCTCGTTTACCGCGCCGGAACCTTACGGCTTTAGTACGAAACGTCGTGCTTTAGAAAGAGACTGTCACACATATATGAGTGACAGAGATGAAGCTATACAAAGACCAACTTTCTCATATTTTCAGCCGGGCGTTGTTATAGTGCTTTCTTGCATTACAGATAAGATCTATAGTTACCAGGTAGAAAATGGTCAATAATGTGATAAATGATAAATATTCGACAATAATTAATAGGAAATATCAACCTAAAAGTTAATTGGTTTTCGTTTACTAACTGAAGAAGTAGACAGATCTCAATACGCTATTTAGGTCGAAATCTCCTTTGCTGGGCACTTTTTGAAGTAGGTTGTTGACTCTTTTCTTGTTGGCTGCGCCCACGCTTCTGTCCTCGAGCTCACTGGAATAGTTCATAAACTCGTTTTGAAGGGATGACATTCTTTTATTTTATATTATGTATATTTTTCTGTCTATTTCAAAGAACACTGGCATATTTAATGTTGTATTAGGAGCTTTGTAATTGGTATTTAAAAAATTACCTTTGCGGGTAGCTGTATCGCTTTGATAGAAACTCGGATAAATCTTCTAGGATCGGCTGCGAGTGTAGAGCGACGAACTGCTCGCGGCAAATCTGAAATATTATAAAAACTTATGTTAGCACTACTTGCAGCATCGTGCTAGATAACGTTATAAAAAGGTCTTCATCTGATAAGCCCTGATGAAATTAAGGGAGGGACTTGTTTTTCCGTGAACTCACAAGGTAGCCCGCGAAATTAAAATTTACTGCGTATTGATTAAAATTCTGTAAATACATATTCGTTACGGTCGCGAATCATATTTTAATCAACTTACAACTTGATACTGACCGGCAAATTGCAAAAAAACGTAATAAAATTTAAATTTGACGGGTTACACAGGCGCTTTCATCTTAATTCGTATTTTGACAAAGAGCAGACTTCTGAAGACCATAACCGTGCTGGTCACTAGGCACTAAGCTTTTTGATAGTGGTACCTCGTTCATGCGGTCCACGGAGCACGGATGCGTCCAGAAGCAGTCGTGCACGGACACGAAGGCGACAGCGGCCGCCTCGCAGTGCAGGCCGGTCAGCATCATGTGCGACGAGTCCAGCGAGTGGATGAAGTTCGGCGGGAAGGCGTTGCGCTGCTTCATCGTGCAAGGTCGCCTGTAAGAAACAGAGTTTCGATATTAAGAGCCCATACTATCTCAGCTAAAATTCACTCTTTATCTCGCTCTCACGATACAGCTCGCGGACTGAGTGAGAGCGAGACAGAGTGCGGTGCGGGGCGGCAGGCAGCGCCAATAATTTAGGTATTTGCTTTTTACAGTGAAAATAATGGTAATTTGAAAAAATAAGAAACACAGTACCTGCTTTATATTTAGTTGTTATGCAAAGTTTCATGATCTAATTTGAAGTATTTTTTTAATACTCGCGGTTTATTGTTCGGTTTGGAGATAACTTTTTAATTTTTTTCTATCGAGAAAATTTTATGGAATCGTGTTTTCGCCAAACATCTACTCCTCAACTTTACCATATATTTATTTCAAAATTAATGCTGCAATACTTTCGACATAACGGCGGATCATGCTAAGCTATTTGAGGTATTATAGGCCCTTAATAAATGACCTAAGGTTACAATAAAGAGCTTTGTTAAAAAAAAATCATAACAACCAAAGTGTAAAAAATACTACGAAAGCAAATACATAGTCAGTTAGTCATGATTGGTTATAAAGATGACATATTTCCCTATTGAATGGCTATTTCATGAAATCATGACATTTGAAGCCAGTTTTAAATAGAGAGTTTTATTGATACATACAATGATTATAATTCTGTTAATACATATTTGTTACGGTCGCGAATCATATTTTGATCAACATATTACAGTCTAATACTGACCTGCAAATTGCAAAAAACGTAAGATTTTTTTCTTCTTTAGGCGCGTTGGGCATTTTATGAGATAGGAAAAAACCATTGAACTCGCGCCACTGTTACCGTAAGCGACACCACACGTGTTTTGTTTATAAAACGATTCAATAAATACCCGCTTCGGATGTGTTCGACTGTCCTCGGGATGTACTCGGTTTTAATGTATATCCGATATGTCAGTGAGTGATGGCAAAGTATTCTGTTTGCGTTTTGTTTCCATTTCTGTTGGCACTCCCGGAGTGCCACTGTTTTTTTTATTTCGAGTGCTTCCCTACCGCTTTCGCTTTAATAGAAATAGGGGAAGATGATGATGACTTACTGGGCCTGATCTAAAGACGGTCGGTACTGCCCGGTGGTAGGTCCGGGGCGCCGGTAATAAGGCTGCACCACAGGGAGGCCTAGCGGTGTCACCCACTCCACGCTCTCGCCGCAAACAGCTGATATTAACCTGGTGGAGGATATAGTAATATTAGTGTATTTTTTTAAAAATGGGATAGTATGGCGAGATCCTAATCCAAAGGAATAACAAAAGAATTTGAAGTAACTCTTAGCACCTCCAAGTCTCTATAGATCTTTGTTTAAAAAATAATTAAAATCGGTTCAGCCGTTTGGGAGCTACGATGGCACAGACAGACACACAGATACACACGTCAAACTTATAACACCCCTCTGTTTTTGTCGGGGGTTAAAAATATGAAACCAATAAAGACATAATAATAAAAAAATTTTGAACAGTATGTATGAACTTGTACAACTACAAAATTTCGATTCTCATTTGTCTTGGTTACACGTAAACTTTAATTTGTTTACTGAACATATATAATTATGAATATGGTTAATAATACCTTTCATTCGAAAAAACATTATTTTTCAATCTGCTTCTTAATATTAATCTTAAATTCACTGACAAACAACGCACAGCCTAAATAGCTGGGTCTAGAAATATGGAATTTTGTGCAAGAGTTCTTAATTATAGCGAAAGTGAGCTCTAACGACATATTTTGAAAATTCATCCCCTAAATGAGGGGATTAGTTTTTATGGAATTTTGTAATTTTTGCCGTAGCTAATAAACGAAGAACTTACTTGGCACAGTCGGTGAACCAGTCCTGTATCAGTTTGGTGGAGGTGAACATCTCTCGCAGACTGTCGAACGTCTTCGTGGTGAGGTACTGGGAACACGTCCACACGTGTTCCTTGGGGAACTCGTCTATGTCTGTTGACAACCATATTGCAGTATAGAATGTGAACAGCAAATTAGCAACTCAACAATAAAGCATACAGAAGCAAGTTTCTTCCAGCCGCACAAAATTTTACACAACACGTTTACAGTTATAAAAAGCTTATTCACTACGACAACGTGCGAAGTTTTGGAGATACGCTCTAAGGTCCATTGGTTCGAAAGGAACATAATATGCGAAGACCTACTATACCTATCAGTATTTTTCTAACCTAAGAAAGTGCAATTATTGATATTAGGGGCTGTCCATTAATCACGTGAGGCTCGAAAGGGGGGGGAGGGGGTCCATAAAAAATCACGAAATATCACAAGGGGGGAGGGGGGGTGTAGTAATATATCACGTGTATTTATTTTTTTAAAAACATCCTGCAAACTTTCTAATAAAATTAGATGATTATACCTGTATTTTATAAACATAAAAAAAGGTCCGATTCTTTGTAGGTACTAAAGATACACGTGATATGAGGGGGGGGGGGGGGGGTAAGTCTTAAACCTCACCATATTATATCACCAAGGGGGAGGGGGGGTTAAAAAAATGCCAAAAACACATCACGTGATTAATGGACGGCCCCTTATAAGCATTCATATTAGAATATAAAATCTACAGAAGGTGCAGAAGGTGAATGCAGATATGGTTTAACATTTTAGTGTATCCAGTCAGAGCTATTACGAAGACAATGCTTTACCTTTCAGCTGCTTAGCGATCTGCAGCCTGGCTCCGAACTTGGTGACGCCATAAACAGTGGTCATGACGGTCTGCTTGATGACCTTCCTTCGTACAAAGTTCTCTAAGATGATGGCAGCAGGAACTCCGGCTGCTGCGTCACGGATTCGCATCTCTTCCACCTGTACCGAATACATAATTCAAATTCAGACTTTAATGTGATAGACTAAGGGTTTAAATTGCAAAGATTGACGAATTAACCTATCGTTATTGAAAGCTTAGCTGAATATTATTATTTGCGTCATTCGTAAATCGTTCGATACTTCCGTTGCAATATAATATAGAAAAACACAAGCTACAAGGATTAAAATACCAAAGCCGCTACAGCGCTGTTTACATCTAAGGTCATGTGCACACTATAGTAAGCTCTATACCTTTCACAATACGTACCATAGCCGCTACAGCGCTGTAGACATCCTGCGGTTTATCAAGCGGCGCTAGATTTACCGCTGTAGCACCGGCCGCGTCACCGCCGAGTGCCGCGTAGTGTTGAAGTCCGTTACATGACCCATCTTGATGTACTGGGAAACCGCACATGTATTCTGCGGGGAAAGAAACAAATATAAAGGGAAAATACTTCTTATCGTGCGGATTTGTGTGAGCGTGCGTGTGAACTTGCCGTCCGCATCCTATTGTTTCGTACATAATATTCATGTCACGCATGCCAAAAGCACGCGAGACGCGGCGGGTTTGCGGGTGCTTCTTCACGCTCACGCATGCGGGTGACGCACGCGGGCGAGTACACGCCCGCGGGGCATGAAAATGCCGTAACAAATAAATAGAGGTTTTAAGACTCTACTTGGATACAGAGTAATATAAATTAATTCTATGGCTACCTAATACAAAACGTAACATCACACCTATTTTACCGCAATGGGTAGGCAGAAGTTTACCTGGTGTCCCATCACACTAATATTATAAAGGCGAAAGTTTGTGAGAGAGTGTGTGTGTGTATGTTTGTTACTTCTTCACGCTCAAACGGCTGGACCAATTTTTATAATATTTGGTATGGAGGTAGCTGACACCCTGGATTAACATGCTATTTTTTATCCCGATATTCCCACGGGATCGAAACTTATGCGGGTGAAACCGCGTGGCGCAGCTAGTTGTTACATATTACTGATAAAACTGACAGATTTGCAAGATCGAGACCTAAAAAACACGTCCTGTGAGATTTTGTTAGTTACCTTCATGGTTAGGAGAGCGAACTGCGTTAGCGATCTCCATACAACACGCGAGGGTCTGCCACGGCTCTTCGGACTCTGCCCACCAACGTTCACCTTCTAAGGGACGGTCTGCTGAGTCCAGGATCTTGTCCATTATACTGTCTGCGTACGCCAACCTGACGAAGCAAAAAAAAAGATATGAAATGACAAGTCTAGTTTAAAATACGAGGAGCACAGATTATATCTGTGTCGAAGAGTATCTCGGCCGTCCAATGGTGAGAATGTCTATGATAAGAGTCGTATTTGCCCGAAAAAACATTATCTGGGCAGCAAAATAGATATAAATATGCATATTGCCTTTCATTTCCAACCAATTTATTTTTATGAAATGACTAAGCCGTTTAAAATACGAAGAGTTTCTCGGCTCTCGAAAGGTGAAAATGAAAAATTTCAAAATATTTTAAAGAGGAAGACTAGTCCTTTGATGAATGATTTGAGATGCTGTAAATAATTTTTGTAAGAAAATAGGATTGGACATGCTACATAACTTCAAAAATGAGAAAAAACTGTATTTTTTGCACTTTTAGGTTAGGATATCTCGAAACCCTGACGTGATAGAGCAATTTTGAGGATTATAGACAGATTCGAATTCAGCGCGTCAAAATCCTTCGGAAAAATATAGTCTGGTTTCTGGTTAAAAATTTTGTCGACCTGTGTACAGTGCGTGCCACATAAGAAGAGACTTGACCCCGCCTCCCCCGCCTCTTTCCGCCGCCGCTATGACGTCCGGTCCCGTCCCGCACTCAGACCTCATACCGCTAAAGATACCTAAAATCGTGTTCTGCGCATGTCAGACCACGTGGTGTGTCAAGTCTCTTCTTACGTGGCACGCATTGTAATTAGCGTAGCTGTATGTTTCACATATATCGTACTTATCTTTATTATTAGTCACAGTAGTTTTACTCAGGCGTTTTATTTCGGAATAAGCGGACTAGTTTAAGAACCAATTGGTTCTCAATTTAAATTGGTTCTCATTTTAATTGGGCAGCCCTTAATTATAGGGCATATGAGAAGATGTATTCATAGTTAGTTAAGATTTAGAATATAATAATATTTACCTCTCATCAACAGTACTCTTCTTCATGGTCCCGGTCAGGTTGACGGCATGCAGCTTCAGCCAGCGCAGGCCGCGCGGCCCCAGCGGGCGCGCGCGCGCGAAGCTCAGCAGTGCGCGCTGCGCGTCGGCGCCCAGCGCGGACACGTGCGGCCCGCACGCGTACACGCGCCCGCGGAAGTCCAGGTTGTGCGGCAGCCAGAATATCGAGTCCCTGGGGAGTGGACGAGTGGATTTTTGAGAGTTTGATAGAAATATAGATATGGTAATAGGTATGGTATGGTAATATGGTGTACATAATAAAGAGTATTCTATTCTATTCTAGATATAAAGAATTGTAATACTAAGGGCTGATTTTTCAATCGCCAGATAATTTTTGTTCGTGGAGTAAAATTGACGTCTGACAATTTTTGAACAAAAAATAACACGAGAAATTAGCGAGAAATTAAATTTTTATATAATTAAAAAACTGGTCAAGTGCGAGTCGGACTCGCACACGAAGGGTTCCGTACCACAAGGCAAAAACGCCGAATAAAAACACGTTTGTTGTATGGGAGCATGTTGTTATAGCGGCAACAGAAATATTCATCTGTAAAAACTTCAACTGTCTAGCTATCACGGTTCATGAGATACAGCCTGGTGACAGACAGACGGACAGTGGAGTCTTAGTGATAGGGTCCCGTTTTTACCTTTTGGGTACGGAACCCTAAAAAGAAACACCAATATGTTAATAAAAAGCGTCATCGGAGATCTTACAATCACATTATTCAGTTTTGGTATTACTTTGCGCGAGTATCCGCTTCGCGAATTTATGTTGCAAACATTCGTTGCACGATTGTTTGTTACACCCAAAAACTCGAGCAACAAATGTTTCCAAAACGAATTCGCGAAGTGAATGCTCAAAGTAAGTACGACACTTTTCACAGAAATTTCTAGACATGCAATAAACGTAAATAGGAAATCTTCTTTATCTACGTACCTATAATGGTTGGCAAGCGACAATTTATACAGCGCGTCGCACCACAGAGAATGCATCTCCGCTCTCGCGCGGTTGATGGCGACGCGACGTTTGAAGGCAGCGGCCGCGTTGGCGCCGCCCGCGAACTGCGACGTGTCCAGTCTCGAGGAGGGAGGCGCGATGTCCAGCTTCTTGTTGCCGCCGTCTCTGTGAGTGAAAATGTTATTACAATTACGTAATTTATAGGAATACATTAGTAGCCTTTGGCGTACAGGGCGAGCCGCACTGAAATTAAAAGGGCAATACATGCTGTTTATCTAGTCACCTCTAGTATCTAGTCAGTTTAGTTACTATATAGAATTTTGCAAATATGGGAAATATGTGTAATGATTGTATCAAGAAAGAAGACGATAATGTGAAGTCTTACCTAAATATCTGTATTTGCAGGTCGAGTACACGTTTGTTGATGAGCCAGGGCACCTCGCCCAGCTGGTTGAGACTGTCCAGCACTGGGTACAGGCTCTCCGTCGGCGCAGACTCCAGGCGCTTCCATTGACTCATCACGTGGAATGGCATTCTGGATGGGTTTGAGAAAAGTACTTAAATAATATTGTATTTGAAGTACTGACTATTTGGTTAAAAAAAAATCATTTCACAAATAATTTAATTAATTCTATTAAATATGGGAAGTTTAAATTTGTATTTTCGCGATTGTATGACCACGTATTTTAATGATGCGATTAAACTCTTCGAAGTATGTCACTATTCCGACAAGGAGAAATAAGTCGTTGATTTATTTGTATAACATTATTAATGTGTGGGTTCCAAATTACCTCTTAATTACAATAGCAACATTGGAGTTTTTATACATAGATCTTCCTGCAGAACGTTGAAACTTTTTCATTTTACAGAGCGAGAGAGAGTGTCTCCGTTGCGCTAGCGCAGCGTTTACGCGACGTCAGCGTAGTTTATGCTAAGCGTGAACATCTACGTACAATGCGTGCCACGAAAGATGAGACTTGACCCCGCCTCCCCCGCTCTTTCCGCTGCCCCTATGACGTCCGGTCCCGTCCCGCACTCAGACCTCATACCGCTAAAGATACCTAAAATCGTGTTCTGCGCAAGTCAAACCACGTGGTGTATCAAGTCTGATCTTTCGTGGCACGCATTGTACCTGATTAGCGGCGTGGGCGTCACGAGGTAGGCGCCGTGCGTCGGGCCGGCCCAGGGCGCGGGCGGCGCGGCGGCCGGCACCAGCGCGGCGCGCAGGCGCAGCGCCGGCGCGGCCGCCCCCGCCCACGCGCGCGCCAGCACGGGGTGCGGCTTCAGCTCCAGGCGCACCATGCGGCCCCACGGCCGGTGCACTTTGTACACTGCGGGGAGCTTCTTCCTGTAAGGGCGTAACATACCTTAACAATAGTTCGCAAGAGGAACAAAAAACATCAAGTAAAACGTCCAAACTCTATAGTTTGGACGTTGAGACGCGCTGCTACGTCTATACGTAGCAGCGCGAGCCTGATCGGATCTCGCATTTGGCAGTAGACTTCATTTTCGGCATTATTTTTAAAATATATAAATTAATAGTCATAGGTTTCGTTTCCATGATTTTAGGGTTAATCATGAAAACGAAACTTTTAGTTTGTATACTTTTATTATCAGTCCTGCTACATTAGCATTAGCATCCCTCAACAACAAACTCACGAAGAATATTATAATATATGCCACATATGGCCACCAACACCATCTTATCTTTGTAATCCGACCGCAATAATAACCACACATCTTAATTACTGAATCAATAATATATTTTTTTTTATTTTTAACGTTGCCCCACACTAAGAATTACTCCTGTATCGTGAGTGCGTTAACAAACATTTAAATTCACATACACAAACAGCCAGACCCGGAGCAACTACCTGTAGGAGTGTAGGCAATACAAACATTTGTTCCATGCGGGAATCGACCCCGCGACACGCAGCGCAGCAGTCGATCGCTCAGCCACTGCGCCAACCGTGTCGTCAAGTGTAGGTGTGCAAGGTGCATTTAATTTATCAAGTCCACCTATGTATTAGCCCCGCCCACTTCGAAATTACCAAATCACACGCGTTTACAGAGTGTAATGAATTAAATGTAGTTAGACAGAACTAAAAGATCAACTTACTCTTTGGCAGCTTTACTCTTGAACATATTGACGTCAATTTTCACATCGTTTATTATAATGTTGTACAGAAACTTGCCAACATTTTGTCGCATTTCCATTGGCCACGGCACCTCCTCGACATCCTGCATATAATAATAATAGCAACCTGATGAAACCGAAATATGCAAGCAATTACATACTTTAGTTTCTAAAAAAACCCGTTAGGGGTGGGTAAGAAATTGGTGTATGAAATGCACATAAACAAAGTCAATTATGTTTGTAACTATTGAAAATTTTGTTTTGAAACATTGCCAAGTCACATATTATGTTTAAATTTTATTAACAACTAGCTTCTGCCCGCGACTTCGTCCGCGTGAAATTTCTTGTTCCCCCGACCTACCCTGTTGCATCTCATCGCCTGCCCGCGCTATTACTTCGTTTTAGCTTAGCGTTTTTTCTGACTTTTGTCTTTTTGCTGGGCTCCTAAGGGCCATAGCGTTACGTTGTAAGCCTTCCTCAAGAATTGGGCTATCAAATACAAAAAGATTTTTTCAAATCCGACTGGTAGTTCCAGAGATTACCCCTACATACAAACTTACAAAGGAGATTGTTCAAAACCAGTCTAGGAAAGTTGCAAGTATGAAAACCAAATTAATATACAAATTATTTGCTTATTTTTTACAAGCTTTTCACTTCAGGAATTTTGTTTTCGTATCCGGAATTATGATTTTAAGATAAACAGTAAATTAACGATTGCTAGGTACATTTCCGTATAGTGATGATGGACGTTTCGTTCTCTTTATTTGTACGAGTTACGTAAGTATGAGCCTTTACATAAAAACATCACGAAAATGATATTAAACTCATAAATAGCTAAATAATTAGTAATATCATTATTATAACGTAGGTACTTTATATGTATTTCATAGTTCCGTTGTGAAAATATTTCTTTTTGTGTTTCGTCTCACGCAGATGCAACTGTCAAGGCTGATGACAGACGTACCGGTAGGGATGCGATTATTGCTAAACAAGATCGATTTTTAAATCTGTCCGAATCGCAGGAAAGAATCGATTCAGCAATAAATTGAATTCTGATAGATCTGTTCCCGCTATTATTCTACATCGACAGCTTTACCATCATAATTAGTCAAATGTAATGAATAATCGAATACAAAATAAATTAAATAATATTGTTGGTTACAAAAAACAGAACAAAGAAACTGCGTATGTAAACTTAAAAGTTGCAATCCGCAGGAAAAACATTGGAACTCGTTTTCAAGTTTCTAAAATCGATTAAAAAATCGATCGCCATCCCTAAGCGCCGCCCAAGTAGCACAAAATAGCTTTATAATCGATGGATAACAGAATTAGCATATTATTATAGCTTTATAAGAAGTCTACATATAGGCATTATAAACCACTATACAGCTCTTGTAATGCTAATTTGGGCCCCAAATTATACAGCCTTAAGTGTAAGAATGGCATTTTAGCAGCATTATATTGGTTGTCTACCGGAATGATAAACGCATTATAATGGGCTGTGAAAACAGGTTAAAGCAGTGCGCATATGTTAAATGCGGCTCTTATACAGCTTGTACCATTACAAAGGCAAAATAAAAACATTTTCAAATATTATTTTTAATTTCTGTTATTATTAATAAATCTTGTGTAAAAAGAACATGGATACTTTCAACAAAAAAATATAAGTGCTACAAGGCAAGTAATTTCAATTAAACTCTTGTTTTTGTTCTCTATGAGTGAATTAAGGTTGCGAGTATCAGTTTACGGTGAAAGTATGTATATATTTGAATCAAATATTTCATGCGCCTTCAAATTAAAGAGTTATTTATTACAAAAATATTATAAAAATATGTGGAATTGTAAAAAAAATTATGCTCTTACGAAGAAATCTTTAGTTTTAGTCATTATGATACCTGTATTGTACCGGCCGGTCAATACCATAGGTTGAAGTCCTTTCTAAAGGACTATTTACCATAAAATTAAATTTTAAATATTATCGATACAAAAAGCAAAATGGCGTAAGCATAATTAAAAACTTTAGGCATGCGGATGCCGGTATACGACTTATTGCTTGTTAAAATTCTTGTCATTATACGTTTGTATAGATAAAGGCTATATAATATTATGATGAAATGCTTTTAAAAAGCTGGCATTAAAACAGCACCAATGTACACCGTTAAACAGTTGTGACCCATGCGAAAGGTCGTTATAAAACATAGAGCAGTTTTAAAGAATTTTAAAATGCTTTTTAATAGCCTAAGCCGTAATTAATGCTTACATACGGCCTACACTTTTGTATAATGCTTACAGCTGTATTAGAAGCTGTATAGAGACATAAATTATGTCTAAAATAAAACCTTTAACTGCACAAAAGATTGAAAAAGAGGATTATATAGCTTTAGGAACTACAAAGTTAATAAAATGCTGTTATACAGAAGCAAGACATTGCTAAAACCCTTCAAATTCTATAACGAAGCTAGAAGAAATTTTCTGGTCATCACTTTTTCCATTATATCGATTTTGTGTTACTTGGGCGGCGCCTGCGGAAGCCGCCATTACTGTTTATTATTATTGTTTAAGTATGTGTCGATCACAGGTGTCGATTGAGAATAGTCACCGCGATTAATCTCTCCACGTAAATAGTAATACTTACGGAAATTCGTTGGTGTGTTTGTTTTAAACAACTTAGCGTGTTTCATGTAACTAACGATAGGACGTTTTCATATTTAATTGTGTTTTATTACGCCAGGACGTTTTTAGGTTATCTCCGAATTTGTTTAATTACTTTAAAACTCGGATACTTGTGTGAAAATAAACACTTTTATTTAATAGTATATAAAGCGTAGTCTATAATAAATAAAGATTTATTGTGTTTCAACTTAAGACGGATTTCCATACATCAACGGTCATGATCCTTTACCTCCTTTTAATATTAGTAGACTAACAACGCATTGACAATAAATAGAATAAACAAGCTAACACTTAAATATATAATATTATGTACACGTATCTAAAAAAGGGTAAGAGGTCACTAGGTCACATATTGGCCAAGGAACCTAATATGCTTTTTTCCTCTCCGTAAACTTGGCGACCATTTAGGTCTCAATTATTTTATCAGCGAAGCCGATTTTTAAACATTTTTTCATTGTCATCTGGCAGGTCGACCTAGAAGGTTGTCGACTGCTTAACCGGGGCTTGCCTGTGGGTGCCTCAATAAATTAAGGCCTTCAGGCAGGGCTAAAAAAAAATACTAAGTGACTACACGCTAATCGCACCCCCTGTGGGGAACGCACCTCGGCTTAGGACGACTGGGAGAGGGCAGCAATGGACAGGCTGGATCGGATTAATCAGCAAAGTCGACCATTCTGTACTTCTTATGTAGTGAACTTTACCCCTTTTTATAATCACATTTACGTTTTTGGTGGGATAATAACTTACCAAGCTAGCTCCGTCTCGGTTCATATGTACGAGAGCTTGCCACGCCTGTCGCCCGTTGTACGGTAATCCGGTACCATCCACGGATCGGCGCCCTATGTACCACTCACAGTACTTTTCGTATACACCCTCGATCTTTTTCAAAGTGCCGTTGCGACGGTATTGTTCGATTTGGTACCTGTACGAGAAATTGATTGTTAAACTCATGGTTTTGGCTTGATTTAGTAAAAATCAACCTTATGTTATTGTTAACGGAATAAGGTCAGTGAAAAATTCTATTTGCATTTAACATTATTTTACTCCATCAGATTATTTGGGCTAAAATCACGACGATTTTCAATGTGATTATATTTCGAAATTGTTCAAAAATGGAACTATTGTTTTAATTGTTCACGTTATCAGTTTACCGCCCTTACGGGTGAGGTGCATCATTCAGGTACCTCACCCGTAAGGACAAATTTACAACTGGGTTTGATTACAGAAGCAATTTAAAAAGTCATAAAATAAGGGCAACACTTACTTTTGATATACTTGTGTTCCTAGATCTCTCTGTAACAGTTTGAGCGTAGGGCTGTACGTTTCGCTGCCGTCCACTAGCTTGCTTAGCTCACCCATTATCAGCTCGACGAATTGGTCTACCTGCAACAACATTAAGAAAATACTTTAACAAAACTGATCTAGGATAACTAGTACGTCATGAGTCACCCTGAAGTATTCTTCAAAGGAAGGAAGGTGGGTGGTAACTAGGGATGTCAAATGAGACATCGATGTTTTCAAAATATCTATATCTAAATATCTGTTCAAAATAATCATCGAGAGCCTAGTGTTTCATTTATGAAGGACGAAGTTGTAATATCAATATTTTTATGAGCGATGTTGTAACCCTAGCCGTAACTGTTACTACACGGCACTTTTTGCAAACATATCTGATAATAACGGAGCATATACATTACGATTAAGAGATGAACATCAAACTCTCTAGTGATGTGAATATCAGACTTACCTCTAACACTGTTAGATAAGGGTACAGCGTGATGGCAGAATGAGAGGCGCAGCTCTGTGACTTGAGCGTGCCGAGGTTACGTACGAACGACTCGCGGATCACGCCGCGCCATTCTGCCTGCGTCTCTGATAGCTTCGTTCTCTTAAAGACAATAGAAAAACAATTAGTACTTGTGAATATAGGCATCATACAAGTTTAGTGGCACCCTTCGCATTTATCAAAGAGGTTCGATACTAAGTTTAGATACAATCACGGCTACGCAACGCAAGCGCAGCCTCTACGCCGCATAAACGCAAGATCGCCTCGATTTATCGGTATCATTACAAATTGTTATAATCTGTGACCTTTTTACAAGCTTTTATTAGTCCAGTAATTGCATTTTTCGCATCAGAATATAATACCCAGAAATATAATGTTGCCCACAACCATTAATTCCGAGAGCTTAGCGAGCTAGAGATTTTATTTATTTATTTGCATAAAACATGGTATACAAAGGTGTTACGATTTAGATGATTGGTAAGCGACCTCGCCAGTAACTAGCTCATGAATAAAGCTCCATTTGCGTCCAAAACTGGTCGGGTGATTCCGATAAAATAACGCGAATAAAGCCTAAATATCTTAAAACAATTGCACATTTTAGGAATATGAACATAAACCTCACCTCGTTGTTTCTGAACGATTCGCACCCCCTATACTAGTGTTTCTCAACGAGCACTCATAGGCAAGCAGTTAACCACGCTTCTGCGACTAACTAGTACTAAATATCCTATCCTACTAATATTATAAATGTGAATGTTTACGCGTGATTGAGTAACAAACATCTTCACAAACTTTCATATTTATAATATTAGTAGGATTGTTTCATTACATAAAATACTCACACAAAACTTCACGGACTCCGACTGCTCATCTTTGACGCCAATATTATGTATTTCAACATCCCCTTTAATTTCAATATTCAACTGTTCTTTGCCTTTCTGTATCATCTCCTCCAAAGACAATAGATCTTCGGCCGGTGACGTCAACAAACCTTGTCTATTCTCCGCGCGGTCAAGTGTGATCTTTTCTAGTAATGGACAGTTGTAGTCCAAAACAGGTGGTGTGTATTGAGGTTGAAAGTCGGGCTGTATACTGTGGATAGCTTGTAAAACCACCTCGCGTTGGTCGTAAAGGAATTTTGTTTTGTCTAGTAAGTCGTTTAGTGTAATATTCTGTAAGAAAATAATTGCGAAATTATTGAAGAAATCAAATTAATTTCGCGTAAAATATGTGGTCACATTTTACAACTTACAATGGCAACACCTGCGTATCATTCAATGGCATGGCAACAATAATTGCGATATATTGGAAACTGTTTATTTCTAACTTTTGAGATGTTAGTGAATAATTCGATTAGGTCGCACAATAATGTGAACCGTTGCTCACATTATTGTGCGACCTAATCGAATTATATTTACCAACATTAATATTTTGTAGAGAATATTTTACATTTTAATACATACCTTTTGATCCATCTGTTCTTTATAATACTCAAGTAGTTCCACTTTGTCGCCCACACTACTTTTCTCTATGCACTCGAAGACTGCGGCGAACGTCTGTGGGTTTGCTTCCACACCGTCTTCAGACATATTTAATAACAATTGTTTTGCATTGTCCAACATTCCCTGTGAAGGTTATTGTGATTTTTATCCTATTTCTTTACGTTCTTTTGAGCGAGAATGATAGATTTTATTAGGAAGTTTTATGGCTTTGACTATATTTGATATTATTTAATAACTCCAGCTATTCTTGACAAGAAAACATTTTGATGGACGCATAGATAGAGAATAGAGTAAGTGCTTGTTCACGTAGGAACGCGCGGACGCGGCGATGAGTGCGGGCGCGGTGGACTTGGTTCGCCGCATCTGCGTTTTGTACGTGAACACTTGAACACTATGCTGTGTTTGATATTTCGTGACCGCACCCGCCACCGCGCTCGCGAGTCAACGTCTTCAAGCACTTTACTACGTACGCACTGACAGGTGTCTTACTTAGCGCCTAGAGCCTAGTGACTTAACAACTTTCGATATACGCTAGGCGACTAGCGAAAGCGCCAAGCGCGCAGTGCGGCCGGTTGCGAAAATTCTAGAGCATTCGTTTCACTTCGCTACTCGCAAGGTGACTCGCTCTAGGCGCTAAGCAAGCCGAATGCCAGTGCGTACGTAGCCTTAGGCTAGCTCAAGGTCTGTTTCACTGTGTCCGAAAACTTTCTGCATAGACTAGATTACTAGAAAGTTATAAGAAGAACAGAACATTTTATTATTAAGCTAACCAAGATTCATCAAAGTGGTGAAAACCAAAATTTGAATAGCAGGTATTTTATGATACTTACAGAATGTGCATATCCATGTAAAAGTGTGTTGTACACTCTAACGTCGTTAAGTTTGGGGTGACTGGCGACCCTCAAGCCTCTCTGTCTGTAATACTGTAACACTTGATGAGCCTGTAAAAAAAAATATTTACGTTACGATGGAACTTCACTCACCATATTGGTCGAGGCAAAATAAACTTTATCACGATCGATATAGGGTGTATTTTGTATTGGCCCAATAACGCGAATATTTAAACAAATACAGCAAATGTAGAAATAGGGTGTATTTTGTATTGGCCTAGTAACACAAATATTAAAAAAAATGCATGAAATGTTGAAATCTATACTGATATTATAACGAGGTAAAATTTGTTTGGTTGTAAGTTTGTATGTATGCGGTAACCTCCGGAACTACCAGTTGGATTTGAAAAAATATTCTTGTATTTGGTAGCCCTTGATTTAACATCACGCTATGACCCTTAGGAGCCGTTCAAAAAGAAAAAAAAAAGTCAGAAAGAATGCTTAGTGAAAACGAAGTGATAGCGCGGGCAGGTGATGCGATGCTATGCGAAGGGGTGGGTCGGGGGAACAACAAATTTGACGCGTACATAGTCACGGGCAGAAGCTAGTAGGGTATATTTTGTATTGGCTTAGTAACATGATTATTTTAATGTTCCTGCACTGCTTTGCATTTGGTATGACTGCCTCGTAATGTGCCAATGCAAATTAAGCTTTATTTTAACCGTGCTTAGGTATATTTTGTATTGATCAAGAGACGCGAATATGTATTTGAAAAATTAACGCCATTTAATGTTTCAGCACTTTTTTTTTTGTTTCAGCACTTTTTTTTTTTTTAATCAAAGTTATAACAATGATACTGCTGTTTCATTTGGTGGTATCATATTCATAGAGAAACTCCCTAAAATTACCTTATCGAGTCATTGGCATTCAAATATTTAGAATACAGAAGACGATTTGCTATCAAACATATAGACATAATGCTCTGGATTATATTCTCAAATCGGCTTATCTTATTTCGCGCCTGTCTCGGTCACCGACATCCTTGATAAGATAACAGGGATTTCGCACAAAAACTAGGTTACAAGTGACTCGTTTTAATGCGTAATTGCTTGAGAAATGTTTGACGAGCGTACGTGAGTTTACCTAATTTGAATCTTATTTCAATAACAATTAAACAGGAATTACAGTAACATAAAAGCAGTGAAAAATTTGATATATTTTTTAAAATGTTTTACATAAACAGAAATTGAGATTGTCTGGTTTTATTAATGTTATTATTTACTTAATTACAGATAAAGGTTTTCATTTCTCAATGATCTATGTTATTATCTAACTATACTAATATGATAAAGCTGAAGAGTTTGTTTGTTTGAACACGCCCATCTCTGGAACTATCAATTGCATTTGAAAATTTTGTATCACATTTGATAGCCCTTTTCTAGAGGAAGGTTAAAGGCAATAGCCTATAACATCATCACGCTGTTACCCTTAGGAGCTAGGCAAAAATATATTTTTTTAAATGATTGATATTATTTTTCCCCAAATTGTTTTTTTTTTCTTTGTGTCGTGTCTTAATAGTATATTTCTTTCTTAAAATATCCCACCTCCTGTGTCATGTTAAGTGAGCATAGCAGTTGTAGATGAGCAGTGAGCACTCGATGCAAGGACTCTTGCTTTCCGCGCCGCTCCAAGTCTCTCATGTCTTGCTTCATACTCATCTCTTGCTTGGCTCGACGCTTGTCGCGCTTCGCCCTGTTTTTGTCACGAATTGCTTTTTTCCTGCAGAGCGAAAAAAATTTAGTGTTAATAAATTATCAATACATATAAAATGAAAAGTCGTGACTCACTCATTCACAAATTGAAACCCTTGGAACTAGTCTTGGTATACAGGGTGGCAGCCGGCAGGTACCTACATCAACGCGCAAACCGTAACCATGATATCAGCACATTATTCAAGACCCTTCAAAAAAATCTGCCATTTCTCATGTTCTGATGGTAACAGGTTCAGGTTCTGATGGTATCCATGGTAACAGGTTGCGCGTCGATGTCCTTGCCATCCTGTATGAATACTCTAGCACCCATTTCACCCAGCTTTATCGACTTTCTTTAGCTTTGTCGACATGTTAATTTGCCTCCGAACCTATTTTGTTACTTTTCATAATAAAAATTAAGCTTTACATGTTTCGCATTACATTACTGTCATAGTAAGAAGTTTGTATATTTTCTGCTCTGTAATATGTGATCTAGCTTCTAACCTACCAAAAAGAAAACTTACGCCTGTTTAATTTTCAAAGTGTTAGCCGGAATAGGTTCCACATGATCTAAATCCAGGTCCTCCCTATCAACTATTTCATTGTGCAGTGCTGGGTCATCATAGATGTCTTCTATTGCTGGATGAGCAAGTCCTTGAGCTCTGGAAATAATAGGGCAAAAGATATTGCATGGGAAATCAAATCAATAATAGAAGAAGTAGGAGGAAGAATGGCAACTTGGGTGAAAGAATTCTTCAAATTTTTTTAGTAGTTCGAGAAACAATATTTTTTTGCAAATGTATTGAAATTTCATGTACAAACAGTCAAAAACACCCTGTATTAAGATTAAAAATCAACTATGATGTTACTACTAATAAAATAAATATGCATAATTTTATTGTACTTACTGCATATTAGTGATATGGTTCATCAGTTCTTGATCATAGGTATCTAATTGGTTATCTACAAACAATTCTCTGAACACGGCATGTGCACCCTTTGGTAATGGTCTAAAGAGGTCATCTGTAATGAGGTCAGTTTTACTAGAACTTGTCTCATTTAGGTTAAACTCTTGATTCAATCCCTCATTTATTGCATACCTAAGGTCTTGCAATTTCTGATCATATAGAGTAGCTTTTTGAAAATCATAATAACTCTCTTTTATCATATCTATGTATTGTTTCGTCTTGAATTTGTCTTCTAAATTCGACAGTGCATGGCTAGTGTATATCAGCGCACACTTATCATCTTCTAATATTATTTCTGACAGGTTCGACTTTCCAGTGACTGCCTTTAAAGGTTTTTTCACAGAGGTTTTCTTTAATATTTGGTCCCTGACAGATTGTAGTAACTCAGGGTCTACTTCAGCTACTCTTAAGTTCTTCGCAGGCTTTGTAGTCAGTTGATGTAACTGACCCAGGGAAACGGAACTAGAAGCTAACTTTGAGAGATGCACAGCTCGTAATTTGCTTATTGAGACCTTGGTTTCAGTCATAGCCTGGTCGCCAACTACAATAATAGAAGAAATTACGCATAGTCATTTATTTACTGTTATAGGTCAGTGTTAATAATGTAAACAAACACTTACCTTCAAGTAATTCTCCATATTTCTTATAGCTCTTATGTTTAGACTTTTTTCTCAACGAACTGAGTAGATTAGCCGTTTTCGTAGATTGGTGTCTCGCAATATAAAAGTTTTCTAGAAAAAAAAATATACTTATTGGAAATGTTATGCAACTCCTAAGTTATACATATATACCTAAGTATAGTGCAAGTATATATTCAATGTGGTTAATATTGCCCAAATTGAAGTATTCTTGATATTTAAAATAAAATTACCTGCACCAAGGCGGCCTAATAAAATCCTTCGGCAAAACGAACATTTTATTTCCGTATTTGACGTACTTTTTAGTGAATTGTTCGCAGGTAGCGAGACTCCATGAAAGGAACTCTGATATACATTCCTAGCAGACGCAAGTCGATGCATTGTCGCCAATTTAATTCAAAAATACAAGATTATTGTTTAACATGCCGAAATTTGTAAAACCACGTGAAAATTATAGGACAAATCGCAGAACCAAAATAATATTCTAGAGATGTCCAATAAACCGCATTTATGTCAAACTAACACAAATGTCAAACAGAACTTTTTTACGGTTTTCCAAAGTTTTCTATTTTTAGTCGATTTACTTAAGGGGGAAACGCTAAAGTAGCCCGCGAAATTCAAATTTTCTTACGTTTTTTGCAATTTGCTGATCAGTACCGTCAGTATTACGTTGCACGTTGATTAATATATAAATCGCGGCCGTAAGAAATATGTGTTTACAGAAATATAATCATTAAAGTCATCAACACAACTCTCTAAGTAAGACCACGTAAGTCCAAAGAATGATGATTTCATGAAACAGTTATTCTTTGGACTTACGTGGTCTTAGAGAGCTATGTTGATGACTTTAATGATTATAATTCTGTAAACACATACTTCTTACGGCCGCGATTTATATATTAATCAACGTACAACTTAATACTGACCAGCAAATTCCAAAAAACCTAAAAAAAAATTGAATTCGCGGGCTACCCTGGCGCTTTCGCCTTAAGAAAATGTTGCATATTACAAATAACTGTCAAACTACAAAATGTCAAAACAATTCGCCAACTTGTCAATTGTCATAATTTATTAACAATTTTTATTATAACAAATATATATCTGAATAATTACCTTATTTTTATAACAAAGCAAATGGTTACAAATCTGAATTCTTAATATGGAGGATAAAACATTCGTTTGTAAGTAGTTGAGCCAGTCGAAACATCATATTGGCGATTCCCATTATTTACTCAGGGATTTAATATATTTTGTGTGTTTTGTATGTTTTAGGGACGTCTGAACTCAATAGAAAATTGTTTCAACTTCGTTTCAAAAATGACTGGCTATTTAAAACTAAAAAGCAACCGTGGGGGTGAGTTTCTCATAAATGTTTCGTAGTTCTGGCTCTTGTTAGAGTCGGTTTTGATAACACTGATTGTTAATTAGAAAAGAAAGTTTGTGGTATATGTAGATTATCGTCGTCATAAAGATGACTAAGAGTAATCAGCCAAGCGACTAGATTCTGTTTTGAATTGTTTAGTTTCTTAGAATTGTAGAGTTGCTTGATCAATGGCTCTACTTTGTTTGACAAGCTTCCATCAGCATATTTACTTGTGTACAACTTATTTCATTCTCAATACAAAAAATTATAACAAAATGTATAGTCACAATCACCTTAGAATCTACTACTTATAAAATATTTGTACCATTCTTGATTAAGTTAAACCTAAATGTAAAAGTATATATGTAAGTATGTATCTAATTATCCATCTATTTTCACCATTGTTCTGTTTACAGGGAGTTTCACAAATTACTACTGGAAAATGGATTTCCCAGTGAAATGACTATAGACCATGTCAGAAAGAAATGGTCTTACACCTATGATGTAAGTAATACAACTAATTTCATGTAATCAAATAAATAGAATATCACACAAACAATTATTATGAAGTTTGGAATGTAATGAAGAACTCAATAGTATAAATTAAAAATCTAGTAAGATTAAAAGCTCAGCTGTCACTAATGAAGTAATGAGACACAAATTACTTTTTCTGTTTACTGAACTTAATAAGCTAACAGACAAAGAATTATGCTGTGTAATTATTTCAGATGTACAAAATAGCTAAGAAAACAAATAACAAGAGCTGGAAGTATTTCAAAGTGTTTGACAAACATTTTGGGAAAAATAAAATATTAGACAAATATGAATCATGTAAGTATCCATTCCAATAAGAATAAAAGTAATGATAACAAAACATGACTTCACCCATTCTTAAATAAATCCCCAACAGGAGCTTCTGTTAGAAGCTCTTAAAAAGTTGTAGAAATGGAAATTTAGCATGAAAACTGAATTTCAGAGAAATAGAGAGAACTTAAAATGTAGTCTTAGCTCTTCCCCTATTTTTTTTATACTTATGAGACAAAAACTAAAACTGCAGATAAGTCTTTTTCCAACTTTTATTGACTCTTCTCAAAACTACAACTTAACTTAAAAATACATGCGGTGATTGATTACAAGAGTGAATGATTGGAACCAACTTAAGAGGGAGTCCGAAACTCCATACATTTTAAGCTTAATGACGAGTACCTATGCCATGGTCTACTGTGTCAAAAGCCTTGCTGAAATCTGCTGCGGCTTATTTATTAATATAATTTCTTCTTGCAGGGAGTGATGAATGGCGACTAAAATTAATTATTTGTGTGTCAGAAGCTAAAGAAATGAAACTAGATTCTCTCACTGTGTGGAGGTAAAATAAGATAAACTACAACAACAGTATCACACTACACCACCACAACAACAACAAGACCACACTACACTACACCACACTGCAATAACACACACTACAACTTTAACATTACGCTTACTTGTGTGAAAAATATATATTAGGTACTAACTACTACTTAATTTTGCTATCGCTTTGCCAAAGTCTATCAAAAAACTCACCCTACCAAATAATATTAGTTTCAATATTGTATTTGCATTATGTAAATATTGATAGAGCAATTAAATACAAGGTGGCAACATCGACGCGCAAACTGTAACCATGAATTCAGCACTTGGCTCTAGACCCCTAGGCATAGAAACTTTACATGGTTATCAAAAAAAAAAAATCTGCTGTTTCATAGAAAAGTGCTAGGCATAGAAACTTATTATCGGTTATCAAAAAAAAAAAATCTGCTGTTTCATAGAAAAGTGCTAGGCATAGAAACTTATTATCGGTTATCAAAAAAAAAAAATCTGCTGTTTCATAGAAAAGTGCTAGGCATAGAAACTTTTCATCGTTTATCAAAAAAAATCTGCTGTTTCATAGAAAAGTGCTAGGCATAGAAACATTTCTTCGGTTATCAAAACAAAAATATGCTGTTTCATAGAAAAGTGCTAGGCATAGAAACTTTTCATTGGTTATCAAAAAAAAAAAAATGCTGTTTCATAGAAAAGTGCTAGGCATAGAAACTATTCATCGGTTATAAAAAAAAAAATCTGCTGTTTCATAGAAAAGTGCTAGGCATAGAAACATTTCTTCGGTTATCAAAACAAAAAAAATCTGCTGTTTCACAGAAAAGTGCTAGGTATAGAAACTTTTCATTGGTTATCAAAAAAAAAAAATGCTGTTTCATAGAAAAGTGCTAGGCATTAAAAACTTTCATCGGTTATCAAAAAAAAAAAATCTGCTGTTTCATAGAAAAGTGCTAGGCATAGAAACTATATATGGGTGATCAAAAAAAAAAAAAATCTGCTGTTTCTTAGCAAAGTACTAGGCATAGAAACTTTTCTAAGGTTATCAAAAAAAAATTTGCTGTTTTATAGTAAAGTGCTAGGCATAGAAACTTATCATAGGTTATCAAAAAAAAAATCTGCTGTTTCATAGAAAAGTGCAATACCTATGCGGTCAAAATGTAAGGAACAGATTTTTTTTTTTATAGCTTGGCTTATGTTTGGAATCAATTACTGAATCCATAGTTACAGTTTTCGCATTGATGTCCCTGCCATCCTACATATGCCAATAGTATCTAAAATTATAGTAATGCCCTAGGTAGAGTGCTTTTGTTACTTCACACACAACAAAGACTGGTGAAATCTTTTCTGGAAAAAACACCAATGATTTTTTTTCAGAGCCGTTGAAAGAGCCATGCGGTATCAGGACCTGCCTTTAGACTGCTGTGTTCAAGACATGAAAGGATTGTGGCACCATATGAGAACTACTTTTAATGTAAGTTCATTTCTATTATAATATTAACTAGCTTCCGCCCACGGCTTTGCCCGCGTGGTTTGTATTTTCAAATTCTTTATTTAAAAATTCAACAAAAAAAAAGTTAGTTTAAAATTCATCAAAATTGGTCCAGCCGTTTCGGTGATTAGCCGAAAAATCCAGATAGACAGAAAATATTAAAAAAAAATTTTTTTGCAAATGCTCCCATATGCATTTAGTAAAAAGCTGTTATTTTGACATTACAAACAGACAGTTCAATTTTATTTATTTGTATAATAATACTTTATTTTCAGACCATGGTGTCCATTTTGTTAGTAATAATGTTCAAATGCAATGCAATGTATAAATTAATTTAAGTGAATTTCTGTTTATGAACCAGCCACCCAGTTTGTGTACTAAACATTGATTAATTTTTTCAATACAATATTTGTGAACCGAATATTTTTCTTAACTCAAATCGATCGATCAGTTTTAAAAGAAAATAAATTAAATTACCTTAAAAAGTTCTATTGAAAGGTGTCTCTTGTATATTTTAACTTGTTACAGAGAAAACATCGCATGAAAATAAAGAAGGGCTCAGAGCAAAGCGAGTGGCCGCTGTACGATGCTATGTTGAACTATATTAAGAAGTACGAACCTGATAATTTGGCTTCCTTAGACGCACATGCTCCCTGCGGTCATAGAATAAAAGGCTCTTCCAGGTATTCCAAGCACAGCAAAAAGAATAATGATAACAATGACGACGAAAATGAAAATGAGTTTCATTGTGAGTTTGTATTTTATTTTGTTACCGTGACCATATTACTTACCATTTTAATGTGTGATAATTCTTATAGACTGGGCGTAATTTAAATAACTCATTACATAATGCGTGCTACACACTTGTTGGGGTCAGTATGATTCGGCACAGCCGAACGGCAAAATATAAGTATACCTATTCGATTTTGCCGCCCAGCCGTGCCAAATCAAGCCGACCCGAACAAGTATGTAGCACGTAGCAGACCTTAAACTTTAAGGACTGGGGCTTAAAGCCTACAAAAATCCAACCTATAAGAATTTTCCTTGTTGAAGATTTTTTTTTTTTCTGGAACAACAACAAAATGTCATGAAAGAAATTCCCTAACTTAAAACAAAAATTAGCTAAAGGTCATTATTTGGGGAAAACCTCAACAATACCTCACCGAGTTATAAGTGAAAATTACTTCGTTTAACTAAAAATATTTGAAGTAATTTTGTTTTTTCCTGCAGGGTCTAAAGATATCACGGAATCATTCATTCAGATCAGGTTGCAGCATGACTGGCTGTTTAGACAGAAGAAATGGGCGTGGAAGTATGATAATCATTGTACACTTACATTGAACGTTCTTATTTGTCTTAGTCGATATCTTTTTAATCCTTTGGGAAAATAATAACTGAATACTTGGACCATACACTCCAGTAAATATTAAAAAAAACTACGGCAAAAGATAAATAAGTAGAATATTACAGCCTTTTTTTATGTTACTGCTACATACACGTGAACAGAACATTGGTCCTTGAGGGACACCTACGTGAATGGAGTGACAGAAACGCAATTGCGACCTCCAAATTTCAGAGGGAGGATAAGTTAGGCAAAATGTTTATAATGGCAGACGCGAGACGGTTTCCTACTTCGATGTAATATGTTTTAAACCTTGCATTATCGTGCTTAACTTTGTCAAAAGCTTTGGACACGTCAGTATAAAAGCATTTCACTTGCTGATCGGCTGACCAACAAACTGTACAATTTGATACAGGAATATAATACTGGTTAATTGTTTTATCTCTGTCTGTGTGTGTGTGTGTGTAGATTTGTTAACATAGCAACCTTTGTTTAAAAAACATGATAGCAAATCGAGCAACATTATTTTCATTGACGTTTTATATTTACTGGAGTGTGCTACATCAAATAAATTGTAGTACTTAAATATGTTCTAAATTAATTTATTTCATATTTCAAATAGCGAGATGTTAAAGATCATGATAGAAGAAAACGGATTTCCTAAAACGTTAACATCAAGGGAATTGGGAAGGAAATGGGCGGCGACGTATTCAGTAAGTGCTCTTATATTATACTATTCTACAGTACCCGAGCTAACAGCATCAAACACGTACACTCAAAAAAAAAAAAAAACATTAAAACTAGATGAGGTCGGTGTTTCCTATCCGACAACTCTGAGAAGGGCCCCGAAAAATTTAGAGGCCACAGTTTAAAACTCTAGAAAATGTGGATTACAACAGTTATAAAGTGACAGTCACATAGGGCACAGGTATAAGATAATGCTCTACTAAGGCGAACTTTTCCCAACACTCGAGGGGTCATATTTACAGCCGGGTACTGTACAAGGCCTTTAGAATATAGAGTAGTAGTAAATACTGTTTCTTTTTCTACCAGGAGTATCAGAAAGCGAAGGCAACTAACAATAAAACATGGGTATACCACAATTTGTTTGAACTGTATTTGGGTGAATCATCCAATCTCAGTCTGAATCCTCTCGTTGATTGTAAGTATCAATAACACTTCGTCTTGTCCAGTTACATTTACTTTTAATGCTTGACTTCAAACAGGTATTTCAGCAACGGTTCATTAATTAGGTAATTGTCGTAATGTTTAATTTAAAACCGAACTGTATACATAATTCCGAATTAATGCTATCTCTCTTAAATCTTCCCCGATTTTTATCAATATTCATTTTAATTCATTCCAAGTTTTACATTGTAAAGTTTCCTTGTTTTTAAAGGGCATGAAGAATGGGTGTTCAACTTCATCAGCGCCCGGACAGAGTTAGAGAATACATTTAAGACATTCAAGGACCCACTCAGTGGTTGGCGGTAAGTAACAACACATTAGTCATTCTTACCAAATGGTTTTAATTGTAAATATGTAATTTATAATATTTGTTTTAATTATGTTATTTAGCGAGGTCGAAAAGAATTTACGGAGTATCGGAATACCACTGGATCACAGTTTGTTAGACCTGCAAGAAATCTGGATTCATTTGTTAAAAACATTTAGGGTACGTTCTTTGTTAATCTAAAATATGTTGTAATTGTGTATAATTTATTCATAGCCAACATTCAATATTTCATGTATTATTACTTTCTTTGTAGTGGAAAACGAAATTCGCAAACAAAGGCATTTTAAACGAGCAATGGCCTTATTTCGAGGCTATGGCCCGTTATTCCGAAATTCAAGAAAAGAACTCAATAAAAAAACAAAAGATTACGGAAATAGAAGAGAACAACGATCATTACGCTGACGTCACAAACGACGATGATTACGAAGATGACATGAAGTTAATGGACCTTAAACACAGGCTAGAGCTTCAGGTGAAACCTAAGTCTGAAGTAGAAGAGTCTGATAGATGCAGGTCGTGCTCCAACCTAGCAGCTTGTGTGGATATATTTGAACAAAGAGATGGCGACGAATTTGATGTGGCTTACAAGCTGAAACTTATCGGCGGAGTTGAGGTAAGGTATCTAATATTGTATAAAGTTTATTGTTTATCAGCCGAAACAATGGAATCAATATAGTACTTATTGTTTTGTATTTGCCCTAGGTGGAGAAAACTGACAATTTACCTACACACATATGTATGACTTGTCTCCAAGAATTAGAAAACGCATACAAATTCAGACGAAAATGTCAGGACGTCGATAAAATGTTCCGTTGTTCACCGCGACATATCAAAGTCGAAGTTATCGATAAACACGATATAAACGAGGTACCACTCGACGCCACTAAAGAAGACCACGATAGTCATGATGCAGATGAACTATTAGTCACATATGAGCAAGAAATGGGTGAAGCAGCCGAAGCAACTCAAGAAAATTATGCAAAACCTAAAATAAAGAAAGAGAGAGTTATGAGAAAGAAGAAAAAAGTTCGAAGATACGACTACTGGAAAATTTGCGAAGTGTGCGGGAAACATACGAGAAATCTCGTGAGTCATCTAGACACACACTCTACTGACAAACTTTACTCGTGTGACGTGTGCGACAAAAAGTTCAAATTCAAAAGTGGCTTGATTATACATAAATCCATCCACGATCCTACGCCGAGAAAGACGTGTGAGGTTTGTGGAAAGACTTTTCATATCTTGGCTCAGTATAGAAGACATTTTGTCTATCATGCTAACGAGAGAAAATATGGATGTGACACGTGTGGGAAAAGATTTAATACTTTAGATATATTAAGAGTTCATCACCGAACACATACAGACGAAAGACCGTTCAGTTGTCAAGAGTGTGGCAAAACGTTCAGAACGGCCGGCTGCGTCAGTAGACATAAGAGGATTGTACATAGAAATGTTAAAAAAGTTCAATAAAATCTATGTTGGAAGAGGCCTTGATTGTTTGATTCGATCTTTCGACCTTTTATCGACAAGTAATTCTCACACATAGTTAATTTCTTTGAAGTGACTTCACTACTATTAATGACACTTATTTACAAACTGTAAACAAAATAAGATGATTATATAGTGTTGTGCGAGGTAGTTAATCTGCAGCATCAAACTGTGCTAAAACAATATAAGCGCATGCTTCAAAGATAGCGCCTGGCGCCACCACTGTTGACTTAACCGAAATTAAGAGAGCAATGTCCTAGCTAATTAACCTGCTGTTTGTGATGGTCTCGTCAAGTTCGCTAAGAACTTCAATAAGGCTTTATGAATATAGTTTACACGTAAGAGATTAACAAACTGCCTGTATCTGTACACATACTGATAGTGTCCAAAAATACAGGCCTCTCAACCCTTGGAATGTTGATCGAAATAATACATCAATAAGTGATTATAAGCAGGCGCATTGGACATTGACGGGCCTGCACCGGCGCCGGCGCAGCTCTATAAAGTTCATCGTCAGTTCGCAGCAGCCACCGCGCGCGGACGCCGTCTCGCACTCGAGCTAATTTAGAATCTTCGCCGCGCACGTCAGTGCTACACTAAAAAGAACAAAGGGTGCTTCCTAGTTTAATTTAGAATTAAAAGGGCGACATGGCGATATACAGCCCGGTAAGTTTATTTTCTATTATTTTTTGGTGTTGTCTTTTTAGTTAAGTTGAGATTATAATAACCACTTATTTAAACGTGTCGTATATGATTACCATTTTAATGAGATGCTATAATAAAATGTTGCAGTGTGGATAGTCTTTCATAGGCATCGGTTAATTAACCACATTCTTTCTTCCATGCTTGGGAATATTTTTTAGACTTCCTACATCCTGAGGCTTTATTTTAATTCAAGATATCCGGTAAACTTAACAGCAAGTTTAATGTTTTAAATTATATGTCCAACAGCAACATTTTGTATTTACATTAAAGATGTCACGCTATTAAATGATGCAGAAACCAATAATTTGCTGAGGAAGTAACATTACGTAAGGAAGTTCAATAGGAGCTTGACCAAACTAAAGGACATTAAACACAATCTTTGATAGAGTGCTACAATGGCAGTCAAATTATTTCTTATTAATTAGCAACCTACATGGTAATTAGAATTCTTAAATGATTAAAAAAGGAATACAACTGCAAATAATCCAGATCCTAATTAGGTAAGATTGATTGTTATTTTAAATTAATCAGAATCTGACATTCGGGTCAATGGAATTAAGTCACACATTATTGGAGCAAAGACTCACTTATCAATGTAATTACTAGAAAAACAACAAAGTCGGTGTATTCATACATAACATTAAGATTAATAACATAGCTTTATTCTCCGTAATGGGCTGCGTCAGATTGTTTCCACCAAACACTTGTGACATTATTGCCCAGTAGCCGTCAATACCAAAGTTTATTGCCCTAAGGTGTTGCATTAACGCGTGCTTTTCGCACCTTCTCAAGTACGTTTTGCGCACGCGCATATATAACGAGCAGTTTGTTCTGTGACAACGATAATTGCACCAAATATGGTGTTTTGTTGCTTTAAGTAGGTATTTCTTTATGGGTCTGTCCCGTTTGTTTGTGGTTGTGCAATAAATATGACCGAGACGTTAAAGTTTCAAAGTGCGCGCTTAGAGCCAGTTGTTTTTGTTCAGATAAAGTTTTGTGTCATTAACACAAACTGAATTGCGTTGTAGGTAGGTACTTAACTTCATAAGTATACGAGTATATTAAATAAATGTTATAAACAAAAAAAAAACTTCTAATGGTTTTATCTGTACTTGTAAACAAAAAAAAATAATAACAAGATAATACATTTTAGACAAAAGATAGAAAACTGGCGTATTTTTCCAAAGCAATGGTGCCGATTCTGTTGATGACAAACTAAACTAAATTTAAGTTCAGTGCAGCTTTTCTTTCTATTTCATTAAGAAAAGGACAGAAGATAATTTTTAGTTTAGTCCTGTCAAATTAATCAGCGCGTGACGTAAATTGACGTAATTTTAGTAGGCAAGTTTTTAATCACCTCTAAACATGTATATCGTAGTGTCAGGTGCTAATTAATTTAATAGGACTAACGTAAATTTATCTTCTGTCCTTTTTTTTTAATGAAATAGAAAGAAAAAGATGCACTGAACTTAAATTTAGTTTAGTTTATGAATAAGGGAATCGGCACCAATCTCGTCCAAACTCAAACTAAAACTAACTGCTAATCACCTTAGATAAATAAAGGAATACTTAGGTGTTACAGTTACAAAGATGCGCCGCGGCGAATGTGTGACACATTAGATAGTAGTCACTACGCTGAATAGAGCACTCAAGGCATATACAAAGTTGATACGACAGAGGGGCTTTCCTTTAAACTGCCTATACTAGATACCATTTTCAAGCTCTGTACCAAAAATCAATTAAATAGGAGCAGTAGTTTAGTCACAAATGATTTTTGAAGTTTTTGCTACGTTTGAACACGATGTATATTTCCTAACAGCTGATTATCTCATACGCATAGGTCATGCACCTTAAAACGATAATCTGAGTATAAGATACATTGTTGCCGCACAAGTACAACCAAATATTTCACGAAGCAATAAATACACACACACTTGCACTTT
This sequence comes from Luperina testacea, assembly GCA_927399505.1. Classification (NCBI taxonomy): domain Eukaryota; kingdom Metazoa; phylum Arthropoda; class Insecta; order Lepidoptera; family Noctuidae; genus Luperina; species Luperina testacea. Next base: position 5,389,914 of record OV656774.1, read on the forward strand.
CACTATGAGAGTGACAACCATAGCAAAACCCCCGCGCCTTTTTCCCGCGCGTAAAAGGAATAGAAATAGGTCAGTGTGTTGCTATTGCATCCTAGATCCTTGCGAATTTGCTAAAAAACTTGTTCTTTCAGTGGACAGTGCGCACGCGTCATCCATTCGGGACGTACGTTACGTAACACGGGAGCCCCGCCGCCGCCCCGTTATGTTTTGTCGAACTCGCTGACAATAATTGTGATTTTGTTTTGTTATTGTGATAGACACTAAATAAGTTTAATACAGTATTTCTTTTTTTATTGTGACAGGATACGTAACTTGGGAATTTTATTATTTAGTGATAGTGTTTTTTTTTGTGATTGACTGTTTTTATTGTGATAGGATACGTAATTAAACGTTGGTTGTGTGTGTGTGTAATAATTAAAGTGTTCAGCAATGCCTCGTGTAACTTACACGGCGTCAGAATACACTTAAGTACTTACATGATTTTAATTTACGGTGAATGCCGTGGAAACGCAGATTTACCTCTGCGAACATACCGAGAAAGGTATGGTGACCGGCGCAATAGCCCTAGGAACGCCGGCACCATACAATTGGCAGTACAAAGATTACGGGAATTAAAGTGCTTAGCGACGGACAGTGATTTAATTAGAAAAATAAATAACAATATTCTCCGTCTGTATAATTTGTGCATTAATTGAATCGAGGACACATCGAGAATTTAAAAATTTTGTGTTTTTGTGTGTGCGCGTACTTTACAACCTTACCTAACATAAAAGCCGGCGCGCGGCGCGAGCGGACTAAACCGCCCGCCCCCCGCGCCCCCGCCAAGAGAGATAACACACACGCACACGCGCTCCTGCGCGTCTTTGTTACCTAGGCATCTAAGGTCAGTCAAATTTATTTATAAAGGGTGGTTGCGTTTCACTCTGACTTTAAGCTATTTAGTTTGTTTGAAAAAAAAAAATCTCATTTTTGGCGCTTTCTATTTTTGTACTGTATCGAATTAATACTATACACGTATAGTATACGTAGTGTAATTTAATGCCCCTCTGTCATATCAACTCTGTATATCAATGACTCAAGGTAAAAATAAAGAGTTCATCTTTAACTCTTGATTAGTGACTTTTGCGGAAAACTCACCCCCCATTAATTTACCAACCCTACCCCCAACGATGGACCATTCAACGAAGGGGTATGTTCAGTAAAAATAAATTTGGACAATCAGAAATGAATCTGTAAAGTTTTGTTCATTCTTAAGCAGACTGATTTTCTATTTCGGCGCAGGCAGTTTCTTCTAGTCTTCCTAAGAGGGAAACTGACGAATATCTGACAAAATTGTCAAAAATCCGTGACAAATAACTGCACTGTCAGTGTCACGACTATGCTGGTTGGCAGGACAGGCTAATGAATTACATAGCTTGTGGAAAGCTTTGTCCGTCTGCATGACTTGCCTGGATCCCGGCCAAGGTCTCACACGCCGTTTCAGAGCTTAGACTCCTTTCGCTTTGTGACATGTTTACTCTAAAATAAGATTACCTAACGTAAGTACCTATAGGTGCGGTTGTGACTTTGACTAATTTTAGATTTCTATTTTTCCTAAGATTTTTCGCTTCACACTACATCAAAGTTCAAAGGTTTTGCAAGGCCAAAGCTACGGGTCAAGGGGTTAATGATAATATTAGGTCCTATATTTTTTCAGCATTTAAATCTAAGACTATGGATATATAATACTCAGAGAAACAGTCCTGATTTAGGTTTACATATATAATAATGTGGTTATAAATTTCGGTGATATAGGGATCAATTTAACCTATGTACTTCTGAACAAAAAACCTACCCTCTCTTCTCAGGACTCAGTAGTCCGACAAAAAGTGATTGCCGTTAAATTAACGTGAAAGTGACGAGTCATGAAGTTCAAAAAGTGTGAATCTTTAAATTGACGCGTGATATTAATTAATCACGAAGAAAAAGTGTATCCTGCTACTTTCAAGTTTACGAGTCTGAGAGGACTATAATGTACCTACTAACTAAGCAATTGATTAACGGGGTAACTGTAGATTAAAGTTTCCATTAACGACATCATAGCTAAATAATAACAGCCGCACAGGTCGATCGATCAGGTTAAGCTACGGGTGACCATCTGTACATACCATGACCCCTGTCTTGGAAAGCACGTTAAGCAGTTGGTCCTGGCTGTCATTCGTGGATCTTTGACAGTCGTTACCGGTAGTCAGAAGCCCCGAAAGTCTGACAACCAGTCTTACCAAGGGGTATCGTATTACCCAATAACTGGGTTGTGGAGCTGCCTATGTGACATACTACCTATCTGACAAAGTCACTCCATGTAAAATACTGGTATTCAGCTGCATCCGTTAGACTGGAAGCCGACCCCAACATAGTTGGGAAAAGGCTAGGCAGATGATGCAACGACATTATATTTTGTATTATCGCTGAAATTACAATCCCGCACGCGCTATAATCACTTCATCACGTCATGATAATCACGATACTACCTTCTTCAAACCGAGCATCCCCTACCTACCAGGATCAGCCAGTTCATATGCTCATTAACAAGTTCGTAAGACCACTTTAATCAAGTATTGTAATAACATGAAATTCTGCATATACCGAAAGGGAGAAAAGTTTGAAGATTAAGGATTAAATCTAGTAAAATTAAATGCGATGTAATTATGAGTGATAAACTGAGCAAACCGTGTTTAGATATAAACTATGGTTAATTGCCTTACGTACTTGCATATTTGAGCTGCAATTAGTACCTACATCGTAAGTTCATCTGCTTGGTCTTGCATAAAAAGTAGGTACCTAACATACCCAGTGATAGAGATTTTTTATCAAGTTACTTAGTATGTGTGCCGTCCATAGAAATATCCCGTCGGTCTGTGAGAGTGAAGGAAGAGGGAGTGCACCTGTGTCTACCTACGCACACACTTGTGCACTATAATATCTCCTGCGCCGAAGACTATGCTCGATTGAAAAGGGATGGGCATGGCTATTACATTTGAGAAGACCCCTGCCCTTCTAACTAGGAAAATCCTGTATCTTGAAGGAGTTTACTTTTACGGGATTGACACGTTTTACAAAATATTCATAACTGCGTAATAATTCTGATGCTAACCATACATATTTCCACTTTTCCACACACCAATCGTCAACTTCTCTCCCTACATTGTAGCCAGGCTTGGCTCTTAAGACCACATCAATCAATTCTTGTATCTTCTTTATTCATCTATATGTCAAAACTATTTAACCAATAACCAAAATCGATGGCAATCAATAACTTTCACTGGTTACGACCATCAATAAATTGCCTCATGGTTCCCAATACATCATGCGATCAAACTGCATTAGAACGATGAAAAATGATTATTAAATTGATCAGTTACGACATCCCACAGTTGCACTGACATGATTGAAGATCTATTGGCCAAAATTATTAGAACCCCCATAACGAGTTGAGGGCATAGAACCAAAGGTCTCGAGTAATTGATCTTCCAATAGAAAACTCTTGAACAGCTGTGTCCCTAATCTTAATGCACGCAACAGGTTCATATTGAGTCCACGTCTCGAATGTAATTCATTGAAATGTAATAGACAGATACAGCAATATTGTAGGTACTCTTATTGGGTCAAGTTAATGGTAAATAATACCTATTTGCTTGGTAGATGACTATTTAATGTTGAATGAATGTGTTGACTGCCTCGATTTATCTCCTATTGCTAACGTCGTTTCGCGGTAGATACGTGCTTGTTGTTATCTTGTTAATATTTTCCCGTGAGAATTTAGTATGTATCTTTAATAGCTATACAAAGCTGTGTGCTTCAGGACTGCTTCTTCATTAAGCGTTTTCTTGGTCAATCTATACTACCTATAATAATAAAGCTGAAGAGTTTATTTGTTTTTTGGAATTATAATAATAATTATATTAAATAAAAAATATAAGTATATCTGGAACTACCAGACGGATTTGAAGAATTCTTTTTGCATTTCCTAGCCCAATTCTTGAGGAATATACGATATAGGCTATTTAACATCACGCTAGGTCCCTTAGGAGACGAGCAAAAAGAAAAAGTCACAAATCAAGTAAAAGCGAAATCGAAGTAATAGCACCGGCAAGCTATGTGATGCGACAGGATGGGTCGGGGGAACAAGAAATTTCACGCGGACGAAGTCACAGGCAGAAGCTAGTGATCGTCAATTCCAAAGGTTTTTAAGAAATGAATGGTGTTTAGTAAACATCTGATTTACGTGTTATTTATTCAGATTAGACAGTTGAAGTCGACTTTCGCCCGAAGTTCGTAAAGTGGTCTCGTTAGTGGATAGGTACGTGCTCAGGAATCCATTTCCGTTCATTCTTCTCTTAATTTAATAGCCTAGGCACAGTATAAATAAAGACATATATTTATACTGTGGCCTAGGTCTCAAAGCACTCGTGCCTTTGTATGAACGAGAGTTTATAGCTTTCAGTATTGAGATGTGTATATACCTACTTAGCTTCCAAAGTGACTATAGTAGAGGGTGGTAAGTAATTATAGATGCATCTTAAGTCATAATTTTGTGAGTGATCATCTGTAGGTATAGGTGTGGTATAGGTAGGTAAATCAATCAGTTTGTACCTGTTTTTTACATTTCTATGGTTTTTACGTACCTATGCATAATCTATAACCGGGACACAGGCCTCTCTTCGAGAGGGAGTGGGCTGTAATTTACCATGCGGGCCCAGTGTGGGTTGGTAGATGTGACATGTTTTATATAATTTCTCGTTCTAAACAATGCCGGTTTCCTCACGAAGTTTTCATTCACCGTTTTGAGAGCAGTGGTGATTAAATTATTTACACAAAGCGCCTGCCTGGGGTCGAACCCACGACTTACAACTCGTAAGTCGGGGTCGATACCACTGGGCCACCACTGCTCTTACCTGCCCTATACGTAGGTAGGCTATATGCGTAAATACACTAGGTAATCTGCGTTCGCGATTTATTTGCCAAAAATGTAAACAAATATGAATTAATGGAAAAATAACTTTAATTCCTACACAATAAAGTTCAGTTCACGCTACAACTTCAAATATTTTTATAATTTTTTCAATAGTGCTAGTCACTCTGATATCAACTTAATTTTCATTGAAATAAAGTTAATATTTGTTTAACTTAAAATAGTGTGGGGGTGTACAGCACTTCGCACTTTTACTATAGGTACCTCAGGTTATGTTAATAAATCAACATGTTGAGGATTGTTATTTCATAGTAGTTATCATCTTGGAAAGTATTTTTTCTACCTATGTTATATGAGATGTAACATAAGATCGCTGCTTATTACACAGACACACTACTAAGTATTAACGCTAACTAAGCCTCAGTTGTTAAATATTTATTGCTCATTAAGTAAAGTATTTAGATGAGCTACGCATCTATTTAAATTGTAAATACCTTCTTGAATACCAAAAAGCTCGTAAACAATTTACTGTGGGTAGTAAAATATTTCACATCACATAATGTAGAAAAGGTAAGATTAATTAAATTAGCTCTGGATATATGTAAATCTGGCTCTCCCAAATCAGTCAACGGCAGGCAATCACGCTGGGCAGAAGATTTGATGGCCGCTGCTGCTGTCTATCCCCAAGATTAGCATAGTCAGCCTTTAATGTTCCCAATGCTCCACTCTTTTGAGAGGGAGTAAGCCATAAACCACAGCACACCGTCCGATCAGGCCCTTGCTGGACGGCGCGTACGTGTTCCACGTACGCCTCCAAGAGATGTCAGCATCAACCGAAGGGGCCCATCAGGGCCGAAGCCTGCCGGACCAGCGGGATTGTCCGAAAGGGTTACCGCTGGCCCGGAACATAAAGGGCTAAAGAAGGAACACGGGTGGGTTTTAGTTAGTAAGAGTCTGATGACACTCCCTTTCGCTCCACCCAGAGCGGGAGGAGTCATTTGATGATTTCCCATCCTGAAAAAGAAAAGCCATAAACCACCACGCGGGCCCAGTGCGGTTGATGGATGTCACACTCACATGTCTTCAAATTTTTGGTTCTAAGTCATGCCGGTTTCCTCACGATGTGTTCCAGTGAGAGTACTGGTATCGCCCCAATGGTATTCCCAAGATTGACACCTGCAAACGTTAGGGCGGTCTCCAAAATAGTTAAGGTAGGATCTACGCTATTTGTCGCACACAGGAGCTGAGGGCTACCTACATGCATCAAATTCCTAATTCGAAGTGGGGCTACTAGGGCATGTGGGGTATCATATGAAAGAGCGCAGTTTGCTTGCGAACACTAGGCAACCCCGCCGCCTTCACCCCCGTCCCCACCTAAGGCGCGGCCAACTAGTTCCACGCGGACTATACTTAATATGAATAGGCAGTAAAGATCTCTAAGTAGTGCTTAAGTCCTTATAATGCACCCGCTGTTAAATCTCAACGGCTCTCGGTCAGTGCCGGTGCCGGAACTTATTAGCGCCGCCGTATGCGTTCATTCACGAGTTGCATATACTTACATAGCAATAGCATGTATATTTTTAGCACCGCGTGCAGTGACTCCTACTTAGCTTCCTATAAGTCTACACTATGCTTACATTCAGTTTCTGCGATTAATGAACAACGTAAATGATGTAATTTAAAGTTAATAAATAAGCACAAAACGATCTTCCCATAAAACTTTTGTTTGGGCAATGCGCAATGGCCTACTGGTGGCTGGCTTCTGGCTTATATGCATGGTTGCGTCTCAGAGTTACAGCAGTGACGTACCTACTGCCTCTACAATACCATCCTGCGGATAGTACCTTCAGCACCACCGGTGAACGCGAAATCTCCACGAGATGACAGGACACAGGATATAATCTTCCTGCAATAATCAACAAATTATAACACACAAATAGTCTGACGTTTCGGTCGCAAGCGCTAGGTACTGCTGAGCATGACGTCCTGGGTTTGATTCCCGGGTATGTCAGTTGTTATTGGGTTTTTTTTTTTGAGAACTAGCAGCGCCCCGCAGTTTCACCCGCATAAGTGTGGATCCCGTGGGAATATCGGGATAAAAACTATCCTACGTCCTTTCCCGGGACTCAAACTATCTTTATACCAAATTTTATCTAAAATCGGTTCAGCGGTTTAAGCGTGAAGAGGTAACAGACAGACAGACACTTTCGCATTTATAATATTAGTATGCCTTTCTCAGTCTGGATTTGTACCTGATTGAAGGCAACAGGCTCGCCCCCTATTAAATGGGGCTTAAACATTATCTCCTGGCGAAATGTAGGTGTACATACACCTCTGCCCATACCTTTGGGGAATGCAAGCGTAAAGATATCTAGCATTTTGATACCTACTGATTTGTGAGTTGAATAAAGGTTAACACCAGCAGTGCGATTCTGTAACCATCTCACCGTGAAAACTTAGGTGAAGTGAGCGTGGAGTGAGCTGTCAATAGTGTCAATTCCTAGCAAAAACAAACTCACATCATCTAAGTTTTCACGGTGAGATTTTTACAGAATCGACCGGCAGCACCATTGCTCTCAACACATAAATATTCAGCTGAACAGTTTTATGGTGCGGTAACAGTTTAACTTATGCCTCGTCGCCTCTTGAAACCGATAGAAAGTGAATTCACAAATTCACACCTCTATATATAGTTAACTGCTGGAAACTTGGATTGGTTTCACATTTCATCTACACGCCCACCTATCTTCGTAGGTGAAACATGAAAATGTTGTCATTGTTTGTTGTCTTAACTCAAGTCTGGCAGTGGACTTACCGACGAGAAACTTAGCTACATGTGGTGCTCTTGTCATTCTCTTCTTCGGGTGCTAGGGAAAAATTATCCAGAGAAAGGGCAGCAACGCGTCCTCCTGACAGTTTCTTCTCGTATCACAAACGTTGTTCAGGGTGCTTAGGGAGAAAAGATGAAATTTGGTATAGAGATAGTTTGAGTCTCGGGAAAGGACATAGTATACTTAGTTTTTATCCCGATATTCCCACGGGATCGACACTTATGCGGGTGAAACCGCGGGGCGCTGCTAGTGATCTATATAATATGGACAAACTCTCCTGTTTCTTTATGTAGAGTAGTATCGACTAGTGGTAGTAACTCGAAAAATAGATAACGTGTGGATGCGGTAAGCAAGATAATCAATGTGACGTCATCATAAAAGGGTCATATTATCGCGACCTCACGCTTAATTAATTAGGTATTCACTTGTAAATCATATTTCACATTGCGATTTGCGACACGGTTATAATGTACCTATAGGGTGGGAATGTGGGATTTATAGCAGGTGTTATTGGTCTGTAACGTGCTGTGACCGTGAAATAAGCAAGTTGTACCTATCGGGGATGCTAAAGACGGAATGGCCCTTACGGTCAAGGACGGAATGGCCCCCGCGGTCAAGTTCATTCGTTATACCTACCTACTATTTGGTAAAATGACCTATCGATCGCAGTCCAATGCTTGGGTTTACTGTGATTTCAAGGGCTTGGTTCTTCAGATTGCAAAACTTTTTTTTTTCTATTTGCCATCCAAAAATGACTGAATGAAATGAATGAATTTAATCGGTCCATTAGATGCGGAGCAAATTGGCTGTGACAGACGGACGGACAGGCACACGACACGAGTGATCCTATTATAAGGGTTCCGTTTTTTTCTTTTGAGCTACGGAACCCTAAAAGTTGCATAATAAAAGCAAACACATTATTCTGCAATAAAAATCCATATTGTAATGGATTCCTTTTACGTAATCCACCATGAGCTCAGACATTTCTTTAACATAAATCAAGAAGCTGTCCGATTAAAACGATGTGTTGAATAAAGCTCCATACGAAGTGAGCTCATCATAGCTCACGCAGTCACGACTGGTTTTGTCATAGTTAATATTCAAGTTATTAAGTTGCGCTTGTCCCCAGAGAATATGGTGGTTCGCCGTGGCGTTGCTGTTGTGGGCCCCCCACACACACTGTCGAGAATTCACGTAAGTATACAGTAGTACAGTTGAACAAGTATTTGATTATACAAGCAGCTCTCTATCTATTCTATTTTTATTAAATGGCAAGCAAAGCCGTTGTCGATCATTCTGCCAATGTCTAAAGTGAATTGGAAAAACAAGTGTGCATGTGCATGTAAAATAAAAAGTAAAAACAACAACTGAAGACACGTGTAAAATTCTACGATTGATACAGTTAAACATAATGTATTTGTAGATCTTGTTAGGTCAGCTATATTTTTATTTACCGCAATTCTGCCAATGTCAGGGTATGGAGAAACATGAGACGAAAAATAAAACCCCGGGAGATACAATTTTTGCTATATTTATTTTTAAGTAATAAAAAATTGCACGCATCTTACTGATTAATGTTGCGACTCTGCAGACAGAGTAGATAAGTGGCCAGTAGTCAATTCTATTTTACGCCAGTACTCTCTTAAGTAGATAGGTACCTAGGTATGATATGACATATTATGCTTAAAAAGTTCTCCTTCGCACACGATAACAATGAATATAGGCAGTGGAAAGATGAATATTTTTGCCTGTATAGCAAATCATCAGTTCGACTATACCTACATAATAATAAGTGCTGTGTTCAGCTATGTTACATTTCTATTTGAACCACCACAAAGGCTTAATGCAGCTCGTATTGAATGCAGTATTCATGCGAGGAGGCAGTCGCATTGCAGTGTTTGCTGAATTATTTAAAATCACACCCACATTAGTTGAGACTGTCGTAAGACAAGGAAAAGTTCTATCCTTTGTGGTATATAATATATAACACACAAAGGATCCCATACACGGATTTAAGAAAGAATCCCAGATGGTAATATGGCTGTCTAAAAACATTTTCTTGGTGATCTGTTTACCTACTATCTCAGCGGTCAATGGAACACAACATAAATTTTTACAGGCCGTTAATATTTAGGTGGTCATGCTAAACTGAAAAAGTCGTAAAATTAACAGACGCGAAACTGTTTACGGGGCAATAATCGAAATTTTGCACAAACCTGAGGTTTTAGTATTTGAACTCATTTTGTGAGTACAGCCAGCAAAAGACTTCCAACCTCGGATTCCTAAGAACTTTTAGCGGTTGTATAGTTTGTAGGGGCCCATAAAAATGATAAGACACAGATCAACATATTCTCATGTTCTTTATGTGCCTACAAAACTTTTAGCACCTTCAGCTTTATGGTTATTTTAATAGAAAACTCAACCTAATCATGAAAATCAACGAATGACATTAAAAAAATCAAAAGGAAACTTTATAGCAATATGCAATCTCTATAAATTTGTATACGGTTGATGTGAACCGATGAGGCGGTCGTAAATGTTCAAATATTATTTTTATATAATATCTGTAACTGAAGTGCATCGTCAAATAATGCATGGAAAGCAATAAATCTTCATTAAACGGACCGCTAGGAAGAGAGCATAACATTAAACCGTTTCTATTTAGGTTCTGACTGATGTTCTATGAATAGATACTAAATTAAAACTTTATTTATTTAGTGGACATGCGTAGATTGATATTTTTACGATGTTGTTGCGTTTTTATGACATTCACTATCGAGACATAAAAATAACCGATCTTGTTTTGTTTTTGAGTAAAGGTGAAAGACCAGCCTTTTAATATCTGACGTCAATTTATAAAAATCACAAAACAAAAGTTAATCCTATATCTAAACTAATATATTAACTTTAATATAATATTATCATATAACTAATATAATATTATCAAATCCTTCGATCAATAACTTAATGTTATAAAGACTAAAGATTTGATTTTTTTGTAAGTAGGTATGTTTGTTTGCGGATTTGAATGAAATTTGGCACATGGGTAAACCTGCATGACCTGGATTAGGACATATGAAACTTTTTATCTCGATATTCCCAGTATTCCCACGGGATTGAGACGTAGGATGCGGGTGAACCAACGGGGCGCAGTTAGTATAAAATAATTATGCAGGATTATTTTTACACCCATACCCAGAAATTAAGACAGAATTTTAATGAGGCATCAACCATCACTCGTCGGCCTTTCATCTTATTCAATGATGCACAAACTATTGCACACACGGCGCACTGCGCATTGTGTTGCCAGCTGGAATGCATTATTCTACGGTGCAGTTTAGTAACTAGAACTTGAGCTATTAATAATACACTGAGCCAGTTCTGTTTTCTGCATTTCGTTGTATTTTAGGCGTACGGTTACCTGCCTTAAAATAGCTACGTCAGATCTCGACATCGACATGCGTTTAATGGTCTGTGACAAAGAGCACTCTTGTAATTTGTGTGGTTAATTAATTTATGTGTGGAGAAAATGTCTTTGACTACTTTGTAGCAATAACTCTACTAGCAACGCCCCGCGGTTTCACCCGCATAAGTGTCGATTCCGTGGGAATATCGGGATAAAAACTATCCTATGTCCTTCTCCGGGATGCAGTCTATCGCTCTGCCAAATTTTATCAAAATCCGTTCAGTGGTTTAGGCGTGAAAAGGTAACATACAGACAGACAGTTACTTTCGAATTTATAATATTAGTATGGATAGTATGGATGGTTACGGGCAATCAAATGTTTTACGGGCCAGGCAGAGACTATAGAACGCCCCATGTCTTTCGTACTCCTTATGTCCACCTTTTAATACACGCAAAATTCTGTAGCATCTACATAAATACCTACAAAGGCACTAGATCAAAATCAAACGTCTTTAAGGCTCCTACAAACAGGCGCGACACGCGATATAATCGCGCGCGACACAAAGGCACCGCTTGTTACGCGACTTGCGGTGCCTTTGTGTCGCGCGCGATTTTATCGCGTGTCGCGCCTGTTTGAAGAACCTCTACCGCAGTATCGTAGTCTAGTAGTATCATACAGGTCAGTGAGTAGTATCTACAGCCATTTGTCAACGCCCACTTCTTGCTAATTGTTAATCCGAATCGGAACAATCGATTTCTAAATGTATTTTATCCTTATAAATGGTTATTATGGTTTTATGACACGGACTATTTTCCAAAAGTAGAGTTTGGTCTTCATAAAATTTTCAAGACAACGACGATGCCTTTGCCTATAATTTAGTAGGTAAGTAAGTATCTAGTTCATCTAGCTAGGCGATCACAAAACATAGTTTTTTGGACTGTGCGTATGACCAAAACGAGAAAATAACTAGGTTATAGGTAAATAGGTAGGTGTGGGTAGTCTCAAGTTACTAAAGTAGATTTCTATTCGTCAAAATTTCATAAACATAACTTTCTAGTTAAGAAAAAAGCTAAAAACAGTTTTAACGGTAGATATCCTGAGTGTTTAAACTTTAAAAGTGGACACCATATTTCACATGTCGGTATGGATAAGGAGTCGACCTACGCTAACCAGTTTAGCCACATGGCACGTCCATTTCTTTGACAGCGAGATGTTTAATTTTGAAATTAGAACCTCATTCTTTGAATCATCATTGTCAAAACAACAGTTCGTTTACCTTTGCTTTAGGGAAAAACAGATTGAGATGTGAAAATAGATAATACAAGCTGCGCCCCGCGGTTTCACCCGCGTAAGTGTCGATTCCGTGGGAATATCGAGATAAAAAGTAGCCTATATGTTAATCCAGGGTGTCAGCTACGTCGATACAAAATTTTATCAAAATTGGTCCAGCCGTTTGAGCATGAAGAAGTAACAAACATATAAACACACAAACACACACAAACTTTCGCCTTTATAATATTAGTGTGATTTAGCCCTGCACATAACAACGCTACATAAATCACAATAGATTTCATTTCGTCAGTATGGTTTTATACATCATTGCAGTATGGTACAGACGCCAGCACATCAAGTTACTACAATCTGTCATAGATTTTCAACTTTATCGCTACAACATAGGGTTTAATGTTGATTGGGAAAATTTGACAGTTTCGGGTAGCTTGATGTGCTGGCGTCTGTACAAAATCAAATCATTGCGCCAAAGGTATGTCATCTTCTCGACAAGTAGAAACTTCTGCCAAAGAATCAGCATTGCCATACAACATGGCAATGCTGCCAGCCTTTGAGGCACTTTTCCTAGTGGCAGCGACGTGAACGAATTTTTACCCGACTGCGTCAGAAGGAGGGTTATTTTTTTTGATGCCCTATTCTTTTCTCTCTTTTGTTATAGACGTGTACATGTACCTACATATTATTAATGTTATTTTAAATCTCTTAGCTTTTATAAGAATTATGTAAATACATATAATAAAATGATTTTATAGTATAATACTTAGGTATAGGATAGTTGGAGCAATTGAGAGTTAAAATTAATTACAACAAGTGATTGAGTTCCGCAATCACATATATACGTGGCAGCTTTCGCTCATAAAAATATAATACCTAAGTAGAGCTTGGTATGATAGGAGCAGAAGTTCTGCCAGTTCTAAGGACGTTTCGGCGCATGAGCATGAGGTCCTGGGTTCATTCCGAGGTCGGGTAAACTGTTATTAGGTTTTTCAATGAGAAATTTCGGAATAGCAGCCCGAAGTCTGTATTTATGCCGGGTTGCTGGCAGTATAGGCTAGCCCGAAGACTTGGGCTCGCCCCTTTTATGGAACTTAAACATAACTGGCTAAATGTGGGTATAGAAGGTAAGTATAGCCTCTGCCAGAACCCTTCAAGGATTATAGGCGTGATGATTTGTTATGAAAACCTTTATTACTTACTAATCTAATTTGTACGCAAAATACGCGCATTGACGTGGAGTTGCGGACACCAGCCCGTTTTACCTTTTACCTAATCTAATTTCACTGGTGACTTTGGGAATCGAACCCCGGAAGAAACGATTTGTAAGCGGTCCACTTACCAATTAGGCAAATAGGTGACTGTAATCGGTATATTTACCCTTTACCGGAACAGCTTGCTGTGGCTATTTATAAATAATGCTATTCTTCGAATCGGAAATCGATTTGTAAATTGTGTAGTTAAATATGTATACCGTTTTGTCCACAACAAGGTCCAGTAGTAAATAATTATAGCTAACTCCTTAACTTAATTTTAACCGTTTAACTTTTCCAACGTAGCTCGAATGCACGTTTATTTTTGTTTACAATTTTACTAATGTGTGTTCAGCGGGGTGATTGCGTAACTCACTAACCGTAGCAACTTTTCATTTTGACAATTCAACTACTTAATTGCTTAATTTACGGTGTTGAGCAGACTTCGAACATTTATGAAGAAAAATGCATTAGCAATATCCTTCGAAATGATTCAGATTGTGATTAAAAGAGTGTTACGCAATTAGAGTGCTGGGTTATCGCGGAGTAATTTCGGTCTCGATCGGAACATACCTAAAAACGGAATGATGGCCATGGGAATCGAACTCGGGACCCCTTGCTGCACGTATTCACGGATGCGAACTTGCGACGACTAGAGCAAATTGCAACTTTAGAGATTACAAAATAATTTAAACCTATAACATAAGTACAACACAAAACATCTACTAAAGCGTGTACACACTTGTTCGGGTCTGCTTGATTAGACAAAGCCGGGTGGCAAAATATACATTCGATATTTCGCCGCCCGACCTGTGTCGAATTATGCCGACCCGAACAGTGTGTAGCACCCCTTAAATTTAAATTATATTCTAGGCACGAAGACATCAGAGAAGCAATGCTGTCACTAGTCCACATGATCAGAATGTCAGAAGACAAACTGGAGAGGCACGAGTTCAGAGAGAAGGCTCTCGGTGAACAGGTGAAGAAGATGCTGAACGGCCTCGACAAGAAACACAGGGCTTTGGAGCCGTTGAAAGGCATGATCTCAAGGCTAGATGAGCGGTTGTCGAATGTAGAGACTATACTTTTACAGGTTTGTATGATTTCACTGCACTTTCTAAGCTAGATTCGAAAATTGCTTTTCTCGAAATACGACGGAGGTGTCCGCATCCGCATCAGCACTTTGTGCACCATTTTATGATTTTGAAACCGTATCATTTTTATTTGCAGAAAGAAGAACGTGAAAAGACCTCTCAGACCAAAATCAATAATGCACTTGAGAGTATACAAAAAGCTTTGGTGTCACTGATGCCACCGCTGGCGCCCCCTGCAGATTTGGACAACAACCTGACGGCCAATGATGACGTCCTGCAGAGGAGACTGGACGCTACCGACTCTAAAATTGATGCGGTCAAGAAAGACATTAACAGCTTGAAGAGTAGTTTAAGTCCGGTAAGTCAAAGACTATAACTTAGAATGCAAAAGCGTAGCTATATAGAATCATACCTGAGGGCACAGCAACCCAGAAAAAAATCAAGTTTCACCTGCGCCTCCTTGATTACCCCTTTCTTCAAACAAGACGAAAACAAAACACAATCCCTCATGTAGTAACTTTTCGTCAGGCGCATATCTATATAGGTAATAATTGAATTTGAATCCGTAAGTAGGTATATGCAAAATAATCAGATGAAACAGTTCTATTTAATGCTTAAGCGTGATCGCTGTGTACCAGTAGGTATATTATTATATGTCCGTGAATCTGTTACCTCCTCCTATTCTCCTATTCTTATCCCAATGTATATTTAGGGTCAGTGCAGTACGTCTTTTCTTCTTTAACTGCATCTCTATTAGCCGTCATATCAGAATTCTTCTTTCTTGGCCATCTCATGTTTTATAAAATCCATTTTATCTCTCCTTTAGTGCCCCTTTTTTCTTATACCTAACCGAAGAAGTAACACTATCCGTTCCCTTGTCCTTATCCCTTCCCTTTGGAACAAAAATGTTATTAGATTGGTAGTTTGCTACAGCTACCAAAATCAGTCTAAAAACTCATTTTTTTCCAGGAGTCGCTCCGCTCGATGTGTTTAGAAGTCGCCTCAGACATGAACCCGTTCGAGAAGCACATAACTGACGCAGAGAAACTGCTCAATAAGTACGAACTCAAGCTGAATGAGTACAACGGAACGAAGGTGCAGACTGACTTCGTGCCGCTGAACGATGTGTCGCTCGCTGATGAGGCGTGGCACAGTAAGATGAGTGAAGGTATAATGGCTTAACTTTTAATTACTTTGGTAGCTAGTTAACTACTTTCTTTTCCAGTTACTTAAGTACTTGTTTCACAGTCTTCTTTGATTGGTTTATTTAATTATCCACTACCTAGAATTTTTATATAATAGAGAATAATACCATAGTTTATTAAGTATTTAATTTTGTCATTTTTATTAATTAATCAGGTATTAGTTATTATTTGCTTAGTTATTTATATTTTAATTTGCAATAATAAAGCCATAGATTATTTACTTTTCAGCAGTGCGTGTAATTAAATCGGATTATAACTCCACAATCGGTCTTTATAATAGGATTTATAGAAGCTCACGATGCTTGTAGTCATCTTCGTATTGATGGACCCTTTCCAGACTCATAGTTACCACCAGAGATTTAATCGCTTTTGAATAATTTATGTAGACATGCATGCATAAATTCTTTATCATTAACATAGTGAATATGAATACGTTGCTCCATATTAAAGTTATATAATTTCCCAGTGATGGAGCGCCAAGAGATAGAAGTAAAGAAGATCCAGCGCTTGCTATCTGACGCGGAGAGCATGTGGAAGGACCTGCCAAGACTCGCTGACCTGGTTCGCTCCACCAATCACACGATAGAGACTGTGAACAATGCCACTGAAACCATGCTTATTAACAACGAAATGGGTGAGTTACAGTCACAATTTTTTTTGTTGTAATTAAAACTTCGTCAAGTAGGCCGCTGCAGACACAATTTGTTGAAGTGGGGGATAACTGACCCATCCAATACCTACTGCGAGTGCGGTGTCTCTGATCAGACCATGCCCCACTTGCTGGAGTGGCTTAAGTGCCCGTTCACCTACACCTTGGATGACCTACTAAATGCCACTGGTGCCGCAATTAACGTGGCCACCTACGGGGCTCAAACTATATTTAAAACACTGGCCACACGAAGGCTCCGTACCACAAGGCAAAAACGCCGGACAAAACACGTTTGTTGTATGGGAGGCCCCCTTAAATATTTATTTTATTCTGTTTTTAGTATTTGTTGTTATAGCGGCAACAGAAATACATCTGTGAAAATTTCAGCTGTCTAACTATCACGATTCATGAGATACAGCCTGGTGACAGACGGACAGCGGAGTCTTAGTAATAGGGTCCCGTTTTACCCTTTGGGTACGGAACCCTAAAAAATCAACGAGGAAGAGTACCATCGACATGAAAAGAACAGGTTTTCATTAAAGTATCTGCGATGCTCTGGACTTGCGCGATGTCCACAGGAGGCGGTGAAAATTACCATCAGGTCAAACAGCCGGTCGATTCTGTAAAAATCTCACCGTGAAAACATAGGTGAAGTGAGGGTGGAGTGAGCTGTCAATAATGTAAATTCCTAGCAAAAACAAACTCACTTTAACTAACACGGTGAGACACGGCACGGGCGGCGGTTCACGGTGAGATTTTTACAGAATCGACCGGCAGGTGAGCCAAGGGGCAAATAAAACATAATAAAATACTGATGGAATAGTTGCATTGCATTTGTTAAGGGCCTTACTCTCGTTTAGTACCGTAACTCGGTCACTTTATGAAGCTTATAACTCATTAACGGTTTGGTTAGAAGGTCTGTAAAAAATATATGTTTGCTATAGATTCATGTACAGCATTTTTGAAACAGGGTTTTTTCATAAGGCTAATACTTTTGCCTTAAAAAAATATTTACCAAAACGCTATTTTCGCTAACATTTGCTTATAACTTCTAAACGGCTTTGATGTTTGGAAATATTTTTACACTGAAAAATTGGTGGTTAGAGGTACTACATATTTGAAATAGCGTTTTTAAATCAATCAACAGTTGCAAAGACAATGCCCCATTTTGAGATATAGGTTCAGAGGTGCTCTGCGCGGGCGCGGGCGGCAGTCGTGCGTTAGCACTGAGACGGGGTGGCTGTGTCGCTCGCTGCTCCGCCCGGCTATCGATCGACTACGCGCGTTTGGCTGTGTTAGTGCAAATATTTATGAACGAATTGTATCAGTATGCGTTTATAGATTAGCTCGCTGCAGAGGGCCCATTTCTATTGTCCGCATGGACGCTTTATTAGTGGTGCCATTTCTAAATACTGTTTTTTTTTATATTGTTTATTTTGTAAATATGTATAAGATAATTTGTAAATAAATAAAAATGCCAAAGCAAAGCAAGTCAAGAAAAATACGTTTTCTCTACGACGACGCACCGTTTTATAGATATTAGCGAAAAACTCAAAAGTGGGAATTTTTATACCCCCCACTCCGGCTCACCTCCTAGACGCGGGGACTTTTAGTATGTTTACTCCCTAAGCACTGAGCAACTTTCTGAAGAAATCGCTCAGGGCCCAGCTCAAGCACTCTACACCTCTTTTTGGTTTATTCGTTGAATGGACTAATAAGTATCTATCTATCTATACTTAATCTTATAAATAAAAATCTTTAAAACTTTATCTAATAAATAAAATTGGAGTGTCTGTTTGTAATATTAAAACAACCGCTTCAGGCCATTTTATTTTGACTGTTTAGAAAATAACTACATACTTACTCACAATAAAAAAAAAATGTTTTCAAATACCTTAATTTATAAAAAATGAGCATTCTTAGTTGTCAATCTACGAGTAGGTATTTGCATTACTGAGTTTATTGATTACTACCTTCTCATATTCTTGTGCGGATTTATTTCTGTGACTGGGACTTTCACTAGCAGATAGGTGAATAAGGAGTAACTTAGGCTACTTTTATTTTAGAAAAAAAAAAGAAAATAGGTTCCCACGAAAAAAAATTAAAACCTATGAAATGAAATATTGAATAATATCCGATTCAAATAGGGAGGTTGTATACTACGTTTATTTAGGTACTTAACCAAATGTAAATAAATCATATAATAAAGAAACGGAGTACTTATAGTTTTTTTTATTTTTTATAAGTGGATCCTATACGTGAAGATTCCTTAATTTCCAATGAAATTGATTGGATAAATAATAAAATAATATAGTGTTTTTGTTTTAGCCCAAGGAAATCGTTCACCAAATATTGTATATAAAAATGCTAATACGAAAAACTAAAAATAAATAATAATTAAACTAAAATGCAAAAACGATCAAAAAGAACTAAATGGAGAAATATTAGAAGAATTTCAATAAAATTAGCATAGGTATTTCTTTACGTGGCGGTGAATAGACGACTTTTATGAATTTGAGGGGGTGAAGCAGATGAAGTGGGATACGAATAGTCCCCGCCATCGGCGGGGTGCACCGCGCGGATTTCGTCGATGAGCGACTTCCATTATATTTAGAAGCGTAATTTCGCGACTCGAATAAGATACACGATTGCCTCCGCGCTCTACTGTCCGGATTCTCACTGCGTAATCACCAGGTTCGAATCTCAGTAGACGGCATAATCTTTAGTTTTGTTATTTTTTAATTATAATGTACTTATCTTTTGTTTTGTTATTTTTTAATTATAATGCGCATATTTTTATTTTCTTATTTTTAAAATAATTCAATAAGTAATTGTTATTTTAATAAAAACAATCATTTTTATTCCTATAGTTATTTTTCTTCAGAATCTAGAGTAATATACCTAATAAAAATAAAATAAAAACGTCCACCAAGCTTGATTCGGAAAAAATTATATACCTACAGTGTTTTACAAAAGAGTGTAAGCAATAATAATATAGTCTGAAAATTTTCAAACAAGAAAATCGGCAAAAAGTAAAATAATAATTAAAAAAACATATCAAATAAGAAAATAAAAAAAAAACAAATATGGAAAAGTTTGGATTTGAAGACGGGCGTTAGTGACTAAACTATAGTGACGTGACGCACGAGACCACTAGACCAATCGAGCTGTTGTAATGTACGTCGAAATTACGCGTCATAATCTGTACAAACAAAATATGGTGTGTACAAAAAAGTAGGTACTTACTTTACAATTTGTTTCGTCGAATAAGATCTCTTTATTGCCTTCCGTTTATTTTCTTGTTGACCATTTTTTATATACTGATAGTACAAACATTTACACCAACAACATAACTTAGAAAAAACTAATCAAAAAATAAAATATAATAAACAGCTTTCATCAACAAACAGATACCAAAGTACGTACCTACACTAGGTACCGACTCGAAATAATTGCATGACTTCAAAGTATTTTATACGGCTACTCGCTCAAAAACTACATAGGTACCCAACGCGTCAGTTTTCGCAAATGCGATCATTCTCCTTATCAATTAGAGTCTACGGAACAATTTCGTATGAAAGTATTTTTACTGAAAATATTAATTGTAAACGCGATTGTGCTCCTTATTCATAGAAGGTAACGGGTCAATTTCCTATGCAAGTATTTTTACTTCCAACTAAGATTGAAAATAATAATTGTAAAACAAAAGAATCTTCGTTTATTTGTGGAATATTTAACATAATTATTGGTTAGCAACTCGGCATTCTTATTTCACGTGTAAACGTGTAATACTTAAAAAATATTTTTCATGTTTGATGTGAGACTCGAACCCGAACGTTCGCCATGCGAGGTACAGTGTTAGCCACTTTGGCCACCGTAACGCTTGCGAACCTTATTGAAATTTGTAATAACAATCATGTGGCCAATTTGTAGTGTTGTCAAACGTTCTTATAGAAGAAGGTCATTACATTAGTACTAATATTGCTATGCCATAGTTTTGTGAGATTGCTAGTCGACTTCTGACTGTTTTTGTAATATACCAAAATATTTTTTTTTACAATTTTTGTCTGTCTGTCCGTCTGTCTGTCTGTTTGTTCCCGCTAATCTCTGAAACGGCTGGACCGATTAAGACGGGACTTTCACTAGCAGATAGGTGAATAAGGAGTAACTTAGGCTACTTTTATTTTAGAAAAAAAAAAGAAAATAGGTTCCTACGAAAAAAAATTAAAACCAATGAAATGAAATATTGAATAATATCCGATTCAAATAGGGAGGTTGTATTATACTCCGTTTAATTAGGTACTTCCAAATGTAAACAAATCATAATAAAGAAACGGAGTATAGTTATGTTTATAAGTGGATCCTATACGTGAAGATTCCTTAATCTCCATAGAAATTGATTGAATAAATAATATAATAATAAGTATAGTGTTTTTGTTTTAGCCCAAGAAAATTGTACACCAAATATTGTATATAAAAAGGCTAATACGAAAAACTAAATATAAATAATAATTAAACTAAAAATGCAAAAACGATCAAAAAGAACTAAATGGAGAAATATTAGAAGAATTTCATTAAACATGCATAGGTATTTCTTTACGCGGAAACGGAATACAGAATTAATAAGTTATCGTAAACTCTGCGAACTCAACAATAACTTTTTCTTAAATTCCACGCGGACGAAGTCGCGGGTAACAGCTAGTACAAAATATATCAGTCTTGCATCCGCCATTCCCTTCTGGAATCGTAGGCAAAAATGGCGACCTACGTGCGGCATGTCTGCGCTTCTGCATATTCTTTGAATTTCGTTTTAGTGTACCGCGCCACCGCACGCGTTTTACGTAGGACGCTTAGCTCCGCCCACATGCACAAGGTCAGTGAGCCATCTATACACCTTAATATTCGCTTGCACTTCAAGCCGCCATGGAACGCTACAGAGCGAGGCCGCGAGGTAACGCTACATGTCATGTTTTTTTCGTGAGTGCAGCCAGCTTCATCGATTTATTAGACGTTGTCACGTCAAAAAAAAGTTACTTATTTCTAATGAATGGCACCTACTACTTATGTTGTCAAACGAAGTTTGTTCAAGACACCTTGAAGATACGATGGTACACTACGCGTCCATTCATCGATTGCTTTGTCTTGATTTACCTAGTCACGGTACAAATAATAACATTCGGCCATGGGTTGACCTTCTTAGTTTACTTACCTTCTGCATTCGAGTGGTGGAATGAAGTAAAAGGGCGGTACGGTCAGCAACAAAAGTCGATAGTACTTAGGTGTTAACTTTAACTTCAGTACGTACATACCTATACATATAAATTGACACAAAATTATGCGATATTCTCGAAGTGTATCTATCTGTTTTTTGGGGTTCTGTACCCAAAGGGTAAAAACGGGACCTTGTTACTAAGACTCCACTGTCCGTCTATCTGTCTGACTGTCACCAGGCTGTATCTCATGAACCGTGACAGCTAGACAGTTGAAATTTTCACAGATGATGTAGGTATTTCTGTTGCCGCTATAACAAAAAACACTAAAAACAGAATAAAATAAATATTTAAGGGGGGCTCGGGCTCCGATACAACAAACCTGTTTTTTCGGCGTTTTTGACTTGTGGTATGGATTTACGGAACCCATCGTGTGCGAGTCCGGCTCGCACTTGGAGAGTTATTTTTATTTATTTTATTTAACACTAGCTTCTGCCTACGACTTCGCGTGAAATTTCTTGTTTTAACATTAAATATACATACCTATTCTATGATACTCTGCAATACTATAGCTTCAGAATTTTCGAAATCAGATTAGAGTTTTTCAGTTCCGAAGATTACCCCTAAATACAGACTCACAAATTTTCCCTCTTTATAATCCATACTAATATTTTCTAATATGAGACAAACAGACAGTTATTTTCGAATTTATATTCGAATATAAATTCGAAAGTAACTCTGTCTGTCTGTCTGTATGTTACCTTTTCACGCCTAAACCACTGAAAGGATTTCGATAAAATTTGACAAAGAGATCGATTGCATCCCGGGGAAGGACATAGGATAGTTTTTATCCCGATATTCCCACGGGATCAACACTTATGCGGGTGAAACCGCGGGGCGCTGCTAGTATATATTAGTATAAATACTATAATAGATCTGCGGAGTAATTGCGTAACTATACTATCAGAATTAGTAATATCCTTCAAAATGATTCAGATTGAGATTGATAATGTGTTACGCAATTCGGATGCTGTTTCAAATAGATAACTGAAGTATAGGTAAACAGATTTCCGCCGTGGTGATTAGTTTGAAGTTATATTGATTTTTAAAAGTGAAACTGTGTTAATCGACATTCGTTGCTGACTGTACCTGTGTCAACGTTATTAAGTAGATATGTGTGTATAGGAACCTAAAGTAAGAATTACGTAGCAATCAATATCCAAGACGCAATTATCGAATGCCACGTTTAAATTATCGATGACGAAAATTGATACGCGCATCCGTCGTCGCTTGCTTGACCCAAAGAATTTTAAACTTTATTGCAGTTCAAATGTCTTAGCTTCCTCTCTGATTAAGACACCGTATTTCAACAGTGGGTAGAAGTATACATCAGAGTGTTATATTAGTTTATTTCATTAAAAACGACCTACATTTATAAAATTTACATATTGAGCCTCTGGAAAAAGCGAAGACCCTTCCGGATAGATCGAGACCGTAATAAAAACTTTTTAACAATAAAAAAACCGACTTCAAAAAAAACTACAAAGTGAAAAATTTCGGAAGTCGGTGTCTTTGGATCTGTTGTTTTTTGTTAGTGGGTTTCTTCTCGCTTTTTAGTGGGTCTACTTATAATTTATCTAAGTTACAATGGCATAGTGTCAACTTGCTCAACGCCTTTTACAAAATATTGCTTTTCCCGATGCAGGGACGAGTTCTCCTGGTATTTCACCATCAGCTCCATTTCACCATTCGCATTGTGACAAGCATAAATTGCTTAGCAACCATATTAAAGTAATCGAATCGCAACCCGTGAAATTTTTATCACTTAGTAGTTCCGATGGCCATCTTTGGTCTTCATCATCAGCTTCAATTTACCAAATGATGATTTACGAGAGCAAATGCTCAAGTTACTTTAAAAAATACCCAATTTGCTATAGGTTTGCCTATAAAATTTAATTTGCCTATTTAATTTAAGGTTTCTCTCGATTTCCATGGGATCCTCTCATCAGATTCCAACTTAATGATAATGGGACTACCTCGAAAGTGTCTATACCCTTTCAAACAAAAAAAAAATTAAAATGGTCCACAATTGACGGAGAAATCTGTGAACATACATAAAAAAAACATACCTACATAAAGTCGAACATATAACCTCCTACTTTTCGGAAGTCGATTAAAAAGATGACCAGGATGTGATGTGGAAGGTGGAGAGTTACGAGTATTGTGGTGTAATTTGGGAGAGGCTTTCAGCCGTGTACTGCGATAGGCTGAGTTGATTATTAAAGCTCTAACTGGCCTTGGATCTTCCCCAAGTCCTGACTATCATCATTGTCATGCCCTTATCCCAAATCCTTTATTTGGGTTCGGCGCAACATATATCTGTACATCTTTATTTATATAAAAACCGCTGGTCCTAGAGACATGAAATTTGGAGGTTGTGTTCTTTGTGAAGAGTAAGTATCCACTAAGAAAATGGGGGGAGGGTGAAATTTCACGCGGACGAAGTCGCGGGCAGAAGCTAGTGTACTATATCAGTCAAAAACAAAAAATTCTAAACTAACTAAAAAGTCCCAACGGCCCATTTTAAAATGCTTCTTACTTTCAGCTGTAACAAAGGTAGTGTCGAAACTGCGTGAGATGGGCGACCGTCTGGTGACGACCAACGAGGATGTGCAGCGAAGCCTGACGCAGAGCAACACCATGACAGAACTCGCCTACAACGACATCTCCAGGAGCTACGAGACTTTACGTAGTGAGGTGAGCTGACAAATCCTTATATAAGTACAGACGCCAGCACATCAAGCTACCCGAAACTGTCAAATTTTCCCAATCAACTTTGAACATTATGCTGTGGCGATAAAGTTAAAAATCTATTAAAGAAATTTGACAGATTGTAGTAGCTTGATGTGCTGCAGGCGTCTGTACCTACTACTTCAGGTGAAAGCGCCAGGGTAATGTGAACTTAGAGAGTTGTATTGATGATTTCAATAATTATAATTCTGTGAATAGGTAGAGCAGTGGTGGCCAAGTGGTAACGGCCGCGACTTACGAGTTGTAGGTCGTAGTTTCAAACGAACCCAGACAGGCGCTTTACTTTGTGTAAATTATTTCTAACTGCTCTCAAAACGGTGAAGGAAAACATCGTGAGGAAACCGGCATGTCCTAGAATAAAAAACTCCAAGACATGTGCCATCTACCAACACGCACTGGGCCCGCGTGGTGGATTACGGCTCACTCCCTCTCACAGAGAGGAGGCCTGTGTCCCAGCAGTGGGTACATTATAGGCTGATTATGAATAGGTACATATTTGTTACGGTCGCGAATCATAATTTGATTATTGCAATTTGCAGGTCCGGTCAGTATCAGCCGGTCGATTCTGTGAAAATCTCACCGTGAAAACTTGGGTGAAGTGAGTTTGTTTTTGCTAGGAATTGACACTATTGACAGCTCACTCCACGCTCACTTGACCTGAGTTTTCACGGTGATCTTTTTACAGAATAGCACCGCTGGTCGTTGTTGATCAAAATATGATTCGCGGTCGGCGTCGTACTAATCGACCTCAATCTGCTACTTTATCCGGTCGAGACTACACAGAATTCCCTAATTGCAATGAAAAACCCACAAACACTTCGTATGACTTGGGGATCAAACCTAGTTCCAAAGCTTTTCCAAAGTATATGATCACCAGATCAGGCTAATATCCCTGAAATACATAACCAGCACAAATGAGACCTTTCTAAGTGCTTGTGTGTGCTGAGAGTAGTTCTCGACAAAAGTGCATCGGATGGCATTAAAGCTCACGATGACGTCTTTAGTCTCAAGCCTTGTTTGATTGAATGATTTGGCCTTTATTAGGTGTCTTGTGTCTGCGGCAAAGATCTCTGTGGGTCGAGTGGCAGTTATCTGTGTCGAGTGGGGTTCACGAGTCACGAATCTGCCTGCCAAAGCACGGTTCGCAGAACATTATTCTTCGAAAGCTGGTCAAAAGGGTCATTCTCTGCCGCCTTAGTAATAGGGGCGCATCTGAGGAAAGGGAATAGGGAAAAATAAGCCTTACTAGATGCACCGTAAGGGTTATTTTTCTTTATATTGTATACGACTGCAGTCTGACTTGTAATATTGAAATGTAACGGAGTCATAGATTTAAGAAAGAACTGTTTTTATATATCTATGGGCGGAGTTATTTGATGGCGAGTTTAGTATTTTTTACTTCTTTAATTAGAAAATCTATCTGAAATAACGGTTAGTTATTAATATAATATAGGTACCTAAGTCCACGCCCGTTTCATCTTAAGGGGCAGATGTGTTTACTGCAGATGTACTTACACCCAAATTTAGCAAGTCGTGGTTATAACCCACGTAACCGAGCGCATATCCAGAACCGGGGCCTATAAATTCTTAATCCCAATAAGGCAGTACATTAAGTACCAATGAATTTAATGTTCCCACTGCGAAAAGGCCGTAATTGACCACGTGGGTCTAGTAGGTAGGTACGGATTATTGGATTATACATGTCTTCGATTTTTTTCTCTAGAACATGCTAGTTTCCTCACCGTTTTCAGCACAGTAGTGATGCAAAATGCAATAAATTACACAAAGTAAAGCGCTTGCCTGGGTTCGAACCCACGACCTACTGGTGACGTTCGGACGTATCATCTACTCTAACTACTTATGCTTGCAGGTTCAACTGCTAACCAAGAGCGAACAAGTGATTGTGGAGACGGCTGACAACGTGATAGCCACTAAGAAACGCTTCGAGTATGGCGTCCACCAGATTTTAGCGGAGGTCGGCGAACTTATCAAAATACAACACAAAAACATGAACAAGACTGTTAGCGGCAAGTGAGTACAAAATATACTACTTAGAATATAAATTAGCCGATTTGAAAACTTACTTTTAGGTTAAATCTTCAGTTTGCTAAAACACAAGACTTCAAAAAAAAGAAGGATATCAATTCAACACGTATTTATGTACGGACGCCAGCACATCAACCTACCACAATCTGTCAGATTTCTTTAATAGATTTTCAACTTTATCGCTAAAGCATAAGGTTCAAAGTTGATTGGGAAAATCTGACAGATTGTGGTAGGTTGATGTGCTGGCGTCAGTACCTACCTATAGGTATGTAATATTATTGGAACTGTTATATATTCATCACATACCGATATTCTATTAAAAGGGCTTCCAAACAATTATACCTACAAAACTTTATAGGTGGTTGGTGGTGGCATGTACAGACACCAGCACATCAACCTACTACAATCTGTCAAATTTATTTAATAGATTTTCAACTTTATCGCTAAAGCATAAGGTTCAAAGTTGATTGGGAAAATTTGTCAGTTTCGGGTAGCTTGATGTGCTGGCGTCTGTACATATTACCCGGAATGGAGGTAGGTAGGCTACAATACCTATGTCTCTCATTGAGCCGCCTCGAGTGCACAAACTTTACAAGTTTACACATCTGCGAGTTTTCCATCATAATGCTTTATTGCTCTATTTTAGATTGGACCACATCGAGGAAGCGATAATAAACAACCAGACTACTGGAATGAACGCGTTAGGAGCCAAGGTCGAGGCGGAGATGTCACAAGTGTGGCGGCAGATCGGCATCATGCACCAGCAGATCATGACGAGTAGCCAGGCTCTGAACAAACTATCCGTAAGTGTTACTATCCAGGACTATCCTTCGCTGCAGTAGGTACCTATTTATGAGTTATATCAAACTCAAATCATTTTAAATTTCAAATAGGCCTTTAAAGGCACTTTTGAACGTCAAAATTTACAAAAAAATAGAACTAGGTGCCCTTTTCTATAGATCCGTATGATTGAAGAAGAATGGGTAAGATTGTGCGGGATATACATTACGTAGGTACAGTCAAACGCACATCAGACCCAAGTAGCACAAAATAGCTTTATAATCGATGGATAACAGAATTAGCATATTATTATAGCTTTATAAGAAGTTACATATAGGCATTATAAACCACTATACAGCTCTTGTAATGCTAATTTGGGCCCCAAATTATACAGACTTAAGTGTTAGAATGGCATTTTAGCAGCATTATATTGGTTGTCTACCGGAATGATAAACGCATTATAATGGGCTGTCGAAACAGGTTAAAGCAGTGCGCATATGTTAAATGCGGCTCTTATACAGCTTGTACCATTACAAAGGCAAAATAAAAACATTTTCAAATGTTATTTTTAATTTCTGTTATTATTAATAAATCTTGTGTAAAAAGAACATGGATACTTTCAACAAAAAATATAAGTGCTACAAGGTAAGTAAATTAAACTCTTGTTTTTGTTCTCTATGAGTGAATTAAGGTTGCGAGTATCAGTTTACTGTGAAAGTATGTATATATTTGAATCAAATATTTCATGCGCCTTCAAATTAAAGAGCTATTTATTACAAAAATATTATAAAAATATGTGGAATTGTAAAAAAAAATATGCTCTTACGAAGAAATCTTTAGTTTTAGTCATTATGATACCTGTATTGTACCGGCCGGTCAATACCATAGGTTGAAGTCCTTTCTAAAGGACTATTTACCATAAAATTAAATTTTAAATATTATCGAGACAAAAAGCAAAATGGCGTAAGCATAATTAAAAACTTTAGGCATCCAGATGGCCGGTATATGACTTATTGCTTGTTAAAATTCTTGTCATTATACGTTTGTATAGATAAAGGCTATATAATATTATGATGAAATGCTTTTAAAAAGCTGGCATTAAAACAGCACCAATGTACACCTTTAAACAGTTGTGACCCATGCGAAAGGTCGTTATAAAACATAGAGCAGTTTTAAAGAATTTTAAAATGCTTTTTAATAGTCTAAGCCGTAATTAATGCTAACATACGGCCTACACTTTTGTATAATGCTTACAGCTGTATTAGAAGCTGTATAGAGACATAAATTATATCTAAAATAAAACCTTTAGCTGCACAAAAGATTGAAAAAGAGGATTATATAGCTTTAGGAACTACAAAGTTAATAAAATGCTGTTATACAGAAGCAAGACATTGCTAAGACCCTTCAAATTCTATAACGAAGCTAGAAGAAAGTTTCTGGTCATCACTTTTTCCATTATATCGATTTTGTGTTACTTGGGGAGTAAGTGAACACAAAAGTGTAGTTCAATTTAACGTACAGCGCCTTTATATCGTAGCAATAAGGGCGATTTTCGTAGTGAAAGAAACAGAAAGAATGAAAAATATTTTATTTAGGCCACGCACAGGAAATACAAACAGTTAAAATAAAAGTACCTAATTTAAAAAAATTAAACCTACTTCAAAAAGAAATTAACTCAAAAGTATGAAATAACTTTCAATTTCGGAAGGTGTCTTGGGATCTGTATTTTCGTTATAGTTTTTTGCCATCGACTTCCGAAATTAGTTATTTCATAATTTTGAGTTAATTTCTTTTTTGAAGACGGTTTAATTTTTTTAAATTACTTTTCATTTTGTAATTTTTAGTTTTAAGTAAAAACTGGAATATTTGTCTGTAATAAGTAGGTATACCTAATAGTTTTGTTGTATAATATTGCACTAGAATTTGACTAAGGTTTTGGGATGTTTTCCCTTTGACATTAGTAGCTCGTATCACTAAGTCAGACCGTCAGTCACACTTACACGTAAGTAGTCCATATCTTGAAAATTACTGAAACGATTTTGATGAAACTTGCACTGTTCCCCAAGTTGAAGTAAATGTAAGCTAATAAAAAATGGTCACGATCCGATTAATAGTTGCGGAGAAATGCATGGACAAACATACATACATACATCTATAAAATTTTGTATAATAGTTTGGAAGCCCAATAGATTGTCATATGTGAATATACTGCAGTTCCGATAATATTACATACATACGTGTCTAATGAGGGTTTTCGTGAAAATTTACGACACCAGTTGGCACCACTGTGACAAGAGGTCTCTCAATACAAAATATATGATGACGTTCATCATTCGATTCATTCATTCGTTCATCATTCCGTCATGACTAAAGAAAATATAGGCTCTTTGACAGATGCCTGGACCTGACGTGTCAGTGCTGCCACCTAGCGAACGTCATTTCAGAAAACCCTCATTGATAACCTCCTTTTTTTGAAGTCGATAAAAAGGCACATTTAAAACTAACAAAATTACATTAAAAACAAAAGAAAAACCTGTGCGAGGCCAAAAAGGCTCCTAGCTGAGCATAATGCTGCCATATTTAAAAAATAAATAAGGTAACAAGTGTTACCATCATTGTGCGGTTGAGTGTACGTGCATCGGATTATCGGGAAACGAAGTTTGGGTCGTCTGCATCCAAACCAAAGAGTAGAGTAACTATATATCCAAACTTCGCTTCCCCATGGAGACAGCTGTAGGCAGGGAGGGCCGACTGTCCAGGGTACTTACGTCGGACGTTCGGAATGAGATACCGGTATGTGACGGCCAAGTTCCACATATTTAACGTTGTGGTCCAGTTGTTTATGTAGTTACTCACCGCACGGTGCTTAGCGTTACAATGTAAACCAGGCAGAGCATTTTATGAAGGAAACACGTAGCATAATCAGCCAAGGATACAAAGCAACGGTTGCCCTTGTTGGTTCTTTTTACCCGACTACGGCGAAGCAAAAAGGAGTAGTAGGAGTATGTTCATCTGTTCCCTCATAACTTCTAAACTGCTTGTCATAATTTGACAAATGAGGTATTGTTAGAAGCGTCTTGATCGTCCACTGGTTATAGGCTATGTAACGTCACATGAAATTAAATATGGCGCCCTCTAGCGGAAATAAAGTCAAGACCTAAATTGTTTTTAATCATGCCGTGTTGGGAATCAAATGAAAGGGCTTAACTAGCTCATTTCAAAAATATAAATATTACTGAAATAAGCCCCAAAACAACAAAAAAAAGTTTTAAAACTAAAACCCGACTACTGACCTGAAACTGAAACTCCCGTGGTCGCATGCTACCATAGCTTATAAGGGCATGCGACCACGGGAAGGTACCTACAGTACCCGGCGATAAATATTGCACATCGACCTTTGGAAAGAGACAATCGGGTAATTTCGGCTTCGTAGAGCGTTATCTCTGTCGCACGAAATACAAACAGTCCGGTATCTATTAGGAGCTGTTAAAACAATTATGATTTGCTTCTTTTGATAATTATTTTTATTCTTTGTATAAAATCGATAGGATCGAATAGGTCGATGTGCAATATTTATCGCCGGGTACTGTACTTTCGTGTTTCATCCTTTTCAGTAGACTGGTTTTAGTAGCTATTTAAACTTATTATTTTATAGTTGATCGCTGAAATATAATTTCCGTTACTAAATTCTTATAAAAACTCTATCACACGTTCAATAAACTTAACAGCATGCCATTTTTAATTGGAATAAAAAGTAATGAATGCCTTTCGTCAACAGGGATTCTCACAGGACTACGTTAATGCTAGTACAGCGACACTGGACAAAGTGAAAAAGGAGGTAAGCTATAAGCTAACGACTTTTATGGCATTGCAAAAAGCTCTGTGTGTTTCATTAAGCCAATTGTGTTCGTTCCCAGGTGACCGGCATCACGACACGCATCGTCGAGTTGGAAAACAACCTGAACTTCGTGCTGGGTGAACTATCGGTGGCCAGCCAGGAGTTCCGACAAATGGCAAACGGACTGACGGCCGCCCTAGATAAAGCTAATAATAAGACCACCACCGCAGTACCTATGATTGAAGGTAATTATAGTAATTGCTCCGTTAATTAACTACGAATGAGGCGCGAGTAAATTGTATTTACTAGCGCATTCAAAGTTCCGTAATTATCAATTCAATAATGACTAGCTTTTGCCCGCGGCTCCGCCAGGGTGGATGTCGGAAAATACTCCACGGGAAAGTACTACCGGGATTAAAAGTACCCTAACATTAAAGGCTGATTATGCTGTGTTATCCGAATTCGTTCAGCCGTTTTTGCGCCAATCCGGAACATACATCCAGACAAACGGACAAAAATTCTTCGTTACTATTTTATTACCTGCATGTGTATAGATCATTCTCGCCTTCAATGATTCCTCGTTAATGAGACTTCAATGTTTGTTTCAGACGCCGGCCCCGGACCTCACAAGATCGCCAGCGAAGAAAAAACAACATAAATAACTGATACCAAATAACATAGATATAGTTAATTAACAATTAAAGATAAGTTCTTACCGCTTACTTAGAGATTAATCGTAAGTCGACTGAAGTGAGGTGTTTTGTATGAAAATGAAATAAAACTCGTACGATATTAACTTTTGCAAATATTTAATCTCTTTTATAATTGTGGATCTATATATTTATATTGTACAAGTTATATGATACAATGAAATTTTATCGTGACAGATATCCCAACGTCAAATACAAGTGAACCATAAAACCCAACAATTTATACAACTGACGGGGATCCTCTAAGAAAACGTGAATCAATCAACTGTACAATCATAATATTGATATTAATTAATATATATTACTGATCTTAAATAATATACACACAAATTATTTGTCATCCGTTTTTGATTATTTTTATTAATCCAGAATACAACCTCATTTTCCTATGTGCAATTAATATTTAATGTAACAAATGAATGACGCTTATTGATTTTTTTAAATTATGTAATTATGTAAATGATTAGAGAAAAATCCGGACCCTTATTTATTGAACTGTTCCATTATATAATATGAACAATGAACATTGAAAACAGAATACATGATAATTATATAACAGAGAACAAATAAATACTCAATACTTATGTCTTAACTTCGGCTATGTGTTTGATAACTGTGGTTACGTACATAGGTATATGGTTGTACATGTTTACTGTACTTTAGCTTATGACTCGGAATGGTGAGTTGGGAGTCCACTTAAAGGTAACACTAGACACATTCGTTGTTAGTGAACAGCCTAACTTGGGACATCTCTAACCTAAGTTATTATCACGGATCAACAAAACATGCCCCGGGAAAGGAATGCTTAACGATAACAAAAGGATTGTTAGTTATTTCTAGGCGAACCAGTCGCTCCTCGTCTTTGGAAACTTATCTACTAAGTAGGATTTCTTCGGTTTACTATAAATGTATTGTATGCATTTTATTAATTTTATAATATTATAATGACATTAAAAAGAAAACTTCAAATTGAACATTAAATCAACGTAACAAATAGGCAAATCTTCATGGCAGTGGTATACGTAACACCCATATACACGAATAGCACTTGAACATTTATACATTATGAATCATTATGTACATGGATAAATGTACATGTACATTATATTAATGCAAAAAATATTTACACTTCCTTAATAATTATGTGTTAAAAAGCACTTAATAGCGAACCCTTTGCACACACCCCTGAGTACAACCCAAAAAGTAAAAAAAAGCAATCAATAATTATATAATAAGCAGTAAAAACAACCAATATAACTCGCGAAACTAGTAAATTGTTACATAGTACATTGATCATGCATATTAGATAAAAGTTTTATATTGATAACTAATAAACAATATATCCAATCGAAGCATAATTAAGCTTTATAAAGCTGTTTAGATAATTCCAAAAACATTTCCTATGTCTATATGATCAAAAAAACTTAAAAAATCGTAAAGTGTAACGTGAATCTATCAAAAGCCCGAATATGAAGGTACAACAAGCTCCCTAAGTGAAGTAAGTCTAAGTAGTCCATGAGATGGACCGTCTGTCTGTCCGTCCGTCCGTCTGCTGTGCCTCCGACGCGAGACATCTACACTTTGTACAATGCGGTATCAAAACAAGGTGTGCGCGGCGTGACGCGGCGAGTCGCGTGTCGCGTGCCATGTCAACACCGCTTATATTATTTACTTAACGCAACTGTACCCTACTATTTATAATTTATTAACTCCTAACTAAGTTTCAAGTGTAAAATTGTGCCACACAAGCGATCTCGATGGGACATCTAAAGCCGAACGCAACGAAACGGTCGCAAGCGCGCCGCGGGCTCCCGCGCTCCTCGAGACAGCGAGTGCCCTCGGCCGCGTCTACTAGTTCCGCTGTTGATGGAATGTCGAACATGGAATGAATATTATAAATTCCTGTAAAACGACAGGGTTCTTAACCCTGTAAAATGTGTGAATGAATTACATTGTGTAATTTCCACTACCACTCGTATCATATAAAACACCCGCTACTGATTACTCCACCTGATAACTATGTATAATATGACTATGCTCAAATTTAGATTCAATTTAGAGCCCCTATCGCAATAATTTGATTACTTTATCTAATTTATATAGATGTGGCCGGATACAAAGGTGATGTTTGTATACCCTTAATTCCGTTCACATTGTTACATTATTCCGACACGTTACGCTAAACTTGTTCTTATGTGATGGAACTTACATAGGAAGACATACAACTATACATAATACGCCTTTATAGACATTGCGAAATTAAATCGTTTTAGTCTATTATGTAGTACATTTGGTAATGAAGGAAATTATTGCATCTGTAATATAAACCACGTAATAAATGTGAGAACGTTGCAACAGATGAGTGGGGTCAGTGGGAGCTGGGAGTGGAACGGAACACGTTAAGAGCGCGAGTGCGCCGGCAGCTGTGGTTCAGTCTGTCTTAAACGACTCATAGTCTCGGAATCGAGTCTGCAAATTATACATGACCACCCCATAAATCCGAGGCACTTACATGATCTTAAGAGTAATGATATACAACTACTAACTAGTGGTACCAAATGTTAGCTCATTGTCATCCCGCGAAGGACCCGTTGATACAACGGGTGTGACACAATTAAAGCTATGGACATGTTCCACGTACTAATCGTTAATAAAGTCTAACCTAACACGGAGAGAGAAGGGAGCTATCGTACACGTACAAAGTACTTAACTATATAAACCTACATTCAGCTCTTAAAACTTACACGAACTGATCGTTAACCAGTGCGATTACATACAAAATTGGTGTAGTAAAATGAGTGTCCGAATCCATAAAAATATCTAATGTGCTGCCATGTTAAAAAATATAGTCTCCCAGTGTATGTTGAAAAAATTTAAACGAGTGCAGTAGTGACAAATATTCGATCCATTCAAATCATTACTTCTTATCTCATACTTTGTCCTAACGTAATGTATGATTAATAATGGTGAGAGTAGGTGCCACATGAAACATGAACCTCTTCAACAACCGAACCGAACCTACAAAGCGGAATGTCACAACGTCCACGCGTGATCTATGTACATTATATCGACAAATTGCAATAACAAAACAACAATTTACTGTATGTATACTTTAAAACCATCGCACATAATGTTTATGTACAAGTTCAACGGGTCCAGTAGTACCGACTGAACGTAACATTATTAGGTTTCAGAGATCGCGCGCCACCTCGCCTCGGGACGCGGTTGTTCGAGCTACTCGACGCCGAGGCGCCTTCAATTCCTATAACGCTATATTACAAATAGGTGCTCTATGATACCGTGAAGCGTCCCGCGCGAGGTGGCTCGCGAAGCGTTACAAAATATTATTCTTATGTACATATTGTCTTCGAAGATAAGAGTAAGAACTATGTCTATATTAAGTGCGGGATATAAAAGGTGTCGGCGCGGGGTTTACCTCCGCGTGCTTTTGGAGGAGGGGCGCGAGTGAGAGTGTGTGTGGGGGGTCGCGCCCCCCCCCCGCTCCTAACTGGAACACGACGCGGCCGACACGGGCGACAGCGGCGAGTCGCGCGGGCAGCCCGACAGCGTCACTACCACCTGCACGGAAACACAAACAAGTATTAGAACACAATGTAAGACACAATCAACTAACTTCTATAAAAAGTGACATTGGACATGAAGGGCACAATAGTGTTGACTTCATGGACCTTCCTGGACGATTACAAATCCGGATATGTCTGGACATGTCCAGCTTTCCGGCCTTTGCCAGGACTATTTAACTTCAGGGGATGATGATGATGATAGGACTCCCTTTTCCGCACTTAGACTCTCATTCGTTCCATTGTGCGTGGGGATTCTGGCTAACAGAGCCAGCCTAGCTCCGCCCAGAAGCACAGAAGCTTCCTGGGAGCTTCACAGGCTTCGCGGAGCGACCTCATTGTTCCGAGGATTTCTTCACGTTGAGAAGCCACGGCCTCGCAATCCAGGATGACGTGGGCGGCTGATTCCTCGGCATCAAGGCAGCCCCTGCAGAGGGGGCTGTCCGTGACGCCTATGTTGAAAAGATGTTTGTTAAGGAGGTTGTGGCCCGTAATTGTACCTATTATTATTCTAAGGTTATTCCTACTCAGGTTGAGAAGTTTTTTGGTTAATCGCGGGTGTATCATTGGTAGAGCCAATTTTGACTGTCTACAGTCTGTTGCCCGTGACCATCTGTTGTTATGGAGTTCGGTCGATCTTTGGCGGATTCGGGGGATTATTTCAGAAAATAGAAAAATGAGTACTGAAAAAGAAATATTAAAACTTAAAATTTGTTGTAGTAGGCTTTTTGTCAGTAGTTTTCAAATTTCCCCTATGGTACCCCCTACTTCAGGACCACAGTTCTCTTTCTCAACACAAATTTATAGGAATAATATCAATTTAATGATTATTATCTATTGTCTTGTTAGTCTAGCAGTGGATTCCAAAGGACTGCTGTGCTTTTGGCGGAAGGTTTGATCCCAAAGGCCCTAATTCACTATGAAAACTTAACGATTCCTTACTTCGAAACCACGTCAATTCCTTCGCTAATCCCGCCAATCTCGCGAAGAATTCGCGCGGTTTCGTTCATTGTGTCATAGAGAATTACGGCCCAAGCCAACCTATATCCCCAATGACACTACAAACTGTATCATTGGGATATTGGTACCATTAGAAGATTCTTAGTAACAGTCCAGATCAAGTCATGATAATACAGGCTCGATCCCAAGAGAATGTTAACATAACTGGCCATGAGTTACTAAAAACCTCTGCCTTCCCACCACTACCAGCTAATACATGAGTGATGTTATGTATTTATTCATTCAACATTTTCTCTCAACCATCCTCTGTTAGCCACCGCACTTCCTTCACTATTAGGAGTCACGGATGTTGTAAACAAATTGATTTGTTATACAGCTATTCATGATGTAATTGTTTTTTATATAAATATCCAGCAAATAACAAACTATAGATATCATTAAAGTATTTAAATAAATGTTACCTTTCGGCTGCCAGCGTGATTCCTATGCTCGCAGAGCCAAACTCCTTGCCAGGTTCCCAGGTTTAGCTTCCCGTCTGTGATGGGAATTGTCAGTGACGACCCAAGGAAGCAAGCTTTCACATGGGCAGGCTGTGAGGCAAACACATCAAATATTACATTCATTCAATGGTCGAAAAGTGTAGATTTAACAACCAAGAGCATCTCTATGCACATCCCAATAAAATGCCTCAAATGATATAAATAAACCATATACACCAGGGGTGGCCAACCAGTCGATCGCGATTGACTGGTCGATTAAGAGTTATATTTTCCTTCTTAATAAAGTATAAAATACTACATAATTGTGTACTGAACTATTATGTTTCATTTCAGATTTCAAGAAGTATGTAATTGGTAGATCGCCTAGGGTGTCGTCAGTGAACAGCTGGTCGATTCTGTAAAAATCTCACCGTGAAAACTTAGGTGAAGTGAGTTTGTTTTTGCTAGGAATTGACACTATTGACAGGTCACTACACGCTCACTTCACCTAAGTTTTCACGGTGAGATGGTTACAGAATCGCACTGCTGTAGATCTTGGATTTAACCAAGTTGGCCACCCCTGATATACACTGTGTTCTTCACGTTATCCATAAACTTTGGCAAAGGTTACAATAGCTTTTACAAATCAAATCTAACAAAGGAAGTAGTACTTAAAAAGGCTTTGTTATAAAGATATTTGTAATTTCATTTAATGAAATTTAATTGAACTATGCAGTGAGAAAGGGTCTTAACTTAGTTTTGACAAGTTTCTGCCCACCAAATCTTATGAATGAAAATACGAAATTGACTATTCGGATAAAGAGGGCATGCATATCAGGTGATTTACGTCAAGGTATTTAGTTAGTATGAAAATTAACAAAAAATAAGAATGAATTAATGTGTCTATAATGAAAAATTCTTATTTTCATGGTCTGAACATTTGGTTGAAGTTTATGTATATCGTTCAAAACACGGTGTATATACAGGGTGAATTTTTCAAGTGGGCGTGGATGGCCAAATCCGAAATTATGAGGAATAGCGAAAATTACTCAAAGGAGTAGCGGGCTTGATTTTGATAAAAACTCAAATTGCATCATGGAATTTTTAAAAGATCAATATTTCTAGCCAGGAATCGAACCCGTTGATTTTGATAAAAAAAAAAAACACTGTATTATTACATCACTCAATAGTGTCCCTAATAAGGACCAAATTCTGGGAAGTAATGACATACTAACTACGACGACGTAACGGCGACTGACGTAGTAACTTAAGTAAAATGTTGGATTTTAATAAACTGCTTCTTATTTTAAAGTATTCATAACGACATTACCTGTACGTGTACCTTGTTTGAAATGATGCTCAAAACACCTGCAGCGCAGTCACCTTCATAACATTATGTTCTAAATTCAAATTTTTAATGCAGTACAATCCTTGAGACGTTGAATCCTTTCTTTAGTTTCCCGTATGTCATTACTTCCCAGAATTCGATCCTTATCAGCGACACTATCAAATGGTATAATAATAGTGGTTTTTTTCAAAATCAATGGGTTCTATTATTGGCTAGAAATATTGATTTTTCAAAAATCCAATGATGCAGTTTTAGTTTTCATCAAAATCGAGCCTGCAACTCCTTTCGAGTACTTTTTGCTATTCCTCATAGTTTCCGATTTGGTCATCCATGCCCACTTGGAAAATTCAACCTGTATACTTTAACCTCTGTTATCAGTAAATACAAGGGTACAAGGTTATTGTTGCATATCAATTAGCCTTTATCATCACATCTTTAGCACTGATATGATTATTAAATTAATACAAATATAGATGTATAATTAGAATACATTTTCCAGTATGCAAACATGGACACTTCACAGTAAATATGAATACATAGTTAACAAATGTTAATTACAGAAGTATTCAAGTATGTAAATATGACTTAATAGCTGCATTCAAAACATTGTATATTGCCAATATTTGTGTTTAATTTGCAATGCATAGTAAATTCTACTAAGATATAGGCAACACAGTTAAAGCTGGCAGGTTACAAGGTGAACTGGACCTCACAACCACACTGCACTAACATTAGTACTTCATTTATTAACAGTACAAACAAGATCTCTCACAAACAACTGAATATTATACATTCTAAATTTAAATATTAGACATGCTGCAATGTAATACATGTGATGTGATAGATCAAAATGTTAATGAGTGATTAGCACAACAAACACTCACCATGTCGTCGGGTCCTTCGCACGAGTGTCGATAAGGCAGGCCCTCTGGCACTATTTTGTTGAGCATCATCTCCATATCGTCTCTAACATCAGGGTCCCAGCTTTCGTTGAGTGCGAGACTCGCCGATGTGTGCATTACTGGAAAGTGGAAACAACATCCATTGATCAGCTGGCTACCGCGCGTATACCACGTTGATAAGATTTCACAACACTTGCTCATATCACTTCACTATGTACGCACTATAAAATAGCGCGAGATTATATTATGTGGGGTAAATATGACAGTCGGCAAGGATGCAGCATCAGCGGCAAGACAAGATTGCTGTCAAGGCAGTGGATACTTACTCTGGATATGGCAGAGGCCCACAGCGAACTGCGAGAGCTCCGGCACCTGCTTGAGGATCTCCTCTGTGACGAGGTGCACGCCCCGGTGCTGTGGCCTCAAGTTCAGTTTCCGTTGAAACCACGCGGATCCAATCTGAATTCCTCGGTTCGAGGCCATGTTTAATTTTTTAAAATGCTACAGAGTGATCGCAAGAACACAAACGATCTTACACAACATCACTTAGAACAACCTTTACATGAATTAATCCACAATTATCATAAAAGATTCATCTTCGATCTTTAAATAGTAATAAATATAACGGAGGTTATAGGACAGATTCGACACCCTATTTTCTGCGGGAAAGTGAAACAGTCTTCAAACGAAAGAGAAAAACGAATAAATGTTGTCAATGTTAAAAAATATTACTGAACCAGCATGAATTTCATTCATAAAAGTATGCAGACTGAAGTTATGTTATGACGACCCGAAAAAAATCATGTGAACTAAAAATATACTGATTATGTTAAATAATTGTCAATTAACGTTAAAAACCGCTTTTCCTTGAGTAAGTTTAATATGACATTCCATTTTTATGCAGGACGAACTGTTCCAGACTAGTAGCGGTCTAGCGGTAAATTTTTTTTGACAAAACTGTTGCTTAGTATTGATGACTCACTTCGAATGAAGGGTTAATAAAAGTTACATTGCTTTATTTCTTTCAAATAATTTTCAATATGTATAAAAATCATTATTTAATTTACCGCAATGACGCGTCGCCGTCCCACGATGGACGACTATATTTTGTAAATATAGCAACATTCCTTGGAAAGGGGAGGGCGCGGATTTTTGAATTTTTGCTGATGTAAAGCCTACATACTTTTTTTTGTTTACAACACGTTTTTATGTTGTAAAATTGTATCATGCTTAACTAGTTCGCAAACATTAATATGCTTATAAAACTTTGCAAGTAAATAAAGTACTGTTAACAAAGTGGCCAATTATGATACTATGGGAGTGCCGAGGGGTGATATTTTTAGGTGTGGCGTAGAACCACTCCTTGGAATTGAAACAATTAGTTCCCACCCCAATCGCAAAGCAGACGCGCTCTTGATAATTCTTTTTCCTATTTTTGAGATAGTCGTTCGTTTCTACCAAGACTATGGATCCGC
Organism: Luperina testacea; assembly: GCA_927399505.1. Taxonomy (NCBI): domain Eukaryota; kingdom Metazoa; phylum Arthropoda; class Insecta; order Lepidoptera; family Noctuidae; genus Luperina; species Luperina testacea. The sequence goes on from OV656774.1 coordinate 5,430,728, forward strand.
TTATGGACATGATAAACAATTCTGAGGAGCCAGAGTGGCTAGAAAGAAGAATAACGGGTGACCTGAGACTATGGCAAGTCGTGTTTCTGTTTGTGGCTAGCCTTGCTTCTTTAAGTAAGTAAAGTAGTTACCTACATATGCCTAACATAGAATCCTAATAGTCCGAATTGGTAACTTTATTTATATACTAACTTTTTTTCAGTTGTGATAGTGTGCTGCTGTTTCCGGTTCCGTATTCCTCGGACGAAACAGCAGATAGAAGCAGACTATCAGAGGCGGAAGATCACCACCAAGTTCCGCGCGAAGCTGGAGAGTATTCAGGACGCTAAGATGGATGCGATGTCATTAAAAGACGGTAATAAAACTTTCGTTATTTCAATTTAGAATAGTCAGTTTATTGAATAGAGCTCATCCATTTCAACTACAAGAAGTAGGTACAGTAACGTTGTGAACCACTGGTTGTTTGTTTTGTCCCACTCGTCCCACCACTTTTACGAGGTCTGCCGCAAGGCCTTCTTGTTGTGTCAAGGCTCCACATAGTGGTTATTTTGGCTTACCGTTCATTGCGGACGAACATACAGCCGACGTGGTTAACCCAGTCCCACTTCAACTTAGCGGCTTTTTGAGCAACGTCAGTAATCTGTGTTTTGGAGCGCTGTGTGGTGTTGCCAACTGATAATTTGGGACCTATAATACTGCGCTCCATTGCACATTGGCAAACCTTGAGTTTCAAAGACCAAGTCTGTGATCCATAGGACAACCTCACTTCTACTTCTGTATTTGATAGCTGTAAGCCACCCAAATACAATAAAATAAAATAAATAAAATCGTAACTTGCAATTTTACTTAATATTTTGAATCCATGTTATGCGTGTGCTAGGCATTCTTAGTTAAACTCTGAACTCCTCTATCTGAAGAAAGTTCGGATTTTTTGCTAAGTTATTGCACAATGAGGACCTCTGCCGACCCTTCGGGGTTTATAGGCGTGATATTATGGTATATTCATACATAATTTTACTGCACATCACTATAATTAGTGATTCGTTTATGGTTTATGCACACGAATCCTAATAAAAAATAGCAATTAATAAAAATACAAACAAAAGAAAATCTTTTAATTTTTAAAGTAAACACCAGTTACCAGCCAGTGACAAATGTGCACTACATCACATTTTATTTGCACGGAAAAACATCTCGAGATAAGATAGTAAATATATTCACTCAGGTGCAAGTGCTTGTGTGTTACAGCCTTGGATTTACTTCACGAGCAGACCACTATTAATATGGAGGGCGAAAACCAGCAAGGTTCACAGCCAAGCTCTATCATGTCACCTCAACAGAGTATGTAGCCATTTTTGTTTCTTTTGTCTATCTTTTTTCAAACATGGAATATTGCCATAATCCTTTTCCAAAGTGCGCCTCGTCTCGAGTGTATTCTCAAAGATAATCGGTCGAATAGGCAGAGATCTAATCAAATCTAATACCGTTGGTCGACACAGATGGCCGGGCACTGGCCAGTGTTACGGTCGTAGTCGTAGGTAGAATCTTAAGATAATTCCAAAGTAAATAACAGAAAGAGCACGTGAGGTTCGAGTGTTGAAAGGCTAATTTGTTTTGATATTTTTAGCAATTTTATTGATAATTTAAATGGCTCTTAAATTTAATCGTCCAAAGACAGTTAAAATTTTCCTCTATATTAATTTTTAAAACGTCTCCTAAAAAAGAGGTTCTCAATTCGGATGTTTATATTAGCTAAAAGGGGACATAGGATTATTTTTATCCCGCCGGTAGTACGTTCCCGTATGATAATTCCTGATCTCAAAGCGGGCGAAGCCGCGGGCAATGTCTAGTTGAATTATTAAAGTTAATAATAATGCTTCCGACAGGTTCACTGGATGCGTCATTTCAACCGGAAGGCGGTCATAAGCCGGAGCAACAAGCTTCAGGCCTCAGCTTTGTCAAGTTTGCGTCCAAAGTGGCGACGCTCTCCAAATTAGGACAGCCCAAGTCACCGACATCGCCCACACCAGGCAACGAAAACAAAATGGACTTCTAACAAGATATTTGATGTATAAATGTGCTAAAGATACTATAATTCTATATTGTTTTTGATCGAGATTTATTTGTAACTGTGCAAAATTATACATGTTTATAGTAAATAGTGTGTAAAATAATTAGAGGTTCTTGTTGATGTTGTAAACTACAGGATTTATTAGATGTCTATAAATAAAATAAACTATAAAATGCAGTAAGTTTTCTTTAATCTAGAAAATAAAAAATACAGTATAAACGGATTTTAAATCACAAGAATAATTACATATTCACAAATAACTTCGGTATTCTGCGCTGTTTACATAATCTCGCATTAAAACTGACAGTAAAAACAATCTTCCGATGTAAGCAATAACTTTAAAGCAACGTTTAACTTACACTTTATAATACATAAATAATACATCTTGCAAATAAAAATTACATAAATTCAAGTTAGCTAAGTTTTTTCATTAAATCGTTCTACATACTTGTATTACGTTCCATCTTAACCATATATTCAATATGTTTTGAGAACCTTCAAGTTAATTTCAGGTTGAATGTCACTAACTTTTCATTTATCTGACTTAGTGAATTATATTAAAATTTTATTGTAATCCCACTGACTCGACACACTTTAGATAGCCTAACTTCTCAGTCCATGACTCAGTAAACGTTACCACAATCTCATCCAAACACAGGTAATCATTTATTTATCGTATCTTATACACTAGACATCGCTACTCCACACAGTGTTGTTCTATTGTTTCACTGATATAATATCCTAGCTCCTTGGTGTTCGCAATATTTTGAGCAATTATTAATAGTTGGTGCAAATGTGACACGAGCACAATACATACTTGCGTCGAATGAGAAGTGTTTAGCTACGGGATGAAATTAACTACAAAATACTCTCAAAATGTGAAATAAATTTTTGCTAGAATATATTTTATAGAGTTTTTATTCTCTGTCTAAAACTAAAAATGCAATTTGGAATAAAAGAATGTGGTGTGTAATCAATTGAATTGCACTTAAACGTTAGATACATCGTGTATCGTGTTCTAAACTAGCGACTCTATCGGACCGAAGCCCCGACGGCTCCATAAACAGAGCAAACTGAACTCAACCTTCATCATAAATAAGGCCCATTATGATTTGTTCATCGAGTTCCGATTGACTATGGAAGAATCTATTGAGAAATACTATACACTTTCACTTACATTATAATTGAATCGGACCTACCTAAAACGTAAGGGTGAAACTCTTAATAAAAATATTGTTCGTATATATTGCGTAGCATTATTAAACTAAACATAGGAGCGGTGTAAAATTAATAATTGAATATAATTCGTACGAGTTTTGTGCATGATACCTGTCTCGATATTCCAGTGATATACATTTTTACAAGTTTGTCAACCGAAACGGTAAGTATAGGCTAGATTTTATAATACACTTTATCCTACATGAGGATTGGTAATGTCATAACTTACAACAAAATTACGTAAGCTAAAAGTACGGATCGCTTCCGACGGACACTACGTTTACCTAACGCGTAACAATGTAATGAGGGTGTATGCTAAACATTTTAGGAACCCAAGTTTGGATGTCGCAGTGCCACCGCTATAAATATAACTCTCGTATTAATAAAGCATAATTTTGTTATCAACAAGAACTACGGCAACATTATTTATTGACTTTAACGCTATGCTTGAAGAGTTGACAATAAATATTTATGATAAATACAATGTGCACATTTCCTTTGCTAATATAAACGTCGATGGGCAATACACAAAACTTTGAGCATAACTGCGATTATTTGGCAATTTTATTTTATTAGAAATGGCATCGAGATGATTTTAAGAATAAGTACTTTGTGACGTTTTAATGAAACACAAACAATGTATTTTAATAAATAATTATCTTACATGTCATTTCATTTAAACTTGGATATATGAAATACGCACATTGTCGGAGTTTCTTCGTGGGTAACGCGTCCACTCGAATAATATCTCTTTTCGTGTGTGATACAGGTTGATAACTTACAATGTTAGAACTGTGGGCGGTATGTGGCTGAAGTGGGTGACTCTCCCGTGTGAGTGTTGGGGGGAGATGTTACCGGAGTGGCGGCGTTAGCTAGAGAACGTAACATAACAAGTGATAGCTGAGCTGTGGTCGGCGCCTACGTCCCGCCGGCGCGCAACACTCAGTCTCGCCTCACAAATGTTCTTCCCCTGTATAAACAAAAATGGTTAAATCGGTAATCACATTCTAACATAACACGTAACTTGCACCTGTAAGCAAACTCATATTTTGCCAGTTGTGTTAAGTCCCATGTTGCAGGGAGCGAGCTTATGATCATCAAAGAGGCACAAATTCAGACTTCGGGCTGCTACTATGAAACTTCAGATGGAAATATTCAATAACGCTTTGCCCGACCCCGGGAATCGAACCCAGGACCTTATGCTCAGCAGTAGCGCTTTCGACCACTGGACCACCGAGGCAATCGCATATCTAATTGATATCACTGCCGTAATCACATGGTCAGGTTATATGTTGCATAGAATCATGGAAGTCCGTATGCATTTCTCTTGAACGAAACATCCCGGCATGATAACTTGAAAAATTGTTTGAGCTTGCATTGGATATTTTGTTGGAATTTTTGTATGGTTTTGAAGTAACTTCTTTATATCGCAGATCGTGATGACTAATGGTAATAATCTAGTTAGTAAAAATTTTGAATTCGTTTATTCACTGACAGACAATGCACAGCCTAAACTGCTGGGTCTAGAAGCATAAAATTTTGCACGAGGCTTCCTTCTATAACGAAGGTGAGCAAAAAGGAGGGATTGAAAAAAATCATCCCCTAAATTAAATATATACAAGTTTGTATGGAAGTCCGTAATTTTTGCAGATGAGAAATCCCATTGGACACATGGCTTGTAGTTATAATAAAATTAATACTAACGTGATAGTCTTGCGCTCAATAGGACGCGAGGTGTTCTGCGGGCGCGCTCTGTTGAGCACCTTGAGCAGGTCGCCGGCCTTGGCGCGCATGCGCGAGTGCACGTACACCTTGGAGCACTTGATGTGGTAGTGAAGGTAGTTGCGGAACATGTGCAGCAGGTCGATGGTGTTCTCGCGCGCCGCCGAGCACGTGTGCCGGGGGAATAACACTGGAACAAATGAGAATATTTATAAACTAGCTTCTGCCCGCGACTTCGTCCGCGTGAAATTTCTTGTTACTCCGACCCACCCGATCGCATCGCATCGTCTGCCCGCGCTATTACTTCGTTTTTGCTTAGCGTTCTTTCTAACTTTTTTTCTTTTTGCTCGGCTCCTAAAGGTCATAGCGTGATGTTAAAATATAGCCTATAGCCTTCCTCAAGAATTGGGCTATCAAATGCAAAAATAATTTTTCAAATCCGACTGGTAGTTCCAGAGATTAGCGCGTTCAACCAAACAAACAAACAAACTTTTCAGCTTTATAATATTATTAGTATAGATTCTGCCAACCCAAGTTCATTTTCGGTCCACGCAATCACTGTCCATTCCAAGGTTGCCTGGAAGAGATTGCAGAAAGCGATAAAGCCGCCCATTGCATGTTTTGTAGTTATTAATTATTTTGTATGGTGTACAATAAATAAGCTGATGAAGCTCGAAGGCTAAAACTAATAGAGGATAATGAATAAATATTCTTATATGGGGTATAGTTCCCAAAAAGGAAATGAAGGCTTTCATGATCATCGTATTCCTATAGCAGTCTTCATAGGTCAATAAAGAATTTCATTTCATTTCATAGTCCTTTTCAGTCGCACGCAATAGGCTTTGTATTTGTGCAATGTTTTCTGCAAAAAATATTTTAGAGCAATACAAAAATGTAATTAATATCTTGTCTACATTCCAAACAATCAAGTTTCTTCTTTTATTTTCAGTTATCGTCATTATTTGGTCGAACTTGCCAGTACACTGTCAAGCATCGAGATTTAAATTCCGATCCGAGTTATTTCGTAAAATGGCGTAATAACTTACCAAACGTAACATAACTGATATTATCGCCTACTCTCGCGTCCGTGTCCATTAGTTCTAAAGGCGGTTCCTTGTGTGAAAACAATACCTGAAAATAAAGGAAGAAATATGCATTACATCACAAACAATGTATGCATTATAATATCTATAAGGCTCAACAGTCTAGACAGACTCTTGAATATAATAATTACGTGAATATCGTACCTAATTAGATAGTTATCATTCAAGTGTTTAGAAAATAATAATTAAACTAACAACAAAGTGCTTCATAAAACATTCAGAATCTCATTATTTTTAACACCTTCAGTCGTAGTAATCTTTATGTTTACCAAACATAGAATGAGTTGTTTAGAACATCCTGTATAATGCTTACTGTTACTCAAAATATTGACTATCGGTACTGTGTCGTTTTTTTATTACACTGCAGAATAGAACTTGTCAAGTCAATGACCTCTTCGTAACTCGCGCGGGATACGTGCCATAATGCCGGTCGGCAGGCGCCCCACAAATAAGGGGGCGATTTAAGTACTATTAGGTCAGGTCCTCTCAAACCTGTATAGCTCTTGAGAGCCCGTTTCAGACATTAACCTGCACATTTAGCAAAATGTAATCATTATAAAAAACTTTTCGGTGTTATTCGGTCAGAAACAACAACCCCATCCAGCTTTACAAAGTTGCTAACACGTAAATATATTATTTACTACAATCAACTTCAGAATATCAAGCCTTTATTGCCTGACTATTTGGCAAAAGCCTCTTCTCTTTTCCTCACACTTATGTTCTCTGGTAACATGGCCCAGTCCTTTCGATAGGAATCAAGGTCGTCCCGCCATCTTCTCCTTGATTTGCCCTGGTTTCACCACCAACCAACCAAACAACCAATTTATACTGTTTAACTTACTTGGGGCGCGGTGTGCGACGCTCTCCGTCCTTCCTTGAGCTCCTGCATGAAGACCTTGCCGATGACCATGTCGTCCTCGTGTCGGAACACCGTGGAGAAGACCACTGTCACGCGGTCCTCTTGCGCTTCCACATAACTGGAACATCAAATAATTTGTTTTAAAGAGTTTGTGAAAAATTAAGAAAATAGATATAACTAAATTAAGAGAATAGATATAACTAAATCAAGAATGATTGATTATAAAGTCCGTTTTGATGATTCTAGGAAATATTACCGACAGTCTAAAGAGAGAACGACATTGGTGATGCGTTTATGCATAGTGTGCACGCAAAAGCTTTTAGTTAGTAGTCAGGTGGCATAACTTATTTAACTCAAGACCAATATGGATTGGCCATTCACAATGTTCATAGCTTTATAACATACGCTTCCGCTTAGTTGGGCCTAGCAAGCGGCCACAAAAGCAGCGTCAGTGGCATTCATTAGATCCTCAAACGTGTAGGTGTATAAAGACACTTGGAACATTCCTAATTGTTTATTTTATTTATTCGAAACAATTTCATTTTAAATACTAACAGCGTCTCATCCTGTCGATAGTTGATGACGGCGCGTTTGTGGCTGACGTCGCCATCTTCCTGCAGTCGGAAGTAGCGCTCGAACACTGACGCAAAGCAGTTTCTCTTGAGGAGTCCGACCTTCTTCACAACATCTTCCCAGTCGTCGGGAATGTTCTCCAAATCGAGCAGCAAGGATATGTTGTAGCCTGTAGGAGGAATTGTTCAGTGTTAGATGGAAAACGAAAAATATACGAAGGTGAAGAAACGTTGGATAGACTGTGTAAATGATTATATGGCTAGAAAGGGGGGTCAATACCGAGATGACGAGTAATAGAGAAGAATGGAACACAAAGACTTGTTGCGCCGACCTCAAATGAACTAGGATAAAGGCAAGAGAATGATGATGATAGAAAAAACCTGCTGTATCAAGGTTTGGTACGATCTGACGGAAAATACGTCAGGCGTAACTGCAATTGCGTCTATTTATTCGCTCGACGCACTAACGCATCATCGGTTGAGTGTGAAAGGTTGAATGTTTTATCATATAATTGTCTGTTCTGGCGTTGCGCGACCGATAATACGCGACGCATTTTCCGTCAGATGTGTACCGACCCTTCTGAAATAAAGTCTGCCTACGTGGCCAGGCGGTTTTATAGCTCTGCTGTGTCGTTGAACGGAACTGTTTGCTACAAATTGTACTTTATTGCCGGTCGTAAGATTTCGCGACAGATTGGCCTTGTAAAAGGGATACGTTCGTATTCAGAGTTCATAATACTCTAGTTTATCCTGACATGAGCTCAAATGTAAATAATATGAGCTTCAATTTCGTTGGCTACGTGACTTACAATAAAAAATGCGCTTTCCGCCGCCACATAACGACCGCAACACGTCCGTACAACATTATAATGCATAATATTATGCTTACTCCATTTTAGTAGTAACTTATCTAACATAGTAAGCGCGTCAATGTATTTCCATAAACACATTTTTCCCTAGAGACACTGTTAGTTTGATGATTGTGGCAAAGGTGTGTCGCTTTATGACAAATCAATACGAGAGTTCAAAGTGCTACTTTATCATTGGCAGTGAATATTTTATGGTAACAAATTGTCGTTACAAAGGGGACCGCCTAAATAACGACGATTGATTTGACCGGCTACAATATTCACTGTTGTAGGTCATTAGAAGACTCTTTTAGAAAACCATTAATTTATATTCAGTGTTATGTCAGCTCTTTGGTAATACGGATCTAGGCTATGCTGTAAATTAATTTCAACAATGCTGAAAACGAAATTCGAATTAAAGCAGAAAATATAGCCATAAGATAAACCACAAGTTCCAAATATATCTTATCAACACTGTTCCATACTTGGCAACTAATCTTATCAAAATGTTTCCAATACATATGTGTATAAATAAAAAGTAATATTTTTGTTATAAAATAACATTTAAATGTTGATGTTCTTATTTCAATGACAAATAAGGTGTTAATCAAATGCAGTTGTGTTACTGTCTGTTATATCTCTCGTTGAGTTTACATGATGACCTAGACATTAATAGGTTCAAGTGATTGTACTAGTCGTCGAGCCTCTAGTACCAATGTATCTTTTAAGGGTACTAGCTTCTGCCCGCGCCTTCGTCCGGGTGAAGTTTCGGCCACCGACCCACTGCGTCGGATCGCATCGCCCGCCCGCGCTATTTCTTCGTTTTCGCTTAGTGTTTTTTCCGACTATTTTTCTCTTAGGTTGGCTCCTTTGGGTCGTAGCGTGATGTTAAGTAGCATTTAACCTTCCTCAAGAATTGGGCTATCAAAGACAAAATTTTCAAATCCGACCGGTAGTTCCAGTCCAGAGATTAGCGTGTTCAAATTATATTATTAGTATAATAATATAGATCAATCTCAATGCAGATAAATGAAATGTATGTCTATGGTTGGCGAAATAAACATGTACTTTGGTTTATTGGATTTTATATAAGAGTTAAACCAAATATTAGGGAGTAGCTCTAAGCACAGCTTTGTTCTCTTATTATCACTGACGCTTTTAACGCGTACGTCTTTTTTACATCGTTCTCACATATAATCATAAATTCAACATTAATGATGTAACTAATATTTTTGTAAAAATATAATTTAAAAGAGTGTCCATGGAGTTTCTTGCCTGTTCTTTCCATAGGTACCTACGCTTTGGAATGGGCAACTAGCTTCATATTTTCTGACTGACCGACTTCTTGACAATTCAAAAGTGCCTGTAAATGGTTTAATTGAAATAAATGCTTTGAGTTTGAGTTTGACTGTCTTTTAAATAAAGCTCATAATTTAGGTCCAATTTTTACATTGCTAAGGAAAATAAGCTAATAATATTTATGTTATGAAGCTTTTTGTTCCAATTCACAATAAAATATAAAATACTACAACAAAACAGTTTTTATCAAATTGATGAGTCACTTTAATAAGGAAGTTTAAACATGTGTGGGCACGCCTGTGACCATAAATTAATTTTCCTTAAATGCTAAGGAAAACAAGTAATATTAGATATATTTAGCTAATGTGAACTGGAACAATAACCGCTCCAGTGAACACTGATAATTATGCAATGAATAAAAACAGGCTTACATACTCACTTTCATTTTTATGCAACCGTGGAAGAACTAGTTTTTGTTCTGCATTGGAAACTGCACATTGCTTGGGCTACAGATTTATTTCATCATATTTAATTAACTGTAGTAAAAACTGTTTGCCACTAATTATTTCTTTGCGAGAATCATGTATTTGGGTAGTGGTAAACTAAAATGATATTGAAAAAATAATATGCAATACATTTTTGGTATTCAGCATACTTAAATTTTCCTTGGCAAACATAAATATTCAGTTGAGGTAAAGTGTTTTGCATTATTTAGAACTAATCTACGTGAATTCCCATATAAACATAACATAACATAAAAGCACACCTGTATTTTCCAAAAGGTTGGACAGCTGTGTATAGTACACCCACATTTTTCCAATTATGTTAAAGTCCCATATATTAGGAGGCACAGATCCTGGCCTCCAGAACTTCCCTGCTGTTTTCCTGTTGTGTTTCTGTATAGTTTCTTGATTTAATATTTCTAGTTCTTACCTGACTCTGCCTCGGTGAGGAGTGGCCCATATACTCTTTTGAGCAGTTCATCTGCTCCATGTTCTTCCAACTGCTTGTAGAACTTCAGTGATATACTAACCTGCAAACAAATTGGGTATTATTGACATAACTCCAGATCTTACTAAGCCATAATATTAGAAACTTTACGACCGATTAAATTTGATCAAGTAAATGGGATTTCAGTTTACTAGACAATGCATTTTAAATAAATTCCAACACACTTCTTAGGGATCTTTGTCTGTTCCTTGAAGAATTATCAAAGCAATATTAGAATTAGCAATTTAGTATGTAGTCTAAAATTAGGTTTCTTTGGCTTGTTTAGAATTATTATACCTCTGAATACTTGTTGACAGTAAACTAATCAACAATTTCTTGTATGGGTAACTGTTGAAGTATGTCTTAAATTGGATCTTCTAGCCAGTTATGTTTGTTTCTTAATTGGAGAGCTGTTTTGTTATCAGGTCAAGTTTAACTTTACAGACAGTATGAGAAAGAGTTTAGTACAAATTTACCGCCCCAAATATGACCCACTGACCAAAAAACATTAATTATAGGTGTATTGTTGATAACATACCCTAACTTTGGTTTTATCTCCATTCACATTAGATATATGAAAGAGTACTCCATCAAAATCTGCAACTTTCACATCTATTGACTCTGGCTTTAAGCTGAAAACAACAACAATAAATAAATGCTTGTGGGATGACAAATCAACTCCAAATTACTCATATCCTGGAACATGTCACCACATTATTATCATGACATTCTTTCACTATAACAAATGGATATCAGTATCACATATCAGATTCATTACATTGTTTACCACTACTGGAATCCAAAAACATTACGGGACGTATCCGCACGCACACTACTGAGCACCAATAAACAACTGATATGACTCATCCATGCTGAGATAGCCACTATCACGTCATATTCACTACATGACATAATACACACCAAATCACTATATGCCCTGTTTCTATACATTTATATGAACCTGCTGTGATGCTCGCGGCCAACGTGGGCCCACCCCAGGAATTTGACACTTGTCAAGATACTTCCGAAAAGGGGTTATGGCCAGGAATCACCCCCTCGTAGACAGTTCCACTGCAGCAACCGGGTAGCGAAACTCATGCTTATGGACTGCATGCTCGTTAAACACACCACAATTATGAAAAAACAGTACACTTTCTAAGCGTAACGTACTCACCGCGCCAGTGCATTTTTATATTTAACTGTTAAAGTCTCTTCTATAATTCTATTATTGATCTCGAGTAAGATCATTATTTAACAATTTATAACCTACAGCTTTTTCATAAAATCAACGCTTATAGCACCTTCATTTAATAATTTATACGGAAATCTTCAACGATGACCGCCCGTATATAGATATCCATAAACGACAGAAAGAAAAGGAAGCTCCAAATGAATGAAATATCGGCCATGTAACCATAGAGTATAATTTATTTTATTACCGCAAATACCCACTGGATAAATCTTAATTAATTTGAGTAAAATTATTTTGATTAATTAACACGAAATTATATTTTTATTACAATATATACTTCGAGTTTGCTCTTTTGGTAAATCTTAAGATTTTGTAGTGTACGACTTAGCTCTCAAAGAAAACCGTAACTTACTAAACCAAAAAGAAACAGCATCACTAGCGTTTTGACATTTGAAAAGAAAAAAGCACTTTTTTTACTCTATGATCGTTTTCGATTCGGTGTGGAAAATACTTTGTTTATTTATAATTGAATTGAATGAAAAAAAACGCGTGATAAGTTACGCGGATTGATTTGCATGTGCATCATGAAATAAAACAAAACCGAGATGTCCAATCAAGTAGGTGCCTTTGTTGCGGGGCTGAAGTCCCGAAACGTGGAGATCCAAATCAAGACAGCTCGGGAACTCTATCATTTTGCTAAGACGGAGCTCCGAGAAGTCCCACAGGAGGAACTCACTCAATTTCTCGATGAGTTTAACCACCAGATCTTTGAAATGGTTTCCAGTAACGATGTCCACGAAAAGAAAGGAGGTGTTTTAGCTATAGGTAAAAGATAATAATCTTCCTTTCTTGTATTTTTCCTCTAATATCGTATCTACAGACCATAATTTTATTAATTCCTATTTTCAGTATGTCTCATCGGCGGTGACTGTGACACCACTAAAACGCGTATTACAAGATTCGCTAACTACCTTCGCAACTTACTGCCTTCATCCGATGTGGGTGTGATGGAACTGGCCGCTAAAACTGTCGGCCGGCTCGCAACAGTGTCGGGCGTCAAGCGAGCGGAATACGTCGAGTTTGAAGTCAAAAGAGCATTTGAGTGGTTGTCTGAAGAGAGGAATGAAGGCAGGCGCCATTCAGCAGTGCTGCTGTTAAAAGAAATGGCTATAGCCATGCCTACTTACTTCTACCAACAAGTATCAGGGTTCTTTGATCACATACTTGTAGCCTTGAAGGATCCCAAGCCTCAAATCCGTGAGGCTGCTGCAAAAGCCTTGAGAGCTGGCTTTGTGGTGACAGCTCAGAGAGAAACAGCTAAACAATCAACTGCTAAGCCTCAATGGTACATGCAGTGTTATGAAGAGGCTATGCTGTCATTTGAAGAAATTCCTTTGAAGGAAAAAGGAATGTCAAAGGAGGATAGAGTTCATGGAGGCTTGTTGATCCTGAATGAGTTGCTAAGATGCTCAAATGCTGTTTGGGAGAAGAAATATTCATACCTAATGCAATGTCTGGACACACAGCAGGATAATACAGTGTCTGATGATATTCTCTTTATAAACACCAAATTGCACAGCCCATCAGTGAAGAGAGGTTACCTGTGTGATGGGTTCAAGACCGAGAATGTTACATACCCAGTTCCTATATATGAATCTGAAGTCTCCCATAAACTACTGACTGAAAAGTTTGAGAGGATCTGTAAAGGTAAGTGTTGTTGTGTTGTTATTTGACTCTAGACCCTTTTTTTATTGTACAAGCAACCAAAACACAGTTGTTTAAAAATATGTGTTTTCATTATCTATTATTGGTCAAAGGGCAAGCTCGCTTATCATAGAGGAAAAATTTAAATAATCTTAAGTTTCAAAAGACATGATGGTCAATATGTTCATTTCAAAAGTAGGTAAATAAATAAAAATTACTCAAATAAAAAAAAAGACCCAGGTTATTTTTGTTGTGTACTGTATAAATGTGCATTACTTGTTATTGCATATAAATAGCACACAATAACTTTTCTCATGCGCTATAATTGCCTAAATATACAGCAGCCTTCTTTTATTCCCAGTGCATTTCAGCAAACCACTTTGTACTTCTTCTAATTGCAAAGTTTTTATTTACAGATGTTATGAGCCAGCGTATCCTCAAAACTCAGGGAGTGCCACAAATTCTGTTGGTGATAATCCCAAGACTTGCTGCTTTCAATAAAGAGTTTTTTTTAAAGAAATACCTTACTTCCACAATGAGCTACTTGCTTTCCTGCCTGCGAAGCAGAGAGAAGGACAGGAATATGGCCTTCACCACCCTAGGCCTCATGGCTGCTGCCATCGAAAATGACATTAAAAACTATATCCCTAGTATAATGGATGTCATCAAACAAACACTGCCTATAAGAGACACACAAACTAAGAAGAGGCTCTGGATAGATCCTTCCATTTTTGCTTGCATTACTTTACTGGGGAGTGCAGTTAAAGATCTGGTTATTACAGACATTAAAGAGTTATTAGATGCCATGTTTGCTACAGGCCTAAGTCCGTCCTTGACTATCTGCTTAAGAGAGTTGAGTAAAAACCTTCCTTCCCTTAGACAAGAAATATCAGAAGGACTATTGAATATGCTTTCTCTTGTTCTGAGAAACAAACCATTCTTACATCCAGGGGTTCCAAGGGGTTTGGAACAGCAAATGAGTAATATGAGTTTGGTAATGGAACCTCAAGACACTGCCAGCATTGTTCTAGCACTCAGAACTCTTGGGTCATTTGACTTTGAGGGTCAACACAGCTTACTTACCTTTGTTAGGCGTTGCGCTGATCACTTTTTGCAGAGTGAGCAACAGGAAGTCAGACTAGAGGCTGTCAAAACTGCTGCGAAATTATTAGCCGATTCTACCATCAGAACTAAGAATACTCCTTCAAGGACACTCACTCTTCTGACGGCAGAAGTAGTTGGCAAGTTACTGGTTGTGACAGTCACAGACCCAGATTACGAAGTTCGTTACTGGGTACTGGAGTCTCTATACTATATATTTGACATACATTTGGCCCAAATTGAGAACTTGAGTTTCCTTTTCATGGCCATGAATGATGAGCACTTGGCTATAAGGGAGTTGGCTATCTGCACTGTTGGACGGTTGAGCGTAGTTAATCCTGCTTACGTAATGCCGGGATTAAGAAAGACACTGATACAGTTCCTGACTGAACTAGAACATTCTGGAATGAGCAGGAATAAAGAGCAGGCAGCGAGGATGTTAGATAACCTCATACGTCATGCTCCGAAGCTTGTGAAGCCGTATATGGAGACAATTCTGAATGTTCTTGTCCCGAAACTAAGAGAATCTGACTCGAATCCTGGTGTGGTCATCAGCGTTTTGAAAGCCGTCGGAGATTTAGCCGACGTACACGGCGATAACAGTGGACTCAAGAAATGGCTACCAGAACTCTTAAGCATTCTTTTAGAATTGTTATCTGATGCAACTGCAACAGAGAAGAGGAGTGTTGCTCTCTGGGCGTTTGGCCAACTGGTCAGCGCTACAGGCTACGTCGTTGCTCCTTACACTGAGTACCCCACCCTCATGGATGTCTTGTTGAACTTCTTGAAGACTGAACAGCAACCAAAAGATAGGAGAGAGACCATTCGCGTTTTGGGATTGCTAGGAGCTTTGGATCCTTACAAACACAAGATAACTAGAGGTCTGATTGGCGAACAGCCTGACTCCAGCTTAGTTCCTGTTGCTGATAGCAAAGCAGAAGAGAATAACTTCGATATGACAACTAGTGAGATGCTAGTCAACATGTCATCTCCTGTCCTAGACGAATATTATCCAGCCATAGTTATATCTACACTCATGAGGATACTGCGAGATCCTACACTGCAGCAACATCACACAAGTGTGGTCCAAGCAGTGACTTTCATCTTCCAGTCTTTGGGTATAAAATGCGTGCCATACATATCTCGCGTCACACCAAGTCTTCTATACGTGGCCAGAGCTACCGACAACAATAACTTCAGAGAATTTCTGTTCACCCAATTAGCAAGGCTTATTGCTATTGTAAAGCAGCACATTCGTAATTATCTGGACAAAATATTTGACTTGATTAGAGAGTTTTGGACCCCTAACAGTCCTTTCCAACCAACTTTGATTTTGTTGGTTGAGTACATTGCTGTGGCTCTTGGATCAGAGTTTAAAGTGTACTTACCTCAGCTAATGCCACAGATTCTGCGTGTTTTAGCACACGATGCGAGCAAAGATAGAATTGTGACCGAAAAATTGCTTTTCGCCCTACAAAAGTTTGAAGATAATTTGGATGATTACATGCATTTAGTGATACCTTCAATTGTCAAGTTATTTGATGCGACAGATTGCCCAATAAATGTGGCAAAAGTAGCAATGGAGACAGTTGACTATCTCTCCGATTCCTTGAACTACAGTGAACTAGTTTCCAGAATAATCCATCCTTTAGTTAGAAGCTTGGACACCTGCTCGGCGTTGCGACCGACTGCAATGGACACGCTATGTGCGTTGATCGTCCAATTAGGACGTAAGTTCACTGATTTTATACCACTGGTTCAAAAAGTTGTAGTTAAACATAAGATTCAGCATCAAAACTACGAACTATTGCTCTCTCGAATGCAGTCTAGTCAAACTTTGGCGATGGACGAGTTCTTGCAAAGCACGAGGCGTAGGCCAAGGAATAATAATCAAGAGGTATGTAGAACAGTTCAAATTTTTTATACTATTTATGGTTATTACATCGCACTAACATCCGTCTTTATCAGTCATAGAAAGCTATTTTCAACGTGTTTATTTATTTCTTTTAAAAAGGCTAGAAAGGACCATAGATTTTCGTGCTACGTTCACTTAACTTGCAAATTGCCTATGTTAGTAGCTAGTACGCAGGAAAAACCCTACTACGATATATCTCCCTAAAGCACTTTGTATGCATAAATCAACAACACTTACCACCTAAAAAACATACATTGTATTTAATAGGCTCGCATCGGCTACAACTGCGACACTTCCCAGTCAATTCGCAAGTTGTGTGTGAACGCACACAATTTGAAGCTAGCGTGGACAGTCAGCTCTCGTGTATCAAAGGATGATTGGCTGGAATGGCTGAGAAGGTTCAGCATTGGCTTGCTGACCGAGTCTCATAGCCCTGCTCTTAGGTTAGTGTCTAACCTTCATTTTTAATTGATTTTCTAATACAAGGTTCCACCACGTCATCACGTCAGATAGTTGGTGGTCAAAGAGTGGTTTGCGTGTTCTACTCTCATATACCACGGCAAAACCGATGACAAATTTACAGTGCGATTTGTCTGTTATTTTCTGCCATCCAACACTGGCAAGAGTTTGCAGCGACAGTAGTCTTATACGATAAAACAATCACTCACGATACAGTGGAAACAGTATGAACACAAGGTGGTTAGTTGTGCAAAAGGGGTAGAAACAGTAAAACAATTTTAATTGCTAAACTAGCACTATTTTATAATTATGACACTAAAATATTTCAATTTACAGGGCATGTCTAGCCTTAGCACATAACTACTCCCAACTCCTGCGCGACCTATTCAACGCTGCCTTCGTTTCATGTTGGACGGAACTCGACAATACTTCCCGTACTGAGCTATCGAATGCTCTAGAACAAGCACTGACGGCCCCTGACGCGCCAGAACTGGCACATACCGTGCTGAACTTGGCTGAGTTCATGGAACACTGTGAAGGAGGCACTCTGCCAATATCTACGCATCTGCTCGGTGAAAGGGCTATGCATTGCAGAGCTTATGCGAAAGCTTTGCATTATAAGGTATGGATAATATTCTTCTGTTGAAATGCTCCCCTTAATAATGTTGCGTTTTTCTTCGAGAAAATATGTTTGTGTCAATGGTTTTCAGTGTATCAAAATGTTTTATTTTTCCAAAATTGAATATTTTTACAAACGTAATGGTGTTTCTTTTGCTATCTTAATTTCTATGATATTGTTTCACAGGAAGAAGAATTCCGTAACGGCGCCACATCCCAAGTGGTAGAAGCTCTAATCCATATCAACAACAAGTTACAACAGAAAGAGGCTGCCGAAGGCCTCCTAGAAAGAGTCATGGCACAGCGCGAAGCAGGCGATGCCAACCTAAAGGTCCAAATAAGATGGTACGAGAAACTACACAACTGGGAAAAAGCCCTTGATTTGTACGGAGAGAAGTTAAATGACGATGTTAGCGATATTGACTCTTATCTCGGCGAGTTACGGTGCTTTGAAGCTCTAGGAGAATGGGTGGAATTGTATAATACAGTCTCCAAGAAATGGGTCAAAATGACCAATGAAGAAAAGTTCAAGGCAGCAAGACTAGCTGCTGCTTCAGCTTGGGGCCTCAGCGAATGGGACTCCATGTCCAAATACGTCAATTTTCTCCCAGAAAATACTCAAGATGGTGCGTTCTATAGGGCAGTTCTAAATATCCACAATGAAGAATTTGACAAATCTAAACTATTCATCGACCAAGCGCGTACCTTGTTAGATTCCGAGTTAACTGCTGTTGCTGGCGAAAGTTATCAGAGAGCATACGGTGCTTTAGTAAACGCTCAGCTGTTAGCAGAATTAGAAGAAGTCATCACTTACAAGTCAGTTGTGGAGAGGAGAGAATCTATTAGACAAGGATGGTGGACGAGACTGCAAGGCGGCCAAAGATTAGTAGAAGACTGGCGCAGGATTCTTCAAGTTCGCAGTCTCGTTCTAACACCACAAGAAGACATGGCCACATGGCTAAAGTTCGCCTCACTATGCCGAAAGAGCGGTGCCCCACGCCAAGCTCACAAAACATTGGTAATGTTGTTGGGAACTGATCCCAGTAAGAACAGAGACATGCCACTGCCAACACATGAGCCAAGACTGACATTAGCATATGCCAAACATTTGTGGGTGGCTGGCGACAAACAATTGGCGTACGTCCAACTTCAAAGATACGTGGAGTCGACTGAAATGGGCGACGCGGAACACTGCAGACTGCTAGCTCGGTGCCACTTAAAACTAGGATCATGGCGCGAATCTCTCTCCGGTATAAACGAGCTGTCTATTCCCGAAATTCTCCGGAACTACGCCGCAGCCACAGACCTTTCCTCTGATTGGTACAAAGCTTGGCATGCTTGGGCTTACATGAACTTTGAGACTGTTTTGTTCTATAAACATCAGGATACCAGTATCCCGGCCGAAAGAAGGCCTTCGCCGGAGTGTATCCAACAGCATACAGTTCCTGCAGTAGAAGGATTCTTTAAATCCATTAAGTTGTCCCACGGCAGTTCGCTTCAAGACACTCTTAGGTTATTAACTTTATGGTTCGACTATGGCCATTACCCAGCCGTTCATGAAGCGCTCGTTGAAGGCATCAGAACTATTGAAATCAATGTTTGGCTTCAAGTGATACCTCAGCTTATAGCTAGGATCGACACACCGAGAGCTCTCGTCGGAAAACTAATACATTCTCTATTAATCGATATCGGAAAATCTCATCCCCAAGCGCTAGTCTATCCTTTGACAGTAGCATCGAAATCATCATTTATTGCTCGGAAGAATGCAGCCAATCAAATTTTGAAGTCAATGTGTACTCATTCGAATAATTTAGTCAACCAGGCCGCTATGATATCAGAGGAGCTCATCCGAGTGGCTATTCTATGGCATGAGCAATGGCATGAAGCTTTAGAGGAAGCTTCAAGGTTGTATTTCAGTGAGAATGATGTGAATGCCATGTTTAAGACGTTGGAGCCTTTGCATGCGATGTTGGAGCGAGGGCCGCAGACTCTGAAGGAGGTGTCGTTCAGTCAGGCATACGGACGAGATCTGAACGAGGCGCAGGAGTGGTGTAATAGATATAAGGTAAGTTTTTTATTTTATTTTTGTCGTTATAGTGGTTTTGTACAGTAAACATTCCGGTTTTAGAACTACCTACAAAAACTTGGGTTTTTTTTTTGTATTTTACTTAAAAGTTTTAAGTAAAATACAAAAAAAAAACCAAAGTTTCGTCTTATACAGCAGTTTACTAGAACATCAGCCGAAGCAGGTTTTAATTACAAACTCAAAAGTCGTGTAATCTGTATGCCAATAAGGTCCAAAATGGCTTTCTCCTTGTCCTACCTTCACTTATATCGTCTAAATTACCTTTTTCTCAGGAATCCGGCCTAGTACGAGACCTAAACCAGGCATGGGACCTGTACTACCACGTATTCCGTCGCATCAGCCGCCAGCTCCCACAGCTGACGTCACTAGAACTACAGTACGTGAGCCCGCGCCTGCTCAACTGCCGCGACCTCGAGCTCGCCGTGCCCGGCTCCTACGTACCCTTGCAGGACCTCATCCGCATCGCGCACATACAGAGCAGTCTGCAGGTGAGCTGCACGTTGTAGTAGCATATGTGACTTCACTAGGATGCAGTACGTGAGCCCGCCCCTGCTCAACTGCCTAAACGTATTTTGATTTGATTTCAGTCCTGACAAGTTGGTGAAGTTTCGGCAACGAATAAAATTTGACCTGTTATATCCTGCAAAATCGAAATGAAATACGGCTTTAGTTTCCAAGGCTCAAAAAGCTACTTCCCCATAACCAATTCAATTGTTTCCCCCACAGGTAATCACCTCAAAGCAGCGTCCACGCCGCCTCTGCATCCGCGGCTCCAACGGCAAAGACTACATCTTCCTACTGAAAGGACACGAGGACTTGCGTCAAGACGAGCGAGTCATGCAACTGTTCGGTCTAGTCAACACGCTACTTCAGGCTGATCCCGACACCTTCCGAAGAGATCTGGCCATTCAGAGATACGCTGTCATTCCGCTGTCGACGAACTCTGGCCTCATTGGATGGGTGCCGCACTGTGATACTTTACATTCGCTTATAAGATTCGTTTTGAATTAGGACTCTTTCGAATATCTTTTTTGACTTTAAAGCTTAAAAATTGCTGTGAAAAAAGGAAATAAACACCCTAGGTATATTCTAAAAAAGTTTTTTTTACGTGGCTATTCGATCAATTCAACTCGCAAGGAGTGTTGAAAGAAATTAATAAAGACGAATAAAGGCGCACTTTGAATTGAGCACGGATGTCAAAGCTTATTAAATACCAACCTTGAGACAGTGGACATAAAGTCCAATATAAATTTACTAAGTCCCCCTAGTCCGCGAAAGCATCAAAGCTGACAAATCCACGCAGAATTTCCGACTTTATTTCAATAAGCGTAAGGTTAATTTTTTGGCAATGAAATTACTGTGCACTACGCTTCGCCCAATTTTTTTCAATGTAGCCGACTTACTGAATAAAAATCGTTTATGTTTTAAGGGATTATAGAGAGAAGAGGAAGTGCTTGTTAAACATCGAGCACAGAATAATGCAGAGGATGGCGTCCGATCTCGATAAGCTGATGTTGATGCAAAAGGTTGGTTTTTACCTATTATATATAATTCTTTGATTTCTCAAATATGTATATAAAAAATACATATACTTACTTATTATTTACTTCTATGCATTCAATTATGGTACAGACAGCGAATTGTATTCTTTAGCACAAAAATGGGCCGTATTCGACCCGCCCAAACTTTTTTCCGGTCGACTAATCAACATACAGTAAAATGGGGCGCGAAGTTAAAATGTGAGCGGTTCGATCGCCTACCAAAGAATAACAGTAGCACCTACTGTCTATCTACTAGAATTAAGAGACAACTTTAATTTTAATATTGCTTATTTTGTGCACTTTATTCATTTGAATTTAAAAGACATAGGTGTGATAGATAGCAAACATGACATGAATCGCAATAACGTTGTTTTGGTGGGGCCACTTACGTTTGACGATAATGAATAATTATATAATATAGCTATATATTATGCACACTTCAAAACGTTACTCACTATCGTACGATAGTGGGAGCCAGATAGCATGCGTTTTATTTTAATTTTAGTATTTGATCTTTATCGCAAACGACATTCGAATACTGAACTGTGTTCCTATTATTTAAGTCAGTCTGCTGACGCATGGCACAAGCTTTAGCGTGTTTTCGAAGTTATTGGCAAGATATTTTTAGTTGATGACACATGTTACGTACGTCGATCGTTTCTGCTTGTTACTTAATGTCCCATGTATAAATTTTTTTTCTGGAAGAATGTCTGGTGTTAAAAAGCGTAAAGTGGACGCCGAATGTCGCCAATTTGAAGAAAAATGGACTGATGAATACTTCTTCACTTTGCTCTATGGTAAGCCTATCTGCTTGTTGTGTAATGAGTCATTGTCCGATATAAAAGAAAACTATATGAAACGACACTATTTTAGTAAACATACGGCCCAGCATACCCTTAAGGGCCAGTTAAGAAAAGACAAAATTCAAAAGCTGGTTACCAGTTTAGACAAGCAAAGGACACAATCAGACAATGCTGTGAAAGCTAGCTTCATGGTCAGTTCAAAAATAGCAAAGTCATCGAAGCCATTAACTGAGGGAGAATTTGTCAAAGAGTGTCTGTTAGAAATATCAGATGTTATGTGCCCCGAGAAGAAAAAAGAATTCGAAAATATAAATTTGTCTAGTCGTAAAGTTGTTCGACTTGTTGATATGATGGCTGGAGATATCAAGAGAAAGTTGTCTGAACTTGCGCCTGAATTTCAAGCATTTTCAATTGCGTTGGACGAGATCAATGACTTGTCTGATACTGCGCAACTAGCTATTTTTATACGAGGTGTTGACAAAGAATTTAATGTAACTGAAGAATTGCTAGCACTACAGCCTCTAAAAGAGACCACCACCAGAGAAGATATTTTCGATAAGGTTGAGGCTGCTATCGAGCAGTATGGTTTACAGTGGAACCGATTGATTGGAGTTTGCACAAATGGTTCACCTTCTATGGTCGGTTCACGAAAAGGTTTCATCAGTATTTTAAAAGAAAAAGCGAATGAGCTGAACGTGGAAAAAGAAGACTTGATAATCCTCCATAGCATTATCCACCATGAAGACTTGTGTTCCAAGTCTATTCGATTGTTGAGCGTTATGGACGTGGTAGTGAAAAGCATAAATTTTTGTCTTTCGCTTGCGCCTGACCATCACCAGTTCAAGTCATTTTTGGATGATCTCTCTTTAGAACATGATAATTTGACGTACTATTGTGAAGGGAGATGGATAAATAAAGCCAAAATGCTAAAAAGTTTTTACGTTCTTAGAAAAGAAATTGCTGGATTAATGGAAATCAGAAACAAGCAATTATCATTGGAAGTTACTGATCCAAAATGGGTATGTGACCTAGCCTTTCTGGTTGACATCACGGGACACTTAAACGACTTGAACTTGAAACTGCAAAAACAAGGACAGTTGGTACATGAATTGTACAGCCATCTAAAAGCGTTCCAGAACAAAATTCGCGTTTGGGAATCACAAATGCAATTTGGAAACTGTTTTCATTTTTCAACTCTGTTTTGTCAGGAAGATATTGCGTACGCTCAATATGCTGAAGAACTGAAGTTATTGTCGGAGCATTTTTCTAATAGACTTGCTGATTTCAAGATCATGGAGAGCAGCCTAAGCCTATTTACCATTCCAATAAAAAGTGACGTGGAGAAGGCTCCGGCTCACCTACAGATGGAGCTGATTGAGCTTCAAGTAGATACATGTCTCAATTCAAAATTTGATGACGTGGCGCTTTTGGAATTCTACAGAACATATTTACCTGAAGAAAAATATCCAAATCTGCGAGCGTTTGCAAGAAAATTCATTTGCGCATTCGGAAGCACGTATAAATGGGAAAAGTTCTTGTCAAAAATTAAAACTAACTATTCTAAGCAGCGAAGCAAACTGAAAGATAGAAATGTTGAAAACACTTTGCGTGTCTGTTTGAGTGATATTGAGCCAGACATAAATAAACTCGTTTCTCAAGTTCAGACTCAGGCTACCCATTAATTTGTAATTTTTTTAAAACAGGTTCATAAAATAAAACGTAGGTATAAAATGAAACTGTTTTTTTTTTTACTCTCCTACGTATTACCTAGCTACGACCCGCGAATACAAAAATGTTTCACAGTTTAGCCTGCAACTTATGCCAAAGGTTGCCCAACTGCCCCGCTGGTCTCGTGATTAGAAGCGCGGCTGCTGAGCGTGGGGTCCAGGGTTCGATTCACGGGTCAGGCTGTGTTATTTAGGTTTTTCCATCAGGAATTTCTTACTAATATTCCGTAAAGCCGTGTTATAGCCACTGCATACGACTGATATTTAAGTTGATAGACAACTTGCTAAACAATCCGTTTCTCTGACTGTACATAAGACGGCCCTAGGCACTTTTTGCCCATATTACTATGTTTTTTTTAATATTTCTCAGTAATAATAGCCTGTAGCAGACAAAAGGTCAAATACTATTTCATGCAATTATTAACGTAAATTTTCCTAGGTGGAAGTCTTCGAACACGCCCTAGAACATACAGCAGGCGATGACCTAGCCAAGTTACTCTGGCTGAAGAGTCCATCTTCCGAAGTGTGGTTTGAGCGTCGCACGAACTACACTCGTTCTCTAGCCGTCATGAGCATGGTGGGCTACATCCTGGGGCTCGGAGACCGGCACCCCTCCAACATCATGCTGGACCGAGTCACCGGGAAGTTCCTGCATATAGACTTCGGCGACTGCTTCGAAGTAGCTGTCACAAGAGACAAATTCCCTGAGAAAATTCCGTTCAGATTAACCAGAATGCTCATCAATGCTATGGAGGTAAGATTAAAATTTACTGATTATCATTATTATTTAGTGTAATCTAACTTCAATTAAATGTAGTTAACGACGAATGAACAGATAAAATCGACAAGCCTTATCGATTATGTATAATCGATAAGCATAATCAAGTTCTTTCCCAGATAACCATCGTCAAGGTTTTTTGAATTGTAAGTATGGAAATAATTCTGTAGGTATTATTGTTCACATCAATATTAAGCGAAGGATCGTTCCCCTTTTATGACATTTTAAGGCCAACCTGCCTGACTTGAATACATTTGTGTTGTTCGTATGACGAAGAAACTTTTTTCAGTCCCTTATAAACATAAAAATACTACGCTAATGACGCGTTTCATTTACCACGTCTTTGTATGCACGACTGGTGGCTAAGTAATAACAGCCGCACAGGTCGATCGATCAGGTTAAGCTACGCGCCGCGGTCGGTCCGTGGACGAGTGACCATCTTTACTTCCCGGCTGTCATTCGTGGATCTTTGACAGTCGTTACGGGTCGTCAGAAGCCCGAAAGTCTGACAACCAGTCTTAGCAAGGGGTATCGTTTGACCCAGTAGTCACTGGGTTGTTGGACGACCTAAAGAAGGTGGCTGGGGTAGACTGGATGGGGAAGGCGCGGAGGTCAGGGGGTTATGGCGCAGTCTTGGGGAGGCCTATGTCCAGCAGTGGGCAGCGATAGGCGGAGTTGATTGGCTGGGTTGTGGTGGTCAGATAGGCAGTAGCTCCATGTAAAAAACTGGTATTCAGCTGCATCTGGCTAGACTGGAAGCCGACCCCAAAACAGTCGGGAATTGGCTAGGCAGATGATGTATGCACGGCTGCCTAAGGCTAGGGTCAAATCTGATCGGAAAAACGGAATTTCGCGCGTTACATATGGCACTTTCAGAACATTTTACTTGCTTTGATGGCCGCGTTGTTGTACGCAGTTTTTTTTTTATTAGTCCCTGAACTAAGGTGGCTTGGTATTAGTTGTTTCTGTCCTAAATATTCTCAACTTCTCTAGGTGACCGGCATCGAAGGCACGTACCGGCGCACATGCGAGTCAGTGATGGAGGTGCTCCATCGTCACAAGGACAGCGTCATGGCCGTGCTAGAAGCGTTCGTATACGACCCTCTACTAAACTGGAGGCTTATAGACGCTGGACGTCGTTCCAGAGCCGACGCAGAAATCTGTTCAACATCAGACCCAGTTCCTTCCCCACAACCAAGTAGAAGCAGGATACATATAGGACTAAACGACGCTCTCGACCAACCAGCAGAGTCGAATCTAAACAAAAGAGCGCTGGCTATCGTGAATCGAGTGCGGGACAAGTTGACCGGTCGAGATTTCCCGCATATCGACGAAGTGTCTGTCACGGTACAGAAGCAAGTGGATCTGCTCATACAACAAGCTACGAGTAACGAGAATTTATGCCAGTGTTATGTAGGGTGGTGCCCGTTCTGGTAATACCAAAGGATTATGTGTATAAAGTCCATTTTTATTATTATCTAATTTTTGTAGGGGCCTGTTATGCATCCGGAAAGACGAATTCAAAACTAGAAGAAAAAATTGTAAGAAATAAGGTATGCGGAGATGAGGAAACAGGCCATAAGTGTAGTGATACATTTGTCATTGATTCACCACTTCTCATTATTGTATCTGTGTGTTTGGGAAACAAGAATCCACATAAGTCATTTGTAAGGTAGTTGTGCACACGGCGACACATTAAGCTATACATTTCCTGTTTTAGCTGACCTCGAATTGTATAGGTTTTTCGTACAATCAGAAGTGAGCTTATACTGGTTATGTATAGCCTGATGTGTAGCCGTGCGTACCCCCCATAGGGGCCTAGGATTTAGATAACGGTTTGGAAGGTATCAAGAGATTGAAAACACAAAGTAGTACATAAATGAAGTGCTTAAGTGAGCAAGATTAGAGTTAATCCATCCATCGCTACGTCGTATGCTCTGAAAAGATTGCTCGGTAGATATCAGAGAGTACTGCATGCAACATAATTCTCTAAATAGGCGTTTAATTACTACTTTGTGATCGAAATGGATCGCAATGTACAGTCGGATATCATTATTTTACACGCTATTTAAACGTGTCACATAATTATCTCTAAGCAACTGTAATGCATTTATACATAAATGATTTATTAAAATAACGTGTAATTAAGCTTAAGAATTGACTTCGGGTGGTTCAGCAAAATTTTATAGTCACCGACTCACCGTCCGCGTCATGGTGTCGCCATTGAATAATGGAAATTGTAACAACGACATAATTATGAGGATAGAAATTGTGTGGAAATTATAACAACGCCATATGGGGATATTTGTAATAAGAAAAGTCATGGGGCTGGTTAGCGAGATAAACGTTACTATAACGTTACGATAAATCGATTTGTGTGTGGTTCCATTTGATTAGCCGACCTCGTAATTGCTTTGTCACTCGTACCTCATAAAATTCGCAAGTCAAGTTCTATTTTTGCATAAACACCAATGTGACAGTTGATAGTTTCAACCTTCAATTTGCTGGGAGTTTTTTGTAAAAAGTGGTAAAGAAATTACGAGGTCGTCGCTTAGTTGTCAAGTTGGAGGATGTTCTATCAGGCTATAGATGCTGAAAGTGATCTCAAAGAATACACTGCGTTTCAGTACCTACCTACTTGGTACGCATTGCAATGCTCTGCTCAAGTTAGACAAAGGGCTGCCAGATTCACTGCTTATATCGCCTAGCGGCTAACTGTTTCATGCTAATTATGAATAAATTAATTATTATAATATTATTAATTATAATTATTATTAATTAATTATTATTATAATATTATATTAATAATTAACGTGCGTCGTTCGTATAACCCAATGATTAGCATTAGCTGCATATTGATCATACCAATGGCAAATAAAAACGGCCGAAAACGCCACTAAACAGCTCGATCGCTTCTACTAGTACCCTTTTTATATCTGGCCAGATATAAAAAGAGAAGACATAATGTTGAGTAAATAGGGTTGTTTTTCATATAATGACGACATTTAGTTAAGGTTGTGTAATAATAGGAACAAAATGGGATGTGACGTTCTTGTATAGAATATATAAACATTGTGCCTATATTGTGATAATATTAACATCATTTCCAATGTGGAAAGGATATCATGCTACTTGTAAATAAGCTATGTTTATTGTGTATTAAATTAGATTGTTTTTCACGGAATAAACGAATTGTTGTTATTTGATTGGTTTCTTTTTAAAAGTAAACAAGCTGTGCCGGACGGGATTTCCCATCGGCAAAAATGACGTATTTCCATACAAACTTTGATCCCCTATTAAGCTCTTTAGCGGATGAATTTCAATAATTCAAATGAAAAAATCCTTCTTTATGCCTGACTTTTAAATGAGGAACTCTTACGCAAAATTTTATGCTAGACCCAACGGTTTCGACTGCGTTGTCTTTCAGTGAATTGTATTATTTATTTATTTACTTAAATAACGTTATAGAGGTATGAGGAACAGGGTGTAAAGTTCACTCATCCTCTATAGAAAAGGGAGGATCCTCCGACCAGACGGGTGTTGTGTCTGGCGGGCAACTGCCTGTTGATTCATGTCGGGCTGTTATATCTATGCTAGTTGCGCGGTAAACTCTGCTTGCGCGATGCGGGATTTGCGTGACGTCAGTATGACGCGTTGTTTTGCATGTGGCGTTGTAGATACCGCTACAACGTATTGTACAAAACGTTACCATGGATTCAGAACATGAGTCAGGAATTTTTTGTCGGTTATTTATAAAAAAGCAGCTGGTTCCTAAAAGAGTGCCATTATGACCTACGCGGTCAAACGCATGGAAAAGCAAATTTTATTTTACTCTCTGTACTTTATTGAACCAGAAAAAACATACCATAATTTAAAAAAATATATAAAGTAGATCTTAGGAGCTGATATAAAAGCACTTCGCAGTTTTCTCTGATACAAGATAGGTAAATAATAAATCACTCTAAATAAGTATTTAATTGTAATTCATCATTACACAAGTTGAGTATTCATCCATAAATCGTAGCGAAGTGTAAATATGTGTATACATATTTTGAAAATGAGTGGATAAAATTATTTTTATCAAGAATCTCATAGTTTCCTGCTGTGATAAAACAAGATTATGTACTTATTACAATGATAAAGCAAAAGTACACGCGAGCATTGTTATATAATGATTCAAAGAAACAATAGTAGAGCACATCGCTTTGCCCAGGTAATTTAAATTTTATAGATCTCTTAAATTGCACTTCAGACTTTAGTCCACTTAGGTTCTAATCTCAACCATGCATCGAACAATTAAATTAAACTGGATGGATGTAACTGGTTGGAAATGTAACTTCCAAAGTGTACACAGTGAAAGTGATGCTCGGAAGTCTAATCCTAGGTCTGGTAATATGTATTTATTGTTTAGATAATTTAAAATGATATTGGATAGAATTATAACGAATATAAATTAAAATGAAGATTGATAGAGAGGGAGAGGAAGGCCAACGAAAAGATGGATTGTGTGAGGAATAATGTGAAAGAAAAGGGAGTGAATGAGAGCATGACGGTTTACAGCGTAGAATGGGAGAAGAAACGTGTTCTTGGAAACGCTTGCGCCGACCCCAAGTGACTGGGACAAGGGCAGGACGATGATGGTTAGATAGAAGTTAACATATTCCAGCACAAGAGCTAGAATAATGTTAACCATAAGCAGGAAAACGTGCCTAATAAAAAAAAAATTTGAAGTGTTCTATTGTCAACCAAAGACCATAAATGATGAAAGGTTAGAAGATGAGTTTGCCGAATATTACGTTTAATTACTTAATTCATTTAAGCGTCATTGATAGCGTACCTACCTACGTGATTAATTTGCAATGTTGCAATTCGATTAACTACCAACGTATAAAAGGACATGACCTATTCATGGTTGCATACAAGACACGGCAATGATTGACTCTATGACTCATTGCAGTTGAAACGTACGATTTATTAGGAAATAAAGATAATGGCATTGAAAATGTCCTCGTCTGAACTTTAATAAATAGGTACCTATTTACGCTTTCGCCTTTCAGTAGCAGAATTATGTAAGTACCTACGTATTAAAAAAACAATGTGAAATTTAACTTTAAGAAATCGAAGACTATAGGTGTCATAAATTGCGACTCACCTCTCTACCTATAACTAGTAGAGATCATCATAATATACAGGGTGATCCGTCGAAATGGGTCAGTAGGTACGTATGGGAAAATCTAAAACTAGGTAAGTATTAGAGGCAGAGTTTGTTCTTAGGAACAATGTCGTAGGTATAAGAGAGAAAACTGTGCACAAAGATCTCACCAGATGATCACTCTGTATAAATACTTATGGTTTGTGGTGGACTATGAAAAGTCATGTGAAAAGGACATTCTACTGCTAACTAACGTGTTCGTATTGAGTAGACCATGGTATTGATCACGTATTACAGTTGGAAGTTTTTCCTGTCTAATAATGCAACTCAGACAAACCCTAGTCAGCATTTACCTGCACAGGAAAACGCATGCGTGTTTTATTTACCTTAATCTATACAAATAAATAAAATTGGAGTGTCTGTTTGTAATAATAAAATAACCACTTTTTACTAAATGCATATGGATGTATACACGGTACATATACCAAAATAACATTTTTTACAATTTTTGTCTGTCTGTTTGTTACGACTAATCTCTGAAACGGCTAGACCGATTTTGACGGGACTTTCACTGGCAGATAGATGATGTAATAAGGAGTAACTTAGGCTAATTTTATTTTAGAAAAAAAAATAGGGTCCCTCGAAAAAAATAAAACCAATGAAATGAAATATTGAATAATATCCGATTCAAATAGGGAAGTTGTATTATACTCCGTTTATTTAGGTACTTAACCAAATGTAAACAAAAATAAAGAAATGGAGTTGTGGATCGTATATGTGAAGATTCCTTAATCTCCATAGAAATTGATTGAATAATATATAGTGTTGTTGTTTTAGCCCAAGAAAATCGTACACCAAATATTGTAGATAAAGAAATTTTTCAGTAAAGCTAATACGAAAAACTAAAAATAAAATTAAACTAAAAATGCAAAAACGAAAAAAAATAACTAACTGGAGAAATATGTACAAAAACAAAATATCGATTCATAAAATAGAAGAATTTCATTAAAATTAGCATAGGTATTTCTTTACGCGGAATACAGAATTAATACCTAAGTTATCGTAAACTCTGCAAACTGAACAATAACATTTTTGTTCAATTCGACGCGGATACTAGCATTTTAAATAAACAGCGAAAACGCTAAAATATTAAAACTACAACGCTCGCTGAATTCAGCAAAATAAACGGGATTCCCTCATGCGTCAAGAAAGTATTTGTTTCCAGTGCGCGCCGGTCATTTGAAACAAAAACACCAAGCTGTTTGTCACAACTACAAGGGATATTCAATCATAAAACACTATCTAATAAACGATCGTTTGACTTAATCAGTTGGCCGGTGACCGCAGAGAGCGCTGGGCGCCCCTTCGACTGCTCCGTACGAAATACCACGCGAACGCACGCACATGGATAATTACGAAATTCGTGATTTCAGTTCACTGAGTAAGTTTTGTAATATTAATTCCCAAAACTCCGATTTTTTATTTTGTGTTAATTCTTGAGTTCGTGCTCAACTTCTTTCCAAAACAATGCCACGTTTACGTCTTTATTGTATTCAGCTAGTTCGCAAGTGTTGCATGATTTCTGTCTAGGACATGGCATGGTCTAGATACATAAACAATAGTTACAGAGACCAAAACAAATATTTTAGTGACTGTTTAATAACATTGATACGCAGCCAGCCGCTAACTCGTTATCCTTCGAATCGACTTCAGTATGCATCAATGTTAGATCAATACGGAAACACTCGCTATTTCCTTGTGATTATAATTTAAAACTGATTAAAAATATCTACCTAACAAAACAGTTTAGTGATAGTTATCCTAATCAAAATGGTATAGTAGATAACTATCTATTTTTATTAGGCATACATACACATACATACATTTCATGGGTTTTATTTTTTTTTTGCTCGGAACCCTAATTCTTTTTATAAAATAAAACAATAATCTTGTCTCTTTACTAATTCTTTCTTTTTCTAAAATAAGATAACCCTAGTATAATAACCATAGCTACTCCTTATAACATCAGCTATCTGCCAGTGAAAGTCCCGTCAAAATCGGTCCAGCCGTTTCGGAGTTTAGCAGGCACAGACAGACAAAAATTTTAAAAACTGTTTTTTTGTTATAAGAACCGTATATATGCATTTAGTAAAAAGTTGTTATTTTGACATTACAAATAGACACTTCAATGTTATTTATTTGTATAGAATAGGCGCTTATTAGCGTACAGACAGGCTGAACTGCTTCTTCATATCACAATATATCTTGCACCTGTAGAATATAAGTTGTTTCCTCATAAGACTCCATATGGTTCTTATAATCTGTGCCAACGTTACAGTCGTGACTCGTGACTGCAATAAAATTTCATCGTCATCATATTTATATCAAACAATAAATAAACGAAAGTTACGTATCGGTTAGCGCAGTGGTTGAACGGTTGTCTTCATGGTTAATGAGGGTTCGATCCCAACACGCAACCATGTTTTGTATGGAGGAATCCTACGTACTTATGATTTTTCCGCGACTTGGCATATATGTACAGCCTTCTATTGGTAGCTGCTCTGGTTCTAAAGATCATTATCATTTAGGAGATTATGTTATTATAAACTGCTATGAGTTGTCTGTAATTGATCTTTGCCATATAACCAGAATTGACAGGAAACCAATTTTGTAATTACCGTCGTTATCGACACCGTTTATAACCGATAACGAATTAACTGCAACAAAAAAGGATTAATAAACTCTAATCGGTTTACAGGTGAAACTGTACAAAATTTACTGAAAGCAGCAGCAGAAGTAAGAAAAAAGGCATACTGTCCGTATTCCAACTTCGCAGTAGGATGCGCGATATTGACGGAAGAAGATGACAAAGTTTACACAGGGTGTAATATAGAAAACTCGACTTTATCGCCGACGCTATGTGCTGAGCGTACGGCGATTGGGAAGACAGTAAGCGACGGATACCTTAAGTGCAAGACAGTAGCCATAGTAGCACATCAACAGAACTTCACCGCCCCTTGTGGGGTTTGCAGACAGACGCTCAGTGAGTTCCGATCATCAGATGGAGACATGGAAGTTTATCTCGGCAAACCATCGCACGATAAAGTCCTGTGCACAAAGTTATCCCATATGCTACCTCTAGCATACGTAAGCTATACAAATGATAGTATTATATCGTAACATGGTATTTTTTTAGAGTGAAGTGACATGTATAAAATATATAGATATCGATAACTTGTAATAACCGCTGAAAATTATAAATTTTTGAAATAAAAATGTACGAGAAGCTTTAACGGTTTTATTGCGTATTTTATTTACAAAACTTATATAACTAATAGTATGGGTCCAATATACACAGCGTAATGGCAACGCGTTTAACGTGAAGCGCTCATTTATTCTTATATGGTATTTACAATAACAGAACCAACCGCCCGTAACTGGGTTGTGGAGGTCAGATAGGCAGTCGCTCCATGTAAAATACTGATATTAAGCTGCATCCGGTTAGACTGGAAGCCGACCTCAACATGGTTGGGAAAAGGCTACGCAGATGATGAGAACCAACCGGATAATAATAACAAATGCAAACATAGTTAAACACAAAATGCCGTAACAAAAAATATAATACCGTTTTATTTTTAGATTTTTTGACGCACGCACTTGCGCCCTTTTTTTATTGAAGTTCAGCGTCAACGTCCAGAATTCTGGCAATCGTAGTCATAAAACGTGTGAGAATGACGGTGAATATTTTAGTATGGGATTTCTAATAACTCTATTGTGTCCGTCTAGTGACGTCTCGCTCTGGCGTTTTATGACGGCGACCGCCAAAAACGGTGGCGTTCAATTCAGTAAGCAATAGCACTATCGCATGTGTAGATCGGTGTACAAGCACATATGTATCTGCACCTACATTAGTTACGAGTTACCCAATTTGCGTTATCGATACAATTTACAGCATACACACCTCGGAAGTTTTATTTCAATGTAAAAATCGTGCAAATAATAAAAACATTATTGTTATGAAACTCCGATTTGATAAACGCTTTATATCCCACGTGAATGTCCCACAAAAAATACCCGTAGTTGACGACGCTTGTCTTTTGAACTACAACTCGGTGGTTAAAGATAATAATAAAATACTGAAGTCGAATAAATGCTATAAAGTTTATAATGTATTGGCTTGTCAAAGCTGTGTGTTTAATGGCAACACAATCTCACTACATCTACAGGATATATATAGTGAGATTGTGTGTCATAGCATGCTAGTCTATAGGATTATTTGTCTATCAGACCATATTTTATTAAACTATCTAACGGGATAAGTAAGTAATTAGGTAGTTTATGGTCTGACTGAGAAAGCACATTTCGCCAATTACTAACACATAATTAACATAAACAAAGTATAACAAACTTAAAACAATTTCCTTAATAAATACTAGTCATATCATAACATAAATAAAATAATTAGTCTTATTTAAGTGACTAAATTTTTACATTATAAACATGTTTATATAATAAAGGTGCAAATAGAGATAAAACAATATAATCTTCGTAGTAATAAAACAACTTTTACACCTGACATGACAAAGTTATTTACATAAAATAGCGAGTCTCCTTAATCACTCACGAACGCTTTAGCGTTTCCGATAATACGTTAAAGGCTAGCGCTCATTTGGGCGGGCGGCAACGCAATGCATTGCAAAAATCTTCCTACATCACTTTCGTAGTCAGGAAACTTTATTGTTGAGTAACTGACACACAACGACAATTTGCCGTGTTTTTGTCATTTCTTACTCTGACAAAAAAACTGTTGTAAATAGAATTTACGGACGATTAAATCCGAGTCTTTTTTTTTTTCTTCAATCAAGTTCTCACACACAACGACAATTTGTCGTATTTTTGTCATTTCTTACTTTGACAAAAAAACTGTTGCAAATAGAGTTTACGGACAATTAAATATGATAGTCATTTTTTGTTCTTCAATCAAGTTCTCTAACATTAGATTTTGTATAAACCTTCGCACACAACACTACTGACTTTTTCGTTTTGTACAGTGCGATGCGTCTCTACCATGTGCTAGCCTAAATAAATACTTATAGTTCATCACTCACTCACCAATAAGGACACCAACCAATGTAACACTGACACAAATTCTCATTGTTCGTCGCCTGCTTAATGAGCAAGTCCACTTGCTTAGGCACACTGACCACTGCTTCTACATGCGGGAAATCTCTTCCAGTCAGTTTGTCTCTTATCCTGGTAAGTATCGAGAGCGCTCGTTTGTTGAGGTTCGCTTCGGGAGGTATTTCTAAAGATTCATAGTGTAGATGGTTGCGGGAACGACTTGGAAGTGTGTAAGATGAGTCTATATCCGAGGAAAATGAAGACTCGGTGAGAGAGTGGTGGTCGTTGTCAACAAGCCTCCAGTTGAGAAGAGGGTCGTACACAAAGGCTTCTAGGACGGCCATCACGCTGTCTCGGTGTTTGTGTAGCACGTGCATCACGGATTCGCATGTTGAACGGTAAGTACCCTCGATACCAGTTACCTATGACAAAAAAGATAGGTTTTGAAAAAGAGAAGATATTTAAATATAGCCTTTCATTGAATCATCCGTTTTGGTCAAAACGTGAAAGTACAGACACCCAAAAAATCATCCGACAAAGGATTTCCATGTTAAGAATTGACTTGAAACTATTGTTTCTTACTAAAAATATCTTCAAACTGTCATGCCATGGACGGATATTTTATACAAAGTATTAATTAACCCGACAAACTTTAAGAGATGCTTTAGATGTAGACCATCTAACTGAACAACTTTCACCATGGGACCAACTCTGAAATCACGAAAAAAAAATCTGCTGTTTCATACATTTTAGTCAAGCAGGTATTGAACATTTGTATTTGGCGATTCGCACACTGCACCCCATTACCAGTGTCTAATTCCCCGCATGGAAGCGCATTTTTATTGAATTTGTATGAAAAAAATAACGCGCTGCGTTATCTGCGTCCCGCTGCGTAATGCGGTGCAGTGTGTCAATCGCCTTAAACAGCAGATTTTTTTTTCCTGATTTCAGATTTGGTCCCATAGTGAAAGTTGTTCAGTTCGGTGGTCTAAAGCACCCCTTACAGTTTGTCGGGTTAATTTTTTAACACCAAATATAATAATTTATTATGGTTTTATATTTATGTTGTTAATTCATTACACCGAAAATGTATGAAACGAACGATTTTCCAAAGTCGAATGAATGGCTTTGGTGCCATAATCAAAAATACTTAGACGGAATGCTTTCTAACCGAATATTTCAAACATCATCAAACATTTTCTTTACTTCACTTTCATATTTAGACCAATGTAAAACGTGGATGTCCGTAATTAAATATTTTTCTTATTTAATACTAATTTATTGGGACGTAATTATTGACTATTGTTTTCCGCAAAACATAATAGCCTTTTATCTCATTATCTTCTTTTCTTAATCATTTACTTCTATTCTAGAGGTCATCGCCGCCACCGGGGAATTACCTACATTTACGTCTCATGCATGCAATTTGATAAAATAGATATCCATATTGCATAGAATCAACAATTATTGTTTGTTTTTAATTGAAATACTAAAATCAACAAAGGCTTTTCCACACAGGCGCGACTTGTGGCGTTGCGATTCTGGGATACCGCCAATCCTTTTCAAGCGCAGTTTTATACATGAAATTGTATAATAAACCTTATTTTCGCTATCTTAAAGTGCAATCGAGCTAGCGCCAGTGCGTCCGAGAACCCGAGAAGGTGTTTGATGCCAGCGTCGATGTTTGTACCACTTTACACGTTATGGCAGTTATGATAAAGTGTATTATTCAATGGCATCAGGAAACCCTCTGCCGTCCACACAACCGTAGCGTCTGATGACACAATTACGAAAAAACAGTTGGTTTAAAGCTTAGCGTCCACCAGGCGGGCCGGGCCGGGCCGCATCGCAACGATAAAATCCGCCTGCCATTGAAATATATGACGGTGCGTCGACTAGAGGCGCGGCGGGACGGAGCGCGACGGAATCCGTCGACGGTTTGCTCGCCAAGCGTATTTTTCCGTCCCTGCGATGCGGCCCGCCCTGCCCCGCCTTTTAGTGGACGCACGTGACGCCAACGCATTTCTGTTTTCTGTAATGAGTACTTTGCTTTTGTAGATCTTCATATAAAACATTATGTAATTCTTCGAAATTTTCGTAAGACATGCGAAAATACTCAAAGAATTTCACCGGATCATTATTGAGACCATGAAATAAGTGATGGAATTCTCCATAAAATCTTCTTTTTTTACACACATCATGGACCCAAATTTTAAGTTTTCGACGTACTATTTTATTTCCTTGCTCGTCAAGCAATATACTCAGTAAAAATAATTCTTCATCTGAACTGTCCATTTCTACACCTGCCTCTTGTTGACGCCTTGCTTAAACTGATGGCAAAATGCCGTCAGTGCGGCCCGCTCCGTCGCCTCCAGTGGACGCAGTACGCAAAAATGCTCGCCGCACCGGCCCGGCCCGACCCGCCTCTTGTGGACGCTTAGCTTAATAGTTCATGGTGTATATGTGACCAATTTGTGCTAAACTCGAGGTTGGCGGGATCAAATGGATTTAGTAAACGACGCAGTTGCTATTATTGTGTCAGGCATTAATTATCCGCCTGACTTTAGTACGTATTTACATTACACTAAATTACGATGCTGCTTGGTAATAAAAATTCCTGAGTAGCGGAATCAATTACATGATTCAAATAATTTAGTAAGTCGTTTTTCACTACTGCAGCAAGAATACTGTGTGTAACATATTTTTGGTTACATAAATAATGGGCAGAAAAGTAAGAAGGTCAGTTTTTTTTCAAATGCAGATAATTAACAGAGCCGCTCCGTTCTGCTTGTGCATTCGGTGCTGAATTTTGACAAATTGTGACATGCTATCTTATCTTTTTATGTCATCATGTCATAGCGACAAGTTTTGAATATCATAATAGTCATTATGAAAGTTAATTATATCATAATAGCTTTATATTCTAATCATTGTTTTTATATAAACTAAAGATTTAGATTATTTTCTTTAAGCATTATAAACTCTATTCCATTGTCAATTAATGACGAAATTTAATACAACTTACCTCCATAGCACTGATAAGCATCCTGGTCAATCTAAACGGAATTTTCTCCGGAAATTTATCCCTCGACTGAGTTACTTCAAAACAGTCTCCAAAGTCTATATGCAGGACTTTCCCGGTAACTCTATGCAGCATAATGTTGGAGGGGTGTCGGTCTCCGAGCCCCAGGATGTAGCCCACCATGCTCATGACGGCTAGAGAACGAGTGTAGTTCGTGCGACGCTCAAACCATGCTTCTGCTGATGGACTCTTTAGCCAAAGGAGGCGGGATAGGTCGTTCCCGGGAGTTTGGGAGAGAGTGTATTCGAAGACTTCCACCTGTTTGGGGTAAAATTATTATATTTAGTGTTTATTTTGATTGTTTTGCTAATCTACAAGCTGTGAATAAAAAATATAACAGTAAATGCAAGTATAAGTTGTTGCTCTTGAGGTAAGTTTGAAATGTAACAAAGGTTTTTTTGCTGTGAAAGTGTGTTAATTCGATGCAGATCAAAGACCATGAATATTTGGCACCTAATTAGTCAACTTCTGATACTGCGATTTGTGGTCCTAACAGGACCACAAATCGCAGTATCAGAGAATACTGTTCTCTGATACAGCGATTTGTGTGCGAGTGCTTGGCCAGACTGCAAATGCGGGCGCGGGGCGGGGGCGGCGCGGCGTACTCAAACATAAGAACTTCATTTGAGCGTCCATAGTGGGCACACGGGCGCGGTGAGCGGCTCGGGTTGCTTTGCGCGGGGAGCGCGCGAGCAACTCACGCCATAGTTCGTTCATACAAGTGGCCGCAGTGATTGCGCGAGCGGCTCGCGCGGGGTTCTCAAGCTAGTTAGAGCTTTTTTCTAGCAAAAATAAGTTTTCTTCGTCCATATTATATTCAAACACTAGACACGACAACACTCAGAACGAAGCCGCGCTCGACTGCGGAGAAGCAGACCGCGCTCGTTCCCGCACCCGCCCCGCTCTGCGCTGCCAGTCTGGCCAAACACTTAAACACAATTGATCTTGTGAAGCTCTAGCTAGATTTACTGTGTAGTTTGAATTAGCCTAAAACCGGGAAAGAAAAATGAAGTATTAGTTCATAGAAACAAACCTTATGCCTCAACATCAACTTCTGATAATCAGACGCCATCCGTAACATAATCTGCTGCTCCGTACTCAACGCCATTTTATTAGTCTTTTTATCTCTATAGTCGCTAATGAGATTGTATAGCGTGTCACACTGCGGCACCCAGCCTATTAACCCGGAGTTAGGGGACAGCGGTATTACAGCATAACGTTGTATGGCTAAGTCATGTCGGTATGTGTTGGTATCAGCCTGTAGTAGCGTGTTTACTAGACCGAACAGTTGCATAACACGCTCGTCTTGACGTAAGTCCTCGTGTCCTTTGAGAAGGAACATGTACTGTTTGCCGTCGGACCCTTGGATTGTGAGGCGACGAGGACGCTGTTTTGATTTTATTACCTGTGGAATTTTGAAGGTTAAGTTAGCAGACAATATACTGACAACCTCATGAGCAAATAGAAACGTAAGTCAGCAGTAATAGTTGATATAGGTCTGAAATTGCCAACTCGCTTTAAGCAAGCGTGATGATTAATGTTAATGCCTTCTCTGTTTGAGAAGAGGCCTGTGCCCTGAAGTGAGACAATAATGGGTTGGTATTCATATGTATAGCCGTTAGTTTAGGACGAATATTAAAAAAAAATGTCTTTACAGCCACGCTCAAGTAGCTTTTACTGTTATACTTACCGTATTTATCAGCAAGTGCAGATAACCAAAACTAAAGTATAAAATCATAAAACGGCAAGCAATATAATATAAAAGCACTTAATGGCGCCCGAATGGGCCTCACAAAATGGTATAGCTTTTGCAAATCACGAGTGGAGTATGTGACTTCTATGTCATTGTCATAAGGTTTAATGCGTGCTTCGGTGTAATTGCAATGATTGCCGCGCGCTTGTAAAATTCAGTTGCTATAGCTAAAGATTGTTTAGGAATACTTACTTGTAAATGGCTATGTATATGCGATATCCTGCAAATCTTCCCATTGGGCACATAGGATCCCGGCACGGCCAACTCATAGTCCTTACACGAATGAAGACGTTTGCTGACGTACTGAAGCTCCAGTGACGTCAGAGAACGGAATTGTACCATGATACG
This sequence comes from Luperina testacea, assembly GCA_927399505.1. Lineage (NCBI taxonomy): Eukaryota > Metazoa > Arthropoda > Insecta > Lepidoptera > Noctuidae > Luperina > Luperina testacea. Next base: position 5,470,790 of record OV656774.1, read on the forward strand.
ACGGACCACGTGGGAGTACAGGTCCCAAGACTCGTTTAGGTACCTGTTCTCACCAGTCTCCTGGAAGATGAAGAGGTTTGTAAGGACATATTTGAGAGATAGAAAGAATTGTGAACCAGGTCAGACTGGATGGCGGTGAAGAGAAAAAAAAGCTTTAATAAAGAAATGATAAATACTTACTTTGTACAGTTCTAACCACCGACGTGCCTCCTGTAGATCTCTTCCATACATCTGTAGGAAAGATACTTCTTTCAACGTTTCTGGAGGCCGATCCAGCATAGCATGCATTTTGTCTAGCGTCTTGAACATTCCGCGGTAGTCTTTTTCACTGAAATATAATCTGAAAACAAAAGATAGAAGATGACGATTTTATATGAGATAGATAGATAAATTATTATAATTATACTTTACATAAGATATAATATTTACCTAGAAGCCTCATCCAGCGCAATGCACACTTGATCGTGCCACAAAATGGCTACCTTTATCAGTTCCTCTGATATGACAGCGGCTTCATTCACTAAGTTCTGTGAATGTGCACACATCGTCTTCAAAATATAGTTGGCAGCATTCTTCCTAGTCACAAAAGAGGATTTGGTCGCAACCGTCAGAGGGTATACCAATGCTTGTGGATGTAACTTGCCTATATCTATAAGGAGTATATGGACTAGTTTGGCTACTAAACTCCTTGGTGAGTCAATGCGGGCGATAAGCTGAGGTATCACTTGCAACCAAATCTTCACATCTATTTGTCTTATGCCCTCAAATAATGCATCGTAAATCGCAGGATGATGGCCGTGGTCGAACCATAACGTTAGCAATCTTAATGTATCCTGCAACGCGCTACCATTCGATAAACTAATCGACTTGAAGAAGCCTTCAATAGCTGGTATAGTATGAGTATTAATAAAGTCTGCTCTAGACACTTTCTTTTCCCCAGAACCACCAGTGAGACTACTCTCTGAAATATTGTCTTGTTGTTTGTAGAACAAAACTGTTTCGAAGTTCATACACGCCCATGCATGGCAAGCCTTATACCAATCTGGCGCGAGAATCGTCGCTGATGCGTAGTTTCTTAATATCTCTGGTATAGACAGCTCGTTGATTTCTTGAAGAGATTCGCACCAAGATCCTAGCTTTAGATGGCAACGTGCTAATAACCTGCAGTGTTCATCGTTATCCGGTTCAGAGTTGTCCAAGAACCTTTGCAACACGTCGTAAGCGTATCGTTTGTTCCCAGCATCCCACAAGTTCTTACTATAAGCTAACACGATTCTCGGATCCTGCATTCGCAGTAGTACGTCAGGGTTAGTAATGGGATCGCATCCTAGTATTGAAAGAACTATTTTGTGTGCTTGGTTGATAGCGCCGGTCTTCCTACATAAAGACGCGAACTTAAGCCAAGTCTGGAAGTCCTCTCGTGGAGACATAACTAGACTGCGTATCTGAAGCATCTTCCTCCAATCTTCAACCAACCGCTGCCCGCCTTGCAGTCTCAACCACCAACATTTACGAATGGGATTCCGTCTTTCCTCTACAAGTTTATAGGTAACGACTTCTTCTAGTTCCGTCAATAGTTGAGCGTTGACAAGAGCTCCGTATGCTCTCTGGTAACTCTCGCCGACTACAGATGTTAACTCAAGATCTAGCACACTTCTAGCAGTGTCGATATAGTGCCTAGACTCCGGCCAGTGCCCTTCATGGATAGCGAGGATAGCTCTATAGAACGCACCTTCTTGGCTATCTTCTGGGATGCACTCTACATATTTTCGCATTGAGTCCCATTCCTGCAAGCCCCAAGACGCTGCAGCGGCAATTTTCGCAGATTTGTTCTTGATATCTTCGGTCGCATTGTCCCAATGTTCGGCAGTGTAGTTGTATATATTCCTCCATTCTCCTAAAGCCTCAAGGCACCTCATCGTGCCGAGCCGGGATTCCTCGTCCAGTGGCTCTACTTCTAACTTCTTACTGTATAGTTCGAGCGCTTGCTCCCAGTTGTGAAGTTTCTCGTACCACCTAACGTGAACATTTAGGGAGGTGTCGCCGTTTTTCTTTTGTGATATAACTTTCTCGAGTAGACCGTTACTCGCCTCGTTTCTTTGGAGTTTGTTGTTTATGTGTATAAGTGCCTCAATTACTTGTTTAGTGGGATTTCTTTTGTACTCTTGTTCCTGTAAAACATACAAGATGGTTTTAGACATGTTAAGGACTATGGGAAGTTTTATTTTGTCTTTATTCCTGACCTCAAAAATTCCAGATATTTTTGATCACTTTTATCTTACCTTATAATACAGCGCCTTGGCGTAAGCTCTGCAGTTGATAGCTGTGTCGCCTAACAACTTGATAGGTATGGGCAAGGCTCCCTTCTCGCAATGTTCTAAGAACTCTGCCAAGTTTAGCACTGCCAGTGCCAACTCCGGCGCATCGGGTACCGTGAGAGCATGCTCTAAAGCTAAGACCAACTCCTTTCGAGACTTGTCATCGAGGTCCGTCCAACATGACATGAAGGCTGCATTGAATAACTCGCTTGCTAATTGCGGGTAGTTTTGAGCTAGAGTTGAACACGCTCTGGAAATAAAGAAGAATTACAGCTTATTCACAATTCAGTAATAGTACATTACTGCAGAGGCCAGCAAAAGAGGCATTGATGGATGAACGTGTAAATGTGGGCCGAGGCGAAGCCGAGGCACACATACGTAAGTCTATCAATGCCTTGTTGTGGTCAAGGCTTGTATAGTACTTTTCTCAAATAATGCGCGGAAATTCAAATTGAGTAAATTAATTATGAATTCCAGAATCAATGACGAACAACAATAATTATTGTTCACGCGCCAATATGTTCATTTGTTTCTTGGTTACTTTAAACAGGTTTAATTTTTGATAAGTTACCTCCTTGGTTGCCATGTTTCGGAGTAAAAGATCATTCCATTTTTAAATTACACGAAAGATATGAGTTTACTATGTAATTTATTTGGCCGCTAAACCACGACAGATATGGATTTTCATACAACTGCCGCTGCTCGCATGTATTTGGCCAGTACAGCAATTTCGATTTATCTCGAAGAAGGTTGTCAAAATAATGCTCAAATTTCCAAGCATGTTTGAGAAAATATATTTTTTTTGTTAAACTTTCGTTCTGTAGCAAACCTCTGTACAGCTAAGAATTTAAGGGCTAAATTTCAGTTTTCATCAAGGTTATCACGAAATAGTAGATTTTACAACAAGTGCACAAAACAAACCATTTTTATCCGAGACTTTTAGCAGCCCGAGCCGAAGGCGAGGGCTGATAGTAATGTCGAGGATAAAAATGGTTTTGTGGACGAGTTATAAACTCTGCTTTTCACTTCGATTGCGAGGAAATAAAACAATAGTATAACATAACATTTCTTTAATTAAAATTCAAAGTAAAATTAGAACAGTTTTGAATACTGAAGGAAATTGTTTTTCCCGGCATATTAACGTCGAATAATTCTGTATATTAACATTTTCCTTCATTTGTAATGTTGCTTTCAGCATGGAATATATACTCCACAGTGTAGACGGCTGAAGTTTTTTGGATAATTCATCAAAATAACTCAAAAAAACACTTTCCGTGAACGTAGTTATTATTAGTTTTTCTTTTCTCCAATTTACAAAATTATCGTAAACTTTGAGATATTTTTCCCGAGACTTTGGCGGTAATATCTGTTGCACAACTCTGTGTGCATTCATTTCCATAAGCGTATTAGGAGAGACTGTTAAATCCTCTTCTTCACTGGACATTTTTAACAATTTTAGCAAATTGAAGAAATTAATAAATGCACGAAAAAAGAACAAGAGCTGTTTCCCGCCGCTTTATTTTTTTTTTAATCTTACGACATTGATATTAGGCTGCAGACCTATACAGCCTACTATTAAATTAATTTTGTAATAATAATTTTCTTAAATCAACTAACCTACCGTACTTGAATTAAAATTTTAATATCTATTATATCTTAAAAAACACATAAGGCAAATAAATTAAAGTAAATATTATATAATAACAAATTCTATCTATGAACTTCTTATTGCATTTGGCTGTATGGCTCATTTTCTTTGCCTTAATATAATACATTTATGAGTAGATACGTTAATGCCCTTGTGCACAAAATTCGATTTTGTGCAGCCTATACCCTGCACAAAGAAGCACTTTCAGAGCATGAGAAGTGAAAAAGTTATTTTTTAATTCTTTCTTTTCATTCATGATTTCGGTCAGCAGATAAACTAGAACTGAACATCACTAATACGCCGGCAGAAAAATATCTAATCACTAATACACAGTCAAATAATAACTAATCGTTAAAAGTGAATTTGAGGTTTCTAATAAGATAGGGGAAGCCCGGGCAAGAAGCATAGGGCGGGTAAGAAGAATAATTGATTTTTCTATAAATATATAATAGATGGAGCTTTTACACTTTCTCAAGTCGTGACACGTGCGACCGGCAACGCCATGACAGTTCAATCAAAACAATACGCGAGTGCATTTGTTGAGGAAGGAAAAAAAAAGAATTATCGTTGTTTTGTTACGATTTTTGTAAAGGTTTGTACACTAACTTTTTGTATTAGTCATTAGTTGACAGTGAATATGTTTTGTTGATTTAATTACACGTTTATTTAAGTATTCAATGTGATCGTTTCTTTTTGTTTATCTACCTAAAACATTTCAAGTTTTGACTTGTTTTAAATATTGGCGTGTTGGGCAAAACGGATATGGGCAAAACGGATAGGTATCCGCGTAGCCAATGTTAAAAAGACCAAGATTACCGAGTTAGCAGGCCCCAGCAAAACTAAAAGATCCTCATTCAAACAACAAAACCAAAACCCGAAATCAGATTATTACTGTTAAGTGTGTGCTAAGAAATACATTGAACCACCAGTGGAAGATTGGATTCAGTGTAATCAGTGCAAAAGTTGGGCGCATGAAGACTGCACTTCTTATGTGGGAGTTGGCAGTTACTTCTGTGATGAATGCAACGACTAATTGAAATGATTACAACATATCCTTTTTGCCCTTGTGGCGTATCCGTTTTGCCCGACCCCTCCGGGCAAAACGGATAATTGGTACTTTTTGTTAAACCTCATAATTTTTATAGAAATCGTTTAAGTTTTTAAAATTATATGATTATTTTCCAAAGATTATTAAACATAGTACAAATTAAAAGTACAAAGAGTTCTTTTGATTTATCAGATTGTGGTTTTATTTACACTCTCCCTTAACATATGCGTCTTGCCCGGGCTTCCCCTACAATCGATACTAAGAAATCACTATCTTAGGAAGAATTTTCTCACCTTATGGCAGGGCTATTAGATTCCGTCAAGAAGGCGACACTCAACTGCCTAAGCCATTCCATCCAGTCCTCTTTGGAGACAATGTTCTTTATTGACCAACATTTGCGTAAGTTGGACACATTCAATGATAGTTTCTGTATGGTTTGGATATCGCCTGGGCCTGCAACCTAAAAATAGAGATTATGCATGAATAACATTAAGCTTTTAAATAATAATGGTTTTATTTAGCTTTAAGTCTCTACTTACATCAGTCTTTTGATTCCTCAATCGAAGTCGAGTTTCATCCAAATAATCATCATCAGATGCTAACGTAGATATAGCTTGCAACCTTGTCACCAAAACGATATAGTTTGGACATTGTATTTTATGCTTTATCAGTATTCTGTCCACCGACGGTATGTAGTCAATGTATTCACGGCCCAGTTGAACAATCAACGCGCAGAGTGTATTCATGGCGGTTTGCCGCAACGACGGATTGTTGTCCAAAACTTTAGCCAGAGCTTGTATTATAACCGCCGAATACGGCCTGAAGTACAAATACATGGACAAGTGCTCAATAGTCTCCATTGCAAGCTTCGATATTGACAGCGGAATGTTTCTGCCGTCAAAAAGCCCTGTCACAGCAGGCACTATGGACAACAGCACATCGTCCAAGTTGTTCTCAAATTTCTGTATGGTCAGCAACAGCTTTTCAGTCAAAACTTTATCCTTGCTGTTGTCGTACTTCAAAACCCTCAAAATATTTGGCAGAATTTTCCGAAGATACACCTTGAACTCTGGTCCAATCGCTACAGTGATGTGTTCGACCAACATTATGAGAGTTGGCTGCAGCTGACTGTTTGGTGTCCAGTACTCCTTGATTATATCAAATATATCTTCCAAATAATTTCGTATTTGTATTTTGACTACGGATATAAGTTGCGCCAGTTGAGTCAACAGAAACTCGCGGAAAGTGCTATTGTCGGTTGTTCGTATCACATTCAGAAGACACGGCGTCACTCGAGATATGTAGGGCACGCACTTGATGCCTAGAGACTGGAAAATGAATGTAACTGAATGCACCACGCTTGTGTGATGTTGTGTCAACATCGGGTCGCGGAGCATTCTCATCAGCGACGTGAGAACAATGGCCGGGTAAAACTCATCAAGAATAAGTGGTGACATGTTAACAACCATTTCACTAATATTTATGTCAATATTTTCATTCGTAGTATCAGATACAGGAATCAAAGTGGACACGGTTTGGAAGTCGATTAACCCCTGATTAACTTTGTTTTTGTATGGATCGAGGGCTCCCAGTAAGCCTAACACGCGAATAGTTTCTCGTCGTTCTCTGGGCTGCTGCTCTGTCTTCAAAAAGTTCAGCATCATGTCCATTAGATGCGGATATTCCATGTAAGGAGTAACAACGTGACCCGTGGCGCCGACTACTTGACCGAAAGACCAGAGGGCTACGCTCCTTTTTTCCGGTTGATTAGGGTCCGAAAGGATGCCAATCTGAATAGACAATAGTTCTGGCAACCATTGGTTGAGAGCAGTTCCGCCCCCATTCACTTCTGCTAAGTCGCCTATCGCCTTTAGTATAGTTGTTACCATAATGGGGTTATCAGCTTCTGCTTTTAATTTTGGCACTAGAACATTGAGTATGGTATCTACAAATTGGCGCGTAATCCTCGGTGCATGTGAAATGATATTGTTCACCATTCTAAGGGCTTGTTCTTTATTACGAGTTGATTCTGAATGCTGTAGTTCCATTAATACTTGCACAAACAGTTGACGCAGTGTTGGTATGGTATAACTAGGGTTTATGTTGCTCAGTCTTCCAACCAAGCACAGTGCTAATTCACTAACATCGTTATTGGAATCATTAATTGCAACAAAAAGACAATTAAGATGTTCTTCTACAGCTAAATATCTATCGAAGATTGGATTGGTGAATATTTCCAGCACTCTGTACCGAACTTCATGGTCGAAGTCGGAGCGACCTACGGATAACAATTTACCGAGAGACTCATCAACGATTACGGTCAAAGTACGCGAATTAGTCTGAGCACATCTTTCAACCGCTTTTATTAGTAACTTCGACGCAGTTTTTACAGCTTCTATTCTGATGTCATGCTGTTCACTTAAAAGGTAGTGGTCTGTACACCTTCTTATGAACGACATCAGAGTATTATTCCACTCAAAGTCGAACGAGCCCAGCGTGCGTAACGCTAGCACTAACTTAGAAGCGTCGTGCGGCTCCACCAACATGGCCGTCGTGAACATGTGAACTATTTGATTCTCGCCGTTACTTGGAGCGTAGGGCTTCTTACGCAATATCAACGACAGCATGTTGAGTAACCTGTCAGTTATTTCCTTCTTCAGAGATGGTAGGTTCTGGCTGAGTTCTTTGAAACATGTCGTGAGTTGTGGACTTAAGCCAGTTGCACACATTGGGTCCAGCAGCTCTTTGACTTCATTAGAGACATCTTCTTTCATAGCAAAGCCTAACAATGTGACACAATTAAATAATGGAGTGTCAGAGCCGTTACGCTTTTTCGGAGTGTCTTTGAGTGGTAAAGTCAATTTAATCATTTCTATAATCCTGCCCAAGTACTGCTGGACATCTGACTCTACTGCTACACAAATAAGGCCTAATGTGGTGAATGCCATAGCTTTCTCCTTTTCTCGTCCGCGTAAGAAGGTTATTAAGTGATTTATAGTAGACTTGAGATGCCTCTTAGCATACGCTTCTCTGTTGAAAGCAGCCAGCCTCGGAATCATTAACAGAAGCATTTGATGAACATTATGTGCTCTGGATATTTGTTGAGCCATCACATCTGTAAATAAATACATAATAATTATTCAGCATGCTGACAGCATTCAGCAACGAACTGAGGATATAAGTCTTTAATAACATGAACATTATAACAAGTCATTATAGTAAAGAGTTAAAACTTTAATGGCGAAGCGCCAGTCGCCGGCGAAATTCAAATTATATTTCTCCTTTAGGAGCCGTGCAAAAAGAAAATATTAATAAAGAATGCTAAGTGAAAACGAAGTGATAGCCCGGGCAGGTGATGCAACGGGGTGGGTCAGGGGATCAAGAAATTTCGCGCAGACAAAGTCGCAGGCAGAAGCTAGTTAGACAATAGACTCAATTGTAAATTATTACATAAGTACTTACCTAAGCAAATCTTTTCATAGTGCTCTGCAATCAGCTTTTTACAAATACTTGATTCATAGACAAGTGTATGTTGACTTTTATCATCAGGAAACTGTTGAGCTGTCCAAGAATTTTGTACTTTTGAGTTTAATGATGTCATCTCATCTGATATATCTTGTTCTGAATCAAGTTTCTGCATCAGTGTTGTATATTTCTTTTCCCAAGTAGCATTGGAACATCTAAGTAGTTCATTAAGTATCAAAAGTGCTCCATGAACATGGTCATCTCTAGTTAAGCCCCTCTCTCTTCCCGGTTGTTCAGCAAATGATAACATGGACTGTTCATAACACTGTATGTACCAGTGAGCTTTGTTACTCTGCTCAGGTATCTCTCTCTGGGAAGTTATTACTAAAGCAGCTCTCAAGGCCTTTGCTGCAGCTTCCCTGATCTGCTCTTTAGGATCTCGTAATGGAATCATGATATAATTAAAGAAGCCATTTATATGCTGAAAAAAATATGATGGCATAGATATAGCTAGCTCCCTCAGTATCATTACAGCTGAAAGCCGCTTCCCTTCATTTCTTTCCTCTGCCAGCCACTCGTATGCCCTTTTTAGTTCAGACTCCACATATTCTCCTCTCTTGATGCCAAGTGTGACAGCAAGTCGACCCATAGTCTTGGCTCCTAACTCCAAGACATTCAAATCAGTAGATGGGAAGACATTTCTGAGGTAGTATGCATAGCGAATGTTTCTTGTTTTTGTTGTTTCCGTATCTCCACCAATCAAGCAGACTACAACAAAATGTAATAATTTTAATTTGTTTATTAAAATTTCAAATCATAACAAAGTTGTTTTGAATGTAAGTAAAACATGCAATAATTCAGAATGCTCTAGAATTCTAGACCGTGGCTTAAATAAATGTAGAATTACTGTTTGGGAGACAATAACACAACGACAACTTTGTAATATCCTCATTTTAAGTATGATTGCTAATGAAGTACTTAAATCAAAATAATATAACCTATAAAGTACATACCAATGGTTAGAATTCCAGCTTTCTTCTCATTGTTGTCGTAACTGGAGGTAAGCGCATGTATCTGTTGGTTGAAGTCATCTAGTACTTGCGTAAGAGTCTCCTGGGCCATCTCCCGAAGGTCTGTTTTGGTGAAGTGCAACAGTTCTCGAATGGCCTTATGTCGCGTCTCCGCATGGCGTGACTTCAGCCCCGACACCAAATCGGATACTTGAAAACTCGTCATTTCGTTAAATACTAATCACAAATCTAATCCACCAACAAATTACCAGATAATTCTATGAAAAGAATTACATTATTGACAAACTTTAATTGCACTTCACATAACTAAATCAATATTATTTCTCTCATCTTTAGCGCTAAACATAAAGATGGAATTAATTTAAGTTTACTTACGACTATTCACAAAAAAATGCAAATAGTAATAGAACAATTTTTTTACAATCCAAACGTAAACAAATTAACAATACATGCGGCCATTGACCACATAATTTTCGTTCAAAAATGTATTTTTATTAGACCACAACAGCACTTATTTTTTTTTGTTTTTATTTGTCGTTATTGAAAAACTTCTCTGGAAGTCTAAACCAGAGACACTATTTTTATAAAAAATCATCAAAAACAATATTGAAGATTATTTTTTATACAAGTTTATCCCTTGCAATTTTCCAACGAAGTAATTTTTTAATTTCATATTTTTTGCATCGGAAAACATTCCATTACGATGTTTATTGAAAACGATGCATTATTTAAATCATACGACATTAAATTTAATTAGCACATTGATTAAAATTTAATTATAAATAAATACATAGTCTTCGTTTGAAAAAAAAATATGTGAACCGAATACGCTTCAGTATACATAATAAACATGCTTAGAGCCAGTATAACCATTCGTGGTCTCTTTCGGTTCTATTTGAATTGACGGTGATAGAAAGAGAGAGAAAATTTTAAGCTTTTATTGGACTGGAGCTCGGGCAAGCATGACGCGTGTATTTTCAATACTTTCTCGTCATTGTACCAACCACAAACGTCAAACAGCTGAGCGAGGTGACTGACTCGCCGTTGTGTGGCTTGCTCTTCTTTCTTATCCAAAATTTTGAAACTAAATTCAAACGAATAGTGGTTTCAATAGTTATTGCTCAACGTGCAGAATAGTAATCTTCAATCATGAGTGAGCTGAGTCAAGAAGAGGTAAGTAGAAAATTTGTTTTGTAAACGAACCTTGGCGTAATGCGTATGGCCAATCTAATTTCGTAACAAAACAAAGCGTTGGTGTTTGACGTTGTGCGCGCATAAGGTTCACACACGTGCTGCAGGACCTCATGTCGGTTGGTTGCAGATACGGAGACGTCGCCTGGCGCGCCTCGCCGCTCTTGGTGGTGCAGGCTCAGCGCCGTCGCCAGCCAGTCCTCCGGACACACCTGGCGCGTCGGTGCCCTCGCCAGACTTGCAGACATCCTCACAACCTCGCTTCTCCCCCGCACCAGTTCCCCGTGGCTCCACAGAACCCTCCACCCCCGAAGTCGCCAACACAAACAAAGAACCAAACTATTCAGATGGAGTTAAAAGTGAAGTAGACGACCAGACAAAGATACCAGCTGATGGGCTAATTGTCACTGAAAAGACAGATACTAATCTGTTGGATGAAATGCCTGATACCAAAATGACAGATCTGTCACAAACAAGACAGTACAACAGTTTTGACTCCATGGGTGATGACACATTGTTGAGTTGTGGATCAGTGAGAGTGGCCAGTTTGCCACAGTCTACAGTAGGTGGGTCAGAAGGTGCTTCAACAAGAGAGGACAGCACATCACGGTCAATATCCCCAGCACAGTTTGCCGAGCCATCACCAGTACGGCCGCGGCCCAGTAATGCCTCGCCCAGTTGTTCCCGACGGTCTCTCTCTATGGAAGTTGATGATGTGTCTGAGAGGAATTCACAATTGGAACAACAGCAGGAACCAATGGAGGTTAGTCACTTACATAATAATACAATTCACACTAGGTGACATAAGTTTTAACTTCTGAAAAGTGTATTAATTAAATGATATCTAATTAATACACTTTTCAGAAGGTAAAACTTAGAACTTGTTGTTTTCTGAGTTTAGCATTACTCAACACTTACAAGGAATTATGTTGTTGCATTCAATAAACAAAAGTCCAATGAAATGGCCAGTATCCATGTCTAAGATTGGACAATTTGCACTAGTGAGTGTCCAAAATTATCATCAGTATGAGTTACCATGATTGCCCTTTTGAGGAGAAGTTATTATATTCTTCTTTACCCCATATTTTAAAAAGCCTATTGAATTTGATCTATTATTAAATCTTATGTGAACTTATTATGATTGCTTGTTGTTATTTTGTTCAGCCAATCATAACAGGTAAATATGAGATCATCAGATTTACTGAGACTAGTGTGCTGAGGTACATTTAAAAAAAAATGCCGTATTGTTTTGTGGATAAAAATTAATCCCAATAAGTATCAATATTGCATAAGAGCTATCAGTGGAAAGCTTGCTTGCTGGAAATATATTAGTAGTTAGTAATAAGGCATACAGAACAGTTCTGTAGGCCTTAATCTGTGTGTAACATAGTACCTACAATGAGATTAAAATAAAGTCGAAACACAGTGTGCGCCTGAGGATGTACGTCGTCCCCGCGGCAGGCCTATGAAGCGCAGGCGTGGCGAAATAGACGACTTTCCTAAGGTGAAGGCATTATAAAGAAAAGTTTCAATGTTTGAAATCACGATTTCCTCAGGAACACTTAGGCAAACGGATTTTTCACCAGTGATCTAAGTCTCCAATAGAAGGAAGGTCAAGTTGTTTCCTAAGCGTCTAAACACACTATGCCGAAGTTACGCGACCGAAGTTCGCCATGAGTAATCATGTTGCGGATTAAGGCGTAAGCCTGCAATGCTATTTAACGCAACGTAATTTCGGCATAATGTGTCGTCAGTAATTCAAATTGAATTACAGGCGTAATCATGCCGAACTTCGGTCGCGTATCTTCGGCATAGTGTGTTTGGACACTAAAGCTTATAAGCTAGCAGTGGTGGCTGGGGCCTCCTTATAACGCCATATAAGCTACTACCACCAACATAATAGCTTGGCCTCCATTAAAAGTATTAAAATACCCTTCACCTTTGTTATTTGCAATCAAATAATAAAGCCAATGGTACCACAAGACTTAAATGCAATTTATGTTTGTATTGTGATGATTTTTGTTATTATTATGCCCAACCTTGCTGTGCTGCTACCGACAACTAATTATATAAACATCTGATACTTCATCACATTTTCAAGACACACTTTTGCAATATTCTCTCTTTCAAATTGCTCATTAAATTGAGTGCCGCAATACATCAGTACCAATCCTGGGAAAGATCAAAGAGGCGATATTAAACGATGGAACACTTTGTTAGGTGGACGATAATGACAATCCGACGGCGTCACCGGCCCGCAAGATACACCGGTCGCGCACAGTGAGCTGCACTGAACTGACTGAGGATCAACTGAGAAACATCGTCGCCAAGATCCTACAGGTGTCCTGGTCGGAAGATAGTGCAGGTTTGTTACACAACTGGGTATGGCGGGTATAGAAAGCCGAAGCCGAGAGTCATTTGTTCTTCCCGTCATTGTAATCATATTTTTGTACTGGACCATAACCTTGGAACCTTCTGGTTACGGATGTTTTACCTAAACTTAAAATACCGCCACGTATTGTTACCAGTTGTAGTAGGTAGGTACCGCATGCTTGTACTCATGTAGGAAAGCTGTGTATGCTTTCGGGTACATGAAACTGGTCTGCACCCGAAAGCACAATGTTTTGCGTGCGTTACAATGCACGCTACCGTAAACAGCGAGTTTTCACACCAAAAAAAAAATCGTCGTTTCCCTGCAATTCTTTTTGTGCAACGTTATCTACTTAGTTTAATTTACGGAATGCGTAGATGAAAGTTTTGTGATGGGTATTTTATACCCTGTAGGTATGAGGTGTCTTATAATGTCTTGTCAATACAGCGCGGTATAGAAGATGTGTGAGCAAGTTCACCATGTTCTCAAAACGCCAGTTAGCGAGCGGTACCGACGCGCCGCGATCAGGCGGCCTTGTTGCACTTCTGTGAACGTATTCTTCCGGGATATTATATAAAAGGAAACAAACTCTTTCAAATTATATGAAATATTGCAAAATAAATTCCCATCAAAATACGATTTCCCATTACTAAAAAAGTAGGTACCTAAATTCGTCATCAGGTTTAGCTACCAACTTTTTCATAAAGTTATTTTATTTCAGGTGGAATATTTGTACCGTCCGTCGCAGCATCACTTCTCGACAACCCTAAACTAAGTTTAGATGAACTGGCATCAGAGGCTTTGATTGACGTTATTACCCAAATAGCGGATGGTTCAGATCCCCTTAATCAGAAACTTATCGCGATTACGGAAACTACAAAGAGGCCTAGTGAAGATTGTGGGGACGATATGTTGACTAGTGGACAGGTTGGTTCGGAGACGGAAATTGACAAGGCAGATTGCCCCGCGCCGTCACTGCCGCTGCCGAAGACGATACCCACACAAGGCCTAGCTGTGAGCTACATAGTGCGCTTCTACACGAACATAAACTCGTATGAACGGGAGTACTCGAAGAAGAGTTCAGAGCCGCCTTTGAGCGACTTGCTTCAGAGTTTAAGAACATTACTAGTGAACCACTTAGTGCTAGTGCTTCAGGGCAAGTTCGAGTTAGAGAAGTGTAGGAAGTCGGCTCTGCTGCCTTACATGCTGGTGGTGTCGCCACCCACTGGCCTTATACCCGAACTGCTTCTTGCTACCTATAATGATAAGGAAGTCTTTGAAGAGGTGAGTGATATTATTTTTGTATCAGAGTTTTATCAGAGTATAACTCAAAAGTAGCCCATACCTTCTAGGCATAACCATTGACCATTGTACTAAACGCCAGTACTCGCACGTTTAGAACTTTCGCACAGGACGGCATTTAGGTGCTCTTGCACCACAAAATGCAAGTTTTTTAAAAGTGTGGTTGTGTGTGCAGGTATTTATCCCACTAGTAATGGGAATCCGCGAAGAGATGCGCCGCGCAGTATCCCCGCTCGGCGGTCGCGGTGCGTGCGGCGGGGGCTCCGCCCTGCGAGCACTGCGCGCGCTGTGCGAGTTGCGCGCAGGACCGCGACACTCGCGCCGGCCTCTGGCTGAGTTACTGGCGCGCCTGTCCAGTCTATGCCCCGACCCCGTCACCACCGCGGCCGGTAGGGAGATCGCGCGTGTCAGCTTCCTTGGACCATTCTTTGCGGTGAGTGTAAAGCTTAAGCTTAGCGTCCACCAGGCGGGCCGGGCCGGGCCGCATCGCAACGATAAAATCCGCCTGCCATTGAAATATATGACGGTGCGTCGACTAGAGGCGCGGCGGGACGGAGCGCGACGGAATCCGTCGACGGTTTGCTCGCCAAGCGTATTTTTCCGTCCCTGCGATGCGGCCCGCCCTGCCCCGCCCTTTAGTGGACGCACGTGACGCCAACGCATTTCTGTTTTTTGTAATGAGTACTTTGCTTTTGTAGATCTTCATATAAGACATTATGTAATTCTTCGAAATTGTCGTAAGACATGCGAAAATACTCAAAGAATTTCACCGGATCATTATTGAGACCATGAAATAAGTGATGGAATTCTCCATAAAATCTTCTTTTTTTACACACATCATGGACCCAAATTTTAAGTTTTCGACGTACTATTTTATTTCCTTCCTCGTCAAGCAATATACTCAGTAAAAATAATTCTTCATCTGAACTGTCCATTTCTACACCTGCCTCTTGTGGACGCCTTGCTTAAACTGATGGCAAAATGCCGTCAGTGCGGCCCGCTCCGTAGCCTCCAGTGGACGCAGTACGCAAAAATGCTCGCCGCACCGGCCCGGCCCGACCCGCCTCTTGTGGACGCTTAGCTTAATAAATTAAACAGATACCTATGAACGTTTTCTTGAATAGCAATCATAAGGCAGGACGCCCTCAGGTTAGGTGGAACGACAATTTTCGCAGGGTGACTGGTAACAGTTGGCTGAATGACAGTAGCCAAATATCCGGTAATGGCATAGACCTCTATGCCATTTGGCATAGAGGTCTATGTCCATTTACTAAGTATAGCTGATGCTGAGACTACCTATTTTTGGTGAGCAAAGATGCAGAGACAAATCTGGGACTTACGATACCACTACTAAGAACTCAATGAGCCTGAATATTTAGAAGATGTTTTTTATAAATAAACTCCGTGTTAAGGCTAGGTGGCCCCGAATTTAAGTTTTTTAAAACAATCTGAGACAAAGAATATAGGGTTTTAAATTAAAAAAAAATATATCTGTATTAGTTAAGGATCTTGTCTAGACAAAATCGCATTCAGTTGCAAGACCTGATGAACTTCACACGATAGAAAAAAATCGCAAAGTTACCCCTTTTTAAAACGTTTTTTCAATATTATGACTATATTACTGACTTTTTACATTTAATTTTTGTACTATATTAAAGAAACTAATTAGTTATAGACAAATTCGCAGAGTTTGACTTGATAAAATGATTTTCTTAATTACTAAGTTTAAATATGAATTAAAAGCGCCCGCGGCGGCTCCTACGGGGCCGTTCAGTCGCGTGCTGGCGCTTATGGACGACGGACCTGTGTCAGTTTTTTCCGCGACAACTTCGCGAAACTTATCATCTGTTTTTGAGAGTTTATTTGTTAGTTATAATGGGCAATAAACAACGCAGGCGAAAAAAGTCGTGTAAAGCAATAAAAGAAACAAATAGAAAGAATGCACTCCAAAGATATGTGAAGAAGTAAGTACCTACCTAAATGTTTTATTTGTATTGTAATGTGGTGAGCCACAGTATAAAAATATCAATACTACTAGAGAATGCTAAGATTTTTGAAATACATAAAAAAATCAATGGCTAGTTTGGCTATAGAGAAGTTCTCCAATGCATAATTTTATTCAGTATTTATTTGCAAGAGGAACAGTGTGTAGAATTCACTCGAGATTTTTGTTATTGCATATTTATTATTAATTATGCCACTCCAAATGGAATAATAAAAGAAACTTGGCTTGAAATGTTTACGTGGGTTTTTAATGTTTTAGAGCAATGCAGTTGCAGGCCAAGCGCAGTGCGCATGTATCAACTAATGATTCGGCGAATATCGAGTAAGTTTTTTTATATTATTTATTTTAAAGGCATTCTCTATTTTTTACTACATATTTGAATTAAATAGTATCTCACTTGTTATTGTAACACCATAAAAATTACATAAAGAAATTAAATACATATACTTGAATTAAGTAGGTACGTATGTATGTGGGGGTCACATACATACCTACTTTATTATTAAAATTAAAGTACCTATTTATTAATTATTATTACTGTTTGCGTATCTTTGTTTCTGTATAACTGTCTGTATGTCAGTGTGCGTGTGTATTTGTCTTTGGCATTGTAGCTCCTAAACGGAAAACGGATGAATCGATTTCAATGCAGTTGTCTCTATTAAACAGACTGATTTAATAATAATAAAGTTTTTTAAAATTTTACTTGTTAATTAATTACCAACAAGTCAAAAACAACTTTTGTGTTACAGATCAATAGAGCATGCGGAAGGACATAAAGTGTCTCCATTGATGACTTTAGAGCATGGTTTACTTGAATAATCTTAGGATTGAGGAGTAAGTAACTGTATTGTACTTATTAATAATCAATTATATTGTTTTAACCGATTCAATTAAAATCACACTAAAACATGCTAACAACTATGAATATTGAAACAAAAAAATATATTTTATTGTTACAGAACGACTATTCATGCTGCCAATGCCCATGTCACACATGCTGAAATGCCTTTAGATGAACATAATAATGTATCACCTAATAATAATATCAATGAGTAAGTTGCTACTTTTTGTTTTACATAATAATTATGTGGAATTCAATAGGTTATATTAAAATAATCTGTTTTTAGAACAATGGAGGAAATTGAAAACTACACTCTAAGCGTTGAAAACGAAATCGAACACGACCAACCAACCATCAACCCATCAGTGGACGACGAATTGTTGACATGAATTACCTGATGACACAGCTCCAAGAAAAAACGCATCATATCGATTTATTTGACAGCAGAGTTGGATATTTTACAGATATAAAAGTGTTTACTTTTAATTTAATAAAAAAATCGGTTGTCTGTAAAGTCGGTTTGCTGACGATAGTTGAACGTGACAACGTCATAAGAAAATACTGATGGAATAATTGCATTGCATTTGTTAATATTCGCTTGCACTTCAAGCCGCCATGGAACGCTACAGAGCGAGGCCGCGAGGTAACGCTACATGAGTCATGTTTTTTCGTGAGTGCAACCAGCTTCATCGATTTATTAGACGTTGTCACGTCAAAATAAAAATACTTTATTTTTATTTTATTGAGACTCACACAGTCACGCTTCACATTATGTGTTACACGAGACGAACATTTATACCTCTAAGCTTTTTTGAATTACAATATGCATTGATATTGTAATTCAAGAATTGTAACACAATTCTCCTAAAGTAAGTGTGCCTACTGCTTGATTTTTTATACTGTAGCACGAATATTTGATTTTAGTCAGTCAGATTTTAAATCCTTTTTATAAAAAAAAAGTATACAAATTATTTTTAATAATTAGTATCAAGTTTATACAATACGTATCTAATCTATCTATAACCTTAAAAATAACTACTACTAGAAAAATAAAACAAAATAAACTTATACTAATCAATTCAAGTTGATCTACTGCATTGCTCTACTCTGTGACGCAACTTAGTACCTACTCGAGTTCGTGAACTCGTGAGCGGTGCGCGCGTCCCCGCGCATCGTAACTTATTACGTATCGCTACTCCTTGCGGGGGCTGAGGTATGCGTTAAATACCTACAGCGCTCGGAATACCTGGCCTTAATATACGAAAAAACACATACATGTTGTTTTTATTTTCATGACTATAAAATTCTGCAGCATTTGTTTACGCAGATTTGAGTCTTCGTGTATGTTGTAGTCGAGAAATTAAGATCAATTATTCGCAGTCAACAAGACACTTGATGTCAACAATCTGCCAACGATTCAATTCGAATAAGATAACAATCACACTAAACACATACAAATGCAAAACATTTACACCTTTGGATTTAGTAGACTGGAAGTCCTGGGGAGAGGCCTTTGCACAGCAGTGGGATGATGCAGGCTTGCAGTATCAGTAATAGTAACCAATTAGTGTATAATAAGTCACCAATTAGGTATTAGTTACTAGCAGCGCCCCGCGGTTTCACCCGCGTAACTTTTGATCCCGTGGGAATATCGGGATAAAAAGTATCCTACGTGTTAATCCAGGAAATGGTCTATTTATGTGCAAATTGTCATCCAAATCTGTTCAACGGTTTACGCGTGATTGAGTAACAAACATCCAAACATCTTCACAAACTTTCACATTTATAATATTAGTAGGATAAGTACAATTGTTTGCATGCCAAATGGTGGAATGTACCTGGATGAACCAAGCTTTATTATGTAGGATCTCATCTGTATAACACATTCTATGCAAATAAACATTTTCTATCATATTCTCACAGATATCGCTGTTCGCCGAAGAGAACCCTCGTCTAGCGGAGCGTTTGTTCGCAACGGGTTCGGGCGACCGAAGCCTGGCGTTCGCGTTGCAACGCGAGGTGGAGGCGAGCCGCAACACGTTGCATAACATCTGCCACAACATCCTACTTTGTCCCGATGCGAGGGAACCGCTACTTAATTACTTCGCTGCGCTACTGCAGAGGAACGAGAGGAGAGCACAGCTGCAGACTGATGAGAGATCTCTGGCCGGTGAGTAACAATCTTCTACTTAATATCACCATCCGCCTAGCCTTTCCCCAACTATGCTGGGGACGGCTTCCAGTTTTACCTTACCTTACCTTACCTTAAAACCAGTATTTTACATGAGTAACGACTGCCTATCTGACCTCCAAAACCCAGTTGCTGAGTTACCCCTTGGTAAGACTTCTACGTAATAAAAATCATAAATTAATTAATTCACTGACACATTCAACAAATTAATAAAGATGAAATAATGATGATGAGACACGAAACAACAGATAACGCATAGCCTAAACCGCTTAGTCTAGAATTCTAAATGTAGGTATACAGTTTTGCAAAAGAGTCCCATAAGTTACGAAACTGAACACTAAGAGAGGATTTGTGAAAACTCATCCCCTAAAATGGTTTAATAGGGGAAGAACGTTTGTACGAAAGTTCGTCAGTTTTACCGACGAGACACATGCCTTATTATTTTAATAACATACATGTTCCCGTAGGTTTAGGCTGCATTAAAATCCTTGAGTTGCGTTACTTCAAACTACTCTCGGCTTACCCTGAGCAGTCAGCTCCCCGACCAATTTTGTGACAACTGAAATATTTTAAATAATAGTGAATCTTATATAAACCTTATAAGAATCAAAAAGTCATTTTACTTGAGTAATCTTGTGACTTCGATTCCACGGATTCGTTTTACAAAACGCTGCACCGTGAGGAGGTCTCACGGTGCAGCATTTTGTAAAACGAATCCGTTTGTTTATAAACAAAACTTTCAGCTGAAGGGAACAACACAAAACTTGTATTGAATAAACAATGAAACGAGTTTACGAACCCGTTGCTTAAATTAATTTTAGCGGCATTTATTATCATGGAACAGTAAATCACTTTATATTTAAAAAATCGGATCATTGGTTCGTAATAAACAAGACAATGCACGGAAAGCATTCGGACGCTTATTGTACAGAATTTCGTTCATGTCTGCGTGCGTACATTTGTGTATTTTGGTACACCAACTGCATACACATTTCACGTTTAAAATTGCGTTGTTCTTTTATTTATAAATGTATGCCAAGACCTCGTTGATAGCCAACCGGCTATCAACGAGGTCTATCAACGAGCCCAACCAACCGGTTGGGCTCTTATAATTAATTGGTAAAGACATTACTGCAAGTATATCAGAACACAGACAACCGCTATAAATTGAAGCGTTATGTGCGTAGTTGGGCCCTGTTAGTATGACTGGCGAAAATAGACCACATATTTCGTTGAAATGTCGCTCACCTCGCCTTGTCTATTAGACGAATTTGTATTGGCACTCGTCCAAATAATTTACTTTCCAAGATTCGGATCGAAATGTTGACGGTTTTCTGTAAATATTTATGTTTACCACGTTGTCCTATGTGTTCGAGACAAACAGACTTCGGTCGCGAACAAAGCGCAAATTATATTGCGACTGTTATTAGTATCAGATACTTGCACACATCTACCTAACTATTGTCAAACGCTTCGGAACGAAAATATCACAGTAAATAAACGAATTACTTCCAGGAAAAACAAGGAAAACTGCCAATAATTTAATTGCAGGTATTCTATGAACTAGTTACTCACAAACACATTAAACGTATTCTAATTCCTGTAATGACATAAATAAGTATTTATTTCCGTGCCCTAATTGATGCGCCATTAAACAGGAATAGATATTGTAAAACTACACATAAGCATTTTTAAAGTACCTACATATGCTGACAATTTACCAGAATTCTAAAGCTGAACCAAACGACAAAACTTTAGTTTATAATATTTACTGCAAGTTTACTCACTCACTGATAATTATAATCGATAGAACTAACGGGCAGACTCAAACACGTCATCATATTGAACGGCTGTTCAATCTCGTGGGATCAATCGTCATCTTTTGGTGCGAAAAACCAACCCAAATAATGGGAAAAGGGAAGGACAAAGAAGAATGTAATGTGCTGTAATTAGTTGAGTTATGGTCACTCATGGCGTGTCATGGTAGCTACTAATGTGGTGGTCTGACCTTAGGATTTATCTTTCTGGTCTAAGGCAGCATATAATGCAGTAGACTGCTATAAACTAATAAAAGAAAGAAAAATAGGTTCATTTGTCACGGAAACACGTGCATACAAAAAGAAAATAAACTCGAATAATAATAAAAACGAAATAGATCTATAATCACGAGCACAAAACCGAAATAGTCGACAGCTGCATGTCATGACTGGACAAGAAGGCTTCCACTCAGCATGAAAAGCAGAAGTAACGACTTTTTGTATTGTTTCAGGCGACGGCTTCATGCTGAACGTATGTTCAGTGCTGCAACTGTTGTCGGTTCGCATCAAGTTGGAGCGTGTGTATCCTCTGTACACCTTCCAACCCGACTCCTGGGTCAACGTCCGCGATGAGACCAGGCTGTACTTCACCGCGCAGGAGGCACAGGACTGGCTGGATTCACTCAGTAAGTATACAAAAGGTTGTATCCGTTTGAGAGGTTCCTTTTTATGGGGATAATTCAATGTAGCCTGAGAAATAAAAAATAATCTTACGTTTTTTGCAAATTGCGACGCTGTGTTAAGTGGTATGTTTATCAAAATTTATTACACGGCAATAATTATTATGATAAGTTAATTACTAAAGTATAATCATTAAATCATCAATATAGATCCAAAATTATATTTGCTGCAAATAAAACTAGTTTGTGAAAATAATTATGACGGTTTGCAGCAAACAATTAATGTTATTTCGAATGAATAAAATGAAAATGAATAAAAAAATGAATGGGCCACGCCACATCTCTACCTCTGCGGTGCTATTCTGTAAAAATCTCACCGTGAAAACTTAGGTGAAGTGAGTGTGTAGTGAGCTGTCAATAGTGTCAATTCCTAGCAAAAAAAACTCACTTCACCTAAGTTTTCACGATGAGACGGTTACAGAATCGACCGGCTGTTGGTTCAAATATCACTTATTATTCAACTTTGTGTTTTAGACAACGGAATTCATGCATCATGCATTTGTTTACATTTTGACAGTACGTTTTGAGTAACAATACTCAAGGGGCAAGTTAAGACTAAGAAGGTTTATTGTTTAATATGTGCCTTAATCTTCCGACAGTTTGTTTGTCACTTTGTCTTACATTATTTAGCGAAACTGGATAAAAGAGCTGTTTTGCAAATGCAAGCTTATATCCTCAGTAAAACACTGCGGTGCTATGCGGATATTACTAAACAGTGTGCATCTTGTTGTGTGTGAATCTTGTGTCAACTGTCAACACGCGTAGGCGCGCTGTTGGAGAAATAAGCGACTTTCGTGTGTTAGACCGCGAGTTTATACCTAAAAACATTGTGAAAGTGAACTTATAACTGTGAAAACTGTGTACAATTGTTTGTAGCTTAAAACACTAAGTGATTCTAACAAAAACAGTGATCGAAACACATAAGTGACAATCCAATTTTGAAAGTTTTTTCCAACCACCCCCAAATTTTTTTTTTTTTGTTTTTTTATTTTACGACGTCAATGTAAAAATGTCATCTGACGTATGGAAAAGTAGTGTTGCCAAAATTATTCAATAATTACTACCATCATGAACTCAAACGCACCCAATAAAGTTCTTACTCAACAAATATTTCACCCTGGTCTGTTCAACAGACCCAGATCGTCATCTCTGTCCGATGTTAATAACGACAGTCAGAAAGGGAACAATACCCCAAAACCTGCCACTACTGAATATCAACCAGGCCATACAAGCCATATATCTACCACCGATGATCCTATGCCAGTGCCGCCTTCCTGGCAGCGAGTGCCCCCACAAAAGCGCAAGCGAATTACAGAGTCCCCACCTAGAGTGACCACCCTAACTGCAAATAGGTTCAGTGATCTACCACTAGATACAGAAGAGGACTATGCTACTGTGTCCAAACCTAAACTGGCCAAACCACCGCCAATAGTCCTGTATGGCATTGAAGATGTCAATGAACTCACAACACTTCTACTGACAGTGACGGACAAAAGCAAATTTAAGCTTAAAATTGCAAATAAGAATCTTCTACGTATCCTTGTAAGTTGCTCAGAAGAATACAAGAAAGTCATAGGAGTAATAAGAGCAAAAGGCCTTATTGGCCACACCTTTACCCCAAAGAACACCAAAAGTTATAGGATTGTCATTAAAAATCTTCACTACACGACCCCTCATAGCGCAATCATTGAGGAAATAGAAGCCACAGGCAATAAAGTGAGAGGCGAAATTGTCAATGCTCGAGGGCCTGAGAAGAAACCTACCTCGACATTCTTTATTAATATTGAACCGGGGCCAAACAATAAAGCAGTGAAAGAAATTAAGTATGTATACCACCAACATGTTAAAATAGAAGATCCCCGAAAATCCAAGGTTATTATCCAGTGCCAAAGATGCCAGCAATATGGGCATTCGAAGAACAACTGCATGAGGCCATTTAGATGCGTCAAATGTGCAGAAAGCCACAAAACAGCTGATTGCCCGAAAAAAGACCGAAATACCCCAGCAAAATGTGCACTCTGCCTGGGAAGCCATCCTGCTAATTATAAGGGGTGTGAAGTGTATAGAGAAATCCTAGCTCGAAAACAGAGCACTAGGCGGGAAGTACCGACAAAGCAACAGTACCAAGAAAATAACCAGAAAACGATGGAAGATTACTACTCAACAAATGGAAATACAAGCAAGTTACATGATAATAATATAAAGAATGTAACAGCCAACAAAAAGACTTACAAGGAAGTCTTAATGAATGAAACCCGTCAATCAAACGTGGAGCCAACTTATGTAGTCCAGGAGCTACTTATTAAAAACTCAGAAAAAATTGACATGTTAGTACAACAAATAAGCACCCTTATGGGGCTTATGACAAAGCTTATAGAAAAACTTTTAAGATGACTAACCTACGTATAGGGACGTGGAACATTAACGGCCTTGCGCCCAATAAATCCGAAGTGGAATTACTCCTGAAATGCCACAACATCGACATCCTATTAATATCAGAAACCCACTTTACCAGCAGAAGTGCAGTCACAATACCTGGATATAATATCTATTCAACTGACCATCCTGATGGCACTGCTCACGGAGGTACTGCTGTTGTCATTAAGTCCTCAGTGAAACACTACCAGCTTGCGAGCTATCGAACAGAGCATATTCAAGCGACAACATTGAACATTGAGGACAAAAATGGAGGATTCAATGTCTCGTCAGTCTACTGCCCGCCAAAGCACAATATCAAAGAACACCAATTCTCACATTACATTGCTACGCTCGGAAAAAAATTTATAGCTGGAGGCGACTGGAATGCTAAGCACACATTTTGGGGCTCAAGATTGGTTACCACAAGAGGAAGAGAGCTCAAATTGTGCATTGACAAACACTCCCTTCGTACCTTGTCTACAGCCGAACCAACACATTGGCCAAGCGATCCGAATAGGCTTCCAGACCTAATAGACTTTTTTATAACTGGAGGACTCTCTAGTTTATATTTTAAGGTAGACTCCTGCCTAGATGGCTCCTCGAACCACGTGCCGGTACTACTAACTATAAGTACAACTATTGTGCATTATGAAACCAACCTGAAATTGTACAACAACTTAACTGATTGGGACTCTTTTGCGGAAATAATAGAAGAGAAATTAGATCTGAAAATAAGCTTTAAAACAAAAGATGACATTGAATCTGCAGCTAAATACCTGACAAATACTATACAGACTGCGTGCTGGCAATCAACTCCAGAGATCTTGAACATACATTCTCAACCTACTATCCCCGGGCAAATTAGAATGAAAATCAAAGAAAAGCGACGTCTGCGACGAGTTTGGCATACGTCCAGGGCCAGAGAAGACAAGACTGCTCTGAACAAAGCTATTGTAGACCTTAAAAACGCTATTGTCGAAGCTGAGAATGTAACCTTAAAAGCAAAATTAGAGTCCCTGACAGCTACAAAGACCACAAACTATTCCCTATGGAAGGCTACTAGTGGCATAAACCGACCACAATGTTCAAAACCGCCAATTAAATTGGATGATGGACTATGGGCGAGAACTAGCGAGCAGAAAGCAGATGCATTTGCAACGCACTTAGAGGACGTGTTCACACCAAACGAGGCAGAGCCTGGTTCTGACGACTCTGATATTGAAGCCATACTAAATCAGCCGTACCAACTCGATCTACCCATTCGACCTATAACTCCCAAGGAAGTACTTCGGCAGATAATAAAACTAGAAAATAAAAAAGCACCAGGTTTCGATCTTATTACTAAAGAAGTCCTAAAACAACTACCAAAGAAAGGAATTGTATTCTTGGCGGCACTCTATAATGGTATAATAAGAACAAAACACTTTCCAGCACTATGGAAAGTCTCCCAAATAGTGATGATTCATAAAGACGGCAAACCAGAGCATGAGGTAACCTCATATAGACCCATTAGTTTATTGCCTGTAATATCTAAATTATTCGAAAAACTATTACTGAAGAGAATGTTACCACAACTACTTCATAGGTCTATCATACCTGACCATCAATTTGGCTTTCGGCAAAAACACGCTACGATAGAACAAGTCCACAGGATCTATGACAAAATAAGAAAGTCTTTGGAAGATAAGGAATACTGCTCGTCTGCATTTTTGGATATTCAGCAGGCCTTCGATAAGGTATGGCACCGCGGGTTACTATGTAAAATCAAAACATCCTTACCCCACACTTACTACGAACTGCTTGAATCTTACCTCTCCGACAGAACTTTTCAAGTTAAGGAAAGAGATGTTACCTCATCTTTCCATAAAATAACTGCAGGAGTACCCCAGGGCTCTGTGCTGGGACCGGTGTTGTACACTATATACACAGCAGATCTGCCACATACTACGGATACTACGTCAGCAACATACGCAGATGACACAGCCGTTTTGGCTAGCCACAAAGATCCTGAAGTTGCATCTAAAATACTTCAGAGTAGTCTAGATGACATAAATAAATGGCTAAAGAGGTGGCGAATAAAAGCAAGTGCATCCAAATCAGCCCACGTGACCTTCAGTCTGAGACAAGGTATATGTCCACCTGTGAGACTAGGCGATCACGAACTTCCACATAAGGACTCTGTGAAGTACCTGGGCATGCACCTTGACCGCAAGCTTACATGGAGAACACATATTCAAGCCAAGCGAAATCAACTCAATATCAAATACCGGAACCTATACTGGCTCCTTGGAAGAAATTCTATCCTGTCAATAGACAATAAACTACTGGTGTATAACACCATCTTAAAGCCAATTTGGACATATGGCATCCAACTATGGGGAACTGCTAGTGTCTCTAATATTAACATGCTCCAAAGATTCCAAAATGTCATCCTCAAAAACATCACAAATGCACCATGGTTTACAAGAAACTGCGAGGTGCATGAATATCTTAACCAAAACACAGTGCATCAGGAAGTAAAAAACTGGGCAGAACGCTACAGAGCACGCCTACAGAATCATCCAAATCCTTTGGCGAAAGCGCTCACTAAGCCGGATCATAAAAGGCGGCTGAAAAGGTTAGCTGTGGTGGACCTTGCCAATGCCAACTAGGCAACTAGGACATGCTGCCAGGAAATATTATGAGGGAAATCTCGCTGGAGAAACCACTCTGCACCATCAACCCAACAACAAATCTGCTCATAGTCCAGGGACTGATTGCAGAAAAACATAAGAAAAAAAAAAAAAAAAAAAAAAAAAAACTAAACAGTGTGCAAACTGTACAGTTATAAACGCACGGCAACTGTACTACGCCCATCAGCACTCCACATCTGATAATGCTAACAGTACTGTGTACATTAAAACATAATGACACACAAACAAGCTCAATGACCCTCAATTTTACGTTGACCCAAAGAACACGTCATCATGGACAATTTAATTTTAATTGTCAGTCATAGAATCAAGTTCATAGAAAAAACGAACTACCTGTTAACTGTGATGTTATAGTTTATCTAACTGCTCATACGTGCCAAGTTATAGAAAAATAATTTTAAAAAAGGTAACAACGTCTTAAAGATCTTCGACGTCTTCTAAAAGATCTCGTTTTACTTTAGCTAAGGATCCAGCTCACAAGTGGCCCGAAGCGAAGTTCCAGACAGTTTGCTGGTTCTTAACACTGCACATGCATCACGTGGCGCTCATCCCAGCCCTGCACACGCATCAGAGGCGCATTCGGTGAGTGTAGGGGTACCCGTATAGGCGTTCAAAGAATTTAGTATTCCAGCAAGTAAAACAGGTGCTATGGGAAAATTGCTTTCGGAATAACTTTATGTGGCTGAAGAAACGCAGCGTCACGGGTTGTCGAAAGCCTGTAAGTCACAACCAGTTCTATATAGGGGTATTGTGTTACCCAGTAACTGGGTTATGGATGAAAAGGCAGACGCTCCATGTAAAATAATGGTGTTCAGCTGCATCCGGTTAACCCCTATCCTATCTCAATTTCATTTTTATTTATATAGATTTCTTCTCAGGGCATTCCGTGATCTCCAAAAAGTGATCGAAGAGTTGATGGCAGCTGAGCCACAGTGGCGCAACAGTTTCTCCGCGTTGCGCAACCGCGAGTTGCTCCGCAGGTGGCGCCGGCAAATAAAGAGGCTACACAGGTAATGTGATTATTACTTTTTGCTTACGGTACTTTTTATTTTTGCTAGCTTAACTTCTGATGTTGCATCCAAATTATACCTTGTTTTTAAGACTTTGAGTCGAGATTGAAGGCACCGGGTACAATCCTGACTGGTTAATAATTAACCAGCTGGCCCTACAATTATTGTAGGGCCAGCTAGTTTTGGCCCAGCCCTAGTGTCGCAATCTATGGGTGCTTGCATAAAAATGCGGTTTCCCGGTAAAGACAAGTCGGTACCGATCGGTGCGGAAAACAGTCTAGCGGTGCTATTCTGTAAAAATCTCACTGTGAAAACTTAGGTGAAGTGAGCGTGGAGTGAGCTGTCAATAGTGTCAATTCCTAGCAAAAACAAACTCACTTCACTTAAGTTTTCACGGTGAGATTTTTACAGAATCGACCGGCAGTATTAACTTCGTTCAAACAAATAAACAGTCAACACATTGTAACTGTTTCTTTCCGTAGATAAACTAGTAGCGATCTGTACTGGAAACCCCACTGCGTCTTACTACCACTCGGTACTCGCTACCCTTTCAAAGTATGATTTAATTAGTACGGTATTTTCTGGGATTCCCGCAGATCCAAGCAGTGCGCGGAGACGGCGCTGCTGGAGGGCGAGCTCATGCGGCGCAGCCTGCAGTTCTACGCGTCCGTGTGCGCGCTGCTCACGGCGGCGCTGGGCGCGGCGCGCGGCGCGGGCGGCGCGCTGGCCGACGCCTTCGCCGCCACGCCCGAGTGGTACGTCGAGGACATCGCGGAGTTCATGCTGTTTGCCGTGCAGTGAGTGTCTTTCGTTTTAAATATTACTACTAAATATGGGATAAATCCGCGTGGTGGATTACAGCCCACTCTCTCTCACAGAGAGGAGGCCTGTGTCCCATCAGTGGGAACATTATAGACTGATTATGCTAAGGATTAAAACAGGAGCAGAACAGAACAGCTGGAGCAGTGGTACGCATATAATCTGCATTCGTGATGTATTTGCCAGAAATGTAAACAAATTTGAATTAATGGAAAAATAACTTTAATTCCTACACAATAAAGTTCAATCTCGCTACGGCTTCAAACATTGTTATAGCTTTTTCAATAGTGCTAGTCACTCTAAAATCAACTTAATTGCCATTGAAATAAAGTTGATATTTGTTTAACTTGAAAGAACATCAATTGCCAACATAAATTTGAATAGACCTTAGATAGATGTAATAAATCGCTGCATTTATTACATCTATTATTCCCTCTCACATAACGAAAGCCTGAGGCCGAGCAGTGGAAACTGATTATGTTTTTGTTGATATGCCTCAACAATTTTTTTTTTTATTTGATAATATATATATATTAAGCTTCCTAACAAAATCAACATCTCTTTTCAGATACGTCCCACAAATAGTGGCCGACTACATCGAAGACCCGATCATAACTTGGCTCCTAAGTGCCATATGCCACTCTCGGCTCTTCAAAAACCCCTACTTAGTCGCCAAAATCGTGGAAGTACTCTTCGTAATCAACCTATCCGTGCCACTAAAACTTAAGAACGTATACGAAAAGTTCATGGACCATCCGATGTCGCAGACTGCTCTTCCGAGTGCCCTCATGAAGTTCTACACGGATATAGAAACTACTGGACAGAGCACGGAGTTTTATGATAAGTTTACTATACGATTCCATATCAGTATTATACTGAAAGGGATGTGGGAGAGACCGATTCATAAACAGGTGAGAACAGTGATGTTGACTCCTTAGTAATCTTAGTACAACGCTGGTTGGAGTCTATACAGGATGGCGCCAAACTAAATTTAAAATATCTAATTGAACGTATTATTAAAAAAAATAGAGTGTGTCATTAGAAAGAAAGAAAATACATTTATTTGCGGTAAACATGACGCAAAAAAAAAACAAACAAAAAATAAAATAAAAGGTATAAACATGCGTCACATTTACGCAAAACGGCTATCGCTCAGCATTATGCTGTGACCCTATCCAACACAAAGCCCCAGCGCTGGTTTTCAGCGACAGCCGGCGCAGACGTAATGATGTCAGGTGCAGCAAATAATTATTAGGACACTGTACCGGTACAGCGCATGAAAGAAAGGGATGCACATACATGCGCGTAGACAAAGGATTTGCCAATCGTCCCACGCCCTTTTTTTTCGTAGGAACTGTCAAAATTAGATGCGGTCATTTACCTATAAATGACCGCTTGCTAGTTCAACGCGGTGCCAACTTGCTTTCTTATTGGTTTTGATAGATTATGATATATTTTTTTTACTGGAACGCCGGTGATTCGTTTCTAATTGAAGGCAATGACTTAGTTTGCACTATCTAAGATGATAATTACACATATTTTTTTAAGAATTTAGATCTGGGAAGTGATCATTTATAATGATTATGTAACAGTTACTTAACCCCCTATTTCGAGTTGGCACACGTTTTCAATTTAATCCTGTATAATCGACATGAGACAAAAACAACTTACATATTACCAGCCAGCAATAACTATCAAAAGGTTGTACATAAATACTCCAAGTAAGATCTTAGTAGGACGTGGTTTCGTAGACACCCGTAGACCGTCAATTTTGATCTTTTGGATGCTAGCTTTATGGTTTTAAATCGGTTGTGTATACTCGTCGTAAAATCATGCACTTTGTGAGGCATTAGCTTTAAGTCATCCCCAGGACTAGTGTCTAATACATGGCTTTAGCTTATCAGCCTTACAAGCCGTGGGGATACATCGCAAGTGAGACCCAGAGGGGAGATTCCATTATTTTTAAGAACATTCGCATTCTAATATCCGTCGTAATCTGAAAATACCTCCAATTTACTTACATTTTTGACAGGTTTTTGATATTGATTGTCGTTCAGATGAGATTCCGACTAGATTTTGAAAGTTTTTAATTATAATAATTGGCCTTCAGGTCTTATGGTTGAACAAGGTGGTGACGGCTACGAAATAATACTAAATGAATGTCATTTTCTTTTCAGGCTATAGTGAAGGAGTCTCGCTCGGGCCGTCAGTTCGTGAAGTTCATCAACATGCTCATGAACGACACTACATTCCTTCTCGACGAGTGTCTCACGGTATGTATTCAAATATTCTCTAGCTTAATATTATAATGTGTTCTTGAAAGTACCAAAACACATTAAAACTTTCATGTTCCTATTTTTTTTATAAATACCTGTCTTATACCACTATTCCAAGACGACTGCTTGCGTAGACCTCTTGATCAGTAATGTTCCTACAATAACATAACGTCTGTTTCTACGAGAGGTTAGACAGAAGGGGACATAGATTTCGCCAGTTAGGTTTATGTCCCGAGTAATAGAGCGCGAGCCTATTGTCATAATCGGGGCATAAAACCAGACTCTGGGCTTCTATTGAGAAATTCCGGCTGGAAAAACTCAATAACACTTCGTCCAACCTGGACCTGGACCTAGCGACCACTAGACCAAAGAAGCAGTTTGTTTGCAACAGTGAAAACAGAGACAGCCTCCTGTGTGCGAAGAGTATACCGCCGTGGACGACTACGCATGCATTCTAGGCCTCCTGAATCTCTTTTTAGCTTTGGTTGATGACAATAGATAGGTAACTTCAATACGTCCAAACGGTTGTCCATGTTGACTGTAAACTAATATTGTTGTTCGTAGTACCTGAAGCGCATCCACGAGGCGCAAGAGGGCGCGGCGAGCGGCTCGGCCAGCGGCGAGGCGCGCGCGCGTGCGCTCGCGCAGGACGAGAGGCAGTGCCGGTCGTACCTCACGCTCGCTAGGTAACACAGAGACTTACTACTGCGACTCGGATACCTTGTAATACTTATATGATGCAATTTTTGTATTTTTTATTATTATTTTTCACCCCGTTTCACGAACGAAACTCAACATAAAACTATTTAACACATTGTCAAGCGCGCGTAAACGGTTGTGATTGGTTGAATGACTTATCAACAGTCAATAGCATCACTTGACTTACGTTCAATTTTCGATCCGGAAACTGAGCGTAAGTGCTTCATAACTTCCAACAACCGAAGGAATGATATTGGCTGTTTATGACAAAAAGGTGGCTGCTGATCATGACATTTGGAGGCGCTGATTTAGCTTTGTGATCTTTCTTGGTTAGTCATGTTATGGCGGTTTTTGAAGTGCCACCTACTCAATGTTCCGTTAAAGCTGATTTGAAACCACAACACGTACTCTACTAACCATTTTGGGTCTTCTTCGCGAGCCTAACAATTACATCCCATTTTTTTATATGAAAACCAAGTAAGTATGCTATTGTTTCTTGCAGAGAAACCGTGGACATGCTGGAGTATCTGACAGTAGAGATCAAGGAGCCGTTCCTGCGCGCCGAGCTGGTGGACCGCCTGGCGTCCATGCTCAACTTCAACCTGCAGCAGCTTTGCGGGCCCAAGTGCAAAAACCTCAAGGTAAGCATGTTACACCTCATCAGGGGCGCATCATAAAGTCTACTATGGCCACAGGTTTAGAGCGAAATCGAAATCTATAATTTTACGTCCATACGAACTTGGGGTTAGTGTCATACTCATAAGAATACCAAACAACTAAATCAATATCGGCTTACATCTGTACAAAATACTGAACGAAAACGCAACAAGAAAGCTATTGGTCACGGTTTCGAATATTTGACACTACAGCTTTCGGGGATCCATTTTCAGCAACCCTTTACTAATCTGATGAACTGCATTCGATGACTTTTCAGGGTGGTTGAAAGCTTACATTTGCTGCTATTTCATGTGACTAGCATATCTACAAATCATCTTATTTGTTGTGCACAGGTCCGTCGGCCCGAGAAGTACGGCTGGGAGCCGCGGCGGCTGTTGAGTCAGCTGGTCGACATCTACCTGCACCTCGACTCGCCGCAGTTCCACGCCGCACTTGCCGCCGACGAGGTAACATATTACACACTTATTTTACACTAAACAGGGCCGTCATGGTGATAATGGTACCGCATATGGTTCAAAATCGCAGTGCATGGTAACTCCTTTGAATCAAAGTGGGTTCGCTACTTACAGTGGTCTAACCTTACTTTTGTTATGGAAACGTCAAAATTCCTGACAAAACTATTCCTAGAAAATTTTCCCTTCTCGCTACGAGATTGGTTTGCTCTGCCAAACCGTTTAGTGTTCCGACTATAAACAAAATGTAGACTGGCTGCGCACAATTCGAATGTCATTTATATTTTTTTTAGTTTGTGGTTATTAAAAACGTATACTTGTCCTTACGTTTTCAGAGATCGTTCCGCAAAGAGTTATTCGAGGAGGCTTCAGTGCGGCTAGCTAAGTCGTGCATCAAGACGCCCACAGAAATAGAGCGTTTCAAGTCGCTCGCAGACAATGCATATCAAATCGCAAGTATGTTACATATTATTTATTGAAAGGCTTGAAAGTGTTTATAACATTCTAACTACCAGTAAACATATACGTATTCGCATTTGGAGTTAACATCACGTTGTCGCCGCTTAGACGCTACGCCACCGACACGTAGGCGTGATTTGATTAAAACTAACGTTGTGTTGACGTAGTGTCAGCGTCGCATTTCCACAGTGTATACGTTAATATATTATTTAATGGATCGCCAACAGAGGCTACACAATTACATGTATGTTAACATAAACAGAAATACAAGTGCGCACGCCTAATTAATTATTGGAGCCCACATCATTCACATAATATCTAGGTTGATACAATGTTTGACAAGGACGAAAACATTAAAATAAATCAAAATACAATACGTTCGAAATACGCCTCTGGTAGATGCGGAAGGTGCTTTACTATTCACCATTTTATTTATTATGCTCAATGATATCATCATTTAGTATATTTTAAGATACATCAGCATTGCATTGTTTCAGTATCCAATCAACAGAAAAGTGACGAATTCGCTGACGCTCCTGAGGAATTCAGGGATCCGCTCATGGACACGCTAATGACTGACCCAGTTTTATTACCTTCTGGGAAGGTGAGTACACTTCTGCCATCTAACAGTCATCTTCGTCGTTCCCTCAATGCTGACAATCGTGACCACATACGACTCGTCTTCAAGTTGTGCGGTCTTTTGCAGTGTGGACCGCTCGGTAGATGCTGCCTCCAACAGCCTTCTTAGGCAGTCTATTTATTTATTCACAAATTTGAGACAACCATATGAGTAACTCAATAATAAACACAAATAGTCAGATCGTTGGATGTGAAATGGTACAATGAAAAGATGGTTTGGTTGTCTATAGTCTGATTCGCCCTATCCCCTCGTACTAGTATAAAACTGTATTACGAGCGGATAGTCTTCCTCAACCCTAGAACAACAGATTTTCACAAGGTTCCAGTTACAAGTCACATAGCAGTGGTTTGATTACATACTGTATAGGTAGTAAATCATAGTACAGATAGTTATATTAAGTTACAAATGATGGGAATTGTCTGTGTTTGGATGTTTTATGTTAATGTATTTATGTATATGTGTATATTATGTTTTTATGTATGTTTATATATGTGTACAGTTATGTGTGCTTTATTAATTTATTATTTATTTGCGCCTTGTTTATAGCATCGTTTTATATTAGATTTTCAGTGCTGTTGTAGTCTAGTGCTTTCAAATATTTTTCAATTGTTTTTTTGCATGTTTGGCTATCAAGATTCTTCAACTTTAGCTTTAACTTTTGTGTTGTAAAACTGACCAATACCAACGCTAAATTAGTTCAAGCTATAAAAATAAAGTGATGTTATTGGTTGGTTTCACACATCCCTCGCTACGCATCCTCGCTAATCTCTGGTGGAAAGGCTTTAATCGCCTCTGACCATCTTGTCAGTGCTCTCCGTTAAGCATGTTTACCTTGCACCAGCCCCAGTACCATAAGCCACCTAACAGTAGTCCAGCTTAAATGTGACACATAGAGCTTTAGAAAGAGACTGTCACATAGGTATGAATGAAGGAGATGACGCTTTATAAAATCTCAAACTTTAAAAAAACTCGTTTAGTTATATTATGGCTGGGTACTGTAACTATAAAGTATGTAGTCCCACTTACACAGTTTTGATAAAATTATTGGAGATGGTTTTGATCATAATAGTATTCGTACTATGATCTTATTGGATTCTAGTTACTGGTCTTCAGCTGCATCCGGTTACATTGGAATCCGACCCCAACATAGTTGGAAAAGGCTAGGCAAATGATGATCTTATTGGATCCGAATAAATTATTTTATGAATGAACCTCAACCATGTTTTCAGATAATGGACCGATCGGTGATCTTGCGTCACTTATTGAACAGTGCCACGGACCCCTTCAACCGACAACCTCTCTCCGAGGATCAACTACGTCCAGGTACACTCACTTTTTTTACCTAAATAAAACAATTAAGCCACCGGCACGTTACTGTCTTATGTTGTGTGACGCGGAATACACCACTCAAACAAATCTGTTCAGGACTACGTCAAATTACGAGTTTTGATTGGCTAAAACTGCGTCAGATGTCGACACAATACAGTACTTAATGTAAATCCGGCCATATGCACACTGAATATGTGTAATTATGCTCAGAAATGCTGCATATCTGAGCCTAACCTACTATTGTTGAATGTTTCAGCAACTGAGCTCAAAGAGAAAATCATCCAATGGCAGCGCGAGAAGAAGTCGACGTCGTCGTAATCGTCCGCCGCCAACACTAAAGTCTGATGTATATAACGTAACCCATATATAAAGACTACCGGACGGATTTTTCCGCCTTTGATGATGGGACTATTGTCCGTATGCATGAATGTGAGATTATTCCATGTATGTTATTCAGTGCAAATGTTTCGTGAAGTTGAAACTACGAGTATTGTCATGTTTCCGACCTAACGGATCATTTTCAATTTACATACAGGTGTTAATTTAACCATTACTTGATTTCGTATTGTCACAAAATTCTTCCATTAGTATTATCCATTGTGACAAGAACCAAATTTTATCTTAACCACCTCAAAATTAATATATTTTACAAATAAATTAAAGCTTTAATGTCTTCACGGAGTATTGAACTTGGCATCTATTTTTAGCTTTAACACAAACAATGCACGTGAGTCTCGAAATTTTATATCATTATATTACACGAATTTAATTAATTAAATTAAAATCTAATAATAAAAAAACTTAAATTAACATCTGTATCATTATTTACCTATGAACTTTGGCGTTGTGGAGCGCTAAATACGAATGTTTCATGAAATTACCAACACATGTAAAGGCCTAAATTCTAAGATACAAGCAACATGACATTTCTGAGTAAGCTAGGTGCTGTTGTCTCGACTCCAAGACTTGACGAGTACGCAACATTAGCACAACATTAGATTATTTGGTGTGAAACTTGTAAGCTGGATGTCTTTTTGCATTTTATAGGAAATCTCTGTAACGAAAATCGTGAGCAAGTAATTTCGATTTTAGATTGGTTAGTCCTGCATTAGTTTAACTAATGGTTATACATTAGGATATAAATATATAGGAATTGTATGGAATGTTGAAGACTTCTTATTTTTGTGCAAAATGAAAATTAGAGAAATGTATTTAATTATATTATGGATTTGATTACTATTTGATTATAGTGATATTATGTTTAGTCTTTGTTAGCCAACATGATTTTTGTATTATCATTTAATACATTGTGATTTGTTCCTTTATAACTTTAGTTATTTTGAAATGGATTTTCACTTGAGAATTAGGGAATAGTATTCATTATATCATAGAATCATTAGCATAAATTCAGTTAATAGTATAATTAGAAACAGTAACGGCCTGTCAATGTCCTGTGGGGTAAGAACATCGCAGATGTTTTGTCCATTTGACTTAGTATCTATGATGATGACAAACTTGAAACATACATAATACGTTTCCACAGTGGACACAGGAGTTCAAGTGTGAAATAGCTTACTATCGAGGCGTCGCTGTATCAGAATCTATAGTTCGTTTTTTAATCCCAGAGACTAATCTGACAGGTGTAATGTCAAACTTCTATATTAAAAAAACGCTAACTCAAAAGACTTAAATGTCAGATTAGTCTCTGGGATATAAAAACGAACAAGTTTCTTACATGTATTTCAAGTTTATCATATTTCTCCAGTCACTGCCAATATATTATTCAATGTAGTTTTTAGTACAGGCATTCCTGAATGAAATCCATTTCTTTAAATTACATGGTCTCACTTGTATGATAATTTGACTTGTAATTTATCATTATATTATGAAGATTCTTTATTATAGAGGTCTCCTACGTTGATTATATCAATAAAATTAAATAAATGGAAATAATATTGTTTTTGTCATCGCAATAATAAACAAAGTATTCACATCTTAATAAATTATATTTGACTAAATTTTGTTCTTTATCTAGCTAAATAAATAAATTATTGTCAATTCACAATTAGGAGATTTCATTGTATTCAAATTACAAAAGTACTACAACCACAATATTCTTTACTTAAAAATCTTGATAAACATCAATAGCTCTTAAACATTATAAGAGGTAGATAATATATAAAAACAGTGTATATGTAACCTAATATGATTAGCTCATTTCTTGTTTGACTTCATTCATCATTGAAATTATTCTAACTCTGTTCAGTACTATAATAATAGTTTAAAGCAGGTAGGGTAATGCTACTTTTGTATTCATAACAAATACAATCATTT
The DNA here is from genome assembly GCA_927399505.1 of Luperina testacea. NCBI lineage: Eukaryota > Metazoa > Arthropoda > Insecta > Lepidoptera > Noctuidae > Luperina > Luperina testacea. Next base: position 5,508,505 of record OV656774.1, read on the forward strand.
AGCATTTGTTAGAGAGGTTCATTGTCAGCAACCTATATATACACGACTATGCTGCTGTGAGGTTCCTAACAAAGGCATTTACAATTATCATAATCAGATTCATCATAACAAAGAAATAAAAAATGTTGACCTTAGTACAATTTCCGCTCACATTTTAAAGATAACTAAGCACAAACTAAAACCATTATCATTGTTTTAATAAATATTTCTAAGTACCTAGTTATCTCTCAAAAAGATAGGCTTTGAAACAATGATGCTTGTGCTCAATTATTTTCAATTTTCTTTCTCTTTCATTACAAAAATATACCAAATTCAATATCATGACTTACAAAACTGTCCAGTCACTCTGTAGTGTCTAGCAACAATAATTCAAAAGGCCATTCTCATGCAATTATTTCATAAGCTCAAGAAAGATTATGAAGCATGTATTTAGTTTTCTACTTTACAGTTACAGACAGTAACAGACAATATTTCATCGGAGAAGGAATGGGAGACGATAAGCAAACAAACATGAAATCATGTATAGCATGCCAAAATAAAAGTTTAGCCTGGCTGTTTGCCTCGGTACATATCTCATTGTCTCAGGGGACCTAAACCTTCTTTCTATTTCGAAAGCTCTTGGTAATGTCAGCATTGGAATTAGAAACCACCAAGAACAGCGCACGGAAGCTACCACAAACATAATATAGGGAGTAAATAGTAAAAATGCATACAACAAGTATGAAGCAGTCCTCCCAATCAATATTGCTAATGTCACAATTTCTGCTTTACTGTCTGTCTCAAGGTCTCTTGTGTTGTTACTATGTAAAATAGCCTCTGTATTTAGGGCAAGTGGTATTGCATAATAAATTATGGGCCAGTCCACCCTACCAGTCTGAGCTAAGAAAGCAAAAACCACAGAAACTGGTCCAAATATAACTAAAACTAGAATATCACCAAGAGCTATATACTTAAGTCCAATACCACCAGTATATAAAAATGATGAAGATAGTCCACCAAAATAAACAAGAGCCAAATGTTCCATACGGGCTGGAGATAAAATGACAAGTGGAACAAATGAGGCACATCCAGCTAGATATAATATAGCACCTAGGGAGACCACCTCATCTATACTCAAAATATGATCAACTAGAGTTCTGTCATCAGATTTACGGTTATCTATCCCTTTTACAAAATCAAAGTATGTATTAACAACATTGCCTGCACCATGAACTGGAATAATTGTACATAAAGTCAATAACAAGGTGCACCAACTAAAGCCACTGTCGCCGGGCAGACGGTACGCGAGCGCAGCCCCCAGCAGAGTCGGCAGCAAGCTCGCACTCAACGACCATGGACGCAAAGCAAGCACATAAGTTCGCACTTTCATAAGCGGATTTCGAGTTTGCAATGTTTCTTCTTTCGGTTGTTGCAAGAGGTTTCCTTCGACGTTTGGTATGTCCATATCTTCAGTTTTCTTGATGTGATCCATTTTGATAAGATGTAGAAACAAACCGCTGCCCACGAAACTTGAGCTCTCTTAAATCATTATCTTTATAAATGAGATGGTGGTTAGATTCATCATCAAACTACGTGTAGATTAAAACTGTTTGCACATAATCCCGTTATTATTGGTACCGGTGATGACCGTCCAAAGAGAAATCATAAAATAAATTCTGCGGATCTTAGGTCCGCGAGTTGATCTGTCAACTTGACATCTGTCTTTACGCAATATTTATAATCTGTTTCATAGTGCTGTTATCGAGTTCTTGTCATAAAGTTCGGTTTTTAAACGTAGGTAAATAATTTATTATAGCGTGTTCTCTATTTAAGAATAGGAATTCACACAGCATCAGTCAGTACCACATAAGATAGCGCTTAAATTCCATTCATCTCGGGCGACGCGATTGACTTTTTAAACTAGGAAAGAATAGCCATTCCAAATCCCAGGTATTATTTCTTGTTTTGTTATTGCATGTTTCACTCACTTTCATTAAATGGGTATCTGACCTCAAAACAAAGTAGATTAACAGTTGTCTATTATTTTTTCATCCTGCTATCTGAAAATAAAACTATCGGTTGTGTGTCACACAACTAAGCCGTGTTACATGCTCTGTGTAAGCCGCAGAATTAAAAATTTGCTGAGCAAATTACCGCGGTATTCGCTGTCGGGGTTAACATCCCAATAAGACCATTGTTATGATTCAGTTAAAATCTCATAAAATAAACACACAAAGATGACATTAACAAGGTCGTTTGTAGATTAAGAAGCAGTATTATTGGACCAGGAGAGGAATAGTTTATGTATATTATTCACAGACTAAGAAGAGAAGTTACCTTATATCCTTTATTAAACTAAATACATATAAATTATATTTTTAAATATTAGTACTTATAAAAAAAATCATTTAAAAATATAAAAAATAGTAGTCCACCGGTATCGGGAACAGGGTCCAAGCTACCGGCGGTCAGGGCTCCAGAGAGAGGAAACTCTTAACAATGTGGGCCGTGTCCAGAAATACCGCTTTCTGGATCAAGCCCTTGATCCAGGTGCCCAACGAGAGCCTCCTCAGGTGTTGTTCGAGGCTCTTGGCTATAATCCATTGGCTGTCACACGACTATCGGCACAATGATCGCTGAGTCCACATCCCACATGTCGACAACCTCGCGAGCCAAGTCAAGATACTTGATTTGTTTATCTTTCTCGGCTTTCACGATTATTATTTTACCTTATATTATTATTAAAATCAAAGAAGAGCTACTTTTTGTTCATTTTATTTATACCCGGGTAAGTAGATCGCTAATTAAACGTCGGGTAGACATTTAAGAGTATGTAGATAAACCGTGAGACGATTCGAAGTTTTTATTTATTAACACAGGGATTATTGATAAAGGCTTTAAATAGAAGTCTGTAATATTTTTTTATCCAAATAACTCGGTACCGAACTACTGATGCGCCCGCGGCGAGCGTCTTTGTTGTGATTTTGTGAGTTTTCTTCGGCAGTCTTTCAGTACCTACGTTATGAAAATTAATAGGCACTCCCTATCTCGTACTACCTATTTCGTATAACAGTTTAGTTTTATATATATATCACATTTAGTGTTATATTTTGTAGACTTAGAATTTCACATCAATTAAAAAAAACTCACAGGTTGATTAATAATATTAAAATTACTTTTAGGCTCAATTAAAATAACTTTTACTTTAGCTTGTAACTTTGTTTCGTTTCGTTCACGTCCACGTAAAAATGAAACAATAAAGGAAGCTAGGTATATCGCAGTAGTCACGAGTTCACAAGGTTGGCAAATAATTTAAATTGTCACGACATGTTCATACATAAGACATGTGGGAGCGAGGGGGTTCTTAAATGGGTCGCTTCCTAATTTTCCTCTGTATTACGAAGGACATAAAATTTTACGAGAACACGAGAGGTGACACATTAATGTATCAAAAAATAATAATTCACGCTGACGGATAACATAAAACGAATTTAATTAAATAAATGTACGTAGACAAAATAAAAGTCTACATGCTAAACACCAGATGGCAAAACGACTCACGGTTTTTTTTTACTTTTAAACCAAGTCGTGCGTATTTACCGCTTTTAAACCATTTTTGGAATAACAATAAAGATCTTAATTCACTACAAGCTTTGAGTTGTTTGTTATCTATCAACATTAACAAAGCATTATAGGTTTCTTTTTATTTGAATTAAGCTTAGCTTCTATTAATTTAATCCAGTTTTCGTATTGTTCGTTATCTTCTTCGTTTAATTCATCACAGAACTTGTCAATATCCTCATCTTTAATATCTTCTTCATTTTCTTGAGAAGATTCTCCTTGGTTCGTTTGTTTTCGTTGAATTGGGAGATTGTCAACTTCAACTGGTTCATTGGTGTCATCGTTAAATATTATTTTTTTATCTTTCTTTTCATTCCCACCTTCAGTCGACTGTGATTTATTTTTCTTTTTTCTTTTAATTTGTTTGTCCTCAGAAGTTATAATTGTCTCCTCAGGCTTAGATTCATTATTTGCATCGCTACATTCGGGTTCAATTTTTTTATTCTTCACTCGTTTACTTTCAACCACTAAGCCGGGCTCACTAGTGCTACCCGATTTGCTTCTTTTGCCCATGATCCTGAGAAAGAGAAATTATTTTATTTGCTCATTTTAGTCAGTGCGATAATAAAAGAATATAACCTGCATAAGTGCATGTCCGATTTGCTTACGACAGCAAGGGTAGCAGGCAATTAACAACAGACAGTACTGTCAAGCTTTCTTAAAAGTCGTTTCTTAATTATTTACATCTACTATACTACTACATCTACTTACTTAATTATTTACACTACGAGATAATCTGTGATTTTTTTACGTTAGTTATGTCTGTCCTATCTTACTGCACCATTTTTTACACAGTTGGCACACGAAATGTCTGAAAAACAACAATACAGTCGCAAGATAATTCTGGGTAAAGGCACATTATATTAATTACTATCGTCGGCTCGATGAAGTGTTTTGATTGTAAATAAACTTGATCAATTATTTTGACACATGACAGAACGCTGGCTGACGTCAGAACTGTTATCACAATTTTGGACTCTGTTGGAAATAGGCTCGGCTAGAGTAATTGCTGGAGTCTGTTTTGAGTTTCTTGCAGATTGATAAATTATTTGGTTCAATCAGAGAAAAAAAAAACATACAAAGTGCGCGAATGTTTACATGTGCAAACAAAAAAATCAATTTGTACCTGTTATCGTAAAACTAATAACAACTGAAGTGATATATTAGCTGTAAGTCAGCGAATCGTTGAAGTGTTTGATAAACACATCGGCCACTCAATGAGATAAGGAATACAAATCTACCTTTACGTAATACATAGTAACATAGCACAAGGCCGATGCGGGCGAATTGCCACTAGACGAGACCACCCGCCACCCACTTTTCATGCGGGCTGCCGTGATCGAGCAATCGAAACAAATTGCCGCACGGTTTGTGTTGTCTCACCGCGTTATCGAGTGTGTTATTTTTTAGCTCCCATTTTTTTATTATTCAACAGCAACATGGCTGAGAAGAGTTATATTTTGGGTATGGATATTGGAACTACTTCAGTGAAAGTTTGTGTTTACGACCCTAACGCAAAAGAAATAGTTGCAAAACAAAATAAGGATACGGCAGCAAACATACCGAGTGACCAGGGTATTGAAGGTAACAAGCAAGATGTGCCAAAAATAGTATCAGCTGTTCACTACTGCATCTCCCGTCTTCCAAGAGATGTATTACGAAATGTGACAAAAATTGGGGTGTGTGGACAAATGCATGGAGTTCTGTTGTGGAAGAAAGGGTATGTTTTAACGCTAAATTAATTGTATTTTATCTACCAGTTAATTTGAATTTATTTTCTTTTATAGCTAGAGCTCTTGTAAGTTTTATTTTTACTGTTACTCGAGATTGTTTTCTTTTGCCTGTTTTCTTTTCTATCTTTAGTTGTGTATTTTCATAATCATGAATTAATTAATGGGTCCTATGACTCTTGCCACATTCTAGTACTTCTTTCATAATTATTAGTACTGTCGTAAGAAATAGATTACTATCATTGAAGTAATGAATGCATTTTTTCTTTTGTTATAGTGCTTGGGAAAAGCTTGTAAAAGATGGAGTAGTAATGCGATTTGAGGCGAAGAGAGAAAATATGTCGGCGTTGTATACTTGGCAAGATACAAGATGCAAACCAGAATTTTTAGATTCACTCCCAAAACCTGATTCACATCTTGATTGTTACTCGGGATACGGGTGTGCGACCCTTTTGTGGATGCTTAAACACAAACCCGAAAAACTGAAAAATTATCAATATTCTGGAACAGTGCAAGATTTTGTTGTTACGATGCTTTGCGATTTGGAGGCACCAATTATGTCTGACCAAAACGCTGCAAGTTGGGGCTATTTTAACACTGAAAAGAATGAATGGAATATCGATATACTACAATCAGTCGATTTTCCAGTAAGACTCTTACCTAAGATTAATAAAAGTAGGGAATTTGCAGGGAAGTTAAATGCCTCTTGGAATGGAATTCCTGAGGGAACGCCTGTAAGTGTTGCTATGGGCGATTTGCAATGTTCTATCATTGCTACACTTGAAAGTCGCGAGGATGCTGTATTAAACATATCAACTTCTGCTCAACTAGCGTTTGTAGTGAATAACATGTCAGATCTAGGCTGTAAAACAGTTGAGCATCTACCATATTTTCACAACACGTATTTGGTTGTTGCTGCATCTTTAAACGGAGGCAATGTGCTGGCCACGTTTGTCAAAATGCTCCAACAATGGATGCTTGAGCTAGGATTTCCTACGCCACAGTCAAAGGTATGGGAAAAACTAATTGCTTTGGGTCTAGAAGCACACACATCAAGCATGAGTATAATTCCACATTTATTAGGTGAAAGACGTTCACCAACAGCTAAAGCTTCAGTGCAAAATATCGATCTTTCCAATATACATTTGGGCAGCGTATTTAAATCTTTATGTGAAAGTTTAATACAAAATTTACACCACATGATGCCTAAAGAAATATTGCGAAGCGCCAATGTTAAGAGAATCGTTGGAAATGGTTCGGGATTATCCAGGAATGCTGTATTACAAAGAGCTGTGGAGCATTATTACAGTTTACCACTGGAATTTACGTCAGGGGGAGATGCAGCGAAAGGTGCTGCTATTGCAATTATAATAGGAACCATTAAATAAATAAAGGAAATAATAATAATAAACAATATACAAATAATAATTAAAGCAGTAATGTCCCTAAAACAATGAAATTATGAAATCAATTTTAGTAAAAAAAAAAAAAAAAAACAATCAGAATACAAAAACAAAAAAATGTAAAAAGTCGCAAGTTCATACATTCAGTGATCAAACTATTTGTTTTTTTAAGTTGACGGTATTTGGAAAAATTGTACAATGAATATGTCAACAAACTAGTTACCTATAATATTTCTATTACATTATACCCGCATCTGCAGTAAGAAGAGTACCCGCAGTTTAATCTGTATTTTATTATATATTAGTTAGTATTACTTATTGTATTGGTTTAATGTGCAAAAGTTGTTTACAATATACAATTTGGATCCTAATGTACACGTCTGTAGATAGTTACCCGGGAAAGATCTAACGCCTAAGGTACAGGCTCGGCCTAGTTTAGGTGTTAGTGGTCATTCGAATTGTGTTCAATTGCAGAATTGTACCTACTGTTTGCCAAAATCAACTTGTGAAATATTTTTGTGTCAATAAAGCTTTTTTTATTTATTATTTATTTATTATAAGTTGTAAATTATTTATTACTGTTTTCTCGATCTTATCGTATGTTATAAAATAATTAATCTATATTATATTTACCTTCGCTTTTTTAAGAAGCAAGGTCATGTAGGATTATATCTTAGGCCGCGATAAGTAGCAAGCAACTCTGTAGATCACGGTTTTAGGAAACGAGCACAATGTTGAGAGTAGAAAATCATGATCGACTTCCATTAATCTTGAATCACGATGTTTTACATGCCAAGCCCCATAAATCATAATATTCATAATGTAATAATATGATTAGGAATCCTTTTTTTTTAAACGTTCTGTAGACGATCATAGGGGATATTTTCCGTATTTTATGAGACAGATCATTCCATTTGATTTATTATTATCGCACACATAAGCTATTTGCATTTCTATGAAGGAGTAAAGCCTAAAGCCACAAAGAGATCAATGCAGCTGTAGATTATATATTAATGTATGCTATTAAGTTAATTAACCTTTCTATCATTTGTTTTTTTTAACTTTTGTAATTTTATTGTGTTATAATAAAATTATTATACCTATTATGAAACGAATGCTGTTGTTCATCATTTAGTGTTACCCAATTCCTAGACCTATTTTTAGATATTCGTAGATTCGTACTCGTTTCTATCGTAACCGAGATAGCTAGCTATTTCGCATCAACACTGTATATGCCTAACTAAACATAATACTAATAGTTATAAATAAATAAATAGATTTACGTCACAAACATAGTACTTTCGTCGAGTGGGTCTGTAGTTGTAAACAAAGGCTTGATAAAAGATTTTGAAATTGGCGGGGGTGTAAGTAAAATAGTTAAAGGTTATTACTAACGTAGTAGAATCTATTTTGTAAAAAATAAAGCCTTACTGAATTAGTCTTTATTTTTATTGCTAAAATGTAAAGTGAGTGATGAGTGCAGCACCTCAAAATAAACAATTTTTTTACCTGTTGAAAATATTCCTTGTTAGAGATTTTTTCTAATGTTTCAGTAAGTTCTGAACATATTTTATTGTCACCAACAATTAATGAGCTCCAACAACGTTTATAGCAACAGTAGGAATCTTTTGTTTACCAACTAGTTTTAATTTAACCTCAAAACTGCAAATAAATCACCATGATGTTGTAAACCAGTGTTGCCAGTAGCGATTGAAGATTTAGAACGCTGGGATGTCTAAAAAGGAACGAAATTGGCGATAAAGGAACGAACACAAAATAAAAAATATGCAAAAAAAAAAAAAACTTCATTAATGCGAAAGCGCCAGGGTAGCCCGCGATATTCAATTTTTTTTAGGTTTTTGGAATTTGCTGGTCAGAATTAAGTTGTACGTTGATTAATATATGAATCGCGGCCGTAAGAAATATGTGTTTACAGAATTATAATCATTAAAGTCATCAACACAACTCTCTAAGACCACGTAAGTCCAAAGAATGATGATTTCATGAAACAGTTATTCTTTGGACTTACGTTAGCAAATTCCAAAAAACGTAAGAAAATTTGAATTTTGCGGGCTACCTTAGCGCTTCCCCCTTAAGAATCAATTTTTGTAGTACCTAAGTTACGTTAGTTAGGTATGTTAGTTTGTCAGTATCATGCAGGCGGCAAAAAACACTGCAAATTGTAATTCAAAGTTGGCTTTCCCGCCAGCCAAAGCACAGACAAGACCGTTAGGGTATATTATGTTCTGTGGACAAGACAAGCACAGACGTATTGTAACACAGATAAGGATAACCATTTGGTATTTTTAAGTCAGAGATAATAAAATCAATCTTTGGATTGTTAGGTTAGGCAAATGATTCTAAGTACATACAGCCTAGTGTTCAGTACACAGACACAGACTTATTTCATTTCTGTACCCGACGGCAGCGGCGGCGGCGGCGGCAGCGCGGCGTCGTCGCTAGAATTGAAGTAGTACAGTACTTTTAGTACTAGTTATACAAAAAGGAACGAAAAGAACGTACTAAAGATGGGAACGCAAAGGGAACGCATGACCGTAAAATAGAACGCAAAATGTTCCAAAAGGAACGATCTGGCAACACTGTTGTAAACATCACAGAGCATCACAGATAACTATTTTTTTTTACTAATCCAGAGCATTTCAATTGTAACCCACAGACTAAGAAAGAAGAGATAACATTTGTAAACATTTCACTAGAGCTACTTGCCCTCAAATAATTCTTGCTTGCTCGGTTTTCAAATAATTCGATGTTACTTACATCGAATTATTTGAAAACCGTAAATTATTATTATCATAAATCGACTAAACAAACTCAACTAGTCATAAGTTAAGCCTTGAAGGCTCGCCCTTACAGACCCTTACGGGCCCTTGCGGTACGGAGCGAGAGTGTATGGGAATACGTCGCCTCCTTCTGCGAAGCAGTAATGCTCGCGAAGGAAGAGGCAGAGCGGGTGAGGGAGAGGCAATCTTTGCGCCCTCACGCCCCTAGTCGCCGCAGAAGACGCCCTGGGCGTCGGGAATCGACAGCAGATTCCCGGCCACCGTAGGCGCGGGCTAGGGCCGATGCCTGCCAAGGTCGGGGGTTGTTCGAAAGAGATACCGTGGCCCCCGGCACAGGCAACTGAAGTAACACGGGTGGATTTTAGTCAGTAAAAGTCTGACACGGCCCCTCCCGCTCCGCCCAGAGCGGGAGAAGTTATTTGATTATTTCCCACCCAAAAGAAAATAAAATCAAAAATACTCGCCAATCAAGGCTCAACTGTTTTTCAACTTTTGTTCTTACTTCATGATTTTTATTGTATACATTTAACCTTTTAACCGCTTACGCCGGATTAATCCGACAAATATTTTCGTGTCCATTTCGCCAGGGTCGTTTATTTACGATCAAATGCCACAGCTCGTTTAATCTGCTTTTTTATTTAATTATGCTGTAGTATAACAGGTATTTATTTTTTGATTCACTGGGCTGCCGTTGGGGGCACGACAACTGATATGAAGTCGGGTGGTTAAAAGGTTATTATGTTTTTAACTATCGATTGTTCATCGATAGTCGACTATTGATAGGCAACACTGACTGTTTTTGCTGTGGAGTGTGGATTGCCTTGGACTAAGAAAAGAATCGTGTAAGATAATTTCCCTTTCTTTCAGATCTATCAAATTCAAAATTTCGGCCTCTTTGTAGTAATATATCTTCTGACGTGACGCTGGCAAAAATGTTCTTATAACGTTTGCCATAAAAAAAAAAAAAAAAAAGAAAAGAATCAACATCTGCTTGGCACGTGCGTGATTTTTAAACAATTGAAATAATTAGTACTGTAATAAAGCGTTCGTATTGAATATATGCAATATGACTAGGTTTGCTAGAGCCAAAGGCTCGAAGTCTTCAAACGAAAGAACTCCTGAAGACAGTACTCCATGGGAGGTTATGAAAGAGCAGTTGTTGCAAGCCAAAAAAGATGGTGATGAATCCAAGAAAAGGAAAGAGGTATAATACTTAGTATTGATCCAGAAATGTAATATTTGTATAGGTGTCATATAATTAGTAATCATCATGAAATATTATACAAATACCTAATAAAAGCCCTCATAATTACATATTACTGTACCTTATGTTTAGTCTTTATTTTTATCTAATTCCAGGCTGAACAACAACGTATAGACAACTATGAAAAATTTCTTAAAGAACACAAAACTCAAAAAAGGAAAGCAACCTGGTGTGATTTTCCAGAAACTGAAAATAATAAGAAAGTAACCAACTTGCCTGAGACAAATGGTTCACCTGCTAAAACTAAAAAGAAAAATAAGAAAAAGGGTGCCAGTGCATCAGATCCCTCTGAAGCCACCAACAGTGAGACTAATCCACAAAACCATGGTTCAGCTAGTACCAAGGGCATAGAGAAAAAGAAGAAGAAAAATTCACAAAGCATAACAGGGCCACAGAATGAAGAAAAGTCTACAGGAGTAACAGAGACTATTCCAAGTCCTAAAAAGAAGAAGAATAAACAAAATGTAAAGTCTGCAGAATCTACAGAGGTTTTTAATACTAATGTTGCCAGTTCTTCAACAGAGAATAATGACAAAAATAATAGTTTACCAAACCCTAATAACAACAATGAAGCAAAACCGAAAAACAAAAAGAACAAAAAGCTAATAAACGGTAAACCTGCTCGCAGGAAGGAGATAAATGACAACAGCTTCCAACTAACTGTTCATGGCAAGGAAATAGAACTGGTCAGATTTGACGGCTTCCCAGTGATGAAAAAAGATGCTGAAAGACTGCAAGAGTTGAAAAATAACATGATCAAGAAAGGAATACCAAAGAGTGAGGTGCAGAGGACAATGAAATTGGAACGAAGGAGGGCAGAGAAAGCGTTGGCAAGAATGAAGAGGGAAGTCTGCTATAACTGTAGGAAAGGAGGCCATGTTTTGTCTGACTGTCCGGAGTTGAAGTCCAAGATACCCGGGGATACGGCAGATGGAGTTTGTTTCAAGTGTGGCTCTACAGAACACAGGCAGTTTGAATGTAAAGTTCAAAGGGAAGAGAGTAAAGAGTTCCGATTTGCCACATGCTTCATTTGTAGGGAGCCTGTAAGTAAATACATTATTCATCTATCAGCTAATTTCCCAATCATTTATTTGTTTTCATAATTTTCATGCCCTATCCCAATTTATTTGGTGTCGGCACAACATGTCTTTTCTTCCATACTTCTCTTCTAGTCGTCATCTCCATAGTCACCTTCTTTCTAACAATATCATCATTCATTCATTTTTCTTTCCACTGCACGACAAAGGGCTCTTTCAATACAGACAAGACATAATTGTAATTTACTTTTAATTTATATTTTCAGGGTCATATAGCGAGGCAATGTCCTGATAACCCCAAAGGACTGTACCCCAATGGTGGTTCCTGCAAGCTTTGTGGTGATGTCACACACATGAGGAAAGATTGTCCTACTGTGAGTACCAATAATAATATCACATAGTTACAATAATATTTTAAAATTGGCTAAAGGAAGAATAAAAGAATATTTAAATACAGAAAAGATATAAAAGGACTAGCTTTTGCCCGCGCCTTCATCCGTGTGAAATTTCTTGTGCCCCCTACCCACCGCGTCGTATAGCATCGCCCGCCCGCGCTGTTACTTCGTTTTCACTTAGCATTCTTTGTGACTTTTTTTTTCATTTTGCTTAGTTCGTAAAGCTGATCGCACATTTGTAAGCACCGTACGCGCCGCACGCGCCGAACGCGCCGCATTTTAGAATTCGTTGTATGCAATTATATGAAACCTCGTATATTTATCCGCACCGTACGCGCCGCATTTCGTAAAATACGGTAGGCATCCGAACTCCGAAGGAACCATTCTGATGACGTCATAAAACGCGGTGCGTACGGCGCGTGCGGCGCGTGCTGCTACTCAGTGTTGCCTCATTCGGATCCAAAGAGCTGAACGATTTGCACGTACTGAACGTACCTACACGCCCGAAATGGACGAATTGGCTTTAATATCGTTTGTACAACAATATGAAGAGATGTATAATTTACGACATCCCCACTATATGAACCAGCAAAGACGGGATAACATATGGGAAGAAATTGGAGAACAAATGAATGGCAACAAATGAATGCAAAAATTGTTGGCAGCACACAGAAATGCGACGCGTTCGGTGCGTACGGTGCTGACAAATATGCGACCCAATTTTAAAATGCGGCGCGTTCGGCACGTACGGCGCGTACGGTGCTTACAAATGTGCGATCAGCTTAAGGGTCGTAGCGTGATGTTACCTTATAAGTTATAACCTTCCTCAAGTATTAGGCTATCAAACGCAAAGAGATTTTACAAATCCGACTGGTGGTTCCAGAAATTCGTGCCTTCAAACAAATGAACCCTTCAACTTTATTATATAAATGATTATAATTTGAATACTAATGGGAGAATTGCTTTTGTTTCTAGGTGATGGACAAAAAGGAAGAGTCTTCAGTAAAACTTCACACATTAGTCAGTTCAGAAAACATTGAAGATGTAGGACTACAAAATAGTAAATTAACACCAGTTGAACCCAGCAAAAAGCCCAAGAAAATAACATTCTAAAGTGTAATAAATTATGAAATAAAACCATATATATACATATCATAAAGACTAAGTACATTTTATTAATTGAAAGAAATTCTTAAATATGAATTGTGAGAGATCAATGTTATTTTGTCTTTTCATAGCATTTTGCAAGAAATTTTAGAAGATTATCTATTTATTACCTTCAACGCAACTAAATTAGAATACAAATACAACATTTTATAATTCAAGGATAAATTGCTACCTGGCACTTAAAATACGTTTACCAACTACAAAGTAATCTCTGACTAGAGTTTATAAACACTCGAGGCTTGCTTTAAGTTGTTCCATGGACTGCTGAGCGACTTTTCCCGTGATTCCTTCGGGACTATGCGGGTCTTCCCTCATCAGTATCCGCGCGGCTTCGGCTAAACATTGAATGGGCTCTTGCAGCCTCTCCTTCAGTTTTTCTTGAGTGATGAGACCGGCACTAAATTCGTTTCTTGCTAAGAACATCAGTGGTGCATGTAGCTCGTATAACATCATACCTGTAAAAACATAAGTTCACCAAAGTCTTTAAAAGAATGAAACAAATTATGTGTGATGTTACACAACTTACACTTTGTATTATGCTACAGTGTACAGCATAGCTATTCACAACCATTCGAGAGGCTTCTGAGTCGAAAATTACGCATTTTCCTGTAAATACCTAGTTGTCGGAAGAATAGCAGTCGTGTATTTGGTTAAACTGTCAAAATTATCGACGAATTGTTACGAAGAGCATGCTGAAGTCATAATGCTTGTTACGCATCATGTTTCCTGACAATTATAAGTCAATTATTACATGATGCATGCATACGTAAGTAAGTAGCCTGTAATGTAATAATTATATTGAACAAACTGCCATGTGAAAGTTTTGTTTGCATTCAATTACCTATGTTTGAGTGCATTGTAACATAGCTGGTATGGTAGAAAATAAAATTTTGAAACGAAGATTAAATTCAATGAAGGTATAAAAGAGACCTACCTAATAATGCATTGACGATTTATTTGCCAAAAATTTAAACAAATATGAGTTTATGGAAAAATTACTTTAAATCCTACACAATAAAGTTCAATTTAGGCTACAAATTCAAACATTTTTATATTTTTTTCAATAGTGCTAGTCATTCTGAAATCAACTTAATTCCCATTAAAATAAAGTTGATATTTGTTTAACTTGAAATTATAATATTAAATTAAAACAAGGTTGAATAGACTTTATGTAGGTACGATCGGTCAGCAACGATAGTAGGTATTTTTTTTTATTTTACATACAATTACGTACTTAATAGTTAAAAAAGGCATCTTTTAAAGTACAGACGCCAGCACATCAAGCTACCCGAAACTGTCAAATTTTCCCATTCAACTTTGAACCTTGTACTTGAGCGATAAAGTTGAAAATCTGTAGTATGTAGTAACTTGATGTGCTGGCGTCTGTACATAGGTTACCTACGATTTTTTAAATATTTCATTTATGTTCAATTCTAAATTTAACTAGACGTTTTCTTTTGCTGTTTGTTACCTACAAGAGAAAATTCTAAAACAGCTTTTCATCATTACCTCTCATCCTGGTCTCTCCCGGCGTGATAACATCCAGGGTCTTGAGCACGAGCCGACAGAACTCCGCCTTCCTCTCCAACATGAGGTCAGGCAGTTCGTCGATACCGTACCCCTCCACTCGTCCAAACAGCTGTGCTAACGAGTGCTTCAAGGACAGTAGGAGTGCATGCCGAGGGTGGAACACTGATTTGTACTGGAACAAATGTTACGTAAGTTTAATGGAAATATCTACTAGGTACAGACAGTACCCGACGGGAGTTTAAATTATGACACAACATTCTTGATACAAACGCGCCAAAAACCCTCACTTTTTCTTAAAGTTGATGAGCCTGTTATTACATAAATTACGCGATTATGGTTGAGTATGGGGTTCTGGCATTGATCCTCGGGTCAGTAAAAGTCGGGGTTTTGAAAAAAGACGTTCTCAGTGTACCTACCCTGTCCGTAGTCTGGATTTAATATATAGGCACGCTCTCCTATTACCTACGTACCTACTTAGCGGGGACTCAAAAAACCCAACTAGGCGAAATGTGGGTATATATAGCTCTGCCTACCCTATAGCGAAATGTGATTGTTGTGGGTATATGACAGCTAGAGCAATATACCCACATTTCGCCATTTTGGGTTTTCTCTCTGTTGGTGTGTGTATCGTACCTTATTAATAGTAGCCTCTCGCTGCTCAATGGCGCCAGGGCCGGGCTCCAGCAATTCAAGCTGATCGATCTCTGCCTGTACCACCGCCAACATTTTGCGCATCGCGGCATTGGATGTCTTGAACCCACAGTTTTTGTCCGAACACGTCCATGGGGCGTCGTTGTCTGGAAATATATTAACGAGATGTCTCTAAAAACATTACACCGCCAAGGTCAAGGCCAAGCCAAAGCCAGCTTTACCACAAAGTATGTGGTTTACATACATACAGAACCACCAATTGCAGTCACGACTGACAGTTACCTAATTTTTCTTACTCGGCTCGTATATCCCGGTAATTGGCATTGCCAGCTGGGTTAACGACCTACTTTTGAAGACTGTCCGTCGTAATTCTAATCATGACAGTTTCCCCGCTCATTTTAAAATAACAATTAGGTCACTGGCGTTAACGTTAGTTGGTAACTAGTATTCAATCTTTTATCAAACAATACAATTATACTCGTACAACCCATAAATCAAGTCGATTAGACCTTTTGACAAGTCACAAAAAAAATCGTTTACGAAACTGTCTCAAAGTAGAATTTATGCATGAGCGTATTTTATTTATTTATTTTTACTACGTTCGTCCTTATAAGCACCGGACATAGTCACTGATGGTCGAAGTATCAAGTTTTGGCTCATGTCCGTTCCACTGCAAGAAAGCGAGATGCGGATGGAGTCTATTGAGATTGAAACTCACATACAAACACATCGCTAATTTAAATGCCATTATCCAAACTATTACCTACCTAGAGGATTACTCGCCAGTATAACGCCGTTATCACATTTACTGCACTTCAGTGTGCTCAGGTGGGTGCCAAGTTCCGTTGGGTCAGCACAGCGCATGCAGTCACACTGGAAGAACTTGGACTCCGCCAGAAAGTCCCGTCGAACCAGTGTGGGGGATAGAGAGTGCGTGTAGCATATGTAGAGAGTGTCCCCCTCTTTTATTGGGATTGCGGCTCTAACTTGCGCTCTGAAAAAAATAATAATTGGAAACATATTTATTTATTCAGGAAAAAGTTTCAGCTCAAATGGATGCCAGGAAATGCTTGAAAAATGGATTACAAAGAGGATAACCGGAAACATACAAACGAAGCATGTTAAAAAAAAGAATTAAACCAAAAAACTGGCCAAGTGCGAGCCGGACTCGCACACCAAGGGTTCCGTACCACAAGGCAAAAACGCCAAAAAAAAAATACGTTTGTTATGGGAGCGGATTTATTTTATTCTGTTTTTAGTATTTGTTGTTATAGCGGCAACACCGCAACAGAAATACATCATCAGCAGTGCGATTCTGTAACCATCTCACCGTGAAAACTTAGGTGAAGTGAGCGTGGAGTGAGCTGTCAATAGTGTCAATTCCTAGCAAAACAAACTCACTTCACCTAAGTTTTCACGGTGAGATTTTTACAGAATCGACCGGCTGTTAATATTTCAACAGACTGTCTAGCTATCACGGTTCATGAGATACAGCCTGGTGACAGACAGACAGACGGATGGTGGAGTCTTAGTAATAGGGTCCCGTTTTTACCCTTTGGGTAAGGAACTTTTAGCTACTCTTACCCTTGTACCTAGAGTGATTTTGGCAGTGCTAGCGTTTATACCACTGATTGTTCGTAATATTGAATTAGAAAGGCCCTTACTCACTGGTAATCATTCTGCAGTATGGTGTGAACGATGTTAGGGACACAGTTGTGCGCTGCGATGGCTAGTCGAGGATAGAGAGCTCGTATGCTGAAGCCACCTCGAGACGGGATCTCCACGGAATTCACCTGTGTATATAAATGTTTCTATGTTTCGCAAACCCAGAGTGGAAAAAGGAAGTGGGCTGGACTTACAGATGGGCATCAGGTAAATACCCAAAGGCAAAATATCCAGGTAAATTCTCATTTGGGTAAATATACTGGGTTTAAATAATAAATAAATAATGTTTTTTTTTCGGATAAAAGCCCAAAATTGGGTAAATATATTTAATAATAGTAATTTTACTTTAAGATATATGTGCACGTACGAGTATGTGCATACTTATTATATGCTATGCCATGTATGTTATGCTACGCATGCTACCTATAATGTGTACATGTGTATTTGAAAACTTAGGGCTGAAACTCAAAACCGCCTATATTGTATGTGGATGAGCAAGCTCGTAGTTCGCGTAGGTTGTCTACTTATTCAATACCAATAGCGTTGCAATTTATAAATTTTGGTCCTCTATATAAAAAAAAATCTCTCTACTCTTACCTCAAGAATGCCACACACTTTTTGCACCAGATCCTTATCAAACCTCTTGGCAAGTTTGCAGTGGTCTACAAGGAAGTTAGCGATGTTCACTTGGTCAGCGCCCCAGGTTGGCCTCAGCTTCCGCTCCTCTATGTGCGTCTCCATGACGTCCAGCTCGCGCTGCCATCGATCTGGATCTTTTTCTTTTGCCAAAAGTATTCTGAACAGAAAAATTTAGAAATGCAATACGTAGTCAAACAAATTGTGAAACTGCGCTGACTACGAATTAATAGTAGCCCATCTTGTTGACTGGCTAACATGTAGAAGAAATCTATCCGAAATGCAGAGAAGAGAAGGTGTATTAAGTTTGCATTTTATATATGTTTATTAATATTATTCAACAGGTGGGTATATACAGTATGTTAACTAACAGAGGGCGTTCCCGTTAACCCGCAATAGTATAGCATCCATACATGCTAAAAAAAATATTACCATTCGAAAATAAAATGTTTTTATTTTTTTTTGTATTAAAATATTCACTAAAAATCGTAAATTGATACTCTATTTATTTAATTAATTCTAATTTATTTAATTAAATAAATTCCGACATTGCTGTCCTTCAAGTACGCGTGTACAGAGTGTTTCTTTAACATATCAATTTACGATTTTTAGTGAATATTTTAATATAAAAAAAAATAAAAACATTTTATTTTCGAATGGTAATATTTTTTTTAGCATGTATGGATGCTATACTATTGCGGGTTAACGGGAACGCCCTCTGTTAGTTAACATACTGTATATAGGTTGGTTTGGTGCTTGTACCTATCTTGTATTATGCCAAATGCTAATGGATAGAATAAGAAATGAGTAGGTAGGTACATAAGAGGAAGTCTGAAAGTGGCACCGGTTACTGAGAAGTTGTGTGGAAATCGGCTGTCATGATAGGGGCATGTGTTACGGAGGAATGAGGAAAATGTCGTGAGAAAAGTTTTGAGTATGAATGTCGATGGCTAGAAGAGTAGGGGAAGCCAACCAAAGAAACGATGAACGGACTATGGTAACTGATGACATGGTTAGAATGGGTATGACTACCGAGACGATGACTAATAGAGAACTACCTATGGAAGAAAAAGACAAGTTACTTGAGAAAAGGGCAAGAGAATGATGAGTTCCAGAGATTAGCGCGCTTAAACAAACAAACTCTTCAGCTTTATTATTAGTAGATATTGAAGGTACGGACGCCAGCACATCAACCTAGCACAATCTGTCAGATTTCTTTAATAGATTTTCAACTATTAAAGATATCGCTAAAGCATAAGGTTCAAAGTTGATTGGGAAAATCTGACAGATTGTGGTAGGTTGATGTGCTGGCGTCTGTACCTTAGCGGTGTAATACAATCAAGTTGCGGCGCGCTGGCAGTCCAGTCCTCAACTGGCTGGAACTTCACCCTAGCGGCGGAGAAGACGCCACATTCACCGGCATGTATAGTGGACTTCCCGCACTCCTCGCTGCAGACCGGCCACCCGCAAGACGAGCAGAACGTATTCTCCACAGGGCAGTAACAGCTCAGACATAGAGGTGGAGTGTCTGTAATGTATTTAACAGAAATTAATAGAATAGAATAAGATCCTTGCTGCAATTTCCCAGCGACGCCCGTAAGCCGAGGTCTGTACCCCACAGCGACCTTAGCATGTAGTCGCTTAGTTTTTAAGTGTTTTAAGCGCTGCCTGGAGCCTTAATTTATTGAGGCACCCACAGGCAAGTCCGGTTAAGCAGACGACAACCTGCTAGGTTGAACTGCGAGACATGCCACAAGAAAAAAAATTGGGCGAGACAATATTTGCTCCAGATTAAGCCTCTCGTAGGAAGTTTGAATTAGTGAATCAAAGGACGCTCGAAAAAGGTACAAAGAAGTCAACAAAACCTATAGCTGACATGGTACGTATTATCATAAATAATTAAGTACTGTAGGTACCATGCTTATTTTCCAAATTTAATATTAAATGAATTTTGTCAAATTTCGTTCTCATTGCGTGATGACAGCTCTATGAAATTTACGTGGGTTGGCTTGGCGTAAGTAAACAGAGATTACCTACCTCTTTCCGCTTTTATATATCCTAGGTCATGGTGTACTGAAATAACTATGTTTATAACAGCCTAAGCAATCTAAATTTATTTAATAGGCATGGGCGTATATAGGGGGGCGGGTGGTCCGTGCCCACCCTAGAATGGTCTGGTCATCTGGTGCCCACCCTAGGATGTTTGGGGGAATTCTAAGCTGGATACTTACATAATATAACTTCACACAAAAGCAATCAATTAAATAATCTACCACCAAGACCTACACAAAGTTATTATTACCTACATAATACATTCCATTTAATTACTTTTGAAATAACAAAAATAATTGAATCTACTAATACGCAACGCAATAAGCTAGAGTAGGTACATTTAAATTTCGTGCCAAAGCACAACCCACAATGCAATCTGACAAGCAGGCGCACGTCGGGCCGTTCCGCGCGCTACCGCTTCAATCGATCCATTTTTTAAACGGTTTTATTTAATTTAGATCTCGAAAGTAGAAAGCATGAAACTCCTTTAGGAGCACGCACTTGATGGGAATGGGGCCCACTAGGCATGTTGGGCTGATATCAGTCGAGGGTGCGGCGAAAATCTCTCGGGGCTCTCGGGCCCGCAACTTATGGTACTAGAAGGAACAGTGGGGTTTTAGTCGGTAGGAGTCCGACATAACCCTCCGTTCATCCCAGACGGAGGGTTACCATGAGGATATCGAAAAAAAAAAAAAATTGTTAGGGGCTAGGTCCCCCCTGGAAAATAGCCCTAGATACGCCAATGTTAATAGGTCTAATATTAAGTGCATATATAAACTGAAGATTGAGATTTAAGGTGGTTCTCGTCACACCAACTTGAACTTCACTGTCATTCAACTTTAGCACGAATGATTAGTTCACAAAGATCAAAATTAATACACTTGTGGGCACGCCAGTACTGGCACTTCTGTAGGTAAGTATATTCGAGTGATGGTTACAGTGGTAGTCAACATCTTTCTCCATGCAGGCATCCTAATGATGATTTAGTTTAGGTATAGCATGCGTGGTATTTAGAGGTAGATATAGATAGGTAGGTAGGATTCAGCGGGATTGTCCGAAAGGGTCTACCGCTGGCCCGGACATAAAGGACTATACGCTATACGGCATTTGATTTCCCATCCTCAAAAAAAAAGATAGGTAAGACCTTCCATACCTCCATAATGCTTATAACTAGGGGCTTTTTTTTATCTTGGAGAGGGGCTTACAGGTTTTTACGAATCACAATAACTTTTCAATTAGGTCAGTTAGGTCACAGCCGGAAGCATAATTTCTGTTAGGTTTAGCTGTTCTACTACATTGATACTAATTATTATCAATCACTTGCCTGGTTTGGGTCCCGCAGCGAATGGTGTGTCTGTAAATATTAATTCGCCACCCACTAAATCCTTTTTTGCAATTAAATACCGTCCATATTTATCGTTCTGTTGTATTTCGTAATGAAGCACATCGTCACCCATTTGTACACAAGTGCTCCTTCGATTGATCAGATAGAGATTGAGCGAGAAACTGTTTGCCGAAATGCCGACTGAACAAGATTAGCGTCTAAAATAAACTTTGGTCCATTCGAGAATTGGGCCGCTCAAACTTTCGGAACGTTTGCATATGATACGATATAAGTTTACATCGAGTATTACCTATTGTCTTCTATATTTATATTTATCGTCTAAGATACGTCCACTTCTAAAAATATCTGACGTCCAAATCAACTCAATAATTGAGTGAGCCCAACCGGAAATGCTAAGATTTTTCAGTGACGAAGCATTCTAGGCATTCAGTTTTCAGACTGCGTATTCGGCAATCACTCTAAAATGTGTAACTTTATTTAATTTCCTACCTGGTATTTTATATTTCTATGTGATCTGTTCAAATTGTTCAAATAGGTAACAAAACGAATTTGATGGACCTATTAATTTTAGTTATTCAGAAGACACCCTGTCAAGTATAGACACTCAGCAGATGTTTAGATCTAGCATATGTGGAGTATGGAGCAATGCCAATAAGCTAGGTATTCCATCTATAGGTAGACTAACATGCGGAAAGGTGATCCACGGTACGGTCCGGTCATTCACACACGACGCGTATTTCAGCATCGGTTTTTTAGTATGGATAACAAACTTCGTCAATACCTGTTACAATGATGTAAGCGTACCTAGGGCTTTTGAAAATCCGTTCAGGGGATTTTCAAAAGCCCTAGTTTCTTCATTTCAGCCACGGAACTGCAGCTTGCTCGGTAATACAAAACTTGTAGAACCGGAAGTACCGCCGCGTATTAAGGCCTGTATTAATGCCGATAACCTTGAGCATTTGGGCGGAGCTAACGACCCCTTCTCCGCGCCACTCCGCTACCCGCATGTAACAGAAAATGTGCGGTTGTGTGCGCCGCCACCACGGTTTGCCTCGCCTAGTCTCGTCACAGAGTATCGAAATCACAGAAGGTCAAGTCATCGTGAAAGTTAAATAATTATGTGTACCACATATACAGGGTGTCCCAGAACTCAACGTCAAGCCGAAACGGGGTGACAGGATTGATCATAACCATCACGAGAAAAATATAAAAAAAATCTATCCCATGCAGTTTGAAAATTATGGGCATTTTAAGAAAAACCTAGAAATTTGATCAAACTGTACCATTTTTCGGTTATTGTGGTTATTCTTTTTTATTTTTGTTCAATTAAACTTTGGAAACGTAATCCTAAATAACATTTCTAGAATCCCAATAAAAAATAATGACACGATTGCCTCAAGTTTCCGAGAATTGAGACTATTCGTTAAACTACGAATTTAAAATTTTCAAGATTCGTCGACTTTGATTGGCCCTCCTTTAAAAAAAAATGTACTAGAGTGCCTTGGCAAGTGGTATTAAAAGTTGGCGCGTTTAATCAGAATTCTAAAATGGTACAATACTTGTTAGTTCCATACAATAAAAAAGAGTAAAAAAATTAAAACCTCAAGTAACCCGATTTTTGCTATCTCAGTTAAAATGTTTTTGATTCGCACAAGCTCTAGGTAGGTTCTTAATTTTAAGGCAAAATGATGAGAGAGATGGATAGTGGGTATGTTTGCCATGAGTGAGCGAGACAGATAGTGACGCCACTTTTATTAAAGTGAAAAAAGTGAAAAAAAGTTAGTAAAATAATGAAAAATCTTGATCTAGTATAATTTAGGTTTGTTGGAATAAAAGTCAGATAGAGAAATAACATTTTTATTACAATAAATGTTCAAATTGTTTACCATCAGCCTCAATACAAGCCCTACATCTTCTTAAAAAAGATCTACTTATTAGTCGGGCATATCTTCAAGAGTTGATCTCCTCAGCTGCTTGAGAAATGCGTTCACGCAGGTCGGCTACGTTCTCAATGGGCTTATTTACATTAAAACATTTTAACTGAGATAGCAAAAATCGGGTTACTTGAGGTTTTAATTTTTTTACTCTTTTTTATTGTATAGAACTAACAAGTATTGTACCATTTTAGAATTCTGATTAAATGCACCAACTTTTAATGCCACTTGCCAAGGCACTCTAGTACATTTTTTTTAAAGGAAGGCCTATCAAAATCGACGAATCTTGAAAATTTTAAATTCGTAGTTTAACGAATAGTCTCAATTCTCGGAAACTTGAGGCAATTGTGTCATTATTTTTTATTGGGATTCTAAAAATGTTATTTAGGATTACGTTTCCAAAGTTCAAATGAACAAAAATAAAAAAGAATAACCACAATAACCGAAAAATGTTACAGTTTGATCAAAATTCTAGGTTTTTCTTAAAATGCCCATAATTTTCAAACTGCATGGGATAGATTTTTTTTTCAGATTTTTCTCGTGATGGTTATGATCAATCCTGTCACCCCGTTTTGGCTTGACGTTGAGTTCTGGGACACCCTGTATTTACAATGGTCCAGTTTTGGTTTTATTTAGGTATTATCTATTGATATGGATGTACTTTTCGGGCTATGGTTACGAATAAAATTGTTAAAAGCTTTCGAGGCCGTGAGTAGAAGCTATACCCTTAATATAAATCAGCCTGGCTTGCCATGTGGTAAACAACTTAATGTATCTTTTTAACTAAAATTAATGGCTAAATGTGCTGCTAAGCGCAAAACTCAAGAATGGCTGGACCAATTCGGTTTTTTTTTAAATATTCGTTGAAGTCTTAGGAAGGCTTCTATGAAGAGAAGAAGGGTAGGTAGGCATGTACGTAGATAGGTAGGTAGGTATGTAGGGTAGGTAGGTTGGTAGGGTAGGTAGGTAGTTAGGGTAAGGCAGATAGGAAGGTAGGGTAGATAGGTAGGCAGGTAAAGTAGGTAGGTAGGTAGGTATAGGTAGTATAATTATCACTAGTGTATGTCATATTATTTGTTATATTTTTTATAAACAAATATATTATAACTAAAATTCAGCTGAATAATCTTCAAGTTCTTCGACAGACCTTACAAGATGCTTGTGAGTCACCATGTCATCCAATAGAGACCGTAGTTTTTGAATGCCCAAATCATCTTGTTCCTAAAATGAATGCAGTTATACATATATTTACAAGTAAAACAAAAATATAGGTTCATAATTTGTAAAAAAAAAATACATTCACATCCAAATCAACAGAATCACCTTCAACTTCTCTGGTAGAACTAATTGATTCACTACGTATAGGTAATGATTTTTTTATTTGATTTAATTAGTTGAATAATATTATTGACCCACTTTAGCCCACATGGATAGTAATGATAAGTGATAATTATAATAAAAAACATGACTACCAATTTGATTTTCTAATTTTATGTAGTCTGTGCCACCCGCGGTCTGCGATAGGCTGATTTAATTGATTGATTGATGTCACCCGCGACGATAGAAGTCGAGTAAAAAGTATTCGACTTTCGATCTGCCATAGAGAGATTTGATCCTTATGATTGACCCTATCGATTGATGCCATAAAAGTACAGGGTATTATTTTTTCGGATTTTAGGCGGTTCGATTCCCGAGAGCGGCAAGCGAATTTTCGAACATCTTTGATTGCAGATTTGTTTTTTTTTAATGAAGGGATTTTCCTTTGAGTAAAATTTGCTATCTCCAGTGTTTAGAGTACTTGCCCTCTAGGTGAGGTTAAAAAAATCCAGCCTGTATATACATATATATTATTGAACTACTACTTTTTACTATTGTATGACATTATTATTTTTAATTCCTTATTTTGTTGACTGATCTGTATTTACGATAATTTTATTTTCAATGACATTGTACAGACGCCAGCACATCAAGTTACTACAATCTGTCAGATTTCTTTAATAGATTTTCAACTTTATCACTAAAGCATAAGGTTCAAAGTTGATTGCGAAAATTTGACAGTTTCGGATAGGTTGATGTGCTTGGCGTCCGTACTTTATTGAATAGTGAAATTAACAGTTAACATTCTTGTTTTATATTTGCACACCTTATATGGTTATTAACAGTGTACCATTTGACCTTTTTTAACATCCACTGAACCTGTTTTATGCAAATAAATGATTTGATTTGATTTTTTTATTTGAAAATAATTACGCCGGTAATCAA
Organism: Luperina testacea; assembly: GCA_927399505.1. NCBI lineage: Eukaryota > Metazoa > Arthropoda > Insecta > Lepidoptera > Noctuidae > Luperina > Luperina testacea. The sequence continues at coordinate 5,533,977 of OV656774.1, forward strand.
TAAATTGACAAATTATTAGCAAGTACGTAACCTATAATCATAATTAATACCTACTTTAGGAGCATTTTCAGTTTTGTGTCACAATATGTCACAAATAATCGCAACGCATCAGAATAATAGACTTTACTTAGGCACCGAAAAGTAAAATTTATAATATTGGCTGAATCATTTCGTGGACGTGGACCTTCTGTGATCATTCACTACTAGTACTTACGACTTTCGTTTGAATGAGGTAGGTATTTTATAAACAGTACCTATGTACACAGAGTAATGGACAGCGCATAAGTTTCATAAAACCCCGCTTGGGTAGGTACACTTTTTGTTTTTGCAGTAATATTTTACGATTTTATTTCGTAGTGCGGAGTTCTCGCAACGCGACATACGTCCACCTAGCAACACGATGCGCCCCGCACTAAATTTATGGACGAGTGCGGGGGTGATGTAGACGCAGTCCTTTATCAGAGGCCTTTTTAATTTATTATCATAAAAATAATACATATTTTAAAAAAGTAACAAAACCAAATTATTCTCCTTTGTATTGCGAAGATGTAGATATATTTTTTTACACTCTTTTGATAAAAAATGAAGGAGTAAAACGGTTTCATCTCAATGATTTGGAGGTGATTTGGTGATTTTTTTTTAAATTAAGTGATACCGGTAGAAAAATTATGGCTAAACCAAATTACGTATTATATCATGAAGATTACTAAGGATTTTTTTCAGATGTAATTTCTCTGTAAATGCCGACAAAAAATGGCTTCATCTGCATGCTTTTTTCAAGCTTTTTTCTAGAGAGCGGCCTTAATAAAAAAATGCAAATTTTATAAATAAAATTATTGGGTAAGTAAATTATTATTATTATTAAATTTATGAAGGTACATAAAGGTTTTGTAGTACATGAGGGGACTAGAAAGTATGCATTATTAATTACATGGTGTAGCAACGAATTGTTGGGTGATCGCTGCTCTCCTAGCTAGATTACTGAGTACCTAATGTGTATTTAGGAGAGACAGTTTTAACTCCCTATTTGAGTATCACAATAATCATGTACAATACTTATGGAGCCAATAAGTAAAAAGATTTTTATAAAAAACAAAACACAATAGCAAAAATATTAAAATTAAATAAAACAAATTAGAATGAGAAGTGGTGTGGTGGTGAATTACGTATGGGATGATAATAATAATAATATCTTTATTTCAGAAAATAATTCCATAATTACAATACAAATTACAATAGGTATATGTATACCAAGATGTATAGTAACATAAAAAAAAAAATCAAAATAATGATAATGATTGTGATCATCGTTTGCGGTAAATTTCACGATTTAAAACCATACATGATAATTATATACCATAACCATACATATATATACGGTATATATAGATACTGCGAGCGAGTAGGTACTTCGACCACCAATTATTAGGTGTACAAATAAGTTTCCGCCGTTTTTTACAAAAAAAATAGAGGTTTATTCTGAAAGCACAGTACATTATGTTTTATTCAAAGGTATTTTATTATTTTTTATTACTTGTAATGTAGGTGCGAGTTCTTCTTGCGTTTGGCGCGAATCTTCCATTTTTCATTCCTTTGTCTTCCATATCAAAATCACAGTTTTTAAACTTTTAAAACCACTCACGACAACTTCTCTCGCTCAAAGCAGCTTCACCATAAGCCTCTACAAGTAATCGATGGGCCTCGGCTGCAGTTTTCTTCAAATTAAAGAAGTAATACCAGTTCCCGCAAATGACGCTTATTCGGTACAAACCTTGACATTTTTGCACAAAAAAAAATATCTAATATGGATAAAGAGTCACTAATATTCTAAGTGTATATTGTTACTAGATGTCCAAACTCACGATATCACATGTTACATCTGACGATTTTTACGTAACCTCTTAGTGAGGACATCTTTCGTTAAACGGCGGAAACTTAATATAAATTGCCCGCTTGATGGTGTATTTATGGTGGTTGCATTTTAGCACAGTCTTATAGTTTTGATAATGATAATGATGTCTGCAACTACAAGTACAGCATGCAATGTATGCACAATACAGCCTAGTAGATTTATATTATTTAAAATTCCAAAAAAACGATCTAGTCGTCCTCCCTTGTCATATATTTTTCGTTACAATATTATAGTAATTTTAATGTTTTTTTTGTTAATTATGTCATATTTTGAGCATTTATTTGATTTCGCTAATGGTACCGTACTGGAGGACTGTTGGCGAAACTTAAAATTTCCAATAATAGTAAGCGCAGCAATTTTTCGAGAATCCACACCATGCATTTTAGATGTAAGTAGTTTCATCGTACAGTCTCCCATATTACAACTTACTTTTTGCTGGGACTCAAGCCCCTCTCTGTGATGGCCCCGCGCGGGTAAACAACACGTGCCCAGTGTGTGTCGATCCACGTCCTCCATACTACTTACCGATATTCGATTATTTGCAGGCCGACCCCATATTGATAGACGTTCAATAAAAAATTGAGTTGGTAGGGTGTACCTAGGTAACATACGTAGTAATTAGTAAGTATCCATAAGATTACGTTACTAAAAAAAAAAAACGTAAAAATCCGTCATTAAAAATTTACTTTATTTTATTTATAGAATGGCTCATTGAGTGAAAAGGTAACCTGTAAGGATGAAGATGGACAAACCGTGGATTGCCCAAAAAATGGGGACGACCGAGAAGATGAAGACAGTTCATGTGGATTTCTGTGCTTCGTTTCGGAAGGGTTTGGACTTGGATCATCGGTAAGTTGAAAAAAATTAATTTCCTACTGTTTTATGTCTTCAATATCATCCTAAATACAAAATATATGCATATTAATATCTAAATTTATATAATAAAAATATTAAAAATACTATTTGGTAAGAAAAAAAAAATTGTGAAATAAAATAATTAAATTCTTTATTGAATAACTCGGTAGAGGCACGGCTCTTCTCAAAGCGTCTTCATATAATTCCTATCACAGACCATAATAATTATTTACCCTGACGGAATTCCTCTATCAAAAGAAAGAAATATTAAAAGTCTAGTGCAAATCTTTTTAAAATTCGCGCTAAAAGACGCGAATTTTATGCACGACGAAAGTGTAATACAATTTTTTTATTAACCAAATATCACTTAAAATTAAACTTCAAACATCAAGATAATTTACACAACATTTTTCATATGTTGAAAAACGAAGGAATTTACAAAATAATTGAAATAAATTATATTAGAACATCAATTTACAAAGTGCACTCGTCATAAAACGTCACCGGAAACATTCAGAGTCAAAACTAGACTGATAATACTTTGAAAACAAAATGATGACTTAAGGTCTGTTATTATACCATACTATTTTTCATCTAAAATAATAATCGTAATAAAACCTATAAACTTAATTCTTTATCACTTGCATACAAAGTGAAATTATTATCAATAACGTGAGTTCCGGAAATAACGCCCTCTGTCGACATTTTGTCAAAATTGAAATTGTCTTGTGGTGTGGTGAGTGTAGGAGGTCTTGTTCTCGTCTTCTCGATAAATTGCCTGGAAATTAATCACTGTGAAATAGTTCCATCATGTCAGTAAGTATTCTTCAAGCTTCTATTAATATGTTTGGTATTCACTTATAGTAATAGTAAGACTTTCTTGTAGTTTACAATTTGCGGGGCGAGCCGGTGATAACGGGGAACAATCGACGTCATTTTCCTATTTTATTTATTCTTCGCATCCTCCTTCAATTAGAAAGGGTGTAAGAATCATTTATAGGGCAAGGTCTTTACTGTTCCCAGGAACGTGTACATAATGTCTCCCCAATTTATTCCGTTTAGGTCTGAAACGCCACCGGGGTACAGGCTAATTGACGCATGTGATTTTTGAGCTCAACTTGGGCCCTTTTCTCGAAGGTCAAGTTTACGGCCTCACTGATATACTTTACTGTAGTAGTCATGATCATGGTTTCTCTCAGAGCTGCAACGTAATAGTAGTAGTACAGCTTCAGTCACAATGCATTGATGTTATGTAATACCTTGTGTAGAAGTGGCTTGTAAATAAGTTTCTAAGCCGATGTCGACCCTGACACAGCTGGCACTGGTTGCAATTTCGCGACTTTGCTAAACGTGTTAAGCTTCACCTTGGTTCGTGTGATAAGGGTTCGCGGATTTTTGTTAATATTGGTACTATTTTAAGGTTAATGACCCGCTAGTCCCGTACAGTTTTTGTATACCTACTCTTAATAAATGTTAAATAAAATGTTCTTTAGGAAGCAAAACCTACCCCATACTATGCTGATCTTGGAAAGAAGGCCAATGATGTCTTCAGCAAAGGCTACCATTTTGGTGTGTTCAAACTTGACCTGAAGACCAAGAGTGAAACAGGTGTTGAATTCACCAGTGGAATCACCTCCAACCATGAAAGTGGGAAGGTAAGTAAGGTACAAACGTGAATATGAATGATCTGTAGCTAATCTCATTTAGAAATGTACTAATGAGCTAGCTATCATGTCACAAGCATATTTATACTTATGTACCTGTATCTGATTTAGTAACATTCTTTCTAGCTTCTGTCAATTTAATCTTAGTATTTTAATTTATATGTCACTATATTTTCACTAACTTAAAAGTACTGTACAACATAAAGTAAAACAAGCATTTTATTACTTTTATACTTAAACGAACGTAGATAGATAGGTAATATGGGCTGGTGTCCGCGTATGAGCGAGGCGTATTTTGCGTATGGGTGGGAAACCGATTATTCAATCCACCTCAGCTCCTCAAGGAAGGCGAGCAATGCCTTGATGTTACTGACCATCTCACATAGGGTGCCTGGGTTACCGAAGTACTTTGCCCGGTACGTGGCAAACACTGGACAGTTTAGTAGCACACGTGCCACTGTCTCGTCATCCTCCATGCAGGCCCTGCACAGTGGACTGTCTGTTACTCCTATCCCTATGACAATGAGGTGTTTATTAAATGACCTGTGGCCAATTAAAGCTGCAGTAACTGTGTTTTGTTTAGTTAGACTGAGAACCTGTTTCTTGAGATGGAAGTAGATAGATAATACAAAGATGTAAAAAATAATGTCCATCAAGGTTTTGATAATGAATCCAATAAAGCTACACTGTTATTTCACACAAACATTTAAAGGATATTGTTCTAACTTTCAGGTGTTTGGTAGCCTTTCGTCGAAATATTCAGTGAAAGATTATGGTCTCACATTCACTGAGAAATGGAACACAGACAACACACTTGCCACAGACATTACCATCGCAGACAAAATTGCTGCTGGTCTTAAACTTACCCTTGAAGGAACCTTCGCACCACAAACAGGGTAAGAATTCCAGCAGAATTAAATAACAACCATTTTCCTTATTTTGCCAATTTTGTGTGCTGTATTAATATGTAGTAGGTGACAGTTTATTTGGACAAGTTTTGGCAATGATTTTGCCTTTTATCATAACATTACATAACAATTTATTTTGCAGGACCAAAACCGGTAAACTGAAGACCTCATTCACTAATGAGACTGTTGCCGTTAACACCATCTTGGATTTGGACCTTGCTGGTCCTATTGTGGATGTGGCTGCAGTCTTAGCCTACCAGGGTTGGCTTGCTGGTATCCATGGACAGTTTGACTCACAGAAGTCCAAGGTTTCCAAGAACAACTTCGCTCTTGGCTACCAGTCTAAGGACTTCAACTTGCACACCAATGTGTAAGTAATTTTTATTATGGGTGTCACCAAAATTCTTGTGTATTTTTACTCCAACCATCACCCAATATAAACATCCTACTGTATAATAGTAATACATAAATTATAAATGTAAGTCTGTATGTTTGAATGGTTATTCAATCATTGATGAAATTTTGCACATAGGTAGACAACAGCCTAGATTAGGGATAGGACATTTTTTTCGGTAGTATTATATTCCTTTGAGATAATTTTACATAGGTGAAGTCGCTGGCAAAACCTAGTATTTGATAAGAAAAATCGATATTTTCACTAAGCTCGATCTAGGTCTATAGGGTACTTAATAGCTGCAGGCCGAGTCAGTGCTATTGATTTTATATGATTGCATAACACATGGCCTAGTTAGTTGAGGTTTAGCAAAGGATGTCATCTCTCTTGTTATGCAAACCAGTTATTTCTAGCAGTGAGTAAAATTGTTCCTTATTCATTGAAAGGAGTTCTAGTAAGATCTAGCTCTTAGTTTTGTGACCTATCGTTTTACATAACCATGTGACCTATCATAAACATATCAACCTATAATACATATTCCCACTACTGGGACACAGGCCTCCTCTGTTTCTTTTTAATACAGTTGAAATGTTTTCATAGCTAGCTTTTCAAACAATGATTGACTATCATTGTATGTTTTAATAAAACATGAGTTGTTTACATTGCTATACAATGTTGTTTTCTTATTGGATTTAGTGACAATGGAAAGGAATTCGGCGGTTCTATCTACCAGAAGGTGTCGGAAAAGATTGAGTGCGGAATCAGCATGAAGTGGACATCTGGCTCTTCCGAAACGCTGTTTGGTGTTGGCACCAAGTACGCGATGGATGCTGATGCTTCGCTGCATGCCAAGATCAACAACAAATCTCTCATTGGTCTTGGATATCAACAGAAACTGCGCCCTGGTGAGACTCTCAATCATTATCAAATTCTTATTGAAGTTATCTCTTTCTACATACACTTAACTATTTCATAAGCTTTATTATACAATCATATATTTTTATTGATCTAAAGATTATTAATATGGTGTGATTCACGACTACTAAAAATCATGAATAATTTCATCATAATAACATTATGATGTTAATAATATAAATGATATGTATAATTTATTTATGAACATTATGTTAAGTACTGATACTTGAATTCAACATTGACATAATGTTGAATTTAAGTAGCAGTACTTACATTACTTTATACTTTTACTTTCTACGTTGATATTATTAGTTGATATCTCATCACTGAACAGCATCACTTACGAGATAACTAATAATACAACAGTTTAAAATGTTCTGTTATATCAGATCATGTGATCTGTAAATCATTGTCCCGTTTTCTTATGTATGTGATATGTGTTATCTGTACTATCAGTTATCACAAAAAGCCTACTGCAGTGGAGATTTTGTTATGTAATGTTATCATCATGTGCAGGCATCGTCTTGACGCTGTCGGCGGCAATCGACGGCCAGAACTTCAACGCTGGCGGACACAAAGTGGGCGTCGCCCTCGAGCTCGAGCCCTAAGTACTCGGAGGCGCTTCGGCTTTTAGTCTTGTAGATAATACATAATGCCACATTTACTGTTATTTAACAATAACAGAAAAGGAAGCGTAACTATCAATCAGTTTATCAAACAGTATCTTCAAGTGTTCTCTGTATAGTGTATTCTGCGTTCAAAACGCAACAATAAAATTGTCATACACCTAACTTCGTCTTTGTAAATGCAAGTTTGCGCCGTCAGTCAATATTATAATTTCTATTTCAAGACGGCGGACGCTTTTTTCCTCGAAATGTTATTATTAGAGTTCTTAATGTATTAGCACGCGGCGCATAAGCATCCCTGTTTTGAAAAATATCAATATGAACCAACATTACGTCATCCATGCCAGTTGTCTTGTAAATAAGCACCGATGGTGTGTTATCTTATTGATTGAATGGTAATAAAAATGAATAGTCTGTTGGAATCAGCGCGTACTTGTTTTATTAGACCTTTACCTATTCATTTGCTATTTGTTCCTTTCCCTAAGTATGTCCGTTATTCGTTACAATAAGTGTGGTTTTAGAAATGTTTAGGAATTATAATATTATATTTTTTTTACTGTTAATATTTATAATAATTTCATTGACGTTGTATAATAAAACTTTTTTCATATCGTTCTGTTTAAATGTTTCCAATATATACTATAACTATGGTAGTGTTCAAATATAAATCTTCAAGTTTTCACAAATTAATAAGGTTCATAGGTCATGATTTTCATTAAGTTGAAAGACATGGGTATTGAGAAAAAGTTATATACTGAAAAGGATTATATTAGTAAGAACAGTTCCATTGGGGTACTACACCAAGAGTGCTACTGTATCATTTCCTCCTCCATGAGTTTGGCCATCCACTCGGGCTCTGCAGCAGCTATCTTCTCTATCAGACTGTTCACCTGGTAACACAGACTTTGTATTTGTTTGTCCCACTGTGGTAAGATCTCGCGTGCTGAAAACATGTTTTAGTATGAGTTTTAGAAAAAAGTTACGGTTCCGTTTATCCACCCCAAGGCGTTCCGTTTATATCTAACTAGGCCTAGGGTGGATTCTCGGAATATTCGTGGATAAACGAAATAACCCAAAAGGTTCTTTACCAAGAAAAAACAGGCCAGAGGTTTTGTACTGAGGATTACTAAAGTAAAGTACCTAGTGATGCCGTATACATCACACATTAACCACTAACGTGAAAATTATTCAGCTAGGAAAGACGATTAAAACAAGAAAAAATCCGAACAGGGTCAAGAGGCATACAGTACAGCACAAAAACTCAGATTGGTAGGTATAAAAATATCACCAACTCTTTTGCTAGGTAGTACAGTCGTACTACCTAGCAAAAGAGTTGGTGATATTAGAGTGTAGTCACACTGTATGTCGCGATAAAGCGAACTTTGCGCGTTCTCTGTTTACAAGATGTCGAGCGGTTTGCGAAAGACAGCGAAGTGTAGTGTATTTCGCCTAAGTTAAGGCGACTACATGACCTAAAGCGCGGTCTTTGTCGGACTGCATAGAAAAGAAGAGAAGCGCGATGACAACGCTGGTAATTTATTGCAAAATATGAAGCAATATCCATTTACAATCTATTGTTTGGATTAAAAAATTAAAACACTGGTGCTTTATTATGTTGCTTGTAGAATAATCTGACAAAATATCATAATGATTGTATGTATATTAGTATGGTTTTTATTGTAAAATGAAAGTTTTTAGAGGTATCTTCAAGATTTTTTTCTATCATATCACATTAGTTGTATTATGTTTACTGTAGTTGATCATAATTATACTTTTATTGTTTCTAAAACTTGCGTTGTTTTGTATTTAGGTCCTGTATGCCCCTTAATACTTTGCGTTGTGCACGAGTGCAAATAACGGTTTAGTCTGTGGTTTAGTGGCGTCAATCATTCACCGGTAAATTGCGGACGCTATGTTAGCGCTCTTCTAGGAAACCGTAGCTTTATCGCGACAATGTAGTCGCAGCATTACGTGGAATGCTGACAAGCAGTATAGTATAGGTATGGAATAATTACTATGTATCCTACATATTTATGTATCAATTGCGATGACAAGTCTGTTGTTTATTTCGAACGCTGAAGCACGGTTGAAGCTTCGGTAGTGATTGGTTGGCTTGTAGGTAGGGTTGCCAACCGTACTCTAAAATAGAGTATTGTCCTCTATATCATGTAGGCGTACTCTATAATCTATAACACTAATAGAGTACGCTAAAATACTCTTTTTTACACAATGTTTACTTAACTAGTGCCAGTCTGTAATAATATGCAAAAGCCCATAATCAGATTAAAAAAGTCTACTATTTACTGTTTAATTTAATCATTTATAACAAATTATAAAAGGAAAACTTAATTTACAAAGACTAGACATACACATGGACAGTTTATATTCAGAAGTAATAATTTTAAAAGAACTCCAAGCCGAATTGTTTAATAACACAGATTTTATGCAAAAATCCACTGCAAAAAATGGCAATTTATTTTTAAAAATCCTGAAGAATTTGTTTAAAAAAATGATTAGCTACATACTCTCTGTTCAAGCCACTTCAGCATTTACTGAAAGTCTTTTCGGTCATGAACGTGACGTGGTGAGAAGAGACAAACAGAGCTTCATTGACATTGATCAAAAATGAGCTTTTGATATAGTTATATAAATTTAGAGTTGGAATGTTTGGACTCATACAATTCCTTTAAGAATAATGTAAAATTGTTATGTGCTGCAAAAAGTAAAAAAAAAAATACCTTTTTAAAAATACAAAATAAATGATACTCTTTTTTGTAAGTCCGTACTCTTTATTTACCTCCTTTAAAATCAGATATACTCTATTTCTTCTAAAAAAAGTTGGCTACCCTACTTGTAGGGATCTTGTTTTACTTCTGGGGAGGCCGGGAATTTATATTGGGCGATGACGCGCAAGACGAGTCGAGTGTACGGTTGACGTCTGCCGTGTCATTTAGCCAAATAATAGGCGTGTTATCTATACTAATAATAAAGCTGAAGTTTGTTTGTTTGGACGCGCTAATCTCCCGAACTACGGATTTTTCGAGTCGGATTTAAAAAACTATTTTTGCATTTGATAGCCCAATTCTTCTAGGCTATTAACATTACGCTAGGACTCTTAGGAGCCGAGCAAAAGGAAAAAAAGTCAGAAAGAACGCTAAGTGAAAACGAAGTAATTGCGCGAGCAGACGATGCGATGCGACGGGGTGGGTCGGGGGAACAAGAGCTTTTACGCGGGCAGAAGCTACATATTTTTAATGAAAAAGTATCTTGAGATGTTTTTTGAAGTAAAAAATTCTTTAGGTGCGTTGGGCATTTTTTGAGATGGGGAAAAATCATTGAACTCGCTCCACTGTTACCGTAAGCAACACCGGGCATGTTTTGATTATAAGACGATAAAAAAAAATACCCACTTCGGATATTGTCGGCTGTCCTCGGGATGTACTTGGTTTTAATGTATATCTGATACCTCAGTGAGTGATGTCAAAGTATTCTGTTTGTGTTTTGTTTTCACTTCTGTCGGCACTTCCGGAGTGCCACTGTTTTTTATTAATTTCTACACAATTCATTACAAATACAATACCTACCAGCTTATATTGTCCCCCTGCAAGGCAAAGGCCTCTTCTTATGTGTACGTTACCCCAGCAAGAAAGTGTCTCCTAGAGTTATAGGAGTAGAACGTATAATATGTGCCCTATCTGCTGTAAATGTGCCCCCAAATAAAAAATGTGTGCCCCCTGTCGTTTTCGAAAAAAACGGAAAAAACGATTCCTGCTGGGGTAACGTTTTTCTAGCAGGAAAATTCTAAACGAATGATCGGAGAGAGAAAAATTGTGCATGGCCAGAGAGCTTATATGTGTGCCAAAATGTGCCCCCAAAAAAAAAAATCTGTGCCCCTTCAGGTTTTCGAGATATTGCATTTCCTGCTGGAGTAACGTTTTGATGAATCTTATATCTCTACAACCATTGCATGTGCCCCTGTAGAGTAAACATACACGAGTAGCTCTTAATGTGTGCCCCTTTGTGCCCCAATTAGTTTTAAGAAAATATTTATAGTTTTCAAGTTATAGCGGTTTTATGAAAACCCGAAAAAACATCGCAGCGCCTAAATTGGACAAGAAACAAGTTCGCTGAAAACTGTATTCGGTCCTTCTTGACGCTAATAATAACCATAGAAAGTTTCAAAACTATTCATGCATGCGTTTTTGCTAAAAGTCAAAACGATGGTGTCCTAACTTTGACGGCAAAATACAAGGAACCGGCTCAATCCGAGATGTGTAGATGTAAACCAAAATCATGTGCCTTTAGTCAAAAATATATGGTGAAAATATTCAGCTTGGAATGTTTCGCATTAAGTAAATATAAACAAAAAACCAAAATATGTAAACAACGGCTGGTTGTCCGACCAAATTCCAATGACTACTAAAAAGCGACTGATTCATACATATCGATGACCTTCTTTATTTGACGTATTATACCTAAGCGGTCCGTACAGTAGCGTTCAAAAGTTTTGGGGGCTAATTAAAAAATATATTAAATGCACCTTGTGACTATAATAAATTAAACAGCTTGTTGATGTGGAAATTATTATTTTTATTCCCTTAATTTTAATTCTTAATGTACCTAATTATTGTATCAAATCACAGATCAAAGTTCCTACCTATAAATATTAGAAATTATTTGCACGTTGTGTAGTCATTATTATTTAAATCACAGATCAGTTTTTCATCTAAGTCTAACATATAATCAGTAAATTCGCATCACAAAAATCACAGAATCAAATATCAAATAATATTCTCATCAAAATAATATTCTAATCATCATACAACCTAGCACTGGCTTGCAAATTGCAAAAAACGTAAGAAAATTTGTATTTCGCGGGCTACCCTGGAGCATTCATCATAACCGTGTACAATTTTGTCTATTCTACCAACGATTATATTAAAGCTGATTATGTAGTGTCACATAATTTTGATTTGATGGCGTTTTAGATATATAAGTGTCATTCCACAGTCAGGTGATAATGTTGTTACGTATATGGGATAAATATGTTTATTTATAGCCAAATACCATCAGATAATTTGTGCAAATTCGATGTTTACAGTTATATCTTTATGCGGTTTACTATACTAACACACTTTATCTGAATCTATGTATAAGAAAATTATTTATCTGTGATTTAAAATTTAATATTTTTTTACACAATATTATACTTAATACTTAATACTGATCTGTGATTTTTTGTGATGCGAATTTACTAATTATATGTTAGACTTAGATGAATAACTGATCTGTAATTTAAATAATAATGACTACACAACGTGTAAATAATTTCTTTGATCTGTGATTTGAAGTAATAATTACTTTAAGAATTAAAATTAAGGGAATAAAAATAATAATTTCCACATCAACAAGCGGTTTCATTTATTATAGTCACAAGGTGCATTTAATATATTTTTTAATTAGCCCCCAAAACTTTTGAACGCGACTGTACGGACAACAGCTTAGGTATAATACGTCCAATAAAGAAGGTCATCGATATGTATGAATCCGTCGCTTTTTAGTAGTCATTCAAATTTGGTCGGATAACCAGCCGTTGTTTACATATTTTGGTTTTTTGTTAATATTTACTTAATGCGAAACATTCCAAGCTGAATATTTTCACCATATATTTTTGACTAAAGGCACATGATTTTGGTTTACATCTACACATCTCGGATTGAGCCGGTTCCTTGTATTTTGCCGTCAAAGTTAGGACACCATCGTTTTGACTTTTAGCAAAAACGCATGCATGAATAGTTTTGAAACTTTCTATGGTTATTATTAGCGTCAAGAAGGACCGAATACAGTTTTCAGCGAACTTGTTTCTTGTCCAATTTAGGCGCTGCGATGTTTTTTCGGGTTTTCATAAAACCGCTATAACTTGAAAACTATAAATATTTTCTTAAAACTAATTGGGGCACAAAGGGGCACACATTAAGAGCTACTCGTGTATGTTTACTCTACAGGGGCACATGCAATGGTTGTAGAGATATACGATTCATCAAAACGTTACTCCAGCAGGAAATGCAATATCTCGAAAACCTGAAGGGGCACAGATTTTTTTTTGGGGGCACATTTTGGCACACATATAAGCTCTCTGGCCATGCACAATTTTTCTCTCTCCGATCATTCGTTTAGAATTTTCCTGCTAGAAAAACGTTACCCCAGCAGGAATCGTTTTTTCCGTTTTTTTTGCAAAACGACAGGGGGCACACATTTTTTATTTGGGGGCACATTTACAGCAGATAGGGCACATATTATACGTTCTACTCCTATAACTCTAGGAGACACTTTCTTGCTGGGGTAACGTACACTCTTCTTATATAGAGAAGGCCCGAGTCATCACCATGCCTGCTCAAGGCGAATTAGTGATTTCAAATTTTAATTATTTCTTATCTTATCAGCTGTGTCAATGTATGACAGAATACCTATCCTATTTGTTTAGTGTTTACTATGTAGCACGCGTTTTATCTTAAAGTTTTACGTTATGCCTATGTGTCGACTGATTTTGATCGATTAGGTATTCAATATGTTTTTTTTCTCTGTTGTATCTTATCAAAACTGATAACAGGGAACTTTCGATGTGTTGACAATTTGATCGATTTAAACTTTTGAAGTGCCTAAACACTTTATGAAATATAGACAGTGAATACTGTAACGATGATAGTTATGCTTACGTCCGATTTCTGAAGAGATTATTTTGGTTGCCAAATCGCCAATTTTCTGAACCTTTGGCATTCAATTGGAACAAGATACAAGTTGGTGAAGGGAGGTTAAGATAAGGTAAACCAAAGTATCTAATACCATCTATACAACTAATATGATTAAATAATTAGCCTACATGTCCCCACTGCTGGGACACAGGCCGCCTTTTTTTTTTCTTCAGGATGGGAAATCATCAAATGACCCCTCCCGCTCTGGGTGGAGCGGAAGGAAGTGTCAGACTCTTACTGACTAAAACCCACCCGTGTTCCTTCCTTAGCCCTTTATGTTCCGGGCCAGCGGTATAAACCTTTTCGGACAATCCCGCTGACCACATAGGCCGCGTCTCTTCGAGAGGGAGTGTGCTATTAATCTGCCACGCGGGCCCAGTGCGGGTTGGTATGATTGAATGCGCAGATAAAAAATACTTACTTTCAAAATGTACAACTGAGCTGATTTGGTCAATATATCCGTTCATCCGACCTTCACTGATCATATGACTAGCAATCCTCTCAGCTTTGGCGGGCGGAGTCTCGAGCAACGCGCCCAGCTCTTCAAAAGTTATATTATTGTACAGTTTGCTAGCAGAAAGGAGGTTGTGTTCAAAAACTGCGCGATCCAGAATCGTCGTTCCATCCGATGTAGTGGCCTGTTGCGAAAACAAAACAAATCATTAATAGAGAAGTATTTAATTACATAATATCAAAATGTGGAGTCGGGCTATAAAGTACGTAAAGCTAGATCAAAGCTATTTCAAATGTGTGTTGATGTTTTGATTACGTCGCGCGTCGGGAGGATAAATAGCGCGAACTTTGATAAAAGGCCGGATGCGTAATACTCGCTACCGGCACGTGTGTAGATAGAAAAAGCAAAAGGGGATAGTTTAAGTTTAAAGTATAATGTGAGTGAGAATTATAAAATCGAGATGCCGATGACCATTAGTTGTAGCCCAAACTCCATGAGCCGCTCGTTCCTACTTAGCCTGTACCGAATGATAAATATGACAAGTTGCCTTCTGGTGCGTCTGCATCAGAGCTTCAAACTCATGCAGTTCTGACCGCCTGATTATACGGTCTAGATACATTTTCTCTAAGATCGAGTATGCTGGTAACTGTTGGCATCTTTCATCTTTGAACAGAGTTGCTAGCATTCTGGAACGCTGCTGGCCTGCAAGTCAAAATGAAAAATAAGAAATACTTAATAAGAAATAGCAGAGAGGCCCACGAATTTAAACCATCGCTCAGTTTCTGACTATCGTTTGATTATGACAGAAACAGAATGATGTTTTAAATAATGCTTAGCGCTAAATGCGTATCGATCGATTTGCGGTGCAAGTGGGCCTAAATTTTTCAGAGCAGATAAAAAAAAACGATACAAGAAAGAAACAACTTTAGGTTGTTTGATTCTCTTTTTTACCACCGACTTCCGAAACAAAAGTTATTTTACACTTTGTAATTGTCTTTGGAATTTGTTTGTTTCATATTTGTAAAAAAAAAAATTTAATCTTTACTGTCATTCAGCCTTTCATCCATTCAAATGCTTGCTATGTATTTATTTTACATAACAAGTAGTGGTATCAAAACATCATCAACATAGACGGAGAGATGAAATACGTATGGGACAACTGCTGAATAATTCTCGTTCTCAGGTAAAACCTTTCAAATATACAAGAATCGCAGTATTATAGCCCTTGTCACATATTGCTACTCAAAAGAAATATATGAGACTGGACTCGCATTGATAGTAATTAGTTGTTACTTACGATACTAATAAGGTAAACATACTAAGTAGATACTTACTACCCGCGGATGCCAATACAGTACATATGAGAGCGTTCCTCAGACACGTCATTCGTTCGTCTTCATGTATAATATTGCGGTAAGATAACTCATTGTATCTCTGTGCCGCTTCTATAAACTTCCTATGTAAACAATAAAGACATTATATTAATTTGTTGAAAGAAATCTTGGGCATAATGACATAACATAACATCATGCCTGTAATCTTCGAAGCGTTAGGCATAGGAGGCTGCACCCACAATTGGCCAGTTATGTTTAAATTCCATGTAATGCCAAAACATTTGCGTGGGCTATGGGAAGTCCGGCCAAACACTAACGGATATCCAAATACAGAGCGTGTGTTGACACCTTATTGTCAAATAATGGTAAAAATGACAGATTTTCATGACCGCTTTTCCTAGAAAACCCAAGCTTTTATAAATAACGTAATACAAACACGTGGTACACAGCACGCTCACTTAGATGCCGGCGCTAACCTCGGTTCGGGCTTGCAAGTAGCCAAATTTTAACGTGCCACTTTCGGATCGCATATAACCAAAACATTCAAGGTCCTTTTACTCATAATATCATTGGTCTGCAGCAATTGCATCCCATTAAGTCAAACTTTAGCAAATAAGCCGAACTTTTTGTGCAACATGATTGGTGTGCCTTTAATGAGTAAAATTTAAGTTGATTCATGCATGAATCAACTATAATTTAAGAAGCATTCTCATCTAGCATTATAAGAATAGACTGGAAAGAATACACTGAAGCAGAATTTAAAACAATAATACAATTTTTCTGCAAGCCAAAGTGTTTTACGCTGTTTAGTTCAATTTTGAAGAATAAAAGTCTCCCTGTAGTCCATCACGACTTTGGCCGTAGTGGAGATGTTTCTTTATATTAATACCTTCTATAATCCAAGACCCTGGCATAGCAAACTTTGTAGTAGATCTGTAGCTGTTCATTAGTTGTCTCCGCCTGTAGCAGTGAAGCTCTGTTCACAAATGCCTCCGCCTGCACTGGGTCATCAACCTCCAAGTACAGCCGAGCAATCTTCAGATATGTTTCTAGCTTATAATCTACAGAGTATTGCCTGAAACAAACAAATTAGGAACAAAGTAAATCACACGGGTCCTGTGCATTAGCTGTATTCTAAAATTTACATTCAGAGCATATTTGTAGACTTGAATTTTTTTGGGTGGTTTGTTTCCTTTACTAAGGAAAGGGATAAGGGACAACACGGGCTGAATTAATCCTACTTATATTATAAATGCGAAAGTTTGTGAGGATAGATGGATGGATGTTTGTTGCTCTTTCATGCAAAAACTCCTGAACGGATTTGGATGAAATTTGACAGCCAGATAGTTTATTACCAGGACTAACACAATAGTACATTACTTCAGAGGGAAGAAAGTGACAGTTCCATACCGAGATTATGGCATTTGCGCCACGAGCTTGCGAGGGGCGCAAACCATTTGAGGTATGGAACTGTACTTTATCCTGAGGGATGTATAGTGCTTTTCATTACACCTACGAGGAAAATTATGGACATAAATGCATAGAAATGTTTATATTTAGTTAAAAGTACAATTATTAAAAGTGCAGCTTTTTTTTTTTAAAGGCTAAGGTCTGAGACCATGCTGCCTAGTCATCAGTTAGGTACTATTTTTTTTTTAGTCTAACATGACATTAGAATATGCGTGTACACATTCTAATGTATTAGAAGTATTTGGCAGCAAATGTATCGAATCAAGTTTCCCTGTAAACTTCGCTGAGGTAGCCAAAATTACAAAAAAATTCTCAGCTCCATTTTACCGGGATCGCGTCTGTTTCAATGATTCCACATATTGTCCAGTTGCGCAGACACTTGAGATACAAAACTACACCAATTTTACATCACAATATCCACTAGGAATCAATTTGCGAATAATTAAAACAGCCAACTAGACTTCACTCGAAGAAATCCCGCCAAAAACTCTAAAAGTGCAGCTATATAAATAATTTCGTTTTTAATTTTCTGTATGCACCAAGGAGGTTGGTAACTGGTAAAAAAAAAAAACTGTATGTGGCCAGTAACAATTTACTTGAAATTTAATTAGTAGACAGTTAAAGTCTCTTGGCAGTATGACTGCTGACAAATTAAAAAAAAGAAAAACCGGGTATGTAATGGAATTTCATACATATTTCCCACCCTTGGGTCGGAAGGATTTTCATACAAACTTCCATACCTTGGGATGAAAGGATTTGAAGGGCGGGATAAAGGCGTTTCTTCCCTCTAATTGGTATAATTAGTATGTATTTTCAGAGCAGGTGTGATAAAAAGGTTATTTTCTACCCCGATATTCCGAAATCGAAATCGAAGATATATCGAAACGTCTGCCGGTGAAACCGCGGGGCGCTGCTAGTATTATTATAATTGTATTGCATTTTAACGCAAAGCCCATTTTACAATCTAATTCAAAGCAGGTTTTTCTTGAAGGTAAATAATTTCTGATTACTTAGAAAATAAATAAAACACGTAATATCACATAGTCATAGAGATTGAGAGGTTTTCTTTAGGAAACCATAAACCAAACATGGAATCAGTTATGGAGGACATGATCAGTCATTACTAAATTACAGTATTTTAGATGTTTCTGTACTGAATTTTACTTAGTTTGTAATAAAGTGACGTACTTCTGTCCAGTTTCTAATGGTATTCCCACCAGCACATTGGCAGCTTCTTTCCAATTTTGATTCCTTTCATAAATATCTGCTAAGTGTTGTCTGATACTGGCCACCTGTGAAAATAGCAGTAGTATATAATTGTTAGTGTTATGTTTTATCTTTCTCTGCAGTTGCTTTTAAATGTAGAATTCCTTATAATAGGACTTCAGGGATGTGACTATCCGTAAATTATCCTAGTTTGATAAAATTTTCTTTTTTCCAAATTATGTTAATATTGGCTTGGGATTCAATTATTGGCTTTCTTCTGAGGGAAAGGGAATATGCTCCTCCGTCTGCATGGTCCTGAACTGATACAAAGTGTTAAAAAATTAACCTGACAAACTTTAAGAGATGCTTTAGACCATCGAATTGAACAACTTTCACTATGGGACCAACTCTGAAATCATGAAAGTAAATCAGATGTTTCATACATTTTGGTCAAGTAGGTATTGAACTTTTTTATTAAACAGCTGATTTTTTTTTTTGTGATTTCAGAGTTGGTCCCATAATGAAAGTTGTTCAATTCGATGGTTTAAAACACCTCTTAAAGTTTGTTGGGTTAATTTTTTACACATTATATAGTAATCTGTGTAAAACTAGTCTGCTATAGTTGAAAACTATAGTTTCATTTGCTAAAAGGAAATCATTTAACTTGGGCTAAATTAAGAAAGTGCCGAACAAAAAAGTATGGACATATTTAGCCCTGGATGACCCAGAATAATGTTGAACCCTGAATGATGTCCATTCTTTCTTATTTCAGTATAAAAATATGTTATTGAGATAAGAGGTCAGATCAATTAGTATGTAACATAATTAACGCAAGACCTCATACCCAATTGAAGTATTGAATTAAAAGCATAATACACATTGTATTATTGACCAACACAATTTTTTGAAGTGAAAACTTCTTTAGGCGCGTTGGGCATTTTTTGAGATGAGAACTAATCATTGAACTCGCGACATTGTTAACCGACACCGCGCTACAGTGCGTGCCACGTAAGAAGAGACTTGACCCCGCCTCCCCCGCCTCTTTCCGCCGCCCCTATGACGTCCGGTCCCGTCCCGCACTCAGACCTCATACCGCTAAAGATACCTAAAATCGTGTTCTGCGCATGTCAGACCACGTGGTGTGTCAAGTCTCTTCTTACGTGGCACGCACTGTACATTCGGATGTGTTCGGCTGTCCTCGGGATGTACTTTGTTTTAATGTAAGTATATTCGATATGTCAGTGAGTGATGCAAAGTATTCTGTTTGTGTTTTGTTTATAAGACGATTAAAAAAATTAACACATAATTGTTCATGTTTTCACTTCTGTCGGCACTCCCGGAGTGCCACTGTTTTTTTTAAAGCTAACTATTATTATTAAGAAAATAGTGTTGATCATAATATTACTTTATGCATTCAAAATTGAGTCTTGTGACCTTAATTTATGACTTAATTTTCTTTGGCTCAATCGGCGGTCAGTATGGCAAAATACATAATTAAAAAAGAAAACCTATATTAAAAGTTACTGAAATTAATTCAGTAGTCAATTGTGAACAAACTACTTTCAGGGCATGCTTTTATTCTGTTACACCTTGTATATAAAATTTAAAGTCCTGACTGACTGATATATCAATGCACAGCCTAAACTGCTGGTCCTAGAGACATTAAATTTGGAGGGTGTGTTCTTTGTGAAGAGTAGGTATCCACTAAGGAAGGGATTTTCGAAATTCCATCCCAAAGAAGGCGAATGGAAGGAGGGTGAAATTTCACACTGACAAAGTCGCGGGCAGAAGCTAGTTTTAATGATATTATTTTCTCATGTCACTGTAATGGACAAGTTACTTCAAGTTGCACAAACAGCATTACCTGTTCTTCAAAAGAAATTACTCTAGGTTGAATAACATCCAGTGCAAAGTGTGACACCTCCTGGGACACAGGGTCAGGCAGCAGAGCTAAGTGAGTGCTCACGTCGGTCAGCAGTTGCCGAGATATCACCAGGCTCACATTCTCATTAACAACTGGAAACAACATATAGCATTTGAGATTTCAAGTCCACTTAGAACAACATTTAATACAGAACCACACACAAAATTCAAACTTTAGACTGCGAAATTCAAATTTTCTTGTTTTTTGCAATTTACAGGTCAGTGTCAGATTGTATATTGATCAAAATATGATTTGTGACTATAATAAATATGTATTTACAGAATTATAGTCATTAGAATCATATTAATATATCTCTTTAAGTTAGATTTGTTCCATAAGCACTTTTTCATAAGATATTTGTTCTTATGTGACAAATCTAACTTAAGATGTATTAATCTTTCTAATTCTGTAAATACGTACCTATTATAGTTGCGAATCAGATTTTGATCAAGATACAACCTGACACTGACCTGAAAATTGCAAAAACCTGGGGAAATTTGAATTTCGCGGGCTACAACTTTGCATTCACCTTAAAACTAATATAAAGTCATTCAATTGCTTGGAACTAGTTTTATGTTATTTTATTCTATTTTGTAACGGAAAACAAACAGTAATATATTAAATATACATGGAAATAACTTACTTAACGCTTGAGTATTGCGTGAGATTCTGTAATACAGGCCTTAGTGTGTCATTTACATTTTTATTCACAGCTTTAGGAAACTTATACCAGCTTCGACAGAAAAATGTTCGAACCCCTTAGTATCCACATCTATCTATCATAACCAGTGATCGGAGTAGGTAGATTGAATTGGGGTCATTGATCCGAAACGTATATATTAATATGGACATTCCTCCGGAAATTCGGAATTGGTTGATTATTAAAAAAAACCGGAACTTAGGTTGGAGTTTTATTAAAATGAGCTATATCTTATTCTTCATTTTTTTTTTACGGCACACATTCACGATTTGACACAAGCCAACGACCAACCAGAACAAAGGATCATGGATGGTGCACTAACCGGTTATCGAAGCAATGCGTACGCACACTGACGACATGACGACTTCGGTTCGTAAAGTCAAGTGCGCTTCTTTGTTTACTGTGTTGTGAAAACGTTACGTGAAAACAGATAAATAATAAATTAATTTAGTTTTGATATCTTCCTTTAATTTTTTTATTTATTTTAGAATTGAGTAGTAATAATATCACTACCAACAATAACAATATTTAATTAGATCCGGAAATTATTTATTTATTAATCACAAAATGCACAGCTCTGAAATTTTATCTTAAGATATATAAGCTAGTCTTACAGCCAATTACGGATTTACAAATTAATAACTATACAATACATGCAGCAGAAACAAAAATACAGCATGAAATAATAATAATATAAATATAATAAATAAATAAAATATAAATTTAATTTCCGGAAATACCGGAATTACTTTCCGGGAAAACGGCTTATCCATGTTATTCTTTCTGTGGGCATTTGTGATACAAGTACCAAAAATCAATCTACCTAGTCCGATCACTGATCATAACACAATATGGCTGTGAAGTACTATGGAATTAGAGAGTTGTGGTATTGGTCAGTGGGTCGTCTTATTAGATCTACCACACTTCTTTGGCTTTTTTTTTATTAAATATTTTTGGGTTCTGTTGGCCAAAATTAAAACATAGTAAGACCAAAGACTGAGAGATCAACAACCACCCTAAGGCCAACAAATATCAGGACTACTAAGTTGTTAGTATAGCCATTCCATAGACGATGTTACATCGAATAATGGCTAAGGTACTATAACAACTAGAGTAAAATGAATAAATGAAATATACATACTTGCTTCTATAAAAGCTTTTAAGCATTCTGCCAACTCTGTTTCAGTGCTTTTCAGCGTTTCCATAAGAACATTGCGGTACCTAAGAAAGAAAATCATTACAATAAGGCTTTCACGTGTTGGTAAATTCAATAATCTAAAGAAACTTGTACTTTAAAATTGATTAGGAAACGCACACAAGTAACCGTTATACTTACTTTTCGGCTTGATCTTTGTGCAAGCCACCAGAATTTCTCAATTCGCTTAGATACTGACGTACGCCTTGTAAATTAATAGGCATATTGGTGTTATTTAAAATTTATTTATTTTCCCAGTAATTTTATTTTCAGCACATGAAACTTGACAATAATGACAGATTCAGACGGATTCAGAGAATCGATGACAAATGACAATTGACAACAAAAAAACAAAAAATATTGCTGACCATGACCACCCCAGACAGTTCTTTAATCGAGTATTCTGCAAAAATGTTACGGTTTTTAAGTAGTCGATTTGTGATTTGCGTAGATGGCGTGACCATTTTCGATTTATCCATGAGTATATTTTTATTTGTAATTTCAATATTTTAAATAATTATGGTCATGGAAAGTATCAGAACTACGCGAAAATAACTTTTATGGTTTTCAAAATCTTCAATTTTACTTTTTTCGTCGTAAGCACTTTCTTTAAAATTATTCCGACATAACTGCGAAAAAATACCAATAGCTTAAAGCCACAACCTTCTTGTTTTTGGGTCTTTCGGAAAATGGTGGCCTCCAATTTCCAATATTTATGAACACAACAACCAACTAGTAATTTACGCATAAATAAATAGAACCCCATCAGGCTTATTAGCTTGTTTTAGCCTCGTTTTAGCACATAGCACTAGCTACGACAGCGCCATTTTGACAGTAGCCTTCTCCATAATATTATTTTGATAGTAAATCGTAATAAGTACTAGATTTGCAATTAAAAAAATAACGTGATAAAACAGAATGATCACTTCGAAACATTTCGAAAGGGTTGGTTCGGTCTCACTACAGCAGTCTTTTAGACAATGGGTGGGACACTCTGACCTGTATTATACAAGTACGCCTTGTATGATAGAGGTCAGTAGTGGGACGCCTTTTAATGTTATGTTTGTATATTTGTAAAAAGTTTTTATCAGTCATAAACTTAGAACTATGGCCCAAAAACCGAGTGAGTTAGAGTCTAGAAAGACTAACCATACAATTGAATGTAAAATGTATTTCAAGACAGTAGATAGGACAAAGCGTGTCAATATAATTTATAGTTTTAATTACTCTCATTAATGATGATATTAATCAGTTGCTGACTAACTACTTATATTTTTACTACGAACGACATCCAGCTTTGTTTTACCCACTGAGTGTTGAATATAGGTCTCCTCGTGTTTGTGCCAAGAGTATACATGCTTTTCAAGATCGTCCAGGTTTGTACGAGAGAAGAAGTTTTTCAACTATAACCCAATAATAGCAAACTAAACTGCTATTTATATTTATTATTCCAGTCGTATAT
This sequence comes from Luperina testacea, assembly GCA_927399505.1. Taxonomy (NCBI): domain Eukaryota; kingdom Metazoa; phylum Arthropoda; class Insecta; order Lepidoptera; family Noctuidae; genus Luperina; species Luperina testacea. The sequence continues at coordinate 5,557,748 of OV656774.1, forward strand.
AGACTTGAATAATATCTGAAAAAGCACTAACTCATTTAGTAATATTAGAATCGATTTAAAGTCAAATCGATGAAAGTTTGTTTTCTAAGGTTGGCAACTTGTGACATCAAAAAATTGAAAGAAGCGCCATTATAATTTTTCTCGCTTTTGATGCATTTTACGAGCAAATTGTTTGTTTTGTTCACTTTTAATGCATCACAAACTAAAGAATAATTGATCTTTTTTGTTTATAAGTGATAGTTTTTAAGTGCGTTGAAGACTTTTGTCGAATAATATCGTTTTATGTTTGCGTCGATTTGTTTTCAACCGTGGCGACTTGAGAGACTTCGGAGGGCTTGTCGGAGGAATTTGACAACTTAAAATGGCGGCCTCTTTTGAACTCAAAAATGTTTTTGATTTTAACCCAGTGTAAGGTGCTTTTTGTATGTATAAACTATTGAGTGGATTCTTCAAGATTAAAGCTTCATCATGGAACACAATTTGGACGACTCTCTTAACCTGGAAAGTGCCATGGGCGGTGTAAGTAGTGACTAAAGATTCCCCCTAAATTACTTTATTTTTATTCAGTCTTTCTGACTTTTCCTTTCTCACTTGAGTATTTAGCATCCAAGTTTTGACTACAATTTGTGGTGGTTATAAGTTGTAGTGGTTTTTTCTATCATGTAATTTTCTGGTGCTCTTTAGCTCTTATTCTGTCTTTCATTGCAATCTATATCACTATCAACAGTTTCAATGTTTTAAAAAGAATAAACAGTAGTTGTTGGTATTGTCTTAAGTTATATATACATGGTTAACAACTTGAATGTCCAAATGTCCATAAAATGTATGGCTGAACCATCAACAGCATTTTACAATCTTTTGTAGCTTGCTATAAATTTGTACCATCTAAATTATTATTTATTAATTTTGGTTATATAGAAGAAGCAAAAGGAATAAAATCCGCCCCTAAGACGACCCACTGACCATAATTTCACCCAACATATTTTTGAATAACATATCCAGAGTTTTTTCTGGCAGTAACAAAAGTTTGGCTAATGATACCCTAACTCTTAGACTTACACAAATCCTGTCTTATCTTAGACTTACACAAACTAAGTCTTCAAATAATAGTTGCAGTATGTTATTTAAGAGAATTATATACCTTCTGACATTATCGTAAAGCTTATGTTCCGCACATTCAACCAATGTAATAGACACCCATTGAACAATGTTAAATGTTGACTGCCAGACAACAGACATAATAGAAAATCTATTGTTCGCTGTCAATGGTGACCGCGGTGGCAGTCAATGCCTTAAGGGCTAAGAGCTCCACATTTTAAGTTGGTGAAAGACAGCATGGTAAATAGCAATAAAGTTGTCCATACGCAAAATACGCGCATTGAAGTGGACCGTATGCAAAATACGCGCATTGACGTGGAGTTGCGGACACCAGCCCATATTACCTATAGCAATATAGTTCATATTTTAAAATTTCCAGATGGACTTTGACCATTCTGGTGTGGTGGTGAATCAAGATGACATCTCCTTAGAGACAACTGGCCATGAACCTGACATACCCATGGAATTCGAGAATATAGAGGAACAAAAGATGCTCATGGATACTGGCAGCGAAGAGATTATAGGTATGTATATCATTTCTTCTCACATTTCTTAAGCAACTGAGGCATCTGTAATGTAACCTAACTACTGTTTAAAATATTGTTAACTTAAAACTATAACCATTATTTGTTATTAGCTGTAAGTTTTCAAATAAAATGTTATGTTATTAACACTGTAATAGTACAGGGGGCATTAATAACAAATAAATAATGACAGCACGTCTAGCATGCTATTGACGCCCTAAGAAGAATAATGACAACGACAATAGATTGGTAAAAGTCTTGGGGCTACATGGCATTCAATATTTCAATCATTTGATTGCTGTTACATCATATTTATGGTGCCTGTTGATTTTTATTGCCATGCAGATGATGCTCTTAGGTAATTTTTAACTAAAAATGCATCATCACTCACCAAAAATAGAGTTACGAAGGTCACATGGAAAATTTTAGTGTGTATGTGTGTGAATTGAGAAAAACTAAGGAGGATGTGTAAATTTCATAAAATAATAAACATACCAGCTGCAATGAAGGAAGTTTTAATAAATGCATATTTAGTAATAATTCAACTTTTCCACAAGCATGCAATGCACATTTTTGCATGCAAAATGAACATAAATATTCAACACAACATCTAAGCATAGTTCTATAGTAAATCAGGCAGGGCAGTTATAAATTTAAATCTTTCAGTTAAAAATCCTACATCCAATAATTATTAAAAGTTAAATCATAATTATTATATCAGCATCTCTATTTTTGAATAACACATAACTTAAATAAAAAAAACACTGGCACTCCGGTAGTGCCGACAGAAGTGAAAACTTGAACAATTACGAGTGTATTTTGTGAATCGTCTTATAAACAAAACACGCGTGTTAAGGTGTGTTCCTTATTTTATAGGGTTTTTTGCAAATCAGGTATGATGACCAAAGTGACTGGTTTATTCTTCTCGTGAAAGGAATTTATTCAGATTTACAAATAAGCACACAGGATAGACTTCAGTTCGTGGTGTTGGTCGCGGCAGTGCTTCGTTAATCATTTCTAAAGTGGTAACTAGATAAACTAATAAGGAGCCTGTATGAAATTTTACACAATGTTACCTTTGTTCGATTACCATAATGTTTGCAGAGGCGTATTAGAAGAGGACGTAGATGGTACGATTGATATTAGTTACATTTTTACATACTATTGGCCTTGTACATAAAATGTATTTGAGCTCGTCGTCAGTTATATATCCGTGGTTCAGCGCCATCTCGTCGTTGTTGGATGAACTACGTAGTTAGTACGCGAGGCCCTCGTAGTTCTTCCCGATGTGCATAGATGGCGCTGTCTTACGTTTTACGTCTTACGAATTTTCGATCAGGGTCACGTGACCTGACGCGAGTTTAGAAGTTTTTACCCATTCCAAAAAAAGTACACAGCGCCGCTAAAGAAGTTTTCACTTCAAAACTTATTATACTGTATCTTTAGTTTCAGACTTCATGAACGACCAGTACACATTGCAAGAGTATTCTGTTCAAGATGATTCTGTACCAGGAACAAGTGTATTGGATGAGAGCCATGTATGTATACAAATACTGATAACAAAGCTGAAGAGTGTTTAATTTTTTGTTGTGTTTGTTTGTTTGAATGCGCTAATCTCTGCAACTACTAGTCAGATTTAAAAATTCCTTTTGGATTTGATTGCCTTATTCTTGAAGAAGGCTATAGACTATAAACATCACACAAAAAGAACGCTAAGCGAAAATAAAGTAATAGTGGTGGGGAGTTTTACAAAAATGTAGCTGTTATTTTAGTATAGTCATTGTGTATCTTACGACTTCCACGTGAACGAAGTTGCTGGTAGAAGTGAGTCCTGTAACATTCCTATAAACTATAAAAGTATCTGAAGTGATCCAAGGGGTTTTGTCAAACAGTTCAAAATTGACAACCCCAAGCATTATTCACAACATTTAAATCTAGTCCAACTTTAGAATAACGCTATCACAGACAGGAGAAATAGAGATGACACCATACAAACCCAACATTTTTCTAACACTCACTAAATATGTTGCTGGCTGCTATTTTGTCAAGTACAAACAAAACAATTATTATTCACAGGGGCTAAATGTTCAAGGAGAATCAATGATAGATTTGCAGTTTGATTCAGACATACCTCATAGTGTGACTCAAGAGGTTTCTACGCAACCTAAATATATTTCTGTCAAGGTAACTATCACTGAGAAATTATACGAAAAAAAAAAAAACAATCAAGATATATAGAATACCCATTGCCATACAATACACCGTGGCCTTTTCCTGTTGACAACAATGATGGATGAATTTTTTGATGGTCTTCGATTATTTCCCCTCCTTTTTATATACTTGTACAAATTATCATTCGTCTTCAAACGCAAAATACGCGCATTGACGTGGAGCTGCGGACACCAACCCGTATTACCTACCTATCACTCGGCTTTGACACACCTCGCGACCATGGGGCCCTGGACTGGAAGGCGTACCAGGTGCCGAAGCCAACTCGCAGAGGCCCTTTAGACAATTTTATAATATATGATTATTATTTTAAGACTTGGCTTTTTAAATTATGTAAATATAAATAAATAGACTAACAAGGCAAGTAAAATAAAAGCAGATACATAGAATATTCTTTATTGTACACCATAACAATTACAAATATGAACTTTTAACAGTAATGAGTGATATAATGGGTGGTCTTATCGCTAAAAGTGATCTTTTTAGACAATCTTTGGATGTACTTGATAGAGAAGTATGTAGTATCAGTATGCCATCAACAACTTAATAACACAACCTTACAGCTAACATTTATGCATAATCTCTTATACATTTTATCTTATATAAAGCAACCCTTTCTATCTGTAGTCATGTAGTGTTCTAGGCTAGAGAACTTGCTATCCGGTTTAAGTGCGTTTTTTATTTTTTTATTAAAAAATAATTATTTTCTTAGAACATATACAGAAAGTAACAGAAAGGTGCGCCTAAAAATTGCCAACTGTCCCATATAAAACTTCAATACCTAAATGATCCAAATGTATGGGATGGCTGATTATTTTTTCGTGGATGTTGGTCCAGTGGAGAAAGCTGTTGTGTGTTCAGTTTGATGGTCTGTACCACACCCTTAAATATGATAACACCTTTCTGATACACGCTGTATACTTCACTACATTGGGTAACGTCGTACTAATAGAAGTTTACCTTTCAGGCTGCACCGTCACGTAAAAAGAATGAAACTATAGTGACCAGCAACCCACTGCGGCAAGTAGCAATAGCTCCCAAGCCACCGAAGTTGGTACCCACAACGCCCACGACTTTCTCATCGGGCAAACAGTATGCAATCGCTCCCAAACCTGTAGCAATGGTCAGCAATAAGAATCCTAGTTTGGTTAAGAAGATGTCGTTAGCAAGCGTCTTGCAGAGCGGAATGAAATCTGGAAATACTTTGCTTAGTGAGTCCACTTTTGTTTGGTCGAAAACTGTTGTACTTGTTGGAAAGTAGGCCAATTGGCCAGTGTTATGGTAAACTGAAAACATCAAACTTGTTTCTCACATATGAAATATTATTTTGTGTTTTTGTGTGCAGTTTGATACTCAATAATTAATTATTTGCAAAATCAAATTATTATGGAAACTGTCACGCAGAGCGTTTCTTTCTTCCAATATTGTATGTGTGAACAAGATTTTTAATTTTAGCTCAAATAGGGAAGCAACTGGTGATGGTGCCGGCTGGTTCTGGTCAAAAACTCAAACTAGTTACATCCAATTCAGGGGTGCAATCAGTGCAATATGTGCGAGCTAATAATGATCAGGTATAACATCTACATACATAACTCTACTAGTAATGTTTACATCTCAATAGAAATTGTTTAGTAGACCAATGATTTTTTTGTGTTTGCAGGCTGAACTGATAAAAAACGTTGGCGGCAATACGCAGAAGCCAGTACTAGCGAAAGTGATCGTACAAGGTATGTGTACTTCTCTGATGACATCATAAGTGCAATAATACACCTTATTGTGAGTGGCATGAAATGCAAAATTGTAGAAACATCGACATTGCACGAACAAACTCGTTTGCACTCTTTAATACACTGAAATAAAGTTAATTATTCAATATTGCCAGGAAAAGTATTATCTTGTGCTCCATTTGGTCTATGCTGAGTCTTGGCCGTTTTAGCTTGTTCGTTTAATCTAAGTATTTATATCCGTGAATTATAATTAATAATCTGTATGTGTAATTCAACAGGACAGCCTAACGTAGATTCGCTCGGCCAACCGGCGGTGATAACTAAATTAATGCCTTCATCGTCGGGTGCCACTACACAGACGCGATACGTCATGCAACAGAAGACTGTACCCATCTCTATATCATCTAATAAAGTGAGCTCCACTTGCTGAATTTTTAATATGTGAACGCACCTTTATATAGAATTGCTCAATATAAAAGAGTGTGCTGACATTTTGGTAATTTTGGCTGTATGCCACAGGATATTTTTGTAGCGTTCAAGGAAATTTAATACTGTCATTCTGATGCAATTTTGTATGGAATGGAAAAAAGAATTAAAAAGACAAAAAAAAAAAAGTTAATGTAATAAAAAAGAAGGTCTGTGTCACGCGATAGAAGTGAAAACTTACGACTGAAGCCGAGTAAACGGTATTCAGCGCCGAGTATAATACGCAATACAGCGTCACCGACCGACTGGAGCCGAGTATACCCGATTTAGCGTCACTGACCCGCGTGACGGTTCAGTTTCGTTCACTGTTCAGAGCGCAAAGTGCGCCTAAAGAAGTTTTCAGTTCAGTAATGATAACTTTAATTACAGGTGGTAATGGCGTCCCCTTCTAAACAAGGAGTGAAATTCGCCAAGAAACAAATAATAGCAATCAAATCGCCGGCACCTAAATTGATGCCGGTGACGTCACAAGGTGAGTTTTTTTAATACCATAGAATATGATTGCCTTTTCCTGATACAGGAATAGACTCATGGTTGTGGTCCATTTTACAAAGACATTGCATAGCAGGGAGCGTTTGCGCTATATCACGCTAGGACCCCCTTAGGCGCCGGGCAAAAGGAAAAAAGTCAGAAAGAACGAAAACGAAGTACTAATAGTACAGACGGGTGATGCGATGCGACAGGGTGGGTCGGGAGAAAAAGAAACTTCACACGGACGAAGTCGCGAGCAAAAGCTTGTTGATTAATATTATTAATAAATTGGTATTGGCTGCTATAAAATAGGTTTTATTGTGTTACAGGTGCTACGACTACCAAAAAGGTGGTTATAACAGCGAATTCAAGTCAAAACGTAATTTTGAAGACAACTGCGCCTCCTAAAACTGCACAGGTATGTGACGACCATGATCCTCTTGTATTGATATAGAGGTATGAAGAACAGGGTGTAAAGTTCAAGTATCCTCCATAGAAAAAGGAGGATCCTCCGACCAGACAGGTGTTGTGTCTGGCGGGCAACTGCCCGACGATTCATGTCGGGCCATTGTATCTATGCTATTTGCGCGGTAAACTCTGCTTGCGAGATGCAGGATTTTGTGTGACGTCAGTATGACGCGTAGTTTGCATGTGGCGTTGTAGATTCCGCTACATTGATTTTGGCGCTTGGTGAAGATTTATAGCATGTTTTTTTTTGTTTAAGGTAACCAAGGATGGCAATGTGGTGATACAGGGACAAAGGTCGCAGCTACATCAAATAAACGTACCTGGGAAAGGCGTAAGTACAAATTTATTTTTAGTTTAGTTTAAAAATAATACTAATGCAGCAAGCGAACGAGTTATGAGTCATTTTCAAAATATGTGTACTATTACTACAAAACGTTTGTCCTCATTAAAAATCTTTGAAAATAAAATGGTTCCGAATAACATAAATCATTTTTTTAAATTTCACAGGCTAATCTAAACATCTCTGCATAATAATCCTGATAAAAAGCAATGAATTGCGATTCATATCCTAGCATAAGTTGAATGTTAAAATAAGGTAACAAAAAAACACCATACATTTTTTATTGTCCCCTATTTGGATGACAATGGAAACATATTTTTTAATCAGAATTTTTGTACGAAACTTACTAGTTTTGTATACCATAATTAAAAAAACAATGTTTAAGTGTTATGTTGGATAGATAAACTATTTAAATTCACGTTAAATAAACTTAGAATGAACATTTAAAAAATGTCCTTAATAATCGTAACAATTTCGTGACATTGATTTATTGACATAATTTACCAACTTTTTGTGACACGAAGAGTGGGAATCTAACTTTAATCACTGGCAACACTGATCATGTCACGAAAAGTAACATCACAATGACGCGCCGCCATTTTCTTTGTCGTTGTGACACGTCAGAAGTTCTGTAGGTTCAATTGTGAAAAAAATAATTAACCTTTTCCTGACGAGGTCTTCTCAACAAAAGTAAGTATTTTTTTAAGAATTCAGCCACCGCAATTGTAAAATACTTAAATTATGACAAGAATACGAATAGAAAAAATAGAATAGAATAGATAGAATAGAATAGATAGAAAAGAATAGATTACGCTTTCAATCTACTAGTAAATGTGATTGTATTTAGTGTAAAAAATATTTTTAGGTTAAATTTTACATGTTTAGTGACGAACAATTTCCTGACATTTACTGACGTCAGTAAATTGTAGCCGGTAAGGCTGTGGCTCTCATGTGTAAAGTATGAAAATATAAGGTACATAATATTAAAATGAGTGTTTTATGTAATGAATAAAAATAAAAGAGAGAAACGATAAATATTTACGGATTATCTTAGAAGAAAACTGAATATCGTTGTTATAGAGTACCGCGCGCAAAATTAAAAATATATAAAAAATCTTTTTACGGATACAAAAAGCTCAATTTTCATTTAATGCTACACAAAGTCTAAAGTTTTCCTAATTTTTATTTGTTTTGATTTTATTTTCCCTATTAAACTTTTCGTGTACTTAGTAAAAAATACACTAGTGTCGATCGTTTTCCCCACCCACACTAGCCATACGTACTTTTGTTTTTAGTTTTAGTGTTATTCAAAAGATATCCAACAGCTTGTTTTAGTTCCAGAATGCCGTTGAGCGGTGCCGAACGGCAAAGAAAATATATTGAAAAACTTAAAGAGCAAAACCCTGAAAAATATGAAGAAAAAAGGAAAAAACACCTGGAGAAAGTGAAACAAAAACAAAGAAAAATATCAGATCTTATTGATAGTGAAAAAGAAGCTCGAAGACAAAAATGGAAAGAAGCTAACGATAGAAGAAAAGAAAAGAAAAACCAAACAGAAAAGCTAAAAAAGGAAGAAGATATTAGGCGAAAAAGAGAAATCTATGCAGCTAAACGAGTACTATACCTGAAAGCAGAAAATACAAAACTTAAACAGGAAAATAAAAAACTTCAAGAAAAGGTGAGCAAAATGATGAAAAGAATGGTTGTAATGAAAAAACGCATTTATAGAAGCAAAGTATGTATTGAACATCTCAAAGTTAAAAACCGAAATCTAGTCACAGTCACAGATAACCAGCCTGTACAAAGCAATTTTCCTGAAGAAGCAACTCCAATGTCAAAAGCAAGCAGTTTTGTCGAAGAGATTGTTGTAAGAGAAGAGGATAAAGAAAAAGTAAAGAGAAAACTTTTCGAATTAAATGTTATTTCAGAATCTTTAAAACAACAGTATAACAATGCAGACAAACAATGAAAAAAAGGTACTCAAAAATGTGGTTAACAACGATCTTGTAAAGAAATATAGTTTGACTACCAAACTAACAACAACTTTAGGATTAAAGGGACGAATTAGAAATGATAATACAGTGAAAGAGGCCAAAGAAAAAGACAATATTAAAAAAAATCAAGGAGTTCTTTTTACGCGACGACGTCAGCCGTGCTACAGCAGGCCGAAAAGAATGTAAAACGTTTAAAAAAGAAAAACAACAAAAACGTTTTCTTTTGGATTGCATGAGAAATTTGCACGCCAAATATAAATCGGAAGGTGGAAAAGACTCTTACACTACATTTACTCGGCATAGACCATTTTACGTAGTAAATCCTACTCTCAACGATCGCGAAACTTGTGCTTGTGTTAAACACAGCAATTTGATACTGAAGGCCGAAAAACTTAAAGCTTTAAAAATAATACCGAGTTCTAAGGTCACCGATTTAATCACGGAAATATCTTGCAACCCTGAGTCTAAAGAATGTATGTATAATACATGCCCATCGTGTATGTCAAAGTCCATTCCAGTTTCCCTTGAAGATAATACCAATAACATCAATATCACTTGGCTTGAGTGGGGGTTAAAAAAGCATGAGTATATAAAGATTTTAAAAACCGGCGAAAGAAAACCCATGACTACCAAAAAAGTCGGAAAGGATATTAAAAGTGGTACGATTAGTGAGCTAATTCAAGAATTTAACAAAGAACTGAGTGTTTTTAAGAAACACTTTTACAATATTGGTCATCAGCATAAGGCTCTACAAAATTGCATACGGAACCTATCTGAGGATGAAGTAGTCATAATTTGTGACTTCTCAGAAAATTATGCGGGCAAATTACATAAGGAAATACAATCCGTCCATTTTGGTGGAAATAGAGATCAAATTTCTCTCCATACGGGAGTAATTTATAGTAAGAACAACAATCCCACATCGTTTTGTTCTGTATCGCCATGTTGTGACCACGATCCTGGAGCGATTTGGGCTCACCTTTCACCAGTTTTTGAATATGCAAAACAAATAGTTCCTTCCTTAGAAGTTGTACACATGTATTCAGATGGCCCCGCCACACAATACAAACAGAAAAAGAACTTTTATCTTTTTAGTAAAAATGTTGAAGAGAGGACTTTGGATTATGCTTCCTGGTCCTTTTTTGAAGCATCCCATGGGAAAGGAGCGGCAGATGGGGTGGGTGGAGCAGTAAAAAGAACTTTGGATGATTTTGTATCTCGCGGAACAGACATTCCTAATGCAACCATCGCTTTCAAGATGTTGAAGGAATCAGAAAAAAAGGTGAAATATTTTTTTATATCAGAGGAAGAAATAAGAGAAATGCAACAAAAAGTTCCCGATGAGTTGATTGCGTTGCCAGGTACAATGAGAATTCATCAGATTATCACAACTGCAAAACAAGGTTGTGTCTTATATCGAGACTTAAGTTGCTTTTGTGGCCCAAAAAAGGGTTGTTGTGAATGTTATGAACCAAAAATACATGACTTAATATCAACCCATAAGTCAGACAAAGCTCAAAATAAAAGCGGGAAACATAAAAAAACTTTTAAACGCATAAACAATAAAAGATCTGGATACAACTCGTCTGACAGCGATGATTATGATAGTGACGATATTCCCTATGCAGATTCAGATGATAGTACTTACTATGAGGAAGATGCTATACTTGAAGAGATATTCGATGTAGAAGAAGTTGACATAAATGCAGATAGTGTTGAGAACATTAAAAAAATGAAAACTGAGCACATTGAAGAAAATGACCTGGAAATAAACACCATTGATAAATTCGATCAGATTTTAGATAGTGACCTGAATAAAACAAAGAAAGAAGAGAAACAAAAAGCCAATGAAGGGCAACTGTACCATACCCGATTGATAAACAGTCATGCAAAAGAGCTGAGAATAAAAACTAAAGGTGAAGTGAAGATGAATGTCAACGAAGAACCGGAAATGGCTGATGATGCTAACAATGATAAGATGATGATAGATCTACTAAACCAAAAAGAGAACTCACCTCCTTGTGCAAGTACTTGCATTAGTAAGTCATGCCAAGTAACTGAAACCGCAGTGAAAATATTGACTCAAGTAGCAGTAAAAATGATATTAAATGAAAAAACAGGCAATATGCAAATAATACCCATAAAAGAAGATAATGATTTGAAGAAAACAAAAAAAGAGGAACAAAAATCCAATGAAAGGCAAATTTACAATACACAATTATTGATGGACAGTCATGCAAAAGAGCTGAGAGTAGAAACAAGTGATTCAGGAAACCTAAGAACAGAAACAGACATGAAGGAAACTAAAGGAGAAGTGAAGATGAATGTCGACGAAGAACCAGAAATGACTAATAGTGCTAAGATGATGATAAAACTAATAAATCAAAAAGAGGACTCACCTCCTTGTACAAGCACAAGCATTAGTAATTTAACACCGGAGAAAATATTGACTGAAACAGCAGTAAAAAGTGTAGCGCGACGTCCGCAACAAGCCTGCACTCTTCCCCCCTCTAAACCTAGTCGGCGCTCCGCCCGCATCAGCGCGCGCGTCGGTGCCGCGCCATCTTAGTGCGGCACCCTTCCCCGCTCAGCAGTACCCCGCGAGCCACCAAGCAATACACACGTGAGCGCGCTCTGGCAGCGCGCCGACCCGGTAGTCGTGTCGTATTCGTATGTAACTGTTATAACTGTTGTTCGTGTTTGTTCTTTTATCTACATAAACTTCAAAGAAACTATACTTAACAAGTTTTTTTTCTAAGTCCTCAACTCAACCGTCTCCAAGAACTATAAAAGGATATTAAATGAAAAAACAGGCAATATACAAATTATACCCGTCAAAGCAGTTGAAACTGAACCTATCATTGGAAATCAAGGTGACTTTCAGGACGAGAAAACCGAGACAAACAAATGGGAAATAAATAATACTGTATTGATCAGATATTACGTTAAAAAAACCTGGAAATATTATATCGGTACAATTGAACAGATTGATAATACTAATGAAAGTTATAAGATTAATTTCTTCAAAAGCATCCGTCAAAAAGGTAGTTTGAAATTTACAAAGCCAAGAGTTACCAAAGATATTGATATAGTACCACAAGATTGTATTGTTAAACATGTTGAATTGTTACAAATATCGAAAGAACGTCAGGAGTTTGTATTAGCCAATGAGGAAGACACAATATTTTTTTAATTTGTATATTTTGTTTTTTGTTTAAGTTTTTTTATTTACAGTTGACCCTTAGATGGTCAATGTAGTAATGCCGGTTTTTAAAAAATAAAACAATTTTCAATTTATTTTTGTTTTTCTTTCTAGACAAGGACCCTAAGTGCTAAAGTTTATAAAGATATTTCTCATAAATTATAGCCTGAAAATAATTATAAGTAGGTATAACACCGTAACTACTACAATATTACTTAATTCTGAATACGACCTTACTTTTACAATTTCCTGACATTTCCTAACGAAACAATTTACTGACAATTTCGTGACGTACACATATTTTGAAAATGACTCTTATCTGAAAAAAAGATAGTTAAATATTTACCTAAAAGAATGATCATGTTCACCAAAATAATTTTATCCTTTTTTTCAGATTCAATATATCCGACTGATAACAAACCCCACTCCCGCGCCGCAGAAGATTGCGGCCAAATCGCAAACACCTACAATGGCCGTCCCTGCTAAAAGTTTCGTTTTGACTGATAATAAAGGTATGCCAATAAATTAATTATTAACTATTTATATGCACACAACAGACAAAGGAAAGACGAGTAAAAGAAAGATTGAGTACAAAGGTACTGACTATATTGTTTGCTAAAACCGTGGTGCTACAAACTAATTATTGTAATCGTAATTTTTCGCAATTTCGCATCACGCCCAGCTGATCCAACTCTTCTCGGTAAACACGCCTTTAGTTTTGCTATAAATAACACATTCTCCACTCAATGAGTGCCTGAAGATGGACGGCGCGCGCCGCCGAGGCCGGCCCAGTGGTGCTATTCTGTAAAAATCTCACTGTGAAAACTTAGGTGAAGTGAGCGTGGAGTGAGCTGTCAATAGTGTCAATTCCTAGCGAAACAAACTCACTTCATGTAAGTTTTCACGGTGAGATTTTTACAGAATCGACCGGCAGAAATAGATGGCGAGATGACCTGGACGCATACCGCGAATGGTTCGAGGTGGCGCAGGAAAAGAGTTCCTGGGAGGACTTGGGGGAGGCACTTGCCCAGCAGTAGGACAGTGTAAGATAAAAAAAACAACAAATTCTGAGATTTTTATATACATATGTATTTTTAAATGTTTCAGGTAATCTAATTCAGATGACGGCAGAGAAAATGATCAGTGGACAGCCTCCACCGTTAGTAATTACTGGAAGTACGAGTGCTAAAAGTAGGTTAACAATTATTTTTTCACACTACCTGGTTGCTAATGTTAAATTATATATATGTCATGCAAGCCTAAAGCAAGTCATTAAAGGCCTAGGCTCTAGTCGGGCAATAATATTGTACTGAATTTCATTGTGACCCGCTGGTGCATAACATCAACTAAAAAAGTCGTATGACAACTTTTACCATAACAAAAACTTTTTTTCTACAAAACTACAGCTCAACCACAGAGTTCTTCGAGACATCATAGGATTTAGCTGCCGTCGACGAACAAAATAATGAAATATCGCAATTTAATAGAGATATTATAGCGTAATAATATGTAACGGGTAATACTGTAAATGCTATACTATAATATTATAAATGGATAAATTAAAATAATTACAACAATAAAAACAATTATTTTCTGTGTATGGTCAAGTCCAGAACTATTTATGTGGTAGACTCTCCAACATGTTTCTACATTATCTGTGGCGGTAATGGCGGCATGTTATAACAACAGCTGATCGCTTGTTGTTGTATATGAAACTACAAAAAAAAAATTGATATTTTCCGGTTTTATTACCTCGCAGTAAAATAGGGTGCGAAAAATAGATTATTCTCCTCGGGGATAAAGGTGTCTTCATCAACTCCGTCGCTTCGCTCAGGAGTTAACTCCAGAGTTCTCGCTGCGCTCGGGAGCCAAAGAATCGTTACGTTCGGTATTCAAAATACCGTCCGGGTCCGCGATAAGACACTGCTTTCACAGACGCAGCTATGATATATATTAATATAAGCCATAGCTAAGCATATTACGATACATTTTCAATACCTACTATCTTCAAGTGACCGCATACACGGCTGTAATATACATATACTAGCAGCGCCCCGCGGTTCCACCCGCATAAGTGTCGATCCCGTGGGAATATCGGGATAAAAACTATCCTATGGCCTTTCCCGGGGCTCAAACTATCTCTATACCAAATTTCATCTAAACCGGATCAGCGGTTTAAGCGTGAAGAACAGACAGACGGCACACACTTTCGTATTTAATTTATAATATTAGTATGGATTTGTGAGACATAACTAACCTATACTGTAATTTATATTATAGCTAGGCCGACCATCAATTAAATGAAGGCAAAATATATATTATAAATATCGTCGTTTCCGTGTGTGGTAGCTTGCTATAATATATATTATAGCACAGCACACTAATATATGTATATTATAGCTACGTCTGTGATGGGCTTTATCCCCTTAGTGAATGATCTAATATTTCAACTTCGTCTATCGCAGTTTAATGCTGGACATAGGCGTCTCCCAAGTAGCGTCATACGAGTAACACCCGGAGATTTTGTAATAACAGTAATAAAATATGCAAGAAAAAAGGAAGTTTAAATAACTTCACACTTAACTTTTTCACTGTGTGACACTTGTATATTAATTTTAGAAAATGGAAAACGAAAAATTCAAATAATATTGACACCCAAGTCTAATTACGAAATGTTTCTCTATTTGAAACTCTAATTTGAAAATATTAAACATGGAACTAACTTTGGAATAATTTTAAATTATAAAAGTCAGTTGTCAGTATAGTTGGAATCTTATGCTGAAGAGCTAACATATAATTAATAAAATCATATTTTTTTGTGCAGTGACGACGAAGCCCCAGAAAAAGTTGGTGCGGATAGCGCCCGTGGCTATGAAACCTTCGCAACTCGCGCAGGTATGTAAAGTTTGGAAAATGAACGAAACAAATCTACATTTTTGAACCGTGTCGTGAAAAATGCTCGTACGATTGTAAATTTATTTTTTTCTTTTCGAAATACCTTCTCTACAATTAAATTGCGTCAAACGAATATAAAAATAATCTAGGAGCATTCATTTAAAATTTGAAGCTCAATATTTTGATTAACTTGTAATCACGATTTACCGTGATGTAGGCTGTGATTTATCTTTAAAAATAATAGATTTAATTTCACAAAAGCGCCCTCTATCCAGGCCCTATTTTTTTTTTTTATATATTATTATTATGTTCACAAGTCTACATTTTAAATGTGTCAAATTGACGTCACACAATATCACGACTGTATTATCAGCAGGGATAGGCAGATGTGTTTCACAGATATTTCGCCTTTGAAATAAATTCTGTATAACAAATTTAAATATAATTTTTTCACTAGCAACAACAACCATCCCGTTCTTCACAAAGTTTACTTGCGCCGCTATCACCGATGGCTGAACCCGACTTGGAAGATATGACAGAGCTTATAGAAAGTCGCACTATGACTGAAGACGTGGAGGTGACGCTGACTGAGCGAGACGCAGAGCGGGAAGCGGAGCGGCAAGCGGAACGACGAGCGGAGCGGGATGACGATGAGCGAAAGTCAAAAGCGGCTTTGAGAGCGCTTATAGCGGATACCGTGGCTGATGACTCGCAAGAAGGAATGCAGGGCATTCATGAAGTTGAAGTGGACTATGAGAGACGGGAGGTTAGTGAGAACTAGTTTGAGCTTTTTGGTTCAGTCTTGATTTTTGTGTAGGCTCTAGGTACTAGTTGTAAACAATAGCTTCAACATAATATAACCACGTAAATATTTATTCAATTACTAATCAAGCATTTCGCATGTTTTACTCAATAAGCTGTGATACTGTTCTGATGTTAATGTTTCGTTGTCAGACGCCTGTGGACGACGACAGCAGCATGGATCGTGACAGTAGCCGCCGGTCTGACGAGCACCCGCTCATTGTGATACCTTCCAGCTACGGGAAACAAAACAACCAGATGAGGGTATGTTAACACATTTAAATTAAACCTTTGATTACGACAATATTATAACATATTAGGTTTTGCCCGCGGCTTCGCCCGCTGGAGGTAGAAGAAAACCCATTTTTCTATGCAAATATACATATAATATGTGCCAACTTTGTTGGAGTTTACCAATTGCATAATACCAACACCAACATTCATTTTATTTGTTATCTGACTAGTTGAAATTCCTGTTCAAAGTCAAAGCATTTATTTCAAATAGGCACTTTTGAACGTCAAAAATTACAACAAAATAGAATTGATTCTAGTCGCCCATTCCAAAAGGTAGTTTTCGTATGGAGAAGAATGGGCAAGAAACTCCACCATTACTCTTTTAAAATGTTTTAATATATTTTGCATACATTAATCTTATCTTCTTAATATATATAAATTACGTGTCACGATTTTTGTCCGCGATGGACTCCTAAACTACTTAACCGATTTTAATCAAATTTGTACACCGTGTGCAGTTTGATCCAACTTGAAAGATAGGATAGCTCACATCTCCATTTATAATCGCAATATTATTTTATTGCACAAAAACATTAGCCACAGCAACGCGTGGCCGGGTCAGCTAGTTACATAATAATAATATGTGAAGACGATGCACCTAAAATAAAATTACTATACCACAATAGGTAAAAGAATTAAAAATGAAACCATGACATATAAATCTGATAGATACATGGTGCTCACATACATATTTACAAACATGGTAAAAGTAAATAATTTTCATTTAAATAAAAAAAATTACAAGTAATAAGTCAGGGTGAGTTACAAGTAGTTATATTAGTAATGTAAATCAATGTCAAAAAAATATATATATATAAATTTTGTTCTCTCATTTCTACATAAGATAGTCAAAAAGACTAGTAGCGGAACCAATTGCTTTCACATAAGTTTTACCAATTCGATATTTGTTTACAGGACGATAGGTCAAGCTACTCTAACATGGAACAAGAAAACATGTCGTACCTCTCACCGCGTCAGACGTCACAAGCTCTCTCTGAAAGTGGTAAGTTAACTTGTTAAAATATTTGATCATAAGCCGATTTTGATATTCATAGATGTACATTTTCGTTCCCGCCACACCTGTATAATGCTATTATTTTGTCATCCCTACTTGCAATTGCTCAATACAATACAAGTCGGCTATGTATACTTGTATAATAAATAAGACATAAAATTTGTTTTTCTTCCAGACCTAGTATCCGGCGACCTCGGTCTCAGGCCGCGCAAAGCTTGCAACTGCACAAAATCACAATGTCTCAAGTTATATTGCGACTGCTTCGCGAACGGCGAGTTCTGCAACCGTTGCAACTGTAACAACTGTCATAACAATCTAGAGAATGAGGAGTTGAGGCAAAAGGCCATCAGGGCGTGTCTCGATAGGAACCCTAATGCTTTCAGGTAAATGTAGTTGGAAATGTTTTTTTTTTTCGTTTTTTTAAAAGTCAGCAACCGATTCTTATCCAACAGCTAAGGCTGTTTAATCGGTGCAAATCTGTCTGCGACAAAAAGTGGTTGCCTCATGTCTATGATATATCTTTTGTTTGAATAACCCTTAAAAAAAGAAACTTAGTTTTTATTGCTTTAAAAACATGTTGAATCTTAGCATAATAAGCCTATGACGTTTCCTATAGCTGGGACGGAGTTCTCCTGTCTGTATGCGGGGGTGAATGATAATTATACATATTGAATTTTGTGTTTTTACAGGCCGAAGATAGGTAAAGCGAAAAGTGGTGGTCCGGACATTATTAGGAGGCACAACAAAGGATGTAACTGTAAACGGAGTGGATGTCTCAAAAACTACTGTGAATGTTATGAGGTAAGGACATACCTAAACATTCATCATCATTCATCAATGATATTTCTTTAATAGATTTTCAACTTTATTGCTAAAGCATAAGGTTCAAAGTTGATTAGGAAAATTTTACAGTTTCGGGTAGCTCTAAGTGCTGGCGTCTGTACTAAAAGGGTGATTTTTTGCTCCGCTTCTTATGTCCAATTGAAGCATTTTAGAAGCTGTCTCAACCTAAATTTATAAAAATTATGTTTGAAAATAATGTTGGTTCTAGGAACAAATATTTAATTAGACATACAAAGTGGGCACTTTTTATTAACCGACGAAAAAATGGGGAAGGTTCTGAATTTCATTCATCTTGATGAGAACTTATATCTATAGATATGAGTTATAGCTTAGCTGTCGAGAGAAGCACTCTGAGAGAGGTGTTTAAAAATACACTGAAAAGCGATAAAGAAAAAATAAAAGTTAAAACGAAATTAAACTGAATTTATAGATATAACATTTTTGCTCCTTACTCCTTTTTAAACCCATTATTTCGTCTCCAGGCTAAGATAGCCTGCACAGTGATGTGCAAATGCGTCGGTTGTCGCAACGTGGAGGAGACGTTGGAGCGACGTCGTGACGCCATGCGGCTCCGGGACAAACTCGCCGACCCTATGTTTAGACCACCACCTATTGGACAAGTCAAGTAAGTATGACCGAGACTATGTATTGTGCTTGTGGAAAATGAGTTTATTAGTTTTTCTGTGGCTTTTTTTTTTGTTCAAAAAACGAACGAAAAGTGTTGGTAACGTAGCATTCGCTTCGACTGACTTATTTAAAGGACCTCCGATGGCATTTTCGCCCTTGTTCGGTTTTACACATTTCGAGTAATTTTGACAAATTGACATCACAGTTTTGTCTGACTGACCATGATCCCAGGATTGATTGTTCAGACCTATGAGTATGAATTTGCAGCATAGGTACTTTATACCTCCAATTTGTAAATGCCGAGCAGTTTACCAACTGTTTTGATATTCACAGGCAACCATGCAGCTTCATGACCTCAGAAGTAATCGAGGCGGTGTGCCAGTGCCTGCTGGCGGCCGGCGTGGAGGGCGGCGAGGGCGCGGGCGCGGAGCCCGAGCCGCGCGTGGAGCCCGACCCGCTGCGTGACGTCATCGAGGAGTTCGCGCGCTGTCTGCAGGACATCATCAGCGCCTCGCACCAGTCCACCACGCTGTCTGTGCTTGATGATGTAAGTATGATGATCGTTTGGCTATTCGTGATCGTGCAGTGAAAAAAAAAACTCGTGTTCTGAAAAAATGGCCGTCCTTGACGTTATAGGGCCTCATTATCATCAATAGAAGGCATTACAAGCATCTTAGAGCTGTGTTAGTTTGTTCTAAATATGCATTACGAGGTTGTCTACCCAACAAAAAAATAAAAGAAAAAAAAAACAAAGAATATACTTATAAGGTTTTCACTGTACGGCGACGTATTAAATTAGGTCAATTTGCAGTTAGGACCTTTTGATACATTTACATGCAAGTTTCATTTGCGTTGCGTTTTGGTCAAAACGGGTTGCCCCCTTTTTACGCATTACTTAGTTCAACCACCCCTTGCTAGCACAAACACTGAGGGAGAAGAATGGCCCTTTAAAATTTTCATGAGCTCTCTAGATACAGATTCTCCTTTAGATTTGTTTACTACTAATAGATAACTATTATTAACAACTTCTTTTTTTCTTTCTTTCCCAGGGACCAGCGTAGCATAAAGTTAAATAAATAAGCTGCCATTAGACGAAAGTGATTTTAATTTTATGACAAGTCATGGGATGGCAATTCTCAATAGTGACAGACAAGGTGATGTTATGATTCCGTATATAATATACTTTTAAGTGATGAATACAATACAGCAATAACTAGTTAATTATCATGATAAATAACATAGAATAGCTCACCACAATATACTTGTACCGCGTTGACAAGACTGTTGTAATGTAAAATTTGCGATGCATTCGCGACATAAAATAAAATTATGCACATATCCATTTCAAGAATGGAATAAAACTGGACATTAGCGAATTTTCAGATTTTTATAAATTGTTTTTGATAGATAATGTACATAATGTTGTTGTAAATAAAATAGTTTACTAGACCTAAGATTACCTTTAAAATAAGGTAGAAGTTACTGTAAAATTGTAAATATAAGTAATAAAATGTAAAATTTCTTTCTACGAACGCCTTTCATTTATAGAAATTGAGAACATAATTCACTACACCTGCGGCAACAAAACAGTCGCTCAAAATTACGATACATTAAACACGTAATTAAAACGTTATCGCATGGACATATAACAATAGACAGTGTACAAAATCAAAGCATCGGCTGTCAGAATTTCGCGCTGAAGAGTAATGGCCCTAAAAATAGCCTCCCGGCTATAAATACGGCTAGTCTTCAGTTACTCGCGTCCGTGTGCGGTTACCGGTTGGTTTACCTGTGCGTACACTGTAGTAGGTCCTGCAGAATGACCGCGCCGCAGACCGCACGGTACGAGGTGCAGACCTCTGAGAAACTCGGCAGGTGTGTTAGACCTTTAAACGGGAGAACGTGACAATTCCTCGCATGTTTGTTGGTGTGTATGTTAATTTAACTACCCTTTAATTAGGAGTAATTAATATCAGTGTTTTACAGCGAAAAGATACTCGTAATATTACCCCGGAAGTCGCAGCAAGACGGCGCTTTGTGATTTATTTAGGACAAGCGCTTTATGACATAATGATGTAGTATTTGCAAAAGAATAAGTTGTGGCTATTATTATAAACACTGGATTTGTAATGAGGACAATGCTTTTTGAAACTATATAATATCGTCTTGAACTTAGAACTTAGATTGATGGGGTCGGGGATTTGCGTGATGGAAAAGGTAATGATAGTGGCAAATTGGCGGAAAGTAACGATCATAGCTTGTGATGATCTTTTGTTTTACCATATCCCGGTTCTAGAATGTGACTTAAAAAAAAATTAAGGCCGCATTCAGCATGTCATTTCTATTGTATAGTATAGTGACTAACATTCCTAGTTCCTAATTGAATAACAGAAAAGTCTCATACTTCTGTTAACTTCGATAGTCCAACGGGACTGGATTGAACTCGCGATCTCTCGCTTGCCAGTCCGCATTTTATCCATTGGGCTAAATCGCCTTGTTGCACGCAACGTGTTTTAGTTAATAGATTACTTACACGTTTGTTATTGATCAAAAATCTTCTAACATTTATATCTTTGTCAATTAATAGTAGTAGTTGTAGAGGTAAGATTTGCGTAAATAAAATAAATAGTTTGTTAACTACATACAATATACATTCTTCTATCTTCAAGGTACCTAGTAGCAGCAAAAGACTTAAAGCCGGGCGAGACGATTCTATCAGATGAACCGTTCGTCCTGGGTCCAAACAGCGACACGTCGCTAGTATGTTTCAATTGCTACCTGCCTCTGATGAGCAAGTTTGTCGTGTGTAAGAAATGTGCAGTTGCTCCCATATGTCCTGGGGAAGGGTGCCCTGAACATCTTCATAAGAGTAAGTATAAAAGCTAAACCAGGTGTCATCTATACCCTCTCTTCTAATCTGAGGTTACCAATATGGCTAGATTGACTGAAACTGATATTTCTATCGAAAACGTCGTTACTGACTGTATGATCAATCTAGTTAGGTTATGGTTTTAATTGGCCTGTAGGTGTTACAAACTGACATGCATAGTATCTACATTCTACATAAATAATGATAGATGTTATAAGAAAAAACTTAGGCTATTTTCATTTTATAAAAAGAGGGTTCCGCGCGAAAAAAATAAAACTCATGAAATCCAATTTGTTTTCGGATATGCACGCGAACGAAGTCGCGGCCACAGCTAGTTGGAATTTTCATCGTTGATAAATCAGACAGTATCACCCAGGGCTGCATTCCACTCAGTCAGTCTATTTGTAGGGAAATGTATCCTGATTCTCCGTTGTTTTCCAGAATGGCACTCCGACATGGAATGCGATTTTTTCAGGAGTGTCAAACTGACCAATGGCTTGCATCCAATGACGATGGTCCAAAATGTAGGATCCCTATTAGTATTGCGCGCTTTCATGAAGAGAACAGTAGATACTCAAGCTTGGAAGGAGTTCATGCAATTGGAAACCCATCTGGAGGAAAGGAAAGACACCAGTGTTTGGGAATTTTCAGGAAATACTGTAAAGGTGATCAATTCCAAAACTTATTTTCACCAGTCGTTCATTGGCTAGGGCGTAGTAATTTTTATATTATGCTTACGCTGCTCAATTCTCGCGATTAATTTTAACTTTGATAAAACGAACTTACCTGTACGTGAAGTTCTATCATAATTATATAAATGCGAGCTGCTCAATTCGAAACGATTATTTGTAACTTGTAGTAGGTACTGTTTCGTATTTCTCGGCCATTACCACGAGTATTACGGCAATGCTGCATGCAGATATAGCACTTATTGTAAACTAAACACTACCAAGAAGTGAAAAGAAAAGCACTATAATCACAGATTATTATTATTTTCTTTAAAATATTCGTGGTAATGGCCGAGAAAAAATACG
Source organism: Luperina testacea (assembly GCA_927399505.1). Classification (NCBI taxonomy): domain Eukaryota; kingdom Metazoa; phylum Arthropoda; class Insecta; order Lepidoptera; family Noctuidae; genus Luperina; species Luperina testacea. The sequence goes on from OV656774.1 coordinate 5,580,665, forward strand.
AAACAGTATTACAAGTTAAAATTAATCGTTTCGAATTGAGCAGCTCGCATAATTATGATAGAACTCCACTATAGTTTCTCTGTCTACCTGGCGCGCCCCCGATTGCTACGCTTATATTATGGCATTGGACTATTGACTTTGCTTTGATCAAGTATTAGTATTGTAACATTATCAAATTAAAGGATATTGCTAATCCATTGCTTCTTATGTTCGAAAAATTTGTCTGCTTAACAACGCAAATAACGCAATGAATGTTATTGAACTGTCACTGAAACTTCAATGAAAGTAATTCATTCCTACTGTACAATGCGTGCCACGAAAGATGAGACTTGACACACCACGTGGTTTGACTTGCGCAGACCACGATTTTAGGTATCTTTAGCGGTATGAGGTCTGAGTGCGGGACGGGACCGGATGTCATAGGGGCGGCGAAAAGAGCGGGGGAGGCGGGGTCAAGTCTCATCTTTCGTGGCACGCATTGTATATGTGTTACGCAATCACCCCGCAGGTCTCTGAGTTTCGCTATTTAAATTCATTTAACGTTCTTTTTACATTGTATTCCAGTTCATCCAATCTCTAAGCATCATGGATGATATACCGGACGCAGTCTTGATTCAAAAGATTTGCGGAGCTATTGACGTGAACAGTTTCGAAGTGCGCGGTCCGCCCCTCCCCGCTATTGGTTGCGCAGAAGTTTTGCGCGGAGTGTACTTGAAAGCTGCGCTATTGGCGCATGATTGCTTGGGAAATACGCACATGTCTATCAATGATAATAATTTGTTGGTGTGCCATGCTAGCACGAATATCAAGAAGGGAGAGCCAATTTTTTATAATTATACGGATCCTTTGAAGGTGAGATTAATTATGTGAAAGCTGAGAATAAAGCCTCGCCCAAGTAACACAAAATCGATATAATGGAAAAAGTGATGACCAGAAAATTTCTTCTAGCTTCGTTATAGAATTTGAAGGGTTTTAGCAATGTCTTGCTTCTGTATAACAGCATTTTATTAACTTTGTAGTTCCTAAAGCTATATAATCCTCTTTTTCAATCTTTTGTGCAGTTAAAGGTTTTATTTTAGACATAATTTATGTCTCTATACAGCTTCTAATACAGCTGTAAGCATTATACAAAAGTGTAGGCCGTATGTAAGCATTAATTACGGCTTAGGCTATTAAAAAGCATTTTAAAATTCTTTAAAACTGCTCTATGTTTTATAACGACCTTTCGCATGGGTCACAACTGTTTAACGGTGTACATTGGTGCTGTTTTAATGCCAGCTTTTTAAAAGCATTTCATCATAATATTATATATAGCCTTTATCTATACAAACGTATAATGACAAGAATTTTAACAAGCAATAAGTCGTATACTGGCATCCGCATGCCTAAAGTTTTTAATTATGCTTACGCCATTTTGCTTTTTGTATCGATAATATTTAAAATTTAATTTTATGGTAAATAGTCCTTTAGAAAGGACTTCAACCTATGGTATTGACCGGCCGGTACAATACAGGTATCATAATGACTAAAACTAAAGATTTCTTCGTAAGAGCATATTTTTTTTTACAATTCCACATATTTTTATAATATTTTTGTAATAAATAGCTCTTTAATTTGAAGGCGCATGAAATATTTGATTCAAATATATACATACTTTCACAGTAAACTGATACTCGCAACCTTAATTCACTCATAGAGAACAAAAACAAGAGTTTAATTACTTGCCTTGTAGCACTTATATTTTTTTGTTGAAAGTATCCATGTTCTTTTTACACAAGATTTATTAATAATAACAGAAATTAAAAATAATATTTGAAAATGTTTTTATTTTGCCTTTGTAATGGTACAAGCTGTATAAGAGCCGCATTTAACATATGCGCACTGCTTTAACCTGTTTTCACAGCCCATTATAATGCGTTTATCATTCCGGTAGACAACCAATATAATGCTGCTAAAATGCCATTCTTACACTTAAGGCTGTATAATTTGGGGCCCAAATTAGCATTACAAGAGCTGTACAGTGGTTTATAATGCCTATATGTAGACTTCTTATAAAGCTATAATAATATGCTAATTCTGTTATCCATCGATTATAAAGCTATTTTGTGCTACTTGGGCGTGGTTATGCCCGCCGTACTCAGTAGCAGGCAATTAAAGTTTAGAAAAAGACTGATGCGTGGCTGATAATGGTAGAACGAGAGCGGCAGAGAATCATAAAATAAGTAACTCGCAATGGAGAGGTTTATGTCCAGCGTGGGTACCTACTGCTGTAGGGAGGTTAATGTGAATGATGATGAATTATTTACATTATGCGATTGATACATAGCATAACTTAACACTAATTTAACGGGCGAAATCCATACTATTCATACTAATATTATAAATGCGAAAGTCTGTCTGTCTGTCTGTTACCTCTTCACACTTAAACCGCTGAACCGATTTAGATGAAATTTGGTACGGTATCTCCGTACCAAATTTTATCTAAATCGGTTTGAGTCCCGGGAAAGGACATATGATAGTTTTTATCCCGATATTCCCACGGGGTCGCCACTTATGCGTACATCGGTAACAGACAGACAGACATACACACTTTCGCATTTATAATATATATTAGTAGATATGGATTAGCGATATCCTTCAAAAAGATTTAGAAAGAAAGAAAGAAAGAAAATACATTTATTTAGATTTAGACTGAGATTGTTAGTGTGTTACGAAATTATTAGGGTGTTGATGTTATGTATGTACCTACCTATTATTTTCTGTACAGGGAACTTCTATACGCCAGCAACATCTAATGATCGGCAAATACTTCAAATGCACGTGCGACAGATGCTCCGACATCACAGAGATAGGAACTCACATGAGTTCCGTCATTTGTCCCGAATGCAAGACCGGCTATGTCTCTCTCACTACTCCCAAAGACTGGACTTGTGACAACTGTAGTAAAACCTTTGAGGATAATAACATTGGATTTAAAGTCAAATGTTGTATGGATAAGTTTGGGGTCATAAGTAAGTTTGTTTCAAATGCAAATAAGTAAATAATTACTATCTAGCTCTCTCCTCATTCCATCTTAACATTCATGCCATTTATTATTGATCATCATCATCACTTTCTTGCCCTTAAACTAATTTATTTGGGGTCGGCGCAACATGTTTTCTTATTTATTTATTTTACCATAGGTATTCTTTCATACTTTTCTTTTTTTATTGCTGAATTGGCCCGCTCTAGACCTCGATCACGATTATAGTCATTATTATCATGCAATTTATCATTCATTTCCACCAAAAAACCATAAATGATTACCTATATTCTTCTGTGATATACGAGTAAGATATAAGGTACACACATTTGCACTTTCAATGCGTATTTATGTCAAAGGAAAATCTAGAAATGTTTCTCATAGTCATTACATGGCTTTCTTTCACAGACAAAAAAGATGAAAAGGAACTCGAAGAATATATAAGAAACGTATCACTAATTCTCGCTCCCAACCATTACTTACTTCTGGAAGCCAAACAGCGACTTGCCGGAGTTTTAAGAGATACCATAAACAGAGAGCCCCGACCCACGAAGAAAATAATGAGACGTAAAATGGAATTATGCAAGGAAATACTTCCTATCCTTGAAATACTGTGTCCCGGAATATCTAGAACCAAAGGTATCCATCTAATAGAAAAGGAATGGTTTCGTAGCAACGCGTAACGACAACAACCTATTTACAGCAAAAAATTTCATAATTTTTATATTACAGCAATCACGTTATACGAACTGCACGCTGCAATGGTCCAGTTGGCGAAAAAGCTCTTTGACGGCCGAGAAATTACAGTCTCAGCGTATATGGTAAGAATGCAATAAAATAACGTAAAAGTAACTGGGCGAGTGTTTAATTTTAGCGCCGAGGTGTGAACTAAAAATACGACTGTTTACAGGATGAATTAATGTCTGCTGAGAAATATTTGAAACGGTCTCTTGAAATGCTGTTCATCGAGCCAGGAAACTCTCCGGAAGGTGAATTATGCGCTAAGGCACTTGAAGAATATAGAGCGTTGAAGACCACGATGAGCAGTGTGCTAGACGCTATACATGCCGAAGGAAAATCTTATGTTAGTACCGCTGAAGGCAAGAGCTCCGAACAGCAATAAATGCACCTATTTTTACAATTGAAGTTTTCTTCGTTTTTAAATTTTTGTCATACTGTGACCGCATTCCCTGCCTATCCTATTTTCTTAGAACTGCGTTATGTAACAGACGTTCGAAAAATATTCGTCTAAAAACGTTCGGGGATAAGCACGGGTAGCCCGCGAAATTCAATTTTTCTTACGTTTTTTGCTTTTTGCCGGTCAGTATTAAGTTATACGTCGATTAAAATATGATTCGCTGTCGTAACAAATATGCATTTACAGAATCATAATTCTTAGAAAGTAATACAACTTGTTAGGTTCGTATAATCCCAAAATGTAAAGATTTCATGAAATAGTCATTCTGTGGGATTACTTGGTCGTAGAGAGTTGTGTTGATGACTTTAATGATTATGATTCTGTAAATACATATTTTTTACGGCCGCGAATCATATATTAATCAACGTACAACTTAATACTGACCAGCAAATTGCAAAAAAACGTAAAAAAAAAAAAATTGCGGGCAATCCTGGCGCTTTCGCCTTAATGAAGAAAAAGATTATTTGCTGCCATAAAAAAACATAAGTTTCCTTTGAATATTTATCACTTTGCTCAATATGATAAAATGAATAATTAAATTCGCAAAGAAAACTACCGAAACGGACACGTTTCCAAAGTAACACGTGTAGCACGTTTCTAAACTGAACAAAAGTTGTCAAATCATCGAAATGTGTCAAATGTTAAATCGAATAGTGGTATTTGTGCGAAACCGAATAATCGTTGATGTAAGAATAAACATTAAATTATCTGGTATTTAAGGACGGGCCCGTATTAAAACCTAATAAATAAGGCAATCAAATCTTGTGTTTACCATAAAATATTATTATTTATTCATCATACCGCTAATCGTGAGTGTTCACTTGGATTTGTGGAGGTGAATTGAATTGTCCGTAATTGTTTAGTGGTTGCAGTCACTATTATTTAATTAATTTAATAACCCGTGATATTCCCTCAGTCCGGTTATGGCGGATCAGTCGTCAGTTTTGGCTTTGGTAATACTGGCAGTTGGGGTCACTGTGCACTTCTCCCTGCACAAGGTGGAAGAGGGACATGTAGGAGTGTATTACCGAGTAAGTAACATTCACAATATTATGTACCTACTAGCAACTAGTTTGTAAGTCTGCAGATTGTATTATTTGTATAGAGCATTTAGAAAATGTACTTGGCACAGAGCCAGGTCCAGTCCTGAAAGAACAGACAGTCTTTTCTTAACAAATCAGCATGCATGTTAACTCTGATCCAATACACAAGTGAACATTCAAAATTTGCTGTCTGTAAAAGTCCCTATTAATATGGGTCAAACCTGTTGCTGTTATGCCTGGTAAATACCAGGCATAAATATAGTTCTAACAAGGTATCAAACCTGCTTGGTAACATCATTTATTATAGTAGTATTTTGCTAGATAGATTACAGTAATGGCCTTTGTTATAGGAAGATAAAGACAGTTTGTATGGTTTTGTTGTCAACTGGTCAACAATAGAATGTGGATAGGGACAAAGTCACAGATAAAACTAAGATGACATTTTTGTTGACTAATCTACACTAATTACACTTTGGTATTGTATGTATGTTGTACCATATTGTACTTTATGCTAGTATACATACAAACACAAAACAAAGTGGCTAAAATGTTGTTTGTTTCAGTTGAAACTAACATTGTTGAATTTTAAAAGCATTGACAAACAGCATTTAGAACAGCAGACAAGGTTTACCATTTAACAATCATGTCCAGAAGTACTAATCACAATTTGCTATAAACTCTTGACTTAGCTGCTTATTAAGACCATCTATTACTTTATTGGATAGTAGATCATTTGCTGTAAATCTATCAGTATCAGCTCCTCATGATTACGCTAACTAATATTACACCTATATAAATTTATTTTACAATACACACAAAGGCAGGACAAATTAAATGTTTTAATTATGATAATATAATGTTTTAATAATTAAATGTACTAACATCAGGTTAAAGGGGACAGCAAAAGAAAAGGATTACATTTAAACTTTTATCGTCCTTTTCTTTATGTATTGGAAGGTGTGTTTTACTATGTATTTTAAAATAAACAGGTAAAACTAACTGGATTAATACTGTTATTGTTAAATGTTTCAATATTTTTCCTTATTTGCAGGGAGGGGCATTGCTACCTGTGACCTGCCAGCCTGGCTTTCACATGATGATACCACTACTAACATCATACAAAGCTATACAGGTATTATTTCTTTCCTTCCTTCCTTCCTTAGGTTCATTTGTTTCAACAGTCGGTCTGTTGATTCTATTGGAAACGGCAGTGGCTCATCAATTGGAAGATTCAATTGACTAATGAGGTTTAAGTAATCTTGATTAGGTAATTGGCAATCATAGTTAAACTGTAACCATCAGCTGAAGACCAGTATGTTATACATGAATAAGTTGCAGTTGGTCCAACTAATTTCTGTGGTTCTGGATGGATTTCAGTTACTGAGTAATATCGCTGTATTGAGTTTGATTGTTTGCAGTTAATATTTCCTGCAATCCTGTAGTAAACCTAGTAGTTGAGGATATAATTTAAAAACATTATGGAAAAGGTAATACAGGCTAGTGTCCGCAACTCCACGTCAATGCGCGTATCTATCTAATCATGACATGTATAATCAGCCAGTAAGTAATGTTCCCAATGCTGGGACATAGACACACAGGCCTCCTCTCTGTGAGAGGGAGTGGGCCGTAATCCATCAACCGGGCCCAGTGCGGGTTGGTATATGTCACATGACTTTGAATGTTTGGTTCATGACATAGCTACTGACAACAATCAACAGGTTAATTGATAGATTTTCTCAACAGAATCTAATTAGTTTTTAACAACTCATTGGTAAACATATTGGTTTCTTCTAAGATAAGAAAGTAGTTTGTGTGTGGGATTCAGATAAAAAGTCAACAAATGTGCTTATAACTTTTATTTTTAATTGTAGACTACTCTTCAAACGGATGAGGTGAAGAATGTGCCATGTGGTACGAGTGGTGGCGTCATGATATACTTCGAGCGGATTGAAGTGGTGAACAAACTGGAACCCGTCAGTGGTAGGTACCTATTAATTTTGGAACATTATATCACGCCTGTATTCCACAAGACAGGTGTATCAAATACCCACTTAGGTTTGGCAAAACTCTGGATACAATTTTCATAAGGCGACATTAACTAATAACATAATGTTTGAGGTCATCTCAAATTATAGAATAGCATATTCTTTATATTATGTACACCACATAAATGTAGATAAAAAAAATCATTTTGTGATGAAATAATAATTTTAGTATACTTCTCATTTTCCAGTGCTAGACATGGTGCGTAACTTCACCGCGGACTACGACAAGACGCTCATCTTCAACAAAGTGCATCACGAGCTGAACCAGTTCTGCAGTGCGCACACGCTACACGAAGTTTACATCGATCTGTTCGATCAAATTGACGAGAATTTACGAACTGTAAGTGATTTCCAACTCTCGGTGTTGAGGCCAAGCCCTGAGAATCCATCCGAGCGCATCCCAGCGCCTCAAAAAACGACACTGTTGGATTTTCAACTCTCGGCGCTAAGCATTGCGTTTAAAATCCAGTGCGCGAAAAAAGCCCGCCGCGGTATTTTTACATCCGTGCTAACATCGGCTAAAAGTCCACTGCTGACTGCTGGACATAGGCCTCTCCAATCACACACTATTTACCTGGACCCTCACCTACTATCGATCTAACTGCTACCAATGACCATAATATATACATATACAGTAGTAATCTTCATTGAAGATCATCACTCCACCTAGCCTTTTTTTTTTGTAGGATGGAAATCATCAAATGACCCCTCCCGCTCTGGGTGGAGCGGAAGGGAGTGTCAGACTCTTACTGACTAAAACCCACCCGTGTTCCATCCTTAGCCTTTTATGTTCCGGGCCAGCGGTAACCCTTTCGGACAATCCTGCTGACCGCTCCACCTAGCCTTAGGGCGTATTACGGTGGTAAGACCCTCGCTAAGTAGACTCCTACCTTGCGTTTGGGTCTGTGCTTAGGTATCACTTTATATAACAGAAGTAAGAAATAGTTCCGTAATACGAAAGACTCAAAAGGTGCGTATATTGTGGAAGTTATTTTTAATATTTTCGCAGGCACTACAAAGAGATTTGCACGAAATGGCGCCAGGGCTGCAGGTGCAAGCAGTCAGAGTAACGAAACCAAAGATACCAGAGTCCATCCGCAAGAATTATGAGCTAATGGAAGCAGAGAAGTCGAAACTCCTTATTGCTGCACAACATCAAAAGGTAACTACGAGGAACTTCGCAACCAAAGATTTCATACAAATCATTTATTGGCTTCCCCTTTGAATGAATAAAATTATAACAGTACTTTCTATCCATAGGTTGTTGAAAAAGAAGCGGAAACTGCAAGGCGAAAGGCTGTCATTGAAGCCGAAAAAGAGGCTCAAGTCGCGAAAATACAATACGAACAGAAAATTATGGAGAAAGAATCTTTGCAGAAGATTGAACTCATTGAAGACAGTATACACAAAGCTAAACAGCAAACGAAAGCAGAGGCAGACTATTATCATCTGAAGAAACAGGCGGAGGCTAACAAAATGCTGTTAACAAGAGAGTATTTAGAACTGAAGAGGTACGACGCTCTCGCACGAAACAACAAGATCTACTTCGGCAATGATATCCCCAGCATGTTCCTGCAAGCTACCGTCGGTGACAGTGTTCCTATACCAAATAGTGTCCATGTTGAATGAGTGTTAATTACCTTGAAACACCTGCTAGTCACGGAATAGCGGCAACGAGCCGGCAAGACTGAATATCAGTGATGATGAACCATGAACTTTTTAGCTGCAACGTTTTTGACAAATGTTGTGGTCTGAGGATAAAGGCCCTAGCAGGAGCTTCTTCTACCACATTTGCATCAGTTCCATGATGTTAAATTTGTACAGAATGCTTAACTTTTCATAGTTTTCTGAAATGCTTATCTACTCGCAAGTTGAGGTAAACAAAGATTCTCATAGCAATGCAACAGTAATGCATTTTTGGCGGTCTAAATACTCATATCTACATGCAATACTGTGACAATTTTAAGTACCCCTAATCTCAAAGTACTGTGTGGTTCTTTAAGTGCATAATCATTTAAACATTTTATGAATTGTGATATTTATTAAAAAATACTTATTATATTAATAAATGTTCAAAGACACTATGTAGTAAGAGTGAACAAATTAGGAATTTTGTAAATGTTAATGAAATGCATCACATTGTCTGCACTCAGTTTATTTGACTGACTATTATTTTTGGTATTGAGTTGCCTATGTACAGACACCAGCACACTAAGCTACCCAAATCGGTAAAATTTTCCCAATTAACATTGAACCTAACGCTTTAGCGATTGATAGTAGAAATTTGACAGATTGTAGTAGCTTGATGTGCTGGCATCTGGACATATCTCTTTTAAATGTGTAATAAAAGTGGATATATGTGGAAAAACTTTGATTTTATTCAAAAGTAAACTTAAAATTAAATCAGCTCGACATCTTAGATCTTGTTGAATGCAGCAATATCGACAGACTGGACATAGTCTTCATTGTCCTGGATCTTTTCTGTCAGAAGGTCAACTGAGACCTTGTCGTCTTCAATGACACACATGATCTGCAGTTTGTGGATACCGTACCCAACAGGGACCAATTTGGATGCACCCCAGAGGAGACCGTCCATTTCGATGGAGCGGACGAGTTTCTCCATTTCCTTCATGTCAGTTTCATCATCCCAAGGCTTGACGTCAAGGAGTATAGATGACTTGGCAATAAGGGCAGGTTTCTTAGATTTCTTGGCGGCATAGGCTTGGAGGCGTTCCTCACGAACTCTCGCTGCCTCTGCATCCTGTTAATCAAGAGAATATTTTTTTTAATTTCTAAAGGCATAACAAAATTAAATTATATTCTCTATTCAAAATTGTGCATTATATAAACCAGTGCCTGTGAACAGATGTTGAGATAAATAAAGGTTTATGATTAACACTTTGCAGGACACTTAACGCCCCTCGACGTAATAACAATAAAGCTTCTATTGTGTCTCATTCAGTGTCCTTCCAAGTGTTAAAATGGCAGGGTCAGTGGTTTGCCTTAGGGGTACTAAACTGTAAAGGTGAAAGGTTACTGACCTCTTCCTCATCACCAGAGCCGAATAGATCGACATCGTCGTCGTCGTCGTCGGCGGGCTTAGCGGATACGGGGGCTGTGGTGGTCTTGCCGCCAGCGGTCAGGGGGCTGGCTCCAGCAACCCATGCCTTGCGCTCGCCGGCAGCGTAAGACGCGATCTGGTTGTACCACCGAAGGACATGGGGTAAGTTTGCGCTCGGGGCCTTGCCGACTTGTTCAAACACTTGAACATCGGCTTGAGTTGGTGTCCAACTAAAAATAACCAAGATGATCGATGAATATGGCGAATGAATAATTCACAGCTGGTGGCCAAGGTCAAGTCATTTCGTTCAAGTTAACAGTTGAAGATACGAAAAATGACTAGTTCTTATATACCGGCTTTAAGAATGGTAGGAATGAATTTATAATTTTCTGATTAATGCATTTGAGGTTATAATAAGTTTCTTACAATCTGTGTCAGGTTGACGTGGATCGCAATTTTATGCTATAGAACAACTTACCCGGACACATAACTCTTATCAGCCAAGTATGTGTTCAGCTCGTTGAGGCCTTGTGCGGTTTTTACGTCTCCTACTGCCATTTTTATACAAAAAAACGTATTCTTTTCAAGCAACAACCACACGCCCCGGCACAATGTGAGCGAGAGAAGGAAAGAAAAAGGCTTAAAATTTGACAGTCGTTGAACGAATGAATGAAGGAGTTAGCTATTCTTCATTTTTTATTTACGAGAAACCGGAAAAAATAATCGACTAGTTTAATAACTTTCATAGTTAACAAAACCGTAATTCCGCAGTGAGTATTTGGCTTAACAGATTTTTGACACTGGTGACAGTTCTTGTATCTGTCACATATCTAAAGATTTTCAATACATATTTTTAGGTACGAATTTAACGAAAATACGACGTAAATTACAATAAGTAATTATTTTTATACGTTTTTAAACGTGAATTTATTATAAACCGTGTAGAAAAAGCCTTAGTATTCATTATATTTATTTAGGTTAAGTGTTGATTCTTATGTAATAATAACAGAAGAATTACTTGTATTTGGGGTGTTTTAGAAGGTTTTTCACGTCGTGGTAGTGTCGTACGGTTAACAAGATATTAGGAAAATAGACACCAAGTGCGAACATCTGTGGGAAGTTATCCAATTAGCGTGACATTAGTTGTAAACGTATTGGTGTTTGCTGCAGAAAATGCTGCGCCAGCCGCTATCCAGGGCGCTTACGCTGAGCTCACCGGTGCGTGCTGCACCCCTAGCGGCTCGCTCTTACGCCGCCCAAGTGCAACCAACCCCAGAAACATTCGAAGTCTTCATTGATGACAAACCTGTCCAAGTTTTGCCTGGCACCACTATCTTACAAGTAAGTAATTGATAAATACTGGTCAGGGGTTCTAGTTTGAAATTTACTTTATTACTGATATAATGTCTTAATTATATTGTTCTCTAAAAATAAAGATTATTTCATATTGTTGTGTCAATTATCACATTTTTATTGCAAAACTTTGTCAGAAACTATATACAAATCTGTTTTATGTTAGTTAAATGAATCCAAAGTGTAATAATTATTATAAATACAGGTAAGTTTTGGTCAATAGTAGCTATGCCAATCTGAAAGTAAGAGGTGGTGTGTTGCATGAATCTCAAGCTGGCAGCTCCGTAGGGCTGGCGCGCACGATAGGGCCAGGGCCGAATCGATGGCCCCGGGCGCAGTTGCTTCTCAGTAAATTTAGAGTTTTCATGTAGAACATATTGGAGAGATCATCTGTGATTTTTTTCATAATTTTTTGAGTCTTTTTTTCATAGTCTAGATGTCGAGAACTGTGGAAAGTAAGCCTTTTCTTGCTTTCTTTTGTTTATAAAAAATCTTCCAATTGTTGCTTCTCACTAAATTCAGAGTTTTCGAGTAGGACATATTGGAGAGATCATCTGTGATTTTTTTCATAATTTTCTGAGTCTTTTTTCCATAATCTAGATGTCCCGAACTGTGGAAAGTAAGCCTTTTCTTGCTTTCTTTTGTTTATAAAAAATCTTCCAATTGTTGCTTCTCAGTAAATTTAGAGTTTTCATGTAGAACATATTAAAGAGATCATCTGTGATTTTTTTCATAATTTTCTGAGTCTTTTTTCCATAGTCTAGATGTCCAGAACTGTGGAAAGTGAGCCTTTTCTTGCTTTCTTTTGTTTATAAAAAATCTTCCAATTGTTGCTTCTCAGTAAATTCAGAGTTTTCGAGTAGAACATATTGGAGAGGTCATCTGTGATTTTTTTCATAATTTTCTGAGTCTTTTTTCCATAGTCTAGATGTCCAGAACTGTGGAAAGTGAGCCTTTTCTTGCTTTCTTTTTTTTATAAAAAATCTTCCAATTGTTGCTTCTCAGTAAATTCAGAGTTTTCGAGTAGAACATATTGGAGAGATCATCTGTGATTTTTTTCATAATTTTCCGAGTCTTTTTTCCATAGTCTAGATGTCCAGAACTGTGGAAAGTGAGCCTTTTCTTGCTTTCTTTTGTTTATAAAAAATCTTCCAATTGTTGCTTCTCAGTAAATTCAGAGTTTTCGAGTAGAACATATTGGAGAGATCATCTGTGATTTTTTTCATAATTTTCTGAGTCTTCTTTCCATAGTCTAGATGTCCAGAACTGTGGAAAGTGAGCCTTTTCTTGCTTTCTTTTGTTTATAAAAAATCTTCCAATTGTTGCTTCTCAGTAAATTCAGAGTTTTCGAGTAGACCATATTGGAGAGATCATCTGTGATTTTTTTCTTAATTTTCTGAGTCTTTTTTCCATAGTCTAGATGTCGAGAACCGTGGAAAGTAAGCCTTTTCTTGCTTTCTTTTGTTTATAAAAAATCTTCCAATTGTTGCTTCTCACTAAATTCAGAGTTTTCGAGTAGGACATATTGGAGAGATCATCTGTGATTTTTTTCATAATTTTCCGAGTCTTTTTTCCATAGTCTAGATGTCCAGAACTGTGGAAAGTGAGCCTTTTCTTGCTTTCTTTTGTTTATAAAAAATCTTCCAATTGTTGCTTCTCAGTAAATTCAGAGTTTTCGAGTAGAACATATTGGAGAGATCATCTGTGATTTTTTTCATAATTTTCCGAGTCTTTTTTCCATAGTCTAGATGTCCAGAACTGTGGAAAGTGAGCCTTTTCTTGCTTTCTTTTGTTTATAAAAAATCTTCCAATTGTTGCTTCTCAGTAAATTCAGAGTTTTCGAGTAGAACATATTGGAGAGATCATCTGTGATTTTTTTCATAATTTTCTGAGTCTTTTTTCCATAGTCTAGATGTCCAGAACTGTGGAAAGTGAGCCTTTTCTTGCTTTCTTTTTTTTATAAAAAATCTTCCAATTGTTGCTTCTCAGTAAATTCAGAGTTTTCGAGTAGAACATATTGGAGAGATCATCTGTGATTTTTTTCATAATTTTCCGAGTCTTTTTTCCATAGTCTAGATGTCCAGAACTGTGGAAAGTGAGCCTTTTCTTGCTTTCTTTTGTTTATAAAAAATCTTCCAATTGTTGCTTCTCAGTAAATTCAGAGTTTTCGAGTAGAACATATTGGAGAGATCATCTGTGATTTTTTTTCATAATTTTCTGAGTCTTTTTTCCATAGTCTAGATGTCCAGAACTGTGGAAAGTGAGCCTTTTCTTGCTTTCTTTTTTTTATAAAAAATCTTCCAATTGTTGCTTCTCAGTAAATTCAGAGTTTTCGAGTAGAACATATTGGAGAGATCATCTGTGATTTTTTTCATAATTTTCCGAGTCTTTTTTCCATAGTCTAGATGTCCAGAACTGTGGAAAGTGAGCCTTTTCTTGCTTTCTTTTGTTTATAAAAAATCTTCCAATTGTTGCTTCTCAGTAAATTCAGAGTTTTCGAGTAGAACATATTGGAGAGATCATCTGTGATTTTTTTCATAATTTTCTGAGTCTTTTTTTCATAGTCTAGATGTCCAGAACTGTGGAAAGTAAGCCTTTTCTTGCTTTCTTTTGTTTATAAAAAATCTTCCAATTGTTGCTTCTCAGTAAATTCAGAGTTTTCGAGTAGAACATATTGGAGAGATCATCTGTGATTTTTTTCATAATTTTCTGAGTCTTTTTTCCGTAGTTTAGAGGCAGAGAATTGCGGAAAGTAAGCCTTTCCTTGCTTTCTTTTGTTTATAAAAAATCTACCAATTGTTGCTTCTCAGTAAATTTAGAGTTTTTATGTAGAACATATTGGGTCTTGCTTAAAATCTCTATTTCTAGTAAAGCGCTTACTTTCCACAGTTCTGGACATCTAGACTATGAAAAAAAGACTCAGAAAATTATGAAAAAAATCACAGATGATCTCTCCAATATGTTCTACTCGAAAACTCTGAATTTACTGAGAAGCAACAATTGGAAGATTTTTTATAAACAAAAGAAAGCAAGAAAAGGCTCACTTTCCACAGTTCTGGACATCTAGACTATGGAAAAAAGACTCGGAAAATTATGAAAAAAATCACAGATGATCTCTCCAATATGTTCTACTCGAAAACTCTGAATTTACTGAGAAGCAACAATTGGAAGATTTTTTATAAAAAAAAGAAAGCAAGAAAAGGCTCACTTTCCACAGTTCTGGACATCTAGACTATGGAAAAAAGACTCAGAAAATTATGAAAAAAAATCACAGATGATCTCTCCAATATGTTCTACTCGAAAACTCTGAATTTACTGAGAAGCAACAATTGGAAGATTTTTTATAAACAAAAGAAAGCAAGAAAAGGCTCACTTTCCACAGTTCTGGACATCTAGACTATGGAAAAAAGACTCGGAAAATTATGAAAAAAATCACAGATGATCTCTCCAATATGTTCTACTCGAAAACTCTGAATTTACTGAGAAGCAACAATTGGAAGATTTTTTATAAACAAAAGAAAGCAAGAAAAGGCTCACTTTCCACAGTTCTGGACATCTAGACTATGGAAAGAAGACTCAGAAAATTATGAAAAAAATCACAGATGATCTCTCCAATATGTTCTACTGGAAAACTCTAAATTTACTGAGAAGCAACAATTGGAAGATTTTTTATAAACAAAAGAAAGCAAGAAAAGTCTCACTTTCCACAGTTCTGGACATCTAGACTATGGAAAAAAGACTCGGAAAATTATGAAAAAAATCACAGATGATCTCTCCAATATGTTCTACTCGAAAACTCTGAATTTACTGAGAAGCAACAATTGGAAGATTTTTTATAAAAAAAAGATTTATAAACAAAAGAAAGCAAGGAAAGGCTTACTTTCCGCAGTTCTGGACATCTGGACTATGGAAAAAAGACTCCAAAAATTATGAAAAAAATCACAGATGACCTCTCCAATATGTTCTACTCGAAAACTCTGAATTTACTGAGAAGCAACAATTGGAAGATTTTTTATAAACAAAAGAAAGCAAGAAAAGGCTCACTTTCCACAGTTCTGGACATCTAGACTATGGAAAAAAGACTCAGAAAATTATGAAAAAAATCACAGATGATCTCTTTAATATGTTCTACATGAAAACTCTAAATTTACTGAGAAGCAACAATTGGAAGATTTTTTATAAACAAAAGAAAGCAAGAAAAGGCTTACTTTCCACAGTTCGGGACATCTAGATTATGGAAAAAAGACTCAGAAAATTATGAAAAAAATCACAGATGATCTCTCCAATATGTCCTACTCGAAAACTCTGAATTTAGTGAGAAGCAACAATTGGAAGATTTTTTATAAACAAAAGAAAGCAAGAAAAGGCTTACTTTCCACAGTTCTCGACATCTAGACTATGAAAAAAAGACTCAAAAAATTATGAAAAAAATCACAGATGATCTCTCCAATATGTTCTACATGAAAACTCTAAATTTACTGAGAAGCAACTGCGCCCGGGGCCATCGATTCGGCCCTGGCCCTATCGTGCGCGCCAGCCCTACGGAGCTGCCAGCTTGAGATTCATGTGTGTTGCTGCTTTGTGCAACCTTAGAAAGCACATACTTTCCTGCTTTCAGATTCTCTAACTATGTATTTGTTTTTTATGAAATTTTAACAGACTAGTACACATAGTTATGCTGTTTAGTATTAGTTTATCAATTACAGTGAATCCACTGTGATTGTTAAACTATATTGTCTACTATGTCTGAAAAACTTTTGATGGTTGCTAACATCAAATCTTTCTACCTCTTAAATGGTTGATATAGCTACGATTGACCAAAGATTACCTGTATTTATAAAACAAGGATGGGTCCTTGATAGAGCTCACATTTATTGCAACAATCAACCTTAAATTAATCCATTTATAGTTGGAAGTTGATTGAGGATCAAGGTCTAGAATGAAAAAAAAAGCACTAAATGGATTTGTTACATACCACTTGTTAATCTTAAGCAGTTGGCAAATATAGTTCCTATAGAGATTCATGTTTAAAAAAAATAACTAACTCAACGGCACTACTTGGAAAGTACCTATAACTTTTTACAAAATAAGTCAGTTCAATATTATTTTCACTATTTATGGTATCCAACAAAAGATTTACACAATAGGTGCTGTTCATTTATTACATAAGACAATTTTAACCACTTTCTGACCCCCTCCCCACGTAAGAAAAGATAAGACTTGAATGAACCCCTCCCCCTTTTTAATCTTACGTAAGAAAGACCACGTACATACGTACGTACTACCAAAACTCTTACATATCTACCAAAATTGCAAAGAAAAATAGCAAAAAACTAAAAACTTATAATTTTTGCTTACTTTTGTGATCTGACATATGGACAGTCTAGACCCCTTCCACCCCCACGTAAGAAAAAATAAGACTTGTTTGGACCCCCTCCCCCCTCTAATTGTCTCACATAATAAATGAACAGCCCCATACATGACGAATAAATCATGGGAAGGAACCCTAATGTAATCATGAAAAGATAATTAATAAAACTGCCTGTGTTTTCCTACTGCTGGTCAAATGCCTTGCTTTCATTTTCATAAAAACATAATAAGCTATAATAAAAATCAATATGTGAATGTGAACTTCAAATTAGGTTAAATAATTACTTAATTATTAGAACCATGTTAACTTTAATTTTGATAGAAATCCATTGTTTTTTTTTGTGTATCAGGCAGCAGCTCAAGTAGGAGTAGAGATCCCCCGTTTCTGCTACCATGAGCGTCTTGCCGTCGCCGGTAACTGCCGCATGTGTCTGGTGGAAATCGAGAAGTCCCCCAAACCTGCCGCCGCCTGTGCCATGCCCGTTATGAAGGGAATGAGGGTCAAGACCAACTCAGACCTGACCAGGAAAGCCCGTGAAGGTGTGATGGAGTTCCTTTTGGTCAACCATCCTCTGGATTGCCCCATCTGTGATCAGGGTGGTGAATGTGACTTACAAGATCAGTCCATGGCTTTTGGGTCTGACAGGAGTCGCTTTACTGATATTCATTTCTCTGGCAAGCGGTGAGTATTGATTTCATAAGATTTTATCTTTGATGATGAGGAGTAGTACATCCAAGTGATTAATTGATCTTATAATATAAATGTTGCATGGCATATTTTCTATACAATAACTTTGAAACCACATTTTTTATTCCTCAGATATAAGCTATCTGAAGATTGAAAAGTCGGCCCTATAGTATTGCACTTATAGGCGACATTTTACGGAAACAAAAATCAAGAAAAGATAAATTAAAAAAAAATATCTCTAAAAAACATTAATTTGAAGTGGGCGGTATAGATTTATTTAGTTTTTATTTGCATAGTTTTCTTTAACAAATATCTTCAATTTTATCCATTTGTATGCAACACTCAAGAAACAATACAAAAGCACACTTGCGTCGTTTGAAATCGCTATTATTGTGTGGAGCTGAATGCCTTTATTTTTCATTATTTTATTTTTTCATAACGAAAGTGCTGTCGAAGACAAAGACGTGGGTCCCTTGATCAAGACCATAATGACCCGCTGCATCCACTGCACGCGATGCATCCGGTTCGCGTCCGAGGTGGCTGGCGTTGACGACTTCGGTACCACAGGCAGAGGCTCTGACATGCAGGTGAATTATTAATTAGGTTTGCTAGTAATGAAGAGGTTCTGTCCACGCGCGTAATTATTAATATCGGTCAATATAACCTCATGAAATACATGTTATAGGGGTTTAATAGCATGAATTACACCCATTTTAGGAAAGCAGTCGTGACCCTGTTGTGGCCCCGACTTGAAGAGTTGAAGGTAGGGAAGGGTTGGAGTGTATTTAATTTCATCACCATGATGATGAAGGAAAACATAGCGAGGAAACCAGCATGTCCATGAACCAAAAAAAATCTCTAAGGAGTTGCGTTACTTATTTTAGGACCACTTCCTAAAAGAAGAAGTGCAATGAAGAGTGTAGAGCTGATTCTCAGCCTAATTTAAATGAATGTTGATTGAGTTTTGAACTACTGTAGCTCTTACTTCATTCATTCATTCATTCAGTTATGTTTTTACATAGTGGTGGGAATTTAAATAACGTCACACTACATTCGACGTTTAGATGTTTCTGTAATTTTGTATGAATATCTTTTGTTCCCCCAGGTTGGAACATACGTGGAGAAGATGTTCTTATCTGAGCTGTCGGGCAACATCATAGACCTGTGTCCCGTGGGCGCGCTCACCTCCAAGCCCTACAGCTTTGCTGCACGACCCTGGGAAACCAGGAGGGTAAGTTATTCAATATACAATACAGGGGGTAACAAGACGCAGCACATAGACGTCAACTACGCATTCTGTACATCACACTAAGTAACAACTTGCACAAAATAATTGCTGGGAAACGACTTTTATTTTTGGTGTGAAAAATCGCTCCTGAAGGTAGCGCGTGTTAGCGGAATAAAGTATAATCTATCTTTAAGTATATATATATTACCCCAATAGTTATTTAATATGTGTAATACCTATGAATATGGTATTTAGGGAAAGTATTCTATAAATAAAGCACAGAAAGACAAGACCAAACATTTATTCAATCAAGGCTTGTCAGTAAATAATCAGAAAGCTAGTCGTCCGTTCCAAATCTAGGTCCTCGTGGAGAAGAAGGACAAGAAACTCCACGGAAACAATATTAAAGTATTCTATCAACAATTCCTTATATTGCCACACATTTCTAATATTAGCAATATTGGCCATATTATAACATATACAGAACACCATAGTTATCAGCAATAATCTATATAATAATGTCAATTAACTTACGTGACATCTGGTCGATCTATTCCACATAATAACGTCACTAATACTAATAGACTGAACATCTATAGACCGGAGCTCCGTCCTGGTCAACGTCTCGAACAAGAATCCTCCCTGCCACTCAGAGCTCCCCCTTTTATAGTCGTGAACAAATAACTTTGACGTTTCCATCTACCGTCATTTAAAATATCAACGACATTGAAGGTGGATATCCGTTGGGAATACTTATGATAATAATAACAATATCTATAATTAGTATAATCTATCACGGCCATACTGACAAGTACTTCGCTCTCGAAGTACATTAGGTACCCTTTTTCTAGAATTGTAATTCACTTTTGTTTTGCCAATTATAAACAATATACAACTAACTGTCGTAGAAGTGTATATAATACACGTTATGTTACAATATACATCCTCAGCATCATCATCACCATTATCATCAATAAATCAACGATAATCAAAATATTATCATACTTTATATTCACAAGTGATAGTTGATCAAATCAGTGTTTGAATAAGTTTGTTATCATTTAGTAAATTCAAGAATTAATTTTAACAATCGAGTATAAAATATGAAACATACATTAATATTATAGGTATATCAAGTATTTATTTTTAATAATTAGACACATAATATAAAAATTAAATTTATATATCACGGCCATACCGACAGCCGACAGGTACTTCGCGAAGTACATCAGATACCCTTTTTCTACAATTTGTAATTTACATTTGTTTTGCCAATTAGACGTGTCAAGTCCCCTCCACCCGCTGCTAGTGGGATAGACTTACACCAAGCAAATGACCGACCAGCGCAGACAAATCATATCGGTTACCTCGTCATGCAAGTCCCATTCACCCGCTGCTGGTGAAAGATAGACAAGCACCAAGTAAACGACCGCCCAGCGGATTTTTACCACTTTTTTTTTTTTCATTGCATTTATAAACAAATCTTATGTAGTGAAACCAGTTTCGTAATTCTTATGTCTTTAATATAGTCATAGCATCTAAATGATTTTGACAAGTTATGACTTTTGTTTTTCTTTTTTTTTTTGGAAACAAAATATCTTATTCAAATTAGGTACGTACTTCTACATTGAAACCAAGCTTCGTAAATGTAACAGCCATTAGCCAACAAACGATATTCTGATATTATAATTGTATCAAAATAAATTATCTATCACGGCCAGACTTAAAAGTACTTCGTTCTTGAAGTACCTATGAATCTACAGTCTTATAGAAACGACAGTCTCTGACCAATTCAACAGAATGTTTATACATCGTTTCTTATTTTAGGTGCTCAGAGCCAATAATAACCTCTTTTTTATATTTACTAATATATCTAAATATCTTTGCAACTTCTGCTACTGTAATAGAAAAACGCTGGGTAGGTACATAAACAATTTATCAAATAATAAATTGCTTATCGGTATAATTTACAGTTACCGATATAAAATTGGGATAGCAATGATTTGGCAAACCATTCATATTCAACAGCTTTTGTATCTAAGCAATAACCAGTGAACACGAAAATAATTCGATTTTCTCATCGCTCGGTCAACCTGACAATATTATTGAAAACTATAAATATACATATATGATGTATATATATAACTGGAGATGTCAACCCGATATTGGCTAAAAGTATATACCATTTTGATCTGTGTTATCAAGTAATTTGGAGGGTACATACCATATCATTTAGTATATATTTATTTATATTTTAAACTTACACGACATAACATCATTGACGTGTTAAAGTGTGTACAAACTTATTTAAAAAAATTAAATCATTTATCATTATTTATTATAATCGAAATGTCAACCGTACGAACAACGTGTATTTTGACAGTTAAAAAAAACCACGCCATTGTCATCATCATCTGCCTAGCCTTTTCCCAATTATGTTAGGGTCGGCTTCCAGTCTAACTGGATGCAGCTGAATACCAATATTTTACATGTAATCTATCCGAATAACTGTTATTATTTATTATGCTGTGACTATTGTGACTGTGTGTGCCTATTATCATTCCAACTATTCTCGTTCTTACTGTTTTCTGTGTGTGTTGCTCAATATAACTGAGTACTATTAGCAGACTTGACTTTCATTTCTCTGCCTATTACACACTCCTGATAAGTACTATAAATTAATCACAACTTTTATATTATATTATTACATTTAAAATTCACAATACGTTATAACATAGAATTATTATCTAAAATACCATATCGAATCTATGTCAATTTATCGTTTGAACTTTCTGTTAAACTGAACCAAAAGGATCATAGTAATATATTTGAAAAAAATCCATCATGGGTATTCTGAACGTACTTAGCTCTCCAAATAGAAGTCTCAAGACAACAAAAGGAATGTTTATATATTAGTCTCCGATCTAGGCATGTCTGCCCTCTTATTTATTAAACTTTATGCACAAGTAAAAAACTGTGCAAAGGCGGACTTTAATTCCTTGGGCATTTTCTACCAGTCTACCTTAGGGCTGCACATTAGATACACAAACATCATTAAGACCAACTTGGCTAAGTCCTCCCACCTGCCGCACGTGAGATCTAGACCGACACCAGGCCAGTGACCGACCAGCAGTATTATTTTTATTGCCATCAGTTAAATTTTTCCTTTAACGTTTTATTTCTACTTAACTTGGTTCATTTCACGACCAACGAGGACGAAACGAAAAACGAGGTTAACCTACACTACGTCATCTGGAATCACTAAGTTTCATTTTTGTTCATTATACTACTCTTTGCTATTATTGTATTCTTAAATATTATTTTAAAGCAATGTGCTTTGTTCATTTTTTTTTTAATGTTATAATTGAAAAACCATTTCGAGGAATAGCATTACTGATCATTACGGACTAATTAATTATGAAAAATATTCATATTATGTTGATGTTTTTTGATAAAATACGATTGACCTTCTTTGTCCTTCAAATTACGTCGGCTTTGGCCGTACAGTTTTGTATAGTTACCTCAGAAAATAAAAAGTAAGGGGCAAGTATTGTCTACGATCTATCAAATGTCAAATTATTATAAATGGCAAAAATGTAAACATTCTTGTTTACATCTCTTTACATACATTATTTCACCACTCGCCAATATTTAATATATTGGAAGAGTCATGGAATACAGGAAGTGCTTTGTTCCAACTTGCAGCAATAATAGTAATAATGTCGCCGCGTGTGTCATCATGTGTCATCATCATTCTATTTCTAAGTCACCGCGTCGATTGTTCTAGTGACTACAGAGAGTAGTATATAGTCCTTGGAGGACACTTACTCATAAAAAAACCATTTGTAAATAAATACGCTAAGATAGGATTGGAATATTTTTTTTTAAAAAATAACTATTGGGCCAATCATCAAAATATTCAAATTCTCAATTGCTCTAAATTTTCAAAATATAAAATCTAATGGTTAGAAATTTTGGCCAATCCCCATTGGTTCAATGATTATCACGTAGTTAACATAGTCAAAACATCCTAATTATCGTCTTTTAAAAGTCAAGTGTGAACAAAATGTTACATAATAATATCTAGAAGTATTTCAATACGTAACCTATCAATTTAATCATCGTATCTAATGGAATTTCGTTTTGATCTAAAAGAGCCTCTAAAGGACTTACCGATTCCAGCTACTTTTTATTGCCAGGAAAGGTTCTCGAAGTTCTTACAGCAGGTTGAGGTTCCATAGTTCCAAAGCTCACATAGTAATTAGCAGCACCGCAGCTCCGATTTCAGAGGCGTCATCGGCAGCGCGATATTATGATTATGGTGACAGTGAATTGCGACCCGTCGACCAACGGCTTCCAGAAGATCGTCAAAAGCTCCAATATCGATCATGAAAATAGAAAAATAAAATGTATTAGTAAACTGTTTTAAAAGGCTAGAGAACAATCCCACTTCTGATGTTAGCGGAATAAAGTATAATCTATCTTTAAGTATATATATATTACCCCAATAGTTATTTAATATGTGTAATACCTATGAATATGGTATTTAGGGAAAGTATTCTATAAATAAAGCACAGAAAGACAAGACCAAACATTTATTCAATCAAGGCTTGTCAGTAAATAATCAGAAAGCTAGTCGTCCGTTCCAAATCTAGGTCCTCGTGGAGAAGAAGGACAAGAAACTCCACGGAAACAATATTAAAGTATTCTATCAACAATTCCTTATATTGCCACACATTTCTAATATTAGCAATATTGGCCATATTATAACATATACAGAACACCATAGTTATCAGCAATAATCTATATAATAATGTCAATTAACTTACGTGACATCTGGTCGATCTATTCCACATAATAACGTCACTAATACTAATAGACTGAACATCTATAGACCGGAGCTCCGTCCTGGTCAACGTCTCGAACAAGAATCCTCCCTGCCACTCAGAGCTCCCCCTTTTATAGTCGTGAACAAATAACTTTGACGTTTCCATCTACCGTCATTTAAAATATCAACGACATTGAAGGTGGATATCCGTTGGGAATACTTATGATAATAATAACAATATCTATAATTAGTATAATCTATCACGCGCAATGTAACGCAAGTAAGGTGCAGCGCAGACGACAGACTATCCGTGACGCACTTTTTAGTCTTTGAAAATAGAACCTACCTATGCAATTATATGCAGTAACGCACACGACGCGCAAAAAGTCCGGCGCACAAAAAATCCGTGTAATTCGGGCAGACCGCACCGCGCCGCGCCGCGCCGCTCGGCACAAAAAGTGTGTGAAAAAATTTGAACGTTTGCTTCAACGCGCGCTAACGCAGACGGCGCACACTTTAGTCGGCAATCTGCATTTGCTAGGGGTGGACGTAACGCACGCGATCTATTATCAATATTATCATGGCGCCAGAGGTCGATGTAACGATGTTAATTCAAGAAATACAAAACAGACCAGCAATTTATGATACTTCTAAGGCAGAATATCATGATTTTATATTTATAAAATATTTCATCATTTTATAAAATTTGAAAATTTCCGGACTTGTTTCAGAATTGAATGTTTAGTATGGAACTGTCTCTTCAGTAATCTTTCCGAAAGTATAGGATGTACCCAAAATTCTCTATTTCTTCTTCTTTTCCTGTACTTCATGTACAAAATAATACTTCGCGATCTCTGCACGATTTCCATAGCGTCTACGTCCCTACAGCTCTGCCGACAGAATGATCGAAGATGTGCGTCGTGTGCGTTGAGTCTGTGAAAAATCCGCGACCGACTTTTTGTTTTGCGGACCAGTGTGACCATATTCATTGTTTGTCAACATGTAAGGGCGTGCACCCCGCGCGCTGCCCGCGAACTTCATGTTTGAGTTCGCCGCGCCGTGAAATTTGATTCTTACACATAAGTTTAGTATAGGCCAGTCGAAAACTTTTCCGTGGTAATATTGTTTGATATCTGATAATAATATAAATTGTTTTGTTACAGATTGACTCTGTAGATGTTTTAGACCCTCTGGGTAGCAACATCGTGGTTGCTACGCGAACGAATGAAGTGTTGCGTATTCTCCCGAGAACCAATGAGGTAAGGTCTTCAATATTTATATTACTTACGTGGTAATCTTCCTTACTTTCGACTTTATAATTTTGGTTGACCGTGAAAATAATCTAAAATTAACCTAGGCTTACAGCCGCGGGAGTATTTAAGAAATAAAGCAAAAGAAATAAAGAAACATTTTTTATTCTTCAAAAACAAAAAGCAAACTACAAAAAAGAAAAAAAAAGAAAAAACCACTACTACTACGGTTTTTTAATCTATACTTCTATACTAATATTATAAAGCTGAAGAGTTTGTTTGTTTGTTTGGTTGAACGCGCTTATCTCTGGAACCCAGTCCGATTTGAAAAATTCTTTTTGCATTTGGTAGCCAATTCTTGAGGAAGGCTATAGGCTATTTAACATCACGCTATGACCTTTAGGAGCCGAGCAAAAGGAAAAAAAGTCAGAAAGAACGTTAAGCAAAAACGAAGTAATAGCGCGGGCAGGCGATGCGATGCGACGGGGTGGGTCGGAATAACAAGAAATTTCACGCGGACGAAGTCGCGGGCAGAAGCTAGTACTTGATAATCAGATGCATGAATATGATCCCTCATAAAACTTATCACTAACAGGAGATCAACGAGGAATGGTTATCGGACAAGTCCCGCTTCGCGTGCGACGGACTCAAGCGCCAGCGGCTGGTGACGCCCATGATGACTGACAGCCGCGGGAACCTCACGCCCGTAGACTGGGAGGAAGCCATGGTGGCTGCGGCTAGGGCGCTTAGAGACTGCCCGCCTGGCAAGGTAAGATGTTAACGATACTTAAATTGGAAACTATAGTCTGTTTCGAAATTATCTGATAAAAGTGTAAACAAATGGATTAGAAAACGTACCTGTGGATGCTAATTTGTAGTGTCATTTACAGGTTGAGTGCTTTAATTAGATTTTTTGTATAATTAAACTCAAAATTCTAATTTTAAATCTCCTCAAAGATAATTTTCGTTTGACTTTCGAGGTTAATTTTAAAACAGTAATGCTATCCAAACGATAATGGTTGGAAAAAGTGGTGAGTTATTAAGTTGAAACCTTTTAAATACCGATGAAGATGTTACTAATTCCTTTTGGTGAGTGATTGCGTATGAGTTTTAGTTTTTGTTGCAACTATTCTTTCTAAGACCATATTATTTTCTCTTTATCAACAGTTACTGGCCGTTGCCGGTGACTTAGCCGACGCAGAGTCCTTGGTGGCTCTCAAAGACCTGGTGAACCGTCTGGGCTCAGAGAACACGTGCACCGAGCAATACTTTCCGCTAGAGGGCTCCGGCATCGATCTGCGCTCCTCATACCTCTGCAACACTAAAATCGCCAGTGAGTTTGAAACTGTAATAGTATTTTTTTTATGTATGTACACAGTTTTCTCTTTGATACTGGACCGATTTACGTGATTCTTGAGAGTTGTATTCTAATTTTGTAAATACATATGTGTTATTGTCGCGAATCATATTTTGATCAACAAACAA
The DNA here is from genome assembly GCA_927399505.1 of Luperina testacea. Classification (NCBI taxonomy): domain Eukaryota; kingdom Metazoa; phylum Arthropoda; class Insecta; order Lepidoptera; family Noctuidae; genus Luperina; species Luperina testacea. Next base: position 5,607,236 of record OV656774.1, read on the forward strand.
ACTGACACTGACCTGCAAATTGCAAAAAACTTATATAAATGATTTATCCGGCTACCATAACGCACCCTCTTTTAACATAGTATTACTTCTTCAGATGTGGAGGATGCTGACTTCGTGCTTCTGATTGGCACCAACACTCGCTTCGAGGCGCCGCTACTGAACGCGCGCATCCGCAAGGCCTTCATACATAAGGACACTGATGTCGCGCTCATAGGGCCTAAAGTAGACCTTACATATGAGTACATCGTAAGTAAATTGCATCTATTTTCTGGAACGAAGTTCCTTGACACGGCCTGCGGTAGAAGTTGACTGGTAGAAATCGTCATGTAAGGAAAAAGCGTTATGCCCCCTCCATGCTATATTCTCTTTCTGTCTCTTTCTACTATGTACGAGACTATTATATACATAAATGTCTGCCTGCGAGTATCGCGTAAGAAACTTCGTTCCTAACCGCACACGTTTTTCTATTACTATTATTTTATTCTGTAGCTAAGTCTAGCCTTCTTTTTTAGAATTGTGATTAATTTAACGCTCACTCCCAACTCTTTACGTCTGGGCGTATCATACGCCAAGTTTCGCTATTAGTATAATTTATTTTTCTTTGCCATTGGCAATGCATTGTGATCACAGAAATATACTGCCTTTATATATATTTTTTATTCAACCAGTACTGATCCTTTGCCGGCGGTCTTACACGGAAAAAAATACGGCCTAATTTTCAATCTGTGCTATGTTTTTTCACACAGCACGTAGGCGACTCAGCATCTGCCATCAAGGACCTCGCCAGCGGTTCATCATCGCACGAAGTCATGAAGCGCCTGGAATCTGCTCAGCGACCAGTAGTCATCTTAGGAGCTGACCAGCTAAAGACGCCAGAAGGTGCCGCCGTACTTGCGTACACGCAAGAGTTAGCGCTGCGTCTGCAGGACAAGCTACAGGATAAGAGCTGGAAGGTAGGTTGTGAAGTAGTGATGTTGGTGCCAGATTAGGTGCTTATATTTGAAAACTTAATAACAACTAAGAAGACACTAGATCGAAACTGGATCAATATGCTGGTCTCTTGTGTTTTCAATAGAAATCATTGATGTTAAATTAAAATAGCCGTAGTATTACAAAATTGTCACGTAATTGAGCTGCGAGTTCAGTTTTCACTTTTCATCATAGTCAATTCATGACAACAATTGAATAAGACATTGGTTTCATTTGGATATTACAATTAATAATAATCATCTTACAGGTGTTAAACGTCCTACAACGCACTGCATCTCAAGTGGCAGCTCTCGACATCGGCTACCAGCCCGGCGTGGGCCAGCGCCTGCAGGCGGGCCCGCAGGTGCTGTACCTGCTGGGAGCCGACTCCGGGGTCGTGTCTCGGGACCAGCTGCCCAAGGGCGCTACTGTCATCTACCAAGGTGGAAGACGGACCTTTTAACTTCTTATGAGGCCATTGTAGGATTAAGCTGATTTGCAGGCCTTTTCTGACTATTCACTTATTTTCTTTAGAAGACATTAGTTACACCTAGTTGCAAGTCTTTACTTATCACACTAATATTATAAAGGTGAAAGTTTGTGTGTGTGTGTTTATATGTTTGTTACTTCTTCACGCTCAGACGGCTGGACCAATTTTGATAAAATTTTGTATGTAGGTAGCTGACATCCTGGATTAACATATACCTAGGCTACTTTATATCCCGATATTCCCACGAGATCGGCATTTACGCGGGTGAAACCGCGGGGTGCAGCTAGTAAAATATATAAAATAGTGTGAAAGGAACAACAAATCACTGCCCACAAAAAAAGTGGAAAGCGCCTATCAGCAAGCGTAGTGTGGGCCCGCAACCGATAACCTCAAAAAGGTAGCTGGGACAGGCTGGACGTGGAGGACAGGGTATTGTAGCGCAAAAACACAAAAGTTAAAACTTATAGGATCTGACGCCTGAAGGGCGTTTTCCGTTGAGAGGGAAATACCGTATTGGCCCGCGAATATTTGTACATACATTGAAGGAAAAAACCCTTGTACAGACGCCAGCACATCAAGTTACTACAATCTGTCAAATTTCTTTAATAGATTTTCGACTTTATCGCTGAAGCATAAGGTTCATAGTTGATTGGGAAAATTTGACAGTTTCGGGTAGCTTGATGTGCTGGCGTCTGTACAATCAGTTCATCTTGTGCAAGTTAGTAGGGAGGTAGTTGCCTTCTCTCCTCTGTGGTTTACAAAACCTTCGTGCTTAAGGTAAACCTTTAACATCGAAATTGTCTGTTGTAAGTTTAATTGTCTGTTGGTCATAGTAATAATTAGAAGTTTTCCCTCAGGTCACCACGGCGACGCAGGCGCAGCGATGGCCGACATAGTCCTCCCGGGCGCGGCCTACACAGAGAAGCGCGCCACGTACGTCAACGCGGAGGGGCGCGCGCAACAGACGCTCGTGGCCGTCACGCCGCCCGGAAAGGCGCGCGAGGACTGGAAGATCATCAGGTTAAGACGCATATTCATTTTCCATATGAACAAGTAACAATTTGCACTTATCCTAAGCTACATTAACACCAACAATTCGCACTAGTGTGAGTACTAGTCCGCACCCATAATTAAGGCACGTTATGAGGTAAGCGATTCGCCTTTCAAAGATTTTGAGAGATAGTTTTAACTCAACATCATAAACTCAACACAATAATTTATTATCAGGGCCGTCTTTAACCTATTGGAGGCCCTGGGCACATAAGGATCACGGGGCCCCTGTGTAGTTAAGAGACAATAAGAGAAGCATACTAATATTTCATAACTGGGGGCTAGAAAGTTATTGTAAATCGCACTGCAAATCACTTATTTTGTCATTGAATCGGGTACTAATAATGCATATAATGGAACGGCGGCTGCAAAGAATGTTTTTTTTATGAGAGCAGGCCGGGGCCCCCGAAGATCGCAGGGCCCTGGGCACTTGCCCAGAGTGCCCAATGGAAAAGAGCGGCCTGTTTATTATGGGTGCCCGATGACAATAATGCTTCTCCACCTCACACCGAATTCCGGGTCTTAATAAGTTTTATCTCGCAGTATATCTGCTATTTACATTGGTTAATTGCCGATACGTTTGAAACTTGAGAAACGACATATTTTGTCATAATCTAAATTAAGTCCCAAACTGCCGTATGTTTGGGACATCATTATATTATGAAAAATGTAAGTACGTACTTTATAAAAGTTCCATAGCACAAACACCGTACGATTGCTCTCCGAAAACGCATGCGTTGACTGACTGTAATAAAGTGAATATGCATTGGTAGTCTTCGGTATATAATTATAATACTATCATTCGCCGCCAAGCCCAAGATAAGTACTTATAAAATGCAATAACCATGAGATATTGCATTTTATAACTTCAATATCTAAGTACTTTACTTTAATGGCTGCCAACTTCAAACTTACCTTTCATTTTTATGCTTATTTTAAAAAACATATTGTCTTGTTCGCAGAGCTCTATCTGAAGTAGTAGGCCAGCGTCTTCCGTACGACACTCTAGACGAGGTGCGCGACCGTCTCAGCCAGATTAGTCCCGCGCTGGTCACGTACGGCGATGTTCAGGACAACAATTACTTCGCGCAGGCCAGGTCCCTTGCACAGGTACATGATATGTCATTTTACTATTAAATTTTGGGGTTTCTAAAAAAATAGTCATTTGCATTACCGTTACGGCTTCGATTCGGGTCATATTCGGCATACGGTTTAGCCCTTCTAACAAAAAATGCTTTCAAGCTGTTTTTAGCAGAGCATCTGTGAAACTTAGAGAAAAAGTGAGAGGTACTTATTTTTGGTGAGTCCTAAAAAAAAGTACGTGGCTTTTGCTAAGGCCTCTAAAAGTGGTCTAACATCGATCTCGGTTGATGTTCATCGATTCCTAAGTTTATAAATTAAAATAAACACTGTTTTTGACCTCACATGGTGGGTCGAAAAACCGTTTATGGCATACAGACATTGTGATGACGAAAGTTCGTCAGATTTCGAACACCAATATATATTATATTTCACAAAAGCGCGTATCATTGCATTTTATACCTTGTAACAATGCCATAAGAGTCACATGATGCGCGCTCGTTAGTGGCAGTCTATAATTAAGTAACAAAAACAATTGTATCCACAGAGCCTTCAAAAGCCAGTATCGGGTAAGGTAGACGTCCAGCTGAAGACATTAGAAGACTTCTTCATGACAGATACGATCAGCCGCGCATCGCCCACAATGGCCAAGTGTGTACAGGCCGTGATCAAGCAGAAGCAGTCCAAGTACTAAACCACAGACAACCTAGGAGTATGACACACGAATCTTTGATAAAAACTCTTTTTTTAAAATAAGAGGCTAATATCTTCTCTCTATACTTCCGGTAATCACCTTATTCATATAAAAATACGTACTTAGATATGCTTATTTGGATTTACAGGGATTTTGTGTGTTGTACAATTTAATTAAGGATATATTCCTAGCTTTTTCCGCTTGAGTTTTGTCTACTAACGCCGTTTCTGGTATTGGTATAGTTTGAAACAAATTATACATTTTGGACGGCTGTTTGTGCGGAAAACTCAAGCGTTGAAAGTTGTTTTTAGGGTAATTAAAAAATTTATATTATGCCTTTATACAATCATTTTTACGAAGGAAATACTACAGAAATGCGGCTGCGTGGTCGATAGTCCAGTTACCTCCGTACCTCATAAATATTATTAATGGCAAGAAGACTGGACCACGCCTGTACATTGTGATTTCTAGCTATTTATTTTGTTATTTAATAATAGATAAGCTTAACAGTGTTGCAACAAGTATAAAAATTCAATATTTTAAATTATTCATGGTACTCATTAGATGGATTGAAGAAATTAAACAGCACGTAACTTATGAATGTAAGGACAGATATTTTGTATATAGTAATGTTTGTAGTATAAAATAAAACGTAGTATAATGATTGTCGAAATTGTTTTTTATTTCATTCAAAACCTTCAAAATTTCAAATAATAATTAAAATAGTTTTTTTCATTTGTAGTTGGTTATATTAAGGGTAGTTTCATCCAACGCGTTGTGTTTTCTATATTCCTGCAATAAGTAGTTACGAATTAGTCCTGATGATGGCTTCCAAGAAGACAGCCTGACCAGTTGGTCTGTTGTCTGTTGTTCCATTCTGTATTAAGATGCCGCTGATTGAAGAACGTTTATACGTTGCCTACGTGTAAACACTTGTAACGAACTAGAAAGTCATAGTGAGTCTCTTAAAATACTTTTATTATGTCAAAGTAAAATAATTTATTTTAAGTAGTCCATTAAAAGACATTTGAACGTCAAAATTTTGAAGATAAAAAAAAATGTATGTTAGTTGCTCCTTCCAAAAGGTAGTTTCGTATGGACAACAATGGGTAAGAGACTCCAAAGAGATCACACGTCAGTCGCCTGTATTCTTCTTAGTGTGTCGATGGCAAAAAGTTCAAACATCTGTGGCCCAAAATTCGGCTGCGCGAACTCCACTCACTGGTGCAGTAAATAGATTATTAACTGCACAGGTGACAGGGCATGCGGCGCAGGGCGGAAGGCAGCCTGTATTTAAAAGTAAAATTAATTAATTATAAATTAATCTAAGATGCTAACATCAACAACTTTCCTCGCCGGCATCTTGTACTTGCACTCGCTTAGCGTTTTGTCTGCGTTCCTCATGAACAGCACGTGTATTTGTTCCACACCGGTCCATGGCGACGGCTCCTCCTCGCGACGTTTCAATGCTGCCAACAACTTGTTGCATGGACCAAAATACGGTGGAGTTGTTTCTGTTAAACATAAGATCACGACTGTATTCCCCGATGAATAAAACTGGGGCGTAGAGTGTAGGTAGACACATTTAGTCAGTTATAGTGTTCAATTCAAATTCAAAATATTTTATTTCACATAAACTTACATGGGCTCAAACAAACTGCAGACTGCTACTTACAATATTCAAATAAAAACACATAAAAAGACTGCTTGCGTGGACCGAGAACTGAACCCTGCAGGATCCCAAGCGTAACAGTCTCGCTTTGGTCCTTGGCTCAATGAGGCTGTCTTCAATTTACCAATTATTGTTTTGAACTTGTCAGAGACAATAGACCAGTGCATACGAAATTAAACCTTGCCCAGATAAGCCTGAATTAGCAACACATTTTGTCCATGACTCCACATACTCCTTGTTGCATCCCACTGCACGTACGAAAAATTAGTAGGTATCCTAGCGCGATTCGATGTTACCTGTGTCAACATTATACCTACCGTTACTTTCAGGCTTAGTTTCAACTCGTGCTTTTCTCACAATACGTGGTTTTTCAGATTTAGTAATAAGGCACTGTCGATCACAGAAGCATTTGTTGCTGCATTGTCTTTGACTCACGTATTCAGCCATCGATTTGTTGACCTGTGCTATCGTGATTTTCTTATTACGATCTTGTATTGTTTTTTCTTTGGCTTTTTGCGCTCTTTTGGCAGCTCTAGAAATTATTAGGAGTTCAGAATATATTTTATAGTTAATCATCAATTTTCTAACTACTGTCGAATCTAAGGCTCTTAGGGCATCCGAATTTAACCAGGTTTCAAATCAAAAGTCATTTATTCAAACTAAGCTGAGCATACGCACTTTTCGAACGTCAAAATTACATAAGATAGTCCCCGAAAACGCCCGCCCTTCACCACTTCCTAGTGCTTCAGCTGGGAAGATGTGGCGTAACAAATTCCCCAGCAGCACAGCTGTCTGTTTAGTTAGAAAAACTTGACTCTATACAGTATGTAAAATTATATAAATTCGCAATGTAAAATATTAAAAGCATTTTGACCGCCACGTCAAAAAAACAAAAACTTACCTAGAAAAGTCTGTCATGTAGTCGTGAGTCTGACCGTGGCGTGCTGGGCACATTTTGGTTTGTCATCTATACATGACTGTGGCGGTCAAAAGGTTAATATAATTTAGAATATTATCCGACCAATGGACTGGTAGATGTGTTGGACTAAGACTGTAATCTGATGATGGTGGTTGGGTGCCAATTGCTTCGTTGTTGATACACTGTTTTTGACGATACGTAAGTCTTACGAATGACATTTATTTACCTCTCTTCCCCTTTCTTACTACTTTTTTCAATAAATTCTTCATAGTATTTCTTTTCTTCTTCTTGAAATTTCTTGACTACATCAAAGGTGTTTACTACTGCTGAATTTGTGCTTTCTTTGTATAGCTACCCAGTAGTACCGAGAAATAATGATTAAAAATAAATAATTAATAGAATTATTTATTTAAAAATATTTGTGGAGGCTAAAAGTTCTTATATGGATTCAAATTTTCTTATGTGGATAAGATACTAGGTGCTGATAATATAAGGGCTTAGTGATATACAGATTTATCAGCAGTATTAAATCCTGGCATGCTTGGGTCAAATAGCCAGAAATGATAGAATGCATTAGATTGTGGAGATCGCGTATCGGCAAGTGTAGCGTGGGACGCCCCACAACTAGATGGACCAGCGACCATAAGAAAGTGGCTGGGTCAGATTGGATGCGGAAGGCAGGGTGTCGTGGCGCAGCCTGAGAGGCTGACCAGCAGTCGACTGCGATAGGTTGAGTTAATTGATTAGATTGTGATAATGTTCAATGTTGTCTACAACTCACCCGCAGATGTACCTTTCGAATTTTACAATACAATTCTTCTTGTTCTTTGCGACACTTTTCTATTTTCTCATAATACTCTGCTTCCCACTTAGCTCGTTCTTCTTTCGTCTTTTTGTGTTCAGCTGTATATTGTTCTACAGCTTGCTTTTCTAAGAGTTTTATGGTGTCCTGGATGATGTATCAATATAAGTAAATTAGCAAAGCTACCCAATAGCGATTAGGATGGTCAGAAATTGACTACCCCTAAGTTAGACGTTAGACTCTCTAAATGTTGTCTAAGTGGGAATCGTAATTTCCTGAAAGCGTTGTACGTACTTCTAATATACCGTTGACTACTGAGTGTAAAGGCTTCTTTCACAAGACACAGATAATAACGTTACGATTTCTTAAGGGCAAGATGCATGAACCGCACTTTGACTTTGCTAAGTAAGCGTCGCATACAAATATGAACCTTATTTTTATGGATATGTTGTTCCTATTCGTATAATAACGTGACCAACCAAAGAATACGAACCTTAATGTCGTACAAATAAAGTTCTTATTCGTATGAGACGCTTTAAAGGAGGAGGCGCTAAGGACTTATTTATACTCTTATTTATAAATTAAAGGAGTTATTGCTAATGCTTGGTGTCTTTACTTCCGCATCCTGTTCACGGTCGAGAAGATACTTCATGAGCTGTGCATCTGTGAGGTCTGCTAACCTTTCTTCTTCTTTTGCCTTAGCTTCTTCTTCTTTTTTCGTTTCATACCTTAAAAGTACGATTAACTTAGCAATTGTTTTGATAGCGGTCCTTTATACTTACGGATTTGTTCAGTTCAGGCGGGTTCCCTGATCTCGTCCATCTTTTGTGAACACACATCACGTACATAGGTATTTGGATTGTGACGATACAAAACCAATACATGACAACGTATGCGAGCCAGTGATTTAACAAGATTCAAAATTATTTACAAAATACTTACATTTCTTTATTCTGTCTTGCGTTTTTTATCCTTCTACATTTCTGTAGGTCCTTCAAAGCGGTTTCATTTTTATCCAAGTTGAAGGTACAGAACGTCACTGCTTTTGGCTTCTTCCGTTCTTCCTCAGCTTCTTTGTCTTTTATTTCTTTTAAAAATTCTATTTGAGCATCTCTTTCTTCGATTGTTTTTGATTCATGAAGGGCACTAAACAATGTTTCGAGTGTATAAGTAGTCGTAGCTGGGAATGTTTTCGTGTCTGCGTACTGTTACTAACTCACTGCCAGAAGTGCGAATGAATGTTTACTTTGACTTTTCAGACCTAGTTTGAAGGTCACACAGACAGTACTGGGCAAAGATAGGGAGATCTGTATGCCCCTACAGCTATTGGTGCTCCTACCTCCTCTTTATCTCTTTGTCTTTGTTTTGTTTGTGTCTTTGTCTTTGTTTGTCCTCTTTGTCTTTGTCTCTTTGTCTTTGTTCGAGATAGCGGCTGAAGGTTCATAACTAAATTACTTATTAGGTTTCGTTTTTCTTTTATTTTCCTTTCATCACGTTGTAATGTTATTCATACTACCTTACCTTATGAGTTTTGTGCCATAACAGCTTCTATCAAAGATCTTTTGTTTCGCCATTTGGATGGCTTCTGCGTTCTTTATACGGACTTTCTTTTTTGAGAACGCCTCGACTGCAGCTATTTCTTCAGCGCGTTGTTGTTCTCTTTGCTTTTCCTTAAGCGCTACACACCCCTGAATGTTACAAAAATAGAGAAATGATTGTGGTGATTAAGATATGAAAACTCTGCTTGTGGCTAGAATATAAACTGGCAACTATGTTTAATGTTATGATAAAATCTTGGCTGATATCATAATGTGTGTTATCGATATAAATTGCATTTCGGTCAAAATTTTTTTTTTTTCCGGCGCACATAAGGGTTTTTTGCTGATCTAGTCGGCCAAAAATCAATTTATAAGAAGTTGTCGCAGATAAAAAAAAACTGGTTCTTATAGTTCTCGAATGACTAGAGAACAATAGCCAACCCGTCCCGGTCTCTTATCGGATGCCCCTGGGCTCTTGTTTTGTCGCAAATTAATCATCGCTTCAACTGCACGTATCTTATGCGTTTCCTAAGTGTGATAGTATCTGACAAAAAGTTAAATATTTTCGTGACTACTAATTTCTTTCGAAATATTATTATGGATATGAATCAAGAAGGTAAGAATGCATATTGTTAAAATATGATATTGTATTTTTATAAAAAGGATGTTGCTATTTGACGTTCGAAAATATAATTTAAAATTCTCAAAATTTCTAATCCAATTTTAAGTTTAAAAAGGTTTTTGTTGTATTTCCGGTTTCTTCCCGGTTATAATGTTAATTGATAACGACAGGTTATAGTTTATATAAAATTATTATGGCCTAAGTAGCCGTTCATACCCGCACCCTTTTTTACCAGAGGTGACAGACCAAAAAAAAAAAAAAAAACTTTATTTGGAATTTACACTATATTACCTTCGTAATTATTTGGTTTCAGGGTCACCTGTTCACTCAGGTGTTAGCGTAGATCACTTTTTAATAAAATGAAAGAGCAAAATTTGCCTAATTTTGAAGAAAAATTAAATTACTTGGAAAATTGGATTTTATCCAGCAAAAAATATTCCGAAGATTAATTAAAAGCATTGAAGCACAAGTTTTCGCATATTAAGTCGGAATTTAAACAAAGGTGGAAAAAAGCTGATAAAACGGAAGCCAGATTTCTTCGTAATAATGACGAATGTCGAAAAAAACTTTCGAAATACCGAGAGCGCAGCCTAAAAGTGCAGGTCGACCATCAAAACCATTTAATGAGCTAAGCGAAAGAAGTAAAAGGAAAACTGAAACCTTACGTATTACAGCGGATAATGATGTGTTGATACATGCTATGTAATGCTGCCACACAGACCGCGTCAACAATGAGGTGCTACATTTGTGGAGCATCATCGAAAGAATTCAACAATTTAACTATCAAAAAAGTTCAGACTATCAGAAAATTCAGATTTTGATTTGGAGGAGGGTTCTGGAGGCACTGAAAGTGATAAGGATGATGAAGAACCATGGAACTCATCATCATTATAATTACATCAATTTTATAACATTTTGTTTAAGAAAATAATAAACATGGAAGTTATAAATTACTAAAATATATTTTTATTATATTTTTCCCAATATTTTTAGTCATTATTCATTAAAAAAGAAAATTATAGCTTATAGTTAACCAGGGCAACTTCCTGGAGTAAAAAAACTAAATAAATAATTTTGACCGGCTAGATCAGCAAAAAACCCCTATGTGCGGCGATTAGATATTGCACATCGACCTATTCGATCCTATCGATTTTATACAAAGAATAAAAATAATTATCAAAAGAAGCAAATCATAATTGTTTTAACAGCTCCTAATAGATACCGGGCTGTTTGTATTTCGTGCGACAGAGATAACGCTCTACGAAGCCGAAATTAGCCGATTGTCTCTTTCCAAAGGTCGATGTGCAATATTTATAGCCGGGTACTGTACTACCTATAATTTGCGAGAATGCTCAGTGCTGACTGCGAAAGGCCTACTATAGTGATAGGTACGATCAATCAGATCAATGATTAAATAATCTTCAACAGTAAGTATTCTACGAACCTATTCAATATATTAGTTTACTAGCTGCGCCCCGTGGTTTCCCCCGTATAAGTCTCGATCCCGTGGGAATATCGATATAAAAAGTAACGTATGTGCAGCTTATAAAGTAATTTGTGTGCCAAAGTTCATTCAAATCCGGCATTTCAGCCGTTTTTGCGTGATTGAGTAATAAACATCCAAACATACAAACTTTCAGATTTATAACGCAAGCATTAGTAGATTATTAACCAAGGGGATAAAGCAGTGTCTTCTGTCGCGGGTGACGATTTAAATCGCGAGCGTAACGAAGGACTCGAGGTTTACTCCCGAGCGTAGCGAGGGTGTTAAAAACTTAAATCACGAGCGAAGCGAGGGATTTAAGACGAGTCCTGAGTGTAGCGAGGGATTTAAGTTCACCCAAGACTGAGACAGCTTTATCACCGAGGAAAATACTCTACTTTTCGTACCATTTGCGAAAAAATTAACACAATAATAATATGAGATAAGCATTTATTAAAAATAATGACAATTAAAAGTAAAAGACAAGAAGTACTGATTCTGAAATTGATAGGCCTTTCGCACTTCTCCACGTTGAAAATTCTTCATAAGTTTTTAAATAATTTTCCTTGGATTTTGTTGGAAGCAAATTATTTATAATTGCGGCAGCATTTGCACTGATGGAATCCGACAATTCATTGTCACTGGCGCTTTGATTTAACATCGTAACGTATTTTTAGAACATTAACTTATTTATAAAAATAAATTAAAATAAACCTAACGTTTATGTATTTGAAGAAAACAAAAACGCGGCAAATTCCTAGACTAATATTTTTTTGTCGGAAAAGCAAAGGCATCAAGCTCATACGGCCTCGTCGGTTTTCGTAATTTTATTTAATAATCATAACTGCATAATAAATGCGTATTCCTTTTTCAAAAAGATGTATAATGCTTTATATACAAACTCAATGATGTAAACACAGATGTAGTTCAGTATAAATTTCGGTAAGTATTCCAAATTTAAATCACATTCTCCCCCTAGAGGATGAATGAAATTCAGTACAATTTTCTTTCCCTGTTTTTAACAGATTAAAAATAACTATTGTTATGTTCGCTTTTTGTGGCATAGAATGTCACTTTTTTGAGCAAGTGGTACGAAAAATACATTTGTAGTAGTAGGTTAACAATCATACTTGTACAGTATCCGGCCAAGTTTTCATCCATTCCTGCGACTTCTCTATCATAGCTTTCAAGTATTCATTCTCCTGTTGTGAAGGTTTCTCTGGAACGCTGGCTTGCTTCTCCAGTCTGTCCCATTCGCTTCTATGAAATATTACCGTGCTTGGACCACCTTTGGGATTTTTATAAAAGTATATGTTTGATTGCGTCATGTCTAAAATTAAAGCTTTTGAAATCTATGGAGCTCCGACGTTATTTTCTTATTTCAATTTGCAGGTTGTAGCTAGAACGATCGTTCTAGCTACAACCTGCCGTATCGTATTCGTAATCCGTACCATATTCGTATTCGTAATGGATCGATCCATTACGAATACGAATATGGTACGGATCTTCGGTACCTATGTTCCTATAGTAGCTATGGTTAATCTTTTGTTACCTTAGTAAGGTTTTTTACTCTATGGTAATAGCGACCCCCGTAAGTAGTACCTACCAAGACCTTAGTCACAGTTTAATTTAATTGTACTGTGCCTTAGTTATGATTGTACCCTTTGTACAGTTTCTATATTTATGTCTGTAATTTATATGGTGTACATAATAAAGAGTATTCTATTCTATTGTAGCCGGTAACTAATTGACTAAGCCTACCCTCTAACGCTTCAATAGCTTGATTCTTATTAATTCTGGTTGCAGTTACGGATAAGCTGTGCCTACCTATATTTAGAGACTCTCTTTCAAACTATGATTTCAGGCCTTATCCTTTATTTTATTCCTCGATAAAAGTTATCTGGCGATGGAATAATCAGCCTTAAATAAATTAAACGTTTGATAATTAGATATTTACTAAGTAGAACATAAATTCTAAGCTACTTATCAGCTTGAAAGTTCACGGAACTCGATTGTCTTGTTTAAGATAAGTCCAACCTTTTAGGTCAAATGGACACTGGATTGGAACTTACGCAACCCCCCTATTCTGATCAATTTTCTTTGTGGTTTCCTCCTTAAAAAGGGGGCATACCGTTACTTTGCAACGAGTGTCCAATTATCCACGCAAAGCAACAGCGACTTAATTTCGGTTTTTCCGCAAATATTTGTTTCCCAATTTATGTTGCGGTCTGTAGCATATTCTGTCTTTAAGCGAATCTGACCTAACGCGAATCAGGCGTAAAGCGAATCATTCTATCCTTATGCTAACAAAGGGTTTTAAATAAAATGAGTAGGTAGGTAAAGAGCACGTGTATAACACTTAATGCTAGATAGGAAAATCGGCTATAAATCTATGGGTAGGTACTTAAAGAAACAGACCTCATATAAATAATTAGGTACTATGGGTACACCACGGGTACATTCGTACAGACAAACCACAATCTCATTTAGGCCGACATCAAATACCTATACTCTTCATGTGGTTATCTCGGTAAACATTTAGCTCTTTGATATAAAGTTTTATTTCGCGTCGGATAGCGTTAATTATATTAAATAACAGCCATGCCATGTAGTGGGATAGGAAATTGAGCGGAGCGGAGCGGAGCGGAGCGGAGCGGAGCGGTGGTCGGGCGCCATTTGAACCACCGTGTTGGGCTCATTCGTCAATGTCACCCCACAACGCTGTTTGCAGTATATTTTTGCATAAAAATAACTTATACAGCACTAGGAAATGCTGTGAAAATGATAAATTGTTCAGTCCCTGTGTGCGGGAAATGTGAATAAGATGTAAAATCTTGTACGTAATATATTAAAACATGATATTTTGTTGTTCAGTTATTGGTAGTTAAGATTTAACGGGACCATAAATTACTTAAGCTTAACGTTTATGTTTACTTCACGGTATCTTACCTACAGGGTAAATGATATTCTAAGATTTATTTAATACTTATTGGTTGTATTCCGGAGACTGCTAAGACCATAAGAACAGCATGGACATTATCATTTACAATTCTATCAACGATTTTGTTTCAAATATTAGTGTCGCCCATGCAGCATCGTAACGACCACAAAGCAACCTAAATCCCATTTATTCCATATTCAAATTGTTTCTTTACGTCCATGCAAGTCATAAAAGCTGTACACGTGTCGATATCAGTAAAGGATGATTTCCACTAAACGGCTCGTATCGCATCGGATTGGAAAGGATACGAACGGATGCGGCGACAGCCGATCGCGTCCGGCAGGATGTCGACGCATACGATCGGCTCCGTCGGCGTCGCTTGCGAACGTACCTATCCGTTTCTGCGCCTAGTCAAATAGTTTCATTCTTACCGTGTGACGTGTTGTAATTTTTGAAAATGGTTGAAGTTGACATAGTATTGTTGGCTATTGCATTAGAAGTAGAAGAAAACAATCATAAAACACAGAAGAGGAATAGAAAAATTTGGAAGACAGCCGAAAGGATTCGATCGGATACGACGACAGGCGTACGGAGCTGGGAGCTTACTCTCCAAACTAATTTTAATTTCAATGAGATGCCAATATGATTCTAATGTTAATGTTACAGTCACGTGATTCGGTACTCTTGAAAACAATATTGTCAACAATTACCCCACGCCAAGCCCGAACCCAATTCCAATTAGTTCTCCAAAATGGACACCCAATCTAAAAATCATTTGGCGCTAGCATCGAACTAAAGAGTACGAAACGTCACAATTCCAATGTCGATCTATCGGAATTAAATTGAAGAGTAAGCACCCTGATCGCGCGTCGCAGCATACTTTTGGCTCCGATCGCGGTCAAGCTGCTGTGCGCGTCTTGGTAATATAGACTTTAAATACTGTGTACAAGATTTAATAACGTTTAAAGATTGTAAAATCCGTTCCGATCCGATGCGGTGCGAGCCCTTTGAATCATCCTTTACACGATTGTAGAAACGCGTCGAGTGGGACAAATAGACGACAACTAAACAAAACGCTCGCCCCTTGCGATTCGAAGTTCCGACACATGTGAGCTTTGCCCGCTTTGTAACTGTCCTAACTTTTTATGCAAGCCTGGTATCCACCATCTATTTCAATTGCATTGCTTGTATGTAGGTTTGAAAAAGTGGGTAATGCGTTGATGTGTGGTCTTGAGTACCAATGGGACCACCCCTTTGCTTGCCGTGGATGTCGTAAAAAATAATACCAAAAGGATATAACTTTGTGAAGGATGCAAAGCGGCATATTATGCAGTCATCAATCATCAATCACCCCTCTGCCTCAGCACTTTGCGTATAAAGATTAGTTGTTAAGACGCGATTCTGGTAGACACGATTATGTTACGTCTAGTGGACATTTTGGATAAATAATACGATGCACCAGGAGAGGGCTATGTCTAGCAGGGAGTGATTTGCTGATATGACGATGACAAACTTAATCAGGTTTTCGGGAAAGCACTTTAAAGAGCAGACCTACATAGTCGCCAAATAACATTTTTATAAAATAAACCTCTGAGTTTTAAAATCCGTCAGGTACACACACCTCCAAATCCTCCAATTCGAACGTCTAAGGAATCCATCGCTTTTGAAATAGAAATACGAATAGCAGAGAAATACAAATTGAATGGACCGTCAATCCCTTAGACTTGGATGTTGTGTATAGACACAACATCCAAGTCTCAATTTCCGAGTTCCACTAGGTATAGACCTAGTGGAACTCGGAAATTAAGAGCTAACATTGCTAACAATACCTACCTATTAATAATTGTTAGTTGCTTACAATTAGGTAGGTACTTATAATGAACACGCGCTGATGGTGTCGCAATTAAAGGAATGTTTTGGGAGAAGTTTGTCAGCCAGTAGTTTTAACCAAGTACATGTTAATGGTTGTTAAATTGTTATAAAGATGGCTATTTTATTGTTTGGTTTTTATCTATCTAAGATAGCTCGATTTCGAAAGTATTTAAGTATGGTGATGTTGACTAGTCTATCCGAATGGAATATTAATTTCGGAATGATAGAAAACATATTGCTCATTGAAGTTTACTTAGAACAAATTTCAAGTAAGATGTAGGTAGGTAAGAGCCACTTACGGCGATAAGCTTACGGTAGTAAGGGGCGGTTTCTTTCCTTGTACACCTTTGGTAACACTTATTAGGTCATAATTATTACCCATTCGTTATAAATTGTATACGTTTCTAGTATTTGGGGTTACGCGATAATAGGTATCAACATTCGCTAAAACCATGGCAGTAGGTACCTCAAACTTGAGGATTGCCAAATAAGAAGTCACAATCTAGCTCAGACCAATATAAAATCTAGGTACAATTTTGTAAAAGACAGACGTGATTTTGAGGAATGTTTGTCTGAATTCGGGAGCATCTGATAATGACACACATCTACGAAAATAGCTCGTGATGCTGCGAAAATTTAAGCATAGCAAGCTAAGGAATCAGCAAATAGTATCGAGACTAAAGGCTCCTACAAACAGGCGCGACACGCGATATAATCGCCCGCGACACAAAGGCGACGCTTGTTGCGCGACTTGCGGTGCCTTTGTGTCGCGTGTCGTGTCGCGCCTGTTTGAAGGAGCCTTAACTGTACAATAGTGTCCAAGTATGTGTTTCGCAGTGGGAACGTTACATCAATAGGAATCAATAGGTAGCTCAAAAAATACCTACACCAATACCTCAATACCTTTTCTACACTTTTTGATTTGTAACACTTCTAAAAAAGCGGATAAAAAAAACATTAATTGACCAAAGATTTCTTATTTATTAGTGTTACGTTTGAAAATGCAGTAGACGGGACCTAAGCTACACGTATGTAATATATCAATTTATTGACACACACAAGTTAGGAAACATACAAACAGTAACAATGATAGTTAAAAGAATGTATAAGCGTAGCCGTGGGCCCCAAACTAGGCACAGCCTGTATCTTGGTGGTCAAATGTAGTCCCTGGTTCACTAGTGCGACCTCTATTGGAAAGCCGTGAGATACATCTGCGTGACTCTTACGAATTCGGGAGAGTCAGATTGAGACACACTCTATCCTTCTCCTCTTGTGTCGAGTTCTACGAAAATAGCCCTCGATGCAGTGGAAATGATTAGCATCGCAAGCTTAACAATCAGCAGGTTATCGGGGATCACTGTCGAAGGTGTGCTCGATGTTACAAATTTCGTCACTCGAGAGGTATTTTAAAATATCTTTTGTCATCAATAGCTACCCAGTAACTGAGTTGTGAAGGTCAGATGGCAGCCGCTCTATGTAAAATACTGGTAGGTACTCTAGTAGCTGCAGCTCCATCCCGCATCCAATTAGACTGGAATTCGCCCCAATCATAGTTGGTAAAAGGCTAGGCAGATGATGATGACCTGCTTACCCAAAATTACTATAAGGATATCTTGTAAGATATCCTTATAGTAATTTTGGGTAAGCAGCACTTTCTTTAAAAGTGCAAAACATTTCGATCAGTAACGCCTCCAAAAACAAGCAGACTGTAAAACAATAAATAAAGATTATTTGTTCTATATTTTCTTATTAGTTTTACGTTTGAAAATGCAGTAGACGGGACCTAAGCTAAGCTTATGTAGTCAGTGGCTCCAGTCACTAGTGCGAGCTTTATCGGAAAGCCGTGAGATACGTCTGCGTGACTCGCATGGAAATTTATTCATGGAAGTGTGTTTCTATGCATTGATACAGATCTTTGCAATAAAAAATGCCTTTGTGCATCATGTATTAATGTATGAATTTGGTCGAAGTTGCAACGGAGTTCGCTAATTTGTGACTGAGCTTTATGGATCCTAATATAAATGAGTTTAGCGCTCTACCTTTGTTAGACTTTATCAAACCTCATTACATTGAATTTGCCAAGTGAATAAGAGTATAAATTCCTCTGAGAGCAATTCGAAAGTATTCTGCCAACTAAATAGGTACCTAAACTAATTTCGAACAATAACTTCAATGGGACATTTTTTGCATTTGAGAGGTTTAATTTCCAAAAAAAACTTAATAAGGCACCTTATCTATCTACATCGGATAGTTTTAACATAATTTAATTTTTAGAGTTAACGCAATGAAAAAGATATCCGAAATGAAGAAAAAAGCCGTTCTAAAATTAATTTTAGTTTGAAGTAACAAGTGAAGCGGGGAATTTGTATAATTACAGCCGTATGGCCTGGCGCCACTCCACTACTCGAGTGGAGTCGTTCTGTCCGTCCGTTTGTCCCACGTTCGTAGCACTTGACTTTCAGCAGGTAGCCGCCCGGTGCTAACAAGGATTCAAGCCATTCTTCTGATGTACGAGTATGTTTATAAATGAAAACAGAAGAAACAAACGTCATATTATTTTCACTTTAAACATGCATGATTGATTTTTAAAAATAATAGAAATAGCACTTATCAGGCAGGTTACTTGACATGAAAAAAGTAGGTATAATAAAAAAAATCATGCTGAAACATAGTATTTTCATTTAAGTGCCTACCTAGGTCCTAAACAATGCAATAATTCTAAAAGGCAGCAGTGAACTATGAAATGCTGTAAATTATTTACTCACCGAAATAATGTTAAATACAAATGTTGTATTTCTATTAAAATACATACAAACAACCATAAATCACATGAAGTAAGAAAAAAAAACTTCAAAACAGTTTATTACCAAGCTCTGTAACTGAACAAAATTGGTCACATCTGTGCACTGTTTAAATTAAAAGTAATTTTCTTATGCAGAATTAATTAATGACTAACGAGCTCAATAGGGTTCATCAGGCGGAAGCGTTAGAAAGTGACAGCAATATACACTTAGTCGTACGAGGGATAAGGACAGAAAGTGTAGAAGCTGGAGTTGAATGAATTTATGCCGGTCTATTTAGTAACGCGTCAATTTGGCGCGAGAAAGGTTGTGGGGGAGGTTACATTGAGAACATAATGAAAAGCGCGCGAATTAAATTATCGTGTAAAGTGTTTGTAGAAATTTAAAAAGTGAATAAAAAAAATACTTCATTTTGTTTATATTTTAATTCTTCTGCTTAGGGTTGACTTTAAGCACGAAATTGGTGTTGTGTTGTGAGTTTGTGACGAATTTTATAGCAACTGAATAAATATTAGGAACAAACAATACAGATAAGATATGTCTGGTTCTCTGAAGTTTGAAGACACGAGAGATGAAACGGACTATAAATAAACCGAAGATATCAGAAAAAACAACACTAGGCAGATATTGGTAAGTACCTCCCTAATAACAATTAATATTAAAATACATATAAAAAAATATCAAAAGAAACTTAACATTTTCACGATCACTCTAAAATATTTTTGTCAAAATATTAGAAAATTCTCGAGCAATCACTACGGAAATCTCTGTGATCTAATTTTCCAAAGAAAATGTTCCCTTTGATGTTTTTAATGACATTATACTTAAATAAATTACTCTAAAGAGTTGTTAGATCTAAGATATCTGGAATAGCAGCATGAATTCAGGAAATACCTATGGGTTTTTTCTTATCATGGGATATTAGCCTTTATGGGCCTTTTAATGAGTCCGCGACTGGATATTTTTTTAGTTATGATGTTGTTAATTATTTCAGTATTTTTAATAAGTAAAAATGTTGATTAATCTTTTTAATAAGTATTAACAATAGTTGCAGAATGTTTTGACGTTTGTGGATTAGCGTTTGTTTTTTTCTCTTAAATGTAGTGAAGAAAACAAGGAATTTTATTTTTTGTCATTTGTTTATTTCATTTATTTTTTGCCGTTCAATCAATCAATGTTGAACGTTCATTCGTTTATTAAAAAAAAAAAATATTTTTCCCGTCGAAGAGATAAAAGGAAAACTGAGCTTTATTCACAGATTTCACATAGTTCATCAATTTGTCAAATGAATACCTGACCAGACGGGTAACAAAAAAAAAAACAATAAAAAGTACTGTAAACCAACTACTTCAGCAATGAGCGCGCGTCAACTTTTATTCTGGGTTTTCAATTTTTCTTTATAACTAGTCATTATAATACCTACTTACTTTCACGCATATTTCTTAAACGTACTACTTGGTTGTGTCTTAGGGAGCAATAAAAAGCTAAGTTTCATCGTTATTGCCAAGTCGGGTTCTTGGTATAGACGCCAGCACATCAAGCTACTACAATCTGTCAAATTTCTTTACTAGATTTTCAACTTTATCGCTGAAGCATAAGGTTCAAAGTTGATTGGGAAAATTTGACAGTTTCGGGTAGCTTGATGTGCTAGCGTCTGTACATTTTCCACGATATATTGTGGGAATAAGCTTAAATATAATTTTATTACAAGAAGCTTAAACGCTTAGTGATACATAATCCTTTCTATCAAAATCTACATAAAATAAAGTACCATTTCCAAATAGCCACAGCCATAAACTTTTTAATTTGCATTACGGAATTCCAAGTTTAAATTCCTTTTTAAATATTTACGGAGGTTGCTATAACATTCTCAAAGACAAACTTCTAGAGTTCTAGACAACACTTTACGACGTAAAAGCCTAAGTTTACTTTGGAGTTGAGTCCGCGTAGAGCGATAAAGCATTTTTATTTTAGTTTCGTAGATTCACACGGTCGGACGGTTTTGCTTTGATTTGTGCGAAAAGTTAGGACGAATGTGAACGCAAATGTTCCACGTACCACACATTAATGTTAGCACATGTTATTGTGGCCGCTTAGATCCATACATGTGTCCTTGTGCATTTGTTACAGTCACACGACTGTTTGATACGCCGACTATTTAATAATTAACATTTGGAATATGGGTCGCACTCGTAGACATAGTTTGGAACACGATTTATAATAAAAAAAACACGGCAGTTATTAACGCCCGTGTTCTTCTTTCAAAAACTGACAACGCGCGACGCGGCGGGAAAATGAAAATATTTTTCCGTCGGTGTTCATTAATTTACTAATGATTACGTTATCCGGTTTGGTCCTTGATGTCACGGTTTGTTTCTTTCTTCCGCTCCTTTTGTAACACCTAAGCCACTGAAACCGAATACAGGAAATTGTACAAGCTTATTTCTGTAGAAATTTAATTGACTGTTTTCTTTCACATTCCTAAAATAAAATAATTTAATTAGACGCGATAATTACTCAAAGGACCACTTACAAAGTTGACATCACCCTACACAACGTTTACAGACTCATAAAATGTTCAATTACGCGTGCCGATGTAAACTGCCGAATATCCCTGTTCTCTATTACATTTAATCAAGTGCAACGTACGAGTCGCGGCCGTGTCGTACTTGTAAACGAGAACGCGCCCTAATTAGTCCCTACACGGCGATAAAGGCGGTAATGTGATAAATTAACGACTGTTCCTCTCACCGACTTTGATATCAAAAGCTTACGTTACACTCTGGTAGGGCTCATAAAATACTATGTTTAGACACTAATAATGATTTGTTGACGGCCTACTAAATGTGAAGGGTTAATTATTTTTCATGTTGATTTTGATTTCGTAATGTCACTTTTGTTGGCGACTGTGCACATGTTTTGCATTTGTAGTAATAAAAATAAAGTGCTTCGCTATGCGTAGTGTATGCGAGTGTACTTAATCGAGCATCAATCACGTAGGGATTGCTTGATTTATTGATGCTATTGATTTTATTGGCGATTCGATCGGCGATGACTCAATGTTGGTGTATTGTGATTGTACAGTACTCCAAGTAGATAGATACCCTTCCTATTTATTACCATGAGTTTTTGTGATCATTCACTATTCAAAGAATATAATGAACCACTCTCAAGGCAAAGTAGTGGTTGCTTTATCATTTGAGGTAGACATAATATTATGTAGGTATAACATTAATAAAAATAAAGAGAACTTCTAAGTATTATGATTGAAATAATTAATATTAATTATTTCGTAATCAAACAGTTCACACCAAAAATAATTATATGTTCCTATAATAGGAATAATTATTTTCACAAGAATAATTAGAGTCCGAATGAAATGGTTTTTGTTTGCATGAAAACGTAATTCGGTCGGACTCTACAAATATCTACTTAACTTGTATAGAACAATAACTTAGCTGTTTTTTTACAGATGTAGAAGAATATTGTGACAAGGATTTCTAAAATGGAGACCATTAAAAGTTGCAGCAGATTTCGAAGAAGGTACGCAGATATGCTGAAATCCAGTCTTATTTTCGTCGTAGTTACACTGGCCTGCGTAAACTCGCAAGGTAAGGAACATTCTCTCATGGTACTGTTAAATATTTTTCATCTTGCAGGACAGGAATCATAGAGCTCTACGAAATTAGGCATTTTTGGCTTTAAGAAAGAAGGTATTTTTATCACATTGGCCGATTTTATAATTTTGCCAGTTGAAAGAAATCCGCTTGATTCTAAGATTTTGCACTTTTTTTTTTACTTTTTCGGTTTCCCCCAAATCTAATTCTAGCTATAAATCCATGAAAAGTAGGACCTACGTAGCTAGTGACTAGTTAGGTACTTACACATGTTCCAAATATATTTGAGAAGCTTTTTACTAGACTAGGTCCTGTTTAGTAAAAAGCTTCTTAGTGAAAACAAGTTAATTTCATTAATATTATCTATGTAATTTTATAACAAGCCTAAGTTGGGAAGAATTCTTGGAGAACTTAGTGGAACAGGTCAGCAAAAATGAAAACTGAAATAAAGATAAAGGTATCATAACATCACCATCCTATGACTTAAAAAAATCAAAAGCGTTCCTATTTCATTTCAATAGAGCAAAATTTCTTTTAAAAATAAAAATAACGTCATACGTTCAAATTATGTGACATTGAAATGACATAAGCGCGGCGGAAAACTGGCGCCAAACTGCACTATTCACTGCACTTTGCTTCTAGTACAGCGCTCCAACTTTTCTCGTAATTTCAACAAGCGTCTCACTTGGAATTCGATCAGTAAATATCCTTATCGCGTTTCTGGTATGAAGAGGAAATTATTAATAGCCCTTTACAACTATATTTTGCGTTGAGTGGAAGTAGGATTGAAGAGGAAATTATTAATAGCCCTTTACAACTATATTTTGCGTTGAGTGGCAGTAGGATACCAGTGTGAAGCTTGAAGTGGTGTAGGTGATAGTAAAGACATAGCTTTATATGATATGATGCGATTATCCGGTTTAGCGACATCGTAATCATAGGTTTGAACAGAATTATCCTTCCATAACGGTTTGTGTACACTATCGTCTAGTTTGGTTTTGATAACGCTTTGTTTTCAGAAGCGGCAGGAAAAATAGCCATTAATCAAAGACTTAGTGCTGCCATGCAGTCAGAGATAAATCTTAGCATTTTTTAAATTACTAGATGTGACTGCGGTTACATCCTTTTTTTTTTAACTTTTCCAGTCTCTTGTAAATCCAGGGTTCTTTTTATCATCTCTTTAGTTATTTTTCAATTTGTGGCGTGATTATCAAAAGTCAAAACCCTCAAAACATCTTTATTTCTAGTTACAAATCTTTAGTAAGCGTAGAGTAGGTACTAATATTTGAGTCTGATTCACAACGTTACAGAAGTCAGTTCCGAAACACATAAAGCAGAATAGAAACGTCCGAATCAAATTTGATTACGCTCCGTTCAAATATTTGTGTTAAGGAGCGGAGATCCGAAAGCGCGATAGTGTAGTGTACACCTAGCCTGGCCATAGGTAGTTCTAGGTACGCTAGATCTAGTATACTTCCTATAATTTGGTTCTAACAAAATCGAGCCCTAGGGGATTGGCTCATTAAACTGGTTTGCCGACAACTTTGTAAACATCTACTGCTTTCACTCTGTTATTGAAAGTAATTACTTTCGTATTATGCAAAATATAGTCTACTGCATTATTGTTTCGGATTTAATTAAAATTAAGTATGAATATAGTAAGTACTTAGTTCTTTATTGTGGATACTACTTTCAGTTTTTCGTGTGTCTTTACTTGTGCTAATGAAAATGACATAGGCAGTAAATGTATGTCAAATCTCTTAGATGTTTCCCAAAAAAAATAGGTTTGTTATAACGCTAATATTATAAAGGCGAAAGTTTGTGAGTGTGTGTGTTTTTTATGTTTGTTACTTCTTCACGCTCAAACGGCTGGATCAATTTTGATACAATTTTGTATGGAGGTAGCTGACACCCTGGATTAACATATAGGCTACTTACTTACGACTTTATCCCGATATCCCCACGGGATCCCCACGGGATCGACATTTACGTGGGTGAAACCGCGGGTCGCAGCTAGTAGTAATATATAAATCAGTGCATATTATTCATGTTAAAATAAATTACAAAAAAAATACAATTCATTTCGACTGTCCTAATATCATAAATACAATCACTAAACAGCAGGAGAACCACAATTCCCAGGTCAAGAACGTCCATTACATAGTGTTTGGTATTCATCCCGATATCTAAATCCTGCAATAACCGGGAGTGATATGAATAAAAGTGGTCGTTAGAGGAAATAGATCAAAAGCTTTATACCGTCATCTGTAACTGTCACAGCTACTTTATTGTGGTCTGGCACCAGCTGTTGTGCTCCAGCCGACTGATCCCTCGCCTATACAAATAACTTGGGTGCTATAAAACATTCTGTATTCACGTTTCTAATTTTGTTCCAGACATAACAGCTTGCTGTGACAAAGCCGAGGGGACGTGTCGCAGTGTTTGTGACAAGGTAGGTAATCTTCTTCACTTGACCGCATTTTCCAGTGTCGTAGTCATGTTAAAGCTCCGATCTAATCGATCGCATTTTCCCATGTGCGCCGCTGACCGTGTCATATCAGGCACGTTCCGCTTAAGCATGTAGGAATCCTTCGTTAACACGAACACGGACATTCCACCAACTACCCCCCTACTCTTCCACTTCAGCCGTTAATTCTTAATCGCAATCCACGAAGATTTCCAATCAAAGTTTCCAGTGGAAAGCTAAATGGACTAATTAAGTAGATTTATTGCTTCCCCCAAAACTTTTCGGTCGTCGTATATTTTTATCCGCGTCTGCCGAGGTCATTCAATATTTTTTTCAATATAATGGTATCGTACTGAAACCACAAAACCAGCGCGAGTCTTTGAAAACTTTGAGTTCCTTTTATAGTGTCCGTCCGCGTCTTTGATGTAACGTTTCATCTAAACCAAATAAAGAACACGTTGACACCAGTCATCTATGAAATCATCTATGATTTCCTTGGTAGCGTGTCTTCTGCGTTATTGAAATATTATGCTAAGGATATTATTCGAGTGGCCGCGTCGATCCTAATCAAGAATCGCGTCACAGCGCGCTCCGTTCCGAGAAAGCGCGTCGAGTGAATAAAAGTTAAATTATTAAAGCGCGTAAGAAGAGACGAACACCGTGCACTAATACATTCGTATTTAATTCCGTCTTGTTAGGGAACACCGCGTGACGGCCGCTTCCTCCCCCGCGACACTGTTTGAATAAGTTACATGCCACCATCGATACTTTGTTACATTCATAAACGTGCTCGATAAACTTTTATGATGACATGCACTCATATGATATTCAATATGATATTGTAAAGATACTTAAACATGCACATAACAATACTTTGTAACTTTAACTGAACTCGTAGAACAAGATAACGTTTGCTACCCTACTCCACGATTCGATAAAAAATTCGTGAAAAGTTGTTATCCTAGTTGATAATCGATAGATAATGACGCCACAACCCTACTCATCCGGTGATTTGGTACATCACAGCCCAGCGGGGTCGAGACGGAGACAATCTAAATAAAGTGGCTCCTCGTTAAACCAGCTATTAAACGTACTTAACCCCTTGTAAAGGGCTTTTGACAATTAATTGAGCCGATATAAAACCATATGCTATCTATGAATAGAAAAATAATTAAGGGACAAATAGATCAGCCTGTAATTTGAGGTCGTGGAAATGATATTGTTTACCGCGTGTAGGAATGTAATTGGTAGTAGATGACAAGGCAGCGCTATCCAGTGTAATGGCTTAATAACAGCGTCAGCCATTTTGCTGTGGGGGTGGACAGTACAGGGTAATGACATTAAAAAGTAGCCGGAATAAAGTCATGCAGTATTTCATGGTGTTTTTCCCCAATTCCCTGAAACAGCACTGTTAACGTTAATGTTATGAACCTATAAAGTTTTATGTAAATACCGCGGCTGTTTGGTGACAACGAAAGGGATTTTATTAGGTGCAAAGAAGTGACGCAATTAATGGAGGCATTCAATTAACTCTTGAAATAGTGTCAGGTAGTAAAATACTTAAAATACTTACAGAATCTTCAGAAATCTCTAAAATTGAAGGGAATGGGGTATTCTTGAAATGTAGAGTTATGTTTTTAGAATCCTGACAATTATTTATAGAGACATATATTCCATCCGGTGTCTACAGGATACCATTGTTAAGAGAATTATAAAACAAATTATTCACACGAATGTTATTACATGTTTTATAGCGACTATGTAAGAACATCTGTAGGGTTTATTAAGACGTTATAATCTCATAAATTGCTGTGGAATTTGTAGTGTGGCAGTGATGAATCTAGCGAGCGTTGATACGTTCCACGGATTACATTCCACGGCTAAAAGATATCTGGGGGCCTAAAAAAGGCACTTTGGCAGAATCATAAAAGGGTAATATTATGAATCATAATGGACAGTCAACTGTTAAGTTAATCATATCAAATCCCATTGGTACAACAATAATGTTTTTTGATGAAATTCATTACTTTAAAGCAAAACGTTGGTTAAGTCTGTGGCCATTACAAAAGCGTTGTATTTTAAAGGCAAACAAGGATTGTAACTTTGTTCTTTATGTTGTGTGCGACAACCCTATCAGCGTAATGGTTTACTCAACCAGTGAACAAGCGAGTTTATTAGATACACGATGCGCAATCTTATACTTGTTACTGCTAGTATTCATTGAAACTGATTTTGTTTATTACACGGCTTGTACGTGGTCCATTGACCGAATGAAAAATACATTTTATTAATATTTTCAGTTGCAAATAGCTTTGCGTAGAACAGTTTCGGGCGACTAGATCAAAGGCAGCGGCTTCTTTGATTCGCATTGCGAGTTGCTCAGGTTGTCACGAGAGTTTAAAAAAAATGTTTGTACACCATAAATATTTTGACGACGACATGCGCGAAAATGAGAACGAAACAGAAAAATAATTTATCACCGACATAAAACTGTCACCAAGTTGTCGCTCCTGGATTACGTCAATGTGAATTGATGATAAGGGCACATGGAGTCAGACACCCGACAAATGTATGAAAAGGCCTTGTTTTCCGTAATGGTTTTATGGGATATCTCTTTTTTTTTCATTGTTTCATTCTAAAATGTTCATTACGTATACTACGTAATATGTTTTGATTTAGATTCCTGCTGTGCCTACTGACAAATTAATGGCCTTTCTTTACAATATTGACACTGTCCGATTACTATAAATATTCAACAAAGCTGTACTTGAATGTTCACGACCACTCATGTCGAAGTCAACTCGTCCGCACATTTACATGGTGTATAGGGACCGGGATGCACGTGACGTTTCGTTACAGGGATCGTCAACCGTGACAATCACGCCGCGGTCCCGTCGTATCGGGAATTTATTAAGCGTGATCGGGATGCCGAGGCCCGGCTGAGGCCGATCCTATTGGATGCCGAGCACGTACCCTCAACTTTAGTGGCGTTTACACGATATTCACGTTGGCTGTCCGCTCGAATAATTTGTAACAGATGTCCAAATAAATGTGTTTCTTTGAAAAGTACGGTAATAAAACTATCCCAAAATCCCATTGAAAACAATATGGAAACTTACTAAAGTGTGTGATGACTTGCTTCCTAAACAAACTCCAATTATTTTTTATTAACAATTAACAAGCCCGTATGGCTAATGAAATTTCCAGAATTAGTTACCAAGTATTCTCGTAAACTTGAACTCCTAAATGCCAACTTAAAAATGATAATGACACGCAATAAATTACGAAATAAAGTCCTAAAGGAATATCAAAATCCGTCGCGCATTCCCCTTCAACTTGAAAGTTGCGAATACAAACAAACAAATACGTCCGATGGTTCAAAGCGGGTGAAAATAGACTCGTCTGAAATCCTTTCATGTCTGTCCGTCCGTCCCACGTCCGCGACACCGCGACTCTTGGAATACGATACGTAATATCTTATTAAAATTGACACTTGGGAACATTTGAGTTGCTAAAGAGTCAGTCAGCACCAGCAGTTAAATCCACATTTACGTGTCTTGACGAAAAACGTATTCCTTATTTTAATGAAATATTCCTCGAAATCATAACTTCAAAGTCTCACGGGACCTATACCTGCATATAATATAATATTTAGTTCACGATTTTGCAGCACGGCCAGCTTTCCAATTAAAACTATGAGAACTATGCAAACTTATTTTCTGCGACAATTTCATTTTAAAATCTATTAATCACCTGACACGACGGTGGAATTGCGACAGGGAACAAATTCGTGCCATCAGTATCAAAAAAATAAGTATTTCATTATATTCATTAGGAGGAGCATTCGAGTGTTGAAGAGTTTTGCTCTTGTAGATTTTATTCTGTGTGGAACAGCAAACTCACTACCGACTCTGGGAAAACGGGATTGTCTGTGAAAATGGAACCTACCGCATTATTGTTGTATCAGACCAGAACATCTCCGGGGGAGGCTGGGGGAGGAAGGGGATTGTCACCAGGTCGTTAATCACTGCTGTCACCGCTCTCGTGACGTCTCCAACGTTTTGGCCAAACCTTATTGCTTCTCCGACAAAAGAGTTTAGTGAAAAAGACATGTTCCACGTCGTAAATGTCCCCACTGTTTTAAAATAAGAATTCACAAATAAAACATCAACATTACTCTCTACATCTTCGCCTTGCTTGGATATTTTAATAACAAACGGAAAATTCTTCAGTTCGAATATTATGTTTACGAACTCTCTTGGTAGAAAATCGCTGATAGTTGGCACGTTTGAAATGCTCTATTCAAAGTCAGTTATTTCCCAAGGAACCATGTAGGCTGGTATGTAAATCAAGCCATAGGAATGGCATCAAAACTTTACAAAGAAACATCAAAGCTGTGACGGTGCCGCCGTTTTGATTCCTTCCTTTGATTACTGGCCGAGTTTGTCCCGGGTTTGCTATTTTGGTGCTGTTTGTTGTAGCGTGACGCTGATAAATTGGAACAATACGAAACAAAAATGTTCGGAATACTCAGAACGGTTCTGTTCATGTTGAACATGGTTGAGCAATTGAAACATACATATGTTTCGTGGCAATTGCATTCGTGACAGCCCTGGGCACATCAGTAGCTGGTCGCCACGCGCCGTCGGC
This sequence comes from Luperina testacea, assembly GCA_927399505.1. Lineage (NCBI taxonomy): Eukaryota > Metazoa > Arthropoda > Insecta > Lepidoptera > Noctuidae > Luperina > Luperina testacea. The sequence continues at coordinate 5,636,903 of OV656774.1, forward strand.
TTCCCCGTGGCAATAATTACAGGCGGGTAGTTGCAAAACTATTTAGGGCGTCGTTCAGAGTACACTGCGTGTGTCGTTTTATTATGTCAACTGAAAACCCTTTGTGTTTTAATTAGCCCCGAAATGGTACTCGAGATCTTTATTGGGTGTTGCGGTGTTTTAAGATATCATTAGCTGGCAGTTGAGTTATTGACATATTAAATTGATCTATTGATGTGCAGTTTATTAAAGTTGTGTTGAGTGATGTTGAAGGTTTCCTTTGCTCTTTTATTATTTGTTTTTTGAACTGCATCTTTAACGATCTACGTCTGATTATAATTATCTTCTCTGCTCTCATTCTCTTTAATTATATTCTGCATCGAATATTCAGTCCTGTGTACGTTTGCTTAAACAATCAAGGCTCAATCAGTGTGATGTATGCCTGACACCTGGTGTTTACCTGCGATGGGCCGTAAGGTAATTCACACATCACAGGTGGCCTTATCTACCACCGTTCTCAGGATATTACACGCAATGCTTACCTACTTTCGATCATGAGTTTACTTCTCTATACATATTTCTCACGAAACACCATATTATTCTTAAATAGCTGTGTGATTTCACACATTTTCCCTTAAAGTCTGACCAATAAAAACTTAATAAAGTCGATAGGTATGTACTTCGGTGATACTCTGCCTTATTTAAATGGCTTTGTACTAAGGAAAGTTCCAGTGGATCATTGTGAATTAATTAAACATTTATCTCGACAATATACTGTGCTAAAGTGTCGCTTGAATCCGTTTATTATTTCCAGAATATTTTTGGTTAAGTGGTGAAAGCATTCGTGCATCTTTAGAACAATGGAATTAAGAAATAAGAGGAGAGAATGGAATGGAACTGAAGAGAAACTAGCTGATTAATAAAAATAAATAATCCATAGCTGAGCCCCTTCCAATAAATGCAGGAAAAGAAAGTTTAGTTATAGCTGAACTAAAACACAAAATAACTGATAATTTACAAGTTCTATAATGTTAATGATCACAAAAACCGCGAAGTAATCAACACTCTGTTAATGTTTGTATTTTTCTCACATGACAACACCTTTAGTTTAAGATATTATTTCTAAATGTATATGTTGCAACACTCTTCCCTTTTTTTTTTTATCTGTCATGGGTGACGTTCCGCTAATGTTTCAGCGCATATTTTATATTTTGGAAATATCTAGTTTTTATAAATTAATCATCAAATTGGTATTGTTTATTGTGATCAATAAATCAATAGAAATTTGTCACACACAAGACGGTGTATTTATTTTCTCTGCTGACTCCACACCTGCTATTGAAGAAATCATAAAAGGTTATGGGCCCAGCCAGAACCTAATTAAACAACAGCAGCGAAAAACACCGGTGAGCGACATTCATTTTATTGTTCTACAAAATGCCAATCGATCCTGCAGTAGATCCAGCGATGGGATTGCCCGCCGCCGACGGAAATGTTGGCCTGCCGGCACATGGCGTGGGCATGGGCGGCATGGGCATAAATGGGATCAATTGTCCAAAATTAGAAGGCATTTCCAACTACACTGCTTGGAAATTTATTATTAAAATGTTGCTGACATTAGATGGGACATGGGGATGTGTATCCGGAGAGGACAGGGACGTGACGCGGGACCAGCGGGCGCTGGCGCGTATTTGTTTGTCAATCGACACTAGTCTTCATCAGTATGTACGCCAGGCTGCCAACGCCAAGGAAGCGTGGAACAAGTTGGCATCTGTATTTGAGGACAAAGGCCTCTATCGTCGCGTTTTGTTACTGCGTCAGTTACACCACATTAACCTCACAGAATATAAAAACATGTCTGAGTACATAACAACTGTCATGACGCTAGTGCAACAATTGGCTGATATTGGTCGTGTCATAGAAGACGGTGAGGTTGCAGAGATCCTGCTCAGCGGTTTGTCAGGGGACTATGATGTTCTGGTGTCCAGTTTAGAGACTGCCTGCATGAGCCGGGAGCTTTCCAGCGAGCTGGTGCGCACACGTCTTCTACAGGAGGAGCACAGGAAAAATGGTTCAATCAGTGATAATGGTGGTATTAGTGCGGCATATGCCACTGGCAGTGTTAAAAAACTTGTGTGTAATTATTGCAAAAAGCCAGGGCATATAAAATCAAAGTGTTTCAAGTTGAAAAGAGACAAAAAACGTGAAAGCCAAGAAAAGACACTTATTGTCACTGCATGCGCTATGACAGCGCGCCATGAATGGATTGTTGACTCAGGATGTACGGCACATATGTGCAACAACCGAAATTTATTTAAGGACTTTAGAAATAATAAAAGTAAAGTAACTATAGCCAATAATGACCTATTAAATTGTGAAGGTACTGGTAAGATACATATTTCTTTAAATAATAATTTAGAGGTTGCTGCGGAAGATGCCATGTTCGTCCCTGATTTATCCACAAATCTCCTCTCTGTAAATAAATTAGTTAATGCCGGATATACACTTGTATTTAATAAAAAGGGTTGTCAATTTTACAATAAACCTCAAATAATTGGTAATTCTATTGGTTGCGCATCAAATCAGAATGGAATTTACAAATTGAATTGTGTCGTTTCGTCGCGTAGAGAATCTGAGCAGGAGCATTCTTCAGTCACTCTGAAGAATGGAGTTCAGAGTGAACAGAGTGCAATGGTAGCTACAGAGACAGTGTCTTTATGGCATAGGCGACTTGGTCACTTGAGTCTAGGGGGATTGAATACTCTGCGTAGGAATAACCAGTTATTGTTTCAGGATACTGAAAATAATTTTGGTGAGTGCATTGCATGCCTGCAGGGGAAACAAACTGCAAAACCGTTTCCTGTTGGCGAGGCAAAGCGTGCTACTCAGCCGCTAGAGATCATCCACTCCGACGTGTGTGGACCGATGTCTGTCTGTAGTTTTGGTGGAGCCAGATACCTACTAACGCTGACAGATGACTACAGTAGGAAAAGCTGGGGATATTTACTTAAAAACAAATCGGAGGTAATGTCCAATTTTTGTAATTTTAAAGCCCTTGTAGAAAAACAAACTGGATTGCGTATAAAGATTCTCAGGTCTGATGGTGGAGGCGAATACTGTGGCGCTAAATTCGAAGCTTTTTTGAGGAGTGAGGGGATCGTGCATCAAGTCACTGTGCCTTACTGTCCTCAACAAAACGGTGTTTCGGAACGCTTAAACAGAACCATCATGGAGAAGGCTAGATGCATGCTTGAGGAGGCTGGTCTTCGCCGGGAGTACTGGGGTGAGGCGGTGATGACCGCAATATATCTTAAAAATCATTCCCCAACATCTGCCCTAGCGGGATCTGTACCTCAGCAGGTTTGGACTGGTTCATCGTCTCTGGACCTCAGTCACCTGCGTGTGTTTGGCTGCATAGCTTATGCCTTAAAACCTGAACCAAAACGTAATAAGTTGGAGTCAAAATCAACAATGTGTTTGTTTGTTGGATATAGTGACACCACTAAGGGATATAGACTTATTAACCCCATGAAGCCCGGACAGATTATTTTAGCTAGGAACGTTTCTTTTCTAGAGAATAAATTTTTAAAAGATATTAAGTCAAATAATATGAATAATATTTCTTATAATTTTGACAATAATAATTTGATAAATATTCAATGCAATAATAATTCTAATAATTTAAATAATGTTAGTGAAAAGTTGAATATTAATGAAAATAATAATTCTAGTCAAATTTCAAATGAATGTGAATCAATTTTGAATAGTTTTGATGATCAGAATATTACTATCATTTCAGCTCCTAACTCAGAGTCTGAGTACTGCACTGACAATGAGGATACGAGCTGCCAAAGTCCAGCGGCCGAGGATAGCAGCGCGTCCACATCCGATGCGTCGTCTACTGAAGGGGATATTGCCGTGGTCAGCCCTGAGGTACCAGTGGCTCCCACTAGCCGTCCCGTGCGTAGTACGCGCGGAATAAAGCCTGTAAAGTATGAGGACTATTCTTTATTAACTCAACCCGAGTTGGAGCCTCTATCCTATAAGGAAGCCATATCCTCTCCTAATAGTGAGGAGTGGCAGCACTCTATGCAACGAGAGTTCGATGCTCTCTCAGAAAAATAATGTTTGGAAGCTTGTTGACCGCCCAGCAGATCACAACATAGTTAAGTGCAAGTGGGTATATAAAATTAAAAAGGATACTTCTGGTAACTGTAAGTATAAGTCTCGCCTTGTTGCCCGCGGTTTCTCACAACAGTATGGGGTAGACTATGACGACACTTTTTCTCCTGTAGTTCGCCATAGCACTCTGCGCACTTTATTTGCGCTTGCTACCGAAATGAATATGTACATTGAGCATTTAGACATTGATACCGCGTTTTTAAACAGCAACTTAAACGAGCGCATCTTCATGGAGCAACCTGAAGGTTTTGTTAAGGATAACAGTAAAGTATGCCTACTATTAAAGAGTATATATGGGCTTAAACAAGCTAGTCGTATGTGGAACATGAAAGTACACAGTATGTTGACAGGCAATCATTTTTCTCAAAGTAAGTGTGAGCCCTGTGTTTACTTTGAGAAAAGTAATGATAATTTAACAATTGTCGCATTGTATGTAGATGACTTCTATGTGTTTGCTACTAATAAAGCATCTGTAAACGAGTTGCATGCTTTATTACAAAAAGAATTTAATGTAAAAAATCTTGGGCCTATTAAAAATTGTTTAGGCATGCAAGTAACTCGTGATATGTCAAAAGGAACATTGATGTTAAATCAGTCTCAGTATATTAAGACATTATTAGTTCGCTATGGGATGGAAAATTGTAAAGCAGTCTCTACACCCATGGCGCTTAATGTAAAGTTACAGAAGTCTGAAAATAAAGTGCTTGATGATAATGTTTACAAGTATAGAGAATTACTAGGATCTCTGATGTACCTGTCTGTGTGTACGCGACCTGACATTACTTACGCATGTAGTCAGTTAAGTCAATTCAATCATGACTTTGGTAATGAGCACTGGCTTGCGGCCAAGCGTGTCTTAAGGTATCTTGCGGGAACTTTAAATTACTCCCTATATTTTTATAGGACTGGTAATTTATATATAACTGCTTTTGCTGATGCGGACTGGGCCAACAATGTGTTGGATCGTAAGTCTTATTCTGGGTATGTTATTCGGATGGGTGCTAATACTATTAATTGGGAATCGCGCAAGCAAAGATGTGTAGCATTATCCAGCACAGAAGCTGAATACTTGGCAATAAGTGATGTGTGTAAGGACTTGTCCTTCTTTAAAAGTTTTCTAGAAGAAATTGTCAGTGTACAGGGTAAAATTGTTTTGTATAATGATAATCAGAGTGCCCTTAAATTATTGCTGGCAAAAGAATATTGTCATAAAAAGACAAAACATATTGACTTAAGATACCACTATGTAAAGGATTTAGTTCAAAAGGATTTTGTTAACGTAGAATACCTGTCAACACAAGAAATGATAGCAGATGTTTTAACAAAGCCATTGTGTTCCACAAAACATAGAAACTTCATAAATGAAATGAATGTCAAATAATTGAGAGCGCATTTGTGTAATAATTGTTAATTATATTATAATTTACTTTTAAATTCTTGACTAAGCATGTTGAGTGTGTTTGTTAATTCTATTATGTTTTAACTGAATGTAGAGTCATGTTGAGTAAAAAAGGGGTAGTGTTAATGTTTGTATTTTTCTCACATGACAACACCTTTAGTTTAAGATATTATTTCTAAATGTATATGTTGCAACACTCTTCCCTTTTTTTTTTTATCTGTCATGGGTGACGTTCCGCTAATGTTTCAGCGCATATTTTATATTTTGGAAATATCTAGTTTTTATAAATTAATCATCAAATTGGTATTGTTTATTGTGATCAATAAATCAATAGAAATTTGTCACACACAAGACGGTGTATTTATTTTCTCTGCTGACTCCACACCTGCTATTGAAGAAATCATAAAACACTCACCAATCGATAACGAGCAGGGTAACGCGCGAATTCACCGCAAAATGCACTGGAGAGCAGTTAAATTTTATTAGACCCACTATTATAACGTTGTATAATATGCAGAATGGTTGCCGTGCGTGCGTTCCGAATTCTAATAGATTCATTATCTTCGCGGTTCCTTGAATGGTGCTATTTGTCACAAAACGTGGGTCAAGTACCTCAATGTTATCAACTCTTCATCAGCGATCATGTGGACCACGCTACCGGACTTCATATGAATGTTGACCGTCAGATATTTGTGGTGAGTGAGCAAACTGGCAGCCTACAAAGTACACTTAGCCGAAGTGAAAGGTGACAACTCCTCCTGTTTACAAGATATTTGATTTATGGTCTGATGCAATGCCATCATGGCCGCAAGATACCGATGAGTTGTGTTGGCTGTGTTTTCTTCTAAGCTTGGATACAACAGACGAACTTACCTAATTGTTTTCGCGCTGAGGTGACAGAAGATTTATAGTCACAATATAGCGATGCTTATGAACGATTACGGCAAGACCAATAAAAGTAGAGATAGACTATTGCATTTTATACTCTTTGATTATAATGAAGAAGTATAAATTATCATAAAATACTAATAGAGAAACAATAAAAACGAAATTTAAGAGATCAATTTCAGCTGCATATCAAATGAATCACTTCTAACTTTTATAGTTAAAGTAAACATATCCAGGAAGTATAAGTGATGATTGAATACTTGCATAAAACTAACATTCCGACCACGTATATCACAGGACGTGTCAACTGTCATGGCGTCAATGCCAGCGCAATGATGTCAACCACATCCGATTGTCTCCATGCTAATACCATGGGAGACCACCTTTGTATCATTGTGATATAAACGAGGATTTTTTGTTCTATACCACTATTGACAAATTTTTATGCTTCGTACGGATTGAATATTAACGTATTTTTAAGAGCAGTGTACTAGGGTTGCCAGACGTCCTTTATTGTAAAGGACGTCCTCTTTTTCAGACCAAAAAATCATCTTGTCCCCTAATTTGAAATCTTCAATAGAGGACAATACTTTGTCCTTTATTTTATGAAAAAGAACGCACGCGTATGGCAATTACGTTGAGTTGCATCAGCGTGGTTTCGCGCGATGTCACAGATAAGCGGCGGGGGTGCGGCGCGGGCGGCCGTGCCTTGCGCGGGTGCGGGCGGGGAACACGGTCGGGCAAAATGTCGCATGGGTTCGCGCGTATTCGGCATTCCCTCTGCTAGTTGAGGTGACGCGTGACGTTAGAGAGCGTTTTATTTCGTTTGTACGCAACAAAATACATCTTTTCTTGTTTATTTACTGCAGTAGTGTCGTGTCAGTGTTGTACGGAAGAGAACTACTTATCATACCTCACTAAACATACGCGAATCGCGATGTCTTCAGATACAGATTCTTCAGATAATAACAGCGGCGGTGAAGCAAGCGCAAAGAAAATCAAACGTCTTTGTAAATACAGGGAGCAATGGAGTAACATATATGCATGGGTAAAGCCGTCTAAGGATAATATTTTTAAAGCATATTGCACGATGTGCAAAAGAGACTTCCTGATTAGCTACGGTGGTTTGAGTAACCTCAAACAGCACGATCGAGGTACAGAACACCAGAATAAAGTGAAACTGGCTAAGACAAGTAAGACTATTGATTACTTCTTCGGATCTCAATCTGACTCTCCATCATCCTGTGCGCATTTAAAGAAAGTTGCTGCTGCTGAGCTAACAAACGTGTATCATAACGTGGTGCACGGACATTCAATGCTTTCTCTGGATTGTACAAGCAAATTAGCTCCCATTGTTTATCCGGATTCAAAAATCTCTTGTGACATGCAATTAGGAAGGACAAAAGCAACTAAAATAGCATCTTCTGTACTGGCCCCTCTGTCCATAAGACCAGCGGTAAAGCAATTAGTCGACCATGGTATATTCTATTCAATAGGGACGGATGCTTCAAATCACGGAAACATAAAAATGTTTCCACTGGTAATAAGATATTTTACCCCAGAAGATGGTTTGAAGCACTACCTTTTGGACTTTTACGAAGATGCTAAAGAGACCTCTGGTGACATATTCGTCAATTTAAAAAATAAATTAATTGAAAATGATTTAAAAATTGAAAACATTTCCAGTTACTCAGCTGACAATGCTAACGTAAACTTCGGTCGTTTTAATTCGGTGTACACTCGTCTCAAGAATGAGAACGACCATATACTCGAAGCTAGATGTTTGGCTCATTTAGTTCACAACACCGCAAAACACGCTATTGGGAAGATGGAATTTGACGTTGAAAGCTTTGTAACAAAAACGTTCACATATTTTTCCAGCCATGCAAAAAGGACCAGTGAGCTTAAGCAAATGTTTGACTTTGTTGACATCGAATATGCGCCTTTGCTGAGGCACGTGCCGACACGATGGCTGTCATTGTATCCTGCCATTGATAGACTCTACAAAAATCTTCCCGCGGTACAAGCATATTTCCTTTCAGCCTCTGACGTCTCCAATCATATTTTGAAATACTATGAGACAAACATAACTGGCACCGAGGTGTTAGAAGCTGAATTATATTTAGCTTTTTTTCACAACACGTTGATAATTTTTGAAGAAACTATTCGTCAACTTGAAGGCACAAACGTCTTAATGTGCAACGTATACAGAATCATGAATAATTTTAAACAAAAGATGAACCAGCGAATTGAAGATGCCTTTTTTGGAATGGCAGTGCAACAAATTCTTCTAAAAATGTCTACTTCTGCGGCTGAAATATACACCACTATATTTTTGAAGTGGTATCGAAATGTGCTGACTTATATAGAATCGCGATTCGATTTCTCGGAAAATAGTAATTTTCATTGTTTGCAGCCGCTGACACTGATGAAAGAAGTTAAGTACCAGGATTTGTGCAAAATGGTATCAAAATTACAAATACCTAATATTAACCTTGATGCATTGTACGAAGAGTTCTGTATATTAAAGCCTCTCTTGACGAAAATTATAGAAGATAAGAAGTTAGATAATACTCTTGAAAATTGGATTCAGATTCTCAAATCAACGGATGAAAACAAGAATCTGCTAAAAATAATACAATACGTATTTTCCATCCCAGTATCTAACGCCCAAGCCGAAAGGATTTTTTCCTTGTGTACGAATACGTGGACCAAAAACCGAAATAAGTTAGATATTGACACTGTAAAAGCAGAATTACAAATAAAATCTAACTTCAACATGCAATGCAAACAATTTTATCATTTCATTATAGAAAACGAAGAATCTCTTAGAGCAGCCAAAAGTAATACCAAGTACAAAAAGACTAATTAGTCATTAGTCGCTAATAGTCTTTCTGTCTTCATAAGTATTCATTATTGAAATGATAAAATTGTTTGTATTACATTGACTTCGTTTCGAGACAAACTACGTTAAGTTACATTTCTTCCTGTTTTTGTTGTCTTGTTTGTTTTTTTTTTATTAATAAATGTCGCTACTGATACCATAACAGCATTTTATTAAAAATAAATGATGTCCTTTTTTTTCATCCTATGTCCTTTATTTAATCTTAGCAAATCCTCTAAAACACAAGATCGGAGCTGGCAACCCTAAGTGTACCTGTTATTTAATGATTATTTTTGTGGATCAGATGCTTGTCTGTCGTTTGCGTTTCCGCAAACATATTTTGTTGGCTGTTAATTCTCTTAATTTGTACTGTTTGCTCTTGGCATGCGAATGGGAACTGTAATATATCTAGCTTAGACTGACTTTCAAGAATTTGTCTTTGATCATTGTGTGATCGATCAAGTTCAATTGTAGCTGTAATTAAACGCATACTTAGTTCACTATCTCGCAAAGTAAAGTAAACCTTATCATCATCACCATCATCATCACAGCCAAGGGTACCCTTGCTGGGTACCTCTAGGACTACTTTCTTTTCTGCCAATTTCCTCAGTTTTGTAAAGGTGCTTTTTGTTAGCAATCCCGTTCCAACCCGTTCCTAGAAACGACCAGAATAATTATGTTAAATGTTGGTCTTAGTATTGTTAGAAATGAATACTAACTAAAAGTTCCCGTGTCTATTCTACGAGCGTTTAATTGTGTCTGTCGCATTAGGAAGTTATATCGGAGTAGGTACGGCGGTGAATGCTGCCAACACTCATAGTATGTCGGTTAAAGAAGTTGTCTACCGACCGTGGCGTGACTCACGCCGCCTAAACGATCTACACTTAAAAATAACGTCACGTTTGTACATTTTAATTAATTAATTTGCACCCAAACGATCGGCAGTAAGGTATTGTAAGAAAAACTGGCATGAAAAGAATATTTCTCACGGTTTCATCACCATTTCTCATCACATTATTCGCACAAAATGAGAACAAACTGCTCCAAACGAATTCTAGGATGAACCTCAAAGAGCTTAAATTCTTAAGTGGGCGTATAAATTATGAAATCGCTGATGCTGAGAAGGAAAGGCACTTAATTTGAATTGGCATAGTAATGAGTTAAAACAGGAATTCATTATTAAAGCTATGCAATCCTTTCTGCTTATTTCACGAGAGCTACGCAGTCTAGGTACTGATGATATTTAAAATAAAATATGACATTAACATTCAAGTTAATATTGAATACCAATTTGCAGTTCGTCGATTGTCGGGATATAAGCCGTGATTGCAGATTGTGTAGGTTGAATTAGTCTTGTTGGAACCATCTGATTTGTATACAATGATCATTGTTCTGACACTTCGCGTGCGAGGCTTGGTGCCCATAGTGTGCCCATAGGTTAATCGATGACATTATTCGATACCTCGGGGCTTTCAAGACGTAAGGGACTTTAACGTTAATGTCTTATACGCCCTTTGGGTTCACAGGTATCATTATGTTTTACTATCACAACTTAATATTGACTCTGTGATCCTATTGTGACAGCTAAATAGTTGAGAAAAATATACACATACCGTTTTTATGGTCGTGTCTTCGTGTTCGTATTTTTAAACACTCTCCGCCTTTGCCTTCGTCACTAAGGAAAATATCGTAAATTATGCACTCGGATTTGTCAGCATAGACGATTAACTTCTAAATGATGGCTGTTTCTTTTTTGCACAACTGTGTCGCATAATAATTATTGTTATTTCGTCCATGTTCTTTATGATTGTGTTCTTAAAAAAATGTTGTGGTTTTTAACAAAATTGTTTTTAAAGACTGCTCTCTCTGGAGTATTTTAAACTTTGTTGTCTCAAGCAAAGCGTTGTTGTTCTTTACGAAAAAAAAAAACCGGTTAAGTGCGAGTCGGACTCGCGCACCGAGGGTTCCGTACAAATTTGATCTTGTGTTGACAAATTTACGGTTTTCGGATTTTTTCCTTTACTTGTGCTACATTGCTTCTTGCCAAATTTCATGATTCTAGGTCAACGGGAAGTACCCTATAGGTTTTGATTCCCTTGCGAGTGTCAAAATATGCGGCATAAACGGAACATAAACGCCCGTATCTTTTGCTTGCGTTGACACAGAAGTTTATTTATTTCACTGTTTCAAGGGATTGCAGCCCTGAGTATTTGATATTAATTTCAACTTGATAATTCCACGTGTTTCTGAGAATAAGAGTCTTGACAGACGGACATACAGACGGACAACGAAGTGATCTTATAAGGGTTCCGTTTTTCCTTTTGAGGTACGGAACCCTAAAAATGAGACCGTTTAATAAATTCTGACAGTATGGAAGTTTCATTATTTTGTATTACTTTGAAAGTTTACATAGAACTTTTAACAATCTTGCTTCCTGAGTCTCCTGACCTTTTATGAACTCGCAGTACTTAGAAGTTGTTCTATTAGTAAAAAATAATTAAACACTCCTTATCAGCAGCCAGACATCGTGTGTGTTTATGTTTGTGTGCTCACCTCTACAACAGCTACTGATAACCCTATAGCGCCGTCTGAGAGATAAAGCGACCTACCAGATGCACATCTCACTTATTTATGATGCATATTACTGTGATTTCGTAAGATCCGTAGGGTTATCTAATAAAAGCGATTGCTTCCATAAATTTTGACATAACATTAAGATATGTTTTCTTCGAAATAGGTGGACGAATAGTGGTGTTTGTTGATGTGTCAAATTGAGAATTAATGGCATAACGGAATGGACATTATTTAAACCCACGTGTTGCATGTTTTACGTGGAGATTATTTATGGAAGCAACATAAACGTAACATCATAAAAAAGTAGTCTTAAAAATGAATGCGAATGAATATAACTTTGATGTTTAACAAACTAAACAGTCATTTGTCATAGTGACTTAACAAAAACAAACGTTAATTTAACAAAACCATGAAATTATGTCAACATAATATAACAATGCCCGAATTATTTAACAGCAATTAATAATATAATTAACTTAAAACAAACATAGTCAATGAACTTCAGCATAACAAGATAAAATGCAATGAAATAAATCTATTGCCCGCTGCCCAAACTCTTAATTAATAAAAGCAACGAGACACATCTAAATTGATAACGTCGTAACTGGATATTTTAAAAGGGACGTGCCACGACACACGTATACTCGTGTGTTGAGCAATGTGTAGCGATGTGTCCGGACATCAATTAATATAATTAAGCGGGTGTAATGCGTGCTTTTATGAAACAAACAAGAACAGAAAATCTATTTGACTCAATACTAGATTGAAATCACTTGAAAAATAAAAATCTATTCAGCCAGTCATTAGACCATTGTTAGAAATAGACACAAGCCTAAGAACAAGGTGAATCAAGAGCATAATCTGCCTAATAGGAGAGATTTTCTCGTCATTATAACTAACACACTTTATACTATGAAAATTGTTACTTCAACGGGATTTTAGTGCATTCAGAAACTGCAACTTGCTGTTTATGGTCACAACATGCTTATTAGCGAATAAAATTAAACTATCCGTTTCAAATCTAATGATAAAACTGGATAATTTCACAGAGAGCAATCAGATTGAGCTTTCTACACTTTATTATATGCTGGTCTTACGTCCTACCCGTAGGGAACATGTGTTTACTCGTATTTACTACTAACATGCTCCGCGGCAGTTGCGCAACTTTTATTACATCTTATTCGGTGTTAGTATTCAATGTTGTAATTACGAGGATGTGGATATATTTTGCGGGATGTCTGTATGGTTATGTATAGCTTGTAACTTTGTAAGGGGAGCAGCCGGTCGATTCTGTAAAAATCTCACCGTGAAAACTTAGGTGAAGTGAGTTTGTTTTTGCTAGGAATTGACACTATTGACAGCTCACTCCACGCTCACTTCACCTAAGTTTTCACGGTGAGATGGTTACAGAATCGCACTGCAGATGTATATAGCTAAATGTTGGGAATGTAGTAAAATCGGAACGATTAATAGAATTTGAATTTTTTAAAGTATCCTTCAAACAGGCACGACAAGACACGCGACACAAAGGCACCGCAAGTCGCGCAACGAGCGTTGCCTTTGTGTCGCGCGCGATTTGCGTCGCGCGTCGCGCCTGTTTGCCTTTAATGTCATAAAATCTGGTTTTATGAATAACTCAAAATGTACCTACTAAGATGTTGGTTTTTGATAATTTCAGGGCTCTCAACATCCGTGTCCTAGAAAGTTAGTGTGATATTATTTTCATTTGTAATTGCAATAATTAATGTTTGTTTCAGATGTCTATAGTGGAGATAGCATCAAATACATCTACGTTTGAACAATGGGTACCAAACATCTACAGATTTTGTACACCACGCTTGGTAAGTAGCTATACACTGCTTTTAAAAAGTAGCTTTTCTGTCTGATTACATCCTTTGAATATGTGTTGTACTTGTAGTATTGAATTTTTTTGCAGAAAAGTCTAAATATTTTTCTACCTTAAGTTATCTTGGTAATTGGAATTAGCGAAAAAACATCCTATTTCCTGACGAAGATTCTATATTTACTCTCTTAAGACAAACCCCTGTGGCACTATTTCTCCAACAGCCACAAGATGACGCCTAACCACTTCAAAGCACTTACCAAAAACATTAGCCCGTGAATAAACGTTAGCATCAAGTGGGATCGAAGGCGAAAGGCGATACCATCCATTCAGACAATCACAGTTTGAGCCGCCATTGAACTCACTTTCTGAAATAATTCCTCATTCATTTTTGTCAATAAACCGCCTATCAGTATTGTATTGTAATTGGGGTGGGTATAGAGTTTCCTGCCCTTACAATGCAGAACACGATGTATAGAGTTACAACAAACAATGGTGGACAAGAAAAGAAAAGATAAAAAACGTAATTTGATTTACAAATGATAGGATGTGTAAGGTATGTGATGTGATTTTTGTCTGATCAACTGTTTTCGTTCCAGATTGAGTTTTGGATATGCATGAACAAGACGATTCAAGGTAATATTTCATTATATCTTGAAATGGTTTGAATCCTTACATTCCAGCCATGCTTTGTCATAGGTAAGAAGGTCATTCCGCTTACCTACTGCTTAAACTCTTCAATACTTTGTTACCACCAAAGCCTTTGCTTCTGTCATCGTTTTCCAGTAAATACTTAGATAGGCAACCCATTATAATTTCAAATTCCATTTTCAAGCAGAAGTGGTGTCCGGCTCCGGTTGGTGGGGCCGCGCGTGTTGCTCACTGGGCCGCCTGACGTCATGCCGGCACGCATGCGCGATGGCTGCCAACGAGAGCGCGCTGGTCGGCGCAGGCGCATGCCGCAGATCTGATGAGATTGCCTTCTTTGACTGTGTGCAAAGGCAGGAGGAGGCTCAGCGTTGCTGTTGTGAGTAGTTGATGATGATATTTCTAGTCAGGCAGTGACTTTATAATATTTCAGAAAAATTGACAGTGTAATACCAAAGGAGATCATGAACAAGTCATTTGTTTTTGCTGCCCGAAAGGTGAGCATGCATAATATTTTGCTTTGCAGAGATTTTTCAAATAATACATTATGTTGTTCCGTCTTCCCGCAGCGCAGACGCAATCCATGACATGCCACGAAGAGTGTCAGAAAGCGCTATGGCGTCTCGGTCAGTCGCGCGTCGACCTGCAGGCCAGAGCTAACGCGTTGCAGTCCTGTGAAGAGTCGCCTGATCTCATGAGGTGTCTGAGGGACCTCACAGATTCTGTCGTTTCTACGGACACTACGAAATGTAGGTAACATCGAGTCAAGTTTCAATTTGATTTAATTGATGAGTAGCTCGTTGATATCTTTATTGCTGAAATAAATTAGTTGCTGGCGCGTCGGTACGACTCTACATACTTATAATGATGCAATATCAAAAATTCAACTAAAAAACTCAAAGAATTTGTTTCAAATAAATCAATTTACAGGCAATTTTGAATTGTCAAGGGGTTGGTCAGTCAGATCTACTATAAGAAAGAAAGAAAAGAAGTTTATTTGACCCAGATTAAGTATAGTAGTTAAGTTAGTAGTTCCATCCACAGAGTACATTTATATAAAGGAGGTTCCACCTATCAGCCGAAATAGGTTAATTGCTGGAAAATAGACAAGGCCTCTATCAAGAATAGAATAGAATACTCTTTATTATGTACACCATATCAAGCATCGTCACAAAGACCAGACTTGCTTGCCTGGGACCAATAGATACCCGAGACCTCCATTTGGTCGTTGGTGCACCCGTAGGAAGTCAACCCACGCTGCGCCTGTTATCTAGAGATCTCAAGGACTTCAGTAGATTGTTCGGATTCATTATCTAACTTGAATGATCTCGTTGTACCCAATACGAGGAAGATTTCGCCAAGATAACCGCTCTACCAAATGTTGATATCTCTTGGACGACATGTTAGTTTTTACATTGAGAGCCACTTCTGAAAGTAGAGCTTGCTTTAACATTTTCATCCTGGTTCAGATCTATCCTGCTGTCGCGAATCAAACAAGCAAGAATGCCAGCCGACTTGTGAACGAGTCCTGCGTAGTAAAGGCGTATTGCAGGAAATTGTAGAGGCTCTAGAAGTGGACTGTGGAGCCCCCTTCATTCTGGACGGCTTTTGGCAATGCTTCCTGAAGAAAGACGCGCCGCCCGAACCCAAGGATCTGATCCCACATGATATTGCTAAACTGCATTGCTGTCAAAAGGTGAGGCTTTGACGATTTTGATCAGATAGGATTTGCAGATGGATGGCCTATCTGGAAGTGGTATTAAATGGCAATATCTCATTGTCCACTTCATCCAACGATGTGCTCTACGTGTCATTTTAACTTGCATTTAGTAGATCATTCAGATGTACCTTTTTTTTTTTGTTGTCGGGGGGAAACCTTCAAAAGGCACCCGACCTCCGGGGAGGCAGGTCGGGGAGTGTGGGATTTTTACCTCACTAAAACCGCCCCGGTGATCACCTTCAGCACATAGTGTACCTAACACGAGCTCAAGTAATGCCCAAAGACTAATTAATTTCGCCCTTAATCTTGTGTTTTATTTTAAGGTCTTGTTGTCAATGCTTTGTCTTAGAAATAACGTTTAAAAACAATAATATACTTATTCAAAATTTTTCGGAGTCAATAAATTAGAGCCTTGGAATCCATATTTTCTGGTGTTTCGAACGTCACGTGTCCTTGATCCGCTAGGGGATCAAACTTCGCCTTCGCGAAATCCAACAAAGTTCTGCTTTCTTTAGCAAACGAAGTGTATTATGTGCCAAAGAAGTTTTACCGAAATTACATACGAAGCAAACTTTGTTTCAGGCCGTGACAATAAACTGTCGAAGATTATGTTTCGAGACGTTCAACTCTGGGTGGCAAACGAACTGGCAGCAGTTTTACTCGGAATGTTTGGGCGATCCCCAGGAGATCTCACTCTCCGAGTGTATGGACGATGGTATGTTTTTTTTGTGTCAATATTTTAATGAAAATCTTAAATAGTTTTTTCGTAAATGCAGTCATCTAAATTACACAAGGTGTGCGTGTGGCAATATTCAGATCGTGCATTGTGTAGAAGTTAGGATATTCTTAGTAAACATGGTTTGTCGCAAGCGTCATATTTCTCTCTTATCTTTTAACCTACATGGTATGAGATCGGTAAAATATTTGGGTTGGAATTATTACCTTCATCGAATTTGTCTCGCCCTATGTCTTTGTGGGATCGTAAAACATAACTTCAGAAAGATGCTAATAAGAATCATTCATGGGCATCAAAAAATGCAAAAAATATGGCACATTTAATTATTGGGAGACTTTTCAAACAATTAGCAACTCTTATTTGAAACTACTGCGCCTCATAGCTAACTTATTTCATCACGTTCAAACTTCATGAAATCATTCCCAACGCGTTGTCGTAATTTCCTATTGCTTACAAGTCTTCATATTTGACAAATAATATATATACCTACCTAAATAATTTATCGCGTCAAAATCAAGGCATTTATTCAAATTAGGCTGAGAATCAAGCACTTTTCTAACGTCAAAATCACATAATATATGTCAGGCCCCAAAACGCCCGCCCTTCACCACTTCCTAGTGCTTTCGCTGGGAAGGAGAAATGGCGCAACAAACTCCCCAGCAGCACAGCTGTCTGTTCAGTTAAAAATAAAACTTGCTTCTATACAATGGTACTCGTAGGTATGCAAAGTAATTGACATTACAAGACACAGAACATTACATTAAATTATTTGCCATATATCAGCTATTCTATACTGCAGTTACCTCTATATTTCCTATTCACACACATGCTGCAGCTAGAAAAACATGCTAAATTGCTCGCATCCATATTAATGTGGCATTCCCGCGCCTTGATGAGACGATGCGTCGACCATGCAGATTAGAACATCTGACTAGAATATGCCTCTCTGATTACCTTAGCTCTTTAGCGGTGTCTGTCGGCAGTTAAGAGATTCTTTGTTTTTAAATGCCGTGAGATGTGCATCATCTGTTCAGAAATATCGATTGCGATTCAGATTTCTAATGAGTTGACCCTTTAATAGGATTTTGATCTTGCAACAAACTAAATTTTAGTCTATATGACGATAAACAGTATGAAATTAGTGCGAAACGAATGACGATCGGTGCCACTGCCTCCCTGATTCTGATGTGTTTTAAAGATTACTTGTTTCTATCGTCGTATCAATCCAGTCCGTAACCTGATGTTCTTCGGATTCTAACTTAGCAGACAGATCCAGCTTTTCAAAGAAAAGTACGCGCTTCGGTAATCTTCGCTCGTCGTTTTACGTAATCTTGGTGTATCCGAATTAGCACTAACGTCGCGCTACAGAATACTCACATGACAGAGGCACTGCTTCTAAGTTTTGTACTACCGCACTTTGTAGTGTGCACCCATCATTGCGCGTGTGTAGGAACTTATTGTCGGGTAACCTACTCCGGTCTTTTGTCACTTAAAAATTTTGAAAAATCTTCTTTATTAGATCTCATCATCACGAGTTCGTATTTTCGAAGATCGTCGATTTCCGAAACGCATATTTTATTTGGAAAGCTGTACCTAAAGTTTGTGGTGTCAGTTCAACTGCAGAAGTTTCGAGGTTCACCCTTTCTTACAATTTCCAGTGGACGCACCATGTTCCCTCGGCTGCGCTGGTCTGACGTACTGCAGTCAGCTGAACAGTCGTCCAACCACTCTATTCAGATCATGTACTGCACAGGCAGACCTCGAGGCACATCTAGCAGTCGCCGAGCAGAAAGGAAGTGGGTAAGATTCCCGTACCTTTATCAATTTAGGAAGTATGACACTGTCCAAAAAATTCCTGCTGAAAGCTATACCAACAAATTATGATCTTTGGGCCTAGCACGAATGCACGGCACGGAGTGAACAACCACCTAGGAGATGGTGGGACGAGCTGCCGGTCGATTCTGTAAAAATCTCACTGTGAAAACTTAGGTGAGGTGAGTTTGTTTTTGCTAGGAATTGACACTATTGACAGCTCACTCCACGCTCACTTCACCTAAGTTTTCACGGTAATATTTTTACAGAATAGCACCGCTGGATAGGTTCCGTCGAAACTGGAAGGAGAACGTGCGGACTCGCGAAAGTAGCGATAGGGCCTCTAATCTTCAAAAGAATGAAAATCTTCTTTTTGATAGAGAAAATAAATAATTAATTTGTATGTTACAGAGTTTTGATCATATCCGGCATGGAGTTGCCTTTGAAGAATTCAACTCAATGTCCCATCGATATTTGGAAGAGTGTTGCCTGCGCATTACACGTCAAACCCTGCACTGCCAAGGTGAGTGAAATTACTTCAAAGCTTTGCAAAGTGAACGAGGATTTGGGTCGTGTCAGTATGTGTGTTGAGAACATTCGCTGGTGTGATTTAAGAACCTAAACATTCATTGAAACTTGGAATCCCCTTTTTGAGCTTTTCGCAAAAATCTTATTGAGGATCATATAGAGGTATTAGGAACAGGATGTAAAGTTCACTCATCCTCTAGAAAAGGGTGGATCCTTCGACCAGACGGGTCTCGTGTCTGGTGGGCAATTGCCTGACGATTGATGTCGAGTCGTTGTAATATACTAGTCGCGCGGTTACCTCTGCTTGCGCGATGGAGGATTTTGCGTGATGTCAGCGCGATGCGTAGTTCGCACATGGTGATGTAGATGCCGCTACAATCTCGAATTAGACATCCTTGATAATTATATTTTTATCTTCCCCTGTATGACAAAAATACCCTCTCGGATGTTTGTCTGCAAATTAATGGATGGCTTTTTATTGACCATGACCTTTGTCAAAAATTGATGAACTTGCGTGACGCGAACTGTAAATCCAACAACTTTTTGACAAATAAGTCACTGGTTTTAGCCTTGCAGTAAAATACTTATATGGATATGGCGTTATCTACATTGCCACGTGCGAACTACGAATCATACTGACGTCATGTAAAATCCTGCATCGCGCAAGCAGAGTTTAACGCGCAACTGGCATATATACGTCTCGACAAGTCGACATCAATCGTCGGTCAGTTGCCCACCAGACACGACACCCGTCTGGTCGGTGGATCCTCCCTTTTCTATGGAGGAAGAGTAAACTTCACACCCTTTTTCTCAGGCCTCTATAATTATGTTGATTTTATAATCCCCATTCTTAACTTTCCAGGGTCACAGCAGCCTGCTATGTGCAGAAGAGTGCGCAAGCCTGGTATCTTCCTGCGTGGAATGGTCTCGAGCTCCCCCCACATTGACTGCGCGCGCGTTGTGTGCCAGACTCACACCGACTGACGCCAACGCGCCCTGCGTACCTCTACATCAGTTCATGTCTCCCAGTAAGTTGTCAAATAACTGTCTATTTTTTCTTCTATCTTCACGACTTATAATTCCAAATAGTTTAGGCAAAGTTTAAAGAAACTTTAAGGCTTAAGTAGAATGTATCTATCTGTAGTGCTGGTACTGATGGCTTGAGGGTACTGGAAGGTTATACCACAGTTTTACACCATGTCGTCGTCTTTTCATTTCAGATTTTGTTGGTGAACTAATCCAGCCCATTTTGACAATCGCTCTACCTATTGTATGCTACATCCTGATTCATATTGTTTTTTTGAAATTGGCGTTAAAGGCACCACTCTGGTTGCCTTGATGTGAGCTATTCGATAAGAGCTATTCAAGTATTATTCTCTTTTTGTTAGGTACAGAGGCCCCTCTGTTATCAGCAAAGGAAGTAGTGACGTCACCATGCTCTGGGTCTCCATGCAGCTCTCCACAGACGTGCGTCATCAACAGGAACTGCCTGCACGGCGGCGCCTGTCCGCGGTACTACTGCGTCGATGGCTGCCCGCTCGGTAAAATACAGAAGTGACATATGTATCAGAAACGTTGAAGTTTTGTATGAGATCGTAACTGTCTCATACAAAACTTCAATTCCTCCTGGACCCAAGTACGGAACGGCTTATTACTTCCCCCAAAAATTTTAACAACACCTGGCTGACACATGCTGTATGCCTACAGAAAGAGCGATGATAGGTTCTGTCCTGGCCTTCACATACCTTCGAGGATGAATCCCTCGTAGCTCTCCACCGCTCTCCATCGTGAGGAACACCTTAATCCGAAGACACTACTGTTCTGAACTTACGAAATTAACTGAATTTTTCATAGTGAATTGGGCTACCCAAGTGCAGGATGTTATAAAATCTATTCGTTTGCAAGGACCTTTGAAATCTGACCGGCAAATATCTAGTACTTGAGTGTTCATCACAGTGTCTGTTGAGATTGCAGTAAGTAACTTGATGACTTTATTTTTGTGTACTCTTTAAATTTTTTTTTGCGCGTTTACTCTTTTAAATTTTTTTGGGAAGTAAGTACCTACCTACACATGTATTTTTTATTGATTAGTAATCTTAACTTTCTTTTTTGCAGGAGACAGTTCATCACAAATAGTACCAGTTGGTTCCTGGGTGCGGGTGCCCATGCCCTCCTCTCTACACAAGGCGTGCTTCAAGATCTGTCGCTGTGGTCTCAAGGGACTGACGGACTGTCAACCTCTACCTTGTGTTGAAATGGAGAACTGCCAGCTACATGACAGAGAAGTTATGCAAGGTAAGTTCAGTTCATACTGGGTAAATTATTTTACTGACATAAACAGATTTTTTGTAAAAATGTAAAAACCTTCATCCCCTGCATAACCCTCTTAGGGGATAGGATGACTTTTAAAATCCTTCCTCAGTGCTCACTTTCGTTGTGAAGGTAATTCTCATTCAAGATGTCACGGCTCTAGACTTAGCGGTTTAGGTCGTGTTATCTGTCATTGAATGGATTTAATATTTAATTAAGACGTTGATTTGTGGTGTTGTGGTGCAGGTGAGAAGTACTACATGGAGTGCAACGCGTGCGCGTGCCGCGGCGGCGAGCGCGTGTGCGCGCGGCGCGCGTGCGGCCGCGCCGGCGCCGCGCTGCCGTGCTACTGCCCGCCGCACCACCTGCCCGTGCGCGCGAGGCACACGCCCTACCCGAACGCTTGTCTCGCCAAGTTAGTGTTCCTTTATCTACACAGTCTGGCCATAAATACTGTTACAATTAAAAATAAGAAAGATATTACATTTGAATTTGGAATCTGTCATTTTTATACGATTGTTCATTGAGTTTTCTAATTTTGGCGCCAATACATTGTACAATATTTTGCGATATTAAAATGGAGTGGGGTGATAAAGAGAACCGAATCGCTGTGATTGCATTACACTAAATTGGTATGGAGCCAAATCAATTTTTAAAACCCTCCATACGCTTGGTATTAGTCAAATGTTTGTGTACCGGGCTATTAATAGGTACAATGAGACCTCGTCTGTTTGTGACAGAAACAGATCTGGCCGTCCACGTAGTGTTCGTACGAAATAGGTGGTCAAAGCAGTGAGGGAAAGAATTCGAACTGAAGACATTCTGTCCGAAAGCAAAAGATTTTATCTCGGGAGATGAAGATAGCAAACATGTTCCATATTTCAGATGTGCAGGCGCCTCAGATGGCGAGATAGAATTTGGAACAAGCTCTCCGTGTGCCGGCGCCGCGTGCGGGCGGCGCCACGTGTGCATGCCGGCACCCAATGTGTGTCTGTCGCGTCTGCAGACCTCCTGCCCGCAGTACTACTGTGGTATGTGTCATAAAGCGACATCTATACGAGAGCATATGAACTACAACGTCTGGTAGCGAGCCAAAAAGGGAAAATGACGCCATTGTAGCACAGGATTCTAAATCGCGCAAGCAAGATTTGACGAGACTTTAACGGCCAGACCTATTTACATAAGCATGAGTTTCATAAGGCCGCTAAGGTAGTATGTTGTTGTCAATAAGAATAGATTCCGTTTATCAAACATATTGACCCGGTTGGACATAATGACCATGATATTTTAAGATCTCTCTTTTTCGTAGTAATTTTTGTCGATGGTTTATTTACCTATGCTAAATATATATTAGATATACATATTACTTGTACTATCATAACTTCAACTTAATATCTGTTTTCAGTAAGCACAGTGAACTGTAACTCCCAGCCGGGCATGCCGGTGTGTGACACAGACGCTCGCACTCACACCAACCCTTGTCACCTGGTCATGAGTGGCCGCAAGTTCGCCTACTGGGGAGTCTGTCTCGAAGGCTGTTCTGCTGTGAGTACAATTATACATTTTATAAGCTGGAGCTCAAATTGTGATCACTGATATTAGTATTAAGATTTCTTGCGATGTGTTTTGAAAATAAATGTCAACTAAACTCCTTTGTAATAAAAGTGTATTTAAGTATTCGAATATATCATGTTAATGTAAAAGGCAACTCTGGGATTCTGCCAAGAGCTTGTGAACCTTAATATCAAGTCATTTTCTGCGATTTATCAATGTGATTTCATAGCGAGGTCTCACTACCTTTTCATTCTCATTATAATTTCAGGCTGGTCCAGTATGCGGTGTGAACGGAGTCTCTTACATCTCCGAATGCGCTGCTTGGTCAGAGTACGTGAGCGTGGACTACGCAGGCCCTTGCCTCGCCGTAGGCCCAATATCAGACCTTATGGAACCAAAGTGTGCCTTGATAGATAGAATCATCTGCCCCCCACTAAAGAAGGCAAACTGCCTCGGATTCACCGCCCCTGGAGCCTGTTGTCCAAAATGTGGGGGAGCCCTAAGAATATTGTATTCGAAGAAACAAATCGATAGAGCGTTATACGGAACGAATATTTCCGCCACTGTTATAAATCTGAACAATATTTTAAAAGCTCTAGAGAGACATGTCAAGATAGCCGAGTGTGCACTCAGAGGGTACCTCACTATTGAAATGGAAATATTCGTCACAGTTGAAACTATGCTGGACAATCCAACTGATTTACAACTGAATGTGTGTATCTTAGAAGCTGAGAAGATAGCAGACATGATTAACAGAGAGAGTGTGATGATAACTAGTGATTTAGGTTTAAGTTCATTATCGTACGCGTTGACTATACATACGTATCCCACACAACCCACACAAGGTGCAAGTACTATTAGTCTATCCATAGGTGCTTTATTAGCAAGTTTAAGTATCTACGTTTTAAGGTAGGCATTTTGTATAGCATTATTATGTAAATTTGTACAGTAGCTGTAAATATTCTATATTGTTATAAATAGTAACTTAGTGCCATAGTTAGAAACGTATACAAAGAATTCAGAGGTTATGCTTTGGTTTGCTTTAAAATCAGGCGCAAATTATTTAGTCATGTTCATCACGTGAGTTCGTTGTGCCATCGTAGTTGTAATGAGATTAATGTCTTTGACTTTTACAAGTAATGCATGATAGACTGCAACAAGCATTTTTATAACACTTTTACAAAAGACAATTTTATAAAGTACTCGTAGTCCTTAAACCAAATATGTATTACAATTATTACCTTGTTATTAATTTTTAGATGTTTAGCTATTTTGAAAATGTGAATACTGTTTACAAGCTCAAAGATTATTGAAATAAAAACACCATTATTATACAAGGATTTTATTTACACAAATTATTACTCGTTATGCTATATTCTCATCACTAGACTTTAGCTCTAAGACAAAGCTCATAGACAATTTAAAGGGTTTGGAAAAATCACTACCATGTCATCAATCGAAGTAAAGGAAAAAAGTGTTACAAAACAGTACATAGCATCGCGGATTGCGGTAGACATGACGAATTGCAAGTATTGATCTAGGGTTGCCCGCTGTATGTGCTTGTCTCGGGCGAAGATGACCAAAGCTTTTTATCATTGCAACATTAATTTTCGATTAGAATTAAGTTTTCGAATATATTTAATGAGAAACAAATATCAACAATATTTGCATGTTTCTGTGACTATTGAAATGGATTTGTTTGGTTACCAATATTGTCTATGGCATTAATAAGACTGCTCCTTTCGAAATAGTTTTGAGAGGAATACCTACCTAATGCTTCAGATAAGACAGTTTTGCCATGCCATGCTTGCTTTTGTCTACCTTGATGTCGATTTTGGCTCAGCGGGATGGTGGTTATAGTTAACGACAGTCAACTAGTCAGTCAGTATTTCTACGAGGTAAAGTATTATTAAAATAGAAAAAAAAACACTATTATAATATGATTGTATTTTTTCACATAACACCGACAATCGAGGAATATAATATTATTATAATGTGAATTTTATAATATCACAATTAATTGATCACTTATAATTAAGTTCAGATAAGTCTTTTTTATCGAAAAATATATTGATTCTATCAAGTAGTTGTGGGTCGGTGACAGTTTTGGCGAGTTGCACGAACCCACTCTGCAGTACTGGGTGGATGAGTTGGAACCTCTCCAGCGAAAACGTCAGGACCAATTCCAGATATGCCATTAAAATATTTTGGAAGTAATTACGCTGCACTTCAGTATCCTGAAAAAAACAAATACGTTAATAAAGATATACTAATATGTAAAGGCTGGCTGATTAACACAATTTGCTAACACTATGCCAAATTTATTTTGTGCTATATGCTGTATTTGGATAAAAAAACTACCACTAATTTCACACATGAGATTAGACAAGAGATTAAATTTAATCTGTCTTATTACAAAACGAGATCTAATTCTAGTTTTAGCCTAAACCACTGAGCCAGTTTTTCCATTTCGAACTTTATTTCGACTTTGTTCCTAATACAAAAATGACAATCTATACCTTCGATATTATTGATCGAAGTCTATAACACCCGATTAATTTGTGCACAGTGTCGTCCGATCCTCGAAACGCGCCAATTGTACGAAAAAAAAAACAAAACACTTAATTTGAAAGAGCCCTTAGGTTTTTAATTCAAAAACTGGCTCGATGGTTTTAGCTATGTCCTTGTTTTGTTATAAAACTGAAAGGGTTTTCAAAAACCATGAGTAACTACGTGATTATTATTGGAATATTATTTTCTCACCTTGCTAATACTCAAAGCTCGTTGTTGTTCTATTTCGGGAGGCACGGGTTGCGGTGGTAATATCGGTTCAGCTACTTTGGTCTTTTCATACGAGGGTCCATCACAGATCGTAATATTCACTTTACGTGTATCTATGTTATGATTTTCTATTATATCCGGCACACTGCCTTTCTTCTCCTTTATTGGAGTCTCTTTGTTTCTCTCTGATTCTTGTGTCAAATTACCATTTACAGGTTTGTTATCATTAGAATCGGAGCTTTGGTCGTTATCTATATCAGTTTCAGGAGCTTCTTTAACTGTGTCTTCCTTAATTTCCTTATTTGATGGTATATTTTCAGTGTGAATCTCTACAGTGATAGATGCTTGACTATTAGCTTTGAAATCAGCGAATGTAAAGGGTCTTGGTTTTTCAACACCTTTTTCTGGGGTGATATTGAATTTTTCGTTGATTACAGGCGGTTCATCAGTGTTTTCATTCGGATCCTGGGCATAATACTGGTCGTAATGAGTTGACGAGTTATCACTTTCTACTGAACTGCAGGACATCCTTTCTTTAATATCATGATCATCAAAGTCCGAGACGCTTATCAGATGTTTTACATAGTTGTGACATAGCAACTCCCATGTATGTTTTAAGTCGAATATTTTTGTCACAAATCGATCGTATTCCAGCGTCAAATTCAATGTAGTTGTGTAATTGTGCAATATTATAGATATATCGGTTGATTTTAGTTTAAATTTGTGAACGCCATTGAAGAATATCTCTGTCAAAGCAATGATTTTAATTAGCCATGAAGAGGTAGTTTGCTTGTAAAGGTTGGCTGCGTGATCCAAGTTGGATACCTTTTGAACAAGAAACTTCAAACCTGGCCTTGAATCAAATTGCATGGCTCTTGTGAATGATAGTTCCAAACTTCTTAGTAATAAGTCTGTGTTGTCACTGTTAAGGAAGAACTTGTAATTGCAAACGTTAGAGCCTGTCTTAAGACTATCCAGTAAGATACTGTTAATACCTTGGAAGACATCGGACGATGCTTGGATGAGAACGGTGGCAATTATTTGAACCAGTATTTGATGTGCCAACAATCCCACTACCAGTCCTCTATGAGGGATCCTTACGGTGTATAACTCTGGGTTCAAGGAGTTTACTGACTCTTGGAGATAAATCAGGAATATATAACTCCGATCATCAATCAACATCAAATTCTGGGATGAATTTTTTGGAGTTATTTTTGCATGCCCATCCCCTTTCAATTGTTCAGTTAGGAACACTTGTTGCGCCATTGCATGCAGTCTTACATTATCATTAACCGAACAATCCCGTCTCGCAGCTACTTTTACTATAGCTAAATCTCCATAGAAACTATTTGAGTTCTCCTTAAAAGCATAGGTCAGTTGCTTGAGAGGCGTCAAGCTAACGTTGCAAGCTCTGTGCAGACTTGTGCAAACGATTTCCCATTGATTGTCAGTTAGAAGATGTCCCGATGTTAAAATTATATGTCTTATGCATGACGCTCCTAGTCTAGCGATTGGTTCTTGAGGTTGAGCGATGCATTCAACTAGAATCAACATGATTTGCTTCAAAGCGAATGTTGCTTCTACACTTTCAATGGGTTCTATTTCCTCTCCATCACCCTTCTCATCGACCGTAGATCGTTCAATGTTTATTTGCTGTAAATGATGTAGGTATACCACAATAGTATCTGTCGTCATTCCACAGCATTGCTTGAAGTTTGGCATCACACTGTCCCAGTGAGTATTAACATTGGCAATTTGCCGAAGCCAGTTTTGAACTGTTGGCAGAAGGAGGTGGTTTATGCAGTGCAGACCAAAATGAGTACCGGGTACTTCAACTGTGTTCCTTAAAAGTTTGAATAAAGTTTCCATGGCTGCCGGCTGATTCTTCTTAGAACAAACGACAGTAGCTGAGATCAAACCCTCAATGAGGACGTACCATACTTTGAGTATGTTGCTTGGTTTATCAAGTTTTAAAAGGCAGTTGTTTGTGGTATTCGAAGGAGGAAGACTTGTTGATAACTTTCTGTATGAGATGAGATCTTCTTCATAATGATCATTAGAAATGAATTTGGTGATATCAAGAGACGCACTGGGTATTATAGGGTCCACGACACACAACGGCATGTCTCCTTTGATTCTGTTACCCGTATTGAAAATCGGACATTTAGGCATGTTGTACATCATCGTTAAAATGTCTGCGCAGCTTTCCAAGTGGTACAATGCCTCTTTACACATATCTACAATGACTTTTTCTGATTTCTCTTCACTGAGCGGTATGAATTTGCTATTCTTTGAGAATTTCAAACTAAGGCTTGGTTTAGGTTGAGTTGGTGTAGTAGCTTTCTTTGGCTTAAATTCAGTAGCCTGTACTTCTTCATAGTGCAGTCCTTTGATATGACTTAAAAGGCACAGTATACAGTCAAGAGCTGCGTTCGCGAAGACGAGTGTGTTATCTGTGCTGAGAAATACTTTGAATATTTCCAAGATGGCGGAGTATTGGTTAGAATTGTTGGCAGCTCGTAATGTATTGAAGAGTGGTCTCCAGCCTGATCTTATTTCCATTCTGTTTGTTTCCACAAATTCGCAGATGCAGGATATGATTTGTTCCTGTTGAAAAAATAAAAGATTACTAATCTATGTACCGATCATGTTTTGTCTATGCATCACCCTAAGGTAGAAAATGCCTAAGACATTATGTTTGCTTTGCATGTGTATAAAGTTATAATAAACAAATCCTGGCTTAAGATTTACCTGTATATCATCATCACACAGTTCCAAGCAGAGAAGGTTCTCGAAAGGTTTCAGCAACGCCTCGTTAAAGTGAAAGTGTGGTAATTCTACTTGTTGGTTGAGTAGAGCAGTTGCACAGTCGTGCAGACACTGGATAGCTAGGCTTGCGATTTGGATGTCTTTGTGGCATGCCGCCTGTCAAAATAAAAGAAAATATTTTAGTTTTCTATCAGAGTTAAACCGGTAAAGAGTAGAGACAGAAGTAGAAGGGCTGAGAAAGCTAAAGTAGGTAAACATTTTTATGATACAGACAATATCGCAATAGTACTTATAGTACTTTTGTAGTTAGGTGATGTACAGTTGGGCTACCTTAACCACATTTTGAACTTCGCCATATTAAACGATGCAAATAGTTATGTCAGTAATGATGCATCAGCGATGCAATACCTAGATAGGTAGACAGCAACGAAAGAAGGTAGCAGATTGATGGGTAACGAGTTTAAGGTGATTGTTACCTGCATAAAGTGCGGTCCCACGACCGTCCATATCGCCATCCTATGCGCCAGTGGGCGTGCGGCCCGCAGACAGCGCAGCGCCACGTCGCCCGCGCGACACAGCGCGCGCGCCGCCTCCCCCGCGCCGCGCGCCGCGCCCCCCGCCGCGCCCCGGCGCCACCACCACACGTTGTTGTTAGCTACGTCGGCCTCCCACGAGCAGAACAACTAGGGGAAGTTATTGACGGTTTGTTATTTGGTGTTTATGTGAAAAAAGAAGACGTCTGGGAAGATCCTTTCGAGACTAAGCGTTCCTGCACACGATGCCGTCACCGCGCCGTCGCCGCGCCGACGCCGCACCATTACACTGTAGATACGAGTCGCGCGAAGCCCGCCACCGCGCCGCCGCCGCGCCGCCACCGCGCGCGTTCCCCTCCCTATCTGTTTGATTCATTCACGGGAAATTACGCGGCGTGCACGTTCGTACGCGGCCGGTAATGGAATGAATGAAACAGTAAAAACGCGCGCGGTGGCGGCGCGGCGACGGCGCGGTGGCGGGCTTCGCGCGACTCGTATCTACAGTGTAATGGTGCGGCGTCGGCGCGGCGACGGCGCGGTGACGGCATCGTGTGCAGGAACGTTAAGGGACATAACCTTCTGACGTTTGAATACTATGTATATTACAACTTTTTCAATTAGTTGGCAAAAACTTCACAAACGGTTATCGAAAGGAAGAATATTTTGTATATCTACTAGATACCGATATCCATCATATTAAAAAGATCCATTACATAGCCGTTATCTGTGTATTCTGTACATCAAGCTAGCTAACATTGGGCAAAAAATATTGCCGACTTTTACTTTTAGGATGAAAAATAGCTGTATTTAGCAATATTACGCAAGCAATACATTGTGTTTTTGGGTGCATGAAACAGTCTAAGAATTTTTTCGTAAATTAAGTTGAAACCTTGATCTCTAATATCTCTGTAACTAGAAGGCTGAAGGTATGGTCCAGTACAAAAAATAAAATATCACAATCACGGGGAGCACAAATGACTCTTAATACACTCATTATACTAAAATGCAAAAGAAAACAACTTCTTACTAATCGATGTTGATGC
This sequence comes from Luperina testacea, assembly GCA_927399505.1. NCBI lineage: Eukaryota > Metazoa > Arthropoda > Insecta > Lepidoptera > Noctuidae > Luperina > Luperina testacea. The sequence goes on from OV656774.1 coordinate 5,667,086, forward strand.
GCCACCAGCCTTTGCAGCGCTGCCTTCAGCGTAGGTAGCGTCGTAGTGGCTGCTAGACGTGTGAAGAGAGTATCGGCTGCAGCGGTCAGCGCGCAGCACACACGAGCTGCACCAGATCCGGATATTACGTTGCCTCCCTGTATAATAATAAAAGCTATAAAATATTTTCTAATTCATGAAGTCATGAAAAGAGATAGTACAGTAGATTGCTAGCAAATAATTCCTAAAGTAGGTAGGTAGGTAGGTTCCTACTATAACAATTTAGAAGGCGATTTTCTAACTTACCTCTTGTCTACATGTTTCTACAATTTTCGCCACTGACATGTCATTGGTTAAATTGTTCTCGAACACAGGCTGCAAGAAGTTAAAGACGTCCACACTACGGAGAAACAAATGATCAACATCAAAGTAGGTCTGATAAGTCTAAAGGCTTTAAAAAAAAGCATTTTAATCATAGACCAAGATGAATACTCACCACGTTTCGTCATCTTTACCATCTAACCCTAACTTAGCATCAGCTTGTAGTATGGAAACGGTCTTATTCCTGCCAGTTTGCATGGTCACTATTGGCGTAGCATTGTTCCCTTGATGTCCGAATAAAGAGTGCTCGAAACTTGACACGTATTGACAGGCAGCGAAAATATGCTCCCAGCATTCCGGAGCTTTTGATCCGAGTTCTAAGCCGCCTATGGGAAAATTATGTGTAGTTTATTATTTTTGTATATGAAGTACTAATTAAAATTGAATTCCAAGCAGGAAGAATGTCACACAAACTTGTCCCACTTGGGCGCCAATACTGTAATGGTGCTCTTAAATAATTGGCGCCCAACAAAATACAATTAAGTCTCACCTGTAATTAATATGTCCAAAGACAAAGCATGTGTCGATAATATCTTGCCGTTCGGTGGCTGTGAGATTGCGGAATTTGCCAGTAAAGCCAGTATGCTACTGCAACGATTTTGTAAACTCAAAGTATTGCTTACTCTTGCAGCCTTAAATTGTAAAATAATAAAATATGGTTATTAAAATTAATTTAAGGCAGTTTCTATTGTATCGTCAAAGAATTAAAGAATGGTTAATATTTTGCTAACTGTGAAAATTTAAAAATGAAGTGGTCATTTCACATAATAACTCTATTCAATACCTTATGGAGTCCTTCAAGGCATTGAATCGTTAGTCCCTCCCAAGCAATCCGCTTCCTTTTCCCGAAAGTATTTATTTTCTTTGATATCATGCCATGCAGTTTTTGTTTTTTGTTACCGTATCCCGACAGGGGCACACTTAATACCGTAACCATGGAATCCCAAATACAGGTTAATATCCTGAAAGAACACTGGTGTTGTGGAAATCGGATACAAAAAGTCTTAACACCTATGTACGTGGTCAGCATTTTTTTTATTTTTACCTTCTAGCCCAACGCAAACTAGCATCATGCTGCGGGGAGTCAATTGTGTTGTTATATAAACAGGAGACTTCTTTCAACTTCTGCCAGTCTGACATAACTGGACTTTGATCTAAACCGCCAAGATCTGTTGAAATACAATTTTGATATAAATATGTTATCCAGGTAAAATCACTTTGGAAATTAAAGGTTTTCGTATTATAGGAACATCAGACTTTTCTGATTAATCAGGTTACTCGTTATAATTATGTCTACAAGCTACACTTTAAAGTAAACATATTTTAGCAATTACATATTGGGTTTGCACAAAATCATATCGAGAATTTCAATCTGATGAAAACCTTTGCCTGGATCTATGTCACGGAAAATGCGTTAACTTTATGGATAACTTTATTTTATGATTAATTATTGTTTACTTTATGGTTGTATAGTCAACCATAAAGTAACCTGATATTAGATCAGGCTAAGCGCTCTTACCTGATAGTAAATGCACTAGAGGATGGTCAGTAGTCGGAACTTCTTTCAGTAGATCAGTGGCAAGCACTTGTTGGTACAACTCCCTCAGCCATGTCGCCGATAGATACACCAGCACACCGCTGCCTTGCACTTCTTCTACAAACTCGTCTTCTGTTAGAGATACTTGAACCTTCTGTGGAGAAAAAAAGCTAACAATTTGTCTCTAACAACGCCTTTTGCTAGCAGTACTGGGGTGGTTTTAATAATCCAAGAGTTACTAATAAAGTGCGATTGACCTTTATACACAAAGTTAGGGTCTCATGACTTAACTTTTTGCACAATATTTCAATTACAGTAATCTTGGTTAATAACCATGACGAGAAAATTATAATTATCTGACACGCTTTACCTCGGCGTTCTCTTGAAAATATTATCAGTTAAAAATAATTGCGATCTAATTTAGAACAGTTAAACATCACATAGTTTAAAAAAAAACAGTATACACAGACACTCACACTGGGTTGGTTATAGTAATGAGTTCTTCGTTGCTTGAGAGTCAGTAGTAAGGCCGCGTAAGTAGCAAGATATACTCCATCTGCGTTCATGATACAAGATGTAGCGGGTGGTTGAGCGGCGTTGTGTTGGCAGCATTTTGATGCGAACTCTTGCATTGCTTCGTCCACCTATTTGGTAAAAAAGACTTATTTTATTTATTTGAATATCTTTAATAGAATATGAAAGTAGACCAATGAGAGGCCGAGTTAAATATCTTTGTTGGAATAGTATTTAGTATAATTATATCAACGCAGATACAATTTTTTCGGTAATCAAGAATCAGGAGATGAAATGTTAATGCATGCATGTTAATGTATTTTAATACTATATTGTTACCTACCTCTATACAAGTCCGAAGATTAAGAAGCTTTGGAAGAAGAGAGTTCTGTAGAGTTTTGATAAATTGCCGCGCGTTGTGCCTTTCCAAATCTACGTTGCATTCTGTTATGGTGCATCTACAATCACAGAGTATGTTTATATTTAAGCTTATGTTGAGATTGTTGGAGTTGCCCACAACACTGAAGATATTGTCGTTTGCCTTCCTAAATTGGCAATTGCTTTGACATCAAGATGAAATCCATGTACATTATTTTTGTAATTTCATCCTGAGATTCTAGTAGGCTTGCTACTGTACCACCACTAACCACCATACCATAATCAGCCTATAAAATTCCCACTGCTAGGACACAGGCCTCCTCTCTGTGAGAGGGAGTGGGCCGTAATATACCACGTGGGCCCAGTACGGAAGATATCATGTCTTCGAATTTTTGGTTCTAGGACATGCCGGTTTCCTCACGATGCCTTTACTGTTTTTCCTCTACTGTTTTGAGAGAATTGGTAATGAAATAATTCGCTACTGTACTTTAGCTAAACTCAAGAGTTCTCCAATTCTTCCCATTTCTCATACATAGCTGCAGCTCCACAAACTTATCTTACCTTCCCAGGTTTAAAGTCTTTGGCACAGCCCTAGGTTTGTCATGAATTATATTCTTGTCACTATCGTTTGATGTAGGGTTACTAGCTCTTGATGGTAGGAACACGTTGTCAGCATCAGAGTCCGCTTCTCCATCACTTCCAGAACTTGCGTTTTCTGGACCAGATGTATCTGCAAAGTACTGGGTGTAATAAGACCCTTCGCAAAGCCGTCATATACGCATTTTGTATATAAAACTAAATAACTTTATGCAAAATTAATGCTGGGAAACGACTTTTAAGGTCGAAAATCTTCACATGTGGGGTATCGTTTTACTCAGCAACTGGATTGCGGAGGTCAGATAGGCAGTCGGTCCAAGTAAAACACTTTTATTCAGCTGCATCCGGTTAAACTGAGAGCCGACCCCAAAACCAGTTGGGAAAAGGCTAGACAGATGATGACTTAAGCACACTTAGGTACACTTACCTGAAGAATCATGTTCCTTTGTTTCACTGCTTTGTAATACAGCCACCACATCCCTGAAACAAAATATGCTGCCATGAAAAAAACTTAAATACGTATATTTACGGTAAGGTTCTGTTTCCCACCGTAAATTATTGCATACTTCCAAAGGGTAAAAGTATGATGCGTCACTAGCGTTTTTGTATGAAACAGCAGATAATTTTTAATGTCGGTTTTTATCCCATACTCAAAATTGTTTATTAACTCATTGACGGACACTAAACGCCCAGTATTTTCATCTTACGAAGCGACGCGCGCTTTACTTGTGGTGACTAAGTGTACAAACACGCTGTGAATGTGTGCGTGAAGACGAGTAGCGTCAACAAACAAACACACACACACACACACACACACACACACACATTTCCGACGTCACCATTGACTCAGACGGTGCAAAGACCACCTGCGCTTAAACACACCTTCATAGCGTGTTTGTACACTTGGTAACCACAAGTAAACCGTGCGTCGCTTCGTGAGATAAAAATAGTATAATAACAATAAAAACTGTCTCGTTCAGTATTCTTCAACCTACTAAATATTTATTTCAATTGTACTCGGCACGGTTTCACCCTTACCTGTAAGGGCTAGGCAATCTAGCTAACGTCTGATAAGTCAACGGTCCCGTATAATCAGCATCATGTAACTTCGGCCAGTGTCCCAGTATTAGCGTGGATATCTCAGGCGATATATACTCGGTGGAGCCAGAACATAGTTTCTCTAGCGCGTCCAGTAAAGAGACCACACATTCCACTGCCGCGGCTACTACTTCTGGGTTACCGCTTCGGCCGCATTCTTCTATGCCGTCCATTATTCTGTAATGGTAAAGGAATTGAAGTTAAATTCACGATATTTTGGAAACACATTATTTAAATAATCTCATTAATTTGAGAGTTCATGCAATCCAGTGTGTTTTTTGAGAGACAAAAGACTGCTACGATCAAGAAATCAATCTTTGGTTTGTAATAGCATGTAATTATAGCAAAGGACTCTATGGCCATAAGATTATGAAAGTGATTCAATATGATTGTGCTCATGAAGGCTCTAGAACTCTAGACTTTTACGGGTTATGATGATAGTTTATTTTTAAAGTAACTTAAAGATATCTTTAAAAACACTTACAATCTCACAATCGCCATATCATCACTATGCCTCTCATGATGGTCAACTTTCTTCAGCAGCACCAGCTGGCATAGCCTCTTGGGGTTCTGCAGCAGTTCCCGTGTGCTCCTCAGAGGTTCCACGCGGTGCGACACCGGCGGGTACAGGAGCATGCGGTGGTATAGTGCTTCTAGAACTGGGCGTAGGTTTGAGGTTGATCCTACTAGGCGGACCAACTGGTTTGCTATGCTAAAATGTAAAAAGTGTTGGTGTTAAAATGCTCGTTTCTTATGAGCTACTTGACACACAAATTGTTTTTCTTTATTTGCATAAGTCTCTTCAATTCCTTTCACTTCTGTCGGTGATGTGCTTCTTCTTGGCACCAACTTCAAAAGATTCGTTTGTTAAAAATATTATAAGGATTTGCTATTTGCAACTGTACCTGTAAATAGCTTTAGCTTGTTTGCTGTTGAAGCTGGGTGCGGAGTTGAGAGCACCGGATCCTCTGCCGGAGTCATCGACCAAATGACCGTCGTGCTCTCTGAAATAATGTTACAAGTCAAAGCTGCTTTTGAAAATTCAAGAGAAAAGCTAACTTAGAGCCATATCTCACTGGGATGACGTCACGTCGCCAACAAGGCTCCGTAACTAAGCGGACGACAGGTGAGCTACCCACTAACCCACTATATAGCTGTATGCATTTAGTTAGCAGCGACAACATGGCGTCCCGGTGAGGTAAAACTCCGTATCAGTAGAGAGAAGAAAATATAGCAATATTACTAAAGCAAGATGATCAACATATTTCGTGTTGTGTGTGTGTGTATCCGGGCGAGAAAATAGCACATCGTGTTTCAGAAAGAGAATGTTACATAGGTATGACTGATAAAGAAGACCTGTTCGAAGCCGAAATTCTTCTAATCCTCAATGTGCCATCGATATTAACGGCTGAGTATTTACACAGAAACACACACTTTTTGTTGAAGCCGTAGATAAAAATAGAAAACGAATCAACTAGACAACTACTGTACCTTGATTTAATATTTTTGTCCACCCTAGGAGTTCCTAGGAACGAGATGAGCGATGGACAGAACTTCTGCCAGAGGAACGTGGTGAAGTGCGAGTTGCCGCTCACTCGCTCTGACAGACTGGACATTAGAGTCAGCAAGCAATCTAGGAAGAACAACGCCAATGGGTTCTGTTTTGGAGTTCTGTGGATTAATTAGGCATTATTTAATTACATTCAAGTTAGGTACTCTACATACAAAACAAAAGAGAATGTAGACAGTACAGTGATGTGCATAGATGAAGAAACTTTTCATGAATTTCAACTTCAATGAAGCATTCTGCATTGAAGTTGAAATTCATGAAAAATGACCATTGAAACCAGAAACTTGACCATCACTCAGATCACTTGACCATTATGATGGTCAAGTGATCTTGGGCACGCCACAATTCCGGCGATAAGTCCCCTCTTTGAGGAGTGACTGGAGAGGCGCCACGGCATCCTCACCTTCCGCCTAACGCAGGTCCTCACCGGGCACGGCTGCTTCGGGAGGTTCCTGTTCCGGATAAGGCGGGAGGAAACGCCCGGGTGTCACCAATGTGTGGATCGCCCGGAGGACACGGTGGAGCATACGCTGACACGCTCTCCCGCTCCGCCCAGAGCGGGAGAAGCTATCTAACAACAATGTTCGGATGACAAAACTATGATTTGGTGGTGCTGATTTGATGATGGACCCAGGAGGTAGATAGTGGAAGTCTTCAGTGGCTACTAGTAAACCCCTCGAGTTTGGGCTCATATGGTTTGTTTTGACGAGCCCAATATTTTTTTTATTATCAATGTAGTTCTTTGGTAGTGGGTTAGGTTGGCAATAAAAAATCTTCCTAGTGTAGGTAGTTCACCTTCATATCCATTTTTACCATGATGCTATTATGCATTATCGATTGCTATTTAAATGCGACCCTTCTGAACAACGTTCCAAATATTTTTAAGCTATTAAAAGATTTCGACTCACAGTTGCGTTTCAGACAGTCGGCTGCATAGATACTGTATGACGGGTATCACTTCACTGTAACATCCCACGGCCACGATGTGATTCCTGCCCAGAGGAGAACCTTCTGACAGGAGCTCTTGGCACTCTTCATCTAAATGAAAGAATGGGCATTAAGAACAAGATATTGATATGACAATAGTGTGCTATTATCGTCTCTAAAACTATGATGTTGATATCCAGCAGTCGCCGCAGTATATGATATATTAAAATTAATAGTAAAAAAGTTAAGACTCCTTCCAAGCACGATTTCAGTCTCGTAGATGGAAGTTTTGATCGAAAATCATCATTTGGCACAGTAGGTATGAACTTGTTGTTCCAAGTCTTTCGTCTCGCGTAGCTACATGCTAAATAAGATATAGCACCTAGGATTGCCTTAAAGATCAAACAAATTAGTAATCAGGATACCTAAACCAAGTTACTTGGTACTACGAACAACTAAGGAGCCACCTGAACCTGACTTGTTTAGAAAATTAATTATTGTAGCAAGTTATCAAATTGCTTGATCCCTGATCAAACCCACTCAAATAACTGTGCACAGTACGCACTCAGTGCTTAAGCAACCGCAGCTCTTGCAGCTGCAGTCTCATACGGCCGTGCGGTCGCGGCCTCGTCACTGCGACCACAAGCCCACGCGCACATGCGACCGTTCAGAGAGTTGAGACCCTCGTACTCACCTGTCCCTGTTCCATCGCATTTCAGACCAATGCTTCTGCAGTTTTAAGACACTCACCTAACTGAGCGCAGTACGCCCTCAGCGCTTGAGCAGCCGCAGCTCTTGCAGCTGCAGCCACATGCGGCGGTGCAGCCGCGGCCTCCCCGCAGCGTCCACAAGCCCACACGCACAGACGACCGTTCAGGGTACGCCTCGGAGATAACGCCAGGGATAGGTACATGCGGAAAATTTGGACCTGGGAAATTGGATAGGTTTTTAATCCTGTAAGATGTCTTTCTTATACAGGAAGTAGCTCCAGGAGTAATGTATTACAATCAAGTAGAGTAGGTAATTCATTAATTTATAAGATCAAGAGAAGGCTTCGAAAGATTCTGTCTTAATTATCATTGACCATCTTTCCAATTAATGAGTAGCTAAGGAGTCTGATAACGAGAAAATTATAAAAATAAAATTTATGTAAGTAGGTTTAATATAACTATGGTACTTCAACCTTATTCGTATTTTATCCTTTCATATCTATCTTTTATTTAATAGCTAATCTTCAAGTATATTCATGGATGATAATTGGCATGAGATGCTTTTTCTCTTTTAAATTACCTACTTTCAATTTACAAGCTAACACTAAAATATATAATAATATAAAATAAAAGAAAAAGGAAGGAGCTCATTTGGCATCGAAAAATTCGTCCGCATCGCTGTCAATGGGATAAGTGCCCAAAAGGCCGGCAGCATTACCACGTTGGATGGCAATGCCGATTATTTATGCTAAAAATAGGCCAGCCCTCTGGTCATTTGAAGAGTCAACCAACTGCTTGGTGATGTCCCAAAATATTCGATTAGCATTCGGACCCCAAGGCCCTATGGTTTCAACCCCAAACGGCTCAAACACATAGCTTCCAACACTGTTGTTATATTTGCGCTTACTTTCTAAAACCTAACTTAATTTAACCTTAGTGCTTGGTACCTATAGTGTATGGTTTTACCTGTGTATCAGGTAGGTGGTACATAACGGAAGCGGTAGCGCAGAGTAGTTGAGAAGGCATCCATAGCGAGTCATCTTCAGGCTCGATCCCTCGGTGGAACCTGTCATCTCGGAGTATTTTCTATAAGAAAGAAATAATATCATCTTTTGTACCTACCACATTTTATGCAATTTTTTATTTATAGTATTCCACTGTTTGAGCTGGACATGGGTCTCTATAGTTGTAAGCTATTTAACTCCATCCTCGGCCTTGGCCGACTCTCATCCAAATGCGACCTCGCACAGATCGTCGCTCCGCCGAAGGGCGCCCTATTTTACAATTGCCAACAAAAAGATAACTTACATGGAACCCTTGTAGAGCGTAGGTGACCAGGCGCGGCCGCTTGCTCTCCAGTGCAGTCTGAAGAGGTAAGAGGCACGCGCGGCGGAGCTCGTATGACGCACGACGTGCGTTGTTCTCTTGCATGCATAGTAATTCTAGACAAAAATAAATCGCCCTCTGTAGAAACTCCTTTAAATTACATACTTAAGCATATATTAGTAATATAAGCCTGTAACTATAAACGAGAATAAACTAGAATTGATCGCCTACATAACTAGTAAAGTTTTAAATGCCTTTAAAGTAAGAAAAAATACTCATTGTGGAAGTCATACGTTCGCGGTCGTACGTGTAGCAGTTTACTGATGCAGCTAAAGCTTTTTTTATAAAGTTTTAGTAACCTTGTAAACAAACACAAAAAGTTAGAATTCGCTTTCGTTACAGTTGGAAAATATTCAAGAATAATTATTATCTGTATCTACGAGTCGAGTGAGATATGTCGTAGTATATGTGATATTAAAGAATATAGAGATGGAGTACCTCAAGGGCGTGTCTTAAGCCCGGTTCTTTAAACAGATTTTTAGAGCAGAAGGTGGAAGTCACATTACTAAAGTAGCCTGCTGTTACTGAAAACGATAGAAACTGTTTAATGCAGTACCTATACTTATATAAAAACTAAGTGTATGTTAAAAATATCGTTCACATAAATTATTAATCAGATTGATAAAGTTAAGGACTGAGGATTGCAACTGGTTGTAGAAGGTGAATACAAATTGTTTGGTGTAATAATAAGTAAGACATTAGCTACCTACTATATACACACCATTAATATAAAAAGAAATGGCAATTCGTTAATTAACTAACAAAATGTTATTGGTAATAGTTGTATGACACCATACGGTAACAAAACAAACATCACTAGGAAGAAAGCTTCAAAGCAAAATTGAAAAGGCTATATAAACTAAGAAGATAAAACCGCATTTCCGATCACGGCGCAGTGACGGTCATTATTGCAAGTATTGATTAGTGTCTCAACTGCACATTGGGCGAAGTATATACCTAGCATTTTCTACATAAGTTAGCGACCTCGAAAATAGAACCTTGACATAAGGTTGAAGAAACATGTTTACCTACCTAGTGCATCCTGACATGATTTCCTGAGAGCCGTAAACTTTACTCCCGATGCTTCCTTGAATATCTCCTGGAGAAGCTCTTCCATTTTAGCACAAACGAAACATATGACAATGACTCACTTCCCTACATTTACATACAACACACAATCGGTTCACATTCTTCCCAAACGAATTAAACTTCGCAAGAACAATATTGGAAACTGAAATATTTAGTAAAACATGAATAACTGCGAAATAACGTTATTTGAGTGGGTGGAAGTGTGTCTTATCTGAGTTGTACGTAAGCACAGCAACGGAGCATGCTCAGTGCGGGAAATCAATACTTCCCGAACGACGTAATGTTTGCGAAAAAACTTTACCAACAGGTGGTTTGGTTGGTATTTGACTACTTTCACGTAAGTACCGTGTATTCTATCTTTTCTACGACCCTAGAAGATACACAATTTTATTATTCTTTTGAAAATCTTATTTTTCATGCCTACTTCACATAATTATGTTTTTTTTTTCTTAAACTTATTATTATTAAAATGTATCGAATTAATGCCCATGCTACCAATAAGAGAATTTAGGACTATACTCCCCAAATAAATAAAATATACTACTTACGGCTAATTTTTAGTTTTGAATCTCAACTTCGGCATGCTACAATTCTACAAACCAACGTTAGTTAGACGATCATGTCGATGAAGCTAATCTCAGTCAATCAAAAACTCGTTAACCAGGCAAAGCACCCTTGGTAATTTCTTCAAATTTTTTACATTTCCTAATTATGTTAAACTACACAGAAACATTTCTTCTACTTCGATTTTTCCTATTGGAAAATTCAGACCCAAAACAACGAAGTACTAAATAAACTAAAAGGCAGGTTACTAAAAGAAAAACTATATGTGATAAATTGATAATACAATAAGTAATATAATATAAAATATAATTTAGTCCTAAACACGTTTGCTTTCCCTTCGGGAGATAGATACTAGCGTCATGAACTGATGACACATGGTAAAGTAAATAATTTAGACATACTTACCATAAAATAGGTAATAATTGAAAACTTTAATGCAGATTTTACTGCAGATCCTTATTTTAATACTAGCGTAAAATATATTTTTTAATTTTCGCGGGATTCTTGACATGATTGTATTGAATTGCCATTTTCAAGATAGTGACTTTCCGTATATATAAAAGTCGAGTACTCTGTGATAGTGACAGCACACACCAGACAAAAAAATTGTACGATTTACGAAATGAGTTTTTTACTTTTTATTTTTTACTTTTACTTCTTATTTTATGTGTGGCTACGATTTTCATCAATGATTTTTTTGATTTTCTATCAATTATTCAATGGAATTTACCTAATATTATAACATCTATTAAATTAAGTAAAAGAAAAATTTATATTGGGAAAGATTCGTTCAAAAATCTTTTTTTTGTTTAAGGTAGCATTTGACATTTCGTCTTTTGCTAGACGGAGGGAGGAGCTGTCAAATTTTCAAAATAGTCTTGAAAAAATGGTGTCTTGGAGTGGTTTGGGCCGATCTTTCGGCATAAACTTGTTTAAAAACCACACCAAATCACTTAAAAGTGTCCAAAATGTAGCCTTCTCAACAAGTAAAACTTTAATGGATGCCCATGGGCACAAAACTTTCGTGCTACAGCCCTCCAGGTGACGATCGTTTTGAGTGATTACCTAACCAATTTTTTGGCTCATTGTTTGTTATTTTCCTATTATTTTGCGACTGTCTAAAAGTACACTTTCAGAAATGCCTAAATCGCAGTATTTTTCTTATGGTTGTAGTTTGTTTTATTATTTGTAATTTCCTAACCTAAACTCTTGGTTGGCAGATGGCAATGGCACAAGTTCAAGGATATGTTCCATTTCTACACCATGCTGGGCCTGATACCAGTTGGCGCCATCATCTTCTACACCAACGTGTTCATCGGACCGGCCCAATTATGCCCAATCCCTGATGGCTACGTACCAAAACATTGGGAGTACCACCGCCACCCAATTACAAGGTTCATCGCCCAGTACATTCACCACAGCCCACAACAGGTAACTGTCTCTTGAAATGCTTGTATTTAAAGTTCTGTTGTGTAATTGAAACTACACAACATAACATCACACCTGTTTTCCCAAAGGGTTATGAAAAGGTTAGTACACCCACATTTGCACATGCAATCTTATAATTTTTGTTGACAGCAAATTTTTCTGTATATAAAAGTAAATAAAATAAAAATATTAAAAACATTGCAAAAATCTTAATAGAATGTGGTTGTAAAAATGTCTTACGATGATGCAAAAAAGTAGCATACTATTTTGCTCAATTTGAATATAACCATAATTAAAGTAGATAAATTATTTACTATTTGTAGGAATTTTGGATAATACTTATGTATAAGCACTTGAGTGAAACACTACCTGAGATACAGGTTTATTCCTAGTTCAGGTAAAATCCAATTATATCTTACCTACCACTAGTTTAATGCCCTAATTTGTAAATATTTATGTAAATCAATTATTTCAGTAAACAATTTCAATTTATTAATGTTTCAAGTGCCATTCAATAAGGGAGCCTATATGTACAACCTGCTAATACTGCCTGACCTAGCAACCAAACCTTCCTAAGAATCAAAAACATCATGTTTAGCAGTGAGGTTGTAACCTGGGCTTTGAACCCGTACCAAAAGTACCATGCCATACTGTCTGTTCTGTATCGATACTTAGCGTTTCTTGCCATTTCGCTACCTGTACTTGGGTACCAGTACTCTACCTTACAAGAACCTACAAAAATCTAGTCAAAGTCTACCAAATACCAAATCTCATATTTGTACAAGAAACCTCATACGGTTGGCTACTTTGAAGTAATTTTTCTAATGTCGATTAACTATCCTTTATACTTACTGTATATATGTTTTCTTACTCTAACTTAGGGAAATATTTGTTTGGTTCTGGTACTACTGTACTGGTACCAAACAAATATTTCCATAATTTTCCAATGCTGATTTGAAATACCAATAGTATAGGTACTATATCTGGTACTGGTCCCAATAGTACAGGTACTACTTGGGTACCGGTATCACACCAAGGCCAATAGTACTGGTTCTACTCGTTATTATTTAATTAAATTATCAGCTAGATAGAATGAAAAATAGAACTTCATATTGTAAGTATGTGTCTATTGTAGCTGTCACAGGGAGATCTATGTTTAACTGTGCATTGTTATGAGATAAAAAAAATTACCTAAACCAGCAACCTAATTCAGTAACACATTTTCAATCACAATCTGAAACATTCTTCATAGGTTTGAAAAATTTCATTATTCAACAACTTAAATTAATGCAATGAATGTGGGTGAACTGTCAAAAAGGAACCCATTGCAATTAATTGCCATTTTATATATGCAAGTACCCCATAGCAATGGTTATGTTTTCAGTCTATATTTAATTTATTCCATACTTTCACAGTGAGGTTTTGGAACTTATACAAGGTAAAAACCCAACTCACAAATTCCAGTAATGGCTGGTTTTTCAATAATCAGATAACTTTTATCTGAAGAATAATTATTACAGTTTGGCATAATATGAAAAAAAAAGCCGCAAACATAACTATACAAAAACTGTCTAACGAAAGTTATTCCTCAGATAAAAGTTATCTGACTATTGAAAAATCAGTCCTAGGTTTCATAAATTCCAACCATTATTAGCTAATAACTATTCCAATTAGGTCATAGTTAATTTTATTTTAGCTATGACTCCGATAGCTTTTTGGGGAGAACTTATTATTAGTTTCTGTATCCCTACAGAGATTTTCAGTTATTTGTTTCAAAACTGGATTATTGTTTTCATATTTATTATTATTATGTTTATTTATTATTTATTTAACTTATTTATTTATATTTTTAAACATTTCTTAAAATATATTATTATTACATATTATATCACCTTTTTTCGACGTACTTCTCTTTTTGTTTTATTGTTCTTAATCTTTGTGTTTTCTCATTGAGTTTATGTTATGCCCTGTATCCCTTCACAATTACTAAATAAGTAATTTATGTTCTCATACCGTGTGGCGGGACCCTGATGATCTGCTATACTAGGTATTCCTAGTGCAGACATCAGTCTCTCACAAACTAGTTTCTAAGCTTCTCTAATTTTTATGATACCATTGTTTTGTGAAGAGAAAATAAAACTATTTGAATTTGAATTATTTTTATTATTAACTAACTGTATTTGGATTTGTTTATTTTTCTCGAAAGTAAAAAAAAGAAGTATAGTTTTTTTCTACTGATATTGTTCCTTGCCTGCCCTGTCAAAAAACCAACCCCAAATAATATTAGACTGGATTTAAATAAATGTTATTAATTGAGATATTTGTCTGTTACAGGACTATGAGAAATTCATGCACTTCCTTGATGAAGAAAAACAGAAGCAGAAACTTCGTGCGTTGGAGAAGGAGATTATTAAGAAGATGGGTGAGCGCCAGGACTACCAAGCATACTATTACAAACCCATGGTCAACAAATACCTCCGCATCAACAAGAAGGTCGGAGAAGAAATGTACGACCGCGTTGGTGATGATTACAAAGATTAATAGCACTGCCTTGAACATTATGTTGTTGACTCTAGTATATATTTAGTAATCAAGTGAATTGTTACCATATTTCAGTGTAGATAAAATAAATTATTAATTGTTTCTTAACAATTTTATTTGAACAATTCAATTTATTACATCTGGCCACCCAGTAATGCTACAATCTATGCTACGTTTTGTAAGTGATTTTGCTGTTATTATATTTACTTAGATTTTTTTTTGGCAACCCATGTCTTTCTTTTTTTTATTAGTTGAACTGTAATGTACTAAAGATATTGGGTATAAATAAAACAGTAAGGCTTATGGTAACATTGTTATTTATTTTACAGGAAATTTCTAACGTTTGACAATAATAAATTCCGACTCGTGGAACCCTTACAAAATTAATGTCAACACTTACCTAGCAGTATGCTAAATGCCTGATATGATGCTACTTATTTAACTTTAATGCAGTTAATATTATATATTTATGTTAGGTACTGTGGTCATATGGATTCAGTAGAAATAGGAAAGATTGATCTCTATAGAGAAAAAATATTTTAGGTATTCGCATTTTTTCGATTAGTTATTTTGAATCATGAAGATTTAGAATCATTCAAGAGAGCATAGAATACTATGGGAAAACTATATATTTATTAGCATATATTATTACATTTTTAATTTCAGTGTTGAAATAGTAACTCATTCTGAAATTAGTAATTAATCAATTCTAATATAAGCTTCACCTACGGACAAACTAAGAACGACGAAAACTACATAATAAATAAATTCTTCGGCGGTGCTGTATGCACGAAGCTCTTAACTATACTGTTACACAATTAAATTACAAAACGATATGATTTCATTATCCCGTTCTTTCAGTCTTCGCAGTTTGTAGAGTTCCAATTATGACCCAACAACTATGTACTTAGATTGCTTCTCATAATAACATTTTTCGACTTTAAAAATATTTACAACAATCCTAAGTTAAATAACAATTTCGATTTGAAATTGCAACTAAGCTAGGTAATTATAACAAAATTGTAAAAATCAGTATCAAAGCGTAAACACAATCATCATATCCGATCGAAGTAAAAAAATAAAATATAAACTAACAGTATCTAATTTATCGTAAGTAATATGGACTACAATAGACTGTTAGATATACGCTATTTAAAATTGTTTTTTACGATTTCTCAATGATAACAATTTTCAAATCTAAAGTTTAAGACGGCTACGAGTTTCTACAATGTAAAATTTAAACGTTATAATTCTATTTGCTTTTTTCTTTCTCAGCTTGCGCGGCGAGCTTTGCTTCCTTTTTGGCCTTTTTCTTTTCTTCCTTCGCTTTTAGTTTGGCTTGTTTCTCTTCTTCCTTGGCTAATAATTTAGCCTGTCTCTCTTCCTCTTTAGCTTGAAGCTTAGCTTCTTTCTTCGCCTCCTTCTCCGCTTTAAGTCTCATCTTTTCTTCTTTCTTTTTCTCTGCTATTTCGTTTTTTCTATTGTCAGTACTTTCATCCTTTTTGCTTTTATCCTCCTGTTTTGAGTTTTCATCATCTTTTTTCTTTTTATCTTCTTTTTTAGGTTTTGATTTGGGGTTATCTTTTTTCCGTTCAGTCTCTTTGCTGTGATCTCTGGCATCGGGCGGGTCGTCTTTATTCGAAGGTTTTAGTGGCCGGAAGAAGTGTTGTTTGTCCTTTTGTGGCGACGTTTCTAATTGCGTTACAATTTTCTGCGCGCACCTGTAACAAAACAATAACGCCATTTTAGGATCCCAAAATACAATCAACAGAAATGAATTTATAAATAACTATCAGCGCCCCGCGGTTTCACCAGCATACGTTTCGATACCGTTGGATTATCGGGATAAAAAGTAGCCTATGTATTAATCCAGGGTGTCGGCTACCTCCATACAAAATTTTTATCAAAAATGGTCTAGCCGTTTGTGCGTGAAGAAGTAACAAACATGCAAACACACTCACAAACTTTCGCCTTTATAATATTAGTGTGCCATTTTTCATATACAAGGTCAACTCAAATTAGCAAGAAAAACTCCGCAGATGTGATGGATATCGATATTAATATGACAATAAAACAAAAAAATATTTTCTAAATTCAAAATTTCAAGCTGTCTGCGGGGACAACAGTCGCTAGTTGAGTATTTAACTCAACTAGAGACTGTTGTCCCCGTAGACAGCTCCAGTTACTTGAAATTAAGGGTTAAGTTTTTTTTGTTTCATCATTATCGATACCTAGATTGTCTACGGAGTTTCGCAAGCTAATTTTAATTTACCCTATATATCCTAATCCTTGTATCTATGTCTATTGTATGTACAAGTTTGTGTTTTAGTTGTGATGAGTTACCTTATTCTAGTAGAAGCGGAGGCAGCAGCGGCACTCTCTCTTCGTCCCTCGCGGAATTCCCTCTGGAACTCTCTGATAGGAGGTAGGCGACCCGAAGGTTCTCCTGCCGCAGGGCCTCCCGTATAGCTATGGACTTGATAATCTTGTAAACGGGCCTGTAAACAGATTTATTTATAAGATTATAAAATGTGGATGGAAAATGCCAACATGAGAGCTTTTGGTTAAAATGTTACAGCGAAGAAATTCTCAATTTCTTAAACAATTAAAAATCTGTATACTTAAAAAGCATAGATGAGGATGAGGTTGTTGTAGATATTGAATTAATTTGCAGATAGTGCGTAATTTCTTACTCTTGCCTGCACCCTTGGGAAGCCCAATATGCTCGAGTTATTAGTTCCGGTCAACAAACAGACGGACGGGCAGGGGATCTTTTTCTTGAGAGATGAATATCGCAAGTAATTAAATACTTACCTACTGGATTGAAAGAACCCTTACTTGTTTTTCTTAAATAAGTAACTCTACTAACATGTAAGGATCCTCTAAGTTTTAAGTCTAGCAGCTTTATAATCTTTAAGAGCTCATGAAGTACGTAGGTTTCGTCCACGCAGTTGCCTCTATAGCATAAGAGGCTGGTTAGTTCGATGGTTACGGCGCTTCCAGTCCTCTCTCATACCCTTTGTCAGCATGAATTTGCAAAACTAGATGTTCTATTTTTATAACCTTAATTTGGTGTACCATCGGTATCCACACACCTTCATACTGTGATGCTGCGAGCGTCTCAGAGAATTGGAGGCTGGTTGCCTTGCACGCGGTGGCACTGACGCCCTGGGCACCGCACCCAGGCATGCGCCTCCACACTTGGCGCCGCCGCATAGCTTCGTCGAACAGCTATTGGGAACGTTGCCTCCGCTATTCGAAGACACGGAAGATATACCTGGAATGAGACAATTTGGTAGTAAGTATCTTGTAACTGTTATACCTAAGCAGACCTAGCTGAAGCGGATATATTATTATAATATGCTGGGGTTGGCGTTGAATTAGAGACAAGGAACGAGCTGTCGTACCTTACCTACGACAAAGTAACCATGTCAGATAAGCGCGTTGATAACAAAAATAGAGTCTGCCACAGACTATATTTAATATTATGACGACATGTTGGCTATGTAGTCCTTGCAGAGTTATTTTGACTATGATTTTGCAGCACTGTTATCTTTATTCTCGTTGCAATAAGATTGCTGGTGAGCTGCTATCAAAAGGTGAAATAACTGAAAGGACTAGCACAGCAAAAATCGACAGACCGTGCTGATGAGAATCTTTGAATTCCGTGCTTTGCTCTATGTTTTATAGCGGCTTTTCCAGGCCGTAACTAAATAACATGCAGGTTCAAAGGTACGTACCAGAGAGGGAAGACTCGCCACTGGTAACAGAGTAGAGTGAGGCCGAGGCGGGTACGGAGCGAGCGCCCACCGAGTAGCTGGACACAGATCCTGGCACGCCCCACGATTTCGCACTACCGCTTGACACCTGAAATTTAAAGGAAGTAAGATTACAATTTAGTAGAGTATATTCTTTACAGGTAGACAAAGGTGGAGCTAGTGGGTTTATATTCTATGTAGTTATACTGATAGTCAGAAAATGTATGTCTTCTTACCTGCCAGCTCTTGCTGGTAACAAGTCGCGGTGCCTGTCGCAGTCGCAGGATCTTCGCTCGACAGATGACGCACCGCAATGGCAGCAGGCGTTGGCTGACCGCCATCTGGATGGTCTTTACGAAGCAGCGCCGGCACACCACCCTGTGCCCGCATGGCGACGTTTGCATCGTCGCCTTCGCGTTCACGCATATTACACACTGAAAATGTATAAATAAAGGAATTAGTTATGATGTTATTGTAAAGCAAGTTGATCAGAACCACGTAGTAAAGCCGGCCTTTACTGGGCAAAGCATCTTAAAACAATTTGTGAAGACCAAGTAAGCTGGTGGTTGACAAACTAAATGATATGACTGGAAAAAGTCTGATATTCAGGGAGATTCTTGTGGTAGGTACCTACAGTGACCTACCGGCTACCTATATAATATATAAAGACACCTGCCGGCCTAGATAATAAAACTGTTGTGAGGTGTGGTAAAAAATTGATGATAGCTTGTTCTGGATTTTTAATTGGTTGTGTCCAAATTGATTTGTAAGTAAAATAAATTGTACCGCGAAATTAGTTTTGATATAAATAAGTACGGGGCAGTTAGACTGACTGAATCCATTTAGTACCAATAGTAGTTAGTTTGGTCCCTATTTAGGCTTCCTAGAGCTTTAAATATTCATTTCAGATATGTAGCTACTTTCGTGATTCGTACCTTCAAAATAAGTAGGTATCACTCACTCTGATTAGGTTAAATCGACCTTCTACATTTTATTTTTAAGTCCTAGAACTTCTTTAATCAATTATTAACTTAATTAAATCTTCACTATTGATTTTAATTAAATACCTAAAATGTAATTACGCAATTAGACAAGTTAGTTGTGGATCAGAAGCCTTGATACGCGCCAAGGTCGATCGTCTGCTGTTTGCGCCGGAATCGGTATAGTTTACCGTTCGTATAGCTTTCACTTGTTTCCGATTAGATTGTTTAGATTAGTTAAATATTCGTGGTTGGTTTCGAATTTACGATTTTTAGTGAATATTTTAATATAAAAAAAATAAAAACATTTTATTTTCGAATGGTAATATTTTTTTTAGCATGTATGGATGCTATACTATTGCGGGTTAACGGGAACGCCCTCTGTTAGTTAACATACTGTATATGGCGACAGCTCAGTTTCCTAAAAAAAAAATTGCAGGTCGCAGTAATCCAGAGTGGCGCATTGCGATGTACAAAGGACGTGTATCCGGGTAGTAGTACGCTACTTCCAAAGAAAAATATGAAACGCTACAGGAAAACCGACGGCTATGGAATTAAAAAGTTAATGAAACCTGAAAATGTTGCTAATTCAGGTTTAATCTCGCTGTATTAATGAACCTCGTTCCAACGGAATGAGAAAGTTGATTAAGTATTTCTTTTGTTTTGTCTAGGTAATGTTCCCTTTGTTTATCGTCTAATCCCGTAAACTTTTACTGATGAATTTGGTCAACCAAATAATGAAGGGACTACGTCAAACCATGATGGGTGCCATACCGTAGATACCTATTGTTAGGTACCGGAATGTTTACCATCCTAGACATAGGGAATAGTGAATACATAATGTTGTTAGGTATTGTTATCAGGAGGACTATTGTTTTATACGAGATTTAGTTACTCTCACTTGTCATACTGAACGCTTACCTACCAGTTTGATCTGTAATGCTATTCTGTAAAAATCTCACCGTGAAAACTTAGGTGAAGTGTGCTGTAATAGTGTCCATCCCCTAGCATCAGGTGGAATGACAGCTCACTTAAAGCTCACTACACCAAAGTTATCACGGTGATCTTTTTACAGAATAGCACCGCTGCTGTAGTTAAGTCTCGTATGTGATTGGTTATTTTGTTTGTCAACCTGCGGCTAGATTAAGGCTCCCGCAGATCGGCGCGACGCGACTCTAGAAGAACAATATCTATGAAAACTTTACAAAGAACAATATCTATGAAAACTGATCCTGATACTGATCCTGATTCAGATCCTGATTCTGATCCAGATTCTGATTCAGATCCTGATTCAGATCCTGATTCAGATCCTGATTCAGATCCTGATTCAGATCTTGATTCAGATCCTGATTCAGATCCTGATTCTGATCCTGATTCAGATCCTGATTCAGATCTTGATTCAGATCCTGATTCAGATCCTGATTCAGATCCTGATTCAGATCCTGATTCAGATCCTGATACAGATCTTGATCCAGATTCAGATCCAGATTCAGATCCAGATTCAGATCCAGATTCAGATCCAGATTCAGATCCAGATTCAGATCCAGATTGAGATCCAGATTCTGATCCTGATTCTGATCCTGATCCTGATTCTGATCCTGATTCCGATCCTGATTCAGATCCTGATTCGGATTCTGATCCTGATCCTGATTCAGATTCAGATTCTGAACCTGATTCTGATTCAGATTCAGATCCACATTCAGATCCTGATTTCGATCCTGATTCTGATCCTGATTCAGATCCTGATTCAGATCCTGATTCAGATCCAGATTCTGATCCTGTTTTTGATCCTGATTCAGATCCTGATTCAGATCCAGATTCAGATCCAGATTCAGATCCCGATTCAGATCCCGATTCAGATCCAGATTCAGATCCAGATTCAGATCCAGATTGAGATCCAGATTCAGATCCAGATTGAGATCCAGATTGAGATCCAAATTCTGATCCAGATTCTGATCCTGATTCTGATCCTGATTCCGATCCTGATTCAGATCCTGATTCGGAATCCTGATTCTGATCCTGATTCAGATTCTGATTCAGAACCTGATTCTGATTCAGATTCAGATCCAGATCCACATTCAGATCCTGATTCTGATCCAGATTCTGATCCTGTTTCTGATCCTGATTCAGATTCAGATTCAGATCCTGATTCAGATCCTGATTCCGATCCTGATTATGATCCTGATTCAGATCCTGATTCAGATCCTGATTCAGATCCTGATTCAGATCCTGATACAGATCTTGATCCAGATTCAGATCCAGATTCAGATCCAGATTCAGATTCAGATTCAGATTCAGATTCAGATCCAGATCCAGATTCAGATCCTGATTCAGATCTTGATTCAGATCCAGATTCAGATCCAGATTCTGATCCTGTTTCTGATCCTGATTCAGATCCTGATTCAGATCCAAATTCAGATCCTGATTCAGATCCTGATTCAGATCCTGATTCTGATCCTGATTCTGATTCTGATCCTGATTCAGATCCTGATTCAGATCCTGATTCAGATCCTGATTCAGATCTTGATTCAGATCCTGATTCAGATCCTGATTCAGATCCAGATTCAGATCCAGATTCAGATCCTGATTCAGATCCAGATTCTGATCCTGTTTTTGATCCTGATTCAGATCCTGACTCAGATCCAAATTCAGATCCTGATTCAGATCCTGATTCAGATCCTGATTCTGATCCTGATTCTGATCCTGATTCGGATCCTGATTCAGATCCTGATTCAGATCCAGGATCCTGATTCAGATCCAGGATCCTGATTCAGATCCTTGAATCTAAAAAAATTAAAAAAAATGCCGGTAGAACCCTCAAGATATTTTTTTATGTTTTTTTTATTATTTTTACGGTAATCTAAAACTAATAATGCAACTTTTGAGGGGGCTTGAGAAGCGAAAAGCGAAAAAAAAATTTTTCGGGACACCCTAATGATCGTACCTATAAAACCTAGCTTGATAGTATTTTCAAAATACAACTTCGAATTTTAAAAACAATAGTATCTCCCAAAATTACAAATCAATTTTACGATAATATAAATGGCCTCTTTAAGCACTAATGTCTGACCAGTTCATTTACAAATAATTTTTTTGTTATTAAAAGAACAATAATTGTTCAATAAATCTTTAAGAAATAAAATCGAACATGACATGCACTCGGGCAGTTTCTGAGAATAGGCTTTGTACACAGCGCGCCAACAATACGTATGGCGAACGAACTATCGGTTAAATTATACCGAGACTTATTTATTAATAAGTCTCGGTATAATTTAACCGGTAGTTCTACCCTCAGAAATGAACAAATGTATTACCTATACAGAAAAATATCAAATGTAAACTTAAGCAATATTACTTAAGTATTATGTAGGAGTGATTGTAACTATTTATAGATCTAAATATGTTATTAGGTAATTGTATCGACTAACGCATACATATAAAATGCTTTATTGTGTAGTTCGATATTGAGATAGACTCATGATAGCACAAGTTTAAACCTTAGTGGTTTTTGGTTGCTATTTAATATTAATTAATCCTGTATTATTTTGTATAAATGATAAATAAAAAATAAATAAAAAAACATAACTTACCTACCCACCTTTTTTAGTATCTACGTAGGTTTTTGGGAAAGTACCTACCTACCTTCCTACCTAACGTGTGATTACCTTTTCATAAAAAATCCATCAGTTTATTTCGGAACCACTTAGATACCTACGTCTTGTAACTTTATAAACAAAGGTACACTTACTTCCTCATCTGGCGAAGAGGCGAGTTCCGGTTCATTTTCTTCCAGCTTATTGAGCAATTTGTCCTGTAACAAGAGAGATGGGCTTTTAGAAATTCGCCTCCGTCATTAAATATATAAACCTGCCTTAAAACTTTTAACTCGGGTTGATGTTTTCTTTTAAACGTAAAGAGCATAAAAAACAACTTTAGGTATCTAATTAGGCACTTATTTATTTTATATTTTTTTTGTTTTGGCTTAGGTACGGTAGGCTGTGCGTCAGTGGTAACGAACCAGCGGTGCTATTCTATAAAAATCTCACCGTGAAAACTTAGGTGAAGTGAGCGTGGAGTGAGCTGTCAGTGTAAGAAGAAGGATATATATCCTTATTCAGTTACACAGTATATACTGTGTCTCTATGTTTTTATTTATTCATTAATAGTTGTTAAATTTGTACACTCAGACTCATTGACTCTGTTGACAGCGGGCATTTTTTGAGGGTGTTTATAAAAATAATGTATCATCAAAAAGGAAAACATAGGGATATACAAGTAGTTAATATTTATTACTCTGTAACAAATGATTGCCAGAAAGAAAACAGGCGAGAGCGATGATTTTAAAAGTAATATATAAGTCGACGGGCGAGAGCGTTTCAATGGAGAAACGACCACTCGCATTTTCTCTTAATGTCAAATACTGGTGAAAATGATAGATTTTCATGGCGGCCGATATAATATGATGGAACCGCTTTCCTAGAAAACCAAAGCTTACTGGCGGGTGGGCACTGCTAGCGGTCGTGAATGCGAATTCCGCTGAATCAATCGAAGTTTTGACATCTTCAAGTAAGCTTTTTTTTTGTAGAAGTAGGTCAAGGACCCCGCACAGAACATGCTGATTGAAAGTCAACATGGGCGCAATCTGTAATACTGGCCATTAATTCTTTTTACGCCCATATTCACTTTTAATCTTATTTTTCTTTTCTTTTTTTTTTTAATCTGCATGTTACAGGCTATATTGAACTTTCAGCCAAATTCACGGAACGGCTTTTTCCTAACATTTTGTGCGGTCCTTTAGACACGTTTAAAATATTAACAGGTAAGTTATATACCTACTAGGATGTAAAGTTGTTAGTTTCCTGGTTCGTAATTGCTTATGTCTTATTTTTAAAGGTTAGATGCAAATTAAAACTGACTGCACGTTCTCAAACATGATAGCTACCTGTCACAAGATAAATAGGTTCATACATAGGTACTTGTTTTATATAGGAATTCCAAAACATTCCTAAGTCCTGTCGTGACTCTACCGCTATCACTTCTAGACGATCTATCTTATTAGGCAAACATAGGTAGACAGAAGCAAACAACTGATAATCTAAATAAAAACGGATATTTGATTTGGCCGGCGATAAAAATACGTATATATACACGATTTATTAAAAAAGCCTCTTGTACCACTGTAGTGCAAATACCTCCCTTCCCTTCTTACAGTTATCCTTAGATCTGTTGCTGTTTGTGACCAAACTTTAAGAAAAGAGTGGAGTTCCTGCTGTCTCCTCCTGGGCCTGTCGCGTTTCTTCCGTTTGGGAAGTCTTTAATGTAGGTATCTATACTAATATTATTATAAATTCGAAAGTGACTCTCGTCTGTCTGTCTGTCTGTATGTTACCTTTTCACGCCTAAACCACTGAACGGATTTCGATAAAATTTGGCAGAGAGATGGATTGCATCCCGGGGAAGGACATAGAATAGTTTTTATCCCGATATTCCCACGGGATCGACACTTATGCGGGTAAAACCGCGGGGTGCTGCTAGTCTTAAATATTTCTTAATGAGGTCCAAGAAAAGTTTGTATTGTTTCTAATTACCTACTTCTTGAACGTGGGGTTTTTGGCTTTCGTCTATACAAAACAGCATGTTGTGGACGTAGGTACGGACGCCAGCACATCAACCTACCACAATCTGTCAGATTTCTTTAATAGATTTTCAACTTTATCGTTAAAGCATAAGGTTCAAAGTTAATTGGGAAAATCTGACAGATTGTGGTAGGTTGATGTGCTGGCGTCTGTACAGCAACTTTTTCAAATTAAAATACCTTTCAGACATACCTAACTATCCCATAAATGTAGGAATGCTGTTGACTGTTCATGTGCGAGTGATTTATTTGGTTCGGTTTCAGGAGTAATTTTTATTACAAATTCACATTTTTTAACATTTTTACATGATTTTTATAGGAGGCGAAATAATTTATACCGCGGCGTAGGGTGCGTGTAGAAAAACAAACTTCACAAAGGTATCTAAACCATACATAAACAACAAGCTCGAGGTAATAAGATATTAATTAATCAATTATTTATTACATTCTCAGCCATGATCATCGCGGGTTTGTGAAAAGAATATCAAGTAGGTACTGTATTATACATAATTTATTAACTACCTGTAAAAAGTAAGTTATTGAGATGGGACTCCAGGGCGAAACTATGAAAAATATTGGAAAAGTAGTCCAAATGGGTCCCATTTAAAAACTCAGCATGTATAAAGCCGTGTTCACACCAAGCGTAATATAGTCGGCCTTCCACTGTGAAAATGTATGAAAAACAAAGGAAGGTTGCCGGCCGCGGCGGTTGAAGTTGTTTTTTCATACATTTTATAATGGACGCTCATAGTCGGCGGCCGACTTTTCGCTTGATGCGAACGTAGTCTAAGAGTCTAAAAAGTCTAAAACAATGCATTTTTAATATTTTATATTTAAAGGCGACGTTGTCATTTGATATACTCGTACAGGAAGACTTCAGTTTCCAACCCCAAATTGATCCAAATTTAGCCTTTAAGTAAACTTGGCTCCAGTTCAAAGCCATTAAAAGACACATTAATATTAATATTCCTTTCGCGCTTAACTTACTCTTTCTAGTTTTAATTATTGCAGTGACAATTTATTATTCGTCGTGCAACAGAAGCATGGTTAGACTTCCACTTGATGGTCGGCCATTTTTATGTGAAGCACGTAAATGGAATCCATCTGTCAACGATATAAATAGTAAATACTTCTTGATGATGGTAAAATTAATGATGATGACATTAATGTAAAGTTTTTATAGAATTACAAGTGCATTGTTGTGCAACAAGAGTTTGTATAGTTGTAGCGTTTTAGCATGTCTGTAGTGGCCATTGCCCTTTTCCTATTATACTTCCGTAGGAACATTGGAAGGAACCCAAATAATAAATACTGTTTGGTTTTTCGTTATCAGAACATGTTGAAAATCATGATAAATGTCGATTCAGGACTTTATAGCACGTGTGACCTAAACCCGCACTTAAGTCACGCTTTGTGACTTAAGTAAAGAAAGAAAGAAAGAAAAAGAAAATACATTTATTAAGTAGTAGTTTTTTTTAAGTAGTCCAATTTTACACAGAAAAGCGTGACGCGCGAAGCATGGGCGCTGGCAAGTTTATTTTCAGGGGGGTGCATCTTCAGCTCAACGAAGCAGGCTCGATCATTTTTGCATTTCACCTATGATGTAGTGGATATGTTTTTATCATATCGTTTGTCCATACATACAACTTCATAGAAGAAGTCACTTTGTCGATATAAGTCGATTAGATTTTCGGAAATAGGAGTTCGGTACTTTGTTGACTAATGCACAAAAGGTTTACAACCGAGAGATTGCAGAATACCATCGTATATTTTAGGATCTCGCCTCAAATAGGTTGAGTTCTCTATTATTCTATTAGGCGTATTCGGATATTTTTAGTTCTGAATGTTTTTACACCTAAGTATATCTTATTTTGAAGACAGGGAGGTGCAAGTGCACCCTGATACGTTTGACTGAAGTAGTAATTTCACGCTGTATACAATAATGGACTACTTATGTCACACGTATCGTAATGTACTAATATTTCAGTGTTGGAAATATAAAATGCAGGTGGGTCAATGACCGGTATTGCCATGCTAAAACGCGACAACTATTTTAGTGCATAGCTGATTACATCCATTGTAATACCATCAGAAATTCAGCATTCAGGCTGTCAGTCTGACAAACGATGAACGATTATATTTGAATTACGAATCATGACCCGTTTTTTCTAATAAAAACCACCAATCACACTGTATGTAGATTGCTTAGATCCAAGGGTCAAGTATTTAAAATGTAAAGAAAACATTAGAGAGAGCAATTTACTCAAGTTTTCTACTAAATATTTACTCACTAAACTTTATTCTTCTATTAACAATAGATGCCTGAAAAAAAAAACGTTGCCAAATCGACCGATCATTAGGCGCTCTTTTTATATCTTTATTTGGAAAAAGGCTCTAATCGTGAAGCAATTAGATATCACAGGCTCGTAGTTTTACAAAAGCAATAGAAAGTAGGTAACATCTACGACCTTAACTTAATTGAACAACCAAGTAATATAACTTAATAGCTAATTTGGATGTAGGTTTGGACAAGATCAAATTACACATGTCAACATCCCCCGTGCTTCAGGCGCTCTTTACTTAGGGGGGAATACATGGAAGTTTAATTAGGTCTTGTTATCTATTTTTTTATGAAAGCTGCTAAAAGCCAACATTGAAAGCACAACAGAGTATTTCTGTGCTGTATTTATTAAATATCTGCAACATAGTTTAAACAGGCAACCTTATTCCTTAATGAAGTCACTGTCAGCTTACCCAGAATGGATCTAACCGCGGTTTAATTAAGTCGTCGCGGTAGATCGCTTACGGGATACAGCTTAAAAGGAGCTATCAGTGTGGACTTTGGTATTGTCAAATTAAGTTAGGAGTCTGTGACAGACTGATAGACAGACACATATCGTTTTATAAATTCATAAGGAGAGAAACAGGGTTAAACAATGCATTACTTAAATAACTTAAATGCCTATAGTAATTAGACTAAGTACATGCTCGATTTTGTGAAACTTTTGAAACCCAAACTTTTTCTTCTTAGTGTATTGATGGCAAAAAGTTCAAAGATGATTGGCTTAAAACTCAGCAGCGCGAGCTCTGCTCACTGACACAGTCATAAGATCATCAAGTGTACAGATGACACGGCATGCGGCGCAAACTAGGATATCTCCTCCTGTATCCTGTACTACTACTATGGCTTAGTGATAACGCAATGGTGATTAGTTAAGAGTATCATCATCAATAACATTTTCACATTACATGAATTTCATGTCATTCATTCATTTTTTTCATTTTTTTTCATTTATTTTTTTCTTTTCATTTTCGTTTTCAGTGTTAAGGTGTTTAGTGTTCCAGTTGGCGCGCCTATACCATTACACGGGTAAACATCACCAACTGAGGAGTTACTAGGAAGAACCCAAAACACTTTAAGCGCCTGATTCGGGAATCAATCCCAGGATCCCATGCTCAGAAGTAGAATAAACAAACGCGGCAGTTGTAATTTTTAGGGTTCCGTGTTTCAAAAGGAAAAAACGGAACCCTTATAGGATCACTTTGTTGTCCGTCCGTCCGTCCGTCTGTCTGTCAAGACCCTTTATCTCAGGAAAGCGTGGAGGTATTGAGTTGAAATTGAAACCATATACTCAGCTCTACAATTCCTTGAAGCTGTAAAAAAAATCACCTAAGTTAACGTAAAAAAAGATGCGGCCGTTTATGCCGCAAAAAACGTATATTTCGACACTCTCAAGGGAATCAAAATTTATAGGATACTTCCCGTTGATCTAGAATCATAAAATTTGGCAAGAAGCAAGATCATGTAGCACATAATCATCATCATCATAATCAGCCTATAATGTTCCCAATGCTGGGACACAGGCCTCCTCTCGGTGAGAGGGAGTGGGCCGTAATCCACCACGCGGGCCCAGTGCGGGTTGGCAGATGTCACATGTCTTCGAATTTTTGGTTCTAGGACATGCCGGTTTCCTCACGATGTTTTCCTTCACCGTTTTGAGAGCAGTGGTGATGAAATAATTTACACAAAGTAAAGCGTCTGTCTGGGTTTGAACCTGAGACTTACAACTGGTAAGTCGCGGCCGTTACCACTTGGCCACCACTGCTCTGTAGCACATGTAAAGGAAAAAATCCGAAAACCGTTTTGTGGGTACATTAAAAAAAACCCGTGATAAATTATTTACATACGTAAGTACAAAGTACGGAACCGGTAAAAGTGCGAGTCGGACTCGTGCACCGACACGAGTCCGACTCGCACTTTTACCGGTTTTTTATCATAGTTTCGCCTTCTGTCATTAAATGAATAACTTATTGGACAAATGATCAAGGAAATTATAACTATTATGTTATGTAGGTACCTAAGTAAGTTGTTAATAGCTATGATATAAATTTCCTAGGTAGGCATTAAACATGTTAATCAATTAAACATTATTGTTGAGCTTTGTTTATGTTTATATTTTTATTCTTGTCACAACTTACTTACTTACCCCCTCACCAATAAACATTGTATAGCGTCTGTATAATTACACAACGCTTTGTCTTCTTCTTTCAAAAGTCAGATTACTGACGACTGAAAGAGAGAAATCGGTGTGTAACAATTCATTAATACATTTATTATACGTTTATTTATTAGTAATGTTTATTTTGCGCTGAAGGGGTGGGCAGAAGCGTATTGTAGGTCCTACGTCCACATTTTATCAATGTTTCAGTCCCATTATCCGTCACGGATAATGGGCCTTCCCGCTATGTTCTTTTCCCCTTATGACGTGTCTTATGGGGAAAATGTATGTATTTATTAATTAAAAAAGTAGATATCGTTAATTTGTATAAAAATATAGTACAATTTCCAAAAGAGATAAGCACAATACGGTTACCAAACGAGATAAGTAACCGGGGTTGTCGGAAATAGTTAAAGTTTAGTAAGTACATAGTTTAGAAGTAAGAAACCTATGGATTTTTTCGAATAAAATTTAAATTAAAACCGTTTCATTTAACAAATTAAATTTCATTCGGAAACATCCATCAGCGGTGCTATTCTGTAAAAATCTCACCGTGAAAACTTAGGTGAAGTGAACGTGGAGTGAGCTGTCAATAGTGTCAATTCCTAGCAAATACCACCTAAGTTTTCACGGTGAGATTTTTACAGAATCGACCGGCAGTTTCTTACTAAACTTCAACTACATTTGTTGGCCCTGGTTACTTATCTCCTTTGGTGACCGTATTGTACACACAAAACTTTTTTACAAAAAAAAAACAACCTTATTTAGATAGAAATTTACTACAGAGGTTTAATGTCTCACATTCAATTTAATATAAAATGTATGCATTAGATCAAAAAGATGCTGGCTGAAAATAAAAATCGGCTGAATAAATCCGACTCAGTGAACAAAAAAAAACAAAGGGCGCGCATTTTGTACCATTGTAAAACTTTGATACTTCATATTTAGCAAGAAAAGATTAAAAAATGGAAATAGCGATAGTGATATGAATGCAACTCCATTAAGTATAAAAACAGCTGCAAACTTCGATCAATAATTTATTGATCGAAGGCTGCAAATGAAATTGTTAATAACCTTTTGCCGCAAAAGTCGCGGGCTAAATATTTAAAAGCTTAGGAAATTCAGAAAATTGATAAGTTAAGCGAGGGCTCGCTTAACTTATCAATTTTCTGAATATCTGTTAAGTTTTTAATTTGTCAAAATTGGAATTGCTCTTGTATTGATGAACTAACATGATTTTAAAATACGTCATTATTACAAGTCTCTTAACTTATTTAGACCACAATTATTTTATATAAAATTGATTATCTATAATGCCCTAGTGAAATCAATTCGATCAACTAGATTATTTCGTAGCGTTTTTGTCTTTGTTTGCGTAATCATGGCTGCCATTGGTATCATTGCGGTCCGATTTAAGTACAACAACTAAACAGTTGGCAAATACCCTTCGGCGAAGACAGTCCGAATTTTAAATAGCAACCTCTTTGCATACCGCTGTAAAAAGTAACAAAACTCGATCTTGAAAAAGAACGGATGTGGCTGAACGCGCGTATGATCTTCGCCTAGTTAAAAAAAAACCGCGCGTATATGTGACCGTATTTCCGTGTATTACAACAGTAGCTAGTAAAACCTAATAAGCTCCGGTTCTGTACGGTTAATCAGGAAATTACTTCGGTAAAAAGGTTTTTGACGAGTTGCAAAGCATTGTACGAGTTCTATTGTGCTGTGTTCCCGTCTCGGCTCTTGCAGCGGGAAAATGCTTCGTTCTGAGATGACGGTTTTCAGCGCTGGAGTGTGTTTTTAATCGTTATTGTTGTAAAATTACTGTGCCCGGAATATGGTGGTGAATGCTACGTCGTGTCAAGTGGCTTCGTTTTTTATAGGTGAGTGTTTGTATATGTGTCATAACATTATTTAGGTATAGGAGTCATTAGTATACAACCCTGGCAGGCACGGACGCGCAAACTGAAACCTTTAATTCAGCACAGTATTCTAGACCCCATAGAATAGCGTAGACGTTTTTCGTCGGCTTATATAAAATCAGCTGTTTCATAGAAATGTGAAATACCTACGTGGTCAAAATGTATGGAACAGTAATTTTATTTTTTAATAATCGACGAAAAATTTAAACGTAGAGGGGGCCTTGTATAATAGGTACTACAGGTTTGCGCCAGTTCTCTCTAGCCAAGGAGAGCAGGGAGAGGCCCTTGTCTGTTGAGATCGGATCTCGGTGCATCCCCACGTCCGTTGTCGGATTCTAGGAAGTATTCCCTGAGACTGTATACCTCACGGTGGTGCTGGGTCTATCACGAATGACCGCGGGTGATTATTATTATACGAGTGATAATTAATTACCACCTCAGTCACTAAATGTAAAATACTGGTATTCAGCTGCATCTGATTTTCACTATTCCAGCCTGGAAGCCAACCCCAAAAATAGTGAAAATTGTGATATATTCGGTTACCCACATTTGTTCTATTTTTCATCGAATAGTATGTATATAAGAGGACATACAATGTATGAACGTCAATTTTTATTATACGCTTGGTATCGACCCTAAGTACCAACTTCTCAGTGGCGACGACGATGGGACAGTACCTACCTTCCTACAATTGTGTTCGGGTTAAATAGAATAAAAATGTCGAGTGGACATATTGGTAGAGTAAGAGACTTCGATGTGAAGTCAGGAAATTGGACTTTGTACGTGGAAAGGTTGGAGATGTATTTTAAAGTCAATAACGTGGACAAGAACATGTGGTTGGCGATCTTAATCGCCGGCGTTGGTGATCAAACGTATGAGTTACTGAGTACTTTGTGCAGCCCAAGCAAACCGGCCGAGTTAACCTACGAAAAAGCCGTCACAATGTTGAAAAATCATCTTCAACCGAAACCAGCTGTCATGGCGGAGCGTTTCCGGTTTCGTCAAAGAAGGCAGAAGGACGACGAGTGATTAAAAAATTGTCGAAAACCTGTGAGTTTGGCGGGAATTTGGAGGAGAATCTGCGGGATCCAATTGTGTGCGGAGTTAAGAGTGACGCCATCAGACAAAGATTATTTGCGGAGGACAATTTGACGTGCTCAGGGGCAGTGAAATTGGCTTGTGGTTTGGAAGCGGCGGAGCGAGATGCGGCGCTGATTGAACATAAAGCAAGCGCGGAGGTACCAGCAACCGTACCTACACGCGTTTAGGACAACACGTTGGCGTGATCAGCGCGTAGGCCGCAAGCGCGCTGCTCCGAACAAGGACAAAGGCGCCGGTAGCTGCACAGCGTGCGGCTGGCGCGGGTATACCTACCACCGATGAGTGCCGTTATAAGAATTTTGTATGCAGTAAATGCAAGCAGATGTCCCCTTTGAGACGCGAGACAGGAAGAGGGAAGAAGAGGGAAAGTACAATACCAAGATAAAATTAAATATTTAGAACTCTTTGTGATCAATGGAGGTACAACTTCTTTATTAGTCCGACAATGGTTATCCGAAATGGAAATAAAAATACCTCCATTTCAACAAGCAATTAATTCAAACTCAAACTCAAAGCATTTATTTCAATTTAACCATTTACAGGCACTTTTGAATTGTCGAAAAGTCGGTCAGTCAGAAAATATGAAGCTAGTTGCCCATTCCAAAGCGTAGGTACCTATGGAGAAGAAAGGGCAAGAAACTCCATGGACAGTCTTTTAAATTATATTTTTACAAAAATATTAGTTACATCATTAATGTTGAATTTATAATTATATGTGAGAACGCTGTAAAAAAGACGTACGCGTTAAAAGCGTTCAGAGTACAGCAAATAGTAAGAAAATAACAATTCAAAATAATTAAAAATAAGCCGAGGTAGCTAAGTGATGACCAGCCCCAACTGACGGCGCCCGTTCACGAACATGACGCATAGATCAGCACCATTCAGCTCAACCATTTTGAAGGGAGCTAAATGATCCAACACACACGCCACCGTCAGCGAGACATTTGTGTGAGCATGACATACAGCCGCCAGGGCACATTTAAGTCAATTATGGCAATATTCAAAATCTGTTACTGCAAATGTTTTGTTAAATAGGTATAAATAATTGTTCAGCGTCGGATTGGGACGGTACACAGGCGGTAAGGCAACACTCCAGTTGCGGGAGGGGGCGACCCCCGTGTACTGCCGGGCGCAGCTGCTGCCTTACGCTCTGAAGGGTTAAGTCGATGCGGAGCTGGATGCAATACTGCGCGCGGGAATTATCGAGCCCGTCGAGTGCTCGGACTGGGCGACACCTTTGGTACCGGTACGTAAAGCTGACGGTTGACTTCGAATATGTGCCGATTATAAAGTCACTTTAAATCCTGTCTTACTGGTCAATAGGTATCCGCTACCGAAAATAGACGATCTGTTAGTGAGCATCAATGGGGCTACGTTCTTTTCGATTGATTTATTCCAGGCTTATAATCGGATGATTCTAGGGATTTAACAGTAATAGATACACATAGAGGTTTGTTTAAATATAATAGACTCGTGTTCGGTTTGTCTTTGAGCCCGGGCATCTTCCAGCGGATTATGTCGAACCTTTTTAGCGACATACCAGGCGTAGAAGTATTTCTTGATGACGTAATCATAAGTACGTCAGGGACACAGAAAAAGCATTTAGAAACTTTAGAAAGAGTGTTTTAAAGGATACAAGATCATGGAATGAAGCTTAAAAGAAGTAAATGTCTATTCATGGTAGATGAAGTCAAATATTTAGGGTATGTTATATCTAAAGATGGTATTAAAGTAGATACGTATAAGGTTAATGCAATAGTAAAAATTCCTAGGCCAAAGGATGTTACTGAGTAGCGTTCTTTCTTAGGGTTAGTAAATGTTTATGCTAAGTTTGTTACGAATTTGAGTAGTAGGTATATCCGCTCTATGAATTTTAAAAATAAAAGATGTTAAGTTGGAATTGGAGTGATCAGTGTGAGGAAGTGATTGTAAAAGTTAAAAAAAATTAACCGGCGCGGAAGTGTTGGCTCATTATGACCCAGATATGCACTTAGTGTTGACGTGTGATGCCAGTGCACGTGGTATAGGTGGGGTACTCACACAGCCAAGCACCGATGGCCGCGACCGGCCGGTGGTATGTGTTACGCGCATTGAATAACGCCAAGAAACATTATTCTCAGATAGATCGGGAAGCGTTAGCTATAGTATTTTGTTTAAAAAACACGAACGAAACGCGACACGAAGCCACGCCGTGGCCCTGGCCTGCTAGACCATGGGCGAGGTTACATCTAGATTTCCTAGGTCCTATTTTGGTAAAATATATTTAGTAATGGTTGATGCAAGGACGAAATGGTTAGAAGTATTTCACGTACCTAGTACAGCGGCTACTTTTACTATTGAAAAACTCACCGAAGTTTTTTCTAGATGGGGTTTACCTAGGCAAATAGTTTCTGATAATGGTCCCCCGTTTACGAGTAAAGAATTATCAGACTTTTTAACAAATCACGGCGTAGAACTTATTTTTCTGCTCTATACCACCCAGACCCACATCAAATGGGGCAGCGGAAAATGCAGTACGTACTGTGAAAAGAACAATTAAAAAAGCGGTTAAGCAAAAACAAAACGTTAATTTATTTTTTTCTTATTACATTATCGGAATACAGAACATACTGTGACAGAACACTGTTCTACCGGGGAAAGTTCAGCAACACTAATGTTAGGTGGGTAATTACGTACAAAGTTTGATGCAGTAAGGCCCAACAGGGAAGAGAAAGCGAAAAAGGTTCAGGAACGGCAACAAAGGGTAGGTATGGAACGTTCTTTACAGTAAGGGGAGGAAATATGGTTAAGGCAGTATATGGGTAATGAAAAATGGCTGCCTGGGCAAATAGTAAAAAGAATGGGTACTACTGATTAAAGGGTTGTGGATGGATCAGGGAAGGAAACACATAGACATATTGATCAGTTAAGACAGGGATCGCGTCGTTCTTTGAATTGTCCAACTAGTACGACAGAACGGAGTTCTCCCGAGGCGCAGGGTTCCAAGGTGCCGGATGTGACGCCAGCCCCTGTCAGCACAGAGGTACCACATCTTGAGTCGCGGCCCCTCGGAGCATAGGGAAGTGTAGTCCGGACCGAACCGGGACGGCCGATGTGTTACCGTCCACATCCGCGGACAGCTAGGGTTCTGTCACTAATGTTCCCAATCCTGATCCCCGTATAAGTGTTCCTAATTTGGAGAATCTTGTTCCGGAAGTACCTCGAACCCGTCCAATACGAGAGTGTCTGTTAAAACGACCACCAAAATATTGTAATCGTTAAGTAGTTCTAGTTGGTTAGTTTATAATTGAGTATCAATAAGATTGTAACTTTCTATTAATGTTGTAAATCTTAAGGAAGGTTATTGATGTATTATTCATTAGTTAAAGTATTACATTTGTTCAATTGTATGTTAGTCTTAATAATTGTACGGTAGGCTAGTTTGGCATTGTTTTAATGCTATCTATTTAAGGCTCCTTCAAATAGGCGCGACACGACACGTGACACAAAGGCACCGCAAGATGCGCAACGAGCGGTGCCTTTGTGTCGCGTGCGATTATATCGCGTGTCGCGCCTGTTTGTAGGAGCCTTTAGTAGGGTGGAGAGTTGTAGGTAATAATTATATTCGGTTACCCACATTTGTTCTATTTATCATTTATCATCGAGTAGTATATAACAGGGACATATGTATGAACGTCAGTTTTTATTATACGCTTGCTATCAACTCACGCCTTTCATTTGCCTAAGTACCAACTTCTTAAAAATGAAGTTCAATCTAAGCAAAATGCAAATTTTGCCGTCGATTTGAAGAAATTAAACAATAGTCTTCGATACAACAATTGCGAAAGGTTCAAATACAGTTTTCAGATCGAAATAGTGTATCTAATAGAAATTCTTATTCCAGTCGATGTCTGTTGTTTATTTTCTTGACCTGGGGATCGAACCTTTTTATGCAAGGTCGCCAGTTTCCGTTTGCTTCTTCGTCTTTTCGATGGTACTCTTCCTCACTTCTTCTGAATTCGAATGTAGGCTGTATTGGTACATACATGATTGATCATGTAAGTATTGTATGATTAAAAAAAATCGCATTTGATGTGTAGGTACATATTCAAAGTAAAATAAATAAAATACATATTCAAAGATACATCAATCTGAATGACTTGCACAAAATCTGATAAAGGCTCCTTCAAACAGGCGCGATACGTGATAAAATCGCGCGCGACACAGAGGCACCGCAGGTCGCGCAACGAGCGGTGAGCCTTAATGATTGCTAAATGCAAATCCATCTTTAGAACTTTATTGAAACCGTTGGTCAACGTCAGTTCATGATTACACATCATCATCATTTGCCTAGCCTTTATCCTAACTATGTTGGGGTCAGCTTCCAGTGTAACCGGATGCAGCTGAATACCAGTATTTTACATGGAGCGACTGCTTATCTGACCTCCACAATCCAGTTACTGGGTAATACTATACCCCTTGGTTCTTACCAAGGGGTATAAGTATTACCCAGTAACTTTAGTAAGTTGTCAGACTTTCGGGCTTCTGACGACCCGTAACGACTGTCAAAGATCCATGAATGACAGCCGGGACCAACAGCTTAACGTGCTTTCCGAGGCACGGAGGGGTCTTGGGGTTTGATTTCCAGGGAATTTGTCAATAGCATCGTGGAGTCTGGATTAGTGCCCGGTTGATGGCAGTAAGCTCGCCTCCTATTACTAAACATAACTATCGAAATGTGTTTGTACTACAGATACGCCGCTGCCTAACCCTTCGAGGATTACAAGAGTGATGTTGTTATGTTATATTTATTTAGTGTCAATTACGGGAATATAGTCCATTAAGGTGGAACTTATCGCGACCTCGAACTCACTGGTGGTCATGGCCAAAAAGCACGCTATCTCACCTGGTTTCGTGTCCGACAGAGGTAGTATCTATAGACGCTAGTCTACAAACACAACGTCTAGTTCTCACGCACGGAAAAACTGCTTCAAACTGAAAGGCGTGTTAAAAAATTCGAAAAGTGCTTTGGAAAATTGAGTTTTATGAAAAAACTTCTACATAAATCAAAAACAAATAAAATTTATTGTACTCTTTGACAACTGGCTTTGTCGGTACCTACTTTGTTTTAAAGATTTTACAGTTCTTTTATTACTTATTTACATCTAAAGTTACGTTAAAAATAGCAAGAAAAACGAGTCTTTGTTGGCTCATAACTTTTGAATGGCTTTTTATTTTACTATTCTGTTTCCACACAGACAAAATGAATAATAAACAAAACGATATCATGTTTAACTTTGATGCACAATGTCAAACAGTGGAGTAGTACTCTCCCGAAATTTGTATGGAAAAAATATCGACTGGGTTCTAAAGGCAACACGAGATACAATATACAATTGAATATTTTTAAAGGCCACTTGGTTCCGATGACTACTTAGCTAGAAACAGCTAGTGAAAATAAGATTACATTGTGATTTTTAACTAATTTACAATATGTATAAATGTGTTGAAATTATAAGTAACTACCTCATTAAATATTTAAAATGTTGTATTATCGTCTGTTTGTTATTTTTGTGCACGGGTAAACACATCTATTGTGTTCAGAGATCAAGGTGAAACAATCAGATGTTATCTATCTCGAAATAACATAGAATATTAAAATTTTCTTGAGTAATTAAGTATTACCTTATTTAAGTATGTATTGTTCTCAAAAACAAATTTTATTTATAACATTGTATAAAGAAAAATTAAAGTAACTTGACACAGTTTCCAAACACAGTGTTCAATCTGTGTCTAAAGCAAGATGCGTTGTACTTAATTTAAACTTGTGTGTATCTGTGCCATGTGCCGAACTTAAATGCTGAAATACCAAATGCACACAAGCACTTTACCCAGCGCAGCGTTTCAAAAATGTACAGTAATCGACGCATTATTGCAGGTATACCCCAGTGTTGCAATTACAAAAATCTTTTGTAGTGCTTTCGTGAGTACTACACCGAATACGGATTTGTATTCAGAACACGGATTTTTATCGCGAGAGAAAAAATCGCTGCGGGCTTACTTCCATTTCCTGCACAGCTGCAAAGTGTCTCCTTTAGAGTAATTTATCCCTCAAAAAGTCTAAAAAAGAGAAGTGATAGATCATTACAGAATATAAAATAAGGCCTGTTTTCTCAAAGGGTTGGGCTAAGGTGTACCTAACACTACATCTTCCATTTTGCCAGTTATGTTTAAATCCCATGTGCGAGCCTATTGTCAACGACAGGGTACAAATCCTAAGGCCTACGCCACACTTGACGGAACGCCAATACATGTTATTGCAAATAAATGACTAATAACGGACACACTACGGAAGATCGGTTGCTCCGTGGCGGACCGCTCGCCCTCTGCGTCTGTCCGTCCTTCGAGCACCGACCGATTCTTCGTCGGAATTTCCGTCAAGTGTGGCGTAGGCCAAACTCCGGGCTGCGAAATTCCTGATGGAAAACCCATAACACTTTGCCCGATCTGCGAATCGGACGCAGGATCTCCTGCTCAGAAGTAGGTAGCACTAGCGAGCACTACACTAAAGAGCCACTAGAGCCAGTAAGACAGATCTGCAGTGCGATTCTGTAACCATCTCACCGTGAAAACTTAGGTGAAGTGAGCGTGGAGTGAGCTATCAATAGTGTCAATTCCTAGCAAAAACAAACTCACTTCACCTAAGTTTTCACGGGGAGATTTTTACAGAATCGACCGGCAGTATGGAAAAAAATTTAAATTTATTAGTGGTATAGTCTGATAAAGTTAAACCCTGTCTATACAGGGTACCAGCGGCAGCGGGGTAATTGCGTACCACACTAACAGTAGCAATGGCTTTAATTTTGACAGTTCAACAACATTAATTGCGTTATTTACAATGCGTGCCACGAAAGATGAGACACACCACGTGGTTTGACTTGCGCAGAACACGATTTTAGGTATCTTTAGCGGTATGAGGTCTGAGTGCGGGACGGGACCGGACGTCATAGGGGCGGCGGAAAGAGCGGGGGAGGCGGGGTCAAGTCTCATCTTTCGTGGCACGCATTGTACGTTGTTATGCAGAGAAATTTTTCGAACTTATAAAGCAATGGATTAGCAATATCCTTCAAAATCGTTCAGATTGTGATTGATCGTGTGTTACGCAGAGTGCAGACCAGCGAAGGTTACAACACAACAACTTTCGTTTGAAAAATAGGTTTGTTCGTCCGTCCGAAATTACGCTGTAAAAGTAAAACTTCTCAATGAACGGTAATACCTACCATTGTACATGACATAATATTGTTATCTGCAGGTCTTTGCTCTACTTTCAAGTTTACGAGTGTACGACAACTGCAAGTCATTCACTAGAGGCTAGCTTGTTTATTTTGTGTTGTTCACTTTTACTATGTAACGGTTAAATTAGTTTTACTTTTTACAATAAAATTGCGAATAATTTTTTTCGTTGTTACCTACCCTATTGTTTTTTTGTTACAAAATTTTGCTTTTGTTCGTGTTTATGATCTAATGATTTCAAAACCACTGCTATAGTGTAGGTTAATTATGATTATAAAATAATTTTACGAGCATTGTGCACTTCTCCGCTCTAATGGTATTTTAGTAATCCCTAGCATGGGATTGAAAAAATAAATATAGACGCCAATATTTTTTTCAGAAATCATTTATGTACAGACGCCAGCACATCAACCTACTACAATCTGTCAAATTTCTTTAATAGATTTTCAACTTTATCGCTAAAGCATAAGGTTTAAAGTTGATTGGGAAAATTTGACAGTTTCGGGTAGCTTGATGTGCTGGCGTCTGTACCTACAATATCTTGGCACACAACGGGGCAATGCTACCAGCCTTTTGGGCACTTTTCCTGTTGACAGCGGTGCGGACGAATTTTTTGATGCCCTATGTTTTTGTTCCCCCTTTTGTATAAGTATACATATTATTATTTATTTTATATTATTTTAAATTTGTTATCTTGTTATATAAATGGTTTAATTAATTGTAGGTATGGTGATTTCAGTATTCTTACAGCAGACGAAGGAAGTTTAAAATGATAGGTACTTATAGTAAATCTATATATTAATAATGTACAAAATTAATGTATTATGCACAGAATATGCAAAGATGTCGCGTCGCCAGTGAAATACACGAGAATTCATTTTCAGAGACCCGTCGAGTTGTCTCAGGGAGACCTACCTGAAATATATTGTGTCGACACAGAAATCTAATATATGGTCTGTTCGAAAAGTACTTATCTGATGAAAATGTAAGCAAATGGACCTCAACACATACCCGTGAATGCTAATTTGTTCTGCCATTTGGAAATCGAGTGGTTTAATTTGTTTATTTTTAAACCCAAAATTCAAAATTCTAAATTTGTGAAATCACCTTAAATGTTTTTCAACTGACAATTCAGGTTAATATTATAATCACAATTTTTGTCGATGATGTCTCAATAACAATTTAATCATGTTAAACAATATTTGTCAAACAATATTTGTTGGAACAGTGGTAAAGTTGAAACCTTTAAAATACAGATGAATGTGTAAATAATTCCCTTTAGTGAGTGATTGCGTAAGAATTCAACAAGCGGGGTAATTGCGTAACAGACTAATAGTAGGAATGGCTTTCATTTTGACAGTTCAACAACATTCATTGCGTTATTTACATTGTTGAGCAGACAAATTTTTCGAACATATGAAGCAATGTATTAGCAATATCTTTCAAAATTATTCAGATTCTGATTGATAGTTTGTTACGCAATTACGGAGCTGCCCAATTGCGTAACACATTTTTGATCACAATCTGAATCATGTTGAAGGAATATTGCATAGCTTCTTATATTCGAAAAATGTGTCTGCTCAACAAAGTAAATAACGCAATTAATGTTGTTGATCGTAAATAACGCAATTAATGTAACTGTCAACATGACAGCCAATTACTACTGTAAGTGTGTTACGCAATTACCCCGGCTTTGTTAACACTTTCGTCAAACACTTGTGGATCAGACATTAGGTACAGACGCCAGCACATCAAGCTACACCTAACTGTCAAATTTTCCCAATCAACTTTGAACCTTATATTTTAGCGATACAGTTGAAAATCTATTAAAGAAATTTGACAGATTGTACTAGGTTGATGTGTTGGCGTCTGTACCTACACGGCCTCTTCCGATAGACATTTGCCACTAAAATATGGAACATTTGACGTGTCTTCTGGCAGTGTTTTTGAAACATTACACAAAAACATCGAACTAAAGAGTCATGGTCATATTTTTACCGAGCTGCATGGAAAACATTCCCCGCGCGGGTGAAGAGGGGAAGGGTTTGTTTTATTTTCAACCGCCGCGCGCACCGCGCACATCTTTTCACATTTCATCTGCTCATCGAATCGTTGTAAAATCAATTCTTCATAATCGGTTTCAGAAACACGAAAGAAATTGCCCAATCCAAACCGGTCATCAATCCGTAGCTCTTGGTAAATGTCAAAATTTCGAAGTGTAAATACGGTCTGACTTAAAATCTGTCTTCTCCTTGATATTGAGTCTATAATTGCTAAAACTGATGGCAGTCCTTCCTCGTCAGAACTCATTACGACATCCACACAAAATGTGTTATTAAGAGGCTTACATGACCTAAAGCGGTCATTGTCGGACTACATAGAAAAGAAAGAGAAGCGCGATGACACAGCGCTGGTAATTTATAGCAAAACATGAAGCAATTATTATTTAATTACAAAAAATCTATTGTTTGAACTACAAAATTAAAACACTAGTATTTTAGTATGTTGCTTGTAGAATAATCTGAAAAAAAATCAGAATGATTGATGTAAGTATATTAAGTATGGTTTTTATTGCAAAAAGAAAGTTTTTAGAGGTATCTTCATGATTTTTTTCTATCGTATCAAATTACTTTTACGTTTTTAACACACTATCTACCTAGCATATATCCTGAAGAACATCATAGATCAGAATCATCATATTTTTCTGATTTTGTTTACTGTAGTCGATGATCATGTAAGTACTTTTATTGTTTCTAAAACTTGCGTTTTTTGTGTTTAGGTCCTGTACCTAAGCCCCTTAATCTAAAAATATTTTAATATGCAGGAGACAGCTTGTGTATGAAAACAAATGTTTATGTGTAATGTTTCGAAAAAACACGGGCAGGAAACACGGTTTTAGATACACTAAATATAAGTAGGTTAGGATGTTGCAAGATTCTTAAATTTCCGTAATCAATTCAGTTAGGTAGTGGATAAACAGGCAGCATTATAAATCGACCTTGAAACAATCTTACTAACTATTCTCGAACATAAAAATCCTTGAAGCAATAATAAAATATTTAATTTATTCAATTTGCCTGAACAATTTGCAAGAGCAATGAGCACCACAATAGAAAATGATTGCAATTTGTGTAGCTGCACGTGTGTGCGTGCCAATAATGTTCTTACATGACATTAAGTAATTATGGGTCTTTACCTGTACACTGATTTTCTCAGCCGTTTTTCTTTGGGCGTATTATTTCCATGGCTGCAACGCATTACGGGAAAAGATGTTTATGTGAATTGGAATTGGTGTATCGTATAAAAGGTGTCTGCAAAAATATCTAAGCGTGTATGTATAAGAGGGTAGGTACATTTCAACTGCACTGAAGAATACGTTCCCATTCCATCTTTGACTGAAAAATAGGGTCTCATTCCAAGGTCTTCTAACTTAACAGACAACTGTGCTGCGCGGGAATTTGTTGCGCCACTTCTTCTTCGCAGTTAAAGCACTAGCAAGTAATTTTAACGTTCAAAAAGTGAAAATTCTCAACATAGTCTCAATAAATGACTTTTGATTCTGATCTGATTCTATACCATTGCCGAAGAATGATTCGACCCTGCAAAACAGTTTCTTATAATTTCCAAACAGAAAAAAAACCAACATACTTTCCCGACTTTGAAATGACCTTGCGACATGTTAAATATGGTGGTCCATTCAATGTAGATTGCAATCCGTTATAGGACATTGAATTCTTACCAACAACGACCTTGGAGCTCAGGCGAACTTATGAGTCGTGATGACGGTGGCATATATTTCCATTTATTGGTACCGAACGTTTTGAAATGCTTTTTTTTTGTAAGATAGTACAATCAGCCTATAATTTTCCCACTGCTGTGACACAGGCTGACAGGCCTCCTCTCTGTGAGAGGGAGTTGGCCGTAATCCACCACACGGGCCCAGGCGGGATGGTAGATGTCACATGTAGGTTTCCTCACTATGTTTTCCTTCACTGTTTTGAGAGCAGTGGTGATGAAATAATCCAGACAAAGTTAAGCGCCTGTCTGGGTCCGAACCTACGACCTACAACTCGTAAGTCGCGGCCGCTACAGTGGTAACGGCCGCGACTTACGAGAGCAGTGGTGGCCCCACTGGGCCACCACTGCTCTCCGACTAATCTGCTCCAGACTAATATTATACTTAAATGCGAAAGTAACTTTGTCTGTCTGTTTCCCTTTTTAGGGTTCCTTACCTAAAGGAAGCCAGCGGGACCCTGGACAAATCGGACAAAGGCTACATTCCATCTAAGAAATTTGTTAAAAGAGAAAACAAAATACATACAGACAAAGTCGTGAGCCAAAGCTAGTCCAGTCATAGATCAGTACGACTATCTGGGAAACGAATGTTTGGGGTCTGAAAACACGCAGATGGCCTTGCAAAAAGATCTTATTGTAGACCCTTTGATAGCCTAGAAAGGAACCAACCTACAACATAACTCTGTGGTGGAACTTTCAATCAATCAACCCGGCTTAGTAGTCCATTCCTGCACAAAGACCTCTATGTCAAAAGAGGTAGTGCCTGTGTAACTTCGTTAGATAAACGGGTTGCTGACCGCTAAGTCAGCCGTCTCACAAGTGTGTCGTTTCTCTGTCGGGGATCTGGGATGCTTAATTTGGCTGGCATTTGAAAAGGCTGGTTCAAGCTTGGCTTGGCTTGGCTTGGCTTGGCTTGGCTTGGCTTGG
Organism: Luperina testacea; assembly: GCA_927399505.1. NCBI lineage: Eukaryota > Metazoa > Arthropoda > Insecta > Lepidoptera > Noctuidae > Luperina > Luperina testacea. Next base: position 5,711,673 of record OV656774.1, read on the forward strand.
CTGGTTTGGCTGGCTGGTGGTTGGTTTGGCTGGCTGGCTTTGGTCAAGTGGGAGCTTTCCTTTGGAGCATGTGTTTTAGGGCTCGATTTCAAGGTTAATTAAAATGTTTTTGAGTTTTTTTTTAGTAAGTCTTAAAAGCCAGTCTAAAGTGTATTTCGTAAATGAAAATTGTGAGCTATAGTTGTACCCTGTAAGTTGAAAGTATAGTAACTTCTGTCTAACCAGGCAGCCGGTCGATTCTGTAAAAATCTCACCGTGAAAACATAGGTGAAGTGAGTTTGTTTTTGCTAGGAATTGAAACTAAGTATTGACAGCTCACTCCACGCTCACTTGACCTAAGTTTTCACGGTGAAATTTTTACAGAATAGTACCGCTGCACCCTAATTGTGTCATACACTACCTACGACAATGTCAAGTCAATCACAATCTGACTCATTTTGATGGATATTGCTAATCCATCGCAATTACCCCGCAGTTGAAGAATGTAGATTTGTTCACAATACAGAATTTTAATAAAATACGCTTTGCATCCTGAAAGATAGTCAAACAGATTCAAAACTTAGCTGTTTGTGTAAACCTAGACTAGAATGTTGAACCTAATCAGCATTATTATAATCTGACTTAATCGAGGGGCCCGTGAATAAATAAAAACAGCCGCACAGGTCGATCGATCAGGTTAAGCTACGCTTGCCGCGGTTGGTCTGTGGATGGGTGACCATCTTTACATACCGTGACCCCTCCGTGCCTCGGAAAGCACGTTAAGCCGTTGGTCCCCGCTGTCATTCGGGGATCTTTGACAGTCGTTACGGGTAGTCAGAAGCCCGAAAGTCTGACAACCAGTCTTACCAAGGGGTATCGTATTACCCAGTAAGTGGGTTGTGGAGGTCAAATAGGCAGTTGCTCCATGTAAAATACTGGTATTCAGCTGCATCCGGTTAGGCCGGAAGCCGACCCCAACATAGTTGGGAAAAGGCAAGGTAGATGGTGATAATCAGACCTAATCATTAAAGTAGCAGATTAAACTAAATTAAAAAGGCTAGCTCTAAGCGACCTTGAGCTAAACATCAATAAAGTATTATTTATCACGAAAAACTTTTAGTTCCTAGTTTAATAAAATTCTACTTCCGGTTATCTTTTAGCAAACCGAAACACTGTCACATATTACCTTTATAAAATGTACATATCAAAAGAATACTTACACTGAATTTACGGAGGCTACTGTGATACACAGAATCTCGTTTTGTCAAAAATAATAACTAACCAAAAAGTCCTGGAGAAAAAAAGTCGCCAGTATTCAACAATATGGCTATAGTCTTCTACAATATCCCAAGACTGATGAATGATTCAGTTGAATATCTGAGTGAGCATGACGAGGCAAAATTTATATCTACAATCAATCACTCTTGTTTCAGGTATAGCGGAAATATGTTTCATGTCAGCACCCGTTGGTCAGTGCAGTTACTGCTGCCCGATAAACGAAGCTCTCGATATACAGTATAAGTTATTTACTAGGTATGTATTGTTTATATTATTTCATTCTTTTTTGTTCGCTAGCAAGCGAAACTCCGCAGACGTAGATATACAGTGTGTTAGGTTAAACGAGGGACATATTTAAAGGGAGTGTAGTACTCATGAAAATGAACAACTTTTAATGTGGGCCTGACTCAAAAATATGAAAAAAAAAACAGCTGTTCCCCACATTTTGTCCAGTTATGCGAACAGAAATGTATAGAGCGGCTGGTTTTATTTTCTCGATTTCAATGTTGGTTTCTTAGTAAAAGTTCTTCATTTTTATGAGTACTACACTCCCTTAAAGTATGTCCCTCGTTTAACCTAACACACTGTATATTTATCAAGTTTAGATATTGATATACATAATAGGTATATCAATATCTAAACTTGATAAAGCGAAAAAAATTGATTTGATGATTTTTTTGCGCAGATATTGCAGTTTGAGTACCTATTGAAAATCTTTTTTATTTTGTGTAAACTTCACATACGTGATTGGTATCAATATGTTAACACGATAAAGCAAAACAAAACGAATTTCATAAACGCACCAAAAAAAAATTTTTTTTTTTTGTTTTGTCATGTTTTGTTATCACTTCTGCGGAATTTAGCTAGCTAATTTAATTCGACCCTGTATACGTGTCTTCCCGGTCATTAAATTCAGACACTAACTACATAATATGTTAATCAATATTAAAGCATATCTTTCATAATTTAGTTTGGTTTTTCATTCATACATTTATTTCAAGTAAAGTTAGCCTACATTTTTTTTCTCTATCAAATGCTCTGAAATTCGGTTCATACTTGTGTGAAAATGCGAAAAACAGGGTGGTTTTATCGCGGACAGATAAGAAACTGGCCTAAACTCTGTAGTAGTAGCCCATTTGGCGACCAAAATGACGCAACAGTCCGCATTTTGAGTTCAGGGTCGCGGGCTCAATTTCCGTAGCGGGACCGAACTACATTAAGTGTAGTGTAGTGTGTAGTACTACACTAATATATGCTACGGGCTCGAATGATTTTACAGATTTGTTTGTACTGCGAATTTATTTATTTTAACCGCCTGTGTAGCAAATGCTTGATGCAAATGCAGTATCCTGTCCTTAGCCCACTGCATGAAGAACATACATTGGTGCAAACATAGGCTAGGATAAAATAATACAGATGGTAAAAAAGGATCACACACCTGTAGGAGATTTGATTAAGTAGGTCCTAAAAAAATTCTCTTTTGCTTTAAGTGGAAAACGCTAAGGTAGCCCGCGAAATTCAAAATTTCTTACGTTTTTTGCAATTTGCTGGTCAGTATTAATTTGTAAGTACGTTCATTAAAATATGATTCGCGGCCGTAACGAATATGTGTTTACAGAATTATAATCATTAGAATCAGTAATACAACTTGTTAAGTTAGTATAATCCTAAAATGTCAAGATTTCATGAAATTGTCATTCAGCAGGATGACTTGTTCTTAGAGAGTTGTAATTCTGTAAATACATATTTGTTATGGTTGCGAATCATATTTTAATCAACGTACAACTTAATACTGACCAGCGAATTGCAAAAAAACGTAAAAAAATTGAATTTCGCGGGCTACCCTGGCGCTTTCACCTTAAATATAAAAAGGTGGTAAATAAATATTCTAGTGCGATGACACATTTCGCCACATTTCGGCCGTACAAATATTATTATATAAATGAGGTGCTAATTTAAATAACCCACAATTGAAGATAATAACTAAACATTAAATTATTTAAAGTTCATAAACCTTCAATTTACGTAACCTAAAATAGATATTGTTAGAAAGATGCATTTGACTCAATATAAAAACCACAGAACAAAATTATATCTATAATAACAGATTTTAATATACCTAATCTAAAGTCTAGTTTGCAATGCACGCACTGCATTTATTCTAATAAAAGGACCTACACGAAGATTTTTCTAGAAATTCACCTATTGAGTAGTACACCAGGCCGAATTTCGGCCAAAGCGGCCAATCTCAGAGAAGACTAGCCATCGACACGGGAGATATTATAAGTAGTAGGTACGCACCCGACTTATTGAATAAAAACGACGTGAAAGAAACTGTAGTATACTAAAATGTTAGAACCCATTAAAATAATAACCGAATCCATAAAAACCCCTTCGTGTTCATAATAACAGTTTACAAATTCTAAAGTCCTACAATAAACATTAGCGTAATGTACCAGGGCATCATATGACCGAGAAGGTTCAATCGCAAGGCAGCGCATGCAAGCATTTGTTCATTTGACGTGCAGCGTAATTGCTATAACCTTTGTTTAGGCCAACATCACGGCTACGCTAGGCACGTTTCATGACCGTACCGTTGTTAGGAAATGGCTGGACTGAACGAAATGGGGGTGTGATGTCATGTTCGTGATAGCGACCTTTCAGACATCCTTGTGTGAGAAATGAATATTGTTTTGGGGCTCGTTTAAAATAAGCTTGTAACGTGTACGTCTTTTTTACATCGTTCTTACATATTTATTATAAATTCAACATTAATGATGTAACTAATATTTTTGTAAAAATATAATTTAAAAGAGTGCCCATGGAGTTTCTTGCCCGTTGCCCGAATGGGCAACTAGCTTCATATGTTCTGACTGACTGACTTCTTGCATTTTTGAATTGTCATGAAGTGGTTGAATTGAAATAAATGCTTTGAGTTTGAGTAAGTTGGGGTTGCTTTTCGGCCCTCGGGGATTTTTCTGACAGTTTGCTTTTTTTAACGAAGGGAGGTCAACACAACGCGGCTGGCGGTAGGTAGGCGTTGACCGGTACAAATCGTTACGTAAGGAAAAAGCGTTATGTCCCCTACACAACCTACAAAGGACTGTCTCTCTCTCTCTCTCTTTCTATTTTATAGTATGGCATACCTACGTTCCTGATGGGGGTTCCCCGACCGCACACATTTTTTTTGATTTCCATGGCTATAGTAAAATGAGTAAGAGTTTGTAGAGAGAAATAATAGCACAAGATAATACAAACAGCTTAAGCACTATTATCTTATATTACTTTGAAAGAAATATTACTTCCAAAACGTTTACTATCAACAATGTACCAACAAAAAATGTGTTACGATCTATTATTATTGTCCTGTCAAGCGCCAATTAATCAAACCAGCCCTGTCAAATGCGAAGCTTAATTTTCCATAAAATAATAAACAATTTTCCAAACAAAATAATAAGTAATTATTAAAAAAAGACTTGTTCAGCCATATTTTGACCTTTGAAACTTTTCAAAAACTTTGCTATTCCTAATAACCTCTACTTGTTTATGTTTGCAGGTCAAATCCCACGACATTCCAGATAATACCACCGAATGACGTGAATGGTTTGCGAGCCACGTCGTTCGACTTCTCGAGTCCCACCGTGATATACCTGATGGGGTTTTCCGAGTCGACTGGGGGAGTTGGCACTACTACTGTTAGAGATGGTAAGACAATTCGAATTTTATGGTGGGATCATGGGATGTCTTAAATGGTCAAAAATTATACCTCAAAACGTCGAAAATTAAACCACTCTCTTTTGTAGATATGAAAAATGTCAGAGGCGAAATTGTGATGATTTTTATTAATTTAAATGTAAAAAAAATAACAGATAAAAAATATCACTTCTAATTTCAAGACTGCATTGTGCACTGAACTTATTACACACCTATTTCAATTTGGAGTTTATTACACCTTCATACCGTGACCACTTGTCGTAGCGGTCGTAGGCTCGTAGACGATAACGAGGCGGCTACGGCGTAGCACGTCTCACGTGTGAAGGGTTGCTAATAGCTTCTTGCTACATTTTACACCATTACCGTAAGTGGCTACAGTAGTTATCTACTTGATATAAATCTTGACATAACTGGCGAAAATGTGTGTACTATATATACATATAGGTAGGGACTCCTCTGCATAAACTTTCGGGAAAACAAGGCGTCATGTTATGTTAAAAAGAGTAACCGTGGAGTTTCTTGCCGGCTCGTCTCCATAGGAAACGAGCAATTGGAACCGCGCACCTAGCTTCTGACGTTTCATAAGTGCCCATGTAGGTTTATGTGAAATGAAATATTTTGATTTTTTTTTAATTTATGTCATGATATAAATCTTAAATAATGTCTTGACAGATATCGCACAGCCTTAAGGCGAAAGCGCCAGGGTAGCCCGCGAAATTCAATTTTATTTCGGTTTTTTGCAATTTGCTGGTCAGTATTATGTTGTACGTTGATTAATATATGAATCGCGGCCGTAACTAACATGTATTTACAGAATTATAATCATTAAATTCATCAACACAACTCTCTAAGACCACATAAGTCCAAAGAATAACTGTTTCATGAAATTATCATTCTTTGGAGTTACGTGGTCTAATGTTCTTAGAGAGTTGTGTTGATGACTTTAATGATTATGATTCTGTAAATACATATTTGTTATGGCCGCGAATCATATTTTGATCGACGTACAACTTAATACTGACCAGCAAATTGCAAAAAACGTAAGAAAATTTGAATTTCGCGGGCTACCTTAACGCTTCCCCCTTAACTGATTTGTCTAGAAGCATGACATTTTGCTCAAGAAAATGATTTTGATAAAGAAACTAAACACTAACCCCCTTCCTAATAAACGTATTATATAAGACTAGCTGCGCCCCGCGGGTTCACCAGCATAAGTTTCGATCCCGTGAGAATATCAGGATAAAAGTAGCCTATGTGTTAATTCAGGGTGTCAGCTATTTCCATACTAAATTTTATCAAAATTGGTCTAGGCTTTTGTGCGTGAAGAAGTCACAAACATAAAAACACACTCACAAACTTTCGCCTTTATAATATTATAGTATGATGAATAGTTACACACCGATTTCTCCCTTTCAGTCGTCAGTAATTTGACTTTCGAAAGAAGAAGACAAAGCGTTGTGTAACTATACAGACGCTATACAACTTTAATTAGTAAACGGGGTTAGGAATTTTGAAAAATCATCCCCTTTAAGGATTAAATAGGGAATTACAGTTTGTATGGAAGTTCGTCATTTCTGCCGATGAGATACCCCATCGGGCACACAGCTAGTTCATTCATAATTAATTATTATATTATTTAGGTATATTCCGTCACATCTGGTAAATCTGCAAAACAGAATATATGTAGTACGTACCTACGGTCGACTTCGGAAATGGATACCTAGTGTGAATGTGACTATGCTGAAGACAACATACATCACTGTATGTTGTATTTTAGAGAGCAAACCGTATATAACTGGCGATCGAGGGAAGCTAGCTTTGATTTTTGAACTGCGGGATAATTGCGTAACAAACTATCACAATGCCTTTAATTTTGACAGTTCAATGAAATTCATTGCGTATTTACGTTGTCGAGCAGACACATTTTTCGAACATATGAAGCAATGGATTAGGAAAATCCTTTAAAATGATTGAGATTGAGATTGAGATTGATATAAGTGTATTACGTAATTAGGATGCAGAGTTAAGTTAAACGGAAACGGAGAACAATAGAAGTTAAAAGTATAAATTGTTTTACGAAATAATATTATGATTTCAGTGATATTTAATGTGACGATGACGTCAACATTGCATGCACAGAATAAGCGAACATTGCTATAAGTCTATATTAACATACCTAATTGATATAATGCCGCAGCTCCAATCGATTCCACGTACGAATGCAGCGGTATCGATAAAGTCAATTAGAGCTGTGTTTATATCAATAGTGTGCTAATAGATTATATCGCGGACATTGAAAATGCGTCATGTCGATGATTCATAGGTATGCGGAAATGGAAATAAATAAATATTGATAATGAGTACAAAGTTATTTCTGCTTAAATTACAAAATAAGAAAAACAAGAAAACGTATCGAAAAATCAAAATTCTTCTTATTTCGCGTGGTGCCGGGATAAAAGTATCCTTTGTCCAGGATGTTTGTATCCAGGTTATAAACTATCCTAGTGCCAAATCTCATCTAAATCCGTTCAGCCGTTTTTGCGTGATTGATATAATATTAAGTAAGATGAGGATTTCTCAATGAGAGTAATCTATAGGCCGACTGCTTAACTGAGACGTTGCTTGAGGTAGCTGCGCGGTGCGGGAGGGGTGATAGTTGTCACAAGTTGACGAATCACTGAGCTCTCGCACACGTCACCACACCCCTCCCGCACCGCGCTGCTACCTCAGACAACGTCTCAGTCAAGCGATCGGCCTATAGTATTGGTATTCGCACTGGCTGAACATTAGAACTCCAACCTAAACTCATCTTGATGCATACGGGAAACTTCCTCGTTGTCACTGCTCTTGAATATATGAATATTAGAGAGAGTTACTTATGTGTTGGTCATCCCTCCATATTACTGTGGTCAGCCCAAGTCAGACCCTTGTTAGTTATAAGCAAGCCTCTTATGCAGATGTGGTTGACGTTTGAGATAAGGGGCTCGAATATTTGACCTAAGGGGTAATCCAGCAACTTATGTATACAAACTGATTTGACAATCGCAAACATTATCGACACATGTATAGTATAGAACACAGATATACCGGTTTTATTGGAGCACCGCCTGAACTGTATTTTTGGAGACGGGTTTTGTGTACCGGTAAAAAAACAAAATCTGAATATTCAGTATCCACCTTAATGCCTATAAAGGGTTATTGGTAAAACATTAACAACCTCTTAAGAGGTCATTGTACTCATCATTATGAACAATTTTTACCTAAGATTTTTACTATGGGACCAAACCTGAAATCGCGAAAAAAAAATCATCTGTTCCCTACATTTTGACGAGTTAGGTATACGAACATAAATGTAGGGCACAGCTAATTTTTTTATAGGTATGGAAACTAGTGTTTATCACGATTTGCTCACAATTTCAATTACAGTTACAAAACTTGATGAAATAGGTGTTTTCTATCCAACAACTCTGAGAAGAAAAACCGAAACAAACTCAGAGGTCATAGTCTCTTTTAAAGTCCAGACATAATCTTGATCAGATTATATAAACGACCTTGCAGATTAGTGTCTGGGATAGTCTTTTCAGGAAAGAACCACACAGATTTGACTGGACCTGTGCATTCAGTGCCCACTAAGTATGTGAAATATTGTCCAACTACAAAAAAAAATATCCATCAAGGCAACTTCTGACTATAATAAAAATGTTAATCAGAGCTAATGGACAATACACATCCATTAATGCCCGATAATTTCATATTTATGGAAACCAAACATGGTGGCAATGTTGTAATAAAAACGACGTTATCGCCATAGACAATAACGCTATCTTTATGGTGTGGTCAGTTTTAAAATTGTTAGTGGTCGTTTTGTGAAGTAATTGATGTTGTAAATAAGGTAGAGTGGATGGACAATATTTGTTTGTTATCGTCATCTATGCAGGGTCAAATAAAATTAATGCAGGGTCAAATAAAATTAGCTTGCAAAACTCCGCAAACGTGACGGGTGAAATGTGATCTAAGCATGATAAAACAAAAAAAATAATTAATTTGATGATTTTTTATGGGTTCATTGATCGCAATTAGTGTAGTCTCTTGATATATCAGTATTAAAAACATCGGTTCATTTGTGTATAAACTTCATAGACGTGATGGGTATTGAACAACACAATAAAACAAAAGAAAACAGATTTTCTCAACTCATACCTCAACTACACTACCAGCGGTCGTTGACCCCCAAAAATATCAGATATTTTTTATTTAAGGCGAAAGCGCCAGGCTAGCCCGCGAAATTCATTTTTTTAGGTTTTTTGCAATTTGCTGGTCAGTAGGTTGTATGTTGATTAATATATGATTCGCGGCCGTAACAAATTTGTATTTACAGAATTATAATCATTACAGTCATAAACACAACTCTCTAAGACCACCTAACCCCAAATAATAACTGTTTCATGAAATCGTCATTCTTTGGGGTTACGGCTAATAACCGAAGTGCGGCTACACCTAGTTTTAGCTGGGTACAACTAGGTGTAAAAGGTTTAAAGTAACCTCACGCATCACTGCAATATTCTACACCGCAGTGCACAGTGTTAAAAATCTCTGATCTGAAGAATATAAACTTTGCCCATGAAAAATTAAAAACGTGATGGTACGGAACCCTCGGTGCGCGAGTCCAATTCGCTCTTGACCGTTTTTTTTTATTTCAGCTCACTTAAACGCTGGCAACTACAATTTCATCGCAGTTGATTGGTCACGGCTCATCGTGTTTCCTTGGTAAGATAATGTTCACTGTATGATTGCCTTACTACTGCTGATATTATGATGATGATATGATTGTTGTGGGTTTATTTTCAATCATCATTACGTTGTTTTCTAAATGACAATGATTGAAGGAACTAGGATCTTATTAACCAAGAAAATGATGTTGAAAGATATATTGGTGCAGTATGATGCTGCATTGTCACTCTCCTGATAATCTTTTGAATTGATTGATGATGTCGACTCGATGGCAGCTTCTTCTGCCACAGGATCACGTAGCATGATGGGCTTACAGTACCCGGCGATAAATATTGCACATCGACCTTTTTACACAAAACCATTTTATACAAAGAATGATTATCAAATGAAGCAAATCATAATTGTTTTAACAGCTCCTAATAGATACCGGACTGTTTGTATTTCGTGCGACAGAGATAACGCTCTACGAAGCCGAAATTAGCCGATTGTCTCATTCCAAAGGTCGATGTGTAATATTTATCGCCGGGTACTGTACTAGCTTTTGCCCACGGCTACGCACGCGTGGTGGTCGGAAATAATCCCACAGAAACGTACTACCGGGATAAAAAGTCATCCTATTTTTTTTTTTATAGTATTCTGTATTCTAACCCATGTTAAGGTCTACCTGTACCAAATTTGGAGTATTGTAGTACGGTATGGAACCCGTTTTATCAGGTGCACTCTGATCGGATAGAGCGCGTTCAAAAAAGGTTTCTATATCACTTGTGTTACTCGGATAACAGATGTCGTAGTCTGAACTCGTATAACTCTAGGCTAAATCATTATAAAATGAAATCTTTAAGCGCACGTAGGAAATCTTTAGATTTCATGTTTTTATTTAAACTAATAAATGGTATAATAGATTCTCCTGAGCTGTTAGAAAAAGTGAAATTTAGTATACCACGTAATAGTAGTCGCTTACTAAATCGAAGGACTTTCGTTCTGCCTCATAGTCGGACCAATATCGGTCATTTTTCACCCATTTGCCGCATGCTTTCTCTTGCCAACTCCATTCGTGGTGAAATAGATGTCTTTGCTGGTTCTGTAGCCTCAGTTAGGACTAAACTTAGAGTATTAATTGTATAATTATTTTTTTTATTTATTTTTGTCTTTATTATATTGTTCTTTCGAAACGTTCTCCTTATCTATGGAAAAGTTCACATTTTGTAAGTTTTGTTTAGTTTTTGTTTTTTAAATACTAATTGTTTTACTTAAATTATGCATGCTGGATTCGCATCTAGTAGATGTCAATCAGAAATATTGTGTTGTAACTGCTTTAATGCTTTTGTGATTGTACATCACTTTTACTTCATTTTTCATTTTTTTTGTTTTTTGCCGCATGTGCCTGCCAATTTTGAATTGTTGTCTTGTTGCACTCACTATCGCGTTCTACTGTTTTGAAATTTTAATATCAATTTTACTGTTTATTTTTTTAATTTTAATCTTAATGTTTTAATTCTTATTCTAATTCTAACGAAAATTTTGATTTTATTTAAGAAGTTATCATTTTTTTTATGTAAGTGCTGTGTACGCCTGTAAGTGACTAATTCACCATAACACAGTGCATAATATGTTATTAATTTATTATGTCATTATTTCTAGTGGATAAGTCGTTGGTGTACCTTTTAAATAAAATAAAATAAAATAAATAAAATCAGTTTTGTGAATTACAATAAAAAAAAAAAAAAAAATTTCATCCAAATCCATTCATTCTTCCATTAAGGCGTAAAAAGTTATCTAACAGATAGACAGTCATTTTCACATTTATAATAATTATTAGCTACTAGCTGTTCGTGCCCGGCGTCACCCGGGTGAGTTTCATGTTCCGATCTCCAGTGACTTAGGTTGTGCGTTGTCTGTCTGTCAGTCAGTTCGTCGAGAAGGGATTCGCCCAGCCACAAAAAAGAAAAAAAAATGGCAAGTCTTGTACTGACAATTACGAACACAACAAAAAAGTCTGCCAAATCAGTCGAGCTGAATCACTGGAGACTAAAGTGATGATCTTTTATTCATGCAGCATTTGAATTTTATTTATATAAGTAGGTATAGTATATATATGGAGTAAATCATACAATTTCTAATCACATAAACATACTCCCATACTATACTAGGGTCACAAAGCCCAAATAATGTTTAATGCTTCAATAAGCTACATGAAACAAATGGCTGTAGTCGAATAAACCGCGTACAAAGCGAAATCCAGTTGTTACAGCGTTTAACATGTTACTGAAACGTTATGATTCCGCATACGTGAGGGCGAATACGACCCAATATTCGCCCCTGAGGAAAACGTAATAGCCTTAGGCGCGGTATACACCAAAGCGGAGATGGGTGAAAAGGAGAGGAAAACTTTTGCTGATTGATTGCTTTTTTTGATTGGTTGGCCGCGCACAGTTCGTCTTCGTGTTATCTTACCTCGTCTTCGCTGCGTGCCTTTCCTGCTTGCGTGATGCACGCATCACATCTTTTCATATTACATCATCTACGCGTCAAATAATTTTGAGAAATCTCTCGTCTCTGCTTCTTTCTTCGTTTCGAATCAATAGTAATAAATCCTTTTCTAAATTATTTGGGCCCGGTACGTGGTCACGTTTAATCATAGCATTTTTGGCGATTTTATGTCCTTTAACCTTGAACTTCCATGTTCTCTGAAGCTAAGCTTAGATGAGGAGGTAAAGAACGAAGTCCAATTGCTTTTTTACTACACAAATTTTAGCCTCTCCGCTCATCTCCGCTTTGTTATATACCAGGCTTTATATTAGGTCCCTTATTTATGACGCAGCCCGCAGTGGCTAGTAGCCAACAGCGTTTCACTAGAGTTATGTCTGTTCCTACGTTTAGGCACAAAGGCTCATTCTATTTTTCTTTGCCGTTTTTGTTTTGCGAGTAATTAATTTCGGCCTTTTCGTTAATTATTGGTTCCATATGGGTTCAAAACTTTGGGCTTAAATTGGAACGAAGAATGGGTTTAGTCGAAAATATTGCAAAGGCGTGCTTTAGGATCAATCCCAAGCTACTAATCAAAAATTGTTTATTGTAGGAGATGCACCAGTCTTACCTTGAGGATCTTTAGTTCCTGCAGATGCCGTGCCTTTTTTGGCTACCATGTGGAGTAGAAAATTCTCATAATTAAATTCAAAAATCATATAACGGTAGAGTTTCTTGCCCATTCTTCTCCATACGAAAACTACCTTTTGGAAGGGGCGACTAGAATCAATTCAATTTTACTGTAAGTTTTGACGTTCAAAAGTGCCTCTAATGTGCTTATTTGAAATAAATGATTTGACTTTGACTTGACTTTGACATCCACACATTTCCCTACCTTTTTCCATTCGAAAAAGCGGAGTTTCATTATGATGTTTTTAAATATAGTTGGCAATTCCCGATACGATCAATGTTTTTATTACCTATCAGAATATCTGTACCTACTATATATTTAACCATAACGTTCTATTTCCCAGGTACATATCAGCAGTCCAAAACACGCGCTACATGGGCAGAAAACTAGCAGACTTCATCCAATTCCTGGACTCTGTCGGAGTACCAGCCTCATCCATCCACGTAGTTGGGTTTTCTCTGGGCGCTGAGGCCGCAGGGTTTACAGGCAAGAACTTGCGGTCACGGGGTTTGCTGCTCGGCAGGATTACTGGTGAGCTATGGTGCTTTTACTAGATACTGCTTGTACTTTTAAATATAATATCCTGTACATCTTATTAAAATACCTCTTTACAACTATAAAGAGGTATGAGGAACAAGGTTCACTCATCCTCCGTAGAAAGGGAGGATCCTCCTACCAGAAGGGTGTCGTGTCTGGTGGGCCACTGCCCGATGCCGCGATGCAGGTTTTTTGCGTGATGTCAGTATGACGCGTAGTTTGCATGTGGGTGTAGACACCGCTACAGTAGCATTCATGTAGAACTAATTTACATGTCCTAAACAGGCAAAATATGGACTCTTTATTATGACTACTAAGTTTTAAAACTGGTAACTCCTATATTTTATAACAGACTAGCAGCGCCCCACGGTTTCACCCGCATAAGTGTAGATCCTGTGGGAATATCGAGATAAAAACTATCCTATGTCCTTCCCCGGGATGCAATCTATCTTTGTGCCAAATTTTATCGAAATCCGTTCAGTGGTTTGGGCGCGAAAAGGTAACATACAGACAGACACACAGACAGACAGAGTTACTTTCGAATTTATAATATTTGTATGGATTCTTATTTTTAAACTTCCCACAGTGTATTATTTAATATTTTGATAGACAATAACAGTTAACGGCACTTGCAGTTAATGATTATTTTTGTTCTCATTAATTCTGAATGAAGGTAATGACGGCTGATACAAGCTTGCGCCGCTAACTCAAACTTCATGAATAAGTGATGAGTGAAGTGATGTTGCATAAGGCAGTTTAAAGTGTTAATAAATTATTAGCGTGACCTATTACACCTACGTCAGTATAGGAACTATCGATACATTGAAGGCTCCTTCAAACAGGCGCGACATGACACGTGACACAAAGGCACCGCAAGTCGCGCAACGAGCGGTGCCTTTGTGTCGCGCACGATTATATCGCGTCTCGCGCCTGTTTGTAGTAGCCTTGAGTAGGCTAAACTTTTCTACCCATTTTAGATTCGAGTTAGTCCGTAGTAGTGATGGGACTGAAAGATTGTTCATGATTTGTTCAACTTCAAAGTGACTGCCTTGATCTCTAAAAAAACGTTCCGAGATAAAAATCTCATTTTTTCGACAATTTAGAAATAGGGCCATCATTTTGACTTATAAAATTTTTATGTCCTGTGCAAAAGTTGCGCTGCATTTTCGTTGCATTAACTATTGATCATTAGTAATCGAAGTGAGGCCGCATCAATCGTTTTAAGTTTAGACTCTAATAATGGTACTTTATTATTCCAGGTTTGGATCCTGCCTACCCCGGCTACAGTCTATCAAACAATGATGGCCACCTCGCGAAAGGCGACGCGGCCTTCGTGGACGTCTTACACACGAACCCAGGGGTGTTCGGGTTCCTTCGACCAATCGGTGACGTCGACTTCTATGCGAACCCCGGCGATTGGATCCAGCCGGGCTGCTGGGTTGACGAGCTGTTTAGGAACCGGGAGTTTAGATTTTTTTGTAAGTACACGTTTCTTTTTCTAAAGTTGGTAGTAGTTGGAAAGGAAAACCACCTTCAAAAAAGTTAACTTTGGCCACCCGAAGCGGGTTGCCAAAGTTAACAAGTCTAAACTGTTAATTGGTTACTTGTAAACGAAGGGGTTTATTTATAAAGATTACTTAAAGTTAAGAGTGGTTTAAACGTCAAAAAGTTAAGGTTAAACAGCCGTTAATCATTACTTAACTAGCAAAATTTGGAAATAAAGGGGTAAATAGTAATGCGTACGCAAGCCCGTTATACTATCTTTACTATTTTACGCTAATACGCGTTTGGACGTGGAGTTGCGGACACCAGCCCTTTATACTATACTAGAGCAAAAGATCCAATAAAAAAAACAGAATATCAGAGTTATCACATATCTATGGTTATCACAATACGGCGCAGGTGAACGTAGGCTTTAGTGAATTAGTAGAGGAGAGGTCTGAGTGAGCACATAGGCTCGTCCAAAAGAAAAATGTTTCCAACTCTGTATCTCTTCGGAATATTTAGTGCGCTGCAGATGGAATTTACTAGTTCACCAGTGACGACGATGATGCTTTCGACGATGTACTATGTGGTTTTTTTTCATTACTGAAAACGACTAAGTTTTAAAGATCTTCGATCAACAATATCTCAGTTATTGGTCCGAGAACAATATAATAACAATCGCACTACACTATGGATTAGGAACAACAACACATCCCTCAAGTGGCTGTGATTGCATATAACTCGATTATAAACCTGAACTTTCAAAACATAAAGTTTACTATCGTTTGCAATACATATAACTAATTTGATTGAAAAGTAAACATATTTTTAAAATAAGAACAAACATATTTTTGGAAAAGCAAAACATAATTTCTAAGCAATAAGGTTGAAAAAACTACGAGTACCTATGTTGCAAAATTTTTAATGTTGTGGATTAATAATTGTGGTTTTATTTTTCCGGTCGTTTTTGATGCGATCGGAAATCCAGTACTGTACAGTACCAGTATTTTACAAGGAGCGAATAAGTTTTATGATATCGTTTACAATTTGTGTAGTTAGTAAAAACACCATTAGTCGCTTGATCAATCTTATAAGATTGTGCGCGTTAAATATGTAGTTGAGTGAGCAATCCACACGTGTCGTCATAACATATCTCAGGGTTGTTAAGAATCGGAACTGTTTCTAATGGCTTGGGTATCGAAGTGCTGTGTTAAGTCGAAATTCCTAAAGAGACTATTCGACTGTTAAGATCATTATCCCAATGACAGCTTCAAGAAATAGTCACGGAACCATAAACACAGATACAAAACCTCATAATCCCAACTTTGGCAGATAGACTGATGATGACCTATCTTTGTTATTCGTTGTAGTTACTACTTTATTTTTGTTTTGCCTTCCCACTGCTGGGCAAAGGCCTCCACCAAGTCCTTCCAGGAACTTAGGAAAGGAGTTGCTACTAACAAAGCATTTTTTTGTTGCCTATATTGTGTTTCACGATGGGCAAATGCCTCCCTTTTTTGCTTCCAAACCTGTCTTGTGCGATTTCTGGCCATATTGGCCCTGCAAACGTTATCAGATGGTGCAAACAGAATTATTTACATGAAAAATAAAAATGTTCACTCCTGAAAATGCATTCATTATTTGCTTGACAATTAATGCAAAAGTTCTCGTAAAGAGATGACAGTTGCTCTTTTTCGTGTTCGAAATATCGCTTCAATGAAAATGAAGGATTGTTGTGTCAATTTACGAAACGAGCGACGAATTTCGATTCGATAGTTTTCGATTTGCTGCTTGACACTCGATGGACTGATTGCATCTCGATTGCATAAATCATCTGTGACAAAAATAAAGATAAGTTTCGAAATTTGAAATGAAAAGGCGCGTTCGCTTCATGAGCTCTCAACTCAAAGCCAGTTTACTAAAAAAACATAAGAGCTTCGTTAAAAAACCTTTTAACTTAGAAGGGATTTTTCGACATTGACCTTTACAGGGTTGATAAATGTTTTTTTGTAAATAAAACCGCTAGCGCACCAGGTTTGTACATAATACGTACAGAATTTTACCAATGTAGATGTACCTACTTCATCAAATTTCTATTTAATTGACAATTTGCGTGCTATTACGAACAATGCATGCCGCATCAGATACAGATAGACTGGGATTAAACGAAGCCGCAATAAACAATTTAATCTGCACTAAACCAATTTCCCGTCGAATTTGGCGCGTTAGCTGATCATAGCTATGATGCTGCAACCCTAACAGCCGCACATTTCGGCGGGAGGGTGCCGATCGATGCTCTGACGTCACACGCGGATGCTGCGGGGAGGGGGCGACGAAGGACGAGGTGGGGAGGGGGGTACGTTACTAGTACGCCAACCCCGATTATTTGCCTTTCAAAAAGCTATTATTAACGTTCGTGTTTTCAACTGAAATTAAATTACAAGGTATTTTTTTTTTTGGCAAATTTTGTCTGCGTCGCTTCAGCGTCCCCCCTCTACAATTTTGGGTTATCAGCCTAACGTTATCCTCGCTTTTGCTACGGTTTGATTTTTATGAAAATTAATTCACATTATTTTGTGAGTTTTTAGCTTAGATTATTATTTTCCTGAGAGTAGAAAATTTGTCTCTTAAAAAAACAAGTTCCTTTTGCAAATAAAAGAAACGGTCCGATTTTCTGTTCTGAAGTTAGTTTTTTTTTTACAAATTTTAATCCTGGCACCGGAGCTTGGAGATGGGCACAAGAAAAAAAGGCAGTGGGTGATGATGATGAATGTGAAAAATGACCTATACCAAGAAGTCTTGTCCAAGTCCCTCATGTAGCTTTTCAAGCTAAAACCGCAAGAATCCAGCAGTTACTACAAACAGGCGCGACAAGCGATATAATCGCGCGCCAACACAAAGGCACCGCTCGTTGCGCGACTTGCGGTGCCTTTGTGTCGCGCGCGATTTTATCGCGTGTCGCGCCTGTTTGAAGGAGCTTTTAGTCATACGAGCGAGCCCTGGGTAGCTACTCAAGGGGCGCTTGTACTCCGCGCTTTAGTCCTTGAGCTACTACTCCCATGCGGTGGTTTATTTCAATGAGATTTTATGGGGTTAAAACTGTGTCAATGCACCTTGAATGCAGAAAAAGATTCGTTTTACGTTATACTCATCATCATCTGCCTAACCTTTTCCCAACTATGTTGGGATCGGCTTCTAGTATTTCAAAATAACAGTGCCAGTATATACGGTACTCATAACAAAAAAACTATTTTAAATTTTTTTGTCTGTCTGTCCGTTTGTTTGTTTCGGATATTCTCCAAAACGGCTAGACTGATTTTGACGGGACTTTCACCGGCAGATAGCTGATGTTATAAGGAGTAATTTAGGCTTAGACTTAGTAATTTAGTTTAACTACCTACTTTTATTTTAGAAAAAGAATTAGGGTTCCGCACAAGAAAAAAAACCCACGAAATCCAATGTTTTTTTCTGACAGGCACGTGAACGAAGTTGCGGGCACAGCTAAATAATAATCAACGCTTATAAAAAAACTGTCTTTTATATCAGACAATATTCAGCAAACATTCACCACATGAATTTTCAATCTCATTCCTCATCGCTCTTTGACGTTCCACAATTACAACCCCGCTCGTATGCGAAGCAAAACATCAAACTGCGTTTACAGACCGTAACAAGTACGGTTCGTTATAAGAAATCGAAATACGTACAATGGAATGCTTCATAAAGCGGCCATACGAACGAATATAGCCTTTATGTTCCTCTATAAAAGAACGTTAATTAAGGGTGATTATTTGGGCCACTCGTAAAGCTCTCGACATGAAACGACTCGTATAATGAGGTAAATTATGTGGAAGTGGGCCTCTTCACGAAGAAGTATCCGACTTTTCAGTCAATCATTAATTGAATTACGGAATCTTATCATACAGAAAAGGTACGAACAAGCGATCACTAGTACACTTACCTTGCTTACTGAATATTTTAACCACTGTACACTAAAGTGAGATAGGTTTACACCCACATTGTGGGCTTAAAACAAACAAACATACATACACACACACACACTACCAAACACACACACACACACACTACCAAACACACACACACACACACACACATTATTATTTTTGTCCTTAAATATAAAGATAAGTACTTTGTTCGCCCACTGCACGTACCAATTATTTTGGAACCGCCATTAAGACCCATTATAAATGGATACTCTTTCCTAAGATACAGACAGGTTTTTCTGCTTAGTTTAGGAAAAGGGAGTCCTATGACCGCTATTATTGTTGTACTGGTTTTACTTTACAACATTTTAGTTTAGGTATAAGACAACTCTGTATGCCATGTAAAAACTACTTATAAAAAAAATATATATATTACCTATTGTTGGCAATTTGGACAAATTGTTCCTTGCTTTTATTTTCTACAGTGTAGCCGGAATCTCAATGGACCTTAGATTTTTTATCACCTTAAGGGCTGATTTTACCAAAGTCAGATAAATTTTATACGTGGAATAAAATTGACGTCTGACAGTTCTAGTATGAAAAAAATTGTCAAAAATTCAAAATTTATTCTCAGGATAAGACTTATTCTAGGTATAAAAGTTTGGTGGAATGCGCCCTAAGTGGCATTTCATTTATCCAGTTAGGTTTAAAATGACAGTTGTCTTATTTACAGAAGCCCTCGTTATAACAGTTCGAAATTTACCGTTTTTCATTTATACAGTTATAAATATTAATTACAAACGTGTTACGACCTGTCCAGAACTCCAGACCAATATACAAAAAGATAAATTATTAGCTGTCTTACATAAACAGGCTATTGATATAAAAAGTCCCAATTATAGAGGTAAATATCGAAAAAATTCAACACGGGTTTCACTGTACGAGTACGTATGCAAAAAAACAAAAAAATATGCAAAAAAGCTTAAAGAGAAGTAAAAATAGTTTCAGTTCATCTCCTACGGCTGTTCGTAAAACTACAAACAATTTTTTATTTCCCCAGTTCTGTTATGAATAGTGTAAGTAAAGAGAACAAAACACAATTTCGGGGAGATTTGTCGAGTTATTCTGCATTCTGATAGGAGCTCAGCATATTTTGTTGGCATGAAGAATTTATGAAGAACTTCCATATTTCAAATAATACTATCATATTTTGTGAAAGATTTTTGGCAACGGATACCGTTTGGTTTTCGAGAGTGAATCGTAATCGGAGATCTACTGCCCCAAATTTGAGCCGGAGATTGTCAAAAGGATTAACAGTGGCGTTTTCCTGAATATTAATTAGACCGCATTCGCATGAACAGCTGCCCGCCCGTTGGTAAAGGTTAATACTGAATAAACCCTTTCTCTAAAGCGAGGGTTCCGATAACTTCCAAGTATGGCTGATGACATAATGCTGAAAATTCAGTTTGAATCTGTTTTCATTTACCCAGTAACTGGGTTGTGGAGGTCAGACAAGCAGTTGCTCCTTGTAAAATACTGGTATTCAGCTGCATCAGGTAAGACTGGAAGCAGACGCCAACATAGTCGGGAAAAGGCTAGGCAGATGATGGATCTGTATTCGTTTGTAACTAAAAGCCAGTGTACACATTTCATACAACCGTATACAATGCGTACCACGAAAGATGAGACTTGACACACCACGTGGTTTGACTTGCGTAGAACACGATTTTAGGTATCTTTAGCGGTATGAGGTCTGAGTGCGGGACTGGACCGGACGTCATAGGGGCGGTGAAAAGAGCGGGGGAGGCGGGGTCAAGTCTCATCTTTCGTGGCACGCATTGTAACTACGGGCTTTTTATTGTAGAAAATAAGCCCAATCAGGCAGTCTACTTTCCTTTCAAGTCAAGATGCTCTTTCGAAAATATTAATTTGGCACAGCGAAAAGTTTAAATTATCGAATCGTTTATCGATTTTGTTCATTCAACCCTAGAATGCGATAACCCCATATTTTATCAAGACGTCGTAAGTACGCCACCAACTTGGCTTTCGGCCAAAGATTGATCGTTAGAGCAAAATGTCAATAGCAAATTAGTTATAGGCACTCCTTATGGCTTCCCCGATACCCTTACAAAGTACCTATATAAAGGAATTAAATGCTACTAGGTCGCGAGCGGAGTTATACGTAGGTTAAGGCCAGGACTCTCGGAAATCTCGGAATCGACCTATTTTTGATTCAACATTAAACAATCAAATATTCTTTGTTTTAATCTGAAAAAAATATATGGCATAGTTTAACTAACATTCTTGATTATTCTATGGTTCAAAACACGATATTTACAACTTCACTCGATCATAAAAAATCGCAAACAAATCGAAAATAGCGAAGTTTTTAATCGTTTTTCAAGTCGCATTTGAAGTAGACTTAACTTTTACTCGCAAAAAATATATGAAAAAATAGGCAATGATGTATAGTAGAACATTCTACGGTTAATTTTTCTCAAAACTGATTTTTATTGTCTTAACAAGATATAATCTAAAAAGGCGGCCTGCGCGCTTCACTTCAGTAGCCCGCCGGGCGTTACCGAGGTAGGACCTGTGTCGCTTTTGCTGGCTCGCCGCGTTCCCGCTAATCGATCGAAATATACGTTATAATATTGTTAGTTAATTTCCGTGTTTGTGTATTAGTTTCAAAATTCAGTCTGTAAATATTGTTTAGGTTCTAGTATTAATAATTAAACTAAATATTAGTTTGTTATAATATAGTTGTAATATAGTGATAATTAAGATTAAATTATGGGGAATAAAAACAGAAGAAAGAAAAAAAAACGTTCAGCATTGAACTGCAAAGCTTAAAAAAAAATAAGGTAATTTTGATTATTATATTTCTACGTATTTATAACTACCCACTTATAAGACGACGCGACAGAATAATATTGTAATTGTATAGGTTCTCTTGCTTTCGTCACAGTACTAGCAGTAGCAGGTCGGTACCATAAATTTACAATTATCGTAATATCTGTAATAGATTTTCAACTTTACTACAACGGAATAAGGTTTATATTCAATTGCAAAATTTGAGTTTTTGAGTTTGTGTTTCTAGTTTTGTGATTGTATAGGTAAAATATTATATTTTTTCGAAGTGAAAACTTCTTTAGCATTATTGTGATTTGAAAATTTTATGAAACGAAAAAGCTACAGTAGAAAAAGCTACAGTAAAAAGAGACATAAGATTGGGAGAAAATGAGATAGGAAGCATTATACAGTGTTTTTGTTTTTTATTATTACAAATGACATTACATATAATCCTATGCTACTAATTTGTGATGATGATGGTGATGGTGTTGGCGATGGCGATGACGATGGTGATGGCGATGGTGATGGTGATGGTGATGGTGATGGCGATGATGATGGCGATGGTGATGGCGATGGTGATGGCGATGGCGATGGTGATGGCGATGGTGGTGGCGATGGTGATGGTGATAGCGATGGTGATGGCGATGATGATGATGGTGATGGCGATGGTTATGGTGATGGTGATTGCGATGGTGATGGCGATGGCGATGATGATGATGGTGATGGCGATGGTGATGGCGATGGCGATGGTTATGGCGATGGTGATGGCGATGGTGATGGCGATGGCGATGATGATGATGGTGATGGCGATGTTGATGGCGATGGCGATGGTGATAGCGATGGTGATAGCGATGGCGATGGCGATGGCGATGGTGATGGTGATGGATGGATGGATGGATGGATGGATGTTCTTTAGCATCGTTGTGATTTGAAAGTTTATGAAACGAAAAAGCGACAGTAAAAAGAGACATGTAAATTCATAAGATTTAACGTGGGAGAAAATGAGATAGGAAGCATTATACAGTGTTTTTGAAGGTTTCACTTCTACCACGTGTGAATTGCACACTTGCTGTTTTTTATTTAAAAATATGAAATTCGTTGTGAATGAAATAGGAAGAGTTCAATAAAAATACGTATTGTGGTGTTTTTGATTAGTAGATTTAATTAAAAAAACTTATTGACGAATTCAAGCAACCAAAAAAAGTGTTTTACAAAAAAAACAACCGACTCAAAAAAAAAAAAACACTACAACGTGAAGAATATATTTTCATTTTTTGACACCGACTTTCGAAACTAAAGTTATTTTTCACTTTGTAGTGTTTTTTTTTTTGGAAGTCGGTTTTTTTTTTTGTAAAAAAATTTTTATTTTTCACTTTTTAGTTGTACTTACCTACCCCAAACAAATTCATATGTCACTACTTGCTATGTGAATATCAGTAACAAAGCTATTGAACACATCTGCTTTACCCTTTGAAGGGTACAGGCGTGATGTTATGTTGTGTGATTGCGATTACATATGCTATAGCAGCAATCGCGGTTGATTTGCTGGCATTTATTGAAGAGTTCCGTTGTTTGTCTCTGAAAGTCATCATCAGATCTTTACAAAAATAAAAAAAACAGCATGTGTGCAATTCACACGTGGTAGAAATGAAACCTTCAAAAACACTGTATAATGCTTCCTATCTCATTTTCTCCCACGTTAAATCTTATGAATTCATGTCTCTTTTTACTGTCGCTTTTTCGTTTCATAAACTTTCAAATCACAACGATGCTAAAGAACATCCATCCATCCATCCATCCATCCATCCATCCATCCATCCATCCATCCATCCATCCATCCATCCTTCACCATCACCATCACCATCACCATCGCCATCGCCATCACCATCACCATCACCATCGCCATCACCATCGCCATCACCATCACCATCGCCATCGCCATCACCATCGCCATCACCATCATCAACATCGCCATCATCATCGCCATCACCATCGCCATCACCATCGCCATCAACATCGCATCACCATCATCACCATCGCCACCACCATTGCCATCACCATCGCCATCGCCATCACCATCATCAACATCACCATCACCATCACCATCACCATCGCATCACCATCATCATCATCGCCATCGCCATCACCATCACCACCACCATCGCCATCACCATCGCCATCATCATCATCGCCATCATCATCATCGCCATCACCATCACCATCGCCATCACCATCGCCATCATCCTCATCATCATCATCACCACAAATTAGTAGCATAGGATTAAATAGGATGTCATTTGTAATAATAAAAAACAAAAACACTGTATAATGCTTCCTATCTCATTTTCTCCCACGTTAAATCTCATGTCTCTTTTTACTGTTGCTTTTTCGTTTCATAAAATTTTCAAATCACATCACAACGATGCTAAAGAAGTTTTCACTTCAAAAAAAAAAATTGCAGATCTGTCTATTTACGATGGAGTTATGCCCCCCCTAACATACATAAAAAAAAATAGAAATATCCGAATTGAGAACCTCCGCCTTTTTTGAAGTCGGTTAAAAATATAATATTTACAATCACAAAACTAGAAAGAAACTAAAGTAGGATGATGAAATTAAAATACTGTAGACGAGCAGCCCTATATTTCAAGAATAGGGCCGATTCACAATACTATTACTTATAAAAATAACCGTGACAGGGGTCAGCGAGTTCATTCGAACTGCGCTTTCGCGGCATTTGCCACGCGAGGACGGAGGTAACGCTAAATGCCTACTACGCTCGAAGATCCTGGCCTTAATCCTTGAATGTGTGTTTAGGTGTGTTAAATAACAATAATGGGCTCTACAAAATATATTACCTTTTGCGGCTCAGTGATCCGGTACTCTCTGGAGCGGCTATTGAGGCTTAAATCCTGAGGATTTGATCCCTAGGCAATTGGATTTTTCTGTCAGGAAATTATCGGAAAACTGTAGCTCCGAAATTTCAGATTTCAGAGAGATCAGACCAGAAGAGCATAATACTTTCAAAAGAAATCCGCAAAATTTTCTAAAAAATTCCATAATCATTGTTAAATATACATAATTATATGAAAAATTCGCCTGCTTAAGAACGTATATACCTAAATAACGCAAGTAATTTTATTGTGTACTAGCACTTTGCCCGCGACTTCGTCCGAGTGTATTTCGTACATTCCTCTAAAAATTTCTAAAATGTATGTTTATGATCTTTATCATTTATTTAGATAAATAAGTATTCGTGCCAAGTTTCAAGCTGTTTATTAACTCAAGGAATAAGATTTTTCATACAAACAAGATCACCCCTTTTCACCCCCTTAAAGGTTGAATTTCCGAAAACCTTCGTAGTGCTCTCCTACATTATAAAAGGAAGCCGTGTGCAAAATTTCACATTCCTAGTCCCAGTAGTTTCGGCTTTGCGTTGATATATCACCCAGTCAGTCAGTCAGTCGCTTTATCATTTTATATAATTTTATTATAAAGAAGATTATTATTTTATTGAAGTGCCGAATGCGCAATTACCGCTGAATTATTGGATAGGCCGTCTACCTATACATTAACAAAATGAGATAGAAAAGTAGTCGCAGCAAAAAACGCATTTTCCCCCTAATTCAACGGGGCTCATATCTGAATACAGTCGATATGTATAAACTTATGTGAAAAACATGTCGCTGTCTAACTCTACTGGGAAAAGGGGGTAAAATATTGTGGTAAGTATGACTTTTCTCCCTGCTGATCTTGTAAAGAAAAACAAAAGCAAAGAGACAAAAAATAAGTGTGTTTTACATCCTTAGCCGGTTGTTCGTCTTGTCGTGTGGGACTTATAGGAATGAACTGGCGGTATGGGTGTTAAATTAAATGTTACCTCCTTGGGGAACAACTTCGAAACACTTTTTTATCAGATAACTTCTGTTGTTTAGGAGTTGTTTTGCAATTTGAGCTCCTTTTTCGTTTAAAGATTGAGATTTGTACAAAGCATATTAAAAAAAAACAAAGACAAAGCATTATAGTACATTATGATGCACACGCGTTTCATACGACGTTTTTCAACACACTTGCGAGGAAAAAAACAGACTTATATTGTTAAATATTAACTTGTATGGAAAATGGTGCGCTGGTTTTGTTTTACAGCACGCTGCGCTAGCCAGCACTATAGCGTTGCGCGCGCAAGTGTAAATAAAAGCACTGACAACAGACCGCTAAACAGCCTATAGAAAAATATAATAAACACAAAATAATGTTTAGACTGATCGTAGTGTTGTCGGTATGTAAAATTCTAGTTTAGTTAGTACGGAATTAGAAAGATATAAAATATTATATTTTTCTAATTCCGTATATATACAATACAGACTATTAAAAAAAAAGTAAAATATGGCCCGGGGATTTCTTTTGGCATGAAGGCTCTTTGAGGAGATTAAAAAAGCGCGCATCTCCGAGTAGTAAATAGTTATCTGTGGCGTTAATGTACTAGTGGAATAACAAAGAAAAAGCACGCGTTTTTTTTTTTTTTAATAATTTCCGAGTAAACGATACGTCGCGCGTCGTTTACTTTCACGCATTGATGAAAAATTTTTTAGGTGAAACCATATCAAACATTATTCGATATTCCTCACACATCAACAGATTCACAACTGAATAAACCAAATCAATAGAAAAAAAAAGGGGTGAATACACTGCATAAATCATACGTAACATTGGCTGGAAAGCGTTTTCTCAAGGGATATTAAATTCAATCAATGGCAGCAGCACCGAGTTTCCTTGTACAGAATTTAAGAAACAAACATTTTACTTTTCCCAGATGGTTGCAGCCACGTCCGATCGTGGAGGCTGTACTCCGAGTCTTTGGGCAATCCTCGAGGGTTTCCAGCAACCTTGTGTGCAGACTGGACCTCTGCGACAAGAACCTGCAACTTTCAGGTCCACGGGTATATGGGTATAGCTGCTGCGCCACCGTAAGTTATTTTTGGAAACCCCATTTCTGATCAAGGAATTGTCTATGACTAATCCCTAAGCATGTGTACAGACGCCAGCACATCAAGCTACCCGAAACTGTCAAATTTTCCCAATCAACTTTGAACCTTATGCTTTAGAGATAAAGTTGAAAATCTATTAAAGAAATCTGACATATTGTAGTAGGTTGATGTGCTGGCGTCTGTACATTACAGTCCGTTTACAGTTATATTTTACCTCTGACAGCAGCAACCTAACAGCAACCTTATTGTAACGAGAATTAAGATTACAATGATTTTGACAAACTTGTCAAGTGGCAGGGGTTGCTGCCATTTGACAAGTTTGTCAAAATCGTTGTAATCTTTACCAGCAAAGAATGAGAATTATGATCACTGTGATTTGGACAGTGTTGCAAAATCAGAGGTAAAATAACTCAACAATGAAAAGTAAATATATTATTGCTGCATTAAAACGAATATCGGGTATTATCGACAGTATAAAACAAAATATTTTTTGTGTCTATCTGTATGACTGCACAGATCTAAATTACACAATGGATTTTGATGTGGCTTTTGCCATCATTTGGAGCATTTATCACGAAAGGTTTATAAAATGCATGATACATTAATAAATAAATCACGATGTTTTGTCAAGTTGTAAAAACCGTGCGAAGCAGGGAAGGTTCGCTAGTTGCTTGAATAGATGTTGGGCTACTGGAATGTTTTTCTGCAGCATAAATACAACCATAATACCATGATAATAATATTATTTGTTTGTTCAGACTTATAACGATTATAGATAATCTAGAAACGGCCATTGTGGACGTTTGGAGGATCCCTTATTCAGCAATAGACATTTATGAGGTGTCTATGGGACGGGACACATAACCTCCTCATTTATCTCATAAACTGACCTATTTTTGTGCTTACTCGCTAACTAAAGGAGGTTAACTATATATATTTTGTTTAACTGAAGCAGTCTTTTAATTTGATATGAATTCCGTCTTCTTCGTCTTCTTTGGCCTCGCCTTTCCCCGTTACGCGTTATTTCGGTCTTGTGAGACTTCCTCTTGCGATATGAATTCTGTATATTACGTAAAAAATATGTACCCAGATTTACGCTATTATTGTTGAATATACAACGTGTTTTTGTTTTAATTCTTTCAAGTATAAGGTTATATTCTCTAAGTAAAAATAATACCTACAAAAAGTCCTAGAAACTGTCCAAACATGCATAATTTCGAAGGTGTCATGTATCCAAGTTTCATTGATAAAAAATACGAGTACCTAATACATTTTCATTCAAACCAACAATTCAGATTTAAAGCTAAGAAAATGCGACGTTGTCATATTTCAAATAAAGTTGTTTTACATTTTATATAAATAATCGTGACTTTGTCGAATTATTTCGTATGAAAAATGAAAACAAAACAAATATATAATTGAAAAGTATTTCATATGCCAGTTGATTCTTTGATGAGACCATATCATACCCTAGAGTTATGGGATATAAAAAAAAACACCTTATAGTATAGTATATTTAATAGTTTTCTGGTGATCTACAGGATTAAAGTGATTGTGATAATGTTTGTGCTATTAGGCGCGTTATTAATCAGCGACGCGCAGATATCTCGTTCTATTCTTAGGCAAGTTCAATGTTATTGGTTTTGGTTCCTGAGCGCACTTGTATACCTATAGTAGTGTTTTGTGGCAACGTCATAAATAAGTACAGACTGTTTATACTTATATAATGGATTCTTCTGAGCTTGCAAAATAGTTTCGTACCCTATTATAAGTACCACATAAACAGGCTACCCAACTTGACCCAACTTGACTTGGTCTGAACATCCATTTTACAAAAACCTGTGACCATTTACATCTTTTCGTTGCGATTGACTGGTCCCTATGATTAAAATGGTCAAAGGGTCTTTAATTACTGGCTGAATCAATATTTGAGGCTGTTTTACGAGTACAGTGTACAACACACGTCTGTTGTTTGAACCTAACTGTGATTGTACAGACATGCCGATCACGGGCTCAATAACAAGATTTCTGTTCGTGTACAGATATCGTGGACTTAAGATCCATTTTCATGTCGCTGGATCAACGGGATTAGCATAGTATTACATTTTTTGCGGCTTGCGCTGAGAAAAGAGTCTTATTATGTTTTCTCTGGGCTTTTTCTGACTTAATTGTAAGCTTATTTATGGATCTAGAACGGCGGTTACTTTTGTTTCCAAATAAACGAAAAATATTTTTCCTTCTTTTCTTTCAGGATGGCCGGCAAAATGTACTTCAAAACAAAGGGGGCTCCACCGTTCGCAAGAAATGGACCTTAAATCTAGTCTTAAGTATTACCAGTGACAAATTAAAGGCAAGGGTTTTTAATAATATTTTTTTATTTCACTTCAACTTTTACTGTTATTTTACTATTTTTTTTAATTTACATTTATAAAACTTGGGTTACTTTTCACAGACAGCAACAACAAACTTGTATAACATATAAAAATTATTCAATTTTCATTTCTGCGTTGCGTTTCTATCTACCGTTTCGACGTAACGTATGGTAGTCGCATTTTTAAATGAATAAATGAATAAGCGTGATGTAAAGTATGGTACTCCATTTGAACAAAAGGAGAATCTGGCATTTATGTCTTATCTCCTAATATTTAGGGAAACAAATGTTTAGAACAAGTAGTTATTCGGTCATAGTCTTTTGGTAAATTGAAATTTTTCACTATTTGCACCTTACCTGATCCGACAGTGCGGTCTAGATTTTTTTTGTACCACTTCAGTGCCATATCGCAACTTTGTATCACTTTACTAAACGCCCAGTCCAGTGAGTGTAGTTCGAAAGCGTTCAGATTGCGGGGAAAAGCAAACCTTTTGCAAACGCCCTTATGGTTCAGAAGCAAGTCCGTTGCCATATACCTGCGCCGTGGAAATAAAAGAAACATTATATAATTAAATGCTTAGAAGATTCGAGTTTCGTTTACTAATAAATAATACACTGCGGCTATTACCTGAGAAGTGTATCTAGTAGTAGTGTGTATAGTCCGGTCGTCGCTCGAGAGAATGCGTTCCTGTCACCTGTCAGTGCGACAATTCTAATAGCTAAAAAAGATCAAATTCGCTAAATACGTATTCGTTTGTATGAAACTGACAGGTATCAAGAGCGCATTCTCTCGTCGGCCGCACTGTAGTAGTTCTTTTAATGCTCTGAAGCTTACATTAATATTTATTAAAATAATAATTCACCTAAAATGAAAATCATAAAAAGGAGAACAACATTTTATTTTTCAAAAATAATAATAAACACACTTTTATCAAATAGATTACAATAGTACCAAAACGTAAACAAAAATTTGGAAAGACACCCACTAAACCCTGACCATTAGGTAAACCGTTTTTTGACAGATGGAACTAGTGATTGTAGCAACGTAACATTTCGATAATTTACACTTTAATTTGTTTGTGGTATCGATTATCTATTTTTGTTGTTGAATAAAAAATGGTGCGGTTTTTTTTATTTATGTCTGTATTTATTATTATTAAATACGAAACAATATAAATTAGCGGCTTTGTTTACTTTAGTTTGAATTTTGCAGGTTTTATAGCAGAAATAAGCTTAATAATAAAATATCCACTAGTTTGCCGTATTAATTGTGTTGTAATTGTAGTATATAGACATAAATATGGGGCTTACTACATATTAAAACACACCGCTTTTTATGCATAACTTTTATGAAAGTTTTTAAATCGAAATAAAACATTAACATCTTGTTATGGTGGCAAATCCATATCCTGGCAAATAATTTATATATTTTATTGATTTTTGAGTGGGTGCAAGGTATTTATATACTGATTTACCTATAATATAAAATGATTATTTTCGATATAATATTTATTTGGAGCGATTACATTGGATCCCATCACTTAGCACTATAGAATGTAATTTAAGCGCAAAACAAATTATTTTGTTGTCAAAAATGATACACGTACGGTACTATAATGTCTGTAAGAAGTCATATAAGATTTATGAATTCATTTAACTTTTACGTAATCTGGAATAGTTACGTTCTAAGGCAGCTGTCAAAAAACGATTAACCTATTTACTGGACAGGGTATAAACAATTTCACCACAGAAATCACATATTTGCGTAAGCACAGTCGTCAAATTTATCATAATGTCTAGGATGGAAGAACTCGAACTGGCAGGTGTCGAGCCGGGTGGAGGAGCAATGGTATCTACAATACCAGTCGTACACCAGTCTTTGTTTGTAACACAGGCTGTTTAAAGCCTTATCCACGTAAACAGTCTCGGAATCGTTCATCTTCGGCAGCCCGAGGTTCTTTCTGATGCCCTTCCCGTCAATTTCCACAGTGTTGGCGATGAATCTGGTGGCAGAAGACGGCGTGGTGTATTCCTCCATTAAAATTCCAATAAATACCGTTATCACGTAACACTCACATTCTATCTACTAAATGGCCCTGCTTTGGAAGCCACGAAACGTAGTATTTTGATATTGAAATAAAATTTTATGGTGCACATAATATAGACTAGGAGAGCAGAGATGTAAACTTTTTACGAGTATACTCGATTTATACAATGCGCATTGAACAGGCAGGCGAGTGCAGCTACTTATATATTTTGATATATACTATCATTACTAAGTATTACTGATGGTTTACTGTTTTTGTTTTCTTTTCCGTTTTTTATCATTTTTTTCAGCGAGGGAATGGGCCATGTATGAAAATATTAAATTGTCTCGATTTTTTTTCTGCGCTTATGAATAAGCTAATACTATCTACAAAAAAAGTATCAGATTTATCTGATTAGTATTTCCAGAGAAATAAATTAAATTCTGTTAGAGGCGGCCATCGACAGTAACCCACGGATTTTTATTCAATTTCCTTAGCCTACTCAATTAAAAAGTAAAAACTTGTCAATTTGTCATAACATAACCTCACTTTTCACCTCTTGCTTTGTGTTTGTTTGCGATTTTATGGATATATCTTTACGATTACGATACGATTTATCTTTATTTTATTCAAAGCGTGAGGGTCGTCGTAAAGATATATCCATAAAATCGCAAACAAACACAAAGCAAGAGGTGAAAAGTGAGGTTATGTTATGACAAATTGACAAGTTTTTACTTTTTAATTGAGTAGGCTAAGGAAATTGAATAAAAATCCGTGGGTTACTGTCGATGGCCGCCTCTAACAGAATTTAATTTATTTCTCTGGAAATACTAATCAGATAAATCTGATACTTTTTTTGTAGATAGTATTAGCTTATTCATAAGCGCAGAAAAAAAATCGAGACAATTTAATATTTTCATACATGGCCCATTGCGTAACACACTAACAATAGGAACGGCTTTCATTTAGACATTTCAACAACATTTATTGCGTTATTTACGTTGTTGGCAGACAAATTGTTCTAACAAATGAAGCAATGGATTAGCAATATACTTCAAAATGATTCGGATTGTGATTGATAGTGTGTGTTACGCAATTAGGGTGCTGAACCAATGTGTAGTTTAGAGTAGAGAACATAACAACCACTACACAAAATCTTTTTTTTTTCGCCAAACCTTTTTGGTTTGGCGTTGATAAACGAGTCTATTAATCAAGTCGCCATTACCCTTACCATTTAGGTAAGTACGGGGTTCAGCTAGTTACGTAACTTGACTTGTGTTGAGAAAATATTAACTTATTTTTTGACAACCCTATCCAAAATATGGGTAACGACGATATCAAGGTCATGGATAAAAGGATGCAAAGGTCAACTTTTGCTTTACAATAGTGATTGCTTTTCCATTAAATATTCGTTAAAATTGGGCCTTTTTGGGCGAACGTATATAAATCTTTATTAAACAAACAAAATAACGTAGGAAGACTTTATATATGCATTCTGAAAGATATAACAAGGTCGTTTCTCCCCGCGATGGCTCAAGATTACAACACGTTATGTAGGTAATATTATTCCACCAATAACAATGAAGATTGACAATAAAGTCGATGCTTATTGGTTTACCTGCCCCTGTTGTAGTCTTGGGCCAATCACGTGCCGAGCTGGAACCGAGAACCGAGCTGGCACATGAAGATATTGTAAAACTACCGTATTAGTACTTATACTAATACGGTAGTTTTACAATATCGGTGCTTGCGCCGAGCTGGCACAGGAAGATATTCTAAAACTACCGTATTAGTATAAGCAAATCTAAAAAAATAAAATAAAGCACGAGCCCAGTCGATTTGGTGACGCTTGGCAACAGTAAACGTCTTTCAGTTCAAATTATGATGATGATGACAAAAGAAATCAAAAGTAATATTAACCTGGCAGGAGATATGACATGTCCAAGATCAGTTTCAACAAAACCCGTGACTCTTGGGATATCGTGGCACAAGAGTCCGTGAGCGACTGCAGTCACCAAGCCAGCGAGCGCATGAGCTTCACTAAGGTCTCCGACCCTGGTGCAAGGTCCATCGTTCCTCGACACCGCCACTGGTGCATGCCTCACTGCTTCCGTCATCATTGAAGCATTATTCTGGGAAAGGCAAGGGGCTTAGGATTAAAGACTTAGCTGAGGATTAACTGGATTTAAGTACGTCAGGATAGAAGTTGTGTTGATCGATATTGTGGGTATTCGCGTTGACTTTTAAATTGGATTTAGTATTACAGAAAGTAAATATTTGATTGGAAAAATTGTTTTTTTTTTACATGAAGTGGCATTTTATTTCTAACTTTGAATAGACCAACGTCAGAGACCATTAAAATACAGCAAAGTACTTAATTTAGACATATCACTTACAGTACCTGGGCGCTGATGTGGTATAGATGGATTTTTAGGATGAGACTGTTCCACGTGTAAGAACGATAGAGCCGACGTGCTACGCCTTACAAAGTTGAACTTATAAAATCCATGTGCCTTATAAAAGGCCGCTTACTGTAAGTACGAAAAAATACGATTTTTGGTAAAGTACCTCGGCGAAATCGAAGTATTCAACAGCCTTAGAGAACAAAGGCACGAGGGATTCGCCCTCCGTGCCCCCGACGCAAGGCACCCGACAGTACCGAGGCTCGAGGCAGAGCGCACGTGCGGCTAGCGTGCTCGCACGCATCTCTGGCACCGCCATCGAGCCCAGCAGTTTGTTCGGGTCGTACCAGCCTGTTTCTTTTAACGTCTGGAGGGAAAAGAAAGGGATGGGAAAGTAAAGCTCTAGCTAAAATGATGCGAATCCCACTCAGGGTGCGGGTCGAAATTCGCTCGCGTCGATTGTGTCAACTAACTACTTAGTATGAAGGTGGCCAACCTGGCACCAATAGTCGCGTGACTTCCTAACAATTAAAGAAGTCGACGGATGCAGTCGCACCCCGCAACCTGTGTGGGATTCGCTTCAGTGTGACCAGAGTTTAAGGTAAGTAAGACAGAGAAGGGTTGATAGATATTAGGTTTTGGTCCTAAGATTGGACGATAGATCTAGTGTCGAACCACTCTAGCGTTGGGAGTGTTTATTTTCTTGGTCGCGTACATTATTACTGAAGGTCGTGTCCCTCAAAGGCCTTCGTAGCTTTATGTATGATATTCTTCCACTTCATCCAGTTCTCGGCTTCTCTCAGGGCGGTCGTAACAGAGAGTCCAGTGAGGGCGCTTACTTGGCCTGACCAGCAGTGACCGGCCGCGAGATCTATTCCCATCTTCCTTGCCAATCATCACCAACTTTTTAAGCTTATCTGCCTGTTTCCGACGGAAAATATGATCAAAGTAACCGAATCCAACAGTAACACAGATCGTGGATAATTATCTACCTCTTATGAATAATTTTCCCTATCGCGCGCCGCAATATTCTCAGTTCAGTAAACAGAATAAATTATATGAAATATGGGTAACACATTGAACAAACTTTTACCTTGTCGACAGATTTTACAAAATCAATGTTGTTTGACCCAAAAACCGTACGATATCTAACTGAAGGTAAGCGAAAATTTAGATTTACGGTAAAATATATAAAGTTGCGTGTCAAAACTATGCTTACTTATTATATTTTGAAGCCATTCACGACTCTACGAAAGAATTTAACGCAATAATGAAGCCACAAAACATGCTGAGATGTGGGGAAATAAAACTAAAACAATTCGTGAAGAAAGTTCCAATAAGTATCTGAAAGTTTTTCTTCTTGGTTTAAGAGCAAACCAGTCTGGTCCAAGATGGCAAAAAAAACCGTTGCTTTTTGCTGCAAGGAGGCTCTGTTACGTCAGCTTTGGAAGAACAAAAACAACAGTTAATTTCTTACGAGGGTGCGCCCTTGGAGTTTATTGGCATGTAGAGATGTAAACAAAAAACCAATCTGCTAATATCGAAGTTTCAGTTTTGTTTGAGTTTAGTTTATGCGTCTTGAATTTTCCTTAGAGAGCAATTATGATAACGCCAACAGTAATAATTTCAAACATTGCGTAAACTACGCTCTAATTAGAATAGAAACAGTTAAATTAACAGATTAATTTAATCCAAATGTCGCAAACGATGTAAATGTTAGTGTAATCATTCGAACTGGAACCAAATATGGATTTGAAAGCTGTACTGAAGCGTGGTAAACACAAACACAACAACGTATTTGGCCAGACAATTACCGCGCTCAATAAATATTTACTTGCTAGAATTACCGACGAAGATAAACAGGAATATGGCACTGACGTTAAAGGAGAAACAATTTGGTTTATTAGTACAATTGTTCCATTTATCGTCAAAGGACTGGACAGAGATAAAACCCACATTAGTGGAAAGATGTCTGCTAACGATTCGGTTGGACTTGGCTTATCTAACTGATGTCGGAATTAACTTTAAAAGTTGGTTGTGACCGGTCTTGATATTCACTTTTGAAGTAGGTATATTTTTGGACTTTCTGAAGCAGTAATAGTGAACACTCATGGTGTCATAGGCCATCATTTCATAAGGACTTATTTTACTAAACCAATTTTTCTAAGATTATGAAAAAGGTTGTATGTATAACAAAATAGAGATAAACTAACACCATTAAAGATACATAAACTGTTGAACATCCAGTCATTCTTCTCACATTACCACCGCAGTTTACAAAGATAAGATAAGATAAAACTTTAAAAAACAACGGAAACGAACGGAATGAAGATCAGAAAACAACGGCTTCAATGTTCCTTTTGACAAATTCCTCTTCAGTTACAAATGGGATTTGTAAGAACAACGCAATCCAACTCGAGATTGAGAATGTTCGCCCTCAAGGGAAGACTTACAATATTTATCACTCGCCTGGTTGTGATTGTGCGAATTTATTTTGAAGCTAAACGGACAACGGTTAACTTTCAAGGAGTGTTGTTCGATATTTCATTCTCAGCCCTATTTATTTACCGGTCAAAGATGCCTAGCGAATATGGAAAAATAGGTGAAGGTCTTCTGGAAATGGGTCGGTTTTGAATAATATATATTTTCTAAAACATACACATTTTTATAAGGAAAATGTTTTGTTATTGAATACTAAAGTGTCCCACTATTTACGTGTTGACATTTCACGTGACCAGAGTTTGGCTCGTTCTTTGGCCAAAGAATTAGCATTGCTATTCAACGTGGCTATGTTCCCAGTCATCTGGGCACGTGTCCGGATGACAACGAGTACTTCGACGCCTATGAGATAAAAAAAAACAAAAGGATTTTATGTATTTATTTGTATATTTCGTTAGTCTTTTAATTTAGTACCTAGCGTAAAAAGTCAATTGTGTATAATATTGTATTTAATAATTTTAATAATTATTAAAAAAAAATACTATTACGAGTAAGTTTTTATGTTAAGGGTCTAATGTAAAATCAAAAACTAGACAGTTTTCAGGTTATTACCGTTATTACGTTCACAACGCTGAAAGAGGGGCATATAATTGAATACAACACGGAAGTAGATAACGCCTTTATCGGGAACATCTTAATGGGTTGTGTAGCTAATAAATTGTCGATTTCGGAGATTAATAATCCATATAATTAAAAAAACGCTAAATGTTTTTCAAAAACTGCAACACGAAGTCTACGACATATTACGTATGACCCTTGATGGGTCTGAAAATATTTTTAAAGATGGACGAAAGACAACTGTCTCAAGTAGCTCAGTCAGAATTCTACGATATCAGTTAGGTACATACCTAAAGCCACATGGCTTTAGTTCAAGACTTCACAAAAAGCCATTCAAAACATATAAAGCCTTAATTAATCATGATTTTAGTAGACTATTCAGTGAAAGAAATGCTTGTACATGTTACACGTCTTGCCATTGCAAACTAGCCTTGTACAAAAAATAATACACATTTCTTTGGCAAACGCTGACGAAAAGGTCGACAGAGAAAGGGAATATTGATTTCACATTTTGACCGACAAGCGTTCTACCTTTTGCTAAAACATGCGTGATTATTATCTTTTGGCTGTTCAGATGCTAATGTAGCAAAAATATGTTCCGATTCGAGTTTGTTTATTATCTTCTAGAAATAGACTTATACAGATTACGTATCTTCCTACATTAAATATATTTTTAGGATTCATTTATTAATTCTATTTTGTCCTTGTTTGCCATAATTAGAAAATGTTTTCCTCTTTCTCGTTTATAAACAATCTTGTATCTATTTGTAGCTGCTCATCAGAAAATTTGGGACAAACTCAGAGAATAATGAGGAGTTTTCAATTCATTTATTTTATAAGTCAAGATAATATATAAATAATCTATGCTAACATTAAATTAATTGCCAGCCTTTTGCGCACTGTTCCTGTTGACAGCGATGCAGACGAATTTTTTGATGCCCTGTGATTCTTTTGCTTATTTTTTCATATACATGTACATATTATTATTTAAAATGATAGCTTATATTATGTAAATATGATTTTGATTTATGACATAAATTATTACTGATGTAAATTTAATTTTAATTTGAATAAACAATCATTTTATAAGTTAGGTAGTCGTTTTCCTCAATTTTTTTAAAAGATAAGTTTTTATGCCAAATATTTGATGAATGCCATTGCGAAAGTAGTCTAAGTATAGGGAAATAAAGGAAATCGGCATATCCAATCATCACACATGTTATGATATGACATGATGATTTGAAAGATTTTTTGTCTATCTTATTTTAAAATTAAAAAATAGGTAAGTTTAGAATTAAAATTTAACTGAAATAGTTATCCCTGCCATATTACAAACGTTCGCATTCGTCTTCGTTCTAATATTTGTGAATTATGCGCTTGCTTACGTAATACTGAAGACGCCACATATGACAGAAACATTAATCTTCTCCAGAAACAAACCATATTTTCACGGTACTAAGTATAAGCTTAACGGCGAACAAGAGGTAACTCGTAATCTGTCTCTATCGTTTTATTTTCCTATTTTTTTGCTTAATTTGCTTTCTCTACTTACAAAACCCTTTAAGCCTTCGTAGTAATCGTTCGTAGATCACTTTCTATAGTCATTGATTTTAAAAACTTCCTGATTAGTTTATTGGTCCTAGTAGCGGCTAAGTAACTATTGTGATGTCCTGGGTCTTATTGTGTATTTGCTTGAGGATATCCTTAGTAGCCTAGAGCTTATAATTGGGACTAATAATAGCAAAATAATTACTCCTACTAACCCTTTCAGGAATACAAACGTAAGTACTATCTATTAAAAAAAAAACAATGTAATTTTTTTCGTATACCTCAGCGATCAAAGGCACCATGCAGTCAATAGGCGTAGCGCACACTATGACGAATGCCTTGGGGCACTCGTTGGCGATGGCATCCGCATAGCTCTTGACTATGGGAGCCTGGTACTCGAACCTCTTCTCAAAGGGCATGTCCACGTTCACGTAGCCGCTTTCCAGTATTAACACTATGTCTGTGTTCTGTAGAAGGAGAAGGTAGAAAGGGAAAGTGAAATTTGACATTGCAGAATGACTATGGAAGATGCATGTATGAAAGAATAGAGGAGGATGAGCTGAGCGGTAGCGTCTTCTCATCTCATAATACTGACACTATCAATCCTTTTGACAAGTTTGGTGATTATGGCATTATTCCCATTCTTGTCTGAGCACCTAGGTTGAGCTATATAGGGCCTTTCTATTGTGGTTATGTGACTTTCAAAAATGGTGTTGTTCTGTTTAGCTTAACATATTTTCATTCGATTTGTTCTACAGTAAGATATTATAAATACAATCGCTGAATATAATATTGTGGCAACATCTACTACAAAGCCTGCATCGCGCAAGCAGAGTTTACCGGGCAAGTAACTATTGTATACAACGCCCCGACATCAGTCGGGCAGTTACCCACAAGACACGACACTCGTCTGGTCGGACGATCGTCTTTTTATTATAGAGGCTGAGTGAACTTTACACCTTATTCCCTATATAATCGGTTAAATGTCATTTATTTATTTATTTATTGACAATTTAAAAGAACAAACCTTACACACAAATTACAACAATCCTGTGTGTCATGTTTAGCAATTGAATTTTGTAATGTAGATACTTTTATTCTACTGCTAAATAACAAATGCTCAGATCTAAGAATGAATCACAAGACTGTATTTTAATCTAGCTACTATCTACCTAGATTATCTAGTAATCACATACGAACTTCTAACTCTTAAATCTCATTTTGGACTGAGTTTAGAGATATGCACAAGTTTCGTTTATTACACTATTCTGTACTATAAAAACAAGATTTGGTTGATGGCTGCGAGAAAACAAAAAGACGCCACCTTCCATACTAAAATCGGCATTGTCCTTTTATTCTAATAGACATAAATTTCAACACCTGCCTTTTATCATTCACATCCATTACGTAAAACTTTCCTAAGGAAATAAATCGAATTGAAAGAACTTTATTAGCTTGTACCCTCTTTAATCGCAGCCCGACATTTTACTACGTGGATGGAGGCAGTCATAATACATGCCATCTTGTACCCTTTTACGGAAAAACGAGTAACGGAGAAACGTGAAAAAAATATTTACGTTGTTTGTCGAGCGTCGTTTTAATATAAATCTTACGAATTTGGAATGTGTGTTCACATTGTCATACATTTTACATGCGTGTGCGGAGCCAATGAAATGACGGCTCGGCTTTTGTTTCGAAATCAGAAAGTTGATTGGATTGGTTCGGTGGTTGGTTGATTCGTTTGACTAATTATGAATTCGCAATCGCAACCCGTATGTAATGTGTAGCGATGTATTCATTTGAATATTTAATGTAATGATATTTATTCAGTGATATATTTTATGCAATGACACTTATTCATTTTTTATTTTACTTACTCGTCAAAATGCCGGTTTATTCGGAACAAAACATGAGTGAGACTGAATATTGGCACACGTGTTCGCTGATGTAATTTTGTCAAATAATGTAATGTTTTGTTTCGTTATGTTAATTACCTACTAACCATCGAGAGAGCTCAGAGGGCGATTCTCAAAGTGTCTACTTTCCGCCCTTTCCTTTTTCCTACTAACCTCCTGTACAAAGCTTGTAAAGTATTAACAGTTCGACAGCTATTTATTATGGGCATTGTATTAAAACAACACAAAGCTCTACCCTACAGCGCTAGTAATACTAATAAAAGACGTAAAGATATAGTTTGTCCACAAATATTAACAAAACATGCTTTTATATCCAAATTTTACCTATACCTCGGACCTCTCCTATATAATAGACTAAACTCGAAAGCAAACATTTATTCTGTGAACTATACAAATTGTAAGAGAATCCTCAAGGATGCTCTCCAAAGTATGTCTTATGAAAAAACAGAAAATTTACTAACTGTGTTAAAGTAAATATAGTTATACAAAATTCACCTGCATTACATATGTATTTATCAAGTTTAAAAACTAAGAGTTAAGCTACTCAAAATATAATTATTTGTCTATTGTCATCTTTCGATTATTTATTAATTTTAAAACACTATTTTAGCTCTTCTCGCCTGAAATACAGGACTACCTAGTTCAGGCACGTAAGTCTTAGCAATATAATTTTTATATTATAAGCAAACTGTAATAATTTTCATGCCTTATAATTATTGAATAAATATTTTATTATTACTTACCTACTATTGTGTAGAATCAAGCTTTCTAACTGAACAGATAGCTGTGTGCCACTTCTTTCCAAGTGATGCACTAGAAAGTGGTAAAGGGCGGGCGTTTTGGGCGACTGTCTTAAGTAATTTTGATGTTCAAAAAGTGCTGATTCTCAGCCTAGTTTGAAGATATGACTTTTGATTATGGTTTTTATTTTTACCTACATTTTAAAGAACAAAGTTTTACATATTTAACTAAACTCATGTGGTTTTTACCGTACCAAGCGGATACCCATTTAACAGAGACGAAACAAAACAAAATCTAGAAATATTCAGAACCCATTTCATATAAAAAATCTACGAACCATTCCAAAGAATAATATAATCGGTGTAGTGGGTCGAATGATATTGATTAGCAAGGTGAGGTCAACGCCACCCGGGCCCACTCGCGAATACCATGCATGGGTACCTAAAGAAATAGAGTAAACAAATCCCCTTCAACCATTTATTCAACCGCTATTACTGCTGCAGATTGGTTCGTTTATTTTTACACTGTGGTTCGGATGGTTTCTTTAATTGCTTGCGTTTTATAGAGGTGGTATTTCTGTTTTGACTGTGGTTTTTATTAGGAAAATATGCATTTGATTTTAAAATGAGAAAGTCTACTACAAATGATGGGAAGTGAAAACAAAAAAGGGTCAACATAAATGTATGGAGCAGTTAATATTTTTTTCGTAAATTCTGATTTCGTCACATACTAAAAGTTGTTCATAATTGAAATACCCCTTTTCAGGTTTTCAGTTATTTCAAAAACACCTTTTACACTCAAATATTGTAAGTTCTAGCCTGTACCTAATGTCGTAATTGTTAATATGTTTCTTGATTTAATTTTAAGAATATATTTTAAACTTTTCAGTTTACATTTTTTTTTAAATCAAGTGTCTGTTTCTTTACCAAGTATCTACCAGTGGCGAAGGTACCATACAAGTACAGACGCCAGCACATCAAGCTACTACAATCTGTCAAATTTTTTAAATAGATTTTCAACTTTATTGCTAAAGCAAAAGATTCAAGGTTGATTGGGAAAATTTGACAATTTCGGGTAGCTTGATGTGCTGGCGTCTGTACAACTCGATTCCCATCGGCTTCCCTTCGAAAATTCAGAATAATGATAAATTGACTGTATAGTCAATTCAAAACGCCAACATGCTTTTTTTTTTGCTCCGGCTTATCTCTGTCATAAATTCAGCCTACGCCCCTGGTTTACAAAAAAAAAAACAACGAAACGAAGGCAAAACTTGAGATAAACGCAAAAGTTTATTTGCCCGTCTCGCTTCGCAGCGAACTGGCGAGGTGGCGACGACCGGAGTCCCCTTCAGGCCAAGTCCGGTAGAACTTGCGCCTAGTATGACTGCGAGAAACTAACTGTAATTAAAAGTTCAGTATCCATGCTTTCAATTACAAGTTGCCATTGCTTATTTTGTTGATTGAATTTGGTATGCAAGGATTTTAGTTGTCCTAAATTAATTTAGAAAGAAGCTCACTTATTGAATCTTGTCAAAACAATCATTTGGATTTGGTTGCCTGGAAGGGATCGCAAAAAGCGATAAGGCCGCCCATTGTATGTTTTTTTTTGTTTTGTATTTTTCTGGTTTTTAAACAAATAAAAATATTTTTTTGATAAAGTAGCTACCAAGCGGTATTGAACATTTATTTGAAGACCTCTGAAACCGGGCATTTAACGTGTTTTAAGAGGGTTTTAAACATAAAGAAAGAATCTGTAGTATAAAAACGCGATATTTTAAGCCACTAAAATTCTTCCGTGGAAATACACACAATTTTGCATGATAATTTTAATTAGGCTTCGCGG
Organism: Luperina testacea; assembly: GCA_927399505.1. Lineage (NCBI taxonomy): Eukaryota > Metazoa > Arthropoda > Insecta > Lepidoptera > Noctuidae > Luperina > Luperina testacea. The sequence continues at coordinate 5,754,243 of OV656774.1, forward strand.
CCACAACTTGGTAGGTGCGGCTTTTTGGCATCACGAATCACACGTCTAAATGAAAATTTCTACTAGCCTATTATGTTTTAGTGAGTAGTAATTTATAAATTAACCTTTTTTCATGTACTAACTGCGTCCCGCGGTTTCACCTGCAGTCTCGATCTCGTGGGAATATCGGTATAAAAGTATCCTATGTCCAAAAATTCAGGTCATGGTCTACCATGTGCCAAATTTCTTCCAAATCTGTTCAGCCGTTTTAGCATGAAAGCGTTACAAACAAACATACAAAAAAAAAAACAAATCTATTCTCTTTATAATATTAGTTTAGATAAAATGATGCCTTTATTCCCCGAAGGTAGGTAGGCAGAGTATATAATCTGCATTCGCGATTTATTTGCCAAAAATGTAAACAAATATGAGTTTACGGAAGAATAACTTTAAATCCCACACCATAAAGTCCAGTTTACGGTACCTACAACTTCAAACATTTTTATAACTTTTTCAATACTGCTAGTCTCTCTGAAATCAACTTAATTACGTACCATTAAAATAAAGTTGATTTGAAATAATGAAACAAGTTTGAATAGACTAGCACCTATCGCCAACAGACTCAAATAATAAAAGGGTAGCAATTATAGCCCACAAATCCACAACGCGTTGCTACTGGAAAATTCCTATAACACTTTTCTCTATGGGAATCTTCTTGATAAACTTTAAAAAAAAAAAAACCAAGTTAAACATTTCAAACCGTTGTCGATGTCTTTAGACGCAAACTACAAAGTTGATACAGTGAATTTGAAACAGAAAGTTAATATCTACATTACCTACCTAGCGGTTAGCAAAACAGGCCAAGTTCTCCTCGAGTTTGGCATTAGCACTGAAGCTGCCTGCGCCGCCCGATATGCTAATGTCAGTCGTACTGGCAGAACTAGTCCCCAACTGAATCATGTTACTCTGTGACATATTGCACTCGTGTTTGGAGTGATAAATGGCGAATGTTCGTGGATGCATATCCCTCTGGTTCTTGGCTGAGAAATGGGATAGCTACGCAGTCAGGAAAATTATATAACGGTGCCGAATCTGTTGTTCACAAACTGAACTAAATTTAAGTTCAGCATCTTTTTCTTTTTTTTTTTACTTTTCAAAAGATTTTTATTTGTGGAAACAATTTTAAAAGCTAACAGTATTAAACTAATCGTAATAATATATAGGTACAGACGCCAGAAAATCAAGCTACTACAATCTGTAAAATTTCTTTAATAGATTTTCAACTTTATCGCTAAAGCTTAAGGTTCAAAATTGATTGGGAAAATTTGACAGTTTCGGGTAGCTTGATGTGCTGGCGTCTGTACAAGTAAAATAAAAAGGAGAGGAAATAATCAAAGGAAGGTATTAATCATATCCCTTTTTTTTCTTTTTCTTTCTATTTCATTAAGAAAAGTACAGAAGACAAATTTTAGTTTAGTCCTGTCAAATTATTCATCACCTGACAGTAGTGTCAGTTAATTTAGTTTGTGAAATGGGGAATCGGCACCATTGTCTACCAACTTGTTGGTTAACCTCAAATAAATAAATAAACTTAAATTTTCCATTTATATTTCAATCATAGCAGACTGTCATTATTTGATAGTTGTATGAAACGTCGTAAGTACCTAATGTGTCAATTTAATAAACAATTAATTTACCTAACCAACCTACTATGGTTTTTCGTCAGCGAACTCTGACATACTCTTAATTCTGATCTAGACTAATGAGCGTCTAAATACGCCAGCTTTCAGTACAAATTACCTACTGACTAATTAAACCTTTCAAAAGACGCAAATTAATTGACCTCTACATTTTTCCAGCCTACAAAACCAAAATCTATCCAAAATCAACAACAACAGTGTCTACGCATCGTCATCGTCTATGAAGCGACTACCACTGGACGTCACGAGTGAAGTTCCAAATTCCTCCACGCGCGGCGCCTCGGTCATTCTAACAATCGCTCGACGAACACCCAGACGACATACGTTTAAAAATTATTATTCAAACCAAACCTGTGTAACTATTGATTATACGCCTTAATACTATCGAAGAAGATTTTCATTCATCTCCAAACAAACAGTTACTGTACCCCAAAATAAATAAGATATAAACTCCACCTGTAAACACCGTTCAAGCGCATAACAAGCACAGCTGAACGCCTGCACCACACAGTTCGTGTTGATATGCTGGAGATCTTGTACTACGGAGCCTAGGTCCCGGTTGCAGCCATGATTGTCCTTCGCTTCGTACAGTCGTAACCTGCAATCCGATTAGGAACGGTACTATGGAAGATGGTTTATCGGAATCGAACGTGCTGAGTCGAAGATACAGGTAAGGGCTGATTCGATGGTCAGCGGGATTGTCCGAAAGGGTTACCGCTGGCCCGGAACATAAAGGGCTAAGGAAGGAACACGGGTGGGTTTTAGTCAGTAAGAGTCTGACACTCCCTTCCGCTCCACCCAGAGCGGCAGGGATCATTCTATGATTTCCCATCCTGAAAAAAGAAAGGGCTGATTCGATTCTCATTTTGTATCGAATCGATCCTCGATACTTTTTGATTTGATTATTCGTATAACTTCTTTTAGTTTAGTAGTTTTTAATGAGGATATCCTACCCTATTAACGAATGAAAATGTTGGGTTGGGCTCCGCTCGCCCCTTGGATCTTGCCCCTAATTGCCTAAGTGTACCAACTCGCCCCCTTGAATATTAGATACCCCAAATCGCCCCCGATTGTTAGTAAACTAAAAGTACAGTCAGCACTCGTAAGTTTTTGAAATTATTGAAACAAATATTTTTAACCGACTTCAAAAAAGGAGGACGTTCTCAATTCGGATGTTTATATTTTTTATGTATGTTCGGACATAACTCCCTCCAGCTTTCTAAAGACTGTATAAAGAAGGAGGATTATATTTAAGTGTGTGTCTATGGCTTATTGGTTGAATCGCACGTATTTACTCACTCGAAACGAGCGAATACTCGTTTAAATAATATTGTTTTTTCTGTAGGTGATCCGCACGTACATAGTTAAATTATTGGTGGGCGAATCGACAACTCCTGAAATACGTACCAGGTAATTGGCACATTTTGAATTTTATGTAATGCGAATTGCCTAGAGAAAAAAACATTAAAAGTGTCGATTCGCCCGTTCCGGGCGAGTAAATACATGCAAACCAACCAATAAGTCAAAAAACGTGTTTATTTATTTAGATTTACCAACGTTTGTTTATGTTACCATATGATTGTGAACCCCGTTAGTTTATAAGTAATCGCGAGATAAATTGTACCATGCTGTTTGCAATATTACCAATTAATTTTCGATAGTTTATAATCTATCCATGTTAAACCGTTAAGTTGTGAACGAACATGCCTTTACTTTTTATCACCCCTGAAATTGTGAAGCATCCCTGATTTGCCGGTCTCGTCGGTACCCGAAATAATTAATAACTAAATTTAAAAAAAACATCGAAAGGAATTCTCGTATCGGGCAAACCCTGCAAATGTTAGCTCTTGCTCGTAAAACTTGTCTATTTTGTGGTCAGCGCCGAAAGCTAGCAAACAACAAGTCACGGCTGGTTTACTTTTCACCAAAGGAATGACCTGAATCTTCTCATCTCTTTGAAATTGCAGTCTGAAACACACACTCGTGCGGCTAAGTGAGGAATGTTTCAATTTAGAGCTTGAAAAGCAGTCCTTCTGAAATGGTTTTAACTGTGTTTTGTGTTTGAAATAAAACGTGTTAAGAAATAAGAGACGCTAGGTATTGATTGTTTTGCCCTAGTTTTTTGTTCTCAAATGGCGATAATTTGCCAGTTTAATTTTTTTAAGTACCTACTGTACAAGAAGTGATCTCAAGGGTTCCTTCCTGCGTCATCTTCAGAAGATTTTTGTAAGTCAGATTTTGGAAAATTAAATAAAAAAAATGGCCCCTAATCATTTACAAAGTTTAAATGATTGAGGTTTAATTTTTCAGTCAGCAGATAAATTTTATCTTATGAATAAATTTGGCAATTTTTATTCCTGAGATTAAACTTATTTGAAGATTGTAAAATCGCCTCTTAAATAAAAGTACCTAAGTACAATAAAAGTATTCTATTCCTATTAAAATCAGAATCTTACAAAAATACACAAGGAACTGGATTCTGTTGAAAAAAATATAGACCATATTTTGTTATTTTGTAAAAACAGATTCACATTTCCCATCAGTAATACGATACGATTATGTATTGCTTGTATTATTCCCAGACATGATTGGATCAGAGACAAAAAAGCTTTCATATTTTGTTTTCGATAGAGAAGATTATGTTACGTTTTTCGTTGAGGAAAGGAAATCGACTTCTGTTGGATTCGAAAAAATAATATGATGAAAATGTGTCTTGTTTGTGAGTTAGATTGCTTTTGCTCGTTACTCTGAAGTTGAATTGGTGTATTTTTTTATTTAGAAGTATTGTAAGTTCGTGCTTATTTATATCATTTACTAGCGACCATGCTTCGCACGGTTTTGATGACTAGACAAAACACCGAGATTTTTTTTATTATATATTAGTTTAATATTAACGTAATAAACACATACACCCTTCGGAATAAAATCTCTAAATTATAGTGCAAACCGCATCAAAATCCTTTGCGTGGTTTAAAAGAATAACGTGGTCACAAAGCCAGACATGAAAAGCGCATTTAATATATACCTAACATGTTTATATAGGTTCAACTGCGCAAAAAACATTGGGAAACTGTAAACTTTTCATTTCTTTCCTAACATTCTAACTCCTTTACTAATAAACGTTGTATAGCGTCTATACAACGTGTAACGGAAAGGGTATATACATACCAAGGGCACGGCTTCTTTGGATGGTATCAAACGATATTGGAAGAGTTTTTTAATCCTATATCTACATGTTCGGAAGTTATGAGAATTTTTAATACATTGATACCAGAAACCGAACTTTTCAAATTGAAATAAACACATCACTAGCACTAAATCAGCTGATCGGTGTCAGTGAACTATTTGTGAGTAAAAATAAACCTCTTACTCCTGGTACTTCTGAATAAAATGAATAAAAGGTTCCGCACGTTTATTTTTTGTTTACAAAATATTATTACTGACTTTTCCTAAACTTTGATTTTGGTCTAGGTATTAAAATTTTACGAAATAATATTTAGGTACCTGTTTGCACTATCACGTATTATTTACACGCTTGTTGGTTTTTTATGTAGTTGTCCTTTTGTAGAAGATTACTTTGTAGATAATTATTATCTACATAGTAATCTTCCACCCACCCCGCCTTACCATCGTACCTACAACACAATAAATACCTAATTAAAAAACAATATTCCTGTACTGAATTTCCCAACGTTATTCCTAACCTTTTATTTTGGTGGCCATAAGGATAAACGATGTTTTGCTTTAAATCGATTTTTTAATAGATTCACAGAACGAATCCCGTGCTCTTGAATCGATCTACTAAAAATTCATTCAAAAATCGTAATCAAAAAAATTTTAAACAACATTTAACACACCTTTATTTTGTGACATATTTACAGTTGCCAGTCAGGTAGGTACGTCTAAACTTTTAATAAATAATAATTGATAACCTTTCCAGCGTAATTAAATGACTTTCATTCAGATGGTACAGATGTAGTCGGTTAAAATCAAATGTTTCAATCTTCGCTTAGTGCTAACATAAACAATGCGGACAAGATAAAAAGTGTCCGGCATATGTATGTAATTGATCTTGTTTTTAATAAATAAACCTACCTATTCGCTGTTTATGATTGTCCGCATAATACTTTGGGCAAACATGAACTTGAACTATTATGAGCCCTTATCATAATCATTTTTACACATACGATCCAGGAGATTCGATTCACCTTACTATTGAATCGATTTGCTTGAAGATCGCATTAAAACGAATTGTTTCGAAAAATCGTCAGCTCGTACCATTGAATTGATCATAAAAAATCGAATCCTTACATGCATCCTACTAGGAATTAATTGCTTAAACAAACATTATTATTTGCCATTAGAACTTAGAATAGAAAAAGGATTTAGAACAAGAATTTTTGTCCAACTGAACCCAAAACATCATTTCAATTCACCTCTTCGGTATTGATGCTTCTCCTAGTACAAATAAAATCACAGTTTGGTTCCACGGTTCCGTTCATAATTTTAAAAATAAGGTTATTTTTTTAATAATTATGTCGAAAACTATTAACAACAAGTTAATAGTTTTTTTTTATTACAAAATAATAGCACGCACGCATAATTTTTGTCTGTAGGACTAACCGAAAGAATTATCGGGAGTTCACGGTCTGTCGGTGCTGTTTGAGTGGTACATGGGTTTTATTGGTTTGAGCACGTTTAGTCTTTAGTATAATTCAAATGAAGTCAATAAAAAATGTCGCGAAACTGCATCTAACTGTGGAAAGAAATTAATAAAAGTACTAGGACCGCATGAGTAAGAAATTGTTATTGCCGAATTGAAAATCGTTTGCTCACAGAACCCTGATTACGTCGTTACACACACAATGTAAGCATCTTAGTGTGTGTAAACCTAATGGGTTAGGGTCTTAGGGTAAGTGTACCAATTGCAGTCCGTGTAGTTTCAATTACTCCTGGTAAATACAACTTCTAAGGAGATAACGCGGCCCCATAAATTATGATCTTGAATGGATTGAAATTAATAATTTTCCGGAGTTGCGGGAATTTCCGAGGTTGCGGGAATGTTGTTTTTAGTCAGTGTCAGTCAAAGAATGATTTTGATTTTGAATTACGTACGCAACTCTGGTGTGTTAGATTTACTTGAAAGTTTAACGGAGTTTAGTGTAAAATAATCTTGAATTCTTGAACAATATTTTTAATAGTAGTGGACGACTATTAGCACAGTCACCCTATACTCGTAGGTATCTAAATTTAACGAAATAATATTTAGGTACCAGGATGGCAGGGAATAGGAGATTTATTTTGCATTATTGTTTTGCTCGTCACTTCGTCAGTCGACGTCTGTTCCGTGTTTAGTGCACTCGTATCTATCCCTGTTATAATACGCGCATCAATTCAGTAGGTACCTACGGCTACACCTAATTGACTTTTTTTGTTGTGTTTGCAAAATATCGATAAGTAATAGCGAATATTACGAAATGAATCATCATTTCATCAACACATCAGTGTGTCGGAGTAAAATGGTAACGAGCTGCCCGAGAACTGTACCGTCGTCGCCGTTTTATTGACCCAAATGTTATGTTATGTTAATCTTGTGATGGAGAATAATTTTATTTTTCAACACGACGACGCTTTGCTTGAGATATGCGCTTTACTCAGTGTGTTGGGCGTGGTAGTAGAAGCATAGGTTGACCTCCGCTATCCCCAGACCTAAGCCTATTAGACTTTTTTGTGGGGTACATTCAAAATGTAGTGTACGCAGTGCAGTGTGATACAGTGGACCAAATGAAAGTACGGATTGAGGCCGCTTTCAGGACAATAACACCAGACATGCTATGCAATGTTCAGGTGTCTGTCTATGAACAAGCGAGCGGCCTTGTGCATACCAAGGTCACCACATCGAACCCCGTCTTTAAAAATGTAAGTCAAGTTATTAAATTAAGCAAAGCTTTAAGATTTTATTGTTTACTCGGTAATAAGTAATAATAAATTAATAAGGGATGAAACTAGTTAACCTACCTAAACTTTGTTTCGATTTTTTACGTAAGTTTTATTATCTCGGTTTTTACGTGCAATTTCTGGCTTGATATTAACTAATAAATTGAAAATCAATAATTAAACACTAATTTTTACATCAAGGTAAAGTAGGTATGATGTAGGTACCTATTTTGCGCGCGCGCACGCCGCACCGCCAAAGCGGTAGGCGGCATGTTTGATCTCGTCAGTTCGCGCCGACAAAGACGCCGCGTTTGGTAGGCTAGTACAGTACTAGGCGCGCAGAATTACGGAAGAGATTTATCGTGATATTGGCAAGTAAAGTGATTGACCTACGTAGTGCGGTGACATGTTTGTTATGATTTGAATTTCAGAAACCTAAGATACCGAAAATTTGGTATCAATTCTTAGAGTATTTTATTTTCAGTTGAAACTAAGTATAGTGACTCTATATCAGCTCTTGTCTTTAGTGCTTAAGGATAGCTATAGGGTTTCTGTTACACGTTGTATAGATACACAACGCTTTGTCTTCTTTCGAAAGTCATATTACTGACGACTGAAAGAGATAAATCGGTTTGTAACTATTCATCTGATATAATGAGTTTATTAGTTGGGGGGGTAGGTAAGTCTCATAATGAGATTTTTCATTTATAATTCAGAACAATTGTGTACCAAATCAATTAACATAGACTGTTACAAATACAATAAAGCTTTAATAAAAATATAGAATCTATTGAAGCGGAACTGAAAGTATACGAACACAGTCTCCTAGCAATAAAAATCGCAATAAAGTTTCCTCACCGCGGTAGTCACGGCTTCCTCGTAAAATCTTTGCTCCTTATACATTAAATGATCCATATAATGGCCACGGCTATATACTAAAACCACAGTGTAACTACTTACAGTGGTTCAACGGAAGCTTGTTCGCTGAGCCATCGTACGGAGGGTAAGTAGGCAGAGCTTATGTCCCGAACTGCCATACTGCAGTTTGGGAAATAAGTAGACAATTCAAAAATTCAAAACAAAAACATTACTCAGTTCCTGTCAAATGCATGGGCGATAAACCCACTGTAAAAAGTTACACTGTGTCGTTGTACTAAAACTGATGTATGTATATTTTCTGGATGCCTCGCACATTCCTACCTATGGTGGGAATGTGTGGTGGCAGTACAATGAATCAGCAAAGTGCATATTTTTATGTCCTCGGGCGTGTAGTGGACGGTTATGGCGAATGGACGGCGTTTTCAAGGGGTGAGTTGTTTTAAAGAAAAGAAAGAAAGAATATAAGTTTATTTGACCCAGGTCAAGTAAGGCACACAATATTCACACAAAAACCACAAAAAAAAAAAAACAAAAAAAAGAAATGAAATACAAATTTAAATATTTTTGAATAAAATATGTTGTTCGTCTGCCTGTAAGCTGGGTTTTCGTTTCGTGGAAAACCTCTAAAAGCTCTTGTTTGTCAAAATGATTGAAACCGACATCTTTTATTTTACTTGTAAGAATACTCAAATTAATATGCATGACGACTGTAAAGAAAAACACTCATGTAAAGCAGAGAATATTAGGGACCAATATTTCCGTTCCATCGCCATCCGATTTAGCAGAAGCCATAATTTACCCAAGTACGCTCATACATTGAGTGTCATCAAAGCTGTGGCTGAACCGTTTGGGTAATAAAACGGACGGCGAGACATCGAGAGTCTCCCGTAGGAGCGGATACATGAGCCGTACCTTACGGCCAGTGTCCGTTATTCCTTATTTTACGATTTTACGAGACAAGCGCTATTAAACGGAGAACAGGAATTATCGAGCGATGTTTTGTTTACATTAAAGCGCTGAAAAACAAAAGAATTGCATACTTTGATAATTCATTCAGTGCTGTATTGTGGCACAGAATGATACAATATTTTAACTGATTTTGACCTTATGCTGGTGATTAATTACGTTAAGAAATGTCCCAAAATTGGCTAAAGTCAATTCTGCATAGCTTGATAGATAATTCAAAACTCGACCAGCTAACTCGGTCATCGGTCAATCAAAACGCTGGTTATCTCAAACGAAATTAAATCAAAGCTCGAGTTTACAGCCAAAATGCCTTTGTGTATACTCTGCAGACACACAACAGTTTATGCGTGATTCGCTGCCCAGCTAGCTATGACGTCAGTAACGCTCAAGACATTTGCCACTTAGTGAATAAACACAGAAGTCCCACGGAAGTTGACAAAAACAACAAATCACGAAGCATAGAATTGGCTGTGTTTCAAGAGAGATATTGTAACAGCATGGTTTACTTCATTTACACGTGTATGCTATATCTATAATATTGAATAATCAATAAAAACAATTGTTCTCCAGACCGTATTTAGGCCATGTCGGCCAATCTCAACGGAGATATATTATAGTAGACAAGTGTGTGCGCAGACGCAGGTGAACTGTCTCTTCCCTAACTCACATAGTCCGATAGGACCGCACGCAACCCGACACGACCGGTGTAAGATTAAGCGCAGGACCAACGGTTCAACGTGTAAGAAACAACGGTGAAGACACAACGGTGAAGAAAAACATCGTGAAAATTCCAAAAATTCGAAGACGTGATATGTACCAACCCGTATTGCGCTTGCTTGTTGGATTTTGGCTAAGTTCCTCTCACAGAGAGGAGGCCAGCACAACAACAACAACATTATAGTCTGATTATACAATGTCCCATAGGCATGCAAGTACAAACTGCAGTTCCAATCGCAGATTAAACCAGTTGTCCTTCTGCGTTACTCCTTCTTCATGCCTCTACATGGCTCATGAAATCCCCGGCCCTGAGGGACCATTCGTCTCGCCGATGTCACAACACGACTGTGTGCGCAACCGTTTACTTGCCCGGCTTGAATTTATCGCTCGACATCAGAATCGGGGTTTGACGTTAATGTGAAGATGTAGATAGGTTTCCAATCCTGGATTGATGAGGACATGAGAAGCTAGTTTTGGAACCGTTGTTTTCTTTGGGGTCTTGATCAAGAGCTGAAGATGAAAAGCCCATATGAAGTAATGGTATCGTGGTGGAGACGTTATATTAACTTAAACAGACGTCAAGGGGGCTCAGAAGAAATATGAGAAGGTCGATACCCGCAATTAAAACGTTCAAATTAAGTGACAATGAATGTGAAAGAAGTTATAAAAATGTAGGGAAATTAGAGGTTAGGATTATTCTTCTTCCTGCCGCTGGCACGACTGTATGTTAAATCTTGTTTTCCCAAAACTTTCACTTCCACGGCATTGTTGGTGGCAGCGCTGAGGTCACTTTGACTGCATGTTTTAGGACACAGAGGTCGGGATAGGAGATGGAGCATGGTTTGTGACCTAGCTCCACAATCACACCCTACAGCCATTCCGTCAAGGTAGCCGCACTTTACCAGATTGGACTTACATCTTCCCAACTTGTGTCCGGAGACGGTTCAGAGATTTCCAAGTGGACCACGGAAGGTTACACCCTGCAGGGAGATGCTTTTTTGGTGGTAGGTGGTAGTTGGAGGGGGCAGAGTATCCCGCCAGTTTGCAATGGGCGTCGGCCGGGTTTCCTGACAGAGACGCTGTCCATTTTAAGAAGCTGTGTCTGCTTTTAGCTGTTGCTGTTGTTGTTTGTGTGCCAGATAGTGGGTGTCTGGTATCAGATTCCTGTTTGAGATTCTCCACTGCGCATGCAACTTCTCTTCAGACTTGTGGTGGAGCTATGCCAGCTGTGGGATAGTGTGTTGACCGGGATCGGTTGCAAGCAGCCCGTAATCGTGCGGCAGGTTTCATTGACAGGTTGATACTGAGATCAGAATGTAAACGTTCTTAAACTTAGAAGAATTGCCCCTCTAAATTTTTTTGTGTGATTTCACTAAATACCTAAATCATACTATAAAACAAAAAAAAACCAAGGACATACTTCAACTTAACATCCAGTTAATGCCATATAGACTGGGCTACAGCCGTTTCAAGGTCGAACAAGGCGTTAAGTAGGTAACCTAAAACAATTTTATATAATAATAAAATTGCGATAGTAAAACTAGGCCAGCAATAAATAGGGTTAAATAGAAATGACCTAAAGACCTTAATTAGGCATTCCTTTTTTCATCAACATTAACAAATTAGAAGCAGAAAGGCCATCTGCTCGAGCGGGAACGTTTGTGGGTAATGTCCAATTAAGTCAAATGGGATAGGGAAGCAATAAACTTTCCAGTTGTGTTTTAAACGAGAGTGTATGGAGAACGTGTAAATAATTAACTTTTGCTAATTCAATGTTTGGACTAAACATAGTTACTTTTACCAAACATTACGTCAGTAATTTTGAAAGTAAAAGTAAAAAGACTTGTAGGCTTGAATCTAAGTAACAAACTTTTTTTACCTGTTCTTGTTATGTAACGTGCCTCTGTAACATCATGATTAGTCTGTTTATGTAGTTGCATGGTAACACAACGTATTTAGTCGCAATTTGAAATTTTGCGACTATATACAAAATGCAGGTTTCTTTTTACTTTGTGATATTTGTATCATTTATACTAATTTGCTTAGGAAGGAGCATAGAAATAGAACAAAATAATCCATTAGTGTCCAAGGAAGACCGTTTTAAAGGTTTTCTGTTTTTGTTTTTGTCTGAATATTGATCCCATCCGTGTCTCGAAAAGCATGATAAGCCGTTGGTCCTGGCTGTCATTCGTGGATCTTTGATAGTCGTTACGGTTCGTCAGGAGCCCGAAAGTCTGACAATCAGTCTTACCAAAGGGATATCATATTAGATATCCAGTAACTGGGTTGTGGAGGTCAGATAGGCAGTCGCTCCATGTAAATTACTGGTATTCAGCTGCATCCGGTTTGACTGCAAGCAGATCCCAACATAGTTGGTAAAAGGCTATAGGCTGGTGATGATTGTGTTCCTTAACCTGGGTCAAATAAATGTATTTTTTTTTCTTCTGCTTTCTTTGTACTGCATCCGTTTTTAAAGGACCATTACTGATAGAAAGTGAGAATCTGGATGAAGAATTACGCCGGACCTAACGGTTAAAACAATAGAACTCACTTTTTAATGCAAGCGCATTGCTTCAAAAGCAGGGCGATGTACTGCCCGATGGCTGTGTCGGCGCCAAGAACCGATACCTGGACACCAGGCCGAGGCGGCGGCACCGGAGGCAGTTTCTTTTCCGGTGGTGCCGGCAACGCAATTTGTTTTGGTTCCTTCGGATCACAAACTTCTTTTTTGCACTGGAGCCGACGAAATGGAGCTATTTGTTAAATTTAATGTTCATTAATTAATGTAGAATAAGCTAAAATAGCTGATATTAGGAGGATTGTCAAGTCTTATCTAGATAATGCACGCTACGATCCACCGGAAAGGTCTACGCACCTCCCTATTGCGTAACACACTGTCAATCACAATCCGAAGGATTTTGAATTAAATTACCAATCCATTGCCTCATATGTTTGAAAAATTTGTCTGCTCAACAACGTAAAAAATGGAATGAAAGTTGTTGAACTGTCAAAATTATAGGCATTGAGATTGTATGTGTGTTATGCTATTACTCCGCAGATGTGTTTGCAGGCCAAGCACATGTTGTATGTTCTACAAGCCGGACTTTTAATTAGCTGCTGTAAAATGACAGCAAAAGCGAATTCCGTCAAAAAGTGGTAACGCATAAGATGACAGCTTATGTGTTACCACTTTTTGACGGAATTTAAATAGTGATAACATCTAAATTAAAACAATGTTTCATTGCGTTTTAATCACATCACTAGTAGAGATAGTATGGCAACATTTTATAACGAAATGACAGTAAGAAGTGTCATTTTACTGCAGCTAATAATAATACACGCTCAGGTCTATCTGCACAGGCACACCTGCACGGGTAGACCTCTCCAGTTGACCGTAGCGTGCATGGCTGCCATAAGCTAACAAGTAAGATCGATGACTTACTTCCAAAGTTCGTTCCGCCCTCAATCACCTTCAGTTTAATCTTGTGTAGGATCCCTCCCTTCTTTTTTTTTCGTCTCTCACACTCGGGTTCAGGGGGGATATCTACTAAAGCTCTTCTGCAGCCTTTCGGATCCTTTGAATCTGCATAATCTCTGCGAAGAATCCAGTCTGTCCGTTTGTTCAACATTTTTGAGGAACTTACGATATACGACCAGATTCCCCGAGTCTTGGACATCATTTTAGTGAAATCGCAGCTTTTTTTTTGTTAATTTAATGAATATTTTTTAAACATACGGGTGCCTTTTGTTGCTGTTGTGAAAGATTTTTAAATATTGACGTTTTCAGTTTTCATTGCTTTTTTATTCTTTTGTTGAAATGTGACAGCACGTTGTATTAGGCTTTTTGTAAATCTAAGAAGGTTGCATTATGCTGTTTGGGAGGTTGTGAACTTCTTGTGAAGAATGTTTTTTAGAGGAAAAGGGGCTTACGCTAAAATCACAGCTTACGTAATTCACGACTAATCATTGACTGGCGTGGTGGCCAAGAGGTAACGGGGACTTATGAGACTAACCCCCGAATTCTCAAACAACACTTAACTTTAAGGTGTGCTTAAATGTATTTCTGTCACTACAATACACTGATAGTGACAGAGACAACATAATACTTAAAGGCGACTTAAAATTGAGTTGCGTTTGAGTATTTGGCCGTTAGACTTAGGTCGTAGGTTCGAATCCAGACAGGCGCTTTACTTTGCGTAAATGAATTCATCACCGCTGCTCTCAGAAAGGTGAAGGAAAACATCGTGAGGAAACCGACATGTCCTAGAACCAAAAATTTGTAGACCGCGATTCGTACCAACCCGCACTGGGCCCGCGTGGTAGATTACATCCCATTCCCTCTCGAAGAGAGTAGGCCTGTGTCCCTGGAGTGGGAACATTATAGGCTGATTATGTTCTTTATTATGTCATTAACTGCAGTTGTCGCCCCAAATTCCAACTGCCAACCCCATTAACTTTCTCATAAAACTAAAATATGTTCATAAAATAAGTTAATCATTCATCCGAAACATACAGATTAATAACTTCATTCAAATCTCAGTCCACTCCGAACTCGTTAATATAAAGCCTGCATCTTATTTATAGACCAGCTCGTTGAGAGGGAAAGCGGACGTCAACGGTCTGCCTTGACACTGCAGTATTTATAGTTTACTCTCGGTTGTTATTGGCCTATTTTCTCACTAGTGTTTTTAAAATAGGCTCATTCAATCAGTGGACCTTTTACCTTGGCTTTGTTTTGGTTGAGATGAGACGGTTTTTAAAACAAAGATACGCGTTGATGAGGTTTTTTGTTAGCTGCGACAGTTAGCATGCACTGTTGTCCTGCAGTTAGTATCGAATGCAGTATGTATTTTTCACTCCTGGTAGGTGCCAAACTCTGGCCTGACTCTATATAAATAGATTGCCATTTTTCTTCTTCTTCAAATTTTGTTGGCAAAACTTCGCGACTTCCACGGCGTTATTGGTGCAGAGCTCACTTTGGCTCCATGTTTTCCGGCATAGAGGGCAGGATAAGAGATAGGTAGATCGCCATCGACACGTCAAAATAAGTGTTATGAGCAACTTGGGGTAAGCCTGTTTCTAGGAGCGAACACTTGCTTCTTTCATTTTCCATAATCATGGTTGCTAGGACAGGACTGAGGTGGGCTGACAAGGCAGATAAGTAAGCTAAAACGAAGAACTTAGATTTGCATAGGACATCAATGACTACTGAGCCAGATAAAGATAGATAACGAGGTACGATAGGTTTCTCCACAGGGAAAACCATATCCGTGGGGAAAACACAAGAAAGATAAAGCATAATCCAGAAGTAAATTACTTCGATTAATATGACACAAACAAAACAGTACAAGGAATTAAGGACATAAACAATCTTACAAGTCCAGCGGTGCTATTCTGTAAAAATTTCACCGTGAAAACTTAGGTGAAGGGAGCGTGGAGTGAGCTGTCAACAGTGTAATTCCTATAGCAAAAACAAACTCACTTCACCTAAGTTTTCACGGTGAGATTTTTACAGAATCGGCCTGCTGCACCCTAATTGCGTAACACACTTTCCATCACAATCTGATCAATCATTTTGAAGGATATTGCTAATCCATTGCTCGACATTTTTTCTGTTCGACAACGTAAATAACGCAATGAACGTTGCTGAACTGTCAAAATGAAAGCCATTGCTACTGTTAGTGTATTACGTAATTACCCCGCTGTTCGAATTTTAAACAGAAGCACAAGAAATGATTTATACCGAGCTTATTTCGCAAGAATTTTAATCAGCTTAATACAACATTGGCACGGCCATATTTCAATTAATATCCCGAAACCAATAAATTAACTTCCGAATACCAAAAAGGGTCAATTTTACAGCGAATTAAAAAGTTTTGCCAGTAAAAAAATACAACTGACCTGAGACGAAGTTTGTTCGGCGTAATGGAGGGAGCAATTATAGAATTTAGCTGAGCTGGCAACCCCGAGCGAGTTGGAATAATCTGATAACATGGAGTTTGTATTGTACTGCATTCTGAAGTGGTTCCTTGTAATTGGGCCATTCATTTGTTGTGGGACACTGTTTCTTGGACTTAGAATCTGTACTAGTTGTTCACTTACCTAATCTTCATACATAAATGTCGGGACGTGTGATTCGCAGGAGGAGTTTTACCGGAGGTGTTTATTTTATAATTAACATTATTCAAGAGGACAGGACACAATGACAGGTATCGAGATCAGAAATAAATTTAGAAAAAAGAAAATATTTTAAGGTTTGTTTAAATAAAAAAAGAAAATTATGAGTTTATGTCATATGCTGAAACTAACAAAAGAAAGAAATGATGCCATTTTCCCACGGATATCGAATTTTCCACATCAATAATTTAGTGTTCTGCATAAAAGAAAGAACATAATAATAAGGGATATAAATGCCCTTCATGACATTGACATATCAACCATCTTCAAGAATATTAAATGAAAGTAACTTTAATAAATCAATAACTGTGCTTTTTTTGCATTTGCCCAATTATCTAGTAATATATAAGTCAATGCATTTGCCAATGTTTTTTGCAAAAAGCAATCTATAGAAGATTCTATGACTACTTCATGATTGAGTAACGCGAATCAAATCACTGAAAAAATGGAGGCACAGATTGATATAATAATAATAATCATTTTATTATCAGGCAACTCAGGCCCATAGAAAAAATACACAAAATAATCTTATACAATAATAAACTAATACATATTAAAGAAACTTAAAACTATGATTATACATGTAACGTTGTCGGCGTCGTATTTCGCTGCGTGGTGTCGCGTAACCGTCCTCGGAAACGTCGATATACGACACCTTTCGGCCAAAAGTCCTCTTTCAGACAGGTCTCTACAGACCTGTCTGAAAGAGGACTCCACGACAACTGAGGAAGTCGTGCAGTATTTGAAGGTGAAGACCAACTGGACTCTGAGGGTCGAAAGGTCACCTTCAAATACTGCACGACTTCCTCAGTTGTCGTGGAGTGATGCAGTGATATAACTGCCTAGTATAGCCATGTGGTTAATAAGCTCGACTGTTGAGATTAGGTTCCTGGGTTCACTCCCCAGGACAGGCACAGTGTTATTGGGTTTTTCATTAGGAAATTCGAAGCAACCTGCACCCTAATTTTGTAACACACTCAATCAAAATTTGAATCATTTTGAAGGATATTGCTTATCTACTGCCTCATATGTTCGAAAATGTTGTCTGCTCAACAACGTAAATAACGCAATGAATGTTGTTGAACTGTCAAAATGAGAGCCATTGCTACTGTTAGTGTGTTACGCAATGAGGGTTTTCGTGAAAATTTACGACACCAGTTGGCACCACTGTGACAAGAGATCTTCCAATATAAAATATATGATGACGTTCATCATTCGATTCATTCATTCGTTCATCATTCCGTCATGGCTATAGAAAATATAGGCTCTTTGACAGATGCCTCGACCTGACGTGCCAGTGCTGCCACCTAGCGAACGTCATTTCAGAAAACCCTCATTACCCCGACGGAGTCTGGATTTGTGTTCCATAGTAGCAATAGGGTCGTCTTTATCCTTTCAACTGTTGAAAAATCAAAATTTAATTTATAGCAATATAAATTCAATTGGGTCTGAATAGCCACAGTTACTAACATAACTGATGAATCTGGGTTTGCTATACACTCCAGAAAGGTCTCCTTACCCTTCTGGAATACAAGCGTGATATGTATTATGTTTTCTTAATCGAAGTGAAACGTCGGTGATCAGTCAAGATGTCAGATACAGGAAATTGCGTGACAAACCCAGCTTATGGTCACCGAACTATGTTCGTGATATGAAGTATTTGAAGCCACTGACCGCCAGTTTAGCAGGCTCGTAAACTAGGCCTTTTTAAGGTTTTTGGCCTTTTAAAAAGAACATTAATAAAATGTGGGTAGGTTAGGTCATCATCATTATAAACTGCCTAGCCCCTTCCCAACTCTGTTGAGGTCGGCTTCCAGTCTAACCGGATGCGGAAAAACACCAGTAATTTACATGGAGCAACCGCCTATCTGACCTTCACAACCCAGTTAAGTTCTAGCTAGCGATACACCTTGGTAAGACTGGCTGTCAGACTTTCAGACTTCTGACGACCCGTAACGACTGTCAAAGATCCACAAATGACAGCCAGAACCAGTGAATCAACGGCTTAACGTGCTTTCCGACGGTTCTTGGTGTGTAGAGATGGTCACCCATTCACGGACCAACCGCGTGAAGCGTAGCTTAACCCGATCGATCGGCTCGTGCGGCTATTATTACTTACCCACAAGCCCGGTACAGACGCCAGCATATCAAGCTACTACAATCTGTCAAATTTCTGCAATAAATTTTCAACTTTATCGCTACAGCATAAGGTTCAAGGTTGATTGGGAAAATTTGACAGTTTCGTGTAGCTTGATGTGCTGGCGTCTGGACGTATAGTATTTAATTGTTCTCCTAGGCTTTGTAGATGCTCGGATAGTTACTATACGACAGACGATTCTCTTTTTTTATGTTTTCTTCTCGATGTAATAACATATTTTACGCTTAGCATGAGAAAGCCTGCGATCTTAAGGGGCCGGCGAACTACACACGCTAAAGCGTGGTTCATACAAACGTAATACCAAAATGATTTGTTTGGAATAAAGAATATCTCCCAAATATATATTTTGAAAGGACTGTTATAAAGACGAGATATTATGAGGAAATTAAAATTTCTATGGATAACTTATTTTTTTCATAACTCGTCTTTAAATCAGTGTCCATTCAAAATATATATTTGGGAACCTTGATATTCTGTAGTCCAATCGGAATAAATACACACTACATTAAAAATATGTTTGATTTACAAATTATTTCAGTATTACGTTTGTATGAACTACGCACGCTCCGCCCGGCCCCTTAATTGTTTTTCCGAAATGAAAATGGTTTTATTTTGTCTTTCCCTTTGCAGGTAAATTGCTTTTAGACATTGTCCTTGACACGAACATGATACATTGATAGTTTGCTTGATCCAAATATTTATCAATGACTTTATCGTAAACAATCTTTGTTTCAAAATAATTTTCATGTGAAAAATAT
This sequence comes from Luperina testacea, assembly GCA_927399505.1. Lineage (NCBI taxonomy): Eukaryota > Metazoa > Arthropoda > Insecta > Lepidoptera > Noctuidae > Luperina > Luperina testacea. The sequence goes on from OV656774.1 coordinate 5,773,514, forward strand.
TGATCCGAAAAGCCGACCCCAGCAAATTATTCCACACGTAATGTCAAAAAGCACATTTCACAACGAGACATTCAAATGAAGCGAAAATAAAATACCAAAAAACATTGGCTACAACAATGCCTAAAAAGAGACAGGCCGACTGTTGTTAGCTCGTTCACTATAAAATCCTATATTTGTGGCCATTATTTCGTTGACAGGTATTTTTTGGACATCCGCTACAGTGATTTTTTGTCCGCAGTACGATACCAGTAAAAATAATTATTTATTTGTCCAGTTTTTTTTTTGTTCGTTATACAGCGTGTATCAGAAATGTGTGTGGTTCAGACCATCAATCTGAACAACTTTTTTTAATCAACCTAGCCTTTTCCCAATTATGTTCGGGTCGACTTCCAGTCTCACCGGATGCAACTGAATACCAGTATGTTACATGAAGCGACTGCCTATCTGACTTCCACAACCCAGTCAGTTGTCACTGGTTGTCAGACTTTCGTGCTACTGACGACCCGTAACGACTGCCAAAGATCAATGAATGACAACAGGGGACCAACGGCTTGATAAGCTTACCGAGGCACGGAGGAGTCTTGATATGTAAAGATGGTCACCCATCCACGAATCAACCGCGGCAAGCCTAGCTTAACCTGATCGATCGACCCGTATGGCTGTTATTACTTAGCCACAAGCCCCTGAACTGAACAACTATTTACATGGGACTACATCGTAGTCGCGAAAAATAATCAGCCGTCTCATATATTTGGGTCGAGTAGGTGTTGAAGTTTAGTATGGGGCAGCTGATTATGTTTTCGGATTACGATGTTGGTCCCATGGAGTACAATGCGTGCCACGTAAGAAGAGACTTGACACACCACGTGGTCTGACATGCGCAGAACACGATTTTAGGTATCTTTAGCGGTAAGAGGTCTTAGTGCGGGACGGGACCGGACGTCATAGGGGCAGCGGAAAGAGCGGGGGAGGCGGGGTCAAGTCTCTTCTTACGTGGCACGCATTGTAAGTTGTTCTGTACCACACCCTAAAATACGCATTTCTAATACACGCTGTATAGAACTGTAATGTTGTAGGATTGAATGCAGGTAGGAATATACATAGTTATCTATGTAAATTATATTATGTATTGCAGGTTCAAGGAAAATGATAGATAAGCGTAGAGATATATCCTAATTTAAATTCTGAAACCTTGTTCTGTACATTTGGCGATGGAACGAGCAGATAGTGACGTAGTGACATCCTTTGAATTGTTTTCCTATTTAAGTTATATGCAGCATGAAGATAATTTATAGTAGATATTTACCTATTGTCGCTCCGTGTAAAATACTGGTATTCAGCTCCATCCGGTTAGACTGGAAGTCGACACGAACGTAGCTGGGAAAAGACTAGGCAGATGACGATGATGATTTACCTATTGTAATGAATGAAACTGTTGCACTAATAATAGCATTAGATATAGTATATTTACTTCTGTTCTGTGTATAATTATGTTGTGCCGCGCGCCGCCGACGACACACCGTTGGCCGGTTGTTTAGCGCATATTACAAGTTTGTTGTATGGGGACACCACTTATTTTTCGACTTTTTTATTTTTTGATTTTTTCCTACGCTTACACACAATTACCGAGCTGGATTCCAAATTTCATCCTTCTAGGTCATGTGGAAGTAGATTAGATTTAGGTACTATAATGTCAGTCAGTCAGTCAGTCAGTGCTAAAATTTACGACTTTTTGACCTTCATATCTTTATAACCGTTTGAGCTAGCTTCATAAAATTTGGGCTTCTACATGTCCTTATGGATATAATAAAAACACACGTAGTTTTATGTGTTTACGTTTAAGAGGTTTTGAGTTATAGAAGGGTCAAAAGTGGCACCAAGTGGTTCGTGTAATATTACACTCGGCGCTGGCTATCCAGTTCCTTTGCTTGAACTTGGCTTGACACGCTACCGCGTGTCTAGATTTTCATTCCTACATTAGTTGAAAATCAGTAAAATTAACTATAGGTAATTTTCTTAAATACCTACAAGCTAGAGCTATGTACAAGTATATAAAAAAAGGCTCATTAGTCATCAAAAAATTCGTCCGCATTGCTGTCAATGGTTTCCCCATTGACAGCAATGCGGACAAATTTTTTGCCCCAAAGACTGGCAGATTCTTTGGCCTAAATAGAGTTAATCTAAATGATTGCCTCCAGTGTCTCCTTAGCCTTACGGAAAATCCCGAAGAAGAATTATTACATTTAATTAAGTTGCTGACTAAGACTCCTAGGAGAAATCGATAAAGACCAAACAACATTGCAAAAAAATCTATAAAACCATGATTCAAAGGCACTAAGCACAACAAATTACTACCGTACAAACAACTAGTCTACGTAGATACTACGAATTTCTCGGGAAGGGAATGGTTGACTCATGGGAAAGCCATTGTGGTCGCTACCATCGCGTGTGGTGGCACCACACCCAGTCTGGTGTACGTCGACAATAGACGTTTTGCCGTTTTTGTACTAAGTACTGACCTTTGGCAAACGACTTGATTTATAAACGAAGTTGATGGATTTCGTCCGTTCGACAGGCGTTTTCAGGGGCCGAGGTCGGTAGTAGTTTTCAGATGATAGTTGAGTTATTGGGGCGAACTAATTTCCTATTTTGTTTTGTGTTATTTATTAGTTTAGGGTACTTGTTTCTGAATACAATGTGGAGACTACAACACGACAATAAATAAAAACACTGGTAATACTAATAAGAATATGTATTTATTTTTATGAAAACATACTTTTTATGAAAACATATAATACTAATAAGAATATTTATTTTTAACACAACATGAAAAGTCTATAAGATAACAAGTTCTAATCCTTTGAAACAATGGCCAAAAAAGCTTAAAAAATGGCCAAGGCAAGGACATCGACGTGCAAACCACCATCAATTCAGCACATGATTGAATTCCTAGTGTCCCTACAGGTCAGAATCGTGTATTTAATTCATGGTAATAGGTTGCACGACGATGTCCCAGCCGCCCTGTGTACTTAGTTTGCAGCTAGTTTAATTTATAGTATTTTCGTAATCTCACAGCTACACCCACTCAGAACCGGTAACTCTTGACGGCGCCTTAAGAAGCAGTATCTACTTAACAAAGTGCTTTAATCTTCCAACTTTTAAATGGAGTGTTTTTAAGAGAAGCGTCTGCCTTTAAGAGCTTTGCCGTGGCAGTGTTAAGTACCTACCTACTACCTAGCGTTAAGGACACTAAGGTAACCCGCAAAATTAAAATGTACTTTTTTTTTAATTTGCATGTGTCAGGTTGTATGCTGATTCTAATGACTCTTTGCCTTAAGGTGGAACTAGTCGCGAGCTCGAACTCACTGCTGGTGGTCATGGCCAAAAATCATGCTGTCTCACCTGGTTTCGTGTCCGACAGAGATAGTATCAGTGATGAGCAGTTAGACGCTAGTCTACACGCATAACGTCTAGTTCTCACACAGAAACACGGTAAGTATATACATAGGTTTCTAACTCAGTTGTCATATTATTTTGTCCTTGAAAAAGGTATACCAAAAACATCAAAATACATTTTAATTTAACCTAGCCTACACAACAACGTAGTTAAAACGTGAATAAATAGTATCACTAATGAAGTCGCTGTTACTGAAATGTCGCCGCAAAAACTTTACAATAATACTAACAAAAAAGTAGACCATAGAACGAGTACAGTCGTTGACACAATTTTTAACGAAACATTTTACTATTTTTTACATTCAATAACATGCGTGTTTTAATTAATTTGTTAAAAATAATTACAACTAAGTAATGTAATAAACATGTCAGAAGCTTTGGTGAAAGAAGTTTTATGAGAGCAAAAAAATAGTATTTTTTTTTGTTATTTACATATGTTATACTTAGTGAAAAAACAACTCTGATCCAAAAAGCAGTGCATTTCTCACAATGTAAGTTAGCTACCTGTTACTTTATGATTTTATGATCCTCTCGCCTCTTCACGGCCGACACATAAAAATACATCACGTGCCAACAATTGGCATGGTATCATTTTCATCGCCCTCGCTGAACTGATTTAGTAACCGAGAGTTATTTACGGTGTGACTAATGGATGCTGTTTATGATCAATTAGGGTTTTAGTCTTTCTAGAACTGTGTGTTTTTATGGTAGAAACTTTACTTACGAAGAACAGTTCGACCGTTTTTCACAGGGTCTTTTCCTAAGCCAGATGGGTGGCATAGAAAGCCAGTCTTCGCCTGTTCAAGTATGTTGTTATAGTTTATAGTTGTTAATGATAGTTTTCTTCCTGAAGTATGTTTCAAATTATGCTCTCATTAAGGGCCTAGTCTTCTATTGCACAATTTAAGAATCGCGTGCGGCGAGTCCACGCGCCGTGCGTCTGCACCCGGGCTCCCTGCAGTCCCCGCATTCATCCTACCTAGCGATATTTGACACGGTCGGAAAGTTGCTCTACTAAGTAATAATCAATATTTATTTATATTTGAATGGTACCTTGGCGGGGGTTGCTCTTCCTTCGCGCCTCCGGTTTTTATAAATTCGTTCATGCTAGATAGTAATACCAAAAAACAAGTTACGACCGATGAAGATTTTCAGATGACAATTAACTCCTTAAATAAACGGAACCTTCTGACCAAAAAAGAGATGAACTACAGAAACAGACGATAGACCAAAGTTTCGATCACATATTATTATGGTAGAGATAATGGACAAAAAGCATTATCTCTGCAGGAAAACGTCACAATTGCCAGCTGCGGTCTTTATATATAACAAACAGTCCAATATTTAGGAGCCAGTCCCGATGGTATTTATAAACACAAAGATGGAAAAACAGGACTGGTAGAAGTAAAATGCCCACTTTCTGCAAAAAATATGCAATCTGAAGAAACGATAAAAGAAAAAAAATGGAAATGTAACATTAGGAGAAATACGTTTGCGATTGACAAAAACCACGTCTATTATTTCCATACTCAGAGCCAATTAAACATTACGGAGATGGATATGTGCTTATATGCCGTATGGGCTGGAGTGGACTACTCAATGAAAGTCGAATAATATAAAAAGAGACCCTACGTTCTGGCACTACAAAATGGTAGGCCCATTGACAAAATTTTATTTGCATTGTCTGCTCCCTGAGCTAATTGATTCCCGCCTTAAAAGACCCGCCATAAATATAATTCAACCTATTGAGAAAAAAGTAAAAAGAAATAAGAACCACGTCTTTTACCGCAGACTTTGTGAAATGACAACACCCACAAGACCACGAGAATTATCAGAAATCTACCCCAATATAACCGTCGAGAGATGGTTGTATTCAAAATTGAAAAATTCCCTCAACGGAAGAAAAAAAAAATGCGCTAGTCCCAAAGAACGCCATGAAATCGCTCACACAGACACTACACATCACATCAGACACAACACAACACAGACACCAACACATGCTCATCGCAGACTTATATTTTATCGCCTTCAAAGTATGCTCCTTCAGAAACGATACACTTACGCCAACGAATAATCCAATCATCAAAACATTTTTTTAAAATTTGGAATTGGTTTGCTTTTGACTCTAGTCTAGCTCAGAGGTGACAGAGACAAAGTCGACGATGGAGTGAGCTTACCCAGAAGAAGCCTATTCACTCTCTCTTTGAAGAGATTCAGGTTGTATGCGCTCGGTAACACATTTTTAAACGCTTTTTCCGGAATTGAGTTTAGTTCTCGCCGCGAATATTCCTTTGTCTTACCGAATAAAAACGGTGCCACGAAGTGGTAATTTGAGGTTAGGAAAAAGAAAGAAGTCGGCTGGAGCCATATCTGGTGAATAAGGTGGTTGCTCGATAATCACGAATCATGTATTTGTTGAGCTTTTGGTCAAAAATTTGTTTACAAAGATGGCCTTGTGCGAAGGCGCATAATTGTGGTGCAAAATCCAACAATTTTCTTTCCACAAATCTGGCCTTTTTCTTCGAATTTGCTCTCTTAAATGCCGCATAACGCTCAAATAATATACTTTATTTTTTTCGATTTACTTTATTTATTTCGAGCTTCTGACAAGTTGGTAACATCTGAAAAAGGTTGCCGAGAGCCAGCAGTGGACCTGTGAAAATAAAAAAGTCATAAATTATTAACAGAGTTTTCAGAAGTACCTATTAGTAAAAAATCATCGTACTAAAAGATATCCGACTTTGGTCTAAATAGCCCTAAAGTATAGTAGACTAGCGATCTAATACATACATAAACACCAAAAACACAACCCACCCCATACATTCCCTTCACACACTCACCCCCCATACACACACCCCCACACACTCACTCCCCATACCTCATACAGATACATCTATCAACACATAATCACGCCCTCCCCACATACACTCACGCCCCCCACACACGTTTAGATATCGATACCCAACACTTTTGCGGAGTTTCGCTATCTAATTTAATTTGACCCTGTATACGATATTATCTAAACACGACGAAATACAAAAAATAAAGATTTGATGATTTTTTTGGGGCCAATGACCGCTGGTAGTATTGTTACTTGAAGTGTGAGTTGATAAAATCTGTTTCATCGTGTTGAGATATCAATATCCATCACGTTTGTGGAGTCTCGCTAGCTAATTTAATTTGACCTTGTAGTTAGGCCCTAAACATGAATACTGTAAACAGTTCTACTTACCTTTGGATTCTATTTCTCTTCATCAATTCTACGTTTGAGGCCAATTTTCTTTTTCTTGTACAGGCATATTTTTTTTTACGTTTACGATCCATTTTGAAGTCAAATAGTTACAAAACTATTACTGATACACAAATATTTACAAAACTATTACTGATATACAAATATTTACAAAAAACTCGAAAAATTATATACTAAAAAAAATAAAGTAGAGCAACTTTAGATACACAACAATGCGCATCCTATGTTAGAGCGAGAGGGAACAGTTAAAATTCGTCGTGGACCACACGTCTGAACGCTCCGACCGTGCAGTGGCCACTAAGAAATTTCTCTCTCAATTCTTGTTTATAAACCCCTTTTTTGTAGGTCTTTTGAAAATATTACTATTGTTAGGGTAAGGTGATTTAGGTGCTATTTTTTTTTGTATTTGCTTATTGAACTCTTGGCATTAAAATAATCTAATTAATACATACATACGATGCATAGTTATTATGAAAAAAACCGTTTATTAAGAGATAAAAACAGAGAATTTTGATGAAATTGGGGCGTCTAAATTAAGAAAATGGAATATAATTAGAAAAAACTAATCAGCACATTTTGAAGACGAGAATGTTGAGATAAATATGTGCTGAACAGATTTCCAAATTAATTCTTCATTGCCCTAAACTAAGCGCCCAAACAGAACTCGAAATGATGTTGGGCGCGAAAGAGCTGTATTTAACGCTTCATTTACCTAACTTATCCCATCTAAATGAACTTAAAAAAAATAACTAGCTATTACTTATATTGTGGTTATTTATGTGCAATAATAAAATTTCATGTTATTTCATTGCTTTGTTTAAAAAAAAAATACAAAGTTGCGCAAATAATTCGCCGCGAGTGAATTTTGCAAGACTGCAGCCTTAAGACGGAAAATAGTGGCCACTATTATTCGTTTTAGTGATTATAATAAAAGTAAACAATGTAAAACGTTGTTTATAATAATATTAACGTATAATCCTGTGGAGCACAACTTAACATGCTTATTTTCTGCATTTTAATTCTAAGATAAAAAGAAATAGCCAAACAAACGATGAAGGCGCCACTAGGCGGTCGGCGTAGCCTTAAATAGCTAGATAACTTTAAAAAAAACTATGATCTAAGTACTTACGATTTTGGTGTTAAGGTGCATAAGCTCGCGCTCGGTTACTCGGCGCCGCGCAGTCTCCATTTGCTGCTGACGGTACTGGTTGTACTTGTACAGCAAATACATTCCGGGCAGGGCCAATACCACGAACGGTCGCATCAAGTTTGATGACGTAGGCGCGCGCTGCGGCATTTTCTTTTTAACATTATTTATTTACCACACAGCTATGCACTTCTGCCCTCGACTGTACGCTGCGAAGCGATAAGGCATGAAAACTCTTGTTGTAATTGAAACTTTATGACTTCAGTATTAAAGATCATTTTGATTGTTGTATTAACAGTTACAGTCACGCCACATTTTATATACTAAAGTTTAATTTAAAATATTTATGGAAGATTTAATTTTATTAGTAACACTAAAACTATTGCTTATAAGCACTTTATATAGCGTCACTACGGGGTTTCTACGTTTTTGAAACGGATTATTGCTTTAGTAATAGACCTATTTATTTACACTGCGATGTGTTAGGACGTTACCGGCATGGTATCTGAAACAAACGGACAAAATATTAGTCAGTAATCTAAACTTCTAAACTGATATTTTTAAGAGGCATAGAATAGAATAGAATAGAATAGAATACTTTTTATTATGTACACCATATAAATTACAGACATAAATATAGAAACTGTACAAAGGGTGACACAATGGGCGGTCTAACTGTTTATTTGTAAGAGGTAATCTCAAAAAGTAATAAATTAATGATCTGTCTGTACTCTAATTGCGTAACACACTTCAATAAAAATGTGAATCATTTTGAAGGCTAATCCATTGCTTCATATGTTCGAAAAAGTCTGCTCAATAACGTAAATAACGCAATGAATGTTGTTGAACTGTCAAAATGAAACCCATTGCTTCTGTTAATGTGTTACGCAGTTACCCCGCCGATGTTTGTTTATAGGCAGAAGCTATAATAGAACAATTTTACCTAAAAATAAAATTGATATTAAGCATACTTACCTTTCTCTAAGCCATAAATTGAGATAGGCGTATCCGGTTCCGGTACGGTGAAGCGCTATAAGCCCCGCAGCGTCATATCCGCCCCAATCCGGCAGGTAGTGGGGATACGTTTGCGGAGCGCAAGACGATATCCATGAACCTCATTGCGGCTCAATTTACAGTGATTGATAGGGGTATCAATCACATACATTTATAATTAAAAATCAGCAGACAGAAATATAAATTGGCTTAGAGAAAGGTAAGTATGCTTAATATCAATTTTATTTTTAGGTAAAATTGTTCTATTAAGCTTGACTGTACCTTTCTCTAAGCCATAAATTGAGAAGTGTTTGTTATCGACTGCTGGATTGGGACTAAATTAGAACGCCAATGTGATCAACACAGTTAATTATTAAATTTTAAACTTTTGATAGTTTAACTTGTATTAAATCAACAGAATAAGCTCATATGACTTTAATTATAACACTACATCATTATTACCATTAAGTAAATCATCGTTTGAAACAGATTACTGATCTGATTTGAAAGACTTGATTCATTTGTAGACCTGTAATCCTTGATTTCTTTTTTATAATATTTGTGAAATGTCAAAGCCGAGCGCCAATTTCCTCTCTCCAAAATATGATCAATGGGAATGTTATCTGACCAACTAGCCGAGGCTACTGCCGATCGCACACTACCTGGACTAGTGTTTATACGAGCTTGTTTTAACAATGACTTAATCCAGCCCCCTATGATGGTGCGGGTAGCGGGTTTGGGTTGACCACGTGTGCTAATAAATAAGCTATCAATATTACCTCTTCGACCATTAGAGTACTCTAGCAATTTGTCAATCCAACCAAATTGGGTCAATGTTAGAGTTTGACTCGCATTTAAGTAAACGCCAACCGGATTGCTTATAAGACACATTATCAGTTTTGGACCCAAAAATCGGCCAGAACACTATAGAATCATCACTCCTTACAAAGTTTTCTTTATTTATACTCAATAGCGTAAGGTCATGGACTCTGCGCCCGGAACACAATAAAAGGAGAATTGCAGTTCTTTTAGAAATTTCGAACAATGACATTTTGGAGGGAATTTTGTCAACTAAGAATCTAATTAAAACATTAATGTCCCAAATAGGACTGTTAGCTTTGGGTGGCTGTTTTAATGCTATACCCTTTAATATTTGCTTTATAATTATATGAGAACCTAATGATAAACCACTGGGTGGACGACAAAAGGTACATACCACCGACTTATGTACTGCAATTGTGTTAAGGCAAATTTAAATTTAAGATGCAAATCAGTTAGAAAACGAGCCACATCTTCAGGGGATGGATCTATAGTGCTCACATTATTGTCACATGACCATTTACACCATCGTAACCATGCCGGATTGTATGTATTTAAGGTCGATTTCCTCCAACTAGGTACCTTCTAAAATTGCTATCTGATCCTTCTGCCAAGAATCTAATAGCAACGACCCTGTATTAACCACACCTTTAAATTCAATTGATGAACTTGTGGAGGCGGACGATTGGTTGTTGTGTCTATCAAGACTTGGTCCAAATCCCTCAACGGGTAGGGAGGGCACATGGAGCGAGCCACCAGATCTGCTCTCCAAAAGACCTTCTCCCAATCGGGTGTTATCACCAGGTACATACCGGTTGCCTGGTTCAGGTGCGCTAATACTCTGGGTATTAGACACGGTGGTGGGAATACCCATGCTAACCTGTAATGCCAAGGGCGACCGAAGGCGTTGTGGAAAACAGCCGCCAGATCTAAATCCAGACTCACATACCTGGGTACTAAATGAGCAGTTCTCGACGCTAAAAGATCTATTTCGGGAACTCCAAAATGCTGAAAAAAGGTAGCACAGGGAAGCAAATGCCATTCTGTCCAGGCAGATTTCCTTGAAAGTCGATCTGCTACATAGTTGTATCGACCGGGAAGGTGATATATAGACATATGTATCCGATAACGATCTATTTCGTCTAAGACTTCGTATGTTAGGTTTAGGAGGGGCTGTGACTGTGTGCAGACTTCGTTGCGCAGGTAAGAAACTACAGTTCGATTGTCGCTCTGAATTAATAAGCTCGTATCGCTCATTAGGCGACCTTTTATCTGAATTACTCGCAAGATTGCCAACATCTCTAAGATATTGCTGTGAGCGTCTCTTTCCTGTACTGACCAACTGCCACATAAGGTCTCGTTGTTGAGCTGCGCACCCCAACCTGCCTTGGCAGAGTCCGTCGTAAGGAAATAAGTTTGAGGTGAACCGTGCAGTTGAGAAGCCATGTTGTGACTCTGTAACCACCATTGCAGGTTCGGAATCACCTTGACAGGCATCTGCGTTCGACCTTTTACCTTTTTTCGCAATAGGGAATTGCTGAAGGTCAGCATTGCACGAGAATTCAGGCGCCCTCGCGGGACTACGAAGCTAGCAAAATTCCAAAGTCCTAGTATACTCTGGAAGTATGGACTTCTTTTAAACTTACCTTGGTGGCTTTTGCCATTTTCGATGTTCTCGACTGCAGTAAGCAAACCTTTGTTGGCGGCAGGAATTTGACATTTTGCCAAGGGTCCCATAATATCCCCAGATACTCGATTGACTGCTGAGGAGTCAATAGAGACTTCTGAAAGTTTATTACAAATCCAAGGGATTGCATTAGTCTTACCGCTAAATTCGCGTGACTTTGCAGAGTTTCTCGATTCTGATTCACCACGAGAAAATCGTCGAGATATACCAGCAATCGCACACCTTGGTCTCTTAGGATCTGCGCGATCCAATTCGTCAGGCTGGCAAAAACCTTCGGAACAGTTGCCAAACCGAAGGGCAGGCAGGTCATTTGCCAAAGTTGGTCCGATACTATTAGTCTCAAGAAACGTCTGTGTCCTGGCGCGATTGGCAGGTGAAAATATGCATTTTCCAAGTCTATTTTCACTTACCAATCCTGTGGTTGGAGGAAGTTGGGGACTATGTACATGCTCACCAATCGAAATTTGTCTGTTTTGACATATTTGTTTAGTATTTTTAAATTGAAGACTGGACGAAACGAAGCCGTCATTTCCTTTTTTGGTACAAGAAAAATTGTTGAGACAAAGCTCGGAGTCAATGAAGCTTTTTCTAACACCTTTTGATCTACTAGCTTTTTTATTTGGATTAAGATTTCTTTTGAATTTGTTGTGTGAAATCTTCTGGGAATCCTCAAGGGATCAATAAGTGGTGGTATGGTTAAAAAGGGGATCCGATAGCCTGATATTATCTTCAATATATACAAAGGTGCCCCCAACTTCCTCCAGACACTTACCTGATGTTTGATTCCCCCGGCTTGAAAACGTTGATGATAGTCAATAGACTCGTTTATCTCGCCGTCCCAGGGTGTTAAGTTTCTTACCGTATCGTGTATCTTCGGTGTGACGAAAAAACTCTTCTGCCCTTCTCTTTCGTCCTTGCGCAGGATCAGAGCCACTATTAGTGGAGGGGCGATAGTTTGCACTGTTGCGCACAGGCACTATATATTTCCTACCTCCTTGTGTGTCACTTCTTTGGACAGAAGGTTTATACGATCTACCCTGCGAGGATAATTTATTGGGTGCGGCTTGAAAAAATTCTTAAGACACCACCTTGTTTTCCTACGAAATCTGTAAACTTTGAATCGTCAAATAAATGATGCGCGGATGGAAATATTTTCCTTAACGATTCCTTAAAACAACTTTCCTTTACTGAATTTAAAATACCATCACGACGTTGTTGCACTATATCAGCCCGATTGCCACATAGCATTTGTAATAAATCCGATTGTATTTTTTGATATTCCCCGTCACCAAAAATTTCATTGATTTTTGAAGTTATCTCTACAGTGGTCGTTGGGTTTTTTAATTCGGAGACCCATGAAATAAATTGGCATAAGCCTTTTTTAAATGCTTCGCTTTGCAAAATAACAGCATGTGACATAGCAGCTAAAGAATTTTCAACGACCGCTAACGAACGATTACGTTCAAAATTTTTCAAAACATCATTACTTTCAAGCTCTACAAAACCTGGGGTAGAATTATAAAATTTTTGTACTCCAGAATAACGTACTTGAGCCCAGTCAGGCGAGTTAAAATGTTGCAATTTGTTAAGCAATTCGTTTAATTCATTATCCAGTTCAGTAGGGCTCTGAATATATAGAATGGACTCACTGTCAGACATGCATGGCTGAGTATTATTTTTAACAATAAGATCTTGCAAAGAGGATACTTTTCCAGTAAGTTTTTTAAAAGCATCCTCTAGTTTACTTAGCTTTGTACGGCGGCGCCGCTCCTTTCGCCTACGATGTCTCCTTTAACGCGCCGTGGAAGAAGAATCGCTGCTACTGCTCGAACCACTAGATTGCGACCGAGCACGTGGGGCATTGTCCATACTAACATTATTCTTTAACACAAATTAATAAAAAAAAAAAAAAAAAATTATTTAACACTAAAAAGTAGGACACCCTTTTTAAAAGTAACGGATTACTTTTAAACGCGACTACACCGTTCGGAATTCCGAACGCCAATGAGGTTCATGGATATCGTCTTGCGCTCCGCAAACGTATCCCCACTACCTGCCGGATTGGGGCGGATATGACGCTGCGGGGCTTATAGCGCTTCACCGTACCGGAACCGGATACGCCTATCTCAATTTATGGCTTAGAGAAAGGTACAGTCAAGCTTAATAGTTGATTAATGTACAGACGCCAGCACATCAAGCTACTACAATCTGTCAAATTTCTTTAATAGATTTTCAACTTTATCGCTAAATAATAAGGTTCAAAGTTGATTGGGAAAGTTTGACAGTTTCGGGTAGCTTGATGTGCTGGCGTCTGTACCTACATAATTTTTTTGTAAATAATATTATTAGTAATGATCATGTAAATGTAATAAGTAGATGAGGATGTTTCTGAATAAAAAATGCTCTTTTTATGGTTTTAGTATTTTTCAGAATATTTGTTTCTGATTTTTTCTGAAGTATTTTACCTATACAAACATTCAGGGGCTTACATGACTTAAAGCGCGGTCACTGTCGGACTGCATAGAAAAGAAAGAGAAGCGCGATGACACAACCCCGGTAATTCATAACAAAATATGAAGCAATTATTTAATTACAAAAAATCTATTGTTTGGACTAAAAAATTAAAACACTAGTATTTTAGTATGTTGCTTTTAGAATAATCTGACAAAAAATCAGAATGATTGTATGTTCGTACAACGAAACGTAATAATAAGCTTTGTAAAAATATTGGCAACACCGCCCCTTCCATTATGGTCAATAAAACGAGATACAAGTGCTCTTACAACAAAAATTCGTTTTAATTATATTTGTATAGTAAAACCCTATACATATTGGTGCCGAAACAAATTAATCATCAAGCTATACTGTGAGTGCTCAAAAAATCGAAAGTGAAGCTTAAAAACAGTGATTTTCTCGACCGGCGAGTAGCGTTGTGCGGCGCGAACGCATGGCGTCACCCAGTCGTCTTGGGTAAAATACGACACGCTAATCGTGAACAGAGGCGAGCGACACCCGTTCAGACAAAATACCACCATATTTCGGAGTTCTGAGCTTGTTCCCGAGGATTTTACAGTTCATTGTAATATATTCAAGGCATTCCATAATTGAAAATTAAATCCGCCATTTTTTCTCCAAGAAGCCAACTTCGCGCTATCAGTCTGTCATACTCTGTCATTAATTTTGACAGGAAGGAAAGTGACAGTAGCGACATTGACGTTTGACAGATTTGACGTTTCCGATCTGTGTTTCCGATCGATCAAGTTTGTTTACATTTCGTTCGACTGGATAAATAAAACACGTAGAAAACATGGGTGGTGGACGAAGGAAAAGCTCCATGGTGGACGAAGAACTTGCAGAACTGGACAAGAAAAAATTAAAAGCACAGATGGCACAGTACAAAGGAAAATTAACAAAAGCCGAAAACTTCATGCTTGATCAACAAAAAGGACCTTTGGACAAAGAGGCAATTGAGCTGCGACTGAAGCAACTTGAAGGCGTTTTGGATGCCGCAAGTGGCATAACGCTCCAACTTCAGATGGCATGTCAGCAAACTTCAGAAGATGATTTCTGCGAGGACGGTTTAGAAGATAGATGTCTAGCAGTGATGGCTAAGTTGAAGAAGCTGCTAAAACAGCCATCACCGACGTCATCCATCCCAGAAACATCAAGCCAGCCGGTGATGAAATTACCACAAATAGACATACCAGTGTTTGATGGCCAAGATTTTACGAGGTATCTAACATTTATCGAATTGTTCACTGCTGTAATTCATAATAATGAAAAATTAGATTCTGTTCAAAAACTGTACTATTTGAGAAAATATGTCAAAAATGAGCCTTTGTCTATTATAGAACATTTGCCCTTAGTTAATGAATCATATAGTAAAGCTTTGGATTTGTTAAAGAGTAGATTCGACAATAAGTTTTTAGTAATCAATCATCATATGCAAGCCATGTTAGACTTTGAACCAATTGTTAAGGGTAATGCCAGTAACTTAAGAGGGTTATTAACACTTGCTCGTCAGCATATAGGTGCTCTGTCTGCTATAGGGCAACCCACAGATAGATGGGATATGGTGCTCTTACCCATTCTTTTGCGCAAGCTTGATCCTTTCTCTCGCAGAGATTTCCATGCTATCAGGAAAGCAAATGAGCTGCCAACATTGGACCAATTCTTCATGTTTATTGAGAGACGGGCCAGCAGCTATGAGGAGAGCCAGAGGAGTGATGGTAAGTCTGATTCTTCTTCTAAAAAGATTAAAGTAGCAAATCTAGCAAGCAAACAGATATCTTCTTGTAAATTCTGTGATGA
The DNA here is from genome assembly GCA_927399505.1 of Luperina testacea. Classification (NCBI taxonomy): domain Eukaryota; kingdom Metazoa; phylum Arthropoda; class Insecta; order Lepidoptera; family Noctuidae; genus Luperina; species Luperina testacea. The sequence goes on from OV656774.1 coordinate 5,789,177, forward strand.
CAAAGCCCATAAACTATTTCAATGTAAAAAATTCGAAGATTTATCACCTCAAGAACGAGTAGCATTTGTTTCAACAAATAATTTGTGCAAAATTTGCCTAAATCACCACAAAAACAAATGCCATTTTCATTTTAAATGTAAATCTTGTGGCAGTAAAGAACATAACTCATTATTGCATGAAGAAAATGCTCCTAAAGCTTCCTTGCATAACAATGTCAGCAATAGCACAGTACTACTGCCCACTATCAAGGCAAAAATCCTCAGCCAAGACGGAATGTCACATATTATAGCTAGAGGCATAGTGGACAGTGGTAGTCAAATTTCATTTATTAAATCTGACATTGTCAAATTTTTGCAATTGAAAACCACTGATAATAATATTAGTATAATAGCTTTAGGTCAGCATACCAAAACTACAACTAAATCTGTAAGCGTTGATTTTATATCGCTTAAAAATAATTTTAAATGTAAGGTCAACTGTTCTGTCATTGACCACATTACACCAAACTTACCTCAGCACAAGATAAATATTCAGAATGTTGTTTTACCTGATTCTGCTGATCTAGCAGACAATGAATTTAATACTTCAGGTGAAATATCATTTTTATTATCTGCTGATGTATTTTTCAAAATTATGCTACCTGTTAAAATCCCAATCAAAAATAATCTTTATTTAATTAATACTGAATTTGGGTCAATTATTTCAGGTGAGGTAAAAGAACCTTTAAGTACTAATTCAGCAATTTCATTGCATGCCTTTGCTTCTTGTAAAGATGATCAGGTTGATCGCCTCCTCACAATGTTTTGGGAAACCGAACAGGTCCCTGAAACCAATATGGAGGCTACATCAAAGCAGGACTCCTGTGAAGCCGATTTTAAAAATTCGGTACAGTTTTCAGACAACAAGTTTCAAGTGTCCCTGCCCCTCAAAACATCTCATACAGAATTAAACTTAGGTAATACATTTCCTGTAGCTGAAAAAACATTTCTTTATTTAGAAAAAAGGCTAGATAAAGACAAAATGTTAAAAAACAAATATGTTGATTTTCTAGATGAGTACATTAAATTAGGTCATGCTAAAATCTTGCCTATTACTCCTTCTGATATAGAAAATAGATATTTTATGCAACATTTACCTGTCATAAAAAATGACAGGAAAACTAATAAAGTAAGAGTAGTATTTAATGGAAATACTAAAGCAAGCTCAAGTCATAATAGTTTGAATGAAGTTCTGTTAAATGGACCCAAAGTACAAAAAGATCTTTTCGACATATTAATATTGTTTAGATCATATAAATATGTTCTTTTGTCTGACATAAGGCATATGTATAGAGCTATTTTTCTTCATCCTTCTCATAGAAAATTACAAAATATTATATGGAGGGACAAAAACAATAAAAGAATTATTCTTGAATTGCAGACTGTTACATATGGACTCCGAAGCTCCAGCTATTTGGCTACCAGGTGCCTGGAGGAACTAGCATCAAGATATGCTGAGGAGTTCCCTAAAGCTGCATGGGTAATCCGTAATAGTATGTATGTTGATGATGCGCTGTTTGGAGGTCAAACAATTTCAGATGCTATTGAGGTAAGAGATCAATTCATTTCCTTGTTACTACGAGGCAACTTTCACCTTCACAAATGGGCAGCCAACGATTCTCAACTACTTAAAGGCATACCTGTAAGTCAGCAGCATTTTGAGGAGCATGAGCTCTGCAAAGAGAATTTATCTATGAAAGCATTGGGGGTATCATTTGACATTAAAACTGATGCGCTAAAAGTAAGTTTTCCAAACAAAACAATAGAAGCATGGGACAAGCGCACCATCTTAAGTGTCATAGGTTCCTTTTTTGATCCTCTAGGACTGGCAGGACCCTTAACAGTTAGGGCAAAAGAATTTTTGCAAAAGTTATGGAGGCTGAACCTTGGATGGGACGCTCCTTTACCAGATAATTTTTTAAAGTCATGGAATAAATTTTATGTCCAACTAGTTTCCATGGAACAGATTAATATGGACAGGCACATTAATATTTTTAATGCTCAATATGTGGAATTGTTAGGCTATTGTGATGCATCTCAAATAGCATATGGTTGCTGTATTTATGTAAAAGTAACTCACTGTAATGAAACTAAAACTACTTTGTTATGCTCTAAGTCTAAAATAGCACCTATTAAAAATAAGCTTACTATTCCTAAATTAGAACTGAATGCAGCTGTTATGTTAGCCAAATTGTATTCTAGAATTAATTCTGTATACTTACACATACAATTTAATGAAAAAAATCTATTTACTGACTCTCAAGTTGTTTTATGTTGGCTAGAGTCTGATAAAAATTTACCAACTTTTGTAACTAATAGAATTAGGTTAATTCATTCATTAACAGAAAATTGTCAATGGCGTCATGTGGATGGAGCAATCAATCCTGCAGACTGCTTATCTCGAGGTTGCAATCCCGAAGAATTAAAATGTAATGCATTATGGTGGAATGGTATACCTTCACATTTACCATCAGGTTACATACCAGAAGTCGTGGTCACCTGCAATCACCTTATGTGTGAACGAGATCTTAATTTAAATGAGCAGCAGAATGTTGGATTGAATGTTACCACTACAGGCGTAATACCTGAATTTCTTAAAAAATACTCATCTTGGAATAAAACTGTAAGAATTATTGCTTGGACTCTAAGATTTGTGTTCAATTGTAAGAACAAAAATAATAAATTAAATAATCACTTGTCCTTGATAGAAATAAAAAATGCTCAAAACAAAATAATATCTATTGTACAAGTAGCTTCATTCTCTAAGGAAATTGATTGTATTAAAAGTAACAAACCTTTAAAAACTAATTTAAAATCTTTAGCTCCATTCATTGACAGTAACAATGTAATAAGAGTAACTGGTAGATTACAACTTGGTAATATTCCATATTCACAAAAACATCCTATAATTTTGCCGAAAAAATGTCACATAACTGATTTAATTATTAAAAACGAGCATTTAGCATTAATGCATGCTGGTCTCAAATTAACTACAAGCAATTTATCATTAAAATATTGGATTGTTAATTGTTATAAGGAAGTTAAGAAAATATTAAATAGATGTGTAACTTGTTATCGCTTTAAAGCTGAAGCAGCATCTCAAATGATGGGGTCATTACCCTCTGATCGAATTACTGAAGCTTCTGTATTTAGTATTGTTGGTATTGACTATTGTGGGCCATTTCAGATCAAGCAGTCAAGTCTTCGTAGAACAGTGATTTCCAAAGGTTATGTGGTTGTCTTTGTGTGCTTTGTCACTAAAAGTATTCATCTAGAACTAGTTTCTGATATGACCACTCAAGGTTTTATTTCTGCTCTAAAGCGATTCATTTTCAGAAGGGGTCTCCCTAGTGTCATTCATTGCGACAATGCTAAAACATTCAAAGGTGCCGAAAATGTACTGAATGATCTGTACAGGTTACACAGCTCTTCTGAGCACCAATCTTCAATAAACAATTTTGCCACTTCTCAAGGTATTAAATTTAATTACATACCTAGTTATTCACCTACTTTTGGGGGCCTCTGGGAGGCAGCTGTAAAAAGTGCTAAATACCATTTTAAAAGAATAGTAGGTCCCAATAAATTTACCTATGAAGAATTTAATACTATAATAATTTCTGTCGAAGGAATCCTAAATTCCAGGCCTTTAACTCCTTTGAATAGAGATCCTTCTGATCTGTCATGTCTCACTCCAGGACATTTTCTAATAGGTAGGCCTATAACTGCTATTCCAGAACAAGACTGTTCTCAAATACCCATTGATAGACTTAGATTCTGGAGACGATGCACACAGATAACTCAAAGCTTTTGGAACATCTGGCACAAGCAATATTTATCCCAGCTAAATAATAGACCAAAATGGCATAACATTCAAGCCAATATCAAAGAAGGCAGTATTGTACTCCTTAAAACTGATAACTGTCCTCCTCTTCGTTGGCCACTAGCTAAGGTCATAAAGTTGTATCCAGGTCCAGATCAGATGATAAGGGTCGCTGATGTTAAAACTTCTGCTGGTGTGTCTCGTAGATCCATAAATAAAATGTGTGCATTGCCAATAGAACTTTAAACATATTTTTTTTGTAGTTATTATTCTGTTTGATTCTCAGGTATTCACCAATCGTGAATTTCTTTGAATTACTTAAAATAAACATTGTCATATATGTTATTCACTGTCATATTCATATCACTATTTATAATTATGTTCAGGTGGCATACATAGATGCATGTTGTCTTTTAGAATTATTGCTTTTTTTATTTTTATAAGAACTAAAACTTTTGTATGAGCTGCACTTAGTTGAAAAAAAAAAATCACTTTCATTTTTATTTTGAAAACCTAACTTTATATTTAATAAAACTGTAATGCTCTAATAAATCTCTTGTATTTGTAAGTAGTCTAGCTTGTAAGTAAGTTACATACTTTATAAGTTATTCCTATTTAAATTTAATTAGTTTAGTTTCTCGGGCCTCGGGAATATGTTCGTACAACGAAACGTAATAATAAGCTTTGTAAAAATATTGGCAACACCGCCCCTTCCATTATGGTCAATAAAACGAGATACAAGTGCTCTTACAACAAAAATTCGTTTTAATTATATTTGTATAGTAAAACCCTATACATTGTATGTTAATAAGCACGGTTTTTATTGTAAAAAGAAAGTTTTTAGAGGTATCTTCATGCTTATTTTCTATCGTATCAAATTAGTTGTATTATGTTTTCAACACACCATGTACCTAGCATATATCTTGAAGAATATCATATATTTTTCTGATTTATTTATTGTAGTCGATCATATACTATTATTATTTCTAAATTTTGCGTTTTTTGTGTTGAGGTCCTGTAAGCCCCTTAAGTATGAATGTCATCCAAAGAATTTAGGTAACCGAAGAGAAAAATAATTTCGTGACATTCTTTCTTCATTTACCATTATAATATTAAACACAGGAATTTAACAAAGAATTTTCTTAACAAAAAAACTAAGCTCCATGTTATGTAAACATCGTCATCACATTATTTCAGGGCACGTAAAAAGAGAGGTGGAGTAAACTTATGTGCATACATTAGAGGCTCGGCCTTCCGCATACCTGCATACTGTTTCACTAATTAAAACTTACTACTCGAATACCGAAATAGCCCGAAGAATTGCTAAACTTAAGTGGCAGTGGGCAGGCACATTGCTCGCAGAACAGATGGTCGATGGGGCCGAAAGGTTCTGGAGTGGTGACCGTGTACCGGAAGGCATAGCGTTGGAAGGCCTCCCACAAGGTGGTCCGACGACCTTGTGAAGGCCGCAGGAACCCGTTGGATGCGAGAAGCACAGAACTGATCGAAGTGGAGGTTCTTGGGGGAGGCCTATGTCCAGCAGTGGACGTTTTTCGGCTGAAATGATGATGATGATGATGACTCGAGTACCTACATCTTACTGAGTATAAGATTTCAAATAATATAGGCTGGACTTTAAATTCATTGGCAATCTTTCATGAGTTTGATATGGATACAAAGGTAAGATATATATATATATAGATATATATATATATATCAATTATATATTATATATATATATATAATTGATCCTTTGGTTTTTGTTTATACTAAGGTAAGGTATACCTTTAAGTATAGACAAAAACGAAAGCTTCAATTACTATGATACGAATCGAACAAAAAAAGTATCATCTTCACAATCAGCAATTTTTATGTCATAAAAAAGCGTACGTACTCTACTTATGCAAAATGTAAAAAAAAAAAGTTTGCTTTGGACTTTTGGATTCTAAAACTTGTTCATATTTATTTATTAGGTCTAACAACAGTTGTTTACACTTACATAAACAACAACTCAACACTCAACTTATTTATTTATCCACCCCCTGAAATATTTTCAATGAATTCAAAAACAGTCTGTATTGTAGGTTCTACATACAGAAATAGTGCATTGCTGCACAGCATAAAAGTAAATTCTATAAAATAAATAGTATTTTCTAAGAGCAATCGTTGAAATAACAGTCAAATGTCATGATTTCATGAAATAGTCATTAATTAGGGTTATATGAACTTAGAATGTTGTTTTGATGATTGTTATGAATATAATTCTATAAATAAATATTTGATACGGCAGCAAATCATATGATACTGCCCTGCAAATTGCAAAAAACGTAAGAAAATTTGAATTTCGCGGGCTACCCTGACGCTACCGTCTTTTCTTTACGACAAGTGACATCAAAAGAATGGGCAGCAAATAAACTGCAATCTGAATCTGTCTGAAAAGCTTAATCATCGTAGTTATGACATTGATTTAGTAACTGTTCAAAGATACTTTTATTTAAAAAACTATAATATTGCTTGGAAGAGACGTTTTCAGGCTGAAAATAATATCTAATTTACCAAGAAGCTTAACTCCACTTTCCAATTTCAGTCTGCATTGTACCAGGCTAACATAAATTGGTGGTAGCATTCGATAATATAGCGAAAGCGATGCTGTCCCGAAACACTGCTAATAAGCGTGGGACGCCAATGAGCCGATTGATAGCTTCCTCCAGGGAGTAATGTGGCCAATGTAATAGGTTATTTTCCTCGTATCGACAGCTATAAATATTCGTAATACGGTCTTTAATAGCGTATAGGTTTAATCGCGGAAAATGGCCGGTATTATGAGGTGTTGATGGTGGTCGGAACATGGAGGCGAAAAGGTTCACGATTATTGGAACTATTATTATTTATTGAGGTTTTCCATCTGGAATTTCTCCTCAGTAGCAGCCCAGAGACTACATTTGTGCTCGGTAGATGGCAATATAAGCTTTAATAACTAGTTGCTTTAAAAATATAAATAATTTGTCATAATACTTTTTGATGAATAATAGGTAATTGTTTGCTGCACCGTGCGACGTCATCACGTCGGCGCCGGCTGTCGCTGAAAACCAGCGCTGGGGCTCTGTCTTGCACAGGGTCGCAGCATAATGCTGAGCGATAGCCGTTTTGCGTGGATGTGACGCATGTCAACCTTTTCTTATTGTTTTTTTTTTTTGTTTTGTTCTTTTTTGCGTCATGTTTACCGCAAATAAACGTATTTTCTTTCTTTCTTTCTTTCATAAGATGGCAGTCCTTGAAGGTGTAAGAAGAAATGTAAGCAATAGCTAGATATAGCATGGCTAAATACACTATTCCGAAATAATGCCCGTAAGTTAGCCGTAAAGTGGCTTTGATAAAGTAGCATAAAGGCACCTTCAAACGGGCGCGACACGCGAAGAAATCGCGCGCGACACATGGGCACCGCAAGTCGTGCAACGAGCGGGCCTTTATGTCGCGCGCGATTATATCGCGTGTCGCGCCTGTTTGCAGGAGCCTTAATAGGTCTATAGGCCGACCGCTTAACTGAGACGTTGCCTGAGGTGGCTGCGCGGTGCGGGAGGGGTGATAGTTGTCACAAGTAAACGAATCACTGAGCTCTCATACCACGTCACCACATCCCTCCCGCACCACACTGCCACCTCAGGCAACGTCTCCTCTTTAGAATTTGTTAAATTGTTGCATTCGACCTGTTTTTGTCTCTAGATTGCTTAGAGAATTTATATAATATGTTTCTAAGTGGCGAAACCATGGTTTTAAAATACATATAATATTTTGTTATTAAATAGGTGTAAGTGACAGACAGCCAGTGTCAAACTGCCATTATGAGACGGAAGTGAGCAAAATGTTGCAAGGCCGTTATTTAATACAATCACTTCTAATGTAGGTTATTAATTACTGAAATTATTTAGGTTGTGGCATGACCTATACTTATGTTTTGGTGTTTGGTTTTATTCGATCATACACTAAAACATAATGAATAATGATAGATAGTCTCGCATAGTGTCATAGCATTATGCTGAGCGATAACAGTTTTGCGTGGATATTTTCCCCTACTAGCTTTTATTTGTGTTTGTGTTAGCGCAAATAAATGTTTTTCTTTCTTCATAATATTAACAAAAAGTAACGGCCCATTCTGCATTAGGTACCTAACCACCAAATATGTTGTTTTCATATCTGATCTGTTTCATACAAAAAAAAAAAATAGTTACCCAATATAAATCAGAAATAGTAAGTACCTATTTCGCTTTTACGCTTGACACCAAAGTAAAAATTATTCAGGTATTATTATTTAGGTTCACAGAATTCACACCCTGATTTTCAACTTAATTTTAGAAATTATGTCACAAATAAGTTTCTTATTACTAGGAATATCCACGAATTACCTATAGTTTAAAAACTGTGAAAATGAGTCTGCTTGTCTTGTCTCTTTGCTTGCTTACCTACTTCGATTTTAGGTAACTTGTAATCTAAAAAACCGGTCAAATACAAACCGTAGCAATTTGTAGGTATGTAACAAAAAAATTACGGTTTTCGGATTTTTTCCTTTATTTGTGCTACATGACATTGCTTCTTTTAGGTCAACGGGAAGTATCCCATAGGTATTGATTCCGGAACATAAACGCCCGTATCTTTTGATAGCGTTGACTTAGGAGTTTGATTTTTTCACTGCTTCAAGGGATTGCAGGCCCTGAGTATTTGATATTAATTTCAACTTGATAACTCCACGTTCCTGAGAAAAAGGGTCTTGACGGATGGACAGACAGACGGACAAATATCTTAAAAGGCTTACGTTTTTCCTTTTGAGGTAAGGAACCCTAAAAAGTCGAATACCTAAAAATTTATTGCCATCCCGCATGATTTAAAAACAAAAAATGGACTAAAACTGCACGAATGGCTATAGTGTAGATAATGTAGCAAAAAATACTTTTTTATTTCCAGTTTCAACATTTAAAATAAGAACATCTGTATTTTTAGAGTGAACATTCACACACGCATAGGGGCGTACTCAAATAGAGGTGCTACACTATTTTTATGCGATAAAGAACGTTTCAATTAAACATTTCTGAATAAAAAATGCAGTAACAATTTCAATTGCTTTTTTCTGCTGTTATAAATACAAAGCAGCTATCCAGTATATTTAGTTCTCTGATGGTGTGGGCGGTACACAAGTTAGTCTAAACTAATATTATAAAGAGAAAATATTAGATTTTTTTGTATGTTTGTTTATTACGCTTTCACGCTAAAACGGCTGAAAGAATTTAGATGAAATTTGGTACAGACGCCAGCACATCAAGCTACCCGAAACTGTCATATTTTCCCAATCAACTTTGAACCTAATTTCAACTTTAGCGATAAAGTTGAAAATCCATTAAAGAAATTTGACAGATTGTAGTAGCTTGATATGCTGGCGTCTGTACATAGGTAGACCATGAGCTGAAGAAGGACGTAGGTTACTTATCATCCTGGACCGCAGACGAAATCGCGGGCAATAGCTATTTTTATAGAAATCTAGTGACCGACCCCAGCTTTGTACGGTTTTTCCGACTTGACAAGATATCGAGATTTATTTATTATGTGAAAGTTCAACAATAATGTATTAAGAATATACGTACATACACCTCCTGATCTTCCGGAATTAATTCTCTGAATGATGGTAAAAACCGCATCAAAATCCGTTGCGGAGTTTAGATGAACATCACGGACACACAGACAGTCACGAAAAGCGACTTTTATTTTTATTATATACTAGCTTCTGCCCGCGACTTCGTCCGCGTGAAATTTCTTGTTACCTCAACCCACCCCTTTGCATCGCATCACCTGCTGTTCTGACTCCTAAGGGTCATAGCGTGATGTTAGAAACTACAGGCAGGCAGACTGTCTAAAAGAATCTTGTCGGGATTCCACATTGGAATATTTGCGGTGTTTCGTCGAAAATCGAGGAACATGCCTGACGAAATTCGGATAACTCCCGAAGTCCATGATTGAGTAGTCCGAATACGCACGAACATTCCCGATCTCATTGTTCAGACTAGCTGTCTCGGGTGCCCTTTGTGCTGAAGTTGTACGAAACAATATCAGAGGATGGTTGACTGATTTGTGGAATTTAAGAGAATGGTATGAGGAAGAACGGCATTGAGTTTTGTACCAGTAGGTATATTATAACTGATCCACCCTATTACGTAACCCTTCCAAAGTAAATAACCAGAGACATGACTATCCCCGAGGATAAGAAGCAGCATCTTCAGATATGTTGGATGATTACTCTATGGATCAATCTTGGCAATTATAACAATACCTACTTACACCTTTTAACACACGCAATGTGAAATTCAACTGTACCTTGTTTAGTACCAAAGACTATGTAACCACATTATACACACACACTTATTGACAGACACTCGGTCACCATACCAACACCCAATAATAAAAAAATTACCAAAGATAACAACATACTCATAAAAAAAAAGTTGGCAAAGCTACAAACTAAGGCTACAAAATATATGCATCCCTTAAGGCTCTTAAGAATCATAGAATACGGACGTCAATTCTCACATAAGCCTGAAGCCTCACCCAAGCATCCCCATGATAAGATTAGCACGACGAAATCCAATTTTACTTTGTAAAGTCTATTTTGATAATATAGATTGACTTGTTGACAGACATTCGGTCACCATACCAACTCAAAATAATAAAAACTCCACCCTACACACTAAGATAACAACATACTCACAAAAAAAAAAAAACTTGGCAAAGGTACAAATACATCCATCCCTTTCACCGAAACTCATGCGAAATAAAATGGAGAGACCCTTTTGTCCTAGCATTGATTAGTTAGTCACAATACACAATTGAAAGTATCGAGCGGCTCTTAAGATTCATAGTATTGGTATAAGTCGGTACCACGTACGGTATTGACGGGATAGTGAACGAACGACGGCCGGCACGAATCACTTTGATCGACAGCCATGACGAGCGACGGTTTGGTGCCGTTGTCTTTGTACTCAATGGATGTATGTAGGTTTGTTGAGGTGTTTATGGGTGATGTTAACACATATCTGTAATTCGTATGGTGTACATTAGTGTAAAAAAAAACAATCTAATAAAAATAAGAGAGGGGATCGAGGAGGGGGGTGGACAGACCGGAATAACTCTTCTAAATGTAGAGATGACAATAACAAAGGCGAAGCTAAAACAAAAGATGGAACGTTGAAATTAAGTGGTCAGAAGTATAGTTAAGCTGGAGGTGATTTTGGTAAATTGATAATGGTTGACCATAGTCTATGGCTAGGTTAAATTTGGCAAAGAAGCCTAAGCATAAATTACACAGTATACTTGAAATCAGGGGCGGTACCTTCATAGAAGCCGAAAAGCCCGGCTTGCCCTAATAAAATCATAATTCACAACAACAAACTTACTTAAACCTATCAATAAATAAATATACTTATTAAAAAATACCAGTCAATGAACTCGAACACAAACATTAATAACTGAAAATCAGCCAATCCCTCAGTTGGGCGTTTTTTTATACGTTGAAAATCTGTGGGCTTGCCCTAATTTTGACCCCTAGGCACGCCACTGCTTGAAATACATGCATAGCCCGGGAATTCTATCGATCAAACAACAACAAAATCTGAGACATACATTTGACATTCTGCCGAAACGGCCTTGGACAAACAATTTGTGTTCCGGGAAACCATTTCTGTGGTTAACGTAATTACTATAAATTCGTAAAACTTAGGTATATGTAGGTACACCAATCACTATACAACAAGTAAAGCGCGCGTCGCTTCGTGAGAAAAAATATTGTATAACAAGCAGTGGTCGGAATAGGCTCACTCATTTACCTAAACTTCGGAGAACAGAGACAGAAAATGGAGACTTCCTTACGACGACATTTTTTTTCCCGGAATTCGGGAAAAATCTTAAATTAGTTGAAAATAAGCTTTATTTAAGATGTGTTAAGGCTATTTTAAACTAAACTTGCAATTAATAATAAATGTTTGTTTTTTTAGAGCGTCGTCTCCGTCACTTATACCAGTAACAGACAACAGTAACAGTCTGTTTCTAAAGTTCGATGTGTTTTAGTTTGATGATTACTGAAAAATGCTTGCACTGACTGGACAGATAAACTAACCGCACTAATAAAAAATGAAGAGAAAATCAACATTTTTTTTTTAAACTTGGACTATTTTTGCTAAATAAAAGCTACTCCTCGGTAAACAAATATCTAAGTGATAGACTTATAGAGTCATAACTTAAGTACTCGAGACTTAAAATTTTATTTAGGTATTTATTAATTATTATTAAATCTCTCAATAGATACCTATTTATATTTTACTAGCTGCGCCCCGCGATTTCACCTGCGTAAATGTCGAGCCCTTGGGAATATTGGGATAAAAAGTAGCCTATATGTTAATCCAGAGTGTCAGCTACCTCCATATAAAATTTTATCAAAATTGGTCCAGCCGTTTGAGCGTGAAGAAGAAGAACAAACATATAAACACACACACTCACAAACTTTCGCCTTTATAATATTAGTGCTATATTAAAGCTATTCTACACCCTCACATGATTTGTTCAAGATTATGTGTAAAACAGACATTGGCCCCAGAGTTTGTTTCTCCATTTCTTCTCAGGGGTCAGATAGGAAATGTCGACCCCAAGCTTATATTTTTGTGTTATATGATGTGTAAAAGTGTTTCTGAAATCCTATTTTCCATTTTATTTCATTTCGTTTCATTACATTTCACTGCTGAAATGAGCTTGGATTATTATCTGATCATCTCCCAATACTAAGTTTTTTCAACTATGACGTTTGCTAGACTTCCGACTTCGGCCGAATATTAATATGAAATTTTTGGTCGAATAGTTTCTCTTTGCACGCTCAAACGTAGAACTTATGAAATCGTGCATTTAGTTTGAAGTGTGCTAATGCATTAGAAATTGCATCTGCGCTCATAACTTATCTAAGTGAATCTATAATATTGTATGAAACTGGTTATGAAATGGCTGAACTGAAATGATTGATTATGTCACTGATTTCATTCACTTCAAATTTCATTCAAATTCATGCAAACGTGCAAACATTTCCTACTTGTCATGCATTCCCAGTCCAATCTCATCAATATTAAAACCCAATTCTCTTTCGAAAGTGAATTCCGATTTCAATAAAGGCAACTGAACTTAAAGAAGCTCTTCACAGATCTGCGGTCCTAGTACTTTTTAAACAACTGGAAAGTTCTAGTGTGAACGTCGAACGATCCGAACCGATGTCGAGATAGATGGCTTTCGGCTGATTGAGCCCTGGGATAACAGGCGTGTAACAAGCTTAAGTTTAGAACATCGCCGCTAACTGTTTTATCCAACCTCTACTGTGTTATCGTGTGTAATTGGCCTTATTCCTCTTTAGAGATGTTGAAATCCAATTTTGGAGGGTTTTGGCGGAACTGGCTGTCATTTTTTAAGGTTGCTTTTGATGGCTAACTTATCGTTGAAAACTTGTAAGCAGGGACTATTTTCCTGAATTCTAGAAAATCTAACAACTGTAACTGCTCATTGTAAAGAATACAATCTTTAGAAATAGTACCTAATATGGTTTTATTAAAACAAACACACGTCATTTTTCAACGGTAATCAAGGACTTAGCGACTTGTGCACAAAAGCTGTTAATCATAAACTTACATGATTAACTTGGTCCACAAATTCCTTATGAGAGCAAAGTCAGTAAAACGAGATTTTTATGCAACCAACCAGTACCTATTAATATGGAAATAGGATTGTTAATCACAGAAACAATATTTCAAATGTACCTGTGTAGGTTACACTGTTGGTTAATTGCCGTAATTATAATTAGAACATTAAATTAAAACGGTTAATTTCACCAACCCTTTGTTTTGATTCAACGTGGAAAGTATATGCAGTTATTAGACTTTGGTTGGTTTAATTAATTTTATAGTGATTCTATTTTTTAAGTGAAAACTTCTTAAGGCGCGTTTGGCATTTTTTGAGATGGGAAAAAACCATTAAACTCGCGCCACTGTTACCGTAAGCGACACCGCGCGTGTTTTGGTTATGAGTCGATTAAAAAAATACCCGCTCCAGATGTGTTCGGCTGTCCTCGGGATGTGATATGTCAGTGAGTGATGGCAAGGTATTCTGTTTGTGTTTTGTTTTCATTTCTGTCGGTACTCCCGAAGTGCCACTGTTTTTTTTATTGCTGAATGGGAATGCTCTTGACCTCGATCACTCCTGATGGAAAGCGATGGATGAGGTCTATGATGGAGACACAGCAGGCTGCTTGACGCCGGACTCCGGTGGGAGGGTGGTCGCAAACCAGGCAGGCGTTAGCCCTACCACCGCATGGGAAGAATTGGCCAGTCAAATAAGGTGTTGGGTGTGACTATCCAGGACGCGCCGAGCGCTTGGTTCAGTTGAGTAACTGGTGGAACAAACTGCGCTACTAGATTGAGGGTTATAGATCTGTACAACTGCCCTCAAACTTTCTGCCCCCTTATTATGTTCAAATAAGAAAATGTATGGAATGCCAGGTTCACGAAATAATAATACAGGGTAAAGGGACATCGATGCGAAAACTGAAACCATGAATTCGCGAGCAAAGGACCCCAATCACATTTTGAATTGGTCGTCTGGACCCACAGCCCAATTTTATCATTAGTACAGTCGCGGAGTAAAGCCGAATTTTTTTATTTTATTTTATTAAATAGGAACAACAAACAGCTACATTATTAAATTAAATAAATAAAAAAAAATATATGTGAAAATATGTGTAAAATATATATGTGTGTGTGTGTGTGTGTGTAATATGTTTATAAAATATTTCGTCCGTTATTCAAAAAACAATTAGCTGTTCCGTACATTTTGACCGCGTAGGTATCATTTTTTTTGTAGGTACCGACGAAAGGTTTCTTCGCCTATATTTTTGTCTAGAGTCATGTGCTGTGTCCCTGGTGCTGTATACTTTCTTTGTTTAAATAAATGGAAGCAAGATACAAAAAGATTGAAGGAACATGAATGTTTGACCAAATAAAAACTGAGAATCCGATTTACGGTTAAAGATATTTATTTTCTCAAAAGAATTACAATTCACTTATAGAGAAAACATAAATAGGTTTAGAACAATGTTATCTGCCAGTAAGCGTAGATAAAAACAAAAATTACAATAAAACTTCGACACAAACACAACATACATCGTTTTAGCATAATAAGTACAAAATAAATAAATCAGAAGAAGGTAGGTTACACACAAGAAACAAACGATTTTGAGCGATGAGGGTAGGGTGCAATTTAACAGTCGTTGCGTATTTACTAAGGCCTAGGACACGGTGCAGAACATAAGCGATTTATTAAATTGTTTTATGTTTTTTTATTTTTCGGTTAATATTTGTACATTACTTTGTATTTTATTTGTACTTTGTACTTTTTACTTTGTACTTTGTATTTTATATATTTATGCAGACTATCGTTGTTTATTTATTTTTGATTAATTGAAAGGTAGGAAAAGATCTTTTAATATATATTTTTTTAAAGTATTCTTGTAAATGTATGACGATTTGATTTCTTTTATGTCTTTAGGTAGTTTGTTATAGAAATTGGCCCCTTCATACATAATATTCCTTTTTCCATATTTAGTCCTAGGCTGGGTTAAGCAGATGTCATTATATATAGCTTGTCTTGTTAAATTTCATAAGTTTGTGCTTTTTGTAAATATTATCTGAGAATGTATATCTTTAGTTAGAATTTTCCTTACGAGTATGCATGTGTTGTACTTATATATTTGATGGAGATTCATAAGTTTGCCTGGAGCAACAATACTACGAACATTTGCGTAAAGGAAGCTTATTGATTTAGTTTTAGTTGTGATATTTGCATAGTTATTTGTTAGTTCGTATGTAATTGAGTTTCGCTTGGTTACAGGTTTTCCTAAATCACTTAGTTTTTTGACTGTTCTTTAACTATCTTTGGTGTTCCCTTTGAAAATTTTATTATTAAATCTTTCTCTCCGTTATCTTTCCTCTGTTTTAATTCTTCTCTAAGGTTTTTCATGAACTTTTGCTGTTGAGGAGTCTGATCAGAGTAAATTCGCACACCATCTACTTTCAGGTTAGCCTTATTTCGCAGTATAGTCTTCGCAATTTCCTGGGATGAAAAAGATAATTTAAGTGGTCGTGTTTTCTTGCCATCATATTTTCCAACTCGTAACACTTTTACTGCTCCAGGACAATCCGGGTATATAGTGTTTATAATTTTTGCTGCTTCATTCCTTTCTGATTCACGTCTCTCTTCGCTGTTATTTATATGTCTCTCAGGAACACCTACCATAATAATGTTCTTACTACGTTCAGCTCGGTCTTGAAATTCCTCATAGAGATCTTCATAAATAATGTCTTGTGTTACCTGTGCATGTGCTGGTGCTGACGAAACAGATTTTAACTGCTGGACGTCAGTTTGGATGGATATTATTTTTTCTTCGTTTTCTTTAACGGTGTCTGTTAATGTACTAATTTGCGCTTTAAGACTTTTATTTTCTGCTATCAGCTCTTCGTTTGTAATCTTCATGTCTTGCAATGTTTCGTTAATGGAAGAAATATTATCACATATTGTTTTTATATTTTGGTTCTGCTTTGTACAAGAATCCTGTAGTATTCCAACAATCTCTTTCATTATTTCGTTTTTAAATTCAGTGAAATGATTTTCAAAGTCGCTGTCAGGCGATTTTCTCTTCCGGTAAGACACATTTTCTGAGTATAGCTCGTTCGTTTTTGACAAATCAGGCTGAGAAGTACTGGATTCTCCCGAAAATGTTGTTTTCGTCGTAGTAGGATTTTTTGTAGGCGAGCGGAAAGGCTTCATGTTGTTGTTAATAACAATGTTGAAAAAAGAAATGCCAACAAACAATAGCTCCGCTTATCGCTCCGCTTATGTACTGCGTGCACCTTTATATATAACACCACCGCACTCTTTCGCACTTATGTGTCGGTGATTAGCTAATTGCGTACACTTTTGAGCACTTTGAGAAATCAACTGTCTTTATATGGTAATTAAGTTCTAACTTGAACGATCGTATCAAGTATTTATTAAAACAAATCAGTAGGCACGTCCACTCACCACGCTTACTGGCGAAGTAGAGATTTATAAATCGGATTCTCAGTATGCTTTATAAAGCATGTCATCTATAAATACAATTGTGAATACTATACGTTGAAGCAAACTGACCAGAACGAATCCGAACATAAAATATATCTGTCAAAAGAAAATGAATGACACGACTATCCTTGTATTGCAGCAGAATTCATGTAGCCAAATATTCAGTGGAGCCGTATCGACAGTCCATAACATTTTGTCTTATTTAATATTCAAGTCAGATAAATGTATTTGACTTATCTGACTCAGAGCACAGAATAACTAATAGTACTTAGTTCAGAGGAAAATGCGATAAGGCTCCTTCAAACAGGCGCGACACGCGATAAAATCGCGCGCAACACAAAGGCACCGCATGTCGTGCAACGAGCGGTGCCTTTGTGTCGCGCGCGATTCGCGTCGCGCGTCGCGCCTGTTTGCAGGAGCCTTAATTCCCAACTGAGATACAATTTCGAGAAGTTGTGAAATATATAGGTACGTAGTACTTTAAATGAATATGAACTTTGAGGAAGATGTAGTATTTACCTTTCAGTTCATTTACTGAAAGTAACTGAAATAACATAAACATGGGAGAAAAGAGGAAATGATTTCAAGATGGCGCTATGTGGGTATGTAGGTACAGTCAGCAACAAAAGTCGATTAACACTTCAGTATTTTTGATCTTAGCTATTGCGCAAAATATTTGTTCAAAATTGCAGCAGAAGTACAATTTTTAGAATATAAACTCTTAGCTATTATGTGAAAAGCTAAAAACAGTTTATTGAAAAAAAAATTAGTCAATTTAATAACATGTAAAAATTACAGTGTTGATGGAGTTTTGTTGCCGACCGTACTACAAATATTGAAGATAGCAATTTCAAAGTTATAAGATGGGTGAAATGAGTTTGCATTTCCTTGTATATCGAAGACTAGAATTGCGCCCGTGTCTTCGTTCGTGTGGAATTCGTACATTACACTCTTATTTTTTTTAAATCGGATGTGGTTTTAACCCAAATTAAAAAGTACTTTTTTAATTATTCGCATCGCACGCCCACGCTTTTACTTCTTTATCGCTTAGCGTTCTTTCTGACTTTTTACTTTTTGCTCGGCTTCTATGGGTCGTAGCGTAATGTTAAATATACTATAATCTACCTCATGAATTGAGCTATCAAATGAAATTTTAAAATTGACTGGTAGTTCCAGAGATTAATGCGTTCAAACAAAAATAATCTCTTCAGATTTATTGTGTGAATACCAAACACGCAAAAAAAAATTGCATTCTATGCAGACTGCATTTTTTTTGTGTTGTCGTTGTTATTAACTCAACCTAATGCTAGCTTCGAAAATCGCATTTTACTCACAATAAACACAAAAAATGAGGACGTATCTAATAACAAACGTGACACAAGTAATAAACTATAATGCGACCTCAAACCAACCAAAGACTAAGCTGATGAAAGGGTAGCGGTCTCAAACTCATAAAAAAAAAACACGAGAATTCTTCAAAAGGCTAATCAGCTTAAAAGCTTCTCCAGCTTTTGACAGCAAACCTGAATGGGAGCCAAATGACATTAGAGTAAGTCCGTACTTGTTTGTGTACGTCCAAAGCAGTTCCAAGGAAAAACTGTATAGTGACGTAACCGTAACACCATGTATATTCTGCAAATGGAACTTAGTACTTACGAACAAAGTGGAGTGGAGGAAAAAACAACAAACAAAGATTTTGTGATTATCTGGGCAAACATGGGTAAACAAATGTCTGGACTAGAAGAGACCTGCGGCCCCAGATATTTTTTGGGTATGTAGTCTAAGTAAGGTTATGTAAAGTATCACCAAAGAATATTTGCAGATCGTCGACAATTTCTCCTGATAGTTACATAATACAGGGTGGCAGGCATATTGATGCGAAAACTGTAACTATGAATTTAGCACAGCGGTGCTATTCTGTAAAAATCTCACCGTGAAAACTTGGTGAAGTGAGCGTGGAGTGAGCTGTCAATAGTACTTACTAACATAGTATGTAAGATATCTGTTATACTAACCATTCACATTTGTTATTTTATTTTTTGGTACCTACTAACATAGTTTATAAGATTTCCAATATTAACCTCTCTATGGACTTATTTGTCTGAAAATAAACAATTTTTATTTATTTATTTATTTAATAGTGTCAATTCCTGAAAAATAAACAAACTCACTTCACCTATGTTTTCACGGTGAGATTTTTACAGAATCGACCGGCAGATCCACAGATCATATAATCCTAGGCCCATTTATCGAAGAAATTTTTAATCGGTTAAAAATATATCTGCCAATCTGAAAAGTGTTATTGGGATATTCTTAGTTGCCAAGAAGAACTAAAAGCGTTTCCCATTGATCGTCTAAAAGAAATTGCTTTTAGCGACAAGGCTGTCGTTTATATTCTTCTTATTAATTACTAGCAACGCCCCGCGGTTTTACCCGCATAAGTGTCAATCCCGTGGGAATATCGGGATAAAAACTTTTCTATGTCCTTTCCCGGGATTCAAACTATCGCTACACAAAATTTCATCTAAATCGGTTCAGCGGTTTAAGCGTGAAGAGGTAACAGACAGACAGACAGACACACTTTCCCATTTATAATATTAGTATAGATTCAGTCTTACACCATTTCGGCATTAAATCGGCTGTCGGATTTTTCCAAGCAGATTGAATTCAGTGGCCTGGTTCCCTCAAATCTGTATGGTACTTTCCTCAATCTACGTCTTCACATGATTTGACCAAAATTATGTTTGTATTTTAAAAGAGACCCCCTCTGAGTTTGTTTCGGCCTTTCTTCTCAGAGCAGTCAGATAGACGCCGACCAAGTAGATGTATTATAACGTGTTAGGGTTGATTTTTCCAACGCCAGTTATCTATGGAATAATTTTTTATTTTTGACAGTTCTTCCATACAAAAACTGTCAAACGTCAATATCATTCCACGAATAAAAAAATATCTGTCGATTGAAAAATCCTATTTACAAAATAAACAATTTCATTTAACCAATATTTGATTCCTCCATCAAAAAATATGCGACTTCATTTTTATTACCAACAACACCGACCCCCATTTTCGACTAACAAACGACACACTCTATGACTACTGCAGTAGGTACTACATCTTTACTTTCCATTTATTTTCTGGACCGTTCCCACATTCATAGCTTAAACGTGGAATGGGTATCACAAAGAAACGTGACGTGGTTTCCTCAAAGTAGTGGAGCTGCTAGTGGCGCCCTCATGCGGAAAATGACTGGCAGTCTGCAAACCCGGCTACCATCGCACCGCCAACTTTTAATATTCTACTTTCCTTTTAGAAGATTCCTGCTTTCTTTTGTTATTTCAAACGGGCTTAGCTTTTTTAGGTGAGAACGATCGTTTTTTGTTTTGTTTGTGTTTTTTATTTCTGTAGATTGTAGAGCGCTATATTAATCTTGGATCTACTGGCTGTATCTTTTTGCTAATGACACTGCTCAGCTTTACATTTGATGTCATCAACGTAAAAGTTACAAAAGTCCTATTGTCTACCGGGGCCATCGTCCCGGCAAGTCCCTAGAGGATTTCATCCAACTATTACCGCTTGAGATTACCGTGGGAAACAAAGGAGGAGATTAGTGCTTCTGTATGGTTACAATTCGGGATATCGATATTTTATTTGAAACCTTATTAGTAGTGGCACCTACCTGTAGTGGTACCTTATTGGTAGTAGTAGTGGTATTATTCGAAGACGTGACATTTACCAACCCACATTGGGCCCGCATGGTGGATTACGGCCACTCTCACCGAGAGAAAGCCTGTGTCTCACCAGAGGGAACATTATAGACTAATTACACAAAAACACTATAAAAAGAAAAATACATGAAATAAAAGAGCACAAAGGGACTGCTTGTTTCAGTCTGAGAGAGTGTACTACATGCGAACTACGTATCACCCTGACGTCACGCAAAGTCCTGCATTGCGCAAGCAGAGTTTACCTCGCAACTTGCATATATACCACGTCCTGGCATCAATCCTCGAGCAGTAGCCCATCAGACACGACACCCGTCTGGTCGGAGGATCCTCCCATTTCTACGGAGCATGAGTGAACTTTATACTCTGCCGGTCGATTCTGTAAAAATCTCACCGTGAAAACATAGGTGATGTGAGTTTGTTTTTGCTAGGAATTGACACTACCGACAGCTCACTCCACGCTCGAAGTGAGCGTGGAGTGAGCTGTCGGTATTGTCAACCTAAGTTTTCACGGTGAGATGGTTACAGAATCGCACTGCTATTCCTCATGGTATATAGTCGTATGTATCGCGTATTGCAAATCCATTGGTGGATTCTATTCAACTTAAAATTACTTCGCTATTAATACGAAGAGCCTTCTAAGATGAGACATAAACAGCTATACGCATATACTTCCTAGCTGTGTATATATACTTTTGTAGCATCCCACTCGTCCATTATCTAGTAATGTTATCCCCATTATTGGTACACAAGATATTGAAAGGGAAACCTGATACTATTACACGTTGGTAAGTAAACATGTTATTGTTTGAGGTAGGATAAGGCTGGGGAGACAAATAAGATCGTAAGCATAATCAGACAAGCTAAACTTGCCTTTATTAGAAATTGGGACACGTTTGAAGAGTGGATGTCGGTTTTATGAAGAAAACCTGTGGCCAAAAGGTTGATAGTCATTCTGATTATTGTCGGAGGTAGGTACAGTATTTTTATCTCATGGAGCGACGCGCGCTTTATTTGTGGTGACCAAGTGTACAAATACGCTGTGGATGTGTGCGTGAAGACGAGTAGCTTCAGCACATAACACACATGCACACACAATTTCGACTTCGCCATTGTCTCGGATGGTACCGAGAGCTCTTGCGCTTATACACACATTCATAAGGTACACTTGTTAGCAGTTTACCACAAGATGTGAGATAAAAATATTAAGTACATGGCAAGATGCATGCTTACACCAAAAAGGAGAAGATAGAGCTGTCTGAAATACACAAACAAAATTGAACTGAACTGTTAACAATGTTTCTTTCTGTGAAAAAAATATATCAAGGTGGCGAAGGCTGCAAGATTATGATTCTTTTGTTCCTCCCATTTACCTTCATATTGTCAGGATTCAACGAGGTGGAATAGCAATACTTGGACACCTCAGACCAAATAAAAAATCAAGACAGAGGGCTGGCAACAGTAAAGTGAAGGCGGTTTCGTAAACATGTGTGCGGTGAGGTGTAGTATAACAGACTGGTATAGAACCTTAGAATACCTTGAAAATGGTAAATGTTATACCTCTTAGCAATGATATAATTAAATTCTTTTCAATGAAAGAAACCTTTCATGACTTCTTAATTTTCTCGGCGTGATAAGTATTCAAATTCAAATAATTTATTTTATCTGCACAAACAATGGCATCACGTTAATTTAGATATGCCTAAAAACTATGTGACACTAGTTTATTAGAGACTGCACTAGAAATACCTGTATAGCAGATCACCAGGGTTCCACCACACGGTGTGTGAACATAATCAGTTATTTAGTAAATGTGAAGGTCATAATATAAAAATCAAATATTAAACAGGTTTAAGGGTATGTTTCTATAAGATCAGAACGGCTCGTGCTTTAGTCATTATTTTTAGCCAGTAAGGTTCATAGTAAAATGGTACCTAAGAAGAAAAATTATCGTCACTCTTTTGACTTTATTTGAACTTTACAATGAAAAACAGTCGTCCTTCACAAAAGTATCAAAACCGTTGATATAGTCGAAGAGCCTAAATTCTCCGTCACCAAGACACTCCGATTCCTTTGTCTCTCTACCGTCTTGAACAGTGTTATTATGACGGGAACTCAACGGAACGGAAATTTTGCGAAACGCCATGTTCACGACAATATTAAATATCTTCGAAACGTGTATAAAATTGACGTGCGCAAATTTCTTTGATACAAAAGCTTTCAGATAACGAGGCAGAGTGAAAGGAATTTACAGTAAAGGCCCCTACAAACAGGCGCGACACGCGATATAATCGCGCGCGACACAAAGGCACCGCTCGTTGCGCGACATGCCTTTGTGTCGCGTGTCTTGTCGCGCCTGTTTGTAGGAGCCTTAATTGAGTTTGAAAGTTAGAATTTTCCATGTATGTTGGGGTTCTGTTTAGAACAATAAAATTTAGGTACCTATAATATGGTGTGTTCTGACAGATGCTTATTTACTTTGTCATTTTTTCTTGGATGAATTTACGTTAGATGCCACTAAAAGCTACGGTTTCCTATATTGTGTTCGCGATTTACTTGGCAAACATGTAAACAAATATGAGTTATTGGAAAAATAACTTTAATTCTTACACTATAAAGTTCAGTTTACGCTAAGATTTCAAACATTTTTAAGACTTTTTAAATAATCCTTGTCACTCTGAAATCAACTTAATTACTACTGAAATAAAGATGATATTAATTGTTTAATTTGAAATAACATAAATTGTAAACGTAAATTTAAATAAAGGTCTATTTAAATTTACGATTCCAATTTATGTTACTTATATTTCAAGTTAGAAGAACGGTGACCCCCATATGCGGCGGTCTTGGTCCAAATACAGAGCGTTTTTTTGACGTGGTGTGTCAAGTCTCATCTTTCGTGGCACGCATTGTATAATAGCGTATCTTTATTGACAAAGGTTCTTTGTCCTAGTCTAATCTGAGAGGCGTAATTTTAACCGTTCTTATTACTGGTTAATCCTCTTTATACGCTTGTTTGTTTTTGGTACTAAATACATTTATAGCAATATTCATAGCCAGTTATTCATTATTATGCAAGACAAACAACACAAACGATAAAACATATTTGTCTCCGTCACACATATTATTTAATGCTTTACGCAATAAGAGACAATGCGGACTCTTTACCCCGCTAGTGTAAACACCAGGCGGGGTAAAGGCTCCTGCAAACAGGCGCGACGCGCGACGCGAATCGCGCGCGACGCAAAGGCACCGCTCGTTGCGCGACGAGCGGTGCCTTTGTGTCGCGTGTCGCGTCGCGCCTGTGTGTACGAGCCTTAAAGAGTCCGCATTGTCTAAACCATTGTCTGTCATTGTCTTGTTGTCAACCTAAAGGTTGTAGCTGCGGCCAAGGGAAGGGAAGCGATGACGTCACTCCCCGCATCCACCGGCCATGCCGCACCGTGCCAAAGCCGCGGACATTCCGACTGTCCGCCACCAATTATTGTATTGCCAGACCCTGAACTGTGCTGTACGACCTTTTAGAACGAGCTATACAATGTGCAGTCATGAGCATAGGTATGTATACACTTGGCTTTATTCAAAGACGATTTTCTCCTTTAGTTTGAATGAAATTTTATGTTATTACGAACAACGTATTTTCGACTAGGTTTGTGTAGTGTAGTATTTCAACGTTGCATTCGTTATTTTACGAAAAAATCGGAATTGAATGTGGCCAAGTGTTGACATATTAGTGCTCGTGACTGTACGAGTTATATGACCTTTTCGAATGGGGTGTTTCATTTGTCGCTATTTGTCTAGCAGGCTCACTGAAACGGGTTCGGGTTGTGTTTTATTTTTGCAATGCATTGGGAAAATAAAGAGTGCATGGGGAAAATAAATACTGAAATGGATTGTAGGTTTAAACATGGACGCCGGCAAGTTTATTTTCAGGGGGGTGCATCTTCAGCTCAACGGAGCAGGCTCGATCATACAATTCACCTATGATGTAGTGGATGTTAGGTTATCCATATATACAAGGAGTTACTTTGTCGACTTAGGTCGATTAGATTTTCGGAAATAGGAGTTCGGTACTTTCTTGACTAATGCAAGAAAAGAGAAACAAACTATGTTGGGGTTGGCTTCCAGTCATACTTAATATAGCTCTATACTATTATTTTACATGGAGCGTAGGCAGTCGCTGCACGTATTTGGGATGTTAGACTTTTGGGCTTCAGATGACCCGTAACGACTGTCAAAGATTCACGAACAGCCGGGACCCACGGCTAAGATGCTTTTCGAGGCACAGAGGGGGTCTTGGTATGTAAAGATGGACACCCATCTACGGATCAACCGCGGCAAGCGTAAATTAACCTGATCGATCGACACGTGCGGCTATACTAGGCACAAGCCTAAGCCTGGGTATCGTATTACCCAGTAACTGGGTTGTGGAGGTCAGATAGGCAGTCGCTCCATGTAAAATATACTGGTATTAAGCTGCATCGGTTAGACTGGAAGCCGACCCCAACATAGTTGGGAAAAAGCTAGGCAGATGATGGTAGCCACAAGCCTAAATTCGTGGGCAATTACATGGGCCCATATCTATTTTTAGCTGCCTGCATCCGGTTAGACTGGAAACTGACCCAACAAATTCGGGAAGGCTAAGTAGATGATGATGATGATCTGTTCCTACCCACCATGGAAAGATGTCTGTTAGTCTGTGGTCCCAGTAAATGCACTTTGGTAATAAGATCTCGGAGTAAATTGCGGTGTGAAGTAGGTAATAAGGTCGCCGCTGCAATTCACTGGGCGAGATGAGAATCCTTGGGCTGAATTAAAAGACATTATTTTGTTACTTACGTTGGCGCGATGGCGTAGCATGTAAAAGGATTACTATTTCTACAATCCGTTCCAAAAATGTAAACAAATGTATCAGAAAACGTACTTGTGGAAGTGTGGATGCCAATTTGTGTAAAGGCTCCTTCAAACAGGCGCGACACGACACGCGACACAAAGGCACCGCAAGTCGCGCAACGAGCGGTGCCTTAAGACTCGTACACACAGGCGCGACGCGACACGCGACACAAAGACACCGCTCGTTGCGCGACTTGCGGTGCCATTATGTCGCGTGTCGCGTCGCGCCTGTGTGTACGAGCCTGTGTCGCGCGCGATTCGCGTTGCGCGTCTCGCCTGTTTGTAGGAGCCTTAATGCCACTTACAAGCTCAGGGCTTTGATTTGATTATGAGGATTGTTAAACCCAAAATTTTAATATTAAATCACCTAAAAGATATTTTTCATTTGACAACTAAGTCAAATAATATTATAACCTCAATTTTCTTTGATGTATTTTCAATTTAATGTATTCAACCACTTTTATCCATTCGGCGAATCACTACATTTCCTTTTATTCATACGTAAATGCGTGTGAAATGAAGCATGGCTATTAGATATTTATGAACGGTTCTAATAAATGACTTGCAAAAATTATTCCAGGAAAGTTAATTAAAAACATATAAACCAAAGAAAATATTCTAATTTCATTGACCGTAGCTTCCACGAGCGGTGATATTTAAATGTATGTACCGTCTGGCGCACCCTGTGCACTGAACTTGCTATTTTTAATGACGGCTTTAGCACTAGAAATACAGCAATGTTTTCATTCGCAAAAATACGAAAAAGGACGTAAAAAAACCTTACGTTACCTATAAAATTCTCTCTTGAACTGATATTGCGCCTCTACTGTCACGTCATTCATAGTCTCTGTAAACACGTCAGTTGTCGCGTGTTTACTTCAAGCTTTGATCCTCAATCACTGCCAACGTGAGTAATCTGTAGCTGTACGTATCAGCCTTTGGATTGTAACATGTAGAAGCTCAGGTTATCTGTACAGACGTAAACAAGACGTGAATTTATGTACTTATGTGTGTAAGCAAGGTCAATAGAGAAATAGGAAAAGTGCATTGTCATCCTGCCATTCTTTTGAACACGTGTCCCGTTGACAGCTAAGTAGGGTTTTTTGTTCTTAATTAGGTAGTATGATCCGTGGTGACCCAGTCATTGAACCAAAAACTTTAACCAATAACCTAGAACCAAAAATTCGCAGACATGTGACATCTACCAACCCGCACTGGGCCCGTGTGGTGGATTTCGGCCCACTGCTTCTTACCGAGAGGAGGCCTGTGACCCAACAGTGGAAAAAGAATAGGCTGATTACACTAATTAGGTAGTGTCTGGTTGAAGTAGTATAATATTGATAACTGCTGAAGTTACGAGACAAAAACTGCAGTTATTTTGTGGTATATACCCATTGTTTTTATTTCTGTTTAGCTAGCGTTCTCTTTATCGTGTTGCAGCATTGTTGCAGAGACAACTAGAGTAATACCGAAACACATAAATAAAACGTCAGCTCGGCTCGTCAGCCGTCTCTACAAACACGTCACACGTTTGTTTTTTCTCTATTTAGAGACAGAGCATGTAATCTGTGCTAAATTAGACAGAACATAAAGTTACACGTAACTGGTTGCGTGTAATTTTTTGACAGACTTTTTAACGTTACGTTAGTTTAGGTAACAAGAGAAAAAGTATCCTAGTGTCATATAAATTGCTTTCATAAATAATAACGCACAGTATAAAATGCAAGTTCGTCACTATCTGAATAGTGCATCTATCACGTTTGTCGTGTAACACGTCACTCATGTCATCTTTACTATGAGTTGCTTTGCTCTAAGAAATGTAACAGACAGTTGATTGATAGTTACCTCTACAGTTATATGTCTTCTTCTTCTTCTCTTCGTTTAATGGCTTTTGCGGGCATTGAAAATACTAATTTCGCGCACAACTTTTTCTTACTTTCATGCTTATCAAAGTGCTATATGGATAGTATTTTCGATTTGAAAATCGTTCAAATTAACGTTACGTTTAGGTCACGCGTTCATGGCAGGGCCTTCGCGTACTTAGTTGTAAAGTTTGGTTTTTTAATATTTATCAGCATGAGTCACGACAATGTCCATAAATCATATTTTTATATTGACTATTCTAGAAGTCGAAAGAATACCTACAATAAGTCTTTTTCTCATCTTAAAAAATGGCGGACTTCTACACAAACTGACATCCCCTTTTAAACCATTTTAGGGGATGAACCTTTAAAAATCCTTCCTTAAACTTTACTCACCTGCGTTGTATAAATTCTTATGCAAAATTTCAAGTTTCTAGACCCAGCGCGAGCGGTTGATGCTGTACACATTGTCTGTCAGTAAATTTACCGAACTACTAATAATTATCTTTCTATTTAAGGGGACTACATGACCTAAAGCGCGGTCACTGTCGGACTGCATAGAAAAAAGAAAGAGAAGGGCGATGACACAACGCTGGTAATTTATTGTTTGGACTAAAAATAAAACACTAGTGCTTTAGTATGCTTGTAGAATAATATGACAAAAATCAGAATTATTGCATGTTTATTAGTATGGTTTTTAATCGATAAAAGGAACTTTTAGAGGTATCTTAGTGATTTTGTTCTATAAATAAATAAATAACAGATTAATACATCTGCAAGTTTCTCCTCACACAAAGTAGAAAAATCTAGAATTGACTTACATAGTACTGGACAAATTTTAACACGAATAAAAAAACAAAATTGATCATGCCTAGGCCACCTTCTTACCATTGTAGATTTTTTATAGATTTATTGAGGGTAGCCTGCTTTACCTAAAGGAAGGCTTCCTTTCCACTTTCCAGTAAGTAGTCCCTTCTTTCGAGAAAGGACATGTCCCATGGGAAACAATAGCGCCTCTGACGCCTGCAACCTTTTCGGCTGATCTTCGGAAGATCATGGCTTTCATATATGTACTTAGTGAATACCAACTGTAATTTGTAAACTATCAATATAAGGTAAATATGGTAAGGAAAAACCTGGGCCGTTTTGTATTGATTATGCAACAAGATTGAACCCAGCTGTAAGTTTTTATTGAGTATCACAATTTGCAAAACATATTTTGCACTCTGATAATTTTGTACAGGAAAAAAATTTAACCAGTGCGCAAACTGTAAATTTAGCATATGATTCTAGACCCACCAGTGCACAGCGTAGAAATTTTACGTCGGTTATATAAAAAAATAGTTGTTACATATATTTTGACCGAGTAGGTATTATACCGTACTTCTTCTTATTTTTCTTTACATTAAACAGCAGATTTTTTTTTGATAACCCACGAAAAATATCTTCGCGGGGGAACAACAGACAGACACGAAAATCGACTTTAATTCATTAAAATACGTATAGAATTCATGGTATTCGAACACGAAAGTCTATTTACACAAAACAGCTGATCAACATCAAAAAAACACGTCATGACGCAATACCCACCACGTCAACAAAACATATTGACGTCACATCAAGTCACCCTATTGTATATTTTTTTTAAACCCTACGTCACAACTCAGTGTCGGGTCATACCGGTGACACAGTTACTGTGGGTGCTTGCTGAATATTTTATCTATGGTGCCAGTTCACTACGTCACGTCTCCTTCACCTGAAAGCCTAGAATTGTCGCTGACACTATAAATAAGTGTTTAGGCCTTCGGTATATCTATGTGTATGTGTGTACTAGGAATTGGATGTTGTTTTTGCTACTAATGATGATAATGCTGAAGTGGGTTTTCTTGTAACTGCTGATAAATTGATAAAATGTCCCTGTAGCTGGACCTCTGGTGTCCTTTAAGTGAAAACTACTCAGATACCTTGAAGATAGGAACGCAAAGAATTCATAGCATATTTTCAGTAGTTTTTTTTTTTTCACTTAAATAAATATCAACTTTATTAAAGTGTAAATTAAATTAACTTCAGAATGAGAAGTATTATTCAGATTGAAGCTGGTGAAGTGCAGATCTAAATATCTGGAAATCAGGGGAGCAGGCTTTTACTCAACAGTGGGCTGTGGGATGGAAACAAAGGAAAATTATTTTACAAATATAATAATAGCTTTGTTCCATTTCAAAGGAATTGGTGTTAAGTGGCATAGGGATGTTGTCCCTATCGATTTGTTTTCTACTTATTTAATAAAATTGTTGCACATTTTACTTTTCATAGAATTGAATAATAATGACCTGCACGATCTTTACCGAGAACCTAAACAATATTTGTTAATAACGTCATTTTGTACCGAAATAATTAATATAATATTTTTCAAATATTTTTTTAGACGAGTTTGTACCTACTTAGTATTTTTTTCAGAATCATTAATTTATAACAACTTGTTTTACCAACCAATTAAAATTGTTGAATAGTTAGTTGTATAATAATATAATATTGTATACATATCGACCGTAGCAATTAACATAGTCGTATGTGAAAAATAGCTACTTTTTACTGCAGTGCGATTCTGCATGTCGATTCTGTAAAAATCTCACCGTGAATACTTGCGTGGAGTGAGCTGTCAGTGTCATCCTACTGATGCTAGGGATTGACCAAGCAAACATTTACAATCATAATCGATTTTAATAATATTTTTTAATGCTAATCCTATTGATATTTTTATATAATTCAAAGCTAGTATTTTAGTGGTCAAAACATTAATATTTTGTGGGGTTTTACTTACAATAAAATTGCAAAACAGAAGCGCAGTCAGAATCTCAACCTTGTTTTTTTTTTTTCTTTTTCCCTAGACTAGTAAGTCCTTATACACTGTGACTTTTTAGTCGTCTTACAAAAGAGGTCCACTCAATGTATCCGGTATAAAACACCTCTAGGCGCGATTATTATTTTTTTATCATTAATTGAGATAATAGGTACGAAGAAAAATAAATAATACATTAGAAATATGAAACACCCTGTTAAAAATGTTTACGTATCAAACTGTAGAGTATACCTACCCAGCGCACGAGTCGAGCAGATCATTCCATCTCCATTTTCTATGAGACAAAATATCGCAAGCCAATCTAGCATAGTCCACGTGGACTGTCATCCAATCAGATTGTCTAACGCTATCCTTTGACAAGTGCCGGCGCGCGCGACGCCCCGCCCTTTTTACTTAAAAATAGGTGAAGGTCACTCTTACTCAGTTGCGTCCGAACAACGGAAGCGGAAGTGTGCGCGCGCGCGCTACCCGGTGTCAAGCGTTGTACGCGATCGATTTTAGTGAAACGAGGAATGAACCTACTTAGTAATGAGTGAAGTGTAGTGTAGTACAATTAAAACAGCAAATAATTGCTGCTTTTGATATTGTGAAACAAGACAGAGTGACTTTAAATAAATTAAAAGACAACATTCAAAAACGTGCTCGTTTGTGCATCGAACAAAGTGGTAGGCAATTTGAACAGTTGCTACAATTCAGGTAAAGTCTACTTACCTACTTAATACATGTAAATAAAAAGTGATCAGTTGTAAATACGAAATTAGTAATTAGTGTAAATAATTCAGTTGATTCCCATTCTTTAAATACGCCGGAAACAATTTACATACCACTAATTTCAATAACTATCTTTTTGATTGTTAGGTAGGTATTTATCAGGTTAGAGATAGAAATTCTGGATTTATTTATGTAAGTAGGATGTGCCTAAGGAACATGACTCAAATTTCTATCTTCAATAGGATCGAACAAAGACAAATTGATCAGTTATTGAAATCGGCCGTATGTGTGTTACCTAAATCGAACGTTTTTTTTTTTATTAATCTGCACTTACTTGGTACCTACGTAGCTTACATCACTTTGTTTCGGTTTTGCGAGTATTACGAACAATGTTTCTGACGGTCCTAAGCCCGCAAAAGTATGAAGGAAGAATTGGAATTAAGTGGCTTTAATTAACAAACTGCTACATACTTACTGAGAACATTAAGATTGCAATAGTAAGAAATCTATTTTGCGCTAGGGTTGAATGAACTGTGTTAAAGATGCCGCGCCGCGCCCCGCGCCGCTCCATTGATACCTACAAGGCTCGTACCGCGCTCGCAACAGGGTGTTTCTAACTACGCCTTGCGTCATAATAATGAATGATATTTTTATTTTTAAATTATTCAAATCTTATAAATACCAATTTTTTTAATTATGAACGTTTACTAGTCATTGGATACATGAACTGGGCTGCCGTTGTAAGACGACTAAAAAGTCACGGTGTATAGTCAGACAGCGCCAGCGCGGCGCCTAACGCGCTTGCGCGGCGTGAAATATGGCTCATTCCGAATTAAGTCATCATCGCACACAGCGCTCACATAAATAATTTGCGTAAACGTATTCTCTATGACACAATGACCGAAACCGGTTTGAACTGTCAAAATACCACGCTTGACAACCGTACGGCGTGGTAAGATTATGCGGGGAATAATAGATAAATACCATACAGCTAGGGTTACCATATGACAGGCGTTTGCCGCATTTGACAGGCATTTTAAGGTTTAGACAGGCGTGCGGCCGGCATTGGTCTGAGACAGGCATTTTTAAATTTCGCGTCCGCGCACGCATCGCGGTTGCATAAATGCAAGCGCGTGGGCGCGAAATTCATGAAAATCTGCCAGTTTGTGTTCTCTATTTTGGCACACTATGCGAACGTAGAACGTACGTTTTCTCTCGTCAACGCCCAGTGAAGTAAAGAAAGAAAGACAGCTTTTGCTTTAGACAGGCATTTTTCTGAAAATTCAGGCATTTTCGGTATCATAGACAGGCATCCCTCTATTTACATATGGTAACCCTACATACAGCAGAATAATTGGGGTCAAGGTGTAAGCACGCTGTAGTCGATTACAGTGCAATTCGGAATGTACCATATATCACTCCACTCGAATCTCGTAACCATGGCAACATCACCTCGGCATCAACAACACCTCCACCAGCCGCGTTTTGATTGACGAATACCTCGTCTTTTTCTACTTTAGAGTTACACATTTTGAAAATCGCTCAACGAAAACTTTGCTTAATCTGCCCCTTGGCAGACTCTAAGGCAGGGTCGCCATGGTGTATTATATTAATTATTAATATTATTACCATAATTTCCTAATGTTCTTATACATGACGCCTTACAAGTTAAATATGTAAAAACAAATCTCTAATGTGATGAGTGACTAACGCGCAAGCGCGGCGTGATCTTATCACTTCACCTTCACTCCACCCGATTCACGACATTTAGTGTCGTGAATCGGGTGAAGTGATCACGCCACACAAACTACGTGGGATTACATTCTATGGTCCGTCAACTAGGCATCCGTTAGCACTCGATGACTTGACACACTCGGTTATCTCTTCTAATTCAATAGTTTTGGGTTAATAACAACGCTGAACATCGTCGCAGTCTTTACTAGACTCGATCTACAATTGCTCATAATAACCAAACAATGTCGATGCGTATTTTCATCAGTCTAGCTGTCATAAACGTGAATGTTTTAATTTTATTTACTGTTCGTGCGTGACGCGCTCGCGCCTCAGTCTATATAAGGACTTAATAGACTAGAGAAAAAAGAAAAAAAAACAGGATTGAGATTCTGACTGCGCTTCTGTTTTGCAATTTTATTGCAAGTAAAACCCCACAAAATATTAATGTTTTGACCACTAAAATACTAGCTTTGAATTATATAAAAATATCAAGGATTAGGCTAAAAAAATATTATTAAAATCTCTTTTATGATTGTAAATGTATGCTTGGTCAATCCCTAGTATCTGGTAAGATGACACTGACAGTTCACTCCACGCTCACTTCACCTAAGTTTTCACGGTGAGATGGTTACAGAATCGCACTGCTGTAACCATCTCACCGTGAAAACTTAGGTGAAGTGAGCGTGGAGTGAGCTGTCGATAGAGTCAATTCCTAGCAAAAACAAACTCACATCACCTAAGTTTTCACGGTGAGATTCTTACAGAATCGACCGGTTTCACCCTAATTGTGTAACACACTTTCCATTGTATCCATTGCTTCACATAAATAAATCTTTTTAATGAAAAATTTAGTTATTAAAATTTTAATTAAAAAAAATCCAATTCGCACTAAGCGTTTTCAAATGTCCTTTATAATGCGCACAGCAAAAGAGTGGAACTCTCTACCTGCGTTTGTGTTTCCGAGTGCATACAACCCGAATCTCTTCAAAGTAAGAGTGAACAGGCTTCTTCTGGGTAAGCTCACTCCATCGTAGACTTTGTCTCTGTCATCTCTGATCTAGACTAGAGTCAAGAGCAAACCCATTCCAAATTTAAAAAAAAAATTGTCTGCTCAACAACGTAAATCGTTATGAATGTTGTAGAACTGTCACAATGAAAACCATTCCTACTGTTAGTGTGTTACAGAATCACCCCTCTGCCGTGTTAATAAATTAAAATAATTTTACGAATTATGAAAATATAATTAAAATTGATATGAAACATTTGAATGTAAAAGTTTTCTAAAAAAACTTAATCATATCATGGAAAAACTCAACATTTATAAAAACTTAGATCTAAAACTAGCCAATAGACGCTCACAGACAGGCTCGGTTAGAACTTTGTCGTAGCAACTGCAACATTTCAACAACAAATTAGATTGTCAACTTGCCCTATAAAACCACGGATCAAACTCCACTCGAAGTAACAACTAAAACTAAAAAAACTGCTAGCAACAGTTGAATCTAAACCAACTTCGAGCTTTGATTAAACCAACTTCTGTACATCGCATAGAAAAGGCAAGCAAGCAATCTGTACAGGCCATTCTGAGCCGTCCCACCATGTTGTTGAGGTTATAATTGCGTGGACAAAAGTTTCAGCTAGGTTGGAACATGGTAGGCCTATTTCAACTTGTGAATAAATTTTCAAATATCGTTCAGCGTTCTGTGTGGAACAGAGAACTGGTATAATTGACTGTGTGTTTGTCGCTCTGTGTTAGTTAGGTCGAGTTCCGGTTCCGGATATGGAACACATGATTCTATTGTTTTGGAGATTGTGTTAGATAGACATTGTTTGAGTACAGGTGTTATTTAGAGCTGCCAATTAACGTGGCAGTAAAGGTTTTCAGGGTGTTGAAGAAAGGTTTTCGAAAATACACCCCAACCGATTTTACTGGTTCTTAAATACACCTATGAGGTACCTTAAAAAAGGTCCATAGTTGAATATACCAATTAAGGGTAGGGCTTATTAAGTTTATTGTTAACTAACCTCTGCCCGCGGTTTCGCCCGCGTGGATGTCGGAAATTATGCCACGGGAACTTGCTATCGGGATTCGGGACATAAAGTAGCTTATGTACTTCCTCAGGATTCCATCTGAACGGATTTCAATAAAATGGCAAGAAAAATGGTTTAGGCGTGGAAAGGTAACATAAAGACAAAGTTACTTTCGAATCTATTTATACAACGTGTTTTTTTTGATATCCCATAACTCTATGGGGTCATTGTACTAATCATTATGAACAACTTTTACTAAGGGACCAAACCTGAAATCGCGAAAAAAAAATCAACCATTCCCTACATTTTGACGAGTTATGCGAACATAAATGTAGGAAACAGCTGATCTTTTTTTCGCCATTTTAAGTTTTGGTCCCTTAGTAAAAGTTGTTCATAATGATGAGTACAATGACCCCATAGATTTATGGGATATCAAAAAAAACACGTTGTATAAAAGAAAGTCGGGTTAGTTACACCATATATAAAACTCAAGAACCACTGGACCGATTTTTATGATCTTTGGTTTGTTGGATTTGTCTCCGCCCCGAATAGCAGTATAACTATTAAAAGTATTAAAACATGGGGAAAATTCACAAAAAAAAATAAAATCTCATACATATTGTATGGATCGGCTTTTTGATTCTGGGGCGGTAAGAATTTTGCCGGATCAGCTAGTTTTTAATATAAGTAGGTATGGATAGGTACCTATTATCATAGTGTCCATCCATATATCAGGAGGTATGAGGAACAGGGTGTAAAGTTCACTGATACTCTAATAGAAGAGGGAGGATCCTCCGACTAGACGGGTGTTGTGTCTGGCGGGCAACTGCACGATGTTACATGTCGGGCCGTTGTATCTATGTTCTATGCTAGTTGCGCGGTAAACTCTGCTTGCGAGATGCAGGATTTTGCGTGACGTCAGTATGACGCGTTGTTCGCTGTGGCGTTGTAGATAGTATCTACGTCAGTAAAGTGCAGGTATACATATGTAGCGGTATCTACTAGATACCGCTACATATGTATACCTGCACTTTTGTTTAAGGAACTAATGACGCTGCTATTAACGTGATATAAAAAAACACCATTAACTCGAAAAAAAGAGGAAAAAGATAGGCAAAACACTCTCAAAATTAAATGCAAGTATCCAAGTAAGTACTATGGCGAGGGAGGGGCTAAACTTACTTTGTTGCTTAGTAGAATTCTGACCCCGATTGTTAGGTATTGACTTAGAAAGCTAGACGTGAAAACCGAGGTTGGTAACCTTTATTGAAGGTAATTGACTTCCATAACTTGCATGCTAAAGTTACATAACAACGATGCACGATGCAAGGAAAAACGTACCTACTCTTCGCATATGAAACAATGAAATCACTGCATAAGCGAGATGCTGACAAAAATAAAAACCTCTCCACAATCAATCTGCCTAGCATTATCGCTACATTGTTGGGGTCAGCTTCCAGTGTAACCGAATGCAGCTTAGTACCAGTATATTACATGGAGTGACTGCCTATCTGACCTCCACAACCTAGTTACTGGGTAACACGATACCCCTTGGTAAGACTGGTGTCAGACTTTTGGGCATCTGTGTCATCAATGCATATTAGCAGCGCAACACGACGCCGACAACGTTACGTGTATAGTCATAGTTTTAAGGTTTTTAATATGTATTAGTTTATTATTGTATATTAAGATTATTTTGTGTATTTTATCTATGGGCCTTAGTTGCCTGATAATAAAATTATTATTATTATTTGATGGTTATACCCATCCTCAAACCGATAGCGACAAGCGTAGCTTAACCGTCGATCGCCCCGTGCGGCTGTTATTATTTAGCCGAGCCCCTCAAAACCTGAAAACCTCTCTACAATTAAACATAATTATCGCCTTAATCCAGTCCAGAAATTCCTTTAACAAAAAAATAACAACAAAAAATGTTGGTCGTCCATTCGTTTCGCGACAAAGGGGTTGCAAAGCCCCGTCAGTCCTCTATCTCATTAATCATTCCCTTTTGCAAATCCTTTTAGTTGACGTCGACCTTTCATAACTGAGGATCGGGTAAGCGGCTTACAATACGGTTGCCATTGTTGTTTTGTATTTTGTTAATAACTCCTTTAACCGTTTAGAGTGAAGGGTTAGAACGTGAGGACGAGGAATCCCGTAGATAACTGTGGTTAGGAATGCGATGAAGGAAATATCATCGAGTTCAGTTAGAGTGTGAGTGAGAGAGTCAAAAATTACTCTTAATATTTATAACGGCATTAGGTATTGGATAAAGTCATTGAACAAGGCAGGTAAAGCCTGATTTATACGAAACAATTTAATTGCGTGTGGCATAAGTAAGTTGAAGCAACAATGCAAGTTGCACCGTCTAAACGGTGTTTAGACCCAACCTTATATCACCCACATTTACTTGCTACTCGTATCTGTTGCAAATCTAAAACAGCTATTGCTACGATTATATTTAAGCGTGTAATATTATGTGTTCGTAAGATAGAATATAATTTTCTCTGGGTCTTCTACTGCCTCCCTGAAACTCTCAAAAGTCTCAAATGCCTACGTTAATCGCTCACGTTGAGAACCATGGTTTAGACGATGCAAGTCATTTGGCGCTTCAATTTAAGTTACAGCGGTGCTATTCTGTAAAAATCTCACCGTGAAAACTTAGGTGAAGTGAGCGTGGAGTGAGCTGTCAATAGTGTCAATTCCAAGCAAAAACAAACTCACTTCACCTTAATTTTCACGGTGAGATTTTTACAGAAACGCGGTGCTGGGATGGTACTTGCATCGTGTAAATGGGGCTTTAGAAGGAAGAAGACTGAAAAGATCTTCAAAAATAATCTGAATGAATTTTTCTTGCCGGCGCGGCGGCGGTGAGATGGGTGGACGACATTGTTGCCATCGTGGACAAAACCTCCATCAGGGTGGCACAGGAGCGTAGGGATAGGACAGAAAACTGAGGTCTATGCCCAGCAGTCGGTGACGTTGGGCTGTGGAAGTTGATGATGATGAAGTGAAAGCCGAACCGAATTGCCCTAACTATCAAATTGTATTATGCTAGGGCGTATAACCCATCAGCCTTCAAAACAAGAGTAAAGAAAGAAAATACATTTATTTAGCACAGACTAAAAGACACACAATACACCAATGATGTATAAAACTATAGATACGTTGTCCGCACTCTAAAATGGCAACATGAAATGAAGCCAATTGGCCACATTGCGCTCAGTCACGCACCAACCTGTCGCGTGACGCGATGCTATGTTTGTTTTTAATTTATATCGTCTATGTGAAAACCTGTGCAAAACATAAAGAAAATATGCCGTCGTGTGTTTTCAGAGGATGTAAAAATTATACCCCAAAAGTTAAAGACAAAAATGTGTCATTTCACGCGTAAGTTTACAAAACTAGATTATTTTATTTTGTACGACGCTGCGTCTAATGGCGGCCGGCGCATGAAGTGACTCTGATAGCTACGTCACTCATGCGCTCGACCAATGAGCATGTAATTTGACTATTACTTATCCTGTGACGTAACTGAAGATCTTATTTATCTCCCTCTAGCAACAGACATCCCGCCGTACGGTGTCATATTTTCTTTCCCTTTCTTTACGCGTATAAGTAGTTATCTAGTATTTTCGCCGTTTTTAAGCGCCGAGATGTTGGTTGATAACGTGTCTATATACAGTATGTTAACTAACAGAGGGCGTTCCCGTTAACCCGCAATAGTATAGCATCCATACATGCTAAAAAAAATATTACCATTCGAAAATAAAATGTTTTTATTTTTTTTATATTAAAATATTCACTAAAAATCGTAAATTGATACTCTATTTATTTAATTAATTCTAATTTATTTAATTAAATAAATTCCGACATTGCTGTCCTTCAAGTACGCGTGTACAAAGTGTTTCTTTAACGTATCAATTTACGATTTTTAGTGAATATTTTAATATAAAAAAAAATAAAAACATTTTATTTTCGAATGGTAATATTTTTTTTAGCATGTATGGATGCTATATTATTGCGGGTTAACGGGAACGCCCTCTGTTAGTTAACATACTGTATAATACGTCATTGCAATACACTAGATACTCGTACATACATCAGATAGCAACAAATAAAAATCAAATAGAAAGTGTAAAGTCCAATTTAAGAAATTAGCAGGAAAGTGTGCCTCACGGCTGTACCAAAGAGGCCAAGTTCAGCAAAAATGCCAGACAACTAGTGCCTGACGCTGGTTTTCAACTGGACCTGATGTGTGAGGTGAGGATAGAATAGATAGAGTGAATAGGCATCGTCTCAGATCGCTCGTTTCATCATAGACCTCATCCATCGCTGTCCACCAGGCGAGATCGTGGTCAAGAGCTGGCCCATTTTGCAATAAAATAAAATATAAAAACCGGGCAAGAGCGAGTTGGACTTACGCACCTAGGGTTCCGTACCATCATATGTTTTTGAATTTTCATCGGCGAGGCCTATATTCGTCAGAGAATTTTTTCAGCGCCAGCTCTTGACCGATAATGGAAGTAATGTAACTTTTGATGATGATTTCTGAAAAAGTGTGCTATTAGGAGACTTCGTTTTATTTTCCTGTAGTCTTTACATAAACTTCTATCACATAGAATAATTTCAGATTTTTCTCTTTGCAAACTTCGGAGATAAGAGGGAACGGTTAATTATTTTTTTACCTTTTTCATCAAAAGTCGAAAACTGTGCGGCTTAAAAAAAAAGGAAAAAATGTTTGAGAATGAGCAAACTGCGCTCTTTCATATAATTTCCCACATGCCCTAGTAGTCCCACTTTGAATTTTTTAGATCCCTTTTAGTCCGTGTTGCAAAAAATATACATATATTTTTATTTCTTTCTTATTTGAAAAATAGTTGGGCCAACGTCATCTAAAACTATTTCAAATTTCAAGTTGATAGCATTAGTAGTTCTTGAGATATTCAGCTGTGACACACAGACAGACAGACAGAGTCTCACCATTCGTTTTACCATTTTGGTACGGAACCCTAAAAAGGGCTTGAGAAAGAGTGCCCTGCTGCCATAGGCCGAGAGCTCAACGATTTCCAACCTACTTGATCACTGACACCAAAACAAACGTTATCTAGTTCAATGACTGGCCTCACCACCAATGTTTTCATAGCCCCAAAACACAACCAACTTTAACAATCAAGTATTTAAGTAAGTAAAACTATTTCTATGTTCGACACCGATTTCTTTGCTATTATTCATTCATCATACCCTTAATGGGAGTCATTTGGCTCGTATGAGTAACTCTTATTATGTTTTTATCCAACTCTGTGATTATATTGCAATTACAGTTACAATTACAGTTTGTACGAGGTTTTATGAAGTTTTAATGCGATCGCTTTTTGTTTGTTGTCGTGACCTTTGCAATGCAGTGTGACGACATTTATCAAACCCTGTTCTGATAATTTTTTTACGGTATCACTAAAGGGAATTAGTAACATATTCCGTATCATCTATATTATGGACGTTCACTTTCTCCAACAATTATAGTTTGAATAATATTATTAAATTGTATAAGATTATTAAAATGTATAATTGAAAAATTATCAACGAAAATTAATGATTAATTAATTATTAATTAATTAAATTACCTATAAGTAACCTCAACTGTAAAATGAAAAACATAATTCAAATAATCAAATTATGCACTCAATTAGTAAGTAGTTCTATAAATTCATTGTCATCCACAGGTATGTTTTGTTTCCATTTGTCACATTCTCAACAGATACTTTTGGAACATACTTGAAAAAGGCTTCTTTTCGTAATTGTCTTTTTCAGTTGTCTAGCCAAAATACACAATACATACAAAACTTGTAAGAGTTAGGACAAACAACAAATAACCTGATGAAGATAATCGAAGGAGATAATGGACCCTGTTATGGATGAACATAATATTGTGGCGACCAATCCTAAGTAAAATGGGAAACTAGAGAATATTCGATGCATAACTTATTTATCTGAATAGTAAGTAAGTATAAAGCATAGCAAAGTTCAACGTTTCAGAAATACTGAAACCACACACAGTAATATGTATTGCTTTTTACACTTATAAGCAGTTCCGTTTAAAATATTGAACGGACTCCACTCTATATACATATAAAGACAGCCTTCACTACCATAACAAGGAAGATTAATTAGTTGCATGTGTTTCGGTAATATTAGACGTTTATACATGTATGAGTAAACAGTCGCTAATCACTACTTTTTTTTAAGCAACATTTTTTAATCAAAGGGGTTATTGCTCACTGTATTATGGTTTTAAAGTAGGTACAAACAAAGTGTTTTGTACAAACCTACTTACAAAATTTTTTTTTCAGCATGGGTAACCATCAAATTACCCCTCCCGCTCTGGGTGGAGCGGAAGGGAGTGTCAGACTCTTACTGCTTCCGACCCTTATGTGGGACTTGGGATATGTTTACCTATCGTATTTGAATTTACCGGATCGTTCATTTCATTCATTTATCATGTAATGACTACTACTCTAATTCAAACCAAGTAGCCATAAAAACGACAACATGAAGCCCATGCAGCCATTCCCAGCTTCCCAGGGAAATGAATGAACTGTCATGAAACCCGCACGGAAATTAATCAGAAAATAAAATTGCAAAAAGTCAACAGTAGTTTCCACTGCAGCGTATGAGCTAAATTCTACTTATGTGTTGCTACTTAATATAGTTGCATTTGTATGAAAACTCAAGCAACGTTCCCACAAGGGGATCGCAATCAACGCAGCAAGAAAACTAGCAATTTAATTAGTTTCCTGTTCTTGGATTCTGTCTGTTCAAACCCTTAGCGCAGTAGTACACACAATAACATAGAAATTGGCTAGATTATGTGGTTTAAACGACGATTGGATTGCAGAGGTCAAGTTATCATTAACATTCTTCTTCTTCGGCCTCGCCTTTTCCCGTTACGCGGAGTCGGCTTTTCCAATGCGGCAATTTTTCGGTCTTGTGCGTCAC
Organism: Luperina testacea; assembly: GCA_927399505.1. Taxonomy (NCBI): domain Eukaryota; kingdom Metazoa; phylum Arthropoda; class Insecta; order Lepidoptera; family Noctuidae; genus Luperina; species Luperina testacea. Next base: position 5,831,030 of record OV656774.1, read on the forward strand.
CTGCCGTAAGTCCCATCCCCCTCATGTTCTTTTGACCCTTCGTGGTTTGAGGTCTTCCTCTCCTCAGCACTGAGCAGTAGATATTGACAGAAGATATTTGTACGCAATATCTTTTCGTCTCACATGCCGCAGTATCTCAAGGCGAAAGTCTTTGACCAGTGCATGTTTCAATCAGTGATGACTTATGGCATTGAAACGTGGTCGCTCACAATGGGCCCTATTAGAAGGTCAAAAGTCGCCCAAAGGGCAATGAAAAGGGCTATGCTTGGAGTTTCCCTATGTGATCGCATCATAAATGAAGATATCCGAAGGAGAACCAAGGTAAGCGATATATCCCGAAGAATTTCAGAACTTAAGTGGGTAGCGCACATTGCTCGCGGAACAGATGACGATAGGACCGAAAGGTTCTGAAGTGGCGAGCGCATACCAGAAGACGTAGTGTTGGAGGGCCTCCGACAAGGTGGGCTGATCTTGTGTGTGATCTTGTGAAGGCTGCAGTAATCACAGAACCGGTCGAAGTGGCGGTGCAGTGGTCGTATTTCGGCTAAAATGATGATGACTAAATAGTATTTGCAGTTGGTCTGTGGTTGTGATGCAGGAACCTGCTTCAACCAACAGCAGTCATTCAAAAAAGTTTCTGTAAAGATAAGTAGAATTCACTTTAAGGCTGATTTAAGAACTTAGGTACAGTGTATTGCTGGTAAATTCAAAGCTTCTGAAGACCACAAATGGCCAGGTAAGCCTGTTTTTTATTTTATTATATATTATGAAAAAAAAAAATAATAATCGCTTTTATTATTTTGAAAAAGGTTATAGCGATATTCGACTAACTTATAAACACTCATCAACTGGAAGCGGACATAAAGTAAAGAAAAACAATACACTTCACTCAGCTAAGTCACCTACAACCAAATCTAACAAACTATGCCATACTAGGACACCGGCTCCCATTGTCCATCTCCTTTGTGTTGGTGCTATTGAACAACCGTGTCACTGCGATTTCCAAACCAAATCCATTATGTTGTATACGGTCCAGGCGTTTTCATTGCCCCTGTTTGGTACTTTCAGTGAAGTAATGCTTTTCTAGCTCGCGTTGCATAACCACTTCTATCCGAAATCTACGAAGAGAAGACACAACACTTTCAACACTTTTCAGAACTTTTCTTGAATTTTGACATCGCATTGCAGAAATCATTCTACAATATTTTGTTTTGCGTTTCTTCTGTTTCTACGATGGCCATGGTACTCTTACTGGATACTTAGAAAACCCCATTAGAAGTGTATATTTTGATCATTTTGTTTTGAAAGCAAATGGTCTTTTGGAGGTATTGTATTTCGCCCATAAACTTCTATCGCATTTTCTTCTTCAGAAAGCAAAGTTTTTCTTGGCTAGATTCGGGTCTTTCTTTATTCACCTTTGAATAAACAACAGTTAGGTATATTAGTCGGGTATCTGATTTTTAGCCTTGACAATAGCAATTGTTAATAGTAGGTCAATCTAATACAGTGCAGCTGAGCTTGATTCGGATCCAAAACAATGTCCTCGCAGTAAGAATAGATGATCTAGCTCTCTTTTTTGGCTAATATTAATCACTATAATAATGATTGCGTTAGTCAAAGATATTATTGAAACTGATAACAAGAGATATCTTTCTGTACGGTCCAAATCTCAGCTTTGGAGAAGTTAATCTCCATCGCGTAGGGAAACTTCTGTGATTATTGGGATTGGCTCGATTTTGAACAGTAGTTACGGGCAGTTTAATCCATTTTGATCATTGTGTTCCTTTGAAGATTTTAACTAATTCGTATCAGGCAAACAGGATTTGGGATGTTCGTGATGATGATACCAGCGAAAGAGTTATGATGCGAGAAGATTGGAACTTTGGCTGTAATCACTTGCGGTTTGACGATGGACCGCTAAAAATGGGGAGGCCTTTGATGATCAGCAAATTAAATGGGCTGCATAATAAATGCTGCATAAACAATGACTACCAATTTTTTAATTTTAGAAACATTGTTTAAGAACACGTAATTTAACAGTCAATTTAGCAGCTAAAAATTACAAGAGAAAATCATTCAACTAACATTAAACACCCAAATGTATCAATGTCACTACCTATAAACGATCAGTGCGAACACCTAATAAATTGCCGCGTTCCCGCATAATAATACCATACTAAGCCATATTTAAGACGAATGGAGCTTTCTTCAGCATGTGATTATTGGCAACACTGAGGTTCTTATCTGGAAACGGATTGTTATCGACACCTGGCACTTCATGAAGCTTTAATCTATGTATCTGTGTGTCTGAGAGAAACAAGAATATCTTATTAGTTAACTAGCTTTTGCCTGCGGCTTCGCGTGGACACAGACGTGGATGTCGGAAAATATTCCACGAAACGTAGGTACTACCAGATTTAAAAGTACCCTATGTGATAAGCCAGGTTATAAACTGTGTGCCGAATTTTATCCAAATTCGGTCAACCGTTTTTGCGCCAATCTGGAAAGTACAACCAAACAAACACAAACAAACAAAAATTCTAAAAACTCTATTTTTGTCATAGGACTCCATTACTATTTTATTATATCTTATACGTTCATTCTCAAAAGCCACGTCACTGTTGACAATAATACGAGTCCTGTGGTAAGTTTAAGAAATCGAGTATAAATGAAACTTTGTGTGACGCTGCGGTATAGGTACCGCAGAGCTGTCGAGACAGGCGAAATAAAAAGAGAGATGAATGGTCCTGACTGGCCCTAGATCAAATTCTTGGATCGAAGAGGAAATCGTTACTGAAAAGATAAAAGAAACAGTCTCGATCAATTATAAACCTAGTTTGCGTAGTTATATTAGGTATTGCCTCCTTACTAATAAACGTATTATATTATAGCGTCTGTATAGTTACACAACGCTTTGTTTTCTTCTTTCGAAGGTCAAATTACTGACGACTGAAAGAGATAAATCGGTTTGTAACTATTCATCTGATATGATACGTTTATTAGTAAGGAGGTAAGGCTTTTACAGCACAATTGAATTAAAATTCCCTACATTGATCTGGTAGTCGTAGGCGGAGTTATAAAATTTGATTGTTAGAAGGATTTGATCCCTAGACATTCGCGCTTTTCGTTAGACAGTTTTATAGTACAGACCGCTCAGGGTCATATAATACCCCGGAAAATGCTGACTGAAACTGGCTAGATGGACTGATGACCTTAAGAAAGTGGCTGAGACAGACTAGATGCGGAAAGCGGAGGACAGGGTGTTGTGGCCCAGCCTGGGAGAGTCCTATGCCCAGCAGTGGACTTCGATAGCCTGAGTTCATTGATTGATTGAAATTGGTAGGTAGCTTTCGATTTCTAAGAGACCTATTCCATCAGTAGTAGGAATAAAATAAAGGATAGGGATAAAATTTCAAAGAGCTGTGGATTTTGTGATAAATAAATAAATAAATAAACCGACAAGTCCTAGCACCAAAAATTCGAAGATATGTGACATCTACCAACCAGCACTGGGCTTGGTGGTGGACTACGGCCCACTCCCTCTCACCCACAGGTGGCCCGTGTCCCAGCAGTGGGAATATTATAGGTTTATTATATCATATATGCTGATAATCTCTATCTAATCATGATCTAACCCTTTGCCTTACGAAGGTGACAGAAATGGCGGTTATGTTACAAGTTGTGCCTCTTTACATAATCGTCCTTTTCTCTTTTCCTGGGCTGGTCTTTTATTTTATTACCCTCCTTATACAGGTATATTTTAATAAACGCATGGATAACAACACCATATACGAGACCATAGATTTCATAAACAATTTACGAGCGTTTGATTGCCATGCTGTTTATGAGTCATAATTTTATTCTTGTGTATGAGCACGTTCTGTAACATTATTACACCCAGTAGCCAAGCCATTATTCAACCAATTTATAGCCTGACATCCTCACAGTTTCAATGTTAATACAGCGCCAACGTTTATCGTATCAAATCTCTGCAGGCATGAAAAAACCTTCAGAGGAATGTTGCCGCAATTTTCTGAATGATTTCACCTCAGCTGAGTCACGCAAACATTTCGCCACAATATGTGGTGCCTACATACGTGTGTATTTGCCATTACCAAGGGCAACCTCCGACCTTAAACCAAGAACTCACCTTATCAAAACAACGACATTTTTAACAGTCAACCACGTCTACACTAAAGGAAGACACTACGGGCAGCTAACATTACCGCAACACTCACAGTAACAGCTCAATTGACAGGTTAAGACAACACACACGATTTTAACACTTCAGGGCATTATTTTTATTGATGAAAATGGTATTCGGCGTACGCTATGGGTCCGTGGGCGACCGGCAGCGAGCGCGCTAGCCGGCGCGCCGCCTTACTTTAACTGAAATACGCGCTCGCGAACTGTTTTTTGCGCAGGCGTAGTACAACGCAAGATCGGCCGAAATTCACCCTTACTCACCTCCATGGAACGGTTAAACCACCTATTTTCCACCAAAGAGAAACGCACTTTATATTTATAGCAGAGAGTTGGATTTAGATTGCTCAGAAATTTGCCGTTGATCCGTTCTGAATAGGTCGCTGCGTGTGCCGCACTGCACACGATGGTAATTAAATATGTGTTTGACAATAGTATCGAGGCTCCGACGGCTGTGCTCTCCTGATGACGTCAATGGTCCAAACGCTCATTGGAGAGCATTCACGTAGAAACCGTTTTGCGAGAGATTGCGAGCGTCCCGCTCAAAGAAAAAAAAAAAAAATGGCGGTGATTTGCATTTTAAATTGGAATAAGCTTTTCAATTTAAATATTCGGTTTTAATTTCTTCTGTATTCCGGTTTCCATGTAATATGGAATTGGGTGAATCAGCAACTTATTTGGTAGTCATTATTCAGTTGAATAATGGGGTGGGCCAAATGTGGTTAATATGGGCTTATAAAGGGTTAAGAATTACTCTGTTCGTTATCGATGGGGAATGGGGTGCCGTGGCAGTTTGTCACTCACTAGCACAACTATTTAATGTGAATCAGTTAGCCTTATGATTGATGAATAGTACCTAATCGCTAAACTTATTAATAATCGTGGGGTTTTTGAGCTCATTAAGAAACCATTGAACCAAAAACAAAACATTTTTTTTAAATTCTGAACCCTGTTTTAGGTTCCATAGCTGGAGTAAAGTTGCTTACGTCACAAAAAATACGTCATATCTGTAAGTCTAGTCAATTTTGCAGCGTTACTCAGCGGACTACAGCTGCCAGTGTAAACATAGAGATAGGTAGATACACGAGCTCGACGTATTCTGACAGTGCAGCTGTAACGTTAGCTTTGCTAACTGCGACTAACAAGCCTGTTAGTCTGTTTGTAACTAACAGTAGTATTAGAAACTAAAGCTGTATATACTGGTCAGTAAAGGTTCAGGAACTTCTTTTTCTATATATGAAACATGTTGGGGTGTTTTCTCGTCGTTGACCATCTTCACATACCAAGACCCCGTGCTTCGGAAGAAACGTTAAGCTGTTGGTCCCGGCTATGTGACAGCCGTTACGGGTCGTCAGTAGCCCGAAAGTCTGACAACCAGTCTTACCAAGGGGCATCGTATTACCCAGTAACTGGGTTGTGAAGGTCAGATAGGCAGTCGCTCCATGTAAAATACTGGTATTCAGGTGCGCCCGGTTAGACTGGAAGCAACATAGTAGGGAAAAGGCTTGGCGGATAATGATATTACGTTTCTAAACCCAGGGCCGTCTTAACCATGTTGGGCGCCAGGGTGCGAAAATCAGCTTGCACCCCCCTTGACAACAAAAAGAAATTAAACTTAATATTTGTTCCATTTTTAAGATGATTTCCATAAATTTTTTCCAAGGGATTTTTTCGAGGCGGTGACGTGCGGTTACAGCGCTGGAGCGTTGCGGTTATAATGAGTGATTAGTAATGACCTGAAGGCCAATTCTCGTAATTTAAAACGTTCAAAATCTAGTCGCAGTCTCATCTCGGCGACAAGCAAATGTCAAAAACTTGTCAAAATGTAGGGAAATTAGACGTATTTTTTGACAGATTGAGACTGAGATCAGACTGTGAACGTTGTTAAAATTAGTAGAATTGCCCCTCTGATCGGCTTGCGCCCTCTAAGACCTTGCGCCTGAGTGCCGCGCACCCCTTGCACCCCCGGGTAAAGACGGCCCTGTCTAAACCTACAACTTTTCCCTAAGAGTAAGTATTAAAATTACAAATTTCACATTACATCACTCCGTTACCTGAACAGTTATCAAGCGTAGGCAGCTAGGCGTAAAAACTTAGGTGTTCTGACGTTTCACCGCTGCCCTATGAATCATCGACGCCCACTCAGCTTTGTTGGCATTTACCCGCAAATGTAACGTTGTTTACCCACATTAAATGTTCATGCTACGAGGGAACGTTTTGTAAACTGAGTTTGTTATAAAGTTTACAATTCATTCATATTCATTCATTCACTGACAACGTACAGTCTAAGAAGAAATTAATAGAAGGAAGAATGGCACAAAAGTTCCTTATGCAACGTGCCACTACAATGGCGTTATTAATTTAACACAAGTGTAGGGCTAAGGGCCTGTGCACACAACGTTTTTTAAACGCGCCGTTGACGCGCGTTTTAGAAACGTGCGTCGACGGCGCGCTTTTATCCTACAGAAGGGCTACGCCTACAGGCTGCGTCTTACTCGCGTGCGTATCGCGTCTGTATCGCTACAAACGCGCATCGCCGGCGCGTTTTAAAAAACGTGGTGTGCGCAGGCCCTAATGACCAGTAATCATAAAGTTTATAACAACATAAAATAATTCGTAATTTGAAAACTACCGCCTGCGCTATTCGCCGACATAGGGCATCTCTCTCTTTTCTTCAATTTGTCTACTCTTTGCACGTTATTTGTTTTAATTTCATTGATGCGATGTTATGATCCGTGACCACTGCAAATGAACCGTGCGCTACAATACAGTTTTTTATGTACTGGTTGCTCCAAGAAGCTATTTAGAAAATTATAAATAAATAATAACTTAAGTATAATGAAATTAAAATGCATACTAATATTATAAATTCGAAAGTAACTCTGTCTGTCTGTATGTTAAGTACCTTTTCACGTATAAACCACTGAACGGATTTTGATAAAATTTGGTAGAGAGATAGATTGCATCCCGGGGAAGGACATATGATAGTTTTTATCGATATACCTCGCGGGCGAAGCCGCGGGCGGAAGCTAGTATGTTCATAAAATGAGTAATAAACGTGTGTTAATTATTGTCGCCATTTAAGTGCTACGCTGTATATTGAAAGTGAGCACTGAATTAGTTAGGGTATTTGAAAATTCATCGCCAATGGGTGTTAAAAAGCGATGAAAGATTGTATGGAAGTTGTGAAGACGACAAAAGAAAATCTAATTCACAACTTTCTAAGTTCTACGATCGCTCATACACAGAGACTATTTCAGTTTGTTTATTTGCATTGTAGTGTGTTAAGTATAGAGATATGTGTAGAGTAAGTAGAGTAAGCATTAATACTGTATTAGTTCTAAGCTTCAGTCGGAATAAACCACTGGTAACGCTTACACGTGTTTTGTTTGTCTTCCCGCAACCCACACACTTCATGGCGACCCTGCCATGCGCGAGCGACGCGGTGTAGGTTTCCTACCTACGTCGCCGGGTATCGCGTAGCGGGCGAATTGTGCAAGTAAGCGGATTCCTGTGTGCCTCGTTGCTCTGTATTAGAACTTTTAGAATATCGGTAATATAAAATGAATAAAACGTCGGGAACATTGCTGAATGTTCAAGCAAGTCACGTATATCGACTCAAACATGGGAAAGTCATATTCGAAAACCGAGGATAAGGAGGTAATAATATCACAGAATGCATCGGGAGGAAAACCTGCAGGAAAGACAGAAGAAAACGGAAATTCGCAAATCCCATAACTGACATCAGTGTACAGTGAATAGTGGAGAAAGTGTAAATATCACGTATAGTGTTTCGTAAATAAAAGTGAAAAATAAATAAGGGTGCAGCATCAAATAAGGATATAATAGAAACTTTAGTGAAACGGATTCAAAACCATTAATGAACAATAAGTATAATAATGTGTTAGTTATAATATTGTTAACCTTTTAATACTGTGTTACTTACAGGAAATTAGGCCTTGACTGATTATATCGGAAGCTCACATGGGTGTATATAAAACCATAAGCAATTCATGGATCTACCTAGGTATAACTTTTAAAATGGACTTTAAAAATGTAAGTATATAATTTAATTTCGATTTATATGGAAAAGGATCTAGAAATAATTTTAAGTGTATTATTAGATATCCAAGTCAATTTGAGGAAGTTAGGACCAATTAGACGGTTACACTATAAAGACAAGGTTAAACAAAAGATAAGGAAAGCTAAAGAGTTACATTAATTGTATAAAACTATTATTAGAACATTTTCCGAGCAAAAAAGCTCCTTAGAATTAGCTGAGTATATTTACGATGTATTAAAAGAGAAGATAGATTTAATTTACAAAAGGATTTTGTCATACAATTTACAAGACCAAGCAGAAACAAGCTCTTCAAACATGGAGAAGTTCGACTTGAAAACTGCAACATCCTTAATACCAGTTATGGATGGTTCAGAAGGTACAATTGAAAAAATCATAGACGCTGTAGAGTTATATAACAGTTGTCTCAAGGACCCAGATCAGACAGAAATGCTAATTTCTTTTGTTTTAAAAACAAGATTATCTAAAACTGCTAAGTTAAAATTAAAATGCGAATATGACGACGTCGCGAGCCTTATACACGATATAAAAACTTATTTACTCACAAAAAAATCCGCCAATTCTATACTTTGCCAATTAAATAATTTGAGTCAAAATAATATGTCCATCAGCGAATATGGAAACAAATTATCAGAATTATTTATAGACCTCACTATTGCCCAAGCTGACGGTAATGAAAAGGCAAGCGAGATACTGAGACCAATAAATGAGAAACTCGCAATTAAAAGATTCTCTGACGGATTAAGATATAGACGCTTAAGCACTATCATTTCAGCACGAAACTACTCGGAGCTGAAAGATGCGGTGCGTGCAGCAGAGGACGAGGAGCTGGGCCAGCCCTCAACCTCTAACGGTATTTTCAGCGCGAGGGGTAAGTCAAACAACAGGTTTAATAATCAAAATAATTTCAATAGAGGATCTCGAAATAATTATAATAATCAAGGTCATCGTTACCGTGGAAATTACAGTACAGGACAATACTATAATAACAATAGTAATTATCGACATAGGTTTAATGGTAATCCTCGTGGTGGATATTTTACACGCGGAAGAGGAAATCATTATTCAAACTCTGGAAATAACCATAATCCTTCTAGATATTATCGTGGTAGGGGTACCCGAGACAGAAATAGTCAACGAAGAATGTATCCAGCTCAGGTAAGCGGAGACCCCCAATCAGAGAATGAAAAAACAGAAAAACCAGAGAACACAAATCAGTTTTTTCGTTCCTAAATGCTACAACATTTTAACATGTAACAAAAATGTTAGGTACGCACATTTAAACATGAACAATACCAGGCGTTCATGGCTACTTGACACCGGCGCGTCGATTTCCGCTGTTTCTAAGAAGGTGTTATCGGAACGCATTCCTTTGTATGTGGACAACATTGTAATAAATGGTATTGGTGGCAAAACTTATTCGGATGGCTATGTTAACCTTAAATTACGTACTCAACATGGTAGTTTTAATCACAAATTTTACTTGTTCAATGAATTACCGTGTAAATCTGACGGAATTCTCGGATTAGACTTTTTATCGAAATTTAATTCACATATCAACTTGGAAAATAATACATTGACTCTATATAACGAATGCGAAGATATAATACCACTTTATGCGTCACCAACTATATCATATAGTTACTTGACTATTCCTGCACGAAGTGAATCCATACATTACATACCACTAATAAATAATAAGGTAAATAATGATTGCGTTGTATTGCCAAAACAATTACAAGAAGATTTATTTTTAGCAGCGTTAATAGTAAAGCCAGTAAATAACGTTATCCCCATTAAGTTATTAAATACTAAAGAAGAATCAATTACTATTCCTACTTTTCAACCTGAGATACACTCATTAAACGATTACCAAATATGTCAGTTTAACCTCTCGAATGTCTTATGTTACACAGTGCAACTTAAGAACAATTAACTTCTATTGTCTAAATTAATCAAACATGCGACGGGTGAATGTAAGTCAACCGCAGAGAGAGCAGATACCTTGTTAACATTACTAAAATTAGATCACCTACATCCTGCAGAGCGTGAAACGATAAAAGCAATATGTACTAAGTACAATGATATCTTTTATCTACCGGGTGACAAGCTCACAACTACTAAATCATATAAACATGATATTTATTTAAAACCAAACGCTAGTCCCGTTTATACAAAACCATATAGGTTGCCACATAATCAAAAACCAGAAATAAACAGACAAATTAAACAAATGTTACAAGATGATATTATAGAAGAAGCACAAAGCGAATGGTCTAGCCCTATATTACTCGTGCCAAAAAAGTCAAATGACGACAGTAAAAAATGGAGGTTAGTAATAGACTACCGTAAATTAAATGATGTTATACAGGATGACAAATTTCCCTTACCAAATATCGTAGATATTTTAGAATCACTTTCAGGTGCGGTTTATTTTACCCATCTAGATCTTAGTCAATCATATTACCAAGTGACCTTGAACCCAGAGTCACGAAAACTTACTGCTTTTACAACCAATACTGGACAATACCAGATGAAACGGATGCCAATGGGTCTAAAAACCAGCCCAAGTTCTTTTTCAAGGGTAATGACTATTGCCATGTCAGGTTTAACATATGAAAAATGTTTTGTATACCTCGACGACCTTGTAATTTTTGGACGAAATCTTGAAAGTCATAATAAAAATTTAATAGATGTTTTTGAAAGGCTTAGAAAAGTAAATCTAAAATTAAATCCCAACAAGTGTAATTTCATGAAAAAGGAATTATTATATTTAGGACACACAGTTTCAGCAGAAGGAATTAGTCCGGATAAAGCAAAGATAAAAGTAGTAGAAAATTACCCAACACCAAAAAGCACAGAAGAAGTAAAACGCTTTGTCGCATTTTGTAACTATTATAGGAAGTTTATAAAGAACTTCGCAGAAATAACTATTCCTTTAAATACATTATGTCGTAAAGATGTCCCCTTTATATGGTCTGACCAATGCGAAAATTCGTTTAAAATACTAAAAAGAGCGTTAATATCACCCCCCGTTTTACAGTACCCAGACTTTTCAGACGCAAACGAGTTCATTTTACAAACTGATGCATCTGGAATAGCTGTAGGAGCAGTACTTTGTAATAAAGACATGCGACCAGTCGCATATGCAAGTCGACCGTTAAATAAAGCTGAAAGAAATTACCCAACTATACAGAAGGAGTTACTTGCGATAGTATGGGGAGTAAAGTATTTTAGGCCATATCTTTTAGGAAAAAAGTTTACAATAATGACAGACCACAAACCACTACTATATTTGTTTGGAATGAAAGATCCATCAAGCAGATTAATAAAGTTTCGGTTAACATTAGAAGAATACGATTTTAACGTAATATACATAAAAGGAAAAGAAAACGCCGTAGCAGACGCTTTGTCTAGAATCTCAATTAATTCCGATGAATTAAAACGTATTAATGATAAAATAATTAATGTAATGACTAGAGCACAGAAAAAGAAATTAGAAGAAATAAATGACGGAAGTGACCCCCCAATCACCAATAATAACACAGACTATCGGCCTGATCAACCGAGAATCGTGGAATTATTGCGGATGCCGGGCGATGCAGTAGAAATCACTTTAATAGAAGGAAAAGAATTAAATAAGATTAGAAAACAAGGGAGCATAGATGTAGAAACCGAGTGTTTTGCATTTTCCCAAAATAAGAAAACAATATATATTAATCTCAATTTTAAAGCACAATACACGCGAGCCGTTTTTGTGGAAAAATTAGAGAAATTAAGTAAAAATATAAATGTCGACGAAATATGTATAATAAAAAGAGAAAATAACGCGTTATTCATAAAAGAACTCATAGAAGAGATAAAAAGTAAGGATATGTGGGCCGGCCCACGGATATGTATTTTACGAGGAGTTGAAAGAATTGAAAATGACAATGACAAGAAATTTATCATTAATGACTATCATCTATTACCCACCAGTGGTCACGCAGGCATGCGTAGGATGATAAACAATATTAAAAGAAAATATTACTGGCCAGAAATGGAAGCAGACGTCAAAGATTTTGTAAATAAATGCGAAAAATGTCAAAAATCAAAACAATCACGAAATACAAAGGAGCCGATGGTGATAACCACCACAGCTTCATATGCTTTCGAAAAAGTGTTTCTAGATTTAGTTGGACCTTTAGATAAAGATATAGATGGCAATAATTATATACTTACATTGCAGTGTGAATTAAGTAAATTTGTGGAGGCATATCCTCTTCAAAATAAGGAAACTGTCACTGTTGCTAGAGCATTTGTGAATAATTTTATTTTAAGGTTCGGAATCCCAAAAACTATAGCTACAGATAGAGGTACTGAGTTTATGTCATCTACTATGACGGAAGTCTGTACACTTTTAAGAATTGAAAAATTGAACTCAACTTCATATCATCACGAGTCAATTGGTTCACTCGAAAATGCACATAAACATTTAGGTTCATTCTTAAGAATACAATGCGAAAATTACCCTGATACGTGGAGCCATTGGCTACCCTTTTGGTGTTTTACTTATAATAACACTATACATTCTTCTACAAAATATGCCCCGTATGAATTAGTATTTGGAAAACCCAGTGAAATTCCGAGTAGAATAAGTACTAGTATAGAACCTTTATATAACCCAGAAAATTATAGTCTAGAATTAAGATATCGTTTACAAGTAGCACACAGAGATGCGCGAAATAATTTGTTTAGAAGTAAGCAGAGGCGAAAAACTTTGTATGATAGAAACGTCAATCAAGTGCGATATGAGAAAGGTGATTTAATATTGTTAAAAAATGAAACTGCAAATAAATTGGATACTTTGTTTAATGGCCCATATATTGTAATTGAAGACATGGAACCAAATGTAAAAATAGTGATAAACAATAAAACAGAAATTGTACACAAAAACCGAACAAAATTGTTTAAAAAATAGTGTAGTTTTAAAAATAATATAGTTTTAAACAATTATTTTACTTAATTTTAAATAAATGCTATTAGTAAGAGTAGTTAAAACAAAAAAAAATGTAATATTGTAAACATTTTTTTTTTCCTTGTACCCCTGTGGTGTAGTGTGTTAAGTATAGAGATATGTGTAGAGTAAGTAGAGTAAGCATTAATACTGTATTAGTTCTAAGCTTCAGTCGGAATAAACCACTGGTAACGCTTACACGTGTTTTGTTTGTCTTCCCGCAACCCACACACTTCAGCATACAGACACGCGGTCAGTGCTCTTGAATCGAGACTGATTCGAGACTGGATCCGATTCGGATACGGCGGACATTGAAATAGATCATATTGATTGTAAACGTATACAGTGTACCTAGTTGTGGAATTTCATTGATCGTAAGGTGTTGAGGTAAGTGTTAAGGGGACTACATGACCTAAAGCGGGGTCACTGTCGGACTGCATAGAAAAGAAAGAGAAGCGCGATGACACAACGCTGGTAATTTATTGCAAAATATGAAGCAATTATCTATTTACAAAAAATCTATTGTGAGGACTAAAAAATTAAAACACTAGTGCAGTATGTTGCTTGTAGAATAATCTGACAAAAATCAGAATGATTCTATGTACATATATTGTATGGTTTTTATTGTAAAAAGAATGTTTTTAGAGGTATTTTCATGTTTTTTTTCTATCGTATCAAATTAGTTGTATTATGATTTCAACACACTATGTAACTAGCATATATCTTGAAGAATATATATCATATATTTTTCTGATTTTGTTTACTGTAGTCGATCATATACTTTTAGGCACTATAAAAACTTGCGTTGTTAATGAGTTTGTTTTGTTCGTGTGGTGTAGTATCTAGTAAAATATAAGCTTTGCGTACACGAGTATTTATTTCTATTCTACTTTCGCTTGTACACTGTAATATCTCCTGCGCCGAAGGCTAGTCTCCGTTGAGATTGGCCGCCATGGCCGAAGTACGGTCTGGAGGTCTATTATTATTATTACCGCACTCATGGGAACATCCTGGAAATCGCGAATTCATACCAATTTTTTTTTTCATTGAGACTATTCAGTTCAGTGTTGGTCCAAATGTAAAGGATGCTCAAAATAGTGAGTTCTATGAACCCTTTTTTGGGTTTTAAGATATTTTAATTGCACCTTTGTCACATTTTATAAGTCCAATGTTAATGTAATACATAGCGGTGACATTTTCTACCAAAAACATTAAAGTTATGAGCGCCTGACAAAATATACAAGCAAAGGCTTTATACTACAACTTATTGCACCTAAAACACAAACTTTACCATCGAATTTAAGCATTATTAATTAGCTGTTTAAATATCTCAAGCGTTTTATTTACCCACATAAAGTGATAGGTATTATAAATTACAGATAATATAAACTAGGAACCTCCGCAGTGGATACGATAAAATAATATTATGTTGGAAATGGCACAGATCTAACAAAGTTATTGCGATGTTTGTTATCTGTTAGAAATTTATTGAATAGCAACGCTATTATTTTACAATGTCAGTACTAATAAAATAATTTATTTATGAATGTGGTGTTTTTATGTATCTCAAATACTTGCGAAACACTTCTGTGTGTAAGTTTTTGTGACAAAATTAAGCAAGCTTCTTCTTTACCAGATTATCTTGATAGCTATGTTGCTCTAAATGGGTTCCATACTTGGAATGACGTTTGATCGAATATCAAATGCCCCGTTAAGCACTTACAGTCCTTTCATTCAGTTATTTTAACTCTGATTTATTATCACTGTCCAAGTCACAATGATCTTTATTCCCGTTACAATATGGTTGCTGCTGATTTATAAAGTCATAATCTAATTAGATTTTTCTGAGCGCCAATTCTATTTTTTTTATAAAGTTACATTAAAAACTGGCATTAAATCAAATACTTTTCATATTAAATTGCTAATAAATTAATTTTAATCACCACACATTTACTTTGTTCTTTTACACAAATAGCATTCATACGTCATACATTATGTATTAACCTGAGTGAGCCCTGCTATTTCGCCTTCAGTTTCCAACCTTCGATAGCTCAGTTGGTAGAGCGGTGGACTGTAGAGTACAAATCGTTGATATCCATAGGTCGCTGGTTCAAATCCGGCTCGAAGGAATCTTTTTGTGTTTTTTTTATATACATATTATTTTTCTTAATTGTTTAAGTTCAGTGTTGTATTTATTTTTTATTATTAATTTGTAACAATAAAAACATAAGTGAAACTGAAAAATAACAAAACAATAAAACCTTTTTAAACTATGATTGGCTACTCCATAATCAATAGAAAATTCTTATTAATAATCGAAAAGTGATAATTGTTTTTGAAGTGTTATTATTTATCACCACCAAAACGATACGCTGCGGACAGGATTCGAACCTGTGCGGGTAGAACCCAATGGATTTCAAGTCCATCTCCTTAACCACTCGGACACCGCAGCTCATATAAAAGAAGTCGAAATTACTAATCCTATTATTTGCCGGTTTCGGTATCCATTCTGAATTAACAGTAATTATTGTATTTGATTAGTTTTATGAGGGGGTAAAACTTTAACTACTAAACTTTAACTTTAACGACTAGCTTCCGCCCGCGGCTTCGCCCGCGAGGTATGTCGATAAAAACTATCCTATGTAAGGACATAGGAGAGTTCCGATCCTGGGGAAGGCCCAGGGATGCAATCTATCTCTCTGCCAAATTTTATCGAAATCCGTTCAGTGGTTTAGGCGTGAAAAGGTAACATACAGACACAGACAGACAGAGTTACTTTCGAATTTATAATATTAGTATGGATGTAAGCATATAATAACATATAACTTAAGCTTTTATGATTTGAAAAAGTCTATGACCGTTATGATCTCAGGTTAGGATTTGATTTTTGGTAAAATAAAAATGGATCATTTACGTACGATTATTATAATCACGAAAACATGAATACTACCAACGTTTCAAACAATGTTGCTTTCAACGTTATAAATCATTATACAACGTTTCTCTGAACATATTTATTTAAAAAATAATAATTTCATAATCTTGAATTGTTTTATTTCTTTAATATTTATGTAGCGCCATCTCGTATCATGAAACATCAACTTTAAGGAACATGTTTGGCATTGTAGTTTTACTATTCGACACTAGATGGCGTTAAGGTAGGAATACTCGTGCCTTACTTGATATTGCTACTCCACAACAGATATCGCTAGTTGTTTTAAATTGAACACGAGCTTCTGAATTTTGAAAAATTAAAAAAAAAATCTGCGTTCAAAAATTCTTTTGCCGATTTAAATTGTTTAGATAATATTGGCAAATTATATGGGTAGGCAAATTATAGGTAATTTTAAAATTACATATATTTATATGACGTTTTATACATTTTTCGGCCATTTTGTTGTTAACAGATAGGTAATTATCGCAATCAAATGAAACTTAAAATAAAATTGTAAAACAAACTTCACGTCTCACTTTTAGAAACCGCACGGTGGTCATTTGTGCTCAAAGCTGGACAAAAGTCATTTATGGAAGCTTGTAGGAAAGTAGAAACAGTTGTCTATGAACACACGCCGTAATTAACACTTCTATTAACTACTAAATATAGGTTCTTGCTAGGGCTGCCGAATCATCTAGCTTCCACGCACAATGGTCCACTTCAAGGACTAAGTGCGGAAACCTAAACCCCATGATAGATCATCTATCTGCCGTATCAAGAAACTTCAAGAAAAGGGAACATTTTATAAATTTTCTTTGTACTCTACTTGACACGATCAGCGGTTCACTAGTATCCGTGATACAAAACATTGACCATAAACTGGTGCTTTTTTATTTCATGCTTTGTTAAGATTTTAGAAAAAGTTCTACCTACTCTACCTAACTAAACTAACCTACACAATCATGTAGATAAGCTTACTCAAGAAAAAAATCTTAGAAAATTCCTGTTTATCTTTAGTTCCAGGGTTCCAGGTTTAAAACAACTAGGACTCGGGTTTGACGTCTGTTTTTGGAATTAAAACTTTTTTACCTTATAAAGTTTGAAATTCAAAACTTTCTCGAAGGTTTAAATGTGAACTTTAAATAAAAAAAAAATATCTGTATTATCACGAAGAAGAATCGATAAAAATTGAAGGCCCTTACTCATTCTCTAGATTTTCCCCCGATGAGTCGACAGCCCTACTGTTCTTGTCAGGTGCACTTTCATAACGTTTTTAAATCTACCATCGATAGTATCGTAGTAAACTACGCCACTACACCTCTATACGATACGCCATGTAAGGAGTATCGATATTATTATTAGCTCAGTAGGTTTGTTTAGTTGTTTTTCTTTACTTGTTTACCGCAATTTGCCGGCTGCCACCGATAAATTGCATCAATTGGTTGAGGTAATTGATTGGCTTTTGTTTTGTTGTTTTATTTTAGCTTCAGTTACGTTAAAAATAGAACAAATAGGTGAACTTTACTTTGAAAAAATATCAATTAGGATTTTATTAAAGTACACTACAGACGATATAAAAACAATGGAGAGGTTCGACAAAAAATTTTTAAGTAGGTAAGTACCTACCTACCCATTGCAAACTACAATTTAAACTCAGCCACATGTTTTATTTTTTTTCTCAAAAAAAAAAACAAGGAAGATCATTATCAAAACGTTTTAATACGTGTTGCCAGTTCATGAGTTCAGATAATTCGACACAACACAACAATGATTCATACTAAATTAAATCACGAATCAAATAAAATTATACCTTAATCACATAACATTAAGAGTTACAAAAACTTAAATAAAGACAGTCGTCAATTCCTTCCATAATTCTATAGTCTTTAGGACAAACTAAAACAAAAGAATTCGCCGTCTTGTTTTTTTTCCCGCCATAATTTGAAGTCCTATCAAATGTTTATTTCCTCGTTAGATTGGCATCATTTGACTGCAGTATGTAATTACCAATTAGATTGTAAACTAATAAAAAATACTAGCGATCTAAATCATGTAATGGAATTTGCGTAGGCTTGTTATTGTTATGATGGTGATGAATCATAACCATAGTGCTTAGTGGTGTTGTTTTTATGGTTTGCGACATAAGTAATGGAAGTACCTATTTACCTATCCACCTAAGTATAGTATGCTGTATGAGTGAAAGCTTGTGCCGTCATTACTGCGCCGCGCCCTTCCAGTATCCACCTATTAATTTTGTGGTAAAAGCATTGATATTTTTTATATATCAATGGGTAAAAGCGATATTTTTGAGAGGTTATGAGCGTTCGTCCCACGTGGGCTAGCAACGTCGCATTTATAATGGTTTGATTATGGTTTTTCGTGATTATTTTATTAAATTTAAAGTTTCTGTCTGACCCGGCTATTTCAACCGACTCCATTCCGACTGTTTCTCACTCTAGTACCCTTAGCCACCCTTTAGTCTTGAACACCCTATAAGTTAGTATTGATGCACCTGCTATGATCTTTGGCAATGTCTACTTGGTCCTATACAAACTTTCAGAGATTATTTTCATATTTAAACTAGGTACGTCACGGTATGATTGTGAACACCGTCAGTTTATAATCTACCTATCTCGCGAGATTGTAAACTAGGTATCGAAAAATTGTGAACTGCATCAAACCATTTACAATTTCATGCATTATTTTTGTATAGTATAAATACTGTCCAAGGCAAACCGACAATTTGTAAACTGGTATCAAACTTGCATGCGACGGATCGCACTTTGCGCTAATAGGTGCACTTGCATCCGTTAGTCGCGAGATAGATTATAAACTAACGATATTCATAAAGGTATGCACACGTATCACACCGGAAAGGGATCGGCACCGTATCAACTCGAGCCGTTCAGTATTCTTTGTATGAAACTCCATACTGCAACGTACACTAATCGGAATCGTAACGTAATCGCCTCGCCTCGGGATATATGCTAACGAACCGCGGTGCGGTGCGTTACGGCTCGTCTTCTCCGCGCTTACGGCTCGTCGTCACCGCGCTTACATCTCTTCGTCCACCCTTGCCCCCTCACCTCTATGGCTTGCCTGCTGCACCATCAACAAGCGGTCGGCGAGCCGTAGGTGCGGCGTCGCCTAGCCGTAGCTTCTGATCCGCTTTGGTTACGTGCTTACGTTAGTTTGTTTAGTTTGTTTTCTCTGTGGTTTGACGCCTGTTTGACGGCGAGGCGAAAGGCGATACGGTGCCGATCCCTTTCCGATTTGATACGTGTGCTATGACCTTAATGCGGTGACAATACCTATTTCAGACAGGACCCATTTAGGGATACCAAGGTCATACAACAACCAAAACCTAGCTGCAAATCATAATAACTTGACCAAATCGATGTTACACAATCTCTCATGTATTTAGCTATTAGACACCGACCTGCCCAGCCAGTTTGTCCAGTTTTTGCCCAGAAAACGTGTAAACAACGTAAGTATTGCGTATGAATAGTCGAACAATGTAAAAGTAGTAACAGTTCCATGGAAGATGTGCTTCATTGATTGCGTTTCTTTTCTGTAATTATGCGATTTTATCGACTAATAATTGTACTTATTTAATGATGATGGCATAGATATTTAAAGTTCGTTTTTTAATCCCAGAGACTAATCTGACAGGTATAATGTCAAACTTCTATACTAAAAAAATCGCAAACACAAAAGACATAAATGTCAGATTAGTCTCTGGCATAAAAAAGCGAACTATAGTTTACGCTTTGCTTTTATGATCTTCTAACATACACGTAGGTTTGGTGAATTCGGCATAGCATAAATTGCTAGAATTTGCCTAAAATAGTTTCAAGCAGTCAGAGGCTACCTACACCTTTGATCTGACCAAGATTATCTCTGGAGTTTGAAAGAGACTGTGACCTCTGAGTTTTTTCGACCTTTCTTCTCAGAGTAGATGATGACCTCATCTAGCTTCTTTTTTATAATTTGACGTGTAAATTAAATTATTGATTTCGGTATCTTATTTATAGTTCATTTAATTTAATTTAATTTCTTTATTAATCTCAATACCTACTAGGGGCTGCAAGAATTGTAAGTTACACGTAAGGAGAGAATTCTTGCTACAAGTGTGAGCTTAAAAAAGATTGAGGATATGAAAAAATTAAGAAATAAAATAGTTTGTGATTATTTTCTGCTGTTCCAAATTTTGTTGGTACACACGACGACACATCAAGGTTTACATTCCCAGTTTTAGCTGACCTCCAGTATAGACTTTTCGTACAGACGCCAGCACATCAAGCTACTGCAATCTGTCAAATTTCTTTAGTAGATTCTCAACTTTATCACTAAAGCATAAGGTTCAAAGTTGATTGGGAAAATTTGACAGTTTCGGGTAGCTTGATGTGCTGGCGTCTGTACAATGAGAAGTCAGCTTATACTGGACACTTATAGCTTGATATATCGTCGTGCTAAGAAGACACTTTGTCAAAGGCTAACGCTAGCCGAATGTAACAGTTTCTAAAGTATTCCTTGCTAGATTATCTATAGAGGCCCAAGGGACAGATGTTCACACACCCCCGCAGTCTAAACGTTAATTCTAGTTGTAGTAGCATTTATTAACAGTATCCTATAAATTATACGAATAAATAAATCATAGATATGACTACAGAAGACAGGCTAACAACTTGTCGTACTGCACTGCAGTCATTATAATTTATAGCTTTTCTTGAAATACTGGTTGCGGGTTTGCAAATTCGTAGTAATCTTAGGGTATGCATTCAAACACTGCGAGCGAATACATGGACTTGAAGGACGTCGGTAAATGATCGTGCCTTCACCACACCCTTGATTATTATTTATCGGAGTTTTACGAAAAAAGGCTCCTGCAAACAGGGGCGACGCGCGACGCGAATCGTGCGCGACACACTGCTCGTTGCGCGACTTGCGGTGCGTTTGCGTCGCGCGCGATTTTATCGCGTGTCGCGCCTGTTTGGAGGAGCCTAAATACAAGTCCTAATCCTGCCTTGTTATGAACAAATAACTAGGACTTCAGATCAACGGGATTCTCAGCCACTTAGACTGTTCACATTAGCTGGAAGTTGTCTCCATGAAAGCCACAGCAACAGATTTGGAGACCGCTCTAAGCCTAAAATACTTCAGGAGTCCTCATTCCAGAATGAGAGTGAGCTTTTTTTTGACATTAGGATCGTTCTAGGAACCGACGATGTATCAAGTGTGTCAATAGTAAGTACCCTTGAATTGAAGCAAAGGACAAACATTATATCCTTTGAAAGTTGCAAACAATGCGTCTACCATGGTACTATTTGATTTCCTCTATATTAAATTCCTACATATATAATAAGATCGTGTACTACCTATCAACGCTGACCACGTCTCCTCCAACGTGAGTGCGGTTGTCACGCATCTTGTCCAGGTAAGTGATACTGCGCGGGCGCTGCTTAACCGCAATATACCTCACGGGGACTTGCATGTGCAGGTGAACGGGTCGGTCGTGTGATTGGCTTACAGAAGTACCTAATAGGTGAAGCCATACATATTGTTAGAGATTGCTAGGAACATGTGTAGTATTGAATATTGTGTCTCTATGGACATCCCTAGGTACAACGCGTGCCACGAAAGATGAGACTTGACACACCACGTGGTTTGACTTGCGCAGAACACGATTTTAGGTATCTTTAGCGGTATGAGGTCTGAGTGCGGGACGGGACCGGACGTCATAGGGGCAGCGGAAAGAGCGGGGGAGGCGGGGTCAAGTCTCATCTTTCGTGGCACGCATTGTAGTGACATGGATCTCTATTCTCGTCGATATCATAACCGGCGGGGTAATTGCGTAACACCCTATCAGTACCAATGGCTGTTATTTTGACAGCTCAACAACGTTCATTGCGTTATTTACGTTGTTGTACAGATTTTTTTTTTGAACGTATGGAGCAATGGATTAGCAATATACTTCAAAATTATTTAAATTATTTTTAAATTGTACATTAATAAACACAACAATATATAGTAAGTAGGTACTTAATTTGTTCCCAAAATAAGTTAGAAAATTGTTCATCTTCGCTTAGAGACAAAAGTATAGGAAACTTTATCGTCCATTCTGATTTTAATTGTTTTACAACACCGATAAAACTAATCACTCCAGCCGAGGGCACTAGGTGATCCAATAACCGATTATCGAAATCACCAATTACTCGATTCTTTAGCGATTACCGTTATCGATATGATTTCGATACCGTTCATTCGATAGTTCGCTGTCATTCGATACGGGCCATGCGTTTCTGATGTTTCTTCGAAGGCGAAGTGCGTACGTGATTGCGTCGAGACATGCGCACGCGTCGATTAATAAACAAACGATAACGTAGGAAGTGTTTGAAGGAATTTTGTAAATATAAATATTGTTTTCATTGTGTTTTGTTCCTTGTTAACCCATTTGAACCTATAATTTTTTTTATGAAAAATATGTATTTCTTTGAAATAAACCTACATAAGGATGCCTAAATATTACGAAAAAAATAGAAAAAAAAAACTTTAAAAAATGGGGGGGCGCTAGGGGGGCGTACCATATAGGGTACGGTAGGACTATATACATACAAAAACTACAAGTTTAACAAAGTACTATTTTTATTCATTTTTTCGTGTGATACACGATAAAACGTGGCTTACCACGAATAAATTGTTTGCAGCCGTGACGACCAAAATATGGTACCATTGCTTCATCAATGCTATGGTTTTCCTTGTGGGGACAATGCTCGAGAAACTTTGCAGTTAAGAGTTTTAGTAAAGGGCGGACTTTTACAAATTTGTCTGATGCGTCTAAATTCTGATTATCAGCAACATGTATGCAAGAAAATATAATTGTGAATCTATCCCTAGACAAAGCTCCAGCTATCAAATTGTTTCTTGTATCTGGAGCATTTTCCCAGTACATTCTTCTTCTATTTACCTGACAATAGCCACTGACTAACAAATTCCAACTAAACATTTCATCTCTTCAATCTTTACGTCAGCAGGAAGAAATTTCCGAGATAAGTATTTATTTGTTTCAGTTGTTAGCAACTCATATACATCTTCGGAAAAGAACAAAGAAAACCATTCTACTGGATTCATCTCAACTGGAACATGATAAAAGGGTTGCCAAGTAGTAGGTCTCGGCTGCAAATCTCGTTTTCTCCAACTGTACTTCATCAGACGTTTTTGCAAAGGTTCTTGAGATTCACTAGGCGCTTGGTCTGCAGTTTCTTGTTCTTTTGCGGATGCGAACTCAGCTGGTGCTCTAAGCAAACTTGGAGGCAAATTATTTATGGTGACTTCATCCTCTTCGCCCAAATCTTCATCAGTCCGATCATCATTAGCAGTCGCAAGCGGAAGTAAAAAAATATCATCCTGCGTGTTGGAATCGTCTTCTTCTTCTAGAATTGTTGCGATATCATGCAGCGTCAAGGATCTGAAACAATAAAGTACAAAGTTAGGTGTAAACATACAACAACGATTTTTCAGAAATATTGCTCACTTATAGACCTACTGTACCATATACGATACACCTACTTTAGGATTTAGTATATCTTACAAAAATAACATAATTGAGATTTTTTTGTTGGTATAATACCTAAAATAACATAGTCTTTATAATAATACTAACAAATTACGGGATTTATAATAAATAACATAGAACTTACCTTTTTGAAGACATTGTGATTATTTTCCTTTCTTTTATTCCAGATAATTTCACTTTTTCTATTAAAATTACTAATACATTTGCACTTGTATCATTTTGAACGCGCCCCAGAAGGTGGTAGCCACAAGGCTGATCCGGGGGTACCGCACGATCTCGGGCGAGGCGGCAAGCCTCCTTGCCGGACTGCCGCCATGGGATCTGGAGGCGATAGTCCTCGCGCGCCTGTATGAGTGGCGCGCGGAGGCACTACGCCGGGGGGAAACTCCGCTTCCGCAGCAAATTGCGGCGGAGCGGACGGACCTCCGGCGCGATCTCATGGCGGCATGGAAAGAGCGACTGTCGCAACCCAGCGCAGGGCACGCCACGATAGCGGCGGTAAGACCCCTCTTTGAGGAGTGGCTAGAGAGGCGTCATGGCGCCCTCACCTACCGCCTGACGCAGGTCCTCACCGGACACGGAAGTTTCGGGAGGTTCCTGCACATAATCAGGCGGGAGGAAACGCCCGGGTGTCACCATTGCCAGGATCGCCCAGAGGACACGGTGGAGCACACGGTGGAGGTCTGCCCCGCTTGGGCGGAGCACCGCCGTGTCCTCGTAGAGGCGATCGGCAGCGGCGGCGACCTCTCGCGTCCGGGCCTGGTTCAAGCCATGGTCCGGGGCGAGAGGGAGTGGGGGGCAGTCGCCTCCTTCTGCGAAGCAGTCATGCTAGCGAAGGAGGCGGCGGGACGGCTGAGGGAGAGAGCCTCCCGTCCCAGCCGCCGCGGGAGACGCTCCGGGCGTCGGGAGCCGCGCGACGAATCCCGGCCACCGTAGGCGCGGGCCTGCGGGCGGAGAGTAATGGGTAGCTCACCGTCCGATCAGGACCAGGCCCGTGCCGGACGGCGCGTACGTGTTCCACGCGCGCCTCAAAGAGATGTCAGCATTAAAAGAAGGGGCCCGTAAGGGCCGAAGCCTGCCGGGTCAGCGGGATTGTCCGAAAGGGTTACCGCTGGCCCGGAACATAAAGGGCGAAGGAAGGAACACGGGTGGGTTTTAGTCAGTAAGAGTCTGACACTCCCTTCCGCTCCACCCAGAGCGGGAGGAGTCATTTGATGATTTCCCATCCTGAAAAAAAAAAAAAAAGAAAAAAAAAAAAAAAAAAAGACTTACACTTTTACCTTTTCGACACAACTGAAACAAAAATTAATTATTTTGTGGGTATGTCGAAATATTTTTAAAAAGCTACTGTACTACATAGGGTACGGTAGGGCTATATGGGTTAATTGTTTTTTTTTTTGTGTAAGATACATATTTATGATTTTAGATACCTATTTAGGTAAGTATTTACTAGTTATCTGAGTCACACAATTAGACGGTGTTTTAACCATTGTGATTGCTAAGTGTGAGTTGTTGATATTTATTTATTTAAACTTTTCGCACACTAAAAGTTACAAAGGCTGTCTTAATGCCTTAAGCATTCTATGCCGAGAATGCCTAAGGCAGTAAGTCAGCCTTATTTACTGGTAAGTCACCTAAGGGCGGTGAAGAGATTAGATGGCAGGTGCTTTCGTTGAGAGGAACCATCATAAATAAAAAATATTGAATTATAAATAAAATAGGTACACAAACACATTAATTCCTATTAATGTGTTTGTGAGGGGTCTGTGGCGAAATAATAACAGCCGCACAGGTCGATAGATCAGGTTAAGCTACGCTTGCTGCGGTTGGTTTGTGGATCTTTACATACCGAGACCCCTCCGGGCCTCGGAAAGCACGCTAAGCCGTTGGTCCCGGTTGTCGTTCGTGGATCTTTGACAGCCGTTACGGGTAGTCAGAAGCCCGAAAGTCTGACAACCAGTCTTACCAAGGGGCATCGTATTACCCAGTAACTGGATTGTGGAGGTCAGATAGGCAGTCGCTCCAAGTAAAATACTGGTATTCAGCTGCATCCGGTTAGACTGGAAGCCGACCCCAACATAGTTGAGAAAAGGCTAGGCAGATTATGAAATACATTAATAGGTTATAAACTTATAATACACATTTACACATACATAAATACTGATATCGAAAAAGAGTGTAGCTTGACTACGGTTACCCATTGTTTCATACTTTATTGCCCTCTAATGAGTCACCCTAAGCCAGATCAGACAGCAAAAAGAATCATTTTAAGTAAGTATTCTACGTACCAGTTTATTATTATTTTCACCGAAACCGAATCTCTATCTTTGCGTCTCATTTTTTCTGCGTCTAGATGTCCACTTTCTGAATTTAGATAGCGTTGGATAATACGCAGAAATGGAGTGTCGTATCTCAAATGTTAACTTACCCACTTTATCTAAAATCATTTTGCGTCAAGAACCATTTAGCAAGAAATATTGAACAGTTACAAAAGTAACAATTGCTCACAACCTCATACAAAAAAAAAAACAATCCTCAATGGCGCCAAGAGCGTCTTTATCTATGACCATTATATTTGCTTTAAACAAATTTAATCTCTCCGCAAAACATACAAAAAAGCTTCCAAAAACCGATAACGGACAAAAAATTCAAACAGACTTTTTATCTTTTTTTCTAATCCTATTTACTTTTTAAGAATGTTTTAAAATATTTTATGGCTGCACACGTTAAAGGATAATAGAAATTCAATAACTATAAAGTTCCTGAAGCATAGAGGTTTCATCACTCAAGTATTCCTTTACAGACATGTACTTGAGTCTGTAATCTTTGGTATTGAATAAAAGTATAGTCGCTGACAAAAGTGTTCGAGCATTTTTGTTGTATTTTTTATTAATCTCTTGAAATTATAAACAAAGAAGGGATGGACCCTGCGTATGGTCTAATAACACTTGGTTTATGGGTGAAGGGATGTTTTGTAGGGTCTTAAAATATTTTCGTTTTTAGAATATTTAAAATTGGGTTGCCGCCAGTCAAGCTACACAGACCCAAAGTGGGGTATTCCTCGAAAGGCACCAATCTTGAAACGCACCAAATGAAACGTCTATCGATATCATTTATTACGAATCGTTCATGCTCTTCTCTATGTTTCATCGTTGATGCATTTCGAGGAATAAAATTATAATATTTTTATTTGGATTTTTTTTGAGGAATACTTTTGGTGCGTTTCAAAGTTTGGTGCGTTTCGAGGAATACCCCCAAAAGGACTACACAGACCCTGCTAATGTCTCAAGCAACTCTATATTATTTACAATGTATTTACTTTATTTAGGGACAGACCACGTTTAATGAAATTGTAACCCCAAAAGAAAGTATAATTAGAATAAAATGAGCCTACAATGATCCCCCCCGGTGGGTTCCCGCATTGTCGAGGCGGGGGGGCTCAGTAGCCGTGGCTTGGACACCCACGGTGAAGCGAAGAGGAACCCGAGGAGGGGCCGCTCGTCAGGGCTTTTGCCGACAAGCCAACGACGTAGCGGCCAAAAGTAGGTTGCGGTGTCGCTTGGGCGACATCGCAACTGAGGCGAGCCTCGATGTCGTACCTGAGGCATCGCGGCTGAGGGTTGGAGGCCGCGGCGGGAGAGGAGTGCCGGTATTACGGTGCGCCGCTCTCCCTACCTTCCGCGGCCTTGACGGTACGATGGCGGACGCGGTGGGGCTGCAGGGGAAGAGGAGTGTCGGTATTACGTTGGCCGCTCTCTCTATCCTCTGCAGCCGAAAATTGGCAGGCAGCGGGGCCAATGTCCTGACCTGTCGCAGGGGGACCAAGGGTGCCCAGACACGGGGTCGTCTGGCGCCCATGTGCTGGTTTGGTCCCTGGGGTGGTCACGGCGTGCTATGTGTTCTAGTGCGCCGGTGATGGGGAGTACTCCCCAGAGGAGGGTCCGGCAACGGACAGCCGCGGCGGGTTCGCGGATGAGTGCTAACGCGTGCCCGTGTTCCCGCCGTAAGCGGCAGAGGAGGACACCGTGGAGTTTTAGTGGGTTAGAGTCCCACATAACTGCACTATCTCCCCGTGGTAGTGCAGTATGCATGAGCATTTCTCCACGAAAAAAAAAAGGCTACAATGATACCGGAAATAAATGCTATGCTAGGGTTTATCTATGCCAGTATTTTATTTTCTATTTTGTTAAGTACTTGTTGATAGGCTTACAATGTCCTCCCATACCTGTTAACACTGTATTTGAAAACATCGTAAAATTCAATTATTTTTAAAAAGGTAACCGTGGGGTTATTTGC
Source organism: Luperina testacea (assembly GCA_927399505.1). Classification (NCBI taxonomy): domain Eukaryota; kingdom Metazoa; phylum Arthropoda; class Insecta; order Lepidoptera; family Noctuidae; genus Luperina; species Luperina testacea. The sequence goes on from OV656774.1 coordinate 5,859,117, forward strand.
CGGTTCTTCTCCATCAACGATCAATTGGAACCGTGCACCTAGCTTCTGTCGTTTCATTAGTGCCCATGTAGGTTTATGCGAAATAAAATATTTTGATTTTGATTTCACTGTAAACTATAGAGCTGCATATTTTGGGCCTGCGAGAATTTTTGAGTAATTATTATAAATGCTACTAGCAGTCAAAGTAGTTGCTAATGAAAATGGCCCCAGATCTAGAGTTAGCGTTATTATGTAAATAGAACATGATAATAGCAACTCAATCAGTGTTATATTTATGAACACTGAAACCAGTTCTTTCTTAATACACGCTACAGTGCAACAACTATAATTATGGTTTAACTACACTGCCCAATTTACTCGAAAATTCCTTATAATTAAAACTCTGGGGGCCTAAAAAGGCCACTTTAGCAGAATCATAAAAGGATAACATTATGAATTACATATAATAAGGCGAAGACAGTCCGTGTTTTTCTTATTTTCGCTGCACTACGTAGGTATAATCAAAGAGATTGGTATTGGATTGATTGGTTTTTTAGCACAGACAAAAAAAATAACTGATAAATCTTTCACCAATAGGATTTGATACGATTAACTTAACAGTTAACTGTCCATTTTGATTCATAATATTATCCTTTTATGATTCTGCCAAAGTGGCTTTTTTAGGCCCCCAGGTGTTCTACTTGTTTAGTTCAGTAATAGGTACCAATTTTAAGTTAACTAGGTCTCAAATAAATTATAACTGCTTGGGATTATTAGATATTTTTGGTAAAGACATACAGAAACTCACACCTTCGTCCTATGCAGGTAGGCAGAAATTGCAGAACACCACCTGCTTCGTTTACATACATACTCATCTGCACTCTAATTGCGTAACACACTTTCAGTCGTAATCAGCAGTGCGATTCTGTAACCAACTCACCGTGAAAACTTAGGTGAAGTGAGCGTGGAGTGAGCTGTCAATAGTGTCAATGCCTAGCAAAAACAAACTTACTTCACCTAAGTTTTCACGTTGAGATTTTTACAGAATCGACCGGCTGTATCATTTTGAAGGATATTATTGCTAATTCATTGCTTCAAATGTTCGAAAAAAAATTCTGCTCAGCAACGTAAATAATGCAATGAATGTTGTTGAAATGTCAAATGAAAGCCTATGCCCTATGCTACTGATATTGTATTACGTAATTACCCCGCTGGTCATGTGTATGACGTAGTACTTACACCCGAGTACTCGCATGCGAGAACAATGCGAGCCACGAAAGATGAGACTTGACACACCACGTGGTTTGACTTGCGCAGTACACAATTTTAGGTATCTTTAGCGGTATGAGGTCTGAGTGCGGGACGGGACCGGACGTCATAGGGGCGGCGGAAAGAGCGGGGGAGGCGGGGTCAAGTTTCATCTTTCGTGGCGCGCATTGTACTACGCACCTGACCTTTCTGAAGGCCATCACCAATGAGGTATATTCCTGTTAAAGAGTACTCTTTTTATTTGAAACTACATAACGCCACGTGCGATCTTTAAACTCCTGTTGGTAGGTTCATTGAGTTATACTACTTAGGTTTAGAAAACTTGTGTCATCTTTGAGGAATTTTCCTTATGACTTTTGTGCTCATCTATACTGTTTACGTTCAGTAATCACTTTCTAATGCAAGTTTTACGACCGGTTATAGTGTATGCTTTGGTTTTTATGTCCGTTTGTCTGTCCTGAGTCCTACCCCAACTGAGGCGCTGAAGTTTACGTCCACCATTTTTATTACTCTAGTGACGTCTGAACGACTGGACTTAAAAGGATTTTAATCTTTTATTTAAGTATAGCTGAATTGAGTTTTAGGTGAGTTGGATTTTATTATTTGTTTTGATAGGTACAGGGTTGATTTTTGAGGTGGGTCTGTAGGGGCAGGTACCTCATCCGTTGCAGCTACAGATAAACGGTTCTTATTAGGAGACTATTCTTAACTTTTTGAGACACTTTGATCTGCTTCACAAATATTGAAAAAGAAGAACAGCAGGGTAATTGCATAACACACTAGCGGTGCTATTCTGTAAAAATCTCACCGTGAAAACTTAGGTGGAGTGAGCGTGGAGTGAGCTGTCAATAGTGTCAATTCCCAGCAAAAAGAAACTCACTTCACCTAAGTTTTCACGGTGAGATTTTTACAGAATCCACCGGCTGCAGTGGAAATGGGTTTAATTTTGACAGTTGAACAACATTCATTGCGTTATTTACGTTGTTGAACAAACACATTTTTCGAACAAATGGAGCAATAGATTAGCAATATGCTTCAAAATTATTCTAACTGAGAGTAATTAATAGTGTATAACGCAATTAGGGTGAAGATAGAAAAAACTAAGGTCGGCAAGAAAATGGGCATTTTCCACCAAGAAATTGCTCAAAGAAAGTTTTGGGGAAGTTTGCCTATTTTCGTGCTGACTGTATTTTTTTTATATGTGAATTTAGATTAAAATTTATCAGAATGTTGAGTCCTTAATTGTTTGATAAATTTCGAAATTATATAACTTAATTATTTTTTTGTTTCCTGTAGCTATAACGGTTAAGGTAAAGTATCCTTACCTACTGCCCATATCAAAATGGATTTTTTCCTGTATGTATATGAAAAGTTAGAAGATTTTTGTTATTGATAGAGTTTGCTTCCGAGAATTTGAAGTTACGTCACGTCATGTGCTGTTGTTTTTGCTACGGTCAGGTTTTCTATTAAGGTAGAATACGATGCAGTATTTGTTGACGTCATCACGTTGTTTTGTTGAAACGAATTGCGTTTGACGTCCTTATTATATCCTTGTATCCTTCTTTGTACGTAAGAAAAAGTAGGTAAAACTGGAATGAATCACTGATCTTACGTAAGATTGAAAGGTGGGTTTCAATCTTACGTAAGATCAGTATTCTACCAAAATTGCAAAGAAAAAGGATCAAAAAAATTTTAAAACTTAGAATTTTTGCTTACTTTTGTGATCTTACGTAATAACAATCTAAACCCCTCCCCCACATAACAAAAAATGTAAAGGACTGTATGTATAGGTACTGCTTTCGGAGTTATTTTACCTCTGACAGCAGCAACCCAACAGCAACCTTATGTTTACGAGAATAAAGATCACTTTACTTTTGACAGTGATCAGAATAAAGATCACTTTACTTTTGACAGTGATTAGAATAAGGATCACTTTACTTTTGACAGTGATCAGATAACTGTGAAAGGACCATAGCTTAGCTTTACATAAATACAACGATCTTTCAGCGCGTTGCTAAAATCAGCCGGTCGATTCTGTAAAAATCTCACCGTGGAAACTTAGGTGAAGTGAGTTTGTTTTTGCTAGGAATTGACACTATTGGCAGCTCACTCCACGCTCACTTCCTTCACCTAAGTTTTCACGGTGAGATGGTTACAGAATCGCACTGCAGAACTAAGTCCGCCATCTTGTTTTTTCAATACAAAAGTTAATTAATTGTAATTTAAATTACTATAAAAACGATGATATCACTGCGATGTATTCACCCAACCCGAAAGGGGCAAGTGGATAATATTATGTATTATTATTTAGTGGAAACGTGCATTATTTTAAGTATCTATTAAGTTAAAACCCATCAATGTATTCGACTGAAAGATTTGTATCTATGGTCATGAATAAGAATTATTAAAAAAAACAATTTGTGTGATTGTCTTTGGAAAAGCTGTCAGTTGAAGTTAATGGCGGGAGAGCGCTTTTTTTTTAAAAAAAAACCTTGTTTGGTTGGTGGTCGCGGTGTTCGCGTCGAGGTCGGACGCACAATTGGTATTTTTACATTGCTAAATGATAAATGATTTTATTTCTGTAAGTAGGTTTGCACAAACACTTTTACACGTCAATCATAATTTTTTTAAACTAGATGAGGTCGGCGTTTCCTATCTGACTACTTTGAGAAGAAAGGCCGAAACAAACTCAGAGGTCATAGTCTCTTTTAAAGTCCAGACATAATCTTGGTCAAGTTATATGAAGACCATGTAGGTCGATGTCTGAGATGGTCTTTTGAGGAAAGAACCACACAGATTGAGAGGACCTGTCCAGTCAGTGCACGCATTTGTCAGAAATCATGCAGCTCAACTCAAGACTTAAGGAGCTCAACGATTCGACGAACAATACCAAAGAAAGGACATTTGGGTAGGCCACATAAATTACTCAAACTGCCAGACCATAGAGAGAATAATAATAAATATAAAATGCCTAAATTAAATGACCCACATCGTCTTCACATTCACAATAATTAAAATAATATAATACTTTAAAAAGTAAACAAATGTCAGTTAAAAAAAAAAAATCATTAATGTCAATGTGTATATAAAAAAAAAACATCAAAAACACTCAAAATGCAGAAATTGGAAGCAACTCAATCCCAAGCCTTTGTATCCTCAATATAATCTTTAACGGTATAAAAGGCTTTCTGGCACAACTTACGTTTAATGAACGATTTAAATTTATTAAGGCTTAGATCTTGAACGTGGCTTGGTAGTTTATTATAACTGCTGGTCTCCATCTGCATAATTATAAGTTATCAGAGTTGTTATATTGTAGAACCAAAACAATGAGTACGTATACGTGAAGGGAAGTGAGCAGTTTTATTACAGCAGTGGTATTCTGTAAAAATCGCACCGTGAAAACTTAGACGAATTGAGCGTGAAGTGAGCTGCCATTCCGGCTGATGCTAGGGATTGGCAATATTGAAATCACTTCACCTAAGTTTTCACGGTGAGATTTTTACAGAATGTACCGGCTGTACATGCCCTGACATTACTTAACATTTACCTAAGTAAGTACTACATAACATAAAATTAGATCACGCACGCCTGTATTCCCCGCAATGCTAGACGAGGGGCACCCAATAGTAGGTACAGACGCAAGCACATTAAGCTACCCGAAACTGTCAAATTTTCCCACTCAACTTTGAACCTTATGCTTTACCTATAAAGTTGAAAATCTATTGAAGAAATTTGACAGATTGTAGTAGCTTGATGTGCTGGCGTCTGTACTCCCAGATTTCGCCAGTAATGTTTAAAGTCCCATGTAATAGGGGAGAGCCTATTGCCTTGATATAGAAATAACGGCAATCTCACCAACAAAAGAAAAATGGCCGGCCGTGTAATTTGCAATCCAATTGAATTTAGTTTTCCAGAAAAACTGGCGGTAAACAGTTTCTTACTGATGTATTGACAATTGGGGTAAACACCGTGAAGGCTGACCGTGCTTCCTGGCTGGTAGACTGAAGGAAAAACTATCTAAAATAAGTCATTTAAAAAGTTTATTTAAGATTTTTTTTCCCAAATAACAGAAAAAAGTGTGTAAGTACAGTCCGTTCACTGTTATTTTACATCTGACAGCAGCAACCTAATAGCAACCTTATTCTGACGAAAATAAAGATCATAATGAAAAGACAATCGAAAGAGACAATCGGCTAATTTCGGCTTCGTAGAGCACAGCGCAGCGCAGCGCAGCGTATTTGTCGCACGAAATACAAACAGTCTGGTATCTATTAGGAGCTGTTAAAACAATTATGATTTGCTTCTTTTGATAATTATTTTTATTCTTTGTATAAAATACACCAATTTCCAAAGGTCGATGTGCAAGATTTATCGCCGGGTACTGTACATTTGGTAGGCTCTGCACGGTGCACCCTACAACCACTTATCGCCGGGTACTGTAAAGATGTAATAAAAATCCATTACCCATCTTTTAGCCAATAGGTCGCCAAAAATGGGATAAATCGTTTTCTTAGCACGTGGCTTGCTTACAGTTTCAGCATGCATAACCACATGATAAAAGCCGCCATTTTGTAACTTTGACGCACCGTACATAAGCATTTTGACATTAACTTTCAAGGTTCGGAGCAGCGTATGGCCCTATGCTTGCAAGATACAATAGTTTCAAGGTTCCTTACGAAACCTTAAATACAATCCATTAGTAACTTAATAGGTCGATAAAACCAAACAAAAGAAATCTATGTATCGATGTTGTAATATTGTTAAGATTGATATGTAGACAAAATGTGTGAACGTAGTGGTCATCGTATGAGTGGTACAGAAGCTTCAATATTATCATCAGGATTGTGCCGGAATATATGGTGTGTGTGTGTGTTGTTTTGCTCATACTGCACGCGTAGCATAATCACCATAGAAACTGGTTTGAATAAAAAAAATGACAGAGAACAGAGAATAGACAAAATGCCAGATTGTAGACAGATTTTTAAAGAAATCTGGATTTGGTCTTTACTATTCTTCCGTCGACAAAACCCATTTTTAATATGGTCATGCTACGCCTGTTGGGCGTGGTACGATAGCGGCTCCCTCGACATCTTCTCTGTCAGCAGAAAACAGCCGACACGCAACCATCGATGCGACGCTCTGCTAGAGTGACAGTCACCAGCCAGTGTCACTCATTATGTAACAGACCATTTATTTTTTAACTCAAAACGAGACATGGGTTTATAAACGACAGTTAGCAGGTTAAATGAAAATAAACACAACTTTTTAATTTTCTTTATTTAGAAAAAGTGTAACTTAATACAGTAGTGTTCTTCACTATACTATTATTCAAATTAATTATAATTATTTTTATTCTAACAAATGACCATTCAGCGTGAAAATTGAAAATAAATAGTTAAGGTTTCATTACAATATTAGAAATCTTTTAAATGAATTCGAACAAATTGTGAAAAATAAAAATCAATCATCGGTTCACCATTATATATTCTTATTAAATTAAATTTCCTCTGACATTTATGTTTTTAAAACGGGACTATTTTGCGTCCCTAAGCTTTGCTTGGGGACAAAGGGACAGGTGACTGAGAAAAGGACGGACGTTCAAAACGGGACGTATGGTCAGTTTACTCATATACGACCTTTTCGGTGATAGGTACCTGTAACTTCATAGCTAAACGAGGTGGCACCACTTACTGCGCCGTCATACTTGCCTGTTTAATATTCGTGTGATGTCTCCTAGAGAGATGTGTCAATCGTGTTATGATAAATAATGATAATGATATCTGATGCGTGGGAGATCAGTTAAATATGTCAATGCACTTTATGCAAATTGTTGTCATGAATTCATGATTGAGGAATTCAAGTCGGAGTTTATACATATAACTACCAGCCTGGCTTATAATAATAATAATAATTCTTTATTTTTTTTTTTTTTTTTTAAAAAACGTTGCCCCACACTAGGAATTACTCCTGTATCGTGGGTGCGTTCACAAACATTTAAATTCACATACACAAACAACCAGACCCAGACAGATAAGAATCAATTCTGCAGCTCAAGAATTATGAAACCCACACAGGTAAGTTCAGCTGTTAAGGCTCCTTCAAACAGGCGCGACACGCGATAATATCGCGCGCGTCACAAAGGCAACGCAAGTCGCGCAACGAGCGGTCCCTTTGTGTCGCAAGCGATTATATCGCGTGTCGCGCCTGTTTGTAGGAGCCTTTAATATCAGCAAGAGCAACTCTATCTTAGCATATACATATATGTCAATCAATTAATCAACTCAGGCTATCGTAGTCCACTGCTGGATATAAGCCTTTCCCAGGCTGTGCCACAACACCCTTCCTCCGCCTTCCACATCCAGTCTGTCCCAGCCACTTTCTTAAGGTCGTCGGTCCATCTAACTGGGGGGCGTTAAGGCTCCTGCAAACAGGCGCGACGTGCGACGCGAATCGCGCGCGACACAAAGGTACCGCTCGTTACGCGACTTGCGGTGCCTTTGTGTCGCGTGTCGCGTCGCGCCTGTGTGTACGAGCCTTTACACGCTACGCTTGCCGATACGCGGTGTCTACGTAGTCCAGGACACCCCATGAGCACATAAGTATAAGTAATTATTTTATTTCATTGTATTGACTCATAAGTCAGTTTTTAAAACTTTGCCACAATTTCCATTATGACTACATAAATTTATGTGTACAAGTAAGTACAAGTCTGTAAGAATGTTATATATTTCCAACAGTAGTACCATAGTATAATTACCATTGTTAATTAGTTACCATGGTAACAATTCAGCATGCTGTAACATCGATAGAATAACGTTTTAGACAGAAATACCATGTACAGTGCACTCCGTACGTAGGTACCATAAAGTGCTCAGCTAATAAGTAAGACTTAGGAGACTGGCACACTGCACCGCATCACGCAGCGGGACGCAGATAACGTGCCCCCGCGCGTGATTTTTTACATACAAATTAAATAAAAACGCGCTTCCGTGCCCAATTTGACTCCGTTTCACGCACCCCGCTGCGTAATGCGGTGCAGTGTGCCAATCGCCATAAAGTACAGCTCAATGTACTCGTAGTATTGCATAGCCTCCCAATGTCACGAAAGTGCCGTGTCATTGACACCACAAACCATTCACTCGGTATCCCATTATCACGGAGCTTTCTAAGACAATGAGTAATTACCGACATTCTGTCTTTAGTGAAGATCTAATGGAGGATGCCATTTACTTCGGTAAGTAATCGATACTCGTATGTAATACTTTTAGTGGGAGAAAAAAATGTATTAAATGGTTTGGTTAGGATTTGTTTCTCAGTGGGTGTTAATAATTTGTTATACAGTCGACGTCGAATAGAAAAAGAGGCCAGATTATACTGTTTGTGTGACCACTGACGTGCAAACTACCGTACCTAACCCAAGTTTAGAAGAAGCACTATAAGATAAACACGTGCTTAAGTATGTAAAGTTGTTTGATTATGCTCTTTGCATTTCAAAGAAAACATCAAGCTGAGTTAAAGGTTTTAAGGCAGGTGTACATAATTGATGTCGAAGGCGAAGAAAAAAAAAAAAAAAAGAACGCGAAAAATCGCGAATGCAGATTAGGTATACTTACTTCCTCATCTGGTTCGCAATTTTTCGCTAAAAATGTAAACAAATATGTGTTTATGGAAAAATAACTTTAAATCCAACACAATAAAGTTCAGTTTACGCTACAAATTCAAACATGTTTACAACTTTTTCAATAGTCCTAGTCACTCTGAAATCAACATATTACCATTAAAATAAAGTTTATATTTGTTTAACTTGAAATAATATGAATTTGAAACATAAAATAGATTTTATGTATTTTTTGAGTAAAATAAAATGAGTTCTGAAGTCTTAGTTCTCTTTGCTTATCAAATTAAGAGAGCTTTCTCTGATTTTCTCAAAGACAGAATTGAATTAAACAATTCTTTGATTGGATTGATTTGATTGGCAGCATTAATTGAAGGGTCAAAGTTGCCAATTCAATTATTTTTTGTTAGCTTTTGCAAAATCAAACAAGACGGGCTGATTGAGGTTTTTGCGGACTGAAAATATTTTAGATGCAAAAACTTTTTTTCACTGATTTTTTTAGCGTACTCGAATTTCAAGTCTCGGGATCCAACAGAGCCTATCCCAGTGTGTCAACAAAACGCACTAATGAATTTACAATTCTCGGCGGTACGCACAATGTTGAAAAACCAGTGTGCGAAAAAAAATCGCCACAATAAAAATACGCCCGTGCAAACCTGGACTTATTTCCCAATACTTTTGTTATTGCAGATCTGCCTCAATGTATACTCAATATCTAACCTACTCGAGTCACATGCATAAACATGAATCGAAATACAATATCACGGTGACAGGCGAATTTGCAACCGTGTATGCAAATAAAACAAACATTGTCATGTCGTGGTACTACCGTACTACCTCATGACATGACACTACGACATATACAGCCAACTAGCTTATGCCCGCGACTTCGTCTGCGTGAAATTTTTTGCTCCCCGAGCCACCCCGTCGCGTCGCATCACCTTCCCGCGGTATCATTTCGTTTTCGGTTAGCCATATGTCTGACTTATTTTATTTTTACTCGGCTCCTTAGGCTATAATTATGCTATTTAACACGCTCGGTGTTAAATAGCATTATTATAGCCTTATTATAGCCTTCCACAAGAATTGGGCTATTAAATGCAAATTATTTTTTTTTGCGTTCAAACAAACACCCAAACAAACATTTCAGCTTTATTATTAGTATATAGTATAGATTGCACATCGATGGTAACAATTTGACATTAACAAGGTCTCTATGGCGTAGCCTTAAGGGCGACTTTCGTAGTCCAAGTGTTGCCACTTTGTCCGGTTGGTACTTCCGACTGTTGCTGTTTCTTCACCTTTCTATTAGACTATTGTTTAAAAACTTATGTAGGTAGGTATGTATAAGGCACTCCTACTTTGTCTTTGCGATCCATTTTTTTCTGTCAACCGTAGGAGAGTCGCTGTCGCGACATATGTACATCAATACAAGTCGGATTGTTAATTATTGTTCGATGAAGTCAATGAACCCTCGTTGTAAGGTTAACTTCCACTACAAGATAGACGACTACAGAAGCGGTGACAGCAACATGATACTTTTGGCACAGATCTGTTAAAAAGAAATGAAGTGCATAGCGAGTGCTTTACGGGGTCATTCAAGGGTATTACGTAAGCACTACAGGTGGGGGCGGGGGTCTTTGCTTTGTTTATTTTTGATGACATAGGGGGGGGACTGGATGGTGATTATGCTGACGTATTATTTTATTTTTATACTTTTTCGTATTTTCTACAAAATTTAGTCGCTTTTGGTTTGAACACAATGGCAACCCCACTTGAAACGTATATGTATAACTGCTGCTCATGAATCAATAAAGAAACCAAAACGCATTGAAAAATGCATGTACCAATGTTTACGTAAGCATTGGTAAGAGCTTTGCATACTTTTGCTGACGAGGGGGAGGAGGGGGGGGGTTAATAATTGCAAATAATTAATACTTGAACGGCTCCTAATATATGTATTCGGTTTTTACTTGATACATTCAAGTCATCATAGTACATGCGCATCTGCGAAAATCCCTGACGCACTACAGAAACGGGACAGCCCCACCAGTACCCTAAACGCATTGTTATATTGAACGCGAAGAGCGCTGTACGATCTTCGCGTATATCTAGCCCGCAGGCTGCACGTGTAAAAAGCAGTACAGTAGGCTCGAAAGAGCGTGATTTTAACAGGAAGTGAGCATCGTGCAAATCTGCGTGCCAGCATGCTCGTTCTAACCGACAACGCTCTTCGCTACAGTTCAATGTCATCATCGTCTTTGAGGTTAGGAGTCAATGTATGACCAAGATACTTAAACCAGCAATGCTTTAGAGAATCCTGTATTTTTCTGCTTCTAAATGACAGTTGCGTAAAAGGCTCGTTATCGAACGCCTAGCTAATCTTCAATACTTAATACTCAATACTTTATTGCATACCATAATGTGTACATAGTAAATGGTTGGTATTTTAAAACATTGAAACAATTGTGGACCCTGTCGGGCACAGAAAAGTTAATTTTTAACAGGAGAGAGGATGAAGGCGCTGTTATAAAAAAAGTTCAGTGTCTCACGCGCAGTCCTAGGACCTTACTGCTACAAAAAATCATGACACTTCACGTTTTGCCTAATATTGACCTTCTGTATGCATGTATGGTAATCTTCTGTACGTACCCAGACCTACAAAAAACAATAACTCATCTTGATTCTAGTAAGCACGTACATTTATGACCTTACTACGCTGATTCGCTTTATTTCGTCAAGTATATAGCATCGCCTAGCTGACACAGTAACCAACCCTAACCCTTGGCACTGTAGTCAGTAGTTAAGTGCTGTAGACTTGGAAGTCTGCCAGACATTTAGGCGAGTTGGCACGACCCGACCACTTCGTATCGAGTAGCCAATGAGGGGTTGACATTAAGGCCGCTCTCTCGAAAAAAGCTTGAAAAAAGCATGCAGATGAAGCCATTTTTTGTCGGCATTTACAGAGAAATTACATCTGAAAAAAATCCTTAGTAATCTTCATGATATAATACGTAATTTGGTTTGGCCATAATTTTTCTACCGGTATCACTTAATTTAAAAAAAAATCACCAAATCACCTCCAAATCATTGAGATGAAACCGTTTTACTCCTTCATTTTTTATCAAAAGAGTGTAAAAAAATATATCTACATCTTCGCAATACAAAGGAGAATAATTTGGTTTTGTTACTTTTTTAAAATATGTATTATTTTTATGATAATAAATTAAAAAGGCCTCTGATAAAGGACTGCGTCTACATCACCCCCGCACTCGTCCATAAATTTAGTGCGGGGCGCATCGTGTTGCTAGGTGGACGTATGTCGCGTTGCGAGAACTGCACTACGAAATAAAATCGTAAAATATTACTGCAAAAACAAAAAGTGTACCTACCCAAGCGGGGTTTTATGAAACTTATGCGCTGTCCATTACTCTGTGTACATAGGTACTGTTTATAAAATACCTACCTCATTCAAACGAAAGTCGTAAGTACTAGTAGTGAATGATCACAGAAGGTCCACGTCCACGAAATGATTCAGCCAATATTATAAATTTTACTTTTCGGTGCCTAAGTAAAGTCTATTATTCTGATGCGTTGCGATTATTTGTGACATATTGTGACACAAAACTGAAAATGCTCCTAAAGTAGGTATTAATTATGATTATAGGTTACGTACTTGCTAATAATTTGTCAATTTATTGATTACCGGCGTAATTATTTTCAAATAAAAAAATCAAATCAAATCATTTATTTGCATAAAACAGGTTCAGTGGATGTTAAAAAAGGTCAAATGGTACACTGTTAATAACCATATAAGGTGTGCAAATATAAAACAAGAATGTTAACTGTTAATTTCACTATTCAATAAAGTACGGACGCCAAGCACATCAACCTACCCGAAACTGTCAAATTTTCGCAATCAACTTTGAACCTTATGCTTTAGTGATAAAGTTGAAAATCTATTAAAGAAATCTGACATATTGTAGTAACTTGATGTGCTGGCGTCTGTACAATGTCATTGAAAATAAAATTATCGTAAATACAGATCAGTCAACAAAATAAGGAATTAAAAATAATAATGTCATACAATAGTAAAAAGTAGTAGTTCAATAATATATATGTATATACAGGCTGGATTTTTTTAACCTCACCTAGAGGGCAAGTACTCTAAACACTGGAGATAGCAAATTTTACTCAAAGGAAAATCCCTTCATTAAAAAAAAAACAAATCTGCATTCAAAGATTTTCGAAAATTCGCTTGCCGCTCTCGGGAATCGAACCGCCTAAAATCCGAAAAAATAATACCCTGTACTTTTATGGCATCAATCGATAGGGTCAATCATAAGGATCAAATCTCTCTATGGCAGATCGAAAGTCGAATACTTTTTACTCGACTTCTATCGTCGCGGGTGACATCAATCAATCAATTAAATCAGCCTATCGCAGACCGCGGGTGGCACAGACTACATAAAATTAGAAAAAGAAATTGGTAGTCATGTTTTTTATTATAATTATCACTTATCATTACTATCCATGTGGGCTAAAGTGGGTCAATAATATTATTCAACTAATTAAATCAAATAAAAAAATCATTACCTATACGTAGTGAATCAATTAGTTCTACCAGAGAAGTTGAAGGTGATTCTGTTGATTTGGATGTGAATGTATTTTTTTTTTACAAATTATGAACCTATATTTTTGTTTTACTTGTAAATATATGTATAACTGCATTCATTTTAGGAACAAGATGATTTGGGCATTCAAAAACTACGGTCTCTATTGGATGACATGGTGACTCACAAGCATCTTGTAAGGTCTGTCGAAGAACTTGAAGATTATTCAGCTGAATTTTAGTTATAATATATTTGTTTATAAAATATATAACAAATAATATGACATACACTAGTGATAATTATACTACCTATACCTACCTACCTTACCTGCCTACCTAACTACCCTACCTTCCTATCTGCCTTACCCTAACTACCTACCTACCCTACCTACCTACCTACCCTACATACCTACCTACCTATCTACGTACATGCCTACCTACCCTTCTTCTCTTCATAGAAACCTTCCTAAGACTTCAACGAATATTTAAAAAAAAACCGAATTGGTCCAGCCATTCTTGAGTTTTGCGCTTAGCAGCACATTTAGCCATTAATTTTAGTTAAAAAGATACATTAAGTTGTTTACCACATGGCATGCCAGGCTGATTTATATTAAGGGTATAGCTTCTACTCACGGCCTCGAAAGCTTTTAACAATTTTATTCGTAACCATAGCCCGAAAAGTACATCCATATCAATAGATAATACCTAAATAAAACCAAAACTGGACCATTGTAAATACAGGGTGTCCCAGAACTCAACGTCAAGCCGAAACGGGGTGACAGGATTGATCATAACCATCACGAGAAAAATCTGAAAAAAAATCTATCCCATGCAGTTTGAAAATTATGGGCATTTTAAGAAAAACCTAGAATTTTGATCAAACTGTACAAACAAATGCTCAAGGTTATCGGCATTAATACAGGCCTTAAGTCTAGGTTCAAGCACGTGGTTGGAGCCAGTCTCTGGGGATCTTTCGTTTTTAGAATACCAGCGGTTTAAACTGGAAAAATCGGTCGTAGATATTGGATTGGATTAATCGTGACTTATTGAGCTTGCTAGGTTTTTAACCCCTAACACAAACGGTGTTAGATTGTGTATATGTTTGAAGACTGCCTGTCTGAGGAAACTAACTTGGTAGCGGTTTTTTGAAACTTCAGTTAAATAAAATCGAACGGGAGTTGGTATGTTTCTGAGCTACGTTTGACGATACCTAGAATTACATTGTCACTTTAGTTATATGGTATACATGGTGGTGGTGGTGGTGGTGGTGGTGGTGGTGGTATGGTATGGTATGGTATGGTGGTGGTATGGTATGGGTGGTTAGTTGTACATACAGCTAAGGTATATACCATATAAAAGAATCAACAAAAAAGGACAACAAAAAAAGGATTGAACATAGCTTGGTTGGTGTTACATAGCTTCTAAAACTGCTACAATTTGTAACGACAAATTAATCAAATTCATCCGCTTCATATTTTTTCATTCACAAATTATTTACGATTCACCGATTCGACAAATGAAATCAATTACTTACTTAGTTAATTTTATTAGCATCGTTAAAGCGTTGCAACAAAAATTAATGATTATATCATTCTAAAGATGATCATGATACAAAAACTCATGCTAATCATCAATAAGTCAGATGATAAATCATTTATTATCTATGGTACGTACGACGACATATCAAGCTAAGTATACATTTCTAGTATAAGCTGACTTCTCATTGTACGAAAAGTCAATAAAATGCGAGGTCAGCTAAGACTGGAAATGTATAGCTACTAAATTATGTAAGCATACGTAAATTAATTAAAGTCACCGTGTTAGTGACAATGATGATGTCATTTAAAAAACGGTACAAAAACTTGCCTTTTAAGATGAACAAAAAGTTGATTTACACTCAGAGTGCTTAATAATTTGCATTAATCAGTTCTCATTCGAAGTTTTTTCTTCGCTGTCGTTTTTTTAGTGCTGCTGCCCTTTGAGCAGGTAGCACAAAAGTTTTGCTTACGTAAAATTGTTATTTTATGTAAGTAAAGCTTTCGCACCTGTAGGTATTCCACGAAGAGTAAGACAGGGGTACACATACGGGGCCAAGACTCGGGGCACATATTATAGTAGGTAGGGGAAGGCAGGGTAATTACGAACACCTAAAGGAGTTTTGAAATAAATCGAAAGATAATTATTATATTTAGGTTAACTTTAATAGCTTTTTCTGAAAGATAAATTATAATACTTTAGACTAATACAAACAACAATATTAATTTGTGTTTATATAATCAACTTTTATAAGAAAAACAAAACCCTCAGTGTTCGTGTTTACCCGACACTGGTCGGGCAAATTATATGAAAACAAATTATATGAAAACATAAAGTAATAATTTTGTCTTCTTCCGGTACTTGATCAAAAGCCTAGGTTTTTAATGAAAAACCTGATTTTGTCATAAACCTGCGATATATACTTACTTTGTACGTAGAGTATTATATTATCTGTGATTTGGATGCATTACCATGTACCTTTTAAGAGAAAGCAAGACAAAGTCAGGGTCTCAATTTTTGATAAAAAAATAAATCTACTGTTGTTAGCTAATATTGATTGAAGTATTATTATTTAAATAAACTGACGTAATACCCTTCCGTGTCGAATCCCGCATGACATTAGATCCCCTCTCGGCAACAGGATACACGAATTAAGAGTGGAGAGCGCGTTACAATTTGTCGAGGGGTTACTTCTACCGGCTATGGGAATTGGAAATGATATCGTGACCTATCATTATGCCAATATGACTGGATGTTCGCACACTTATCTAAAGGAAGTTAACCCTAGTTTTGTCGTTATATTTTCGTCCAGATCATTTGGAATTGAATATTTTTTGAAGTGAACATTTCTTTAGGCGCGTTGGGCATTTTTTGAGATGAGAAAAACTTGCGCCACTGTTACCGTAAGGGCGTTTGTGCACTACAAGGAATTTTACCGTCCGGCAGTCCGATTTTTTACGGTCCCATATGGCACGACATAATAAAAAAATAAAATCGGACTGCCGGACAGTAAAATTCCTTGTAGTGCACAAACGCCCTAAGCTACACCGCGCGTGTTTTGTTTTTAAGACGATTAAAAAAATATCCGCTTCTGATGTGTTCGGCTGTCCTCGGGATGTACTCGGTTTTAATGTATATCCGATATGTCAGTGAGTGATGGCAAAGTATTCGGTTTGTGTTTTGTTTTCACTTCTGTCGGCTCTCCCGGTCGGTGCCACTGTTTTTTTTTTATTTATTAATAGCCAGCATATTTACAGTTTGCATCGCACATACAAGTTACCGGTCAATAGGTATTACTAGTTACACATACAATCATAAAATTAGGTTAAATAAAAAAAAAAAGACTAGACAAAATTAAGTAGATGAAATTAAACCAACTTAGATAAAATGAAAAAAAAATTAAACAAAACTACATAGAATTAGAATAAAATTATGAATGACAAGATAAAATTTAATTTATTTACTCCACAGAGATTGTAGTGGGAGGCCAATAGGTAAAGGAGGTGGGAGAGAAATAGGCTCCAGGTATCGACTAGCAGTGTTCAGGAGTCTCAGTTCAGTACTCGCAAAGACATCTGAGGATTCGTAATATAGCAGAATGTTGTTAATATGGGTGAGGGCTAGGTACATACAATGAACTATACAGGTTGGAAAATTCG
Source organism: Luperina testacea (assembly GCA_927399505.1). Taxonomy (NCBI): domain Eukaryota; kingdom Metazoa; phylum Arthropoda; class Insecta; order Lepidoptera; family Noctuidae; genus Luperina; species Luperina testacea. The sequence goes on from OV656774.1 coordinate 5,876,290, forward strand.
AATGGGATCTGATTTTGTCAGCCTGTATTTCCATGATAGAAAAAATATTCAGTAAATAGACACAAAGGATATTCGGAAGATGGAGTTTCGTTAGTGTTTTGTTTCGGTCATCGAAAATGTCTAGAATTTTCTATCCATCGGTGTGTTCTATAGCAATGTTCATAATCTCAGATAATTTACATGGCATTCCATCGCAACTTACCTAATCAGTTATCTACATTAATGGAATGTATTCTAAGTTGATTTTTGAGTGACCATATGTAACCAAAAGGTCCTAATAAGTTTTTGGTTGCAATGGAATTTGAATCAGTTCGGCTTGAAAATTATCTCAACTTCTTAATTCAAATATACATAAATTATTATAATTTTTGATTGAACTGTCAGAGCGTGGAACGTAAAATATCTACTAAAAGTTAAACCTAAATGCATCGTATTTATTCCTTTGTTCCAACTTCAGAACATAAACAAACACTTGAAAGTTCAGAGCACTCTGATTAATAAAATCCACTCGATTTAAAAGCTTGCACTCCAACAACACATAAAGAACGGATGATTAATCGTACATTACATCCATACGTTTAATCATATAGGTCCATACAACCCACGTGGTGGTTGTACGTCTTTGTATGATACTTGTACTGCATGTAATTAGTACTTTCGTCCCACGGGGAGCGATGACCTAAGACATCGGGTGGTTGAAATAAGAGATATTATGTCAAGAGAGCTGTGGTGGCCCAGTGGTAACGAGCCCGGCTTACGAGGTTGTAGGTCGTGGGTTCGGACCCAGCCAGGCGCTTTACTTTGTGTTAATTTATTTCATCACCATTGCTCTCAAAAAACGGTGAAGGAAAACATCGTGAAGAAACCGGCATGTCCTAGAACCAAATATTCGAAGACATGTGCCATCTACCAACCCGCACTGGGCCCGCATTGTGGATTACGGCCCATTCCTTCTCACAGAGAGGAGGCCTGTGTCCCTGCTGTGTCCCTGCAATGGGAATAGTATAGGCCGACTATGCATGTCAAGCATGACGATTATGGATTCAATATGCTCAAACTTGGCATATGGTTAGTTGGTGTTATGGTTTGGTTTTGGTTGTAGTCACTAAACTGGGTTGTATTGAGGCTTGTGCACGTGGTGTATGCGTTACCGCTTGGTTACTGACTTATAAATGGGAGAGACCTGGAGCTGCTGCATAGTGTTAGCATACACAATAATCGACTATTCAACTAATATTATTTGTGGGTTGCAACCAAATTTTTAAACATTTTATATTTTTGAGTTCTGGCAACCCATAGATGATTTTTTGAGAATGAAAAAACGGCGGGAGAAGTTGGTTTACATTTTCCTCTTACTAATCTATAAATATTTGATAAAAGTGGTTTCGAGTGCCAATTAATAATTTACTGTGTTAAATACCAATACAGTGATTTACAAGTATTCGAGTTTATAATTCTAACAAGTCTTGTTGTATGCTAACAATAGCTTGGAGCTATGGCAGATGGTTATAGACGATACAGCTCTGGGTTATGAGACGACACTGATTGCTACTAGTGCAGGTGAGCTTGACGCTTGAGGATTCTGGCGAGCATTGTGTTTCGCCAGTGTGCTGAAAATAAAAAGAAAGAAATAAGTGATTACTTCAAAAATAAAAACCGCAGTTGGTGCAGACGTTGTGATTCAATTTAGAGAGGTCTGTAGGCCGAGGTCGGTGAGGCTGAAGTAGTAAAAGAAAGAAAGAAAGAAGATATAAAATGTATTTATTGGCATAAATACAATATCACCTTATAAGTCAGCCTTCAAAGCAAGAGTGAACAGACTTCTGGATCGAGGTCAAGAGGAGGTACATTCCGCAATATAAAAATTAAATTAAAAAAAGTTACGCCAATGAGGCCTCAGCTTAACATAATGTCGGATGGCAACACTACCACCTGACGCTGACATTCAGCTTACGAGTCCACGAGTGCACAGTTTGAAGTAGGTATCCAAGCCTGTGAAAAAAAAAACAACTAATGCAAAGAACTTCTATAAAGTTATAAGTACCATATCTACCTTTTTTCTACGATCCTGACCTATTGTTTCGATCCTAGGATGCCTTTTTGGAAGTAAAGTTTTTGAATTCTTTTTAATTAGCATTTATTACTGGCGAGTTAGGTTCATTGTGAAGGTGTGTATTGGATAATCAATTAAGAGAAACAATGGTACGAGCCTTGTTCTTTCTATATGGCCAGTGTCTTTTATTTTCTTAATAGTTTTGTGTCCTCAAATAGAGAGGCCATGGCAATAGCCTTGCTAATAGTAAACTTTAGCAGGTTCGCGGATTTTTTTAATAATTTTTTTAAACTAAACGACTCTTTGATTAAGTAATTTTTCACTCATTGATTTTCTTGATTAACTAAAGTTATAATACCTATGATTTTTAGTTTCAGTACTTCTTCTTTTTGGTAAACAAATTGTACAGATTGTATAGTTAGTAATTTAATTTAGTACCTAGAGTAAATAATTAATTATTTATACATACAATTAAAACAATTTTAGAATATACAAGTTGTACAGGGCCCGAATTGCGGTAATACCGCAATCGGGACCCAGTACCTAAGGAATGTTTTAATTTATTTAACAGAGCAAATGCTATTTGCTCGATGTGACGTTTGCAATTTTACATGGCGACCAAGAAGATGGTGTGTTGAAGCATAAAACTCATTATTTTGAAAGGTCAGTCACTTGTGGCAAGTCATTGCCACCGTGACAAGATAATGAACCTCATTTCAATCTCTAAACTCTGTGGTTAAAACAAATATTTTAATTACACGGTGTTTGAAATTCGAAGCGACTTTAATTGACAGATATCGAACTCTCCTAGCTCGTAAGATTTGGCTGATACTTTAACAAACAAAAAGGTCAATTCTACCACTTAAAAACCTTCAAATTCAAGTCTTAATCTCACCTCAGGGACAATCAATGTCAAAAACTTAGCAAAAATGTAGAAAAATTAGAGGATTTTTTGACAGATTGAGACAATAGAATGCGAACGTTCTTAAAAAAATACGGGAATAGCCCCTCAGATATATTTATCCTTGTTGGCAGAACCTGAAAGAATAACAAGGTAAGAAATGGTCAGCATATAATCCTAAACTACCCAACAAAGAGTTTGTGAACTCTTAAAGATGAATCTCGTGCGATAGTGTCAAGTTTAAATTCCAAAGATTGCTTACGAATGCTTAGGTGACATCTTTGAATGTTTACAAAATAAAGTTTGGGATTGGGACACACCGTTTTATCGGCTGCCGACAAACAACGGCAATGATGAATGAAGATGTAATTGGAAACGTATCAAAATATTTAAGTAAGTACCTACATTAAGTACTTCCTTTCTTGGCTTAGCACAAGAATTTGACATTGGCACCCATCTCACAAACATAATATGCATCATCTTATAATATGTGTAAAGGATCAAGGATCTATAAGTTTTTAACGTAATTTAACAAACTAAAAATTATTTAAGTATAACTTTTATTCACAAAAAAAAATACATAAAACAGTTACCGGCCCAAGTTAAGCATAAAAACTAACTTAATTCAAATTAAATTATCAGGAAGAGCAGTTACTACAAAAACACGATACTTACGTAAACTTTTGTTCAATCCACAGCCCTGGGAAAACAAGAAGGAAGTAAGAAATCAAAGAATTGAGAACAAAGAATAAGCGGTCCGAAAACAGAGAATTACTTGGCCATTGAACTCGCGAAATACAGCCAAACATTGTAAGAGAAATACTACATTTTTGTACGTAACAAGTCACTTGACTATGCTCGTTAAAATGCATATTTATGTTTATTGCAACACCTTACATCTTCATTCAGAACTAAAATAGACTTTTTAATTACTCATTACCACTGAAATTGCCTGTGTAATATTTTGTTTTTAGTTTAGAACGTTTTTCATTTGTTTCTACATAGTGCTGCATTGACAGATGTCACAAAAATAATAAAGAAAAGAAATTATCTGAAAACCGTTGTACACACGACGACATATCAATCTATACAGTTCCAGTTTAAGCTGACCTCGCATTGTATTAAAAGCCTTTCGTAATGAGAAGTCAGTTTACACTGGAAATGGTATAGCTTGATATCGCCGTACGTACACACACGTTTTTTGCCGTGAAAAACTAAGGTTGATTCGCCGTGAGTAGGCACGGTCGTCAGTATTGTATCAATATGGAAGTTTGTTGACAGACACGCCGGGCACGACGGCACGGCGCCGCGCCGTCGCCATATACCATACAACCGGTGCGGTGGTTTGCCGTATACAAGCTCACATGATTATTCTGCAGTGCAGCTATAGCGCCTTATCGTAAAAAAACCGTGCATTGTACAACGGGCCTAATAGTGCCTCAATTCTTTAACCGGCCAGTCATTAGCTTGGGTTTCCCAAACATAATTTAAAATTCGAATTGCGAAAATGGCGCGTCATTAAGAACCGTCTCATGTTTCTTTTGAAGTCTTGTACAGTTACCACAAATGGGGTGTTTATTCACGTGTAAAAGCTAAGTTTTAAGAAATTATAGTAATTTGAAGGAAAGTAGCCTAATGCATCTCACTTAGCTCAAAGATATTATTTTGATAACCATCTTTACGGAATCGTTTATGTTGCTCTATCAGTAATTTGATACTTTCGGTCGTCGCAAACACATTATAAAGATTGACAGATAAACGACTTCAAACATTACGAAAGTCAAGGGTGTCAAAAAGAAAAATAAAAACTTTTTAGATATTTCATGCAACATTACAGGTTCTCTATGATTAATTATGGCCATTAATTACAAAAACGGAGCAATGTAATATGAATCTGTTTCGTTTTCGAAAGCTTCCTAGAAATCGCTGTTAATATTTTGAGTTATTATACGGGTGGGTTGTTCTTTTGTTTTTAATGATGGTCCATATGTTGACAAGACCAAGACGGTGTCGTCTGTAACATTAGCTCGCCAGCTCGAAATGCCAGTAAATCATTTGGACAAAATAAACAAATGTGTGTGGTCGGGTGCGAGACAGCTTTTTTGTTTTAATTTTTGTCCCACGCAAAAGGGACCATACGGGATAATTAAGTTGAGTGTGTTCCTTTCAGGCGTTTCAGTTTCAGCGGTGCTATTCTGTAAAAAGATCACCTTGATAACTTAAGTGAAGTGAGCTTAAAGTGAGCTGTCATTCCACCTGATGCTAGAAATTGAAACTATTGACAGTAGTGCCATTCTGTAAAAAGATCACACCTTGATAACTTAAGTGAAGTGAGCTGTCATTCCACCTGATGCTAGAAATTGAAACTATTGACAGCAGTGCCATCTGTAAAAAGATCATCTTGATAACTTAAGTGAAGTGAGCTTAAAGTGAGCTGTCATTCCACCTGATACTAGAAATTGAAACTATTGACAGTGGTGCTATTCTGTAAAAATCTCCCCTTTAAGCTTACTTCACCTAAGTTTTCACGGTGATATTTTTACAGAGTAGCACCGCTCTGGTTCGTTTAGCATGGAAGTATAATTAACACTGGCAATTATTTAACAAAAACAGTGTACGGTTGGTGACCTGACCTGAGACCATTATCCAACCTACCTATGAGTTTACTTGGTGAGATGGATATCTATTTGTAGGTATCTGCAGTGTTCTTCCACATAGTTTGTACCTACTAGTTACTTAAACATAAATTGACCAGAATGACATAGCATAATGGCAATATTCCCACTGCTGGGACACAGGCCTCCTTTCGGTGAGTGGGAGTGGGCCTTAATACACCACGCGGGCCCAGTGCGGATTGGTAGATGTCACACGTCATGTTTTCGAATTTTTGGTACTTGGACATCGATGTTTTCCTTTACCATTTCGAGAGCAGTGGTGATGAAATAATTTTCACAGAGTAAAGCGCCTGTCTGGGTTCGAATCTACGACCGACAACTCGTACCACTGGGGCATCACCGCCAGGGCCGTCTTTACCCGGGGGTGCAAGGAGTGCGTGGCACCCAGGCGCAGGGTCTTAGGGGGCGCAAGCCGATCGGGTCATCATTGATCACTCATTATAACCACAACGCTCCAGCGCTGTAACCCACGTCACCTCCTCAAAAAAAAAATCCCTTAAAAAAAATTGATGGATCCCCCTTTAAAAATGGAACACAAAAATTAAGTTTAATTTATTTTTGTTGGCAAGGGGGGCGCAAGCTGATTTTAGCACCCCGGCGCCTGATATGGTTAAGACGGCCCTGATCACCGCTCCCAAATTGGCAAGACCTTCTGAGTATATTTCTAGGGGAATTAAATTGTAATAATCAGTAATGCAGTGTAAGATAATTTCGCATAATTCACCACATTTCCGAAAGTCATTTGACTTGAGGAAATTACGGAAAGTTTTCACTGTAAGGCTGCTACAGAAAAAAATATTGCGAAATTATGCACTGGACTGTCATTAACTTTCTTTGTAATGCCAATAATCATACACACAGAAAGTAAGTCGATGGTTAAAAATCACACTAATATTATAAAGGCGAAAGTTTGTATGTATGTTAATATGTTTGTTACTTCTTCACAATCAAACGGCTAGACCAATTTTGATATTTTTTTGTATGGAGGTAGCTGATACCCTGGATTAACATATAGGCTACTTTTTATCCCGATATTCTCACGGAATCGACACTTATGAGGGTGAAACCGCGGGGCGCAGCTAGTATAAAATAGGAATGATGGAATTTCCAGGCCATATCCTTACCTTTTCAAATTACATTAGGGAATTAGAGACTTCTAAAGATAAATGGATGTAAGGCCTGAGTTCACCAACATTCAAACCACCGGTTAGGTATTTAAACAGTTGGCTTATGTCTAATTTCTTAAGGAAATTTTAAATATAGAATTGATTAAATATTTTATCAGTTGATTTAGATCGGTGAACACGAGACTAAAATATGTCCGAGTGATGAAGTACGTTTGATTGAGTGTGCCGGTCATTAGTTAACTTGGCTGTCAGGCGAATTTTAGGACAATATAATACAATCTGTCAAATTTCTTTAATAGATTTTCAACTTTATAGCTAAAGCATAAGGTTCAAAGTTCATTGGGAAAATTTGACAGTTTCGGGTATCTTGATGTGCTGGCATCTGTACATGGAAGTCATCCATATAACCATATAATTTGGTACTTGAACAAGGTTAATGTCAGTATCAAAACCTTGACACTTCGTGCCAACCTTCAAATGTTAGATAATACACATAAGCACTTAATGTAGTACGAATCTGTTTTTTCATTGTCACGTTTATTTCCGTTGTGGCAGGTTGTGTTGTATTTCTATGAAAACCTTGGCCAGACTTTGAACCTTGTCACAATAATACGCCGGCTCTTCATCAATATGACAGCTTAGAGCTGATTTTTCCAACGCCAGTTAATTTTATCCGAGGAATAATTTTTGACAGTTCTACCATACAAAATCTGTCAGACGTCAATTTTATTCCACGGATAAAAATTGTTATTATTGGTATCATTGAAACATCAATAGAGTGCATCTGAATGTAGCAACACCTTCAAATTACCGGTCTTGTTGCTAGAATATCATAGAAGTAGAATTAATAATATAAGAATTCATCTGAGCAGTCTGGTAGTCGATCAATCCTCATCTTGAGCTTACCTAGTCCATCAAGGTATACCTTGAAAAAGTTTTATTTGGTACTAACTGGTACTGGAACTTCAAAATTTCCATGGAAGTCTATAGAGAAATTAAGAGCTGTTCCTTTCTTCAGACAATCATTATTTCATTCACAAACGCGTAGTGGTTTGGCGGCTTTAGACTGTGGCCAATTGACTCTTGTCGAGCCGGCACAGCAGTTGCTAGTGCTACGGAGATAGTTATATGGGTCCCTTATCAGATAGCTGTATTTTATCTGTATCAGATAGCTGTATTTAAGCTGTATTTATCAAACATGATCCCACCATTTAGCCACAGCTAATGATCGTGCAAGTTCGGCAGCACTCGGGTGCCATCGCACGTGCTTAGGAAGCGTTTATCTTCGGCCTTCACGGCGCACGCGCACTAATCTCACAGCTTCCTGCTCCGGTTGTTACTCTTAATGAATACAACACTTTTTGCTAATATCAGCGGGAACTATTCATCTTTGATAAAAAATAAATATTTCAAGTTATTTCAATTAATTTGCCAATTATGGCTGTTATTGTGGCTTGCTTTTTAGGGTTCCGTTGATTTTAGATCGGCGCTGTTAGGTTTTCTTTGATGTGTTGTCCTAGTTAGTGCTTAAACAAACGAGCGACACACGTCAACGGCAGAAGTAACAGCAGCCATCGACACCCGCCGTCGACAACATACCGCTTGTGTATTTGAGCACTCAAATACATACAGTATTTGAGCATTCAAATACATAAAGTATTTGAGCACTCAAATACATACAGTATTTGAGCACTCAAATACATACAGTATTTAAGTGCTCAAATACACGAGCGGTATGTTGTCGACGGCAGCCGCCATCTCTTATGTGTATGCACACTAAGATAAATGTTAGGTCATGGTCATAGTATGTCCATAATATGGCAACAGCCAAACGAAACGAAATCTCACTAAAAGTATTTGATTAATGACCTACCTATGGGTCACATTTTGCTCTAATAGCCATCTATTAGAGCAAAATGTGATTAATCAAATACTTTTGGAATACTTTTCCTGGAGCATGGGCTCCAGGAAACATTCTCGATGTGTCCTGGAGCATGGCTATTATGCAAGAATTCGATAGAACTTTTATTTTGGTTTTGACCGATCAATATGAATGAAATGTGAGTGTCAAACGTGATGTGAATTTGAATTGATGAACATTTGAATAAAGTCGGAATCTTTTCCAGTAATAAACGTCTTCAACAATAGAATACGGAACTCTCTGAGTAAAACTATCATTCAAGACAGTGTTGGCAGATTTTTTCAATCACATATCACTCCAAGATTACTCGAAGCGTTAACACAGATCTTTGGATATTACGATTTACGATACCGTAAGGTTTAGCCGACTTATGAAATTAGTCGTGAGCTCGTGATTATGTTTCATATCTAGTTTATCGAGAACTAAATCTTTGGTTTGCCGCTAACGGCAGGTACAGTTGTGTTAATAATAACATGCTTTTGCAAGAGATTATGTCCCTTGATGTTATTCGCCTACAGGCAAAAGCGAGTACAGGCAGACAGGCCCGATGCGATGGTGCGAAGCGTTTTTGACCGAATAATTTCCATGAGGTTTTCTTAGAAATTGTTCTGTCTGCGGGAGCCTTAACTGGTGCTTGCATTAACCGGTTTTACAATAATTTACATAACAAAACATCACGCATGTATTCCCCGATGGGTTAGGCAAAGGTAGTAGTAGTAAAGATCTCGCCAGTTAGGTATTAGTCCCATGTAACAGCGGGCGAGTCTATATATCCTATTTTGGTTCATGAGATACAGCCCGCTGACAGACAAACAGACAGACTAACGGATAGCGGAGGCATAGTAATACCTTGGTAACCCTTTGGTACTCGTTGGGTACGGAACCCCAAAAAGGAAAAGTTTTATCAAAAATCCCCGTCAGTGTTACAAATATTTTTTAATGCAGATGTCTCTGCTCATTACGAATACCGTAGTTCCTGGAATTCGAACACGGAAGCCCGCATGACGTTTATTTCAGGGTGTAACATCAGGAACTTCCAAAGTTATAATTTCCTTCTGATTGTTTCGTAAATGATGTTCTCACTTCTCAGAAATAGGTATAATTTCTTTCAAGGTGCTTATTTGTTTTTAAAGTTCAACTTTGATTCGGAGCTAATATCTGATGGTTAAGGTCAGTAGCCCAATTTTAGGATAAACCGCCATGTCATTATTTTAAATCCCCTGTTATTATTATTATGGTTCTAAAAACAAAAGACGGTCGCTAAATATTTAGCTTGTGAGTTGTGGGTTATGGTTAGTATCGAGTTATTTTATTTTATGTCATTTAGATTAAAAACAAGCCGATGACCCTCCTGATGGTATAGTGGTCATGGCACTTTCCTCATTAAAAATATATATTAAAATACTAGCAGAGGCATTTTAGATGCGCAGTTATCCCAGAAACAAAACAAAAATATCTCATGTGTCTGTAATTTTGTTTAATTAGGCACCCACTAACCCAATATGATCTTCAAGATTATCAAAGTATTAATTCTAGTTTTGTTACGAAATTACTGTAATCACCAAAAAGGTCGTATAGTGACACTGGCTGGTGACTGTCACTCTAGCAGAACGTCGCATCAATGGTTGCGCGGCGGCTGTCTTCTAATGACAGATATGATGTCAAGGGAGCCGCTGTCGTACCACGTCCAAGACAACCTGCTATTTTCCGGCACAATCCTGATGATTCTGTTGACATTGAAGCTATACCATACGATGACAACATCATTCTGGTAAAGGCTGTCCTGCGCCGTTTAATATTATAACGCTCTAGATCTAATCGTAAATCTACCAAAGCATTATAAACGGGTTTTCATAAATCTCGGTTACTCAACCAACCATGCGGGCGTCGCGTAACCTCTTATCACCACTTTCACTGATATGAGCTGAAATTGCAACATTTTCATGTCACCGTGTCGTAATGTACCTAGGTACCTACGACGTGGTTGTAGATTGATTTGTGCAGTATCTAGGAAAATTACCATCACGAAGTGTTCCTGTGTCGAGTGTTTTGTGCTTGAAATATTGCGACATTTGTTGTTTGTAGTATTTTACAATAATACCTAATTAGTTATATTTCTAAAGTATTTAATGAATAGAGTAGGTCAATTACGAGAATAATTACGATTTTTCTACGTAGTTGTGACTTGTGTGTAAATTTTTTTTTTCTTCTTTCATTACTAAGCCGATGTCGACTATTCTGCCAGCATCAATTTAATGATGTAGGTACATGATGGTTTTGAAAGGTTGTTGAAGATGGTGATCATTATATAATTTGCTGTCAATGCTTATGTAGGCGTGAATATTTGGTTAGAAAGAGGTTGACTACCGAGATGAAAAAAAAAGAACAAAAAAAAAAGAAAAAAGAAGAAAAAAAGAAAAAGACGAAGAAGAAGAAGAAGAAGAATTGAGAAGTATGGAAGAAAAAGACGTTGCGCCGACCCCAAATAAATTGGCATAAGGAGAATTATGACGATGAGGTACTTATCTATTATGGTTTTCAGAAACCGTTACTACCGGCGAATTAGAGGGATTACAGGACCTAAACGCAAAAAACGCAAGTTTTAGATCACTAAATAAAAACCATATTAATATACATACAATCATTCTGATTTTTTGTCAAATTATTCTATAAGCAACATACTATATATAAAGCACTAGTGTTTTAGATTTTTTGTCCAAACAATAGATGTTTTGTAAATAGATAATTGCTTCCGATTTTGACATTTAGACGAAGGTACATTTTGACCAATGCACACCAATTTAACGTTTGTAGAGTTAGGCCTTATAGAGTTGTGGCCTTTTTTTTCTTTTTTTTTTTTCAGGATAGGAAATCATCAAATGACCCCTCCAGCTCTGGGTGGAGCGGAAGGGAGTGTCAGACTCTTATTGACTAAAACCCACCCGTGTTCCTTCCTTAGCACTTTATGTTCCGGGCCAGCGGTAACCCTTTCGGACAATTTCGCTGACCCGGCAGGGCCTAACGGGCCCTTTTAACTGATGCTGACATCTCTTTGAGGGGCACGTGGAACACATACGCGCCATCCGGCATGGGCCTGGTCAGTTATGGCCTTGGCTCTACATTAAATCTGATAACTTTTTAACTAAAAACGTAATATAAGTCTTGGCAATCAACTTTAATCGAAATGTTTTTGTGTGTGTGGGTATTTCGTGTGACTGAACTCACTCTGTGCATTAAAAACCATTTATGAATATTTCATTAATTAAGTTAGAAAAAAAAAGCAAATCGCAAGGGTATAAATTTATAGTCCATTAATTGCACGGCGCTATGCTTCGTTTGAACGACTTACAGTACACCTTTCACCTGTGGTCAAGCGTAGTAGGCAAGTAGCATTGTACTAAATAGCCGTTCGCTTGCCTCATTAGTGACAGCATACTTTCTCAAAGCACTTCCTTTAGTATCATTTGTTTCATATTTGCTGATGGTGGTCAATTGCCTACTTGCTAAATGTCGGCGAAGTATTTTTTTTTATAAGTTCGTGTTTCAATTATTTTTTTGCAATTTTATAGCTTTATGGAGATGAAAGTTAATTATGAAGTTTTAGTGTTACTTATTATTGTAAAAGGAGAGCACTACTTCCTTTCTGTTTTCAACTTTCCTAAAGTTAATTAGAACCTTTAATCTATAATAGCGATCATTCCGAAGTTTTTATTCATGTATACATTACTGCGTGTGTTCCTACTTACGTACGTAACTGGTTAATTAGAGTTTAGTACCGATTTGGTAATTTAACTACGTATAAATAACAATACTTGACTAATATGGGTCCACTCAGGCTAAGAAAAATAAACTTTTTGGAAAAGGAAGGATATCATGCATAAAAATGAATTCTCCATAATAATTTTTTCTTTGATGTAACGGTCGATGTTACACATGTGGACGTTACAAGATTGTACGCAAGTTACGAGGCAGGTGTTATAGAAACCAGAGCAAAAAGTTCCCAGATTACTCCATGTAACTACTGCGTATCATTTGAATTGTAAATTATGTTATTATGTGTGTACGATCGTAAGTAACTAGAGAACCGCCAATTAGTTATGTGTAATGAAATGCTTTGTTGGCTACATTATTTGTTCGTGAAGATCAGCGATAGTAGCTACACACTATAGCTATTGAAATGTCGTTTGCTTTGTATGTACTTAATTAAAAAAGAAACACTACTAGCTTTTTTATTTATGGTTTTTTTATAGAGCTCCGTGAAATTCCGCATTTAAGTATTTGTCTATCTGCATTCTAGTATATTACCCAGTAAGTGGGTTGTGGAGATCAGATAGGCAGTCGCTCCATGTGAAATACTGGTATTCAGCTGCATCCGGTTAGACTGTAAGCCGACCCCAACGTAGTTGGGAAAACGCTGGGCAGATGATGATGGTATCTGCATTCTGTAATTATAACACTTCAGCTGAAATAAAAAACAATGACATCTTAAAAATGTTATCCCATAGGGCCAGTAGTTTATTTATTTCTATTCAATAATATTAAGGTTCGCGAGCAAAGTCACAGCATGATAGTTAACGCAACAAAATGCTATTAGACGACACGCAATATATTACATACTCCAATTTGTAATTATCTAAGCTTTTTGTGCTCCGCCAATTTTAACGGAAAGTAGCACGGTCGAATAACGCAAGCAAGTGGACTTGCTCAACTAAAAAAACATTGTTGTGTTAGTAAAGTTGAAATGATTAAATTAGTCTTTCTAGGACAGTGCATAAAAGAAAGAAGTACTTATTAATTCGTATTTTTTTGTTTGTTTTTTGTCTGACTAAGTATTGGATTTGTGTTGCGTGTGCTAATATTCTAGATAAAAGATTCAGGCTAATCAAAGTATGTACAAACGCCAGCACATCAAGCTACTACAATCTGTCAAATTTCTTTAATTGATTTTCAACTTTATCGCTAAAGCGAAAGGTTCAAAGTTGATTGGGAAAATTGACAGTTTCGGGTAGCTTGATGTGCTGGCGTCTGTACTTATTTATGTTTGTAATTAGTATTTTTGCATGTCAGTTGTCTTTCTCTGCATTAGGCCACGTTCGCACGGATGTAAAAATATCGCGGTGTAATTTTATCGCTCACGGGATTATCAACTCTCGGTGTTGAGCCGAGCATTGGGAATCCAACAGAGCGCATCCCAGCGCTTCAAAAAAATACACTGTTGGATATTCAACTCTTGGCGCTTAGCAGAGCGTAGAATATTCAGTGTGCGAAAAACAGTCGGCGCGGGAAAATATCGCCCGTGCGTACCTGGGCTTAGTGTATTAAGGCGGAGATTTCTTGAAAACGGTCAAAAAGTTGGTTTTTTAAAGCAGTGTATCTTTTATAATATTATAATTATAAATTTATAAAAATATATTTTCAAGTCTTATTCTATTACAGTGATGGAACTCAAATCATAAATAAACATTAATTAATGCACCAAAAAAATCTTCAAATACTTACACCTCTTAATTTTCTCCCTTCATTAACAATTTTAATTATAATTAAAAATATACCATTAAATTTCTAATGCCAAACTGCATTCAGTGATGGATTATTTATTATTAAATAGTTTTTGTATACATAATTGCTTCATATTTTGCAATAAATTATCAGCGTTGAGTCATCGACTCATCGCGCTTCTCTTTCTCTTCTATGCAGTCCGACAGTGACCGCGCTTTAGGTCATGTAGTCCCCTTAAGCTCATGTCCTCCTACACTCAGATTAGTCTTCAACTTTCAAACCGACTTCAAAAAAAGGAGGAGGTTCTCAATTCGGTTGTATTTTTTTTTCATATGTGATTGAAACTAATCAAACCAAGGCACAGAATAACAAATAGTACTAACGGACCAAGGTTCGTTAGACACCTATTTATTTTTGTAATTAAATATTTCTAAGCTTGCTTTTCTCTAAGCTTATTAAGTGCCTATAAAACTTTTACTAACAGTAATAATATAAAAAAATGTCTTCCAAAACGAATTTCAAGCACGACAGACTTTAATGACTATAAAACTTTTAGTGCCTAACAGTTTTAATAATAATAAAATAGTCTTCCAGAACAGAACAGATGCTCGCAGATCAGATTGCCGATGGGGCTGAAAGGTTTTGGAGTGGCGACCGTGTACCGGAAGACGTACAGCTTTGGAAGGCCTTCCATAAGGTGGACTGACGACCTTGTGAAGGCCGCAGGAACCGGTTGGATGCGAGAAGCATAAAACCGGTCGAAGTGGAGGTGCTTGGGGGAGGCCTATGTCCAGCAATGGACGTCTTTCGGCTGAAATGATGATGATTTTCGTATTTCGGTCTTCGAGGCAGAAATTCGGCCACGGAGGCCAATCTCAGCGAAGAGTGGCCATTCACGCGGGAGATATTTTAGCGCACAAGCAACAACAACAGTTAACAACAGCAAAAGTTTTAACAGCTATTTATGTATACATTTAACCCGGCGAGCATGATCCAGGGTATCTCATACCCTGTTAAAATTTAAAAGTAGGTACTGTATGTTTTGAAATCCTCGTCTGGCGACACTAGCTCGGTCAGTAGCTGGAGGTAGGGGCCTGCAGGACGGGGTAGTGGCGTGATCGCAGTGTGGCGTGAGGCATTGGCGAAGATATACGTGTGCAAAGTTGTCTCCGGTATGTTATACCCTGCCTCATTTTTGACGTATTTATTTTACGTAATGATGTAATAATGAATTTTAACTGATTTATTAGTTTATTTCGATTATTTTTAGATTTTGCTGCTTTTTGTTTGTTGTCTTACGTCCAAAAGAACAGAATTCATTCGTAATTTGGGCTTATCAATGATTAACGAAAACCTACATTCAAGAAAATAATAAAAATATTCCAAGGTACATCCGCCAGCGAATCTCAGCTCGGTGAGCCCTCACCTAGACCTGCAATTTTACCCGGACGATTATGTCAGATGCCAGGATTGTCCATATAAGAAGGATAGAAAAACTAAACATTCCTGCAATGCTTGTGGCAAGCCAAAAAGAAAATGTTTGGAACATGCAAAATTTATTTGCGAAAATTGTGGTGATCTCAACATACTGATTAATCCTATTTCAATGAAAAAAAATATTAATTAGTTGTTTTTACGAGGAGGATCTCATTATCTTTTAGTTTTAAGTTGATTTACATTCCAAAGAATAATATTTTTGTTAAATTCTTAATTTTTGTAAAACTTTATACTTTGTTCCTAAAATTACATAGTATAAGATAAATATGAATGAATAAATCATTATTATTTTTTAAAGAACTTCTCTCATTTAAATCCATTAAATAATTCATTATTTTACAAAATAAAATCAACAAAATTGAAATAATAATAATAAGAACTACATTACAGTACATTAAAATAAGGGTAAGTCCCACCCTGCCACATTCTTGAAGTAACTTTTTTTCACCTCATGCTCGCCGGGTTAACAAAAGGTCACAAAACTTGTCCATAGTCATACCCAACTTTGTATGTACAGACGCCAGCACATCAAGCTACCCGAAACTGTCAAATCAATTTTGAACCTTATGCTTTAGCGATAACGTTGAAAATCTATTAAAGAGATTTGACAGATTGTAGTAGCTTGATGTGCTGGCGTCTGTACTATCAACAACAAAATTGCATTTGTCAACTGTCCATCCATTAATAGTTACCAATAACTTATAAGTTACAAGCTGTGCCCGCGGCTTGGTTCACGTGCACGTCGGAAAACAATAGGATTTCATGTGTTTAAATTTTTTTGTGCGGAACTACTCGTATTTTAGAAAAATATTTAAGTTTTTTTCTAAAATAAAAGTATAACATCAGTATTTTTGATATTATGTACATATTTACTTTCAATATGCATTTAGTAAAAAGCTGTTATGCGCACGCCAAACGTACGGCACGCTCGTTAACAATCAAGTGATTCTGGGAAGCTCCTTTGTCAACAGTGTGTCCGGGGCCTTACGTCCGGTATTTGCATCGTCCTGTGTGTGGTCACGAACTGCATAGGATAATGGAAAGTCAATAAGGTATTTTAACTTTGACTATGAGTAATTAATTAATTATAGGCTTATATTGAAGAGAGAAGAAAGCCTCGTTGGTATAGTAGTCGCAAGAGGGTTCGAATACTGGCGGGGTAATTGCGTAACACACACACTATCAGCAGTGCGATTCTGTAACCATTTCACCGTGAAAACTTAGGTGAAGTGAGCGTGGAGTGAGCTGTCAATAGTGTCAATTCCTAGCAAAAACAAACTCACTTCAGCTGATGTGAGTTTATTTTTGCTAGGAATTGATCTGTAAAAATCTCACCGTGAAAACGTAGGTACGTTTTCACGGTGAGATTTTTACAGAATCGATCGACAGTAGGTATGACTTTCATTTTGACTGTTCAACAACATTCATTGCGTTATTTACGTTGTTGAGCAGGCTTTCGTACAAACCTATGAAGCAATGGATTAGTAACGTCGACGACGGCTACAGATGTCTCTGTCGACGCGTGTCACTCGTGTGTATGCACACTTACGGTACCAATTCAGCATATATACCCACTCGCTCGGTAAAGCCTCAATAAATTGGCATGATTCCATATTCCTGAAAGCTTAGGTGTAAGCTCTTGATAAGCCGAAAATAATTGCCAATTTGCGCCAACTTATCCAATGGAAGCTTTATCATTATGTATCGACGTATACACGGTATCCATGATCATCTCATGTGTACATGAGGCCTAAATACAGATTGGAATAAGCTTAAACGTTACAAAATTCGTATTTGTATTTTCATTCAGTCAATATTAAAGATTAGTATTTGTAGTCCGCGCGGAACTAGTTGGCCGCGCCTTAGGTACCTATGTGAGCGGTGGGACGGAGGGGCGGGGGCGCTTTGTCATTACTCAATACGTGCGTTACAAACAATAGGCAACCCCGTGCCCTTCACCCCCGTCCCCACTCAAGGCGCGGCCAACTAGTTACTTGCGGACTATAGTTCAGCAGTTTAGTTGGCAGGAAACTAATGCGTGGCAGACCCAGAAAGAGATGGCGGGATGAGCTGGACTCCTCATTAAAGAATTTTTTTTTTCAGGATGGGAAATCATCAAATGACCCCTCCCGCTCTGGGTGGAGCGGAAGGGAGTGTCAGACTCTTAATGACTAAAACCCACCCGTGTTCCTTCCTTAGCCCTTTATGATCCGGGCCAACGGTAACCCTTTCGGACAATCCCGCTGACCCGGCAGTTCTTAAAGGATTGGCCCACAACCGCAGTAGACCGGGAAGAGTGGAAAGCGGGAAGAAAGGCCTTTGCCTTGCAGAGGGACAACAAAGTTTTATAATAATAATTTAGTTCAGTTAAAAGATAACACTAAATTCATAAAGTAACTCGCGTCTGTCGTTAGTTCTGTCTTTTACCGTTTTCGCCACGGTCAAACGGATTTCGATGGCAGTCAGGTAGACCATGCACCTTCGGGGTAATTGCGTACAATGCGTGTAAAAAATAAAAGTAAAAGAATTAGGTTAACACTCAATAATGACAGGCCAAGTAATTACTCTATCCTTTATCCGTGCAGGATCAGTTAATGTTTAAATATACATGTAAACAGCGCAATCCATCAACCAGGTGCGGCACGTCTGCTTACTAAGTAGTGAGTAATGTAACATGTTACAACTACATTACACGGCACCTGCTACTTTACACGCTCGTGAGTTTTACTACACGGCTGATGTTTCTAGAGTATGTAGGAACTTGTGTTTTGTAATTACGATGTAAACTGGGTGGTAAAAAAAAATTGTTGATTGAAAAGGATGATATACCAGCCTGAATTGAAGCGAACAGCCTTGTGAACGCTGCAGGAATCTCCTGGATGCGAGAAGCACAGAACCGGGTAAAGTGGCCGTGCTTAGAGAAGGCCTAGAAATGATGATGATGACCAACCTGAATTCAATCATCTATCCCTTTTTTTTTAGGATGGGAAATCATTAAATGACCCCTTCCGCTCTGGGTGGAGCGGAAGGGAGTGGCATGTATCCCTCAGCTGATAAAATAGTCGCGTCGATGACTGGTATTGCAGATGGCCACTTAACATCGTGGGTCATTGGGTCATTGGTGGGTGGTTGGTTGGCGGTCGATGGTGGTCGTTGTCTGTTAAGCAGCCAAAACAACCTCCTAGGCGACCTGCTACATGACCTTCAGAAAAACAAAATGTTATTGGAGAGCAAACGAGTCAACGGCACACCAGTCTGTCTCTACTGAGAACTGAGAGTCTTGTTGTTGAAACTCATGATCTTTCGTTAAAGATCATTTAGCAATTTTTTGGACATTAGACTGTCGTGGGTGGTGCATGACATCTTTGTTCATTTCTGCTTTATTCAGATGGTTTCTTTCAAAGTAGTGCAATATTCATAGCGATTAGAGGAATTACCCTTCTAATCGCTATGAATAATACAGTAATGTTGGGTTTCCACAAGAGATGAGCGAAGATGCGTAGCGAGGGATGTGTGTGAAACTAACCAATACCAATGCTAACTTAGTTCAAGCTGTAAAAATGAACCGATGTTATTGGTTGGTTTCACACACATCCCTCGCTTCGCATCCTCGCTCATCTCTGGTGGAAACGCAGCCTTACAGTAGAAATGGGTTTCATTTTGACAGTTCAACAACATTCATTGCGTTATTTACGTTGTTGAGCAGACAAATCTTTCGAACTTATGAAGCAATGGATTAGCAATAACCTTCAAAATGATTCAGATTGAGACTGATAGTGTGTTAGGAAATTAGGGTGCTGTGCATGATGACTTATTATTTTAGTACAAAACAGCCTGAAAACTATAGCAGCATTTTCCTCTAGGTACAGACGCCAGCACATCAAGCTACTACAATCTGTCAAATTTCTTTAATAGATATTCAATTTTATCGCTAAAGCTTATGGTTCAAAGTTGATTGTGAACATTTGACAGTTTCGAGTAGCTTGATGTGCTGGCGTCTGTACATACAAAGATTTTATATATTTTCCTCGTATTTCTAGTAAATAAATTAGGATTCTGTTGGCGTGCATTGCGACAATGTTTCGCGTCCCATTTATATACGTACACTCGCGCGCAGATTTATGTAACACATTTATTATTTATAGCTTGGTTTATTTGTATTCTGTCCTTTAGAACTCCCTTATAAGGAAGTTAATAGGATTTAGTATGTATGTGTCGCAGTTTGTGAAAGTTATAATGTCTTTATGGATTGTCTTATGACATTGAGTGAGAGCATTTAATAAAGTTTTAATAAATGTTTCACTTATGTAAACAGCATTTATGATGTTTTTAGGTTTCAAAAGTTATATAAACACAAAGAATTGGTGTTGCTCATTTATAATTAATTTTGTCTGTTGTATTCCATAAAATATTATATTGCAACATACATTATACATGCGTTATCATTGTATTAAATGGGAGGAAGTGAAGAAAGTGGTTGTTGTAGGATTATGTGTTATGAATGACAGTGAGAGCATTTAATAAAGTTTGAATGTATTTTTCACTTATGTAATCCACATTTATGATTTTTTTGGGTTTTAAAAGTAACATTAAAAACAAAGAATTGATGTTGCTCATATAAGATTAATTTTGTCTGTTGTACTTCATAAAATATTTTTCAAAGGATAATGCCACGAAAAGTATGGAAGCTGTTATCCTATAGGAATAAATGTTAACATATTATTAGAAAGGCGTTAAGATTTAGTACAATAATTCCAAAGGTCTTTGTCTTGATTCCTGGCCCGATCGGAGTAAAACAGGATGGAAGTTGAGACGAGGCAGTAAGGGAAGCCACCATAACTGTTGTAGCTACAGAAAAACGTTCTTAAGAGACTGTCCTTAACTATGTATTTGAGTAATTGCTGACCACCTTAACTGATTTTGTAAAAATGTACGGTCAGCTATAAAAAACGTTAATTCTTACATCTTATTTTAACGATGCCAATCGATGCAGTTTCGTATAAGGATTCAAATACTCTTTTGGGCAAACTGAGGTTAGAGTACTAGAAAAATCACGAATCGCAAAAAAAACTTTTCGTATACCTAGTAATGTACATACCTAAGTGTATTGCTAAAACTGACATGTTTGGCACAGTATAACTCTGAACGGACAAGGATTTGGAATTAGGCGCCAAAGTATTCAGTATTCAGTTTAAAAAGAGCTGTCCGACGATGTATAACACGTCTTTTGCAGGAGGGTACCAAAATGGTTATCATACTTTCGAAAACATTCATGTTTTATTGAAAGTTCAAATATTCAAAGGGCGATTAGTAAACGATAAGTAGCATAACTAATAATACATCGACAAAAGAACAAAAAAATCCATTTTCAAAATCACCTTCTGCAATATCATAAAGGCACAGTCACACGCAACCGCTGCGCACTGGTACGCACCTGGGAACCGGTAGCTCGGTGCGACAATGGCGTCGCGGTCATCGTAAGGGCCGCGTGTGTTTATTTACGAGCGTGCACGTGGCACGACGACCTTCAAGGACAACCGGTTCTGTCCAACGTGGACAACTTATTTCTAGGAAAAAAATATACTAAACTTAAAGTACGTAAGTAAGATTTTTGCATATTATGTCGCGAAAATGTATGTTTGAAGGAAAAGATGTTGTTGGATTAAATTGTTCTGCAATAAGCAACCATTATCTCACTTGGTATCCAGTAGACAATGCTGGAAAAGGGGCGCAGTTATAAGTGTTAATTTTTACGGTACCTAACATTAGGTTTTTATTATTTACTAGCTTCTGCCCGCGACTTCGTCCACGTGAAATTTTATGCTTCTTTTCGCTCGGCTCCTAAGGGTTCTAGCGTGATGTTTAATAGACAACACCCTTCCTCAAGAATTGGGCTATACAATGCAAAAGATTTTTTACATCCGACTTATTGTTGTTCCAGAGTGCTCAAACAAGCAAACTTTTAGCTTTAATTATAGATTACTATTTAGCACACATTGTTACCCATAATATCGCGAATCGTAATAACAAATAATTTATCAGTTGGTATGCCTACTAAAAGCTTTATTAACTACGCAACAATAAAAGCCATTTCAAGCTTACTCAATGGAAACTACAACATAATAAATTCATAACTTACGTCACATCAAGCCTATTCATAAATCTTAAGATAACTATAAAATATATTATTAATATTACAAGATACAAAGATGGGCGTGGTTCATATCTATAAATAGCTGTTTAGCCTAATGGACATGGAGCCTAATGATTTGTTTATTACGTAATAAACAAATCACAACAATGTCGCCTGAATTTATTGACGGTGTGCAGTTACTGCAATGTTATATAATTAGTAGCTTGGTTAAGGATCACTTGGATTTATCTCACAAATTAACAAAGTAATAAAAGAAACTAAATAGTAATAATAAAATTTATTCATAAATATAAGGAGTCCTTATATTTATGAATAAATTTTATTATTACTATTTCGTTTCTTTCTTATATTTATGAATAAATTTTATTATTACTATTTCGTTTCTTTTATTACTTTGTTTTACTTTGTTTGTTAAAAACTGTAAAAGTCAGTCCTTATTAGGGACTAACTTTTACAGTTTTTCTTAAATCTATGTCAAGTCCACCCATGATTTGTGCCTGAACAGGTAATCCTGTGTTTCAGGCGATTGGAGGTAACATTAATTGATTAAATAATCACAGATGTATGTAAGTACCTATAAACATCTTACATTTTAATGGTACTTAATTATGTAAAAAAATGTATTAAATTATATAATACAAACAATATTTCAAACTAATAGGTACACACGACGACATATATCATGCTACTAAAGTCCTCTTTCAGACAGGTCTGGTAGATGTTGGGAAATTTTACTTAACTTCTTATCCTGGAAACGTATAGCTTTAAGTAGTCGTGTACCTACCGAGTTTCTGACGATGTTTGGTTATACCTGGTTTAAGGCTTCCGCAGACAGGCCCGACGCGGCTCTAGCAGAAAAATTCTATGAAAACTTTATGGAAATGGTTTGTCGCAATGTCGTGTCGCGCTTGTCTGCGGGAAGGTCGTCTGTAAAGTTAAAAGTAGATAACGTAACTTGGACTTGAACAATTTTTTTGGTTTTACGCAGTGCAATATCTTTGGGGTTTAAATGTGTATAACTACAAATTACGTGTGTACTAGAAACTAGAGATGTTACGGATGTCGTTTTATCGGAACCGGAACCGGAATCGGAGGTTTTAAATTTGATTCATCGGAATCGGAACCGGATTCGGAACCGGAATCGGAGCCGGAACCGGGGTGGAAGTAGAAGAAAGATGTGTTAAGGGGCCTTTCCTTAAAACATCTTTCTTCTACTTTCTTCTAACATCCACAAACAAAACAATAAACTGAGACTTCGAGCGCGAGCGTGTATAAAATAAATAAACATTACCCTGGCGACACGTGAAAACTTGTTTGTAGGCGCTCTAGTCACGTGTATCGCTGCGTTTCGAACTCCGGTCTAACTCCGATTCAAAATTATCGGAACCGAAATCGGAATCGGAGGTGTAAAATTAATCGGAAGTTCCGACTTTTCGGAATCGGAACCGAAGCTCCGTAACATCCCTACTAGAAACTACTGAAAAAACAAAAGTATGCAATTTTTTCAATATGCAGTTAGCTATGTACAGTTACAAAATCAGGACGGTAATTAATGTTACCATTGAGATGTGTTATATAATACCTTATTTATAACTGTTCATTATTCTTAAAACTAAAACAATTAAATGTCAACTACTCCCACTATTTGAAAAGCAAACTAGTTCATTGACAAATACGTTGTCCACTCAAGTTTGACAGTAACGCACAAGTACGAATTACCCTTAAAACAACTGTTAAGACATATGAATATTAAAACAACCTTGGCTGAATGATTTATATTGTTATAACCACATTCTTCAATATTGACATTATATTAAATTATAATCTGACAGAAGATAAACTTGTCAAAAATATAATATTTAATTTGTCCTTGTTCTGAAACCGATCTCATTATGATACGTCAATATTTCATAATAGATCATTATGATTATTAATAGGCGTTAAATTAGTTTCTTTGGCCCAATGTTGTATATTATTGTATGTTATTTATTATTTTCAATCAAGATAATATTTAAAAAATACTACATATATATGAGCTAACATACTATGATAAGAAGGATTTGTGTGGTGTTACACGAATGAGTACATAAGAGGAAGTTTGAAAGTGCCAGTAACTGAAAAGTTGTGTGGAAATCGGTTGTGATACGAAGGATTTTTTTTTTTATCGTTGCTCCACACTAGGAATTTCTCCTGTATTGTGGGTGCGTTTACAAACATTTAAACTCGCATACACAAACATGTCGTGAGGAGAGTTTTGAGTATGAATGCCGATGGCTATAAGAGTTGGGGAAGACCAAAGAAACAATGGATGGACTGTGTGAAAGATGATATGGTTAGTGTAGACACCCTTCTACCGAGATGACGACTAATAAAGAAGTATAGAAGAAAAAGACGTTGCGCCGACCCCAAATAAATTGGGATAGGCGTAGGAGAATGATGCTGATAACTTGATAAGCTAACATACTTAACCTCCTTACTAATAAACGTTGTATAGCGTCTGTATAGTTACATAACGCTTTGTCTTCTTCTTTCGAAATTCAAATTACTGACGACTGAAAGAGAGAAATCGGTGTGTAACTATTCGTCTGATATATTACGTTTATCAGCAAGGAGGTTAAAATATTGAGATGTACCTACATGTAAATAGGTATATAAAACAAAAGAAGGCTGAAGAATCATAGGCCTTCAAAACATTCGTCCGCATCGCTGTCTGCGGAAAAGAAATAAAAAGCAAACGTGTTCAAAAGACAGGCAGCATATTGTTATTGTTCTTTGTTAAACGGTAGCAATAATACAACTAATTTAAATATTTGTCCAACTCTGTTTGACAGCTCAATTATCATTATTTAGGTAATGTTGTCTGAACTCTTTGAACAAAGTAGCGTTCTCATTGTGATATGACAATGGACATCGTACTTACTAACTACGTAGCGTAGTATAGTCGTACTTTTACTAGAAATAATGTATGTACTGTATAATAAAAATTGGGAAATAATTAATGTTTATTAACATCAACTTTTTCCCAATTTTCAATAGGTAGGAACGAGAGTCGAGTTCGTTTTATTTGCGCAAAGTGATGATCTTGTCTGGCGTCAATTCGGGGTAATTAACCCCCTTATTTATAAACATTGCTAACTTAAGAGACGAATAAACGTAAAAAAATGTATGGTTAACACAGTCGCTAATCATTACTAAACTTTAAGCAAATTTTATAAATAAGGGGTGTATGTATAATTTTAATATGTAACTGCCAAATAAAATAGAATGTTGAGTAATTTCTTATATTTCGATGACCTAAAACCAAACCCACTAACGCAGCAGAGACCATACTATTTGTAAAAAAACAGTAATCAAAAATCCTCCGAGAAGAAACGTCTAAACTATTCCTCCTACCCAGTCAGCAACACGAACAGACAAAAAACAAAACACCATCGTAACAAATAGTTATAAGTACTATAATCTTACACTGTCATACCATAACCCGATCACTGCCACTGCCCTGATTTCAATATACACCTAACGACCTAACCGCGCCCGATATACGAAGAATTCCGCTCAGCTTATGTATTATGAAAACCACAATAATGATTTTCAAGTCCCAGTTCCAAACGGCCGAGCGTGTAACGGGGCCCTAATGACATAATGACAGTGGACTCGCCGTCGCGTGTGTAATTGCCCTAACTCGGGTGTTGGGGACAGACGATTCTTGGATTGATTGAGGTTGGAATAGAAGCTTTCATTTTATGGAAAGTACGAATTACTTCAGTATTAGATCTTCTTCATAAAGTTCGGTTTCATTCAATACACGATAAAAACATGCAATCAAATCAATAGCAGTCAAGGCTATTTTTCTATGAAACATTCACTTGATAGGCACTCCTTCTATTATATTTTTTTGATGTCTTGTATGTCGCCTAATTTGAAACTAAATTGATAGGGTACCTAAATAAGTTCGATGAAGAGCAAACTGAGCGTCTTGTCGCTGCGTCTAGTCGCTGCAGCAAGACGCTGAGTTGTCGTCTATAACTGCGTCTTGTTGCTGCGGCTAGCCGCAGAGTGTGCGACTTCCATAGCCTGTCGTTGCGACTTTGTAACACGATCAGACTCGTTCTTTGAACAAAATATATGAAAATGGTCGGCATTGCGTTTAGTCATGTAAGACAGAGCGATTGTCGTCTTTGTAAATCTAGACTTTTTGCAAAGGTAAGGCTCTCCCGAGCTAGTCGCAAAATGTATCAAATGTAATCATAGTTCTGTGAATCTAAACAAATTTCAATGAAAGACCATATCTAATGAACTTTTGGCCATGGCAGCCCATGACTCTTCCACGTTTCTCTATTCCAACACAGAGCATTTCGCGTGATGATTTTGGGAGCGACACCGGTCGCGACTCGAGACAGTAATTCTATGTAATTGGGCCGGCGATTAGTACCATATAACTAAAGGTATACAACGCCAAATACATCTTGACACGTGGCGAAAAAGAGAACTAATTTGAATGTATTGAATTTGACAGATTGTTGACGTTATCCTTTGCAAGTGGCGCCAATATGAAGTGGCCAGCTAAGTCGGTTGTGTAAAAATGTAATCTAGTACACTGAAAAAAAAGAATTGTTGAATGTACTAAAGTAGCGTAGGTTGAGTAATGAACTGCCATAGTCAACCCTTTTCATAGTTAATTTTACCTTTTCATAGTTAATTTTACTATAAAAAGAGTGAATTTAACAAAATCATTTGGTAAAATCAACAATTTCGTGTGTAGGACCTATATAACCCGCGGATTTGATAAAATTTACGCGGAATTTAGTAAAATCAATCATTCTTTTTTTTCAGTGTATTGTATTATGTGAACTAGGAACTATGTAACTGTATCTTAAATGTGTAGTCTTTTTCTGCGACCTTTTCTTTGGTAATAAGCGGATATGGTGTAAGTGTCTTCTGTCTATTTCCTTATTAAATATTTTCGTAGTGGTTACTTATTTATGTGCTGCCCCAGAAAAAGTACGTTTTTTACGGGGCAGTTAAATAGTTCAGATTACTAGTGAAAGTAATTTACATTATTTGAATCTGATTATGGAACTAAGAAGGAACCCGATTCGAAGAAATTCTGAATAGTGTTTTACCTAAGTAATTTTAAGACCGATTGTTGTATTAATAGATAGATGTGAAAAGTAATTTGTCGAATCATTTTATGTATATTTTGACGATAATTATGTAAAAGTGATAGTGTTAGTGGAATTCTATTGCTGACTGTACCTACATAGGTACTGCAGTAGAGATTATCTAGTGACAAATTGATATATTATGGTGTGTTGTGAAAATTTCTGACACCATGGTGGGTAACTGAGGAAGTATGTCTTCATATTAATATCAACACTCTCTACCCGTCGTTCTCAAGGTATTAAATATGTCGGAGTGCATTACGAAAGCGTGGATATCCGGCGATCTTGAGCTTGAGTGTTACGGCTGTCATTTCCCGAGGATATTGTAAAAGGCAACTCAGGAATTAAACGGAAACGCTGATGAATGTACAGAGGTTATGCACCTTTAGGTCTAGTTTTACTAGCATTGCGCATGAGACATATTTTCCGAATAGGCGGCGCGTGAGTTGTCCAAGAAAAGATGACAAGCGAAGCTATGCGGAAAATTAACGAATTTGAACATTTTTGTTCTGTGAGTGAATTACGTTGATTTATAACGTGACCTTATACACCGTTACATTTTGATCGTTTAAATCCTTAAAAGGGGCAATTGTACTCATCATTATGACCAACTTTTACTATGGGACCAACCCTGAAATCGTGAAAACAAAAATAAATCTGTTGATTCATCCATACATTACGTCGAGTTATGATAACATAAATGTATGGATCATCTGATTTTTTTTCACAATTTCACTGTTTGCCCGCTTAAAGTGCTTTCCGAGGCACGGAGGTCTCGCCCGAGGGGTCTCGGTATGTAAAGATGGTCACCCATCCACAGACTAACCGCGGCAAAAGTAGCTTTTAGCCACGAGCCCCTCCGCGATCTTTATAACCAACTCCTTACAGCAATTCATACTCGTATCACTTTCGCACTTCTTTCTCAACAACCAAAGTTCTGTTAAGCTCAGTTCTCATTGATCACAGATTAAGTTAGTCCCAGACATAAGTGGCGGGAGAAAGTTTCACGACACTAACTTACACTTTCAAGTTACCTTTTCGTAATAATATTTCGTTTGTCGTAAGCTTAGTGTAATCTCTTTTACAAAAAAAAAAAAAAAGAAAAAGAAAAAGCGGCCAAGTGCGAGTTGTACTCGCACACGAAGGGTTCCGTACCACCGTACAATATGTAACACTGCATATTTCATTAACACGTTTTTTGTATGGTTAAAAAGTAAAAAATTAAAGGGGGTTCCCTTTAATTTTTAACTTTGTTTTATTTTTATTATTATAGCAGCTCTCTAAAAATTTCAAGTGCCTACCTTTAACGGTTCAAAAGATACAACCTAGACTCCTAGAGTGTCTACTCTCTAAGTTCGTCAACGAAGATCGGAGAGACGAGACGAAGATACGGACCCATCCGAAAGTAGTTGATCCGTCAAAACAAGGTTCTAATTAAATTTTTTGGACGGACATATATTTATCGGGAATAGGGACAACTGTCAAATCGTGTTGTCATTCATTTTTAGTTCGAGCCCGGAACTTATCATAATTATGTCCGTGTTACGTAGTAGTGTGCTCGTAACTTACACGAATTAAGAGGGATACCATGTTAGGATGTAGGTACCCTGTGAAGGACGTACGGACGGACAGCGGATCCTTAGTAATAGATTCCCGTTGGCACCCTCTGGATACGGAACCCCTATATGTTCTATAGACTATTCTGAAGCGAAAGTGTTGGATGGACGGGCATAAGGTTCAAAGACTTCTAACCGGTGTGTATGGAAATATTAAAAACGAAACTTTATGGTAATGCAATGTTCGTGTAGTGTGTCGTAATGTTAAGCTGATGGTGATATTCCTAGTAAAATATCGCTTTAAGTGTAGCTATTTACTGATAAAGAGGACTATCGACATCGATTGTTTTTGAAAGGTCGATATTGTGTGAAGGTTTCAAAACATTTCGTTGGTCTTTTTATCCTGCTAATGCTACTCGTACGATAGTTCTGACTTATTCAAGAAACCTTACCTTAGTTATGTATTTATTCGCTAAGTGAACAATGTATGTTCTTTTAGAAAAAATAAATAACCATTAAACTCAAACGACAGTACAGTACCCGGCGATAAATATTGCAAATCGACCTTTGGAAAGAGAATCGGCTAATTTCGGCTTCGTAGAGTATTATCTCTGTCGCATGAAATACAAACAGTCCGGTATCTATTAGGAGCTGTTAAAACAATTATGATTTGCTTCTTTTGATAATTATTTTTATTCTTTGTATAAAATCGATAGGATCGAATAGGTCGATGTGCAATATTTATCGCCGGGTACTGTACTTATGTAATATTACCCTTTTCTGGCTTTGGGATCAGAGGTGGCCCAGTAGTGACGGCCCTGATTTACGAGTAGTATAGGTCGTGAGTTCGAGGCTATTGATGCCACCACTGCTCTCAAAACGGTGAAGAAAAACATTATGAGGAAACCGGGATGTCCTAGAATCAAAAAATTTGAAGACATGTGACATCAAACAAAAAAAAATCGCCGCGGGCAAAACGCGCCTGTGTGTATCTGCACCCTTATTGCGAACACTATCAATATCAATCTGAATCATTTTGAAAGATATTGCTAATCCATCTGTATATATAAAATTTAAAGTCCTGACTGACTAATATATCAACGCACAGCCTAAGCCGCTGGTCTTAGAGACATGACATTTGGAGGGTGTGTTCTTTGTGAAGAGTAGGTATCCACTAAGAAAGCGTTTTTCGAAATTCCACTCCTAAGAGGGCGAATGGGGGGAGGGTGAAATTTCACGCGGACGAAGTCGCAAGCAAAAGCTAGTATCTTCATATGTTCGAAAAATGTGAAAAATAACCCAATGAATGTTGTTGAACTGCCAAAATGGAAACCATTGCTACTGATAGTGTGTTACGCAATTACCCTGCGGGGCCTAGTGGGCCTTAGTGGTCCCATTTTTTCTTAACTGTCCAGCGGTGCTATTCTGTAAAAAGCTCACCGTGAAAACTTAGGTGAAGTGAGCGTCGAGTTATCTGTCAATAGTGTCAATTCCTAGCAAAAACAAACTCACTTCACCTAAGTTTTCACGGTGAGATTTTTACAGAATCGACCGGCTGGAAATCTTTTGATGTGAAACATCTATAGCCGCACGTAAAACAAATTTCTGGCGTGGCGACGCATGCCGTGGCGACGCGTTGCCACGCTATATGATGGTGTATATATACAGTCACAGTCTTGTGTACTGTGTGGCGACGCGTCGCCATGCGCAATGTTTCACATCTGCCAGGCGTTCCGTGACGGCTCACTTTTTTTTAAGAGAGGAGCTACTATTGACAAAGGTCAGGGCTTGCAAACTATTTTGCACTGTTCTATGGTTTACTTGTTCAAAGTTTTGCTCAGCTAAAGTAAGAACTGTTTCGTCAAATTGAAAACATTACTCATTTTGCACGACCGCATTTTGATAGTGATTGTCACAAATTAACGAGGGCATGTATATTTAGAATACCTAACAATACAATAATTTTACATGGAAATGCATTTATTTCGGTTACCATAAAGCATGACTCACTGGTTCAGAGAAGTTTAGTGATAACGAAAATTTAATTTAATCCTATTTTATGGAAACAATTTTAGGTAAATATTACCGAGAAGCTTTGAACTCAATAGGTTGTACAAATGTACATCGATGTTAGTACACAACCTCCTTTTTTTTTCGGTTGAAAAAAGGTTGTACAGTCCGCTTCTTATCGATGGTAACTCTTGCACTACAAAAACCTCCCTACCCTTACGACCGACATGAACGCCCTGTCAATGTCAAAGTGTTTCCACTGAGGTGCGGTTGACTGTACCTGTACTATTCCTTCCTGTAAATCAGTCGACTCAGGTCGAATTTCACCAATAAAACTGAACGCGATCAGCACAGCTAAACCGATTTGAAGAGCTGTCAGTGTCATTATCATTATGATATATTGACACTGTCAGATCTTGAACTCGGTTTAAATGTGGTGATCGCGTTCAGTTTTATTGATGAAACCAGCCCTACCTAAGGCGGTGAGAATAGGTAGGTAGTAGGTACCCGATGTCCTACACCACCACCACCAGTTCACGATCAAAATAACATTGACAATGAAAAATAAAAAACAATGTGCTAAAACTATTATATGTATAAGTAAATTTTGTTTACGCTATAAGATTCTGTAAGTCACTGGACAAACGTGGCATTAAATTCTGGTGACAAAAAAACAAACGGAATGCTCAAGGACGCACTTACGAACGTTGGTATTGGAATACTTAAATACAACACAATCAAATCCGTGATGGAACTGATGGACACTTTGAAGATCGATTCATCAAAGTGTCCATCACGGATAATTTTATGTTTGCCTTTTGGTGCCCCTTTGATTGTAAGTTTGTGAGATAATTCAACAATGATACTTACCTAAGATAATTTAATCAGCGTATAATGTTCCCACTGTTACAGGCCTCCTCTCTTTAGAGACGTAGTAGGCACAGCAAAACAGTGGACCTCTCTACCTGCGTCTGTGTTCCCGAGCGCATACAACCCGAATCTCTTCAAAGTAAGGCCCGGTATCCACCAAAGCGGAGAGGAGAGGAGACGAGAGATGTGTTTTGAATAACCAATCAGATTTCGTTATTTCCACATCTCCTCTCCGCTTAGTATCGGTGGAAATGGATCAAGCGGAGAGGAGAGATGTCTCATTTTTCTATAGAATGTTGTGCCCCGAGCAAACAAGCGGCGCGGCAGAGCGGAGATGTGTGCAGTCGGGCGGCCGCTCTCGCTCGTGCGCCCCTTTCCCCACTGCCTTATCCCCGTGCCTCGCACACCCGAAAGATTCATTCCCATCACACATCTCCTCTACGCACAGCTCACATCTCTCCGCTTTGGTGGAAATAACCTGCCAGCTTCGCAGCATATCTCCTCTCGTCTCCTCTCCTCTCCGCTTTGGTGGATACCGGGCCTAAAAGTGAACAGGCTTCTTCTGGGTAAGCTCACTCCATCGTCGACTTTGTCTCTGTCACCTCTGACCTAGACTAGAGTCAAAATCAAACTTATTAAAAAAAAAGTTGGCCGTAATACCACGCAGACCCAATGCGGGTTGGTAGATGATTTTGAATTTTTGGTTTTAGGACATGCCGGTATCCTCACGATGATTTCCTTCACCGTTTTAAGAGCTGTGGTGATGAAACAAATTACACAAAGTAACGTGCTTGACTGGGTTTGAATGAACCCACGACGTACGCACGGCTTCACATCAAGTTATACATTATAACCGGTATAAGCTGAGTTCGGAGTTCTGATTGTACGAAAAACCTATACTCAATGCGAGGTCAGCTGTAATTGGAAATGTACTTATAGCTTGATGTGTCGCCGTGTGTATAACTCGTAAGTTGGGATCGTTACTACTGCGCCACGATTGTAAAATTCAGGACTTATTAAACATAAACTCTCCATTTTCTAGCAGAAACTACAGAACGACACGTGCCATTCAACGACCACTTTTCACACTTTTTTGCATACAAGATCGTAGGTTAGTTTTTGCCATAGTGAAAATCGCGCCTTTGACAGCCTTTGATAAAAATTATTGCACTTGATTGTTCAATAATTTAATTTTGTTTTTTCGTTTCATAAGCATAGCAGACTTCTGTAAACAAAAGCGAATCACTCATTGAGAACGTTGAGAATATTCAAAAATTCAAACAGCGAACACCATGTGCTTGAATCGAACCAAAGAGTTCGGACGTCGCGTCGGACCACGTGTTGCTGTTTTTGCCGAAGTTTTTGCCACACATTCCTTTTCCAAACGTTTCGAAAAAAAAAATACAAACGGTTGTCTCTTTGTAATAGAGACCACGTATGTACCGATACCAACGTTAGGACAATTTCGACGTGTTCCTTTGTTTATTAAGCATTATCATTTTGAGTTCTTATTGCAGACTTGTAGGTTATGTTACATTGCATGGTAACGAGTTTGAAGTTTATTTTTAGCCTCGTTTTTTTGGAAGCATGGAGCTTGTCGGTTGTCGATAAGCTCTTCGTATCTCTAAGCCAATTTTGTGCTAATATTTTCTTTAGTAACATGTGGCATACAGGTTCATAGAAAAATAGGTATACGACTAAAGTATACTGGGTCAAATTTAATTAGCTGACGAAACTCCGCAGACGAGATGGGTGTCGTATTCTAAACACGTTAAAATAAAAATATAAAATATTTGATGGTCTTTTTTTGGGGAGTCAATGACCGCTTGTAGTGTTTTTACTTGAAGTATGGGTTGAGAAAGGGTTTTATCGTATTTAAATATAAACAATACCGTCTGTAAAGTTTACAAAAAAAAAAATGTTTTTTAACTGATATTTTAAGTAACTACACTAACTGCGGTCGATGACCCCACAAATAAATCATCAAGTTAATGTCTTTTTTGTTTTATCATGTTTACCCATTACGTCTGCGGAGTTTCCCTAGCTAATTTTATTTGACCCTGTAGATATTGTTTATTACAATCATTCATTTTTAAACATGTGCTTCAAACCATAATGGTTTAGCAACAGAACTGAAACTTATAAAAAAAACAGGCTTTTGCAAAAAGATTATTGGCTTGCATACAACATCCAGGTGGGTTATAAGTTATAAACAATACGTCAGGTGTGTGATCTACGTCCAAACATGTCTATGTTTGTTTACACTAAAAAGCATAGCGGGTTGCTCTATTTTAAGGCCGAGAACACACTTCACACCTGGTAGGGTAGTATACCTAAGCTGTGAAGTGACGATCACACAGTATGTAATATTCCTAAAGGGTTATTAGCTTCAGAATGCGACTTTGGGTAATTCAAAAACCCCTCCAATCAAATGGGGTAAAACCGAGTTCAGAACAAAGAGGGAAAGTGTTTACTTACTTTTTATTTTAAATGATAATAGACTTAGGAAGAGCCAAACGCATAATCCAATTAAAACCAACCCCTTCAGGTTAACAAACAATGTAAATTATCCAAGTTAACATTGTTAAAAGGGTCTGTTGTTGATCTGTCCCCTGGCTACTATGTGAAAGTGCAGAATAAACACTACAAAGGCCCATCCAATTAGTGAGTTAAACAACGCAAATACAGGAACAAAGTTTAAATGATAATGAAATGTTGGAGGATGAAACATTATTTAATCCGATTAAAAGCTTTCTGTTTTGAAATTACTACACAAACTCCCTTGTTAAACTGAGCTATGTTATGCAATAACATGTTAACCCACAAAATTATGAAAATTGAGTTAACGCCATCTAGGGCTTATTATAAGGACTTCTAATCGTTTCAAAAAATGTCCTCACCTACAAGCATAACAATAAAGCGACATCTATCAAAAAAATATTCCTGCAGTTTTTATGACTTTACTTCATCATTTTGCAATAACCAATTACAAACTTGTCGTAACGTGCGCGGTGTTTCTGTTTATGAAAAAATATGTAAACAATTATTTTACAAGAGTTATATTTTAAGACAAAGGTTATTAAACATTATAATTAAAGTTTTAATTTCAATACCAACGTAAATACAGATTTCCACTTACTTTTAAAGGTTTTTTACACGACTACCTGCTGGAACAGATACCGAGGTAATTATTTCTGTTGTATTTTTATTATTCACACCATTCAATAAACAAAATTAGTAATTGTTTTGTAGTTTTTACTATGATGAATGGATTTAAACAGTTATTTGAAGAAATATTTGCCTAAGAATACTGATAAAATCATTTTATTTCTCCATCTATAGTTTGAACGGTTATTGCAAAACAATTATTATGAGAATTAACTATTATGAGTTATTTTTTAATTTTTGTTATAAGCCATTAATTTTAACATACAAGTGAAATGAATCGTTATAAGAACGATTTAATAATGTTAAATATTCTATAAAATATATTGATAGATGAGAATAATCAGAAAAAACAACAAAAACATACAATCTTGAAATCTTGATTGACTATTGCAAATATCGATTTGTTGAAACCACAATAATTTTATTGTTTCATTTTAGGTATCAATCATGAATGCTAGGGCGCAAAAGTTAGTTGCAATGGCTTGTAGTAAGCGTACATCTTCTGAAAACTTGGAATCGGACGAAGAAAATTTTACAGTAAATTTAGAGAAAGATGACAGTAAAGTAACTACCCTACGATGTTTGAAACAAAATCCTCTTCTGCAGATTCAAAATACTGTATTTATACATAATTCAAGTGCTATCGATACCCAAATGGATACCATAGAACATTCTATTGATAGTCCTAGCCTAATACACCTTGACGATTTAGATATTGTTCAAAAAAGCTTGGATTCTACGATTTTGGATTATGATTTTGAAGGAAACGAAATTATAGCGGAAATTGAAATTGGCGCTAGTATTAAAACAAATGATAACCTTGCGGATTTCAATGATACATCAAACAATATTCTTCCTGAAAATCAATTAGATCCAATGTGTAATAATAATGATACTCCTATTACTAATGGCACTACTGTAGGCAGCCCGCATATGATTTCATCAGCCCCAAACAATGAAAATACAGAAAGTCAGGGAAATATTTCAAACACTATAACAGAACAAGAAACAGATAACAGTCTTTCATTGCCAGAAGATAGACCAGATCAAAACAAAGCTGGAAGACCCAAACGCGGAAGGAAAAGAAAAATTGAAGACCAATCTAGGAAAGAACGAAAACGAAGAGCCAACGTAAACGAGAAATATGTAAATGCTAAGGGAAAAGAAGTTTCACCAAAAGTGTTTGATGAGACGTTTCATTGCGGATGTAAAAATAAATGCACGGAAATTATTTTAAGTGAGGATAGGAACAAAATTTTTAACCAGTTCTGGTCTTTGGGGTCATACGAAGGTCGATGTGCCTACATCTGCGATAAAGTTAAACAAACTAACAAAGCTAGATGTTATACTACTTTACATTCTAAAAGAATCTTTTCTAGAAAATACTTTCTCTGTGATACAGAAATTTGTAAGAAAACTTTCTTGAAAACATTAGGTATTTCCCAAAGTAGAATCGATCTGGCCATTCAGAAGAGAAATAGACTATCAGATTTCAAAGACAATAGGGGATTAGCTAGTGGTGGAAATAATAAAACTAGTGAAGAAATTATTAACAGAATTGTTTCCCATATTAATTCATTTCCAAAGTATATAAGTCACTACTGCAGAGAAAAGACCAGCAGTCGATATTTGAACACAGATCTTAATCTTTTCAAAATGTATGATTTATTTAAATCTAAATACTCAGGTGAGGGAAACTTACCTAGCCTTGCAACTTATAAAAAAGTATTTTATGAAAAATTCAACCTAAAATTTAAGCCCCCCAAAAGTGACACCTGTAAAACTTGCGATGCTTTTGCAGCCAATATAAAATCTCTATCAAGTGCACAAGCTGAAGAATCCAAAGAAATGCGTGATGTACATTTAAATAAAGCATCGGCGCTTAGAGATAAAATGAATGCAGATTTAAAATTGGCTTCAGACAGTGATTCTGTAGAAACTCTTACTTTTGATATGCAAAAGACCCACCCACTTCCAAAAATTCCGTCTAATATAGCATATTACAAACGACAGCTAAATTTGTACAATCTAGGAATTTACATAGGTAGTAGCAAACGATCTCTTTTTAACTTATGGCTTGAACATGAAGGCGGGAAAGGCACGCAAGAAGTTGGATCTTGCTTACGTAAATACATTTTAAACAACATACAATATCCTGTAACAGAACTAATCTTATGGTCGGATTCCTGTGGAGGTCAAAACCGTAGTATTAAGCTGGTACTCATGTTGATTCACACAATGCAACATCACTCTTCACTAAACTCGATTACACTGCGATTTCTTCTATCAGGACACAGTTTTTTACCCAACGATGCAAATTTTGGTGTTATTGAAACTCAATTAAAAATGCAACAAAGGCTCTACACGTTGGATGATTACGCAGAAAGTATTACAAAATCAAAGAAGCACAAGAAATTTGAGGTTTTACGGATGTTGTCTTCAGATATGATGTCTGTACAGCCGTTAGAGAAGGCTATAACTAATAGAAAAGTTGACAGAGGGAAGAGTAAAGTGAATTGGCTAAATGTGCACGAAATTGTAATGGAAAAGGACCACCCATATATTTTGAAAATAAAAAATGATATTCTTCAAGAAGATGCTCAAGTAGTTAATATTGAAAAAGCTGGGAAAGGTCGTAAACCTTTAATAAAAAATATAAATTTGCCTGAATGTTGGCCAAATGGAAAGCCTTTGAGTAAAGAAAAGATAAAAGACCTAAAAGACTTAATGAAACTGATACCTACAGATGCAAAATCGTTTTACGATTTCATTAAAACTGCTCAAAGTACTTCTTTAGAAGAGGATGTAGAAGGTTATCACATTGAAGATATCGAAAATATTTCTGAAGAAGAGGCAGACTGATTTTTTGTTTTGATAATTGTTCATTCAGTTAATTTTATTCTTTACATTTTTTTATTGTCTTTTAATAATATAAAGGTTAATATAAATTTAGAAATTTTAAGAATTGAAGAACAGACATTTTTCTTATTTTTGTATTTGCGCAAAAGCATTTTTTGTTGTTTTCCAATTTGCAACAACCATCATATGCTTATGAATGATTTTTGCATTAAACAAATCTGTTGAATGATTTCTGCAATAAGTGATTTGACCTTAAACGCTTTTTGCATTATATTGAATAGGGAGATATCTATTTTGCAATAAACAATTAACGTAATTTATATGGATTTTTAATTTCATTCATAACAAAAAAATTATTTCATTAAATCACAGCCATTCTGAATCATATAACTATTTTTATTAACTTTAAAATATTAGGAAATAAAGTGGCTATAATTTTAAAACTGAAAATTATCTTTAACTTATTATTTCTCACAGTTAAGGTTTATGGGGTTGACATGTTATTGCATAACATAGCTCAACTAATCCTAGAGGACACAAAGAAAGTTGCCTTTGCTTACTTAAAAAAACATCCTTTGACATTGACAAAATGGTTAGCACAGAAGCCGAAGAACTTTTTGAATTCCGAACAAAAGCAAGAATAAAGACAGTTCATAATTAACAAGTCAACAGGGTTTGGTTTAACTTGGCATTTTAAAGGGGTTAACAGTCATTCATGTCTGCAGGGCAATTGGTGTGACAGACAAACATACTAAGGCCAGACAGAATAAAACTAAAAGTTCGTCGCGTTTGATTAATTACTGATGGGGGAGAGCTGATCTTT
The DNA here is from genome assembly GCA_927399505.1 of Luperina testacea. NCBI lineage: Eukaryota > Metazoa > Arthropoda > Insecta > Lepidoptera > Noctuidae > Luperina > Luperina testacea. Next base: position 5,914,565 of record OV656774.1, read on the forward strand.
ATATTTATAAGGTAGCAGTATTCTATGTATAAGTTTGCGGATTTTATTCGGAAATATATTTTTAAAGAAGAGAATTTATATCGATTATTTTTACATTGTCGATGTCGGTAGATAAATAATTTAATTGGATTTTTAACATGGCCTCCTTACATACTAGTTTTTGGTGACAACTTATTTCATTAGGTACCTAATAATTATTATCGTCATCACAGGTACATAGGTTCATGTGTATAGTATTCATTAACAATGTACAAGCGGGGTTATATATTTTTGAAGTGAAAACTTCTTTTAAGGCGCGTTGGGAATTTTTTAAGATGGGAAAATCCATTGAACTCGCGCCTCTGTTACCGTAAGCGACTGCTTGTGTTTTTCACTTCTTTCGGCGCTCCCGGAGTGCCACTGTTTTTTTTATTTTTATTGTGTAACACACTGCTCAATGGCTTTCATTTTGACAGTTCAACAACATTCATCGCGTTATTTACGTTGTTGAGCAATGGATTAGCAACAACCTTCAAAATTATTTAGATTGTGATTGAAAGTGTGTTACGTAATTCAAGAGAGTCTCAGCTCAGTCTGTTACAACAATCAACTCATGCCTACTTTTGTAACCTGTATTTTTTTCCCTATACATAGGTAGGTAATAGGTAATACGGGCTGGTGTCCGCAACTCCACGTCAATGTATTTTGCGTACGGGTGGGAAAATCGGTCATTCGATCCACCCCAGCTCCTCGAGGAAGGCCAGCAACGCCTTCCCTATACATAAACTAGCGAATAGTGTAAATAAAACTATTATTTACATAGTTGCATAAAAATAGACTTACCACTTGTATTGATTTTCCTGGGACTTTTGAGTTGGAATGTATGTACTTCAAATAACTTTGGTAATTGTGTTTAGGTACCTCATATCCAAGTTTTTGAAGCAATGTTAAACCAAAAAGGAGAATTTTAAGGAAACTCAGTATTAAGGGCCTTACTCTCGTTTAGTACCGTAACTCGGTCACTTTATGAAGCTTATAACTCATTAACGGTTTGGTTAGAAGGTCTGTAAAAAATATATGTTTGCTATAGATTCATGTACAGCATTTTTGAAACAGGGTTTTTTCATAAGGCTAATACTTTTGCCTTAAAAAAATATTTACCAAAACGCTATTTTCGCTAACATTTGCTTATAACTTCTAAACGGCTTTGATGTTTGGAAATATTTTTACACTGAAAAATTGGTGGTTAGAGGTACTACATATTTGAAATAGCGTTTTTAAATCAATCAACAGTTGCAAAGACAATGCCCCATTTTGAGATATAGGTTCAGAGGTGCTCTGCGCGGGCGCGGGCGGCAGTCGTGCGTTAGCACTGAGACGGGGTGGCTGTGTCGCTCGCTGCTCCGCCCGGCTATCGATCGACTACGCGCGTTTGGCTGTGTTAGTGCAAATATTTATGAATGAATTGTATCAGTATGCGTTTATAGATTAGCTGGCTGCAGAGGGCCCATTTCTATTGTCCGCATGGACGCTTTATTAGTGGTGCCATTTCTAAATACTGTTTTTTTTTTATATTGTTTATTTTGTAAATATGTATAAGATAATTTGTAAATAAATAAAAATGCCAAAGCAAAGCAAGTCAAGAAAAATACGTTTTCTCTACGACGACGCACCGTTTTATAGATATTAGCGAAAAACTCAAAAGTGGGAATTTTTATACCCCCCACTCCGGCTCACCTCCTAGACGCGGGGACTTTTAGTATGTTTACTCCCTAAGCACTCTGAGCAACTTTCTGAAGAAATCGCTCAGGGCCCAGCTCACGCACTCTACACCTCTTTTTGGTTTATTCGTTGAGTGGACTAATAAGTATCTATCTATCTATACTTAATCTTATAAATAAAAATCTTTAAAACTTTATCTAATAAATAAAATTGGAGTGTCTGTTTGTAATATTAAAACAACCGCTTCAGGCCATTTTATTTTGACTGTTTAGAAAATAACTACATACTTACTCACAATAAAAAAAAAATGTTTTCAAATACCTTAATTTATAAAAAATGAGCATTCTTAGTTGTCAATCTACGAGTAGGTATTTGCATTACTGAGTTTATTGATTACTACCTTCTCATATTCTTGTGCGGATTTATTTCTGTGACTGGGACTTTCACTAGCAGATAGGTGAATAAGGAGTAACTTAGGCTACTTTTATTTTAGAAAAAAAAAAAGAAAATAGGTTCCCACGAAAAAAAATTAAAACCTATGAAATGAAATATTGAATAATATCCGATTCAAATAGGGAGGTTGTATACTACGTTTATTTAGGTACTTAACCAAATGTAAATAAATCATATAGGTAATAAAGAAACGGAGTATAGTTTTTTTTATTTTTTATAAGTGGATCCTATACGTGAAGATTCCTTAATTTCCAATGAAATTGATTGGATAAATAATAAAATAATATAGTGTTTATGTTTTAGCCCAAGGAAATCGTTCACCAAATATTGTATATAAAAATGCTAATACGAAAAACTAAAAATAAATAATAATTAAACTAAAATGCAAAAACGATCAAAAAGAACTAAATGGAGAAATATTAGAAGAATTTCAATAAAATTAGCATAGGTATTTCTTTACGTGGCGGTGAATAGACGACTTTTATGTATTTGAGGGGGTGAAGCAGATGAAGTGGGATACGAATAGTCCCCGCCTTCGGCGGGGTGCACCGCGCGGATTTCGTCGATGAGCGACTTCCATTATATTTAGAAGCGTAATTTCGCGACTGGAATAAGATGCACGATTGCCTCCGCGCTCTACTGTCCGGATTCTCACTGCGTAATCACCAGGTTCGAATCTCAGTGGACGGCATAATCTTTAGTTTTGTTATTTTTTAATTATAATGTACTTATCTTTTGTTTTGTTGTTTTTTAATTATAATGCGCATATTTTTATTTTCTTATTTTTAAAATAATTCAATAAGTCATTGTTATTTTAATAAAAACAATCATTTTTATTCCTATAGTTATTTTTCTTCAGAATCTAGAGTAATATAATAAAAATAAAATAAAAACGTCCACCAAGCTTGATTCGGAAAAAATTATATACCTACAGTGTTTTACAAAAGAGTGTAAGCAATAATAATATAGTCTGAAAATTTTCAAACAAGAAAATCGGCAAAAAGTAAAATAATAATTAAAAAAACATATCAAATAAGAAAATAAAAAAAAACCAAATATGGAAAAATTTGGATTTGAAGCCGGGCGTTAGTGACTAAAAACTATAGTGACGTGACGCACGAGACCACTAGACCAATCGAGCTGTTGTAACGTACGTCGAAATTACGCGTCATAATCTGTACAAACAAAATATGGTGTGTACAAAAAAGTAGGTAATTACTTTACAATTTGTTTCGTCGAATAAGATCTCTTTATTGCCTTTCGTTTATTTTCTTGTTGACCATTTTTTATATACTGATAGTACAAACATTTACACCAACAACATAACTTAGAAAAAACTAATCAAAAAATAAAATATAATAAACAGCTTTCATCAACAAACAGATACCAAAGTACGTACCTACACTAGGTACCGACTCGAAATAATTGCAAGACTTCAAAAGTATTTTATACGGCTACTCGCTCAACTACATAGGTACCCAACGCGTCAGTTTTCGCAAATGCGATCATTCTCCTTATCAATTAGAGTCTACGGAACAATTTCGTATGAAAGTATTTTTACTTTAATGGTTTGTGAAAATATTAATTGTAAACGCGATTATGCTCCTTATTCATAGAAGGTAACGGGTCAATTTCCTATGCAAGTATTTTTACTTCAAACTAAGATTGAAAATAATAATTGTAAAACAAAAGAATCTTCGTTTATTTGTGGAATATTTAACATAATTGAAGACATGAGTGGATGAAGGGGATATGTAACGTTTTTTAAAAAAAGTTTTTTTTACATCGAATGAAGATGTTATGTACTTACAAACTATTTTAAACCTTAAAACAACGCTATTTAAGCTTAGTTTTAGAAATAGCAACTGATGAAGGAGTTATGTACCAACTTAGAATGATAATCACACTGAATGAAAGTGACATGGGCACTTAGCATATTTTTAAATTTAAATTATATAAAAATTAGACTTTCTTGCGCGGATGAATGAGGTAAGTGCCAGCAACTGCATGGGTGCGTTGCTTTATTCTGGATGAAGGTGTTATGTGACGTACATGTCTCTTTTGCTGTGAATCTGTCATGCGACGTCGTAGGTACCTACTAATGCCAAAAAAAATAAGTCTGCGACTTACAAATATTTTATTAAACACAAAGGCATATCAACAGAGATACGCAAATTAGGATTGTGTGGTCTATACCAAATATCGCGGAAGAAGGTGAATATTATGTGATCCACAAAATTAAGAGTGGTGCTTCTGTTCCACTTCCAGATAGAAGAGGCAGACAAAATAATCGTCCGCATAAAACGGATGAAGAGGTTATACAACGCATAAAACTGCATATATCAAGTTTCCCGGCAGAACAGTCTCATTACTTACGAAGCAAAAATATGTATAAACGTTATTTGTCATCACTTTTAAATGTCACTAAAATGCACGAACTTTATTTAACGATGTGTGAGGAGTTGAATTTACCGGTAAAATATAAAAAAATAAGAAAAAAACATAACAAAGTGTTCGTTACTGAATTTAATCTCTCATTTGGATACCCCAAGAGCGACATATGTGCTACTTGTGATGCTGGAAATTCAAATGAAGAGCATGTATCAAATTACCACGCCGCGATTGAAACCATGGCAACTGATAGAAGCAAACCCAAAGAAGATAATGGATTATTATACCTCACAGTAGACTTTCAACAGACCATGCCACTTCCTAAAATACCGACTTCTAAGGAGTTCTATTTACGCCAGATTTAGTTTTATAATCTGGGCATCCATGTTGTTGACCAGATCAAGCATAATATCTGCTGCACGTGGACAGAAGACGTAGCCGACAGAGGTAGCGTTAAAGTTGCTAGCTCCCTACTAAGATTTGTTGAAGTAGATCAATCTTGTCGCAATAAGCATCATTTACTTATATGGTCGGACTCCTGCGTTGGACAAAATAAAAATTTTAACATTATAGTACTCTACCAATACATGATTATGAAGGATTATTTTAAAATAATTGACCACTTTCCCGAAGTCGGTCATTCCTATTTGGACTCTCTGATAGAGATTTTGGCCGTATCCAAAAGATCATGCGCAAGCATGAGGCAATATATGCGCCTGAGCAATATCGAAAGATTATATGCAAAGCATCTCGAAATAATGTTGTTATCGACATGACGGACCATTTTCGTAAAATCAACGATTTGCAAAAGCAACTCAATTTGATAAACAGAAAAATAGACGAAAACAAGCAAAAGGTTAACTTTAGGGACGGTATTAAATGGATAAGGGTAGAAGAATTCGGTGCCTACTTATACAAAGAAAGTTATGATGAAATGATGCCATTTAGAAAAGTGGATGTATTAAAAAAAAGAGGTCAAGTAGAAGACTTTGTAGTTGAACGGGTACAAGGAAAATATGGTACAATTTCTGAAGAAAAGAAAGCTTTTTTTTTTTAAATTTCTGAAGAAAAAAAATTTGTGAAACCGATCGTTACTATTATGAAAATATTGTAGGTCAAGATTAACTCGACAAAACTGTCTTTTTTTGTTGTTTTATTACTTTAGTTATGTAGTTGACTCATTTATCTTTAATTTAAGTATGCAACTTCTATAAAATTAAGCGCTGAATGAAGGAGTTATGTACTTTTTTTTTTAAATAAATACTTATTCTTACACTTTTATTTTATTTTTTCACTCCATATTAGTAGATTTGTATAATTACTATAATTTAATATTAATAGTTGGGAAATAAACAAAAAGAAAAACGATTTATCTCAATAACAAGCAACAAAACTTTGATGCCTGTTTTCTCAACATTTACAAATTGTATCATATCGCCTTCATCCACTCATGTCTTCAATTATTGGTTAGCAACTCGGCATTCTTATTTCACGTGTAAGCGTGTAATACTTAAAAAATATTTTTCGTGTTTGATGTGAGACTCGAACCCGAACGTTCGCCATGCGAGGTACAGTGTTACCCACTTTGGCCACCGTAACGCTTACGAACCTTATTGAAATTTGTAATAACAATCATGTGGCCAATTTGTAGTGTTGTCAAACGTTCTTATAGAAGGTCATTATTAGTACTAATATTGCTATGCCATAGTTTTGTGAGATTGCTAGTCGACTTCTGACTGTTTTTGTAATATACCAAAATATATTTTTTTACAATTTTTGTCTGTCTGCCCGTCTGTCTGTCTGTTTGTTCCCGCTAATCTCTGAAACGGCTGGACCGATTAAGACGGGACTTTCACTAGCAGATAGGTGAATAAGGAGTAACTTAGGCTACTTTTATTTTAGAAAAAAAAAGAAAATAGGTTCTTACGAAAAAAAATTAAAACCAATGAAATGAAATATTGAATAATATCCGATTCAAATAGGGAGGTTGTATTATACTCCGTTTAATTAGGTACTTCCAAATGTAAACAAATCATAATAAAGAAACGGAGTATAGTTATGTTTATAAGTGGATCCTATACGTGAAGATTCCTTAATCTCCATAGAAATTGATTGAATAAATAATATAATAATATAGTGTTTTTGTTTTAGCCCAAGAAAATTGTACACCAAATATTGTATATAAAAAGGCTAATACGAAAAACTAAATATAAATAATAATTAAACTAAAAATGCAAAAACGATCAAAAAGAACTAAATGGAGAAATATTAATAGAAGAATTTCATTAAACATGCATAAGTATTTCTTTACGCGGAATACAGAATTAATAAGTTATCGTAAACTCAACAATAACTTTTTTCATAAATTCCACGCGGACGAAGTCGCGGGTAACAGCTAGTACAGAATATATCAGTCTTGCATCCGCCATTCCCTTCTGGAATCGTAGGCAAAAATGGCGACCTACGTGCGGCATGTCTGCGCTTCTGCATATTCTTTGAATTTCGTTTTAGTGTAGCGCGCCACCGCACGCGTTTTACGTAGGACGCTTAGCTCCGCCCACATGCACAAGGTCAGTGAGCCATCTATACACCTTAAGCATTGAATACGTAGTAGGTACATTATAACTCAATGGCATTAAGGCTCCTACAAATAGGCGCGACACGCGATATAATCGCACGGGACACAAAGGCACCGCTCGTTGCCGGACTTGCGGTGCCTCTGTGTCGCGTGTCGTGTCGCGCCTGTTTGAAGGAGCCTTTAAGTAGGTAATATTACTCAGCCTATAATATTCCCACTGCGCTGGGGACAGGCCTCCTTTCTTCAAAGAGTGGGCTAAAGCAACACTTACGGTTACCTACCTACTCTTGAATTTGGCATATTTTATTTTAATTTGTACTTCAACAGATCTGTTTCTCTTGAAAAATTCTCCGAACTGGAAAGATTAAACAGAATTGTTTTAAAACTCTTTTAGACGAGTGATTTATATGAATAAAACTAATAGCCAACCTATATTCAATACCTACAGCTAATTCTATTATACAGCTCCGCATTCATGAAATTGTTATAAGAAAATTTTTCTTGAAACACTGAAAGGTGAAGAAAACCAGATAAAATTCCACAACATTCATCAAAATAATGTTCTGCACCTAGATCTAGACTAACAGCTCGCTAAAAAATAACGCTATAAACCAAATGCTATTCAGTTGTTTACAGCAGTCGCTTGGATGAAAGTTTGAAATTGCCACTATTCATTTGTTTCTTAATTCACTTGTTATGACATAGACTTTCAATCAAAGACTATATAACCAGTTCTCTTTGCTTTCAATCGAAATATGGAACCTGCACCCTGATTGCGACAACACACTTTCAATAACAATCTGAATCAACTTGAAGGATATTACTAATTCATTGCTTTATATGTTCAAAAAAATTGTCTGCCTAACAACGTAAATGACGCAATGAATGTTAGTTCGTTACGCAATTACCCACCCTCCTGTTGTTGTTTTTTCTCAATCTAAACCAAAATCAAAGACATACGTTAAAAAACATCATGCGTTAACTCTGGTTTTGGTTGTAAAATAATTTATAGGTACCTATTAGAAATTCGTCGAAGTACGCAAACAGAAGAATACAAACTTCAAATTTTATGTCAATGAGTTAGTTCCATGTTAGTCCAAAATTTATTTAAATACTGCGATTAAACGCATAAACTTATTGATCGTTTCTGACTCACGAACACTTGTCACTTGCAACAAAATGAATAGACAAAATTGATTAAAACATTACCAAGCGCCGCTGTACAGAATAATGACTAACATAAGATACGCAGTCTAAAAATATGTCTACCCGTGGTCCGTCCCAGTCTGTCCTCCCCAACGTTGACTGAACTTTGAAATCTGGGACTTGGCTATCAAAGCTCAAATTCGCTATTCATAGCCGCGTTACTACAGGCTCTTTTATGTTCTTCCAGAATATAACCAGCATTGAAAATGGAACATTTTGTTTCGAACGTGACGGTTGAATTGTTTTTCGGTGTTGGCGGCTGGTATCAGTGGCCTAAATGTGTCATGCTGTGACTCAAACCAACTGTCGGGTTGTTTGGTATGGTTTTCACAATGCAGATTTACAAATATCTGTAGTATTTCTGCGCTTGCACATGGCATATGTGACACACGCGATGTTTTCTCTTGGTGGGGACAAATATTGTGCTGTTGATATACGTTCGTTTATGATTTATGCCGTTCTTCTGCGGTTGCTGCCGAAAATAGCACGGTAAAATGAAAAATTCGTTTACCTTGCTTGTCGTCTCCCAGCAGTGGAAGAATCTGGGAACTAAAAATGAATGACACCACGATTTGACAGTTGTCCCTCCCCTCGATACGCATCTAAAAAAGTTAATTAATCGCGTGTAATGTTCACTCCGAAGTTTCGAACTACTTAGGGCCCGTATTTTTGTTGACGGATTTAGAGCACAGATCCCTTAAAAGCAAAATTTAAAAATGATAGTAAGTACAACATAATGCTCTAAAAAGAAAGCGCCGGTTTTGGCAGACGGGAAAAAAGAGATGATTCTGCATCTGGATAGAAAAAAAAGCATGGCACAAATAGCCGGAGGGCCTACAGTTAACAGTGTGTTGAATGACAACAATAACAATATCGATGATGAGAATATACTCGTAGGTACTTAACGAATTTAATTAATGCGAGCAGTGCTGGTAGTGTTCGACCATATCTATGTGTTCGACTAATCACGATATCGAATGATTTGAGACTTGGGACAAACCAATATACATCTAAACACAATACAAACGATACTCATAATCACAATAACAAACTTCATGTCTCACGTTCCACTATTTAATATAGCGACGACAGTTAGCACATAACTCAAGCACCCATAGGTGAGGCAGCTAATGAAGTCACGTCTAACGATATGCTGTGTTCAGATACAGATAATAATCACGTGCTAAGTAGCGGACAGGTTTGCGGACCTTTATGCTCTGTAATAAATCATAATGTCATAATAGGCATGGATAATATTACATTGTAGAGTGCGCGCAAGATAAGTCTGCGCGACGTTTGACTTGTGCGAGGCGCGACGTTTGACTTCGACGTTTGACTTCGTATTTCCCTGTCAGCACTATTCATTTTTTGGCGTAATGATGGCAATTTTTTACTTTAGAAAGCACGGAACACAGCACACTCTCTTGACTCCTGAAATAAACGTCTAGATAGCGGCAAACTTATTTTGCGCGCACTCTAATATAGTTATGTACAGACGCCAGCACATCGAGCTACTACAATCTGTCAAATTTCTTTAATAGATTTTCAACTTTATCGCTAAAGCATAAGGTTCAAAGTTGGTTGGGAAAATTTGAAAGTTTCGGGTAGCTTGATGTGCTGTGGCGTCTGTACAACTGAGACATCCATCTGATATTAAATATATTGGTACAAATAAATAGTATGTATAAAGAGGGGCTTGTAAGTTATAACAGCCGCATGGGTCCATCGATCACGTTAAGCTACGCTTGCCGCGGTTGGTCCGTGGATGGGTGACCATCTTCACATACCAATACCACAGTATAATACCCCTCCGTGCCTCGGAAAGCACGTTAAGCCGTTGGTCCCGGCTGTCATTCGTGGATCTTTGACAGTCGTTGCTGGTCGTCAGTAGCCCGAAAGTCTAACAACGAGTCTTACCTCTTGGTATCGTATTACCCAGTAACTGGGTTGTGGAGGTCAGATAGGCAGTCGCTTCATGTAAAATACTGATATTCAGCTTCATCCGGTTAGACTGGAAGCCGACCCCAACATAGTTGGGAAAAGGCTAGGCAGATGAAATATTATGTCTAATTTTGCTATACTTAGCAAGAACATGGAAAAAAATGTTAGCACGCTGCTAATTTTAACATGTTAGCTTAAAAAGCGCAAAAAAGTGGTGGTAGTAGCATCAATGTCAGATATGTGACGATGTACGTTCCTTATGTATAATTCAATACACGGGACAGGGATATCCTGTGATAAGATAAAGTCTACAAAATTAAAATTGCCATATATAACGCTTTTCATTCACACAATGAAATACAAAGTTTATTCAGGAAAGGACCAAAACTTTACAAAAAAACTGGCCAAGTGCGAGTCGGACTCGCACACGAAGGGATCCCTACCACAAGGCAAAAATCTCGAAAAAAACACGTTTGTTGTATGGGAGCCCCACTTAAATATCTATTTTATTCTGTTTTTAGCTTTTGTTGTTACAGCGACAACCGAAATACATCATCTGTGAAAATTTCACAGGTGACAGACAGACAGACAGACGGTCAGTGGAGTCTTAGAAATAGGGTTCCGTTTTTACCCTTTGGGTACGAAACCCTAAAAACCATTAAGCATTATCGTTTTATTTTCTAATCTTGAATCTGATTCTGATCTAAGATTCATGAATATTACCCCACGCATTTATGAAAAGATTTATGTTATGAGATCATAATCATCTCTAATTATACTTTGTAACTAATAAAATTTAATCAACCGGGAAACAGTTTTAGGGTTCTATTTCCTACTAAGGCTCCGCTGTCCGTCCTTCTGTTTGTACGACTGTGACAAGGAACCGTAATAGGTAGATACTTGAATTACAGGCTACTATGGCCGCTATAAAAACAACGATAAAAAATTAAATGAAGCTAAAATATTGAAGGGGTCCCCATATAAGAAACGTATAAGTAGTAAAATGTGTAGAGTATAAGTAGTAAAATATTTTTAACGGTAGTACGGAACCAAAGAGAATTGTATAGTCATTGTACGGAACCGTTCGCGTGCGAGTCTGACTCGCACTTTTGGCCGCTTTTTTTTTTCAATGATCCTCTAGATGGGATTTATCGATAACGAGGATTTTAATTTTCTTTATTGAATTTGTTAGGGATATAATAAGGATGCGTTAACGTATTTTTTAATTAAATAGGTGTAAGATAATATTCTAAAAGCCAAGGCATTATCTTTAATGTCTAGTAAAATATTGTTAGGTTAATTTATTTTATTGTTGTGATTATTTATTAATTTTTATTTCTATATTAATTTTATTGTTTTGATTGCCTATTTATTTTATTTTGATTTGATTTAATTTGGTTTCTTCTGTTTCCATTTAATTTGATTTGTATTGATTTTATTCACTTTGAATTTTACCTGATTTTATACGTGTGCTATTATTAATGTGTTATTTACCTGAAATAAATAAATTTATATGACCCCGACCCCGACCTCGACCCCCCGTTATGACCCCGATTGCGTAACATGCTGCAGCAGCAATGGGAAAGCCATTGCTAGAGGTACACCGCTGCCTAACCCTTCGGGCAATATAGGTGTGATGTTATGTTATGTGTTAAATTACATGTCTACGCCTGAACGCAGCCCTTCTTCATATTAACGAACGCATCCAATGTCAACGGCTCGCGACAGGCTTCACGCGGACGAACCAGACGGACTTCACGATATTAGCGCGCACCGCCATACTTTTGTCGCGACACATAATATTATAATTTTCAATAATAAACTATATCTATCATAACGAGGTCGGTCTTATTTTGTATCGCCCACATTACATATTTTCTAAAATAAATTTGTCTGCTCAACAACGTAAATAACGCAATGAATTTTGCTGAACTGTCAAAATGAAAGTCATTGCTGCTGTAGCATGTTACGCAATGACCCCGCTGTTCCATGTTATAGGAGTTTCTCATATCTATACTAATATTATAAAGCTGAAGAGTTTGTTTGTTTGGTTGAACGCGCTAATCTCTGCAGTGTTATTCTGTAAAAATCTCACCGTGAAAACTTAGGTGAAGTGAGCGTGGAGTGAGCTGTCATTAGTGTCAATCCCTAGCAAAAACAAACTCACTTCACCTAAGTTTTCACGGTGAGATTTTTACAGAATCGACCGGCTGGAACGACCAGTCGGATTTGAAAAAAATCTTTTTGCATTTGATAGCCCAATTCTTGAGGAAGGCTATAGGCTATTTAACATCACGCTATGACCTTTAGGAGCCGAGCAAAAAGAAAAAAAGTCAGAAAGAACGCTAAGCAAAAACGAAGTAATAGCGCGAGCAGGCGATGCGATGCGACGTGGTGGGTCGGAGTAACAAGAAATTTCACGCGGACGAAGTCGCGGCCATAAGCTAGTTTCTTATAAACCGAACTTATACCTGTAGTGTAAGTAATACCAAATATCGATTATTTTATTTTCAGACTCATATAAAACATGATTCATTTGATTCATTTCTGACAACTTACCATTAAACGAATTGGAAACTTTTACGCACAAAGGTAATAATAAATCAATCAGTTGACTTATTATTTGTTTTAAGTCCTTTTAAATGTAAAAACGTAGAACCATCTTTTAGGAATCATTATTAAAGTAAGTAAGTAATATGACAGATTGTGATTTTATTTATTCGCCCCGGAGAGCTCGTAAAGCTCTCACAGCACCTACTTACCCAATACCCTGCCTGACATCAAAATGATAACTAATTTCTTTTCCATCTTCCATGAAGTAGAGTTTAAATTGCCACTTGGCATTTCGAGCGCCTCAAGATTTATTAATCAAAATCCCTTTGCCTCCTTTTATAAAAAGCGCGAGATATTATAAAAATGACAATCATTTATTTATATCGGACCTCCTTTCGTTTCCTACTTTCTTTTGAGATTTATTGTAGCAATATCACAATGTCAAAAGTATGATTCGGTAATAATGAAATTTCTTTGCAGTACGCTCCTACCTGTGACCTTTTACAAAGAGAATAGTATCCATTCTACTACACTCGGCAAAATATCGATCTAAATTCAAATGTAGGTATTGAGTTGGCGTTTTTTTGACAGTTGGGTTGTCAAGCAGCGCTGTCAAAAACATCTCAAGTTGTATTGGTCACAGTATACGTAGGTATAGTAGAACAAAAGTGTTCTAGTTTAAGAGGGAAAGTGAGGAGTTGTTATATTTTATGTTTGTTACGACTACGTACAAAATGTGTATGGGCCGATGGGCCGTTACAAATTCAATAGGACTGTGTAATACACGGTGGCTTGGCTTTTCCCTTTTCCCTTCCGAAACATGGTCAGTCTATTAAGTTTTTACATTAGCCTAAGATTCTGCTTTGGAAACTTGAGCCCTATGGAATCGTCTGAGTGATCATGGCTAATGGATTCCCGTCCATCATGTGATCCGTTGGCATAGGGATTACCATACATCATTCGTTCCCTCACTCGTCTATATTGCTCAGCGGCACATAATACAAGTACTTGAATGCAAAGTACTAATCGTACTCGTATATAATATACCTACTATACGTAACTAATTTGGCACATGAAGTTTAACTTATGCGTCATCTATCAAAGAATATATTTCCAAAAGTATCACTCGTCGTAAGCTGTTACAAAAACAGAGCACCAAAAGACCAATCCCATTAATTATTTTCATTTCTAATTATTATAGAAAGTGATGGTATCTTTGTAGCAAAACAAAAACAAACACTGATTGTTATCTTTTCTAATAATGATACAAGAAAACATATTAATAACTATCCACATGATTGATTCTACGGACTGGTCTCTAAAAGAAAATGGTATTTATGAAGCAGCCAGAGCAGAGTCAAAAATCTTCTAAAAATATTAATGAAAGGCATTTCTAAGGCATTATTAATGGAAGGATATTAATAAAAGCTCGATGTTTCTAATAAATTATGGACACAATGTAACGCTAACCTAGTTGAGCCACACCTACAAATTCAGGCCATTATCTGGGGCGCAGTACAAAATAATTATGATCTAGTACGTTGAACTTTGCGATCGTTTGTAGTCTTACAGATAATGCAGTGATCGGAATGGGTAAAAGTGAAAATACCAATTTTTTTTTTCTCTTTATTTAAGGAGCCTTGTCAGAAATGACTGTCGATTCATTGGAAGTTATCACCTTATCATACAATACAATACATTACAAGATGCATCACAGTGATCGTTTTCGTAAGCTAACAATTTTGTACAGACGGCAGCACATCAAGCTACCCGAAACTGTCAAATTTTCCCAATCAACTTTGAACCTTATGCTTTAGCGATGAAGTTCAAAATCTATTAAACAAATTTGACAGATTGTAGTAACTTGATGTGCTGGCGTCTGTACAATAATTTTGCTTTTTCAGACAGTGAGGACACAAAAACACAACAACCAACATTTTTTTAAATTTCTCTAATTGTGCAGATTTTTAATGATTAATGAAAGCGTAACACACTATCAATCACAATCTGAATTATTTTGAAGGATATTGCTAATCCATTGCTTCAAATGTTCGAAAAAATTGTCTACTCAACAGCGCAAATAACGCAATACATGTTGTTGAACTGTCGTACTGAAAGCTATTCCTACTGTTAGTGTGTTAGTGTCTTTCATTATGACAGTTTAACAAAATTAATTGGGCTATTTACAGTGCGTGCCACGTAAGAAGAGACTTGACCCCGCCTCCCCGCCTCTTTCCGCCGCCCCGATGACGCCCGGTCCCCGTCCCGCACCGGGCGTCATCGGGGCGGCGGAAAGAGGCGGGGGTGGCGGGGTCAAGTCTCTTCTTACGTGGCACGAACTGTACGTTGTTGAGCAGACAAATTTTTCGGACATATGAAATCCTTCAAAATTACTCAGTTATGATTAATAGTGTGTTGCGAAGTTAGGCTGTTGATCTTACTAGCCCAATTACGTAGTCTTCAGGCAAATTGTAATTTTTTGGTCCATATTAAACCGTGGGTACTCCTACCTACCTACAGTTTACAGACAAGGGACTGGAAATTTAACTCATTGTAACTTTGTAAGTGACTTAATGGGTAGAAAGTGATGTGTGGTTAGCCAGACTGTTGTCACTTTTAACACTTTGTTTCCGTAAAATGTACTTAACAACCTGAGTATTTCGTAATCAGTGAAATAGGTGTAAAGTCTCACCTTTTTATCGTTTTTACAGCTTTCTTCTGAAACCCGCACCTATCCACTATTTCTTTTTGCAGTGGAGGGTTCCTTCTCCGTGCATATCCTCTTCTGATTCTCTCATATCAGAAATGTTTTCAAGCATTACGGAAATCTACTGTGACGTTCAAGAATCCTTTTTCCAGCAACCACAGATATCAGATCTGTCCTTATTGTTCTCACTTTCCAAATAGTTTTTATCATTTAGATACAGCATCACTTCTGAATACTACACAAAGCTCCAAAACCTCAGGTGTACTTAGATAAATGATTTTGATGACCTTACATTGCGTCTCTCTGGTAATATCATTTCGGTTTCTGTGTAGTATTAAATAATAACCATATCTCACACTTAGTACAAATACCTGATGGCTTTCAGAGCTTACGCTTAAATCTGCCATAATCTTAATTTATTAACATAGGGGGCACATCTGAATAAGCAACTGGTATTAGGAAAGTGAAGGACAAGTCTTACAACTTTTTTAACGACAGTCCACAAACCTATTCGTATTGGACTCTCAACTCTATCTCCTTGTCATAAAGTTCATGTATTTTAGTTTGGATGGTATTGTCTTTGGTGAAGTATTTGTGAATGGTATGGTACAAAATTATTCATCAGTGTTGAAATAAGTCGCTGTGGTGGCTTTAGACTAACCCTTTGGATGCTTCTCGCATAATGATTAATATGTCCCGGAGACATCACTATAAATGTATGAATATTTTTGGACTGAGTAACTTGCGTTCAATGTCTTGAAGACCTTCGGTTGCCTTCTATAAGATCGTAGGTAGAATTTGATGATGAATTTTGTTTCTCTGTATTTAAGCTTTGAAAGGACATGTTCCTTTAAAATAAAGTAAGTAAGTAATACCTTTGAATTGCGACAAGGTTGTGTAATTTATCTGCGTTTGTAACTAAGGTCAAAGCTGGGATGTGAATGTGTACATTAGTTAGAGATATAGTAGGTACATTAAACAAACGTAGTTAAGGATACCGCACAGCTTAAACGGATCGATGACCTTAAAAATGTGGCTGGGAGAGACTGGATGCAGAAGGTGGAGGGACAGGGTGTTGTGTCGCAGCCTAGAAGAGGCTAGAAGAGGCCTATTTTCAGCAGTGGCATGTTGTGTTCGATAGACTGAGTTGATTTGATTGATTAACTTTGTGTCTATTTTTCTAGGTATCAATGCATTGTGGTGTGGTTTACTGTTTCATGTCGACGCGATAGGACTCATAAAAGTACCAGTTTTTTTTATGGCGTTACAAGCAATTCACACAGCGTCACCCAGATCAACGAATTTCCTATAATAGGCAAAAACAACCGCTCACCTTTATAATGTAGAGCATATCAGATTTTTATCGTTTTTAACTTTGTAAAGGTCACAAATTAACATCCCTAATAAAATGTGACAATATGTTATAAAGCTGAGCGGTCCACAAAAGGGGATGAAAACTTTATGACCCACGAAAAAACCACATTCTGACGATTTTTATAACATGTTTAATGTGTTTAATTCACAATAAAAGGGGACTCCGTTCCCAAGGACATAACTTTTATATTTGGACCTCGCCCTTTTAAAAGCTCGGATCACGTACGCAGGATGCTCTTTTAATGTCAATGTCTTTGTAAACTCAACTTTGACGTAATAAAAATAGGGTGTAGTCTCCTTTGAAAGTCTTCAGCAAACATGAAACTGTCACATACGATAGAGGTCGAGAATTCGACAAATCCTTCTTGGAATCAAAATCAGAAGATTATTTGTTTAGAAGCAAGATTAATGTTCCTGAAGGTGTTAAGTTAACGAGTGCTGTTTTAAGAAATGCTAATGATTATTTAAATTAACATTTTTCACAGTTCGTACATTGTTTCAATAAACATGTGCATGTAACTTGAAACGTTATGTTTGTGCTTGAAATTGAATGCAGCTGTGCTGAGCTGCTAAACGATAACAAGCTTTAATTAGAGCCTTTAATTATAGTGCTGGTAATAATTTCTGGAATATGACTTACGAGTGCTTTGACCAAAGAGTAGTAACCTGTATAGAACGCACAGTTGTTTGTATGTTCGCGTTTCTTTTGTCTATGGAAAATTAAAAAAAAACACTGAGGGACAATTCCCGTAAAATTAAAAACGTTCAAAATCTAGTCGCAACTAGGGTTACCATATGTAAATAGAGGGATGCCTGTCTATGATACCTAAAATGCCTGAATTTTCAGAAAAATGCCTGTCTAAAGCAAAACGCTGTAATAGTTCTTTTCATAAAACATAAACGTAAAAATCTTCACAAGATACAGTTTTGTAATTTTCCTGAGTAATCAATATTGCTTTTACTGATTCAATTGTCAGCCGATTTCTTTCTTTACTTCACTGGGCGTTGACGAGAGAAAAAGTACGTTCTACGTTCGCATTGTGTGCCAAAATAGAGAACACAAACTGGCAGATTTTCATGAATTTCGCGCCCGCGCGCTTGCATTTATGCAACCGCGATGCGCGCGCGGGCGCGAAATTTAAAAATGCCTGTCTCAGACCAATGCCGGCCGCACGCCTGTCTAAACGTTAAAATGCCTGTCAAATGCGGCAAACGCCTGTCATATGGTAACCCTAGTCGCAACACGCAACCTCATCTCAGCGACAATCAATGTCAAAAACTTGTAAAAAATGTAGGGAATTCAATTTGATGTATTTTTGACAGATTGAAACAAATCAGACTGTGAACGTTCTTAAAATTACGAAAATTGCGCCCTCTGTCTGGTCACAAAAAGGACAGATCTGAACAAAAAAAAAAATTACTTAATTTTCTTATAAGTATGTATAGTCAATCCTAAATTCTTGATGATCGGTTATTCAATAACAATAAACATTCATTTTTAAATCGGTGTTCGATAAAATAGGGATGGACCTAAAAAGTGTCGATAGAAAACAGGTAGCCAAAGAAACCCAACCAAACGATTAGCATCAGAGTTTTTATTTACATTTTTTTTCATCTATGGATGTTGATTTATGGATCGTTATTTTTTTTCTTTTAGAGGACTCGCGTTGGTATTGGTAGCCGGTCTCGTATGTCAACACAGATTATTATCAAAAACATTATCTGGTGTCAAAAAGACGGATTTCTTTCGTGATGTCTTATGTACAGTTGAGATGACAGAGTGGTGTTTTAGGATACTTCGCTTCTCAGGTTCGAATTCTTCGACTGTTTAGGTTTTTTTTTTAAATGTTAATATCTCAATTTATTCATTTATTGCAGGCGACACAGGCCCATAGATACCTTAACCTAAACATACATATTTTTACTATAAAATAGTACTTCACTAGCTTGTTCTTGTGCTGTTCTGTAGTACTTGTCCGCTGAAGCAACGAAACACATCGTCCTGCGGCCAGAAGTCTTTATCCATGTCGACGGGCAGATAACAATTCGGTAGGCGCACCAGTCACCACCAAAGAGAATATAACCATAGCACCACGAACGCCTTGATGTTGACGTTACAGTGCGACTCCA
Source organism: Luperina testacea (assembly GCA_927399505.1). NCBI lineage: Eukaryota > Metazoa > Arthropoda > Insecta > Lepidoptera > Noctuidae > Luperina > Luperina testacea. The sequence goes on from OV656774.1 coordinate 5,933,599, forward strand.
GTAACTGCACCCTCGGCGTGTACCTCGTCATCTGGCGCACGTGCTCCACGATGTGCTCCGCCTTAGTGGTATAGTGTAGGCGGGAGATGTAGGTGTACACCGGTATGTTTGGCTTTGAGGCACGCAAGCTGACTTCCTCCTTTGCACCGTCACGAAACCCTCATAATCTGCCCTATTCGGTGCCTTTTCTGGTATAGGCTTCATACTTGGAGCTCCTGGTGATGCTAGCGGATTCCTTTTGTAGGGACTTCGCCAAGGCTGCAGACACTGATAGGGACGCGACGAGGGGCTCGGGCGGCGCTAATACATCGTAGGCAAAGGTATACAGGGCTCGCAAGTAGGTGCATAGGTATTAAGTAGGTAGGTATATACCTCCTTTGGGTCAAGTTTTGTACACATTAAAGCTAAAGTTGGACATATTTGAATATCAATGCGAGTATCATGGCATATCTTCATTCATTGAGAAATAACTCCACACCCCACAAGCTCATTCACATTCTAAGCCCGTATCTCTTTTAGAATAAATTATAATACAAAATAGGCGATTAAATTATTCCATTGTCATTTATCTCGTCCTGTTCCGACCGTTAACATTTGATTACATAACATAATCAAGTTAACTTTTATTCTTCGGTAAATAAATTATGTACAGGGTATTATCATCACAATAGGATAAAATATAGTTAGTCATAAAATTACATTGTGCCGTTAAAAGTTTTACGACCTAAAATTTAAGGGCTGACGTTAAAATGTAATAAAATGTTGCCACCCACTAATCAGATTAAATGTTGCCCTAACAAAAATAAGGACAGATGTGCAAAATAAGGACAAAAAATCGTAAATTTATATTTATATGGGAACTGAAATGGAAATCCGGGTTTTGCTTGTTTATGGTCGGACGCTGATGATAAAAGCGATATCCGCTGTTTATTTAATCATTGTATTTATAGCTTTCATGATTATGCTTTATACAAAATGTGGATATGGTACCCTAATATAAGTAATAATAATATTGTTATAGTGATGAAACTTCTAGAAATTAAACCTTGCTTGTTTATTTGGAGAAGGAAGAATGGTGATTTCATTAAATCTCAGTTCCTTATGTCCATATACAAAGCTGGGCACAAGACTGATAATCTGTTAATCGTTAAGTAACGAAATTAACATTTAGAGTAACGGATTAACTTTAAAAATTGCTAACGGACTCATTAACTTCCGTAAACTTTCCATAAGTCCGTCAGTTTGCCAAAAGGACACCGTGCGGACCGCATCACGGCCGCGCAAAACACGTTCTGACAATCATTCTAACGCAAGGACATATAAAATGCAATTGCTATAAATCTTCCGAAATGTAACGCTATAAGGCTCCTACAAAAAGGCGCGACACGCGATATAATCGCGCGCGACACAAAGGCACCGCTCGTTGCGCGACTTACGGTGCCTTCTACCGCTCAAAAGTATTTGGCCACCTAGTAAAATACATTTTGTAAAAGTCTAATTGAGTGAAACTACTTCATAACTATTTTAACATGTTTATTAGCCATTTTTAGACATAGCTCTTGCTATGTCTAAAAATGGCTAATAAACAGTAATCATGGCTAGTAAAAGTTTCACTCAATTAGACTTTTACAAAATGTATTTTACTAGGTGGCCAAATACTTTTGAGCGGTAGTGTACGTGGCGCGTGATTTTATCGCGTATCGCGCCTATTTGAAGGAGCCTTTAACGTTTAACGAAGTTAACTTTTTTTGTGACGGATTAACGATTAACAAATTTAACTAACGGTGCCCAGCTGTAACCATATAATAAGTACCTAAGTACTTATTTTTTGAAGAAACTGTGTGATTTGTCCAATGCTATAATTGGACAATCACACCGTTTCCTCAAAAGTTGTTTAAGTATCTAAAAACAAAATTAACCAACAAATTATTTACAAAACATCCTCCAATAAACACAAAACAAAATGACTTTGTACCTGACTCGGCAACTCATTCAGCAGCCGAACAATCATCATCAGTCCTTTGAAAAGGACAATACCACAGCGTTTATTTCACACTTCATTGATATTTTGTTAAAGAAAAACCAGTCGGAAGGACGATTCGCCAATGACCCTTTCGTTCCGAGAATGTTTTTATCGATTTCCAATAAAATGCTATTATAAACAATGATTGCAGCAGGAGTAATTAGTTTGCATGATTCTGCAAATAATAAAGTTAGAATCTCATCAAAAATGTTTGATAGCTTAATGATTAGCAAAAGTTCTTGATTAATCTAGACGGGCGTAAACTAAAAATCCTAAGTGCGCTTACACACTGCATCACACTTAACTTACACTTAGTTTTTACAATAAATAAAAGAAAAAGAAAATTGAAATAGAATAAAAATGAAAAATACAAAGCAGCAAAGAATAACAATAAAACGGTCTTCGTGTACCCAACTATTTCGCACTTTCAATAACTAATAGCTAAGCTAAAACATTATTTGCACATTCCATTCACAAAATCCCGGTGGCCAACGGAAACTGTATTGACCTCCAGTGTGGTGATAATTCACCGACAAATATGTCGGGTATCCGACTGGCGCCAACTGCCGCCAACTGTCAGATAAAACCCCTTTTATTTTAAATGGACTGAAACACGATAATGTTCAGTCTGACTGATGGATTGTCGAAAAAAATATATATTTGTACACTTGCACAAGCAGACCGCCGACGCCTTTCACGTTTGGCGCCATTTTTTTTTTCTTTCGTGAACTTTTGAGCCATCATTGCAATAACAACGCATAGACATAGACCAGAGACAATAGATTGCCGCTTTCTTTTGTACGTTGTTTGGACTTGGACGTGCTAAAATTATTGACACGGAGATTTTTTGACTATTGTTTTGGATTGATGAATGGTTTAAGGAAGTTTATTTATCGAAATCTATAAGCAACGGGGAGTTGACATAAAAAAAAAAACTATTTGTGTGACCCAATGTTTTTGTATGAAATAAACTTAGCTTCTAACTTTCAATACATCTTGCAATTTCCGTTTGTCATTTGTGATTGTAAAATATTTCTGCTATTACAGCAACATAGGTATTCAATATTATCTAGTTTCAATATTTTCGGAGCATTATTGTGAAATAGGCGAAATTCTATCAATTGTTCCGATTTTATTCAAGTGTTTGCAAAGAACCTTGAATATCGGATGCATAACGAAATGCCGGAAGTGTGCAAGTGAAAATCGGAAACAAGGACACGAACGCGAAAAAAACATGGAAGACCTTGGGTTTTATCTAAGATTTTACTTGTTATTTCGTATTCTGGGAAACTGGGAATAGGTGATCTTTGGAAAAGTGGTAAAAAAAAACAAAGTTCAGGAAAATGTTGTGCAAGGATAAAATATATCCTTGCATTCATGAACTATGTTTCCATTCGAGTTGAACATAAACAAATACATTGTCCACTATATAACGGATAATAATGACGTTGCGTGATCTTCCGGGTGAATGAAAACAACAATAGTGTATTTGTATTATTTCCCATTATCAGGAGCTTCTGTTTTCATTCGAACATAATTATGGAACTGTTAAGTGGTCTAGCTTCAAATAACTAGCCCCAGAACTAGTAGAATGTTGAGCACCTATCAGGGCATTCCTGCAATTATAACGGGAGTTTTTATTCTTTGCCGTGATTGGTAAAGGAATAAATTGCACATTTAAGTGATTACATTATTATAAATGAAATGAAATTGTTCATTCTGTCTAAGACATTAAAAAAAAATGATATTTGCAAAATTCATTATTCTGAATAAAGTTAATCGGGGCTTACAACCGGTGAACCGGGGCTGCTGAAATCACAAATTCTGATCCATTTTGCGCAGTTTTGGCGGATACTGTAAAATGTGGATGACATTGTTTAGCAAAATATTGAGCCAGATTACATTACTTCTAATGATACAAAAAAAAATAGGTATACTATATGCTCTTCTATATTCTCTGGCAGAAAGATGACACCTGCGTTATTTTTGTAAGTCGGTACCTATTACTACGTTATTACTATTAGTTATTCTGTGGTATTACATAACAAATTATACTTACAAGTTATAGATATTAAATAACAACACTGGAGTGTCTGGTAACGCTAACCTTGTGCTAAGGCGACTCGGGTGTCACTCGGCCGTGACAATGTGACAAATGGCAAAATGATCATCTTTTTGTCATGCTGTACGTTCGTTTGTATGAATAAAAATATTTTAGTTTTAAGAGATGTCGTCCTGTAATAACAACGTTATCTTGCACGACTGCGCAGGTGAAAGAAAGATCATACTTATTAGGAAATGAAATAAAGTCAGAGAAATTAATTATGTAATTAAATAAGCAGATCGGGTACCATCTTAAATAGATCGTATATTCAAACAGGTTTTATATACACATAATCTGAATGAGGCTGGCACTTTTTATTTGAGGGGCCTGTGCTCAGAAGTGGGTGGAAGAGAGAACTCTAATATCAGTGATGATGATGACGATGATATTCAAACCAAAAGTGTCATTTTTGACCGTTGTAAAAATGCCTATAATAAGGCAAACTGACATAGAGTGTCAATTTTGTTTAACAATTACCTAATATCCCTAACTGTATTGGTGTTTTAGAAAAATTAACCTTATCATCATCATCTTCATCATCTGTCTAGCCTTTTACCAACTAAGTTGGGGTCGGCTTCCAATCTAACCGGATGCAGCTAAATTTTAAATGGAGCAACTGCCTATCTGACCTCCACAACCTAGTTACTGGGTAATACGATACCCCTTGGCTTACCAAGGGGTATCGTATTTATTACCCGTATTGGGTCGTTAGAAGCCCGAAAATCTGACAGCCAGTCTTAACTGGTTGTCAGATTTTCGGGCTTCTGACGACCCGTACCGACTGTCAAAGATCCACGAATGACAGCCGGGACCAATGGCTTAACGTGCTTTCCGAGTCACGGAGGAGTCTTGGTATGTAAAGATGATGTATGAAAGATATTAACCGTAAAAACATATCTTCCAATTATTGACTTCTGTATGACTTGCACTGCTAACCTAAAATGTGATGTGCGCGTGATGTCTGGCATGATCAATGAAACGAAAATTCAACCATATCAAAATGAGTTTGTAAACACAAAAACAATCAATCAAACAGTGGCGCGTGCACATCTAAATTCCATCAATGAATAATATGCGGAACCATTGTTAAATTTTATTTTATTTTTAATGTATACGTAGTGTAAAAATAAACAAAGAACATAAAATATGCTGTTCTGAAATAGCTTCTGTTGTAGAAATAGACACTAAACAAGTAAGTGGCTTCTGTATTGTTATTTTACATGTTAAATTGTTGTAAGTTATATTATAAACAAAATACATAGTAAGATTTTTTATGAGTATTTGACGGTAAAGATTAGTTCTGATCACTATTTTAATGAAGACGAACAATGCTATCATCACGTCGTAGCCACCTTGAAGTTTTTCCGCATTTTCGATACTAACCTTAAACGGTAAAACTAATATTTCAGTTTTCAGTTCAACTTGGGACTTTGCTGCTACTTGTCAAGATGCCAGTTGCCAGTTCTTTTTTAGAATAAAGAACTGGCAGCTGGTGTTCACGGAACTATCTGCTATAACGTTTATACCAAGGACACTCATTTTGGCCTCACCAAAACCCTCACTTTACCTATAAATAATGTGTGTCCACGAATCTGTTTGAAATAGAACCACGCAATCGAAGGATTGATGGGAAACAATTGATTTGATTCACGCAACCTTGTGCACGTGTGCTTCGTGCTCACGACACCAGCGCACGCGCATTCTATAGCCACATGGACAAGTACCTACAGTACCCAGATATACCTACGTATACTTACTTAGTATTGTGAATCTGGGAAACTGATTAAATAATGAGTATCATCTGTAATTGTGCTGTGAAGGACTTTTAATAGCAACTACGAGAAATGATACAATGTTACTTGTTTCCGTAACAGATGGGAAGAAGATATAAGTAGCTAAGGCTAAAGCTTATTGATCATGGTATGTTGGATCAGTAGTTAAACAAAAGAAAAAGGGGCTCGACCAGAATGAGAAAGTGTATAGTGGATAAGACAGATATTAAAACAGAAGAATAACTAGCAGGGGATCCGGGGGGGGGGTCCCTTGAGTCCTATGAGGTCCCTTGGTCACCTACGAATATTTCGCCATTCCGCAAGTTAAGAACAAAATTGACTAATTGTAAGTCTTTTGTGTGGAGGTTAATGTAATCTTTCTTTTCACCTATCAGAAGTATTTACCAGCAGTTTATTTGATGTCGGCGCAACATGGCTTTTTCTTCCATAGATCTCTAGGTATTAAAAAAATACTTTACTTCAGGGTGCTTACTCTTCAATTTAATTCCGATAGATTGACATTGGAATTGTGACGTTTCGTACTCTTGAGTTCGATGCTAGCGCCAAATGATTTTTAGATTGGGTGTCCATTTTGGAGAACTAAGTGGAATTGGGTTCGGGCTTGGCGTGGGGTAATTGTTGACAATATTGTTTTCAAGAGTACCGAATCACGTGACTGTAAAATTAACATTGGAATCATATTGGCATCTCATTGGAATTAAAATTAGTTTGGAGAGTAAGCTCCCTGACCCTAATCCATATTGTGATGTTAGTAGTCGTCATCGCTGTAGTCACCCCCTTTCTTACCCATATCGTTATTCAAACACAGTCCATCCATTTCTTTGGTCTTCCCCTACTCTTATAGCCATCGACGTTCATACTCAAAACTTTTCTCACGACATTTTCCTAATTCCTCCGTATCACATGCCCATACCATGACATATATTTACGAGCAGTGGGCTGTCGAATTCTGAACGAATTGTAGTCAATAGTAGATTTTACAACAAGTGCACAAAACAAACCATTTTTATCCGAGACTTTTAGCAGCCCGAGCCGAAGGCGAGGGCTGATAGTAATGTCGAGGATAAAAATGGTTTTGTGGACGAGTTATAAACTCTGCTTTTCACTTCGATTGCGAAGAAATAAAACAGTAGTATAACATAACATTTCTTCTCCAATTTACAAAATTATTGTAAACTTTGAGATATTTTTCCCGAGACTTTGGCGGTAATATCTGTTGCACAACTCTCTGTGCATTCATTTCCATAAGCGTATTAGGAGAGACTGTTAAATCCTCTTCTTCACTGGACATTTTTAACAATTTTAGCAAATTGAAGAAATTAATAAATGCACGAAAAAAATCAAGAGCTGTTTCCCGCCGCTTTTTTTTTTAAATCTTACGACATTGATGTTAGGCTGCAGACCTATACAGCCTACTATTAAATTAATTTTGTAATAATAATTTTCTTAAATCAACTAACCTACCGTACTTGAATTAAAATTTTAATATCTATTATATCTTAAAAAACACATAAGGCAAATAAATTAAAGTAAATATTATATAATAACAAATTCTATCTATGAACTTCTTATTGCATTTGGCAGTATGGCTCATTTTCTTTGCCTTAATATAATACATTTATGAGTAGATACGTTAATGCCCTTGTGCACAAAATTCGATTTTGTGCAGCCTATACCCTGCACAAAGAAGCACTTTCAGAGCATGAGAAGTGAAAACAAATATCCTTCGAAGGCATGTGATAGTTACCAATCGATTTGATTCAGTGTAACCTTGCAGAAGTTGTTTACGTGATGATCGTTCTCAGTTCTCACGACTGCAGCACGCACAGTTTAACTGATGTACGAGTTCCGATTAGTATCGGAACTACAATTGGTACTACATTCGCAGTTGTGTAAGTAAATAAACCAAGATGCTTTGTATATTGTTCCACATCAAGGCTCCTACAAACAGGCGCGACAAGCGATATAATCACCTCGCAGTGCTCAAAGAAAACAAATCATTAAATAAAAACTATCAGGCCTGTCAATTTAATTTTTTTAGATAGCCCTGATAGTTTTTCATTTACGATTTTTTTCTTTGAGCACTATGCGAAGTGATTGAAAAAAATAAAAACTGGTAATACCTTTGGAATCGTAATAATATTCACCGACATTCTTAGGGTTAAAAAGTTTGGAAATGGCCTTGCTCACGCCCCTATTCAATTTGATCCACACTTCCAGGGACATCCTGTATACTGAATCCGTGGTAACAGGTTGTGCGGCGATCTCCCTACCAACCTGGTATATTCTTTCATTTCAGCACCTACAATGCGTGCACATCTTAAATTGAAAGAAGGAAAGAAAGAAAGAAAGAAAAAAAAGTATTTATTGCGACTCGTACAGGAAGATCACAAACTAAACTAAATACAGCAAAATAACAAACCAAGTTATATAAAAAAAAAGTAACAAAAGGAAAATGAAACAGAAAGTCCTATACGAGGCCAAAAGGCTCCTATCTCAGCATGATGCTACGACATTTAAAAAATAAATGTTGTAGCGCTGGTATTCTGATAGGGCTCGCTGTGATGTCACGGGCAGTTACAGGAATAAATAAATAATAAGTAAATATAATATCAATAATAAAATAAAAAATATTTTTTTTTTTTGGTACAAAAGGTTATCCATTAGGTGAGCTGACTACTCAACGCACGATAGATTACAAAAGTAGATATTCCTGTTCTGACATCACTCATGAAGACTATTTGAATCAATCCCACGCTGTCATAAAAACTGCAACAGTCAGCCAATACCAATCAAATTGATAGCAGCTTTTAATTGAATTCACTTGTTTACATGACGAGGCTAAATACGGAATTTCAATTGCCTTGTACAATCGGATACAAAAAGTTAGTGTGCTTAATTGTTTTCCTATCCATTACCGCAGTATCGTTACTTCTTCCGATTCATTATGTTTTTTGTCTAGGTTTTCAACTATTATCGGATTTCCGGCCTATGCGATTAATTGATGGGGTTTAGTTAGGTATGCCTAATTCATTAAAATAATTGATACCATCCTCGGAATTTTCTTAAAAGCCTTCTTTGAAGTTCATCTGCGTGTAAGACTGTAGGTTAAAACACCGGGCATCGTGATAACCATCATCTGCTTAGCCTTTTCCGAACTATGCTGGGGTCAGCTTCCTATCTGACCTCCACAGCCCAGTGACTAGGTAATACGATACCCCTTGGTAGGACTAGGTTTTTAAAGTTTCGGGCTTCTGACGACCCGTAACGACTGACAAAGTTCCACGAATGACGGCTTAACATGATTTCCGAGGCACGGAGAGGTCTTGGTATGTGAAGTTCGTCACCCATCCACGGACATTCCATGCAATACCATGTGTTATCTGATAATCCCATAATAAAGAGCAAATACGAGATACAGTACAAAAACTACCGGATTAGCTCTTACCAATATCGACAACATCAACTAATAATACAAAGATTATCATTCTACAGAGATTTGCAACTATTTCGCTAGGCCCAAAACAACCAATACATACAAGGCATCCTGCAAAGCACCCATTAATACAAATAAAGCCATTTATCATTAAACTAAACAGTCCTAATGAACGAACACCTTGACATGACTCATTGGCTTCTAAATACATCGCCCACTCCATTCCATGTTCATCTTAACTCCTTAGTCGGTTGGTAAAGGTTACCCATACATGATCAGTTCTTTAGGAACAGTCTGTTTCGCCTACCATCTTAATATTCGTACCATGTCAAGATTGTCAAGGATATACAGTGCGTGCCACGTAAGAAGAGACTTGACCCCGCCTCCCCCGCCTCTTTCCGCCGCCCCGATGACGCCCGGTCGCGTCCCGCACTCAGACCTCATACCGCTAAAGATACCTAAAATCGTGTACTGCGCATGTCAAACCACGTGGTGTGTCAAGTCTCTTCTTACGTGGCACGCATTGTACACTCATACGGCAGCCGGAGTTACTATGACGACTGTTTGAAGCCATTAGTTAAAAGTAGTAAGAAGTAATAAGCAGTCTCACAGCTCTCGCTTCGTCGTATTGATGCTTCCACAAATTATTTTTTACTAGCTTCTGCCCGCGACTTCGTCCACTTGATCTTTCTTGCTCCCCCGACCCACCACCGTCGTATCGCATCGCCTGCCTGCGCTATTACTTTGCGTTCTTTTTGACTTTTTTGTTTTTGCTTGGCTCCTAAGGATCCTAGCGTGATGTGCGTGTGTGTGTGTGTGTGTGTGTGTGTGTGTTCCTCAAGAATTGGGCTATGAAACGCAAAAATAATTTTACAAATCCGACTGGTAGTTCCAGAGATTAGCGCGTTTAAACAAACAAACTCTTCAACTTAATTATTATTAGTAGATATTTGTTTAAACCAAAACTCAGCCGCTATCGATGTCATAGCAGTGTTCTCGCACTGGACTGGGTAGTACTGTTTTTTTTTTTGCTAGCTTATGTTTTCCACTGCTGGGCAAAGGCCGCCCCCAAATCCTTCCAGGAACTCTTTTCCCGCGCCACCTCAAACCAGCCCTCGCGGTACGCGTCCAGGTCATCTCGCCATTTCTTTCTGGGCCGGCCTCGGCGGCGCCGTCCATCTTCAGGCACCCATTGTGTGGAGATTTTTGCCCAGCTATCATCGTACATATGGCTGATGTGACCCGCCCAATCCCATTTGAGCCTTCTTTCCTCCATCCAGTATGCCCGTTTTGGAACGCAGCGTGGTATTCCGAAATCTGTCCTGTCTTTTAACACCCAGAATGCTGCGTTCCATCGCTCTTTAGCAAACTCCAAGGTGGAATTTTTGCGACTGCAAGATGTTATTACTTACACAAAATATAATACAGGAGATGAGGCACCGCCTGTGATGTGATAACAGTCGTGGTTCATCAGAGCATTCGCATCTGCCTAAATCGTACCTACCGGCAGCGGCACCTGACGGTTTGATAGTCGGTTTCGACAAGAAGTCTCACCGTTCAGTGCACGTAACCATTCAAGCCAAACGAACACAGGTTTGCCTGTTCAGTTTGGCCTCTCCTTAAATGAAAAGCCTAATTCCTTAGTCGGCTATTGATGTCAGTGCACCGCGTTTATTATCAAGCTGCAAGACTTTGTAGGCGTGCCGACGGAATACGTCACTGATAGACTGTATCAAAGAATAGAATGTATTGGGTGATTGTTCGTCTTGTGGATTTTATTTGGTATTTAAACAATAGAATAGTTACAGTTGCCAGACACTACACCCGTCTGGTCGGAGGATTCTCCCTTTTCATAGAATATCAGTGAACTTTACACCCTGTTCCTTATAGGTACCTCTATAAGGTTAAGCTACGCTTACCGCGATTGGTCTGTGGCTGCGGAAAGCACGTTAAGAATTTGGTCCCGGCTGTCATTCGTGGATCTTTGACAGTCGTTACGGCTAGTCAGAAGCCCGAAAGTCTGACAACCAGTCTTACCAAGGGGTATTGTATTACCCAGCAAATGGGTTGTGGTGGTCCGAAAGGCAGTCGCTCCATGTAAAATACTAATATTCAGCTGCATCCGGTTAGACTGGAAGCCGACCCCAACATAGTTGGAAGAAGGCTGGACAGATGATGAATAGAATAGTTACAATTTTAGATTTCGTTTAACATAGAGAGCAGTAGTTGCAGGTCTTAGGTTCGAACCCAGACAGGCGCTTTACTTTGTGTAAATTATTTCATCACCACTGTTCTCAAAACGGTGAAGGAAAACATCGTGACGAAACCGGTATGTCATAGAACCAAAAATTCGAAGACATTGTGACATTTACCAACCCGCACTGAACCCGCGTCGTGGATTACGGACCTGTCCCTTTCACCGAGAGGAGACCTGTGTCCCTGCTTAGTAGTGCTTAAAAGTGATCATGTACAGATGCCAGCACATCAAGCTACCCGAAATTGTCAAATTTTCCCAATCAACTTTGAACCTTATGCTTTAACGATAAAGTTGAAAATCTATTAAAGAAATTTGAGTGATTGTAGTAGCTTGATATGCTGGTGTCTGTACAAATTATTTAGTTGTCAAGGAAGAGGATTACTGTCCTACCGTAATACAGAGACAACTAACACAGATGATAGAGCGATATAACCCCAGAACAAAAAAAAATCGGTTGTCTGTAAAGTCGGTTTACGGACGATAGTTTAACGTGACAACGTCATAACAAAACATTAATGAAATTGCCGAACGCGGAGGCCGATTCGGCAGCGTGCGCGGCAGCAACGCTACAGAGCAAGGCCGCGAGGTAACGCTACATGAGTCATGTTTATTCGTGTGTGCAGCCAGCTTCATCGATTTATTAGACGTTGTCACTTCAAAAGAAAACTTTATTTAAGTTATGGTTAAATAGAAGCCATCGCAAATTGTGACATTGTTCCGTTTTTTGACAAGTCTGTTTTCCAAACCGCTAACTTTGGCCCATGTATACTTGAGGTATAGTTTAGTAGAACCAAAAGAGTACCCACACCACCTACATCCTGAATTCCACGCATTTGCAAGCCGCTAGAAAGATTTTTATCTGCTAAATCATTCAAAGTATTCTCGCTACTCATCGCCAGTAACAAGTCGTTTCACCCGACGTATCTTCGTATCATTGTCGCTCCACAACCATTGGCAATACTTAATATTATTGATTGGCAATTAAATCGATCAGACATGTGTGCCGATCACGGTCAATGAACTTGCGTACATTCCTCGATGTTATATTATGATCTATTACATTGTAACCGATAAGAAACGTGTATTTACCAGTGCTTAATTGTTACAATGTTGATAATCTGTAAAATGTAACGACAATTAGTTACTTTTGCGTATTTTTCTGTATTTCATCAAAATGTATTTATTTTTATATACTTTATTGCAGAAGATACATAACAAGAAAATACATAACAAAAAAAAACCTACTAAATCGAATCCTGCCGCTGTTAGTTTTTCAATGAGAATAGTAAAGATGTATGAATGTATCTACAGAATTGCGGTGCTATTCTGTAAAAATCTCACCGTGAAAACTTAGGTGAAGTGAGCGTGGAGTGAGCTGTCAATAGTGTTAATTTCTAGCAAAAACAAACTCGCTTCAGTTAAGTTTTCACGGTGAGATTTTTACAGAATCTAACGGCTGTATATCCTCACTTTTTCGAGAGTGTGATTAGCTACGCACCGCGGTTTCACCCGCATAAGATCCCCTGGAAATATCGGGATAAAAAGTATCCTTACTCCTAATTCAAATCATGGTCTACCCATACGCAAAATTTCATCCAAATCCATTTAGCCGATATGGCGTGAAAGCATAACAAACAAACATACTGTTATTAAAGCAATGTGAAGAGAGATCAAAACTAAAGTTATACGTGTACATTAGATAGGTAATAAATACACTTCTCCACAACAACATTAAACATATGCGTAAAATTCGCCTCATCTTACATATAGTATACGAGACTTTACGCACATGGTTACAATATCTAACGATAGCATCTTCGCTAACACTAAAGTGAAATTTGAATTTAGTACTCAATCCCCTTTAACAGCTGGCTGTAATAAACGCAGTGGAAACTTACGCAATGGAGAGGATAGAATTGACACACGCTTGTTTGTTATGTTCCCCTGGTACCTATTAGTGGTAAAGTATGTAGGAAGTGGCAATAACAGGGAAGTTCCTGGTAGGGGAATTATGATTTGCTTCTTTTGATAATTATGTTTATTCTTTATATAAAATACAAAAAAAGGTAAAGGTCGATGTGCAATATTTATCGCCGGGTACTGTAACTATATCTTAGTTTTCTCTAAATCCTCTTCCCTTATCTGCGCTGGGGCTCTCATAGGGTCGTAGCATTATGCTGAGTGATGGCCGTTTTGCGTGGATGTGACGCTTTTCCCCCAATCTTATTCCTTTTATGGTTCCGTACCCAAAGGGTAAAAACGGGACCCTATTACTAAGACTCCCCTGTCCGTCTGTCTGTCTGACTGTCACCAGGCTGTATCTCATGAAAAAAAAAAACTGTGTTTGGCCCATCCCTTTGCTATTGGCTGCAAAAAATATGTACTGTTCTTGAATTTTATTTAATGGTATCACTCTATTTTAGATTGGTATACATCGATCCCAGGGATGTGCCTTACAGGCGTTGCACGGGGGGTTCCGGAATTGGACTTTTAAGAGGAACCGGGACCACCCCTATGTGCTGATAGTGATCACCGGGTGGTTTTAGTAAGGTAAAAATCGGTGGTTGTCCGGGGAGGGAGGTCAGGACCTCCCTCCCCGGACAAAATAAAAGAAAAAAAAGGTATACAACGATAATAGAAATAGATAAACACTTTTATCTGGTTGTTAAAGACGTGCTCATGCCAGTACCATCATCTACTACCTACGCATCGATTGTGAGGTTCACCACCTTGAGTAATTGCCCATTGTTGCACTTGCTTGAATGTGGCAACACTGACAATATTGGCAACACACATAATTGAGTAGGATCTTCATATCCTTTAAGCTCTGACGTGGCGTAGGCTTTCAATAGACATTGAAAGGTTTGTGCGGGTATTTGATTGTTTTGATATTCAATCTTTGGGACTACATCGACTACATCTGTATAAACAAAAATGAAATAGGTACTGTTTGTTAGTAAGCACATCACTTGAATACGGCTGGACCGATTTGACAATTTTTGTTTTAAAATGTTCGTAACAGTCTAAATAAGTTTATTAGGGCAAAAGGTTCCCGGAAAATTATAAAAATGGGGAAAATTGGAAGTCCTTTTTTCTATGGGATTTTTGTATGAACTATTGTTTGAACAAGACAACGCTGCGCTGTCAGGTCGACTAGTTACACTATGCTTACCAATCCACTTTAATGTTTAATTGATTGTGTGAGATACGATACTGACATCTAATTGCTCATTAGGTATGGACCATATTATTCAGGAAAATAATAAAATGCAGTGCAGTTATTCGGAAGTTTCAGTTACTTTTCTATCAGACATGGCTAGGCAGGAGTTATTTATTTCGCCGATCAGATAAATTGGTAGGTATTAGTATGTACTGTGTAGGTAATAATTAAAATACGGAAATAAACTATTAATTTAGTTACATAAGGAGAGACTTACGTACAGACTTAATTAATAAGTTAATTTCCTGTTCAAATTAACTTCAATTATGCTGATGTGCTGTAGTATACAATGTATTAATAAAAACTAAAAGTAGCATAATGACATAACCCAAATCAACCATTCATCAACTTACACAAGAATCAGTAATCAATATTATGCAAAAATCAATCAAGAATATCATTAAAACCGCTAACATACTGATTTACATAAATAAAAGTAAAATTGCATCAACCCGTGCGTTGGGTAGACAGCGCGGCGCCGCACCTGCGCGTGCGCATGAACCACAACTGGTTCCTATTGGCCAATCCGATGACAGTGATGACATTATGGAGATGGGTTCAGATGGTTTGATTAAAGAAAACAGAACAGAAGAAATCTAAATTCAGCAAATAGAAACATGCAGCTTATTAACTAGAAGGCAGGAAGATTGATGTAGGGAATAAATTTACTGAGGCACTGAAGACAACTCTCAAAAATTTAACAACTTCCTTGCATACAAAGCAAGAGTAAGCAATTTGGCGTAAAGACTTGCCCCAATTGGCATAGTACCTAATGACTGCATCATTTTGTAACAGGTTCTCAGGTAACAAATAGTGCATCAGACTGGCACCATATGGAGTAATCAACAACAATCCTAACAGTTGACTGATCTCTCGCAGACAATCACCTGGGAAAGGGCTTGGAGAATGATTGCGTAACGCAACATGGTCTACACACAATTTCAGATCGCACATTCGAAACCATAGATGGGTCATTATAAGCCCGAAACCGAAACCAGACTTACCAAGAAGTATCGCGTTATCCAGTAACTGGATTGTGGAGGTCAGATAACAGTGGCTGCATGTAAAATTAATGGTATCCAGCTGTATCCGGTTAGATTGAAAGATTACCCCAAGATATTTGCGAAAAGGCTAGGCTGATGATGATGAGATGGGTATATTATCTAGATCCTTGCAGATTCTTTAGCTGGTCTTATAGGCAAGACCAGGGAAAAACACTGTTCAATGTCAAAGCATTTACACTAATACCTAGATTATCCATAGCAATTATCTTGACTTTAAATGGCTGTAATGTTCGTACTAATGGTGAACCGTAGCAACACAGCTTAAAAAATATGCGTATTAGAATAATATTCTCTTTTATTCGTCGGGCATACGGAAAAATAGGGAATCTGTGACGGTTTCACTGACAGCAAATGTCACACAACGTTTAGTAGGACTCCCCTACCCTGTGCCCTAATCTTTAATGCAACTTTAGTCGATTGCTGAACTTCTGTACCTTCTTACATCGCGTAGCTGACCGGTTCCCCGCAGGTATTTTCCCTTTAATGTAGTACTCAATGTTAATAGAGCAAGTGACTAATGTAGGTACTTAAAGTGCTTTCTACGTGTTAGTTGGATGCGTAAGCGTTTGAAGAAAATGGTTTCTTTTAGGAAACTTTTGCGGTCAATACGGACTTCAGAATGATGTTAATTATTTAGAAGTTCTGAAGGTAGGAAACCCGGTCTATTGTGTAAAAATCTCATCGTGAAAACAGGGTTTAATAATTGGGTCAATCAACTTTTATTTGTCCTGTAAGTACTATGTTTTGTCCCTGACCAATAATCGCAGTTCTAAAGAAAATTAAGTGGTTTTTTGGCATATGTCGCATTTATCTTATTATTAAGCAAACATACGAGTAAATTATTTTAAATAAATCACTATTAAACTGGAATTTTAATAGTTGTCAAGGTGACAAAACGTCTGGATGTAGTGTTTTTTTATTTGTCCCCCAGTAGCTAATTACAATGAAACATTACTTTATACAAAAAAATACTATATGGCAATTAATTACGCTTGTACATAATTATTCATTACAATGTTCACTAAGATGCTAGCATATAGATTTTTGTTTGTTTCATAATTTTACCGAATTTTTTGCATGTTCGTTTTGGTCCCTATTATATTTTATTATTCCGACTTCCACCGGACAACCGTAAAAAAGTGCCGAAACCAAAACATAGATGGAGTGATCAGTGCCTTGACAATAAGTCGGTCGATTTGGTGACAACACTCATCCAACCGCCATTTTGATTTCATCATTGCCGCGGTGTCAGTCGGTCGCGCGCGTTTTGAAAAAGTGCGTGGCTTTTTTGTGTGTCTACCGGACAACCAGCACAAAAACGTAAGTATTTGATATATCGTAGTAAATAAAAGTGAAATATATTCTATTTTATCTATATTTTTCACTGCGCGTAAGACCTAATTCAAAATATCGTTATTTATTATCAGGAAGCGCAAAGTCTGATAAATGTCACTCGGACAACCAGTCACTTGGACAACCAAAACCGTTGTCCGTGGGACATTTTGGTTGCCCATAGGACAATAAATTAATGATAGAATCAGCATAAAGCAATACTTTTTCTTTCAATAATTAGTCACTGAAGAGCCTCTTACAAAGGCTAGAGCATTTATTATTGCTTAATATAAATTAGATTGAAGAACTTTACGTGTTCCTTTCCCGAGAATCGAACCAGGGAACTCCGGACCCTAAGACAAACGCTCAAATCACTACACCACGGAGGCAGTTAGCTTACTTACTTAACACATTTTTGCTATATCTAATAGTTCTATATTCTAAATTATTTTTGTTATTATTTTTAGATAATGGGTTTGACGGAAAAAGAAAAATCAAGACGCTATAGAGAAAGACTTAAAGCAGACCCGGAGAAATTAGCTGAGCGAAATAGAAAAAAAAGGGGAAGCTACCATAAGAATAAAAAACTAATTTCAAGTATGCCGCCCGAAGATAAAGAAAACTGCAGAATTATATGGAAGCTGCGAAAACAATGGACAACCGTATATGTCCACTGGACAACCATTTTGTCCCTGTCTCCTAAAGACACATTATCGTCAATTATACTTTAAAAAAAACAGTGAGGTTTACAAAATTTTCAAATATGAATGTAACAATTAAAAGTGAAACAAAGAGTTTTAAATATCACGTATTAATTATTATTTTACAAGTTAAATGAAAAGTTCGTTACATTTAAAGTTTGTCGTTGTCCAGGAGACAATATAATTGGAAATAACTTATCAATTAAAAGTCACGTCTTTTATTTATGGAAGACAAAATGAAATCCATCCTATATTAAGTGAGGATAAAGTGACGGTTCACAATTTGACTGAATTTCAAATGGTTCAGAAGTCTATTTAGTTAGTTGTCCAAGGGACTATCTTAACTAGAGTCACGTGGATTTCGGAGTCAAATTTACTATTTTATTTAAATAAACCGTTCTGCTCTATGTGAATTCTGAAAATATAAATAATTATCTAAAGAGAAAATGTTAAAATATAAAAAAATTCAAATAAAATTAAAAAAATAAAATTTATCATTGATGTACACTTAAAAGTTGATTGACCCAATTATATAGATCACAAGAATAATTAATACCTAAAAGGTAAAAAAAACACGCAAGACGCCCGGTCGCTAGCCAACCAACAATAACAAGCCCCTAAAAACCGGGTTGCCAGATCTGTCGCCAACATCTCTCCCCGTGTAGAGAGATGTCATTCCATCTGATGCTAAAAGAAAGAAAGAAAGAAAAGTAATTTATGGCGACTCGTACAGGAAGGTCACAAACTAAATTAAACAAAAACAAAACAGGGGCACACACAAAGTCATAAATAAACAACAAAATTAGGAATAGAAAAAGGAAAAAATAAAACAAATTAAAACAAAAAATGAAAAGACTAGGGAAAATTAGGCTAGGGATTGGCACGAGTGTGCGCAAGATTAGGGTTTAAACAGACGGACTGCTTTTGCACTGCATGATAACTGCAACTTCGCAGTTTAGATGCAGTTGACATAACTAGGTTTCGAGGCAGTTAAAGTCAACTGCATCCAAACTGCGATGTTGCAATCCGTCTGTAGCTAGCCTTAGTCTGCGCGCGACGACGACGTTTGACTTCAAGATTATATCCCTGTTAGTACTTTTAATCACTTTCGGATATTGATGGCAATTATTCACTAGAAAACATGGAACACAACGCACTCTCTAGACACTTGAAATAAACGTCCAGATGGCAGCAAACACCTATTTTTTTTATTTCGGCCGCGCGCAGACTTATTTTGCGCGCACTCTATTACTAATCCCTAGCGTCAGGTGGAATGACAGTTCACTTGAAGCTCACTTCACCTAAGTCTTCTGGGTGAGATTGTTACAGAATAGGTGGGCTGATCCTCTACTCATCCAAAAGTAGGTATCGATAACCTACAAAAAATGCACGGTAAAAGCCGGGTTTACAAAAGTCTTTTTTGATTTCTTACCGCCCATAAATCTTCCACATCCATTTCTTATCTTTCAATAAAGATAGCTATAGCCCACGGATAGCTTTCAAGGTATCATGCGCAAGAAAGCAAACTCTTTGCATCGTCTACGGATTCTAAATCTATTGCTGCCCGTTTTGACTGTCCTTTCCAAAATCATTGGACAGCCACAGGCAGCAGTTAGGTATAGGTAATTTTTTTAATCTCAGTTATTGAGCAAAATGTTTGTTCAGAATTGCAGCAGAAGTACCTACAATGCAATTTTGAACAAATATTTTGCTCAATAAGAGATTAAAAAAACTGAAGTGTTAATCGACTTTTGTTGCTGACTATACAATACTAAAATAATGTTAGGTACAATTTTGTTACTAACCCACTAACATATTATGCATTTGCGTTATTATTATGTACTATGATTATTAAAAAATATAATTAATTGAAAATACAATAATAACTTACATAAAATTAATTTAAAATAAGAACGCGTCAAACTATGATTATTTAATTTATATATGTATTTTAGTTTGTGAATGGTTTTAGTTATGTTAGGATATAATTTTGTTATTTTTATTAATTAATAAGGTATTAATTGTTATTTACTTGCTTATTATTTTAATTCTAAATAAAAAAAAATGTAGAGTATGTATATGGAAATTCTCTGAAATAATAATATGCCAAGACTTATAGACGAAATGGAATTTCTTCATACATCATTACCATTGCCACTTGTCGTCACGGTCATTGTTTTCATGTCTATGTAGTACTGCAATTTGTTAACATTGATTGATGACTTGATTTCCTTATGATTGATTGCAGTACATCTTGTTTAAGTCACGAGAAAGTACTAAACTACTGATATATATTCACTTATAATGATCGCATTGATAAAAGTGGCGACAATTTATTTTATCTACGCATTTTATTCTTGGGCTTTTAATTTTAATTGACTGACAAGTAGACATCCCGCTGCCGTGATTAGCTTTAAAAATGGAAGTTTTATATTAACACACCTGTTTCCTATCAGCTGTTTTACTCATAATGAGCTAGACCCTGCGATTTTCTGCCGAAAATGAAATTCCAAGCCATACTTTAAGCCCGTGCCGGACGGCGCGTACGTGTTTCATGCGCGCCTCGAAGAGATGTCAGCATCAGTGAAGGGGCCCGTTAGGGCCGAAGCCTCCCGGGTCAGCGGGATTGTCCAAAAGGGTTAACGCTGCCTGCTCCGAAACTAAAGGGCTAAGGAAGTAACACGGGTGGGTTTTAGTCGGTAAGAGTCTGACACTCCCTTCCGCTCCACCCAGAGCGGGAGGGGTCATTTGATGATTTCCCATCCTCAAAAAAAAGCCATACTTTAAGAATCAATCAAATTATTATTTTATTAAACGAGTATTTAAATAATGTAAGTAGGTATTTAATGGGATTGTCCGAAAGGGTTACCGCTGGCCCGGAACATAAAGGGCTAAGGAAGGAACACGGGTGGGTTTTAGTCAGTAAGAGTCTGACACTCCCTTCCGCTCCACCCAGAGCGGGAGGAGTCATTTGATGATTTCCCATCCTGAAGAAAAAAAAAAAAAAAAAAAGGTATTTAATTCAACATTAATTTCATTTAACGATTAGAACATGATTATTCATTGAAATCGTCAAATTATTGTTTCCTTTACGCAACACGCATATTATTTTAACGTAATACTTAGTTGCCTATTATAACTCCAGAAATATAATATCGTTCACAAATATGACCTATTTACTACAGAAACATAAATTATTACTTTGACTAAGTGTGTTTCTTAGTTTTGTACCCAATTAGCTTCCGTGAGCTTTCACTTTTTCCATATTATTTATGACCCTCTTTGTTACCAACCTCTTTGATTGACGGCGATATATCGATGTTCTTCGTCAGTTGAAAATAATCATCCCAATAGACAGCCTCTTTGGTATATTACTAAAAGTAGAACATTGATCATCGTCAGTAGGCTGTTCAATATTTGATTCGTTGCCTTAAAAAAACATTGTTAAACAATAAAAAATAAAAGTTTAAGACCTCTTTGGACTTTTGATTTCGAAGCGGCCGGCTGCCAGATTTGAATTAAAAATAAAACAAATGCGTTAAAATACATAAGGATTCAATTTTGACTCTCCCTTTTCTTAATTACAATCGCGTTGACATGTCCTAAGTCCATATTAGAGGATAATGACCACAAGAGGTCGGTTTACCCGCGTTGTGTTACTTGTGGTGTCGGCCCCACAATGAGTAATGTGTTTACTCAAGTAAGCGATAGACACTAACAGAAAGTGTCATAATGTTAAGTACATAAGTATTACCTATCTCAGTTGCATATTACTTAGTAAACAGACGTATCTAGACTTGTAGACAATGTGATTTCTGCACTCATTAACGCTTGGTAATTGGTAAATTAACTTTAAAATATTTTCTTGTTAGTGTTGTTTTGAAAAAGCGTTGTATGATACTGTTTTTGTTTTGTACTTTAAACATTTTATTTTCGTAAATAATAAAAATAAAAAGAAAAAATTATCAAGATGGATATTTGATACTCAAAGTGTTTTGACATTTGCTTCAAAATAACAGCAAAAAAGAATGAGTCTCATTGTGCGTAGTTTTTGCATGATTAAAATTTAATAATATCACTATCATAAAGGCTCGTGCACACAGGCGCGACGCGACACGCGACACAAAGGCACCGCAAGTCGCGCAACGAGCGGTGCCTTTGTGTCGTGTGTCGCGTCGCGCCTGTGTGTACGACCCTTAATGCTACTTTTGATACTACAAAAAAATTATAAACGGCTTGTTTCTGCCGCTTATTGTGTTATTTTTTATGTATTTTGCGAGTTGTTATTGATACCTACTTACTTGTTTTTTTTAATGCTTTATAATAGACAAATGATTTTTTCATAGACAAAAAATCCATACTAATATTATTAATTCGAAAGTAACTCTGTCTGTCTGTCTGTATGTTACCTTTTCACGCCTAAAACACTAAACGGATTTCGATAAAATTTAGCAGAGAGGTAGATTGCATCCCGGGGAAGAACATAGGATAATTTTTATCGACATACCTCGCGGGCGAAGCCGCGGGCGGAAGCTAATCTATTATAAAGTAAACTCTCATAATTAAGTTTCTTTAAGAAACTGATAAACTGAACATTTTTGTAAGTACTTAGAAAATACTGTATGCACGACTAAATATCACGCTATACATTTCCAGTATAAGCTGACTTATCATATTACAAAAACCTATCCAATGCAAGATCAGCTACAAGAAACTGGAAATGTATAGCTTGCAATGTCGCCGTGTACATACTAAAACTTACTTTGTAGGACAATCATCATCTGCCTAGCCTTTTCCAACTATGTTGGGGTCGGCTTCCAGTCTAAGGGTCAGCTCACACCGAGACGCGACGCGGCGCGTCGTGACGCAACAATAGTGCAAATGTGTATCTTTTCGTGCAGTCAATAAAGTTAGATTTTGAATAGCTCTATTGCAATGTGCGCGCAGCGTCGCGTCTGGGTGTGACTTGACTCTAACCAGATGCAGCTGATAACCAGTATTTTACATGGAGCGACTGCCTATCTGACCCCCACAACCCAGTTACTGGGTAAAACGATACCCCTTGGTAAGATTTTCGGGCGTCTGACTAATGACTCCCGTAATGACTGTCAAAGATCCACGAATGACAGCCGGGACCAACGTTCCGAGGCGCGGACTTTGCAGGACAAATAAAGTATAATTTTGTTTTACTCTTTTAATCCATCATAGCAACAACTTAGAAGCTTACGAGACAAGTCTACCTGTTAGAAACAGAATCCCACATCGATCCAAGATGATCGATCGATCAAACCCGAAGGTCACGGTCATTTGACAATGTAGCACCGAGTACGCATTCATCTTGTTTAATATCTCACAGAAATGCCGCCGGACGTCAGATGGAGATAATGTTAAGAACTTTAAATGTTATGAGGATTATTTTTTTCCTGTTTTGGTGCTTGTAAATGTTTGTTAGTAGTGAAATAAGGCTCCTAGAAACAGGCGCGACACGCGATATAATCGCGCGCGACCTAAATGCACCGCCCGTTGCGCGACTCGCGGTGCCTTTGTGTCGCGCACGATTTCATCGCGTGTCGCGTCTGTTTGTAGAAGCCTTATTTCACTATTAACAAACATTTACAAGCACCAAAACAGGAAAAAGTTGGATGTTTAACAAAAAGATATGTTTGAGTATTTGCTCTATGTAATTTGTTCATTGAAACAATACTCTTTTACCATAAACAGCCTATAATATTCCCACTCCTGGGACACAGGCCTCCTTTCTGTGAGAGGGAGTGGGCCGTAATCCACCACGCGGGCCCAGTGCGGGTTGGTGGATGTCACATGTCTTCAATTTTTTTTATTCTAGGACATTCTGGTTTCCTTACGAGGTCTTTCTTCACTGTTTTGAGTGCAGTGGTGATGAAATTCTAACTCGTTTATATTTTGTCTATAGATTTGCTTTCTTGATTACCAATATGTATTAATTACCGTATTTTTTTCCCAAATGCATATTTCGTGGCTTGTGACGGTACCTACCTACCTACTTACTTATATAAAAGGCGTTAAAAATATTGAGTAAAGGTTGCAGTTCGAGGAAATGTGCTAAGTATTTGTAAATGTCACTGACATGTCTTGAGGTCAAAAAAGAATTTAGTACTTTTAACTCCAGTACTTTTAGTTCAATCAATTTTGGCACGAAGTTTACAAAAGGTGTTGCAAAAATCAGGGCCCCTCAAACAGTTGGATCGCCAGTCACTGGATGACACTGCTCCTCACTGAAACAATGGACGAGATTGGTTCAACCCTATACTACAATATGAATTGCGTCGAAGTATCGTATCCGTGACAAAAGCTATCGATACGGACAGCCAACATCATCACTGTGGAACGATCCGGATTCCGGAACGATTCGCGAAAATTCCGAAACAAAAGAGTTTTGTTCGCGATGACACTTTATTTTCGTAAAGCACCAAACCCCTCTCGTTTTTTTTTTGACTATTGCATCTCGTAGTTGACCTTGAGAGGTCGTGACTACTTAACCGGACTATAAACCCTCTCGTGCAGGCCTGCTTCAATTTGTACCTCCCGCTATTCGTGGTGACTGTAGCTGCTGTCACTAATGTCATCTGTAGGTATCAGGCAGATGACATAAGTTACAGCAGCTGCCTCACTGTTTGTGTAAATGAGACAGTGTTTACATTTATCTATTAAGAGGAAAAGCGGTCGGAGAGACTTTTGAAAAAGCCTAAGTAAAAAGTCATTATTCGAGGTTTGGCTCTCGCCTATTTTCTCCTCCAATATTGGACCAATTTAAAAGAATTAATAAACTGAATAAGAAGGATTTACACTGTGTCCCTGTTTTTCTTTTTCATTAATAGTTGTCAAATTTGTACACTAGGTCTATGTTGACAGCGGTTTAAATCGGCATTTTTGAGGGATTTACGAGTAGTGCTTATAAAAATAATATATCATATAAAAGGAAAACATAGGGACATACAAGTAGTTAATATTTATTATTCTGTAAAAATCATTACATTATGGTCATTAACCAGAAAGAAAACAGGCGAGAGCGTTCCTATGGAGAAAAGACCACCCGCATTTCCTCTTAAATACTCGTAGATACACTACAGTAGGTGTTTCTGTGTTTTTTATAAAGTTTCACCATTTCTTTTTGGCACTCTTGAAACCTCATTCATTCTCTTTCTTCTCTTGATAGTGCACTTCTTTTTTATTTAAGAGTTCTAAGTACTTATTTTATTCTAAACTAGCAACCCGCCCCTGCTTCGCACGGTTTTTACGAATTGACAAAACATGGAGATTCCTTTATAAGTAACTTCAATATTTACGTTTTATGTACAGACGCCAGCACATCATGCTACTGTCTGGCTGTCAAATTTCTTTAATAGATTTTCAACTTTATCGCTAAAGTATAAGGTTCAAAGTTGATTGGGAAAATTTGACAGTTTCGGGTAGCTTGATGTGCAGGCGTCTATACATAAACGTTCCTGAATAATATCTCTAAATGTCTAAATGACGGTAAAAACCATATCAAATGCCTTTGCTAAGATTGGAAAAACAGCGGTCACCCAGACTCACAAAAAAGCGATTTTAATTTATAATTATGTAGAAATTCATAAATATTTAATCCACAAATTGATTTCGTATAAGGCATAAGATTTAAAACCTTTCACTTTCCAATCTTGACATAGCGGCTGCAAACATTTAGAGATAATGAACAGAACATTACTCCGACGCAATTATTTAAAGGAAGTCGATTTTCCAATAATAAGAGCAATTTGCCCGACGTTTCCATAAACTAACATTAGGTTTATAATAGTAAATAATTTTGATATACTAATGGCCTTCTGATTGTCCACTATGATAGGGTAATTTATGAAGTTCGATGTACAGACGCCAGCACATCAACCTACTACATTCTGTGAAATATCTTTAATAGATTTTCAACTTTATCGCTAAAGCATAAGGTTCAAAGAAGATTGGGAAAATTTGACAGTTACGGGTAGCTGGATGTGCTGGCGTCTGTACTATGTTAGGGCGGATACACATATCGCAGCACAAAACTTTACTAGCAAATAAAGGTGTCCAGAGTTACCGACAGAGCTTGAAGAGTAAGTAAGTAGCAGTGGGCTGGACATGTTGGTGGAAGTACCGATGGTCAGTGGAGCAGACAAGTCCTGGAGTGGAGACCGCGTATCAGCAAGGGTAGTGTGGGACGCCCGCGGCCAGAGGGAGCGACGACCTTATAAAGGTGGTTGGGAGAGAATGGATGCGAAAGGCGGAGGACATTGTGTTGTGGCGCAGCTTTCTCTCAGCTCAGCTTTGTGCGAGGCCTTCTCCAGCATTGCTCTGCAATGGCTGAGATGATTGATCGACAGGCGTTGCTTAGGTGAACGTGTAGCATCACTAGCAACGTAGCAACACACGTTATTATGTTTTCGCCTTTACGCAAAATTCTTCAATCCTAAGCTTCGTCAATTTAAATCGAAATTGGTTCTTATAATGACATGTGTTTTCAGTTTTTTTGCAGATGCTCTGCCATCAAACGTTGAAAACGATACGTCATTTAGTGTCAGCAATTGAGGTTTTTACAGAGAAGATGATTCTTGAAATTACAGGCTTGTTACAAAAACGGGTTCAGTGTTTTAAAACTAGCAATAAAGCTGCAGTTAAATAGATAAACTGAAATGACTTTACTCACTTAAACATCACCCTTGTAATGACTTTACTCAGTGAAACATCACCCTTGTAATGACTTTACTCACTTAAACATCACCGTTGTAATTACTTTACTCATTTAAACATCACCTTTGTAATGACTTTACTCACTTAAACATCACCTTTGTAATGACTTTACTCACTTAAACATCACCTTTGTAATGACTTTACTCACTTAAACATCACCCTTGTAATGATTTTACTCAGTTAAACATCATCCTTGTAAGTTGTAATGACTTTACTCACTTAAACATCACCTTTGTAATGACTTAACTCACTTAAACATCACCCTTGTAATGACTTTACTCACTAAAACATCACTCTTGTAATAAAAATCATTACACGTTTCCCGACCCGGGAATCGAACCTGGGACCTCATGCTCAGCAGTAGCGCTTGCGACCAGTAGACCAATGAGGCAATTCCAATATGCTTTAAAGTACAGTCTAATACAAAAGTAATTGAAGTGAACTGAGCAAAATTAGAGTTTATTTTAATAATACGAATATGATTGTTTAATTAACTTGAAATATTTAATCGTAAATTAGCCCGCGTTATTAGATCAAAGTGTGTAGGGGCTCTCGACGCTTTTGAAATGACAGCAGCTGTACAAAAGCACAATAATTTAAATATCATGCGGGTCACTAATATCAAGATACCCCTACGTGTTTTTTTTTATTAATAAATTAATTATTTATTAAAAATTCCACGTATGTTACCGGTGTACGGGGAAGCTCACAGTAGGAACTATCAATAGTGTTATAGGGGCTGTTTTGAAAGACAACCTGATTTTCTAGATAGGTACAGACGCCAGCACATCAAGCTACTTACCCGAAACTGTCAAATTTTCCCAATCAACATTGAACCTTATGCTTTAGCGATAAACTTGAAAATCTATTAAGAAATTTGACAGATTGTAGTAGCTTGATGTGCTGGCGTTTGTAATAAGATTATTCGTTACATTGCTTTACCTACAAAACAAAGTCACAAAGGTTTTCATCAATAGACGGAGTGATTTATGCGGAAGACACAGCATATGGCACATGGATAGACCAGGTTCTGAATTAGGACATAAAATACTTTTTATCCCGATATTCCCACGGAGTCGAGACTTAAGGCTCCTGCAAACAGGCGCGACGCGCGCGATTTTGTCGCGTATCGCGCCTGTTTGACATTTATGCGGGTGAAACCGCGGGGCGCAGCTAGTTAGCTAGCTTCTTATAAAGATACTTTAGCCCAGGACAGCAGCTACCTACTTAAAGCCGAGTTATTAACTTATTGTTCTATGTAATAAAATCGATTACGAGAATCGATTAAAAACCCCTGAATACACTGATTATGTACAGAATACAATGGATGCAGTAATTATGAGGCGTGTTACAAGTCTTTGTGCAACGATAATGATATTACGATAGTCGCATTGAGATTTTTACACATTCTCGCTAAATCAGGTGTAGGGGAACAAATAGAGGGATAAGAGAGACGGGGAAGCAGACAGCGCTTAAAGGCTCCTTCAAACAGGCGCGACACGCGATAAAATCGCGCACGACACAAAGGCCCGAATGTCGCGCAACGAGCGGTGCCTTTGTGTCCGCGCGATTCACGTCGCGCGTCACGCCTGTTTGCAGGAGCCTTTACTTGACGTGTGAATGTATTTTGTTATATGTCACCGAGAAAGCCGCTTCTCGTAAATAAAATATAAACTGAATCGCCTGCGACAGCCGAAGCGTCTCACGGCAGTTATTTGAGTTATTACAATTAGCATTGTCATGTTGCAATCTTAGCCGCTATATACATAACAAATTCTCCATGTTGGTACTAAACTTGGTGTGTTAAATTCCTCATAGCGTTTAATCAATTTACTTAATTCTCTATGGTACCCACAAAATGCTACTTTAAACCGCATAAATGAATGATGAATGAATTTGTATATATTATACCTATATTATAAGTATATATTATAGTAAATAGTATGTATGTGTAATTGTGTATGTAACCTATTTATGTATTTGTGTACCTAGTTTTAATAGATTTTTTTTATCATTGTTCCTCTTACTCAAAGCACCTGCCATCCTTCACTACCCTTGGTTGACTGGTAGAGAATGCCTAATAAGGCATTAAGTCCGCCTTTGTAAGTACCTTTTTGTGCGAAAAGTTTAAGGGGCTTACAAGACCTAAACGCAAGTTTTCGAAACAATAAAAGTATATGATAGACTACAGTAAAAAAAATCAGAAAAATATATGATATTCTTCAGGATATATGCTAGATAGATAGTGTGGTGAAAACATAATACAACTAATTTGATACGATAGAAAAAAATCATGAAGATACCTCTAAAAATTTTCTTTTTACAATAAAATCCATACTAAAATACATACAATCATTCTGATTTTTTGTCAGATTATTCTACAAGCAACATACTAAAATACTAGTGTTTTAATTTTTTTGTCCAAACAATAGATTCTTTGTAAATCGCATATTCATATTTTCGAACAAAATACGTGCGCATGTGTGCGTAAACGCTGTGTAACGACACTGCCGGCCGAGGCCTGATGCTATACGGACGTGTCGCTCTTTTCGCCGCAATATTTCCGCCAAGATTATTATGTTTTTGTAAAGTTTTATTTGTAAATTCATTGTTTATTATTATTTGCATAATCTTCTTTGCGTAAATATTTTTATTTCGTGTAAATATAAAATACTTTGAAGTTAAAATAGCGTAACCTTGTTATCAATTATCATTTATTGTAAATATGAAGTGAAAAATTCCGTTCGGACTACAAAACGTTCATATAAAACGCTGAACATATTATATATACGAAACGAAACGAAAACGAAAACGAAACGAACGAACGAACGATTTTTTTATACGAAATAAAAAAATAAGATCATTTTATTATTATTGAATATTTATTTTTTTAACAATAAAACTATGAATTTAGAAACGTCTAAGATAGTGCAGTCATGACGCATATACGCATAAGCTCAACTTTTTCGACTGCATTCGCAACTGTTACGTTAGCGTATGAGGCCGATGTGTAGATTTGTATTCAACAGTCCCCGGGTTCGATTCCCAGGGATTCTCTAACCGAAGTTTTCTTTTTAAATGTATTTTGAATTTATATATATTATGTATTTATTATTTTTTTATAAATAATAATTAAAACGTCTACAATGTAATTATCTTTCACAGGCGAAAGACAGTCGTAAATATGAATACGGAAGTTATTTCTAATGCGAAACTACAATTAAAAAAAACTAAAAGCACCTAATGTTTTTCGCGACTTATTGATATTGGGCATAACGAAATAACAAATTCATCTAAAAATTGCGATGAAAATGATCACAAGCAAGATTTTGGTTTTTATTATTACCTATTGATTTCGTTTATTATAATAAATAGATTCATAATATTATGTATGAATGTTAGGTACCTATCTTTGAGGCTGTTTACACATTATGCCGCAGCTGCAGCGGCACCGCCACTGCCGCGGCGCCGCCGCTGCATCAGTCACCCTTGGATTTGTATGAACACACGGCGCCGCGGCGGCGGCGACGAGTTTTGATAAAACCGTAGCAATACTCGCCGCCGAATCATGCTGCCGCCGCCGCGGCGCCGCCGCGCCGTGTGCAAGGGTTCATGCAAATCCAAGGGCAACCAATACGGCGGCACCGCGGCGGCGGCGCGGCGGCGCCGCTGTATTATATAATTTTTTTTTTATAATGTACTACAGTCGCGCGGTACGTAAACACGCGATAACCCCTCCCGCCTACAGTATTTTAATTTCATCAACCTACTTGAGTTTCTTTCTAGTTTTGTGACTGTACCTATAGGTAAATATTTTTTTTTAACCGACTTCTAAAAATGAGGAGGTTGTCAATTCGGATGTTTCTATTTTTTTTTATGTATGTTCGGACATAACTCCGTCATAAAAATATGTAGGTAGATGGACTTGCAAAATTCTTTTTTTGTTCAAAAGAGGTTTATTCCGAAATGGTCCCATTTAAATTTCGTAAAGATCTGATGATGAGTTTCGGAGACAGACAACGGAACTCTTCAATAAATGCCAGTTTACGCAATCACACAACATAACATCACGCCTATACCCTTTAAAGGGGTAGGCAGATGTGTTCAATAGCTTCCTGTCACTGATATTAACATAGCAATTAGTGTTATATGAATTTAGGCGGGGTAGGTAGGTACAACTAAAAAGTGAAAAATAAAAACTTTTTTTAAAAAAAAAAAACAACCGACTTCCAAAAAAAACACTACAAAGTGAAAAATAACTTTTATTTCGGAAGTCGGTGTCAAAAAACGAAAATGCAGATCCAACGACACCGACTTCCAAAATTAAAGTTAATTACTTTGTGTTGTTTTTTTTTTGAAGTCCGTAGTTTTTTTTTTTTTTAAAAAGACTTTTTATTTATAAAATAGAAACACGTTGTGAATGGAATAGAAAGAGTTCAATAAAAATACATGGTCTTTTTGATCAATAGATTTAATAAAAAAAACATATTGACGAATTCAAACAACCAAAAACAGCACAATATAGTCTCTTTGCCATATTAAGTAAGTACTTGTACTTATTTCAATTAATATTTGTCACAAATTGCACGCTTACTGCTTACGAAACCGTCACACCGTCCGGCGTCCACTCGTCACTGCGGAGTGCGGAGCATTCGAGACTGTTTGTTAACCGAGTGTAAACCGAAATCGAGGCGCGTAGGTATGATTCGCGTTCCGACCGTTTTTATGAAGATAGAATACTGTATAGATAAAAATACCGTGGCGGGCGGTGCGCGGCGGCGCTGCCGCAGACACGGCATAATGTGTAAAAGGCCTTACTTACTTGACAAAGGAGAATGGGTAGACCGTACCCAGACACAAAGTTAATTGCAGCATTATGAACTATGTTGATCTTTATTGCCCTCATGGAGTAGTTTGCTTAATTAATCCTAAGACAGCATGTCTGAATTCACTTGGAGAAAAAAGTTATGTGAGGAAATTGAATTGATTTATTAAAAGTAAATATTTAACCTATCCTTTCAAAACTTATTGACCTGCTAATGATGGACACTTTTTGAAATTAATGAGCCTCTAAAAACTTTTTGCGCTTCTAATGATGCACTTTTTTAAATTATTGAGCCTCCTTTTAACTTAATTAAAAATAATTAAAAACGTAATTTAAAATCTTCTATTTTTTTCATTTTATTATTGCTGAATGGGCGGCCTGCTTTTGACCTCGATCACGCCTGATGGAAAGCGATAGATGATAAGTGATGATATGTGATGGTATTTTTTTTATAGATTGGAAACAGTGGTACCACAGGAAGATCACGATTGTGAAGTTATTGATAAAAGTACATATTCATCTAAACGTGTACTAGAAGAAATCTTTAGTATACAGGTAATATTCATAATATCAGCCGCACGTTGCAGCCGTTGCAGGGCAACATCACCTTGCCACAAACACGTTGAATTTTAAAAAAGAATTGGTTTTAAAATTGAATAATGGATTAATGGGATTTTAGGTGGATAGTGCTCCTGTAAGTCAATATGATATCCAGACTGAAAACCAAGAAACAGAAGGGTTAAATTACAATATAGAAGTAAGTTTTTCCTCAAACATATCGTTACTTACGATTAAATCTGGAGGAAAATGATATTCCAAATGATTTTATGTTAAGTTCTCTGTGGCAGAGAATCTGTATTATGATTCAAGGTATTGCCGGCCATGCTCGAAGTTTACTTCATGACGTAGACAGCAACGTGGTGGAACGAAGCATCATTACGAAATACGTAGGAGGGAAGAGAGTTAACTTTTCCTTGAAAAATTCATATCAGACGCGATGCATTGCTTCAGCAGTGTCGTTCAATGAAGAAAATGCAATGTCAAAGCTATATAAGAAAATGGCCAATAAAAGCCCAAGAGGTAAACAGAAGACGTGGAAAGAAAGAAAACATAAACAAAAAATCTTCAGTAAAAGGTACACAAAAAAGAGAGACGGCTAATTTTCAGTAAAAAAACAAAGTGATAAGGACTATGGCCAGTCATGTGAAAAGCCTTGTGCTTGGTAATAAATACCAAGCATGTTTTTTGTTGTTGACTAGTTCACCTGTTTTTGTTTTTTGCCAGAAGTTTACCTTTTTCTTTTCAATTGCTGCTGCAAGGCCCATTTTATTGGCTGTCAAAGGACACTTCACTTCAACCACAGTATCTTCTCCAGTTAATCTATCAGGCGATGCACCCAAGAAACATAGTTCTTGGTCTATAAATAAACCACAGGTTCTAATGATTATGACTGTGTTCTAGTACAGCCAATTGTGCGAGGCCGGTTTTTTCATTTTGTTGGCCATGGCTTATGGATTCGACGTGATCAATTTTTTTTCGGTAAAGTATATATTTTACTAAATTAGCACAAGGTGTATTAGCGCTTTTTTATAACCCTACCGAAATTGGATGCAGTCAATAAAGATCTTTTCATCTCAAGCCATTCTCCATTAGCACTTTGTAAAATAGTTTTTCTTTCAATCATTGCTCGCTCTTTATCAATATTTTTTTAATTTTTTCATGAAATCATCTTTCATTTTATCTAGTACTTCTAGGCATATCAGGCTTTCAATATGACTGGCCATAGTCCTTATCACTTTGATTTTTACTGAAAATTAGTCGGCTCTTTTTTGCTTGAGTCACAGTCAGATATCCAAATATAGTGGGTAGGCAAATATTGTTTAAAACCTTCCATTATAATTTTCTTTCACTCTCCATTCCTGTAGAGTCTACAGGAATGGAGAGTGAAAGAAAAAAAAAACTATTCCGGTCCGTCTACAGTGTGGACGGACCGGAATAGTTTTTTAAACGAAAATGAAGATAAAAACGAAAATAAAGAGAAAAGCGATGGCAAAAATGAAGATAACGACAAAGAAGAACGTAAAAATTATGAAGAAAATTATTCACAACAAATGTTTGGCATTTGTTGTTACGTCTACACGTTTCTTAGATTTTAGTAAATTTTAGGAACAAAAATAATTTTATAACAATGATCATGATGCATACAGTATGTTAACTAACAGAGGGCGTTCCCGTTAACCCGCAATAGTATAGCATCCATACATGCTAAAAAAAATATTACCATTCGAAAATAAAATGTTTTTATTTTTTTTATATTAAAATATTCACTAAAAATCGTAAATTGATACGTTAAAGAAACACTCTGTACACGCGTACTTGAAGGACAGCAATGTCGGAATTTATTTATGAATGACGGGCGCGGGTGCGGGCGGGGCGGGGCGGCCGTCTCACTCGGCTTCGTGAACTCTCGGAAACGCTCGGCCAGCATCGTGCGCATTGCGTTTGGGCATTACTACTACGAATACTATTCCGCGCTACTATTTTGATTTTAAACAGGAGGTTTCGAATTTATTGACAATTAATTATTTTTTTTAATTCGGATTATTTTATGCTTATTTTTCTATGCTGATATTTTTATTTTAATCTATTAATGATATAGATTAACGAGTTTAAGGGAACGCCCTCTGTTATTTAACATACTGTATAAACGTGTAATCGTAAACCTGAAAAAAAAGCATTTAAAACTAAATGTGGTAGGTATAATGTTAACCAGAAAAATAGCTTAAAAGTAGGTACATGTGGTATAATGTAAATGTAAAAAAATTCGTAAGTAACTACCACTTCCATATTTTTTAAATAAAAATGTTTTAAATTTGATTGAATCAGTTTTATTTCAAAATCATCCACATCCTTAATTTTTTCAAGTCACACTAAAAACAAATTAAATAATTTTTTATAAAAAAAAACAGCCGACTTCCAAAAAAAAAAACACTACAAAGCTACAACCAACGATACCGACTTCCGAAATTAAAGTTATTTTTCACTTTGTAGTGGTTTTTTTTGGAAGTCGGTTGTTTTTTTTTTGTAAAAACAGTTTTTATTTTTCAATTTTCAGTTGTCCCTACCTACCCCACACAAATTCATATAACACTACTTGCTATGTGAATATCAGCGACAGGAAGCTATTAAACACATCTGCCTACCACTTTTAAGGGTACAGGCGTGATGTTATGTTGTGTGATTGCGTAAATAATGCATACAAATGCGATAGCAGCGATCGCGGTTGATTTGCTGGCATTTATTGAAGAGTTCCGTTGTCTGTCTCCGAAACTCATCATCAGATCTTTACGAAATTTAAATGTGACCCTTTCGAAACAAACCTCTTTCGAACAAAAAAAGAATTTTGCAAATCCGTCTATTTATGATGGAGGTCGTCTATCGGACCCGAACATAAATAAAAAAAAATAATAAACAAACCCGAATTGAGAACCTCTTCCTTTTTAGAAATCGGTTAATAATTTTGTTGTCATAACTACTTGTTTCCGCGTCATCTATTGGAATACTCGGGCGTAATCGTAAATCGTATGCTGTATGTCATAATTGTGATGGGCGTCGTCGTTAGATGGCGTACGCGTCGATTGTGTATATGTGTGCACGCGTTTCTCAAGGACACTTTGCTCTACTAGTCCTCTTAAATAAATAAATATTTATTTACATAATATTTCATTGTGACAAGATTGTCTGTATGTCAACTTTGTTTGCCGTTTTCCTGTGGTAAATAGTTGATGACCACATAGTGACCTCGCTTGCAAACATTTTACTCCATTGTTAACAGCACTCAATAAACTGACCACACTCCCATCAAACCTCAATTACTAATGGCGAGAAAATGTATATAGTTGGTCTAAGGAAAAGTTTCCTTCAAACCTTTTTAACTAAGACTATGAGACCAAAGCTGTGACCGAATGGTGGCCAGCTCCCTTATTGTGTAACAGACTATCAATCGGAATCTGAATCATTTTGAAGCAAATTGCCAATCCACTGCTTCATATGGTCGAAAAATTTGTCTGCTCAACACGTAAATAACGCAATGAATGTTGTTCAACTGTCAAAATGAAACTCATTCCGATTGATAATGTGTTAAGCAATTGCCCCGCAGGATTAAGGTTCCTTCATACAGGCGCAACACAAAGCCACCACAAGTCGCTCAACGAGCGGTGTCTTTGTGTCGCGCGCGATTGTATCGCGTGTCACGCCTGTTTGTAGGAGCCTTTAGACCAAAGAAACTAGGGCCATCCTAAAGCGTGTTGGGTTGACGATATCGTCAAAGTCGAAACATCTGGATGAGGGACGCACAGAACTGGGGAGTATGGCGGAAGAAAGAGGAGGCTTTATACCTAACAGTGGGTGATTCAGGGCTGTCAGTGGCTTCAGTGATGTTGATGATGAATTGATGAGACTAAAATCCTTGCCAATTCAACTGAAAAACATAAAGATCCTTTTTAGGACCTAGAAATCAGGGTCGAAACCCGAAAGGGAAAAAGTATAGCGATATGACCGCCCATTTTGTCACCCTTTCTGTAATACCTATGGTGTATAGCACATAATAAAATTAATTTTATTCTATTTATCTGTATTTATTCTATTCTATTTGTATTCTTCTGAGGACCTAAATAACACCGGCCACGTCCGAGTTGGACTCGCACATAAAGGGTTCTGTACCATAAGGTAAAAAATATCGCAAAAACTCGTTTCTTAAAAAATAAATAAAGTTATTTTTTTTTATTATTATAGCGGCAATAGAAATACACAATGCTACACCCACTCATCTAACCTAATAATAATTATATATATTTACATTTACCATCGACTTGAAAAGGAAAATTTCAACAATATTATCAGGTTCATTGAATCGGATGCTATGTCGGTGACTTTGTTCATCTGAACGGTCATCCAAAGTCACACCGACACAGCATCCGCATCACATATTAGTAAATACAACAAATGTCTACACGTTGATACACGACTTTTTTCTCGTGACTGCATGTTTATCTGTCACATGCCAACTCCTTAACATAACGGATAACGCGCGAATCACGCCTTGATGTTTGAGAACCTTGTTTCAATATCACGACTTTTAGTTTGGTGCGGTAACGTTATGTGGTACATTTTTTATTTATATGGAGATCTATCATAATCCGAATAAAGAAGAAGAAAAAAAAGAAGAAGAAAAGGAAGAGAAAAGAGAGAGAGAACAGAGAGAGAGAAAAGTAGACAGGAGAAGGAATAGAGTAAATTATACTTATTTCCAGGAGTGGTGACCCAGTGGAAACCGCCGCAATTCACGAGTTGTAGGTCGTAATAGGTTCCCAGGCAAGCACTTTGTGTAAATTGTATCATCACCACTACCTCAAAATGGTGAAAGGAAACATCGTGAGGAAACGGGCATGTCCATGTACCGTTAATTAGAAGACATGTGACATCCACCAATCTAGCTTGGTGTATTACGGCCCGGCTTCCTCTCACAGTGAGCAGACCTATGACCCAGCAGTTGGAACATTAAATGCTGATTGTGTTACGTATGTCATGTATCCTCATTTCGTATGATTGTCTGGCCAGATACACATGCTGGGAATTTCTGGAAAAACCATTAGACGTAAGGAAAACCCATGTTAGTAAGTGTAGTAAAAAGGAAAGTTGTGCTTTCCAAGAACAATTCGAATACAATGAACGTATCAACTGAACGAATGACGACGAACGAGCGCCAACTGCGTCAGTGAAAAGCGTTCTTGAAATCGAGCGTGAAGGAGAAATTAAAGTTATGGCATGACATATCAAGCTATATCTACATTTCCATTCCATTTCGAGCGTACCTGTTCTAGAATGATGCTCGAACATGCATCTCTATAGAAGACGTTTCCGGGTGAGAGTGATGCGGACGAGTACTTCGACGCCAAGTGTCCTTTTGTCTTTGCTTTTATTTGTATAGTTGGTTAGTGTAAATATTACATTAGGTACTAAATAAAATGACTAACTACTACTAAATAGGCTTCTAGTTGTGTTAAATATTGTAAAACTTATAGAAATCTAGATTTGAACAGACCTCTCTGTTTCCAATCGAGAATCGAGCTTGACGTTTTAAGGCTCCTTTAAACAGGCGCAACATGCGATAAAATCGCGCGCGACACAAAGGCATCGCAAGTCGTGCGACGAGCGGTGCCTTTGTGTCGCGCGCGATTCGCGTCGCGCGTCGCGCCTGTTTGCAGGAGCCTTTAGAATAAGGAATATGTATACGTATTTGATAAGCAGTTATAGCCTATAGATATATCTTCAAACAGGTGTTTAGGATCTTAAACTGGTTTTAAATTGACTGGTTTTGAATTGATTGGAAATTACTGTAATTAAATCGTTAATCTTTAATTATAATAATTTCATCTCAGGCACGTGTTGTAAAAATATGTCTGGGCTGTAACTGGTTTGTAGTAACATGTTCTAAGTGAAATTTCTAGTCAATCGATTAGAGACTGACCATAAATCAAAACATGCCAATCAACGATCTTGCAAGACCGACTAGTGATCACAATTTCACGTAAAAAGCCATGACGCACAGACACTTTGACACTAGTGCATCCCTTTTGACCTTATCCATCCTTTGTTGTATAGAACTATAGAGGTATGAGCTATAGCGTGTAAATTTTACTCATCCTCCATAGAAAAGGGAAGATCCTCCGACCCTCCGATTCTCCGGTGTCGCATCTGGTAGGCTACTGCCCGACGATTGATGTTGGAACGTTGTATATACTAGTTTGTGCGGTAAACTCTGCTTGCGCGATGCAGGATTCTACATGACGTCAATGTGATGCGTAGTTCGCATGTGTCGCTGTAGGTGGCGCTACAGAAGCATTAAAATAGAGTCAAAAACAAACTATTAAACTAATAAAAGTAAACACGAAAGTTCTCACATGGAAATGTAATCAAGCTAGAAAATAAATATTTGGACGTTTCAACTAGTTTAACAAACAAACCCATTGCTGCAAGATAGTCAGCTATCACTAAACGAGTCAACCTACGCTGATTGAATATCCCTTAGGTATCTATAGTTTCTGATAACGTTACAAATCTTATCTAAAGCCGTCAATATTGCCCCGATGAAGTGCCAAACATTGGTATTACTTTTCCTTATCGGACTCTCTCTGGCCTTTCCAATTGAAAACATCAGGTAAAATGTTAGGTATTACTTCTTCAGGTATTCCTTAATGCCTGAAGAGCGTGGTAACCTGTTATATAGACATATAAAATCGTCCAAGCCTATTGACGTCATCAATGCAGGAAGACTGGTTCAACGGTTCAACGGTCAATATCGACGCACTCGGACTATTAAAGTAATATTATATCCTAGTGGAATTTTAGCTCAAAAAAATCAAGCAAGCAAGCAAAAAAGCAAGTTATCAAAATTTAAAGGAGTCCATTTTTGTTCCCATTTTAATCTCAATCTGAATCATTTTGAAGGATATTGCTAATCCATTGCTTCATATGTTCGAAAAGTTTGTCTGCTCAACAACGTAAATAACGCAATGAATGTTGTTGAACTGTCAAAATTACACTCTTTTCTACTGATAGTGTGTTACGCAATTAACCTACAAAGGGTCCAGACAAATAGCAATCGCTTTCAAGGACTTTCCTATTCCTACAACGACTTTTAACGGGATTGACATTGATACAAGCTCATTACACACGCACGAGCGACACGCTTCAGTTGCCGCTGGCGTATTTTTTTTTAACTGAAAACTTTTTTAGGCACTTGGGCATTTTTTGAGATGGAAAAAAAAACCATTGAACTCGCGACACTGTTACCGTAATCGACACCGCGCTACATTCGCATGGGTTCAGCTGTCCTCGGAATGTACTCAGTCTTAATGTATCTCCGATATGTCAGTGAGTGATGGCAAAGTATTCTGTTTGTTTTGTTTTTCACTTCTGCCGGCACTCCCGGAGTACCACTTTTTTTTTGTGAATGGCATCTCGCAGTTCAACCTATGAGGTTGTCGTCTGCTTAAGCGGGCTTGCTTGTGGATGCCTCAGAACGTCCGGCACGGGCCTGGTCCTGATCGGGCGGTGAGCTATAATACCCATTACTCTCCGGCCGCAAGTCCGAGTCTCTGACCCTTAGCCCAATTTATTTGAGATCGGCGCAACATGCCTTTTTCTTCCATAATTCTCCATTAGCTACCATCGCACTCCCATTAAAATACCCAACACAAACTCTTGCGCAATAAAAACAGCAAATCAAAACAATTGCAGCGCGCAATTTGTGCTGCTCCTAAAGGTCGGTTCACACCGATAATGGAGACATGACATATTGAGGACCAACGCTGATAAATAGTCGATAATGAAAACTTATGTCTGTATTGTCTGCGCATGCCTCGCGATTCAGACTCGCTGGCTGTCAACTAAAGTTTAGTAAATAATTCGACTGGCCTTATTTGTCGATTTAAACAGAAGTATTGATAAATTCTTTTGTTTTATTTTTGTTTTGCACTGGCATTTTTAAAATGGTCTTCCATTTTTGTGTAGTATTTTGTTTTTCGATGACTTTGTTACAAAGCGACGTTTTTTCGGCCACTTTACTTTATTTATTTACCCTTGAGGTAGCAATTAATTGAATGTGATTAAAACAATTGTGACGTGTTGTGTATCTTCTAATAAAAACTGTTTCACAGAATCTATAAGAGTGCGTTTGATGACCCGTATATCAAGAAACATAATTATACTAAATTATTATTTGGCAATGATCATTTCAAAATGGAAGTGATTTTCATCTGAAAAACTGTCTCAATCATTATTTTAATGACACGTATCATAGCACTTATTTATTTTGAAGCGCTTACTGAACTTTTCTGTAGTTTGTGTATCCATGGGAATAAAGCGTGTATTTATGTATGTATTTTCTGAATAGATAAATCATAATGTCACATACCTCCAATGTTCCTCCAGTAGGTTAACCGTTTATATAAACAAAAGGGACAATGTAACCTTTCTAAACGATAAATAAACAAAGATATAAAAGGAGTAACTTTCTAAATAAAACAATTTATACTGCGATGGGTTTTCTTGTGGAAATCTTATACAGTGGTGAATGGGCTCGTTAATGCGATGGATGCCAAACAACTTAGGTTCACGGCAACAACTTTTATACGACTAAAAAATGATCGATCAGTTTTTAAGTTACAATCTTCAAACATCTGAATAATTTTATATTTCCTGCTTTTACCGCTTTTAGGTTGTATTCGCTAATCGCTTATAGGATATTTATTTTACCTTTGCAAATAAGTTGAAAACCGTCGTTTGATACGCGTGAGCACTTCTCATTGCACTTTTGGCTAGGCCTGCAAACCCGCCTCGAGAATAATGGCAAACTTTGCACCCTTGCATGATAATGTAAGGTTAAATTAATCCTATTACAGAATTCATTGGTATGTTACTGCTGTATTTAGGAGGGGCTTGTGACTAAGTAATAACAGCCGCAAGGGTCGATCGACCAGGTTAAGCTACGCTTACCGCGGTCGGTCCATGGATGGGTGACCATTTTTACATACCAAGACCCCTCAGTGCCTCGAAAAGCCTGTTAAACTGTTGGTCCCGACCGTCATTTGTGGATCTCTGACAGTCGTTACGAGATCGTCAGAAACCCAATGTCTGACAACCAGTCTTACTAAGGGGTACCGTGTTACCCAGTAACTGAGTTGTGGAGGACAGATAGGCAGTCACCCCATGTAAAATAATGGTATGCAGCTGCATCCGGGTAGACTGGGAGCCGACCCCAACATAGTTTGGAAAAGGCTAGGCAGATGATGGTGGTTACTGCAGTATATAAATATTGAGGATGTAGCGGTAACTACAACGCCACAAGCAAACAACGCGTCACACTGACGTCACGCAAAATCTTGCATCGCGCAAGCAGAATTTACCGCGCAACTAGCATAGATACAACGGCCCGAAATGAATCATAGGCAGTTGCCCGCCAGACACAACACCCGTCTGGTCGAAGGATCCTCCCTCTTCTATAGAGTATGAGTGAACTTTACACCCTGTTCCTCATACCTCTATACTGGACTCGACGCTCTAAAATGTTGGTACCAATTATTTCAATTCATCTATAGACGTAGCACGTAGGTATACGAATCCAATACAATGTTATTAAGTATCAATTCATTATATAAAGAAAGCCAATATCTATTCGCGCCACAGGATGTTTACCCACGATATCTATGGCTGTTGGTCCACGATCATATTTCCGTTTCGTATCCATGTTAAGGTCCTTCCAATGTCAATTCTCATACATTGTCGATTCTAATTAATTTAATTAACAATTAGTATTGAGGCCGCTGATTCACTGAGTTTGTTATGTACTGAATTGGGTTAATGTACTGCAATTTACTTTATCATTCGATTCGTTTGGCCTTCGTGTGACAATGTTGCAGAAATGTAGATGTTTGAAATTATGTAAGAAATTAAAGAGAAGAGCATAAAGGCTCCTGCAAACAGGCGCGATGCGCGACGCGAATCGCGCGCGACACTAAGGCACCGCTCGTTGCGCGACTTGCGGTGCCTTTGTGTCGCGCGCGATTTTATCGCGTATCGCGCCTGTTTGAAGGAGCCTTTAGGTTTTAATTTTTTAATTTTCAATTCAAATTCAATTCAAAATCATTTATTTTATTCCATTTAAGATGATATATTCTATATATATATTATAAGCTTCAGAAGTGGAAATTCATTAAAAAAAAAAACAAATCATAACAAAAGAACCATTTTACTTCATAATTACAATTTAATTAAATCACAATCAACAATTTACTTACAATTTATCAACACTTAGAATCCACTAAACGAAAAACGAAATGTCACTTTATCACCTTTAACTAAATTCAAATGGCTTACGTAACTTTGCGACTAGCTGATGATTCACACGTCCGTCCAGTCCGAGCGCCGAGCAGCAAAAAGGGCCGAACTGTCCCAGCACCTTGCTTTTATAGGCGAGGTAGGGGGTAGTTACCGGCGTAAGAGGGGATTCTCCTTACACGGCCTCTCCTGACGAGGTGTCGTCCTCGGCACAAACTCCTGGGGTAGCCCGGCTAGGACCCGCGATGGGAGAGGTCAGCGGCTCGACCTCCACTTCGCCAACTGGTCGAGGCGACGGGTCGACCACAGTAGGAGACTCCGTTTGTCCAGAGTCGTCATCAGTATCTTCATCTGCAAGCAAAATTTTTATTAGAAGCTATTCAAGCAATTTTTATAAAAGCGTTCAGCTTCACATAAAGTTTCACTCGTCTTCAGCCAATTAATTCATTCATCGTTCTTTCAAATAGTTCATACGTTTGTAAATAGACACACACATCCATCTTTCTCAGACCAAAAGCAAAGCAAAAGCATTGTCCTGTATGTGTCCAGCGAGCAAGTACCGGTTCTTCGCTGCCATATTGCTGTCCGCGACCGCGACCAGCATTCAGCTTCCGCCACCTGCAACATGGTCTACCAACCCGTAGACCCGCTTGACACGCAGACCGTATTCATACGTGTAAGCCGACCCATACGCTGATCGCAATCATGCGTAAGAGCCCACTCGATACGCAGACCGTATTCATACGCACGAGTTCTCTCAACACGCAGACCGTATTCATACGTGTGAGACCACAAATTGACCATACATGGTCCAATTAATACAGCTACCTGTGACTGGGCAACAGGTGCCACCACGATCGGCGACACAGATGCGCCTGCTACCGGTGGTACTGCAGTACAACGCGGCAGCCAACATCACTTCTGTCTGTAAATTCAAACAAACACGATGCTATTTTTTTTGTAAATTAAACAGCAGTGATTTACTTACTCTCAAAGAATGCGGCACACGTTTCTGGGCACCACTCGCCACGCCACGGCACCATATACTGGGCAGCAGCCTGTGTGATCTTTCCATAGCTACCGCTGAGCAAACGCAGTGTATAGCGTCCACTAGGCAGTGCTTCTACTACCTTATACGGACCACGCATTCCAGAGTCGAGTTTTCCTGTTGACTGAGAAAATTTTATAACAAACACACAGTCACCAACGTTAAATTGGCGAGGTGGATGTCGCCGTTGGTTAACCTGTTCGTCTTGCCGGGCCTGATTGGTCCTCAGAAGTTCGCGGGCCCTGCTTCTGGTTACTTCGCGTAGGGCCTCTCGGTTCGGTGTCGATCCTTCGACTGTTATATCGCGCACCAGGGCTCGAATCACAGGGGTTGTAGATTCGGTGCCAATCAGAAGATTCAATGGTGATACTTGCGTAGTCTTCTGTCTTGTGATGTTCAACACTAGTTGAAGTTTCCACAACGTTTCTGACCAGGGAACGTTCTTGTAGTTCGTCTGGATACGTAGCATGTTGAGGACGGTACGCATGTAACGCTCAGCTTGGCCGTTCGCCTGGTGCATTTCCGGCGTTATGTAATGCAGGTTACAACCAAGTTCATCTATCCAAGTCACGAACTCACTAGACTCAAACATTCGTCCCTTGTCAGTGACCATAAGCTTAGGCACTCCGAACAAAGAAATAGCTTGAGAAACAACACGTTTTAACTCACTAGCGTCTTGTCTACAAATCGGGTAGAGGAGGGTATATTTGGTAAAAGCGTCGACAATGAGTAAAACGAATTTGTACCCTTCAGACACAGGCAGAGGGCCTAAGGCGTCCACGTGAACAGTGTGGAACGGTGTATCGGGTTTTTCCCAGGAAGTAATTGTTTGCAAAGGAGCCCGAGGAACTCTCTTTTGCGACACACACACGAGACAGTGGGCTATATATTTGCTAACGAACGGTCTGAGTCCGGGGAACCAAAAATGTCTTAGGATAAGGTCAAGGGTCTTCTCCACGTTAATGTGTTCGTGCTCGTCGTGAAATACTCTCAAAAGACTAAGTCTGTGCCCTTTAGGTATATAGCAGAGTAGACGTGGATCTTGGCCTACTGGGGTGTACTTGTAATATAAGACTCCATTTCGGACGAAATAACGATCAGAATCGAGATTGCCATCGTGAAGTCTTTGAATGAGATTTTGAGTCTCGTTGTCGGCTGCTTGTGCAATCTGAGCCCAATTTCTGGGTCTGGAAATTTGATTGACACTAATAGGGTTGCGACTTAAGTAGTCAGCATGGGGTATCATTACTCCTTTTCGATACTCGATTGAGAAATGGAAGTCCTGGAGGTAGATCCACCACCTGGCTACTCGAGGCAAAAGGTCTTTCTTTCGTTCGGTTGCCTTAAGGGCG
Source organism: Luperina testacea (assembly GCA_927399505.1). NCBI lineage: Eukaryota > Metazoa > Arthropoda > Insecta > Lepidoptera > Noctuidae > Luperina > Luperina testacea. The sequence continues at coordinate 5,978,395 of OV656774.1, forward strand.
TTACAGTCTGTTACCACCACAAATTTCAGACCAACCAGATAGTGACGAAAGTTTTGGAGGGCTTTAACGACGGCAAGGGTCTCCAGCTCGTAGGAATGGTATTTTCCTTCGGCACCTTGAGTGGACCTACTAAAATAAGCCACAACGTGTTTTTTTAATCTGGGTGTACTTGTAGGAGTACCGCACCGTATCCAGCACTGCTGGCATCTGTATGGACTTCGGTGGGAAAGCTAGGATTAAAGATGGAAAGGACTGGTTCATTGGTCAGTTCTCTAATGAGATCGAGGCGAATGGCCTCACATTCGGGAGTCCAATTGAATTTGACATTTTTACGGGTTAGATGAGCGATGGGAGCAGTTCTAGTGGAGTAATCTTTTATGTACCGCCGAAAATAGCCCGCCAAACCTAAGAGTTGGCGTACTTGCCTTACGTTTTCAGGTGGCAAGGTGTTAACTAAGGCCTCCACTTTTCGTGGACTCGGCCTAACCTGACCCTGACTAACTAACCTCCCTAGATATTCTACTTCTGTGACAAGAAACGAACATTTAGATAAATTTATTGAAAAACCGGCTGATGTAAGCGTCCCGAGTACTTTACGCAACAGTTCAATCCCTTCTGTCACTGAATTACTTAGCAGGAGGACGTCATCGACGTAGACTAGGACGTTTCCTTCATTAAGATGGCAGCGTAAGGTGTCATTTATAATGCGCTGGTAAACTATTGGGGAATTAGCTAAACCGTACGGCATTTTGACATACTCAAAGTGTTCTTCCGGTGTCACAAAACCGGTGAAGTGAATACATTGCTCTTTAAGAGGAATTTGGTGAAACCCTGTAGCCATATCAAGGCTACAGAAGAATTTGCAAGCACCTAACCTATCAATGTGATCTTCTATTAGTGGCAGAGGGTATCGATCTTTCACTGTAATTCGATTTAACGCCCTAAAATCGACACAGAGCCTATCTGAGCCATCACGTTTTCTAACAAGTATAATCGGGCTTGCATATTCAGATTTCGAACGCCTAATCACTCCCTTATCTAAAAGGTCTTGTGTAATTTTCCTAACTTTGAGTTTTTCGGAGTAGGATAATCTATACGATACGGACGATACACAACAGGGGTGGAACTGGTAAGTTTTATCTCCATCTCACCTATTTGGACTGTGGTCATGGCAGTCCCTGATATTAGATAGTCTGAGAACTCGTCTATGATGGACATAAGACTATCCAACTCCGTACCCTGAAGGGGCGTATTTACTTTGATCTGGTCACTCACACAAACGGCATTGACTTTTGCGCTAATTTTGTTGCAACGCGTGAGATATTGCTCATCTTTAGTACGAATGTAAGTAATGCCTTCGCGGTTCAAAACATCAGTGCCAATTATGATAGGAGCGTTCATAAAAGTCGATGGAACTACTACTAAGTCGACTTCAATGGCAATATCACTGAATTCCACCGTGAGTGTGACGTAAAATGTTGCGACCACTTCTTTCTCACTCAAACCTTTCAACACACAACGTCTCTGTTTTGGCTGACACGTAAAATATTTCAAAATATCAGAAGAAATAAGGGATACATCGAGGGCTCCACTATCAATGAGCACGTCTACAGGTATTCCATCTACTATCGCGGTAGTCATGTCGTTACTTTGTGCAATGCTTGATCGATAAGAGCAAAGGTTAACATTACGCGGATTTCGTTGCTCAGATTTAGCTTTAGCAAAGCATTTGTCCTCAGTATGCCCCGACTTCTTACAGAACGTACAAGATTTGCTCGAAGAGGGTTGTGTATTGGAAGAAGAGTCCGGAGCCACGTTAGCAGGCTTACTATTGGTTGTATTTGCCTTAGGTCTCCTACAATTGCGACTGATATGACCAGTTTGATTGCAATTGAAACATTTTAGCCCGGAACGATGGTTTGATTTTATTTGACCTTGCCTTTTAGAACCGACGACCTTGTCGCTCGTCGACGGTTTCACGTAAATTGACAGAAACGAGACAATAGTGTCAGGGGTTAAGTTTGCGTTAGCAGTAGCTGCCCGCACCTGTGGGTTGTCTATACCGCGTATAACTATTAGTGTTCGTAATTCATCACTTAGCCCCTGGACTATCCTCAAACGCAATAAGGTACGACGGGCGTATTCTGAGTAGGTTGAATACTTGTCCGAAGTAGTATTCATAGCTTCTAACAAAATATTCGCGTAGTCTAATTTACTCGAGCAAAGGGGTTTGAACTCCCGTACAAAATTGGACCACGTCCTATCGTTCGTGACCCATTCCCCTAACCAGACCTTAGCGTCACCCTTAAGGCAGGTAGCCACACGCGACAGGCATTCGTGGTCACTCCAACCGTTAGCCTCTCTAGCACGATCCACTTCGTCGCACCATGCCTCGATGCTGTTAATTGATGGGTCAAAGTTCGACACATAATAGTGCTGTGATCTTGCTGGTTGCATAGTTTTTATTGCTTGCATCAAGGCATGAGCGAGAGTGGATACCTCGGAGCCGGGGACACTAGACTCCATAGACCGATGTCGTTCCGATGTATTAAGGACTATCGGCTCCTTAGCTTTTTGTAAAACTTCGCTATTCTCGAGGGTAGGACTCATTCGAACCGGGGGCGAAGGAGTACAAGTGCGCTTTCTATTGACAATATTGCTACGCGAACGATCCTTACTACGCGAATCGCGCCTATCCCTAGTACGCGATCGGTGCCTTTTGGGACTACGAGAATCATGCCTATCTCGGTTACGTAAGCCATCCCGCGAAGTACGACGACTCCTACTTGAATCGCGGTACGATCTACCACTACTGCGATCATTTGACCCACGAGATCGACGACGTTTGCGGCCGCGTGACTTATCCCGAGTATGTGACCGTCTGTTACGAGTACACGAGCCTTCACGCCCCATTCTCACAAAAAACAAGCAAACAAAATGATCGAATAAAAATAAAAGTGATAAAGTGGGTAGTTGTAAAAAATAGAAAAATGGTTTTTCTGTTCAAAACAATTTATAGCTACAACACGTTATCTAAGTGGGCTTTAAAAGTTCTCTATCCCACTTCTGATATAAGCTTCAGAAGTGGAAATTCATTAAAAAAAAACAAATCATAACAAAAGAACCATTTTACTTCATAATTACAATTTAATTAAATCACAATCAACAATTTACTTACAATTTATCAACACTTAGAATCCACTAAACGAAAAACGAAATGTCACTTTATCACCTTTAACTAAATTCAAATGGCTTACGTAACTTTGCGACTAGCTGATGATTCACACGTCCGTCCAGTCCGAGCGCCGAGCAGCAAAAAGGGCCGAACTGTCCCAGCACCTTGCTTTTATAGGCGAGGTAGGGGGTAGTTACCGGCGTAAGAGGGGATTCTCCTTACAATATTTAAAATAAAAAAAAATAATATTCGTTTACCAGAAGTTTTCTTTGGACCTAGTTGAAAAAACTAGTATACTTAACTGCAGTTTGTTGCGTTTATCTGTATACTGCAGCTGCAACTACGAGTAAGGAAACTTAATATAATAAAGGATATTTACAAAGTTTACGAAATTAATATCTTTATCCTGTTTCTGAGAGGGAAACGCATTAAATATTATTAACTCTGGTAGGTAGGTATGCTAATTATAAACTTATTATCTTTACTTTATTCTCTACAGGCAACATTACGCTCATAGTAACATTTACATGGGTTTGACATATCTGTTTAAATAACAACCTCAAAACAAATAAAGAGAGAAAAAAATTTTTTTCAACATTATGTACCTATCCTTTTAAAATATACCACAGTTTTGAAGATTTTGCGGTAGTTCTTCTCTTCTTGTGCCAATCCCCACTCTCCTGTGCCACCTTCACCCAGATACTACCCGCGATGGTAATAATGTCGTCCGACCATCTCGCCGCCATATTATAAGATATAGGATAGTGCATAGTAAAGGCTCCTTCAAACAGGCGCGACACGCGATAAAATCGCGCGCGACACAAAGGCACCGCAAGTCACGCAACGAGCGGTACCTTTGTGTCGCGCGCGGTTAGCGTCGCGCGTCGCGCCTGTTTGCAGGAGCCTTAATTGTGAAGACCGCAGAAATCCTGAGTTGTGATGGCCGAGTGGTTATATGGCCGCGACTTACGAGTGTAAGTCGTAGGTTAGAACCCAGACAGGCGCGTTACTTTGTGTAAATTATTTTATCACCACTGCTCTAAAAACGGCGAAGGAAAACATCGCGAGTAAACCGACATATCCTAGAACCAAAAATTCGAAGACATGTGACATCTACCAACTGGCACTAGGCTCACGTGGTGCATTATGGCCCACTCCATCTTACCGAGAGGAGACCTGTGTTCTAGCATTGGGAACATATTTTATTGACTGATCAAGTGATCATGCAGGAATCCGCTGCATTCGAGAAGCACAGGACCGGTCGATTTGGCAACGCTTGGTTTAGGCCAATGTCCAGCAGTGGACGTCTTCCAGCTGAAATGATGATAATGTTCGTAATTGTAATAATAACTTACAACAGAAGCTCCTTTTTAAAAGTATTTTTAATCGAAGGATTTTTTTAATCAGCCGTGAACACCAATGACTAATTTATTACTTTATCGGCGCCAACCATAAGTTTTATGAGAGACCTATGGTGCACCGGGGTTTACCTTATTGACTCAATATTTACACGTCTGACTTATTTAATGATTGTTCTGAACAACATACTTTATTTGCAACAGCATTACTCCCTCCCTAGTCGCGCGCGATTATATCGCGTGTCGCGCCTGTTTGTAGGAGCCTTTATTGATATTAATTGATATTTTGCTGTTAAATAAACAAGTAATTAATAATCATTTTACAAAAGATACGTAGAAGTCTTAAACAATGTGCACTCTTCTATGAAATAGCAGATTTTTTATTTTATAACCGCCATTTTTTTAATACTTGTCTAGAATCATGTGTTGAATTTTATGGTTACAGTTTCCTTGTCGATGTCCTCCCAGTCACCCTGAATTCAATGAATAGAACAGACACAGACTACAAACTATCTTGCGATCTCATTTCTTCATGTACCACACCTACCTATTGCCACCTATCTCCAAGTATTGCATATAAAATGTATGTGGTCATAACCTTTACATAACATATTAATTTTCAACAGCCAATATAGGCATTGCAAACATTTGGTGCATGTACAAACATTGGCCAAGCACTCGCTCCTTACATTTCGACATTGTACGTACTGACGCAATGTTATGCTTCCTTTTAGTAATACTGCCCTAGTTAGTACCCAGTAACTATTTTGTATACCTACTGGTATTCAAATTTAAACATCAAATTAGTACATTACGATACGTGTGACTTAAGTAGTCCATTGAGGGTCCTAAACACGCTGCATTAATACTACTTAAGTCACACGTCTCGTGTACTATTTTAAAGCACGCGTGACCTAAACGCGCACTTATGTCACGCTTTTCTGTGTAAAAATGGACTACTTAAGTCACAGATAAGCATGACTTTAGTAAGGGTTTAGGCCACGCGTGCTATAAAATAGTACACGATACGTGTGACTTAAGTAGTATTAATGCAGCGCAATTAGCACCCTCGATGGACTACTTAAGTCACACGTATCGTAATAATATACTAATTTGATGTTTTAATTTGAATACTACTAGATATTTGTAGTGTATATCAGGAAAATAATAATGTATTACCCATGCCCTTGACTTTCAAAACATCATCCTTAAGTGGCAACGCGGAAAATAAGGAGGCCGGTCATCTTAGACTACACAAACAATATGGCCATCTTTGACCACACAAACACAATCATGGCCAAATATTATTGACAGTGACACAGTTTTTTTTTTACAATTTACATACGTACTACCTACCTATTATGGTTTAACGGCACCATATCTCATTAAGGCTCCTTCAAACTGGCGCGACACGCGATAAAATCGCGCGCGGCACTACGGCTCCGCAATTCGCGCAACGAGCGGTGTCTTTGTGTCGCGTGCGATTATCTCGCGCGTCGCGCCTGTTTGTAGGAGCCTTTAGAGAACAATAAATACAGGGTAAAATTAAATTAGCGAAACTCCGCAACCGTGATGGGATGATTATCCGTAAATGCCTTTTTTTCTAAACTCATAATTTCAAGTAACTACACTAGGTACCAGTGGCCGTTGACCCCACCGTCGTTACTTGATAAGAGTTTAGATTGTTTTGTTTTATTATCATTATATAGCGATACCCACAGCTAGGGTTGCCAACTTTTTTTGACAAAAAAAACGTATAAAGTGGTTTGGATAGGAAAAAAATAAAGTATTAGGAAGAAAAAATAGTATTTTTCAAATTTTATGTTTTTATTGCTTTAAACACGTATTTTGTGTGCTTTTAGCACATACTAAAAATTTTTTGTTGTCTTTAAATATTACAAAGCTTGTTTGACAATCAACTTTTAAATTTAAATAAATAAACAATTCGTTTTTAATTAAATTTATTGATGCTCTATTTCTCTCTTCTCGCCACTTTAGATTCATTATAGAAAAAAACTATAGAAATATAGGGATAGGTAACATTTCGTTCAGCAATTATAAATCGTTAAGTACCCTTGATGAGTATGTTTTACGCACCACAGTAAAGGTTGAAAATAAAGTATTTTTGCATACTTTATTTGTATGTAAAAGTATAAAGTATAATTACCCAAAATAAAGTAGGATACGTTATTATAAAGAATGGTTGGCAACCCTACCCACAGCGTCTGCGGAGTTTGGCTAGCTAATTTAATTTTTTGACACTTATACAGGTATAACGGTGGTTTGATTCTTGTGTTAGCAAATATAAAAGTTAGACAAACATTCCGAATAGCGGTTTTAACTTGACATTATTTAACAACTGTCATCAAAATGTACTCTAACTACATATTAGGATTGTAGCTATCACTTATCCTTGACTAAAACGACAAATAACTCACAACGGGTCCAACCGCAAAACTTGAATCATGCGAAAACAGGCTCTTTGTACAGGAAAAACGGCCTGAAATTGCGTGCCTTTATCTGAAGTCTTACTTGCAAGGATTAACGTAGTGTGGGTAAATTACTATACTTACCTAAAAGTGCCTACGAATGGATCGACTTACCACAAAAATGTGTAAAGTACATTAACGTATATGTAGGCGTAATTAGTAGGCCTATTACGTGAAAACAGAATATTCTACGAGTAGATCATCACGTATCCACACCCACCAGTCACTTTTACCTACCTCCTACCGCGGTATCTTCTGGGAAAACCGACATTGTCCTTTGTACTGAAACAGTCGCTATTCGTACGTAAATTTAATCCCAATGACTAACTGAAGAGAGTTACGTGATCAGCGGGATTGTCCGAAAGGGTTACCGCTGGCACGTATCCAACGAACCTTCTTGCTCTGACCATAGAAGGATTCGCTTCTCACTAATAGCTAACATAAAAAAACCTGAACCTAGACGCAACCCACGCCGTACCAATGTACCCGGCTATAAACGGCTGTTGGCCTCCCTACTAACGCAACACCAAACTCCCCAAATTCTAATAGACCACAAACAACTTGAAAACACAGTAACAAAACTCTCGGAATTTATAATTGAAGCCTACCACGCCTGCTGCAAACTAAAAGACCCAAACACCAGGAGCAAGGGTAACTCCTGGTGGAATGCGGAACTTAGTAAGCTCAGGCAAAACATGCGCAAACAATTCAACAGAGCCAAAAATTCCAGACTACCAGAAGACTGGGAATCATACAAGAAAACACAATACACCTTCAAAAAACAAGTCAGGAATGCCAGCAGGGCAGCCTGGCGGAAATTCTGCGAAGAAATTGAATCGAACAGCGAAGCCGCGCGTGTGAGAAAGATCCTATCTACAGATCAAGATCGCACCCTCGGGTCGTTAAAAACCCCAGACAACACATACACCAAGTCGGACCACGAAACAAGTAAAGTCCTTTTGGAAACCCACTTCCCAGACTGCACTCTCTCCGAGGACAGAACCTGGGCAAGTGAGCCAACGCACACACCAAATGACCAAGACTGGGCCAGAGCCCGCACCATAGTAACCACAGAGAAAATAAAATGGGCAATAAAGACTTTTAAGCCATATAAATCCGCAGGCTTAGACGAAATTTTCCCCGCCTTGCTACAATGGGGAGTAGACGCCCTAACGCCGTGGCTGACCGTCATCTACCAAGCTTGCATAGCACAGAAATACATACCACTTGCATGGCGAGAGGTGAAAGTCATTTTCATCCCTAAACCAGGCAAATCAGATTACACACAACCCAAGGCGTACAGACCAATAAGCCTAACATCTTTCTTGCTGAAAACCCTTGAGAGACTCTGTGATCGACATATTCGGGACGGACCTCTTCGGGAGCGACCACTTCACAAACAGCAACACGCGTATTCCACAGGAAAATCAACAGAATCTGCGCTGCATAGTGTGATCTCCAAGATCGAATGTGCAGTGGACCACAAATGCTCCTCACTAGCTGTCTTCATCGACATAGAAGGCGCTTTTGACAAAACTATCTTCCATAGCATCAACGCAGCCCTCGAGGAACACGGTGTGGACTCGACCCTGCGAGGATGGATCACAAATATGCTCCGATTGAGAGCCGTACAAGTTACGGTAAACGACACCACCAGAGCCATAGTGGCGAAGGGCTGCCCCCAAGGTGGAGTCCTCTCGCCACTACTATGGAACCTTGTAGTAGACAGCCTCATCAAACGTCTAAATAGCAGAGGCTACTACACGGTGGGCTATGCTGATGATCTGACCATAATAATAAACGGCACACACGAAAACACACTATGCAACCTTATGCGCCAAGCTCTAAGAATAGTAGAAGACTGGTGCAAGGAATACAAACTAGCAGTAAACCCCACCAAAACCGAACTCGTCCTCTTCACAAAGAAAAGAAAGCTGACAACATTACAATTGCCAAGCTTCTTTGGGACAACCCTAAGCCTATCGACTGAAACCAAATACCTGGGTATCTTTTTGGACAAACAGCTGAACTGGGCAAAACACACTGATTACATTATCACAAAAGCCAGTATAGCCCTATGGCAATGTAAGAGACTCCTCGGGAGAAATTGGGGCATAAGCCCCAAAATCACCTACTGGCTATACACCACAGTTATCCGACCAATTATCACATACGGTTCTTTAGTTTGGTGGCCCAGGACCAACCTAAGTACAGCCCAAAAGGATCTCGAGAAACTGCAAAGATTTGCCTGCGTAGCAATCACCGGCAGCATGAGGACTTCCCCCACTGCTGCCTTACAGGTGATGCTGGGGCTACCTCCCCTACACCTCGTCGTAAGAGAGGAGGCAGCCATAGCGACTTTCAGACTCGAAGTATCCGGCTCCCTAAGCAATGATTCTAGAATCAAACACACACGCATCAGGGAAGATGCAATCAAAGAACAACCGATGATGACATCACCCATCGACAGAACCCTGAAGACCCACTGCTTCCAAAAACACTACAACATAGAGCTCATAGAGGAGTTGTGTGACTACTCAGGTACAACAGAGCTAAGAATTTACACTGATGGATCAAAGACCGACGAAGGGACGGGCGTCGGGGTGTTCTCCAACGACCTAAACATTAAGATATCCAAACCACTTGGAATGCTCAACTCCGTTTACCAAGCAGAGTGTGTAGGTATTATCCAAGCGGCACACGCTATAGAGGCCAGGGAGGTTACGGATACCAATATCCGAATACTCTCCGACAGTGCCTCAGTTCTTCAATCCCTAAAGAGTAATCAGATCACGTCGAGACTAACACTAGAATGCCACAAGGCCCTAGAACGAATCACGATACTAAATCGCAACACGGTAACGCTACAATGGATTAGAGGTCACAGTGGATCACTTGGAAACGATGCGGCTGACGAGCTTGCCAGAAGAGGATCCAGCACAAGACCCTACGGACCTGAACCCATTGTGCCCATTCCTTTCAAGCAGCTAAGAAGCTGGTTAAAGGATCACACTCGAACACAGGCGGAAAAGTGGTGGACCTCGACACCAGGATGTAGGCAGTCCAAGGAAGCTATGCCATCCCTGGATACAAAGCTGACCAGGCGCCTTCTGCGCCTGGACAGAGACAGCCTGCGCCTGGTGGCGGGGACCATCACTGGACACTGTTCACTAAATAAACACCTTCATACCCTGGGAATCACTGATAGTCCCCTGTGCAGAGCATGCATGGAGGCGGAGGAAACGGTGGCGCATGTGCTTCTTGAGTGCACAGGCGTTACCAAGATTCGCGAGGAGACCCTGGGAACACCAACATCCCTTGCGGATGCCCTGAGGAGACCGGGAAGTCTTATCTGCTTCTGGAGGGAGGTGGGCTGGCTGGAGTAGTCGGCCACCATGGCTCACGCACAATGGTCCACTTCAAGGACTAAGTGCGGAAACCTAAACCCCATGATAGATAGAATAGATAGAAGGGTTACCGCTGGCCCGGAACATAAAGGGCGAAGGAAGGAACACGGGTGGGTTTTAGTCAGTAAGAGTCTGACACTCCCTTCCGCTCCACGCAGATCGGGAGGGGTCATTTGATGATTTCACATCCTGAAAAAAATAAAAAAAGAGAGTTACGTGACTTTTACGTTTGAAAAACAAACCATTACATATACTTACGTCATATTTAGAATTTTTATTCTAATAATGGAAGGACTTCCGACATAACGACTAATAAAGAGGTATGGAAGATAAGACAATGTTGCATCGACCTTAAATAAATTGGGTTAAGGGCAGGAGAACGATAAATAAATAAAATAAATAAATTCTTTATTTTTCACCAAAAGCCATTTCATTACAATAACCAAAGACAGAGAGCGTAAAGGCTTATAACTAGATCACAATAATTTTAATACTCTGACTCCTAAACTAGGTATAGGTGCCTGTGTCTTAGGTTCATATCTCACTAGGACACCATGGTGGCGCAACCATAGTTGCTCTGCCAGCAAAATATATACAGCTTTATGGTGGGTATCTCACCAGGCGTCCAATCGGATGCGCAACAAACCATACATTTTTTGGCAGTGCGACTATGGTTGCGCCGCGCGCCACCATTGGTGTCCTAGTGAGATAGGGCGCTTAGGAGTCAGTGATTCTTCGTTACAAACGAAGCCATATATTTCAACAATAAGCAAATGGTGTAAAAGAAAACAGGATATAATTCATGTAAGGAAAACACAAATGAAAGACATTTAACTGTGTGGAGTGGTGAATTAATGTAGGGTCTGAGTGTGTGTGTGTGTGTAGTGAGTAAGTGTAGGATGTGTGTGTGAATGTAGTGAGTAGGTGTAGGGTGGGTGTAGTAAGAATGGGGTGTAGTCAGTGCACATCCGTTTTTGGTTAGATTTAGATTTATGTAGGTAGTTCATTTTCATTGTAAACTACCCAGTAAAAGATCCTCAGTGTTATCATAACTTAGTGTTTGGAGATAATCTCCAAGTAAGTTTTTGCATTGGTAATTTAGGGCACGAATAAATTTTTATCTTTTTATTTAGGAAGTTGTGTATTTTATTGCTAATAACGTAGAATTTATGATGATTATATCTACTAGAAACCCGCCCTTGTTTCGCATGGCTTTTAAGACTTGACAGAACATAAAGATTTCTGAAAAGGGCTCGTGGCTAAATTATAACAGCAGCATGAGTTGATCTACAAGGTTAAGCAAAACTTATTGTAGTGGGTCCGTGGATGGGTGAGCATTCATTACATACCGAGACCCTCCGTGCCTCGGAAAGCACGTTTACCCGTTGGTCCCGACTGTCTTTTGTAGATCTTTGCCTGTTACGGATAATATGAAGCCTTCAATGAAAGTCTGACAACCAGTTTGACCACGGGGTATTGTGTTAACCAGTAACTGGATTGTGGAGGTCAGATTATAGATAGTCGCTCCATGTAAAATACTGGTAATCAGCTACATCGGGTTAGACTGGAAGCCAACCCCAACATAGTTGGGAAAAAGCTAGGAAGATGACGCTTATGATGGCACGGATTTGTATTACCAATTTGGTGACCAATCTCTACGTGACATTTCACAGACACAACCATGGTATTGTAATAAATTGACGAAACAAACGAAATATTTGTGTTATTAATACAGGGATCAAAACTAAATACGTAAACTAATTACCAATAAAATATAGACGTCAAACAATAACTCAGTTTATTTCCTGCATACCGAACGTAAACATCAAGTGAATAATCATTACTTGTAGCTCTCGTTTATATAGGTATTATATACATTATGTATGGTCACAATAAACAATTGAGATGTGATGGCAAATAGCCCACGACGTCGGACATAATATGTAGGTACTGTCAACATGATAATTGTATGGGCGACGGTGAGCGGTTAGGTTCGGAGTCAGAGGATTTTTTAGAACTGTCATTGTGTGAGTACATTAAGGGCTGATTTTTCCATCGCTAGATAACTTTTATTCGAGGAATAAAATTGACGTTTGACAATTTTCGTATGAAATAACTGTCAACATTTCAAAATTATTCCTCGAATAAAGTTAAAGTTAAGAAAAATCAGCCCTAAGAAAAAACAAGTTTTCAGGCCACAAAATTTAAATAAAAACTGTCATGTCGTATCATCGAAACGAAAAGAGAAAGAATGGCAGACCAGGGCCTCTCAAATGACAATCTAAAACATAACTACATTATTTTGTTTTACCTACAAGAATAACTATGTACACAGACAGCTAAAAATGTATGTAGACGTGTCTGACGCTTTCTTACAGACATAAAAAATAAAATCTCAATAACTGCTTTGAAAAATGTATTAAAAGGTATTCAAGAAAAGTTTTTCTAACTCTTCCATCAAGTCTTTTTTTGTTTCTATACAAAATTACGTATGAGTGGCCACAACGTCCTTACTGCCCCGTCAATCAACGAAGTTTTTCAAGAAATATAATAAATAACACACTCGCGCCAATATCAGTCAATTCGCAGACTGATTTATTGGCACACGTCTTTACGTTGACAAAATAAAGACAGCGTTTAGCACCTAGCTCCTACACTACACCATAGAGCATAGAATAAGTTCTACACTACATTCCTTTGCGTTCTGCACACATGAATTAACCATAGTGTTACGTAATGAGGCCTTGGTTGTCCGCAGCTGGACTGGACTACTAAAAAGGACTTTGACAATTTTGTTTTTTTTTTGCATGGCAAATCTACCTAGAAGATTGTCGGCTACTTAACCGGGCTATCTGGAGGACGCCTTTTAATAAAATAAGGCCGAGGGCATAAAACTTATAAACTAAGTGACTACACAGTAAGGACCCCCGTGTGACCTTGGCTTAGAGCGTTGCTGGAGGGCAGCAAGGAACAAGTTGGATCGGATCAAGCGTTGACTAATTCTTGTTCCATTTATAGCTAAAAGCTTCTCGTCGTGATATAATGGCAACCTAAAACCTTTTTAATGGTCTGGTCATTTATGAAATATTATTAATCTGCCGCGGTTGGTCTGTGGACGGGTTATCTTTACATACCGAGACCCCTCCGTGGCTCGGAAAGCACGTTATGCCGTTGGTCCCGGCTGTCATTCTGTCATCTTTGACAGTCTTTACGGGTCATCATGTAACTATGTAAGTGATATAAACTGATTTATTTCTGAACCGCCCACCATACCATAGGTATGTTCTGTAATATTTTTCAACAGTTGATTTCAATAGGTAATGGCAAAGAACTAATGTTCTCCTCGGTGATCAAGCAATGACTACATGACGAGACTTCAACTTGTGCAAAAATACATGATAACTTATTACGTCACTGAATTAACCTCTTAGGTAATAACTTAAACATTAGTGTGGACAGTGATGTCAAGTTAATTGATTGATCGACAAACCTGAATTGATTACTTTGCAATGAGTTGAGACATAAAATTGCGCGGTTTTTAAATCACCATATTGTAGACAACCGTCTGTCTGTGTAGTGATCTAGTTACAAAACTTTTTAAGGTATTAGATTATTTTATGATGTAACACGTTTAATTGATGTGATCGGTGTTATAAGAACGTGTAGGTGAAGCATAGAACATACCTAAGCTATATTTCATTGTTCAATAGTCTTGTCTATTGGACGTTTGGTACTTTTTTTCCCGATATTCCCACGGGATCGACACTTGTGCGACTAAAACCGCGGGACACAGCTAGTAGACAATAATAAAGTGGATAACTACGTATTTGTTTACATAGATAAGTATTTTTAACCGACTTCTAAAAAGGAGGAGGTTCTCAATTCGGATGTTTCTTTTTTTTTGTACATTATGCTGATTCCATTAGATGATGAATTCACAAAATATTTGTTATTTAAGGCGAAAGCGCCAGGGTAGCCCGCGAAATTCAATTTTTTTTAGGTTTTTTGGAATTTGCTGGTCAGTATTAAGTTGTACGTTGATTAATATATGAATCGCGGCCGTAAGAAATATGTGTTTACAAAATTATAATCATTAAAGTCATCAACACAACTCTCTAAGACCACGTAAGTCTCAAGAATACCTATTTCATGAAATCATCATTCTTTGGACTTACGTGGTCTTAGAGAGTTGTGTTTATGACTTTAATGATTATAATTCTGTAAACACATATTTCTTACGGCCGCGATTCATATATTAATCAACGTACAACTTAATGCTGACCAGCAAATTGCAAAAAACGTAAGAAAATTTGAATTTCGCGGGCTACCTTAGCGCTTCCACCTTAATCAATCTCTGTAATTGCTTAATACATTATACTTAACACCTAATTAATTAATCAATTTACAATTATTAATTAATTAGGTGTTATCCAAATTACAAAAAAAATGAATAAATAAATAAATGATTCTGCCAAAGTGGCGTATTTAAGCCCGCTGGTCATTTGCGGTCAAAAATATAGAACACCATTCAAAATTTTCTTTTTATTCGTCATTCATTTCATATTTTTGTTTTGTTTATCTTTAAAGCCCTATTTACACGGTGCAATTTAAATGCTTATCGCATACCATACGTTGCAGTGTTTAGATGGTGAAATTTCTATGCAAGTAATTTGTTGCTTGGATTTTATGGTATGTCACAGGCAAGAAACTTAAATCGTGCAAATGGGGTTTTTGTCAGTCATTCCATATTTTATCTATTGAATTATTTCACAGTGACCTTTATTTTGCTGTTAGATTACTGCCATTGACAAGTCTGTCAAAATCATTGTGTTCTTTATTCTCATCACAATAAGCTTACTGTTAAATTACTGCTGTCTGAGGTAAAATAACTGTAAATGGACTGTATTTAGCTATATCGACTCTCTGATGTCAAAACAATTGAATGCATTATAACAAAAATACATAAAAGGCATCTCACGAAAGTTGCAACACTTTCTTTTCACAACTCTTACAAAAGCTTCTTTGTGTAACTATGTAAGTGAAAACCAATTGCTTTAGTCCTACATTGTGGTTGAATTATCGAAGTGTAGTACATTATCTGAATGAATGGGTGCAGTCGAGTGCAGGACTAATTATAGCAATGCTCTGACCCCGCGATAACCTTTGGAAGGAGAGTGGCAAGCTTGCAAACACGGCTGGCGTTTGTACAGCAGGATTTGATTATCTGTAGTGAAATACTTTTTATTTAACTGAGCTAAAATTCACTCTTTACCTCGCTCGCACGACACTCCTCGCGGACTGAGAGAGAGCGAGACAGAGTGCGGTGCTGAGCGGCAGGCAGCGCCAATAGTTTAGGTATTTGCTTTTTACAGTGAAAATAATGATAATTAAAAAAAAATAAGAAACATAGTACCTGCTTTATATTTAATTCAGTTGTTATGCAAAGTTTCATGATCTAATTCGGAGTATTTTTTTAATACTAGTGGTTTATTGTGCTGTTTGGAGGTAACATTGTAATTTTTTTTTGTCGAGAAAATTTTATGGCATCGTCGTGTTTTTCCCAAACATAGTACTTAACATTAATCCTCAACTTTACCATATATTTATTTCAAAATGAATGCTGCAATACTTTCGACTTAACGGCGGATCATGCTAAGCTATTTGAGGTAGTAGACTGACGCAGATTTGGCCGGACCGCATTGCAAAAATCCTTCTATCTTTAAACACTTTGTATAAACCACTGCACACTAATGCACAGGCGGACCGCACCGCGCTTTTTTGTATTGGAGAATGAAATAGGAACAGTATCTACATATATACGATTGGACAAAAAAAAACTGCACATTTTTCTCAAAGCCTGTGTCGCAAGATTTTTCAATTTTTAACCGACTTCAAAATAGAGGATTCTGTATTCGACCCGTATAGTTAGTATGTGTTTAACCTTTCCCTTTAAAAAACAGTGATAATTTTTCAGGGCAGAGCTACAATAAACAGGTTAATAGGCTACTGGCCTCTGTTCCGCAGCTCACATTACACCGAGTAGGAACAGTAGTGGGAAAGTAAACATAGGAAATTTATTTCTTTGCGACAAATTTGTATAAAATATGCACTTTTTATTCCATTTCTCTCTTTGCAGATTCCATTTTCGGTTCGCACTTAGAATGAAAATGGTTTTCAATAATGTAAGTACAACATTTTTATATCTCATTGTACCCCCTTCACCAAATCCAAACACCCTGTAACTGAACCGGTGTCATAGCAACACGTGAACGTATTTATGTAATGCAGGTTTAATTGAGTGATCAATTAATGTAAACTTAACACAATCAATATGATGATTGTATCCATAGTCATAATATGCTATTAATAAGTTCTAAGAATTACATGATATATTTATAATTACACGAGGACATAGAGAAAATAACAACTGATATACATAGTAATCATTATTCGTTTAGATTTATAGTCAAAACGTGATAGGATTCGATTTTAGCCTTTGACAGCGTTCCTGGATTCAGACAGAGCTAGCTGAAAACCGAAATCAAACACGGTATCCAGTAAATCTCATGTCACCTACTTATCACACTAATCACACTAATATTTTGTTTTAAAGTTTGTGAGTGTGTTATGTAGAACTTGCGTCACCTTGAATTCTGAAGAGCATGACTAATACAAAGCGCCCTATTATGTCGTACTTGATGCACATTTAAATCTAAAGACCATAATTAACACAAAGAGCCCATTGTCCCCGGCACCATCGTCTCCTCAACATTTTCGATAGCGTGGATTGAAATCTGAAGACCATAATTAATACAAAGAAACCATTGTCGTCGGCACCGTCACCTTCTCAACATTTTCAATAGCGTCGATCACTCTTGATTCTCACTTCGAACAATTGTCACGCGTCCTAGTTTTACCGATTTAATTGTAATATTTTTATTAATTAAATAGCTTTAAGCAAATTATATCGGTTTCCTTTACATCCTCCTGCAGCCGAACGTAATTGGCGCAGCCGGTAGGATACTCGCGGTCGGTTTCGCGAAAAAAAACGAAGATTTACGTAATCGTTAAGCCGCCCGTACGGCTATCCAGTCGTTCCAGAGTATCCAGAATCTACACGTCGTGCTGTATCGAGGAATCCAGACATTGATTACGTAAAGGGGCTGATATAATGTTCATGTAAGTACATTAGATTATTTCTAGTGACCGCTTATCCTAGCCCGTACTAACATAACTTTCCAAAATTTTCTTTCTACGAAAATCCAGGAATACTAGGATAGTTAGAAGTAGTAGTAGAGAAATAGTGATAGACTCTAGAAGAGGTTTTAATTTAGATATATTATTAAACGAGGATACAGAATCGTTTTCTGGAAAAATGTCTTTAGATTTAGATATCATTTATAAAGCATTACGGTTGGTACCCGACTTTGACGGGAACCCGAATGTGTTGACTAGGTTTATTAATTTGTGTGATCATTTAGTTAAAGAATATTATAATGTGCAAGGTGGTTCCGAGTTAATTAACTCTGCACTTATTAATGGCATATTAAATAAAATTGTAGGGTCTGCTGCTCGCTTAATCAACTCGAATGGTATAGCAAGTGATTGGGATGGCATCCGTAAAGCATTAATAAATAATTTTGCTGACCAAAGAGACGAGACCGCTCTTTATAGTGATTTATCTCTTTTAACACAGGGCTCTAACACTCCGCAAGAGTTCTATGAGCGTTGTCAGAATCTTTTTAGTACAATAATGACGTATGTTTCCTTACACGACACCTTAAAAACTACCATAGACGCTAAAAGGGATTTATATAAGAAACTAACACTCCAGGCGTTTGTGCGCGGATTAAAAGATCCTGTAGGATCACGTGTGCGTTGTATGCGCCCACAAAGTATAGAACAAGCACTAGAGTTTGTTCATGAAGAAACGAATACCATGTATCTGCAAAATCGTAATGACCGTTTACCTGTTAAAAGAATTAATAACGATAACCAAGCCGGTGATCATTTTAATTACCCAAGGCCTAATAATTATAGCATGCCAGGACCTCCACAATTCCAATTTCCAGCTCAACAACCACCGCAGTGGAAACCGAATTATTTTCAACCACGCCCAATGAGTGGTGTTAGCCATTTCGTGAGCAGACAATTACCACCTACTAACGTTTTTCCTAAGCATGATTGGAGCAAATCAGGCAATCCGCCACCCAATAATTATTTCAAAAGTCGGGAGATGCATTTCAGTGATTGTTCTAATGATCCTTCTTTCAATGATTACTTTACCGATTATGATGGAACTTATTACGATTACTATGAGTTCCCAGAAAATGCGTACGATGAATTTCAACCATCCCCTCAGGAATGTGTAGAATATCCCCAACCGTACGGAAACATAAAAGAGGACGCAAAAGAATCAAATGAAAACTCCGAAATCCGACAAATTAAAATAGAAATTAATCTCCAAACTCAACGGTACCTTCCATATGTTCAAATCGCGTCACCCCCTCTTAAGCTTTTAATAGATACAGGTGCGAACCAGTCATTTTTATGTCCTAATGCTGTAAAAAAATACTTTAGTGATGTTCCATTAACTTATTCTCCATTCGAAGTGCACAGTGTTCATGCTAAAACTAGAAACGACTATTCAATTACTTTACCTATTTTTAATGAATTTAACGATACGAGTACAGTTTCATTTGATATCTATAAGTTCCACGATTACTTTGATGGATTAATTGGTACTGATCTATTAGAAAAATGGGAAGCTACAATAGATTATAAAAATAAATTATTTACAACTAAGTTTGCTACAAACCCTATTAGAATGTATGATTCACGTAATACTAATTTATATGAGAATATTATTTCAGCAGGTTCATCTAAGTTAATAAAGATTCCGATTAACGTTCGCGATGGAGACGCTTATATTCCTGAACAATCTATTTCAAATTGTATCATACGTGAATGCCTTACTACGGTGAAACAGAATAGGGGTATATTAGAAGTACAGAATCCAAGTAAAAATGATATAATCTTTTCAATGGATCATGCAGTGTCTGCAGAAGTTCATAATGTTGAGTGCACGCGCACTAAACAGCAAGAGCAACGCGTAAAAGACGTGCTATCGCGCCTTCGTACTGACCATTTAAATGAAGAGGAACGCATTAACCTACAATCATTGTGCTCGCAATATGCAGACGTATTTTATATTGAAGGTGAACAGTTAACATTTACAAATAAAATCAAACATTCAATTAAAACCACAGATGAAGCTCCAGTCTATACAAAGAGTTATAGATATCCATATATTCATAGACAGGAAGTACAAGAACAGATAGGTAAAATGTTAGAACAAGGTATAATTAGACCTTCAAATTCTGCTTGGAGTTCTCCTATTTGGGTGGTAGCTAAGAAAGCTGACGCATCAGGAAAGGTGAAGTGGCGTATTGTAGTAGATTTCAGGAAACTTAATGAGAAAACCATAGATGATAAATACCCAATCCCCAATATAGCTGATGTCTTAGACAAATTAGGTAACTGCCAGTATTTTACTACATTAGACTTAGCTAGTGGCTTCTATCAAGTTGAGATGGACCCCCAAGATATTACAAAAACAGCATTCAATGTAGAACACGGGCATTTTGAATTTCTAAGAATGCCCATGGGACTTAAAAATAGTCCATCCACATTTCAGAGAGTAATGGATAACGTGTTGCGAGAACTCCAGAATACCATTTGCCTAGTATACCTAGATGATATAATAGTTTTTAGTACATCATTGCAAGAGCACATAGTCAACCTAGAAAGAGTTTTTAAACGATTACGCGAATCTAACTTTAAAATACAAATGGACAAATCTGAGTTCCTTAAATTAGAAACAGCTTATCTAGGGCACATTATAGGCAAAGATGGAATAAAACCTAATCCAGATAAAATTTCAGCAATACAAAAATATCCCTTACCTAAAACCCCTACAGAAATTAAGAGATTTTTAGGACTTCTTGGTTATTATAGAAAATTTATTCCCGATTTTGCTAAAATAACCAAACCTTTGACTCAGAGCTTAAAGAAAGGCTGTAAAATTACACTTGATCAAAATTATGTCGAATGCTTTGAAAAATGTAAGACCCTTCTGGTCAATGATCCAATTCTTCAATACCCTGACTTTAAAAAAGAATTTATACTCACTACGGACGCTTCGAATTTGGCAATTGGAGCAGTTCTTTCACAAGGGTCTATTGGCTCTGAAAAACCCATAGCTTATGCCTCGCGTACGCTCAACTCTAGCGAAATAAATTATAGCACTATTGAAAAGGAGTTATTGGCTATAGTCTGGGCAACCAAGTATTTCAGGCCATATTTATTTGGACGTAAATTTAAAATAGTGACTGACCATCGTCCTTTGCAATGGGTAATGAGTATTAAAGAGCCGAATTCCCGTTTAACCCGTTGGAGATTACGGCTAAGCGAATTTGATTTCACAGTTGTATATAAGCAAGGAAAGCATAACACTAATGCAGATGCTTTATCACGAATAGAAATTCATCATGGAGAGGCTAGTTCGTTAGTAGTTAACACGTCACAAGGTGTACCTTCAGACTCAGATTCTAGAACTGAAAGTGCGGATTCTAGGACTTTGAGCGCCCATAGTAATTTAGAAAGTCCCACATTAGAAATCCCTATTTCCGACGACCCCCTTAATAAGTTTAATCAACAAATTTATCTAAAGGATTTGCCTATTCACATCTATACCAAAAAGAAAAGAGGCACCGTGCCTAAATCACGCCTAAAACGGGTACCTAATAGTGTTCGTTTGTTACAAGACACTGAAAATAATACTAGTCCTGACCCTGACCCTGGCCCGAGCAGAGGAAATAACGCTAGACAGTCTTAACGATGGACCTGTCAGGTAATTTAGATTATACTGATGCATTAAAATACGACAATGCCATTGCAATCTTGCAGAATGAAAATAATTTAGTTGCTGAAATGAATTACCAAATGAGTTTAAGTAAGCAGTGGGTTTCACGTAGTTCAAACATTATAGTAGAAAACCAATATAAAATCGAGAAATTATCAATTCTATTTTAGCTAACAATAGTAGATATGAAACAGATACCAATTAATATGCACATTTAGTTACTAATGATATTACGAGACATTATAGATATTTTGTTTAAAGAACTTGGTACATTGCAAAATTTATTGGCATTTATTAAGGTTAGAAGTATTTATAATTCTATATTAAACTATGCTATGTTTAAGGACATGATAAATAGATTAGGTATGTTATATAATAAGGATCAGTTTCTAAATATGTCTTAGATAATATATTATTACAATGGGAATAAAATAGTGATAGTTATGAAATTTCCGATGCTTTATCCTACTAACTATGTCCTATATAAATTGTCCTTGGCTCCTAATCATGACAATAAGGTCCCAATTCTAGCTAATCCTTTCTTAGCGGTTCACGAAAAAGATCTATTGTACATAGAGACAGAATGTCCGAAGTATAGTTACAGTCACCTTTGCGAAATGATTTAAGTCACCACCATGGCAAACAATCGGACTGTATCCAGCAGCTTATACTTCAACAGAAATTAATAAATCCTGTCAATTTACATCAGTCAACCTGTCTTCTGAAGCTATGGAGCAGCTAGACGACCAAAATTTTACCAATTACAAAGGAAAATTCGTATAATGTACTTACCAATGAAAACTATAAAACCAGATACCATTGACTTTGGGAGTTTGCATTCAAGTAACTCTGAAATCGCTCTACGAGAACCTGTAACGCTACAGTCGTCGAACACAGAAGCTACATACCACACTACCATACCGGTATACATTCTACTATCCGGTGCATGTGTACTCATTACCATCGTTATACTTCGTCTTCGCAGATTGAACCAACTACAGAAAGCCACTGATGAAATCGATATTAAGGATAAGGAAGCCTGCAACACCGAGATTGATCCAGCTTCGCCATCGACACTATTTTCGACTAGAATTTTCAAATAGTTGTCGATCTCGTGGAGGGAGATGTTATGTAGAACTTGCGTCACCTTGAATTCTGAAGAGCATGACTAATACAAAGCGCCCTATTATGTCGTACTTGATGCACATTTAAATCTAAAGACCATAATTAACACAAAGAGCCCATTGTCCCCGGCACCATCGTCTCCTCAACATTTTCGATAGCGTGGATTGAAATCTGAAGACCATAATTAATACAAAGAAACCATTGTCGTCGGCACCGTCACCTTCTCAACATTTTCAATAGCGTCGATCACTCTTGATTCTCACTTCGAACAATTGTCACGCGTCCTAGTTTTACCGATTTAATTGTAATATTTTTATTAATTAAATAGCTTTAAGCAAATTATATCGGTTTCCTTTACATCCTCCTGCAGCCGAACGTAATTAGTGTGTGTGTGTTTATATGTTTGTTACTTCATCATATAACTTTCAATTCAATATTAACTGGGCAATAACGAAAAGTGTTATTGTTTGTAATACAATTCACACTAATATTTGTATGGTTTTGTAAATGGTGTTGCTGAATCAAATAAAACAGAATATTTTTTTGTCGCCTTATCTGTTCCACTGCTGGGTCTACCCCAAATCCTATTACCTAATATATCTGGAAAGCAGTGGAGAGAGAGCAGTGGTGGCCCAGTGGTAGCGGCCGCGACTTACGAATTGTAGGTCGTCGGTTCGAACCCCGACAGACGCTTTACTTTGTGTAAATTATTTCATCACAACTGCTCTCAGAACGGTGAAGAAAAACATCGTGAGGAAACCGGCATGTCCTAGAAACAAAAATTCGAAAACGTGTGACATATACCAACCCGCACTGGGCCCGTGTGGTGGATTACGGCCACTCCCTCTCACAGAGAGGAGGCCTGTGTCCCAGCAGTGGGAACATTATAGGATGATGATGATATCTGGAAAATTAAGAGGTGCATGAAGGGATTTCTCAAAACTGACAGCAGTTTCAGAACCATCGCGCGGTAGAATGAGGCAACCACTTGTCTGTTATTATTGGAACTTACGGCTTTTCATGAAACATGTTCCGTAACATAGAGGTCCGTAAGTTCCAATTTCCATCACCAGGTCAGATAGCCACGTTAAGCTGACGCATCACGCAATTCGCCCCTTAAGGGGTCAAGTCGTGAGTAAGTACCTACTCGTGAGACGGCAGTGATGGCAGATAACCTATGGCTACGGTGCACAACTGCACATGAATGAGACTTCTCATCGATACTTTGTAAATATTGAAGCAGTTTCTTTTTGAATCAACGTGTGACTCATTATCTGCTTGTCATTGAAAGTGTTAAAGGTTCAAGAAATATGGCGTTTTGTGATGTTATTGATTGGACTGCGATAGACTGAGTTGATTGATTGATTGATAATCAATCAATCAACTCAGTCTATTGCAGTCCACTGCTGGACAAAGGCCTCTCCCAGGTTGCGCCACAACACCCTGTCCTCTGCCTTCTCATCTCAGCCACCTTTTTAAGACCGTCGGTTCATCTAGAGGTTGTGATGTTGCGTTGTTTAAATCCCTTCTTCTTTCGCATTGGCACGAAATCCCTGCTTAACCTCCAGAGGGGCATCTGCAAATTATGTACAGACGCCAGCACATCAAGCTACCCCAAACTGTCAAATTTTCCCAATCAATCTTGAACCTTATGCTGTAGCGATAAAGTTGAAAATCTATTAAAGAAATTTGACAGATTGTAGTAACTTGATGCGCTGACGTCTGTACCTATACCTCATCATCATCATCATTTCAGCCGAAAGACGTATTTGTACCTAATGTGGACAAATAGTGTAGGGTATCTATATATATAAATACCTATAGTAATGTAGGTACGGTGGGCAAATATGATAAAACCTTGCAGTACGGGTCAGAAATATGTGGGTACAGTGGACAAAGATGATAAGACCTTGTAATACGGGTCAGAAATATGTGGGTACAGTGGGCAAAGATGATAAGACCTTGTAATACGGGTTAGAAATATGTGGGTACCTACGGTGGGCAAAGATGATAAGACCTTACAATACGGGTTAGAAATATGTAAGTACGATGGCCAAAGATGACAAGACCTTGCAATATGGGTAAGAAATATGTAGGTACGGTGGGCAAAGATAATAAGACCTTACAATACGGGTCAGAAATATGTGGGTACGGTGGGCAAAGATAATAAGACCTTGCAATACGGGTCAGAAATATGTAGGTACGGTGTGCAAAGATGATAAGTAGGCAACAGCCTGTTACGTAGGTCTAGTTTCTGCTGAGTGGGCAAGTTTTTGTAATCATAATTATTACTAATTTGCCCGTTCGGTGAACACTTAACATTGTCTGATTAGCGTGATATTGCTTTATAAGAAAAAAATAAAAATATGAAACCAAATAGTTATCTGAGGTACTAACTAACTATCTACTAACTTACATAATTTTTCAAAGTTTTCATTATTTGTCTGCACATGAAACTCTTTTGCTGTGTGTACTGCAAAATTTTAATGTGTAAACAAAATATTGATGTCAGTGACACTTTGTTAACAACTCAAAATCTTCATTTAGACATTTTTATTCATCCTTGCATAAATAGCAGTATGGAAATTCCATGTTTATATTTCCTTAGTTAATTGGTCAAACCGTTATTAATTCACACAGGTATTGTTATAATGTATTGAGGTAGATATTTTAAGTGGAGGCAACAGTTCAACTATGCTTTTGTACAGACGCCAGCACATCAAGCTACCCGAAACTGTCAAATTTTCCCAATCAACTTTGAACCTTATGCTTTAGCGGCAAAGTTGAAAATCCAGTAAAGAAATTTGACAGATTGTAGTAGCTTGATGTGCTGGCGTCTGTACATATCAATATCTCAGCACTTAGTCAGGGTCGGTTTAAGAGGATAATGTCAATATTTATTTATAACATACTTAACATCATAACATAAATTAAATTAAATAAATAAGTTGGTAAACCATTTTTTTTTTGCAAACTAGTTTTAGTGTTTCTCCTAAGACTCGGGATAAATCAGCGACCAGAATTCCGCTCTATAGTAAAACGTTAAATGGCTTTCCTAAAGCTAAGAACAAATCTAGTTAATATTTCGCGCATGCTCTATCGTCTTCGTCAGTATTTTTTTTCCAAAGTGCCATCATCATCAGCATTTAGTAGTCCACTGCTGGACATAGGTCTCTCCAAAATGGCACCATGATATGCCATACAATGCGTGCCACGAAAGATGAGACTTGACCCCGCCTCCCCCGCTCTTTCCGCTGCCCCTATGACGTCCGGTCCCGTCCCGCACTCAGATCTCATACCGCTAAAGATACCTAAAATCGTGTTCTGCGCAAGTCAAACCACGTGGTGTGTCAAGTCTCATCTTTCGTGGCATGCATTGTACCTAGCCGTAAATCAGTGTGCCTTTTCTGCTGAGCAGCTGAAACTCAAAGCATTTATTTCAGGCACTTTTGAATTGTCTATGTCTAGGAGTCGGTAATTCAGAAAGATGAAGCTAGTTGTTAATTCCAAAACGTAGTAGGTAGGTTCCTATGGAGAAGAACATGCAAGACACGTCACTGCTGAGGACTTTGTTGCGCCACTTCTTCTCCCCAGCGAAAGCACTAGGAAGTGATATAGGGCGGGCATTTTGGGGTACTGTCTTTTGTAATTTTGACGTTCGAAAAGTGCTGATTCTCAGCCTAGTTTGAATAAATGACTTTTGATTTTGATTTTCATGGCGACTCTTTCAAATGACTTTTAGCTACCACTGGGAAAGGAACCAAGGCAGGTAAGGCAAGGCAGCACATCGTTTTAAAACAATACTTGCCATATTATCCAAGAATCGTGATTCTTTGGACATAGAACTTTGAACTGCAATTTGTACATTTTTCAGAGATGCAGCGGACTCACGACTGACCTCGGGATGCAAGACGTATTGAACAAATGTTACGAACATGATTCGTATATAATTGCATTTACGGTTTGATCAATAATTAAGATAAATGCTTTGTTTGTGCATTTTATTTTTAAGGCACGTTTTGTTTTCGAAATAAGTAAAGAAGTCTGCCTACTTACTACTTAGTAGGTAGACTTCTTTACTTAATTCGGTTATTTCTGCGATAGGTATAACTTATTACTGGCTCAATAGCTAGAACACCGCGAAACTAAAAAATACTGGCCAAGTGCGAGTCGGACTCACACACGAAGGGTTCCATACCACAAGGCAAAAACGCCGAAAAAAACACGTTTGTTGTATGGGAGCCCCCCTTAAATATTTATTTTATTCTGTTTTTAGTATTTGTTGTTATAGCGGAAATAGAAATACATCATCTGTGAAATTTTCAACTGTCTAGCTATCACGGTTCATGAGATACAGCCTGTCTTAAAAATGGGGTCCCGTTTTTACCCTTTGGGTACGGAACCCTAAAATATCGGTTTGCTTAACTTTAACGGAGTTTGGATGCAGTTAAAAATGTCAGTCCATGTACTTACACTATGGCAAGGTGGTACCTAACTATGATTGAAGAACTACTTAATATATTTTGATATACCCATTTATTTAATTCAAACTGACTTGTTGCAACTACAATCCTTTCGGATATTCAATGCTTCTGACAACAGACAAACGAGCACTAGAAAAAAAAAAAAAACTACTTGCCCGTCAATCTAAACGCACCTTAAGACATTAGTCACGGGTAAAGCAAAAATCAAATTTATTCTGAAGTTTTGGCATTGTATGGTGTAACACAATATGATGGGTTTTGCAATTCAATCACTGAGTACTCACCTACCACAAGTCATTACTTGTGGGAATCTTATTGAAGTTAGCAACCTTCAATCAACCAATTGGTTCTTCCAATTGGATACCATAATAGTGATCACGAGGTGTGCTGGCGCAAGTCTATGTGGGGGGCGAAACGTGGCCCATCTTGGCCAGTATGGGCCATGTCTAGTGTTGGACTGCGATATGCGATGTTGATTGATTGATAACCTCTTTAGGTCGCCTAATCAATTTCTATCGCAGAGATGACTACTATTGAAAAGAGCATTATTTAATTGCGTGATTGTCATATCAGTATAGGGTGATGTTTGTATATCTTCTCGTCAATCCTTCCATTTTTCTCTATACATAGCTTATTTATTTATTTATTTATTTATATAAATCTTGCCTAAACTATCTTCACAGATCTACGATCCAATGCGATAGTTTGGCCTTACAAGCTAAATTCTACATATTCTTATAAAAATAATCTACTTTATTCTTAAATCTAAGTAACTTAATATATATAATGTAACTTTTGCGAATTCACTCAAGTTGCACCACAATACATCAACCCTCTCGTGAACCTCATTCACCACACGTATGGCTCTAGTAAAAGGAGTTCTCGCCAGAAGGTTGGTTCTGGCTGCAGGCGCAGCAAGCAGGGGCGGGCGTCGCCGCCTCCACACATACCTGTCTGGCACGCAGAGCTCTAGGTGCCGCAGCACTCCCAGGTTATGCGCTACGCCACGTAGTAGCTTCACTACATACGCTACGAGTGAAAAGTCCCGCCGTACCCTCAAAGTGTTATACCCTACCATACCAAGAACAAATAGTGTAGGGTACTATTCGAGTCCATAATTTTCCTCCAATCGTCGCTCCAGCATTTTCTATGCCTTCCTCTATTTCTTTTACAATTTCTCGGATACTTTATGTTCTTCCAACAGAAAATAAATATATACTTGTCCTGATCTTGCACCAAAATAAAATTTACAGAGTGGCAGGGGGACATCGATGTGCAACCTGTTATCATGGATTAAGTACATGATTCTGATCTTATTTCAAAGATTTGAAAATTTTCCCGGTTAATAAAAAAAAATGCTGTTAAGTACTATACATTTTGATCTCGCACTTTTCTATGAAACAGCAGATTTTTGAAGTGAAAATTTCTTTAGCGGCGTTGTACACTTTTTTTGTAATGGGTAAAAAATGTTAAACTCGCGTCAGGACACGTGACCTGATCGAAAATTTCATAAGACGGATGGCCGTAGCCGGTAGGTACCGCGCGTGTTTTGTTTATAAGACGATTCACAAAATACACACGTAATTGTTCAAGTTTTCACTTCTGTCGGCACTCCCGGAGTGCCACTGTTTTTTTTTATTGCCGATGAATTTCTATTCTAGAGGGTCTAGAATCATTTGCTGGTCACAGTTTGCGCGTCGATATATCCTGCCACCCTATAATGTCAAAATTACTATTTCAGTAAGTACTATTTTATCCTTAAACTCTTTTTTTCTTAACCGTTTCATAGTCAAACAAAGTTGACTAGTAATGAGTCACAGACCGTCTCTGCAAGAGGTCCTTGACTTTATCTTTAAAAGTCACGAATTAACTTGTAAGTACATCGTAGGTAGGTACGACTGTCTCTTACCTTGTAACTTGTAAGGTAACAGTTCTAATGACTCATCTGTGTTTTGTTTGTCTAGGTTTTTTATTGAGCACTAGGTATTTTATTTTACCATTTATGTAAGTAGGTACACACTTATATAAAAGACAAGAAAAACGGAACAGATAAATAGGTACAAAGGTGATGCTTATTTCAATAGAAATCTCTTCCAGCATACCTGCGATAGGAGATAGAGATGTACAGTGGATTTCATTTATTACGACCTTGGTTGTAGCGACCATTTACCTAT
The DNA here is from genome assembly GCA_927399505.1 of Luperina testacea. Lineage (NCBI taxonomy): Eukaryota > Metazoa > Arthropoda > Insecta > Lepidoptera > Noctuidae > Luperina > Luperina testacea. The sequence goes on from OV656774.1 coordinate 6,007,531, forward strand.
AGCGACGTTAAATCTAAGTCCCTTGAATTTAAAGCATACTTTAGTACAAAATTCATGTGGCTAGCGACTTTGGATGTAACGCCGAGTTCGGGTGTAGCGACTGTTTTTAATGAATCATTTGTAACAAATTCCTAGAAATCCCATGCAGATATTGCGACCGGAGTCGGCCGCCAAAGACACAAAGATTTCTTTCTTTCACCAACATTTCTTATCTTTTGTTTACATCCACACAGATGGTCAGCAAGGTGTGGAGACCTTTACCTTTTGTTTATACATACCTACATAGATATCAGCTAAGTAGGTAGGGGTTTCGGAGTTAAATTTATGGTTCAGTTACAAAATAATATTCTAAGTGGCTACTGGCTTTAGTAAACTTTTAAATAAGTATGGCTGCTAGACGCACATTCACTGTTAAAGAAAGGCGGAAATCATTTCAAAATTGAAAAACGGTGAAAACAATGCTGATTTGTGCAAAGAATACAAAGTTTCCCATTCAACGTGTCTGTATCTCTTTACCTTTGCCTGTAACGACTTCCGGATATAATGACGAAAATAGAGTGGTCCCTTCATCGTCGTTATACCCGAAATCCACTGTATATGCATCTGCATCTACGGGATAATTTAGTAACACACTTATCGTACAATGGCAATGCCTTTCCATTGCCATTAATTGCGTTATTTAGGTTACTGAGCAGAAAATTTTTTCAAAAATAATGAACCTTTGATTAGCAGTTTTCATCAAAATCTTTCGGATTGTGATTGAAAGTATATTACGCAATTAGACTAGAAGGGAACCACAGAATAGTTCAGAAAAGGCTAAGCAGAGGATGAGAGCTTTCGCACACTAGAAAATCTATGAGTCTATGACTATCACGATGTAACTAAGATTTATCGTAATGACTTTGAAACGTACTCTGCACTCATAAATATATAAAAATAGCATTGATTAATAATATATAATATTTCCATCATTCCACATCTCCTACTGATCAATCTACACACACACATACAAAATCATTCATAGGTTTAAACTTAAAGTAAACACGTTCAGGAATAAGACATTACACTGGTAGCTACTTTATTATGCTAATGTCAGGTGCACATTAAATGCCCTAAGGTCAGTGTGACTCACCTATGTTGATGCACGCAAGTGTAGTATGGTTCATAGAATCATAGTGTAAAAGCATGGCAGTTGACCTAATGAGACTGGTCAGGGAATGGTTCCATTAGTCATTTGTTTATGTTCAGATGTTTTTCAGTGCACTTACACTGTATGCATCACAGTATGTGCTTAGGGCGTGATATGATAAAAATAGTTGGTTATAAGGTAGGTATTGCTTACTGGACCAGCACTCTAAATCTTGCACCGTACAATGCGTGCCACGAAAGATGAGACTTGACCCCGCCTCCCCCGCTCTTTCCGCCGCCCCTGTGACGTCCGGTCCCGTCCCGCACTCAGACCTCATACCGCTAAAGATACCTAAAATCGTGTACTGCGCATGTCAAACCACGTGGTGTGTCAAGTCTCATCTTTCGTGGCACGTATTGTACTGTTTGCTCAACAACGTCAATAACGCAATGAGTGTTGTTGAACTGTTACAATGAAAGCCATTCCTACTGTTATCGTGGAGAAAATTCCATACTATATGCTACCGTTGGGACCTGTAACCATATTGTTTAAGGCAGAGAACATAAAGGGCTAGGAAGGAACACGGGTGGGTTTTAGTCAGTAAGAGTCTGACACTCCCTTCCGCTCCACCCAGAGCGGGAGGAGTCATTTGATGATTTCCCATCCTACAAAAAAAAAAAAGGCAGAGGAAGATACTGAACTCATATTAAAATTTGTGCCAATTGTATAATTAAAAAAGAAGAATGATGGATGGTATTAAAAATGCGTGGTGAACTCCAAATAAATAAAAAATAAGTAGAAGTGAAAATTCGGGCGCCTGGAGTACACACAAAACTATGCCAAGGATAGACTTACCTGCGGGAGCTTGAGACTTTTAATCTTCAAGCGGGAATCAATAAAAATCGATCATGAAAGTTATAGAACGATTTTATTACCCGAGGCTGCTGGTTTTAAGAATACACAAGAAAATTCCTTTCTAAAATTAACAGCTATGGTTCTAAATAAAGGTGTAAAACTAAGATGAAATAGTTGTTATTTTATTACCTGTCATTATTGCACTTTTGTAAATTTAAGTTATGGGTGAACTCTCGTATTGGTATAAGGGTGGAGCTTTTCCCTAAAATCACTTGCTATAAGCTCAACTTCACTCTATTTTTACTATGACGATCGAACTCTTTCAACCTCAGAAAATAATCTGTTTTCGTAACTACAATAAGGCAATATTTTGAGACCTTTAGCTAAGTGAAGTAGCCATTCTTTTTACACAATGTCAGATCATCTTTAATACAAACGTAAGAGGTACTCTTCAGATTAATCGCAAAGATTCTTTCCCAATAAACTGTAGCACTTAAAATTTCAAATATGGAACTCTAACACCGCCCATGCATTGCGCAGACGCACACAACATGGCGTCAACATAAACTTGTCAGCTGCATAATATACACTTCGAGAAAGTGTTACGTCACATATGTTTATATTTCGTCGCCCACTTGTCTAATGTAAACTGAATACAGATACAGCATCCCACTTTTACCATTTTGAGCGATTTATAGAAAATACAAAAATAAACCTTCTCACATAGTAAATAAGGTTGGATGTTCATTACAGGTAGCACATTTTGTGTAAAATCGTTTTCACGCAAGTTTAAACCTTCAATTTTGCATGATAGGGTCGGAATTACTTTGATAGTTGCTGGCTATACTCAGCCGTGTTTTATGTAAGCTCTGTTTGATCAGTTTAATGCAATGTGTGAACTTTTCAATTCGCTTATTTGCTGTCGGTTTGCATATCAACAATGAATTAGGTATGTTTTGGGGTTTTAAAGCCTATAATATTGTATTATATACGCGTCTTAGTTGCGGTAAGAAGGATTATTTATTTCAACCAGTTGTTATTATGATTGATGGCAGGCAAAGTATGTAAAGGCTCCTTCTAACAGGCGCGACTTGCGGTGCCTTTGCGTCGCGCACGATTTTATCGCGTGTCGCGCCTGTTTGAAGGAGCCTTTACGGTCTGTGTTATTTTCTAGTATTAAATATAGGTACCTATTGGTTCTATGGCTTTATACTTGTGTAGTAGTCAATGCCTAGAGTTCAAAGATACAATACATAGATTACCCACACAAACTACGTAATGCTTATTGAACCTTTATCAAATAGGGTTGAAGTTTCACTACTTACAAAAAAAAAAAACTTAAAAATAAATCCTATTAAGGGGGAAGCGCTAAGGTAGCCCGCGAAATTCAAATTTTCTTACATTTTTTGCAATTTACAGATCAGTATCAGGTTGTATCTTGATCAAAATATGATTCGCGACTATAACAGGTACCTACGTATTTACAGAATTATAATCCTTAGAATCATTAATACATATTTCTAAGTTAGATTTGTACCATAAGAACAAATCTGTAATGGAAAAGTGCTTATGGCACAAATCTTACTTAAAGAGATATTTTAATGAATTTAATTAATATAATTGTGTAAATACATATCTATTAAAGTCGCGAATCATATTTTGATCAAGATATAACCTGACACTGGCCTTCAGATTGCAAAAAACGTAAGAAAATTTGAATTTCGCGGTCTACCACTACGCATTAATCTTAATTGGATTTATTTTTATGTTTTTGTTTTAAAAATAAACCTATTTTTCTTACTTTCTTTTACACTACACTATTTGTTTCTTCTTGCCGTTCTTTAGTAACGCTTCGTAAACAATAACCGAATTGGAAGACTTGTAGCCCTTAAGAGTACACTGCTGTGTTGCACACCGTTAGTTGCACTAACGTCAAGCCAGACTTATAACATCCTTATAAAATAATTCACCGCCTTAAACCACCGCTAACGTCTGTTCACATCAACGAAGAAATCAAACGTCATCCATGCATAAACATCTACCCTTTTGACAAAGCCTAGGAGCCCTAACTAAATCAAAGACTTCGAATTAACTTATAAGTAGTACTTGTACTTAAGACCACCCGCCGGCTCACTATTTGTCACGTCACTAGCATTGAATGACGTGGGAACGTCACTATTTCACTAACCCTTCAGTGAACAATGCGTGAACGCACTTACGCGTTAATGGAGGACGGGTGCATAGCGCGCATAATTTTTACATGACTTGGTATTTGATGACGTTGTGAAAAATTACTTGGGATCATGAGAGACCAGGCGAGACAAATTCGCCGTGTGAATTGAACAAATACCTCAGTATGCAAATAGGGAGAGATTGGTTGTGGAAGGCGGAGGCGCGGAGGCCAGGGTGCTGTGGCGCTGCCTGGGAGAGGTCTATGTCCAGTAGTGAACTGCGATAGGCTGAAGTTGATTGTTGATTGAGATTTTTACTATGCCTCTTGATTGTTGATTGAGATTTTTACTATGTCTCTTGATTGTTGATTGAGATTTTTACTATGTCTCTTGATTGTTGATTGAGATTTTGACTATGTCTCATAAACGACTCAAATGGGTAGCGCGTGATCCGTTAGTCGTTTTTGGTGGTGGCGGGGATGACTATTTTCTATAAAATTGGTTGGTAGTATCATAGTCTACTTGAAATCCAACAGTAGAACTTCTAAAAAACCTTATTTTATCGCCTAAAGAAGCCATAGCTGTGACATTTACTGAAAACTTTGAGATTGTTAATAATACTCTTACTGTGGGCCTAAAGAGGCCACTTTGGCAGAATGATAAAAGGATAACATTATGAATCATAATATGGCGAAGACAATCCGTGTTTTTCTTTTTTTCGCTGCACTGCGTAGGTATAATCAAAGAGATTGGGATTGGATAAGGATTGGATTGATTGTTATGTTAGCACAGACAAAAAAAAATAACTGAAAAATCCTTCACCAATAGGATTTCATACGATTAACTTAACAGTTAGCTGTCCATTATGATTCATAATATTATCCTTTTATGATTCCGCCAAAGTGGCCTTCTTAGGCCCCCTGTTAAACTGTGCTAATATGGACCACTGTTCGTTTATTTTATCCAGCTTATCCCGCCATCTTCTGCTTCTTTAATTTTAATAATACCATTTTAAAATCCACAAAGCAATATTGTGTCTCCCCATAATATCCACATTACTTTTATAGGATGAGGAATTCTCCATTCAAAAGATATTAAAAACTGTTTAGAGGCAAGTGACAAAGTTCAAAAGTACCATTGATGAGACCCGTATTTGAAGATCAATCGTTCGGAAGTAAATTCTTTGTGTGACTAGCAATTTGGGGGAAAAAATACCGAAGATATTATTATATGTCCGATTAGATCTAATGAAGCGTGTTTTTGAGAGTTTTAGACGATTTTGAACAGAAAGGAGAGGTTGCAAAAGCGTTTTAGGTAAAAAAGATAATGTGATCATGCACAAGTCTCATGAAGTCCTATGAGAAAAACCCTGATACCTACCTGTTTGTCCTTCATGTTTTTGTGGTGTACCTACGGCAGTTTTAAATAGTGGATTTGTAACAAGTCCTTCTCCTTAGAAACAAAACGCACCTTAAACCATTAAGGCTCCTTCAAACAAGCGCGGCACGCGATTAAATCGCGCGCGACACGAAGACACCGCAAGTCGCGCAACGAGCGGTGCCTTTGTGTCGTGTCGCGCCTGTTTGCAGGAGCCTTTATTTGGTGCCAAATTTAATTAAAGAAGATATTTTAATCGTGAACCATTTCATCACAAAACAAAATTCCATAAACGAAACGATACATTCTCGAGTAAAACAAAGGACGAACGAAACATTTTGGTAACTTTACGGGGACAGCTATTGGCTTAGCGTAGCACACCTCTGAAATAATATGGGTACAGGTGCGGCCATGTCATGCATTGTTTGTCCCAATTTCAAAAACATACCAACCTACGTGCGACGGATAACACAACGCCTTATTTCCCAGGAGGGCTGGGCAGTGGTGTACCTATAGGTATATACTACCGCCACATTTCGACAGATTTGTTAAAGTCACATGTATCTTCTAAATAGGGGGCAAGCCTATTGCCATCAATCGGGCAAAAATCCAGATTCCAGACAGCCACTGAGAAATTCCAAATAGAAAAACCCAATCACACTTTGGCCGATCTGGGAATAGAAACCAGGACCTCATGCTCAGCATCTCACTACGTTGAAGACAAGGTAATTGAGTGAGTGTGCCCAAGAACTCCACGACCTCATTCCACCGGCCCCCTTCTACCTTCGGACATCCAGACGCACTGCAAGTTACCATCCCTACCTAGTTGCTATTGCACCAATTCGCACTAAGCGTTTTCAAATGTCCTTTATAATGCGCACAGCAAAAGAGTGGAACTCTCTACCTGCGTTTGTGTTTCCGAGTGCATACAACCCGAATCTCTTCAAAGTAAGAGTGAACAGGCTTCTTCTGGGTGAGCTCACTCCATCGTAGACTTTGTCTCTGTCATCTCTGACCTAGACTAGAGTCAAGAGCAAACCCATATCAAATAAAAAATAAAAAAAAAATTGGCAACAATTCCTTCTGCACATGTGGCTTCCCTGGCGCCTCATTAACGGCATAACTATATAAATGTCTATTAACTGCTCTCAAATTTGGATATTTATTTTTTACATACTTCTTTGACATAATCTTTTTTTATTTGACATTATATAGAGACAATTCAAAATTTTCACCTCTTTATTAGTGGTTGTAACTTGTAACGGCAATCATATCACTTGGTTTTAGTAGGTTTTTATACTTTATTTATCCTTATGATAGATTCTTGTTTTGTAAATGTGAGGACTTTGCAGGCCTTGTAGACTTTAGATCTGTAGACCATTTTTCATTTTATCAAGTACCAGGTACTTGTTGACAGGCCTACGCTGTCCTCCCATACCTACTGTAATTTGAAAACCAATTATTTTTAAAAGGAGTAACCCCATAGGAAACGACCAATTGGAACCGTGCACCTAACTTCTGACGTTTCATAAGTGCCCATGTAGGTTTATGTGAAATATTTTGATTTTTGATTTTGAGCAGTTTCTCTTGCTACCACTAACCAACGAGGCAGTCAACATGCGACAGATACTACGAAATTTTTCAATTAAAACGTGCAAAAACATACCAATTAAGAAATGCTGTTTTGAAATTCACTAACTGGTTGCTATGTTAATGCGTTTGATGATACCATAATATGTTACGTTGCATCATTTTAGGGCTCATTTCACAATTCGATTTGACTTCTTTACTTTATTGATAGAGTGCGAATAAGCATGATTCTGTTACTAACTGTTTTGTTGAAATGGGACCATGGGTCACCAATCACCATGCTATCATAGCATTGTTCTTGCCGGTTCTTCTCCATAGGAATATATTCTACGACCAACTGGAACCGTGCACCTAGCTTCAGACGTTTCAGAAGTGTCCATGTAGGTTTAAGGCTCCTTCAAACAGTCGCGACACGCGATAAAATCGCGCGCGACACAAAGGCACCGCAAGTCGCGTAACGAACGGTACCTTTATGTCGCGCGCGATACGTGTCGCGCGTCGCGACTATTTGCAGGAGCCTTTATCCTTATCCTTACCTATATAGTATAAAACAAAGTCGCCAAAATGTCCGTACGCGCATAACTTCCGAATGACTGCAACAAATTGGATAATTCTTTTTTTGTTGTGTTCAGTATTGTTAGGACAATGTATGCATCAAAGAAAATTTAGGAAATTAAAAAAAAAAAATTACACCCGTACAAAGCTGGGGCGGGCCGCTATCGCTAGTGTGAAATAAAATATTTTGAATTTGAATTTTGCTTTCCGTTACAGGTAGATACACATCATCTTAACCTTATAGACACAGACCACAGACACAATCTTATAATCATGTTAGAGTTTTGATTTCAGATTTTATATTATGTTATTAATTGAATATAATGTCTTAAGGCCTATTCAGACCTAAGCGGTATTCGCTACCGTCTGCGGCAGAGAAAACCCAGTGGGTATGCGGTAATATTACTGTTCAGACCTAAGCGGATTTCGCTATCCTTGTGGGTAGAATAACGCGCGGTAGTCGAGTTTCGCCGCGGTACTTGATACTAAATACCTGAGCGAAACCCGCGCGGTATGTACCTCTACCCACAGCGGCAGCGAATATCGCTCAGGTCGCTCTAGCCGCGGTACTTGATACTAAATACCTGAGCGAAACCCGCGCGGTATGTACCTCTACCAACAGCGGCAGCGAATATCGCTCAGGTTTGAATAGGCCTTTAGGCGGTATTTCCTCTTAGTCCAGTTAGGCTGCCTGTTATCAAGGTACGTCCTAGCTATAACTAAATGGTTAGGTACTAGCCAGTCGATCTCTAAAATATCTTTGACCACACTCAATGTTGCTTAAATCTTGCAATTTGAAGCTGAAAATTTTATCACTCCTAATTATAGTCATCTTCAAATCTGCTACTTACTCAACGCTCAAGAATTTCTATCTATAGGTACTAGCTTAATTTTTTATATTATAGTCTCGACAATTTCAAATTCAAACTTGTGTTACTTAGCAAGCAACGACAGTTACGAAGTTAAGATTAAATATAATTTATATCAAACATAAAACTAAGGCGGTTAATGTTTCCCGTAACTTGTTCATGAGCTATCCCAAGTACCGTTTTAACAAGAATATTACTACCGTACATAATAATATAGTCTTACTTAAATAACTTAACTTTACGATTTTACTACATACTTAAATTAGAATACTCGTTATTTTTATCAAGATGTCTGCAAAAAGCACAGAATTTGATAATAAACGTGAAATTTTAAGAATTGTCATTGAATTATTTTATTACAGTAGCAATTGTGCAGGAAGGTAATAAAAAATATTTCTCTAAGTTTTATACATTGTAATTCAGTATAAACCTTGAGAATTTGCGCTTGCACGTAAATAAATGAGCTATGTCAAATTAATTATTATTGTTATGTTTTCGGGAAAATCATCGTACGGAATGTATAGACGCTAGCACATCAAGTTACTACAATCTGTCAGATTTCTTTAATAGATTTTCAACTTTATCACTAAAGCACAAGGTTCAAAGTTGATTGCGAAAATTTGACAGTTTCGGGTAGGTTGATGTGCTGGCGTCCGTACAAAGAAGTTTCTTGGCCCGGAAACCTTAAATAAAAACACAAAAACGGAATCTCTAGCGGAAATGAATAAAATAAATGGTGGAGTAAAAACATTTCATTATTCTTACAAAAGTACCTAATCAATTTGCATCAAATAATCACAAATGTTATTCCTACAATACAAAAGATCCCATCACAGACCAACTCAGAAAAATACATGAAAGATTCTACGAAAACTCTCTGAAGTAGGTACATTTTCAGACATCCTGGGTCAAGCCCGCCACCTTATTTCTCACCCCTGCAACTCCTGTAAGCAAAAATTCTACAATGGCAACCCATCAGAAGAGAGAAAGTGCCGTGATAATTAACAATAGCCCACCTTCCACCCTGTGCCGCATGCTGTCACCTGTGCACTTGATTATATAATATTATGTCTGCGTCAGTGAGCAGAGTTCGCGCAGCTGCAGTTTTGGGCCAAAGATATTTCAACTTTTTGCCATCGATGCGCTAAAAAGAAGATGAAACTGAACAAATCCCAGAGAAATTATTTATTTATTTATTGAGGATCTTCAACAAAGGATACACTTATTCAATAGAAATTTACAATAATAAAAAAGGTTCTTTTACGTGTGCTCGTTCAATTACAGGAGACATGATTCAACCGTCTGAATTCACGACGGTATCTTTCCAGAAAGTAGCTTCCTTTGGGAACAAAACCACATCTAAACCCACACCTATATCTTCTGTCAGCATCCGAACAAGTCCTCCCGTGCTATGCTGAGCACGAAGCGTCTTTATCTAGCTAATCTTCTAGCGAATGTGCTGATAACATCAGCTCAAGTTGTGCAATACTCCGAACCGGAGTGCATTGTACTGCCTCACCCTTGCAAAATGTTGGCATTTTATTTGTTGTACCTATTGTGTTTAGTTTGATGTTTTGAATATTAAATTAGATTTTTATCTGTTTGGGAATGCCGGGAGATTAGTATGATTAGAGAGTGTCTTGCTACCGTATTTATATTGGCGATACCAAGTCTGTCTCACTGGATTGGAATTTATTAGTGCTTACCAAAAATCCTTTTTTGTATATTGATTTGTCTTCAATACTTATAAAGACTTCTCCTTCTTCTTCTTCTTCTTTAATTTATCGGGTCCTTTATGGCTAAACATGAAATTAGCTATTTAATTCGAAATCTGTGTAACAAGCACACATTGTATCAACTTTATTCGTGGGACTGGGGGATGTATATTGAACAGCTTCGATTCTGGACACCCCACTACCAATAGGGCTATGGTTTTATTATTAACCCTATTGGGCAATTGAAATGAACCCATTATTTTCATAACTTAACACGACCTATTAGTAACGCCTCATGGTTCCTCAAAAGATACTTAATTTAATAAATACACAATTGTATTTTGACTAAAATCGGACGAATATTTTGAACCAACATTAATATACCTAATAACGTTGCCTAAAATGTAACTTTTATAATTTTTCATACCTTGTTATAGGATTTGTTTGAAGTTTAGAGTGAAAATAAAATGAATGTAAGAAATGTCAGTAACTACCTATTCATCTTTAGTAACAAATTAATACTCTCCCGAAGGATATCCTGCTGGGCCCAAAATGATGAATGCATTATGTTTATTTGAATGGTAAAATATTAGTTGTAGGGTGAGTCACGTATTCGTAAATAGTGTATAATGATTTCAAAGATTTTGGTGTAACTGTCGAAAATAAATTGAATGTTGAATGTGTTGTTACTTTACATTTGATGTGAATTTATTTATTCTGCTACGACGAATGGCTCGATAAATACAATCCTATTACCGTCAGACTATTCTTGACTGCTGTTGAAAGCTTTCCCAAATTCGGCGAGAGTACCTAACTCAATCATTTCAAATCGAATTTCAACTAATTTTCTAAAACTTCAAATAGCTTTCAAACTAAATTCGAATTTAATTAACCTTTCCATAATTCCATTAAAAGCCTTTCAGAACTTTCTCAATACCGTATTCAAAAAGCATAAAATACCCACAACTCACTTTCATTTGCTCTGAAGCCCAATTCATGAGACCCATTCAAGAAACAAAACACTAACAGCCGGTCGATTCTATTAAAATCCCACCGTGAAAACTTGGGTGAAGTGAGTTTGTTTTTGCTAGGAATTGACACTATTAACAGCTCACTCCACGCTCACTTCGACTAAGTTTTCACGGTGAGATTTTTACAGAATAGCACCGCAGGACGCTGACTCCCGCTGCTCTAAACACCCATTCGTCATTCAGCAGCATTTTAGCGGCCCCCATGTCGAAAGACTGAACTAAAACAGTTGCACGATCGTATCGCATTGTTGCGAGGCACGTAAGTTAGCGCATGTTGGACGACTTTCGCAAACGGTACCGTACAACAATATAATTGTCGATCATGACTTGTACCACGGGGATAATTGTAGTCATTAGGCATTTGTTCGCTCTTTTATTTGTTTGAGGCCGTAATTTTAGGGTAATTATGAGACTGATCATATGGGGTTGTGTAAAATGTTATACATGTTTCTGCATGTGCAAATACGTAGATAATCTTGAATAACGTCTGACAATGATTAGTGATAAGCCGATAAACAATCGATACGTTTTATCTTTCAAATTCATTCTCAGAATCCTTTTCATATCTTTCAAACATACCAACAACCTATTTTCCTTGTCCAACAAAAACTTAGAGGCAATGCATTTACTATCAATTTCCTTCCTCATAAAAACCTGATAAACCGAATCAGTCTAATGAATATTTCAACAATCTCCAATGTAGACCGCCTCAATAATAACACAGTTGCTAGTTCCTCTTCAATTAAAATTGTCGATAGTACAGGGAAGTTGGAAGGAAGGAATTGTTCTCTAACATAAGTATACTAATGTAATAAAGCTGATGTGTTTGTTTGTTTAAACGCGCTAATCTCTGGAACTACCATCGGATTTGAAAAATTATTTTTGCATTTGATAACCCTATTCTTGAGGAAGGTTATAGTTTATTTAACATCACGCTACGACCCTTAGGGGCTAAGCAAAGTCAGAAAGAACGCAAAAATGAAGTAAGCAATGCGATGCGATGCGACATCACCAATCAAAAGGAGTTTACGGTAGCACAATAAGAAATAGTCAAAGAGAGAAAGAGTTTTATAAAAATGTGGCTATTATTTTAGTAACTGTGGTGTTTTAGTGCTCATACACACGAGCGACTTGCGTCTACGACACAATTGCAGCCGTATATAAACGCGTCGACTAGCTGCAGTCGCCTCTGTCGTAGACACTTACGAGATTTAAGGCTCGTACACACAGGGGCGACGCGACACGCGACACAAAGGCACCGCAAGTCGCGCAACGAGCGGTGCCTTTGTGTCGCGCGCGATTCGCGTCGCGCGTCGCGCCTGTTTGCAGGAGCCTTTATGACTTCCACGCGAAGTAAGTCGCAGGCAGAAGTTAGTTCTGTGTAATTATATTTTCCACATTAGTCGCCAGTCAAACGTGAAGACTGTCGTGATCGTGATGTCTAATATTAGACACGAAACAATATGCATGGTAAGTAGAAGATCACACCTTCACTTCACTGTCTCCTTACTTTGTAACTTTGTCATGTGTTTCTAAACTTGGAATGGCTAAGAATCCTATTGTGATTGAAATAATTATTGCTAATAATAATGCATGGTTAAAGGGTGGCAGGGACGTCGATGCGCAGCCTGTTATTGATTCAGTATATTATAATGATTTTGAAAACCGTGTTTAAAAAAAAAACAGTGGCACTCCGGGAGTGCCAACAGAAGTGAAAACAAAACACAAACAGAATACTTTGACATCACTCCCTGACATATCGGATATACATTAAAGGCTCGTACACACAGGCGCGACGCGACACGCGACACAAAGGCACCGCAAGTCGCGCAAGTGCCTTTGTGTCGCGCGCGATTCGCGTCGCGCGTCGCGCTTGTTTGCAGGAGCCTTAAAGCAGAGTACACCTCGTATATTCTTGGCTGTTGGTACTTATAGATCTTTAAAATGCAATTCAACATCATTCGTTGGAGTTAGACTAACTGAAACCTTACTTATAGACGAATTTTTGAAGTGAAACCTTAGGCGATTTGACAATTGTACGATAAATTTAGACTCGAGAGTAAATTTTCAAGGATGCGTCACGTTTAGGAACACTGCTGTTACATGAGAGTGAAGAAAGAACTCTCTGTCTCTCACACTAAATCTCTCTTAAAAAAGATGCACTCCTAGCACATAATATACGGTTCTGCACGCGTGATTGTTTTTTAAGGTTCCGTACCTCAAAAGGAAAAAACGGAACCCTTATAGGATCACTTTGTTGTCCGTCTGTCCGTCCGTCCGTCCGTCTGTCAAGACCCTTTTTCTCAGGAACGCGTGGAGGTATGAAGCTGAAATTTATATCAATTACTCAGGTCTACTGTCCCTTGAAGCTGTGAAAAAATCAAACTTCTAAGCCAACGCAATCAAAAGATACAGCCGTTTATGCCGCAAATTTTCGACACTTGCAAGGGAATCAAAACCTACAGGGTGCTTCCCGTGAACTCAGAATCTTGAAATTTGGTACGAAGCAACGTCTTATAGCATAGATAAAGGAAAAATTACGAAAACCATAAATTTTTAGTTACATCACATAATATATTTTTTTTTAATAATTTTAAACTTACTACCCATTTCCTCATAAACGCGTAGAGGTATTAAATTGAAATTCATACCAAATACTCAGGTCTATAATACCTTTAAGCTGTAACAAAATCAAACTTCTATGTCAACGCAATCAAAAGAAACAGCAATTTAAGCTGCATATTTTGAAACTCGCAAGTACTCGCAAGGGAATCAAAACCTAAAGGGTACTTCCAGTCGACCTAGAATCTTGAAATTTGGCATGAAGCAACGTTTTATAGCACACATAAAGGAAAAATTCCGAAAACCTTAAATTTTTAGTTACATTACAAAATATATATTTATTTTTTAATAAATATAAACTTATTACTTTTTTCCTCATGAACGCGTAGAGCTATCAAGTTGAAATTCATATCAAATACTTAGATCTAATTGCCTTTAACCCGTGAAAAAAAAAAAAGTCTTAAATTTATGCTCCTCCATCTTTCCCCATTGTAATGTTATGAATTTTTTTTTATATATAATTCTTTTGTTTTCTGTGTAATCCAAAGAGCATTTGCAATCAATCTTTGACGAAAAGAATCCTTTCAAAGATTCATATCAGCATATTCTGTAAAAATCTCACCGTGAAAACTTAGGTGAAGTGAGCGTGGAGTGAGCTGTCAATAGTGTCAATTCCTAGCAAAAACAAACTCACTTCACCTAAGTTTTCACGGTGAGGGCTGATTACGTTTTGATAATGTGTTTCGTAAAAATAGTAGTGTTCCTTTCCTAATGATCTTCTTTTCTTTTACGATCTAAGATGTTTATCACGAGGTAGCGTAATCAGCCTATAATGTTCTTACTGCTGGGATCCAGGCCTCCTTCCTGTGAGAGGGAGTGTTCCATAATCACTAGTGTGGGTTGGTGGATGTCGCAAGTCTTCGAATTCTTTGTTTTTTAGGACATGCCGGTTTCCTCACGATGTTTCCCTTCACCGTCATCGTCAATTATTTCGTCACCACTAAACGCCTGACTGGATTCGAACCTGCGACCTACACCTCGTAAGTCGCGGCCGTTACCACTGGGCCACCACAGCTCCATAAATTATCATGAGGTAAAATTCCCTAAATAAAAGATAAAACTGACGCAATCAATCCATAACTTCTCACATTGATATGACGTCACAAGACTCAATCATCTCACCAGATAATCATTGACACTAAAATCGCTGATAATAGACAATGATAGGACAAGGCCAGATAATATAAAGGAGAGGAATTTTGACAGTTGTGATAACATTTCTTCGAAAAAATAAAAGATAAGTGAATGGAATGCATTAATTCATAGTTACAGAAGTGAGGATAAGGACAATCCTCCCCTGTGGGTTCCCCGCATTGTCGAGGTGGGGAACCTACCACCAGTGACGATATTATCGTGGACGTTCACGTTCACGTCCATAACGTTATTTATCCATACTAATATTATGCGAAAGTGTGTCTGTCTGTCTGTATGTTACCTCTTCACGCTTAAACCGCTGAACCGATTTAAATGAAATTTGGTATAGAGATAGTTTGAGTCCCGGGAAAGGACATAGGATAGTTTTATCCCGATATTTTCACGGGATCGAAACTTACGCGTGTGAAACCGCGGGCGCTTTCCATATATTTTACTTCCCTGTTTTTTCGTGACACCCTGGACATAGACAGACGTCCATATAATATCTTCACGTCAGAAATTATAAAAGGGCACATTAAAATCATCACGAAAGAAGAACCTTATAAGCCAAAAACAATTTAACGTAACTATAGGAATGACAGTTGCAGATTATAAAGACTGGTCAGCAGCTAATGACAATTCAATACATGTGACTGACGTTTCAATCAAGGCTTGTCATCTTATCGTTTGATCATTTCTTGAGGTAGAACACGGACAGATTGCTAATTAATTCTACTTACTACTGTTTTGCATGGTCGATCGCATGCGCAACTACGGAAGGTAAATGTAAATCATTATGCATTAATTAATTGTATGGCGATAGTGGTCGTCATTGAATAAAAAGTGAAAATGGTAGTTTTTTAAGGTTACAAAGGGTGCCAACGGGACGTTATTACTAAGCCTCCGCTGTCCGTCCGTCTGTCTGCCAGCGGGCTGTATCTCATGAACCATAAAAGGTAGACAGTTGAAATATTCACAGAGTGTGATGATTGCCGCTCTAAATAATAAAAAATAAAATTAGACCTCTTTTAATTTTATACAGGAAACGTGTCTTAGGTATTCGGCGTTTTTTGCCTTGTGGTACAGATGCCAGCACATCAAGCTACCCGAAACTGTCAAATTTTCCCAATCAACTTTGAAACCTTATGCTTTAGCCATAAAGTTAAAAATCGATTAAAGCAATATGACAGATTGTAGTAACTTGATGTGCCTTCGTGTGCGAGTCCGACTCGCACTTGCCAGGTTTTTTTTTTAATAAATATTGTGTCGTGTCAGGAAGTAAAATATTTACAAGAAAATGTAAATTGTATTAGTAGATGTTTACGTTATTTGATACACCAAACAGAATTATCATTATTTTCATATCATAGCGTGTAGAAAGCGGTAGTATTCTAAATTATGAGAAAATAATAATTGATTTACCGACAAATAGTCATGCTCACGCGATTATTAGTTGTGTGATGCGCCCGCGCAGTCGCTCGGGAATTTTGTTCACAGATCATTAGAGTTATGATTTAACTGTCTGACACGGTTTTCAAGAAAATCTTGAATTTCCTCTTTTTCGATTATAGAATATTTGGGGCGCGAAGTGGATTTTTAGCATTTCTCAAGACTGTGATACTTGTTTACGATAATCTATAAAGATACATACTTATTGCTATACTACACATAATTATAGTTGTGTTCATTCATAAGTCTTATGAACGTTTATATTTTTATCTAAAAACTACATAATTATCGTCTTAGGATATGCAGTATAATTTGTAAAGAATCCATCAATTTACAAAACAAACCCTTTTAGCAGATATCCAATCTTCCAAACCCTCAAATGCTTCCAAAATGTCAAACAGTATTATTTTAACTAATCTACCAAACCCATTAGACATCGCTGTAGGTCTTACAGCGTCAACAGATTTCACGGTGATCGGTCCAACGATTGACACCCGAGGTGCGTCGGGACCTCGAGACACAATAGAAGACTATTTTACGAATGTCCTATTATCTCATAATACGGGTCGGGTTACGCCAGGTTAACTTCATAATAGTACGTCTTTAAGATGAATTGATTTGGATTAGGAATGCAGGCAGGGCGGGGCTTGACGCAGGACATTTGGGGACGTTGACGTCGAATTAGGAAACTGACGCGTTCTACATTACTGTTTGAGGAACGAGGAATAATGTCCTGTGAACTATATACATTGCTGTGCTTGACGATGAACAGTCTATCAAAGTACTTCATAATAATTCAATGAAAGTGAATCATTGGGATAGGTCGATGAAATGATTGAGGCCGGGCAATATAGTGGGCTTGATTATTCGAATTGTAATCCAAACACGACTGATAGATAGTCCGACTTGTAATAAAAGAAAGAAGTGTGTCAGTAAGTCTTTCTTCATAGCAGTAACAGTTGCAAAGGAAATTGGTAACTCGAACGTACATAGTCGGTTAGCTAACATCCTGCCAGAACCTGCACATGTTGATATTTTATTGTTAGTGACTTACATAACTGCCGAAGCTCGAGTTAATGTCATAAGTACAAGTCTATTGATAGACTTTGACATTTAGTTTAAAAGGACGAGATGCAACACTGTCGGCTGTTGGTTGGTTGAGTCACCTCAAACTAGATTAGCACATCAATTTTGCCTTATACTGCGACTGCCGTGTTTCTCTGACTGGGATCAGTGTTACCAACTTAGTGGATTTTCCACTAAAACTGGTGGTTTCGACCCCCCTTTTAGTGGCGAAATATTGCTTTTAGTGGCTGGTGGTTTTTCTTAGTGGTTTAGTAGAATTCAGTTTCAATTACTGAAAATGCTATCACTCAACCACTAAACCATTAAAATGTTACGAAATATATAATTTTTATTTCATTTAATTTTCAGGAGTATTTTCTTTTACTGTGTAGGTAAATTCCAATAAAAGTTATAAAACAAATCAGTACCAAAGAATCATATAAATGTGAAACCGACGATGATGCAGACAAAAATTCATCTAAAGAAGACGAATTTTAGAATATCACTTTTTTATAGTTGTTGTTTTTATTAAATAACTAGCTGACCCAGCCACGCGTTGCTGTGGCTAACGTTTTTGTCATATGATATTGTTGTAAACGATTATAAATGGATCTTTCAAGTTGGATCAAACTGCACACGGTGTACAAATTTGATTAAAATCGGATAAGTACATAGTTTAGGAGTCCATCGCGGACAAACATCGTGACACGTAATGTATATATGTATATTAAGATTTTTATGTTCCTCATTTTGACTTGTTCATTTACTAATAATATTGTATATTTATTTACTGATTTTAAATATTTTATTACGTAATAATAAAGAACATTTTTACTAATAAATAAGTTTAGTGGAAATTTTAGCGATTTTTGGAGTAGGGTCGATTTTTGTTAGTGGTTTTCTAAGTTGAATCTGGTGGAGAGCTAGTTTATCTGTTGGCAACACTGACTGGGATATTTGGTCTGCCCGTGGACACTCATTGTTTAGTACATGCAGTCGTGTTCAATCCTGTCTGGAATTCAACTTGCTCCGTGAGACATTCCTTTAACAAAAAAATCCCATTTATCCAAAATTAGTTCCACGCATTGTCAATGTCGTGCATTCCCGAGTTAGACATGCATTGGATAATACTTCAAAAAGTGTTATATCTTCTAAAGTTGGAGCTTCTTAAGAATGGCGCCCAATGGATAGATAACTATTAAAATGTTGGCGACCAAGACTTTTATGTCTCGTCAAAGCACAGACCGACCTTTTAGAACTCTTTGTCCAAGTAAAAAACTGTATGACCAACATTGGTATGCAATGGCGCCAATATTTTAATGAGTCTCTTAAATAACCGTTACTGGCTGGCTGGTTGGCTCCAATATTGGAACAAATAGGAGCAACTTTCTTTCTTTGTAATTAGTCATAACAAAATGCAAACTCAGGTATTTTTCATTACCATCCAGCATTCATATCTAGCCTGGAGAAAGTCATGTAATTAGAAAACGGTTTGATGAATAAGATGTAAACTTACGTCATTAAAATTAAATGATAAGTAGTAAAGTTGTCAGGAAATCAATTACGTCTAGCTAGCTCGTAATCTGTCAAATCAGTGACCATACAATTTCTTATTGGTCAGGAATTACATTGAACTCGATATGTGCTAATTAATTGGATTGTGCATCGACAAAAAAAAATACTTTATCACGTTATTAGGACCCCAGTTTTATGAGACAATTAACTTTTAGAATTCATTTTGTATACCTTTTGTACATGTTTTGGGGTCATAGAGAGGACAGAAGTTAGAACATGAGTTTTATAGTACCTACTATATGTAGATATTCAAGACATGGGGTTTTTAGTACCTACTAAATACATTCAACCAAGGCGTCCTAGGAAGTAAGAAACATTATACTTGTATGATGAAGGGAACCGTCTGCTGGACACATGTGGGAATTTCGATGGAAGCCGCCGATAAACAGTACTTAACATGAACTGAATCAATGGCCTGATTCATACAAATGAATACCTAGTCGAACTTGCATACATAGTGGTGGACATTACTGGGAAATATCAAACAGTATCCGATACTGTAGGCTTAAATTGATTCATTTTGAAATTGTCCGCAGTCTAATGAGTCGATCTCAACTTTGTTGAAGAGAGAAAGAAACAATGCATCAAATATTATAAAATAATCGTAAAATCACAGTTTCTATCATCACGAGTGAAGGTTAATCTTGCATTGTTAACAACAATGAAAATTCCAGATAAAAAGAGATTGTTGAATCTTTTCATGATTAATGGAGGATCAATATAACAATCACCGGACAATAGTCATCTCTCAAAAAAGTATGTAAAACAAATTATTCAACCTTTGTTCCCGACACATCTCAATAAGCATCAAGCGACCGTTAAAGGAGCATCCGAGAATTCGAACTATCAATTTAAAAACTAGAAAAAAAAAAACGAATAACTATTATTCATCTCTTGTCCAAAGACACCACCCCAAAAAGCTACAATGACATAGATAAAAGTGCAAAAGTAAACAAGAAAGTAAAGGCGTCATTAAAGCGACACAGTGGCGATAAAAAATTGAATCATGGTAGGGGACATCTGACGAAGGTCGGTAAAGCTAAAGCACCCGTGGGAATGATCGTATGATCACAGGCCATAGGGAATTTGCATCGACTAGAGCCCGTACTAGGAGTGCGTTTGACGATGAATAATATAACCATTGTTGTTCCCTAAAAGATGGAAATGAAACGGAAATATTTGCCATTGTTGTTATTGTTCGAAGTTATTTAGCGGTTAATGGCGAAACCGGTTTTTGAGTAACTCGGTTTATGATTAGACGAAAAGGTTGGATCAATTTCAATTTTTATCGCTTAGTGGTAATGAAGATATGGTTGCTTTTGCTTCTATGCATTTCAAGGTTATAGGTAATGTATCTGCATCAGAAGGCCAATAAAATGATTTCTATTTCCAAACGCACGCAATTGATTAAAATACTTAATATTAAGCAGCCAGCCTTCTGGGCACTTTTCCTGTTGACAGCGATGTGGACGAATTTTTCGACGCCCTGTAACTCTTTTTGATACTTGTAAATATTTTTATTTCTATTATAGAGTTAGTGTGTAAATTCTTTTAGCATTTGTTAAGTTAAGACAATAAAGTACATCATATTAAGTAATATTGAATGGTAATTGACCACTTTATTATTGCAAAATATATTTTTTACGCGTGTTTCACTCTAAAGAATTCATGAATTCATTCAAATTTCGGTTACTATTATCTTATTGCGGTCATAGTACCGCAAATGTATGAAAATAACCTTGAAATAATTTAATAAACATTGTTTGTAGGTTGTAGAATAAGCCATTGTTATTCATTTCAGATATAATCACGATGTGTTTCTTATATATCACTGAATGAACTCTCACTAATTTTTTACCTTATATTTTATAAGAAATTTCTTTTTTTACTTAATTCTTGATTAATTTTCCTGCTCTAAGATTTGGAGGATACATATGTAGAAGTGCAGCTGTTATAACAACAACAAGATGGCTTTTAAAATCATAGTTAGCTTTCGTTTACATTTCAGAAATACTTTCTTATTGTCCTCATCTTAACGTATTTATTTTTCTATAACTTTATCGTTTTTTCGGCTTCTCATCACATTAGCATAACCAAATATTTGTCCGTCATTAAAAATGTTGCCGACCAGTAATGATTGCAAACAGCGATAATAAGTGATTGCCAAACAATACAACAGTTCCACCGTATCTAAATGGTACAGAATGCACTATTAGGCTGGGGCCACACTGCTTCTATCGTCACGAAGCTTCGCGCTTCAACAAGATAGAAGTAGATGTCACTACTGTTTGACCAAGATAATTATTCCGAGTAAGATAATCTCGGGACTTTAAAAGAGAGTGTGACCTCTGAGTTTGTTACGGTGTTTCTTCTCAGAATAGTCGTATGTGAAAAACCAACCTCATCTAGTGTAAAAGTGTTTGTTAAAACAAATACACAGAATTTAAAAAAGTCCACGTAGTGAAAGATCGGACAGCATCTCAGTTATCGCACAGGTCACAGCCCACAGAAATATGAAACAACTAATGTGACCGTGTCACATTAGCTGTTTCATATTTCTTTCATTCTTATACTATGCGGTCATAGCACGATAACATTTTAGAGAGAAAAACTTAAAGCTTCGGCAGTCATTGTTTCGTGACAATCCGTGCCGATAGACGCAAGTGTAGCCTCATCTTTAGGCAAATAACGTCCCGTAGTTTTGTAACTATGAGTCGCAGGTAAATACGCGAGGTTTTGAAACGAGGCGTTAATCGGTATGCACTTCATTAGCTTACATATACGGAATAATGTGACAATTATACTGTACTGGTGATAAATATTTGTTCCTTTTGTTAATGCTTAGCTGCACAGAGCGTGGGCGATTTGTAATTTGTCGTAAATATTTTGTGACGTGACTTAATCATTATTGTTGTGAATAAACAATACAATAGCGATTTGCTTGAGGGTCCCCACTTCTGTAGTAAGATTTTTTTCCGATTGTCGCCAGAGCTATCTTACGGGGTAATTACGTGCCACACCATCAGTAGCAATGGCTTTCATTTTAACAGTTCAATAACATTCAATGCGTTGTTTACGTTGTTGAGCAAACAATTTTTCGAACACATGAAGCAATGGATTAGTAGTATTATCCTTCAAAATGATTCCGATTGGTATTGATAGTGTGTTACGCAATGAGGGTTTTCGTGAAAATTTACGACACCAGTTGGCACCACTGTGACAAGAGGTCTTCCAATATAAAATATATGATGACGTTCATCATTCGATTCATTCATTCGTTCACCATTCCGTCATGACTAAAGAAAATATAGGCTCTTTAACAGATGCCTGGACCTGACGTGCCAGTGCTGCCACCTAGCGAACGTCACTTCAGAAAACCCTCATTGGGTGCTGTTCTTTTGAGCATTTATTTCTGAAAACCAAGACTTCAGTTAAAACTAGTAAAAGTTCAATAGTTAAAAAAACATGGCAAAACAATGATTTCCATTTCGGTCTCCAAAATGATCCCAAGACATATGGTATACCAAGAGCGTTGCTAAAGGAGGTTATGTGAAATGCTAGTGTTCAAACATTGCAAGCAGATGGATTATTTTAAGAACCACATGAACAGTTCGCTCCACATGGAATGCGTCCCACGCAAATTGTTATAGTCTTGTTAGAGTCAACTGAGACAAATTAATTAATTTGTATTCACAATCGCTGGTCTGGTTAACTGACCTATGTGTGTTCGTGCAATAATTTCTGTAATCGTTGGCGATACACATGTATTTGAGTGGAGATACTTATGTTATCATGGTCCGTGTTTTAGATTGCTTATGTCTTCACATCCGTGTTTCGGGACTGGCCTAGTAGATGCTTCTCAAGATAACACGTTGCTCTTGACGTAATTCCTTGTCACATGGACTTAGACATGATCAAAGGGTAGGTATACGGTTGGTCCATTCCTACCCCGTAACAGAAATAATGACAGTACACAAAACAGTAGACCCATCACAGTAAATGATCAGATACGGCAGATCCAGTAGAACATGGCGGGACGAGTTGGGCAAAACAAACGACCAGTGGTCCTCTTTAGCCCTTGATCGAAAGAGCTGGAAGTCCTTTGCCCACCAGTGGGATGATGCAGGCTAGCAATAACAATAACAGTTGTCCTTGGCGAACCAAGACATACCAAGACATAAACTGTTTGCAATACCCGTTTAGATTTTCCAAGTGACACCAGTAGGTAGGCATCATAACTGGAAAATCGAACAAGGAAGATCTAAGATCTTTACCGATTGGTAAAGATCTTAGATCGTCTAGGTCCTAAGGAACTATGTTCAATGATAAATCTACTATCGACAATCGATTACGTGAGCAGCATTTATTATATACTTTTCATCAATCAACTAGGAATTAAAAGGTTTATCAATAGATCTTTGATTGCACAAGCTTTGGCTGCGACTTTGATCAAATCAAATCAAAATATTTTATTTCACATAAACCTACATGGGCACTTTAGGATTTTTGGTATTTTGCGTTTCTGGTATTTTGCATATCTGGTATATGGCGAATCCGGTTGCGAGTCTAGTAATTTGCGAATCTGGTATTTAGCGATTCTGGTATTAAGCTTCGGAGCCATCAGAAGCTAGGTGCACGGTTCCAATTGATCGTTTCCTATGAAGAAGAGCGGACAAGAAACTCTACGAGTAGACGTAGGGTTTCTTGCCGGGTTTCTTCAAATATAATTGGCTTTTTACAATGTTTTTAAATTACAGTGTTAACAGAACGGGAGATTAAGACGATGCTTCGTAGGATTAGTGGTTAAGCTTACCAGCTGACCTACATTCTATTTATACCTATGCTAATAATACAGCTAAAGTGTTTGGCTTGCTTTTTGAACGCGTTAATCTCTGGAACTACCAGTCGGATTAACTTTTGTTAATCCGACTGGTGGATATTTTTGAATTTGATAGCCCAATCTTGAGGAACGCTATAGGCTATTAAAAATAACGCAAGTACCTACCCTTCGAAGCCGAACAAAAAGAAAAATATCGATATTGAAAACAAAGAAATAGCGCGGGTAGGCGATGCGATGCGACGAGGTAGGTCGGGGGACAAGATATTTCACGTGGCCGAAGTTGCGGGCAGAAACTAGAATACACACAAAAGAGAACTATGATAGCCGTTACACACGTTGTGTTGCCAGAAAAGTTCTCACGCGATGTAGACATCGTCGAAAGACAAAAATTAATAACAAAATACTGTAAATTCATGCTTTTAAGGTTCAGTTGCAATATCTTCATCATTCACTATTATTACATGTAGATGGATTATGAAAGATACGGATTACGCAGCACAATTTAATACTTCCCCATTACGTAACAATTCTATTAAAACTTCTATAATTATTATCTAATGAAATCGCAGTTTAGAGTTCCGCTAGTTCGAGTAATTAAATGACTCCAATACACAAATAAAATTACTTTATGAGCATAGATATTTAGCAACGGCAATTAAAACTTCAGGGGTAATACAAAAGATAATCAAGAAGATAATAATGGATTGCGGAAGTTATTTCCTTTTTATGAAAGGAGTTTTATGTACAGTCAGCAACAAAAGTCGATTAACACTTTAGTTTTTTAATCTCAGTTATTGAGCAAAATATTTGTTCAAAATTGCATTGTACTTCTGCTGCAATTTTGAACAAATATTTTGCTCAATAACTGAGACTAAAAAAACTGAATGTTAATCGACTTTTGTTACTGACCGTACATTCTAAGTTTGTATTGTTTTTATTTCCGAGTTTTTATAGAAACACAATTTTGAAATAGCAATTGACCACTGACTAGTTAGTGTGTGTGTGTTAATTTATGTGTTATGTTCTATGGAACATAAAACTTATGTTAAAACTCACACACTACCTGATTGCAATAATTGTTTAAAAAATCTTTGATTCAATTATAGAGTATACTTATATAAGTTACTGCTGACGGTATGCCAGCTACTGTTCTTCATTAAAAATAGCGAAAACTTCTAAATACTCTTAATGTTAGAAACGAAAATTTAAAAAAAATCATCTCAATCGGTTGAGGATAACTGCTTTAAAATTCAGTTGCAAAACGTGACCCCAACATACATACATACAAACATTGCAAGTTAAATAAAAGCTTGTAAAAGCTAAGTATATTTTTATTTTCGTTTCGTCACCCAACTAATTATGTCCCAAAAAGAACTCTTAAACAGAGTCAAAACCGATTAGATTTATCGATGGTTCGAAATATTATGGACCTAGTAATAATCCAACACATCAGCAAGAATGCAGAAAGAGAGTTTTACGTTTGCCGGAAGATGGCAAATATTTGTGTCAAAACATTGCCAAACCCTACGTTTGCGTTTGAGTCATGCCATAAACAGGTAACAGTTGTTACTTTGTTACCCAACAGCCTCAGCATTGGTTCACCCTTATGATATTATCAACTATCAATATGTTATCTTGAATCTCTGATTCTGTGGAACTGTCGGATATTAGTTGTGGAGTGTAGGGCCGGTATACATCTCACGGCGGCAGGATAGTGTTCAGGTAAACCATGTTTGGTGAGGCATTAGATTTCTTGTTTGTATAAAAATATTTATGATTTTGTTATTTTATTCTAGCTGGGCAAATGTCCTATTTTCTTCTACATGATAAAAATCTTAAACTCATTTCTGACAGACAACTCACAGCTTAAACCGTTGGTTTTAGAAGCATACTATTTTGCATAAGAGTTCCTTTTGTAACGAAAGTGAGCACCAAGGAAGGATTTTTGAAAATTCTCCCCTAAAGGAGTTCAACGTAACATTTGAATTGTCATGGGTAATCACATAGGAAATGTCACTCCATCTAGCTTATTTTTCTTAATAATATGACATGTAAAAGTGATTCCTATATCCTATTTGCAGAATAAGCAATTCTATTTCAATTGAAGTTCGACATTTTGGCAAGGCCTCCCACAAGGTGTTCCGACGACCTTGTGAAGGCCGCAGGAACCCGTTGGATGCAAGAAGCACAGGACCGGTCGAAGTGGAGGTGCTTGGAGGAGGCCTATGTCCAGCAGTGGACGTCTTTCGGCTGGAATGATGATGATGATGGTTTTGCCAATGGGAATTTGATCATACCCGTAGGTCATTCGAGTGGTAATTTTGACATATAAAGCCGAAATACTTTCACGCTGTGGGCTTCTATTCATTTATTAGTAAACTTGTTTATGGTTTGCCATAATAAACTACTCCAATATCGAGCGGTAATCGAGAAGTGTATGTAACTGACCTTTTTAAATATCAGGCAAGTCATTTAACTTAGTCAGTCTGTGACATGCAATGTATAGACTAATATGCGATAACATTATGATAGCTCTTTTTAAAAGGAAGATAAACTGTGCCATCTTGAAAGGGTCGATTCTGTAAAAATCTCACCGTGAAAACTTAGGTGAAGTGAGATTGTTTGTGTTAGGTGTTTGAAAATAATCCAAACATACAGGATTTATTGCATTAGCAACATTTTTAATTTTTATTAATTATTAGTTTTTGTATACTGGCAACATATATATAAGAAAAACTGCCCTGTGCGCCATGAACTTTTGTGCTCTTGTTAATATTTAAACCTATTCTGGAAATACAGTTCTATTGCTAAAAATCAACCAGCATTTTATTGTACATGCTGGCTGTGGTCCTTCGACACCAGTGAAAAGTTGTGCAGTGTGTGATTCGCGTTTTTACGTTAACGTGGTTGGCCGGAGTTGGCGCCATAGCCATTGTTCGTGCTCGCCGTGCAAGTTTTTGCCAGAAATCTATAATTTCTCTGCAAAATTACACGAAGAATCGCGAGGACTGCTGCTTATTTCGCTGAATTAAAGTCATATTGTTGTGGATTGCAAATCTATAATTTTGCAGCTCATTGCGAACTTGAGCGTTCGTGGTCGCCGAGCAAGTTTCAGCGGGAAATCTATAATTTCTCAGCAAAATAAAGGAAGATTCGCGAAGATTTCTGTTTATTTCACGGAGACAAATTCGATTCAAGATTATTTCTCTTATGATAAAATTGCAAATCCATAATTTTGCATTTCATTCACATCTACCTTCCGTTAAAAATATCATTCGGACTTCGGAACGGGAAATCGTCGGTGTTGCGCGATAACGTTGGCAGCAGTGCGGAGCTGTCATCGAGACCACCTTTGGTGGTAAACAACAACATAACCTGTTAAGTTCGTCCGGTGTTTGCGGCATAATAGTGCGCGGATACGTAATTGCGAAGTGTATTTGTGCGTATTAAAGTAAATAAAAGTAAGTAAATGTTTTGAAAATTTAGATATTAACAAAAACAACATTGTAAAGACATTGGGTTTGAAATGTGATGTTTTAAATGATACCTTCACTTTTAGCTGTCCAATGATTAACAATGATGATACCAAGACCAAACGGTCTATTCTGAGTTTCATTGGCAAAATGTTTGACCCGTTAGGTCTCATAGGTCCTATTATAGTTGTAGCAAAGATTTTTATGCAAACATTATGGTCTATGAATTTAGATTGGGACAAAATATTGCCCCAAGAGCAACTCAATGTTTGGGATACATTTATAAAAAACTTAGTTTTAATGAATACAATTACTGTGCCAAGATGTGTAAGATCATGTCAGGTGGATATCATAGAATTGGTAGGATATGCTGATGCATCAATGAAAGCGTTTGGAAGCTGTCTTTACCTAAGAAATGTTAAAACTGATGGTTCAGTCTTTGTTAATTTATTGTGCTCTAAGTCCCGTGTTGCCCCATTAAGGAAAAACTTAACAATTCCAAGACTGGAATTAAATAGTGCTTTGCTTCTTTCGCAAATTGTGAGTAGAGTGTACAATATTTTAAAATGTAAATTCCCTAGTCTCACAGTTTACTTATACAGTGATTCTCAGATTGCACTGGCATGGATTAACTCTAAAAACTTAAAGTCAAACCCTTATGTGGCTAACAGGGTAAATCAAATAAAAACATTAACTTCAAACTTTCGGTGGTCTTATGTCAGCACGGCTAATAATCCTGCTGATTTACTATCAAGAGGTTGTGACCCACATAAATTAAAATCAAATGTGCTTTGGTGGCATGGTCCAAAGGAATTGTTAAGTAAGGACTTTGAACACTCAGTAAGCAAGGTTGAGTTCCCCATTCCTAATTTAGTTGAAACAGATATAGTAAATTCTATTTGTAAAGCTAGTGAACCTTCTAAAAAAAGTGAGCTAGTATTGAGTAACTTAATCGAAAAAATATCAGATT
Source organism: Luperina testacea (assembly GCA_927399505.1). NCBI lineage: Eukaryota > Metazoa > Arthropoda > Insecta > Lepidoptera > Noctuidae > Luperina > Luperina testacea. The sequence goes on from OV656774.1 coordinate 6,035,951, forward strand.
TGAATCGGCTTCAGCGAATTGTTGCCTATATATTGCGATTTATTAAAAATTGTTCCAAGAACACAAATAAAATGTATGGTTCTTTGACACCACAGGAGATTTATGATGCTTTATTGGTAATTATTCGTAGTGTTCAAAGACAACACTTTCCCAAAGAAATAGAGTGTCTTAAAAATAATTTACCCATCAAGTCAGGTTTATCAGGTTTACATCCTTTTCTGGATCAGGCTGGTGTTCTTAGAGTTGGTGGACGTCTTCAATGTGCCATGGACATGCCATATGATAAAAAGCACCCTGCAATAATTCCTAAATCTTGTAACTTCACAGATATCTTAGTTCGTAATGAACACCTGCGTTTGTTGCATGCAGGAGCTAAATTAGTGTTGAGTTCACTTTCACAACAATTTTGGCTTATCAGTGGCATACGTGAAGTTAAGAAGGTGGTAAACAGGTGCGTCAAGTGTTTCCGGTTAAAGGCTGCAGCTGCAAAGCAGCTTATGGGATCTCTCCCTCAAGAACGCATTTCGGCCGCTAGGCCATTCACTGTGACTGGGGTAGATTTCTGTGGACCATTTAATGTTAAATCCTCGAGGATCAGAAAACCATTAATCACAAAAGGTTATGTGGCACTTTTTGTGTGTTTTGCCACCAAGGCAATTCACATGGAGCTGGTCAGTGACCTCACAACTGAAGCCTTTTTGGCATGCCTGAAACGCTTCATTGCTCGTAGAGGAATGCCACAGAAAATTTTCTGTGACAATGCAAAGACATTTAAGGGTGCCGCAAATGAGTTAAATAAGCTATATGAATTGTTCAAATCAAAACTTCATATAGATTCTATAAACAATTATTGTACTCCTAATTTAATTAAGTTTAAGTTCATTCCTAGTTACTCTCCAGAGTTTGGAGGCTTATGGGAGGCAGGGGTTAAAAGTTTTAAATACCATTTTAAGAGAATTGTTGGAACCGTTGTCTTAACTTTTGAAGGTTTGTATACTGCTATCACAGAAATTGAAGCCGTGCTAAATTCAAGACCTCTCCTTCCCATGAGCTCGGATATTTCCAACTTTGGTTATTTAACGCCTGGCCATTTCCTCATAGGAACCTCTATGATGAGTTATCCTGAAAGCGATTTGTCTAATCATTCTATTAATAATTTAAAATTTTGGAATGTTTTATGTAAAATTAAACAAGATTTTTGGAATGTGTGGTCCAGGGATTATCTTACACAGCTTCAAAACAGGCCAAAATGGCACCATATCAATCCTAATTTAAAAGAAGGAGATCTAGTTGTTCTTCGCAGTGATAATACTGCTCCACTGACATGGCCCATGGCAAGGATTGTGAAGACAATATCTGGACCAGATGGTATTGTCAGAGTGGCAGAAATTAAACTGCCAAATAATAAAATATATGTTAGATCTTTAAGAAAACTATGTCCGTTGCCAATAAATTAAATATTCAAACACAATTTTATTCAAATTTAACTTTTCTTGATTATATGTAGTACAGCATTTGTCATGACATGGCCCCGGCCCAACTATGTTTGAAAATAATCCAAACATACAGGATTTATTGCATTAGCAACATTTTTAATTTTTATTAATTATTAGTTTTTGTATACTGGCAACATATATATAAGAAAAACTGCCCTGTGCGCCATGAACTTTTGTGCTCTTGTTAATATTTAAACCTATTCTGGAAATACAGTTCTATTGCTAAAAATCAACCAGCATTTTATTGTACATTAGGAATTGACACTATTGACAGCTCACTCCAAGCTCACTTCACCTAAGTTTTCACGGTGAGATGGTTACAGAATCGCACTGCTGTTTGTTCGTTCAGTTCGATAATGCAATCAATATTTTAGTTGCTAAAGTTTTTATTAAATACGAGGATTACTTAAATAAATAAGGATCAGACTAATAGCTTTGTAGTCATGTCATGTTAGTGTAACGGGTAGAAGAAAATAAATTAAAAGAAAATCGTTTCTCTAATTCAATAAAAACGCACATTCACCGAAGAGAAAACTTTCCTTACAACTTACTATAAAAATAATAAAAAAATAAAATCCATTTAATTCAGACTATTTAAATGTCCATATTTTGATAGATTTTTTTTTTTTTCAGGATTGGAAATCATCAAATGACCCCTCGCACTCTGGGTGGAGCGGAAGGGAGTGTCAAACTCTTACTAACTAAAACCTACCCGTGTTCCTTCCTTAGCCCTTTTGTTCCGAGCCAGCGGTAACCCTTTTCGGACAATCACGCTGACCCGGCAGGCTTCGGGCCCCTTCGGACCCCTTCGGATGCATTGCACATTATCCAACATTATCTTAAATCTATCTAAGTCATGAGGAGATCAAATAATGCGTTTAATTAGTTAACATAAACTGAAACTATGAAATAAACATTATCCTCCCCAAAAAACGGTAATTTCATAACCCCGAACAGAAGCAATGCATCAGTAACTTGTACTAACAAGGCAGTGACATGTAAACCGTCCCATGCAAGTGAAAGTCCCAGCTGACACACACTCATTCATCACACTGCAACAACAGTGTAGGAGTGTGGTACGACCACAAAGAAGTTGGGCGCAGAAGGCCTGATAAGTACGGTCAGGGAAATTAATCACCCTATGTAAATGTGCCGCGTTATTTATAGCCATTTCTCTCTCACATAGAGGGGGCCTGTGGCCGAGCTGTGGCAATGTTTTAGGCTGATTATGTGTAATCAATTCACACAACTGTCAAAGAATGAAAGTTGTGATTTGAATATACAGAAAAAAGTTGCTATGGAGGCAATGATGTATAAAACTATAGATACGTTGTCCGCACTCTAAAATGGCAACATGAAATGAAGCTAATTGGCCACATTGCGCTCAGTCACGCACCAACCTGTCGCGCGACGCGACGCGACGTATGTTTGTTTTTAATTTATATCGTATGTGAAAACCTGTGCAAAACATAAAGAAAATATGCCGTCGTGTGTTTTCAGAGGATGTAAAAATTATACCCCAAAAGTTAAAGACAAAAATGTGTCATTTCACGCGTAAGTTTACAAAACTAGATTATTTTATTTTATTTTGTACGACGCTGCGTCTAATGGCGGCCGGCGCATGAAGTGACTCTGATAGCTACGTCACTCATGCGCTCGACCAATGAGCATGTAATTTGACTATTACTTATCCTGTGACGTAACTGAAGATGTTTATTTATCTCCCTCTAGCAACAGACATCCCGCCGTACGGTGTCATATTTTCTTTCCCTTTCTTTACGCGTATAAGTAGTTATCTAGTATTTTCGCCGTTTTTAAGCGCCGAGATGTTGCTTGATAACGTGTCTATATATAATACGTCATTGTATGGAGGCAATTTTATAAACAATATGACCTTAGTTTCATTTTCAAGGAAAGGAATACCAGGGTAGAAACTACGCTTTTATGTAACTGATCCTTCCTCCTTGTTTTCGTTGTTGTTGTTTATTAACTAAAATATGTAATATTCTATTACCTACCGTCGTCGCGTCGTAGTAATAACAACCGCACGGGTTCGTTGATCAGGTTAAGCTATGCTTGCTGCGGTTGGTCTGTGGATACGATCTTCACTTATTCATGTATTCTCATACATGAATAAGTGAAGATCGTTACATACCAAGACCCCTCCGTGCCTCGGGAAGCACGTCCGTCCGTCCGTCAAAGATCCATGAATGGCAGCCGGGACCAACGTCCCGGCTGTCAATCGTGGATCTTTGACACGCCTTTGAGTCGTTATGGCCCGGGCCGTTAGAAGCCCGAAAGTCTGATACCCGTTATTACCAAGTGGTAACACCTAGTAACTGGGTCGTGCAGTTCAAATAGGCAGTCGCTCCGTACCGGTAAATACCAGTGCGGAGCGATGTAGCTAAATAGCTACATCCGGTTACACTGGAAGCCGACCCCTACATACTTTGGAAAAGGCTAAGTAAATGATGACGACAATAAAAAATATCTGCAATCGATTTTGTCCCTTGTTGGATATAGTTGACCTTCTGTATCTCATACCTATGATACATCTAACGTCCATCTGTCCATCCACAGCATTAGATTCTATTATTCTGTAAACGGTGCTGCAATACGGAACCGTTTACAATTGACTTTTGGTTATTTATGATGTTTGGGTAATTTTAGCGCTTTATTGCATAAACGGATGATTTTAATGCGTTTGCGCTGCAGTATTTTATATCTTTAGAGCATTTTACTCAATGTAATTTAAAAATAAAAGTTGGTTACGGAAATGAAAAAAAATTACGTTGATTGCCAATCTCACCAGGGATGATCCCGTAAAAATTATGTGGCAAATAATTTTATTCAATTTCCGTTCCATTTACAATTAATCTGGTGGATAGTTTGCAATAGTTATCTGGATAATTATCTACTGTGAAAAAGACGAGGTGGTGAAAATCGAGCGATTTAGGGGCTGTATTTTAAAATTTTGGTAATTAAAAACTACTGATTCCCAGCCTAGTTTGTATGTAAGTAAATAAACGATTTTTTATTTTGATTTCGAGGCCGTTCAAATACATACATAATATTTCAGTTATAACACTCCATTATTAATAATTATACTAACAATGCAATGTTTTTAAACCTATGCTATGTATAGGAAATAATTATCTAAGGGTCAGCGCAGACAGAGAGGAATAATCCCCGCGCGGTCTCGGGCATTTTCATTACGGATCGCGTATGCTCGAGCATATCTTCGAGGACGCTCGAGCATGTTTTGTCAGGTTCAAGCATTTATGCACTATATTGCAATAATTTTAAAGTCTATTTTCAAGTGCGTTAATAAAATCCTCTCCGCTGCGCTCCGTTCCGTCTGCGCTGAGCCTAAGTTAGTAAGTACAGTAAAGAGAAAATAAAAGTTTCATGATATACACGACAGCCCAAGAAGGAAGTAGCATGTGTCTGGCAGTGGCAGTGGACAGTAAAATCAAAATTAAGCAAAATCATTTAGCTACAAAAAAAGCCAAGCCCAAAGAGCTTTATGTCTATGTACCCAAGGCTTAGTTTGCTATTAAAAGCTCAAAAACCCTGAAAAATACAGCCATTGTGACCTCTGCGACATGGCGACAACGCCTACGATGCTGCGGAAGTGGTGAAGATTTAGGCCAACAAAATTTAAAACAGTAGTGCCTTCGGCAGGACGAAGAAGAATACGTATCGATATGACAGCCCAAGAAGGAAGTAGGATATGTCTGCAAGTGGCAATGAACAGTCAAAATCAATTAGCTACATAAACAAGGCAAGTCCAACAGAGCCGTATGTCTATCTACCCAAGGCTTGGTTTGCTATAAGAAGTAAATACTCGACAAGTAAGACCAATTCTAAGTATAATAACTGAATGAACGAGTATTTGAAAGTAAAAGCATGCGAGTTGACCCGCCAAGCCGCTAAGTTAACCGTTTGTAATTATCGACGCCATTCATGACACAAACGATGCGCCAGCGCATCCCATTACTCTCACTTTCTGCATTGTAGACACGAGAAGGTTTAGAAGGGATTTTGTAACTATGAGTTAGGTCGCATTGAATGATATAGATGCCACGAACGGCGCGAAGATGTAATAGCTATAGTGCGGCCGACGTGAAAATGCGTCCTTGACGCTTGTCAGTTTCATACAAACGAATACGTGCTATGCAAATTTGATCTTAATTAGCTACCAGAATTGTCGCACTGACAGGTGTTACGAACAGATTCGGCGGCCGGACTGTAATTCGGCTTTAGTTTAGATGCAGTCGAAATATGTATAATAAATCATCGTAATTTGTCAATGTGTTTGATTAATAAATTCGATATAAATCCGTCGATTAACAATCAAATAATCGAGAACAACAGGAGACTAAAGAGGCAATTGTCCACCAAAAGAACGACATCATATAAGAACGTTTCTACGTATCTGTATTTCCAGACTGGTCACCAATTGATCATTCCGCAATAAAGATACCTTATAAAGAATAAAAAAATTTAAAGCCTCAGGCAACACGTTAAATTATAACGAATAAGACAGGAGAGGGAGACCATTAAATAGAAAGTCAATAACTGGATATATCATTCGCTAACAAAAAAAAAAAAACACTGGCACTCCGGTAGTGCCGACAGAAGTGAAAACTTGAACAATTACGAGTGTATTTTGTGAATCGTCTTATAAACAAAACACGCGTGTTAAGGTGACGTTTTACGTCTTACGAATTTTCGATCAGGGTCATGTGACCTGACGCGAGTTTAGAAGTTTTTACCCATTCCAAAAAAAGTACACAGCGCCGCTAAAGAAGTTTTCACTTCAAAAAACCCATAGGAAATGTGATAGATGAGGTGTGCTCCCATAATGGGCTTATCCATCAAGATCGCAGTTAACAGACATTTTTCAATTGAATCCAAGTATGCCATTTGTGGAAATGGCAATTTCTACACAATTTATCAATTGGGTTTGCAACGGTGCAGGAAACCCACTCGGTAAGTAAGGAGTAGGTCGGTAATGACGCGTAGCTGTGATCGTAGACAATAATATTAAAGCCGCAGAGTAGGTTTAGATCTAGAGTTTGTGTCTTTATCGTGAGACTAGGTGCGCCCCGCGGTTTCACCCGCATAAGTGTCGATCCCGTGGGAATATCGGGATAAAAAGTAGCCTATTATGTTAATCCAGGGTGTCAACTACCTCGATACAAAATTTTATTAAAATTGGTCGAGCCGTTTGAGCGCGAAGAAGTAAAAACATATAAACACACACAGACACACTCACAAACATACGCGACATTACATGCGACACAAACGGACACGAACGGTGCCTTTGTGTCGCGCGCGATTATATCGCGTCTCGCGCCTGTTTGAAGGAGCCTTAATACGATACCACTTGGTAAGTCTGGTTGCCAGACTTTCGGGCTTCTGACAACCCGTAACGACTGTCAAAGATCCACGAATATCAGCCGGGACCAACGGTTTAACGTGTTTTCCGAGGCACGGAGGGGTATTGGTATGTAAATATGGTCACCCATCCACGAATCTACCTCGGCAAGCGTAGCTTAACCTGATCGATCTACCAGTGCGGCTGTTATTACTTAGCCACGAGCTATTTTCAGACGCCAGCACTAAAAGCTACCCGAAACTGTCAAATTTTGAACCTTATGATTTAGCAATAAAGTTGAAAATCTATTAAAGAAATTTGACGGTTGTGTAACTTGATGTGTTGGCGTCTGTCCCTTCTCAATAGTCTGTGTCTCGTCTAAGCAGTCTGTGGTCTATGCGGGCCACCACGATTGTTTGCGGTGCGCTTTGTTTGCCACCACTCCGCGTCGTGACGGGCTTGTTCGTGAAAAAGCTGCACTTTCACGAATTGCGATAGGGCTGCGAATTATCTAGAGGTGTCGATACGTTTGTATTTAATCGATTTAAAGTCGTTTATTGATAAACTGATGGTCGTGTTCTACGGTTAATTTCTTACGTAGCTAGGTACTTTGTATTTCTATTCATATATTTTTTGTACTTATTAGATTTGCTGCTGGCCTTCGAAGGCAGTCCGGCATTAATTTCCTGATTTGTATGATGTTAGTAAATTAGTGTATGTTGTGATTTTGATCCTATTATCACGGGCGGCAACTTTAATCTTTTAATTCGATTATCGCCTCAATAATTGAATTAGTTTATTTCCGATCACGATTCATTACCACTGTATAAAATCGATTTTCAAATCGATTAATCAAACGATTCGATTTCGGGTGAGTACTATAGCAGCCCTATTCCATAGCTAATTGCTACCTCAGCTGGTATTGTTCTTGTTATTATTTCGTTTTTACGCAACTGCGATTACAATCGCGACTGTTAACGTGGTTACACAATGATAGTCGCAAGTCGCGTTGCTACTTTTTTCGACCATGCGAATGAGTTTTCATTGATTCTCTAATTACGTCTAACAACGTACGTTGTACAATGGATCTCATTACGTTTTTAACGTGTGTTTTAGTGGCTATATGAATTGTCTCTTGTGTGAATTTTCTTGAGTAAATCAATTAGCTAAATATGATGAATGACTTTCGTTTTTACTGAAGAAAGGTCGCATAATGAACTCTTGGAAAAGGAAAACCTTATTTATTAATTTAACCACACAAAGAAAAGAACAGAAAAATACGTGCAAAGGTGATGCTTATTTCTAAAGAATACTCTTCCAGTAGAAGAACCTTTAAAGGCTCTTTCAAACAGGCGCGACACGCGATAAAATCGCGCGCGACACAAAGGCACCGCAAGTCGCCCAACAAGCGGTGCCTTTGTGTCGCGCGCGATTCGCGTCGCGCGTAGCGCCTGTTTGCAGGAGCCTTAAAACGATCCCAAAATTGTAATTCCATTTCCGAAAGTTAAAATTAGAAATTCGAACGTGTTCCAAACATTTAAATTTTTATCGTTATCAAAAGCAAAACTGGTTCACAACCATACCTGGTGACCCACAAACAAAAATTATCGCTATTTACCTCTAGGAAGTACACACACAAGTTAACTAGGCAAACCTTTTTAAATGTCAGTATTATCTAACTATGTTGTATCGTCTAATTCATTAACTGATGTTTGTATGTTAACTGCCATCATTTCATGCCTATTAAGATTTGTAAATTAGTTATGTTACTGTATCTAATTACGTGGTATTTGTACATTTATCTTGTATATGACCCGATTACTTAGTGTAGCAGACTTTCCCTTGGAGATGATGCTTCATTGGGTTCGGACACGCTTGGTATGGCTCCTTGAGCGTGTAATAGATGACTGATTTACATTAAATGTATGGTAATGTGTCTTTGTGTTGTATAGATGCTATTGATATAAGTCATGTGTAGCATTTGCTTGTTTTTTGTTATTCTTCATAATTATTTGCTTCGTTGCGTCTCTAGGTTCTAGAACATTAATATTATGCGATACGAAACACAAACACTTTAAGCAGAATTGTACCATTCATTACATAGTAAAAGGAGTGATGCTGAATTATACTGCACCCACTCGTACATCAGCGGGATTGTCCGAAAGGGTTACCGCTGCCCCGGAACATAAAGGGTTAAGGAAGGAACACGGGTGGGTTTTAGTCAGTAAGAGTCTGACACTCCCTTCCGCTCCACCCAGAGTGGGAGGGGTCATTTGATGACTTCCCATCCTGAAAAAAAAAATAAAAATTACCCGCTCGTACATCATCATCTGCCTAGCCTTGCTTCCAGGCTTACCGGATGCAGCTGAATACCAGTATTTTACAGGGAACGACTGCCAATCTGACCTCCACAACTCAGTTACTGGGTGGCACGACACCTGCGAACATGCACGTACTTACGTACAGACACCAGCACATCAACCTACTACAATCTGTCAAATTTGTTTAATAAATTTTCAACTTTATCTATTTTATTTTTTATTTTTATTTTATTTTACTATTTATGTACACACATATATAAACAGATACGAAATAGTCAGAACAGAAAAATAGGTACAAAGGTGATGCTTATTTCATAAGAAATCTCTTCCAGCATACCTGCAATAGGACAATAAATAGAGAGATGTAGACAGCGTGTGAAAGAGTAAAGGAGACAAAAAATAATACATACAATCTAATCTAAAAACAAATCACTTAATAAAACTAAACAAATATTATAAGAATATACTTACATAAATACAAATAAACATACATACTTCTATAATAAATATCACTAGAATGTTAATAAATATTAAAACGTAATCAGAAAAACAATAATAAATACATACACAACTATGATAAAGTGGAAAGATAGTGTTCTTTTACTCTTCTCTTAAAAACTGCAACAGTTTGGCAGTCCCTAATTTCAGGCGGTAGTGCATTCCACAGCCGCACCGCGTGCACTGTGAAGGAGTAGGAGTAGAAGTTGGTGGAGTGGGGAGGGGACTTGAGAAGGTTTTTAAGATGTGACCTGCAAGGCGCATCTGCAGGGCGGGCGTAGGAAAAACGCTCCCGCAGATAGGATGGAGTTTTAGGATTGTGAAGGAGATTGAATAGCAGACACAATATCCGAGAGTTCCTGCGAAGTCGAATGGGGAGCCACTTGAGTATCTTGCGAAAGTTGGAGACGTGATCATACTTTTTAAGATTAAAAACAAAGCGGATACAGATATTTTGCAAACGCTCAAGTTTATTTAAAAGCTCCTCTGTGGCATCCAAATAACAAGCATCGGCGTAATCAATAATGGGCTGAATGAGGGTTTGAGCAAGAGAGATTTTGGTGTTCAAGGGCAAGAAGCCCTGGAGACATTTCAACGAATGGAACGTGTAGTGCACTTTGCGACTGACTTGTGCTACATGAGCAGTCCACGACAAGTAAGAGTCCATGGTTACCCCCAGGTTTTTAACCGTATGAGCGTATTCAATCTGAACTCCATTCAAACAGAGTGGAGACAGCGACGCAATATCGAGCCTGTTCCGCATATACCTGCTGCCGATAATAATGGCCTGGGATTTCCTAGGGTTGATTTGCAGTCCAAATGACTGCGACCACTCACTAATCAAATCCAGGTCACTGTTCATGGCAGCAACAGCGGCTTCCGCATCTTCCCCTAAGAAATTATTGTAAAGCTGCAGGTCGTCGGCATAGAGATGGAAGTAGGAAGAGATGACACTGGTGATAGAGTTAATAAAAATAGAAAAGAGAAGAGGAGAGAGAACACCACCCTGAGGCACACCCGCGGTAAGAGAGCACCAGTCAGAAGACGACTCATCGAGACGGACCCGCTGCGAGCGGCCATTAAGATAGGAGTTAAACCAACCAATAGTAGAAGAGGAGAAATTTAGAGATTTAAGGATCCCTAGAAGGATATCGAAATCGACAGAGTTAAAGGCACTGCTAAAGTCAAGAAGTAGAAGTAAAGTAAGAGATTTGTGGTCCATAGCCCAGCGGATGTCATCAGTAACCTTCAACAGAGCCGTCACTGTGCTATGACCAGTTCGAAAACCAGACTGAAAAGGACTAAGGAGGTCATTTGCAGATAAAAATACAGAAAGTTGTTGGTGAACAATATGCTCAAGAACTTTAGAAAGAAATGGGAGGATAGAAATGGGACGGAAATCGGTGGGAGAGACCGGCTTAGGAATTTTGGGTAAGGGGATGATATGAGCTTGTTTCCAGGCCTCAGGAACAGTAGAAGAAAACAATGAGAAATTAAAAATGTGGGTCAAAACGGGAAGTAGTGTAGAGAGGATAGGAGAAATCATTCTTGAACAAATATTATCATTACCAACTGCAGTAGAGGAGATAGCACAAATAGATTTTTTGACCTCACTTTCATTCACTGGACTCAATTCAAAAGAAGAACACTGCGGCATTGGCAAACCAGAAAGTTTATTTAACGTTACTGATCTGACGTGCGGATCAATAGTAACAGGGGGATGTGAGAAATGTTTGTTAAGAGCACACACGTCAATGCCATTACTAGAAGCGACCGGAGACTTACCAATGCCGACAGTTTTAAGAAACTTCCAGACTTCAGAAGAGTTACGATTGTCGAGAGAATTATGGAAGTAGCGTCTCTTTGCATCTCTACACATACGCCTACAGCGATTACGCAGCACCTTATACGCATTCAAGTTACGCTCGGAAGGACAGCGTTTCAACCTTCTTTTGGCTCTGTCCCTACTTGCCATCGCATCCTTAATAGTAGGAGTAAGCCAAGGAGCCGGAACATATTTTACTTTGACTCGACGGATAGGGGCATGCCGGTCAAATAAATTGAGTAAATTGCTGTTAAAAATATGATTTATCGCTAAAGCATAAGGTTCAAAATTGGTTGGGAAAATTTGTCAGTTTCGGGTAGGTTGACGTGATGGCGTCTGTACATACAAATATTTACGCAATTCGTCATTTCAAATGTTAATTGTCTTTTTTATTTTTTTTATTATGCTTGCCAGACTTCCGTCTGAAGTCCCGCCAAAATGGAAACAAATTACATCACTTGAAACGAATAAAATTTGCATGACGCATAAAAACTCCTTGTTCAGCTCCTGGACTATAAATGGGCTTATGTGCTCGTTTTAACAGCTACGATGCACCTACACAAGGATTGATAAATGGTAATAACGTTTCCGCGTAGAAATCGTTGCTAGACAAATGTCTAGCAAAGATTTCTACACGGAAACATTTTTTAAACCTACACATTTGTTCAAAAATATTTCAAGGACATAATGATGGAGGGATTACTCTTGCGGGTTTCAAAATATTGTACAGACGCTAGCACATCAAGCTACTACAATCGACTCCACTCTATCGCTACAACATAAGGTTCAAGGTTGATTGGGAAAATTTTACAGTTTCGGGTAGCTTGATGTGCTGGCATGAGAAAAAAAAAACAGTAAATTACACAAAAATTTACATTTGTAGCAAAACTGAAAATTATTTTTTAATCTTATAGCTCTGTCGCAGCCAACTGGTTTAATTAGCCTTTGAACTAAATGGGCGGCGGCCGTTCAACTAACGGCCTGAATGATATTCAATTATAGTTTAGGTTGGAACTGGAACCTATAATAATAATACACCATTTATTTTCAGGTAACAAAGACCCATAGATACATACCTTAACCTAAGTATACATAATAATATAGTAACAATTTAGTTAGTAGGTAAATAAAACTTAATAACTATGTTAGTATCACTTGGTTGCACTTGTCCGCGAAAATGAGCAACGCACGCGCGAGCCGTATTGGTCGCAGTAACTTAGCCAGGGCACCTCGACCAAATGGGTTTGGTTGGGTTAGAACTGTGAACAACCGCGTGCGACCCGAGAGAGCGAAGCGAGGCGAGCACTACTTCCAAAGGCCAGGCGGTTAACTAAACGGCTAATTTAACCAGTTGGCTGCGACAGCTCTATCTTATCTATAACACAAGGAAGTAAAATGTATGGAATATATGAAGACGCTTTTAGAGTTCCGTCCACGATAAAACGTTATAACTTGCACATAATTATTTCCAAAAATTCTATGGACGTGAACGTCAACGTTAATATCGTCGCGTTAGAAATTATGAAAGCGCACATTGGCTATATCAAGTTATTAAATTATCACAGAGCAGTGGGCACTGTGATCCTAACTAATAGGTATTATAAATGCGAAAGTAAGTTTGTTTGTTATCCTTTTCACGCCTAAACCACTGAACCGATCAACCTGAAATTTTGCATACACGTTGTCAGGTGTACAGAAACGGACATAGGGTACATATCATCTCGAAAATGGTGCTGTTCCCGAGGAAAACAACAATAACACTATTATGATAATAGATGGCGCCACGTGGCTTTCGAACGGGATTGTCACTTATGCGGGTAAAACCGCGGTGCGCTACTAGTAATTTAATAAATTGATGATAACTGAAAACGACCTTCTTACTTATTGCTAAAAGCTATGAGACCAATATAATCAGCCTATGATGTTCCCACTTCTGGGAAACAGGCCTCCTCTCAGTGAGAGGGAGTCGGCTGTAATCCACCACGCGGGCCCAGTGCGGTTTGGTAGATGTCACAAATGTTTTTTTTTTTATTTGAAATGGGTTCGCTCTTGACTAGTCGAATTTTTGGTCCTGGAAAATGCCGGTTTCCTCACGATGTTTTCCTTCACCGTTTTGAGAGCAGTAGTGATGAAATAATTTACACAAAGTAAAGCCCCTGTCAGGGTTAGAAACTCAGCGGGATTGTCCGAAAGGGTTACCGCTGACCCGGAACATAAAGGGCTAAGGAAGGAACACGGGTGGGTTTTAGTCAGTAAGAGTCTGACACTCCCTTCCGCTCCACCCAGAGCGGGGGGGTCATTGGATGATTTCCCATACTCAAAAAAAAAAGGGTTTTAAACTACGACCTACATCTCGTAAGTCGCGGCTGTTACCACTGGGTCAACACTGCTTAACGAATGAGAACAACGAAGAACTGAGATCACATTCACAGAAATCCCAATTAAAGATTTTCCAAGAACATCAACGTGACTTCTATATCTATACTTAGGTACAGACGCCAGCACATCAAGCTACTACAATCTGTCAAATTTCTTTAATAGATTTTCGACTTTATCGCTAAAGCATAAGGTTCAAAGTTCATTGGGAAAATTTGACAGTTTCGGGTAGCTTGATGTGCTGGCGTCTGTACATACTAAAAAATGGAGTCGCTTTTCGTATCTGTCTGTGTGACCACGTTGTTCTTCTAAACTACGCAACGGAATTTGATGCAGTTTCACTGTCATTTAGAGAATTTATTCCGGAAGCCTTATAAGCATCATCATCTGCCTAGCCTTTTCCCAATTATGTTGGGGTCGGCTTCCAGTCTAACCGCATGCAGCTGAATACCAGTATTCTTCATGGAGCGACAGCCTTAACGACTGTCAAAGATCCACGAACGACAGCCGGGACCAACACCTTAACGTGCTTTCTGAGGCACGGAAGGGTCTTGGTATGTAAAGATGGTCACCCATCCACAGACCAAACGCGGCAAGCGTTGCTTAACCTGATCGATCGACCCATGCGGCTGTTATTACCTTGCCAAAAGCCCCTCCTGAAAGTTTATAAGCATAATAGATAAATATTAAACTCAGGCCCCCAAGATAGCTTGCTTGGGGACCGCTGTTCAAATAACTATGTATGTCAATTTTATTCTAGTTACAGTAAGCATATATTATAATCTCAAACCTTTAAGGCTCCTACAAACAGGCGCGACACGCGATATAATCGCGCGCGACACAAAGGTACCGCTCGTTGCGCGACTTGCGGTGCCTTTGTGTCTCGTGTCGTGTCGCGCCTGTTTGAAGGAACCTTTATGTATTATATTACGAACAGTTTATAAATATTTATTGAAAACTAAGTCTAATAATTTAATATTACAATGTCATAAATATATATACATATATACGAGTATATATTACATATAAATATTATAATTATTTTTAAACATTTTTGTAACAATGGGCCAAATTAATTTTTCTTATTCTTTTCTTACAATTAATAAATAAATTTCGATTTTCCGTCATGTCGTATATAAACCATAATTATGAAACAAAAGCGGGTCACTAGTGTATAATAAACCATTCTCTTTCACAAAAAACTCGTCACCAATTCCTGTAAACAGCTCGTGTTCCTGATGAGTCGTAATGAGTAATCAGGAGGCGCCTGCTGCTCCATCGACTGTCGCAAAGATTAATTTACGTCTGCCCGACCTCTTGAGTCACTGCCTTGAACATATTATTCTTTCTTAAATTAGGCTGGTTGAGCCGTGACTCAAATTATAAGTCATTATTTGTTCCGTCTCACTGGCTTTCTGCATGATGCAATTGGGTAAACGGGAATGTGTATTTTTAGCGTTTACGGAGGTTGATTTCAGCTGACCGATCCATACAAATACTTTTCTAATTATCTTGATAAAAAGTCAATACGACGTCGTCTGCACCTATCCCAAAATTGGGCAAAAGTTTGCTTCTGACTACCAATAACGACTGCCAAAGATCCACGAATGACAGCCGGGACCAACAGCTTAAGCTTAGGTATGTAAAGATGGTCACCCATCCACAGACAAACCGCGGCAAGAGTAGCTTAACCTGATCTATCGACCTGTGCGGCTGTTATTATATAGCCACAAAGTATGTAGCTCAAAAGACTCTGATTTTTTTTATATTGTCATTTCTAGTACCTACCATAACGAACTTTTACTCACAAAAAGCGTTAAGGTTCCTTCAAACAGGCGCGACATGCGATAAAATCGCGCGCGACACAAAGGCCCCGCAAGTCGCCTTTGTCGCGCGCGATTATATCGCGTGTCGGGACTGTTTGTAGGAGCCTTTAGTATGGAATAAGAATCGAGATTTTCCACCTAATAAATCGCAGATTTTTTTGCGATTAATCGCAGCTATTTTAATTGTCTTAAAACAGCTGCGTCTAGTTGCATCAGTAGTTAGTCAATCGTTCTACGGTATTTGTGTGCAAGTAGATATAATGTTACTAAATTTCATTGGAATGAAGTTTATGTGAATGTATTCTGAAATGGATTGCGATGCGTGATTGTGTTGTAACGAATTTGTTTTAATTATTCAGGGTGGCAGGGAAACCGAAGCGGAACAAACCTGCTCAGTAGGTACAGACGCCAGCACATCAAGCTACTACAATCTGTCAAATTTCTTTAATAGATTTACAAATTTATAGCTAAAGCATAAGGTTATAAGTTGATTGGGAAAATTTAACAGTTTCGGATAGCTTGATGTGCTGGCGTCTGTAGATCAAAGTCAAAGTCAAAGTCAAAGCATTTATTTCAAATAGGCACATAAAAGGCACTTTTGAACGTCAGAAATTACAAAAAATAGAATTGATTCTAGTCGCCCATTCCAAAAGGAGTTTTCGTATGGAAACGAACGGGCAAGAAACTCCACGTTACTCTTTTAAAATATTTTACAAAATTTTGCATACATTAATTATATAATAATAATAATATGTGAACACGATGCACCTAAAATAAAATTACTATACCACAATAGGTAAAAGACATAAAAATGAAACCATGACATATAAATTAATTATCTGATAGATACATGGTGCTCACATATTTACAAACAAGATGATTCTGAGCCCCAAGCGTTGAAATTTTTTGTTGGTTATTTACTCGTATTTTTAAATTAGTCGTTCCATACATTTTGATCGCGTAGCTAATTGCATTTTCCTATGAAACAGCAGATTTTTTTGAAGTGAAAACTTCTTTAGGCGGGATGGGTTTTTTTGAGATGGGAAAAACCATTGAACTCGCGCCACTGTTACCGTAAGCGACACCGCGCGTGTTTTGTTTATAAGACGATTCAAAAAATACCCGCTTCGGATGTGTTCGGCTGTCCTCGGGATGTACTCGGTTTTAATGTATATCCGATATGTCAGTGAGTGATGGGAAAGTAGGTATTCTGTTTGTGTTTTGTTTTCACTTCTGTCGACACTCCCGGAGTGCCACTGATTTTTTTTTGATGAAGTGAGCTTGAAGTGAACTGGCATTCGACCTGATGGCAGATTGACAGCTCACTTCACCTAAGTATTCGCGGTACGACTTTAATATTACGTCATCTAAGACGTACCTATTCACTGAAACCCTTCGATGACTATCTTGAGCACATGGTCAAGGGCACCACGCCTTTGGGATCTCAAGAAAGACTGCCCCTCATCATCGTGAGCAACAGCACGTACAAAATGGAAGCCTACCTCAACACTGTTTACCAAGACTCGTTTCATTGAACACCCATATTGAAACCTCACTAACCTTGACTTGTACAGGATGATATTTTTTATCGGTTCCAAATTTTTACAGGGTGTTCTACCTATCAATATGAACAACATTCACTTTGGGACCAACTCTGAAATCACGAAAAAAGAATCAGCTGTTTCATATATTTTGGTCAAGCAGGTACCTAATTGAACTTTTGTATGAAACAGCTGATTATTTTTTCGTGATTTCAGAGTTGTTCCCATAGTGAAAGTTGTTCATATTCATGGGTAGAAAACTCCGTAAAAATTTGGAACCGGTAAAAAAATCACCTGTATATTCAAGCTACATATTTGATAACAAATCAAGCATTAACTACATAACCCTACTTAAACTGCCGTTATACGTATTAAACCATTAAAGAATCTTCGGACTTTAATCTATAATGGGTTTGATGCGGCATGAAAGCTGCTCTACCATGACCTTACTTAACTATTTATCTGGTATCTTTATAATTCCTTATTTCTTAACAGTTTTACTAATTAGCTACAAATGTTTAACGTGGCTCACAATCATCGCTTCAATTAAGGTTCAGGGACATTGATAGATAACGTTGGGGATTGGTAGTATGAATGTCTTTGTAACCTAAATAACTATTGCTTCGCTGTCATGCTTCCATTGCTTGCTATCGCTTAAGGATATAAGTATCCTTTAGTTTGCTGCAATGGTTCCTTCCTTTCAATCTTATTTTTATAGTGGAAGTCCTGTTAAAAACATGGAAGTAGTTTCAGCACATTCGGTGGGCAGTTCTGGTGAACGAACGCGTTCCCCATCGAGCCTCATGTTGTGATATCTATGCTTTTGGGCACTTTCGGAGCAATTGTGAATAACTTAGAGGAGCTACACAGCATGAATTCTCTTAATCTACTCGAATCTCGATAGAATGGAATAGAATAGAATACTCTTTATTATGTACACCATATAAATCGATCGATCCCGGATAGAGATGATGAACGCTTCCTTTTCCTTTCTTATCTCCAAATTCAAATTCTATCTTCAAAGTGATACAGAACCAATTAATATGTCGTCGACCTATCACTCAAGATAAGGGTAAAAGTAAATAAAATAATCAAACATCCGTTTCCGAGTAGCATTGCACTCAACATAAAATAATATTATGAGTAATTTATGACGTGTAATAATAAAATTTATTATATTTTCTTGTAACAGATTAATGGGAGAAAGCTACTCTTTTATAGTTATTGAGAAATTAATAGCCGGTATTTTTATCTGTGATTTTAAAAGAACAGGCGAGTTAATGGAAGAATGATATTAAATTTGACGTGCGGTCCTCGTATAAGGACGAGAATAGACAGCGCCTTGTATAGGGATGTGTTATGGGAATGTCAGATGTCATACAAGAGATGAATCAAGGAGTTGTTGTTAAAATAATAATGTTCATATTGCGATGGTTTGCACAAATTGTTTATTTGCTTTTTCTTTTGCTGACAGCAACACACCCACATTGTTCACTTCCATATTTCTATATTCTCAAAAATAACTTCCTGATATGGTCCTAGTGACCATATCAGGAGGTTATTTTTGAGTTACCTACCTTATTTAACTCTTCTATTTCTTCTTCATGTCGCTGGCACGACTGTACTTCCAATTTCGTTGGCACAAAACTTCGACACTTCCACGGCGTCATCGGTGGCAGTGTAAAGATTACTTTGACTACATTTGACTATATGTTTTGGGACACAGAGGACAGGATAGGAGGCGACATAGCTCCACATCCATTTTACTAAAAACCATTGTCTTACACTTACAGTAAAGGAAATAGTGTGAGCAAAACCTCGTTGGTCTGAAAAAACCAACACTCAGTGAGCTACTGTGGTGACCACAGAGCAAGGAGAAGCTTCAGTGGTCGCTGTTGGCGCGCGCCAATTCCAAACCCTGTGGTGGTGACTAAGGCTGGGGTTTATCTGACCACACACCGACCACGACCGACGACGTGTAGATGTCAGGGACGAGAGCCGAATGTTATGGTCGTAAATAAACGGACGCAGTCTCGCCCATACATCGCCCGCGACCGCCAGATGCCATGGCGGCAACGAACGTTTTGGCAACCGGTGGCGTGTCGGTCATCCGTCGTGACGTCACCGCACGCTCGGTAACGTGTGACGTTCTAAAAAGAACGTAGCCTAATAACCGTTCCATATCTACAGTATGTTAACTAACAGAGGGCGTTCCCGTTAACCCGCAATAGTATAGCATCCATACATGCTAAAAAAAATATTACCATTCGAAAATAAAATGTTTTTTTTTTTTTTTTATATTAAAATATTCACTAAAAATCGTAAATTGATACGTTAAAGAAACACTCTGTACACGCGTACTTGAAGGACAGCAATGTCGGAATTTATTTAATTAAATAAATTAGAATTAATTAAATAAATAGAGTATCAATTTACGATTTTTAGTGAATAATTTAATATAAAAAAAAATAAAAACATTTTATTTTCGAATGGTAATATTTTTTTTAGCATGTATGGATGCTATAGGTACTATTGTGGGTTAACGGGAACGCCCTCTGTTAGTTAACATACTGTATATAGATATGGAACGGTTATTATGGGCCTACCACACGCACAAGCTTCACCACAGTTTTGCCTGCGCAAGCCGGCAAAACTGTGCGTGTGGTTGGTAAAACTGTATAGGTGTTCCGTGTACAAACCGGCTTGCGCAGGCAAAACTGTGGTGAAGCTTGTGCGTGTGGTAGGCCCATTAGGCTACGTTCTTTAAGAAGAGAGCTTTGTCCTGTAGTGGGAAAGTAACAAACATAAACAAGAGGAAACCAAGTAATCACCACCAATAAGCGAGGTCATTATTTCCTAAGCCACGTATAATTAAAAATATATTTAAGCAATGCAATTTCTGTTACGCGCGATAAATGTGAGAATTTTATACTTTTGTGTTTTTAAAACAATAGGCCAGTGCAATCAATTATGTAACTACTTAAATTTAGTATAGTTGCTTAAGTGTACGTTGTAAATATTTTTATTATGAAATTGAACGGAGCTTTAATTATGACCTATGTCTTGGATTTTGTAACAGTAAAGTTTGCATAATCTATGTAAAAACATGTTACCGATAGTTCATGATTTATAAAGGCCCCTTCAAATAGGCGCGACATGACACGCGACACAAAGGCACCGCAAGTCGCGCAACGAGCGGTGCCTTTGTGTCGCGCGTGATTAGTGTCACGCGTCGCGCCTGTTTGTAGGAGCCTTATCTAACGGTATTTAGGAACAGTAAAAGTGGTAGATAGGTTATACGCCCTCCGCAAGTGACACGTCAAAACTTCGCTAATTAGCCAAGTTTTCTTCGTCTTGTCTCTTTTTAGCTCTCGATAATTAACGAGAGCTAAAACGGACGGTACAATGTTAAAAGGCACGAGGAAGCAGGAGCATGTCATACCTATGACATGCTCCTGCTTCCTCGTGTCTTTTAACATTGTACCGTCTTCAGGATCAAATGTTGAATAGGTAGTTACCTAGCTATAAGTTTATCCAGACCTCTTTTAACTTACAAATACTATTAGTTATTCTGTGCTTATAATATAATTGGATGTATTAATTAAACAATACATGAATTCTTAGGTTGCTAAGCAAGTATTTTTCCTTTATTGCACAGTTGTACACCTACTCCATAAAAAAGACTTATCTTCTAATACAGTACAATTGTCAACGTTTCTTTAAACAAAACCGGCCAAGTACAGTCAAACACGAAGTCGACCCCATTAAATTTTTAACTTCATTTTATTTATTTTATTTGTTGTTATAGCTGAAATAGTAGTTCACACTCTGAAAATTTCTAGTGTCTACCTAATACGGTGCAGAAGATACAGCCCTGTGACAGACGGACGGACAGCGGAACCTTAGTAATAGATACGGAACTCTAAAAACAAAAAATCACTAAGTAGGTAGGTATGTCACGAGAAAAACCCGTATAGTTGAAAACATAATTATTATAGCCGTAGATCTACTCAAAAAGTAATTTACTGGCAGAATCTCCGGCTTATAAGTCGATTCGCACGAATGTACTCGCCCAAAACGGGCGAATCGTCACTTTTAAATATGTAGGTAATATTGTACAAAATTCAAAAGGTGTACATATTATTTCTAGAGTTGTCGACTCGCCCACTAATAAATTAACTTCGTGCGAGTCGCCTTTAGGAAAAAAAAAATTTTAAAGTGACGATTCGCCGGTTTCGGGCGTGTAAATTCGTGCCAATGGACTAATAAGCTGAACCTCCTCAGGTCATCCTCCTTCCCAGGCTATCGTATTATATTACGTCCTCAGGCCATCCTCTATTGCAGGGATGGCGAACCAGTGGCACGCGTGCCATTGATGGCACGCGACAAATTATTTTGCGCACGCCTTCGATCGAAAAAGTACCTACGTAATACACTGAAATTTAACAAACAAACGCGTTTGAGCCTACTTTACGGAGTGAGTAGGCCGGTGTAAGGAGCAGCAGGCGGGAAACGCGGAATCGATAGTATTGTTTTATAATTTTCCCTGTAATCACAAAAAAAATGGCACATCTATGACCTCATCAAACATTTCTTTACAAAAAATGGCACGTTGATCCATAAAGGTTCGCCACCCCTGCTCTATTGTGTTATATTACGATAGCCTGGGAAAAATAACTGTTTTAACTTAACAAGTTACAAAATTGATGAAAGACAACGGTTAACCGTCTTGATAAGGCCAAAAAACTAAATATAGCCAAAATTTATGTCGTTTGAATAATTATGCTTTTTTGCTATTAGGGACTTGGCGTTTTTATGGGTCCAGTCCACCGGTTTATAATAACCATCTGGTATAAATGCCTAGGTAACTACTACTACTAATTAGCTGGATGCCCACACTCCCTAACTAAGTCTGGAAAGCTAATTCATGTTATGGGTCCAGCGGTATATAACCGACTACCAGATAAAATTCTAAGTGTGACGTCTGAAAATGCTTTCAAAGCTAAACTGAAAGACTGGCTAACCGACCAGGCATTATATGACCTAAAGGAATGGTTTTAGATACTTCATGACGTTAATTATTACTGACTTGGTTCTTTTATCATAATTATTTATTGTTGTATTCCGAATTATTATTATGACCTGGGTAATTTTATTATTATTATTATTTTTCTTTAATGTATGATTATTCAAAACTTGACATGTAATTTTTATAATTATTAATAAATAAACTAAACTAAACTAACTTCCATCGCAAGGACACATTATTATTTCGGTTAAACAATTGTGAATGATTGAAGATATTATACAGAGTCAAATTAAATTAACTAATGAAACCCCGCTAACATGATAGGTATGGATTAGAGATATTACGGAGCTTCGGTTCCGATTCCGAAAAGTCGGAACTTCCGATTAATTTTACACCTCCGATTCCGATTTCGGTTCCGATAATTTTGAATCGGAGTTAGACCGAAGTTCGAAACGCAGCGATGTAACACGTGGTTAGAGTCGCCAGGGTAAAGGCTCGTACACACAGGCGCGACGCGACACGCGACACAAAGGCACCGCTCGTCGCGCGACTTGCGGTGCCTTTGTGTCGCGTGTCGCGTCGCGCCAGTGTGTACGAGCCTTAATGTTTGTTTATTTTATACACGCTCGCGCTCGAAGTCTCAGTTTATTGTTTTGTTTGTGGATGTTAGAAGAATGATGTTGTAAGGGAAGGCCCCTTAACACATCTTTCTTCTACTTCCGCTCCGGTTCCGGTTCCGATTCCGATTAATCAAATTTAAAACCTCCGGTTCCGGTTCCGGTAAAACGACTTCCGTAACATCTCTAGTATCGATATCTAAACATGATAAAACAAAAAATAATAATATGATTTTTTTTGTGAGGTCATCGACCACAGTTAGTGTATTCGCCTGAATTATCAGTTTAAAAAATCTGTTTATTTTGTGGAAACTTCACCCGCATGGTGGATTACGGCCAACTCCCCTCTCAACGAGAGGAGGCCTCTGTCCCAGCAGTGGGAACATTATAGGCTGATTTTGAAGTACGAAGATGAAGATAATTAACTTATCTTAATGCACTAAGTTAAGTACACATAATGAAATGACTTACTAAGTCATTTCTAAAATTATAAGATAAACTGATAGGTAATCAAATTTACTCTATCAGTTATTACGATAAAATATTATCCTCTTCATAGATTAACAATACAATAATCAATACCAATTCCATGTAAATAAATATACCTACTTATTATGTTATCCTACAGATTTAAGGCTCCTACAAACAGGCGCGACACGACACGCGACACAAAGGCACCGCAAGTCGAGCAACGAGCGGTGCCTTTGTGTCACGCGCGATTATATCGCGTGTCGCGTCGTGTAGTGTCGTGTCAGTAGTAACGGATTTGTCAGTCACTGGCGTCACATAATTTTGAAGAAATAAGAAAAAACGAAACGTATCCATACATGTGCTGCCACCACTCTGGAACTATCTTCATTATGTTTATAGCAACTTTATTGGTTTTACAACATAGGGTCCATGCTCATGAAACCATAGCATGGAATATCTGGGTCGGGGGGACTCATCATCTTCGGACGAGACAACAACTTCGTATAATCACCGTCGAACTTCACTTACATTACAGGTAAGTTCGTTTGACTTTTCAATTATACTCGTTGTTGTCTCGTCCTCGATGATGATAGGAAACAAGTGTAGAATGTTCAAAGACCAGTAGTAAAATCAATAAACATTTGTTGAAAGAAAAATAATAATAATATTATATTATTAGTTATATTTCAGAAAAAAATCAATAATTTAGTTATCATATCAAATAAATCAAATCAATCAATATAAAGGAAAATAATAACACAATTATGTACTTAATTGTACACCTACGTACAATGGCGGTCGACCACTTTTCACCCTTATGCACCTAGTAATAAGGTTGAAAAGTGGTACACCGTTAGTACATAATCACAAGATACCACAATACATGCCTATATATTACAATCGTCAAAGTAAAGGCTCGTACACACAGGCGCGACGCGACACAAAGGCACCGCAAGTCGCGCAACGAGCGGTGCCTTTGTGTCGCGTGTCGCGTCACGCCTGTGTGTACGACCCTTAATGCAGGCAATGAGTCAGTCCAATTAGATTAGATGGCCACAGATAGCTAATTATATGGAAATTAGTCAACCGCAGTGCACGTGTCGGTCCGGATTATATTATGCAAACAAATCACTAAGCTGTAGGCAGATATGTATCATAGTAATACCTACTGGTTGACTTGGTACACCTGAAGTAAAAATCTATTTAGAAGGTCGTTGTTGGACTGTTACTGTGGTGTGTGTTACTGTTTATTTTATTAAGGGTCCTGGCAAAACAGGCGCGATGCGCGACACGAATCCAGCACGACCCAAGGGCACCGCTCGCTGCGGGACTTGCGGTGCCTTTGTATCGCGCGCGATTTTATCGCGTGTCGCGCCTGTTTGAAGGAGCCTTTACCATATATTTTTTACGAGTTCACTATATAACACGTTCGATTTTTTTTTTATTTATTATGTAATCTATCTTGGAAGGCGCTGGTGTCTGTGATACAATGATTTACATTCATTAGTACGACACCAACGATACAGTTTTGTCTGTAATGTTAATTTTTACTTGAAAAATTGTTTTGTGAAAGGCACCGCTCGTTACGCGACTTGCGGTGCTTTTGTGTCGTAAGTCGTGTCGCGCCTGTTTGAAGGACCACCAATAAGGTCACTATGAGCTTCTAGAGCGGGGGCAAGGGTTACCATTTAAACGTGCAGAGAGGAAAAGAGGATTTCTTCTTCAAAAAGTTTTGCAAGCGGGACCACTAATGAACCAAACACATTGTGGTCGTAATTTCTCTAGAATATTGTTAAGCTAGTAACGAAGAGCAATGACAATTTAAAAGTCTTGTGATAAAATCACTTACAGTTACTTATAGCTAATGGCTCGGAACATAAAGGGCTAAGGAAGGAACACGGGTAGGTTTTAGTCAGTAAAAGTCTGACACTCCCTTCCGCTCCACCTAGAGTGGGAGGGGTCATTTGATGATTTCCCATACTGAAAGAAAAAAAAAGCCCTGATTACGTATAGTACTCACAGCAATCAGTTAAGTATCTGCTGTTGTTCGATAAGCAATATTGATAGATTATACTCATGTATACACGAATTACCAATTAATAGATCGCAAATAGCCCATAATGCGAATATTATCAACCCATAGACTCATAAACCAGCTGTGTTTTGTCGCTTTAGCCCATTAATTGTTCCATAATACGCCCCCTGACGCAATAGTCACGACTTCAAATATTTGATTATTAAGGCTATCGAACGACTAACAATTAATTTGATTAATGTAATGAAGCTATGTGTTGAAATTGAGGAACATTCCCTGCCCAGTGACTGGAAATTTACTGCTAATAATTCCCATCGTTTCCCCTTGGATTACGCTAATGTCTGTCACGCCCAGTTGAGGGTGGTTACTATGGACAATGCGGCTGTCCCATTTCAAAACCTAGTAAGGGACACTTTTTACAAAAATCGTTTTATTGCATAATCTTGCTAACCTAGAAGGTCTCTACCAAATACAAAAACACCAGCGTTTTAAACTTACATAAAAGGAGATATATTTAAACATCGATACCTAGTAAGTGCACCTTTCACTCCCTAGTGACCATTTAAAACCTAGTAAGTCACTTTAACCAATTCAAAAAAATACATTCCATAGGCTGACCAATATTATGTTTGTGCGCTCTCCTGTAAAATTACATTTTAAGTCCTTATTAGATTTTGAAATGGGGCAGCCGAATGTCATACATTCAACCATCCTAGCTTCATGTGAAAGTTGTTGAAGATTTTTTTTACTCAGTGACTCTTCACTGAGAAAGAGCTGAGTCTAAAGCTCATACGTTTATTAAAATGACATTGTATTATGCTTAATACTTGTGGCAATATTCGATACTAGAGATATATAGAGAAATATTGTTTATGGTTTTATGTATTTTGTTTGCCTTCTAGTCTTACACACGTTGTCTACTTCTCTTTTTATCCACTCTCTTATCGCTGGTACGTTGGAAGAGATTTCTTTAGAAATAAGCATCATCTTTGCCTTACCTTTTTTAGAGTTCCGTACCTCAAAACGAAAAACGGAACCCTTATAAGATCACTTCCTTTTCCGTGTCTGGCCGTCAGTCAAGACCCCTTTTTCTCAGGAACACGTGGAGTTATCAAGTTGAAATTAATATCAAATACTCAAGGCTGCAATTCCTTAAAGCAGTGAAAAAATCAAACTTCCAAGTCAACGCAATCAAAAGATAAGGGCGTTTTTGATCCGAAATCAAAGCCTTTAGGTTTCAGCGGGATTGTCCGAAAGGGTTACCGCGCTGGCCCGGAACATAAAGGGCTAAGGAAGGAACACGGGTGGGTTTTAGTCAGTAAGAGTCTGACACTCCCTACCGCTCCACCCAGAGCGGGAGGAGTCATTTGATGATTTCCCATCCTCAAAAAAAAAAAAAAAAAGCCTTTAGGTTACTTCCTATTGACCGAATAAGCAATGTCAAGTAGCACAAGTAAAGGAAAAAACCCGAAAACCGTAAATTTGTAGTTACATTACAATAAAAATAAACTATGTATTTACATACCTACCTACTTGTACGGAGCCCTCGGTGCGCGTGTCCGACTCACACTTGACCGGTTTATTTTAATTTTTCTGTTCCTTTTTTCTTGACTTTTTATATGTGTATACATAAATGGTTAAATAAATGATATCATTTAGAAAGAAAGAAGAAAGAAAGAAAGAAAATTGTGTTGGCAAAAAAAAACCTTAAAAATAAACAAAACAAATTCAAAATTATTACAAATTTCACTTTTTCTTTTTTTTTCATTTTAATTTATGCTGTAATAATTATTATTGTCATCAACGGACCGTTAATGTCCACAGTAGCAAACACACGTCCCCTTTTGTCATACAAAGGCTCATAGGGGCATGTAGCCGTAGTCATCACGCTTGGTGGAGAAATTGCTCGTCGCAGTATTATGGACGGCGCGTTCGCCTGATGTAATCCTTTGTGGTGTGAAGTAGGTACACAGTTTTAATTATAAATTATTATAGAATTTTTATATGGTTTTGTTGTCAAAGCTTGACGATATGTAAAATATTTGGAGACTTGTATGTGATCAATATTTTGATCACACGTAAGAACCTATACTTCCTCATGGGATGTTCGGCATCTGGGTGCTTACTCTTCAATTTAATTCCGATAGATCGACATTGGAATTGTGACGTTTCGTACTCTTGAGTTCGATGCTAGCGCCAAATAATTTTTAGATTGGGTGTCCATTTTGGAGAACTAAGTGGAATTGGGTTCGGGCTTGGCGTGGGGTAATTCTTGACAATATTGTTTTCAAGAGTACCGAATCACGTGACTGTAAGATTAACATTGGAATCATATTGGCATCTCATTGGAATTAAAATTAGTTTGCAGAGTAAGCCCCCAGTATTCCTAAATTGGTTTTCTATCCTAAGATTAGGTACTAAACGCGTCTACAGGCACATGAGACGTTTCAGGTTGATCTCCGAAATGGCGATGCTTTTTGCTCTTCCTCTAGCCTGTATGTCAGAGGAGTAATTACTCCTCCTCCTCCTCCTCCTCTTACTCAATTGAGTAACACACTAAAAGTACAAATGGCTTTCATTTTGACAGTTCAACCACTTTCATTACGTCATTTACATTGTTGAGCTGATATATTTTTCGAACATGAAGCAATAGATTAGCACAATATCCTTCGAAATGATTCAGATTGTGATTGATAGTGTGTTACGTAATCAGGATGCAGGTGGACTGCCTGCTTAAGGCTCCTTCAAACAGGCGCGACACGACACGCGACACAAAGGCACCGCAAATCTCGCAACGAGCGGTGCCTTTGTGTCACGCGCGATTATATCGCGTGTCGCGCCTGTTTGTAGGAGCCTTTATTTGCGATTACATAAGAAGTCGGTTGAAAATTAATATAGATTTATTTGATTTAACACTTTTTACATTAATACCTGTGCTTACACATCAACCTGTCTTCATTTGTCTATTTCAATTAGCTGCATGACATAAATAAATAAAAACTGATATACATGACTGAAGCAAAAGTAAAATGATTGATTTATGAGAGATTTGGACAGAGAAACTACTTGACTTATGTATATATTTTTTGCTAAACAATTAAGTACTCAGTTTGGTACATTGTGTATTACATACATTTTAACTATCCATACTAATATTCTAAATTCGAAAGTAACTCTATCTGTCTGTCTGTCTGTATGTTACAGTACCGGCGATAAATATTGCACATCGACCTTTTTACACAAAACCATTTTATACAAAAAATAAAAATAATTATCAAAAGAATCAAATCATTGTTTTAACAGCTCCTAATAGATACCGGACTGTTTGTATTTCGTGCGACAGAGATAACGCTCTACATTAGCCGATTGTCTCTTTCCAAAGGTCGATGTGCAATATTTATCGCCGGATACTGTAGTACTGTACCTTTTCACGCCTAAACCACTGAACGGATTTCGATAAGGCAGAGAGATTGATTGCATCCCGGAGAAGGACACAGGATAGTTTTTTATTGACATACGAGTACCTCTTGACGAAGCCGCGGGTGGAAGCTAGTTAATGTTATAAATGCGAAAGTATAAAGTTTTGTTTGTCACGCTTTCACGGTAAAACGGCTGAACGGATTTGGATGAAATTTGGCATATTAGTAGACCATGACCTGGAAAAGGACATAGGCTACTTTTCATCCTGGATCGCAGATGAAGTCGCAAGCAACATCTAGTTACTTATAATTGCAGTGGCTGGTAAATCCATACTAATATTGTAAATGCTAAAGTGTGTCTGTCTGTTTGTTACCTCTTCACGCTTAAACCGCTGAACCGATTTAGATGAAATTTGGTATAGAGATAGTTTGAGTCCCGGGAAAGAACCTAGGATAGTTTTGATCCCGGTATTCCCACGGAATCGACACTTATGCGGGTGAAACCGCGAGACGCTGCTAGTAAAACATAAGACGTTCAGATAAATTGAAGCCTATAACATTTTCAACATGTAACATGTCCTAGAACCAAACATTTTAAGACCTGTGACATCCACCCGCACCGCACTGGGTCTGCGTGGTAATTTATGGCCTCTGGGCCCTCTCACAAAGAGGAGGCCTGTGTTTCAAAAGTGGTAACGTTGAAGGCTGATTATGATGTATGTTTTAATGTTTTCTGTGAGTGCTACCTTGCAACATCACAGCTACGTCATAGTTACTTTTCTCAGCCACGTGTTACGCTCATATTTCCCAATCAGGACTCAGAAAAGGAAGGGTAAGTACCTTCTCCTTAAAGGCTCCTTCAAATAGGCGCGACACGCGATAAAAAAGCGCGCGACACACAGGCACCGCAAGTCGCGCATCGAGCGGTGTATTTGTGTCGCGCGCGATTATATCGCGTGTCGTGCCTGTTTGTAGGAGCCTTAACACAGGTTTCCATAACCTAGCTAGGAGAGCAGTGCTCACCCACACTACGTTTGTAGAAATAGTAATAATATCTACTTATTTTGTAAAACTGTATTTCTAACGTGCTCTGGTCTTTTGTTTTTGAGTAAAAAAAAAGTAATGAGTGTCTATTTACTTTTGCTCCTTCAATCATCTTTCCTTAACAAAAGTACAAAACGACTGATTTACTTGGAAGAAATACTTGTTATGACATCACCAGTAGTTTTATTAGGTACAATGTTCTTCTAAGACGTCATCTCTTTTTATCACAGGCGCGACACGACACGCGACACAAAGGCACCGCAAATCGCGCAACGAGCGGTGCCTTTGTGAAGCGCGCGATTATATCGCATGTCGCGCCTGAGCCTTTATTCTATGGTTCAACCTACTACGCACGTATCCTGGGATTTTTACTTTTTTATTTTTGACGTGGGCGGTAAGTGGATAGTAGATAGTTGGTACTTTATACTACTTGCACCAGCCATAATATACTGCACTTATTAGTCTAATTCACTTCCCAACAACAATAATTTCACGTTATTGTAGGTACACCCACATTAAAACCGCAACTAGTATCAGTAGTAGGTTAAAATAATAAAGAAACAAGTATCAAAACGGCTGTCTCATTCGGATACCGCAAGTATCAAAAATGTGCTCCACAATGTCGTTACAGATTTCAAATAACTGTACCTAGGTACTTACCGCGTTTGTTAAGAGAACACACGTCATGTAAATTCTATTCAAACTTATGTTTCAAATTGATGTTATTTCAAGTTATACAAATATGAACCTTATTTTAATGGTCATTAAGTTGATTTCAGAGTGACTAGCACTATTGAAAAAGTTATAAAAATGTTTAAAGTTGTAGTGTAAACTGAACTTTATTGTGTAGGAATTAAAGTTTTTTTTCCATAAACTCATAATATATTTGTTTACATTTTTGGAAAATAAATCACGAATGCATTATTAGATCATTTAGATCTAGGTACATGGTTTCAGTTTGCGCGTCGATATCCCATGCCACCCAGTATAGATCATGCAATGGCGATACAATCTAAATCGTCAACCATCATAAAAGTGACGTCTAACTATCCAACAGCGGCCCACTGACACAGAATGATTACGAGCAAACATTCCAAAATGAATGATATACCTAATAAATTGATGGAGGCAGAGCCGTCTTTTCGATTTGCCACTCAGGGCAAGTGTCTAAGGCCCCTCGATAAATGGGGCCCCGCGCCCCGTAGTTCCTGCCGTGCCAACGTCGCAGCTTAGGGCTGTCAAAAGAAAATAGAAACCTATCTGAAACGGGGTGCTAAAATTTTTTAGCTTGCTCGTTCTTGCATACTACTCTGTCAATAGGGCTCCCGCGGGGTAAGTGCGATACACTATCAGTAGCAATGATCTAGTTGGCTTTCATTATGACAGTTTGTTAAACTGTCAAAAACGTCGTCTGTCTGTCTGTCGTCTGTAAATAACGTAATGAATGTTGTTAACATTCATTACGTTATTTACGTTGTTGACCAGACAATTTTTTCGAATAGGTACATATATGAAGCACTGGATTAGCAATATCCTTCAAAATGATCCAGATTGTGATTGATAATGTGTTTCGCAATGAGGATTTTCTGAAATAACGTTCGCTAGGTGGCAGCACTGACACGTCAGGTCCAGGCATCTGTCAAAGAGCCTATATTTTCTTTAGTCATGACTGAATGATGAACGAATGAATGAATCGAATGATGAACGTCATCATATATTTTATATGTATTGGAAGACCTCTTGTCACAGCAGTGGTGCCAACTGGTGTCGTAAATTTTCACGAAAACCCTCATTAGGGTGCTGTTATCCTAAGCTGCCTTGGACCACCAATAGGTCAGAGACGGCCCTGGATGGAGGATTACATCTCCTGACCTAAATATTTATAGATTGCCTGAAAGCTCAATAGGCGGCTCTTTTTTTTTTTTTAATACATGAGCCGTTGTTTTTGTTTATCGTACCGTTCTGATTGACGTGTTGAGGCAATCTAAAAATACGTCGATAATCGATGGCAAGGTCGTTTATTTTCATTAACGTTGTTTGTGCTGTCGCAGTTGGGGGTTGTTAATGACGCAATTGTCGAATATTTTCGATACAAAACGTTAGTTAGATACTGTAGAGATTATAGCTTATTTGGTACTTACATACAACATCCGCGAGTCTGTTATAAATAGATGGCACAAATACGTGACAAATATTAATTTAGCTTATGATTTAAAAAATATATGATTGACGTGTAAAAGTGTTTGTGCAAACCTAAATAAAACCTAAATAAATAAAATCATTTATCATTACAATATGGTATAAAACCACTAGGGGTCTGTCTACGCCGACCTCATCTAGTTTTTTTTTTAATATTAAGGCTCCTGCAAACAGGCGCGACGCGCGACGCGAATCGCGCACGACACAAAGGCACCGCTCGTTGCGCGACTTGCGGTGCCTTTGTG
This sequence comes from Luperina testacea, assembly GCA_927399505.1. NCBI lineage: Eukaryota > Metazoa > Arthropoda > Insecta > Lepidoptera > Noctuidae > Luperina > Luperina testacea. Next base: position 6,068,276 of record OV656774.1, read on the forward strand.
TCGCGTGTCGTGTCGCGCCTGTTTGTAGGAGCCCTTACGTGTAAAAGTGATTCCAATATCCTATTTACAGAATAAATAATTTCATTTCATATGTAGCTGACAAACGGAAAGACAGAAGGTGAAAAAATATAAAAATGTAAAAACTTAAATAGATTTTAAAAATAATTATTGATGTTTTAAAACAAAATGTCGTTTGATTTACTCATCCCGGTACGGAGGGCTCGCAACCGCAAGTCGCAAGAGCTCACACCATAGGTACTACCTTTTAGGTAGGTATAATACACAGGTACCTACTTTGTAGGTATGTTGTTCTTTAAAGAAAGGCAATTGAGTTTGACAGGAACTAACTCTACACTTTTGACGTTAACCATACATTTTTGACGTTCAAACGTCTCTTAATTGTAAGCAACGGTTAATAAATAAGGGGGTTACTATAGTAAGCGTAGTTAACAATGAAGCAATGTTGGATGGGTTTAAGGCTCCTGCAAACAGGCGCGACACAAAGGCATCGCAAGTCGCGCAACGAGCGGTGCCTTTGCCTTGCGCGCGATTCGCGTCGCGCGTCGCGCCTGTTTTGGGAGCCTTTACGTTTAATGAGAAGGCAGGCATACCTAAAATTATATTAAAATGAAAAAATTTAATCGTAATAGCCGGGTTGTTTTATCCCAGACCCGCGCAGCAGTTCAGGGGCTAGTTACAACGCGCAAATCGTCACTACACCTGGCTTGGGGGCGATCCACAATGTTGATTACGGACGGTCCCCATTCAAGGCCTTCAATTATCTGCCCTTCGACAGATGTGACTGCCCACTGGCCTCAGCTGTTAAGGGGGCTTACATGACTTAAAGCGCGGTCACTGTCGGACTGCATAGAAAAGAAAGAGAAGCGCGATGACACAACGCTGATAATTTATTGCAAAATATGAAGCAATACCTAACTTAATTACAAAAAATCTGTTGTTTGGACAAAAAAATTAAAACACTAGTATTTAGGTATGTTGCTTGTAGAATACAGAATGATTGTATGTATAGGCCAGTAGCAGATGACATTTTTTATTTTTATAAAGGCTCCTACAAACAGGCGCGACACGCGATAAAATCGCGCGCGACACAAAGGCACCGCAAGTCGCGCAACGAGCGGTGCCTTTGAGTCGCGCGCGATTCGCGTCGCGCCTGTTTGCAGGAGCCGTTATAAAAATAAAAAATGTCATCTGCTACTGGCCGGCAATGGACGGCAATTAAAGAACATTCCATTTTCAAACGGATTACGTAATTAAGAACAAGAAGAATTGGAACAAGATTAATTGTGACGTCCCCTAAACTACTGACCTATTCGATCAAGAACGTCCCAAAAAAGTTCTTCACAAAGTGACGAAGGAATAATTCAATTATTCCTACCTTTTCAACCCTTTCTACTTACCCCTTTACGATTGTTGGTGTCTTGTACTTGGCTAAATCCAACAACTAGACACTGTTCTCATAGACACAATAGCCCTTTCTCTAGTTTTCTGGTTTGTAAAGACGTATTTTGATTCCCACAGATATAACTGGTTTCAAAAGAAGGATTTAATTGAATTCATAGATCTTCATGCTGGGAATCAACGGCTACTGGTCACTATTTTCTGTAGCCATTCGACTATTATGAGTTATAGAATGGATCCGTCACTTCTGACAAAATGTTTCTCAAGATACAGGGTTCGCTTTCCATTGTTTGTGTTATTCCCAGGATGTTCTTCCAATGCACCTAACAGTTCTCGTAAAGTACTTACACCGAGCTTCAACCACACTCCGATAGTTATGAAGGATATTTCTAAACCATTGCTTCATAGGTATAAAAAATTCGTCTGCTCAACAACGTAAATATCACAATGAACGTGACTGAATTGTCAACCAGAAAGAAATTGTGATCAATTATCATTTTAAGTGTGTAACGCAATTACCCCGCACCATTCCTTCCTTCACAATTTAAACGGAATGTCCTGTCTTAGAAGAGAATTTGCCACAGTAGGCAATGTAATGTCACTGAATGCAAACGTTAGACATTCTAATTCCCTCAACCATTTAACCACCGCTAGAGTAAACATCGTTAATCGTGACTTAATCGATGCTGGCAAAACTGCAGCTCGATTAACTCGCCATAAATCGATACTTGATTGAAAACTCTTAATCGTGAACATGTAAACGCGAATAAGCACACTAATCCCTTCTAAACAGTGAGTTCATGGTCTTGTCTTTCTGCATTATTCACAACAGCTTTATAAATGACATTTAGGTTTGCCAAGGGATTTTGGGCCTTAACTTCTATGGTTTGTTAAGCGTGCATCTAGGGAATTGATTGTATCGATCACAACGTAACTAACCTTATTTGATTCTACGCTAACCTTGCACCTGCTGCTGTGTCAGTCGAAACATTCTAATATTTATCATTTTTTGTCAATATAACTCCGTTTGGAATGTATGCTAAAGTAGAGCAATCGAAGGCTGTAAAGGATTTGAACTTTTTATTAAAACAGCAAGAATCAAGCAGCAACAGCATTCTGAAGGTATTTGCGGAGAGCCTATGAGAAGGGCCTATGATGGATAGATTCATAAAGCTTCATGTTGTGAACATGACAAACACAGGGCTTGATAAACCTTCTTGTGATGGTGATGTTTCTGTTTTTGCCATGTTTTACTATTGTGTTTGAGTACCTAATTGTTCTACTAACATTGAAGTAATTTGTAATACAAACACACTATGAGACTGCAAAGCCTGAAAATATTTTATTTAATTTTTTATATACTTTCTTTATATCTTAAAGTTACAGCATTAGCTACGTATTTTCATTCATCATTAGTATTACATGCATTGCAAGAGATGGACCTTCTACTTACGCACAAACTCCACTAAGACTAAGCTATTCCCTTAATTCAGGTCATTACTTACTTAGGTTAGGTTAAACATTGTGTATGTCTATTTTGAGTAATTCAATGTCGAATAGCTATCTAATTTGTCGATGCCAATGCCATAGGCATATTAGTCTCGAAAGTAATTAAAATTTTAATTTATTCATCATCCTAACCTTCAGTTTAACCATAATAGACTTTATTCGATATAATTAAATGCAGCTGAATTTTACTATTGACTCTTGGTGTAACATCAAAAACAAACCACCCTTATCCATCCCTCCGAGCAGTAGTGGGCAAGTGCCGCGACTTTTTTCAGAGGTTCGAAAACAGACAGGCGCTTTAAGACTCCTACAAACAGGCGCGACACGCGATATAATCGCGCGCGACGCAAAAGCACCGCTCGTTGCGCGACTTGCGGTGCCTTTGTGTCGCGCGCGATTTTATCACGTGTCGCGCCTGTTTGAAGGAGCCTTTAGTTTGTGTAAATAATTTCACCGCCACTGCTCTCAAGACGGTGAAGGAAAACATCGTGAGGAAACGGGCATGTCCCAGAACCAAAAATTCGAAGACGTGTGACATCTACCACCCGCACTGGGTCTGCGTGACGGGTTACGACCCACTCCCTGTCACCGAGAGGAGGTCCCAGCAATGAGAACATTAGGCTGTTTAAGGCTCCTGCAAACAGGCGCGACGCGCGACGCGAATCACGCGCGACACAAAGGGCACCGCTCGTTGCGCGACTTGCGGTGCCTTTGTGTCGCGTCGCGCCTGTGTGCACGCCTCGGTCACCATTTTTGCCATCGACATAATTAGATAGAAGAAAACCAATCTATGTAATACCTACCTACAATACTTAATATGTTAAATATTTTCCACAATGTGAACTTATGTGTTAGGTTTCACAAAGACATGATGATCGGGCGCAGCAAAGTAGGATAGAGGAAGATATCACTATCCAGGATCAAAATCATCCCAGCATTAATCAAAATGTATAGTATTCAGGTCAGGTTTCAATCTGACCGAGTAGCTTAGCTAAGAATCTGAATTTCACGGAACGGCTGTCATTCGACCTTCACGTTCCATCTTTAAAAGGTAACTAGGCTTCCTTCTCCAATTCGTCATCTTCAATGCTGCAATACCAGTAACCGACGGCCGTAACAGTTGATTTCGTACTAAAAAACTGTATCGTCAGTCACGTTCAAGGCCAGAGCATTCACTGACCGAGATATCGTATTGACAATATAATGGATGTTGAACAAATACACAATGGTCTTATATAAAATGGTAAATTGAAAATGGAAACCTTATGTTCTTGTGAACGTGTCAGCCATGAGCGAATTCGGAAAAAAGTACGTAAATAAAAAACGGTGTTTGAGTTTGTTCAGTACTTAGTTACCTACTTAAGGCTCTTACATACAGGCGCGACATGCGATATAATCGCGCGCGACACAAAGGCACCGCTCGTTGCGCGACTTGCGGAGTCTTTGTGTCGCGTGTCGTGTCGCGCCTGTTTGAAGGAGCCTTTACTTATAAAGAACTAACTATAAAATAATTTACACAAAGTAAAACGCCTGCCTGGGTTCGAACCTACGACCTACAACCTCCATCATTCTGTTGGAAGAAAATTACTATTTTCAGTTCCTGAGACCTAGATACAGGAAACTCAGTGCAGTTTTCTTTACAATTCAAAATCAGTTAGATCGAACACCCGTAATTTTACATGTCCGTTAAAACCTTTGTGCTCCTAACATGCTCATATCTGTTCCTTCTAATCCGCTACCTGTCTCATCCCTCGGCTCCCTTTGAGCTTTTTCTGTTCCTCCACTATCTCCATTGTAAGTTTTTTATAGATCGAATTACGGGTTTGTGAGGTTGCAGCGAACATTCGACACGGCCGCATTCCAACTGCTAATTTGGTAGTACATATTAAAATATGAAACACCCATGTTATTTATCTATCTCTTTCTAACGCATAAGAAGAATGGGATTTTTTGTGGAGGAAAGAGATGATGGATCCTGTCCTGTGTGTATCATATTTATAATGGATCGTAGCGTGCGTTTGATTGTTATTTTTGTGGGTGATGCGGTCTTGAATGAATAAATAGTGTTTACTACATCGTGTTTAGGAAACTTTGTGCTTATAGTAACGTAGGTACGCACTACGACATCAACCTATACATTTCCAGTATAAGACGACTTCTCATTCTACCAAAAACCTATACAATGCGAGGTCAGCTAAAACTGGAAATGTATATCTTATTATTTCGTCGTGTTTAGGTACACACGATGACATAATAAGATATACATTGAATAAGATAAATAAGAGAGATAAGATAAATACTATTAATTTCAACCAATAAAGGCTCCTTCAAACAGGCGCGGCACGCGATAAAATCGCGCGCGACGCAAAGGCACCGCAAGGCGCGCAACGAGCGGTGCCTTTGTGTTGCGCGCGATTTTATCGCGTGCCGCGCCATTTCTTCCATATCCGTTCAGTAGTTTGTGTGTGAAGAAGTAACAGACTTACAAACACATTCTCAAACTGTCGCCTTTATAATATTATTTATAATAATAAATAATATTATTACTTCATTAAAGGTATCATGCGCTCTAAATAGCAATGTTTAATTCATTGATTTATAAATATGTTTTTTAGCTGTGGCTCGGTTCTATTACGTCGCAAACAATGTTGCCATTTGTTATTCCAAGTCTATCGGCAAAATGTATCTGGCACAATTTAGTGCGGAATTCGCTTAGTTTTGATTTTGTCTCGTTGTCTGTAGCCTAGATAGACTTCCTACATGAACTGTTAAGCTGATTTGTGGCGGTCGCCCGCGGCTCCGCTCGCGTGGTCCCGCTTTTCTGTTGAATTTTTTCCTGAATTTTCTTTGCTATAAACCTCACGGAGCCCGAGACCTTTCCAACGAATGCAAAACCGTGGAAATCGATTCGTGCGTTCTGGAGTTATAGCGTCAGGAAGGAAAACCCGACTTATTTTTATATAGTAGATAGTGCTTATTACTTTGTAATATCTCCTGGTTCTCTTGGCACACGACTTAAGGCTCCTTCAAACAGGCGCGACACGCGATAAAATCGCGCCTGTTTGCAAGAGCCTTAAAGCTTTGTGCTTGAGTGTTCATAATTAATTTTCGAAGTTGTTTGCCATTTTGTTCTTAGGTCATCTCTAAAATCGTTGTTATTCTATCTAAATAGTCATAAGTTAGTGATTCATAACTAAAATAGTTCATTAGTTATCATCGCTTGTCACTTTCTTACTTTCGTTAATTTTTGGGATCTTATCGTTTTAAAGCGTTCGTGCATTCCACTTTCGCTACGGCAAGTAACAATAGGAAGGAACAATACAAAGCTTGTCACGATGTCGAACAGAACATTAAGATAGCTGCAGCTGTTGTAAGTCTTGTACTGATTGTGCAAAAGTACATCATGCATGTGTCCGGAGACGTCCTACTTGTACAATAGTTTAGCGTATTATCTTTACGATTTGCATAACATACAGACACGCAGTTCTGCTTTATACTCGACACTGCTGCAGATTTGTCACACACAGTTCGCAAAATGTGAACACACGACAACAATGGCTAAATGTGCTGTTTAACATTTCGTAACGTAATGTTCCTTACAACACAAAGTAAGATAACTTGGAGCACGCGAGCCGAGCTCCGTGACTCGCGACCTTTGCGCACCCACTGACATTTCACCGCTTATTGCATTCAAAATGTTATTTAATGACTTATCGCACCAATTGTCTTCGTGACAAATTGAATTTTCAATAAAAACAATTCCTCAAGGCAGAACAAGGCCACAGAAAACATTACACTCGATTCGAGTTTTCGCAAGACACTCGCATGCTCCAGCTCCAAACAGTTACTGCTCTTCAAGAAACAAGGTCACAGGCTGAATGAAACAACTGAATATAATAGACAATACATCTCATTTTATTTATATTAGGTACTTCTATAACAATACTTTTAACAGTCTTAAAACGAACGACTTAGTGAGATAGCGGTCCACGCCGATTCTATCTACAATATGTACAACAGAGTATGCGTCAAGCACACGTGAGCGAGGTGAAGGCGCGCGGCGCGCAGTGCGATACGCTGTGCCGCTGAGCGCACGCGCCGGCCGCGCCCGCGCCGCGCGCCACCGCCTCGAAGAACTGCCGCAGGTCCGACACCGAGCGCGTCGGCGGTGCCTGCAAGTCGTGCAGCGACGCAGCGCGGCGCGGCGTCGTCTCAGGCGAGCGCTCGATGCGAGTGAGCTGCTCGCTACTCCTGGCCAGTCCTCCGCTGGTCCGCGACAATGACTCGAACAAAGCGCGACGTTCCCGCACCGGGACGTATTGAGCTATAGCTTCATGGACGTTCGGGGAGCAGGACCTTGCCCGATGCTCCAAAGAGGAAGTCTTTCGCCTGGCCGCCTCCATGGCGTACCGGCCCCGCTCGGCGCCTCCCGCCGTACCCTCCCATCTCTTCAAGTAGCGGCGTCCTTGCTCAGACTCGGATCGCGCGGCGCGTGGCAGTGTATGATGCTGTATCGCACCCGCGTTCAGTTTGCTACAGCTGTCACATTTGATCACCTCTGCTTTCCGTACTGGCGCATCGACCACGTCTGTAGTCTTCAAGGCGTCGAGGGACAGGGTTAGGTCTAAGCTGCGATCGGACGATGAGTCGTAGTCGTCGTCTTCGACGACGATGCCCTCATCCGTGGCAGCTGGGGAGTGATCCCTGCGCGTAAGCTGCGTTTCCGTGGAGGTTAATAACCTCCGACGAGCTCGCGGGGGCGGTTTAGGGGGACAAGAGGGTGTCTCATGATGAGGAGCCTCTTTTCTTAATTCCCGACCGGCGGTGTCCGCGGCGGGCAGCACATCCAGGAACCTGACTTGTGGCAGCGGCGTCTGGCCGAGGATCTCGACGCAGAGCGCGCGCACCCATCTCGCGTATTCCGCGGCATTGCAAGTCTGTAACAATAAACTTAATTGAAAAATTCAGCTGCGACGGGTCGGTATTATAAAAGTGAGATTTATGACTTAATCTGTTGAAGAAACGTTACAATTTGCATAAAACATTTCATAAGAAGTAGCTATATTCTCCACGTGAATCATAAAAAGTGAGCATGTCGGGTTGGTAGGGTGACAATAATGGAACATCTGATCGCAAGGACTGAACTAGTCACGGTCACATTGCATTCATAGATGTTTTTTTAACCGGGAGAGTATTACAGAGCGGAGTTTTCTTAAAACGTGTTTCCTTTACTTGTCAACACCTTCGCGTTCTAGCCCTTCTTATGGTAAATAGCTACATCAAAAGGTCGCAATGCACAAAAGCTTTTGATTTACGGTTGTTTCGCTTTATTGAGGTCTATTAAAGTGTACGAATCGTGAGAAAGGCGTTATTCGGAGGGGGATAGAACGTCTTGGAAGACGTTGAAATCTCATGACCTATGAAAAAGAATAAGTTGCCAAATATTTTTTTGCAAATAGGGCAGATCGGCTTGCTCCAAGTTTTTTCTGTCAATGAATTGAACTCCACAAGAATTATGTATACATATTTTCAAAACAGACCATCGTGTATTCACATTCAAAAATCTTCCCACTAAGTAATCAAAACCAAGCAGGCGGACCAAGTCAAAATATTTTTCTTCTCCACGCTCAATAGTATCTCTCATCTCATCAGTCATGAAACATCGGCCTGTTGATAATTATTTATGTGGCATTGTCTCTTGGACAATGACCGGGCTCCAGTAGCTCACGGCGTACGTGACATGATATAATGTCCAATACAGACAGATACAAGTTAATCTTGTGAACACGAATCATTGATTTATAGCGTTTTGTTATCGGGGAAACAGGAATGGATAATTTGTGGCTTTTAATAGCTACTGTAGGGACAATAACTACGTATAAAACTATATGACGTGGGTATTGATGTAATTACAATGAGCAATTAAACTGAAATGGTGCATTTTTTATATATAAGAAAAATCCCCGTAGTCTTAGGAGCAGGAAAAATGACAATAATAATAACTGACGCTTTATAATCAGAGCAGAAAGCGGGAAAATAATATGTGCGCCAACTACGAAGTTGTTAAATGCAATTTACAACTGACGCAACATTTAACAACAATTTAAAACAACAAGGTGTTATTATAATGCACGACGTTTTCGGCCTTCTAATGCTAAAACTAGAACACGCTACAAAACTCTCACCAACATCCCATTTGCAAATGACGACTTTTCCACGAACGTTTCACAAACAACTTCTAAGCCAAAAAATAATGCCGTCTGTCTATCTAGAACATCTTCAGACTTTACAATTGTCATGACTAGCCATGCCTATGCTCCGGTTTTAGTGAAACTACCCAAAGAACATTACCGCTAAGAAGAATAACGCACGCTAGCATTACCACAAATACCAGTAAGTATTATTTTTCATCGATCCACACTTCCCGGATACAAAATCACTTGGCACAAGGAAATGAAAGCAGTTCTCAGATCATAAGTACTGCAAAAGTCGGCAAATGAAGCAAAATATTCTATTGTATAATAACACTGTTCTGATACAGTATATATGCGTGTAAACTGTCATTTTAGAACGGTGAAACACTATACCTACTTGGCTCACGTGTCTCCAAGGATCCCGCCAGTTCTTGGATTTTGTGTTATTACACTTATGTTGGATTTACAAATGACACTCGACTATTGCATGAAAATGATGGCTCTAACTAAATGGTAAATGATGAATTGGCATTTTCAATTTAAGAACAGACGCAAATAGGGATATTCTATGTAGGATTTATCGAAAATCATTAATCAAGTTGAACTTTCAATGAATACACGTCTAATTGGCAAATAAATTGCAAGTCTAAGGTTCAAAATTTAGAGAATAAAACTGGCAGATTTTGCAGCTATCACATGATGGATTGACAATAATTACAATATTGATAGATTTAAAGTGTAGACGTGCAAAATGAAAACTCGTGACTTTTTGCATCAGCGCAGTTTGGCACGTATTTGGCCACTTTACACTTTTTTGTTATTCAATCGACCTTCTAAAGGAAGTCTATTTTCATCAGTTTGTATTACCAAGTATGCAATGTTTCCAATTTTGGCTAGTTTCGGCTCAACTACTGAATACTAATTTTGGCAATAGAAATGGCTACCGTGTTTAGTTGCCTACAATAAACTCTATAGTCCAATTAAAAGTCATGTAAGTATCTTCAAAACGACTCAGCAAAATTAATAATTTAGGTCCTTTTTGATTTAGAGCTACATAATTACAGTCCAGTGTACATGCACACTTGCAATACACGTGGAGGACACAGGGTAAAACTTTATCCATTTAAAAATGAAACATGGAACTTAAAACGATTTTAGAATTGTTTAGAAAAGTATAGGATCAAATAATTACCTGAAACGTGGCGACGGCAGAGTCGTCTCTAAGCCGGGACAGCTGGAAGGCGTTGGGCAAGGTATGGGCAGTCCGCAGGTGCAGGTCTCGGAGGGGTAGCCTGGCAGCAGCCCTTCTGGGCAAGGTGCCGTCCCTCCACGCGAGGAGGCAACCACTACGGACGGCTGCCCGCACCCAAGCCCAGGATTCGGTGTCGTCATTGTAATACTGGCGGAGGACGCCTGTGGAAAAAGAGACAATAGGTTAGATTTTATTGATACAAGTAAGTCGTTTGACGATTCAGTAGGTTAACAATTTGTGGGACACACGACAAGACCTAATAGAAATTTTATTGTCATTAGGCGTCAATACAATAGGCGTTCAGCGTCCTGAAATGGAACGTGTTCAATGTATTCATGATAACAATCTATATGAGGAAAACGTCGTGAGGAAAGTTTTAGTTATGAATGTGGTTGGTTATGAACTTATGAGAGTAAAGGAAGACCAATGAAACGATGATTTCTGTGTGAAAGATGATAATATGGCTAGAAAGGGGGTGTCTACTGAAAACACTATTAATAGAGAAGTAGAAGAAGTACATATTGTTATGAAAAGCAAAATATTCGTTTATTATGCGGCATAAAACCTTTATAAATATGACCGCGTCAACTAAAGTGCAATTATGTCATAACTCTACCTAGAACAGGGGTTCCCAACCTATTACCCTATGCGCCTCCCTAAAGTTTACGCTAAAATACTACGCCCCCCCTATCCCAACTCAACTACAATGGGCAAAAAAAAAACGATGAAAACTTAAATGGACTTTATTAATCGTGTACACTATGCAACGTATAATAATGACCATTAGTGAGAACATTGGGCCTGCATTTTATTAACCAATTTATCAATTCTAGGCTTCATGTTGGTCAGTGCACAGCGTAGATCATTTTCGACATGAAGTCGAAAATGCTTCGTTTTTATACCCACCAGCGTCGAAAAACCCCGTTCACAAAGATAGGTAGTCGAAAACGGTAAAAGAATACGCAGTGCTTGCTTGCCGACAACAGTGTAAATGGCCTTATATTTTATCCAAAATTCAGTCAAATCCATGTGGCTGAAATTATCGTGAGCAGACGAATCATATTTCACGTCCAAAGCTTCTTCTTGCAATATTTCGGGCAATTGCTCGACATTAATCACAAATGGATTTCTTATTAATTTATGAATTGGATTTTCAGAAAAGTTTTCGGGAAAATATCTACAAAATTCAGCAGCAAGGCTTTTCAAATGACACATTATGTGTACAGACAAATGTGCAATTTCTTGATTATCATCCAGCATTGAGGATAGTTTAGGAAACGCTGCGTAAGCTTTTTAAGCCGCTCGACTCGTCGCGCCCCCCTTTGGATCACCCTGCGCCCCCCAAGTGGGGCGCGCCCCACTGGTTGGGAACCCATGACCTAGAAGCATATATTGTATGAATAATCGATAAGGCTCCTGATCGATTTATTCTGATGCAACTGCCATTGCAAGGTTAACAAGGATTAAGTATCTAATCGGGCATCAAACAATACAGGCAGGTTGTTGAGCCGGGAAATGCAAAGTGAGTAATTAATACTAGCTGATATAATAGACGATCATCGATAAATAATTAATTTTTATATGATACTATATTTAAGTAATTTTCCGTACAAAATTACAAAAAGGTTATTAGGTGTGATTAAAAGGACAACCTAATGATTCATAATAACAATCAAGGTTTGCTCAATTTTGTTTCATTGCTCTCACACGGTCGGTAACCATCAACTTATTTTAACCGTGGTGGGCCCTGAAAACCTGCAAAACAATATCAATTTCTAAGACAACCAACTGTGAAGACATAATAAATTATATTTCATTTATTTATAAATTTTCTAGTCCTTAGCCCAGCTTATCTTGGACACGGAACTTCCTAAATTTTTGGCCAACTATTCAATTTCTTTTAGGAATCTTAATGCAGTCTTTATTCAAAAAGTTTCGATCAATATGCACCTGACTTTGATCAAAGTCAACCTCAAACTTAACTACAGTTTGAATGGTTATGAATACAAAATCTTTGCGTGATTAGAATGATAAATGGATACGTACGAAGACGGTACCTACGTCATAATTATTCGTCATTCCATGGGCATAATATCCAACTGCCTGCATTTAGCAACGTTGTGATTGTGAATGAAAGCGGTTTCCATGCTGAGGCGAAAGTGTCATGTTCCAAAGTCAAGTTCATACGAACATCAGATATGGCATGTTATGGCGTAGTCACTGCATTCTTTCTTTGTCATGTCTTGAGGAATGTGTTTCGGTGTTATAAAGTTAGTGTCTACCAATTTTTGGTTCTAGGACATGCCGGTTTCCTCACGATGTTTTCCTTCACAGTTTTGAGAGCAGCATTGATGTAATAATTTACACAAACTAAAGCGCCTGTCTGGATTCGAACCTATGACCTACAACTCGGCAGTTACCACTGAGCCACCACTTGACTGCTCGTTAGTCATAAACTGCTGACCATTTATTACCCGTTTTGTTTTTCAGTCACACCGCGAGAAGTTAAATCATTGGGGACCTATTGTGAATCCTCCATATGTTGAATGACATAAAGTTTTGTACCTATTCCAAGGAAACAGCGCAAACACTTCGTTTTATTTAAGTACCGCGGTTTACTCCTATCAAAATGGGATTCACAAGCCTATTTTCAACATTATTTTCTGAGAAACCAAAATTAATAAAATAACAAGTAAGTAAAGCAATTTATATTTTCATAAATCTGGTTACGGTAATGAGGTCAGGCGTTATTGTATTGGACACAATGCTAGCACAAATTCAAAGCGGCTCTGCAAAAGGGTGCTAGAAACCGCAAATTGTGGCAAGGCGTGTCAATGTACCGGCGCGATTATTCATAATTTTAACATTGTTACTTACATTAATTACGTGTCTGTTGAATGTTATTACTTTAATTATTATCATCTGTTCTGTTTCTAGTACCTATTAAGTGCTTACGTGACAGGTTTTGTGTAGACAAAACCGGAACTCGAAACTATGAAGGTGATCCAATGAATTCCGGAGGAACACAATTTTTTGTTATTGTTTAATTATTATATTCGTTGTTTTTAAACGTAAGTTTGTTAGTTTTAAATGATACTTTTTACCATTTGTACTTCCCATGCATGTCCCAAATAAAATATTTTTCCTTTTTTTTTTTTCTAAGTGAAAACTTTTGCTACTTCAGCACTTAATTCTGCCAATCACAACAAAATTGTCAAACTCTAGCGGGTGAAAATAACCAAAAATTCGAAGATATCTGACATCCACCACACTGGGCCCGCGTGGTGAATTATAGCGCACTCCCGCTTATAGAAAGAAGCCTGTGTCGCAGCAGTGGGAATATTGTTGGCTGATTATGACACAATGCGTAATTTGGAAATGTTTTCGGCTAATCTTGGGCCATAAATATTGTATTTTCATGGCAGATTAGTGCAGTAATTAAAATAATCGATTATGTATCGTGAATAATTGAACGAAAGTTTGGGAACTGCCTTTAAGTTCCTCTCAATTAACGCGTGTATGATTGTACTGATGGGTCTTCTATTGTATTCATGGGGATTGAGAGAGATCAATTCTTTGAAGTTAAATGGTCAAGCAGAAGCGGGTGGTCCTTAAATCTAAGGTAGGTCAAGCATCGTTTCTCGAGGGAGTCGGTTCGACGACCCATAATGGTTGAGAAGCATCATCCAATTTAGATACTGGGAGGAATTTAATATGCCCTTGACATGTGAGTAGGTCTAGGTACTGATCGGCTTCTGGCTTCTGGCTTAAGGCTTAAGGCTTGTCAATAACTGTTGGTGAGTAAAGCTACAATAATGAGATTAGGTTGTTGACAATTTGCATGGTCGCGAAAATGTGGCCAGTACATTAATTTAGTTGGAAATTTCTTAAACTTTTTGGTCAGGCTATCAAGATAAGGCGTATATTTGCTAAAGCTTTGTAAGCCCTTTGTTTGAGGAAAGTAGTGATAGTATTGCAGTGACAGACCAGCTGCACGTTACAGAAACTGATGGACGCTGGTGATGATGCCAAACAAGTGGCAGAGTTCTGGGGCGAGTCCATTTACACACACCTGAATATTTTTTCTTTTTTTTTAATAATTTCGTTGTCTTGGACTGAATATAGCAGAGATCTTGACAGAAAAGAACACCGAAGGTCTTAAAATGACGTGCAGTAAGTACTTAGTTAGTACTTACTTATGCTAAAAATTCTTGCATTTGTAGGCAGTTTGGTTGGTGCAAAACAGCAATTTTTCCATTGACATAGGTATTTACTATCACCTACTTAGTACTTACTTGTGTCCGATAAAGATCGATTGCGTTTTATTATCACTGTGCTAATAATCTCAAAAATACTGAAAAACCTGTCCTTTGTTTAAATATCAATTTAGTTACCTGCTTTCAGACTAAGCTTTGTTTTTGAAGCTTTAAGAAAATATGCACTGCTGGAAAACCCTTTTTTAAATTTTTCTTTTGCCATCTGCTGAGCAAAGGCCTTTACCCTCGTTCCACTTGAAAAACTTGCTTCTGAAGAAGATTATAGTTATCATATTTGATAGAAAATCTGTTTAAAGTACTTAAATGTGAAACAAATCGTTTTCTTAGTAAGTAAGTAATCATGGTAGGGTTAAATTAGCACGGCTTTTCATACAAGTCTAGGAGAATCATCAAGCAAAAATGTGCGATGGACTTTTCTGTAAAATCTACCAAGTTGGTAAGTACCTGCTATTGTGATACGACATCGTCGTCGATTGGTCGATAAAACAGCTGATTATATCTCAAAGAACAGCTGATGTGCCTTCCTATTGTGTTTTGTTTACGCCAAAACTTCAAAGTACTGCCAAAGACTGATTATAAAATATGGCGACGTTTCCAGGTAGATTTGGGGTCATAGGAACCTTATCAAACAATGCATGGCTAGGAAGACTTTTGACTTTTTTAGATTTTTTGGCAACTTGTCAATAATTTAATACACCCACCTAACATCTAAGTACATATTTTTATTGTATTGCACGTAGAAGTATTTAATTATAACGTAATCCTCGCTCTTCTTTTATAATAAAGTAGGCATTTCTGGTAGAATATGCATTATGAGGTCATTCACATATCATTCAATAACAAGATTTCATAGATAATCAAAGGAAAACATTTTGCTTATAAAGTTCTAAGTAGGTTTAGGTGCTAGATTTCTTCCATTTGAAAGATATTGTCGTGAAGGCAGACCTCACCTTCATAGTTAGTAGCTGGTACCTAGGTAGGGTTTAATCTAGTAATAACCTTACACTGTGACTCAAAACTATCGATCGCTGGTAGTCTGGCGTCTAGACTAGTCTGGAGACTACGACTGACTTAACATGTTTGCATAGACAGACGTTTTTTTTAAATGAAGTTTTTTCTATTGGCTTTAGTTATGGTTAGTGTAGGTAATTTAAATAACTGACAACCTTTTATAAGGGGTCATTGTGCGATCATAAATTGTATAGAATCGCTCAGTTTTTTTCGCAATTTCAGTGGTTGGTCCACTAGTAAAATTTGTTTATAATGATGAGTACAATACAATGACCCCTTCGAGGTTGGTTTTCAAATACGAAAGACTGTAAAAGCTACTGATATTGTTACCTATTGATGTGAATTCTACAATGAAATCCACTTTGATATGAACTATGTGGATATTTTAAGTAGATAAGTAAATACCTAAGTAGGTACACCTAAGGAAACCCAATAGAACTGATACCTAGCATTGAGCTATACAAACGTTTGTGCCAAGTGCACACCTGCGGATTGCGTTTCATGTTAGACCTTGTTAGGACATCGCTAGCAATGACAACATTAGCATCTTTAGTAATAAATGTTATTGTACTTAGGTAAATCTAGGCACTGGTGCCAATGCAATAACTTATTATTTATCCTGTGATTTAAGACTTAGTAACGAGCACACACTTAGAAGTTTATTTGCTTACATACCTACCTACCTGTCTCATATTTACAGAATGTAACTTGCATCTACTTGCAATTAGTAGGTACCTACATACAACTTTGGCATTTTATCTAAGTTATTCTAAGGCAAGTGGCAGTTATTATTGTTATTCTGCAAATGTGTAACGTGTGCCCTACAGCTGACAGCGTTTGAAAGGATGGCGAATGTCGTACGTACTTAATTTACACTATTATTTAGCTGCCATTAGTTTCTAGTTGCCAGATGTCTGGCACAAAAAACTGAGCTCGAACTAGGCGGGAGCCTGTTTAGCCTGTCGGTATTATTACTTTGTATTTTATCAAATAGCAGTTTAGATAGGCAGGCGAGCGTTTATGAATAATGATATACCTAATGAATGGGTTTTAAATTCGGTTTGGCTATGACTATGAATGAGATTCTTGCAACATTTTTAACTGCAGATCAAAAACTACTTACACTAGTCCACGTTTACCAACCTGATATCCTAAAATCAGGATCTAGAGGCGTAGGAATAGGTCCAGGAGTCAATTCTGGTCGAAGTTTTCTTAGACCGGCCACCACCCGTGGTGCCGGCGATTGTTCTCCTACAAGCATCGCCTTATCACAACATTGCACACAAAAACATTTTCCACCGTGACCACACTAAAGTAACAATTCATCACTAAAATTCACTGTAAACAATCCAGTATTTCGAGTTTTTTCACAAATTATTTATTTACAATTCATTCACGTCCACTCAAAACAATAACTGTCAAATCGTATTTTAAAATTCGAAGTTCGTTACAAATTGCGCACAGCACATTTTGTTATTCGATCTGTGCGACTTCTCGTCTTGTCGCTTGTTACCGACTGGCCGGCCGGCCGGCGTATCAATGAATGAGAATGAAATTGGTTTGCTTTGCTGTTTGCTTGCCGCGCGCGGCGCGCCCCACTTTACGCCACTATCTACGTACTACGCTGCAGGGCGGAGACTAGGGCGCTTCGAAAACAACTTCTGCCATCTAGTGGTGAGTAGATAGTTTAATGGTTTTCATTTAATAATTTCATTTCCAAAGAATTTGTTTGATTTAGATAGTAAAATTGTTCCGATCACGAATAAATAATGAATCTTGTATTTTGTTTTAATTTTTCTTACTTGATAATATGTTGTCGGAAAGAAAAAAGTCAGAAGGAAATAAAATATTCACCCAATCAATGCGAGGGATGCGCTAAGGTGTGGCGCTTTCGCCCTAGTAGGCAAAGTTCCCGCCCAGCACCGCAGCGTGCCCATTCAGCAATAAAAAATAAAAAAGTTATAATTACCGAATGTGATTTTATCGTAGACAGGATTTTATTAAACCTAATTTTATTTTCAATAGTTATAACTTTTCGAAATCAGTTTCGAGTTAGATTTAACCAAACGCCATCTATTAGGCAATAGAAAATTAGCAAAAAGTCTTGCAAACAACAGACTGCCAAATGAGTTTATAAACTCGATTAATAGATGGCGGTAAAGTAAGTGCGGATTTACCGCCACCTAGTAATACCTGAAAATACTACAGTTTACGAAGTAATGTAGTTGGTATTCAGTTTAACAGATGGCATTATGTCTATCTTACCTGCAAAGTGTTAGCAGAAGGTATTATTTTTTTCTAAATCTTTTCATAGAGGGCACTGGATGTATCATGGATGGAAATGAGTGCGTAGTGCGTGTATAATATTGAATTAGTATTTCTTGATCCCGACCTTCAAATTAACTAGGGCCCTTTCGATTTGTTATCTTCATCTACCTGCTCATATTAGGTCCTTTTTTCAGCCATATGCGTATCGTACCTACTACTGGAAACTAATAGGTAATTACTTACCTAATTAAAACTTGAATATTTCAGTTAATTGCTTCCTGGTTCGTTTAATCTAACCCAATACGGCAAAAACAAATATTGTAGGTACATCTATTTCCAATTTGCAAAATTTGTGCTAAATAATCTTAATTGTTTTACCTGAAACTTAAAATACTCTAAACTTACTCTTACCTACGCGAATAGCTAGGGGACAAACTATGAAATGAGTTCTTCTTTTATAGGTACTAGGGTCACAGAAATGCAGATCAAGTGAAAATGATTACAGCTCGATTACGAAAATCTAGTCTGGGCTTAAATTACCTCTAACTGAATAATTTAAGTTGTTTTACGTACTCAAATAGTCTTTATACCATCTTTTATTTCTGAAAATGTAAATAGACAGTTTTTGCAAGAAAAAAAAACTAGGTATGCCTACACCTAGTTTTTTTTTCTTGCAAAACAACTTAAATTATTCAGTTAGAGGTAATTTAAGCCCAGACTAGATTTTCGTAATCGAGCTGTAATCATTTTCACTTGATCTGCATTTAGGAATCTGCTTGTTTCATGTAAAGTGAAATGGATTTTGTAATTTTATTACACAGATCGATCATTAAGCTTTTTCAAACATTTCTATCTTGGAATATTGTCATTTATCATCTCAAGTGCATTGGTTTTTTTATAGGAAAAGGGATTGGGGTTTCAAACACGAAATTCGATACATACATCGTTTATTATTGTAAGGTTCATCAATTATTTTTGTACATGGAAGACTGCGCATGTCCACATAAGTACAATTTTATAGGAAGACATCGAGATCAAATAAATGGCACATAAATAACGTTCAGTACACATAAACAATTTTAAAGCAAACATAAGGCACTTAGGGACTAACTCTACTGACTAAACATACATAAATTAAAACAAATTAAAGCTTTTTTATGGAAGAAGAGACTATTAATATCACAATAGGCGAGTGATTGGGGACACATCACCAAGGACGCCATTTGCTGTCCTCATCCGCCGGTGGTCCCTCGCCTTGACGTTCTTTTTTTTCATCGTAAAAAGCCTCGAGTTGACGACGGGCCGCCTCCTGCTTTTTGTACTCCTGGTACTCAATCAATTTCCTTTTCTTTTTAGGCGGTAAGTTGCTGTAATCCATCGGCAATTCGCAGTGTTCCGGAAGACTGGGTGTCACCTCAACTTTGCTCTGGGGAGTCGCGTCTAATTGATTAGCGCCGGAGCATGTGACTGATTTTTTCGGCGAGTGCGCAGCCTCGCTCGCCTTCGCTGGTGATCTAACCTTCCGCAGATCTAGAGTGTCGTTGTCCGCGTGGTGTTGTTCGAGCGGTGGTGAGTATTGGTACGTGTACTCGCCTCTGTACGGTTCGTCTCTCTGTAAATATTTTGGTTCGGGCGCTGGTTCCACACTCATATTCACGTCAACATTGTCGTTACCGCGCTTATCCATTATGTGTTGTCGTATTTTTTGTAGGATTACATCTTTTGCCTCAGCCGGAACTCTTTTGAAATAAGGTCCGTTTCTTTGGCCGTTCGTTTGTTCTGGCGGACTGTGATGGTTGATATTGTCGACCGTCGTGAGCAGCCCGGTGGGAGGTACTTTATGGGAGACCCTCGCAGCGGGTCTATTGTATGCCCATTGTTTCGAACCGTCGCCTGAGTACACTGAATCTTCTGCATCTGAAGAAGATCTGTCTTGATCGCTGTAGTAATGTTGTCTATCGGAAATGA
Organism: Luperina testacea; assembly: GCA_927399505.1. Taxonomy (NCBI): domain Eukaryota; kingdom Metazoa; phylum Arthropoda; class Insecta; order Lepidoptera; family Noctuidae; genus Luperina; species Luperina testacea. The sequence goes on from OV656774.1 coordinate 6,088,174, forward strand.
CGGAAGACGGCGAGGTCGGTGGAGAGAAGTTAGGTCGTTCCGGTACTTGAATCGTAAGAGGTTGAGCGGTGATTAGTCTTGATAGGTGGCTGATTAGATTTTGACTGACGTTCGCGTCTAAGTCCGGTACAGACATGATAAATCTGCATGCCTCCGCCGCACATTGTCCAAAACCCGCTTGAAACTTCTTGGCTTCCAAAACCGGGTCTCTAGGGCTGTGTAATTTCGTGAGATGGTTAACGGTTAACTCAAGGATGTCTGCCTTCTCCAACTTGCTCAGGTTGTCGTCATCGATCTGTGACAAAAAGGAACAATTAAGATGAGTATAGCGCAGGCGCAGGTGCGCGCCGCCCGTTCTCACGGTACGAAACGTCACATTAATATAACTGTACATATGTATGTGAATAAGCAACTCCTGTTTCTTAATGGAACTTGTACTTTTATATTCCAGTTTGGTGTCGGTACGGCTCTTGGTAAGTACCCAGTAATAAACAGAAGGACGATCGGTTCGTGATAAAAATAAATGGTGTGTGAATGAATGATGGATCGCGTTTTGATGAACAGTAAAAAGGAGGAGAGGTTCTTTTTATGCAAACATATTATGTGTAATGGAATACGCTAAAAATAGAGTGATATCTGTTATGTGCGTGGTGTTATCTTTTATCTTTGATAGCGCTCTACTGTATTTAGAACACTTGAGCTAAATATAGAGATACTCAAAATAATCGGATGACTGGACATTGTTGGAAAATATGTCTATTACCCATTCCTTTCCACTTTTAAAATAAATTCTATAAAGATATTCCAAAACTATCCTCATTCAAGCAGCACACACTGATTTTATCACAAGTTATTATTTGCTAATTACTTTGAATAAGTACCTACACACATGAATAGGATAAAAAAAAACTAATTAATACAAAACAAATACATACCTCCAAAGCTCCGACCATAAGATCTTTAAGTTCATCCAAACAGCGGTTGATGCGCGCGCGCCGTTTTCGTTCCAAAAGCGGTTTTGTGATCTTCTTGTACTTTGCCGTCTTCGACAGCGGGGCCGGGTCCGAAGACATTTTCATATCTGATAAATAATGCATTAAATTAATCATTTTGAATTTATTAAGCACAAATATTTGGGGATAATTAATTTTAATTGGCCACACAATACAGTGATAAGTGAAATTAATATTCAATTTGCTATGCATTACTTCACGAAGTTAATTTATAAAATGTAGACGTTCAAGGATTTAAAGACAAGTTCATAAAAATTACACAAAACACGAGAAATATTAAAATCACATGATTTTAGGTACTACCATGAGGCAAAACACACAAGTCAGTTCAATATTCAACTAATCCCTAGCTGCATTTTAACATTACACAGCAAACTATTACATAAAAATATAAACTTCAATACTTACATGAAAAAAAAGGGATCTCTCCGAGTCAACACTTAACACACACTAACTTAATCGTCGGCTCACTGTCGGGAGCTTGCAAGCACAGGACGCGCGTCTCCACCCGCGCCTCGGCTTCAACTGCCTGCTGAAAAAAGCCTTCTTCCCGCCCCCGCGCACCGCGGCCCTTTCCCGCCCTCCGCCCTGTCCCATTCATACTGCGCAGGAGCACGTGTGGCCCAACGATCGAGTTTCAAGCATGCGTAACATACTTTCCCAGAGAATTCTTGGAGAACACTTTAGTTTTTTGTATGAAATATTTTAATAACTGGCAGTCGAGTTAAACAGCGTTTTAAGTTCATAAGGTATTTCATGTGGGCTGCGTAAATCAAAGGGCACGTGGCATCCATTTTTTTTCTCGGTAACGTTACAAAGAATGCCGTGTTGGACAAGATTTTGTTTGCTCAGGTAAACTGTGCTGGAATGTTAATCTTGATTCGTGTACATTGCAGGACATGAATTTTAATGTACAATTTAATTTAAAATCATAAATCACTACAGATCTTGTTTAACAAATTATAGCTGTTATTAATACGCCTGTTTATTCAATTGGAACATAATACTTAGTAGTAATCCTTGATAATGTTACATATAGGAGTAGGTAATGATTGTTTTAGTTCTTTATATTATATTTATATTGTTAATAATAAGTAAGTATAGATTTGTAAAATGACCGCATTTTTACATTAGGTAATACACCTGTAATGATAGTTGTAAGTGAGATTTTAATAAATAAATAAATATATTGAACATAAACAAGCTGGAGACGAGAATTTATATGACAATAGATTAAACTGCGTATATCTAATGATGTTCCCAGTCTGCATATGAAAATTCAATCAAAGATATTCAATAGTTTAGTCACCATAGCTATAGGTCGGACTTATAATTACCTAGTGAAAGATTGGCAAAACCCATAATCGGCCCATCATTGCTATTTGGATTATTTTTTAATAATTAATTTTTAAATTTCAGTGCTTCGATTTATTTGATAGTTCCAAAATACTCATATGCATTAGTATTGTCAATGTTTTTATTTATTGTCGTATTGTTGTCTCTACATTGAATAAGTGGCACTAAAGTTACGTCGTACCACCCAAGACCGCTTATCCTGTTAACGGTACCTATCTATTCACAGTTACAGACTACTCTGTTGTCTATAGAAAACATAGTGTAAACATCACAATAACTTTTATGGCGCCGCCATGTAATTTTAAAACCATACTGTAATTAGTACTGCACTGTTAACAGGCTTTAACTTTAATTTCAGATGTTCAATCTTCCCGACATACGAACTTTGTCGGCGTTTACTTTAAAAGAAAATGATGTAGACAAAAGGCGGTGTCCAAAAAGGTTCTGTGTAATAAATGGCACAGCCCAATCCTGGTACAAGTTAAATGGAACTTTGCGGCACGGATTCGTGCGGTATTTCTTTTTTCGGCCTTCGTCGCCGGGCAGGTAGAGGCGCGAGCCAAAGCATTCCGTGATTGGACTGATTGGTATTATCTTTTGTCATTCTTAACGTAGTTAAGATTGCCGTTTAAAAACTATATAATTATAGGTTATTCGGGATTTTAAAGTCCCTTTGAATTTTTAATGTCTGCGTTAAAAAAGTGAGGTTGGTTTGGTCTGTTTTTTTTGGTTTGTCTTTATGTTTTGTTAGAATCGTTTTATGGAGGTAAAGCGGCTCAATGGATGAAAATTGCGATCAATTAGTTTAATGAAGAAAATGTGTTTTTGTTTTTGCGCTAAAAATGCGCAATCATCTGTTTGGTTTTGGTAAATATTCAAATGTTAGGTAAACAAGGCTCTATTTACAAATACTTACTTATTAACAGGTACAGCAATTCATTTCATTAACGTGTATGATTCATACGTTCCTAATAAGATTACCAGATCATGGTTTAATTGAATATATCGTTGTTGTGTGAAAAAAATCTTTTGATTAAAGAGCCATCGATTGACTCGACCTATCCCAACAGCTTTGCCGGCACACACCGTTCAATTGTTTATAAAACCGATCTAATAACCGTCACTCGTTTCCCATAACAATGATATCACGTAAAGCCGAAAAGATTAAACTTTCCTACCGCTTTATGATGGAGTTTATACTTGTCAACATACCACACATATTATAGATATGACGTCACTCTTAACGATACTTACTGAGAGTCTAGCACGTTAAGCCGTTGGTCCCGGCTGTTAATCGTAGATCTATGACAGTCGTTACGGGTATTGAGATGCCCAAAAGTCTGACTACCAGTCTCACCAAGAGGTATCGTGTTACCCAGTAACTGGGGTCTGGAGTCGCTCCATGTTAAATCAGTAACATGGAGCGACTGCCTAAAGCTGCTTCCGACGGCCTAAAGATCTTCAGCTGCATCCGGTTAGACTGGAAGACGACCCTGATGCTAGGCAATGTGATTTCCTGAGAGTCTAACTATTTGGTCTAAGGTAGGGATTGACACCTACTTACGGCTTATCACAGACACTTAATTTTGGGCACGGTAAAAAATAAAGTTAAGTACAGACGAGCACATCAAGCTACTACAATCTATCAAATTTATTTAATAGAATTTCAACTTTATCGCTGAAGTATAAGGTTCAAAGTTGATTGGAAAAATTTGAGAGTTTCGGGTAGCTTAATGTGCTGGCGTCTGTACATCATGGTTTTCGTCAATTTTCTTATTCAGATTTATCGTGGATATAATTGCATAGAGGCAGGTATCTTATTGGTGTAATAAGTGTGATATTCTCACCATCGCCTTTTTACTAACTGACGTACTGTAGGGTACCATCCACATTTGGTTGATATCTCGACCAGTCGTACAATGCGTGCCACGAAAGATGAGACTTGACCCCGCCTCCCCCGCTCTTTCCGCCGCCCCTATGACGCCCGGTCCCGTCCCGCACTCAGACCTCATACCGCTAAAGATATCTAAAATCGTGTACTGCGCATGTCAAACCACGTGGTGTGTCAAGTCTCATCTTTCGTGGCACGCATTGTACTCAGCGCTTCTCCACATTTATCCTTTATTAAAGCAAGAGTGAACAGGCATCTTCTGGGCACGCTTGTTCCATCATAAACCTTATCAATCGCTTTCCATTAAGCGTGATTGAGGTCGAGATGTGGTTCAATCATTAATTAAAAAATTAAGAATCATCCATTTTTATTATGCCTTACTTTTTGCGATATCGGTAACTCATCAATCATCATCATGGACAAAATGATTTGATTTTTACTTTGAGACGACACGCATCATTATGTAAAAGGTTTACCATCCCATTCGTCTAGGTCATAGATTCTCAACCTTATTTTGCCCATCCACTTTGAGTATATTTTTTTCTCAAGATTTTTTTTTCTTAAAGTGGCCAAAAAATGGGTAGAAAATTGAGGGCTTTCCATCTGTCGCAAATCTGAAACAGCAATTGCCACGATTATATGTAAAAGTGTAATATAACATAGTCGATATATAAATATTAAAGATATGTATATAATTTTATTGATGGTCTTCTACCTTGAAAGTCTCAAACGCCCACGCGGGGACGTTATCGCCCACGTTGAGAACCTATGGTCTGATAGACGGCTGTGTATGTGTATGGCTGAGAAATGCTTTCTCAGATGTACTGAAGACTAAACAAATAACACATGCTTGTGATTACTCAGTAATCCTATGGGCTTGTGTGGTATTGTGGTATTTAGTTGAGGCCTACCTCATAATATACCTAATGTAGACACTACAGGACCTATCCTGTAGTGTCTACATTAGGTATATTATGTGACTATTTTGCTAAACACAGCAATGTTAGTCAGCATACGCGTAAGCGACCAACTAGACTCTAGTTGGTCGCTTACGCGTATGCTGACTAAAGGGAAGTACGATCATGGGCTTGCATGGGTGTTTCTATTAGGTTTTTTTTAGTGGCAACTTGAAATCTGGATTATGTGCATGGTTTATGGTGATAAGCTCGTCCCTTGTTACATAGTATTATTATGGGATAACGGAACTTAAGACGTGGCTAGCGAAATGTGAGTGTATCATTATATCTTACATCCTCTGTCTTTCCCTTCTGGTAGAATGAGGTGTGAATATTGGCCTGAGCCTCGGGCAATAATAAAAAAAGAACCGGGCAGGAGCGAGTCGGATTCGTGCACCGAGGGTTCCGTACTATCATATGTTTTTAAATTTTCATCGGCGGGGCCTATATTCGTCAGAGAATTTTAACACTGCACGCTGCGGTGTAGAATATTGCAGTTTTATATTAGCGCCATCACTTGACCGATAGTGGAACTAATGTAACTTTTGTTGATGATTTCTGAAAAAATGTGATATTTAAAGACTTCGTTTTATTTTTCCTGGTGTTTTTTGGAACGGTGTTTTTTTTACATTTTTCATCAAAAGTCGAATACTGTGCGGCCTAAAAAAACATGTTTTAGAATGTGCCCCACTTCGAATTTTTAGACCCACTTTCAGTCCCTGTTGCAAAACATATACTTAACATATATTTTTATTTCTTTCTTATTTGCAAAATAGTTGGGCAAACGTCATCTAAAACTATTCCAAATTTCAAGTTGATAGCATTAGCAGTTCTTGAGATATCCAGTTGTGACAGATAGACTGAGTCTCACCATAAGGGCTCCGTTTTATCATTTTGGTACCGAACCCTAAATATATAATTCAGTCGTCATTTGTTTCCAAAACATACTATGATGTCGTGAAAATGCTCACACAATCTCTATAGCTAGCTACCTACCAGACCTAGACGGCAACGGCAAGTACTGTCGCGATAACGCAGTCTATTAACAATTTTAACGACTTCAAACCACGGTGTTCTGCGGTGAACAGGAAACATCCATAAATTGTTACAGATACCGTCATAATGTTCATCAAAGAAACATGTTTTATGTAATCATTCATGTCATCAAGAAGACAATTTTATTCGCTACAACTTAATGTTTTCATAACCCCTTTGGGTGCCTTTCCACCAGAGATGCTGCGAGAATGTAAAAGCGAAACTACGAAACTATGTGACCGTTTCCACTGATGCTAAGTTATGTAGCGGAGCGAGTAAGATGTGCTCTTAAAATGCGCTATCGCAAGGTAGCTGTCAGCTCGAGCTATGCGACGTATCGACAATACAAGAAAAGACAAGGCACGGGGAGCGGCGCGCGGCGCGGTGACATCCATTAACACGCATCCATAGCTCACAGCAATAGCACGCATCCACAGCACGCATCCTTCTATATAAAAAACATAGCGTCGTTGCGCGTGCAAAAGCCGCTATGTGTTATTTAGTTATTTTCGGTACTTTATGCAGTTTTAATCGTTATTTCAATACACACATACTGTATTTGCTACAGCTATGTGTTAAGTGCAATATTTAAAGAGTTAAGGAATTTAGCTATGTGATATTCATAAATCGAAAGTTCCGTATAAACACGCTAAATGTTATAATTCATATAGCTCAAATAAGTTGACTAAAAACACATAGCGACTTTTGCATGCGCAACGACGATAGCTTAGTTGAATCAGTTTCCACTAGTGCTATGCTATGTGGACCAATGAATATGACTGGTGGATATCAAACACATCCATAGCAACGTTGCATAGTACAGTCGCCAGCACATCAAGCTACTACAATCTGTCAAATTTCTTTAATAGATTATCAACTTTATCGCTCAAGCATAAGGCTCAAAGTTGATTGAGAACAGTTTCGGGTAGCTTGATGTGCTGGCGTCTGTACATATCTGGTGGAAAAGCAGCCTTAAGGTCTATCCACACTTAACAGTAACGTGTCCGGGACGTCACAGGGCTGTAGCACACACAAGGCAGACACTGAAGCTCCGTCTCCGGCCCAGGAGGTTAACTATCAACGAAATCCGTAGTTTTGACCGAAGTTACGGGGGTTTCCTTCTCCGTATCACTTACGCCGAACTAAGGGTCAAGTCGGGGTCGACTTCGGTTCGGTCAGGGTCGGGTCACACCGAGACGCGACGCTGCGCGCACATTTCAATAGAGCTATTTAAAATTTAACTCTATTTACTACTCGAAAAGATACACATTTCGCAACGCAGCTCGACGCAGCGCGGCGCCGCGCTGCGTTTTAATAGCGGCTCAAAATCGAACTTTATTTACTACACGAAAAGATACACATTTGCACTATTGTTGCGTTATGTCGCGTCTCGGTATGAGCTGACCCTAAGAATAAATGACGACACGATTTGTAGTTGTTCCTACTCTCGATATGTGTGTGCCTGTCCGATTTTTTTTATTTCATACTTTATTTTGACGGGTCAACTCTTTTGAATGGGCCCGTATCTTTGTTGACGGACTTTGAGCGTATACCCCAGACACGGAGACGTATGAACGACTCCATATAAAATGTACAGACGCCAGCACATCAAGCTACCCGAAACTGTAAAATTTTCCCAATCAACTTTGAATCTTATAACGTTAGCGATAAAGTTGACAATCTATTAAAGAAATTTGACATATTGTAGTATGTTGATGTGCTGGCGTCTGTACTGCCGTGGCATAACTAAAATGCCGTTATCCGACATCTGGTCGATTTTTAACTTTTAATGCTATTATAAAGAGAAAAAAAATCTATGGATCTGTTTCCGAATTTTAAATACCTTGCTATTCAAGCTATTGAAAATTCGGAAACAGATCCATAGATTTTATTTTCTCTTTATAATATCATTAAAAGTTAAAAATCGGCACGATGTCGGATAACGGCATTTTAGTTATGCTACGGCAGTGTAGTGTACTTACCTATATTTTTTGACACTATCAATCGCGATCTGAATCATTTTGAAGGATTTGCTAATCCATTGCTTCATACGTTCGAAAAATTTGTCAGCTCAATGACGTAAATAACGCAATGAATGTCGTTGAACTGTCAAAATGAATGCCATTGCTACTGTTAGTGTGTTACGCAATTACCCCGCTGAAATAACTAAGATCTAACCAAAAAAATACAACACAAACGTATACCAAACATTGGCTGACCTTGGGCCAACACGTAGCCAGTATCAGCCATTATATTATTCTTTTAGAATTGATTAGAGAATTATGCACCGTTGTGGCCTTTGACCCATCAATGCCAGTTTTATGTTCCGTCAAGAGATTAGTAGGTACAGACCGGGTGGAGTATAAAATTATATTTATGTCAGATATAAAATGTGTGAGAACTGTTTGGATTGTGAATTCTCGATGTGTAATGTCATCAAGACTATTATACAGCAAAGTATTAGTAGTAATAGTTTAGTTTATATCCCATGGGAAGAAATTGTGGGTTTATGTATGTATGTATTTATATAGCCTAGGGTATCGTTGAATTTTTTTCTGAGAAAATTTCGTTTTTCAAATTCACATTACCAAATGGCTGAAAAAAAATAAAAAAATACATTTATTTTCGGTAAACATGACGCAGAAAATAACACACACACACGCACACAAAAAAATACAAGTTGGGGGAAATCATGCGTCACATCCACGCAAAACGGTAATCGCTCAGCATAATGCTAAGACCCTTTGCGAGACAGAGCACCAGCGTTGGTGGAGCGGGTGGTGCATAAAAGCATTTTGACATTATCTAACCCTGTTACTACTACGAGATACACGGATCATACTGTTTTCATAGGTAAAGTATAATGCATAGGAGAATAGTCAGAGGGATTCTTCATATGTTTCAGGCTTTCTCTGTCCTATCCATTAACGTCCACATCATGCTCTCTGAAACAGAAAGAAATGAACGTAACAGTTAATATAATATTTATTATTTAACAAATGAACGCGAGAGTTAATATTGTTACGAGCTTGGGGTTCGTTACAATAAAACTGCCGATTTAATAACCAAAAAAATGACAATTTACTCACCAACACTAATTACAATTCAACACACTAATTAGAAACACAATGTCACTTACTGATCACTCTTAGTCGCACTCGAATATCGCTTTCGATGTTATCGCATGTATAGCTTATTCAAAACTATGTGTCTCGCGGCTCGCGCCCGCCTTATATAGTCCCACAGAGCTACTTTAGAAACATCTAGTATGTTCGAGTACATAGCGGTCCCGACCGACTCGACGTCGATAGTTCTCGGAACTACTAGTACCTACAGGAAGGGTCAATGTCCTAGTACCAAGGCCAAGGTATTAGTTCTGCTACCCGATACAAGATGGCGCTAGTGGTAACTAATGGCGATACATGGCGATGTATCAAGCATTATTTTTGGCGCGCAACACTGCCCCCTCCTAAGACATGCTCGTCCCGAGCATTATTGGCCCCGTAATAACGCGCCAGTCGATCCACATGGACGATCTTAGGAGTACCTCTTGCACCTTTCCGTATCCGATAGGTTACGTCATTGATCTTAGTCACAATCCGGTACGGTCCGTCCCATTTAGCTTGGAGCTTAGGAGATTTCCCTTTGCTGCGGACTGGATTGTGCAACCACACGAGTGAACCTTCGTCGAACTCTTTGTTGTTCATTTTGCGGTCATAACGGGTTTTCATCTTTTCGGACATTTGCTGGCCCGATTGTCTGACGTGCTCATAAATGTCGTTCATTTTGTTCCGCAAATCATTCGCATAATCAGTTACACTGCGTGGGGCATTAGGTGGTATTCCGGTGATCAGGTCTGCAGGTAGCCGTAGTTCTCTTCCGAAGTTTGCAAAAGCTGGCGTCACCGATGTACTCTCGTGAACCGCGCTTCGATATGACAACAAAAACGGCTGTATGTGCTTGTCCCAATCTCGTTGCCGATTTTCCACAACTTTTGCTAGGTACCTCTCCAGTGTCTGGTTAAATCGTTCCACCATTCCATCCGATTGTGGGTGGTAAGAAGTCGTTCTTGTTTTATGAGTACCCATAACTCGACAAGTTTCCTGGAATATTTGTGACTCAAAATTCCTTCCTTGATCACTGTGAATCTCCAAAGGTACTCCAAAACGACAGAAGACTTCATGAACTAATTTATCCGCAACTGTCGAAGCTTCTTGATTTGGAATTGCGAAGACTTCCGGCCACTTGGTGAAGTAATCCATCACAACCATGAAATACTTGTTACCACTTTCACTCTCCGGAAACGGCCCCGCAACGTCGAGGGCTATCCTCTCCCACGGTGCACCAACATTGTACAATTTCAATGCACCTCTACTACGAGTCTGAGGTCCCTTTACAGCTGCACAACTTGTACATTTGCGACACCAATCCTCGACATCGTCCCGACAGTGGATCCAGTAAAACCGTTCTCGTATCTTCAGTAGAGTCCGTTTTACTCCCAAATGACCTCCTGAACAACCATTATGGTACAGCTGTAGAACATCCGGTACTTGAGCTTTAGGGACAACCATTTGCAAATGACAGCTGTCTCCCCGAGCATTTTCCCATTTACGGCACAGGACTCCATCCTGAACCACCAAGCTGTCCCATTGGGCCCAATAGCTTTTTGTGACCGAACTCATCGCTGAGACGTCACTCCAACTGGGCTTAGGAGCTCTGGCCTTCATCCACTCCAGAATTGGCTTGATGTCCGAATCTTCCTGCTGTGCACGTTGTAGACTTTCCTTCCACTCGTTGTTGAGGTCTGTCTTGAGCATCCTCACAGGTACCACTTCCTTACTCTCTTGTCTAGTACAATGCTTGCAGTCTTCAGGACAAGGTCTTCTTGACAATGCATCTGCGTTGCCATGAGATTTTCCGCTGCGATGTTCGACCAAGAAGTCGTATTCCTGCAGTAGTTCAATCCATCTCGCAACTTGACCTTCTGGATTTTTGAACTGCAATAGCCATTTCAGTGCAGCATGGTCAGTACGTAAGTGGAATTTCCGACCCAGAAGATATTTGCTAAAATACTGCAATGACTTTACCACCGCAAGCAGTTCCCGTCTCGTAACACAATAGTTCCTTTCCGGTTTTGACAACGACTTGCTGAAGTACGCTATCACAACCTCTTGATCACCATTCCGTTGGGACAACACACCGCCAAGTCCTATGTCACTTGCGTCTGTGTCAACTATAAATTCCTTGCCCGCATCAGGGTAACCCAAAATAGGTGTTTTGCACAGACGGTCCTTTAGCTCCTGGAATGCGATGTCGCAACTATTATCCCAGCAGAAATGTCGCTTCTCCTCGGTGAGCTTATGCAGGGGTTTGGCTATATCTGCAAAGTTCTTGACAAATCGGCGATAATAGGAGCACAAACCCAAAAATGCTCTGACCTGCGTCTTGTCTTTTGGAACTGGCCAATCCTTGACAGCTGCAATTTTCTCTGGATCCGTGCGGATACCTTCTTCAGACACGACATATCCCAAAAAGCTAACTTGTCGTTTGAATAGTGAACACTTCTTCGGGCTTAACTTGAGGTTAGCACTCTGGATCTTCATGAGCACGCGTTCCAGGTTTTGAAGATGTTCTTCAAACGTGCGGCCTACGATGATGATGTCATCCAAGTAGACCAGGCAGGCATCGCCAATTAACCCGGTAAGTACAAGTTCCATCAACCTTTCGAACGTTGCCGGAGCATTGCACAATCCAAACGGCATAACTTTAAATTGCCACAGACCCTTTCCTGTCGAGAATGCAGTTTTCTCCTTGTCCTTGGGATCAATTTCAACTTGCCAGTAGCCACTTTTCAGGTCCAGCGTGCTAAACCACTTTACTCCAGTAAGCATGTCCAGCGTGTCATCAATTCTTGGCAAAGGATAGCTGTCCTTCTTCGTAACGTCGTTCAGACGACGATAGTCAACACAAAACCGCATGCTGCCGTCCTTCTTTCTTACCAGCACTACAGGTGAACACCATGGACTAGATGAAGGTTCAATCACACCATCCTTCACCATTCCCTCAATCATGGTTTCCACTTCCTTTTCACGTGCTACCGGCAATCTCCTTGGTCGCTGACGGATAGGCAATTCCTCTCCTGTGTTTATTTTGTGTTGAACTAAGCCAGTCCTCCCGATGTCAGCATCGTTTGCCGAGAAAACATTGGCGTACCTGAGTAACATCTTCTTCGCTTTGACCATTTCATTTTGGGACAGAGCGCTGCGGCAGTCTTCTAAAAGGGTGGTCACTCTCGTTTGTGCATCCTTGCTGAGGGTCCCAGTCGATAGATATTGGCATCGACGCAACCAATCCACTTCCTCGCAAGTACCAAGTAGTGTGCCTTTTTCTATAATGTGTTCCTGATCACAAAGGTTCAGCACACGTACCCCTGAGATGTCGGTGGCTCTGACCAGAGTTCGTGCCACTTTCCATGGAAGGTCATTGTCTACCCTTTCCACGAGTACACAACGAGGAGTTCGCCCAGGATTCCGGGGAAGACTAACCGGTACAATCGTTTCCGATCTCGGCGGAAGAACAATCTTCTTAAGGCTGTATACATTTCCTGGTAACGCCCCTTCCACGAAAAGTTCCTCTTGTCCACATTTCAAAACACCTTGCTTGACGTCAATTTCGCAACAATTCTTCCTCATAAAGTCAAGGCCCAGGATGCAATCGTCCATTATATCAGCCACGATGACATTATGCAGGTAGATTCTGTTGCCTAGCTTCAACTCCATTTTCTTCTCTCCACGGACGGGTATGCGCTGACCGGTAGCTGTTACCAAATTAATGTGTTCTCGGTTGTGTGTGGAGTCCCCAAGGAACCGACTTATAAGTTGGGAACTGACGACCGTACGAGAGGCTCCAGTATCTATGGTCAGCTTACACGGCGTTCCGTTGACCTCGCCCTTGATGATTAGGCTATTCCCATCATGGGTTTGTGTGATCGAAATCCTTGGGGCTCCTTGAACATCAGCCAGCACCCGCCCCGCAGTCCTGGCTATTACTCGTTTTCCTGCTGCTGGTGTTGGGCGGTGCTGTTAACCGCACTGCCCTCTGGAGATCGGCCGTCTTCTCTTTCTGCAGTTCGCTTAGGGCAACTGGATCGAAGGTGGCCCCTTTCCCCACAGCCGTAGCACCTAGGGCTGTATCCTTTATTGCGGTCGCGAACTGTAGCCGCTGCAACCTCCCTGACGCGATGGGAACGATGATCCTGCCGCACCGCTTCCACCTCTAATGCATGGGCCAAGGCGTCCTTAAGCGTCCCGTGGTGACCGAGCCTCACAGCAGCTCTAACTTCAAGGTCGCGGATGCCGTCGATGAATGCCTGCACCAGGTTCCCATCAATAAGCGCAGGTACGGACTGGTAAGCTTTACGAACCAGCTTCTCCACTTCAAGGGCCCACTGCTGCAGGTTTTCGTTACTGCGTTGCACGCGATCCTTGAGCTGCGCCCGAAACACGTGTTCCAGGTGAGCGTCGCCATACCGAGCCTCCAATGCCTCAAGGAGCTGCTCGTAAGTCACTTCCTTACCGAGAGCTTCCAGGACAGTTAAGGCCTGGTCACGCAGGCCCAGGGTGAGGGCAGTCATGGCCTGACTTTTATCCCACCCGTTCGCCTTCATGACAGCCTCAAACTGGATTTTGTAGGCCGACCAGGAAGAAGTTCCGTCGAACGGTGGCACTTTGAATCCACGTAGCGAAGGTGTTATAGCTACGGGAGCTGCGATTCCATCCCCAAGTTTAAGGTTACCCAACTCTTGCTTCACATTCGCAATGACGTCATTAAACTTGCTGATCTGAGTTTCAGCATCTGACAGGCGGTTGTCATGCTGGGCAACCTTCTCCTTCACCTCCTTCATCTCTTTCCCCAAGGTTGCGTGAAGATCCTTCATGAGGAGCATCTGCTCTTCCTGGCGGCGCACCTGCTCCTCTTTATCCCGCTGGAGCTGTTCCTCCAACCGACGTGCCTGTTCCTCCTGTCGGTGAGCCTGTTCCTCCTTATCCCGCTGGAGCTGTTCCTCCAACCGACGAGCCTGTTCCTCCTGTCGGAGGGCCTGCTCCTCCTGTCGGCGGGCCTGCTCCTCCTGTCGGCGGACCTGCTCCTCCTGTCGGCGGGCCTGCTCTTCCTTGTCCCGCTGGAGCTGTTCCTCCAACCGACGAGCCTGTTCCTCCTGTCGACGAGCCTGTTCCTCCTGTCGGCGAGCCTGCTCCTGCAGCATCATCATCAGAGCAGCAAAATCTGGTGCTGATGATGCTGGAGCAGCTGTGGATGGGCCCGCCTCCGTGGTCGGTATCTGGCCTTCCGACCTCTGTGGCGTTGTTCCACCGAATCGCCTCTGGTCCGTCTCTTGCTGGCGTTGACTCCGGGTACGGATACCCTCCATGTCGTCTTTCGGTAAAATCGGCATTTTAAACCTCGCTTCTGACACCAATTGTTACGAGCTTGGGGTTCGTTACAATAAAACTGCCGATTTAATAACCAAAAAAATGACAATTTACTCACCAACACTAATTACAATTCAACACACTAATTAGAAACACAATGTCACTTACTGATCACTCTTAGTCGCACTCGAATATCGCTTTCGATGTTATCGCATGTATAGCTTATTCAAAACTATGTGTCTCGCGGCTCGCGCCCGCCTTATATAGTCCCACAGAGCTACTTTAGAAACATCTAGTATGTTCGAGTACATAGCGGTCCCGACCGACTCGACGTCGATAGTTCTCGGAACTACTAGTACCTACAGGAAGGGTCAATGTCCTAGTACCAAGGCCAAGGTATTAGTTCTGCTACCCGATACAAGATGGCGCTAGTGGTAACTAATGGCGATACATGGCGATGTATCAAGCATTATTTTTGGCGCGCAACAATATTATTATAATATTCATGATATAACTGGGATCTTCTCCTTCTGTGTGTCGATGATTTGTCGAATTTAGGCCAAAAACTATGCTACTTCTTCTGGCGTTGTTTATGGAAACGCACAGGTCGCTTAGATTGCTTGATTGGATAGTATCGCTTTAAATCGTGGGCCCATCAATAGATAGCACTTTCCATAACCAGACGAAACTAATTTAAACCAGAAGGGATTCGAGAGAGACAATAGATAAAGATATAGACCAAAACGATGAAGTAAAACATTGCGAGGAAGCCGGCATGTCCTAAAACCTAAAATTCGAAGGTCGGGCGTTTTACTTTGTCTAAATTATTTCATCACCACTTCTCTCTAAACAGTGAAGGAAAACATCTTGAGGAAACCGGCATGTCCTAAAAACAAAAACTCGAGGACATGTGACATCTACCAACCCGCACTGGGCCCGCGTGGTAGATTACGGCCCACTCCCTCTTACCGAGAGGGGCCTGTGTCCCAGTAGTGGGAACGTAATTACGTATAAGATTATGCTTATAGACCATTGGGTTATAATGTACTACATTATAACTAGACCAGTATCAGTCAAAAACCACAAATATACCGGCATTCATCTGAGGTATCTTTTCGGATACCTAAAATCTCGTATCTAAATCCTATAGATACCTAATTGCTTCGTTATCATTTCGGACAGCCGAAACTCGTGCGTGGGTGTCTTTGTTTATCGTTGGCACGCGTGGGAAATGAGCGGCGATCTGTTCCCACATGAGGACAAATACCTACCGCGTGAGCTGTAGTGACGCGAGCGAGGTGACAGACGAGAGGCGGTATCGATTTTTTTTGTGGTATCGATTTATTTGTAATATTAATTGAATAAGATTGTGCCTCGACAACTGATTAGTCGTTGAAATGTTTAGCTGTATAGTTGTACAATATATAAATTGAAGTATTCAACATTATAGGAAATACACCTTTATCGAGTGGGTGTTTAGTGTATATGATTTCTTATATTGATTGTTTTTTTTTTCTATCTTATTTTGCTGCACCGGTTGACGTCTTCACGTCAACGCCAACCGTCGCTGAAAACCAGCGCTTGGGCTCTGTCTCACATACGGTCTTAGGATTATGATGAGCGATGGCCGTTTTGCGTGGATGTGGTGATGTGATGCATGACTACCTCCATCTTTTTTTTTTGTTTTTGTGTTCTTTTTCTGCGCGATGTGTACCGCAAATTAACGTATTTTCTTTCTTTTTTTTTGCTTATATGAGAACCCCATTTTAGTTCCCAATCAATATCGTAAGTAGCGCATTAATCGATACGTCGATTTCAACTTGGTATTCGAATTCCAACATTCGATAACCTTTCACACTCGCGTCACTAAGTCGAAGCAAGTGAGTGCGTCATCGAGCTGATGGCCCGAAGATGTGTGAAGAGCCCGTAATTGTTTTATTATGGTAAAAAAAACGTTGAGTCATTCGGCATTCCCGAGAAAAGTAATCTGTGGTTTGTTTGATGTTAGGTCAGGACATTTTCATTGTCAAGGCTGGGTCCAGCAAAAATTTTTTTTTTTTTTTAATACTTGATCGTTATGACTGTTATACTGGCAAAGGGAAACGTCAACTGTCAAACGTCAACTGAAACGGTACATGTAGATATACATATATACTAACACTATAATTATCAAGTTCTAACTTAACAGACAGCTGCGCTGCTGGGGAGTTTGTTGCGCCACTTCTTCTTCCCAGCTACTACCAGTACTAGGAAGTGGTGAAGGTCGGGCGATTTTGGTTTTTAATTTTATACTCTGTTCATTTTATGGTGTTCGATATGACATGCTAAATGCTTATTTTATGGCTACGGCCTAAAATTTAATCAAAACTTCGTTATTCGATTGATATCGATTCTTTTGTAGAACTTCACACTAATTGCGTACCTAACATACTATTAATCTCAATCTGAATCATTGTAAAGGATATTGCTAATCCATTGCTTCATATGTTCCAAAAATATGTCTGTCCAACAACGTAAATAACGCAATGAATGATGTTGAACTGTCAAAATGAAACCCATTGCTACTGATAGTGCGTTACGCAATTCCCCCGCTTATCCTTATTGTCCTTTTAAAATTGTCGTTGGTATATCCATCGTCGTTTTTCCTTATTGTACAGACGCCAGCGCATCAAGCTACCCGAAACGGTCAACTTTTCCCAATCAACTTTGGACCTTATGCTTCAGCAATAAAGTTGAAAATCTATTAAAGAAATTTGACAGATTGTAGTAGCTTGATGTGCTGGCGTCTGTACACCACGTAAAAAACATTATTTGTTCATACTTCAAATCAATCATCATAAATTAATGAACACGGTGTAGTTCTCCAAAACCACGACATGCCAAATTATACTCCACACTATTTACTTTAGACTCGGTGACGTCACTTGTTATGTATAGCTGCACCGCTTATTGTGATGATGAATCACGATTATCCTGAGAAGTGAATCTTGTTTAAGGTTAAAGCCCCGTAATATAAACAAACTAGATTGTTTCAGATAGTCTTTGTTTTTTGTTTTGATTTGGTAGGTTTAAACCTTATATCTATTTAGGTTCACAGGAATGACCATCATCAGTTTTTTCTGCGCAAGCTCGTAAGGCCCCTAAGAATGAAGAACATGATTTTATAAAGGGTTTTCCCTTTTCGAATGGGAATATCAGTGGTTGATTTGGTCATAGGAGAAAGTCACATGAAGTCAGTTTGAGTTTGGATATGCCTATACATAGCAAGTCGCCGTTAATACCTAGCTGCAGCTGGTAAAAGAAAAACTAGGAAGTTTACTTTAAAATAAAGTAAGTTTCCCATGGCTCAGATCTCAAATAAGCAAGTATGCGGCAACTCCCCACAGACAATGGTCCACCTTTTTTTTTTTTTTTTCAGGATGGGAAATCATCAAATGACCCCTCCCGCTCTGGGTGAAGCGGAAGGGAGTGTCAGACTCTTACTGACTAAAACCTACCCGTGTTCCTTCCTTAGCCCTTTATGTTCCGGGCCAGCGGTAACCCTTTCGGACAATCCCGCTGACACATCTAAATGGCTTTTTTTTTTCAGGATGGGAAATCATTAAATGACCCCTCCCGCTCTGGGTGGAGCGGAAGGGAGTGTCACCTTCCATCCTACGACGCATGAACTGTCACCTGTGCACTTGATAATCTTATGACTGCGTCAGTGAACGGAGTTCGCGCTGCTGATTTTTGAATCAAACATGTTTGGACTTTTACCATCGGTACACTAAAAAGAAGTCGTACCCCATTTAAAACTAAATTAAAAAGCCACAACAAAACAAAATAAATAAGTAACGATTGTTTTAATTCGCACCGATCATCAATTAATCGATTCAATTTACGTACCGAGTTTTATCGATATCTTTTTCGAACAAAAACCGTTATTTTTAAACAAAGAAATCACGAGTAATCCAAGAATATTGGGCAGAAAAAAAACTAAAGTCTAGCAATAAAATTTTGCATAGTTTAAGTTATAACAATCCAGTACAGTTAGTTCAGTTTAAAAAGATTTCAATGCAAACAGTTTGGTAGAGGACAGTAAAGGCTTTTGCCGCCTGAGCGTTTTTTGTTTTATTTTCTGTTTTGAATGAAACCTTTTCGAAGCGTGCGGTGGGTGATATAAATTAGGGCAATAGTCGTTAAGTTTTAAGGTTTAACGGCGAGTTAGTGGTCCTTTGTTTATGCCTCTATATAATAATACAAATTTTTTCTGTTGAAGATAGGGGCTACATTATGTAGAGCTGTGTTTTCTTGCAAAGTTTGGCAATTAACTTCATCTGGCAGACAGTCTTATTACGTTAGGTATTTGTAATTAAAGTCTATGCTACTAATTAATTTTAAAACTTCTTGGAGTTTAGGTACTCTTCCATATTTCCAAATATATGGAACCTTAATGAATTCCTTTACCCATAAAAGACTGGCCAAACCTACTCAACGAATTCGCATTATCGAAGACAGCATAAATCTGCTACCGTTACCCAATATAAAAGCTTTACGTAAATAAGTAACCACTTTTCACCAACCGATTACCGACCAGCGGAAGCCGAACTCAATGTCAGCGTTTATCAACGAGCTTATCAACCGCCGGTGTGCACGCGCCCTAAACAGATAGTTTACCGAACTAGTGCGCAGCGCCCGCGCAGCTAATTGAACGACAATCTTCCACGGCAGAAGCGATAGCAAAATAATCAATGGTGATAATTAATATGAATATTTTTAGTTTAGGTTTAAATCACTTCAGCCGTGTATTCGCCGTTCCTTTCGGCAAAAATGACGAACTTCCATACAAATTTTCAAACCCTGTAGAGGATGAATTTTCAAAAATCATTCCTTAGTGCTCACCTTCGTTAATATAAGGCACTCTTGTGCAATATGCTTCTTGAACCAGCAGTTAGGCGTTACCTGTCTGTAAGCGAATGAATGACTTAAAGATTTTTATTAAGAAGCAAATTATACCCAGATGCAACAAAATAACTGTCTAATTCCGTATGTTTTACACATCCCGTAAACTTCAACAACTTAATTCGGTACCACTTATTTTGATTGTCATCATCATCCACAGGCTTCACAGCCCAACTCCATCCATAGCTGGGCAAAATAAAATGTTTTTTTAATTGAAAATAAAATGTTTTTTTCGTTGTTCCTACGGGCACTAAATACCGGACGCACGGTATTACCAAGTTTATATTACGGTATTACCCGCCAATTTGCCTTTCTTTTAACGTTTCTGTAATAAACACGTTGGATAAATTAAATAAACTAATTAACCATAAAATAGTCCTGCACCTAGTATTTAAGATAGCATTTATTCGCAATAAAAGCCCTACGGATGCCATGAAAAAATTACCTTCATTTCTTTAGGTTTTAAAATCACTCTTGCAAGGTGCGTTTCAGTCCTACATTAATGAAACACGAGGCTGTGTCTACCTGCATTCTTAACACTTAGGTTTGTCGCTAAATGACAGTAATTGTTTAAAACACTTTCAAGCAAGTAATTTTAATTACTCTAAAAATGGAACTCGGCGCGCCTTTGATAGCTTACGCATATAAACTTTTTGAATCAGTAGCGAAAGTTTTTATGCGAAAAAAGCTGAAATAATTTGCACAGTATGATCTTAATTATATAGGGATTTCCCATTACGTATTTAATGTTTTAAAAGGAGATTATTATTAATAGCAGGAGATGGGTAGCTCCAGTTGCTAGAAACACGAAAGATGATATAAAAAAATCATAAAATCCACCATCAATCCTCCCTAGAGATTATTTCACGGACATCAACACTAACGTAATAACCTTTTTCAAGCGGAGATGGGAAATATTTGAAGTTCGTTTAATTTTTTCTTATTTCTATCATTTTGATAATAAATACATAACCCGTAAGAACATAGCACGTTATTAATCATTCACACCAACTGAAACTATCAAGATCGCACGAAAATTAATCACAGCAAAAATCATTCGCAGATTTTTAAGCAAACATCATTATCACATTAAAAACATCAACAATACAGTTGTCAAACTTTATCGTCAGTAAAGAACTAAATCAATCAACTGCGAACGATTTATCATCGAGTCTGCTGACGGTACCGATATGGTTAGGTATGTACCAATTCTGAAGATATCTGTCAAAATTCGCTCCGGCCGGAAGGCGAGCCGTGGGAACCGGGGACGATCGGTTTTCTCAAAAACAACTATATCTATCCAAATAAAGATAACTCTTTCGTTTTGATACATTTTTTATTCGATTCGCGAATCGTGAATCGGACGAATGGAAATTAGTTGCTTTATTCTGCTCTTTTTTTTATTCGATTTTAGACGCCCGCGACATTTTTCTTGTCTACTCGATTTAGCGATTCTCGATTTAACTTTTTATGATCGACAAAGGAGTTCGGGTTACGTACTCCTTTATGATATTCTTCATGTGCCTGTAGAGTGTAGGTATCATGCAGATT
Source organism: Luperina testacea (assembly GCA_927399505.1). Taxonomy (NCBI): domain Eukaryota; kingdom Metazoa; phylum Arthropoda; class Insecta; order Lepidoptera; family Noctuidae; genus Luperina; species Luperina testacea. Next base: position 6,109,349 of record OV656774.1, read on the forward strand.
TTACGACTATTTCTGTTTAAACTGGCAGCAAATTGACAGCGTCGTGACCTCCTTTAAATATTAAAGAGACTACATATTCAATTGAAATGTTCACAATAACTTTGGTTATTTTGTTGCTTATGGAAAGTTCCTACAGACAGTCAGGATATTAACCTGGATGAAACAATGTAGAAGATTACCTACCAAAGTTTTGCTTTACGGATGTTTAAATCCCTGGCATGTCTTAAACCTGTTTCTTCTAGATCTGGCAGCGGTCCTGTGAGTGTTTCATGTCATTATCATCATCATTTCAGCTGAAAGTCGTCCACCGCTGCACATAGGCCTACCCCAAGCACCTCCACTTCGACCAGTTCTGTGCTTCTCGCATCCAACGGGTTCCTGCGGACTTCACAAGGTCGTCGGACCACCTTGTGGGAGGCCTTCCAACGCAACGTCTTCCGGTACGCGGTCGCCACTCCAGAATCTTTCGGCCCCATCGGCTATCTGTTCTGCGAGCAATGTGCCCTGCCCACTGCCACTTAAGTTTGGCAATTCTTCGGGCTATGTCGGTTATCTTGGTTCTCCTGCGCATCTCCTCATTTCTGATTCGATCACGCAGGGAAACTTCAAGCATAGCCCTCTCCATTGCCCTTTGGGTGACTTTTAGCCTTCTTATAAGGCCCATTGTGAGCGACCACGTTTCAGTGCCATAAGTCATCACTGGCAACACGCACTGGTCAAAGACTTTCGTCTTGAGACACTGCGGTATGTGAGACGAGAAGATATTGCGTAGCTTCGAAGATATTTTGTTTCATGTAACCTGAGTGACCCAATACATAGCTTTTTCCTTTATTTGTAACCTGGAAGTATTTTGCAATAAAGATCATCGAAGTATTCTACTACGCGCTGCCCCTGCCTGCTGTTTCAAAGTCTCTCGGTATGATAACAGTGTCATACAGAGGAACTTTGAAACATCGCGCAAGGGCAATTTACGACATCTTAAATCATTCCGTATAATTAATGTATGTTTACTTGTTTTATGACCGAGAAATTCCTCTGAAGTGACATCAAGGGTCACACATAATAACGCTCAAAAACACCGAACTATACCGAGCTCCATAAAAAACAACATTAACAAAATCATATTATTTTAAAGCTCTATAATGAGATAATTTTGGGAGTCGTAAGTCATTAAATATTGATGATCTTTTAACTAACCTCTAATTTAATCTTATGTTGGTGTTATTACGGGTTTAAGAGGATTGAAATGGGCGGCACGGGACATTGATTACAGTGGATAGCAGTGTGAGGGTTATCCGCTTCTTTAGTAGACAGATATACCCTTTGAACGAGATCCGACGTCTTTTGCTCGGGCTAATCAAGTTCGGCATAAATCAGTGTTGAGTAAAAATGCGTTTTAAGATTACTTTTAGTGTTTTGTAACTTGAATGGATGTTATGGGTCGTGCGATGTTTTTCTCTGTTTTGTCTTGACTTCTTTCTTCGCTTGAACATTGAATGAAGGAGAAAGAGAGTACCTATTTGGTATTTCATTCGTTCTCTGATTTTACTTTTAATAATCGGCCTATAATGTTCCCAGTGCGGGTTGATAGATACCATGCTGGTTTCCTCACGATGTTTTCGTTCACAGGGTTGAGAGCAGTAGTTATGAAATTATTTACACAAAGGAAAGCGCCTGCCTGGGTTCGAAACCACGACCCGTAAGTCAGGGCCGTTACCACTGGGCTACCAGTACCACTGCTACAGGCCTCCCCATCCATACTAATATTATAAATTCGAAAGTAACTCTGTCTGTCTGACTGCCTGTCTGTAGGTTACCTTTTCACGCCTAACCCACTGAACGGATTTCGATAAAATTTGGTAGAGAGATAGATTGCATCCCGGGGAAGGACATAGAATTTCGGTGTGCAACTGTGGACGCAATCTCTCTCAGCTCCAGCGTTAGAACTGTTAGAAGACGATCCAATCCACTAAGGGGTACTACAGGACCTAAACGCAAAAAACGCAAGTTTTATAATGCCTAAAAGTCTAAGATCGACTACAGTAAACAAAATCAGAAAAATATATGATATTGTTCAGAATATATGCTAGTTAGATAGTGTGTTGAAAACATAATGCAACTAATTTGATACGATAGAAAAAAATCATGAAGATACCTCTCATTATTCTTCATTAGGCTTGATGCAGATGCAAGATAGCATACAGAAGTTCAACACTGCAAACATTTTTAAATTCTCTAGGGTGTTGGGACAACAGTGAAAGTTAAAATCCATTTCGTGACTGAGTACCAACCTACTATGGGAATTCAAGACGTAAACTTTTGCAACTATCGATAGGAAGTCAAGTCAAGCTTCGTATTTTCTGACTGATGCAGCACTGTGTCCACAATTCAGGTGACAAGACACAAATTCACGATTATGTAAAAAGATTTGTCAACCTAAAATCTTTCTAGACTGGAAATGAAATCGTCGAAAGGATCGTAGCAGGTGACGTTCTGTAGTTTGTGCCTACCCCAATGCATAAGAGGCGTGAGTTTTTGTATGTATGAAATTGACTTCGTTACTTGAGGACCGACTTCGCGGTCACCAAACCCGCATTCTCTGAATATTTCCAACAGGTTCTAGATCTCCTCGGACTAGTTATCTATGTCCAGCAATAGACAATAAAGGCCAGATAACACACGTAACTCCTCTAGACAAACAAACGTGTGACCAGAGACTTCATGTAAATTGAGCAATCAACGTCAGAACACGATACATCTTCCCACCGTACTGATAAATTGTAATATTATGCACAGGAGGTCTACGTCCTGTAATGACAATGTTGTCAAAATAACGATCGACAAGAACATCACATATTCAAATCTTGTTAAACTAGTATGCATTAGCTAGCCTCGGTTTATTAAGAAATGAATTGGATGTCGTTACCGCAAATGCTATGCTGTCAATTTAAAGAGTCGTTGGTTAGTTAGACGAATAGTGTTATAAGTGGGCTTAGTACGTTAGTCGTGTAATACGGTAGGTGGTGAGGGGCGGGTATGCAAATGGCAGAGCTATACTTGGCCACGAAGCAGGCCGCCCGCGACCGTGGGAAAACTATCGCCTGTGGCGAGTTGTGCGCAGGCGCGGATTTGGATTAACGGCTTTTTGATTGGCCATTGTAGGTGATTGATGATTGAACGGAAGTTATGGCGAGTTGTTAATGATAAGTGGTTGATGGTCTTTGATGCTGACCGTAAAAGCGTGGGTGTTTTAGGTAATTAATTAAGTTGTATTTCTGTAAGACCTTAAGACTTGAAAGTTGCATTTATAGCATTTCTGATGGATCCAATTACATCGAAAGTGTTCCTAATACAGTCATAGGTAGCTCCTAGAATATCAAGTTCCTTGGCCAATCTTAGTTCATTTTGCCATTGGCGCCGATTCCCTTGTTCACAAACTAAACTAAATTTAAGTTCAGTACATCTTTTTCTTTCTATTTCATTAAGAAAAGGACAGAAGATAAATATTAGTTTAGTCCTGTGAAATTAAGACACTCCATAGACAAGTTTAGACGAGATTAAAAAATTGCGTCAATTTACGTCAGGCGCTAACCAATTTGACATGACTAAACTAATATTTATCTTCTCTCCTTTTCAAACAAAAAAAAAAAAGACCAAAAAACCCCAAAAAGACCTATATAAACCTATATAGGTTTGTATAGGTCTTTTTGCTAATCTATCTGTCAATCATCATCTGCCTAGCGTTTTTCCAATTATGATGGAGGCTGCTACCAGTCTACCCGGATACAGCTGAATACCAGTATTTTACACGAAGACACGGCCTATCTGACCTCCACAATCCAGTTACAAATACAATACTCTATAGTAAAACTGGTTGGCAGACTTCAGGGCTTCTGACGACCCTTAACGACTACCAAAGATTCACGAATGACAGCCGGGACCAACGGCTTAATGTGCTTTCGGAGGCACGAAGTGGTATGTAAGGACGGTCACCCATCCACGGACCAACCGCGATCTGTCAATATCAGTACTAATTTCACCCGAGTTATTTCAAGTGTAGTCCGTCTCTGCCCGCTCGTGCACGACCCACAGGCGCGTGACGGCGGTCGGCGCGCGCCGCAATCACGACCGCTCTGACGTGCGACTTTTTGACGCAACCGCGCTGAATGCCTAACGTAACACTTACTTTACTTTTGTTCGTTTACTACAAAATAAAGAAATAACAAACTTGCCTATACTTTTGGGTTCAATTAAAAGTAAGTGTGTGACTTGTGTGAGTTTTATAATTGCAGGTAATTGCAAAATGGTTTCTCTCGTGGTTTTTTGCAACATATAATTTCAGTAAATTCCTTTTTGATTTTTTTACAGATACTTTTCTTGTTTGAAAATCCTGAAACCCTATACTATTTGTTTGGATGAACCTTTCTCGGTGAAAATTCGAGATAATTTACCTATTACAAACTTTAGCAGGTAGGTACTTGTAATAATTTAGCAAAAAGAAAAATTCAATGCGCACTGTGAGCACAATTTCTTTTCTTTGCTATTTAGACATTTTTCTACCTAAATATAGTCTGGGTGACTTTTTGTGACCGCTGCATTTTTGACATGTTCTAGTTGAGTGAACTGTCGTTTATGTAAATGTTTGATCCATCTGTCAAACTCCAGTGCACTTGTGTTGCTCCACTGAATTGCGCTGCTGTTGCGTAGAGCATAATAAGTCAGGGTTGACGATTATTATCTGACGAGAATTTTCTAATTTTTTGATAAAATTTAGATTTGCTTTCGGTATATCATAAAGGCGAAGCAAACATCGTGAGGAAACCGACATGTCCTAGAACCAAAAATTCGAAGATAAGTGACATCTACCATCCCGCACCGAGCCCACGTGGTGGATTATGGCCCACTCTCTCTCATAGAGAGGAGGCCTGTGTCCCAGAAGTGGGATCGTTATAGGCTGATCATTTGTTACTTAAAGGTTAAATAAACATCTCTCTGAGGCGCGAATTACACAGAGACGGCGTAAGATAAAGGCACGGCGCAGTCTGTCAAATTTCTTTAATAGATTTTCAACTTAATCGCTAAAACAGAAGGTTCAAAGTTGATTGGGAGAATTTGACAGTTTCGGGTAGCTTGATGTGCTGGCGTCTATACAAAGGAATATGAAATGGAGTCTATACGCCGTCTGTGTACAATTTACTCCTTAAATCCTATAAGGTATAGGATTTAGGTTTACGTCTGATCTTCACGCATCTGTGTATAAATAACACATGATTTAATTTTTTTTACATAAAATTTGCTAAATTGTTAAGTATCGTTTATCACTTCTACGGTATGTTACGATCCTCACTTCTTAAGTCTGTTACTCTATACAATACGTAACTGTAAAAAGTACCTCCTACATGTTCTTCAGTCTGTAAGTTGGCATTGCTGCCCTCCGTTTGCAAATGAAAACGATAGTGCAAGTTGCATTGCATGTGGGTTGATGGGAAGATAAGCAAATTAAATGAATTGCAATGTCAGAATAAAAGCTGGTTGCAATTGCGAATTATACGCCTTGTCTAATATAAATAAATCAAAAAATCTTAAAATACCTAGATACCATCTACTTTTCTATCTAGCCTGCACCCAAATTACGTAACACACTATAAATTACAATTCAAATTATTTTAAAGGATATTGCTAATACATTGCTTCATATGTTCGAAAAATTTGTCCACTCAACAACGTAAATAACGCAATGAATGTTGTTGAACTGTCAAAATGAAAGCCATTGCTACTGTTAGTGTGTTACGCAATTATCCCGCTGCATTGTACAATGCGTGCCACGAAAGATGAGACTTGACACACCACGTGGTTTGACATGCGCAGTACACGAGTTTAGGTATCTTTAGCGGTATGAGGTCTGAGCGCGGGACGGGACCGGATGTCATAGGGGCGACGGAAAGTGCGGGGGAGGCAGGGTCAAGTCTCATCTTTCGTGGCACGCATTGTACGATTATTTGTCCCACTGCTAAGCAAAGGCCTCACTCTCCCTTTCCCAAACACTTCTGTTCTCTGTTAGTGCGGGCCAGGCCGGGTTCGAATGGAAGGTGTGGCATACTTAATTAGTAGGTTGGCATTTGCCCTAGTTCACCTTACCAATGGACGACAGATTCGTAGTAGACTCCTGCTACACGTGACATAAGTCAATCTATGTAAGGCTCAATTCAACTACTAATGTTCGTTTCACGAAAAAATTCCCTTCGCCGTAATGTTGGCACCATTGCTTTTCATTGAAGAATTGTTTTACCTTCAATGAAAAGCAATGGTGCCAACATTACGGCGAAGGGAATTCTTTCGTGAAACGCACTTTACATTGATTTGCAGTACGGCAGCAGAATGTGGATGTGGAGCTGTGTCAGAAACTATGCTCTACCTCCTATCCTGCCCTTCGTTCCCCAAAATATGTAGCCAGAGTGACCTCTGCGCTGCCACCAACGACGCAACGCCATGGCGAAGTTTTTGGCTAACAAAATCTAATTGACTGTCGTATCTTTGACACGTAGAAAGAGAAGAAATAATAATGCTTTGTTCACTATCGAGCAATAGATCTGAAAAGATCAAGAAGATACCTTCTTTAAAGCCTGTATCACCAAGCAAGGCAAAGGCATTAGAAAGGACTCTTCCTTGTCTACACACTTATGCGTTAATTTTCTAAGTAGGTATGCGCTAGAATGAAAGAGTGACAGGATCTAGACCGCTGCTTCATGTGAATCTAGTCTTTAACGTACACAAGATTAGGTTGCTTTCTTCTTTCTTCTTAATAATTATAATAATGTTGTATTATGTTTACCAACCCTAACCGGACGGAACTCTAAAAACAAACCATCTCATCGTCCATCGGAGCACAGTTTTGCGTGTTTTTTACAACAATCAATTAACTCCATTGCTTCGGAGCGAGAGGTCGTCACGATTCTAATTACTTTTTATTTTTTATATTTTTAAGTGTGAGTGCAATGTTGCGTTTTCATGATTGCAAACAATGATGTCAATAACTGAAATTGAGATGTCTTATCGTTTTCAAATAGAAATTTAATGGATGGGTGTTGAGTCAAAAGTGACGAGTAAAAGCTGTGACGGTGTGTTTGATGTGTGTTTATATAGTCGTGTAATGTAATATTTCAATCAATCAACTCAGCCAGTCGCAGTCGACTGCTGGCCACAATACCTTGTCCACCTTCTCCCGGAACCAGTCTGTTCCAGCCACCTTTGAAAGTCGTAATATGCATATTATTAATAACTAGCAGCGTCCCGCGGTTTTACCCTCGTAAGTTTCGATCCCGTGGGAATATCGGGATAAAAACTATCCTATGTCTTTTCCCGGGACTCAGACTATCTGTATACCAAATTTCATCTAAATCGGTACAGCGGTTTAAGCGTGAAGAGGTAACAGACAGACAGACACACTTTCGCATTTATAATATTAGTATAGATGTAATATTTAGGATAGTAAATCTTCACCTGACTATGTGAGCAATGGGATCCATTACGTAAATATACAATGCATGCCACGAAAGATGAGACTTGACACACCACGTGGTTTGACATGCGCAGTACAAGATTTTAGGTATCTTTAGCGGTATGAGGTCTGAGTGCGGGACGGGACCGGACGTCATAGGGGCGACGGAAAGTGCGGTGGAGGCAGGGTCAAGTCTCATCTTTCGTGGCACGCATTGTACATATAGGAAGAAGATAACCTGGATTAGGCTGCCACAGGAGCGTGGGGATTGGTACAAGGAAAGAGGAGCCTATGGCTATGATGAAGTTCTGCTGTGGATGATGTGACGATGAAGATGATGAGAAAAAGATATAGAGAACTTTGTAAATTTTGATGATGTAATGTAATGTAAGACCTGGACGCGTACCGCGAGGGCTGGTTCGAGGTGGCGCGGGTAAAGAATTCCTGGAAGGACTTGGGGGAGGCTTTTGCCCAGCACTGGGATAGTATAGGTTCATCATCATCTGTCCAGCCTTTTCCCAACTACGTTGGGGTCGGCTTCCAGTCTAACCCGATGCAGCTGAATACCAGTATTTTACATGGAGCGACTGCCTATCTGACATCCACAACCCAGTTTCTTTTCTTTTTTTAAAAACGTTGCCCCACACTAGGAATTACTCCTGTATCGTGGGTGCATTTACAAACATTTACATTCACATACACAAACAGCCAGACCCGGAAGAACTACCTGTAGGCAATACAAATATTTGTTCCGTGCGGGAATCGAACCCGCGACACGCAGCGCAGCAGTCGATCGCTCAGCCACTGCGCCAACCGTGTCGTTAATACTGTTACTGTTAGTTACTGGGTAATACGATACCCTTTGGTAAGACTGGTTGTCAGACTTTCGGGCTTCTGACTTCCCATAACGACTGTCAAAGATCCACGAGTGACAGCCGGGACCAACGGCTTAACTTGCTTTCCAATATAGGTTATAAAAATAATGTGATGACTGGTTGTGTTTATACAGGGTCAAGGTAAATTAGCTAAAGAAACTTCAACCACGGTATTGGTACTTATAGATATCTATCTAACTTGCCTGTATTGGCCCACTGCAGGGTACAGGCTTCCCTCTCCCCTTTCCACACAATTCTGTCTTTTACGAGTGCCGGCCAGTCCTTTAGGAGTCAAGCTCGCCCCGCCCCATCGTCGTCTTAGCCTGCCGCGATGGCATGGTGCGTTTAGTGGGACCCAATCGGTTATAGATATCGAAAACAAAAAATTAAAACATCAGAATTCGAAGATTGTTCAAATCACTTGTACACTTATTCATGTAATAATTCCGTTTGTATAAATTCGTCGGCACACATATTATGCAATCTGTCTGTTAGAAACGTAACATTATTTAATAGAGCTAATAACTGGCCGGTTAGCAATACAGAATTAATTAATTAGTTTTAGAACACTGCGAACTTTAACCTCGCTAAAATGGGCGTAATTAGTGATATACAGCTACAATTAAAATTATTGAACATCTGACACTAGTCAGACGTGCAGAAATACATAAATGATTATGACAATGGCGGTTCTTGTTGATAAATCAGAAAACGCTCCCCAGTTACTACTTAAACACTTAAAATCTCCATGTCCAGGGAATAGTGGTGAAGTAATAGTATCTTTGAGTTTAGCGAAGGTAAATTCTGTATTTGTTCATGAATTTTGCGAAGATATTGATGTCCATGTATGAGGAGGTAAATCTGTTAATCTATACAGGGAAGTTATCCTAATCCTAGCTAAAGATCTAGTAAACTGTGATCATTACCCTTGAGATGGAAATATCAATCACATTCAGTCTATACCGTTCCCACTGCTAGGACATGGAAAGAAATATACCGGAAGACAATAATGTAATAAAACAAACAAACTTAAAGCTACATAGATGCAAGTATTACCGCTTGAAATGTATAACCACGTAAGTGAAAGCCAACATACGTTTGTCGTATTTCATGTGGGCATGACAATCGATGGGTTTTGAAGAAAATCATCAATTCTCACGATTAGTTTGATAAATACTTAATAATCTATGCATTATTCAGTCCTCCTACACACGCCCACTAGCTAAATACCATGATGGCACTCTGGAAGATGAGTTTGTGTTTGTCGAGATAGCTTTACGGACGGTGGAATATGTTTTAAAGGAAATGTTGATACAGATGATGATATGTGGAATTTAGACGATAATGTTGTGACTGTAAATGCAATAGACTAGCTGAACAGTATCAAAAATTAAATAGAGTTACGTAGTGCAACTACAAATAATACTTAGTAGCGTTTATGATGAAGAGAAGAAGTGACAAGTTTAGATCATACATCTTCATAAAGAAAATCATAATTATTATATTATACATAAGACGAGTCAATCAAACTCCAACGGCAATAATAAAATAACAACAATAGCCAATACTTCAGCAATTTCTCAGCAAATGTACTGAATTACCTTCTACTGATCCCCGATGGTACTATAATTTCACAATAATAAATTGTTATCTTTTATGACCACAAAGTGCTAGTGATGTTTCCGTATTCAATTGATAAGTCTATTACAAATATCACAATAGAAACGAAGGAAAGCAACAAAATGGACTATCGAGAAGTATCGGAATTGAAAGGGACTTACGTAAAACTGGAGGCAGATTCGTAGCGAAGCAACGCAATGGAAAAAATAACACTTTTACTTTTTGTTGAGTTACGCTTTCGTTACTTATAGGTAATGGTTTTAGGGTTCTATGGGAATTTGGTTTAACAAAAGATTATAACAGAATACACAAGGGTAGGATTGAAACTAACAACCCATCTGAAGAGATAATGGCAATTGCGAAAGTTTTTTTTTTCTTACTCAGAAGAAACAGTACCCACTGGATACTGAAGGTAGATTGGTCAGGAGTGTTGTGATTGTTTAGCTATTTTAAAATATCAATTTGCGAAAATCTAACATAAAATTCGAAGACGCAACAAACGGTATAGCCATAACATGAGTATGTAATGGTCATGAAGATACGGAACTAAACAGTTCCAGCTCTAACGTACTTGCCATAAAGATTGATATAGGAAGTCATCCATTCAATTACTTATTTTGTTTTATGTAATTAAATGGTTGCGATATAAAGAGACGGGCACGCGATCAGAAGCACTTGTTTTTGCCTCATTCAACGCCTTTACAAATAACTCTTGTCTGTCCTAAAGAAGATGTGGTAAGATAAGTTACGTAATTCTTTTGAAATTTATGTGTATCTTATATTGATCTGGTGTGCAATGGAACGTTGTTTTCTAGTCATTATCGTGCTTTGTGATCTGCCACTGAACCAAATAATGATTTTGTTTCTACGTTATCAAAATGCTTTGTTCTCATCGTGTTTATTTTATCGTTTTTTTATTTCTTCCTTTATTACTACCTCTTTTTCTTGTCGTTACTAATCAGCAAGTTGAAGAGCTTAACTTTCCAACTTGCTTTAATACAATCACAGTCTTCAGGTAAATGTTAATCAAATCTGTTAATAAATGTTTTGATTCTGCATGTTCACTTACAAAATATTTAATCATCACTAGCTTAAGCCAATTATGTCACACATTTATTACTTTTATCCAAAATTCTAATACAATTAAGAATTTTTTTCATCCTTCAGACAAAAATATAGAAGTATTTTTGTCTAAGAAACTTTTATCGTAATACCACGAAATGCATGCACTCCGAGCAATCTTTTTATGTGAGGTTTTAGTCTAGACACGACACAGATAAGCTCATGGGCTAACAACATAATTATAAGCAACGGATACATATAGTCAAGATTAATCTCAGTCTGTATTATTTCCGTTTACTCATAATTAGCTTATGTTGCTAGATGGTGTAACAGCTATGATGGCGTCACATTGCATGTCTTCCTGCATTTGTCGTTAATTATTATCTTAATAGTTTCCTGTTTCGATTTATACTTAGTCTTATAATAAATCTTAGAGATATCAATTTTGTTTTAAATTAATAAAGGTCATGCTTTAAAGTTCTCGTTAGCTTCCAGCTCTTGAGTAGGAGACCTATCGAGATTCTTCGGTGAATTTCAATTTATTCTCTAAACTCCCCGTCACGAGAAGCTATAAATTTTGTAAATAAAGAACTTCTACTAAGTTACGTAGCGACAATTCAATCAACAACAAATAATCCCAAATTCATTCAACTCAAAGTAACATAATTACGTGTCGTCTAATGTTTTATGGTACTGGAAAGTGTCTGAATCATGAAACGTAAACATTTGGGCCACCATTTTGAAGTCAGTTCACGCTGACGATGTCAATGTTGCAGAATGCAGATGCAGAATACCCGGAATCGTCTGACGACAGTAATTACATGTGTGTGTTAACATAATTATATCCCTATATAAAAACAAAAATAATTACAAAACTGTTTTTTTTTATTTGATTCAAAGTTTGCGAACCCCTGAATGTGTGTTTACAAAATTTATAGCTTCTCGTGACGGGAACTTTAGTTCTGCTATCCGAAAATCGTCCTGTAGCTATGAGTTGATCCTCTGCTCCTTTCTGTTTTTAAGGGTGTAGTTTGCGCCTGGTGGCGGGGACCATCACTGGACACTGTTCACTAAATAAACACTTTCATACCCTGGGAATCACTGATAGTCCCCTGTGCAGAACATGCATGGAGGCGGAGGAAACCGTGGCGCATGTGCTTCTTGAGTGCACAGGCGTTACCAAGATTCGCGAGGAGACCCTGGGAACACCAACATCCCTTGCGGATGCCCTGAGGAGACCGGGAAGTCTTATCTGCTTCTGGAGGGAGGTGGGCTGGTTGGAGTAATCGGCCACCATGGCTCACGCACAATGGTCCACTTCAAGGACTAAGTGCGGAAACCTAAACCCCATGATAGAAGGGTGTAGTTTTTGCTGTAATGCCAATAAAAGCATTTTTATTTCTCTTTTTTTTTGCCTCACTGATCCTAATCCAATCCCTCCGCTTTAGAATCGTTTGAAACAACGCTTTAGGATATCTGGTCCGATAATTAAAAAAAACTTAAAACATTCTGCATTTTAATGTTGCTTTAAGGATATCGTATGCACAGTAGCGACGAATAAATTAGCAACACGTACCTTAAAATTACAACAAAAATAAATTGGAGTCGGTTCAGTAATATCCAATTTGGTAGAATTAAAAAGGGCTTACTTATAACTTTTATTGGTGCAGCCTTTATAATTATGTCCTTATTTGTACGTCCTTGTGACCTTTATTGTAAATTAATCCGTTGCAAACCAGTTGCTCCTGTATGCACTTTCGATAACCATATATCAGTGTTTTTTTAATAAAAACAAAACACTGTCGTCTCGGATAGTACCGTTATGGCTGGACAATGGCCAGTGCTGAAATGTTAATGGTTATATCTCCATTTTAGTGAAGTGGTTGATCAAAGTAATTGTTAATTAGTGATCCGGTTACACTTCACATCAATTAGTGAGGTGTTGTGTGTATTTTCTCACAATCGTTAACTTTACCATACAATAATGCATGTGACAAATCTGTAATATTATATAATCCAGGTTTCGAATGAATTATGTAGTTGGTACAGTGAACGATGCAAAGGAAAACCCAGAAATTTTGATTAAAAAAAAGTAAATTGCAAAGGCCAGGCCTTATTTGATCTTTAAGCATACTTTTACGAGTATGACGCAGGGGACTATACCAGGACCTGTTGTGTTGAAATTCCCCCTGCGATATCAAAGCAGGACAGTCAGCTTTACCACATCAGTGGAGATCCTGTACTGGTTTATAAAAAGGATTGTATACCAATTTTAAATTATTATAAGGTCTTGTTTGTGTAGTAGTGTAGGTAAGCAAGGTAGCCAGTCAAACGTAAGGAGTATTGAGTATAATTTTCAAGTCAGGTTAGCGTTTGGTGTTTATTGTCAGAAAAGTTATTTTGGGTAAATAAGCAAAGTAAACATTATAGAAAGAATCATCTGATGAAAGTCATTTTCCCTTTGAAGATCTATAACAGCAGGAGTATACCCGCTGCCATCCCAGTGTTCACCTTCATTCTTAATTTATTATGTGATGAGACCTTTTATAACCTATGTAATTAAATATAGTCTGTTGAGCCAATTGGATTACAGCAAGCATGAAGTTATGTTAATTTAAAGCTAATAAAAAGGTTAAACAGTAGGCGTGTATTATGAGAGCCTCTCTTGATTGATAATGACTGCTAACAATGCAATTGTCGACAACAATCAAGATTGTGTTCCTTTTTGTAACAATTATTGTCAATGATATACGAACATTGATTAGGACTACTTTCTACTTTGTAACTATGGTTTGTCTTAATTGTGTTATGCAAATTATGTTTCTGGTTTTTGTTTTGCCTCTTGTATAACTACTGGTATATTAAAATTAATTTTGCCAGTTTTATTGCGTGTTGTGTTGCAGTGTTTAGTTTTAGTATAACGTTCTTTTTAAAACTGCAAAAACAGAATCGAGTTGTACACAACTCGCATTTTATAAAATGCATGCAAATTGCCAAATAAGTTTCAAACTAAAAAGAGTTTTTATACAGATTTTGTAGCTTGTGTCAAGTCGGATTTAATCATAATACATCTTACCCCAGAAAGTATATATATTTTTAAATGCTGACTTTGACACCTTATGAAACCTAATGACATCTTAGTCTTTTTCTTCTTCGTGTCGCTTCTGGCACAACTGTATTTTAAGATCTAAGTGGCCTAAAACTTCGCCACTTCCACGGCGTCTTAGGTGGCAGGGCAGAGGTCAGAGTGCAGGATAGCACATGGAGCAAGGTTTGCTACTTAGCTCCACAACCACACTCTACTAACGTTCCGTCGGTGTAGCCCCACTTTACCGGGTAAGAGTTACATCTTCCTCATCATCTTTTTCATCCGGAGACGGTTCAGGGACTTCCAAGTTGACCACGGAAGGTTACACCCTGCAGAGAGATGCTCCTTTGATTGTAGATAGTAAGTAGAGGAGGGGCAAGAGAATCCTGCCACAATTTGAAATGCCACAATGTTTTACCTTAGTTATATGAAGGTTTGTATGTTGAATCCATTTTGAAAATATGCTGAAAACATTTATTCCAGATTCCCAAACATCCCAAGACCCACCAGTAATTCATCGCTCATCAAAATTACGTTCTTAAACTTTGGTATCAAAAACAGCTTACCGCCCGTAACTAAATCTCAAATTGCGGCGATCCATAGTATTTTCACCGGGCGTTTCCCACGGTTGCGCGCACGCAACAGCGCGTTCCAATTAGACTGTACCGAACTAATTCCTGGGCATGCGCTGCGAATGGATAAGTGCAGAAGGCTTACTATGGGCGAAATAAAATTAGTCTTAACACGTTGACTACCAGACAACAGACACAATAGAAAATCTATTGTTCGCGGTCACCGGTGACCGCGGTGGAGTCAATAGTTTTGGAATAAAAGCAGTGGTTAGAGATTTATTGGCTTGAATTATTGTATCTCCACCTTTACAAGGCTGGAATGACTTTCGCGTCTCACCAGCCACCAGATCAGACCTTAAGATAATATTTTGTCTTTCAAATCTTTATGAAAACTAAAATTTTATCAGCGGCCAGATGGAAAAAGTGGAATGAGTAATTAGACCCTTCGGGTCATATTTTTATACTTTCAAGAGCCGATCCAAGATTAAATTTTGATCCGACAACGGCCCATCAGGTACCCTTGTCCACATGGTATTTTACTTCTTTGCGACTAATTACGTTTGAGATCCCAGTGTTTTTTCTATTGTCGGGCTTCTGTATCATCTTGCCTGCGCGCGCGCCGCCTCTCCGCCCGTAATCGCTCCTTCTAAAGGTCTTGTAACACGTACGGCTTTTTTGGATGCGCTCGATTTGGTCGCAACGATAATTAAATAATACTGTTTGTTTGATTGTGAAGGGGCTTTATTTATTAGTGCAAGTTTTATTAATTATGTACTTTCTATGTTTTGTTCCAGCAATTTTGAGTGTTTAGTGAAATTAGAGATGGCATTAACTATACTTGCCGTTTACTAACTGTAAACGGACAAAGTTGTGGAAGTTAAAATGGAACGTAGGATTTCTCACAAATACCTGTAGATTATTATTATATTTATGTTTTTGTTAGCCTATATTGTGTCCCACTGCTGAGCAAAGGTCTCCCACTTTTCTTTCCAAATCATAATAATTTATAATATAAAAAATTTAGTAATTTAATTTTAAATTATTTTTTTTATCTGAATATTTACATTATTAACTCCCAGTCTTTGGCACTAGGTTCCTATGTCCAGGAGTAGAGAGTAGTGAAGGCTGTTTTCGATAAAGAAAATATATTCGAAAACGACGCTAGACCAACCAATTACAGATTTGATTGTTATCATTTTCAGGGACCCGTGGCTAAATAATAACAGCCGCACAGTTCGATCGATCAGGTTAAGCTACGCTTGATGCGGTTGGTCTGTGGATGGGTGACCATCTTTCTATACCGAGACCCCTTCGTGTCTCGGAAAGCACGTTAAGCCGTTGGTCCCGGCTGTCCTTCGTGGATCTTTGACAGTCGGTACGGGTAGTCAGAAGCCCGAAAGTCTGACAACCAGTCTCACCAAGGGGTATCGTATTACCCAGTAAATGGGTTGTGGAGGTCAGATAGGCAGTCGCTACATGTAAAATACTGGTATTCAGCTGCATCCGGTAAGACTGGAAACCGACCGCAACATAGTTGGGAAAAGGCTAGGCAGATGATGATTGTTATCATTTTCAGTCAGGAAGAGGTTAAGATGACCTCTTGCAATAAGAATTTAAAGTTACTTTGACCTACAGCTTTAGGTACAGTTAGTCTGCTAGTGATGTTCCTTCTCTAAAGCTTATGGTAATCGAATTAGTTGTATAGTGATGTTAGTAGCACAAGTCTGAGTATTAAGTAGCACAAACATTATTAATGCTTACCGTTAATTTCAATCACGATATTAAATTTTTATTCTTAGTAAGACATTTGACGATTGTTTATATTCTGAAATGAAATGTGATTAATTACTTCGTGGTTATGTTATATTTCACGTTTTATTTGAATGCTAAGTTGATGGACAGTGACATTATTTTGAGTTAATTTTTATATAATTAATGTGATCGTCATACCAAGCGATTTTAAAAACCGTAGGTATCTGTTGCTAGGTCTTTGAACTCCAAATAGAAGGTACGATACGTGATTTACGAAGCACATATTTCATCAAAGACTTGTTAAAAATAAGAGGTAATCTCTTCCAAAGCGTTTTGTAATTCTACAAGGTTTTTTAAATGGTTTTTGGTAGCTCGTCAATCAATAAGTCCAATACATTTTTGGCTTTTCCATCATCAATGTCGCTGATAGAATGTCACTTTGCCTAAGCCCTCTGGAGTACCTTTATATCAGAATTATGTAGTCTAGTCATCAATAATGATAATATAAATTATTGAAGATTTTTTTTTTGTTAAATTATCTTCAAATTCTCTTTAGTTCAAATCTAGAATAGATACTGTTTATAAAGCGGGTCGTTGGTGTAAAGCGGACTGATTTTATATATGCTCTTGAGCAATAAAATCTGACGCGGTCGTTGAATACCGTGTGAACTACACCCGCCTACAATACAAAGAAATTTACAAGAATTTAGTAAAACAGCACTCCATTAAATTTATACTGAAGATGTGCAATGATAGTTTTACTAATGTAATTTAAACTTAATAGAAAAATTAATAAGATATATTTTAGCTTGAGCTGAAAGATTTTTTTCTGTGGCAACTGGAGATTGTAAGGAAATGAGACCTTTAGTTATGAGTTTAACCAGTGCAATATCTAATTAAGATGTGAATTAAATCTTATGATAAGGAAATGAAGAGTCTGAGTAATAATAATATACGAACTAATTAGTGGGCAGATGAGATATTGAGGAACTATGAGAAATATTATTCAAGTTGTGATGCAAATAATTGTGTTACACTTGAAAAAGATTATAATGTAGAGGTAGTTGATGAATAAATAAGTAAATTAATTTTTGATGTCCTATGATTATTTTGCTTATTTTTTATATAAATGTACATATTATTATTTTAAATGTTAGCATAGATTATGTAAATATTATCTTAAATAAATAAATGGTTAGATATATAAATAGAACACGAAATACTTATAATAATGCAGGTGCATCACTATCAGTGTTGCAAGGTGCTAGTGGCTACCGAAACAAAACAAATATTGTTGCAAAAATTGTTTATTTTCTTTTATCATTCAATTAGCCTACAGTTAACATCCTCTACGAATTCGTTAACCTAACAACTTCTATCAAAGATAACTATTTATCACAGTAAAACTTAGGTGCTAACTACACTACATGGTACCTAAACGTACAAGTAAATGCTTTAACCGACGCGGAAGACGTTGAAGTTAGGAATACAAAAATAACAGATTACTATTGAACAAAAAAACCTTAATTTATTAAATTAATAAAAAAGTAAAACTTCAACAAGCAAAGCGAGAACAACCCATTCTTCGTAAACACACATCAGTTCTAGGAACGTTAATAGAAACAAACAACAACATAAATGAATATCACACGTTGTCACACGGTCCTGCATGCGAGGTGGAGGAGTAGCCTCCTTGGTCACCACGGCCGCCACATCGACTGGGCGGAGTCGGGCTCGGAGGCGGGGCTGTGCGGCGGCGAGGGCGGCGCGTACGCACGCTTCGCGAGCGCCGCTTCAGAGTCCATCGGCTCCGCCAGCCTCTTCAACCCTCGGTCTGGTAACGATGTCCTCTGAACTACAACCTGCTGTTGCTGTGGAGGCGCCGGCGCGATGGCCTGCAGAGGCGTCGGCCTCGCAACACCATTCGGGGCTATCGGCTGAGGCTGCACCACTTGAGGATTGTCTAACCGCCTTATACAGTTACTGAGGTGCTGCAGCAGCCGCGCTCCAGCCTGAGGATCCACTGGGCCTTGACGCTGCATGGCGGTGGCAGCTAACGTAGCGTTCGCGATAAACTGAGACACTTCTGTCGCACACTGAGTAAATCCAGCACGAAAACGTTCCTGGTAGGACATTTCAGATTTCAACACTAACTGGCCTCTCCTTTTGAGGCTGTGGAGGTGACGCACGGTGAGTTCTAGGATGTCGGCTTTTTCCAGTTTGGAGACATTTTCTCCTTCAGCTTGCAGAGCGGTAACCATGAGGTCTTTGAGTTCATCGAGGCAGCGGTTGATGCGTGCCCTCCTTTTTCTTTCTAGCATGGGTTTCATGACTTTTCTGTATTGGTATGTTCGGGAGACGGGTTCCTCGTCGGGTTGCGCGTGCGCGGGCGGGTGGAAGGCGCCGTGCGGCGGCGACATTGTACGGGCGGGTAAGATCATTGGAGCGCGCGCGACGGTCTGTGAGCGAATGGCGCGCGCGCCGGCAGTCGCTCCGCTTTTATGCGCCCTACACCGATTGTGGCAAAACGCCCGTGATAAAAGTAGGGGTGGCACTCGCGGGACTCTGGAATGTATAATGGTCTTAGAAATAAAAAAATATTTTAAAGGCTAGATTAAATAATAATTTAATTGAACATTTCCTGAGATGTAAACATGGCTTATTTTTCCAATTTAACTGAATACAAAAATAATTAGATTAAAACCATCCATATACAATCATTTTTGTTGTAAAAGCGGTACTTTACATTAATTTAAAAAACGCTACTTTACAAAATAAAGTATGAATTGTATCTTTTTAAGGAAAAGTCGTCGTACTCTATTATTTTCCTTAAATTGGATTGACATTTTCCTATCATTTATAAAAATAAGATTTCCTACTATAAGTAAAGACGCCAAGCACATCAAGCTACTACAATCTGTCAAATTTCATTAATAGATTTTCAACTTTATCGCTAAAGCATAAGGTTCAAAGTTGATTGGGAAAATTTTACGGTTTCGGGTAGCTTGATGTGCTGGCGTCTGTACCACAAGTAAGGACTATTGTAACAGGTATTTTTAGTCATACCTATTACAACTTCTCTTCTTCGGTCTTTACTTATGTATGGCACATTTGTGTATGTTAATAGCAGAAAATATTTACCCTGAAAAAAACTGTTACTGTGTCAAAAATTCGCGCCAAATATTTCATTACTATTATTTATTTTAAATCAAAGCCGGTAAGATCAAACAGCTGTGCATCCAAGTGAGGGTCGTAGCTGATAGCAGCTGGCTAGCACGAGTTCCCACGCGCAGTCGCGCACCCTCCTTACATCTCCCTGCGCGTACGCACGCCACGACGACGCTCCCCCATTCGGGCGCCGAAGAATACGCAGTGACGTCACAACGACAAGGTGACTCGTGGCGATGAATTTAATAACTGTCAAGGGACAGGAATTCCCTATTTTAAGTAACAAAAAAAGAAACTGTGCATTAAACACGAGTATTACGAGTTTTTTTAGTTATATTTTTTTAATTGTTATGGTCTGGTCAATCGTTGTACAAAGCTAAAGGACATTCTTTATTAGACATACTTGATATTGATATGCAAATCGTTGCGGAAAAGTAAGAACAAAATATTTAGAATATTGTTTTTGTGGAGAGTGGCAGCCCTGTGCGTTCAGCGCGGGCGCAGTTCTACGGCGACATGAGGCGCGTTATCGCCTCCGTCGGTCATGCAGACAGAGTGACGAATAGAAATTATTACTGTCGCACCGACTTTTTACTGCTTACGTGTGTTATTAATTATTATTTGTGCCTTGTGGCCTACTTCGCGCAATGCTGCCGTGACTGCCTGCCTGGCTCACAAGTCACAACTGAGTCTATTTGAAAACCAGCAATGCAATGTGAGTTAAATTTTACAAATATTTCTCGTACAACTATCTAGCTGTTTTTCTTTCCAGTCATTTATCGATAAAATCATGTTTCTTACAAGCCTCATTTATTACAGTTGACATGATTAATACTTTCTGACAGCCATTTAACTTCTAACAGATGTTTCTGTAAATATAATTTAGTAATGCAATTATTCACTCTAATCCTAGAACACCGAATAAAATTGCCATTTATCATAAACAGCATCCTTGAGTTACAAAAACATCATCCTAATTAGTCAGTCAAAACAATAACATTGACTATCACCTTGCAGAGGTGTGAGTTTGTTCCCAGCACCGCTAGTCGACTCGACACCGACCCATTGTGCGGTCGAAGCCGCCGTGACGCTACTTACTCCAATTCTGTCTTACGCCGCTAGACGGCAAAACGTCCTATGTGTCAACACCGCCTTCGGAATAGGCGAATCGTGCTCCGAGCGCGGGCCACTTGGGACTTACGACCTGTCGGCGCTGAGGGCACTCTGACACGCGAGCGGATAACGGCGTAAGCGACGCTTCTGAACGCAGCCAATGAGACGTTCTTCTTCGTGGCGCGGCGTCGTGGGAAAGCCCGTGCCGCGCGCGTTCCCACACACTCGGCCGGCACAAGCCAACCGATAAATTATCATAATTCCATTGTGAGTGAGACGGTACTAAGAAATTTTATACTTCATCAATCGCCGCGTTGAATACATTAGCGCGTGGGCACCGCTTTGTTGATACGGTGACGCAAGGAGCAAGGATACGCCCGACTACACGCGTCTATCCTTTTGAATTTTTCTATCACGTATCTATTTTATGAGAAGCGCTATAAATTCCGTGGAGACGACGTAATATGGTGATGATATACCCCATAATGTTGGGTTTTTTGTGTGAAAAGTAAACCGAGAATTCCACCCACGTTGTTGAGCTAGATACATAAAACAGTATGTAAGCACAAGGTGCAAGTAACGCTAAGTGAGTAAATATGTGCTGATCATGTAGTATCGATAATAAACATTTCAAATACTTACTCGACTAGGTAAACTGCCTTTCGGAATATTCCAAGTCACCAGAAATAATATATTGAGAAACATTTTAAAGATGAAGATTTTATCTTTTTAGCTTGGCTCTTAAAAAATCTGAATGAATTGGAGAATCTAGGGAAAGGCTTTTTCCAAATAGTCACGAATTACCTACTTTATCTAAAATAATTTACAAAAAGATTTTCCGGCTATACTTAAAAATTACAACTTTTACATTTCGATGGTTGAGGACCTGAGGGCTTCGACAAGGTGGCATTCGCTTTCAAAGCGTTTTCTATGACTTTCAACTGGATTGATATTAACTTTTAACGGTAGCTTAAGACAACCCAATACATTTTTGACGTTTCCATCATCGTTGTCGCTGATAAAATGTCTAGGCCCTCTGCTCGTTCCCTAATTCCTTTTTTTACAAAATGACATTTTATCCGACAGAGTCGCTATTCTTGTGACATTATAAAAGTCATCTTAGTAGTATCTAGCTAGGTCGTAACTCCTGTTTCAATAAGATTCCCTACATCGACTGATCGATCGTTGGAAAGGTGAAGTCGTGCCACGCCTCACGATTAGATTTGCTCAGTTTTATTATTATAATGGAGCTTCTGTTTTAAGATAGTATCGTGGACTTCATTCTAAATCTAAACAGTGATTTAGCATAGTTAGATGTCGATTAAGGAATTTTGTAATATTTGGAAACTAAATTAAGGATGGAGGAAAGTCTCTAAAGTAGGGATGAACAGTAGAAAAGTAGGGATGTCCCTAAAGTAGGGACATAGCATGAACCAACATTTTTTTGTATAACATCTGTATAATTGTACCCTATGTTCACAAAATGAATAAATGAAATGAAATGAAAATGAAATGAAATGAAAATGAAATGAAATGAAAATGAAATGAAAACATATTTGGGAACTAAATTCTTTGCTTTCGAAATAATGATTGAATTGATTGGAGTGATTTGACAATTTTGTACAGAGTTAAATGTAATTCGGTAAGAATGTGGTCATCTAAACGAGTAGAAGAAACTCAAATAAATGATGGATGGTTTGAGTGAATAATCATAATTATGGCGATGTTCTTGGCAAAAACATAAACAAAATTATATCGTGAAATATAACGAAAATCACTTTATTTGCTAAGGAATATAAATAATGATATGTTGGTTGGTCAATGACCAATGATCGAACATTTTTTACCAAGATAAAAATCTATACTATCATGTTGCCAGTAAAACAATAAACTTAAAATGTAGCCAGCATAATAAACCAAATTAGACTTAAAATCTATGTTTGGATACGAACAGGCGATAGAGGTAGTAAATAAGGGGTATTCCTCGAAACGCACCAAATGAAACGTCTATCGATATAATATACCTAATACGAATCCTTCATGGTCTCCTCTATGTTTTATCGTTGATGCATTTCGAGGACGAAAATTATACTTAATTTTTTTTTTCGAGTAATACTATTGGTGCGTTTCGAGATATACCCCGTAAATTAATATCAGTGGAAGAATCAGACCCCAAATAAATTGGGTTAAGGGCAAGAGGAAGATAATGATCTTTCGAACTGAAAACATGCAGACCAACACTACCTAGTTATTTTTGTAATTGTAATGTACTTTATGTTTTGATATGAAGACTATTTGCAACACTGAAATCACAAGAGTGTGCACAAAAACCAAAACGGAACGAACGTATGTGTCGCATTTCAGAAGTATAAAATATGGAGTGCCTCAAGGTAGCGTGCTTGGGCCACCTTTATTTCTCATTTACATAAATGATTTGCCAAAAGTGACACAACAACAAATGATTTTGTTTGCAGACGATAGCACTGCCATAGTAAAATGTAAGGACCTAAAAACTTATCAATTTGACATTAATAATACTCTTACTGACATAATTAATTGGCTTAATATGAACAATCTAATAATCAACCTCAAGAAAACCAAAGTAATGCATTTCCACCAAAGAATTGAAGCTCCAAAAATTTGTGTCAATTACAATGGCAGCGAAATAGAAGAAGTAAAAGTAAGTGTGTTTTTAGGAATCCATATTGACGGTAGCCTTAATTGGAAAGCTCATATAGAACAGCTGTGTAAAAGAATAAATTTTCAATTGGCTAGAAAAGTAAATATAGATGCGTTACGTACTAGTTGCCTATCATGGTCTAGTAGCCTCACTTCTACGATACGGAATTATTTTTTGGGGTAATTCCCCGGATAAGGGATTACTATTCAAGGCACAAAAAAGGTGCATTAGAGCCATGTGTGGTCTGAAAACAGATGACAGCTGTGCACCGTACTTTAAATCATTAAAAATACTTACGCTACCGGCGATATACATAGGTATTAGAAATTAGTATCTTCGTCAAAACAAATTCCAACCTTTTTGAAAAAATGACAATGGTACGAAATGTTCCAATTCGTAGTCAGTACAAAGGGTTGGGCTCCGCTCGCCCCTTGGATCTTGCCCCTAATTGCCTCAGTGTACCTACTCGCCCCTTTGAATATTAGATACCCCAAATCGCCCCCGATTGTTAGTAAACTAAAAGTACAGTCAGCACTCGTAAGTTTTGAAATTATTGAAACAAATATTTTTAACCGCCTTCAAAAAAGGAGGAGGTTCTCAATTCGGATGTTTATATTTTTTTATGTATGTTCGGATATAACTCCCTCGTATATAGACGGATTTGCAATTTTTTTTTGTTCGAAAGTGGTTTATTCTGAAATAGTCCTATTTAAATTTCGTAAAGATCTGATGATGAGCTTCGGAGACAGATAACGGAACTCTTCAATAAATGCCAGCAAATCAACCGCGATTGCTGCTATAGCATATGTAGGTATGCATTTTTTACGCAATTACACAACATAGCATCACGCCTGTACCCTTTAAAGGGGTAGGCAGATGTGTTCAATAGCTTTCTGTCACTGATATTCACATAGCAAGTAGTGTTATAATATGAATTTGTTTGGGGTAGATAGATACAACTAAAAACTGAAAAATAAAAACTTAAAAAAAAAACAATCGACTTCCAAAAAAACACTACAAAGTGAAAAATAACTTTAATTTCGAAAGTCGGTGTCGAAAACGAAAATACAGAACCAACGACACCGACTTCCGAAATTAAAGTTATTTTTCATTTTGTAGTGTTTTTGTTTGGAAGTCGGTTGTTTTATTTTTGTAAAAAAGTTTTTATTTGTTAAAACTTCAATAGTGTCTCTTGGAATTTAATGGTGAAGATTGAAATAATACTGCACATGGAGTTGAAAAAGTGTAATTTAGAATCAAATCACGTACATAATCATTTCAATGTTTAACAATTAAATTTTGTTACACTTTTTGGTTTATAGATAATTAAATAAAAATCACAGATCAAAGTTAAGGAATCAACACTATACATGACTAAAAAAAACGTACAATATAATCACAGATTTTCTAATTAAAGTTTACGGTTTTGTACAAAACTTTTGTAGATTATATATAATAATTTAAAAATAACAATAAAATCACAATTTAAAAAATTACTACAAAAATATATTTTATTGTTTATACAAAATATGTATGAGTTTTTTTTTTATAGACAATGTACTTAAGTTAATTACAACTTAGGTATTTTTTTCCATTTTAACATTTTAAGAACAAATTGAGGAAATACTTACCGTAAATAGTTCATCCTTAACTTTGAAACAGCTCTGCATGTCAGTTTGTAAAATTCACAAAATAATTGCAACAAATATAAAAAGCATCAATTGTAAACAAAATGGCGTCGACATAAGCGTAGTGACGCTTATGTCGACACCCATTCTATCTATCTTTTCAAAGGTATCGTCGTAATCGAATGATTAAAATTATGCTACTTATAATTCTAGAATCTATGGTTATGAGACTATGGTTTAGTCTGCCGACTCTAGAATTTATTTTACTCAATCAGAATTAGTAGCCAAACACAAATAATAGAATATAAGGCGTTAGCTTAATACCTAATTTACAAATTTGATTGAACTAAAAAATGGAAATTCGGTTGTAATAAAAACTTACCTTAACTTCCAATCAGGAATTCCACTCACAATACGCAAGAATAATTCACCTACTTAGTTACACTTGGAGATAAGTACTAAACTAAGGTTTAGTAAATATCGTAAAACGCATCCCTTCCACATTATAATACGAACTTAGAAAGAGAAAGCATTATACGACTCTCTCAACGGGTAACATATTTTAACAAACCTTTTGTTTATTGCATCCATAAAAAAGGTTTCTTTTTTTATAATTTAGGTAAGCTAGGTAGCAATAACTATCACAAGTGTCACGAGTTGGTGAGATTACAGATACGAGTTAAAAGTAATCAAACATGGCGTTATTCATAATGTGTTTATTTTTCTGTCTAACTGTACCTTTTTTGGTTAAATTTCAAAGGAAATGCCGTAAGGGGCGAATCGATACACCAAAATAATTATTTAAATGTCAATTTCCCACTCGCCCCTTCGTAAGGGGCGAATCGATACATCAAAATAATAAAAAACGGGGTGAGTGGAACATTTTAAATGTAAGGGGCAAGATCCAAGGGGCGAGCGGAGCCCAACCCAGTACAAAAATGCTTTGAGCAATTATAAATGTAAAACTGCATTAGTAAAAAAAGTGTCCTGGGTATGGCCCCACGCATTTATAATAAAATTCCAGACGCCATAAAAGAATTAAATTTTACACAATTTAAGAAAAAAATGAAATTGTTCTTGATTGATAATATACTATTGATGAATACTTAAATGACGAATTAATTTAGAATTACAATTATAAATATTGACATTTTAATTATTTTGACATAGATCTTTGACATTTTAATAATTCCTCATTTGGGTTTGACATAATTGGAGTATAAAATAATATGTTATTGTTCAATTTATTTTCTAATTTAATACCATAACTATGCATGATTTTTAAATATTTTTAGTAAATTTTAATTTGTAATCCTCGGTTAGATTTGCACACCATATTTGTACACCTCCTGGCATAACATAGCGCTCTGATCATCAAACATAAGATCTGTATTTCTTTACCTATGCTAACAAATAAATAAATTATTATTATTATTAACACAATGATTCATAATCAGAAACAGTTCTGGAGACTAGAGTCAGTGGATTAGCATAATCAGCCTTTAATGAATAAAAAAGTCTGACGACACGGTTGGCGCCAGTGGCTGAGCGATCGACTGCTGCGCTGCGTATCGCGGGTTCGATTCCCGCACGGAACAAATATTTGTATTGCCTACAGGTAGTTGTTATATGTGAATTTAAATGTTTGTAAACGCACCCACGATACAGGAGTAATTCCTAGTGTGCGGCAACGTTTTTTAAAAAAAAAAAAATGTTCCGCCTGCTAGGACACTAGCCTCCTCTCTATGAGAGGGGCTGGGCCGTAATCCACCACGCGAGCGCAGTGCGGGTTGGTAGACGCCACATGACTTCGAATTTTTGATTCTAGGACATGCCGGTTTCTTCACGACGTTTTGAGAGCAGTGGTGGTGAAATAATTTACACAAAGTAAAGCGCCACTCAGGGTTCGAACTTACGACCTGCAACAACTCGTTAGTCGCGGCCGTTTACACTGGGCCACCACTTCTGTGGACGTTTATTAAATTTTAAATACAGAATTACTAATGTCAGATAATAAATCCAGATAACAAATACTTTACCCTACAGGTACAGTCGAGTTCTATAATATCTGAGCATGTTCGTGAATTAAAAATAGTTAGGCAATGGTAAGTGTCATAAAACTCTAAACAGCTTGTATTGCATGTACAGACGTCAGCACATCAAGCTATTACAATCTGTCAAATTTCTTTAATAGATTTTCAACTTTATCGCTAAAGCTTAAGGTTCAAAGTTGATTGGGAAAATTTGACAGTTTCGGGTAGCTTGATGTGCTGGCGTCTGTCTGTACACACATAAAGTTGTCACAATATTATGAACTTTTTTGACGTTCATATATTTTTGAAACCTGAAAGGGCAAATGTATTAATGAACTCGACTGTACTCTACTTTTTATGAATAATTCGACCATGGCACAGAATGACTTGTCAAAATATTTGTCCACACAATTACAAAATTCACAGAAAAAAGAAACAAAAGTAAATAGAAAAACTATAATTCTCAGCAATCGTTTTTAAATATTTATTTTCAGTTTCGGGAGTATCGACCTTTAAAACACGGTTTATTGGAGTAATATCGACGTCTAATCTATAAAAAATCAACAGAGAACTTATTTTTTATTTGCTTTAAACACTTGATATGAAAATATGTTATCACCGAGTTAGTAGTAAAGTTCTGAAGTAAACAGGTGTGTAAGTACTTAGGGTACTTAGAAGTCACTTTATAAGTTAATGTCAAGTCTGGGTGGCTAAGGAATTTTGTTGAGCCGGAATTACGTCATGATATTTCTTAAGTTTTTTTTTTCAGGTTTTTATATTTTGTGTGTATTGCTAAAAGCTCTTTTATGTTGTTGGAGAATATAAATATTAGGTATGCAAATCTAATCATAATAATTATTAGTATAGTGAGTTTGGTGTCTGACGCGGTGAAATCTTCAGTCTTCAGTCTTCAACCTTATTCTTCACGGTGAGGCTTCAAACTGTCTTTCTCTCTCTTTCTTCAACTCTTGCGTCCAAAGTTTTTAAGGATCATTATAGTCTAAGACTTATTTGTTCATCCTTATTAACTACATATTATTAAATTACTCTAAAAATTCTCAACCCAAACAAAATAAGGTCATAAAAGATAGGTACTTAGTAGGTACTATGACCGAGAAAGTATAAGTAAATGTCAACGGTGTTTCTCGAAACCGGGTCTTCACCGCAATCTAAAGTCTGTTTTTTAATCTCGTAGACTAAACTGACATTACGAGTGTTGTCAGTTTATTGCAATTC
This sequence comes from Luperina testacea, assembly GCA_927399505.1. NCBI lineage: Eukaryota > Metazoa > Arthropoda > Insecta > Lepidoptera > Noctuidae > Luperina > Luperina testacea. Next base: position 6,137,674 of record OV656774.1, read on the forward strand.
TTAAATAGTGATGTGGCACAACCGAAACTTAGCGTTAATAAAATCAAGTATCGTTTTTTTACAACAAGTTATCCTGAAATAATGTGTAGGTACTTATTTAAAACGTAATAATATAAAATTAATAATGTAAAACATATATTTTTAATTACATAACTTAATTACAGGTATCAGCGTTAATCTGATTCAGATAATGACTCCATGTCTGAGGAATATTCTGAATCATCAGAATCGCCACCTACTTCTATGATAAACCTATCAGTAATGTCGTCGGTTATATGGCCCAGATGACACATTTGATCTTCAATTTTAATTATATGGACTACACAGTCTTTCCACCGCTGCGGGGTCACTTGACGAAGCCCTTCTTCAAAAAGGCTTCGTATTTCATTCATTTTGAATGTTTTACTATTTTTAGCGACATGCCCCTTTACTTGAGCCCAGACCAACTCAATCGGGTATAGCTCGCAGTGGTAATGGGGCAGTCGCAAAATAGTGACACCCTGTTCAGCAGCCATCTCGTCGACGACATACCTTTCCTAGGCGTTTTTGTGCTTTCGGGCAATTTCATTTAATTCGGGCTTTAACATTGTCTCGTCATATGAAATATTTTTTGATTTTAGCCAATCTTGGATTTTTTTAAATGGTCGGATTACGCATGGCGTTGCGTGGTCAGATTTCCCTGGCATTTTGTAGCACGTCGTGCAGCCGTGTGTACGTACGTGAATTTTAAATATAAAACTTTGAATGAAATTTAAATTCGTCTATTATAGATAAAAAGTTACGATTCAACAAACCGGTATCGTAGGTACAACACTGCACAAAAGAGCTGGCAACATTATTTGTAAATTTGACATTTGCATGTGTCAATTTAGTCTACGAGATTAAAAAACAGACTTTAGTGAGTATAGTTATAGGTTAGGACTATCACGACTACAAACTGTCTTATAGTCTGAACTGAAACATGCTGAGACAAGCTGTCTTGATAACAGACGAATCTAGGCTTGTTTTGTTTTGTTGGACATGTTCTAAGTAGTGTATTATTTATAGTATTATAATCTGAACAGTCAACAGTCTGATTAATAAACTGCTCTAATGTCAGGTTAATTAACTTATTTATATTGTCATTTGTTTGTATTAAATGCTTTTTTATAATTTCATTATACCTAACAGCTAATTTTAGCTGCCAGCATTTCAGCTTATTTTGAACAAAACTTAATTAATATCTGATTAAATAAAATGAGCTCAACATTTTAATAAGCCACGCGTAAGTACATATATAATTTGATAATAAATAATCATAAAAATTTTCATGAGTAAAATGGCGAAAACAGAACTGAGCTAAAAAGTATTGAGTGTCCAGCGTCGGTCGTTGCGCATAGGAAAGAATGAATGGATATTACGCATTTTTTTTACACTATTCATACCTAATTTGTGGTACTGATTATATAATAATATTATCCACGACAACGCAATACGCAATTCCGAGACTGACAATCGTAAACATTGCGTAAGCTACGAAATTACTGCGATTTAAATTTATTAAAACGTTACAGTTTCTATGAATTTACTAGAGAAATTGAAAGTTAGGTGTCGTAAAAGAATTGTGTGGATCTTGCCTCCCATAAACATGCATCATGCATGCAGCATCAGCATCATTGCCGAGATGGGAGCCTTTTTCTGTTTCATTATCATTTTGTTACTTTTTTGACGTGACAACGTCTAATAAATCGATGAAGCTGGCTGCACTCACGAAAAAACATGACTCATGTAGCGTTACCTCGCGGCCTCGCTCGTAGCGTTCCATGGCGGCTTGAAGTGCAAGCGAATATTAACAAATGCAATGCAACTATTCCATCAGTATTTTCTTATGACGTTGTCACGTTCAACTATCGTCAGTAAACCGACTTTACTGACAACCGATTTTTTTTTATATAACTTGGATTTTTATTTTGCTGTGTTTACCTAGTTTAGTTTGTAATCTTCCTGTTCGAGTCACAATAAATACTTTTTCTTTCATAAAATGGGACTTAAACATACCTCTGCCCAAACCTTTGCGGAAAGGCGTGATGTTATGTGTATGAGAAACAATATATAGCGTTCTATGATGATTAATTATCAATATTATCATATTTACATTTTACTAACTTTTTTTTACGTGTTCCATTATTTATTTCAATTAAACCTTATCATGATAATATTTACATAATCTATGCTAATATTTAAAATAATAATAATATGTACATTTATTCAACTTTCAACTTTTCTATGACTGGCGCCACTTTCTTTCAATACTGTTACTGTTAGTCTGCAGCATCCCACTGCTGGGACTGCTGGGCAGCTCTTCCGATCCAGAGCTAAAGTGGACCACTGGTCGTTTATTTTCTCGAGCTCGTCCCGCCATTTTCTACGGGGTCTGCCTCGACGCCTTCTAGATGTGTCAAGGGTCCATCCATACTAATATTATAAATTCGAAAGTAACTCTGTCTGTCTGTATGTTACCTTTTCACGCCTAAACCACTGAACGGATTGCGATAAAATTTGGCAGAGAGATAGATTGCATCCCAGGAAGGACATAGGATAGTTTTTATCGACATACCTTGCGGACGAAGCCGCGGGCGGAAGCTAGTATAATATAAGCTACACAAAATAAATCAAATTTTAAAAATTGTGCGAATTTACGATAGATATAATTCTCATAATTGCGTCATATACCTTCAAATAACAACTTAATCGCTGTCCCAACGGACATGGCTCGTTCATAATCCGCTATACTAAATATTGATCATAAATATTGCGCGTCCGCACTTTACTTCAATAAGTAGTATTAGCGATGTCCTGTTTGTTATCGATATTGCATTAGGCTGATTCGTTTTTGTAGGCTTTCCTGTTTTGCTGTCAGGTAGAAGAAATACGGTTTTAACAAAACTAACACATGGTACTGTCCCGCATCCTAATTGCATAAAGTACAGACGCCAGCACATCAAGCTACTACAATCTGTCAAATTTCTTTAATAGATTTTCAACTTTATCGCTAAAGAATAAGGTTCAAAATTGATTGGGAAAATTTGACAGTTTCGGTTAGCTTGATGTACTGGCGTCTGTACTATTAATTACAATCTGGATAATTTTGAAGGATATTGCTAATCCATGGCTTCATATATTCGAAAATAATTCTGCGCAACAATGTAAATAACGCAATGAATGTTATTGAATTGTCAAAATAAAAGACATGTCTACTGTTAGTGTGTTACGCATCTACACCGCTGCGTCTGAGCCCAAAGCGTCCCTTCATCATGATGACTACCACACGAACGGTAAACTTCATTGGGACGATTGTCTCTTAGATATTCACTTGGCAGACTGATCCTGGAGGTATGCAGAAGTTTTGATTTAACAGCTCCTTATGCTGAGTACAGATTAGTAAAATATAACATACGTTGAAACCATAGATATCCCGTGGTTAAAATAAATCAGGCTAGTTGTTGTGTTACATTTCATGTTATAATTCGCCAACCTGTACCTGGCATAAAAATCATTGAACACCAATCCGTAACACATTATTACAGCTATAAAACCTCGCCAAATCATACCTAACAGAACCAAGTACAAGTATCACATACCCAAACAGTCGCTACATACATCAACCCGCCTACCGCCCCGCCTGCGTGTGCGCAGCGGCGGAGTTGTACAAACAACACGTATGTTTACAGATACCTGTGATTGTTCGTCTCCCACACTGACACTCGACGGGCAAATGAATCGGTTTTTTATCCATATTTTGTAGCATATTTACGAGTGATGTGTTTTATGATTTTATGAGTGGTTGAAAGGAGAAAAAATATGAGGAAAATCATTTTAACCAGCGCCATTTTCTTATGTCATCTATCAGTTGCATTGATGCTTTGGACGTAATTACTTTATATAATATTTAAGCAAGTGCCGTTTTGTGAAACAGAGTCCTTTATTTAGAAAGATCATATTATTCTACTGAATATCAACATCTGCAACATCCATCTTTAACTACCAACTTGCCGCACTTGACTCGGTGGAACGCAGAGCTAAGAGGCTCATTGGCGACGTAAAACTGTTGGATGCCAAGCTTCACAGCTTGACTTATCGCCGCAAGGTTGCCTGCTTGTCGGTCTTCTACAGATTGTACTTCGGTGAGTGTGCCCAAGAACTCCACGACCTCATTCCACCGGCCCCCTTCTACCTTCGGACATCCAGACGCACTGCAAGTTACCATCCCTGCATAGTTGATATTCCACCAATTCGCACTGACCGTTTTCAAATGTCCTTTACGAGTATAATGTGCACAGAAAAAGAGTGGAACTCTCTACCTGCGTATGTATTTCCGAGTGCATACAACCCGAATCTCTTCAAAGTAAGAGTGAACAGGCTTCTTCTGGGTAAGCTAACTTCATCGTAGACTTTGTCTGTGTCATCTCTGACCTAGATTAGAGTCAAGAACAAACCCATTTCAAATAAAAAAAAACTAGTTGAATGCTGTAATTACAGAAACAATTAAAAAGCCATTGTGTCTCGCGTTGATCCACGTTCACATATCTACGCGGCATACGAAGGGTTAGTCTTGCAAAAACATCAGAAGTAGACCATCATTAGAAAGTATTTTTCGATTGCAAAAGCGAAAAGAAAAATGCATTTATAATCTAACTAGCAGCACCCCGCGGTTTTACCCGCATAAGGGTCGATACCGTGGGAATATCGGGATAAAAGCTTACTTATGTCCTTTCTTAGAACTCAAACTATCTCTATACCAAATTCCATCTAAATCGGTTCAGCGGTTTAAGCGTGAAGAGGTAACAGACAGACAGACAGACCGACAGCAGACTGACACACTTTCGCGTTTATAATACATATTAGTATTGATACATTAATATTTATTTATTTATTTATTTATTTATTTATTCTTTAACTAAAACGGTTTACAACCAATTACAGAAGTTAAAGACACACATAAAACATTAAATATAAAATCAAATAAAAAGTTAACAACACTTTCATACATCCCTCTCACAATACTTCTGACATGCCGACAAAATCTTCGTCCACTCGTCCGCAAACAGATCGTTTGTTGGATTAGAGTCCAAGAGATCATTAAGTGCGGCCAGAGTACGTGGTATTGGGGACTTAGCACGGGCAACTGTGCGACATGGAGGCACAGCAAACAGCCTGTGCCTTCTGCCGCGGCAGTAGTTGTCTGGCACAAAGAAGCAAGCCAGAACAGCATGTAAATCAGGCGCGTCAATATTGCCACGGAGCGTCTTACAGGCTATGGTGAGCTGGTCTTTTGCTCGCCTTACCTCTAACGAGTTATATCCGAGGCATCCCAGTAGAAATTTAGTCGGATAGAGGTATGGGTAATAGCCGTGTTTACGCTTATAAAGAAACCTAAGGAAAGCTTTTTGTACCTTTTCCAATATAAGTACGTAGGTACTTTCGTGTGGATTCCACACGCAGGAGCTAGATTCCAATTTGCTACGTACGAGTGCATTAAATATAATTTTGATGGCATGTGCGGAGCGAAAATCACGGCAATTACGCAAAACGAAACCCAATCTTTGGTAGGATTCCTTAGCTACCTTGGCGATGTGGTCGTGGAAAGTGAGCTTTCGGTCGAATGTGACTCCCAGATCTTTCATGGCTGATGTTTTCATGATGGTATTGTTATTTAAATTATATTCATAATTAACTGGGTGCCGCATTCGACCGAATGTCATTGCAAAGCATTTGGAGGGATTAAATTCCATCTTATTATCAAAGCTCCACTTGTATATCGCGTCTATGTCTTGCTGCAGTGCTAAACAGTCACGCTCGGAGTTTATTTCGAGGTACAATTTCAAGTCATCAGCATACAATAGACATTTTGCATGACGGAGAACCTGGGGAAGATCATTAACCATTATTAAGAATAATAAAGGCCCCAAAATTGAACCCTGACTTACTCCGGAACGCGTGTGGTAGGTGCCTGATTCGTACATACCGAGCCTAACGAACTGCTGACGATCGCGTAGGTAGTCTGCGAAAAAACGGAGGAGAGATGGTGCAAAACCGATTTTGCTAAGTTTCATCAGCAGCGTGTCGTTGTTAACCCTATCAAACGCCTTCCGAAAGTCGAAATAAAGTACGTCTACCTGACGCCCGCGGTCCAAGCTGGATGAGACATATTCAACCAGTGTCAGGAGATTCGTGTCAACTGACCTCTTACTTCTGAAACCGTGCTGCTGATTACATAAATATTTGTTTACTTGCTCGTATATGGCATTATGGAGGATGTTCTCAAAGACCTTCGCCGGGGAAGATAAAATTGCGATAGGGCGGTAATCTTCAACGGAGCTTTTGTTTTGGGTTTTGGGAATAGGTGTTACTCTAGAAACTTTCCACTGAGAGGGATATGCACCAGTCTGCAAGGCTAAATTGAAAATGTGACAAAGAGGATTACTGAAAATATGTTTTGAACATTTAATGATAAAGGGGGGGATGTTATCGGGGCCAATGGAGCTGTTAGGTTTTAGTTTATTTATGCCTTTAACAATGTCTGTAGGGTTTAAGAGGGGTATATTAATGCAATTGCTGTCACTGGTATGGTCATCCATACTAATATGATCAGCATTAAGCCCCGGGGCATCAGGCAGAAAAACATTGGAAAAAAACTCAGCAAACGCCCCTGCTGCTTTAGTTCCCGAAAAAGTTATACCTCTGTATGAAATGTTAGGCTCAAAACCACCTTTGGATCTTAGGCTGGAAACGTGCGACCAGAATTCACGAGGGGCAACTTTAATTTTATTCTCTATATGTCTCATGTACGAGAGATATGCATCTGAAATACTGATCTTTAAGCTTTCCCTGAGGTCAGAAAATAACAAATACGCGCTATCACAGTTAGTGCGTTTCCAGTTTTTATGGTGCTTTAGCTTGAGCCTTAGATCTCGGATGATATCATTATTAAACCATACAGGATATCGTTTATCCGTCGATTTCTTTCTGCGTTTTTTAGGCATGCAAGTATCAAATAAATTATAAATTATGTTGTAGAACTTATGAGTAGCTGTGTGTACATCTTTGGATTCCAGAACCTCCTCCCAAGTATTCTCGTTAGAGAGTAATAAATAAAGCTGTTCGTAATCGCATTTGCCGAAGTTCCAATCCTTGGTACCGTCTATGTTGCTGGGCTCAACTGAATTTGAAAAATGACCTACATTAACTCTTACGTCAATGTGTAATGCCGGGTGATAAGCATCCAGTGGTACAATTCCTTCGGTAGCGGTTACGACTGTCTCTCGTGCGCTAATGTTCTCTTGGACTAGAACAACATCTAACATACCTCCATGCGAATTCTCCACAACGTTCATCTCATTCAGACTACAATATGATACAAAATAACAATAATAATTCTTAATATTTAACGAGACACTATTTAAATTTAAGTCGCCTAATATTATTACAAGGCCTTTTAAATTATTTACATATTCTTCCACTTTGCAAAACCATCGCATGTACTCGTCATCACTTGCACTAGGTTTAATATATACAACACATACGTGAACAGTTCGGCCGCACCATGTAAAATCAGCCCATAAGTCCTCACCACTGTCAGTTTCAAGATCACGACGGCGGCGCAGCGAAATGGGTGCGCGCGCAGCGAGCATCACTCCACCGCACGGTGTGCTCCTGTCGCGTCGCATCACATTCCAATCATCAGTTGCAAGTTCTCCGTCTTCAATAGAACCATCGAGAAAGCTCTCTGTTACAGCGATCAGATTATGATCCAGCTGTAACAAGTTCGTTCTCCACGTCGAAAGTTTGGTTTTGAGACCGCGGACATTTTGGTACAATACGCTTAAGCTCATTATTTTGTTCTTAACGGGCTGCTTAGGCACGAAATGTCTGGTGAGTTGGTTGGGCCTTATCAGGTGCCTTAAAGTTTCTGGTATGTCTCGGGTTCTCATACGTAATCCATGTATTCACTCTTGCGTTCATTGGCCATACATCCGTAGAATAGCATTTTTCGTAGTAAATAACGGGAACACCAATCTTGTACGACTTATAACTTCCCCTAGCCCGCAGCTCTTCAACCGTGCACGTTCCAGTGGGACACACTTGACGCAGATAGTCACGGATTTCATCAGCGCTGGATTCCATATTCCACAAGTGTAGATGTTTGCGTGGTTCGACAGCTCTTAAGCTAGTAATGTTGGGCCCAGCGATGCCACATAATGAAGTAAATTTTCGGAATTTCTTTTGTTTTACTTCTGTCCAGCCTTGATTTTCAGTGTGTTCGTCGGCAGAAGTAGTGCAGTCATTAGCAGGAGAAACGCGGTCGTCGGCAGCAGATGTGTAGACATTCTCGTTGACCAGTTCTATGGTTTCCGACGTGTGCATCTCGACGTTGGTTGGGATTACCTGCGGGATACTAGGGCCTGTAGTGAGAGGAACTTTAAGGGCTACACTTTTTGCTTTATTCTTTTTCTGTCTTTTAGCACGGTTGGTGGTTTGTACCGCAGCAGGAGTATCCGGTGCAACAGGAATAAGCTGAGCTTGCGGTTGATTGGTTATAAAGTGCGATTGCTGCTGAGTACTTACAAGGTGTGTTTGCTGCTCAGTGGTTACACCGAGGACTTGCTGCTGGTCAAGTACACAGCGGGGTGGATGTTGACCTGTACAGGCGGGTTGCTGCTGATCGGCAACATTTATAGACGTTGTTATTAAAGTGTTGCTTTGTTTTAGCTGGGTGTTAAGGAGGCAAATTTGGGAGGCGTAGCCTGTTAACTTAGATTCGTAGTTCGAAATAAGACATACAGCTTTACTAAGTTGTTCTTTTAATATCTCCATCTCAAGTCGTAATTTATTCATTTCAAACGAGAGTTCTTGAAATTCGAGCTGGTTTTGTGCTCTTTGTATCTCGGGATTTTTTTTCCTAAATGTGACGTTTATATCATTATCATCAGTTAATGTTATGCAATTATCATCCTTGTCTTTAGTAGAACAGGTTACATTAGCAATAAAGGGCGAGCAAAAACTTTGATAGGCATTTGTAGGACTTTCTGGCCGGGTTGGCCGGGCTGGCGTATTGGTGTTATCGAATTTTGGTTGTTTCATTAGACATTCAGGGCATTTCCAAACATGTCGGCTATCAACGCTCATCAGCCTAAGCCGATTTTCTGTTATATTAGCACAAACAAGATCATAGAATTTGAGGCAAGTAAAGCATTGTACGCTCTCTTCGCCCTCAAAGGCGTTCAAGCATCCAGCGCAGTTATCTGTTGACATTAATATTAAACTAACAATGTGATAAAATTCATCAAATTCGTGCAAAGCTGAGGGTCTCTCTAAGTCCGTTAATAAAGATACATGGCCCGTCCGAAAGCAGGTGATCCGTCAAAACAAGTGTCAAATTCGATTTTTCGGAGAAGCCCTATTGGGCGACTGTAGGGACAACTGTCAAATCGTATTGTCATTCATATTTAGTTCGAGACCCCAAATAATCTATGTTCGAAAGCGATACGGAGTAGTAAACAGCCATAACTTTAGCTGAAATTACGGACTTCATGTTTTGGGAGTAGATCCCCAGGGGTGGGTTACAAGTAATATTATTATTCAAAGGTACGCTGAAGTCGAAAGTAAATGCGCAAAACTACTCGTATTACTGAAATAATAATATTCATGAATAAAAAACGTCATAGAAAATAAATATTCATTATCTGTTAATTGGTACGGCCTGAGAAGGCATTAATTGAAAACTGATACAAAATGCTAATTTGGATGTTTTGGCAAAAACATACTTTTATCGATACCATTATTGGAACATTAATAACATATTTATTAGAATAGTTACAACAATTTTCAAAAGCCTCCTGTAGATTGCTACGTTATTTTTTTGGGTTATCAATCAATTCATTTTTTATCTAATAATTCATCATGCAGTTAACCATTTTATATGAAATTATTATCTGATACTAATATTGTGCGGGATTCCCATTCACTTTACACAATATTTATTTTAAAATAATGGATTTTAAAAGATAATCCGATTACAAATCGTCGGCCAACGTTTTGCACTGAGTATAAAACAGAAGACGAACAAGCAGGGGATCGAGGAGGGGGTGGGGTGGAGGGGGGCTTAGGGGATCTGACTGCAATAACTCAACAAAACTCGTTGAATTAAGGCTGTTAAAGCGGTGCCTTTGTGTCGCGTGTCGCGCCGCGCCTGCGTGTACGAGGGGTCCATATTGGCTCACCTAAAGTTCTTTACCCGAAATTGTTCTTCCTAACGATTTGTAATCCGAATGATCACTCTTCCTAAAATTTTTCATCCTAAAGTTTTCATTCATACTATTTGTAGCGCTACCGGCGATGTTCATAACACTCATGTTTCCGAAAATTGTAATTAATAATATCATTAATGTAAATATATTTAAACTCCTACTGTTTTTTATCATAACGCCTTTATCCCTAAACATAATTGCCATAACATTTTCATTCATACTCAGAAAGAAACATTTACCAAGTGTAATAAAAAATATATGCGGGTAGAATTATAATTAAAAAAATAGATTTTATAGTTTTAATTTGAGGGTGAAATTATTTACGCATAACAGCTTACGCATAATTTTGTACGCATAATTTCTCTAATCATAATAATGATTAAGCATAACATTCTAAAGCATACATTTTTTAAGCATAACATTCTAAAGCATAAGTTTATTAAGCATAACAATAATAATAAGGCGTAGTCGACGGAGCCCCGCTTCGCGGGGCCCCTATTTCTGTCTGCAGGGTTTAAAGGAACCTAACACGAAGGGGATGACGGGGGCTCGTTCGCTCGCTCCGCTCGCTCACTTGAGCCCCCGTCATTCCCTTCGAACCTAACCTGTCCGAGTCGGGGTGCCCCAATTCCCGAGCTCGCTTCGCTCGCTCTTGCTAAAAATATACACCTAAAATAAAAATACATAGTTAAGTTACATAATGTTTTGTATAATAAATCATTAACGTGGAAATCCAAAATAAATACGTAAAAATAACTCAAATTTGTTTCCGTTATTTCTGTTAATTGTATGCCTAAATATTATTATGCTAATAATCATTAGGCCTAGTAACGTTATGCGAATTAAATTTATGCTAAAACAAATTAGCCTTCAAGATAATTATGCCAACATAAACTGTATGCCAAAAAAAAAACATGGTATTATTATGGCAAAACTAATTATGCCAAAATCGTTATGCCAAAGTATATTAGGAAAAAGAATATTATGCGAAAAGAAGGGATCCCATTATTTTTATGTTATACATGTTATGTGAAAATAAAGTTACGCAAAATTAATGTACCTATATAAATACTGATTATTATGAATAAAAAGAAATCTAAACAAAAAAGATATGACTTTGAATAATAGTGTAAAAGATGGTTATGTTGAGAAAATATAGGAAAACAAATAAAGTATAATAGATGTTTATTGCTACTGACATTATGAAGTTGAATGCTTCGGAATTATGAACATTAGAGACGGAGTAGTTAGGAATTGTGATTGTTAGGATGAAAAATGTTAGGAAGAACATTTTCGGATTTCCAATTATCGGAGTTAAAAATTTAGGTGAACTTTGGCGCACCCGTGTACGAGCCTTTACGTGTCTTCAGAACGTTGTTAATAAATTAGAATAAAAGGTAGCACGAGCATCGACACGCAGCCTGGTAGCATGGATTTAGTACAACATACTGAATCCGTTGGTTTTATTTTGCTATGAAACAGCTATTTTAAGGGTTCCGCACCTCAAAAGGAAAAACGGAACCCTTATAAGTCACTTCATTGTCCGTCTGTATGTCCGTCAGACAATACCCTTTTATTCAGGTGTTAATATCAAATACTCAGGGCTGCAATCCCTTGAAGCCGTGAAGAAATCAAACTTCTAAGTCAACGCAATCAAAAGATACGGGCGTTTATGTTCCGAAATCAAAACCAATAGGGTACTACTTCCCCTTGACCTAGAATCATGAAATCTGGCAAGAAGCATGTAGCACAGATAAAGGAAAAAAATCCGAGAACCGTAAATTTGTAGTTACATTACAAAAAAAAAACCAAAATTTAAATCTATTTACATACCTACCTACAAATTTATACGGAGCCCTCGGTGCGCGAGTCCGGTTTTTTTTTTTATAACCGACTAAATATTAAATGTCTAAACTGGTTTCTATGGCGTCTAGAATCATGTGCTGAATTCTAGGTTTCAGTTTACGCGTCGATGTCCTTCCAACCCTATACAAACGTAACCAGAGATAATTCAATAATATTTAATGTTTTACGGGGAAAAACTACAATTTTGTCTTTGCTTTTTTTCGCCTCCTCCACCTGAATTTTTTTTGCGAATCGCAGTTTTTACATATCTGATTACCCCAAATGAAATTGCAATGTGTCTAAAAGAAAAGCATAGTTTTTGTTGTATGTTTAAATTAAAAGCTACAGCTTTAATTAATGTTCATATAGTAGTCGAATCTTTAGCAGCATCATAGTGGGAACCCAATATACGTTCATTAGATTTCTGTTGCGCTGAAAAATGACTGCTCCATAAACTAAAATTGACTCAATGGCCATTTACTTCAAGTACCTTAGCGAATTATCACACGTTTTCTGTGAGTTACTACTAGCCAGGTGTCAGTTTTGCCGACGTAGTCTTAAACGACACTTACACAAAGTTCCAGTTCCCAGCCTGTAAGATAAAACTTAAAGTACACTCCGCTGAACAATATTAATCTCGGAGAGTATAAATTGTGTCTAAAATTACCACGTTTAGTCGATTTTATCTCACTTCGACAATTGAGTAGTCGATTTTTGATTGCAGTTTTTTTGTTACTGGCCAGTATCGAGAGCAAAAGTTTTGAATTTTTCTAAACGTCAAAAGTTTGAAATCTTCAAAAATTATATGATTCTAAAAGCAAAAGTTTAGGTTTTTAATTTTATCCCTGGCCAGTCACATTTTATGGGTTATAGATACCAAAAATCTTTGTCTACTTACATAATTATAGTAGGTTTTTGTGGTTTGTGAGGCCCAGTGAGGCCTGTGTTCTACAATTGAATTTGCGAGCTATTTAATTATAGAATCTTGATGATGATTACGATAATAAACAGTCTATTTACCTACCTTAATTATCATAAAAACTTATCTCAGAACATTTACTTTACAAAACTTATTACGTATTCCAAGAATATTTAAGATATCTCTTTGACTATGAATATTCGTTTCTCCTTGAAGGTATTTTATTTTATGTAAACGTTTCAAGCGGCGTCTAATTGGTGGATAACATTATATCCAGCAGTTGATCTTCATGGAGAGAACCTGTTTGTTACGTAAAAGGGTCAAGAAGAAGATCGTATCAGGGAAAGTGACGGAGTTGTCACTTTCTATGTGGTATGAGTATAGTCGTTAATTATTCACTGATAAGCTAAAGATTTTAATCGATTTGATTAGAAAAGGCTAAGTGATTCTTTCAAATACGAATTAATTTCTTGTGTAATACTTTCTTTTTGAAAGCAAAGGTGTTTAGAGTTAAGTACAAAAAATCATCATTTCAGCCAAAAAACGTCCACTGCTGGACATAGGCCTCCCCCAAGCACCTCCACTTCGACGGGTTCTGTGCTTCTCGCATCCAACGGGTTCCTGCGGCCTTCACAAGGTTGTCGGACCACCTTGAGAGAGGCCTTCCAACGCTACGTCTTCCGGTACGCGGTCGCCACTTCAGAACCTTTCGGCCCCATCGGCCATCTGTTCTGCGAGCAATGTGCCCTGCCCACTGCCACTTAAGTTTAGCAATTCTTCGGGCTATGTCGGCTACCTTGGTTCTCCTGCGGATCTCCCCATTCCTGATTCGACACGCAGAGAAATTCCAAGCATAGCCCTCTCCATTGCCCTTTGGGTTACTTTATAAAAACAAAAAAAACATGCATAGTATTAATAAGAAAAAGCTAATCAAATTAAAATTAATTTTTAAATTTATTGCGCTCGCGCACGTGATGTTTTTCCGATTTTCCGAATCAAGCACTCTGAGGTCATAATGCTAATTAAATTTTCAACTGTAATTTAATTACTCAGACGGCTGCTTTTTCGAATAATGTTGACCCTGTTCCAATTAGAAACAAATTGTTTATTAGATGTCGTTTCATAATTAATTCATGTTACAAAATTCGAGTTGCCGTAGTAATTATTTTATAAAATACAGGATACGGGTCTCACGCTATTGGGCGTTCGTTCACTTATCACGTCCGTGTGAAATTGGACACGTTAGAAAAAACATCACGCTAACCGGTCGCGGGTCCGGCTGTCAGATTTGCTAAAACACTGACGGTAGCACACAAATTGCTATATAGGTACCACAGATTAATGCGTTAATGGAGAGTTAAGGACACATCTTCTCCGTCGTCACGGGGGTGACGAAGGAGACACAAAGGGGTGAGCCCTTTAAGAATTCGTGAGTTGTGTCGAAATTAAACGTTTATTGCTTGTGAAATTGTCTTCAAATAAAATCATCTATAGCGAGGATGATCAAACGATTATGAAGAGGTTTCATAAACGTTTGACTTATAGGTTATTCATCTCCCCGTGTTGATAGTCAAGCTCAGTGGAGCATGCTGGTTGCCTTAGTCATAGCTATCAACTTAATTAAAGGTCGCTAATTTGTGATCACCCCAGCTATCTCATAAATTCATAATAGACCGACCAAACGAAAGCGGTAGTCTTTATTCTTAAGTACTGCTACCGCAGACCCAAATGTCCTCACCTCATCACTCCATTGCATAATTCTCCGTGGCACTAAACATTCATAATTATATTGATGACAACGAAATTTATGTCCTCGTTTATTAATGATCGGTACCGCTTTGTGGCGACTTTACGGCGATTTGTCGATACTTATGCTAATTTTGATTTGATATGTGGTAAATCTTAGTTCTAAATGTGCTTGTGGTCTTGATAGTAAGTTTATTACCTTTTAAATATATGATTGTCATGGACATTATATACAATCGCTTGCTGAGAACTTTGTCATCGAAAAATCTAACATTCAGGGATATTGACGCACATCCTGTTACCATGGATTTAGTACATGATACGATTTATACGATAGGCTATTAGTAAAAACACCGGTCAAATGTGAGTCGAAGTCGCGCACCAAGGGTTCCGTACTTTGTAGGTATGTAAATAGTTTATCACGGTTTTTTTTTGAACGTAACTACAAATTTACGGTTTTCGGATTTTTTACTTTACTTGTGCTACATGACCTTGCTTTTCGCCAAATTTAATAATTTTAAGTCAACGGGAAGCACCCTATAAATTTTGATTCCCTTGAGTGTCGAAATTTACGTATTTTGCGGCATAACGGCCGTATCTTTTTTTTACGTTAACTTGAGAAGTTTGATTTTTTCACAGCTTCAAGGGATTGTATACCTGAATATAATATGGTTTTAATTTCAACTCGATACCTTCACGCGTTCTTGAGATAAAGGGTCTTGACTTGATAGACAGACGGACGGACAACAAAGTGATCCTATAAGGGTTCAGTTTTTTCATTTTGAGTTACGGAACCCTAAAAAATGCTGTTTAGTACATTTTGACCGCGTAGGTATTGTACTTTTATATGAAAAGGCAGATTTTATTGATAACTGACGATAACTTTCTACGCTATGTTGTCTAGAATGATGTGCTGAATTCGTGGTTATAATTGCAGTTGACGTCCATGTCTGCCACTCTTTAAAATAATAAAGTAAGGCATGATGATAGCTTGTCCTACCTATTAAAAGGGAGTGTAGTAGTTTTTGTCTTCATTACTGAGCAAGGCTTGCATCTAAAAATAAACCAAAGCATTGCAGAGCTGTGATTGGTTCGGGCGGAATTGAGTTTATCGACTGCCAGACTCCAGCGGAGATTGGCAAAAAATGGCGTTTCGTTCGCATTTTTATATGGTGTTGAGAATGCTGAACAAAATCGAAAAAAAAAATAACATCACGCTTATAACCCGTGGAGGGTTAGATAGAGATATAATACACACACATTTTACCAGTTATGCCATCAAATGGGCACAAATCAAGACTGCGGGCTACTGAGAACTTCCTGATGGAAAAACCCAGTAACACTACCCGACCAGGGAATCGTAGGACCTCGTGCTTCAATTTTATTCTTGCAATTTCTCACTGTGGAAAAAGAACTGAATTCTTCGTATCATTCAAGTGAATTATATCACGTAGAACTTTTTAAATCAAACTTAAAATTGAAATCAGACTAATATTATAAAGGCGAAGGTTTGTGAGTGTGTTTGTGTTTGTGTTTATATGTTTGTTACATCTTCACGCTCAAACCGCTGGGGTAATTTTGATAAAATTTTGTATGGAGGTAGCTGACACCCTGGATTAACATATAGACTACTTTTTATTCCGATATTACCACGGTATCGACATTTACGCGGGTGAAACCACGGGGCGCAGCTAGTTAAAAATAAAGTTTGTCACTCATCGGCCATAGAGTAATAGATCGGAAGAATTTCGAGATTTATCTATTTTTGCTCTAGCAATTAATTGAAGTTAGTTACTCGATCACTCTAATTGCTGAAGAACGATTGACTACTAGAACAGATAGCTGAAATTATACTTTATCATCATTATTCTATCCTTATCCCAATTTATTTAGATCGAGTGTGTAGCGGTATCTACAACTAATAAATACACATGCGAACGACGCGTCATACTGACGTCACGCAAAATCCTGCATCTCGCAAGCAGAGTTTACCACGCAACTAGCATAGATGCAAAGGAATCATCGTGCAGTTGCCCGTCAGACACAACACCCGTCTGGTCGGAGGATCCTCCCTTTCCTATGGAGGATGAGTGAACTTTATCACCCTGTTCCTCATACCTCTACAGGCGCAATAGGTATGTCTTTTTCTTCAATACTTTTATATTATGTAGTCGTCGTCTTGGTAGTCACTCCCCTTCAGAAGAACATTAGGATTACAAAAATATTAAGTAGATAAGTAGGTAGTGCAGCGGTGCTATTCTGTAAAAATCTCACCGTGAAAACTTTGGTGAAGTGTGCGTGGAGTGAGCTGTCAATTGTGTCAATTCCTAGCAAAAACAAACTCACTTCACCTAAGTTTTCACGGCGTGATTTTTACAGAATCGACCGGCTGGTATCTATATCTGCAAGGTTGTAGTTCGAAGGATTATTATCCTTCTCCTACCCCTCATCCCAATTTATTTGGTGTTTGATCCTTCACCGATCTTTATTTACTCCCATTTTAGCCATCTTTCACACAGTTCATTCATCGTTTCTTTGGTGTTCCCCTAATCTTATAGTCGCCCATATTCAATACTTTCCTCAACTTCCAAACAAGACAAACTGAATATAATATTGCCTTATCATAATATTCAGTGTCATCGTATTATGTGACACGAACTTCGCCGAATCTCTTTGGCAACGCCGCGACACGTGTACATAGTACTTTTGTTTAATTTAATTCACATACACATGCCAAATAACAAATTGAAGGTGTGACACGTGCCTAATCGTGCAAAGCGTTATACTTGGGTAGATACTCGTGGAAAACGCTACACTTGACAAATTTTTCTGGGTGAATCATATTTTGCTGATGTTTTCTAGTAACGCTGAATTCAGCTGAATAAAGAACATCTAAAATTCTAAACCAATATTCTAAAGAGAAAAGATTTGATTTTTTGTATGTTTGCTTGTTACGATTTTACGCTAAAACGGCAGAACGGGTTTCGATGAAATTTGGCACATGGCTAGACCATGACCTGGATTAAGTCATAGGATACTTTTTATACCGATATTGCGGCGGGATCAAGACTTATGCGGGTGAAACCAGGGAGCGCAACTAGTTTTATAATACTTAGATTAAAATAAGTTTTAATATAGTCAGTTAACTGTTCACTTAGTGGCAAAAACAAGAATTTCTTGTGACGAGTGGCGACCATAATATAATAATTACCCGGGTATCGTGCAAAACCCTAAAGACTCCTACAAACAGGCGCGACACGCGATATAATCGCCAGCGACACAAAGGCACCGCTCGTTGCGCGACTTGCAGTGCCTTTGTGTCGCGTGTCGTGTCGTGCCTGTTTGAAGGAGCGTTAAACGTTCTGAATGTTTTTAACTAAAAAAAAACAAAGATACAGGTATTTTAAGCATCGAAATGAAATGCATTCTCATTTAGTGCCGCAAATCCGCAATGTATCAAGATTTAGTCGGAAATGTTTACAAATTAAAAGTATATTTTATAGTCTTTCACCAACCAGTTCGCTGACCTTTTCACAAGTTTAGACTAATAAATGTTTTATTTGTAATAAAGCTGAGGTTAGCTATACTAAAACTAATCTTGGCTGACGGGATTCCATTCTATTGGAATTCGTGCTTAGTCTTAAAAACCGGCCAAGTGTGAGTCTGACTCGCACACGAAGGGATAATATCACAAGGAATAAAACGCCGAAAAAAACGTTTCTTTTATACCCCTTTAAATTTTAACTTTATTTTATTATTTGTTGTTAAAGCGGCAACAGAAAAACATCATCTGTGAAAATTTCAACTGTCTAGCTATCACGGTTCATGAGATACAGCCTGGTAGTGGTGACAGAGAGACAGACATACGGACAGTGGAGTCTTAGTAATAGGGTCCCGTTTTTACCCTTTGGGTACGGAACCCTAAAAATGATTTGGCGTACAATGCGTGCCACGAAAGATGAGACTTGACCCCGCCTCCCCCGCTCTTTCCGCTGCCCCTATGACGTCCGGTCCCGTCCCGCACTCAGACCTCATACCGCTAAAGATACCTAAAATCGTGTTCTGCGCAAGTCAAACCACGTGGTGTGTCAAGTCTCATCTTTCGTGGCACGCATTGTACCGTACAACTAAAAGAATTATGTAGAAGTATTTTAGCGTCACCACATTACAACAAAAACAACATAATCCGCCACTATTCCCACTGCTGGGACACAGGCATCACAGGCAGGAGTTCATCTCGGTGAGATATTCGGCCGTATACCGCCACGCGCGGGCCCAGTGCACCTGTACTGGGCCCGCATGGCGGAATACGGTCCAATACCAAAAGTAACCAGAAATTCGTAGACAATGACATCTACCAGCCTTTTCAGATGTCATGTGTCTTCAATTTTTTCAGCGAATAAAAAAAGCAAATACCTAAACTAGGTATTTGCTTTTTACGGTGAAAATAAAGGTAATTCAAAAAACATAAGACCTGCTTTATAGTTAGTTCAGTTAGTATGCAAAGTTTCATGATCTAATTTGAAGTATTTTTGGAATACCAGCGGTTTATTGTTCGGTTTGGAGGTAACTGTGGAATTTTCTTCTATCGAGAAAATTTTATGGAATCGTGTTTTCGTCTACTTAACATAGTAGGTACTTAAAATTAATCCTCAACTTTACCATATATTTATTTCAAAATTAATCCTGCGGTATTTTCGACATAACGGAGGATCATGTAAGCCATTTGAAGCAGTATAAGCTCTTAAAATACGTTTGTTATTTTTCAAACAATCATGCATCATGCTCAATACGGTATCTACTTATTAATAACGTGCGTGATTCGGCCATTTTTTTATAAATAAACAAACAAACCGTAAGACACACAAGTACCGTAATAAGAGATTTAATTATAAGCCTCGGTCAGTTGGTCTGTCTGTAACAATCACCTCATGTCAAACGCGATGTACCGAAAGTTGCGCGTGCGCTACCCGTTCGTAGACGCCGAGAGAAACTTCAAAAGTATTGTTGACTGACGTGTCTATACTGTTGTGTTTTGGCAGGCATCAAGAAGAAGGTTGGGCAAAAATGTTTAATGAGCTATATTGTTTGAAAAATTGAATAGCGGTTGATCAGTTTCGGATAGAATAATTACTATACTATCCGAAACTGATCGGACGAATGGATAAAATGAAACCCAAGGAAAGTCAATTGTAAATATTCAGCCACAACTTCATTATCAGACACTGGTACTGTTTTAAGGCTCCTACAGACAGGCGTGACACGCGATATAATCGCGCGCGACACAAAGGCACCGTTCATTGCGCGACTTGCGGTGCCTTTGTGTCGCGTGTCGTGTCGCGCCTGTTTGAAGGAGCCTTTATTCAGCACACCCTAATTGCGTAACACACTTTCCAATCACAATTCGAATCGTTTTGAAAGATATTGCTAATCCATTCTTATTCTTGCTTCATAATCGAAAAAAATGTCTGCTCAGTAACGTACAGACGCCAGCACATCAAGCTACCCGAAACTGTCAAATTTTCCCAATCAACTTTGAATCTTATATTTTAGCGATAAAGTTGAAAATCTATTGAAGAAATTTGATTTGAATCAGATTATAGGTACCTAAATAGCGTAATGAATGTTGTTGAACTGCCTAAATGAAAGCCATTGCTACTGTGTTTTACGCAATTATCTCGCAGGTGTGGTGTAAAGAAAGAAAGAAAGAAAGAAAGAAAAAGTATTTATTGAGACTCGACTCGACTTGTGTATGGCTAAAGATTCGGAATAAATGAAACTATTAATACACCCTTTTTTTTGAGGATGGGAAAAATCATTGATGACCCCTCCCGTTCTGGTTGGAGCGGAAGGGACTGTCAGACTCTTACTGACTAAAACCCACCCGTGTTCCTTCCTTAGCTTAGCCCTTTATGTTCCGGGCCAAAGGTAACCCTTTCGGACAATCCCGCTGACCATTAATCCACCCTTAAGCAGAGGACAGAAATGTCTGGAAAAGCCTTTGCCTTGTAGGGACAAAACAAACCAAAAAAATAAACAAAAGTGAAGTATAATTGGCGCCCTGAGCGAACCGACATATCGCTCGTAAAATATAAAGCAACAATAAAATAATAAATAAAAACAGAATCGCTAACGATGCTTATTATTGTCGATAAGCATTATCGACACAGCACTATTTACGAGGTTAAGGGTATGGACACATTCACACATTGTGCATATAAGGGCAAAGTAATGAGCTGTTTATTTTCATAGCAAATAAATCATTGAATAAAAAATACTGTATTCCTTAATAAATAAGACAATATTCCAAATTAATAAAAAGAAAATTTAATGTTGATTATGACTGCATCAGTAAACGAAGTTTGCGTACTGAATTTTGTGCCAAACATGTTTGAATTTTTTGTAGGCAATCGATAAGCTAAGAAAAAGAAGATTAGTATTGACAGCATTTCTTACCAGGTCTTCGACACATTATTTCCCTGTTACATCAATTATTCCAGCCCTATGCAAATCTATAACACGAACAATTTTCTTTTCTCTAATAACACAATGGCTCCACAAACTATGAAAGGAAATCTCTCCGTACATCAGCGCCCTACAATATGTTATATTATTTGTTGCGATGCTAATGGCAGCCCTTTATTGGACAAATCGCCCAGAGCAGGCACCAGCACTAACATTTAAATCAGACTTAATGGAACCCATTTCCATAAGTAATGCGAATGTCCTATGATGAGACGTACGAAGGTTTGGATGTGGTATATGAAGAATAACTTGAGTATCATCTACAGTACCCGGCGATAAATATTGCACATCGACCTTTTTACACAAAACCATTTTATACAAAGAATAAAAATAATTATCAAAAGAAGCAAATCATAATTGTTTTAACAGCTCCTAATAGATACCGGACTGTTTGTATTACGTGCGACAGAGATAACGCTCTACGAAGCCGAAATTAGCCGATTGTCTCTTTCTAAAGGTCGATGTGCAATATTTATCGCCGGGTACTGTACAGCGTTTTAAGGGCCTTCTACACTCATACTTCTAGGCTTATCATAATCAGTCTATAATATTCCCAATGCTGGGATACAGGCGTCGTCTCTGTGAGAGAGAGTGGGCCGAAATCTACCACGTGGACCCAGTGAGGGTTGGTAGATTTCACGATGTTTTCCTTCACCGTCTGAAGGGGTGATGAAATAATTTACACGAAGTAAAGCGCCTGTCAGGATTCGAACCTACGACCTACAACTCGTAAGACGCAGCCGTTATCACTGGACCACGTCTGCTTTAAAAAAAAACGTTACTAATTGATTAGAATTTAACAGTTCTTGTAAAAGTTAATTCATTTTTCGTACAATTTATAACACAAACAACATTAAATACGCCGTAGAAATGGAATTAAAAAATAATTTTGTAAAATTCACCTTGTTGTTTCATTATACGGAAACAATCCACATTACTACGTAGATTTAAAAGTAAATAAAGAAAATGTATGTATTTACCCAAAACATTGCGGGAAAGCATGCGTTTACCTAAAGATTAAATAGGAATGGAACTATTTATGGTTACTTCAAAAATGTTTGCAGTAAAAATAAACCTCATTTGTTTTTATCATAAATCCTTGAAGTAAAATTACAGATTCATAAGTCTGTACTCTGTAGGCATATTCCGCGTACAATTGAGTTATCACGTTAATGCGATTTAAATTGGCCCCCGAGCTGTTTGACACCTGTGCCGACCTATGGGAACGATTGGGCGACAAGAAACATCATCTACATCTAGGGATACCATCTATGTTGAGAGTCCTGGATACGTGCCATACAGATTTTTCATTTTCCTGACCTTATCTCAATCTATTTGATGTCGGCGCAGCATCTCATGACATGTACAGATTAATAGAGTCTTAGAAACGATACGTAAAATTTTCAGGCGGAAGTTTTCTTGAAATACAGCGGTAAAAAATTAAGGAGTATAAAAAAAAATAGAGAATTGTAGTATTCCTTCCAATAAAATCTGTACTGGTACCTTAGCTATTTATAATTATGTAAACAGTAAGTGGAAATTGTTACGACTGAAGCCGGAATAAACAGTTTGTCGGTAACCACCACCTTTTATTGGCGTCCCTGAAACAACGTAGTTCAGCTTAAATATTTAATTTGACTAATCCTGAAGCTATCCTCAACATACATAACAACATAGCTTTTTTTTATTGTCGGGGGAAACCTTCAAAAGGCACCCGACCTCCGGGGTAAAAGTCCCACACTCCCCGACCTCCCTGTCGGGGAGTGTGGGACTTTTACCTCACTAAAACCGCCCCGGTGATCACCATCAGCATCAGCACATAGGGGTGGTCCCGGTTCCTCTTAAAAGACCAATTCCGGAACCCCCCCCCCGTGCAACGCCTGTAAGGCTCATCCCTGGGACATAACAACATACCTACGTAATCAGCCTATAATTTTCCCACTGCTGGGATAAAGATCTCCTCTCTGTGAGAGGGAGTGGGCCACGCGGGCCCAGTGCGGGTAGGTAGATGTCACTTCTCTTCAAATTTTTTGGTTCTAGGACATGCCGGTTTCCTCACGATGTTTTCCTTCAACGTTTTGAGAGTTTCAAATTATTTCATCACCAGTGATGAAATAATTTACACAAATTCATCTTGTCCTGCGCCTGTCAGGATTCGAACCTACGA
Organism: Luperina testacea; assembly: GCA_927399505.1. Lineage (NCBI taxonomy): Eukaryota > Metazoa > Arthropoda > Insecta > Lepidoptera > Noctuidae > Luperina > Luperina testacea. The sequence goes on from OV656774.1 coordinate 6,161,162, forward strand.
CCTATATCTCGTAAGTCGCGGTCGTTACCACTGGGCCACCACTGGTCCCCTGCTCACCATCCTCAACATGAAATTGTGTATTACATACCTAATTGCGAAAATATTTCATTCGAAACAAATTCTTTAGTATTCCAGTAGTGATCGACCGTTATAGATGTTTACGAGTTAAGTGTCTATGGGTCAATTTATCTTTTTAATGTTTGTTATATTTAATTTCCTTTTTTCTCAACTTTTTGGATGTTTTTAATACCTGTATTTGTGTCTTTTGTTGCACTGAATAAACGATTTATCTATCTATCTATATATCTTTATTTTGGGAAAACAGTGTAAACTGAGATAACTTTTTCCACGCTGCCTATACTTCTTTTTTACATTACGTTTACGGTTTACGTTACCTATTTGGTAAGCAGAAACATTATGTTTTATGCATGGAAAAAAGCTACCGAACATTCCCTGCACGGCGGCAATCAAATTCAGTTGAACTTTGTGATCGGAACATGTCCTGAATACGTCCTTTTTATGGTAATCCTACAGACGTGTGACTTATTGTGGTCAATCCAACTGACCACGCGTATCCGTGCATAATTCGTCCCAAGCTTATTGCGTTTTTGCACACATCTACCTACATACAAATACACAGGTACTTCGAATTAGTGACTTTTTGTGACGTTAATGTGGTCATTATAGATACTCGATTTTGTCATGGATATCTTCGGATTTACGATTTATGGTAACGAAATGGGTGTCTTAAGATTGTTACGTTAAAGGTTGTTTTGAACAAGACAACGAAGAATGACATTTAGATAAAATGTACCATCCCACAATTGCTTTGTACGTTATTAAATAAGGTTTATTTAACAAATTATTCAGGAATAAACATATATTCTAGTTTGGTGTCTAATCTGAAAGAGCTTTTAACGAATAAAATCCGGCTCATTAGGTAGGCGCCTAAACCTTATTCTAAAAATATCCCTGAGGAACAATTAGTAATTTTTAGCATTGACTGTTGTATCACTTTCAGTTTTGAACGTAGAAAGGTCATGACTTTCATCTGTTGAAGCCCTAAAGGCTCCTACAAACAGGCGCGACACGCGAAATAATCGCGCACGACACAAAGGCACCGCTCGTTGCGCGACTTGCGGTGTATTTGAGTCGCGTGTCGTGTCGCGCCTGTTTGAAGGAGCCTTAATTCACCTTAGAAACACAGTTAGGTATGTTGTAACTTTCTCCTACTGACCAACCAAGGGCTCCCTATGGCTTATCGCAAGTGATCGCATTTAATATTATAGTCGGTTTAACTGCAGTTTAACGATCGGTCAACAGCTTGTTTTACGACGTTTCATTTGTTTCAATGCACCGACCATCCATCGTTTGACAATTGTCGTGATTGCAGGATGGTGATGACTAACAACGTAGGGCTGCTTCGCTTTTAAAATATAAAAAACGGCGGGTTGCACTCCGGGAGTGCCGGCAGAAGTGAAAACTTGAATATTAACATTGTGCATTTTTGATATTTTGGAATGGTTAGGGAATAATTTTGTACGAATTGCTTTAATTATCAGTATAAAAGTACATACTATCATTTATGTGGTAGAATACAATATTTATTAATTATTATCCATGGATGCGCGTGGCACGCTGTCTCATAAACACACACGAACATTCGCGCAAGCGCCCTGCGCCGCGCCGCCTAAACGAAACAGCAGGCGCAGGCATACATTTTCGCCGCGCCGCGCCGTAGAAAGAGAGGGAGTCGCGGGCGACACAAAGGCACCGCTCGTTGCGCAACTTGCGGTGCATTTGTGTCGCGCGCGATTTTATCGCGTGTCGCGCCTGTTTGAAGGAGCCCTAAGCCCTAAGCTTTTTATTTGCAACAGCAAAGACCTTTGCAGACGATACAAACATTGTTCTGTTGAATACATACACACTCAAAGCTTCTTAAGGTTGTAACAATATTAGGTTAGTAGTTACAAAGTAAGCTCTTAGTTAGATCACAGAAATTACTTAAAAGGAGGTCTGTTTACGTTCGAAACTCATTTTAAAGAGACCGGAACAACAAATATTGTAGACACGCATGACGAGAGGCACGAGACTTTTTAGGTTTTCTTTTCTCTTTATAGATCCTACTGCTTCGTAATACTTTACAAGGAGTGCTCGTGGATAAATAATAACAGTCGTATGGGTCGATGGAAGGTTAAGTTTCGCTGGCCGCGGTCAGTTTGTGGATGGGTGACCGTCCATTATATATCGAGACCTCTCCGTGCCTCGGAAAGCACGTTAAGCCTTTGGTCCCTGCTATCATTGGTATATACTCTGACAAACAGTCTTACCGTAAAGATAGGCAGTCTCTTCATGTAAAATACTGGTATTCAGCTGCATCCGTTCTATTGTTGGAAAAAGGCTAACAAGATTGACTTTACTAGGATGACGATGGATTTGAACTTGCGATGGTACAGCCCTAAGAACGAGGTATAATTCAATGATTTGCAGACGCAATTGAAGCACAACTGTAATTGCAATTAAATTGTTCGCGACATTCGATGTAGACATCGACGGTTGCACGCTAATTTAGCCACTAACAGCCACTTACCTACTGCTTATAATGAATGCAGCGTATAACATAAAATCATTAAGGTGAATGGATAGTGGTAGACCGCGAAATTCAAATTTTCTTACGTTTTTTGCAATTTGCAGGTCAGTGTCAGATTGTATCATGATCAAAATATGATTCGCGACAATAACAGATACATATTTAGAGAATTATAATCATTAGAATCATTAATATATCTTTCTAAGTTAGATTTCTACCACCAACCACCAATCTCTTATGGAAAAGTGTTAGTGGTAGAAATCTAACTTAGAAAGATGTATTGTTGATTCTAATGATTATACTTCCCTAAATATGTACCTGCTATTGTCGCGAATCATATTTTGATCAAGATACAACCTGACACTAACCTGCAAATTGCAAAAAACGTAAGAAAATTTAAATTTCGCGGTCTCAACTACCCATTGTAGTCAAATTTAAGAGCGGTACAAATCATCTACTACAGCCTTCCCATACATGGGTCGGGTCGGTATTGAAGTTTTGTATGGGGCAGCAAATTTTTTTTTCGCAATTACGATTGTGATACCATGGATAAAGTTGTACAGTTTCATGGCCTAACACACCCTTAAATTTGGCCACAACTCGCTGATCCTGATACATTGCTGTACATAGTTAATCTCGGTTTCTAAAAGCATTTAAATAAAAAAAAAAATGCGGAATGAATGAATGGGCTCTCTTGGTTTCGATCACGCCTGATGGAAAGCGATGGTATAAGGTCCATGAAATTAGTAGTCTCATGTCAACTGGTATGATTGGTTCTTTTTTAAATCCCCATGTAGGTACATTTGTTAACAAATTGCAACAGCCAACATCTAATAGACTGCAGATGTAATGACACAATGTCATCAGTCATTTACAACACTTTCAGAATCTTGGGAAAACGCTGAAAAAATCCCTCTTTTGTCAATTTCTTATCTAATTGTGAGAAAGCTTGAAATAATTGACACAGTGAGTATATATGTATGTGACTATAAAATTACAGTTATCGTGGCGCTCCACCATTCGTGTTAGTCACAGCACCTGTTAATAGTTTCTTCAGTTTATAGTAACAAAATGATCAAATGTTAGTCTCGCGTCATTTTTTGGAATAGTTGTTGCGAATTAATGATTTTCTATGAATACTTAGTTTAAGTACCTATTTGAAAAATCCTTTACAGCCTCATGCGAAACCAAGAACTAGACTTTTCAAATCAGAAATCATTTTGGTTAATTTCTTTTTGTCACAAAATTATGAAAAAATTTGATCAAAATCTGTCGATTTCGTGCACGGCCCCTTCATTTGTCAATAAGTCGTTTTCCTTCTGAGTAGGTACGCAACATCTTCTCAATTTAATATTTGTGCTTAATTTGTACACTTAATTGTATCTATTTAAGATAAGGAAGGGCTTCCTGTATCAATTTACATAATTTATGAACCTAATCTCCATAGAAAAGACAAATTGGATTGAGTTGGGAGGAAATACGATATATTTTAACGATAAAGCAACGTTAACTTTACTAAAACTGAACTAATTATTAAAGAAGATTAGCCCTTATCATTCTCAAGGTAAGAGGTAAGGTTGGTTTAATTAAGTGACGAGTTAATGTTGTAATAATATTCATTTGAAAACCAATATTACGCCATAAAATCAGAGAGCTCACCATACACGGATTCATGAGGTTTTACAACGTGCAATTGAATAGTTTGTGATTAAAAATCCAGTTTCAACGGATATGAGATTACCGAAACAGCTGCATCTTTTATATTCATATGATAGGAAATAGTTAATAAGTTAATATGACACATTCATTTCGAGTTAAAAACATTCTAGAAAAAAAAAATTCTAGAAAAATACTTACCTCATGGTAAACTCAAAGCTGAGAGTTGACCAATATTAGGAATATCAATGACAAAAAGGTAAGCGGAAAAACTGAATGTATCATCAATAATTTCAGCCTATAATGTTCGCTCAGCTGGGACACATGGCCTCCTCTCTGTGAGAGGGACTGGGCCGTAATCCACCACGTGGGCGCAGTGCGGGTTGGTAGATGTCACATGACTTTGAATTTTTGGCTTTAAGACATGCTGGTTTCCTTAAATGTTTTCCTTCACCGTTTTTAAAACCGTGGTGATGAGATTATTTTACAAAAAGTTAAGCGCCTGTTTGGGTCAAACCCCCACGTCCTGTAACTCGTAAGTTGGGGCCATTTACCACTGGGCCGCCACTGCTCTCAAGAAAGATTGTGTGATAATCACTATTAGAAATATCAATGACAAAAATGTAAGTGGAAAAACGAATGAACATTGTAGAGTAAAGTTTCCAAAAATAAGCTGTGATCGGTCACAAAATACCGGCTGTCACAGCACAAAGCGTTTTTTGACACCTAAAATGTGAAATACTGGTGAAAGGTGAAAATGACAGAGTTATAATATGACGGAATCGCTTTTTTAGAAAACCAAATCTTTACACAAACAAAACCACTTTTGTTTTCATAAAATATTTCAAAACATTTCCTGAAAATTTTACTCGCCTCATGCTAGGATTGCGCCAACATTCTGCACTTTCATAAATCGTGAGCCAATATTTAACCTAACGAAAAAAAAAACCTAGCACCGCTACCAACCCACGCACAATCAAACCTACGAAGCATTTAATCATAAAAAGTCAACACAAAATGGCTTCCAATTTAATTAATAGTCACATATTTACAGCCGATCTCTGCTACCGATGATTTATACCAATGTCGATAATTGCTGGGTGGTCTCGTAAGAACCTTTACTATAATAATTAATAATATAAAAACACCTGTTTGGAGCACTGTTAATGATGCTGACTCTGATTGTTTTGAGTGCATTCAGAAGTTGAGGTAACTGTTCATTTATACTTAATTGGTTTTTAATTTTTAGTTTGATTGGAAAACTAGTTTATCAAATTTCGACATTGTACAAACGCCAGCAAGTCAAGCTACCCGAAACTGTCAAATTTTTCCAACCAACTTTGAACCTAATACTTTATCAGCGATAAAGTTGAAAATCTATTAAAGATATTTGAAACATTATATTGTATGTAGCTTGATGTGCTGGCGTCTGTACATACGATATTAACTCAGCTTTTAGAAGACTAAGTCCCGCATTACAAAACCTCAGTCAAGGCTCATTACTTTAAACTAGTTTCAACCAATCAAAGAGCCATTTAAACTATCCATCCCTCCCCCCCCCCCTCCTTGATTTCTTGGTTGTATTTTAAATCCTTACATAAAAAAAACGAAACCATAATATATTTGAAACCAAATGTATCTTCTAAGGAATAACAAAAACAGTAGCAAAATTGAAGGAAGCATTTTCTATCAGACCGCTCTGCCCCGCGGCGAATTCGGTCTGCCCCGCCTTCTACAATAAGAAAGAGAATAAAATTCTAAAATACATAATTATTAAAAGGTGCTTTAAAAAAAGCGAACGTACAAAAAATAACTATTTTTTCATTTTCAAAGCGAACTCAGCAGTTTTTCTTCAGTTTTTCCGTCGCGTGAAAAGTAATATGATATTAATTTATGTATCTATCTATTTAGCCCGTACTATCCCACGGCTGGGCAAAAGCCTCTCTCTCCTTGTTCCAAGCACATTCATCAGCTCAGCATCAGCTCTGTCATTTTGGGCCAGTCCTTTTGGTTTGACTCAAGTATGATAGGTACCTTTGGAAAAAGTATAGGTTTCATTTTCTTTCGTTATAAAATCTCCATACAACCCTACGCTTGTTCTGCGCTTGATCAAAAACAAGCAAAAAAAAAAACGAAAGTCGAAAACAATTGAATCAAAAGTTTGTTCCATAATTAATTCAAACAAGATATGTAATGGTCTTTGCTTAATTGACCAAAGACATGAGCGTCGACCTTTTAAAACACGTTTGATCTCATTATGAGGGATCATTTTTTATTGATTATTATGTTTGGTACCGGATCACTGCGATGATAATTCTTTGTTTTTAAGAAACTACAAGGATACATCTTATAACAAGGAAAATATGCATATTATTTATGAAGTTTCTAAAACTTCTATTTTTTTTATTTCGTTATTTTTCTCCACCCTTATTCTTTTCCAATTTACATGGTCCTCAAATGATCTGATCAAAATTACCTATTTCAGGACTTTAAGAGGGAAACAAAACAAATTCAGAGGGAGTTTGTTTCGGCCTTTCTTCTCAGAATAGTCGGATTGGAAACGCCGACCTCATCTAGTTTTTAAAATATGATTGGCAAAAATACATAAGCCCTACACCAAGCTCTCTTTAGCATCACCCCATCGCGTGCCATGACGTCATCACTCCTACACCCTACACTCCTACCTAAACTATGTCCAAACAAATCACACAATTATCAACAGTAAATGCATTTCATTTACACACGTAGGTGTTCCAAGACGTACTTACGTATATGTTTTCAGATAACTTGACAACCGACATCCGCTGCCCTGTGGGAAAAGTAGACAGGTGTTGTCACGTATCGCCTCTCAACTATCACAAAACACTTAATTACATACACTACACAATTGAAAACACACCTTAGTATTTCAAACTCAAGGTTGAGTCTCATGTGAGGTGTGTTGGGAGATAAGACCGTATGGTCTGTGGAGAAGTCAACTCAAATGAAAGACTAAGTGCAATGAGGTATCAATACAGTCGTAAAACAGTATTGAAATGAAGATAGGTTGCAGGTTTTTTTATACACGCAGTGAGTTTTGAATTACCGTATTAATTATGCGTGGTTAGTCATTCTGCTCGAAGTGTTACCATATCATTTCAAGAGAAAACGAGATAATTGTATTGTATTGCTTTTCTTTTGTTTACTCCGAATTCTTTAACAGCTATAGGGTCAATTTCTGTACTGTTTTTCGTAGAAAGACAGTAGGTAAGGACACCGTAAAACCGTATTAAGGCTCCTACAAACAAGCGCGACACGCGATTTAATCGCGCGCGACACAAAGGCACCGCTCGTTGCGCGACTTGCGGTGCCTTTGTGTCGCATGTCGTGTCGCGCCTGTTTGAAGGAGCCTTTACCGGGATGACTCAAAAGGTTAAAAATTGTTGCAGAAACAAAAATGCATTGTTGCATTGTTGCGAAAAATATTATTTATATGTAAAAGACAGGGAATATTCTTCCCAATTTAATCATTTTTCTTTTCACAACGTTCCGTTTTTGTACCACAACGTAATTTCGAATTGTCATGATATCAAAAACCGTTAAATGCATGTGATTTTCATAGTACGGAGCCCCTTCAAATATATTGATATCCTTTCTCCGAACTTTTGGCGTGTGAAAGAAACCTTATAAGATTCACAATATCATGTCTTTACCACTTCCTCAACGGCCTTGAAATCTGTCCCCAACTGTAAAAAAATGCACAATCTGTATTGAGTTACGTAAAGCCAAATAAATGCTGCAAAAAACCTTTTTGGAGATTTTCTATTGGTCACACGCTCATACAGTACCCGGCGATAAATATTGCACATCGACCTTTGGAAAGAGACAATCGGCTAATTTCGGCTTCGTAGAGCGTTATCTCTGTCGCACGAAATACAAACAGTCCGGTATCTATTAGGAGCTGCTAAAACAATTATGATTTGCTTCTTTTGATAATTATTTTTATTCTTTGTATATATTATTCTTATTCTTTTTATTCTTTGTTCTTTTTATTCTTTGGATTCGGTAGATGGCGCTGTGTCTAGCCAAACGTTGAAACAATCGCTCTGTTATTAAATATCAGTTAAAAATACTATTTGTGCTTTTAAGAGAATAAAAATAAGTGAAATGATAAAACTGCACCTAATACTCAAGTGACAGTGTTATCCACGGATTTCATACATAAACTGTGAAGTTAATATATATTATACTGTGAACAATAAACTGTGCTTTAAAATAACAAACTCGACCATAAAATCAACAATAACAATGAAAATAAACTAAAGATTGCAAAATGTATAATATTCTGTGACTTAATTCAACGAAAAAGTGTGAGAAAAAACAATAACAACAAAGTGAAAAAGTGACTCACAGTGATTTGAATTTAAACTGTCACGCTGACCTGCTTATTCAAAAGAAAAAAACATCTGCTGCAATAGCTCGACAAATTTGACAAGTCCAAGAAATGTCCAGTCGGCGCGATAGCTAACGCTTCAACTTTTGCAGTTTAACTAGCCTCACACGAGTGGCCCGGGTTCAAACCTCAGTGACTGCATCACTTTTCGTAAGTTCCAAAATTCATACTTGGAATTTATAAAGAAACTAGTATAACAATTATTGCAAGATGGCAGCACTAGTAACATGTCATAAATGTAAAAAATTAGTAAACATAAAAAGTACTGCATTATGTTCTGCCTGTGATAACCGGTATGAATTGGATTGCGATGGTTATCCAGAACATACGTATCGCCTCAAAGACGCGGAATCAAGAAAAAAGTGGAGATGTAAGGCATGCATTAGAAGTAAAAAATACGCTAATACCGACTGTACACCCAATATTACTGTGAGAAAAAAAGTAACATCGACGAAAACACACTCACCAACGGAACAACCACAAAGCACTAAGGATGTAGTACGTGATGATTCGTTTAAACGTCAATCTGCGGTTCAAAATAATGCAGATTCACTTGATTCCCACATATTGACTGAATGTGAAACATCTATTGAATCGCATAGTACTCCCAATAAATTGTCAATGAGTGTTGACGGTACTGTGTCTGACTTAGTATCCGCCTCAGAAATGAAGGATATAATTGCACAGCTCACATTAAAACTCGAAATTACCGAAAATGAACTAGGAAATATACTGTTGGAAAACACTGATCTACACAAGCAAATAAACAAGTTAACTACAGAAAACAACACATTAAAATCTTTATGTCAGTCGCCCTCCATATTTTCAAGTCCAGGTCCAAACACTAAGAAAAAGAGGCCAGCTCTGTCAACTCCATACAACATACTTTCTACACCATCTTCTTTACCATCATCATCCAGAAAGATGAAATCCAAACCCAATGACAACGCAAATGGGTCATCCCTGGAACAAGAAATCGTAAATTTACAGCAGCAATTAAAGGTTGCACAGCAGGAGATTGCAGCTCTCCATGAACGCATTGCAGTCATAATGCAAAGTAGTCACAATGTCTGTGAACCTGCCGTAAGTCAAGAACTGAAGCGAGACACTGTGACCATCGCCACTGCCAGTGCTCAGACATGTGATGCCACAGACGGGAATAATATCCTCGAAAGGAAGATGTTTATCTTCGGTACTCAGCGTTGCGTCGGACTAGCAGCGGCCATCTCACACTCAAGGACTAATACGCAGTATGAAAAATACAGACTCGTTGCTGAAACTAAGCCAAATGCGCCTAGCAACGAAATTATAGCAAACTGCAGAAATACTAAATTGACTACTGAAGACAAACTTGTTATATGCATAGGTGAAAATGACAACAACCCTAACCTGTTGTTGTCTCAATTGCAAATTGTATTAAATACATTTATAAATAACACTATTATTGTGTTAAATGTCGTCAATAACATGTACCTCAATGTCCGTAAGTTAAACTACTCTATAAAAAATGTTTGTAATAGTTATAAAAATTGTCACTTCGTAAATCAGACATCCACGAATCTATCCGATGTTTGCAAGTCGATAAATTATCTTATAGATTGTTGTGATTATAGTGATAAGTATTTAAATCCGAGCGAAATACGAAAAATAATAGCGAGTAACAAATCAAGTTCCAAACTAAACGTACCTACAGATAAACCTAAAAAAGGGACAATCCCTTACTACTTTGGTCGTATTGAGGGTACAACGCCCCACGAACATAGTTCCTCTTTGCAACAGAACTCAAAAGGTCAAATAGGGACTATACCTTATTACTTTCCTGTGTTAAATAAGCGTGACCCTTTTTTTCGTATCTCAAACTAATGAAACACACCAGTTTAGAATACTCCATCAAAATATAGCGAGTTTATTATCTAAAAAAGAACTACTAGAAATTACTATTCAGGAGTTAAAAGAATCGAATAATGATCCAGATGTTATATGTCTATCTGAAACCTTTGTAAAAAAAGGTTATGAAAATTATGTGAAAATCTGCAACTATCAGTTGGCTTCCAACTACTGTAGAGAAAAGCAAAGAGGTGGCACATGCATATTAGTGAAAATGAGTTTACTTTATAAAGAGCTATCATTTGTCAAAAACTATGCAACTCAAAACACGTTTGAAGCTTGTGGCATAGAAATTATAAATAATAAATTAATAGTAATATGTGTTTATAGAACACCACAATCTGATCCAAATCTGTTTTTGACAAAATTACACAATCTTTTGCACGATTTGTTAAATAAATATAAGTCCAAAATAAATATAGTTGTGGCCGGTGATTTAAACATAAATACTCTGAAAAAAGGTAACATCACAAATGGATTGCAAGATTTATGTAACAATTATAATTTAAAAATCCATATCACAGTACCAACTCGCAAATTGACTTGTATTGACCATATTTTAAGCAACATTGCCAACGCAACTGCCACTGTACTGCCCTTGTATCTGTCTGATCACGACACAGCACAAATGATAAGCTTCCCAATCAAAAAGAAACAACAGAAATCAACAATATACTATATTTATAAAAGAGATTATAACGTAGACAACATCCGAAAATTCAAAGAATGTCTGGAAAAACTTTCTTGGTCCGATATTTATCTCAAAACTGACACTAACTGTGCATTCGATGATTTTCATGAGTTATTGTGTCTGTTGTATGGTCTCTGTTTTCCTAAAGTAAGAGTTAAAATCAATAGTAATAAGGAAAACAAACAAAAGTGGATAAGTAAAGGTTTGAGACAAAGTTGTAAAACTAAACGGAAGCTACGGTATGGATATTATAAAAATAAAAATTTAATTAATAAAACTAAATATAAAAACTACTCCAGTCTGCTAAATAAATGCATTTACAATTCAAAAAGGAGTGCAAATATAAAATATATTCATAATCATGATAACAAGTGTAAAGCCACATGGAATGTCATTAAAACCGAAATAAGCAGTAACACTTACAAAGACAACATAGAAAGTATTAAATTCAATGAAACAATAACTACAGACCCTGTACAAATGGCTACTATATTTAATAACAATTATGTTAGATTAACGCATGTACAGGGGGAAAAAAGCACAAACCAAAACCGCTTCAAAAGTACGTGTGTCAACTCTATGTTTCTTGGACCAATGGAGGTTAACGAGGTAAGACAGGAAATAATGTCTCTGTCCAACACTAGGTCGGAAGGCTATGATGAGATTAATACAAAAATCGTCAAAGCCTGCTGCAACGAACTGACAGGTATTCTGACGCATTTAATAAACATGTCATTTTCACAAGGCACCTTTCCTGAAAAATTAAAACTGTCTTTAATAAAGCCCTTATTCAAGAAGGGAGATAAATGTGACATCAACAATTACCGACCTATAACTCTTATACCCATATTGTCTAAAATTTTTGAAAAATGTATGCTTAAAAGGTTAAATGACTTTTGCAATAAATTTCATATTATAAGTGACCAGCAGTTTGGATTTCAAAAGAATAAGTCCACATCGTTAGCTATTTTTTCCCTCATGCAAGCTATACTTTCAAATATTAATAATAATTATATAACTACAGGCCTTTTCTTTGACCTATCGAAAGCCTTCGATCTGGTGTCACATGACATATTGCTACAAAAATTAGAAGCTGTTGGTATTAGAGGACCGGCACTTCAGTGGCTGTCGTCCTATTTAAGCAATAGAAAACAATGTGTCATCATCAATAAAAAAAATGAAAATAATGTAATAATATCCTATTCATCGGAATATAAACATAATAAATATGGCGTTCCACAGGGAAGTGTGCTGGGCCCAATATTGTTCCTCATTTATATCAATGACATCATAAAAATAACTAACCATAAATGCGTATTATTTGCTGACGATATTTCTATTATAGTGACATCTAATAAAAAACTAAATACCATTTTAGAACATGAACTTGACATTAATAATACAATTGACAAATTATTACATTGGCTTGACATTAACCATTTGATGATAAATTTAGACAAATCCGTATACATCCAATTTAATCGATCAAATAATTCCAAAAATGACATTAAACTCAATATTAATAAAATCAATGAAGTAACGCATACCAGATTTTTAGGGGTAATAATAGATAAAGACATTAAGGCTAGGTGGCCCCGAATTTAAGTTTTTTAAAACAATCTGAGACAAAGAATATAGGGTTTTCAATTAAAAAAAAATATATCCGTATTAGTTAAGGATCTTGTCTAGACAAAATCGCATTCAGTTGCAAGACCTGATGAACTTCACACGATAGAAAAAAATCGCAAAGTTACCCCTTTTTAAAACGTTTTTTCAATATTATGACTATATTACTGACTTTTTACATTTAATTTTTGTACTATATTAAAGAAACTAATTAGTTATAGACAAATTCGCAGAGTTTGACTTGATAAAATGATTTTCTTAATTACTAAGTTTAAATATGAATTAAAAGCGCCCGCGGCGGCTCCTACGGGGCCGTTCAGTCGCGTGCTGGCGCTTATGGACGACGGACCTGTGTAAGTTTTTTCCGCGACAACTTCGCGAAACTTATCATCTGTTTTTGAGAGTTTGTTTGTTAGTTATAATGGGCAATAAACAACGCAGGCGAAAAAAGTCGTGTAAAGCAATAAAAGAAACAAATAGAAAGAATGCACTCCAAAGATATGTGAAGAAGTAAGTACCTACCTAAATGTTTTATTTGTATTGTAATGTGGTGAGCCACAGTATAAAAATATCAGTACTACTAGAGAACGCTAAGATTTTTGAAATACATAAAAAAAATCAATGGCTAGTTTGGCTATAGAGAAGTTCTCCAATGCATAATTTTATTCAGTATTTATTTGCAAGAGGAACAGTTTGTAGAATTCACTCGAGATTTTTGTTATTGCATGTTTATTATTAATTATGCCACTCCAAATGGAATAATAAAAGAAACTTGGCTTGAAATGTTTACGTGGGTTTTTAATGTTTTAGAGCAATGCAGTTGCAGGCCAAGCGCAGTGCGCATGTATCAACTAATGATTCGGCGAATATCGAGTAAGTTTTTTTATAATATTATTTATTTTAAAGACATTCTCTATTTTTTACTACATATTTGAATTAAATAGTATCTCACTTGTTATTGTAACACCATAAAAATTACATAAAGAAATTAAATACATATACTTGAATTAAGTAGGTACGTATGTATGTGGGGGTCACATACATACCTACTTTATTATTAAAATTAAAGTACCTATTTATTAATTATTATTACTGTTTGCGTATCTTTGTTTCTGTATAACTGTCTGTATGTCAGTGTGCGTGTGTATTTGTCTTTGGCATTGTAGCTCCTAAACGGAAAACGGATGAATCGATTTCAATGCAGTTGTCTCTATTAAACAGACTGATTTAATAATAAGAAAGTTTTTTAAAATTTTACTTGTTAATTACCAACAAGTCAAAAACAACTTTTATGTTACAGATCAATAGAGCATGCGGAAGGGCATAAAGTGTCTCCATTGATGACTTTAGAGCATGGTTTACTTGAATAATCTTAGGATTGAGGAGTAAGTAACTGTATTGTACTTATTAATAATCAATTATATTGTTTTAACCGATTCAATTAAAATCAGACTAAAACATGCTACGGCATGCCATAGGCATAAGTAAATAGCCCATAAAATGCGTAAGTTTATATATCCGATAATTATCGCATTTACTAACAACTATGAATATTGAAACAAAAAAAATATATTTTATTGTTACAGAACGACTATTCATGCTGCCAATGCCCATGTCACACATGCTGAAATGCCTTTAGATGAACATAATAATGTATCACCTAATAATAATATCAATGAGTAAGTTGCTACTTTTTGTTTTACATAATAATTATGTGGAATTCAATAGGTTATATTAAAATAATCTGTTTTTAGAACAATGGTGGAAATTGAAAACTACACTCTAAGCGTTGAAAACGAAATCGAACACGACTATCAACCCATCAGTGGACGACGAATTGTTGACATGAATTACCTGATGAGCTCCAAGAAAAAACGCATCATATCGATTTATTTGACAGCAGAGTTGGATATTTTACAGATATAAAAGTGTTTACTTTTAATTTAATAAAAAAATCGGTTGTCTGTAAAGTCGGTTTGCTGACGATAGTTGAACGTGACAACGTCATAAGAAAATACTGATGGAATAATTGCATTGCATTTGTTAATATTCGCTTGCACTTCAAGCCGCCATGGAACGCTACAGAGCGAGGCCGCGAGGTAACGCTACATGAGTCATGTTTTTTCGTGAGTGCAACCAGCTTCATCGATTTATTAGACGTTGTCAGGTCAAAATAAAAATACTTTATTTTTATTTTATTGAGGCTCACACAGTCACGCTTCACATTATGTGTTACACGAGACGAACATTTAAACCTCTAAGCTTTTTTGAATTACAATATGCATTGATATTGTAATTCAAGAATTGTAACACAATTCTCCTAAAGTAAGTGTGCCTACTGCTTGATTTTTTATACTGTAGCACGAATATTTGATTTTAGTCAGTCAGATTTTAAATCCTTTTTATAAAAAAAAAGTATACAAATTATTTTTAATAATTAGTATCAAGTTTATATAATACGTATCTAATCTATCTATAACCTTAAAAATAACTACTACTAGAAAAATAAAACAAAATAAACTTATATTAATCAATTCAAGTTGATCTACTGCATTGCTCTACTCTGTGACGCAACTTAGTACCTACTCGAGTTCGTGAACTCGTGAGCGGTGCGCTTGGCGCGCGCGTCCCCGCGCATCGTAACTTATTACGTATCGCTACTCCTTGCGGGGGCTGAGGTATGCGTTAAATACCTACAGCGCTCGGAATACCTGGCCTTAACTGGAAAGAGCACATAGACAATGCTAGCACTAAAATTAATAAATTTGTTTATGCATTAAAGCAAGTAAAAAATGTAACTAACATAAAAACTGCTGTAATGTCATACCACGCGTACGTCGAATCGTTGTTACGTTATGGACTAGTAATGTGGGGTAACAGCACTGACTTCCAAAGAGCATTCATCGCTCAAAAAAAGTGCATGAGAGCAATTTGTGGACTTAAGCCCGACGACTCATGTCGACCAATATTTAAAAAACTTGGTTTGTTACCGCTACCATCGCTGTACATTTACGAAATATGTGTGTTTGTTATGAAAAATAAGCAACTATTTAAGACTGCAAATGATGTCAATCCTCGGAACCGACGAGATCCATATAAGCTGGTGTTAAATGATTTGCCTAGACTGTCTAAGTACAGTGGTAACTGCTTGGCAATGTGTGTGCGCATTTATAACAAAATACCAAGGCATTTCAAAGCTTTGAATACAAAATTATTTAAAATAAAATTTCACAAGTGGTTACTCGAGTGTAGTTTTTATAATTTAAAAGAATTTATGGATAAAAAATGTTGATGTTTGTTTAAAAAAAAACGATTATTGTATTGTCTTTAAAATTTTGCATGCTATCTTTATGCTAGCTAAACATGCTTGTGCCTCAATTTGTATTTAATTCTAACCTTGTATACCATGTTTTACGCAAATAAATATTCTATTCTATTCTATTCTATTCTATAATCGATAGGATCGAATAGGTCGATGTGCAATATTTATCGCCGGGTACTACTTACTTTCCTCTGGGCCTTATAAGGTAGTGTTTAGCATGATCGGCGTATAATGTTCCCACTGCTGGGACACAGGCCTCCTCTCTGTGAGAAGGTAGTATTTAATGAGTAATGATTATAAAAATCAACCCTTGATCGTATTAATCCATACTAATATTATAAATGCAAAAGTGTATAGTCTGTCTGTTACCTCTTCACGCTTAAACCGCTGAACCGATTTAGATGGAATTTAGTATAGAGATAGTTTGAGTCCCGGGAAAGGACATAGGATAGTTTTTATCCCGATATTCCCACGGGATCGAAACTTATGCGAGTGAAACCGCGACGTGCTGCTAGTTAGTCAGAATTTACTAAACCTGCCTCCATGACTGCTTTGGTCTAGTGGTCGCAAGGTCTACTGGTAAGCCCAAGCCCCAGGCTTAGATAAGCCCCAGGTCGGGCATAGTTATTGGGTTTTTCCATCAGGAATTTCTCAGTAGCAGCCCGGAGTCTAAAGTTGCGCCCGGTTGATGGTAGGATCGCCCTCTACTATACGGGACTTTGAAACTTGAAACTTGAGTCGTCGGAGTGCACGCGGCGCCGTGGGCGGCTGCGCGAGCTTTTAAGTTTCTCAAGCGATACTATGTATTATAGTAATGCAGATAAAGTTTATAATTATATGACACTGAAACTGCTCGCCGCTTCGCTGCCATCTCGGTGTGATTTGAGCCTAAAACATAACCGAAATGTGAGTGCACCTCCGCCTATCTCATAAGTTTCCAAACTTCACAAGTTGTAGCCGAGAGTCGAGAGCTCAGTCGGTGTCTAAGAGTCCTCCTAGCTAGATGAAATTACAAATCGCCCCCCGAAGCCACAACGCCCCCATTTTTTTCTGGGTCTCTTACCACCCCCCTTTAGGCCTGCAGCGCCCACAAGGGGGCGTTATCGCTCACTTTGGGAATGGTTGGCCTAACTCTTTGGGAATTATAGGCGTGATGTTATGATGATGTAATTTAGTCAACAAAACTTTGCTAAAGACATAATTCATCATTTGCCTAGCCTTTTCCCGTTGGTTTTTCCATGTTGGGGTCGGCCTCCAGTCTAACCGGATGCAGCTGAATACCAGTATTTTACATGGAGCGACTGCGTATCTGGCCTCCACAACCCAATTACTAGGTAATACGATACCCCTTGGTAAGACTGGTTGTCAGACTTTCGGGCTTCCGACTCGTAACGACTGTCAAAGATCCACGAATGACAGCCGGAACCACATAGTTATAGTATAAGCCGATGCATTAGAGAAAGGAATCTTAAATGGCGGCTTGTACTTGCGTTGACAGATAGTATAGTTAGCATAAAAAATTTCAAGTCAATTTTTTTTTTTCAAATAATTATAAATAAAAACAAGACTGGGTCGTATTAATGTCAAACTAGCTTCTGCCAGCGGCTTTGCCCGCGTGAAAGATACTATGCAGCACATTATACACTATTTGGCGTGTATCATCTCTGCTCGCTTTCAAGGAGACATGATTACTGTCTCCGCACAGTCCACACGTCCAAACAACGAAACTTAACAATAAAACAAAACTCAACAACAATAACACACACGTCCAAACAACAAAACTTAACAATAAAACAAAACTCAACAACAATAACACACAGGTAACAACGGAAAAATTATAGAAAACTATTTACAAGGAATTATTCGTAATAAGGATCACTGAGCGCTTCAAGACAACGTGGAAGCAAATCAAGACTAATTTTTTTTCTGCTTACGGTACGCGCGAGAGTGAGTATAGATGGCACTAGTGTGCGAGCGAGAGAACATGATAAGCGCCGCCATTTAAGATTCCTTTCTTTAATGAACCAGGTTATATCTAACGCACACTATCAATCCCAATCTGAATCATTTTGAAGGATATTGCTAATCCATTGCTTCATATGTTAGAAAAATGTGTCTGCTCAACAACGTAAATAACGCAATGAATGTTGTTGAACTGTCAAAATTAAATCCATTGCTACTGATCGTGTGTTACGCAATTACCCTGTTGGATGATGATGCTACTCATACAATGCGTGCCACATAAGAAGAGACTTGACCCCGGCTCCCCCGCTCTTTCCGCTGCCCCTATGACGTCCGGTCCCGTCCCGCACTCAGACCTCATACCGCTAAAGATACCTAAAATCGTGTTCTGAGCAAGTCAAACCACGTGGTGTGTCAAGTCTCTTCTTACGTGGCACGCATTGTACCTTGTTAGTGATATGGGCATTTGATAGCAGATTGACTGATCAAAGACTTAATCGGTTGAAGGTCAGTGACCAAAGGCAATAGAAGTTTTATTATTATTACGTCATCAAACGCCCACCGCGTTTGGAGTCCCGCAAAGCGTTAATTAGATATGCTTCCTGGAATCGCGGGTTTTTCACTCGGAGCGAAAATCTTCGACAAATCCTACTTACTATAATAATACTAGCTGACCCGGCCACGCGTTGCTGTGGCTAACGTTTTTGTGAAAAAAAATAATATTGCGATTATAAATGGAGATGTGAGCTATCCTATCTTTCAAGTTGGATCAAACTGCACACGGTGTACAAATTGATTAAAATCGGTGAAGTAGTTTAGGAGTCCATCGCGGATCGCGGACAAACATCGTGACACGTAATTTATATATATTAACATTATAAACGCGAAAGTTTGTGAGGATGGATGGATAATGTTTGTTACTCTTTCACGCAAAAACTGCTGAACGAATATGGATGAAATTTTGCACACAGATAGATTATAACCAGGACTAACACAGAATATTTATTATCCCAGTAGTACGTTCCCGTGGGATAATTTCCGAAATAAACGCAAGCGAAACCGCTGGCAAAAGTTAGTTAAACTATAACTTTAGGCTTGACCAAGCCATATTTATCAAACTTACCATCTCAAAACCTACACAGAACTATTATCGCTTCTAAAATCCATGGCTGCTTCTAACAGATAATAATCATAGCCACCGAAGAGCCGTTATCTTGTTTTCCTGACGTCATAAAAATAAAGAAACGCACTTGAAACGCAGCGATAGTATCACACTTCCTACAGCCGCTAATTAGACTGCACTTATTAGAAAAGCTTTTTAATTAAGTTCACTTTATTTTCTTTCATGACTTTTGAGTACTACCTACTTTATTCCATACGTAGACATTTAAAAGCTTCATTGACTTACCATCTAGAAAAGGTTTTCCCATTTTGGATTTTAATTGATATTTAAAAAAGTCTTCAGATATGTAGGTATTTTAATAAAAGCTTGATAAAATACAGACGCCAGCACATCAAGCTACCCGAAACTGCCAAATTTTCCCAATCAACTTTGAACCTTATGCTCTAGCGATAAAGTTGAAAATATATCAAAGAAAGACAGATTGTAGTAGCTTGACGTGATTTTTGAAGAGACAGCATTTTTTTTTATACATAACTTACCTTCATGTTTTCTTAGAAAAAATCCTGTGGATTTAGAAATATATCCATTTGTATTTACATACTATGCCAAAACGAAAGAATTCTTGCAAGAAAAACGGAAAATCTAGCTTAGTTCATAGGTGTAGTGTGACCTGCAAGAGGTAAGTAGTAAGTAGGTACTTAGACATCCACTTTTAATATAATAAACTGCCCCACCAAAAATAAACTTTACCAAACATTAAGCCTAGTACATAAAATAGGTACTATTATAAATATTTAATACATAAAGTAATTAGGTGTGATATCGTGGAGCCACGTGTGCGCATGCGCAGACCGTGAGAACCGCTCCCGAGGGAGCGAGGGACATCTTACACAAGTAGGGATATTGTTTCTTGAGCACATGCCAGCCACGCGTATGGCGACGTGTGGATACGACACCATATTTAAATGGAATTTGTTATAATCATAACCATAGATCGGAGTAGGTAGATTGAACTGGGGTCATTGATCCGAAACGTATATATTACTATGGACATTCCTCCGGAATTGGTGGTAGTCAGAATTTCATTAGTTAGCCGAAATTTATATCTATCTATAAAAGATCTAGCCATAAAAGGCTAAAAATAAAAAATAAATATTAAAGCTTCGATCGGAATTCGATTGTTTTTATTATTCAACAGATAAATAATGAATTAATTTAGTTTTGATACCTTCCTTTAAATTTTGAATTGAGTAGTAATAATATCACTACCAACATTAGCAATATTTAATTGAATCCGGAAATACCGGAATTACTTTCCGGAAAAATGGCTTATCCATGTTATTCTTTCTGTGTGCATTTATGATACAAGTACCAAAAATCAATCTACCTACTCCGACCACTGATCATAACACATTGGTAAGTAACGGTTAAACTTAATAAAATATTGCTTGCATGCTCTTAAAAAGCTTCAAAATTCGTGATCTGCGACTTTGTAGCTCTTGCAGTTTTCTTTTGCTTCAAAACTTCATCAAAGTACATATAATACACAACACGTGTCCATTATTCACATACGTTGAATTTATTCAATGATGACTGATTTTCCTTATAACATAATGTTTGTGAACCTACATGCAGATGCATTTGTTAAACAAGCTAGATGATTTAGTTCAGAAAAAAACTCGGTGTGGAAACAGAAACAGAAAATGAGCTTTTCATATAATATAATCGTTGTCCAGTTTTCTTTTTTTTCCCTTACAAGACTACTTCATCATCATCATCAGCATCTCAGCCGAAAGACGTCCACTGCTGGACATAGGCCTCCCTCCAAGCACGTCCACTTCGACCGGTTCTGTGCTTCCCGCATACTGCGGATTCTTGCGGCCTTACTTAACTTTACTTAATAAAATATAATCATATTAAAAAATAACCGTCTTGTCCACATTATTCCTCCGTAACTCCGGTCTGATTGAATAAGTCCCGCATAAAAGGATGATTCGCCATCTGCCGCGTCTCCGCACTCAATCATAAACATAACACGACACCAATGTACATATACATTTTATAGATATACAATGTATATGTACATGTTTATATGTACAGTTTCAATGACTCACTGTTCTCTATATTTGACCTATATGAATGTAAACAGGATAAATCAAATATGCAATCTAGATAGTTTTTTGTTTAGTCTTGATTTTAATTAATTTGTTTTTTACAACATGTGCTTTATAAAAATCTCTTCATCCTTAAAGTCAGTTTAGATGACCTAAATTTTGCTTTAGTCGTGTGCAATATAGAAAAAAAAGTAAACAAATGGACAGTTAATTACGTAGACATTTACACAAATAATTGGCTCTGTTTTAGCTAGATACAAAACGTATCTACGCATAGATGAAAAGTATTTCAATCTAAATATAGGTAGTCAAGAATACTTTTAATATGGAAATTACTAGAATTGTTATAAAAATTTGAGGTCCGACGAAAAGGGGAAGAAAGAACCTCTTTGAAATACATTATCAGCCCAAGGATCAAAATTAAATGAAACCTACATAAAGATGAAAGTAGGTTTTAAAAAATAAGCCTTATCTACTCAAACGTCGTTTGAATAAAACAAAAACATTTTTGGTATATTAAAAAAAAGGAATTTTGAAAAGAAAACATGCTATCGATTCGCAAAAGATAAAAAAATACCGTAGAGTATTAGGTACTTTCTCTGCCAAAACAATACAAAAGTGCGAATTCAATAACCCAGAAAAAATAAGAAAAAAGCAATATGGCCGTTTCATGCAAGTTTCATCTAATTCAAAAAAATTACCTACATTGTGTTACAAATACAGATTTCCCTAAAAGCTACGAAACGCTACAAAAAAATCCGCTACGCGCGCGCGTAATCCATTAACTTTCCCATTAGTACGGAATTAAAAAATTGTTATACATTCTTCTCAAGTATAAAATGTAATTCAATGTACGGTAATTACGGTATCGACCGAAAAATTAGTGTCCATTCAACAATAATTGTAAAGTCCGAACCACGGACCACGTGTCCCGTATAAAGAACTATTATTACCATCAAGTCGTGTAGGTAGCAGCGTGCGCGATCATAATTGTATTAATCATTCAGCGCGACCGGCAGACGTCGATTTTCTTCAACAAAGTGCTCTTGTTTGTTTTTTTCGTAAGGAAGTCGGCCGAAGGTGAACCGTGGGAACGCCGGGCGGGTGCACTTCCCAAAACATCGACGCACGGCAGCGAGTCCGACATGCGCCGGACGGAACGAGATGAAACATCCAGCTGCTGAAGTAACAGAGAGGGACGGAGGATGTGACGTGTGCGCGCCAAGCGACAGCTCACAATCGCGTGATCATCTACAAGAAATAATAAAACGGCAATAAAAGAAACACGAGACAACGGTAACGATGGCCCGCGCGCGAGAGCGGGACGGAACTCGGTGGCCGAAGGCCTGCGCGCGCGCCGCTCGAGTTACCGCATTCGAATTTCAAAGATCAATGATCGATGCGATAGGAGCGAGACGCGCGACAAGCGCTCTAATACCATTGAGTGAGAGGGACACGAATAGTATACGGCCGTTGGCAAAAAAGGACAGCATTATCAGCTTGGCTCGTGGCGGTTTCAGCACGGGCCAGCTCTCCTTCAACGCTCTGTCGACAGAGGGCGCTGTTTACATTTCAGTAGCCATATTGAATGGTTGTACATGCTATTGTAATCGGTGAGTTTAATAACAAATCGATTTCAATGGCGTTAAAGTGAAATTTGCAAACAGTTATGAGTTTAGTAAATACAAAGTGGTTTGTCGTTAAACGTCACTTCCTTTGGAGTTTGTCCTTTGGAATAAAAAGTTCCAAGCTGTAGTTTTGTTACGATACTTTTCAATAGGTAATATTATTTTTAAGTTTAGTAGATCTTTGGCGGATAATTTAGGTTTTTAAAAAAGTGACCAGGCCTGGTCACAAGCATGACTTATTAAAATCGTCACCGTTGTATAAAATCAATCAAAATCGTTAATTTTGTCATGAAATCGATGTTTATTGTAACACTTTGTTGCGTGAAAACTGGGTTCAGTTGTAACGAACGGACGACGACAGCGCCCGTGGTCGTTTCACTAATCAAATGGTTCCGTTATTTTCACACAGATGGCGCTACGAGCTTTATTTTGACGTTCTGAGGTTATGCTTTCAGCAACGGCTGTTTCCAATCTAGTGGAGCAGTGTAAACTGTCATTATTAGTAAGACTTACTATATTTTTATTATATTTAATTGGTTTCAACTTACGTCGATGCATTAAGAAAGCGGAAAACTTTCAACAACTTTTCTGAAATGTCTCTTAAGTATACATTCTATAACCCTGTTTATGATCAGCAAATGACTGTTACCATAAAGAAATATTTTCTTTTTGAAGAAGCCAAAGACAAATTGTTTAATAAATAATGTTATTGTACTGTTGAATCGATCAGCCAAGGAAATTGCATTTACCATTAATATAGGTGAGTTATTAAGGCAATCATTAGAAACTAATAGAGAAATCAACCAAATTAAAATAACTGAACATAAACATAAGTCACATGCAAACCGCGTTTTAGAGTTGTCAGTGTCAATATTACACAACAATGATGACACTGACATCAGTCTCTGAACGCGGTTTGAATGTGCTGATCGCAATCGCATTCAGCTTCATTGTTGAAATGACTGAAATTCGTCCTAAGATTGTGGATATCTTCTCGCCAAGAAAAAGATTGACATATGTCTAAGAGTGGACAATTGCGCAAGTATGGATAGTGATAAATTTACCACACCATAGAGTTTGTTAAGCAATTTTTTAAATAATGGTAATAGGACTAGTGAGTCTTCAGCTGTATCATCCGTAATAAATTTTTTTTATGGCATTTTTTTTTCAGCATGGGAAATCATCAAATGACCCCTCCCGCTCTGGGAGGAGCGGAAGGGAGTGTCAGACTCTTACTGACTAAAACCCACCCGTGTTCCTTCCTTAGCCCTTTATGTTCCGGGCCAGCGGTAACCCTTTCGGACAATCCCGCTGACCCGGCAGGCTTTTTGGGACTTACTTTCTAAATAATTTCACTAAACAGATCTAAGTATCTAGCAAGTCCCCACAAAAACAGTCATTTCCGTGCTCAAATTTTAGGTAAGTAATCACGAAATGATTTTAATGTGCATAGGTATACGACAAAATTAGAGAATCGTTTCGATAAGCAGCCAGTCTCGTGTGTTGATTCTAATTTCCGGTATTAATCGTGTATGAGCGTGTGATTTTTATAAAATAAACTTGAATAGTTTTTTGCTTATTATTAGTGTCAGGTTTCATTGCATTTTTTATAGTTTAATTGTTATTTATGGTTGTTTTATTTTAGATGGTGACTGTTCACAGTTATTTTTAATTAATATAACGTCGTTTAATTTTAATGACTATGTCTCTCGTTTGATTACTTTCTCCTTCCTCTTTTTTCGTTTTACTAGAATGTCCACTCCCTTTTTCAATCAACTAGAATACATGTGTCTGTTTCACTATCTTTGCACCAGCGCGCAGCGGGTTAGTAGCCTAACACACTATCAGTAGCAATACCTTTCATTTTGACTGTTCAACAACATTCCTTGCGTCATTTGGGCGCATTATGTCCAATTCGCTAAATGTCCAGTGGGCTCAAAATGTCTAATTCTCAAATTGTCCAATTCTCAAATTGTCCAGTTCTCAAATTGTCCAGTTCTCAAATTGTCCAATTCTCAAATTGTCCAATTCTCAAATTGTCCAGTTCTCAAATTGTCCAGTTCTCAAATTGTCCAATTATTAGTAGGTATTTACGTTGTTGAGCAGACAAAATTTTCGAACATATGTATTTTTTTATTTGAAATGCGTTTGCTCTTGACTCTAGTCTAGGTCAGAGGTGACTGAGACAAAGTCTACGATGGAGTGAGCTTACCCAAAAGAAGCCTGTTCACTCTTACTCTGAAGAGATTCGGGTTGTATGCGCTCGGAAACACAGACATGAGATAGAGAGTTCCACTCTTTTACTGTGCGCATTATAAAGAAATGCGATATACATATGAAGCAATGGATTAGCTATATCCTTCAAAATGATTCAGATTGTGATTAAAATGTGATACGCAATTAGGGTGATGTTAAGCTTAACGGTCACATTTTTTCCATAGTTAATTCTCTTCCAGATTTTATTATATCTGGTATATAGTTCCTATCTGGAAACTGAAGCACATAAGAAGCTGATTATTTTGTTCAAAAATATTATTTTAGTAGGTAGATCAACACTTCCACAAAAAGTCAAAATAAGATTAACGATATACGTGTGCGTGTATCAAGATTTCGGAATCATTCATCTGACGATAGCACATCGCTGCGTGATGTTAATTTCCGCTTCAGTTGATTTATCTTTTATATGTGTTAATTGATTGTTACGAGTGATTTGGTATTTTAGAGTGTAAGCCATAATAAAATTAAAAGAAGTGTATGATTGACTTACTTTAATTTTTAAAAGGGTAATTTTTAAGGCGTTGTTTCTCCCCCCCCCACCCTTATGGCACCCCTTATGGCAATTTTCACACGATTTTGCCATAAGGGGTGTTAGAAAAGAGATGTAATGAAGTAGCCGTGGCGTAAAGGCTCCTTCAAACAGGCGCGACACGACACGCGACACAAAGGCACCGCAAGTCACGCAACGAGCGGTGTCTTTGTGTCGCGCGCGATTATATCGCGTGTCGCGCCAGTTTGTAGGAGCCTTAATGCTTCGAAATCTAGAAATTTAACTATCCTAAATTCCTGGTTTGGATAAAAATATTGCCAACTCATTGCCTCCTAGTCAACTGTAGTGTTTATAGGCATTTGCATGTATAGAAAACGTTTAAAGTTTTAAAAGTCAAATACTGTCTATTTTACCTACATAAGAAAGCTCTCTTGATCCACTGATCCAAACCATTCAAATAATCTTGACGCTCTTAATAGAACCGAGCAGTTAAACAAACACTGCTGTCTGGCGAAAATCTATTCAATGTCGAATAACGGTCGAAATTAAAACGTTCAGACGTCTATTTGAATTCAAAAATAGAAGTTAGGGAGGCGTGCATGCGCACTTAACGCCCGTGGGCCGAAACAAGCGTTACTATTGGCCAGAGGTGAGCCAATCACGGCCCGACGCTGGCCTAGGCGTGATGAGGTTTTCCGCGCAAATTGTTTCAGTGTTCGGAAAATCTGCGCTAATACGATTCTTGTTAGACTTTGATCCTATAGTTTGTTTTGTATTCAAATATTATCGGTGTTTCTAGTTTCATTTATGCCATTGGTATAAGAATTAGTTTTTTATTATTTTTAAAATGAGTACCTAACTTAACTTTTTACGAATTTCCACTTTGAATATAAAGTGGAAATCCTGTATAAAGTAAACTCATGTTTTATTTATTAACTGTAAATAAGTTTATTCAGATGACTTATCTGAAGTAATAGCAACGCAGTTTTCTTAATTTTATAGGCACCAAACAATTTTCCTCAAAATATGCGACTCTACACCTGGACACTACGCCACCCTATGTTAATTATAAATTGCATGAAATGGGTAGACATTTTATTTTATTATCATATTCGAGGGTTCATATTTCGAAACTGCCCTACTCAAGCCACAAAAAAGTCCCAATAGCGAATTACCCAAAAAACGTGACGGACCAAATCCTGCCTATGCGCACAAAAAATTAACCAAATCTTTACCAAGTTTTGCCCTAATGCCCTCGAAGTGAACAATAGGGCACAAAAATACGAAACCCATGCATATTTGAACAATAACAATAGCACACCTGTTGGATTGCCATATATTCTGGTCACATCACAGTTTTTTGCTCATCTACAAATTTTTGTATTTCATTTCAATGTTCAGGTATGATTTTTTAAGGTTATGAGTCTTACTTTCAAAAGGATTACAAAAGAGGAATGGCTGGACGAAGTTTGAGTGATCGGTTATCTTTGCCGAAGTTGCAAGGATTATAAAAAAAAAGTTGTCAGCCAAGTACCTACTTAATGTAAAAATATGTATGTATTTAAAATGCGCTTAAATAGGACTTCCACAAAAAAAGCCATGTTGATAAACAACGAAAATATAGGAAAGAAAATTGTGAGTCTATTTCAAAACTGCACCCACAAGTACCTACGAATATATACCTAAGTACGAACGACATTAACAACGGCATGAATAGTCCCAATTCAAGAACACCATAAAAAAGTTTTATACCTCGCCGAGTTAACCTCCTTCCAAATGTCACAATGCTTGATTATTTAGATTAAACATTTGCTGGTGGTCAATGCACTCACGACACATATTAGTTTCAAACAGTGTAAAGCTAAATAGTATTAGTGACCCATTAACATACCAAGGGTCAAACCTCTCACCTTTACCCGCTGATTAACTAATGTTAAAGATGCTTGATAAAAGATGGCTTCCTGTTAAGGTTACGGAGGTCAGATGGCAATCGGTGTGCATAAAATTATTCGAAATAGCTGTACTCTGTCCTGCCAGAGTCCCTCTGCCTGGGTTTAAAGAAAATCGCTATAAACTAAGACTGGTTTAAAAAACTCGACCTTATTTAAGTTCACATTAATTAAAAAAATCGTTAATTGCCCAAGTCAGCGGTCATCTATAATTCTATGTAAAAAAAAAAAACACTGGCACTCCGGTAGTGCCGACAGAAGTGAAAACTTGAACAATTACGAGTGTATTTTGTGAATCGTCTTATAAACAAAACACGCGTGTTAAGGTGTGTTCCTTATTTTATAGGGTTTTTTGCAAATCAGGTATGATGACCAAAGTGACTGGTTTATTCTTCTCGTGAAAGGAATTTATTCAGATTTGCTCGTCGTCAGTTATATATCCGTCGTTCAGCGCCATCTCGTCGTTGTTGGATGAACTACGTAGTTAGTACGCGAGGCCTACGTAGTTAGTACGCGAGGCCCTCGTAGTTCTTCCCGATGTGCATAGATGGCGCTGTCCTCAACAACGCGCTCGTCGTTGTTGGATGAACTACGTAGTTAGTACACGAGGCCCTCGTAGTTCTTCCCGATGTGCATAGATGGCGCTGTCTTACGTTTTACGTCTTACGAATTTTCGATCAGGGTGACGTGACCTGACGCGAATTTAGAAGTTTTTACCCATTCCAAAAAAAGTACACAGCGCCGCTAAAGAAGTTTTCACTTCAAAAACTGCATACTCACTAGAAAATATTGAGCTGTACTATGAGACACATTTAAAAAAAAAAGTATTCACACACTATCAATATTCACGATCATAACATTACCATCATAAAATCGTAATAACCAGCATTCATTGTCTAACCAAAACAAAAATGATATGCCCAAAGACAAAAACCAAAAAGTTGCAAAAATATTAGCAAAAACTGGCCGTTAACTGACAGTCATAAACGTGCCATAAAATGAAAGACGAGGTGTGCTCGCACGAAAATTCAAAATTGGAAGGAAAGTGGTTATTTTAAATGCAAAAAGGTTGTTTAAAAAAAGGTTGTATGTTACACCGTGGGAGAATGGGCAGGTGTGAGCTAGCGGGTACACTTGAGATCGTACGCGTACATTTTTTGCAACCCACTATATTGATTTTTAATTAATGCTCCTCGAATTGAGTTTTTTTTTAAATAAAATTGTGCTCGTTTTGGGGTTTCGGGTTTTGATTGGGTAATTTTGTTTTTAATGGGTTATTTTGTGCGACAGGAAGAAGGGACTTTGATATAATTATGATTACAATTAAGTCTGAAGATTTGGTTATACATGTATCTAAGTACATAATTTCAGATAGAATAACACTTAGCTGAAATTCAGCTACACACGATAAATACTAATTACATATAATTAGAATATAGTGCAAGCAAGTTCTAACATCTACTTGCAGATTGACAAAAAAAAAATTGAAGCCAAAATACCAATGGCCTAAAAACATCAAATTTAACAACCACTCTGCCCCTTCTTTGTGTAGCCCAAAGCCACACTATTAAAGAACACAACCTACTAATTAGGCCGAGTATAAAATAAAATAAAAAATAAAACAGACTGGACTTTCATAGTCCCGATGATTTGTCACAATATTGTCCTGCACCGGTACCCATAACGGTTAACCACTTGGCTATTTATATTTTTATTTTTATTCTGGTACTACCTTCCACAGTCAGGCTTAGCGAGTTTTTTTTTTTTTGAAGCCTAAGAGGACAGTATGACTATTTTTACCGCCATTTTTGTTTTCGTTTTAATGGTAACGGATCGGACTTAAAAATAGTACGTTAGACTTTTTATAACCGTTTATGGATCGGTACGGTTTCTTATTTGTTTTGTTCAGATGTTTTATTTTAAGACTGTACTGGGAAGATGTATTTTTAACTTTGGAAAAAATGTATACAACAGACGTGTTTGTGTGCTGTGTTTGTTTAATTTAATGTGTATTAAGTATCAGTTTCTAGCAATTTTCGAGGTTTTCGAAAAATTGGAAAAAAAATCCTTTTTTTTTGTATTATGACATTTATGACGCAAGGAAACTGCTGAGTTTCCTTATTTAATTCATCGTTTAGTAAAACCAATCTACATATTTCTTTTAAAGCATGCTGTGATACCTCATAAAAAATATTGGTTTACTAAACTATGTGTTAAGTAATATGTATTTATTCCAATACAAATAATATGTCCACATCGAAAAGTTTGAATAACATTAAATTATACACCTACGTGATACACCTTTTTTTTGAAGCTACTTAGACTGAACGGTCAAAACATAACATTACCTAATATCAACGGTCACTCGAATAATTAGATAACGAATGTAAAACTAAACGTAATAAATGAATAATATTCATGGGCACGTCATGTCACGCACATAAAAGCATAAGGGTCGCGCCACACAGATTTCGTCGCGTGACAAGATAAGCGTGCGTGTTTCTATCACACTGTAAACGAAGCGCACCCGACCGCGCCCGACTTCACCCGAAGACGGCCGAACGCTGTCGTGGGAAAACGCGGCAGGTGTTACCGATCCGTAGCACTTCTTACTGAGTAAACATTCAGCGTATACAAAATTATAACCGCCTCGAAGCGTCTGTGTAAATGGAAAACATATTTTGTGTGCTTAATGATACTGCTTGCTTTTTTGGTGTGCTCGGTTATCAGACGACAATGTTTTTTGCGACGGTTTTGAGGGGCTCGTATGTTTCACGTTTTTATTTTAGTAAAATTTATCGAGGAACCCTTAATTGGTATGGTTAAATGAAGTGTGGGTAAGTGTGCGCGTGACCTTTCTGTTTACATTGTAATTGTGAAGTGGCTTCATATAATGGACCTTTAGGAATGCGTCATTTATTTATACATTTGTGAAACTGCGACCTATATCGTTGGGTGCACATTAACGTGAATCGCATTTATTTTCTTTTATAGTTTTCTCGAGAAAAATAACTGTCACGATAAAGCCTATAGTGTATTTGGTTGTGCTCTTTTAAATGGTAACAGAAAACACTAATTGCTTTTTGTGCTGCCTTTTAAGGGATTATGTTTTGATATATGTTTACGGGTTGATAAAAATATTAAGTGAAACCCAACTGGATTCGTTTTTCATTTATTTAATAGAAATAGACACTCTGAGACTTATGTAATGTTCGCGAACGGGCGCCGTCAGTAGGGACTGGTTATCTCTTTGCTGCCATGGCTTATTCTAATTTAATTTAATATTTGAATTGTTTTTTTCTATCTCTTCATTACGGACGCTTTTAACGTTCTGCATCGTTCTCACGTGCATAATTTTTAAAATGATTGATGTAACCAATACTTTGTAATCTATACATTTAACAGAGTGCCCGTGGAGTTTTTTTGCCCGTTTTTCTCCATAGCTACCTAGGTACGGTCAGCATCAAAAGTCGATTAACACTTCAGTTTTTTTAATCTCAGTTATTGAGCAAAATATTTGTTCGAAATTGCAGCAGAAGTATAATGCGATTTTGAACAAATATTTTGCTCAATAACTGAGATTTAAAAACTGAAGGGTTAATATTTTGCTCAATAACCGAGATTAAAAAAACTTAAGTGTTAATGGACTTTTGATGCTGAGTTGCTGACTGTACTACGCTTTGAAATGGGCAAGAAGCTTCATCTTTCTGACTGACTGACCCTATTTTTTTTTTGACAATTCAAATAGGTTTATTTGAAATAAATGCTTTTAAGAATTTTTTAAAGCTGAAAAAATTTTCAGCGGTAATTGTTTTCTTATTTACAAAACTTGTAGTCAAAAAGCCTTCAGTAATCACTGTACGACTTAATCATCGTCATCTTTAAATGGTACACCCCAGACTACCTACCTACAGTATTTGTCTCTCCTTCACCTTTTTAGGACGGCTGTCCGCTGTCGGCACTTGTTCTTTCTGAGAGTACCTACTCTCCTGTAGGAGGGTCGTGGCGTCGTCGGGGACGGTAAGGGAAGATCGCTCTTAGCGATAAGACCGCCCACTGTGTCACCCTTTGTAAAATTTCTATATTTATGTCTGTAATTTATATGGTATACAATGTACATAATAAAGGGTATTCTTTACCTTGGCAGGCTTGTTCCACCCACTGCTGTGTATACCTCACCCCTTTAGTGCCATGCATCTCTAGTCTGTGCGAGTCTGGTCCAGAGCTTCCCCGTGATCTTCTGTAGGTCGTCCATCCACTTGGCTATCGGTCTGCCAACGTATCTTCTACTGTTTCTTGGCAACCATTCCGTTAGTATTTTACTGTGTGACTATTATCACTATACTACGATACTTCCTCTCTCTACTGTACAATGCGTACCACGAAAGATGAGACTTGACACACCACGTGGTTTGACTTGCGCAGAACACGATTTTAGGTATCTTTAGGGGTATGAGGTCTGAATGCGGGACGGGACCGGACGTCATAGGGGCAGCGGAAAGAGCGGGGGAGGCGGGGTCAAGTCTCATCTTTCGTGGCGCGCATTGTACAGCAGCGCCCTAATAAGTACCTAATTGCGCAACACACTCTCAATAACGATCTGAATGTTTAGCAGGATATTGCTAATCCATTGCTAATTTAACTTTTCTAGAAATATGACCGTTCAACTTCGTAATTAACGCAATGTATGTCGTTAAACTATGCAAAATGAAAACCATCTCCACAGTTAGTGTGTTACGCAATTACCCCACAGTTCATGATTAAATTGCCTTTTACCAATCCGACAGAAAACTGGCTCAGCAAAAAAAACTGCTTTTTTTTCTGTTCAAGCACCTGAAAATTTTCTGAAAATGTTCATCCCTGCAAAATTAATAAATATTACTGAGAAAGACACATGATATTTATAGCAGTAATCACGAACCTACAAACGCCAGCACATCAAGATACTACAATCTGTCAAATTTCTTTGATAAATTTTCAACTTTATCGCTAAAACATAAGGCTCAAAGTTAATTGGGAAAATTAGACAGTTTCGGGTAGCTTGATGTGCTGGCGTCTGTACTATGAAAAGTGGCAGTACTTTGCCCTTAATTACTTACAGCAATTACTTACAACCCGGTGTCGTGTAATTGGCTAATATTATTGTAGGTACATACCTACTTAATTTAAACACGTAGTCCTGGCGTACTTAATTACCTATCATTGATTCTAAGTACTTAAGTGTATGTTAATGATAAATTTATATTGAACATACATTGTTGTGACAATCTTGAGGAGCCGATGTAGATAATTTAAATTGCTCATGTTGACATTTAGGTATGTGTATATTTTTTTTTTTTGACGTAGACGTTTTACTGAAACACACTTGCATGTGTAACCTTTTAGCTTCTAAGATAAAATAAAACCGCTTTTCGTGTCTGTCACGGTAAACTCCCCCCAGCTAGATGGACGGTCGACCTAAAGAAAGTACGTGGAACGGACTGGATGCGGAAGGTGGAGGACAGGGTGTGGTGGCGATGCCTGGGAGAAGCCTAAGTCCAGCAATGGACTCCAATAGGCTGAGATCTATCAATGGACTGCAATAGGCTAAAATCCGTTGCGTAATCAATCAATTGATTGCGCAACGGATTTTGATGCGGTTTTCACCATCATTTAGAGAATTGATTCCTAAAGGTCTAGCCACGTTAGTAGATGGGTTGCAATCTGCTAATGTGGCTACATGTAAAAACTGTGTAGGTACGACTTAGGACATGAGTTCGAACTTCGAACGCAGGCAGGCACTTTATTTTGTGTATTTAATTTCATCACCACTGCTCTCAAAACGGTGAAGGAAAACATTGTGAGGAAACCGGCATATCTTAGAACCAAAAATTCGAAGACCTGACATCCAACAAGCCGCACTGGGCCCGCGTGGTGGATTACGGCCCACGCCCTCTCACAGAGAGGTATCTTGTGTCCCAGCAGTGGGAAAATTAAAAACTGATTAAGGCTTACCCATGTGAAAAAGGGGTGTATATATAACTGTGTCGTTAAAAATGAATCATTTCAAGAATAGGTTAGTAAGTAACGAGGCTATACCTCAAAAGCTAATCGCTACAGTGGCGAGCGGCAGATCGTGAATGAGAACCCCACTCGTAGCGCTATTGATGTGAACCCATTCTTATCGCACGTCCATTGTTCGGCTAAGTTGAAAAGGTCAACAAGAACGAACAGGATTTAAAACCACTTAGGTATTAATTATCATTTTATCATAATTTACCGACCTTTATTGGTTAAAATTAAGACTCTTGTATCTTTAAGGCTCCTACAAACAGGCGCGACACGCGATATAATCGCGCGCGACTCAAAGGCACCGCTCGTTGCGCGACTTGCGGTGCCTTTGTGTCGCGTGTCGTGTCGCGCCTGTTTGAAGAAGCCTTTACCAATAATAAAGCAAAGTACCTACTCATCATAGCTTTGCATAGTAGACACTCCCATATGGAAGTAGCTATCACAGGTATTAATATCCTTGCTTGCGAATGTATACGTATTTATATCCAAAGTTTGGCAATAATACTACCATTGCAATTGGCAAAACGAATCGTTTTTGTTTATAGGAACCGAGCATTAGAAATGATTGATACGATTTGTTTTCTTTGAAGAATCTTCTCAAAGCGATTTCTTACTGAAGACACTTTAAAAGAAAACATATCCTCAACCGTTCATTACAACACAAGAAACCAATTACAAAGAAACGTCCAATAAACACAGAGAAGTGCGATTTAAGAAATACTACGTAATGACCTAAATGCCCGCCATTATGAGACACACCCCATAATATGACCAAGTGTTTAAAATTATTGCCTAGGAACGCAAACAGTACAGAAAAATCGCCGACACAACGCAATTTCAGTCCTTAAACTTGATATTTTCTTTTAGCAATAAATGTAATTACTGTCATATTTTAGGGTTCTTTGTGTTGAATCATAAATCGATTGAATAACTCGCTGTAAAATGTGCGACACTCCATTGTGTATTTATTATGGGCTGGTATGAAAATTAAAATATAATTGACATCTATAAAAATACTTTACTGATATTGAGAATTGGTAAGGGTGAGTTTTAATAACGTGAAAGCATTGGAGTTGTCTTCCCCTTATGTGGAGTGTCAAAGTTGTTATTACAGCAATGCCATTCTGTTATTAAAATGTATTACTATTCAAATGCAATTTTTAGTTGGTGTATTAATTCTTAAGTATTTATTTTACCTCATTATCTTGGTAGACTGTCAAAAAGTTTTCATTTTGTATTAGTTAAAACTTTAACATAATAACATCAATAAGTAAAAGTTATTACTTATAGCTGGACTTTGTCACTAAACCACAGACATAATTGAGTTTAAACAATACCATTCTAGCTCAAATAAATACAACTACAGTTACTACGTAGATGTGTCATTTAATCTCTTTCTACGAGTCACCATGGTATATTACAGCGACACGTGAACGAACTTCCAGCTAAAAACACGATATATCTAGTCGATAAGACGTAAGTTCAACATTAATAATTAACTACATAGTTAACAAGTAAATGGAGATGCATCTGAACGAATTATAAAGACGGATTGATGAAGCCGACCGGGCGATGTTATCATTAATCACTACGGAACCATTTAACCTAATGCGTGTTCGGACTTATATAGAAACTGGTGTGGTGTGGGCGTTTCGTATTTTCTTAGAATTCTCGCCTCCGTCTCTGTTATTATGGCAAGTACTTATATTTGGCGGAGTGCGCGGGCGCACTCCGCCAGTGCTCCCACGCCGCTATCGCGAGAGCACGTTCACGAGTTTTGGCGCGAAATGACGAGTTCACGACGAAGTTATCGGCTCGATTCGAATGAAATTCTTGACGCCTTGGTCAACGCCTATTTGATTTATAATAAATCAAGGTCTCAACGCCGCCGCCCACGATTCTCGCAGTTCCTGATGGAGTGTGGTGACCAGTTGCTGCAAACTGCACCAGGGGCTGAACCAGGACCCTCACGTGGCGCACACCATGTAGGCAGCAGTACCAGACTAGTAGGAAGGCACTTTCTCGAAAGGATACCGAGCACCGACAAAAAGGAGAAAGTGGCAAGAGTGTGCAAAGTTTGTGCAGACATTTCTAAAAAAACACTGGCCAACGAGTACCCAAAGAAACTGTATATTACTGCCCAGACTGCAACGTGGCTTTGTGCTACCATCCTTGCTTCAAAATATTTCATACACGCAAGGATTATACAATATAAACACCAATTACAGTCAAACAAGATCTTGTTCAACTTTTTTTTTTTTTCAAAAAACCCCCTTTTTGTAACACATTTTTAAATAAAAAAAAACAAATTTACATATTTTTTTTATTTATATCCTAAAAACAAACAAGTCAATAGTATAAATAAAAAAAAAATTATAGATTTATCATTGATAGTTCTCATTTTATACATGTTGCAATATCGGCGAAAATCGCCGGCGAACCAGGGAAGGCGCGTTTTAAAACCTTCGGCTGTCAAAGTGTTAATATTTATTTTGATTGCATGTTGTGTCTCTATGTTTTTAATTATGTGTCTGACCGTAATTATGTTTTGCATAGGTTTCTAGGTTAATTTCATAAAACGGCCTGATTTTTTAATTTTTAAAATAAACAATAGTTTTACTTTCTATTTTCCATACTGGTTCTATAATTTAAACAGTGAGGCTGGTATTGATAACCATTTACGTTACATGAGACAAGTGTAGTTTTATCCTGAAACAATTTAGTCGTATGAGGAAGGTAGAGCAGGACAAAATGGGTTAGAAGCGTTATGACTACCTCTCGATAAGACTAAATAGCAGATATGACTTAATTATATGCATTCACAGTAACCATCAAAATCATGGCCGACAAGAGTCATAAACAGTAGCCCATGTACGACAAGCGACGTAATGATTACAGCCTCAGGTGTGCCACAACACGTAATTACACCCAGCAGGTTATTAAATGTAAGAAAATCATTTAAACACTAGTGGGAAATGCTTTACCACTAGGACCTGCATCTGGCTACAAAGATGCTATCCAGGGTCAAATGTGATTAGCTAGCGAAACTCCGTATATACAGTATGTTAACTAACAGAGGGCGTTCCCGTTAACCCGCAATAGTATAGCATCCATACATGCTAAAAAAAATATTACCATTCGAAAATAAAATGTTTTTATTTTTTTTTATATTAAAATATTCACTAAAAATCGTAAATTGATACGTTAAAGAAACACTCTGTACACGCGTACTTGAAGGACAGCAATGTCGGAATTTATTTAATTAAATAAATTAGAATTAATTAAATAAATATAGTATCAATTTACGATTTTTAGTGAATATTTTAATATAAAAAAAAAATAAAAACATTTTATTTTCGAATGGTAATATTTTTTTTAGCATGTATGGATGCTATACTATTGCGGGTTAACGGGAACGCCCTCTGTTAGTTAACATACTGTATAACACCATAAAAAAAAACTGATTTTCTCAACTTATACTTCGAGTAACAACACGTCCAGCGGTCGTTGACCCCATTTTTTTATAAATTCTTGTTTGTTTATATTTTGTTGTGTTACGATATCAATAGGTATACATCACGTTTGCAGAAATTCGCTACCTAAAGTGGAGTCATTTTAATAGGTAACATTTGACAATTCATAAAATATTCAACAACGTAACCTTGTAACGGCGGGCATAAAATAACATATTTTTTCGTTTTGTTAGAACTGCACAATTGCTTACCTTTTTTCAATTACGATTACATATTTATTGTAATAATGACCGATACGAGTAATTTTACGATTTGCTTTCATTAATAAACCATTCTAAACATAATAAACAATTAATTCTGATCTAAAGAACTGAACGTCGTTACAAGGTTACGTCAGTTAACCATTTTTCTTTTTAAACACTAGGGATGTTACTCTAAAAATCGAAAGCTGATAAGTAGAATCGAATGCAATGATGACTTGTGAAGAAATATCACCATAAATTAATAACCACGTTGTGATTATAATAAAAAAATTATTTATTATTCTTTTAACTAACTAGTTATAAAAATACAAAAAATAATGAAATAGAAAAACTGCCTCCTCGCATTCGCCTCTAAAACTACAAGTGATTACCATGAGGAAATAAACTTTGAGGTTTTTAAAGAGTGATTTGAGAAGCTGCTAGTCAGCTTAGAAAACCCATCGAAAATTGTAATGGACAATGCACCGTATCATTCTGTACAAGTTGATAAACCACCAACTCAAGCATATAAAAAGCAAGAAATTGTCTCGTGGCTGGTAAGAAATGGCGTGGATGCAAGTCCATCTTTATTAAAAGTTGAGTTGTTAAATCTAGTAAAAGCAACTAAGCCGTCCAAGCTCCGCTATGTAATCGATGAACTAGCCCTAGAGCATGGACACGAAGTTATTCGATTGCCTCCCTACCATTGCCAGTATAACGCCATCGAGCTTATTTGGGCACAAATAAACGGTTATGCAGCGCGGAACAATACTGAACCACCCTTCAGTACTGCTAAAATGATGTCTCTGCTACAAACTGCGTGTGCAGAAGTCACTACAGAAGACTGGAAAAAAGTCGTAGAGAAAACAAAGAAAATAATTTTACAAGATTTTGAACGAGATGTGAGAATAGACAATATTATTGAAAATGAATTAATAATATCTCTGAGTGCTGACAGCAGTGATGAAGATGACAATACTTTTAACAGTTCTGATAGTTCAACTGAATAAATGCAATTTTTTTGTTAAATTGTGTACTTGTCTTATTTTGCTCCTTAAATTTACGAAAAAAATAATAATAATGGGACAGGGATTCGCCTGATGATTTTTTAAATTCGCATATGTTTCAAGTCCGTATCGATTCATTCACTTTAATCGATGTTCATAAGCAGGTCACCTCACTATGAGGATAAAACTGACAGACGTCAAATGTTACCTATTAAAATGACTCCACTGTAGCTCATTTAATTTGATACTGTATAGTGCAGAAAGAACACTTCAATGAAAACAGAACGAAAATTATCGTCATAACCCACTTTTTAGAGATAAAAATTTCAGTCTCCAGCCAATAATAATGATATTCCAATGAGTAGCCTCCAGTACGACGAGATGAATAGAGCCTCAGGGGTGACCCAGTATTTAATTACGTGTAAGGAACTCATTCACTCCGGGTCAGCGGGATTGTCCGAAAGGGTTATCGCTGGTCCGGAACATAAAGGGCTAAGGAAGGAACACACCCGTGTTCCTTCCTTAGCCCTTTAGCTTAGGGAGTGTCAGACTCTTACTGACTAAAACTCACCCGAGTTTTAGTCAGTAAGAGTCTGACACTCCCTTCCGCTCCACCCAGAGCAGGACGGGTCATTTGATGATTTCCCATCTGCAAAAAAAAGGGGGCGACCCAGTACATAATAAAATTACGTTTAAGGAAGTCATTCATAATTATTACTAATGGTGTCTAATAGCACCCCTGGCACCTAAATCTTGTCAGATTTAAAATATTATCAGCAGGGCTTTACAAAAAAAGCATATTACTGTCAAAAACCCGCCTCATTTAAAGAGAAAACTTTTCCTGTCCTGCCTATATTCAACAAAATAATAATATATGTAAGGTAATTCCAAACGGTAGCTCAAGCACAACAAGACGCGATGATTACAGCCCAAGGGCTGCCCCAACACATAATTTCATTTAAGGTGTATAGATGGCTCACTGACCTTGTGCATGTGGGCGGAGCTAAACGCCCTACTCCCGAATACGTAAAAATGTGTGCGGTGGCGCGCTACACTAAAACTATGATCAAAGAATATGAAGAGGCGCAGACATGCCGCACGTGGGTCGCCATTTTTGCCTACGATTCCAGAAGGGAATGGCGGATGCAAGGCTGATATATTTTGTACCCGCGACTTCGTCCGTGTGGAATTTAACAAAAAAGTTATTGTTGAGTTTACGATAACTTATTAAGGCGCTGTACTTAGTCAAAATAGGCTTCGCAAAACAATATTTTAGCCAAATGTATACATTTTAGAACAGCAAAAAAAATATGTTAATCTTGATCATATTTATGAGTGGACCATTGTGTTCAAAACACGTTTTCGGTAAATTTTCTCGATAGAAAAAAATCATAAAATAATCATTAAAATTGAAATCGTTGCAATTGTAACTGTGTTATTTATAAACAAATCTTGATAAAATTAATAACAGTGATGTAATGTATAATAATAAAGGGAACTGTTGTTTTTATTTATCGATTGAAATAAGATATTTGTAAGGATTAATTGTATTTAATGATAAATAACTCGAACGAGTCGAACGAAACGTCGCGCCATGCGCCATCGCGGCGTCTTTTTAGCTTCTCTTTCATTTCTACGCGGAGCGACAGTGACTCAGTGACCCATAGAGTATAAGTAACTAAACAGCAGTGACTACACATGGATCGTACTTGCAAAATCGCGTACCACGGCTTACAAGTACGACTTCTTTAAGAAATCACGTCCTAAAACTAGATCTCGGGATACTTTCAAGTATTTTCTACCTGCATAGGAAATTGAACCTTAACTGTATACAAATAAGGAGCAAAATCGCTTTTACAAATAAATACGTACTTATAGAGTACCTATAGACGATTAAAGTTTCTACTACTATTCCAACCAAGAGCCCTGTTGGAAGAAAAAAAACTTTCATAGGAAATTGAACTCTGAATTCTTACTTATGGAGCACAATCGCGTTTAGGCATGGGTCGTACTTGCAAAATCGAGTACCAGAGCTACAAAGTACGTCCACCTTAAAAAACCATAGCTCGAGATACTTTCAAGTATTTTCTATCTGCATCGAAAATTGATCCATGACTTCATACAAATAAGAAATACAATCGCGTATTCAAAAGCCCTGTTGGAAGTAAAAATACTTGCATAGGAAATTGACCCGTTACCTTCTGTGAATAAGGAGCATAATCGCGTTTACAATTAATATTTTCACAAACCATTAAAGTAAAAATACTTTCATACGAAATTGTTCCGTAGACTCTAATTGATAAGGAGCATGATCGCATTTGCGAAAACAGACGCGGTTGGGTACCTATGTAGTTGAGCGAGTAGACGTATAAAATATGTACTTTGAAGTCTTGCAATTAGTTCGGGTCGGTACCTAGTTACGTACTTTGGTATCTGTTTGTTGATGAAAGCTGTTTATTATATTTTATTTTATGATT
Organism: Luperina testacea; assembly: GCA_927399505.1. Lineage (NCBI taxonomy): Eukaryota > Metazoa > Arthropoda > Insecta > Lepidoptera > Noctuidae > Luperina > Luperina testacea. The sequence goes on from OV656774.1 coordinate 6,202,159, forward strand.
AGTTTTTTCTAAGTTATGTTGTTGGTGTAAATGTTTGTACTGTTTCGGTTCTACTCATAAGTTGTATAAATAAGCAATCAGTGTATAAAAAATGGTCAACAAGAAAATAAACGGCAGGCAATAAAGAGATCTTATTCGACGAAACAAATTGTAAAGTAAGTACCTACCTACTTTTTTGTACACACCATATTTTGTTTGTATAGATTATCTATAGACGCGTAATTTCGACGTGTATTATAACAGCTCGATTGGTCTAGTGGTCTCGTGCGTCACTTTAGATTTCTACACTAATGCCCGGGTTCAAATCCAACCTTTTCCACAATAAACTTTTTGTTGATTTTCTTATTTTTGATATAAATGTTTTTTTATTATTTTACTTTTTGCCGATTTTCTTGTTTGAAAATTTTCAGACTACATTATTATTGCTTACACTCTTTTGTAACACACTGTAGGTATATTATTTTTCTTCCGAATCAAGCTTGGTGGACGTTTTTATTATATTACTCTAGATTCTGAAGAAAAATAACTATAGGAATAAAAATGATTGTTTTTATTAAAATAACAATTACTTATTGAATTATGTATTTTAAAAATAAGAAAATAAAAAATATGCACATTATAATTAAAAAATAACAAAACAAAAGATAAGCACATTATAATTAAAAAATAACAAAACAAAAGATAAGCACATTATAATAATTAAAAAATAACAAAACAAAAGATATGCGTCCACTGAGATTCGAACCTGGTGATTACGCAGTGAGAATCCGGACAGTAGAGCGCGGAGGCAATCGTACGTCTTATTCGAGTCGCGAAATTACGCTTCTAAATATAATGGAAGTCGCTCATCGACGATTCTCGCGCGGTGCACCCCGCCGTAGGTGGGGACTATTCGTATCTTATTAAGGTGTTTGAAAACATTTTTTTTTAATTGTGGGTAAGTAGTTATTTTCTAAACAGTCAAAATAAAATGGCCTAAAGCGGTTGTTTTAATATTACAAACAGACACTCCAATTTTATTTATTTGTATAGATACTTAGATAGATACTTATTAGTCCACTCAACGAATAACCCAAAAAGAGGTGTAGACTGTGCGTGAGCTGGGCCCTGAGCGATTTCTTCAGAAAGTTGCTCAGAGTGCTTAGGGAGTAAACATACTAAAAGTCCCCGCGTCTAGGAGGTGAGCCGGAGTGGGGGGTATAAAAATTCCCACTTTTGAGTTTTTCGCTAATATCTATAAAACGGTGCGTCGTCGTAGAGAAAACGTATTTTTCTTGACTTGCTTTGCTTTGCCATTTTTATTTGTTTACAAATTTGAAATTATCTTATATTTACAAAATAAACAATATAAACAAAAACTGTATTTAGAAATGGCACCACTAATAAAGCGTCCACGCGGACAATAGAAATGGGCCCTCTGCAGCGAGCTTATCTATAAACGCATACTGATACAATTTGTTCATAAATATTTGCACTAACACAGCCAAACGCGCGTAGTCGATCGATAGCCGGGCGGAGCAGCGAGCGACACAGCCACCCCGTCTCAGTGCTAACGCACGACTGCCGCCCGCGCCCGCGCAGAGCACCTCTGAACCTATATCTCAAAATGGGGCATTGTCTTTGCAACTGTTGATTGATTTAAAAACGCTATTTCAAATATGTAGTACTTCTAACCATCAATTTTTCAGTGTAAAAATATTTCCAAACATCAAAGCCGTTTAGAAGTTATAAGGAAATATTAGCCAAAATAGCGTTTTGGTAAATATTTTTTTAAGGCAAAAGTATTAGCCTTATGAAAAAACCCTGTTTCAAAAATGCTGTACATGAATCTATAGCAAACATATATTTTTTACAGACCTTCTAACCAAACCGTTAATGAGTTATAAGCTTCATAAAGTGACCGAGTTACGGTACTAAACGAGAGTAAGGCCCTTAAGGAAATCATCCATTATTATAACCACTACGCAAAAGCAAAAATATTTTTCTACTCTAGGAACTTAATCTGACAGAATGAAGACATTTTCTCAGCATTAGTTGTATCTTACTTAAGAAACAAAGCTTCGTTATGATATTTTTTTCCTAAAAACCATATTTTTTTAACATAAAACCTTTTTCCTGTATTCAACAAATGTTAAGGATACGCCAAACAGTAGCACAAGTATGACAAGACGTTATGATTGCAGCCTCAAGGGTGTGTGGTTACAAGCACAACACATAATTACTTTTAAGGAAACCGTTTTTATAATTACACCCACTCTGGGCAAAAATAGTTTACTTCGAGAACCTTACAATTTGGCGAAATTTTCTCAACTTTCTCTTCATTTCTTAGTAAAATAAAGCGTCTTGTAAGCATATTTCCACCAAAGAAAAATCGCCTTTTCAAAAGAAAACCGCTTCGTATCCTCAACCAATGATAATGACACGCCAAACAGTAGCTCAAGTGCGACGAGATGATTACAGCCCGAGGGCTGCGCCAACACATAAATTACTTTGAAGGATCACGTCCATACTTCTTAATATATAATCACTGAAGGAAAATGTCACTTCGCCTAAGGACACGACTTTAATGGAGATCGATTATCAATTACTGTGAGATTTCAATGTCATTGGTGAGTTGTTTTTAAGGAAAAATGTAAATGGAGATTTAGGCTGCCCTTCCACCAGAGATGAGCGAGGATGCGTAGCGAGAGATGTGTGTAAAACTAACCAATACCAACGCTAACTTAGTTCAAGTTATAAAAATGAAGCGATGTTATTGGTTGGTTTCACATACATCCCTCGCTACATTCTTGCTCATCTCTGGTGGTTTGGCAACCTAAGCTGTAAGGGAATGGGCTGGGTCTACTGAATGAATAAGGAGCAGTGGTGGCCCAGTGGTTAAGACCGCGACTGACGAGTAGGACGTAGGTTTGAAACCAGTCAGGCGTTTTACTTTGTCTAAATTATTTCATCACCACTTCTCTCTAAACGGTGAAGGAAAACATCTTGAGGAAACCGGCATGTCCTAAAAATAAAAACTCGACGACATGTGACATCTACCAACCCGCACTGGGCCCGCGTGGTGGATTATGGCCCACTCCCTCTCACAGAGAGGAGGCTTGTGTTTGTGTCCCAGTAGTGGGAACATTATAGGCTGATTACATTAGATAATAAATTTAGAACCTCTTATGATTGCCTATCTCTTTTTGAAGCTTACTTATATGGGGTAAGCATTTAACGAATCTACGCTTGAGAATAAACTGAAAAATCACAACAAGAAAATCTGGATTCCAGGCACCTATTCAAAATTCTTCTTTACCAAACCGATTCGAAGAATGTTTCTTATAGGGATACATTTTGTTCCGAGTAAACCAAGCAAGTACATAATTTAATTAACTAATTTCATTGACATTTTCTTTTATCGTGGAGGCAGTAGTTAAAGCTGTTATAAATAAATTATGTAAATTACATATCTTCAAGAAAAATGCGGATTATGATTATCTTGTCCAGAGTGGGTGAAAGATACATATAATATTATCCAGTGGATTCAGAGACACATTTCTCCATATACTATACTAATATTATAAATGCGAAAGTAACTCTTTTTGATACCTTTTCATGCCTTAACGGCTGATGAAACTTGGCACAGAGGTTTTTGTAATTTCTAGTCTCCACGCGGATGAAGCCGGTTTTAATAGGTTTATCTTCATATTTAAATCCGCCTCTGTACATTTATGTGCTTGAAGTATTAAATAAATAAGCCACGGGTAAAAGCTAGTAACTAATAAGTAATACCTAAAATTAACAATCTTTTTAACGTCCAATTCAACCCTCATTAATCCTTAACTTAACTACCTTACTCATTATAAATGTCAACTCTAAAAAGTGACATCAATGAACAATTACCCCATTTAACAGTGACAAAAAGTGACATTATAATAAAAATTAGTTATCGTGTTAAGGGTGGCATCAACGGACATAGGGCACGGGCCGGAACGGTCGCGCACCGGTCCGGAACAGGTATAGGAACAAGTGCGGAAAGGTCAACGGTGAATACCGATTGATAGCGAGTGTCGAGGGGCCCGTGGTTAAATAATAACAGCCGCACAGGTCGATCGATCAGGTTAAGCTACGCTCGCCGCGGTTGGTTTGTGGATGGGTGACCATCTTTACATACCGAGAGCCCTCCGTGCCTCGGAAAGCACGTTAAGCCGTTGGTCCCGGCTGCATTCATGGATCTTTGACAGTCATTACGGGTAGTCAGAAGCCGAAAGTCTGACAACCAATCTCACCAAGGGGTATCGTATTACCCAGTAACTGGGTTGCGGAGGTCAGATAGGCAGTCGCTTCATATAAAATACTGGTATTCAGCTGCATCCGGTTAGACTGGAAGCCGACCCCATAATAGTTTGGAAAAGACTAGGCAAATGATGATGATGATGACCGAGTGTGTGGCAACGACTTTGTGTAGAGGTGAGTGAATGACGATTGTTTGGGTTAGGTATTGGTTTTTGTTTTGTTTTGATTTGAAGGTTGTGGTTTGTTTTTCTTTTTGAGGATGCGTTCGGGGTAGCTTATATTTTTATTTAGTTTTTCGGGATGTTTCGTAGTTGTGACTTGTGGTGTGATGTAGTCATACCTAGTCAAAGTTATCATAAGATTTTTTTTAGTGATGCATTGAAACTCGAGAATGTTAGAATATTTGTGATTCTGTGAGATGCTAATGAGATTTTTAGATAAACAGTAAATTTTTTCAAGCGTTTTTTTTAATGACTGCTCGTACAGATCATCTTGGAGTAGTCAATCAGTTAGCTTATCAAATAGCGTGCATGGTTCTATTTACAAACGAGAGCAATGTATCGGGTGAAGCTTTGATAAGATTGGAAGCAAAACAGCAAGTTTTGAGCGTGTTGAACTTGAACGAAGGATAAGAGAAACAAGTTTACAGATCACTCGATATGCTAGAGGCAATTAACTGATTACACTGATAACATCGAAAGCAATCTGGTCTTGCAACAATCTACGTATAGGGAGGTTTTGTTCGAACACGCTCAGTTCAACACGTATTTTTTCTAGTGCATGAAACAAGTTAACCGAAACTGGTATAAGGAATTGAAAATGCTTAATTGCAGTTAATGACTTCTGAATTCACGAGGCGCTGTTCAAGAATGGGGTTAATACAACCGCAAAGCGACAAAAAAGTTTAAATGAGTTTTCTATAACACGAAATTATTGACGCAATCGATTAACTCGGAGAAATCTTCATCGACACACCCCCGTCCCGATCGCATCGGCTTCGGTATCATTAAGATAAAATTAATTGGGCTCCACCGGCTTCCGCGTCCTCGCCGAGATGAAAAAACTGGGCACACGTGGTCACTACCGTTCATTTACGAACGCGAATTATGCGTAGTACGGCAGGTGGCAGGTGGCGAGAGCATGGGAACCCGGGGTTGAGGCGAGTTCCCACGGCCGCGTCATTCACCACGCCACACCTGCGCCCCTTAACGGGGATGCTACACACACGCCTGCCACGCGAAGGAAAGCGCCGATTAGAAGTGCCACGCGTGTGTGCGCGCGCGCCCGTACGTGTCCCCACGCGTGGAGCGCGTCTGTGTGCGCGCAGCTCGAGTTACAGGATTTATTCAAGTAAGTGCCCGTAGAAGGGCTGTTTACGTTATGCTCTACGTCGCTCGCGCGTATGTGTTTTAGCAGGTGGCGTATGTGTGTGTCAGCGTTTGATTTATTCGCTTATGTTAGCTTTATGATAACGACGGCCGTGTTACATTTTCTTTTGCTCCTGTAATTTATTTTTATAGAGTGATCTGTATGATAAGTACCCGCACAATGTTTTTTTTAAATTTCAATACAATCAACGGAGGCTGTCACATAAAATCTTCAGCGAACGACAATCTGACGCTGTTGATGTCCTGATGGTACCGAAGAAGCCATTATGCAAATGTCATTTTCCTTGAAAGTCTTGTCCTATTATACGTTTATATCAACTTAATGACAGTCTTCGTATACATAGTTGAGTTTTTACAATTTACACATTAAAGAAAAGAAAAAAAATATTTTATCTCATACAATTGTTCTACACCACAAAATTGAGACAGCCCCAGTAAGTAATAAGGATATGTGTGATGGGGTTACCTAGCAACTTTCCATGGGTTACTATCTACAATGTTGAGACATGATTAAAATAAAAAAAAGAAAAGAAGTCTTTAAATAAGCCAATACCTATTCAGTGAGGAATTTTTCATTTAATAACTGTATGCATTTATTCATGAACCATTCAATAAAAGTTAAGCGTAGGTATGTTGACGACTTAAAAAGTGTCAACGTCCTAAATGAGATAGCATCGTTATTTTATTAACGTCCGTTTTATTAATAACCAATATAGATTTGGAGGCTTATCGTAGTTATCATATGTAGATAGGCATGCATACAAATGGGTGCCCTTCGGTTGACAATGGGTTACGCGATCTAAATGAGCGGCGCGCGTTGGATCATGATCGCCCTTACTAACTACTAATAGAAAAGCGTATGGGCGCGTGTATTGTTGCTGACAAACATCGAATATAGGAAAGTTGAGAACTGCCCTGTTTTGAAAGCTGTACCAGGTAGGTACAGTCAGCAACAAAAGTCGATTAACACTTCAGTTTTTTTAATCTCAATGAGCAAAATATTTGTTCAAAATTGCATTGTACTTCTGCTGCAATTTTGAACAAATATTTTGCTCAATAACTGAGATTAAAAAACTGAAGTGTTCACCGACGCACGCAAAGGGATGCGTGGCGTGCGCACACGCAGGCTTTGACCACGTGCGTGAGTACTTTATTTACGGTCCTCGAGATCGTGATGTAATTTAGTTGCTGTTTGTAAGTGTGGGCGAATTATTTAGCTGTACTGATTAATATGGAAGTGTATTAAATAATCATATCGTTAACTTTAGCTTCTTACATACTCCTGTGCTACTAGCATAGCAGTAGATACTTAAGTTGCTAAAGTAAATGGAAAACCCACTTTGAACTATTTTGTTTTTATAACAAAATCAAAATTACTGCGGACGCATACGGTTTTATATTATTGTGGTTTACGGCACAGTCAATGTAGAAAAGTCCTAGTGATTTGAACAAAATGCTTTTTTGACTGATTTTAGTGTCGTGATTTTCGCCACATTCTTACTGTAAGAAAAACTTATACACATTTTTCATTTTTCATTTCAAAAACAAAACCGGTTTTTCTGGTCATTTTCCCCAGTTTACGACACTCAAAACTACAACAACACATATCACCAATGACAGCCCGCATTCGTCTATGGAATGTCATTGTGACAACGCGTGTCATGCGCAGGCGCAGCGCACTTATCAGCCAACGTGATTGTTTTATTGACGCCTCTGCCGTTTGAATAATTATAGCCCATAATGGTGTAACGAATGGCGTTGTTTTGGTAAATAATGGTTATGAGAAGCATAGATTTATGGACAGCGTAGAAAAAAAATACTATGCCTATTGTAGGAGTGGTGAGTAAAAATCTTATTGGAAATGGTATTTTTTTTATAGAAAAACCATATCGAGAAACAGAATGAATTTAATGTAGTAATTATCATATCTCTGTATGGAAGAATCATTGCTTTAAAGAGAATGATTCCTTCATCAATAATTTAATGTGGAAACACGCATTGCACTTCATTTAAGTACCAACAGTCAAAGTCATGACAGTATCAGAGAAAAATTGGTACATTAATTATTGTAATAAACCCTCAAAACTCAACAAAAATAATATCAGTTTAAAAGTACACTGGAGCGTCCCCAATCAAGCATAAAATTATTATCAAGCATCACTCTTCATCAAACAAAACAATAAACCCACACTATCACGCAAGAACGACACCAAATCCCTTAAACTAAGTCAACAGTACCCTGGCGTGCGGTGTCCACACTTCATACACTCACACACCACCACACACACGCACCCACAATACATATTCATAAATACCATTGTACTCCTGATACATACAAAGTTTCATTTTGTAACCCTACCCCAGGGCGAAGGGGCAAAAAGTGAACACTTATTTTAAAAAGCATTCACTGCACGTGGTCGGGTTGTGGTCGAAGGTTTTTTTTTCTTTTAACGAAAGTATTACGTTGTGAAATTCTTCAGTAGAGAGGAGCATATCGGTTACCCTTTAGGTTTTGAGTTAAACTGGATTTTGTTTACTTACTTAAATCTTTGGTAGCATGTTTTGAATTTTTTAGATATTCATAAACATCTGTCTAGATATATATTTTCCCTACTCTTTGAGTGACACACATTAGAAAAATATCTGAGCTTGGACATAGACAAATATTTAAAATATTAAAAAAGTTCCTATTATCACTTATAAGAATTTCCTCGACCACGAATCAGTCTAATTGGAAAGAACATGCATTTTCTTATTTAAAGGTTGTTTTTTTTTTACTTTCTGATTATGGTTTATAACTTCGTCAATCATTATTTTATTATTGAGTTGATGACTTTAGCGAGAAACTAAGTATTTATTTTCCCAATCACAGCTTTAGCTTAGAGACCCTTAATATAAAGTTAAGGACTATAAAACAGTCGTAACAATAAAGTGGCAGGACCACTATACATATTTGGTTAATTAGCTCATTTTATGGCAAAGTTTTTGAGGATGTCTTAATTAAAGCTAAAAAACAAAGAGTGAAACATTTTAAGTATCAAAGTTACATAAAATCTTTGGTTTAAACTAATAAAAACCCTTTTTAGTTTTTGAATTGTGTTCATTAATGTCCTTTACAGTATAGTCTTATCAAAAACATGGGTTTTGTTTGTGAGATTATTAAAAAATCGGCCAAGTGCGTGTCGGACCACGCACAATGAAGGGTTCCGTAGTTGGAATGAATTTATCCCAAGAAAAACTTAACATTGTAGTTGAAAATCATGTTCTCCCATACATTGCAACTGCTTATTTAAGTTGGTCGACTATTACGCGTAAACTTGTAAAGCCTACTTAGCTGTGATAGTATGTTCCTTTTAAGTTCGTTATATGTACTACTCCCCCTCCCCTTAAAGACATGAAACTGTTATCGCATCCGTTCGCAATACCCAAGTTAAATGAATAACCCATTAGAGTATCATCTACGCAATTGCGCACTTAAAACTTACTACCACCTCTCAGACATCGGTTAAAAGAAAGAAAGAATTTTATCAACATCAAATAAATTTTTAGTTTTATTAACCATTAAATAAGTTAAATAATGTTGCTTTTGCTATATTTTAAGTGATAGCTCGATTGTTTTTTATATTATTAAAGTGTGGCAATTAAAACGGCATTTAATTTTTATATTTCAGTTTAAAAGCATTATTTTTCATTTTAATTTCAGTGTCGGCACTAAAACGTCAGCCAGTTTTAACGCTAGTCTCGTAAAAATTGTTTTTAATGCAAACCGTCGCACTTTTCTGAGTGTTATTAAAACAGGCTAATAATGTTCATAAAATACGATAATATTCATACTATAACGATTCAATATTTAATGTTTGTTTACCGCCTCGTATAATAACAAAGATGGGAACATCTTCATCCGTTGTTTAATTGAAAAATAGAGTTCTATACAAGGTGGCATGTACATCGACGCGCAATCTGGATTCAGTACATGATTCATTTTCAGTGTTGAAATTTTTCGTTGGATCTTGTAAAAGAAATAGCTGTTCTATACAGCGTGGCGGTACAATGGTGACATTAATTTAACACACATATACGTTTTCACATTTTCGTTTCATGAAGAAATTATGTTTCCATTAAACGTTATTATTTGCGGATTTATTTAAAGTTTTCTAAAATAGCATTTTGGAGCAACCTGTACTTAAAGAACTGTCGCGCAGCGGTCATTTGCCGGGTCACGGATCATAACATCGCATCAATGAAATTAAAATAAATAAACAATACTTTAAAGTAACGTGATATCCCTTTGTCGGCGAGCGGGCGGCGCAGGCGACGCGACGCGTGCCCCCCCCCCCCCCGCCCCGTCGCGTCGCAGCGAAATCCAATTCTTTTTTTTGCATTTCTAGTGCTAGCCTAACTCGTGCCCTTGACACACTTCTTCACAGTAGTGTACATAATTACGTCGACTAATTTTGTGAATGTTTCCGCGAAAAAGACGCTTACCTATGGTTTTATTTATTTATTTTTGTGTAATGAACTAATGAGTAATTAGATTATGGTACTGCGATAAAGACGCTTTGTTTTGTTTTCGTTTTCTAATTTAGTAGGTACGTTGACATCTCTTGCGATACGGGCGCTTTTATTTGTGTTATTAGTGCTTGTGTAAACTTGTGATCGTGATGGCAAATACACATCCGAACTACACAGCAGCTGAATATGCGGACATGATCCTAATTTATGGAGAATGTCGTGAAAATGCCGCTCTTGCCATAAGGACATATCGCGAGAGATATGGCGGTTCAAGACAATGCCCTACTAATCCTCGCACTATTGTAGGAGCTCTTCAGCGCATCCGCGAAAACCGGCCAGTGGATCCTAGGTCTCAACGCCCTGATCGACCACCTACACGACAAAACCCAATCCAGTTAACTGAAAATGTGCTACAATATTTCCAAAACCAACCCAAAACTAGCCTCCGCCAGAGCGCTAGGCATTTTCAAGTTCATCACAGTACCGTCCATACGATATTAAAGCGCGAAAAGTGGCAGCGCGTGAAGCGACGCGTTGCCGCTCCGAGTTAACGTAAGCCAGCGTAACGTAGGTAAGTAATTTCATGAATGATTTTTTGCAAGGGTGATCCCAATTTTAGTTACATTTTTATCATTTAGTTTGTTTGAAAAAATTTTTTTTTCAATTTACGAGTTATTTTAACCTACTAAAATTAATATGATTAAAGGGCACTAGCCCTACACGTGTGTTAAATTAATGTCACCATTGTAGCGCCACGCTGTATAATATTTAATAATATTTATTTTTATGAAATAATAATAATAAATAATATTAAATAAATAATAATATAATATTTATTTAATAATAATATTATTTATTTATTATTTTTTATATTATTTTTTATTATTATTTTTTTTTTATAATATTTTTTTTTGTTTTATTTATTTAATATTAATTTTTTTTATATAATATTTTTGTGTCAATAAAGCTTTTTTATTTATTTATTTTTTTATTTGACCGCGTAGGTATTGCAGTTTTCTATGAAACAGTAGATTTTTTCTTTTAACCGATGAACAATTTGTACGCTAGCGAAGAGTACAGCTATTAGTATATTTATAGACACCTATAACAAAATATTGTATGTACCTCAATTCCTATGTAATTCGATTACGGGGGAAATAAATCCATTTTAAAGATACTGTTACATACATTTTATTTCAGTCTAAACAAATGACCCATGTGCACGTCATGCCACCCTATAGTTCAATGGTACAGTACCCGGCGATAAATATTGCACATCGACCTTTACCTTTTTTGTATTTTATACAAGGAATAAAAATAATTATCAAAAGAAGCAAATCATAATTGTTTTAACAGCTCCTAATAGATACCGGACTGTTTGTATTTCGTGCGACAGAGATAACGCTCTACGAAGCCGAAATTAGCCGTTTGTCTAATCAAAGGTGTGGTGTGGTGTGTCTTTCCAAAGGTCGATGTGCAATATTTATCGCCGGGTACTGTAACTAGTATTGATACTGTACAGTGCTGTGGTGTTTCATTTCATTGATCGCCAAAATTCTGTAGACGATGATGGTTACGAATTTACGATTCATAAGATTGACACTAACAAGTAACCTGCTAATAATAAATGCAGAAAAACACAGTTTCAGACGGAAATCTGTTCACGTTATAAAATCTTATCAGACCTATTGGAATTATAACTAACTTGTAACGTATATTTACTTTCGAATGTAAACTATACACTGGGATAGGTATATCTTAATTGGAACCATGAACAAATAACAACAAGTTAGGTGAGTGAACTATTCGCTACAGAACATTATAGCGTACCTAATTAAATATGTATATACTGTAACTACTTGTATCAAAAATCATATTACATAATAAAATCGTTAAGATCTTACTGTATTCAAGTCCCACTCTTTTTTTCATCAGTGTTTTAAAACAACACCATTACAACAATAACATAAACATTTCAAATAAAAGAAAGCATCTAACAATGAATTCCGTGACAAAATGACACCGATTAACAAAAGATTCGTGATTTTAAAAACATTTCCCATGACAAAATGTTTTTTGGGTAATTAAATTTGCATATTATACGCATGGTATCCGGACAATCGGCCGGGAGATAATATCAAATTATTAATAAAATAATCAGTAGTGTTTGGAAGGCGCGACCCATTATGTAAATTGCCTATTTAAATATATAATCATCACGATATTTCTGGTATTTTGTTTAGGTAAATAAAATCTGTTGGAATGTAAATTGTATTGTAAATGGTTGAATTATGCATTTTACTATAATTATAACAACTACGCATTTATCTTAAAAATACTACGACACAAAAGAATTTGTTTTTTTTAATCTTCAACTAAAACATAGGTACATTAAATAAAGGCACTCTCACACTAGTTTGACCAAGTCAAACAATCAATTTTTAAAAAGAGGTTACCTCTTTTTAAAAATTGATCACTTAAAAAATCAAGGTGGCTCTAGAAAAGGATGCATAGATTTAGATTTGGGGTCTCTGGTGAGCAGTGGGATAGTGAGATAGTGAGTGGGATAGTAAGTAAAAACAAACAGTGGCGCTCCGGGAGTGCCGACAGAAGTGAAAACAAAACACAAACAAAATACTTTGCCATCACTCACTGACATATCGGATATACATTAAAACCGAGTACATCCCGAGGACAGCCGAACACATCCGAAGCGAGTATTTTTTTAATCGTCTTATAAATAAAACACGCGCAGTGTCATTTACGGTAACAGTGGCGTGAGTTCAATGGTTTTTTCCATCTCAAAAAATGCCCAACGCAGTTTTCACTCAAAATCTTTACTTTCATTATTCACTCTATACTCTTCCCACTGCTGGGACACGGTGTCGGAGTCACAGAGGTGAGAGGACATAAAAACATCTTAAATCAACCAAAGAAACACCCATAAAATTACTTTAAGCAAAATAGTGTAAACAGAGGAACGAATGGCGCCATACTAAATTACAGTGATAAGTTGATAACTTACATTTGAAACTAAAACTGACTGCAAGATAAATATTAATTCAAACTAGAACATGTTATTATCTTAGCGAAGGTCTACGAGATTTAGGTCTACGAAAGTGCTACGAATTCGTAGCACGCGTAGGCTAAAGCACTTTTTTTTTGTTTTTTATATGATGCTAATAAGTTTTCCTTAACGCTCCTTCAAGCAGGCACGACACGACACGCGACACAAAGGCACCGCAAGTCGAGCAACGAGCGGTGCCTTTGTGTCGCGCGCGATTATTTCGCGTGTCGCGCCTGTTTGTAGGAGCCTTTATTTATAGCTACTGTAAGTAATGTCAAAGTACGTATTGAAGTCTCAGTACAGCTAGCTTATCTGATCTGTTTTAGGAAACATTACCCATTCACAAAGTTTTGGTACTAAAAAGTTTGTAAGTCCAAAAAACCCATTTTTTTCCATAACATCTTCGAATTATATGCTGGTTTCTAAGCATGACAATATCAAACGTGCCCATTTAACCGTCACACACAATAAACGCTACCTTTAACGGTCTTTCCATTCACACGGCGCGGGCGCAAACTTTGTTCGATTCAACTGCGTAAGTAGGTACTAGACGTGCAATTTAAAAGACACATTGTTTATTGTTCTGAGAATTGATAAAGGACATTATAGTACTCTTGGGCTAGAAACAAGCCGGAAAACCTCTCTGAAATATTTTCCGTAGGTACCCTGAAAACCGTTATCGGAAAAAACGGAATGTAATCAAGTACTTATTACATTGTAAGTAATAACATTTATTTTTTCTTTTAAATTTCAGCTATAAATATTATATTCAGGATGTATAAGGCTATAAACCATCTCCATAATAGCGTTACATATGTATACTTACATCCTAAAACAAAAGTCAGAAGTTAAAATACCTTCTACTTAATTAATATTAACCTTACTTTATTTACGTAGGTTTTTAGGACATGAAAGACCGACATTGCCACATGACATTGTTATATCCTGTATCCGGATGCGGAAGTCAAATGGCAGTTGCTTGAAGTAAAATACTGAGACATACTCAGGCGCATACCGAGTTAGGTAAAAGATAGTTTCATCATTATAGGGCACTACCTTTTTCTCGTAGGCGATGTCATAGAAAATTAAAATAGTAATAGATTAACATTATTATTATAATTTAGCCGTCCCTCGCTCAACTGACCGGAGGAAATGATTTATCAGTGCTGTGTACGTGATTTGCGAGCGCGGGCGCATGCGATTTAATCACAGGAAGCAACACCGGCGTGCCGTGATAAATCTGCAGGAACTTATCTATCCGATGGCCAGCTGCGGCCCGTGATTCATAATGCAGCGATAGTGCTGTTTATTCTGATAGGAACCGCCTTAGGTGACGGCTAGAAACTTGAATACTACTATTACCTATGCGAGACATCGGCCCCTTTGTACGTCTTATTTTATTGTCCACAAACAGATTTATAGCAGAAAAGTAATGTCTAATTAATTCAATGGTCACTTTAATACTCTTTTCGCTGAGTTTCTTCAAACTTCCTTATTTGGATTAGTTTATGCAGCCATTATTTATGAAAATGGCGCGACATTCACAGCCAAGACGAGCAAGAATACTGATTTACTCGTAGCGTTATCCGACACGAAATCTAAAATAACTATATACTAGTCATTATGGCAAAGAAAAACAAAATATATCAAAGTCATTTTGAAGAGAGCCCCATATCAGAGCAAGTTAGTCATCAATAAAGGTTTACGAGCAGTCTTCTTGTACTCTGTAACTATTCCAAGTCGCGGCACGTCAAAGCCTCTATTCGTAGAAGTTGTTCGTAAAAACCAGTCTGTAGCGCGCGCTACTGCTCGCGTGCTGCGCGCGCGTCGCCCCGCTCCCGGCACACGCGCATGCGCGCGCGCGGGCCAGGCCCTACTATATAAACCCCTCGCCCTTCCTCATTCAATCATTCCCTGCTGACGCATCGTGCGCGCATGACGCTCTGTATCCTATCATAGTCGCCTTGTAAATACGTAGTCGTAACTTGTTTAGTCTAACTTCGTAGTATAAACAGTAGTAAATAAATCGTTAAAATGTGTTTGGCTAAGGATGACACGCAATCACCGCAGAAGGAGGTCCCGTCACCTCGCTCGCCTTGGGCGAAGCTTCTAAGCCGTCAAGTAAGTTTCCAGATTCAACCGTCTCTGACTTAATCACTTGCAACTTGTCCCTCCCTCAACTCACGAATTGTTGTCCAGTTACATCAATATTTATTATGTTTTCTTTGTTTACAGAGCTCCAAGCCTCGGCTTCCCCGCAAGGTGGCGACCTCTACGCGGGTTAATCTTAATAAGTGCTGGTCCAAGTTAGGAGAGTTAATCTCCAACTCGGGCCCCCGCACTGACCTACCATCGCAAAAGACTGCATACCCCGAGGAACCTGTTCTTATACCTTTCTCGGACTTTTTCCGCCCTGTGGACCCGGTGAAACCGGTGCCGGTCGAAGAAAACGACAACGCTGAAAACCAGAACATGGCCAACAACCGCTTCGAGCTCATCAACGAGGACCTGGAGATCAGCGACAACATGGCCAACGAAGTACGGGAGATCTGCTACTCGGCCACTAAAAACTGCTTCGTATGTAAACTTTGTTATTAGTTACTTTTAAATCTTCGCTTCAGTTCTTCCTTTGGTACTTAAATGCAGTGAAAACAAAATCGCGTCTTCCATCAGTTAGTATTAAACGTGCTCGGTAGCACAGATCCAATGTCTTCCATTAGACTTAGTGATGTGATTGGTGCGGCGCCTCTGCCTGTGATGTAGCCTAATGTTTGTGATCTCCAGTAGATAGTAGTGAGGCGTTGTGTCATCCTTTAAATTAGTGTTGTAACAGTAAATTGTCACAAGTTTTGGTAGACAGCTTTAATTGAACTGCACTGTATAATTATCATTGCACCAATCTCCGGCTATCCACTGAACTTCTAATGCGTAACAATTCTGCTTTGTTTCTCTTACTTAATTCAATGTCTTCCAGTAGTGATAAGTTTTTTTTTTGGGAATTGCATCTCGCAGTTCATGCTATGAGGTTGTCGACCGCTTAACCGGGATTGCCTGTGGATGCCTCAATAAATTAAGGCCTCCAGCCATGGCGTTGAGTTTTGCCTGTGATACAGAGTTCATATAACTATCGAAAGCTTTAACTAGATCTAAGTAAAGTTTATTAGTGTATACGAAAAGTTTATTAGTGTCTAAGTTTTAGATTTGTTCGCTAAGTGTTCTTAAACTTCACTTAATATTGTGTAAGTAACTTTAGATTATTTTTCATGTGATATTCGCAACACTATGTGAAGTTTATTAATCTATAGACGTATTGATGTGAACGTAACATATCAGTAGAATGAAGCTTTAATAGTTTGTAAGACTTTTAGCTTAAGTAATATCATTTGAACTTCCATTTTTTATGTCATTGTGTAATGTTTAGATCACGTCGTTTTCTAAATTTTCTTTAACATTTGTAAGTTTCGCAGAAGTGGGCCGAGCGTGCCAATCTTAATTAATTTAATTTTAGTTATAACTTACTTAGTACTCTTAACTTGTTAGTTTTAGTTAAGTTACTTTTTCTAATATGTTTGATGAATTCTTCCATTTGTGTCAATTGTTTAAGGTGACTTTTTTCTCTTATCATTATTCTTTATCATTATAATTATTATGTTAAGTAGTTAAGTTAGATAAGCACTTGTATCTTAGACTGATATCGTTAAGAATTCAAGACTTTCGTTTGATCTCCGATCCTTAATAAACATTAATGTAATAACTTAAACATGATTCTTATTTAATCACCCTATAACCGTTACATATACATCGTAATCCATACATAAATACAAGTGAGAAAAACGTGCTTAATAAAGACATTCACATTTTAAAATCTGACATAAATTATTCATAAAACAAAATAATAAAACCACCAAACAAGTTTGGATAGAACACTGCTTACACCTGTAAATTAAAGAAAAGCTAACAGCAATTACTTTACTAAGTTGGACTAACCACCTGTTGATGAGTAATTTGCGCGGGAAACCAAGTATAGATCCCGCGCTTTTCAACAGAAGAAAATCATAATACAATTACAGACCTTGTACAGAGAACTTTGTCATATGCTTTTTCATAACCATTAGCCATTTTTTAGTTGTTAGTTTTTAGTGTAATACTATAAATACATACAACATTATAGTATGTATTTATAAGTTATATTAATATTGCATTGTATATGTTTATATGGGCCTTGATGCCTGAAATAAATGGATAAATAATAATCAATGCATTCCTTCACACAGGTCTGTCCAAAATAGTGTTAAAATATTCAGTCTTGTGCAATTGCATTTGAAGTTTTGAACATGTAGTTATTGCATATTTGCATTCTTCAATTCGGATAATTCATTCTTAAAACACAACATTTTCCTTAACTTTTCTACCAATTTAAATAACCCATAATCTAATTGAGTACCTACTCAATTAGATGCTTTAATTTTGACATAAGTAGGTACTATTTCACACCCAATTAGCCCCTCGTCTTAGCAAGCTTATTCGGTTCGGTAACAATAGAAAAAATAATTGTGTCTTATTAGTGACAGCTGTTGAGCTCTTAATTTGACTACCCTTTATTTTGACATTTACATCATACTATCCTGGAATGGGAAATGTATACTTAACTAATACCTAGTAACTAAAAGTACTAACTCAAAAGGCTATGTTGTGTAAATGTGTAGGACTATACTGGTTCTGGTTCGTATAATTACGGGCCATGTTGTTCGGCCCACGTAAGTCACGGGAATTAAAAGGTCAGACCCGTAGTTCATAATCTATGACAGTTTGTGGATTTATGAATCAATTTAAGTAAAGCTCACTTTCATTAATGTATTCATGTAGGTGTGCAATACAAAATTACGCAAGTATATCAAAGTTGCGCGCGAAAGTTTTGTTTGTTTGATAAATGATTTTATTTGATATATTGTTACACTATTTAGCCCTTATTCTAATTAAGAAAACAACATATTTTTACGTACCTTACGAAATTTTGAGGCAGCGGCGAAGCAAAAACGTCTTTCGGTAAGTAGGTTTGTACAGACGCTACCACATCAAGCTACTAGGTACAATCTGTCAAATTTATTTAATATACTTTCAACTTTATCCCTAAAGCATAAGATTCAAAGTTGATTGGAAAAATTTGGGTAGCTTGATTTGCTGGCGTCTGTACAAACACTTTTACAGGTCGACCATATTTTAAAAACTAAATAAGGTCGGCGTTTCCTATCTCACTACTCTGAGAAGAAAGGCCGAAACAAACTCAGAGGTCACAGTCTCTTTTAAAGTCCAGATCTTATCTTGGTCAGATCATGTTAAGATTATGAAGATTGGTGTCTGTAAAGGTCTTTTGGCTAGATAAATCATCACTTGGCTTGATGATTTTTTGGCACGGCCAAATATAACTATATTTTATTTTGCATTTATGGATACAGTAGGTACATGGTAATATAGAGGATAGGATCAGTCATATTTTACCAGTAGCTAATTCACTAAACTAATCTATTAAACTTTAACAAACATAACAAAAAAAAACAACATAAAGCGAAACATAATTTATTCTTATTTTATACATTATAAACAGTCTAAATTTCTTTCTGTCAAGAATTCTTTTATACTGGTATTCACCTGCATTCGGTTAGACTGGAAGCCAACCCCAACATAGTGGGAAAAGCCTTTAGCCTTTTTCCCCGGTTCACTAATGTTCCACCAACACTCCATTGACAAATTTTTAGACTTTCTTTAGTAAGACTGATTGTCAAACTTTCGTGCTTCTGACTACCCGTAACGACTGTCAAAGATCCATAAATGACAGCCGGACCAACGACTTAACGTGCTTTCCGAGGCACGGAGGAATCTCGGTATGTAAAGATGGTCACCCATCCACAGGCCAACCGCGGCAAGCGTAGCTTAACCTGATCGATCGACCTGTGTGGCTGTTATTATTTAGCCACGGGCCCTCTCATCCTCATCATCATATAATGATAATATATAACTTGCAAATTGCATACGATATTAACCTTATTCCAGTGTTGATGCAACTTGATACGGGCACCGACTTGCATCAACAGGTCGCGACAAGTTCTGGAGTCAACGCCTACGACACGTCATACTTGCTACCTACTGTTAGTAATATCTGAAAAAAAAATAACATTGTAAGACGCCTGACACATTCAATATCTTTTTATAAATCCAATTAAGGCATGAAACTTGTTCTTTGAGCAGAATTGCTAGGTAATATTACAGTGTAAATAAAGTATGAAAAGGTTTGAGATTTATACAGGGTGGCATCACACCAACGCGCAAAGTGTAACCAAGAATTCAACCATAGACAATAATTATATAGTCTTTAAATTCAACACATGATTCTAGAACTACTAGCGTAGAATTTTCGGTTATCAATACAAAAAATCTGCTATTTCATAGAAAAATGCAATACCTACGGTTAATTTTTGTTTGACGAACTTTGGAAGCATTCAAAGATTCTCCACGACTGAAAACAATTCTAAGTAACGTATAAGTAAGCTGCTACAATCTGTTAAATTTATTTAATAGATTTTCAACTTTATCACTAACGCATAGGTTGATTGGAGAAATTTGACAGTTTCACTTGATGTGCTGGCGTATGTACAAGACTTTTTTCACCACAGTATAAGCTATTTTAGTAGGTAAATATGTAATCTATCCAAGTAAAACATTGATCAGCTAGTCAGACTGCTAATATGCTTTAAAAGCTGAAAATGTTTGACCTATTTTCATTATAGCCTATTTTTTTACGCAATATCGTTTTTGTCATGTCATTATTTTTGGTGTTAATAAATTTAATAATGGTTATTATTTTCCGCACTGAAAACTTTGTTGATAAAAAGAAAACCTGAGGAAAGCAAAATATTTAAATTAAGAAGCACTTTCAATCATTTATATTATTCACATACACAGTCCATTCTAATACGAGTACGAAACAGGTGACTTCTTTATTCAGAACTGCTACTAAAGTAAGAATTATTCACTACAATTCCTGTACAATCTAGCTTAGACTAAATTAAATGACTTGAGTCAATTGCTTGTAGCTTGCAGGCACCATTGTAAGCTTGGTTTAAATTCCGCAGTTTACGTCGTACCGTTTAGCATTTCGTTTCGTATCGTTTGTCAGCAAAAGATAATTACAGCACGCAAACAATTTGAGTCGTAGCTTAATTGAAAATTTACGATTTATACCGGTAGATAAGGGATAGTTTTTTTTTCACCATATAATAGGTGATACTACGGTACTATGTAAGTAGGTACTTCGTCCATATTATTTGATATTAAAGGCCGCAGCGCAGCACACTTGTAACACTCGACGCCATCCCACGCTTACTTATTGGTCAAATGACGAAAATAGCTCAACGAGATGAAAAATGTGGCCAATGAGTAAGCTTCATTGATGTCGCGTAACGTGGTGTGTTATAAGTGTGTTTCCGCCTTTAAATACTGTTTTCATAGAAGGTACCTGCAGATTTAATAATAATAATTAATTTATATTTCAGAATACATGGTCCATACTATTAAAAAAACATAAAATTGATATAAAATTCACACTGTAAACAAATTAAAATAATACTATCAATATTATTCCAATAATATTAATTACGAACTTAGTAATGTTGCCTACACACCTAGAGTAAAACTATCACTGATTCCGACTACCATAATCATTAAATCAGTCAGATACATTCTTCTTTTCACCCCAGGTGAAACTTAAAAATAATGTCCAAAATACATTTCCAAGCAATAACAATGAAGATACCTATCTATATTGACAGTTATTTAAATCACTAGAGCAGACGACACCTCTTATCTTCATGGCAACCCTGACTTATTTCCATTCGCTGTACTCGTAAAAAAAAACGACAGTCATCAAGTTTTACAACCGAATAATTATGTTATTTACAGCCCATTTACTTATCGTATACATGAAAGTTTTATTCTATTTGTATGCATTAATATTATACATAGTTATTTAGATGGATTGAGAGTCAATGGGTGTTGTAGGTAGAATAGAATAGACAGGAAGATATTTAGTCAGCAACCTCCTTAACAATCAGCCGGTGGATTCTGTAAAAATCTCACCGTGAAAACTTAGGTGAAGTGAGTTTGTTTTTGCTAGGAATTGACACTATTGACAGCTCACTCCACGCTCACTTCTCCTAAGTTTTCACGGTGAGATTTTTACAGAATCGACCGGCAGAAGGCCAATATTATTCTCGTAATTAAATACGTTTAAAATCTATTATTATAGTCGCAATCTCATCTCAGCGACATCAATGTCAAAAATTTGTCGAAAATTTAGGGAAATTAGAGGTATTTTTGACAGATATTAATTTTATCAAAGGAAAAGCTTAGAATTTTTGACAGTTCTTCTACATAAAAACTGTCAGACGTCAATTTTATTCCACAAATAAAAATTTTCTGTCGATTGAAAAATCAGCCCTAAGACTGATTAGAATCCTGCCAGGTCAGCGGGACCCTGCCGGATCAGCGGGATTGTCCGAAAGGGTTACCAGGGCCGGCCCGGAACATAAAGGGCTAAGGAAGGAACACGGGTGGGTTTTAGTCAGTAAGAGTCTGACACTCCCTTCCGCTCCACCCAGAGCGGGAGGGATCATTTGATGATTTCCCATCCTGAAAAAAAAAGACTGATTAGAATGCGAACATTCCTAAAAATGCGCTTGCCCCTCAGGTTCCATAGTTATACGAGCATTTTCTTGGTATAGGAAAGGTACTTATTTATCAGCGGACTATCATGGCTACAAATAAAAGGTGAACAGCTCCACTAACGAAAATATTGGCATTTTCAGACAAGCAGACTAATACTGCATTTACACATGAAATAGTTTTACAATCTACACGAGTACGCATTAAATACTCAAATTCCCAGCTTCAAAGGATTCCCAACATATTAACAGAATTGGGTGGGAAATTAAAATGATTCGAAAGGGGTAATTACAATTTTTTTCTCACCGTCATCTCCCGAACTAGAAAAACGAGCTTGTCCACCCCTAATCTATAAATAAAACCTGTTGAAGGATTTTATAATAGTTATTTTATAACAGGGGAGACCTACAATAGTACAACAGCTGGGAGCATTCATTCATTCACTCAGTGGGAAAGGTTGTGACCCCTGTACTGTTACGACCCGTGGCACATTTTGCACAGTTCAAAGGGTAGAAAGAAAGATAATAATACATTATTACATTGTTAGTTCTCTTTGTATGGTTTCGTTTTATTTTGTGTATTGAGTCTTTATTACGATTCTTATTTGTGGCTTAGTAATAACAGCCGCACGGGTCAGTCGATCAGGCTACGCTTGCCGCGGTTGATCCGTGGATGGGTGAGTATCTTTTCATACCAAGACGACGACGACGACGACGTTTGGCTCCCAAACTGGAACGGGCCGGGGCCGCCTTCAAGCGGCTCCTGCCCAACCTGAGGGGGCCAAACGCCTCCTGCCGGAGGCTTTACGCGGGGGTCGTGCAGTCCATGGCCCTATACGGGGCCCCGGTGTCGGCGCGTTCACTGCGGCGGCGAGCCGCCCATTATTTGAACGCGCCCCAGAAGGTGGTAGCCGTTAGGCTGATCCGGGCGTACCGCACGATCTCGGGCGAGGCGGCAAGCCTCCTTCAAGCTGCTATAAATTTTTCAGCAGCCCGTGGCTAAATAATAATCACCGCACAGGTCGATCGATCAGGTTAAGCTACGTTGCCGCGGTTGGTCTGTGGATGGGTGACCATCTTTACATACCGAGACCCCTCCGTGCCTCGGAAAGCACGTTAAGCCGTTGGTCCCGGCTGTCATTCGTGGATCTTTGACAGTCGGTACGGGTAGTCAGAAGCCCGAAAGTCTGACAACCAGTCTTACCAAGGGGTATCGTATTACCCAGTATACTGGGTTGTGGAGGTCAGATAGGCAGTCGCTCTATGTAAAATACTGGTATTCAGCTGCATCCGGTTAGACTGGAAGCCGACCCCAACATAGTTGGGAAAAGGCTAGGCAGATGATGAGCTGGTATAAATTTTTCTCTAATATGGACACTATAATAACGTTTATAATAATAATGAAAGCCCGAAGAATTGCCAAACTTAAGTGGCAGTGGGCAGGGCACATTGCTCGCAGAAGAGATGGCTGATGGGGCCGAAAGGTTCTGGAGTGGCGACCGCGTACCGGAAGACGTAGCGTTGGAAGGCCTCCCTCAAGGTGGTCCGACGACCTTGTGAAGGCCGCAGGAACCCGTTGGATGCGAGAAGCACAGAACCGGTCGAAGTGGAGGTGTTTGGGGGAGGCCTATGTCCAGCAGTGGACGTCTTTCGACTGAAATGATGATGATGATGAATAATAATGAAAAAAGCCCTACAGCATGCAATTACCTGTGTATGTAGTACCTATTTCCTTAATTTATCTAAATGTTACCTATATACATACATAATCAGCCAGTCCACTCATTAGTAATAAGTAATAATAACCCACATTATTACCTACTTGAGTTCAGAGAGCAATGAAAACAAAACATTGCCCTTGCAAAACATTATAAACGCTGAAATAGGAAAATTTACTTTACTTTGCTTATTACACTTTACACACGATAAAAATTAAATAGGTAAGAAAATATGGAATAACCTGACAGTGATTTCATTTTATATTCAGTTTAAAATAAGAAATGAAAATAAAATAAAAATGGTACGCATGGAGGAATATTCATAAAAACACCTACCGTCAGTAGAATCCTGAGCGCAGCGAAGGATTCAAAGTACGTCACTCGAGCATTGATATATTTTATATATCAATGCACTCGAGCTTAAAATAGTGGTGCTCCCGAGGTCGACACTCTACTTTTTATCACCCTCTATGAAAAAATAAGTAGGTAAGTACAACTTATGAATAAGAATAGTAGGTTTATTTATTTAAATACAATTTTGAGTAAACAATTACGAATGAAGACAGAATGCTTTTCGCGCGTTTTTTATTTTTTTCACAAACTTTTATTTTATTTGGCTCGCGCGCGTTGTATTTTATCACAGTCTGTTACTTGATAGCAGTTCATACAATGTTCGTGATTGAACATTTTAGTGATTGGAACTTTTACTAACAATACCCCGTTCCAAATTCAAATCACTTTTAATCCCTAGGGATTAAAAAGCTATTTTATGTCCCTGTTTACGAAGAAAACAATAGCTCTTTTTGATGCGATAAAAAATCATTTATCAATCAACTTGCATCAACAAAAATAAATATTCCGATGAACAAACTTTCGCCTTTACTTATGGGTACTAATTGGGAAAAAATAACTGATTATGATCTTCGACCAACTGTGCAAATAAACCTTAAGTCATCATCATCATGATACCGCCATCGATATTCGGTATCAGAGCTTATCAACGATCTTAATTAGCTCTTTAATTGCAATCCTTTTAATACACGAACTTTTTCTTAACATAAGTTACAATCGGCATTATTTCCGAATGTCAATTATTTCCAATTAATATTACTTTAAACAAAAATATTATTATAAAAAATAAAGAATGTTTCGCAATAAAATAAAATGCGTTTTCTTGTACCATCATCCCGTTATCCGTTATTTAAAATAATTATAATAATCTTCAAAAGGTTTTTGTCATAAAATTTTGAGTTGCATTTAAATGGTATATTTCAGAAATAAATTGGTTCTGTTCGCTAATTTCTTTGTTAATTATTTGGTATTAAAATTCTCGTAAAATGGTCGATGAAGCCTGATGTCCGTTTATCCTGTACTTAAGGTGATGTTGCGTCTGCGTTTAAAATGATAACCAGAGTTTAGCCACGGTTGTAATGAGAAATACCATTATTACTTGCAGCTTAGTATTTAATTTTAGTTGTGTCTAAGAATTTGCGTAAATTAATAAGTATCTTGAAAAAAAATATTGTTTTTATTTTTTATTTTTAGAATTTGCTTTATTGTACAGACGCCAGCACATCAAGCTACTACAATCTGTCAAATTTCTTTAATAGATTTTCAACTTTATCGCTAAAGCATAAGGTTCAAAGTTGATTGGGAAATTTTGCCAGTTCCGGGTAGGTTGACGTGCTGGCGTCTGTACACCAATATTTTACAAAGCTCATTTACAATCAGCACCCTATTTGCGGAACACACTATTACTACTGTCAATTTGAATAATTTTGAAGCATATTTCTAAACCATTGCTCCATATGTTCGAAAAATGTGTCTGCTCCACAATGCAAATAACGCAATGAATGTTGCTGTACTGTCAAAATGAAATACATCGCTACGGATAGTGTGTTATGCAATTACCCTGCAGGGTACAAACAAAGGCGGTCTTATCGCTAATAACGGTATCTAACAGACAACCTTTGAATGGACGGGGACAAAATAAATTAACTACGGTGTTAGTCCGTGGTGTACTGCAATTCACAACCTTAGAAACTAAATGGATTTGGTTGGATCATTTAGCTCCCTTCAAAATGGTTGAGCTGAATGGTGCTGACCTATGCGTCATGTTCGTGAACGGACGCCGTTGGTTGGGGCTGGTCATCACTTCGCTGCCTCGGCTTTTTTTAATTATTTTAATTTTGAATTGTTATTTCTTACTATTTGCTGTACTCTGGACGTTTTTAACGCATATGTCTTTTTTACATCGTTTTCACATATACGAGAATTATAAATTCAACATTAATGATGTAATTAATATTTTTGTAAAAATATAAGTAATTTAAAAGAGTGTCCATGGAATTTCTTGCCCGTTCTTCTCCATAGGTACCTAGCGCTTTGGAATGGGCAACTAGCTTCATATTTACTGACTGACCGACTTCTTGACAATTCAAAAGTGCCTGTAAATGTTTTAATTGAAATAAATGCTTTGAGTTTGAGTTTAAATCACGGGGGGTCACCAAGACACCGTTCTTCTCTATCACGTATTCTATGAAAAATCGAAAACTACGTGTCAAGCAATAGTTCAGAATACGTGACATTTGCTAAGGACGAGGGATGTCCATTTAGTTCGCGCTTCACAAAGACGGCCAGCGAAAAGCGGTTAAGAATGATGAATCGGTGCTATTCTGTTCGCGATTCGTTCCGATTCGACGGTGCTTACAAAAGTGCGACACCTAAGGTAAACAGGGGTTGTAAACCTGTTGTAGGGGTGGTTTTGAATTACAGTGGTGGTCTAAAACAAGGTGTTAGTAGTTAAGACAAATATCAGACACTAAAGTAGGTATAGATTTTATTCTGTGTAATACCTCTTTTATGACATAGTTTCTGTGTATGTAGGTAATTCATTATGAATTGGTTTTCTAGTAAATTGAAATAGAATAGAATAGAATACTCTTTAAAAATCTCTCACAACCATCCCCCTCTTCCTCCCCCTCTCTCTTCTCTTTAAATCTCTCTCTCTCTCTCTCGCTCTCTCTCTCTCTCTCTCTCTCTCACTTTCTTTGGAATACTTCATGAAAACTTTAAATAACAGCTTGGTTCATCTTTAATTCCAATCAATCCCATTTAATAAAATAACACTAAACCTACCTACCTCTCAGAATACGAGAAAGACACTTTCTAATTTCAGTCCCAATCTGTCAAAAACACCTCCAATTTCCCTACATTTTGGCAAGTTTTTGATATTGATTGTCGCTTTATGCGCTGGAGTTTTATGATTACGGGAATTTCAAAAAGCAACAACACAACGCTACGAAAAAGGTTGACAACTCCGACAAACACCGTCAAATGTTTTACAGCACGCAGGATACAGTAATAGAACACCGTGAAATCGCGTGCGGAACGAATCGCTTGAAAATTTCGGTTTTTCGGTTATTTCTTAGAGATTTGTACGGGCTTTCTTCGTCAATTCGTTACACTGAACGGGTGTCAGTATTACAAACACATGTCCTTTGATTCAGGGGTTGAAAGCTATTGAGGGATGTGACACGGCTTTTAGATTTTCGCGCGATTTCACGGTTTTCTAGCCGTTACATTGATATTGACTTACCTTCCGTCACAGCTGCTCGTTCTGAATATAAAAGTTGGCAGTTTTACAGAATTCTGTAATCCTTATAATAGAGGTAGGTCATTACTCATGTTAAGTATGTAAGTATGTATGTCACATGTCCCATAAAATTGCATTGGTACCTATGGCATTGTGTTTTCTTTGTCGTAGAATTTTCTTGGCTTATTTCTAGGATAATTTAAAGAAACTACACAAATTATATTTCAAGGAACGAGTCCGTTTCATTCACATAAGCAAGGCTTTATCGGTTTTACCTACTGCAGTCAAATTTCAAATATTAGTATCTATACGATTTAACAATAGGCTCAGTAACTGATAACCAGCCTATGATCTTTCTACTGCTGGGACACAAGCCTCCTCTCAGTGAGAAGAAGTGGGCCGTAATCCACCACACGAGCCCAGTGTGGTTTGGTAGATGTCACATGTCTTCAAATTTTTGGCTCTAGGATATGCCGGTTAGGCTTCGCCGTTTTGAGAGCAGTGCTGATGAAATTATTTACACTAAAGTAAAGCGCATTCGAACTGGATTCGAACCCACGACCTATGACTCGGTAAGTCGGCCTTTACCACTGAGCCACCACTGCCCACTCCCACACTCAGTTACTCACACGAAAATATTATTTTATTTTATTTTTTATTGAGAGGAACAGCAAACAGTTACATTATAAGAACTTACAACTAGTTTAACAAAATAGCAATTTGGTTATAAAGTAACCCACAACGCTGTCCACAACTAGGCATAGAAGTTTAAGAAAAAAAAAGAGCTAATCGCTAGGAACATTAATTGCAGTACGTGTGGTGTGTAGATTTCAGGCCAAAATTATTATACTGGCAGATCACTGTAAGTGTTGGCAACGTTCTAAGCTTTTATTGACCATATTTTTACATTAGATTCCTACCTTCAGCATCTTAGTAGGTAACGAGCACTTACAAGCTTATCTCTAAGTCGTTAGTTTAGTAGTTCAGTCTAAGTATCTATTATGTTCATAAACGCAGGTCAAGTACCACAGATAAGCTGCATAAGGATCCAATGAATATTTGTGACATAGTTACATAGTTACCACTTATAGGATTACACGTCTTTGTCGGATTTTATACAGATAGACATGAGGCCTGCCTCTCAGCAGTAAGAACATTACACGCTGATTATGCTAAGGGGAATAAGGACGATAATATCTGAGTCACTTTTCCTTTTAAAGTTCATGTAGCATATGAGTTTGTTATCTGACAAAACCACAGTAAACCTCGGTCATCCTTCGAGTTTGTCTAGAAAGACCGACCTCATCTAGTTTCAAAATCCGATGTCGCAAAATCTCCTAAAGATCGGTAACAATAGAAAAAGTTATTGTGTCTCATTAGTGACGTAGCGTTGGAAGGCCTCCCACAAGGTGGTCCGACGACCTTGTGAAGGCCGCAGGAACCCGTTGGATGCGAGAAGCACAGAACCGGTCGAAGTGGAGGTGCTTGGAGGAGGCCTATGTCCAGCAGTGGACGTCTTTCGGCTGAAATGATGCTGATGATGAGTTGATGATGATGATGAGAGATGACAGTTGAGCTCCTACCATTGTTTCTTATTGTGTCGTATATAAGTGTTTTCTAAAAATCAATTCACAGAAGAAAACTGTGATTTGTCATCAAAAATTATTGCAGGTTAATAATACACACCTTAACACAGGTTTCCATAACCTAGCTAGGAGAGCAGTGCCCACCCACACGTTTTCAGAAATGGTACTTATTTTGTAAAACTGTATTTTTAACGTGTTATGCAATTCTTTGTTTTGAGTAAATAAATAATGAGTCTGTGGTCAACTGGACCCACTCGAAATGGACCCACGGGATCACTCAACCCAATCACATTTTGAATAGGTCGACTGAACCCACTGCCCAATATCATCAATAGTACAGTCACGGAGTAAAGCCGAATCTTTTAGTTTTATTTCTATATGACAGTGTAAGTATATTTTTATTTTTAGTGGGTTAAGTAGCCTCCATGAATGGCGAATATAATTGTGCGTCCGGCACACCATAAGCGGGGCAGTCAGCCCTGCTACCAACCTGCTGACTGGCTATTATTTTTACCATGACATGACTTTCCTTGTTTGGCCAATGCCAAGAAAAAAAATCATTATTAACATAAAATATTACTAATGTTCAATTATTTATCATAAGTCTGTTTCCTGCTTCATCGTTATATCAGCCGAAGAACGTCCTGGACGCAGATAGACCTCTAGTACAAAATCTATGTTTGCTGTCAATAAAACTACATACAATAATTATAATACATATGTGTATTTCATACTTTAACAGTATACACCCTATTAGAAATCTCCACAAGTATCACACTAACATTATAAAGGCGAAAGTTTGTGAGTGTGTTTGTATATTTGTTGTTCCCACAAGATCGACACTTATGCGAGTGAAACCGCGGAGCGCAGCTAGTGCGTCATAAAGAAAGCTCCATTACATAAGGCCGACTAAGCTCAGATAAGCCGCATAAGGATCAAATGTTCATGTGTGGTACACGGCAGTTATTTGTGACCTCTGTCTGTACCATACGTAGATGAGGTAGGTGTCAGATCCTACAAAACAGCTATCTCGTTTTTGAAAAGCAACCGCTAAAAGCAGGTAAATCGGGGCCATTACAACTGAGCCACCACTGCTCCCAACGGCGCGCGGCGCTTTACTTTATGCAAATAATTTTATCAGCACTGCTCTCCAAACGGTGAAGGAAAACATCGTGAGGAAACCGGCATATCCTAGAACCAATAGTTCGAAAACATGTGACGTTTACCAACCCGCACTGGGCCCGCGTGTTAGATTAAAGCCCACTCCCTCTCGAAGAGAACAGGCCTGTATACCAACAGTGGGAACATGATAGGCTAATCATGCTTATTCTACTAATATTATAAATGTGAAAGTTTGTGAAGATGTTTGAATGTTTGTTACTCCATCACGTACAGTACCCGGCGATAAATATTGCACATCGACCTTTGGAAAGAGACAATCGGCTAATTTCGGCTTCGTAGAGCGTTATCTCTGTCGCACGAAATACAAACAGTCCGGTATCTATTAGGAGCTATTAAAACAAGTATAATTTGCTTCGTTTGATAATTATTTTTATTCTTGGTATAAAATACAAAAAAGGTAAAGGTCGATGTGCAATAGTTATCGCCGGGTACTGTAAACCGTTGGACAGATTAGGATGAAAATTAGCACATTTCCTGGATTAACACATAGGATACTTTTTATCCCGATATTTCCACGGGATCGAAACTTACACGGGTGAAACCGCGGGGCGCTGCTAGTATTCCATATAGGTACACAACTAACGGCGTCGCCGCGTCGTTTGATCAATCATAAAGTTAAGTTATAAGCAAAAATAATCTGTTTTAAACCCTAGGGTTTAAAACAGATTATTGATACTGCTAGCAGTATGTGCATTAGAAATCCCGTCATAAACAAACCTCCACCTATTAAATAAGGCCATCTTTGCAGAGATAAGCCGCATAAGGATCAAATGTTCATGTGTGGTACACGGCACACTGTTCGTGACCACTGTGTGAAGATCGCCGCCTCTTTGTCGGCGCGTTTCTGTCGTTCGACTGAGATAGTCAGTTATTTAGAGCGGTATTGTATGGTTGACAAAAAAGTGAGCTTATGTTGATATGGATTGAAGAAAAAAAAGTATATCTGTGTTTTGATTTTCATATTATGGTAAGAAACATTGAAAAGGTATGGGTATATCTATCTATCTATACAAATAAAACAAAGTCGGGTTTGATCTTTGATTTGTTCGATTTGTCTCCGCCCCGAATAGCAGAATAACTATTACAACGTGGGAAAAATTCACGAAAAAAAAAATGAAGACACCTAATAAATTTTCTCATACATTCGTTTTCATTCATTCGGCGGTACGTAGTTCGCCGGGTCAACTAGTAGTTAACTAAAGACACAAAACACATATTTTTAGAAGCAGCGACAGATTTGGTCACTGGTCTGGACTCCTAAAACTACATAATATGGTTAATGTAATACCAAAAGTATTTTAATTAACACACTATGAAATTGTAAAATAATGAATTAAGCAAGAAAAGGTAGAATAGAATAAGTTGATATAATTTTTCAGTTTTCATGAATAAAGTTGCACTGATAAACCTAGTTTGTAACTTTACAGCCGCATAAGAATCAAATTTTATGAGTGTCACAAAGTCACAATTGGTACAGACGCCAGCAGCACATCAAGCTACTACAATCTGTAAAATTTCTTTAACAGATTTTCAACTTTATTGCTAAAGTATAAGGTTCAAAGTTGATTGGGAAAATTTGACAGTTTCGGGTGTTTTGGACCACTGAGAATGCCAGATTTTCCTGTGGTACAAGAAACCTGAAAATTATCCTTTAATATTCTATTTAGTTCTCCTTATAAAAAAAAAAAGGTCAGGGAGCAGTGGCGTCCCAATCATCATTGGGACACCACTGCTCCCTGACTTTTTCAACTTACGATGTAGGTCGTGAGTTCGAACCCTGGCCTATTTTACTTTGTGTAATTAATTTAATCACCACTGCTCTCAAAACGGTGAAGGAAAACATCGTGAGGAAACTGACATGTCCTAGAATAATTAAGACATGTAACATCAACCAACCCGCACTGGGCCCGCGTAGTAGATTATGGCCCACTCCCTCTCACAGGGAGGAGGCCTGTGTTTCAACATTGGGAACATTATATACTGACTATACTTATGCTTAAGTATTGTTAGCAACGTTACATCTATGAAAATGTTAATATTTTTTCGGCATGAAAAGGGTTTTTGGTAAATCTGTCTTCACCCACTCCTTCTCACAGAGAGGACGCCTGTGTCCGAGTATCGGGAACATTATAGCCTGGTTATGCACAAAAAAGTCAAAGTGATACATAGGTATATAACTTGGAAATATTCCATAACCAAAACTATAAATCTGTTTTGTAACTTTACAGCTCATGTAAATATATTTTGCAACGGTATTATCAATGAATTATAAACCTTATTTGCTACCACTACTGAACAAGGACGCAACTAATACCTTCACGTCATCACATCAACTGCATCAAAATGAGACCAAACACCCGTTCAGAATCACAAAGCTGTGAAGACCAATAATACCGACATCACCACTTGGCTTGTTAAAATTCACGGCCGCACACAATTCCGTTAGAAACAGCCTCATCTAAAACAAACAAGTCTTGCGTGAAATTCAGATAATGTTGTTGGTAAAACTGTTGATATGCCAACTTTCTCCTACATTTCCAGAACTCACCATCCATCCGATATCGTCTCTATTTCAAAACGGTAAAGATCAAGATGTCCCAAATTTGAGTTAAGCAACTGTATCGATAACATGGTTTTAACAGTTCACGCTTCAATATATCCAACAAGGGAAGCCAGTCGAAGTGCCGTATTTAACAAGTCCTCAAGGTTTTTGAGGGTGCTGAATGGCTAGTTCACGGGTCTTAGGTTTGTTAAGAAATAACTCAAATAACGCTAATATTGATTCATGGTCAGGGCGTGAATTTGGCTAAAAAAACCGGTGGTTATAGGAATAATTCCGTCAATACAGCTTTTACTTTGTTTAAGGACAATGGAGATTAGATAACACTGGACAGAGATATGCTATTAATATAATAAGGTTCTCCAACAGGCAGGCTACGTAGACCAGTGTCTACGTAGCCTAACAGATAATCTCCGAAATTCTGCTTACACCAATGTGTATGCAGAATTTCGGAGATTATCTGTTTCCTTGCTACCCCTAAGAAAAAATGGTTTTTTATATTTTATTCAGTACTTGATGCTAGTGTGGTGATTCTGATTAGCACTCTAAGGATAAGCAAACACCACAAAAAACAATTGCGAAGAATAATTATCAATCTGTGAACAATACCAATATACTATACTAGAGTCCGCGTACTGCGGTAAAAAATGCTTAAAAACTATCTCGAAAAATGATTTGCATATGCATTTTTAACGCAAGAACATATGATAAAAAAATCGCATCGCATTACGCGCTTAGCCTTAGTGCGGTTTCAAGAGCCCTCAATACCTCTCAATAATTTCTCTCGTTCAATACCTCTAGTCACAAGTTGCAATCAGCTTAACTTCCTTCCGGGTTAAAGGACAGGAAGTAAAAATTAACAACAAAAACCGGACTGCAATCTTACATCCATTAGTTCAAGTGCCAAAAGCCCTTAAAAATAACCAAAAACCATTAACACTTCAAACAATTGAAGCAAAACAAAAAAGCGTCACTTCCATCACAAGCCAGCTATCACAAGTGGTTCCCACTGTGTAGACAATGGACTGCCATTGACACGAAACTCGCATTAGTGGTGAAGATGCTTGTTTTTCGCAGAGCACTGGTGTACAGGAAGCTATTACTGAACGCAGATAATTAGGTGCGTTGGGTAACACTTAGGCGCTTCCGATTCGCATGTAGGGTGACTTTAAATTGCGAAAAATAAACTAATGTTTGTGGGAAACTTGAACTATAAGATTCATTGTGCTGTTTTAGTGGGTAATATTTACTTAATAAGAATTTAACAAAATAAAATAATAATATTAATTATGTTAGACAGATTCTTAGGCGTTAGTAATAAATATTTAGTTTATGTACAGACGCCAGCACATCAAGCTACTACAATCTGTCAAATTTCTTTAATAGATTTTTAACTCTATCGCTAAAGCATAAGGTTCAAAATTGATTGGGAAAATTTGACAGTTTTGGGTAGCTTGGTGTGCTGGCGTCTGTACGTACACAAACCGTTTTGTAGGAAAACTACATGAAAATGTTTAATGAAGAAAAAAGCAGTGGTGGCCCAGTGGTAACGGCCGTGACTTACGAGTTGTAGGTCGTAGGTTCGAACCCAGACAGGCGCTTTACTTTGTGTAAATTATTGCATCACCACTGCTCTCAAATCGGTGAAGGAAAACATTGTGAGCAAACCGGTATGTCCTAGAACCAAAAATTGGAAGACATGTGACATCTACCAACCCGCACTGGGCCCGCGTGGTGGATTATAGCCCACTCCCTCTCGAAGAGGGAGGCCTGTGTCCCAGCAGTAGACACAATATATAGGCTGATTATGAATAGAAAAATAACACAGAAAAGAAAATATAGAGAAAACTAGAATCTTTATCTATAATCTCAAATCAAGCTCAAATCTAACCAAAATCCTGGCCACACGACAAAACAGCAGGCCAGGCGCCTAAGCCGCAATATTTGACGCAATCAACGAAAGGAAATGTGGCGACAACACAGTGCCATTAGCCCAATACACAAATAGTCCACAAATCAGAAACACGTGTCACAAAACAGCCCATAAAAACACAAACCTACGAATTCCAAGGTTCTTCTTCCTTTTTGTAACTTTCGCGGTCTTTTTTGTAACTTTCGCATAATTTTTTGTTACTCACCGATATTTTTAGGGTTCCGTACCTCAAAAGGAAAAAACGGAACCCTTATAGGATCACTTTGTTGTCCGTCTGTCCGTCCGTCCGTCTGTCAAGACCCTTTTTCTCAGGAACGCGTGGAGGTATGAAGCTGAAATTTATATCAATTACTCAGGTCTACTGTCCCTTGAAGCTGTGAAAAAATCAAACTTCTAAGCCAACGCAATCAAAAGATACAGCCGTTTATGCCGCAAATTTTCGACACTTGCAAGGGAATCAAAACCTACAGGGTGCTTCCCGTGAACTCAGAATCTTGAAATTTGGTACGAAGCAACGTCTTATAGCATAGATAAAGGAAAAATTACGAAAACCATAAATTTTTAGTTACATCACATAATATATTTTTTTTTAATAATTTTAAACTTACTACCCATTTCCTCATAAACGCGTAGAGGTATTAAATTGAAATTCATACCAAATACTCAGGTCTATAATACCTTTAAGCTGTAACAAAATCAAACTTCTATGTCAACGCAATCAAAAGAAACAGCAATTTAAGCTGCATATTTTGAAACTCGCAAGTACTCGCAAGGGAATCAAAACCTAAAGGGTACTTCCAGTCGACCTAGAATCTTGAAATTTGGCATGAAGCAACGTTTTATAGCACACATAAAGGAAAAATTCCGAAAACCTTAAATTCCCAATCAACTTTGAACCTTATGCGTTGGCGATAAAGTTGAAAATCTATTAAAGAAATTTGGCATATTGTAGTATGTTGATGTGCTGGCGTCTGTACTTGAAATTTTCACATAGTTATGACTCGATTGTCGTAATGAACGAACTTTGTAAACCTTGCAGGTTTGTACGGAACCCTCGGTGCGCGAGTCCGACTCGCACTTGTTTTAATAGTAACAAGTGGTATTTTTATCTGCACGTGTGTGTAACGGCTGTAATTTCGTGCGGTTTTAAATTACTCCGCATTCCATTTTTTTACCGGAAACTGCGGATCTTTGTGTGTTCACGAAAACTGGCGAAATTTTTGACGAAGACTGTTAATGTCGTTATTACAGTTTTTTGAAAAGTTGAGCCGGTTTATGATGTTGCACGTGTATTCCGTTATTTCACTTATTTCTGAAGATTTTTGATTTCTTTTCAATGTACTATATTACCTTTTATCTCTACATGTTTTACAGTCTGTCTATGAATCCTGAAATTCAAAGTCTGGTAATATATGTATCATGAGGAAACTGGCATATCCTAGAACCAAATATTCGAAGACATGTAATATCTACCAACGCAACGCACTGGGCCCGCGTGGTGGATTACGGTCACTCCCTCTCGAAAAGAGGAGGCCTGTGTTCCAGCAGTGGGTACATTATGGGCTAATTATGTAATGTATGCATACTACACGAGTTATGAAGATTTAAATGTTACTAATTAAATCACCTAAAGCTAAAAATAAATTATATCTCCCTTAGAAACTTGCTTTCTAAGGGAGATATAATCTATTTTATATAATAAAATGATTTTCATTATCTAGAATCATATTAATTTAGCTTTTAATTATATATTTGTGATTGAGTAATCAGTTCATCAGGTAATTCGTTGGGCAAGATTCGGTTATTAAAGATCACGTTATCACCGCATGGTTTGATTGGCATGTAATTTGAAGATAGTACATAAAAGGCAGGTGCAAACGTTACCTATAACTGAGACGTCCAATAAAAACCGTGGCTACTTATCTTCAACAAAACGTGTCCGTTCTAAAAGATAGATTTATACAAAAAAATCGCCAAAGAAACCCCAAAAACTCACGTATACTGCAAACGGTTTTTTCTCAAAAAACTATTTTATCTAAGATTCGGTAACTTAATACTTACAGACTGACCGAAAAAATAAAAAAATGTATAAAAAGTTTAATTGTTCTCGCAAAAATTTGGTCGAAATCCTGGCCCCGGGCACAGGAAATGACGGGGCGGCAAAAAGCTCAATAGAAGCCTTCGAAATGTCTTCGATTTGATGGATCGCCGTAACACAATCATTTTACGAGAGAACTTAGAAGAGCCTTAAAGTGCCCCTTAAAAATCAAGAGATATTCTTCACTTTTATTGATGCTGTAAGCTTGTATCTTACTGTGCCAACCACATCCTAAAATAAACTCTATGGTGCCTCCCTAAAGCCCAAAATACAAAGTATAAACACCGTCACTAACATCATTTTACTGCGACAACTTTTCACAAGTGCGAAAATTTTTACCAATGAATTTTACACCCTATCTCCTCATATACAAAGTTGAATCTTCTTTATAACCTTGAGACATTATTATGCTAGTACAGTTAAAGTAACAAAGCATTTTGAACACGTGTTAGATGGCCACTAGAAGGCATTGGAGCTTGTTTGCGTGTATCCAACAGATAATGGGGAGTCGTTATCGCAAGTAGGACGGGTGCTACTAACAATAGAAGTGACCTATGGATAAATTGTTTGTTATAATAGCTGGGTTTTGTATTTAAACTGAGGAGAATTGAAGTGTGTAATTGTTTTTGAAGATAGCACAGCCTTAATCAAGAGGCCCATAATTTAATTATTGAAATCTTTGTTTAGCCTATCATTAAGAATTTTTCAGCATGAGGAAAGCCAGTAAAGAACTGAAAATATTGGCTTTTTTACACATTATACTGTTTACCAGTAATGGATGAGGAAATTGAGTATACAGCTACTGATAAATACCTCTAATATGGTGATAACCTAACGCACATGGGTATCAACAAAATGACATGACCTCACAGTGACAATACATGCAACACAATAAAAGTGATACATAATACGTGTATAGGTGCCTATTATATCATCAAAACCTTAGCACACTACTGCCACAAAAACGGTAACCATAAACTTATTCTTTAATCTTTAAAAACTTTTGAAGACTGCACAAAAAGGATCTAAAAAGTGGGCGTAACTTTTACTGTCATTTCTGCGCTAGCACATAATAGGTGAGGGCCTTAGCTCGCGCCGGCCTATTATCTTCCAACAAAAAATATAGCCCGCCTCATACAATTCAAAAATTCGAAACGAAGCGTAGCCTTTGCGAATCTGGGCAATAAATTCCTATTGATTGAATTTCGGACCCATGCTGAGTATAGGGGCTCATTATAGTCCCAATAATTTTCGTAATTTTTTATTGGATATTATTTTTTATGTTTAATTTTATTATGTCTAACGACCTCTTGGCGACTGTCTTTTTTTTTCAAGTTGAGCGCGTTGAAGTCTTTTGTATTAGCGGTTTTTGGTTGCAACTGTTTGTAAACAATTTCTAGTTTGAAGTCGCTATGTTTGTAGAAATTCGACCACTTAAAATATCTTACAATATTTAAGAATATGACTAATCAGTGATTCTGTTCGGATTCAAGAGCATATTATGCGGTAGCCGTGTTTCGTTTTGTTTTCGTTGAAATTCGGAAGAGCTGGCCATGAATTAGGGAGTGGCAAGACCACCAATTTTCTCACACGATGGTAATTTATTAAAGATAATAATAATGTAGGAAATAAATGTTCTCTCGCTTTTCTGTTATTGAACACATCGACCGTAAAGTAAACCTCTCAGAACTGCGCTCGAGCAAATCTCTTCATATTTACGTTTCTCCAACAAATTGTCAATTTGCTGAAGGTTAGCAAACAACTATTTTACTTATTGCTGGGTTGCATGATTAAATTATTATTCATGATTAAATTATTAAGAATGAGGAATGAGATATGAATATTTTATGATAATATTGTAATTAATTTTAAAAGTTTTGGGAAATAAAAGGCTTAAATAAAAAAATAAATAATAATAACAATGGCGGGTTATATTTTACTAACTGTCTTTCATAAGCGACTTTAATAATAGTAGCTCAGTGGTCCCGACTTATGAGCTGTATGTACAGGCGCCAGCACATCAAGTTAATACAAGCTGTCAAATTTCTTTAATAGATTTTCAACTTTATCGCTAAAGCATAAGGTTCAAAGTTAATTGGGAAAATTTGACAGTTTCGGGTAGCTTGATGTGCTGGCGTCTGTACATAGGTCGTGAGTTCAGAAACCAGGCAGGAACTTTACTTTGTGTATTTAATTTTATCACCACTGCTCTCAAAACGGTGAAGGAAAACATCGTGAGGAAATCGGCATGTCCTAGAATCAAAAATTCGAAGATATGTGTCATCCACCAACCTACACTGGGCCTGCGTGGTGGATTATGGCCCACTCCCTCTCACAGAGAGAAGGCCTGTGTCCCAGCGGTGGAAACATTGTAGACTGACTATACTTAGCAACGTTACATCTATGAAAATGTTTATAACTTTCTGGCATAAAACGGAACTACAGTACCCGGCGATAAATATTGCACATCGACCTTTGGAAAGAGACAATCGGCTAATTTCGGCTTCGTAGAGCGTTATCTCTGTCGCACGAAATACAAACAGTCCGGTATCTATTAGGAGCTGTTAAAACAATTATGATTTGCTTCTTTTGATAATTATTTTTATTCTTTGTATAAAATCGATAGGATCGAATAGGTCGATGTGCAATATTTATCGCCGGGTACTGTATATCTGTTTTCAAGTGCCAACCTAACTTCACTATTTCGTTTTAAAAATCTGTTGGGGATTTAAATAGCCGTCATTTCCTGAAGAGATGAAGCCACAAGGTGTGGTTTAGAAGCAAGGTCAACAGATGCGTGGACATGTGTCAAGAATAGTGGAAAGTTATGGGGAAACTAAGATTTTGCCAAACAGACAGCAAACGAAGTCACTTTCCCATCCATACTATCCATACTAATATTATAAATGCGAAAGTTTGTCTGTCTGTTTGTTACCTCTTCACGCTTAAACCGCTGAACCGATTTAGATGAAATTTGGTATAGAGATAGTTTAATTTAGTCCACTCTAGGCCCCTCGATCCCTAAAAAAATATTTGTTTATTTGTTTCCTGAGTCCCAGGAAAGAACATAGGATAGTTTTTATCCCGATATTCCCATGGGATAGACATTTACGCGGGTGAAACCGCGGGGCGCTGCTAGTTTAAAATATAAGTAAGAATGTATTTTGTCAGACAATAAGCAACATTCTACTATTGAAGTATTCCTATATAGTATCTTCAACAACAATAAAATCAATACACATCTCTCCTCCCTACACTCCATTAACCATTACGTAACACCACTTAAACGAGGTGTTCATTCAATCTTAAGAATCTTAGCACCGCCTCATGAATGGGTAATCGATTTCACAACAGTCACTTAGTCCAGTGAATGGCGGAAACTGACTAAAAAGGCTTCGCGGGATTCCGTGAGAACCTCATGAAATTGCTTCTTCAGTATAATTTTAAGCATGTAATCGGCGTTTCCTTGTTTTGTCCAGTTCCTATGGGTTTTATACAGAAATCATGTAAGGCTCATGTAAGTACTTTGAATTAAGTGAATGAATATTGAGTGTTAATTGGTTACGGGCACGTATTTTATTGCGATTTCTTTGTAGTTTCGCTAATATTTTAAAATGTTGGTGAACTTAACTATTGAGCTAAGGTTTTCCCGTGTGTAAACTATCCTTTGATTTTTAAGATTAACACGGTAAGGTCCACAATACAATGATAAGATGGACACTCAATCTTGAAAAGGGATTAAAAAACTCATTTCGCATTTGTAAAGGGTGTCCCAAAATTAACGCAAGATTTGAATTAAATAGAAAACACAGTTTTTAGTCTTTTGATTATTTTTTTATTGAATCATAAAGTACATAGGATAGGGTTATTTATGGAATAACACATCGGGCAAAAAGAACTGTTTTATCAACACTTTACTGCACAAAAATGGTGACAAATTCAAATCTTGCATTAATTTTGGGACACGCAAGGATAACTTAATATTTAAGAAATCCTCTTGCAACTCCGTCTTTTTTCTTAGTTTCTGTAATAGCAGAGAAAAAAAAAGAACAAATATTCAAAAGTCCAATCTCAAGGTTTGCCAACGTGCAATGGAGCGCAGTATTCTATGCGTCAAATTGACCGACCATATTCGCAACACACTGCGCTCCAGATTACTGACGTTGCTCAAAAAGAGGCTAAAGCTAAAGTGGGAATGGGCTGGCCACCTGCGCCGTATGCCCAATAAGCTGTGGGCCAAAATAACCACCACGTGGAGCCCTGACGCAGGTAGAAGGCGTCGCGACAGACCCCGTAGAAGATGGCTGGACGAGCTGGACAAAACAAACGACCAGTGGTCCACTTTAGCCCTGGATCGAAAGAGCTGGAAGTCACGGGGACAGGTCTTTGCTCAGCAGTGAGGTGATGCAAGCTAACAGTTACAGTATGTTAATAGAACTTCTATATAATAGGTTTCTTTTTGAGAAGATAAAAAAAAATGTGTCCAGCATATTTTGAGTAAACCGCATGAAAAAAAACTTCTAAACCATGTAATCGGCATTTCCTTATTATCTCCTATCCTTCATACAATAATATGTATAAGGTTGAAGTAAATTGTATAGTAAACCTCTATGAATGAGTTTAAAGTACATTCGGTATGGATTTGATTAGATACGCGCACGTTTGTGTTCTTTGTTAAAAATATTCATTGATTCCCCACTTTGTACCACTTTAGTGCTTTTGCGTTGTATTCTGTGGAAGCTATTTATCTTGCTTTTAATGTCAAGTTCACAACAGAGACATTAGATGCAGTTTAAGTACCTAATGCAGTACCGCATAGGTATGCTTGGTGTTTATTTATTTATTTAGAGTTAATTAAAACGGTAATAAACCAATTAATGTAATTAACATAGAGACAATAATTACGTTGTTTTTGTAGATCGATAGTACTGTGATTATTGTCCAAACTACATCATAACAAGGCTCTTTATGTTATAGGTGGACACAGGCCGCCTTGGCCCTCTACCACAAAACTTTACAAGTCTACAAATCTCCAATTTTTTAATTGTAGAAAATATTGCCTTACACAGAAATTACAAATATATAGACTGGCCACTACAATTTATAAATTTGCAGGGATTTTTCGTAATAATTATATAAGATTTACGACACCCGTCGACTGCAGTCGTCGATACGCATCAACTGTAGCCGTGGATACGCGTCGACTGCAGCCGTCAACACGCGTCAACTGCAGCAGTGGATACGAGTCAACTGCTGCCGTCGACATGCGTCAACTGCAGTCGTCGACACGCGTTAACTTCAGCCGTCGACACGCATCAACTGCAGCAGTGGATACGCGTCGACTGCAGCCGTCAGAGCACACGCTCGTAACTTATAACGTCGTGGAAATCTGAAATAGTCACAATAGCCAAAATCGGGATGTAGGTATGGTTTGTCTTATCCTCGCTCTTCTTTATTATATACTTAGTTAAAGATGGATTTAAAAATACCTGAACTAACTTGATTCTCGTTTGACGTATAAGGACCGAAAGCAATGTGTAACTGATACATTCCCCTTTCCTTTCTAGATCAGGATGGACAAATATGTATTAAATATGTAGACGACCACATATTTGTCAATTTATTTAAATAGCGACACATTAGCAGCTAGAATAATTTTGTAATCTGTAATAGAATTTTTCGCAGCATAATTATCTACTTGCAATATACTGGATTAGCAAGAAATTTGATGACTCCCGGTTCCTATAAGCAGATACTACTCGTAGAAATGCATCGTTTTGTCAATCGCATTAGGAGGAATTCCTAACAGGTCCTGCGAAGACGCTGAAGGAAGATTTTCTTGAAGACTTCAAAAGCCTGAAAGGGATGAGAGCTTATGGGCTATGCTAAGCTGAGAAGTTAAAAATAAAGCCTATACTTATAACTTATTAACGATTTAGTTTAACGAATCTGCCGGTTGATTCTGTAAATATCTCACCGTGAAAACTTTGGTGAATGGGTTTTCATTCCACCTGATACTAGGGATTGACAGCTCAGAGGGGGCAGGGGTCCGTGGCTGTATCATAACAGCCGCACAGGTTGATCGATCAGGTTAAGCTATGCTTGCTGCGGTTGGTCTGTGGATGGGTGACCATCTTTACATACCGAGACCCATGCGTACCTCGGAAAGCATGTTAAGCCGTTGGTCCCGGCTGCATTCGTTTGACAGTCGTTACGGGTCGTCAGAAACCCGAAAGTCTGACAACCAGTCTTACCAAGGGGTATCGTATTACCCAGTAACTGGGTTATGGAGATCATGTCATCATCATCATCATCAGTCGCTCCATGTAAAGTACTGGTATTCAGCTGCATTCGGTTAGACTGGAAGCCGACCCCAACATGTTGGGAAAAGGCTAGGCAGATGGTGATGATGGTGAAAACTTGGTGAAGTGAGCTGTCAATCCTTAGTCATCTAAGGATTGACAGCTCACTTCACCAAGTTTTCACGGTGAAAAAGTGAAAAAGGCAATTACATGATTAATTCAGTCTTTACATGATTAATTTTATTCAATAGTTAGAGCAACTAGACGTCCTTGAAAAACAGCATCACCAAAGAACTTAATCCCATCAAGATTTTGATACTTTATTTAGGCAACGAACGCATAGCATTTACACAAAAATCAGCCACTAAACTTCTTATCCACTCACCAACAAAAAAAACACTCCTACTACGAAAATAACTTCTTAAGTATTCTAAACCTTCCCATAACCTACACAAACATTTAGTAACCCGTATCTCGTTCGCCGCCATTTTGGTTCGATCACCAAACAGCGCCCGCGCACTTGTTTGCAAAGATAACACGATCCTGAGATCAGAACAAATATGTACTCATCTCTCAAGGACGACCGTGTTTGGTAATAGAACAACCAGTTTAGGTAGACCTTCAAGATTGTAGTTGTTGGTTGGAAACGGTAAGTGTTTGTGGGTCTTGATAGACTGGCGAGGTAAGATATTTTTGTGATTAGAAAAATATGGAGGATAGGCACGCGAATTAGGTTTCAAGTGTTCTGATAACAGAGGAAAGGAGTTTGTCAAATTTTTGACAGCTCATTTGGAACTGATTTTGGGCATCGTATTACCCAATCACTGGGTTGTGGAGGTCAGATAGGCAGTCGCTCCATGTAAAATACTGGTTTTCAGCTGCATCCGGTTAGACTGGAAGCCATCTGGAAGTCGACCCCAACATAGTTGGGAAAAGGCTAGGCAGATGATGATAATTATGGAACTGATTTTGGTGTTTGACAGGTATCGGCAAATGAGTAACTTCTCTATCTGGGTTAAGACACATAATATTATTAAGTATGTCTAGTTGTGATGAAAGAGGAGGTGACGATATTCATTATTTAGCTAGTTACCCATTCCTTTTAATTTGACTTTACAATTCGCCTATCATTTCAATTTACAATATTACATTAAGCTATTACGTAAACATAAATCC
Organism: Luperina testacea; assembly: GCA_927399505.1. Taxonomy (NCBI): domain Eukaryota; kingdom Metazoa; phylum Arthropoda; class Insecta; order Lepidoptera; family Noctuidae; genus Luperina; species Luperina testacea. The sequence goes on from OV656774.1 coordinate 6,246,271, forward strand.
AATCAAGATTACTTTACGAGCCCGTATCCACAGCTATTTCCCCACAACATACCGCCGCATTCAGAAACAGCACACAACACTAATTACAAAATCGGATCACTATCGCCCTCATAAGGCCGCGCCCCATAATTCAATTAGGCGACCAAACATAAATAGGGTTGTCAAATCTAAGATACCTTCTAAGGGCCCATTCATTGCGCACGTGTGCCCACAATAGCGGGTTAACCCGACAAGCGCTGCGGGTCGCCCGAAACCGAAGTGAGAAATTTCACAATAGTGTCAAAGTATTGAAGTTCGGCGTGACGGTTGAAGGATAATGTCCCAGTGTGAGGCCGTTGGTGGACTCTTGATTTGTGCTCTGATTGCCGAACGCTTTGTACGCGGTGAATCTATTTGGGGCAAAATAGGGTTTGGTGGATCTTGGCGTGTTTGGCAGTTTTGATAGTTCTTGAAAGAAATTCCTTGGAGTGTTGGACTTTTTTAATGTACCGACAATCAATTTCTTACACTTTGTCACGTTTAATAGTCGCTCCGAAATTGAACGTGTCTAAGGGAAGCCCGAGATCATCAATAATTGGCTTCAAATATAAATGTACGTTTTTACATTTAACCGAGAACTTATCTTAAATATTCAAAATTCGTGGGTAGTTTACTTAACAGCACATAGTACATATCTAAAGTACCCCAGTTTCTCACTGTTGGTCGTTACATAATCAACCATTCATTCACTTAACGTAATCAGGTACTTTAAATATTGGTCCCTTAAGACCAATATTGGGCGACAACTCTTCACTAACGGGTTAGAACTTATCTGGCGACCCGCTCTCATTACCAACCTTGTGTTAAATAAAACAGAGTTGAAAATTGATTGTTACATATGTAAATTAAGATGACATTCCTAACCTAAGTCAAGTTTTGTTTAAGTAAACCGACAGTATCTACACAGGATGCAAGGTTGTTAACAGGTTTTATCACTTCCTTCTAAGTATTCAAATGTAGTGTTCCTTCTTATTATAAACAATTATGTGCATATGTGATAAGGCTGTGTTATGTGTCGGCGCGAGTTACGAGGTAGTCACGACGACGGCTAGTATTTCTTTATGTTTTAGATAAACCCTGCTGGGTGGTTTAGTCTAGATTTATTTGCTGTGCGTTGGTTCTTCGCTTGATGTTTTTCCGGTAGTGTCGGATTGCCTTCCCATCGGATTATGAGAATGAAGGAAGAGGGAGTACACCTGTGTCTGTGCACATACTTGCGTACTATAATATCTCCCACGCCGAAGGCTAAGACTAGCCTTGAGCCGTTGAGGTCTAGAGGATTATACTTATTTAACTTTGTAACTAGCAACTATGGGATCAAAACCTCAATCATCTTGATTTTCGCAGCCTAAAAAGAGGCTCTTATTTCTTCAGTTTATTTATTTTGTACCTAGAATTTTAGTAAACTTCATCACATACCCTTTTTTTTTGTTACTAATCTAAATTTCTATGACTTACGTCCATACTAATCCATACTAATATTATAAATTCGAAAGTACCTAACTCTGTCTGTCTGTATGTCACGCCTAAACAACTGAGCGGATTTCGATAAAATTTGGCAGAGAGATAGACTGCATCACGGGGAAGGACATAGGCTAAATTAAGTTTAGGTTCTAACTGGAGAGATTTGAACCACTCTAAATAGGTACCATCAAAAGTCGGGAAGGTCTTCGTTTCATGATAACCACAAGAAGAAACAGAAAATAGTACTGAAAGTCTCTAAGACAATAAACTCAATCGCAGGTCATTTCTGGACTTCCCAAGGTACGACTTTAGGACCCAGGTGTCTATCTCACATTCAGACCAACCCCCGCCACGTGCGTTACGTCCCCATCCTAGTGACTGCCGGGCACGATTCACTAGCTACGGGGAATCAAGCCATCGGTTTGCAGTAGGTATTGTACGTTTGATTATGCTATATCAACTCCTGCAGAAATAGAAATTCTCTTTTATAGCCAGAGATCTGAGCGAAACTCATGGAGGTCTGACGTCTAAAGAATATTTTAGTCGTCAGTAAATGAAAATAAATGGCCCAATCTTGCTTTGAAATGGCCCATTTCGTCCATCCGCCAGACATTGCAGTCCCATTAAACATCAGCAACTATAAATAAAACATCTACAGCTACTCTAAAATACAGACACGTCTCAAAACAATTAATTCTAATTCACGGGCGTTCTCAAAAATAACAAAAGACGACTTAAGGAATCAAATGCTCGACATTTCGGTGCAAATCACGCTCGTGCTTCGAAACGACTTTGTTAAGAGCATCTTAAAGTAAGATGGGTAAATAGAGGACAATAAATGCTCGGTGGTCGAGCCTCCCGCGGCGAGCGTCGCGGACGTGCAAACATAGTCGCCAAAATTTTTGTTAAGGGGCTGTTTCGATGCTGCGATTTGGTCGTTAGACTACTTTGGGTGATTGAAAGAATACTATGAAAATCTGGTCAATATAAGTTGAAGACTAAAATGGCGCGAGCTTTCCTCAATAAGTACTACAGTGTAATATCGAGTAGCTAGATTTTTCAATTTGACAAATAAAATGATTGATGCAAAAACATCTTCTTGAAAAAGTTAAATTTTTATGAGAAATTTAAAGTGTGATTTCAGAAAAGACTTAAAATTGAAGTCAAAGTTAAGTAAGTATTCCTGAAATAACTTTAACTTTGTAGAAATCATAAATTGTAAGCTCCACCAGTCCACAAACATTTATTTTTTAAATGTCGTAGCATCATGCTGAGATAGGAGCCTTTTAGCCTCGTATAAGACTTTCTGTTTCATTATCCTTTTGTTACTTTTTTTTTATATAACTTGGATTTTTATTTTGCTGTATTTAGTTTAGTTTGTGATCTTCCTGCACGAGTCGCAATAAATACTTTTTCTTTCTTTCACAAACAAAAAATAAAACTCCCCAGTCGCATCAGAGAAACACCACCTTAACAGTGTCCCGTGACCATAGCCCGTGACTCACAAGAAAACGCTAACTGTCCCACCCGGAGGCATTGTTTCTTTCATTCGTAAGGCAAATATTGGTCGAGGCTTATTCAGGCCGTTTGCAAACATTGCCCTACTGGGTGGCGACTAACAAAGACTTTCGTAGAAACTGCGTGACAACACTTCAAATATAGTGATTATACACTAATTGTGGACAAACACCTGGACTTTTATACAGTTTTTAGCGTGAACGACATATTTTGTGTATTGCTTTAAATAGAGCTGTCGCGTCTAATTGATGGGTACTCATTGTGATTGTAGTTACAAGTCGCGAACATGAGGAAATTCGTGTTGTTATGTGGAAACATCTGCTGGTAAGGAGTTGGAAATTTATGATGAGGACCTCTTTGAAACCTGTTCGTTAACGTGTCAAAATATTTCTGTATATAGCTTAGCTTACCTTTGTATTGTTACATAGTCGTCATCTGTAGTACGCAGAAGTCCGGACTCCGGCTGTCCCATTTCAAAACCTAGTAAGGGACACTTTTTACAAAAATCGCTTTATTGCATAATCTTGCTTACCTAGAAGGTCTCTGCCAAATGCAAAAACACCAGCGTTTTAAACTTACATAAAAGGAGATATATTTAAGCATCGATACCTAGTAAGTGCACCATTCACTCCCTAGTGGCCATTTTAAAACCTAGTAAGTCACTTTAACCAATTCCAAACCTCTTTTACAACCATTAGCATTTTTTTACTTAACATAAATACTTTCCAAAGACTGACCAATATTACGTTTATGCGCTCTTCTGTAAAATTTCATTTTAAGTCCTTACTAGGTTTTGAAATGGGGCAGCCGAGTATTCAAGTCAAGCCAGCATGAGTTTATACAGCTGAAGCGAAACGTTTACATACCCTCAGCAGTAAGCAGCAAGCTTGATAAATAGATTGGAGTTCCCAATATGATCAGTGAAAAGTATAAGGATTACGAGATTAACCCTTCGTATCGAAAGTGGATCCACGCGAGACACAATGACTTTTTAATTGTTTCTGTAATGACGGCATTCAACCGGTTAAAGACTGATAAAATTCCCAAGATGTAGCTGCGTAGCTCTGACGACTAACTGGCTAAAATGACTATGGTGTAACCATCTAGCTCACCGACCGACGATCACCCACACCAGCTCGACGCTGTGACTTATGTAAGATAGGTTTTATCACCCCTCATGAGCAGTGGTTTCCCAGTGGTAACGGCCTCGACTTACGAGCTGTAGGTCGTGGGTTCGAACCCAGGCAGGGCTTTACTTTGTGTAAATTATTTCTTCACCACTGCTCTCAGAACGATGAAGGAAAACGTCGTGAGGAAACCGACATGTCCTAGAACCAAAATTCGAAGACATGTGACATCTACCAACCCGCACTGGGCCCACGTGGTAGATTACAGCCTACTCCTTCTCGGAAAGAGGAGGCCGCTATGTCCCAGCAATGCATATACCATTTATAACTTAAGAACGGCTAGACTGATTTTGTTGGATTTGTTTCCGCCTCAAATAGCAGAATAACTATTAAAACAGAGGAAAAATTCAATAATTCATTTCAACATTTATTGATTCTGAGGCGGTACAAGTTCGCCGGGTCAGCTGGTTATAACTATAAGCATTATTGGATAAGAAATTAATTTCTGTTATCTCATAACAGCTTCAAATAGTCAATAATTGGGTGGCCTTTTCACAGCTAAGCCGTTGTTTTGCTCTGTTCATATTTCAGAAATGCGAAAAGATAAGTGTTTATTTTACTTAAAACGAAAACCAAATAGGTATGCAAAATATAGGCACCTATTTATTTATCCAAAAGTACCCAATAACAGAAACAGAATACATACATAATATTTGTTACGTTACCTAGCACAATATAAATACAAACCTTTTGTAAATTCCACTTTTCATATTTCTACACGCTACAAAGTCTTAACAATGACAACGGTCGATCCTTTTCGGCCAATGTTTGGTTAGGTGCGTGTACATTGTCGACTCCGAAATCAATTTACGATAATTGTCATTTATTATGAAATAAATATGATGCTTTATCCTGTGCCTCATTGTGTGGAGCTACTTCCAAAAGATTTGGACTATTGATCGCATTTTATTTTGCGAAGAAATTCATTGGTGCGAAAGAATATGCGCCCGCGCGGATGGCATTTGACAATAATTATATTAAAGGAGACCATAACTTGGAAGATATTAGGCGGAACGCGAAAGGTTTTGACGGGAGCCATGTCAAAGGATGTTTTCTCAGCTTATAAGCAGATGTTGAGAATATTTGTATTGATATTAAATGAAGTGCTATTTATTACCCAGTAACTGGGTTGTGTAGGTCAGATATGCAGTCGCTCCATGTAGAATACTAGTATTCAGCTGCATCCGGTTAGATTAGAAGCCGACCCCAACATAGTTGGGAAAAGGCTAGGCAGATGATGATGATATTAAATGAAGCAAGGTCTTGAGATATGTTTGTGAATTCAATTAAGCAGATCGACATCAATTAGTTTTATAAATAAGAAAAAGCTCGGAACACAATGCAAGACTTGTAAGTCATTGTCAATTCCGTTTCAAAGATTTCCTCGTCTACAATTACCGTTTTAGTGAATGAAGATTTTCATTGAGCAATCCGTAGCTTTCCCGTTGTTAAGAGTACAAATGATTTTTTGCAGCATTAAAAATATATTATTTAAACTGTATTTTGTAATGTTACGTATCCTTCTGATATTATAAATGTGAAAGTTTGTGATGTTTGGATGTTTGTTAAACAATCACGCTTATCCTATTATTCCCATGGGATCGAAAGTAAACGGGTGAAACCGAGGGGTGCTGCTAGTCAATAATAAATACCTTAGAATAATAATAACCTATTGATAAATAATCGGAATTTATTTAACATAAAACGCCGTTCAATAGAATCGTAATTCTCTAAAAAAGAAATAAAATATCAGAAAATATAAACATTTATCACCATTTATACAATAACGACTAACGAAACGTCAAAATAATTCAGCATTAATATATTTTATTACTAATTAATTTACATCTTTAATAGCTTGAGCGCCATTTTAGCTCCATGGTTCATAAAAAGATATGTTTGAATGTGACGAAGAATGTTATCTTTTTTGAAATTGTGTGATATTTATCACTATCGGTCTCACAAACAGGATAGAATTGCTTTTTAAAGTGAATTTGTCTCGTTTTTGACTACTAAAAGGTCCATTAAATCGACTTTTGTTGACTATTGATTTGTAGTTGGATGCGAGACAAACCGTGAACGAGGTACAGGCGGGTTCATTTTTGGGTTGTATATCAAAATTGAAACTAGAGGAACTAATAGGATCCAAATAATTTCATTTTACTAAAACTATTATGTGAAAGAGTATTGTTGTTGAAATCTACCCAAGCACATCTATTTGCGATGTATAAGCCGAACTAGATAATGGAAAAAAACGCAACGCATGGCCTATCTTAGATTAGACTTAGTCGTGTTAATATTTTGGAAATGAAACAAAATCTAAAATTGTATCTATTTAGCTAATTCAAATTAAAATATAACTTGCTCATTCTAAGCATAAACTGTATCAACAACAGTTGTCACAGATTGTTCTTGGAAAGATAACTATTGAGACGAAATAAAACAAAATTATCACAAACATTTTACAAACACACTGTACATCCAAAATCGTTTAGCAAAAACGTGAACCGTCTAAACGACAAAAGAACTAATAACATAACTGACTCGTATAATAACATCAATTCTCTCGCCTGATCGAAGCCTTTCACTCGAAGTCTTTTAGCCACTTCTAAATAGCGACTTTAATAAATCCTAGCGCACCTTTAAACTGTTGACAATGATGAAGAAATTTGGCGACAATGAAGACAAATGTCTTGATATTCAGTTCATTTGAGCGAATAAATTGACGTCTTTCGCATTGTTGAAATTATAAAGCGTGTCATTATAAATATATTATGTTCTTTTGTAACTACTTAGTGACACATACGTGTACATTTTCTTGGATTGTTAAATCGTGCATTGGTAGAAGCAATGCATTCATACATTATATTATAGATTTAATAATATTTTATCTCCGTGTCCTTGTAAGTTCAATTATATTTGAGGAGCAATGTTGGCCCAGTAGTAACGGCCGCGAGTTACTAGTTTTAGGTTGTAGATTCAAACCCGGTTCTTTATTTGTGTAAATTATTTCATCACTACGGCTCTCAGAAAGGCGAAGAAAAACATCGTGACGAAACCGGCAAGTCCTAGAACCAAAATCAGTGAACGAACTGCAACCATAGCACCGCTTGATTACCGTTTTACGTGGAATGTTTGCGCTTAGGATTTCGCAACCTTTGGGTAAAATCTACCTTTTTTTCCTGCAATATTGTTGAAGGTTTTCCTCAACTTTTAGGCTTTTGTATTGGTGTTCATGTTAAAAAGATAATATTGCTTGATACCATATCATAATATTTTTTTGTGACTGTCTATTTCGTATTTTCCAATAGATTCATTAAATAAATAAAATATCTCTTGTTCATCATTCTCTGAAAAAATAAGTAATTCGAAGCTTTTACTTCCAACTTTGTTAAAAACACTACATTACATTTTTCGTGGGCATTTAACGATTCAATCAAACTAAACTATCTCCAATTTTCTAATATAGTTCCATATAAACAACCACATAACAGAAACCCAATACATCACTGTCTCAAAAACAATACGTTAATACGACAACAAGAAAAAAACACGATCATAATGCCCAATTTGTCCCAGTCCACGTGTCGCGATGATTCGCCCCATTGTTTGGGTCCGCACTCGGATTAGGCCCGAAGGCCTCGCGATAACATCTTGCTCCTTTGAAACGAAAGACGTAGATGTTCAGATAAGAACATTGAGCATTTATTGTGTAGGACAAAGAATGGATGCACTGAAAAAATGAGCCTCTGATGGCCGTGCGTCGCCTTTTTTGTTTAACTGTACTTTGGAAACGATTGTCATGAGTTTTTCGTAAGTTTGGTAAAATGATGGCGCCTTGGCACCAAGTGCATTTTTTCTGCCAACAGACTTAAAATATGCTTGGTCATTTAACACTTGAAGTGGATGAACACTTTTGTCTGTGACTGTTTTGTTCATAGTACAATGATAGTCATCATCTCAGTCGGTTTTACGGCAAGGGTGCACTTGAGAATAACAATATTTAATAGTTAGTTGGTTATGCTTGTTATGTTTGTCGGCAGATGATTTAAATTGTATACTTACAAGATTATGTTATGATTTATATTCCTAGAGGTGAATAACCAATTATTTTAAACTCAATAAGATTCTATCTATCATCTCCTTCACTTCCGTTAAAGTACCTACCAACCTTACACAGCCGTTTTCTAAGAAAATATCTTGAATCAAATCAGCGGACAATAAACAACCGCCACCGAAAGTGTCGACATTACACTTCAAGCACAAAGCGGTACAAGTATAGAAACATTCAACAAAAGAACCAATCTTGACCTAACAATTTACACGTCAAGTTGTGAGTGAAGCACCACCTTAAAATACTTAGCTAGTTGTGTGTATCCAGCCTTATTGAACACCTCTAGTGTTGGGCGAAGCGATGGTTCGCGCTCTAGGCGTGATAGGGCGGGGCACCCTATCCTAGGGCGGGGAACTCTAAACCTTATATTTGAACTCGAAACTACTTCTAAGAACTTTGCCAATTTGTGAAATTAATTTCTGTTTGTTAAAAATGCCGACGCAAGCTGCAAACTTTTCGTTTCTGTCGAGTCATTCAAGAAATAAATATTTTAGATTTATAATCGGCAATGATAAAATTTGACAGCACGCAATTTGTAATTTTTGTTAAAGATGGTATCTTGCTGAATATTTTTTTCTCTGTACAGTTTTTTCTTTAGATTGTAAAACATGTTTTGGGACATGAATTGTTTAGTTAATCTACAGTATCTGGTATTACATAAAATCTTTTAGACTACCGATATATCTACTGAAAATATTAAAAAGTAGTCGACTTTATACTTTTATTCATCTAACCAAAAATATTCGGCACCAAAAGAAGCATTAATTCTGCAATACACAGAAAAAATAAAGTGATGACAATAACGTGAATTCAAAGAAGTCCTCTTACCAGTACTGCCCATTACAGTACTTACCAAAGTTTTGAAAGGCAATAGTTTTACCAAGAGTATTTAAGGGAACCATCACACAATTAAACATAATAGCATGAAATTAATAGCTTCTCTAACAAACAGGCCAGCCTATTTCGCGGGAAACTTGTTACATCAACCTGATGGGCGTTCTGGGCGGAGATGGGCCCTTGGGCGGGGACCTATCACTGACCCACTTATAGCCTCTTACAGCCTCTCATACAGCCAGGTGACTCACGCTATTTCATATAATTAATTTTAGAGGGCGTAGTTTCAAAGCAGCTGAACGTTTTTAATCAGAATTGTTTAACTAGGTTCTCTTAAAGAGGTTTGCTTAGTAAGCAATATAGCTTTTTTAGATCTAAATTGATATTGGATTTAATACGGCCCGGATATTTTAATAGAGTTGGCATCATAAAATTTAATGTTTGTGAAAATTGGTTGAAGAAACCAATTAATTTTTCATAGCCCAACAAAATCTGAGAATAATCATATTAAAAAGTAAAGAAGTTTAATTGAAGTATATAAGATACTACCACTGTATACGTTTAACCTTTTTAAATACACAAAGTTAAGTGCCTGCCTTAATTCAATTTCATCACCACTGCTCTCAAAACGGTGAAGAAAACATCGTGAGAAAACCGGCATGTCCTAGAACCAAAAATTCGAAGACATGTGACATCTACCAACCCGCACTGGCCTGCGTGGTGGATTATGGCCCACTCCCTCTAACAGAGAGGAAGCCTGTGTTCCAGTAGTGGGAACAGTATAGGCTGATCATGCTTAAACTACGTTACCTTTTATTACAGACAACATAAATGAATATTTAAGCCGTAAGTGGTAGTAAATATTACCACTTACGGCAAATCAAAGCTCAACAAATAAGTCCAAAAAAGGTACTCATTGACCCAATCGAAGTTCCGCAAATATTTAAATCACTAAATCTTTAATACCTATTACGATATCAAGCATCCTCAAGACACCGTCTAAATATTGAAATGGTATTAAAAGAATTATTTTCATACAATATGATCGGAACAAAATGGAATCTCCACACAATGCGACCGTATTTACCGTAACTCATATTATAAATGTGTAAAACCATTTAAATAGCAAAGTATCAATAGATGAATGTTTCTTTGTATGGTGAACCAACTTGGCCGTGATATTCACGCACATTTTATTTGAAGATTTTATTGAAATCGTCTTAGAATTTCTAACACTCAAAACTAAACTTTAACACAACGGCACCAAAACTTTCATTTCAATGCACATTTGAAAACTGCGAAAACAGCAAAGTCAGCTGAAATTGATTTCTATTTTGACAGATAGAAAAGCTAAATTCAAATAGCAAGCCAACTTCAAATTTACTTTTATTGGAAGGGCTTTCAGAGGCAGCTAAAGGTATACGTATTGTCGATAATCAGTGAAGCAAACACTTGTTATTTTAAGAGATCATCCACCCTTAAAGCTTCTCTTTGAGTTTAACAAAGAGGTGTATAATGTATTATTTATAGGACACAGTCGGTAGGCACATACGGGGCCATGAATGTGTATTGTTGAGTACTGAAGACTCGACATTGCTAAATTGTTCGTCCACTATATCATCAATCAGATGGTTTTATTTCTTGTCAATTGATCTACAATATTGTTTGGGATGTTATAAGTTAGGCTTAGTTATCATTGGTGGAATTGAAGAAAGGACTGCGATTTGCGTCGGTTTTCAAGGTTCTTAAAATATTTAGGTTGACTTTAGTGGACTTTGAAATCTTGGGTATTAGTAGAAAGGGAAGCGGAGGTAATTCAAAGATACTGTCTTTATTAGTCGACGAGTCATTGATGGTGATAATCACTAATATTGGGACGAGTGAGTGCTAGCTGATATTATTTTAATAGTACCGTTTATAAAGTAATAGAGTTTTGAAAATTGCTTAAATTAGTACCCAATTTAGATTTGTGACTGGTGACCGTCCGAAAGCCAACTGCCTATAAATGCCAAAACAGATTTTTTTTCTACCCAAAATCAATTTCAGAGGACAACAAAAACTCCCGCCGCCATTATAAAAATATTAATATACAGAAACTTTTTCGTCCTTCTATTTGTTATTTATTAATGTCGCTGTCACGAATCTTATAAAAAACGTCCGCTCCAAAAAGTGACTCACAATGCAGACGCTAATCTCTTCGAGGCACGAACGAAGCGTGTCAAACCAAAAAGGGTCCAATTCTAATAGTTAGTAACCATTAAATAAATTCAGTGTACAAAAAAAGCGGTGAAAAAATTGTCCGTAGGCAAACCATTTTTAAATATTTGTGCACATAAGGCTTCCGGTTATTTCGAGTGGGTTATGCTAAAAAATGCATTAGACCCTTGGTTTTTATATCACGTCGAATTGAATGTCCTATGATATATTTTCCTTTTGAATTGAAAAGGCGAGAGGTTCAAGGGAGATTAGGTACGGTCCGAATTTCTGAATAGATCCCTAATCCAAATATATGACTGTCCTCTAATTTACAAGGGTTTTTTAGTTAGTTTGTGAAGCCTGCCTGTGTCCTTACACGAGTCTTATGTGTGTGATATAATTTCACGTTACAGGAATTATCCGTGTCATGGCTCTCCGAAGATGCCTCAACCTATTTTTTAAGGAAGGATTATATCTACACTTGGGCTGAGCTTTTTTTAGTTATGGAATAAATCAAACTGAATGTCACGGCAGAACCATCTTCATACATTGACGTGGTTTTACATGAAACATATTTTTTTCGTAAATAAACAGGCAAACTTGCAGACATAATTATTATATCTCAACATTCGAAATAGTTGAAGCGAATCGCAGCACCTAATGATTGCTGAATCATTCAGCTATTCACAACTTTATTATCAAGAAAACCATAAATGTTATAATGACGGACCGACTCATATCTGCATAGCAGGTAGCTCTGTTGACGCAGTGTGAAATATAGTGTGTCTACTCTAATAGTCTATTGCAGTTCGTAACACAGTGAAAAATATTGCGTACCACTGCCAAAATAGTAGCACTGCACATAACATGTACTCGACAGATTTTACATAGCTCGCCAATGATATTATATAAAATAATCATTGTAGCTGGCACACAAATAGTCCTTGAGCTTTGCATTCTGTGTCGTGCCTTCTGCGTCGCGTCTGATTGATTTTCAATGCTAATGATCGAAACAATGAGCGCGATGAAGCCGTGTTAAAGCCGTTTAAAAGTTTCTAACGTGAAAAATTAAAAAGTGAAAATACATAATTATATTATTTATTTATATAATAATCACTTACAACTATTATAACAGGTACAACTTAATGCAATAGTGAAGCAAATCTAATAATAACAACTTATTTTCTAAAACTTATTACTTGTGAATTCAATCCGTGTACATGCAAAAATATCTATCTCCTCTACTACAAGGTTAAGAGTGCAAAGCGCCCGCGTCAGGGGCGCCTCATTCAACAGATTAGTGCGATAACATCTAATATCTTCAGCTAAGTGTTGACTAAATGAAAACGTAACGATGTATTATCAGCCAAGAAAATTATAGAACTCTTGCCAAAATGTTCTTTGCAAGTCTACATCAAACATTTATTCTTTCTTCTTTTATTCTTCTTGCTGGCTTATAAAGATTTTGGCCACAGATTCACACATCTTAAAAAAAAAATTGAATCTATACCTACGACTTTCTTCTCAATTAATATTCATGAAGCTGTTTCTAACGAGTATCACGTCGGGGTCACCACTGTGGTGGTTCGTGACCGTGGTTGGGCGAGTGATACACTGAAGTAAGTTGTACACAGAAGTAGCGATTAATTTATTACGATATCAAGTAACTAAAGCTAGTAGTTACACTTGACACGAAAAGGTAAAATTAAATAATGTTACATGAAGATATAAACTATTAGAAGCATAATCACGTCGGGGTCACCACTGTGGGAATTCGTGGGAAAAACACAAAATGAAACTTTCTAAAAATTATTACAATAAGTACCTACTTCTAAAAATATTATATTCTTAAAACTATGCAAGGGATGGGTACGTGAGACACAGTCCCCACAGTACCCCCCTACCAGTGATAAAGGTCACGAAATCCCCACATTATTATTATACATGGTGACCTATCGTGTTGAACTATCGTCGGACGCGCAATTTACACGAGATTATGATCATACAGCTACCTGCTGACGTGGAGTGGTATTAAGATGTTATCTCCATCAGATAAGCTTCATAGAAGGCGTTGTAATTGTATGAGGAAAAAGTAAATTACCTATAAGTTAATTCTGCTTAAACTTATGAGAAAATTACAGAGGAAGGAAACCTTGTGTTTGTTGGATGACGATTTGCCTCATTGGTTAATTAATTGAGATAAGGAGAGGAATTGCTGATAAGACATTGAAGAAACAACATTTACATATTTTATACTTAGTTGATTTTATATATTTTTCTTCTAAGTTTTCTTACTGCCGCAAAATGGACTCTGGAAGCCAAAAACTTGGTAATGTTTTTGAGGGCATCACTCCAACAGCATTTTTTTGTGTAGAAAATATTTATTCTATCCAACTATCTTTGCCTGCCACTGCTCAATAGACAGATTTAAACGAAAGTTGAGTTACAAGGAACTACAGATACTTAAATAAAAAAGAACTACTAATACTCAACAAGGTCTAACAAAGCAGATGGCAGCGGAACTTGAAAGCGCTTTCAGTCTATTGAGAACTCAAGGCATGAAACAGAAACGAGCCCATTCACCATCACGTAGATTCTGCGTCAAAGGATACAAGGACCATACGGAACCGATACAAGAACCCATTCAAGAATCGTAAAATGGGTGCTTCTATGCCACACAACACCGACCCACGCTATAATGTAATTCCACTAACCGACAAAGGGTTCCAAAGCTGTAAAAACAATCTTAGTGTACCCCCGAACTTAATCCTTCACAAAGTGTACCGACTTACCGAAAGTATTTCCAAAACAGTAGAAAATCCCTTTCGGTATTAATTTGCCGCCTCAACTACTCCGTTCGTGTTTTAAAAACATTCCTTTTTAAACGATTTTTTTTCTCATTTCCTTCTCGCATTGTTGAAGAATTGTTTGCGAAAAAATTAAGATAAATAAAATATGGCGGTAAATCGTTTACCGCCTTTTATAGTTTTTTTTTATCATTTTTTTTTTGTTGTAATGTGCCTTTGATAAGGTAAATATTGAACAATAAGGATAATAGCACACTATAGAATATGATGGAAAAAAATTGGAGTTGAAGTAAACTTTTACGTTGACTGAATTTGAGATGCAATTAGACTATGAGACTATAGAAAACTCCAGCGATCATGAACTAGAAAAATTTTGCTTTTTGACACAGCCGATGCTACCTTATTTTTTTCCTAAAGCATCCTCATATTTCCTACTTAAGTTCCTTCCATACAAGAGCACAGTTATCCGCCCACAAGTTTTTACCAACGCAATATTTATTGCGGAACCGAACCGAACTTCAAAACAGTTTTTTGTCCAGTGCTCCCGACCTTAACAAAACCCGAAACGTTAGATAGGACCTAAATTCTTGGTGCACAATCGACCACGCCCATGAATGTACTATTATAGTACAGTTCACTGTTAAAGGTATTTCGCATCTGTTAAATTCGCACAAAGAGTTTCCTGTTCGGATTACTAGATTGCGATTGGTATCTTGCCTTGGGCCACGGTGCCTTTATACAATTTACTTTATCGGACTGTCAATTCGCAAGTGTGATTTGATTGATGATGTTCCGCTACCGAATTTTTTTTGTTTGTTCAATTGTGATTTTGAAATTAGTTCTTTGAAGTTTAAGTTTGAAGTTTAGTCTTTGGGCAGTGTTCCAGTTAACAGCGATGCGGACGAATTTTTTAATGCCCTATGAATTTTTTTTTGCTTATTTTTTTCATATATGTAAATGTACATATTATTATTATTTTATATATTAGCATAGATTATGTAAATATTATCATGTTATGGATTTGAAATAAATACCCCTTTTAAGTTGTAAGCACAATAAATGTTCCTAGGAGTATTTTTTAAACATATTTCAGAGAATATATTTTTGATGACCAGTTGAAGTTACGTCTTCAAGAGGAACAGAACTGCATTGACTTTTAATTCGCTAGTCATAAGATTTAATTAAGGATAGATATAGCAATAAAATAGGGTCATTGACTAAACATAAGATAAGCACAAACGTAATTAGATTATAATTTTCCCACTGTTGGGACAAAAGCTTCCTCTCTGTGAGGAGTGGACCGTAATCCAAATATAACAATATTATAATCCTTCATTGCCGAAAAAGGATCATCACAGCATAAACTTTTTCATATGATTAACTTTATTAGTTCCGGCTATTATATTTTATCAATATAGTTTCCGGTCTCTCATGAAACCCCACTCACTCAATTAAAATTTAAATAACATCTTCGCTCTATAAACCGATAATATAGAAACTAATTAATATGAATAATTAAAAGCGCAAAGGAATTTCTTCGGAATCCTGACAGTTCCTGTACCATACCGACCACCCCGATTCGTTCCACACTCGAAATAGATCCTACCAAAAACTTCACAGCCTAATTATGAAAAATAAGACATAGTTTACAATTCCCGTGTCTTTAGTTAACACGTGCTCCGATTTTTTTCTCACAAAATTCCTCTAAAAATTAATTTCGGACGGAATAGGTTTGCAAAAAATACTAATTGCTTTTTGTATCGCCGCGTAGGTTTTTGTGTCTGTCTGTATGTCTCGCAGCAAATGTGGGTTTTGTCAGTGAAAAGTGTCAAATTACGTGGCACGAGATGGGAGATAAACATTAGGGCTGGCTCTCGAGTTTTGTCAACTATGTTTTAGATTGTGTTATTTCTTGCGTTTATGATGAATTTAGACTGAAAATAAATAATATGTATTTCTCCACAAAGAACACAGGAACGCTATCTTTTTTTTTAATTACGTGCGATATGTTTGGAAAAAGCCTGGCATCAATAATAGCCAATACTGAAGTTCTTTTCAAAACTGAAGAGGTCCTTAAATCAAAAATCGATCCTCAGCTATAAATAAAAATCCAAAAGAAATAAATTATCATTAAATAATATTTTAATGAACTAAGCCCATCAATTTATAAGATTAAAGATATAATTAAATTAAATTTATTTCACAGCTCTTGCATCCCTAAACTGGCATCGCGCTTTTTGCGCACATCCATTTTAGTTTTTCGTAAAGATTTTACTGCAGTAATAAACTGTTCCCAATTCCAGAACGAATCAACCACCAGACACTGTGCAAAAAAAATGTACCATTTCTGGTGGGATTAAAGTTTAAATTAGATTGTGACGATCTGTTAGTTATGTTAGATAGTTTTGGAGAGGTAGTCACGATGCAATAGGCAACTAAACGGAAAGGAGCGGTAGATAAAACGGCGACAAGTTGGAGAAATATTTCCAAAATATTTGTAAGTGAAGCCGGGGACCGCCCGGGGGCGGGTAGGGCAGGACGCACTAGATACCGGAATTCATCCGCTGAATAGCTGAATGTGATGAACTAGAAACCGCTTTTTTTCCATTTAGCGAAGACATATGGTGAACTTTAATAAAATGGATGCTTCCTAGATTACATTATCATTTTTCACGTTGGTTTAAGTGACATTTCGAAAGTAAACTTTCGTTTTGCTACTTTTACTGCTTAAGACATTCTTAAAGTCTACGATATTATAAAACATCTTTTATGGGAGTATTCCGGAAAAAAAGTCCTGTGTTTTATTTTTGTAATCAATATCCCCGTATTACAAACAAAACCTAAAAAAAAAAACTCAAAAACAAAATCATGCCCCTCGACAAGAAAGGCACCTGCGCAAATTGACAAAAAGTAGTATTATTACTTATTATACCTATAAAACACCAAATAATGATGAGACACAACCAACCAAGCATCCAATGACGTCTTAAACTTATAACCAAATAATTACCTATTATTACGCACGATAACAAAAAGTAGGTAGGTACTCACAAAAAGATATAAAACATGGCAACAAAAACCGAGATTATTACATCAAAAACCTGGCAACACATAAAAGAAATGTTATTCTTATTTCAAATTAATTCACGCGTGAATTTTGCATTGGTAGTACAAAACAGGAGGTTATTCTTAAGGTTTATATTGAATTGGCAGTTAGTAGAATGTCTCATTGTAACAGGACACCGAATAAAGATGGTGTCCGCGAGATAAGGAAGGATTTAAAACGAGTGTACCGGCTGTGGCAGATTTACACCGCGTTTCTATAAACTATTATTTGTAAGATTGTAGTGTTACATATTTGTGTAAATGGATTGGCTATGTATTTGTAAAGTTAAAAAAAATACTTTGAGTTTCGGGAAATGTTTTTTTGATTTTCGCCGTAGTGAACTTGAATAAAAAAATTAGTGAAAACTATCAGTTTTAACAATTGACAGCATTTCTGAAAGAATTTTCTTTATTTGAAAGAGTGCCAAAACGAGCCTTAGAAATCAGTCAGTAAAATATATCTACTAGATATCAAGCTGGACTGCCTTAAAGGCCAAGGCCAAGGCCATTTTGACTAAGTCCTCTCTATGCAAATATCTCACCCGTAAAAATCTCAGAACACCATTCAAATAACCAACAGCATGTAAACCTATAAATCTAAACGCAACAAACTGCGCCCACGCATTACCCTCACATATTTGCACAATGCTATAATCTCGTCACGGTACACTTGACACCAATAATGTTGCCATTCATCAGGGATTACCACCAAGATGTTTATCAATATTTCTCTAACAAATATTTAGAGATACCTTTTATAAACCTATGTATCGAACATCTTACGACTATGACATAATATTTGTATAGCTGATACATAATCTTGGTATTGTGTAACAACTTTATACACCAAAAATGTTGCATGACATTTCATTTTTGCAAAATGGGTGCATAAAATGAGGATGAGATACAAATATTGAAATTGGTATCTATAAAGGACATCTTGAAGTTCTGTGAAAGAGAATATAATTATTATTATGTACGTACTTTATTTACTATCACCTTCATCAGTTTGTTATTATGGTATATTCTGTGGTGGTCTTAAGCCAGTTATCTCAAAAAATAAAATATAATAATGAGTAAACTCTTCAGGGTGCCAGACATTAATAATTTTAACAAAGATCATAAAATATTTACTGTGGACGATGCCCAAATATGAGTTTTAACTGGATAATAAAAATTACAATTTATTTTTATACTTTCGCTTATTGCAGCAACATTGTAGATAGATACTTAATAATCTTAGTGCAAAAGTAACATTTCGTAAAACCACCATAACATTATTTGTACCTGTACATTTACCTTCAATAAAACTCTGTTTATAACTGTACGAACCAAGTCAATATTTTTTATGGCCGACCCAATAAGCCGAAACAAAATAGTCAACACAACAAATACAATTAAACAGCATCCAATAAAAACTGGTCCTGTTACTGGACCAGTTTTAATGCAATCAAACCGAATCCCCGCTCACTGGAGCAGAAATCACTCAGTTCAGGGATATCTGATAAGACGTCTTGAACGATAAGTGGTCGACATATCTACAGACTTGTGATCAGATAAGGGCACATCATCAAAGATCTCCTTATTGCTTTGCCCTTGCCTCCTTGGTGTAACCAACACCACAGATCCAGAGATTTGAGATAATTGAAAAAATAGAGCGTGGAGGTCTCATTTGTTTGAGTTTTTTTGGGTTTGTAACTATTTTTGGACGGTTTGGATGAAATAAATAGGTGAGATAACTTCCTATATTATGCGTGCCTCACTGTAAAAAAATTAAACGCTCTAACCTAAGTCAAATCAGTCACCAATAATCACTAACTTAAATATTTAGGTACTTTATCAGTGAAAAAATATCAGTAATTTTTGCCACCATAATCATTCCAAAAATCTCGTTCTCAAAACATGCTCACACTACCCAATCATAAACAGTTCCACATCAATTAAATTAAACAAAACAAAAGCAACACACAATCATGACTGTATTATTAATAGTTGACAAAAACAAATGCCAAGAAATGAAAACAAAAAAACAAGAGGGTTCTCTCCCCCAGGGGGACAAGCGAAGTAATCAAATTAGAATTATCCAAGTCGAGACTATCTGTCATCGTTGTGCTCACGAAAGCCGAAGTTCTGAGTAATATATCATGGGGTAATGACAGGAAGTCAGGGTTAGAGGGACAGGATCGGAATCTGGTGTCAAAGATGAGACACATGGTTCGGAGATGTAAGATAGGTTGTTGTGTCAACTGCGCATTATTTATTGTCAATTTGGGAGAAATTCTTGGAAAATTCTAATTGCGATTGGTGCTTATATTTTTGGAGACTGGGATCCCGCCAAGGGCTTGTATCGCAATTGGTTATTATTTGATTATTTTGTATTTCCTTAAAAGTATTACTAAATAAATAATTCAAAATCTGTATATCGAGCGAACACCTATAGCGTTAGTAACATTGTCCTTAAAACTAAGTAATAGTAAACACCACGTTACGGTGATACACTGACAGCAGTATATTATATGTATATGGACTGTCTACTCAGTCAGCTATCATTTTCAGAACTCTGTTAGGGCTGACCATGACAAATGCCAGCATTGATGCTGCGCGCTTGCGCATTAATCATAAGCTCAAAAAGGTGGTGAAAACGAACCAAAGTCCAACCAGAAGCTTTAAAGATTAGCAGGATTACAAGGATGCAAGAACAAGCTTTGTTTTTTGCATGAAACAGCAAAGCCTTCTGTCAAAAAAATAAAGCTTGTGGCGTTTAAATCAAAACGCGGGTAAGTTTATAAAAAAACATTGAAATTCACCATTTAGTGTACCTACTACACTGAGATGGCTTATTTTCATTGTGTACACAAACGTATTCATACCATACCTATACAAACTTATTCATTTGCGAGTAATTAATCGCCATCATATGTCATAACGCAAAAATTCCTGTGGAACTTAAACATGATTGTTTATTACCAATTTATCAATTTCCCAACACCGTATTCTATTAGATATCTTCCATACTAATATTATAAATGCGAAAGTGTGTCTGTCTGTCTGTCTGTCTGTTTGTATGTTACCTCTTCACGCTTAAACCGCTGAACTGATTTAGATGAAATTTGGTATAGAGATAGTTTGAGTACCGAGAAAGGACATAGGATAGTTCTTATCCCGATATTCCCACGGGATCGAAACTTACGCGGGTGAAACCGCGGGGCGCTGCTAGTCTATAATAAAATAATATTGTATTAAAGATAGCTAATAGAATACGGTGACGGGAAGTTGATTACAGGTGTTCTAAAGGTCAATTAAGTAATCTATAAGTGTTGAACTGTTATCAACACTTTAATAAGGGCCACACCTAAACCACTTGCAGCTGTAAGTGTAACGTATGGCAATAAGATTTAACCAATTAACTAAGTAAGTGGGACAATTGTATTGTTTGTGCAGTTCAAGGCAATGACTTCTGAATCGGATTTGTTTAATTAGACGAAAATAGGTGAAGTTAAGATTCTGTACCAAACTGTACTTTTTGCAGCTGTGTGTTAACCAAGAACTTTTATCTTAGTCAGTACCTAAGATTATTTTTTTATCAATGGCCTGACTACCCAGGGCTAAAGGTTATCGTTAAACCTTATCAAACCGTTTTTTTTTGCAGGTGAAGCTTGCTCAAGACGGATTGGCGATTTCAGATTTATATCAAACTAGCTGAGCCCCGCGGTTTCACCCGCATAAGTGTCAATCCCGTAGGAATATCGAGATAAAAAGTAACCTTTGTGTTAATCCAGGGTATCAGCTACCTCCATACCAAGTTTTATAAAAATTGGTCCAGCCGTTTGTGCGTGAAGAAGTAACAAACATACAAATACACTCACAAACTTTCGCCTTTATAATATTAGTGTGATATATAGGTAAGTATGTTTCCTCCAGGTGTTTTCCGTCGCCGATGTCAGTAATGTCCAAGTTAAACTCAGAAGACCTTATAAATTGAAAAAGTTACTTTGGTACTTGGCCGGATTTGAACCCACAACCTTGGGCATGGGAGGTAAAGCCTTAAGCCATTGGGCCATCACGACCAGCACGCACACTCTTACAGAAATTTTACTGAAATTCGTTGCTCTGCAACACCCAAACTTCTTTCATCGCTAATCTACCTCATCATAAGATCAAAATAACGAACCAACCCTACTTCGTGTTAGTAAGATCACGAACCTCACGTACTTACTACATGTAACAATTTTGTTACACCCACGACTTATGAACCTCTGACACGAGTTCATGTCACGAGTCACGATCAAGGCTCGAGGCCGTTTGAGGTCGCGAGCGTATTGCTGTAGTGAATACTAATGCAGTTAATTTTCTGCATAATTCGAGAGAGATAGTCGGAGATTATTAGTGGACGCTGAAGCTAGGCTTTCTTAGAAGAACGCTGGCTGCCACAAAGCATCCTTAATTAACCGGAGAATGACGTTACTGAAACTTAATTCATGTTTGCAAGTAAGTTAGTGTCTTTTCCTAACTGACCTATAATAAACAAGTACGCTGGACTACATACTATCGATAAATAAAATAAAGACATTTGGTTTTCGCCATTTTGGCGCTGACAACAACGTGAGCGTCCGTGGAACTAGTTTTACAAAATGCGCATACTCCCAGGATAAAATAGTTCTAAATATCTCGTAGTAAACGCAAAAAAGTCTTATTTCACGATTTGGACCTATAATATCATCAGAGACGTACCAAAACAAAACGACGGCTATTTGCGACAATGTGTCAATTTTAGTTCCTGAGACGCTCGAGCGGGGGCGCTTTGAATCGGCACAAAAAAAACAACTGTCATTTCGTATAGTGTATTTAGTCCAGCGTACTTGTAAAATATAGGTCAGTGGTTTTCCTAAAGAGCGTTTCTTGACACCGTAAAGTCAAAACCCGCTGTCATCATTTTCATGACAGCCGTTACGGGGGCTGTTATGTGGGGGCCACCGCTCTTCTAGGAAACCGTAGCTTTACGAGTGATAATACAATACTTAGTCACTTTGGGATGCATGAAGAAGCCTCCTCGTATCCTGCTACCTCCCAGATGACCAGAGAGCATGGAACACGGGCTCAGCTAGGCACCGTAATCACATCCTGTAACGATTATATAAAAGGTCTTATCCCTAATACCTTCTATCTATAAACAACAATAAATAACGCTATACAATGTGCTACAAACAACCCTATTGTCTAAGAAAACTTAAACATTATCGTCACAAAAAATCACGAAGGAATTCATAAACAAAAACAGATTATTGTGCTCGCCACGTGCCGATCGTGGTGAGATAACATTGTCCCGTGGTTCTCGCTGTAACGCTTTACCACTTACCACAGTGTAAAGTTACTAACAGTAGTTCATTGCCGATGCATTTGACAGGATCCGAGATATGTCAAAGATTTTGACAGTTCTGAATACTTTAGTAGGTATGTATTGGGGAAATATTTTGTCGCGTTATAGGCAATTCATACAACTACCAAATAATGACAGTTATGATTTGAATATACAGTCCAATTTAATTTGGTTC
This sequence comes from Luperina testacea, assembly GCA_927399505.1. Taxonomy (NCBI): domain Eukaryota; kingdom Metazoa; phylum Arthropoda; class Insecta; order Lepidoptera; family Noctuidae; genus Luperina; species Luperina testacea. The sequence goes on from OV656774.1 coordinate 6,269,087, forward strand.
TCAATTCGCTCGACAATTAATTTCCCTGACTGTACGGTATCAAGATCCAAAACTATATTTTTTTTTGACATTTCTCAATTCCTGTCAAATGTATAGCAGACGGCCCACTCCAAATACCTACTTACATTGTGGTAATTAATGGTTTTTCATTATATTACGTCTAACCCAGTAACTGGGTTGTGGAAGTCGTATAGGCAGTCGCTTCATGTAAAATACTGGTATTCAGCTGCCCAGTTAGACTGAAAGCTGACCCCAACATAGTTATGAAAAGGCTAGGCAGATGATAATGATTATCTACTTATGTTCCGAACTGCAGCCACTTACGATCCTCCGCACGATTGCTATGCAACAGTGCTCTCGTTGAACTACTGTAAGATAGTTAGACTGTGGTACCACAATACTCTTTTTATTGAAAACTTCATAATCGCCTACCGAGTGATATGAATTTCAAAACAATGGCGTTTTTTGAAGACGGCGCTTATTATATTTTTGTGGCTTGAAATGACAATGGGGTATGATGAATGGGAGGATTGATTAAAGGTTTTTCTTCAAGTTATTGTTTTGATTCGGCTCACCTTTTTTATTGGATTTATGATAGTAAGAAATGTTAAGTATGACTCCCTCGTTGATCTAGCGTTCGCAAGCGTTACCTACTGCTAAGCATGCGGTTCGATTTCCTGCTCGGGTAAGTATTATTAGGTTTTTCCGTCAGCGACTTCTCAGGCAGTCCGGAGTCTGTGGACTTGTGCCCGGTTGACGGCAATACGCTCTCCCCCTTTTACATGGGTCTCAAAAATAACTGGCAAAATTTGGATGAACTATAACTACACTGCTGCCTAACCCTTTGGGAATTACAGGCGTGATGTTATATTATGTGTTATGTTATGTTACAGCTAAGTGAGGGGCCCGAGGTTAAATAATAACAGCCGCACAGGTCGATCGATCCGGTTAAGCTACGCTTGCCGCGGTTGGTCTGTGGATGGGTGACCATCTTTACACACCCTCCGTGCCTCGGAAAGCACGTTAAGCCGTTAGTCCCGGCCATGTCCCGGCTGTCATTCGTGGATCTTTGACAGATCGTTTTACCCAATAACTGGGTTGTGGAAGTCAGATAGGAAGCTGACCCCAACATAGTTGGGAAAAGGCTAGGCAGATGCAAATGATGTTATGTTAAAGGCTTAAAGCTTAGGATCGTAGCACGTGCTGTAATTGCCAAGTCTACTGTCTAATTCCAAAGATCTATTATATCCCTAAATTAAACGCAAAATAATAGCAGGAAACGACACATAATATTTATGATCATCTATACTCCATTTGAAATAACATTAGACATTTAAATAAAGCTTTTTTACCGTCCGTTCAACCGATTTTGAATTCTATTGCTTTGGTGGCATGACATATAGCAGCCGCAATAAACAGCTGGTAATGTGACCACTTTTTTTGCTTTTAATACCATCCTTATGCCTACGGTATAGAAGTCAAAATCGGTTGAACGGACTGTAAAAAAGGTTTATTTAAATGTCTAATCTTATTCCAAATGGAGTATAAAAGCGTCGAAACATAATCACGTGTTTTCTTAACGACGCTCCTGAAATCAAAATATTCTAACACACAATATCTAAAAGCATTATCGTGGCTGGTTGAAAAAATCTGGTAAAAAAACGGTGGTGAGGAACCCTGGACCCGGCTATTATCTCTGAACACCGAAGTCATTTTAGCTATAATAAGATAACATTAAGGGAAGACGAGGACTGAGGAGCTCAAACTTTGAGGAGGCGTTTAATTAACATAATGTTACTAAAGAGGACTTGTAAATTAAGCGTATGTAAATGTTAGGTAAGATTATAAAAGGTATCACTAACTCCTTGCCACTTTTTGGGTTGTTAGATATTTTTACTTTCAGTAATCCATGTAGGAGATGGCGGGACAAGCTGAATAGGTTCAGTCAAAACTCGCTCGCGCTCGGCTCGCGAAAGATGGAGATGCCTTTTCTCAGGAATGGGACAGCGTATTTTAATTTCGTAAACTAATAAAAAAAAATCATTGAAATAATGATTCCACTCCTTCCACCTGCCTTCCGTTTTCCTTTATTCCCATAAATTAAACTAATGTACAAATATGTAATATAATAAAATATTTTTTCCTAAAATCTTTTCCAGGAACCTGACTTCACTTCCTATGCACTTGGTTAAGTTTATATAAATAAATACGTTAAATTTGACTTAATTTACTCGGTCCCGAAACTTTGAGAACGAACCCTCAAAAGATCGTGTCAGCGGACCTGTCGCTCTCGACTCTCAGAAACAGGTATTAGTTTTTTCTTTTACGTTTTTGCGCGCGCGCACGTGTGCGCAGCCCCTTAATTACCGACGCATACCATAAACAGATCTTTACGCTCCCTTAAATAAATCTTCGGGAATTTTTTTCTTGTTTTCTTAGGCCCATAATTTCGGAGCACAGTTTTCGGTTTACCAAACGAATTGGACAACGAACCAGTGGAGCGGTTCTAGGAGATGATCGATGATGACTCTTTGTTTTTACAGGTTTATCCGTAAATCGATTTGGATGTTTATAGAGCTTTACGGGTTGACGGATGTTTTGATGAGATTGGGAGTTGATTTTGTCGGTTCATGAATTTATATCTTGTTAGGAAGATTTGGTGATTTAAAATGTAGGACTTATAAATACATATAATGAGGAGCAATGGTGATGCAGTGGTAACGGCCGCGAGTTGTAGGACTTGTAGGTCGTAGGTTCGAACACTGACAGGCGCTTTACTTTGTGTAAATTATTTCATCACCACTGCTCAAGTGCTCACAAAACGGTGAACGAATACATCGTGAGGACACCGGCATGTCCTAGAACCAAAAATTCGAAGGCATGTGACATCTACCCGCGTGGTGGATTACGTCCCACTCCCTCTCACCGAGATGAGGCCATGTCCCAGCATTGGGAACATTATAGGCTCATTAATGTATAAAAAATAATATAATTGTTACGAAATTTATTTATTATCTATACAATGTCATAAATTATTAATATGTCATAAAATAATAATAACAGTCACAAGTCAACCTAGTCAAATAACCCGCCTCGAACTGTTCCCGGCGCAAAGGTGCCTAAAACGCTTGCTGCATTGCCACGTTGGATGATATAATTGTTTATTAAAATCCCTTACCTTACCCCTACCTTACCTTACCCTGCCTGTTTACCTTTTGCCTGCTATTTTGTTTCCATCGATATAAATATTTCCTACTATCTTAGCGCAAACGAAAATAAATAAATGTTTTGTCTTACAATTGGAACATTTAATATGTTAGCAGATTACAGACACAACCTTAGGATTCCCGATAAGGGTATATTTTGTGGCCTCCCTCGATCCGAGATAACCCGGCCCTTTCCTTTTCTGATTTTATTGTAGTGTTAAACGATATTTTATTATCAGGACGATAAAATTCCTCCACGGAGACACACGTATTTATCTTTAGGAATCTTTTTTTTTTCGGAACTTTATCACTATTATTTAGGGGCATGATAAAATGCTAAAATATGTCCAAGGCTTATACTTTATTGCGGTGATGTAAAAGGATTAAGATATTAAAATGAATAAGCCTAATTATATAGAGGAACCTTATCCTGACTGGATTTAGTATTGGGTTAATAATAAGGATTTTTGTGATGGAATGAAAATATTTATTCTTTTAATACGTTACCTATCAGAATCACTTACACGTCATATTATAAAAAATAAATAAGATAGATGAGGTCGGCGTTTCCTATCTGCCTATTCTGAGATTAAAGGCCAAAAGAAACTCTGAGGTCACAGTCTCTTTTAAAGTCCAGACAAAATCTTGGTCAGATCATGTGATGACCATGTATATTCATGTCTGAAATGGTCTTTTGAGGAAAATATCACACAGATTTGGGTGGACTCCAGTCAGTGCAAGCATATGTCAGTAATCGTGTAGCTCAACTCAACAGAAATTGAGGAGCTCAATGAGATACCTCGTACCGTTTTTTACACGTGCCTCTAAAATGTACTGTATTGAGCAAAGTTAGGCCTTTGGTATGGGATGTAACATGTTTTGTGATGCATGAAGAAGCCTCCTCGTGTAGCGCAATTTGTTCCGCCAGTTACTCAACAAACCGAGCGCTCAGCGCATCCTGGACAGTCACACCCAACACCTTATTTGACTGGCCAATTGTTCTCTTAGGTGGTAGGTCTAACGCCCACCTGGTTTACGACCACCCTTTCACCGAAGTCCGGTGTCAAGCCGCCTGCTGTGTTTCGTCGATGCGTGGGAGTTTCAGTGCCTTAGGTATCTTCTGGGTACGTTCGTTCCATTATAGACCTCATCCATCGCTTTCCATCAGGCGTGATCGAGGTCAAGAACGGACTCATTCAGCAATTTTTTTTAATGTTTCGACTCCCTCGTGCCATCCCATCTTTCTAACAGTGGGCTGTGCTGGGGCGGCTGCTGCAAAGGCGGAAAACCTTACTGGGAATTATATGTTTGAGCAGTTTGGGGTTGAAACATTAAGGCCATGGGGTCTGAGTGCCCACTTGGCTTTTCGAACCATCGCGGTTGGTCGACTCTTCACGTGACCAGAAGGCTGGCCTATTTTTAGGCCAAAGAATTAGCATCACCATACAGCGTGGCAATGCTGCCATCTTTTTGGGAACTTTTCCGCTGATAGCAATGCGGACGAATTGTTTGATGACCTATGATTCTTTACCCTTGCTCGTATACATGTACAAATTATTGTTTTAAGTCTTATATATATTATGTAAATATATTATGTAAATATTATTAATAAAAATATTATGTAAATATTATTAATAAAAATATTATGTAAATATTATTAATAAAAATATTTTTTTTTCAATAATGGGCTTTTTTTTAAATAATAATTATTGAAAAAAACCCATAGCTGGAAAGTTTGTACTATGTAATCAAAGCAGTAATTGTTTGAAATAAAAATGCGCACTTAAACCCAAATGAACACTAAAATGTTATACCATGCAAAAACATTGCGCAAAAGATGAACCTTTATTGACAATTATTTATTTAAAAGCCCTTAATGATACGGTTCCTGCGGATATCTAAATTAGATCTAAGCCAAACGATTTCAATTTAGTAGTCCTAAGAGTCGATACTTTTTTTTTTTTTTTTTTTTTTTCAGGATGGGAAATCATCAAATGACTCCTCCCGCTCTGGGTGGAGCGGAAGGGAGTGTCAGACTCTTACTGACTAAAACCCACCCGTGTTCCTTCCTTCGCCCTTTATGTTCCGGGCCAGCGGTAACCCTTTCGGACAATCCCGCTGACCCGGCAGGCTTCGGCCCTTAAAGAAGGGGCCCTCTTTTATTGCTGACATCTCTTTGAGGCGCGCGTGGAACACGTACGCGCCGTCCGGCACGGGCCTGGTCCTGATCGGACGGTGAGCTACCCATTACTCTCCGCCCGCAGGCCCGCGCCTACGGTGGCCGGGAGTCGTCGCGCGGCTCCCGACGCCCGGAGCGTCTCCCGCGGCGGCTGGGACGGGAGACGTCTCTCCCTCAGCCGTCCCGCCGCCTCCTTCGCTAGCATGACTGCTTCGCAGAAGGAGGCGACTGCTCCCCACTCCCTCTCGCCCCGGACCATGGCTTGAACCAGGCCCGGACGCGAGAGGTCGCCGCCGCTGCCGATCACCTCTACGAGGACACGGCGGTGCTCCGCCACTTTACGACATAATCTTCGTCAATTAAAAGCAATTCGCTCATTAAATTGAATAAGCAGTGAGTCTTAAGGGCCATCCAAAAATGACGTCGAAAATTATTAGTAGAGTTGTGACGTCAAGAAGGTTATTCCTCGTTCTCCCTTGTCACATTTTGTTAACCGCCCCGCCCCCCCCCTCAATGTAGGTATGACGTAATTTATGAATGGCCCTCTAATGACAGTCAATAAGTAAAATTCCCCGAGAATGTTTCGAGCATAATTTCCAAGCTGGACTGCACGGGCGGCTCACATTTTACAGCTGTAATTTACCATCATTAAGACAAATCAAGCTGAACGACGCCAATCATCGTAAATTAGGTGTTCCGGGACCGCATTAGCGCAAAAAGGTGTTATACTCGAGGCTTTTAAACTCGTTCGTGTATTAAAAACTCATATGAGTGGACGAAGGGTTAAGTGTATCATTTACACTAAAAATATCGTTTAAGGACCCGTAATTGCTGTGGTTCGGTAACAAGAAAGAAAGAAAGAAATTGGGAGGCAGAGAGTGCAAATCGTGGTTTGGACACATTTTGTGAGGCAATTATATCTTTATTCACAGTAATCTGGCGTCTCAATGCGTGATAATTTATGTGTGCCATTATCACAAGCTGATGGCCTAAGTACAGGTGATTTCAGCAGTGAGGAAATTTGCACTGAATGTAATTATGGGTCGGAATTGTTAAGGCAGGAGCCTTAACAATTCCGACCAAACAGGTGCGACGCGCGACCTTCGGTGCCTTTGTGTCGCGCGCGATTTTATCGCGTGTCGCGCCTGTTCGAAGGAGCTTTTAAAGTATATACGTAGGCAATCAGACATGATTGAGCATAATTTGGGCAGTGAAAGTTTTTTTAGGTCATTCAAATGAAAAAAAAAAAACAACCCACACTGGGCCCGCGTGGTATATTATAGACCACTTCCTCTTGAAGAGAGGTGGCCTGTGTCCCAGCCTCCAATGTTCCCACTGCTTCCCAGCAGTGGGAACATTAGCACCCACCACCACACACACCCTTAAGAGCCGAGCAAAACGAAAAAGAGTAAAGGCTCCTTCAAACAGGCGCGGCACGACACGCGACACAAAGACACCGCAAGTCGCGCAACGAGCGGTGCCTTTGTGTCGCGCGCGATTATATCGCGTGTCCCGCCTGTTTGTAGGAGCCTTAAGACAGAACGATAATAAGCGAAAACGAGTAATAGCGCGGGCAAGCGATGCGATGCGGTGGGTCGAGGTAACAAGAAATTTCACGCGGACGAAGTTGCGGGAAAAAGCTAGTATTTCATCAACATTCATGGATATGAAAAAAATTAATAGTTCCAATCACTTAGGTCCAATTAAAAGACACCTGTCTTAGTGTTAGCAAACCTCCTAATTTACTTAACTACCCAATTTACCTCAATAACCTGACAAATTATTTCTTAATTGTAGTAATCGTTAACGTTTAACCGATTGATTGCCAGCTAACCGAATCCTGAACGCACGCGAAGGGTTAAATTGCCGTCCCTTCATAACAAAGGGGTTAATTTTGTTCCAAATCACAAACAACCCTCTATTGACGTGTTAATATCGTAATAAATAACAATATCGAGGGTAACCGGGGTTTGTTATGCTCCATCTTTTAAATGAAGCATCGAAAATAGTTTTTAGTCCGATATATTTTTTTTAAAGGATGAAAATTATTTTTTTTGCTCAAAAACTAATAGATTTTTGGAATGCTTGATATCATTTATCAGGTTTTCATAAATCATAACAAGCAAACGTTCTATCTTTTTTTTCTTTCTTTCTTTGTAAGCATAATCAGCCTAAAATATTCCCACTGCTGGGACACAGGCCTCCTCTCTGTGAGAGAGAATGGGCTGTAATCCACCAAGCGGGCCCCAGTGCGGGTTGGTATGAATCATAATGATTTCAAATAATTTCATGAAACATATCGACGCTTCGCAACTCTACATCGCTGCGTCTACGCAATGCCAATACGCAACAGTGTGCCGCGTCTACGAAGTGCCGCTACGCTGCGTGTACGAAACGCCGCTACACCGCGTCTATTAAAGATGCTACGCCGCGTCTACGAAATGCCTCTACGCCGCGTTCACGAAACGCCGCCACACCGCGTCTACGAAACGCTGTTACGCTGCGTCTACAGAACGCCGGCGCCGCTAGGCCCCGTTTACGAATAATCACTTTACAGCGCCTACGACACGCTGCTACACTGCATTTACCAACTACCGCTACGCTAGTAAGCTACGACGCTTTTTGCGTTTCTTGTAAGACAATCAAATTTACTTGACACTAACGCAGCTTCTACGCGGTAACAACGCAAATTCAACCAACTCCAGACACGCATGCACCCATTGGTTAGGTTAGGTCAGATTTTTTAATATAATTATCTTAAATTTCAATATTTTACAATCACTACCAGCAGCCACTACTTATGTATTAATGTTTTTCATCAATTTACCTGTTCAGATCATTAAAGAATATGAATACAATATTGTAATATAATCATATTTTATAAAACATGAACATGCACTTTAGATGAATTGAAGATTAGATTCTCTTTTGTTCTATCTGGTGTTAATTTATTGCCGCCATCGACGAACGATGTTTTTTCTATAAACCTCTTCTGGTGGACCACCAAAGCAGTTCGATTATCTATCATAATAAAACCTCCAATACCTTACAAAGTAGACGGGGTTAACTTAGTTAATTTTGTAAAGATGCACTAGTGAATCGCTTTAGATTCTCTGCGAGAGTCGCTAACGACGATAATTATTTCTAATTTTATTGAACGCCGGCTTCAGATAAAAAGAAGGCGCCTTCTACCCTCTACTACTTCAAGCTCTGCTGAAATTGTAACAACTTCTTTGATAACATCGCTTCGTTACATATCTATTGACGGTTTTGTTCAACAAAGCAAGCAGCGATCCCTAACCCACGGTTCAATGGACTTGAAACAAATGAATGATGTAATTTCTCCAAACTTGTGTTGAGTTCTTCAATGCATTGCAATTACAAGTTAATGAACCCGCGTTTAGATTGGTATACGATTATTTGTAGCTTTGTTTTGTAATGTAAGTATAAACATTAGTGCAAGTCTTCACGACTCGTCCCCTGCGGTATGTGCGTGTTCGTTGTTTGTGAGTGCAGTTTAAGCTCAGTATTTGTTGCTACACATTTTTTTGTGACTTTTAGAACTTTTTCAGTGATATTAGCAACTGTTTAATCACACATTTTTGACGTTTGAACATCACTTAACTTTATGATAATGAACATTAGATTTCATTACATTTCGATGCGAAGCAAGATGCTATCAGATAGATAGCTTTTTCAGGTCATTTGATTATGATACTATGTATTTTCTGCGAACGCTCTGCTGTACTATAAAAAATCTGAAGCGGATCCATAAACAGGCTCATATATAAGTCTTGATAATAATTGATATAGTAACTATCCAAAAATGATCGGAAAAAATCTTGCCTATTTACAATTTGTAAAATAAAAATAACACGGATGGACAGACAGACAGCTGGGCCGTAGTAATAGGGTCCATTATCACCCTTTGGGAACAGAACCCTAAAAATACCTGAATGACCATTCACAAGTAAGTTTCCAACCAACCAAAATTGGAGCATTGGCCATGCCAACCAAATTTTGGCTTAGTTGGGCAACCCGATTAGATTATTAAGGTAGGGTTTATATTTATGCACAAGTTAAGCTAAGCGCGCACCACGATTTTTTATCGCGCGATAATTTTGTCGCAGGAATGCTCGAATGCAACGTATGAGTTAGGAACTGCCGTATTAAATCATACGAGTAATAAATCGCAGCGATTTGAAAATTGTGTTGTGTCACAATTTGCTGCGTTTGCTCGTGACGCGATTATCGCGAAAGTAAACTGCAGCTTATGGAATTGTATGGTCCCGCGTGCACTGCGACAGAAAAATCGCGCTCTCGGGCCGGCCGACGCCCATTCGTATTCCGTTCTTTCGATAATAAACATGTTATGACATTTACGTGGCCCCCCACGTAACGTCCCAACATCTTTATTCTATGTTTATACATACTATAATATATTAATTTAAGGCTATTTATTTTTTATTCCGAAGATCATTGTGTTTCCGATAAAAAAAACCCTTCATAAATCTATCCGCTGTAAAAGGATGAATCCAGTATTGTCGATTTGTTTTCTTTTTTCTTCTTTCCCTTCGAAGTAATAAATAGAGACAAGCAACTTGTACCGAATCCATGGTGAGACTGAGCGATGACCAACGATTTTTTATCGCAGTGCTTTCTGCGATATTTTACAGCGCGATGTTAAAATCGTGTCGCAAAAAGTAAAAACGTGGTGCGCGCTTGGCCTTAGAATTGTGCAAGCCTGCATACCCTTTTTGGTGATAAAGGAATTTGAATTGTGATGTTTTGTGACCATTAATTTTTGGGTCAATCATTAATTAAGGGTAACGTATTTTGGTTTGATTGTTGTTGAAACCCTATCGGGGAGTTTGGTTGTTAATTGCGTTTTGTTTGTGAGTGATTGATAATATTACTGTAGAAACGGAATTTAGACTAACATTCCACTCTCCATTTGAGGGAGTTGTTTATTGAATAAGCCTGAAGAATGTGCAAATTGGACACCACTAAGTTTTGCAAATATGGTGATTAAAGTAATTTCTACTATAATCTTTCATTGTTGGAGCAGTTATTTATTTATTTATATAGGTTAGCCAACAATTGCTAATGCTAATATAAATGCAACAATGATTTACAGGCTAACAGAACATGCACAATTTATGGTTTTACAAAATATTACAAAGCCAAAAAGGATAATTACAATTACAGTTATTCAATATTTTTTGGTAATTCATGCTTAAGGTTAATAATAATATAAAAAAAACATATTGATAGATAACACATTGACATTAAAAAATAAAAACAATAAAAATCTCATCATTTAACTCAAATAAAAAAAAAAACTTCAAATTAACTTGCAGTAGCGAGATCATTGATTGTGAGAATAGTGCTCAATCATTATTTTATAAATTATTGTAAACACAGTTATTGCACAGACCAAGTTCATCAGTAAACGTTGACAACAAGCACAAAACAGCAACCCATAACGAACTCTTAATCTTAATTTTACAGAGCAAGAAGAAATACGCAATTGCAACAGCTTCCATTTACATCCTCCGACAAAGAAGCCAATCAATACAAAAATTATTTCATCAACACCTCGTAAGTTTTATGTTATAATTATTTCTCCCGTCATACACTATAATATTATGTTCATTTTTATCATTTTATAATACTCCTGTTCATCATTAGTGTGTTTTTTCTCCGCTAGTTGTAAATTAATAACGTGATGCCTTCAATCTGTCTAGTAGGATTTCTTTTTTACTTTTTGACAAGCTCCGTAATGATGGAATTGATTGGTAAGTAACGTAGCAAGATACTAGGGAGCTTGATTGCATGTTAGTCATGTTGTCATTACACACTCATCTGCTGCATCGATAATATTACTGATGTTATTATTCTTCTTTTTTCCAATTTTGTATTTTTCGTTCTTTTTTAAAACTCTGTCACCAGAAAATACTCCTCCATCGTGGGTACACAAAAATCACAAAACAAAAACAAAACTGCAATCACAAGCTACTTACGAGGAAATGCGGTCGGAGAGACTTTTGAAAAAGCCTAAGTGAAAAGTCATAATTCGAGGTTTGGCGCTCGTCTATTTCCTCCTCCATTAATGGACCAATTTTAAAGATATTTTATAAATTGAATAAGAAGGATATATACAGTGTACTTATATTTTTCTTTTTTCATTAATAGTTGTGTGTGTACACTAGGTCTCTGTTGACATCGGTTTAAACCGGCATTTTTTGAGGGATCTAGTGCTTATAAAAAATAATAATTAATCAACAAACAGGAAAACATAGGGACATAAAAGTAGTCAATATTTATTACTCTGTAAGAAATCATTGCTTTATGGTCATTAACCAGAAAGAAAACAGACGAGAGCGTTTCTATGGAGAAAAGACCACCCGCATTTCCTCTTAAAACTAACTCCGCCGAACCCAACCCAACATTGTTATCTAATTAAGTTGAGTTGGGTTGACTTCGGTTGGTTGGGATCATCATCTGATGATGACTCGCTAACTCCATATGCATTTTTTTGTAACTATGTAGAAGCAAGTACACAAAACGACGTCATTTGCTATAAGAAAGCCCTCCCATAACTACGCAGTAACATTAAATAAAAAGTAAGCAATCTGAGATGCACATTTGTCCAACGTACAGAACATTAATACCGCGGTTTTTCTTCGCCTCCACCTCAGAAAATTCCATACAAGGATCAAAGAAAACCACCGGCATTTTTTCCATTAATAATCCCATCCAATCAGAGTGAGTCGCGATATTTTTTCTGTTATTAATAATACTAGTGACCCGCCCAATTCTGCTTCGCACGGGGACATTCTACTAATGACAATACATTGAGATTTCTCTGCTATATCGAAGATAAATATTTTTTTTATTTTTTATATAAGCACATATGCGACATGACAAAACATTGAGATTTCTTTGCTATGTCGAAGTAATTTTTTTTTTATTTATTCACATCATAAACCTTCCGGAATAAATGCTCTAAATGGTGGTTACACCAAAACAAAATCTATTATATAATTTAGATGAATGTCACACAGATAGACACGAAGAGTGACTTTGTTTTTTACTATGTACTAACTAGCGACCTGACCCTGCTTCGTACAGTTTTTACGACTTGACAAAACATCGAGATTTCTGTGATATTTTTCTTTTGTTTAGCCTTTTCTGTCCCACTGCTGGGCAAAGGCCTCCCCCAAGTCCTTCCAGGAACTCCTTTCCCACGTCACCTCAAAGCAGCCCTCGCGGTACGCGTCCAGGTCATCTCGCCACCGCTTTCTGGGCAGATCTCGGTGGCGCCGTCCATCTTCAGGCACCAATTGTGTGGAACTGTGGAAACTTTTGCCCAGCGGTCATCCAGCATCCAGAATGCGACTGATGTGACCCGCCCAGTCCCACTTGAGCCGGGCAGCCTTCTTGTCTATGACTATTACACCCGTTTTGGAACGCAGCATGGTGTTCCGAATTTTGTCCTGTCTTTTTACACCCAGGATGCTGCGCTCCATCGCTCTTTATCAAACGCCAAGGCGGAACTTTTGCAACTCGGTGACCGTCTGAGCACCGTAGGTTATGACGGGCAGGATACATAAATGTCGATGAGTTTGCGCTTCAGGGATATCGGCATATGTGCCATATCTTCACATAAACCTACAGGAATGTATGCTGTAAATGATACCTAGTGAAAACCGCATCAGAAATCGTGTGTTACACAGACAGACATAAACAGTACTTTGTTTAATACTATCATATTAGTAGACGGCGGGTTGTACTTGTACCTACAGGGCTACAGGCGACGGTAATCCGCGGCGGTCGGTCTAATGGTTCGGCTCGCGACAACTATTAGCTACAATTACGTAGTACGTGCGAGGTACGGAGTAAGGTATGAGCGAAGAGCGATGAGCGGTGGAAATTTCGAGAGGTAGCTGCCGGTTGAATCTGTAAAAATCTCACCGTGAAAACTTAAGTGATGTGAGTTTGTTTTGTTAAGAATTGACACTATTGACAGCTCACTTCACCTAAGTTTTCACGGTGAGATGGCTATAGAATCACACTGCTGGTTCGAAGAAACAGTCAAATAAGTACATATCTTGGTAAGAAAGGAATAATATTACAACTTTTAGTATTGATAAGGAAATTGTGTTTGGATCTACATATACAGAGGCTGACAATTATAAGATGCTTTATTAACGTCATCATCTAAGCAAAAGAACGTTCTATGCTAGATATGATGATGATGCAATCCGACCAATTTCTTCAACTCCGCAGTAGCCACCGTTCGTGAGCTCGCATGTGGCTTATGTAGCCAATCTTTTTTAAGAAAATCCTCGCACAATGTGGGCACGTGAGCACACCATCTATGAAATTATAGTTAATTGCCATAGGTGTCGGGCTTTCAATTGGTCACGCTTGGCATCAAGCTCGGTTTTAACCAAAGTCCTCCACTCAAGTCTTTGAGCTGCTTGCTGCTCCCATCGATACGGCTCCAAGTCGCACCTACTAAAGTGTCGCTTAAGCACATCTTTATAGCTGAGGAGCTGTCGCTTGAACTCCTCAAGTTCACAATAAAGATACGCTTAGCCACTCACTGCGCTGTCATCCGTGACACATGATCGCACCAATAATAAGCTAGATATAGAACTCCCACAAAGTTATGAAAGGCTGAGGACCTGATGTTGGAATCTTTTGAGACGTAAAGATACTATCAATCTCAATTTGAATTATTTTGAAGGATATTGCAAATCCATTGCTTCATATGTTCGAAAAATGTGTTTGCTCAACAACGTAAATAACGCAATGTAGGTCGTTGAATTGTCAAAATGAAAGCCATTGCTACTGATAGTGTGTTACGCAATTACTCCTCTGGTCTTTGTAGCGATTCGTGAAAAAAAAAAAAAAAAAATTCAACTTCCATCTCGTCTCTGAGTAGTACAGAAAAGTTTTAGTTTAGTCTCTAGTAGGTATAAACATTAGTATCTACTTAATTGTCACTAATCACAGTCAGTTGGACCAATAAGCCGAGCTGCGACAATTTATTAAATACGTACAATTACCCACTACGTACGTGTGGTCGTGAGTGGAATTTATTACCGACCAGAGCGGTTTTAGCGATTTAATCCGACTGTAGAAAATTCAATCCATGACTCAAATATCGAATGGACGAAAATTGTTGTACTATTGCGAACGGATTAAAAGAAAATAGAAGTTTTAGGCCCGTAAAGTTTCAGAATTCGTCTTTCTATCAATATGAAGAAGATAAAGAAAGAAGGTAAACTGAATGTAACGTAACATGCTGTACGATGTATGTACAGACGCCAGCACATCAAGCTACCCGAAACTGTCAAATTTTCCCAATCAACTTTGAACCTTATGCTTTAGCAACAAAGTTGAAAATCTATTAAAGAAATTTTACAGATTGTAGTAGCTTGATGTGCTGGCGTCTGTACTTTATTTTCGGAAGTTCTTGTGTATTGCTATACAGAATGATAAGTAACTAGAATTGATGACGAAAAGTTGTGATCACACTAAATAACATCTATTTTACGTCGTTTGAAAATGTTTGGAAAACTGCTAGGAAACAGCAATTTACATAAGATATTTTAATTTAATTTGTATAATGTCAGTGTATATGCATTAATGTATTATATGGATTGTAGTTATCTGAAATAAATTAATTAATGATAATAAGATACACAAAGACACAACATGCGTGATTTCTTAATTGGCTTATTAACAGAAACAGTACAATGTTCTCTGTACTCTGTTACATAAGTAGATAGCGGTCATCGCCGCTTATCCCAGTCGGTCGGTGTAATGGCCGGTCTGCGACAACTATTAGCCACAATTACAGACTACTGCGTGTGCGCATACTATTTGAGTTATGAGAGACAAGCGATTTTTGGTAGTTGTGTAGTTTACTTGAGAAATATAGTTAATATAATAATAATAATGACATGTACATATTTGTTTTGAGTAAAGTTAAATACAGTTAAAATCCAATGGAAACTAATTTATTAATTCAATTAATCTCTTTCTCTATTTTTGTAATGTGCTTTATGTTAAAAAATATTTTCTTTTTCTTTCTTTCTTAATCTAATTTAATATAGAACACAAGTTGGACTGGTAGAAAATGCCTATGGCATTAAGTCTGCCTCTGTACATTCATGTGCTTGAAGAATTAAATAAATAAATAAACACAGCTTCTTCAACTGACAATTTAACAAAAGCTAAACAAGAACATAATATCACCTACCTATTTGCAAATTGTGCGACTATAGCCCTTACTAACTTTAAAACCTAACATTACGTACTAGAGAGCGTAATATTACGCAACGAGAGATTTCAATAAACTCGATTCTCGATAAAAAAAGGTAAAACTATACATGTACCTAAACAGTTATTCTTTGGACTTACGTGGTCTTAGAGAGTTGTGTTGATGACTTTAATGATTATAATTCTGTAAATACATATTTGTTACGGCCGCGAATCATATATTTATCAACGTACAACTTAATAAAAGACTGCATTAACATTTAACATGGAAGAAGAGAAGAGCTGCAACAAAACTGTTGCCAAAAATCGCTACTCGCTCACAGCTTGCATCCCATTATTTGTACCAACAACAAATTGCTGGAATTAACCGTCCGTTGCACTTAACTATTTATTTATAGCCCGTTGCTTGTTGTTGCCGCCGCGCGGCGCTTGCCGGCAACAAACGATTTGACTCGAACAATCAGGACGCGGCCTTAGACCCGAAGAGGGAGTGATGTAACAATTTGGAAGTATTAGTTCGAGTAATTAGTTGTTGGGTTATTGTTGTTGTTCGAATTAGTTCATCATCTGCCCAGCCTTTTCCCAACTATGTTGGGGTCGGCTTCCAGTCCAACCGGATGCTGAATACCTGTATTTTACATGAAGCAACTGAATATCTGACCTCTACAACCCTACTGGGTAATACGATACCCCTTGGCAAGACTGGTTGTCAGACTTTCGGGCTACTGACGACCCATAACGACTGTCAAAGATCCACGAATGACAGCCGGGACCAACGGCTTAACGTGCTTTCCGAGTCACGGAGGGGTCTTGGTATGTGAAGATGGTCACCCATCCACGGACCAATCGCGGCAAGCGTAGATTAATCTGATCGATCGACCCGCGCGGCTGTTATTACTTAGCCAACAAGACCCTCTCTGTTGTTCGAATTAAGGCTCCTTCAAACAGACGCGACGCGCGACGCGAATCACGAGCGACACAAAGGCACCGCAAGTGATGGAGCAATTTAAAAGTATTAGTGAGAGTAATTAGTTGCTACGCTATTGTTGTTGTTGTTCCAATTAGTTGTGGCTACGAATCAAAGTTAGGATAATCCGATAAAAAATCTTATAGAATACACTGACTTATCAATGAACGAATTGCCTTAAGGCTCCTACAAACAGGCGCGACACGCGATATAATCGCGCGCGACACAAAGACAACAATATTTGAAGGAGCCTTTAAGGGACTGTTTCTTTCTAAACTTTTTCATCGTAGCTATTAATTGTAAAGCAACTCAAATCAGTCCCTAAAATAATTTTATTTTGAAACTAAACAGATAAATTTTACCCGTGGAATAAAATTGACGTCTGTCAGTATGGAAACTCCGTTAAAAATTCAAAATTTATTCTCAGGGTCTAAGATGTCGGTATTAAATTTTGGTGGAATTCTTCCTTAATGGAAGTATGGATACGTAGTTGTTGAAAGTAATTACTATAAAATACATTCTCAATTGAAACGCATATTGTAATAAACTGAAATATTATACCTAGGTATGTGTTCACAAATAAATAACACATTGGTTAACCATTTCTTTAATAGAAAATCAGTAACAGGTGAAAAATAAACATTTATTGAACATACACTTACGTCTTAAAACTAAATGAAACATTTTACGACACCAACTAAAGTTAATGGCTTCTAACACCAATAATAAAACATAAGAACTATTATAAAACATGTCTCCATATTAACTGAGGGCAATTCCTATAAATGTAGAATAGAAAAAGACAAAGTACGACTTTGATTTTTATTATTTTTTACTGTGCCGTCAATACAGAGCGCGTCGAATCTTTAATTAATACTTTAAAGTTATAACGATCCTTCTTACTGAATATCGTTATTAAACTTAATTCCCGAGTACAGCTCCCAAGCTATTAAACAGTACTCCCGAACTCATCTTCTCAAAGTATTCAAAATAAAATAATAATGTAAGGCTACGTCTCACTGTTGGCGAGTTAATTTTCGTAGCCGCGTAGCAATTCGTAGCACTTTGTTTTGACTATATTCTTAAGCTATGTATTGAAAAGTCTATTTGGAAGACATAAGTATGTTTTATTTTCATTTTTAGCCATTCAATCAAAACTATCTGATGTATAAATATTGTTAATTCCCAAAAATAAATACAGTGAATATTATTTGAACGTGAGTGTGAGAACAAGCAGTAAGTTACTATGTATTTTATTTACTGTTGAGCTACTGTATATCTCACAAGTTTCTGCCCACGACTTCGTCCACGTGAAATTACTTGTTCTAACTTAAAATATATCCACGCGACACTCGGCAATACTCTAGCTTCCCATTACTGAAGGAATTTTCGAAATCGGATCAGTAGTACCGAAGATTATCCCCTACATACAAACTCACAAATTTTACCGCTTTATAATATTAAGTATAGATAACAGATAGATCTTCCACGATCCTCCGCCCAGTAGTGATCGACGTTATAGATGTTTATGAGCTAGGTGTCTATGGTTCAATTTATCTTTTTAATCTATGTTATTTTTAATTTATTTTTTCACCTTTTTTGATGTTTTTAATACCTGTATTGTGTCTTTTGCTGCACTAAATAAACGTTTTATCTATCTATCTATCTATCCTCCAACCCACATTGGGCACTCGTGATAGATTACGGTAAAATCCCTCTCACAGAGAGAAGGCGTGTGTGCCTCAATGATCAAATCGCTCGCAGTGGAACCACAGCTCTAACGAGAACATCCAAAAATTGAGGCTTATTATCACCTTCCACCTCCTTTCGCTCCTTTAATGGCCTTCTCCTCATTAGACGAAGTTTCTTACGTTTATAATAAAAACAAAACGTAAGAGCCTTATACCCTTTCTTTCTATAACTATGAAGATTGTTCCTAACAATCAACGTCTGAAACCAGAATTTTTTTTACGTATATTTTTTATTTTAATTAAGATATACTTTTTACATTCCATAACAACACGCCTGTAATCCCCAAAGGGTTAAGCAGAGGTACACCTATAAAAACACTCATTATTACTTTTTATTTATTTTTCACTTAATAAAAAAGCTTTAAATGTTTTACTTTACCACCTTATCGTGGTATTAGAACTTACGCACGTCACCAAAAGTTTATTCATGCATAAACAAAAACTGATAAAACAGAAATCAATAATTTCAAGGGAAATAAAGGAAACATAAATATGGATAAAATAATACAACGTTTTATTGATAAAACATACTTAGAATACGTTTACATTTTTACATTATATTAATACAACAACCTATAATATAAATAAAATATCAATGCGTTATCCATTATTCATGAAGGTTCGGGTTCACGCAAATCTTCATAATTTTTTTATACAATTTAAAATAAGTTTACCTGTGATTCACTTAATTGTACGACAACCCCTAAAATTTACCGCCCCCATATAGTTTGGTACCCCACCAAAATTATACCTTACAATTCACAAACGTTCATAAAATCATATCGGTCTTTATTTCAACGACATAGGGTGCATTTAAGAGAGAAAAATTTTAGGGGTGGTTTCGAATATTTTGGTACAAAAATCTCATACAGTGTGGTGATGCAACAAGTGTAAGAGCCAACAAAAGGAGCGATTAGGGGTGATTTATACATTCTTTTATTTTCCACCCCCAAGTTCAGTTCAAGTGATACCGTAACTGAAATTCCCACGCACGCAATAGAGGGGAACGCCGTGATTTTTTTCTCTTTTTGACAGTTGGAAAATGTCGTTTTTCAATCAGAGAAGGATAATTTTTTGTAATACATACATAAATTAGAATTGAGGTAGCATTTTATATAAGACTTAAATAAAGATATTCAAGTAACCAGATCGTATACAATAATAGGTGAGGTTATTATAAAACACACAAAAAAACAAAATTGTTATTATAATAACCTTATAATCACACTTAAATATTATTTACAGGCATTTTTTATTTAATCTTAAGGCACATTTAAAGATAAGGCACTGTCAATTAACATTCGAAACAAGTTTAATAGATAAAAAAATAGTTAAAACATAACCATTTATAAACCTAAACTGTACTCTTAACAAATCCTCTTGTTTAACTATATGTATACCCAGTCCATTTTACAAACATTAAAAAACCTCTATAAAAAAAATATTTTTACAAAACTTAACTACAACTTAGTTAAGGGGCTTACAGGACCCAAACGCAAAAAACGCAAGTTTTAGAAACAATAAAAGTATATGATCAACTACAGTAAACAAAATCAGAAAAATATATGATATGCTTCAGGATATATGCTAGGTAATAGTGTGTTGAAAACATAATACAACTAATATGATACGATAGAAAAAAATCATGAAGATACCTCTAAAAACTTTCTTTTTACAATAAAAACCATATTAATATACATACAATCATTCAGATTTTTTGTCAAATTATTCTACAAGCAACATATTAAAACAGTGTTTTAATTTTTTAGCCCAAACAATTTATAGGTAGTATATTTTTTGTAATTAAATAATTGCTTCATATTTTGCAATACCAGCGTTGTTGTGTCATCGCGCTTTTCTTTCTTTTGTATGCAGTCCGACAGTGACCGCCCTTTATGTCATGTAAGCCCCTTAACATTATCACAGATTCCAATTGGATTACTTA
This sequence comes from Luperina testacea, assembly GCA_927399505.1. Lineage (NCBI taxonomy): Eukaryota > Metazoa > Arthropoda > Insecta > Lepidoptera > Noctuidae > Luperina > Luperina testacea. Next base: position 6,289,431 of record OV656774.1, read on the forward strand.
CATTTTATTAAAACACTCTTCAGATTTTCACTAATATACGAGAATGAGTATCAATAGAAAATAGTTATCAATAAATAATAAAGCACTCGTAGGTACTACACAGAGCTTGCTAAATTCTAGAACAGAATATGTTTATTTGTGTAGAATGTAGGTTGGTTTAATACAGGTGAGCTGTTATTATAATATTTTATATGTTTCGTTCCAGGTATTCTACTATTTGGCATGCGACAATTTGTAATTATTGCTAATTTTACAGGCCAGTCTTATAAATCAGTTTAGGTACAAAGTAAAATGGTACCTAAGCGGAACTCGCAGAACTGTTTTCCTTCCAAAACTAAAATGTGCGAGACTGTTATAAAATAATGTTTTAGAATTTGGCAAGCGAATAAATAAACTATATTGTGTCTTAACTTATTTGTAAGGCAATGGTGGGCACAACAAGAACGATTGTCCATTTTCAGAGCCGCCATTTGCGTAACGAGACTGTTGCGAAAACAATACCCGAGATAGCTAAAATACAAACTCTTAGTGTCAGTCTTGATGAAATTTTACAGTCTGCTATTACATTAGTAATAGATTTTTTATCTCACAAAGTTTTGTACATATTTATATTTTTCGACTTTATTTTTCATTTACCTATTCATAACTGTAACATACTAATTTCCTTTTTTACATCATGACACAACCTATTTTTTGTCACAAAATATACGAATACATATAAATCCTGGCTCAGCTAAATCATATTTCACAATCCCAAAAAAAATCGAATACAATCTGACCTCACCCTTTACAAACGCAACAAGTGGAATCACAAACAACTAACAATAGGGGATCGTCATTATGCACCCCACGTCACTGTACTATGACGTCACAATCACTTGTCACGCCACAGGGCACAATGCTTCGCTTTTTAAATCACGCAAAGTATCTTCCCTCTGTCTATACTTTCCTTTGTAGTTTTTGCATCTTCAGAACGTGGGAAACTGGACTCGCTTGATGCCCTGAAAAAAGTGACAAATTTATAGGCAGGTAAGTATGGGAATATGTTTTATTTCATGGTCGATTCGCTACGTAGTTTCTTCACGCTGCGGTGACTTCGCAAAAGGTAGAAATAGTAGGAAGTAGGTCTAATTAATTCACCTTTTCTCGTTTACGTTTCAAAGACGTACAATTAACGAGTAATAAAACCTATTCAAGTCATTTATAAGAATCTAACTCATTCTAATTTGCATCATAAATCTCGCACTCAAATCATCTATAGCAATCTTTTGATCGCCATCATTATAATGATAACTTCAACCCCTAACAATATCTCCTAATCATCTCAAAATGCTCCTAATAGACATTTAATTATAGAGCCGGTCGAGTTCCACTGACCCCTTTTACACTTGTTTACATCTTCATCCCCTCAACCCCCGCACAAACGCGCTGAGCCATCAAAATGGTATGTTTAATTCCAATACCCCATACGATTTATTATAACAAAGCAGAACGGGAACGATCGACCGCTTGCCATCTGTCGTCGTTCCGAATCTCGAATCGCCGAAAAAAACTCAATGTGCGAGCAACCCTGGGAACCTAGGAACGAGGAGCATTCCCACGAACAACCCCTCAATTTTCAATAACCAAATTAGCCTTTGCGTTACCCTATTTCGGATATGAGGGAGTCGTGAATCTATTCATATCGATAAAAAATATCGCACGTCTCGCTCGCGACCCCCGTAAATGCATATATTCGTCCCGTTCGAATGCACGTGTTCAAAGATCGTATATTTAAACTGCGAACGTGTGTGTGCGAGAGCCTTCGGATCGTAGCACCTGCCGGCGCGCGCGCACCCCATTGGCTGAGCAACCACTATCACCGCTACACTGATTTCTTTTAAACTTAATTTTTTTTGTAATACTCTCTTCGGACATGTTAAGAAAAAACCCTACATGTTTGGACCGGTACGAGCCGAATATTTTGTGTGTAGGTGGCATCCTACTTTAATAATTCTTTTTGTAAACAAAATGCTAATGAACTTTGACTTGGATGGCTCAAATTCCGGATCTAAGATAGGGTTACGTGTAAGAATTACAAATGGAAACACTTGAATTGATTGGTCCCTATTCGTGTGGGCGATGATATTATCATGATACACTCAGGATTTAATGATAGGATAAACAAAAATGCTTGAATTAATAACTAATGTTACCCTAAATCGTGGCGCTATTAGGGTCTCGTGACGTACGCGTGAGTAGCGCGTGAACTGGCCGCGCGAGGGTTCGACCCCCCTGACTTAGTGACCTCAGTAAAGGGATAACAATCGCATTGTCGCGGCCACGGGGGCCACTGCGGCCCCCCGGGCAATCAACATGTGTTGTGTTTGCCTACACTTGGGCGTGTGGACGGCACGTGACTGATTTTCCCATGAAACCCCTTCACACACTTCTTTGATATGGTAATAAGAATCAAATAGACACATGTGAAAATTACCGACAAGTGCTCGATGAGAAATACACAGATGTAAAATAAACACAGCAAAGCTACCTCTGCAAAGATAATAGGAAAATGATTGTTGCTTCATACATATGTAAGACACTTAAGTAAGGCTTCCCTAAATCCAATAGCATTAAAACTTCTTACAATCTCTTTAAAATACTTCTTTTAACTTTAAGAACAGGCTGGTAATAATCTACTCATCCCCAAAAATATGACATCCAAAAAACTTGCCTCAACTCTACCAAAATTATGAAGACCTGTCACGAAATACGAAATGCATATCGGGGTATCGAATAAACCACTTGACTCACCCACACATACAAAGGGGCGCTTTTCACGTACGCGAGGCCTTTTGTGCCGGGGGCGCGCCGCACACTATAAAAGCCCGACCGGCCCAACCAGCCCCACATTCCCGCCTGTGATCTCACTAGCGACACACGCTCTCTCTACTACCACTATTGTTCTATCAAATCTTTCAACATGTCTTACTACGCAAACAACGAGTACATCATCGCGACAAACAACTCAATCAACGAGAACAGATACAACAGTGAAAAGATGAAGAACAGCGGCATCAAGGCACTGCTGAGGCCTTTGATGAAGCTGATCAAGAAATCAACTAAGCGCGCTCCCGCCAAAACTTGCGACACGTGCTTTGAGGAGGAGCAGAACTCGAGCAACGAGATGCTGGAGCGCAAGATCTGCGAGGAGATGGAGGCGTGCTCACCTGGTGCAGCCTTCCTCGTCTACAACGAGAACGACACGTGCGACCTTGTGCCAGTGACCCCTGACAACTTCTACGTACCTGTGCACTTCGCCCGGACCGATGCCGGCACCTTCTTCTGGACCACCATCTCCAAAACTGAGGCTGACTTCGCAGCGGCGCACTGTTACACCGAGTGCCAAACCGCGGAGCAGCAGTACCCAATCCTGCAAGACCGCTGGGTGCAGGCCTAAGCTGAAACTCAACACTTGACAACAATCAGTGTCTTCCGTGAAACCAGTGCGCCTGCTCCGTTGGTTTCCACAACCGTCTGTGATGTTAGCTTTAATTTAATTCAAGGTGCCATATAGGAATAAGTTAGGATAGGCCTGCTCAATACTCGTGATAACTCCTCGAAAGCTTTAATTGTATTTTCGATAGCGTTGTGATATTTTTTGAAAATATTTTGTATTGTATAAATTAATGTTAGGGAATTAGTGAGCTTTAGTATTGTGATCTTCCTTATCGAGCTTTAATTGTTTTAGGTATTATTTATTGACCTTTACTCGTGTTATATAATAATAAACTACATAATTGAAATGAATTTGCTATCTTTTACTACGACTACAACCCAAACCCTTACACACAATAACAAAACAAACACACAAGACATAATACAGTAGCGAAGTAAAACCGCAAGGTTCATTACTAATAAGACGAGACAGAATTGATAAAACCTACTTGGAAGCTTGGAGCTTTCTTGGTTTGTATTTCGAACCAAAAAGTTGTCGGCGCGGGCGACGGCGCGAGCCACCACTCTTGCCTGGCCATACTCGGAGAGCAACATTTTGAGCTCATGCGCACGTGCAGGCCCGAGGCAAAGCTACCGGACTTTTAATGGTCACTTTTTTTTTAAGACGCCGACTTAACTCTCATGTTTTGAACTGTTATTTATTTTATACAATTAGACACGTACTGTGAATGCTCCGTAAATGCTGGTCATAACATTTAATGGTTTACTAGTCCGGAAACATATTATTCTAATAGTTACTGTTGAGAGATAAATGATTTGATGGTGATATAAGCAGGTTTAGGCTTCGTAGATCAGTATTGACCAGTTTTGCGAATTTCTGTTATAATCCTGAAATATTACCATTTGAATAAGATGTTATTTGCATATTAACGAGGTCACAATAATAATAAACCTATAGCAGTACTATTATTTTTTTATTAATTATGCCTAATAAATTGTAAACAAAACAAAATATTAACACTCTAATTTACATATCTACAATTAGATAAACTCCAAACAAAAACGTAAAAATAAATAAATTGAAAACCAATCAACTTAAAAATCTAAAAAACAAAATTCTATAATTTATTTCATGTAACATTTTGTGATCATTAACGACCAACCCAAGACGGGACACGTCTCGATACAGCCTCAGCAATAAACACCCACATCGCACATGATACATACATCGCATCAACAAAACCACTTTCATTATTCATGTAAAAACCTTCAATTTAAAACCAGCACCTTACAAAGTAGTCAAGACGATAATAACAGACTCTCCAAGCAAAACCACGTACAACCATCTCTCAGAGAAAAAAGGTAAAGGAATAAAAATGTATACTTAAAAGTCAAACTACCCTGGAGACAAGTTCCAACCTGTTTCAAAAATCGAACCTCCAACAAGTTCGAACAGGTCGTGGAAATGTAAAAAATTGCACTATTTCAATTCAGAGCGCATTGTACAATCAAATAATAGAGATAAAGAAAGGAGATGAACAACAATTGGTTGATCACAATGAGGAGAAGTTTATGTATGCAAAAAGCACGTGCAATTTTGAAAGCACTTCGAATATGCATTTGCTATAGAGTCCATTGATTTATTGTTAGTTACCTTTAGTATTGTTAATTTAATAAAAGAATAGTGTGATAAAATAAGCTACTACATAGATTTATTTCTATCAGATCACGTGCAGATCGAAAATAGAACACACACTAGAAGCATATTCAAAATAGCTCAAGATAAAAGTTCCCTCAAATGAACGTTTGTCATCATTTCCACATATTGTTAGAATCAAAACGTGTCAGTGAAAAGTATGACCTCTCACTGAAATCTTCCAACATACACGTTAAAGAAAAATAAGATTTAAATCATGCAAATTATCTGTAGGAAATATAAAATCTATTGGACATGCAGATAAGCGTTAAAATAACATTTTACAAGAAAAAAACTTTTTGAAAACATCTAAACAAATAACTGATACAAAAATATAACAACATCGAGCTGAAAGTGTTAGTTGACAATAATGCTAACAATGTAAGATTCATACAAACTACATTTCATTTTACAACATGCAAAAAAATCCTGAAAAAATTCAAAGTGTGCCTGCAAAAACCAAAGTGTGCCTGCAAAAACATTCGTTTCATATTCAAGATAACCATGTCATCATTAGTTTTCAATCATGGCATACAAGGGTTAGTCCTATAATAAACAAAAATCAGTTTGCCATGCTGTTATAGCTAGTATCAAAACAAGTTAGTGAGACATAAATTGTATGAATAAATCATACTATTGTTAGTAACTGAAAATATCACACTCAAAAAACGAAAATTGGTTATTGTGCATTCTCTTTTTATCACCAGACCAACATTCAACAAAAAAAAACAAGTTTTGCAAAAATAAAACGTAACTTTCGAAAATATCCAGCACAAAATCAAGCCAGGATTTTCCGAATCAGGTTTCGATTTTCGATTACGCAAGTAGGAAATACAGAGATGATATCATCCGGAACTGCAAGCCGCCGCCAATACCGTTGATAACACGCTCACTTGCCGGAATAACCCTAAATGGCTATTGGGAAAGTCTATAGCAATATGTTCGATAATATGCAAAATCAAAGCCTGATGTTGCTTAAAGCATTGAAAATTCTATAAAACCAAGAGAAAAACCCAATTCTGAACATTGCAAAAAAACTTTAATCTTGTTAAAACATAAAACAACGCCTAGAAAGATAAACGTAATAAAATCATGAATGTCACAGCATGCCTTTACTACCCATAAAGACAGGTCGCAATTTCGCAATTAAAAGATCTTTTTCATCTCTTAAAGCCCATTCAGTATCAATAACAACCCAACTGTAATAATTTGCATCGCAAGCTTTGCATAATTCTGTTCACGTCGCGCTAAACGACTCAAACCAGATATGCTAATTGCTACTACTGATTAAAAAGTGCCCAGCGTGAGGTACCGCTAGTCCAGTCGTCATAATTACCAGAACAGAGCACCACAAGATCTATAATACGCGGGTAGAGATAGCAAAGTGGTCCGGTTTAATAATAACATAAGCAGCGCTCGAGCGACGGATCCGTGAGAAATTTCGGCAGATGTACAATTCCTTGACGCGGTACGACGAGTGAACGCTTATCTTTTTTTTTTCTTTTTCGAGTTTAATAATACGGCGTTCTGTATCGACGTTTCGAGGCTCGTTCGTGAGTCATCGACGCATTGTTACCTCATGCACGTGTTCGATGCGTCGGACGTTCGGGTTAGAAAGGATTTTTTGCACCCCTTATTTCGAATTCCGCAACTCTTGCAAAATTTGGGTTAAACTTTTTTTTCGTTCTAATTTCGAATGCAGAATTTTTCTTGTGCACGTGCATGGCGGTATGACCATTGTTACTTTTAGAAGAAATTGCAGATTTCTTATGTACACACGTGCAGAGGTTTAGGATTGAAGGGAGGGACATTCCGTAATTGAATCGGGCTGGATAGCGTGTTATTAGTCCGTTATCATTATGATCTATAGCTAATTGAAGATTGTGCTTGGCGGGAGAGTTAATTAGTTTTCAATTACAATTAAATTGCTGTTAGGGTGCTGCCGATGCTATGAAAGCGATTAAGGCAATTAGAACGGAATATAAAACCATTTCACGGGACTATCACCTTGATATTATGGAAGTTGTTTCTGACTCTTGTTTTGATGGATATCTCGAAGATGTTACACGGACAAAACATTGGTTCATTCCTGGTTGCATTGAGCACAACGTGCAATTAAAAATGCAATTCAAGATTCTATGCACAAATTACTGTGGCTTTTTCTTTCTTACTACCTGAATTTTCTTCCAGACTTGGAATAGACATAGGTAGATAGTGTACCTACTCTGAAATACATAGACTGAAAAACACGTTCAAACACAAAAAAGTGCCGCAAAAGGAAAACTACCATACAGCCTGGACTACTCTACAAACTTAAGTCACATGATTAAGCGTAGAACATAAACGTGGAACACCTAACACCTGTGTAATTGAGCCGGGTTTACACCGGCGGTGATATCATCCACTTGCTGTTTGTTCAGATGATAGCACACACTGATCGTGTCAACAACTACTTGCGTCAATGATGAGCTGGCTCGAGCTTAATTAAGGCAATGTTTTATTAAGGTTATACACGCTAGCGCTATTTCGGCAGCCATTAAGATTCCATGCCCTTCAATATAATATAACTGAAAGATTAGCACACCCAGGTAACTAATTACAATCTAACATGCACTAAAATATTTTTCATCAACTTAAAACTATAAAGACTTCGTACCCAAGGAGGCCGCAGCAAGGACAACCTCCTCAAGTGGGGGTTCATGGAAGGCTCTGGCTCTCCACAGACAATGACTCACCACCCATCTTGCACCGCATGCCCTGTCACCTGCACACGTGAGGACCTAGTGGCTGCGTCAGCGAATGCTATCCACGTTGCTGAATTGTTTTGGGCCAAACAAATTTAAGAAAAAAATCTATATTTTTGTCATCGACACCCTAAAAAGAAGATATATTTAAGAAATCTAGGTGTGCAGGCAGTTAGTAAACAGTCAGTGTAACTTAGCTTAAAAAAAAACAAAATTGACTATTTAAAACTACAACAAAATCTTCACAGGTTGACTGCGAGATGCCATTCAACAAAAAAAAAAGATAATTCTATTTTCAAATGTATGAAGGGCTATGCGTTAACGGTTATTAAGGCAAAGGCAACATGCAATAGAGCTTACTGTGGGTCATGGTTTAATTAAGGAGAATCGTTGGTAAACCCTCTTGTTATGAACTAATTGCGTTGATGATGACAAATATTGACTTCTAACCTTTTAAGCGGGGATAGTACTTTCGATAGACGTGTAGGTACTTCAAAGCAATGATAGAGGATTACATATTGCGTTATTAAATTTGCACGTACAGTGCCCTCCAAAAGTTAGCTAACATCTTTCCGGTTCAGCGGTGATGATAAAAAAATAAATAATCTAGTACTCCTAAGGGAAACTTGATTATTTTTTATGCTAAAATTAGTCAATAAAAACCTAATAACAGGTCAAACATTTGGATCACTAGAATTATAATTCGTAATGTGGTGTGTCACAGCTAAAGTTGAAAAATGTCATCTAACTTTTGGAGACTACTGTACATACTACATACAATTTACAAAAATACCCTTATGTTACTTTAGACAACCCTGGACAAAAACACAACACTCACTCAACACACTATTGACATTTAGTCTAACTCATCATCAGTCTCCTGCCCTTATCACAATTTATTTGTGGAAATTTAGTCTTTAAATTTAGTCTAACTAAGAAAATAATGTTTTACAATTTACATACAAGATTTTGAAAGTTATCTTTTTAAACAATTAGAAATATTGCAAATAACAATGTATTTAGTTAATAGTTGATTTGTAATTACATAATTATACAGTAAACCACTTACTAATAAACGTTCTACATAGCGTCTGTATAGTTACACAACGCTTTGTCTTGTTCTTTCGAAAGTCAACTTACTGACGACGGAAAGAGAGAAATTGGTGTGTAACTATTCATCGGATATAATACGTTTATTAATACACTAAGTACCTAATATAGACAAGTTTATTCGCCTTAACAGTAGCAAATACAATGTGAGTCATTGAAGCCGCACTTGCTAACGACACACGCTACTCATTGCACAACTGATACAGTTCATTATTTATCTGCTCGACTTCAAATAATTTGCTCAATGCGTTGTACACATACGTACATTACTCTGTATGTGACTCATGTTGAGTGTGATCCGCTTTTTAATTAGGAGTTTCGTTTGCGCTATAACAGAGCCAGAGCGAATCTTAAATCACCTATAGGCGTAATCGTAGTAAGCGTGATGATCAAAAATAAACATTGCTCATCACGCTTGCTCAAGTTTTTTGCAGAAGTCCTCAGTTAGGCTAAGCTGATATTATACACCGGAACTTTATAGGCAACTCTGCAGTTAGGCTAACTAAGCTGATATTACTGGAACTCTATTGGCAAGTCTGCAGTTAGGCTAAGCTGATATTACTGGAACTCTGTTGCCAAGTCTGCAGTTAGGCTAACTAAGTTGATATTACTGAAACTCTGTTGCCAAGTCTGCAGTTGGGTTAACTAAGCTGATATTACTGGAACTGTATTGGCAAGTCTGCAGTTAGGCTAACTAAGCTGATATTACTGAAACTCTGTTGCCAAATCTGCAGTTAGGCTAAGTTGATGTTACTGGAACTCTATTGGCAAGTCTGCAGTTAGGCTAAGCTGATATTACTGGAACTCTGTTGCCAAGTCTGCCGTTAGGCTAAGTTGATATTACTGAAACTCTGTTGCCAAGTCTGCAGTTAGATTAACTAAGCTGATATTACTGGAATTCTATTGGCAATTTCTAGACTGATTTTCTAACTTATAGCATGTTCGTTCTCTTTCTTTCTTTATAATATATTTCTCAAAACAATGAAGTCAACATCACAGAAATAATTCGAAGACATGTGACATCTAGCAACCCGCACTGGGCCCGCGTGGTGGATTACAGCGGAGGCTTGTGACCCAGCAGTGGGAACATTTTATGCTGATTATCCTTTACACGTTTTAGAGCCTCAATTGGATGAGCCACGAACATAGGCGTAATAATTATCAATCATGAGTTAGGACGGATTAACGAAATACTAGCTTGGTATGATAAACAATGTATTTACATAGGTATCGTATTCTAGAACCACGTCTTACAGTCCCCTAAATCACTACTTAGAACAAAACAGATCACTTTCAATTTTAGCACATCTCTTTGAACACTACACTACCACTTCACTTCACCACACATTTCACGACACTAAACACTAAACTTTTTTTGAAGCACTAAATTCACATCACTATACTCCTAAAACATATCACAGTCACAAGGTACCGTTACTTCCTGGTCGATGACACTCAAATAACTGAACATGAAATTATACCGTACACTTTATATACAGGAATCACCCTCCAATATTGCAATATTTCCCACGGAATGAATGCACTCTGACCTGAAGACATTGTCTGCGAATCTATTGTCTTGCAAATACTTCCGAATTCCGACACCCCTGTCTGATTTGAAAGGGAATCTCGCCGGTTTAGTGCAGTGATGGTCCGGTAGATGGCTCTGATTTAAGAACGCTAAACCTCTACAGTAAAACGTAGATTTCTTTCATAATATTTATGTGAATATGCAAAAAATATCGAACCAGTTATAAATGAAATTGCTCAAATAAATCTCTCAAAAATATTTGACAACTTAATTTGTTTTGATTCATTATATCTTTTCACGAATAGTTTAGTCAAAATTAAAATTATAATTTATGACCATGAATATATAAACGTGACTAATAAAAATTCGCGCCATAGAAACTTATATTTTAATAAACCAACAAAAAAGTATTTACATACTCAGAAAACACATGTGTGTGCTCATTAAAAACAAATTAAAGTTACACCTAGGTAAAGCACAAACAGCTCAATAAAATTATGATATCATGAGTAAAGTATGTGTAAGTACAACAACAAGAACGGCGCGACCCGCGCTGCGCACGCGCTGACATTTACTTAACAATTAGTGTGACAATGCCCTAATAGCGTATTGTTTCGTTGTTGCTATACAACGTGATCTATCACGGTAAGTATTGTGCTGTATCAAATTGTAGTTATAATGTCATTGATATTGTTATCTAATCGTTTAGGCTTTGATTTTTTTTTTTATTTTTTTTTTATTTATTTAAAGGGCTTTGTCGCTTAGCGACCACATCGCCCAGTGCAGGAAAACACAAAATTATTGATTACGATCTATCTTATAACTAACTTGTACAATTGTTTAGCCTTATCGGAAACTGGAAAAGCAAGGATGGTATTACAAAAGCCAATATCATACCTTTTATGTTGTCCGAAAACATTAATTCTAGTATTTTCATTCCGGACACACTCCATCAGAATATGAGATAACTGGTCTTTTTTATTGTTCTTAAATATTACATAATCAAGAATACAAGTTTTACTAAACGTGACCTCTCAAGCTCTGCTAATGAGACACAATTGATTTTCTATTTTACCGCATTAAATAGGATACACGCGGCGCTTGACGGGTTTTAATATATCACATCATTTCTGTAAGATAAGATTTACTATACTATTAGATTTACGATTTTTTTTATTTTTTTTTTTATATGGTGTACCTACATAATAAAGAGTATTCTATTCTACTAAAAATATATTTAAAAGAACATTTTCGAATATTTGAACCGATTTCTGATATACCTATTAAAAAAAAATACAACATTATCAAGATTTTCCAAAAATTTTCCATACAGTTTCTTTGAAATGGTATTTTTAAACCAGGAAAAAAAGAAAAGTTCAGACACGTGATCAATATTGTAACTAGATAAGCTGACACACGGTAGCACGAATAACAATCCTAATCACTTTATTACCTTGCCCACTGTCCACGCTCTACTAATCATCAAACACTACAACAAATAGAACATCCACCATAAGTAATTCAATAATTTTGTTAATTGGCAATCATGACACGGTTTCACATGGCAATGTATGTAGACGCCCGGTGTTCAACCGAGCTCGACCCGTGGGAACAACGACAGTTGCGCGCGCTACCACCTGCCCCCCCGTCTTAAAAAAACATACTACTTATTCCGAAATTCAAATTCGGAATCGCTCGACCTTGGTGATTTGACTTCTTTTTTTTTGTTTTAATTTTTTGTTTTAATGTGCGTTGTAATTTGATTTTAGAGTTTGCATTTGCCTGATTGTGTCTATGGGTGATGCAAAGAATAGATTGATTATGTAAATTAAGTTTTTCTCATTTTGATGCAGAATAAAAAGATAAAAATTCCTGAAAATTTTTTCTTCGAGAATTATCTACCTATGTTGCGTGCGTGTGTGTGTGTTTTTATCATGTAAGTACTAAGTCAAGTCTGCGCTTCCTACACTAGATAGAGATGGGTTTGCCAAAAAAGCTTGCGATACGGTTACAAATCCGCAATTTATAATTACCGGCCTGACTGCCTGCCTAACAATCTCATCATCAAAAGCAACAAACAGCCTTATCACCCGAAAAAAGCCGGTAACGAAGTCGCATTATACCGGTTTCTTATCTCTATTTACGGGAGTGCATCATCCTATAGATCCGCTAAGTCCGAGTTTTTTGTGCACGCGTCACCGTTGATCACGCGTAAGTGCAGCCAGCGCGCGCGCCATATGTCGCGTGGATCGTGGGAACGGATCCTCGCGTAAAACGCAATGTGTGCTAGAGACTCAACCACACTCAACTGTCGTCACCCGGCGTCGACCCACGCGTTCCAAACATGAATTTGAAAACAGGGCCATAGAGCTCCATTTTCGAATGTGTTTGGATTTCTTTCTTGAGGATCTCTACATGCCAAATTCAACTTTATTGGTAGGAAGTTTGAATTAAAATTTGAATGGATTTGGTAATCTGATGTAAAAAACTTTTTATGCACATGCCCCTTATTGATTGAATGTGTATTATGATTACTCATAGGGCAACTAAGCGTAAAAACATTATTTGGATAATGAAGTGTTTATTTTTAATTATAACATTCGTCTAGAACATTGCCTGTTAACCTTTAGTGGGATAATGGGAACGTACTTTTAGAAACAAGTTCAGTTTTCCTGGGAAACAAGCTCTACAATAAACATAAAAACTTTCAATTCGCATATCCGTATTTTTTACAAGTTAGTCTAGTATTCGAATAAAAATAATTAACAGAAAAAACCCATATAATACCGTTCTTATTCGCTTGTCACACAAAATATCGCCATAATAATAGAGGGAAAAAAAAGATCCAGGGGAAGACGCGCAACTGGCGCGAGCGATCGTGGGAACGCGACCAGTTTTCAAATATAGAACGCCTTAGAAAAGGTGCAATTCCTTTTTTGTTCGTGTTTTTATATTAATAGTGGTCTTGCAACGCGAATGGATTTTGAAATTGGAACCCGTATGTTTAGGGGTATTTGGAATGTGTTTAGCAAAAAAAAACGCGTCTTATGGATTGATTTGGGCATTACTTGAGTGATGGCATGAAAATATTGTTATGTACTTCACAGAAATGTATTAAGCATTCCAAAAATCAACACAGTTTCAGCATAGTTATAAACTGCCAAACCTGCCTGACTATTTCTCTCATGTTTTACTTATTTCTTGTCGTTTTGCAAAATCTGTTTTTCCATTTTCCACATCCCTGGAAAACATCGCAAAAGTATTCGTACGAAAGTGCATGCATGCATTGTTAATAATTGCCAAATATGCCAAAACTAAAAAAATATGTTTTTTTTTTTGGTTTTATGTTTACAGCTTTATTTTTCCTTTTAGCAAAACATGTTTTTTCATTTTCCACAACTGTAGAAAAACGTTGATTTTTTTTTTTGTTTCTTTTACATCATTTTCAAGCATATTATCTAAACTATCAAAGTGACCAAACAAGAAGTGTCCAATAAGATTCCCAAGCAGTATGACGTCAATCAATTCACTTTTCAAACGACTCCATACTTAACCCTAGAAATGGCGCGCATCTGTCAGCACAATAGCGTACCCCCACAGTATGCCGCACGTATTTTTTCTTGACCTCGATCGGCCTTTATGCCCAAGGGGCGAACCGTGGGAACGATCTTGCACAATCCCTTTCCTTGGCCATATGCGACAGAAAAAAGTGCAATTATTTATTCCCCCTCGAAGAAAAGGGGAGTTGTGAGAACGTGACCTAACAATGCGCTTCCTGGCTTACGATACATTCTGTTCATAAAAAGGACATGTGATTCTAGTTCTTAATACCTAACACAAACGTGCGAAGTTAAGATAACACACGTACACATTTTGATGTTTTACAAATAGTCTCAAATAGTTACTTTGGAATGGATTTTTGACCGAATAACTACTCTATATCTTGAGCGATTCAGATCGATTTACGCTGTGTGAAATGCCTTCTTACGATGTTTTGTCCATAATTTATGGATGGTTTCTTCAATATGGAGTAATGTAAGCTGTGTGTACACTGAATAGCATTACGCGTGACCTTTAGATACTCGATTGTATGAAAATGATAATCGATCTCGCTCCGTTAGTTATTCGATTCTTTTGTGATTTTCTCGCGCACACGCGTAGGAAGCGTACGTACCTATCTATTGTTGTTATTTTCACATCGGGTTCTGTGCGTTTGATTTTTTTTATTATATGTTTTTAAATTATAACTAGTAGAAAGAAAGTAGCGATGTAAAATCACGGAGGAGCAAGTTCGTGCGTTAATTAAAGTGTGATTGTGGTGGCGATAGGGCGTGTGGTACACGTGGATAAGGGTACCGTATTGTGGCCGCGGCGAAAGGTGACGCTATCGTCCGACGCTATTAGCACAGTATAGTAAAAAGAACTACCAGCTACTTATAAGGACGACAACCGTTGGCTAATCTTAACAAATTAACGTCTCCTCTTACGTTCTAGAATTTATCAGATTTTCACTTAAGGGCGTTGTGCTTTGGCACCTGAGTGAATGCACCGGACACACAGCGGCACATTCACTCAGGTTCCATTTAAGCGGGTGTCCAATGTGGAATACGTCAAAAAAGTCGCTATATTATAGATGTTGCCTAAGGTAGCTGCGCGGTGCGGGAGGGGTGATAGTTGTCACTTGTTGACGTATTACTGAGCTCTAGCATCACGTCACCACGCCCCTCCCCCACCGCGCTGCTACCTCAGGCAACGTCGCAGTTAAGCGGTCGGCCTATAGTACTGCACATCATCAATTAGTACCTACGGTGAAAACAACTATAAATAAAATAATACCAACCAGTAACCCACCCCAACCTGTACAGCTGCAAAGGCCTCTACTCATACGGAGAAGGCACGAGCATTAACAACCAACAACCATGCTCACTCAAGGCGAATTAGCGAAAAACAATTTCAATATATTTTATTCTACTTTTGAAATATGTGGAACACATTATTCCGCCAAAAAAGTGGTACCTACTTAACATTAGAGTACATCACACTAATATTATAAAGTCGAAAGTTTGTGAGTGTGTGTGGGTGTGTGTTTATATGTTTGTTACTTCTTCACGCTCAAACGGCTGGACCAATTTTGATAAAATTTATCATGGAGGTAGCTGACGCCACTAACATAATTATAGGCTACTTTTTATTCCGATATTCCCACGGGATCGAAACTTATGCGGGTGTAACCGCGGGGCGCAGCTATTTTAAACATAAACATTATACAGAAAGCCTGAAACAATAACATACCAAGAAAATGTAACATACCAAGATAAACTAAATTGAAAGACAAAACATGTTTGCAAAAGAACAATGTAGCAGAAATTAGCGTACTTTGCATTGCTTCCGCTGATAGCGGCGCCTGCGACAACGCACGCACAACCAGGGTACAAGCGAAGTGTTAAAATGTACTTTATTAATTTGTTGCATGAAAATTCTGATGATCATAAAAAAGAAAATGGTTTAAGTGAAGTGGGTGCAAGAGACGAAAATGTACTTGTATTGACAGATGAAGAGAAACAAAAATTGGGTGAGGATCTGAGCTGATTTAAAAGAAACTATGAAATTGGCAAACAATTTACCTAACAAAATAATTTTAGCAATCTTCCCAAATCTATGAAAGGCATGTGCGAACGAAGACTTAAAAAAGAAGAAGAATAATGACGAAAACTATGGAAGTGGACACCGAATATGATGTAGGGTGATTTTTTGAATAATATAAAACTGGTCAACATCGTCTGCCTAGCCTTTTCCCTGTTGGGGTCGACTTCCAGTCTAACCGGATGCAGCTGAGTACCAGTATTTTATATGGAGCGGCTGCCTATCTGACCTCCACAACCCAGTTACTGGATAATACGATACCCCTTGGTAAGACTGGTTGTCAGACTTTCGGGCTTCTGACTACCCGTAACGACTGTCAAAGATCCACGAATGACAGCCGGGACCAACGGCTTAACGTGCTTTCCGAGCCACGGAGGGGTCTTGTTATGTAAAGATGGTCACCCATCCACGGACCAACCGCGGCAAGCGTAGCTTAACCTGATCGATCGACCGGAGCGGCTGTTATTACCTAGCCACTCGCCCCTTTAGTTTTTTTTTTAAAGCTGCTTGCTCAACGATACAACAAAAACATTTTGTTATCATCCTAAAACTTGAAAGACATGTGCTTCTAAACTTGTCAGTAAAGAATCTAGACTAGAAAGAAAGAAAAGGCGATGAAAATTACAACATTACAGCAAGCACTTAAAAAAATTGTTGCATTCACCACCGTCTTACATAAAAGTGCCTACAATGCAGTTTAAGACATCCGCGTCTGATAATATTCCATGAAATAGCTGGCATGTGTTGCAGTATTCATGGCGTACCGCAGAGTCGCACGCGCAGGTTGGGGTCAAACAGCACGAGCGCACTATGTAGGTATGTGTGCACGTATCTTGGGTGATTACTATCTCCTTTACATAATCATGACACTTAAACTACAGTTACCTGTATACAATCTTGGGTATTACCACTAACGTATACTTATCCCTTACGGATAGGAAAATCATTTATTTTCTGTGTGTCGAACGTCAAAAGAAACGTGTTCAAAGGATTTTTTTGAATTTTCCATGCGTAATTTTCACCATAGGATTTGTGCTTGATTTTTATCTCATTGCTCACCAACGGTTACCTTTATAGGTAATCCTTATTTTTTCTTGACTCCTTTATAAATAAAGATGCAATTCTATAAAATAGCATGATCATTAATCTACCTTGCTATCCCACCTTTTTCTTAACAGCTCTGCACTCCATAACTCTCCTTATATGAGTTACGATGTTCCATGAAATAAGGCTCGCCTTTCTGTTTATGGCAGCGGAGTGTCATGCGCGGCGCTTGCGCACACTCGCGGCGCGCCCGCGCCGCCGCCGGTCGCAGGGTCGCACGCGAACAAGTCACGAGTCACGAGAACACACGCGACCCGCGCATTGCACGGGTTAACTTTTAGCATTGTTGCGGTACTTATAGCGCATAATGCACATTCTGGTACTAGAAAAGTTGAGTATTAGGATTGTTGTTGTTTAGTAGTTACTTCTTCGTATTAAGTGACCCGTTGCATATATGGTACCAATTTCGAGGGCTTTTTTTTGAGCTGCATAAATGTATGTTTTTAGACGTTTTTTTTTAAGACTCTATTCTAACTATGACTGGTGTAGTTACAGCCTAACATTTATGAACAAACTTGTTTCCGTATAACTATAGAATTAGCTGTGAAGGAAGTGATAAATCACCCGTATAGTCTGGTTACATAAATCACCAAATAGAGATAAATAAATTAGAATAAATCTATCGTTCCGATTGCATACCTACATGAAGGGATGTGTATCGGAATTTTCTAGAATTTAAAAGGCCACACGAGAGAACAAGTGCAATTAAAAACATAACCATTCCATAAAAGGTATTCAAGTATAATAAAAACAGAAACGTCAGTTTAAACCACCAGTGCAACAGTGCCTCTAGTCTAGTAATGGCCTTCCGTGTTTAAAAGCGGCTCTTGTTAAACCTGCCAATTTGTTTAAGGAAGCCATGATCAGTTGAAACTAACAGCACAAGAAATGTGCCCATAAAAGGAGAAACTGGTGCTCTCAGATAAGCATGGCAACAAAACACGAGAAAGTTGGGAACAACGACATTCTAGCACTGGACTACATAAGCTAACACCGACTGTCTTACTACACTTGCCACTATACTTACTACTAAACTGGCTACTGGAATTTCTCCTCCGCCCACACTTGACAAACCTCTAAATTTGCACAATCACCTCGATTAATTATTGTTTGAAATGCTGACAGGTAGCCTGATAATCTAGACTGGGACAACACGGCTCCTTGTTGTGCAATCTGATCACCTTTCTGTGCATTCTGATCGATAGATTGCATATCATTTGAGTTCTCATGTCCTTTCACTTTCAGGCGTGTCTCTGTGATAAGCTAAGTGACGGATAGAAGTATTGATCGCCTAGTGTGAGTGAGCACACTTTATCAATATGCGCCATAATCTTCGCTTCGCCATAATATTCGCCATAACCTTTTCGCTTAAAAGTCAGTCTAGCTAGACCAGTGAACGTTCAGTGCAAGAAGTGGCATTTTCTCCACTTTCAATGCTTTAAAGTCTTCAAATAGCATTTTGCAATTGGAACGTGCTGTGCGGGCACTTTATTTCATTGGCACGAGTGTCCGGAGTCGAATCACGCGCAGCGGGCGGGGAGGCGCGCGGGGGGCGCGTCTGGCTCGAGCCCGACCGTGGGAACGATCTGCCTTTAACGTGTCGCACGTGCTCGAGACGCTACTACCGCAGCCGCGAGAAGAAACGAGACGCACAGCGCTCCACCTACGAACAAGACAAGGACGCCGCAAGAATCTACATTCAAATGAAAGCAAAAAAAATAATATGACAATAAAATAACGAGAACCAACAATAATTTGTGAGCGTTCGAAATTCAAACCGTGAAAGGGACAGAGGCGAGTATTATTTATTCGAAAGTAAGAACAAAATTGTAATGGAGACGTTGATTTATCTGCGAGGTGTTGCCGGCCAGCTCGTCGCTACTGTATTTAAGAGCCGTTTGTTATATTGCAATTGCGGCCGACTCGAGAGCCATGATTACAATGAAATAAATTGGTGGCGAGTCGTTTATTAGCTGTCTGTTAGTGTGATAACTTGCGGCTATTTTAAAACGGTCGTTACGGAGAATTATTGAATAATAACTGCCTTTTTTGTTTCATTTAACATGACGTAAACAAGGAAGGCTATAAAAAATACCTCCTTGGTCGACCTTTGGCACGCCATGTGTTTTAGCATGTGGCGTGAATCTCTGCGAAAGGTATCGGCTAGCCGAGGTCGGGTTACAGGCCAAACGGCCACATTTGGCGGCCACACTGGCTCTGGGGTTGGCCAAATGCTGCAAAAATCCAGTCATTGAGGTCCGTCGCTCATTGAGCCGTAAAGCCGCTCCTGGAAATCGTAACCTTAAGAGATTTACGAGTAGTTTAGGAAAACATTTGGTGCGACATGACATGGAGTTTAAATGCCGGGCACCGCCAACGTAACGTGGATAAACAATATTTTCTATTCTTTATTTCTGTCGGAACTTAATAAAGAGAAATAACTTCAAATAATTAATCAGACAGCATCAGTCATATTCTAAGTACTTATAACTCGTGGCCCGTGGCTAAATAATAACAGCCGCACAGGTCGACTGATCAGGTTAAGCTAAGCTTGCCGCGGTTGGTCTGTGGATGGGTGACTATCTTTACATACCGAGACCCCTCCGTGCCTCAGAAAGCACGTCAAGCCGTTTGGTCCCGACTGTCATTCGTGGATCTTTGACAGTCATAACAGGTAGTCAGTAGCCCGAAAATCTGACAACCAGTCTTACCTAGAGGTATCGAATTACACAGTAACTGGGATGTGGAGGTCAGGTAGGTAGTCGCTCCATGTAAAATACTGATATTCAGCAACATCCGGTTAGACTGGAAGCCGACTCCAACATAGTTGGGAAAAGGCTAGGCAGATGATGATTCTAAGTACTTATAAATTAAGGTTGTAATGGTTGCAGAATCACAACCACAAAAGAAAACCTAGACAAACCTTTTAAGTTCTAACGCAATCCGAAGCGTGCTAAGTACAAAACCACCCTCGAAGTAAACAAAGTATAAAGTGACGTAATATAAGAAGTTGTTTTTGTTAAAATCACTGAAACATGAGCGCCTCATCCGGTCGCCAACCCGATTTAATAGGCTGACCTACACGGTTGACAAATCTCTGCCGTACAAAAACTGACCACACGTCACCCATGCGACAATAAACCTTGCCAAATTCAAGATAGAGTTGAAACTTGAACGGTGGGAGGTCTTTGAAGAGAGTATTACCAAAGACGAAGGATGAGCAATTTTTATTGTTAATTCAACTATAACATTCAATGGCTTGAACGTAACTAAATTGCGAACATCCGGAGTGCCTATTGATGCACCGGCTATTCTATAGGTATTACTATCATCAACTGGGAAAGATGAACAGCATAACAAGAAAATTACATCATCTTTTGTTGAGGATTTACGGACATTTTGTTTGGAGCAATACGTAATATGATATTTTACTGCATTGTCATTATTATTTTGCTTGAAGTTCTTAGCTGTCTTGTGTTAATAACAGACAATTAAACTGGTAAGTGCTATTTAGTTATAACAATGCAAGTAATTGTGGAACAGACGTCAATGCAAATTAATCTGTTTTGCATGTTGAAGTAAGTCAACTGTGGTTTTATCTCTGCTTTTAGTTGAAATTATATTTTTTTAATCATTACATAAAAAAGGTAACGGCTACGACACACAGGTTGGTCGTGGGTTCTAACCCAAGCGGGCACTTTACCTTTTGGAAATTCTTTAATCTCCACTGCTCTGAAAAACGGTGAAGGAAAAAATCGCGAGGAAACCGTCACGTCTTAGAACCAACAATTCGAAGATATGTGACATCTACCAACCCGCACTGGATCCGCGTGGTAGATTATCGCCCACTCCCTCTGGAAGAGCAGAGACCTGAGTCCCAGCGGTGGGAACATTATAGGCTAATTATGCTCAAATAATTATAAAGAATATGTACATAATTGTTTTCAGAGATCATCAGTGTCCACCGTGGGCTGTTCCAACATTTCCATAAACGGATAATAAATATCAGAAAGACCACACTTTACACTTTACTTATGTGTGGTGGTCGTTATCTTATGACATCATTATCACAACACTGATAAAGCACATAACCCCACCTAAACATAAACCTTTCGTCGTTTCTTACGACACCCATGCATGATCGAAAATGCCTAGGTTTTTCCCATCACAACTAACCACCACGGTCGTCTCCATCTTTGGAAAAATTAAAAAAAAATGTCAAACCTCATTTTTACCTCCAAACCACGAGACAGTCACTCATGTGAATGAGGCTTCATTTAATGCATCCCCAGAAGTCAAGAGTCGGACTTCAGAATCTGATTATGTGCAATGCAAAATCAATATCAAAAAACTTTCTGGAATCAAACCAATAATTTACATCGCCCTTTTACTTGGCATACTATAAAAGTTTATAAGAACATTAACCAGGCGTTCGTGGGACACATGTGGGGCACCCACAGCTCTGATCATAACCACTCAGCGGGAACCCAGTACGGTTACTCACTGCACATGACTTCATTTAAATTTAAAACCCACTTCACTAGAAACCTGGTCCAAATTCGGCTATAAAATACCAAAATTTTACCAAAGGTTTGGCCCGCTGTATCCCAAAGTGTGCCACTCAAAATGTAATGTGAGCAATCAGGTCGTCATTATGCCGTAATGCAGCATCCAACCCTCTGGTGCATTACCATTGCGTCCAAATTAAGCGATCATGATACTTGATTTCACTGCCGCGGGGAAGGTTAATGTTATTAAAAAGTCGTTAGTTTCCATCATATTATATTTTAAGATTTAACCGTGTTTCGATACTTTATTTTTGTAGTTGGTATGCCACACCGAAAGGGTTAAGTTCTTAACTTTTAACAACGCAATTCTATGAAGTATTCGGAGACACGTGCGTAAAACCAAACATTACGAAATTTTCACAACTCCCGTCGTATATAATAACATCCGTGTTTATTAAAAAAATAATCAACCTAAAAATAAGTTAGTTAACATAACATTATAATAACCGATCAACTAACATTAATTTGCAAGTCAAAGCATCAGCATATCTGTATCTAAATCTGCTTTAATTGCGACGTAGCATAGCGCGTAGCTCTACAATCGAATACCGCGAAAATGAGGCTACGAACATTAGTTGCGTCCCATTATTGCGCTTTTTTTCACTGCTACGGTGCTACGCGCGCTACGCTACTACGATATCTATCCCTCGTGCCGTCTCACTCTAGCGCACCGGCGTAGGCGCAGTGACGCACGTGCAGTGCACGCGAGTCGTGGCTCTCGCTCACTCCCGCACACTTCCTGCGCGCGCCTCCAGCCCGAGCTCGACTGTGGGAAAAGACGGCAGGTGTTATGCGGGATCGTGAACAACCACGCATTACCATTCACATTATTCAACAATAAATAATAATAATAAGAAGCCGTGGAACGAGTGGCGAGCACGCGCAACGTCCTCGCCGCGCCTCACATACTAATGGGTGACGCGTGTGTGTGTGTGCGTCACTTTACAATGTGTGAGTGTCTTATGAGATGTTAGTTGGTACTGGTAGTGGACGTATGTTTTTTTACAGACGCTTCATGTGGGCGGGCGCACGTCACGGATTTAACTTTGGATTAACTTTCGTTAATTGTTTTGGGATACGTTTTTTATGTTCTAACTAATTGATTTTTATGTGAACAATCTTTGAATTGTTTGATGCACTATTTTGTTTAGCCGTACGTATTATGCAGTATAATGCTAATCGCATAAATGCTTATTGGTGTTAATCAAATTATATAGACATATCCCCCAATAATCAACTGATTACCACCATGAGAACCAATTCAAAAATAAACTATACGTTTTGATTACCAATAACTCAGTACCTAATAAGTATTTAGTATTCCTTCCCTGAAAAAAGTTGCCACTTTAATTAAATCCCCATTTACAACTAATCCCAAGAACTGAAACTTAACAAGTCAAGCAGTATCAATTATCTCCCAATAATAATAAGAATTTCAATATAATAAACTCATTCATGTATCGGGTCTACGTAATTGCATTGCGCTTGCGCATGTCCGCGTGAATGCCTCAACGGTTACTAGCGCAATCTGAATAGCACCGTCCATTCATGCGCCTGAGCAATACACACGTAGTTACCTATTCGGTAAGATCTTGATAGGTAAATTGCTCAATTATTGTACTTATAAGGTTTTGAACGAATTAAAATGCAGTCGAACCTTTTAATCTTTCGCAGTCACTTGTTATTTTGTGTTGGAGACGTATTCGGTGTTTTGTCTTTTTGTTGACTTTTAATGGTAGGGTTGTTGAATTTTAATGCTTCTGAGATACTTAATAATATGTTTTGCGAAAAGTTTGCGTAAAATAATTACAGCTAAACGTCCATGACTTTATTGATGAAGAAAAATCGAGAATGCAATTGCAAAAACTTTTTCGTTTTCTGTCGTAGAACCCAAGCCACATATGGGTTTTTGCTATAATAAAATCCTTATAGGGCTAATTGCCATCATCCATGAAAAAATCCTTCTTAATCTCTTTTAGATCTCCAGCAGCGTAATGCACTTCACATTTTAAAAACACGTATTAAATTAAAACATTAATCACTGTCGCACTTAATTGAATTTTTACCAGTTCTGTGACATTTAATTTAATATAAATATTCAATTTTCTCTCAGTCTGCTCTCATAAGCAATTAACGACTTCAAATTGGTTATTGACTTTCAATCTTTGAGTACCCAAGACCAATTTATTGGCGCCACTTTAAGATTTTTATACTTTCCTTATTGCTCAGAAAATAAGGGTGATTTTTGAAGTCATGTTTATATAAAAATGGTAGAATATTAAAAGTAAAAATGGTAGATAAAAGAATATTCCCTACATGAAAATAAAAATTCCGTTGGATGTCCGCGCAGGCGCGGGTCGTGATCGTGACAAGAAATAAGACTAAGATCACACGATCAGTCATGCGTCGACAGCTTCACATAATTGAATATTTATTTAATAGCACTTTCCACTAACTGTAAAATATTTCTTGAATTAATTGATAATGATTTTCCAAACATTATAATACTTATTCAAAAAACACCACCATCATTGCGTGACAAACACAGTCAGTTGTGTTTGATAGTGTGTCACGCAATGATGATCCTTAAAATGATTCTGA
This sequence comes from Luperina testacea, assembly GCA_927399505.1. NCBI lineage: Eukaryota > Metazoa > Arthropoda > Insecta > Lepidoptera > Noctuidae > Luperina > Luperina testacea. The sequence continues at coordinate 6,313,866 of OV656774.1, forward strand.
AATAATTTTAAGGAATTTTGCTAATCCATTGCTTCATATGTTCGAAAAATGTGTCTGCTCAACAACGTAAATAACGCAATGAATGTTGTTGAACTGTCAGAATGAAAGCCATTCCGACTGTTAGTGTGTTGTGCAAAACACTTTGATTCTCTTTTCTCATACCCCGCAGTATAAGAAAAGAGAATGAAACTGTGTAGCGGTATCTACAACGCCACAAGCAAACAACGCGTCATACTGACGTCACGCAAATTCTGCATCTCGCAAGTAGAGTTTACCGCGCAACTAGCATAGACACAACGGCCCGACATGAATCATCGGTCAGTTGCCCGCCAGACACAACACCCGTCTGGTCGGAGGATCCTCCCTTTTCTATAGAGTATGAGTGAACTTTACACTCTGTTCCTCATACTGTTTTTATAAACTGCTAATGTTGCCAGTACTGTTATCTCCTATGAAATCATACTTTTTTCTTTCATTTAACAGTAGCCCTTGCAAGGAAGTCCAATAATAATTTAAGGCACAAGAGTAACCGACTCTCTTTAATTAGCTCCGTGTGTATAGGATGTCCGGTCCCATTTAAAATGGCGTTAAAGTACCTACAATTGCGCAATTTGTTTACCCATAAGCTTGCATGATTCATACAGATATGATGTTACTGGTCCCAAACAGATTAACTAAACACCACCAACTACAAAGTAGTACTTGAACTTTCAAAGCTACATCATCTGCCTAGCCTTGTCTCAAATATGTTGGGGTCGGCTTCCAGTCTAACCGGGTGCAGCTGAATACCAATATTTTACATGGAGCGACTGCCTATCTGACTTCGACAACCCAGTTACTGGGTAATACCCTTGGTAAGACTGGTCGTCAGACTTTTGGGCTACTGACGACCCGTTGGTGGATGTCACATGTCTTCGAATTTTTGGTTCTAGAACATGCCGGTTTCCTCACAATGTCTTCCTTCACCGTTTCGAGAGCAGTGGTAATGAAATTAAATACATAAAGTAAAGTGCTTGCCGGGTTCGAACTCAAGACCTACAAAGATCGAGTCGGGGCCGATACCACTGGGCCATCGCCACTCCTATTTGACCAATTCCAGTGAATTGTAAACTAACTATTGATACGAGCAAAATCTTAAACAAAAAATAAAAAAAAAAACAACCGACTTCCAAAAAAAACACTACTAAGTGAAAATTAATAACTTTAATTTCGGAAGTCGGTGTCCAAAAACGAAAATACGGAACCAACGACACCGACTTCCGAAATTAAAGTTATTAATTTTCACTTAGTAGGTAGTGTTTTTTTTGGAAGTCGGTTGGTTTTTTTTTTTTTTGTAAAACGTTTTTATTTTTCAGTTTTTAGTTTTACCTTCTACCCTACACAAATGCATATAACACTACTTGCTATGTGAATATCAGTGACAAGAAGCTATTAAAACATCATCAAATAGACTAAGTGGAAAAATTCGTATTATTGAAGCTAATTCAAAAACTACTCAAGCAATGTTCATAAAATTTATATGCGACCACCTCTGAAGCATACACCTTATCCATTAAAAAAATAGATTGTTTTTTAGGTTAGAGGTACCCCAATAACAATTTTGACAGGAATGATGGGTGTACCGTGGTAGACTGAACACATCTGCGTACCCCTTTAAACGGTACAGGCGTGATGTTATGTTGTGTGATTGCTTAAACAGTGCATATGCGATGACAGCAATCGCGTTCGATTTGCTGGCATTTATTGAAGAGTTCCGTTATCTGTCTCCGAAACTCATCATCAGATCTTTACGAAATTTAAATGGAACTATTTCGGCATAAACTTCTTTCAAACAAAAAAAATATTTTGCAAATCCGTCTGTACACATACATATTTTTTTTAATATATATATTTATAAACATCCGAATTGAGAATTTCCTCCTTTTTAAAAGTCGGTTAAAAACTTCACAGCTGCAGCCCAGTGAAACTACACCTTGACCCGTCTCATTGAAACAGGAATCGCAATAAGTTCGGCGACGCAATGATGAATGACAGCCGCCTGATATCATCTGTTGATTATGTTGTAATTAACGAGAAACGGTGAAAATAAAGTTTCAATTTAACGTTACGTTAACGATATGATCACATAAATCTTGTTGAGTGTGATAAAAACGCTGGTTTGTTATATAAAGTTGGATGGAGGAACTAATTTATTTTTTGTAATTGAATGACTTTTGAATGATTTTAAAGCTTGCAGGAAATCGTACACAGGAAATTAAAAATGCCAAAAATACTTGCAGTTAAATACACCCAGTTTTATGTAAATACTTTTGTTTAGTTAACCAGCACACTAACGGTAACACTGGCTTCCATTTTGACAGTGCCACATTCATTGCGTTACGTTGTAAACATGTTACGAAATGAAGCAATGGACTAGCAATATCCTTCGAAATGATCCAGATTGAGTTTGATAATGGTGCCAATTCCCTTGTTCACAAACTAAACTAAATTTAATTTCCGTGCATCTTTTTCTTTCTATTTCATCAAGAAAAGGACAGAAGATAAATTTTAGTTTAGACCTGTCAAATTAATCAGCGCCGGACGTAAATTGACGTAAGTTTAGGAGGCAAATTTTTAATCACGTCTAAACTGGTATGGAGTAATGTCAGCCGCTGATTAATTTGACAGGACTAAACTAAAATTTATTTTCTGTCCTTTTCTTAAATAAATAGAAAGAAAAAGATGCACTGAACTTAAATTTAGTTTAGTTTGTGAACAGGGAAATCGGCACCATTGTGTTATGATATTAGATTGCTGGTAGCTTACCTAGATTTTAAGTGATGATTATAACCTCCTAACAGTACGCACCGTGTTCAGAAATACGGCTTTCTGTATTGAACCTTTGAACCATCTCAGGAGTTGGTCAAGGCTCTTGGCTATCGCACAAGTCCCCATGACCCCCGGTCCAAGCATGCGAATCGAACACCGGGGTGGCTTTTAGTCAGTGAGAATCTGAAAGACCCCTCCGCCCGCCCCAGGGCGGAGGACATTCATGAGGATTTTCCACCACGGAGAAAAAAGGCTCTTGGCTATAAGCCATTGGCTGTTATATTAAACATATTTTTATCATTATTATGTTACCTCTATGCATACTATATATAACTAAATTAATATCAAAGGAAATTGTAGCATATAAACCATTGCATGTCTTAATAAATGTACCGTTAGCCGTTTAGAAACTAGTCTCACAACCTGCTATCAAAGGAATTATAAAATGCTATTAACCGTATGCTGAAATAATTTATACTCCTGTTAGTAGCTTAGAACTTTGTAATTGCATTCATTTATCTGCACATACCTACGAGTACGTATAGTGTTTAATTTTCTGAAAACGAACGTTATTTTCTCATGTACAGACGCCAGCACACCAAGCTACTACAATCTGTCAAATATCTTTGGTAGATTTTCAACTTTATCGCTAAAGCATAAATTTCAAAGTTGATTGGGATAATTTGACAGTTTTGGGTAGGTTGATGTGCTGGCGTCTGTACATATTTTTAGATTAGCTGCGTCCCGCGGTTTCACCTGCATAAGTGTGGATCCCGTGGGAATATCGGGATAAAAAAAGTAAAAAGTATTAAGTATTTTTGTTAATCCTGGTGCTTAACTATCTGTGCGCCAAATTTCATCTAAGTCCGTTCAGCCGTTTGTGCGTGAAGAGGTTACAAACATACAAACACATTCACAAACTTGCGCCCTGATAATATTATTGTGTGATTACACTACTTGTTTTTTTCTTGGTAAATATTCTTTACCAAAAAAAACAAATGGGTCCCGCTTAATGGCAAACGACATCGCGGCAGGCCCAGATGGGGATGGCGGAATGAGAATATAAAATACTCGTTTAATAAATAGTGGTCCTTAGTAGCTCTGGACAGAAAGAGGTGGAAAAAGAGTAGAGACACCATAACCCGTCAGACATTAATAGCTACTAAAAAAATAAAATAAAAAACTTTAGTTAGGAAATCATTTCAAAATATAAAATAATATTTTGAAAGTGTTGCTAGAAATCCAATTTTCCACGAAAATAACCTAAAAAAAAATACGTTTTGTACCTCTAGATACCTATGAAAAATTTCAGCTTCAGAATACAAAAACGAGGCCATAATTTAATAGAACATGGTATATCCCATTAAACTAATAAAGTGCTACAAAAAACCTTCGGAGCGCGGCCTTAAATTACTTGAAGAGAATAAATAACGTCATTAAAGATCTCATTACCTTACCTGTTTCGTGTAACTATTAATTTTTCTATCCTCGAGCGGAAATGAGCGGAGCTGAGCGAGCAATCAAAGCAAATAAATTGTCGGCGGTAATAATTACCGTTTCGCAAATACTCGTTTTGACTCCATTGAGTCTTTGTAAGTGACTATTATTTTTATGGTTCAGTGTTGGAGTGTTTAATTTATAAGGGGTTTTGATTGAATTGGTACTAGACCTTTGTGGGTCTAGGCTTGTCTAATATTCGTAAAAAATCGGAAACGATGCAATGTAGGTATTTTGCAATCATTATTGATATTTGCATTCTATACTAGAAACATTGAAATAACACTTGGACAAACCACTCTTTCTGGGATTTTGCGGCTCTAGGTGAAAATTCCATGTTAAAATTCGGATACAGTTCCCTAAGTATTGTTTGTAATGTACATTGTACCTACTGTTATGTTTATTAGTAAGTTGGACGTATATCTCGACAATAAACGATTACATTTCATTTTTGACATTTCTAACACCCTGCAATTGGATTATTGGATCAGCCATTTCTTCCGGCGATTAATTACACATAATAATCCGTAACTCCAACGAGTTATTTGTGTACAAGTGAGGAAATTACTTTAATATGATCTTGTTGAGTAGCGACGCATGAGAGAGATTGTCGCGGCGACACGCAGTGTTCGGCGCGACGAATGCTGGCGACGCGACGTTGGTGTCTCGTCTGCGGGGGCTTTAATCTGGTGCCTGCCACTTGTGTCAACTGTCTACAAACATAAGACAGGGTTGACAGACACCGCCTTTAGTAGAAACAGCGATTTCACCGCAAATATTTCACGTTTTAGTCCAAATCTCGCACTAGTTTGGTCAGCGGTACAAAACCGACGTTTTAGTGATATATTGATATCACAATATGTATGTAAGTATACAAAACAGTTAAGTAAATACATTTTGAAAGTCAGTGTCATAAAAGAAAGAAATACCTTACACATAACATTGTATGTAGGTACGATCAAATCCTTCACTATAAATAGATATCTAAATAGGTTCTATATTTGCGGTAAATCGAGATCTCATTGGCATTAAAAAAAGAGGTCAAGAGCGAGCCCATTAGTAATAAAAAAATTTTAAAAAATTTCCTCCGCATCGTTGTCAATGGGATAAGTGCCCAAAAGGCTGACAGCATTACCACATTGGATGACAATGCTGATTCTTTGGGTTAAAAATAGGCCTGCCCTCTGATCATGTGAAGAGTCGACAAACCGCTTGGCGATGTCTCGTAATACTCGATGAATTATATTCACTGTGTTAGCAGAAATGACATTATACTACACTGAAAAAAAATATTTCTTACAATTAAAGCGATTTCATTAAGACTAACTGACTATAAACAGTACGAAGAAATGTTTGTAAAACAGTAAAAGACAAAGCAGTAACTTTTAATGATTGAACATACTATTTACTGAAAAAACAACAAAAAAAAGGAACACCACCATTACTGTAATGTAAGTAAATTTCAATGGTTTGAACGATATCACCAAATAATAAAACAGTTAATTTTGTGACCTTTTAGCTACTTAAAACGTTAAAGTTTACTGTCATGACGGTAACATTTTGCCTCAAGCTTTAACTGTTTTCGGATCAGTAAAAAATGCTGTTTTGAACGTTAGGTTCATAAGGAACTGTTTAAAGCAGTTCAGTTTTTTTTTTCATTTTTATTTAATGCTTATTTCTTTCAGTGTATTATATATATACCACCTGTGTGTATACTATATTGGCCATGGGTTGACCTTATATAAAACAAAACAACATGACACGCGCTCTGTGAAATGGTCTCAATTTCCAGTACTGAAAGCGTGAATTTAGCAAATACTATTGTGCTGAATTTATCATCGATCGTTGATATTTCCTACATATTAAAATATTTCCTTAATAATATTATTAGTTAATCTTATGGTTAGGTATTGGTTTTTTTTTTGGAATCTTATGCAAACTAGTTTCAACTGGTTTCAACATTTTGAAGAGGTGAATTAATTTATTTTCCTCGTGTGTATTATACTGCGGAATAAACATAATAATGTACCTACTTATAATTTAGCGGAACTTGTAACGGAACTCATATGGATACCAGCAAGTTGCTCAGGCGCCACTCACTGTCAACAAGCGGTTATTATCTGAAGGTGACAGGTTGCTAATCTGATAACAACAATTACACTACATATTTATTTTGTTATAATTCAAATATTAAATGTTCTACAGTTAAAAGGATATCCAGCTGAACTGATTAGAAAACCAGCACTTGGCTCGTGCTGAACTGGATAATTAACTGATTCGAGTAACTCTGATACTGTACCCATCAACCAATCAGATCAACATTACCAATTTGTCATCCTCTTGCACCTCATCACTGGCCTAGCCTTTTCAGAACTATTTTGGGGTCGGCTTCCAGCTGAATACCAGTATTTTAGATGGAGCGACTGCCTATGTGACCTCCACAACGCTACGATACCCCTTGGTAAGACTGGTTGTCAGACTCAGGTTTCTGACGACCCGTGACGACTCTCAAAGATCCTTGAATGGCAACTGGGACCTACGGCTCAACGTGCTTTCCGAGGCACGGGTCTTGGTATGTAAACATGGTCACCCATCCACGGACCAACCGTGGCAAGTGTAACTTAACCTGATCGCTCGACCCATGTGGCTGTTATTACATTGCGACAAGCTCCCTATCCGCTTGCACCTATCCCAATGTATTTTGCTTGCTTAAATCACTATCAGCCATCAACCCAGTTTTTTTTTCAGATTTTATCATAACATAAGACAAAATAACATCATCACACCTGTTTTCCCCGAAGGATTGTGCAGAGTACCTATAGTACAGTACCCGGCGATAAATATTGCACATCGACCTTTTTACACAAAACCATTTTATACAAAGAATAAAAATAATTATCAAAAGAAGCAAATCATAATTGTTTTAACAGCTCCTAATAGATACCGGACTGTTCGTATTTCGTGCGACAGAGATAACGCTCTACGAAGCCGAAATTAGCCGATTGTCTCTTTCCAAAGGTCGATGTGCAATATTTATCGCCGGGTACTGTACATCCACATCACACCAGGGGGCCTAATAATGTTATCCTTTTATGATTCTGCCAAAGTGACCTTTTTAGGTCTCCAGTTGTTTTACATCTATCTAATAAGGCGACCGACCCTTCGCCATCAATCGGACACAAATCCATACTATCTTTCTCTTAAGGTGATATATGTATTAAAAAAAAATGTGGTTTTTCTATGTCGTGTAATTTATTAAGTATGTGGAATAAGGATATCAAATTTTGGTATATGTTTTTTGATTCTTTGGTCTATCATGTAAAAGGAATACACGATTCAATGAATATTTCTCGATACAAAAAATTGCAAAGTTATATCAATTTTTTTACTTTTTTCGACATTGCGGCGTAACGCTTAAGAGTTATTCAATGGAATTAACTTTAAAACATAGAGAATTATCATATCAATGTTTGCTCAAAGTACGGACGCCAGCACATCAACCTACCACAATCTGTCAGATTTCTTTAATAGATTTTCAACTTTATCGCTAAAGCATAAGGTTCAAAGTTGATTGGGAAAATTTGACAGTTTCGGGTAGCTTGATGTGCTGGCGTCTGTACTTCACTACATAGTATAAAACAAAGTCGCTTTCTCTGTCCCTATGTCCCTTTGTATGCTTAAATCTTTGAAACTACGCAACGGATTTTGATGCGGTTTTTTTTAATAGATAGAGTGATTCAAGAGGAAGGTTTATATGTATAATAACATCCATTAAATAGTGGAGAAGTACTGTTATTTTTGAGGTTTCTAATTTGATGTCGTAAATAATTACATTTTTTCCGCTTACATTGCAAACGCAGGCTGAACCCTACGAGTTTTATCAAAATAATGTACTAAGTATTGTACACATTGAAAAGGTCTACAGAAAAGTCCGTGATGGTATATGTCTATCTCTTATGGATAACCCACAATAACTTTTTTTTGTCATTTACTTTTTACGACAAATAATGGCTAATTTTCGAAGCGATTTTAACCAATACAGCATTAATCCTTAACCAATTAAATACCTTGAATACATTGTTCATTTCATATAGATCTATATGGCCCTTTATACCGTATGATTTAAGTGAATATTTTCGAAGATATTACAGATTTAAAAATTGCGGGACGTAGCGTTTGCGGCGGGCGGTACCGGCCGGCCGCCCGGTGCGGCAAGAGCGTGCCTATAAATAGCGCGTCTGAGGCCGCGGTTTTCCCATTATTGTCCGGTTAAGTAGTCACGACCTCTCAAGGTCAACTACGAGATGCCATATTCAAAAAAAAAAAAAAAAAAAAAACGCGGTTTTCCCCCCATCAGTCTGCTCAATGGACTAGGCAAGATCTACGAGAGGCTTATTTATAAGCGTCTTAGAAACTATGCCGAAACCAAGGGCCTAATCCCAAACGAACAATTCGGTTTTCGAACCCAACATTCTAGCGTGCAGCAAGTCCACCGCATCACCGAACATATCCACGCAGGGATCCTGCGTGGATACTTGACAGGTGTGATATACTTCGACATAGCAAAAGCTTTCGACAAAGTCTGGCACAATGGCTTATTATATAAGCTATACAAACTCGGTGTGCCCGACCGTCTCGTGCTCATCCTTCGAGACTATTTGTCGAACCGCACCTTCCGCTACAAAGTAGAAGGAGCTATATCCTCTCCACACCCGATCCGAGCAGGAGTCCCCCAGGGCTCTGTGCTCGCCCCGCTCATATTCACGCTGTACACCAGCGACATCCCAACAAATAGAAAGACCCAGTTGGCTCTCTTCGCAGACGACACTGCCATTCTGTACACTGGCCGCAGCCTAGTCGAGATCTCTCGCATCCTCCAAAACACAGTCAACAAACTCGCTGACTGGTTTAGGAAGTGGAGAATAGAAGTCAACCCCGACAAAAGTCAAGCGGTTCTCTATTCGAAACCGCGACACAAACCCATCCCCCCCCGACCTATCACCATGTTCGGCAAGCCGATCCCTTGGGAGAAGCAAGCCAAATATCTCGGTGTTATCCTCGACAGGCACCTCTCCTTCTCAGAGCACATAAAGGCGGTTCGCTCGCGCGCCGCCTTCGCTCTCGGTAGCCTCCACTCGATGCTCAATGCACGCAGCAAATTGTCACTCAAGTGCAAATTGCGTATCTACACAGCGTGCATTCGCCCAATCATGACATATGCCTGCGTAGTTTTTGCTCACGCAAAGCCCCACCACATCCATAGGATGCAGACCCTCCAAAACCGTTTCCTCCGAAAGGCTACGGGAGCCCCTTGGTTCGTCAGAAATGAGATCCTCCATGTCGATCTCAAAATCCCCACTATCCACCAATTCATGAAGCGCCTTTCCAAGCACTTCTTCGATTCCGCCCCCAACCATCGAAACCCGCTGGTTGTCGAGGCCGCCAGATATACTCCCTCCCAAATTAGTAAATTCCGCCGTCCAAGGCATGTTCTCACCGACCCAGATGACCCCATAACCCTCCTCCAAGAGAGCAGTAGGGCAACCAGCACGCTTAGGAAAAACAAGTACAAAAAATCGACATACCGGCCTCGCCGACGAGGTCCCTCGCGACGTCCCCCAGTAAATGCCCCCCACCGACCCTTGCTCGATGTAGTGCCAGCCCGCGCCGCAGCTGAGCCTGTAGATTTAAATTCCCGACTCTGACCTCTGAGTTTGTTTCGGCATTTCTTCTCAGAGTAGTCATTTAGGAAATGCCGGCCCCATCGTTCGTTAAATAATCAAAATTCGATCCAGCCTGTCCCGACTTGCTGCCCTCCCCCAGCGACGCCCTAAGCCGAGGCTCGTACCCCACAGGGGGTGCCCTTAGCGTGTAGTCGCTTAGTTTATTTAGTTAGTTTTAAGCCCCTGGCTGGAGGCTTTGAGATCTCTCAAGGCAGCCGCAGGATTGTCCGGTTAAGTAGTCACGACCTCTCAAGGTCAACTACGAGATGCCATATTCAAAAAAAAAAAAAAAAAAAAAAAAAAAAAAAAAAAAAAAAACGCGGTTTTCCCTATAGCACTTTGAATTTAGCAGCGATCGGACGCGTTTATTATAAAAACGTGCTTTTCAGCGCGACAACGTATCAACGTTGCAGGCTTAGATTTGAGCGTTGACTGTTTTTCACATGGACAACTGTATGTCGCTCTATCAAGAGTGACCTCCAGAGAAAACATTTTTGTATTGTCTAATGACAAGAAAGCTGTGAACGTTGTTTATAAAGACATTCTGTAATATGTTGTAAAAATAAAATAAATAGTTAAAAATGTAAAAAGTAAATAAGTAAAAATGTAGTGTATGAATTTAGATATTCCAAAGATAGCAGGAAATCTTCATGGTATAGGGAAAGGGGGATTGTTTTACTCCAAATTTAACGCGTGCGGGCCACGGGCAGTAATGAATAAATCAAAACTACTGAATCGATTTTAATCACATAGGCTATATATTTTATACCCGTGCGAAGCCGGAGCGGGCCGCTATGTTTTTATATACAACGTTCACAGTTTTTCTGTAGTGTATTTAGTATCAGCATTGCACCCGTGCGAAGCCGGGGCGGGTCGCTAGTTTAAAAATAATTCATTTATTTTGTTAAAAGAGTAAATTCGTTTTGGCACATACGTCGTTTTATTCCGAGCGCACGCACACTATAGCCATCACTCATCTTTTGCGTTTCAAAAGTAATTGCATTACTTTCGCTCGCTCTAGTAGGTTTTCGAGGATTTTAGATTTTCGAAGTAGCCCCCCCTTAATTGGTCGATTTACTCTGTCATGTTCAAGAACATTGCAAGGCTGCTGATTGACTTGTTAGCGTGACGTGAAAACTGACCTTTAATTGACCTTAGAGTTAGTATTGACGTTCAACGTGGTTATTACCATTGTCTCCTCGTACCTAGACACGCTACCATTTGACAGTATTTACGGGTGTGATTGTAACCTACGTCACAAGCAATGTTCTAAATTCCCGAGATATTGTTTCATAGTTTTATATCAGAGTCATCTACAACTACTTTATTTTATAACTGCTTTAGAATACAGCGTTGATTTGAAAAAAAAAAAATCCTTCCATATTTTACGTTCATCATCATCAGCCTATAATGTTCCCACTGCTGGGACACAGGCCTCCTCTCAGTGAGAGGGAGTGGGCCGTAATCCACCACGCGGGCCCAGTGCGGGTTGGTAGATGTCACATGTCTTCGAATTTTTGGTTCTAGGACATGTCGGTTTCCTCACGATGTTTTCCTTCACCGTTTTGTGAGCAGTGGTGATGAAATAATTTACACAAAGTAAAGCGCCTGTCTGGGTTCGAACCTACGACCTACAACTCGTAAGTCGCGGCCGTTACCACTTGGCCACCACTGCTCTATACGTAATTGCTGATAATTAATTGATTTAATTTTCTCGAGGGGCTCGTGGTTAAGTAACAACAGCCGCTCCGTTCGATCGAAGGTTAAGCAACGCTTGCTGAGGTCAGTCCGTAGATGACCATCCATTATATACCGTGCCTCAGAAAGCACATGAAGCCGCTGTCATAGATCTACAAATGACAGTTGAGCCAGCTGTCATTTGTAGATCTATGACAGTCGTCACGGGTAGAAGAAGCCCGAAAGTCTGACAACCTGTCTTACCAAGGAGTATCGTGTTACCCAGTAACTGGGTTGTGAAGGTTAGACAGGTAGTCGCTCCATGTAAAATACTAGTTTTAACTGCATCTGATTAGACTGGAAGCCGACCCCAACATAGTTGCGAAAAGGCATCAATTTTATTCCTTACAGAACAGCGTAGAAAAATATCAACGATTCTAGAAACCGTTTCTCTAAGTCCATCAAGTTCGTAGGTATATAAAGCATCGTATTAACAACATGACGTCAAGCTGTTAATCGCTCAAACCGCAACACGAGGCGGAAAACCAGCGAATAAACACAAATACCTACAGCAAAGGTTACATGCGAACTGATATTCCTGAGCATTTCAAGATTTTCGTCAGAAAAACCGCAAACTTCTTGATTATCTTGCGGCTTATCTTAGAAGAAGTTCGGTGAGATAAAGTGCTGAGGTAATGGTGTGGGGTGGGGTTCCGTAGCTACGGATTCGTACAAGTGGACGGAAGTGTCCGAGTCGACTGCAGGAGGTTTATGCCTTATATGACATGGCGTAGTCTGTATGATGCCACTCGGAAGAGTTTTATATTGACCTAAATCCATTAGTCTCGTAATAGTAGTCTATCTAAATAAAGATACTTTTTTATAATAATTAAGTCTTGGTTTAATCCATCCATACTAGTACTAGTAATATTATAAATTCGAAAGTAACTCTGTCTGTCTGTCTGTAAGTTACCTTTTTACGCCTAAACCACTGAACGGATTTCGATAAAATTTGGCAGAGAGATAGATTGCATCCCGGGGAAGGATATAGGATAGTTTTTATCCCGATATTCCCACGGGATCAACACTTATGTGTAACATGATATTGATAATATGATAAAAATGATTTAGGTTGTTGGTAGGTTGGTGATGAGAGCAGTGGTGGTCCAGTGGTAACGGCCCCGACTTACGTGTTGTAGGTCGTGGGTTCGAACCCAGGCAGGCGCTTTATTTTTTATTGTTTCACCACTGTTCTCGAAACGGTGAAGGAAAACATCGTGAGGAAACGGGCATGTCCTAGAACCAAAAATTCGGAGACATGTGACATGTACCAACACGCACTGGGCCCGCGTGCTAGATTACAGCCCACTCCCTCTCGAAGAAAGAAGGCCAGTGTCCCAGCAGTGGGACCATTAAAGGCTCATTATGCTATTGTGATACTATAGTTGCTTAAAACTAACATCAGTATATCTTGGCAACACTTGGCATCCTTGAAGTGGTAAAAAATCTGTCTAACGTAATCTCTCATAATCTCGAAATGTACAACCCAAAAAAAAAAACAAACAAAGACTCCACTGACAAAAAATCCCAATCATTCCATACCGGTTCTAATAAAAACTCTTCTTACACAACAAAAACGCTCCTAAAAACCCCCGTGCCAATACGGAACCCCAAAAATGACCGGTAGTCATTAAAGAGATTACATAGATAGGTGTTTGGTTAGCCCGCGAGCGGTAGCGGACGGACCCGTGATTGTAGAGAATTAATACCGCATCGTAAATACGTCAGTCGATAACCGGTACCGGCACCGGTATCGATATTAATCGAAGATACGGGTGAGGCGTCTTATTGTTTCGCGAAGTAATCGAAGTGGGAGAGTAGGCTTGTAAGTATGTAATTGTATTACTTGCAACTTAGGAAGATAGAGGATTTTATGTTGTTTTGAATTAGCTTTGAATGGAAAGGTTTTGGAAATTAATTGGAGCTCCGATTAGAAATCTCTCCAGGTATCTTCCATAAAGTGGTTTGGTATCAATTAAGGTGATACTTTTCTTTTTTTGTTAAAGAAGCCGCGACCACGACGTTGTCCTTTAATATAAATTAATTCTCGTTTTATATTTAGGGGCTTAGAGTAAGAAATAACAGCCGCACGTGTCCATCGATGCTTTCCGCGGTTGGTCCGTGGATGGGTGTTCATCGTTACATATCAAGACCCCTATTACCGTGCCCATATGTGCCTCGAAAAGCACGTTTGGGACCAATGGCTTAACGTGCTTCGCTTCGACTGTCATTCGTGGATCTTTGGCAGTCGTCAGAAACCCGAAAGTATGACAACCAGTCTTACCACGGGGTATCGTTTTACCCAGTAGGTAATTGGGTTGTAGAGGTCATATAGGCAGTCACTCCATGTAAAATACTGGTATTCAGCTGCATCTGGTTAGACTGGAAGCCAATCCGAACATCGTTGGGAAAAGACTGGGAAGATTGATTGAATTCTCGTTTTATACATATGTATTTACCTAACCTATCTATGAAGACATCTACAAAGAAACTTCAACACAAATATTAATTTATAAGACAATTCTAAAGAAAACCAAGCAACAAATGCAAACAATAATTAAATCATTATTTTAATAATCAATATAAATAACGTTACAAGATTACATGGAAGCGATAATATCCCATTCATTCTTAACAATCTTGGGTATGAGGTACTGAAGTACCGAAAACAAAAAACGGATCTAGATAAACTACTATCAGAGATAAAAAGTCGATTATTATTGAGCAGTCTTCAGTTCAAAAAGATGCTATGACCCGTTTAAGTAACATTTGGAAGAAGAGAGGAATTGGTATCAAAACCAAAATCAGATTGATACGAGACCTACGAGTAGTATTCCCTATCTTCCTGTATGGAGTAGAAACGTGGACGATTTTGGCCCGAGAAAGACAAAGGATTGATGCATTTGAGATGTGGTGCTGGAGACGAATGTTCAGAATACCGTGGACTGCCAAACGCACCAATGTATCGATCTTAACCCAGCTTCGAATAAAAACCCGCTTGTCGACCATATGTCAACAACGCTTTCTCTCCTATTTCGGCTACAAAAGAACGCAGGGGCGATGAAGTTTGGAAAAACTGATTTTGGTTGGGAACGCCGAAGGCAAAATATCGCGCGGTCGTTCACCAACACGATGGACCGATCAGGTGAAGGAATCATCGTCCTCTAAATTCTACACGGTGTGGTAAGGGATGCGCTGGACAAAAACCGGTGCAGGCGGATCATCCGCTCCAGATGCAACTCCAAAGCTTACCACGATCCTCAGAAATGAGGGACCGACTACAGAGAGAGAGAAGTTCACTATTATGTAACAAATGCTTTGGTGTTATAAAAGATTATTAAAATACTTGTTTTGTTTTTGCCTTTTCATTTTCGGTTCCAAAAATTCTCAAACTGGTCAGATTTCAATGAGCCCGCATCCTGTGCAACTCTGACTAGACAAATAACATTAAATAAATAAATATTTAACCTATAAATTAAAGAAGAAGCTTTAAAAACAATATTTTCCAAAACGATGATACCGCAGAAATTTCGAAATCGGCAAATTAAATCTCCTAGTGAATCAACACATCGCAAACTTGACTGGATTAATATTTGTATTTGATTGGATTGTATTGTTGTTTGTATTTGTTTTGTGCCGACTGTTCTCACTAGAGGGACTTTTTTGGGTACCTAGGTATTGATCGCAGTATTCTTGGCGATTTTTTATGTTAGTTTTGTTTTGAGGAAGATCTACGTTACACATACTGTATATGTATATAAACTGTATATAACTGATAATTGCTACACACGTAATTGTTCAAGATTTCACTTCTGTCGGCACTCCCGGAGTTTTTTTTTTTTGCAGTAGCAACAGTATCCTGCAGATGGTTGTATCTCGTGCGGATTGCCCTATCCAGAACAAATGGATGCATATTGTGATGGGTGTTGACTAACATAGTGCACAATATTTTAATAACACACTTTTAAAATATACCAAGACCTCTGTTACATTTAGATCGAGTTCATTGTTACTATGACTTCAGTAATAAGAATTTTATTTCTTCTTTAAAAGCTATTATGATACGCTCTCAATAAAAAAGTTTTCATTTGTCATAAGCATTAAATACCGTGACATTTAGAACTACGAGTCCTGAAAATTCTTTTACGATACACAAAAAGATGTCTTTATGGCCACATTCTCGACCTCTGTAACTATAAATTAACGACAATAAATGTAAAATTTTATTTAAAACCACGCTAAAAGCATCTAACAAGCGGCACATTATCATCGTATCTGTCCATGATAATTACCTTTAGAGAAACCATAAAATTGCGGTGACACCACAAAGTCGCCGATGGAAAGGCCGAAAGAGTATAAAACTTAAATCAGCCGTAAAATTTAAACTAGACACTACAATAAAATATGACTTTTAAAATCGTAAACATCGTTTCCTATTGAACAGGCTCTGGCAAGAGGCTCTCTGGAGACCCTCGAGCGGCTCACATAAACGCCTTTTCAAGTATTTTTATTATTTCTAGCGCGTCCTTGACTATTATGAGCATTAGACCCTAAACTATCGTTTGTCGCAACTCGGCAACCAGCGCGTGCACGGTTTCGCCCACTTACACGAAAAGGGTTTTTATCTTTCCTGGAATCCTGGCAACGCATCGTCAGACCGAAAACATAAAAGCGCCTTCTCATTGATATATTCACGTATTTTTCAACGAAACTATTATTTTACGGTGATATCTTACAAAGAATTCTGTTGAACAAAGCTCTACAGAACACAGCAAATCCTTCCGCACCGAGCAAACCTACAATTGTGTAAAGTCGAAAATTTTGCGCTCCCTTGAATTGTAATGCAAGCAATTATTGATTTCCAATAAATCCAGTAGTCTGTTTCCTTTCAAATTGTATAGAATAAAAGATAAGTTAATTTTACGCTGGAAATCTGTATGTTATTATATTGTGTGGTACATAATAGACATAAAGGAATTATGGAGAGGAAAATACATTTTACATTGAATTAAACTGTCCATGCAAATGCATAGATCTTACGCCCATCAGTTATCGGGACTGCCCGTATCACGTCGAGAGAGTCTCGAGAGGCGTTCCTATTTTCGGCATGTCATTAGCAGACGCATTCAAGTGTCCTGTCTTCTGACACTTGACGGTTTTAATACAAAAGACAGACATTTCACGTCGTTTGTTCCGACACCTCCCCGCCTAATCTAGAGGGTAGTTAGAAAAAGTTGGCGCCACATTGTGTTATCTCGGCCCCCTGTGTGCAGTAACTGTCTCAAGTGTCCGTTCCTTTGTTTATTTCTAAAATGCACTTGCCTCTGTACTTACCTGTTGAGCCATCCATTGTCGGGGTTTTGTTTACTTCTGAGGAAAATTAGTTAGGCTATTGTCTCGTTCGAGAGGTTTTAAAGGCTAAAGGACTAGGATAATGCGATGAGGAAGATTTTGAGGAAAGAAACTGGCTTTTATTGCCCACTATAATTTTATAGTTGAAGTATATACGATTGTACCTGTAATGATAACAGGATCCAGTCTAGTAAAGCAATTTTACATGGGTATCCTAAAAGTGCAGGTATGGTTGTAACGTCGGGGATTCCAAAAAGCAAAAAGTAAAAATTACCGAAAACATATTGTCAAGAATTTCGCTTCCATTGGTAACATCGTTTGCAGTGACGCCTCTCAACATCTCCCGACCGTTAATACCACACATCAATGTCTGCATCTGCGCGGTTATGTGCGGCAATCCTTATGAACATTAAGCTCTTAAGCTTTATGGCTCCAAGTGGCAACTTGGCAAGTGAAAAAATCACAACTTATCGCTCTTGAAATGCAAAAAATGTGGTGCACATGTAACTCATTAGTTAGGGCCGAAATGTCGGCTCAAATATTTGGCGATGGTTGCAAATCCTGGCGCCACCGACGAGCCACTGGCACAAGAATGCCTTTTACGAAGCCGCCACCGTTTTCAAGGAACGCCAGCTAAAACAATATTTACTGAGACGCTGTATGAACACAAATGACCGTTGGATTGGATATCGAGAAGTGCTAATGCGCACAAAACTCAGAATGTTTACCCTCGAAGCGATTTTATGGTTTTATGTCATGGTTCTTAACGTTTTTACTACTTCCATTAACGTGTATGCAGTTGCTGTCAAATAGGCACTTTAATTGTTTTTGTGATAATGTGCAGGTAGGAAAGATTCTGCACTAAAATCCTAAAAAAATGCCGCAATCAAAGAATTACAGATAAATTCATGACATTAGAATATGCAGAACCAATCAAAAAATAGATACTTGGCTGGTGGATACATATGTAGTTACTAGCCAATTTATACAAAAGATTTGATTGCACAACTTTGAATATCTTTGCTAATCCGACTGCAATCGGGAAACAATCTCTGATTGATACCTCAGGCCTTATCCGGGACCGTAGTATGAGTCATACTAATCGATGCCAGTTAATCAATCAGTGCTGTTTGGGTTTCTTTGGTTAACCCGTACAACATGAGGGCTTTACGTCAGTCTACCGGTAGATCTACCTTCTGCCATGTTGTTTCCAAGACGTTTTTAGTTTGTTGTTCCAAGATTGTTCCAAGGTTGTTCCAAGAAGTTTTTAGTTTGTTTTTATGTATTTTTATTTTTTCTTTCACATCTTTCTGTTGTGAATACTGCTAAGTATACTTAGCAGTATTCACAACAGAAGATGTGAAAGAAACTTCAATACCACTCGAAGTTTCGACACTTGCGCTGCCGAAACTTCAATACCATTACGAGGAAAAATTGTCTACGGTTGCAATATTTGTAACTTTGTGAGCAACATGTACCCACTTATCCATCAACATAATTAATTTACTTATCATTGCACAATTTTTAATAGTTTTTGTACCAGGTACAGTAATTTTATTCTAGGTAGCTACATCGGTTTCCCATATAATTTTAATAAGTGTATATATAATATTGTAAAACATTTTAAAAGAGTAACTATGAAGTTTTATGCTCATTCTTCTCCATACAAAAATACATTTTGGAACAAATTATTTTTTCTGTGAATACCTATTAATATTCAAAAGAGCCTTTTAATTTCCAACAAATAAATGATTTGACTTTGACTTTAGAAGAAATTAACCAATTTCTCCTGACAATTGTAGGTGCCAAGACGAACCGCAATAACAAACCACTCATCTTTAACAATACATACCTACTTGACATTTACGTCTTTAAGACCCAAAGGAGCTTCTTAGGAGACAATAAAGCTTGAATTCAAGAAGACAATTACTGAGAACAATGAGATAAAAGTGTTAGTACTCCAAAGCTAAGCATATTATCTTACTATCGTATCCTAAAAGTTGGTAAACAACCCATTGTTATGCATAAAGAACTTCCGATACTTCAAACATGTAAATTACCTATTGAATAAAATTAAGTTTAATATAGTGTAATTGTTTTTTCCCCTAATTGTGAGCTTGAAGTTCTCTCAAGTGTAAACATAACGCCTCCGTTCAAACAATGACATCAATAAAACAAAGGAACGTCACAATTATAACAGCTTCAACTTTCAATTGAAATGTCAATGACGTTTGACATGACGCATGCAGAAACGTCATAAATGAAAGGAACTATGACACAAGTAAAAAAGGATTTCGGATGAATCAGAGTAACGTCACAAGTGCAACAGTGAGGTTGCAGCGATTAGTCCGCGTCACCCGACCACGGCCGATCTCGTCACCTCAGAAACCGGTTTCCGATTCTCGCAAACATAAACATCAGATCCGTGATAAAAACACGTAAAGCCGGTTCACGGGCTTGGGAATAAACCAGATTAGAATTTCGCGAAGTGACGCTAAGATGTGATAGTTACATCTCATTCCGATGACGAATCGAATATTTTTTTTATCGGATTCGTCGTGATAAAAACCGGAAGGGAATGTCCGCAGACCTGGTTATAAATTTAGCAAATACGGAATTATTGCTTAGGAATCTTATTTCTATGAATAAGGATCTAGAACGATGGTTTTTCAAACGATGCTGTCATGCATTATCATTTAATATTGATTCGATACTAATCTTGACTCAAGTTTAGCTAACTTTTATGAAATTATAAACAAATTCCGTTACTAAAATCCAGTTTTCGTTAGTCGTGAATTTGATTCAGCAATTTTATTAAATAGTAAAACATTTTTAATTTTATAGATCTTAATGCAAAACCAATACGAGGGTTGTAGTTAGATAATAATTTTGAGACACAATACTTAACATTCGGAGACTACTCATTAGTTGAGAGAGAAAATGTTCTCGTGTTAACATTCGGAGACTACTTATTAGTTGAGAGAGAAAATGTTCAATGTTGTGTGTGTGTTGTGTTCTCGTGTTATCATTAGGGGGGACTATTCATTAGTTGAGAGAGAAAATGTTCTCGTGTCCGTAGCGGTAGTCGTAGGTACCAACCCCGTGGTCGTCGAACTCGTAATTGTCTTTTCTCTTTTGCAACCTGTGTTCACAATACTACAACATTTTCTGGATGCATTATAAGTATGTTTATCTCGTAGGATTCGCATAAATACTTCTTTCTTTATTCATACGAAAATCGCAAATATCTTTATTGTTTCGTAAATAAACTGTTCAAGACGAATATATACGAGGAACTTTATAGAGTACATAGTTTCTACCATATATCACACTAATATTATAAAGGCGAAAGTTTGTGAGTGTGCGTATGTGTCTATGTGTTTATATGTTAGTTACTTCTTTACGCTCAAACGACTGGACCAATTTTTATAAAATTTGGTATGGAGGTAGCTGACACCTTGGATTAACATATAGGCTACTTTTTATCCCGATATTCCCACGGGATTGAAACTTATGCGGGTGAAACCGCGGAGTGCAGCTAGTTTAGTAATATATTCTAAATATTGATATTATATATTATTGTTGGCTGCGAGAAGCACAGAGCCGGTCGAAGTGGAGGTGCTTGGGGGAGGCCTATGTCCAGCAGTGGACGTCTTTCGGCTGAAATGATGATAATGATGATATTTAGAATATCATATCATAAAACCCAATTTGTTAGTAATTACATACACAACATAAACACAACTGTCAGAGTTGTGTTTAGGGCGTACATAATAATGTGAAATCCATTATTTATGATGTAATATTATGAAACGAATTATTATTTATCCATAATATAATTGTTGATTACAAAGGTCCTAAAACTGTGCTAGTATTACACTACAGACTAAAGACTTCTTTGGCAATAATCTGGGAATGTACCAGTTTTCAAAAGTATTCCCCGATGACTAAGTGAAATATTATATTATACTATATAAAGCTCGTCTTATATAAACTTAATTAGTAAGAAAACCCGCGTACTAAGCAGAATAATTATGGGGCACCCGGCAAATGGAAAGTCCGCTCACCGAAAACCACATCATAGGGAATCCGGTGAGCGGACTTTAGAAAACGAAAACACAGGTTCGGAAATCATGATACATACGCTACGGCATTGAATTCATTATATTTGCTTGTATTTTTTTTTCATATCTCTTTTTAGGGTTCCGTAGTCAACTAGGAACCCTTATAGTTTCGCCATATCTGTCTGTCCGTCTGTCCGTCCTCGCTTAATCTCTGTGACCGTTAGCACTAGAAAGCTGAAATTTGGTACCCATATGTATATCAATCACGCCGACAAAGTGGTAAAATAAAAATTGGAAAAAAATATTTTGTTAGGGTAGCCCCCCTATATGTAAAGTGGGAAGTGATTTTTTTTTTAATTTCAACCCTAACGTGTGATATATTGTTGGAAAGGTATTTAAAAATGAATAGGGGTTTACTAAAATCATTTTTTGATAATGTCAATAATTTCGGAAATAATCGCTCCAAAAGTAAAAAACAATGTGTCCCCCCCCCCCCTCTAACTTTTGAACCATAAGTTTAGAAAATATGAAAAAAATCTGAAAAGTAGAACTTTATAAGGACTTTCTAGGAAAATTATTTTGAACTTGATGGAAACAACAGTTTTTGTACAAAAAAGACAAAAAGTTGTACAAAATAATTTCTGGACTAAGTTTGTAGTATAATCGTATATGCAAGCATTTTTTACTTTTAAACTCATAAGTGGGAACACTTATTGTGACGGACGGGAAACTACGGAACCCTACACTGAGCGTGGCCCGACACGCTCTTGGCCGGTTTTTGTTGTTTTTTTCCATCGTCCACTTGATTCATAAAAAGTTGCCAAAATTACTGGCTGCACTGTACTACCTATGACTAGAGTCTAGACTATTTTTGGCAGATCAGACAATCTATTCTATAAAATAACGACAATCCTTAACATTGGACGGAATGAAGCTCTCTTCATCTGAGATTTAGCGGTCGGACATTTACAGAATATAATAGTTGCCAGTCGGCATAAACTCAAACTCAAAGCTTTTATTTCAATTAAACCTTGTACAGGCACTTTTGAATTGTCAAAATTAAATAGTCTGTCAGTTAGTCAGAAAGTTGAAGCTAGTTGCCCATTAGAAAACGTAAATCTCTATAGAGAAGAACGGGCAAGAAACTCCATGGACACTCTTTTAAATCAAGATATATTACAAAATCCTGGGTACATTATTCTTGTTGCTTCTATATGTGAGAACAATGTAAAAAAAAGACACAAATGAAGAGATATGAGTACCTACCTTATAGGAAAGCTCGCAACTGGCAACACTGAGAAATAAATGATTGTCGACTGGTGACAAAGATGGTAAATATGTATCTTAATTAGTCAAAGCCATTAATTACTTACAAACTCAGATTATATTCTTTACATACCTACACTTAGTTCCTTTTTTTAATAAATTAAGTGCGTCACGATGACCGACACTTCAGAATGCACACGCATCTAAAACCTAAATAAAATGATGATTCATGCTGACCACTAAAACGTACTTCGATTCCATAAAAATAACGCGAATCAAGGAAAAACTTATAAAGTATGTAGGTGTTTCCTCATGCGCGAGCGCAATGCGGCAACGTTCGGTTCGGCACGTGCGATGTACCGTGTCATAACTCATGCGCATAGATCATTGGTAGGGTTGTCAACTACTGATGACTCATTACGCGGTTTGCGAGCGCGCCTCTTGTTATGGCTAGTCATGTTTTGAAATTATTTTAATAATGTTTGTATTCAATTGAATGTGTTGAAGTTGTAATGAGACCACGTTTGATGTCTGAACCATCTCATACATCTGCATTCTAGAAGGTCGGTAGGTAATCAAATCACAGTACAAGTGATTATCGTTGAAGAAGTGAAAACAACGAAGTTGATCAGCCTATTATTCTGTTCACGAAACTACTTAGATTATTCCATATTTTTTTTAAGAACACATTGTTTTATGAATGAGCAAGCCCTATCATAGTATTGCGTTTTGCGTGGCAACTACACACGTCTCTCCCGGCACGTACTTTATGCTCAGCGACCACACAAACCACGCAGTTTTGCTGTTTACAGGACAAACCTCCGCTAAAACGAACACGGTGACTACGTGACTATTTTCGCGTGGCCACAACCTAAATAAATTATGCCGTACCACGCAAATTAAACTTATATTTACAACAAAGCATCACGCCTTGTTTCCCCAAAGTACAGACGCCGCCAGCACATCAAGCTACCCGAAACTGTAAAATTTTCTCAATCAACTTTGAACTTTGTACTTTAGCGATAAAGTTGCAAATCTATTAAAGAAATTTGACAGACATCGTACATCTTTCAGTATACCCGCATTTCGGCAGTTACGTTTAAGTCCCATGTAATAGGGAGCGAGCAACATTTTGGCCGACCCGGGAATCAAACCCAGGACCTCATGCTCAGCAGTAGCCCTTGCGACCACGAGACCAAAGGGGCAGTTAAACTTGAATATTGGTATAGTAAATGTATTGCTATATAATAAAATATTTCTTATTACAGGTACAGTGCGTGCCACGTAAGAAGAGACTTGACCCCGCCTCCCCCGCTCTTTCCGCCGCCCCTATGACGTCCGGTTTCGTCCCGCACTCAGACCTCATACCGCTAAAGATACCTAAAATCGTGTTCTGCGCATGTCAAACCACGTGGTGTGTCAAGTCTCTTCTTACGTGGCACGCACTGTACTGCAATGACTGGATGATGGGGTGTAAGAGTTAGGCTTCGAGAACGGAGCCTTGGCTGGAAGGCCGTGACAGCCACACTTATATGTAATTATGTGTAGGATAAGCATAATATAAACAAATGAAAAATTGCGTGTTCTTTAGTCTGATTAAATTCTTCGTAGGGTAAAGACGTTCCGTTTTATTTACTTTAAACCCCTTCTTACACCGGATATTAGTAAACCTAACAGAGAAAACCAATTCCATTGCAGTGTTCCTTTCGCTCGGTATCTTTGCTGAATACTTGGCAAAACCTATTACTTGTTTTATTTGCTGTAAGATTGTTTACTGCTTTTGTATGCGTAATTCAATCAACCTACCTAGTTTTTTCCCAACTATGTTGTGGTCGGCTTCCATTCACCGAATGCAATGAATACTAGGGGGGCCTAAAAAGGTCACTTTGGCAGAATCGTAAAAGAATAACATAATGAATCGTAATATGGCGAAGACAGTCCGCGTTTTTCTTTTTTTCGCTGCACTACGTAGGTATAATCAAAGAGATTGGGATTGGATTTGGATTGGATTGATTGGTATTTTAGCACAGACAAAAAAAAACTGAAAAGTCCTTCACCAATGGGATTTGATACGATTACCTTAACAGTTAACATATAACATGTCCATTATGATTCATAATGTTATCCTTTTGTGATTCTGCCCCCAATATTTTACATAGAGCGACTGCCTATCTGACCTCTACAACCAAGTCACTGGGTAATACAATTCCCCTTGGTAAGACTGGTTGTCAGGCTTTTGGGTGTCTGACTACCCGTAATGACTGTCAAAGATATACGAATGACAGGCGAGACCAACGGCTTACGTGCTTTCCGAGGCATGGAGGGGTCTCGATATGTAATGGATGGTCACCCATCCACGAACTGACCGTGGCAAGCGTAGCTTAACCTTCGATCGACTCTTGCGGCTGTAATTATTTAGCCACGAGCCCCCCGTTTTGTGTGCGTAACTGTGTCAAGACTATTTTTTACTTAACAACATAACGTGTGAGAAACCAGTCTAAAATTCCTTGTACAGCCTTTCAACTAGGCATAATCTAAAAGGCACGTGTTTTACAGCGTGTGATTCCGATCAATCATGCGCATGCGCCGGCAATGTGTATAGTACACGTTACAATGCAGCCTTATCAGTTCCGTTGTTAACAATGCTTTGCCTCTGAGGTCATTGATATTCTCAATTTATCGTCGTGTTAGTAGCACGCGATCGGATGCCCTTGTGATACGATTGTTATCGGTTACAAGATCGTTTACATGATTGGCTGTAGGAAAATGTTTTTTTTTTTTAAGGCTCCTTCAAACAGGCGTAACAAGCAATAAAATCGCGCGCGACACAAAGGCACCGCAAGTCGCACAACAAGCGGTGCCTTTGTGTCGCGTGCGATTATATCGCGTGTCGCGCCTGCCTTTATTGCTGTCTCATCGGCTAGTTGAAAGGATGAGGAAAATTACGAGTGTAGTTATTAGATTGTTTGGGAAACTGTCTACGATAAAGATCTAGCGACTGAAACAACAAAAAATAAACTTTTTTTTGAAGTGAAAACTTCTTTAGCGGCGCTGTGTACTTTTTTTGGAATGGGTAAAAACTTCTAAATTCGCGTCAGGTCACGTGACCCTGATCGAAAATTCGTAAGACGTAAAACGTAAGACAGCGCCATCTATGCACATCGGGAAGAACTACGAGGGCCTCGCGTACTAACTACGTAGTTCATCCAACAACGACGAGCGCGTTGTTGAGGACAGCGCCATCTATGCACATCGGGAAGAACTACGAGGGCCTCGCGTACTAACTACGTAGGCCTCGCGTACTAACTACGTAGTTCATCCAACAACGACGAGATGGCGCTGAACCACGGATATATAACTGACGACGAGCAAATCTGAATAAATTCCTTTCACGAGAAGAATAAACCAGTCACTTTGGTCATCATACCTGATTTGCAAAAAACCCTATAAAATAAGGAACACACCTTAACACGCGTGTTTTGTTTATAAGACGATTCACAAAATACACTCGTAATTGTTCAAGTTTTCACTTCTGTCGGCACTACCGGAGTGCCAGTGTTTTTTTTTTTTCAACGAAAGTGTGGTGCAGTCTTCTACAATAAATAAAATTTTACAATTTAGGGATAAATCGTAAAGACAGTAGCAATTAACAGGATTGAATCTGGCGTCCTCGCTATAGGTCACATGGTAGCGTTGTATTAAGGTTCGCCATCCCAGGTTTCCACAGGAGTACATAAACAGAGACTAGGACTATAAAGTGTAAAAGTATGTTAACTTACGCTCATAAAGATTTGCCAACTCACTCATTGATTCATCTCTATATCTACCTACTTGTCTGAAGTTCTGAACATGGGGCGTCTGATTGTCTAAGAGGAAACGCAGTCAGGTGGTTATTTTGCGTTCATTCCAACGTATTCCAACTTTTTTTTATATTAATAAAAAGCAAAAAATGGGGACATGGCAGTTACATATATATCGTAAATAAATATTTGAACTAGTATCATTAACCAGGGAAAAAGTATAGTATAGCAGGAATTAGGGAGTTAAGGCCAACGACCACGTGACCGCGTTTCCTCTTAACATTATTGCGTTCTACACGGTCTTAAAAATTATCTAAATCCCCGTTTACCAAACCACGTCCGACTAGAGAGGTGTTCTTAGAATTTGTTTATATTTCTTAAGTTTGTTTATTTCGTCATAATTATGTGAATGAAGTGAGAGGCTGAATATTAGCGGCATTGCCCCATCAGGTCATCGTTCTGTGCTTGCGGGCTACCCCGACAGCTATACTATGAGTCAGCCTTAAATCGGCTATAAACTAAAAAGGCCTGTGAGACATGACACGCAGGCGCGAACGAACTTGAGCTACATCAGTTAGCGCCACGCGGAAAAACCGGCGCCTGCGCCGACCGTGACATGTGGAACTGAAAAACATACGTCGATATGATGCAATCTATTTACTACGTTGATATATTTGGTTATGTCATATATATTGATGCAGTGACACTCGTAACCTCACGGTTACCTTCATCCGTTACTTGATCCGTTATCCGTAACTTGATACAAAATATCAATTTGAATTTTCTGGAAATAACTAGGTAGATACTTGAAGAATACTCGAAACTAAAATAGAATAGTGGGTCACAACTAACAAGGAACGTCACTAAAATAACTACAGCATTATGAACCACTCTTATCTAATACTTATATTTAAATAACTATTATTATCTATCAGTTATTATGTGCACGTGCTTCCTAGCAAACAATAAACAAAGACTTGTTGTAATATGGTATATATAGGAAAATTCCTATTAGGTATCAAGTGCAAGATAATTGTGATACGAGCATGACTCCAGCCATTAACCTGAATATACTGCCTGTGTGACAATATTGCAAATAGATATTTAATGTCTTCGTTCATTAACGGTAATTAAGAAACAGGAAAATTTTGCAAAATCGCTTTTCGGTCGTAAATTGTAAATATTCCTTTGACCTACGCGCTATATGAGGAAACAGGAAAGGAATACATACTTAATCCATGAGTATATAAACGTGAGTTGGTTTTAAGAATTAATTTGATGCAAAAACAATGACAAATTGCGAAGGAACAGTCTTCGTAGTATTTAGGGAAGTGAGAAAATTATTTGTCGGCTAAGAATACTGAGAAGAATTTCTTTTGCGTGGGCTGTAGTCATTCTACGTGATGGCTGGAATTTAGTCACACCATGACTGAGTAATCTGCAGTGAAAAAAACTGTGGATATCGAAACGACAAGTTAACTTAATGTTCTTGTAATGTATCACACGTTGAAACAAGTTCGCCTTTTTGTTTTGTTACATTTCATGTTGCATTGCATAATAATTATTTGGGTAGCATGTTCGTTGCAACGTATTTTACTTTTCATGTTACGGCTAAAAATTGGAAGATAAAATTAAAACAATTAAGGTTGTATACTTACTCGCAGTTTACTATAATAGTGACGTGCAACAACGCTGGATATTTATTTACAAAACCGCACGGGTTAGGTAATATAAACCGCTGCCGAAACCGCATCGTTATCATCACACGATATTATGTTTATATTCCATAATACCCATTACATTTATAATACATCATTTTAAGAAAATACATGTTAAAAATATTCAATTTCCATACGACTTTGGGTTTTTAACTATAAATACTCGTACACCAAGTATTTGAAGTAAAAGTAAACCAAAATTGTATATGAACATTTATTTGTTCGTGGTCGGTTTTTACGAATAATGTTTCCCTAAGTCCCGCGGATTATTTGCGTAACACACTCACGATTGACAATAAAATTCGAAAACATAAATTGCATTATTTACGTTGTCGAGCAGACGAATTTTTCGAACATAAAATGAAGCATTGGATTTGAGCACACACAATTGTGATGCCGGTTATCAGAATCTCTTTCAGTGAATACAGTTAGCGGGTGTTGTGGCGGCATTTGTGAGAGTAAGTGAGCATCGTGATTTGTGACCAGCAGTGAGTCCACCGCTGGCATAGGTGAGCTGATTGATTGCTTGCTAAAGTCGACGTATTTTCTTTTGGGAAAAGCCATAAAAATAAAGGCCTATTTGTAAAAAGTGGTATTTACGTAGGCAGGCGCTCCATGTAAAATACTGGTATTCAGCTGCATCCGGTTAGACTGGAAGCCGACCCCAACATAGTTGGAAAAAGGCTAGACAGATGATGATGGTATTTACGTAATACATGCAATGTGCCACATACATACCATAGCCTTTCATGACATTCACTTATTTATTTATCAGGCAATGAATAAGTCCATAATGAAGTCACACTGTCATCATTGAGTTAATCACTTAGAGCAGTAAAGAATAAAAGAATTAGACATACCAATATATACATAGACATACCTACCATAATAACGTAACGTATACAACGTGTTTTTTTTTGATATCCCATAACTCTATGGGGTCATTGTACTAATCATTATGAACAACTTTTACTAAGGGACCAAACCTGAAATCGCGAAAAAAAAAATCAACCATTCCCTACATTTTGACGAGTTATGCGAACATAAATGTAGGGAACAGCTGATTTTTTTTCGTGGTTTCAGGTTTGATCCTATAGTAAAAGTTTTTTATTATGATGAGTACAATGACCCCATAGAGTTATGGGATATCAAAAAAAACACGTTGTATATACAGGGTCAATTTAAATTAGCTAGCGAAACTGCAAACTTAATGGGTGTCGAAATCTAAACACGGTAAAATAAAAAGATTTGATGTTTTTAGGGGTCAACGACCGCTGCGGTAGTGTTGTAGCTTGAAGTATGAGTTGCGAAAATATGTTTTATCGTGTTTAGGATACCGATCACGTCTGTGAAGTTTACACAAAAAAAAACTGATTTTCTTTCGAGTGAATACATCTAAACTGCGGCAGATGAACCCACATTTTTTTTAAATCAAATATTTATTTTTTGTTTTATCATGTTTCGATTTCGATACCATTAACTTTGCGGAGTTCCGCATGCTAATTTAACTTGACCTTGTATATATACGTTACGTCATTTATTTTGACAAGTCTGTACCTGATTTTCTTCGTGAGCTGAAAAAGGGTTGAAAAGACCAGGCGCATTTATTCATACTACCTACACTTGCGTGCAAAAATACCTACACCTACCTTCAAACAAGATAATTTCTTAACAACTACCAACATAATTGCATTATGTATTTATTCTATTGTTTCAATATGACACACCGTGTGCGTCACTATGTGATGCATGTATATAATGATCTTATTACATAACATTATATGCACACTAACGCAGTTACTAGTTCGCAAGGCATGACACATCAAACGTATGATTCTTGTGATTTACGCAAAATTCTGATGAAATCGAAAAACGCAGTAGGTAGTCAACGCAAGTTGGGGCTTTTACCACTAGGCCAAAAGGTAATTGCCGCGACACCGAGGTAAGGTATTGGTTTCGAACTATGAGGGTAATCTGTGTTTTGAACCCCAGGTCAACCTTACTTTGTGCAATTTAAGTCATCGTCACTGCTCTTCGTGTAGCATCGTAAGGCCTCCCACAAGTAGCTCACCGTCCGATCAGGACCAGCGGTGCTATTCTCTAAAAATCTCACCGTGAAAACTTAGGTGAAGTGAGCGTGGAGTGAGCTGTCAATAGTGTCAATTCCTAGCAAAAACAAACTCACTTCACCTAACTTTTCACGGTGAGATTTTTACAGAATCGACCGGCTGGCCCGTGCCGGACGGCGTGTACGTGTTCCACGCGCGCCTCAAAGAGATATGAGCATCATTCGAAGGGGCCCGTCAGGGCCGTAGCCTGCCGGGTCAGCGGGATTGTCCGAAAGGGTTACCGCTGGCCCGGAACAAAAAGGGCTAAGGAAGGTACACGGGTGGGTTTTAGTCAGTAAGAGTCTGACACTCCCTTCCCCAGAGCGGGAGGGGTCATTTGATGATATCCCTTCCTGAAAAAAAAAAACAAAAAAATAGGCCTCCCACAAGGTGGACCGATGATCTAATGAAGGCCGCAGGAATCCGCTGGATGCGAGAAGCACAGAATGGATGGTTGAAGTGGCGGTGCTTGGAGGAGGCCTATGTCCAGCAGTGGACGTCTTTTAGCTGAAATGATGATGATGAATGGACTGCTCTTCAGAAAACATCGAGAGAAAATACAAGTGACATCAACCAACCCGCACCGGACCGGGGCTCTCGTGGTGAATTATGACCACTCTATCTCACCAGAAAAGCCAGAGTCCTAGCAATGGAACTATTTCGGACTGATAAATGAAAGCCGCTTTTCGTGTCTGTCTGGAAGACCGCTTTGATCTTCTAAGCTGCACAATTAATTTTGATTGTGTTATCGCCATTGTTTAGGGAATGTATTCTAGAAGGATTAATACATTGATATTTAACTTATGTTTTGACAGATAACCATTGCACCCGTGCGAATCAGGGTTTCGAGTTATTTTATAACAATAGGTATCTAATTTGCAATATGTGACATATCCAAGGTGCGACTGCATGTGTTTTATATAAAATACTAATGAAATGTTAGTTCCGGGAGTTTTCAGAGTGATCTAACCTCTCCTGAGGTGAGTCAGCCATTGATTAAAGTTAGTTTTATATTCAAGGATCGTCTTATTGTCACCTTGAGAGGAAATGTATGTATCATTGAAGTTGGTATTTACATTCCAGAGAGAAGGTGAATCATCGCTCTCTTTATCATGGTTTTTTTATTACGCCACTACGTTACACATCACATCGAAGAACTTGTATGTATTTTGTTTGCATTTGCTTATAATTGTTATGACAAAGACACGGTAGATTGATGGTGGAAAGACCAATATTCATTAAAGTATGATTATGTAAATTTATTTAAAAGACAATGTAAAGTTGATTTGGTTAGTGTCGTAGTATCGTTTACTTTCCTATATAAAAACTGCCCAATATAGCCTAACCCATAATACACAACAAGACCAATTAAGGCGAAATAAAGTTATTAAAATTCAAACATCTTTTCATTACCTTTTACGGATGCTGAGAACATCAAATGAGGCAATCAAATGTCCTGTATCTCATATTTATATAGCCTTTTTATTTCCTAATTTAATACATAATATGGCATTAAAATGTGTTTGCAATAAATTACATGCGATTACGTGTATCCGGCCTCCTACGCTTGTTCCTTATACTTATTATTGTAAATGCTAACGGACTTTGATGAAATCTGGATGTTATACCTAAATCCGGCCATGTCCTTTTCAAGCAACTATGACATTTATTACGACGGTGTTATGGATACTAAGAATACGGAACTGGGAGTCTTGGCATAATCAGCCTATACATACATAATTATGTCCCACTGCTGGGACACTGGCCTACTCTCGGTGAGAGTGAGTGAGTTATTATAGTTATGTTATGCTATAACGATAATCGGTAACACGGGCCCAGTGCGGGTCGTCTTCGAATGTATGGTTCTAGGGCATACCAGTTTCCTCGTGATGTTTTCCTTTTTGGTGATGAAATAATTTACAGAAAGTAAAGTGCCTGACTGGGTTCGAACCTACGACCTACAAACCAGTAAATCGCGGCCGTTACCACTGGGCCACTGCTCCCTCTTCTCTTTTCCTCGACTCCAGTCTTAGGCTCAGCGCAGACAGAACGGAGCGCAACGGAGAGGATTTTATTAACGCACTTGAAAATAAACTTTAAAATTATTACAATAAAGTGCATAAATGCTTGAACCTGACAAAAAAATGGTCGCGCGTCCTCGAAGATATGCGTGAATCAGCTCGAACATACGCGATCCGTAAAGAAAATGCCCGAGACCGAGCGCGGATTACCTATTCCTCTCTGTCTGCGCTGACCCTTAAAGTACTGTTGTATCAACATTCTGTAGCTCATTCTAGCTAAGTCGATAAATTTTAACGATTTACGTTTCTTTTGGCTTACTTAAAAGAATCTTTTTTTTTTAATTGAAATAGTGCTCTTGACTATAGTCTAGGTCAGAGGTGACACAGACAAAGTCGACGATGGAGTGAGCTTACCTAGAAGAAGGCAGTTCACTCTTACTTTGAAGAGATTCGGGTTGTATGCGCTCGGAAACACAGACGCAGGTAGAGTTCCACTCTTTTGCTGTGCGCATTATAAAGGACATTTGAAAACGCTTAGTGCGAATTGGTAGAATAGCGACTATCCTTATCTAAACATTAGTTCTAAACAAAGACCAATAAATCAAAGGTCTAAAGTAAACATTTCGGTTAATTACAAAGCATATGAAATCCATCCCTAAGCACCAAAAAAAATTTGCGAAGCCTCCCCTCTCCCCTTTTCTAATGCTCTTATCGGGACGTTTTTTTCTCTGGCGGCGTGCACCAAGGACCAATGCACCCACCGTTATTACTGACGACAGGTAGCCGGCACGGATCGGGTGCAACATTATTGTGCATACCTTTAAACAGGTTGAAGTTTCAGTATTGCTTATAGTTATGGCTTGTTTGTTTCAGTATAACGTCAAAAAATACTGACCTCAGAGTTTGTTTCGGCCTATGTTCTCAGAGTAGTCCGATAGGAAACGCCAACCTCATTTAGTTTTTTAATTTTTAAAACATTATTGACGTGTAAAATTTTATACGCAAACCTACTTACAGAAATAAAATCATTAAAAAATAACGTCTTATCAGGCTATAATCCGCAGATTATGAAAGTGTTAATGCTTTTGCCAGACAATAATAGATCCTATTCTAGGTATTGTTTATCGGTTAATGTCTGAGTCACAAGTAACGAAAGTAAATACCTAATTGGAATAGGTATGCTGGGTTTTGTAAACATTGCACATTGCTTGTCTCAAATCAGTTTGTTTATTTACTTACATATTATGATTTTTTTACTAGAAAACCATACATCAATTTTCTTCTTCGATTAAATAACACTTGTATGTAAATACAGTATGACCAATACATATTAATTAACCAAATTTTCCGCGCTTTAATGTAACTAGTGATTAATATGTATAAATGGTCATGCTCATCATAGCATATGCGGTCGTCAAGCGTGCCCGACACAGTTCCCAAGTGATTAGTACAAATTAACATTTTTCCGTCCGCCTCACTAACTAGCGGAATATTTCGATATCAACAACAAAATAGAACGCTTTCTTAATAACTTTTGTAATATAACATTTGCCACTAATGGACATAAATTGTTCAAGTACCTACCTACATTCACATAAATAGATCAGTTCTTCTTTATGTTTATAATTTCCTTTTTTGATTGTTTTTATCTTGATATTTTATTGTTATAAGTTCATAACCGTAAAGGCCCCTTCAAACAGGCGCGACACGATACGCGACACAAAGGCACCGCAAGTCGCGCAACGAGCGGTGCCTTTGTGTCGCGCGCGATTTTATCGCGTGTCGTGCCTGTTTGAAGGAGCCTTAACTCAAGTTCCAAACCTTTTTTGTCTGAAATTTTGCATATACATTTAATATTTTATAATTACCCTCGCTAATACTGTCATCAAATCATCGAATGATAAAAAAATCCCACGAAGTATCTGTATTCTTATATCCATACTCATAATTCAGTGTTTTATTAGCAGTCTAACGCAAATTATCGTAAATTGTCTGGAAGTGTGTGAGTGTTTGTGAACGAGGAAGACTGACCTGCCGTGATACAGTTTTCACGAGTACGGAGATGAATTAAGCTTAAACAACCTCATATACACAGGTTTTATTAGACATACGAGTACGTTATAGGTAATTGTATTTTGTACTAGTAGACACAAATCACAGGATTGTTATGATTTTTGTGTAAGGTTTGTTCTTTTAGATTATAGGTATTGTCAATAAACTTAGGAATCATTCTGAGGAAAAAATGGAATTAGATCGCATGAGTCATTCTCATTTGTTAACGTTCAAAGATATGATCTTATAAATAATTTCGCGGCCGTTACTGATAAAACAAAACCCACGCAAGCAAGATAAGAGACGGTATCAATTATTATGTAAATGATATATTCAGAAGCATGATGTAGTTTATAAAATATGCAAATGTCATAACCTACACGTTCATATAAAGAGGAATACATAAACATTTGGAGTGTTGCAGTGGGTGTAGTTTGGAGAAAGCACGCACTCACGCGGTGCGATCAGTGATAATGAACGCGTGTCGATACCGGACGGCGGACGATATCTCATCGGCGGCTGCGTCAGGCGTAGGCCGCGCCGCCGCCCACTCGCCTGCGCGCGCGCTCTGACTAATACCTACCTACGTCCCGCGGCGAGCTACCGACCACTTCGCCGAGCACCATGCGCCATGGCGCCACAACACACATCAAGACCAACACACATTACATTACACATGAATACACAACACCCGTTGAGAAACCTTCTCAATCTTCTACCTCCATGTCATTACCCAAGATACTCTCATTTAGGGCGATGTAGCGTATCGCGACTGTAATTCTGTCTGTCAATAATTATTACGGCGCGTAATCCGTGATTGATGAACGCCAACAGTAGCCGAGAGCCGATCAGAATATAATTGACCCGGCCATTGTGCGCCGCCGCCTGATTGATCGCTTTACACCGGCATTACGTTGCGACATTACGTGCATAAATCTGATCTTAATTAGACGCAGCTTTAATTAAATGTGTGCTGATGAAATATAAGCTCTGTTTATGCAGCAATAACAGTTTGATTAATTGCTGATGCAACAAGCGGGGCAATTGGAGACAAATTACTGTGCTTACGCACTACGCAGGACCCGTAGCAGTAGCTACGCGCTACGAGATCTTTCAACAAATTACCGTATTATTAGATTTGAAGTAGGTATTTTTGCAAAAATCGAACCGTATTAAAGTATGTATTGACAAATCTTATAAACATGGTCTCATTTTGTTACTGTATGAACGATTGAATAAATCTTACTACGGACAGTTCAACATCGTATCTAAGTAGTACTTTATAGCAGTTAGTATCTAGATATGGCAAGTTCTAAACAGTGTCCTAGCTTAGTCGGTAGCTGCTAGCATAGAATCCGTCCGCAATACCGGCAATTACCGGGGCCAGGCGTCGCGGCGTGCGCCCGCGCCGACGATTGTTTACGGCGCGCACGCGCGGCGCGGCGCGTGTCCCCCCGCGCCCGCGCCCCGGCGGCAGCTGCTCCGCACAGGTGGCGCGTGTGGGAACTCGACGGCTTCGTGCGTTCCCACGATCGCGCGCCCTCCGGTCCCTATATAAGCCCCCACCCGGCGGACGTACCGCATTCCGCGTTCAACGCTCAGAGCAAACGCACACCTCCACTCGCTGCACACAAATTTTCAACATGTCTTACGAGATCGCGTACTCGCTCGCAGACGACGGCCCGCAGCCAGTCTCGCGTACTTATCAATATCGCAAAGTGATGAAGCCGATGCTTGAGCGCAAAAGACGTGCTCGCATCAACCGCTGCCTCGACGAACTCAAGGAGTTGATGGTCAGCGCTCTTCAGTCAGAAGGAGAAAATGTTGCAAAATTGGAGAAGGCAGATATTTTGGAATTGACCGTTCGCCACCTCCACAAGCTCCGCCGCCAGCGCCGCCTGTCGCTGAACCCCACCGTGGATGCTGACCGCTTCCGTGCTGGATTCACTCACGCTGCCAACGAAGTGTCCCGCTGCTTGGCTTCAATCCCTGGTGTGGACGTGAGGCTGGGAACTCAGCTAATGACCCACCTGGGCCACAGACTCAACGACATGCAGCGCGCTGCGGCCTCCGCCGACACTCCGCCGGCTAGCCCGCCTAGCCCCGCGCTGTCCACCGCCTCCTCGACGTCCGGCTATGTGACCCCGTCTCCACCCGCATCGCCCGTGCACATGCACACGGCGACCCCACTGGACTGCTCCACCAACTCGTTCAGCAAGACCCCCGCCGTCTGGCGACCCTGGTAAACAGTACCCCGGAGCTGGCGGACCCGGCTCCGCGGTCACATCTGTTCCAACACCGCCGGAGTCGCTCGCGCACTATGTGTCCGCTAACATCCATATAAAGTTTAGTGAATCGTGTGGAGGATATCAAGATAACTTTAGATCTCACAATCAGTTAGCATAAGTTAAAATCATAGATCGTAAGTCCAAACTTGAAAGCTTTAATAAAAAATTAGATAGTAAGTGTACTTGTGATATTAAAGAGTAAATATTATTGTATAAGAAATGTTGTATCGGACATGATCGAGTTCGTATTGTTATATTTTTTATCGTTGCAAAGAATTCACAGAATTGTGAAAAAATACTTGAAAAGAGTAAGTTAATAAAAAAAACTATTATCTACCCTATTTCTGCATTTTATTACACTTGCCTACGAAACCCTGAATGTACTCAAATGTAATTGAAGTAATTACATATTCATTGAATTGTTTATAAATAGATTCCACTGGAATCTGCCGAAGTATAAATGATACATAACAAATCAGACAGTGATAAATATAAAGCGGTTAAGGGCACGGCTCGGACCTCTGACACGCTCTGGCCCGCAGCGCGTGCTCGGTAACTTTCCTGTTTACAATATTCGTACACAACACATCGCATCACTGATACACACTTAGTGAGTTAGTATCAGTACTTTCCACATTTCCACTGGACTAAAGGCTACTTGCTGTCGGCTCCACATGGACATGAACCTTGTAAACAAGCTGTCTATTAAGACGTCCGCCACCATAATTAAGATGGATGTTCCAAAGCTGTAACTGAGATGGAAAAAATATACAGATACATAATATCATTCTTCCGCAACCTCATTTACACACTACAGAGAAAACTACGTCTGGTATCACACTTCCAAGGTATGGGCCTCATTATCCGGTGTTTTTATTCCTCATTCAATGTAGATATCGATGAATACATTTAAACCCGGTTGCCGATCAAGGTGAGGTAGATAATTATATATAAAAACAATTTACATCGCCGTGACACTCTTGTCATCATTGTAGTTAATTAGAGGAAAGATTTATAAATATTGTAAAAAACACGAAGGTAAAATAAATAATAAATCATTAAAGAACTACTCGCAACTAATAAATAACAATTGAATGCATTAAACCTCATTATAATATCACCTCATTACTGTCATTAGGTAAATCGATTGACCCCGGCTAAACACAACAAAATTGTCCGTAACGGTGGCACAATGAAGAATGAGACTGGCAGCGCCATCTCTTATGATCTACGGGAATTTTTGGTTCAGTCTCACCTGGCGTCATCTGACGTCAAGCTTCGGAACTTAAGAAAGCTTTTGAACACAGAATGCAATGCAAACTTACAAAAATTTCAATCTTACGAACTAACTTGGGAAACTTAGTGTGGAAATTCAACCAGTAGGTAGGTATTTCTAGCGGGGTACCTGTATTCATAATTTGAACATATCGTTTACTGTGGTGCTATTCTGTACAAATCTCACCGTGAAAACTTAGGTGAAGTGAACGTGGAGTGAGATGTCAATAGTTTCAATTCCTAGCAAAAACAAACTCACTTCACCTAAGTTTTCACGGTGAGATTTTTACAGAATCGACCGGCTTCTGTAATCATTTAATTTTTATCAGACTAGAGTCCTCTAACTATATTATGTAGTATTCTGCCCAGCCAGGCTAGGTTCTCATCTATGTTTTGAACTGTTTCAAATATCCGTAACAGCCACAGCAAAACCAATCCTGAAGCGTATTACTCGACGAACACTCAATAATCTAGAAAGTAACTTCATCATAATTATCGGAGTGAAAAAAAATAGAAGTAAGCAGTTGTTGCTTTAGAAGATGGATATATTCAAGGTAGTTCATAAAAATAATTGATGTTCAGACGCCAGCACATCAAACTACCCGAAACTGACAAATTTCCCAATCAACTTTGAACCTTATATTTTAGCCATAAAGTTGAAAATGTATAAAAGTAATTTGACAGATTGTAGTAACAATCAAGTCTGTACAATTTTGAGGAAAGTTAGAAATAGGACACTGCAAGTAAAATGTTCTTTCTCTTAGGCCCAAGACCCGGATATATATACTACATGAGGTCAAAGTTAATAAATATTCTTCTTAATAAACTAATTTAATTTATCAACTAATTACTCAACTCAGCCACTTCACCCGTCAGATGGTTCCATGTAATGATAACAGATAAGCTTATTTGTTCACCACGTCTTCTTATTGCATCACATTCTACTAATACGGATATCTACTGTCAAACCAGTGAGCAATTACTTATACCAAAATTAACGTCCGAATGAAAATCCAAAGTTTTTATTGGTGGACCAGTGACAACGGCCCCGACTTACGAGTTGTAGGTCGTAAGTTAGAACCCCGACAGGCGCTTTACTTTGTGTAATAACTTCATCACCACTGCTCTCAAAACGGTGAAGGAAAACACAGTGAGGAAACCGGCATGTCACTGGAACCAAAAATTCGAAAACATGTGACATCTACCAACCCGCACTGGACCCGCGTGGTAGATTATAATTAAAAAATTAATAAATAAAAAAAAAATTAATTAGTTTATTTATTTATTAATTATTATTATTAATTAATTATTATTATATTATCGCCCGCTCCCTCTCAAAGTGTAAAGGCGTGCATCCCAGCAGTTGGAGCATTATAGCTACAACTTATTAAGTACTGTTTCTTTTATCGTTCATTTCATAGGTGAACAGTCTACACTCCAGACTATTAATGTCGGAAAGAAACAAGTAACACTATATTTATGTGTATTTACAGCTCGAGGAATGTGAGAGTCCCAGGGCCCAAAGGCTATCAATTAATTGTCTTGCGTGAGTTGTCCTGAGAGAGTGACCTAAGAAATGGGTTATCAAGCCTCGTAGGAATTTACCTAGCAACCTAATCAATCATCACTTACATAAAACCGTGATTCAAGTAAATAGTCAGCACGATTCTAGTACATGATAGGTTTTACGAACACAAACAACGAAAGTAGCATCTGTCGTTTTTCCAATCTAGAGAATTCCTTCTTATAAATGGAAGAGCGTAATAGGGGTTTCCTTTAGGAGCTTTTTAGTTTTAACAACATCTAAATAATCGGCCTATAATGTTCCCATTTCTATAGGACACGGGCCTCCTTTGAGAGGGAGTGGGCTATAATTTACCACGCGGGCCCAGTGCGTGTTGGTAGATGTCACGTATCTTCGAATGTTTGGTTCTAGGACATGCCGGTTTCCTCACGATGTTTTCCTTAACCGTTTTGAGAGCAGTGGTGATGAAATTATTTACACAAAGGGTCACCCAGCCAGGAGATTTAGCACCTGGCTGGGTGACCCATGACCTACAACTCATAAGACGGGGCCGTTACCACTGGGCATACTAAATTTACTGTTTTGTACTCGCATGGGTCTGATCATGGTTGAGATAAACACTCATTACGCATACTTGGACGTCGTTAAGGCTCCTACAAACAGGCGCGACACACGATATAATGGCGCGCGACACAAAGGCTCCGCTCGTTGCGCGACATGCGGTGCCTTTGTGTCGCGCGCGATTTTATCGCGTGTCGCACCTGTTTGAAGGAGCCTTTATTCATTTATGCATCAATTCAACCAATCAACCGTCGCAGCCAAAAACCAGACAATTAACTCAACCTATTTACCTATATCGTTATCAAGAAATGTTTCACAAGCTATATAAATATTATATTATATCGCTATCGTCGAAAAACAGGTCTACAAAATTTTCCTTGTATAATTTTTATCAGAATCTATATTCTTGATCATTATGTACAGACGCCAGCACATCAAGCTACTACAATCTGTCAAATTTCTTTAATAGATTTTCATCTTTATCGCTAAAGCATAAGGTTCAAAGTTGATTGAGAAAATTTGACAGTTTCGGGTAGCTTGATGTGCTGGCGTCTGTACCTAT
The DNA here is from genome assembly GCA_927399505.1 of Luperina testacea. NCBI lineage: Eukaryota > Metazoa > Arthropoda > Insecta > Lepidoptera > Noctuidae > Luperina > Luperina testacea. The sequence goes on from OV656774.1 coordinate 6,354,223, forward strand.
CTATTATTATCATCAACAGTGTTTCAAGCGTGCTTCGTGGCGCATCACTGCCTGCCCCCTACGTGAGAATGATATCGTAATGATACCATCGGCAGACGTACCGATTAGCGTTATCATTTAATCATTAACTTGACACCTGTTTATCGAAGAGTACCTATCTTCCTTTGTTGTTGCTGTGCGCTATCTATCAGTATCAGTGATAACTAATAATAGGATCTGATTTTGCATTCGATGGATGCCAAAGATAAAATTATCGTCAGCTGGTGAATGCTGCGTAGTTATATTTATTTATTAAACTTTATGCACTAGTAAAAACTGTACAAAGGCGGACTTAATGCCTTGGGCATTTTCTACCAGTCTACCTTAGGGTGATGCAGAAACAACATTCAGTAGGTGCAATAGCAAAAAAACAAATAGAAAATATTTATAAGTCAAATATAAGAATAAATACATATATACATACATATAAAAAAATATGTACAACAAAACAAAAGAAAAAGTTAAGAGAGATAAACAAGGAAACCTACAACAACTTAATTCTGTGACGAATCTGCCAGTGCCAACTTCTTGTGTAAGTGTTCTCGAGCTTCTTTCATTTTAAATGTGAACCGGTTGGTAACCGTCCTGATATTCTGAGGTAGCGCATTCCAAAGGAAAACCGCCTGGACAAAGAAAGAAGACTTTATAAAACCAGAGCGATGAGAAGGACAACGAAGAAGACAATTATTCTCGGAACGAAGATTCTTGCTGTGTGCTGAGCATAAATATTGACAAAGAGAAGTCAGATAAGAAGGAGAAGTGGGTTTGTGAAGAATAGAAAACAGGGTTGTCAAAGCCCTCAACGCTCTACGCTGCCGGATAGGTAACCACTTTAAAAGCGATCGATGTGCAGATACATGATCATACTTGCGGAGATTGTATTATATTATATCTGTAATATACATACCTACAAGCACTTTTATTTTATTATTGTTTCCAATTTATTCCTTGTATACATACCGCTTGGTGTACCAAATACATACACAACATAATCAGCCTATGACGCTCCAACATCGATCGTTCATCGTCACCCGATGAACCATCACAGCAAAAACAAAACCATCGTTTTTATTCCTACTTCATTTGCATGGTGTTTTTCTTAGAAGGCTGTGAGATCATTGGGAGCACGGTTAAACGCCTTCAACCTTGAAGTAACACCTTCACAGGCTGGGACAACGCTTAGGTGAAGATATTACAATAGTGTGACTGCAGCCAACCCTAGTCCATAAAACGGGCTTCAGGTTCTACGGCGAAATGAGGATATCGATGAAAATTTATGTTTGTAAACGCACCGGGCGTTTACAAACATAAATTTTCACATGCACATGCATGTCGTCGTTACGCGTGCAAAAGTCGCTATGTGTTTTTAGTGAACTTATTTGAGCTATATGAATTATATATTACAATTACATTTAGCGTGTTTATACGGAACTTTCGATGTATGAATATCACATAGCTACATTACTTAACTCTTTAAATATTGCACTTATCACATAGCTGTTTGTACAGTATGTGTGTATTGAAATAACGATTAAAACTGCATAAAGAACCGAAAATAACTAAATGTGGTCGTCCAAATCAAAAGGGACCTTATGGCGGAAATGAGTTATCTACAGAGCTGAAAACTACATAAATGTACCGAACTATAGACCCAAGAACCAACCTTCTAACCACTACCGTTATTTTTTTATGAATTTTTGAAGTTCACTGATCGAAATTATAAGTTTCGAGAAAATCGCAATTTAAGTATGCCGTACAAAAAAGTTATGTTTTAGTGTGAAGTTATGTAACTGATGGTATACTTTGATTGACTATGATTATTACTAATGGAAATTCTTACAATCCTTGCATAAACTTGTTTGTTGTGGGAACTAGACCCGCCAACATAATGCATTATCAATGAGATGCAAAGTATCGATAATTGTATTAAAAATAAGTAAACCGCCTGTTTCTCACTAAACTTTTATCGTTTTTATATTGCTACTAATTACATAGATTTGCGAAAGGCCTTAGATGTAAATAAAAATAACACATAATTAAAAAAAAAATAGTTTTTATTTACTAGCAAGAATTCTTATTTTTTATAAACTTTGAGATCTGACAGTAACAAAATCAACACTTAATCACTAAATAGGTTATACATAATTGGTTTAGATGCTAATAAAGCTAAAAGATCAATGATAACTGTTAGTTATGATCTTGTAAAGTTACATAGAGAACTGAACAATTTCTTCAAACAAATTAAAAAAGGGCCCTAATGGTAGGCACTAAACAATATTTTTTATTTTTAGCATGCATAATCAATATTTTAGTGCATCATTCAAGATAACTTAAATTTTCTTTTTTTATTATCACAAGGTATGAAAATGTTACTTATTTAACAAATTTTTTTTTATTATCACAAGGTATGAAAATGTTACTTATTTAACAAAATGTTCGTAACAAATATTATACGTAAAAAAGGGCCCTTAAGGCGGTCCGTTGCAGCCATGTCGTTTCATGGGCCCCGGAATACGCCACCATCGGGATCCCAACTAACGGTAGGAGGGGTTCACATCGGCGTCGAGACGACGATGAAATACCTGGGTCTCGTCCTCGACAGCCGGTGGAACTTCGTCGAGCATTTCCGACGTTTGGCTCCCAAACTGGAACGGGCCGGGGCCGCCTTCAAGCGGCTCCTGCCCAACCTGAGGGGGCCAAACGCCTCCTACCGGAGGCTTTACGCGGGGGTCGTGCGGTCCATGGCCCTATACGGGGCCCCGGTGTGGGCGCGTTCACTGCGGCGGCGAGCCGCCCATTATTTGAACGCGCCCCAGAAGGTGGTAGCCGTTAGGCTGATCCGGGGGTACCGCACGAACTCTGGCGAGGCGGCAAGCCTCCTTGCCGGACTGCCGCCATGGGATCTGGAGGCGATAGTCCTCGCGCGCCTGTATGAGTGGCGCGCGGAGTCACTACGCCGGGGGGAAACTCCGCTTCCACAGAAAATTGCGGCGGAACGGACGGACCTCCGGCGCGATCTCATGGCGGCATGGAAAGAGCGACTGTCGCAACCCAGCGCAGGGCACGCCACGATAGCGGCGGTAAGACCCCTCTTTGAGGAGTGGCTAGAGAGGCGTCATGGCGTCCTCACCTACCGCCTGACGCAGGTCCTCACTGGACACGGAAGTTTCGGGAGGTTCCTGCACATAATCAGGCGGGAGGAAACGCCCCGGGCGTTTCCTCCCGCCTGATTATGTCACCATTGCCAGGATCGCCCAGAGAACACGATGGAGCACACGGTGGAGGTCTGCCCCGCTTGGGCGGAGCACCGCCGTGTCCTCGTAGAGGCGATCGGCAGCGGCGGCGACCTCTCGCGTCCGGGCCTGGTTCAAGCCATGGTCCGGGGCGAGAGGGAGTGGGGAGCAGTCGCCTCCTTCTGCGAAACAGTCATGCTAGCGAAGGATGCGGCGGGACGGCTGAGGGAGAGAGCCTCCCGTCCCAGCCGCTGCGGGAGACGTTCCGGGCGTCGGGAGCCGCGCGACGACTCCCGGCCACCGTAGGCGCGGGCCTGCGGGCGGAGAGCAATGGGTAGCTCACCGTCCGATCAGGACCAGGCCCGTGCCGGACGGTGCGTACGTGTTCTACGCGCACCTCAAAGAGATGTCAGCACTAAACGAAGGGGACGTAAGGGCCGAAGCCTGCCGGGTCAGCGGGATTGTCCGAAAGGGTTACCGCTGGTCCGGAACATAAAGGGCGAAGGAAGGAACACGGGTGGGTTTTAGTCAGTAAGAGTCTGACGCTCCCTTCCGCTCCACCCAGAGCGGGAGGAGTCATTTGATGATTTCCCATGCTGGAAAAAAAAAATGGCGGCTATACGATGAATAGTTTAGTTTATACCTTGCAATATTGAAATGTCGATATAATATATGGTTTGAATTACAACAAAAACGATTTGTTAGGTCTTGCCGCGATAAGGTTCCTTTTTTACTAAACTTTAGATGAATACAAAACTTTTTTAAATTGACTTTTCGAAAAGTTGAACACATCTACATGTAGTAAATACAATCATCTTTTTAAAAATACAGTTAATAAAAAAACGATTTTTTTGAGGTATTTTACAAATTCATTAATATCTCGGAAACTAGTTACCGCCATAAGGTCCCTTTTGATTTGGACGACCACAAATAACAGATAGCGACTTTTGCACGCGCAACGATGATGTGCACCGTGGCGTAACTAAAGATCTGGTGCGTAAAGGATGTTGGGGTCCCGTCTCCCCAGTGTGATTATTCATCAAACTCAAGTCGTCAACCCTTTCTTTGGATCTTATTTATTATTTACTAGCTGACCGCGGACGTCGTACCGCCTTAGAATCAATAAATATATTTATAAATGTATTTTATTAATTGCTTTTTTTCGTGGTCTTTCCCATGCTTTAACAGTTATTTATTCTGCTATTCGAGTTTTATGACAACAAATCAAAGATCATAAAAATCGGTCCAGCTGTTCTTGAGTTATAAATCGTGTAACTAACCCGACTTTTGTTTTATTTTTTAAAATAGATATAGATATGGCACTTTTGTATGAAATCATTGATTGATAATCACAGGTCGACAAAATTTGACGAACGCTCTGTCCCAGAAACCAGATTATACTTTTCCAAAGGATTTTGACGCGCTGAACTCGAATCTGGCCTCAAAATTGCTCTATCACGTCAGAGTTTCGAGATATCCTAACCTAAAAGTGCAAAAAATACCGTTTTTTCTCATTTTTGAGGTTATGCAGCACAGCCGATCTATTTTCTTTCAAAAATTATTAATAGCATCTCAAAGGACTAGTCTTCCTCTTTAAAATGACGTCAATAGACTGTATGTGTATGAAAAACGAGCACTGCGGGGTAATTGCGTAACACACTTTCAGTAGCAATGGCTTTCATTTTGACAGTTCAACAACATTCATTGCGTCATTTACGCTGTTGAGTAGACCAATTTTTAGAACATATGAAGCAATGGATTAGCGATATCCTTCAAAATGATTCAGATTGAGATTGATAATGTGTTACGCAATTAGGGTGATGGCGCCCCGCACCAGCAGCGCGATTCTGTAACCGTCTCACCGTGAAAACTTAGGTGAAGTGAGCGTGGAGTGAGCTGTCAATACTGTCAATTCCTAACAAAAACAAACTCACTTCACCTAAGTTTTCACAGTGAAATTTTTACAGAATCGACCGGCAGTTCGCACCTTAGTAGTCATGCCACTGCATGGACCCGGATACGAAACAATTTCTTATCTGTAGGCCATACCTACAAATTTGCTCCGAGCGATTGCTTCGTCACTGCACAAACCGTGTCGTCAAAAAGAGTACCATGTACCAACGGAAACCACTTCACTAATCATAGATGCCTTTGGAATAAAATGAACAATACAAACCCTATTGTTACTAAGAAAAAACAAGAACAAGACCAAATAATGATAGCAGTCTATAATTAGATGAACGTCATTAAAACAAGACCAGTGTAATGAACAAATGGAAAGTTTATTCCTAAGATAACACCGCGTAAATAAGGATATTAATCATGGCAGTGGGTATAATTCTCATTTGAACAACGCATGATGTTATCGATATCTACCAATCGGTATTAGCTGGGTAGACTGATAAATTAGTAGTGGGTTTACCTAATGATTTCCGCGCTCGATTGGTGTTGAAAAATAAAGGCTCCTTCAAACAGGCGCGACACGACACGCGACACAAAGGCACCACAAGTTGCGCAACGAGCGGTGCCTTTGTGTCGCGCGTGATTACATCGCGTGTCGTGCCTGTTTGTAGGAGCCTTAATGTGTTTGCTTTTTTTTATATATTTGAAATGGGTTTACTCTTGACTCTAGTCTAGGTCAGAGGTGACAGAGACAAAGACGTCGTAAGTCAAGTCACCTTTACGCCGTTAGTAAAAGCTCTGATCGACAGGCAAGTAAAACCACGGTTTTATGGCTCGTCGGTAAAGCGCCGGTGTATCATTGCAATACCGCGGTTTTATATACCTACCGACGAGCCTGGCTCGCGGCTCGTCATGTTTGCTATATTTTTTACTCGGCTCGTCGTACAAAACCGCGTGTCAATCATGGCCGGCGAACCGAGCCGGCAGTTATCGACGACAGCGCAAGAGGACGGACATTCTCCACATGATCATGATCGCGAACTCACAGCCACGATTTTATAATAGAATTTATAAATGGCTTCCGAGAGTGTCCCTATTTATGGCAAAGTAAATCAAGCGTGTATAAAAACAAGGGAAATCGGCTTGCAGCGTATAGTAAACTCGTGCAGATTGCACCCAAACTCTAGGGCGTTTTTGCTTTTTTTTTTCGTTGTTTCATGGTAGGCTAATATAGCGAGATAACACAAAGCTTTAGACTCTGAACAAGACATGTTGCCTCAATTCGCATTCAAACACGACTGTTTAGGTCGCTACCGCTAGTCGATCAGCGCCAACGAGCCGCGAGTAAAACCGTCGTTCTTAAGGGGCTTACATGACCTAAGGCGCGGTCACTGTCGGACTGCATAGAAAAGAAAGAGAAGCACGATGACACAACGCTGGTAATATATTGCAAAATATGAAGCAATTATTTAATTACAAAAACATCTACTGTTTGGACAAAAAAATTAAAACACTAGTATTAGTAAGTATGTTGCTTGTAGAATAATCTGACCCAAAAAACAAAAAGGAAATATGGATATATGCTATGTAGCTAGTGTGATGAAGAATATCATATATCTATATATATATACCTATATATATATGTATATATATTTATGCAGATTTTGTTTACTGTAGTCGATCATATACTTTTATTGTTTCTTAAACTTGCGGTTTTTGCGTTTAGGTCCTGTAAGCCCCCCGCGGTATATGGCTCGTACGTCGTAAGTGGGTGACTTAAGAAAAACAAATGCAATGAATGGCCGTATCATCTTTGATTATGCTTGCGTGTCATTCCATCTAAATGGTTAGCTTTTAGGGGCATAGTTACTTACCACGAAAGAATTAAAAAAATATTATTTGACTTTCCAATGGTAAAAGGTGATAAGTATAAAGATTTAAATGACCACTGAGTGGAAAGACTACATTTTACCAGAAAACGTTTCTAGATAATGAAACTGTTTCGATATCTACTCTTACTGACCGAGATATGAAGACTACCTACAAGTCTATACCTATTTGTACTTATCATAATCATTATAAAGGCTCCTTCAAACAGGCGCGACGCGACACGCAACACAAAGGCACCGCAAGTCGCGCAACGAGCGGTGCCTTTGTGTCGCGCGCAAATATATTAGCGTGTCGCGCCTGTTTGTAAGAGCCTTAACTCGGTAAGACAAATGAATCGTACGATATCTAACTCTTCTACATAGCTTTCTCCAAGCTATGTTAATAAAGGGCAAAGTGCATCTGAATACCAGTACCTACAATATTTTTATCTCACGAAGCGACGCGCGCTTTACTTGTGGTTACCAAGAATACATACACGCTGTGAATGTCTGCGTAAGCGCATGAGCTCTCGCTCGGTACCGTTCAAGACAATGGCGAAGTCGAAAGTGTGTGTTATGAGCTGACGCTACTCGTCTTCCGCACACATTCTGTTTGTACACGTAGTTTCCACAAGTACAGCGCGTATCGTTTTGTGAGATAAAAATACTAATACTAACTTGTTTTATATGTAACTACCTACCTACACTTTTGCTTTGTTTGTTGTTCATCTCATACATTGTTGTTAATAGTTTTACTTATTCTACAATCTGCATGCTTCGTCATTAAACGACGATTATTTATGTTAAAAGGTAATACTCATATAAGTAAACTGTATCATGTTGTTATGACAAATAAAGATTCTTTAAACCTAAAATACTATATTATACATGGAGTCACTAGAGTATTTAAAAACCTAATTAAGTCTACGTGTTGAACATCTCACAGAGCAAAGAGCAAACCACTACGCACTACGCAGACGATTAATTTAGGTTTTAATATTATAACGTACGTAGGTAGGTACGTCACATGACGACAATAAAAGGAATTTCAGGAAAATAACATGTACATTAATATATTCCTCATTTTATTGCCTTGGCGACGAAACAATGGGCATATCTATATGACGCCTACATCACCTACGCATTACAGAATGTCAACACTGAAAACCCTCTTTACGTTAAATAAGAGAGATTATTGCGTCACAATTACCAACAGATAACGTGAATAACGACGAAATTGTAATAAGTATTATTACTACTCCGAGGCAACACCGAGGTCATTTTTTTTTCCTTGTTCTATTTGAATGTGTATTTTACTCATTGTTTTTATTTACTAACCTTTATTATCCATGCATTGACATTACATATTTCACTGCAGGGCGACAGCATAGGCCAAAAATTAATAAATAAATAAACTCTACATTTCCCATCCATCATTGACTAGCAGCACCCCGCGGTTTCACCTGCATAAGTGTCGATCCCGTGGGAATATCGGGATAAAACGTATCCTATATCCTTCCCCGGGATGCAATCTATTTCTCTGCCAAATTTTATCGAAATCTGTTCAGTGGTTTAGGCGTGAAAAGGTAACATACAGACAGACAGACAGAGTTACTTTCAAAAGAATATTATTAGTATGGATAAGTGAACACATTTCTTACACGCTTGTTTTTAGGTCAAGTTCCAAGATAATGTAAGTCTGCATGATAACTATCTATGAGTAAATAACATTACACCTCTCACGCTTATGTCACGCCTAATTTTCTTCTTCTTAGCGTCTCGATAGCAATCTAAATGGACTCCGGCCCAAACTTTGGCTACTTGTTTGGCGCCATCGCCAGCGTCCACCAGTTCCTGTAACGTGCAGCTGATAGGACACGCAGGACACGATATTAAGTGTCCCATCTTTTGTGGAACAGCACCACATTTACACTCCAAGGCGGAATCGTCTATAAATCGGGTGCATGAAAGGAGCCTCCCCGAGCGACGTACCTATCTACAGAACCACTATACGTCCGGCGCACTCTGGACAATTAGCGAGTTATCCACGCTGATTGGCTAATCCTTTCACCACGATGGCAATCCAAGTCCATGCCCAATAAATTCGCCAATTTTATCACAATGACTGGAGGCTTGTCTATGCTGGTATTACCCACTTCCATTGGGCGTGATTGCGTTCAAATGATGTGCTGCCTACATAATATCATACACAGCTAGAAAAAAAAAATATCATACACATAATCAGCCCATAATATTCCCACTGCTGGGACACAGGCCTCCTTTCTTCGAGAGGGAAAAGGCTGTTAGTTACCACGCGGGCCCAGTGCCAGTTGGTAGATGTCAGGTCACGTGTCTACAAATTTTTCGTTCTAGGACATGCCGATTTCCTCACGATGTTTCTCTTCACCGTTTTAAGAGCAGCGGTGATAAAATTATTTACACAAACTAAAGCGCCTGCCTGGGTTCGAACCCACGACCATCGTCCCGTAAGTCGAGGTCGTTACCTCTGGGCCACCACTGCTCCTCATTATTTAAGCAACAACAGATGAAGTAAAGTCGACCGTCCACTGCTACCCGGGATGTGCTCGAAGAGGTTTGACAACTTTCATTTGTTTCATGTTTTAGTGTGGCCACCGGTCGCAGTGGATGATACCTCCTGCATTTTTTTTTATAGGTACTATAGCCCTATTAACACAATTTCCGAAGTTTCACGCCTATGGCATACCTACCATAAAATTGAAGCAAAAATATGACTGCATCGTCTAAACAGAAACACTGTTTAGAACAGATGGTGCCACTTTTATTGTTGCTTCAACTTATGGTATGCTACAGGCAATTAAGTGGCACCGCGTAAGTCAGGCCTTAAGAGCCCATACTACCTCAGCTAAAATTCACTCTTTGTCTCGCTCGCACGATACTGCTCGCGGACTGAGTGAGAGCGAGTCAGAGACCGGTACTGAGCGACAGGCACCGCCAATAGTTTTGGTATTTGCTTTTTAAAGTTAAAATAATGGTAATTTGAAAAAAATAAGAAACATAGTATCTGCTTTATATTTAGTTCAGTTTTTAAGCAAAGTTTCATAATCTAATTTGGAGTATTTTTTTAATACTAGCGGTAGAATTGTTTGGTTTGGTAACTTTGTAATTTTTTTCTATCGAGAAAATTTTATGGAATCGTGTTATCGCCAAACATAGTACTTAACATTAATCCTCAAATTTACCATATATTTATTTCAAAATTAAGGCCAGGATCTTCGAGCGTAGTAGGCATTTAGCGTTACCTCCGTCCTCGCGTGGCAAATGCCGCGAAAGCGCAGTTCGAATGAACTCGCTGACCCCTGTCACGGTTATTTTTATAAGTAATAGTATTGTGAATCGGCCCTATTCTTGAAATATAGGGCTGCTCGTCTACAGTATTTTAATTTCATCATCCTACTTTAGTTTCTTTCTAGTTTTGTGATTGTAAATATTATATTTTTAACCGACTTCAAAAAAGGCGGAGGTTCTCAATTCGGATATTTCTATTTTTTTTTATGTATGTTAGGGCATAACTCCATCGTAAATAGACAGATTTGCAATTTTTTTTTTGAAGTGAAAACTGAAAACTTCTTTAGCATCGTTGTGTTGTGATTTGAAAATCTTATGAAACGAAAAAGCAACAGTAAAACGAGACATGAGATTTAACGTGGGAGAAAATGAGATAGGAAGCATTATACAGTGTTTTTGTTTTTTATTATTACAAATGACATCACATTTAATCCTATGCTACTAATTTGTGGTGATGATGATGATGATGAGGATGATGGTGATGGCGATGGCGATGGTGATGGTGATGGTGATGGCGATGATGGTGATGGTGATGGCGATGGTGATGGCGATGGTGGTGGTGATGGCGATGATGCGATGGTGATGGTGATGGCGATGGTGATGGCGATGGTGATGGCGATGTTGATGATGGTGATGGCGATGGCGATGGTGATGGCGATGGTGGTGGCGATGGTGATGGCGATGATGATGATGGTGATGCGATGGTGATGGTGATGGCGATGTTGATGATGGCGATGGTGATGGTGATGGCGATGGTGATGGCGATGGCGATGGTGATGGCGATGGCGATGGCGATGGTGATGGTGAAGGATGGATGGAATGATGGATGGATGGATGGATGGATGGATGGATGGATGGATGGATGGATGGATGTTCTTTCGCATCGTTGTGATTTGAAAGTTTATGAAACGAAAAAGCGACAGTAAAAAGAGACATGTAAATTCATAAGATTTAACGTGGGAGAAAATGAGATAGGAAGCATTATACAGTGTTTTTGAAGGTTTCATTTCTACCACGTGTGAATTGCACACATGCTGTTTTTTTATTTTTGTAAAGATCTGATGATGACTTTCAGAGACAAACAACGGAACTCTTCAATAAATGCCAGCAAATCAACCGCGATTGCTGCTATAGCATATGTAATCGCAATCACACAACATAACATCACGCCTGTACCCTTCAAAGGGTAAAGCAGATGTGTTCAATAGCTTTGTTACTGATATTCACATAGCAAGTAGTGATATATGAATTTGTTTGGGGTAGGTAAGTACAACTAAAAAGTGAAAAATAAAAACTTTTTTACAAAAAAAAACCGACTTCCAAAAAAAAAAACACTACAAAGTGAAAAATAACTTTAGTTTCGAAAGTCGGTGTCAAAAAATGAAAATTTATATTCTTCACGTTGTAGTGTTTTTTTTTTGAGTCGGTTGTTTTTTTTGTAAAACAGTTTTTTTGGTTGCTTGAATTCGTCAATAAGTTTTTTTAATTAAATCTACTAATCAAAAACACCACAATACGTATTTTTATTGAACTCTTCCTATTTCATTCACAACGAATTTCATATTTTTAAATAAAAAAACAGCAAGTGTGCAATTCACACGTGGTAGAAGTGAAACCTTCAAAAACACTGTATAATGCTTCCTATCTCATTTTCTCCCACGTCAAATCTTATGGATTTACATGGTCTCTTTTTACTGTCGCTTTTTCGTTTCATAAACTTTCAAATCACAACGATGCTAAAGAACATCCATCCATCCATTCATCCATCCATCCATCACCATCACCATCGCCATCGCCATCACCATCGCCATCGCCCTCGCCATCGCCATCACCATCTCCATCGCCATCACCATCATCATCATCGCCATCACCATCGCCATCACCATCGCCATAACCATCGCCATCACCATCACCATCATCATCATCGCCATCGCCATCGCCATCATCATCATCGCCATCACCATCGCTATCGCCACCACCATCGCCATCGCCATCACCATCGCCATCGCCATAACCATCACCATCGCCATCACCATCGCCATCATCATCGCCATCGCCATCACCATCGCCATCACCATCGCCATCGCCATCGCCAATACCATCACCATCATCATCACAAATTAGTAGCATAGGATTAAATGTGATGTCATTTGTAATAATAAAAAACAAAAACACTGTATAATGCTTCCTATCTCATTTTCTCCCACGTTAAATCTTATGTCTCTTTTTACTGTAGCTTTTTCTACTGTAGCTTATTCGTTTCATAAAATTTTCAAATCACAATAATGCTAAAGAAGTTTTCACTTCAAAAAAATATAATATTTACTATACAATCACAAAACTAGAAACACAAACTCAAAAAACTCAAATTTTGCAATTGAATATAAACCTTATTCCTTTGTAGTAAAGTTGAAAATCTATTACAGACTAGCTGTGCCCGCGACTTCGTCCGCGTGTAATAGTGACTTTTCGGGCAGCATATTTTGAATTACATATACCGTCGTTTGGGCAGCTAAAAATTTACTTTACAGTAATGCTTCTCTGTATGCGATATTTGACGTATGGCCATCGGGCATGAAAGTATATAGGTACAGGCTCCTAGGATTGCTAACCCGTGACAGAGCCACATACAACTGACCGTGCGAGAAACAGCTGATACTTAGATCTACACCCACAACTTTCAGCGTCTGACCTTGGGCTTTATTAATTGTCATCGCAAAACATAGGCTGACTGGAAACTGGACTCGTTTAAAACTAAATAGAAAATTGTTTGGAATGAGAGGAATCCGAGGAATGAAAAGACTTTCACCTTTTCCACACCCTGTTAAAATCTCTGCTTCTATCAGATTTCGTTGTAAATTGGTCACTTTTAACCTGGTGCATGCCATTGCAAAGTTTTGGGGGGCTTAATTTCTAAGAAGCATTATGGGTACGCCTACTTTTAATTTTATTTTATGTGCTGGTAGTCCAGGAGCATTGAGGGATCCTAAAAATTCTACTGGGTAGCTTGTAGATTCTCCTTTTTCCATGACTCTGTTAATGGAGATATACTCAACATAATCCCCCGGAACATAGCTCAAAATTTCAGCGTTTATTGTTGCTGCTTGGTCGTTGTACGTGCGTTCGCTACGAATAACTGAATCCTTATGGCAGCGGCGTGTTTTTTTTTTTAACAATGGCATCTCGTAGTTGACCTTGAGAGGTCGTGACTACTTAACCGGACTATCCTGTGGCTGCCTTGAGAGAACTCAAAGCCTCCAGCCAGGGGCTTAAATTAACTAAGTATACTAAGTGACTACACGCTAAGGGCACCCCCTGTGGGGTACGAACCTCGGCTTAGGGCATCGCTGGGGAGAGGGTAGCAAGTTGAGATAGGCTGGATCGATTTTTGATTATTTAAGAACGATGGGGTCGGCTTTTCCTAATTGACTACTCTGAAAAGAAAGGCCGAAACAAAATCAGAGGTCACAGTCGGGAATTTAAATCTATAGGCTCAGCTGCGGCGCGGGCTGGCACTACTTCGAGCAAGGGTCGGTGGGGAGGGCACGCCACGATAGCGGCGGTAAGACCCCTCTTTGAGGAGTGGCTAGAGAGGCGTCATGGCACCCTCACCTACGTCCTGACGCAGGTCCTCACCGGACACGGAAGTTTTGGGAGGTTCCTGCACATAATCAGGCGGGAGGAAACGCCCGGGTGTCACCGCCCAAAGGACACGGTGGAGCATACGGTGGAGGTCTGCCCCGCTTGGGCGGAGCACCGCCGTGTCCTCGTTGAGGCGATCGGCAGCGGCGGCGACCTCTCGCGTCCGGGCCTGTTTCAAGCCATGGTCCGGGGCGAGAGGGAGTGGGGGGCAGTCGCCTCCTTCTGCGAAGCAGTCATGCTAGCGAAGGAGGCGGCGAGACGGCTGAGGGAGAGAGCCTCCCGTCCCAGCCGCCGCGGGAGATGCTCCGGACGTCGGGAGCCGCGCGACGACTCCCGGCCACCGTAGGCGCGGGCCTGCGGGCAGTGAGTAATGGGAAGCTCACCGTCCGACCAGGACCAGGCCCGTGCCGGACGGCGCGTACGTGTTCCACGCGCGCCTGAAAGAGATGTCAGCATCATTCGGAGAGGCCCATCAGGGCCGAAGCCTGCCGGGTCAGCGGGATTGGCCGAAAGGGTTACCGCTGGCCCCGAACATAAAGGGCTAAGGAAGGAACACGGGTGGGTTTTAGTCAGTAAGAGTCTGACACTCCCTTCCGCTCCACCCAGAGCGGAAGGGGTCATTTGATGATTTCCCAAACTGAAAAAAAAAGCGTCGGTGGGGCGGGCAGCAGCGTGGCTCTCAGCGCGCTTTATATAGCCACGTCGTGTACGTACTCTGATAGAATACCCTAACAAATGTTCGCCGTGATTCTTTAAATTGACATAACTTTTTTATTTATGAACCGATTGACATGAAATAAACACTAAATGCTAAGTGAAGCTTACTACAATATATTAGTGAAAACCGGATCTGAATCGAATAAGCCGTTTCTGATATTAGCGTGCACAAACACACAGACAAACAGACAAACAGACAAAAAAAAAAGTAATTACAATTTCGGGTTTGGCATCGATATAATAACAATTCCTGCTACTTTTTTTTTATATATTTTTATTGTACAGACACCACTTTTCTACAATTTTATTATATGTATAGATATTACGATAATTGTAAATTTTTAGTACCGACCTGCTACTGCTAGTACTGTGACGAAAGAAAGAGAACCTATACAACTACAATATTATTCTGTCGCGTCGTCTTATAAGTGGGTAGTTATAAATACGTAGAAAAATAATAATCAAACTTACCTTATTTTTTTTTAAGCTTTGCAGTTCAATGCTAAACGTTTTTTTTTCTTTCTTCTGTTTTTATTCCCCATAATTTAATCTTAATTATCACTATATATTACAACTATATTATAACAAACTAATATTTAGTTTAATTATTAATACTAGAACCTAAACAATATTTACAGACAGATTTTTGAAACTAATACACAAACACGGAAATTAACTAACAATATTATAACGTATATTTCGATCGATTAGCGGGAACGCGGCGAGCCAGCAAAAGCGACACAGGTCCTACCTCGGTAACGCCCGGCGGGCTACTGAAGTGAAGCGCGCAGGCCGCCTTTTTAGATTATATCTTGTTAAGAAAATAAAAATCAGTTTTGAGAAAAATTAACCGTAGAATGTTCTACTATACATCATTGCCTATTTTTTCATATATTTTTTGCGAGTAAAAGTTAAGTCTACTTCAAATACGACTTGAAAAATGATTAAAAACTTCGCTGTTTTCGATTTGTTTGCGATTTTTTATGATCGAGTGAAGTTGTAAATATCGTGTTTTGAACCATAGAATAATCAAGAATGTTAGTTAAACTATGCCATATATTTTTTTCAGATTAAAACAAAGAATATTTGATTGTTTAATGTTGAATCAAAAATAGGTCGATTCCGAGATTTCCGAGAGTCCTGGCCTTAATGCTGCAATACTATCGACATAAAGGCGGATCATGCTAAGCTATTTGAGGTAGTATAGGCCCTTAAGCGAAGCTATATAATACACGTGCGTAGCTTAGCTTTGGGCCGCTGTGGAGCGACGCCTTAATTATTATTTATTATGTACAATCTGACAAACCACGTGAGACGGCAACGTGTTAGGTTAAAACAATAATTATTATTCTAGATAAATTCACACGAAATATACTTCATTATTTTTCTTTTATTTTCTGGATTCCGCGAAGTCGTGAGTCAAATGTCAGTCCGATTTGTTTGATAACGATAATTATTGTAATCGAATGTAAAGTGCAACGGTTTTCACAGTAGCAACAATTGTATTTAATTAGACCACTGACTCATATAAGGCTGATTTTACCAACGCCAGATAATTTTATCCGAAGTGTTGATGTTTTGAATTTTTGACATTTCTTCCATACAAAAACTGTCAGACGTCAACTTTATTCCACAGTTAAAATGTATCTGATCTGTCGATTGAAAAATCAACCCTTAGTTAACTTATAATAAGTTATTTTTCGTTTTGTGGTACATTTCCACTGCATAGCCGCGTAGTAGGAACTACAAAGTACATAAGTTCATGACCTCTTACTGCAAAGAAAGCAGTAGTTCATTTTGATTGCGTGCCGTAGCCCTGCTACGGGATAGTTTCGTAGCGTTTCAAAGCTACGCCAATTCGTAGCAGGCTAAAACCACCCTTAATAACATTATTAGTTACGCTGCTACGGGATATTTACCTGGTCTACTCTCCTTTGGTCGTTCCTTTACGTTTCAATGGACAAATAGATGTCATTGACGGCACAAATAAAATCTAACTGCCAGTCACAAATTGTTTTGCAGACAGACATGTAGGTGGTAACATTTGTGGTATTTGTGGGTAGGTGGTAGATAGGTGGGTTGGATTTTTTCAGTAAATAGATGATTTGAAGGGTTTTACCTATGTACAAGTCTAAAAAGCTAAGTAACTAGGTAATTTGTTATTATGCCATGTTGTCTATTACAAAATAACATGAAACTATAAACGTATTGGAAAATTTTAGCTTGTTTATGTAAACATAACTCCAACAGAATTTTTTTGTGTGTCTCTATGTCAATAAGTACCCGCTTAAATAATAAAAAAACAACATTCCTCAAATATTGAATTTGTTCCGCGTTTAGTGAACTTGTCTGGACATTGATTAACGTTATACTTATTTACTTTGTCCTACTCAATAAACATAAATGTTTATCAAAGCAATTATAAAGAACAAAATAAGAAAAATATTTCTTATAATTGTGTAATTATATAAACAGGTTATTATTGCCACGCAATAAATAATAGAATGACAGCAGGGAATAAATAATGTGTCGCAATTTTGTCGCAACGACTAATGTACAGACGCCACCACATCAAGCTACTACAATCTGTCAAATTTCTTTAATACATTTTCAACTTTATCGATAAAGCATAAGATTCAAAGTTGATTGGGAAAATTTGACAGTTTCGGGTAGCTTGATGTGCTGGCGTCTGTACCTAGTTACTAGAATTTACGTAGTAGGTACCTACTCGATCATTCTGTCCGTTAATTCCTATTAATAAAAAAATTCACATCCCTCCAATGCTTGTTCCATCATCATCATCATCATTTCAGCTGAAAGACGTCCATTGCTGGACATGGGGCCTTCCCAAAGCACCGCGACTTCGACCAGTACCCTGAGGGATTTCTGAAATGACGTTCGCTAGGTGGCAGCACTGACACGTCAGGTCCAGGCATCTGTCAAAGAGCCTATATTTTCTTTAGTCATGACTGAATGATGAACGAATGAATGAATCGAATGATGAACGTCATCATATATTTTATATTGGAAGACCTCTTGTCACAGTGGTGCCAACTGGTGTCGTAAATTTTCACGAAAACCCTCATTGCGTAACACACTTTCCACCACAATCTAAACAATGTTGAAGTTATATTAAATGCAAGGCCCGATCTAGCTATTTAGCCGCTCCGGGCAAAAAATACATTCGCCGCCCTAAAAAATCCATATCTTTTAAACTATCAAAAATCACGGAATATACATGGGGTATTTTCGGATATCTCTAGGTAAGCTAGGAATCTAAATTTTTTTACTGACGTCACTATTTTGACCACCTGTATATCGTCGCCTTAGAGTGAAAACCTCGGGAATGTAAGTAGCATTTTATGCATTTCGGCCAATCTTATATAGTATCGAACAGAAAAGCAAGATAAATTTCCGTATTAATTAATAGGAATACAGTACCTCCTTTTTTAAGGTCATTAAAGAAAACATAGAAGACGCCGTACAAAATTTTACAGCACGCAGTTCTCTCTTCCTCCTGAAAAGTTAGGTACGTTTTTTACACTTACGAGGTTTTCACTCTAACTAAGGCGTCGAATATAGGACTTTGAACTATGTTGGTCCGTCTAAAAATTTACAGCCGCAAAAATAGCATTTTTGAAGTGAAAACTTCTTTAGCGGCGCTGTGTACTTTTTTTGGAATGGGTAAAAACTTCTAAACTCGCGTCAGGTCACGTGACCCTGATCGAAAATTCGTAAGACGTAAAACGTAAGACAGCGCCATCTATGCACATCGGGAAGAACTACGAGGGCCTCGCGTACTAACTACGTAGTTCATCCAACAACGACGAGATGGCGCTGAACCACGGATATATAACTGACGATGAGCTCAAATACATTTTATGTACAAGGCCAATAGTATGTAAAAATGTAACTAATATCAATCGTACCATCTACGTCCTCTTCTAATACGCCTCTGCAAACATTATGGTAATCGAACAAAGGTAACATTGTGTAAAATTTCATACAGGCTCCTTATTAGTTTATCTAGTTACCACTTTAGAAATGATTAACGAAGCACTGCCGCGACCAACACCACGAACTGAAGTCTATCCTGTGTGCTTATTTGTAAATCTGAATAAATTCCCTTCACGAGAAGAATAAACCAGTCACTTTGGTCATCATACCTGATTTGCAAAAAACCCTATAAAATAAGGAACACACCTTAACACGCGTGTTTTGTTTATAAGACGATTCACAAAATACACTCGTAATTGTTCAAGTTTTCACTTCTGTCGGCACTACCGGAGTGCCAGTGTTTTTTTTAAAGAATAACCATTAAAAATACTTTTTTGTCGGTTTGATAAGCATGGTAATTTTTTGTAAGATTTCTCTCCTAGTGAGAAAATTAAGGACTCCATGCAACTGCCGGGTGCCCTCAATTTTGCCTGTCTGGGCATTTGCCCAGCTGCCCATAGATCGGGCCCTTACTAAAATATATTAATCCATTGCTTCATATGTTCGAAAAATTTGTCTGCTCAACAACGTAAATAACGCAATGAATGTTGTTGAACTGTCAAAATTAAAGCCATGGCTACTGATAGTGTTTTTATTTGTTTAAAACCTCTTTCTCTTTTTTTTTCTCTCTAATGCACACGTGTTTTTTCAGCTCACTTTAGACATTGGCAGAATAGTCGACATCGGCTTTGCTTGCCATTTATTAAAATTAGAATAGAATAGATAGTGTGTACGCAATTACCCCGCTGTTCTGTGATTTTCGCGTCTAGCGGATTCCTGCTGCCTTCACCAAGTCATCGGTTCACCTTGTGGCATTCCAAAACCTTTCTGCCCCATCGACCATCTATTCTACGAGTTTGCGAGATGCAGTTTTAAATAAAACGATATCTACCTACATATATTATGAATAAGACTTTACCTAAATATTACTACCTAAGTACCAACTTAACTAATAATTGACCGATCCCAAATTATCACCAATATAACTACGTATCTAAATAATATTACAGAAAACAACAAAAAGTTGACGCACATTGATTAAAACTAACTAACATCCTCACGTTTATTTTACGCCGCAGATTTTAAATCAAGTTTATCTTGCATTATATAACCAGCTAGCAACAACGGCACGCGAAAACCAGAAAAATCTGATGAACTCGTGGTACCTACTGTTAATCTGAGAGCAATAGGTGACCTAGCGACGAAGATAAAACATTTTTTTAAATTCTCTTCTCTAATTTACATTGAAATCGTGTCTGACCTTAGTATCTAAATAAACTCTAAGTTTATCAATCTTATGCAAAGATAAGAGGTATGGGACGTAAGCTCGTAAAAAATGGAGGCCTATTAAACTTTTTATACTTATTGATTTCCGTATATTAATAAGGTTGTAAATCGCTTGTAGGTAGATGTGGAGTAAGATTCTAAATGGTGTTGTTGTCAGTTGTTTGCCGTGGAATCTTCCCGTACTGTCGATAACCCGCGTTATCACATAGGCGGCGCACGCGCACGAGACCGCGCCTGTTCTTGCGGTTATTTATAATTATCATCGAGAGGATGACACAATTGTGGCAAACACTTGTCCATTAGCAGGCCACGTGCTGGGTAGTGCATGTGTCAGCGTGTCTACGTGATTTACGGTACAAACAAATGCACGGGTGTTTTTCAGCCGACAGTTGTGACATTTTAAACTTATCGTTTGTATGCTAGGTAATACCTAGGTAATACGTGGTGTTCGCACCTCCACGTTAATGCGCGTATTTTGCGTACGTACAATACAATACGTATATTGTTTTGTATACTATAGATATACAATATCGATCGATATTCTGGGTTGTGTAGGTCAAATGGGCAGTCGGTCCATGTAAAATTCTGTTTTTCAGCTGCATCTGGTTAGACGAAAAATCTAACCCCAACATTTACTTATTTATTTACTAATTTTAACTTAAATTAACGGTTTGCACCACACATACAAATTATTAGTCAATATTAGTAATTACACACGTCATACAATCATAAAATTATGTTAAATCACATAATAAAAACTGGACAAACGATGAAATTAAATTAAATGTAAGTAACAAAATTGGTCAACATTAGATAAAAATTAGATAGTATTAAATAAAATTAGACAAAATTGGATAGAATTTGGATAAATTGGAATAGAATTATTAATAACAAGTAACTATTCATTTAATTTATTTACTCAAAGGAGATTGTACTGGGAGTGACAATGGACTCCAGACTCCAGGTATCGAGTAGCAGTGTCCAGGAATCTCAGTTCAGTACTCGCGAAGACATCTAAGGACTCATCATATAGATTATAGCAGAATGTTGTTGATACGGATGAGGGCTAGGTAGTACAATGGACTGGTCTTATGGGTAACATTGTTAGGAAGATGATGACAATGTTGTCATGGTGATCGATAATTTAATCCTTGTTCGCGGATCCTGTTCATTAGACTTGCCTCAAAACCATCTCTGCGATTTAAGAATAAACTAGTCGCAAGAGCTCGAACTCACTGGTGTGGTGGTCATGGCCGAAAAGCACGCTGTCTCACCTGGCTTCGTGTCCGACAGAGATAGTATCAGTGGTGAGCAGTTAGACGCTAGTCTACACGCACAACGTCTAGTCCTCACGCACAGAAACATCGTTCCGAACTGAAAGGCGCGTAAAAAGAATCGAAAAGTGCTTTAGAAAATCGACTGAATAAATCAATTACAAATTAAGTTTATTGAACTCTTCGATAACTGAGCTTTGTCGGTACCGACCATTGAGTTATATGTACGTAGTACCTACATATAACTCAATGGTACCGACTTTGTTTTGAAGATTTTACAGTTCTTTTATTACTTATTTACACCTAAAGTTACGTTAAAAATAGCAAGAAAAATGAATCTTTGTTGGCTTTTTATTTTGCTATTCAGTTTCCGTACAGACACAATTAATAATAGGTAAGTCAAAACGATATCATGTTTAACTTTGGATGCACAATGTCAAACAGTGGAACAATACTCTCCCAAAATTTGTATGGAAAAAATACCTACTAGTGGCACCTTAGTCAAATTCCACGTAGAACATATCCTGCAGCCTCCTTCGTTTATGAAGCAATGATCAAGAACATCGGAAAGTATACACGAAGTATATCCACACCAAACCTTTATGAAGCTTACGAGAAGTTCTTGACATAGTAGTGTTGTCCCATGAGCGTGGACGCGTGCAGACGCACGTACAGCCCGTACTACAGGTAGGTACCTAACTGCAACCGCGCGTCCTAATCTTTTAGGACGCTGCCTCTATTTGGATGCATTGAGAAGCAGCAGTGCAACTATTTAGGTCCTCGCTTCCAACCTTGCTGACCGGATCTTTTCACCATTGAATGAGCTCTTTTCGTAAAACTGATCCAGGGAGGGCAGAAAAAATGTTCTCTACCATTTTGCATAACAGGAATATTTTTTTTGCTTGTTTTTTGTCCCACTGCTAGCAAAGGCCTCCCCTTTTTCCTTCCAAACCTCCGTCTTGTGCGATCTCTGGCCATATTGGCCCTGCAAACGTTATTTGATCGTCACACCACCAGTGTTCCATTAGTTTCACACAACTGCTAAGATAGTTGCTGCCCTATTTATATTTATCAGCATAGTAATATTAACCATAAAGATATTGTTGTAAGCCACAATCTAAATGCTATTTTAAGAATGCCTCATTCTGGTACATTCGTGTACAATCACTTCATTCGAGTGTTTGTCTTATCTGATTGCAGTGAGAACTTTGTTACTAGGGGCTGTTTTAATAGTAGCCTTATCGCCTGCCGAGACCCAGACATTGAAATAGTTCAGAAGTTATAACAATAATTTATCTGTTACTATTTAGCATTATTCTTTAAATGATAAGCATAATATGCAAATGATAATACCTACTGCACTATCGTAAATCATGTGACAGTAAGATATTAAACATAGCCTTATCAAAAACTCAAAGTAAATTTTGTAACTTTTTTAAACCAATGTTTAATTACAAAGATATTATGCAGATATACGGCTATCCGATAATCGTATTAAAACTATCTCATGAATATTACGACTCTAGCAGTCAGGGTTTACAAAGGAAATAAAACATTATTAAAATAATTACGCCAGTTATATTTCGCTCATTTATAACACTTTGTATCTAGCCTTGTTGATCATGTGGTGGGCAGAGGTTTGTAGTTTGAGGAGCTCTTCTTTGATGAGGCGCGTTATTTCCGACTTGGCTTTGGCGACGGCGAGTTCTTGAGAACTTTCTATAGCGAGGTACAGCTTGCGCTCGCCTTCGGGAGGCGTCTTGCCCGGCGGTACGTATGTACCACGGACTGTGATACCAGCCTCCGAATACTCGCTGATCAACGCTAGCGCCTCCTGTAAATCAAAAAAAGAACATTAATTAAACTAGTAAGTAGAGTGAACTCGCCGAGATATCAGATAAACCAAGAATGATGAAATAGTTTTATCTGGATGTAACAAAAACAAATCCAGTAAAATCCGTTGAAAAAAATTACGCAGTTGAAATGGTAAGACAACATTAAGCAGTGACCCGGAGCCATAAAAACAACATCGAACTTTGATTATGAAAGGAGTCATTACCTCGATACTTAATACTAATTAATGACAGTGGAAACATGGCCGACTACACGCCCTTTGTCGCCTAAGCAGCTTGACACACATGAATATGAACGCACCAATAATAGCTAATTTGAGCAACATCTTGACAAGTAATCGCAGCGGGAAGAGAATTTGCACTGAACAGAATACATACAATGTACAATAAATGCACTTGTAAATAAATTACAAAGGTTATCGACATAAAGGTCGAACCGACCCCTAAGTAAATAAACAAAGTATGAAAAGAGGTTATTTACTCTTAATAAAAAAATCTATCCAAAGAGGGCCATAGGTCGCCTTTAGATTTATCTAGAAAAATAAAATATCTAGTAAAACAGTCTCTATCATTTGTGTTAATAAAGTAAACATGTAGATGACGTAATCATTTGACGCGTGATTGGTCGGTGATTTTCTTCGGATACCTACATGAAATGACCGAGTAAAAAAATGTTTTTACCGACTTCAAAAAAAGGGAATACGACACGTATATATGTAATATTAATGAAACTGCATTATATTCACATATGTATGACAATCTTTTAGGGCTTCCAAACAAATATACAAAATTTTATAGATGTACGTATGTATGTTTGTACACGCATTTCTCCGCAACTATTAATCGGATCGTGACGATTTTTTTTTATTGGCTTACATTTACTTCAAATTAGGAAACAGTACAGCTTATTACAAACAAATATTCCAGTTTTTACTTAAAACTAATATTACGAAATACAAAGTAATTTAAAAAAATTAAATCGACTTCAAAAAGAAATTTACTCAAAATTATGAAATAACTTTAATTTCGAAGTCGGTGGCAAAAAACTAAAACCAAAATACAGATCCCAAGACACCGACTTCCGAAATTAAAGTTATTTCATAATTTTGAGTTAATTTCTTTTTGAAGTCGATTTAATTTTTGTAATTACTTTTTTTATTTGCCATATTTTAACATAATATTAAGCCTGATGAATAGTCATCATCTGCCTAGCCTTTTCCCAACTATGTTAGGGTCGGTTTCCAGTCTAACCGGATGCAGCTGAATACCAGTATTTTACAAGGAGCGACTGCCTATCTGACCTCCACAACCCAGTTACTGGGTAAAACGATACGCCTTGGTAAGACTAGTTGTCATTTTTCGGGCTTCTGACGAGTCGTAACGACTGTCATTCGTGGTCCGGCGTAGCGACGCCACGCGACGTGGCGTTTGTCGCTTACGAATGACTACAAAATAGGACATATTTTGTAGTCATTCGTAAGCGACAAACGCGGCAGTCTCAGTTCATTATTGTTTTAACAATGGGCATTAGGGTGTCCCGTTCATGTATGGGGAAAAAAAAAATTGAGCTACGGCTACGCAAGAGGTATCAAAAGTTGCGTTTTGACACATATATTACGATTATTATAAAATTTAATTAGATATCCGGCATCTTGAGGCCTCTACCAGTCCTTGAAGTTTTTCAAATTTGCTATTTTTAGGGGTTCCTAATATAAACTATAAATCATACAAAAATAACATTTAAATGGTTTTTATTAAATTTAAGGGTACAACAATGAGTTAAAGCAAGGTTTAAAATAGTTGAAAGACAAAATAATCAATGGCAACTTTAAAAACGGAACTGGTTTTTGTGACCAAAATTAGGCATTTCTGAGCGAGATTTTAATCTGTTCCTAATAAAACCATCCCGAGCTGTAGCGTCCGTGACGCTTTGAGAAGCCTCCGTCACTAGTTTTACACATCTTTCCACTGACTGTGTCAGTCCGCGTTTTCTTTTTTTCATTGCACTACGTAGGTATAATCAAAGAGATTGGCATTGGATTTGGATTGGATTGATTGGTATTTTACACAGACAAAAAAAAACAGCATGTGTGCAATTCACACGTGGTAGAAGTGAAACCTTCAAAAACACTGTATAATGCTTCCTATCTCATTTTCTCCCATGTTAAATCTTATGAATTTACATGTCTCTAAAAAAACAACAAAACAACATGTAAAAACTGTCGCTTTTTCGTGTCTTAAACTTTCAAATCACAACGATGCTAAAGAACATCCTGATGATTCTGATCCAGATTCTGATTCTGATCCAGATTCTGATCCAGATCCAGATTCAGATCCAGATCCAGATTCAGATTCAGGTTCTGATTCAGATTCAGATCCTGATTCAGATCCTGATTCCGATCCTGATTCTGATCCTGATTCAGATCCTGATTCAGATCCTGATTCAGCAGTGCTATTCTGTAACCATCTCACCGTGAAAACTTGGGTGAAGTGAGCGTGGAGTGAGCTGTCAATAGTGTCAATTCCTAGCAAAAACAAACTCACATCACCTAAGTTTTCACGGTGAGATTTTTACAGAATCGACCGGTTCTGATTCTGATCCTGATTCTGATCCTGATTCAGATCCAGATTCTGATCCTGTTTCTGATCCTGATTCAGATCCTGATTCAGACCCTGATTCAGATCCTGATTCAGATCAAACTCAAACTCAAAGCATTTATTTCAATTAAACCATTTACAGGCACTTTTGAATTGTCAAGAAGTCGATCAGTCAGAAAATTTGAAGCTAGTTGCCCATTCCAAAGCGTAGGTACCTATGGAGAAGAACGGGCAAGAAACTCCATGGACACTCTTTTTAAATGATATTTTACAAAAATATTAGTTACATCATTACTTTTTATTTTAAAATTATATAATGTGAGTACGATGTAAAAAAATTAATAAAAACGTAAGTGTTAAAAGCGTCCAGAGTACAACAAATAGTATTTAAAACAAAGTACAATCCAAAAATAAATTAATTAAAAATAAGCCGAGGCAGCTAAGTGATGACCAGCCCCAACTGACGGCGCCCGTTCACGAACATGACGCATAAATCAGCACCATTTAGCTCAACCATTTTGAAGGGAGCTAAATGATCTAACACACACGCCACCGTCAGCGAGACATTTGAGTGAGCATGACATACTATCAGCTGCCAGGGCACATTCGAGTCAATGAAAGACATATTATTACCCGGTAAATGGTAGCTCTAGGGTACATATTCTGATCCTGATACTGATCCTGATACTGATCCTGATTCTGATCCTGATTCTGATCCAGATTCAGATCCTGATTCAGATCCTGATTCAGATCCTGATTCAGATTCTGATTCTGATCCTGATTCTGATCCTGATTCCGATCCTGATTCAGATCCTGATTCGGAATCCTGATTCTGATCCTGATTCAGATTCTGATTCTGAACCTGATCCTGATTCAGAATCAGATCCAGATCCACATTCAGATCCTGATTCTGATCCAGATTCTGATCCTGTTTCTGATCCTGATTCAGATTCAGATCCTGATTCAGATCCTGATTCAGATCCTGATTCCGATCCGGATTCAGATCCTGATTCAGATCCTGATTCAGATCCTGATTCAGATCTTGATTCAGATGCAGATTCAGATCCAGATTCAGATCCTGATTCAGATCTTGATTCAGATCCAGATTCAGATCCAGATTCTGATCCTGTTTCTGATCCTGATTCAGATCCTGATTCAGATCCAAATTCAGATCCTGATTCTGATCCTGATTCTGATCCAGATTCTGATCCTGATTCTGATCCTGATTCAGATCCTGATTCAGATCCTGATTCAGATCCTGATTCAGATCCTGATTCAGATCCTGATTCAGATCCTGATTCAGATCCTGATTCAGATCCTGATTCAGATCTTGATTCAGATCCTGATTCAGATCCTGATTCAGATCCTGATTCAGATCTTGATTCAGATCCTGATTCAGATCCTGATTCAGATCCAGATTCAGATCCAGATTCAGATCCAAATTCAGATCCTGATTCTGATCCAGATTCTGATTCTGATTCTGATCCAGATTCTGATCCTGATTCTGATCCTGATTCAGATCCTGATTCAGATCCTGATTCAGATCCTGATTCAGATCCTGATTCAGATCCTGATTCAGATCTTGATTCAGATCCTGATTCAGATCCTGATTCAGATCCAGATTCAGATCCAGATTCAGATCCTGATTCAGATCTTGATTCAGATCCAGATTCAGATCCAGATTCTGATCCTGTTTCTGATCCTGATTCAGATCCTGATTCAGATCCAAATTCAGATCCTGATTCAGATCCTGATTCAGATCCTGATCCTGATTCTGATCCTAATTCAGATCCTGATTCAGATCCTGATTCAGATCCGGGATCCTGATTCTGATCCTGATCCTGATACAGATCCAGATTCTGATCCTGATTCCGATCCTGATTCTGATCCTGATCCAGATTCTGTTCCTGTTTCTGATCCTGATTCAGATTCAGATCCTGATTCACATCCTGATTCAGATCCTTGAATCCAAAAAAATTAAAAAAATGCCGGTAGAACCCTCAAGATATTTTTTATGTTTTTTTTATTATTTTTACGGTAATCTAAAACTAATATGCAACTTTTGAGGGGGGCTTGAGTAGCGAAAAGCGAAAAAAATATTTTTCGGGACACCCTAATGGGCATATTACTGCATTGTTACTCGAAAATTGATATTTTAAATACTTAACCGTAGGGTTAAGTATTTAAAATATCAATTTTCGAAAACTTCGTAAACAAAGAAGGATAACAACAAATAATCATCTAATTAGAAAGACATTAGTTGGAGAGTTAAATTTTTTTTTTTAGGTTTTCATCCAAAACTAAGACATAATCCACGTTTGTTTATAGAGTATTGTGGCTATAGAGTATTGTGGCAAACCCATTTCTGTTGAGGAGAGGTTGAAATTAAAGTTATTTTTAACACTGTGGTGTTTTTTGGGAGTCGGTTGTTTTTTTTGTAAAAAAGTTTTTTTTGTAAAAAAGTTTTTTTTCCCTAGACTAGTACGTCCTTACATAAGCCTGAGGCGCGAGCGCGTCACGAAAGAACAGTAAATAAAATAAAACATTCACGTTTAAGACAGCTAGACTGATTTAAAAAAGTCTAGTAAAGACTGCGACGATGTTCAGTGTTGACAACACTGACACTCTCGGTGATCTCTTCTAATTGATTTGGATTAATAACAACGCTAAAAATATCGTCGCAGTCTTTACTACACTTGATCTACAATCGCTCATAATAACAAACAATGTCGATGCGTATTTTCATCACTTCGTCGCACATTAAGGCGACAACGTAGGCCACAAGTACATACAACGACTATTTGATAATTTTGCGTCGCGTCGCATTACCGTGTTTGTCGTTCACCTGCGACAGCGGGTAATCTCTACAACCAGGCTTAGTTGACTGGTAGAGAATGCCTTAGTAATTAAGTCTGCTTTTGTACCTTTTTTTGTGTGCGAACAGTTTAAATAAACAACAAAATCTTGAAATTTCAAGCACGGCCCAGTTACCTACGCATCAAGGAATGTAAAATAGTGTCAGTACATTACGTCATTAATAGTATCAAATGACGTACGCGATTAATTCAAAATTTAACAGTTAACTAACAGAATAATTCTGTAGGTTATTGAAGTTATCTATAGAAATGAACGTCAAATGTTGAATCATTACGGTGTCTCAATTAAAATTTATTACATCTGATTTATTTATTTATTTAACGAGATTAATGACTAAGCAGATATGTAACATATTTAATTATGACACATTAGCAGTATTAACTTTTTAAACATTATGATTGAGCGTGTCTAGTGTTTCCAAGTGCTACTATCATCTGCAGCCCAGTTTGGATATTTGCCGCTCTGGGTGGAGCGGAAGGGAGTGTCAGACTCTTACTGACTAAAACCCACCCGTGTTCCTTCCTTAGCCCTTTATGTTCCGCGCCAGCGGTAACCCTTTCGGACAATCCCGCTGAAAAGTTTTTTTGTCAGAAGTGGGATTCGAACCCACGCCCTCAGAGAGGACCAGAACAACTCGAACCTGTTTGACAGGCAAGGAAACCTTGGTCTGGCGCCTTAGACCGCTCGGCCATCTTGACACATATAAGTATGGATTACTGTACCTTGCTGGTAACCCTCCAACGAGCTTGTTGCGGGAAGTCATTGATTTCCAACTCAGTCTCGTACTTGCGGAACACCTCCTCAGCAGGTTCTGACGCGCTCTCGTCGCGCGGCTGGTAGTTCAGACGGGTGTTCAGCTTCGCTGCTAATTGTTCTGCTACTGTTTTGGCCTGGTGGCGTGAGAGAGCAAATGTTATTGTAAGGAAATTAGTGAAACAGGATAGCGAAAACAATTTTCTTGATTGTAGGTATTTATTGTGTAAATTATAATCGAACAGAGTTTCAGCTTAGGCTAGGTTCTAGATCAGAATTAATTCCCCAACTGCGCTGAGCGACCTATTTATAAGTTCACCCCCCCACTTTAAATCGAAGAGAGGGTCGCCGCTCGGTAACGCCCATCGCATTAGGTTGACAAGCGCATGTGACGTTCAATTGACATTCTCTTTGCTGTGGCTGGCTATGGCTGCACCCAGACGACACGGCATGGCTGGCTTTGGCATGGCTGGCAATCGGGTGACCGTTACAGTCGGCCATCCTGAAACAATTGCTCCCGCAATGGGAAAAGGGAACACAATTAGCTTTCCAGTAAATCAATTAGGTCCTCTGTCTCTAACTGCTCATCAGAGCTGCTGGCACTGTCAGATACAGGAGCCACACTTTGATAGGGTCGCAAGGAGTCAGCAGATACTAAACCTATGAAGTTCTTATATCCTCTCAAACCTTTTATACTCCTGATCCTGTATCTGTCCTTACCAACAACTTTTGTGACAATATACGGCCCTGAATAGAGATCATCTAATTTAGTACTGACTTTAGCCGCGCTACTTGTAGGAGCCTGTTTCCAAAGTACTAAATCACCTTTCTTATATGTGTGACATGGCTTACGACGCTTATCAAAATGGTGTTTCATTTTAGCGCTAGCTTTTTCAATGCGCTGGCTAGCCTTGGTGCGTTTCACGTGAGTCGATTCGACTACCCGCCCCGGAATAGAAACATCACATGCCGGCCTACTACTCCGCGAAAACATCAAGTCGTAAGGTTTATATCCGGTTGTGTCGTTTAAAGTGTTGTTTATACCCCAGATTACGTCAGGTAAATTATTAGCCCAATTGTTCGCGGCTTCACTAGGGTCGGTAGCTCGTAACGCGTTCAAAATGGTTCTGTTGGTACGTTCAACTTGGCCGTTAGCTCGAGGACAAGCTATAGCAGTTAAAGTATGCTTGAACTGTTTGTCTGTAGCAAACTTCTTAAAATATCTACTAGTAAAGGCTTTTCCGTGATCCGACACTACTCTATCCGGGTATCCAAACAAAGCGAAAATTCGTTTTAATAACCTGACCGTCTCGATTGAGTTTACTGTCCGAGTTGGTTCCGCAATTACAAACTTTGTAAATGAATCGGTTATCACTAGCATGTACACATAGCCTTTCTTCGTCTTACAGAACGGTCCTAAGTGATCTATATGTATTGTTCTGAACGGTTCAGTTGGTTTGGGAATAGGATGCAACACACCCTCCTTTTTCCCGTGCTCCCCTTTTCCGTAAGCGCAATGTAAACACGCCGCAACATATTTCCGAATAAACCGCGTCATTCTCGGAAACCAGTAGTCATTTTTAATGAGCTCGATGCAGCGGTTGAACCCTACATGGCCTATTTCATCATGGTGCATTTGAACAATTTTCCACCTAGCTGGTCCCGGCACTACAAGACGATTACCGCACGGAGTTTTCCGGTATAACCTATCATCTATCAGTACGAAATCCTTTGTTAAGTCGCGCTCTGCTGAACTAGATTTTAATCGATCAATTATGTTTTTGACTTTGTCATCTTGATACTGAACTGTAAAGAACCAATCAGATACTTCTAGGCGATTAACATTAAGCGAGTCAACAGGATTTCGGCTAAGTGCATCGACATGTCTCATGCGCTCACCCGGCCGGTATTCTACACTTATATCGTAATCTTGAATCATCAACCACCATCTGGCTATCCGCGGAATAATGTCACGTTTTGTTAAAGTGGAACGCACCGCGGTACAATCCGTAACAATTTTTACATGTTTACCAATTACATAAACGCGGAATTTTTTTAAAGATTCTACAACCGCTAGTGTTTCGAGTTCGTAGCTGTGATATATGCTTTCTTGTTTAGAAGTTACACGACTGAAATACATTACCGATCTTAAAGTACCATCAATTTGTTTTTGAAATAATATACCCGCTATGCCTAACTTACAAGCGTCCGTATGTATTTCTATTTCTAGCTCGGGATCGTATATCGCTAACACCGGTTTGGAGCACAAACACTTTTTTAATTCGTTAAAACTCTCTGATTGCTCACTGCCCCAATCCCATGCAACGTTTTTCTTCGTTAAATTTGTTAAGGCACGAGCCATTTGAGCAAATTTATGAATAAACTTACGGAAATAGCTACATAACCCGATAAACTGTCGAACTTCGTGTACATTTTTGGGCACCGGAAACTGTGACACGGCGGTTAATTTTGACTCTGCCGGTTGCACGCCACTTTCGGAAATTTCATGTCCTAAATATGTTACTCGAGTTTCCAAAAACGTACACTTTTTCATATTTAATTTCAGATTCTCGGTTTCGAATTTATTTAACACAACCTCTAACATGTCAAGACCAGATTTAACGTCGACTGAGGGTACCAATATGTCATCTAGAAAAGCTAAAATCTCGCATGAATCGCTACTACCGCCAAAATGGATGGAGTTCACTATTTTATTAACTAGACGCATGAAAACTGACGGAGAATTAGCTAAACCGAATGGAACACGGACATATTCAAATTGACCGGCCTGACAAATAAATGCACTTTTATGAGTATCTTCGGGTTTTAACGCCAATTGGTGGTAACCTTGAGACATATCTAAGCATGTAAAATATTTTTTACCGGCTAACTTAGAAATATGATCTTCAATATTAGGTAACGGATATCTGTCTTTAACGGTTATGGCGTTAAGTGCGCGATAATCTATGCACAGTCTGCTATCCCCGTTCTTTTTTTTTACCAATATCACTGGAGAAGCATAGTTGGACTCTGATTCTTTAATAATACCGGCTTCTAATAATTCAGTGACTTTAGATTTTACTATTTCTTGTTCACAGTGCGATAATCTATATGGTTGTCGATAAACGGGCTTATCGGTAGTCAAAGTAATTGGCATTTGAATTAAATTTGTGCAGCCGAGATCTTTAGTGCTGACTGCGAAACTTTGTTTGAATCTAATTAGTAATTTGATTAAATCTTTACGTTCCATTTCGCTCAAATTGCCTATTTTTATGTCGTCCAACAAAACTCCACCTATGCTCAGATTTGAATCTTTATCCACAGACAAAACAAAAGGCATATTTTCCGGCACAGTTAATTTAGGCAAATCACATGAAATAGGCAAATCAGAAGGCTTTAAAGGCAAATATGGCTTGGCTTGGCTAACCTGGCTTATGGTGGGTGATGTGTCGCAGCTCTCGGCGCGTGTGAGGACCTGGCCAGCCTCCCACACGATGTCCTCAGCCCCGGTGTTGATGACCTTGATGTGTCCGCTGTCGCCTCGAAGGAGAGTGGCGGACAGAGAGTAGGAAACTCCTTGAAGCTCGTAGTGGCGTGCAGCGGTACAGATATCGTTGTTCTGGCGGTTGCCCACTATCAGGACCTTGATGATGGAAGCTCCTGGTGGCAAAGTTTCTCGCATAGTCGTTACAATCTTGAACTTGTGTAGCTCTTCAACCACATCTTCCTTTGGCATGGAGTCAGATTCGCGCATCAGTGTGGCTTTTCCGTTGCTTATGACGAGTGCAATGTCGCTGGCATTGATGACGGGTTGACCGATGAGTAAATGAATGTCGCCCATCTCGATGTCTGTCAGATACGCATCGCAAGTAACTCGAATACCGTCTATTTCCAGATTAAATTTTACTTCTCCACGGGAAGTAATTAACCCGCCTGCAAAGCCTTTTAGGATCGTACTCGTAGGTATGACGTCAAGAGATAATAATTTGGAGATCCGACTGGTCATGACGTTCACCTGGCTTCCGGTATCGATGTAGGTCTTCACGTGGACTCCGTTGATCTTGGCTATTTTCTTGTAGGTGTCATTGTAGTTTTGGATTATCTTAATGTCCCTGATGCTGTTGTTCACATCAACCGTAGATTTTTGAAGAGTGGTTGCAGATGAATTATTGCAGCGGGTAGCGATGTGGCCTTGCTTACCACATTTAAAGCACACACGTTGATCGGGAAGCGTACAATTTCGCAACATGTGACCAGTCTTCTTACAGCGTGGGCACGGATCATTCTCCGTAAAAATCTTCTTTTCGCCACGCATTGGGCGAGGATCCTTACTCGGTAGGCGAATTTCTGGTGCGGGGCTGCGGTAGTCGTCGAGGGCACAGAGAAATGCTTCATATAGTTCATCAGGGCGTTCACATTGGAAAGCACGTGCATTTGGTTGCAAAGATGAGGGTAGGCCTCGAATGATGCACGAGACACTGGCGCTGTCTGATAGCTTACAACGGACGCACATGGATACTTTATCTTGATAGTACTTTGTCATTGTTTCATTAGTCATCTTCCGTCTTTGCATCATCTCGTCTAACAATGCACTGTAGTCCCGATGTTTTGGAAAGGCACGCAGCAGCATCTGTTTCCACTCGTCCCACGAGTAATTATACTCGTCGAGTCGGTTGTACCATTTGCGAGCTTGTCCCCGCAGTTTGTCTTGCAGATGGAATGCCTTTATCTCATCGCTCCAACGATGTATATTGCCGAGTTGATCGATTTTTCTTAACCATACTGATACTGTGCAATCTTCGCCATCCGGGTCGAATTCAGGAATGAGGGACGTAGCACGATGATTTTTGGATGTACCGATGTCTGAATCCAGTTCGCGGACGGCCTTGTCGACCTCGTTTTGCAGGAGGTGTTTCAGAATTTTTTTTTTGCGGGCGGTGGTGTAGAATCGCCGTCTTCATCTTGCTCGGTGTCGCTCGAGGGGTCCCATCCGGCTGGACGCACCCCACGTCCATGAAGTTCACGGCGATTTCGCTTCATCCCACTTCTGAGTGAAACAGGATAGCGAAAACAATTTTCTTGATTGTAGGTATTTATTGTGTAAATTATAATCGAACAGAGTTTCAGCTTAGGCTAGGTTCTAGATCAGAATTAATTCCCCAACTGCGCTGAGCGACCTATTTATAAGTTCACCCCCCCACTTTAAATCGAAGAGAGGGTCGCCGCTCGGTAACGCCCATCGCATTAGGTTGACAAGCGCATGTGACGTTCAATTGACATTCTCTTTGCTGTGGCTGGCTATGGCTGCACCCAGACGACACGGCATGGCTGGCTTTGGCATGGCTGGCAATCGGGTGACCGTTACATTAGATTAATAATCTAGACATATAAAACAATGCCGCGACTGTTCCTTACTTACTTCTTGGTGTGCTAACACAGGAAACTCAATTGCGCAATTATTGGAAATTATGATTAACTATGATGTCTCGCCAACACCAAGCAATATGCAGAAATTCTAAGATTGTATAAGAATTGCCAAGAATTCCACAATTTTTGTAGAATGACAGCCAAGCCACATTCGTCGGGCCACAGGATGTAAACAAATGTTCTGATAAACAGTGCACTCTATAGCAAATATGTTCATTTATATACCTTATGTAATAGGTCTAACCCTTGTAACTTTACTAACCAACATTTAATTTCTCAGTAATTGGAAACAACATTTTAATAGTAAATCAATAGACAAGTGAATATGGTACAAAACTATTCAAAATGAGCTTCCTCAAGTGGCCTGGATTGACAGTAGTAGGTTAAGTAGAAATTATGTGAAGTTATCTGTAAGATTACGGTCTGGACACTTTCCATCGGCAAAGTTTGCATTGCTCATGAAGAAAGTAGGTTCTCCAAACTGCGACACATGCAATGTAATTGAGGATGTATATCATTTGCTGATGGAGTGCGTCAAAAACCAAGAGAAACGGTGAATTCTAATCATTGAGTTTAATTTAAATATATCACAAGTAGGTTTAATTCAGTCAATTTTATCACAACCAAAGTCAGATTTAGCGAAAAGATTTAGTGAGCTGGTGTATCTTGTTAATTAGGTTTCTCCTTTTAATTTATTTAAGTAAATTTAGGTTTAAACCATTGTTATGTAGTAGTAAGTGTACGGCATGATGGGGTCGACGTATCCATTGGGATAAAAACCCCAAATTAATTTAATAAATGATTTTTTAACACCCTTGCTCGTAAAGCTGATGTAATTCCACCGGTTTTAAATATGTAAAGAGGGTCATAAAAAACGCGTGTGTTACCAAAGCAAATAGTTAAGTTATAGTCCATACAAATTCCATAACAGTATTATTTGCCATTTCAAATTTGGAACTGATCGCCGCCGCACGACTCCAGCTAGTGAGCAGCGCGCTGTTGCTGTTCAAATTTCGAACTAATCGCCACGCGGCGCCAGTCAGTAGGCAGCGCTAGCGCGCTGTTAAAATGGCGGGAAAGCAACAGTGTGCATTCACAGATTGAGTTTATTTAAAATTAAAAAAAAAAAAACATAATTAAAAAACCAACTACAACTACGTATCATTTTAATAATTGTAATTTCACTAACTGTTTCAATAATTAAAAATGAACAAAATATAAAATGTTTTTTTTTTCTGTTTCCTCGCAAATGTGTTAAAAAACGTCGTACGATATACGTGCGTATTGGTTATAACATGCTCGGCTCAATTACGCCCTCGCCTTCGGCTCGGACTGAAATTCCGACTCGCATGTTATAACCATCTTAACGCACTAATATCGTAATGTACTATTTAAAAAAAACATTTAGTTTCACATTAAACCAACTCACCGTAATAAGCGTATGCGCAGACGGGGCGCCCTTCAGTATGGCCTCCGCGGCCTGTTGCGTGGCGCCCTTGTGCTCGGCGCCGAGCCCCTTGGCCAGGTTGATGCGCGACGCGAGCAGGCGCGCCAGCTGCAGCTTGCCGTCCGCGTCCGCGCCCGCGCCCGCGCCCGGCGCGCCGCCCGCCGTCACGCCCGGCTATAATAACAACACATTGTTGTGTCAAATAAAAAACTCCTTACTGTTAAATGATGGATCTTTACAGAAATATCTTAATTTACCAATGAAAAGTAGTAACAGATCTACTTGCTCCTAATAAATAGAGGGTAAGCAGACTTGTTCAATAAATTTTAATGAGGGAAAGATATAATTAATTATTATTTTAATTTGATTTGTATTGATTTTATTTAAATTTTATGTGATTTTATTTTATATGTGTACTAATAATGGGTGTTATTTACCTGAAATAAATATATTATTATTATTATTATTATAATACAACAAGTTATAAAAAAAGACTACCTAGCACGCACTCTCGAAAGTTTTATAGTTCACACGCGCACGCACTCTTTGTAGTTTTATAGTTCACGTTTTGGAATCAGCTCAGCACTGTAGGGACCGAAAAGAGGCGTCAGGGTAGCAAGTTGTACGTGGATAGCTTCCGAAGATCGGAGTAGAAGTCCCAGGTGGGATCTTTAGCTGGATCCCCTGGGTTAATTAAAGTTGTGACAGCAAAACCAAGCAGTTTTCTGATGCGTTTTTTCTTTTCTTTTTTTTTCTGTGCGCGGTGGCTAATATGGCAAATCGAGCATCAGAAACATTCAGCTTTGTCGAGCGAGAAATAACGCTCGACAAAGCCGATACCTGTGACCTGTGCCACAGGTATCTCTGTCAATGACTTGGTATAAAATCATCCACACGCCAGTCCTAACAAATCCAGTATACAGTAAAAGTGCGCAGTGCTGCTCATCCCCACCCTATTTCAAGTTAAACAAATATCAACTTTATTTCAATGATAATTAAGTTGATTTCAGAGTTACTAACACTATTGAAATAGTTATAAAAATGTTTGAAGTTGTAGCGTAAACTGAACTTTATTGTGTACGAATTAAAGTTATTTTTCCACTAATTCATATTTTCTTTTAATGTTAGCAATCTCACCTTGATCTCTTTAACAATCTTCTTAGCAGCGAGCATGACCTCTATCTGCTGATCAAGGTCACCCTCCACATCTTCATCATCTGAATCCTGAAGACCGAGAGCCGCCTTCTGGTATTTCTTCTTCTCTGTAGCCGCTTGAGCTTCCGATTCGTCGAATTTGAAACCTGGGAGTCATAACATGTCACTTTATTAATTTTAGCACACATTGCATTAAGGTGGAACTAGTCGCGAGCTCGAACTCACTGTTGGGCAGGGCCAAAAAGCATGCTGTCTCACCTGGCATCGTGTCCGACAGATATAGTATCAGTGATGAGCAGTTAGACGCTAGTCTACACGCACAACGTCTAGTTCACACGCACACAAACACCGTAACGAACTGATCCGCGCGTAAAATAATACGAAAAGTCCTTTGGAAAATAGAGTTTTATGAAAAAATCACTACATTAATCAATTAAAAATTAAGTTTATTGAGCACTTACATATTTACACCCAAAGTTACGTTAAAATTAGCAAGAAAAACGAATCTTTGTTGGCTCATAACTTTTTAATGACTTTTTATTTTACTATTCAGTTTCCGTACAGACAAAATTAATAATAACACAAAACGATATCATGTTTCTTCAAATTTGTAGGGAAAATATATCGACTAGTGCCACCTTAAGGGGCTTACATGACCTAAAGCGCGGTCCCTGTCGGACTGCATAGAAAAGAAAGAGAAGCGCGATGACACAACGCTGGTAATTTATTGCAAAATATGTAGCAATTATTTAATTACAAAAAGTCTATTGTTTGCACTAAAAAATTAAAATACTAGTATTTTAGTATGTTGCTTGCCGAGTCGGATTCGACAATTGACCTCTTTCTCGAAGTTGGACCTATCTAACTGGACAGTTTGTCCTAGGTAAACATACTCGTCCACGACTTCCGAGTGTAGCGTCTCCGATCTTTATGAGAGTGGGTGTTACATGGGCATTTAACATGACCTTCGTTTTATTCATGTTAATTTTAAGACCCACTCTTTCGGAGGCTCTACTGAGGTCATCGAGCATTGTACTGAGGTCCTCCATATTCTCAGCCATGACTACGATATCGTCGGCAAACCGAAAGTGAGTTATGTACTCGCCATCGATGTTAATGCCAGCCCCTTTCCAGTCCAAAACCTTGAAGATATCCTCCAATGCGGCGGTGAACAGTTTCGGAGACATAACGTCTCCCTGTCTCACACCTCGCTGCAGAAGGATAATCCTATTGATTGATATTTCATGAAATAATCACTGAATAATCAATTAATTTGGAATGAGAGATTATTTTTGGGTACCGTGTCACCCAATAATTAGGGAGTGAAGGTAACATAAGTCGCTCCATGTAATAAATATTCTGTTAGACTGGAACCCGACTTCAACATAGTTGGATAAGCAAGACAGATGATAATGATGATGACAAAGTCTGAAACCGCATCAGTAGAATATCGTAGATTCTGAAATTTGTTTGGACCTAGAGTTCAGGGAGCCTGCAGTTCTGCAGCAGTACCACTTTCTAACTCCAATGTGGGATAGAGATAGAGCTTTACAGGACGTACAGCTCCATCTGAAATCTCCATCAGAAATCTGCCAAGTATAAAACAATACTGACCTTTCCCACTGAACCCTCCACCAGTATGCACTTTCTTCCCATCCTTTTCCTGCGCGTCTTTGTATTTGTCCCACAATGCTCGTAGCTCCGGGGGCGGCGCGACGCTGGCCAACTCGAAGGCTCGCGTGACGTCACCGGCGTAGCGACCTTGTTCCGGCGTCAGGAATGTCCACGCGTACCCTTTGTTGCCTGCACGACCGGTGCGGCCGCATCTGGATAAAAATAAGTGGTAAATTAAGAATCTTAGTGTTGTAGTGTTTAAAAAAAGAAGATAATTAAAGCCAAGAATGTCTTTTTAATCGGTATATTCAAATTGGACTACAGCCGGTTGATTCTGTAAAAATCTCACCGTGAAAACTTAGGTGAAGTGAGTTTGTTTCTGCTAGATATTGACACTATTGACAGCTCACTCCACGCTCACTTCACCTAAGTTTTCACGGTGAGATGGTTACAGAATCGCATTGCAGTTCTTGATTAAATACAGGCTAGAATCAAAAGTTGATAAATATAACACATAATCACCCTATAATGTTCCCACAGCTGGGACACAGGCCTCCTCTCGGTGAGAGGGAGTGGGCCGTAATCAACCACGCGGGCCCAATGCGCATTGGTAGATGGCACATGTCTTCGAATTTATGGTTCTAGGACATGCCGGTTTCCTGACGATGTTTTCCTTCGCCGTTTCGAGAGCAATGGTCATGAAATAATTTACACAAAGTAAAGCGCCTGTCGGGATTCGAACTTACGACCTACAATTCGTAAGTCGCGGTCGTTACCACTGGGCCACCACTGCTCCGTTGTTGATAAATAGGAAAGTGAAAAGAACCAGTTGCTTCACGCCCAGACCTAACGCCGCAATGCTGGGTGCGACCTGTCTCAATCTGTCAAAAATACCTCTAATTTCCCTACATTTTGAAAAAATTTTGACATTTATTTGTCGCCGAGATGAGACTGTGACTAGTTTTTGAACGTTTTAAATTACGAGAATTGGCCTTCTGATAGTTTCACTTTACACACTCACCTATGAACATAGTCCTCGTAATGGTTGGGACAGTCGTAATTGACGACCAGCACCAATTGCTTCACGTCCAAGCCTCGCGCCGCAACGCTGGTCGCGACCAGTAGCTTCACCTTGCCCGATTTGAAGTCCACGATAGTGGAGTCCCTGTCGAATTGATCAATCCCTGTAACAGGCCACCATTAATATATTCGTCACTAGACAAGATGGATTTGTGTCGCAAGTATAAGCGTACTGCTACCAACTTTTAGGGTTCCGTATCCAAAGGGTAAAAACGGGACCCTATTACTAAGACTCCACTGTCCGTCTGTCTGTCTGTCAGTCACCAGGCTGTATCTGATGAACCGTGATAGCTAGACAGTTGAAATTTTCACAGATGATGTATTTCTATTGCCGCTATAGCAATAAATACTAAAAACAGAATAATTAAATATTTGAGGGGGGCTCCCATACAACAAACGTGTTTTTTTCGGCGTTTTTGCCTTGTGGTACGGAACCCTTCGTCTGCGAGTCCGACTCGCACTTGGCCAGTTTTTTTTTTATATATTTCTAGAAGCATTTGCAGGTATATAACCCTGTGCTGCATGAATTTTTGAAAAGGTAACATTTAGACAAAAAAATATTGCGTATTCCGTTTGATTACAGAAACTCAAAGCTAGGTTGCTTTGAGTTTCTGTAATCAAACGGAATACGCAATATTTTTTTCTGTCTGTCTGTATGTTACCTTTTCACGCCTAAACCATTGAACGGATTTCGATAAAATTTGGCAGAGAGATAGATTGCATCCCGGGGAAGGACATAGGATAGTTTTTATCGACATACCTCGCGGACGAAGCCGCGGGCGGAAGCTAGTTTTTGATACACAAAAAGGCAGTACGCTTATAATTAACGACAGTTTAAGTATGTTTATTTTAGAATCGAGGTCTCCCCACATCCGCTTTGATCGCTGAAATGAAAATAGTCCGTTAGTAGATTTTGATAATAAAGTACTGAGTGGTAATTTGACTCTAATAATGCGTTTGAATTTAATCTTTTAAGCTGTTAAATTGAAATTGTAACGAGTCTTTTTTTCTGCTGTAATTTTAACTGGGAGAAATCAGGACATTTCATTAAATTGTAGTTTGCCTTTTCTCATGTTGAAAAATAAAACTAATACAATCGCGAAGTCAGAGGTAACCTGCAAAAGAAAATATAATAGCCTGTAGTGTTTTTATCCATTATTCGTGAGTTTATAAAACGGTCCAATAACACAATGTATTGAAACTGATTTTTCTGAAATTAACTACACTTAATGTTAAAAATAATGCATTGAACATAATTTATAATAATCGTTAGACAAGAATGAGCCAGATACCAGAATCAAACCATTTTTTTTATATGTTTGTTATCTTGCAATAAAATTGAGATTGGCTCTGAATTTAGCACTGGATAAATTGGCGCAGATTGGTCAGTAAATTGCGCACACATAAAACAGATGCATGAGAACCATCCTCACCATGCTCACTTCTCACTTAATTACTGCACTAGCTTACGTCTTGCGTGTAGGCAATGAAGACATTTGGCACTAACTGATTGCTAAAATACTTCTACTGTTTCACCCTTAAGAACAACAAAAAATAATGTTTTATCGAAATCTCACCTCCATGCAAGCTCATGCAGGAGTAGGAGGCTTTCATGAGGTCTTTGAGCAGACTGTCGGCATTCTCCTGCTTATCCACGAAAACTATGATGCTGCCCAGCTGACTGTACAAGCCCAGCAGTTCTAACAGCTTGAAGAACTTCGCGTCTTCCTCGAGGATAGCCACGTGTTGCTCTACGTCTTTGCAAACTACGCTTCTGCCGCCGACCTGGAGACATTAAAAGATAATTTAAATCTATTGTTCACTTCTTTAGGGTCAGGGTATTTCAAGCTCGATGTTTGTGTACATACATCGAGAGCATGGTCCGGAACACTGACCCCTGACGGCTTATGAAAAAGATATCAGGTCAGAGAGATAAATATAATACCAACCTATATCGTCCCACTGCAGAGCAAAGGTCTCTCCTCATACAGAGATTAATAATTATAAGTTCAGGTTTCCTCGTGATATCTTCCTTCACCGATGTTGGTGATGTAAAAGATAAACTTACAAAGATAAGTACGAATACGTTAATGTAATATGTATGTAACCTTTTCCTGTAGATGAAGAGATACTGCCCCGAAGGCCCTGATCTAGATATGTCTAGGTACTTTTAATAATTTATAAGTG
The DNA here is from genome assembly GCA_927399505.1 of Luperina testacea. Classification (NCBI taxonomy): domain Eukaryota; kingdom Metazoa; phylum Arthropoda; class Insecta; order Lepidoptera; family Noctuidae; genus Luperina; species Luperina testacea. The sequence goes on from OV656774.1 coordinate 6,396,499, forward strand.
TACTTTAAAAGTGAAATTAAGCGAAATTATTGTTCGTCAAATCGCTGAGCGCCTGAATTTTTGACTTGAGCTGCACAATTACTGACAAATGCGTGCACTCACACTGACTGGACAGGTCTACTCAATCTGTGTGGTTCTTTTCTTAAAAGACCATTTCTGACATTAATCTACATGGTCTTCACATGATCTGACCAAGATTGTGTCTGGACTTTAAAAGAGACTGTGAACTCTGAGTTTGTTTCGGCCTTTCTTCTCAGATTAGTCAGATATTCAAATTCAAATATTTTATTTCAGATTTAGCATCCATATTATGTTAGTAGTAGTATAACTTAGCCTAATATTAGTATACAATAATTAAGTTTTGGATAAGTGCGTCTGAACACTTATCCACCTTTGCAGGAGAGGAGAGTCCCACCGGTCTGAAAACACATTCAGGATGCCATTGGAGGAGGAGCGCAAGCGCGTCATCATGGAAGCGCATCGCTTCCGCATGATTGCGGCGAACCCGTCGACGCACGCTTCCGCGAACATCCCTGACGCGCTACACCGCCACGGCAACCCCAAAAGCACCCTGAATGCGTTATTGTACTGATATGAAGCGCCGACCTCAACTAGATGCTTGAAATAAAATCATTTATTAAAACTGTGAATATAAAAGTGCCTTACCTGAACTTCTATAGGTTTCTGTAATATCCTTCTCGCGAGGGCTTCCATTTGCCGAGGGAATGTCGCGCTGAACATCACAGTCTGTCTATCAGGCCTAACGTTGTCTATTATCTTCATTACCTGCACACAAAAAACATGATTACCAACAAGTTTAGATATTAAACGACACATACAATTCTGGGAACTGGGATTACTGATTAACCCCCTTACTAATAAACGTTGTGTAGCATCTGTATAGTTACACAACGCATTGCCTTCTTCCTTCCAAAGTTAAGTTACTGACGACAGAAAGAGAGAAATCGGTGTGTAGTAGAAAACTATTCATCTAATATAATACGTTTATTAGTAAAGATTACCCCCTTACTGCAAAAGCGCCAGGATAAAAATGAAAAAAAAAACCGAGGTTTTTTTTTAATAAACCGTTACCCACACTAAGAATTTCTCTTGTATCGCGGGTGCGTTTACACACATTAAATTCACATACACAAACAGCCAGACCCGGAAACAACTACCTGTAGACAATACAAATATTTGTTCCGTGCGGGAATCGAACCCATGACACGCAGCGCAGCAGTCGATCGCTCAGCCACTGCGCCAATCGTGTCGTCAATTAAAATTTTCTTACGTTTTTGCAATTTACAGGTCAGTATTATCAGGTTGTATGTCGATCTCAATATGATTCGCGGCCGTAAGAAGTATTTATTTATAGAATGAAGAATGTTACCTAATTTTGATTATTAGCACTCCATATTCTCTGTCAAAAATAAAAAATACTAGTGAAAGAATTACTTCGATACGTCAATTAGTTTCCGATTTAGAAATAAAACAAGTTGTAACCGCACGACGCGGGCTGCCGGTGACTGTGTGACGTCATCGCACAACACGCTCAGTCTGGCTCACTCAGTCCGCTCGCGGTCGCGCGCCCGTGCCGTCGAAATTATACCTAAATACTTAAAAAAATGTCCAATCCAAATACTAGGAAATCATGCGTTGTGCCTAAATGTAAAATTAAAACTATCAATTCACCGGAAAAGTTGTTTTTTATAGTTCCAAAGGACGTTAAAATGCGAAAAAAATGGATAAAAGCTATGAAGATTGTTCGTTCGATTGAAGCGGTGTTCTGGCGTGCTTCTACATTTAATCGTACATACATCACCTACTCTTTTTACTTGAACATAACCAATAGCATCATCGCCATAGCAGTATCTTGCCGATCTGAAATAAGTTTCAAATAAAAATAAATAGCCTTACGTATTTTGTTAGTAAAAAAAATACAAATAAATAAAAAAGGTTTAGTACATCCGTTCGAACATCTACATTTGCAATAAAAATTTAATTAAATAAAATGGCCTTACGTATTTTGTTAGTTAAAAAATACAAATAAAAAAAGGTTTACCTAGTACATCTGTAACGTTCAACCCACTACATCTACACTACATCCTAAGTACCTATCCTACTTCCTACTAATATTATAAATGCGAAAGTTTGTGAGTGTGTGTGTGTTTGTTATCTTTCACGCAAAAACTACTGGATAACGGATCTTGACGAATTCTGGGATAACACATAGGCTACTTTTAATCCTGGGAAAATGTACAGTTCCCGAGGGAAACGGGGGCGAAGCTGCTGGCGGAAGCTAGTTTGCAATAAATCAATGTATGTATTCATTTAAATTTACTAAGAAGAGCAGTACCTACATACGTACCTACCTATAGCTACAAAACTATAATACACTGCCACTGCCCACTGCACTGCACTGCTGCACTGCTACTGTCTTTAAGGTAAAAATTTAATGGTAGGTAGGTACTTCTACTATTTGAGTTGCATTCTTCCATTACGACATTAGTTGGGTATTTTGTTTTGATAAAACAATTTAGAACAGATAAACTATTAAGCTTACTTTGCATTTTTATTCCTCGCATTTCGGCGGCAACGAAATCACTAAGTATTTGTAGATAAATAATGCGCAACCATTAATCCATCTATTTTAGGCAGATTATCCGATTGCCCTTTTTCGAATCCTTCATCCATTTTATTAATCGAATAATATTTACTATTATTAGACTATTAACGGACGAAAACACAACAAAATACTGCGCAAGCTATTACACCTATTATAACCCCTGGCGACTTGATACTAAGCGGGCCGCGGCCCGCGCGGGGCGTTGTGACATGACATCACAAGCGGTCACGTGACTGTTAGCGGGTCTCGATATTTTTCGAAACTTTGAATGCCTATAAAATCAAAACTACTAGGTATTTTTTACTACAACAAAAACTAGTGTATTTGTATACATACAGGCTTTACTGTGACAAAATTTCAAGCGATTTGGCATACCTAGTAACATTCTTCATTACTAGCTCACCCAGCAAACTTCGTAACTGCTCAGAATCAATAAGAACAAATGTATGAGAAAATTAATTATCTTCATTATAATTTTATTCGTGGATTTATCTATTGTTTTAATAGTTATTCTGCTATTCAGGGCGGAGACAAATCCAACAAATCAAAGATCCTATAGATTTGTCCAGCTGTACTTTATTTATAAATGGTGTAACTAACCCGACTTTGTTTTATGTATAGTATATGTGTGTGTGTGTGTTTTATGTGTAGTATGTGTGTGTAGTGTGTTTTATGTCTAGTGTGTGTGTGACTTTGTTTTGTGTTTGTTTTCTTTGTTTTTTGTATAGATAATCATAAAAATCATAAATACTACTTTCGAAGTTCATATTACCCTGTTCAATGTAAATTTCATGAAATCATGACATTAAAATCCAATTCTAACTTAAGGATTTGTATTTGCTGATTCTAATGATTATAATTCTGTAAACGCCATATATGTTACGGTGCGAGTCATATGTTAATCAATATACAACCTGACTGAATTTTGCGGGCTACCCGCCTTTGTGATTTTTCGAAAGGACCAGTCCTTGCGGTCAAACATTAACACAACAAATGTATGTGCTGATATTATAGGCATCAAATCCTTTACACCGCTGACGTCACAAAGTTGTTAGATTAAAACTCAACCACAATGTTTCTTAAAAGACGTTCGATCTTATTACCTGAGGCTCAAAGCCCATGTCAAACATTCTATCAGCTTCGTCCAGCACTATGTAAGTGACTCGTCGCAGATTGGTGACGCGGCCCGAGTTAGCCGCTAACATGTCGATCATACGTCCTGGCGTGCACACTATCATTTCAGCACCGCGTTTTAACTCCGCAATCTGTGATGAAAATAATTAAATATCATGAATCCATCTATATATGTATATAAAATTCAAAGTCCTGACTGACTGATATATCAACGCACAGCCTAAACCGCTGGTCCTAGAGACATGAAATTTGGAGGGTGTGTTCTTTGTGAAGAGTAGGTATCCACTAAGAAAGGGTTTACAGTTCTTTTATTACTTATTTACACCCAAAGTTACGTTAAAAATGAAAGAATAACGAATCTTTGTTGGCTCATAACTTTTATCATGTTTAACTTTGGATGCACAATGTCAAACAGTGGAGTAATACTCTCTCGAAATTTGTATTGAAAAAGTATCGACTAGTGGCACCTTAAGCAGATTTTTTTGTGCGGATATTATATGTACATACATATATTTAAAAAAAAATCATATTTGCTTACCTGTTCAGAAATCCCAGTGCCACCATAAACACAAACGACCCTCAATCCTAAAGACTTGGCGAACTTCTTGATATCCTTGCCTATTTGCATGCAGAGCTCCCTAGTAGGAGTCATGATAAGGGCTATGGGCCCATCCGTGTCTTCCAATGGGGGCTGGTCCAGGACATGACGGAACATCGGCAGGATAAATGCTAGAGTCTTGCCTGAACCGGTTTTGGCTATGCCGATTAAATCTCTGAAAGGAAAGTGAGCTTTAGATAAATATTTTAGAAAATTAACGTGAAAGTTTTTTTAGAAAATTAAATGAGCTTTCTATTAAAGTTTCTAAATGAATATTCCATTATCAATATTTGTGTAGGTATACTATTTATCTATACTAATATTATAAAGAGATACATTTAGTAAGTTTGTATGTAGGGGGTAATCTCTGGAACTACCAATTGGATTTGAAAAAATCTTTTTGTATTTGATAGCCCAATTCTTGAGGAAGGCTATAAGCTATTTAACATCACGCTATGGCCCTTAGGAGCCGAGCAAAAAGAAAAAAAAGTCAGAAAGAACGCTAAGCAAAAACGAAGTAATAGCAAGGGCAAGAGATGAGATACGACAGGGTGGGTCGGGGGAACAAGAAATTTCACGCCGGCGAAGTCGCGGGCAGAAACTAGTATATTACAGTACCCGGCGATAAATATTGCACATCGACCTTTACCTTTTTTTGTATTTTATACAAAGAATAAAAATAATCATCAAAAGAAGCAAATCATAAATTGTTTTAACAGCTCCTAATAGATACCGGACTGTTTGTATTTCGTGCGACAGAGATAACGCTCTACGAAGCCGAAATTAGCCGATTGTCTCTTTCCAAAGGTCGATGTGCAATATTTATCGCCGTGTACTGTATATAAGAGCATAGTAAATTGAATTATGTTTTGTGGTGAATCAACGGAAAAAAAAGTGTTAAGGATTTCTGATGTCTAATTATTTCAAAACTAAAATCTTTGATTCATCTAATCTATTGATTGAATTACTTCATCAGCTCCTAACATTCTTTTGAAATGTCCCCTCACTATATAAATATGAAACTTACCTTCCAGACATAATAGCAGGAATGGCTTGAGCTTGAATTGGAGTCGGCTTTTCAAAGTTGAGCTTCCTCAATATATCCATCTCTTTCTTACTAATGCCGCAATGCGCCCAAGACCTGATAGGCTTGGGACAACCCTTCCCTTTCACTCGAATACCTTCCAGTTCTGTCCTGTATGCTTCTACGTCTTCTGTCGTCATTCTGGCTAACTCACTGACCTGAAAAGGAAGCTATTGTTAATAAATCATAGAAAAAAATATCTTCTATGGCGTCATATTTTTTTTAACCTACGTGTACTTGAATAGCACATGATAACTTAAAAAAATCCATCTGAAATGACAGACTTGTTGCAGAAAAAAAATTGATGTCACAGTAGTTTTTTTTTCTGTTCTTATAGGGAAATGGAGGTGTGACAGACAAGAATGGTAGTTGTGAATAACATACTCAGCTAGACGGACCCACAACTTTAAAAAACCGGCCGGACTCGCACACGAAGGGTTGCGTACCACAAGGCATAAAACGCTGAAAAAATGTTTCTTTTATACCCCTTTCAATTTTAATTAATTTTTATTATTTGATGATATAGCGGCAACAGAAATACATCATCTGTAAAAATTTCAACTGTCTAGCTATTACGGTTCATGAGATACAGCCTGGTGACAGACAGACAGACGGACAGTGGAGTCTTAGTAATAGGGTCCCGTTTTTACCCTTGTGGTATGGAACCCTAAAAAGGCCGAACTGACAGCGCAAAGTAGAAAACCAGGTATTGTAGCGCATCTTGGAACAGGGGGGTATTTATCCAGAAGTGTGGTGCAATTAAACTAACTCGATAAGGCTGCAAACTGTTTTGTGAAAATTACCATAACATTACCATATCCTTCCCAAACCTTACCTCAGTATAGAAAGCCTTTCTATAAGGCATGTAGTCCAAGCTAGCATGGTCAACTTTAGCCAAGTCCTTCCTTTGCTTCGAAGCGAGATTCGCAGCCTGGTCCTTTATATCTTCTGTCTCCTCTTCTGACGAATATTCTAAGCCGTCCTGATTCTGTTCTATCAGTTCACCTGATTCAAAGAAAAAAAAATGTTAGCGTAAAAATATCTAATCAGTTTTCTAAGAACTAACTAGCTACTAAAGCGTTTCTTACTAACTAGATATTTTTACGCTTCCATATAAGGAAAGGATGAAGATAACAAAATCTGTGAAGAAACTGTAGATTGGTGCAGCCAGTCCTACCAGAAGTGATAAGAAGACACTTGAGATGCAACCAAGCTAATGGTCAAATAATATGAATAGAGGAAAGGATTTAAAAAGACTGAGCAATTTAAAAATACTGTTATATGAACTATTTTCACCTTTATTCTTCTGCTCAGTGACTTTCTTCTTGGCAGTGCCTGTAAGAACTACCACAGTGCCACCAGCAGTGGTCGGCACATTTATAACACCGCGCGCCTGGTCCATTTGATTCACTTTGCGTACTTCCTGCAAATTAATAGGACAAAAAAGTTACACAATTTGTACCGTAACAGTTTCGTATAATACAGTATCTGATTTATCTGGGTTGAGGTCAGATAGGCAGTTGCTCCATATCAAAATACTGGTATTAAACTACATTGGGTTAGACTGGAAGCCAACCCCAACTTGGGAGGCAGATTTGAGATTGGTGGGCTAGGCAGCTTGATATAAAAACAATGAAATAAATTACCTTAAAGAATGAATCTTAAATATCACTTTATACGAACAGGCACATACAATATGGCACTCCGGACCCACCATACCCCTGGCCATACCCCTGGGGATAGGGTGGGACTGGGGATATGTAAACTATAAAAACAGAACAATTCATCAAAAAGCTTGTAACAATAAAATTTTATAACTCTGGCAACACTGACCTGTTGTACTTCTTGCATGTAAGCATCCAAGGTATCAATTTCATCTTCTTCCGCTACCTTCTTCTCCTCCACTACAGGTTTTTCTTTGGGTTCCACATAATGGTCTTCACCTGCTGTTTTTATGACAATCGCAAATTTTTTTTAAGAACATTAATTTACAATATTGTTTTTTTTTATTTTATATGTCGAGACATATAAAGCAACAGCCCCTGTTCAGACGAGTCTGAATAGGGGTTGTTGGTATCTGCATAAATTATGAAAATTCAAAAGAATGCTGCATAATCTACACATGATTGAGTCTTCTGATACATTGATGTCAAAGTTAATTGCCATACAGTCAGACTGATGACAAATAAGAAAATTATCATCTAATTATTTATTTAATACATACAGCTCATACATAATAATGATACAGGCTGAGTGAGAAAATAAATTATGTATTTAAATCACACTCAGCTGAATACCTATGGTTATCCATAGATTTATTCTTCAAGATCAATTGGAAATGTTACCTATTTACTTGGTTTTTACCAAAAATCAATGGTATCTACCTTCATCACCAGAATCGTCTTCCAGAGACCACTTCTTGGCTGGCAACTGGATATTGCTTACAAGGCTGCCTTTCTGCACCTCTTTCTTGGCAGACTCCAGCTCTTTACGTTTCCGCTCGGCGCGCCAACGCTCGATGCGATCGCGACGCTTCTGCATTTCTGCTTCCAAACGACTTTGTTCTTCTTCCTAGAGAGCAGGAAAAAGAAGTAGAACACTTCTGGCATTAACCAATTTGAGAAGCTGTTGGTTCTGTACCCATACTGGCCGCCCAAGTGATTGAGGTGGAAAATGCAGTACTTAGTTATAGAAACTTAGCAGTATACTTCATCTTACGGCTAGCCTGGATGTACGCTTGGACTAGGGCACAGCAAAAAGTATAAAATTAATTAATTCTCAAAATAAATATAAAATTTGACAAACAAATTAACAATGTAAAATTTTTAAATAACTATAATATTAACATTTATTGAAATCAGTTATAGGTATTAAAAGCCTACAGATTAATCAGGAACCCATCCGTTCAAAGTTATTGTTTTATCTTCATTACAAAGATCATAGAAGGCTAAAGAATATTAATCCAGATACTGGGACGGGCCTTTGAAAAGACCCAAAAACCCATAAGTACAACATGCATACAATCCCTATATTACGACGGGCCTTTTAAAAGGCCACCTTTTCCAGGCTTTCCTGGAAAAATAGTTTCTGTAACATTTGGGTTAAACTAAAAACATAAATATACCCATTTATTCAGCTAATCATCCTTTCTATTCTCATCATGCAAATCACCAGAAGAATATAGTTTTATTGTTAACAAAGTTTTGCTGCTGATAATATGCCCTTCCCTTACCTCAAAATACCAGTTTCATTAGCATTTTATAACCAGTATTGTTGATTAGTACATTGGCAAAATAATTTTACCTGTCTCCCGGACATTACCCAAAAATCAAAATGGCAACTAACCTTATCCACAGTCCCAGGATCATATTCAGCATCAGATTTGAGAGCCTTCTCCTTAGACTTTGATCTCTCCTCTTTATCCTTGTCTGGTGACTTCTTCCTGGAGGACTTTCCAGAGCCATTCCGTTTGTCATCTCTTTTGTCACTGCATCAAATATTGAATAATTTATTAATTTACCATGATTAGCACCAGCATTTTAAAGTTTTGCAGTTTAGGGGTGGTCTCGGTAAATTTAAATAGTAAGTACAGACTATTCTAAAATTGAAAATACAGTCTGTTGAACTCAAGACTGCATAATTTTTAAAAATAGAACAATGTTCTACTTATGTATTCTCTTCTTCTTCTCTTCGTTAAATGGCTTAATCATGGTAATGTAAAATGTGTGCCAATCATGGTAATGTAAATGTGTGCCATTGACCATAACCAAATTGAAAGATGAGAAAGAATACCCCTAAGATGACCCACTGACCATATGTTTGTTTACGTACCTTTTTCTGTCTCGGTCCCTGTCCCGATCCCGGTCACGGTCTCGGTCCCTATCCCGCTCGCGTTCTCGGCTGCGATCCCTGCTTCGTTCCCTCTTTGGCTCTCTTTCCCTGCTACGGGTGCGCTTCCTCTTCGTCGATTTAGAGGCCCTGTCTCTCGACCTAGACCTGGACCTCCTTCTCTTGCGATCGGGCGTTGCCGACCGACTATGGGACCGCCTACGTTCGCGGTCTCTTTCGCGATCACGCCTGTAAACATTTGCATGAATAACACACTGTCAAACATCGAAGAATACTCTACGTCTGTAAACAAGACACTTACCCGCCTCTCACCATTTTGTTACACTAATATCATTAAAGACAACAAATTAAGCTCAGTTTGTTTTGTCATAAACCAATAACAAATCTTTCCTTTCGCATTAAAAAATCCGTGACACGCGTTAGTTAACTCAGTAGTTGACTGACGCGCGTGACGCGATATTTGACAATTGTAGTGATGTCTAATAAATGACATCAATCCGCTTAGTTTACCACAGAGCTCCGATTTGGCTGTGGTAATGATAAATCAACTATAAAACTAGGGAGCCAGCAAACACCCAGTACTGGATACAAAAAAACTACATACCAATATATTTAATTTATACTAATATTATAAATTTGAAAGTAACACTCTCTGTCTGTGTGTTACCTTTTTACGCCTAAACTACTTATCGGATTTCGATCAAAGGCAGAGAGACAGATTGCATCCCGGGGAAGAACATAGGATATTATTTTCTATCGACATACTTCGGGGGCGAAACCACGGGCGGAAGCTAGTATTCTATATTTCAAATCATTCGGGGATTGGAGCTATAAAGTAGCCAAGATTGTATGAACATAATGAACTTCCTAATATCCGATCTCATTCACTTGAAACTGGGCACGAATACTAAGATAGATTATAACCCTGTTAGGGGTGAAACTATAGAATATAACTCGTAATTATGTATTTTTTGTAAAAGTACAAAGTACTAAGTTTTGAGTACATCTGATCGCGTATTAAGATTTTTCCATGCAAACTTTAACCCCAAACTATGTTTTTACTTGTTTGGGGGTGGTTTTTGGAGAACTTCTAATGACAATAAGCATTATTTCCTTAGATAATTATATAATTCGGGCCTCTGATAACGTATTAACATTTTCACCCTACCTATAGCTCCCATCCCCTTGTCCCCCATAGATTGGGGGTTGTGTTGCAAGATTATTTTTTACGTTACTATGAATCTATTGGTATGCAGCTAGTTTGTATCGATTAGTGGGTAAAAATGATACCAACAACTCCTTAGTTTAATTAAAAACATTGTAATGAATGTGAAATTGCTACACTTAAGTTTTACTGAGTTATATTTGGCCGTAGAAATTAAGATTTTTGATGCTTGCGTTTTTCATATTACTATGTAGAAAAAACTGCATGCGACATTTTTTAGTCAATTATTAATAATTTTGTAGAGTTAAGACGAGTCGCCTAAGTATTCGTTAAATTGTGTAACACTAGAAACGTCAAAAAGGCATCACAATGCTATGTCAAACTTGTCAAAGTAACCTAACCTCAAATGTTGAAAATAGCCGCCTCATAGGCTCATATTGATTGTTTACTACAGATATCTACTTAGTTAAAGATCTAGAATTTTAAAATTATTCTACGCTTTCTAAGTTAACCGGCAGTCATGGCGGATGATGGTGAAAATGTAAGTGTTCTTTGTAACTATTTATGGCAACTGAAATAGAGATAAATATTTAATTTTAATACCCAAGAACTAATACTCAAGTATATAGAATGAAAATCATAAGCTGGGGAAAGCAGATAAGTTCGCATTGGGTTTAGGACCTGTAAAGATAGTTATTTTATTAAAGGCTGATTTTTCCAACGCCAGATAATTTTATCAGAGGAATAATTTTGAATTTTTGACATATATTATCTTGTGCCCGACGGTCCATATTGATCTTTTACTTTGTATTACCATCTACGTAATACATATGGAATGCAATAAAGAATTAAGTATTGAGTGTCACCCCCTGTTTAACCCCTATAGCAGGTGAATTTTCTGAAATCCTTCCATAAGGCTAGGCGTATGCTGGGACGCAGGCGACGCAGGTCCGCGCAGCGCAGGGCAGAGCGGATTTTGTAATGCATGAAAGTACCGAGTCCTGCGTACGTTGTGGCGCAGGCACGTGCGACGCAGACATGTGTCTGCCCTGCTCTGTGCCTCGTTGTAGTGCTGGCACAGATGCCTGCACGAAGACACGTGAGAGTCGAGAAATCTAATCCTTGTACCAGCTAGAACGCGAACACAGAGCATGTAATACTTTAAACGCGAATGTGTGAGTATGTTAACTGCATCACAGCATATGCTTGCAGATTATGTCTGTCTTACCTGCCCTGTGCTGCTAAATCTGTACTGTGCTGCGCTGCGTCACCTGCATCCCAGCATACGCCTAGCCTAATGCTCACAAAAAGATCATGCTCCTAGACCCAGCAGTTTATCCTGTGCAAGAGTGCATTCTATCTGCGAATGAATATTAAGATTTTTATTAAGTAGATCATCAAAAATTTCAGGTATCTGTGATGACAGTGAAGGAGCCTCTGGATCTCATAAGGCTCAGCTTGGATGAGAGGATATATGTAAAAATGCGCAATGAGCGTGAACTAAGGGGAAAGCTACATGTAAGTACAAATATTTTGTGGTAAACAATGTATTGATAAGTCTTAGTATCCTTTTAAGGGGACTACATGACCTAAAGCGCGGTCACTGTCGGACTGCATAGAAAAGAAAGAGAAGTGCGATGACACAATGCTGGTAATTTATTGCAAAATATGAAGCAGTTATTTATTTACAAAAAAATATTGTTTGGACTAAAAAATTTAAAAAACTAGCTTTAGTATGTTGCTTGTAGAATAATCTGACAAAAAATCAGAATGATTGTACATATATTAGTATGGTTTAATTTTTATTGTGAAAAGAAAGATTTTAGAGGTATCTTCATGTTTTTTTTACTATTGTATCAAATTAGTTGTATTATGTTTTCAACACACTATCTAACTAGCATATATCCTGAAGAATATCATATATTTTTCTGATTTTGTTTACAGTTGTCGATCATATACTTTTAGACATAAAACTTGAGTTTTTTGCATTAAGGTCCTATAGTCCCCTTAATAAAGAAACAAATCCTATAAAATGGAGTAATTAAGCTACACTCCTTTATTACATAGACAATGAATTTTGTTCCCTCATATAGCATATTGTATATTTTGTTATAATTTATTTCTCCTAGCAGACAATACTAAATCTAGTTGGATCCCTGTAATAATTTTGTAGTGCCTATAGCAGGTTGAACAGTAATTTTTCACTATAATTCGTTTATCCACCTCAAAAAATCCACCCTAAGATACAGACGCCAGCACATCAAGCTACTACAATCTGTCATATTTCTTTAACAGATTTTCAACTTTATCACTAAAGCATAAGGTTCAAAGTTAATTGGGATAATTTGACTGTTTCGGGTAGCTTGATGTGCTGGCGTCTGTACATGGAAATGCATGTCACACACATACACCTGAGAGTGGATTTTTGGGGTGGAGGAACAAAATAACCCATTTTTCATATACAAAAAAATTAAGACCATGATTTAAAAAATATGCTTTTCCTTTCTAGGCCTATGACCAACATTTGAACATGGTACTTGGTGATGCAGAAGAAACTATAACAACAGTTGAAATTGATGAAGAAACTTATGAAGAAGTATACAGAACAACCAAAAGGAACATTCCCATGTTATTTGTAAGGGGTGATGGTGTTATTCTTGTGTCTCCTCCTGTAAGAGTAGGTGTCTAATATAAGATTAATTTAAGTTTAAATAAAAACTACTTTTACATACATCTCTTTATTTCTTTTGTCCTAAAAGTTTAATAACACCTTCATTCTTGAAAGTCCGATTCTTCGGCACCAACAATTCTTCTTCATCCATTGGTTCAATGATCTTACCAGCCTTAGTGATCACACTGGGGCGAATCAGCTTCTTATGCGCCTTCTCAGGTATAAAAGTATTACCTAGAGGTGCCCTGATAGACGCTTCATAATCTTTGATACTTTCAAAGGGGAATGGGACATCTTTAACTTTGTGAACTGCAAGTTTTGGGTCCTTAAACTCTTTGATTATAATGTCACCTTTGTTTTCATCGCGACGCGCTATTTTAGGTGGAGCTCTAAGAATAAACCTGTTTCTTTTACGTTTCTGGGGCTTAACACCTTTACCACCCCATGCTCCCCAACCTGGTAATGTAAGATTGATGTCTTCAGGTTTATCTTTATTCATCTCATCTTCTTTTTCTTGTCTGAAACTTGCTACCACATCATCTTCTTCAAAGACTTCTTCTATGTTTACTCTAGGTACCACTTGATCATCATCCAACTGATCATACTCATTTTGACCTTGGGAAATGGCACTATTCAAGTATTTTGGCTTCACTGCAATAAATCTGTTAGGATCAATGTTGGAGTCTGCCGATTCTTGCACAGGTTTTTCTGCTGCATTCAGTATTTTAGATATAGGCTGATCTTTTTCTTCATTTGCCAGACCTGTTGTTTTAGATGATGTTTCAATGAGTTCTTCATCAATCACAGCCTTGACTTTCTTGTTTTTGAGCTTTAGGTATTCTAAATTATCTCTATCTTGTGTGTCTTTAATTTTTTGGGTTTCCCTTTTATTAGCCCGGCCAGCCTTTTCCAATCTTTCAATGTTCCGCCTTATTTCTCCCAACTTCTTTTCTACTTTTTGTGCTACACTAGTTTCATGGGTTTCAAAAGCTGATAATACATCTTCTGATGATTTTGTTTCAGTATTATTAACAGTTTCTACCTCCCAATTTGAAGTAGCTGTTAAAGCTGTTCCTAAATCAAAAGTTAGTAAACCAGTTTTACTAACTTTTGATTTAGTAACAGTTTTATTTGCCTTTTTGAATAATGGACTATTCAGTACTTGGTTCACTTCTTTTTCAATTTGTTGAGTTTCTGTTTGACGAGTTTTCCGTTTATTTGTAGCTTTGATTACATCAGTATTAGTTACTGTTTGTACCACTTTGGCATCTTCATCACTACTTTCTTCATCTTGATTTTCCTTTTGCGATAATTTGCTGATACTTGCTTTTAAGAGTTCGAGTTCATTATTTTTAGTATTATCTTCATTATCAATGTTTCCGCCATCAGAGTCACTATCACTGTCATCGTTTTGTTTGTTCATTTTATTTTGTATGAATTTCTTGTATCCAAAATCAAATTCAGCATTAATATTGGACTTGTCTGATCTTTGCATCATCCAGGGGTTCAAGGGATCTTGTGATAAAGCAATGTTAGGTGTAGCTGTGTCATCTGCCTCATCATCTGTGCTCTGATTGTCTTGTACCTTTTTAGTTAGACCTCTACCAACAGCCAATTGATCAGCTAACTGCTGTCTCACCTGAAAAATAATAATAAAAGATTAATAAACTACCATTAACCTTTTAACTGCCTGACTTCATATCAGTTGTCATACCCCTAGCGGCCGGCACAGTGAATCGAAAAATAAATACCTGATAGAATACAGCCTAATTAAATAAAAAGCAGATACGAGCTGTTGCATTTGGTCGTAAATATACGACCTTGGCGAAATGGACATGGCAATATTTGTTGGATTAATCCGGCGTAAGCGGTTAAAAGGTTAAATGTATTCTCTTATTCTTTAGTTAGTCAACATTAAACACACCCATATTAATCAAATTAGTTGAATGTTTTTTTTTCTGGAATCTTTAACATAACAACTTGGTGTATACTTAAATACGTGTAAGTCTTAAATACTTTAAACTGATTCTTTTTCTTACCTCTTTATCATACTTGGCCCTAATCAGTTTGTTCTTAGCCCATTTCCCTGTGCTCTTATGTCTCAAAGTGTGTCTCTCTAGAGCTCTAGCTTTTTCAATTGATTCTAACTTCTTCAAAGCTTCTTCTGGGTCTTTCTTTTGTAATTCTTCAAATTCTTTCAGTTCCTGTTTAAGTTTTTCTTTCTTCAGAACGCTAGAATAAAACAAAACCATTAAATAACATACTTATTACATTATCTGTGAAGATAGAATAGAAAGAAAATTTTGTTATATATTTTTTGGTTTATAATTAATCTGTTAACTGACACTGCACAAGACAAAAGAAGTTGTATTGTTATTTTGCCTATGGGGGTTTAGTGTCTGTCCAAAGTGTTAATGCACATAGTATTACACTTACCGATGATACTTTTTGCTCTTTATCTTACTTTGCCTCTTAGCTTTAGCAGCCTTATACGACTGTTGTGCCCTCATTTTGGCAAGATGTTGTCTATGCTCAACCATTTCTTCATAAGTCATTGGGAATGCTGGCTCTTCTTCCTCTTCATCTTCTATCATTGGTGTAGGGTCTACTTCATCTAGTTCTTTCTCTAAATCTGACTTTAACTTAAGCTTCGTTAGGAAATCACCTGTAGGTTCAAGTTTTGAAGAAACATGTTTTATTGGGAAGGCCACATAATCTACAGTCCGACTCCTTGCTACTACTGGATCCCATCTTCCTACTCTCTTTTTTGTTTCTTCGTACCCTGTTGCTCTCTTGATTCTCTCAGCCTGTGGCTTCTCTAACGGTTTGCTTAGAACCTTCGACTCACTCTGGGTCTTTTTTAATTTTTTGCTTATCTGTACGTGGTGTGCGGTGTCTTCTAATATCTTGGCGACGTTGTTGAGATTTAGTCTATTCGTTCTCTTTGTAAGGTTGAACTCTGAGCTAAGATTTGTCGGTTCATTTCGTGTAGGTTCTGTTATGTGTTGAGTTTTATCTAACTTCGATATAGCACTCACTAAACGGTCGTGTTCTGTGGCAACTAATTCTGTATCTTCTATATCCTCCATTGCAGAAGAGCAATGGTACAAGGACTATGACTTAAACAATTAAAATAAATATCACTACTACAAAATCTAACGTGACATAACCTACAAAACACCTGCAAAATGTCAAATTTTGGAGTCAGCTGTCAGTATGAAATTAATGTCAGTCATGTCAGTTCGCTTTTTCATTGTATACCATATTTAAAAAATACTTCTAAAGAAATCGACTAAAACAACTTTAAATTAAGTTCCGGATTCATTAATTCCAGATACTAATCTTATTTTATCACTGCATTAAACGCCCAATTTTTATTAATATTATCGCCTGGGAGGCTATATTATGAATAAATCTAAATTTTCTTGAATCTAGCGAAATAACAGTCAAACATCATTTACCTTTCTATTCAAATGATTGTTTTCAAAAAAACTCTAATTATTCCATAAATTAACTTCAAATATAGTTTATATAGTATCAACTCCTTCTGATACAGCGTTACGGTACCATTATTGTGAGACTCAGTCTGTCGGTCTGTCTGTCTGTCACAACTGGATATCTCAAGAACTACTAATGCTACCAACTTGAAATTTGGAATAGTTTTAGATGACGTTGGCTCAACTATTTTGCAAACAAGAAAGAAATAAAATACATGTATATTTTTTTGCAACAGGGACTGAAAGGGAAAATCTGAAAAAATTTAAGTGGGGCTACTAGGGCGCATGTGGGGTATCATTATGAAAGAGCGCAGTTTGCACATTCTCAAACATTTTGTTTTTAGGCCGCATAATTTTCGACTTTTGATGAAAAATGTAAAAAAAATACCGTTCCCCCTTTATCTCCGAAGTTTGAAATGAGAAAAATATGAAGTTATTCTATGTGATAGAAGTTTATGTAAAGATTACAGGAAAAATAAAACGAAGTCTCTAAATAGTACACTTTTTCAGAAATCATCAACAAAAGTTACATTAGTTACATTATCTGTCAAGAGAAGGCGCTGAAAAAATTCTCTGACGAATATAAGCCTCGCCGATGAAAATTTAAAAACCCTTGGTGCGCGAGTCCGACTCGCTCTTACCCGGTTTTTAGGATTCGCACTAGCTCCTGTAGCCTAATGTTCATGGTGCTACAGCGACCATTGCATATCAAGGAATAGACCGGGAGGCGCGGTAATGGTAGGGAAGATGTGCCCGTAGGATCGGTAAGGATTTAAGAGCCTACCGGATTATATGCATCCTAGAGTAAGCATTGGACTAGTGGAGAGATGGGTAATTATTATATAAGGATGGGCATCTTTTATCGACCTTGCCGCCAGGTTGGTTCAGGTCGAGCTTCATCGGTGCATATTTTGGCGGGCTTCTACTGCTTTCTCGGTTCTTTTGTATGGCATTGCTGCTGTATTGTGTTAGATGTTGCTGTTTTTAATGTCTTCGTCGAAAGTTTCGCTACTATCCGTTTCCGGTTTTTTGTAAAAATCTCACTAGCAGCGATCTTGATCTTACTTCTATCTTCCGCTGTATCCATCCAAAAATTGATTCCTTTGTCGAAGTACTTCATGTCCTGTTAAATTGTCGTTCAATGTGTAAATAGGTCGTCCGACCTTCTTGGATTTGGCCTTGTACTGCATTGCTGCATGCAGCAGGTTCATGGTTTGCGGCGCCTGTAGACATGTGCGAGGTACTAGCACATCCTGTGGTTCTTGATGCGTCTAAGATTTCATGAAATTTCTTTTGTCTTGGTTTATTCCTAGAGTGGTTAATCAAGTCTCTCATGATAACTCGCTCATATTTTCCGAGCCTGACCTGTTAGCTTTAGTAAGTGCCGATATTTTCAGACCATGTATCATGCACGGTACGATCACCATGCGAAACATGAGTCTGGCTAATTTCCAGTCCATATTTGACTTATTTATGAATGGTAGTAACTATTTGGCGTTTTTCATGGCCTGTTCGCAACGTTTTTTTTTATATTTCTTTTTATGTTAATGTACAGACGCCAGCACGTCAAGCTACCCGAAACTGTCAAATTTTCCCAATCAACTTTGAACCTTATGCTTTAGCGATAAAGTTGAAAATCTATTAAAGAAATTTGACAGATTGTAGTAGCTTGATGTGCTGGCGTCTGTACATGTGATGTGTGACCTAGGTACATACATATATGTACACTAGGTATTTAATTTCATCACATGTCGGTATACTTGTGTCGTTATCTGTGTAGCTATGGGGTCCCTAATTAGTATTTTTGTTTCGTTTATTTGGAGGCCTACACTATCTAGTAGGGGTTTAATATGGTGTAGGATATTATATCTTCTAACCTTTCTAAGTCATCTGAAATGAAGACAAGGTCTCACTCCCCCTAGTACTATCATTTGCGGACGGCAAATGATAGTACTAGGGGGAGTGAGATTTCACGATCCTGATCAAGTTTTATTAATTGGGTTTCCTCGTCGAGGGTTCTAGGGACTTCGTCGATGACCAGTGTAAACCGGCGAGGGGACAGAGGGCAACCTTGTTTAACTCCCCTACCTTTAATAATCCAACTGCTTTGCTGGCCACACCATTTGATGCATGTTCATTCATTTATGCATACCTTGATTATCCTGTTGGTTAGCGAATTGTTGGTTCGTTGTAATAGGATATCCCTTAGTGCATTGAGGTCGACATTGTCAAATGCCTTTTCTATGTCGAGGGCGAGTTTCGTACATAAATTCTTTTACCTGCGCGCCGTTCTTCGTCTAAGACCCTTTTAAGCGTAAATATATGGTCGTCTGTTGATCTATTGTTTAAAAAGGCCGCTTGGTAGCTGCCCAATTCCGTTATTATCTCGTCTAGTTTTTGAAGTATGTTGGAGTCGTAAATTTTGTAACCCGTGTTGTAAACCGATATGCGGCGATATTCATTCGCTTCTTTAGGGTTACTGTTTTCTGGAATTGGTACCTGTACGGTCTCCAGCCACGTGTCGGGTGCTTCGTTCTGTGTCCAAGATTTGTTCATGTGTTTGGTAACGGCTTCTTGTAATATTTCTGGCATTGCTTTGTAAAGCTCGATTACCACTTGGTCAGTTCCGGGAGCTGTCCCATTCCGCATTTTATTAATGACTAGCTGTTACCCGCGACTTCGTCCTCGTGGAATTTAACAAAAAAGTTATTGTTCAGTTCGCAGACTTTACGATAACCTATTAATTCTGTATTTCGCGTAAAGAAATCCCTATGCTAATTTCAATGAAATTCTTCTATTTTATGATCGAAATTTTGTTTTTGCATATTTCTCCTTTTAGTTCCTTTTTTTCGTTTTTGCATTTTTAGTTTAATTATTATTTATTTTTAGTTTTTCGTTTTAGCTTTATTGAAAAAGTTCTTTAAGTACCTATATACAATAGGTATTTGGTGTACGATTTTCTTGGGCTAAAACAACAACACTACTGGCATTCCTCGCACGTGAACATGCCACGCATAGTTGCCCATGGGTAAAGCAACCCTTAGTTCAATCTAGGCCAGCTTTACCTACTTAGGCCGCTATCCCACTGGCGTTTTACGAGCGTTGACGTCAACGTCGCGTCTGCGCGGCATCGACGCTGCGCAGACGCGTCTGCTTAACGTTAACGTCGCGTTTGTTGGCAATAGTATCATCTGCGCGACGTTAACGTCGCGTTCAGCGGACGTTTTATGCTTGTTACGCGATGACACGACGTCAACGTCGCGTCTGCGCAGCGTCGACGCCGCGCAGACGCGACGTTGACGTCAACGCTCGTAAAACGCCAGTGGGATAGGTTTGCCTTGTGACTTGTTGATTGTCATAGCAAAACTGACATTGATAGGGAATTGCAATTTTTTCAATTCAAATGGAATTCGACGGTAATATAGGAATCCGTGGTATAAATACTATCTCACCTTTTCCGCATCCGGTTATTATACGACCTTCTATAACGTTTCTTTGCAACGACGCTACTCGCAACCTAGTACCATTACAAAGTTTCGGTGGGTTTAAATTGCGGAGTAGTATGATGGGCACGCCAATCTTAAGTTCTTGTTAAGGGTAGACCCAACGCCGTCTTTGGGCAGACTGGGGGGCCCTTGGGCACACAAGATTTTGGGGCCCCATTGGAAAGTAAAAAAGACCGGTCAACTGAGAGTCGGACTCGCGCAGCGAGGGTTCCGTACAAATTTGTAGGTATGTAACTACACGGTTCTCAGTTTTTTTTTCTTCACTTGTGCTAAGCTACATGACATTGCTTCTTGTCACATTTCATGATTCTAGGTCAACGGGAAGTACCCTATAGGCTTTGATTGCGAGTGTCAAAATATGCGGCATAAGCGAAACATAAACGCCCGTATCTTTTGATTACGCTGACTTAGAAGTTTGATTTTTTCACTGCTTCAAGGGATCGCAGCCCTGAGGTATTTGATATTAATTTCAACTTGCAACAGAACCGAAATCTGTTCGTTCTGCTAGAGTTTAAAAATCTGATCAGGTTTCCAATAAATATCTCGCAAGAAATTATTGTCAAAATTCCTAAATTGACATTTAGGAATTTTGACAATAATTTTTTGCGAGTTTTTACAAAAATAAAATGCGCTTCAATTCAACGAAATACCTTGTGACATATTGCAATATAATGAAAGAAAATTTAAAACTCTTATTAAAAGTACACTATGTAAACAAGGATATTACACATTAGAGGATTATATCCAAGATAAGAATGCTTGGAAACATGCTGGTCCTGCTCTATAGTACAATCTAGAGTCTAGACAAAATCAAACTGGTTCCTAAATTTATATTTTTTTAAATTATATGACATTGATTTTTACAAACTGTGACTACAACTCACACACTTCTTAAAATTCTAGGAAAATCATCTAGTTTTACAATATTTGTAAATAATTTGTAAGTATGTGGGCACCATATACCTACCTATCACATAATTGATTTACCTGTAATTGCTTTATTTTTAATTCTTTTTACTTTTTGTGGTGGACTAATTTTATTCTAGGTGCATCGCCTTCACATATAATAATTATATTATGTATACAAAACCTTGTGAAACATTTTTTTTAAAGAGTAACGGTGGAGTTTCTTGCCCTGGATTCTTCTCCATACGAACACTACCTTTTGGAAGGGGCGACTAGAACCAATTCAATTTTACTGTAAGTTTTGACGTTCAAAAGTGCCTTTAATGTGCCTATTTGAAATAAATGATTTGACTTTGAAGAAAAATGTAGGTAGGTATTAGTTCGACATAACAGAAGTTGTAGGTACAAAAATCATAGGTACAAAAATCATGACAAATACGGTTATTATTATTAATTTACTATTTTCTTCTTTTATTAATTTTCTATTTTTTTTGGAAGGTAAAATACTATACATTTTACATCAACACTAAATTCAAATAGAGGCATTAAATTATATTATATTCTTAATAGCGTGAGATTCGTCCGACGAGGGCGTTGATGGCGAAACGTTTTCGTCGTTTTGGTGAAGATGCTTGCGAGCTTGCTTGTATTGTTGCCGATTACGATATAATTTTGCTTCGTCTGTGCACTTTATTGTAATACTGTTTCTGTAATAACAACAAAAAAAAACAATTAGAAATTATTGGGAAATTGTTACCCTAAAACGGCGAATGTACATTATACTAGCTTCCGCCCGCGGGGTATGTCGACAAAAATTATCCTATGTCCTTCCCCGGGATGCAATCTATCTCTCTGCCAAATTTTATCGAAATCCGTTCAGTGGTTTAGGCGTGAAAAGGTAACATACAGACTGACAGACAGACAGAGTTACTTTCGAATTTATAATATTAGATTGATACTAGTATGACGTGATATTAGTATGGATTGTTTTCAGTTCCGGTAGGTAGGTAGATGTCACTTATGAAAGAGAAGTGATTGGAAAGAAAAAAGGAAGTACCATGATAAGTTTCAAGCAAAAATAATTACCTCACCAAATTCCTTGGGACGCCACATTTTGTTGAAACTGTCTTCACAATATCATCAACAATTTGGGGATCTAAAATTTTCTTTGGGGGTCTGTTTAAAAACGCTGGAGACTGCTTGCCCGTTAGAGAGTGCGTCGCCAATACTCTAAAATAAAATAAATTGTTATTTATTTATTTATTAAAATCTCCCTACCACTATCATTACAGGTGTATACAATGCGTGCCACGAAAGATGAGACTTGACACACCACGTGGTTTGACTTGCGCAGTAGACGATTTTAGGTATCTTTAGCGGTATGAGGTCTGAGTGCGGGATGGGACCGGACGTCATAGGGGCGGGGCGGTATAGAGGAGGCGGGGTCAAGTCTCATCTTTCGTGGCGCGCATTGTACCTAATGCGATAGCGTGGTCACAGTTAAGTCTTTTAAAATAACTTATTACTATTTGTTATGGAATTGGATATTTAATTACCTTCGGGGGAAGATCGCCTGCAGCAATTGCCTAGTAGCGGAAGTATACGAGTTCCAATCCATGTCATTTAGTAGTCTTGCAGGCACTTTAGCGTTGCCATTCCCAATCGGTACCTGATAGAACATGGTGATTAGTTTAGTTAATACTTACCTTTCGTATCAAAATAACAACGTTAGCATTCGACCAAGTGTAAGATAATTTTTTAAGGGGCTTACATGGCCTACAGCCTACAGCACGGCCACTGTCGGAATGCATAGAAAAGAAAGAGAAGCGTTGTAACTGAAAATGCATGTATGCAAGAAACTAAATCAATTTGTATTTGCTCTTAAACGTTTATGATGTACCGCGAGTGAAGCTGTTGCACTTACTGCCTACCATGGGTATGTATGGGGCTCAGATATGGGCTGCTACTCTGGGGGAACTCGACGAATATTAATGATGCCTTCCTAGTACATAAAAAAATGCCTAAGAGCAATCTGCGGTATCAGTCCTTTAACATCCTGCAAACCCCGTTGTAAACATTTTTAAATTGTAACCTTAACAGGTCTTTTCATAATGCAAGCTGGTGTATTTGTCAAAGAGCACTCTACATTTTTTATAACATGCGACTTACATTCAAAATATACCCGTCGAGACCCAACACGGCTAAGAATTCCTTCACATCAAAGCACATTATGTCATAAGAATAGCTTTATCACAGCAATTAAAATTTTCAACAATATTCCAAAAGAAATAAGGGAACTCTCTCTAAAACGCTTTAAATCAAAACTACACAAATGGCTTATTGGTAATTATTTTTATAGTGTAAAAGAATTTTTTGATAAAAAAGTAGCAGATAAATATAAGATATGATACTGAGATTTAATTATATTACTTTATACCTATGCTTATTATTCTTATGTGTTCAAATAGATACGAAACCCATTAGGGTTTCATACCAATGTCATTAAAAATGTTTTAATTTTAACAAATTAATGTGTTAAATTTGTTTTGTTTAAATATTTCTATGCATGCCAGTCCATGGCGAAACATGCAAAATTATTTATAAGACCTTAATGTCCCATGTTTTAAAGCAAATAAATATATTGTATTCTAGCATATAATCCAATAACAAGTAAACAAAATCAGAAAAAAATATGATGAAGAATATCATGAATTTTCCTGATTTTGTTTACTGTAGTAGATCATATACTTTGCATTTAGGTGCTGTAATTCCCTTAGTTATTGTGACTGGAAATGCAAAATGGAAAACAGCGTCAGTGCACTGTAATCTTTTGTTAAATGATTATTAACCAACAAGAGCAAGTTAAAGTGAGTCTTAAAGTCACTACACAACATCGACATTTTTATGGAATCATCTATAGACTGTCTAAGAATACTGGAAAGTGCAATGCAAAATAAAAAAATAATAATTACCAGATCAACATCATTCACAATCTCGATATTATTCGTAGTTTGTGCAGACATCCTGCGAACTCGGAGCGCGTTAGGGTTGCCTTTATCTTCCATTTTGACATTCGAACTATTCACTTGTTGCTCCCTACAATTATCTTCTATTACTTCTTCTACACCCATTTCCTCAACAAATTCCGTTGTTATCAAGTTATCTTTTTGCACGTATTCGGTATTATTTGGTTCTATCCATGAGTCACCTACATTCTGTTCGATATAAGAAACTTCGTCATTATGCTCCGATTCTGACATCAAGGTTGTACAGTTCGAGTTCAAATTTGCTTGGGATATCAAAGATAGGAATCTACTATATAGATTTTTGAGGACTGCTTCCATTTCTTCTATTTTAGATGCAGGTGGAGTTAGAAATGCTTCCTCTGTCTGTGTTGCTTGGTCAAAACATAATCTTATATTCTCCTGAGCGCTGCTGCTAGGGAGTGGCGTGCTACTGATGATAGATCGCCGTCTTGAAGTATTTGCTTTCAAAGAACCACGCACTTGTTTGTCGATTGATTCCTTACGATTATACTGAGGGGTATATTTTGGTGTAGAGTTGCTGAAGTTGCGAGTCTTGTTACGTTCAGCATTAATGTTAGGCTGAAAACATTTTTAACTTATTAATTGAAAAGTAAAAGATCTAATAGAAACGGGGCAATGGTTGTTAAGAACAAGAATCAAAACGTACCTCAGAATCGGTGTCGCTATCGCTATCATTTTGTGCAACCACCACGTGATTCAAATGGCTATGACTGCCAGATTGTTGTTGTGCGTTAAACTGAAAATGTATAACATTATCATCTTTAAGAAAATATACCAAATAATGTTACGATGATTAGACATTTTTGTCTATCCAAACTTTAAACATCTGCAGACTGTTGTTTTTTTTCTACCTGCGGCTTTACTATGTATGTGTCACTAACACCGGAAAACACCACGTTAAAAACCATAAAAATACGAACGAACAAAAAAGGCTTCGGGGATGTTAAGTCAGGCGGGATATCTATCTAGTCTTTGTTTTGAAATTTGTGTGTTGGGAAATACATTGTCACCTGCAGATTTGGAAATACCATTTGTTGCCTTATTCTTGTAATTTTTTGTTGTTGGTGAATAAATACATCCGTCTTCAATCTACCTAATTTAACGATCACGAATACTTTCATGAAGAGTGGAATGGCAATAATTCGCAGCCACATGATCAGCATAGTATTACATACATGGTTATGTGATGATCATCATAACTATGGTAAACGGGGTTTCTACTTACCGAGTTCTCAGATTTCATTTCCTTTATAGTCCGCATACAAAGCTGCAGGACATTCTTAACCTGCTTATCCTGACGCTCCAGGATATCTCTCTGTTCCTTGACATATCTTTTGCTCTCTGTAATTTAAAAAAATCTTCTTTTTACATACAGTCGGGAACCAAGCATGATCATTGTAGGGTTGGAGGGAATTCACACGTTAAGAACATATTATAATTAGACAACTTCAACCTTATGACTATTGGCATAGAGGTGAATTTGACTTTGAATTGTGCAACTGGCAGACTAGACAAAACTCGTAACAACTGAATTAAGGCTTTATGTCTATCCGTATAATGTACGAAATTGGATGGATCAGCAAAAATTACCGTTACGATATTCATCAAAGAAAATATTCACTTCACGGTCACAAAACTCAAAACTTAAGGACACTGTTGGAAACTGAGTATGAACTTAGATGAATAAATAAAAGCAACAATGACTAAAACATACCTGATATCCGCAAAATCTTTGCTCGGCGAGGATTTTCATGTTTAATACGCATGAAAATCAAATTCCCAGGATACAGGTCGGTTTCATCGTACGCCAAGGTGTCCACGTTCACCACGCCATAAGAAGGGAAAACATCACTCTCATCCACCCACTCAACGAGTAGCCAAACCCTTGAAGCCATAGCACACAGATTGACCGTACTTCACGATGTTCAAAATGCAACTGAACCACCCTGAGTCTATTGCCCACACCACTCAGGTAAAAAATCACGACAATACAAAGCGTAGATTTGCCCTAACGTTCGTAGACCCTACCCAATGTGCAAGCAAAAAAAATGCTAAACGAATGAAAAGAAACTTTCATTAGACAAGCGACATCGTCAATGGTGTTAATTCTCCAGTTTAACCGTTAGTTCGAATCCGAAATTAATTTTCAGTTATTTAATTTTTTTTTCAATTTCATCAAATTTTCAGTTTGATTTTGTATTCTAATAAAAGTAAGGCTGTCATACGTCCGGGTTTCCCCGGATTTGTCCTAGCTTGGATGGCGTCCAGGAAGCGTGCGGGCGGGGTTTCCGGGTAAAACCCGGTCGCTTTCTGACGCCACCCTAGACGCCACCCTTAACTTCGATGTCATATTCGCTCCGATGTACCCTACCCATTTCCCTGGCGATCCCAACCAGCTTTTAGCGTTGCTCAAGAATGTAAACCTCCTTTGCAATCTCTCTTTGCAATCGATTGAGATGTTACACGAGCTTAACTCTGACCACCGCTCAGTTATGAATCTAGCCCCCTATTCTGGCCTGCGTGACCCCAACGTCAAACGTGCTCAGACCAAAGTGATAACCGACTGGAGGAAAGTAAGTGAAAGACTGAAATCCTCCACCTTGCCTCACTTGGACTCCATTCCTGACCACATAGTTTCAGTCGCAGACGGGTCGGGCGCGATCGACTCGTTTACAGAACACGTCAATCCGTATTGACGGATTGTTCACGGGAAGTTCGGGTGATGAAAGACCATCGCTGGAAACTACCGACTGACGTAAGTGTACTGATAAACGCGGCCATTCGTGCCTACGACTCCTTTATAAGGGTTTCCTTTTTAAATTACCATTTTGGTACGGAACCCTAAAAAGAGCTTCGTGGAAAGAAATTCACCGATGACGAAGAAGTAAAGTCTGCTATTTCTGCCTATTTTGAGGGCCTTAACAAAATATTTTTTCGAAGGTATAAACAAATTATTTAAAAGGTCTGAGAAGTGTATTACGGTTAACGGAGAATAATTATATTGAAAAGGAAAATTAATTTCATGTTTAATTTCACCTCCCTTTCTTTTCATTCCGCGAACTTTTTACTACGCACTACGTATATACTTAGGTATAATTAAAGAGATTGGGATGGGATTTGGATTGGATTGATTGGTATTTCAGCACAGACACAAAAAAAAACTGAAAAATCCTTCACCAAAGGGATTTGACACGATTAACTTAACAGTTAACTGTCCATTATGTATGATTCATAATGTTATCCTTTTATGGTTCTGCCGAAGTGGCCTTTTTAGGCCCCAAGGATTTATGATTCCAATAAGTGACATACCTGTTGGCATAGATGTTTCATCGGGAGGTAAGCAGTACAGACAGACACTAACATTTTTAAAATTACTATCATTGTTATTTCTATTTTACAACTACGGACCATTCGTTCAACAAATGTCTAAGCCGTCACAGGTAACTACCAAGCCCTGAATATAGTTGTAGACAATAAGTAATGAGTTCGGGAGAAATTTAAAAAGATTAGCTTTTACTGGGTACCGGGGTGGAGCTTAGCCAGCGTGTTCTTTTATTTTATGACTCATTGAACCAACAAGCTACATAAATAGGATAGAGCGTTAAAATATAAAATATGTCACGTTATTTACAGTGGATACAAAAGTTTGAAAAATGTTCGCGCCAAGCAAGCGCGACCATACATATAATCTCTTTAATTATTTTTTAATAAAATGCTACATTTGGATATCCTATAAAAATAAAGTAAGAATTTTATTCGAATGCCTCAATTTTCAAATAAGATATTTTATTTATAATTAGTTCGGTAGATGCCACTAACTCCGCCATTGGAACCGGTGCCAGTCTCAAGCCTGGAAGAAGGAGATGGTGTTAAATTGTTATTTATATATTGTGAATGCATCTAAATAAAAAAATTATTTAGCTCAGTAGGTACACCTTGTTTTTAAGATTCCGTAGTCAACTAAGAACCCTTATAGTTTCGCCATGTCTGTCTGTCCGTCTGTCCGTCCTCGCTTAATCTCTGTGACCGTTAGCACTAGAAAGCTGAAATTTGGTACCAATATGTATATCAATCACGCCGACAAAGTGGTAAAATAAAAATTGGAAAAAAATGTTTTATTAGGGTAGCCCCCCTATATGTAAAGTGGGAAATGATTTTTTTTATTTCAACCCTAACGTGTGATATATTGTTGGAAAGGTATTTAAAAATGAATAGGGGTTTGCTAAAATCATTTTTTGATAATGCCAATAATTTCGGAAATAATCGCTTCAAAAGTAAAAAAAATGTGTGTCCCCCCCTCTAACTTTTGAACCATAAAATTAGAAAATATGAAAAAAATCTGAAAAGTAGAACTTTATAAATAAGGACTTTCTAGGAAAATCATTTTGAACTTGATGGAAACAACAGTTTTTGTACAAAAAAGACAAAAAGTTGTACAAAATAATTTCCGGACAAAGTTTGTAGTATAATCGTATATGCAAGCATTTTTTTTAACTTCGTTTACATATTTTATTATGCTGAACGTATCTTTTTTAAGTTGGGTTACCACTATGTTCGCGCTCCAGCAGCGCTCCGCGCTCCTTTAACTGCACCAATGGATACGTCGCGACACTTCTACATGCGCTCCCCTTTGACACACAGCGCTCCCCTTTGTGTTCGCGCTAAAAACCGTCACGAGTCTGAGCGCCTGCCGCGGAGCGTGCAATGTTGCACGCTCCGTGTTTGCGCACGTACCCACTACCGGGAACAGTTGCAGGAGCGCGGAGCGCTGCTGGAGCGCGAACATAATGGATACCCACTTTTAAACTCATAAGTGGGAACACTTACGGGGAAACTACGGAACCCTACATTGAGCGTGGCCCGACACGCTCTTGGCCGGTTTTAATTTCTCCAAAACGTAGATAATAGAAAACTTTGACTTATGCCTACTGAGGCGAAATTATGAAGAATCATTGCATTGAAGATAAATCGTATAATTTTTTGGTAACTCAAGCAAGGGGAGTGGAAAACAAATGTATGAAGTCTGGGCCCACCCTTCAATAGTAACATGGTAGGAGAAGGTTACATATGGCTGGTTTACTTTTTTTTTTTTTTTTTTTTTTTTTCTTTTTATTTATTTAGGGACATTTATGATCGCAATGCGTATGTCAGTCCCATCGTAACCTAAATAATACTCATTTCTCATATCTGGGCCATGAACCTAAACAGACTCGCCGCATCATCACTATTTGGTTGAGCCAGGATTTTGTGGAATGTGCCTACTTCAAGTCTGTTCAACCTCAAGACCCTAAACAAATCCTTTCTACTAGACTCGGTCCGAACACAGTCCATCAATAAGTGGTGTAAGTCTTCAACAACTCCGCACTCCACACAGTTAGGCGAGTTCGTTTTTCTCATCATGAACGCAAACTTATTACATGGAATGTGTCCAGATCTGAGTCTATGAGCCGTAACAACTAATTTTCGACTTAAATTACTATTTACAAACCAGGGTACACGAAAAGGCTGACTCTGCATGGTTTTATACCAAATCCCTTTGTCTAAAGAACGCTTGTCAAAATATTCATTCCAGTCATCATAACACTTTTTTTTATATTTAGGTAAAACCTCTGAATGATCCAAAATTATATTAGTTTCTTTTCCATTTTTAGCTGCATATTTTGCCAGCATGTCAGCCCTTTCATTGCCCTGTACTCCAATATGCGATGGAACCCATTGCAATCTCAATGTAACACCTTTATGCATTAATTCATCTATCTTAGATAGAATAACATAAGCTATCGATACACCTCTGAGGCCAGAGGCGCATCGAGCTAAATGTTGTAAGGAACTTTTGCTGTCTGTGCAAATAACAATATTTTTATGTTGACTACTGGTACAGAATGTAAGTGCTTCAGAGATTGCAATAAGCTCCAACGTCATTATGGACGCTTTCTTATCTATTTTAAAGCAATTACTTTGACAATTTATTGGTTCACTAGGCACATAAAAGGCTGCTCCACGACCTTCAATACTCTTCGACCCATCTGTAAATATACTAAGCCATTTATTGTACTTCAAATGCAACTCTCTAATAACTTCAAATTTTAATAAATCACTATTATAGCTTTGTTTTGATAATTTCACTACATCTAAGTCCCATATAATTACTTCTTGAATATTAATGTTGGTCATCCATGTCCTCAGAGTAAACATCAGCAAGGGATGTGATGATGCTATATGATCTACTTTCACTTCATTATATAAAGAAATCAGTAGAGGAATCTTTTTATTTCTCCAATAACTATTCTGTTGAAGATCGTGAAGCTCCTCTAACAAATTATTGGTAATATTATTTTCTATCGACTTAGATTTTAAACAGAACTTATAACCTAAATATTTTCTCCGTAAATACAGCGGAACTACACAGAGCTCACTTTCCATAACGTGGATAGGTGTAGTCTTGATAAAACCTCCTATTATTCTCAAAGCCTGGTTTTGAATTTTATTTAGTTTATCTAGGTGACACTTTGCACTCACATCATATAGAAAGCTGCTGTAGTCTATGCGACTTCTGATCAAGGCTATGTAAATATGTCTCAAATGTTTAGGGTGCAGGCCCCATGCAGTGCCAGCCAGGACTTTGAGTAAATTTAGACTCCTTTGTACTTTTTCGGCTATCATATTGATGTGTTTACTCCAACGCAATGACCTATCTAACCACACTTCCAAATACTTGTAATTATCTACTAACAATAAACTATGTCCATTTATGTTTAAATCTATTTCTAATTTTCTGAACCCCCTAGTGAAAATACATACTTTAGATTTAGTTGCCGATAATTCCAGACCCATATCATCTAAAATATTACAAAATGTATTTAATGCTACTTGAAATTCATGTTCACTTTGACTAAGATTTCTAGAAGAACAATACAAAACAAAATCATCCGCGTATTGACACATACCCACATTTTTTATCTTATGGAAACAACTCATTGTGACCACATTAAAAAGAAGGGGAGAAATTGGGTCTCCTTGTGCCAAACCTCTATCAGTGTACCTTATAAAATAATTATGCTGATCAGTCTCATCTTTCATCAAAAGGTGTCTTTCACTTAGGAAACTCCATAGATATTGACATATTTTTTGCCCAACTCCTATTTCATCTAGAGTATTAACTAGTACATCTACTAATACATTATTATATGCGTTTGAAATATCTAAGAAACAAGCTATAGTTGGAATCTTAAGCGAAAATCCTACATAAATCTGGCTTACTAATTTAACCAGACAATCCTGACATGACTGCCCTCTTCTAAATCCGGACGTGTACGGAGATAACAATTTATTTTTCTCTATGTACCATTCAAGTCGTTTCGTCAACATTGAGTGGAAAATTTTACATACACAAGATATTAAGGAAATTGGCCGTAGTTTAAGACTATTATTAGGGCCGTTTTTAGGAATAGGCGTCACCAGTATGTCGCGCCATTGGATTGGAATATCTCCCGTACTAAGGATTTTATTATATAATTTTAATAGGTACAGCTGACTAACAGGTGAAAGATGAAAGATAAGTGAATATGTTATACCATCGTTGCCAGGTGCTGTGTCTTTTCTCTTAAAGCAATGAGTCATTTCTTGTATAGTGAAACTGTTATCTAATTCTGTATTATTTGATTTAAAACTGTGATAGGGCTGTCGACACGTATAATCGGGAGCAAGATTGCAAAGTAGTTCAAGTTTTTGTTCATTGGAAACATATGATCGTGAAGAATGAATTCCCTTAACCCAGCCCATACGTTTCCACATATCGGAGCTAGATGTTTGTTCATCAATGCTGCTACAATATGTTTGCCAATCATTTGTTCTAGACTGCTGTATGGCCGTTTTCGCAGTTTCTGTTATTCGTTCAAGGACGGTTAGATTATCGGGTGTAGGGTTGCTTCTAAAATTTTTCAAGGCCAGTCTTCGTTGTGCAACTAAATGAGAAAGCTTTGGATTCCAATAAGGCTTAGGTCGAAATCCGTTACTTGGTTTATCGCATACCTTTATCAGAGGTATGAACTGATCTGCGGCTTTCTCCATCTGCTTAATAAAGTGGTCATACATGGATTGTACAGTGACAGTTTCAACAGGTTGGAGTAAATAATTCTCTAAACACTTAGTATACTCTAACCATTTTGCTAACTTTAAATTCCGTTTTTTGGTATTATAAACAGAGTGTGCTTTACTACTGTATTTATATGCGATCTTAACACACAAATGATCGCTCCCTAAACACTCATTCATAACATTCCAATTAAATAAATGCGACAAATCGGTAGAAACAAATGTCACATCGGGAGAACTTCGTTGTATAATACTATCGACAGAACTAATTCTTGTTACGCTACCGTCATTAAGAGAAATGAAGCCATTATCTAACGCAGAGTCATAGATTTGTATACCTCTCGCATCAGCCTTACACGACCAAGTAGCGTGATGGCCGTTAAAATCTCCTGCTACAATACATTTGCTGGGAACTAATGAGAATACTTGTTCCCAATCGGATACACTTGTACGTACCGATGACGGACAGTATATCAGTACGATATTTTTAATTTGGTTACAGTTCAAAAGTTTAATTGACATTATTTCTATTCCCGAATTATTAATATTGACAAAATTTGGTTGTACTTTAATCGATTTATGTGAAATTATAGCTATTCCTCCGTATCCGTCGATCCTGTCATTTCTAAAGATATTATAGCCACTTATGTTTATATGCGATTCCGGTTGTAACCATGTTTCGGATATTAAAGCAATGTGTATTTTATCTTGTTGCAATAGGAGTTCTAATTCATTACGTTTAGGTCGCAAGCTTCGTGCATTCCACTGTATTATATTGAGTGAAACCATATTATTAGATTTATTAGCCATTATTAAACATAGACACAAATTTTTTCCATAGATCATCTCCACTCAGAACATTAAAAAACCACTGACCACATATTTCTATAAACAAGTTAGCTAGTTGTTTACATTTGGCGAACCAATTACCCTCAGATAAACATATGTACTTCTCTGATTCTTTTATAAATAGTGTACATACTAAAAGTTTTTTTTAATTCCTCAGAACTTGGGTTCGTTTCTTTATCCAGATTTGCGGTTTGTATCCGACTATTGCAACTTTCTTCCGGGTTTCTTGCTTGTTGGCGTGGATGTCGTGTTGTCGTGTTTACCTCTTGAGTCACTCCTTCCCGTTGCTTATTTTGAAGTACCCTCTTTTTTTGAATATGTTTCTGTTGATCTTCTACCTCCATCTGATTTACTTCTCTTTCATTATGTACGAGAGCCTCTGTGACAAGTACATTCCGGTACGATGTCTCATGCCTATCTTGCGCTGACTCATGTCGCGAGTTGACATCCGATTGTTGAGTGCCCTCTTGTATATAATTGTGGTGCCTTTCATCGTTTAATTTCTGTGTTTTTTTGTTTTCCAAATATAGTTCAAGTCC
Organism: Luperina testacea; assembly: GCA_927399505.1. Lineage (NCBI taxonomy): Eukaryota > Metazoa > Arthropoda > Insecta > Lepidoptera > Noctuidae > Luperina > Luperina testacea. Next base: position 6,430,064 of record OV656774.1, read on the forward strand.
CTTCCGATAATTACAGCTATTCTCCATCATAATGAGTCTTATTTCCTTTTCTTTTAAGAAAACGGGACATTTTTTGAATAATGCCATATGTGGTCCTTTACAATTTACACAAATGTATTTATCGGTCTCACAGTTTGGGTGATCATTACCACCTTTCGGACATACTGGTTTCTTAATTGGACACGACTTTGACAGATGACCAAATCTCCAACATACTGAACATTGGGACACTGGGAAAGTGTAAGGTTCCACTTTAAATCTACAGCCGTAACCATATACGTACGGTGGTAAAATGTTGCCCTTAAAGCAAATTCTGATTGTTTCAGAAGCTACCCATTCTCCATTATCAGATTGTCTTTTTAGTCTTCTTACTGATATGACTTCGTACTCACATGTAACGTTCTCTAAAATTTCTTTCTCTTCCATTTCTAAATCCACTTGTTTAAGGATGCCGTAACAAAGGTTAGCCTCGTCAGTCATTTGTACTCTGTATCCTAGATCCGTCAGCTTGTCACAACTTAGTAACTTCGATGCATCTTCTTTATTATTGAAGTAAATTAAGACCTTAAACGCATTTTTATATACGATTCTCGATACATTTTCAATATTTTGTGAACGTAAAAGTTTTGCCATCCCAAATTGTTTTGGTAATATTTCTTTTCCTGTGACTGATACGATTACCTTAGACTTTCTGGCCTCATCGTTATTCTCATTTCTTTTGTCACTAGTTGAATTTTTTCGATTAGCCTTTTTATGTCCCCTTCTTACTGTCACAAATCCGTCTTCTTCTATTATCTCTTCGTCATCCTGTCTACCTCTCTTCTCTGCAAGTCGTTGCTCCCTTTCATTTCTCTTATTCGTCTCCTCAGTTAAAGTTGTGTCAAGTTGTTGTACGCCCTTTTCATTCGTGCTCCTCTCATTAGTCGAAATACTATTAAGTTGTTGTTCACATTCAATTATTGGTTCCTCCTCCATTATTTCACCGCCACTAGAGGCAAAATTATCATCAAATTCATCCATTTTTAATTATCACACTGAACATTGTAATGTAAATATTATAATTATGTATATATGTTTGAAAACAACGCGATAGTAAAATGCGGTCCAAGCGTACGTGCATGCGCCTTGACTGCTCACGCGTCACTGCGTCGCGTTTACTTTTTGGGAGTAGGTAGTCACAACACAAAAACCTCATTATCTGTTTGAGAAGTTAAGTTGGAGACAGAGTAAATACGAACCACGTTTTTCTACCAAACCTAGAAATAAAAATCTAGAAATTTATTTATCCCGATTGCTTGAGCTGTACGGGAAGTGTACAGCTCAAGCAATCGGGATAAATAAATTTCTAGATTTTTATTTTGGTAAGTAATTTAGAAAAAAACGGTCGGTTTTTCCTTTTTATATTTTTGCACTATTCTAAGAAAATCTCCTTCAACAACAAACTAAGCTTCTCGGTATCTTATTTTTTGTGTTCGGAATCTTAGTAGCATTTCTCCATGGGCTTCAATATCTTTTAAAGTAATATTGGCTAACTCCTCTCTGCGGAAACTCCAATAACGCCAAAAATCAGAGCAACCTACAAAAAAAGGCATTTTATTAATATTTTTTAAAATAATGTATTGACTGTATTTTGCGATTTCGTAAACTGAATAGTTACTAAAGAAAAATATAAGTACCTACTTATTAATAAATTACCTTTGTGGCTAAATGAAAAATGAAAAACTATTTGCTTTTTTCTCTTCTCTCCACGCAAGAAATTTGTATGACGTATGTAGATATGTAGCGACTTTTTGATTTTTCCGGTAAAATGTTCTCCGAAGCATTTTGTGCAATTATACTGAGTTCCGGTGGTGTTAATTCAAAAAAACTAGGGTCGAAATTACTCATTTTGTGCAACAAACAACTAAAACTCACAAAGAAAAGGAAGAAAATTTTTGAAAAATGGCGCCAACCGTAGAATATAAGCAGAGATTTTTTTCTTCACCTATTCTGGTAGGCAAAAGGAACTATCTTAACAGCCAAGTCTTCAGTAGAATTTTTTTATTGATATGAAATGAAAATGAAATTTAATGAGATGAAATGAAATGAAACCTAACCTAACACATTCAATCAAATCATTAAATCTGATATTGAAACAAATTAGTAGGTAGCTTCTTTTTAGAAATATACGTATTTGCATGAATCATAAAAACTTCTATGAATTTTTTTAGTAAAAACGTCATGGTTGGTTTTTCTTTTTAATAGAAATTATTTTGATAGTTGGGAAAGAGAACGCACGAGTTCGGGAAAGGTAAAAAAAAGCGCGAGTATGTAATAGCCCACATCCCGAACGCTATACGTCCCTGCAATACGCCACTTTTTGAGCAACTGTATTAAAATATACTATTACGTATCGTTGTATCGTAGCATTAGCATGTAGTGCAGCGTTACCTCTCCGCTTAACCCCTTACTGCATAGCGTGACATATCGGGCATCAAGGGTTTTTGTCACCTCATTTAAATTTGGTACATTATTTTTTCTTCATGCAACTCTTAAATCAAAAACCGGTAATATGCTTTGACGTTTGTGAAGAAAAATGGTGTCCAGCACTAGTAGAATAAAATTAACTGACGTAAATGTCTAACGGTCGATAAGAGGTAAGTGGACTCAGGTTTCGGGGTATTTTTTGCATGGATTTTCACGATATATAGCTACGATAATTATTTTTCATACAATAGGCATCTACTATAAGGCAAATAGGCAAAAAAAACTAGATTCGCATGCATGATTGCAAATATTTTTGTTGCTGAAGTTAGTACCCATAAATGGGATAGTATGCAGTCGTAGGAAAAACTGTTTGGCAGATATGGGATTGTATGCAGAATGACAACAAAAATGATAAAATCATATTTGGGATAGTATGCGATTGTGTCAATTTTAAGAAAAATTATTTGCTTATCATTTGAAGAAGTGGGTACAATATGTTTTTGGTTTCCATGGTTTGATTAGGCTTGCTTGCTTGTTTATTTTGCACCTTACGCTGCTTTTTTCCCAACAGTTTGTGAACAACAATTGAACAATGCCGAAACGGAAACAAGTAAATGTAGTCAACATTCCAGGTGGTAGTGAAGACCAAAAGGTTTCTGATGAAGATACGGAATGGAGAAACAATCGAGGACCGGACCCGTTATATATGACCGAGTCCGATGAAGATGGTGATGTAGATTCAGAGTCCGAATTGAAGGATGATCGCTGATCATCCTTCAACAAGTCGACAGGGGACGGGAGGTACAGGCTTACTTCTAAGAAGAAGACATACAAATGGGAAACTGGTCAGCGGCAATATAGCGAAGACAATATTATAGGCAAATATCCCCTAGAAGCGTACCTTTCTAGGGGATATTAGCCTATAATAACCCTATATATTATATTATTGATGTCATTGCAATAAATTATTGGTTGATTAGAGACGTTTGAACCAAGACTCGTATATGCCACTCTTGGATTTTAAATTATTGGTGGCAGAAGTGCTGACCATGAAAGGCTCCCGTATTTATACACCAACCACTAGAGGCAGGCCATCCTTTTCTATTGAGCCACAACACTAGACTAGATTTATGTAAAGGTTCCTAATTAAAACCCAAGTTCCTAATATTCTGTAAAAATAAATCATAACATAAATAAATGAGCGTTTTTCTAATTTAATTCCATCTCTCTCTACTCGTATGCCATCTATCCCCAGCATAAATGCTAGCAATCTTGCTATAACCCGTATACTTTCTCATTTTGATCATACATTTTTATTTCGCGCCAGCTATTTCTGCATACAATGACATATTTGGCAAACTTGATAATAAACCTAGAACTGCATTCAATGCCATATTTGGCATTGATAGTTTTTTTAAAATATTTTCAAAAATATTAAGGATAGATTTTTTTTACTATTTTTTATAGTCTTTTTTGACTTCATACTACGCCATAATTATTTTTCATCCAATTAAAAAAATCCATGCAGTAAGGGGTTAAAACTTTTTTTTTTTTTCAAATTATTCGGAATTCGCATTTTTGACATGACTGCAAGAATATTTTGTTAGTTAGTTTACAGAGTACATTTAGATATGTATTTGTACCATTGATTTGTACATATTTTATAAGTTATAATTTTATATAAATTAATTTATATAAAATTATTCGAAACACAATGATATTTATTTAATATTAATCGCCTATTTGAGGTCAATTAAAAGTTATTATCTGTTGTACACTTGTGCAACTACATCCGAGATCCGACCTGTCAAGTCAAGTCAAACTACTAAAATAAAAATTGTGTTAGTGTTGGAATGGAAGGTTGTCGCAGTTGTTTTGATACGAATTATGCAATAAAATTGCGATAGTTGTGTGTGATATTATTGCGACACATCGCAAACAATGTCTCACGATACGGATCTTATAATATCGGTGCCGCGTTCTCGTATCAACGAATTTTATTGCAAATATTATAATTTAGTTGAAACATTTTACTGTGTCACTCTGTCTGAGAGTAAATTGTGTCTCGCGAATGAAAAACCTGATTATGTGTATTTCAACATCACGTTCAACTTGAATCCAGCAGATGGGAGTTTTAATCCAAAGGAATTAGCAGGAAGGATACAGGTAAATACCACCAAGTAGTTTCACAAATGTCAACTAGTATTGTTCTTGAAAGAAATGTAAATGTAACAAAGGATCTATTGAATAATTAAGTTGTACCGTCATCATCGTTTTTAGTACATAATACATCCTATTAGGATCTAGTTGAAAGCAAGATTTTATTATTACCTCTAGCAGAGTGACTTCTGTTATAAGCAGTGATCGGACTAGGTAGATTGATTTTTGGTACTTGTATCACAAATGCCCACAGAAAGAATAACATGGATAAGCCGTTTTCCCGGAAAGTAATTCCGGTATTTCCGGAAATTACATTTATATTTTATTTATTTATTATATTTATATTATTATTATTTCATGCTGTATTTTTGTTTCTGCTGCATGTATTGTATAGTTATTAAATTGTAAATCCGTAATTGGCTGTAAGACTAGCTTATATATCTTAAGATAAAATTTCAGAGCTGTGCATTTTGTGATTAATAAATAAATAATTTCCGGATCTAATTAAATATTGTTATTGTTGGTAGTGATATTATTACTACTCAATTCTAAAATAAATAAAAAAAATAAAGGAAGATATTAAAACTAAATTAATTTATTATTTATCTGTTTTCACGTAACGTTTTCACAACACAGTAAACAAAGAAGCGCACTTTACGAACCGAAGTCGTCATGTCGTCAGTGGGCGTACGCATTGCTTCGATAACCGGTTAGTGCACCACCCATGATCCTTTGTTCTGGTTGGTCGTTGGGTTGTGTCAAATCGTGAATGTGTGCCGTAAAAAAAAAATGAAGAATAAGATATAGCTCATTTTAATACAACTCCAACCTAAGTTCCGGTTTTTTTTTAATAATCAACCAATTCCGAATTTCCGGAGGAATGTCCATATTAATATATACGTTTCGGATCAATGACCCCAATTCAATCTACCTACTCCGATCACTGGTTATAAGAGTAAAAATAATTTTGTATAAGAGACTAGTGAACATCTTCATTAATATTTATTTAAATATTTAGATGTCACATTTACGTAAACTACCTCCAAATTCAATGAATAAGTTAATTTCCTAGGAACTTCCCAATGTGTATACATTTGTGTACAAGTGTGAATTTGTAAATTAGATAAATGAAATTTAAATTTATTTATTTTGGGACAACTAGATCCGCCGGTTAGTATACAAAAATTAAGTTTATGGAAATATTATTTATATTGAACTAATGAGTTTTCAAATTATTATTATAATATTATTATATTTGTCATATTTTGTTGATATAATCTAGTGATAAAAGAAGAATTATTGTTTCTAATTAGTAATTTAACTAATTTTACTATCTGATATTGATATGCAGAAGTTTTATTACCTAGCCTACAACTGGAAAATATAAGGAATCTTATCTTTTCATTTCATTCTGAATAATTCTTTATACTGAGAAATCTTTTCTGTTCTAGTTCACACTTAGATAAGGGCTTATCAGAAATATGATAGTCTTACTTGAAAATCCTTCTATTTGAATATTTGTGTGTTTTGAAAAGCTTTATTTATTTTTATATTTTTTGAGATATTTTAACATATGCACTGCCAAGCATCATCAACCTAGTCACACATTTTTTCCTTGTATTTTTTTTTTGTTTTTATTGCTATATTTATGGTCAATACATGTTAAAATCTACCCTCTTCTTCTTCTCTTCGGGTTTTTTTAGAGTGTGTATCCTAAATGATACACTGGCCTACCAAACACTTTTGTTAGTTGTCAAATCTCTTAGGCCATGTGTATTCTTTATGATACACATCACAACCCATCTGGTAGGTACTCTGAGGACTACAATCATGATACACTTTGCTTTGAACACTAATAGCACAGTGTATCATTTTTGATACACACTGTAATAACAAAAATGATACTCTGGAGGTGAATGTGTTAAAGTAGCTACTTGTAATGTAATGACAAAAACAATTTAATAATTTAGTGAGTTTCTCTAAAAGGCCTATCTTTGAGTATTATAAATAAACCTATTTATACTGCCACTGCACATCACCAAATAACCACCTGCAATCAAGCAGCCAGTTTTCAGTCCAACCTATTGTAAAGGCTTTCATTTTAATTACATAATAACATCATAGTAATCTATCTATCTATTTAGATAAAAATTAAATGCTGTTCAATGGCAAGCGCATCACTGGAGAATGGCTGGACTGATTTGGTTATGTTTTATTTTAAAATGTTCGTAATAGTCCGAATTGGGTGTTTATGGAATGTTTAATTGGAAAAAAATCCCAGAAATTTTTGAATTTAGAGGATAACTGAATGTCCTTTTGTCTATGAAATTTGTATGATTTATTGAAAGGACATCATTCATTTCCACTCCAGATCCCCCTTTCCCCTGGCAATACCCCTGGGGGTAGGGTGGGACTGAACCATACCACCATAGCAGTGTTGGGATTTGAAAAATTGTAAAACAATATGAGTCCAAATACAAATTTATTATTATTTAACTTAATCTAAAAACACAAATATGCTTAATATACCTATGATCTCAATTTGTCTAATGCATGCCATATGGTGATTTCATTGTGCAATAACTGCATTTGGACTTCTCTAATAGAATCATCATTAATCATTTGTTCCATTCTATGTTTTTTATGAATAACCTTTGTTTTATGAATATTGTGTAAGACATTTAACAATCGCATCAAAGTTACTGTATTCTTATTTAGTAATTTGTTTAATTTTGAATGAAACAACTCTTAAAACATTGGTTGTCCAATTTCTTCACAGTAAACACTGAATACATCAGGAATATGTACTTTTAGCCAAAAATTTTCAATGTAGCTTATGAACTTGCCCATCCGCTTCAAGCTCTTGCTTTCTGTTTTTGTATAACCTAGTCCTAGTAATATTTTATCAGCAGGCAGAAGCGGTAAGGCTGCAGTAATGCCGCCTTACCACTTCTGCATACCACGATTCTCCTTTTAGGTCTTGTTTGAGTTATGTGGAACATCTGAGATTTAGCATTCTTCCAAATATTACGTACCCAGTGGTAATAGCATAACTTTATAGTGCAATTTGGAAAGACTATCAAAATGGCATTCATTGTTAAGTTTATTACTTACCTGTTATTTGCAGAAGTCCATTCCTATAAATCAATATACATAATGGAACAAGGGTGGCACATCTCTATGTTGGTATGGTTCAGTCCCACCCTACCCCCAGGGGTATGGTGGGACCGGAGTAATTCATTTCATACCCAAAAATCAAAGTGCTGGCTAGAAAAAAAAAGTACTACATATTACTTACTATACTTTTGATTGGAAATAACATCTTGAGCATTTTTTACTACTACAATGAAAGTCTACAAATAACCCCATGGCTGCTATTTGAGATTGAAAATGCCAAAAATTATATTTTTATAACAAGTGCTTTTACCATAATATTTAAAAAAAAAAACAAATCAAGATGTTAATTCCCATAAGAAAAATGTACTTTTTTTGGGTATAAAATGTTTGACAATTGAATGATGTCCTTTGGATTGGACAGTCTCTCTATGCAAATCTAGTCATATTTTAAAGGGTGGTCCATCTCTATGAACATATTAACAAAAAAGTAATAAAATTTAAAATTAGGAAAAGAAGGTAAACAACAGTAATTATCTAAACAATTTAAATTACATAATTGTAAAAAAATGTTGGTTGTGAACATTTTGGAGGAGAATTCAAATTCATTTACTTGTCCGAACATGGTCATATATTACATGGTCTTAAATTCATAAATGGTCTCATCACATTCTGCCACGTGGGGCGCGCAAATATCAGGTAGGTACACAAATAAAATTTTACAAATTAAAATAAAGATATTAAATTAATAATGATACTATTGAATAAATAATTACGAATTAATATTACAATTAAGGCATGTCAGTTAAATATTAGGTATCTAGGTTAATGTGTCAGAGTATTATTCAATGTCAAACTATCAAAGAGAGATTTCAAAATATAAAAAATTACAATTAAATTAGGATGGCAAAGTCATATCGTTCAAAAATTCGTTTAAGGTATAATAACACGTTTTACACAGCAACTCTTTAAGTTCCTTTTTTAAACCCATTTAAATTTAACTGTTTGATTTGCTTTGGGATTTTGTTAAAAACATGCGGGGCTATACAGAATATGCTCTTCCACATTAATGCTGTTTTAACTGTACGTCCGCGTAACATATCATTCCGCCTGTTACGTTTCATCTCGCCACCTCTGGCCGGCCTCGGCGGCGCCGTCCACCTTCAGGTATCCATTGTGTGGATCTGATAAGTTGGGAAACAGGTGTGAATTCAGCTTAACAAATAAGGCAGTTTTATATAAATACAAAGACGGCAGTGTTAAAATTTTGTATTTTTTTAAAAATGGTTTTCAACTGTCCGTTATTTGAAGTCCGAACATGGCTCTGATGGATCGCTTTTGCGCTTTAAAAGCTATTTCTCTATTTGTAGAGTTACCCCAGAATATAATACCATATCGTAGTACAGATGCTACAAGACCATGATAGGCTGTAACTAGTACATCTGTGTTAACTGTTGGGGCAAGTTTATACAGGCCATATGATGAACTACTAATTTTCTTACAAAGCGCTTCTATGTGATCCTTCCAATTAAGCTGCCTGTCAATTATCAAACCTAGAAATTTTGCACTATCTACATCGTGAATTTTGTTATTCTGGTATTGGACCTCCATTTTCGAACGTTACCGCATTATTAACGTCAGCTTCATATGATTCCGGTTCGTCACATGCTATTATTATCGTACTATCGTCAGCAAAGTGTTATTGGGAAGTCTATAGCTTTGGGAAGATCGTTAATATAAATTAGGAACAGTAGAGGACCCAATACACTGCCCTGTGGTACACCAAAGTACTACTACTACTGTGCGTTCTTTCGACAGGTATGTTACTTCTTCTTTAGTCTTAAAGTTTAAGTTTGTTACGGCGGTAAATTGTTTTCTTTTTGAAAGATAAGGCTTAATAAGTCCAGAACGTTACCTCTTATAACAACGTAATCAAAAGACTGTGTCATATCACAATACACAGCACAACAGACAGGTGTTTTATTATCAATATTAGTCATAATTTTATTTTTAAAAGTCATAAATAGCCATGTTTATTGTCATGTTCTTTCGGAAACCTTTTTGTTCGTTGCAGAGAATCTTTTGTTTTTCTAAGTATGTGTAAAGCTCATTATAAATATATTTCTCGCATATTTTGGAAAAATTTGGCAAAAGCGCTGTAGGTCTATAATTTTGCATTTGTTGCTTATTACCTTTTTTAAGTATGGGTTTCACTATGGAGACCTTGAGACGATCTGGAAAAACACCATGGCTGATACATAGACTAAAAATATCACTCAAATTAATGTTTAGCGATTAAGTCGGCAACATGTTTTATAGAATTTTAGTAGAAATTTCGTCGTACCCTACGCTATTAGTGTTTTTAATACATTTTATAATGGTAAATATTTGTATCGGTTGACATGGAGGCATGAACATTGATTTTTGTTTATTTGTGATGTACGCACTCGATCTATTGCCTGCTCCGGGTATTGGCACAATTTTTTCAATGAAATAATAGTTGAACTGTTCAGCAATTAATTGAGGTTTGTTAATCGTTTTATTTTTTTCATTTTCATTGTTTCATTAAAATAATTTAAATTGTTCAATTATATTAATATCGTGTTACTGTGAAGTTACGACGTCGTCTTAACTAGTGACGTAATAGTGCATTCTCTGTCTAAAGGTTATTTTTCCATTGTTTAGTTTGTTTTCAGGTTCCATGTTTTAATATGGAACCCTATTTTTCGACTTTTAACATTCATGAAAATGTTATAGTTATTACACACACACACACTTTATGTTGTTATTGTGTGTGATATAAGTACTTAATGTAATTTTATATTGACCCATTTTACCGTGTAACTTCAGTACTAAGACAGCAATTGAGTATTCTGAGCATATTTAAAAAAAAAAAATTCCTATAAATATACGTAATAGATAATACAGGTTTGGCTCAAAAAATGTAACAACAAGTGACAACACAATAGATTTGTTAATTTATTCACAATCAGTAATGGGACAAACAATGAATTAATCTTTTGATCTGCAAACTGCTTGACTTGTATCTTGAACATAACAAGGCAAACGGCAAAAAATAATATTTATCATTTTTGACTGTTGAGTTATGATTCAGACTTACATTTAGTAGGCCATCAAAATGTTACATACCTATTTCAATTCAATCCATACTAACATTATAAATTCGAAAGTAACTCTGTCTGTCTGTATGTTACCTTTTCACGCCTAAACCACTGAACGGATTTCGATAAAATTTAGCAGAGAGATAGATTGCTCCCCGGGGAAGGATAGTTTTTATCCCGATATTCCCACGGGATCGACATTTATGCAGGTGAAACCGCGGGGCGCTGCTAGTAAGAAATTATATTAAGAAAATAATATGCAGGGTAAAAAATATGTACATATATAAGTACAGGAAAAAAATACTGTAACATGGGATTTTTTTTATTATTCATAGGTACCTGCAGTGGAAAACATATTAATAAAAGGAGGAAAAAAATATAATACAAGTGAATTTTTGAGATGGGACTTCAGGGTAAAAACAAAGTATGATTAGTACTTTACCATTATGTTGATATGTGAAAAATGTAATCATTCAAAAATCGACATAATGGTTGGCCAGCACTCTAATTGCGTAAAACACACTCGCACAATCACAGTCTGAATAATTTTGAAGGATATTGCAAATTTTTCATAAGCTGAGAACATATGAAGCAATGTCATAATATTTTCGAACAATTTATTTGCCTAACAACGCTTACTGCCATGTATGATGTTGAACTGTCAAAATGAACACCATTTCTACCGTTAGTGTGTTACGCAATTACCCCGCAGGAACTGGATTCTCTAAATTGTGAAACATAAATTAGATATTAGTTAAATCAATCGCAGCTTAATGAAGTTCACTGCTTATATTATAGGCTGCTAGGCACCCTAACAGCTGTTTGCTAGAATGTTGTTTGGGACCTCGTTTCTTCGGGGCTGTCAAGAGTGTCAAGTAACCGCAAGGTTCTCATTCATCCTTATGCTTGGCAAAAGAAATTTAAAATAAATGACGTAATGTTAGGGGAGGCCTATGTCCAGTAGTGGACTGTGATAGGCTGAGTTGATTGATTTACATAAATATATGATGCATCTCCGGCATTCTCAAATTATTTAAAAAAATCTTTTCATGAAACACCTCTATCTAGAAGAAACCAATCCCATATGTAGAGCCTCCTAGACTAAAGGTGACAGTAAACTTCGATCGATTCTTAGAACACCTCCTAAAGACCCTGCCCTTCTTTTGACTCCTAAAGCTACAGTATACAACTGTAGGTTGTATAATATTTCATTGATAAAAATGGTGTTAGAAAGTTCAGGTCATATTATTTCCGGGTATAATCCGTCTCGTTGTCGTGTATGGATGCGACAAATCTAAAATAATATTGGTTGGTAGTGGCAGAGGTCAGCGGTGCGCGGTTTCTTTGGGGGCCGCCCGCCGGGTGCAGTGGGCGCACAACCCGGATCTCGCGCTGCCCCGCTTCCCCTTCACTCAGCGGGCTCGTGCGTGGAGGTGTGCATGCGCTTGCGCCACATGATACGCTAGTCAATAGTCTTGCCGCGAAGCACGCCGCGCTCGCACACGCGCGTGATGCCATGCGACGCGCGCACGCATTAATACAATATTATGTACGCGATCGACAACTCCCAGGTGAGCGCGACTCTCATATCCTCCGTTAGGACACCTGTTGCACCCGGCTAGCGCACCAGGCTTGTCCTGCGTTTACGGATCTTGTTTCCTCGCGAGTTTCACAGTGAGCCGCGACTTTGCGTACATCGCATTGTAATGATGTTCATTCACGATCGGCCGATATAACGATCCCGGAAGTAGAGCCGGTTCGTTAACGTCATGTAGGTATGCTAATTACTGTATACAGTGCTCAAACACAGACGAAATGCCTAGGATTACTTTTTGAGATGATTTGTTGTGCTTGTGGCGATTGAGAATTATTACTGACTTCTTATGGATTGTACGTCAGTGTTTGTTGCGAGAAAATTAAAATGTTTTGTTGATGATGCACATTAGCAAGGTGGATCTATTGAAGTGAACATAATTAGTGCGGGTAGCATGCCATCACGTAAATTATATGGTTGTGATAGTGGTCGTCCGTCATCAGACGCTGTGCAGCATCACGTTGCAATGTTGTTGTTTTTGTAACAGTTTGTGAAAGCAATGTTTAATTAATGTGCATGTCTTCATCTGTCGTCTGTACGAAGTGTCGCAGGTCCGGCACTGCTCGGATATCATGGCAAACTTTCACTTCGCCTCCGAGTGCACTGGTGATTTATATTCTTTCGTTATCTACGACGTTATCTGATCACGGATTTGAATTTAATAAGTGTGAGGACTTTTCTGAGAATTTTGGCTGTGCTTGACCCAACTCCATTGAGGTTTTTTGCTACTCTTTTTGTTCTAATCGGATGTTCAAAGTGTTTGTCTGTTGAATATCAGTTATCGACACTCGCTAGAGCATCGACATTTTCAGGATATCTTTGGTCTGTTTTCCTTTCTGATGGCTTTCCATAGATATCTACTATACGCGAAGGTTACGTTAAACACTCACGGATGTTTCGCAAGTAAACAAGCTGAATACAAAAGACGTCACTTTCATTTTATTTTAATACAATGTTAGCGATGTTTCTTGGGAATTAAAAAACTGAGACACGTGGGAAATAGGGAAACCCTAACAAAATTATAATCTTAAATATACAGTCAGCTTTAATTGACGATAATGAGTGAGAATTAAAGGACCATAAAAAAAAACAATTATTTTCCAAAGTATTTATCACCTGAGGTTCTTTGCCAAAGTCAAACAAGCAAACGATTTGATTGATAATAAAAAGAGTGGCGTGGCACAGGCAACCTTCTAATGTTTCTTGAAACGTATTAGTATCCGGTATGATTATGCTCTGATGTAATGAATGTCAATAGGTAGGCAGACTGAGCGAGCGAGTGAAACGATAGGGGCCCACTTGCGGTTTCTGATGACAGTGCTCGAATACGTGTAAAAACGGATTCGGTCGACATCCAACGAAATTATGTGACGTACCATAATGCTAATTTGTGGTCGGATTGCTTTTTAACTACGACATTAGAAGGCTTATTAAAATAAATCCAGATGAAATATTGACCAATATGTGTTTAACATTATAATTTCTGATTAATGAATTGCCTACCGTTTTTGTCAAATTAATTATAGCGATGCTTATTGGCTTTTGACATATTATCAAGTCGTGTAGTTGGAAAATTATTAGCATCCTCTTGCTCAAGGAAGTTTATTATTAACTAGATTACGGCTTTTACGTGCGCATTTTCTATTAATACTTGATGACGTTTGTGGATGAATGTCGCTAGCTGCGGCCTGCAGTCGTCAAATCGACTGTAGCCACCGCATCACTATTCTATGTGTAGACAGGCTGACTACATTTTATTTAGATTAGTGTACCTCTAGAATGTTGTTATGATCGGAATTTTAAAGCTTGAAAATTATATTCGAGAACTTGCCTTGCTCCACCGATAACTTCAAATCCTAACTGATCGGAATCGCGGAGGAGGTTTTCATTATAATGAATGTCAAAATTATCAACAGCCTTCGCCAAATTGTAACCGGTAAATGCCTTTCTCAAAAAAAACTGCCTCAGTTATATTTTACCCACGGCAGAAGACATCTGTGTCATGGTCTTAAATTGAGATCTTGAAATCTTCATGTTTGATTTCACACAAATATTCTTGTCCAAATGTTTTTGTTAAACCTTTAATTAATTCATAGTAACTCGGTCTTTAGTTAGACCTGATAAGATCTACTGACGTCATATTCCGTTTTCATCTAATCTTGTCATTATTGTTGTGAGCACAAGTCACAACATCTAACTACGTCACGAATTAATTGCAAGCTCGTGAATATCAATTACAAAAACAACTGGTTACTTATGACAGTTTTTTTTTCTATGTATTAAAATAATTTGTCGGAATATGTATTAATCAAGACTGACTTAATATTGACTTTTGTGCCACACGTGCTTTGCCTCACGTAGATTGTCTACTTACTGATGCTTTAAAGAGAGAGACAGTACTTTTGTTATGGCAACCGAATGATTGCGTTGAGTGCAATTTGTATGGTACGCGAGTGTGATGTGTTGATAAAGTATGTCGCGTGCCCGCATCCTGTTCGTCGCTGACGCCACGCCACATCGCACGAGGTGTCGTGCGCCGACGTCGTCCGAATGCTCCCACCCTATTGGCCGTTGTTATCTCTTCAACAAACCAACGATAGAATTTCTCCTCTACAAACGGGAACTAATTGTACTCACCCACCCAGCGTTAACTTATAGGCATACAGATAGGCCTTAAGGCGACTACATGGCCTAAAGCACGGTCTTTGTCGGACTGCATAGAAAAAAAGAAAAGCGCGTTGACACAACGCTTGTAATTTATTGCAAAATATGAAGCAATTATCTATATACAAAAAATCGATTGTTTGTACAAAAAAAAAATTAAAACACTAGTGCTTTAGTATGTTGCTTGTAGAATAAATCTCACAAAAAATCATAAAAGTTTTTAGAGGTATCTTCATGATTTTTCTATCGTATCATATTAGTTGTATTATGTTTTCAACACACTATCTACCTAGCATATATCCTGAAGAATATCATATATTTTTCTGATTTTGTTTACTGTAGTTGATCATAAACTTTTATAGTTTCTAAAACTTGCGTTTTTTGTGTTTAGGTCTTGTAAATTAATAACATGAGTAGCGTTTCTTGACAGGTAGGAATGACCTAACATTTCCTGGGAATATGAATCAGTAGCTTGGCCGTGTCAAGGGATTGTTTTCGGGAATCCAAAACATAGGTAGCATTCATAGTATAAAAGCGAAAGTATACATTGAGCTGGATATCTAATTACAGTTTTCTGATAATGAAGCCAGGAGTTCGCAAGTCTATTATTGTAACCGAACTCTAATCAATAGAAAGATAGCTGCCGTGCAAGTATCGTAAACAAATTTTAATAGCATCTGAATTTCTAAGATTGCGCAGTACGATAACCTTTGCGAATAAACGATATATAAAGACCTTCCTACGTAATTAGTAGTTCCTTGATTTGCGTCTAACCGAGATAAACGGTCTATACTGACGTCAATACTATCAATGGAGTCACTCTTGGGACGTCAATGTATAGGAAGAGTTAAGTTTTGCGAGCAAAGTTCGAAATGCGACGTGATAAGGTCCGAAAAACAAATAACCATATCAAGCCGATGCAGTACGGTAATGAGCTAAAATAAAAGGAGTATGAGCGAGGACACAAGCAGATAGATACACAAGTGACTTAATAAACTAAAACAGTTTGTGCAAAAATGTAACAGCTAGGTTACGAATGCTAATTGGAAAAAAGTCACAATCACGAGTAAACTGATTACGTCATTACTTTGGTTGGAGTCTATTACTTCACATTTCAATCTGGTCCTGAGTTGAATCAAGAATTCATGAAATTAGCATAGCGTTCTTTTTCTGAACAGCTTGTGCCTACTTTCTGTGCAAATAAAGAACTATTCTATTCTATCCTTTGTAGCTACTGGTCTAAATGAACCAAAAGCGGAAATTTTTTCAACGTTTGCAGTGATCTGATGCAATAAGGCCTTCTAAATCAATTATCTACAAATCTAAGAACACTAATGAATTGAATGATTCGGTTGATTTGCACGACCTCCATGGCTTAAGTGGGTCGCGAAGATTGTTTTATTGTTTCTTTTAGCGCCTTTGTTATTTGTTTATTATATGTATTATGGACTAGTTGGTGTTTTGCAAGAAGTCTAGCGTGTTTCCTTCCAGATTCTAAAAGTTGAAACTGAAAAAACGTAAACAAATAGTTCGTCCAACGTAAACGAGCGTGGCGAACGGCGGGATAATCCGATGGGTTTTTTGTTTTGTCTAAAATTGCTGCTACTATTACGAGGAAATGACTTAGACCTCTTTGCTATCAGCATTATAAACGTTTTAGGGCTGATTTTTCCAACGCCAGTTAACTTTATCGGAGGAATAATTTTGAATTTTTGACAGTTCTCCCATAAAAATCTGTCAGACGTCAATTTTATTCCACGAATAAAAATTATCGGTCGATTGAAAAATCAGCCCTTAGTTTATTAATTCTAGTTCACTTTTAGTTTATTCATTCGAGTTTCAACTGATGCTCTAACACCCATAGCTTCTCTTGAGGTCATTTTCGTAGTCATTCAACTGTACTGAGTCCAAGATAGCATAGTGTGTGAAAAGATTGAAGTAGATAACGCCTTATTAATAACTTGTTTGTTAAATGAGATACACAATCATCATAATGACCCCAAACACGTACATCGTACGATCCATTGACGTAACACGCACTATCGCAGAAAGCCTAAAGGACATTTATCATATCACAGACACAATTAAATTATTAATTGACTAAAGACGGTGCGGTGCATTGATAAAATTGTTTACCTACTTCATTTTGTCCAATTTTAACTTCATAGCGCCAGGTATAATATTGTAATGATCCAGATATCCAGAGAATGGGAAAATAGTCAAAAGATAATTTTTGGTAAAGACAAAACAATAAACAGTTTTATAACACCAAAACAAAACTACTACTGTGTTCTGATACACAAGGAGCCGATGCTGCTGATGATATTAAGACATAATAAAATAATTACAAACAAATGAATGAAGATACACCACCAATTTTCCAAAATATTCGCCTCATCATAATTCATAATCAACATAGTTCAATATCGTTCTCTAACCGCCAACTATAACTTGGCTTGATTTTTTTAGAAAGTCGCATCCGGCTGCGCGCTGTAGGCGGGGCGCTTCCGTACTATGCCCAGCCCGGATGTAGGCTCCCGAGACCTACTAAACTTTATCGTCTTGGTCTTACACGACTATACGTTTAGCTACCGATTTTCTAACAGGAACTTGCCAGTTGCCGTGCACTACAAAATTTTGCGGCGCGTTTTGTTTCTCTAATTTTCGTTTAGATTGTTGTTAGCTTTTGTTTCAATCAAGTTTGTTTAGTAGTTATTTAAGGAATAAGTTTTGGGAATTCTTTTTTTGCTAATACCTATAGTCCTATACCTACCTCAATATTGACATTCGTTGAATTAATTTTATCGTTATTATTTTTGGAAAAAATTGCTGTGTCAGCAAGGCTTGTGCGATTAATTAATAATTATCGTTCTTAGTAAAAGTAATGATCAGAGATAATATTGTTGCAATTACCTTATTATCCTGTTTGTTATTTTATCCACTTACATCAAACCAAAATCTAGATTTGTGTTTTAGTTTCTCAGCCAACTAGGTCTCGACGCGGATCTTGCGGGTATGACTAACCGCTATTTTGTACATTATTAAATAAATTTTCTAACTGTAAGCGTGTCCAGTGCGCGGTAGTACATGTCGGTGGTTTGTTTTTGAATTATTAATTTAGAATTATTTTTGTCAATTCGAGAATAATGTATTCCAACCGGTACGGCCGTCACGTCAGTTGCGCACACGCTAAAGGTCAATGATCATCTGTAGATCCGGCTTCGGCGCCCTCGTGACCCTGTGCCGAGTTGGTGTCGGTCGCGGTAATATCAAATTTGCTTATTGATTGATAATCATCACTCACACAGTCACACGCTCATTTAACATTTTGAATAAGCTTAGACATCGATGTCACGTAAACTTATTGAATTTGCAAATATTTAATGCCTCACTAGAGCTATTTGAAGGATGTTATACTTAATAGAAAGATCATACGTTATAACTGCGGGGATTCTATATTAGATCCGTTTAAAGATAACTGCTCACCTTGCAACGCTAAACTTAGAAAATTCTAACTGCATTCTCGTCATATCCGGCATAAATGCAAGTCATAGTCATATATGTGAAAGGATAGATTACAATCATTTGTTATTTTAAAGGTGACAGTTTAAAATCTGAATGCAAATTGATGTAGGTTTAAACTTTACACACGACGACGGACGTTCAAATCAAGTGAACTTATTATAGCTTTAATTAAAACTACAGGCAACAATAATACCATAATAAGTACTTATGACAAAAATTACAATAGATTTTAAATGAAGTAATTTGACGGTACCACGTCCAATTCATTGAAAAACGAACCGGCTGCTTCCAAAATTAGGCACAGCCTAGACTGTTCATCATTCCTCGTTTTTTGTTGAGCAAAAAAGTCAGTATCAATGTTAAATATTTCATTATTCTTTCAGAAATATGTGGAGTCATCAGTGGGATGGGCTGGCGAGAGAGGCGAGGATTCCAGCTATGACTCGGAGTGTGAAGACGAGAGTGCGCATCGTGCAGCCTCTAGAACCCCCTCCGACACTCTCGCCGCGGAGTTCGCAGAATATGTCACTCTTACACCACCACAACCCAACCAGGTAGGATCTCCACTGAGCATAGCATAAGCATTATCATCATCTGCCTAGCCTTTTCCCAACTATGTTGGGGTCGGCCGCGACAAGCGTAGCTTAACTTGATTGATGACCCGTAGGTACGGCTGTTATTACTTAGCCACTGCAAGGACACAGGCAAGCGCCAAGGCATAAGCGCCACTGCAAGGACACAGGCCTGCTTTCTGTTTGAGGGAGAGGATCGTAATCCACAATGCGGGCCCGGTGCGGGTCGGTGGATGCCACATGTCTTTACATTTTTGGTTTTAGGACATGTCGTGATGTCCGTTGGTTTCCTCACAATGTTTTCCTTTGCTGTTCTACTGAGCAATTCATTTATATGCACAACATGCCTGTGCAGTTGCAGTGGGTATTTGACAATACAGAGTACGTAACAGCTAACAACTGTTTCCTGTGTATCTCCCTTTGTTGATCTCGAGACACGATGAAAATTTTATTGTCTATGATTGTGGTGTACTAGAGGTTAAAAAGCCACTCGCAAAAATTAAAAATATAAATAATTAATTGGCTAATATATTATTATTATTATCTCTATAAAATTCTATACAGGGTGGCAGGGACAGCGACGCGCAACATGTTACCTACCATGGATTCAGTACAGGATTTTGGAGCAAACTATTAAAATTATTAGTCGGTTATTAAAAATAATTGCTGTTCCATCCGTTTTGACCGTGTACAGACGCCAGCAGCACATTGAGCTACTACAATGTGTCTAATTTCTTTAATAGATTTTCAACTTTATCCCTAGAAGCATAAGGTTCAATGTTGATTGGGAAAATTTGACAGTTTCGGGTAGCTTGATGTGCTGGCGTCTGTACATGGTCAAAACTGATGTAACTTTTGCATGAAACAGCAATTTTTTTTAGATAACCGAGGAAAAATTTCTACTCTAGGGTTCTAGTAGAATCATGTGCAGAATACAGTTTGCGCGTCGATATCCCTGACACTTTGTACACCTAGAGATGGACAGGGCTTCATCAACAGTGAAGAATCAGTCTGCGATGAATTGCCAATCTACATTTGTTAGTCAAAAAGATAAATGGAATACCAGCTTTGCAATCTACATTATTTTGATATTCTGGTTTATCAATTAATCATCATTATTTTTTGATTGACCGGGAAGGAAGTTTGAAGTATTTGATTTCTCTAAGTTTATTGACTCATCTCGCTTTTTGTTCTGCTTGTTGTACCTACTCCCGGATTTTCCCGTTGATGAAATAAGTTCTTTATCCAAAGTTCTGTATTCATTCTAGGCAAAGATCGAGTTTGCCATGAAGCTGGGTTACTCGGAGCGGTTGGCTCGGACGGCTATCCAGCGGTTGGGTCCCGACCCGCCTTGCAACGAGTTGTTGGCGGAGCTGATCAAGTTGGCTGCTAAACAACCGCCGAGAGCGTTGTCGCCTGCTCCACCGGCGGAACCTGACCCGCCGCCCGAACGCGCCCCTCTAAGACACATTGTTATAGATGGCAGTAATGTTGCTATGAGGTATGCACTTATAAGATTTTTTACCTTAACTAGTACTTGTAAAGTTTCACTTTTCGTGGCGTTTTGTCACGAGACTGGTGTATTTATGTGGTTATGAAGACTACTGATGAAGACTGCAAGTTAGTACAGTTACTTAATCTTAAATTTTAGACAAAAAAAATCCGTGCTTGACTCCTACAGAGCTTAGAAAGTGCTCTGAACATAATGAAGTTTTATTTCAGCAATCAAATAAATATATTGTAAATTATCATAAGTGAAAGATAAACAATTCATATTCAATATCATACGAGTTCCTAGATATCAATCACCCCGAGTTCCGGTTGATAACTCGTATTGTCACAATCTTATCATAATGGTACTGTATTATTAATATTGGTGTAATATTCTAACCTAATTATGTAAGTTCAAGTTGTGGCGCACTTTATACCTTATGCTCGATCTTTTGTCCACAGCCATGGCAACAAGGAGGTGTTCTCGTGTCGTGGCATCGAGATTTGCGTGGAATGGTTCCGCGCGCGCGGGCACCGCGAGATTACCGCTTTCGTGCCCAAGTGGCGCAAGGAGTCCTCGCGACCCAACAACCCCATCGCCGAACGCGACGCGCTGGAGCGGCTCGAGCGCGACCGCGTGCTCGTGTACACGCCCAGCCGGCTGCTGGGCGGCAAGCGCCTCGTGTGCTACGACGACCGGTACATCCTGCGCCTCGCCGCCGAGACCGACGGCATCGTCGTGTCCAACGACAACTACCGCGACCTCGCTGTCGAGAACCCCGACTTCAGGAAAGTAGTCGAGGAGCGCCTCCTCATGTACTCATTCGTGAACGACCGGTTCATGCCGCCCGATGACCCGCTCGGCCGCTCCGGGCCCACGCTGGACGCCTTCCTGCGCGCGCCTCCGACCCGGGCCGACCCGCCGCCCGCGTGTCCGTACGGCCGCAAGTGCACGTACGGTAACAAATGCAAGTTCCACCATCCGGAGCGTGCCGGCCGCCCGCACAAGTCCGTCGCGGAGAAGCTATCGGAGCGTGCGGCTGCCAACACACTGCGCCGCGACCTGCACACCGTGAGCCTGCCGCCCGGCGGCCGTCCTGCCGACGTCAAGCGCCAGCTGGCGCGCGCGCAATCCGCCGCGCCGCGCCTCGCCGACGCCACGCTCGCCACGCACTTCGACCGTGCGCAGGTAGCCGGCCCATCGCAGCCGCCACTGCCACCGCTGGTACCCGCCTGTCCGCCGCCTGACGTGAACACGCACCGCAAGCTGGCTCGCCAGCTGACGCTGAACCCGGCGTGCGACCCGCGCCTCCAGCCGCACACGATGGCGGCGCGGGTGGCCAGCGCGCCGGGCGCGGCGGGCGGCGCGGCGGGCGCGGCGGCGCTGCTGGCCCCGCTGCTGTCGCCGTGCGCGTCGGACGGCGCGCTGCAACACTGGGACGCGCGGCGCCGCATGCACTACCACCTGGCCGGCATCTTCCCGGAGCCGCAGGTGGCGCAGGCCATGGCGGCGTACCCGGAGGAGACGGACGCGCAGACCATGTGTGCCATCATCCTGGCGCGCTACCGGCCCAGCGAGGCGCGCGTGCCGCACTGAGCGGACCCGCGCTCTCCGCGTCTCACTGCCGGTTTTTGGCAAAAAACCGGACCAGTAGATCTCCGCTAGCTCTGACGATGATCGATCGAGTCGAGACAGAGTGCAGCTTAGGCGATGGTCGGGAAGAAATGTTTATGAAACACCCTGCAGCCGGCCCGCGGCGGACGAGTCGTGCGCGATGCTCGCACGTATCACTGATTAATAGGCATTTATATTTTGTACATATTCTATGATTTCTGTCATACGCTTCTGAGAAGCGTATGCTGATATTTAATAAACATTAAATAGTTTCTAGAATGTACAAATACATATTTTCATGTGTACAGTTAACTATGACTTGTTGCTTGACTAGTATGGCAATTTTTGCTTTCTTGTTTTCATTCCTGTATCTTCCAGTGAATAATTCACAATATTTACTTTTTGCGTGATCATAAAATTGTTACATGTAGTGACATGGAATTAAGACAATTAATTATTGATTTAAATAGCTAATTATGTGATCATATAAATCATTATTGGTACCATGTACCAATTTTATTTTTATACTAATATAGTTAAAATGTTATGATATTGAACATTAGTATAATATTGTTTACAAAATTAAAATTTGTTAAAGTTTATTTTGTATTTAAGTAAAAGTGTTTATCATGACTTGTTTTTTGTATGAATGTTTTGTAGATTAAATTGCACCATGGTTGTGGCTACATTCATTTATAACTCTCGAGGGAACTCTTCATGTTATTATTTAATGTCTTGATTTACTAAGTATGTTTAGATGTAAGCAATGACCAGCTATAATTGACTAACTTAGTCATTATTGTAGGTAAAACATTGACCAATCTGTTGTTTGATTTTTATTAAATTGAACTGTTAAAAACTTAAATGCAATGCATAAATTGAAAATGTAAGATACATATATCTACTCTCATGCAATACTTCATACAATGATAGTTGTTATATTTGTATAAATACATTTTATGAAGTATCACATGATATTATTAGGATAGTTAGTTTATCAAGTTTTACCTGGACGAATTTTGGAAACAAACTGAACCTTTTTGCTGCCATGCCATGGTTGATCATGGCAACATTTGACGAATGTAAAACAAATATATTATTTTATTAAATAAATAATTAAATTTATTTATTTTATGAAATAATATATTGACGAATTTCCAAATGATAATAATTGGCAGTGAAAAGTTTGAAAGGTAAAATTTGATAATAAGTAATAAGAAGTGTTACGGGATTGCTTCAGTTTATTTGCTTAACATTACAAAGACATCCCAAACATTTCTGATTGCTGTTCACATTCCTTGTGGAATGTTTAACATAATATTATGTCTATTGTGACATTATAGTAATAATATTTTTAAAATAAAGCATCTCTCTCATTAGAAAAATTGTTTATTTCTTTTTAACCCTGTCCGGATTGTTAGAAAACCTCTTTACTAACATTCTCATGAATTCCTTGCTTTTCTTTAGGTCAGGTTTGTCAGAAAATTCTATGAAGTCTTGACATATGAAATTTTTTGTTGGTTTTAATACAATATCTTGAGCACTTGGCACAAATACCCTACTTTTCTTATTGGTTCTATACAAAACTTTAAAAGCAGGTACATCACTAAGTTTTGCTACTTCTACTGTGTCCACATTCTCTTCAATATCCACTTTTTCAACTATACTGTCATTTGTTTTTTTGAGTTGATTGGTTAGTTTGGGTTTTGGGTGGTTGTTAGCCATATCAACTATTTCTTTCCTGACATCTAATAGGCTGTTACATTTTATTCCTAAGCAACTAGTTGGCAGGCCAAAATTGATTGCAGACACTTTTCTTAGGTCATTCATACAGAGTAGAGGTATGTCTTTAGTTGTGCACATTTCTAAAATAGGTTGCACTATCAGTCTTGGATTTACTTTAGCTTCAATAATGATTGCTGAACATTCTCCATTTTGTACAGCTTCACTGCATTCTCTTATACCAAGTATCAGTCCATCCACCTTTCTGGAAACAATTAAAGAATGAATAATTATCCAGATGTGGCAGAATAATGGGAATATCCAACTTTTATGACAAAAATAATATCGAAAGTAGGTATGTAGTTATATTTAATCAATAAAAAAAAAGTTAAAAACACAATATACAGGAAACAGCCCTTACTTTAACTTAGGTGGTTGCGGACGTTGTTCCTTAGGAATATTTTTCAAATCTTTCCAATGAGGTTTCTTGAATTGAGGTATGACAACTTTGTGTTTTTTCAAGGCTGATTCTAACCTCTTGCTCTCCTCTTCTGTTATTTCGGGCCTGTAAAGAATGCCTACTTAATTAATAAGGGCATTTTAATGTAATCTACTTGTAGTAATAGTTTCGTGACACTAACTTACCAAAACACTGGATCAGGCCGACATAAAACGTTTTTTATAGTTTTCTTCAGTTTACCCTTACTGATAGTGTTTTTCTTCTTTTGCAGAGTAGTAGCTGCCTTGGCTAGACTCATGGTTGACTTTTCATAAATAAATTGTAGAAAAACGAGCACAATATTTGGTAAACTAAAATCATAACCTAAAAATGTGATATTGTGTGACGTCAATGTTTTTTTTTTTTTTTTTTTTAAAGGCTAAGGTCTGAGACCATGCTGCCTAGTCATCAGTTAATATTTTTTTTTTTAGTCTAACATGACATTAGAATATGGGTGTACACATTCTAATGTATTAGGAGTATTTGGCAGCAAATGTATCGAATCAAGTTTCCCGGTAAACTTCGCTGAGGTAGCCAAAACTACAAAAAAATTCTCAGCTCCATTTTACCGGGATCGCGTCCGTTTCAATGATTCCACATATTGTCCAGTTGCGCAGACACTTGAGATATAAAACTACACCAATTTTACATCACAATATCCACTAGGAATCAATTTGCGAATAATTAAAACAGCCAACTAGACTTCACTCGAAGAAATCCCGCCAAAAACTATTGTGACGTCAATGTGAATTTGACATTTTTTTTTTTAAAGCTAATGTCTGAGACCATGCCGCCTAGTCATCAGTTAGCATTTTTCATGACATTAGAATATGGGTGTACACAATACACATTCTAATGTATTAGGAGTATTTGGCAGCAAATGTATCGAATTAAGTTTCCCGGTAAACTTCGCTGAGGTAGCCAAAACTACAATAAAATTCTCAGCTCCATTTTACCGGGATCGCGTCTGTTTCAATGATTGATTGATTACACATATTGTCCAGTTGCGCAGACACTTGAGATACAAAACTACACCAGTTTTACATCACAATATCCACTAGGAATCAATTTGCGAATAATTAAAACAGCCAAATAGACTTCACTCGAAGAAATCCCGCCAAAAACTCCTGGACATTTATTTTATTTGACACAGGGGGTACGTTCCGAGTTGCGCTGTAATCCATTAGAGCGTGCTTAAACCCGTACCTATCGAATTAGCGTGAGCGCGATAACGATGTCCCGTGAAACGTCATAGATGACGTCATGACATGCTCCACCTTGCGATAACGCCGACCATGCCGTAAAATAATATCACCGTAAGTGCTGTCGAAAATGACAGTTGCGCTGTTTTGTTCTGAATCGCATCATATCTTTAGGGGGAAGCGCTAAAATAGCCCGCGAAATTCAAATTTTCTTACGTGTTTTGCAAATTGACGGTCAGTATTAAGTCGTACGTCGATTAAAATATGATTCGCGGCCGTAACAAATATGTATTTACAGAATCATAATCATTAGAATCAGTAATACATACAACTTGTTAGGTTAGTATAATCCCACAGAATGACTATTTCATGAAATCTTAACAAATAAATGTGATTAAGTACAAACTTATTTGTAGTTGGTACATAAGTGTACTTGCTTAACTGCTTGCACTGTTATACGTATTTATTATTAAATATAAAATAACTCATCAATTCATCATCATCTGCCTAGCCTTTTCCCAACTAATTTGGGGTCGGCTTCCAGTCTAACCGGATGAAGCTGACTACCAGTTTTTTACATGAAGCGACTACCTAAATATAAAATAACAATGATTTCCAATTTTACTTTCAAAGACATATTATAAACTCAATACTTTTATTGCATTCCAAATGTAGGTATTCTAATTATACGTTTTGGGGACTGATTTTGGAGGAAGAACCTAATCAGAAAAAACGGGAAAAATATTCGAGGCACGATTCCCGTGATAAACTATTTACATACCTACAAATTTGTACGGAACCCTCGGTGCGCGAGTCTGACCCGCACCTGACCGGTTTTTTTTATGAGTAAGTATAGGTACTTACTGGCTGCTATAGGAAAATTTTACCTTTCTGTATGAGTCTCGGTAAGTTCAGTGTTAAAACGTAATTACGTCACGCAAATCCACGCGCGCTTGTAATCTATGAGGGTGGGCAGAGATCTAAGTAGGTGCCTACTACATATTATACAGGATCCCCTTAAAATAGATGGACAAATTTTAACACAGCGCTCAGACGTCTAACTAAAGATATCCAAGTAAAAAAAATCGGTTGTCTGTAAAGTCGGTTTACGGACGATAGTTTAAAACGTGACAACGTCATAACAAAACATTAATGAAATTGCCGAACGCGGAGGCCGATTCGGCAGCGTTCGACATCATCTGTCTCTCATCGCTCGTTCCGCGCTCTCGCTTGCACTTCAAGCCGCCATGGAACGCTACAACGCTACAGAGCAAGGCCGCGAGGTAACGCTACATGAGTCATGTTTTTTCGTGTGTGCTGCCAGCTTCATCGATTTATTAGACGTTGTCAAGTCAAAAAAAACACTGACTAAAGTGATTTTTAACCGACTAAAAAGAAGGTTCCCAATTCGGATGTTTATAATAGTAGATTATTAACCAAGGGGATAAAGCAGTGTCTTCTGTCGCGGGTGACGATTTAAATCGCGAGCGTAACGAAGGACTCGAGGTTTACTCCCGAGCGTAGCGAGGGTGTTAAGGCCAGGACTCTCGGAAATCTCGGAATCGACCTATTTTTGATTCAACATTAAACAATCAAATATTCTTTGTTTTAATCTGAAAAAAATATATGGCATAGTTTAACTAACATTCTTGATTATTCTACGGTTCAAAACACGATATTTACAACTTCACTCGATCATAAAAAATCGCAAACAAATCGAAAACAGCGAAGTTTTTAATCGTTTTTCAAGTCGTATTTGAAGTAGACTTAACTTTTACTCGCAAAAAATATATCAAAAAATAGGCAATGATGTATAGTAGAACATTCTACGGTTAATTTTTCTCAAAACTGATTTTTATTGTCTTAATAAGATATAATCTAAAAAGGCGGCCTGCGCGCTTCACTTCAGTAGCCCGCCGGGCGTTACCGAGGTAGGACCTGTGTCGCTTTTGCTGGCTCGCCGCGTTCCCGCTAATCGATCGAAATATTACGTTATATTATTGTTAATTTCCGTGTTTGTGTATTAGTTTCAAAAATCAGTCTGTAAATATTGTTTAGGTTCTAATTAATAATTAAACTAAATATTAGTTTGTTGTAATATAGTTGTAATATATAGTGATAATTAAGATTAAATTATGGGGAATAAAAACAGAAGAAAGAAAAAAAAATGTTCAGCATTGAACTGCAAAGCTTAAAAAAAAATAAGGTTAGTTTGATTATTATTTTTCTACGTATTTATAACTACCCACTTATAAGACGACGCGACAGAATAATATTGTAGTTGTATAGGTTCTCTTGCTTTCGTCACAGTACTAGCAGTAGCAGGTCGGTACCATTTTACAATTATCGTAATATCTGTAATAGATTTGCAACTTTACTACAACGGAATAAGGTTTATATTCAATTGCAAAATTTGAGTTTTTTGAGTTTTAGTGTCTAGTTTTGTGATTGTATAGGTAAAATATTATATTTTTTTGAAGTGAAAACTTCTTTAGCATCATTGTGATTTGAAAATTTTATGAAACGAAAAAGCTACAGTAAAAAGAGACATAAGATTTAACGTGGGAGAAAATGAGATAGGAAGCCATTATAGTGTTTTTGTTTTTTATTATTAAATTTTAAATTAAATTAAATATTTGTTTATTTATGGCAACTAGGCCATAAATGACATCCCATTTAATCCTATGCTAGTAATTTGTGATGATGATGGTGATGGCGATGGCGTTGGCGATGGTGATGGTGATGGCGATGGTGATGGCGATGGTGATGGCGATGGTGGTGGCTATGGTGATGGTGATAGCGATGGTGATGGCGATGGCGATGATGGTGATGGCGATGTCGATGGTTTTGGCAATGGTGATGGCGATGGTGATGGCGATGGCGATGGCGATGGCGATGATGATGATGATGATGGTGATGGTGGTGGCGATGGCGATGGCGATGGTGATGGCGATGGTTATGGCGATGGTGATGGCGATGGCGATGATGATGATGATGATGGTGATGGCGATGGAGATGGTGAGGGCGATGGTGATGGCGATGGCGATGGTGATGGCGATGGTGATGGCGATGGCGATGGTGATGGTGATGGTGATGGATGGATGGATGGATGTTCTTTAGCATCGTTGTGATTTGAAAGTTTATGAAACGAAAAAGCGACAGTAAAAAGAGACATGATGTAAATTCATAAGATTTAACGTGGGAGAAAATGAGATAGGAAGCATTATAGTGTTTTTGAAGGTTTCACTTCTACCACGTGTGAATTGCACACATGCTGTTTTTTTTATTTAAAAATATGAAATTCGTTGTGAATGAAATAGGAAGAGTTCAATAAAAATACGTATTGTGGTGTTTTTGATTAGTAGATTTAATTAAAAAAACTTATTGACGAATTCAAGCAACCAAAAAACTGTTTTACAAAAAAAACAACCGACTCAGAAAAAAAAACACTAAGTACAACGTGAAGAATATATTTTCATTTTTTGACACCGACTTTCGAAACTAAAGTTATTTTTCACTTTGTAGTGTTTTTTTTTTGGAAGTCGGTTTTTTTTTTTGTAAAAAAGTTTTTATTTTTCACTGTTTAGTTGTACTTACCTACCCAGAACAAATTCTTATATCACTACTTGCTATGTGAATATCAGTAACAAAGCTATTGAACACATCTGCCTTACCCTTTGAAGGGTACAGGCGTGATGTTATGTTATGTGATTGTGATTACATATGCTATAGCAGCAATCGCGGTTGATTTGCTGGCATTTATTGAAGAGTTCCATTGTTTGTCTCCGAAAGTCATCATCAGATCTTTACAAAAATAAAAAAACAGCATGTGTGCAATTCACACGTGGTAGAAGTGAAACCTTCAAAAACACTGATAATGCTTCCTATCTCATTTTCTCCCACGTTAAATCTTATGAATTTACATGTCTCTTTTTACTGTCGCTTTTTCGTTTCATAAACTTTCAAATCACAACGATGCTAAAGAACATCCATCCATCCATCCATCCATCCATCCATCCATCCATCTATCACCATCACCATCGCCATCACCATTGCCATCGCCATCGCCATCACCATCGCCTTCACCATCGCCATCACCATCATCAACATCGCCATCACCATCGCCATCACCATCGCATCACCATCACCATCGCCACCACCATCACCATCACCATCGCCATCACCATCGCTATCGCCATCGCCATCACCATCGCCATCGCCATCACCATCGCCTTCACCATCGCCATCGCCATTACCATCACCATCATCAACATCGCCATCACCATCGCCATCATCATCGCCATCACCATCGCATCACCATCATCTTCATCGCCATCACCATCGCCATCGCCATTACCATCGCCATCATCATCATCGCCATCGCCATCACCATCGCCATCACCATCACCATCGCCATCACCATCGCCATCGCCATCACCATCATCCTCATCTTCATCATCACCACAAATTAGTAGCATAGGATTAAATGTGATGTCATTTGTAATAATAAAAAACAAAAACACTGTATAATGCTTCCTGTCTCATTTTCTCCCACGTTAAATCTCATGTTTCTTTTACTGTTGCTTTTTCGTTTCATAAAATTTTCAAATCACAACGATGCTAAAGAAGTTTCACTTCAAAAAAAAAATTGCAATTCTGTCTATTTACGATGGAGTTATGCCCAAACATACATAAAAAAAATAGAAATATCCGAATTGAGAACCTCCGCCTTTTTTGAAGTCGGTTAAAAATATAATATTTACAATCACAAAACTAGAAAGACACTAAAGTAGGATGATGAAATTAAAATATTGTAGACGAGCAGCCCTATATTTCAAGAATAGGGCCGATTCACAATACTATTAGGTACTTATAAAAATAACCGGGAAAGGGGTCAGCGAGTTCATTCGAACTGCGCTTTCGCGGCATTTGCCACGCGAGGACGGAGGTAACGCTAAATGCCTACTACGCTCGAAGATCCTGGCCTTAAGAACTTAAATCACGAGCGAAGCGAGGGATTTAAGATGAGTCCTGAGTGTAGCGAGGGATTTAAGTTCACCCAAGACTAAGACAGCTTTATCACCGAGGAAAATACTCTACTTTTCGTACCATTTGCGAAAAAATTAACACAATAATAATATGAGATAAGCATAATTAAAAACAATGACAAATTAAAAGTAAAAATAAACTTAACGTTTTTGTATTTGAAGAAAACAAAAACGCGGCAAATTCCTAGACTAATATTTTTTTGTCGGAAAAGAAAAGGCATCAAGCTCATACGGCCTCGTCGGTTTTCGTAATTTTATTTAATAATCATAACTGCATAATAAATGCGTATTCCTTTTTCAAAAATATGTATAATGCTTTATATGTATACAAACTCAATGGTGTAAACACAGATGTAGGTCAGTATAAATTTGGGTAAGTACATATTCCAAATTTAAATCACATTCTCCCCCTAGAGGATGAATGAAATTCAGTACAATTTTCTTTCCCTGTTTTAACAGATTAAAAATGACTATTGTTACGTTCGCTTTTTGGGGCATAGAATGTCACTTTTTTGAGCAAGTGGTACGAAAATATTTTTTATTTATTCGGGCATAACTCCCTCATATATAGACGGATTACAAGATTTTTTTTGTTCGAAAGAGGTTTATTCCGAAATGGTCCCATTTAAATTTCTTAAAGATTTGATGATGAGTTTCGGAGATAGACAACGAAACTCTTCAATAAATGCCAGCAAATCAACCGCGATTGCTGCTATAGCATAAGTATGCATTCTTTACGCAATCACACAACATAACATCACGCCTGTACCCTTTATAGGGGTAGGCAGATGTGTTCAATAGCTTCTTGTCACTGATATTCACATAGCAAGTAGTGTTATATGAATTGGTTTGGGGTAGGTAGGTGTACAACTAAAAAGTGAAAAATAAAAACTTAAAAAAAAACGGCTTCCAAAAAAAATACTACAAAGTGAAAAATAACTTTATTTCGAAAGTCGGTGTCAAAAAACGAAAATACAGAACCAACGACACCGACTTCCGATAAAATCCTAATTGAAGTTATTTTTCACATTGTAGTGTTTTTTTTTTGGAAGTCGGTTTTTTTTAGTAAAAACATTTTTTTTGACCTAAAATAATAAATTAAATAAATTAGTCTATTTTCGTTAGCTGATTATTTTTCTTGTAAGTATCTATGCGTTTTTCTTATATATTTTTTTACCATCGTTCTTATTTTGGTGGTCTGAATGATTTCTAAAAGTTTTTCCATCAATTTTAATGGGTCCTTGTATATTATTCATCTTTTACTATATTATCCATCTTTTACTGCTGACTCTTTTGTAGTTATTTGCTTACTGAATAGGTAAAAATAGAATGATAATAAATACTTCTAATTAGAAATCCATTAAAATAAAACTTGAAAACAAAAATTGAAGAATATTCAAGGTCCCATAACATTCCACTGCTTTTTGCCTACTCCATCAACTGGCCCTTCCATAACAAGGAAAACAATGGAATGGTCATTCAATTGTCTTACAAACTTTTATGGCTATCGGCAAGACAACTGGGAAAACACAAAAGAAAACAAATCTCCGCTTAGAAACTTACTAGGAAGTACGTTGCAAAAAAGGATGCGTTTTTTGTTCGCCCCGGGGCCGTTGGCGAAAACCATTGTTCATTTCGTAGGGCGGGGGAAGTAATAACTGCAGTATGAAGGGTGCGTTGTAATGAAACTTTTACCTGAGGGACCGGTGCAATGCGATCAACGATGATCTAGTCATATAGCACAGCTCGAAGTGTTCGCATGTTTTAGTGATGTCTTCTTCAAGGCAGAGTGATGGTTGTAACTGGTTGCTTGTGGAATGGAAGAGTGGCGGTCGTAATGTGGTGTACATACGGTCGGTGGTGAGCCCGCTGAATAAGGAGCTGAGGGCAGGCGATGTGATGATGGTGAACCGGCGCGGGGAGCAGGAAATGGCGACGTTGGTTGCGCGCGCGCGTGAGTAATTGATTTTTAAATTTTTGCTGCCTTTGCACAGGTAATCCGTAACGGTTTCTATGAAGTATTAGTGAAATAGGTACCTAGGCTGTCGAGCTTGAAGTAATGCACGTAAATAAGAATGATCTGATTTAAATCTTACTTTGGGTGCCAGAGTTCATCGAAATCACTCTATCCCTTAGTTGTAACGCTGCAGTGTTTAAATAAGTGTTTTTGTACAATACAACTGTAGTTAATATTTTTTATTTATTCTTGAATAATGTACCTAAGCAGAATTTTCTAGAGTCATACATAAGATACCAACAAGAGTTTGATAGAAATTAGATTAAAAATGTAAGTAACGTATTTATATTCTGAGTTGAATAAATAAATACGAGTTTATTGTTCTTACAGTAAATAGATTAGTGGGTATAGGTAAAGTAGATATTTATCATAGCAGATGAAATAAGAAATACTTACCAATATTTTGTTGGACTTCCAAAATGGCATGCAAAACTGAATCTTATTTTGAATACAGTTAAATACAGACGCCAGTACATCAAGCTACTACAATCTGTCAAAGGAGATCGGACGGGGTGGCCCAAGTGGCGTCTGAGCATGACGCTTATTTTGTTTGTTAATGAACTGTTTATTAACTACAAAAAAAATTAACCTGGAAGGAAAAATTTATAGTGTATATTAAAATACTCATATATCGAGCTAGTTTCAACTATTTATTCAATTAAATCTATTTCTTTTAACTTAATAATTATGTTTGACAAAATACTCTGTTTTTACCCGACTGCGCCAGAAGGAAGGTTATGTTTTTCGAGTGTATGTATGTATAGTATTTCTTTGGCACGCTCTGTAGCCTAAACGGCTTGATCGATTTCAGCTTGATAGGTGCCGTTAGATTCATCTTAATTGTGAGAGACACTGGGTACCTATATCAAAATTGAAAAAAAAATGGCCGATTTTTGGCGCCATATTATATCTTTAAAAAATTTTATTTCTCAAAACCTGTTTAAACAGAGTGGGGTATTAAAATAAAGGGCTTTAAAAAGTGATTCCAAAAATATATACAAATTATATACTTAAAAGTAATTCGAAGTGACAAATCGTAAAAAACACGTACTAAGAGCTGGAAATAAAAAAAAGTAATAAAAAGCCCGGTAAAGCCCTACTGCGGTAAAAAACTCAAGTAAAAAAAAAACTGAAAGCTAAAAACAAAAACAACAAGAGTATATGTAGAGGAACGAACTACTGTGCTGCGCCCGCCTTGTTCTTCTCTCCTTTCCTACCAAATCGCGCAGCGACGGCCATAACATTTTTGTCTCTTTTCTAATGTTAACGCAAAAATACCACGCACCTGAGACATCATAAGTGTTAGGCAACTTCAAACATACCATATCGGGTTAAAATAAACAGATTTAATTGATAAATAGTTAAAAATAACCCGATAAATTAAGATTATGTAATATACGCAGTAACATTTTTCTCCCAGGATAGATTTTTTTTACCCATACAAAAAAAGTAAGCTTAGTTAGTGAACTTTCAAATGAAATAAGCGTAATGCTCAGACGCCACTTGGGCCAGAGCCCATACAAAAATGTCCGATCTCCTTTTTTGAATAGATTTTCAACTTTATAGCTAAAGCACAAGGTTCAAAGTTGATTGGGAAAATTTGTCAGTTTCGGGTAGCTTGATGTGCTGGCGTCTGTACATCCAACTTTGCAAAAACAAAATTGCAAATTCGTAATGCAACGTTTTTTGACACAGATTCGATTCAGTCAGGGAATTTGTAAAGGATCGTTTTTTCAAGCGTACGTACAGTCAAGCGCACATGTGATAACAATTTGACATTGACAGTGCCTTTATGTCGTACCAGTAAGTGCGATTTTCGTAGTGCAAGTGTCACCAACCACTTTTGTGCGTTTGACTGTACCTTTTTTTAGTTGGCTATAGGCATTGGCGTGGCTAGGGATTTTGTCTAGTCGAAAAAAAAAATAGCTCAAATATGGACTGGAAATTAGCCAGACTCATGTATCGAATGGTGATCATACCGTGCATGATGCATGGTCTGAAAGTATCGGCACTTACTAAAGCTAACAGATCAAGACTCAGAAGATATGAGCGAGTTATCATGAGAGACTTGATTAACCACTCTAGCAATGAACCAAGACAAAAGAAAATGCATGAAACCTTAGACGGAAAAACAGTAACCAAACGCATCAAAAACCACAAGGTGTGCTACGTCGCACATATCTACAGGCGCCACAAAACTACACCAGCTGTATGCAGCAATGCAGTACAAGGTCAAATCCAAGATGGTCGGCCGACCTATTTACACATGGACTTGAAGTACTTCGACAAGGGAATCAACTTTTGGATGGATACAGCGGAAGATAGAAGTAAGATCAAGATCGCTGCCAGTGAGATTTATAAAAAAACCGGAAACGGATAGTAGCGAAACTTCCGACGAAGACATAGAAAACAGCAATATCGAGAAAGCAGTAGAACCCCGCCAAAAGGCGCACCGATGAAGCTCGACCTGAACCAACCTGGCGGCAAGGTCGTTAAAAGATGCATGCATAGATAATAATTAACCATCTCTCCACTAGTCCAAGTCTTACTCTAGGATGCATATCCGGCAGGCTCTTAAATTATTCTCTCTTATTAGCTCACTCTATATTATTAGCTCTTCGGACCCTATAGCCATGGGCAAATAAGTTTACTGAATCTAATTTTGGACTGGACTAACGCGAAATATCGCTAGCTCACAAAAATCAATCAGAATAGTTTGGTCAACCATAATGGCAGTATTAATTCATGTTTCTTCATGCCAC
The DNA here is from genome assembly GCA_927399505.1 of Luperina testacea. Classification (NCBI taxonomy): domain Eukaryota; kingdom Metazoa; phylum Arthropoda; class Insecta; order Lepidoptera; family Noctuidae; genus Luperina; species Luperina testacea. The sequence goes on from OV656774.1 coordinate 6,465,637, forward strand.
AGGAGAACGTGACTTGCTGGACTCGATGGTAAAGCAACCAGAGGGGGACGAGGAAGCAGGTCCCAGCATGAAGCACGAAGAGGAAGCTGAGGACTTCTCCTCGAGCGAATCGTCTTGGGTGCCTAGCGATGATGGCACACATTCTGGAGATTCTGCAAAGGTAGGTTTTAAATGTAAATGCCGTGACTTCAAAATATGCATTTTAGGTAATTATTTCAGGTGCAGCGATTTAAGTCTTGCAGTTCGTACTTTCTGGCTAATGGTCTCACGAAAGAAGGCTGCAACTTACCTACTTGAATTTGCATTTATATAATTTTATTTTCTTCCTTTTCTTTAATAGCACTGCTAATGGGGTACCAACTATTGGCTATTTTAACATGTGTGATTTGTAAGTGCGCGCGAAAGGCATCTGTTTACAAGTTGAGCTCATTTAGGATATTGATTAGGGTAGGTAGGAGACATACTAAGATATTTTTAAATTACAGGTAAAGAACAAGGAACTGTGCAAACGTAAATATTACAATAGAAGGTCAAGTAAAAAGATCATCACTCCTTCGCACAGAGCAACTCCAGTTATACCAAAAAGTATGCAGGAATCGAATATTAAAACAATGATAAACCGCAAAAGAGCACACAACGACAGTCTAGATCTGTCCAGGAACATTTCTATTAACAAATCTGTACCAGATTCGACTAGAAAGAATAATCTAAAAATCGGTAAAGGCAATCAAAATGTGACAATAAATGTACGTGAGCTTATAAATATAAAGAACAGTTTTAAAATATTGTTCGAAAAGCTCGAGGATATGAAGCGGCCAGGATCTTCGACATTCAACCAAAGTTCGAAGGAACATGTTCCGATGCCGGTAAAGGCCAAGGTTGATATGAGCCATACTCCTTACAACCAGTCTGTTGAAGAAGATGAAGAACACAGTGAGAATGAGGAATTCAATCGTTCAGATGATACTGTTTTAATTACCAATAAGTATAATGTTGTTGTAAAGAAAGACCAGAAAAAAGGGACGGACAATGGTGAATGGGTATGTATCTTTCTTTGTATTTGAGTGTTTTACAAGCTTGGGACGTTTATTAGATAAACCGTTAGTTTGTAACAAAAGACGTAAAACATTTTATAAAAGTTGAATGAGAATATTAGGGCCAACGAGCGAAGTTTTGAAGAAACAAATAAATAATTTTATGGTTGTAGTATTTCCGACATGTTGTTTTAACTTTCGGTGAGAATGTGTCTGTACTGTACCAACAGACGATTTTATTTTTATTGTCTTTATTAATAATGTTTGTACAAATCGTGTAAGAAATGAAGATGATGATGCTGATTTCAGGTGCCAATTGGCAGTGGAAAGACTCTAGTACATAGAGACCAATTCAAGAGGGTTAATTGGAAATCGTACACCATTGCTACAAGAACGTTACTCCTTACTGTGTTTCCAAGAAGGTAACTTTTGTTTTTAACAAATTTTATTTTTTCTAAAAATTCTATTTTTAAGGAAGAATCCACTAAAATTACCAACAGGAAAAGAAAAGAACTTTTAGATATAAAGAAAAAAATATTATAATTTGAAACTAGAATACCTTTGTATCTACAAAACCCATTGACCGACCTAAAAAAAACAGTGTTTCTGTTTAACTAAGATTTATTTTTAAAACAGTGCTGACTTCGTATCCCACGTAAAATGCTAGCATCTGCCGGTCGATTCTGTAAAAATCTCACCGTGAAAACTTGGGTGATGTGAGTTTGTTTTTGCTAGGAATGGCGCTCACTTCACACTTAAGTTTTCACGGTGAGATGGTTACAGAATCGCACTGGTGTTGCGTTATGCATAAGACATCATATTAACTGAGAAATGCTAACAATATCTTAATTCCACAGTATACTAGCAACCCATTCATTGACTGGGAAGAAATCGCCAGCCTTCCAAGACAAGCCAGCTAAGATGTGCCTAGACCCAAAGATTACATCTGACGTCATAATGGAAATCATGGACAGATTCAACGTGAGGGAAAATCTTGTTAGGTGGGTCGTTTTAGAAGTATTTTCATGTTACAACACATTATATAGTGACACAAGAAAATGGTAAGATAAGGTAAGGTGGTTCATAAATTAGCCACTTGTCGCTTGTAAGAAAGGTTAGTAACAGCAAAATATATTATGTTCGTACACTCGAAGACATCAAACGAATTCCAAATCAATTAAAATACTCAACTCCAATATAATCTTGTAACTTACATAACACACTGGTTTTGTTTATTCTAAGTCGTATGGATACTTAAATCAACGAAATATTTAATTGTAGTACTACAACTGATTACTTTCAGCAACTAGCTCCTAAAAGTCACTGAAGTTTCTCATGCATTCATAACTTAAAAAAACTTTACAAAATTACTTCAAATTATTCATAATTGCGCTTTCCCGTTAGATGTTGTAGTAATTACTGAAGCTGGCATCCCAGAAAATATTGTTCATCTATATAATATCCCTACCTATAACACGTACTCACAACTACGTTCCGATAAGAGGGATGGAGGTATTATCATTTACGTAAAAAATCACATTAAATTTACCTTGTTTCAACATAAAACCTTAACATTTGAAAATTTAACTGGCACAATAAAATTAAGCCCAAACCGGGACGTGGTTGTGTGTTCCGTTTATAGGCCACCAAGTACAAATAAAGCGTATTTTTGTAAGGGAACTTGGTAACTTCATTTCTATGTTTGACCCGAAACAAAACTTTTTATTAGTTGGCGACACGAACATTGACCTAAAATCGAAATCACAAAGCATGGATAACCCAGTTGATTTTTACAGTTTCATCCGTGAATCATTGCAAAATGCAAGCAAAATTGCGAGTTCCAGTAAAACTGCCGCAAAGCGTAGCAATTTTAATCGTTTTAAATTACTCTGGATAGATGGAAACATCAATCGTCTTTGCGACAAACGAGATGAATTATTTAACTTGTGGAAAAAAAGTTCTAACAATCCTCAATTAAAATTGCAATACCATAAAACCCGTAACAAACTACATAAACTTATAGAAAGTATAAGAAACTTATACTATATGAACAAAATAAATGAGAACATAAAAAATACAAAAAAAAATCTATCGAATGGTGAACCAAATGTTGGGACGAGTGACATTATCAATCGATGCCGCTATTCTCAAAGCGTTTGATGCACAGGGTCTTACCACTAAGGCAATTGCAGATAATTTTGTGATCGGATTTGACAGAGCCGTAAAAAACATAGTTTAAACTTTAAGAAAGCATCAGGCGACAAAATAATAAATAATTTGAATCCTAAGAAGGCTCCTGGACTAGATAACGTAAAAGTTGCGGATATCAAAATGATAGGACCAGATGTATCAAAAGCTGCTACGGACCTAATTAACTGCAGTTTAAAAAGTGGTGTATACTCTGATGAATTAAAGTTAGGCTGTGTTAGACCAGTAAGTATAAAGGGTAAGCGAGATGATTACGCTAACTACCGTCATATTACATTGCTTTCATCTATTGATAAAATCGTAGAAAAATACGTTAGTCAACAAATACACTCATTTTATAGAAAACACGAAGTAATTAACTTTGGATTCCAAGTAGGTAAAGGTACATCAGACCTATTGTCCAAGTTTGCTGATGAAGTCAACGAGCGCCTTAATCAAAAAAAGATTACATACGCACTTTTCATTGACTTTTCCCGTGCTTTTGACACGCTTGATCACAAGGCACATTAGTAAACTGGACCATAGTGGAATTCGTGGCCCTCTGCTCAACTGGTGCGGGTATTACCTCCAAAACCGAAAATTTGCTGTCAAAATTGGTAATTCACTAAGTGAAGCCGTTCATGTTACAGAGGGCACGGCTCAAGGGTCAGTTTTGGGGCCCCTCCATTTTCTATCTTATGTAAATGACATGATAAGCTGCATCAACCACTGTACATGCTATCAGTTTGCAGACGATACATGTCTTGTAATATCTAATAAGAACCCTCAAAAAGCTTGCGATCTTTTGCGATCTGACCTATACTTTTTGTTAAAATGGTGCCATGTGTTGGGTTGGTGCTCAATTCTAATAAAACCAAATTGCTAGTCATAAAATCACCTTGAAATATATTCCTCCTAATAATTTACTTGCACACGACCACAGCTGCTTGCATAAACTAATTAATACGAAGTGTAGCTGTCCTCGTATAGAATAAGTAGATTCTCAAAAGTATCTGGGACTAGACATCAAATAACACCTACGGCGAGCGGCTGTATTCACGCGGGCCGTCGCACGTAACCAGCTATGCACGGTTCGTGCAAATAACACCTATGGCGATCGGCTGTGTTCACGCGGGCCGTCGCACGTAACCAGCTATGCACGCTTCGTGCAAATAACACCTACGGCGAGCGGCTGTATTCACGCGGGCCGTCGCACGTAACCAGCTATGCACGGTTCGTGCAAATAACACCTACGGCGAGCGGATATCTTCTTACCTAGTTCCTCAATAAATTAATTAACAGCCTACCTTCCGATTTGCGCAGTGACATTACGCCAAGAAATATTAAGTTAAAACTTAAGTCCGACTACCTACAACACATTGAATGCTTAATGTGAAATGCAGCTTACGTATAACTAGCATATCACCTGAGATGAAGTTACGAAATTTCGAAATAGGGTATTATGTTGTATTTATTGTTTACCTTGATTTTGTTTTTACTACGATGTAGCATTAAGTACAAACCTTAGTGGTTTAAAAATGCTATTCTGCTGAAACAAATGTAATTAATTTACGTATAGAAATGGTAAATAAATAAAAAAAAAACAAAGCAAAAGTAGTGTGTTGTGTGTAATGTTTCAGTGATTTGCTCACAATGTTTTGCAGATGTTAGTCAGATATGTAGTATTAGTGGATAGTGGATTTTCATTTTAATGTATCTGGCACAAATTAAATGATTAAATGTATTTGTAATTTCATCTGAGCGTTAAAACTCTGGCAGACATACGTTTTTATTGAGAAAGAACCATTTTGTGGATAAAGTGAGAACTTTTACAAATATTTTTTAGGTTACTGGAAGATTGCCAGATTATGAATTCAGTAGTGGAACTGTGGAATGTTCTATGAAGTGGACTTATGGGCTTACAGATAAGATAGACACCTGCACAAAATGTTTACGAATTTTCGTTTAAAACTTGGAAGAGGTTAATGTCCAGCAGTGGACGACAATAGGCAAAGTTAGGAATCAAACCTACATTATAATGAAATGGGTTCCAAGATTGGTACCTATATCGTAGAGTTGAAAGATTCAGTATTTCAAAGATCTTTATTTTGCAGGAGCATTATCACAACCAAGTGTGCGGACGAGTGCAAAATGTGGAAATCTCGAGTCAATAAGAAGAAAACTAAGAATAACGAGAACTTGCCCCCTACATCAAACAATAACTTAGAAGAACAATAAGTTATGTAGCTAAACCATGTTGTTTTAAATGAAAGTGACCAATGAATTATTTGGCTGTGATTTGCCTGTATTTATAAGGATGTCTAAACTAAGATGTTATAGCTATAGTTGTTGTATTTTAGCATGGCAATAGCGGTCATTGACCCACACGCATACCTATATTTTTATTTAAAAAACGGGAATAAAGTCCGTTACGGACCTGCATCCTAATTGCGTAATATGTCATATCATCAAGCAAAATCTGAATCATTTTAAAGGATATTGTTAATTCCGATTTGCCTCATATGTTTAAAAAAAATGTCTGCTAAACAACGTAAATTACGCAATGAATGTTGTTGAACTGTTAAAGTGAAAGTCATTCATAGTTAGTGTGTTCCGCAATTACCCCTCTGAATCAATATCTATCGTGATCTTCACCATGTTCCAATAACGAAAAACCATACATAGATTATTGTTTCGAGTTCCTACGGAGAGATATTAGGGAAAGGGCAATGACCACAATTGCCTTGATAAAACGTGATAACTATAGTAATAAATTGCTTTTAATATACTTTTACATACTCGTATACGATAACTAGGATTAAGAATGTAAAATAATTTTAATAAACAGATTAAAACGTAATAAAATATTTATTTGCGATAATTCCACATTTTGTTGTTGAATTTTAATTTTAAAATAAATTAAGTTTCCCTTCTTTGACTAGAATATTATAAATAGTTTTCTTAAAATGTAAAAGCATCGGTTTACACATGGACTATTCCAGTAAGTAAAGGTATAATTTCACACATTCATTCCTTTTAACAAAATGCATAACATAAATTTTGTTCTAGATAAAAAAATAAATTAACCAAAAAATGTTTTGCAACACTTTTATCAACTATGAATAATGCCACTTCTCCACATTTTTTGATCAGCGTACACAAAACAAATGCACAAAACCATACCAACAGTATTTCTTCTTAATGCCCTTGTTGGAATATACCAAGGGGTGATAACACGACATCTGTGTTAGTACTTGCTAATATTGCCCTCATCAGCATCATATCATCAGGGGTGAATTGCCAACCACTCAGCTCTCCGAGGCTCTGGAGTTTGGGACAGCACTCGATGAGCAAGTCCACTGTGGCACAGGTTAGGCGAGGGGCGTTGGGGAACCAAATTCCCTCCAGATTCTCGAACTTGTATCGGCGAAGGATTCTGGAATGGGAAAGTTGTTGTGTAAGATATAGGTGAAAAAGAAAACAATTCACGAGACTGATATAAACTGAATAATTTGTCGCCAATATTTCAAGTGGGTCACATTCACTATTGTGAATATCATTATTATAGAAGACTAGCTAATGCGTTGCAATGCCTTTTTTGGTTAGGAACCTTCACCAGCGCATATAACAAATTACCAAAGTTTCATCATACTCGGTCAAGCCATTTTCTAGTTTTTGCGAGACTAACGACACTGGCTGACTGAGATAGCTTCGTCATAAATATATATAAAAAGGAAATACCTGACTGTCCTGTCTTGATTTTGCACAGAGATTCCCTTTATGGTGAAAACAGGTTGGTATAAGGCTGCATTTAGGATAGGGAATATAGCGCTAGTCTAGTCCTAGTCGGAATAGAAAACTGTTTGTTTGAAATGAGAACTAAACAAAAATAAAACAACACACTTACCGCGACATATCATTGTCATCCAGTTTAATTTCATCGCCAATAATCAACTTCTTTAGCTTCGGACTACCAGTCATCAGGTACTTAAGACACGACGGCGACAAATTGCCGTGAATTATTTCAATATGCTCCAAATTGTTAAACGGGATCTCCTCTTCATGTGTCGCCGTCTGGATCTGGTAGAACTCTAAGCTTTCAAGGTTCCTGCATGTTTCTGCTATCCTAGTAAAGTTGAATGACCCAGTCGATGCTGACAGCATCAACGTTACTATTCTATGCCCGATCTTATCTAACAACTGATGGAGTTCGTGACATTGGAACTTATTCAACTTTATTTTATTAACGTAGTTCAACTCTTTGATTTGCTGCATAACTCCTTGATCAGGTTCCTCTAGGTAGATAGTCTCTATCATCGGACACAGAGCAACGATCGCTTTCATCGTCCGCGAATTTGTTTGCACATCATGCATGTACTGCAGTTTTGTTTTGAAATCAGGATCCGTCCTGTATATGGAGAAAACAGCTTTACCAACAAACGAGTAACTGCCAAGATTACTGAGGTTTGGCAACCGCCGTATTAATAAAGCGACGTCTGTGTGATCGATGTTCTCCTCGCCGTACATTCCTATATTCACCACGGTCAGACTTTGTGTTAACTGCGGATTCCCAGACAACATCGCTTCTATACCAATCTCTGTGATGTCCGTTTCACCAGAAATGTCCAAAAGTTTCAACACCTTATTATATTTACCGATATGTTTGAGCACTTCGTCGTTAGCGATGTAGGGAATATTCAAGCACGTTAAATTAGGCAGGTTTTTAAGTAGCTGGTACATTATTGTAAGATGTTCGTCCTTAACCCATACCCCTTTCAAATTGAGAGCCGTCAAGTGGTGGCCTTGCTCCATTATGAGCTCAAGGACTTTCCTATAATAGGGAAGTGGGAAGATCCCCGTCGCCAAACTCTTGACGTTTTCTTTGAGCAGTAGTTTCATTGTGTAGAATCTAACGGATGGCTCCAGGTACTCCGAACTAAGTATTAAGTTAACGAGATCTTGGAATATATCGTTGGTTGCCCCCATGCTCTCGTAGTAGGAGGAGACCATCGCGAACTCCAGCGCAGCATCTTCTTCGGATGAAACGCGAGTAAGGGCCTGGATCAACTGTCTCGCCACTAACGACAGTGTAATCTCCTGTAAAGGCGGCACGGGCAGCTTGGGCGACATGTTTGCACAAAACTATAAACGTTCAACTACTATAAAATATCACTTTCACTATAATAACGGCACTAAGTCGCACTAATTGAGCATCGCAGTATCAGTGCTGCGGCTTTCAGTTTTGGGAAGAGAAAGAAGTAAAAAATGGTTGTGCTATTTAGCTCACGCATGCGCACCGCGCGGCTGGCACGGCGCCAGCGCACGTTTATAATTCAAACTCACACAACTAGCGCCGTATTTTTAGAACTTTTATAATAAAAAAGGTGTTTACGGCTAGCGGCGTATGCAATTGTTATTATAAACTAGTTTCGAACATCAAAATTGAGATCTACCGAACGATACACGCACGATACTTACTGCACGTGAAAGTAATTAATGATATATTTTTACTTTTGATTTTTACTGTAATTTTTATCGTTCTGTTTTTTGCGTTCATTTATGTTGGTGTAAATAATGAGGCGGAAGTAATTGGAAAATGTAAATATGATATTTTACTGCTGATATGGCAATGTGAAACGTTCAAACATTTTGTGTTATGTATAATTTTAAACGGCTGTGTCATAAACTTTGAAGTATGTACTAACTATTGTTACTCTGTGTTATTGCGATGTGTGAGACATACTGCGGTTTATTAGAATTGCATCTGGTATATTTTGCACAGCGGCTAACAGCTGGAACTATTTAAGACAGCACCGTATAAATATATACTTGAAAGTTAGTGGTCCAAATAAAAATGATTTTACTAATTCAATAAATTTATTTCATATCAGAATTACAACTTACAACAGCGTGATCATGAATCTGAGAGTAAATTATGTCTTAAATTGATCTTATTATAATTCTAACAAGTTACGAATGCTTGAATTTGGGAAACACGACACTTTGACATTTAATAGTTCGTTATTATTATTGAAGTATGACTGAATACATATTTTATAAGTACGGTAGTTACAATGACATAAAATCGCAACTGTTTTCATCTTGTGATTAGAAAAATGCTACATCAGGTGACTCGGAAATGGATATTGAATGTCGAATGGCCCTAACTATTAGTTCAAAAAGTATCATAATAAGGTAGGTAACACTGGTAAAACTATAGCATTGATAAATTGAAAGAATTACATATAACTGAAGGGTTAATTCATACTGGTTGGTAATACGAGCAAAAAAGAAAACAACTTCGCTCTCTTCAACACTTTCAGAAAGATGTACTCGTAAGTACCTTATTTTTGTACAGACGCCAGCACATCAAGCTACCCGAAACTGTAAAACTTTCCTAATCAACTTTGAACCTTATGCTTTAGCGATAAAGTTGAAAATCTATTAAAAAAAATTGACAAGTTGTAGTAGCTTTATGTGCTGGCGTCTGTACAATAAGTTCCAAATTGATTTCTTTCCCCGGACATAACAATTTACCAGTATGAATCAACTCTAAAGTATAGTCGAACTCGAAATTGCTTTACCACTTTTGACAACAATTTTTAGTAAATTTGAACTATCTGTCTTATAAATAGAACTTATCATTTTATGACATGCCAGTGACATTCAACCTTAAGGCGAAAGCACCAAGGTAGCCCACGAAATTCCAAGGGGATAGAAGATTATTATACGGACCCTGGCATACCTACTGTCATTTTGATTTTTTTTCAAAATGGCGGCCAATCATGAAACCTATATAGGTAAATCGACAGCTGACATCAATGAAAACAAAAAAACATCAATCAATCAACTCAGCCTGTTGCAGTCCAGTGCTGGCCATAGGCCTCTCACAGGCTGCGCCACAACAACCAGAAATCGCAAAAAAATAAAATCTGCTGTTCCCTACATTTTGACGAGTTAGGTATACGAACATAAATGTAGGGAACAGGAGATTTTTTTTCGCGATTTCAGGTTTGGTCCCATAGTAAAAGTTGTTCATAATGATGAGTACAATGACCTCTTAAGAGGTTGTTAATGTTTTACCAATAACCCTGTATATGCAACATTAACTGACCCGGCGAACTTCGTACCGCCCCGCCAGCCGCTCTGCACCCGCTTTTTAAATTTCTGATATCTTCTAAGATATTAATTTTAATGATATGCTATAAAGGACAATTTTGATCTACATGAAATGCACAACGTATTTAATTGGATAAGGAATAATACTGTATTGTTTAAAATAGCTTGGTAAATAACCCATATTTTTTTGTAATATTATTATGTAAAAGATAAAAATGGTTACTGTGTGTTATCCTTAGGGGGTAAACATATACTATCGCGGACTTTTAATCGAAATTTTTAAGATATACAATTCCGTAGTACATTAATTTGATCTATCTCGTAAGGTTTACCAGCGTTTGCAATGTAAGCGCACAAAAATGTGTTTGTTACGACATCACATTACAAATCTTTGAATTTCTCCGCTTTCCTCTACTATAATAATTATGTATTATACATATAAATCTTCCTCTTGAATCACTCTATCTATTTAAAATTTAAAAACCGCATCAAAATCCGTTGCGTAGTTTTAAAGATCTAAGCATACATAGGGACAGACAGCGGGAATCGACTTTGTTTTATACTATGTAGTGAAGATACGGAAGTTCAAAAAGTATGGATGTCACGTGATCAAATTTGAACGTTAATATCTCGGAAACGAGACACTACGGGGTTTGGTCTTTATGTTTTCTGTTTGTATTACTGTCAGCTATCGAATTCGATTTTGAAAAAAAAAATGGCGGACAGGTAGGTATGCCACGTAGTTTCAAAACCCTTTCCCACGTTTTTTGCAAAATTTGAATTTCGCAGGCTACCCTGGCCCATCCCTTTATGCTGGTAAAACAAAAATACTAACGAGGTTGACTATACTTTAACCTAAACAAAGACATACCTTACGTAGGTACAGGTAAGTTCTTAGCGACAAGCAGTAGGATTTGTTCAGTGCTAAAGCACCAGTTGGCAATTTCCTTGGACACCTTACACCATGATTCACCGTGGTGTGGCTCGGCGGCCTTGCAACGTGTTTTAACGTCTTCTTGCTGTTGCTCGTTGCCGTGGAGTAGCTCGAATTTGTAGAAGTAGGCCCAGGCGTCGCCCAGGTCGGGATCGATTTTGACCTGTAAGGGGGAGTTTTGATGTTATGTGGTGCTTGTATTTCGCGAAGGGGGTCCAGCGGGGTCAATGAGGGTTTTCGTGAAAATTTACGACACCAGTTGGCACCACTGTGACAAGAGGTCTTCCAATATAAAATATATGATGACGTTCATCATTCGATTCATTAATTTGTTCATCATTCCGTCATGACTAAAGAAAATATAGGCTCTTTGACAGATGCCTGGAGCTCACGTGCCAGTGCTGCCACCTAGCGAACGTCATTTCAGAAAACCCTCATTGCGTAACACACTATCAGTAGCAATGGGTTTTATTTTGACAGTTCAAAAACATTCTGTGTTATTTAAGTAAGCCGAGCAGACATTTTTCGAACATATGAATCAATGGATTAACAATAATAAAAATTATTCAGATTGAGATTGACAGTGAAAGTACGGTGCGCAAGTACGGTGCTGGTTGTTGTTGGCAGTTTTAAGAGCCATAACAGAATAGGATAAGGCTATTGCAGCCCTATTGAGAATTTTCTGACAAACCATATAATGTAACCCTACCCCTTTAGCTCATTAAACGTCACCGTAGTTGAAGCTAAGGGGGTGGTAGATTTACGACATTTTGAGCAACAAAAAAATCCAGGGTGGAGTAATTTTGGACTGTCGAAATTAAATTCTACATTGTATAAAAATCACATATTCTGCTTATGAATACTGTTCGGGAGATTTATTTATTATTTATTTATTTATTTAAACTTTTCGCACAAAAGGTACAAAGGCGGACTTAATGCCTTAGGCATTCTCTACCAGTCAACCAAGGGTGGTGAAGAGATTGGATGGCAGGTGCTTTGTTTGAGAGGAACAATGATAAAAAAAAAAAACTATTAAAAGAGAGAGAGATAGGAGAGAGATGGGAAATTATATTATTAGGTATAGGTATTTGAGCAAGAAAACTGCATTCAATTTTTCAAACTTCTTGGTGATCATCCACGTTCTCCTTACAAAATGATGTGTTGTGACCTTTCGCCACACATGTGAGGGCCTATAAATCAGAATTCAAAATAAAGAATAAATTGACTTACGGTTCTATTGAACCACTCCCGACACTTGTTGAGTTTCCTCTCAGTCCAGAACAGCTGTGACACAGCTAATAGAACGTGTGCGTCGTGCTCGCATTTCTTTAACGCGTCCACCTGCACAAAAACAGTATTATATTGTAGTAGTGAATGAATTCAGAGATTCCAAGATGTCAAATGATTATTTATTGTTTTTTATAATGTGTACAGCGTGGCGCTTTAATGGCGAAATATAATTTAACACACGTATACGGTTTCACGTTTTCGTTTTATGAATTTATTTTAATTTCATAAAACGTTATTATTTATAATTTTCTAAAATAGCATCTTGGCGCAAAACGCAGGGATCATTTGCCGGAGTCACGGATCATAACATCGGATTAATGAAATTAAAATGAAAACGTGCAAAGAATAGGCGAATTGAAGGAAAGAGGAGAGCACTATGTCGGCCAGCGCAGCAGGTGGAGTTTTGAAATTACGAATTATTTTATGTTGTTATATTTTTTATGATTGCTGGCCATATGCATTACCTTTATGTTAATTAATGTCGCCATTGTAGCGGCACGTTGTATAATATTGACACAAAATTATTTGTTCAGAGCATTTGTGTGCCAAACGAGTACACCATGATACATGAGTCACACAAATAATACAAAATTTGGGACCTTAAACCGTGTACTTATTTATGAATAACTTACGCTCTTAGTTTTTCTCTGTGGCCGCGACTCCATGAATATGGCCTCTGCCCACAAGCGTCCAGCGCTGGGGCATTCCTGCAGTGCTTTAGCCATCACTGCGTTAGCGATTTCAGCGCTGCCGTTCCGCCTTTCTAGTCTTACGCTCTCTAGCCTGTAGTAGAAGTTCCATTTATTAATCATTATGTAACCATAATCAAATTTGGAATATTATGAGATTTCTACAGGATACCTGAAGGCCAATTCTTGTAATTTAAAACAAATGTCAAAAACTTGTCAAAATGTATTTTTGACAGATTGAGAATGAGATCAGACTGTGAACACTCTTAAAATTACGAGAATTGCCCCTCTGATCAATTTATAGTCACGAAAAATATGGAAACAAAACTTCTTCCTATAAATGTATATATCATACATATCCGAGGGATATGCCTTCACTCTATATAGTTCGAGTTCAAATGCCGCCACCTTTTTCCCACTCCTGCAGTGCGATTCTGTAACCATCTCACTGTGAAAACTTAGGTGAAGTGAGCTTGGAGTGAGCTGTCAATAGTGTCAATTCCTAGCAAAAACAAACTCATTTCACCTACGTTTTCACGGTGAGATTTTTACAGAATCGACCGGCTGAAACTCACACAAAAACAAAAGAAAGAGATACGACCCACATGATGCTTCTTGGTACACACGCAAGAAAGCGAAATGCGCTCTCCTGTAAAATTTCACTTTAAGTCCTTACTAGGTTTTGAAATGGGGCAGCCACCGTATTATATATAGCATTCGTACATACTATTTGGATAAAGTATAAAATCGATATAAATGCTCACCATAATTCTGCATTCCTAGGATTCCGTAGCCTAGCCTTTTCCAATACTGATCTTGCTTTGGTGACATTCTTCAGTTTCTCTTCTAGCCTCGCTAATAATATCCACATTGGAACACTTGTTGCACATTTTTTAAGCTAAAACAATTGAACTCATAAAAATATAGACAAGACATCTCATCACAACATCATCATCATCTCTCATCTCATCTCATCTCTCTCTCATTTTCTGATTACTTTATAAAAACTCATTCAATCACAACTTTAAGTCAGAATAAGGCTCAAAATGATGTCGTCTGTTTTGCATTAGGGCTTACTCAACATAATACACATTTAATATTTAATCAAAAATATTAAAAAAATTCTTGGTTGGATTATAATTATGGACACAAGGCAAGAGAAATATGTTTACCGCTGTTTGCTAAACCCTAATTTATCTAGGTACTAATGCTTGAGTACTCATAACATTTTAGTGTTCCCAAACGTTGTCATCAGGTAATTCACAAAGCGACGCAAGACTCAGACGGAGTCTCGCAACAATAGATGATTATTATGACGCTCGATAAGTTAAAATAAAAATAGATAAATTGTAGTTCCTTACCCCTTGCGAGTACGTATTCCGAGCTTCCTCATCTTTGCCCATCTGTTCTTCAATCTGTCCCTTCATCATGTGCACTTTGGCGTAGTCTGCGAAAACCTTGATGGCTTCCTCAAGCAGCTTCAACGCTACGTCCAGATTGTTTAGAGCCCACTCTAGTTTGGCGGATTTTATCATTACCTGTAGGGAAATGATATAAAGTGATTTTTATTCTTTTAACACAACAAATATTAGGCTAATCAACATTGACACCGGGCACAAATCTGGATTCACGGGGTGCTACTGAGAATTTTTAAATTGGAAAACACACGCTTAACCGGCTTAGCAGTTGCGTTTGCGACCAATGGACTAACGAGGCCGTCAAATAGGTATCTAGAGACCAAATGCTATGACACCACTTAATTCTTAAATTGAATTTTGTACAACTTATACTAAATTCAATCGAAATATTGGCACCGAACAGCATGAGTTTGTTTTTTTTGCTAGCCAACACCTTTCTTTTCTTAATAACAATGGAATTTTTTTTTTTTTGTTGCTGTATTGGACCGCTATTGACCTCGATCACGCCTGATGGAAAGCGATGGATGAGGTCTATGATAGAACGAGCGTGCCCTGAAGATGCCTATGAAGATGTGTCTATTCACTAACACTAATGAGTCTATTAACTTGAAATAAATGATATGAGAAAACCAATATTATTCTTACCCGTGGCGTAGGCGCGGAGGCTCGCGCTTTAGAAAGCAGTCGTCTCGCTCTATCATACTCTTTGTTCTCGCTCTCAAGCTTGACGGCCGCCAACCAAATCTCCTCGGAGTTCGGGTTAGCTTGGAAAGCAAGTGATAGGATACCGCGAGCCGCTGGTACGTCACCTAGGAAGGCAAAGATAGGGATAATTAAATTCAAGACTGGAAATATTGTTACGAGCTTGGGGTTCGTGACAATAAAAAACTGCCGAAAGAAATTACCAAAAGTGACACTTTAATTAAACAACAATAACAACAACTAAAAAAAAAAAATATAAATAAATAAATAATAATAACTCAAACACACAAATTATAAAACAAAGTTGCACTACTGGTCGCTCTAAGTCGCACTTGAAGATCGCTTTCGATGTATTCGCTTGTATCGCTTATCCACTCGGGTCGTGGCCCATACCGGCCTTATAATATAGTGCCTCAGATAGTTCTAGAACCTTCTACTGTAGGAACATCTAGAATGTTCGAATACATACCGGCCCTGACTGACCAGATGTCGATAGTTCTAGAAAGTTCTAGCATCGAAATTTATAGAAGGATCTTCACTCTACTAGTTCTGCTACTCGATACTCGATGGCGCTAATGGTAACTTATGTCACCATGTACCAGGCATTAATTGTGGCGCGCAACAATATAATGATAGCTAGTTTATTTTCACGTAGTATGTGTCTGTAAGTATAAACCTAATCTATATATGTAATATGTATATACATATAAAATTCTAAGTTCTGACTGACTGATATATCAGCGCACAGCCTAAACCGTTGGTCCTAGAGACATGAAATTTGGAGGGTGTGTTCTTTGTGAAGAGTAGGTATCCACTAAGAAAGGGTTTTTCGAAAATCCACATCTAAGAGGGTGAATGGAGGGAGGGTGAAATTTCACGCGGACGAAGTCGCGGGCAGATGCTAGTAATAATATAAAGGTCGCCTTTTCATAGATGAGATGAAAAATAATGAACAAGCAGCAATTTCAGTTCTGGAGATAAAACAGGATAACGTGGGAGAACGTCAATTCCGTTCCGTCATTGAAGTTCTTGTGTATTCAATTAAAAAACTCATAACAATTAACTAACTCTGTGTCGATAACATGGCAATTTTTAGTTACCGCGGAAGTCATTATCACCTACCGAGACGAAACGCTATACAATGCGTGCCACGAAAGATGCGACTTGACACACCACGTGGTTTGACTTGCGCAGTACACGATTTTAGGTATCTTTAGCGGTATGAGGTCTGAGTGCGGGACGGGACCGGACGTCATAGGGGCGGCGGAAAGAGCGGGGGAGGCGGGGTCAAGTCTCATCTTTCGTGGCGCGCATTATAATTTTCCATAATTTTACTCTGCTACCTAGCATATTAGGGCTTAAAGAAAAATGCAAAACCATGAGCCACATACCTGCCAACCACTTGGATTTAGCCCCCATCAGCCACAGTACCTCAGACTTGGGACAGTGCGCCACAGCTCTCTGCAGCAACGCTTCCAGGCTGGCCCGAGTTCCGTGTTGTTTCTCTAGATACGCCGCACGCAGCCATATTGATTTCTTTGACGGGAACACGGATAGAGCGTATCCGTAGACAGCTCGAGCGCACTCGTATGCGCTTTCATTTGCACACTGTTGCAATGAAAAGGTATAAAAGTTAACTTATAAGAAATTTGCGTTCCACTCCTGCTTTAGTTTTTTCAACATGACACAACATCGATTTAAAAAAAAATATATGCTAGTTTAATATTAATGTATTAAACACACTAGCCTTCCGGAATACATTCTCTAAATTATGGTGAAAACCGCATCAAAATCCGTTGCGCAGTTTAGAAGAACAAAGCGGTCACACAGACAGACACGAAAAGCTACTTTCGTTTATAATATCGCACCTCCGATAAAATAGGGTTACAACTCGGAAAACCTGGATTTTTAAGAAAGCGAAAATAAACTCACGGATTTGTTAATCAGTCTTTATTCTTACACTATTATTATGTGAACAAAATTATACATACTTGAAAAGCTTACAAAAAAATATGTTTTAATAGCATACGCTGTTTTTCAATTTTCCTGAAAAATAACCTGAAAATTCCTGTAAATGATTTTTTCGAGTTGTAACCCTATTTTATTGGAGGTGCGATATATATAGTTGTAGGTAGAGGATTGATTTGTATCGCTCATTTGTTTTTACAAGCTTTAGACATACTCATTTGTTTTTACAAGCTTTATTTTAACTGATTTATGAACAACTAAAAAGTAACTTTATTATTTTAACAATAAGGTTGAAATTTGTGCGCCGAATTCAGTATACAGTAATTCAGGGATGGCGAACCAATGGCACGCGTGCCATTGGTGGCACGTAACAAAATAATTTCGGCACGGCATAATTTTAGCAAATTAGGTGCCCAAGTCATCTAGTTTGCAACAGCAGAAGTCGCACTAATGTATCATTTTATTAAAATAAATAGGTATAAAATTGTTAATATACACATTAGTATGACACCAACACGGGTGTTGTCCTCGGGTGCACTTGCATAGTGCGAACAGGGATAATTGTCGGTTCGGTCGTCTCATTTTATTAAAAATGTCTAACGGGCCTCTGCAAGTTGGTTTCGGCTCCTGCGTACACCTTCCAAAGGTCCGGGACCCCAGGGTCCCGAGAAATGTCAAGAGAGATTAAATAATAATAATAATGCGAAAGTATATAGTTTTTTCCAGTAATCACTAAGCCAAGATTGTTCGTTGGCACGTCATGGCCGCTTGAAAAATTTAGTCGGAAAAAATAGCACGTAGATATATAGAGGTTCGCCATCCCTGCAGTAATTTATAAGTAAGTACATTTTTCGGGACATAACTTATGTGATGATAAAATGAGGTAAACTTACAGCTTCAGCATCTTCCATCCATGTGTGTTTCTGATCTTCGGGTTCAATTCCGTGACCAATCACCGCACGTATAATGGCCTGGTATAAGAAATATGATATTAATTAATACATTCAAGCTAAAACAGATTCTCTGGGAAAAGAGCAAGCGTTGGACTGATTCAGTAAAATAAAAAAGTTTAAAAAGAAATTATTTGGAAGATGAAACGAAACATCATATCAAACGACTACAAGCTATGCGATTTTAGAAGGTAAAAAGATTTCCCTCATAAGCAAAGGGCTTTTTTGCAAAAAAAAAAAACAAACCGAACCAAAGACATCGACCAAAAATCCTTACTTTAATGTGCATTAAAATCTCATTACCTGAAATCAATCCACAGTCTATTTCCCTTAGACAAAAATTACGATCTTCAATACAAATTTTCATCAATCATTTTCAAAAATTCTTCCGTACGTAGGTGAGCACTAACTCACCTTCGTTATACAAGGAGCTCTTGTGCAAAAGTTCGAGCTTCTAGACCCAACAGTTTAGGCCGTGTGTTGTCTGTCAATGAATGAATTATTTTAAGAGTTTTATAAAGTAGATCTTACCTGACAAGTAGCGACGGCGCCCGACTTCTCAGCCTCCATGGCTTCTTTGAACCAGTGCTCACGATTTATCTCGACGCCGTTTGCGCTTAGTGATGTGATCGCACGGTCTATAATTTTCTCTACCATGTGTGTGTTGCCTGTTGATAAGGATTAGTTTTAAATGTGTATAGCAACCCGCACTGGGTCTGCGTGGTGGATTATGGACCAACCCGCACTGGGCCCACATGGTGTAATATGGTCCAACCCACACTGGCTGGGCCCGCATGGTGGATTATGGTCCACTCTCTTACAGAGAGAAGTTATGTGTCCCACAGGTCCCTGCTGTAGGAACGTTAATAGGCTGGCAACACAGTAATTATAAAAATTGTGAAGTAGTTATGATGGAAAATAGTTACAGTGTTCTTAAATCGGTAGCATTCTTGTGAAAAAATTGGTCGAGTATCATATCGATAAATATTGTAGATACGAAGAACTCTTACTTTCCTTGCTACAATAAAAAGTAAAGCGCCCTAACAGTACCAGTAGTATCAGTAGAAAGAATAATTTGTTGCTGTTACATTAATACAGCTACTTGTATGTCTATTTTTTGTAATTTCTGACGTTCAAAAGTGCCTTTTATGTGCCTATTTGAAATAAATGCTTTGACTTTGACTTTGACTTTGACTTAAAACAAATATGGTTTATTGCAAAAAAGAACTTTAATCATTAAGTTGAGTTTGCACTACAGCTTCAAACATTGTTATGACTTTTTCAATAGTACTAGTCATTCTAAATTAAACTCAATGTCCACTACAATAAAGTTGATATTTGTAAAAAAAAAAAGATTTAAATAGACTTAAGATCTACTCACCATGCGCTTCCTCAAGCTTAGCAGCCGTCACCCAAATCTGTCTATCAGTAGGAATATTCTCACGAGCCTTATTTAACACTTTCCTTGCGTTCTCATAAGTTTCCAGTCGAGCCAACGCCAGCCACAGTTCCACACTAGTAGGACAACATTCTACGGCTCTTGAGAGTAAGATGCGAGCATCCTCTGGGTTTTCAAGTTCTACGGCAGCTTTCCATAAGCGGACAGAATTGGGTATGTGTTCTAGGGCCTTGCGGTAGACTCGACGTTTTGCCTGTGTAAGAAAAATTGGGTTACTTAATTGAAATTTTATATATTGTTCTGGAATAAATACTCAAATGACATGTCCCTAACTGCCATATTGCAATCCGGTATTTTGATTCGGAAATATTTACTGTTTGATATTTCGCTAGCAGAATGTTTTTTTTTGTTATGAACTTGCTGAAGCCACATTTTTACTGTACTTAGTTGGCTTAACAACTGTAACATTTTGCATGTCTGATTGTAAAGAGTAGAGCATTATAATAGCAGTAGAGTTGATCTGATACAAGCTTTACATCGGAGGTAGGTAATCCATACTAATATTATAAATGCGAAAGTGTCTGTCTGTTACCTCTTCACGCTTCAAACGCTGAACCGATTTAGATGAAATTTGGTATAGAGATAGTTCTAGTCCCGGGGAAGGACATAGGATAGTTTTTATCCCGATATTCCCAGGTGATCGACAATTATGCGGGTGAAACCGCGAGGTGTTGCTAGTGGTATTATATTCATATCCAAAATCAAGTAAATAGGTAAACAATTTACCTTGGTCTCCTGTTCCAGGTCAGCGGCCTTCACCCATATCCTTACACTATGCGGTAGGTTCCTAGCCGCATGCGCTATGACGGCCCTAGCCGTGTCGCTTGGCTGTAGCCGGGCCGCCTCTAGCCAGAGCTCTTCGCTGCTCGGGTTCACTTCACAGCCTTTCATTATTAGGTTACGGGCTGATTGCACCTTGCCTGAAATAGGTTAAACGCGTGAAATGTGTTGCTGTTACAAAATGTTGTTTCTTAAGATTCAAAGTAGTGCTTGGTTTGTTATGTTTTTGATTTTGGGCCTGCGCAACATTGAATATGGGCGTAGTAATAATGTAACAGATATTTAGTAACTCTCACGAATTATTTTTTCTATTATATATATATATTTTTTTTTTAATCTTTATTTATTTAGAGGCTTTTACCTTACAAGGTACGTCAGCCTCATCATATTCTATTATATTATCACTAGCCTTCGTTCGCGTGAAATTTCACCCTCCCCCATTCACCCTCTTAGGGGTGGAATTTCGAAAAATCGTTTCTTAGTGGATACCTATTCTTCACAAAAAACACACCCTCCAAATTTCATGTCTCTAGGACCAGCGGTTTAGGCCTTGCGTTGATATATCAGTCAGTAAGGACTTTGAATTTTATATTATATGTATAGATTTTACTGTATTATCGTCAAACGCAAACTAGCATGAAGTGCAGAAGAAGTGAGCTCACGTGGCGAATTACGGCCCATTCCCTTTCATAGAAAGGAGGCTTGTATCCCAGCAGTGCCACATGCGAAAAACGCGGCATACTAACGTGACGCAAAATCCTGCATCTCGCAAGCAGAGTTTACCGCGCAACTAGCATAGATATAACGGCCCGACATGCATCATCGGGCAGTTGCCCGCCAGACACAACATCCGTCTGGTCGGAGGATCCTCCCTTTTCTATAGAGGATGAGTGAACTTTACACCCTCTTCCTCATATCTCTATACATTAGTATTTTAGGTGTTTATATTGTAACAATAATGTAATCCAAATCACACATACCTGTAACTTCCTCCAACCTTGCACTAGCAATCCAAGCCGGTGGATGGTTAGGGTTGGTCTCTCTCACAGACTTCAGCAATAACCGAGCCTTCTTAATATCGTTGATATCGCCGCCATACGTTGGTATCATAGACTGCAAGTCTGTTAGGTAGCCTTTAGGATCTACAACTGTCTGTCCGGTTACCGAGTCGGATACTTGTGACAGTTTTACTGTCATTAAAGTGTTACGGGCTTGACCAATCTTTCTTAAATCCAAGTCACCTGCAAAAAGAAGATTATAATGATTAAGCTACTGTTTGCATGTTTTTTTTTCATATTGTACATGTGTTACTCTCTCAGGAATCCCTGGAGCTGGGATGTGAAATTCGGAATTTGTGAGATCAGAAATAAAGTTGCCAGTGTTATTACCATGTTACCATAAAGAAGGCCTATCCATAACTTTAGATGACTAGAAGATTGGGGGAGAAATATGAACTTACTTCAAGCAAATCAGAGTCAAAAAGTACAAAAATATTCATACCAGAAGGTGTCAGCATTCCTGGAGTCATAACACCAGGCATCATAGATGCAAGTCCAGATCCAGGGTCAATAGATGAAGAAGACTCTCCACCCAGATTCCTAGACAGCACACTATCAGGCAAAGGTGTGAACTTCTCAGCCCGAGGGTTGCGCTGTTTTCTGTTACGAGCATCGCCAACTTCAGGTATTGCTGACCATTCATCTTCAGATACTGATTTTAATTCACGTTTTAAGTCTGAGAACTGTTGCTGGATTTTTGGCCTGAAAACATCAGTATGGTAAGAAGGATATCAAAGAACAGAATTAATACTTCTGCTACTAACATTCACATTATTACAATTAAATTTCAAGAAATATATCAGAACCAAACAACATAGTATATTTTTTTGTAAAATTAGTCTTCTGAAGACATGAAAATTTTCAGGCAGGCCAGGCCGCAGTCTCAGCTAATATACATTAGGTTATTAGGAGTAGAATAGAATAATCTGTGTTATGTATCTTTACCCTTACATAGTATAAAATAAAGTTGCTCCCGCTGTCTGTAAGCTTAGATCTTTGAAACTACACAACTGATTTTAATTCAGTTTTCAGGAGTGATTCAAGAGGAAGGTTAATACATGCATATTATAGTAGAAAAAAGCCGAGAAAATCGTAGATTTGTAATGTGATGTCGTAATAAACATATTTTTGTGTGCTTACATTGCAAACGCTGGCTGAATCTTGCGAGATAGATCAAATTAATGTACATACTATGGAATTGTATATCTTAAAAAGATCGGTAAAAAAGACCGTGCTGGTAGGTACGGACGCCAGCACATCAACCTACCACAATCTGTCAGATTTCTTTAATAGATTTTCAACTTTATCGCTAAAGCATAAGGTTCAAAGTTGATTGGGAAAATCTGACAGATTGTGGTAGGTTGATGTGCTGGCGTCTGTACCAGCGCGGTCTTTTTTTACCGATCTCATTCCGATCACATTATGATAATGCGGGTTGCAGTTGCAGACCAAGAGCAAAGCTAAGTTAGTTTAGCTTAGCTCGCATAGCTGATGCAATTTTTCATACTTGTGTGCAAACTGCAAACTAATCTATGTGAGCTAACTAAAATAAGCGCAGCTAAGTTAGTTGTGTATGCCGATGCACAGCTACGCGAGCTATGCTAAGCCCCTCCCGCTTACCCTGCACCCCTTCGCACTTCCTTCGCCAATGCCACAGAGCATGTAACATTGTTGTCGAGTGTCTTGTGTCGTGCGCACGGTCGTTTTGTACCGAATATGGAGCAATTTATTGAAGTTCTTCATCTATTATATTATTCATGGCAAGCGTTACGTCGGTCGAATTGGACTTCGCTACACTGACTGAGCTTTCGCTTAGTTTTTGGTGTGCACAGGATATATTTTTAGTTTATCTTAGCATAGCTTAGCTGGCTTAGTATAACTTCGGAATGGTTTTCGGTCTGCAACGCACATAACCCAAAGTAACCAGTTTTATCTATTACATAATTATTACAAAAAAATTATGGGTTATTTACCAAGCTATTTTAAACAATACAGTATTATTCCTAATCCAATTAAATACATTAGATACGTTGTGCATTTCATGTAGATCAAAATTGCTCTTTACAGCATATAATTAAAATGAATATCTTAGAAGATATCAGACATTTAAAGAGCGGGGGTAGAGCGGCTGGCGAATAGGTACGAAGTACGCCGTGTCAGCTAGTACCATATAAATTACAGTTGCGAATATAGGAATTTTACATAGGGTGACACAATGGGGACTGCCCATTGTTATTGCTAAAATGGATCCAGATTATGGGAGAATGAGAGACAATACTGTGGGTAGTCCGGGTATACCATTTTACATATACAATACAATAAATATATAAAGCATTTACTTATCATAGTTAATTCTGGTACATTAAACATTGTATGTAATTAGTTTTTACCTCTCTTGACGGTATCTCTCTAAGTCTTCCTTGAGGCGTTTCTCCCTGTACTCTTTCCTCTTCTCATCCATTCTCTTGTCAATTGATTCATATATGGCATCTGCTTCTGCATCATCTTTATCATAAGGATCCTGAGAAATATAGATTATCATATGTATACTAGCAGCACCCTGCGGTTTCACCCGCATAAGTGTTGATTCCGTGGGAATATCGGGATAAAAATCCTATGTGTTAATCCTGGTTGTAAACTATCTGTGTGCCAAATTTCATCCAAATCCATTCAGCTGTTGATGCGTGAAGAAGTAACAAACATACGAATACACACTCAAAAACCTTCGCCTTTATAATATTAGTGTGATTAGAAAAGAAAGGTTGCCTGGTAGAAAACATCTCAGGCGTTAAGTCCGCCTTTGTACATTATTTTTTTACTAGTGCATAAAGCTTTAATAAATAAATTAATCAGTGGTGAGATTAATTTCAAGTCATTTGGAGGCATTTTGGTCATTTTTTCAGTCCACTACTGAAAAAAAGAAGAAGCTAATTAGGTGATCATAAAATTACTCTCAAAGTTTCAACCATTTTTAACCCTTAACTACCTACCTCCTATTTTTGTAACATAACCACCTACCACCCGTCTTAGAGACGTGTGTGTCAAATTACCCTCGCCATGTGTATTATTTATAACTTAGAGGTTTTGATAAATAAAAAATATGTTAATTATGTTTGAAACTATGTATTATAATAAGAAACACAAAATAAAAACGACTACGTTTTCCATAAACTAAATAACAAAAACCAACTTACGTTTGTTGCTACAAAAATACAGTCTTTGGATAATGAGATCCATAAAAAAAAATACAAAAAGGTAATGCTTATTTAGTACTAATTTTCAATTATTCAATAATCAACAAAGACAAGAAAATTTTTAGTTACGTTCTAGAACAACTCAATCAACAAAATTGCAGACCATAAACTTTACATTTTTTTCACGCCAATTACTGCACAATTTATTAGAGCATTCGAGACATATGGGTGCCTTACACTCGAAACAAATATATTGGGTTCTGCGTTTCTTTTTTGGGTCACAAGTAGAACATTTCTTGCGACCAGCTAACCCTTCTTCAGCATAGCTGATGATTCATCCGATGACGCCAGATCTTCCTCACCATCAATTTCTGAATCCGATCCGCAATCTTCTTCTACTACTTCCTGTTCGCCAATATTACTTTCGTCTTCACTGCATTCATCATTAGGCAGATCCTATTCATTTGACAACTCATTATCTAACAAATTCTCAATATCCTTGTCTCGTAAAGCCATATTTCATTCGTCTCCGAGACACTCGGCGATAGTTTTTTACTCACCACAGGTAATCAAGCGCACTTCCAACGTCGACGAGCGCATGCACGACACTGAGGGACGCGTGGAGAAGGTACTTGAACGCACGGGATTATACAGTGTAAGGGCGTAAAAATATTTGTGATTTTAAAGTAGCTTCCGTCTGGTAGACGGGTGGTAGGTGGTTAAGGGTTATGTCAAACTTGAAGAAACAGCCAAAATTGCATGTCCAAATGAAAGTCTATTGTGTTAATAATGAAATTGTATGCTGAGTTCAACTTTAACACAGTAATACAGCTATCATTTTCTTCAACACAAAATTGTGAATTATAAGAACATTGTAAACAAACCTTAGAGAACAATGACCCACTGTATCCTGAGAATTCATCATAATTGGAGTCATTCAAATCTTCATCATCATCTTCTTCCTCAGTTTTCTTCCGTTTAGCCGCCGGTGGGGCATGACGATCATCCCTAAAAGACGAAATAGGTAAAAGAACTTACAATACATTCAACCATCTTTTAACTCCATAAAATCAGAACATTGTTTGTATACTACATAGTATGAAGAACTAAGAACTCAGAGAATAATGTTAGGGTTATTCTATTTGAGTTCTCTTCTTCATCTATTATATTTCTAAATGAGTTGTATTATAGAAAATAAAGAACAACTTACGACACATCATTGGCATCTCTTGCAGGACCGATATCAGACCGTGTGGTGAAACCAGTGGCACTGTAAACGAAATTTAATGATCACTTACATACATCCTTCTTTTAAAAAACCGTATTATTGGTAAATAAACAATATCGTACCCTCGACCAACACCAGCAACATAACCTAAGGGTGCTGGGATCCCAAGGAAATGTTTTTTGTTTTTGTTTACAAACGCCTGCGGGGGCACCGACATGTTGGGTTTATGCACTCAAATCTAATTTACTGAAAATACGTAATTCCTGAAGAATAATCAATTAACTAGTAAACTGGTTTTCAACTGAATAATATCTCAACATTTATTTTTTCTTCCAGTTATGCTTTTTGACATATTTTTGTCAATTGTTTGACATAAAACAAACATTGACATTTTTCATCAAGTGTTACCAGTTTCGTACTCATTGCATGGCCGATCGATACTCGAGAACAAAGTCTAGAAAACTCAATTTTTCCGAAGTTTCTACTCAATGCCTCACACACACTATAAAAATTATAAGATTAAGGTTGTCTATGATTGTTGTATTGTTGCCTAGCAACGAAAAGTGTTTTATTTGATTTTGAATGGAAAATAAATCAAAGAGGAATTCGGCAATAACGTTTCGAATCCTTTTTAGAGCGTGTCTTATTAACCTTCGTTAAACATAACGTTATAATCATGGCGCAGAGTTTAATTGCAATGGCTCAGGAACTAGGATCGAATGATAACAGCATATCGACAAAAGAATTTTTGCAATTTGAAAAGAGCTGTGAAGCTTACAAGGACGACGATGAAGAAATTAAAATGATTTTTAATGAAATCAAGAAGCTGTCTGCAGCTAACAAGGCAGAGAAGGTATTATGTGAAGATATTGATGATGTAGATTTAATTCTCAAAAGGGCAGAAGATATTGCACACGAGACTGAGAATTTGTTAAAAAGTAGTCCTATTTCTACTGTTCTGAATTCTAACAGTCCAAATAGAAGTGAATCTGGTGCTATTCCTCAAATTAAAGTCACAAAACCCAATGAGAATGAAAGGGATAAGTTGGAGCCTAAAGAGTTCAGTAATAATAAGGTAATTTATTTATTTTATTACAAAATATTGTAGTTTTTAGTTAATCATGTCTTCTGTAAGCAATGTAACCTGTATCATGAAAAAAAGTTTTCCTAAGTAGGTAAGGATTTTCATTTCGTTCGAGTACCTTCACAAAAAATAATAAAAACATAAAAGATTTTATAATTAAGTATTTATTCTTAAAAATAATGCTGCTGCTGAACAGCCTTAAATTTCTTGCATCCAGCCTTCTTTTTATTACATTTAAAAAGTCTTAAGTAACTATAAATGAGACTATTTAACTTAAGAATCGTTTGTACATTTGAAATGCTTAAATACTTTAAATAATAAATAATAGAAGCATACTTAGTATGCAATTAAAATTATTCTAATTTGTTCACTTGGGTTGCTAAGGCCCTTAAACCAGCCAAATTCTCCCTTGCTACAGGCTCAATGTATGATGCTGGTAGCACGAAGCCATAACGTCCCGTGTCACTCAGTTCAATTGTGTAGGTATACTTGATGCCCAAAGACTTGGCCCAGTCATCAGAGCCGCCAGCAGCTGGGTACAGGAGCCCACTTGAAGATCCAACTTTGTATTCTGATCCCCCAGTCTGTTGGATTGCCTGTAAGAAAAATAAAGATAGAATGACCATATGAAAATTATAAGCTTTTTATGGGGATGTCCACTAATATTGGCTATAAAATTATATCAGAGGGATGGGTTAATAGAAAATTTCTGCGATTGCACAGAATTATACTTTTGCCAGTAACATCCACCCCAAAATGTCCACTGGGTTAGATAATATTCCATTAGAACCAGTTCTATTACAAATGGACAAAAACATGGAACAGTGTAGGTTGAAGCAACAACTCAATATGTACTTCTAATAGTCTTGACTTACCTGAGCCATGAGCTTGCCGACACTTTCGAGGTCCTTGTGGTCTGGTGGCAACGCATTGTCGTAACCCCATGGGTACAACAAGTACTGACCATAACTATGGTATGTTAGGTAGCCTGAAAATTTTGTTGCTGTTTTC
Organism: Luperina testacea; assembly: GCA_927399505.1. NCBI lineage: Eukaryota > Metazoa > Arthropoda > Insecta > Lepidoptera > Noctuidae > Luperina > Luperina testacea. Next base: position 6,493,742 of record OV656774.1, read on the forward strand.
TTGAAGAATTCCTGTGAAAAAAGTAAAATGTTGAGAGATATGTGCATAAAATTGCATGTCCAATATGTATGTTGCTTGGAGGAGTCAAACTATCAGTCATTTGCCTTAACTACGTTTAATTGATTGGCATATATCTACTGTAATTATGATGCTAAAATGTACAGTTAAGGTTTTTTCGTAGTGCTTTCGGGTAGTGCTTGCATGCTGTTCGGAAAAAAGTTTTGAATTTATTAATCTGGCAATCGGAGGCTTCGGTCTCTCGCGGTCTGCCAACAATCCTCGGACAAGAGCCCTATATAAATATTTCTATGATAGGCTTGTGATATCTGTATCTGATTGCGTGATGATTGACACCGGCATCACGGTTCTCAATGAAGGTCTCAAAATGGCGGCGATTGTAGACACTGTCTGCAGAAAAGAAACCACTTACAGAGACTGCTTTAGATTCTGGTTCAGAAAACGGTCCGCTGCCACGGTATATATCACTGCACGGATAGCTTGAAGCTCCTTTTCCTCCCCAGCGGTATCTATAGACAGAAAACATTAAATCGGTTAAGTAGGAACCTGGAACGGTATAATTTGTTTTCATAAAATAGAAGCGCAACTCCTATAATTTTGGCGATTAAGGTGCCACTAGTCGATATTTTTTCAATACAAATTTCGGGAGAGTATTACTCCACTGTTTGACATTTTGCATCCAAAGTTAAGCATGATATCGTTTTGTCTTATTATTAATTTTGTCTGTACGGAAACAGAATAGTAAAATAAAAAGCCATTAGAAATTTATGAGCTAACAAATATTCGTTTATCTCGCTATTTTTAACGTAACTTTGGGTGTAAATAAGTAATAAAAAAACTGTAAAATTTTCAAAATCAAGTTCGTACCGAGAAAGCTCAGTTATCGACGAGTTTAATAAACATTATTTGTAATTGATTTATGCAGTGGTTTTTTCATAAAACTCGATTTTCCAAAGCACGTTTAGAATTTTTTTCCGCGCCTATCAGTTCGGAACGGTGTTTCTGTGCGTGAGAACCTTAGACGTTGTGCATGTAGACTAACGTCTAACTGCTCATCACTGATACTATCTCTATCGGACACGAAGTCAGGTGAGACAGCGTGCTTCTTGGACATGACCACCAGAGAGTTCGAGTCTTCACGTCTAGCGTAAAGACTTTGCGTAAATCACACATTAGTCGCATTTCAAATTGGCTACATTGCCTAGACTTGTTCCTTATGATAATGGAATGAAATGTTAATGTTCCGTTTAGATAAAACTGCAGGAACTTAGATAGCTTTCTTGCACGCTGATTTTCGTGCCAAAGCAAAATAGTTCCTTTCCCGCAAAACTTTCATTATATTAAGTGGGCACATCGTGCTATCGTGCACTAGTTTATAGTTGCCCTTGGCCTATGTTCATAGTTAGCCTTGGCCGCCACATTATCGGATCGATTCTGATCAATCACTTATTTAATCGACTCAGCTTATCGTAGTCCGCTACTAGACATAGGTTCTTTCACGTTGGACAGCAACACCGCCCGGTGTTTATCACCCAATCACCCGCCTCCCGCACCCAGTTTGTCCCAGCCATATTTTTAAAGACTTCGGTCCTTCTATCTAGGGAGCGTTTCACTCTGCATTTGCCTATTGGTCTTAACTTTAGGACACGATTATGTTACTTATATTATTATAAACTAGCGACCCGCCCCTGCTTCACACGGTTTTTTATGATCTGGTAAAACATCGAGATTTCTTTTTAAAAATATATAAATTTTTCTTTTTTTTTTTTTTCTTTAAAATTAATGTATTAAACACATATACATCTTCCGGAATACATCCTCTAAATTATGGTGAACCGCATCAAAATAGATCAAAGTAGATACGAAGAACAACGCGGTCAGACAGACCTACACGAAAAACGACTTTATTTTATAATATACTAGCGGCCCGCCCCAGTTTCGCACGGGTGCATTTGTTTTTTCGAATTTCTGAAATTTTCTTTCATACCAACCTTGTCCTGGCAATACCGAACACAACAAAAAAATAATTATCCAATTTAGTGCAGTCGTTCGGAAGTTATGCGCGTACATACATTTCGGCGATTCATTTTTATTTATATAGATGTAGGTATAGGTAGATTACCCGAAGTTCCTGTTAAGATCAGCGCCGGTGCAAGTGCTGGGACCATATCCGTATTTCCTGTTCTTCCTCCATAGACGGTCCGAATTATGTGTGTACTCATACCCGTCTGGATTTACTACCGGCAAGAAGTACCTGAAAACCAATCAAAAACGTAATACAAGCAGCTTCAAGTGTTCTGAAGTACCTAACGAAAAAAAAGAAGGAAAACTTACCAATCAATGTTCTTGATATCATCTGATTCGACATCAAAGTTTTCTGCGAATTGGTTGATGAAGTAAGTGACGACCGCCGGGCTGATCCACTCACGCGCATGGATGCCACCGTCAATAAACACTGCTTTATTGCCTTTTTTGCCGTCAGAAATGCGTAAAACCTTAAAATAAAATATATTCTTAGGTACTTGGAGACTTCCTAATAGAGAAACACATCACTCAGTCATTCAAGTGATAATCATGTAGTGTTGTTACATAATATTGGTAAAGATATAGGATATAGGAGACTTTGGTAGGATTCTAGACAACGAAAACTTGGGTTTTTGTACATGGGCAAGCACCTCAAGTGTTTAGCCACTTATCCAATCGAATTGTTAAAATTAATTATCGCAAATTCGTTCCCCTGTGGATATGGTTTGATGTGATAAAGTACTTACTGTTATAATGAATAATACCGCGAATTAGTGTGATGGATGGTTCGTCATGCTTACAATAAGGTGATGTATGAAAAGTGAAAACTTCTCGCAAACCTTTGATTATGATTCAATCGTTGTGTAACAACAGAAAATGAAAGCAACTTGAAATTATTGCTCAATTAGTATTATAATTACTTTGAAATTTAGGAAAATATTTATATTATTTCTGAACGACCGATTTACCTTAAGTTCACGGCCTTCGTAGGATTTTCCTATAGTATTAACACTGATGATAGTAGGATACGTTTTCGCCAAATAGTCCATAAATCCGTGAATATCCTCCAGTCTATGATACTGCTTCCATGTCATACGGTGACCTGAAATGAGATTCTACATTAAAACAACAATAAAATATAATTTCATCTCACCATTTTCCATAATTTCTGTTTAATCACACGGTTCTCCCAATATGCGAATGCGTTCTCTTGCTTCCGGATTAGTGACGAAAGGAACATTTCGACCTTTCAACTGTTAGCAACTTTAAAGTAAAATCTTAAAAATGTTAATGAACACAATCCAGATCCAAAAGGTTAGAGACACGTCATGTGAGAATTTTAAACCAATTGTATTAAAACAAAGATAGTGCATAACAGCAATGATTCGGTGCCGAACAACAACAACGAACCCCAATTTGCATTTGGCCAATACTCCATGGGAAGGTTGAGAGAATTGTACCCCATGTAGGCACTAATGAAACCTAGTCGGCGATGAGATTCCCTGTAACGCCAAAAATTGTAAGCTCTTGCTGGAACAAAATTACATCGACCCTTGGAATATTGTTAATCGATCTTCACAAGCATAAAAGAATTTGGTTAATTAACTGTAAGTACGAACCTCGCCTGTCTTGTAGTTCCAATTCATTCTCATCTAACGGTGGGTTTTCTTCATTGATTCTTTGTTGCAGATCTTCAATCATGATATAGTATGCAATATCTTTATTTTTTAAGGCAGCTGTTACGTTGTCCAGCGCTTGTGGCTTGACGAGGATGTCGATTGCCGAGTGATTGCCTCCCCATGATGCAATTACTGGAAAATAATTTGTTTTATTGATACGTACTTAATCCCTAAAAGAATACCGTATTCAAAGTTTTTTGTATCATATGTAAATGGTCAGCTTACGTTTTTCAGAAGCTAGTTTGTTAATGAGACGTTGAGCGCTAGTTTTCTTTGTGGAGACTTTCCATACTTGAGCACCGCTGTAGTCTATTCTTTCTACTTCTTCTGCTAATGTGATCTTAGGTTGATTGTTATCAGGCGCTTTTTCTCCATCAGCTGCCACTTCTGTAGCAACTGAGTCTGATTTAGAGTCAGTTTCATTTTGAGCTACTTCATGATATGGTTGTTTAACCGAGCTACGAGTAGGCCATTCTGAAACAAGTCATTACTGTGAGTAGGTCAATCATAACAGCGATAATTACGATTACGTCTGCATTTTTGCATCTAAGTGATTTACAATCGTGACTTATTATATAACTATCATCAATTTGTCTTACGTTTGATTCAATCCTATAATGAGTGGTAAAATTGCATTAATGACGTTTTTGTTGTCCATAACACATTTTATCTATAATCGTGTGTTGAGATGGGCAGATTACATACGCTTTGTTTAATTTGACCTTGTTTTTTCACAGCAACATAGTTCTGTGATGTGAGAATAGTTTTAGAACAATATGACAAATAGGTATATATAAAATACATTTTGATTTTGAACGTGTATGAACACAGTAATTAATTAATTTAGGACTAACAAAACAAGTTCAATTTGGGCGTTTATATTTACTACGCAGCTTTAACAAGTCCCTCCTAAGTCAACATTTTGTGCAGGCATTGCAGGTAATCGACAACAAAAAATAAAAACACATCAATTCTGATGATTCACAGAGAAAATATTAAACAGTTTTCCTCTTACAACGAGTATGCATTAGGAATATATTAAAAAAAAATATAATACTATCAACTTTTATTTAACTGCACTGCGTACATAAAAGTTAATGAGCGATTTCTACATTGATTTACTGCGGATACGAATACGCGTTCACATTCACACAATATATTTAAGTTTTGAAGTATCGATACGACACAGAGCGAATTGATAATAGAATATATTGAAATGCAAGGCTCGTATCTCCCGTGACATGTTTTAATGACTTTCTCTGGCCACGGCTTGTTTTCCATTCGCTGCTGGCCGGTCTAACTTGGCCAATATCTTAGCCGGTCTAACGGTGCTGCATGTCGAACTTGAACTGAACTTGCCGGTCGTCCAAGGGTTTCCGCGACTTTCGATATTTGATTTTGATCACGCATTTCGAAGGCGACATCGCGTACGGAATCGAGAAGAACTTTAGAATAATAAACGTTGGATTCAATTTGTATTTGTTGTTGTGTTTGTTTGTTTGTGTTGTTTCTTACGTTTTTGAATTTTATATAAGTGTATTAGGTAAATTCACCTCTTTCTAACCCTTCGGAAAATACGGGCGTGATGTTATGTGTTAGGAAAAATACCAGAAGGAAAATTTATATCGGGGTGGCTTTACATTGTAGTTAATTTCATGTTTAATAGTCAGTTTGAATATTGTCATGAATGAACCTAACATTAGAGAAACAAAATAATCTAATGCATTCCTAGCAATCCTAAACAAACAAAAATAATTAATCAACGCATTAGCATTTTGTACTGTACCATTAAAATGTGTTAAAGAAAGTGACAAACATCTTAGAAATGCAAAGTTGTTAAATTAATATCTACTTATCAATTAAAATGACTTCATAAATCGCTTTAAAAATTAAAATATAATTTCATACCTTGTCCTGGCGGTAGTTTATTGATGAACGGCGTACATAGAACCGAGGAAGTGACGTACAGGAACACGACTATCTTCGTTAAGGACCCCATGACTACTGGCGGTGCGGGCGCTCTGCCGCAGGTGATCACACTGATGCGTTTGCGCACATCGATTGCCTCTTTTAAGCTCTGATAAACAAGCTGTCGGTATTGATAGCTCGGGACACGAAATTAACTGGATGAGATTTAATATTATAGTATTGGCGGTGTTAATGGAATTGTAGAGACCTAGATTTTGTGTAGAAATTGAGTCGAAAGTAATTTGTTCTTATGCTTATTATACAATTGCTTGTGAAATATAATTGTTATTGGTCTCAAAGTTTTGTGTCATATAGAGGTAATTTTTGGACTGCCTGGAAAGGTTTACCGCCAGGTTCGTTGTATTGGTTCACGAATTTCTTATTTAAGAATAATGTTGTTTTCTGGAAACAAACCTTTGTTGGAAAAAAGTTGGACTGATATAGGTAACCTTAATAAAATATTTTAACCCATTAAAGAATTAAGATATGGAACCATCGACATTGATTTCGATGCTGACCAATCAGAGTTTTTATAACTTAATTACGTTATTGCTACATAGCCTCATAAAATAAGAAACGTAAAGGGCTATCCCTTTTATGACCAAAAAGCTTTTACCTTTATTTTTAAATAAGCTTCTAAAAATTATTGATGCACGCATTAGATTCGGATCAGTGTTTGCAAAAGGCGTCACATCGCCTATAGGTACAGTATTCGTTTGGAACCAGACTGACAACTTTTCTCTCGACCTGCGCGGGCACCATGCCCGGTCGTTGCCACCAAGTTGCAGTTATTTAACTTTGATGACAAACTTTGTTTACTGTAATCACGTTTTATGCATTTATTTATCTAATGTTCTTTTCACGGGTTTTTTTCCGTTTCGGAGATTGGTTTATCTGATGAGCCTATCACTTAGACTTGAGTATCTACGTGGTATCTAATACATACTGTTTTGATTACATAGCATGGATGCTATACGATTTCAACTCTTCGAAAACACCTCATATCGATTTGAAAATAGCAAAGCGTTAAGAAAGCTGAGAAATGATGTACTTGTATTTGTAATAATCTTAAAATGTGTTTGTAGGCTAACCAGTATGCTAAACAAAATGCTAAGGAAAACACTGAAATACGTCGTAAGCCAAAGTTAAGGCCTTTCTCCGCCGGCGTCATCGATTCAAAGAAACGAGAAACACATAAGATTGTCAAGTCAGTAAATAATTCACCTAAAAAAACAGCGACTAATTGTAGGCACGAAAACTTGATAGAAGAATTAAAAGACACAACGGAAAGGGCAAAAGGTTTGGAATTGACTAACGTTGAGTTAAAGGACGATAATAAAGCTTTAAGAAAGAAGTTGAACCAAGTCACGGAAGAGAAACACATGGTTGATTTAAAATTGGCCGAATGCGAAAAGTTTGTAGGTAGACTAAGTAAAGAATATGAGCATAAGAATACAGAATTAAAGTCTGTTACGGAAAATCAGAACAGAATACTTGCGGAACTACAAAAGGAACGGAATGACAGGAAAAATTTGACTTTTCAACATGAGAAGGATTTAGTTGTTATACATGATCTACAGCGACAAGTTAAAGAGATGGAGATGATATTGAGGAGGAAGCATCCTGATTCTGTATCAGCTTTGATTGGTGAGTATTTATATGAATTCTCTTGAGGCATATAATCCCAATTTTATTTTAAGTAATTGATGATTAATTCAACACTGAAACGTTTGCAGTGGCTTCAAAATCTTCAACAGTGGAAGACAATAAGAAAAAGTTATTAGAGGAACGTATTTCTAGACTAGAGCAAGAGCTCAAAGACAAAGAGGACCACTTCCAAGGAATATTAATGACGTTACAAGAAAAGTTTGGCGACATGAAACAGAAGTACGAAGGTCACATAATAGACGTAGAGCGACAGTTGATGGATGACAGGAAGGTGAACACTGAATTGAAGCACAAGTTGAATGGAGCACATAAGTCTGATGCAGCTACTCAAACAATAGCTAGAAATAAACATACGGTATCGACACAAACATTTATAAAGCCAGACAGAGCTTCGTCAGCTGTTAGCCGATTGACTCAAAATTCAGCCTTATTTTTGAATAGGCTGAAAGAGGATAGTTACTTGGTAGCTACCATAAAAGGTTTGCAATCTGAGCTAACAGTTAAACAAAGAACTATTGCCAAGATCAATAGAGAGACTGAGGAGCTAAGGAAAAACTTACGCAATCTACAGAAGGAAAAAGAAGGTACGTTAACTGATGAGTTCATTGCAACATTTGTATTTTGCATTGTGTTAAGGCGAAAGCGCCAGGGTAGCCCGCGAAATTATTATTTTTTACGTTTTTTGCAATTTGCTGGTTAGTATTAAGTTGTATGTTAATTAAAATATGATTCGGCGACCGTAAAAAATATGTATTTACAGAATTATAATCATTAGAATCATCAACACAACTCTCTAAGACCAAGTAATCCTACTGAATGACTATTTTCTGAAAACTTGACATTTTAGGATTATACTAACCTATCAAGTTGTATTAAAGATTCTAATGATTATAATTCTGTAAATACATATTTGTTGCGGTCGCGAATCATATTTTAATCAACGTACAACTTAATACTGACCAGCAAATTGCAAAAAATGTAAGAAAGTTTTAATTTCGCGGGCTACCTTATCGCTTCCTCCTTAAGCTTTAGGTTTCTTTTAGTTGTTAATAAACAAAGGACATAAAATTCCATTTCACTTTTACATTTCGTGGAACCTTTTTGGTTTAATTTACATACAATAAATTACCGACTCTTCAACTGTGTTGCTTACGTGTGCTTTTCACGTGACATCATTGGCATATAAAGCATTAGCAGTAGGTATCAAAATTTGTGAAACGGTACCTCTATGTGAAATAACAGTCCGAATTTGTTGACTTTGTTTGGATGTTTGGCAAAAAATAAGTAGTAAACAAAGTAGAGATTCATCGACAAGTACATTTAAAAATAATAACTTAAAACTATAATAATTCACCTTGATTTCCAGTTAGTGATGAATTTATATATTTATTATTTTAGTGTTATTAACTTTGAATCCACATAAGAAGACGCATGCTAGAACAAAGTCGACGGAGAATATATTGGCAAGGATGAACACGGAAATGGAAGCCGAACTAGCGGAAATAAGGAAGCAAAAGGAAGTGCTAATGCAAGAACGGAACACGTTACTCGATTCACTCAAGCGTACGAACGAGGAATTCATATTGCTGAAGAAAAAGAGGATTCAAGATGTAAGTAACAGTTCGTCTATGAAATACATATTTCAGTGTCTAATTCATGAGTTTCCTCATTTCGGTGGTAGTGAAATGAGTAAGAGAGAAACCAGCAGCATTTACCTATGTTTAGCCAATGTTATTTTTCGTAATAAGTTATAATAGTTTTTATCAAACAGTTCCATAAATAGTTTCCAGGCGAGACAGAAGTCAATATTTATATCACTACTAGCTGTGTCCCGCGGTTTCACCCGCGTAAATGTCGATCCCGTGGGAATATCGGGATAAAAAGTAGCCTATATGTTAATCCTGGGTGTCAGCTACCTCCATACAAAATTTTATCAAAATTGGTCCAGCCGTTTGAGCGTGAAGAAGTAACAAACATATAAACACACACACACACACTCACAAACCTTCGCCTTTATAATATTAGTGTGCTTGGATCTAAAATCTACCATTTTCTTAAATATATTATATCTTTGGGTTTTGTAACCCGCCGTTGCTGGTCTGGTCTGTAAAATTCGTATGAAACGTTTGTTTTTTCTCTAGGTAGGTAGTATAATAATATATAGTAATTAAAATTATTGTGAGTTTGCGACTGATTACTTGCTCAGACGTAAAATTAAGTGGGTACAAGAAACTAGTAGTGATGACACTCAGACAAGAATTAGCCCTCGAACAGTTTTCGTCACTATCGTTCTTTGTAGATACTGGTGGCAGGACCGGACTGATGGATGAAATAAGAAAGAAAAATAAATAAAAAGAAAGGAAAGAAAGAAAATGATGAATGTTTGGTAGGTACTTAAGCTTTGCGTTAATAGAGCAAGCTAACGATTTTAGCGTTCAAGCGACTTGTTGTCTTAAGCCTGATTTATAAGGTACAATATTTAACTATAGGTAAGTAGGGCTGCCATCCGTTCATTTGTCCTAGTTTGAAGGGCGTCCGGGGAGCGTCCAGGCGGGTTTTTAAATAGTGTCCGGGTAAAACCCGACCACTTTCTGTGTTAAAAGGCAAATCCGACTTTGAATGAATTGCAATAAATTAAAGCATAAATCATAGTTAAAAATTCGCCGCCCGGCAAATATCGTGCGCTTGTGACAATTCATAATTTGCTTTTGATTTTTTTTTTAATTTTCATTGTTGCCAAAAAGAAGAGCGTTCCTAATTATTTTTGCTACCAGAATACCTCTCACATATAGAAGAGTGTATAATTGATTAGTAAATTAAGCGTTGCATTTGGTTTAAGTTGATTTTCTATAAATAATACAAAATAATATACTTAACGATGTTTTTATTTTATTGTAGGTTTTCTTTTTCAAGGGAGTCCGGGGTAAATCTTTATTTCCCCCAAATGTCCGGGGTTTTTGAAGTTTTTATCCTGGGTCCGTAATTTAGGTGATGGCAGCCCTAACTATAAGTAACAATAAAAGTTGCATTATCTAAACGTGTTTAGACGATGCAACTCATTTGTTGGTTTAAGTTTTTGTATGTATGCCACAGGCAAGAAACTGGTATCGTGTGAACGGGGCTATATTTTTTGAATAGGTATGTTCTTTCTTTTAAGCTACAGTTATCAGTCTCTTAACTTTCTTGGGTTAAATACGAGTTTGATGATGATGACTCTGAAAACTGAGTGGATAGGCAATTTTAGAACTTGTATCCAATGCAACTGTAGGAGTGCTTAGAGTTTGTTATAATGAGTATTCATTGTACCGTCACCAATTTCTACTGAAAGTTTCATCATTATTATAAAAAATACAAAAGTAAAATGTCCACATTATGAAATCCGGACTGTTTGGCCCGTTATAAACGGTTATTTATACTCGCGTATAATAAATACTTTTCACAATATAATGCCATATTAATACAATGAGAATGTGGAACTATGGAAAAAAATAAAATTTTCACCACATTCTTTCTCCTCGGTCAGTCAGTGCGTAACCGAAGTGAATGAATTTGTCATGTCACATAAATAAAAGTGAAATATAGGTTTAGTTTCTTTCCTTAAAAATATAGGTATTAAACTTGGGGCATAGAATAAAATAAAAAAGTATTTATAGAAAATGCTTGAGGATGGATGCAGTTCCACTAAGTTGGTTTTTTTTTCAAGATATTTCAATTTGTAGGTATCTTTTATGTATGGTGACTCAGAATTTAAGGAGCTGTGTTCAAAGCAGTAGAAAATTATGTACTGACGTAGCGGTAGCGTAGCGTAGGTATGGTATATGACGAGTCTGTTTGTCAAGATAGGGACCGTAAACAAAGATATCCCGTTCAAAATTAGGCGTTCATTTACCTCGTTGAAGCTAAAATAGTTTTTGGTCGCTGTCGACAGCGATGCGGTCGAGTTTTCTAATGCCTTATGATTCCTTACCCTAGTTTTGTATAGGTATACATGTCCATAATACATACCTACCTATAATTATTATTATTTTAAGATTGTCAGCTGATATTATATTATGTGTGTATCTTGTTGGTTCTGTGTTTTTGCATATTTGTTTGGCAGTTCTTATGGTTCCTGCTTATGCTCCTTACTTATTATGGTCCAATATATGTAGACGACAGACAATGCATTGCTCTCTGTCTCAAAATGTCATGTCTCAACATTTCGATTGCAACCTCAGCTGCCCTTACTATTTAAATTTTTTGCCTTTTTCCCTGAAAACATAGTTACAATACCCTGTCCCTACAGATGTCATAGTAAGTAAGTAGGTATTAGTTGCTCTCTTTAGATCTGAGTACTATCGATCGATGATAATAATAAACAGCGAAACCAACATAAATGTATTATAGGTACTTACTTATTTATGTTTTTTTCTGCAGCTCCACACTCTACAACTGGCACACGAGAAAGAGCTCATGCAGATGAACATGCAAGTCTACCCGTTGCAGGAGGAGATCAAACTCCTTAACAGAACGGTGGAAATCCTTCAGGAGCACGTGCGAACTGCCGACGACAAACTCGTGAAGTACCAGGCTGCCATGAAAGACGATGTGCATGCTGGAGGTGACAATAATTGTACTAAGACTAAGAATAAAAGAGATCGTTAGTAGTGAGATAAGGCTAACGGATACCGCCGTGTGTAGCATAGCAAAGTTAACGGGGCGCGTACTTCATTTGTTTTGATCCGTAATAAGAGAAAACTGGGTCATTTTCATGCTCTTTTCACAATTTCTATTGAGATCTGTCCGATCTCAGTTTAAAGCAAAGAGTACTTTGTACAAAGTATATTGAATTAAATTAGTTTAGAAAATCTTTACATTAGTTAGTTTGTGTCCGGCACAAGAGTCAATTGTCACAAATTAGGTTGTTTTACATTTATACTGTTATTTTGGCTTTAGTTAGTCTACTTTTGCAAAAAGGCTAAAATATTATTAGTTAAAACAAAGGGAACAAAGAAAGAGTGAGATAGCATACATAAGTAACGTTTTTAATTTTAATCGGCGTGCAAGATCGGTCGATTGCCTATTGCTGGCCGTTTACATTTGAATTGGTCATGCAATCGACGCAGGCGCAACGATTACCTGATGACACGTTGATGTGTTCAATATTGCCGTGGTAAAGTCGATGGCCGGAACGGAGTTTGAACGAGTTAATGAAGATAAATTATTGGGAATATGTAAATGTGTGTAAATGTTGTCGGGAAAATGTAACTTATTTTTTTGCGGTTGAAAGAATATTTACCTAGTTAGAAAAATAAGTGAAAGAAAAAGTTCACAAAGTCGATAGTTTTGTAGGAAAAAGAAATGGATCACATGAATTTTTTTTTGTTGAAATGAAGATAAGGCAATTTTGTGATTTGAATTTTATAATCCAAAATGTGCAAGTACCTACCAGATTTCATGAAAAAAAGCAAGTTGTTCAATTCTTTTAATAAATGAAAAAAATTGTTGTTGCATTTACAATAGGTTTACATTAGTTATCTAAATATATGTTAGAAATTAGAAGATTGATGGACAAACTGATGTGCCTTGTCTGTGTCCTTTGTCACATAAAATGTTGTTAAAATAAGGTGTTCTCTTAGAAAATAGTACACTACTATCAAATATAAATAATTATGTATTTGACAAAATCGTGATAAATAAAAGCAAGGAAATAGTTACGGTACCTTCTTTGGACGATGAAGCTCTTGAGAAACGACCAAGCGTTGTCTTGTCACTCAACGCCGATGAATCATATATTATGCTTCATACTGATTTGATAAAATATTAATTTGTGCAGCGCTGGATGTCTAAAACATTTTTTCTAAAGCAAGTAGAGTGCACGCAAGTTGTATGAAGCTTGCATGGGAAATCTTTTCTTGCTACGCGAAACTTAAAGTCAATTTGCATGGAACAGTACCATTGGATTACATTGGATTGTGACCTTCGTGGAGGTGTGCACTAAAGCCTCTACAATGCTTATTTTATTTATTTGGGAAAATAAACAGTTACACATTACAATATTACATAAAATATGAGCTACAGAGTGAGTAAATGTATAACCCACGCCATTTTCCACATATTATAAAGAAAAGTTATAAAAACTAATGCGATGTGCGCTTACAATGTGATAGTTACAATAAAATTACATAAGTGTTAATGATAAAACTAAACACTAAAAGGCATGCAAAAAAATAAAAAAGATAAACTAGAAATTATAAATACAGTCTAAGAGTTAAGTATATTATGCAAACCATGCAAACTGCCACTGCATCAAAAGAAAACATAAAAATCTTTCAGAAACATCTTGATTACCTACCTACTTAGATATTGTAAATAATTATTTGTTTGAAACAATGTCAAGGTTTTTATTATACGTAGTTAATACACTGGGACCATGTTATTAGCCATAAGGAATTTAGCTTCGAGTGCCTAGAGAAGTGTCTACTTAAGATTGTTGTGATCGTCGGTTGTTAATTAGCAGAATTAGGTAGGTAACGCACAATAGCATAATTTTATTATTGGACTATCGACCGCTTGTCAGTGGGAACTTAATCATTATAAGCTGGCCTCGTATTTATTCGAAACTCCGTACTGCGGTAGGTCAGCTCAAGGTTACCACTGACGTGTAGTCGACTGTACCTATTACTAAGTATATTCGAAACTGAAATGTTCCTAAGTGTAACAAAATAAAAATTCTAGTCATATTTTCGTGAGTGTTAAAGCTTCAACCCACCGATATAGCGAGTCATAACTGTTGTGCCTTGGTAATTGTAAAATTAATAAATAAGTATATTTGTGTATACGTATGTTTTATTTCAACAGTTCTCCTTTTCTTTAGAACCGAGGAGGCTTTATGTAAGGTTAGGGACGTAGAAGAAGAATTAATTAATGCAAATGTTCGAATTAATAAATTACAAAAACAAAAAGAATGTAGGTGCTCAGGCTAATGAATCCAGTAACTTGTATAATTAATTATTACACACTAATTGCAACCCTCATTCCTTAATAACAATATACCTTACTGAAGATTCCTTTTTGAAACATTATTAGTAGATAAAAAGTAAGTCAAAATAAAATTAAAAAATATGCTGAACTAAATAAATGCAATACATTTAGGAAAAAACAAACCACCGTTCTAATAATATTATATTATTGTCTTGACATCCTCATTTCATCGACATGAAAATGATAAAGACAGGGTTTTATTTTGTTTAAAATAAAGATCTTTACTCTAGCATAGGTGCATATTAATTAAGTGCATATATATACATATGCCAGAATATAAATCTGTTTTAAAAATAAGCCGCCAATAAAGAAAGTGTTAAATCTATCTACGCATGCAATTCTCACATTTCACTAGTTTGCATCTAAAGTGCAGTTTCTCTTGTGGCATAATTAGATTAGCAGACAGACACCGGTTTTCAATCGTAAGATAAGCTCAACACTATAATGAGATTTGAACTAAAAATTGTCTGAAAAGTTAAATAAAAAGACCCAATTAAGTTACTTTATACTTTTATTAACAGTTAAAATACTTAGTAGGAATATTACAGTTGCTGGGATGGAATAAATATTGAAAATCTCAAAACATCAAAACCATGTTGTTTGGTTATCATTACTTTCTTTCTGTATCTTAGGACTGTTGACATATTTAGCAAGAGAACGGACAGCAGCAAGCAGTTCCTTGCCAGTATCTTCTATTTCCTCTGGCGGTACAAGGAACCCTAGGTTTGCTTTGTCCATAATCTCGATGACATAGGAATGCACCACGCCTTCCGAATATGCCCAGTCGAGGAAAGTCCCTGACGCTGGGTAGATTTTATGATATGTTGCTCCGTATGTGTAGTTCTCATTGGTCGCTTTGAACATGGCCTTGAAAGAATAATTATTCTTTAATTATAATTAAAGACGTTAAAAAAAACTGGATCACTGGTAGGTACAGACCTAATTTAATCGTATAATTATATTACTAAAATTATGATATATGTATTTTAAAGTTTTCTCGGGGCCCTAAGTAGGTACAGACGCCAGCACATCAAGCTATCCAAAACTGTCAAATTTTCCCAAGCAATTTTGAACCTTATGCTTTTGCAATAAAGTTGAAAATTTATTAAATAAATTTGACAGAATGTAATAGCTTGATGTGCTGGCGTCTATACAATTGCCATAGGTTTCTATTAATAACATACGGTGGTTTTTCGCTGGGGGCTGGCTAAGGAATAACAGCCACACGGTTCGTTTTAAGGTTAACCTTCCATTACATACCGAAGAGATCCTTTTGTTCCTCGGCAAGCAAGTTACACCGTCAGTCCCGGCCATCATTCGTCGTCATTTGACAGATATGGATGGTCAGAAGCCTGAAATCCTGACAATCAGTCTTTCCAAGGGTTATCCTGTTACCTGTAACTGGGTTGTGGAGGTCAGATAGGCCGTCGCTCCACGGAATAATATTGCAGGTGATGTACGTAGGTATATTATTATATCACTGCAGTTCAGCTTCATCAAGTTAGACTGGCTGCCGACACCAACATAGTTGGAGAAAGGTTAAGCAGATTAGGATTTGAGAAGATATAATGTGTGTTTACTTACGCTGCGCATCGTGTCAGCCACCTTCATGTGTGTATCGAAGTCTGGTGTGGCGAGTTTCCGCGCGCTCCAGGGGAACAGAATCAGTTTGCCGTACGAATGTAAATCCATCATGGCGACGGGTATTCGCTTTAACGACGTCACTAGCTCCTACAACACGTTACATTGGGTAGCTATATAGTTCTCGTTAAAATATAGGTATACGAACCGGCTTGTCCGAAAAACCACTAGGTAATTAAAAGACATACCTATGTGGTGTAATATCCTGCAACCCGCACTTGATCCGCGTATTGCGGCTCAATCTTACGTGTGTTACGTTTAACTACCTCAAAAAACCCACCCTAGGCCTAGTTTGATAAGCGAAATTTATAGGTTTAAGGTGGATTTTCGGACATGCGTTTCCGCGTATCCTTAGGGTGGATTTTTTGGGGTGGATAAACGGAATGACCGCCTCTTTCAGCGAGGCCTGATCATTTCAGGATAGGGAACTACTCTATTTTTGACACCATACTCTAATTATAACTTACGCGTAAAGCCCTCGTTTCCGCTTCAGAAAAAGCATATGGTCCTGAATAAGTCTTTTTACATTTATTGTTATCTGTCATGCCAGTGATAGCCCAGTCTACGCTGGAAATCAAATTTACCAATAAGTTTTGTGTTACATTCTTGTGGATTTTACTGTTAATCTATTACCTACAGTCCTACACCTACTCATTTTATTTATAGAACCTATTGTTTTGTGGTCTAAATCGTGATCTACACCGCCAGATGCAAACTACGCATCATGATTACGTCACGCAAAAATCCTGCATCGCGCAAGCAGAGTTTTCCGCGCAACTAGCATATGATATAAGAGTACAACGTCCCAGATACGACACCCGTCTGGTCGGAGGGTCTTCTCTTTTCTTTAAGGATTAAGTGAACTTTACACCCTGTTCCTCATACCTCTACAGTCTATAACAACAAGACGTAGACAACAGATCGTCACTTACTCAAAATTCCTGTTTATATCGACTCCCTTGCAGCGCGTGTTGTTGCGCCGATTCTTACGCCACAATCGGTCAACCGTATGCGTGTACACGTATCCATCTGGGTTCCATACTGGAATTATTAACCTGTAACCAATAGATCAAAAGAGTGAATTTACCGAGAGATTATCGCGTGGATTTCGTAGTTCAAGTGTAAGGCTGGGTTCACACGGCATTGTCCTGCACGTTTTTTTGCAGTATACGTCTTAACGAATAAACAGTGGCACATACATTGTACATAGAACCATTCACATGTCCTTTGTACTGCAAAAAATCGTACACCGTTTATGCGTTTAAACGAATACTCAACGGACTTGTCAAGCAAATCGAATGAACTTTAACGTATTCGGCTTGCAGTGGCACATAGTATACCTCTGTCTCGTTCACATGACACGATGTTCATACGTTTTTCATCGAATGAAAAAACTGTGTGAAGACTGCTGCTATTCGTTTTTTACACGAATGAAAATCTACCGTATGAACACCCGGGTGATTGTACGTTAAAAAAACGAATACAAAGAAAACGTGCCGGACAATGCCGTGTGAACCCAGCCTTAGGAGTACACAACCGCACGTTGCCGTAAGTAAACTATTGATAGTCCCAGCAGCCCGTCCGCGCTGGCTAAGTGATAAGAAATTATCAGGGTAATAGAGTGCCCTATGGCTGAAACGTATCCTTAAAAGCACTCACCAATTTTTGTTTTTGATGTAACTGTGCTCTGTATCAAACTTGGTGACGATATTATTTATTATGTACAGCGCAGATGTTATTGAGACCCATTCGCGAGCATGTGAGCCAGCTGTTATCAATATTATTTTGTTTTTTGGGTTTCCATTTGTTATGTTGATCATCTAGAAAGATTAAACTATTTAGATATACGTCGTTCTATTAGCTGGAGCGACTTTGAAAGAGAAGGAGGCAACGTCTGTAGGTTAGGTATGTTGTAAAAGTAGAGACAAGACTTTGCTTTTTTTAAGATATTATTTAAAACTAGTTTATTAGGTATGTGAAGGGAAAGCCCGCATCTAGCTACCCACCTAATGGTGCCAAACTTTCCTCTTTTTATCTAATTGCATTAGGAATTACCAACTGCTTTTTTTGCCTACCGTACCTACCTACATATTTTTTGATTGGGTTTGGATTGGATGTTCCAAGGTCTTCATTTAAATCGTGAAAAAATAATCTGCTGATCCACACATTATGTCGAGTTATGCGAACATAAATGTATGGATCAGCTGATTTTTTTCACGATTTCAGGGTTGGTCCCATAATAAAAGTTGTTCATAATGATGAGTACAGTGAACTACAGTAACCCCTTCCCTTTTAAGGATTAAAACGTAACGGTGTAGATATAGTATGGGTTTTAAGGTACGTTTGACTTTAGCATGATCATCTTTATCTTAAACGGCTTTCTGAAGCATACTGTTAATAAAACCACTGACCTTTATTGTTCTATTTTCGGCAGTGTATCCAATGGTTTGTACTCTACATATTGAAGAATACTCTTCCGCCAAGAAATTGTAATACTCTTCAATAATATTTAACGTAGGGAACTTGTTCCAGCTTAGGCGGTGACCTGCTTTTTGTTAAAAATAAAGTTTCAACTCGAGTTGTGTGATCCTTATCATTTGGCACTTTCGGAGTATTGACAAAGGGATTATCAGGAAGATTTCAATACCATGATAGGTAACTCAAGTTAACAGCTTAGAATACATCAGCGACGTTTATACGGGTACACGATTGTGCTAGTTTTTCAAATGCGTGTGAGCTTGGTCGGCTAGTTTTAAAATTCGTAAGTACATGAGGATCATCTACAAACTCGAGACTACGTACCCTCTCTCTACGTATAAAAGTAGCTGTTATGCGCTGCAACTGGTCAAAAGGACGGTATTTTCCCGTTTAGGTTGCTGATGAGATGTTGATGCAACTGACTGATCGAAGACGTCACCCGGTCCATGAGATTAGTTAAGATATACCCTGTATACCTAGTATACACTGTACAGTACAGGCTGATATTTGAAGTCGTACGTACCGACTCTAAGCGTGGTGTCCGTCCACAGCGAGGGTATGACCTGTTGGGTGTCAATGTCGATCCTTCGCTGCACGTCCATGATAAGGACCGTGTGGCTCAGGTTCCGAGTCACCAGTTGGCGATATACCTTCACCTTGTGTTGACCGCGGACCAGGAAATCCGCTCGAGTGGGACTTAGGCTCCATATTGATATGTCTGGTGTCATAATGTTGAAATTTGTGAGAAAGTGTGAATATGGAAGTAAAGAAGGCTGTTAGTTAACCGACTCGAATAATGCTGCGGTTCCACGGCCCGCTTTCTTACAGGCCATGGTAACCGTTGCCTCCGATGAGACCTGCGGCCTTTTGGCGCCCGCCCGATCCGTCGGGAGTCCGTAAATTCAAAGAAGGGCGTGGCGCGGCGCGGGGGCATCTGCCGCAGTCTGTACCGGCGGCGTGAATATTTTTCTTTGTTTATCAAATGTTGACCACTGAATGAAACCACAGCGTCTGTACACTATTACTTGGTACATGTTATAATTATAACAGACCGACACACGCCGTGGTTCGGCACGGGCCGCGACAGGTCCCTACAGTCCTACAGGGGCGTAATAAATAACCTTGCTAATCTCAAACCCATAATTCAAAAACTATAGCATAATTCGTTTCTCGAGCCGAGATTGGTAGGTAGGTAAGCTTGGCAGTTAATCCGATGTACATAATATACTATGTACGGACGCCAGCACATCAACCTACCCGAAACTGTCAAATTTTCGCAATCAACTTTGAACCTTATGCTTTAGTGATAAAGTTGAAAATCTATTAAAGAAATCTGACAGATTGTAGTAACTTGATGTGCTGGCGTCTGTACAATAATTATAATGTGCTGCTCGTGTCTGACTGCGTACCTAGTACCTACTCAGTCGATGTGTTGTTTGAGTAGGTAACTAACTATCTGTGGCCGCGGTAGTGCTGGCTCGCTGTTTGTACATAAATATGACAAGCCTTTTTTAGTACCTAAGTAGTAATGGGATAAATGATCCCAGACAAACTGCTTTTTATTTAGGTCTGCCTAAAATTATGGTGTTTGAAATCGTAAGCAATTCTGTAAGGGCCGGCGCAGATTTGGCAAATCGCAGTCGTGACTGCCAAACAAATATCGACCTTGTGCTAAAGATGAAAATACATAAACTTTCATCTGTCCGAGAGCGCATCAAAGCGAAGTTTTTTTTTTTTATTTCGATATTTTTTAAGCAACTCAGTGAAAACCGTGCGGTAATATCTTTATAGTACATACTCTTTGAAAACGTGCTTCGCCAGATCTCAGCCCCGGATTTCTTCGAACCGGGGCAAAACCTTGATAGTGGCGCCCCCTCCCTTCAGTGTTTGAGAAAAACATGCAAATTGTTGATTTCCACTACGATAATATTATGATTTCACTAAAAAATTACTTATTTTATTACCGCTGATTACTCGCAAACGCAATCAACCACATAAACAAACAGTGTTGTCACTTGATGTTCAACTGTTTGAATTTGTTCGGCTCGCCTCGTATAGATATGTAACGGGGATTCCCCTTGGCAGAAAGATCACGGACACTACGCACGCGTTCAAAAATTTACTTGATCTTTTAAGATGCGTTCATAAAACTAACTGGGCGTATGGAAATAGAAAAGTTTGTTTTTCAAACATATTATATTAAGATTCGATTACTTGTTAAAAACCTATGGGATTGTAGGAAAAGAGGCTTCATTTGTTCGATATTTCGAATTCTTGTCTCAAGGATTTGGCGCCCCCATGAAACTGCCGCCCGGGGCAAGTGCCCCGGTTTGCCCCCCCTTAGATCCGGGGCTGCCAGATCTGCGTCGTTCCTAATTGGCTTGTTTTATAAATAGATATGTATAAGGTACTAGATGCTGAAGTTTTATGACGAATCTACTTAAATTGATGACCTAGGTCCTGTACTAAAAATAAACCGTTAACTATTAGTCTTTACATCATCTCCAGATCCAGTAAACAACATTGTTTACATAAAATTAAGTTTTAGGGAATCTAAGCCCTATGAGAACCGCTTACGGCTCTAAGGCGATTGGCACACTGCACCGCATTACGCAGATAATGTGGGCTAATGATTTTTTACATACAAATTCAATAAAAACGCGCTTCCTTGCGGAGAATTTGGCTCAGTTTCACGCACTCCGCTGCGTAATGCGGTGCAGTGTGCCAATACGACATTTTTTTATCTATTAAAAATAATGTTTTTTTTTATGAGTCTAGTAACTACTTATGGGGTAATAATATTATGGTTAAACCTTGGCTATCGAGTCTTTTGATGAGCTGCACATCCTCAGCGTCACGTAGGGCAACCTGCCACACTTGAGAGCCATCGTATGTCACTTTATCCACTTGAGACGACACATGAATAACTTGAATAAAATAAGACTAACATAAGTAGGACCCAAGATTATATCAATATTTTTTCGAATTATTTCACTTACCTACAAAGAAGAAAATCCAATATGTATGTACAAAAGGCATTTCATTTCGGTTTACTACAATTGAATAAATGTTATTGTATATTTTACTATTCTGATAAAAAAATTATCGATTGTGCTGTTTCACCAGTTTGGCTTTGTGAAAATGTTTTTTTTTTGTTATACACAAATAATACGCCAAAGATGATGCAAGTTATATATGTTTATTAACATTACTATATACAATCATTGTAATTTGAAAATAGAAACATTTCATTTTGAAACTCACATATATTTATTAAAAACGTGACAATTATTAGAACATTAGGCTTGGTGTTACACATTATTGCTATCGACAGACTCGACATTATTTCACACTCGGCATATAAATAAAATAAATGCCACCAAACATTTAAAATTCGCAACACAAGTCATTGCATTACTCCATATTGGGTCTCTAATAAGTATCACAATAAATTCACTTATCATAAATAAATTATAAAGTCGTCAACTGTCTAGTCTTAATATTTCAGTGTAAAAACAATGTCAAAAACGATTCACTATTATATCTGATCACGTGGTCCATTGTGCATAAAACGCAAACTATGCTTTTACCAAATGTTTCCTTAGTCTCATATCACGACAGACACAATCATCACCAATTCATTGTCAATGGAAATGACACATATTAGTCTATTTATTATGTCTTCTAATGAAAGTACATCGATTTTTAAAGAATACACTTTATATGCTAATAAATAAGCATCTCACATTTGAAATGAGTGATTAGACACCGAACCAGCTTTTCACCTCATATTGGACATCAATGATCACTCACAATAATTCATCGATAACAATTTCGAGTCAACGAAATGGCCGTACGGCTAAATAGATACGAGAGCGTTTCACAAGTCACTAGTTGATATTAAAGTAGCGTGTTCTGTATGTGAAGCGCGCGCTCCTGCGCTAGTCGGCGTCGCCGTTGATGACGGTGAGCGGTTCCTCGTCCTCGTTGTAGTCGAGTGACAGTACGGAGGCGCGCCTCCTCTTGCCGACGGGCTCACTGCAGTCGCTGCCAGAGTACGTGCGCTTCTCGGGAGTGGCCGGCCGGTTGCCGTTCACAGTGGCGTGGGTGGCGCGCAGTTCCTGCTGCAGGAACAGCACTGTGCTCTGCATGCCCTCCACATCCTCGTCCAGCTCCTGCAGGAACTCGTCCAGTTCTGTAATTACAAGTTTCAGTGTTAATTTTCTCCGAAAATAGTACGACTATAGCTATTTAGGAAGTTGGAATCATACACACCTGATTGTGACTTTTTAACTTCTTCACTAAAACTCTTCTGTAACGCCAGATCGCCTTCTAACTTCGCTATCCGACCGCTCGAAGTCATTCGTCCAAGATCTTCGTTCTCTTGGTGTAACAGCCTGCATTTTGCCATAAGTTTCTTGCCTGTGTTTGAGTCTGGCGTGAACTTCCACGCCGATAATTCGTTCTGAGTTTCCTCTAATCTCGCTTTAGTTGACGTTAGTTCTTGTTTTAACCTTAAAATTAGTACATTAACAGCTGGGTCTAATAGCGTCGGCCGCCCGTTGAGACTGGCGTGGGAAGACTTTAATTCCGTAATTTGACTCTGAAACGGAGAATAATTTCTGTTATGAATGAAGATCTTACAGGTAACCTTATTGGAGTCTTTTTAGATTGCTGTAGACTCCAAAACTATAACAGTGAGTACTCACTACATAATCTTGTATTTCCTGCTCCTTAGCTGCAAGCCTTCTAACTAACACCTTCTCTCTATGTTGTGACTCAGCATACTGCTGTTTTATCCTATCTTCTACCTCTTTCGCCTTTTCCAGGCTTCCTGTACACATCAATTATACAAATTAATAAATAGTCTTTGGCTATGTTAGAATTTCACATTAGATTTTCTTGTTCTTGCAATGATACAGTATTGTTTTGACATCATTATAATGACGCTAACTTATTTTACTTAATATCCGTAAACCTACTTTAAATGCATAACATTTTGTCTACCATGAGATATTTTTATACTTTACACACTGATAATTATGATAAAAGGTTATCTCAACGCAACAGTGTTGTGGACAGAGTGTTATACATTTTGTGTGGTTTATTTTATTAAAATGATTACAATATTATAATCGACAACACCTTAACTAAAACTATACAAACAATAAGGACAGTAGCAAAGTCCTAATTAGATTCCATAAATAGCTAACAATTAATTTAAATAAACCAGCAAAATCTGTCTATGACTAAAATGGCGCAAGTAAATTGAATTACGTAAATGACAAGCAGAATTGTTGGAAACAATAAATAAATAGATTTAAGAAAAATCATAAATGCTATCATTTCTGGCTGCAAATTCTATGGTTAAGGCTTTTTTTATCTCAATGATGTAGAGTCAGGAGGAGACCAGATTAGAAGGTTCTAATGTAGCCATAAATTGCAATTATGATGAAATAATATTTAAAATGAATCAAACAAATATAAAATATATGACTGAATATTAAAAAAATAACTAACTGAAACTTTGACAATGATTCACAAAACCTGTTTCTAGAAATGGTGATGGGTTTACAGCACCTGGTCCACATGGCCTAGTCTAGCCATAGGCCTCTCAGAGTATATAGCCTGTGTAATCCTTTGTGGTGTCTTTTCCAATATCTTGATAAGTAAATCTGCTGAGAAATTTCATGTTAGCTGCAGTTGTGATTGTTTGACCAACATAACAATCAACATGAAATTTTACAACAGATTCATCCTTTAAAAACATAAGCCAAAAATATTTTACTAAATAACATTTACAATATTTTGTTCTAAGAAAGTATACATAGTTGCAATAACACTTTTTCAAGCCCTAGTAGGAAGCAAACTGGAATTTAACAATATTTTATTAATGCTTGCAAACAATATTGGTAAAATTTAAGAAATACCGCCACATTATGTTAATACATGGAATTGATCTTGTTTAAATGGTAAACCCTCCATATTGGTAAGATAAAGATGTATCTTTATCTTATTCTTTGGTTTGCCTAGTTTGGAACAAATCTAAAAAACTTGTACTATTTTTGGAAATAAAGTTTAATCATTTATGTTCTTTTTTGAGTAGGTAATATTAAAAATATGATTTTAACTGTAGCTTTGTTTTATAACAACACTAATGTTTTAACAATTTGATGTAGGAATTACAGGCATATCTTAAGATGTAGCTACTAAATTTGATTTACAAATAGCTGTCAGGGAACAATCAACTCAGCATAACACAGTACACTGCTTGATATAAGCCTCCCAGGCTGCACCAGACTGATTAGATGGTGATCCGCCTTCTGCATCCAGTTAGTCTCAGGGAGCATTTATTTTAAAATTGTTAGTTTTATCTTAGGTATAGGTAGTTTGCTACTACATTCATACTGGGTAAAAAGGTTAAAAGGGGTGTAGTCCAGATTAAAAAAAAATTTAAGGTCAAAACAAAATGCCCCCAGTTTAAATTTCAACAAATATCAATTAAGTAAGTTGGTACAAATTGTTAACATTAACCAAATAGATAGTGTAGTAATATTTAAAAATATATTTATATCAAAAACTTGTGTCTAATATTTAATTAACAATTCCCTATCGTATGAACTAACTTTTATTCATTATAGCAAGTCTAGACTTACGTCTCGCTAAAGCCCAATTTACATGATGCAACTTTCTTGCCTGTAGCATAAAATAAAATTTAAGCAATACATGACTTGCATCGTCTAAAGACTGTTTAGGCAGTGCAACATTTATTGTTGCTTCATGTAATGGTATGCCACAGGAAATTAAATGGCACCATGAAATCAGGCTTAATTTCTAGCCTCTAAATTAACAAAATTAGTCATTTTGTTTTACATTCTATACTTAATAAACATGCAACACAATAATTAAGTAAATATTTCCTAGAAATATGTTTTCTTTTAATTATATTATGGCCCTATACTTACAGAAATAAATAAGTATGTAGAAATAGAAATTGGGATGTGTTAGTCATAATCGCTGATAAGCTATGAACATGGTTTAGTAAGTATTCATTTATGAGTAACATGCAGTGACTCAAGCTGAGTAGCAATGTGGAGCACTAGTTGGAAGCAAGAGAAATTAAAGGTACCGAGTTTATTATGACCAAGATAATATTGAGGTATAGGCTATAGACATCATTATTTTAATATTAATATCATATGAATTACCTTTACCTTGTATTTTGTTTGTCATTTTAGCCTTTTCTTCAAAATATGGTAAATCTTATTTGATACATCTTCTGCTATCAAAGTTATTCTATGGGACAGCAAAAGAATAATCAAATAGTTAATCCATAGCTTTAGATAGATGGCAAAAACATAAACAGATCAAGTGTTAAAAATATACCTAAACAAGTTTCATAAATAACAATTAACAATGATTGAAGACAGAAGGTAAATAAAGCATATACAAAACAAAATCTTAACTATACAGCAAAAGAAGTGATGAAAACATATTTACTTTTTCATGTGAGCAAAGACCGGATAACTCGGCAACATTCTCAGTTACCGAGGGTAGCAGAACACCACTGAACATGGACACAGCTCCAGGATCATCTGGAGACATCACACGGCCTTGCGCCGATATATGCACTTCCACTAAACACTCCACTGGCACCTCTCTTACACAGCAAAACACCATTTCTTCGTCTTCACCTTTTAGAACTTAAAACACCTAAATACACCCCGTACCACAATCCGTTTTATAACTAAACAATTTTCAGTATCACAGTAACATTTCAATATGTCATAACAGTATCACTAGTTAATTTTAGTTAAAGTATTGTCGATATAGAGATAACATAACAACTCGCGGGTCGTGCGTCGTAACGTCGCCGACCTGACGCTACCAAGCCGATGTAACTTTCTTAAATACCTTCCAACTGCTTGTTCAAAGTTTCGAGATGGTCAATGTACAAGTCCTGGTTTCTCCACGCGGCGCGGAGCGGGTCAGCCGCGGCGGCCTCGAGCTGGTGCGGGGTCAATAACACGCGCGCTAAGCTCGACCCACTGCCACCTGCTCCACCCTCACACGACGCCTCGCCATGCCGCTCTGTCTCCTCGGACATTTCACTCTTACAATAACTTTAGGAGTCTCTTTTCAACTGCAAGCAAATAATCACAGTTAAATCCTACAAAGAGATTCATTAGCATTTCTCCGCCGTTATCAGAAACCTGTAGTAACGTAAACTGTGGTTATCAACAAGAGGCTAGGCTACTTACAGTTGATTAGTGTAATGATAGAGACTTAATTTAATTGGAAATTACTATTATTTACAATAAGTATCACACAGTAGAAATATCTCTAATATTTTACGAGGTCATCAAACGAAACACGACAAGACAGACGCCATTTTATCACATACCACTACAGTGTGACCAATACAAAATATGTGAAAAGCCAATCCCAATAAATAAAATACTGTTACAGATTTTATCATGCTATAATTACTGTATTTTCTCCTTTTTATGTTTATATTTGTGATTTTTGTTGATGCATGACAAACTTTTTCTAGTTGTCTATTTTACTTTTCTTTTTTGGAATTTTATGACCTGGTAACTGGATTTTTAGGTAAAATCTTGTCTATTTTACTTGGCAACATGAATAGTGGTGTCCAGCTAAAGACAAAGTTACGGTTATTAACAAATTAACATTAATTAATTGTTGATCATGTTTTAAATTAATTCAGTTTTTTTTTTCTTATTTCATTGGTCTTCGACTGCGTAGTACAAAAGGGAAATCTACTATATAAAAATAAGTCGGGTTTTCCTTCCTGACGCTATAACTCCAGAACGCACGAACCGATTTCCACGGTTTTGCATTCGTTGGAAAGGTCTCGGGCTCCGTGAGGTTTATAGCAAAGAAAATTCAGGAAAAATTTCAATAGAAAAGCGGGACCACGCGAGCGGAGCCGCGGGCGACCGCTAGTAATGTATAAAACGATGAACTGTGTACACAAGAATAATGACCATAATGAAAATATTTTTTTTATCCCGAGTTGCCGGAAGTCTGAATGCACCACTCGTTACTGTCTTCGGTTATCGGTTGGGTAGGCAGGTATTGTGGTGCAATTTATAGTACCTGACCCTCACCAAATCATGGTCTATTATTGGCATGCAGTTGTACGCAACGATGCAGAAATAGGGAATTTAAAAAGTCATGACCAATACTCATAAGTCATGGCACACTCATTATGACCTCTTAATCCTCCGTTCACAAAGTACTTTCCTCCGCTAATGAGACACAATTGATTTTCTATTGTATCGTACAAAGAGAATGTAAACACTCAGGGTAGCCCGTAACAAATATGTATTTACAGAATCATAATCATTAGAATCAGTAATTCAATTTGTTAATATAATCCCAAAATGTCAAGATTTCATGAAATAGTCATTCTGTGGGATTACTTGGTCTTAGTGAGTTGTCTTGATGACTTTAATGATTATAATTTTGTAAATACATATTTTTTACGGCCGCGAATCATAATATATTAATCAACGTACAACTTAATACAGACCAGC
This sequence comes from Luperina testacea, assembly GCA_927399505.1. Taxonomy (NCBI): domain Eukaryota; kingdom Metazoa; phylum Arthropoda; class Insecta; order Lepidoptera; family Noctuidae; genus Luperina; species Luperina testacea. Next base: position 6,521,802 of record OV656774.1, read on the forward strand.
AAATTGCGAAAAACGTAAAAAAAAATTGAATTTCGCGGGCTGTGATATAGTGTAGGGATACCTATGTACATGATGGTTACATACAGTATGAATAATAATTAGTAAAAGTAAGTAAGTACATAATCAAATTAAAAAAGTTTAGATTTGCTATTGGAGCATGAAATTAAACTAGAAGGAATTAAAAAAAAAATAAAAACTGGCACTCCGGTAGTGCCGACAGAAGTGAAAACTTGAACAATTACGAGTGTATTTTGTGAATCGTCTTATAAACAAAACACGCGTGTTAAGGTGTGTTCCTTATTTTATAGGATTTTTTGCAAATCAGGTATGATGACCAAAGTGACTGGTTTATTCTTCTCGTGAAAGGAATTTATTCAGATTTACAAATAAGCACACAGGATAGACTTCAGTTCGTGGTGTTGGTCGCGGCAGTGGTAAGAGAAGCAAGCCCATGGAGCTCGTCGTCAGTTATATATCCGTGGTTCAGCGCCATCTCGTCGTTGTTGGATGAACTACGTAGTTAGTACGCGAAAGGCCCTCGTAGTTCTTCCCGATGTGCATAGATGGCGCTGTCCTCAACAACGCGCGTCTTTCGTTTTACGTCTTACGAATCTTACGATCAGGGTCACGTGACCTGACGCGAATTTAGAAGTTTTTACCCATTCCAAAAAAAGTACACAGCGCCGCTAAAGAAGTTTTCACTTCAAAATCTTTGCTTATATACCTAAATCACATAAATGGCTACTTGATTCTTAAGCCGATCGCCCTTGAGTTACTGATGGCGTTCTGATCAACCGTTTATAGGTACCTACCTAGGTATATTAAGAAAGGAGCGCCCTACGAGTAGGTATATTACGTGGTATTTTTTCAAAAACTAGGCCGGGGGCGGGCGGAAATTTAATCAGATTTTGGCCGGCAAGCATATAAAGTGTTACATGCTCTGTGAGCATAACCATACGACAAGCTATCGTATCGAAAGTGACACATTTCAATAACCTGATTTTCCTTGCCCCCGACAGTAGGTAATAGCTGTCAGGGGTAAGAATCAAATAGACGACCGCTATTCTTCCAACAGGAAGACGTCTATTTGTTTTAGGGCTGATTTTTCCAACGCCAGATAATTTAATTTTTAATTTAGTTAATTGTAATTTTTTTTAAATTTTATCCGAGTACCTAACCTACCTATAAATTTTGAATTTTTGACAGTTCTTCCATATAAAATCTGTCAGGAGTTTTTGGCGGGATTTCTTCGAGTGAAGTCTAGTTGGCTGTTTTAATTATTCGCAAATTGATTCCTAGTGGATATTGTGATGTAAAATTGGTGTAGTTTTGTATCTCAAGTGTCTGCGCAACTGGACAATATGTGGAATCATTGAAACAGACGCGATCCCGGTAAAATGGAGCTGAGAATTTTTTTGTAGTTTTGGCTACCTCAGCGAAGTTTACCGGGAAACTTGATTCGATACATTTGCTGCCAAATACTCCTAATACATTAGAATGTGTACACCCATATTCTAATGTCATGTTAGACTCAAAAAAAATTAGTAACTGATGACTAGGCAGCATGGTCTCAGACCTTAGCCTTTAAAAAAAAAAAAAAAAAACAAAATCTGTCCAGCCCGTATACTGACAAAATTTTCAGGTTTTTTTACTTGTGAACAGCGTTTAGAGGACTCATACGATAACATTGATTAATGTTCGATACGGTACGGAAGCGTATCGAGTGGTTGTGATTAGCTATGCTGGTCTTCCTGCAATCCTCGTACAGCTGCGGTTCCACCGTTAACTAACTAAACCGGTCCGTTAACTGACCGTTAACGGGTCGCTACGCTTCCTCATCAGGCTATGGACTGAACTGCTTAAAGTTCGCTGCGCAGGTTCAGACCAGTTCTTAAGATAACCAGCGATTGTTCATCATCATCATTATTTCAGCCGAAAGACGTCCACTGCTGGACGTAGGCCTCCAAGCACCTCCACTTCGACCGGTTCTGTGCGTGGGTGTGTGTTTAGCGATCGTTAAGCGTTTGTTTTTCATGGAGAAAGAGAAGACTCTATCCCCATGAAAAACAACCGCTTACAGAGGAGATTACGTAAAAGGGTGAAACCCAAGCTAAATATTTATTCAGGTCTAGATCATGTTCAAAACAGACAAGACTAAAATCACTTGAGACCCTATGTATGATGACAGCGCCAACACCAAGAATGAAACAACACCAGCTTAATTTTTAATTTAATATTTTATTATTTAATCAATTAATTTAACAATTAACATCTAATTAATGTTTAACATTAATTTAGTTGGAATTTCTTATAATACACTATAAAGAATCATAGAACAGATCATTTTATTTATATATCACAATATGTACAATGGAATGTTTTTATCTGTAGAGGGGAGCGAAATCGCAAAATGTCAATATGGTCTCCATACTTCTTGGTTCCCCGCTCCGTAGAGGCCGTGTTTCACTTCGTCGTTGGCTTCGCAGGTCTGGCCCATGCCACTGGCTTCGCCGGCCCCTTGTAGCTCCGTAGTAATAGAGATGCCCCCGTCAATATCGCTAATTTTAATTTCGCTCGGGAAACATTGATCTAGGTTGTGTTTATCGCCCGAGCTGTGCAGATGGACGTGTATTTGGTTTTGGTTGACTGTTGAGTAGAGGTTCGGGAGTATCATCTGAGGGTTGGGGTTGATGTATGACGCGTGTGATTGTAAGCAGGTTGGATTGTTGTTTATGTTGTTGTATTGGTAGTTGTTATAGTTGTAGGTGTTGCTGGGCCAGGAGTTGTAGTAGTTGGGGTCGTATCGCTGCGCTGTCATGGCGGGGGGTGAGTTGAGCTCCGTGAGCGCCGAGCCCGTCGTGCCGCTTGGACTGCCCTTCACGAAGCCAGTCGTGCTTGGTTGGAAGTTACTGTAATCGGAGTGGCCCAGCGGGATTTCAGGTAGCACTGCGGAAGAAAGAAATACTCTCATTATTATAAATTCCTGTTTCGATAAGATGGAGGATCGTTAAAGGCACCTGCAAACAGGCGCGACGCGCGACAAGAATCGCGCGCGACAAAAAGGCACCGCTCGTTGCGCGACTTGCGTTGCCTTTATGTCGCGCGCGATTTTATCGCGTGTCGCGCCTGTTTGAAGATGCCTTAAACGCGTCGTCTTCAATATGGATAAGATAGTGATTTTAGCGAGCAATAACTTCAACTGTCCGTAGTGGGACATGGGCTTTTCAACCAGAACCACAAATGGCCCGGAACAACATAAAATATAGGGTCACAGAAATTGTGGTTGATGTGGTGTGTCTACCGACGTTGATAAGTAGGTAGATATTCTTCGCCGGGTCCCACATACGGGAAAATATTACGAATAAACTCAAACAATTATATTTTGCGCTCTCGTTTAGAACAAATCATTTGTGTAGAGGGCTCTAGTTTATAAAATAATTGAATAATATAAGGATTATATTTATGTGGTGGTTAGGTCCCTATCATGTGGCGAACCGCTCCATTACGGCTGACCACGGCTTGAATGGAGGAAGTCCGTTTATCAGTATTTAACAATGTGTGAGGCAAATTGTAATGGTAGGTTATTAGAAACACAATTATAATGAGGTGCTGTTGTAAGGATTTATATGCATACATAACCTTACGCCTTTTCCTCAACATTTACACATACGATATAATCTGTGCCTAAAGAAATGTCACGAGTGCTCCTAGGTCCGATACAGTCTGATAGCAAGCTACATGTAAATTGGTACCAACAGTGCGATTCTGTAACCATCTCACCGTGAAAACTTAGGTGAAGTGAGCGTTGAGTGAGCTGTCAATAGTGTCAATTCCTAGCAAAAACAAACTCACTTCACCTAAGTTTACACGGTGAGATTTTTACAGAATCGACCGGTAGGTACATTTTACTACCTAGGTACTTCTTGCAAGTTAGGCTAAGTTGAGTTTGAGCTTAAGTTCATTGCGTTATTTACGTTATTGAGCAGATTTTTTTTCGCACATATGAAGCAATGGATTAGCAATATCCTTCAAATGATTCAGATTGGATTGTGTAACATAATTAGGCTGCAGTCGGTCAAATATATTTTAAGCAGAAGTTTTCTTATATGTGGAAATGCACGCCTTGCTTACTATTCCTTTTGCTTAGTCTACGTTCATACTTTGTAAAAGAGTTTTATATGCAAGATGATTTTTTTTGAAGTGAAAACTTCTTTAGCATAGTTGTGACTTGAAATTTTATGAAACGAAAAAGCGACAGTAAAAAGAGATAAGTAATTATAAGATTCAACGTGGGAGAAAATGAGACAGAAAGCATTATACAGTGTTTTTGAGTGTTTTTGAGTGTTATTGAGTGTTTTTGAGTGTTATTGAGTGTTTTTGAGTATTTTTGAGTGTTATTGAGTGTTATTGAATGTTATTGAGTGTGTTTGAGTGTTTTTGCGTGTTTTTGAGTGTTTTGAGTGTTATTGAGTGTTTTTGCGTGTTTTTGAGTGTGATGGATGGATTGTATAGTGATTTGAAGGTTTCACTTCTACCACGTGTGAATTGCGCACATTGCTGTTTTTTAATATGAAATCCTCCTTTTTGCAGTAGGTACTTAATATGGACTACCTAATCTTACACCATAATTCGCAAAAGGTGCCTGCACACAATCCTAAATTGTGTGCAGCAATACTTTCGCGACTGGTCGTTGAAGGGGTCATAATTAGAAAGATTTTCTGCTGCATGCAATTATGCCTGTTAAAATAATATCTATTTTCTTTTAACTTTTGTTGCTGAAAATGGACCCACTCTTGACCTCGATCAAGCCTGATGGAAAGCGATGGATGAGGTCTATGATGGAAACCAGCCGGTCGGTTCTGTAAAAATCTCACCGTGAAAACTTAGGTGAAGTGAGTTTGTTTTTGCTAGGAATTGACACTATTGACAGCTCACTCCACGCTCACTTCACTTAAGTTTTTACGGTGAGATTTTTACAGAATAGCACCGCTGGACCTATTAATAATCCAAGTAGGTTTTCTGACTTTTCGGTTATATCAGAGTAGGGAAACTTTGTTACATTTAATTCATGTTTTTCCGTGACGAGTTCAAAATAAAACGAATCATATCAACAATAGACTTAGTCATTGGTTAATTAATGACTATATCAAAATTCAATAGTAACTGCGAGACAAACATTGTTATACTTACCTACCTTCTAAATGTAAGTAATGTAGGTAGGTGTGTGGAGGTACATGAATTGGTCACGACATGAGCATTATTTCAATCTTCTAATATGTTATTACTCTCGTGGTGTCAAAGGTTAATCTATAATAATATTATAGAAGTAGCTGCTAGTGGGAGGGAGATAGGGAAATTTAACTAAAGTCTCCATAGACAGGCACGACTTGACTCTAGTAGAAAAATTTCTATGAAATCTTTATGGAAATTGTTCTGCCAGAATCGCGTCGCGCCTTTCTGCGGGAGCCTTACAGTTGCAGGTCAGTTGTACCACTTTTAGTGCGTTTGTGGATACGAGAAGGCCACACCTAGGCTCCACTGACTACTGAGAGGCGATCTCAGTAATCAGTGGAGCCATAGCCTTAGCCGAGCCTAGGCGAGGCCTTTTTAAATATGTTGTATGTTGTTGTTGTGTTGTTGTTGTATGTTGTTGTTGTTGTATGTTGTATATTGAATGAAACATGCTTAAGAAACTTGGACAAAATCATCAACATGCATGCATGGCGATGCTCATGTTCTTGCACTATATTCTACTCTTTCAGATGCCTTCATCTTTCTGACTGACTGAATCCTTGATTTTCTGTAATTGGTATACTTAATTAAAATTTTCCTTCATTTTTTAGGGTTCCGTACCCAAAGGGAAACAATGGGACCCTATTACTAAGACTCTACTGTTAGTCTGTCCGTCTGTCACCAGGTTGTATCTCACGAACCGTGATAGCTAGACAGTTGAAATTTTCACAGATGATGTATTTCTGTTGCCGCTATAACTACAAATACTAAAAACAGAATAAAATAAGCATCTAAGGGGGCTCACATACACCAAAAGTGTTTCTTTCGGCGTTTTTGCCTTGTAGTACGGAACTCTTCGTGTGCGAGTCCGTCTGGCACTTGGCCAGTTTTTTAATTAATTAATTATTGTGGTTCGACGACCATAAAGCTGGAAGTTTTCCCATTTCCAACAACTTTTTTTAACGATACTAGGATAATAGAAATTATAAATTACCTGTAGGTATATGTATAGTGGGGTCCGGTTTGTAATAGGGCGGCTGCAGCGGCGCGTACGCAGGGTACATAGAAGCCGTCGACGGGTAGCCAGTGTTCCACTCACTGGCGCCTAGGATGTTCCCACTCGTTTCTGTAATAGATTGCGTTGTAAAATTAGTTTCATTGCCAGGTCTGTAAACTAACATAACATAACAAAACACCTGTTTTATCCGAAAGCTTAGGTAAATCCGCTATCTTGTGATTAATCGCTTGTTTTCTGAAAGTTGCAGAAAGAAAAAGAACAAAAGTCTACTACGTGCGAGCGTAGATTTGTAATGTGACCACAATTTTCTCCCACGATCATTATAACTAATTTAATAAATAAACTATGTTTTATACATAATAATAAAAATTCAGTGTATGTATTATGATTATAACATAATGTTTTAATTGGGGTGTTTGGTGGCGTGCGTTAATTCCGGGTAGGTATGTTGTATACCTACCATGAAATGGGGAGAACCCTAGAGCTACCTTAAGTGAAAGGTTTAATGTTGCCACGTGCACTTGACACAACTAGCCGGAGCCGTTGACCGAGAGATATCGTCGTATTAATGGGAAAACCGACTAAATGCTCAAAATATCAAAACGAGATATTGCATTTTGAAAGTTAGATAAAGAAAATCGCCGATGAAATAAATTATATTGTATGTTGTGTCCAAACCATATTTAGAACAAATAAAATTATTTATCATTTCAGATCACTAAATGTTATGTTCTGCAAGTCTATAATAATATCAGAAAACTGTTTTTTTAAGAAAAACTGCATTATTAACTCAGTTTTGCCAAAATCGGTACTTAGTCGGTTTTCCCATTAATACGACGATATGCAACATTTCTTAACTATTAGTCACATTGAAAGTGAAACGAAATTAATATTCAAGTTAGGGCTGGGTGATTTATTTAATGGTGGTCGTAATATGGCGCTTGTAAACATTTTAATAGTAGGTAGGTGTTGTGACATTATTTGGTGTGAATATTTTAGGGTTAGTTGGAGAATAGGGGAGTATTTTAGTTTATTCATTAAAATTATAAGACCGACCATTGTGTTACCCTTTGTACAGTTTCTATATTTATGTCTGTAATTTATATCGTGTACCTAGATAATAAAGAGTATTCTATTCTATTATAATAGCGAGAAATTATGAAATAAAATATATGAAATGAAAAGTCGTTGAGATATCGTGCGTTCATTATACAAGTTTAATTAGACTATCATGAACATTGCTTCCAAATAAAGTTTAGATTTTATTAAGTTGTTTGGAAAAATAAAATAAAATTATACTATACTTAATATGATTAAGAAATGAATTTAACACCCGAAAAAAATATTGCTCCTACTATTATAGAAGGAGCAATTTTTTTTAGCTCACATGTTTATTACGCCCATAATAATTGACACATTATGTATGTCACGCGTACGGAACTAGAAGCAACGGCTTGGGATTGCCAGCTGATTCATCAGTGGATGGAACTCAATGAAAGTGAGGCCAGCGCCCAAACAATGCGAATTGGCGCACTCAAGGTTGGTGACACCCTGACTAAAGGTTCGTAGTTGGATGTAGATTAGGTTTTGTTTATGGATCAGTGTGTTTATAGAGAATCTTTGTTCTTCGTGTGGATTTTTGTTTGAATATAGGGAGGAAAGCTGTTTGCATGTGATGTATGAGATGATTTCATTACGATGCGAAATTCGTAGATTTTTGTGAAAGAGTTCAACTGTATATAATTCTGCAACTAAGCATTCCTCTGTTTCGGTTAGAAGAGCATTAGGGCAAGGACCAGAGACATAATATGTCACTATGACTGCGGAAGACGGGGGCATTGAAATGTCACGTTGACCTCGTCCTAAGTTCATGTAACAGTCGGTCGATTCTGTAAAAATCTCACCGTGAAATCTTAGGTGAAGAGAGTTTGTTTTTGGTAGGAATTGACACTATTGACAGCTCACTCCACGCTCACTTCACCTAAATTTTCACGGTGATATTTTTACAGAATAGCACCGCTGCACACTGCGTCACACATTTTCAATCACAATCTGAATCATTTTGAAGGATATTGCTAAAGCTACTGCATTTCTTCACATGTTCGAAAAATTTGTCTGCTCGACAACGTAAATAACGCAATAAGTGTTGTTGAACTGTCAAAATGAAAACCGTTGCTACGGTTAGTGTGTTACACAATTACCCTGCTGGTCAGGGGTGGATCTATTTAAAGGCTTTTTGGGCTGCAGCCCAAGGCCCCGTGGATACAGAGGGCCCCCAACCGAACTGAAAACAATAGACGATATTGTCAATAATAAAAATTATCTAGAATTTACAAAAATCCGAGCATAATAAAATGGCAATTGGCTGAGTAATTAGGTAGGGCCCCTAAGCAGTATTAGCCCAGGGCCCCACAAATTCAAGATCCGCCCCTGCTGCTGGTCATGAAGCAGTTATGGCAGTTGTCGAAACAACTCATCGAATCCGTTTAACATGGTAAGCCATCGGCCCGTTCATTCGCAAACTCAATCACACTAATATTATAAAGGCGAAAGTTTGTGAGTGTGTGTTTATATGTTTGTTACTTCTTCACGTTCAAACGGATGGACCAATTTAGATAAAATTTTCTATGGAGGTAGCTGACACCCTGCATTAACATATAGGCTACTTTTTATCCCGATATTACCACGAGATCGACATACACGCAGGTGAAACCGCGGAGCGTAGCTAGTTAAATATATAAAAGTCAATGTCAAGCCAAGTCATGCTTGGTTGCACAACATTTTCTAGTAAAACACTCGCCAAAGTGCCACTTTTGAAATGAAATTTCCAAATTATTTCTCGGATTTATGCTGACACATGCGTATATGGGTAAGTACATCAAAATCCTGGTGAAAGTGCATTATTTGTAAATCATTGTGACCTTGGCAGGTTGCCAAGTGGCCATGCTTTGAATGTATCGTTCTGTTATGACTTACTGTGATTGTCCCTTTCTTTTTGGTAAGATTGATAGGGATAGGGTTGCTTTTGTCCTGCGGGATCAATTAGGAGGAAATAATTTTTTCTGTGGTTGCAATGGAATATGCCAGAAGGGTCCCTGAAACGATCGTCAATGTTTACGTGACGTACACGCAAATTGATCGTCTACGAAATGCAATTGAAGCGATTGACAATATTAGGTAGATGGCAATTGATCGTTTCGGGCTCCCTTAACTAAGTCAGTGTTAGGAAGTCAGAGCGTTGAAGAATAAAATAACCTGACGTACAACTGGAATAATATCCATTAGTCATGGATTCATAGAAACTAGTAAAAACATAATTTTAAAAGAGACGTTCAATCAACTCAGACTATCGCAGCCCACTCTTGGACAAAGGCCTCTCCCAGGCTGCGTCACAAAACCCTGTCCTCCGTCTTCCGCATCCAGTCTGACCCAGCCACCTTCTAATCCATCTAGCTGGGGGGAGTCCCACACTACGCTTGCCGATACGCGGTCTCCACTCCAGTGCGATTCTGTAACCATCTCACCGTGAAAACTTAGGTGAAGTGAGCGTGAAGTGAGCTGTCAATAGTGTCAATTCCTAGCAAAAACAAACTCACATCACCTAAGTTTTCACGGTGAGATTTTTACAGAATCGACCGGGGACTCGACGAAGAAACGGTAGCTACTTGTTAATAGAATAAATAATTTGTTTTTTATAATTATTATTGTAACAAAACCCAACTTAAACGTACGTACGACTAATCATTGTGAATAATAAAACACACGCACACACTAAAAAAAAAACAAACATTGATACATCAACGATGATGCACAACCTAGAGGGTGTTTCCAAAACGTGCGTCGTTTACTTTATTATTCGACTGACGGACCTCAGTCCTGACTCAGCAAGTCAGTACTCAACTCAGTACTAGGTACTGATAAAAACAAATCATTATTATGTTAATTCGTATGTTAGCTTTGTCCACATGCGTTATTGTACAAGACTCGCATCACGTACACACTTTATTCAAATTCGCGACTACAATTTTGGCGCTTTCGTAGTAGGTAATCATAATGCTGCATTCGTCGCCATTAGCCCACGTAAGTACGGGCGCTTTTTTATGGCGACGTTTTTTTGCCGTAGGTACTTAGGAGGGCAATTCCGGTAATTAAAAACGTTCAAAATCTATTCGCAATCTCATCTCATCGACAATCAACGTCAAAAATGTAGGGACATTAGAGGTATTTTTGACAGATTGAGACAGATCAGGGGGCTTACTCTCCAAACTAATTTTAATTCCAATGAGATGCCAATATGATTTCAACGTTAATTTTACAGTCACGTGATTCGGTAATCTTGAAAACAATATTGTCAACAATTACCCCACGCCAAGCCCGAACCCAATTCCACTTAGTTCTCCAAAATGGACACGCAATCTAAAAATCATTTGGCGCTAGCATCGAACTCAAGAGTACGAAACGTCACAATTCCAATGTCGATCTATCGGAATTCAATTAAAGAGTAAGCATCCAGACTGTGAACGTTCTTAAGATCAAAGCTCGGCTCAACGCCGAGAGTTGAAAATCCAAAAACGTCGCGTTAAAAAAACGCCCGTGCGTACTTAGGCTTAAAGAACACTGATTTTATCTTTCGTAAAATTTTGAACCGTCTGGGTTTTGTTTAGCCAGGCGTTGATTGTTTAATGTTTGATCGTTCAATAAACTTATAATTATTTATATTATTCTGTAGTTGTGTTTGGCGCAATTACGAGGAAAAAATTAATGAAAAGTTAAATGTAAATATTACGTTGTTGTAGATAATTATGAATACGTACTTCTTTGGAATAAGCATTACATGGTAGGTACTCCTAGAATTAATTAATGTGAGAGACTCTATACTTATTAGGCAAGTTACACATGTCCATTACCTACATTTGTATAGGTACCGGGTAGCGCTCGCGTTTCTTAGATTATTTAAATCAATAATCTAAATTGACCCAACATTTTGACCCTAACCTGGGACGATGCTCTTATGATTAATATGGACATGCCTTAAGTTTGCTCCTGGTGAATAATATTATATTATAATAATAAGTAATAACTACTTAGCTTCCGCTCGCAGCTACGCCCGCGTGGTAGGTACGTCTAAAGCCTATGTCCTTCTTCAAGGATCAAAGCATCTCATACCAAATTTCATAAAAATCGGTCCAGCCGTTTCGGAGATTAACCGGAACAAACAGACAAAAATTTTAAAAACGTTTTTTGTTTGTTGTACCTACTCATCATCCGCCTAGTCTTTTCCCAATTATGTTGGGGTTGGCTTCCAGTCTAACCGGATGCAGCTGAATACCAGTATTTCACATGGAGCGACTGCCTATCTGACCTCCATAACCCAGTTACTGGGTAATACGATACCCCTGGGTAAGACTGGGGTACGTACTATACGTAGCATATATATTTCATATGCATTTAGTAAAAATCTGTAAGTTTGATATTACAAACAGAAACATTTTTTTAAATTTGTTTAGATTCGAGATATAGGTACGTACCTAAAATATCTAGGTAGTACAAACTCAAACTCAAAGCATTTATTTCAATTAAACCATTTACAGGCACTTTTGAATTGTCAAGAAGTCGGTCAGTCAGAAAATATGTACCTAGACAATGTATCCAATTTTATACTACATTTTAAACGGTGCTAATGCACTGCGAATATTAGCAGACACTCCTTCAGTCTTTATATCTTTGATAATGAGTCAGGTCGCACGTGATTTATGAGGCTTGTCAACGCCTTATCGTATGTAAGGGCATCAAGGAATATAAAATCTGTTAGAATATATTTTTGGAGGTATTCCAAGTATTTTGTACTTAAAGTTTTATTTTACGCGTCACTGTGGCGGCTTTTGGGGCACGCGAACAGGAAAATGTTTTTATTACTTGGTACAGACGCCAGCACATCAACAAGCTACCCGAAACTGTCAAATTTTCCCAATCAACCTTGAGCAATAAAAAATAAAAATTGTAATAATAATTAATAGCAATAAAATTGAAAATCTATTAAAGAAATTTGAGAAATTGTAGTACCTTGATGTGCTGGCGTCTGTACAATGCGTGCCACGAAAGATGAGACTTGACACACCACGTGGTTTGACTTGCGCAGAACACGATTTTAGGTACCTATCTTTAGCGGTATGAGTTCTGAGTGCGGGACGGGACCGGACGTCATAGGGGCGGCGGAAAGGGCGGGGGAGGCGGGGTCAAGTCTCATCTTTCGTGGCGCGCATTATACATACATAACATCACGCCTGTATTTACCGGAGGGTTAGGTAGAGGTGTACCTGCAGTACACTCATATTTCGCCAGTGTCCTTACACTGGCGAAATATGAGTGTACTGCAGGTACGCCCTGTGATCCCTTGATCACACACTATACAACGCGCCCGAGCGCGTGATTATTCCATACAAAATAAAAAAAAACGCTCGTGGAATTTTGCTCCGTTTCCCGCGCCCCGTCGCGTGTCGCATAGTAGTGTGTCATCCAACTTACAGGGGGCGACACTGGCTTTTTTTAAATATTAAAACAACTAATTTACTGTACCTACTTTTAAGTATTGATGATTGATGCCACTTTATTGTCCACTAACGTTTATGCCACTAAAACCACAGAAAGTTCAATAAGGAGGTATAAAAATCAATTGTTGTGGTATTTACACAATTTCCGTAGTTATGATTATCATAATCACACCTTGTAGACAGCACAAACCCAGTAAATGAATTAACAATTCAACTCTTTGTTGAGGCCACAAACCACAAGTGCCTAACACATAGTAATTACATAACCTGGCTATGTATTAGTATGGCATACGTACATACCTTATATGGGTTAAGCAAAAGGTACTATTTAATCTATGTAGGTACAGTATATTTTACTTCCGTAATAATGAAAGGACTTATTCATGAAATTGGAATATTGGGTAACCAAAATCGTTTTGTAAGTTAAGTTAAAACTATACATAATATATATTTTATATTGTATTTTATTTGTATTTTTGATATTATTTTTATTGTATTTTAATTTTATTTTTGGTATTATTTTTATTGTATTTTAATTGTATTTTTGGGTAGTCAATGTAAGTTAGATGTAGGTATGTATCTTTGTGGTAGTAACATTGCATTGGCGTTATATCTGTTAAGGTGTTATTTACGTAATTTTGAATAAATAATAATTATTAAAAAAAAAAACTCGCTTTTACATGAGACCACGTTGTTCTTCTAAACTACGTAATGGATTTTTGATGTGGTTTTCATCGTTATAGTGAATTTATTCCGAAAGGATTAGGTATGTCTATAATACTTATGTTAAAATTAACTAATTTATGATGAAGAAATCTTGATGTCAGTTTTTCAAAACCGTGCGAAGCAGTCGCTAGTACTTAATAAACTAACAGGAGCAGCTTCTCGTAAATAGTAAATATTGGTATTTTTAGCCCACTCCCTCTCAAAAAGAGAGGAGGCTTGTGTCCCAGCAGTGGGAACAATATAGGCTGATTATTATGATGATGATGATGATGGTATTTTTAAGGTTACCTAGCCTCCGCTGTCCGTGCGTCAGTCTGTCTGTCAGCGGGCTGTATCTGAATCATGAACCGCAATAGGTTGACAGTTGAATTTTTCACAGATTTTGTATTTCTATTGCCGCTTTGACAGCAAATAATAAAAATAAAATAGAATTAAAGGGGATCTCCATACAAGAAACGTCTTTTTTTGGCGTTATTTGCCTTGCGGTATGATGATAATGATGATGATGGGACTCCCTTTTCCGCACTTAGACACCCATTCGGTCCGTTGTGCTTGGGGAATAGAGCCAGCCTGGCTCCGCCCAGAAGCACAGAAGCTTCCTGGGAGCTTCACAGGCTTCGCGGAGCGACCTCATTGTTCCGAGGATTTCTGCATTTTCTTGCCTTGCGGTAAAGTCCCCATGTGCGAATCCGTCTCGCACTTGACCGGTTTTTTATAAAAAAATTAGTCACATAAACCAAAATGACTAATAAACGCCTAGTTTCCACAAAATACTTGCACAATATTTCCAGCAATTAAATAAAACTGTCGTAACTAGAACTTAGTTATCCAATGACGCATACATGTGACCCTGGTAAAACCCAACATTCATAAATCTTCCTTTCTATTATATTATTACAATAATAACACTTTACGTTATGGAATAAGAGTATCTATAGGAATTTTGTGTAATTATGGTAATGGATTCTCTGTATAAGTAACTCGTACATCATACATTATAATTATCATGTAAACTGTATATTTTAATATTACTTTTATATTTTGTAAGGTTTTTTTTAATGACTAAGTTTCTTTCCAGTTTATTCAATAAACTTTGGTATTTTTCCATAAACAAAAGAAAAAAAACCCAATTACTACCTAGATATTTCCTGTGAAAAATGGAAAAGCAGCTATTAATTTTTCTCTTTTTTATCTTTTTTCGACTGTCCTGCAAAACTCTCCTCTAGATACGACATTTCACCTGTAGATACGATATTTCACTTTACTCAAATTAGTTGAATAGTGATATTTATGATTAGATTTTTTTTAGTGTTCTTATAAAAACATGCATCTACGATCCGCGTTGCCAGACGTCCCTATATTGGTGGGACGTCCCGATTTTTAGCCTAAAATTAAATGTCCCGCGCGGGACAGGCTCAGTCCCGCTTTCCGGGGATAGAAAATAAATAAGTTATTCGTAAGTGTTGTTACAATTTTGATTTTTTCCCTCTAGTGGCGAACTAACATAAGCCCAGATGCCAGGTGGTTGGGTATCGAAATATAAGGAAACAACAAACTATCTCAAACACTGTATATTTATAAAAATAAATCTGCTTAACATAACCATACTCGGTAGCCGATACGGGCTTACCGCAATAAAATGTGGTCCAAAGAGAACATTAAGAACTAATTTACCTTATTACTTATAAATTAGATACTATAGTTAGATCTTATTATATTCCTTATTTATCATCATTCTCCTGGTTTTATCCCAATTTATATGGGGTCGGCGCAATTTTCTATTTGGTTTTTTGCTATTGCACCTACTGAATGTTGTTTCTACATCACCCTAAGGTAGACTGGTAGAAAATGTCCAAAGCATTAAATCCGCCTTTGTACAGTTTTTTACTTGTGCATAAAGTTTAATAAATAAATATATTTTTCTTCCATACTTCTCTATTACTTGTCATTTCGATAATCACCCCCTTTTCCTTTTGTATTTCTCATTTATATAATATTATATTCCATATTTCACATATTTTCATTAAAATACATTTTCTACGACTATCTATATTTATATATACCTACTTTATTGTACACCAGAATCACATTACACATCACATCACACACTCATCACATCACATCATCACATTATCGTCATTGTCGTCGTCGTTCGTTCTATCATCATTGTAAACTTAATTTGAAACTCAAATAAAGTAATAAGCAGTAAAAAATAACTAATCTACAGTGCGATCGTCGAGAGAATGCATTCTTGACACCTGTAGTTTGATACAAACGAATATGTGTTTAGCGAATTTGATCTTTATTAGCTACTTTTATAGAATTGTCGCAATGAGCAATGATAGGTATATACATATAAGGAACGCATTCTGTCGACGCGACCGACGACGGTCGGACAATGAATTACGTTTTTACTTTTGTTCCGCTTTGCCCGAAAAAAAATCAGGCAATGCTGTCTACGGTATACCTAAGATAACAAGGATATTTTTCAAAAAACATAGTGTGAAAAGTTGCTCTAAAAATAATTATTTAACTACACATACGACATTGTACATACAGGAAAAAAAGACTACGTTACAATTACCATAACATGACCTGCGTCATTGATGATCATCAGAAAATAACAGTAAGTACTTTACTAAAGTAATGATTTACTATACGACAATCACTGTACGTACGTAAGTGATAAAGTAATGATTTACTATACAACAATCACTGTACGTAAGGGATTTACGTCAATGGCGTGACATCTGCGCCTGAGTCACTTGATAGTGTTCACGGCAAACGTCTTTGGTAATTAATTCACAGAAAATTGTGAAGTGAGGCATTGACCCATTTTTCTTTGTAGAAATCGCGAGTGGGTTGGTGAAAGGAATTTATGTACAAAACCACTCTACCAATGGTTATTTTTATACAAGGTGTAACAGAATAAAAGCAAGTCCTGAAAGTAGTTTGTTCATCATTTATTACTGAAACGATCTCAGCAACTTTTAGTATAAGTTTTTTTTTTTAATTATGTATTTTGTCATACTGACCGAATGAGCCAAAGAAAATGAAATCTTATATCAACAACGCAATAAGACTCAATTTTAAACGCATAAAGTAATGCTTGGGCACAGATAATATAATACTCTACGGTTTGGGTCAACACGATTTTCTTAATAATAAAAGAAAGCTTTAAAAAAAACTAAGTTTTGGTCATGGTATTATGCTTTTAACTAAATACTCTAAATTGGGGTGTAGGAGATATTGCATTAATTATGTTACTTAATGTATAGGCAGGGTGTTTAAATAGATTCGTTAGTAACACATTTTTTAAAGTACAGACGCCAGCACATCAAGCTACTACAATCTGTTAAATTTCTTTAATAGATTTTCAACTTTATCGCTGAAGCATAAGGTTCAAAGTTAATTGAGAAAATTTGACAGTTTCGGGTAGCTTGATGTGCTGGCGTCTGTACCTAATGGCAAGAACGACTTATTAAATAGTTGATTCTGATGAAATGTTATGGGACGTTCGCATTTTTCCATTAATTTGTTGCAGATATCACATGTCTTTTAATTCTATATTCAATTTCCATAAACCTAATGCTGATTCTATATATTTCAGACTAGCTGCTGCCCGCGACTTCGTTCGCGTGAAATTACTTCCTTTTGATTTTCATTCTTTTTCTCAAATAAAAGTAGCCTAAGTTAGCCCTTATAACATATTAGCTCTGCCAGTGAAAGTCCCGTCAAAATCGGTCCAGCTGTTTCGGAGATTAGCCGAGATTAGAGGCAAAAACATTTAATTTTATATGAATTTAGTAGGCATAAAATTTTATTGCAAGAAACTGAAATCTCCTGAAGTCCCGACAGTGATCTGCACCAGTTCAGCCGGTCGATTCTGTAAAAATCTCACCGTGAAAACTTAGGTGAAGTTTGTTTTTGCTAGGAATTGACACTATTGACAGCTCACTCCACGCTCACTTCACCTAAGTTTTCACGGTGAGATTTTTTCAGAATAGCACGGCAGTTCACAAACACGAAACGATAAATTCTATTTATCAAACACCATTTCAATCTTGACTCACCTTAGGTCGTATTATAAATTACGTAGGTACTTAAGCCTTGTACGGTAAGATGAAGTAAATAATTGGTATTCCCCAGAACTTCAAGGTAGTATCGACAGCCTTGGTCTTGCATAGATACAAGTCTGCGCAATACTTTGGTCAAGCGCATTAAAGCGCGTTTTACATTTAAACTACGTCGGTTTTATGCTTATCACTCTCTCCGCGTATCCTTGCAGGGTCAGATATTATACATAGATTCGTCATCGCCAAGCCAGGGTTACCATGGATGATGTTAATCGTTAGTGCGTTCGCAGTAGCCATAATCCACAACCCTCTAGGGTTGGAGGGGCCCGTGGCTAAATGATAACAGCCGCACAGGTCGATCGATCAGGTTAAGCTACGCTTGCCGCGGTTGGTCTGTGGCTGGGTGACCATCTTGACATACCGAGACCTCTCCGTGCCTCGAAAAGCACGTTAAGCCGTTGGTCCCGGCTGTCATTCGTGGATCTTTGACAGTCGTCACGGGGAGTCAGAAGCCCGAAAGTCTGACAACCAGTTTTACCAAGGGGTATCGTATTACCCAGTAACTGGGTTGTGGAGGTCAGATAGGCAGTCGCACCATGTAAAATACTGGTATTCGGCGGGATTTTATCATGCACTCGATTTTCATCTCTCGGTGTTGAGACCAGCATCGAGAATCCCACAGACTGCATCACAGCGCTTCAAAAAACACACTGTTGGGTTTTCAAAAAAATGCACTGGCGCTTTTTTTTTCACGCACTGCGAAAAAAAATCGCTATTGCATTTTTTTTTGGGAATGGCATTTCGCAGTTCAACCTATAAGGTTGTCGTCTGCTTAACCGGGCTTGCCTGTGGATGCCTCAATAAATTAAGGCCTCCAGCCAGGGCTTAATCGCCAGTGCGAACCTGGACCCAGTGTTATAGTGCCAGAGAAACTATAGTCGCGTGAGATTTTACAACATAGTCTAGCGTGGTAGTAAGGACGCGTAGGTCACGTTTACCTTGGACAAGGAAATAGGTACTGCAAATATAAAACGCAGAGATTGATATCAAGTGAGCCATCTGCAAGTTCCTTGAAATAACAAAACAACACGTCTTTATTCCTACCCACATTTCATCAGTTGTTTAGTTAAGTCTCACGTGATAGGCGAGCTTATTGCCACCAATCGGGCACAATTCCTTAAAATATTGATAACTAGCTACGCCCCGCAGTTTCTCGCGCATCGTATCCCGATCTCGTAGGAATATCGGGATAAAAAGTATATATCCTATGTGTTAATCTTGATTATAAACTATCTGTGTGGCCAATTTCATCCAAATCCGTTTAGGAGCTTTTGCGTGAAAGAGTAACAATCCATCCTTCCATCCTCACAAACTTTCACGTTTATAATATTAGTAGGATAAATAAAAAAGCCTGCATTCAAAAGCTGTAGAATATCCTGAACATGGGGGGGGTCTGTATTTATGCTTTCGCGGTTGCACAACGACATGCTTTGCTCATGCTTTGCTTGGTAGTATAGATGCAGGCCTACCTTACTGCCTCCCTCAGAGGCGGTAAGGTGGCGAGGTCTTGAGGGGGAGCGCTACGGTCGTGTAGATCCTCAAGGCAAGTCTGGGGGATTCACCTTCACGAGGTTGCCACCCTGTTCTTGGTCTAATTCCATAAGAAATAGACGCAACAAAAACCCCCAGACGCTTTTTCGCATTTTTCCCGAAAGCCAAAACCCCAGGCCTAGGATAACCCATACCCTACTCCCATGATCCCATGCCCAGTCCCTCCTTCCTTTTCCCCTTTCTCCTTTCGGTCCTTGAGGACGGGTAACCTCAACTCCAAAAAAGCCCACACACCCAACCATGTCGCAGAAAGGCAAAAATAATATTCCCCAGGTGGGTCCCGGCAATGCCGGGGAATCCCACACCGACTTGTCGGTCTGCCCCCACCGTAATCTGGGGGGGGGCACCAGTCTGCCTATTAGCGCCGCGCCTTCTGCGCGGCTGGCTGCTTCGGCACCAACATCTTCGGCTGCGGATCACGCGCCATCCGACACAACCATGGCTGCGACCTCTGCGCCTACTGACACTGAGACGGCTGCGCCTTCTGCGCCAATGACCCTGACTAGTGTTACACCTTCCACGAGGGTCTGGCAACAGAGCATCGTACGGAACAGTGTGACAAACAACCCTGACAACGACAGTAATAAAGCTCGACTCTCCAGTCTTAGCAGCGAACTCCGCGCGCTGGCACTCCAGCGCGAGAAGATCGAGGCAAGGCTAAAAGACTTGAACTCACTCGGGACGGGAAAGGAAGCGGAATCTGATGGTTCTGGTTTCATCTCTGTGGACGAAGTACGCATGCTGAAAACAAAGCGCGGAAAGATCCGGAACAGAGAGAGAGAACTCAACAACCGTTTGCGCAAAATCCGCGAAGGCAATAGCCAGCGCGAAGCACAAACGGTTGGTTGTAAGGGAGTACGCGACCGGCTACAGACACGCGAAGGGGAAACCCAGCGCGAAAAGCAGTTGGACGCGGAAACGAGCGGGCAGGGAACAGTACGCGAAGGGGAAACCCAGCGCGAGAAGTCACTGCCCGCACCAGGACCATCCGGAGGAACCGACCGGAACCGTGACAATATGACCACAGACCAACACCGAACTAGACAGAAGCGAGGCAAGCGGGCTGGGTTCCTGCGCCGGGTGTCCCTGGCACAAAACATTGTGCCAAGCTCCTCAGAACCGCAACCCGGTCCAAGTGGACAGGGTGCGGCGAAGAGGGAGCGCCCGGACGATACGGCTTCACCAGGTACGCTCCAGGGGGACGCCAAGCGTGTTAGAACCCAGGCCGCTCAAGGGGAGCAGAGAACCTACGCGCGGGCCACTAAGGATATCCCTGCGCGACTCGCCGTAGCGATCTGCCTCTCGCCTCCTTCCCGAGATATGACTACTGACGAGGGCGAACACATCAAGCTCAGCCTTGAAGACCTCATCGTAGACACGTGTCGAACTGACCCCTCAAAAGTCCCGGCCTTCCGTGGTTACCCAAGGGTAGCGGATGGCACGGTTCACATATGGTGCGAGGACGACAACGCCCTGACTTGGCTGACCCAGAACGTACCCAAACTAAGACTGCCAAACACTGACGAGACACTGACAGTAATGAAACAGTCTGACCTACCGACTCGGGTTCGAGCGGCGCTCTTTGTACCCAGGTACAATGGGGACATAGCGCTGCTCCAGACGATTCTGACCTGCCAGAACCCCTGGTACGACGTCGGTAGATGGTCCATGTACAGGGCGACATCGGTCGGTGGTGATAACTATGGGTCTTATCTAACCCTGGGTATCCCACCGGACGAGGTCGAAAAGATCTTGGGGAGGGAGCGACGGATATCATACCTACTTGGGTCGATATACATGCGTTTCTTCCCCAACATCAATCCCTCCGAGACTAAGACTGACACTGAACAGACGAAACCGGCTCCGACTGAACTTGACGTGACGATGACGCAACTGGAGGAGGAGATGGCCAGAACGGCGATGGCTGATGCCGACGCCGTGAGGATGCCAACCTCACCACCAAGGTGGACGGAGCAGCTGCTCTTATCATCGTCACCGACACTCAACGAAGACCAGCATGGGCTGGGAGAGGCGGGGGAATCATCCGATGGATCCATCTCCCCATAATTCCACCCCACTGCCGACCCCATCCCGTCCCATAAACATCATCCAGACCAACCTCCAGCATAGCCAGACGGCTACCGCCTGCCTGCGCAGGGCACTGGAGATGGAACCCCGAACCATTGCACTCATCCAAGAGCCGTGGATCCGTAATAACAGAATATGCGGCCTTGGTAACATTGGAGGTAAGCTGATCCTCGACACACAAGGCACAGATAAACCACGAACCTGTGCCTACATACCCAAAGATGTACCCACCACCACACTCACGCAATTATGTTCCAGAGATCTAACAGCCGTCAGGCTCAAAACCGACGGCGAAGCACCCGATATCGTCCTGGCCTCGGTATACATGCCTGGCGAGGATGAAGACTGCCCACCAAAAGGGATGGCCGACCTGGTAAGGTATTGTGAAGACACCAACCTGGACCTGGTCATCTGCACGGACTCAAACGCCCACCACCCGCTTTGGGGTTGCAACAAAGCCAACACTAGAGGTGAGGTACTATGCACATATTTGTTCTCAACAAACCTTAACATCGCAAACCGCGGCTCGGAACCCACTTGGGTCACATCGCGCGGACAAACAATTATTGACCTAACGCTGGCTTCGGAAAGCGCGGCAAAACTTATCTCTAACTGGCACGTATCCAACGAGCCTTCTTGCTCTGACCATAGAAGGATTCGCTTCTCACTAATAGCTAACATAAAAAAACCTGAACCTAGACGCAACCCACGCCGTACCAATGTACCCGGCTATAAACGGCTGTTGGCCTCCCTACTAACGCAACACCAAACTCCCCAAATTCTAATAGACCACAAACAACTTGAAAACACAGTAACAAAACTCTCGGAATTTATAATTGAAGCCTACCACGCCTGCTGCAAACTAAAAGACCCAAACACCAGGAGCAAGGGTAACTCCTGGTGGAATGCGGAACTTAGTAAGCTCAGGCAAAACATGCGCAAACAATTCAACAGAGCCAAAAATTCCAGACTACCAGAAGACTGGGAATCATACAAGAAAACACAATACACCTTCAAAAAACAAGTCAGGAATGCCAGCAGGGCAGCCTGGCGGAAATTCTGCGAAGAAATTGAATCGAACAGCGAAGCCGCGCGTGTGAGAAAGATCCTATCTACAGATCAAGATCGCACCCTCGGGTCGTTAAAAACCCCAGACAACACATACACCAAGTCGGACCACGAAACAAGTAAAGTCCTTTTGGAAACCCACTTCCCAGACTGCACTCTCTCCGAGGACAGAACCTGGGCAAGTGAGCCAACGCACACACCAAATGACCAAGACTGGGCCAGAGCCCGCACCATAGTAACCACAGAGAAAATAAAATGGGCAATAAAGACCTTTAAGCCATATAAATCCGCAGGCTTAGACGAAATTTTCCCCGCCTTGCTACAATGGGGAGTAGACGCCCTAACGCCGTGGCTGACCGTCATCTACCAAGCTTGCATAGCACAGAAATACATACCACTTGCATGGCGAGAGGTGAAAGTCATTTTCATCCCTAAACCAGGCAAATCGGATTACACACAACCCAAGGCGTACAGACCAATAAGCCTAACATCTTTCTTGCTGAAAACCCTTGAGAGACTCTGTGATCGACATATTCGGGACGGACCTCTTCGGGAGCGACCACTTCACAAACAGCAACACGCGTATTCCACAGGAAAATCAACAGAATCCGCGCTGCATAGTGTGATCTCCAAGATCGAATGTGCAGTGGACCACAAATGCTCCTCACTAGCTGTCTTCATCGACATAGAAGGCGCTTTTGACAAAACCATCTTCCATAGCATCAACGCAGCCCTCGAGGAACACGGTGTGGACTCGACCCTGCGAGGATGGATCACAAATATGCTCCGATTGAGAGCCGTACAAGTTACCGTAAACGACACCACCAGAGCCATAGTGGCGAAGGGCTGCCCCCAAGGTGGAGTCCTCTCGCCACTACTATGGAACCTTGTAGTAGACAGCCTCATCAAACGGCTAAATAGCAGAGGCTACTACACGGTGGGCTATGCTGATGATTTGACCATAATAATAAACGGCACACACGAAAACACACTATGCAACCTTATGCGCCAAGCTCTAAGAATAGTAGAAGACTGGTGCAAGGAATACAAACTAGCAGTAAACCCCACCAAAACCGAACTCGTCCTCTTCACAAAGAAAAGAAAGCTGACAACATTACAATTGCCAAGCTTCTTTGGGACAACCCTAAGCCTATCGACTGAAACCAAATACCTGGGTATCTTTTTGGACAAACAGCTGAACTGGGCAAAACACACTGATTACATTATCACAAAAGCCAGTATAGCCCTATGGCAATGTAAGAGACTCCTCGGGAGAAATTGGGGCATAAGCCCCAAAATCACCTACTGGCTATACACCACAGTTATCCGACCAATTATCACATATGGTTCTTTAGTTTGGTGGCCCAGGACCAACCTAAGTACAGCCCAAAAGGATCTCGAGAAACTGCAAAGATTTGCCTGCGTAGCAATCACCGGCAGCATGAGGACTTCCCCCACTGCTGCCTTACAGGTGATGCTGGGGCTACCTCCCCTACACCTCGTCGTAAGAGAGGAGGCAGCCATAGCGACTTTCAGACTCGAAGTATCCGGCTCCCTAAGCAATGATTCTAGAATCAAACACATACGCATCAGGGAAGATGCAATCAAAGAACAACCGATGATGACATCACCCATCGACAGAACCCTGAAGACCCACTGCTTCCAAAAACACTACAACATAGAGCTCATAGAGGAGTTGTGTGACTACTCAGGTACAACAGAGCTAAGAATTTACACTGATGGATCAAAGACCGACGAAGGGACGGGCGTCGGGGTGTTCTCCAACGACCTAAACATTAAGATATCCAAACCACTTGGAATGCTCAACTCCGTTTACCAAGCAGAGTGTGTAGGTATTATCCAAGCGGCACACGCTATAGAGGCCAGGGAGGTTACGGATACCAATATCCGAATACTCTCCGACAGTGCCTCAGTTCTTCAATCCCTAAAGAGTAATCAGATCACGTCGAGACTAACACTAGAATGCCAC
Organism: Luperina testacea; assembly: GCA_927399505.1. Classification (NCBI taxonomy): domain Eukaryota; kingdom Metazoa; phylum Arthropoda; class Insecta; order Lepidoptera; family Noctuidae; genus Luperina; species Luperina testacea. The sequence goes on from OV656774.1 coordinate 6,546,162, forward strand.
AAGGCCCTAGAACGAATCACGGTACTAAATCGCAACACGGTAACGCTACAATGGATTAGAGGTCACAGTGGATCACTTGGAAACGATGCGGCTGACGAACTTGCCAGAAGAGGATCCAGCACAAGACCCTACGGACCTGAACCCATTGTGCCCATTCCTTTCAAGCAGCTAAGAAGCTGGTTAAAGGATCACACTCGAATACAAGCGGAAAAATGGTGGACCTCGACACCAGGATGTAGGCAATCCAAGGAAGCTATGCCATCCCTGGATACAAAGCTGACCAGGCGCCTTCTGCGCCTGGACAGAGACAGCCTGCGCCTGGTGGCGGGGACCATCACTGGACACTGTTCATTAAATAAACACTTTCATACCCTGGGAATCACTGATAGTCCCCTGTGCAGAGCATGCATGGAGGCGGAGGAAACGGTGGCGCATGTGCTTCTTGAGTGCACAGGCGTTACCAAGATTCGCGAGGAGACCCTGGGAACACCAACATCCCTTGCGGATGCCCTGAGGAGACCGGGAAGTCTTATCTGCTTCTGGAGGGAGGTGGGCTGGCTGGAGTAGTCGGCCACCATGGCTCACGCACAATGGTCCACTTCAAGGACTAAGTGCGGAAACCTAAACCCCATGATAGATAGATATCCTGAACATGGAGCGGTGACTGCTTATGCGAACCCTACACTCCCGGCCATAGGCAGAGGTGAAACACCGCGGTGGTTTTAGCCGGTAAGAGTCCGGCATGCCACTCTGTCGCCCCCACGAGGGGAAGTCCATGAGGACTTCCACCGCGCACCAAAAAATAAGGATGTCCTGAACACGATATAACTCAAAATATTCGTCTAGTCAGCCCACCGAGGTTTATTTTAACCAGCTTAAAACAACCAGCACATATGCAATGATTACAGTCAGTAGTTTATTAATCAAAAGTGTATTCGATAATGATTTTCCCTAGTCGACGCCACTCGCACCCGGCCCGGCCGCACTGTACGAATCCACTTCATTTTGTGGCAAACTGTTTCAGTCCTAATTTTCCGCTTTCGGACATGAAATTAAAATCGGTTTAATGTATAAATGTGATATGCACTTAATTAATATTTAATTAGGTGTCTAAATAAAAGCGCTCTGTGTTGCCCGCTGCGGTAACGATAGTGTTGCCATGTAAAATTATAATATATACTGTTAAATAGCGTTTTGTCATGTCGGAATTTGGGTGGTTAAAAAGGGGTTATTTTGTGAATAGATTATTACCAGATGTTGGTCATTCATTAAATATTACAAATAAAATAAGGCGGTTACAATAAACGTTTATATGATTCTATTTTTTTATCACAAAAACAAAGAACACAAAAGTGCTGCGTTCTTTGAATGTTCCTAAATTCTTAAGAACTTTTTGGTCATCAACCAACAATATTACCAGCTTAGAACATTAACAATAACATTAACATTTGCCGTTTCCATAACAGGGTAGTTGAAAGCTAGCTGTTAACATAGGCACGGACAGGGAGCCTAGGCCTGCCGGTGACGTGGGATAATTACCGGCCGTCCCCCGCTTCACCCCTCAACAACCCCCTCCTGCGACACCCACGGTAATGTCACATTAACACTTCCACCTCGGGCGGGCGTCCGCGTGCAAACTCTCAAAACATCGCGTCGTGTTTAACGAATATGAAATGAATGAAAATAGCGATTAAAATTGGCCATTTGTAGTGGAAATCAGAGCGATATGTAGGAGAGAGGTGGGGTAATTGTGATTTTGTGTTGGGGTATTTAGAATATTGAAACTATAATTGAAAGAAGTTGGGAGCTAGTTTTAATATTTTTTGTAGTTAGGTACTTGGTCTGTTGTCCACTCCCCTATTTGAACCGTGAATCATTAGAAGTCATGGTAGATGACTTTTGATTCAACTGGGCTTTCCAAATGTTGAAATAGGGACCTAACCACCTCGACTGTGTGCGCGACTTGTAATATTACTTAGCTAAACTTTTTAGTCAGTCAGACCATCTGCAACGGCTCTCCTGCCGCCGCAAGAGAAAAAGAAGAATATATATTACAAATTCAAACTATTTAATTACACATAAACCAACATGATCACTTATGAAACGTCAGAAGCTTGGTGCAGTTTTCATTTAACTATTAGGTCCCCACCTATGAAATCAGCGTTTTGTATGGAGAATTTTAAAGAAGTTGCATTTTTCATACTAACATTTTCTTAATTTATTTAACAACCATAAACACTAATGTTTTAAAACTTTTATACACTAATGTTTAAAAACTAAGATAACGTATGCCACTTAGATTAAGCGACAAAAATAAGTTTTGGCTAAGTTAAAACAAATACATAATGGTCATTTCTATTACCAAAAAAAGAGTAATTTTTAAGGTATTTTTTATGTTTAGAAAACTATATGTACTAAGGTTTTTTTACTATTGGTAGTTGTCTATGATGCTCATAAACCGATAAAATACCAAGCAATTGATGAATATTTTAAATAATAGAAGTGACAAGGTTCTTTATTTGTGAGAAAAAAACGCCAATTTCATAGGTGGGGGACCCAATTTTAAGGCGAAAACTGCAGATTCTTTGCACTCTCAAGGATTCCTTAACTTCCGCGACGCTGGGACTTCCAACATCTCAAGCAGGTAAGATATGAAGGTAGTTACTATTACCATCAGCCTAAAGCAGTCCACTGTTGGAACTGTGCCTCTCGTATTGCAACCATTCAACTCGATTTTCGGCAACACGCAACCTGCTGCTACAAGCCATCATACACCAGCCACTATATTATATTTAACACATAATAATTACCTACACTTAGCACCACCAACATCAAGTCACGGTTGTCGTATGCAAACACGTCTGGGAGCCAATCAAGGCCCTTGATTAGGGGCGGAGGGGGTGTAATTAGGCTCCTTTGATCACACCGCGCCTGTTCTTGTTTAACGTATGATTAGACATATAATCGAGGTAGCATGCGGTGTGAATATGCCGGATGTGATGTTCCAGTTTCGAGGTTGTCGAGTAAATGGCGGTAATCTAATTGGCTAATCAGATCTTGAGTGAGGTGTGATTTGGTTAGGTCATGAAGTCTCTAAAGTTCTTCGTTGTGAAAAAATCTGTGGTTGTTTCGACTAGACAGGACTGGTGTAGAAAACCACGAAGTTCATGGCTTCAAATATCTCAAGAATAGCATGATTAGCCTATAATCTTCTGGGACACAGGCATCCTCTTTCACTTTTGGCAAGAATAAAGTTTTGAAAACATAATTAAATCAAGAAAGGTTTGCTGGCTAGACAATTAAATTAACCTACCAAACACCTAATAAAAACACACAAGATAATAAAATAAAAAACCATTCACTTACATAATCCCATCGTTAAGCAAACCCTTACAAGTATCAAAACAAAACTAAAACAAAACACATACTTGGATGAAGCTTTATAAATCTCATTATAGGCCCATAAGAATATTCTCACCCCTAGCCCGGTCCGACGTTTTGTTTTTATTGGCGATCACTTACATCGTAAGCTGGCGTAATTCGATACATCCTGTGCTTGACGGCCGGCTATGGATGCTGAACCACGTGAAAGGGTCTAACAGACATTACTTCCAGAGAGAAAATGAGGAACATGTTTATTGTGTAGCATTTTTAGGTACAGGTCAATATGAGCAATGGGAAAGGTTGAAGAGATTTTTTCGTAGTGCTTTTTGGCTTGTAAATATTTTTTTGTGAGTTAAAGATCAATTGGTTAGCTTTTGAGGCTTATGGGAACAATAACTAAGTTTAAAACAGTAGTCTACTAAGAAACAGTGTGGTAGAACTGGCGCCAAAATGGCGAAATTGTCCTAAACGTAAATAACCTAGACGCGCCTTAGAAATAAAAACGTCATCTAACAAAGAAACCAGATTTCTTTTTATATTTATATCTAATCGTATCTGCACTTTCTGACGTCATCACGTCAATCACCGGCTGTCGCTGAAAACCAGCGCTGGGGCTCTGTCTCGTATAGGGTCTTAGCATTATGCTGAGCGTTGGCCGTTTTGCGTAGATGTGACGCATACTTTCTCCCAAATTGTATTTTTGTTTTTCTGTTGTTTGTGTTTTTTATTTTTATGCGTCATGTTTGCCGCAAATAAACGTATTTTCTTTCTTTCTTTCTTCTTTCATTTCTGGAGATAATTATAAACCTTGCTTAATTGTAACTTAAATCGAAGAAGTCTCTGGCTCCTGAAATACTGGTACTCTAACCTAGCTCAGAAGGCCAATTCTCGTAATTTTAAAACGTTCAAAATCTTAGTCGCAGTCTAATCTTGGCGACAAACAAATGTCAAAAATATAGGGAAATTCGATGCATTTTTGACAGATTGAGTCGGCGAACAGACTGTCAATGTTCTTAAAATTATGAGAATTGCCCCTCTGGAGTCAGGGTCTCACATTTCCTGTAACCAGCCGGTCGATTCTGTAAAAATCTCACCGTGAAAACGTAGGAGAAGTGAGTTTGTTTTTGCTAGGAATTGACACTATTGACAGCTCACTCCACGCTCACTTCACCTAAGTTTTCACGGTGAGATTTTTACAGAATAGCACCGCTGTTTTTAAAGCAATAAAGAAATTTAAAATTATATTTAACTAGCTGCGCCCCGCGGTTTCACCCGCGTAAATGTCGATCCCGTAGGAATATCGGGATAAAAAGTAGCCTATATATTAATCACCCTGGATTAATATATAGGCTACTTTTTATCAGCTATCTTCGTACAAAATTTTATCAAAATTGGTCGAGCCGTTTGAGCGTGACGAAGTAACAAACATATAAACATACATACACACTCACAAACTTTCGCCTTTATAATATTAGTGTGATTATATTATTTTGACTAATCCAGCTTGGGAGCCTGACGATTAAAAGAACAATGGAACAGGTGATAAAATCCATATTTGGTCTTCATTTCTTGTGCTAGTGTAAACAAGCTTTTTTTTCCTGTAATGGTTGCTGTTCAGGACATTACTGCCTGAACATGAAAAAGTGTGAATTTGCATAATTTTTGTTATATACTTTTCTTTATGTTTTTAAATATTGATAAGTTTGGTTAATAACTTGACCTTTTCTACGTGTTGCACTTTTTGCGTTCAAATAATTTATTTCGAGTCAAAAGAGTTTGGACCGAAAGACCAAATAACATTCGTTTTAAAACATGTCGGAAAAGTCGTTAGTAAAATGTCCATACCAATGGCACGCAATTTGGCATATTCATCCCTCTGGAACCTCATCAGGAACGAAATGCCAACGGCATTGACAATAATTATTAGCCGGATGACGGAAATCCGGTCTAAACTTACGTCGGACAGCCGCACACCGGAGGTCCGGCTTCATTTATTCATCTTACGCAAACAGCATTTCTTGTATAGAGGTTCAAAATGGCCGATTTAATTCCATTTTCCGGAAATTACTTAGCGACAACTAGCGCTGTCTAAATCTAGGAGGAAATTTTGTTGGTTTTTCAGGGCTTTTCAGGGCAGATCTATAACTATCATAATTTTATTTTAATATTTTTATTTATTTATTTATTCTTTTCGGGAATCTTACTTTTTTAGGATATACATAGTACATAATCGACTAATACAAACTAAAAATCATTTAGACGCAAATAATGACTTTTCGTAAAGAAGTTTTTCACCAATAAATGCTTAAGCCGAGAAACACTATTATTGAATATATCCATATAATGTTCATTAAACAGTTTATTAAATCTTCTGTTTACACATATTAGAAAGGAATTCTGCCTCTACGCAGGCTTCGAATGAGAGACATGCAACAAGGGTGCATACATTTAGAGGCAACAATGCAAATTGAGTAAGTAAATCGCAGGGTTGGCCCTTTGAGACGAGATAAGTCAAATTTAATTTTAAAACTGATTATTTGTAGTTCGAATAATATTAATTAACCACATTTTATTTCTGCCTAGAAAAAGCTACTAAAACATTTCCAGCTGTTTCTTTTTAGAAATATTGCAAAATAAAGTGCAAATCATCTAGTAATGTAATCTAGGACAATTAACTCAACACTGATAGATAACTATAAAAAAAAATTAAAGCCGCAAAATTACACGTAGGTACCTACACTATTACTACTATGTAAAATAATAATACACAATAAATAGTAATAGTACATAATAATAAAAGTCGTGTAAATAAGTACAAACGGTAACATTGTCCGGTTCAATGCGTTCGACTCTTAAGACACGTCTACTGTGGGTAATGTAAGTTGTCGAGATTAGATGTGTGGCCACTAAACGGGCGAGCTTTAGTTTTCTAACGTATAAAATAAATAGGGTTCTTTTCGGACTTTATGATGTATGTAGCTTACAAAAACAGAACACAGAGACCAACTAGAGGATAATGGAAAAAACATCTAGACTAGAAAATATATAGACTGTGAGAAGCTCAATGAATTAGCACTGGATAGAGTATAATGGAAAATGCTAGGCATCGAAAAGCACCCAGGGCTGAAGTATTGGGTTGATAGAAACTAAGAACAAAGTGGTGATCATCACACATGTTTGCTACAAATGCCGGTTTGGATTACGCCAAGACAAAACCTTCTTTCTGTTGTCATTGAAAACAGAGAGGCAAATCCCGTACCTACATATGTATATACATACATCCCCTATTTTTAAGAACGTTCGCATTTAAATCTCGGTCACAATTTGTCAAAAATGGCTCTAATTTGCACACATGTTTGATTTTCGCTTAGATGAGCTTGCGACTAGCTTTTACAACGTTTTTAAATAGGTAGGTACGTATTGGATTACAGATTACGTTGTATTTAAAGATTTATTCCGGAATCGCGTGTCCGCATTGCCCTTTCCTTGTGCAACCTCGCTGCTCTACTGGCTCCACCGAAGGTATTGTTACACGAAATGGATCCAGCCGATTGACGATCGTTGATACAGCCGGCCGGGCGCGTAACATTATCCGCCGAACACGCGATACGCGGGCTAGCGTTACCTATCTCGCGCACATACCTAGGTACCTACCCATCGGCGCGGGCGCACACCCAGACACACTTATCGATATCTTTATTGACTTATTAACGGCCGTATATAACCATTTGTGAAACTGCTCCATATAAGCTCCATCATAAAAATAATGCCCAATCATTTCACAAATTACCTGCTTGAAATACTTTCCACTAACTTCTCTTCAACTAAACGTGTCTAACCAAGCTCGATGTACAAATGGTAAATTACACTAAAATTAGCAGTTTGTAGTTGCACGTGGCGAGTCTGCTAGTCTGCTGTAAGCTTTGTGCATTGCCCGTGCTCTTTCAGGGAGATAATCAAATCATTACCGCCTGACAACACAACGGGAACTTATTTAGAGCTGATCCTAAACAAAATAAAGTGTCCTTCTCTCCGTTTACTGAGCTCGTTCGATACCAAATTATATGTTCCACTTTTAAATTGTAGTCGAATCTTGGAACATCATGTCGTAAGTTGAAACGCAAATTGCCGACACGATTTTTACAATATTTTTTAGTAACAAACTCAAACACATTACCGACAGAAGGCAGCCGGGCAGCACGTAGAACAATAATTGATTGTATTGAGCCTGGCCGACACCTCAAAAATGTATCGGTAAGTATGAGGAGCGAATATTAATTTGGCGTCCTCCTCTTGCTCGTGAGCTTTAATATGAAGAAAAGAGAAAGGAGTTGTGTACGATGCTATCCGATATGCCTTTTCCTCTGAAGGATACGACTATACGAGTACGTGATTCGGTGTGTTTTTTTCGTGGGTGGAATTATTTGTAAGGCTTCGTTATGTGTTGCTCATTACTGTACAAGCGCGTATCCTGCCGACGACCGCAAATGCGAGACATTACGGATCAGAGGAGCCACCTGAGCCGACCGAGATGCATGCGATGCTTCTGCACTTAATGCTTCATACGTGCACCGAGCACCGAGCACCGATACTATCGGCGCGTTTTGTAAAATAAAAGGTTTATCGACTTCAGGTGCTAACACTTTGCAGGAGTTCATAGATAAGTTGTGGAAGAAATTTGAAAGGCTTTTGCAAAAGTTCGGATGAATGTTTGTTATTATTCATCCAAACGTATTTTTTGACCATTGAATCAACATCGCTATTTATCGTGGCAAATGTTGCCAGATGATGATCTTTTCCTTCTTAGGGATCCGTACCCAAAAAGTAAAAACGGGACCCTATTAATTACTTAGACTCCACTGTCCGTCTGTCTGTCTGTCTGTCACCAGGCTGTATCTCATGAACCGTGATAGCTAGACAGTTGAAATTTTCACAGATGATGTATTTCTGTTGCCGCTATAACAACAAATAATAAAAATAAAATAAAAATTTAAAGGAGTATAAAAGGAACGCTTTTTTCTGCGTTTTGCCTTGTGTCCGACTCGCACTTGGCCAGTTTTTTATATTTATGTCTATACATGTACATATTATTAATATGATTTTAAGTCTGTTAGCTTATATTATGTATAAGCCACTAAACAAATAAGTCGCTTTTAAACAATTAACTGGTCTTTCAAAGGTTGTCTTTATTAAAATATAGCTTTTAGCGATGATACCGCTCCATTGTAACACCCATAGATGTAACATCCTATGTAATTTTTTTACATTTATATCTGTGCCCACTTCGCATGGTATACATTAATAAATTAAGATAAATTCTATTCTATTCATAGTGAATGATGCTGTTATTGCTGAAAAGGTTAGGCTGAAAAAGCTCATTTCATTTCTTTTTCTTTCGAAAGTACGAATGTCCGCTGAACCACCAAGCGAACATCGCAAGCACAAATTTCAACGTAGTATAACTTTAAAAGTCTTAATTTTTTTCGGGATATAAATAAGTTAAACATCCTTTACGTCATATAAAAGAAATATAAATTGAATAAGAGCCACCAGAAATCTTGGTGAACGAACTTATTCAAATGGTTATTTGGTGGCTGCGGTGAAGTTTGGGGCGGTCGCTACCACCGAACCGCAGACCGAACAATAAATACTTATAAGATAGTCTGAACTAGACGAACGAATGAGTAAATGAATTAATTAAATCAATGTAAAGTGGGTGTAAGGGTGTGTGAGGGTTGGAGTTTGTGAATGTAGCTATATCAAATCGTGTTGTGATTGATGGGCTAAAACGCATCTATCCATACTAATATTATAAATTCGAAAGTTACTCTGTCTGTCTGTATGTTACCTTTTAACGCCTAAACCACTGAACGGATTTCGATAAAATTTGGCAAAGAGATAGATTGCATCCCGGGGAAGGACATAGGATAATTTTTATCAACACACCTCTCGGGAGAATCCGCGGGCGGAAGCTAGTACATAATAAATTAAAGTAATTTTTCGTGTGAGCGCATTGTTTTTCTAAACTACGCATCGGATTTTGATGCAGTTTTCACCATCATTTAGAGAATTTATTTCGGAAGGATTGTGAGTATTAGATATTCATATGAAACTTAGATATATTATAATACACATATCTTGACGTTTTGTCAAATCCCTAAAATCGTGCGAAGTAGGGGTGGGTTGCTAGTAGAGAATAATAACAAAATGTAAATAGTGGCAACTCTATTAACAGGCTTGAATAAGGTTTTGTATTGATCAGGATGACAAGTAGGTATATATTCGACTTTATCTTAGGTAATGATGAATAAAAAAGAAATCCTGAAGGATTTGTAGGCTGAGTAACTTATTCCAAAAGGCTTTCAAGTAATTTTAAAAACAGTCATAACTTAGAAAAATTCGACTAAAATCTTAGTAGGTAAATAAAATAAAGCCTTCTGAAAAATACCAAACAGTTTTTTCAGGCTTTGTCTGCATTTTAAGCTAGTGCAAACGGGGCGAATCATGTTTTAAGGTTAATTTTAAAGCAACTAAAATATCAGTCGAATCTTTGTGGTTAGCGCTTTTACAGTGCACTTTGGTAGTACATTTAAAATGCGCGAATATCGCCACATCGGAAAATAGTGTCTGTAATGAGTTGGGGGACATGCGAAGTTAGATGAATAATACAAGCGTTTGTCGGCAAAACGTCGATAAAATCATTCAGAAGTTAACTGTTTAGAAGTTTTGCGCGTGCTTTTTGTAGCGGCGCGAAGGGTTGGGTTGTCGATGGTCGAAAGATGTCGATAATATTTTGGTGTCTGCCGGTCGATTCTGTAAAAATATCACCGTGAAAATTTAAGTGAAGTGAGTTTGTTTTTGCTAGGAATTAACACTATTGACAGCTTACTCCACGCTCACTTCACCTAAGTTTTCACGGTGAGATTTTTACAGAATAGCACCGCTGCTTCGTAATGTTTCATTTCTGAATTAAAATTGTTGAATTGATTGATAAATTATTTGAAAGTAGGTATAGTTAGTGGGTAGTTGGTTAGTTGGTTTTAAGTTTTTCTTACAGAATCATATTCTATAATGATAGACATGCACAACGTGTGTGCAAAACTATTCTACTTGGTATCAAAGGCACAAAAAAGTGCACAGCCTTTCAAAACATGAAAAAAAAAAACAGTGGCAGGCCAGGAGTGCCGACAGAAGTGAAAACTTGAAAAGCATAGTAATTTTATAAATATGTTTGAAGGTCATTCTTCCCAATGAAAATGTACTGCGCGTTGATGTCTTTATAAAGGCCAAAACTTAAAACAGAGGCGTCGGTTACGGTAACAATGTAGCGAGTTCAGTGGGTTTTTTCCCATCTCAAAAAACGCCCAACGCGTTTTAAGAAGTTCTCACTTAAAAAAAAAATTAAACCCGCTTCAACTAGTCACATCAATAAATTCATCAGTAAGAAAACCACGTAAGAATTTACATGGCTTTAAAAAGGCAATTATAAAATTGACGTATCGATAATACTCGGCACGTACCGGGTTAACTGTCCAGCCGATCCAGGAGCTGTGGTTTTGCGGCCGGACTTAATTCTACCCGCGCCGCTCCACCCACGATACATTTTAATAGTTTTAATGCCCCAAGAAGCTATCTTCAGTAGCCGATTACACCGAATAGCCATCCATAGACAACTTCCAATACATCCAATAGGTTTTTTCTAACAGCTAGTTATGAAATACTAGAAAATGAAGACGTTACGCCGAACGTGATTCATTCTCGAAGGTCGGAAATCGTGTGAGGTCAGCAGGACGTAGATTCTAATAATTTCGATAGGCGCAGGTTGCCGGAATGGGGTTAAGATGCGGGTGGCTCGTGTTTTAGTTTTATTGCTCAATTTCGTAGATCAAGGTGTTTTGTAATCAGAATGTTCGATATCCGGTGTGAGTGATTAGCAGCTGGATTTTCCTAAATGCCTTTGTGCATCTTTCTTGAGTAACTTTATTCGCTGATACTTTGAGCATTTACTGTATAGGTACGATATATTTATTCACCTATATGAAAGCATAACATTATAAGAATTTCGATGCTAGAAAATGGATGGTTCAATAAATATTGCTTTCGCTCAAAGTTATTAGCTTTAGATACACAAAGATCTATCGCAATATTGGCGCAAATTGGGCCAGGTGTGAGGTGGCAATACACTGCGATGGAGCGCGTGTACGCCGCCGCCTGTGCGTAGGAGGCTAATCCGGTACCGCTTATTACATCCCACAGTAGCACACCGATTGAAACCGCAGCCTGCGGCCCCTGATTTCTGCAGCCCCATCGATCTATAGTTTCGTTATCAAATTTTCACACGGACCCTCGCCCGGCACCAAGATTGACTTTATTTGAGTAAGTGTAACCGCAGCTCTACGCGCCAACAGCGGCTAACGCGCGATAACCGACGCTGTTGACTCCGCTTTACGATACATAGCCGACCCAATACCATTTTTCAATTGTTTCTCTAGTGAATTAAAGGTATTGGAGTGTGAAACAGTGAAAAGTATCGTTATTATGCGATAGGTTGTCGGTCGGTAGCCAATCACGGCGCCCCGAGATATTGATCATCGAAATTGATCAATCAAATTGAAAATATCTACCGGAAATAAGACGCGAGGTAATATTACGTTGTTTTTAGAATTGAATGTTTTCAGAAATAGATTTTATATTTTATAACAATTTTAGTCAAAGTATGAAAAGTGATATTGGTGCCGATTCTGTTGTTCACAAACTTTTAGTTCAGTACTTACATCTTTTTGTTTCTATTTCATTAAGAAAAGGACGGAAGATAAATTTTAGTTTAGTCCTGTCAAATTAATCAGCGCCTGACGTAAATTGACGTAATTTTAGTGGGCAAGTTTTTAATCATGTCTAAACTTGTATGGAGTATTGTCAGGCGCTGATAAATTTGACAGGACTAAACTAAAAAATGTATCTTCTGTCCTTTTCTTAATGAAATAGAAAAAAAAGATACTTTCACTGAATTTTAATTTTGTTTAGTTTGTGAATAAGGGAAGCACCTGAACTTTTGTGGTTTTATATTATTTGCGTTGATTTCGAAGTCTCCATACAGTTTTAAACAATGTATCGGTTTTGGAGTAATTATTGGGCAGTGCTGGGAGCCGTTGAAATTGATAGTTTTTGACGTAGAAGTGATTACATGGTGTGCCATTGGCAATACCAGCCGTCAGTGAATGGACCGCCACTCTGATTACTTTGGATTCAAATAGTGATAGACAAGCGCACATTGTAGCACTATGTAACGCGCAGACAGATTATTTTTACCTACCTACTTTATATTTGGACTACAAAAAAATCGTAGACGTTCGTAGCGTTCTACGTTAAAATGCTACGAGCGTCTACGACATTTTTAAGAGACGCTATAGGTAACAATTATTGCAAGTATAGCCAGACAAAAGAATAGACGATGGGCAGACTATTAAAGGTTCTATCTTGCATTAGCTAGGATTTTTATTGTTGTTTGATCTGAGGGCCTAAAAAGGCCTCTGGCAGAATCACAAAAGGATAACATTATGAATCATAATGGACAGTTAACTGTTAAGTTAATCGTATCAAATCCCATTGGTGAAGGATTTTTCAATATTTTTTTTTGTCTGTGCTAAAATACCAATCAATCCAATCCCAAACTCTTTGATTATACCTACGTAGAGCAGCGAAAAAAAAAACGTGGACTGTATTCGCCATATTACGATTCATAATGTTATCCTTTTACGATTCTGCCAAAGTGGCCCCCTGGGGATTTCACCAGCAAACACTTCAAGTCTCCTCTTTTGGATCTTTCAGAAGCGACACGCGACAATATTATACGAGTAATACCGTTTTCTCTATTCCAAATTCAATAACTTCTACAAGTTTGCTAGTCTATGGCGCACGATGTTAAGCCACCGGCGTAATGACATTGTGCCCGCGCGTCCGTTTTTTCTCCTCATCGCATTTGATGTTATTGTTATTATTTTTCTTTCGTAGCCCATCTAGAGGTCGACGACATTCATCTTAGCTTCTGCTAGTTGGATAGTGGAAAGCTGTAAAATATTGGATGGGGAAGAGTTGGTACGCAGGCTGTTGACAACAAATATAATGGACATCAAATGACGCATACTTTCTCCCAAATTGTTATTTTGTTTTTTTTTTGTTTGGGTTTTTTTTTTCTTTTTATGCGTAATGTTTGCCGCAAATAAACGTTTCTTTTTTCTTTCGTTCTTTTATCAAATTATGTCCGTTCCTAGTTGTGCTGAAAATTTTGAATTATTTCTATGTAATGGGTTTGGTTTCCGCACTTGTCCTTCAATGGACCAATGTGAGATTATGACTAGGTTGGTTGACTATGGTGAAAGGTTTTTTTTGGACTTATTGGAATTAAAAACAAGTACCAAATACGATGAATTGCATATATGAAAACAGTGCTTTACATACCTTTATTTTTGTGCATAAAGAAGGCATTTGGTCAAATTAAGGGACCCAACACATCCTTAAAGAGTGGAGGCCTGTTCCCCAGCAGTGGGAACATTATAGCTGATTATGTTTTAGTGTAAGGTCCCTTATAAAAAAAAATATCAGGAACATGTAAAATATCAGGAAAGGGAAGTTGATTAACTTGCACTACTTATCTAGGTATATCCGTTATAGGGTTATTCCATTTTTATCCCGTTTACGTATGTAGGACTGATAGCGTCTCATTTTATGTAAGTAATTAATTAACGATAACCCGAACTCAATAATTAACATAACCTATTTCGAAATAAATTTACGTCAGTGATGTAAAATATTATACAGTTATCTACGTAAGGAAAAATAATTAATATTGTTTAGTAAGAGACTGATTATACAGTACTTGATAGTTAATTAAACATTTTTTCATATGTTGGTTTCGGTTTAACCCTCATTTCTAAAATTGATCTATTTATTCCGTTGAAATTGAATCTCGGGTCAAGATGACTTGATTGGCTGTTGTTATTTCCTACTAGCAGTCTTAACATGAGCTAAAGTGCGTCTCACGAAAGAATTCCCTTCGCGGTAATGTGAAAAGCAATGGTGCCACCATTGCTTTTCATTGAAGACCTTCAATAGTTTAATGAAAAGCAATGGTGCCAACATTACGGCGAAAGGAATTCTTTCGTGAAACGAACTTTACATGATATTTGATTTGTCTATGACTTGATCTGAAGACCAATTCTCGTAATTAAAAACGTTCCAAATCCAGTTGCAATCTTATCTCAACGACAATGTCAATAACTTGTCAAAAATGTAGGGAACCTAGGTAGGTAGAGGTATTTTTGACTGAAATCAGGCTGTGAACGTTCTTGCGGGAATCGCCCCTCTGGCTTTTGGAAACTTGATTATTCCCTTACCTTATGTGTTGGTAACATCTGTCCCAGCCAAAACAAAAGACAAAAAAGGAAAATAGGTAATTGACAGACTAACTTTCATAATCCGGACCACGTATTTCAAAAAGTCTTCCATTTATTGTGACGTCATCGTAACGTATTTCGTAAACGTATTTCGAACTTCGAACACGTTGTTTATCGTGCGCAAGCTTGCAAGGTGTTCGATCAGTGCGCATAATTGACCGGTTCCGATTGTCCGGGAGCCGGGAGCGCAGCCCCCCATCACTGGCCGTCTACGTCATTATCCGATGACCGCATTGTTTGCCCCTGTTTTTAATATAAGTTGGGAATGATTTTCGGTAAGGCTTTTCAGGTTTTCTCTTTGATTTGATCCAAGATTTTCAGGATTCTGGGTTCTTTATGAGCTTTGATGTTTATTTTCAATTAAGTAGGTAGGTTAAACATACAGTACTGTTTCGAATTAAAAAGGAAATATTAAAAGGAAGAACGTATTTCAAATACCTAAGTGGTCCTTTGTACATGAGTTACTAGTACCTACTGGTAGTATAATGAAAAATTTGCAACAATAATATTACTTACTAGCTGTTCCCCGCGATTTCATCCCCCTCCTCAGGGCCGTAGCGAGATGTTAAGGAGCCTATAACCTTTCTTAAAAATTGGGCTTTCAAATGCAAAAAAAAAAAAATCATTTCCGACTGGTAGTTCTAGAGATTAGCGCGTTCAAACAAACAAACTCTTAAGCTTTATTATTAGATAAGAAGGCCTCCAGCTAGGTACCAATGCATAATATTGGATAAGTACAGCCTTAATACAGTAAAAGAAATTCCAACCCGAAATTGAGAACACAAGGAAGCTATGCGCCCGTAACCACGTAGATGTCGTTAAATTACAACCGTGAATCACAACGCAATCGAACTGGACCATTACGAAGACATTTCTCAGACAGGAAACAAACCATTACCGATGCAATATCGATCGTTTTATTTAAGTACACTTTTGTTCCATTCAACAACTTGTAATTTATAAGCTATATTACTAAGCAATTTTACAGGTCATGATGACGGGAACGTATCAAGGTAGTCATTGAAGGATGTAAAGATTTTTTAAGATTCTTCTTTAACAGAGCTTACATGGGACTTAAACATAACTGGTAAAATGCTAGTTTACTTCAGGGATTGTAGGCGTGATGTTATGTTAACGATAAAAAGCTTAAAAAAAAACCGCGAACGTAATTGTAAGCTTGGCTAAGATAAATCCTCCATCTTAATCCGGCTCGAAGGACCAAAAAGTGAAGGCTCATAACTACCAAAATAATTAACTCTAATACAGATGCACGAAGCAATCCGACAGTTAGCAACAAGCATTAGAGTTGACATGGGCTGTCGGCGGCGCAGGCGGCTAATAACGTGCGTAATGGCGGGTCGTCATTAGAGGCGCGCGCGCAGATTGCCGGCGCGCTGATGAAACCCGCTGGGATTGCCTTGTAAACGCCTCGAGTATGAACGTGCACTTAGAATGGGTAGATTGGGCAGTTTTAACTGTTTGTGTTTTTTTCTTATTAGGTTTATGTATTTGGGATTTGGTGAATTTCGTTTCGGTAGTAAACTAGCGTTAACTGATGATGATTTCTAGAACTTAATTGAGCCAACTGGTTATTAATAAAAACAATCTCCTCCCTATACTTAACAACTAACGCGAATTTACAAATATTTGAATAAGGAATTGAGTTTAGGTATCTCTGGGATGTTAAAATCTGGTTATTTCCTGGAGAATTCCTATTTAATTGCAGAAGCAAGCAAAACTGGTTTGATCAAACAACAATTATTATGAAAAAAAAAAAACTGCCTTCCTGATTACTTTTTGTTATTAATTTCACGGACTCCGTCAGAAGCAATTTGTAGTAGTTTTTAATTGATCAGAATTATACACTACACCAAGACTAAAGGATAACTTCTAGTCGCCACTTTTAACAATTAGGTTCGAGCAATCAGAAGAAAACACGTGTTAGAAAAATAAAGACAAACGCACCGATAAAAAGGACCAATATTTCTTTAAAATATTTGTACGGTTGCTTATAGGAAAGCAGTCCTTGGAGGAGGTTTGAAAAAAATAGTTGAAAGTAAAACTTATTAAAGATAAATAAATAGAAAGACATAGTGTGACAGATAGAGTTACATCTTTCTTCTCTCTTATGTAACGAAATATGCTTAAACGTGACGCGGCCTTGAAATTTCACTTTTAATTCTCGAATCACTATCTAAAGGGTACCCGAAATGATCAATTGCAATCACACTAATATTATAAAGGCGAAAGTTTGTGTGTGTGTGTGTATGTATGTATGTGTTTGTTACTTCTTCACGCTCAAATGGCTAGACCAATTTTGATAAAAATTTTTATGGAGGTAGCTGACACCCGTACTTTTTATCCCGATATTCCCACGGGATCGACACTTATGCGGGTAAAACCGTGGGGCACAGCTAGTTGTCAATATTTAGGTGAATGATACACATTAATGCGCAAATTGATCGTCTACCAAATACAATTGAAGCGATTGACAAAATTAGGTACAGACGCCAGCGCATCAAGTTATTACAATCTGTCAAATTTCTTTAATAGATTTTCAACTTTATCCCTAAAGTATAAGGTTCAAAATTCATTGGCAAAATATGACAGTTTCGGGTAGCTCGATGTGCTGGCGTCTGTACTACAATAGCAATAGATTGCAATTGACCGGTTCGGGGATCCTTAAGAAGTTTCACTTCAATAAAAAAAACCTTTTTCAGATTTACCTAGTCTACTAGAAACATCAGTCCGTTCGCAACAGCTCGTCGGTAAATAAGGCGGCAGTCAGTTAGAGGGTCGTGATTGTGAGCCGCGCGTAATGAGCGCGGATATTAATAAATTTAACGCAGCCAACTCCGGGACACTTTACAGTTATTTAGGCCATAATTACGTCAGGAAAATTACCTATCTGTCTGTTGTTATTGTTACATGATTTACTGGGTAATTTTTATGGTGAGTTTGACTGTTGTTTAGGTTTAGGGAGTATGATAATATTGGCTCAAGATTGCAGAAGGCTGGGAAAGTGGAAATTTAAGCCTTTGCCGTGCAATGGAGTACCATTATGAGTCCGTGTAGTCACACGGACTCATAATGCAATTGTGATTAAACGGTGTTGTTTTAGCTAATGGTAGTCCAATATAAAAACCATATCTGGTTTACTAAACAAACATGAACCTGTATAAAGACTGAAAGTATAAATAAATGAATAATAATAAGTAATACAGAACATTCGTAGGTTTGTGTAGAAGACGATTTACAAATGAAAAAGTCAAATGATTTGAGATTTATAAGCTTTAGCTAATGCTTTCCAGCCTAACACAAAACCTAAAGAAACATTTTAAATGAACTCATGGAACTAAAACTAACGGCTAATTTATCGAGAGTTGGTCCTTCGAACCACAACACAATTTAACAACACAAGATTTTGCCTAAAAGTCGTTAATAAGGCATGTAGTAGGTATATCAAAAACAGGCATAACTGCTGGGGTGTCCCAAATGTCCGTTCTCCCTAGACGATCTGAACAACGTAATAGGTATAGATATACAATGTAATAGGTATAGATATACCGCCGATACGAAAAGAACACAATATTATTGTAAGCCGTATGATTTAAAAGATTCAGATCCAAATGATAAATAAACGTTTATCACAAACTAAATGAATAATGACACATGACCAGTTGAGTTTGGGTCAACAGGAAGTGTGCAAATACCTAAGTCGGTATTGGTTTATATATCAGAATTTTAAGGAAAACAGTTAATTTAGACAAGTAAGGCACGTGGTGAACCTATTGAGTATTACGGTTAAACTAATAAATTCACTACTTGATATACCTACTTATTCGACAAATAAGTAATCTTGGTTAACATTAAGAACTTGATCTATGTTAATTGAAACTAAGTTTATTGATTTACCTAACAGTTTCGAAATGTCAGCAGTAATAGACTATTAATCTTAAAAACATAAAATACAGTATAAGCATCATCAGTCTATATAACGTTCCCACTGCTGGGCCACAGGCCTCCTCTCTGTGAGAATGGGTCGTAATGTGTATTACGGCCCACTCTCACAGAGAGGCGTATCCAATGCGGGTTGGTTCGAACTTCACGGTTTTCAAAATTACAGGAATATAGGAAATTATGACGGAGAAGCTATTGGAAGCTTACTTTCAAAACATTTTATATTTTTTTCTCCTAAAAAAAAACTCAGGTATGTTTAAAACTCTAAGGGCTGATTTTTAAATCGCCAGATAATTTTTATTCGAGGAATAAAATTGACGTTTGACAGTTTTTGTATGAAATAACTGTCAAAATTTCAAAATTATTCCTTGAATAAAGTTAATATCAGATGATTGAAAAATCAGCACTAAATTAGGTAATGTGGAAAAGGCCAAAGAGACATTCCAAGTTCCAACCTTTGATCGCCTAAAAAATCTTAACGTCTAAAGAAAGGATAAAAACAGAGACTAACCGTCTATGTACATACCTCCCGCGGGTAGGTTGGCGTTAGTCTTGTACTCTCGTTCTTCGTGGGAAAGGGACCGGAGACTCCTCACAGAGGAGCTCTTGTACTCCATCTCCCGAAGAGCTAGGGATGCGCTGTCGCACGAGATCAAGGACCGCTGCAGACCAAAGGACCGGATTTGGTGTGGAGACGCGTTTGTACCTGTGAGGAAGAAGGGTTTTCAGTTTTACTGGATAGTTATAATACAAAAAAAAAACATCAAAAGTACTTTTGTAAATATTTTAGAGAAACAATGCAAATACAAATACAGCTCCAATTTTACACAGCCCAAATTCGAACTAATTCCTGTACCTCTGTCACGCACCAACACAGTTAATATTTAATTTAATTTTCTAAACAAGCCCAAAAACTACAAATTTCCGGCGACGAGTCTTCAATTTAACATTAAAGTGTCAATCACCTTATTATAGAAAAAGGTGGTCCTTTTTTTCAATCGTGGCCAAAATTGGCGGTCCTTCTGTCGGCCTTTAAAAAGGTACCGCCCTAATTATTTTGGACTTGCGTTAGAAAAAAACTACATACCTACTTAGATAATAAGTTTATGAGTATACACAATGTAAGATGGTCGTATACCGCAATTATGTAGTGAATCGACGCAAACAAATGCAGCCAGTTAATTATTATTTGTTGTTTTACAATAATAGGGTAGTGATGTGCCATGGCGTTATTAGATGTCGATGTTTGTTTAGAAAAACGTTTTCTACTTCAAACGAATAAAAATATTTTTTTTGCAAACTTGCCAAGCAGCGTATCTTAGATTTTTTGTTGGTTTCTTAATTTTATTCAATTAATCTTTGACTGGCAAAAATTAATTTAAAACAATAGTTTATTATTCTCTGAAATACCACTACGTACCGCAGATATCATATTGACAATGAGGTGGTCGTTTAATGATTCCGTATTATCAATATTTAAACAGATATTATTTAGACAACATTACCACCTCAAATTGAAATCTTCCAAGCGCAACGCAATTATTGCTTGCACTACACTATTTAAGCATCATTCGCAGTTTCGACCGCTACAAATAAATTGCATTTTACCGATAGTCGATAGTCCGTGTAATGTGGGAGTACAGCGCAATTAGCGAGGGTCACTGCGAAGCGGCTTACGTCCCACCTACAAATTAAGTCTATTAAGGCAAACTTTTAAGTCCCCCAGCATACGATATCTTCCTTTCTTGTGCCCCAGAGTTTGGGGCTTATTCGTTAAGTACTAGCCTTTTGTGCCCTTTCTACTCTTTGTTTGATATTGTGTAGGATTTATGGTGTTCGTGCAGTTTGATAAAGATCTGATGTTAATGAAGTAAGTGTGCCTTGATTGTTAACGAGGGTCATTACATTTAATAAAGGAGACTAATGCAAGTGGGAGATTATCTATTGACCATTCTAAAGTTTAGTTGTAAGAAATCTTGAATATGTTGGTGTTGGTGATACATGATTGATGGCTGTTTCAATGAGCGGGGTAATTGCGTATTAACACACTAAGGGCGGCTTGCGCAACATTTGGTCTAAAGAGAATTTAGTTAAATGCGTTTATCTTGCTAAATATGTTTAGCCTAAATACAATTAAAAATGTCTTGCTTACGTCCGTTTGGATGGTAATTTAACTAATCGTAGTTAGGGAGTCGGTAAAGCAGTTTCTTGCGTTCCATTTTAAGTTTTCGCGCGTTGTACACTTGACTTAGAGCAAAATGGTAGCATATCTTAAAAAAAAAAATGCTTGAAATGGACCGACGAGCTTTCAACTGTCACATCAAGTCAACCGAGCTGTCAAGTCACACAAATATTGTGTTGTTGTGATTTGTGAAGACGTTCTCGTGCTATTTCTCGTGGTAATTTTTATTGATAATAATTGTTTTTTCTAATTTTACAAAAGAAGAACAGATATAAGAATTTGTCGTCCGAATACATTCCAAATAAGTCTGCTCTCTCAAACAATTCCCTCGGTCTGTATTATATTCTATAATCTCCTCATCGTCGTCAGAATACAATTCCCACAAATCCATCTTACAAACTTCCTACCGAACTCTTTACAATCTTTTATAAAATAATAGTAAAATTTCTATAACCTCAAAATGATGACGCGCGATTGCTACTAAACGTATTTAGCGACGTTAAATAGCCATCTTTGGGTATTTAACATTGACAGTTCGTTAAACGTGATTAGCGTCTAAATTTTTGTTGTGCAAGACGTTAAATATAGCAGACTAAATGCGTTTACGTCGCTCTTAAACTGTATTTAACGACGATGCGCAAGCCGCCCTAAGAGTGGCAATGGGTTTCATTTTGACAGTTCAAAAACATTCATTGCGTTAATTACGTTCTTGAGCAGACACATTTTTCGAACATAATTATGAAGCATTGGATTAGAAATATTCCATCAAAATGATTCAGATTGAGATTGACAGTGTGATACGCAATCAGAGTACCGATCTAAACTTAGTGCACTAATCAGCAATTACATTGTCTACACATCACTAGTGAACCAGCAAAGATTCACTTTAATAAAAACAAGTGAACTTTGCGTACTTTCCGAGCGCTTTCAAATTGTGACCTTTGAAATGAACTTTTCAAAATTGCTCTGCAGAATATTGATCGTGAGTTCTTATTTTATGTTTAAACTGTATTTATTATGGTAAAGTATAAAGAAATTTTGTCCCTGAGCCTGTACTGCATCGCGTCATGGCGGCAGCAGGCACAAAGGTCCCAGCAGTTGTACAGTGCGTGAGTGCAAGTTATTACTGATATAATTTCACTATTGTTTGCCGCCGGCTCCGCCGCTCCATATGGCGTAACGTGTTTTTTTTTATATGTTTTTCCTCCAATTTCGTCGATAGTTCGAAGCTTCGAACTCCTTTTGAGCAACTCCTTAGTTTCGCGTGACTGACAGGCGGAAGACGATGTTTTATGATATTAATTAGATATCGGTTAAATGTGGGGTGGAATTGATGGGAAATAAAAGTGTATTAGTATTGTTTCGTAAAGCTTAAGCTGGTGGTTTAAGATATTCAGAGGAACCTGTTATAATGAATAGACATTGGTTTTATTACGGCTTGTACGAAATGAACGATTTAGGTAGATTTTTGGTACTTAAATACTTAAAATAATAATTTGATCATGTTCTAAAATGATGTCTTTCAAGTTGGGTATTCTTCAAAAGCATAATGACTTACTTACACTAAAACTATAGTTACCTACTACAAAATATGAACTTCACACCATATAAATGTTGTGAAATACACACAACAATAAAGTAGGTAAAAAAATACATGACAATCGTGATATCAGCGCCGACTCCCGTGGGAAGAAAAAGAGTTTATCTACTAATTGTGATATCGCGGTCGCGCCACCCGCCACTATCATATATATGAAAATTACACGATAATAAATAGAAACGGTTCACAATATTATAATATATTATTTTAATTGTTTATGCTCGCGGTTTTCGTAGCGCGACGTCGAATAATAACAAATTGGGCCGAGCTCAGGACACGCGCGATCAAATTATGTTTTCATATTAGTTTTTTAATTAATTGGTAACTTGTAATTTTGTGTTTTGTAAATGTATTTATTGTCGTTTGTTTCCGATATGACCGCATTGTTTGGATTTGTAAATGTGATGGTTTTCAGAAAATAAAGTTGTTTTTATTCATTCATTTTGTTAAAGATAGAAGACTCAACAGTCAACTGTACCTACCTATTCACTATATTGTGTCACAGAACATAGAATCTACGTCATTATTACTAGAACATTTACAGAATTCAGAAAATCATTTATTCAAATTAGGCTGACCATCAGCACATTTGGAACGTCAATATTACATACAACAGTCCCCCAAAAGGACCGCCCTTCACCACTTCCTAGTGCTTTCGCTGGGAAGAAGAAGTGTTGCAACAAAGTCTCCAGCAGCACAGCTGTCTATTCAGTTAGAAAAACTTGATTACTATAGTAGGTTTGCAAAGTAATTAACATTATGAGACACAGAACACCTATATTAGCCCCTGTGGGACTGTGGTTTCACACCAAGATTGTCGTAGACTGTCTACGAAAAGGCACGAATCATTGATGAAGGAACTCCCCATGTGATATCGAAGCAGTCAATGAGAATACGACAGTTCATTCTAGGCTGGTTGTGGTGTCGGATCTGAGCAACAGGTTAGGAAAATAAATGGTCCTACGAGACGCATCGATATATTCCTGGTCGGATTCCTAAGGTTGTCTGCAAGATATCGTTGGCTTTAATATTAAAGAGATAAGAGTGTAAAATATAGCGTACAACTACTGACGTTCATGTATGTATTTCTAGTGTACAAATTGAAAGTGTTACCAAAAAATTTGAGTTCTGAACTAATTGAACCTCTAAGAACGACGAGAAGTCGGACTAGGCACTATGTCATCATGATATATTTTTAATTACCCATAAAATATTAGCTCGCCCCTATCACATGACTGGTCAATGTGGGAGTACTATTAATAGGTATATACACTTCTGTATAACCCTTTGTGGCTGGACTAATAGCGTGATGATGATTAATTGATTCTAATATTAGAATCAATTAATTTATAAGACTTGATGTACTCAAAGTTTGTGGCCAAGTAATAACAGCTGCACGGGTCGATCGATCAGGTTAAGCTACGCTTGCCGCGGTTGGTCCGTGGATGGGTGACCATCTTCACATACCAAGACCACGTGCCTCGGAAAGCACGTTAAGCCGTTGGTCCCGGCTGTCGGTTCCGGATCTTTGACAATCGTTACGGGTCGTCAGTAGCCCGAAGTCTGACAACCAGTCTTACCAAGGGGTATCGTATTACCCAGTAACTGGGTTGTAGAGGTCAGATAGGCAGTCGCTCCATGTAAAATACTGGTATCCAGCTGCATCCGGTTAGACTGGAAGCAGACCCCAACATAGTTAGGAAAAGCCTAGGTAGATGATGACTTGATGTACTCAAAGTCGACGCTAGCAAGACGTGCATCTTTATGGATAGTGTGTCAGTTATTAACAAGCAATGGACAAGCCTCCGTGTCTGGTCTTTGTCCATCATCTCTGTACAATGCGTGCCACGAAAGATGAGACTTGACCCCGCCTCCCCAGCTCTTTCCGCCGCCCCTATGACGTCCGGTCCCGTCCCGCACTCAGACCTCATACCGCTAAAGGTACCTAAAATCGTGTTCTGCGCAAGTCAAACCACATGGTGTGTCAAGTCTCATCTTTCGTGGCACGCATTGTATGTAATGCATTATACACGTTTCACAGTTGACTATCATGTAGGTATACCCAACTGTTTTGAGTATTTATAAAGATAAAGGTGTATACTTACTAGTTTTAGAGCGGGGCTCACGGGGTCCATCAACGGTGACTTTGATGGCTTTTTGGTACGTGGTTACTTGAGGTGGGTTCGTTGAAATCGTGATTGTTAACGAGAAGCTCTTCCCTGGAACAAAAGAAACATTTTAATTATATAAATTTCATATCCTATATTACTATTATATTTACTTATCTTAAACTTATGAGATCTAAGCTTAAAGAACGCTACACTATTAAAGTAATCAGACCACGATTAATTCTGACCAAGTTATAATATGTAGAAGATGACCCGGCGAACTTCGTACCGCCCGCGCCGCAGAATCTTGAGTGATTCTGCGGCGGTACGAAGTTCGCCGGGTGTTGTTGTTGTTGTTACGAGGAAACTTCTCATTTTTTTTTTACCGAATCCTGTTAATCCGTTCTCGAGTTGTTATCAAAAAAGCGATTCCATACAAAGTGTATGAGAAAATGAATTATCTTCATTATATTTTTTCGTGAATTTTTCCCATGTTTTCATAGTTATGCTATTCGGGGCGGAGACAAATCCTACAAATCAAAGATCATAAAAATCGGTCCATCCGTTCTTGAGTTACAAATGGTGTAACTAACCTGAGTTTATTTATTATTATTTTTTTTTAGTTTGTTTCCTTTATATAAATGTGATTGGTAATTAGTACCTACTTCGGTAAACATTCAACCAAATCCTTTGTGTTCATCATTGCCATTCCTCGCATTAAAAGGGCTCTAGTAGAGCAATTTCTATGAAAACTTCATAGAAATTGTTCTACCAGAATCGCGCCGCTCCATCGCGTCGCGCCTACTTGCGGGAGCCTTTACTAAAGTAGGTATCATCATTTTAGGGTTGGGTCACCCACAGACCCAACCCTAAAAGTCTCTATAATTATGTATTTTATTATCATTAGTCTAACACAATCGCACCCATGTATGTTAAAATAAAGTAAATTATAGCACCGATTTAACAAACCACTAATTTACACATTCAAATATAATCACCCTTTATACTGCTTGAACTAGGTTCAATCAAATTAATCAACATATCAGTTGGAATAATAAACATAATTTCATAACCATGTTAAGTATACTAGTATGTAATGTCCGTCAATAGTATGTATTTTGTAGATTGCCACCTCTATGAAACACACAAAATATAAGCAACTTACATAAGAAAGAGATAATGCAAGGTAACTTATTACAGGACTTCAGTCAAGACTCAAGCATAACTTAAAAAGTTTCAACCAAATGAATGGCTTAAAACTAGTTTTAAGTAATGCTTGAGTTTTGAGTGAGGTTCTGTGTTTGGTCTTAGTAGAATGAATTATTTGATGTTAAAAGTCCATAACGATGTCAATGTCTGTTATTTTCCTTTCAGTTTTTTCTGTACAGCAACGTTATTTACAATTTTGGAATATAAATAAAGGTCTCCAATGTTAAAGCCACACTAAAGAATGAAATCTAAAGATAGAACTTTAACTAACTTGATATTTACTCCTAACTTCTTCAGTATATTTTCATTGCCCATGTTATAAACCTACTCGTAGGCTTTAGGCTATTACTATAGCCTAAAGTTGATTCTTACTAGTCTATTTCGTTATACACCCGACAGTCCACACTAGTACACACGTGCGGCAGTGTGGGAATGTAGCTACTAATGTGGATAGTGTACGGTGGAAAATGGCGAGCTTTTTGGGCGTCCGATTTGCGGTCAGCAGTAATGAATGCACCGATAAATACCGAATAAAATTACAGTTAAAATGAGTGGATTAACATGTCTAATGCAGATAATTCGTGTGTAGAGCACTCGATTCGGAATAAATGACTGATTCCAACGTGCCCAGCCTGCGAGATTAGGTGCGTTTTGAGTCTGGTTTTTGTTTGTGTTCGACGTAGTTTGGATAAAATGTGGTGCAAGGACGGACAGTTAGATTGTTGAGCAGGTTTTATTGTTATGTAGAATAAATATTATAAAGACGTAACAGTAAGTTTGTATGCAGGCGGTAATCTCCAGAACTACTGCTCCGATTCCGAAAACTCTTCTATTAATGGAAAGCTACAGTATTGCCGAATGTTCATAGGAAAAAATAAAAAGGCAGAGCGAGAATAGAATACTCGCTATTACGTACACCATTGAAATTACAGACATAAATGTAGAAATTTTACATAGGGTGACACAATAAGCAGACTTATCGCGAAAACCAGAGGAAAAAGGAGGAGTCCGCCTTTGTACCTTTTTGTGCGAAAAGTTTAAATAAATAAATAAATATATATATCCACGCATTCACTGTCCATTCCAAGGTTGCCTGGAAGAGATCGCAGAAAGCGATAAGGCCGCCCATTGTATGTTTTGTATTCATAATTGTATTTTTTTGTTATGTATTTTCTGGTGTACAATAAAGTATATATAAATAAAATAAAAATAAAATAAATAAAAAAAAGACCGAAGAAACCAGGAAAATCAGTAGAAAAGTTGTAGCACAGAGTTTTATATAGTTTCTACCGCATTTTAGTTTGGAATAGATTAGTTGAAGTTCGTTACACATTTATCAAATGCCAGTGATGATAACCAAAAAATACTAAGGATGTTATTTATTACGATAGGCATAAAATATGTGTTCTAATTAAATTATTATTTCCCACAACTCATGCTTCTTTATGATAAGGGAATTCAGTTTGCTGCTTCCTGTTTTAGTGACAAGTTAAGACATGTTTTACATTGTATGTATTGCAATAGGCTTAGGAATGAAATATTGTAAAAAAAAATATGGTTCACTTCTTGTTGCTGACTATAGTAACCATTGCATTAATTGTAGACCTAAAGAAAGTCCTGCATTCCCCTTAAATTTAAGGAGAAGATATATAAAACCATGGTTAGACCTGCTGTCTTGTGTGGATCAGAATGTTGGGCCACAAAAGGGATGTATGAAAGGCAATTGCATTCAGCTGAGATGAGAATGCTAAGAGGGATGTGTGGTGTTTACATATGAGAAGTCTGAAAGTGGCACCGCTAACTGAAAAGTTATTTATTAAGTTTTTTGTTTATTTATGTATTAATGTATATTTATTTGTAATATATTTAAATGTAATTAGGTATATATTATATTCAGTTTTAATAGGTTTATGCGCATCTTTATATTTAAAATATTTATTCCTCAATGGTCATGATTGCACCTACCACTGTTTGTCTCTGCATCACCCAAAGGTTGACTGGTAGAAAATGCCTATGGTATTAAATCCGCCTCTGTACATTTATGTGCTTGATGTATTAATTAAATAAATAATAAAAGTTGTGTGGAAATCGATTGTCATGGCATGGGCATGTGTTATGCAGGAATGAGGAAAATGTCGTGAGGAAACTTTTGAGTATTGATGTCGATGGCTATAAGAGCAGGGGAAGATCAAAGAAACGATGGATGGTCTGTGTAAATGATGATATGGTGGTTATGATTGAAGGGGGTGACTGTCAAGATGGCGGCTAATAGAAAATTATGGAAGAAAATGACATGCTGCGCCGACTCCAAATAAATTGTTTTTTTTTTTTCAGCATGGGAATTCATCAAATGACCCCTCCCGCTCTGGGTGGAGCGGAAGGGAGTGTCAGACTCTTACTGACTAAAACCCACCCGTGTTCCTTCCTTAGCCCTTCATGGGGCAAGAGAATGATTACGGCTCTTCCTTTATTAAACTTTCAAGACGATGTCTTATTAAGCAAAAGGAAGTTAGGTTAGGTATATGGTGCTCCCCCCCGGTGGGTTCCCGCATTGTCGAGGCGGGGGGGCTCAGTAGCCGTGGCTTGGACACCCACGGTGAAGCGAAGAGGAACCCGAGGAGGGGCCGCTCGTCAGGGCTTTTGCCGACAAGCCAACGACGTAGCGGCCAAAAGTAGGTTGCGGTGTCGCCCTGGGCGACATCGCAACTGAGGCGGGCCGCGATGTCGTACCTGAGGCATCGCGGCTGAGGGTTGGAGGCCGCGGCGGGAGAGGAGTGCCGGTATTACGGTGCGCCGCTCTCCCTACCTTCCGCGGCCTTGACGGGGTCGCCACCGTACGATGGCGGACGCGGTGGGGCTGCAGGGGAAGAGGAGTGTCGGTATTACGTTGGCCGCTCTCCCTATCCTCTGCAGCCGAAAATTGGCAGGCGGCGGGGCCAATGTCCTGACCCGTCGCAGGGGGGACCAAGGGTGCCCAGACACGGGGTCGTCTGGCGCCCATGTGCTGGTTTGGTCCCTGGGGTGGTCACGGCGTGCTGTGTTCTAGTGCGCCGGGGATGGGGAGTACTCCCCAGAGGAGGGTCCGGCAACGGACAGCCGCGGCGGGTTCGCGGATGAGTGCTAACGCGTGCCCGTGTTCCCGCCGTAAGCGGCAGAGGAGGACACCGTGGAGTTTTAGTGGGTTAGAGTCCCACATAACTGCACTATCTCCCCGTGGTAGTGCAGTATGCATGAGCATTTCTCCACGATAAAAAAAAAAAAAGGTATATGGTGCTAAATATAATAATTACAATATCAGATTAATCCTAGGAAGTTATTTTGAAGCAAATAATTGTAATCTCAATAGGCTGATTGATATGTTTCTAAGATCAAAGTTGATGTACAGTCGTTACGGGTAGTCAGAAGCCCGAAAGTCTGACAACCAGTCTTACCAAAGGGTATCGTATTACCCAGTAGGTAGCTGGGTTATAGAGGTCAGATAGGCAGTCGCTCCATGTAAAATACTGGTATTCAGCTGCTTCCGGCTAGGCTGGAAGCCGACCCCAACATAGTTGGGAAAAGGCTAGGCAGATGAAGATCAAAGAATAGCGTGTTCAAAATTAATTCGCAGTTTCATTGGTCGGGAAATCAAAGTTTTTATTTGAAAGATTTTTCACACCACTTCAAAGTTTGCAAACGCAAAGCAGGTAGAGCAGAATTACTTTCGCAAAGCCTCACTCAATACGGAAACAAATCATCATAAAACTTTGGTCGCTAAACTTTAAAGGCGTGTCTCGAACGATGTGAAATATAGCTTCTAAAGTCGCCATTAAACTTAATACACTCCGCATGATCACTCATCAACAGTTTAGGACCTAACACAATACGAGTGAAGCCGTAAAACATAACATTGTATGGCAACGGCCATCCAGAGGTGTTGAGAGAGGCGCGTGAAATATTCAATTATTGTGCCCAAGCGCAGGTGGGCGAGGGGTGCGGGGAGGGACCAGCCGCCATCTTGATTTACGATCGAGCGTAAATCCTGAGTGACATTTGTGAGTGAAGACGACTCGCATACCGTCGCCTCTTATGTACACGACTATGACACGATTTTCAGGAAAACATTTTGCGGTCGCTTTCTATTGCTGTTTCCAATAGCCCATGGGTCCATAGTTCGGGTTTGTAGCGGCAATGGAAAGCAGGTGATGGTTATGTGTCGTTTCAGCACTTAAGCCTGATCATGAGTTCTCAATATTGTGTAGAACGCCCAGCGAGCATAAATATAAAACGTTATGTGACTGTCGCGGCATGTGAACATCTCTTGTCAAAGCTCTCACAGCTTTCGGGAAGAACTTGAGTTATTTGAACATTCGACTTTATAAATTGTCGCTTGAAACGTGGGTTATTTGTTGGATTGGCATTCGAATGGTTTAAATCCTAACGGTTGCATTCTATTTTCGCTTGGAATTGTTATTATATAGAAATATTTCCGAGTTATTCCGGTCTGATCCCCTGAACCCCCTCCACCGCCCCTCCTCGATCCCCTGCTTGTTCGTCTTCTGTTTTAATCTCTGTCTTATCCACTATAAACTTTCTCATTCCGGTTTGATCCGCTTTTTCTTTTGTTTTTATTCCTGAAGGACCGTCAGCAACAAAAATAAGTACATGGTTTCATATCATCGAAATTGATATATTAAATACGTAATCGCCCAATATGAAGATCGCTGAGTTGCTGCCCTACATTTTGTTCAACAGATCGAAGTGCAAATGCAAGTGCAGCAAAAGTGACGTCAATGAACATTTTCTTGTAGACTATAATTTAATTAATCTGGTATTCCATAATCATACTTCGATTAGGTCTCATCTCTTTTATTCTATAATTAATTAATGTAATTTTTATAATTAAATCTTTAATTAAATACTTTTCTAAGTCAATTTGGTTTTTTTTCGATCCTCTGACTGCAGCTAACGTAATTGGCGCAGTCGGTAGGATACTCGCGGGTCGGTTCGCGAGATCGGGAATAGGTAGCTAGGCTTCGTCACTAATTCGCGTCGCGAGTCACCCGGGTGGCTATCAAGCCCCAACACCGAGTATCCAGAATCTACGGACCTGCTGCAGACCAGGAGGAGAATCCAGCAATCGATTCACGAAGAGAACCAGATGAAATCTATGTGAGTACACTTGAATTGATCTCGTGTTGCTTCCTTTATTCTAGTGTTATCCTTAATTATCCTTTAGTGTGTTAGTCGTACCACTTCACGATTTATCACCCTAGAGCTAACAGTTCTCGCGGGTCTGAATCTCGTCAGGCTCGCCAGCATCAATTAGATAGTTGTAGAGATACGGATTTAAACCAGTCCTTAGGCGACTTCTTCGACGAAATGTCTCACGATCCCGATACGATATTTAAGGCTCTCCGCCTTGTCCCGGATTTTGATGGAAACCCTAACGTGCTGACAAGATTTATTAACGTTTGCGATCAATTAGCAATTAAGTATCTTAGTAACGCCCCAGGTAGTGAGTTTTCAAATCTTTGTCTTATCAATGGCATACTGAATAAGATAACAGGCCCCGCTTCGTGCACACTTAATTCCAACGGGATACCTGAAAGTTGGTTAGGGATTAGATCTGCCCTGATAAATAATTTCTCCGATCAAAGAGACGAAACGGCTCTGTACAATGACCTCTCACTTGCTACTCAAGGTAATTGGACACCCCAGGAGTTTTATGACCAATGCCAAACGTTGTTCAGTACTATAATGACTTATGTGACTTTACACGAGACAGTACCTACGACCATAGAAGCTAAACGCGAACTCTATAAAAAGGTTACTATGCAGGCGTATGTTCGTGGACTTAAGGAACCCCTAGGATCCCGTATACGTTGTATGCGTCCTCCCACTATAGAGAAAGCCCTGGAATTTGTCCAGGAGGAGCTCAATATAATTTATCTTCAACAACGTAACGAACCTTCTAAGACTCATGTCACCCCTAAAGCTGTGCTACAACCTTCAGTTGCCCCATTACCGCGGAATAATTTCCCAATGCCAGTGCCCAATTGGCCTGTCCCCGTGGGACAGCAGCCCATGAGGCCCCCGCCTCAACCCTTCAGACTACCACCACCAGGTGCATATAATATGCGTAACCCTACGAACACCCAGAGGATGTTTAGTGCACCACCTCCTAACTACAACCCCCGGAGTAACGTATTTCGTGTTCCACCTCGGAATAATCCACCGCAATTTCAACACCCTCAACCAATGAGTGGCGTCCAACGCTTCACCCCAAAGACATTACCGCCATCCCAAATGACGACTGGACATGACTGGACTAGGTCAGGAAACCCACCTCCAACAAATTATTTCAAAAGTAGAGAAATGAACTTGAATGAACTCTCGACACATGACGACGGCTACTCGTATTACAATAACTATGACTATTATCATGACCCCGTTTACAATTACTACGGCGATTATTATACTAGTGATTCGCCCGAGTTCACCTCTGACGTAACTTATTATACGACTGACGAACACCAGTTGACTGATGAAAATCAACCACAGCCAAGTTCTAGCAAGGCTGAGCAGGATTTTCAGGAGGTCCCGACATTAAAAAAGCAAAGATAGAAGTAAACCTCCAAACACAGAGGCAGTTGCCGTATATTCAAATAGCCCATCCTCCTCTTAAATTATTGATAGACACGGGCGCTAATCAATCATTTATTAGTCCCGAAGCTGTCGAACAGTACTTTTCAAATTATCCCTTAGATTTTGATCCATTTGAAGTGACAAACATACA
The DNA here is from genome assembly GCA_927399505.1 of Luperina testacea. Lineage (NCBI taxonomy): Eukaryota > Metazoa > Arthropoda > Insecta > Lepidoptera > Noctuidae > Luperina > Luperina testacea. Next base: position 6,578,836 of record OV656774.1, read on the forward strand.
TGCAACTAGTAGAAATGATTTTTCTATTACATTGCCGTGCTTCCCTGAGTTTCTTGATAAAAGTAATATGAAACTATTTGTATATAGATTCCACAATTACTTCGACGGCCTTATCGGTTTAGATCTATTAAGTAAGTGGGAAGCGCGAATTGATTTGAAAGATGGCCAGCTACTTACCCGCCTTGCCTCAAACCCTATTCACATGTATAATTCACAGAACGTAAACCTCTACGAGGACATAATACCAGCAATGTCATCTAAAGTAATTAGAGTCCCTTTAGATACGACGGACGGTGACGCATTCATCCCGGAACAAATCATTTGTAACTGCATAATTCATGAGTGTGTAACAACTGTCATTAATAACCGTGGTTACTTAGAGATAGAAAATACTACCGCGAACGATATTATTTTCTCGCTCGATAGTCCAGCGCACGCAGAACTATTTAATATCGAGTGCGCGCGTACTCAACAACCGGTCTCACGTATTGACGACGTCATCTCGCGCTTACGTACCGAACATTTAAACGAAGAGGAAAAAGCCAACCTAATCACTCTTTGCTCTCGCTATGCGGATGTTTTTTATATTGACGGCGAACAACTAACTTTCACCAATAAGATCAAGCACCGGATCAGGACCACCGACGAGGTCCCTGTGCATGCTAAAACTTATCGCTATCCGTTTATTCATCGAGAAGAAGTCAAGAGTCAGATAGGAAAGATGTTGGAACAAGGCATCATCAGACCCTCCGACTCAGCCTGGAGCTCACCCATCTGGGTAGTGCCCAAGAAAATAGACGCTTCTGGCAAACAGAAGTGGCGACTAGTAGTTGATTTTCGTAAACTGAATGAAAAGACCATTGACGACAAATATCCCATTCCTAACATAACCGACGTCCTGGGCAAGTTAGGGAAGTGTCAGTACTTCACCACCCTGGACCTGGCCAGTGGCTTCTATCAGGTAGAGATGAATCCCGACGACATTCCGAAGACAGCCTTCAACGTAGAGCACGGGCACTTCGAATTTCTCCGTATGCCCATGGGACTAAAGAATTCTCCATCCACATTCCAACGAGTGATGGATAACGTCCTTAGAGGTCTCCAAAATGATATCTGTCTCGTCTATCTTGATGACATCATCGTTTTCAGTACATCCCTCCAGGAACATATGGTAAACCTAGAAAAAGTTTTCCAGAGACTTAGAGAGTCTAACTTCAAAATCCAAATGGATAAATCAGAGTTTCTTAAGCTGGAGACGGCTTACCTTGGTCATGTGATTAGTAAGGACGGCGTCAAACCGAACCCTGACAAGATCACTGCTATCCAGAAGTACCCAATTCCTAAGACCACCAAGGAAATCAAGCAGTTCCTAGGACTTCTCGGTTATTACCGAAAATTCATTCCAGACTTTGCACGTACAACAAAACCACTAACTAGCTGTCTGAAAAAAGGTAGGAAAATAAGTCTCACCCCCGAATACGTAAACTGCTTTGAAAAATGCAAGACTCTACTGACAAACGATCCCATTCTTCAATATCCTGATTTCACTAAGGAATTTAACCTAACAACAGACGCTTCAAACGTGGCTATTGGAGCCATACTATCTCAAGGCCCTATAGGTAGCGACAAACCCGTATGTTACGCTTCACGTACCCTAAATGATAGCGAGATTAACTATAGCACGATTGAAAAAGAACTCTTGGCTATAGTATGGGCCACCAAATATTTTAGGCCCTACCTATTCGGAAGGAAATTTAGGATATTGACCGACCATAAACCTCTCGAATGGATGATGAATTTGAAAGAGCCAAACTCACGTATGACAAGATGGCGACTAAGACTCAGTGAATACGACTTTACAGTACAATATAAGAAAGGCAAAATTAACACCAATGCTGACGCTCTATCGCGAGTAGAAATCCATCTAGGCGACACTAAATCCCTAATGGAAGAAATAGATGAACTGAACTCTTTACTAGGCAACCCGACTGAGATAGCCCTCTCTAAACCCAACTCCTCTACTGAGACTGTACACACTAGCCACGAAAGTCCTATATTAGAAATCCCGATAACAGACGAACCTTTGAATAAATTTAACAGACAAATACATCTTACTATAGTTAATGACATCAAACGGAAAGCCATCATGACTAAACCATTTGACACACACACACGAATAAGCATACAACTGTCTGAGTCCAACCTGGAAGAAGACTTGGTAAATGCCATTAAGGAATACGTCAACCCCAAGGTTAAGACAGGCCTTCTCATTAATCCCCCTCTTGCAATGTACTCTGTTATTCCCATATTACAGAATAAATTCAAAGGCTCCTCAATGAACTTAGTGTTAACTAAATCCGAAATAGAGAACGTGAAAGAATATCTCCGTCAACAAGAGATCATTCGTCACTATCATGACGGCAAAACTAATCATCGTGGCATCAATGAGTGCTACTTGTCCCTATCCCGCAAATATTACTGGCCTAAGATGAAGGATCAAATCTCCAAATTCATCAGTGAATGTACCATCTGCGGTCAAGGCAAATACGACCGAAATCCTGTTAGACCCCTATTTCATGTTGTACCTCCAGCGACCAAACCCTTTGAAATAGTTCATATGGACCTATTCACAGTACAAGGTGAGAAATATGTAACTTTCATAGATGTTTTTACAAAATACGGTCAAGCATATCACTTGCGCGACGGTACGGCTCTCAGTATACTTCAGGCTTTATTACAGCTTTGCACCCATCATGGAGTACCCTTGACTATTGTTACTGATAACGGCACTGAATTCACCAACCAGCTGTTTTTAGAGTTCACCAGATTGCACAAAATAAACCATCATAGAATCTTAGCTCACTCTCCCAACGACAATGGCAACATTGAGAGATTTCACTTGACTCTACTGGAACATCTACGACTACTTAAACTACAGCATAAAGACGAGCCAGTTGTGAACCTAATGCCATACGCTCTCATAGCTTACAACTCCTCTATACATAGCTTCACGAAGTGTAGACCATTTGATTTACTAACTGGACACTTTGACGCTAGAGACTGTCTCAACATCGATACAACTCAGCACCTCTTACAGCAATACCTTCACAACCATAGGGATAGAATAAAAACGGTTTACGATATAATCAACAGTAGATCCTTAGAAAACAGAACCGCTATTATAGAAAATAGGAATAAAAATCGGGAACCAGAAGTAGAATACGCCCCCGAACAACAAATTTTTGTAAGAAACCCCTTAGCTCAACGACAGAAGTTAGCCCCCCGTTATACTCAGGATACTGTACTAGCAGACTTACCCATACATATCTATACTTCCAAAAAACGCGGCCCCATAGCCAAGTCCCGCTTAAAACGTATCCCTAAAGCAGCTAATCTGTTACAGGATCATACTACACAGGCAATTGAATAGTTTTCATATGCAAATTCCCAATCATTTCCAAAGAGGTATACAACTTTTATCATCTATCCATTGTCCCTAATAGAAATAACCGAGCTCTTATCCCGACACATCCCTTCCTAGCAACAAACGAGATTTCATTCTTGTACATAGAGACAGAATGTCCGAAGCTCAACAACTGGTATCTCTGTGAAGAAGCTACTCACCACCAGCTCCGCACCAAACCTGATTGCATCACCGAGCTCATCAGCAACCAGATCCTGAAAGAAACCTGCGAATTTTCTACAATCACCCTAAAGAAGCAAGCCATGGAAAAATTGGACGACGAACACTACGTCCTATCTTTTCCACACCCAAGTAAAGACCAACTTCTCTGCGGAAGGCGAGATTACACCACACTTCAAGGAAGCTACCTCATCACCATCCCCGTAGGCTGTCACCTCAAAACTACAGAATTCACTATTAGCAACGTCAATGACGAAGTAAAAGGACAGCCCCTAAAGCTAATTGAAATTCCATCTGATACAGAAGGGCAACTCAAGATTGCATCCCACATCAAGCTAAACACCATCGATCTGCAAGGACTACACAGCATCCAAGACAAAATTATGATGGAAGCCCCGATCAATAACGCCGGCGCCCCACTTGATACATTATACCACACAACGATACTATTTTACCTGATGCTGTTTGCTGCAGTCATACTACTAATCTTCATTTTACATCGCTACTACAACTTCTGGACATGTAGAAAACGAACAAAGGAGGAAAAGCAACCACCACATTCCGGAGATCAGCAACATCATGACGCGATCCCGGCAACATTTTCACTCAACGTGCTAAAATAGTTGCCGTTCTAAGGGGGGAGGAAATACGTAATCGCCCAATATGAAGATCGCTGAGTTGCTGCCCTACATTTTGTTCAACAGATCGAAGTGCAAATGCAAGTGCAGCAAAAGTGACGTCAATGAACATTTTCTTGTAGACTATAATTTAATTAATCTGGTATTCCATAATCATACTTCGATTAGGTCTCATCTCTTTTATTCTATAATTAATTAATGTAATTTTTATAATTAAATCTTTAATTAAATACTTTTCTAAGTTAATTTGGTTTTTTTTCGATCCTCTGACTGCAGCTAACGTAATAATTCTCTCACTCTTTACTATCTTTTAAGCTGGTCATTAACTGCGATTTTCTTTTCAGTGTTCCACATTTTACATAAGAGTTTTTCACGTCATTCTCTACCACCACATGAAGACACTGAAGTCTTAATCAATCTACATAAAGCTTATCTTAATCATCAATTCAACAGCAATAACAAACACGATATAAAATGTCGATTCAATGTTTATAAAGCGTAACATGCCTGCTACAAACTCCTCTTCCACAGTACTAGCTATAAATACGGTGTAACTGGACACCGTCGTGTGTGTACTACCATTAGTTGTGACGGACTCATCACAACATGAGTTGTTATCGAAAACTTACTCGCTAGCGTTAAAGTCGCTAGCGTATTAACGTGCATCGAACAGATTTCGATAATGCTTGCACCATGAGTTTTACGGAGTCTTACGCAGACACTAAGGTAAACTCGAGAGATCATGTCGTATGTACCTAACGTCACTTCGTTAAGTTTTGTTTGTTTCTTTTTCAGTAATAAAGAGAGAGAACGGCATAAATGCCCAAAATGTAGTGCTATCGCCTATGCTTAAAATGTTATGATAGGCAATAATCCGACTTAATAGACTGGTTGGCGGTTAGTGAACTTCTTAAGGTATTTAGTGGTTGTTGAATTTTTATTCCTTATAATATGTCACTGTTGTGTCATCGAGTGTTGTTTTCAATTTGAATTTTTTTCGAAATATGATTGTGCGGTTCTGTTCTGTAATTTTATATTTCCAGATGAGTTTAATTTTTGATTCTATTTTCACATTTTTCATTTTCACCGTCCAAATTTCTTTTCACTGAACAACCTCCTTCGTTTGATGGTCTATCATTCTAAGTACGTGAAATTGGCAAAATTGTGGTGTTTATTCCACAAAAGCCATTAATCAAGAGTTGAAGTTGAATTTTGTTGACATTGTGTGGATTTACGGCGTTTTTTAATTAAATTCAGTGAAATAAGTTTACAAAAAGACAATAATACGATGAGGACAAGTGTGGTACAATTTTTAGAAACTGCACCAATCCTGTCGCTTCTATGGCGACAGCTGAAAAACGTTAGTGACTATCGAATATATTACGTTAGGTTTCTTACCTATCCAAATTTATAGTGGTCATGGTACGAATTTTAATTCTTTCTGTGACCGCTAGGGGCGCTGTACAATATTTCATACATATTATTTACGGAGACGCTAGCGAGTATTGGATAAGCAAACTCATGGTAGAGCTACTGAGCATCGGTAATGTGACGAAATGAGAGGAGACAGGCGCGGACTGGTCCAGCGGCGTGATTCGGAACATTAAGACTGTTTTTTTTGGAGTATCATGGTCTTGAAAAAACTGAGTAGGTATGTGATTGTTTAAAATTCGAGATGCAAAGAGTGCAAGCGTGTAGGTCGCTTCAGAGCTTTTACCTTCAACGTGGACAGGGCAAATTCCGAAGATTTACTGTTTTAAGTTCTAATTTGATAGATTCAATCGCCTATGAACGTAAATGGTTTTGGTAGCATACATTGGGAAGATAATCCCAAGGTATGAAGTATAAGGCTTTGATTGAGCTGGCGAGCTGGCACCTACAATCAACACTTTTTGAACGTCAAAAATCCATCCAAAAGTCCTAACTTTTGGATGGATTTATTTTTGACGTTCAAAAAGTGTTGATTGTCAGCCTAGTTTGAACAAATTAATTTTTTTGATAGTCAAATAAAGGAACCAACATTCCTAGCTCCACGCAATAGAAATCGAGTGTAACTCTTGCGCGTTGCTAACCCAACAGAACCCGATCTTAAATGCATATAAAAATCCTGTTTATTTATTTATTTATTTATTTATTTATTTATTACAAAATCCACAGCTCTTTGAAATAGCTCAGCACACACAGCACAGCACAGCACAGCACAGCACAGCTCTTTCTGTTCCCAGCGTAATTTCCGAAACTGGCTCATTTTATAAAGACATTCAGCTAATAGCATGCCAAACAACATAATTTTACAACTACAAATATAATCAAAATATTACACCACATTTTAGACATTTCAAAATCGGTAATTTGATCATAATGCGCTATGTCGTAAGAGAGAGTCCCTCATACTTTGACAAATTGAACAGATAATTAGAGACGATAATAAACGGCATGACCAGAATGTGACCAAATCGTTTTGTGTAGCGGTCATCACTGTGTTACGGTCGGGAATTATGTCTTTTTTGTTTGGCCCTGGTTTTCGTCTTGAATGTCTTGAGTAACGAATATCTTAGCAGACTACTTATTATACTTAGGTATATCTTTCAGAGTTGATTTCTTACTTAGTTACTCTTCTTTATTTATTTTTTATGTATTTATAATAAATAAAAATAAAAATTTTTATTGATCATTTTCAAGTATTGCAGTACATGGGTATATACCTAATTTATGCATGGTAAAATTACAGATTTGCTACAACTGTAGTGGGTGCAGTTCTGGGGGCCTAAAAAGGCCACTTTGGTAAAATTAGAAAAGGATAACATTATGAATAGACATAGAGATATGGCGAAGACAGTCCGCGTTTATTTTTTTTCGCTGCATTACGTAAGTATAACGAAAGAGATTGGGATTGGATTGATTGGAATTTTAGCACAGACAAAAAAAAATAACTGAAAAATTCCTCACCAATGGGATTTGATACGATTAACTTAACAGTTAACATTATGATTCATAATGTTATCCTTTTATGATTCTGCCAAAATGGCCTTTTTTGGCCCCCAGATCTCCTAACTAGGTTACGGTATTATCTGTATGAAGGAGTGACATTTCCGATCCCCCTTGGATTACAAGGATTTGTATTTAAACTTCTCGCAAACAATAAGGTAAAAAGGCTGACATAATGCCTAATATATTCTCTACCAGGAGAGGAAATTCAATGAAATGAAATGATTATAGATATTTTTTGTAAGTAGGTTTGCACAAACACTTTTACACGTCAATCATATTTTTTTTAAACTAGATGAGGTCGGCGTTGCCTATCTGACTCCTCTGAGAAGAAAGGCCGAAACAAGGTCAGAGTCTCTTTTAAAGTCCAGACATAATCTTGGTCAGGTTAAATGAAGACCATGTCGATGGATGTCTGAGATGGTCTTTTGAGGAAAGAATCACACAGATTGAGAGGACCTGTCCAGTCAGTGCACGCATTTGTCAGAAATCGTGCAGCTCAACTCAAGACTTAAGGAGCTCAACGATTCGACGAACAATAAAGAATGAACATTTGGGTAGGCCACATAAATAACTCAAACAGCCAGACCATGAAAATATAAACTAACAGAACAGAGAGAATAATAAAAAAATATAAAATGAATAAAATGACCCACATCGTCTTCACATTCACAATAATTAAAATTTTTAAAATAATAGAATACTTTAAAACGTAAGCAAATGTTACTGTTTTAAAAAAAATCATTACTGTCAATGTGTATATTATAAGAGGAGATAATAATAATAAAAAAATAAGGTTAAGGTAAACAAACGGCTTAGTAGACCAGTCTTTTAGGAAAATACACTACTTGCTTATCATTATGTATTTAGTTAGAGGACGCACGGTGTATGCATATACACATTACACATTGACATTACACACGACTGACACGACGGCATCAAGATATACATTTCCTGTTTTAGCTGAACTTGCATTGTATAGACTTTTCGTGCAATGAGAAATCAGCTTATACTGGAAATGTACAGGAGATGTGTCAACGTGCGTATCTTATGACAGATAAATAATTTATAAAATTTTGTAAATTAAGATAAAATATTTAACTCAATGCATTTATTTATGCAATGTGTAATGAATTATTATTATTAGGTAAGTCTTTCTCTGTACATTTGTGTGTTTACAGGATAAAAAATACTAACTTACGTAATATTAATAAAATATCTTCCAAAAAGTACGACACGTGTAGATTCTAAGAATATGCGAATTTTAAACATAAGGAAACATCCAAACATATTACCGAGAAACTAATATTCCACTTACTTCATACTTACACGTAATAATTATTACATATTAAATAATGAATTCAAGGGGGCTTGTGGCTAAATAATAAGAGCCTCACGGGTCGATCGATCAGGTTAAGCTACGCTTGCCGCGGTTGGTGCGTGGATGGGTGACCATCTTCACATACCAAGACCCCTCCGTGCCTCAGAAAGCACGTTAAGCCGTTGGTCCCAGCTGTCATTCGTGGATCTTTGACAGTCGTTACGGGTCGTCAGAAGCCCGAAAGTCTGAGAACCAGTCTTACCAAGGGGTATTGTATTACCCAGTAACTGGGTTGTGGAGGTCAGACCATGTAAAATACTGGTATTCAGCTGCATCTGGTTAGACTGGAAGCCGACCCCATCATAGTTGGGAAAAACCTAGGCAGATGATCACTTGATGTACTCAAAGTCGACGCTAACGAGACCTGCATCTTCATGGATAGTGTGCCAGTTATTATAAAAATAGAAAAAAAAAATAGAAAAATATTTATTGTCCAGGTAATACAGTAAGCAGGTGTTAACAGTATGTTAAGACGACATGAGTAGCTTAAAATATTACCTACAGCTAAGTTACAATATAGTATTAACTAGTGAGCCCCAAACAAGACAGTTAGTCTGTATCTTGGGGCTCGGAGTACGAGTTCCAGAGTGGAGTTCCAGAGTATTAACAAGCAATGGATCGGGAAACTAGAAATTTCACGCTGACAAAGTCACGGGCAGAAATGATTAACATAATAATATGTATATATAGGTACAATATTATGTAGGTATATCCTACATACTTTTACATAACAGCCAACACCATACCGACCAGTCACATCACTGATGGCGTGTTAAAATGATCTCCGTGATTTTACTGCCCCTCCATATTGTTGGTGCATGTGGGCTGTAATGGCGGCAGGCTGCTCTTGCGCACACAACACAATGGAACACTAAAGTGCCAACGTCGTTTATAGCCGCCTGTGGTTTGGAAATTAAAATCCAACTTGCTGATCCGACTTTGTCGTGGCATTCAAGTGTTTGAAGGTTTAGGGAAATTGTTGGATCATGACGGTGTACATTATTTCTGTGTCTGTTATACTCAAAGAGATGTAGCTACGTACTACAGCATTTCTTATTGCGTATCGCACTATCAGTGGAAATGGCTTTTATTTTGATAGTTCGACAACTGACATTCATTGCGTTATTTAAGTTACTGAGCAGACAAATCTTTCGAACATATGAAGCAATGGATTAGCAATATCCTTCAAAATGATTCAGATTGAGATTTATAGTGTGTAACGCAATAGGTGTGCTATACAATGCGTGCTACGAAAGATGAGACTTGACACACCACGTGGTTTGACATGCGCAGAACACGATTTTAGGTATCTTTAGCGGTATGAGGTCTGAGTGCGGGACGGGACCGGACGTCATAGGGGCGGCGAAAAGAGCGGGGGAGGCGGGGTCAAGTCTCATCTTTCGTGGCACGCATTGTACACTATTCATTCGAATACGATGAAAACTAGAACCAAACAAACGGCGTATCGAAACATTGACGCTTAGGTATCATTATAGAAAACTACTAGTAATGTTGAGTCGTGAATATTTAAAATGGAAGCCTAATTGACAATTTTTCTTGTTTCTCCTTTCGTCCTTCCTTAAACTTATGTTTAGGTATTATTGAGAGGAATCCACTAGAAATATTGAATACTTGGAACGTCTAATATTTTATGGAATATTTTTGAATTGTACGTAGTTTTAACAAAATAATACCTATGTGTAGTGCTAATTAAAGAGCGCGTTCTTTTATTCTAACAAATAGCTAAGTATATTAAATTTATATTCATTGGTATATGTATAAATTATTTGTAACATTTCCATATACAGCGTATTTACCCACACTTTTCGCAGAACAAACATTTGCATAGATGACGCTCAATTCGGCGACTTGAGTCGGTTCGGGAAATTCATTCTGTGCCAATTCAGAGCTTTAGACTTAGCGGGGACCGGGGACTGGCAGCGAAGCGAGTGATTCTATAACCATCAAAAGTCGATTTTATTTACTATAACATACGGTATAATTTAATAAAAACATACAATGCGTGCCACGAAAGATGAGACTTGACACACCACGTGGTTTGACTTGCGCAGAACACGATTTTAGGTATCTTTAGCGGTATGAGGTCTGAGTGCGGGACGGGACCGGACGTCATAGGGGCAGCGGAAAGAGCGGGGGAGGCGGGGCAAGTCTCATCTTTCGTGGCACGCATTGTACAAAGCGACGCGCGGACCTGCGGAGTAATTGCGTAAGACACTAACAGTAGGAATGACTTTCATTTTGACTGTTCAACAACATTCATTGCGTTATTTACGTTGTTGAGCAGACAATTTTTTTGAACATATGGAGCAATGGATTAACAATATCCTTCAAAATGATTCAGATTCTTATTGATAGAGTATTACGCAATCACGGTGCTGCTCTTCGCCGTCATTTCGTCTACTATGCTGGTAAAGCCATACTAGGCATAGAAAAAACTGCATTTTAATTAAACTACTTAATATTTAAAATAGACAATACTCGTAAATAACCTGACTTTATAGATTTATTCGAAAGCTTGTAATTTCTCGATATTTTAAGGTTGATGGAATAGAACCCATTTTATAACAAAGAAATAAGTGGAAATTTTGGAACTGGTATTTGAGAAGTTAATGATTTTTACTCGACTACGGTAAAGCCAAAGAAGGGTTATGATTTATATTTTATTTTTTAAGTTTGAATGTCCATAGTAGTTCTAAATGACTTGAAATAGATTTGAAGTAGATAAATACTTTATTATAATTATTAAAACTTAAGCACAAATTAAGTATCTATATTTTTCTACTTGAGCATGATCTACTAAGAGTAAGTAGGTATAAAAAATAAATCTGAGCCGTATAATCGTGCATTTTAGGTCGGTACTTCCCGTAGTTTTCCTCTCGTAAAGGATTTATACTTTTATATACTTAAAAAGGTGCAAGACGTTTGACGTCATTTATGTTTATTTATTTTTCCATTCTCTGAAGTAGTCTACATTTCCATACAGTTTAAAAAACCCTTACAAATAAGGGTGTGTCATCGATTCTGAAGAAAAAAACAGTTCATTAAACGGAATAAATATTAAGTAGAATCGTCGTTGTATTGATTTATAAACTGCTAAATTCATTTGATTAACATTTAGTCAAGCAATCTATTTTTATATCAGAAACTTTTTTTTTATTGGAAAATGGGCCGGCCCTTGACCTTGATCTCGCCGAGTGAAAAGCGATGTTAAGGCCTACGATGGAACGAGCAAGTCCAGAAGATGCCTATTCACTCTAGCTTTGAAGGTTACACGTGGGAGGTAACACAGACGTTGGCAGCGTATTCCACACTTTGTCCGTTCGCATAGTAAATCTGAAGGAGAAGCGCTGAGTATGACTAGCTATTGTATTAACTAATGTTTTTTCGAGGGAATTCCTTTATTGACTCGCAAGACGATAATTACTTTGACACACAGATTTTCATTTTTCCCACGGGGAAAAAAACTGTTTGATCATTCATCATTTTATCAACTATGTCAATACATAACATTATGTCATAATAACATAGCAACACGCTTATTTTACCCGAAGGATTAGGCAGAGTTGTAGGTAGGTAGATTATAGTATCTATCTACATCCACATTTCTCCAGTTGGGGGGCTTGTGGCTAAGTTATAACAGTTGCACAGGTCGATTGATCAGGTTAAGCTACGCTTGCCGCGGTTGGTCTGTGGATGGGTGACCATCTATACATACCAAGATAAATGTAAATACCATATTTATGCAGATGACACACAAGTTTATATTTCTTTTAAGCCGGAAGACTACGAGCAAGCATTAATGGATCTTAACGCCGACCTTGAGAACATAGTACAGTGGTCTAATGCTAATTCGCTTGTGTTGAATCCTGCAAAGACTAAATTTATGCTTTTTGGTACCGTAAACCAGCTAAGTAAAATTAGACCCAGCGCCAGTTGTGTGTCAGTTATGGGTCAGCCTGTCGAGCGTGTCTACGAAGCACGAAATCTGGGTCTTATAATGGACGTGGAACTTCGTTTTCACAAGCACGTGACAGAGTGTATCCGTAATTGCTTTTACAGACTTAAAATTTTATACAAGGCTCGTCCGTATCTAAGCGAAGAGTTACGTGTCTTGCTTGTGGAGTCTTTGGTTTTATCAAAGTTGAATTATGCGGACGCAGTGTATGGTCCACGACTGCTATCAAAAACAGAAAAAATGATCCAAAGACTTCAAAATGCTTGTGCACGCTTTTGCTTTAAAGTTCCGTTTAGGGGACATGTTACACCCTTCTTCAATGAGCACAACATCCTGAAAATGAAAGCTAGACGTAAACTGCACTTGGCGACCCTACTTTTTGGAGTTATCAAGTCTCAATCCCCTTCTTATCTATACGATAAGCTGTCATGGACTAGTAGGCACAGAATCGGTGAGGGAAGAAAATGTTCCCAACAGCTTTCCATTCCTCAGCATAAGTCAGCGGCTTTCAGGGGCAGTTTTCGTTACGCAGCTACCAAATGTTGGAACAACATCCCACCTCCCATAAAGTCTAGTAAAAGTGGCTCAACATTTAAATTAAAATTAAAGTTGTTTTTATTAAATCATCAATATGAATTTCGGGATGTTCGAGCCGACATGTCAGCCATTTGAAACATAATGCAATTTTAAATTGCTGTCTGGCTTATCAATTTTATACATTTTGTAAATTATACAATTTAAAGTGTGTTACTAATTTTACTAATTTTATTTTATTACTAATTTTATACATACTGTAAATTTTAACTTTTTGATATTGTGTCTTAATTTATCAATTCCTTTTACTATTGTTGGTGTTGTTTTACTTTTATTATTGTTACCAATTTTATAAATTTTATCAATTTTATACGTTATACAGTTTTATACATTTTGTTAATTTTATACGTTATACAATTTTACCAATGTTACTTATTTTATTTTATTTTAACTTTATATAATATTATTTCTAATGTTTTCTAATGTTAATTTTTAAATGTGTTTATATTTTCGAGCGTATGGCACTCGTGGGCAGCAGCTGAAAATCAGCGTCAGGTGGTGCACTTTGTGTTGCCATCTGGCATTATGCTGAGCTGAGGCCCTTTTGGCATTATTATTATGAATTTGTTTTGTTTATTTTTAAGGGTTTTTTGTTTTGCCAAATAAACGCAATTTTCTTTCTTTTCTTTCTTTCTTTCAAGACCCTCCATACCTCGGAAAGCACGTTAAGCCGTTGGTCCCGGCTGTCATTCGTGGATCTTTGGCAGTCGTTACGGGTCGTCAGAAGCCCGAAAATGTGACAACCAGTGTTACCAAGTGATATATTATTATTACCAAGTAACTGGGTTGTGGAGGTCAGATCAGCAGTCGCTCCAAGTAAACTACTGGTATTCACCTGCATCCAGTTAGACAGGAAGCCGACCCCAACATAGTTGGGAAAAGGCTGGGCAGATGATGATGATCAACAGTTCTCCAGTTATGTATAATGAAGTCCCACGTAATAGGCAAGCCTAATGGCAACACACGAGCATAAACCCAGACTCCGAGCTGCTTCTAAGAAATTCCTGATGGAAAATAACACTGCCCAACCTTGGATTGAATCCCAGTACTCAGCAGTGCGTTTGCTACCACTAGATCAACGAAGCATGTCATAATACCCAAACAATTCACGACAAAATTTGTATTTTCCCGATTAACCATAATTCAATTTTCACGCAAACTGTTAATAAATTGTCAGTTCATAGACACGGAGGCAAGTTAACGGCAAACACGGGTTTTCACATTCGTGATTTAGAAAATGCTCGCTCCGTCACCGCAAGCGATTATTTTGTTTATGAAGGGGACGTGGAATCGGGCCTTAATAGCGACATCGTTTAGTTTTCTTTTTTTCGATTATCTGTGCAGTTTTGCGGAATTACGGATTTCTTTTGGTTGAATTTTCTATTTACTGTGCCTTCTCCGGCCGGCTTTAAGATTACGATAATTGCCCGTCAGGTCATTTACAAAAAAGAGCAAAAAGACGACCCGTAGTCAAGAATTATATAAGCAATTATCATTTATCACAATGTGCTATGACTATGTGATCAATGTTTCCTTATCGTTCTAGAATGCTTAGTGCCCGTTGTCAATAATACTAGGCGACACCAAAATGTACAGACGCCACAGCACATCAACCTACCACAATCTGTCAGATTTTCCCAATCAACTTTGAACCTTAAGCTTTAGCGATAAAGTTGAACATCTGTTAAAGAAATCTGACAGATTGTGGTAGGTTGATGTGCTGGCGTCCGTACCTAACGACTAAATATTATTGCACTGTTGGTTTGTCAATTCTCGGCTTAGCCCCGAAAGTTGAAAACCTAACAACGCGTTTTTATTTAGGCTTTCATTTTGGTGTCGCCTGTAATTAGTGCAAATTAGTAGCTTCTAAGGATTTTAGCAACAGTCTAAAAATCGTCTCAGTTCACCGTAAAAGGATTCATTAATTTGGTGACTGGTAGTAAACTAATTAGTTTTCAGGGTAGAACGCACTCGCAGCGATTATTATACCAAAATTACATAAATAAATGTTCACTGGCACTCACAAGTATTTTTGTTTACAATTTAAAAGGAAAATAATTATTATCTAGAAAAAAACAAACGTCTTTACTCGTATGCTACCTTCCTGAAGTCGGTCGTTGACGCCGAGGAAGGCATGAAACGCTGGCGTGTGTGACTTAGTTTTCATGACCGAAAGAAAGGCCACAATACATAGACATGTGTGACATGCCTAAGGCGAGCCACAGTACAATTTGAAAAAAAAAAAAAACTCCCGTATTAAAATAATCAATTACAAACACTTTAATTGACGTCCTCAATTAGTAAGAAGCAACGGTTTGTAATCAGACTTTTTTCTTAACCACCGATTTACCTGTGTCTACCACAATACCACAAGTACCTACTTTACTAAGTGAGGTACCTACCTCACTTAGTAAATTACAAACAAATATAAATATCAGTAGTTATCACACCATCATTGTTAGCTCTCAAAAGTTCATCAACTCTGACAGTTATAAGGCTGTTTGCAGGCTTAAGTCAAGACAGTCTTTATACAGAAAATCGGTCTATGAAAACAATGATAAAAAACAGTCTCATAGTCAAAGTTATCAAAATATAGTTTGTTGTTTGTCTGTTCTAAATAAACTTTAAACAAACGGCTTTTGTTTTGACAGTTCAACAGCATTCATTGCGTTATTTACAATGCGTGCCACGAAAGATGAGACTTGACCCCGCCTCCCCCGCTCTTTCCGCTGCCCCTATGACGTCCGGTCCCGTCCCGCACTCAGACCTCATACCGCTAAAGATACCTAAAATCGTGTTCTGCGCATGTCAAACCACGTGGTGT
Source organism: Luperina testacea (assembly GCA_927399505.1). Taxonomy (NCBI): domain Eukaryota; kingdom Metazoa; phylum Arthropoda; class Insecta; order Lepidoptera; family Noctuidae; genus Luperina; species Luperina testacea. The sequence goes on from OV656774.1 coordinate 6,594,880, forward strand.
GTCAAGTCTCATCTTTCGTGGCACGCATTGTACGTTGTTGAGCAGCAAAATTTTTCAAACATATTATTAAGCACTGGATTGGCAATGTCCTTAAAAATGGTTCAGATTGTAATTGAAAGTGTATTACGCAATCAGGGTGCTACTTAGATACGATACATATAATTATGTCTATGAAACAAAAAACAGTCTTGTCTCTAGTCTGCGCACTGTATAACACCGCGCAATGTAAATTAACGAGAGACCCACCACGAGATAATTGCTGGTTCCAATAATAGGTGTAGAAGCCCCGCAGCCTGACGTGATTTAACAAACATCATAGAACGTGCTATGAATGAGAACCGGTCTGCGCGCGCGCAGCACTAGTGTCGTCATCGTTATAACGAATCAAACCAGTGCGTCATTCCGTCACTTCAAACTTCAATTTTCCAACTTTTTAATGACGTCAAGTTTCTTTTGTTTAATCGATAATTTGGGAATTACATTGTCCGAGTTTTTAAGGCGTTTTAGATATCAAGGACTTATTTAAAGTTAAGAATGGTCACGGTTTATCATGCACGAAGTGATTTCGTAATGATTTTTTCTAGAATTACGAATGGTGCGCTTGCGCTCATCTAGCGTTTTTCCCTATCGTGACATTTCTCGTTGCGCCAATCAATTAACAGTTAGTGTTAGATAATAGAAATGATTACCTATTAATAATGAGTCACGCTATAGAAATCGGAAGAGATTTAAATTTACCTTTTCCGTTGTTGTGACGTTTTAGTACAAATTAGCTGTCAGACTATCTTTAGCATAACTTATGATTAATAGTGCTTGCTGACACATCGATGTGAAATTAGTGCGACCTCATTCAAGGCCAGCCGTATTCATATTTTTTATTGATTATCTGGCCTCTGAGCAACTGATGATTATTTCAATCGCTTAGAACTCGCAACCGGCTTGCGAGTGCTTATAAATTATAGGACCGTGGATCAAGTAAATTAGTAGCAGAATTTATTTAATTTTTTTCTATAATTTGGACCGTTATTGGGTAAAATTAAGACTCATGTCATCTTCATCAATAATGAAGCACAGATCTCATAGCTTTGCAAAGTAGACCATACTATATGAAAGTAGCTTCGCAGGTAAAATTAGCTTATTAATTTATTTATATAAAAGCTAACTGCGCGCTGCGGCTTCACCCGCATACCTGTCGATCCCGTAAGAATATCGGGATGAAAATATCCTGTGTGTTAATCCAGGGTGTCAGCTAGCTTCGTACTAAATTTTATCAAAATTGGTCCAGCCGTTTGTGCGTGAAAAAGTAACAAACATACAAACACACTCACAGATTTTCGCCTTTATTAAAATTTTGTAAGTAGAACGATTCGATTTTGTTTTTAGGGACCCAGCTATGTTTAGCTTAGTACTGGAATATTGCAGGGTCTGTAGTCTATGCCTATTGTATTGCCTTTAAAAAAAAGATGTGAGTTTATATGTATGTATTGTCAAGGAAGTTAATTGTTCAGCAAATTGACACCCTACGTCAATTTACCGTATTATACAACTGTCAAAGAATAAGAATAACAGTGGTTATTTTAATATACGGACAATTCAAGTTGATAGTCAATTTGCTCACCTAATTTCACTGACTGTATTACAAAAATACGTTACAAGAAACAGTTAATTTTGACGTCGATTCGAACCCTACTGACCCAACAACTAGGTTGACACTGACAATAAAATCAGTAATCCATTTATTAGACAGGCGGTGTGCGCAAATCATGGCGGTCGGCCGCGTTGAGCGCCAGATTAACCAATTATTATGCGCCCCTACTAATAGTTATAAGCGTAGTAATATCTACCGACCAGTTAATGCTACCTACGGACGTATTACATGGTGCGGCTTGTAATAATAATTAGTGTTTAAATGTTTGGACAGGTTTTAAACTGACTAGCGTCAGGATTCTGTTTGTAAGTTTTTTATTATACAATCGGCCACTGCTCTCCTTTCTGTGAGACTGTGTCCACCACGCGGGCCCAGGGTGCTTACTCTTTAATTTAATTCCGATAGATCGACATTGGAATTGTGACATTTCGTACTCTTGAGTCGATGCTAGCGCCAAATGTTTCTTAGATTGGGTGTCCATTTTGGAGAACTAAGTGGAATTGGGTTCGGGCTTGGCGTAGGGTAATTGTTGACAATATTGTTTTCAAGAGTACCGAATCACGTGACTGTAAAATTAACATTGGAATCATATTGACATCTCATTGGAATTAAAATTAGTTTGGAGAGTAAGCCTCCTGGGCGGGTTGGTGGATGTCACATATCATCGAATTTTTGGTTCTGGGACATGCCGGTTTGCTCACAATGTTATCTTTCACCGTTTTGAGAGCAGTGGTGATGAAATTATTTACACAAGGTAAAGCGCCCGCCTGAGCTCGAACCCACGACTTACAACTCGCAAGTCGGCGCCATTACCACTGATCACCACTGTTCTAAGTTCTTATTAATGAAACATAATTGATTTATTTAAGACTAGCTTTCGTCCTCGGCTTCGGCCGCGTGTTATGTCGATAAAAACTATCCTATGCCCTTCCCCGGGATACAATCTATCTCTCTGCTAAATTTTATCGAAATCCGTTCAGTGGTTTAGGCGTGAAAAGGTAACATGCAGACAGACAGAGTTATACTTTCGAATTTTTAATATTAGTATGGATGTGTTGTTTAAGGTTAAGCTACGCTTGCCTCGCTCGGTTAGTGAATGGGTGACCATACATTACATATCGAGACCCTTCTGTGACTCGGAAAGTTTGCAAAACCGTTGGTCCCGGCTGTAATTCGTAGATCTTTGACAGACGTTACGGGTAGTCAGAAGTTCAAAAGTCTGCAACCAGTCTTAAGCCAAGGAGCATAGTGTATAGAGTATAGTGTTACCCAGTAACTGGAATGTAGAGGTGAGATAGGCAGTCGCTCCATGTAAAATACTGGAATTCAGCTGCCTCCGGCTAGACTGGAAGCCGACCCTAACACAGTTGGGAAAAGGATAGGCAGATATTTTTGTTAAGACAATTATTAAATGTCCCGAACACGTATGAGATGGCGGCACGAGCTGGGTAGGTTTCATCAAAACTGGAAGGAGGACTCGCAGGCTCGCAAATTATGGAAGGAGTGGAGGGAGGCCTTTGCACAGGAGAGGGACAGAGAAGGCTGGTTAAGAAAAAAAAAACGCCCTGCTGACATAGTTATCAATACTAATTAAAATGTATAATCTTCTTTACCTTTGGTTATAAAGCCAGGTCAGTAGCAGCTATTGAACTCTACTAGAAAGACTGGTTTGACTTGTTATGGTGAATTTAGTAAACATAAATGCTTACCGATGTTTTCTAATTCTCCAAAAATATTAGGAGATTGACATCTATAACTAACTTATAGATAAAGTCGCGTTTCGTATCTGTACGTGTGACTACTCAGTTCTTGGATTTTGATTCAGTTTTCGCCATATTTTAGAGAATTTATCTCGAAATATTTATGATTAAGTACACTAGTGATTTATGTTTAAGTGTAGTTTGTGATTAAGTGTACTTGGATATTGAACTTAAATTACTAATTGCTTTTCTAGAGGTCGTTATCTACTAAAGTGTATAGGCCTTTCCGCGAAAGTCAGTATAAAAACATCGCGATTTGTACATATAGTTTTATTCATTTGTACATATTATAGTAAAAAACATCGCGATTTGTACCCTCCAGATGTTCATAGACATTTTTCCACTTCAACAGTGATGATGCCACATTATGATTTATTTAAACTGGTAATCCAAAGGGATTATCTGATTATTTTTGTGATAAGTCAGGTGTGCTTGAATTAGTTAATAAAACACTATAGTACATACAGTTTAAACAATTTAAATCATAATGTGGCATCACAGCTGAAGTGGAAAAATGTCAATGTCATAAATCTCGAAGTTTTTTTTCAAGTCGTTAAGACTGAGTGTTGATCAAAACAAGTTTCAGTAGTATTCTTTCGGTTAAGGCCCACATTTTAGTAAAGAAGGTGAGAAGACCTTTAGAAAAGCAATTAGTAATTTAAGTTCAATATCCAAGTACATATTATACTTACCTACTCATAAATCTGTGAGAATGACCTCTAAAAAAGCCGTAATAAAAAGCTCCAATTGTCATAACAGTTAGCTCGCATGGAAACACCCAAATCAATTATACAATATTTGGATACGTTATAAAAACACACGTTACGAGACAAGAACCTAGTGAAGTTTTTTTTTATCTTAATGATTTGCGAAGAATGACGTATATGGAGTTTCTTACCGGTTTTTCTGTAGACAGTCGAATATTTGAAGCCGATTACTACTTGGCTCCTCGACCTTTCCGGAAAGGAACGGCTTACTTACTACAACTGTTTTGGAATTTCTCATTAGCCTGGTGTCTGGATTTGTACCAGATTGATGGCAATAGGCTGGTTCCTATTAGGTGGGAAATAATGATATCTGGCGAAATTTGGGCTACTACGTTATGGATTGCAACGTTTGCCAGCTTTACTGGCAATGAGCAGGCCGTGAATGAGATAGACCCTTCGGGCGCTGGAGCAGACGAGGTCGACGAGGACGAGGAGCGCTGGGACACCACCAACCAGCAACCGCTGGTTGGTGGTGTTGGGAGAGAATTGATGAAAAGGCTATTGATACTATAGTGCTATACATAGAAGCTATCGGTGTACTTTTATAAATAAAAAAAACAGTGGCACTCCGGGAGTGCCGACAGAAGTGAAAACAAAACACAAACAGAATACTTTGTCGGCCAACTGCACATAACAACCATGTCCTTATGTGGTAAAATCCCGTTCGTTGACATCAATGATCCATCAATCATCTGATTGAACATTTTTGAAGTGAAAACTTCTTTAGGCGCGTTGGGCATTTTTTGAGATGGGAAAAATCCATTGAACACGTGCTATTGTTACCGTAAGCGACATCGCGCGTTTTGTTTATAAGACGATAAAAAATAGGTACTCGCTTCGGATGTGTTCGGCTGTCCACGGGATGTACCTACTCGGTTTTAATGTATATCCGATATATCAATGAGTGATGGCAAAGTATTCTGTTCGTGTTTTGTTTTCACTTCTGTCGGCACTCCCGTAGTGCCGCTGTTTTTTTATTCTGTACTGGCTATTGACATATAAAACTCTTCAATAAGTAGTGCCATAGATTATTTCACGTCCTTGTAGTCAATGTTCTATATTTAAAAAAAAATGTTGTACAGTAAGTGGTTTAATAACCAGTTTAAGCTGGCCTCTTATCCTATTCAAAGTCCGTACTACGCCAGGCCTGCTCAAGGTCAAAGTTTTACCACCGTATTGAGGTCGACTGTACCATAGGATATTTCCCTGTCCTGCAATCAATCTACTTCAGTTGTTTTGTTCTTTATTGTACTAAGGGCTGATTTTATCAAGTTCGTAGTTTATCCGTGGAATAAAATTGACGTCTAACAGTTCTAGTATGAAAAAAATCATATTGTAGTCGGGTAAAAACTGTCAAAAATCCAAAAAGGGAACAATTGACCGAGGCTCTAATGTTCGATTTTTAAATTTGACAAATATCAAGCGTGCCAATCATTTTTAGGGTTCCGCACCCAAAGGGTAAAAACGGACCCTATCACTAAGACTCCACTGTCCGTCTGTCTGTCTGTCTGTCTGTCACCAAGTTGTATCTCATGAACCGTGATAGCTAGACAGTTGAAATTTTCACAGATGATGTATTTCTGTTGCCGCGATAACAACAAATAAGTACTAAAAACAAAATAAAATAAATATTCAAGGGGCTCCCATACAACAGACGTGTTTTTTCGCCGTTTTTGCTTTGTGGTACGGAATCCTTCGTGTGCGAGTCCGACTCGCACTTGGCCAGTTTTTACTAGTCTGACGCCGTCATGCGTTATAAATTTTATTCGCGATATTTTATTATAATAACATGAGTAGTCTATACAGGTGTGTTCAAAAAGTAAGGTGACTTTTCAAATTTGGCGGGCAACGTACTTTCGATTATCGATTTTTTTATTTTTTTATGTTGGTACACTCTTCCAGAACATCTGTACCAAGTTTCAAGTGTATAGCATTTTTTGTTTGGTTGTGAGAGGCGTAAAGGTTATAAGTGTTTTCCGTGCTCGGCGATTTCTTGCTATTGAAAAATATGGATCAAAGGATTTGCATCAAATTTTGTGTAAAAAATAAAATAAAGTGCTCCGAAACACTTGAAATGTTGACAGTGGCATACGGTGAAACTGTTCTGAGTAAAAAAAATGTTTACAAGTGGTACAAACTTTTTCAAGATGGCCGGGAAGATGCCAATGACGAGCCTCGCTCTGGACGCCCAAGCACGTCAACAACTGATGAAAACGTTCAAGCAGTGAAGAAAATGGTTCTGGAAAATCGTCGAATCACTATCAGAGAAGTTGCTGAGGATGTTGGTATATCGCTTGGCTCGTGCCATGAAATTTTTTCTAACGTTTTGGGCATGAGACGTGTATCAGCGAAGTTCGTTCCGAAATTGCTAAATTTTGACCAAAAGAACCGTCGCATGAGCATCGCTCAAGAACTGTTGAATGACGTCAACGACGACCCAGATTTACTCAAAAGGGTCATAACTGACTTTTTCTTGTTTCCAAAACTAAAGAGACCTATGAAAGGACGGAGATTTGCATCGATTGAAGAGATAAAGACTGCATCGCTGGAAGAGCTCAAGGCTATACCGAAAAGTGCTTATGAGAAGTGCTTTGAGGATTGGAAAAACCGTTGGCATAAGTGTATTGTATCTGAGGGGGATTACTTTGAAGGGGACAACATAAATATTGATAAATAAATAAATATTTTTTCTTAAAAATACAAAGTCACCTTACTTTTTGAACACACGACGTATACCTACTTCTTTTACGATTAAATTAGCAAAAAAAGTGGCACGTGGGCACCTTTTGTGCTCCATACAAATTGTATGACGTAACTGTTCTTGAGTAATTAGTTGATTTTATAAGAAGTTCCCATTTGATAAGAGGGCAGGTATTTCCAATTATAATGCAGTAACTTGCTGGGTTTTGCCACGGCAATCATGTACAAAGAATAATTTTCTTGAATCAATTAGGCGAAGCTCGGAATTACCTATATAATAAATAGGATCCAGGATGTCAGCTACAGTCAAAAATATATACCATTTTTGACTGTATCTGACATCCTAGATCCTTTTTATTATATTTTACATAATTATGAGATTAGTTAAAACTTAAAACCAGAGGCAGACAAAACGAAACTGATCGTCTAAGTAATTGTGGGTAAAACTAAATTATAATGGAAAAAAATAACAAAATTAAATTCTAACTTAAATAAAACTATACAGAAACTAAAAAATAGCGTCGAAAAATTCATCCGCATCGCTGTCGACTGGTAATGTACCCAAGAGACTGGCGGCATTACCACGTTGTATGGCGATACTTAGCCTCTGGCCAAGGTAAAAGCCAGCCCTTGGGTCACGGGAAGTGTCAACCAGCCGTTTAGAAATTTCTTTAAAAATACCATGAGCACTCGGACCCCACGGCCCGAGAGTTTCAACCCCAAACAGCTCGAAAATATAATTTAATTTATTTAAGTAATCGTACAGACGCCAGCACATCAAGCTACCCGAAACTGTAAAATTTTCCCAATCAACTTTGAACCTTATGCTTTAGCGATAAAGTTAAAAATCTATTAAAGAAATTTGACAGATTGTAGTAGCTTGACGTGCTGGCGTCTGTACATCGAAACTCGGACATAGGCAAGATGTGAATCTGTGATGATTCAGTAATGTCAATTTTAAATATGCGAGGTAGCTATCTGTGTGATAATATCACATATATTATCACACAGATAGTCTTGGTCATTTGATTTAGTTTCCAAGTAGGTAAACTTAACATAAACTACCGAAAAGAACTATAAATCTCAATCAAATATGACTGTTTTTGATCAATGAATGAGCATTGCCATCCAACGTCAGAATGCTGTCAGCATTTTGAGCACTTTTTCTTTTGACAGTAATGCGGACAAATTGATGCCCTGTAATTACTTCCCCCTTTTTTATACATGTATTATCATTATTATTTTTTGAAGCTTAATTGTATGTACAATTGACATAACATAAACCGTCTTATTACAAAATGAGTTCTAACTTTAGATCTAGTCTAAACGTGCGAGACAGTTACTGTATTTTATTTAAACTTTATCCCGAAGAACGTAAAGTTTTTAATGCAAAATTGACAACTTAGACTCGGGATTAACGTCAGTTTTTGTTATAAGAACTTTAATTTTGATGATTTAAACCTGGGTCTAAAGATAAACCTTGTTAGGTATTATGGCCGTATGAGTTCTATAAAAAATTACTTATTCTTTAAAACATGTTGCAGCACTCACCTCTTCCACTCCGGCCGACGAACCTCAAATCATTGAACTTGGCAACCCTATTCTTCATGACAGCGGAGTTGTTCCTCAGCTCTGCGGAACAGTTCTCGTCGTTTCCAGCCCTGACGGTGACCAAGGTGCCGTCGAGGACCTCCCCCAGGGCTACTACCTTGAAGCCGCCAGGGAGCGTCTTGTTGGAGCGCCAGTGTTGTGGCAGCATTGAACACATGTAGTCTGGGCTGCCCGTTCTTACTGTCGACAAAGGAGTTTTGATTAGAAAGAGGTTAAGTAATCTGCCTAGCCCTTACCCAGCTATGTTGGGGTCGGCTTCCAGTCAAACCGGTTGCAACTGAATACCAGTCTTTTACATTCTTCAGAGCGACTACCTATCTGACCTCCATAACCCAGTTACTGGGTAACACGATACTCTTTGATAAAACTGGTTGCCAGAATTTTTGGTTTCTAACGACTCAGGGTATCTAAGGGGGGTGGAGGGGGCGATCAGACCGGAATAACTCCTCGTAACAGTCGTAATGACTGTCAAAGATCTACGAATGAAAGCCGGGACCAACTGCTTAACGTGCTTTCCAAGGCACGGGGGGGTCTCGGTATGTAAAGATGGTCACCCATCCATGGACCAACCGCGGCAAGCGTAGCACATAACCTTCGATCGATCCGTGCGGCTGTTAACCACGAGCTCCTCTTTTTGATTAGAAATGAATAAAGAAACGAAACGAAAACCGAAACGAAACGTATTTTCATTCTATCTTTCTTCTTTCTTTAAATATATGAAATAATTCATAGTCATCATCACAGCCAAATGTGTGCTGGATATAAGGCCTCTCTAAAAGTCCATGTAGTAAGCTTGATCTTCGGCCACTCTTATCTTAATATAGTCGCGGAATGGTACTTAGAAACTAGCATAGATAGAGTTTGTGAATAAAAGTACTAAAAAAGATACTTATACGATGTAAAGAAAAATCTACTCATAGAATGTATATTGTGGCACATATCTAGATTTCCTTTTCTATAAATAACCCAGTCGTATGTGATCGTGATATAGCTGCATATTCTGTATTAGGTATATAAATGTTACATACATAATTTATACCTAATAGAGACTAAGGTATCTAAACTATGTATTAGCTATCTAATGAGTATTCCATACATTGTTTTGTAAGTACTACTCGTAAAAACAAATGCCTACGTCACACGATCTCGTTAACTAAACAATGGGTTTATAGTGCATTCAAATGCGTAGGTAATTAATGACATGTACGTCACCGACTAAAACTTATTGACGTAGCATTGTGCATAGTGACTGTATGGAAATGCTATCGCAGTTCGACTTCATCTGAAAGATGTATAAAGGCTCCCACAGACAGGCGCGACGCGGAACAATTTCTATGAAAACTTCATTGAAATTGTTCTACCAGAGTCGCGTTTTTTCAAAAGCCAAAAGCCACGACGCGTCGTGGCTTTTGGCTTTTGAAAAAACGCATTTCAGAACATTAATTAGGTGCTGGCTTTGTTACTACGTTTGTATCCTCATTGGTCACGCGTTGGTTACAGCGAAATGATAAATACCGGATAAACAACTAATAAGCCAGAATAAATATAAACTGAGTTATCACAAGCTAGCCGGCAGCTAATAAATCGTAATAACGCTTCTGTTGTAAAAAATATTAGACTGGACGAGGAAAACCGTTATTCATGACAAGTTAACAACTAAATGTAATGACTCCGTAAAAGCGGGACTGAGTTTTAATATTGTATAATTTAAAATGCGGCTTTAATCTTTAAGCCTATGAGTATTTTTTGTACAGTCATACTGTTGAAAGAAATGGTTACACAGTGTGCACGACACAGTCAAAACAGCGGGTTAATAGCGTAACACACTGACAGTACAGTGCGTGCCACGAAAGATGAGACCCCGCCTCCCCCGCTCTTTCCGCTGCCCCTATGACGTCCGGTCCCGTCCCGCACTCAGACCTCATACCGCTAAAGATACCTAAAATCGTGTACTGCGCATGTCAAACCACGTGGTGTGTCAAGTCTCATCTTTCGTGGCACGCATTGTAGCTTTCATTTTGACAGTTCAACAACATTCATTGCGTTATTTACGTTGTTGAGCAGACAATTGTTTCGTACATATGAAGCAATGGATTAACAATATCCTTCAAAATGATTCAGATTGTGATTGATAGTGTGTTTCGCAATTAGAGCCCAGAAAGCCAATTCTCGCACTTAACAAACGTTCAAATTATAATTGCGATATTAATGTCAAAAATGTAGGGAAATTGATAGTATTTTTGACAGATTGAAACTGAGATTAGAATGCCAACGTTCGTTTTAATAATACGGGCATTGTCTGTCAGTTTGTCTAACCAAAACAAAAAAGTTTTCTAATATAATAACATAAAGTGAAAAGATTCGAATTTATGTATCAGTATGTTTGTTTGTTATACTTTCACACTAAAACAGCAGAACGAATTTGAATGAAATTTGGCACATGGGTAGACCATGACCTGGGCGCCCAAAAAGACCACTTTGGCAGAATCATAAAAGGATAACATTATGAATCATAATATGGCGAAGACAGTCCGTGTTTTTCTTTTTTCCGGTGCACTACGTAGGTATAATCAAAGAGATTTTGATTGGGTTTGAATTGGATTGATTGGTATATTAGCACAGAAAAATAAAATCCCTGAAATATCCTTCACCAATAAAATACGATTAACTTAATAGTTAACTGTCCATTATGATTTATAATCTTATACCCCCTGGATTAGAACAACAAATTCTTATTATCTCGATATTCCTAAGGGACTTCAGATTTATGCGGATGAAACTGCTAGCTCAGACTAACGTTTTGTTACAGTGATAGTCTGTCTATAGAAAGTCTTGACTCAGTGTGCGCATAGCTTTAGCTGACTTCGATGATGATTTGACGTTTCCAATCGATTCGTAACGTTTTCGAATCGAGTAAATAGTGTAATTATGATGAATGATATCTCGCATGTCGGGAGCGTCAGTAATGAATCATCATTTTATGAAAATGTGTTGAACAAGTTGATTAGTGATTGAATATTGCTATAATCACCCCTATTTGCCAAACCCAAGATTGGTGATAGAACCCAATTAATTGATATTCTTGAACTATTTACAGAATCTAAAGAGAGGATAGATATGAGAGTAAATTTTCTATTAAGGCTCCTGGAAACAGGCGCGACGCGCGACGCGAATCGCGCGCTACACAAAGGCACCGCTCGTTGCGCGACTTGCGGTGCCTTTATGTCGCGCGAGATTTGCGAAGACTCGATAAGTCAAAACAGACTTTAGTCAGGCTATCGCTCGAAAACAATGATGGCATGACGACTCCCAAAGAAAAGGTGCTCAATTAGAGTTACCTACTCTCAAAATCTACTGAAAATACATACTTTGATTCTAAACAAAACTGTTCCTGTCCACAACAGACAAGTGATGGTCTATTGTGTAAAAATCTGACCGTGAAAAGGGGCGAGCGGAGCCCAAACCAAACTTACGTAGGTGAAGTGAGTTTGAAGTGAGCTCTCAATAGTGTAAATTCCTAGCATTAGGTGGCATGACACCTCACTTCAAGCTCTCTTCACCTTAGTTACGACTGTGAAATTTGAACAGAATAAACAGGTTGTTCTGACTCTGATATAAAAGAAACTCATCTACATTCTAAAACAAAACTAATCATAAAACGTCAACTCAATCCTCAAATTAGGATGCGGTCACACCGTTAGCTTCACGGGCTATCTCAACAAAATCACCGTGTAACGGCTCGAGGAATCATAAAAAACATTAATGGTGTAAATGCGGTTTCACTATTTACGGAAACTGATGGTATATAGGAATTATGGAGTCGCAAAGTGCGGGTTAGGTGCGGTCGAAGAGCTGTGTAGGGATACTCGCGGGATTGCACTTGCGTTCCGATAATTTGACTTGTTTTAAACCCTTGATATTGTGAGATCAGCACTGTGTCTTTGTTAGTCAAATGTTTCGTGAAGAAAAGGGCGTAAGTTTAGTTTTTAGCTCTTAGTCTCTATAGGGTTCACAGTACAGACTAGCTTCAGTCTGTACTGGCTGATTTTAAACAAATTCTTTCCATTATCGATTTTCCTGGCAATGAGGGTTTTCGTGAAAATTTACGACACCACTTGGCACCACTGTGACAAGAGGTCTTCCAATATAAAATATATGATGACGTTCATCGTTCGATTCATTCATTCGTTCATCATTCAGTCATGACTAAAGAAAATATAGGCTCTTTAACAGATGTCCGGACCTGACGTGTCAGTGCTGCCACCTAGCGAACGTCATTTCAGAAAACCCTCATTAGTACCGTTCCAGCCAGTATTATTATTTTGTGATGATTTGATTTGTCTTTGTTTTTATATATTACCTATATATACCTATAGCTTTACAAATTATGTTGTTTTTTACACAACAAAACAGCAACACCACAACACAGTTAGAAAACCGGTTTCCTAATCAAGTTGCTAACATTAGGTAAACTAGATAACCGGAATGCTACTTCAAAACAAAACTGCCATGAATAATTATTTTATAATTACTTTTCTACAATTAAATAACTAGTTTTCGCGAATGAGAACACTTGTCCATATTGCACCATGTTTAAAGATATTCCATTTAAAAGTAATTCAAAATTATTGTGATTATATCCGTCAACATAATGTGCGGAAAAGATGGCGGATTATTATTATTATTTTATTTAATAATGCCAATTATATTTTCCGTTTCGAGTTTAATAACTGTACATAAAATTACACCGCAGTAGTTGCTCAAAAATAATAATACCTTAATATTTAGAATAATCGAGGAAAACGAACATCAAAGCATGATAATGATATTCGGTCAAAGTAAGGAGCTGGTGAAATATGTTCACCTAATTATCCATACTTAATATTATAAATGCAAAAGTTATTCTGCCTGCTCGTTTGTATGTCTGCTACCTTTTCACTTTTTTGCCCTAACGTCAGAACGGAATTCGATGTTAGCACATAGGATCCCTGTGCGTTCTTGTAAACGCAGTTTTTATATGAATCAGTAGAATGTATTATTTAACTAGCCTGATACAATAATTTATACAAATAAATAGAATTTAAGTGTCTTTTTTGTAATTTCATTAAATAACCTAGATTTACTAAATGCTTAAAAAAAATGTCTGTCTGTTTGTTTCGGCTAATCTCCGAAACAGCTGGACCGATTTAGACGGGACTTTCACTGGCAGATGTCAGATGATGTTATAAGGAGTAACTTAGGCTACTTTTATTTTAGAAAAATAATTAGGTATCCGCACAAAAAAATACCCTTGAAATCAAATTTGTTTTCCGACGTACACGTGAACAAAGTCGCGGGCACAGCTAGTTATTGATATTCTTGTTAACCACGAATTCACGTACATAAAAGTGAAATAGTCGGTAATGATTCCTTTTAACGGTTTGGACCAAGCTAAAGTATAAAAAAAAAATCGGTGAAAGTTCACGTCAAAACTTCAATGGTGAATTCGACCTCTCGCTCTTCAAATGGACACCCTGCTGTTATCGGCACGTATTCTAAAATATGTGACAAGTAAACAGCGTAAATATCATTTATCGAGATGAAAAATGCCATGTAATCAGATCAGAATCACTCATGATGGTTAACATGTGAACACTCTAAACTGTATATGTAAATAGACTAACGCGTGCTGGTTTCCCCGACTCGGTTACATGCACTTATGTTGGCAAATACTTGAACTGATTCGGACTAATATTATGTTAATCGTTAAGGAAATTTCTCGCCGGCTGTTCGACACTTTTTTTTTTCCGGATGGGAAATCATCTAATGACCCCTCCCGCTCTGGGTGGAGCTGAAGGGAGTGTCAGACTCTTACTGACTAAAACCCACCCGTTTTCCTTCCTTAGCCCTTTATGTTCCGGGCCAGCGGTAACCCTTTCGGACAATCCCGCTGACCCGGCAGGCTTCGGCCCTGACGGGGGCCTCTTCTCTTGATGCTGACATCTCTTTGAGGCGCGCGTGGTACACGTACGCGCCGTCCGGGCTGTTCGACACTTTACGCTACCAGAGTGCTGGGTCGTTCTTTGGCCAAACAATTAGAATTGCCATTCAACGTTGCAATGCTGCCAGTTTTTTGGGCACGTTTCCGGATGACAGCGATGCGGACGAGTATTTCGACGCTTATGTTTTTGTCTTTATTTGTAGAGTAAGTTAGGTAGTTTTCCAATATTTGTAAATAATTTGTAAATATGTGAGCACCATGTATCTATCATATAATTGATTTACCTGTAGGTAATTGCTTAATTTTTAATTCTTTTTATTATTTTTTTGGGGTAGACTTTTATTCTAGGTGCATCGTCTTCACATATAATTATATTATGTATACAAAACCTTGTAAAACATTTTAAAAGAGTAACGGTGGAGTTTCTTGCCCATTCTTCTCCATACGAAAACTACCTTTTGGAAGGGGCGACTAGAATCAATTCAATTTTACTGTAAGTTTTGACGTTCAAAAGTGCCTTTAATGTGCCTATTTGAAATAAATGATTTGACTTTGACTTTGAGTCATTTAATTAACATCCAGTGTTAATAGTTAGTTTTCTAATATTTACTATGTGTTACTTTAATACTGCTTTTGAGTCGTGATGAGGATGATACAATTATTGTAATATATTTGTGTATCAGAGAAGCTGCGCCCCGCGGTTTCACCCACATAAGTCTCGATACCGTAAGGAATATTGGGATAAAAACTCTCCTATGTCCTTTCCCGGGACTCAAGTTTGAGTCCCGGGAAAGGACATAGGAGAGTTTATACCGATTTATATGAAATTTGGTCTAGAGATCTCTAGACCAAATTTCATATAAATCGGTTCGGCGGTTTAAGCGTGAAGAGGTAACAGACAGACAGACACACTTTCGCATTTATAATATTAGTGTGGATATAATATAAAATTCAAAGTCCTGACTGACTAATATATCAACGCATAGCCTAAGCCGCTGGTCCTAAAGACATGAAATTTGGAGGATGTGTTCTTTGTGAAGAGTAGGTATCCACTAAGAAAGGGTTTTTAGAAATTCCACCCTTAAGAGGGTGAATGGGGGAGGGTGAAATTTCACGCGGACAAAGTCGCGGGCAGAAGCTAGTCTAAAATGTGTGTAAGAAAAAAAAATACACATTTTAGGGCTGATTTTTTAATCGACAGACAATTTTTATTCGTGGAATAAAATTGACAGATTTTGTATGGAAGAACTGTCAAAAATTCAAAATTATTCCTCGGATAAAATTATTTGGCGTTGGAAAAATCAGCCCTATAAATAAAACCAGTGTTGTCATAAGTTAAAATTAAAACTCCAGTTGTAATATTTGTGGATCAATGAATCGCAAATTACAGCCGGGACCAACCTGTTAAGGTGCTTTCCGAGGTACGGGTGTTGCTATGTGAATATGGTTACCCATCCATAGACCAACCGCGGCATTCGTAGCTTAACCTAATCAATCGGCTCATGCGGCTGGTATTACTGAGCTAGAAACCCCTTCTAATTCTCACTAAGCCTCCTCTAGTTGTAATATTATGTGGATAAATATGGAAAACCCAAGGACGGAAATGCGTTTTCTCTGAGTTTACGGAAACAACAAGCGAATAGCTAAATGATCGATTCCGGATCTTCTGAATGAAGAACTTACGAAGAAGCTTACAGGCTCTTACAAACAGGCGTGACACGCGATATAATCGCGCGCGACCCAAAGGCACCGCTCGTTGCGCGACTTGCGGTGCCTTTGTGTCGCGCGCGATTTTATCGCGTGTCGCGCCTGTTTGAAGTAGCCTTAACTTATTCAACATATTAAAATCACAAGTTCATTAAAACGACGAGGGGTTAAAAAAAACATCTTACGTCAGGTAGTAAAAAATCAGGAATAAATAAAGTCCCTCTGCAAATATCGATTTATTGGAAAAAAATAATAGTAAATACGTGAGAAATACGTATGAGATGGAGCCGGTTTTAGCCAGTCTTCACGCGATATTTAGACTGGATAAACAAGTCTTAGATAAGCTATGTCGAATGTAGTGTACTAGGTAGGTGTTTGTCATCAATTTAGAATTAAAGCCACCTGTGCCAATAATTTTAATGTGTCTGTGGCATTATTTTATGTTTTATAATACTCAAGTATTTTCTTCCACCCTATTTATATGAAAAATGGTAGATAATTGGACGACCTTTCCCCCCCGAATTATCTTTTTGATTAAATCAATCAACTCAACCTATCGAAGTCCACTGCTGGGCATAGGTCTTTCGCAGGCTGCGCCACAACACCGTCCTAAGCCTTCCGCATCCCGTCTGTCCCAGCCACCTTCTTATAAGGTTATCGGTCCATCTATCTGGTCCATCTTTTTGATTTACTTGCCTTTAATGTAGTATGGAAGGTTCTTATTCGGTCCAAAAGATCTCTAAAGCCAGACCCAAGAGCTGATTACTACAGTTAAGTCCAATTGGCAATCGCTTTTAAAGCGTTTTGCATACTACAAAAAGTCTTTCAAGTGGATTGACATATTAATAAGCTTTTCAACACACTTGCTCGTAAAGTGGCTCTTATTGAACCGCTTTTAGGTCCATAATACAGTGTATTACAAACGCGTGCTTTTTTATGTTATCCCACTAGTGCGATAATGCCACAGATAACTATTTAGTAGTCGAAGACGGTCGGAGATGCGCGCTTTTTTAATCTCATCAAAGGGACTTCATGCCAAAAGAAATCCGCGGGCCTATTTTACTTTTTTTTTAATAGTCTGTATTGTCCTTGGTCTCAAAATGAACTAATATTTATTTACCTTAAGGTGAATGCGCAGGGACCACGGACAAGTTAAGGTGAATGCGCAGTGGTAGACCGGGAAATTAAAATTTTCTTAGGTTTTTTGCAATAATTGTCAGGTCAATCTTATCTTATCTTATCTTATCTCAGTGTCAGGTTGTATCTTGATCAAAATATGATTTGCGACTATAGCAGGTACGTTTTTACAGAATAATACCGCCTCGAGTATAATGATCAACATAGCACACATGTATCATAATGTAGCCTGTACTATTTCGGTAGCCTATGTCAATCAAATACATGATTAACTTTCCATCATCCTTATCGCTGATAGAATCTGAAAACAAAGCCAAAACGAAGCCTTTTGGTTTATTAAGTAAATCCAAAATATTAAAGTCCATTGCTAGCCTATTGACCTAACTGCACTTATCATGAACTCATTAGGCTTCATTGAAAGTGTTCAATGCTGAACTGACCGAACAGGTTCGTTACAATGAGTGCATACCGTGCGTGTGTCCCGCCCTTACATCTAATTGCTCCATAGCATTCAAACGGTAATATTGCATTAGTAAATCACGGTTGGATTAAATTATTGGAAATGTTCGTAAATATTTCATCGTGTGAAATAGTTTTAGAAAAGTGAATACTGATAAATTATATTTATGTCTGTAAATTGGTTCAAAAAACTCTTTTACACGTCAAAATTGAATTATATCTTAAAACAAGATGAGTTCGATGTTTTCTAACTGACACAGAGGTCACGTCTCTTTTTTCTCTTTTAAATCTAGGTCAGGCCATGTAAGTACCATGAAACCTCATGAAACACTAAATTATTTGTTTGGTAAGGAAGTCGGAACTTTGATGGTTTTAATCTTTTTATTATTTTTCTTTTGATTACCGGGCTTTTGACTTTAGTATTACCGTGTATAACTATCGTGATGTGCGTTTTATTTGTACAGAATAAACACTGTTTTTTTCTTTTTTTGTTCTCTCAACATCCGTAAAGAATCTCAACATAAAACTTCAGCAGTGTTAAGGTAGATTCACATATTATGTATGTATTTTATATGAAGGTGTGCATACTATTCTGACGTGATCAGCTATCAGAATAGTACATGTCTATATAATTTAACGGTTATCGAATCTAGTGACAGCTTACAAGATTGATTGCTGTAATTTTATTTCACTGAATATCTTATTCAGGTAAGGGTTTTTTAAATTATGATAAAACACTATCTCTGTCATTAAACACTATTTATTTGTTCTTTGCACTTGTTTCATGATTATTGTATATTTTTATAGGTAAGGATAATATGTATTAGGTATGTATGTATTTATTTTAAGTATATAATATAGACTTAAAATAAATACATAAATACCTATGTAAATGGTGCACCACAGACTACGTTTAGTACTATTGAATTTCCTCTCTCAATCCATTCAAAGTTTGTCATTGAAAGGTCGCTTTTGGCGATACAACCGCCCATTGTGTCACCCCTTGTAAAATTTCTTCATTTATATCAGTAATTATTATGGTGTACGTAAGAGTATTTTATCTAAGACTGGGTTTATAATTTAATAATGCCGCCAATGTATTTTCTGTCGTAGTGATAAAATGTAAGCAGGTACTTAAGTGAAACCATGCTGTTGGATGATAAATGTCTAAATAAACACTGTAGGTACTCAACAGCCTCGTCGGGAGATAAGTATTTAGATACCAATCTTGAGGTTTATTTGCACTTGCGCTACGGTTTGCGAAAAAAACTGCTGCCTTTTTTGCAACTTTCGGAAACTTGATACTTTGACAATCTTTTTTGAAAACATTTTACTCCCACATAGAAATATTCTTACACATGTTTCTGCTTAGATGTAATTTAAACGCAAACATCCAAACAATTATAACTGAAAGATTTTGCGAAGACTGAGCGTTTACGCCGTAGGTACGGCATTTCATACAAACTTTCAAGCCCTTATTTTTCGAAATGAATGAACCGATTTTAATGAAACTTCATACGCATAAGCAGGATATTAGAGAAAATTTTCGAAAAATATTGTTACAGCCAAATTAGACCGATTTAAAATTTTCCACAGAAAAAGAGATTTCCAGTTATCTTTTTTAAATAAAACATTTCGAAAATGTTTTCTTCTAACTTTTTAAACCTTTTAAACTCTCCCGATAATAAATATTATCATAGCTAAAAACATCTCTTAATAGATCTACAATTAAGAAACATGCAATCAGCAAACGCGTTATTAATTCTACCATTAAAATTCCAAAGAACTTTGCATAACTATATTAAGTGAAATTAATAATTATTATTTATTGAAATGTTAATTATTTTTTATCGAATTGATAGTAGGTATATAGATATAAAATTTCATTGAGTTATTAGAGAGCATTAAATTAAATAATATATCTCTCACTCGGACTTTCTCTTACATTCGCGTTGATGTCTTTTACTTGAGCACAAATCTATGTTGTAGCGATTTTACAAAATTTTATATATTTGACTTTATCATAACATAATTCAGGATATTGTTGGCGCTAAATATTACAACAATGTTAATTATAAAATGATTTTAATTAGGTACTTCTATAATATATTTGTAACCACCGATTGTCCTCCAAAAAAAATTATTATTTAGGCGAATCAGCCAAAAGCTATCGAAAAATCCCTAAATGTATCTACCTAATGGTTTCTTAGTAACCATAACATATATTCAAGATAAACAACTGTTGACCTTAGCAACAACCGGAAAGAGCGGAGCGTCTTTATGGACTTAATCATCAGATTTTTGCTTTTAAAGTTCTTAAATCTATTGTATGTAGGTCAAATTGAAAGAGAGTGCCATCTTATGTTATTATGATGATGGGTCATCGTCAACATTTTTTTTTTTTTTATAAAACTTTGCCCCACGCTAGGAATTTCTCCTGTATTGTTTCTTTATTATTTAAAAGAAGTAGTTGGGTATTTATCAGTAGTAGCCCGGGTCTGGATTTATACGATTTATACACGGGTGATGGCAATAGGCCGTGACCCCGGTTATATGGACCCCGGCTATATGGGACTTAGACATAACGTGCGAAATGTGGGTGTTCTATAGGTCCCTGTAACCCTTCAGGGAGTACAGGGCAAATCTAATCTTACGTTAAAAAATTATATTAAATATATTTTACTTAGGTCAGGGTACTCCGCGAGGGTCTCGTCCACGATATACTGCAGACACCACGGTTCCAGCTCGGCCATCTCTCGCCGCCGTCGGCCTCGGGACTCATACGGCAGATGCATCCTTCACACCATCACACTCACTGCCGGACCGCCACGGTCGGCGTGTTTCAACTGTCCTACTGGCGCAGCAATCGACACCAAACAATACGATATTATCAAACTCTAATACGGGCAAGTTAGGGCTCGTTTGAACACTCGAATTCCAACACTTCCGCACTCTTCACGACCTTCAGACGTCTTCGTTCTGGCAAACGTCCAAAAAGTTTTTATACGACAACAATACTTCGCCTTCGCTACTGCAAGAAGGTTTCTCGTACGTGAGTCGTGAGTGAGTGTTTCGTTAGCGTTGACACGATAATTTACTATGATTAGGAAATCTTTGGATTCTAATACTTTGTCAGTCTCTTCGTAGCGTTTAGAGTCTAATGTTATTATTATACTTAAAATTTGTGTTATAAACAAACGCGGCCGCTGTTTCACTCACGAATTGTCCGCGTATGTCGCACTTGAATAATATACTTGTGTATTATTTCCTTAATCCAACGACACTCATTCTATACAAGCGAGGCATTTCTTGAATTTAACTTTCGTCATTCTATATGAGTCACAACACTAGTCCGGGGTTCACTGGGAACTATTTGATACATTGACAGTTCCGGCTAAGTTCTAAGAACATCTGTAAGTCACTATCGCGCTCCGTGTTATGTCAACATCAGCTGAGAGCCGATATATTTATGATAATGTGCCGCATGAGCCGGTCGTGTAGCGCGCGGTTTTTTGTGCTGAGTGTGAGCCACTTCTGACGCGCGTCAGGTGTCGCGTGGTGCGTGAGTCAGCCGCTCGCGGAGGCTGGCGCGTGTTCGCTGCCCGCGCGACTCTCTACTACTGAACCGCCGCCATTCTGTCACTCGCTGCCTCCATTCTCTGCGGTCAATCTGCGGTTTAGCCACGCTTCATTTGTCGGGAAAATGTGCGGTGTTCTTCTCCCGCTCGCACTTGTACCTCGCTCAGTTGGTGCGAGAGAGACTCGTGCAAGTTTTGTATCATTAAACATTTTTGTTTAGTTCCATTGTTGAAAGGGAAATATTATGAGCTTTTTCATTTTAAAGCGTGGTTGCGTATCTCCCTCTTTCGGTTCGCTAGCTGCGGTTAGACTGGAGAGAGACGTCTATAACAGTAGATGGCATCCTAATTTTATGAAAGTTTTCAAAAAATCAAATTTTATTTTAAACTAATATTTATTTGATAATCTGTAAAACGTGTCCTATTATGGAATTCGATTGCATAGCAACAATCACATTAGAAGGTAATGCCGCTCCGAATTAATGGAACTAATGAGGTTTGATGGCTGCCAAATTGTATGTAACTTGACACGCTTGTACTAATAAACTATATACTCATTAACATATTGGCTTAATTTGTTGGTTCGTTGCGTTTTGATGAGTTTAATGTTACATGTTGTGGGTGTATTTTTCAGTGCGTTGTTGGTCTTGAGATAATGCGGTGGGCGTGTGCGCGGCTGGGCGGGGCGGTCCCGCCTACTGTCGCGAAGACGGAGCTCGCGGGCGGAAAAACTATAAAACGCGCCGCGCCGCGCCGCGGTGTCGTGTCGCCGCGTTGTGGTCATGTCGCCACTGCATCGCGCGTGTGGAGACCCCGCACTTGTTGCATCCAGTTCTGTGGTGTGCGCCCCGCCTTATAAGGGCTTCGACGATAAATTATTTAGATTTCAAATCTAGTTTAGTTCTTCATCTTTATTTTTTTAGTCTGCATGACAATAGTACAACTCTACTACAAAGTTTGTAGTGACGTACGATATTGATAACGTAATCGTGAGAAATCCCATTAAAAAAAGAAACATTAACCACCAATCTAAGTCCTTGAACGTATGTTAAATACTAAAACCAAATCGCAACACAAACAAAACAGATTATTGATAAAATCCCAATGTGAGTCACTTTCGTAGATCCATAATAAATATTATTACGAGAAAAATACGAAAAGCAAAATATATCTTCATTTGTCACCTTGTATTATAATTATATTCACATCAGACGATGCACATATTTATATATTATTTCCATTTAAACTCTTTGATTTAATCAGACATTTTTGTTGTGAACTAAAAATAGAGTAACAAAACATTAAGAATATCAACCTAATTTAAACAAGCCAAGGTAATTTATAATATTCATAACGTTTTTTAGACGCGTCGCTTAGATATCATTGTGCATATAAATAACGATCGACGTAAGTAAATTCCCGTGTTTTTTTAATATCATGCTACCTTGGTACCTACATTTAGCGGTGAGGAAGCTTTGTGGTGCCCGGTGCCCGGAGCCCGGTGGATACCTCGTAATTTGACAGAGGCCCAAAAACTCCGTCGTGTTGATTGGTGTCGTGAAATAGTTCAAAGATTTACTAGGGTGACTGAAATGCTGCGTTCGACATACTTACGGGTGACGAAAGCTGGATTTATTGTCATAATCCTGAAACTAAGAGACAGTCTGCTGTCTGGGTGTTTCCTTCCGAGGAGTTGCCAACTAAAGTGATGAGAGGTCGAAGCGTGGGAAAAAAGATGGTGGCCTCGTTCTTCGGAAGGACAGGTCATTACGCAACAATTGTTTTAGGGTTTGAAAAACTGTTACTGCAGAGTGGTACACTAACAATATTTGCCACTTGTCTTGGGAAAAGTTCGGGAGAAACGACCTCGCAGTAGGATCCTCCTTCACCACGACAACGCCTCGTCGCACACCGTCAAGCAAACAATCGACTACTTGGCGACATCAGACGTGGAATTACTGGGTCATATAGCCCCGACCCCGCACCTTACGATTTTTATTTATTTCCGAAAATAAAAGAAAGACTTCGAGGAAAACGTTTTATGGACGCCGAGGAAGCAGTGGCTGCATTTCAAATTGCCGTCGAAGAGACCCCTAAGGACGAGTGGGCAAAGTGCTTTTCTCAGTGGCTCTATCGGATGCAGCGATGTATTGATGTAAATGGACACTATTTTGAAAAGATATAATAAAAGTAATAACTTGCTAGTTTGTTCAGTTTTTGATTTTCTAAGAACTTTCTGTGTAACCCTCGTAGGTAAGCATTTGTATATAATATTTTCTGTATATTTTATAGGAAATCTTCTTATATATCTTTTAAGGTGACTAAACATTTCTGTAAAAGTCGAAGACACAGTTGTTTTTTAAATATGAGACTATAGTCTGTTTTTCTTAATTTCGCTGGTAGTTGTTATAAAAGAATCTAACCTTAACAACCTTTTAACAATAATTTCACCACTACACGCTGTCATCATATGGGGAGAGTTCAAGTGTGCTAAGCTATATTTTTATTTTTGGCAAAGAAACGGGTGTTCCTTTCCGACCGACCTTTGTTTCATCGACCGTCTAATAATTTAATCAATAATATTTCATTTAGTAATAAGAATCGGCCATAACATGACTAATTAGCACTTCGTCCAGAAACAAAGGGACTACGTGACATAATGACATACCTAACAGTTGCGTCACCCGCGACCCGATAACCGCAACGTTGTCGATTTTTGTGGCGGTAAGGAAGCGACCGCACTGGCCGCAACCGCCGCGGTGGGCCCGCAACGCGAATCGAACTGTACACTTATTGCTCTTGAACTTCAGTGATCGCATCACGTGGACCTTTAACTGTGTTGGTGCTGAATGTGTTCCTGCGTGTAAGTTTTTCAATGAATTACCGTTTGAGATTGATCTGAGGGGTAGTTGCGTAACACACTCATAATAGGAATTGCTTTTATTTTGACAGTTCAACAACATTCATTACGTTATTTACCTTGTTGAGCAGACACGTTTTTCGAACATATGAAGCAATGGATTATCAATATCCTTCAAAACTATTCAGATTGTGATTGATAGTTGCAATGAGGGTTTTCGTGAAAATTTACGACACCAGTTGTCACCACTGTGACAAGAGGTCTTCCAATATAAAATATATGATGACGTTCATCATTCGATTCATTCATTCGTTCATCATTCAGTCATGACTAAAGAAAATATAGACTCTTTGACAGATGCCTGGACCTGACGTGTCAGTGCTGCCACCTAGCGAACGTCATTTCAGAAAACCCTCAATAGGGTGCGGTTTTGCTAAAGCACTACTTCAATTAAAAACTCTAAGCCAATAACCTTTTCGATAATCTTCTTCGTGTCGCTGGCACGACAGTACCTAATTGAAATTTCATCATCATCATTTCAGGCGAAAGACGTCCACTGCAGGACATAGGCCTCAGCACCTCCACTTCGACCGGTTCTGTGCTTCTCGTATACAACGGATTCCTGCGGCTTTCACAAGGTCGTCGGACCACCTTGTGGGAGGCTTTCCAAAATTTGGTTGGAACAAACTTTGCCACTTCCACGTCGTGATCGGTGACAGCGCCGAGGTCACTTTGTCTGCATGTTCTGGGGCACAGAGAGCAGGATAGGAGGTGGAGCATAGTTTGTGACTGTTCACGCACACAAGGTGTGAATGTTGGTCTGCGCCAGGGGACGCGCGGAGGGCGCGGCGCGGCGCGGGACTACACCGCGACAGCAGGCTGGCCGCCACGCCGCCGCACGGCACTCCATTACCGAACACGGTCGAAGACGCCCGCGCATATTTTACTTGTAGTCCAAGTTCTTCCAACATTGTATTGTCCTTGAATCATATTATACCTAAGTGTTTACAGTCCACTTTAGTTTCATTTGACGAACCTTTAATTAGGTCCTTAACAGTGACACAGCTCCACATCCACACCCTGCTGCCATGATGATGGTGAATGAAATGAGCTTTATGATGACATGCGCCAAGTAAACATCTTTCTTTCTTTAAGCTCGACCCTAAAACCGGCTCATTAAAGGCCTCCCCCAAATCCTTCCAGGAACTCTTTTCCCGCGCCATATCAAACCAGCCCCGCGGTACGCGTCCAGGTCATCTCGCCATTTCTTTCTGGGCCGGCCTCGGCGGCGCCGTCCATCTTCAGACACCCATTGTGTGGAGATTCTTTTTGTTACTTAATAAAAAAATATAATTTAGTTTTTTTTTTAAATTTTGACTGTGTTTAGGTTATATTGTGATCTTCCTTTACGTAGCAATAAATACTTTCTCTTTCTTTCTTTCATTCATGTATACATATAGTCCAATACTGATGACTATATTACCAATTCTACATTTCCATCAACCCCTTGACCTATAACCTTGTAACTGCATTGTGGAGTATTGCGGTAACAAAGAGTGGTGACCGCAGCAGCCGCGGTGCCGTACCGCGAATCAATTAGCTGGTCGCGTACCGCAACGGTACCGAGTAGTGCCGAGTGATGCCGAGTGATACCGAATCGAGAGACTGCAAACCAAAATAATAAAACAAAAATCCCACCTGCATTCCCCAAAATGGAAGAGGTGTATCTATAGAACCACATTTCGATAGTCAGCCGCCACTCCGTGTTCAGGCGAGCCTATATATTGTCATCATACATAACTATAATTTATAGCCTAAATTTTACAACTTCTGGGACACAGGCCTTCTCTCTGTAAGAGGGAGTGGGCCATAATCCACCACGCAGGCCCAGTGCGGGTTGGTGGATGTAGTATATCTTCGAATTTTTGGTTCCAGGACATGCCGGATTCCTCACGATGTTTTCTTTCACTGTTTTGAGAACGGTGGCGATGAAATAGTTAACACAAAGTGCCAGCTTGGGATCGAATCCGCGACCTACAACTCGTAAGTCGTATGTGTATGTTCATTATTTAGTATTTTTTACAACCAATAGCATTTTTTTACCTAACATAAATACTTTTCGTAGGCTGACCTATTTTACGTTTATGCGCTCTCCTGTAAAATTTCTAGGTTTTGAAATGGGGCAGCCGAGCGGTATCGCCATTATAATTCAACTAATAACTTATGCATCGTTCAAACTATTAAAACAACAAACACATTACGATTATTTAATTAACAATAAAATAACACTACTCATAATGATTACTTCTTTATTTTACGTGCGACACAATCACGTATCTACATTTTAGAAACTTAACTATTACATTCTTAAAATCAAATCAAATCATTTATTTGCAACGAATGTAGGTACAGACGCCAGCACGTCAAGCTACTACAATCTTTAACAGGAAACGTGCCCAAAAGACTGGCAGCATTGCCACGTTGTATGGCAATGCTGATTCTTTGGTCCAAAAATAAGCCAGCCCTCTGGTCACGTGAAGAGTCGACCAATCGCTTGGCGATGTCTCGAAATACCAAGTGGGCACTCACATTATATAATAATAATAACAATCATTTTATTATCAGGCAACTAAGGCCCATAGACTACTCTACATACTACACTATATACTTAGATACTACTTAACAAACTTATCTTAGACACTATACTTGGGTAATATAAGATTAAGTAAATAATATATCATAAATAACGATCATTATGATTGTTTCATTGTAAGAAAAAAAAAGAGGCCCTTTCTACACACACGTTTTTCTTGCTTTGAAAAACTACGGTTTAATTGCCGTGTGTAGGCACGGTCGTCAGTGTTGTATGGATCACTAAGGAAGCTTGTTTACAGACACGTTTTTGAAGTGAGAACTTCTTTAGGCGCGTTGGGTATTTTTAGAGATGGGAAATAACCATTGAACTCGCGACACTGTTGCCGTAACCAACACCTCTGTTTTAAGTTTTGGCCATTATAAAGACATCAACGCGCGGTACATTTTCTTTGGGAAGAATGAACTTCAAACATATTTATAATATTACTATGCCATTTCAAGTTTTCACTTGTGTCGGCACTCCTGGAGTGCCACTGTTTTTTTTAAACCGCCCTATTTACCTATACACAGTACCTTAAAGAAACCGTGCCGTGTACAAACGGCCTCATGATCTTAATTAATGTATAAAATCACGGAAACCTCTGGTGTAAGATTACAGGTGCCGCTGTTGAATTCCTACATTTTATAAAGACTGTGTATATAATTAAACCAACAATAACAACAATTACAATATTAGTAACTGTTGCATAAAAGCTTCCAAATTTCACAATGTGTGGCAGAATTTCGGCTTGTTCCATATGCATTTCCATTTGATCTAGTTTACCGGACGCCGATTTTAAGGATTCTAAGTTAACGTCGTTTAATGTAATCGGAGTAAGCATACGAGCACTACTATTGTCCAATTTAAATTTGCAACAATCATCTTCAATAATATTAAAATCAATGTTTATCTGGCTTGGCAAAGTTGTCTTATAAGTCACAGACGGTTTAAACTGCAACGTTTGGAAATATGCAATACAATCATTTTTCAGTGTTAAAATTCCAGTACCATTAATCGTGTAATCTGTCATTTGATTATTTTCCGCACATTTAACACTTAATCTGTTAGGTTTAGATTGAATGTAAATATATCTTCCATCATTTAGTTTTTGCCATAAGTTAATATTGCCATAAATTACTCTTGAGTCACACATTTCAGGAAGTGAATTAGTTACTTCAGTTAAAAGTTCAGTTTCACAAGAAGGATTTTTGTTTACAGATAAAATAGAAGGTAAAGGACAGATACTATACTCGCTATTAACATCCTGACAATCACTAACACTATCTAATAACGCGTAACTTATTTTATCGTCCGTTACAGCCATATATAACTTCGTGGGTTGAATAAGAACATACGTTTCCAAATTATTCTCTACTTGTGGTGTAGGCAACGGTAAATTCTTGTAGATGTTATACTTAGCAGAACTAATGAGAGGAATTTGTATAACAAATACTAATTTATTATTATAAATATATGAAGTCAGCTTAGAAATGTCCATAATAATATGTATGTTCTCTAAAGACAGCGGACTGACGGGAAGTCTTAAATCTCCAAAATTTATTGGATATTTTAATAGTTCTTGATATAAATTAGTGGGAGTTAAAACATAGGGATGTAAAACATTCGTTTTTGAAAACAAAATAGAATTTAATACTGTGTCTAAAATATTAGAAATGGACAACAACGAACTTTCGATCAAGTTAAAAATGGAATCAATTCTTGCCGCATTTTTTACGTTATCAATATCTTTAGTATTGTCTATTAACATTTTATTAAGTTTTTCTAATTGTTCATTAATTTTTTTTTCGTTATCGTTTAATTTAGTAATAGAATCGTTAAAGGCATTGATAGTGGATCGAACAACTTGGATGTTGTCCTTCATATAGGTACGTATTTCTTCTTCGTTCTGACGGACAGCATCAAAGGCTTCGTCGTACTTTTTGGCATCGTCGTCGTCTAATGTGCCAAATAAAAAATGAAGGCCTTTTCCGATAGCATTAACTAGACCTCTTTTGGTTCGTTTGGTTTGTTTGCTTGGCTCGTTTGCCGAAACAAGATGAGATAGGGAATTATATTTAAGATTATTAGCGCTTATTAAAATTTCTAAAGGATTAACCGTATCATTACAGTCTATGTGTAATGAAGGGGTATCCTGAAATTTGTTACAAGTCACAGAAATATCTGTAAGGGATTTTTCAATTTTATCTAAATAAGGCTTAATAGGTATAAATTCTATATGAGTGATGACATTCCAGTAGTCATTGTAAAAATAAGCAACCAAAGTCGGGTCAAAATATATACCCGGACTATGTACGATAGGTTCAATAGGTTCAGAGAAGCTGGATTTGAAGCACAACATAATGAAGAACGCACTCAAGAACATTTTGGAAACTTTACCCATACTGCTGGAGCAACACGTGGCTGGCAACTGGTAGTGCAGGGCTGTTGTCTGTCTTCGGGTAACCGGCGATTCAGTAACTCGTCGAGTGCACCTTGAGGTCTCGTTGCGTTGTTGAAGACTTGTCAGGTAGTTTACGTGAGGTGTTGATGATGATAGCACGTCGACTGTCCGAAGATAAAGATAATGATGAAAGGTTCTCGTCTGATGATATCGATATGATGATGCTGGAAGCTGATGCTGGCTCACTCTTGCAACTAGAGGCTGGACACACGTTGTAACAGCAGGAGTGTTCAGGTGGTGATGCGAGCGCACGTTCATCAACCAAGACTTTTTGTCGCTCTCAAATGCAGCAGGAATTTTGCAAAGATCCACTTCAGCCACCAAAGTTGTAAGTTTGGCGTCCTGAGGGTCTATAAAACACTTTGTGTGCTACTTACTGCGCACAAAATATTCACAATGGCAATTTGTAGTTATTCGATCAAAATTCGAGAAAAGACTGCCTCACTTAGAAATATGTGCAAGTATATATATAGCTCATTCTTACATGAGTTGACTTAGTTATTATTGTGATTGCGTATTATTTAATTAATTAATTAAATAATGCATAAATTGTGGTTAACCAATATTTGCTGCTTTTGATGTTCTGAGCCTGACGCATTTGTTATTAAATCTATGAATAAGAATAGGTACTCAATATTGTTTGCCAGAATATTTGGTATTTTATTATTATTATTTTTTATTGAAAGGAAGAGCAAACAGTTACATTATACATACAGGATGTCCCCCAGAAGTCGAAGTTAAGCCGGAATCGTAATAGGCCATGTATAATAGTTATCAGAAAAACATATTTATATACGTGATTTAAAAACTATTTCTCTATTTAAATGTCGATTAAAAGAGTATTACCTTTCCTTTATACTGTGAGTATATATATATGTTTATATATTTTAGCATTATGTATTTATTTAAGTATACTTATGTTAATTTTTTTGCAATATATGTGTAGGTTTATTTAATATTCTAGTTTTAGACTTCACACATTCATATTTTTCTCTTCTTGTTCTCACACACTATTGTCTACATTTCTTTATTACTTCTCCTTTCGCAGGTCTGCTGGAAGAAATTTCTTAAGAAATAAGCAGTACCTTTGTACTCAAATAATAATGATTATATTTTTTTTACTGTGTGTACATAAATGATAAAATAAATAAATAATAATAAACTAACGTACCAATAGAAAAACTTCATAGGTAAGAAATAAGAATAAATTTAAAATCGTTTTTATGGGTATTCGACCTCAGTTTCACTAACTAATCTGCCCTGTATTTAGATCATCTACATTATTTTTAAGTCTCTTTTAGGAGGAAGTTAGTTAGTAGGCAGTAAGTATATATGCACATTTTTATTTTATCCTCCACTGTTGGCGTCATCTCCACTGTTGTTGTTGTTTACATTTCTATGTATTTTATTATGCCTATCAGTTTTCCTTTTATAAAAATATAAAGATATAGCGGTTCCTACTAAATAACTTTACCTATTATAAGAAACATTTCCTTATTTATCTAGGTTTCCAACATACTAATCAATCTCCTAGCCTTTTCCAAACTATGTTGGAGTCGGCTTCCAGTCTAACCGGATGCAGCTGAATACCAGTATTTTACATGGAGCGACTGCCTATCGGACCTCCAAAAGTCAGTTACTGGGGAACACAATACCCTACCTTAGGACTGCAGTTGTCAGACATTTGGGCTTCTGACTACCCGTAACAACTATCAAAGATCTACGAATGACAGAATAACGTGGGGTTTTTGCACCTGAACCTATGTTGTGGATTCTGAAGGAGTCAATATGACTAATCCTTAAACTCATTATATAAGTTGTTGGGGTTATCCCCTGATTGTACCCGGCTAATTCAGGCTGCTACGGGATATTCCCCTTTAGAAAAACTCGATTGTACCTTTCCTGATGATGGAGCCGAGGATGCTACACTCAGAATTCGATTTTGCCACCACGTTTCGGAGCCGAAACGTGGACACTCACGATACGGCTGGTCCTTAAATACAAGGTCGCTCAGCGAGCTATGGAACGTGCTATGCTTTGAGTCTCTCTGAGAATCCGCAACGAGGTGATCCGGCAGAGAACCAAAGTTGTAAACATAGCTCACAGAATAAGCAAGCTGAAGTGGCAATGGGCCGGCCATATTAGCCGTAGAACCTATGACCCTTGGGGTAGACGTGTTCATGAGTGGAGACCGCGAATCGGTAAACGTAAGGTGGGACGCCCTCAGGCTAGGTGGAGCGACGATCTTTGCAGGATGGCTGGTAGCAGCTGGATGAGAGTTGCCGAAAGTCGAGTTGAATGGCGTGCAATAGAAGAGGCCTATGTCCAGCAGTAGACTGCTATAGGCTGATGATGATGACCACTCTTCAACAACGACGTCGTGAGGAACATGTAGCTTTCATATCTATACTAAAATAATAAAGCTAAGGAGTTTTTTTGCTTTTGTTTTTTTGAATGCGCTAATCCCTAGAACCACCAGTCGGATCTGATTTCTTCTAAATTCTTGAGGAAGGTTTATGGGCTATTTACCATCACGCTACGACCCTTTGGAGCCGAGTAATAAAAAGTCTGAAAGAACGCTGTGCCAAAACGAAGTATTACCGCGGGCTGGCCATGTGACTCGGTGAGTCGGAGGCCGAAATTTCACGCGGACGACGGCGACGTCGCGGGTAGAAGCTAGTTCATAATATGTGTACTCATAAGTGTCTAAACACACTATGCCGAAGGTATGCGATCGAAGTTCGGCATGATTACGCCTGCAAATACGATAGCATGTTTATTTTATTGGTCTGTACATTATTATACTTACTAACCCCTATGCGCTAAGAGTTTCAGGTTTGGCTGTTAAGTGAGGTACTGGGTTCCATCCCCGTATACGAAACAGTGTTTTTGGGTTTATCCTAAAACACACACACACACACACATAATGACTTATAGGTAACATAACTGGCGGAATATGGGTTTACTATAGCACCTCTGCCTATACCTTCCGTAGATCTAGCCGTGATACCGTGACAAAATACTGTTGAAAGAAAGACTGTTGCAGAAGAGATAGATTCGTGAATCATCAGCCGTTTCCCCTTTTCACACGGGTGGCGGTTCGATGATCCTCAAATGCAAATTGAAGATTCTCTAGCTGGGTAACAGGTTGTGCAAACATAATTTTACCTTTTTCTGTATGTCACCAAAGTATTTCCTCGAGATTGATGCTCAGACTTCCGGAAAGACATCATAGCGTATCTACAGACGGAGGAGGGTATCTCGTGGTTTTCCAAACAAAAAAATAACCGCAGATACCCAATTTATGTTTAAAAAAAAACCTGTTCAGACCAAATTTTTACGCCGCATTCCGTCATATCTACTCATAACATGCGTCACATTGTTTAACGTTTGTTCCGTAACGTAACCTATGACAACACAAAAAGTATTGGTGAAAGTGGTATTAATATTTGAGTTTTTTCCTTATTTTCATACCTACCGATCTAGGTCAAGTTAACATCACAAGGTTGCGGCGCTAAAGTAGATTTAGAACTCCCATGTTCTTGTCAAAAATTGTAGGTATACCTACCTAATCTGTCATCTTGGCTTGACCACTGCCTAGAACCTGGGAAAAGGAAAAGAAAGAAAAGTAAAGAAAGAAAAGAACAAAGAAAAGAAAAAAGAAGTACCTAAAGTAAGTAAGTGAAGTATATAGAAATAAATAAAGGGCTAGGTAGATTGGTACCTTCACTATGATGACAATAGCTGTAACGGGGATTTTATATGTCTCCTATATACATGAAGATTTCCACCAGATTTCAACTTAACCATTACATAGCTCGTGTCGACTGCTTCTACGCTACGATGCGAAAAAGATGCGAATCCCTTATGCGCCGGGTGCGGGCCAGCCCCAACATTATATTGCGGTGTATCGCGAGCAGACTGGACCACTTGTACGTGAATCGCTGCTGCAAACTTTCCACATCGGCGCGGCGTTGATCTTGTAGCGGGGATTCGCATGAACTATATTGCAGAGTTAAGTGTAGGTTAAGTTTACTAACGTGGTTGTTAAGAAATATTCTTACTAATATATTAAAAAATTGTGTCCTTTGTTACTTGTTATTAAATATAAATACAATGCAAGCATGTCTACTACATTCTATTAGTTAATATTGAAATACTACTGCTGAACAAAATTGTTACGATTAGGGTGAAAATCATACTTGGGTCAAATTAATGGCAATAATTGATTAGTAAAGAAGAGAGAAGAGGTAGAGGTGAGTGGTGAGGTGAGTTAGTTTAGGTAAGATTTGTATAAATAAATAAATAAATAAATTAAGCGTTTCATTTGGTTATAGTTGATTTTCTATAAATAAGATAAAAGACAAAATAATATGATAGTTGACGATGTTTTTATTTTATTGTAGGTATTTTTTTTTTCGAGGGAGTCCGCGCAAATCTTTATTTCACCCAAATGTCCGGGGTTTTTGAAGTTTTTATCCTGGATCCATAATTTAGGTGATGGCAGCCCTAGGTGAGTCTAATAGACGTCATTCCAATAGACAACTATGCAGCAAACGACAATAGTCTGTGGGTCTAACAAGCCTGATTGTTTGTCAGCAAGAGGTCTATTCAAATTTACGTTTCAAATGTATATTGTTATTTCAAGTTAAACAAATATCAACTCTATTTCAATGGTGATTAAATTGTTTTCAGAGTGACAAGAATGATTTAAAAAGTCTTAAAAATGTTTGAAGTTGTAGCGTAAACTGAACTTTATAGTGTTGGAATTAAAGTTATTTTTCCAATAACTTATATTTGTTTACATGTTTGGCAAGTTAATCGCGAACGCATTTTAGGTCGGCGTTTACGTACGATGTACGTAGGTTAGGTATATTGTGTGGTCTTCTCAGGGTTAACAGAAACTGCGGGGTAATTGTATAACACACATAGGTAAAATGACAATTGATCGTATTGTTTTTTAATTTTGACAGTTCAGCCGCGTATATTGCGTTATTTACGTTGTAAAGCAGACGAATTTATTGAACCTATGAAGCAATGGATTAGAAATATGCTATTTAAAAACTCTCGGATTGTGATTGAAACTGTTTTACGTAATTAGGGTGCTGGAATAACTGGAATTATGTTGTAATATTTTTATGCGTAGGTATGCGTATCTCTACATACCGAAAGTTAGAGGGGTTTTATTTATAAACGTATACGTAAATGTGTGGATACGTAACCGCACATTTTTAACGTTAGCGTCTCTTAATGTAAAGCAACGTTTATAAATAAACCCTTTTATGTTAATGGTTAGTCAGTTTGATAACCGGAATACATTATCATGTTTGTTTCAAAAAATATTCCTACTACTTGCTAATTAGAAATGTGGCTGAAACCTTTTATTTACTTCCATTAAATATAATAATTCTGAGTAAGTAATCAATGCCATATTTGGTCGCACAAGTTGTTATTGTGTTATGGATGGTAGGCATTATTAAAGTAAATATTTATCCAACATTGACAATGAATCGTTGGCAGTCACTCAATGCTTTGTGAATCATTAGTGTTTTTTCTTTAATGAGTAAAAATGAGTCAACTCATTTAAAACAATAATATTATTACTGTAAATACTTTCCTGCTTTGTATCTAGGGATATTTTGTTGAAAATTATATGTATGGGGTACTCAATGAATTATAGTTCGTCATGTGGTTTTTAATTACCCCGATAAATCTAGAACGACAAAACTCTAAGTGTTTGGCCAGACTGCAAACGCGAATGCGGGGCGGGCGCGGCGCGGTGAACTCAAACATAAGAACTCCTTTGAGTGTCCATAGTAGGGATGTTACAGAGCTTCGGTTCCGATTCCGAAAAGTCGGAACTTCCGATTAATTTTACACCTCCGATTCCGATTTCGGTTCCGATAATAATTTTGAATCGGAGTTAGACCGAAGTTCGAAACGCAGCGATACACGTGACTAGAGCGCCTACAAAAAAGTTTTAACTTGTCACCAGGGTAATGTTTGTTTATTTTATACACGCTCGCGCTCACAGTCTCAGTTTATTGTTTTGTTTGTGGATGTTAGAAGAAATAGAAGAAAGATGTTTTAAGGGGAGGCCCCTTAACACATCTTTCTTCTACTCCGCCCCGGTTCCGGTTCCGATTCCGGTTCCGATTCCAGTTCCGATTCCGGTTCCTATTCCGATCAATCAAATTTAAAACCTCCAATTCCGGTTCCGGTTCCGGTAAAACGACATCCGTAACATCTCTAGTCCATAGTGGGCACGCGGGCGCGGTAAGCGGCGCGGGCTGCTTGGCGCGGGGAGCTGGCGGGCAACTCACGTCATAGCTCGTTCATACAAGTGGCCGCAGTGATGACCGGGGACCGGGGTTCTCAAACTAGTTTGAGCTTTTTTCTAGTAAAAATAAGTATTCTTCATCCATATTATATTTTGACTTACACTGGACACGACAATACTCAGAACGAAGCCGCGCTCGACTGCAGACAGGCAGATCGCGCGCGTTCCCGCACCCGCTCCGCTCCCCGCCCCGCGCTGCCAGTCTGGCCAAGCACTAACTAATGGCGACAGTGTGGTTAAATGATTTCTTTAATTAAATAATTATTTATTAAACAAATCTGATATCGTCTGTTACGAAGTGCGAGTAAAATCCTTTGTTTGGTTTTTCAATTACAGTAATTCAATTTCATAATTGAAAACCACAGTTGGTGGTTTCTTTGTTACTTCTGCATGACGTAGGCACCTACTCACACAATTCATGACATTCAATGGTGAAAAGTTGTCAACAGACAGGAAAACTGAAATGCAGAGAAAGATAACGTGGGTGACGTGGGCCTCTGCTTGTAACTAGGTATGAACCTTATTTATTTATTTTACTATATATGTACACCTACACACACATATAAACAGACACGAAATAAATCAGATCAGAAAAATAGGTACAAAGGTGATGCTTATTTCATAAGAAATCTCTACCTCTCTCTCTCTCTCTCTACCTTCCTTAGTTTCCACAGCGAGCACTAAGGAAATCTCGTCACTACTCATCAGTCATCAAGTAGGTATGTAAGTAGGTAGTTGTTATAATTATTAAATTAGCCCCAATGTCCCACTGCTGAGCTAAGGCCTCCCCCAAATCCTTCCAAGCACCCTTTTCAAGAGCCACCTCTTCCAACCCTTGCGGTACGCGTCTAGATCGTTTCGCCACCTCTTCCTGGGCCGGCTTCAACGTCGTCTATCCTCAGGCACCCACCGTGTTAAGACTGTTGCCCAGCGGTCACTGCAGTGCAGGCGGCTGACGTGACCCGCCCAATTGGTCAACAGTTACTTGAATTAAATGTTTCGGCGGAATTTCCGAACTGATTTTTATAGAATGACAGGTCGCTTGGTAATATACCAATAATTTGTTCTAATAAACGTATTATATCAGATGAATAGTTACACACCGATTTCTCTCTTTCAGTTCACCGATTTCACTTTCGAAAGAAGAAGATAAAGCGTTGTGTAACTATACAGACGCTATACAACGTTTATTAGGAAGGGGGTTGGAGTAGACCGTATTCTCATCTCGGGAAAATCAAAACATTGTCTGTCCGCGCCAAATAAAACTACATACTTACAAACGGGGTGAATAGAGATCCAGGGGTGAATTGGGACGAAAAAAATGGATTTTAACATTAAAATAATACCATAATAATAATATGTTGACAACAAACTGTTGTTGTCAACAACGTTCTGATTCATCCCTGTATCCCTGTTCACCCCGTTTGACGGTATTATTAAGAAAGTTCAATTCAATTAAATTATAGTTGCTTCTCTATGAAAGAAGAGGCGTTTAGATATCCTACATAAAATTATAAGTTCGACGATATAAAAAATCTTCAAAGAACCCAAACTAAATAACACAAAAAGCACAATAATCGCCCTTTTGTATTGTCCTTATGCAAAAATGTTGTGCACCCCGTCCCCTGTTATTAGGGAGCCGTCTTGCAACGCCCATTGGGCAGTTAATCGGTTTAAGTTGTTAATGAACTCGGACGAGACTAATCTCATTGACGGAAAAACAATGCAGCGGGAAGCTGTAATGAACTCTGATTTATGAAATATTATGTTTGTGATGTGCTTAGGGATGCCGTTTGTGTAAGATTACGGATTTTGGTAGCCCTATTTTTGTTTATAAACTCATGTTTGTTGTTTGAGGATTTTGTTTTATTTGTTAAGGATTGTGCAGTTTGTCTGATTGACTCCACGATGTGTGTACCGGATATTAGTAAATAGTTAGTTTTGCTAAGTCCGATTGAATAGGAGGCGTACCAGACACAACACAGAAATTATTACAAAAATAATAAAAAATAGAATAGAATTTGTTCTATCTCAAAACTAAAACGATAAATGATTTTATTTTTGTAAGTAGGTTTGTATAAACACTTTAACACGTCAATCATGTTTTTTTTTAAACTAGATGAGGTCGGCGTTTCCTATCTGACTACTCTGAGAAGAAAGGCCGAAACAAACTCAAAGGTCACAGTCTCTTTTAAAGTCCAGACATAATCTTGGTCAGGTTACCTATATGAAGACAATGTAGATCGATGTCTGAGATGATCTTTTGAGCAACGAACCACACAGAATCACAGATTGAGAGGACCTGTCCAGTCAGTGCAAGCATTTGTCAGAAATCATGTTAATCATGTTAATGGATCCGAGAAACGACCTTAGAAATCCTAGAACAACAGAACCTCTTATGGTCTGGTTGAAAATTACTAAGTAGATGCGAAAAGTAGAGTATTCTCCTCGGGGATAAAGGTGTCTTCGTCTTGGGCGAGCTTGGATCCCTCATTGCACTCAGGATTCTAGTCTAACTAACTCAGAGCTCCCTCGCTACTCTCTGAAGCCCTAGAATCCTTCGTTGCGTTCAGGATTCAAAATAACGCCCGCGATATTTAGACACTGCTTTATCCTCTCTACTATTTACAGATGAAAAACTACCTACAGCTTTTTACGAGCAACTATTTTATCAAAGACAATAACGATTAAGCGTAGACGGTGAAAACACTTATGTTTCGGCATTACCGAGATAAAAGGAAAGAAACGATTGGAAAAGAGGGTTTTTTTTTTAAAGAGGGTTCGTGCCATCCCCAATACTGAGATGAGAATTTTATTAAAGAGAGTGTGCAACGCCATCTATTGTGCCTATTATAAATGACTAAGTCAATTTGACTAAAACGCCATCTATGGACAAGTTTCAATATTATGTTGCATGGTGGTTCGCCAAGGTACTTCTTTTTATAAGTTTCGCCGTGAAAAGCTAGATGTCAGCACTAAAGTTGTTTACAATTAAAATTACAGATGGCGCTAGGAAACAGTTTCGTGGGAAAAGTTTTGAACTGACTAGGAAACTATAATTTTATTAGTCTCTCTACTTGAAACTTTTTAACCGATGAGAAAATGATGCTCAAGTTGACTAGTTTTTTTATAAGCTGAAATTGTTTGGAGTAATCGTTGGGGGTCAAGCAATAGTACATTAGTGCAGCAGCCAGCAAAAGAGGCATTCACGGACGAACGTGAAAATGTAAGTTCATCAATGCCTAGTTGTGGCCAAGGTTTGTATAGTATTTTTCTCAAATAATGCGCGGACATTAAAACAAAGTAGTACCTACCTAGGCAGAACTTTTTATTTCAAACTATTTTTCTTTCGATTTTGGCGGTACCAAGTTTTCTATTACGGCTCTTGCCGCCTCTTGAATTTCAGGTGGCGTTACAGTAAGTTCATCAGTTCAACACACTCATTGTCTTCACTTGAACTAATTTTGTCAAATACAATTAGGTACTTAATTACCTAACGAACAACAATAATTTTTCCCGCGTTAAAGTGTTCGTTTGTTTCTTTTTTCAATTAACAGCTTTCTATTTGCAAGCCAGTTCGAAATTTTAATAAAAGCTTTGATAAGTGACCTCCTTGGTTGCCATGTTTCGGATTAAAAGATCGTTCCATTTTTAAATTACACGACAGATATGAGTTTAATATTGTAATAATTATATTTGACCGCTAAACCACGATAGATATGGATTTTCTTACAACTTTTGTCGGCCGCTGCTTGCATGTATTTATTTGGCCAGTACCTACCGGCCAGTACAGCAATTTCGATTTATCTCGAAGAAGGTTGTCAAAATAATGTTCAAACCAAGCATGTTTGAGAAAAATAGAATTACCTTACTACCTACTTTTTATCCAAAGATTCAGGCCGACTTATACGGAGGAAAAATAATGACAATGCTACAATTAATGTATTTGGGAACATTAATTCTGTAGATTTTAATTTCACAAAAGCTGAGACAAGATTTTTTTTTAAATACGATGAAGGAATAGTATGTTTAATATAATACCTATATAGTTTGCAAATTGTTTAGTTTAGTTTGTTAGTTTTTGCACATCTAAGCTTCTACTGGGTACATCATTAGGTAGGTACTTATAATAAGTATCATTTTACTTATAATTCCTATAATAGTAAACGATCAGGTTATGCTATGCTTGCCGAGTTTAGTCCGTGGATGGGTGACTATCTTTACATACCAAGACCCCTCCGTGCCTCGGAAAACACGTTAAGCCGTTGGTCCTGGCTGTTATTCGTGGATGTGACAGTCGTGGGTCGTCAGAAGCCCGAAAGTCTGACAATCAGTCTTACCAAGGGGTTTCGTATTACCTAGTAACTGGGTTATGGAGGTCAGATAGGCAGTCGCTCTATGTAAAGTACTGGTACTCAGCTGCATCCGGTTAGACTGGAAGCTGACCCCAACGTAGTTGGGAAAAGGCTAGGTAGATGATGAGTTTGTATTTAAGTTCATCTTTTTTGCCAATGAGAAATCCCATCGGGTTCAAGACTTGTCGTAAATAAATGGCTGGAAATAACCTCCGCGCATTGAGTACCTACTTACCTTGGTATAGGTTTTTAAATTACCGTAAGGTGATCTGTCTCTTCGTTCCTCTGTATGACAAGATGAGACAGTATAGCATACTCAGTCTATAATTTTCCCACTGCTGGGAAACAGGCTTTCTCTCTATAAGAGGGAGTAGGCCATAATCCACCATCTGTTGGTGGATGTCACGTCTTGGAATTTTTGGTTCTAGGACATGCGGGTTTTCTCACGACATTTTCCTTCACCGTTTTGAGAGCAGTTGTGATGAAATTAAACACACAAAGTACAGTGCCTGCCAGGGTTTGAACTCACCATGAAGTTGTAAACTCATAAGTCGGGGCTGGCCGATTGAGACGGTATGGCTGAGATTATTCTATCATTATTGCTGCCTGTATTGCAATTAAAAAACTGAGAGTCACACCTGTGTAACGAAAGCAAAATAACATACCATACCCGCCTACATTTTCATCAAAAGGAATACCCATAAATACATAATAGGATTCTGTGTAAGTAAATATTTGGATAGTGGCTCTCATAACATTTGAAAGGGCATGCTTTTGGGCCCGGCGCGGTCACGCCCTCTGTCGACACAATAAGAAGGGCATCTTCTTCTTCTAAGGTCGGACCTTCACCAAAACTGCAAATTGTTATTTCCACACGATAAACTTTTCTAAAAGTTGTTCTTTAATGCTAAAATGAATGAAATCGTGTGTTACGTAAACTATTAATCTTGTCAATGGAAGGCAGATGTTGTAAAAAGTCATGTTTTATTTTGGATTTTACGATTAAATTCGGTGTCTTTTGTGATGTTTTCGATTTTTTTTTTCAAAGAAAACTGACGATTAAATCATCAACGTAGGCTTACTTAATAGCTGACTTTCTGTGATCTTTACTTATTTACTTAGCCATTAAGTTTGCAAGAGTTCGTTTTGTTTTTGATACTTAATTGATAGTATGGATTCGTTTATTGAATTCCTGTAAAAAAGCTGTTGCAAAGGGCTGTTTCTGATTGACCCACTCTTGGAACAGCTGCTATCCTTACGTGTCGACCAAACCTTCAACCACTCGTTTGGTGATGGTTTTAACAACACATTGTATGGTGAGCTGTCTCGTTAGTAGGCACGTCACAGATAGCTTAATTGACTACATGAAAATTAGGCTAATAGTCACATAAGTCAGATTAATAAGATGAATTTTAGATTTTAGTGTGCTATATTTTAGTTCGTAAATATTAATTATTATACACTGGCCTGCAAAACTAAGTACTTTTAAAATTTCAATTTTTTCTAAACTATAGAAATTAGAGATTTAAAATAAAAAAGGTTTTATAGCAAATTTTATCAGCTTTCTTTGAAACAAGTAAACTATCATTAGTAACATTTTTAACTTAAAAAAAAAAAAAAAAACAATAATAATAGTCATTTTTAGCTTAGTGTTAAAAAAACTCTATTAACATTTATACGTATCATACGAGTATTACATCATTTTTTTTTTCTTTTTCAAGTATGTTTTACATGTTATTTAATTTTTAATAACTGGTGTTGCCTCCTCGGGCTCTGACTGCAGCTTCGAGCCGGTTTGGTATACTGAACACGAGAACACTGTACACTGCCTCCACCGTACTGGACTCTTTGTGAGAAGCAGTCTTGAAGGTATCGCTCACCAGGCCGCCTGTAGACACTTCGCCTTCCACTAGAAGTGTAAAGTGAGAATCGAGACTCGTCTGTGAACAAAATTCTTGACCACTCTTCTTCATCCCACTGTATGTGTTCACAGGCGTATCGCAGTCTCGCTACTCGATGCTCTCTCTCGAGTTTGGAACCACTCGCTGGTCTTCGGGGTTTCAGATTTGCTTCAGCAAGTCTTCTTCTCACTGTACTGTCACTAATGTAGTCCCTTCAAGTCTGAAGAAGCTGTTGCTGGACTTCCAACTGCATTAAGGTCGCGATTTCTCAACACAGTGGAAACAATATAACGTTCTTCTCGGGCACTAGTACACCTGGGTCTGCCATTACAAGGTCTCCTCAGATGGTTTCCAGTCTCTTCGTACCTTCGCTTCACCTATGGAACGTTCGTAAAGTCACACCCACCATTCTTGCAGTACGACGCATACTGATGCCTATTTCCAGAAACTTAGCTTTTGTAAGAAGAAAAAATTTGAAAACAAAAACAGTAACAAAAAATGAATGGTAAAATTGTAATTCGAAAAGGATTATTTTTGTTTTTGTTTTTGTTTCTATTCAGCCATTTTTTAAAAGAAGGTTCTCGACTATGAAGTTTTTGTATACAAAATTAAACTCTTTTTTGAGTCCTTTTTATTGTTATTCCAATTTTAAAAGTGATGCATGCTAGTGTATGTTAAAAATATTTGGGTTGATGGCGGTGAGCAAAGTTACACTAATTATACTTTTCGCCAAATACTTTTTCTTTCAGTTCCTCACCCAAAGAATTCTGCGTCCAAGATTCGGTTTATCATCCCACACTCATTGTCCGCTATTCTATCATCACTTGCCATTTATTATCACTACATGAATGGCTTGTCGCATCGCGCCCAAACAAAGCTTTCTGAGGTATCACACCACCATTATAGCAAGACCTTTCGATTTCTATTACGAAGATCTCTTTTACTTCGGCAGTTCCAACGATGGGAAGAGAGCGGGAGGTCTTGTTAAGATGGTGAGTGTATTATAATGCGTTTAATGGCCTGTAATGAATGGCATAACATCCATAAAGCGACAATGCAGCCACTCGAATGTGCCTTTTTATAATAATAAGTGATTTATAGCCGATCACCGCGAAAACTGTGATTGTTTTGCACGTGTTTATAACGATACGCCTTCGGGACGAAAGTAAAGTGGCAGGAGATAATAGTGGCTGATATATTTATCTGTTGGATGTTGAATAGAGAGATGGTAGTGTGGCTTTGTATTGGAATGGATCAGTTGCAATGTGGGCCTTCGATTGAGATGTTACTATTTTTTTACGGTTCCGTACGACAAAAGGAAAAACGGAGCCCTTACAAGATCACTTCGTTGTCCGTCTGTCTGTCTGTCTGTCAAGACCCTTTTCCTTAGGAACGCGTGGAGTTATCAAGTTGAAATTAATATCAACTACTCAGGGCTGCAATCCTTTGCAGCAGTAAAAAAATCAAACTTCTAAGTCAACGCAATCAAAAGATACTGATAAGTGATAGCATTTATGTTCTGGAATCAAAATCCATAGGGTACTTCCCGTTGACCTAGAATCATGAAATTTGGCAAGAAGCAATTTCATGTAGCATAAAGTACAGGAAAAAACCGAAAACCACAAAAAAAATCCCGTGATAAAATATTTACATATCTACAAATCAGTAGGTACCTACGGAACCCTCGGTGCGCGAGTCCGACTCGCACTTGACTGTGGATTAGTCTTTAAAATCTTACCTTACCTTAACTTACCTTTTTCTTTCTTTCTTTCTTTCTTTAATTATAGTCTTGCGCTTAATCTTACCTTTCTATCTTCATCATCGTCATCCCCATTCCAGTCATTTCATCTTTTTCACACAATGTGTCCAACGTTTCTTTGGCTTCTCTCTCTTTTGCGGACTGGCTGCAGCCTGTTTGCTTTCTTGAAGCTAACCGACCCATTCTTTCAAATTCTCACA
The DNA here is from genome assembly GCA_927399505.1 of Luperina testacea. Taxonomy (NCBI): domain Eukaryota; kingdom Metazoa; phylum Arthropoda; class Insecta; order Lepidoptera; family Noctuidae; genus Luperina; species Luperina testacea. The sequence continues at coordinate 6,638,738 of OV656774.1, forward strand.
TACTAAATTTAGTTGAATTGAGATTAAAGTGAGCTGTCATTCCACATCGTGATGCGGCTTAACACTAAGTATTGACAGCTCAATTCAAGATCACTTTACCTAAGTTTTCACGGTGAGTATTTTACAGAATAGAGGAGTAGGTAGTAATGATCAACTTAAACATTTAAGGCTCCTTCAAACAGACGCGATACGCGATAAAATCGCGAGCAATACAAAGGCACCTCAAGTCGCGCGTCGCGCCTGTTTGCAGGAGCCTTTAACTTTACTAAAAACCTATGACCAATAGACGAATGCTACATACTTAATTATTCAAACATATGAACTAGGTCAATCATTTTTCATTTGGTTCGTCGAGGGAATTCATAGGGATAAAAATGTAGATGTACCGCGAAATAACGTTTTTGTTATTGAACCAAAAACCGGATTAAAACTATTTTTTAATAATAAAACACTCCTGCGTTCCACGCGTTTGTAGGTACTGTGAAGAGCTGATGAGCTCTTCTAATAAATCAAACAACGTTACGATTTCTTTACGTTTATTTTGACTGAACGTTTTCCCGTCTAAATTAGCACTGTTTTATTCTAAACAAAAAAAACTTAATCCATACTAATATTATAAATTCGAAAGTAACACTGTCTGTCTGTGTGTTACCTTTTCACACCTAAACCACTGAACTGATTTCGATAAAATTTGGCAGAGAGATAGATTGCATCCCGGGGAAGGACATAGGATAGTTTTTATCCCGATACTCCCACGGGATCGTCACTTATGCGGGTGAAACCGCGGGTTGCTGCTAGTATAACATAATTGTCACCTGCTAATGTGACCAGAGCTAATTTATTGCCAGCCTGGCACTACATAAAGTTGACTTTAACACAACAAACACAACCTTTACAGTACTGTAAAGATTGTCCGCTAAAGTCAACCTTATGTACTTACCGAATAAAATGTTATCCATATAAAATCTATACAAAAAATCTATCTTAACTAGATCCATTGAACCTCGTCAGCATACAAGTCTACTTCAAATAAAATCCATTCTTTTAGTCCCGGCTTACCTTAAGACGATTAGCAGAGCAAAACATTGCACCCTACGACATATGTATCTAGCAATAAAAAAACAGCAATAGAAAACTGCTCTTTTTAAGTCACCAGATAAAGATCCTGGCCAAACGGCCTCCACAAAGCGAGACAGATGTCCAAATTTTATCTCACTTCTAAAAAAGGTGCGGATAAAAAGTTTATATTCAAACTCCTACGCAACGTAGACAATGGAGGGTTAAATGTGACGTAAAATATACTGAAGGTATAATCCACTTATACTAGGTATTATAGGAGGCATGTCGCCTTAAAAAAAGCGCTTTTTTGCGCTGCAGCGGTACGTAATACGTATTGTGATTGATTTGTTAAAAGAGTGACGCTGCGGGGTTTCCGTTGTGGGCAAACAAGAGGTTGATGGGTGACGCTCTTGATTTTGATGGGGACGTAGTGCGTCCGATAGATGGCGTTAGGCGTAGTGGGACGGAAAGTTTTAGAGAGCTGTTCGCTTTTTAGGATTGACATTTTGCAAGTTCTTTTTTTGCTAGCGTAGGCTATGAAGTTTGTAGTTTTGAGGTAGTCTGCGAAATCATTAGGTGTCACCTAAAATGGTTTTGCCAATTACCTAAATCAGCAGCTTATGTTTTCAAGTGCAAGCCTTTCAGCCGAGCTACTTTTGTGCGTAAGATAGTAATGCCTTGAACCTTTATTATGAATAGGCAAGATAATTTTTAAACTTCCCTTAACTTTTAAAACTTGTTCAGAATGGTTACGTGCCAGCTCATTCATTACGACGTAGAGTAAGTCGTTTACACGATGATTTTCGACTTCCATAAATAATTATTTTCTTGCCACTCCTCTGTTTTGTTTACCTACCATTCCATCTGCCGAAGGTTGTGACAATCTCCTCCTTCGTTACGAAGCGTACTATATTAAAAACTATTTTGTTTAATAAATCCCAGATCAGATAAATTACGAAAATATTCTACCAACATATATGTTGGTAGAATATTTTCGTATATTCGTATATTAATAATCCCAGATCAGATAAATTACGAAAATATTCTACCAACATAAGTATATGTTGGTAGAATATTTTCGTAATTTATCTGATCTGGGATTTATTAAACGAAATAGTTTTTAATATAGTACGCTTCGTAACGAAGGAGGAGATTGTCACAACCTTCGGCAAATGGAATGGTAGGTAAACAAAACAGAGGAGTGGCAAGAAAATAATTATTTTTCGTCTATAATATCCATTCGTTTGTAGGTAACTCGAACATACTGTTAGGCGATAGAAGTCAGCAAAAATATATAGGTATGCTCATCTTCTATCATAGTTGCGGACATTTCCCTTCGTCTTTTGCAAGAAAAAAAAAAAAAACAAAACAAAAAACAGTAGAGAACATTTTCGAAAAATTGTGTTACAGCCACGGAACAGAAAAAACAGGTTACAGCCAAATTAGACCGATTTTAAATTTTTCATAGAAACAGAGATTTCCAGTTATATTTTTTAAAATAAGACATTTAGAAAATGTTCTCTACTAACTTATTAGACCTTTGTATCTTGCTTATGCGTATGAAGTTTCATTAAAATCGGTTCATTCATTTCGAAAAATAAGGGCTTGAAAGTTTGTATGAAATGCCGTACGGCGTAAACGCTCTTAAACACAGAGAAACAGAAGCCGGATTTTTATTTTTAAATCTCAGATCGATCGCACATATGAAGGTAAATTACAACCTACAAGTAATCCCTTCGTCTACTTTCATTAATTAGTAGGTACCCACGGTAATCCACGAGTCGGCACTGAATACAATGTTAGGTTATAGGTACTTACTTACTAGAAAAATCACACTCAGAAAATAGATGTAAGTATGTTTATCTTCTTTTACAACTCCAGACATTTCCTTTCGTCTTTTGCAAGGCAACGGAAAGAAAACAAAAAAAATGAAGCATTCCAATGAAGTTTTGATCGTGTTTAAAAACTTAACTTGTAGAATGAAGAACAACTTACGTAGGATTCAATAAAAAATAATATTATTTCAATAAATCCAGGGGTCGATGTGACATAAATTATTCCTCTATCCTATTTTCGTCTATATCCATTCATTATTAGTAGGTAGCTACGGTAATCCACGAGTCGGGCATGAATAATGTAGAATGTCAGGCAATTCGGCAAATATTGTAAATAGACATATTACTTCTTTTACAGCTCCGGACATTTCATTAAGTTTTTCGCAAAGCAGCGTTAAAAATTTCAAATATCGAATCGCATTCCAATGTATTCAAATTTCGATCGGTTTTAAAAAACGAACGTAACAACTTCTGTAGAGTAACAGAAGCCCTATCAATAAAACTACATATTATTTTTTCAATAAATTCCGGATCGATGTCACATAAATTATTCTTCTATCCTATTTTCGTCTATATCCATTCATTAGTAGGTACCCACGGTAATCCACGAGTCAGCCCTGAATAGAATGTCAGGCACTAGAGCAGTCCGCAAAGGCCGAACGACCGCAGAGTCAGTGGCCAACCCTATTCAAACCGCCTACAATAGTTTTTGTCACCTTATTGGAGGACAGGAAAGGGACAGAAGTATAAGTGTCCAGTTATTCGTTGAATGAAACAAAAATATTAAATAAAAGTGGTTTATTCTGCAGAAACCAGTGGCACATACACATGTTCATCAGCATATAATTTGGATTATTGTATGACAAATATATTGTCTTTATTTCGATTGTGAGTTGAGTCCAGATACTAGTGTTACTATTAAAATAAAATTGCCGTATTATCGGAAATTAGTGATTCATATACCAGTAGCGAAGGGTAATTTTTTATAAGAGGTAAGCCGGAGTAGGTATCTTTAATATGATTATATTGTTTGTCCATAGAATACTGACTGTGCCATTTTTCAAAGGGAAGCCGGTAGGAATCGAGTTGTATGGAACCATCGCCACTGATACTTACTCCAATATTATAAATTATTAACTCAGTCTAACATGCAGCTAAATATTTTTAAATACTCGCAGTAGGCGAGTAAACAAAACAAAATAAAAATCTTTTATTCTCATTGACCCTTCAATGAAAATAAAAGATTTTTCTTTTGTTTTACAATGCGTGCCACGAAAGATGAGACTTGACCCCGCCTCTCCCGCTCTTTCCGCCGCCCCTATGACGTCCGGTCCCGTCCCGCACTCAGACCTCATAGCGCTAAAGATACCTAAAATCGTGTACTGCGCATGTCAAACCACGTGGTGTGTCAAGTCTCATCTTTCGTGACACGCATTGTAATCTATTATATCACCAGAATATCTCGCATTCAGCTGGAGGTTTGCCAGTTGCCAGATATGTGTCTATCGGTCAAATCACAGGCTGGATTCAAGACCTTCTTTCTGTACCAAGAAAACAACGGATATAAAGGTGATGAATACGGAGATGATGGTTAATAGAAAAGCAGAAGACATACTGTGCTGACTCTAGCAAATTGGGCTAAAAGCGAGAGGATGATTATGGGGGTTTCGCAAATTGAAACTTCTGTCGTTTGCCTGCACTACCTACGTCTGTTCCCTTTTCGTTAATATCTTGTTCAACTTTGATTTATGTCATGAAGCAGTCGTTACGTGTGTACGAATATCATTGTGTTCCTTGAATAGCCTCCAGAATCGTGCGAACATATCTTTGGAGTTTTTCTAAAGAATTTCACGGTATTCCGCTGAATGTAAATAAAGATTGTGGCCATTTATGGGCAATTTAGGGTGTAGTCGGTGATAAATGATGTGTTTTACTTCTTGTACGACGTTTTGCTATTATGTGTGATTGATGGTCGTGTAGCTACTTGAGACTGCTGGTCATTTTAAGGAAGATAATGTCATTTTAAGGAAGATAATGTCAGGTTCTTTACCTCTCCTGTAAAGAGATCTGGTTCTCAGGGCAGCGACCAGTGGGCTGCGTAAATTAACTCTGAGTTCTAATTTCTGTGTTAGACATTTCGATACGCACAATATTTTGTTTGACGTAAAGCTACATGGGCTCTAATGAAACCATTCTACTCAGAAGCTAGGTACAGTCACGAGCATAAGTATGTATACACTTGACTTTATTCAAAGACGAATTTCTCCTTCTTCTTAGTTTTGAATGAAATTTTATGTTATTACGAACAAAGTATTTTTGAACCCATAGGTTTGTGTAAAGTGTCGTATTTCAACGTTGTATTCGTTACTTCACGAAAAAATCGCAATTGAAACTTGCCAAGCGTTGACATATTAGTGCTCGTGACTGTACATGGTTCCAATTGGTCGTTTCCTATGGCGAAAAGCCAGCAAGAAACGCTTTTAAAAACAATTGGCTTTTATAATGTTTTCAAATACACTGTTGGTAAGGGTCTTGAACATGTAGCGGTATCTACAACGCCACAAGCAAACAACGCGTCATACTGACGTCACGCAAAATCCTGCATCGCGCAAGCAGAGTTTACCGCGCAACTAGCATAGATACAAAACGGCCCGACATGAATCATCGGGCAGTTGCCCGTCAGACACAACACGCGTCTGGTCGGAGGATCCTCCCTTTTCTATAGAGTATGAGTGAATTTTACACCCTGTTCCTCATACCTCTATAAACATGATAACTGAAAAGAAAAACATTAAAATATTAATGCTTGTTTGAATGCTGAAAAAATAAAGTTAAAACTAGAGAACCCCAGCTAAAGTTATGGCCAACATCCGACTTGCGACCTAGTAAGTTGTAGTCGCAAGTTCGAATCCCGTCCTTTACACTAGGTACTTACGAAAACGGATTGCGTCCAAATCACAATCGCTTATTTGGAAAGTATTTGCAACCCTATATTTTATTTACATAATAAGAATCAGTATTGCCATGCAACGTGACGATATGCCAACCTTTTGGGGACTTGACTGTTGACAGCAATGCGGACTAAAGGCTCCTTCAAACAGGCGCGACACGCGATAAAATCGTATGCGACACAAAGGCACCGCAAGTCGCGCAACGAGCGGTGCCTTTGTCGCCCGCGATTTTATCGCGTGTCGCGCCTGTTTGCGTGTGAGATTCGCGTCGCGCTATTATTCTCCTAGTTTTTATTATTAATTAAGTACTTATTTGTATTATTATTATGGAGAGCATCTACTCATCATCATAATCATCATTTCAGCCGAAAGACGTCCACTGCTGGACATAGGCCTCCCCCAAGCACCTCCACTTCAACCGGTTCTGTGCTTCTCGCTTCCAACGGGTTCCTGCGGTCTTCATAAGGTCGTCGGACCACCTTGTGGAAGGCCTTCCAACGCTACGTCCTCTGGTACGCGGTCGCCACTCCGGAACCTTTCGGCCCCATCGGCCATCTGTTCTGCGAGCAATGTGCACTGCCCACTGCCACTTAAACGAATACTAGAAAAGTTCAATTGTTACCTACAAAACATAGTAACTAGGTAATCTTTCAAAAATGTAGGTAAAGGAATTTAACTAGTAGATAGTTAACTGGTTGGTAAACCGTCACTTCTGTGACAAGTCGTTAGTCCATTAGCTGTGAACGCAGTGCGAGCGCGAGTTTATAACTTTCAACTCACCGTTCTGTGACAAATGTGGTTTCAGCTTTACAGGTTTTGGCGTTCCTTTTTCAAACTGAGAGTTGAGTAGGTCATCATCATTGTATCATTATTGTATTGTATACAGGGTGTAAAAGGTATCGACGAGCAAAAAAAATATGGCATCTTACTCGCTTTTTTAAAATTTGCCATTTGCAGATTTGAGTGGCGTAGGGCAGGTACGCCGGAAGAACTGAGTTCAGTATTAAAACACGATAAAACTATCCTAATGCACCATACACACAACTTTTACTATCTCATTACAACACCAATCCCATCCCACATAGAGATACAAAACAAAAGAACGACAAACAAATCCGATACAAATCTGCCTCCGCCAATAAACTCGCGTCTAAGTTAACGTAGGAATATCAGTTTTCCGACTTTACCCAATAAAGGGTAACCCCTGATCCGTCGAATAAACAGAAAAAAAAGAACGCGGGTATAACGAGTAAATCACTATAAGCCCCAATACGCGGGGCGACGCCACTGGGTAAGCCCTGTAACCCCTTTAAGTTCACCTAGGCGATACGCCGGGCCGGAATAAACGAGACGCGAGCTTTCTCGCGTATTTACTGAGAACGTTTGATGCGGTAAAGTTCTTGCGGATTGGCGTTTTTAACTTGGTAAATATTGATATTGGTTTTGTGACCCTGAGACTTGAGTGACCAATAAACCATCAGCTCTTGCCTATGTGACACAATAATAGAAAAAAACGATAGAAAATTAACCGCTATGCGGTTTTTAGTACGCGGCTACGCCGCCGCTACGCGTGTCTTAAATAAATATTTCTATTCATCAAATAAGAACAAATTGTGAGTTTATCCAAAAATTGTAATTTGTAAGCATGATAATGATAATCGTATGCATTTTAATAGGTACATCATCATGACATTTTGTGCGAAAAATCCTTGTAAAATTAATAAGGGCACTTAATTAAAACTCAATTAAAATCTCACGTACAATTAATAATACTTCCGCAATCTTATTACCAACTCGTGAATTGTGAAGAAAAATCCAGATCAAATTAGCAATAAAATGTCGGCGTATCGGTTCGGTTATCAGCGTCTATTATCTCAAATGCCATTGTGTTACAATATCGGCGGGGTTGTGTGTGAGTGCGAGCCGCGCGTGACCAGCCGCCCGCACTGACCCCAAAGCCCAACTACTCTCTCTACGCCCTTTACACAAATTGATTTTAAATGGCGATTTATTTCCGCCTCATATCGTCGATCCCATCTTTCTATGAGTTTTACTGCCGGCTTACGCAGGGTTAAGGAAGTCTAAGTTATAAAACGGTTTATTTCTTTTTCAGGACCGTACCTACCCCTAATTATGCCGGATTAACCCGCGAATGTACCCTCATTATTCGCAGATACATAAGCCGTTTTCAAACTCTATCACGATCGTGCCAAACTTCCAACAAAGGCGTGGAATTACACAGAAACGAAGGACGTAAACGAGTTACTAAACTGAAAGTCTAACGGTGTCGCACTTTATTTTCGCGAATTCTTTAAATAACGGGTGTTTGTAATAAAAGTTTAACTCTATTGCAGAATTTTCACCCTTTTGCAAATTTGTGCAAATTACTTTATGAGCCCTTTCAATGTTGAGTTGCGAGTTTTTTGTCGTTTACGACTGCAGTGTGTCGGAACGTCCAACAGTCGAAGTCACCCGGTCGCGTTCGATGCCTTTCTGATTTTACGAGCGCCTTACCCGAATGTGTCGTACCTACCCTAAACCGTCGGCTAATAGAAATAAATAGTAACCCTTCGGTGGCGGCGCGTTTGCCGCCGAAAGGTTTACTTTTATTGCCGTCGACTTTCTTTCTTACCACCCCTTCATAATTGTCAGGGTTGAGGGAATAACGTAGAAATCGCAATTTTTGCGAAAAAAGTTCTTTGTAAAATTTAGCAAATTGCGTTTTTTTTAGCAAACGCCATAACCGTTTTATTTTAGGGCTGAGAATAAAAAGGCGATATAAATAAATAGTTTTTGAAACAATGTGCGAATCCTTTCATTAGTATTTTGTAAAAAATGTTGCAAAAAAAAAATTAACGGGAAAAGGACAGCTTTCTTTTTGCGAAGCAATTAACAAATCGCGAAAACTACACAGACATGTGTACCTACTCAAATTCACCATCCAAAAATCGGCGTCAATCTTATCACTTCAAAAACCTTCCTTCAGACCTCGAAACAACTAATTGATATCTCAACCCCAAAAAAAAAGCAAATAAATCTACACACACAGCGGGTACGTTAACTAGAACGGCGATACCAAAGCAAACTATCATAATAACTGAGCATTTTTTCTTAAATGTCTGCTCCTAGATTGAGACATTTTTGCGACCGCAAGAGCTTAGCAATGGGGGGTTAACTTGCGTCCGACTGTCGGACTTTTTTCAGATTCCGACAATTTCGTCGAAGTTGTCAACGTGATAAAGTGTTGTAACAGTGATGTGTCGAAGTAGGGGACGTAATAAAGATATCATGCTAGTGTCGAGAAAGTTTGTCACAATGGATCGTGGTTAGATAGAGGAGGCAACAAGTATACGCACCTGAGCGGAGTTTGTGTGAAGTATGTATTTATGTACCAACGTACTTTTGAATCAAGTTTTCATTATTGGAAAACAATGGGTTCTTTAGGTAATAAAAAATCGTTTGCTATTCTATGACACTTAATTAAAACGTTACATAACCAGCACAATTCTATCTACATAAATTTTCGCTAGAATCATCGTAATATCGTATTTACCTACATTTAGTGACCTAGGCATTTCTGAAACCATTGAAAAAATATGCTTATTAACTTTCAGTTATAATATCCAACAATGACATTTCAATATTATGTTCAATAAACCAAAAAAAATTGACAATAAATCCTTAAAAAAGTCGGTATCCTTTTGTTAACTAATTAAAAAGAAAGCAATCTAAATTACATAATTTGGTTTTCAAATCCAACATTAGTGGCACTAACAATAAATTGTTATGTCCAAGTTTTTATTTCCATTCATAAATACATCGTCTTTTTACCTTATAATCACGGCTCAATAACATAAAATTTTATGTGACTCGGAAAACATAGATCGCGGTAGCTCCGCCCCTGTGGATCCGAAAATATTTTTTTTAAAAAAGAACTCCTATTTTCGAATACATTACTGCATAGCTTTGAGACAGTTTACTTTAATTCTTTGAGAAACCATTGACAGCCAGCAATGGAATGTAAAACAAACCTGTGAACACCATTATTTCTAATGTTTCACCATTATTCAAAGACCACCTTCGAGCTATTTGTAGCTACATTTAAAAGCATTAAAACGGACACTGTTCAGATGAATGGTGTAAACAATTGTGTATAATTAAGTGAATCGCTACGCCGATTACCAAAATAATCGCCGACTAAATGCACTCTGAAATTAGTGTGACTTACTAAACGGCTGTGTTCACATGACGTCTCTTTTAGAGGTATTAAGTAGTTTCACTTTAAGTATCAGTACCTTGAGTATTTTGGTGTTGAATGGGTCAGCGTTTACAGGTATTCTATTGTTGTTTTTTTTTATGATTAAATTAAGGACATGTTTTTTTGGGCTTCACAACTGAATTTTGTCTTTGAAAACTGTAATTAGAGTTTCTAAATATGTAACATTATCGCACTTGGCGCTCTCAAATTAGTGGAAGTAAGGGCCATCTAGTCAGTTTTACTTTCGGCAGGAAATGCAACAAATGGGTTTGGCAATTTTTCTGAAGATTTATTTATTTTATAATAAGTAACTTCACAGCTGACAGTTGCTATAAAATTATTATTAGATACCTATTCTAAACATTCCGCTAATAAAGAAGTACAGACGCCAGCACATCAAGCTACTACAATCTGTCAAATGTATTTAATAGATTTTCAACTTTATCGCTAAAGCATAAGGTTCAAAGTTGTTTGGGAAAATTTTACAGTTTCGGGTAGCTTGATGTGCGTCTGTACATAGAAAATTAAAAATGGCAGAGAGTGACATGAAAGAAAATGAAAAAACTTTGGCTCTAGTTTCCAATTATTGGTTTCAGCCACAGATATAGATAGACCTAGATAACGCAAGTATTACGATCTGTTTGAAAACCAAGCGTGCCATTTTTACTACCCACTATGACGCAAGAACTATTTAGTGATGGAAAAATCAAATCGATTCAAAGACGCCGCCACGTGCGGCACTGGTCTCGCCCCACCCCCGGGGCCTAGCGTTAGCGCTTACGCTCACCCAGCCAACAGTACACAGAACTGAGCGCGAAAGTGGCGGCTTACGATTTTTGCACGTAAGTGGTGCGATTTTTTGCACGCAAAGTAGTTGCTCTTGCGTTATCTAGGTGTATCTAGATATCTGTGGTTTCAGCACTCGTATTAAAAAAATACAGCATGTGTGCAATTCACACTTGGTAGAAGTGAAACCTTCAAAAACACTGTATAATGCTTCCTATCTCATTTTCTCCCATGTTAAATCTTATGAATTTACATGTCTCTTTTTACTGTCGCTTTTTCGTTTCATAAACTTTCAAATCAAAACGATGCTAAAGAATTTTTCACTTCAAAAATAAGTACGTACCTTAGCCCTACAAATTCTCTCAACAACACCATAACATATAAACCACGCTTAACTCATAATAAGTCTAGCGACACACGGTGCGACGGAGCGACGCGACGCGTTCGGAAAGTAGCGAACAATCGTAAAATTTTATCGTCTCTAATGGGCCCATGGCACTGATTTGTAGCCGCGCCGACAACGCCCTCTACTCTCAAATGAAACCTCAATGTATTGTTTTTGAAACGACTGGGGTGATCTATTTTTGGAAGGACAGGTACTACTACAATATTAATTCGGGTACCTATGTCGTGTAGGTAGCGTTTAATTTAAATTCATGTCGACGACGGATGTAGGTTTTGTACTTGTGCTGAATGATTGTCACGAAAATTCAAAGGGTTCTGATTTTTTTTAAGCCTTTTAAAAGAATCAATGTCATGTCCAAAACGATCTCGATTTTATTTTTAAGGCGAATATTTATTCCTATATAGCATGAAGCCGAAAGCCGACAAAATAAAGCTGAATATTAAACTTCCGATTTAAAAAATTTTTCTTTTCAATCTGTAAAATAATAACAATTTTGGTCCGACCGATTTTGGTCACGATGACAATCTCAACGGTGATTAGCCAAGTACGCAAGAGATATTACAGTGCAAAGTGTGTGCGTAAACACAGGTGCACACACTGTTCCTTTAAGGCTCCTGCAAACAGGCGCGACGTGCGACACGAATCGCGTGCGACACAAAGGCACCGCTCATTGCGCGACTTGCGGTGCCTTTGTGTCGCGCGCGATTTTATCGCGTGTCGCGTCTGTTTGAAGAAGCCTTTACTCTCATAGTCAGATGGGACGGCCATCTGAAACGACCGGGGAGAGACCAGCGGTGCTATTCTGTAAAAATCTCACCGTGAAGACTTAGGTGAAGTGAGCGTGGAGTGACCTGTCAATAGAGTCAATTCCTAGCAAAATCAAACTCACTTCACCTATGTTTTCACGGTGAGATTTTTACAGAATCGACCGGCAGGCGCAGCAGGACCAACGGCTTTACGTGCTTTCCGAGGCACAGGGGTATAACCGCCAACTTCCAAATTCCGGGCTGTTACTAAGAAATTCCTGATGTAATAGAAATTCCCAGTAATACTTTTTCCGACCTGGGAAACGAACGCAGGACCCCACGCTCAGCAGTCGCGCTTGCAACCACGACACCAACGGAGCAGTAATGTGTTGAACTTGTACGACAGTTTCAGTTGCATGTTTTATTGGGTTTGTGTAATTGGTGTTCGTATTATTCATTTTACTGCTTATCCAATGGATAATTCATTATATCATAAATTATGTAACAGTACCTAACAAAAAATAATCCCACGAGTAAGGTGGACGCGAATCGTTCCGAATGTTTTTGTCACACAAATATACAATTAACGTAATATTTATAGTTAAAAGATCATTTTGTTGAAATGGAGCCAAATTTCCGGGGCGAGCTTTCAACAGAATTTACAAAAAGCGCCATAAATTGGCAAATAATCCCCCGCATAACGCAACCTTTGTTTGGCCACACGTGCTTTTAATATCTGGCTCGCATCGCATCTCAACAAAAGCCGGATTTAGTCTTTGTGCGCTCCACCTAGAGTAAACACTTGTAAAAACTTGGAAATATGAAAAAATTACGAATATAGTTGTTAATAAATTTTATTAAACATATACAAAGGTTGGTGCAATTGTGAAGACGACAATCGGCCGCGTCGAATTTGTCATGTAACTGCATGCTTTGTCTGGGCGATGAATGCCGGGTGAGAAGGAAGAGCTTCCGGTGCAGCGCATCGCACCGGGATCGGTGCCCGCGGCCATATCTTGCCATCGATATCAACCATTGTTGTTTTTTTTTATCTCAAACTGATAGCTATACTGTATTCATTGACGTTCTCGAATTACAAAGTACGCGTATTTCACTTCAAAATTCCAAACATACAAAAAATGTAGATACCTAACTCAATTGGTTACATATTTCTGGAACTGTTATTGGCAATTTGTTATGTTTTTAAATCATCGCACGTATTTGCCTCGTCGATAAAAACTATTTTTGTTTCTTCATTCACAAATTATTGAGTTTAATTACCCGTGCAACGTTCTGAACAATAATTCTAGTTGGAACTAAATACGAGCGCGATGACACAACGCTGGTAATTTTCAATACACTATCTAACTAGCACATATCCTGAAGAATATCATATATTTTTCTGATTTTGTTTACTGTAGTCGATCATATACTTTTAGGCATTAATAAAACTTGCATTTTTTGCGTTTAGGTCCCGTAGTCCCCTTAAATAAGTCATCATAACGTACCTTCTAACTCACGTAATTCGTACTTATAACCTTAAAATTCTAAGTTCAGTATGACAGGCTACCTATTACAGTACCCGGCGATAAATATTGCACATCGACCTATTCGATCCTATCGATTTTATACAAAGAATAAAAATAATTATTAAAAGAAGCAAATCATAATTGTTTTAACAGATCCTAATAGATACCGGACTGTTTGTATTTCGTGCGACAGAGATAACGCTCTATGAAGCCGAAATTAGCCGATTGTCTCTTTCCAAAGGTCGATGTGCAATATTTATCGCCGGGTACTGTACCTATTCTTCAGAAAAATATTGTTTTAACTAAGTAGTTCATCATCATTCTTCTGCCCTTATCCCAATTTATTTAGGGTTGGCGCAACTTGTCTTTTTTTCCATACTTCTCTATTAGTCGTCATCTCGGTAGTACTCTTTTCTAACCATATCATCATTCACACAGTCCATCCTTCGTTTCTTTGTTCATTATATAGTTTTATCTAGTTATATATCCATTTTCCACGGAAAATCGTAAAAACAGAAACGTCAATCTCTAGGCTTAGAAATAGAAGTCACCTCACTACGCATTCAACGTTATAAAGACTGGCTACTAACAAACAATCCTGTCGACATTTAAAAAAAAAGAACATTTTTAAAACAAGAAAAAATTCCAGCCATGTGTCGATCGACGCACATCGGTGGCGTGTGTATAATACGAAAAAAAAAGAAAACGCGCGGTCGGAACAATCGAAGCTAAGTTATAAAATATGTATCCTAGTGCTGGCTTTTGAAACTTGCTCTCGTACTATTTTGACCGCGATCGGGAATTCCGACAAGAGAATCAAATCGTAACGTTGTTAGTTGCTTTTTTTCCGGTGATTTTTTTCGGCGCTGAAACTGAACAATAGTCGGTCGAAAAATGAGATATAGCTGGGTAAATAAAGGACGTTGGGAATATATGAATCGGGTTATAGGTATATGAAAGCTTTTCAGTGCTATAGAAAATTTTGGTAATTGTTCTGCGTGATGTTTTCAGGATATAAGCTTATCTATAAGAATGAACTTATTCATGTGAATGGCGAAATTGGTGTAACATTTATTCATAACTCTTTTATTGTGTTGCGAAAAGTTAAGCAGATATTAATCTAAATAAAAACGCTTAATATTATATCATCAGTACACTTAGTAGGTGGTCGACTCTTCACGTGACCAGAGGGCTGGCCTATTTTTAGCCCAAAGAATCAGCATTGCCATCCAACGTGGCTTTTGGGCACTTTTATTTGCAACCACGGACACCGCGTTACAACTATCCATTCATCTATTACAAGCCAATGGGATTTTCCGTCGGCAAATATGACGACGGCAGTGCAGTGGTATCCCAGTGATAACAACCGCGACTTACGGTCTCAGGTTAGAACCAGACAGGCGTTTTACTTTGTGTAAATTATATTATTTCATCACCACTGCTCTCAAAACCGTGAATGAAAACATCGTGAGAAAACCGGCATGTCCTAGAACCAAATGTTTGAAGACGTGTGCCATCTACCAACCCGCATTGGGCCCGCGTGGTGGATTACGGCCCACTCCCTCTCACCAAGAAGAGGCCTGTGTCCCAGCAGTGGGAACATTATCGATAGGCTGATTATGGAAATAATTATGACGATCTTCCATACAAACTTTTATCCTTTTTAACTCTCTGTAGGGGATGACTTTTTGAATCCTTGCTTTGTAGCTCACCTTCGATATAAATAAGGAACTGTTTTTCAAGCTTCTAGACTCAGCGGTTTAGGTTGTGCTATGTCTGTTAGCGGATAAGATTTTTAACGAGTAAAATAATTATTAACTTTAAAAAGCTTAAAGAATCAAAGCAACTTATCATAAAGCTAATGATAAACATAAATAAAGCTAAACAAATACTTCCGCACACGGTAGTTGAAAGGCGACATCAATAAGACGATGTGCGACGATCTTGATGTCTGCATTCCCTTATCCGGCGTGCGATCGCGACAAAAAAGTCGCACTTATGTGACGGTCATTAATTAAGTGGTCTGGATCTGGACATGTGCTTGGTACGATACTGTTGTGGATTTTTGAGGTAGTGTCTGTGCCTTTATTTTTTTTTGTGACATAATGAGTTTAAATTTCGAATTTATTGCATGATGTGTCATTTCTCGTGAGGAATGATAAAAATAGATGAAGGGCTGGCTGATTTTTCAGTCATCTGAGAACTTTATTCGAGGAATAATTTTGAAATGTTGACAGTTATTAAAATTTCACACAAAAACTGTCAAACGTCAATTTTATTCCTCGAATTAAAATTATCTGGCGATGGAAAAATCAGCTCAGTTGTGAAACGTATTTTTTTTTATTAGTAGGTACGCCTAAAATCCTTTTGTTTTTGTATAGTTGTTGTTAGTTAGTCAAAGCTTAGAAATCGATTGAATAGCCGCACGGGTCGATCGATCAGGTTAAGCTATGCTTGCCGCGGTTGGTCCGTGGATGGGTGACCATCTTGAAAGCACGTTGAGCTTTTGGTCCCGGCTGTCATTCGTGGATCTTTGACAGTCGTTACGGGTCGTCAGAAGTCCGAAAGTCTGACTACCAGTCTTACCAAGGGTATCGTATTACCCAGTAGGTAACTGGGTTGTGGAGGTCAGATAGGCAGTCGCTCCGTGTAAAATACTGGTATTCAGCTGCATCCGGTTAGACTGGAAGCCGACCCCAACATAGTTGGGAATAGGCTAGGCAGATGATGATGAAGAGTTAGTCATTTAATTTATTACCTAGCCTAAATGTTACTTGTGTCAATAAAAAGTAACTTCGTCGTTGCGCATGCAAAAGCCGCTATGTGTTTTTTAGTTCTTTTCGGCTCTTTATGCAGTTTTAATCGTTATTTCAATACACACATACTGTATAAACAGCTACGTGATAAGTGCAATATTTAAAAAGTTAAGGAATGTAGCTATGTGATATTCATACATCGAAAGTTCCGTATAAACACGCTAAATGTTATAATTCATATAGCTCAAATAAGTTCACTAAAAACACATAGCGACTTTTGCATGTGCAACGACGACTTGTTACTCGCTGATAATGTAGCTTTCTGAAGGTGAAATCGGTTTTTTGTTGTTCTTTTTTCAAATTTTAAATGACTGCCTGTACTGTACTGTCCCATACTAGGCAAAGGCCTCCCCCAAATCCTTCCAACTCTTTTCCCGCGCCTCCTCGAAAGCAGCGCCACCTCGAGCGCGCTTTTGCGCAGAATGTTTTCAGAAGAAAAAGGAAAATACGCGATGTTATATTACGAAAGAAAAAATAAAGTCAAAGTCAAATTATTTATTTCAAATAGGCACATTAAAGGGACTTTTGAACGTCAAAACTTACAGTAAAATTGAATTGATTCTAGTCGCCCCTTCCAAAAGGTAGTTTTCGTATGGAGAAGAATGGGCAAGAAACTCTACCGTTACTCTTTTAATTTGTTTTACCAGGTTTTCTATACATAATATAATTATATGTGAAGACGATGCACCTAGAATAAAATAAGTCTACCACAAAAAAATTAAAATTTTTTTTTAAAAATGAAGCAATTACAGGTAAATCAATTATGTGGTAGATACATGGTGCTCACATATTTACAAATTATTTACTTATTATTTATTTTATTTATTTACTTTTTTTATTTATTTACAACGATTTAATACGACTAGATATAGAATCAAATTAAGAATTAACTAGCGTAACTTCGCAGTCATAACGGGCATCAAATTGTCAATATTAAAACAATAATAAAGTACCTATTTGTGTATCAATAATAAAATCAATACACCTCCCTCATCTACCCAAATATTAATGAATACAAACAGTCGCAGGGCTGTCAAAAGATATAAATTAATAACTTGCCGGCTGCCGCTGCGTCGCCGCGCCGTCCGACATTTATAACTGGCCTGACCAATACTCACGTCATTTTTAACCGTCAGCGCTAATTTGCCATTGTTTTGCCTCTGACGCCACCTTTTTTGCTAAAAACCATAAAATAGATAAAGTTTTTGTCGTTTGGGGCATCCTTAATTGATTATAAACGTTAAGGTGGTGTTTCATGATGAATCTTAGTATTTGGGGCTATGTTGGGTGTTATTTATCTTAACACGTTTTTAGCAAGTCATTTATTTTATGGTTTTATTTGGAGTAGAGTTTATGTTTGTTGTTTATTAATTTAATAAAGTAGGAATATTAAGTTAATAGGGAGCAGTGGTGGCCCAGTGGTAACGGCCCCCGACTTAGGCTCAGCGCAGACAGAACAGAGCGCAGCGGAGAGGATTTTATTAATGCACTTGAAAATAAACATTAAAATTATTACAATAAAGTGCATAAATGCTTGAACCTGGCAAAAAATGCTCGCGCGTCCTCGAAGATATGCGGGAATCAGCTCGAACATACGCGATCCGTAAAAAAATGCCCAAGACCGCGCGGGGATTATTCCTGTCTGTCTGCACTGACCCTTACGAATCGTAGGTCGTGGGTTTGAACCCAGGTAGGCGCTTTAATTTGTGTAAATAATTTCATCACCACTGCTCTCAAAATGGCGAAGGAAAACATCGTGAGGAAACCGGCATGTCTCAGAACCAAAAATTCGAAGACTTGTGACATCAATCAACCCACACTGGGCCCGCGTGGGGGATTAGAGCCCACTATCTCTCACCGAGAGGAGGCCTGTGTCCCAGCAGTGGGAATTTATAAGGATGCTATTAAGTTAAAGCTTGTGTTATAATAATAATATTAGGTTAGTTAAGCTTTCGTGTTACCTAAGTATGTTTGAATTGGATCGCAACTGGAGGGATGTTCTGCATAATGTATCTGGATGTATCTGGATGCACATATAAAAAAGTTAGTAAAATGAAATGATTCAACTTTATTAGACTAGGTCGATGTTTATGCCAAGCTTTTCTTCTTGTTTCCAAATTAACTTCATGCCGGTTACGTAAAGGTTATTAAATAATACATCCGTAAACTCAACAAGACATGTGTCAACGTACCAAAAGCACCAAAAACAATATCAAAACCGTATCTCCATGTACAAATTTCAAAGTTTAAATCGCGAAAGATCTCCATACGTCGAGCTCGCTAACATATCGGAAGCGACTAGTCCCAGGGCTGGTATTTGCATAACGCCTCGGCAATAAGTTAGGCGCACCTCCGCGTCGGACGCATGAAGGCGACAGAGCCGCCTCGGCTGCTATAAAGCACAGTGCAATAAAGAGAATGGATGCCGCCCATCGGCCGCCACCGGCCGCCGGCTGGATTACCCGAATCGCCACTATTTATCGCTCGAGCCGTGCGCCCAGGTGCCATCAATCTATTTAATGATCGGGTCAGCACATTCTCTTAGTCTTTTTACCGCTTGCGCCCGTTCGCCGCTCCAAAACGAAGACGTGAACTCCTAGGCCGGGAGATGGACGTTTGATGAGGGGCTTTTGTGTCAATCGCCAGCGTTAAAAGGGTTTTGGACGCACTATCACAGTATTATAAAAGTTTTGCTTGCTTTTTAGGCTTAACGTGAGCGGTTGGGGGCGAAGGTGCTGTAAATACGCCTCGCAATAAGGTTACAAGGAAGCTATTGGAAAAGTCTGCTGCATCATTTACCATTATACGTATAAAACCAGTTTCTTTTTAATTCTAAAACATAGAACAAAAACTTTTGTGGAAATGAATGGTGGAACTAGTGCAGTTTTATTTCCACAAAACTTTCTTACAGTTTCAATGCCTTATTGCAGTAGGTAATGATAATAGCTGGATGAGAGCTGCCGAAAATCGAGTTGAATGGCGTGCCATAGGAGAGGCCTACATCCAGCAGTGGACTGCTATAGACTGATGATGATGATGATTGCAGTAACGATCCCTTTCTTAACAATTATTTGAACAGAACTTGAGTAGAATCAAATCTCATTGCCCCTATTGACTTGTTTGTAAAGACACCCAAGACACAGAGTCCAACTGCAATTACAATGAAACAGAAGCGTTTATTACACATCTCCTATTACCAACTCAATACTTCTCATTAAGCACAAAAGTCACCAGCATTTAATCCTCGAATAAATCAGATTTATTCTGAAGAGCCCTAAGCATGGTGGACCACAATCAAAAGTGGCCATTGAATGGTCGGAGCACACGTTCGCTCGGACCTCGACTGTACATCTGCCGGGATCGTGCGCAAAGCAATGGCTGTAAGGATTTGACGGGTCTTTACTCACTGAGGTCCGCTTTGTTTAAACGATCTTTGTGAGTGGACCCGATTTATGTCCATAATAAAGGCGTTGAAGGATGTTTGGCTTGATATCTGCTGGGAATTTCACCTGGATCTTGTAGAGTATCTATTTGGTCATATTAGTCTTAATTAACTTGTTTTCTGCACTTTTCGTGGTGGTAAAACCCATGTTCCTTCTTTCACAATAGATATGGAGCCCTTTATTCATAAGCGTTGCTTAAAGTTATGTAATGATTAGCGACTGCAAATACTAATATAAATAATTACATATATTAATAATTAACGTTAATCATCGTTTATAAATATGTAAACCCCAGAATGTTGATGTAAATAATTAAAGAAATGTTTCCCTTACATTATATTTAACATGATGTGATCTATTTAGTGTTAATTGCTGTAACGTTGACGAACTCTGCTTACTGTTTATTAATGCTGAAGCTTTCTTGCTCTTTGTCGTTCACTCGACGTATACCTAACCAAAAAGAGTAATATAAGAGGAACATACACAAGGTAATCTATAGCATAATCTGCCTATGATGTTCCCATATTACTTATTACTATTATTTCTGTACATGTGTGACCGCGTTGTTTTCCCAAACTTCGCAACAGTTTTTGATGCAGTTTTTACCAGTATTTAGAGAATTTATTCCGGAAGCTTTATGTGTAAAATTTAATAAATATTTAACTAAGATAAGTCAAGATATCTCGATGTTTTGAAATGTCGTATAATAAAGAGACAATCCCCACCCATAACTTACCACCACATTCCTGCAAAACAAACATATACTTAAGCCTCATATTCGGCAATAAAAGTGGTGAAATCAGTAGTCAATGGTGATATGATTAGCCATGATGGCGGCACTACCCTACCTCAATAAGTCGGGGCTTGTCTACGATTCGTAAACTCGCTTACTTCACCTGAGCAAACTGCCTCCCGGCGAGGGTGGAGGGCGCGGGTCCGTTGTTATACGTCACGGGATTTTTGGGTCACGTCAGAAAAGAAAGTTGTACCGACAAAAAAAAGGAGAAGGTTCTCAAGTCACCGCGTAAGTATATATTTCAGTCTAATTTTTAGTTGAAAAGTTAGTTTTAGTATGTGAAAGACTTTTCTAAAGTTTTTATAGCACTGTGTAACCTAAACCAGCACTTAAGTCACGCATATCTGTGACTTGCTCTCTTGTGTGAGTTGTGAATGCTCATTTGATCGTATAAAAAACCATAGATTAGTTTTTTATTAATTATAATTAAGAACTACTTTAAATAAAAGAGCCATTTTCAATAGGGTTCCTCATATGGGTGAAACAAATCTGTTAAAAAAAAATGATTCATTTAATTGATTTTTCGCAAGCTATATAATGTTTTCAGGTTTCACACTTGATTGACGAGACCATTTTTTGGAAATATTTTGATGCTTTTTTTGTTTCTACTGCATTAAATCAATTTTTGAAAAGTACAGAATTAATCTCCATTAAATTATCTATACAATGGTATACATTAAGTAGGTTCTGTGTACTAGCAGGAGTATAACAATAGAAACAGTTGCAGAAAGGAGGTAAACATAAAAAATCGATCGTAAAGCACTTTCTAATGCTTCGCATTATGAGTTGCGCAATACACAAAAATAAAAATCACATAACCACCTCGTGCAATGGACACAAGCCACAAGGCGGGCAGACCGTGGGCGGGCGCGGCACGGTTCCGGTCAAGTCGCGGGCGGCTCTCGGCTTCCGGCCGTCCAATTTGGCCACATTCAGCCCAATAGTGGGGGCAAGACGTTTGATACCTCCCCCGACAACGACTTGCGATT
The DNA here is from genome assembly GCA_927399505.1 of Luperina testacea. Lineage (NCBI taxonomy): Eukaryota > Metazoa > Arthropoda > Insecta > Lepidoptera > Noctuidae > Luperina > Luperina testacea. The sequence goes on from OV656774.1 coordinate 6,660,352, forward strand.
CTCGACGCCGTTTTATATAAGTTTCAAGTAAGTTTTTTTTTGTTTTTAGGTTGGTTTTCGGTGATTATGTGGGAAATCCTTGTTTTAAATTGATATGGCACGATGACGTAACGCATTTTCAGGTGTTTGATCACTTTTTGTACGACACTTTAGCCTCGTTCCTCGGTCCAAAAATAATCTAATGTTTTATTTAAAATTGTAAATGATAGTAGGTAAATTGGGACGAAGCAGTATGGCCCAGTGGTAACGACCGTTTCATACGAGTTGTAGGTCGCAGGTTCGAACAGAAAGGTGCTTTACTTTGTGTAAATTATTTCATAACTACTCCTCTCAAAAAGTCAAAACGGTGAAGGAAAACATCGTGAGGAAACCGGCATGTGCTAGAACCAAAAGTTTACAGATATAGGTTACTTATGTTGAAATCCAATGACAGATGTCATTTCACGATCATAGGTTGCGTTTAGTTATCAGGGGGCAGTTCCCTTGCAGTTCCCGTAATTTTAAGAACGTGTAGTCTGATCTCAGTCTTAATCTGTCAAAAATAAAAAAATAAAATTGTGTTACAGCCAAATTAGACCGATTTTAAATTTTCTATAGAAACAGAGATTTCCAGTTATATTTTATTTAAACAAGACATTTCGAAAATGTTCTTTACTAACTTTTTAGACCTTTGTATCCTGCTTTTGCGTATTAAGTTTCATTAAAATCGGTTCATTCATTTCGAAAAACAATGGCTTGAAAATTAGTATGAAATGCCGTACGTCGTAAACGCTCTTAACAAAAATATAAAAGGTGAAAATCAAAATCAGAATATTTTATTTCACATAAACCTACATGAGCACTTATAAAACGTCAGAAGCTGAGTGCACGGTTCCAATTGGTCGTTTTCCTATGGAGAAGAGAGCCGGCAAGAAACTCCACGGTATATAGTAGGTATCGGAGGACAGCAAAATAATACGCGCATGCCATTTTACGGATCCTGCAAAGTAGGGTTATTATGCATCTTCCGTTCCCTAAAAATCTTTCCCCAAAACTGAATCAAATAAGAACCAAACGAAGATTAATGAATCACTTTTTCCACGGAACCGTCTCCATAGGTACGGCGCATAATCCTACACTAACGACTGATGCGACTAATTATAAGATGAGCTCAAGTTAATCCTTGGGCCTCAGGCCCGAATGTCCGGCCTCGTTCGGCTTTCTCCGCCAAGCTTCGGACTTATGTCGTACGCAATTAAACGGATCTCTGGTCGAAACTAAACAGAGGGATGCCTTTGGCTTGGTCACCGTGCTGTGTACTTTGGTACTTAATTTAGGCGGCTTGGTAGGCACGGAATTTGGGAAGCAAATTAGAAGTATGAAGCTTAGACAGGTCTGTTGTGGCTTGGATTTCTACAGACAAGGGACGTTGACTGGTGGTAATCAATATTCTTATTGAATTTTTTAAACGTCTCGATGAATATTTAAACGTCACGACTACGTGAACCGTCTCAGGGAACACTTTATACGGAATAAAAACTAGTCAGCATCAATTAAAAAATCTTTACATCCGCGTGCACTCCTCCCCTTGTTTCCACATCTCTAGCGAAGAGACTGATGGCTGTGGTCAAGTTTTCCGGCCAGCATTATTATTGTAAATTTCTGTCGGCAGGTACTCACCGCATAATATCAAAACAAAGGTACTGTCCCGTGAAATCCACACTAGGTGGTGGGCAACAGCTCATTAAGGAGTCAGAAGGGTAAAAAGTCTGGTCCCTCGGACGAATCGGCCTTTTTGTAAAAAGAGGCTTAATTAGGGCCTCATGCGGCTACCCTACAACCCCTGTAACTTTTAATAAATGTTCGAAGAGCGCCATTTACATAGTCTACGTAGATATATGTACGTAGATTATACGATGGCACCTACATTTGGGGGTACTTTGTCCGTATCAGTTAAAGTATTCGATGAAAGTTTGCAGGGTTAAATATTATTCAGAGGACCTCAAAATTATATTCATTTAAAAACGTATTGGACCTCATTTAATGTGGAAAAAACTTTACTCGTTTTTGGGTTACCGAATACCGTAAAATAAACCAATTCCCCTCACTATTTGCTCAATGTTAGGGTTGGTTTTTAATAAAAGCACGCAGTATTCGCATCACTAATAGTGACCGATGACCGTAAAATCTACATGCACGGATAACGTCACTTCAAAGGTGAGAGTCCAAACAAATTACGTCAGAATTAAGGGGAAGTTGTAATAAAGGTACTACTCGCTTACTTCCCACGTACGCGCGTGTGCCAAGCGAGTCCTCGTGGGAAGGTATTAAATATCTCGAATCAGTGCACACCGCGTCCTCAATGAAGTACTGATCGGACCTCCGATAGTGTTGTTACACGATCACACCAATATTCCATGGTCTTCCTCCCCCTTCGCTAACGAAAATAGAGACAGTTTCAGGGGTTATGTGATAGTTTTTGCGGGTCATATTAAAATGGTTGTATCATACTAATAAAGCGATGCGCCCTTATCAAGGCATCTGTCCTCACACAATGACGGATCATCCCTTAATGCGGACGGGAAAAAACACGGGGGTATTGTAAGTTTTTTTTGCATTCTGTATTCCAGGTCATTGTTGCGTTGTTTAATTTTATGGTATATTTTAAGCAAATGATACGGTTTTATCGTATATCTACACTGATGAAGAGATATGCGGTATGAATAAGCGGGGTCTGTTTGAGTTTGTAGATTTGCTGGCGCTGATAGTGTTTAGTTAGTTTTGGACGTTTTATAGAAAATACACTTTTTAGGTAAAATATACAGTGACGCTGTATTAATTTACTACATAGTTAAGATATTAAAATGTGATCTATTTGATTCTAAATTGCATTGAAATCAGGTGTTAGGAATAGAATCAAGATGGTCAATAATAATAATACCAGGCTTTTATTGTCGGTCAGCGGGATTGTCCGAAAGGGTTACTGCTAGCTCGGAACATAAGGGGCTAAGGAAGGAACACGGGTGGGTTTTAGTCAGTAAGAGTCTGACACTCCCTTCCGCTCCACCCAGAGCGGGAGGGGTCATTTGATGATTTCCCATCCTGAAAAAAAAAAGGGCCCTTTCATGATGTTAAATAGTCTATAGCCTTCTTCAAGAATATAATATGCTATCAAATGCAAAAAGATTTTTTAAATGAGGGTTTTCTGAAATGACGTTCGCTAGGTGGCAGGACTGACAAGTCAGGTCCAGGCACCTGTCAAAGAGCCTATATTTTCTTTAGTCATGACTGAATGATGAACGAATGAATGAATCGAATGATGAACGTCGTCATATATTTTATATTCATTGTCGAAATGGAAGACCTCTTGTCAAAGTGGTGCCAACTGGTGTCGTAAATTTTCACGAAAACCCATTTTCGGGATGGGAAATCATCAAATGACCCCCTCATTTAAAGATTTCCCATCCCGAAAAAAAAAAAAATAAAGGCTAATATTGTTCCACCGCAGGGCGAGTCCTCCTCTCATACAGAGAAGGCACGAGCATTGATCACCACGCTTGCTCAAGATGGGTTGGCGATTTCAGACTTATATATACACTAGCTGACCCAGCGAACTTCGTACCGTCCCGCCAGCTGCTCCGCCCCCGCTTTTTAAATCTCTGATATCTTCTATATATTCATTTATATAAATAATAATAATATATAGCCTATAACACTCACAAATAATGTGGTTTTCTATTGATAAAAGAATTTTCAAAATCGGTTCAGTAGATCCAGAGATTACCCCCTACAACCTCACAAACTTTTCCTCTTTATAATATTATAAAATATACACACATCAAAAGTGTCTAGGGATCAACATATATTTTTGCAATAACTTTTCTCCTGATTGATATTAATTAAAATTTTCTTTAAGGATTCATCAAATAAAGTGTTTTCGTTTGTCACAGTAACGATAAACCAAGTCACCTTTGCATTAATAAAGAAATTTGCCATTTTCCTAATAAAGGGATTTTTGACATTTGAACCACTAACATTAAAGTTCGAAAAAAAGACTGAAATAACAGTTTTCCTTAAAATTTTATTGGGTAACTTAAACAATTAATAATCCGTGTTTCTACCGCGAACACTAACAATACAAGAACATCGGTTTGGCATACTCAAAATGAGTTCATCCAAATCACGCTGTGGAATGGCCGCCCATGTTCGTTGCAACAACAAAAAAAGGTCTTCTTGCGACTGGATACCCTCCATATTCGGCAGAGCTCTTCTCTGTAGCATATCCCATGCATGCTCAATCGGGTTCAAGTCTGGCGACTGAGCAGGCCAGAGCAGGACATTGATGTTAGCTGCGGCGAGAGTCTGTCTTACAACTCTTGCGGTGTGCGGTCGTGCATTATCATGCATTAACTGAAATAAGGGACCGATTTGCACTTGTAGAGGAACGATGACGTCAGATACAATCGTCTCAGCATAAATTTGAGCGTTGAGGTTGCCTCTGATCCAAATCAACTCAGTTCTTCCGCCGATCCAAATACCCGCCCATACCATGATGGTTCCACCACTATAAGGATGGACTTCCTGGCAGGATTTTAATCGCTGTTGGCGTCCAGGGCTGCCGTGGTATAACTAAAATGCCGTTATCCGACATCTGGTCGATTTTTAACTTTTAATGCTATTCTCTTTATAATAGAATTAAAAGTTAAAAATCGACCAGATGTCGGATAACGGCATTTAAGGGTTCTCCAGTGTCGTATACGTCTTGTATCCGGTCTCATACCAAAACGAGACTCATCAGAAAAGCACACGAAACGCCATTGTTCTTCTGCCCAATTTCTGTGTTCAAGAGCCCATTGATATCGAATCCTACGATAGGTCTTCGGGAATGAAGGTTCACTTCATGCAAGCGGTTTCCGACTGTTTGGTCGCTAATTAAGTTCCCTGAAGAGTGATGAAGCCTCACGGCTAACATCATGGCGGTTATTGTTGGAGCTCTTCGAGTTAAGATTTGAATGTATCGGTCTTGTCTCCGTGTGGTGCAGCGATACCGTCCTCCATGGCGCTCAGCCACGGTACCAGTGCTTCGGTAACGTGTCCAAAGTCGACTGATAACACTCTGACTTGTATTCAGAGCTAAAGCCACAGTACGTTGCCGGGAACCAGCTTCTATCATTCCCACGGCTCTGAGCATTTCTTCCCTGCTTAAATGACGTCGCCGCTCCATAATAACGTTGGGTTTAATCAGTAGTAGGGAAACAGTAGCACTAATAATGTCTTCAATGCGTTGTATGTTTTTATAGGGAAAATATTGACAGCTGATTTTCATCTTTTACTCGAATTTGATTAACAGTTCCTGTTTCAAATTATGAAATGCACCAAAAAGGATCCATATAAATTTATAAAATCATAAATTTATTACAAAGCCACATCTCAATCTCAAGAAATCCGCATAAAAATGCTTGATCCCTAGACACTTTTGATGTGTGTAGATTAATGCCTAACCCTGCCACCCCCCCCCTGCCTGCCCTGCCTGCCTGCCTTATGACTAATATTTTTGTAACAATATAATTTAAAGGAGTGTCCAGTCCATGGAGTTTTTTTGCCCGCTCTTTTCCATATGTGCTCTTGGAATAGGCAACTAGCTTCAGATTTTCAGACAGATTGACGACACCTTGACAGTTCAAAAGCCTGTAAATGGTTTAATTTAAATAAATAGTATGTGTTTATTAACAAGAGTCCAGATTTCCTCACGATGAAATCAAGACCGCTATTATCAAATGTTAAAGTTACTAAAATCGAATTTCCCTGCAGTGGAATTAACTTACGGGTTTATTTCAGGTCATACATCTACAGTACCCGGCGATAAATATTGCACATCGACCTTTGGAAAGAGACAATCGGCTAATTTCGGCTTCATAGAGCGTTATCTCTGTCGCACGAAATACAAACAGTCCGGTATCTATTAGGAGCTGTTAAAACAATTATGATTTGCTTCTTTTGATAATTATTTTTTGACGTGACAACGTCTAATAAATCGATGAAGCTGGCTGCACTCACGAAAAAACATGACTCATGTAGCGTTACCTCGCGGCCTGTAGCGTTGTAGCGTTCCATGGCGGCTTGAAGTGCAAGCGAATATTAACAAATGCAATGCAACTATTCCATCAGTATTTTCTTATGACGTTGTCACGTTCAACTATCGTCAGTAAACCGACTTTACAGACAACCGATTTTTTTCTTTTAGGTCGATGTGCAATATTTATCGCCGGGTACTGTACACCTATTGTAAACTAAACTTATTTCTTGTCACAACGCGTCAGTTTCAGCGCTCATTCCGTCCATGTTGCAATTGCTTATATTAAAAATTCTCCGTAAAAACAACGCATAAACCTTCAAAATCTTCAAAGAACAAGTACAACCAACCTCTTAAAGGATAAATCCATAAAATCCAGCACTAAAATGCCTACGTCATATGTTTACGTGAATAGGAATTGTTTATGAGCGCCCCAGCGAAGGCGGGACAATAATGAGAGCTATAAAGGCGATGCCACATCGGCGGCGTATCTACGATCTGCGTCTCGATGGAGGTTATTTACATAGCAATAAGGACAGATACCGTCGCCTCTATACCCGGCACCTTATCTCTGTTATTGTCTGTGTGCACACGGCTTATGGTCGGGAGGAAAATGAACTGGGGCGTCAGGAAATAAGGTGTTTTTAAACAAGATTCCTCTGATTTACTCTCTTTGAATGGGAGATTGCAACCGTTGTGGAAAGGTTTCATGTATGGTGCAGTGAACTTTTGGGCTGTGTGTTTTTTGCTTCTTTTTACGTGCCTGTCACCATGTAAAAGCTGGCTGTCAGGTTCACAAGGAATTTCTTGTTAAATTTCACATTATCTGAAGTCTGCTTCATGTCAAAGCGGAAACATTTACTGAAATAATATTTGTCCTCTTAAGAACCTGTTTTGATATGAGCTGAAAAGTTACTGACGTAATTTTTGATGTTCAATTAATGACTTGCCTCCGGCGTGGGTATTTATTTAATCTGAAGCAAAAGGATGGATAGTAGGTATGTAATGATCGTAGAAGGCAACGTTCTGTCGTTTTTGCTAACCGCTTTGGGAAGAAGGCGTGAGTTTATGTATCTATTTAAGGGGACTACATGACCTAAAGCGGGGGACTATCGGTCTGCATCGAAAAGAAACAGAAGCGCGATGTCACAACGCTGGTAATTTATTGCAACATATGAAGCGATTATCTATTTACAAAAAATCTATTGATTAGACAAAATTAAAACACTATTACGATAATATGTTGCTTGTGGAATAATGTGAAAAAAATTATTTATTAGTATGGTTTTTAATCGATAAAAGGAACTATTAGAGGTATCTTCGTGATTTTGTTCTATCCTATTAAATTAGTTGTGTTATGTTTTCTACACACTATCTAACTAGCATATATCCTGAAGAATATCATATATTTTTCTGATTTTGTTTACTGTAGTCGATCTTATACTTTTAGGCATTATAAAACTTGCGTTTACGTCCTGTAGTCCCCTTAATTAATGAATATTACTAAGTATATCCCTCTGAAAAATCGTAAGTAAATTCGTAATTTGGGAATTATGTACAGCATGATTCAAAAATCACTTTCCTAATGACTTCTAAATCTAATATCCAAAAACCAATTTTTAACAACAATCTCCCTACATATAAAGATTTGTCGCACAACAGAGAATTGACAACAGCCAGGGGTGAATCCAAATATTAAAATGAAAATTTATGAAGTGTGACTCGTAGAGGGACATCCGACCGGAGCGAACCGATTTGTATGGAAATCTGGTAAATGTCTCACTGAGCGGGTGTCGCAGTCATCCGGAGGTACAATTTGATGGCATAATTTGGTACAAGGAACGTAAAACGTCCAGATTTATGTATGTTTGTATGTTTGCCTTTATTGAATGTTGTGGAGAGGCGGTTTATGGACGCTTTGTTGCGATGTTTATTGTTGCGTTATTTTGTAGGTGTGTGTTCGGTTGGTTTGTGGAAGTCTTTAGATTTTATATGACTACTAGCTTCTGTCCGCGACTTCGGCTGCGTGAACTTTTATGTTCCCCCCGTTGCATCTCATCGACTACCCACGCTATCAGGTACTTTTCTTGTTCAGTGTTCTTTGTGACATTTTTTTTTGCTCAGCCCCTTCGGGACGTGCGTGATGTTAAGTATCCTAAAGCCTTCCACAAGAATTGCGCTATCAAATACAAAGAGAATGTTTCATATTCGACTGGTAGTTCCAGAGAGAGAAACAAAACTCTTCAGCTTATTATTAGTATAAAGATTTTAAAGTGTCTATTGAAAGTTCATTAGAGTATAGTGGGTACTGGTCAGCGGGATTGTCCAGAAGGGTTACCGCTGGCCCGGAACATAAAGGGCTAAGGAAGGAACACGGGTGGGTTTTAGTCAGTAAGAGTCTGACACTCCCTTCCGCTTCATCCAGAGCGGGAGGGGGGGTCATTTGATGATTTCCCATCCAGAAAAAAAAAGAATAGTAGGTACATAGCTATACTAAAAGGTAGTTCCACAACCTCCGGACCACTTTTAATTAACTTATCCCACAGTTGTATTTTTCCTTGTATTAATAAGAATAGATAAAAAAAGCAATAATAAATAATAATCTCAAACTCAAACTCAAAGAATTATCAAAATTAAATAGTCTGTCAGTTAGTCAGAAAGTTGAAGCTAGTTGCCCATTCCAAAACGTAGATCTCTATGGAGAAGAACGGGTAAGAAACTCCATGGACACTCTTATAATTATATTACAAAATCCTGGGTACATTATTTTTGTTGCTTCTATATGTGAGAACAATGTAAAAAAAAGACACAAATGAAGAAACAATTCAAAATAAAAGATTCAAAAATAACCCTTGGCAGTTAAGAGATGACCAGTCTCAACCGACGGCGCCCGTTCACAAACATGACGCGAGAATAACAGTTCTTAGTAATTTCATTACAATCTAGCCTAATAGACAAGTAATTTAACTCTAAATTATTATTTTACGTAAAAGATTATGTTAATAACTTACATAGGTAATAGTGCCAATTTGCACTTTTGCACAATTCCGTAGCACTTCTTTAGGTTCACGTTGTTCATATGTTACATCTATAGAACAGCAGTGTGCTAAATACATACATATAAGATGCCGTTCAATAATCACGTGATGTTTTTTTTGGCATTTTTTTAACCCGTCCCCCTTGGTGATACATGGTGAGGTTTAAGACTACCCCCCCCTCCCCTATTATATCACGTGTATGTTTTAGTACCTACAAAGAATCTTAATTTTTTTTTAATATTTTTAAAATACAGGTATAAGTATCATCAAATTTTATTACAGAAAATTACGCGCGTTGCCGAAAAATAAATACACGTGATATATTACTATACCCCCCTCCCCCTTGTGATAGGTATTTTATGGACCCCTCCCCCCCCCCCCTTCGAGCCTCACGTCATTTAAATGGACAGCCCCTAACACACGAACAGACAGTTGAATTGATTTATTTTTTCAAATTTTGTTTTATTTTTTAGGTGATAGCCTAGATATCTAGATATGAACACTGAAACATACCCAATATATATTGGACAGTATCAAAACACTATTTGCGAGTTTCATAGTTTCCGTTCAACTATTCTGGCTTATTCGTCAAACCGAAACGTTGAGAGCAGTCGATGTACCATAAGACCAAGCCGCGTTATTCTGTAAATATAGGTACTGCTGTGCTTCAACTGGCGTGACACAGTATGTATTTTGAACAGTAGCTCAATATGCCCAAAGTATTAAGTTCGTCTTAGTACAGCTATTTTTCTTTTGTGCATAAAGTTTTAATATATAAATAAATAAAAATACATTGTCTTCAAAACAAAATTAACATGTAAATTTTCAACTCCTTAAGATAAGAGGAATCGGTTTTAATTCTGCTTGCAAGATTTGACCCATACATACTAACTAACTAACAAGACACATTATATAAAGGCTTTTATATTCGTTCAGAGCAGTTGACGAAGGTACCATAGTACCACGAATCCTTGTTCTACGCAATATGCTGCTGTTCGCCATAAAACTCTTGTAAAATATAGATCTTGTAGATCTACGGACAAATCCGTAGGTCTGGCAATGCTGTAACAGACAGACACACTTTCGCATTTATAATATTAGTATGGATGGATTGAAGCAACAAATAACTTGCATCGTATAAACACTGCTTAGACGTTGCTAGTACCTAAGTCACAGGCAATTAAAACGCACCATGGTAAGCAGGCTTGACATTATTTACCAGTTGACCTACTTCATACTCCTCCTCTGTGGTCCCAGCAAAGCCGCTGAGCCGTCATATCGACTCGGCTCGTTGCAATGGAATCGGTTGAGCCAGGTTTTTTACGCACCCATAACTGAACCGCCTATGGACGGCGCGCAGTACCGATAGACTAATTTCATTGCGACATTTTTTTTCCCGCCACTGTTATGAATTTCCTTTGTAATAAAAAAAAAATTGCGGCGTATAAGTTGAAAAGTGTTTTTCACTTTTAGTGCGGGCTATGGCAGCTTAAAATACTTTTAGACCAATCCCGGAGGATTCATAGTTTGATACGGATTTTTAGGGTCGAAAATTTTTGATGTAGCTTTTTGGAAGTGCTGGTGTTCTAATGATTTGTAACTTTGTATCTACTATATCAGGGATATCAGTTGCACATTACATTTCAAGATACCTGTTCCTAAGTTGCAACTCTTCCGGAAGAGTTGTATCTATTTATTTTATTTATTTATTTTATTTGCATAAAACATGGTATACAAGGTGTTATTGAAAAAAAAAAACATTAGATCTGACATGTTTTGCTTAATACTAAAGCATGCAAACTTACTTACTAAAGATACGTTATGAATTCATATTTAAAAAATCATTAATGCAATAGAAATTATTATTATTGAGCCATTTATATAATTGGATTTTAAATAATTTACAATTTAATGTTTTAAACATTTTTGGTAATTTATTATAGAGACGTACACACATAGCCACGGAGTTTTTATTATATTTCGCTGATCGAGGCAGCACATCTAACACAAGTCTGTATTGGTCACGCCGACTTCGAGAGCTTATTACTTCCTCTGCTGTTTTAAATAGTTCTTTGTGTTTTTGAACGAACATGCATGCTTCATATACATATAATGAAGGTAACGGTAGCAAACCAAGCTCTTTAAATATTGGTTGACATGATTCGTCAGATGGAATCTCATAGAGAGCTCGTAAACATTTCTTTTGGGCGACAAATGCTCTATTGTGGTCAGTACTATTTCCCCACATCATTAGTCCATACCGTAGTGAAGACTCAACATATGCGCGATATGACATCACAGCCGTTTTTATATTAGTGACTTTTTTTATTTGTCTCAAAGCATAGACAAATTTATTTATTTTATTACATACAGTATCAACCTGTGCCTTCCAGTCTAAATGTTCGTCAATCACTACTCCTAAAAACTTAGTTTGTGCCACTTGTGTAATTTTTGGAATGTCCATTTTAAAATTAAATGTATTATTATAAGATTGATTAAATTGTATATATATTGATTTGTTCAGATTAATAGATAAATTATTATTATTTAACCAGTTAATTAAATTGTCTATTGTTTTATTTATGTCCGCTTCATGATCCGTAATTGATTTATATTTTTTATCGGTAGTAACAATTATGGAAATGTCATCGGCAAAAAGAAAGCATTTATGATTGGTAACATTAACAATGTCGTTTATGTAGAGCAGAAATAAGATAGGGCCCAATATGCTACCCTGGGGGACGCCGCGTTTTATACCTATATAATCAGACGAATATTCTGTCATGTCCCAACTTTCATTAAGTTTCGTAACAGTGACTTTCTGTTGTCTGTTAGTTAAATACGACGACATCCACTGAAGTGGTAGTCCTCTTATACCGATAGCCTCTAGTTTTTGTAACAATATTTCATGTGTAACCAAATCAAATGCCTTTGACAGATCAAAGAATAGCCCTGTCGTTAGCTGTTTGTTGTTAATATTGGTTAGTATTTCCTTCAGCAGTGAAAAGATAGCTAAGGATGTGGACTTATGTTTCTGAAAGCCGAATTGCTCTTTTTTTATAATATTAAATTTCTCACAGTAGTTAACTATTTTTTGATACATGCATTTCTCGTAGATTTTTGACATAATGGGTATCAGTGTTATGGGGCGATAATTATTCATGTCACCCTTTTCATCCTTTTTAAATATCGGTTTTACAACAGATATTTTTAAAGCACTAGGAAAGACTCCTTGTGAAAAGGACAGGTTAATGAGATAAGTCATCACCCCACTTATTTCATTAACACATGTCTTAATAATTCTAGTGTTAAGTTCATCATAGCCTACAGAGTTGGTATTTTTTAACGATAATATATGTTTCGTTACCTCATTTTCGAATATAGGTGTTAGGAACATTGAGTTAACAGTCTCACTCAGGGTATCACTGCGGAAACTATTTGTACAATTTTGAGTAGGAATATAATTTGTGAAATGACTATTGAAGGCAGAAGCTATTTCCGCTGGTTTGGTAAGTATGGTGTTGTCAATTTTAATGTGTTCAATGTTGTCTTTGGGGTGCGCGTGTATTTCGTTCCTTATGACTGTCCATGCGGATTTACATTTATTGTCATTATTATTCATAAATTTTATGTTAGCATTGCGTTTAGCATTGTAGATACACTTTTGTAATAGTTTTGAATATGAGGTATATCTACTCTTGTTTATTATATTTTTAGTCTTGTAATATTGATATCGTAAGAAACGCTTCGTTTTAGAGCTCTGTTTTAGACCCTTACTTATCCACGTTCGCTTTATTTTATTATTTAAATTTACCTTAACCCTAACTTTTGGAAAACAGAGATTGTAAAATAAGCATATCAATTCATGGAAAGCGCTAAATGCTGTATTTGCATCGTTTTCCTTGTAAATATCTGTCCAGGATAAATTTTGTAAGCATTCACGGAATTTATGAGTATTATCTAGACTATAGTCTCTTTTGTAAATATGATATATTGCGGCTTTTGTTGTCTGAAGTTTTATCTACATGGCTCCCCTAATTTATAATGCTTTGCCGAAGTCAATTACCCAACTACCCTTCTAAAAATTTTCTTCGGCACTACGGAAGTGGTTGTTACAGGAATGTTTTTATTCAATTCATGAGTTTTTTGTAAAATGTCCCTGAAATTTTTGTTTTCTCTTGATCTGGCATCAAAATACAAGCATACAAATAAATTATGTGATAATAATTGTTAAATGTATTGTTTTATTTATTAATATTTAAATTTTAAAATTAATGTAATGTAAATAATGCACTTAATTGGAATTTTTTGTAAGAACTGCATTTAATTGTAATTTGTTTTTGCCTACCGTTAAAACGGTGATACATGTAGCACTATGCAATGTTATGAACACCTTTGTAAACACCATGTTTCTGGCAAATAAATATTCTTTTCTATTCTATTCTAATCGATGCGCAAACTGTAAACATGGATTCAGTACTAGCGTAGAAATTTTTCGTGATTTATCAAAAATAAATCTGATGTTTCATAGAGAATAGAACATACGCGGCGGTTTTTTTTTAACAACAGATGCCATCACATCATTTGACCAATTAAATATTTAAATGAGTAGGTACTAACAGAACGGTCACAGACTTCAAAAATGTTTATATACAGCGTGTTTCAAAATAGCGAGCTAATAATAGTGAGCAGCTTTGTTTGCAGTTAATAAATGAAACAACTAGTATTTAACATTCGATTCCAATTAATTGACATGCGAATTGTCGCTGCGACGCGCGACTCAGTCGCTGCCAGTTGTATTATTGTTGCTTTTATGTATTATTTCGGCCGTTTTTATGTAAGTAATAAAGTATTTTGGTTTTGAAACGCTCTCTTAAAATATCTGTTAGACTGCGTCGTTGGTTCAGCCCAACAGTATTTTTAAAGTGAGATTTACTCGTAAAACGGTAATATCCACCGATCTAAGGTGATGTGAGCTGTCACTCCCTTAGCATTAGCTGATCTGCGGTGCAATTCTGTAAAAATCTCACCGTGAAAACTGAGGTGAAGTGAGCGTGGAGTGAGCTGTCAATAGTGTCAATTCATAGCAAAAACAAACTCACTTCACCTAAGTTTTCACGGTGAGATTTTTACAGAATAGCACCGCTGTTCTGTAAAATCCAACCGTTAAAACTTAGGTATAGTTAGTTTGAAATGTCATTTGGGGTGGACTGACAACTTACTTCAAGCTTACTTCACAAGTTTTCACGATAGGATTTTAACATAATAGACCGTCTGATCACGAGCTACTAAATGATTTGGAGCGTGATTGTTGCCACTGTCAAGCCAGTAGTCACACGTTGGGATGCATGAAGAAGCCTCCTCGTGTAGCGCAGTTTCTTCCGCCGGTTACTCAATTGAACCGAACCGCATCCTGTCACCATCACTCAATTGAAACTCGGCGCATCCTGGACATTCACACCCAACACCTTATTTGACTGGCCAATTCTCCCCTTGCGGTGGTAGGGCTAAGGCCCGCCTGGTTTGTGACCAGCCTCCCACCGGAATCCGGCGTCAAGCAGCCTGCTGTGTTTCGTCGATGCTTGGGAGTTCCAGTGCCTTAGGCACTTCTGGGCACGCTGGTTCCATCATAGACCTCATCCATCGCTTTCCATCAGGCGGGTCGAGGTCAAGAGCGGGCTCATTCATCAATAAAAAAAAGAAACACTCACGCTCAGGGTCCTGGGTTCGAACCCCAAATCTTTGGAAGTGTAATGGATTGAGCTACAAGTGCTACAACCCCCAGACTTTTGTTGCCTACATCCAGGAAATGCTCGTGAGGTTTTTCGATCCAATTTGGGGGGAGGGGGGGGGGGGGTCTCCAGCCTGTACCATCCAGTCCTTTGCTTATTACCAACGGGCTGTTCAGCTGTTTGATTGTATTTTAGACTCTTACTCGTCGTTACGTAGGTACACTTGTCCGTTCTGCTTCCAGGCTTCCTTCTGTCATCACCATCTGCCTAGCCTTTTCCCAACTATGTTGGGGTCGGCTTCCAGTCTAACTGGATGCAGCTGAATACCAGTATTTTACATGGAGCGACTGCTTGTCTGACCTCCACAACCCAGTTACTGGGTATACGATACCCTTGCTAAGACTGGTTGTCAGACTTTCGGGCTTTCCAGGCTTTCCTCTGTAATAATAATAATAATGTTATTGATGGTTCTACTCTCACGAACTGATTCATGCTTTACTCACCACACTTATCGTTCCTTCGCTGATATGGTACTAGTACATACCAAATGTATGAGATTCACTGAAGCTGTTTACCCCTCTTTCGTACGTGGCGACCACGACAGCAACCATGGTTGCAGCGACCACCGTTCTACTAATATTTTGTAAGAAGGTGTTTGCTGTGACCAAAGTCGAGTCTGGCTTCTCTCTGATATCCAGAATCATCAGATTGGGCAGTCAGATTAGTCCTCTCGCATTACTCACGCTGCCCATCAAGCGTAAAATGCCTGTTTAATATTTAAATAACCCATCAGTATATAGTCCCAGTCAAAATCAAAGCCGTTCGACGCTGCGTGCAGCTCGAATGCAAATGTTGGGTGGGGTGTACTGTGAACGCGCAGTTGGCTGCATTGTGCCGCCCCGCGCCTCCTTCACCCCCGCACAGACCCGACACATCCCGCGAGAGTTTGTTTTTCGGGGCAAATAGCTATAGGCTTGATAATGGCCTCGCGGGCTGCGGTATGATGTGGAAGGCGCTCTACTTTGGACAAGGAAGGATGGGCATGATATATCTACCATGCGCATCCTTCATTAGTGAAGAATAGCGTCAGCGCTACAATTTTATTGGAGGTCTTCCAGAACCTTGAATAATTTTGGGCCAATAGATGACTAAATAACTGTTTTTACAAACGCACTTAGATATTATTATTTATAGGTACCTAACGAAAATATTAATCCTAAAATTCAAGTGCACCAAATTGTTTATGACACTGCTCGTGACGAAATTATGTTAAGCCAATTGAAGTAAGAAACAATATGATGTGAATAGTCCTGCCATCGCTGCAGCAATTTATTCTATTACCATAGTTTCGTTCCTGCGAGCTATAGCCAAAAAAAAACCGAAAATAAAAGTGGAGCATCTTCCCAACCATATCAACTGTATCGGAGTGGCGGATGGGTTTTGATTTTTGTAGTTTCGTATTATTTGCGTATTTATCCACCCGCCGCCCAGCGATACATTTATTTGCTTCCACCTCCCCATACTCTACCTACCCCCGTTCGATTGATCGCGATATCATTGCGATAATAGCAGCAGTGGAATCGGCGCGCGGTTCCGTCACGCTGGCGTAGAAATATGGCGGCTGCGGCGCCCGATCAACTGTGATCACAGCTAATTATTGCATGGATGGGTGCTGTGAAAGACACGAAACGTTTGCAGACTGTGTGGAGGATGATTTAGCTAGAAAGAAAGTCTCTACCGAGATGCCGACCAATGGCCGATTACTATAATTTTCGGACCGTTAGTGGTAAAAATTAAGACTCTTGTATCTTTCATTCATCAGTAATGAAGCAAAGACCTCATGACTTTGCATAGTAGACCCCCCTATATAGAAGTAGTTAAATTAGCTTACGAATCTATTTAAGAGGAAATGCGGTCGGAAAGATTTTTTGAAAAAGCCTAAGTAAAAAGTGATAATTCGAGGTTTGGCTCTCGCCTATTTTCTCCTCCAATATTGGACCAATTTAAAAGACATTTCATAAACAGAATAAGAAGGGTATACAATATGTCCCTATGCTTTTCTTCTTGATGATACATTATATTTATAAGCACTAGAACCCTCAAAAAATGCTCAAAATTGCCGCTGTCAACAGAGGCCTAGTGTACAAATTTGACAACTATTAAAGAAATTAGAAAAACATAGAGACACAGTATATACCCTTCTTATTCTATTTATGAAATATCTATTAAATTGGTCCAATATTGGAAGAGAAAATAGGCGAGAGCCAAACCTCGAATTATGACGTTTTACTTAGGCTTTTGCAAAAAGTCTCTCCGACCGCACTCCTGTTTGGCAATAGAAAATACTACCATATTGGGAAGCAAAACGATTCGCTTTTGTTTATAGGAACCGAGCATAATAGAGAAGTATCGAAGAAAACGACATTTTGCGTCGATGCTAAATAAATTGGGATAAAGTCAGTAGAATGATGATAATAAATAAAGTCTAAAATTCCTGTGGATTGCAAGGTATAATTGGCCTTATTATCGGAATGACTTCGCACTTGATTGAACTCCCTAGAGTTGCTCAAAACCAGAGACAATTGAAAAGTTCCGATTGAAATACAGTCACGGCAGAGTCATAGTTAGTACAACAAAAGCAATTTAAGGTTGATAATCACAAACCCCCCAAACCCCTCAAATCCCCCAAACACCCCAAACATCCTAATCTTTAACTCATCCAGAAACTTAAAATCCGCAAATACATGCTAAAATTTAAAATTTTTCTCTTTCTTTCTTAGAAACCATTGACTAAAGATTAACTAGTAACAGTAGCATATTATGAATTTACTTAAATTATGAAAACATTGCATATGCAACGCATACTAAAAGATATCGCCCAGCGATATCTGTCACTTAATAAAATTCATCTCAAGTTTTATGCACCGTAGCATCTGCAATGAAGCTCTGTCAAAACATACCTTACTTTTATGAAGTGCAGAATGCCATTTAGTATCAATCGATCATAGTAAAACGTCTTTTCAGTAATACGCTAACAAACAAGATATGCAAACGTTCCAACAAAGGCGACACTGTGACGTATGCAAATTAGACCGAGGAGCATAAAAGTTCTAAACGGCGATACGGTTAAATTTTTAACCAAATAATATTGAACAAAAAAAAAAAAGAACGAATATTTGTCATGTGAGCGCATACGCATGGGCTGGTTATCAATTTAAAAGTCGGCATTATCCGCATAATGCTGCAAGGGGCTGATATAAAACATTTCAATTTGGTGATCCGGTTACCCGGCCCCCGTTTCAAATCTGCATTGTGGGACCCCATACACTAGTAGTTTTGGGTACAGTCGAGCTGTAAGCCTTTTCGATTGCCGTATATTTTTGTTTGTTCATTTTCGTTAAAAATGCACGCGGCAAAGTAGCGTGGAAAGTCGGATATCTTATTTCATTTTCTGTTTGTTGTTTTAAAAATGCTCTTTTGTGTATTTTTTGCTTGTTTTTTACGATGTTAATTTGCTTTCCTTTGTACGTAGTTTAATAATTTCGCTCGGATCGGAGTCATGATTTTGTAAATCAGTAGATTATGGATGCTCACGTGTTATGGATTTCTTTATGTCAGAATGAAGTACTCGCTTGTTTACTATTATTATACAGAGTGTACCAGAAAGGTGTGGTCGAATTTAAGAGTGTGACCATCAAACAGAACAGTTTTCTCCAAGGTGCCTAAAGCGTACCTAAAAGTATTGAAGTTTTGTATGGAACAGTACATCACGATGTTGGAGAAAGTTGTTGTGTACGTTTCTGGTAGACCCTGTATTCACAAATATAGTCTCTTCATGTCATAAATTTATCGATTGTTGAAAAAGTACATGAAGTCCTACCTAAACCATACGTGTGTGATCTTATAAACTTATTAGGCCTTATTCTATGAACGACGTCTTCATTAATAGAAAACCAGGAAAATTTGGTAAATCAGACAAGATAA
This sequence comes from Luperina testacea, assembly GCA_927399505.1. Taxonomy (NCBI): domain Eukaryota; kingdom Metazoa; phylum Arthropoda; class Insecta; order Lepidoptera; family Noctuidae; genus Luperina; species Luperina testacea. The sequence continues at coordinate 6,679,158 of OV656774.1, forward strand.
CTTCCAAACAAAAAAAAACTTCACAAAGTATGACACTTAAAATAAAATCAGCAAAAATAATACACTCAAAATAGATCCAAACCGTAACACTTTAGCACACGAGCGTACCCGCAGTGGGTACCCCAAAACGCAGTGTATGCTTGGTTAGGCCCGCGCCTCCCGCGGCCGGCGGGTTTACAAGAAAGGGGTAGTTAGCCGCTATTGTCTCCAGCCCTCCTGCCCCAATCCGGCTGCATACCGCTTTACCGCTACAGAACCGGATAAGTGACATTTTTTTAAATGTCAAAATAAGTATATAATTAGGTTCTTAAGTAGTTTTGTGGCTGGAATTGGATATAGCGTTTAGTGTAAGAGGTCTTTAAGAAAGTGTTTGGTTACAGTTTTTGATTGTATCGTTCTTTTTTCACGTTCTATGAGAAAGTATCACTGATGAGCTTGCTTTGTGCATGTACTTCCAAAAAGCTAGCATTGTGACATTTAACATTGAACTTTTAGCGAAAAACTGTCTGATTTTTTTAATATTTTCTGTTGCTTGTTCAGAATCGTATCATAAGTAACAGTATATTGTAGAGACAAACATGGACCAATGTACGAAGATATTAAGTTAATGGCAATTTTAGTAGATTATGTATTTGTAATTAATTTTAATTTGTGAAATATTACTTCTGTAAAACTATAAATATAATAATAATACACAATGTAATAATAAATACTAAAATGGTGATGATGATGACTACTTTGGCATCTGCAACTGATAAGAACTGCTGATGTATTCTGTAAAAATGTCACCGTGAAAACTTAGGTGAAGTTAGCTTGAAGTAAGCTGTCTATAGTGACAATCCCTAGAATTAGGTGGAATGACAGTTCACTTCACCTAAGTTTTCACGGTGAAAATTTTACAGAATATATCGGCGGTATAGGCAGACTAACAAAACACTTCTTAATTTTTTAATGTAATTCAGAATGAATTTGAACTTGATCTGCATTCATCTTAGAGCAACCAACAAATAAGTACTATAGTATGTCATCATTACGGCATAAGCAGAAGGGAACAGAAACCAGTTTAAAAGAAATTGAATAAAATGACCTATTTAGCGTCAAACAAAATCCAAAAACCACCTTTACCAACTTACAAATACTCTCAAAAAGTTTAAGTCAAAACACAAAACCGAGAAATAACTCGTTTCACCAGCAATTATTATTACACTGTGATACCCAGTTGTGATGTTCAACAGTAGGGGAGCGTGCACGGAGCGCGGTGCCCCATTCTCCCCACAAAGACGACACGGAAAACACTTAGCCTTGTTGACACTACACTTTACACTGATTCTACTTCAGGGTCGACACTTTGATTCTACGATTGTCAATGCGATTTATTTGAGACTGGAAAACCCTTCAGAGCTGTATTTTGTAATTAGAGCTTTAATAAACTCCTCTATGATTCCAACTCATCACTTCTAGCAACCCGCACTGTCCGCGTGGTGTATGCCCACTACCTCTCCCCGAGAGGAGACTTATATCCCAGCAATGGAGACATTATAGGCTGATTATCCTATGCTAACCATCAGCTGGGGTCACATTAGTTCGCAATGTAAACTGAAAACTATTGAACTATTGTGTTGCCATTTTGCTCTAACCTAGTAAATCAAATGTCAGTTGTATTCTTCGTGAGCTATATTGCATTACATTTATGTAATAGCCATTACTTAAATAATTGTCACATTTGGTGTTCAATTTGGAAGAATTAACCCATGTAAACAAAAAAGTTAACCATCCAACAAACAATGTCCATACAAATTCAATCGAATTTACTCAAATTGAATGCCAAAAGTGAACCGTGTAACATTACCTTACCATGTAGTCATTACTAGCGGAAAGGAAAGGGATTCCATTTTCATTATTAGGTTTTGCATAGCGTGCATACCAATAAAAAAAAATAACAAAGTCAAAGTCAAATCATTTATTTCAGGCACTTTTGAACGTCAAAAATTACAATACAATACCTACAATTGATTCTAGTCGGCCCTTCCAAAAGGTAGTGTTCGTATGGAGAAGAGCGTACTTTTCAGTGAAATGTTTATTACAAAGATGATAATTAGATTTAGGACTCCAATTTTCTATTTTCATGTTTTTCAGCCATATCTACTTAGTTGAGTTGGTGGGATATCTGAAATTAAGTACATAATTAAAGTAAAAATTAGTAAAGTATACAAGTACATTGTAGATCGCAAGTTTTACTTCGATGTTAGGTCTTTATTTCGGAAACAAGTACACATTATTTATCTTTTGAAATTAGAAACTAGTATTTGCTAATTTGTTTTAGCTAATCAAATTCCAGAAATTTCTGGCGACAGATTTCTATTTCAAAGAAAAAGATGTAAATTAAAAATTATTAATTGTCTGAATAAAATTATCGACACATTATGGACATGGAACATTCACAACCCTATTCAAATGATTGTATTCGTTATATATGAAAACTGAGCCCTAATTACACTTAAATATGATGAGATATTAATGAAAACATTTATTCTAAATATAAAGTTCATAGTATTAAAATGCTCACACAAGCAATCGAAACATTTAGAGTCATGAAATTCACTTATTTGTTATTCCGGTTATTCTGCTGCCTTTTTGATAGCGAGTTTTATAAAATGCGCATGCTTTCATAATAAAAATGTTCTAAATGTTATGGAGTAAACACAAAATACACAAAAAAAGTAGTTTTCCATAATTTAGACCTGAATCATCAGAGACGAACCAAACAACTCAACGTCCATTTGAAAGAAACGTGCCAATTTTAGTTCCTGAGGACCTCTAGCGCGACATTTGCACACAAGTGTCAAAATGTACTTTCTATAAATAATAGTCAAGTATTTGACGAGATTTTTCATAATACTGCCGCCTTAAGTAAAAAGGGCGCATCTGAGGAAAGGGAATAGAGGAAAATGAGCCTTAATGGAATAAAAAGGCACCATCCATTAAGGCTCATTTTCCTCTATTCCCTTTCCTCAGATGCGCCCTTTTTACTTAAGGCGGCAGAATACCTACTCGTTATTGTGTTTAAATTACATAGGCATAATACGATATGTTTCAGTATTATTCCTGATTAACAGTTTTCTCGTAGCCTGAAATGAGCGTTTGACTCGGTTTGGAAGGAACCTATGGAACCTACTGGTTCATATTATGAACATATTTCCGAACCTTTCGAAAACTAAGCCCACAAGTACACAATCTATGACTGATTCTATTTTAGATTCCATAATAATTGTAACTTCATTTTTTACATTGTTTTTTGTAATTAGAACGAAGTCTTTGATAATTCCAAATTGTCTATCTTTTTTATCATCTATACTATACTAGGTAGGTGCCTACCTACCTACATAATATACCTATATTATGTGGGTACAGAAATTGGAAGTAAGTATCAAAAGTGTAAGTACTCATAAAATCAAGAGTTATTGAAAAAGTGAGATTTGTAGGAATCGAAATAATTTTTTAAAGTTTTTTAATCCTTGTAATTATGGAAAATGTACACAACTACTTAGAGAACTATAATAAAACTATATTATTTTATTGTAAAATTTTAACATGAGTGCTTAAGTTTCAACAATCACTTATTTGTACTTTTTGCATAAACGGAGTTCAAGTTTTAAGCATGGTTCTGTGGTTCATACAAAAGAAGCTCGCTGTCACAATGCCTTTAGTAAGTACCTATAGCTTCATTATTCTTGATGACTCTTGGATAAGACGAAAAGAAATAAGTACAAACAGACTGACAGCGTTGACTGACATGTAATAACAAGAAATCTTGACCCAATTTTTCATTATACCTTCACATACATAAATAATCATCTCCATTAAATAACCAATCCAGTCTTTACCCCATACATATTTCGCAACATAACAAAAAACATCCGTTGATAAATTCTATCCATTATCGTTAATCTGCAAACAAATTACAAAAACGTTACAATAAAACTTTAAAGTTCACGACAAACAGTAGCGCGAGCGTAATGAATGGCCACAGCATTATAACCGGACTGCAAATCTAGTTTGGAAGGGGAGTGCGGGAAGTACGGTGAGCCTCCATGGCCAGACGTTCACCACACTCCGGCGTGTACTATTCCCGCTTAACACATTAGCAAAACACTATAAGATCACTACAAAACACAACCCAATTTCAACCTTTTCAATCGGGAATAAAGTCAATTTTACATCACCAAAATTTTGCTCCATACGCTAGATACAGATTAAGGGTTGTACCAGATCGCTATAACGTGTTCTTTGTCGCTTTAGCCACGTCCCTCTCACACAATGGCATACTTATTAGGGATTTAGTCCAGATATTAGTTGGGGATGTCGGCATTGTTTGGATTTTAATAGAATTCGGCTTCACCCCGGGCGGTTGGGTATACTTACACGTTTGTTGTTCGTCGTAGACGACATGCGGTACCTTGAAGCATGTGTTTGGAATTGATTCGGAAAAGTTATTGCTTCGTTATTGGTCTTCATGTGTTGAATTTTGTTAATTTCTTGAAATTAACTTTATGTTGATTGATTGGAAATCAATTTAGGTGCGGACTCAAAGGTAAATATGGAATTTGAATCTGAGGCTTCAGTTTGACCCGACTATTAATTCATTCTTATTTTCAAAAAATCTTTGAGTTTTGGGCAGCTTCTTTTTCTTCAAAGTTTTAGGCAGCCGTATGTGTTTATCCCGAATTATAGTATTTTAATAAGTACTTGGATAGCGCAGTGGCGAGATGACCTCGTAAAATCACTAATGACGAAAATACAATCGTAGAGCTAATAATTAAAGACAGTGACATTCCATTAATGTAGATCTGACTGGGTGGAAATTTCATGAAACAGAATTACTCAACACTAATAATTATGATGGCAACAACGATTCAATAAGTTTGTCTACAATATAAAATGACCTGTAAATGGAGTTGTGCATGTTATTTGTCCACAATTTGCCGTACTTGACAGAATGCAGATATTTGATTTCATTAGCGTTAGAAGTTACAACAAAAAAGTTAAAACCAAAGTTCAAAAATAAAATGCATAGATTTGATTGTATTTTGATCATGATTTATGGCTGTGACAGTAAATGCGTCAAAATATTTTACTACGTCGACTGTTTAATTTATATCTTTTTCCAAAGAAAAGAATATATGAGCAGTTGCTAACGTTTCCTTCCAGTCACTGTTTACTAACTGCGGATATTTATAGTTGGATGCACACCACAGAAAGGAAGCTGAATGATGCTTTCGGCTGTATGCCCCCCGTGTGTAGTGCTGGATCGATAGATGCCCCTCATCGCGCCCCTTATTGAAAATTATAACAATGGAACACCGCGCTCTCGCTGCGCCCTCTTAACACTCACTGATTTCGGCAACGCACTGTGGATATGCCAGAAAATAAAATATTGAATATAAACTTTAATAAACTCATATCTGTTGCTAAATAACCCTGGAATACAGACAAAGAACATTTATATAGACACCAAAATAGCGCTCTAGCGGAAACTGAACAATCGAAATGGTTATTAGAATCTGATGTGTGGGTTGATAGGATCTTTACGATCGATTTCGTTCAGCTCTTTCGCTATAATCCAAAACGAATTTGGCGAGATAATAAGGAAAACCAGCCAGGGTATTTTAAAGCAACATAAGTAGGTATGATTGAACAAGCTGCTTAGAAAGAACCTCATCTGTAGTATCATGAATATTATAACGAATCAAAATAGGGCTCACGTCACGAGGCAAATATTTAAGAGCAATGACTCTGATAATGACTTGAATTTCGAATTAGTATGATGAGTGCTGAGAGCAGAAACAAAACAAACAGAAGAGAGAGATAGGCAAAAAGTAAACAGGCATAAAAAGCAACATGCAAAAATATTCTCCAGAGCCATAATATCCATACGCAGATGTAACAATGTGGACGTGTTAATATATCGGTCGAATCAAGCTTGGAGGGCGGAGGTCGGGATGCAGGGATTATAATGAGGCGCAGCCCCACTAAGTATTTTCGACATGCGTCGCCGTCACCCGACAAACATTCGGAAGGCCGGGGGTTAACGAGTGCAGCGCGTCGAAAATTACACGCGCTACCGGCGAGTTTTAATGTCCACGTCATAGGTCATTCCGAGATGAGCGTAAAAAGTCTGTAGATGACTGTACGTTTGTAGTCTCTCGAGGAAAATTTAGTATATTTGGACCCTTTCGGACATACGAACTCAAAAGTGCTTCCTTGTTAATTTTATATTTGAGTCTTGGAGTGTGGGAAAGCAGTGTTACTCCTTTTATTATTGTCTAGTAGAGCTCGTCTACCTCTTCAATTTATTTAGGAATTTATGATGCATTTTTTAATAAGCAAGTGCTTTTATTAGGCGTGTAGAACCGTACTCTCGATAGTGATGTATTATATTTTTTAATCCAGATTCTGGGAATAACAGTTAATAAAATGGAAAAATGTTTTCAAAGTGCTGTTCGTGAACCAAACGGAGAGTTGAAACAAAACTAAATAAACCAAAGCCAATATTTCCAACTAATACGATGCTACGATTCTTATTTCCGATCGAAATATGTTTTCTATGATTATGATTTGAAAAATATCTTTGAAAATATTTCGTTTTTAATTAACCAAGATAGGTTTATTAAATCGCATAGGAAATATCAAATGGATATCTAAATTATTGCGCAGTGCACTACAGGTTCTAGTGCAAAAACTCAAACAAAGGCATTCGATAGAACAGATGAAACATAGATTTTTTACATTGATCTGTCCACCGAGTAGTTACTGGAAGTTAACCAATAACACGATTCGGCATCCGAGGCACGCGCAACGTTTTTTAGGACAAACATCGTCCCAGTTTCACTCCATTCGAAGAATTGACACATCCAGAGAGAACAGTGTTGGCAAAATACTGGAACTAATGGGTGTTATGGTGTCGCGTGGACGCCATAAAGAACCCACAATGCGGCTGGCTTGAGATGTCATTAGCCAAAGAAATCTGCCATTGTACCCATGGTACCGGGAACGCCAACCTTTGTCCAGTTTCCATATTGTTGCATTGTTTTTATTTTGTTCTTTGTATAATTGTTAGGAAGTTAAATGTAGTTAAGTCTATTGTGTTCTTTGTGTTTCAATTTCACGGAGCTACGTGTCGTCTTTTACTTGTAGTTGCATAGAATCTGTCTCTAAATCGCTGTTTATTAGTGACGACGGGACCTGTCCCGGGTGATTGAGGTGTCCGTTTATTAGTCATCGCTGTTGGAGTGTATTGCATCTTACGGAACGATAATGTGTTCGTGATAGTTAACTGTTTAGGAGTAAGGACAGCGTTGGTGTGCGGTGAATTGGTTACTGAGCTGAATGATGAAGCTTTGGCATCGTTTAATTAAGGAAAATGCTTTTAGCATCATCTTTTAGTACAGACGCCAGCACTTCAAGCTATCCGAGACTGTCAAACTTTCCCGATCAACTTTGAACCTTATACTTTAGCGATAAAGTTGAAAATCTATTAAAGAAATTTGCCAGATTGTAGTAGCTTGATGTGCGCGTCTGTACATCCATCCGCATGTGATAATTATTTGGCAACTTTACACAAATGTCATGTTTCTATACAAAAATATACACTTGCCTTCCTAAATGATAGTATCAAAATAAATGAAAAACTATAATAAAATATGAAGTCTGTAGAGACAATTTTTCATGAATACATTCAACAGAATAAATAATGAAGAAACAGAAAAACATAAGAACATAATTTGGCCTTGTCCGTACCTAATGACGACGAAACAATAGCTTTAAAAATGGGTCATGTTTTTACTCCAACCAACCTAAGCTTGGGACTGTGTTGCCAATTTAACAATAGCAAACAATATAGGGTAACACCAGTGGCCGTCGAAAGACAATATTATTTATGACAACAGAAGCTGTTTGACAATAAAATTACGAGCAAAAAAATTTGTGACGAAACGCAAAATTGTGATTTTAGGGAGTTTTGTCTGAGAATTAGGTAATTCACCATTTTTACGCTTAACTTGGATGAAAGTAAAAAAGGGTGCGTGAATAAAAAACCATTGTAGCTTTGTTAGTGTTGATGATCATTGTGATTTTACAATGGGTATTGATGCAATTATTCGGGTCTTAGATGTTGCTAGCTTAATAAGTCTACTTTCACAATCTATTCTACCTATAACTATGTATTTCTATATCAACAACTATCAACTATGTAATCCAGTATCAGATGAATAACTTTAACAACCAAACAACGTTACTTCAAAATTCCAAACCATCTTCAAATCTCTCTTTTTCTCTCACTAAACAATTTTATAATCGAACCTACCCTGTTCCGCTACAAAACAACAGACTTCATAAATCAGACTAACGGAATCTTTCACTCATTATTCAAAACTGTATTTGTTTACTTTTACCATAACTGCTGTTAACGGGAAACATCGTATTTTGACGTCACTAGATCACATACCGTTACTCATAAAAGCCGTATAACGGTGTACTGAACACTGAACCATTTTAGAGCAACCCTTTGAATACGTAATTACACAAGGAACCGTAACTCTATCAAGTCGGTTACACAAAGAGTAATGTTAGTTAACCTTGAGAAGGAAAGTACAAAAGACTTTCTCCGTGAAAGGGTTTTGTCACTTCCTTGTGAGCGTGACCAATGGTGCCACCATTGTTAGGTCCTTTACTTCAAATTGTACCACACTTACCTTATTTGGGGGTTTATTGAAAGTGATCTAATGGTCTTTCGGTTTGAAAGGAAGAAACTTTTGGAAAAAATAAATCTTATTTAAATATTTTTATCTTTTTGTCATGCGTTTATAATTATTTGAGGTTTCCAATATAGGTACCTAAAATGTATAGGCAGGCAAATACAGGCCAGTAGTTTATAAAATTACAAAAGTATCTATAGCGTTATTAAAGACAATTACAATAATCAGAATGTGTTACCATTTTCTTCAGTCCTCGCAGTACAAGACCTACTCACACAATCATCTTTGAAACTGAAAACAGCACCACTAAACTGATTCTTCCTTCACACCTAAGTTAATAATCACACGCTTATGTTCATCTGTCATTTATGTTTGACACAGCGATTAGCCAGGATTACCATCTGTCTGTATGCAGTCTAACTGATGACATTTTAACTAGTGGAGGTACTATTGAGCTACAAGTAGTTAATGAGTAGAAGCTTTCCTGCAGAGTTGTAGAAAAAGATTATTAAAGTGTAAGAAAAAGATTATTAAAGTGTAAGAAAAAGATTATAAAAGTGTAACTTGGCAAAAAGATTCGACTCATACTCATTATGTCTCCATTTTATCAATTTATCTCATTTGTTAATTTTATTAAAAGTATTTGATTAACACATTCATCGCGCATTATATGCTCGCGGCGCGTATGCGTGTCTACACAATTTACATAACTTTCTTCGAGTGCGGCACGCCGCACCTGTGCGTTCATTGTGCATCTCTGGCCGCACTGAAAATGATTTCTGCGTGCGCCCAAAATAACAAATCACGAATAAACTATAATGCTCATAATATTTTTGCATGCCTTAAAGACAGAATTCCGAAGGACTCCAACATTAATTGTAACATCTGATTTATAACACCTACATTTTTTGCAAATAAATATATTCTATTCAACAGCAGTACAGTTTCAATCTGTAATAATAACTTTTCGTCATCATCGATGGCGTCGACCGCTTCGATACAAGTCAGTCGCCTCGAGAAAAAAATATTTTTGTACAGCAGATAATATTTTGTTTTAATAAATGATGTTATAGATTCCTGTGTATCGAGACATTGACTGCCAGAATATCACATTGGACATGAGTTTGTAATGAGCATCAGCATTATCTAGACGCATCTGAAGTCCGATTTGACGTCGCGATTAGACAGGATTACCACAGTACCACTGCACATTACCTTGATGACATTACGTTTCATCCAGGGTTTCCACAAACAGGACTAAAATATTACTGTTGCTATCCAATAATGTTACTGGGAAACTTTAATCTTGCTTTGAATTAAAATCCATGTGGTGTGTGATTGGCACTCGCACTCATTTATGCGTCATGTTTGCCGCAAATAAACGTATTTTCTTTCTTTCTTTCATTTATACAAGAGCGGCAAAAGAACTGACTTTAAATAGTTTAGCTTACTGATAGAAATCGAAATAAATAAATTAAATGTATCTAATTTAAATTGAATGACGGTTAGGACTGGTGGACAGGTATACCATAATTAATATTTCTGTGTAATCAGCCCATAATGTTCCCACTGCTGGGACACAGGCCTCCTCTCTGTGAAAAGGAGGCCGTAATCCACCATGCGGGCCAGTATATAATTATGTCATGTTTTCGAATTTTTGGTTCTAGGACATGCCAGTTTCCTCACGATGTTTTCCTTCACCGTTATTGAGAGCAGTGTTATTAAAGTATATTTCACAAACTAAAACGCCTGTCTGGATTCGAACCCAGACAGGCGTTTTAGTTTGTGAACGATATACAACTTGTAAGTCGCGGTTGTTACCCAGTGGTAACAACCGCGACTTACAAGTTGTATATCGTAAAAGGTAAGGTAAGGTATAATAATATTACTGAGCAGTGGTAGCTCAGTAGCTACCACTGCTCAGTAATATTATTATACCTTCTCAGAAATAGCAAAGTGCTGTTTGGTATTACCCTAAACAAAAACAACCAAATTATCTTTATGTATCTTAATTTCACCATCAAAAGCCCTTAAAATCTTAATCACAAACCACTTAATAAAAATCATTACTAGTGAGATAATGCTGAAGACTTAGCCGGAACAAGGGGGAGTCATGTCCCAGCTCCTAACAACAGATTGACTTGCGTTAAACGCGTAAGCTGTTGAGTAAGACAAAGTCGCGTCTAATCCGCACCGTCTATGCACCATCTCAGCTATTTGGGGAAGGATTTGGATAGATTAAAGGCCCCCATTCACCGTGCGACTGGATTCTTTTTGTAGCCGTAATCTTGTTGTGAACTGGCTTAGAAATAAATGTGTCATGCAATGTAACGACTTGTTAATGATCTTGTTTTGTTTTTATGATGTTTTTTGTTTCTTGTTAGTTTATTTGTTTGTTAATCTTATAATAAGGATTAACTTGTTCAATAATTTTGGTGATACAACGATTTCTAAACTGTATTATTCTGAAAATTTTCTTTATTTTTTTTCGGTCATTCTACCAAACCCAGGGGGTTTGGTAGAATGGCATGTGACATCTGACATGTCAACAATGGTAACTGTATCTGCTTACATGTGTTTTTTAACAGGTACAACGGGCAAAAAAGATAGATATGCAAGCAAACCAATAAATATCAACGCATTACAAAGTCAGTCGGTTAGGAATCAAAAGACAAAAAAATGCTCTAATATTTTGTGAATGTTAGAACATTCACAAATTACTTATATTAGAGAATCTACAACAAATATTAAAAGCGTACAACCTTGTAGGCTCACAGATTTCTACATTTATATCTGTAACTAGTATTTGGGCGTTGCGCGAGCTGCAAGCAGCTCGCGGGTCGTGTTTTTGAGGAGTATTTCTTACCCTTGTAAAAAGTATTTGGGCGTTGCGCGAGCTGCAAGCAGCTCGCGGGGTCGTGTTTTTGAGGAGTATTTCTTACGATGGGGGGGAGGGGTGAAGGGGGGGAGAGGGAGGAGTTTTGAAAAATGATTTTGACCATCTCTGGGCCCCTTGATATGAATCTGAAAAAAAAATGTTCCAAGTCTCTTAACTTCCGAGATCTACCTAGAGGGGGGGGAGAAGGGGGGCAAGGGGGCAACTTTGAAAAATGGTTTTTACTTTTCCGAGCCTCCTCTATACGAATCCGTAAAAAAACAAAACCCAGGTTTCTTAATTTCCGAGATACGATGGGGGGAGGGGTGAAGGGGGGGAGAGGGGGGAGTTTTGAAAAATGATTTTGACCAACTCTGGGCCCCTTGATATGAATCTGAAAAAAAAAATGTTCCAAGTCTCTTAACTTCCGAGATCTACCTAGAGGGGGGGGGGGAGAAGGGGGCAAGGGGGGCAACTTTGAAAAATGGATTTTACTTTTCCGAGCCTCCTCTATACGAATCCGTAAAACAACAAAACACGGGACTCTTAGTTTCCGAGATACAATAGGGAGGGGGGAGAGTGGTGTGGAACAGGGGAGGTTTGGGATTTTTCCCATACTCGTGAGAGTTACTTCTATACGAATCTGTAAAAATATACCCACCTCCCCCTTCACCATCTGGGAGAACAATTATGTCAGTGAGTCAGTCAGTCAGTCAGTCAGTGGTAATCGAGCTTTATATAGTATAATAATAATAATAATAAGATAATAAGACTGTATATCCCGCGGAGGTGTGGAGGTCGAGGCTTTTTAAATGCTAAGACTCTTCACAATCGTGAGATATGCAGTCTCAGGGAATATTTCCTAGAAGTCGACGTGGGGATGCATCGAGATGTTGTAGCAGTGGACAAGGGCCTTACCCCGCTCTCCTTGGCTAAAGAGAACTGGCGCAAACCTGTAGTGCTTGACACTAATGACCGCATGGAGGTATGGCAGAGTAAGGAGCTTCATGGACGCTTTTTCCGGGCCCTACACGGGCCCGATGTAGACTTCCTAGCGTCCGTAGCCTGGCTACGTTCCGGGGAACTCTTCGGAGAAACCGAAGGGTTTGTCTGTGCAATTATGGACGAAGTTGTGATGACGAATAACTACCGGAGATTTATTGTGAAGGATGGTACGGTTGACATATGTCGGGCATGCCACCGTCCGGGCGAATCAATCCGTCACATTATCTCCGGGTGTTCTCGTCTGGCTAACGGAGAATATTTGCATAGACACAACCTTGTAGCCAGGATTATCCATCAGCAACTTGCTCTGCAATACAACCTTGTGGAATCGGAGGTGCCGTACTACAGGTATGCGCCCGACCCAGTTCTCGAAAATGGCCATATCACACTGTACTGGGATCAATCCATCATCACTGACAGGACTATTATAGCTAATAAGCCTGATATAGTGGTGGTGGATCGATCAGAGCGGCGCGCAATGATTGTTGACATAACCGTCCCGCATGACGAGAACCTCGTGAAAGCCGAGAAAGATAAGCAAATCAAGTATCTTGACTTGGCTCGCGAGGTTGTCGACATGTGGGATGTGGACTCAGCGATCATTGTGCCGATAGTCGTTACAGCCAATGGCTTAATTGCCAAGAGCCTCGACAAACACCTGAGGAGGCTCTCGTTAGGCAGCTGGACCAAGGGCTTGATGCAGAGAGCGGTACTCCTGGACACGGCTCGTATTGTTAGGAGGTTCCTTTCTCTGGAGCCCTGACCGCCGGTAGCTTGGACCCTGTTCCCGATACCGGTGGGCTACTATTTTTTATATTTTTAAATGTTTTTATATTTCGTTTTATACTAATATTTAAAAATATAATTTATGTGTATCTATTTAAATAAAGGAAATAATAATAATAAATATGGGCAACACTGATACGTCAACAACATACATTTTTCATTCTTATCTTTTATTTTCCTGTTTTTATTAATTTCCCGTTTTTATTGATATCTTATAAAACCTTTTGGAATAAATACATATTAAATCTACAAACAAAATCAAAAATACAATGAAAAAGCTTTACAAACACAGAAAAATCAAAAATGACGCCTGTCAAATTTGACCTCCGAACGAAATACTCGTAAATATGTGAAGATAATGAAGATAATAATATAGAATGTTGACGAGATCAGCAGCACGCCGTGCACAACTAACACCTCCGGACTCGTCGCTCAGCTCCGCCCCGCCGCCGCCGGAACCCAGCCCCATCGAGAGTGCTGTAACACCGGCCGTGGCAGTTGCGTCGAGCTCGAGCGACGAATATTTTTCCCCGCCGACGTCGCCAACACCCGTACGTCGGCAGGGGAGAGGCCGGCCACCGAAGAGCTTGGGGCTTAGGGGCCATCCGACCCCGAGCCGGGTCCCCGCTACCGGTGGTTGTGTGCAGCGCATGAGATGGACTCAGTCTATGAATGAGAACGTCATGCGCGCATATTACGGGTCTACAGAGGGGGGAATTAACCTCACTGCGTACCGCGTTAGGATGCTGTCTCTGTTCAAAGGAACTGGAACCAACCGTCAACGTTTCGGCCCAACGACTGTCGGATCAGGTGCGGGTCATCCAACGCAATCACAGGTTGGACGATATCGCACTTGATAGGCTGCGCTCAGAGGTACTGAGCAATCACATCGTCTCGACTTCGGCACAAACTGCGGCACAAGCGTCAACTGTTGATGCCATCCCGCCGCAGTCCAATCATGTTGAAGAAGAAGATGATAGGGTTGCCACAGTAAGTAGCCAGTACAACGTCCGACTGAGGAGCGCACTGGAGGATGCATTACGCGAGTATAGATCCACTCCAACCGAACTTAGACCCCGATTACCACGGTTACCTATGCACAAGAAAAATAGGGCGCTGGTGTGTGCCTTGGACTCGCAGCTCAAGAATTTCTTTGAGAGCAGCGAGGATCTTGTTGATACACACTCGATCCTGTATTGCGCAGCTGTTGCGGCATGTCGTTTAGCTAACGTCAAGTTCCCAACTTATGACGAAGCTACTCGACCAAAACCAACCGTACCAGTCTGGCAACGTAGGATTGAGGGTCGTATCGATGGGGCCAGGGTACTCATCGGCAAACTATACTGCTTCAGGGAGGGCAATACACGACCACGAGTGATGCGCTTTGTAAGGCGGGCATTCTCGGGGACTGGAATCAATCCTCGAGAATACATGTCCCGTGTCACAGAGCGCATCGACTTCCTGAAGCAGAAAGTTTGTGCATGGGCGAACCGAATTCGGCGGTATAAGCGGCGGGTTGATCGATACACGCAGAATCGCATGTTCCAGAGCGATGAAAGGTGGGTATATAGAGCTTGGGAGCGACCTGAACAAAATGTGATAGATGTATGCCGCCCGGATGATGCCGCCACAAGTGCATTCTGGCGCAGCATCTGGTCGGTACCCGTCTGTCACACTGAGGCTGGCTGGATGCAGGATATCGAGCGAGTGTGTGAGACTATACCAGTAATGGATGCAGTCATAATTATGCCATCAGACGTTACCAGTGCGGTCCGTCCTTTACCGAATTGGAAATCGCCAGGACCGGACGGACTGCACAACTTCTGGTTGAAATGGCTAATCAGTTCACACACTTGCTTGGCATCCCAGTTCCAGTCATCCTTAGAGTCTGGGTCGCTACCGCAGTTTCTAACAACAGGCGTTACCCACCTGCTCCATAAGTCAGGTAGTCCCGCGGAACCCAAGAATTATAGACCGATCACGTGTTTGTCGACGGCTTATAAACTTCTTACATCAATTTTGAGAGTGAAAATTAATACGCACATTGAGAATAACTCGATTATGTCTGCCTCTCAAAATGGATGTAGGAATGGGTCCCGCGGTACTAAGGAGCTACTCCTCATAGACATGGCCATTAGCCAACAGGTTCAGCGATCCCGCAAGGATCTGTCAACATGTTGGATAGATTACAAGAAGGCCTACGACTCGGTGCCACATACATGGCTCATGAGGGTGCTGGAGTTGTACAAAATAGATGCAACTCTACGCACCTTCCTTGAGTCGTGTATGGGGCAATGGAAGACGGTCCTTCGTTATCCAGGATGTCGACAGATCCAGGGGAATGATGAGCCTGTATGGATTAAACGGGGAATATTTCAGGGCGACAGTTTGAGTCCACTTTGGTTCTGCTTAGCCCTGAATCCTCTAAGTACACTACTGGAGGATTCAGGTCTAGGTTATCGGTTGAGGAGAGGTGGTCAGGTTATATCTCACCTCCTTTACATGGATGATTTGAAACTCTTTGCCCCCAACAAATTGCGTCTGATGGAGCTACTGAAGGTAACTGAAACTTTCAGTAGCGCCATCAGGATGGAATTTGGTGTGGACAAATGTGCAGTCATGCATATAAAGCGAGGGGAGATTATGGAATCCGAGGGAATTCAACTCTCGGATTCCATAAACCTCAGATCCCTCTCCTCATCCGAAAACTATAAGTATTTGGGTATGTCGGAAGCGTTAGGCATCAATGATGCTGACATGAAGCAATCATTGAAGGAGCGCTTCTTTTGTCGCCTGAAGAAGGTATTAAATAGTCTTCTTTCGGGCGGAAATAAGGTGCGCGCCTTCAACGGTTGGGTCATGCCGGTTTTGATGTACTCTTTCGGCATACTCAAATGGACTCAGACCGAACTCGACGCCCTGGATAGAAGAGTCCGTACACTACTGACCGCAAACCGGATGCATCACCCACGATCATCGGTGATGAGACTGTATATCCCGCGGAAGTGTGGGGGTCGAGGCTTTTTAAATGCGAAGACCCTCCACAACCGCGAGGTATGCAGTCTCAGGGAATATTTTTTAAAAGCCGAAGTGGGTATGCACCGTGATGTGGTCGCAGTGGACAAGGGGCTCACCCCGCTCTCCATGGCTAAAGAGAACTGGCGCAAACCTGTAGTACTTTCTACTGATGACCGCAAGAAGATATGGCAAAGCAAGGAGCTTCACGGACGCTTCTATCGGGCTCTTCATGAGTCCGGTGTAGATTTCTTAGCGTCCGTATCCTGGCTACGTTTTGGTGACCTTTTCGGGGAAACTGAAGGTTTCGTCTGTGCAATTATGGACGAAGTTATCTTAACGAATAACTACCGGAGACATATTATGAAGGACGGGACGGTTGACGTGTGTCGGGCATGCCACCGTCCGGGTGAGTCTATCAGACATATTGTCTCTGGTTGTTCTCGTCTGGCTAACGGCGAGTACTTGCACAGGCATAACCAAGTGGCCAGGATTATTCACCAGCAACTTGCTTTGAAATATAAGCTTGTGGATTCTGAGGTACCGTATTACAAGTATGTGCCCGACCCAGTTCTTGAAAATGACCATGTCACGTTGTACTGGGATCGATCTATCATTACTGACAGGACTATTGTTGCCAATAAGCCTGATATAGTGGTGATAGATCGATTAGCGCGCCCCACAATGATTGTCGATGTTACCATTCCACATGATGGTAACCTCGTGAAAGCTGAGAAAGAGAAACAAATTAAATATCTCGACTTAGCACACGAGGTTGTTGACATGTGGAATGTGAGCTCGGCTATCATTGTGCCGATTGTCGTGTCGGCCAATGGTCTTATAGCCTAAAGCCTCGATCAACATCTATCGAGGCTCTCGTTAGGCGGTTGGATCAAGGGCCTGATTCAGAAGGCAGTACTCCTCGATACGGCTCGCATTGTGAGGAGGTTCCTGTCTCTGGAGCCCTAACCACCGGTAGCTTGGACCCTGGTCCCGACACCGGCGGACAACTATTTTTTTATATTTTTAAATGTTTTTTTTACTTATTTTTATATTTTAAGAAATATTTAAAAATGTAATAAAATAAGAAAAATAAATAAATAAATGAATAATAATAATAATGTTCCAAGTCTTAACTTCCGAGGTCCGCCTAAAGGGGGGAGAAGGGGGAGAGAATTGGGGGAATTTTGAAAAATGGTTTTTACTTTTCCGAGCCTCCTCTATACGAATCCGTAAAAAAACAAAACGCAGGTTTCTTAATTTCCGAGATACGATGGGGGGAGGGGTGAAGGGGAGGAGAGGGCGGAGTTTTGAAAAATGATTTTGACCAAACTCTGGGCCCCTTGATATGAATCTGAAAAAAAAATGTTCCAAGTCTCTTAACTTCCGAGATCTACCTAGAGGGGGGGAGAAGGGGGCAAGGGGGGCTACTTTGAAAAATGGATTTTACTTTTCCGAGCCTCCTCTATACGAATCCGTAAAAAAACAAAACACAGGTTTCTTAATTTCCGAGATACGATGGGGGGAGGGGTGAAGGGGGGAGATGGGGGGCAATCGGGCAACTTTGAAAAATGGATTTTACTTTTCCGAGCCTCCTCTATACGAATCCGTAAAACAACAAAACACGGGAGTCTTAGTTTCCGAGATACGATAGGGATGGGGGAGAGTGGGGTGGAAAGGAAAAGGGGAGGTTTGAATTTTGAAAAATGGTTTTTACTTTTCCGAGCCTCCTCTATACGAATCCGTAAAAAAACAAAACCCAGGTTTCTTAATTTCCGAGATACGATGGGGGGAGGGGTGAAGGGGGGGAGAGGGGGGAGTTTTGAAAAATGATTTTGACCAACTCTGGGCCCCTTGATATGAATCTGAAAAAAAAAATGTTCCAAGTCTCTTAACTTCCGAGATCTACCTAGAGGGGGGGGGAGAAGGGGGGCAAGGGGGCAACTTTGAAAAATGGATTTTACTTTTCCGAGCCTCCTCTATACGAATCCGTAAAACAACAAAACACAGGACTCTTAGTTTCCGAGATACGATAGGGAGGGGGGAGAGTGGGGTGGAAAAGGGGAGGTTTGGGATTTTTCCCATACTCGTGAGAGTTACTTCTATACGAATCTGTAAAAATATACCCACCTCCCCCTTCACCATCTGGGAGAACAATTATGTCAGTGAGTCAGTCAGTCAGTGAGTGGTAATCGAGCTTTATATAGTATAATATTTATGGTGTACAGACGCCAGCACATCAAGCTACCCAAAACTGTCAAATTTTCCCAAACAACTTTGAACCTTGTTTTAGCGATAAAATTGAAAATCAGTTAAAGAAATTTGACAGATTGTAGTAGTTGATGTGCTGGCGTCTGTACATAATGAAGACTATTTTATTTTATTCTAGATGATCCGAGATGTTGATCATTTCCTATTTTTTATGTAGAGACGCCAGCACATTAAGCTACCCAAACTGTCAAATTTTCCCAATCAACTTTGAACCTTATACTTTAGCGATAAAGTTGAAAGTCTATCAAACAAATTTGACAGATTGTAGTAGGTTGATGTGCTGGCATCTGTACTTGCTTGTTGACAGGCTTTCACTGTCCTTCAATACATATTAACACTATAGTTTGAAAACATCGTAAAAGCCAATCATTTTAAAAGAGTAATCGTGCAGTTTCTGGCGCTTCTCCGTAGGAAACGACCGATTGTAACCGTGCACCAAGCTTCTAACGTTTCATAAGTGCTTAGCTAGGTTTATGTAACAATAAAATATGCTGATTTTAAAGGAGAATCAATATAACTTAGATTCCTGTTCTTGTTCTATTTCAATCATGATAGTTTACTCCCGCAAAGACTTGATTTCTTTTTTGCAAGTTCGTATGGATCCACGCGAGACACAATGACGTTTTAATTATTTCTATTATTACGGCATTCAGCCGGTTTACCCTTTGCTGCACCTAATTAGATAATTTCAGGCGAGAGCACTTGGTTTCAAAAACTTCGGCGGTATTAACATTGTATGTGATTACACCGATTACACGTTCATAGCTAGCGTAGCACTCAAATAGGACTTCGATTACACAAACGGTTAATAGCGGTGACATACGAGTAGTAGTAGTAGTACTCGTAACCGTCGTGCGAGTTTGTAGGAACGTCTCTTCTTCTTCTTCAATCGGTCCTTAATACTCATTACTGAGGATCGTGGTCACGGGACAATCTGCCTCCATCTACTCCGGTCCAAAGTCGCCATCACCACCTGCTGAAAATTGTTTGAGGACGTAGTTTCTTTTATTTGGTCGGACCATCGTGTTGGCGACCTGTCTCGTGCTCTCTTGGCTTCGGTATTGCCAACAATAACCAGCTTTTCAAGGCTGCTATCCCCCCTTCGCATTATGTGGCCGAAATAGGTCAGAATACGCTGTAGGCATATTGTAGACAATCGGGTCTTGACATCAAGTTGGGAAAGGATAGACACATTTGTGCGTTTGGTCGTCCACGGTATTCGGAGCATCCGCATACATTACACACACCACACATCCACACACACACACACACACCACATTCACATTTCGAATGCATCTATCCTCTGTCTTTCTCTTGCTCGAATTATCCACGTCGCAACTCCATAGAGCAAAATCGGGAAAACTAATGTTCTGACCAAACGGGCTTTAGTTTTATAACTTATAGAACGATTTTTCCAGATGTTCTCGAGGCGTGTCATAACATCTTTAGCCATGGCTATCCGTTGTTTTATTTCTGAGACGCAGCTGCCTTCATTATTAATATTAGAGCCCAGATAAATGAAACTTTCCACAGTATCGATGCCTTGGATGTTATAGGCGCCCGATAGCTTTCCCGAACGATCTATCACCATTAGCTTGGTTTTCTTGGGTTAAGCTTGGTTGAGGCGTACCTATGTCTTTTAAAACCTCCCAGAGCTTATCCCACAGCACACAATCAAAGGTTTTGGTGTAATCAATGAAACACAACAACACAGGGCTGTTAAATTACTGACTCTTTTCTATGATTTGGCGAACGTTCAGTATTTGTTCCCGCGTGCCTTTTCCTTTAACAAAGCCAGCTTGTTCTTCTGGAATTTGTGTGTATGAACGTAAACAAAGCAAAAGGCTGATGAAAATTTCTTTCTTACTTTCTTTCTAGCGCAATCGCATCACTTTAATGTCCACGTTGGCTAGAAATTCAATTTTGTGCCTAAAAGCTTCTGGCGAATGCAAAATGCGAGATCACCGTCAGCACAAATATGCACAACTGTAGAAAAAGTAGCCGTAGGTAGCCGTATACTTATCTCTTTTACTCACTGTACAACATTCACAAAAATGTACCAACGTACTCGTTATCCAAGTAAAGCTCGATCCGGTTAACCGTTTCAAAAAACTGACGCTGATTTCGTATTGATCTGCAGCCGGGTCACGGTATGAGTGTTAATTCATATATAGCTCGTTAATTTTCCTTAACGCCCTCTCTGAGCCTCGTACCCACGTACTAATGAATTTCAATTTGTACGCCGCGGACGTGTGCGGAAAAAATCGTTGCAGTTGAGTATTAGGCGGTATATTTATTTTTCCATTTTTCCCCGGGCGTCGACTGTTTCGCTCACTAGGTGTTCATTTGACTAATTCGTTCGCTATCTTCATTCGTTGCTCTTTTGCGCTGTGTGCTGTTGTGTTTTGTTTTGGGAGCGAAATGTGTTTCTTTTTAGACATGGAAAATTGCGTGTTTCACTAGTCGACATGTTTTACGTGAAAATGTATTGTACCCCTGAAATAGAAGGAATGAAATTAATGGATTTAGTACCCGGACGTTTAGCATAATCAGCACTGTCGGGTCACAGGTCTCCTCCCTGTAAGAGGGCCATAATCCACCACGCGGTCCTAGTGCGGTTTGGTAACCCAGACGTATGAATGTATTTTGTAATTTAAAAAAACGTAAAAGAGAAACCCTTTTTATTCGTATAAAAATTGTTTTCACACTACTTGCGTGTTTCCCGTCAGTTACTTTATTGAATACGCAAATAAAACTGAATTCTATTGCCACAAACGCGACGAACCGCGAGGAACCGCGGAGAACCGCCAAGAACTCATTCATATTCGTGAACACACCTGTTACTAAATTGAATAATGGACGGTGAAAGGAAAGTTATCATAATGCGAGTGGTAAGAAGTGGTGGCGTAGGGCTGCTACGTGGTTTTAAAGATGACAGTCTGTTATAAAAGCATTTTTATTTTAAAATGAAATTCGTTTTTCACTGCGTGACAAAAATAACGCTGTATAAATAAGCAACGCAGTTTCTGATAAAGCAGATCTGCGCATGAGGCCCCGAAAACTGGAAGACAAGGGCCTAGTGACAATAACTTTCAAAGCGATATTAGAAATACAGACACAGCACGTTTTGGGTAGCTTGTGAACAAACTTTTTGACTTCAAAAATCAATTTACTTGCTCTAAATTCACATAGAAAGAAAAAAAAAAGAAAGAAAGAAAAAAAAAAACATTTATTTAGCACAGACTAAGAGACACACAATACACCAGATAGTTTAGATAATAGTCGTACATCAGATAAAAACTAGGATAAAAATAAAAAGTGCAAAGTCCGATGTAAGAAATTGGCAGGAAAGTGTGCCTCACGGCTGGGCCAAAAAGGCTCAGTTCAGCAAAAATGCCAGACAACTGGTGCCTGACGCTTGTTTTCAACTGGACCTACTACATAACTAATATGACTTCTATACATGTTTTATAATAACTGAGAAAATAAAATGCAACCTGGACCTTGACCTTGTAGTCCTGTGGACCTTGTAGTAAACTATTTAGTAATCAAAGGTTACTGAATAGTTAACTACAACGCTTAGAGGCAGCCTTAGTATGGAGATTGTTATGTCATTCCAATCGTCATATCGTCATGTCCAATCGATAAAAATGTCATAAAGAAAAGTCACGACACATACCTAAATGTTAAATTATAGAGAATGCTTTGTAATTTGTAAATAGACCGGGAGAAAGTAAGACAACTACAATAGATTGCTATTTAATATTCTCAGAAAGTAGCGTAAAATTCGCCAGGCGCTAATAGTTTACAAAAACATGAGCGTTTATTAAAAAATACAAAAGCAATGTTACAGATCTACTTTTTTGCTTAAAAAAAATTAATGACACTGTTACACAATAATAATTTCTAACTGCATTTCTTTACTGCGAACGCCATTGTATAGGTACCGTTTCGACTTTTTTGCAACAATTTCTTCCAGTGTTTTTTTTAAGATGCATAATATTAAAATATTTATAACAGACTGTAGCCGTGGAAAGGTCCTTGTAAAAAAATGCATTACTTTAGAGCAGTTCTGGGTTATACTTTTTACCGATTTGGGGCAATGGCTTTGGGCCCGACTTTTACCTAAGTAAATAAAGACATTTTTATATGGCACTGTAAAATTTTTGCATTAAAAAGGTACACCGTTAGTCGAGCGCAAACACGTTGGATTTTATTTCAACTTGTTTTAAAAGTAAATTAAACCCAATTACCGCAGTACGTTGGGATAAATGTAACGTTGTTTATTAACGTCGGAACTTAAAAAGCATTTAATATAGGTATTAATGGAATCGGAATAAACCTTATTTATTTGTTACTAACTTTTGCCTGCGACTTCGTTCGCGTTTCCCTAGACTCATGCGCTATCACTTCGTTTTCACTTAGCATTCTTTCTATTTTCTTTTCGCTCGGCTCCTAACATAGCGTAATATTAAATAGTCTATAGCCTTCCATGAGAATTGGGCTATCAAATGAAAAAAGATTTATTCAAATCCGACTGGTAGTTCCAGAGATTACCCCCTATATATAAACAAACAAACAAATTTTACCTCTATAAATTTAACTTCTACAATATTAGTATATCTTGTTAAGTGTGAAATCGTGATTTAAATTTTAACCTGGAATTTTTTTTTATGTATCGAGCTATTAGCAGAGTATCTTATGCCCATGGTGCGAGGTGAAATCATTCAATCACTTGTTTCAATTATACCATTCCGTAGGTTAATAGAGCAGTGGGTGATAACCCAGTGGTAACGGCCCCGACTTAAGTCTTAGGTCGTGGGCTCGAACCCCGGCAAGCACTTTACTTAGTGTAAATAATTTCGTCACCACTGCTCTCAAAACGGTGAAACGTCCTGAGGAAACCGGCATGTCCTAGAACCAAAAATTCGAAGACATGTGACATCTACCAACCCGCACTGGGCCCGCGTAGTAGATTACAGCGCGGTCTTTCTCGAAGAGAGGATACCTGTGTCCCTGCAGTGGGGACATTGGCTGATTATGGGTAGTTCATTAATGCTGTCTTTTCACGAGCTGTGCATTCTTGTAGTCAATCTTACTCTTTACTGCTATGTCATCATCATCATCATCAGCCTATAATTTTCCCACTGCTAGGACACAGGCCTCCTCTCAGTGAGAGGGAGTGGGCCGTAATCCACCACGCGGGCCCAGTGCGGGTTGGTAGATGTCACATGTCTTCGAATTTTTGGTTCTAGGACATGCCGGTTTCCTCACGATGTTTTCCTTCACCGTTTTGTGAGCAGTGGTGATGAAATAATTTACACAAAGTAAAGCGCCTGTCTGGGTTCGAACCTACGACCTAACACTCGTAAGTCGCGGCCGTTACCACTTGGCCACCACTGCTCTGCTATGTGAGGCAACCGAAGGAAATTTCATAGTCATTTTGACGTCACCCAAAATACTCACAATAAGTTGAACAATATTTAAAAAATCTTAAAACTTAAAACACCATCTCTCAAACCCGACACAAGAACATTCAAAACTTACAACATTCTAACCCTCAAGCGCGACACGAACTCTGAAACGGCCCGACCCTCTTTCCTCAATCGTAAATCATAACAAACATCTTGCTAACCCTTCGACCGCCTTGCTAACCCGGCGGCCAGTTCGCCGGCACCCAAGTGCTGTTAATTGGCACCCGGTTGGGGAAATTGGTCCGCTGTACTTGCTTCCGTGAGTTAATGACTAGCCGCCCAGTAGATGGACGCTGAAACCCATTTAGGCGTGTGCAATTTGCGTATGTGCAGCGGGTTAGACGGGTGGGATTTGGTGACGCGGTAGTTATAGGGTTATGAGCTGCGGCTATAAGATCGTAGAAATTGAGGTTTATGTGAAATTTGAGTTGTTAAGATTTTAGTGGTAGTTTGGTTGTTATATTAAAGGGGTTGGTTAATGTGGCGGATATGTTTATTTGAGTGATATTTTGTTATGATTTCAGCTTACTTGATCAAATTATATGTTTGATATAATAATCCACCTCAACTGGTATACCAACAGTATACATATACTATAATTAGCTACTAAGTTTGACAATTGTTCTTTTCCATAGGTATCTACTACGCTTTGGAATGGGCAACTAGCTTCATCTTGACAATCCAAAAGTAGGTAATTGGTTTATTTGAAGTAAATGCTTTTAGTGGCTCTATGGATCTGGCGTCTGAATCATTAATTGACCAATGAAGATAACATTATATTGGACATATAAACCGAAAGCACGACTTTCAGTACACCAAGATATGAAAAAGAAAACACTTATCTCAATTTTAACACTCATGATTTTTTAGTTCGCCTACGAGACTGCTACGCGTGTAAGCGTCGTAGCAAGGCCTCTCGTAGCACAGACCTACGTAAACTCTACGAAAGTCTACGACCTCATAAATATTACTTAAATTGTTGTTTATATTAATACTTATCAAGAAATATACTAAATTCTATATAAGTAGGTATATCTTTTTCTTAAAAACAACATTTCTATCCAACTTTACTGCCTTACAAATAAAAAAAATACCATTTCTACCTAAGAAAGTGCCTAATAAAAATAATTGTTTTAGAGAAAATTATTATATCACCACAAAGGTAAGGTTTCTTACAAAACCAGTAGCGTTTGTGAGGCTACGGGAATATTTTTATAACTCTGTTTAGTTACGGGTAATACACAAACAATATTTTAGGTCATTTTATGATTTTTTATTGCGTTTGCCCTTTTATCTTTGCCGGCTGACGGCTTGTTAGTCGCCGACTTTCTTTAAACACTGCTCTTGGTTATAGTGAGATCGTGCTTTGTTTTGTAGAAGGTCATAAACCCACAGATGTGGTGTTTTTAGGTAGGTAATCGGACTACTTTTAGGCCTGGTTATAACTTAATTTAATTTGATCCCATCCCATTGACAGCGATGCGGATGAATCTTTTGATACCCAAAGACCAACTCCGAAATCACGAAAAAAAAAATTATGAGCTGTTTCATACATTTCGGTCAAGTAGGTATTGAACTATTGTATTAAAAAGCAGATTTTTTTTCGTGATTTCAGAGTTGGTCGCATAGTGAAAGTTGTTCAGTTTGATGGTCTAAAGCACTTCTTAAAGTTTGTCCGGTTAATTTTTTAATACATACTTTGTGTAGGGAGTGAGCTGTAATGTGGCTGCAATCCACCACGTGGGCCCAGTGCGGGCTGGTAGATGTCCAATGACTTCGAATTTTTGATTCTAGGAAATGCCAGTTTTCTCACAATATTTTTCTTCACCGCAACAGCTGATTCTTTTTTGTGATTTCAGATTTGGTCCCATAGTGAAAGTTGTATAGTTCGATGGTCTAAAACACCTCTTAAAGTTTGTCGGGTTATTTTTTAACACCTTAGATATATAATGTAGAAAACTTTGACCTTGTGATTTGAGATTTGCACCATTTGTGCATCAACGCAAAATGAGTCCTAGCAAAAAGCTTTACATATTGTTTTGATCTACATCTCTTACATTATTATGCAGCAATTTCTTGTTGACGTAATCGCAAGCTTTCACAAAAGCTTTTTTTGCTTTGTGTGAATTATTTCAGCATCACTACTCTCAAACCGATGTACGAAAACATTGTGACGAACTGGCATGTCCTAGAACCAAAAATTTAAAGACATGTGACATCTTCCAACCCGAACTGGGTCCGCGTGGTAGATTACAGCCCACTTCCCCTCAAAGAGAGGAGGCCTGTGTCCCAGCAGTGGGATTATTATTGGCTGATTATACTTATGTATAAAAGTCACTTTGACCAATCACAATCGTGCGTCAACGTAAAATTATTCCTAGCAAAAAGCTTTACTTACACATTGTTTCGATTTATTTCATACCTACCGTTATTATACAGTAATTTCTTGTTGAAATAATCGTAAGCTTTCACATAGCAATGAAGAAAATAATTATATTTTAAAAATATAGACAGAGAGAATTGTCTTGTCTTTACCAGTTTTGATAGTTGATGCAAAAAAACTGGGCCACTTTACATTGTAAAAAGTAGCAAGTAATTAGCAGTTCAGAGCTCAGTACCTGGTATTGCAATATTGAAGTACCTAAGCATTCTTGGGATAGTAACGTGTCGTCGGTAGACACTTGAAACTTTATTCAACGTATGATATATTATTCGACGACGTACGAGTATTTAATCGATTATTTTACATAGATATTGTAAATTTTACGCGAGTTGAAAATGTTGTAGGTAGCTATTGTGCTTGTGGAAGTTTTAACAATGTTTCTAAGAACAAACTCAGTAATTGCATACTTATCGTTCGTTTTTTAATTCCAGAGACATATCTGACAGGTGTAATGTCAAACTTCTATACTAAAAAAACGCAAACACAAAAGACTTAAATATCAGATTAGTCTCTGGGATAAAAAAGGAACTACTTATAATTATTGGAAAAGGAGGCTAAAGAATAAGTTTTTTTTTAGTACCATTTGACACTGAAAAGGAGTTAAAAAGAAAAATCAAAAGTAATTTATTCAAATTAGGCTGAGAATCAGCACTTATCGAACGTTAAAATTACATCAAACAGTCCCCAAAAACGTCGGCCTTCACAAAGTCAAATTATTTAGGCGTAGCCTTTATGCATCTGCAACTAACTTAATAGACAACAAACCAACAAGTAAAAATACTGTTCACGGAATACAAAATCATAATATCCAATTAACCCTCTCCAATAATTTCCGAACACCCGAGGAAAACCTTCATACACGTGAAATGTTTCCATCAATTTATTTATCCGATTCATTAGCCAATCGAAGTGTTTCGGCGAGATTTATTTTTTGCTCCTCTTGGACGGAAGGAGAGGAATAAATATTAATAATAAAGGAGGGTTTGCCTTCAAAATTACGCAGAGGAGGCAAAGCGTGTTGACGACTCCTAATTTGACGTAATTTGCATAGATTATGCCGGTTCGTTGAGTGCCAATCTTTTTAAGTGGCTTCTTCTACTCATTTTGTGTTCCTACCGCGGCCCAATAAGGAATTTATTATATCCAAGTGCTTTCTTTGCGAATATTTTATGTGTTTCATGAGGTAAGTTCTCTTCCCCCGCTTGTTTTTTTCGAAACAACACATTACTTTTCGCATTTAATTATATTTCGTGTATTTTTACGATTTTCATTGAGATACTTATCTCCCTTGGCTCATGTTGTTTATGAGACGCTTGCAAACACCACTACAACAGTCTTGAGTAATGTGTTATGTATGTAGTACACTTGATGACAAAGTGATGTGATGCAGTCTACAAGTTATTGACTTCAAAATGAACTCGCAAAATGTCACTCACCATTCCACAGATCCACTTTATTTGTCCCACACTCCCACCGCGTCAACGCGTGGTTCGGACATCACGCCGCGTCGCGTCGCCGCGGTCGCTGCCTTCACATTCCGAACGCAAATATCACCTAATCCAACCCCAGCCCCACTCTGTAAGCCAACATTATCTCATGTTATTTTTCGATATTACCCCGTTACAGCGGCCAGGGGCGCGTAAATCAAATTTATAGCCTTTTTATACATGGCAGGCATTAAAATTTTATCAGCGAGATTTCTGTCTGAATTGTCCAGTATGGCTCTGTCGCCCCTTTTGACTTTTGAGTGGGATGATGAGGGATTTGTCTGTTATATTTTTGGGATTTTTGCGAAGGTTTTTTTGGGATTCTAATCGGAAGAATGGAGGTTTATTGAGTATTTAAGTATCTATTTGTTTTGAAGTTAGGTTTTTCATTTGAGATCAAGTGAGACCCTCTTTTTGCCAAGCTAATTAAACAGGCCTTTCCTATGAAGCACTTCCAAAAAACGCTCAACACAAAAAAAGCATTATGTACTTTCTAATGGGTGCTAAGTGATATGTGTACGATAAATCCATGGACATATAGGATACCTCCATTTAGAATTTTTGCCGGGTCGAGCCCGCGGCGATCTTCTGTCGAGCGGGTTAAAACGGGTTGAAACAATAAAAGCAAGTCCGGCGGTACGCAGTCGAGTCCGGCGTTCCACAGGGATCGGTAGTGGGACCTCTCCTCTGGAACGTTGGCTACGACTGGCTCTTGCGGGGAACTCTCCTCCGAGGCACGAGTGTCATCTGCTACGCCGATGACACCCTCCTCACCGCCCGGGGGGAGAGTTTCAGGGAAGCGGCCAATTTGGCCTCGGCAGGCGGATCCTTGGTCGCAGGGAGGATCCGCCGCCTAGGATTGACGGTGGCGCTGCACAAGACCGAGGCCGTGTTCTTCCACAGGCCTCGGCAGCGCCAACCACCAGACGCCCACATCTTCGTGGAGGGCGTCCGAATCGAGGTGAAGGCCCAGATGAAATATCTGGGCCTTGTACTCGACAGCAGGTGGCGCTTCGGCCCGCATTTTAGCGGGCTGTCGACGCGCCTGCTGAAGACTGCGGGCGCCCTCTCGTGGCTGCTCCCCAATTTGGGGGGGCCCAGCGCGCGATGCCGGCAGCTCTACGCCGGCATCTTGAGGAGTATGGCCCTTTACGGGGCCCCTATCTGGGAGGACTCCCTCCACAGGAGGGAGAACGCCGCCGCATTGCGGGCCCCCCAAAGGGCCATAGCCCAGCGGGTGGCGAGGGCCTACCGCACGGTCGCCTTCTCGGCGGCATGCGCTCTGGCCGGCACCCCGCCTTGGGAACTCGAGGCGTGGGTGCTCGCCAGAGTGTATGAATGGACGGCGGGGCGGAGGGCGAGAGGAGAACACCCCGCCCCCGAAGAGCGGGAGGCCGTCCGGCGGGAGGCGAAGGACGCCATTGTCGTCCACTGGACGCGGGACCTCGCCGCCGCAGCCTTCGGCCGCCGTACCCTAGACGCGATTGGGCCGGTCCTGCGAGACTGGCTCGAGCGGTCGCACGGGTTCGTCTCCTTCCGTCTGGCGCAGGTGCTGTCCGGGCACGGTTGCTTTGGATCGTACCTGCACCGTATCGGGCGGGAGGAGACGCCGTCGTGTCACGGCTGTGGCGCGGCGGAGGACACGGCGCAGCACACTCTTGAGGTGTGCCCGTCGTGGTCCGAGCCGCGCCGCAGTCTCACCGCGGCGATCGGAACGGACCTCTCGCTCCCCGGCTTGGTCAATGCCATGCTTGGGGACGAGGGGTCCTGGGCGGCAGTCGCCTCCTTCTGCGAACACGTCATGTCCCAGAAGGAGGCGGCGGAGCGCGCGCGGGAGGAAGACCCTCTCGCGCCGCCGCTCCGAAGGCGGAGGAGGGGTCGAAGACGACGTCAGTATGACAGTCACCTCCGACTCCTCCCAGGTGGAAGCCAGCAGGCGACGGGTGCGGGGGCACCCTCGCCTGTATTGCACAGGCTTCCACCAGTGCCGGATGGGAATGGCCAGGTGTTCCCGGCCATTCCCGTAGCCCCCCAGCTGGGGGGACATGCGGGGCCCGCCAGTTAGGCGGGCATGCGCCGGGGGGGTTGTGGACGCAAAGGCTGAGCCGGATTCCCATGACCCCTCCATCAAGGCGACGAGGGAACACCGCTGAGTTTTAGTGGGTATACTGCCACCTTGGCAGGGAGTCCCACATACTCCGTATCGTCCCCCGACGATCGGAGATGCGTAATGTCATTTCTCAGCGACAAAAAAAAAAAAAAAAGGTGCGATTGGTTCGATGTCGATCTTATCGATATGTGCTGTCGCTTGCTCGCCGGCGGCGGCAGGTTAAGCCGCGGTTCCTGCATTGCGACACGGTGGAATTAAAACGTTTTTATTTTTACATTACGTAGGCATTGTTTCGCTTTTATCCTTAAACGTAAGTAGAGTTGGAGCTGCTGCGTCGAATCACAGCCTATTTTTTGCGATTTAAATCGTATAATCAGTGATTGATATCGTAGCAGGTAGTGTTCAAATGTTGTACTTAGTTTGTTCGTGTTTTTTTAAGAGACACAATGTTATCATTTTTCCTGATGCTTTTTGCAACCAGGCCGCTGACTGAAAAGAAGTTTTTTTTTTTCATGATGGGAAATCATCAAATGACCATGCACCATCAGACTCTTACTGACTAAAACCCACCCGTGTTCCTTCCTTAGCCCTTTATGTTCCGGGCTAGCGGTAACCTTTTCGGACAATCCCGCTGACCCGGCAGGCTTCGGCCCTGACGGTCCCCTTCAATTGATGCTGACATCTCTTTGAATTGCGCGTGGAATACGTACGGGCCTGGTCCTGATCGGACGGTGAGCTATCCATTACGACTGAAAAGAAGTTCAATTCAAAATCGTACTTACAATCGCCAGTCGCTTTCTTTGTATAAGAATAGTTCTTTGCCCTGCAGAGTGAGAATTCTATTATAGGCTAAAAATAACTAGTCTTTCTTGTAATCCAAATATCAAAATGAATGTCATTTTTAAAGTTTAACACGACCAAATAGGGTGGTTGTACACTGTATGGGAAATTAATGAATTAATAAGAAATTAATTTGGAAATAATTACACTTCTAACAAAAGATGGTAACACGCGATCAAAAGTAGCAGAGGTATTATTTTAAAAGTACATTCTAGTCTAGAATTTACACTTAAACAACACTTAAATATCATCATAATCAATTGACATTAATTCCTCATCTTAATAATAAGAATGACTACAATATGGATGTTGGTGAATCTAGACCAACATCCATATTGTGAAGTCATTCTCTAGAAAAATTCTTCAACTTCCTACTAAAGAGAAGTTGTCAAAAACGACCGTACTATTCTTTGAATGACTTTTGATTAGAATAGTCGAATTTTTCAAAGAATCGCCTTAAAATACGTAAAACATGGCTCATTATAGTATATAATAGAGCTCTCCGAATAATAAAGATAAAGAGAAAAGCACTTAAAAGCACACATGTCGGTGCAGCACAAGATAAAAAATATAAAGGTGAAACTAAGCAAATTGGAGTTTTGTTTTACCTTACAAAGGATGTCATGCCAAAGTCAATAAAACAAAATTTATAACAAAGCTAAAGGCACTCATCGGCCTCTTCGTTAATTTTCCTCTGATATTCCTCTCTACAAACACATTCCAGGTTATAAACAGACCACTACTCACACACGGACATCCTCATAGGGCTTGCACCCACTGGCGACACGGCACGGCAAGGGATTTTTATGAAACGAATAGGAATATAACTTGTATGTGTGACAATAAAATTTAAATTCCAATGATGATGGCTAAGGACGTCGCGGCATGTCTATGGATACCGCGGCATCGTTGTCGTTGAAATTTTAATTTTATTGTCATACTATTAAGTTATATTTCTATTCGTGGCATAAAAAACTTGCCGTTCCGTACCGCCAGTGGGCGCAGGCCCATACTGTAATCACTTGCCCATTGAAAACATACGTCCATTGGCTCAAACAAAATTTCAAATTCAGAATATATTCACTGACGCGGCCGTCTGGCCACAAGTTTTTAATACGGCCAAATAGGATGGTTGTACACTGTACGGAATGGTTGCACCAAAAAGTAAGTCATAACGAGTGCGCGAATCAAAGGCTTATGTAATGAGGTGCTTTTATTAACTAATGCATGCGACAAAGTTGGATATTATTATGAATTTTGTTTAGACTTTTTTTGTAGTCGGTAGTTTTGATACACGGTTTTTTGTGTGAAGGTGTAAAAAATCTGGAACTGTCAGTGTCGGTTTCATACAAACGAATACGTGTTTTGCGAATTTGATCTTAATTAGCTACTAGAATTGTTGCACTGACAGTTGTCAGTAACGCATTCTCTCGACGGGGACAGCTGGACTGTAAGAGCAAGCCATCGTCTACCACCTCGCCTTGGATACCACATTATAAGATGCTATGATGTCACTTATCACTTACTCACTTTGTCACTTATTGTCTTACCTACTGTATTTGTGGGCTAAATGTGCAAAAATATTTGTATCAATAAATGGAAACGGAACCGGAAAATCACAAGTAAATATAATAGAGAAAAAATGAGTTCCTATAAAATATGTCAAATTAAATACTAATACGGGAAAACGTGGGTACCTACCTACTTAAAAACAGTAGGCCTGTACACTACAATATAAGTAAGAAAAAATAACAATTGAAGAAGAGAATGGAAAATAATGGAATTCAGCCGCATCCAGTCAGACTAGAACCTGACCCCAACATAGTTGGGAAAAGGCTAGGTAGATTTATTTATTGAAGTTATCAATTAACTTAACCTTTCATTCTATTGCTGGATATTACAGTACCCGGCGATAAATATTGCACATCGACCTTTGGAAAGAGACAATCGGCTAATTTCGGCTTCGTAGATCGTCATCTCTTTCGCACGAAATACAAACAGTCCGGTATCTATTAGGAGCTGTTAAAACAATTATGATTTGCTTCTTTTGATAATTATTTTTATTCTTTGTATAAAATACACCAATTTCCAAAGGTCGATGTGCAATATTTATCGCCGGGTACTGTATGTAGTTAGTCTTAATATTTTGGAACTAATTTTCTGTTTTCATTTTTTGTCCTTGTCTGGAGCGACCTATTAAAATTCTAGCCTTAGTCACAGTCTTCGCTACAACTTACAATGCACTGCAACTCGAGACCACCTCATCATCATCATCATTTCAGCCGAAAGACGTCCACTGCTGAACGTAGGCCTCCCCCAAGCACCTCCACTTCGGCCGGTTCTGTGCTTTCTGCATCCAGTGGATTCCTGCAGCCTTCACAAAGTCGTCGGTCCACCTTGTGGGAGGCCTTCCAACGCAACGTCTTCCGGTACGTGGTTTTCACTCCAGAACCTTTCGGCCCCATCGGCCATATAGTTTCTGGAAAGTTTAAACTTACTTCTTCTACACCAATATCACTTTTAAACTCAAAATCTTACACTGCACTATTACTCATAAACCCTTGTACACACGGGCGATTTTTTCCTGCGGTAATTTTTTTTCACATACTGGATTTTCAACGCACTGCTTAGCGCCTAGAGTTGCAAAATCAACATTGTATTTCTTGACGCGCTGGGATGTATTCTATTGGATTCTCAATAGGTACTTGGCTCAACACCGAGAATTGAAACACCAATGCGCAATAAAAAAATCGTTGCGGGAATAAATCGCCATTAGGGTACGAGAGCTAACTGTTTATTTATTTATTTATTTTTTCCTATCATATATAAATTAATTGAGATGTCTCTTTGTAATTTCAAAATAACAGGTTTTTATTAAATGTATATTATGGTACTTTTAAATTTTTTTATCTGTGTGTCTGTTTGTTCGGGATAAACTCCGAAACGGCTGGACAGATTTTGACGGGACTTTTACTGGCACATAGGTGATGTTATAAGGTACTCTGTATCTGTTACTTAAGCAGGTTTTATTTTAGAAAAAAGTATTAGTGTTCAACCAAAAAAAAAACCCCATGAAATCCAATTTATTTTTCCAACATGTACGTGAACGAAGTCGCGGGCACAGCTAGTGTACCTTCTTCACAAGCACTTTTCCACAAGTCATAACTTCTGTAAAACATTGAATTACTCTAGTTATGACTTTAAAAAAATATTCGTTTAGACGTGATCATATCCACACTTCAGGTATCCAAGCGTTGTTTGAGAAGCGGCGCGACCGCGGGTGCCTGCAATCAGCTAACCAGATCAGTTGGGAGCAAACACAATTGATAGCAGCCAGCGGCCCATACGCATCTATGTACTAATGCCCTTATACCTACCTTTGTGATCCGATTTTGTCTTTTATACGATGGGCATATGTTTTGATTGTCTGTAGTAGGTAAAATTGTGTTGGTGATACCCTAATGGTAACAGCCTTGCAAATTCTAGGTCGTGAGTTCGATCCCGAGCAGGCACTTTAATTTTTGTAAATGATTTCGTCACAACTTTTGTTTTTTTTTTTTTTTTTTAAACTTTGCCCCACACTAGGAATTACTCCTGTATAGTGGGTGCGTTTACAAACATTTAAATTCATATACATAAACAGCCAGACCCGGAACAACTACCTGCAGACAATACAAATATTTGTTCCGTGCGGGAATCGAACCCGCGACACGCAGCGCAGCAGTTGATCGCTCAGCCACAGCGCTAACCGTGTCGTCCAACTGCTCTCAAAACGGTAAAGGAAAACGTCGTGAGGAAACCGACATGTCCTAGAACCAAAAATTCAAAGACATGTGATGTCTGATAGACCTCATTCATCGCTTTCCATCAATCGTGATCGAGGTCGCCCATTCACCAATAATACAAAATGAATACAAGTGAGTAGTTAATATTTTAATTTTAAAATCTAGTAAGATGGAATACTGTTGTAAAAATGTTTATCCATCGACAATGTCATCGAAATTTATCCGTCGCACACTATTTTTCAGGAATATTACATTTCCCCGTCTACCGGGATGAGCCCGGATAAGCTATAACTGACTTCGAAGCTAGCCGTAGCTTCGGGATTAAATTTTTCTCACTTTCCAACACTTAAATTGCCATCAAAAGCCGAACACTCGGCCACTGGATTGTGATTGAAAATTAACGAAGTCAACGCCAAAACTACATAGGTGCTGTACCGGTAAAATTGTGCCCTGAGAGTATTGGGCTCAACCAAGAAGGTTTTTAGTTTGTAAGGTAAGTATTCAATCGCCTTTAACGAACCCAAAAATGCTTTTGGGAAACATACAACATTGTATTCAATAGAGAGTAATTAAATTAAATTTTATTTTGATATTAACCATTTTATTCTAATTCTATGTAATTTAGTTAAATTCCGTTTAATTTTGTCTAGTTTTGTGTAACTTAATCTAATCTTAT
The DNA here is from genome assembly GCA_927399505.1 of Luperina testacea. Classification (NCBI taxonomy): domain Eukaryota; kingdom Metazoa; phylum Arthropoda; class Insecta; order Lepidoptera; family Noctuidae; genus Luperina; species Luperina testacea. The sequence continues at coordinate 6,714,678 of OV656774.1, forward strand.
GCATGTGTAACTTGGCACTAGCAGTATTGACCGATAACTTGTAATAAATCAATTAATTTTATTTTAATTTAATAAATCAGTCAGTGAGGACTTTAAATTTTATAATCAGAATATTCATTAAAAATATTTCAGCAATGAATGTGCTGATTTGATTCATCCTGCTTCCTGCGTCAGTTTAATGTGTTCGTGTTTATTGGAATTCACGGTTATCACAACAATAACATGTGCGATGCACATTGTGCGCGCTCATGAACTTGCGTTTTCATGTAAATGTATGGAAGGTGAATTATTTGCGTTGTTGATGGAGAATCATAATGCTCTTGCTAATTAGTCGTAAGTAGGTACAGTATCCGGCGATAAATATTGCACATCGACCTTTGGAAAGAGACAATCGGCTAATTTCGGCTTCGTAGAGCGTTATCTCTGTCGCACGAAATACAAACAGTCCAGTATCTATTAGGAGCTGTTAAAACATTGATTTGATAATTATTTTTATTCTTTGTATAAAATACAACAAAGGTAAAGGTCGGTGTACAATATTTATCGCCGGGTACTGTAATTTTGTCTGTGGACAGAATGCTTGCATTTTTATAGAACAAGACAAAGTTAAACGAAACGAAAACGGTGATGAAAACCGGATGTCTTAGAACTAAAAACTCGAAGACATGTGACATCTACCAACCCACACTGTGGATTGCGGCCCACTTCCTCCCACTGAGAGGAGGCCTGTGTCCCAGCAGTGGGAACGTTATAGGCTTAGTATGTATGTATGCAAGACAAAGTGGCGCGGCTGGTGTCATAACTTACGTTCAAAACGATATTAACGTTTACGATTTTCTGAAAACAAACACCATTTTCTGAATAAATTTTGTATGTACTGTAGTCATGTTTATTGCCAAAACATTTATTTTTGTCTCCATAATTAATTCGCCTTCAACATGCAGCGAATTAACAAAATATTTCGTATTTGAGTTTCTGTTTCATGTAGGTAATAAAAATCAGTGTTCATTTCTCAGAATCTTTCTTTTATCTCTTTATCTCTAGATACATATGTACATTTCGATTATACATTGCCAACTGGCAGACATTTATTGTACATTTCGTTCGTTTAATAAATACCCTTTTAAACTATTTACAATTATTATACATTTGTCTTTCTTATCCTTTAAAGTAATCAGTCGTTTCTCGAAGAATAATAAAATTTCATTTATACATTTACAAATCGATTTACGTTTATATTTACGAGACAATTATCATAAAGATAAGCTTGAACACATCTGCAATAAAAGTAACAAATAATCTATCAACATTTACTTTTCTATTCTAAATTCTAGAGATCTAAAATAAATATCTGATATAAATCAAGGGATTTTTAATAAGTACCTATGTTATTTACAAGCTCATTGGTTTATCACATTTCAACATATCCATCATCACGAGGGATACTTAACTAAGAACTCTAGCACTAGCACTATATAGTCAATAAGGCCGCCAAACTGATTTGTGTGTTGGTATCGTGCCGTTGGTGAGTTTGGTGGACGTGGGACTAGAAGACAGCACTCTCGTGGTGCGTTGTGAAGGAGCTTTCAGTTCATTTCGGACTCGCGGCCTGTCTGCTACTGTAGAGTCAGCAGCCTGAACCCTCTTCATCTCTTGGAGCTCAACATTCGCTGGTCGTGTTGGATGGAAAGCTGACTTCACCACTTCAATAGGCTCTTCGTCTGATTCATCAGTGATCGTTGCGTCATGCATCGAGTTAACTTCCGATTTGGAATCAGCTTTCGATCTGTCAGGGCTAGCATTGACTATACTCCTGGGGCTACCACTCTGCCTGCTGCTAGTTGGTGACAGTCGAGCGCTTGATGTGTCCATTGAAGACACGTTGCTTTGTAAGTGTCTCAAGGCTTCGTAAGGGTTGAGGCCATTCTTTAGCGATAGCTCCGATGGTAATGATTTCATTGCTAGGTCTGCTGGATGTGGTGCGAAAGGTAGAAGACCGTTGGGTGGTAAGAAGGCGCCAGGAGGAGGGATCAGGCCTCCTGCTGGTAGATTCGCCATCGCTGGTCCGAATGCGAACAGTTCTGCTCCAGGTAACGTTACTGGAGGCGTTGGAATTGATCCTGGACCACCTGTTGACAAGGAGTAAAAAAAATTTAGTGATTTGGTCACAATAACAAATCTAAGATGATTTGAGGGTTTAACATCATGTTAAAAGTTTTTAGATAGGTCGATAGTGAAGGAAAAAATATTGAAATATCGAGCTACCGTTTGGCTGATTTGCTAACATGACGTAATATGAGAGACGAGCCCCGAGGGAAGGCCCGCGGCGCTCGGGCACTCCGTCTATTCCCTGAACAACGGGGGTGCATAATCGTACTAAGGATAATGTACAATCTGTAGGCGTTTAAAGGCGGCATCACCGAAAGGGATGTTTTTTTAGTGCGATATCGGGAGGGTGAGGGTGCAATATTTATTTATCCGAACACGACGTAGTTCTTTGCAACACAGACACAGCATTCCGTAATTCGGCACGATACGACTCTTTCTGTCACAGAGCGTATCTCTGTTGGCGCATTATTGATGCAGGGCACGTGTGTAGGTGTTGCAACGGACACGTGTGCGCTGCACAAAGCCGAGAGTATCACGATAAGGAAGTACACCTATCTCCGCACACGCCGGACAAAGAGAGCTCGAAATGTGAAATTTTCATTAGCAGCTGTGTTCAAAAAGTTCTTCCCGGGGAAGCTTTGATTCTCGATAGCGTGTAAGAGAAGCTGGCGCATAAAAAGTACACGACGGAGGCGCAGATTGGGCCACAAAGAGCTCGGAGGTGGTGCTACGTTCGTTACTCTTTTGCACTTTTTCTGTTTGCAGCAGTGGCAGTGCGCAGACCACTTTAAAAGGCAACGGGGGTGGAAGGGGTCGTAACTAGGGGGTAATTTGGCGAGGTGGGGGCCAATATCGGCGTCGCGCCTGATTGAGGTGATTCCCGATCGTTGAATTTGATTCTGTTTTGCTTTGGCCGTTATTTTTAATTAGCATTTATTGGGTTAACCGGGTCCGGTCCCTAGTGTGGAGAGCATTGTACAAATAGCAAGTGTGCGAGTGGAATTTACTTTTAATTTTCTTGATGTAATATCTCCGTTCTCTTTGATCGATACGCTTTGCTGGGGAAGTTCATATAATCCGAAGTCTTTTGTTTTATTTCTATCATATCCTGATGCAAAAAGCTCAAATCAATGACACATTTTCAAAGTACGTCTTACGTCTGTGAGCGCGCTACTACGTAGGTTTAATAAAAGTCTGTAGGTGTTTGAGTACATTGCTCCTCGCGTTTTAGCGTCGGAAACAAAAAGTGGCTGGTGGCGCGGTCGCCTACATTGGAATAAAATTGACTCCACACTCTCTCGAACGTGAAGGCAGTGCTTTTTTGTACGTTTAGTAGGTCCCCCCCACTTCCCCCCGTGGTGCGGACTTCAGCGGGTGGTTTTGCTTCGGTCGGGCTGGTGTTGTTTTGCAGAGTTCAAGAGTCGCTTCTTTTATTTGAGCCGCTTTTGCGTTGTACGGCCTTGAGGGGCGGTACTGTTTCGAGCAACATGTTTTTGAGTGCTGTTTGCTAAATCGGGAATTTTTAAATTAACAAATACCGTTATTGTACGCCGATCGGAAGTTTAAGAGGTACTCGAATATTCTGATTTTGTAATACAATTCTTTTGCTCAGCATTTGATGCGAGTTTTTCAACCAGCATTTTTAGAAAGTTTTTGATAGAAACTTTTTTCCTACTCTTTGCAACCAGCGGTAGCGTCTATCAACTGATATCACGAACACAAACCAAGTTTTTGTCCCTAAAACAAATTGAAATCCTAGCTAGAAGCGTCACCAAAAATATACGATACCTTTTATAAGCGAGGCGGTCTGATCCCGCATTTGCGGCGGCCTGAAGTAGTCTGCCCACGCATAGTTGAGGTAGGCCGCATCCAGCCAGCCGGGGTTCAACAGGAACGGACTGAATGCACCCGGGTGACCGTAGCCGTAATCTGCAACAAAGAAGAAAAAGTTGTAATGTCTCGTTGAGGACATATGGAGGAAATAAACACAGAGTGAAAAGACCAAGAAGGTTTGATTAATGATGGTTTGTTTCCTGGACTTGTATTTGGGAATCCAAACATGTTTTATGTGTCTAGTCAGACTTATTGATCTGGTCTATCACAACCGTAATCCGCAGTCGCCCCCAAACGACAATGTAACTCATAGTACGGATCCAAAGAATGGCTTATTAAGTAGATATGGACGCGGCGAGGTCACTAACGTCTTGATCCACGTCCACAAGCACTAAAGTCACAAAGGGTGGCCGTAAAGGCGGCGACACACGGGCCGCGCTCTGTTTACCGCCCGACGACTATAACAAGGGCTCTGTATACAAAACGAGCCAGTTTACTACTGCAGTTAGCCGGCTCCTCTGTGCCATACGTTTTTACGACCCTCCAACGTCACGTTGCCTTTCGCCTTTCATAGCGAAACGCTCTTTTTATTTGTTTAATCGATACACTACTGAAGACAGCGGCCATCATCTATTTTCGGGTTTTTACTACATTTTTAATCCAATCTTGAGACATCCCAATTGATGCGATCAGGTGTAACGTTTTTATCACCGGATTAAACTGTTTACGAGCACTTTGTCTACTTTTTTTTGAACTTTGTGTACGCGGTGCTTCTTAGCGACTCTTATACGAAGTTTGTTGTTGCGAGTTTTGTTTGAGTAGCCTAATTATATCGTAAACTAAACAATGCATGTGATGGTGCTCAGACTTTTGTTTTTACATAGATGACGTTTTTATCGCATACTAAAATGTTGTCGAAACAATTAGTTTATTTGTGTAAACCGTACCCCTTTCCGCGGGGAGATTAGCGAGTGCTTCGTGAGAGCGTTTCCCAGATCGCGGGCATTTTAAATTAAGAACTTGATGGATGGCCCGTCGCGCTGTCACGCGCCGATCCGGGGCTGAGGAGCGCTCCGACATCATGGAACAATAATAAGTTAAATGTGGAACTCGGAAACGGGCCGCTCCATTTGTTAATGCCAGTATTCAATTAAATTCAGTTCTCCGACCCTTTGCATATGCGGGGTTCTGAATATTAACGCGGCAAAGAGAGCATTTCTAATGTTGAGAAGTGGTATATGATTACTGAGTGCTTGAATTAATATTAATTCGGGTAAGTGGGAACGTTAACCGACACAGACTTTGTTCGGAGTACATTTAAAGCCAATTTGATCCACTAAATATTTTCAGTAGGACTTTTAAGAAGTATTGTATTTTTTTGGGCTGCTTTCCAAATAAACCAGCTTCATTAGTAGGTGCTTGACCGTATAATTTAAAGGTAAAGTACGACGAATTCTATAAGTTTTGGGCTTCTCTCTCCGTAAAATCCACCTTTGATTTTCGAATGACAACCATCACCGAACTTCGATACAATATAACAGAAACGCGCCGTTCAATTTCCGACGACATCCAAATATTCGAACCGGAATTCCAAACAAAAATACTGCACTCGCACTGTGAAAGTGTTGTGAATCTATAAAGTTATTTCTGCGTTCGTTAATCACCGCCGACCTAAAAATGTACAATGGTTAAGAATGTGGCTCGGATCAGAACGCGTCGCGGCCGAATTCGTACCGCTCTCGAGACAAATAAACGGACCATACGACATATAAGTGTCAGAATGAGCGTTAAATATCTCGACGAGATGAGATGCGAGCCGGTTGTCACTCGTAAATTAATGTTAAGGAGTCTCTTGAATAAATGGAATCAGAGTTATGGCTCATAATTTGGAGGGTGGCGACGATGCTCCATAACTAACACCACATTATACGTCTTTGTTTAATTGTTTGGTTTATGGCGATTTAGTGCTATCAGTTCGTGATCTGAATGTGGAAATAGTGATAAGAAACACGCGATTTGAAAAAGAAGTGGATGTTGAAGTCGTATTAGGGATAATTTGTGATCAACTTCCTATTAAACGCTCTTGACTGTTCTTGCCCAAAGTCGCAAGGCTTAAAAGAATATTATAGTAAAGACAGCTTTGACCAACAATTATGTATTCCAAAAACGTAATATCGGACGATATACAGCGGGTACGGAAGGAAATACAAGTTGGGCCAAACTTGTTCAGTAGTTTCAATGACTTTTAGCTAAATTTTCCATAATTCATTTGGTAATGTTGGATAGGTCCTCGCAGCCGGGTGGTTATGAGGGTCACTTCTATGGATGCGGTATTTTAGCAGCTAGCAGAGACATAAAATTCATATTTTAGAGGCACCGGCCTCGGGGTGCAGGCGGGGAGATCAAACGGACTTTACGACGCGGCCCGAGATTGTTTACATCTGTTACAGCCACCGCCGCACCGACGAACCGGCGAACTTGGTAACCGCTGGTACACCAAGTATTATACTAACGTACCATGCTAACGTGATTCTAGAATATGCCTGAATTATTTGAAACCGTGTTCTAAGACGCAGTTATAGAAAACTATCTCGGTTGAACAGGATGGAAAGCGGAATTAGAAATGATATTCGCGGTTCGCAAATTCAGTTACTATCGTCAATAAAATTAGCACGCATATTTTTCGACATGTGTGTTTTAATTGTCTAAACAGATGTATCTTTGATGAACTTTGGACTAGTTTTGGTACCATTTAGATAATTTATAAATCAGTAGAATTTGATGTATTATTTGGACGGCAAAAAATTGGCGATCGTAATCCACAAGACAGTTTTCATATCACATTTCGTCAAAGAAAATCGTGATGCGAAAAATGTAATTTTTATATCCGCATTGAAACGAAAACTAATTATACCCAGCGCTAAACCACGTCAAAAACTATTTATTTACTTGGATAATGTGTCTAAATGTTAGTTATTTTACTAACTACATGTTAATTAGAGCGTACGGTCATTAAGGGAGCGCCATTGATCGCTTTATGAACTCGTCGTCTTTGAAGTTTATCGCCCAAGGATGTTAGTTTTTCCGCATAATGTCTTTTTATTATTGGTCGAAGTTTGGGCGCAACTGTTTGTTTACACAGACGTCTCGGTGCATGTTGTAACATCTAAAATAGATTTGTGGTGTGAAAACATTATGATTTGAGTTTAATTTGTTGATTACTTTGTGTGTGTAGCTGGATGATTATGATTTCCTTCGCTTGATTATGATTGATGGCGTCTGTCGCAGATTTAGCGGTCGATTTTTTTTGGACAACTCAATTGTTGGAGCAGTTTCTAGATCATGATTTTATTGGTATTGATTGAATGTCTTCACTAGCAATCTGTTTGGGTAATTTGAATATGATTGAGTCGTTTTGTCTTTGCCAAATATTGTTTAAAATCTTTCTTGCTCACACCTATTTATGTGTTTAAAATTTTTTTTTTTTTACTTTATTTCGTGTGATTGCTACCTTTGAGCTTCCAATCGCAAGACTTTATTCATAATTCAATTACTTTATAATCCGCAAATCGCAAAAAACTAAGAAGCTTCATGAACATTTGACCTTCACGATCCTCATATTAATTGACTTGTATATTTAGACATTTACACAGCACACGAAAGTATAAAAGCGTGTTCTTTTAAACACCAATAACCATTTATAAGTCCCACGTCAAAACATGACGCTCCTTAATGTTAACTCCTTATTCACATAAAAGCAGACAATCGGTGTTATTTCGAGAGAGAGCTGTCTTAGCCGTAATTTTTAACGTAGTGAGGAGATTAAACTGAGGAGGCAATTAATGTCCCAATGATTGACTGCCTCTATTTCGTTCACACAGATGTCGGATATATCGGTCGGCCAAATTTTCCCCGCACTATTTTTACGAAATTTAAAAAAACAATGAAAATGAATTTAGATCTCGCGTTGAAAAAAAATATTAGATTTTAAATGTATCAGAAATAAAACTCGTTTGAATGTGGTTGAATGTTGCGGCGCCGCAAAATCGACCTCGGCTCTGTGGACTGGCGTAGAGCCAGCAACTCGCGCACGCGCATCCAACTAACGTTTTATAAAGATTGATCATTTTTATATTGTCTCTGTATGATATATACAAAAAGTGATAAATGACAATCTTTGTAGTGTAGGAAGCTAAAATTTAGGTCGATACGTTGGCTAATTTTGGATGCCGTAATTTGCGCATACTGCCTCGAAGTAAAATTTTGGCAAAATGTGAAGTTGCTTTTGATTTATTTTAATTATTATAAATTCATTTTGCAAATAATATTTTATGAAAATTGAGTGTAGTATAAATATAAAAAAAAACTATAGTAAAAAATAGATACGATGATCAATTAATAACAGTCTGATAGCGATTTTTCTTTCGGGTGATTGTGAAAATTAAATTGATTTGAGCAAATCGAAAGTATTTTTATTGAGAACCTAAATCTTAAAATGCTATTCAAATACACTTAGGTACTTACTCAATAAGATAGAGAACCTATATAAGATTAAAAACCAGAGAAAAAAGTTTGAAACTAACTTTGAAGTAGTTAGAAACTTACTTTGTTTTGTTCTGGGCTCTCTGGGGCCGTCGACGGTGACTTTGATGGCTTTCATGTAGGTGGCGACCTGGTGAGGGAACGAGCTGATGGTGATGGTCAGCGAGAAGGACTTCCCTCTTCCACTGCGACCCACGAATCTCAGGTCATTAAACTTCGCGACCTGGTTCTTCATCACCGCCGTACAGTTCCTCAATTCTGCCATGGAATTCTCATCATTGCCAGCCTTTATCGTGACCAGAGTGCCATCCTGCACGTCATCCAAAGCCACCACTTTGAAAGCCACCGGCAGCGACTTGTTGGACCTCCAGTGGCCGGGCAGCACCGAGCACAGCACCGCCGGGGAGCCGGTCTGTACCAGCTCACCGTGGCTCTGCCGGTAGTACTCATGGATATGAGCATAAACGTCCGCCATGCTGGGGGCCGGAGGGCTCGCGTGCGGGAGGTGCATCGACTTCAGTCTACCCTCTACGAACACCGCACCGACTCTCGACACGCCACTGAAGTCCTCTGTCACGCCACTGTAGTCTCTAAACACTTTGGTAAAAGTTTCAAAACACGCGAACGGTTTACAAACTCGCGGGAAGTAAGCGTCGCGTGCGCGGAGCGCTCAGAAAGTTGTGCGAAGTACGGGCGCGAGACTCCGTGTGAGCCGCGAGCTGCGAGCAGCGTCTACACCACTTGTTGGGCGCGGGCTGCAAGACGCCGGGCGGGGGACTCGGAAAAATAAACGGCGGCCGGGTGACTCGCCGACACCGCAAGCCGAAGACTCACGACGCGCACCGAAGTCGTGGCGAAGGGACGCGTGCTCGCGAGAACTCAGTTTCAACTGATGACTGTGATACGACGCGACTTTTTCCGATGGTCAATATTTTGCGTTCGCGCGGTCGCCGCCCCCACCCGGGTGGCGGCCCCTACGTCTCGTAAAAAGCGGGAAGGAGACGAAGGGTGCGGGTGATGCGGTGTCGCAGCGGGAACGAGCGGGACAGCCGCGGTCGGTGTCTGCGTTTTTATAAAAATGCTCGTTGGAGTGGGACGCCGGCGCTCACCGCCGCCTAGTGGGAGAGGGATGGGTGGATTTTTTTGAATCACCGCGGTGACGTATCGCGAGGCGGCGGTAATTAGGCCGCGGGGCGGCGGGAAACCGCGGCCGGCGCGAAAACCTATCAACGAGCTCATGAAAAATTATGATTTTCATGTTTGGAGTCGGCGCCGCTCGCGGGGTGGCACTTCATTTTCGCTAAAGCACGCGAGGAATTTTGATGACAGGGGTTTTGACTGACACTTTTAATCACGCCTGATATTTGGTAAACTATTTTTGTAACACAGATTATTATAAAATGTAGTACCTAACTGAGGTCAATTATGATAATACACTTACAGCTTATTAATATCGAATTTTCTTTGCAAGGTTTCATATTTTAAATAAATACTTGCATAACATAAGATTCTCCAAGTTCAGTCATAGATGATTTCCTAGATAATACAAAGTATGTACCTAATTAATATGTATTGCATGTATATGTCTTAATTTCTGTAAAATACTACCAAGAATCTAATACATTGTAACAAAAAACAAAAATTAAAGAATTAAAACAGAAGTCTAAAAATTCGCGCAACTACAAAGAGTTGATACGGGCCGCGTCCGCGTGCGGTTAGCCGCGTGTTGCGGTGTGAGAGAGGGATCGCGGCGTTCGAGCAAGACGGCAAGAGAGGGGGCGGGGCCAGGGCGGGCCGGCCGGAAAACTTGTGCGGAACTTTCGGAGTTTCCCGCGCTTTCCGCGAAGCGACGCGCGGGAATGCACACGTTGCCGGCTAAAGTTGCGTGTTTGCTGTGAAATTAAATAAAAATATGATAGAAATGTTTTCTTGTGATTTTATTTATTTTAGTGTCACTTATGTTGTGTTAGTTTTCTTAGAAAACTGCTCTCTCAGTTTCTTTGATGTAAATTTAGGTAGTTAAAGATATTTTGTGACGTGAAATATATTATGCTTTTCGATAATAGGTGCTATAGTAGGTTTTGTCAAACATATTATATTCTGTGTCACAGGACAGTCATTTGTTCATATCTGTGTAAAAAACTAATTTACCGAATTACGCATAGGAACCACAGGGGGAAATAACACAAATCTTCGAAACCGAACACTTAAAATTTATTACGTTATGCCAAACTCTTCTTATCAAAGGTATAGATATTTATTGTTTTTATCTAAAACGAGGTAGACCCAAAACAATCCCATTGTTTTACGAAAAGTTATGGTTTTTATGGTACGCGGTGCCTTTGGCGGCCTGTCTGTTTATTGTACCAATATGGCGAAGACTCAATTGTCTATGCTCCTGCCGGGAAGTTTGCACTTTATGGTTTGAAGTTTGCGAATAAAACAATTTGTAAGGTATCGTAAATTAAGTACCTATAGATTTTTATTGCTGTGCACATTTGTAGGTAGTTTGGTTACCTCTATGGTTATTAATGGTTCTGGTATGTAGGTAGATATGGGAAGTTTATTGTTTGGGATAGAGGTAAAGAGTTCTGTAATTATTTTATTACTTTTTTAACCATTTTGGGCAGTAATTTCGGTTTTGATATTTGTATGGGGTTATTAAATAATTTAGTTTTATATGGTGGGTGGTTAAGTTTTAGAACATTTGTATTGTGTAGGTAAAGGGAGAGTAGGTACCTATCTATAAACTTTATACATGTTACTTATTGTCAAGCAATACCGACTTTTTCATAGAACGTTTGTCTTATAATAAAACAAGGTAAGATTTCGGGAATTCTTGTATGCAATACCTAATAATACCTATCTATAGATAGCAAAGAGATCCACTGATTCATCCAAGGTAATAAATCCATACTAATATTATAAATGCGAAAGTGTGTCTGTCTGTCTGTTTGTTACCTCTTCTAAACCGTTGAACCGATTTAGATGAAATTTGGTATAGAGATAGTTTGAATCTCGGGAAAGGACGTACGATAGTTTTTATCCCGATATTCCCACGGATCAACACTTATACGGGTGAAACCGCGGGGCGCAGCTAGTTTTATTAAAATGCCGTGACAACTGTACAAAACTTATTGTAAAACTAAGACTGGAAACTCAGAAGTTCATTGAAACGATGCGCAACATATGAATACAATAATATAAGCTAACAAAGTATGTGTAAAGTGTGTGTGTATGTGTGTGTGTGTGTGTATGTGTAAGTGTGTGTGTGTGTGTGTGTGTGTGTGTGTATGTGTGTGTGTGTTAAGTATGTGTTAATGAATAAATAAATAAATAATAGTAGTAGTATATCCTCCAGTTGAGGGGCTCGTGGTTACCTGTTTAATAACAGCCACACGGATCGATCGACGGTTAGGCTACAATTGCCGCGGTTGGTACGTGGATGGGTGACCATCCATTACATATCAAGTCTGCCTTGTATGCTGCCTTATACCTATAGGGCTTTATCTTCAGAGTGAAAAATTAATAGTGTGGTTTCTATTGTTTTTCTCGTTTACTTAAATCTATATAATCTGTATAAATAAGTTAAATATTTTTCGTTATAACTACATTTCCTATATGTTTAATGCATGCCGTGGCAGCCTTTAATTAAGGCTACACTATAAAATGTTATAATAATATGGGGATTTTAACATGTATTTTTGGTGTATGCTTTGTTGGGACCACCAAAAAATAAATAAATAAGTCTGTGCTTCGGAAAGCACGTTAAACGGTCCCGGCTGTCATTTCTAGATATTTGACAGTCGTTACGGGTCAGAAGCCCAAAAGTCTGACAACCAGTCTTACCAAGGGGTGGGTATCGTGTTACCCAGTAATTACTGGGTAACACGATACTTTACCTTTTTTGTATTTTATACAAAGAATAAAAATAATTATCAAAAGAAGCAAATCATAATTTTGTTTTAACAGCTCCTAATAGATACCGGACTGTTTGTATTTCGTGCGACAAAGATAACGCTCTACGAAGCCGAAATTAGCCGATTGTCTCTTTCCAAAGATCGACGTGCAATATTTATCGCTGGGTAGGTACTGTAAAACGTTTGCGGAGGTCAGATAGGCAGACGCTCTGTGTAAAACACTGGTATCTATTCAGCTGCATTCGGTTAGACTGGAAGAGTGGAAGCTGACCCTACCATAGTTGGCAAAAGTTTAGGCAGATTGAATTTTTGTATCCTCCGGTCGGTCTCAGATTCTCAACGGAGATCAGCCAAGTAGATAGGTATACAGTACCCGCCGGCGATAAATATTGCACATCGACCTTTGGAAAGAGACAATCGGCTAATTTCGGCTTCGTAGAGCGTTATCTCTGTCACACGAAATACAAACAGTCCGCTGTCTATTAAGAGCTGTTAAAACAATTATGATTTGCTTCTTTTGATAATTATTTTTATTTTTTGTATAAAATGGTTTTGTGTAAAAAGGTCGATGTGCAATATTTATCGCCGGGTACTGTAGGTAGGTACCCAGGAGATAATTATAACATTATAGTGCACAATGAGCGTGAGCTCAAACTCAGGCGCAATCTTTCCCCCCTCTCGTGGTTAGCAACATATTAGCTTCCCGACACCTACAGTGAGGGAAGAGGGAGCCACACTGACAAAATAATTTCAACTTGATAACTTCACGCGTTCCTGAAGAAAAGGGTCTTGACAGACGGACAATAAGGTGATCTTATAAGGGTTCAGCAATGCGATTCTGTAACCATCTCACCGTGACAACTTAGGTGAAGTGAGCGTGGAGTGAGCTGTCAATAGTGTCAATTCCTAGCAAAAACAAACTCACTTCACCTAAGTTTTCACGGTGAGATTTTTACAGAATCGACCTGCTGTTTTGTCTTTTGAGGTACGAAACCTTATAACGACGAAATATCGAAGGCTTACCTATATTTTTGATTCACTGGAAGAAGCAGTTAGGTGACAAATACAACGAAAAAAACTTCAATCTACAAGAATGGACTATAAAAAGCCGATTGTAGAGCATAACATAATCAAGTTTGAAAATAACATCTCAATAAAGAATCGTCATAAAATTTAGAAAGTTCAAATACTAGGGCTGATTACACCACTGGTCTCACAGGGGTTGTCAAAAAAATCCACTCAATTGCGGCAATAAAAATAATATTGTAGCCAAACACTGGGAGCTTTGAAGTCCGCGACGGTAGCTACCGAGCGGTTTTGTGCAAGCGCGTAAGTCCCACAAACAATGCGTTTGCGCACAATACAACTTCGGCTTCTAAGACTCCCTATTATGTTGGGCCAAACATTGGCATTGGCGCATTGTGTGCCCTATTGTTAGCTATTTACCGACTTTTGGGTTGTTACATTCAAGGGGATGCTGACAGAAAGCCGCTCGGTAACTCGCAGAAAAAAATGTTCTCAATCTCTGTGTTCGTGAATAGATCCATCGTCGGCTGAATAATAAGTTAATTGAGTTGTACTATTTAGGAACGCGATTATTGTAGTTTTTTGGTCAAGCTAATGAGAATGGAATTATTCTGATAGATATTGTTACTTAGTGTCTACAAGTTAAGTTAGAAATATCAAGCGCTGCTATTTTTCTTTTATTAAATGGATGAACTCCTAATACTAAATAAACTGTTAAAATTAAAATATAATAAATCCTAACCCGACTAAAACTATGTATTAACAAACTAAAATATGGCGTCGAAATATTCCTCCGCATCGCTGTAGACTGGTAATGTACCCAAGAGATTGCCGGCATTACCACGTTGTATGGCAATACTTAACCTCTGGCCAAGGTTAAAGTCAGCCCTTGGGTCATGGGAAATGTCGTCTTCTGTTTCGGTAGCCTTATAAGTTCTAGTGGTTTTTTGTGCAATAGCGCCAATCATCATCTGCCTATAGTCTTCCCAACTATGTTGCGGTCGGCTTCCAATCTAATCGGATGCAGCTGAATACTGGTGCATTTTACATAGAGCGACTGCCTATCTGACCTCCACAACCCAGTTATTGGGTAATACGATACCCCTTGGTAAGACTGGTAGTCAGATTGTTGTGCAATAGCGCCAATATTGGCTGTAACTAGTCGCTATAGTCCGCGCGGAACTAGTTGGCCGCGCATTAGGTATGTGAGCGGTGGGACGGAGGGGAGAGGACGCTTTGTCATCACTCAGTAAGTGCGTTGCGAACAATAGGAAACCCCGCCGCCCTCACCCCCGTCCCCACCCAAGGCGCGGCCAACTATGTAGTTCTGCGCAGACTATAGTAGTCTTGTTAATTTGGTTGTAATAACGAATCAAGGTTCGATTCGACCTGAAGTGAACCTATGTGCATACAATTTTGACCAAGCAACACAAAATTGACCAATGAGGGTTTTCGTGAAAATTTACGACACCAGTTGGCACCGTGACAAGAGGTCTTCCAATATAAAATATATGATGACGTTCATCATTCGATTCATTCATTCGTTCATCATTCCGTCATGACTAAAGAAAATATAGGCTCTTTGACAGATGCCCGGACCTGACGTGCCAGTGCTGCCACCTAGCGAACGTCATTTCAGAAAACCCTCATTGAATGAGGTCTCTTAAAAACTATTGCCAGATAGACTTTTCAGAGTGCCTTTGCAAAACTTTTTTTTGTCCAAAGTAGGTTACGAATTAAAACTTCATTTATCACAAGAAATCCCCGAACATTTAAGTTAATCATCGCATCTTGTAACATGTGTTCGAAGCGTAGGTTACAACATAATCGTTGCACGGAAGTAGGTACGACTGCTGGGTTGAGGGTTCGATTCCCGACAATAACGATCGCCTAATTGCCTACAAATGTTTCTTTTGCTTCACTGAAGGGTTAAAGACTTTTAAGCGGTCTTTAACTTGTAAAGCAGTTGTGGGGTTTAAATGAGGTTACGCCTTTCTTTCTTTGAGATTAATTTTGTATAGGCTTTGATGTTAATTAGGATTTTTGGTTGCTTGGATGTTTGGTTGGCTAAATAATAATAGCCGCATGGGTCAATGGAAGGTTAAGCTACGCTTGTCGCGGTCCACCCAGTAACTGGGTTGTGAAGGTCAGGTAGGCAGTCGCTCCATATAACGTACTGGTATTCAGCTGCATACCAGTACGCGCGCGCGCGCGCGTGCTGTATTTCATTTCATTTCATTTGCATCCAGTTAGACTGGAATCCAACACCAACTTAGTTGGAAAAAGTCTAGGCAGTTTGATTGAGTATGATTCTCTAAAAATTATGTGTTTATTATGGCCAGTTAAATAAGTTGTTGGGTGTCCAGCATGCGCCGAGCGCTCGGTTCGGTTCACTGGCGGAGGAACATTGAAACATCAAATTAATTGTATTATATTTTCTACACACTGTCTAACTAGCATATACCCTGTAGAATATCATATATTTTTCTGATTTTGTTTACTGTAGTCGATCATATATTTTTAGGCATTATGAAACTTGCGTTTTTTGCGTTTCGTTTTTCTGAAAGAAACTCAGCGTGTTTCATTATTATTATTTTTGTCTAACTAGCATATATCCTGTAGGATATCATACATTTTCTGATTTTGTTTACTGTAGTCGATCATATATTTTTAGGCATTATGAAACTTGCGTTTTTTGCTTTTCGTATTTCTGAAAGAAACTCAGGGTGTTTCATTATTTTTTTATTGCTGAAAGGGCCTGCTCTTGACCCCGATTACGCCTGATGGGAAGCGACGAATGAGGTCTATGATGGAACGAGCGTATCCAGAAGATGCCTAAGGCACTGGAACTCCCACGCATCGACGAAACACAGCTTGATGCCGGACTCTGTTACGGTTTTTTAGTGGGTATTTCGTGGAGCTAAGTAAACAACGTTCCATTATTTATCCAAAAAATATAGCAATGGACTATTAAGTCCTCAAATCCAGCTCACTTCAAAATACATCAAAAAAATGTGCTAATACAATATTTACCCAACCTTTTAATGCTGAAGAGGTGTCATAAAAAGTACGTTGCACATACACAAAAGTTCAAAATCAATTTAGTACTTGAATCGGTCCTGCTGTGTTGTTGAGCTACTGGTCCGCAATGTTGCTAAACGTTGAGCTCACATAAAACTGTGAATGGTCCTTGAGTACGCGCGTATGAAGACCAAACGCAGCTCCGTAATTGGCCACTTGAATTTTAAGGGAAACCGTTCCGGACATAGTGTTAGGAATAGATAGAGGCGACAAAATAAAAAGCGAGTGATTTTAGAAATGTAAGAAAATGCTATATGATTTAACGATGATTTCTAATTGAAGATTTATCCGCTCATTATCCTTAATCCTTGCATAGTATAAAACGAAGTCGCCGAAATGTCTTTACGCGCATAATTTCTGAAGGATGCACCAAATTGGATAATTCTTTTTTGTAATAATTTGATGATATTTTTGTAATAATGATATTTTTTTTGTGTTCGGTATTGCCAGGACAAGGTTTGTATGAAAGAAAATTCCGAAAATTCGAAATAAAAAATTGCACCCGTGCGAAGCTGGGGCGGGCCGCTAGTACAATTATAAAAGCTTCATTGGAAGATTCTGGAAGGTAGAGTAATGGCAAGTTATTTTTTAAATATTTTTTAATGATAACAAATCACTAAATTCGTAATTAGTCAAGTTTAGTCTGTACTAGACCGTCGTCAGTCAAGTTGTAGTTCATGTGTAACGGTGGATTTTCTTGCCAATTCTTCTCCATACAAATACTTCCTCCCGGACTGCGAAAGTGAATAGACGTGTGCGCTATTTGAATTTTTAATTAATATTCATAATTCTCGTTAAAAATACATTTTAAATAAAAACAAAAAGTACCAGGAACTCATGAATGCTAAGTTACCGCGGTGTTTGTGTTGAACGCGGAGTCAGTGAAGAAAAAGGACAGCAACACCTGAGACGGTGATCGACGCCTGAGCTACGCTGCGCCAGCGGCACTGCGCATCACACTCACGCTGACTACGTAACAAGAGCGCGTCATCGCAGCGCCGTTCACTAGGAATTCATGTGGCCCTAGTGTAGTACTTACTTTATTACTCGATATTTAAGGTAATATTTTTAGTTATTAACTATGTCAGGTAAACGCTCACCAACGAAAAAACAGCTGGAGAAACTAACTGCGGAACCGGTTTCATCTCCTATCTCTGGCACCCGACCGTTCCTGCAATCTGAATCATCTCCAGACCTCTCGACTTTGGGTCAAGATAACAATGTAACAAGCCGTAAGCGTAAGCGTGGCGGCTGTGATTGTATGGATCGTCTGGACGAAATTCGGGCATTATTGTCAGAGTCTTCCGCTAAGTCTGAGGAGAAGCTTGCAGCTTTACAGGCCTCCATCTCTGGAATTAGTGCTCAAAACGCAGAAATACAGAAGTCTATGGAGTTTATCTCAAACGACTACGACGACTTGAAAGTGAAACTCACTAACTTAGAGTCAGAACGTGAAACTGACCGCTGCCGTATCTCTGAGCTGGAAGAAAAAATAGACTTAATAGAACGACAACTGTTCTCAACCAAGATTGAGATAAGGAATGTGCCCGAGAAACGGGAAGAGGATAAGGAAAGCCTTCGCGCCATTGTTACGGAGACAGCCAGCATACTTGGCTCACCGATAAACGGTAATGAAATAAAAGATGTTTTCCGTACCAAGAATAAAAATAACATTTCTACTATTACTGTAGATTTTATAAGTGCAATAACTAAGGACACTATAATTAAAAAGGCTCGCAAATTTAATAGCGCAAATAAACAAAACAAGCTATCTACAACCCACCTAAAATTCGACGGACCCAGCAAACCTATATACATCTCCGAAAAACTTACACCTAAGACTCAGCGCCTTTATTATCTGGCCCGACGCTTTGCTGAAGAAAATATATATAAATACTGCTGGACCTCCTATGGTAAAGTTCTGCTGCGAAAAGTGGATGGTGACCGACATGTCGTTATTAAAAATGATGCAGACCTCGACAGCCTACGGCTAAGTACATGACTAATGTCTGGGTCCGGTTGTCTAGCTAAAATACAAATAATGTCTTGCTTGTTGTTTAAACACTTATCTTTTGAAATGTATTCCTTTTTACTTTATAAGCCTAACCTACACACAAATTCAGACACACAATTCACACACATATACGTATCAGAAATTAATCAACACACAAATTTAATCATACACACATACTTATCAGGAGGTCAACACTACCCAAATTCAGTCATGCACACGTACTTCCCAGGAACTGAAATCAACACAGAAAAACCTAATTTTACCCTCACAAGCTTATCTCTAAATAACCGGTTTATTTGTTCTGTATTGCTCGGATTTAGTGCTTACTTAATCCCCGAGTTTGAGCATCTCAGCTGTGACAAAATTATTCATTCTTGTTAAAAATGATGAATATTGATCAAGTATCTCAGGAAATAGATAATGTTTCTATTGCTGATTCTTATACATGTACTCCGGAACTATGCCGAGATTTTGTTGTACAGAGCGCTCGGGGTCTTCGTATTATACATATAAACATCAGGAGTATAAAAAAGAATCTAGATCAATTTGTTGCCATGTTAACACTAACGAAGGTTAAATTTGACTTTATTGTACTAACAGAATGCTGGCTGCAGGTTGCGGGGTACATCCCTGTCTTACAGGGCTATACTTCGCATTCTACAAGCAACAACCCAATAAAAAACGATGGCGTCGTAATTTACGTCAAAGACACAATTAACTGTACCACACATGAACCCTTATTTTCGGATGCCAACTGTCTAGTAACATGCTATGATAACACAGCTATAATATCAATTTATCGTTCTCCATCTTATCTAAACCCAACTAACTTCTTGTCTAGTTTAAATGATACAATAACATCCGTTAAATCTCAAAACAACATCATGCTCATCGGTGATATTAATATTGATATCAAACCCGGAAACAACGATCGTCATTCAGACGATTATTTAACGTTAGCAGCGACGCATGGGTTATTGCCAGCCCACAGTTTCCCGACAAGGATAAACAGTTGTCTGGATCATGTCATGATGAAGACTAAATCGCCTGCAAAGGTTCTAGTGCTGGACTCCCACGTTACTGATCACCTTCCTGTGGCTGTTTTCCTAGAGACTAATAAAACAACCTCATCCCCCCCACAAAAAACCTCTTTCCGATATGACTATGACGAAATAAAAAAGGAAATCAGTAATCATGATTTTACTCTTATTCTCAACACCACCGACCCAGACCAAGCAACAAATATTTTAATTGCCGATATTCAAGCTGTCATAATAAAAAATACTAAGATTGTTCAGATACCTAATAGAAAAACTGTTAAAAAACCTTGGATGACTGCTGGCTTAATACGATGCCTCCGAAATCGCGACAAAATGCACCGACGGGTCAGTAAGTCTCCCAACAATCTAATATTAAAAACGACATACACACGGTACCGCAATTTTTGTAATTCCCTACTTAAAAAACTAAAACGAGCCTATGAAAAAGCTGAATTTAAAAAGGCAAATAACAACCCGAGAGCTACGTGGAAAGTAATCAAATCGATCACACATAGTAATCAACAAAGGCACTCTCCTAATGCCCTACTACAATCTTCCGTCGCGCCTATCGTGTCTGTTAATAATGCCAATAAATTTTTTGTTAACGTTGGAACAAACCTTGCATCAAAATTTTCTACCGTCACACCGTCCGTTTATTCATCTTCTTCCTCATCTCCAGTTAACTCTTTAGTTATCCCACTGGTTGACGAAGCACTTGTAATAAGCACTATTAATAGACTACGTAGTGATTGTGCAGTTGGGTGGGACAACATCCCAGCAAGTATAATAAAACAATCTAGCTGCATTCTGGCTACTCCCATTGCTCATATTTGTAACTGTGCCATTAATTCGGGTGTTTTCCCAAAAGCTTTCAAGCGTGCTATTGTTCATCCAGTGTACAAAGGCAAAGCTATGGATGACGTTTCCAATTATCGGCCAATTTCAGTCCTCAGCTCCCTATCTAAAATACTTGAACGAATCCTCAACACCAATCTGACAAAATTTCTCTGTAAAAATAAATTAATTGCTCAAAATCAATACGGATTTCGTACAGGAATTTCCACAGAAGATGCTGTCTCTGATTTCACTAATACCCTGATTGATAGATTAGATAGTCGCCTTAAATGCTATGGTATCTTCTTAGATCTGACTAAGGCCTTTGATACGGTGTCTATTCCCAGACTGGTGGCCAAAATGGAGCATATGGGAGTGCGTGGTGTGGCTCTGGATATTTACAAAGATTATCTCAACGGGCGTAGCCGGTGTGTTAAAATTGACTCTGTCCTTAGTGATGAAGAATTTATCAGCTACGGTATACCTCAGGGCAGTATCTTGGGTCCCACGCTCTTTCAAATATACATAAATGACCTCTGTCAACTCTCCCTTTCCCATTGTGACATTTTTACCTACGCCGACGACACAGCACTATTGATATCCGACGTGACCTGGGACTTGGCTAAACAAACCACTGAACTTACCTTGCGAACAATTATGGACTGGCTTTCCACTAATCTACTGACGCTTAATGTCTCAAAGACCAAAGTAATTCAGTTTAAACCACCAAATTCACCTAAACCGTCAATGCACTCGGACAAAATAATAGCACATATTTGTCACGACTCCTCTCCTTGCAATTGCAATTGCCTTGACATGGTCCCAAGTATCAAATATCTAGGTGTTTATATCGACGAGAGGCTGGATTGGCGCACCCATACGGATGCTCTATGCTCCCGGCTTCGTAAACTAATTTATTTGTTTAAAGAGCTCAGACATGCTGCCGACATTGAAACAACATCACTAGTATACCGTTCACTATGCGAGTCGATAATAACTTACTGCATCCCGGTATGGGGCGGTACCTTCAAAACAGTGATGCTTAGGGTGGAAAGAGCTCAGCGGGCTGTTCTCAAAATTATGTATTTCCGTAAAAGGGACTACCCCACAGCTCAGTTGTACTCAGAAGCCCAAGTACTAACGGTGAGAAAATTATACATCCTCCGTTCTATCTTGCGCCGACATTCCACGATGCCACTAGACGGCAAGCTGTGTAGTCGGCGGATTGGCTTTCCTATCTGTGATTCTGTCCAATGTCGTACTGCACTTGCGCGACGACACTATCGTGCCCAAAGCGCACTAATGTATAACAAAATAAACAAAAAACTTTCAATTTATAAACTAACCCTACATACAGTCAAGCAGACTCTTAAGCCATGGCTACTGTCGCTGAACTATGACGAAACAGAGAAAGTTATCATATCCATTTCTTAACACAAAAACCCCTCCTAACCAATCATTGACATACACACATATACACAAACACACACACACATACAAACACACACACACACACTCACAAACACACATACACACACACAAATACAAACTCAATACAGGCTTCTTTTAACCGCTTTTAGTTTATCTTACTTTTTGTTGTTCCCATATTCTTTTTATTTGTTAATCTTTTTGCATAAGATTCTGTAATATATCCTACTGGGAGAGGGCACTGGCTCTTGTAACACAGGTCTATCACCTAGCACAGGAGTCAGGGACTTCACTCTATTTTGTAACCACTTTCTTGTGTAATAAAGATTATTATTATTATTATTATTATTATTACTACCTTTTGGAAGGGGCGACTAGAATCGATTTAATTCTACTGTAAGTTTTGACGTTCAAAAGTGCCTTTAATGTGCCTATTTGACATTAATGATTTGACTTTGATGTAAATGCAAAACAAGTAATACAATAAACATGATAAATGATTTTATTTTTGTAAGTAGGTTTGCACAAACACTTTTACACGTCAATCATATATTTTTTAAACTAGATGAGATCGGCGTTTCCTATCTGACTACTCTGAGAAGAAAGGCCGAAACAAACTCAGAGGTCATAGTCTCTTTTAAAGTCCAGACATAATCTTGGTCAAGTTATATGAAGACCATGTAGGTCGATATCTGAAATGGTCTTTTGAGGAAAGAACCACACAGATTGAGAGGACCTGTCAGTGCACGCATTTGTCAGAAATCGTGCAGCTCAACTCAAGACTTAAGGAGCTCAACGATTCGACGAACAATACCAAAGAAAGTGTCTCATGTCTCAGTAACACAGGCGATAGAGAGGAGGAAAGTGAACATTTCTCAAAATATATCATCGTGGCTATATTCCCCCAGAGTTCGGCAGAGTTGTATAGTAACACCATCATTTCGCCAGTTAGGTATGTTTATTAATTTGTAATAGAAGGCGAGCCTTTTGCTATCAACCGGGCACAAATCCAAACTACAGGCTGCTACTTCATCATCATCATCATCATCATCATCAGCCTATAATGTTCCCACTGCTGGGACACAGGCCTCCTCTGAGTGAGAGGGGTGGGCCGTAATCCACCACGCGGGCCCAGTGCGGGTTGGTAGATGTCACATGTCTTCGAATTTTTGGTTCTAGGACATGCCGGTTTCCTCACGATGTTTTCCTTCACCGTTTTGTGAGCAGTGGTGATGAAATAATTTACACAAAGTAAAGCGCCTGTCTGGGTTCGAACCTACGACCTACAACTCGTAAGTCGCGGCCGCTACCACTTGGCCACCACTGCTCACATGCTGCTACTTGGTCAGCGGGATTGTCCGAAAGGGTTACAGCTGGCCCGGAACATAAAGGGCTAAGGAAGGAACACGGGTGGGTCTTAGTCAGTAAGAATCTGATACTCCCTTCCGCTCCACCCAGAGCGGGAGGGGTTATTTGATGACTTCCCACTTTGAAATAAAAAACATAAAAAATTCTACTTCAAAAATATCTAGGAATTGAACCCAGGACCTTACGCTCAGCAGTTTCAAGTACGACTGCTGAGCGTAAGGTCCTGGGTTCAATTCCACTGGGTACTTGAAACCACTAAAAATACACATAACAGTTCTGAAACATTTGTCAACAGTTAAAATAATTCGTCACGTCTATTCTAATAGACTCCTAATTCTATAACCATCATCGAGCTAGCGGCAAGTATTGTGCAAATAAAGTAAATCCGGTAAGCGCCTGCGGCGATGTGTATGCAGTCCCTACAGGTGAAGGGTGCCCAACAATAGTTGTAGGAAGTGAATTTTGAGGCCATTTTGTTGAAAAGGAAGTCCCTAATTATTGCCAAATCCGATAATTTTATAATTATTTTCTGATGCAACCTTTTTTTTGTCTTTTTTTCGTATTTGAGTAACTATTTAATCTATAATATGGAAATGCTAATCCGATAATTTCATTTTTCTGATGTTTTTTTTTTCAAAACTTTTTTCGTTGATTGAGTATTATTGGCTATGTAGGCATGAAGTGAAAAAGCTCATGTTTTGTGTATTAGCTTTCAAGTTCGATCTTAAAAATTACCGTTGGTTACCATAATGTTATTAGATAAAGTATCCTGCTGGGTAATTGCGTAATGCACTAACAATTGCAATGTCTTGCATTTCAACAACATTTATTGCGTTATATACGTTGTAGAGCAGCTGAATTTTTCAAACATATGAACCAATGGATTAAGAATTTCCTTCAAAATCCTTCGGATTGTAAAAGAAGGTGTGCTCGGCAATTGAGGTGCTGGTTTAAGACATAGCTAACAAGTTAACAATGACAAACTATTAGCTAGCTTCTCATAAAGGCAGACTGTGGGACACGACAGCGAGACGTGACTCTAGTAGAACAATTTCTATGAAAACTTCATGGAAATTGTTCTACCGGAATCGCGAGTCGCACCGTCACGTTGCGCCTGTCTGCGGGAGCGTTAAGTAGGTAGTATAGAAAGTTTTCACCCAATAAACTTAATTTTCAAAAATGAACTGAAGAACGACTAATGAACTCTCTATTTCATATTTCAATTGAAAGTACTAAAAAGAGCAAAAAAATATTGTCCAATGAAGTGCCTCGCATTCCAACCGAGTAAAAAATGTGACATCATAAATCCAAATAATCAGAAGTATGCGTTGTATGTGCGAAATTCCATAGTAACATGTCGGGGAGGCCGGGGCCGAGTGGAACTCATTACTGGCACGTGACACGGCCTCACCGCGCCCACTCCCCCGACACTGTTATATTTCGCCAATGAGTTATTGAGTGCGCCGAAAGCTCATGTGTTAACCCGACGGTATTAATGCTTGACTTTGATGGAAACATTAAAAATGTTTGTTGAACACACTGATTTTTTAGATGTTTGTTTTGTTTTGTCATTGGCTCACCTAATGACAAAACAAACAATAACAACAAATCCCTCAGGATTTAGGCATTATGTAGTTTATCTACTGATGTTATTAGATAATAATTTTGTTTACGTTGATATTTTACAGCATTGATCGTGTTTGGTTTAACCGAAAACCGTGTCTAAAATGTTACCAGTTCAATATAAAGTTGCAAAATACTTTTGTTATTTTTATAACAACCATACATAAGTGCAAGCTTTTAGAATTTGATATCATAATAGTCCACCAACAATTTTATAGCACGCCACTTCAACAGCAGTCATTGTTAATTGCATTTGATTGATGACGCAATACAAAACGTCAAATTACCCTACAAATGTGGCCCGAACTGCGACAAAACCCGACGTTTTTCGTTCACACCCGCCGTATTTTTCTAATTGAATCATGTGTGATTTATTATTGGTCTGATGATGTATCATTCTTTCAACGCCAGCCGCGGCTCACCCCATGGGCTTGCGGGCCAAATTATTGCTACAAATGTTCGCATCCGCGCTTTTTAACTGCTGCGTCGCTCCCCGACCTCCCCTCTGTACGATTTTTATTAAAGTGAGTAATCGATTTTTTTGGCGTTTTATTGAACGAGACGCGTTGTTATAACGTTAAATAGATCCGTTGAGACTGAGATTTGTGTTTGTTTTTTTTTGTAAGTTTTGAGAACCATTTTGGGCGAAACAAAAAAAGTTTCACTACAAAAAAAAAACACGATAAGTAACGCAAGTATCAAAATAAAAAAAAAATGAAGATAATAAAATAAAAAAATCTTAATAAAATCTTCGTGCGAGCTGTTCGTGCAAAAACGCTTAGTAGGTACTATGGCCTAACTACACCACACAAACTAACAATAGGCTTGTTGCATTGAAAGTGTTGAAACACAATATGTATATCTTAAGAGAGAAAACATTTTGTCAAAGCTAAGACTTTTCATTAACCGAGGAAAAAAGGTGGAGGTTCGCAAGTTGATGAGTAGATTTTCTTTTTGAGTACGCGTCATTTTTCTTTCAAATTATTGACAAGACATAAGGTTGAAAATCGATGAGATGATCATGAGATGCATCAACTATACCTACCAACGTCACCTCTATCATTTTAACCCATTTCTCCGCCCATACAATGCATCCTCACACAGCAGGTACGTAGGTACTCTCATCTCGGCCTCATCAGCTAAGAGATGCTCTTCCAGCCAGCGCGCACATTGTCGACACGACCATTGTCACGTGCCCAGAAACAGATGTTGGAGTATGAATATTGTGAGCACACGGTGTAGAGGGTCAAAAATACTAGTGAGTACATAGGAGGTTTCTGTATAGTGTTCTGTGAGAATGTTTGTTAGAAGATAGGTTCTATGACCTTTATGAGCTCTCAGTACCGGGACGAGAAAATAAAACCACAGTTTATTATATTACTTCAATAATTATTCCTAGAAAGTGGCTGTACATTTTACATTATTATCGTCACTTGACTTGTCACCTTCTATATTTTTCTTTTTATAAATCAATGTTTGTTTCGTATTTTCCAAAGTATTCATAAAGATTGTATTTAAGCACCAAATATCTCTACCGTGGTGCCGGTTCCCTTCTTCACAAAATAAACTAAATTAAAAAAAAGTGCATCTTTTTCTTTCTATTTTATTAAGAAAAGGATACAAGATAAATTTTACTTTAGTCCTGTCAAATTAATCGGCGCCTGTACACTACTCCATACAAGTTTAGATTTTGATTAAAAACTTGCCTACTAAAAATTACGTCAATTTACGTCAGGCGCTGACTAATTTGACAGGACTATACTAAAATCTATCTTCTGTCCTTTTAATAATGATATAGAAAGAAAAACATGCACTGAACTTAAATTAAGTTTAGTTTATGAACAACAGAATCGGCACCAGTACCTACCAAAGAATAATTTTTTAGATGCAAATAACTTTTTTCTACAGTAGATGACGAAAGAAGGCAGTCAAATTGCAATTTCTTTTGTTTTTCTTACGTACTTTCTGCAAAATTTCATCAAAATTAGTTCATGTGTGGTAATTTTGGCCTTGAAAATCCACCAAACAGACAGACATTAACTTTCACAAAAATTACATGATCTGTTAGTCATGGGAAGTATTGGGAAGTGAAGTTTAGTAAAAATCGTTATGTATTTAATTATTTATATACTTCATTGTACACCAGAAAATACATAACAAATAAAGGAGCAGTAGATTTTACAAAACAACGTTTATATTTCCTAGTAATTGATCCTATTCCAGGTTCAAATACTTCTACAAATATGTACATATTTAGATTTTATATCATGACACTTTAACTTAAACAATATACAGAATGACACATTCTATTCCACAAAAACTATTTAAAACACAAATAATAATAATGACGGAATCATTTTGTTTTTTTTTTGCAAATAAATCCTCGGTCGGGGCGGGTGCGGCTCCCAAGGGTTGTCACAATGCTTGCGCAGTTTCCGCGCCGCTGGTCACCAACAAAACTGCGAGCACGCGGACACGCTGACACCCCTAATGTCACTGGTTCCGTGTGTGTGGTGTTGGGTACTGTGACTTGTGACGTTCGTATCCATGTATGAGCTGGTGGTTAGGGTTGGTACTGCTCATTTTGTATAACCTAGATTGAGGAATGGTTGAGGAATATTGTGATAAGACAACGGTGCGGTTTAAAGAAGATGTAGTGATAAAATATGAAAAGAGTATGCTTTAATGGTTTGGTCATGTTAAGAGGATGAATAAAAGGCGATTAACAAAATGTATTTACAAGGCAGATATGAGTCTGAAAAAAAAAAAAAACAAAAAAAAGGCAAATATGAGTGGCCAGCGGGATTGTCCGAAAGGGTTACCGCTACCCCGGAACATAAAGGGCTAAGGAAGGAACACGCGTAGGTTTTAGTCAGTAAGAGTCTGACACTCCCTTCCGTTCCACCCAGAGCGGGTTGGAATGTTGGAATGTTGGGATGTTGGGAAATCATCAAATGACCCCTTCATTTGATGATTTCCCAACATCAAACAACAAAAAAAAAAGGCAGATATGAGTGAAAACACCAGAAGGGGACGCCCTGGGAGGACACTTAGTGACCTTATTGGTGATGTTCTTCAGAAAAGTCAGATGCATAGTACTTGCAAACAGTGTGCGTGCATGATCAAATGTATGAACATAAACGAGGCCAACCAACCTACAAAGCCACATTAAAAACCCAATCCACATCCCTAATCAAATCTGACGTCGCCACACGTAATTCCCTCGCGCCAACCCTGCGACCCTGGTGTAATGTGGGCAAGCGCGCCGCGACGCCCCGTCGCGTCATTGTAAGTCCACTCCGTATGACGTCACGCCTTTGAATGCGACTTTTGTTTTGCACAGCCCTTAATTATCTTGATTAGGAGCGACGAATTTATTAAACGGATGTGGATGCTTCATACATTTGCTTTTACTTCAAAGCATCGTTTTGTTGGTGTGTCTTTCACACTCGGAAGGAGTGGTTCTGGTATTTTTTTTTGGGTGTAATTATAGTAATTGATGATGTCAAGTCTAGATTGATACGTGAAGAGAAAAAAACTGAAAGTTGCATTCAGGGGTCATTCCAGACAGACAAAGTAGATATAGATTAATGCTAAGTAATCAAGAAGACGTATTTGGGCAAAAAACCTCGCAAGGCTTTTTTATTTATTTATTTTTACAGGATAGGAAATCATCAAATGACCCCTCATGCTCTGGGTGGAGCGGAAGGGAGTGTCAGACTCTTACTGACTAACCCCCGTGTTCCTTCCTTAGCCCTTTATGTTCCGGGCCAGCGGTAACCCTTTCGGACAATCCCGCTGACCCGGCAGGCTTCGGCCCTGACGGGCCTCTTCGGTTGATGCTGACATCTCTTTGAAGCGCGCGTGGACCTCGCAAGGCTTGTTGAGTAAGTTTGTAATTAAGTGGCGTCCATGAACTGGAAGTAGAATTGTCGGTCATCCAGTGACGAGATGGGCTAAAGACATTGTGGCCATTGCTGTGCGAAGCTGGATAGCAGTAGTAGCTTAAAGCATCGAATAAGCAAAGAAAGGCCTATTTTTGCTTGAGCATAGGCACAGCAGCAAGTGTACTGTGGATGATGAATTAAGTTTAAGACGAAGAAAATTTTTATTTTTTATCAGGAGCGCTCCGCGGTTTCACCCGCATAAGTTTCGATTCCGTGGGAATATTGGGATACAAACTATCCTATATCCTTAATCGGGACTCACACTATCTCTATAGCAAATTTCACCTAAATCGGTTCAGCGGTTTAAGAGGTAACAGACACAGACACACTTTCATATTTATAATATTAGTATGGATTTTTTTAATTGCTGAACGGGCCCGCTCTGGACCTCTATCAGACCTGATGGAAGGCGATGGATGAGGTCTATGATGAAATCGAAAGACCAACCATCTGTTACTAGCGTTTACTTTGCAAAGATTGGTAAGAATACTAATTATTCCCGAACGACAAGATGTTTGTTTTAGATATAATAGTAGAGTAATAATTATGCACCATGTTCTGCAACTCTAAACCTCAATTCAACCCAATTAATCCTAACACCAATTTGTAATTAAATGAAAACTATCAAATATACAATAACTACCAAGACCCAACCTTCATCCCCTCAAAAGACCCTTCCTTAACCCATATAGGTACTAAAATAAAAATAAATAGCACCAATTGGTATCCTACAATTATGTTTTAACCGACACGGAATGGTTCATGGCAGTGGGTAATGGTACGTGACCATGCTACCACGCTCAGCTGGTCACAGGGCAATTAATTGGTAACATATAAGAAACTATGTGGTATATAACTTTAAAGGGCGTGAATGTGTGCAGTTTTTGAAGATTTTTTTGCGTGTCAATCTTTTTACCCTGGTCACTTGAAAGTATATGAATGGTAATGAGATGGTCCATCGTCTACTCAAAAGTAACGTGTTACAAATTCAAATCACCACTAAATAGCTAGAATGTCACAGCACTATAGTTCGACTTTCAATTAGCTGTAGTAAAATGACACTTCTTAATAACTAGAGATATGCATGTCAAATAGGTTTCGTTTGTTACACTATTCTGTATTAGAAAAACAAGACTTGGTTGATGGCCGCGAAAAAAACAAAAAGACGCCAATTTCAGTCGTTTAAGTAACACATAAGCTGTCATTTTACTGCAGCTAAATTAAAAGTCCGACTATAGTATTTTTTATATTGCTGAACGGGCTCTCAAGAGCGGTGCCCATTGGTGGACGTGATCAAGGTCAACCTTGAGCACGTCCACCAATAATAATATAGTCATAGTCTAGTAGAACCTCGCTCCGGTTACCACATAGTAACTAACACATTAGAAGTATCTATTAGTTTAAAAAAAAATAACATAGTTAAGCCATCCATCTTCCAAGAAAAAAGCTAATTTAACTATTTAATTAAAAAAACAAAACCTTCGTTTAATAAATTGACACGTAACAGCAGGTTGGATGTTAAACGCCGATAATTACTCAGGGCTGCCACGCCAACTGACATAGAGTAAAAAAAAAACAGATATTCCACCTGTTACAGTTATATTTCACAGTTCCGGAACGTTTTATTTGTTTAGAACGGTTAAAGTGAACGCCGCCATTAGGTTAGCCGCAGGAGATGCGCGGAGTTTATGTGTTTATTGACTTTTTATTATTACGACTGTTAAATAATGTGATACGATGCCTAATGCTCTGCAGCTGACGGTTGACTGGAATTTCGTTTTGTTGATGCGCATAATTCAAATGTATTTATTTTTGTACACATAGTTATAATGTAGAGGTACAGACGCCAGCACATCAAGCTACTATAATGTGTCAAATTTCTTTAATAGATTTTCAACTTTATGGCTATAGCTTATGGTTCAATGTTGATTGGAAAAATTTGACAGTTTCGGGTAGCTTGATGTGCTGGCGTCTGTACACACGGCTACACACCAAGCTATACATTTCCATAGGTGACCTCACATTGTCTAAGTTTTTCGTACATTCAGCAGTCGGCTTACACTGGTTATGTATAGCTAGATGGGTATAGCCTTGTGTACATTATAGGTACCTATGTGTCCAAATAAATATATGTAGGGTAGTACACAATCCTTACTAATATTATAAATTCGAAAGTAACTCTGTCTGTCTGTATGTTGTCTTTACACGCCTAAACCGCTGAACGAATTTCGATAAAATTTGGCAGAGAGATAGATTGCATCCCGGGAAAAGCCATAGGATAGTTTTTATCCCGACATTCCCACGAAATTGACACTTATGCGGGTGAAACCGCGGGGCGCTGCTAGTGGTATATAAATATTTTGTGTCACTATGTCCTGCCTTGCAAGGCGTATACAAGTATTACTTACACAGTAATCGGTGTACAGGTAGTTTAGCCTATGTATTTATAAAAATACTGCTAGTAGCATTCTTAAATCTTTAGCAATAACAAGACATAAAGAAAACAGTACCTACAAATTAAGGTAACAAAAATTATGAACTAAACTTATTAAATGTGTTGTCATTTAGGGGTTTGTTTCTGTAGTGGTTTGGTCCAGTTGTCCGGACAACCGGTCAGGAGCTAAGTGGTCGGGCAAGTAGGTTTCCGGAACAAACTACACTGAGCAGTCATTGAGTCGTTAGTGTTTGGAAAGTCACGATAGTCTCAAAGTCTCGGGAAGTCGGGACACGAGCCAACACACGATCAAAGTCCTGGGATGTCCCAGGACTTCGAGACTTTTCAGTATAAAATTAGAATAGAGGTAATTTTGGACCAGATGTATAAATAATAAAGCAATTTGTTTAAACCGGACAGTGAGAAAAATAAATAAATAAACTAGGACACTCTCGTTATCAACAGATTTCGGTTTTATTGTGTTTAAAGCCTTGTAAAGTACGTTTGCCGGTTGCTTCAAACAACTGGTACACTTTTTTTAAATAATGTTCTTGATTATATGCAAAAATTTCCGCCTCTGTACATTTGTGTGCTTAAATAATTATTTATTATTTTTAATAATAATTTCGGGATGTTTTTTTCGTTTTTTTATTACCTGTTTTATTTGACTTTAAAACGACTCGTCGAGTTCGTTGTGTATTGTAGAAACTATTATAGGTTCAGTGTCCATCATTTCCTAATCTGGCGTTTTGATACGAGGGATATTTTCAAAAAGTCTGCCAGTTTTACTCATATCGAATTTAAAAAATCCGTATTTTGGGATTGTAAACTGTGCAGTGTCTCAAGCCACGAATCAAAAGTCTCGGGACCCGTGGCAGCTAAATTAACAAGAAGTTCCGGGACTTCGAGATACGAGGCGTCCCGGGACCCAAACCCAACCCTAGTCGTCATCTAGACCTTACATAATGCCAACATTTAAATTCCCACGTTGCACAGATTTTGAGATAAACCTTTATGAAAGACGGGCATAAAAGTGATCTTATAAAAGTTCGGTACATTGTCAATGTATCATAGTGACAATGTACTGGTGTATATGGTAGTAATTTTTTTTCTAATGACAACCCTATCAATCCTGATTATGTTTTTGTAAGGAAAATATCTGAAACATCTTTTCCAACTACAAATTTTGTCTCCGCAGCTTCCTTATATCGAAGTTCAGACTTTTTCCAATAAAAAAAAATAAAATAAACATCCGAATTGAGAACCTCCTCCTTTTTTGAAGTCGGTTTAAAAGCAACTTTGTTTCTTGAAGTAGGTACACGCAAAAGACAGTGAGGTTGCGGAATATCGCTCACGTGGATCGGAAGCGGTGTCGCGGGAAGCCGATACCGCCGCCGTACATTCAAGATAGTCTAGGAGACAGTGACGATTTCGTAGACACAAAAGAGTTTTTGTAGCAGAGCAGCGGTACACTTCCTTGTTGTCCTGTGTCACGTTGTTCGAGGCCGCATGTATCGAGCGGTCCACACTGCAAAAGACCGCATAACTTAGAGACGTGTCGTATGTGGTCGCCATGACGGACAATGGAGAAGAAGAAGAAGGAGCGCAGGAAATGTATGATAAGAATTCTATAAGAAAAATTATGATAATTATCATGTACTAACTAAAGTAGGGTTTGTAAACTGGAAAAAAATATCGCATTTTGGATAAAGTATTCGCGTTTGTTCGAAAATGAATGAATTGTAAGGAAGCGAGCAGCGTAGGCCTAGTCGTCGATGCTTGAGGGGTAATGCGTGTTTTTGTCTACGACGTTCTTTTTTGGAGCCAAATTATGATTGGTCTAAAATGTTCTCAGAGTATATTTCATGTTCACAACGCAACGTTACATTCGCAGACCTAACGCCGATGAATTTTCTTAATATGCGAGATCTACGCACCCACTAAGCCTTTAAAGAACTGCAACTAGTGGATCCTGGGTCAAATAAATTTATTTTCTTTCTAACTGGAATCAAGTAACAACTGTAATAGACAACTAACCTAACCCAACTACGGTCATTATAAAATTATTTAAAAAATTAACCACTTATAGTGGCCTCCAAAATTTAGTTGACATTTTTCCACCTCAGCTGTGACATACCACATTATGATTTAAAATTGTAGTGGTCCAAATGTTTAAACTGCTATAACGTTTTTATTGACTAATTCAACTACCTTTGACTTATCATAAAAATAATCACATTATAAGATAAAATAAATGACTTAAAAAAATAGATCGTAGCAAAAATGCATTTTTCTAGATCAAATTTATAGAGTGACGGACATTGACTTATGTATGCTGGGACACAGGCATCCTCTCTTCGAGAGGAATGGTCTGTAATCCACCACACGAGCCCAGGATAGATGTCACATGTCTTCGAATTTTTTGTTCTAGGACATGCCAGTTTCCTCACGATGTTTTCCATCACCGTTTTGAGAGCAGTTGGTAACTGACAGTTTTACTTGACAAAAGTACATTAAAACAGATTCATTTTCAATTTTAAATCTACTTCATATGCACGTTATATATATGATAAATTTTGTATATCCAATACAAAAAAGGGGAGGCCTTTGCCCAGCAGTGGGACACAAAATAGGCTTACAGAAAAAAAAATCCAATAAGTACCTGGTTATTTTTTTTATTTTAAATCATAATGTGGCATCACAGCTGAAGAAGAAAAATGTCAACTAACTTTTGGAGGCCACTTTAACTGACTCCTCAAGCACCTAGCTCCTATCCTATATATCTGCTAAGTCAGCTCCCGATCCTATCAGTGGCGTCAATTGCCCGTGCCAAATGCCACTTCCCGATCTTCACCCCCCGATCTTCGCCCCCTCACTCCCCCAACGACGTCTAAAGACGTCTTATCTCGGAGCGGAGGAAAAAACGAACGTGATTGAATGTTTCCGCCGATTTCATGAAACTGATAATCTTTGTGTGAAAACACAATCCTGCAATGATGATTGGAATACTGATGGGTCTGGGTGGTTGCTTTTCGGAAGAATAGTTAATAAGATAATGTCCGGGATGTTACCATTTTATAAATATTATCTTTATCTAAACATTTAGAACTAGGAATTATCTATTTATTTTATCTTTTACTGTGCTATTTATATCTCATCGTATACTGCACCGGTTGACGTCATCACGTCAACGCCGGCTGTCGCTGAAAACTTGCTTGCTGCTTGCTGGGGCTCTGTCTCGCAAAGGGCCGTAGCATTATGCTGAGCGATGGCCGTTTTGCGTGGATATGACGCATATTTTCCCCTAACTTATTCTTATTGTGTTTTTTCTGCGTGTCATGTTTGCCGCAAATAAACGTATTTTCTTTCTTTCTTTGATTTTTTTATAGGATACTCAATGGGGATTTTTGATTTGGTTTGTATTGATATATAACTGAGATAAAAAACAATACTATGTATGGTCATGTTCGTGTAAGATCAGTTTAGTTAATGTGGGTACAGTTTTCAGTAACATATTTTCCTAGGTATCTACCACTTTTTCATAACACTATACTATACTCAATACTGTATCATTATCATCCTCATTTTAAAATCGGTAATAAAACAACAATAAATCGCATCTCCCGAGTGCAGTATTTCTGATAAATCAGCCAGAAAAATCGCCTCTACACAGATACAGTCAGCACACATTGCACACACAGACATTGCATTCTGAAACACAGTTGCAATGCAATTCTCCCGTCCAGAATTAACGCATGTCAGGCCGAATTGACCTCCCGTCTGCAAGGAACGATCGATTATCGTTCCACGGCTTAATTGCGATGCGTTTAAACAAAAAGTCTGGCAGGCCTGTTGCCTAATGACGCTATAAACTCGAAATTATACGCTCCGTTAGTTCAACCGACCGTTGTTCCTCCCATACGACTGGTAGGGTTCATTGCGTTTGATATGCCTTGTATAAACGTGGGTGAAGGTTGGTTTGTAAGTACTTGAGTTGGTTTGTGGGCAATTGTACATATTCGACTGCATGTGTCTGATGTACAGGCGAGTAACCATTGCATCGTGCTCTAGCGAATAATTAGGTATATGAACATGTGTAACAGTAAGGGGTACCTATAGAGAGGGGCACGTGGCTACATAATAACAGCCCCACAAGTCGACCGATCAGCTTAAGCCACGTTTGTCGCGTTTGGTCTGTGGATGGATGTCCTTCTTTACATACCGAGACCCTTCCGTGACTCGGAAAGCACGTTAAGCTGTTGGTCCCGGTGGTCATTCATGGATCTTTGTCAGTCGTTGCGGGTTTAGAAGCCCGAAAGTCTGACAACCAGTCTTACCAAGGGGTATCGTATTACCCAGCAACTGGGTTGTGGAGGTCGATAGGCAGTCGCTCCATGTAAAATACTGGTATTCAGCTGCATCCGGTTAGAATGGAAGCCGACCCCAACATAGTTGGGAAAAGGCGAGGGAGGTGTTGATGGGTTTGCCTGTATAGTAAGGTTAAGGTAAGTTAAAGGTATATTAAAGTACCTTACGCAAAATACGCGCTTCGACGAGGATTTCGGACGCACGAACCAAGACTGTGTCTGTCTGTTATCCGATACCACTTGGCCACCACTGCTCTATGGTTACTTGAAAAAGCACAATTATTAACCTTACAAATATGACGACTGACTTTGTTTAACTACCAGACACCAGAGAAAGACTGTCCTATATTCCACCAAGACTTCTCGGCTCACCCAAAACAAAAAATCTAATACAAAATCCCGCACGTTAACATAATGTAGTATCAAATGGAGCAGCACGGACGTCGCTATCGCATATTGAAAGAGGCGGGCTCCAACAAAGTTGTTTTATCAGCGGCGATAAGGATGAATCCCATTTATGGGAGCTACCGAGCTATTGCTCCGAGGCGCTGAGCCGTAGCCAGGCGCCCGCGACTCAACCGCGTTCTTCCCGCACCGTTTTATGAGTCTCCTAGGGATCAAGACGCATAAAATTGTATGTTCGAGTTAAGTGAAATGTATGGATTTCATTTTGAATTCGATTTTTCGGGTTTTTATGTTAGCGGTTGGCCAACAGGCAGGGTTATGGAAAATGGTTAATACATTCAGACTTGGATGTGTAATCTTGGAAAAACCGATTTCTCTAAAGGTTTAATATTTTCGCTGGTCTGTGTATGTTTTGGAGCTAGATTTGCGAACGCAGTTAGGTCGAAGTAAGTCGCACTATATCCCGAATTACATAAGGATGTGACTTGTGTCTATGTATTCCACGATATGTGCGATCATTTGTTTCATAGTGTTGACAGTTTGTTTTACAAAAAAAAAAAACAACTTCAAAACGTCAATGAAAAAAAAAGGGTTCGCATGCAAGAAGAATTTCCTCTGATAAACCGAACTCATCGAAAAAATCAGATTAATCAACATACGCGAAAAAAATATTTTTACATAAAAATAAAAAGTATCCACACCACTTACGTAGTTACGTGGCAGCTAACTGACCTTTGAAAGGAATACCGTGCAAATAAAGCGAATTAAAAAAATCCAAAAAAAAACTCGACCAGATTTTCGTGTGGTCAGTGGAAAAAAACCGGGAAAAACTATCATCCGTGCGCTGCGCGACTTTATAGCTACGATAACGAAGCTGCAGGATTGGGGCCTGAGCGATCCAATGTTATCTCACTGCGCGGCTTTTGCGATATAAAATAAATGTTTGAATATTGAATGGAAAATGTATATTTTTTAATGAAAGGAGGCTGTTTTCAATGATTATTAACAGGACAGACGCCTGTCGCCTATATGGATTTGATTCTTACAACAGATATAAATAAATGAACTGGAAAATGGGGCGTTTCAAGGTAGGTAAACGAATACTTTCATAGCGTTACGGATATTTTTGTTATTCTGTTCTGTAATTGAATTAATCCGCACATCCTTACATCCTCCACGTAACTCAATACATGATTTAAAAGATCGTCCTCCCTGCAAAAAAAAAACAGCGCAATAGAAAAAATCACATCGAATTTCCGGAAACGTCCATAGCACAAAAATTGGACCATATTTTATACCAAAAATTCAATCAATAATGGCTGCGAAAATCTAAATTCGCCGTAAACGTTCGTCGAACTTTTTTTCCAAATTCAAAAATGTTTGACACGCATCATAGTGCGCGCGAATGGCCAGACACTGCATAACACTGATATGCACAATGTGTCACTTTGACGAAGGTCACAAGCCCGAGACTGGCCACGTGCCCGGACACGGATATGACGAGTTTTGTTTCTTTTTTGAAACGTGTTAAATGTGACAAATATGCGTGCGGTTGATAGACGGGTGAGAAGTGAAAAGTTCTATGGGTATAGCCGGCATCATATATGGCAATTAGGATGATTTAGTTGAGTAATTATTGTGATGAAGAAACGTGATTGAGGCAGACCTCAGTCCCGTTTCTTCATCATAATATTTTTTTTATTGAGAATCTTTTAAACCAAAGACTAGAAGATTCTCGACAACATGGTGTAAGTAGGTAGAAAAGATACTTGACTTGACAGAACAGTTTCAAAAACTGTTCATAACGATATCAGTGTCGAATATCAAACTCAGGACCTCACACTTAGCAGATGCGCTTACAAACAGGGACGCTGGCCACTGAACCATGCTTCATGTAAATACACAAACAGTTGACGTATGGAATAATGTAAACTTATTACTTACGTCAATACAAATATGAGCTCTCACAAGAATGTAAATATAAATATTTGTTATGAATGCAAATCGTATTACCAAACTAAACGTAACGCAACGGATAACTACCTCGCTGACCATTTTTTGAGCGACATTGTTGCCTCGGATCAGTTTTCTACATGACATTTCAATACGATATGCTTGTCGAATGGCAAATCTCGAGCAGATGTTTATTCAGCGCATTCAACAAAAATTATCGCAACAACAAAATCTAAATCCATACACCATAACTAATTATATCCACCGTATAGCGTGTATTGTTCAACCGACACTTTTGTTAGAACCCGAATTACTAACCTAGTTTTGGGGATATTTGGAAAAAAAACGTTCTTGAGATATCACGCTACTTGGTTTTGAATGCGAGTAATATTTTCTTTGTCGGTCGGGTATTAGTGAGCGGTATTTAGTTACGAGCGTGTATCGCAGTTTGTTGTTACGAGCGAGCCTGACGTGGCTGTATTACAAAAGTTTGACGGCCGAGTCGTCGATGGGGTATCGATTTAGCTCGGCTGCATCCGATTCTGTTCGTTTATTTTTTACGAAATCGGACGTATGTAGGTTTTTGGGTTTGCGGTGTGTCTGTGTCCAGTTAGTTGTAGGTGGTCTGTTCGAATAAAAATGTCGTGTTCCCTGTTTTTTATTGAGATTTTTCTATTTCGCGTGTCAACAGAGTGGGGGATTTTTTCGCTTGCCTTTTTTGCAACTGTATTGACTAAAGGAATCTGGATTGATTTATATGGACGCGTTAGCCTTTTTGATGATGAGTCTGGACTTATCTAAATTCAATAAAAATACTGACCTACCACAATTCTTCCGTAAGTTACGACTTACGACTGTAACTAACACAGTGAATTTATAAATATTGTTTGTAATGATTGAGGTTACTTATTTACTTAACACAGCTAACTATTTACTCTAGGTATTAAATTAAATGACTAACTAACTATACAGATAAATACAAAAACAACAGGTCGTCGAAGTACTCGTCCGCACCGCTATCATAACCTAACCGGATTGTGATTTCCATTAAAATGTTAGGCTGTTTCAAAATCTGTATGTAGTCGAACCTACTTACAATTCAGTTAAGTTACCCGTACTTCCCGGAAACTGAAGAGTTTACAAAGTGTTTGGAAAAACGCAAAAAAAATGCAATGATGTCGAAGATTTCCTGTTTCCCAACACAAATATAATGGGCAAGTTACGTTTTTTCTTTCACCGAGTATCCAAACTCTACCGTCTCAACACCTTTGTCTTCATACTTCAAATTCCACAACAAAAATAAAAATAAGAATATAAAGTGTATTCCAAAAGTATGTGTTAAAAGTGTAAACAAACCCTGTTCAGGTTAAATTGTCACGCAGTAATTCATTAAAAGGAATTAGACATTCACCTGTATTTATAAGGCTGAACATAATTTCGCACCAATTTTTCCAACTATAAATTATTTGAATAACATTATTAAATTGTAATTCAAAAATTATCGACGAAAATTAAGTTTATAAAATTAGTCTCAATTTATCAACTGAAAAACATCTTTAAGTTGATATAAAATTTGAATTACGGGTTTAGGTACGTACTCGTATTACAAAAATCAAATCGGAGCACTCAATTTGTAAGTGCCACTACCAATAATTGGCATCCACAGGTACGGTTTCTGATCCATTGTTTACATTTTCATTAGATAATTTTGGAACAGACTATACGTAATTACAGCATATCTTAGCAAACACAGACGGTTACATCGGCTTGATTTAATAGCCGGCGTATAAATCTATTCACCGGGTTAAACCTTTACACAAACATGACTAATGAAAGCGGCGCACCCAGTAACTTAGTTACGATCGCGGTAGCGCTCACAATCCATTTTTTTCCAGTCTACGGAGTTGGGTATTGGTTAAACGCTGTTATTTTTAGTTGCACGGGCGTATTTTTTATGAAAATTGGATTATAGTGGAGTAAAGTTTATTCTTTTCCAAAGCTGTTCTACATAGTTGAGTAGCAACATAAGTTATTGTTACGTTAGGTTTCAAGCACGGTAATGTGCGGAGCAAGGTCGTGAGTTACGGAACGTTTTTGCCGAAACGACATGAGTACCGTCAGATTGACTAAAGGTTCATAATCAGCCTATAATGTTCCCACTGCTGGGACACAGGCCTCCTCTCTGCGAGAGGGAGTGGGTCGTCATCCATCACGCAGGCTCAGTGCAGTGTTTTATACAAACATCAGTAATGAACGCGGTGCACTCAGTAACTTAGTTACGATCGCGATAGCGCTCACTATCTATTTTTTTTTCAGTTTACAGAGATAGGTATTGGTTAAACGCTATTATTTTTAGTTGCACTGGCGTATGATAAAAAGTGGATTATAGTGGAGTAAAGTTTATTCTTTGCCGTACCTGTTCTACATAGTTGAGTAGCAAAATAGGTTATTGTTACGGAGGTTTCAGGCATGGTAATGTGCAGAAGTAGGTTGCGAGTTGCTGGACGTATTTGCCGAAACGACACGAGGACCGTTAGAACGGCTAAAGGTTCATAATCAGCCAATGTTCCCACTGCTGGGACACATGCCTCCTCTCTGCGAGAGGGAGTGGGCCGTAATCCACCACGCGGGCCGAGTGCAGGTTAGTGGATGTCACATATGTGTCTTCGAATTCTTGGTTCTGGGACATGCCGGTTTCCTCACGATGTTTTCCCTTACCATTTTTGAGAAGTAAAATGTATCAGAAGGGTAACATTACTCTTCTAAAGCTTTGAGACTATCAATTCTGCCGATTATTCTTCATTTCGTGATCACAGACCACATACTTGATTTCCAATTATACCTACTTCCTTAGGTATAATTAAAAATGAAGTTGTATGGAGTAAAGTCAAAGCATTTATTTCAAATAGGAACATAAAAGGCACTTTTGAACGTCAAAAATTACAACAAAATAGAATTGATTGTAGTCGCCCATTCCAAAAGGTAGTTTTCGTATGGAGAAGAATGGGCAAGAAACTCCACCGTTACTCTTTTAAAATGTTTTACAATTCGATGATATGTGACATCTACCAAACCGCCCTGGGCACTCTCCCTCTCACAGAGAGGAGGCCCAGCAGTGGGTACGTTATAGGCCAATTATGCTTATTAGGCTAGGTACCTAAAATCCTCAATTGATGCTTAACTAAGGCTTAAAGTGAAAAAGATGCCACAGAACTTAACGTCGACATGAAATAAAGTTGCGTTTGAGATTTCAGCAATTTACCTCATTATTCCCACGAGAAGAATACACGAATCACAAGTACTTATCGTAAAAACATCACGAGACCACAACTGCACCGTTGATATTATCGCTGAATTGCTTTGTGCAGCGGAGTGTCCAATACATAATATGTGTGCGCTGGCTGTACATAGAGCGTAGTGTAAATAAGTACATGAGGTAGGTGTTTAAACAGTTTTTCACTGGCTACAGGCCTGTCGTTGTAATTCACTGACAAACGCATATAAAAGAG
This sequence comes from Luperina testacea, assembly GCA_927399505.1. Lineage (NCBI taxonomy): Eukaryota > Metazoa > Arthropoda > Insecta > Lepidoptera > Noctuidae > Luperina > Luperina testacea. The sequence continues at coordinate 6,756,111 of OV656774.1, forward strand.
TCCGGTGGCGGACAGCGAGAGCAGTAGAGACGACTTTGTTGTATAAATATTGTGTTTAATTTGTAGATAGGCCCAGGTGACGGAAAGACTAGTGGACTGTACAAAAGGTTTATTCGGTGGTAGGTACACAAAGTAGCAAATATAACTAAGTAGCTTCTAAATTATGGTGCGATCGCTGTCGTGGCGGACGATGCAGTGTCCTGCGGTCGGCGCGATGGTCTCGCGTCGCCCGGTCCCCGCGCCGCTCGTCGTCGCATGTGTGTGTGATGTGAAGTGACGTGTTCACGTGTGTGTGAACAATTTGCTTAATTTTAGATTGCAAAGAAAAAAATAAGAAGATTCAAGAGATGATTCCTGTGTTCCAGCAGTGGCGACATTATAGGCTAATTATGTTATGTAATTTAAGATTTTCACAATATAATGGTAAAAAGTCACTTTACCAGTTTCAAATCCTTGTATGAAAAACGGGTACCTAATGGGTATGCAGCAAGTAATGCTATTCCACCGAGTTTAACATAATAATTGTGAATGATTATTTTATCATTTGGAGTGCAATGGAATGTGAAAGGAAGTGGCTGCAGTGGGTGTCGTATCTATCAGAGTAATTTTACCAGTTTAGGTAAAAATCCATACTTAATGGACTATATACGTTAGTGTGCAGTTGGAAGGCAACAAACCATCATATCACATTTGGACAGGCTCGGACGGATGAATCTTCCCGCGACACAAGTCCCTAGAGATGTAGGGCGAAGTCTAACGACATTGCACATGTCTGGTAACATCGAAAACGTCGAAAAAGGTCGTGGGCAAGATATATTTTGGCGACGTTGGCCGAAATAACCCAATGTGCGCTTCACATCTCTCTCTAAAGACACGCGTTTTGGGACATTGGTCCCCTAGTGAATACGAGGCTTTATAACTATCAATACTTGTCAGTGGGCAGTCGAGACATTATAACAAATATGTGCAACATAAAATATAAGTTTAAAAACAAAAATCCGACTACTGTAAAGGATGAAACAAGAAAGTGCCTTTCCGTGGTCGCATCATGCTGCTGTACTAACATACTTATAAGCTATGGTAGATATGCAACCACAGGAAGGTACTTTGTCGTTGCATCCTTTTTAGTAGTCGGGTTTTAGTTTATAAAATTATTTTTTATTATTTTATTTTGGCACTTATTTCAGTAATATTTATATTTTTGAAATGTGCTAATTAAGCCTTTTCATTTGATATCCAACAAAGCACCATCTCAAAATACATTATTTTTACATTCATTACTTTTTGTCCTCTAGAGGGCGCCATATTGAACTCGATGTGACGTCAGACGGTCAAGATCCTTCTAACGATACCTCATTTGTCAAATTATTATAAGTAGGTACTTTTGAAGTTATGAGGGAACAGATGAACATACATACATACATCCCAGTCAAAAGCATAACCCTCTTTTTTGCTTCGCCGTAGTCGGGTAATTACAAATACCTGGTATTTTAATACTTATAAGTAAAATACTAAGGCGAATGTAGAATTTAAAACCTGTAAGGATTCAGGCTGGGGAGGCCGGCCGACTTATTATCTTGGTCGGCTTATTCCTTCCTATTATGGATTAAACAAAAATGAAACACTTTTCTATGCGTATATTGTATTACATTCTAATTTTAGAATACCTTCTTATAATAACTGAGCAGCCGGGGTTGCGTCATGCTATCATCGTCGGCATTACCGAGCATCGTACGACGCTCATCACACATGCTACCAAACTGTAACCTATGGCATAGCTTGAGACTCGATCATGTCTGCACACTTGGTTGTCTACTCTCTAAATCCGTCGACGAAGATACGGGCTTAACCAAAGTAATTGACCCGTCAGTACAAGTGTCAAATTCAATTTTACGGACGGGCATACATATTATATCTGGACTAGGGTGAAACCTTGAAATATAAGGCAATATCTAAACGCAGAACCTAGGACGGTAGCAATGGAGTTACCATATTACCATATTCTGGTGAATATGGAAACTGCATTGCTACCGTCCTAGGTTCAGCGTTTAGATATTGCAAATAATTGCGTTTTGACATTCTGGTTTAATAAAATATTTGTTTCTTATTTTTTTCTTTATGCAGCTTAATTTTAAAAAAAGCTACGGTATGCCTTGCCTCTTTTTAAGCAAAGAAGAGCCTTGTAAGTAATTGGTTCATAATATCGTATTATCAGTAAACTCAAGACTCTTAGGACACGAGATCAAAGAAATCAACGAAAGAGTACAAACAAAGACAGCAAAAAAAATAAACGACAAATTCAATTCGACTCCACTGCCGTCGCTGTCTACCGGTCGCGCTCGTATCCTCGCGGGAGGTAATTATGCATGGGCGCTTTTTAGCGCGTCCACCAGCGAATAAAATATAAAACGCGCCACAACTAATGATTTCACGTACACTCCACGTTATATACTTCACGTAATTGCACCGTTATATACTTTATAGCAGGTATGAGTGACCTCGTTTATTATTATAAAATATGCTTACCTGAGGTTTTTAATGTATTTTAACATGTTAGTACGAGTAGGTTAATATTGTTACTGTTGATTTAATAATGTACCTTGACGATCCGACAACGATAGACTAGTTAGAGAGTAGCAATAGGTATTTGGAGTAGGTATCTGTGTCAATCATTTTAGTTTCTCTATAAAAAAATACAAAAAAAAGGAACTTTAATTATCTTGATTTTTTTTTTAAATCCTAAGCGGGTCACCTACCTACTTACTTATTTTAACTAATATCCACGTCAAAATTACCTTATAACATAACACCAAAGTCCAAATAAATGTAATTATAATAATCCGGGAATTGAGTTTTATTTACTTGATCCACTTTCGTATATAAAAATCACTTTCAAACAAGTCTATCACGAAAAAATAACCAAAACAAAAGATAAAAAGCTTCGTTTTTCAAATAACTTATTACAGTGCCATCTGTATAAAAATGCGGGAACTACAGAGCTTTCTTTCAGAGTTGATAAAACTTCCGAGTATTTCCGTTAAGCGTGGAGGGCGCTGCGATCGCTTTAAATGTGGGGAAAACTCGGCACTTTTCCCCGTCATTGTGTGGAAATTCTGTAGAGAATGGACGCTTCGCTTCCGTGAATGCGAACAGACTAGATTTTCGACGAGAACTATTTACGATAAAACACGCTTGACCGACTTTTGTTTCAGGATTCCCCCGATTTTGGAAGTAATCTTATTAAAGTAAATTGTTGTTAAATGCACTTTGAACCCGTAGTTTCTTTAAAGAAAGGTCGTTTACGGCGACTTACTCGTAGAACTTTTAGTAGGTAGGCTGAATAAAATTTAAGTAAGCTCATGGTGCAGTTAAGGAGGCATAATGTATCTATGCAAACTAATTGGTCAAATATCAACGACAGCGTCCAATAACCGTAACTCTATTAGTGCATCTACTGTATTTACTTCGTTACTATGTGTATGTAGCGTCATCATTAGATATGTAAATACACAAATGCTAATTAGTACAATCCGCAGCTGTAGTTACATTAGGTAGATTAATAGCTAACATCTAAGGACTGGACATATTCATATAGGTATATGTACATAGATCATTCAACAAGTTTGCCCAGACGTGAGCAGTGGTAACAGCCGCGTCTTTCGAGTCGTGGATTCAAACCAAAGCAGGCACTTTACTCTGTGTAAAAATAATTTCATCACCACTGCTCTCAAAACGGTGAAGGAAAACACCGTGAGGAAAAATTCGGAGACAATCGGAGATATCTACCAAACCGCACTGGGCCCGCGTGGTAGATTAGGTATATTATATTCCGTGTCACAGAAAGAGCAGACCTGTGCAAACGAGTACTCTAGAATTTGTGGAAATCTTACACTCGATTATTGAATTGAGAATTTAAAGTTGTGTATTGTCAAACTGTATTTTAACATTACTTAAGGTGACACTGACACCTACGGAATTCAAAATTTATTTACGAAAAAAGTACGTAATTTTGAATTCCGCGGGCATCATTGAAGGAATCAATTCAATAATCGGGTATTAATGATGTGGCCATCGGTACTCAGAAGAAGCATGTATGACTAGTAAAGGGCTTATAGGGTAACATGATTAGGAAAAACTAAAGTCAAATTATTCAGTTTCAGAGTAAATACTACAAACAGTAAGTCGACGCACTTAGGTATATACAATCCTATGGCTCATCTGCTCATCACGTAAAATAACGACGCATCTGAGCTTTTCAAAGCCGTCACCAATAAATGTGGTGAGTGTTTGTCTTTTGGGTACTTTAGTTTTATTACGGGGATGTCCCAAACATCTGCGTAATAAAACTTATTGTGGATTGTCTTTCATTGTAAAATAAAAACAGTACACAAACAGAAATACTTAAGATCCCACCATCAGAGTCACTCAGACGCGTCATTAAAACCAAAATACGATCTTTGACACCACAAAAACTGGAGCATCGCATTACGTTCTTCCAGACAGCTTGGCACCAACTTTTTTGCTTACATCTCTAGACTAACAACTTGGATAACTGTCCTAACATGTGCCAATAAATCTCCAGACCGGATATGGTCACACGACTCCTACACATGGTCTGAATGACAAGAACACCGGGAACGCGTGGCGATGGCGATAAAAGTTATTCAGCCAGTTTTGGGAGGAAAAAACTAGCTTGTTGAGAGGATTCGAATGTGAACTGTGTTGATGAAAATGTTTTTGTTGTTATTTTGCATATTGTGTGGCAGGTTTTAACGGAGCTTTGGTAACAGTACCTATAGCTGTGTTCATAATCTCACATAATCTACTTTAGTGCAATGTAATTTAAGTTGATTTTTGAGTGAGCATTTTTAACAAAAAGGTCCTAATAAGTTTTTGGTTGCAATGGAATTTGATCTTTGTAAACAGTTAGTTTGTAGTAGGTACCATAACTTGAAAATTATGTCAAATCTTAATTCAAATATAGTACCTACTATTATTTACCTGTACAATAGATACTTACTTCGAAACACGAAAGGTCTGTTTGCAGACGAATTGTAGGCGGTCGCTGGAGTAGGTCAGGTTCCAGATAATTACTTGTTTGATCGCTATTCAAATCATATTGTCCCCTTTTTTGTGTTCTGTATCTTGTGCACAAACAAAGCCGACTAATTAACCCTTCCAAAAAATCCAAATCACACACCACCCATTTAAAAACTTACACCGAAAACACGGGCAAACAAGCCAACCCCAACATACCGGGGCCCATTAAATAAAATGATCACAAAACCTAACAGCTCTTCAAACAGTATCCGGGCGAAATTACTCCCGGGCCGGGTAAACAAAATCATCAGTGTAACACGTGTAATTTCGCGTTCACCGGTCATTACTTTTGACCGGGTTCCCGGGTCGCCGGTTGAATAATTGAGCGGTGTGAGAGAGATGGACCTCCCGAAAATATGAAATGATCCTGCCGGCGCGGAACGGTTAACCCGTGATTTCAGGTGCTGCTGACAAATGGGCCTCGTTGAAATGTCAAGGGTTGAGCCCAGTTCAGAGTTGGCGGGTAAATATGTTTTATGCGGGGTTGTGGCGCTGCGCAGTTCATATACGTGTGAACGATGACAGAACATTTTTAGGCAAGAGAATATTTTGAAACGAACTAATGTAAGAGGGCTGCATAAACTATCGATCATTTCATCATCAGTTGTAATTACGGCCTCAAACATATCAAGAACTTTATGTTGACAGTATTACAAAAACAACAAAATAATTATACCTAGATACTCTTGTGATGAAATCTCACCATTTGTGTATAGTCTTTACACATTTAAAACATAAACCTGGTGCTTTTCTAAAAACAACTCATTTACCCCACATTAATTCCGCAATCATAAATCGCTTTCTTCATCAACCCAGCACACATGAACACTAAAAAACTTAATCTCTCTAAATAAAAACGCGTGTCGGCAGCACACGTCGAGTGTCCGACCGGGAAGTGAACCCGACACCCGACCGCGGCCCACCAACGTTTCTTCCTCCGCGCCAGATTGCGCTGGCCGCACTAAATTTATGGTTCCGGTCACCTTTTACTTTTACCGTAGACACGTGAACAAATATAGACAAAAGTAGTTAAAACTTTTTGGTTGTGTGTCGTGAAAAATTGTGATGATTGGCTTTGAGGGATTGTGTCAGTGTAAAAAGTTAATAGGGTGTTAAGTTAGTTTATCTGCAGGGATGAAAAAATCTTTGGAATAGGAAGATAAGACATCGTGGGTCCATTTGTGATTGTACAGGAAGTTTACAGTAACCCCGAAACATCCCTTCTATTTTGCAAATAACCACAAATCAGTAAATACCTACCCACGCTTAGAGCTAAACGAATTTAAAACATCTCGTTCTGTTTCTATTAATCGTATGATGATGATTTGAAGATCATTTATTGATCTGTAATGCAAGCGGGCTTAAATGTATCCTACGATTCCATAAACGTGTAAGTTTTTTATTCTGCGGGGTAGTGGCGGAACCCACTATTAGTAGCATTGTTTTTCATTTTGACGGTTCAACAACATTTATTGCGTTATTTGCGTTGTTAAGCAAATACATCTTCCGAACATATGAAGCAATGGATTAGTAATATCCTTCAAAGTGATTCAGATTTAAATTAATAGTGTGTTACGTAATTAAGTGCCGGTAAGTATACCAAGCTCAGTAGAGGTAACTTAATATGGTACAGATATGGTCCAAACAGACGGACTGCATTTCAGCTGCAACATCGCAGTTTGGTTGTAGTTGACTTAACTGCTTCGAATCCTAGCTAAGTCAACTGCATCCGAATTGCGATGTTGCAGCTGAAATGCAGTCCTTCTGTTTAGACCCTAAAGGATCTCTAAGTTAAAATATATGTATCCACGTGTTTAAAGAACCATGGCAGGATTTGTACAAAGAAATAAAGATGTTTAAGGAAATTGGAATTCTAATTCTTATACTCTTGGTTGCCTAAAGATTATCTTCAGGCATTTACAATATTTTTATAACCTCAAAATAAAAATATAATGTTCAAAGTAAATAGTTTAACGAGGAGCTCATTGTTTCAGAACGAAACGGCGGCTGTCAGTGGCAAAGATTTAAATCTTTAGATTCATCCTACCGCGTTAAAATATAGTCGCTATTCTGATTCGTTTTGACACCTCTGATACACAATGACGCAGTGACTACACTTGATTGTCATACTCGTAGAAACGCTACCTATTTAATCATGTGTGAGCTCACTCTTCTCAGTATGGTCACGTTTTCTTGTGACTAAGTACGGTGAGGGCAAATCTATTTATTTAAATCTTTAGGGGGCGGCGTTTGACTTAATGTCAAATACTGTCCATTATTTTTTAATAAATACTAAATGGACAACGAGATGAAACGAAATACTGATATTTTCATTTCGAAACATTTTAATTATGCGGGGTTTTGAAAATATGATAAGTATATCACTCCTGGTAATGTATTTTCAACATTGGAAAATATTTTGAACCCTCTAAATGAACTCTTTTTTTGTACAAATTAATGTTCCTTACATTAATTTGTCTCGTCGTGATTCTTTTTACTTTTAGCTGTCTCAGCTCATTAAAATCACCTTTATTTAATAATGAAAACGTATCAAAAGTCCAATTATAATGGTCCTTTGATACATTCATTATTTCTATGCTAACAACACACAATTTCCACGGCATTAAATACATTTCACTCATTTCTAAAACCCATACAAACGTACACACGTTACGTAGGTACCCCTTTCTATATGTTTTATCATCAGATGCCTATCTGAGTCGAGTCATTGTGCGTAGACGTTCATAATATTTGACGTATGCGCGTAATGAAGTGGAGTGTGTATTTATTAAGTTAATTAAATCGTTCTTGAAGCCCGAGGCTGGGGTCCGGACTGGGGAGTAGGTACCTATGTATCTGTGTATGATAAGATTTTGGCTCAGATTAAAACGGATGGAAGGTATTTGGTATATTGAGTTGGAGAATTTTCTATGTATGCTTAAAAATATTAAGTTAGAGTGTTGTGAAGGTAGGGTTTGGTGCTTAAGTTTTGACACATTTCCGTTTGTGAAAATTACGAGGATACCGATACCGCGGTCAGTTTTTTTTTTTAATGTTTGAATTACAAGTGTTTTTGGTGTTATTTCTAAGTGGAGGAATGGGATATGATAATTATAAAAGACGACGATCTTACAGAGGTTCCATTTTACAAGCTTACGTCCTGTTGGTCTGAGTAGAAAACTACTGATGGAAAAAAATATCCAGGCGGTTGATAATGATGCCAAGTCTAAAACCATCCTTTAAAATCTTTGTTACCAATGGATCCACATGCTTTAAATATTATTTTAATACTTTTAATTAATTCCTCATTCCTTCTCAAACAAAATAACAAATGTTTGTACATAAATCTTCTTACTGCGTACTCATATGAGTCTTAATTTTAATAACGTAAAGCAATAATGAGACATTATTAGGCGAGGGACTCATATTTAACTTTTGAAGAATCGACTGCTGTCTAATTAAGCGGGGGGAAAGAATTCATTAGTCAAATTATATGGAGGTATAATATGTGTGTATGTTTGTATGGATACGGCAGCAAATAGGGGGGTCCGTGGCTAAATAATAACAGCCGCACAGGTCGATCGATCAGGTTAAGCTACGCTTGACGCGTTTGGTCTGTGGATGGGTGACTATGACTATCTTTACATACCGAGACCCCTCCGTGCCGTCATTCGTGGATCTTTGACAATCGTTACGGGTAGTGTAGATAGAACTATAGATATACTACTTAATTCTTACTGACCTTAGACTTTTTGTTTGGACATGATAGCCAAATGAAATGAATATTGCAATGGAACATAGAACTAAAGTACATTCGCGTTAAGAATGCAGTAAATATGATAATAATAAATATGATGTTAATGGATTAATATTGATTTTAAACTTTTAAGTGTATTTTTATAAATTCATTAAACCTAATCTTTTAAAATATAATTTGTTTGAATTTAACACCACTGTGAATACACTTTTATCTTGCAGTTGCACTGATAACTCACTGCTTTCTTAACGCGAACGAACTATAATACAGAATATTCAGCTATAGTGCTAACTGAACACAAAACATTTAATACTCAATAGGAATCTCAAACTTAATCACAATAATATCCCTCAAGAGATCCATCTCAATTCGGAACATGGTGCAGAGCCCTGAAACATAGATCACTCGAAGACAGCCGAAGCCTTCTCAGTAATGAAGACAGCACTCCTACAAACTATAATACGCCATCTAAATGCACCGTCGACAGGCATAAACAATTGAAATAATTATCAGGATAAGCTCGCCGGATCAGAGAAAGCCCTCGAGATTCTCAACCCTTTTTGGAACCTCCTGACAGCGTCTTATGCAAATTCACAAACTTGCCAACCTCAACGAGCAATCACAGAAGTATTAGGACCTACAACTCAAAACTCAACCTTGACTCCTACTGTTACAGTTGTGTTTTGATTGCAGTGGTCGTGATTTGTGACCTTTTTCATAAGTTCGATGGTAATAGCCGCTGAATTGGCTCTCCTCTATGATATATGCTAACTTAGCTGTTTTGTTTGGACTCTTGTAGTGATAACAACTGCCACTTAAAATGTTTTGAACTTTGGCAAACATCTGCCTGATGTACTGAAAGAGGGAATATTCGAAAGTGATGAATATTCCATTCTATTCTAATCTAATGTTATGTTTATCAAGAATTACGCTACAGTAAATTAAATAATTGGTACTACTTTGAGATTTTCTTTTCAGTCCACAGTATGAATTCGAGACTGACACATCACGAGTTCATACTCTTAAAAAAACACTTTACTCTCTTTAACGGATTTCATTTACCTATAAAGTATACGTAAAGACTAATTATTTTGTTAAGTATCATATAAGAAATGCCAATGTTTCTGCAAAGAGCAACTGCAATACTCAAATAAAAACCAAATAACATTAACAGAATCAACAAACATATTAACAAAACTTAAAAGAACCGACTTAACACATTAAAACCCAATAAAACACTTCGCCTCTAAGAACTAACGAATCAAATGTTTATTTTTCCGTCTAGTTCCTTTAATAAAATCCTCCTTACCCGAAGTTGCTTCGTGTTTACTCGGTAAACATCGACGTAAACAAAATTTAGTGATATGTGAGCCATTGGAGCGGCTGTAAAATGTGGTTGAATGAATACACAACGTATAAATGTTAAAGTGCGTGCGTGTTCACAGTAACGTGATGCAAATGATGAGAGATTGACGGGTGAGGGCTTTTTTTCAGGAAACTTAAAACTTATAAATAATCTGACTAATGTCTAGTCAATAAATTTTTGGCACTCTTGTTCGAATTGAAGTGTTTATAATGTCATGGGTATAACTTTCTTCTGTTGGAAACTTTCAAATCAATCCATACTATATAATTATCTAGTCTAACAATATTATGTCTGCTTTGCTCAAGTATGCTTTATATAATTTTATAGTTCCTATTAAAGTTCATAAAAACTTAGATGTGCGTACAGTACACTACCCATATCACCATAACACACAATCAGAACAGCAAAGCAAAAAAAAAAACCTGTAAAAACAATTCACAAATTGTCTTAGATATTACAATTCCTCTAAGAAAATAACCCTACAAAATAAGTCGCCCGATTTGGTGTCAAAATTGGTCCTATTTTCCAAATATAAACGCTTCATCTGAACGTACAGTCGGCACCTACTTAACATAGGATGTGGTCACATCAAAAAGAGATCCTTTCCGTCTTGGAGGGCTGCTCGGAGGGTCCGAGGTTACGAAATTATTCCCGAATCAAAAGCCGTGGGTGGCCAGCTATAACAATAATTGTTTGGACCTCAGAGAATTCGTTGAGAAAACGCCGACAAATATCTAATTGGAATTTCTAATTAGAGTTGCGAAACGCGGGCCTAATTAGTTTTCAATTGGGGTGGGTGATGATCAAAAAGGTCGATATGTTGTTTGAAATCGCTTTGGCTGGCTATTAGAAATACTTGATGTTTGATTACAACAGTATCTTGAATGTGTCGAGTTTGATATTACAATTTTGTTATATTTTAATCAGAAGAGACCATTAGAGTTACTGGAGTCGAATTTCCACTTTGCACATCTGGAATGGTTCATAGTAAGAAGCAATAGGTATTCGCAAACATTTGACAAAAGAAGTTATAGATAAGTTCCGGGAAATTAACCTCTTTATTCATAAACGTTGCTCAAAGTTAATTAGTAATTAGCGACTATTTAACCATGCATTTTTGACGTTTACACTTTAATTATCGTTAATACATAAACCCCTAACTGTTCATCAAATTAACTATCAATCTAAATTGTTCGTATATTCGGATTATAACTACCTATCATTCTTTGACAGTAGTATGAAATGGCTATAACATGGACATTAGTGTGTCGATTTGACAAATAATTAATTTCCCGACTTTACATGGTTACTTTGTCTTTTTTTTGCGCTACGAACGCTTCGAACGAACACTTATGTTACTCTACTAGGTGTTTTGTTCTGTGTTAGTTATATTCCCCATAAACACCGAAAAAATACACAAAACGAAGAAAACGAATCACAACCCACCAGACGTCCTCCAAAATTAGCCATAGAACACGCGAAACAAGAGGGAACAATTCCTCTGACCCTTTCACATAAATTGCAAGTGCGATTTCTATTTAAACACACGGAGGGCATTAGGGTTCCTCTGGCATGTCGGAGGGACGCTTGACCGTACGGGCCCCGCTGGAAGAAAGGGCTCATTTTCATTAGCAACCAAGCGTCCTACGTAGATTTATATAGAATGCAAATTAACGAGATGCTCAAAGTTTTTTTAAAGATTTGTTTTGTGGGAGATAGATTAGAATATTTTCATAAACAGCAGTTTTTGAATATATTACTTATCTAAAGAGTCGTATTGCAAAATTATATTAAAACATTATAAAGCGCTCACCTTTAGTAGATATTTAAACCTATAGAGTCGTATGGAAGAACCAGAAACTTCGATATCAAGAAATCATAATATTCTCTCAGAAAACCTTTAAAAGAATAGTCAATTCTTAGAAACTTTTGTTGTATGTATAATATTGGTTTTGTATGACCTATAAGAATTAACGAAACTAGATTTGTCTACAAACAACTTTTAATAAAAGACATAATAACATATTTTTAACGTTCTGGTTAACAACAACAAATTACCAATTAACACTTAAAGAAAATCTTGCAGAAAATTACTATTATAACTTCTCATAAGAATACCAACTAATTACCTCAACTTTGAGCACCTTAGCCCTCGCTAACGAGTGGGCAGCGCGTCCAGCGACCCTTCGTTTGAAGCCGGGGGAGCACTTTTTGTGTGCACCTACATTCCTAGCAAGGAACTCGACGCACGCTGCAAAGGAGACGATCGCTGAAATATGTGGACGCTTTGCCTTAGATGCCTCTCTGTCTGATATCTGACAGGTATGTAGGTAGGAGGAGTGAGTGATTAAATTTTATATGGAATAGGTATTTGACTGTGATGCGGCTAACGTGGTGTGTCTGTCTGATCCTATTTGCGGGGCAAACATGGCCAGAGATCGCACAAGACAAAGAGGTTCGTAAGGATAAAGGGGAGCCCAATGCACAGCAGTAGGAGAAGCTTCCTTCAATTCCTTCCATGAACTCTTTTCCCGCGCCCCCTCGATCCAGCCGTCGCGGTACGCGTCTGGGTCATCTCGGAGACGAATGATACAGGCTCGTATAATCCCGTATGACACTTCACAATGGGTGGACCCAATATTAGGTAGTCACAGTCAGTTAGTAAAAACCATGTAGTTCTGTATGATTACTTTTTTAGAACTAATAAGACATTAAAAAACCAACAAGACTTTATAATGGGTAAACACAATGAGGCATTCTTATAAGTATCGATACTTATAAGCCGAACTATTTCAAGAAACGGTAATATTTTCTTGTTGGTATTATTTTAACTACCTACCAGTAAAAATTAAAAAAATCATGTCCATTCGCTGCCCGTCATCTCAGTCCATGGATATGCTGGAGTTGATCTTAATGTCATTTTTCCCCCAAGAAAATTACAACGCTTTGAACGGGAGTTTAGTACGCAGTACTGCCACATTTTACCTGTGAACTTTTATGTGTAACAGCTCTCAATGAAAAACCTACAAAGGAAAAACTTAGTAACCTTTCAGGAAACAATTTATTATTTAATTTCCACAAACATACATGTAGAAAGGACTGAACACGTCCAAACCATTATCCCCTACGAGTGAGTCCGACTTTTGTTTTAAAATGTAGAAAATTAAAGTTTCTTTTTTCGTTGGAACAATTCTAAACTCGGCACCAACTTGTATTTTAGCGGCCCACCCTCACATGTTTGTGGAAGTTTAAAAAGTTCGTACAGCGGACTTTAAAACGGCGATTCATTTCACTTTAGCCCCACAATACGGAGGAATATTTTAATTGGTCGTGTGATACGGAATACCTACCGGCGCGTGAGTCGTAAAAGAGATGTAAAATGTTATATTTTACAGCGTCGCTGGGCGGGGCCGTTCTAAGAAATCATAAATGTGAATTAATTATGTATAAAACTGCTATTGTTGTAGCAAACTAACGTCATAGAGAGAGAATCTGACGGAGATCTGGCTCTGAAAATAAAAATATACCTTATTGTTTAAACAATATTTCCACGGTTATCAAGGCCTTGTGAAAAACCTGTAGATATAAAACTATCAACGGCATGGTTGGCGCAGTGGTTAAGCGATTGACTGCTGCGCTGCGTGTTGCGGGTTCGATTCCCGCACGGAACAAATATTTGTATGACCTACAAGTAGTTGTTCTGGGTCTGGCTGTTTGTGTATGTGAGTTTAAATGTTTGTGAACGCACCCACAATACAGGAGAAATTCCTAGTGTGGGGCAACGTTTAAAAAAAATATATATATGTTCTTGTTTTTTGCCAATAATAAACTCAGTCTGTCAAAATCTCAACGTGAAAACTTAGGTGAAGTGAGCTGACATTCCGCCCAACGGAATGTACACTATTGAGAGCTCACTTCAACCTCACCTCACCTCACCTAAGTTTTTTTTAACTTAGAAAACAAATGTGTCGGTTAGTATCCTAAGATGGTTGATTTAAGTTGGATTTTATTAATGTTTTTATTATATTTTGATAATAAAAACAGACACTAAAATTGTTTTATGTATTTATGCAGTTAACTCTTTCTTAAACTTAGAGATTGTTACTAACTGCGGCTTTAGCCGAAGATATTGACAAGGTAGCTAGTGCCGGGAGCATAGTTTTAAAGTACAGACGCCAGCACATCAAGCTACCCGAAACTGTCAAATTTTCCCAATCAACTTTGGACCTTATGTTTTAGCGATAAAGTTGAAAATCTATTAAATAAATTTGACAGATTGTAGTAGCTTGATGTGCTGGCGTCTGTACGAAAAACGACAGTCACTTCGGTATTGTTGTTAACTTCGGCAACATGGCTTATTCTCCAAGTATTTTCTTCAGTTCTTATTTTTTATCAGTCTAAAAGCAGTTTAACTGAGGTTTCGGGAACGAATTAAATCAAGACCATGTTAAAGTTAAACGCACATCAAATGACAGATCATTTGACGTGCGTTTAACTTTAACATGGTCTTGTTTTAATTCGTTCTTGATTTTCTTTGTTTTTGACTGAATTATCAACAGCCAGTCAGAACTGGCTGTTGTTAATTCGGTCAAACAATTAAAGCCGTTGCCTTGAAACGCACTTGACAATTTGTTGGCAAATTTCCGTGTTGATTTTCGTCACAGACACCGTTTCTAACTTACGAGTAGGTGTATAAAAGTACCTATTAGCTTTCTTTATTTTTAAAGTTGGGTGAAATCCTAACTTAAGGTACCGCACGAAGTTTACATACGTACATAGGGTGCGTCTTGTCAGACTTTGCGTTTATCAGACACTATAATTATATTTAGGCATAAAATAAGTTTACCTGTCAAAAAGAGTAAACCTAGATAAAGTGGATAAGAATAAGACAGAGATTAAAACAGAAGACGTACTACCAGGGGATCAAGGAGGGGGGGGGGGGGGGTGTAGGGGGTCTCAGGCGATCAGACCGGAATAAATCGTACTTATTTAGCTTTCATAAACAAACAACCTTTTGACGAATGTCAATAAGTTAACAGTTTAGTTTACAGTTTTTTTTAGTTTTTTTGAAGTGAAAACTTCTTTAGCGGCGCTGTGTACTTTTTTGGAATGGGTAAAAACTTCTAAACTCGCGTCAGGTCACGTGACCCTGATCGAAAATTCGTAAGACGTAAGACGTAAAACGTAAGACGCGCGTTGTTGAGGACAGCGCCATCTATGCACATCGGGAAGAACTACGAGGGCCTCGCGTACTAACTACGTAGTTCATCCAACAACGACGAGATGGCGCTGAACCACGTATATATAACTGACGACGAGCTCCATGCGAGCGGTCATCATACCTGATTTGCAAAAAACCCTATAAAATAAGGAACACACCTTAACACGCGTGTTTTGTTTATAAGACGATTCAAAAATACACTCGTAATTGTTCAAGTTTTCACTTCTGTCGGCACTACCGGAGTGCCAGTGTTTTTTTTTTTAGTTTACAGTTCCAGTTAATTTCTCTTCAGTTTTCATTGAACCGTATCCTTAAGTAGCAACTCGTACTTTTCCACTTTTAGAGTCATCCTTTCTTTAAATCACACAAAGTATACATACCGTACATAAGTGTGCCTACACCATCCAGCCACAACATCCCAGAGTAGGCACGATGTGTCACATATCAACGTTGAGGCGCCTACAGACACGGTAATTAGATTTAGGGCTGATTTTTCAATCGACCGATTTTTTTTATTCATGGAATAAAATTGACGTCTGACAGTTTTTGTATGAAAGAACTGTCAAAAATTCAAAATTATTCCTCGGTTAAAATTATCTGGCGTTGGAAAAATCAGCCCTTAGACAGAAAATAAGTATATAACTACTTATTCAGCTTTCATATAAGCAATCTTTTGACAAGTGTCAGTAAGACAGATCCCCTCCTTAGTTTTCATTGGACTGTATCTTCATACCATCGCCTACATTTCTCTTTCTAGAGCCTTTTCTTTAAACCAAACTTTTGTATACATATAACATGTGCCATGATTAATCAGGTTGTGCGTTTAGGCGCGGCTGCAGGCACGGTAATTAGATTTAAGAACAACTGGGCGGCGTCAGCGGGAGAATGGCCTGCATTAATTTGAGCTTCTCTAACGAGGGCGACGGACGCTACAGACTGGGTAGGACCTTGGAACACAAGCGCGGTGGAGACGGTGTTGTTTGCGAATATTTTTTTTTTGTAATTAATGTGAGCGTTTTTTTCTGGAAATGTGCACGTGTTTAAAGATTTAAGTTAATTATTGAATATCCAAATTTTACAATGATAATACCTAGTTTATTTAAATAAAATATCATCTTTGTCTTGTCATCTAGGTACAACTAAAAACAAAAAATATCATAAAGTAAAATCCAAAAAAACGCCGTGATACTTTAAAATTATTCTAAACCAATTTTCTTCATCATTTTATTTTTAATTTTATAATCCCAAAAGTAAATAAACCTACTCACCTCAGAACTTAAAATTTAAACACAATTCAGGTCTCATATTCAGCAAAATTCTCAAATTCAAACGCATTCTACGCACGCTCTACAGAGGCCTACGTCGTCCGTAGTCAAGCTATGTCCAGCGTAGCAGTGTGCTACGCGTCCACTACATAATATTTATTGCAATCGCGCGGTTTTAATAAAGAACAACTCAGTATCAACTTTCCTCACACAACGAATTTTCAATTCAATTAAACCAATTAAAGGCACTTTTATATTGTCAAGAAGTCGAGTCAGTCAGAAATATGAAGTAGTTGCCCATTCCAAAGTATAGTAGGTTCCTATGAAGAAGAACGGGCGGGAAGAACGGGAACGGGCGGGAACTCGATGGAAACTTTTGAAATCAAAATGTTGTTAAAAATATTAATTTCATCAATTAAGTTGAAATTATACGTGTGAAAACGATGTACTTAGACGTGCACGTTAAAAGCGTCCAAAGTTAATAATTAAAAAAAAAACAAACGCAACCTACACGTCTCTAGGTCATCGGTAGTCAAGCTGTGTCCATTGTGCTACGCCTCCACTACGCTATGTTCAAAAAAAGAACAAGCCAGTATCAACTTTCCTCTCTCAACAAAATTCTCAATTCAAACGCAAGCTACGCCTCTCTACGGAGGTCTACGTCGTCCGTAGTCAAGCTGTGTCCGGCGTAGTGTGCTACGCGTCCACTACGCTATGTTTATTGCAATCTGGCGGTTAAATGCCCGTCTGCTTAGTCCGCTTATACCGCCCTTTTGTTACACAGGATTGCAGCCCCCGTATATTTATGTTATTTCCTTTTAAAATGCTCAAATTAAAAGTATAGCTACGTGTGTTTTTTATTGTCTGGCGTATTCGCCAGACAATAAAAACCCTAAAAATAACTGCCTAAAAACCCTTGCACCCTATTGGGTGCAAGGGTTTTTAGGCAGTTATTTTAATTAATTTGGTTGTTATCTTATTTTATAAATAAAATATTTAAAGTAATTTATGAATTGTAATTTTTCTGTTTAGTATTGTAGTTTTTTTTTTTTAACGTAGGTCGGTAGTTTATTAAATTATCGTAATAAACTGCCTTGGCTGTGATATTTATACGTTTTTTTTGTGGGTACTTATATGTATCAAACATTGTGAGGGTTTCCTCAAAACGGTGAAGGAAACCGTCGTAAGAAAAAACCGGCATGTCGTAGATCCAAATTTTCGAAGACATGTGACATCCATCAACCCGAACTGGGCCCGCTTGGTGGATTATGGCCAGCTCCAGAAAGAAAGAAAGCCTTTGCCCAGCAGTGGGAACATTATAGACTGATATGTATGCCTCATTTTGATTTTCCTTGGTCTCTTTCATCTTCCTACAAGAAAAAAAACACCATTATTTATACATTTCCTTTTAATTATAGTTCAAAAAGCATAAGAACCAAAATATCCCACCTCTGATCACCAGGACCACTCTCTTCATAATCAGAATGGGCTTTATTAGGTTAGTGAAGCCGCTTGTCAAGCGATTATGGAATTACTGTCTCACTCTCCCTGATAACGGTCTTGAGAGAATCGTTAACGGGAATATGGCAGATGATTACGGAATGGGATTTCATTATCACTGTAGGCAGGACGTTGATTGACTTCATAAATTAATATTAATGTACATTTCTTCATTATACGTACAAATACATTTCTTCATTATGTTTTTAGAATGATACTTTTAACTTGTGTCTTTTCTAAAATATAAGCTTACTGACTTAAAATAATATTAATAATATGTATATGTTTATAAAAAAAGAAAGAAAAGAATCATAGGACATCAAAAAATTCGTCCGCATTTTCACCAAGGAATCGAACCTAGCACTTCACACTGAGCAGTTGGGTTTGTGAACGCTAAAGAATGTCTTTCACTTTCAACATATTATTATATTTTTTAATAATAGCTTTTCTAATTTGCACCCGGTAAGTCCTTATACACAATAATAGCCCCCGGAAAATTAATAAAAAAGTCGCCATAGATCATAAAATAATCTAAACCATACGTATCACCGGTCATCTAAAAGGGTTGTTGAACTATCTCCCTCGGCCTCTGCCCTTGCATCCCTTTGTGTGCTCGGACTTAAATAAAAGGTTTGATTTCGTGTTACAACACGAAATCAAACCTTTTATTTAAGTCCGAGGGGGCTCAATATTTGTTGAGCGGACCGAAGGACCGACCGATCTGCATACCTTTATAACCATTGGTCCTTTGAGGTCTTTTACCCGTGTTTGTGTTCCCTTTGCGGATATGGAAAAGTATCCGAATTGTGTGGAGTATATGTAAAGTATGCGAATAACCCTGTTTAGTCATTGTGGTTGAAGGTTTCCAGAAGCGCTTATTTAAGGACCCATTTGCTTGTTCAAAACTTTATGCGTTTTGGGACATTTGTAGTGTGAGTTTCCTTACCAACAATCTTCACCGCTTTGATCTCCTGTAATGGAAAAGACATTTTCTCATACAGGATAGAAACGAGAATTGGCTACACTTGCATAGTGTGTGTTGGAGATTGCAAATTCATAAGTCCATAAAATTTCTCATTAGGTTTTCCTTCACCATAAGGCATTAATTCCTACGAAAATACATTCGATATTGAAAAGTTACCTAGTTTTAAACCTTTTGTTTAGATAAGGTTCCAAAACTAAATCCTTTGGTTAACTCCTAATATAATATTAAATACAAACAATTTCTTAAGCACACATAGTTAAGAGACGCTGCGCCGAGTTGCTTGCGAAAATGACAGCTGCAGCAAGCCGCTCTAATGGCTGTCCTAAGGTCCGCACATTGCAGCTCCCACGCCGACCATCACCGCCCTTATCACGGGACAATAGAGTCGATATTCCAATGGCAATAAAGTAATAGATAGTGGGGACACAAACCGAACCGTCAATGGATTGTTGTAGGAAATTTATTGTGTGAGCACACGTTCGGAAGCTTGTAACGGGGTGCGTCGCAAACGATTTGTAACTAGGAGTTTGTAGATTATAATATATGGAGCTGTTGGTAGCTATAGAGTGTGGCGATAGTGAGTTATAGTGATTGGTTTTGGCTAAATTGAACTAATGAAGTTCTGATTACTGTGGATTGTGGTAAGTTCGAAATAAAGTCCATAAGTGTTAATTAACACCAGTAGGATTCGATTTTATTCTACATCCATTACATACGAAAATGCATTTTTTTGAGAAAAAAAAAAGTTTTTTATAAATAAATTATTTTTATTTGTGCCAACTGCCAGTGTCTCGCCATTCCCAGTGTTGTTCATATACATACCTAGATGTCATATTAAATTCAGTGAAATCTAAGTTAGTAAGTTAGGTTATTTCGGCTACAGCTGCTATACTGCGAGGTCCTTGCTACGACTTTGCTACAAAGTGCTACGCCGTAGCACTAGGTATTTTCTGCAAGTGAAATGAATACTTTTAAAAATTACATTAAATTAAATTTATTTCTTTTCTTTCTTTTCTTTTCTTTTCTTTCTTCTTCCATATGTTAAGTAACATATTGCTAGTTAGCTAGTAGAACGAATCTTTTTAGTAAAAATTTCAACTAGGTAAATAAAAAATCCTGTTATCCTCAATGTTACCGTTGTTTCCTTTCCCAAAAATTTAGAAAAAAGTTTTAGTTATCATAAAGTATAAGATTATCACGACTAACGTAGCAGCGTTTTCTTGAAGCTTGAAATCCTACAAAGCAATTTATTTGAATTACATAAACAAGACTCATTTTCCAATACATTCATGTATTGTCTGAACACAATTTGCATTCAAACGATCATCATAAAAGCAGTTTTCTCCCTACGCACACTAAGGTCCATAAAATTCGTTAATATAACCGCTCCCAAAAGGTGGGACCTAAAATTTATCCGTAAGCAGTTGTGTGAGTCCGAGCGACGTGTGCGTCTAACAGGCTTCGTTAACTCGATCTACTGCACCCCTATCCCGACTCATTATGAGGACACTGTGCGACGTCAAATCACTATAGTTACCTTACTTTCATTATGAAGGAGTAGTATGTAGCTATGTTTAGTTTGGAGTGTACGTTCGAGTTTTAGAAAATTGTGTTTGATTTTCTCGGGTTGGCTTTAGATAGAATCCTTCTTTTATAATTTATTTGTGTATTGTGGAATATGTAGGCAAGTTTTTGATAAATACATAATTATGTAACACTTTCTGAACTCATTTTTGAAACAAAATTCTGTGTATTCTTAATTCACTTCGCGTTATTTGTATTTTGTCCAAAATAGTACAAATGTGGTGACGGTGCTCGGCTGGTGGTGGTGGTACGGCGGCGTGGCGGACCGGCTGCCGGCGGATCGGCTGCTAAATGCCGCAAGAGGCGTGCGCCGTCCCGCTTGCACCGCCGCGCTCGCCGCATCTCTCGCTCGCGCCGGCGCGAACACGTGTTTATTTGTATGTTTTATCCTTCGGCGGCTTTAAACCCAACCCACCCTGACCGCAAAGTGCGCTCCGCCGCCCGCCGCGCCCGCGTGCCGTCGCCGCCTCTCGCTCGCCGCCGCCGCTGCCGCCGAGCCGCACCGACTCACCCGCGAAACTTTGTCCGAAGTCGTCGGGCGCGGACGTACGCCGCGTATTAATAGCCACCGCGAGTGGTCACCGCAAGCGAGCGTTGCCAGCCCCACGCGCCACGAGTCGCACCACGACCGCGCGCCACGTCGCACGTCCCGCCACGCACCCCACGCGCGTAAACACGACCAAGTACCGCGCGCGAAAGCGAAACTCAAAACAAAACTACAAAAAAAAATCAAAAAACATCGTCGTCAGCGGTGAAAGTGAGAGCGACGTGCGTGCGGCGATCGCGTAAATACGCGGTGCGCAAAAAGTGCCGCCGTCAGTGAAACTAGTGAAAAGTTTTTTCGCCGCGTACGGGGGACCACCCCTCGACGCCGGAAAAAATCGGCCCCTCGCGTCCCTCGCCTACCCGCCGCCGAACTTTTCATTCACCGGGGAAAAAAGTGTGGCAAGGCCGCCGTGACGTCACCGCGTCAAGTAGCCACGCGCGCGTTCCCTAGCAACGTGTTGACACGTCTCATCACCGGCCCTTCTTGTCGAACTTGGGACCGTCTTGAGTGCGGGTGACGTCTTGAGTGTGATTATGTTATCAGTGTGTGACGATGGTGTGTGGTGGCGGTGAGCGTCGGTGTCGTGTGTGCGGCAGTGTCATGTAGCGGGGGCTGGGAGGCAGTAGACTATATGTGTAGCACGCAGCGCGCGCGGGTGTCGAGGATGCACCTGACGGGCGCCAGCAGTGGCGCCGTGTCGCCCGACACCAGCTCCTCGCTGCTGCACGAGACCTACACCAAAATGACGTCAGACATCCTTGCGGAGAGGACGCTGGGGGACTTCCTGTCGGAGCACCCGGGCGAGCTGGTGCGGACGGGCAGCCCCCACTTCGTGTGCACCGTTTTACCTCCTCACTGGCGATCGAACAAGACTCTGCCGGTGGCGTTCAAAGTGGTAGCTCTAGGCGACGTCGGCGACGGTACCCTGGTCACCGTGAGAGCCGGTAACGACGAGAACTGCTGTGCGGAGCTGAGGAACAGTTCGGCGGTGATGAAGAACCAGGTCGCCAAGTTCAACGACTTGAGATTCGTCGGCCGCAGCGGTCGCGGTGAGTGCTGAAGGTGCAGTTATGTGATACAATGAATTTTAGTGATTAGTTGCAGCCCCAAACTACTCAAAACAATGAACGATAAAAATAAAAACATTCACAAAAGTTTATAACAATCAAAATAAATCATAAGTTGTTCAAAACAGTAATTGGAAACCGTACCAATCTACGAAAACAATTCACACGAAATTCCCGACAAAAAAAAAACGCGACGGCATTAACGAAAAGCGAAAAGTTAAAAGAATAAAAAAGAGCAAGTTAAACCTTTTAAAGTAAAGAACAAATCCAAGTGATTACAACTCCGACAAGTAGCTACACACAATAATAACATTTAAATATTACGTCAAACTTTCTAAGGAAGGGGAAGCGTCGGTGACATTGCAAGTAAAAAGTACTCGAAACTTTTTCCGTGCAACTTAAGGAAATGCGCGAATGTCAAATAAGGAGGGCGGGAGGTTTGGGCGGCTATTTCCGCCCAATGAGTGTCCCGCCCGCCCTTTCTAAGAAAGTTTACTTTTTGTGAAGGGCAGAGAGCTTTACGCGAAGTTACTTGTCCGAGGACATGGACTTTGCAAAATTCTTTCGTGATAAAAAGTAGGTGTTTAGGATCATTAAGTGTTGCTGATATCGATGTTATTAAGTACTAAATTGATATCCTGGTTATGTTTATTTACGTTGAAGTATTGAAATAATTAAACCAAATAATGTAAACAAACAAATCATTAGCAGTTAATTTCCCGCCGGTGTTACTTATTTTAACTGTTTCAATCACATTTGCATTTCATTTTGGATTTAAAGAATTAGTATAACTAATTAAATTCATACAAAGCCTAATGCAACGGTATTCGGACCCGATTTATAACAATCTCATAAGAGATTGTAAACAGGTGCCCAATATAAATTGGGCACCTGTTTATCTGTTTTTCTAGTGTAATAATAACATGATAGTTTGCACCTACTATGAAATGATATGGCCGAATATGAGTAATCAAATATGACAAACTGAAAAAAATGGGTGCGAAAAGTAGATAGGCTGTCAGCGTATTATGTTCATAAAAAATAAAATTCCAATGAACTAGGTCTGCAAAATTTAAACAAACGTGGAGTTTTAATTTGCATTTATCAAAAACTTACAGCCACGCGCAACGGCATCCAGTTTGCTTCATTATAATAAATTCTAAAAAATATTGTGAAAACCACATTAAAATCCATTTTGTAGTTTTGAACAACTAAGTGGTCACAAAAAGCGAAAATATGACTTTTACATAAATATAAATAAATATTTTGTTATTGCCATAAACACAGGTTACAGAAAAGTTAAAATATTTGAAACCTTGACTCCAGAGTTAGACAGAGTGGAGTAGCTGTATTTCAGTGACTTCTTACAGTTACGTTACAATTCATCTGCCTAGCCTTTTCCCAACAATGGTGGGGTCAGCTTCCAGTCTAACCGGATGCAGCTAAATACCAATATTTTACACGGAGCGACTGCCTATCTAACCTCCACAACCCAGTTACTGGGTAATACGATACCCCTTAGTAAGACTGTTTGTCAGACTTGACAGTTGGAGTACAGTTAAACAAGTTTTATGGTATTAAAATCATATTACTTAAAAATAAAATTTAATAAAAAAAACAATAAATCAAGCAATATAAAAATTTATAGAAATAGACAGTTTAAAGAAATGCAAGTTTCACACAACACAAAGCAATTACTAATATTGTCATAGGAACCGTTTACAATATTCGTTTTGTTTGGAGCAATAATTTGCTAATACCGTCCTACCCTAATTAACCCTTTAAAATGCTTCGTGTTTATTCTAGCGTTTAGCGACCTAATCCAGGTTCGGTTACTGATTGTCTACTCAATGAACTAAAGATCTACTTTTTACATTGTTTTTTTGGTGTATTGTATACGGCGATTAGGTTATAACATTTTTACTTTACACAATTTTACTAAAAATAGAGAACTGAATTCTTCAATCAAAATAAATAGCGTAAAAATTAGCACAAAATAATAAGCTTTGATAATAAGGCAATAGACACGAGCAGGGTGATGGTATCAATAAATCAGCACAAACTTGATATTATATTGTTACCAAATAATAACAAATTAAGTTTAATGTTGTTAAATACTCAAACGAAAAAAAAAGCCCCTTTGCTAGAATGTAAATTGTTATGAATTATTTTAATTGTGTAAGTTTAAAATACCTACGTAATGTAGAATATGTGGTTTCAATTAATGTGATAACCTAATCGCGACTCTGATTAGGAATCTTGACGTACTGTATAAAGTATAAACACATTACTTGGTCGCAATAAACGCGATCTTTCTGTCAAAATAGAGGTAAGCCATTATCTACGAGTAACAGATGAATTAAAAATAGTAAAACGTTGGTGTGAATTAGATACCTGTCCGATTTTATGTTTGCATAGCGGCTTAAAGTAATCAGTTTATTTTTTTAACTTTTACAATAATACCTACATAAGTGAGGTGTTGTTAAAAAAAATCACATAAACCTACATGGGCACTTATGAATCATCAAAAGCTAGGTGCACGGTTCTAATTGGTCGCTTCCTATGGAGCAGAACCGGTGAGACACTCCACGATTACTCTTTTAAAGATAATTGGCATTTACAATGTTTTAAAATTACAGAGTTAATAATAGGTATGGGAGGACATTGTAGGCCTGTCAACACGTACATAAAAAAAAAATAAAAAACTGTTGTTATTAACACAAAACGGACATGCTACGATTACATTTCAATAAAAATCCTTACGTCTGGTTAATAGGATAAAGTATCTACATGAAGATTTGAAAAAAATTTGGTCCCACTAATTTGTTTTACATGAAACTGGCTCGAAGAACCACATAGCTTGAGCTGGATTAACAAGCCTATCTCTGGTGTACCTAGGTAATAGAGATAATGCCTAAGGTCTATTCAAATATGTTTCCAATTGTTGTTATTTCGAGTTTTAAACAAATATCAACTTTATTTCAGTTGTAATTAAATTGATTTCAGACTCACTAGCGTTATTCAAAAAGTTATAAAAATGTTTGATGTAGTAGCGTAAACTGAACTTTATCGTGTGGGCATTAAAGTTATTTTTCCAAATACTTATATTTGTTTACATTTTTGGCAAATAAGTCGCGAACGGTGATTACATAAACAAACTTAACATCACACCGGAATTCCCCGAAGGGTTAGGTAGAGAAGTACCTACAGTAAAACCTCATTTCGCCAGCTATGGTAAAGTCCCATGTGATAGGGCGACATACCTATGTTCCTTTTGAATTTAGATAGATAGATAAACCATTTATTTGTTACACACAAAAGTACAATATTAGATGATAACAAAATTACCCACATGATTATAAAACAAGGTGCCGATAAAAAAAAAAAACAAAATGTAAACACAACGAAATAAAAGTGACACTATGACGAATCCTTAAAATAAAATTAATAACGAAACATGCACAGTGCGGACTGCGGTGTGTGTCTCAAGGTTGCACCAAATGGGAGTCCAGCTCAGCATGTGTCAGGCAAATGTACCTGATGCTGATATTCTGCTGGATCCCTGCTGTGACACACGGACGTTGAGAAGACGAGATAAACTTAAAACATTCCTTTATAATAAAACTAAGGCATACACATATACATTTCAAGAACTACTCTGCATACATTGTCTTCACATGATTTGACCAAAATACATAATCTTGGTTCAGATAAGGTGAAGACAATGTATGTGCTTTAAAAGAGATTATGGCCCTTTAGTTTGCTTCTCAGGGGTAATCAGACAAGAAATATCGAGTAAATCTAGCTTATTTTTAAATAATTTACAATTAAAACTTTCCTTAATAATTTAGAAAGTTTAATCGAACTTCTAAAGCGGTCTACAAATTCTGGTAGACCCTTTTCAAATTGTTTTGCATTGATCATTGCACATGGCGTATGCCTTAATTAATGTGTATACGTATGCCCCAGTCATCAGTGAGTAACCCCAGTGGGGTGACGGCTGAAGGGTGCAGATTATTGCAGGTACCGTTTTGAATATTGCTTATTTCATTCTCGCTTGTGCCCGCGGATTCGCCCGCGTAGAGGTCGGGAACTTACAACCGGGATAAAAAAACGTATCCTATATCTTAAATGGCCGTAGTAGATAAGTGTGTTGAATCCTTTCAGCCGTTAAGAGGAAATGCAGTCGGAGAGACTTTTGAAAAAGACTAAGTAAAAAGTCGTAATTCGAGGTTTGGCTCTTGTATATTTCCTACTCCAATATTGGTAATTTTTGTTTTGTTAATTGCTAATTTAAAAGATATTTTTTAAACTGAATAATAAGAATATAAACTGTGTCCCTATGTTTTTCTTTTTTCATTAATAGTTGTCAAATTTGCACACTAGGTTTCTGTTGACAGCGATTTAAATCGGCATTTTTTGAGGGCTCTAGTGGTTATAAAAATAATGTATCATCAAAATGGAAACCATAGGGACATACATGTAGTTAATATTTATTATTCTGTAAAAAATCATTGCTTTATGGTCATATGATCATTAACCAGAAAGAAAACAGGCGAGAGCGTTTTAATTGAGAAACGATCACCCGCATTTCCTCTTAAGGCATGAAAAGGTAACAGACAGAGTTATTATCGCAATTATAATATTATTTTGGATTGAAAGTAAGCAGTGGCGGACTAAGCCCGTCAGAGGCCCGGGGCGGCAAAGCTGAAAGAGGCCCCCCAGCTTTAAAAAAAATGTAGTTTTACAAGCTTTTTATTCAGTTCACATTGTATATAAGTATAAATAAGTGTTTATGTTTATTTCGTTAATTTCGTCGGCAACACCACTTTTCTTCTCTTCAGAATTCGAAAATTAATTGGATTAGGTAAGATTCAGCAAGCGATTTTGCCTCTTCAGTCTTCGTTTTTTTAGATTCCTTTTCTGAGAGCCAGATAGTTAAATCCTTTTCAATAAAATTAATGAGATATATGTATATAAGAAACTTTTATAAAAGATAGCTAAACTAAGCCTCATTATTGATTTGACGATATAGATATACAAATGTACAGAGACTTTGCCATGTTGAGTCTCACCTATGTTTATTTTTCGACGTAAATAGAATGTAGTGAATGTAAATGTAGGTGTACAAGAGTGAATTATTTGCACTTCATTCATTCAGGGATTCCTGGGGAAATACCCGCTACAAAGACGGGAAATGGACGGGAATTCTCCCAGCATATTGGACGCGTTCAGCAAAGTTAAAAGAATATTAGTACCACGTAAAAAGTCTAGATGGCTGTAGTGTTTTGATCTTGATGAAATTATGTAGGTACTAAGCACATTTTAAAGTCTTGTTTAGGATTTTATCAGGGGAACGCGGAGGCATTTGGGGGCCCCCCCAAGACCGGAGGCCCTGGGCGGGCCGCCTCTTCCGCCCCCCGGTTAGTCCGCCACTGAAAGTAAGTAAAAAATGACTCTGAACAGCACTCTCATTGCGTAACACCCTATCAATCACAATCTGAATCATTTTGAAGGATAATGCTAATCTATTGCTTCCTAATTTGAAAAAAAATGTCTGCTCAAGAACGTAAATAACGCAATGAATGTTGTTGAACTGTCAAAATGAAAGCCATTGGTACAATGCGTGCCACGTAAGAAGAGACTTGACACACCACGTGGTCTGACATGCGCAGAACACGAATTTAGGTATCTTTAGCGGTATGAGGTCTGAGTGCGGGACGGGACCGGACATCATAGGGGCGGCGGAAAGAGCGGGGGAGGCGGGGTCAAGTCTCTTCTTACGTGGCACGCATTGTACCGATAGTGTGTTACGTAATAACTCCGCTGTTTTATCCTCATGCCCTTCATCTTTATGTATTAATTGTCGGCGTCCCATGTCTACTTTTACCATGTCAGTATAGTCACCCCTTTTCTAGTCATTCACACAATCCATTCATCTTTTGTTTGGTCTTCCTTTACTCTAACGAACTTTAAGATGTATCAAAGACAATGTGTGTGTGTGTGTTCATTGTGTAGGGCAACGTTTAAAAAAAAAATTTAAAAAATTGTTAGAGCCACGGGTTTTGGTTTTCACCATCTTTTAGAAAATTTATTCCTAGTTCATTTACAATTAACACATAAAATAAAGGAATCAGGCTGTTTTGTCAAGTCCTAAAAACCGTGCAAGGCGGGCGCGGGTCGCTAGTTTATTAACAATAACATAATATCAAAATATTCCTGAATTTATTAGTAAAAATCTAGTTCTTTGGTGAAGGCTGCCGTCGACGACACTGCTATTCACTTTAACTCTTCACACGTCGAGTGTACACCATATATATGCACCGATAACAATAAAATTTATATTTCTGCTAATTAGACGCGTTACGAGTTAAAAGTGTAGGTGTGTGTTATCACATAATTTTTCACAAATTTATTTTTATAATCATTTATAAATAAGAAACCACATCCGATCACCAGATATATAAAATGTTATCTATTATAATAAAAACGGATGTGGTATGTAATTATTTCACAGATAGTCACAAATTAATGAAACATTAGTCAAACAAACGACAAATTCCAACAAGCCCTAAAAATTTTACGGGATTCGAATCCACGACCCACGTCAGGGAAAGCGAACGGTACACTTGCATCAATTAAATTGGTTTAGAGGGGATGCGTATTGTACCTTTATTATCCTTTTTGTATAGGTATAATCCGAGTGTACGGACGCCAGCACATCAAGCTACCCGAAACTGTCAAATTTTCGCAATCAACTTTGAACCTTATGCTTTAGTGATAAAGTTGAAAATCTATTAAAGAAATCTGACAGATTGTAGTAACTTGATGTGCTGGCGTCTGTACCTAAATGAACTGCTCTATAAAGTCGGTTGCATCAGTTCAAACTTTCAGAGGAATTTTACAATTTAAAAAATACTTAGATGTCTTCAAATACACTAAAGGTACTTGCTGTTAAAAAATTTTATTCAAGACTAACGAATACTTTGACGACTATTGGATATTGATAATGTTTAAAACAATAATTAAGTGTTACGATATTGAAATCCAAAAAGATCTGCGACTTATTTTGCTGACTGCACAATCTGGAAATGATGATGATTTTTATGATTATAACTAGCATCTGCCCGCGACTTCATCCGCGTGAAATTTAACCCTCCCCCCGTTTACCCTCTTAGGGGTGGAATTTCGAAAAACTCTTTCTTAGTGGATTCCTACTCTTCACAAAGCACGCACCCTCCAAATCATGTCTCTAAGACCAGCGGTTTACGCTGTGCGTTGATGATGTTGAAAATTTAAAGTCCTGACTGACTGATATATCAGTCAGGACTTTAAATTTTATAAATGTATAGATTCTATAAATATATGTTTGTTACGGCCGCGAATCTTATTAAGATTAACATATAACCTGATACTGATTGCAAAAAACGTAAGAATATTTGAATTTCGCGGGCTACGTCTGACGCTTTGCCTTTTTAGGTGCACAAAGTCTTAAGCCACATTTATAAGATGCATGTTTTTTTACCTCTGGCATACAATACAATTAAAGCAATAAATGACTTGCATCGTCTTAAGTTTTTAACACTGTTTATACGGTGCAACTTTTATTGTTGCGTCAAATGGTACAATGCGCGCCACGAAAGATGAGACTTACTAATTGCATGCTACCTAATAATGTTTCTTACCTGGTTGTGAAAAAAGACATGATAATGATAAATCTTATGATAATTAGCTCCTTTTGCTGTGAATCACCTTTGAAGTTACGCATTTTTAATTGTAAAGATATGCTATACAGCGAGTCATTAGGGGACGGTCGCCACTGTTTCTTTTTTGTCGAATGATAAATCAACAAGTGTCGCTCGATTTTCTCCTTCATCATCAACCTATAACAGTCCACTGCTGGACATCATAGGCCTCTCCTATTCGACGCCATTAATTCGATTTTCGGCAACACTCATCCAGCTGCTACAAGCCATCCCGCGAAGATCGTCGCTCGGTTTGCTCCTGATTTTATCAATCGGTGACAGGCAATCAAACCTATAAGAAGCTGACAGATCTTATTGATAATAAAAGTACTGCATATTGAGCAAATCTGAGGGGAAATTCCCGTAATTTAACACTGATCCAGCTGCTACAATGCCTACAAGCAATTATCCCACGAAGATCGTCGCTCGGTTTGCTCCTGATTTTATCAATCGGTGACAGGCAATCAAATCTGTAAGAAGTTGACAGATCTTATTAGTAATCAAAATACAGCATATTGAGCAAATCTGAGGGGCAATTCTCGTAATTTTAAGAACGATCACAGTTTCAATCTGTCAAAAATACTTCTTTCCCTACATTTTTGACAAGTATTTTACATTCATTGTCGCTGTGATGAGATTGCGTCTAGATTTTACACGTTTTTAATTACGGGAATTGGGCATCTGTTGGTACCTTTATTGTTAAGTATAATCGAGTCTGAATAGTTTTTGTAAATTTTAAATGTCGAACTGGATAAACTGCTTCTTTGCTAGCATTACAAACGATGCATAAAGCACTCAGGAAAAGTTGAGTCTTGATGCAAAAACATCAGAAATGGCAAGAACCAGTCGAAAATGTGCTTTATTTCCATGTTCACCCCCGTTTTCTTTGAACAACTTTTTTTTCATCCTGTGCAGGGATCATTGTCCTATGGATTTATTTTTCAATATGCAGGAACGCCATTGACAATGAAACCGTCGCGGTCGCAAAACAATTATTGCGTAGAGGGGGAGCAGACCATCCGCTTTTTCCTATCAACCTGTTTGTGAAGTACTTTTACGCGGCAAGTTTAATATAATATTTGCAGGCTGCATTACCAACGTTATCAGCTGGTCTGTTCAGTATATATCTCACGGTGAAATGTTAAGTGTAGTGTAAAATTATGAAATGTGACGTTAACTCTTAGGGCCTGTGCACACCACGTCTTCGCTTCACGCGCCGTCGACGCGCGTTTGTAGCGATACAGACGCGATACCGTGCACGCGAGTCAGACGCAGCCTGTAGACCTTCTGTAGGATAAAAGCGCGTTGTCGACGCATGTTTCTAAAACGCGCGTCAACGGCGCGTTTAAAAAACGTGGTGTGCACAGGCCCTTATGTAAGTAAAGCCGTTTGAGGTATTTTGCTATGAGAAATCGTGTTTAGATTGGTTGATGATATGTAAAAACAGGGAAATTAATCGTTCATCAAATCACCTTTTTAACTACCTACTTAAATTGTCCGTATATTCAAATCACAACTGTCATTCAATAAATAAAACGGTAAATTGTCGTAGTGTGTCAATTTGATAAACAATTTATTACCCTCATCACACATATCATTAAAAGGCTAGGTGTTTACCGTAACTTCGTTCACAATCATAATACCAACACATTGTTGAGTCCTCAAAGTGTTAACTGAGGCGTTGAGTTTCATACAAATATTTTTTAATGCATCTCTGCAACTATGAAAAACGGCTTCCGAATGTTTGTTAGCGCATATATATGTAGAACAGTAAAATTTACGACCATGCTCGCATGTCCATTGCTGGCAAGTTTTGCCACACGCCACAGATAATCATCTTTTGCCCGCCATTGTGAACTATATTTTAGTTCCGATTTAGTTCATCATGAAATCATCAATGAAATATTACACGAACATTTTCCTGGTCTGTCTGCACTGATCCTAACTTTTTTTAACTGACTGAGCATTGTCTGGGAGAGGCTTATGTCCAGCAATGGACTGCGATAGGCTGAATATTGTGCAGACGCCAGCACATCAAGCTACTACAATCTGTCAAATTTATTTAATAGATTTTCAACTTTATCGATAAAGCATAAGGTTCAAAGTTGATTGGGAAAATTTTACAGTTTCGGGTAGCTTGTTGTGCTGGCATCTGTACGTTGTGTTTAGGCCAGTAAGGCTGTATGCAAACCAGAATCATGACTACCTTTAGACAGACATGATTTGCTAGATATGAAAACAATGAGTCACCCGCAACAGAATAGCCACAGACCAAATTGACGAAAATCTGGTGAAAAAAAAAGTGGTTTAGGCATAAGACAAAACAAGCAAGCGTAGTATTTTTCCGTGGAAAATTTTTATCATGTAGTTTTCATAGTTTTCGATTGAGTGCTAATGCCCAGAAAAAGCCCAATTAAAATTCAAGATGGCGGTCACGATTTTCTTGAGGCTGTCATAATATAGCCTTCAATGAACTATATCACAACATTTCGTTATAACTCTACACCATTGAACACGACAAAGAACGGACAAGAGAGTTGTCAATAATTATGCTACGATTGTATGTCTAACACAGGCATAAAATCTTAGCATTAGCAGAAAAAGGGGGGGGGGAGGTATTTTGATCCCCCTTTTAAGCAAACATAACAGGAGGCTCCAAACACTAAACCATTTTAGTAAACTGGAACACAAAATAAAATGGCTGACGTTTGAATTGAAAAATGTCGCCGATAAAAATAAACTATGCTTGCAACGCAATTTTACGCCGGTATTCGCACTGTCTTGATCGAAGCATCACTCATTCGCGAAACTGTTTAATTTGAAAAGTTTAAAACAAGATTGGTATTGAGGCTTCTTTAGGAGATTGCTTCTACAAACTTATACATATTAGCCTATAATGTTCCCTCTGCTGGGACGCAGGCCTCCTCCCTATGAGAGGGAGTGCGCCGTAATCAAGTTGGTGATCTTCTTCTTATCCTTTTTCAAACTATCATTCCCGTTTTCTACTACCCGCCATTCTTTTAACGCAATATTCTTTCGCAATATTCTTTTCTTTAAGCACCTTTTGCACGTCTTCGTTCCACTACAATGTATCCTATCACACTTTTCTCTTTCGATTCTCCAAACACATCTTTTTCTACTCTCCCTATACAATCCAGTATAGAGCTAATGCGGAACAGAGTGTAAAGTTCACTCATACTCTATAGAAAAGGGAGGATCCTCCGACCAGACGGGTGTTGTGTCTGGCGGGCAACTACCCGATGTTTCATGTCGGGCCGTTGTATCTATGCTAGTTGCGCGGTAAACTCTGCTTGCGCGATGCAGGATTTTGCGTGACGTCAGTGTGACGCGTTGTTTGCTTGTGGCGTTGTAGATACCGCTACACCAGCATTCATTCAAAGATTTTGCTTCCATATCCTGTCACTTGACTATTAAACATACATACTGGCACATTCTTTTTTTATCATAACCCATCTAGTTTTGGGTGGGGGCCGTTCCTTTGAACTATCGATCTACCGATCGAACTTTAATTTATTTTATCACTCTTAGAAAGGTAAAGGCAATGGTCCTAGATCCAAAAAAATCGAAGACATGTCACAAACAAGTAACCGTCACTGGGCTCGCGTGGTGGATTACGGCCCACCCCATCTTACAGAAGAGGCCTGTGTCCAAGAAATGGAAATTTTATTGGCTGATTAAGTAGGACTTACAGGAAACATATATTCAGTAAAATCATAACCTTATTATTGCCTTCGATTCGACATACTTTAACGACATTGAAAATATCCTTGATATCCATTCACTAAAGCCTCCAAGAGGATTATAGGTAATACTTAAATCTACCTCCAAAGCAATTTTGAAAAGACGCGTCACAGCAACCAATCACAAACTACACAAAGTGTAACATAATAAACGCAAGTCCTGAAAGTACTTTGTTCATAATCAACTACTAAATCGATTTCAGTAACTTAAGTAACATTTGATGATTATTATAATATAGTAGTTTGTTACGTAATGTTATAAAATTAACAAATGCTTCCTCTCTCCTAACTCACTTATTTTGCTGTGCCCGGTGGTAAACTTATACACTTTACTGTAGTTAGATCATAATATGGACCCTCCATATGATCTAACTATAAGTTTACCACCTAAGAATACTTACATCTGGAATGCAATAAAAGTATTGAGTATATACGAGTAGGTATATATTGAGATTGAGATGAGAATGTGAACTTTCTTAAAATACGTGAATAGCCCCTCTGTTGTTACTCTTTGGTGCACCAACCTAGATGTACTACTGTGTCATTTACGTTTCACTTCTTCAATATACTTGACGACACGGTTGGCGCAGTGGCTAAGCGATCAACTGCTGCTCTGCGTGTCGCGGGGTCGATTCCCACACGGAACAAATATTTGTATTGCCTACAGGTAGTTGTTCCGGGTCTGTTTGTGTATGTGAATTTAAATGTTTGTAAACGCACCCACGCCACGATACAGGAGTAATTCCTAGTGTGAGGAAAATATATATTAAAAAAAAAAATTGCTGGAAAATATCGGAATTCTTTTGATGTTCATCCTATTTAACAAAGAGACTAAAACGGGCAATTTAATGTAGTTCTGCTTTTCATTAAAATCAAGTTGATAAATAACAGGACTAAAAAGACTTAATTTATCATGTTTCAGTTTAAACCTGTAGGTAATCCCATATCAAATATTCATTCCCAACTGAACCCTTTCTTTGTTTGACTTATAAGGTTAATCAAGCATAAAATCTACAGCACTAATTCTGTTAACGCGATTCTTGTAAGAAAAGTACCAAAGTACGAAGACAAAATCATTATTTCTACTCGTATCAATCATTATTTCTTATTATATTATTATTTCTAAATCAAATACAAAGTGGTTTCTATTGAAAGTCTCCAGGCAATATCTTTTTACCATCTTAAAAAGTACGTAAGTCAACCAACTTTTAATATACTCCGCTAAAGGAAAAGCCGCCGCAAGTTATTAATGGAAATTGAAGATCCACTGCATATTACTTAGGCCGGCTGGAAACAAAAAAAGCACGTCTCGAGAGAAACCGCAGCGAAGTTCCACGTTGCGCTTTAATCTGAAGATATATTTCAGTGCTGTGCAAATGAAAAGTTAGTCTCGACGAAGACTTAAAGAAAGGCCCGCCTTCTCGCTCGCCAGCCAATGGAAAAGGTCGGGAAAGCAGCTTCTTCCGTGGAGGCGGGGCGAGCACGGTTGCGGTAGCCTCGCCATTTGAATAAATTTTTTCCTTTGAAGAGTTCTTTATTTGAATATATTGTGGGCGCGTGGGATGATCATGTTACGCTTTATTGTAGCGTTTTATAATTCGCCTTTTAATCGCTAAGGATTTGACGCACACACACACACTTTCTTTTTCTTTTTTTTTCTCCTAAAACATTAAAAATGACGTTTCAACTCGTTTTATATATAGAAAAAATTAAATTGCGTGATGCCAGCAATTACAAAAAACTTCAAAATAGGTCAGCACAAAGACACACATCCTTATTAATCAAAACTCGACCCATCAAACGCCAATAAAAAAAGTCTGACACACAAAATGCAAAAAGGTTAGTCTACACGCAAACATCGTGCAGACGCCGCACGCACGTCCCGTCACCCACAACAGCCCTTGTCAACCATAACGCAGCCGCAGCCGGTTAACCGGGTGGCGGCCGGACCGGTACACCAACCCGGTTAGCCGGCTAGCCACGGAAAACTACCATTTCATTTACGGTCGGTCCTTGGTTTCGGGTAGTTGGTAACGGAACCCACAAGTTACGTAACTATGCTTTGTGGCGCCGACTCACTCACGCTCTATTAACCGCCGTTTTGTTATTAGTTTAGGTATTGAAGTTGAATGTGCTGAAATATTATCTACTAAGAGAGGTACAGTTGGGTTTGACAACGTGCTTTACTGTATTGAGCGACGCGAATGAGTACTACGCAATTTTGACAGTAGATAACATCGATTATAAATTTCTATCGAGAAAATTCTTAGCTCGGAGAAGCTCATGGCTAAGTAATATCAGCCGCGCGGGTCGATCGATTAGGTTAAGCTACGCTTGCCGCGGCTGGTCCATGGATGAGTATCTAGTCCATCTTTACGTATCAAGACCCCTCCATGCCTTGCAAGGCACGTTAAGCCGTTGCAGTTGGCCCGGCTGTCAATCGTGGATCTTTGACAGTCGTTACCAGTCGTCAGAAGCCCGAAAGTCTGACAACCAGTCTTACCAAGGGGAAAGATTAGATAAGAAGGTCAGATAGGCAGACGCTTGATGTAAAATACTGGTGTTCAGCTGCATCCGATTAGACTGGAAGCCGACCCCAAAATAGTTGAGAAAAGACTAGGCATAGGATAGGCTAGGATATTCTTAGTCAGGTCTGGATGTTCATCAGGTGTTCGACATCAGAAAAAAAAAAACAGTTTACTTTATTAAAATAATCTTACCTAAAACTTAATACATAACATTGTATTATCAGCGTTACAAACCGATATTAAAAGAGAAATAGGTACAAAAAAAAGTCTTGTTACTCAATTGCGTACCAAATAGCACAAGAAGTCCGTTAACTTCCAAATCGCTCAATCATCTAAAATGCCGACAGATTGAAGCACCAACCTTACACGGGCATATTAATTCACTCAATTAGTACACGAGGGCATTAGCAGGTCGTTATCGGCCGACGACAACGCTTAGTAATCGTGCGACTGCGACACGGCGACGAGTGTATTTGACAGCTGTCAAATTGGATTGCATCGAGCTATTAGGGAATGTCGTCGCCGGCGACGGAATAGTCTAGATGCGTCGCGCGGTTTGTGACCGGCCTTAGAATTTTGTGACAAGTTATTGTAGTTTTTGATTGGTTTTTTTGTTATGTTTTCATTTTGAACATGAGACGTTATTTTTCACTAAGATTAATTTCTTGATTCAAATATTGAAAAATATATTATATTTTAAATAGTTTTTACTTTCTGCTTCATTTCGTTATTTCAGCTTAAGTTTTTAACTATCAATACAAAACATTAATCTTCTGGATAAAAGGTTGCTGGTTGTTGTGCCATTTTCACTATATTTCGTTTTAAGGGGCTTACAGGACGTAAACGCAAAAAACGCAAGTTTTAGATACAATAAAAGTATATGATCGACTACAGTAAACAAAATCAGAAAAATATACTATAATATTCTTCAGGATATATTAGCATTTATTCTATATATATATTATTTCTGATTTTGTTAACTTTAGTTGATCTAGCGATTGATAGTGTGTTGAAAACATAATACAACTAATTTGATATGATAGAATAAAATTATGAAGATGCCTCTAAAAACTTTCTTTTTACAATAAAAACCATACTAATATACATACAATCATTCTGATTTTTTTTTGTCAGAATATTCTACAAGCAACATAGGTACTAAAACACTAGTGTTTTAATTTTTTAGTCCAAACAATAGATTTTTTGTAATTAAATAATTGCTTCATATTTTGCAATAAATTACCAACGTTGTGCCATCGCGCTTCTCTTTCTTATCTATGCAGTCCGACAGTGACCGCGCTTTAGGTCATGTAAGCCCCTTAAATCATCGGACTTAATTTCAAATTCTATACACGAAGAAAGAAATCATAAGGACCAGTAGCATTTTTAGGGGTCTGTTTTGTGTCATTTTTATATGAAAAGGCTTACAATTTGATCTCAGTGGCATGTCCACAAGTTGACTCACGACCTCACATTGAGATTTCGCATCGCAATAGAAGTTGAAACGGTGCAGTGTCGCCGCGACGTCACTCGTGCGACTAAACGTCGAGTGTGCTCACTAATTGTATTAACTCATCGACTTTGGGCATAGTAGCACTTGGCAGGAGTAGTGCAAGAATTGCTGGACAAGATTTTGCACCACAAATCACTAGACGAATGTAAAACGTCGTTCTGTTTCTGTCAATCGTTTGAAGATGATTGAGACAGAATGATAACTATTTTAAATAGGTTTAGCTCTAAACGCATGTAAGTGATTTGTGGTGCAAATGGGCCTTAATAATAATTTTAATTTGTGCAGAATGGCTCATGCTTTTTTATACGTTTTACACTTATCAATCACTTATCAACTTATCGAACTGAACTTATTTCTTGAGGAAACTGACAACGATAACAACTCAATTACCGTTTTCCCGTCAATCGAATGTTGTCGCGGTTCGAGTGAGGACATTGTGATCCAAAAACGGTGCTTGGTATCAAATATGACGTCAAACATGGACGTATCGGGTCGAACAAATAAAATACTTATTAAGAATCAAAGAACAATTATTCCTATCGTCGGTTTTATGTTTTTTACATTGCATGACGCCCTCTATCAGCTCTTTGAGCTGAGTCCCTATTCTTTTTCTAATCTTCTAAATTCGAAATAGTGTTTTCATTTCTCATACTCTGAAAGTAGTGTTGTTTGATCTGAATAGCGGGTGGAAGACGCTGCTTCCCACCTTTGGGCGGGAAAGACTCATGGTAATTGCTTCCTTCTCTAGGGTGGGAATCAATTTTAAAAATAGAACTAAATTTGGTTAAGTAGTCAGCTACGTTTTTTAAAAAATAATTAAGAAAATTGCAGCGGTCTTCTGAGTTTATAAACAGCCAGTGTGAATTAAAAAAATACTTAATAAGCGGGACGGCCCGCGGCGGTGACACAGAATGTATTCATGTGGCGGTAAAGCAGAGTGTTCCATATTTCAAATTTAAAAAAGACTATTAAATAGGTACTATTCTTGTTATTACTTTCCTTATATTCGAAATGAAAAGTAGAGTGTTTAACACGGGTGAAAGTCATCAATTCCCACTCGGACTATAGCCGCCCTCGCTGCGTTCGGGCGTCTAAATACCTCGTATGGGAATTGATTCTACTATTATCTCATAACATTATGCCAACATTTATTTATTACATTTGGGAATATTATGAGATAAACTCGCAGAGCTTGCATGGAAACGCATGCAGGCTAAAACAATGCTTACTTGTTTATAATTTTATGCAATATTTCGAGGTAGGTAATTAATACAGGCTTTTCGCTGATCTTCTTTATACTTGGGAAAGGATAAAATTATGGCTTGGTGGCTGAAAAGCCGTCGATAAAGGGAAGGTAACTTGAGGATAATATTTTATCGCTATGACTTTAAAAGCGAGTCATTAGTTTTTAACGATGGCTATAATTCTTAGAATATATATTTGTATGGCCTTATTACCTAATGAGAATGTTCCGGGATTTATGCAGTTATATCTGCCGATCAATTCCGCAATAATCTCACCGTGAATAATAAGGTGAAGTGAGCTGTAAGTGAGCTGTCAATAGTGTCAATCTACAGCATCAGCGGTGCTATTCTGTAAAAATCTCACCGTGAAAACTTAGGTGAAGTGAGCGTGAAGTGACCTGTCATTCCATGTGATGCTAAAACGCACTTCACATAAGTTTTGACGCTGATATTTTTACGGAAAAGACCGGGTGCTAAAAATATCATTGCACCTACTACTTTGTATCCAAAACTACTGTTTACCACTTACTACGTGTAACACACTATAAATCAGCCAAAAACAAGGCACAACAAACTTTTCCCGTCAATCGAAAATTGTCGCGGCTCGAGTGAGGAAATTGTGAGCTCATAAAAACGGCGCTAGGTATCGTGTGGGCCCCACATTAACTAGGGTTATTTATTTAGGCACGCCGTAGTCGGTACCAGGCGGTATCGGTACCGGTACCGAACTGCTTTCACATCACTCATTGCCTTGTCTTGACGCGTTGTTACTACAGTTCTTTTTTGATGGGTTTTCGGGAATGGAAAAGAAATGGCTAAAAATTAAGTTATTAATGAAGTTAGTTGGTAGATCGCTCTTAGCGATAACACCGCCCATTGTGTCACCCTTTCTACAGTTTCTATATTTATGTCTGTAATTTATATGGTGTACCTACATAATAAAGAGTATTCTATTCTATTCTAGGTACTGAAAAACGCTGTATGTTAAACAAAAGCTAAATTATTATATTGTTATTATTTAGATATTGATAATATTATGAATACATTAGTAACTGAAAAAGGTGTATTATCGTGAATCATCATATTATTTAAATGACTATTTTTTTGTCTGTATTTTTCTCACCGAGAGGAGGCGTGGGCTCAGCAGTGGGAACATTATAGGCTGATTATGTTATGTATGTACTTATGTATATTTTTGAACAAATAAATTATTCTTATTCTAACTTCAGCCGGTCGATTCTGTGAAACTCTCACCGTGAAAACTTAGGTGACGTGAGTTTGATTTTGCTAGGAATTCGACACTATTGACAGCTCACTCCACGCTTACTTCACCTAAGTTTTCACGGTGAGATGGATACAGAATAGCACCGCAAATGCTTCTTAGGTTTCACATAGTAAGGGTGGGTTGTTTCACGTCCACTTGACAAACGCGTATACGTCAAAAATGGCGCCAACTATCGTCGAACCAAAAAAGCGTTGTTTCAAATTACAATTACAAAATTATGGCCTTGACATACATCAAATAATAACGATTGCGTAATCATTATTATTTGTCGTACGTATGTTACGTTAACCAACCGTTTGAAACAACCAACCCGTAAATATTTCATCCTTTTGAGTTCTGCTTAAATCATTCTACTCCACTGAAAATAAGTTCTTACAAAATAAATAAGATTCTGAAATGTAGGTACAGATAATTGCAATATTTTATTACGTGAAGCAGTGAAGGATTAAATTATAATCCTTCAATGCTTTATGTAACAAACCGTATTACAGCTGCACTGTATAGTATTCAAATGTCGTATCATGATCATGGAAGAGACGATATAATTGTATACTACAGTAAATATTCGAACAAACATCTAAAACGAAGAAAACATCGGCGGTATGTTATAAAATGTTCCCGAAAGCGTAAACCATCGCAAACACTTGTTTTGCGACCGGTGCAAACGTTCCTCCGGCCGCGTTAATAAACTCCGATAGGCCACAACAAGCTGGCTGCGTGTATGGCCTCCATTTTTAACGAGCCTCACCGCCGGGCCCGCAGAAAGTAGCCTACACATGAAATCACGTATGAATGAGGCTTTTTTCAGTTTTTTCGCGTGTAGCCAGCGGCCAGCCGCTCCGGACCCATTAAAGCTTACATGTCACTCTCCCGCGACCCCCCGGGGAGGCGGCTAGAGGGGGGGGGGGGGCAGCGGAAAAATCACAAAATCGGTATTGGCTGCATCCCGCAGCGCGAACGCCCGCCAAAGCGCTCTACAATACAGCTTTGACGGACGGTCATTTAATATTAACTGTGGTTTTTCCGCAGATGGAAATGTTTTTTTTATTGCCGGCGTTACACTGTGATGAAGTGGTTGGCCCGCTGTTTGTGACGCGCGCTCATGTGTTGCGGATGAGTTGCTCTTTTACACACTTCATGTTTGAATGAGATTGTTTCGATTCAAGTGCTTGTTTTCGTTTGAACTTTTTTTCAGTCGTCGCTATGAAACTGCTCTTCTGTTATAATTGCGATATAAGCCAATTTATTCGAGGGTTGATGTTATTGAAACAGTGTGGGGTCGGCTGAGTATTTTTGATTGTCAATATTTGTCGCGGACGCGTAGTGCCTATTTCATATAGGTAGAGCGAATTCAATCGCTACGTAGAAATTGAAAACGAAGCGACAATAAATTTTTCACTTTTCGAACAAGTGATCGAAATCGAATTACAAAAAGTGGACGACCAGCGAAAAGAGTGGCGACCACAGATTGAATTTATGGTTTGCGCTCACTTTGAGTGAAAAGTTTGCGCAAATACTCGTAATATTTTCAGTTTGTTATAATTACTTTTTCGCTACGGCGCGATTTAATAAAATGCGACGTTGTATTAAGGGAATGCCGTTTATAGTTTTACAGCGAACATTAACACTTTTATGAATTTTGTTTTAACGTTACCTACTTACTATACAAGTAGATTCATAGTACTATTTGTACCCTACTCTTTGAAAGCGATAAGCTCGTCGTCTATTACATGAGACTGAATCATAACTGTTCTGGCGAAATGTAAGTAGGTACGTGCTACGTGGGTATAAGTACGCCTCTACCCAAACCTTCGGGGGAACAAGTCGTGATGTTATGTCATGTTATTTGTACTCCGTGGAAAGGCTATGAAATGAAATACCTTTGTACAGACGCCAGTACATCAAGCTTCTACAATCTATCAAATTTCTATAATAGATTTTCAACTTTATTCGCTAAAGCATTAGGTTCAAGGTTGATTGGGAAAATTTTATAGTATCGGGTAGCTTGATGTGCTGGCGTCTGTACATATTTAATTTTTTTTTTTAAAGATATCTTCTTAGGAAATGTTCTTATTTACGTTCACACAATAATTGAATCTTAAACCTCATTTCCCATCAAACAATACATACTAGAATTGTTTAATTATTGATATCACTGCTGGCTGTCTATTACCAATCCATTTCTTCACCAAATAAATTACGTCTAATACTAATATTAGGTACCTCTTGTTTCAGGTAAATCGTTCACGTTAACGATAACCGTGTCGACGACGCCGCCCCAAGTGACCACGTACAACAAAGCTATCAAAGTGACGGTGGACGGACCGAGGGAACCACGCTCTAAAACCAGTTAGTATAACTGTTTCGTTTTGGTTTCGGAGACATTTTCGACGGCACAGCAAAGATGGAGGCAAAATGTATGAAATAGCGACACGTC
The DNA here is from genome assembly GCA_927399505.1 of Luperina testacea. Taxonomy (NCBI): domain Eukaryota; kingdom Metazoa; phylum Arthropoda; class Insecta; order Lepidoptera; family Noctuidae; genus Luperina; species Luperina testacea. Next base: position 6,799,016 of record OV656774.1, read on the forward strand.
ACCAGCAAGTAAAAATTAGCATAGGTTATCACCTACTATTCAGACAATAAAATTACATATGCCTCCAATCTTACGCACAAAAAACATCGTGAGGAAACCGGCATGTCCTAGAACCGAAAATTCGAAGACATGTGACAACTACCAACCCGCACTGAGCCCGCGTGTTGTATTCAAATTCAAATATTTTATTTCAGAATTACATCCATATTATGTTAGTAGTAGTATAACTTAGCCTAATATTAGTATACAATTAAATTTACAATCAAACAACTTGAATGACAATGAGCTGTTCGTTCAATGGCACACCAGTTTATTTGGATAAGTATGTCTGAACACTTACCCACCTTCGTAGGAGAGGAGAGTCCCACCGGTCTGAAAACACATTCAGGATGCCATTGGAGGAGCAGCGCAAGCGCGTCATCATGGAAGCGCATCGCTTCCGCATGATTGCGGCGAACCCGTCGATGCACACTTCCGCGTATTACAGCCCACTCCCTCTCGAAGAGAGGAGGCCTGTGTCCCAGCAGTGGGAATATTATAGGCTGATGATGCTCCAATCTTTGCCGTTCTTGCTGTTGTCGTAATCATTGCCGTTTCCGAACCGGTTGCTGGAAAAGCACCCTTTAGTCATGTTGTCGAAACTTGTGAACATAGTGAGATATTTTATGGAGGAGGGTTTGATTTATTTTAGACGGGTAAGTATATGCAGCGTAGTAACAATCCGACAAAACCCCGTACAGTACCCGGCGATAAATATTGCATATCTATATTCGATCCTATCGATTTTATACAAAGAATAAAAATAATTATCAAAAGAAGCAAATCATAATTGTTTTAACAGCTCCTAATAGATACCGGACTGTTAGTATTTCGTGCGACAGAGATAACGCTCTACGAAACCGAAATTAGCCGATTGTCTCTTTCCAAAGGTCGATGTGCAATATTTATCGCCAGGTACCTACTGTAGATAGGGTTTAGGTCCCGAGACGTCACGTGTCTCGATATCTCGGGACTTTTTGTAAATTTAGTTGTCGGGACTGGCCACCACAGCTTACAGATCGATCGTGGGTTGTCTCGTGTCCTGAGACTTTGAGACTGTCGAGACTTCCCTAACCCTAGGGTTAGGGAAGTCTCGACAGTCTCAATATAGTGTAGTATTTATTCTAAAGTACCTACATGAACACTCGACTATTTTAGGCCCATGCATTCAGTAAAGGTTTTTGATCGATTTGAATGTTTTGAAAGATGCTAAGAATTTTTTTTTTTTTAAATAACGTTGCCCCACACTAGGAATTACTCCTGTATCGTGGGTGCGTTTACAAACATTTAAATTCACATACACAAACAGCCAACAGTGCGTTTACAAACATTATATCAAACATGTTCAATACACTTATTCACACACTCGTGGCTAATAACATCCGCACGGGGTGATGAAAGCTTAACCTATGCTTGACACGATCGGTTCGTTGATGGGTGACCATCCATTACATATCGAGACTCCTCCGTGTCTCGGAAAGCACGTAAAGCCGTTGTTCCCAGCTGTCATTCTTGGACCTTTGACAGTGAAGTCGTTAAAGGTCGTCAGATGCCCGGAAATCTGACAACCAGTCTTACCTAGGGGTACGGTGTTATCCAGTAACTGTGTTGTGGAAGTCAGATAGGCAGTCGCTCCATGTAAAATACTTGTATTCAGCTGCATCCAGTTAGACTGGAAGCCGACCCCAACATAGTTGGGAAAAGGCTAGGCAGATGATAATGATTGAATACACTTACGCAAGTCGTTAAACGAACCAAAAGCAACAAACAAAATCAAAAACTAAGCTCAAATGTTTTTAAACAATAAACAAACGCACGTTAGTACAAACTGAAAACTGGCACAGAACACGCATCCCGGACCAATTATTCCACCTCACTATTCTATTTACGTATCTAACATCAAAGCGGCCAAATGTCTAAACACTCGACAACAAACGAGCGAGACCGCAAAACATTGTAAAACACACTTAATGAAGGTAATTAATTATTAATAATTTGCGAAAACGTACCTTTTTGAGTTCAGCTACCGTGAAATTGTGAAGGGTCTTCTTGAGAATATTTAGCTAAAATGTTAGAATGATGGTTGTCAGTTCCACTTTGATATTTTGAGCATGCTTTGACAGGATGGTTTTTGACGTTTACGGAAATTTTATCGATTGAGTGACACTTGGTGAGCAGCGTTGAATTTTTTGTGTAGGTGTTCTGAATTTCTAAACTAAATGAAAAAAAAGTTATAAATTAGCGATATTCATTTGAATAACGTCATTGTCAGGATTTTTTTTTATTGACCTAGAGTATTTTGGCGTTATGTTATCAGGCTGCATTTTTCGGACATCCAACTTCATACTTAGGTAATTTTCTTTTAAAGTTGTTATTGCGGAAATTATTCTGGTGGTTTTAATGTTATAAGATTTAATTAAATCACCTTTTGATTCCAAACACACGGTGTACATAAATTATTTAGTAAACACTATAGCAATAGCACTTAACTAAAATCCAACGAAAATGGATCAAGAAAGCAATTTAAATTGTTAAAAGTCCGGGTGACGGTAACAAATGACGGGTTCCGACGGTCGCTGAATCGCATCTAACGCCCGATCAATCCTCATCACATGAAGAAATTAAAATAATTGCGAGCACCGCGGGATAGTGCCGAGCGGGCGACCCCGGCGACCCGACCGGGCCTTTCAGACCCCCGCAGCAGGCGAAGGGTTGAGTACCGTCCGACTAGCAGATTAGGAGGGAATTTTACTGTTAACTTCGTTTGAGTACTCGCAAGTGTTGGTAGTGCATTTGGAACGATACAATTTGACGTTTTGTGTGGGTACCCATTTATTGGAACAAAGTTGTGGGTATGTAAATAGTATTCATAGGCAATAGTGATAGTGATTCTAATTACTAAGAAAATCCATACTAATATTATAAATGCGAAAGTGTGTCTGTCTGTTACTTCTTCACGCTTAAACCGCTAAACAGATTTAGATGTGGTATTGAGATAGTTTGAGTCTCGGGAAAAACTATCCTATGTCCTTTGACATAGGATAGTTTTTATTCCGATATTCCCACGGGATCGAAACTTATCATCACGCCTTGTTTCCCCGAAGAGTTAGACAGAGGTGTACGTATAGTAGACCCATATTTCCCCAGTTATGTTTAAGTCCCATGTAAATTGTACAGACGACAGCTCATCAAGCTACTACAATCTGTCAAATTTCTTTAATATATTTTTAACTTTATCGCTAAAGCATAAGGTTCAAAGTTGATTGACAGTTTTGGGTAGCTTGATGTGGTGGCGTCTGTACATTGTTTGTTTGTAAAACCCGGGTAACAACTATATTTTAAAGCAACAATTAGACAAACATTTCTTAACAGCCGATTAAAATGACATGTCATCTGAAAAGCTACTATTTAAAGGTTATTTTAATTTCCATAAAACCATACAAAATTCTTTACACATCTGAAGATAAAATTAAGAAGAACAGAATGCTATCCGTACCTCTACTAGACGAATGTGAGGGCACAAAGAGGCTGTTGTAATGAATCGGTTGTTTAATTAATTAGTCAAGAAAGGGCCGGGGGGGAGTTAACCCCCTCACCGCGTATGCATGTGCCCTGCATATTGATTTATTATGCTTCCAGCCTCTACGGAGGCGATAAATTATTTAATTCTAGTAAGTTCCGACGCATGTTAACATAGGATCTATACGTACTTGCGTTTATCAATTCATGTGAGGAATTTTGTTCGGTATTTCATTGTCTTACTATTTGGGTTAATGTTAGATAGGCGTGTTGTGGAGTATCGGCAGAGTAGGGGTTAATAATAAAGTGTGTTGAACTGAATGAAAACACTTAAAATTATAGTAATTGTATTAAGTATTGTTCTAGAATTTCTTATTAATTATTCTTACTTTATGTAGATCTTATTTATTGCTTCATTTTTTTATAATAGGTAGGTACAGACGCCATCACATCAAGCTATCCGAAACTGACACATTTTCTCAATCAACTTTGAACCTTATGCTTTAGGGATAAAGTTGAAAATCTATCAAAGAAATTTGACAGATAGTAGTAGCATGATGTGCTGTCGTCTGTACTTATTTCTTTGATCGAAAATATATTTTTCTAAAACTTGGTAGGTATTACACCTGAAAATTTCGACAAACTTTTTGAAAGCTTTTACATGTTGGCTTTGCTGTTATAAGCTGCCGGGTAATTGCGTAACACAATAACAGTAGCAAGGCTTTCAATATGACAGTTCAACAACATTCATTGCATTATTTACAGTGTTAGCAGACAAATTTTCCGAACATATGAAGCAATGGATTAACAATATCCTTCAAAACGATTCAGATTGAGATTGATAGTGTGTTAACGCAATTAGGGTGTAGGACTGAGCTTGCATTCCGACAAAATTATCACTACTTATCTTCTTCATAAATGATCAACACTAATTTTCAAGAATTTATTTAGGTACTTACCCACGTCAGACATGATTCTCCTTCCAAATTCAAGTCTCTGAATAACCATTCCAAAACAACCGTTAAAGATGTACACAGACTACAGCAGTAACCGTGCGGATATTACGGACACATTGTGTGCTACCCTTACCCACTATTTTTATCTGCCGGGTGGGTGGCGCGTTTTATCGCATACAGTAGCCGACAGAAGCCGACTACAATTTAATAATCGGCCCGTCTAACGATGTTTTTCTTCGAGTTCTGTTCGGCTGGTTTCGGGTTATTTCGGGAACAGTGTGCACGGACCACCCGCGCGCGGCGCTAGCGTCGCCTGCGCCGATCTCAATGTTTACGACGATAAAGTCCGTTGTTTACTTCACACGGCGACTTAGTTCATAACTTTTGTGCATTGTCTATGGTGAGGGGTGATGAACTTTTGGATATTATAGTTTGATGGGTATTTAAAACAAAAATCTGAATATTTTATCGTTTACTGTCGATAGTCTTCAATTTAATTCAGTAAAACTATTTTGTTGACCCATCCATCTAAACCTTTCAAGATTCAAACACATAAACAACACATCCAGCTTAAAGTCCAACTTAAATCTTCTAAACGAGCTACCATCAAGCAGAGCCAAAGGCTAACTAGTAGAAATACTTGGCATAATAAATTTAACTAGACCGGACGCCACCCGGTGTAATCCTTTAATCAGGTCCACTGTAGCCCTTGCCCGCACCCTATTTTTCCCTCCCATTTGTAATACACCCCCTCCCACTGGGGGGTCGAACGGTGCAAATGACAGTTTCTAATTCCAACTTGCCATGAAAGTGTGTAATTGTTGCGTCGCTGATTTATACACTGAAACCTTTTGCACGGGAACAGAGCATGTGTGCGCTTCGTAGGGCTGTCGAGACGTTGTGTTTCGTGCCGGCTCGATGTATCTTTTGGACTGTGTTTTGGAATTGGAACTTAGCTTTATTATGAACTATTGTTATTTTTAAAATTATGCTTTGGAATTTGAACTTCATAGATCAGCTTATAATGTTCCCACTGCTGGGGCATAGGTTTCCTCTCTGTGAGAGGGAGTGGGCCCTAATCCACCACGCGGGCCCAGAGCGGGTAGACAAATGTTACATGTCTTACGTAAAAATGTTTGGCTCTCGGACATGCCGGTTTCCTCACGATGTTCTCCTTCACCGTTTTTAAAATCAGTGGTGATGAAATAATTTACACAAAGTAGTGTGTCTGTCTGGGTTAGAACCTACGACTTACAACTCGTGAGTCGCGGTTCATATCTACGACCTACTGAAACATTATGATACTTATCTGTAGACCGTACTGTTTATGATTTAGGACGAATTTCACCAATGAAATTGAAGAAGATCAAGACATCTAAACCGTGTTCAAGAGCTGTCAGTGTCATTATTGGTGTGGAATTTTGACACTGACAGCTCTGTACTCTGAACGCGTCCAGTTTCATTGGTGAAATTCACCCTTAGTGTCGAATTGATAAGTCCTGCATAGGTATAACATTCTTGGTAGTCCCGTTCTTTGCTTATATTTATCCTTTATTGAGAGAAATTCGAAAGCATTTCACATTTCTCCCCCATTGAAACATTGCTAAAGTAGACAACCCTACAGCTTTCGAAGCGAAGTGTGTCCGTGGCTCCAATTGTTTTTGTTTGTGTGCGTGCATTTGTCAATATAACGGCCGCGCCCCGTGTAAGTGCATTTATGCATTTTTGCACTCAATATTTAACTATGAAATGTGTTCTTATGTGATATGAGTGGCATTATGTAGCTACTTATTTATTGGTTAGGTAGGTTCCAGAACAGGAGGTATATTTGAGTGTGTTTAATCGGGGAAATTGTAAAATATTGTTTATATAAACATACATACACATAACATCACACCTGTTTTCTCTGAAAGGTTGGGCAGAAGTGTAAATGTAAATTTTTATGTCTTATGTAAAAGTCCTCCAGACCGATTTTCGGCCATGGCGTCCAATCTCAGCGGAGACCAGCCTTCGGCGCGGAAGATATTATAGTGTGTGCACAGACACAGGTACACTCTCTCTTCACCTCACTATCATTGTCTGATAGGACGGCAATCCGACACGACCGGAGAGAGATCAGACGCAGGACCAACGGCTCATGCACATACCCAGAATTTTTTGTCGGGGGGGGTCCAGGTCCAGGCAAATGATTAAAGTATCGCGTAAATGGATACTTAAAATTTTGTCGTAAATTAAAAGAAAATTGTTTTCACAAATTATTTAATGCATATCTCGGTAATATAAGACAGTATTATAACGTTAAATTTAAACGTCTTGGTCTTAAGGACATTTGGTGTAAAACGTCGTCTACTGAAAGGATCTGAGTTGAATGGGCTGACATCAATACCAAACCAGTTAGACGATCATTGCCCATTTTATTGCGTAAATAGGTTTTAACCCTTTTTAAAGTTGAAAACGATCTTTCGACGCTTGCAGTAGATATAGGGAGAGACACTAACAGTTTTAATAGTGTGTGTATATGTGGATAAAATACAGCATCACACTTAGCCAACACTTCTATTGCTTCTCTCTCGATTGAAGTTTGATCAGAATTTTTCCACTTTTCAGCCCATAGGAGATATTCGCTCTCCAATGTGACCGCAGACACATCGTCATCTAAGTAAGAAAGTAGATTTGACAAGTTCTGTGCATTGTTGACACATATCTTATGTGGTAATAACTGAGAGTCATATTTGGCACTGTACTTACTACTGAGGGATTTATTTTATGGGTTGCATCTATTTTCGGGAGGGGTCCGGACCCCTTGGACCCCCCCCTGGGTACGTCCTTGACGGCTCTATTGCTATCAAGCGTTCAAAATATCCAGAGTACAGGCTGCTACTGCGAAATTCCTGTTGGCAAAACCCAATAGTTAATGTTGTTGAGATTGACAAATAAACTCCTGTCTAGATTCATCCTAAAACCTAGTTCTCCTATACCAGATAGTGATATACTGTACCTACCTATATTTGGATAATCTCAATACCGGCACGGTGGTGTAACAGGGGGATGTAGCGAATAATTGAGGCAACAAGGCCGCATTGTCTGCGACACTCTTCATGGCGACATAATTCAATCTCGACGCACGGTGACGCTACAGCCGATATGTAGCTTCTGGTTGCCTGGTAATCAAAATGTGGAGTGGCACGGATGCGTGTTTATTTTGGTCGGAAATAGGCTGTGTTTCTCCGAAATTAGTAGAGTTCCTGAAAAGTACATTTTGATGCGGGTACGCCAAAGTTGTCATTGCGGTTCTTGTTTGACGGGATTGTTATAAAAGGAGCCGAAAGTGCAATGAGAAATGTTTATGCGTATAAAAAGACAAGGCAAGAATGTTGAAAATCAACACTCTTTCAAAGGAAAAATAAATAAAACTTCATTCGTAAACATTTTTAAGGGTAGACCGCGAAATTAAAATTTTCTCACGTTTTTTGCCGCGGTTGGTCTGTGGATGGGTGACGATCTCTACATACCGAGACCCCGTGCCGTTCCGTGCCTCGGAAAGCACGTTAAGCCGTTGGTCCCGGCTGTCATTCGTGGATCATTGACAGTCGTTACGGCTAGTCAGAAGCCCGAAAGTCTGACAACCAGTTTTACCAAGGGGTACCGTATTACCCAGTAACTGGGTTGTGGAGGTCAGATAGGCAGTCGCTTCATTTAAAATATTGGTGTTCAGCTGAATCCGGTTAGACTGGAAGCCGACTCCAACATAGTTGGGAAAAAGCTAGGCAGATATACATATATATATAGGTCTGTATCAGGTTGTGTGTTGATCTAAATATGATTAGCGATCGTAGCCCATAACAAATATACAGTGCCCTGCGATAAATATTGCACATCGACCTTTGGAAAGAGAATCGGAAACAGAATAAGGAACATTATACTGATTGAAAACAAAAAGGAAGAAAATACGTCTATTTGCACCTAATATGACGCATAAAAAATTAACTATAAAATGAAAAAAAATATACAAATATGTATCTTCATTTGTATGAGTTAAAACAATTAAACCAAAGAAGCAGAAATGTGTCTTGAGGGATTTATTACTACCTACCAGTACCTAAAGATTCTGTAATATTTTCCTGAATGATTGTCCAAACATTAAAAATCATTCCAACCAGCATCCTCCCAAGCAATCTAGAGTTAGTCCTGAAAGACTAAGGTTCAAGAATGCTTGGGAGGACCTACAGTGAGGCCGACGAGGATTCCGATTAGAGTACCCGGCGATAAATATTGCACATCGACCTTTGGAAAGAGACAATCAGCTAATTTCGGCTTCGTAGAGCGTTATCTCTGTCGCACGAAATACAAACAGTCCGGTATCTATTAAGAGCTGTTAAAACAATTATGATTTGCTTCTTTTGATAATTATTTTTATTCTTTGTATAAAATGGTTTTGTGTAAAAAGGTCGATGTGCCATATTTATCGCCGGGTACTGTAAATATTTATAGAAATATAATCATAAAAATCATCAGTACGACTCAAGTTCATATTACTCTATTGAATGACTATTTCATGAAATCATGACATTTGAGGCCAACTCTAACTAAAGGTATTGTGTTGCTAATTTTGCCCCGATCTAAGTCACATCATCTGTCTAGCCTTCTCACAACTATGGTCGGGTCAGTTTCCTGTGTAGCCGGATGCAGCTGAATACCAGTATTTTACAAGGAGCGACTGCATATCTGACCTCTAACCAGTTACTGAGTAATACAAGTTTATATTTGTGTCTTTATATGTATGTCTGTGTGTGTTTTGTCTGTGTCTGTGTGTGCCTTGTGTCTATCTGTATGTGTGTGTCTGTGTATTGTGTGTTTCATTTAGGTATATCTATCATTTATTTGGTGGACCTTCTTCTTTCTTCACCTGGACCTATGGCCTGCATTGGTTTAAGTAGAGCTGTGGATTATGATAATGACATAATAATGAGTATTTTATTCTTGGAGCTTATATCCTCGTAAGTATAGAAATGGATCACCAACATAATCAACCAACATCAAAATTCAGCCTATTCTGATTGTAAAACCTCAACCAACATTCCCGTGTTAATAACGTTGACATGACAACAGTGCCCCCCTCCCACGTGCCAACATCCAACACGTTTATAATGTATCGGCGCGCAGACGAAGCCGACCTTGATTAGACTCGATTGGTTCACTACGCAATTCGGAAGTGTTGAATCGTGAATCTGTATAGAGTTTATAGATGTGGTTATTTGTTGTGTTGTGGAAATTAATTGAGAATTTCATTCGTTCGGTTATTTATTTATTTATATTTCATATACAAGTGACAATGGACTCAAATATGTCAGTATCAATATTTTTTTTAAACTTTGTTAGTAAACTTAACCTAACTTAGCCATATAGTTATGAGAAACCTTGCTACCATCTCAAAACCGATGTGGAAAGCTTGCAGCAGCGATTCATACACAAGCAGTCCAGTATGCTTGCAATACACGGCGTACACCGCAGTACAATGTTGTGGCTGTCCCGCACTCGACGCACCAAGGAGGCGCATCTTTTTCGCATCGTAGCGTAAAAGTAAACGACACGAGCTTCAGCAAACACCCCTGATACGGAACAGCCCCTTCAATACTCGGAACGCATTATTATATTGAATGCGAAGGGCGCTGTACGATTTTTGACTAGAGAAAACCTTTTATGATTAGCTAAATAAATACAAATATCCTATTGTTTTTTGATCACTTGGCGTCGAAGTACTCGTCCGCATTGCTGTCATCCGGAAACGTGCTCAGAAGACTGGCGGCATTGCCACATTGAATGCAATCCTATTTTTGGCCAAAGAACGAACCGGCTCTGGTCACGTGAAGTGTTGACCAGTCGGCGAGAAATTTCCGTGAAAGCGACACCCGCACTCAACGGACCCCACGACCCGAGCGTTTGACTCCAAACGGCTCAAAAGTATAGTTCCCCGTAAGGTTACCAGCATTTGCGGCATTGCATGCAGCATTTGCACGGAGCAGTGGCCCACTAGTAACGGTAGCGACTTACGAGTTTCAGGTCATCACTGCTCTCAAAACGGTGAAGGAAAACATCGTGAGGAAACCGGCATATCCTAGAACCAAACATTCGAAGACATGTGACATCTACCAACCCGCACTGGTCCCGCGTGGTGGATACGGCCTCACTGAGGGGAGGCCTGTGTCCTATCAGTGGAAACATTATAGGCTGATTATGTGTAGATAAATTTAAGCTTTACTACTCACTGATAAAATTATAGATAGGTACCTACCTAATTTTAGACATGTACAAACCGGTATTTAATCGAGGTAGAAATTGATGCTTCTGCTTATTCCCTTACTATTCAGCATGTTTTTTTCTTCGCTTCTCATCTAACTCATCGACATAAAAATTCTTAGTACGATATGAGATTCAGAATCAAGATTAATCAAAACTACGTAAAGAAGAAAACCTCATTAATTACTCCTAAGTCCTATTTAATTATAACTTTCAAACGCAGCCTTCTCAATGCACTTAAAAGTGACGCTGAAACTAAATTGAAATTCCAATAAGGCTTCGATATTTCAAGGCGGCAAATTCTAACTAATTCGTACACGTGGCAGAGGGGCGACACGGCGATGTCACACGAGTGTCAATGAATTATCGAGTGTCTCGGGACTAATCGAAGGGTGTGTGGGATCGTGGGACAGGGCACTAACACTTGCATGTGTCGCTATTTACATGACCGATTAAGACCGATTGAGAGATTTAGAGCATCGAATATGATAGAATGAGTAGATATCGTTGATTTGAAACTTGCTTACATTAAAATAATCGTGCACACTTATTCTTAGCCGACCTCAAAAAGGAGGTTCTCAATTCGACTATATATATTTTTTTTAATTGTATGTTACGTGATATCTCTGGCTATTGTGAATCGATTTCGAATATTCTTTTTGTAATGGATGGGTATGTATGCCTCAGGGGTGGTCCCATATAATTTTATTAACTTTGAGTGAGTACTTTTTGAGTTAGCTTCAATAATACGTATTTTTTCAACTAAATTTATATTGATGATGTTATAATAACTTCCTGTTAGTGATATTTTACATAGCAAGTGGTGTTATACCTACGAATTTGTGTGGGGTAGGTTCAAATAAAAAGTGAAAAATAAGAATATTTTTGCAATAAATAAACAACCGACTTCCAAAAAAAACAAAGTGAAACACTGGCTTCCGAAAAATGTTTTTACTGAGCAGTGATTATCGGATTTGTTGAGTAACATTCCACTTAATTAAATTCATAACTTCATCGTCATACCAGTCCAGAAAGGCCACCAACATGACAGCAGCATGTATCGACTCACAGATATAGATATACCTAGATAACGCAAGTATCCCGATCTGTATGAAAACCAAGAATGCCATTTTTACTGCCTGCTATGACGTCACAAGCACTATTTAGTGATGGGAACATCAAATCGATCCGCCGCGTGCGGCACCCATTTCGCCCCACCCGCGAGGCCTAGCGCCAGCGCTCACGTTCACCCAGCCAGCAATACTCAGGACTGAGCGCAAAAGTGGCAGCTTACGATTTTTGTACGTAAGCGGGTACGATTTTTGGCACGAAGTAGTTGCTCTTGCGTTATCATGGAGAATCTATATCTGTGATCGTACTGATGATGGTGTACCTCAAGATTGGGTCTGCGAGACCAGCACCCTGATTGCGTAACACACTATCAATCGGAATCTGAATCATTTTGAAGCAAATTCCTAATCCATTGCTTCATAAGTTCGAAAAATTTGTCTTCTCAACACGTAAATAACGCAACGAATGTTGTTGAACTATCAAAATGAAACCGATTCCGATTGATAATCTGTTACGCAATTGCCCCGCCGCGGGGCGGGGCAATTGCGTAACACATGTGCACAAAACATTACACATGTCATAAAAATACAACCGGCCGGTTGTATTTTTATGACATGTGTAATGTCAAAATGATTGTTAATTTTAAAGTGCAGCACATATAATACTCTTTCTCTCATCTACAAGATGCGAGTCAATGAGACCCAGCTGTATATTTATGTGTCATATTAAAATTATTGCTAATTTCAAAGGACAGCATGGTGGTATCATTTTGATGTAGGAGAAAGAGACAAAGAGAGAGAATAGTCCCTCTCTGTGTCTTTATCCTACAGGGTGTGGATCTATGAGACCCCATAGTATTTTTAAAGCAGCAGAAACTTGCATCGGCCCGCGACTTCGTCTACGTGAAATGTCACCCTACCCCATTCACCCTTTTAGGGGTGGAATTTCGAAAAACCCTTTCTTAGTGGATTAGGTATTCACTAAGAAAGGGTTTTTTCGAAATTCTTCACAACTCTTCACAAAGAATACACCCTCCAAATTGCATGTCTTTAGAACCAGCGGTTTAGGCTGTGCGTTGATATATCAGTCAGTCAGGACTTTGAATTTTATATATGTAGAAGATTGTAAATGGCAGCATCAGTACAATAAATAGAATACTCTTTACTATGTTCACCATACGAATCAATCTGTTACGGCTCTGCCGCCAGATGGCGCACGGCAGGACTTTCTACGACCATGCCTGCGGAGCCATACCGCGAGCCCGGCCGAGCCCACGTCTCCACTTAAAGCCGCCAGGGGTGCCAGTCGTCGTCTCGCCATCGCTTTGTGAACGTCGCTCAAATTCAGCTCAGATTATTTTATATTCAGATTCACAGAAATTCAGAACCTTTATAATACTCATACAATACAACAGATATAAACCAGTACGGTCCATTATTTCGAAACATAACACAGCGGCAACAGCCGAAACACAATCATAGTGATGTAGCACTCTCTCTCAACTACAAGATGTGGGTCTATTGGATCCCGCTGTATTTTATGAGTCATATCAAAATTATTGTTAATTTTAAAGGGCAGCTTGTATCGTACTGATGTAGTGCTCTCTCTCCTAGGGCAGCAGCAGCAGTTCCACTTCGCGTTCGGACAGAGACCCTTCCCGTTCCCCCCGGACCCGCTAGGAGGGTTCCGGATGCCACCCATCACTACCTGCCAGAGTGAGTATTGAATGAATCATGATGTATTTAATATGTTTGTTTTTTTTTTAATATTACAGGATAGCTGTAAACGTGAAATATAATAGATTATTAAATGGCTAATTTCCGTAAAATCGTAAAAAACTTTCAAAATCTAGTCGCAATCTAATCCCAGCGACACTCAATGTCAAAAACTTGTCAAAAATGTAGGGAAATTTTTGACATGTTAAGAATTACGAGAATTGCCCCTCAGATTATACACACTTTTATTTTGGAGTTTTCACGATTTGTTATGGAGAAATAAAACGATGCCAGTGAAGAGTATAAACAAAAACGCAGCACGAAGAGCTCCATTATTCTTTGGCCTATCAATAAAATATGCAGTAGGGATACAAATAAACATGTAACTGAAAAAGATACCACGACAACTTCACAACATACAACAAAAAGATAAAAAAATCGGGTCCAAACCAGAAATCTAAATCGGAATTATGCCGCACAAACCTTACAGGCATGCGGCTCAAAAGTGAATGAGTCGCCAAACCAAGCGATACGCTAAACTACGTTCACTAAAGCGCGGATTCAATCAGCCGTTGCCAAAAAGAGGATCGAGCTGAAAGCCGACTGCGGGTGCAATCGAACAAGCGTGCTGGAGCCCGCTAAAATCCACGGCTACCCCAAAACAACTGATGCGGCTCAAAACGGGAAAAAAGGCATTCGCAAATCGACGGCGGGAACGCGTACCGTATAAAAACCGAGTCCGCCGATCGCCGGCCAAAAACGGAACCGTGATACCAAAAAATAAAAGCCACTGATACCGGGGAAAAAATAAAGTGTACGCAGCACAGTCGCCAGCCGGCCGCGCTCGACATCTTTATAAGTGACCGAGTGCGCTTTTCTGCGCAAACATTCGTGTTTGAATTGATAAGTTCTGAATACACGCGGGGTAATTGCGTAACACACTAACAGTTGGAATGACTTTCATTCTGACAGTTCAACAATATTCATTGCGTTATTTACGTTGTAGAGCAGACAAATTTTTCGAACATATGAAGCAATGTATTAGGAAAATTCTAAATGATTCAGGTAGTGTGTGATTTAAAGTATGTTACCCAAAAGCTGTGTCAGGCGCGAAAACTCATGAAATACAGCGTTAAAACGAAGTATATAGTTTGCATTGTATTTCTGCCAATCATTTAGGGGTTTATTTATAAACGATGATTAAAGTTAAGTGACGTTAATCATCAAACATTTTTGATTAAACACTACTATGAATAAAAGGGTTAAAGTTCAGAGACTGATTTCTTGAACTGTGCTTAGCGGTAGGTTTTTATAGTAGGTCAGAGCAATATTTATTTTTCTTGGTGCACAGATAATCATGTCCGAAGAAGAAGTAGAAGATGCGAATGTAACCATAAAAGTATGATAATAATTGAAGCTTTTCTATATGAAACTTTGTGTAACGTTCTGTTCAACGTGTTTAAGAGTAGGTTTGTTAACTAATAAGTTATTTAGCAGAATGTGGTTTGAAAGTTTGGTATCGTTGCCTCAAAGATTACTTGCAGATAAATAGACTGCAGTCAAACTCTTAGATTACATACGCACTGACACATGGTTTGCTTACATATACACTAGGCGACTAGTGAAGGCGCCAAGCGCGCAGCGCGGCCGGTTGCGAAGATTCTAGAGCATTTCACTTCGCTACTCGCAAGGTGACTCGCTAGGCTTTAGAATGTTCTAGGTTTTTTTTTTTTGGATCTTGGTTCGCAAACATACTTAAATAACTGAACTCATGGGTTTGAATCCCGCATGGACAACATATTTGTGTGCCTCCAGACAGTTGTAACTGTTGGTTTTATATTAGTTTTACTTTGATATTTATGTACAAAAACATTTGTGTTTTTCCGTGAAAAAAATCCAAAGTGTTTCAACAAATCATTCATACTATTTTTTCTCCCCCAGACATGAGTCAATTCGGTCTAAGTTCGAGCAACTCGCACTGGGGCTACGGCGGCGCGGGCGCATATCCAGCGTACTTGCCGTCGTGTGCTGCGCCAGCTGCGTCACAGTTCAACCCTCCGGCACTGGGCTTCGCCGGAACCGTGCCTGACCAGACTCCCACGCAGGACTTTACGGCTAATAATACAGGTAAGGAACATTATACTGATTGAAAAATAAAGGAAAAAAAAAAACGTCTATTTGCACGTAATATGACGCAAAAAAAAATTAACTATAAAATGGAAAAATTATACAAATATACAATGTATCTTCATTTGTTTGGTTTAAAACAATTAAACCAAAGAAGCATAAATGTGTGTTGAGGGATTTTATTAGTACCTACCAGTACCTAAAGATTCTGTAATATTTTCCTGCTGAATGATTGTCCAAACATTAAAAATCATTCCAACCATCATCCTCCCAAGTAATCTAGAGTTAGTCCTGAAAGACTAAGGTTCAAAAATGCTTGGGAGAACCTATATACAGTGAGGCCGACGAGAGATTCCGTTTACGTGTTTTGCGAATTTGGTCTTTATTAGCTACTGAATTGTCGCACTGACAGGTATCAGGAACGCATTCTCTACAAGCAGCCGTGGTTGTAAAAGCTTACGAACTTATGGACTTGGGTGGAAGATTTCGATCAGAGAAGCATCTGAAATAATATTTTTATTACTTACCTACTTACTTACTTTTGCTGAGCGATAGCCGTTTTGTGTGGATGTGACGCATGTCAACCTTTTCTTATTGTTTTTTTTTGTTTTGTTCTTTTTCGCGTCATGTTTACCGCAAATAAACGTATTTTCTTTCTTTCTTTCTTTCTACTTACATCACTTATGTGGGTTTGTTATACCATGCCAGTGGCGAAGGTTCAATACAGATTCCTACCGGCTTCCCTTTGAAATATGGCACAGTCAGTATTCTATAGACAAATAATATAATCATGTTAAAGATATCTACTCCGGCTTACCTCTTACGAAAATTGACCCTTCGCTACTGTACTGTGGGGCGTAGCTATTGTGCTACGTGTGTGTGTTGATATAATTGAAAGAATACTTTGATTTGAATTAAATATAATCACGACTTTACATCAACACGTCAGTTCTAGCACTGCTACTACTAAACAAAAAAAACATAATAAAAATATTTGACAATTTCTTGAACGTTCGAATGGAACACACCGGCAATTATAACCAGCCTGCATTTACTTCTAAAGATAGAGCTACACAGTCTCTACAGTACCATGCTTTGCTCTATTGGTTTGAATAAGAAACATACCTATGTAGTGTAAAAACACCCTACGAAAGGCATCAATTTAGATAATTGCAACGCTTTAAAAACAATAGCAACATTTTCAGTATTTTTGTACTATTGTTACATTTTACAGTAGCCACTTCCTGTAAACTACCCGACACAATTCACAACAGAACAACCAATCAATAACATTGTCCAGTTTACATCTCCTCATTATTCAACATACAGTAGGGTGAAATTAAATCCACCAACACTTTTACGACTTACATCCTCCTTCAAATGATACGCGCAGTTGCGGACGACGCAAAGAGTATGCAGGGCTATAGATGGTACAGGCCGTACTTCACGAAAGGGCTTAGTATTTACTCCACTGATCACTAAAGCAAAAAATATAGTCTTAAAGAACATGTTATGATTGAATGGAATTTGACACTTGATTGACGTTCACAATTCACAATGACAATAAGGCCGCTATCCCACTGGCGTTTTACGAGCGTTGACGTCAACGTCGCGTCTGCGCGGCGTCGACGCTGCGCAGACGCGACGTTGACGTCGCGTCATCGCGTAACAAGCATAAAACGTCCGCTGAACGCGACGTCAACGTCGCGTCTGCTTAACGTTAACGTCGCGTTTGTTGGCAATAGTATCATCTGCGCGACGTTAACGTCGCGTTCAGCGGACGTTTTATGCTTGTTACGCGATGACGCGACGGCAACGTCGCGTCTGCGCAGCGTCGACGCCGCGCAGACGCGACGTTGACGTCAACGCTCGTAAAACGCCAGTGGGATAGCGGCCTTATGACATCCAACCGAAAAGTGTTGCCAAAATCAATAATTACTGTGGGCTGCAATTTATTTTAAAAAAAATATAATCATTAAGGAAAGGGTGCGTTTAAAAAAAATTAAAAATATATAATATACAAAGTCTCCTTAATTTATGTACTTTCATAAAAATATGATCTCTTCCCTGTTCACAGCACCTTCGAATAAAAGCCCAGCCTCCATACAAAAACCTAACATGTCCTTTGTAGTCCTATTCTTGCTCGGTAGAAAGATAAATGTTCGTAATAGTCAATGATATGGGTTTACCAATAATCAACTCAGTCTATCGTAGTCCACTGCTGGACAAAGGCCTCGTCCAGACTGCACCACAACACCCTGTCCTCCGCCTTCTGCATCTAATCTGTCCCAGCCACCTTCTTTATAAGGTGGCAATTCCATCTATGGGTCTACAACAGGGGATTTAGTGCAGGTATTTTTTTATAAAATCTTGGAAGCAGAATAGTTCAGACAGTTAATAACAAACCGCGTAAAGAGTATGAAAGCGGAAGACATAGTACCCAAAAGCTGAGCATCCAGTTATCTAAAATGCATAGAAACTAAATATTTATGCTAAAAAGAAAGAAAATACGTTTGCGGTAAACACGATGTAGAGAAAGAACACAAGAAAAGAACAATAAACAAAGACACAATCTTCAGCAAAATACAAATCTTCCTCTCCGTCGTACCTTCAGCGAAATTATTGGGGGACATCATAATGTATGTCCTACAAACTCTCATTTATATACTCTAAGGTCTACTAGTCGGACATTAACCGGCTCTCATTATAATTTACAGCGGCTCGCACACGTCCGATCCAGCCGATGAATTTATTGTCGATGCGTGCCCGATGAACGAAAAATATAGCCATATTAAACCCATACTAAAATGCTGTCGTATATCAACAATGACTATTTTTGGACATTCCACAAGAATGGAGCCGTTATGGGCGGTTTTTGGAGCGGGCCATTGTTTTTTTGAAACTATCATTTGTTGACAGTTTTTAAATCCGTGCTACTTACTTAATTTGTCTGTCCTATCACTGTCTAATCAAATATGTTTTGTCCACACAGTTCTTCCGGACACGACGGGCGTTGACCTTGACCAGCAGCTATCAGGCCTTGTAGGCTCCTCCCCATCGCACCATGGCAGCCTCCTACCACGCTACAACAACAACACAGACTATAGCCTGTCGACTGGCCCCCGGTCACTTAGCGACAACAGTTCGCAGCCTGAGTCGCCCGTACAGGACGACCTGCTCACTTCAAACACGTCCACGAACATCGGCCACAATCACACAAACAGCTCGAACTTTCCTTCGTTAATGGGATCACAGAACACTTCGTACGGCGGCAGTAACTGCAACAACTCGCTGTACCCCGTCCTGCCGGCGAGCTTGCTATACAGTCAGTTATACACCGCCGCCAACCAGACGCATAACTTCCACCCGCTGCACTCAAACTCAATACACTCTACGCAAAATCACCATAATGAGCTACAGACGATGATGGATCAAATATCATCGACGACAAACAATCACAGACAACACGGGAATCATGGACAAGAATTGCTCCTGGGCGGAGGTAATTCTTGCGCGGCGGCCGCGGCTCGGGGCGAGGACGGGCGGGTGAATAATCTCGGACAAAGAGGTAATCCACAGCCAGACAGCAACACAGTGTGGCGACCCTACTAAACAAAGTGATACTCCTTTTATTGTACTCATCTGAACAATACGTGTTTGTAGATATAACGTCTGTGTCGATACCTCGGATAAACCAGTAGTGTGTCCATTTTGTATTTTTCATGTGACGAAAAGTGGTTTTACACTGTTTCGGCGTTTCGATTCCTGATGAAAGTCGTCGTAGTTTTGCATAGAGTGAGGCTGCAACGAAATAGATATTCGATGACGATTTATCTAAATTAATTTGTATGTAAAATACAAGATACAGGTGTTTCGATTAGTTGAAATGTGTATGTACCTAGTTCCAAAGTTCGCTCCCGTCCTAAATTTATACGATTTTGTTGATTTAAATAATAAAAAAATAACAATTTAGAACACTTTGGTCATAGTCTGGATTAGACTAGAAAAATATTTGGATACGACGTTGGTATAAGTGTGGTAAAATTAACAAATGGATGTAGGCCTCATTACACTGCACTCCTGTGCATTTGAAAGTTAAATGCAAAATTAAAACATCACATTTTTGTGTATAAACCAAAGCTTGGTTACAAATATTGGTTAGCCAACACGAACAAACACATTCCATCGCTCCGTGGCTTTTAACTTTAATAAACTTATTGTATACGAACAAAGCGATGGAGGTAAAATTGGACTATGTTGGCTACCAATGTTTGGGCAAGTAGTAAGATGTAAAAAAGAACTTTACTTATAAATATGTCTTTTATCGACAAACTTGTAAATAAGAACTGTGAATACTAATTTGTTGTAAATGCATCTTGTAAAGTGCAATAGATGTGCAATTATGAAGTTGAGTAGATGTATACTTAGTTTTAAGTATCTGTTGAATATGTGAACTCTGTCCAGTTGTAGATATCTTTATATATGTTTTTTCTTTAGTTTTGTTACGAAAATTATATTGTCTAGTTTGCATTTTTGTAAAGTTATATTTCGAAATTAATGTGACCACGATTTTTAAACGTCTGATGATATGTTTTATGATGATTCTATGAAAAACAAAGTCTGTTATTATGTGAGTTATTTTCAGCGTCATATTACTGTGTTATTTTTAATTAATCATAGTAAAGTTATTTGTCCATCAGTGTTCTCCGATATTTGAAATAATATCTGTAATTATTATAATTTGTGCAATATACTAAATATTTGATGTACTTTGTAACTTTGATTTAACTTGCATAGCAACTTATACTTTGTCGTTTCCGCTTCCCGTTATGATTATTTATGTTGACTACAAGTAGCGGAATTCATTTTACAATAAATAAAATCTACAAATTCATTCCCAGTATTTTTACTTCAGAACACCTGCTATTAATACGGTTTAATTTAATTTTAGGCCTCCATTCCATATCTGACATAAAACATCTTGATTTTAGGCCTCCATTCCACATCTGACATAAAACATCTCGGACTCTTTCTTCCGAACACTTTCTTTTCCATTGGTCCCTCGCCTGATCTCTCTCCGGCCGTGTCGGATTGCCGTTCCATCGGACTATGAGAGTGAGGGAAGGGGGTGTGCACCTGTGTCAGCGCGCACACTTGTGCACTATAATATCTCCCACGCCGAAGGCTTAGTCTCCGATGAGATTCGCCGCCGTGGCCTAAATACGGTCTGGAGGACTGTATTTTTGTGTAATATTTGAAACACACTTTTATACTGTGACTTTATTTGTGTTAGTTAACTTACAACTTTCACACACCATTGTCAAGTTTCTAAACAGCCAATACGTACAAAATCTAACACCACAATCTTCTCACCAACATCAATATCAGAACTTTAAATTGACGCTTCGAACCAAACCATCTCAGTAATTACAAATTCACAAATATCTGGCGCCGTGGCCCGATAACATCGACTTTAATGAGCTCATTACTATAGCCGTCTGTTTGTATACTAGCCTATATACCTGTCATATAGGTGAGCTGATATTTTGGCAACTGCAAACGAAACTCTGAAATAAATATCCCACCCTCATTAATTTGCGCCAATGCGATACGATGGACAGACGGACGTACGCCCACTGCAGGGCGACCATGTGCTGTGTACTTGTCGGATAAGTTTGAATAGTTTTTTTTTTGCTAATACTTTTTGGCACACGTTATTATTAGCTGCAATACCAACCTGCTGACTTGTTAATCTTCCCGCGTAAGTCGTTTCCATATGAGAAAATAAGTAGTCTTGGAATTAAATCAATAAAGATTTACAACGTGTTGTAATGTTTAGAGCTTGAAATTAACAGCAGAGAATAAATTATGTGTCTCTGTTCGCAATCAATAATGGTGTCAAGAATAGGTAGTCGAAATTGATTATAGACAGACTGTAGGTACCTACGCTTTGGAATGGGCAACTAGCTTCATATTTTTCTGACTGACCGACTTCTTGACAATTCAAAAGTGCCTGTAAATGGTTTAATTGAAATAAATGCTTTGAGTTTGAGTTTGAGTTTGTATTTATATATCTATCTAAAAAAAATGGCTGTTTTGTTACTGTGAAACGAAGTTCCGGAAAGAAAAAATATGTTTAATTTTTATCAATTTAAAACAAATTAATGTGTACGGCCCTAATCATACTTACACAAATTAAGCCTAAAACACACAAACATAAATTATATCAAAACTAAATCCCCCATAAAAACTACGACTAACAAAAGAGTATTATTGGCATTACCGTTCCAAAGCCACACTAATTCCATAATGAAATGATTGTCACCTGAGCATGGACGATAATATATGCGATTCCACCCACGGCTTCGACACACACACGGAAAAATCGATGCCAGACCGATTTGAACAACTATAATGAGATTTAAAATTGCCAAGTAATTAATGAGGATTAGTACAGCAATTTCCATGATGAATTTTAACGTGGACCCACCCTACCGGTGCTTCAGAGCATAAATTATTTAAAATTATATGAGAGCTCTTTTTGTATAGGTCATAACTCATTATGTTTTTAATGTAGCTTGTGATGGCAAATTTGTTATGTATTACATATATATCAAGATGATAAATAAAGAAACAGCGAGATATTTTCAAAAAATATCTTTGACCATGCTACGAAAGTGCTACGGCTCTGCTACGCGCTACGACATTTTTCTTCGTAAAGCTACGACAACGTAGGCTTTGCAAAACTTCCTTCTCACTGTTTTTTTTTACAAGAAGTAGTGTTGAATAGCAATGTGACAAAACAGTACACATCAATGTTTACAAACAAATTATTTATTGGACTTAGCAAACAACATTCAAACTTCGCCATTGTACCATCATGGCAGTTATTGTCCACAGCGATACAATTTCAATTAAAAACAATACACAAACTGTATTAGCAGTATATTCTAAATTATCCGGCTCATTGTATAAATTGATATTTAATTTTATCGGTTCGATGTTTGCAATTAATTACAACAATCAATAATTTCGCGCTTCGCCGAGCGAAAACTACACAAATGTATGGGGGAGATAAAATGTGGCTATACAAATAAGAGCGGCTTTATACAGCTGTTTACTATGTTCGACCAATGGGATGTTATATTGGCATTTTTTTAATTACGAGCAAGGAGGTTATGTGTTGCGATGTGTCGTAATTATAAATGCGTTGAACATAAGATAAGAAAACTAGTGTTGTGAGTGAATGAGCGATACAATGGGGGTTTTCGTGAAAATTTACGACACCAGTTGGCACCACTTTGACAAGAGGTTTTCCATTTCGACAATGAATATAAAATTTATGATGACGGTCATCATTCGATTCATTCATTCGTTCATCATTCAGTCATGACTAAAGAAAATATAGGCTCTTTGACAGATGCCTGGACCTGACGTGTCTGTGCTGCCACCTAGCGAACGTCATTTCAGAAAACCCTCATTGTTTAATTCTTTTGTTTTGGTTGCAGAATAAAGGCACTATAAGATGATGCCAATGAGGGTTTTCTGAAATGACGTTCGCTAGGTGGCAGCACTGACACGTCAGGTCCAGGCATCTGTCAAAGAGCCTATATTTTCTTTATTCATGACTGAATGATGAACGAATGAATGAATCGAATGATGAACGTCATCATATATTTTATATTGGAAGACCTCTTGTCACAGTGGTGCCAACTGGTGTCGTAAATTTTCACGAAAACCCTCAGTCATACTTAGATGGGCTCCAGACGATTAATTTTGTTTGCACAATATCACGAGTGCACAATGTCTCAGGCCTTCTAGGGTTAATATTGAAGATTGCGCAATGAATGAACAAAAGTTTAGCATAATTAGCCTACAATGTTCCGCTGCTGAGACACAAACTTCCTCTCGGCCCAGTGCGGTTTGGTCACATGTCTCCGAATTTTGGGTTCTAGGACATGCCGCGGCCGGTTTCCTCATGAAACTCCTTCAACGTTTTTTGCGAGCAGTGGTGATGAAATTATTTACACAAACTACTTAAAGCACCTGCCTGCCTGGTTTCGAAACCACGACCACGACTTGTAATTCAGGGCAGTTATGACTCGGGCATCAAAGCTCTTCCAGTGTCTATCAGAATAAAATTTGTGAATTTTATTGAGATAAAATATGTGTCCTGAATTAGACCTTTGTTGAAAATTTGGCAAGTAGGTTGTTTCGGACATGGGAAAGGACATAGCGTCGCTGCGCGTGTAAAAGTCGCTGTGTGTTTTTAGTGAACTTATTTGAGGTAAGTATAATGAATTATAACGCTTAGCGTGTTTATACGGAACTTTCGATGTATGAATATCACATAGCTACATTCTTTAACTCTTTAAATATTGCACTTATCACATAGCTGTTTTTACAGTATGTGTCTATTGAAATAACGATCAAAACTGCATAAAGAACCGAAAATAACTAAATAACACATAGCGGCTTTTGCACGCGCAACGACGATAGGTTACTTCACCTTACATGATCAGCTTTTTTAATGTTCCCACTTCTGGGACACAGGCGTCCTCCCTTCGAGAGGGAGTGGGCTGTAATCCACCACGCGGGCCCAGTGCGGGTAGGTAGATGTCACATGTCTTAGAATTTTCGGTTCTAGGACATGCCGGTTTCCTCACGATGATTTCCTTCACCGCTTTGAGAGCAGTGGTGATGAAAAAATTTACACAAAGTAAAGCGCATGCCTGGGTTCGAACCCACGACCTACTAGTCGTAAGTCGGGGCCGTTACCACTGGGCCACCACTGCTCTCTACTTTTCATCTTGATATTTATTATTTCCTTTATTTAGCTAAATACATATACGTGAAACCTGGTTAAGTGAGACTTCAAGGGACCTGCAAATTTGTCTCACTTATAGAGTTATTCCACTTACCCAGTGTCTCAGATATCCAGGTATAAATAAAATCTGTCTCATTTATGCCCGGTTTCTGAAGTCCACAGATAAACTCTCACTAGCTATGGATTCAATAAAGTTATGCATAAGATAAACGTCGGTTAACTGTCACTGCGTTTCTGGACACGCAACAAACCATTCAATAACTATGAAACCGATAACTAGGGGTCTGTATACGGGTTCGCGTAAAAAAATGTTATTTATGAGCAGTTTACGGCAGATGTTTGAACGACATCATTGTCATTTTTTTTTTTAAAGAAACCTTATCTCAGCAGTTCATTGTTTTTGTGTAGTATTATTTTTGCTTTGCCGTTTCATTTTAAGTTAAAAGTCTGTTTGTCTTTCCAATGGTTAGTGTTTTATTCATTATTTTGCAAAATAGCATGGAATCAAAATATTACTGAAAGAATAATGATGCTTCCTATCGAAGTGGCTAATGAATTTGACTATATGATCGACAATAAAAGAACGGACGAGACTTCTGTATTCATGATGCTAACACTCATTGTATTCTTTACTGTATAATTATAATATATAAATATTTTATCTTTCACACGCAATTTAATTTCATACCTTCGTACATAAAATTCGTACCTCAGATACCGGGCATAACACACGTTTTTGATGTAGTTTTCTATGAAATGCAACGTCAAATATAGTTATGGAACCGATAAACGGCGAACATTGGTCAGTTAAGTTAACTTGAGTTTAAACGGAGTTTATCTTACATTGCGGTGTTCGGAAACGCACTTCCACAAGTTGTCGAACCAATAGCGCTAATGGATAGATAAACCACTGACAAAAGTACCTCAGAAACCGGGCATTACAGAGGGTTCCATTAATAGAGGTTAGGAAATAGAGGTTATTTCAGTTACAAAGGTGCGATTATTAAATAAATTAACGTATTATGTAAACATTATACGTGAGTTCTAATCTTTATTGGGAATAAAAAAAAGATAAAGGTACCTAATCAATGTAATAAACAAAAATATTCAAGCAAGTTTTTTTTATAAATAGTACGAAAATGTAAATAGAATATCAATTATAAAAATCTGTCATTTTAGTTTGTCTTTTGGAAGTATCAGCCATCAGATGTTTTTCGATGTTATAAATTTTATCAAATATGCTTTGGTCACCTCAAATTGATGTCATTTCAAAATAACTGTGCAAAGTTTCTAGTCCTTTTACTGCTTCTGGTTTAGAAATTTTTACTAAATTTACTTCCGAGCCTATACAAATAAACATCCGTACGATAGAAAATCAAAACTAAAACTGAAGGTCATTGAGGCTCGAAATTAGTTAAGTGCGGAATTTGGGGGAAGAATAAGTAAGTAAACAAACAAAAAGATGTTATCTCAGTTACAGAGGTTAATGCATATAAAATTCACTCGCTGTCTCAGGTATAGAGGTAACTATCACAAAAAAATCGAAAGAACGAATCCCAGATATAGAGGTTTGCTTCGTTCCACTAACAGAGGTAATTCAGTGCCAAAGTGTTGGGACCTCAGTATGAGTTCCAGTTATGGAGGTTTCTCACTTATCCAGGTCCCACTTAACCAAGTTTCACTGTAAATTATATTTTTAAATATTAATATAAAAAGAAATATAAAAACATATTATTATTATTGATAATAATAATAAATATTATATTAATATTATTATTGATATTATATAGGTAATATTTATTATTGTTGATAATAATTTTATTTCTGAATTTGTTAGTAAATAATACGTTAGTAACTAGGTAAGTTAATATAATGAAATACACGCGCATCAGCTAGGAAAAGATAGGTGAGCGTCTAAATCATTAGTGAAAGAAGATATTTTCTGTCCAGTAAAATCATGGTTATCTAGTCCAATAATAAAACTCCAACCTAATGATTAGCCATCATTATCTTCAAAAGGTAACCGAAATCGTGCCCTTTGACCTTGACCCAGTGGGGCCGTTTTTACAGTCAATAAAGTGCCTCAAGGGTCACCCTTCAAGTAAGGGTGGCGGACACGGTTCGCGACAGGAAAAGCATAAATTAATGTCATCAAGGCTATAAAGTCTGTTTCTACCATTGAATTAGGTTTGTTTTCGTTCAATTTCCTATTATTTGATATGATAACGATCTCGAAAGGAAATAAAAAGATTGTGAAGAGTCTATAGGGCGATACTAGCGATGTCTTAAAGTATTTTGAAGATAAAGTTTGAATATTTTTAGTGACCTAGGTACTTGTAAAGAAAGTATGTATATGAACGCAGTAGCTATTGTCTACAAACTAGACATTGATAACATAATATCTACTCAATACTGGGTACCGGCGCCGGCGCCTTTTTTTTTCTTTATTTATTTTAAGGCTCCTTCAAACAGGTGCGGCGCGCGATTATACCGCATGTCGCGCCCGTTTTGTAGGAGCCTTTAATCTATAAGAATAATGCCTCATCGTTACAAATCAACTTTACATATATACTTTACTTAAACAACTAAAAAAAATATTTCACTACCTCGGCGATTAATACCAATGTTTACAAGCCGGTGCAGCATCCTGGCTGCTTCCGTAGCACGAGCAGCAAGGACGCTGATACATAGGCACCCCAATCTCACACATACTATTAAAAAAATCATGTCTTTTGGGCTTTTTTCGTAAGTGTATATGTAAACGTCGGCGCTGTCTTACCGACCACCAATTTCTGTGAAATGATAAACAATAACAAACGATACAACACATGAGTTCATTTCGTACACCGATTCGCCCAACGCTACGACCCCTGTAGATTCTAGATACATCCATAAGTAAGTATGTGCTTTATCACGTACACAAAAAGCATAAATTCCATCCATAAAACTACCCACCAGTTATCGCATATAAAACAAGCCTTTCGAAATGACGGCTGGCTTATCATGATGTCATTTTCATAATGCACGGCGCGTGCATTTTAGCCTTCCTGTATAATGCAAGCCCGTTGCCACACCGACGCACTATTAATTACATACATACACAGCTTAATTATTGATTTTTAGTATTAAACACGAACACTGAGCACTTTGGTTGGGAGCTGTTGCGACGCAGCCTGTAGTGCGAATGTGTCGTAGGTACTTAATGATCGGTTTTTGTTTTATTTTTTTTATTGGATAATTTTTAGGGTTTTCCTCTGGCTGTCATTTGTTTTAGTACTTAATTGAAATGATAATGATCTATAAGACTCTGATGAGTGTAAGCTCAAAGAACAGTTCATTTTTTAATGTCCATACCAGAATACAAAATTGGACATATTTTTCCAGACCTCTTGATCTTTTGCGACACCTACTGTGATAGCTAGGTAAGATCTAGGTGGATCTAGGAATCGCAAATATCAAAAGATCACCATGAGCAGCAATCAGAAACTGTATATCATGTTACCTGCAGGAGGAACCAATGATCTGCGCTAACTACTTTCTATCAAACCAATGCAGCAAAATATCGAAACAGGAAACGACAAAAACTTCAAAAAAATAAAAATAAAATACAGATCCCAAGACACCGACTTCCGAAATTAAAGTTATTTCATAATTTTGAGTTCATTTCTTTTTAAAGTCAGTTTAATATTCTCTCTTAAGGATCATGCTGTGATGTTAAAAAGCTTATAGTCTTCCTCAAGAATTAGGCTAAAATGTGCAAAACGAATTTTTAAAAATCGACCGATACCTAGTTTCAGAGATTGGCGCGTTCAAACAAACAAACAAACTCTTGAGCTTTATTATTTGTATAGATATAAATCAAATCTTCAAATCAATCTCGTTTATCGCATATTATACCGGAACTATTAAAAATAAATAAGTAATTAGGCCAGTTTTAAATCGTAATTAAATAGTCGTAAATCTTATAATCTGTTCATTTAATGTTATTTCCTAAACAAATAAACTATTTAGCTTTATTACCTTTCGGGCTATCCGGTTATTGGATTTAAGAACGAATTACAAAGTACATAAAATGTATGCATCATATCTATTTCATACGGGAACAAAAAGATAGAGTTTGTTTTAAGGCTACGCCGACCGCCCACTATTTTCCGTTTTAATGATTATAATAAAACTAAACAATGTAAAAATACCGTTTATAATAATATTAACGTATAATCTTGTGGAGCACAACTTAACGTGCTTATTTTCTGAATTTTCATTCTAAAATAAAAAAAATAACCAAACAAACGATGAGGGCGCCATTCCGCGGTCGGCGTTTGATCGACGCCCTCTTAAGAAAGTACTGCTATGCACTTAAGGGTCCCCGAAACGATCAATTGCGTTTGAAATCATATTGTTTATGAGTGACGCGACTTTTCTCAGCACAGTTCAGATCTCGAATGAGGCGTGCGCAAATGATACATAAATTGAAGTTTCATTCGTCTATGATTTGAAGTCTTCATTAAATTATAACATAAATAACATAAAATAATCAGCATGTAATGTTCCCACTGCTGGGAAACAGGCCTCCTCTCTGTGAGAGTGGGCCGTAATCCACCACGCAGAGAGGAGGCCTGTGTCCCAGCAGTGGATTAATAATCGTCTTTCTTTCTTTCTAGTAAGAAATTATTTTTTCAGTGTAAACTTTAATTTATCACATACATACTATCCGTGACATAGTGACCTCACAAGCCTGTCAATATCCCAAACCAAAATCCCAAAAATACAAACAACATAAAGCTAGGTACAGACACACGAAATGATCAACTATCCGCTAGACGGGCTGTCGAACTGCAACCGTTGGGAGGGGGGCGTAATTTAAAACCGCACTGCACCCTTCACCCCCCTAGCGAAATTAAGTGCGAGGCAGCGGGTACGTGACACCGGCAAATGCGACGCGCCTACCCGTGTGTACCCGCCTTAATTGTGAAGCTTCATTTGTTTCGCGTCACAGGTTGTGTGCTGCCTTTGTATCGGTGGCATCGGTACATTCTTCGTAAATGAGGTAACGTTTGGGAGGTTGGTAGGTCAAATTAAGTACCTAGGCAGGTAGGCACTTGATAAATGATGGTATTCTTCACATACAGTGGTCTCCAAAAGTTAGTACACATTTTTCTACTTCAGCTGTGATGCCACATTATGATTTAAAATAAAAAAATAATGAGGTACCTCTAAGGGATTTTTTTGGTAAGTCAAGGGTTGAATCCATCCATACTAATATTATAAATGCGAAAGTGTGTCTGTCTGTTACCTCTTCACGCTTAAACCGCTGAACCGATTTAGATGAAATTTGGTATAGAGATAGTTTGAGTCCCGGGAAAGGACATAGGATAGTTTTTATCCCGATATTCTCACGGGATGGAAACTTATGCGGGTGAAATCGCGGGGCGCTGCTAGTTAGTCAATAACAACGTTATAGCAGTTCAAACATTTGGATCACTATAATTTTAAAAGATAATGTGGTATGTCATAGCTAAAGTGAAAAAATGACAACTAACTTTTGGAGACTACTATATATGATTTGGAATATGTTATAAATGTATAAGGACTCAAGTTACGAACAGTAAGTTAAGTTTCTTGACTTTTCGTTAATTTTTTGTCGAAAAGTTTGGTGTGATTTGGGCACAAATAAGTGATGATTAGCACGAGAGACACGTTCAGGGGCTAATAATACGAAGTAGTGGTTTGTTTGAGCTGAATATGAGTTTTACGTATTATTTTTTGAACCCCTATGAAAAAAATAATCTTCATAATTCAAGGGTGTAGCCTTGGAAAAACACTATGTTTGAAGAAACAATAAACAAGCAGATAGTCTACTGACTACCGATCTATTCCCTTCATAAAAATGATTCTTCCAAAATGCCAGTTCCTAGAAAATATATATAGTCTCTAGTTCATCAGGTCATTATCCAAGCCCTGATGGAACATACTCTGTCGACACAAACCACTGCGAGGTTTGACACATCAATCATACATACGCCCGACGCGCCGGCTAGCCGCGGCCGCAGATTTTATGATGTGTTGGTATGTATGAAATTAAAAAGCTAAAGCTAGTCAAAAGTTTTGTTAGTAGATTATTCACCAAGGGGATAAGCAGTGTCTTATGTCACGGGCGCTAGATTAAAGCGCGCCCAAGATGAAGTCACCTTTATTCCCGAGGAGAATATTATACTTTTCTCACCTCCTACGAGATAATAAAAAGTTAATAGATTTTTGAAAAAAAATTTGTAATAGTTTTCATGTTTTTTTTTTGAGGTTCCAAGTTTAAATCATAATAATATTAACCACCGCGTTATAATGAAATTCTGCACAATATTATTGTCCGGCTAGATCTAGGGGCTATAATGATTTATGACATATAATTTGACATCATCGAGCAAGAATGTTTTAGAGCCTTTTAAACTCGACTTTAAACCCAGTTTTGGCTACGGCGGACAGCCGAAGAATTTATGTTAGACCGATGCGCAAAGCGAACCATCGCGCGTCGGTGTGACATTGATTCTGCGCTACGGGTCGTGAATTAGATTCCCGCAAGAAAAAATATTAGTTTGGTCTACATGTATATACAGACGCCAGCTCATCAAGCTATCTGACACTGTCATTTTTTTCCAATCAACTTTGAACCTTATACTTTAGCGATAAAGTTGAAAATCTATTAAATCAATTTCACTTAGGACACAAAAGCTTTAGTATTTTTTTGATTGCGAAACGAGATCACATTCAAAACTCGATTCTTTCTCTTCCTTTTAAACTTTGCTACCACCTACCACATAAAGTCAAAGAGACAAAAACAAACATCTACCTATAGCACACAACCATCGATTCTTACCTTTGTCTAACAAAATACCATGTAAAGACGAGTCCCATTGTTTCCAGACGTTCAAGTGTATGTAATTACTGCACCTTTCATGTGGACCCTTCTAATTACGCGTGGCTTTGTTCTGCGACAATTATTGTGCTAAGTAAATAATAAGAAGCATGTGTCTTAGATGTCCCTTTGTTATTAGGTTGTACGTGTATTGAAGGTAATTTGGCAGCGGGTGTAGTTTTGTTGCAATTCTGGGTGGGAAAAGAGCATTTGGCTGATAATACTGTCTGTTGTTTTTTAATAATTTCATAGTGGATTCTTTATACGTATTATCAAAAAAGTTGCTGAGAGTTATAGTGGGAAACAAATGAATATATAATCTTTGGTGCAAATATACTGTATTGGTGCTAATTTGGTAAGGAATGTCGTTTGTTACAATTCTGGGTGAGAATATACATAGTTTTGTATGCGTCGTTTTTCTGGCTTTTGTTGAAAGTTCCTATTCTTCGTCGTTTTATCAAAAGACTTGCGGAAAAGTCTTATAAAGTAACAACTTTGATAACTGAAGATCACAATAAACACTGCAACACTGCTTTGTACAACATATCATGGATCAAATTACTTACACTGCAGAATACGATGTTAAGTTTCAGAATTTTAGAACATAACATCACACCTGTTTATCCTGAAAGGTTATGCAGAGATATATGAGAGATAGGTGTTTATCCTTTGATAAATTATTTTATGTCTATTTTGTAAATGTAAGGACTTTGTAGGCCTTGTAGACTTTAGCTCTGTAAACCATTTTGTATTTTATAAAGTATCTGGCACTTTTTGACAGGCCTACGCTGTCCTCCCCCCATACCTACATAAATTTGAAAACATTGAAAAGCCAATTATTTTTAAAAGAGTAACCGTGGAATTTCTTGCCGGCTCTTCTCAATAAGAAATGACCGTGAATGGAACCGTGCACCTAGCTTCAGACGTTTCATAAGTGCCCATGTAGGTTTATGTGAAATAAAATATTTAGATTTTGATTTTTTTTCTCAGATCAGCATGGAAATTAAAGAACTCTTTAATAAAAACTACTTGACACAATATAAATAAACGAGACCCAATAATAATTATCTTCACTAATAAGAACACTTCAAATAAAATCATAACTCACTAAATCCCCCAGAAAAATTAAGCACCCAAAAATAAAAATGAATACTGATTAGGGTTGTCGGTTTTAATGAAACAAAGCTGGCAGTTAGCCGGGGCTGTTGGATGGGAATATTTTAATTATCACCAGCTCCACGCCTGCACGTAAATTTCCCACGACTGCGATAAAGAATAAACATCGGCATTGTCTTAAAGCCCCACCAAGAATTACTGCAAGCAAGGGTTGCTAGGTGTGAAAGTAATTAAATTAAATGTTTGAATTAAATGTTTGAGTACCTATATAAAATAGAATATTGTTGGAGGGACATATTGCTGTGTATTAAGTATTTTCATGTATTGAAGATTGGTATTGCTCATTTAAGCCTTCGCTTGAACCACAAATCACTAAATAGGGCTTAAATTAAACCTCCATTATGAATTTAAACCACTCCGTTCTGTTTCTGTCAATTGTTCTAGTCTTCACATATAATTATATTATGTATACAAATCCTTGTAAAACATTAAAAAAAGTAACGGTAGAGTTTCTTGCCCATTCTTCTCCATACTACCTTTTGGAAGGGGCTACTAGAATCAATTCAATTTTACTGTAAGTTTTGACGTTTAAAAGTGCCTTTAAAGTGCCTATTTGACCCACCGTAGTCGCGGGCTTGCGGGCGGTGAGTAATGGGTAGCTCACCGTCCGATCAGGACCAGGCCCGTGCCGGACGGCGTACGTGTTCCACGCGCGCCTTAAAGAGATGTCAGTATCATTTGGAGGGGCCCGTCAGGGCCGAAGCCTGCCGGGTCAGCGGGATTGTCCGAAAAGGGTTACCGCTGGCTCGGAACATAAAGGGCTAAGGAAGGAACATGGGTGGGTTTTAGTCAGTAAGAGTCTGACACACACTTCCGCTCCACCCAGAGCGGGAGGGGTCATTTGATGATTTCCCATCCTCAAAAAAAAAAAAAGTGCCTATTTGTAATAAATGATTTGACTTTGTTTAAAGATGATAGACTGAGAATGACGATTTATATAATAATATATTTAACGCTAAAGTTACTTAGTGATTTGTGGTGTAAGTTGACCTTGCAAAGTCAGCCATTAATGCTCCCACTGCTGGGACACAGGCCTTCTCTCTGTGACATGGAGTGGGCCATGATCCACCACGTATGCACAGTGCGGGTAGGTTGACTTTTTTTGTTTTTTTTTTTCATGATGGGAAATCATCAAATGACCCCTCCCGCTCTGCGTGGAGCGGAAGGGAGTGTCAGACTCTTACTGACTAAAACCCACCCGTGTTCCTTCCTTAGCCCTTTATGTTCTGCTCTCTGATTATCATAGCGATTTAATCACCATTTGGGCTTGTGTATTGATAATTCCTGTTGGAAGAAAGGAATGACCATTTACTTATCAAATCGCAATTAAATATAAAAAAAACTGAAATATAAGAGAAATCATAATTTACCAGTTTGCCATTAAAAAAAACACTTATTGTCTCCTGATTTTTAGGTAGACCCAAGCAGGCTTTACCGCAGACTATGCCGAAGACGAAACATTTTTCCAAGAGTTTCAAGCCGAATCTATCAGTTAGTAGCAGCCCTATAGGGCAATGGCTCAAGTCGTGGAGCGGCCGCTCCCGGCGGGGCCATTACGCGGTCACCGCCTGATTACCGCCCCGTCTTGATTTCAACCCCTTCTTTATCTAACTACGTACTACGAGGAAGATTCACGACCCCTTAGTAAGTGTGGGTAAGCAGAGATACTGGCTTCTTCGGGTTTTTCGTTGCAGTGTTGGCGTTGTATTGAACGGAAGATCTCGACGGGGCTATTTGGTAAGTGCCTAATTACAGCTAATGATATCTTGATGTTTTTTTACTTGACCTAGTTCTAGGTTCTTGACCGCGTCTAGATCGTTGTATCGGTATCTAAATTTGCAGCTACATTAATGTCTCTCCTAAATATGGATTACTCAATTATTTAGTTATGAGAGCAGCGATTCACCCAAAAATTCGTTGTACAGACGCCAGCACATCAAACTACCCGAAACTGTCAAATTTTCCCAGTCCACTTTGATCCTTATGCTTGAGCGATAAAGTTGAAAATCTATTAAAGAAATTTGACAGATTGTAGTAG
Organism: Luperina testacea; assembly: GCA_927399505.1. Taxonomy (NCBI): domain Eukaryota; kingdom Metazoa; phylum Arthropoda; class Insecta; order Lepidoptera; family Noctuidae; genus Luperina; species Luperina testacea. The sequence goes on from OV656774.1 coordinate 6,833,691, forward strand.
CTTGATGTGCTGGCGTCTGTACCTACACCATGTAATAATATCATCACCAGCCTAGCCTTTTCCCAACTGAGTTGGGGTTGGCTTCCAGTCTAACTGGATGCAGCTGAATACCAGTATTTTACATGGAGCGACTGCCTATCTGACCTCCGCAATCCAGTTCCTGGGTAATACGATACCTCTTGGTAAGACTGGTTGTCAGTGTTTCGGGCTTCTGACTACCCGTAACGACTGTCAAAGATCCACGAATGACAGCGAGGACCAACGGCTTCACGTACTTTCCAAAGCATGGAGCGGTCTCGATATTTAAAGATGGTCACCCATCCACTGACCAACCGCGGCAAGCTCAGCTAAACCTGATCGATCGACCTGTGCGGCTGTTATTATTTAGCGGATACTGACCATGTAACACCAGTATGTTTGCTCGTCGTGTGCTCCATTGAGTAATTTGTTTATATTGGGTTTAAGTATTTGTGTGAATGCTTTTGTTAAGAACTTTTCTGATGAAAATACATGTGTTATATAAATATATAGTTGTTTTATATTCATTATTTATGTGTCGTTATATATTTTTTAGGTTGGTGTTAAGATATGGATAGTTAAAAAGCATTTTAATCAATTTATTTTAGGATATTTGAAATTCTGACAGTTTTGTTTTTGAAGCATTGCCCAAGATTTCAATGAAATATAGTAGATGTGGCTTCACTAGGGAGTTATAAATGGTGTACCGCAATCTTCGTGGAATACATCGAACTATGTTGCGCAGTGTTCCGACTAGTGTCGACTTGTCTGTCTGACTTCTCTTTTAAGAGAGCTTAAGACCTTACACACTGGCTGGAACCAAGTGTGTGAGGGGGAATTTAAATTGAAAAGGTGGATTATTATTCACACACTCCACAACATAAAAGAAAAGAAACCTCTTGTATTTTCTTTTTCAAATTACCTTCAGAGTGACAGAGGTTACAACAGACGCTAAGTTACTAAAATCTACATTTAAATTTTTCTTGTGCATATCTCATAATCACTTGTTAAGAAAAGCTTACTTAACAAGCATCTTAAACTGAAAAAACTTAACTCAGAGCATCTTACTACAAAACGAGTTCTTACTTTAGTCCAAGCTTTAACCATTGAGCTTGTTATTGTATTTTGAACTTTGTTCCAAGGAAGGTAATGTTCTTAATACAATACTGATCACTTAGATTTGATATTAACGTCATGTTTTGTAATTCGAACTTGAGCTTTGTCGGAATGAAGTTCCAAATTGAAAAATGGCTCGATGGTTTAAACCTGGGTCTAATCGTTGTAATAAGGCCAAGAGTAATTTAGAACTTCAATATTATTTTTTTGTAAGAATCAAACTTGCGCCAACTTTCAAGATTTCTGAATCAAACTCAACACAATCTCAACTCAAAAGGGAGATGTCTCAGGCAGTCCCGTGGCGAACATTTTGTGGGCAAACGGTTGGTTACCGCTTCTCTTCATCTCAACCCTTCTTGCATCCTCTACCTCGTACCAAACGGTTTTTATTATTTTTATGACCATTTTACTATCCCTACCAATGATCCCTACTTACAGATTTGTTAAAATACTGGCAACAATAACTTGAGAACACGTAACTTTCAGGATTCATAGTTTTAAATACTTTTTCATATATACATATAGTTGTATTTGAATTGTGTACAAGCTCATCAACTTTTCTACTTGTCATAATTATAGAAACGGTTTTCGTAGCACTGCGTAACACAGTCCTTTATTTTCCGTTCAGTATTCGGTTCAGCAGTTTCACCCGCGCAAGTGTCGATCTCGTGGGAGATATCGGGATAAAAAATATTCTATGTGTTAATCCTGGTTATAAACTATCTATGTGCTAATTTTCATCCAAATCCGTTCAGCCGTTTGAGCGTGAAGAAGTAACAAACATATACATATAAACACACACACACACTCACAAACTTTCGCCTATAGAATATTAGTGTGATTAGTTTTTATACCTACGAGTATATTAGATAAACATTTAAAAGTATGAATGTTCTTTTTTATTTTTTATTGTCTTCATTGTTAGATTTAATGTTTTTTTTATTGTTTGTATTTCCTGTGCATGTCCCAAATAAAATATTTTTCTTTTTTCTTTTATTTTTAACTTTAGGTACTTGCTATACATTCCTGTCATTGTTTCATTAATTTCACTATTATCTTTAAAAATTATTTAAATTAAATAAATCACCACCAAATAATATCCCAAACTGAGGGATACCAACAACATGGCAACTTTAATGAAGGTGGATTGGTACATTAAAACATAGCGGCGCGTAATGTGACCAGCGAGAAATAAATAGTCCAGAAAATTACCGACCCCTCCCCAACCCCTCTTGACTCCCCGCCTCCCCGCCACCACCTATAGTAGTTAATGTTTGTAGATAATATGCTGGTATACATACGTATTATATGGAGCTGTTAACACACTTTTTGGCGCCATATTGTTTGTTACGTAAAAATAGTGATGAAGTTTGATAATGAGCTTCGGTTTCCGATGAAAGAAGATTTTACTGTTATATGTATATTTCATTTGATATAGACTTTCGTGGCTATGCTCGATTATATTAATTCTACATTGGTTGTGTTATTTATTTCCCGAAGGTCTACACAAGGGTTAATTCCGACACATCGTTGTAGTTTCAACTGAACAAGACCTATCTTTGGGATTGACACACCGCTAACAGACTGATATGGTCGCTAGATGATCAAAATTCAGGTTCAGGCTAGAAAAATAAGTAGGGTGGAGAGCCCAGTTTTTAGCAGGCCATCGGCTGCTGTAAAGTGTTTCAATGCTTATAGGTACGTCACGCATCTACGACATGTAGAGTTCTGCCGATGCTTTGTGTGCAAAGGTACCACTACAAGGCATTTCACCGGCACCCAAAACTGTTCAAAACGGAATTCCAGCACTGCTATTCTTGTATAGTATTTTTATCTCACAAAGCAACGCGCGCTTTACTTGTGTTTACCAAGTGTACAAATATACAAACACGCTGTGAATATATGTGTGTAAGCGCAGGAGCTCTCGGTGGCGTCAGAAACAAAGGCAAAGTGGGAAGTGTGTGTATTATGTGCTGACGCTACTCGTGATAACGGACACATTCTTAGCGTTTGCACATTTAGTTACCTCAAGAAAAGCGCGTGTCGCCTCGTGAGATAAAAATACTACACCCTGTATTTACTGCTAAAGGTAGAGCTACACAGTCTCTACAGTACCAACTCCCTCAAAGTAACTCTAACATCCCGCTCTGAGAAAAGGACAAAAGTTCTTATAACGCGGCTTTCATTATAGTTAAAACTATCAATACCACCCCTTATGCTAATGTCGTCATACCGGCAGTAATATAGCTAAAGTTTTCCCGACTATCATTAAGCAGCACTATCCCCGGAAGGGACCCTTGTTCCACTAGTCTTCAAGGACTATTAACCGCTAATCAGTCTGTAGACGCTCCATCATAATTAGTATTCTAATAACGTACTTAAAGAGGGGAGATTTTCTTGAAAGTTTTGGTCCATTAGCTACCTATAATGATTCGAGACATTATCCTCGAAATGGAACTAGCTTACATGTTTAGTTGACAAGTTTTTTCTTCTATACATACATACGGGCAGCGAAAGGCCCGTGGCTAAAGAATAACAGCCACACAGGTCGATCGATGAGGTTAAGCTACGTTTGCCATGGTTGATCTATCGATGGGTGACTACCTTTACATACCGTAACCCCTCCGTGCCTCGGAAAGCACGTTAATCCATTGGTCCGGCTGTCATTCGTGGATCTTTGACAGCCATTACGGGTAGTCAGAAGCCCGAAAGTCTGACATCCATCAAGTTACTACAATCTGTCAAATTTATTTAATAGATTTTCAACTTTATCGATAAGGCATAAGGTTTAAAGTTGATTGGGAAAATTTGACAGTTTCGGGTAGCTCGATGTGCTGGCGTCTGTACATATTAACTAACTAGACTTCCAAAATCTTCCAAGACCATAAGCCATATAATGACGCGGAACACTTTACAACTAAGGTACTTGTAGCCTTCCCACAACGAACACTAAAGTACAAACAGGTACCCTCAAATCCTACAAACATAAACAAAACATAATTAAACTAATCTAAGTGCCAAAGTAAACTCACACATGCTTACAACTAATCTTCTAAAAGCATTTCCAAGTCATCTTTCAAACGACTATAGAGTTTCAGAGACTCATTTATTTCAGCCGAAACCACAAGACCCGGTAGCGCCATCTTACGGATATTTTCCGTACCACCAGCACACTAGCGCCATGTTCAACACACATTTTTGTCCCCCTGTATGCACACTTACTCACACACGACCGCGGAAAAGTTGCCAAAAATTGTCTACGCGACTTTTGTTATAAACTCTCTGTGAAACAACAAGCGATAGTGAACTTTAAGTCGATGTAAAAGAGTTAAGTTTTGAATATTTCAAACAAAAAATAATAGCCATTTTTGCTTGTAGAGGGATCATCCATACAAATCCAAAACATCACTTTCTAAGGTTTTTCTGTATCCACTTACGCCGTTCTGCAACCGACAGCTTTGAAAGTCAGTAGCGCAAAACTAGAAGGTCGTACAGTGGCACTGAAAAGTGTCACTTATTACGTTTCAACATGCGCAGTGAGGGCTTCGTTTCTTAGGGGAGAGTACACGGTTTTAATGTGTGAGTGGGGCAGTGTTCGTGAACTTTCTTCCAAGGAGTTAGCTTTCTTAAGAACGCGAAGAAACTGAAAATGTTCGCACTTGAAGGCGTTTTGTTAAAAATAGGGAGCAGATGGTTCGCGCTGTGTCCGTTAGAGGGCGCGTTTTTTACTTTTTTATTAATATAACTGTGTAGGTATAGGACAGTTCTGATAGATTTTAGTTCTTTGTTAGAGCTTACTCATATCGCTACAGTGAGTTTGATAAGCCGTGTTTGCATTAATTTATACCGGATATTATGGCATTTCTGAATAAAAAGGTACCTACGTAAGTTTATTCTGTCATTGGTCTAACAAAACCAATGAATTAAATCAAGCTATCCCTTAAAACAAACCCTTCAACAACTTCCTAATGCTGATTCGTCGAAAATTCAGCACTTGGGGGAATATAAAATAGATAATCAACACTCGTAACCGCAGCGGCCAGTGGCGAGTCAGCCGCGCGAACAGCCCCGCGACAAATCCTACCAACTGTGTCCACAATCACAGCCTATTATAATCTTAACGAATAGCGTTTCGCGGTTAACCGCAAAATTACCACAATCCACCAATCACAGCTCTCAGCGACATATATTTTCCTCTATCTATTTTTCCAGGGGTGAAAATCTTAGAAACCACACGACTAACCGCAAAGGTAATCGACCAATCAGAGGTTGTAAATATAACCACAAGCCACGCCCTTTTAACCGCAAACCAACCACAACGCGAGACGTTCACTTGACGTTATCGATCGTGGTAACGGGAACATTCTTTTTTCGAATTACGATCAGCGGTTGGTTATTTACGGCGAGTTGGCTCGTGATTTATTCGTAAAACGTCGGCGGGTTAGATTTATGAAGGAAATGGAGACTTGGGAGGGTAATGTAAGCCGCTGTGTGGTTAAAATAGTTTTTAATTAGTGTGTGCGTGTCGTGTGGTGTGTTACAGGATAACATTAAATCGGCGGCCGTGCTCCACAAAGATGAAATATTGATTCCACCGCGTGCTAGCAAGGCGCGCCACCCACACACGCGTGAGCACGTACCGACGCACAGACACAGGCGCGACCGCATTATATTCATAATGAATACAGCTATCCCACTCGCCAGTCGTCTTTGACTTTGTATAAATATATTTTGTCTCTTTCGCTCGGCACTTGAGCGAGCGTTTCCCCCTCGCGGGAGAGGGACGGGTGAGGGTTAGGAGTTTGTCTTCGAGAGGTCGCCAATTTCTATTTCATTAAGTGGCGCGCCTGAAACCGCAGCGGATCGATGAAACTTGGCCACCTGAAAAATGTGTGTTCGCCATATCCTGGTAACGAGATGTGGGATGATCTTGGGAACCTTATCTGCTTATCTTTGTTCAAAATGAAGGCATCGAAGGATAATATGCTTCTAGATACCCTACTTGGGAAGTTATGCTTGACTGCTTGCTTATCTACCAGCTAAAACCACGGTAATTGCCATCCTAAGTCTTACGCGGAGTTGCTTTGGGATCTTCAGAAAACGAGATTCTATACTAGGTGCTTTCACCTAGGTCTTAGTGAATGCAATAAAGTTTTGTCGGAATTGAACTGAAGACCTCACGCTTTACTGCCAAGCTTGGGTAGTCTGCACCTACGGCGCGGCGGTGTAACTTCAGCCAAGTATTCTATACGTAGTATAATATACTTACGTAAGTACCGTACCTTACATCGAGACTTATCTAATGACATGAATATTGCTGAATATTGCGTGGATCCTTGACAGTTGCTACGGGCTGAAAGTCTGACAACCAGTCTTACCAATGGGTATCGTATTACCCGGTAACTGGGTTTGGAGGTCAGATAGGCAGTCGCTCCATATAAAATACTGGTATTCAGTTGCATCCGGTTAGACTGGAAGCTGACCCCAACATAGTTGGGAAAAGACTAGGCAGATGACGATGATGTTGTCGCTACATTATTCTGGACTGGGTTTTAGCTTGCTTATAGGTAAGTACTAATGAATAATATTTTTCTCATTAACAAATGTGGGTACAACTCATCTATCCTAAACAAAGACACAATGTACAAAGTGTTGGGTACAATATTTTAAAAATAGAGTACACGACGACGTCTGGGCTAATATTAACTGTGTGACCGACAGTATTAACTGTGTGACAGACAATATTAACTGTGTGACAGACAATATTAACTGTATGACAGACATTATTAACTGTGTGACAGGCAGTATTAACTGTGTGACAGGCAGTATTAACTGTGTGACAGGCAGTATTAACTGTGTGACAGGCAGTATTATCTGTGTGACAGGCAGTATTAACTGTGTGACAGACAATATTAACTGTGTGACAGACAGTATTAACTGTGTGACAGGCAGTATTAACTGTGTGACAGGCAGTATTAACTGTGTGACAGGCAGTATTAAATGTGTGACAGACAGTATTAACTGTGTGACAGACAGTATTAACTGTGTGACAGACACCGGCTACTAAGTATACTAGTTAATTTATGCAGTAACTAGATTACTGGACTTCATTTTGAGACTCTCTGTCTTTTGATACAATTTCGAATAATAAGGATTGATTTTCTTTACATTTTCCATATCACGCCTTTGCTCCTCACGTGTTGGCAGAAACTACAAATTGTCATTCAACGATTCTTGATACTCCTACAGTTTGTTTGTTTTTCACGACTTTTATTTCACATGTGCACATGTTCACTGGTAGCCATGCCTCCTCTGTCCTCTCCTCAGAACTTGGCAATCCTTAATACTCCTTTAATTCTGTTTTATTTTCACGATTTACCCCGGATACAAGTTCTGTCACGATTTAACTCTGAAGTAGACAAATAGGTAAATAACTGTAGATTTATTTGAACATATCCCCATATTGTATTCAGTAGTGTTTCCTTTGAAAGTGGAATTCTTATTGTGATTTGAGTGCGCATTAACTATTCATTGGAGGACATGTCGTTGAGGAGGTTGGGAGGTACCTCATATTGCGCCTATCTACATAATATAACATGTATCTATTTATAGGTATGTAAGTTAGATACACGTGTAGAAATTGAATTCACGAGGAAACAAAAAGCGACAGACAGAAAAGTGACAGAATTTCTTATTGAAAATCTGGTACAGACACCAGCACATCAAGTTACTACAATCTGTCAAATTTCTTTAATAGATTTTCAACTTTATCGCGTGAAGCATAAGGTTCAAAGTTGTTTGGGAAAATTTTACAGTTTCGGGTAGCTTGATGTGCTGGCGTCTGTACCTACCAATAACTTTCCTGGAACCGTGCTGACCACAGAATTGCTGACATATTGTCAATAGTGACATTTTATCACAATACATTGCTTACCTATAATCTTAAAGATTTTGTTTCGAGTTTTATTTTTTTATTATTCATTATTGTCCCACAGCCGGGCAAAGGCTTTCATATCTCTCGCAAAGGCTTCTCTCTCTTTCATCTCTCTTCCATCTCTCCTTCCATTATCTACTCTATCTGTCCAGAGCTGACAAGGAACAATATTTATTAAAGGAGTCCATTCTCAGTCCGCCATCTCCGTCTGGGCCTGCTGCGATGTCATTTGCCATAAAGCGGGACCCACTGGATCGTAAGTTTGACCCATTGATTGCCTGACATGCGGCAGATGTGTCCAGCCCAATGCCATCTAAGCGAAGCTGCCACGTTGCCGCCACGCTCAAACTCAAACTCAAACTCAAACTTGCTTGCTTCAATTAGTTGTAAATAATTAATCGGAGTGAATGATCAGAGTGACCTCTAAGCAATTTGCTCAGGTGTAGGAGAGGCGAGCAAGAGGTCGTGAATTTAAACCTATATAGGAGGTTCAAATTCACGACCTCTTGCTCGCATTTCTCCCACCATGCATTAAAAAATATTCAGGGTTGTCGTCCTGCCAAACTTAATACAGCCGTAATAAGAAGTTTTGACTGAATCTATTCCTCGCTAAAGCCAAACAAATAGCGGTATAACTTAAACTAATTAATTTCCATAGTGATTTGAAATCGCAAGATTAATGAAGTGTGCAGGCTTTGTCGCCCGCGCAAGGTGTGGACGGTAACTAAGATAAATGGATTATGGGACGGTTACGCACATAGGCAGGCGATACACGGGCCATTGTAGGCTATAGAGCTACAGTGTGACTAGTTTTGCTAAGCTTTGGGCCTGTGGTACACAAGACGCCATATCAAGCTAAGTAGGTATATATTTCCAGTTTTAGCTGACTTCGCATTGTATAGGCTTTTCGTACAATGAGAAGTCAGCTTATACTAGATCTGCGGGATTTGCCGGGTCACCGGGATTTGCCAGGTCAGCGGGATTTGCCGGGTCAGCGGGATTGTGCCGGGTCAGCGGGATTATTCGAAAGGGTTACCGCTGGCCCGGAACATAAAGGGCTAAGGAAGGAACACGGGTGGGTTTTAGTCAGTAAGAGTCTGACACTCCCTTCCGCTCCACCCAGAGCGGGAGGGGTCATTTAATGATATCCCAAACTGAAAAAAAGCTGTCATTCCACTTACCTAGTGCTAGGAATTGACACTATTGACTTCGAGCTCACTTCACCTAAGTTTTCACGATAATATTTATATAGAATAGCACAACTGTAAACGACTTTTCTACGACCAAGTTTCGAAGCGTTTCCTCCAAGATGGTTTCTACCAAGGACCACATAACAATCCATCATTTAATAATGATAATAAAACACCAAAGGCTTTACTGCAAGCCTCTAAATTAAAGATAATTCAAGTTAAGCTCAACTCAGCAGCCCTTATATTAATTAGCTGGAATATTTTGGGGCATATTATTTACGTAATAAAGCCTAATTTAGGGCCCCCTAGATAAAATATGAGCCATTGAGGAGAATAAGTACTTAACACGGTCGTTTGTACTCACCTCATTGAGAGTTAGAAACAGGGGAAGAGCAGATATTTCGTGGAATGGTATATATTCATAATTAAAATTGGTTATTTTTGTACGGTGCAGTGTATCTTTGCTGAACCTTGCAAAAGAAGTCGTGCGGAGACCTAAATGAAAGAGAATCATTTAGCTGCATTAGACGAATATTTTTAAATCTAGATTAACCAAAAGAGAGACTCTGAGACTCAAACAAAAACAACCTTAATACTTTTGAAACTAACAAGGTGCCACTAAAATTAAAGTAAAGAAACTAACCGGTAAAACATAACCCAAACATTACTCAAACACGCGGTAATCAGTTCACATCCATAATTAGATCCTGAACGCCAAATTCAATAGATTTTCTATTGCATCTGCCTCATGCATGGCATTAAATTGTTTTCATGGCGTTCCATTTATTTATGCGTAACCCCGCGCGTATTACTTTAAATGTATCGAAAAATGTACTGCCGTGGTCGCCTTGTCCAAAAATAAGATCAAACAACAGTCTCCTCAAATTCCAATAAAACAATTAGTTACACTCAAAATTTTTGACTCTCCAAACCCCACCTAATTCAAGCTCTTCAGAGAGCGTTCAGCCGTGATTCGATCACGCAAAAAGTCAGCATACACATTATTTAAACACAATGGTCGTTCGTTAGGCTGGCCTCAAGAGTTCGATGCAAGATTTAATTAAATCGCCCCCTCTCGGGAACTCGCCCCCTCCCGCGCGACTCACCCCCGGCCGCGTCGTCGGCAATTTCCTCGGGGGTTGATTTATTGTCGCCTCTGGCCGCGAGGTGCCGCCTCGCAGGCCTACGGTAAAGGATTGGGCGATACATCTATGTTGCTTGAATCTGTTCTGTAAACATATAGATTAGCTGTGTGATATATGGTTTGTCTTTGGAGCTTTGTTGCAGTGTGAGGAAGGAATTCATTACAACACAATCTTAGGCGATTCATGGTTCTTATCATTATCTTAGAATTTGATAAACAACTACATAGGTACCCATACTAGAAGTCATCAAAGTTGTTATACTACTATTTTCTGGAATAGTCGAAAGCCTACTTTTTTTTTTCATCAAAGAACCTGCCAATGATGTTCAGCTGGCTCCATTAACACGGGTGTTTATATGTAGCGCAGGAGTCAAAGCTTCACTTTGTTTGTACTTACACATTTTTATGCCAATAAAGAATTTATTAGGTATATATTTAGGTATTTAATTGTCTAGTAAAACTTGTTGGTATTATCAAAAAACTAGCTTCCGCCCGCGTGGTGTGTCGATAAAAAGTGGTCCCTAGCGAGCGTGAGCAGCGTGTAGTAGTAAAAGTAGCTATGTCCTTCCCCAGAGTTCAGTGTCCCCATACCAAATTTCATCAAAATCGGTTCAGCCGTTTAGCTATGAAAGTCTAACAAACAATCAAACTCACATTCGCATTTACAATATTATAACAGTTAGGATTAGGATATGCCAAATACACATAAAAATACAAACCACCGGCAATTTTAATCCGCTACACGCCAAAATACTTTACCAAATCCTTTTCCCTCCCAAAAGGCGTAAAGCTCCCACCTTTTCAATAAAGAGGTCCAAAACTTGCTACAAGTACATCGTGTTAAGTGTATTCCTATGTCCGAGAGGGACGGGTTACTTTTTCTTGCAGTATATTAAGGCGGGATCAGACGGGCGCGTATGATTTATGCGGCCCGGTGACGCGCGATCCCAGGGCTGCCATTTGTTATATTTACCGTACGAGACGTTTGCCAAGACGCCGTGTGGGGACCGTAGCTGGTATTTATTAATTGGGGTGATTAAGGATACTGTGGTTCTGTTGACTATGGCAATCATGAGTGATTTATTTGTATTTGTTAGAGCTGCAACTAATTAATAAGATCATACGTAATTTCATAATATGATTTTACTCGCTTATGAATTACCTAATAATAAAATAAATAGCTTACGAACTGTGATAAGATCGTTTTTAGATCTAAAAGAAAGAAAAAAGCGTGTATTTGCATTAAACATGACGCCATGAAACAACACAAACACAAAAATGAACAAGTTGAGGAAAATATGCGCCACATTCACGCAAAACGGTCATCGCTCAGCATAATGCTGCGATCCTATGCGAGACAGAACTCCATGTGCTATTCTAAATATCATTTCACAAAACAAAACATTAAAACAAATAATCCTACTAATATTATAAATGTGAAAGTTTGTGAAGATGTTTGGATGTTTGTTACTCAATCACGCGTAAACCGTTGAACAGATTTGGATGAAAATTGGCACATAGATAGACCATTTCCTGGATTAACACATAGGGTACTTCTTATCCCGATATTCCTACGGGATCGAAACTTACGCGGGTAAAACCGCGAGGCGCTGATATCTAATTATATTTGGTAGATTGCAGATATAAAAATATTCTACATAAGTTAGAAAGAGTGCCAAACAGAGAAAAAGTTGATTATTCAAGTATAATTTTATCAACCCTAAACGGCGTTTGGCGGTATCGCGCGCAATACGTCACTCGGACACCGGCTGACAGTTCACGCGATAACGCGATACGTATCAATGTGAACACGCCTTATCTTCGCAATTTATCCACAACAACACTTACATTACTACATACGTCTTAATTCGTATTATGAAGCATACCTTACAATATTGTAAGTTATGACTGTCTTTTAGTAAATTATGATCTCTCGTCAAAATTGGCCAAGTCCGTTTTTCCTGAAGCTTTCAAGCTTTTCCTACATTATTGCAAATGTAAAAAAAATTGCCTACGCAAGAGGCTAGTTTTCTATACTGAACGTGAGTGTTTCTCTAAGAGCTTCATCTTATTCAGTTTTTGTCCGCGGTTTCTACCGTGTGGATGTCCGAAAATATTCCACGGGAACCCACTACCGGGATTAAAAGTATGTGTAAATCCAGGTTGTAAACTATCTGTGTGCCAAATTTCATCCATATCCGTTTAGCTGTTTTTGCGCCAACCCGGAACATACGTCCAGACAAACGGATAAAAATTCTAATCGGCATCAGACTCTAGGAACGAGTCACCTCGCAGAATTTACTTTTTTCAATAATATTAAATGTAAAAATTTACTTCGTTACTATATTATCAAATGTATAGACAATAGGGTATATTTGTTCTTACATTATCATAACAGTCGAATCAAATCGCCTCTTTACTTCAATAACGTGATATGTTTGAGCATTTCAATATTCAAGATAACACATTATTGAAGTAAAGAGGCGAAATATGATAAGAAAAACAAAAAATAAAAAACACCTTTAAGAAGGTACCTACTTTAAAAAATACCTGACACAAACGAGAAGTTATTTATAAAGAGAACACGAAGATGTCCTAATCACATCCCCGTCAACCCCTCGTCTCATCAAAGCGTCCAAGTTTCAGTCAGAAAGACGTTTTGTAGAACTTCGCTTATTAAGTCAAACAAACTCGCAAACTCGGCTACTTTTCATATCAGCCTTACTAATTAATCAGCTATCCGGAATACAACAACAAAGTATTAAATTACAACTCGAAAATTTTCTAATAACGTTAATTAATAGAAAACTTTTGGGACCTCAACGAGTTTTGGGGATTGATTTTGGATCTCATTGTTGGCGTTAGATACTTGCGTAGATAGTAGCTCATATCCTTGGTTACAATAGTTTGTATTAGAAACTTCTTTCTTGACTGCCTCATTGTCTATGGTAGCAAAAGCTATTGCTGAGCATGAGGACCTGATGATAATGGTTATGATAATTTATTAACAGTTTGCGTGTAAATTAAATTATGGTTAATCGGGAAAATATTTTTTTTTTTTCATATATTATTTGGGTAGTATGACTGCGCTTCGTTGGTCTAGTGGTCGCAAACGCTACTGCTGCGTTTGAGGTCCTGGGTTCGATCTAGGTCGGGTAAAGTGTCATTGGGACACCACCACCACGGTCACCATCTGGAATTCGTCAGTGACCTGGAGTCTGGAATTGTGCACATGGGACTTAATAGATAATTGTCAAAATCTGGGTGTGCCATAGGTACAGTCACGAGCAAAAGCAAGTATACACTTGGCTTTATTCAAAGCCGATTTTCACCTTTAGTTTTGAATGAAATTTTATGTTATTACGAACAAAGTATTTTCGAACCCATAGGTTTGTGTAAAGTGTCGTATTTCAACGTTGCATTCGTTATTTCACGAAAAAATCGCAATTGAAAGTTGCCAAGTGTTGACATATTAGTGCTCGTGACTGTACTCTTCTGCGTAAGCTTTCGGGGAGGCAAGGCGTTATTTTATGTTATGTAATTATAGTGACAAAGCTTAGAATGCTTATTTAATGCTCCATGAATAAGAGACACGTCTGAAACTTACATAAATTCAGTATACAAATCACCAAATCCATATTTAAAGCCTCTAGCGCCTCTAGAAAGCAATCAATGTACGACAGCATAGAAATATACTCGACCATACAGAGCCCAGTAGGGGTGGGTACCACGCAATATATCATACAGTCCCCATAACTCATACGCATAAGGGTGTTTATCATTTCTTTGTCCACCCCAGAGATTTATTGAAGCGATGTATGACGACCCTGAACCCTTGGACCTTAGGGACGGCCCTACGACGATAACTCAACTAAAATGTTATTTATTTGCTTCATATCTGTTAAGATAACTTTGATGGGTTGACAAGTTGGAAAGGCATTCTAATTTCTGAGATAAAAAAAATAAGCCATGTTTTTTTTTTGGAAATACAAAGTACTATAAGTAATTTTCTTTTGCCAATGAAGTATTCTGTTTTAATGGATTTTAAATAATTATGTATACAAAATAAATAACATTCTTAAATTGAAACTAATCCACATCGTAAAAAACGTAAAAAAATATCATCAAAGAAGTTCTAAAATTTAAAAAATATTTTAAAATTTGAAGGAATTGCTCATTGACTTTGAAGGGCTGCATTTTTGCTAAAACGGCACCCTCATTGCGTAACACATTTTCAATTATAACCTGAGGGTTTTGAATGGAATTCCTTATTCATTGCTTTATAGGTTTGAAAAATTCGCCTGCTTAACAACGTAAATAAAGCAATGAACGTGGCTGAATGGTCCAAAAGAAAGGAATTGCGATCAATTGTCATTTTATATGTGTTTTTTTATATGAGTGTTGTGGTGCTTGGCCTATGTCCAGCAGTGGATGTCTTTCGGCTGAAATGATTATATGTTACGAAATTACCCCGTTAATTTAGATTAGGTCTTCTCTGACGTAATAGCGCTTAGTAATATTTACTTAGTTCATGTCGAGAGTACCTACAATTATTTATGTATAAATTTATTATCTCCAGATTTCAATACGTACAAGATGTCAAAGTCAAAGCATTTATTTCAAATAGGCACTTAAAAGGCACTTTTGAACGTCAGAAATCACAACAAATAGAATTGATTCTAGTCGCCCATTCCAAAAGGTAGTTTTCGTATGGAGAAGAATGGGCAAGAAACTCCACCGTTACTCTTTTAAAATGTTTTACAATATTTTGCAAACGTTAATTATATAATAATAATATGTGAAGACGATGCACCTAAAATAAAATTACTATACCACAATAGGTAAAAGAATTAAAAATGAAACCATGACATATAAATTAATTTACTGATAGATACATGGTGCTCACATATTTACAAACATGGTAAAAGTACACGATTTTCATTTAAATAAAAAAAAAATACAAGTAATATATTGAGTAATTATAATTATCATCTATTACTTGTAATAGATGATAATTAAAGCCCTGCTCATAAAAACGGCTATTCTTTGTTAGCACACTAAATCAAAACCAAAACAAAGACGTATCTAAGAAAAATCTAAGCAGTGTAAGAATCTCAACAATATAGCTATGGCTGCATCGCTGACTCGATTGCTATTAAAGGATTAACGTAGTACAAAGCGATGGCATTTTGTTCGCCTTGCCCCTTGTCCGGTCACCCCCTAGTTTCACTCCCTTGCCCCTCACACCCCTTGCCCTTCTGCTAAGACCCTCAAGACCTTCGCACATTTGCATAGCTTTAGAGCTTAGGTTTTTTGCTTTCACTAAGTTCTTATAGGATAAAGAAGGAAGCAAAAGATTTTCTCTCAATATTTTTTTTTCCTTAACGGATCGTGTGTAGCTGAGGAAAAGTTAAGGGGTATGTTGGTGTAGTGTTGCCTGAATGAAAATGTACAGCATCTCTTTTACTTACTGCAAAAAATATTGTTACAAGACCGTGTTACCATTAAGGAATGCAAATAAAGATATGAATATAATAAAACCTTTATTTTCTCCACCACATGATGATAAATCAGTACCATAAATACTTAAATGTTTATACAAAAATACCTTGATGTCGTGGAGACTGGAGTACGAATACCTACCCGTATTACAGGTCTCCAGGCCTCCAAGCTACCAGGACAAATCACAGTATACACAAACAGTAAACATAGATGACAATGTTGGGATGGAAGATAAAAAACAATTTAAGACAAAAAAATAGAAACAAATAATTAATTAGACAGCATAGTAGGGTTTGTGGGTGTGGAGCGAGTGTGAGATAATCTAAACTGTTCTTCTAAGACGTACATACTTTGAACATGTCGATCTGCTTTTTATTTCACTTCTAAGAGTCTCTCTCTGTGGCTTCATAATTTGTGAAATTGAAGCCAATTTTGGACTTTAGTATTACAATTGAATTTGCAAAGGGATTGGCTGATTGGCTGTCATATTTCTAATCTAATCTATCGACCAAAATACTTCTATCTTTTGGCTTGGTGAAAATGTGTCGGAGAACTAGCATTTGAACGGTTTTTTATTTACCTACGCATAATTTTTAAGTTCAATCTTTGGCAGATCTAATTTAGTTCCAATTCTTTCTGGTTTTCCTGGTTTTATTTGCCAGTAAAAGATAACAAAATGTTCAAGTTCAGTCGCTATTCTTTGAAATCCCATAGGTTCTCAATGGGCAATCCCGTGGACGTTTGAGACTTTCAGGGAGGCAGTAGAGGACCTTGAGAAAATTATATATCCTATCTTACGACTATATAATATACACGTTTAAATAATTATTATCGTGGCAGTAGCTGTTTCAGATTCGCGACAAATGGTAAGTAAAAAAAATTTGGTGGCTCTAGAAAAAAATAATATAATAACCGGATAGAATTAGTATCACAGTCTTTAAACCAGTGTCCAAATCTCATCACCTGATTGCTAATTATAAATCCCATACATTTGCCTGTAGGTACTAGGTACCTACTCACCTACTACACGTCGTGCTCGAGTGAGCTCTTAAGCCTGCTTTCGCTTTTAATTATTAATTCAGACCAGCTGAACACACTGCCCGTCTGCATATTCATGTGGAGGACTAACACGTCTATAATATTCAGCCAAATACAGTAACCCGTAAAATATTCACGTCGCTTTACAAAATGTTGGAGCTTTGAGGAAAGTTTGATACGAAAATGCCTGGCTTCTGAACTGAAGGTACAAGAGAACTAATTTGTTTTTATTGAAACTAGAATTATTTATTTCGGAAATTTTGTTTGTTGAAATATTTCCCAAGTACCTAATGTTTTTTTTATCGTGTGTAGATATACCTACGATACGACTTTGAATGATGTGGACTCCATTTTTATAGTAACTAGGATAAAGTGGTGACTTATCCTAGTTAACGTTGCATAGTTGAAAGCACAGAGGAGTGACTTGCACGCTAATAATTGCATCAATCTCAATCTGAATCATTTTGAAGAATATTGCTAATCTGTTGATGATATTCGAAAAAAATGTCTGCTCAACAACGTAAATAACGCAATGTATGTCAACAACGTAAATAATGCAACAACATTGTTGAACTGTCAAAATGAAAGCCATTGCTATTGATAGTGTGTTAAGCAATTATTCCGCTGGAGCGATTGCAGTTTGAAAAGAGGACTACATTACTGGCAAGTACAATGCGTGCCACGAAAGATGAGACTTGACCCCGCCTCCCCCGCTCTTTCCGCTGCCCCTATGACGTCCGGTCCCGTCCCGCACTCAGACCTCATACCGATAAAGATACCTAAAATCGTGTTCTGCGCAAGTCAAACCACGTGGTGTGTCAAGTCTCATCTTTCGTGGCACGCATTGTATACCATAGCTTTTTATTATAAGATCACACTTACTTACCCTACACACAGTTGGTCAGTGTCACAGTTTTTAATCTCTCGTGTTTGACTCTATCCAAGCCATAAAAAAACTATTCGAAGAGGCCCGTCAGGGCCGAAGCCTGCCGGGTCAGCGGGATTGTCCGAAAGGGTTACCGCTGGCCCGGAACGGAAAGTAAGAGTCTGACACTCCCTTCCGCTCCACCCAGAGCGGGAGGGGTCATATTTTGATGATTTCCCAACCTGAAAAAAAAAAGCCATAAAATCTAAGGCAATTTTCTTTTTGTTCTACCAAAAACGAAGACTACCTTAGATTAGGCATTACGCGTTTCTATACCCAAATACAAAACGACTCTATACCCCTTTCACCTTTGAACAATGAAGTGCCAGGACCAAACACGGGTAAATTCCGGCAGCTCAGCAGGTGCATATCTTACATAACCGAACATCAGCTCGGCACGCGCGGCATGCCGAATTCTGACGCCAATCAGCAATATTATTGGCAAATTCCAATCACAGCACAAATTATTGTTATGTGACAGGAATTTAAAATAATCATGATTATTAAAGTGATGTGAATTGGTTGGAAAAACAAAAGGTCGTTGTTCTGAATTTTGAACTATTTTGGCACTATTACATAGGTAGGTACAACATTTTGATAATTTTCATAATTTTGGACAAAATAAGTATAGTAAAGTTGAGATTGGCTACAATTAAGCCAGTTTCCCATCATTATTTTCACGTCTGAGGTGTGCTAAGGCCCTCATACATTAATTTAAATATATTACTTGAAATCATTGCCCTGTTATCTGAAACTTAACCAAGAAGTTTGTATGGACATACAAATTCCATGACATTGATGAGCTCAGATGAGATTACGACTACAAATTTGAATATTTAAAAATACGGAAATTATCCTTCAGTTATATTTGAATCTCTAAGCGTAAACGAAAGGGCATAACATCTCATATCCTCAACCTCATTATATCGACCACAGAGTAGCACAAAAAGCATTAGCAACTCACAAATGCATGTCGTCCATCCACGTAAAACTCAGCTTATTTTTCAACTAACATATTACTGTCCCATTGCACCTTAACACAATGACATAAGAGTCAATTTCGTCTGGTTAGTAACGAAGTTGGTAAGTTAAATATCAGCCGTCTATTCTTCAGAAAATCTCACAATTTGCAGTTACCTTGCTCCTTACGATTAAGGGTTAAGGTCAGCTTTTGCGTGACAAGGGTGTAGTATGGTGAGTGAGGCGATATTGGCGTGATCAGTAAGTTGACACGAAGGCTTCGACGAACTTCGCCGACGTCGGCCCGTCTGCCTTGCTCCTAAGATATCCTAAGTTTCACGTATCAGTCCGGTCATTTGTAAATTTTACTCGTATGAAATATCGATACATGGTGTTGTTCAGCTAGTTAAGAATTATCTTTCCATACTGCAGTATGTTATTTGTTGTCTTAAGGCTGATTTTTAATAGTCAAATAACTTTTATCTGAGGAATAATGATTGACGTTTGACAACTTTTGTATAGAAAATATGTCAAACTGTCATATTGATTCTTTAGATAAAAGTTATGTGACTATTGAAAAATCAGCCCTTATTAACAGCTTGCAGCGTACCTACCTCCTTACTTGTAATTTTACTAAAGTGATGTAACAATATTTTGTAATAATTCATCAATCTCGTCATTTTAGGGACATTTTTTTTTAGGGGTTTGTGGCTACGTAATAAAGCACGTTTTTTTTTTTGGTCCCGGCTGTCATACGTGGATCTTTGGCAGTCGTTTCGGTTTGGCAGAAGCCTGAAAGTAAGACAATCAGTCTTACCAAGGGGTATCGTATTACCCAGTAACTGGGTTGTGGAGGTAAGATAGGCAGTCATTCCATGTAAAATACAGCTGTATCCAGTTAGACTGGAAGCCGACCCCAACATTGTTGGGAAAAGACTAGGCCACAGATATTGATAAACCTAGATAACGCAAGTATCACGAACTGTATGAAAACCAAGCGTGCCATGTTTTGACTACCTAATATGACGTCCCAAGCTCGCACTCTCGCTCATGCTTACCCAGCCAGCAGTACACAGGACTGAGCGCGAAAGTGGCGGCTTACGATTTTTGAACGTAAGCTGGTGCGATTTTTGGCACGCGAAGTTCTAGTTCTAGTTCTTGCGTTATCTAGACGTATCTATATCTCTGGGCTAGGCAGATGATAACCCATGAGAAACAAGAGCGCGTCACAAGGTGCCTACAAATAGTAATTTATTGCTCTAAACTATATGAGCAGTGGTGGCCCAGTGGTGATGGCCCCGACTTACGAGTTGTAGGTCGTGGGTTCGAATCCAGACAGGCGCATAACTTGGTGTTAATTATTTCATCACCACTGCTCTCAAAATGGTGAAGGAAAACATCGTGAGAAAACCGGCATGTCCCAGAACAAAAAATTCGAAGACTTGTGACATCTACCAACCCGCACTGGGCCCGCGTGGTTTATTAATGACATCTATCAACCCACACTGGGCCCGCATGGTTGTTCGCCCCTCCCTCTCACAGAGAGGAGGCCTGTGCCCCAGGAGTGGAAAAACGCCGATTATTGCTCTAAAATACATATTTCCGATAGAACGTTACAGTCCGGTCGACAGGTGGAATGCAAATATTCGTAAATATGCAATAGTGCGCACGTTCCACATTCTCACACGCACCCCTACACAGCCACTAGCATGAATTTACTATCGCGCCTCACAATGAGGGTAGCTGTCAATAAATATGTAACACATGTGGTTCAGTATATATCTAGATACTTAGGTAGGTTTGGTAGAGAGTTCATAGATACTTAGGTGGTTTGAAAAGGGGAGCTGTTTTACAGCGTATGTTTTGGAACGGTAATGAAAAATCAGCCGATTAGAAACCTAACCGGCTTTATTACGAAACTACGATTTTCTTTAGACCCAGGTTTAGGTTCTTTAGCTATTTTTTAATTGTGATCTATATTCCGACAAAGTTAAAGTTCTTATTACAAAAACTGAAGTTAAACCCGAGTCTAAGTTGTCAATTTTGAATTAAGAACATTAATTTCGTTTGTCGGTTATTTTTTTCGGTATAACCTCCTTTTTCCGTTTCGGTCCTAGGACTGTTTCAAAATTTCTAGTAGTTTTTTTTTTGTGAAAGTCTTATGCCAGAAACAATCATTTATTTTGCACAAATGCACGCAAAGCATAGTGTCCGACTAAGTACTAGTCCTTAGATGCTACAATCACATTTTCATTTTAGATATAATATTCACCTTTGTGTAACTGGGCTTTCTCTACCACCAAATAAACAAAAAATCTCATATATCGGCAGAGAAATTTCTAAAAAGTATATACGAAATGTTCATGATGAGCTCCGTCTCAGACCATCAGAAAGACGACTTCTCTGTGACACATGATCAAAATTCTGTTACTACTAACAATATTATCAACACGTTGACACGTGACGTGCAAATATTTCCCTATATACATGTTCGGCATACCTTCCTCTTACCCTCTGGCATACATCACTTACTATATCGAACGTAATGTGGTACCCCTGCCTGTCGGTAAAGTCATGCTATAAATATGTAGGTATATTTCTAAACATAGTAGCCAAAACTTCGTCTGCGATCCAGGATGAAAAGCAGCTTATTAAATGCCCTTTCCAGGTCCCAGGCTACCTATCTGTCAAATTTCACAACGATCCGTTTAGCCGTTATTGTGTGATTGAGTAACAAACATCCAAACATAGAAACTTACACCTTGAACTTTGACCTTGAATTTGTAAGTGTGGAAGGGTTAAAAACTAATATACCTTAGTCAAAGGTGAAAACTAATACAGCTGCTAAACGTGGCGGATTAATTGGTCATCTCATTTTGTCGATCCCGTCGGTAGTCGCCTTCTACGATACCCTGCATGTATGTGATGAATTCGACCTAGAGTTCTATGGTTCTTTTGGCGTCTGACTGACATTGACAAGTAAAACAAGATGGCGGCGTTAGTTCCGATTTTGGCCACGCGCCAAAAGATTCGTGCACCTACCGTTGTACTTATCTCCGAAAATAACACAACTATGTCAGGACTATTCTACTATAGATGTCGGAAATTATCCCACAGGGACGTGCTAACAGGACAACATCACTCCTTATAATATCAGCTATCTGTTAATGAAAGTACCGTCAAAATCGGTCCACCAGTTTCGGATATTACCCGGAACAGACAGACAAACAATAATTTTAAATATTTTAGAACCTACCGTATTTACTTTCATATGCATTTAGTAAAAAGCTGTTATTTTGAAATTCCTAACACACACTTCAATTTCATTTAATTGTAAGTATGTAATAATATGTATAGAATAGATTATCTTTCGGAAAGAACGCTAAAATTGTAATAGTTGAGCAGTATTTTCTGTGACAGTCTAGATTCAATTTCAAGCGTAGTATGTAGTAACAAATTGTACTCTTCCCAATAATCTTCAATATCCACTCGCATCACTGACTGTTCAAGATCCTAATACATTTGACCTCACGTTTACAGCTATTTATATCGTTCATCGTATGCTTTACTGCTTCAGTAATAAGGCCAAATAATATGTATTCGAAAGTGAAGTTGTAATGTGTTTCGATCAGTTCTTATGCTGGTTTATGGCGGATACTATGCCAAACGACGAATTTATCAATCAATTTATTGCTTTCATGTATTGGCGTAGTTTTATATGGGGCGTAGTATAATTTTGCTGATAAATACGCCGGCGGAGTGGCGCTAACAGTTCTAGATCTGTAAAATTATTCGTCACTAGCTGCGCCCCGCGGTTTCACCCGCATACGTTTCGATCCCGGGAGAACATCGGGATAAATGTATCCTATGTCCTTTCCCGGGACTCAAACTATATAGGTAGACTATACCCATCTAAATCGGTTCAGCGGTTTAAGCGTGAAGAGGTAAGCATTTATAATATTAGTATGGGAAGTATGGATTGCATAGTTGCAGAAATTTCTGTCATGAGGTACAGACGCCAGCACATCAAGCTACCCGAAACTGTAAAATTTTCCCAATCAAATTTGAACCTTGTGCTTTAGCGATATAGTTGAAAATCTATTAAAGAAATTTGACAGATTGTAGTAGCTTAATGTGCTGGCGTCTGTACATAGGAGTTCATTCTCTTGTCCTTTTCTTACATACATCATCATCTCGGTAGTCACCCCCTTTTCTGACCATATGATCTTTCACGCAGACCATCCATCGTTTCTTTCGTCTGCCCCTACTCTTATAGCGATCCACATTCATACTCAAAACTTTCCTTACGAGATTTTCCTCATTCTTCCTCATCACACCCGCCGTATATAGTAGATATACAATGCGTGCCACGAAAGATGAAACTTGACACACCACGTGGTTTGACTTGCGCAGAACACGATTTTAGGTATCTTTAGCGGTATGAGGTCTGAGTGCGGGACGGGACCGGACGTCATAGGGGCGGCGGAAAGAGCGGGGGAGGCGGGGTCAAGTCTTATCTTTCGTGGCGCGCATTGTACCTCCTTATTTAAGAAAGAAAGAAAGAGAAAGAAAGTACATCTACATATTTAGCACAGACTAAGAGACACACAATACACCAGATAGTTAGATGATAGTCGTACATCAGATAAAAACTAAGATAAAAATAAAAAGTGCAAATTCCGATGTAAGAAATTAGCAGGAAAGTGTGCCTCACAGCTGCGCCAAAAAGGCCCAGTTCAGCACAAATGCCAGACAACTGGTGCCTGACGCTGGTTTTAATTTTTAAGACCAATTAGGTTTCCGGGTCAGCGGGATTGTCCGAAAGGGTTACCGCTAAGGCTGGCTCGGAACATAAAGGGCTAAGGAAGGAACACGGGTGGGTTTTAGTCAGTAAGAGTCTGACACTCCCTTCCGCTCCACCCAGAGCGGGAGGGGTCATTTGATGATTTCCCAACCTAAAAAAAAAATACCAATTAGGTAAGTATTGATTGTCTTGACCTTGTAGACAATCTGTCTAGAGTAGTGAAGACTCTTTCTCTCTTCACATTTGATTTTGTAACCATTCAACAACGTTATTTTTGTCTACTCTTCGGTCGACCAAACGCTTCTCTACGGTCCTCGTGCTAAGCCAGTAGGAAAGAGCCAGCTTAAGATCTTTCATTTACTAAACAAGCAAAGAAATGCACATATTATTATTTGTTTGTTATTGTTCTCATCATGTTACATAGAATTCTTCAAATCAATCAATTACCAAACTTAACACCGCTAACTTCAAACCACTTCAAGTCTTAGAACATCACTCATAACCAACAGGCACCCTTCAGCGAACTTATCGGTAACTTAGTCTCTCGGATGTACGGAGCATACAAATATCCCGCCCCGAGCCCTTTCGGGGCACTTAAGACATCCGCCCCGTGACCCCAGTTGTATGGGATATTTCACTACCCATGGGAACTGGCGCACAGTTTGCAAAACTTTATTGATGCGCCGTCAGTACCTTTTAAAGGAGTAGCCTTTTTGCTGTCCAGTTGGAATTTGGTTCGATTTTGGAGTTATTTGAATTTGATACTGGTAGGGTCTCAAAGGGTCATATGAAGGGTGTCTGTATCTGTATGTAAGGGTATCTGTAATGCATTTTAAATAAAACTTATCGAAATGTTCCAATAATTATTTTGAAATTTCAAAATCATCATCTGCCTAGCCTTTTCTCAACCATGTTGGGGTTGGTTTCCAGTCTAACCACACTGGACACCGATATCTGGTTAGATGCAGCTGAATATCAGTATTTATTACATAGAGCGACTGCCCATTTATTCTGACCTCCGCAACCCAGTTAGGTACCTACTGGGTAATAATATCCTTTGGTAAGGCTGGTTGTCAGAGTTTCTGACTGTCTACCCGTAACGACTGCCAAGGATCTAAAAATGTCAGTTGGGACCAACGGTGTAACGTGTTTTCCGAAGCACGGAGTAGTCTCGATATGATATAATGGATGGTCAAAATCCACGGACCGACCTCAGCTAGCGTAGCTTAACCTTTAATCAACCCGTGCGGCTTTTATTATTTAGCGTAATTTCAAATTAAGGGCACAAAAAAATATATATACATTTTTGTTTAATAACAGCATATTTTAACCTCATTGCGGTAATCCGAAAATATGAGCCTTATAGCAATAACGTATGAAAAATAATCCATACTTTAGCATAATTAATTACACGGCCGTATTACATTAATTGGGACGTTAAGAGTAATAAAACCATATCCACATGTACCTACACATTTTGTAGGTATATGAAAATTTAACAAGCGCAAGAGAAGAGAACTCATTGTACGAAAAGGTTAACAATCAATGCATTATAGAAGAGCTCTAAAGAAGATAAACCGATATACCTTTTTATATTTCACTTTTTAAGTGTAAAGCCCTTTGTACACAGGCGTGGTTTTTTTACGGTACGGCGTATAAACCGCGCCTTAGAAAAAACATGTCCGTCAACAAGCTTCCGTAGTGATCCATAGAACAGTGACGGCCGTGCCTACCACACGGCGAATAAACCGTAGTTTTTCACGGCAAGAAAAACGTATGTGTAGAAAGGGCCTAAAGGTGCTGCGTCGTTACCACAGAATTATGTCGAAATCGTCACCCGCACCTTAATTGCGTAACACACTATCTGTCACAATCTGAATCATTTTGAAAGATATTGCTTCATAATCCAACCAACTAGACTCTGAGGGTCGAAAGGTTGAAATCGCGCCACAACATCAATTTTAAGTCATTCGTGGTACGAGTTCCAACCCAACATCTACAGACCTGTCTGAAAGAGGACTTTTGGCCGAAAGGTGTCGTATATCGACGTTTCCGAGGACGGTTACGCGACACCACGTAGAGAAACACGACGCCGACAACGTTACGTGTATAGTCATAGTTTTAAGATTTTTTAATATGTATTAGTTTATTATTGCATAAGATTATTTTGTGTATTTTATCTATCGGCCTTAGTTGCCTGATAATACAATTCGAAAAGTTTGCTCAACAACGTAAATGACGCAATGAATGTTGGTGAACTGTTAAAATTAAAGCCATTCCTACTGTTAGTGTGTTACACAATTTATTACGCTGCTGTTTGCCATCCTGTTCACCACCATTATAATAACTCTAAGCCTTGTGTTCACCAACATTTAAATCAACTAATTAAATATTTAATCAGTTCTATATTTAAAATTTCCTTTGTAAATTTGACATAAGCCAACTGTTTAAATACCTAACCGGCGGTTTGAAAGTTGGTGAACTCAGGCCAAATAGTCAGAGAACCACTCGATGTAGGTAATCCTCAACATGTCTTGAAAACAACTAATATAATAAAGAGAAAAGTTTTGATTTTTGTATGTTTGTTTGTTACGCTTTCACGCCAAAACGGCTGAACAGATTTGGATGAAATTTTGCACATAGGAGACCATGACCTGGATTAGGACATATTATGATACTTTTTATCTCGGTATTCCCACGGAATCGAGACTTATGCGGGTGAACCCGCGGGGTGCCGCTAGTAATATTATACAAAAATTACAATAATTTCTACAGAACTCAGAACAAAACACACAGAAACACACACACACACACACAGACACACACATATTCCTACAGAAGTATTTTTTTTTAAAGGCACGATGGTGTTGACATATCTGTTTAGACAAAAACCCCAAAACAAACAAAGAGAAAAAAAAAAGAACTCACGCAATCAAATGTCAAGTTGTATTAAGCGCCATGCTATAGCGGGGAATATTTCTTACTGTTGCCTGTTTACGTCCTCAGACCAGACAGGCATTTAATTCAATAAGTTTCAAGGAGCCACGAATATAAATGCACATTGATACATAAGTATTTTCTTGTACTAGAATTTCGGTTAGACAATTCAGCAGTTTTATCGTAAGATATGCTACTTATATAATTCTTTAATAACCGAAAAATCAAATTTTAGCGTGTCTGGTAACCGAGATCTTTATTGGTTTAAGAGTTAAATAGTTATTTATGAAACCTCGATCCCTGTCATACAGGATGTCCTAGTTCAGAGGTCGAGACCTCATTAATGTAACGAGTACTGAAATTTGGAAATATGTAAATTATTACTATTAGGTACTATTTAGGTATCTCTAAGTTATAGATAGAGTTCTAGATGAATCACTTCTTTATTTCAGCGATTTACATGCGTTTTGCAAGATAATCTGTTCCTGACGTCACAAATCGAAGAGTGAAAAATATAACCCACGTGGGGCCTGGGTTATGACGTCAGGAAAAGATTATCTTGACAGGTGAAAAAGGACCAATTAGTAATGGATCCTGTAATTCTTTTGTCACAACTCAATCTGTTTAGCCCTTCCCCAACTATGATGGGGTCAGGTTCCAATCTTACCGGATGTTACATGGAGTAACTGCCTAGCTAACTATCGGACCCCCACCACCCAGTTACTGCTGGGTAATACGATACCCCTTTGTAAGACTGGTTGTCAGACTTTCGGGCTACACCCATAACGATTGTCAAAGATCTACACATGACAGCCAGGACCAACGGCTTAGCGTTGTTTCCGAGGCACGGAGGGGTCTCGATAAGTAATGATGATGGTCACCCATCCACGGACTGACCTTGGCAACCGTTGCTTAACTCAGGTCACAAATACTAGGACCTATTTCATATGATCAGTTGTTGTTGACTAAACAAAACCGCATCCAATACAATTTATAATCTTGAGCAAACCAACTGGGGTCCGGTCGGAAAATCACTAAGTACTTACACTGATTGAACAAGTTTCCGCCATCGCCATAAGAAGCAGGCGAAGCTCACTCTCGTGTGAAATTAGCCGACAGTTCTGATTGGCTGCCATATTTTTTTTCTTTCGTTGCTCATAACTTGTAATTGTAATTAGCAAGGACGAAGGACAAAGATAGTTGGTAGGTAACATACTTTTATTAATTTCACCAAATGTCTTCGCCATTTGGAAAAAGATTCGCTATTGTTGATTTTCTTTAGTGTTAACAGAATGTACCTAATGCAATGCAAATTGGAAGCGTTGGAGTGACTTTCAAAGAACAATAATTAGAAAACTATCATAATTCACAGGTTATGAAGAGCTGTCATACAAACATTCTCTCTGAAAATGCTGTTTCCAAAAGTGGAATACTCGTAATAGGCATAAATTATTTATGATTTTTTAAGACCTTCACCTTTGTTGACACAGCAACAAACCTAAAGGCTTTTTATGCAGTTATAACTTCAAGATAAAAGCTCCTCTTCACAAAATTCAGTACTTAAGTATTAGGCATTATTCACAATAACGTTGTTTATTTGGACCTGCCTAAGTGATACATATGAAGTTACTTAACCCTTCATATGTACCTATACATTTTAAATAGCCTACAGACATTTACTCATATGAAATTAATGCAGTATCTATTCTATATTATATATATACCACATCTCATCTCCATCTCCTTGACACGGCTAATGCTGGTTCGACTGAGTAATTATCAATGACAGCTAGTAATCTCCACTAATGCTGAGTAAATACCTCGCTGTCAACCTGTAATTAGTTAGACAGCCTCATTTGTTTGAATTACCCATTGACTATGATTTATAACATCATCATGTGTTATATACCTAAAACTGTAACCATGTTTGGTTGGCTCAAATAAGACGAAGTCGAAAGTGGCACCGGTAACTGAAAAGTTGTGTGGAAATCGGTTGTTATGGTACGGGCATGTATTACGGAGGAATGGGAAAAATGTCGTGAGAAGAGTTTTGAGTATGAATGTCGATGGCTATAAGAGTCGGCGAAGACCAAAGAAACGATGGATGGACTGTGTGAATGTTAACATGGGTAGAAAGTACAGAGATGACGACAAATAGAGAATTATGGAAGAAAAAGACATTTTGTCGCGGACCCCAAATGAATTGGCATGGGCAGAAGAATGGTGATGAATTTTTGGTGGGCTCAAAACACAACTTCTGGATACTTTTTGGTCCTACGATCCGACTTTGATAATGGCGAGTGGGCCTCTAGAATTAAAAACGCCAGGGCAGTATGAAAACCGCCAAAAACGTGGATGTTTGATATATAATTTATTGACAACCCAATTAAGTTTAACGTCATGACTTACGAGTTGTAGGTCGTAGGTTGGAACCCAGACAGGCGCTTTACTTTATGTAAATTATTCCATCACCACTGCTCTCAAAAACGGTGGAGGAAAACATCGTGAGGAAACCGGCATGTCCTAGAACCAAAAATTCGAAGACCTGTGACATCTACAAACCCGCCCTGGGCCCGCGTGGTTGATTACAGCCCACTCCCTCTCACTGAGAGGAGGCCTGTGTCCCAGCAGTGGGAACGCTATAGGCTGATTATGTAAGTTTTGTATAGTCTTCGAAATGCTACGAAGAAAATTAAATGTTTAATCAACATTTTAGTTGCATTTAAAATGTTGATTAAACATTTAATTTTCTTCACAACAACACAACACACAAGCAATGCAGTCAATCTTTTACACTGAAATCTTCGTGTATCATCTCAGGTCTTTCATGCACTTCATTCTTACCAAACAATCAACATTTATTATAAGTGAAATGAGAAAAGATCACGATAAAAGATATCCTTAATCGAACCAAAACGATCACCAGAAAGCTGTAATCCCAAAAGAGTTTTCCGAGTCATTCGCATCGAGTTAAGCGACAATAAGATTTAATTTAGCCGACAACGCGGACGGCGTGTCATGTGTTTACCGACACGAGATGACGGTGATCGAGCGTCCCTTGGGCGTAAGGCGTTACGTTCAAGCTGAACGGGAAAAAATGCCACGTCAACAGTAATGGGATATTTTGTTGGTGTATTTACGATATTTTGTGTTTTGGCATTATATTTTGTGTGTACGTGTTGTATTATCTTGACGATCGTGCTTACTCTGTTTAGCTGACCGAGTACAGTACCCGGCAATAAATATTGCACATCGACCTTTGGAAAGAGACAATCGGCTAATTTCGACTTCGTAGAGCGTTATCTCTGTCGCACGAAATACAAACAGTCCGGTATCTATTAGGAGCTTTTAAAACAATTATGATTTGTTTCTTTTGATAATTATTTTTATTCTTTGTATAAAATATACCAATCAACCAAGGTCGATGTGCAATATTTATCGCCGGGTACTTTAAGTAGGTATTTTCCTCTTTAACTGTGATTATTGGACTAGTTTTGCATATAAAAAGTTTGGGTATCTAATCTTGTTATCATCATCAGCTTATAGCAGTCCACTGCTGAACATAGGCCTCTCCTAATTCGCGCCATTCAACTTGATTTTCGGCAACTCTCATCCTGCTGCTACTAGCCATCCTGCGAAGATCGTCGCTCCACCTAGCGTGAGGGCGTCCCACCTTATGTTTACCGATTCGCGGTCTCCACTCAAGAACACGTCTACCCCAAAGGTCATCGGTTCTACGGCTAATATGGCCGGCCCATTGCCACTTCAGGTTGCTTCTTCTGTGAGCTATGTCGACAAATTTGGTTCTCTGCCGGATCTCCTCGTTGCGGATTCGATCCCTCAAAGAGACTCCCAGCATATCCCGTTCAGCGGGATTATCCGAAAGGGTTACCGCTGGCCCGGAACATAAAAGGCTAAGGAAGGAACACGGATGGGTTTTAGTCAGTAAGAGTCTGACACTCCCTTCCGCCCCACCCAGAGTGGGAGAGGTCATTTGATGATTTCCCAACCTGAAAAAAAAAGCGTAGCCCGATATATAGCTCGCTGAGTGACCTTGAATTTATGGACCAGCCGTAACGTGAATGTAGTACGTTTCGGCTCCGTAAGTCATAACTGGCAGGACGCACTGATTGAAGACCTTAGTCTTTAAGGCTCTGCGGAATACGCGACGAGAAGACTCGACGAAGCATCCCAAACGCTGCCCAATCCAACTTAATTTTTCTGTTAGCCTCCCTGTCAAAGTTGTTCTTACCAAAATACAAATCTTGTTGTACTTACCATAAATAAATTGGATTATGGGTAATGAAATAATGATGGTCTAATCTTGAAGTCTTTACGATAATGGGGTTTATGTATAAGCGATAATTAAAAAGGTTAAACAGTCGCTTATCACTACTTTACTTTAAAAAACGTTTATGAATAAAGGGGTTACTCGTTACCAAAACTTGGATCTCTAAAACAGATTGAAACTGTGTCACTTCCAAACACTGTGTTCTTCCACGTTACACGAAACAAAGAAAATATTAGGTACTTGTATTCTACTTGAATGCAAATGTCAACATAGGTCTACAGACCATCATGTTTCTACAATTAAGTGGACAAACATATCCCAACTCTTTATAAAATCTTGGAGCATTGTCGTCTAACAACGGGTCCTATCCGGTCCGGATCCGCGAGGTTACGTTTATTTACCCGCCGGTCGTCCTCTGTTTACTTAGTACGGCTCTCATTTACGAAGTTAGACGTCCGGCGAAGCCTCGTCTGTCTTATTTGGATAATGCTAAGCAAATATGTAGATTTGCAAGCATTATGTTCCCTACCAGTTTTTGACAACGTTAAAAATGCATGAAGTTGAGTCACCCTTTTTGCTACCTACAAAGTCTACATGCATATATAATTTGTTTGACTAAAAAATTTGGGATTTTATTGCTCCCTCTTTAGAAGGCATTAGTAGTCGGTTTTTATAGTTTTTTTTTTACATATTTTGTGTGTATATTGTGTCGTATAGCGATGTTGGCGCGACGCCGCGCCGTGACAATAAAATTTCACGCGGCATAAAGCAAAAACACACCCCAACGCATTACCACTGTTATATCTAACGACCACATCATCATGACCTGCCAATATTCCTACAAGATCCCCCTCAATCTTCCTACTTTTGAAGGAGCAGAGAGGGGGAGAGAGGTCAGCTTGCGTGGTAGATAAAACACATCTTGTTATGGTAGTGCGGAAATCGAGGAACTTCAGTCGGATGTTGAGATAACAACTATGAAAAGTAGAACTATTACAGTTCACGTTTGGTTTAATGAACATCGTGTTTGTCTGTTTTGATGCGCAATTTGGGAAGATCCGTTTTGGCTTATCTTGGCTTCAGTATTATATACCTATACTTACTTACATAGCTAATTAAGAGGTCATTCAAAACTGTACGCTCTTCCACAAAAAGTATATACAAACATTTGAAATGTGTTTGCAACAAGCACTGGAGGAGTCATTTTAAATTAAACGATCTCTACCTACTGATAAAGATCATCTTCTGCGACCAGCGGGGTAATAATGGGGTAATATACAATGCGTGCCACGAAAGATGAGACTTGACCCCGCCTCCCCCGCTCTTTCCGCCGCCCCTATGACGTCCGGTCCCGTCCCGCACTCAGACCTCATACCGCTAAAGATACCTAAAATCGTGTACTGCGCATGTCAAACCACGTGGTGTGTCAAGTCTCATCTTTCGTGGCACGCATTGTACATTGCATTATTTAAGTTGTTGAGCAGACAAATTTTTCGAACATATGACGCAATGGATTAGCAATATCGTTCAAAATGATTCAGATTGAATTTGTTAGTGTGTTACACAATTAAGTTGCATTAAAACTAAACATGTTTCTAATTTTCTACTAATCAAACTATACCTCAATAGGTGTGTTATGCGTTGGAGCAGAATTTTTTTTTGTTTCCCTTTCTCAGCATGTTGAGTACTATAGTACCATTTTTATATCGCCATAACACGTAACACGCCATTTACTTGAGCGTACAGTACCCGGCGATAAATATTGCACATCGACCTTTGGAAAAAGACAATCGGCTAATTTCGGCTTCGTAGAGCGTTATCTCTGTCGCACGAAATACAAACAGTCCGGTATCTATTAGGAGCTGTTAAAACAATTATGATTTGCTTCTTTTGATAATTATTTTTATTCTTTGTATAAAATACACCAATTTCCAAAGGTCGATGTGCAATATTTATCGCCGGGTACTGTAAGGTGCTTCACATTGCATAAGCAGCCTATGCACAACGTAAAGTGTCTGCCTGGGTTCCAACTCACGACCTACACCTCGTAAGTCGGGGCTGATACCACTGGGCCAGTGGTGGCCAACTGTACAGGTACTTTACATTTAGATATTTCATGCCATCCAATATTATATTTTCTTGTATTGCTTCATCAGGTCGATTCAGATAAGTCGTACGTTCTCTGCTTGTACCTAACCAAAATAAGTAGGTAACTACAGAAAAATTACGTTCGAGATAAATAAAATCAATACCTACTTGTAAACAAACATACCTTGAGCTCTTAATGAATAAAATAAAATGTTACTCAAGTATAAAACCTTGGTAAAAATAAGTCAATCAATATTCGCCTCCGAAGGTACACCAACTTGTCAGATAAATCCTGAGAAACAACCTTGATACTTGAATAAAAATTTTTAAATCATATATTTTACCAATATGTAGGGTACACAAAATATATTACAGTCCGTTCACAGTTATTTTACCTACTTTTGATTTTGGATCACTGTCAAAAATCACAGTGGTTTTTATACTCTTTGTAATAAAGTTGCTTTTGGATTGCTGCCACTGACAAGACTGTCAAAATCATAATGATCTTTATTCCGGTGATAAATAGGTGGTTGCTGCTGTCAGAGGTAAAGTAACTGTGAAATGATTACCTATAGTTAAATCTTCATCCCTTCTGTATCTGTTGTAATTTACTTTAGTTAAGGTATACCTACCAAAATTTTTACCACTCTTCACGTTCTTTCGTCGTGAAAACTGGAATATCCTCGTTGATTCAGTGATAAGAGAATGGTCGAAAACAGATAGTCTGAGTCACATAAATAAATAAGATAGATACTGTTGAATAAGATACGAGTACCTTATACATAAATTTTGACACAATAGCTCGTTCCGTGTTTAAACGATATTTCATCAAAAGACTCCTTTGTTTATAAACGTTATTTAAAGTTAAGTAATGATTTGTGACTGTTAACTATAGATTTTGAAGTTTAAACGCCTCTTAACTTTAAGCATCGTTTATAACCCCTTAAAATGACGGTGGGAATGAGTACGCAAGGTGTATTAACTCGTGGACCCATCTATCTCGTATAATCAATTGTTACACAAATACGTTACAACAAGATGGATATGTCTTTTATATACCTGAAAAATGAAATCAGCATTTATTCAATAAAGTATCAAGTCGTCTCGGTGGCACAAGTTAATCTTGTAGAATTTTAACGTTTGCTCTCGTTAGTCTGTAATAAGACGGAGTTGTATCAGTCAAATATTGATGCAGAGCTACTTCATATTGATTAGCGGGGCCGCGCCCTGCTTCTGCCCTTATCTATCAGTATATGAATTTAGGTAAAATTGCTGAACATTATTATATGAGTACTTTTGATATTAAACCGATTTCAAAAAGGTTCCGATCGACTGTATGTTGTTTTTTTATTTTGTTTGTTTGTTACGCGATATCTTCGGCAATTGTAAATCGATTTCAAAAATTCTTTATTTAATAGATTATTTACTTTGCTTGGGTAGTTTTTGA
Source organism: Luperina testacea (assembly GCA_927399505.1). Lineage (NCBI taxonomy): Eukaryota > Metazoa > Arthropoda > Insecta > Lepidoptera > Noctuidae > Luperina > Luperina testacea. Next base: position 6,868,085 of record OV656774.1, read on the forward strand.
ATTGGCTTCAATAATACGTATTTTTGCCACTTAGTTTATATTGATGATGTTATAATGACTTCCTGTCACTGATATTTACATAGCAAGTAGTGTTATACGAATTTGTATAAGTACAACTTAAAGTGAAAAAAAAATAATAAAATAAAAACAAAAAAACAACCGACTTCCAAAAGACACTACAAAGTGAAAAATAACTTTAATTTCGGAAGTCGGTGGCAAACAACGAAAATGCGAACCCAACGACACCTACTTCCGAAATTAAAGTTATTTATGTTTAGTGTGTTTTTTGGAAAAAGTGAGTTGAAAAACGGACACAAAAATAAAGGGTCCTACAAACAGGCGCGACACGCGATATGATCGCGCGCGACACAAAGGCTCCGTTCGTTGTGCGACTTGCGGTGCCTTTGTGTCGTGTGAAACTGATTTTGAAATTGCTACGAAATATTGCATTGCATCTGATTTGCATTTGTTTCCGTTGTTTAGTGAGTTTATCACTTCACAATGAAAAACTGTCACTTTTGGACTGACGTTTGGACACATATCTTTCTGCTTCAACTAAACATGCAAACGGAAGAAAGACAGTCGTACGGTTCGATCTGTCAAGAATGTGCCATTTTGTACTGAATTTGATAGATCAAAACGTAAGTTTACTCCAAGTTTCGTCCCAGTATGTCACCCCTAAAGAACAACCATCTAAACAGAGCTTACTTCCCCAGTTTCTCCTCCACGTAACACAGTACTGTCCGTCTTCATTAGTGTAACGCAATCAGCGTGAACATTCGCACCAGCACGCACTCACTCGCTCTGACTACACATGACTACTATTGGATTTAAACTCGCAAACTGCACTAACGGACGAAGTCACCCAGTCAAACTATGTAGGTGAGGTAAGCTTTTTAATTTAGTGAAGTGTTTTAACAACGGTGCAGCTGCCTCTAGAAATCTAGATAATGATTATAAATGATTTTATTTCCGTAAGCAGGTTTGCACAAACCCTTTTACAATTCAATCATACTTTAAATCTAGGTGAGGTCGTCGTTTTTTATCCGACTACATCATAATAGTTCCCTAAAGCTGCATTCATGTAAGTAAAATTGAGGCCCATAATTGACTTTATAATTTGAAAACTCGGTCTGTTAATTTTTCTTTAGTTAAGTTATAAGATGAGCCAGTGACCAAGTTTAGAAGAGGGTTTCACTGCCCAGATAACACCGAAAGTGCCGGCCTAACTATTGTTACTCGTGAAGTACCACAAATTACCAGAAAATGTTACTATTTCCGAGATTTTTCAAAACCTTACTTTTCAATGGAACTGCGTGACGGTTCAGCAAATCTATTCTGTACAAATCTCAGCGTGAAAACTTAGGTGGTGAGTGGACTTGGGTTAGTGATGATGTAAGTTGTAAATAATGTCAGTCCCTGGGAATGACAGCACACATTAAGCCCACTTCACCTAAGTTTTCACGATGTGATTTTTACAGAATACACCAGCTGTTCTTAAAACGCTTTAGGAATCTAAATACTATATTCAGTCTATTACGGATTACGTAGACAAGTAGATCCAGTCACTAATTTAAATGTCTATTCGTTAACAAAGCTAATGAGAAAATCAGCGAAATTTCACAACTAAATACGAGTGACCTATATAGAGGGATTTCATTCTGCCACTAACAAGTTACGAAATTAAGCTTCAACTCTGCAAAGTGATCTCTTCAATTAAATGTCCAGTTACACTATGAAAATAGACCGTTTTAAGCTTATAGTGATTAAAATAAAGAATAAATATGTTATTACATGTAAACAAAAAAATTCAAGATTTTTATTTGTCAAGCTGCCATGAATGCCACATCTAGTAATATACATCTAATTTTACTTTAGATCCGTGTTTACTTGGTTGGTGATTAGTTGATATTTACTTTTTTTATCAGTAAGTAGGTAACTTCCTATTCATTATTGTAAATTTACTTTTAACGACGTTATTGAACGCTCAGTAAGTGAATTATTGTTAATTCTTAATGAGAAATAATAAAGTTCTTAAACCACGAATAAATATGCTGTTTATATTTTTCAGGAAAACTCACACAAGAACGAATGTTTTAAAATATTGTAAGTAGTTGTGTAAAAAAAAAACACATTTGAAGGAAGCGTATGCCAGATTCTTGCCAAAATTACGGGATAATTTTTTTAACAATATGAAACAGTAGGAAAAAGCTTTGGAAGGCCTCCCACAAGGTGGACCGATGATCTATGAAGGCCGCAGGAATCCGCTGGATGCGGGAAGCATAGAACCGGTCGAAGAAGAGCTGTAGAGGTGCTTGGCGGAGGCCTAGCTATCTCCAGCAGTGGACGTATTTCGGCTGAAATGATGATGAACCAAAATTATGAAAAAATCCAAATTCGGAAATAAATAGTAATGCTAATTTATATGGTGTACATAATGAAAAAAAAAATTAAAATGAAAAAGTGTTTATTCACAGAAATTATTTTTTACAAAATATATTTACCTCCGCCAAACTGCTAAGCAGTTTGTTGGCAGACGTAGCTCCTTTCTTTTCTTCTAATTATTAACATATTTTATTTTTATAATGACACTTTTTCACATACAGGTTAATAAAACTATTCCTTGATTTCTTAAATTTAAAAAAAACAGACACTTTTATTAAATGTTTCCGATAAGAGAGATAACAGAGAGAGAGAGAGAGAGAGAGATAGATAAGAGTATTCTATTCTATTCTATTTTATTCTATTCTACTTTAGTTGAGTAATCGGAAAAGAACACGTGAAAGTTTTTTTATCCAAATTATGATTACTATGTAAACAGAACAGTTGCATCCATTTTCAAGATTAATCTTATTCTCGTAATTTTGATAACGTTCACAGTCTGATCGCAGTTTCAATCTGTCAAAATACTTCTAATTTCTCTACACTTTTAACAAGTTTTTGACATTGATTGTCGCTGAGACGAGATGATGTAGCGGTATCTACAACGCCACAAGCAAACAACGCGTCATACTGACGTCACGCAAAATCCTGCATCGCGCAAGCAGAGTTTACCGCGCAACTACGAGTAGCGTAGATACAACGGCCCGACATGAATCATCGGGCAGTTGCCCGCCAGACACAACTCCCGTCTGGTCGGAGGATCCTCCCTTTTCTATAGAGTATGAGTGAACTTTACTCTCTGTTCCTCATAACTCTATACTGGTGACCCCGACGTGAATCCCCCGAATAGATTTTGAACGTTTCTAATTACCGGAGTTGGTCTTCTGATAATACGTAACGATCTTACTTACTTTCAACAAAAAACCGATACAAAATACGTCATAAATTTGAAACTCGAACCCAAAATTTTCCACGATGGAACGTTATAAGGGGAGTTACATAAGAGCGCACCGTCGGCATAGCATCGTAATTGTTGAAGCTTGCGTCGCGTAGTAACGCCGCCTGTGTGCCGACGCGCGAAGCGTGAACGACACCTGGCTTGCTACCTGAACCTCATCGACCACTGCCTCTACAGTGTCTACGACTCCTATTATTGTGGAATAAGATTATTGTGGAATATTGAGATGTTGTGGAAAATGTGTTTATTGAAATTTGTGTTGGTTTTAGAAGTTATCTATACTAATAATAAGCTGAAGAGTTTGTTTGTTTGTTTAAACGCGCTAATCTCTGGAACGACCATAGGATTTCAATTCAAAAAAATATTTTGCCTTTGATAGCCGAATTCTTGAGGAAGGCTATAGGCTGTTTAAAATCACGCTACGACCCGTAGGAACCGACAAAAAGAAAAAAAATTCAGAAAGAACGCTAAGTAACAACGAAGTAAGTCGCGGGCAGAAGCTAGTCTTAGACATAAAATAGGTTTTATAAAGCTAAAAAAGATTAAAACTAGAGATTATTTGTTTCACCATAATGTTTTACCATAAAGATGAAGCTCTCCAAAGTAATTACTTGTGGTTCGAAGTTCGAGGTCAAAATAAGGGTGCTACGTAAGTGCTACGTAAATGCTACGCGTGCTACGAAAAAACGTCAAACGTACATTAATTTGTATTGCAAATTAATTGATTCGTTCAAAGAAGCAATTAATTTGCAATTAATACAAATTGAATTATGTTTCTCATGATCATCGAATATATGTGTAATATGACCAGATGCATGAACGTACCCGAGGCAAAAGAAGTATGTTAGGATCGTAGCAGTTGGCGTTTTGTAGTTTCTGCCTACCCCCATGAGAATAAATCGTGAGTTTATGTTATATGATCATCGAAAGAAGTTCTTTCAATGATAATGAGAAACATTATTACATTTTTGACAATATGTTTGGTCTATTCAAATTCGTTTCCAATTGATTTTATTTCAAGTTAAACAAGTATCAACTTTAGTAGAGTGAAAATTAAGTTGATTTCAGAGTGACCATTGTGAAAATTATAAAAGTTTGAAGTTGTAGCGTAAACTAAACTTAATGTGTAGGTATTAAAGTTATTTTTCCAATAACTCATATTTGTTTACATGTTTGGCAAATAAATCGCAAACGCAGTTTACATACCATACCCAAAATTTTCGACTGCCACACCCAAACAATTCATCTAATAAAGATTATCACCATGTAATGCAGAATGTGTCGCTTCAAAGAATATTTCAATTGATAGAGGAAGGAAAGATCACTCACAACAAAGAGAGGCCCCGGAAGTGCCTGAGGGTTGAATAGTTTGAGTCCTCCGACCTCCGAGGTCAGAGGGAAGCGGAGGGTTTAGACGTTACTTTATTTCCAAATATATAAATAGGTCAACTATGATCGGGAGATTTTTTTTGTAGAATAGAAAACAAAAAAAATATTAAAGATGATTTGTTAATGAAATTAAGTTATTAGAATATTCACTTAATCATCTTCACATCACCAAACCGCCAAACTGCTTTGCAGTTTGGCGGAAGTAAATATATTTTGTAAAAAATAATTCTGTGAATAAACACTTTTTCATTTCATTTCATTTTTTTTTTTTCATCAATACTTATCTGATGCAAATAATTCGAAAATTTCTAAGTTGTGATTTATTTTAGTTATTAGAATTACATTAATTGAAAGAAAGAAGATACGTTTATTTATGTTATACGCAAAGAAAAATCAGAAACACAAAAAGTACTAGTTAGGGGAAAATATTCGTCACAACTACGCAAAACTGGAAAAAAACATAACCATCTTTTTTTACAGAACAATAATTTAATAATTTTATCACATTTCAGTATAGTACATACTTCACACACTCGGTCAATTAACTCTAGGCTTCATAGCCTACAGTATTTTTTTCACTATAAACTTCCAAGTAAGTAAATTAATTATTATTAATTATTTTAATGTAAACAACACATCGCTTCAGCGGGATTGTCCGCTGGCCCGGAACATAAAGGGCTAAGGAAGGAACACGGGTGGGTTTTAGTCAGTAAGAGTCTGACACTTCCTTCCGCTCCACCCAGAGCGGGAGGGGTCACTTGATGATTTCCCATCCAGAAAAAAAAAGCAACACATCGCTTGCAAATAACCTTTACCTAATACTTCATAAAGTGAACAACACACTTGAACCTCTACCTACCCCCCAAATGTTGCCATGAACACAACACATACTTATAAACTTGGCAGCTCCTCCCGGTTTCTCGGACACGTCTCGTGGGCTGCATGGGGTGTAATTTGAACAAATGAGCGACGGCTACCGAACCAAATTAGATTCTCGCCGGTCGACCGCCGGACGGCGCCGTTGCCGGACCGTCGCCGGATCGCCTCCACTCGCCAACAGATTACGGCACTTGGGTCCGGAGCCGGTGCAATTTGTATCGTCTCGATAAATAGATCTTATGCCTTTTTGGAATCGGATTAGGGTACAGTGGGGTTGGTATTGGAATGGCGTCGGTTGTAAATGGTTTTAAATTAGATTTTTTTTTATTGTAATAGCGTGTGTATGGACACTATACCTAACTAGCAGATAGACAGGACTATGATTATAAAACTTAAGATATAGATTTCGTACCTCCTAAAACTATATTCAGGCAAGTACTTATCTATATAATACATAATAAACCTGATTTTTTTTTGTTTATTGGACCGCACTAATCTCTGGAACCACCAGTCAAATGGGGGTTTTCATGAAAATTTACGACACCAGTGAGGGTTTTCTGAAATGACGTTCGCTAGGTGGCAGCACTGACACGTCAGGTCCAGGCATCTGTCAAAGAGCCTATATTTTCTTTAGTCACGACTGAATGATGAACGAATGAATGAATCGAATGATGAACGTCACCACATATTTTATATTGGAAGACCTCTTGTCACAGTGGTGCCAACTGGTATCGTAAATTTTCACGAAAACCCTTGTTGGCACCACTTTGACAAGCGGTCTTTTTTCTTTTTTTTTTGGGATGGGAAATCATCATATGACTCCTCCCGCTCTGGGTGGAGCGGAAGGGAGTGTCAGACTCTTACTGACTAAAACCCTTCGGCCAAGCTTCGGCCCTTACGGGCCCATTTCGACAATGAATATAAAATATATGATGTCGTTCATCATTCGATTCATTCATTCGTTCATCATTCAGTCATGACTAAAGAAAATATAGGCTCTCTGACAGATGCCTGGACCTGACGTGTCAGTGCTGCCACCTAGCGAACGTCATTTTAGAAAACCCTCATTTATAAAATCTTTTTGCATTTTGATAGCATATTCTTGAAGAAGGCTATAGACTATTTAACATCATGCTAGGGCCCAAAGGAACCGAAAAAAATTGAGATATAACGCTGAGTCAAAACGAAGTATAATAGCACGTGCGGCGTTGCAATGCGACGGCGTGATTCCCGCACCCTGATTGCGTAATACACTATCAATCGGAATCTGCATCATTTTGAAGCAAATTGCTAAACCATCGCTTCATAAGTTTGAAAAATTTGTCTGTCAACACGTACCTAAATAACGCAATGAATGTTGTTGAACTGTCAGAATGAAACCGATTCCTATCGATAGATAATGTGTTACGCAATTGACCCGCAGATAATGAAAAATTACATGCGGATGAAGTCGCGGGCAGAAACGATTAGGTAATAAGCGGGAATTCACTGCTGCAGGTTTTTAACACAACTCTGTGGTACTTCTCCACAAGCTACACTGTAAAACCTATATTGTGTGAAACAAAAGATGACGTCAGAAATCAATCCCTAGATATCTAGAAACTGTAAAATTCCTTCATGAACGAATGTATCCCATCTTGTGATGTCTCCAAATTACAAATTAAGAACATCTTCAAAAAGAGCAACTTAAAAATAAATCAAATCAATACTGGCCGAATGTAAATAAATGCCGTGTTATCCGGTGTTTAAACAGTGTAGGGCGTCCCCCACCGGCTCCTAATCAAAAAATTGAACTTTCAATAAAGGGAATCATTAATTCTGCTTAGGGAGGGATCCCGTAACATCCTAACGAACTCCACAAGAATCTTGGGATGTTTTTGTCGGATAATTATTTGAAAGAAATACTTAGGAGCACCGGGCCTGCGTCCACTGGGGAAATTGTTTTCGACGCTTCACAAACAGCGGAGAAAAATGTCTTAGTTTTACTTGTGTGGGTACTTTAAATAGCTATGGATGCTACGATTATATTATGTGTGATCCGTATTGGAAGACGTTTTAGATTAAATTGGCAAAAACTTTAAATTTTAAAATGAGTTTGTGTTTGTATGAATAGAGATGATACTTTAACCCCTTACTATTAAACGTTGTATAGCGTATGTATAGTTACACAACGCGTTGTCTTCTTCCTTCGAAAGTCAAATTACTGACGACTGAAAGAGAGAAATCGGTGTGTAACTATTCATCCATACTAATATTATAAATTCAAAAGTAACTCTGTCTGTCTGTATGTTACCTTTTCACGCCTAAACCACTGAACGGATTTCGATAAAATTTGGCAGAGAGATATATTGCATTCCGGGGAAGAACATAGAGTAGTTTTTATCCCGATATTCCCACAGGATCGACACTTATGCGGGTGAAACCGCGGGGCGCAACTAGTCTGATTTTAGGTAATTATTTATTTTATTTTAAGGGACAACAAACAACAAAAATAAACAGAAATAACAAGAAATATAGTACTAACTACATTTTACACAGATTTCAACTTAGATATTTACAAACTGGTGGCGAACGTAATTGAAGTCAGGGTAAAATTTATTGAACGAACAAAAGACAACTAAAAAACAAAACTCTTGTGTATTGTATCCTACGGGTCCTATAATGATAATAATAATTTTCTAAAGCATACGGAATCTTCTGTTGATGCTTCAAAATTTTAAATATAGGTATTACTTTTAAAAGTATTTCAGTTAATAAATAGTATGTCGATTTCACTAAATGCTACTTAAATTAATTCTAATAGTATACTGCATATTAGAATTAATTTAAGTAGCATTTAGTGCTTAAGAAGTCAAGTATTTAATTATAAAAAATTGGTTACGTAAAGAAGTTATTTCGTTGGTTTTTACACCAGCAAACAGACAGTCTTCGTTTTCTGAGACTAAAACGTTTGTCACCTAATGATTAACTATTAAAATTAAAAAGATTGCAAGTATAATTATTTCTCTCAATTATTAAACTTTAAGTATTCTTCGAACAGCATCACAAACAAGCTACAATCAACCACAACAAACACAGCGTCCCTCGGATATTGATCGGATATTTTTCTCAGACGCTATTACGGTAATGCAGCCAATCTCCCGACGAGCAAGGAGCCGACATCGCGACCGGCAGGAATTAATGATGTCCTTTATTGGAGCCACCATTTTTTGATTCCATCCCGCACCTATAACGCAACCTTTTATGATATTTTTTTTATTCCAACATACATTGCTCACTTTTGTTACCTCTAACACAAAACGTCTCAAACAAAACACGCAATGTATTTCGAATATGGAGAAAATTCCGTGTTTGTCAGCTTTAGTAGGCTTTTTACTGAGAACAATCGCCGGAGGCGTAGGAAGCCAACAAAATCCTTGTTTACACGATCTGGGTCTATCCATTAAAAGCATACCCCAGTCGCTTTAAGGCATTATTCGGATCTGTCAGGGATTACTGTATTATATTGTCAAAAAGGGACGTTACAGTTTAAATTTGTAAACACATTGCTTCCATTTTATTTACCAATTTTTGTGTTAAGTAAACGTTTTGCGGAGTTAACGGGTTGAATGCCGTAATGACATATGTCCAATTAAAGAGCCATTGTGTCTCGCGTGGATCCACGTTCGATACGCAGGGTTAAGAAATAAGTACAGAATCAGACACCTTCATACAAAAAATATAGTTGTGTTCTTTAAAAACTTATGAAAAGAGGTCAAGAAGTCTTCCACTTCGACAATGAATATAAAATATATGATGACGTTCATCATTCGATTTATTCATTCGTTCATCATTCAGTCATGACTAAAGAAAATATAGGCTCTTTGACAGATGCCTGGAACTGACGTGCCAGTGCTGCCACCTAGCGAACGTCATTTCAGAATACCCTCATTATAGGCATTCAGTTACTTAAAAATACCAAATAATGAGACCAAGTCGCAAGCATAGGGCACTATCCATAAAAATATAGCAAGAGCAAATAGTTTTTAGCTTAATTGCTCTCAGATCAACAAAGTAAGTTCCAATGAAGTCACAATTCATGTTGTATCAATGTTGCATCCGCTCTTAGTTCCCACAGCATCACATACAAACCACAGTAACCACCACCTCACCAACTCGCACCTAATGATAAAGCCAGCGAACTCTTTGACCAATTACGACAGACAAACGATACAGCGCACACGCAGCAGCCGACTGATCGCATCACCTGCCGCAGAAGCGAGCCAATTAATCGAAGGCACTAGAAATTCAGTGTCGCGCTGAGCCGGGATTAGCCAATGAGCGTGTGTCAAAATACCGTTCATTAGTAGTAGTAGCGTCGATCTTGTGCTGTCTAGTTATTTTAGAATCGCTATTTGGGTCTGAATTTTCTGACTAGGTTTTTGTTTTCTTTCGGTTAAAATAACGCTCTACTTAATTCTAGCCAAAGTCCAGACACACACACATTTTTCTTTCCGTGAAAAACTATGGTTTATTCTCCATCTGTAGGCACGGTCGTCCGTGTTATATGGATCACTGTGGAAGTTTGTTCACAGACACGTTTTTCTACGCTGCGGTTTCTACGCCGTACCGTAAAGAAACCGTGCCGTGTACAAAGGCCCTGCACCTATTCATAGGAATGTACCATAGCCAATCAGTTTTTGGATGCTAAACATACCCCACACATTTTTAATCCATATTTATGGTCGGTATAATCGAAACTTCTTACGTAAAACACCATAATTATGATACCATTAAGAGTAGTAGGTACGAAACTTATGATCTCGAGAAATATTGATTTTTCAAAAATCCAATGATGCAGTTTTAGATTTCATAAAAATCGAGCCCGAGACTCCTTTGAGTACTTTTCGCTATTCCTCATTGTTTCGGATTTGGCCATCTACGCCCACTTGGAAAATTCACCTGTATATAGATCGTTGGAAAGTGCTATAAATTACACCTCGACATAACATTACACGACCCGTGCCTAATTGATTTGGAAAACATCCCAAAGTTATTATGACGAACCATTATGGCATGATTTTCTATAAAAATTGCCTGATAAACATACAGGGTAAAACATAACATACCATACTGATGAACACCGATTGATTAAAATTGGACAAAAGCGATCTCGTGGAACTAGAGACTTTGTAGACAGTAGATTTGTAGAGCATTTTATTAAGCACCAGCCAGTCGATTCTATAAAAATCTTACCGTGAAAACTTAGATGAAGTGAGTTTCTTTTTGCTAGGAATTGCCACTATTGACAGCTCACTCCACGCTCACTTCACCTAAGTTGTCACGGTGAGATTTTTACAGAATAGCACCGCTGGTACTTATTGACAGGCCTACACTATCCTCCCACACCTATTAACACTGTAATTTAATAACTGTGGAGTTTCTTGCCGACTCTTCTCCATAAGAAGGAACCGTGCACTTAGCTTCTGACGTTTCATAACTGCCCATGTAAGTTGAGTAATACTCGTAATTTTAGTATTTATCTGTGGAGGCTTGTAAATTAGCAATTAGCAATTTAGTTATATATTATTGTTATTAGTCTGTAAGCCTTCAGAAAAAATAAATAAATAAAGTAAGTTTATCCTGTCCTACCACTGACCTCTATTGTATAATACAGGTCAGTGTATCCTACTAATATTATAAATGTGAATGTTTGTGAAGATGTTTGGATGTTTGTTAATCAATCACGCGCAAACCGTTGAACAGATTTGGATGAAAATTCGCACATAGATAGACCATTTCCTGGATTAACACATAGAATACTTTTTATCCTGATATTCCTGCGGGATCAAAACTTACTCGAGTAAAACCGCGAGGCGCTGCTAGTATGAAATAAAATATTTTGATTTTGATTTTTTTATTTTGAGGGCAATATCTCAAACACAATAAAACACGATTTAGAGCATAGGAATGAAACTAATAAAACTATAAGAAACAATATCTTCTAAAAACGAAAAAACTCGCCAAAATCCATAACTGCTAGAACTCTATTTATCTCACATCATTATATTTTCTCTGCTCCTGTTTCATGTTTACTATTAAATGGATATATTTATATGTATGTGTATATATTTATTTAGTTTAGTATAATATGCTATATGTATGTATTTATTGTATTATGTAAATGCTACACCGCGGACTACCAACAGTATTTGTCTGTCCTTCCCCTTTTTAAATCCATCCTAAGGTTATCTTTAAAAGATCGCTCTTAGCGATAAGACCGCCCATTGTGTCACCCTTTGTACAGTTTCTATATTTATGTCTGTAATTTATATGGTGTACATAATAAAGAGTATTCTATTCTATTCTATTCTATCTCACTTTTCGTAAAACCGTCCACCAGTCTCCGTCTCCATCGTACATATCAATTAGGCGGGGTGCAGACGTTCGCGCCACTATCTACACGGCGATCGCGTTAATTACCGCCAAACGGTAACCGAAGTTATTGCCCCCCGGATACTTGCATCTTAACTAAATTACCTGTCGAATTGTGCTCTTTACGATATCTTGTATTTCAAAGCTACACTTTTGACGTCTATTGTTGTTAAGTAATGGAATATTTGGACTTTATGTTGAGATAATGGAAAATGCTATTTATATTATGTATGTATGATAATTATATAGATAAACCATTTATTAACTGCACACAAAAGACATACCACAACACACAAAGGCACAAATAAAACATAACAAGTTATTGTACAGACGCCAGCACATCAACCTACTACAATCTGTCAGATTTCTGTAATAGATTTTCAACTTTATCGCTAAAGCATATGGTTTAAAGTTGATTGGGAAAATTTGACAGTTTCGGGTAGCTTGATGTGCTGGCGTCTGTACATGAATATATAAAACTGGCCAAGTGCGAGTCGAACTCGCACACGAAAATCGCCGAAAAAAACACTTTTGTTGTATGGGAGCCCCCCTTAAATATTTATTTTATTCTGTTTTAATATTAGTTGTCATAGTGGCAACAGAAATACATCATCTGTGAAAATTTCAACTGTCTAGCTATCACGGTTCATGAGATACAGCCTGGTGACAGACAGACGGACAGTGCAGTCTTAGTAATAGGGTCCCGTTTTTACTCTTTGGGTACGGAACCCTAGAAACAAGGTGTTAACATACAAAAAATAAAAAATTAAAACGTACTTAAAGAAATGAAGTGATAGTTACTATAAAATGTTCTTAAACAATAATTTTATAAATAACGAATGTATATAAAATTATTGCTCCCAGTCCATCAATGATTTTATTCTGTACACCAAGTGAAATAATAGGGTTGGGCTCCGCTGAATTTGATTGTGTCATGACTGATCCAACAATTTTTTTTTTTTTTGCAATCCAGAATTGAAATGACTTTGGTATTTTTGGAATTTAAAACACCACCATCCACATCCTTAAATAAAAAACACATCACGGCACATTAGCTCTATCTTTCATTCTTTTAAAAAAGTCTATCCCACCACTATTTTCGTGTCTAATTACTCGTAGAACAGAGTAGTGAAAAGCATGTAACAGAAACAATTGACATGGGGTAAAGACGGCGGAATCGCGTGTCCGTTACAATCAATCTCATTTGTTGCAATTAGCGAGACTGCGCCTGCAGCCGTGTGACCATGTCCACGTCAAAGTTGAACCGTGAAAGTTTGGAGCGCGTAGGGAGGATCGCGATGTCGATGCGATGTTGTTTTACAATAGTGAGTTCTGGGCTGTTTAGCTTTGTGGGAGGCAATCAACATGAACTCAAACTCAAACTCAAACTCAAAGCATTTATTTCAATTAAACCATTTACAGGCACTGTTGAATTGCCAAGAAGTCGGTCAGTCAGAAAATATGAAGTTAGTTGCCCATTCCAAAGCGTGGGTACCTATGGAGAAGAACGGGCAAGAAACTCCATGGACACTCTTTGAAATTATATTTTTACAAAAAATATTATGTCCTATGTAAGTACTTTGGCAAGCCCTTTTGTAGTTTAACTGCACTGACCTGTATTATTCACTTGTATGATAGAGGTCAGTGCTTAGCTGGTACCGAAACAAGAGACAAAACGCGATTGATAAAAAGTTGCAGCCTATTGGTACCAAGTTTTTTTTTTTGTTAGCCTTTACTTTCCTACTGCTGGACAAAGGCTGGGGAAAAGAGTTTCTATTTTCCCGCGCCACCTTCTCCCATTTCCCGGCCGGCCTCGGCGTATTAAGTTTATGTTCTAAAAAATCTCACCATTTCAAAATTTGTTTCGAAACACAGGCGCCTATTTTTGGATCATGTGATTTAGCCGTGGCCCCACTTTATCAACCAAAAGCGATGCGACTAAAATTTTTTATCTTAACTTACTTCGTCCTTATACATAGACCATACTACTTCTACTACTTTGCCGTAAGTTTTGTTATGAAAAACTGAGAATGTTAAACACCAAAAACACTCTCCTCTTCATCATCATCCACAGCACCTACTGGGTATAGGCGTATCTTTTCTTGCCAATCTCATTCAGGTTTTGCCTGCGATGGCAACAATTTCGTCTGCTCATCTCGCTGTCGGACAACCGAAATCTCGTCTTCCAGTCTCATAACTTAGTCTATGTAAATTTATGGACAAGCAAAGGAAAAAAATACGAAAGAAACATATTGATATACGTTAAGCTAACCCCGTTGTACCGGTGCGACTGCCTCACTCAAAATTTCAAAACTATATCGTTTCTTCATCGTCTCGATATAGAAGCAGGTTAGCTCGCCAGGTCCATGATATCCCATCGCAGCGTGACATTGTGCCCGTGTGATTGGCTGCCCACCGCAGCACGCCGAGTTTTCTGCTAGCGGTTTTCTAATCTGAGCACGAAATTCGTTCGCGTTTTCGACAGTTGCATTGAAATGTTTTATTCTTTATCTATGTGTGTAGTTTGGTTGAAATAGACAGTTTTATTTTACTAAATGAATCTATTTTCGGTACAAATTGGTAGCAAAAATACATGAAGATGAAAAGTGCAGAATAAATTGGAAGTTTGAAAAGAGGTCGCCTACCACCTTATTACACTTTTTTAATGTCAACATCACTTTGTCTTTGTTTTGTCTATAGTTTTTGTCATATGTCAAAAACTGTAAATATTTCAATAACGTCATTTAGGTACCTAATGCAAAATTTAATTCAACTTTATTTTTATTCACTTCCTAAATTTTCGTCAAAGTAAAACTTACTCATTTAAAATTATGGAAGAAAAAAAACAGGAAATGAAATTCTAAACTAATTGCATTTATTTTATGATACTTTCGTGAGAAAATATTTTCAAAAACGTAACGCAAACGCAGTAAGTACCTCGGCAATAGTAATTTATTGAAAATCATTCAGTATGCCATAAACATTGATGTTTAGGGCATATTACAATCATTAACCGCATAGTTCCACTCATTGCTGAATATAGGCTTTCTCCTTCCGTTACCAAATAAATATTTCTGGTTCTGATTCCTCTAATGTGACATGCTTTCCTGGTCTGTGTGAGTCTCATCCATGCTTTGCTTAAGCGAACGTTTTTAAAACCCCGCTTATACCTTGTTCACACTATTGTCAGGTAAGTTTCTGTGGTCTAGAGATTGCCAGACAACTCCTGGTTAACTTTTCCAACGATGACCAAGTAAAAGCTTTTATGAAGAAGAGTATTCATTTCATAGTGATACCTGTCTCGTTACATATCCTATACACATCGGGCAGCCCACAATGTAGTAACAAATGCCGATGTATCGGACATCGATTGCCATATATTGACCACAATGACTGGCATTCGATTTGTACCTCCCGCTGGGAATATGAATGTAATTCACGAATATGTTGTCCGTCCACCATTTTAAATAAACAAGCTTTGTTTACTTCATTTCCTCTAATTTTTTTTTAATAAAGTATTATCATCATTTCCTTAAGTTGCTTTTAGATTCGATGATTCCTATTCTCTGCTTTTGTCAAGAAAACAGATTCCCGCACTGGCAGTGTCTGGAGACGGCACTACTAATAGAATTTGTAGTACCGTAAGTGCTTTGAGCGCAAAAATTCAGGGGTTCTACTCTCAAATTCCGTCAATCGAGATATGGGGCCGGCCGAAAAAAGTAGTGTCACATAAAATTTTTCGGTCGTCAAACACATAACGGGATTAGGGACAACTGTCAATTCGTGTTGTCATTCATTGTATGTGATACGGAGTAGAAAACGCCCGTAACTTCGGCTACACTACGGATTTCGTGCACTGAGTATGAGGACCGAACCGTCTTCAATGCGTCATTTCAGTTTCTATACGTCATTTGTATCATAGTGCGAGTAAAATGGTCTCACAATTTTTTATGAAAACTACTGACAATGCAGCAGCGGCCGTCGACGACGTCAAATAAAGAACCATCTAATATATTTTTCCCTTTCAAGTTAAATGAACATAAAATGAGCGTAGCCGTGAAATCTGTTCACCTTCGGCGAGTAAAGGCTACGCTGCCGAGACCCGACAGGTTTTATATCTTTGATGATGCAGACGGTTCTGATTCGAACGAATCTGGGAAAACTAAATGCGCCAATAACGGCACACAAACCAAGTCTGATCAAAGTAAACAGTATTTTCTATCTAAAAAAGTAGTAAAAGTAGAAGTTTAATTAGTAGTAGTATATTTGAATTAAGGATTTGAGATCATTTTCAAGTTATGGAACAACAAACTGAATGTCATACCGTACAAAGTTCAAATTCCATTGCAGCTAAAAACTCATTAGGACCTTTTTTTACAAATCAACTTAGATTTTATTTCACTAAAGTAGATAACTGATTAAGTAGCCATCGAATGTAAATTATCCGAGATTATGAACACTAATTTAATAGTAGTAAATAGTTAATTCTGCTAAATTCTGTAGAAATTCTCTCTTACGCCTACTCAAAAATGTGCCAAAAATCTACCATGTTTGTAGGGTTTTTGGTTCAGACGCTCTTAGCAGACAATTTTATCATTACAGTTTGATGTTATCGATGCATACTAAACTGTGTAACCAGGATCACATGTCTGCCTAGAGGCCCTATTGTAGTTAATACTACAATGGATGTCAGGCTTTCGGGCTTCTGACTACCCGTAACGAAGTGTCGTTAGCCCGAAGCCTGACTACCAGTATTACCAAGGGTTACGTGTTACCCAGTAACTGGGTTGTGGGGGTCCGATAGGCAGTCGCTCCATGTAATATACTGATAATCAACTGCATCCGGTTAAACCTGAAGCCGACGCCAACATAGTTGGTAAAAGGCTACGCATATGATGATGTAGTTAAATCCTTTAAGATCGTTCTTAAAAAAAATTTTAGGAAAAAAAAACTCTTGATTTTATGTTTCAGGGCTACGCTCACCACACACACTTGAACCATGTATAATTACGCCAAGGAAGAAACTAAAGAGAAAAAAAGGTAAGAACATGTTTTTACGGCAATTTATATCATAATGGTAAGCAATAAGGAGAGGGCTCCCCATTGCTGCCAAGTATTTCAGAGTACCACACATCCCGTTATCTATATTATAGGTCTTATCTTGGTGGCAATCAATTTTGATCCTAACCTAACGGTAATACAGAAAACGTGACCTCTGGCCAATTTAATCCAACATTAGCTTCGCAGCTTCACGACCGTAATGGGCATTTTCATTTTCAAATGAAAATACTATTAAGTAAGAAATAACCAACAAATAATTAATAAATTTGTAGCATAATCAGCTATAATGTTCCCACTGCTGGGAAACAGGTCTTCGGGAGGGAGTGAGCAGTAATCTACCACATGGGCCCAGTGCGGGTTGGTAGATGTCACGTGTCTTCGAGTTTTTGGTTCTAGGACATGCCGATTTCCTCACGATATTTTTCCTTCACCATTTTAAGACCAGTGGTGATGAAATTATTTACACAAAGTAAAGATTCTACCTGGGTTTGAACCCACGACCTACAACTCGTAAGTCGGGGCCGTTACTAATGGAACACCACCGCTTTTAGTAAAGTAATAATACCTTTTAATTTTCAGCGAAACTTATGGATTGGAAAAAATACCACAGACTTAACGTAATATATTCATTTATTGATGATTTAGAAAAAGACTTTCCAGCGATTTGTACTGTCACAGTAATAGGAAAATCTGTGCAAGGAAGAGATATTAAGGTAGAAACCTTCATTAGTAAAAAATGTGATATCTAAAAACAAACTTGGTGGGTAAAAGGTAAATCTAAGCGAGATGACTGTTAACGAAACACCATAATATGTAGCTATCATGGCTGCAATAAATTAAGCAAATAAATAATAAAATGCCGCGCTTTCTTAGGTAGGCTAAAGGTGATAAAAAATCTACTTATGACATTTTACAAAAGATATTTATGTTGTGTGTGTTCGCATATGAAGTAGGAGGGGTGTGAGTGTGAGAGTGGTGTGATATGATGTAATGTGATGTGATGTGAATAGATAATATCGGAATCACTTTTACATGTCATGTTATAAAGAAAAATATAATAAGCTAGATGTAGTTGACATTTCCTATGTGACAACCTTGAGAAGAAATAGCAAAACAAAATCAAGGGTAGTCTCTTTTAAAGTCTAGACATAATATTGGTCAGATCATGTGAGAAGAATGTAGATTAGTGCCTGAAATGGTCTTTAAGGAACCACACAGATTTGAGTGAATGAGTCCAATCAGTGCAAGCATTTTTCAGTTATCGTGTAGCTACTTGCTGAAACAGCCAGAAATCCTGACAGTCATCTGTCCATCAGTAAAAACAATGGACAGCTAAATGACGATGATCACCCTCTTTCAGATGTTAAAGGTATCGAACAGCAATGCAGGCAACGCCGGAGTATGGCTGGATGCTTGCATACACCCCCGGGAATGGATCACTACAGCAGTCGTCACATATATGGCTAATGTACTAGTCAGAAACTTTCACACTCTTTCAACTGCTGTTACGAATAAGGATTGGTAATGAGTCAATATGTCTCACCATGTGTATGTCATCGTCATGAATAGTCATCTTAGAATAGTTATCGCGAAATTGTATGCGTGTTTATCCCGCGGCGTTTTTTTTTCACGCGCTAGGTTTTCAACGCAATGCTTAGCGTTGGGATTTGAAAATCCAACAGTGAGTTTTTTCGTTCGATTTTCAATGCTCAGCTTAACACTGAGAGTTGAAAATCTAGTGCAGATAAAATCTCTGCAGGATATTCTTGCGTCCGTGCGTATATCTCAGATTCTGAAGTGCACTATCAATTTTTACACTGATAACATTATCATACATACATCCCTTTGGTTCCTTTATCCCAATGTGAGAAATCGAGTAGCAACGCATCAAGTAGAACATCCTGCATAAATTTCAATGATCAGGGCATTATTTTCAGGCATATCGTACCAGTTTTAAATCCAGATGGTTATGAATACACGCACACACACGAACGTATGTGGAGGAAAAACCGAGCAACGTACGGAGGAGAATGTGTAGGTGTTGATCTGAACAGAAACTTTAGGTATGGATTTTTTCTTATTATTCATACTTATGCACTATAATATCTCCTGGCGCTGAAGGCTGTTCTCCGCTGAGATTGGTCGCCATGGCCGAAATTCTGGAGGACTTTATCAAGCTTAACGCAACAATGAAATTCATACTAGTGCTATTTAAACTTTTTATGACATAGAGTGGTAAAAAAACAGTCAGACCACTTGATGGCAAGTAATGGGGGATTTACATTAGGTCGTTTTTTGCCGTATTATCACCGCCGCCTAGATACCTGCAAATCTAGACTAATAGTACATTATAGAAAAACCAATTGCCGTGCGTTAGTCTCGCTAAAAGTAAAGTAGCTCAACGGATTGTGATGAAACTTTGGGTAAGTAGTTGTGTTCGCGCCGGACAAGGTTTCTACAAAAATAAATATGAAGAGGCATTGCAACGCATTAGCCATTAGCTAGTACGCAATACAGCGAAAAATGCTTTATTTGCTAAGAGTACAATATAATGTCAAAATCTATTTATTGGTATTTCAGTTATGCATGGGGACAAGGAGAAGAAGGCTCGTCAGACGAACCAAAACATGTTTTCTACAGAGGGCCAGCACCATTTTCCGAACCAGAAACGGTCGCAGTAAGGGTAAGTGCCTTATTTGTTCCCGACGAAATCATTGAAACCATTGAACGTCATGTAAATAAATACCTTCACTTGCAGAATATATTATTTTTATCTAAATAAGCGATGCGCACTGTACATGTGCGGGTGAAGACTAGTAGCGTCAACACATAACACACACGGAAGTGTGTGTCGTCCGAGACAAAGGCGAAGTCGGAAGTCTTCGCCACTGTCTCGGACAGTACCGAGAGCTCCTGCGCTTACACAGACATTCACAGCATGTTTGTATACTTGTTTTTTTAGGATACAATACTTGGATCGATAACGCCTTTCAAGGTGTTCCTGTCCTTTCATAGCTACTACGAGCTGATAATCTTCCCGTGGGGCAACAGGACGGATCCGTGTCCAGACTACATCCGCCTACTGGAAGGTGGCAGTGTCATGGCAAGGGTAACTCCACGTAAGAAACTAGTAGTAGCTACTACAGACCGGACTGAACTAGAAGTATGGTCTGTTCCAAAAGTATCTAATAAAATTGTAAACAAATATATCAGAAAACGTACCGTTTGTGGTGCAACTTATAGTCCGTTCACAGTTATTTTACCTCTGACAGCAGTTGCTGCTGTACAGTAACGGAAACCTTATGATGACGAGAAATGATCACAATGTTTTTGACAGAATTTTCAATGGCAACAACCTAACAGTAACCATATTAGAATGAGAATAACGATAACTATGATACAAAATCAGAGGTAATAACTGTGAACGCACTATAAGTGGCATCATTTGAATACTTAAAATCGAAATTCTAATTTTAAATCACATTAAAGATGTTTTTCATTTAACAATAAATGTTGGAAAAAGTAGTGAGAAAATACAGATGAATGTTTTACAAATTCTCATTAGTGAGTGATTATGTAAGAATTAACCTAAACAGGGTTTGGTACCTATTTCATCAGATATTTTTAGAACAGACATA
The DNA here is from genome assembly GCA_927399505.1 of Luperina testacea. Lineage (NCBI taxonomy): Eukaryota > Metazoa > Arthropoda > Insecta > Lepidoptera > Noctuidae > Luperina > Luperina testacea. The sequence goes on from OV656774.1 coordinate 6,888,806, forward strand.
AGTATAATTAAAATGTTTAATAGTCATGAAAATGGTTGTAGCGAAAAGTCTTCAGATTGAATTACCTTTCAGGCAATACATGAAACAACCGGAAAGACTTATAGGGTCGGGAGCACTAAAGACCTCACTTACTACGCATGCGGTACCAGCATAGACTGGAGTTACTCCATTGCGAATATACCATATTCCTACATGGTAGAGCTAAGGAGTAAAAAGTACAAATTCAAACTTCCAAAAGACCAAATTCTGGACAACTGCACAGAAGCCTGGAACGCTGTTCAGAAATTAATGGATTATGTCGATGAACATTAAGGAAAACCTAGTCTAGAACTGTTATAAAGTGCTGTCTTTAACTCTGATGCAGTCTATTATTATTGAACTGCGACTAATAATGTAAGTGTCTGATTAAAAATCAATATCAAATACGTATTTATCTCGCATTTTAATTTATATAATCCATAAGAACATGATATCAATACTTTTAAAATTATACAGAAAAAACTTCACTACAAAGCTACTGACGGAGCTTTTTGGCATTAACACTACAGTTCATACATGATGATTTATCAGCAAATTTTACGAGAGCTTTGACACCGTTTAATATTTCTTTACAACAGATGAGTATCTCGTCCCTAGGTACTAGGAATTTGTTCTGTTTACTTCTCAGTTCGACAAGATAGGAGAAGGGGATGCGAGCTGTCCCATAACTCCAGTCGATACTGGTACCAGAAGCATAATACATGATATCCTTGAAGTTTCCAACTTTATACATGCGACCACTTGTATCGAAGATGGCCTGGAAGATAAAAGAATTTGTTAATTTAAGATTCCATCCAGGAGAAGATGGCATGATGACGCATACAGACAGGATTGGTCCACACTAGCTCAAGACAGGGAGGATTGAAAAGACGAAAGGGAGGCCTTCGTCCGGGAGTGTAACAACATAGACTAAAAATAAATAGAATAAAATAAGATTCCACCATCACGGACAGAATCGTACAGAATAGAATATCTTTTCGATCTTACTTTAGCCATAGCAGTTCCTCCTTCTAGTAAACTGACATAATCAGGACATGGTTCCGCTGTGTGGCACCAAGGAAAGGCGATAGCTTCACTGAAAGAGTGAAACGTCAGGAAAATCTTGAACGGCGTCCCTGAGTACAGAATAATGTCCTATAAAAGCATTTAAAGCTATTTCTTTAATACTATAGAAGTCGATAAAATGTTTACGATAAAATCATCCTACCTTAATGGCAGTAGTTTCAGGCTCCGAAAACGGTTCTAAACCACGATAATTAATGTGATTTGGATCACTAGATGAATGATCGTTACCACCACGTCCCCAGAAATATCTGGAACACAAATCAAGAAGTGGAATTCATACATCAAAATTTATGAGAACCTTCATAAAACTGATGGAATTTTACCCATAATTTCGATTAAGGTCAACTCCAGTAATGGAATTTCCAAATCGCGCTCTGTTTTTCCGCCACATCCTATCCACTGTGTGAGAATGGTTGTATCCATCTGGGTTTACTACTGGCACAAAATACCTGAAAAGTTTAATTTTCATTTCATCTTTTCTACTTTTTGTTGAAACAAATCTATTATTTTTCTGTTCATTTCCGATTTGGGATGTTATTTACCAATCTTTATTAGTTAAATTTCCACCAATTGTATCGAAGTGTCTGGCTAAGTAGTCAGCTATGTATGTAACCACTGATGTGGTGATCCACTCTCGCGCATGAGTTGCACCGTCTAACCAGATTCCTGTATTTTCTGCATCGCTATTTGAAATTTTTAGCATCTGAAAAGTTAAAAGCTATTGTAAAACAGTGTCTACTATATCGCCTCTTTCTCAATCAGTGTATAATAATTGTATTTTTTTATCACATCTATTCAAAAAGAGCATGTATATTATTCGTAAACAGGGACTAAAATAGCTCTTTATTCCCTAGGTACTAAAAGTAATTTGAATTTGGAATGTGGGTATTATTAGTCAAAGTTCCAATCATCAAAGAGATCAATACGACAAAGTAAAACGCGCGCGAGGCAAATTAAAAAAAAATGTTACGATGCACTTCCATAACTGTTCAAATATAAACATTAGCCTCTAATTATTTCTATGTAGTGCTCCTAATTGTATGTAAATAAATAAACATACTATTCTTACTCATAAGTTGCACTTACTTATTTTTTCATAGAGGGTGATAAAAAGTAAAGTGTCCACCTCGGGAGCAACACTATTTTAAGCTTGAGTGGCGTACTTTGAATCCCTCGTTGCGCACCTTCGCCTAAATAGTTGTTTTGCTCCCTTAGCAAACAATCTACTTTTTCTTGACTTTATTTTGTTTTCTTGGTGTAGTTTATTTTTTGCAAAGCTATTGTATCACTAAATTCTTTATTGTGTTGTATCATATTAAAACGTCATTCATTGCCAGTCCATTTTGCTTAACCTCAACTTGCGATGAGAGCAGTGATGGCCCAGTGGTACCGGCCGCGACATACGGGTTTTAGCTTCGAACCCAGACAGGCGCTTTACTTTATGAAAATTATTTCATCACCACTGCTCTCAAAACGGTGGAAAACATCGTGAGAAAACATGTCTATCATGTTCTAGAACCAAAAATTCGAAGACATGTGACATCTACCGACCCGCACTACCCACTCCCTTTGACCGAGAGGAAGCCTGTTTCCCAGCAGTGGGAACACTAAAGGCTAATTATGCTTAAGCTTTGCAACTTGCGATAGATAAAATAATTATTCTTAGAAAACACGAAGTACATAATTTTACAGAATGTAGGTAACCATGGTCAGTACAGACCTTTATATCTCTCCCTTCTGCAGATTTTCCAATAACAGACACTGTACATGTCGATGGAAATGCAGTTTCTAACTGTGACAGAAAATGGTATATGACGTGTAGTGGATAAAAGTCTTTCCAATCTAGATCACGTTCTGGAAATAAAATAACACTCTCTTATTTATACAAGGTCATAATAGATAAGCTGGCGAAACCCCACAGACGTGATGGATCTTTATGCAAAGACGATAAAACAAAAACAAAGGTTACCCTACACTGACCCATTGTTGAGCAGAGGCCTCCCTTGAAATTATGAGTCTTAAAATAATTTTTGAAGTGAAAACTACTTTAGCATCGTTGTGATTTTAAATTTTATGAAACGAAAAAGCAACAGTAAAAAGAGACATATAAGATTTAACGTGGGAGAAAATCATCAACACAACTCTCTAAGACAACGTAATTCCAAAGAATGATGATTTCATGAAACAGTTAAGGCTTCTACAAACAGGCGCGACACGCGATATAATCGCGCGCGACACAAAGGCACCGCTAGTTGCGCGACTTGCGGTACCTTTGTGTCGCGTGTCGTGTCGCGCCTGTTTGAAGGAGCCTTTATTCTTTGGACTTACGTGGTCTTAGAGAGTTGTGTTGATGACTTTAATGATTATAATTCTGTAAATCCATATTTGTTACGGCCGCGAATCATATATTAATCAACGTACAACTTAATACTGACCAGCAAATTGCAAAAAACCTAAAAAAAATTGAATTTCGTGGGCTACCCTGGCGCTTTCGCCTTAACGTGGGAGAAAATGAGATAAGAAGCATTATACCTACAGTTTTTTTGAAGGTTTCACTTCTACCACGTGTGAATTGCACACATGGTTTTTTATTTATATATTTATTTTTGTCATTAGATGTCGTAACCCACTGCGTCTGTAAAGTTTCGTCAGCTAATTTAATTTGACTTTGTATATTATGAACTACCTAGTTATTGTTTGCCGTTGAACCACAAAGATGAAGTTAGTTATAACAAAACAACACAGATTTTAGAAGGATACTGGGCAAGTCTTTACATGCTGAGATATAAGACCAGCATGTTATTAAGGCGTATCGTTTAGTTAACATTAACATAGAGCCAACACGTGTGACGCTGATTTAATACCCTGAGTAGTCAAGCCCGTGCCATTACCAAAAAATTTACCCTTTTTTTTTCAGGATGGAAAAAAAAAAAAAAAGTTAATATTTTGGTAATGGCACGGGCTTGACTACTTGGGTACTATTCACATATAGTTCGTGCCCACACGAGTGGAAAAGAGTATCTGTCTACCTTGACATTGAGAAAATACAACACACGTACTCAACGGTGATCGTATACGGCCGCCCGAGGCCGGACGGGCGCGGCGGGGGACGCCAGCGTAGCAGCTGGAATCGCTCACTATCACATCGAAAGCGATATTCCTCTCCCGAAAGAGTTTTTCCACTTGCATGACACGCTGACCCTCCACCATCACTTCCATAGAGCTTTGAGTCTCTTTGTTGATAATTATAGCTGGGGAACAGAAAATGTTTACTAAGTAAGCTTAAATATTAAATAACTTTGGTTTGGTTAAAATTTTAAGTATGGTCAAATCAACGATGGATATTTTTGATGTGGTTCTCTATCGTTATCATCATTTCAACCGAAAGACGTCCACTGCATCCAAGCATCGTTATCTTATCATCGCACTCGTGCTTCTCCCGTCTTGCGGATACCTGCGGCCTTCAAAAGGTCATTGGTCCACCTTGTGGAAGGCCTTTCAACGCTATTTCTTCTGAACGCGGTCGCCACTCCAGAACCTTTCGGCCCCATTGGCCATCTGTTCTGCGAGCAATGTGCCCTGAACACTGCCACTTAAGTTTGGTAATTCTTCGGGGTATGTCAGGTGCCCTGGTTTTACAACGGATCTCATCATTTCTGATTCGATCAAGTAGAAAAACTACATATAGTTATATGTATATTATACATATTATAAATTAAAGTCGCCTTTAGAGTCTGTCTGCTGAACCGCGTTGTTCTTCTAAACTACGCAATGCATTTTGATACGGTTTTCACCATCACTTAGAGAATGTATGTAAGGTTTATGCGTATCACACATTAATGTAAAACTTAAACATATGTTTAGTCAAGTCGTAAAAACTGTGCGAAGCAGGTCTGGGTAGGTAGCTTGGGATAAATCTGTACCTACTTACTTTACATTTTCTAACATTTCCTCATTTACGGATTTAGTCCTAATAAACCTACAAACAGTAACAATTATGTCACGTTGTTGTTGTTGTTCTGTGTCCTGTTACAGGTAGGCAAGTAGCTTCCTCATCTACTTTCATATTTCTTGATCAGCAACCACGCATGCAAGTTGAGGTCTAAGAAGATGGGAACCATATTTTTTTCTCCTTCCATAGCCACTTAAAAACGATAACACAAGGCCACTAACCGCCTTTGCCGTCCAAGTTTTTCAGAAAGGTCTTTTGACCTTCTCTCGAGCAATGTACCTCCCATATTTGATATCTAGCGTCCTTTCGTGCCACTTTGAATGACTATGTTGACTATTAAACTTTGATTTTTATCTAAATTATTTTTGAGCTTTAACGAAAATTTTAACACACACTTGACATTTCAAAAATGATTTGACACAAAGAGTATAATAACTATGACACAATATTGACACGAGTACACGACACTACGCAGTCATAGAGAAAGGGACCCTCTTTTTTCCCTGGCATGACCACGGGCATAACCAATTTGCAAATCGGTTACAAATTATAGAGGTATGAGGAACAAGATGTAAAGTTCTTTCTTTGTAGAAACGGGAGGACCCTACGATTGATGTCAGAACATTGTATATACCTATTACTAGCTTCCGCTCGCGGCTTCACCCGCGAGGTATGTCAATAAAAACTATCTTATGTCCTTCCCCGATATGCAATCTATCTCTCTGCCTAATTTTATCGAAATCCGTTCAGTGGTTTAGGCGTGGAATATAACATACAGACAGACAGACAGAGTTACTTTCAGATTTATAATATTAGTATGGATTATGCTAATCTAAGTAACTCTGTTTGCGCGATGTAAGATTTTGCGTGATGTCAGTATGATGCGTAGTTCGCATGAGGATTCTGGGCAAAATTGTTTCCCCAGAACCCTCATAACATAAATGTAGTAGTGGCCCAGTGGCCCTGACTTACAAGTGTTAGGTCGTTGGTTCGAATCCAGACAGGCACTACAGTTTGTGTAATTTATTTCATAAAGGTTTGTCTCTTTCTAGAGAGTGATCAATTTGTGAGGCTTAAAGGGATCGGCACCGTATCAACTCGAGCCGTTCAGTATTCTTTGTATGAAACTCCCTACTGTAACGCACACTAATCAGAATCGTAGCGTAATCGCCTCGCCTCGGGACAAGCTCACGAACCGCGGTACGGTGCGTTACAGCTCGTCGTCCCAGCGCTTACGTCTCTCCGTACCCGAGCTTACGTCTCTTCGTCCAGCCTTGCCCTTCTCACCCCTCCAGCCTGCCTGCTGCACTATCAACCAGCGGTCGGCGAGCCGTAAGCGCGGCGTCGCCTAGCCGTAATCGAGTCGACGTATCCGAGCTTCTGATCCGCTTTGTTTACGTGCTTACGTTAGGTTGACGCCTGTTTCCCCCCCGGTGGGTTCCCGCATTGTCGAGGCGGGGGGGCTCAGTAGCCGTGGTTTTGAGCCCCACGGTGAAGCTAAGAGGAACCCGAGGAGGGGCCGCTCGTCAGGGCTTTTGCTACCAAGCCGACGACGTAGCGGCCAAAAGTAGGTTGCGGTGCCGCTTGAGCGGCATCGCAACTGAGGCGGGCCGCGATGTCGTAACGGGGGCGTCGCGGCTGAGGGTTGAGGGCCGCGGCGGGAGAGGAGTGCCGGTATTACGGTGCGCCGCTCTCCCTACCTTCCGCGGCCTTGACGGGGTCGCCACCGTAAGATGGCGGACGCGGTGGGGCTGCAGGGGAAGAGGAGTGCCGGTATTGCGTTGGCCGCTCTCCCTATCCTCTGCAGCCGAAAATTGGCAGGCGGCGGGGCCAATATTCTGACCCGTCACAGGGGGACCAAGGGTGTCCAGACACGGGGTCGTCTGGCGCCCATGTGCTGGTTTGGTCCCTGGGGTGGTCACGGCGTGCTATGTGTTCTGGTGCGCCGGTGATGGGGAGTACTCCCCAGAGGAGGGTCCGGTAACGGACGGCCGCGGCGGGTTCACGGATGAGTGCTAACGCGTGCCCGTGTTCCCGCCGTAAGCGGCAGAGGAGGACACCGTGGAGTTTTAGTGGGTTAGAGTCCCACATAACTGCACTATCTCCCCGTGGTAGTGTAGTATGCATGAGCATTTCTCCACGTGAAAAAAAAAAAAAAAAAAAAAAAAGGTTGACGCCTGTTTGACGGCGAGGCGAAAGGCGATACGGTGCCGATACCTTTCAGATTTGATACGTGTGCCTTTATGCTCTCAAGCAAAGAACATTGAAAACCGTGATCATGGTCGAGAACCAAAAAAGTCGGCAGCGTGTGACATCCATCTACTGCACTGGACCCGTGTGGTGGAGGATAACGGCCCACTCCCCCTCACATAGAGGAGGCCTGTGTCTAAACAGTGGGAACATTATTAGGTAGATAATGATATGAAAGGAGTATATTTTAAGGTAATCCTACTAATATTAATTTTTTAAATGGTATTAGTGTATAAATAAAATAATGCAATAATTGTTACTGTAACATCAGGCCCAACTTTCTAGGAACTTTCGCCCGTCTCCTTTTGTATATTTGAATGATAAGATGTTTGGATGTTTGTTACTCAATCACGCAAAAACGTCTGTACTGACTTGGATGAGAGTACGATCCCGTGGGATAATTTCGGACATCCACGTGAGCGAAATCGCGTGCAAAATCTAGTACTATAATAGTTATTTTTAACACCCTTGCTCGTAAAGCTGATGTAATTCCACCGGTTTTAAATATGTAAAGAGGGTCATAAAAAACGCGTGTGTTATCAAAGCAAATAGTTAAGTTATAGTCCATACAAATTTCATAACAGCATTATTTGCCATTTCAAATTTGGAACTGATCGCCGCCGCACGACTCCAGCGTGACTCCAGCTAGTGAGCAGCGCGCTGTTGCTATTCAAATTTCGAACTAATCGCCGCGCGGCGCCAGTCAGTAGGCAGCGCTAGCGCGCTGTTAAAATGGCGGGAAAGCAACAGTGTGCATTCACAGATTGAGTTTATTTAAAATTAAAAAAACAGTTTATTCGGTAATTTAAAGATTCCATCCAAAACAAAGCAAATATAAGTGCCAAAATAACTCAGACAATAAATTTGGAGCCACAAACGAAGAAGTTTTGCCCTGAGCCGCGCCCCTCTTCTACTGATGATACTTTTTTATTTACAAACTAATGACGAATTACAATGCTCTTCTGCCGCCTTTCAAGAAGTTTCGTCGTCTCCAACATTTACCCTAACACAAAACAATGACATTATGAATAGTAATAATAATAATAAAAACATAAATAAAAAACCAACTACAACTACGTATCATTTTAACAATTGTAATTTCACTAACTGTTTCAATAATTAAAAATGAACAAAATATAAAATGTTTTTTTTCTGTTTCCTCGCAAAGGTGTTAAAAAACGTCGTACGATATACGTGCGTATGGTTATAACATGCTCGGCTCAATTACGCCCTCGCCTTCGGCTCGGGCTGAAATTCCGCCTCGCATGTTATAACCATCTTTACGCACTAATATCGTAATGTACTATTCCATGATTTTTTTTTTGTTTTTAAGGGTTACCATCCTCATCACAAAGTGTCGGTCCACCTTGTACAATGTTATTGTAGCAAAGAATTGTGGCTCAATGCTCGCACGTTGAGTGGAGCGAGCTGGCTCGATAATTACATGTAATCAGATATTTTCTGTAAGCGCTCCGCTCGCCCTCGTCTCGCCTATGCACTCCCCACTAATGAAACAGAAACCCCTACCATCGGTGTGTGAGGTTAAAATATTCACTTTGATTTCGTGTTGTGAGATTTACTGATTTGATGTTATAATTTCCTTATATCTTCAATGAACTAATAAAGCTCTATGGGCACAGTTTTGTGACGGGGCTTTCCAGACTCCATGACGTTTGGCCTCAGTGTACTTGAGACTGGCAGGCTCTAATACGTGTTTAAGATCCATTAAGAATATTCTCATGTTACAATATATTGTAAAATTATAATAATTTTAGGGACCCACTGTTACAAGCATTTTCTTATTAACACTGCATGTTAAGTTGAGAATGATATACTCAAAAATGGCCACAACCAGCTTTACATTGAAACTGATCAACATAGATTGTAATGCTGTCGTGGACTAGAATACTATGTACTTAGGTACCTACTGAAAGGAACGAAAATACAGAATAACTAATAAACAATCAAGAAGTGGCAGGTATTCAAAAAGCCTGTCAATCCAATCATTAGTCCCAAAAATAGTATATGCAAAAAAGTCCCATAAAAGGGAATCTTCGACTATGTTTCCGTTTCAGCTACTAATGGTTCTAACATTAGTAGCTGCTACCTGCTCATAGCAAGCTGTACCAGCAAACTGGGTTACTTTTGTGCAGTCGGCCAGTCAATCCATTCTGTTTAGTTCCATGAATATAACCTTTGCAATCCCAGCTGCGCACTAAGTAAATAACCAAGTGCTGTGGGACTGATATTTTGAGGTCAATAAAAGCCAAGCTGTGTTGCTATCACAAGCGGATCAAAATTCTCAGCGAATGACAGTTTGGAAAACGATTCAGTGTAGTGCGATTCTGTAACTATCTCACCGTGAAAACTTAGGTGAAGTGAGCGTGGAGTGAGCTGTCAATAGTGTCAATTCCTAGCAAAAACAAACTCACTTCACCTAAGTTTTCACGGTGAGATTTTTACAGAATCGACCGGCTGATGGCTCAACGATGGTCCTATGGACCCAATGGGAAGTTGGCACTAACCTCTATCATACTAGCTTGTATATTACAGGCCAGTGGATGTTGGCCTCAGGCAACAAAGGCCATTTGTTATAGGGGTTATTAGCCTGTACCATACTGGACAAAAAAAATAGCTTGTAATTGAATCAAAATATTCTAATAGCCGATTCTTATAACAGATTTTTTCATGCTATCTTCTTTTCCTTTCCTTTGTCATTTTTGTCGTTTAAGAACGCCTAAAATAACTCTTTAAGTGTAAAATACTTAGGTACCCTATTCTAAGAAGATGATATTGTAATTATTCACTCTTCTGAATAATGAGACAAGTAAATCTATATCTATTTAAATAATAACAAAGTTGAAGAGTTTGTTTGAACGTGCTAATAATTTCTGAAACTGCTTACCAGTCGGATTTGAAAAATTCTTTTTGCATTTGATAGCCCAATTTTTGTGTTATTTTATAGGCTCATTTGCATTGCACTGGCTATATAGGGTCTTTAGGTGATGAGGAGATGAGGAAAAACAAGAAAAGTCAGAAAGAACGCTATGCGAAAGCTAAGTACAGTACCCGGCGATAAATATTGCACATCGAACTTTACCTTTTTTTGTATTTTATACAAAGAATAAAAATAATTATCAAAAGAAGCAAATCATAATTGTTTTAACAGCTCCTAATAGATACCGGACTGTTTGTATTTCGTGCGACAGAGATACGAAGCCGAAATTAGCCGATTGTCTCTTTCCAAAAGTCGATGTGCAATATTTATCGCCGGGTACTGTAATGGCGCGGGCAGCCGATACGATGCAACGGGTGGGTCGGGGGAACAAGAAATATCACGCGGACGGAGTCGCGGGCAGAAGTTAGTTAGTCATAAGAATTATCAATTGGTAAGGCATAGACGTGGCCAGAGATCACACAGGATAGAGAGATTTGCAAGGGGAAACGGGACCTCAACACAACATAGATAGGACATAACATACCTACTATATCTAAGTAAACAAAAAAATACCTTAACTTTATCTACAACGCTACATAACTTGAAGCAATTAAAACAGTGACAAATATTGAGTTAGAAACAATAAGTAGGGACAAGATCTGTCGGTATCCCGCTAACCAGCCGGTGGACCCCAAACTGCGACCCGCCCGACTGTCACCTCGACTCGGTCTTACGCGCGTTTATCTTTTTAATTGTACACCCTCGCCCCCCTTCCTCCCCCCCTCTCAGACTACCTCACACCAGCGCTTGTTACTACCTCTCGTTAGATTTAGCGAATCACTCATACGTCTACTTATTTATTTCTTAAAGAAGATTTAGGTTTGCAGTTTTTTTTAAGGACTTTTTGACGTTAATTTTTTTTTCGTCTTGGTACATAGTGGCCTTAAGAGGCACATTTTTAGGGTTCCATAGTCAAATAGCAAAAACGGAACCTTTATGGATTCGACATGTCTGTCTGTCTGTCCGTCCGTATGTCACAGCTACTTTTTTCCGAAACTATAAGAACTATACTATTGAAACTTGGTAAGTAGATGTATTCTGTGAACCGCATTAAGATTTTCACACAAAAATACAAAAAAAAAACAATAAATTTTGGGCGTTCCCCATACATAGAACTAAAACTTAAAATTATTTTTTCATTAAACCCATACGTATAGGTCTTCAAAAATGATATTGAGGTTTCTAATATGATTTTTTTATGATTTTCTTGCAACTATTACCTATCACTGAGCTATTTCTTTCTGCTGGATACAAAATGAGATTAGAGTAGCTTTAAAACTCTGTTCTACAAAGAAATAATCTTTCAAGTTCATTCCTCACACCGCCGCTAACATTATACAAATCGTTATTGCAGTTCCTCTCCTCATTATTTCTTTCTCATAAAGTCTACTTTACTTTGATTTAGACAAAATAAACAAGGATTAACAATTAGTCGCAAAATGTACGCACCAACGCTTAGTGGGTGTTCAGGGGTGGTAAATCGGTAGACCCTACCACGATGCAAGAGAGATCAGAAGAATTACATCAAATCTTGGTTGTGGACAAATCACCTGTCGTAGAAAATAACTATTGTGGGGAAAATAAACAATCAAGCAAGCTTAGAACAGGATTATCAGCCTATAATGTTCCCATAGCTGAGACACAGGCCTTCTCTCGGTAAGAGGGAATGAGCCGTAATCAACCATGCAGGCCCAGTGCGGGTTAGTAGATGTCACGGTTTGTTCCCGTTTAGTTACACCATGTTTCGTTACACTGTTACTCACTGGGAGAAAATTGTCTTCGAATATTTGGTTCTAGGACATGCCAGTTTCTTCACGATTCACGATGTTTGCCTTCACCTTTTTGAGAGTAGTGGTGATGTAACTAAGTTTGGGCCATTTATCATAAATGATCTAAGGTTATAAGTCTGTGCGTAAACTAAAGCATGTACAGACGCCAGCACATCAACCTACCCGAAACTGTCAAATTTTCCCAATCAACTTTGAACCTTATGCTTTAGAGATAAAGTTCAAAATCTATAAAAGAAATTTGACAGATTGTACTAGCTTGATGTGGTGGTGTCTGTACCTACGATATTTTATTTGTCATAGTATCAGCACCAGGAGGGGCTCGTGGCTAAATGATAACAGCCGGTACGGGTACGGGTTGATGGAAGGCTAAGCTACGCTTACCGTCATTGGTTCGTGGATGGGTGACCATCCTTTACATATCGAGACCGCTCCGTGCTTCAAAAAGCACGTTAAGCCGTTGGACCCGGTCGCGACGACGTCAAAGTCAGACAACCAGTCTTATGAAGAGATATCGTGTTACTCAGTGACTGGATTGTGAAGGTCAAATAGGCTGTCGCTCCATGTAAACTACTACTACCAGTTAGACTGGAAGACGACCCCAACGTAGTTGGGAAAAAGCTAGGCAGATTGATTTAATAATATCTAATAATAAAATAATAATAATCATCATCATCATCATTTATCAGCATGTGCTGATATTATTACATCTAAATATAAACATGAGCGAAGTGCATGAAAAACATCTTCATATTTCACAATCTTGACGAAATGGTCCTTCTGATAATATCTTTATCGTGACTCTGCTTTGTTTTTCATTAGACGCTGCTTACGGGGCACCGTCGTCGCGTCGCTAAGCACTTAACTGCCATCCCTGACTTAGTATTCAATGAGAAAAACGTTTTAACGATCTCTTTGAAATCAGATGAACCTTTTGTTCTTAGGTCTATCGTGACTAGAATGTTGCTTTAGATGTCTGATATCTGTGAAGTGAAATATGGAATAAGGGTAATTACATGCCGAAGATGCCTCGCTATACCGCGCGGTCGCAGTTTAGCTCGGTACCTCGACGTAAACCCCAAAGCAGCCCGCGATGTATCGCAGAGAGATATCCTTCAGCATGTATTAGCGTACCTTGTTTGACATGGAGGTGACATCGAGGTAGCGAGCCAAACCGCGCCTGCGAGGTATCGCAGGGAAGCATCTTCTACTCTACATACGAGTAATATCTGTGTCGCAGCCAACTAGCTTAATTAGTCATTCAGTTAACTGTCTAGCCGTTTAAATAAACGGCACCGTTCAATTAGCGGCCTGAATGATATTCAGCCATTCAACCAAACGGCTAGACAAATGACTTGGATCGCTAACGTTTAACTACTTGTCTAGGCCAGACATTTATATCGGCGATTGATTGATTTTGTTTTTTTTTTTTTTTATTTAGAGCGGCATATGTTTATTGTAGTTTTGGAAAATATAATAATTACAACATGCGTGTTTATTAACATGATCGGCAGTAAAAACTGTGCAGTAAACTAAATAAAAATGGGTCATAATAAATATATAAATGCGTAAGTAAATAAATATTTAGCAGTTAAATGGAGTAACGGAGACGCTTGCGCTAACGCATGTTACAGTGACATGCGTTAGCGCAAGCATCTCCGCATGCGCTAACATGTGAGGTAATGCGTACTGTTTTCGGGATACAAGAGAGTACATCTGTTATTGCATGCGCCACGGGGTTTGATGCATGCGATAGCCAGCGAATTTGAGGCATGCGCAACTCTGCGTCTGAGTATCTAACGCATGCGTCTAATGCAAATTGAAAACGAATGTGGTAACACACGCAAGCGTTTCGGTTTGTTTGTTGTCGCACAAGTGTAGTAAACTGTACAGCAATTTTTAGAATGGTCATGGTGGTATGTTTTTATACTAGAAATATCTAGTGCACAAGTTAGAACATCACCAGAAAAAGAGGCTGTAAAAAAATCAATCTATACTATTTTCTATTCACAATTTTTATAAAATAATATTCTGTCAGTGTGTCACATATGTCACCAATATATCTCACGTCGTTTCTTTTACCATGTTTTTTTTTGCCATAATTACATCACATTAAATTAAAAAACACCCGTAAAAACCACAACACTTTGTTTAATAATGGACCCGACAGAAGATGATTCGCAAAACAAGCCTTGCAGCGCAGCCGAAAATCCATTCGAGTTACTTCTTCGTTGCTTTAGCTGTTAATCATCATGTCAAGATCCGCAAAAAAACCTCACATCTCGCCGAATCGAAGGGATTTCTACCGACAATGTCGCGTACCGTACGTACCTCGCGTCCCGTACGTACCTCGAGCGATAAGGGATTCACATTCTTATGGTCCCCGAAGTCAGAAGTACGACGAATACATCGAGTTATACGAAGACAGTGATGATGACAGTGACGGTACAGCCAGCCATAATAAAAAATATAATCAAGAAAACCTAGCAAAAAGCAGAAATTATGATGTCAAAAAGCTCCAAACTATACATAACAAGATCATTCAAGAATCGAAGACCCCGGGTAAACCCATCCTACACTGTTATAGTACGGAGGAAGCGAGCAGGGATATTGTCAATGACCCGGTTACCGCGAAGAAATCGTCTCCTATAAAGAAGATAAGCTTTGCTTTACCAGGCAAGTGGTTTGATTTTATTAGAAACGTGGATATTAAGACAAAAACTGTAGCCTTTAAGTTAGGACTTAAAGGCTACAGTTTTTGTCTTAAACGTTCGTCGATTCCTCAAGGTTATTGAAAAACAATTAAAGGTAGGTCATTAATTGATTTTCAATAACCCTGAGGAATCGACTGGGAACAAAAATCATCTACAAATAAACTGTTTGACCTTTGTTTTCTTTTTTTAGATGATAAAAATGTTCTGGGCCATGAACGTATGGACTGGAAAGACTACCATCGACTCGAAGTAATATATAAATTCATGGATGATCTTGAAGCAGACTTCCCTTCTATATGTACCACCGCTTCCATTGGACAATCTGTAGAAGGGCGACATCTAAAAGTACGGGGTCAGGAACAGATTATTTATTTAAACTTTGTGCAACATAAAAGAACGAAGGCGGCTTTAATTTTTTTTTGTATTACTTAAATTTTCCTTATAACTTTACTGCCAATAGGTAGCTTAAGGGCTTTAAAGGATCGTTGCATAACTACCGGTCCGCCATTTTGGTTTTTTATCAAAATGGCGGACCGGTAGTTATGCAACGATAGTTTATCAAAATGGTGACCATGCATGAAACCTGTATAAATCGACTAGATGTAAGCAAATTCAAAAAAAAATCTCTAAAAGTCTCGTCTTATTTGTTTGGTCTTATATATTTTCTGTTTGCATTGTGTCAACTATTGATTTATATAGGTTTAATGCAAGGCCACTATTTTGAAAAAAAAAAAAAACAAAATGTTGGACAGGTAAGTATGCCAGGCTCCATACAAAAATCTTCAATCCCCTTTAGCAGAGGAATATTGAATTCCCAATTTATTTGTAAAAACACATATTTATAAGCTTCATAGTCGAAACAGATGCAGCGAATTGAAGACATGGGCCTAATGCCATCTGACTTCCACAACCCAATTTGGCAAGACGGCGAAAGCTCGAAAGTGAGACAACTGGGATGGCTTGACATTGTCTCACTTTCGGGCTTCTAAGAAAGAGATGGTGCTTTATGTGTGAGGCAACAAGGGAAACAGTTTAACGTGCTGTTTAAATTTGTAAAGTGTCAGTCCAGGTTAAGCCCGTGGTGAAGTCTCGCAGTTTTTGATCCTCTCGAACAACTCCGCGTCATAATCTTTGCTCCTATGCTAGATTCTAAAGATTTCGAACAGCAACGCGAGCAACCTAGCAGTTTGGATAGACGCAGGCATACATGCGCGTGAGTGGATCGCGCCCGCTGTCAACACGTACATCGCAAACTTCATCAGCAGGAACTTCGAGAGCCTTCCTGAAAGTGTCACAAATAAGGACTGGTAATATAATTATATTATGTGTATTGTTTTTGCCCATAAAGCAGCGCAACCATAAACAGTCTTCCATGCTGCCACTCCTGAGGATTCCATATAAATACACAAAAATAATCCAACATAGACCTTTGCATCCCACTGGACGAGATCAAGACAATCGAGACTGGCCTTTAAATATGCAATATAATATCAACAAGCCAATCGCAGTCCACTGCTGGACATAGCCCTTTCCCCGGCTGCGCCACAACAGCGTGTCCTCCGCCTGCCACATTCAGTCTGTGCCAGCCACCTTAAGGTCGTCGGGCCGTCTAGCTGGGGGGCGTCCCACACTATGCTTACCGATACGCTGTCGCCACTCCAGGACTCGTCTGTTCCACTGGCCATCGGTCCTTTGACAAACATGGCCAGCCCACTGCCACTTCAGCTTGCTTGCTCTGCAAGCTATGTCGGTTACTCCGTTTCTTTTCCGAATAATTTAACTCCTGATTTTATCCCTCAAAGAAACTCCGAGCATAGCTCGCTCTATAGCACACTGAGCGACCTTGAATTTGTGCACCAGCTCCACTATCAGTGTCCACGTTTCAGCACCGTATGACATAACCGGCAGGACGCATTGGTTAGAACAGTGGTTGGAGGACCTTAATCTTTAAACGTTGTGGGATAAACGACGAGAAGACTAAACTTGACGAAGTTTTCCAAATGCTGTCCTACCTTACTGGATCCTTCTGTCTTTGGCTTATTTCTCAAAGTCGTATCTACTGAGCTGGATAAATTGCTTTACTTGGTAGGTAATTAGACATACTCCTTCACAACTTCGAGACCCTTCGATATGGATTGGACTCTGAAAGACGTATGAATGAGGGTTTTCTGAAATGACGTTCGCTAGGTGGCAGCACTGGCACGTCAGGTCCAGGCATCTGTCAAAGAGCCTATATTTTCTTTAGTCATGACGGAATGATGAACGAATGAATGAATCGAATGATGAACGTCATCATATATTTTGTATTGGGAGACCTCTTGTCACAGTGGTGCCAACTGGTGTCGAAAATTTTCACGAAAACCCTCATTGTACATGACTTTCGTCTTGTCGAGTGCCGAGTCCACCGAGAGGCTTCATTTAGGCTGTGCAACATCCGATCTATCTCGCCCGATATATCTCTCTCTCTCTCGTCTATATCTATCTAGCGTCTCTGCCATTATGACAATACCTATGCAATATAATATTGTTGGTATTTTTTTAATTTCCAGGTACTTTCTTCCAGTAGTCAATCCAGATGGGTACCATTACTCGCATACCACAAATCGCTTGTGGCGTAAAAATCGTGCATGTCACAATGGACAACCTTCCGGAGTGGATCTCAATAGGAACTTCGGGTAAATTAATTGACCTACTGTAATAAATGTATGTACACGTATCCTGAAAGCTGTTCTTTTTTATAAAATATATATTTGAATACAAACAGACAACAAGAAGCCGCACTATTAGGATAAGTTGAGCTCATTACTGCTCAGACTGGTTGTCAGACTTTCGGGCTTCTGACTACCCGTAACGACTGTCAAAGATCCACGAATGACAGCCGGGACCAACGGTTTAACACAAATTGTATATTATATTGCTTTTTGTAGAAAAATAAAGTATTGAATGCCATCATTAACTTTACTTCCATACTTGGTTAAGTCATATCCCTTTATTTACAAATGTTACTTAAAGTTAAGTAATGATTAGCGACTGTTTAACGACACATTTTTAACGTTTAAACGTACCTTAACTTTAAGCAACTTTTATGAATACCTACACCCTAATGTGTTTTTTTAGAGTTGGTTGGGGTGGCAAGGGTTCATCAAATCAACCCAGTAATACCTTCTACAGAGGACCTCATCCATTTTCTGAGCCTGAATCATCTGCTATGAGGGTAAAATATTTTTAATTCTTTACATCAAAATATGTAAGTTCATCAAATGCAGAATAAGGTTCGTGTAATTCGATAAACAAATCTGTTGTAAGTACTGAGTATGCTTCTATAAATGACGTACAAAAATAAAACGTGCTTTTTTTTACATAAATCGAAGGCTTTCGATACTATGCAATAGATAATTTTAGCAAATACCTACAGCATATAGCTACAACGCATAGCAGCAAGCATATATAAAATATGGACTACATTGTAAATCGCTTTAGTACACAGACATATTTACCACTATCATTCACCAAAACACAATCATCATAATACAATGAAAATTAATAGAACAAACGCACAATCTAACTAGCCAACAGAAAGCGTTGGAAAACGCCGACTATTCAATACATTTAGATGGTCCAAATGATCACTGGAGTGGGTTCCCGCGATCATTTGACTGTAATATGCCGCTGATGCCGAATTCGTGTCATCGCCCCTTCATGCAGAGATTAAACTGCAAACAGGGTTTATCCGTAAATCAATTTCACAACGATTTTATACCATTCTGTAACAATAATTTTAAATCGGTTTGCACTTTAAAGCGTTACCTGCAAAGAATGTTTCAGATGACACTAATTTTGTTAACTTTCGAGTATGTAGGTACGAACAGTTCGATAAATAATGCTTTAGTACATAATATAATTTCATGAAGCAATGCAGTTGGTACAAAAATGATCGTATATTCTGAATGGTAAATACTATAGCCAATTTTATATGGATTTTAAGTAGTTTTTTTTTTTACTTGGAATTTTATGCATCTTCTTTCCTTTCTTTGACTTGAATTGTAGATCAAAATAGTCAAACAAAAATCATAATTTCATGTTATAATGACTACTGTAATGTATCTAAGAATTCTAGGACCTTTTCAAAATGGAAACATGGACGTGAGGCCTCAGGCCCTTAATAATAATAAATCATTGTTTTTTCTAATTTCAGGACATGTTGTTAAACTCAGGAATAAAGTTTCAAGTGTATTTAACACTGCACAGCTATGGGCAAATCATAATATTCCCATACTCTTGTACTACAGAAATGGCTCCCGACTATGTTCATCTGCTTGAAGGAGCCACTGCAATGTCAAAGGTAACACAGCACATAAGGCAGTTGTCCCACCACCGACGAGGAAGCGACTAACTATCGGGTATTTTCTCGCACAAGAAACGTACAATAGATACACATTCCGTGTAAACAAAAGAGATGTAAATATTAATAATTGACCGCTGACTATTCACACTGCCGGCGAGGACTCGCTCCACTGGTTTGTCGCTGGGTGACAAGAGCTATCAAAGATAATAGTCGCTCAGCGTTACTCGCTCAACGATGCTCGGTGGCGGTCAGAGCTCATGCCGAGAGACCAACCAGACAAACCCCTGTGGGACTAACCGCCCCTAGAGTTCTACTCGCTTATCGCCGGCGGAAAACTGCCTAACGGCCGCAGTGAAGGTTGTCATGAAAATAATGACAGTGGCAAAGATTTAAATTGTTAGAAACGCCCTACAGCGTCAAAAGATAGTCGTGTTTCTATTTCGTTTTGACACCTCTGACACACAATAACACATTGACTCGACTTGATTGTCATGGAAACGCTATATGGTAATGTTTGACCTCACTCTTCTCAGTGTTCTTCTTCTTCGTGTGGCTGGCACAACTGTATCTATAAATCTTGTTTTCCCAAAACATTGCTACTTACACGGCGTTGTCGGTGGCAGCGCAGAGATCACTTTGACTGCCGCGAACTCTTCTCAGTATTTACACTTTTCCGCGTGACTAAGTACGGTGAGGGCAAATCTAGCGATTTAAATCGTTGGGCGCGGGGTTTGACTTTATGGTGTCAAAAATCCTCTCTGGAAAAATACACTAACTTACTTTCATAATAACGTTTTAGTGACGTCATTCACCGGTAATTTGCGGACAGTATGTGGGCGGTCACCGCTCTTCTAGGCCGTACCTTTAGACATCGTTAAGGCAGTTCCTAAATGACAGCAGGCTTTGTTTTTTTTTTTAAGGATATAAGTTCAATTATTATATACCTATAATTGGAAGAACTTATTCATTGTTTTGCAACAGATTATTTTTTTGTCCAATCCCTTTTTAACAAATATGATTCACAGAGTACACATGAACTTATCGCCATTTTATCGACAACTGGTAACAATTCTAATGTTTGCTACCACCAGGCCATCTATAACACCAACGGCGAGACATATAAGGTGGGCATTTCGAGAGATGTCATGTACGCAGCCGCCGGCACCAGCAACGACTTTGCACATGGTGGTGCCGGTATTCCTTATTGCTACCTCATCGAACTAAGAAGCAAAAAACATAAATTCAAACTACCAAAAGAAGAAATTGAAGACACCGGCAATGAAATCCTTAGCAGTGTCCTAGCGTTGATGGAATTTATTGATACCTATATGTACCCGAATAAAATTGACCAGAAAGTCGATTTACTACTGCATAAGAATGACTCTTTTACGGGGAACTGTTCTTTCGTAAACACAGCCAAATCTCACATGAAGCAATGCGAGTCTTACAATAGACCAAACTATTCTTACTTAAAACAGGGTGATTCTCTAGTGAAAACACAAGGTTCTTACGTTAGATTGACCCACTTCCCAGGGAAAATGGATGATTCTGTCGAAGAATCAATTGATGCTGAGTGGCCAGATTGTATCAACAACAGAGATGAATCTGTGCTAAAGAAAAACAATACTTTGGAAAAGGAAACAAGTATATACAAGAAATGTAACAGAGTTGATAAGGACTCAATTGATCATTTACCCTTAAATTACGATTCATACACCCAGAAACCCGAGTTTTCAAACGACGCAAATGATGCAACCGACTCCTTCGTGAAACAAACCGACTCTCTTACAGACAGAGAAGATTCTTACGAGGCCTGGAACAATTTCTACGATCAGCAAAACTATTTTCACGAGAAGAGACACCATTTATTAGAGACTGGCACTACGTTCGTTACAGCTGACGTTCAATGGTATGTTTTACTTTTTCTTTTATTTTATGCAGATGATTACCAAACTAAATGTCCTGCTTTCATTTTGTATGTAGCTGTGGTAAGTATGTAGATATAGTTGATCATATATTTTACCACCCTAAGATTGAATGTCTCTTGCACTTAATAAAACCACAAGGTCTATTATTGCTTAAAAGACCAATGTGACAGTTTGATGATTACAACCAACCATACTGAAGTTTCAATTTCCTAGGAGCACAGAGCACGGAATTACCTTGATTCAACTTCTAGAAACGGCAATCGTGACACCGACAGTGCGTTGAGCGTGCAACTTATGTCACGGACCGCCTTCATAGCCGTCAGTTTTTATATGACATTGTGTTGTGTCGTAGTGCGAGTAAACGTTGACACTCTTGTTTTGTATGAAAAGAACGACAGTGTTGCCTGTAGTAACGGCCGCCGAGGGTCTCCGTGCTCTGTGACTGGGAGTTTCATCCAAAAGTGGTAAAGCAAATACGATGTCAACTATACCTAGGTACTCGTACTTATTTTACAAATGGGCATGGCGTAAGACCAGCACCCTAATGAGGGTTTTCGTGAAAATTTACGACACCAGTTGGCACCACTTTGACAAGAGGTCTTCCAAAATAAAATGTATGATGACGTTCATCATTCGATTCATTCATTCGTTCATCATTCAGTCATGACTAAAGAAAATATAGGCTCTTTGACAGATGCCTGGACCTGACGTGTCAGTGCTGCCACCTAGCGAACGTCATTTCAGAAAACCCTCATTGCGTAACACAATATAAATCACAATCTGAATCATTTTGAAGGATATTTCTAATCCATTGCTTCATATGTTCGAAAAAAATGTGCGTGTGGATTTAGTGCTCCTTTTTAAGAGTTTATTATATTTTTTACGAAATCAAGGAAGAATTTAGGAAATAATTGTGAAAACTTCATGGTAAAGATAAAATATTGTGAAATCTATGGTGAGAAAATCGTGGTCAACATTTAACTAGTATATTTTGAGACACGAGTTACAGTATTTTCTCAGGTTAGCAGATTGAGGCCTGAGTTCACCAACATTCAAACCAACGGTTAAGTATTTAATCAGTAGGCTTATGTCAAATTTCCTAAGGAAATTTTAAATACAGAACTGATAAAATATTTTATCAGTTGATTAAAATGTTGATGAACACAAGGGTTAGTGTTCTAGTTAATTGACCACGACTTTAACACCATAGATTTCACAAAAAATTTTATCTTCATGAGGTTGCCTCAATTATTTCCTAAATTCTTCCTTGATTTCGTAAAAATATAATAAACTTTTAAAAAGGAGCACTCAATTCACATGCACATTTGAATAAAAAATCAGCTCTACAACGTAAATAACGCAATGAATGTAAAAGAACTGTCAAAATAAAAGGAATTCATACTGCTAGTGTGATACGGAATTAGCCCACTGGTACGACTGAGTGAATACGTAGGACCTGAGACAAGCGCAAGGTAACTTCAACTTCAACTCTTGATTAATGGCTTCTGTGGAACAAACACCACAATTTTGCCAATTTCACGTACTAAAATCCACTAAATGAAAAAATTAAATCTCTCTGACACGTGAGACAGCTCGCTACTGCGGCTGATGTCTCCAAAAAATATGATGATGTCAAGCGCAAGGTAAGAAATTATGTTTTCAAGGCGTTGCACACACTCAGGCATTTTGGATTTGTGTTCATATTTTACTTATTGTATGTATTAAAATTCGTGAATTAAACTTTGACTTATAAACCTCAAAACATTATTACATTGCAAAGAGTTCAAAACCTTCGCAAAGATTCAAAGATAAAACCACTGTCAAAATAGTTTTATGACAACCACTGATGACAACAGGATTCTAGTCTTGACTCAGATTGTCAGTGCGTCATTGCAAATCAAAATTTTCAGTGATGTAGGTGCCTCTAAAAATCAACTCGCCAAATTTCTTTGTGATCCATATACCTTAATACAGCATTAACCATTATTTCTATCGAAAAATAAGGTAACTCAGTCAAAGTGGCTCCCACAGAGCAGAGATCCCAATTATGGGTAATAAGATTCCCTGAAGAAGGTCAAAGACAGTTCGTAAAAACTTTGGACACTCTAGGAGGTGCGTACTAGTCCTCACTGGCGAGGTCCCCACAATCTAAAGAAGATAAGAATTGAAAAATTATTTTAATGAAAATGTCTCGTTGGAATCTAAAACGTAAAACTTTCGAGGAAGATCGAATGAGGGTGGTAACAAATGACGACATCTTGGCCGGAATACTCTTCTTCATAGTACAATTTGTACAAGCGGCAAGCAGTCGTCAGTACCATTTTTTCTTCTTTTCAACTTTATAACTGCACAACTCTTTTGAAACTGATCTAAATATTGTGTTTGCAGCAATCAATATATGGAAAGAGGAACGTAGCACAATGGATATTATGGTCGATGGCTCTAGGTCCGGCCAGGTGGCCGGAATATTGGACGAGAGAGATATTCCATATACCATAGCCATAACAGACATAACCGCATTACTGGAAAAAGAACAGAATACTTCTATCGCAATGAATTCAGTGAAATCTACACGTAAGAATACAAATCAATATTTTTTTTAAACTGGCTTCATTTTTGGATCGACTTGTACTATTTTTTTTTTATGACATATCTGCACTAAAAATATAGTCAGTTCATAAGGTACATCCATCAAACTAAGTTCATTAACAAGAATGGATGGTGGTAACCTACCCAAAAATATCAAGAAGTATTGGTTGTTTTAGCAATCAGCAACACCATGTTGTACGCGTAATTTAAGCTATTGGCACGCATGCTGCTGAGCTCGACAATCAGCGCATTAATGTACAGATGCCAGCACATCAACCTACCCGAAACTGTCAGATTTCCCCAATCAACTTTGAACCTTATGCTTTAGTGATAAAGTTGTAAATCTATTAAAGAAATTTGACAGATTGTAGTAACTTGATGTGCTGGCGTCTGTACAGATTGAAAAGCTTTGGTTAGGTCACCTCCCCTAGCCTCCTCACCCCGCATACCAATCCATATTCTTCCGCGCTAGTCTCATCCCATCTAAAGGTATTTCTCTGACACGAGTACACCTGCATATCAATTCTCTAGGAACATTGGCTGCAGCTAGTTTTCTCCGTAGAATGTCATAATCAAAAAATTGAGAAAAATCTACGAAACACGCACTTAATGTGTGATCTTTTTCGCGAAGTACTTGACAGTCTGTGTGCATGGCTTAGGACTTCGGCCACCAGTTCCAGCAACTGTAAGTACTGCACTCTTATTGCGTAACACACTATCAATCTCAATCTGAATAATTTTGAAGGATATTGCTAATCCATTGCTTTATATGTTTGAAAAATGTATCTGCTCAACAACGTAAATAACGCAATGAATGTTGTTGAACTGTCAAATTGAAACCCATTGCTACTGATAGTGTGTTTACGCAACTACCCCGCGCTGGTGTCATTGTACGCTAGGCAAACTGTCGAGCACTTTAGATGCAACAGTTGCTAGGGAGGTGGGCCCATAATCTTAATATATATAAATTACGATGTTTGTCCGCGATGGACTCCTAAACTAATTAACCGATTTTAATCAAATTTGTACACCGTGTGCAGTTTGATCCAACTTGAAAGATAGGATAGCTCACATCTCCATTTATAATCGCAATATTATTTTATTGCACAAAAACGTTAGCCACAGCAACGCGTGGCCGGGTCAGCTAGTTGAAGTATAGTCTTAATCGTGAGAATAGAGACAATGTCAGTTTCAATGTCATTTCGAGTGGCAGGTAAAACACAGTGAAAAACGTTGCCACCACCCTTTGCAATAATCAAGTCCAGTATGTTCAAGACTCTCAATGCTGACGCCTCCGATCGTCGCCGAGTGACTTTGCTCGCTTCATACCCTTGACACACGACCAACTTGCTTAGTGTTAAATGGTTAAATATTACTGTGAAATTACCCCTCTACTTTCTAACGCAGCATCTAACATCGACCCCACGGGATCCAGTGACGATTTTCCCCAAAAAAGACTCATAAAAATTATAGGTATTCATTTTGAACTCAAATTCAAATTAATTTATTGTTTATCACAGGTGAAATATCAGTTCTTATGATTATTATAAAGGATCGCTGTAACATACCTATAAGGTATACAATATTTAATGCTGGTCCCATATTTACTTAACATTAAAATTATTGTTCGTCCTAAGTCAACGTCCATCATTCGTCATGTATTAATATAGTTGTTCATTCACAAAGTCAGATAAAAGAATTAAGTAGTAGGCATTGATGTCATACTAATTAAATTATTCATTAATTTCATTAAAATTAAAGTACTCATTGATGTCACACAAAATTAAATTACTCATTGAGACATTAGCATAGTTTATCTAATGGTATAGTCACCAGTATAATTGTCATTAAAAAAGTTATTGATTGAATAGTAGGCTTTACTTATCAAGAATTCCTTTAGTGTTTTTTTTTAACTATGTGAGGTTACACTGCTTTTTACATAATTTGGAAGTTTGTTATAAATTTTTACTCCTATCCCAAATATACATATGAAAATATATATATGAAATCTGATACACCTTCAACGCTCACAAACAACGGCCTCTATTGTTAAACTTCTTAGTTCACTTTCAACAACTACGGAGTAATTTTTAACATGATGCGCATGACATCCATTTTGAGGTTTATTTTTTATAAGCGATGCGTCGTCGTACGCGTCATGTGCGTGAACGGGCGCCGTCGGTTAAAACTGGTCATCTCTTAACTGCCAAGGATTAATTTTAATCTTATATTTTGAAATGTTTCTTCATTTGTCTCTTTTTTACATTGTTTTCATATATAGAAGCAACAATAATAATGTACCCAGGATTTTGTAATATCTTGATTTAAAAGAGTGTCCATGGAGTTTCTTGCCCGTTTTTCTCCATAGAGAGCTATGTTTTGGAATAGGCAACTAACTTCAACTTTCTGACTAACTGACAGACTATTTAATTTTTGACAATTCAAAAGTGCCTATACGAGGTTTAATTGAAATAAATGTTTTGAGTTTGAGTTTGAGATGCTTAAAGTTAAGTGACATTTAAACGTCAAAAACACATGGTTAAACAGTCGCTAATAGCTACTTAACTTTAAGCAAATTTTATAAATGAAGGAAGGGGTTTATGATTCGTCATCCACACAGTTATCTTCCAAAACAATACAAATTCCTAACTCATTCCACCATACAGCACCTATTAACTAATGGCCTGCAACAATATTACATTAATTAAAGTGCTATTAACAAATGAAATCGTAATGAGCTCAATATTATCGTACAGTCATATCGTCACAAATAAAATTATGGCTACAATATAACTACTAGCGTAATGAAAGCACGTAATAATCACCTGCCTTTAAAAACGAATCTTCAGTTTAAAAAAGCAGCATTCATTCACCATTACATGTACAATTAGCATCAAAACCTTTAATATTTATGTCGAGTACCAGTGCAGACAACTTAGTACATACTAAAAGAATAACATTCAAGTATTCTTTCCGTATTTCAGCCAGGACCATGGATTGGAACAGCTACCACACATTGGACACGATCTATGCATTTTTGGATAACTTGGAGGCTGAATATCCGTATTTGTGCTCTGTCCAAGTGATTGGGAAATCTGTGGAAGGAAGGGATCTTAAGGTAAATATTTATATTATATTAATATACTGTTACGAGCTGGGGTTCGTGACAATAAAAATTGCCGATATAAATTACCAAAATTTACACTTTAATTAAACAACACTAGTGGGCCTGGGTTCGAATCCCACTTCTGAGATGTGAACCGCACTGGCTCAACACTCAGAAGTAAGGATGTTGAAGTATAAAACACACTTTATAAATTTTACTGAACAGCTTTATTGCAGTATTGATACTATTATAGTTACAACAGTACAGTATAACTCAAACACACTAATTATAAAACACAATTGCACTAAAGTCGCACTTGATGATTGCTTGTGATGTATTCGCTTGTATCGCTTATCCAACAATGAAATTAGCTCCCTTTTTTTTTTAAATGTTTCTCGTAGTTGACCTTGAGAGGTCGACTTAGAGCGATCAGTAGTGCAATTGTGTTTCATAATTAGTGTGAGTTGTTATTAGTGTTGTTGATTAAAGTGTCATTTTTTGGTTATTAAATCGGCAGTTTTTATTGTCACGAACCTCAAGCTCGTAACAATATCAAGGTGGTAATGTCCGCGATAATGATGGCAAATTACGAAGCGCACCTTTTACTAGACGCTCAATGACTACAGCCAGAGTTTTTAACCTGTTTGCCTTTTTTCAGGTGCTAAAAATTTCTAACGGTGAGAAGGCAAACCCTGGAGTATGGTTGGACGGGGCCATTCACCCGCGTGAATGGATCAGCCCAGCCGTGGTCACCTACCTAGCAAACAGGATTGTCAGGTCATTCAACGAAATGCCAGAGAGTGTCACCAATAAAGACTGGTGAGGAATCATCTGTAATTTCTTCATTATAACCTTTTTTACTTAGGAAAGTGACCAATCTGTCATAATAAGGGCCTTTGCCCTCAGGATGATGGGTGGTTATGTTAAACTTTCTTGGGCAACCGTTACTATTTATTCTGCCTGCGCTCAGACCTCACCTGATCTAATAATGTCCTTATACTATTCAATTATGGGGGGTATAAATTAAAGTTTAATTGAACGGCTCCATAATAGACGTTCTTCTTGTAAAATTTCAAGATTCTATCTGCCGTAAAGACAAAAGCTTCTTACGAGTATCACTCGTTTAGTTTTAGTAAAATAAATGAACAAAAATAAGTTTTCTTTTCTAGGTACATTCTGCCAGTGATGAATCCAGATGGGTACGCGTATACTCACACGCACGACAGGATGTGGCGGAAAAACCGAGCGCGCTACGGAGAACTTGTGGGCGTAGACCTTAACAGAAATTTTAGGTAGGTGAAATTGTGTTTAAACTTCTATTTTATTCAAATATACAGTAGGCAAAGAACAATGGTGGCCAAGTAGAAACGGCAGCATCTAACGAGCTGTAGGTCGTATGTTCTTATTTTAAGAATAAATTTTATACTTTTTGCTGTGCCCCACAGGGTCCATAATTGTACCTTAGCTTTAAGCCATTGTAACACCTCTACAACATTATGGAATGCAAAAAAATATATGAATATGAAACGATGAAGGAAAACATCATGAGGAAACCGGCATGTCCTAGAACTCAGCTGTCCACGTTGTGGGAGGCCTCCGAACGCTACGTCGTGTCTTCCGGTTCTGTAGATTATACAGCCCAAATGGGGTCAATATTAGGCTAAAATAAGCTTAGCCTATTTTTCTAGTCAAACTACCCAATTAACAGCTTCTGCAATTCTAATCTAAACAAATGTTTCCTAGTTACGGTTTTGGTGAAAAAGGAGAAGAAGGCTCATCAGATGATCCTGGAAACGTTTTCTACAGAGGACCGAAACCCTTCTCTGAACCAGAGACCGCTGCAGTCAAGGTAAGTTGCACAGTTCATTCAATCGTATAACATAAGGTTTTGGCCAAAGCGTATGCACGATGACCTGACCTGAAAATTGCGTAAATTCAAATTTCGTTTAAAGAATAACTGAAAATGTAACACTTTCTTTATGCCAATAAACATATCATTTTATTATTATTATTACACTTTTCAGCACGCGATATTATTGGCGCCGAACAAGTTCAAGGCATTCCTGTCGTTCCACAGCTACGGCGAGGTCATTATCTTCCCCTGGGGATACACCAGTGATTCCTGTCCCGACTACGTAGATCTACTGGAAGGTGGAACTGCTATGGCCAAGGTAAGAAAACTGGGGAAGATAGACAATAACGTACGCTCCAAGACTTGACATATTTAGGATAATTATTCTTCATTAGAACCACCACACTACCGCACATTGTATTTCTAGATAAAATATGTAGGTATACAATTAAGAAATATATAGAACAAAAACGGTTTTTTTTTCTACATCTACCAATGCTACGCACCCTAGGCAGGTGTGCACTTCTCTTAGCTCAAATTCTAAATTAAAGAAATGTTACAAAAAACTTGATGTACTAAATTTATTCGCTTTCCGCGGTCTCTTTTGAACTTTTAGCAGGTTAGGTAATGGTGTGTGTTAAAGTAAATTTGTTTACAGTACCCGGCGATAAATATTGCACATCGACCTTTGGAAAGAGACAATCGGCTAACTTCGGCTTCGTAGAGCGTTATCTCTGTCGCACGAAATACAAACAGCCCGGTATCTATTAGGAGCTGTTAAAACAATTATGATTTGCTTCTTTTGATAATTATTTTTATTCTTTGCATAAAATCGATAGGATCGAATAGGTCGATGTGCAATATTTATCGCCGGGTACTGTACCTCCCAACTCAATAAATGTGACATTTGTTTTATGTTACCGCTAATATTCATCATCATGATTCGCTGAACTTAGCAATAATTCTTGAAATCCTCTTTGCTCCAGGCTATCTACGACACAAGCGGTCACACGTACAAAGTAGGTAGTACAAAAGACCTCATGTACTACGCCTCAGGTACCAGCATAGACTGGAGCTACGCAGTACCCAACATCCCATATTCCTACATGATCGAACTCCGAAGCAAAAAACACAGGTTCTTACTGCCCAAAGAAGAAATCATTACCACTGCCAATGAAATAGAAAAGGGAGTGTTCAGACTTATGGCCTTTATTGACCAACGATGTACAGGAACCCAGACTTGTGCCTGTCCAAAATAAATCATGACAAAAAGAGAAGAGACAATTTGAGCTCTTCTGACAAGAAGGGACCTAGCTAAATCAGTTTGTATTAGAATTTAAATTATGTGAAGAAGACCTCACCCTTACCAGTGGTATTTACACCAATTAAGTACAGTTTACATTGTATTTCTAAGTTATTGTATAAATATACACTATTTAATGACAATGTTTTTTAATATTTTCTTCCATATACTACTTTCACATAATTAGGTCATCCGAGTAAACACATTTTTTTTTTTTAATTTTCTTCCATAGACTACTTTCACAAAATTAGGTCATCCGAGTAAACACATTTGATGAACAAACGTCTACGAAATGGAAATAGCATAATCAGCTTATAATGTTCTAATTGCTGGGACACTGGCCTCCTCTCGGTGAGAGGGGTGGGCCCTAATCCATCACGCGAGCCTAGTGCGTATTGGCGGATGTCTTTGAATTTTTGGTTCTAGGACATCCCGGTTTCCTGACGATATTTCCTTCACCGTTTTGAGAGCAGTGGTGATAAATTAATTTACACAAAGTAAATCGCCTGTCTGGGTTCGAACCTACAATGCGCGCCACGAAAGATGAGACTTGACCCCGCCTCCCCCGCTCTTTCCGCCGCCCCTATGACGTCCGGACCCGGCCCGCACTCAGACCTCATACCGCTAAAGATACCTAAAATCGTGTACTGCGCATGTCAAATCACGTGGTGTGTCAAGTCTCATCTTTCGTGGCACGCATTGTACAACTCGGTAAGTTGCGACCGTTACCACTGGGCGACCACATTGCTCTACTGCGCCTCCTCTGCTCACGAAAAAAAAAATAGAAATGCTTTTGGCAATTTTACAGCGTGTTGGTGGTCTTTTTGAATTTCAAGCCAGCATGGAGTATCTATAACGTCTAGCAACTTTACTAACACTTAAAACCACTTTGATTATTATTTAGGCATGAATAGGGATTAAACAAAAGTTCAAACCACGTTTGAATAATCTGGACGGGCACAATAAGCCGCAAGGTTCTAACTTTCCAGCCACTCTTTCAAAACAACGAGACTCGACATAAGTCGTGTGATTTACAAAGCTTGTAGCGCATTAAAAATAAATATTTGATGTACAGGAATTAATGAAAAGCTCAGTAGGTAAATACACGGCGATAAAACATTTCATTTCCATACATTGATAATGCCTGAACGCAATGACCTGTGCCAAATAGCTCGCGCTGTGGTCACGGCTATAATGGACACAATCCAAAACTTTTTACTCGTGGAGCTTTATAAAATATTTATTTTTGTGGCTATGGTTTTAATGAATTATAAATAACAGATTTTAGACACATAGGTATGGAGTTCTGGTACGAATTTTGCATGCAGTTCCGTACATTGTAACATGCTAAAATGTTGTGAGTTTGTGACGATGTCGGCTATGTCAGGACACGTCGAATCATATTTTAAAAACCAGATGACGTCGGCGTTTCCTATCTGACTACTCTGAGAAGAAACGCCGAAACAACCTCGGAGGTCACAGTCTCTTTTAAAGTCCACACATAATCTTGGTCAGATCATGTGGAAACCAAGTAGATTGATGTCTGAAATGGTCTTTTGAAGAAAGAACCACAGATTGGGTGGACCTGTGTAGTCAGTGCACGCATTTGTCAGTAGGTAGTCTTGCAGCTCAACTCAAAACTTTATGGTGCTCAACGATTCGACGAATCATAATTATTACATAATACCCACTGCACCATTAATCTACAAATGAAACACCTCCATATAAAAATTTCGATAACTTTATTTACAGATTTTTGCATTATCTTATAATACAGTCAACAATTCATTAAACGTTACGATTTGAAATTCACATTCATTTATCTAACGTAAAAACACCTATCGATCGACATCAACACTATTTGACCGTATCCTTATGACGAGCACAATTTCCTGAAGTGTCTAATGTCTGCGGACGGGAATGTCGAACGTGATTGTATAAAGTTAAAACTGTCCACTACACGTATTATCATAACCTTCTTTTAAGCCTCATTAGGGCTTCCACTCAACAACACTTGAATTTACAACCAAATAAGCATACTGCGTAACGCAACAGGGCTAGCCTCGCAAGAGCTACGGGTTCATGCGGCCGTAATGTCCAAATTACTTGTTGTTTGATACCTTTATGTCAAATACTGGTGAAAGTGACAGATTATCATAATATCCGTTATAAACATGACGGAAATGTTCTTCTAGGAAACAGTAACTTAAGAGATTCATGGCACTAGAAGTCTGTCCAGGTATCTATATCTTTTTGTCCATGGTCCTTGCTGGAGTGGTGAAGTCCAGACACACTTTAGAGCCTTTCAAAGGGCTGTAACTACAGCTTATTGAAGAAGACCATAATGCTCTTTGAACCCCGCTGCACCAACAAAATATAATGTTCTACTCATCCATAATCATACATATCAGTGGACAGTGAGGTTTTCCTGTAATTGTCACGCTAATACGGACGCCACACATCGACCGGCCGTCTATCCGACGTGATCAGCGACTTGCTCCGAGTCCTCATTCCCTGTTCTGACCATTCCGGGGACGCAGCACGTTTCTTTCCAGTCCCTGATGCTGTTGAACTTTCCTCTTCTCTTTCTGGACTTGAATTGTTAGAGTCTTCTTGAAGGGGTGGCGGTCTAAGCCACCAGTCGTACCCTCCGTAGAGTTGGGAGTATAACCACGCTGGTGGCGTTGGAAGTAGGGGAGAATTGAGGAATAATTGAGCTGCTAGTGCACTATGGAACAGGGTTGAAGGTGCTGGTAGTGGCTGCATCGGTTTCCTTGACCTGGTGACTGATGTGAACGCTCCTGGACGTTCGTCTGGCGGTGGGGAGCTGGATGCCGTGACGGAGATGTCGTCATCTTGCGGTGAGCTTGGACGCGAGTTTGCCGGACTCGTCGTGCTGTGCGCGTGCATTGTTATTGGATTGTCTGACGTTATATCTGCAATGAAAAATAGCTCTTTGGTGTAGGGTACAATAAACAGAATGCTTTATAGACTTTGGACTATTCAAATCTATGTAAAGTGTATTTACCAGTCTCATGCGGCGGCGGAGGTACATGTTGAGGTTGCGCATGCGGAGGTAAGACGTGTGGCGTGAAGTGTGCGGGGGTAGGCAGCAACGGAGGTGGGTAATGCCGCGCCAATGCACCCCATTCACCGCCCGGTAGACCAGCCAGCTGGTGAGCTATTCCTGGATAAAAAGAGAGGAAATTCAGACTATTATTGCGTTTATATTATGGCTTATTCAATTGAAGTAGTAAGATCTTATAAGTTTTGCCAGGATCTTTGTTTGTTAACTCCGTTTTCCTATCCAAATTACTTTCTGTTTGCTATCAAACAGAAAGTAATTTGGATATCTGAATTTTTATAGTAATTTGGAGTAATTTGGATTTGAATTTGGATAGTAATTTGGAGTCTTGCCGACTATAATATAAGTACACCGGTTATTTTCGAAAAATCTATCTATACATATAATAAAATTGTAGAAAAGTGGTGTCTGTACAACAGAAATATACCAAAAAAAAGTAGCAGGAGTTGTTATTATATCGATGCCGAATCCGAAATTGTAATTACATTTTTTTTTGTCTGTTTGTCTGTTTGTCTGTGTGTTTGTGCACGCTAATATCAGAAACGGCTTATTCGATCCAGATGCGGTTTTCACTAATATATTGTAGTAAGCTTCACTTAACATTTAGTGTTTATTTCATTTCAATCGGTTCATAAATAAAAAAGTTATGTCAATTTAAAGAATCACGGCGAACATTTGTTAAAGTATTCTATCAGAGTACGTACACGACACGCCTCGCGCCTGTGCGTCCGTGGCTATATAAAGCGCGCTGAGAGCCACGCCGCTGCCCGCCCCACCGACGCTTTTGTTTTTCAGTATGGGAAATCGTCAAATGACCCCTCCCGCTCTGGGTGGAGCGGAAGGGAGTGTCAGACTCTTACTGACTAAAACCCACCCGTGTTCCTTCCTTAGCCCTTTATGTTCCGGGCCAGCGGTAACCCTTTCGGACAATCCCGCTGACCCGGCAGGCTTCGGCCCTCACGGGCCCCTCCGAATGATGATGACATCTCTTTGAGGCGCGCGTGGAACACGTACGCGCCATCCGGCACGGGCCTGGTCCTGATCGGACGGTGAGCTACCCATTACTCACTGCCCGCAGGCCCGCGCCTACGGTGACCGGGAGTTGTCGCGCGGCTCCCGACGCCCGGAGCGTCTCCCGCGGCGGTGGGACGGGAGGCTCTCTCCCTCAGCCGTCTCGCCGCCTCCTTCGCTAGCATGACTGCTTCGCAGAAGGAGGCAACTGCCCCCCACTCCCTCTCGCCCCGGACCATGGCTTGAAACAGGCCCGGACGCGAGAGGTCGCCGCCGCTGCCGATCGCCTCAACGAGGACACGTCGGTGCTTCGCCCAAGCGGGGCACACCTCCACCGTATGCTTCACCGTGTCCTCTGGGCGATCCTGGCAATGGTGACACCCGGGCGTTTCCTCCCGCCTGATTATGTGCAGGAACCTCCCAAAACTTCCGTGTCCGGTGAGGACCTGCGTCAGGCCGTAGGTGAGGGCGCCATGAAGCCTCTCTAGCCACTCCTCAAAGAGGGGTCTTACCGCCGCTATCGTGGCGTGCCCTCCCCACCGACCCTTGCTCGATGTAGTGCCAGCCCGCGCCGCAGCTGAGCCTGTAGATTTAAATTCCCGACTGTGACCTCTGAGTTTGTTTCGGCCTTTCTTCTCAGAGTAGTCAATTAGGAAAAGCCGACCCCATCGTTCTTAAATAATCAAAAATCGATCCAGCCTATCTCAACTTGCTGCCCTCTCCCCAGCGATGCCCTAAGCCGAGGTTCGTACCCCACAGGGGGTGCCCTTAGCGTGTAGTCACTTAGTATACTTAGTTAATTTAAGCCCCTGGCTGGAGGCTTTGAGTTCTCTCGAGGCAGCCACAGGATAGTCCGGTTAAGTAGTCACGACCTCTCAAGGTCAACTACGAGATGCCATAGTTAAAAAAAAAAAACACGCCGCTGCCATAAGGATTCAGTTATTCGTAGCGAACGCACGTATAACGACCAAGCAGCAACAATAAACGCTGAAATTTTGAGCTATTTTCCGGGGGATTATGTTGAGTATATCTCCATTAACAGAGTCATGGAAGAATTTCTCGGATTCTTCTCATTCCAAACAATTTTCCATTTAGTTTAAACGAGTCCAGTTTCCAGACAGCCTATGTTTTGCGATGACAATTAATAAAGCCCAAGGTCAGACGCTGAAAGTTGTGGGTGTTGATCTAAGTATCAGCTGTTTCTCGCACGGTCAGTTGTATGTGGCTCTATCACGGGTTAGCAATCCTAGGAGCCTGTATGCTTTCATGCCCGATGGCCATACGTCAAATATCGTATACGGAGAAGCATTACTGTAAAGTAATTTTTTAGCTACCCGAACGACGGTATATGTAATTCAAATAATATGCTGCCCGAAAAGTCACTATTACACGCGGACGAAGTCGCGGGCACAGCTAGTCATAAATAAAATAAAAACATTTGCAGCCGAACAAGTTCAAAGTAACCTTTGTAAAAATCTTAACGTCAAACAGAGCCTTACCACCTAGTTTCCACCCTACAACTGCTCAAAATTCAATCAACAAAACAATGGCGTTAAGAGTTATCGCGTGAAACGCTCCACTAACGCTAACGCGCTGCTTAACGCACTCATCAGAATATTTAAATAATGAGTGGGACTCCCCCCTCGCGGCTTGTACACTTCGCGCCTTATCTCCATAGACACTCCTCAATTGTTGCAGAGTTTGATTGTTCATATAGTGGAATCTGAGCTTAAAGTTTATAGGATGGAGTGATTATAATTTTATCAGAGTATATCCATTTCTTTTAAGATAATATGTACATGTATATAAAACAAAATAAGGGCCATCAATCAATAAATCATAGGGCATCAAAAAAATGGTCCGCATCGCTGTCTGCGGGAAAAGTGCCCAGAAGGCTAGCAGCAGTGTCTTTATTTGTTTTAAATTTTAAATTTCTGATTCTAGTAAGAGACGTCTTCATTTTAAAATTTAAAATGAAGACGTCTCTTACTAGAATCAGCGATTCCAAAAGTGTGTGTGTCTTCATTTGTTTGAAGATGAAGACTGCGTGTCTTCGTTATTATCTAAAGCTAATGTTGCCAAGACTACATTCGTCAGTGAGCATTTTACTCCCCGAAACTAAATAAAGGTTCTACATTTTGATCTTTACTTTCAACATACAATCCCCTGTTTTAAAAACAATAACATGTAAATAAAACAAATAACCTATTATCACAACAATCACAATCATACAAATAGGAAATGTGTTTTGGCGTCATAATTTTCAGTTGACATTTTTAAGCGCATAAATTAACAAAGTTTGCCGGCGCCGCGACCCCGTATATTCGGCTTAACCCTTTAGCACCCACCTTGGGTAATTCCCACCCCGAGCCAACCCAACCCTTTCAGCAATAGAATAAATTACAGGCCGTTTTATGTCGCAGATACCGACGGCACGAAAATGTAAAACACATTATTTTGAATCCGACCGCTTAGCCTTTATAGGTGTAGTGCTTTATGAGTTCGTTGCAATTAGACAAGAGCTGCTTTTTAGGATTAAGCCGGGCTTAATGTTGCCTCCGAGCGCCTCACGGCTTTTACTATAATGATTTGAGATATCGAATCGCCGACGACGGGTTAAATATACCATTATCTACCTACTGAATACTTCGTAAAGTTTGAAACTGATTGAAACATGATTTTTATTGTTTTATTCAGATTATTTTAATGATCATTTTAATAATTACTCATCGGTACTCCAGTGTATGCCGGTTTACTGACGATGTCAATGGTCACTGTTGACGTCGTGACGTCGTGGTGGCATGTCTTAAAAACAAAAAATTGTGACATCTACCAACCCGCACTGGACCCGCGTGGATTACAGCCCACACCCTATCGAAGAGAAGCCTGAGTCCCAGCAGTGGAAACATTATAGGCTATGTCATCATATCATAATTATCTGCCTAGTTTTCAACAATGTTGGAGTCGGCTTCCAGTCTAACCGGATGCAGCTGAGAACCAGTATTTTACATGGAGCGACTGCCTGTCTGACCTCCATAACCCAGTTACTGGGTAATACAAAACCCCTTGGTAAGACTGGTTGTCAGCAGACTTTCGGGCGTCTGACGATCCGTAACGATTGTCAAAGATCCACGAATGACAACCCGGACCTGCAACGGCTTAACGTGCTTTCCGAGGCACGGAGCGGTCTTGGTTTGTGAAGATGGTCACCCATCCACGGACCAACCGCGGCAAGCGTAGCTTAACCTCATCGATTGACCCGTGTGACTATTATTACGTAGCGACAAGCCCCTCCATTATAAGCTATGTATGCTATGCTTATGCTAAGTGACCATTGAATATCTTATAATAAATAAACCCAATTAAACCCTTAAGTGCAGGGTCCATCGAGTATTTAATAAGCGCAGTTACTGGGCGTTATGCGAGCAGCTCGGTGCTCGGTATTCAAAGCTTTCTTCCAGCTAAGACGGATGCTCTTAGCTCAGACAATATCCGCATTGCTCTGAGCAAAAAATAACACTGAAGCTCAAGATTACTCGCTGGCTCACGAACCCGGATTATTGTTCATGGATTCGAGAAGAAAACTTGTGGAATAGATAGGCTACTTGTGACTGGTAAAACTTAATCTTAAAAATGGTAATTGTATATGGTAATTATTATTAATGCTTAATTTCTCATTTTTTTTACCAGTGCAGCCTAACCCCATTATAATTTTCCTGCTTTACTGCATTTAACGTGGCAATTCTGCCAGTCTTCTGGTCATGTTTCCGGATGACAGCGATGCAAGTACTTCAACACCTAAGTGGCCAAAAAACAAAAGGATTTTTTGTATTAATTTGTACTTATATTTATTTACTGCATTATTATTATAATAAAGTAAAAACAAAAAAGGTTTTCAAAGCTATGAAAATACACTTGAAGATATAGGAAAAAAGGCTCTACTGAATGTGAACGTCAATAACTTGCTTCTGAAACATACCTATAACGCATTTGGTTCACGACATGAAAAATGGCGAGGCATTGTTTCATTATGTATTCTCTGATAAAAGATTCAAAAGAAAGGGCAGCACTAGACGATTTGCATTCGTTAAAAAATGTTGGAATTCTTTGTTGTGTGCACGATGCGTAATCGCTGTATACCACGATTTAGCAGTATTGACCCTTGAAGACAATCATTTCGATATTGTGTTGTTGTTGTAAAGTACAGATAAATTGTTTTGCAGTCGACACTGTTTGACGGCGGAGTGCTCGACATCTTAGTTTTCATAGAGCTATCGTCAGACTTAAGACGGATTAGAGACAGACTAGGTCTGCGCACGGTTTTAGTGGCTACAAGAAAACTTTAAGAAATAAAGGTTTTATAAGAATAATGAAAAGTTTTGCTTTAACAACTTCAAAACGAATCTAGACAGTCTAGGTTTATAATATTTGCTTTATAGAAACTAATTATTCTAGGTTAAGTGGGTACATTAAAGGTAACTGAATTAAGTCTGGGACTCTGGGTACTAATGGATTGAAAGAGAAATTGTACTTAAAATAAATTTATTTTCAATTAGTGAAAAACTTTTACCATGCAAACTCTCATGAAACATGCATAAAAACAAAATAAAGCATCAAAACTGCCGGCGCGCGGTAGTAGTGGATTGGCCGCATTCGAAGACGTGCCAGTCCGCTACGTTGCCTCGGACGAAGGGGTTTTTTCTTCGACTTTGAAAAATCGCACCGCGCCGCGAGAGGGTTGAACCCAAACATTTTAATGCCATTTGGTAGATTGCGTCTTGCATTTTTCCTGCCTCTGATACTACAGCGCTAATCCGCGAAGACGACCGGGATTACACGGATAAAAGTATTTACGTTTTTAGTGTGATTTCAATGTGCCGGGATTAGGAGGGAATTTTTTAACGACTCTCTGAGACCCTCGGTGATTAGAGAAAGGGTTGGGAGCACTTTCCAGTAATTATTTTACATTTCTTCGAACATCATTTATAGTACACTTAGTTGAGCGAGTTCCCTTTTTCTTTTGTGTTGGAACGACTTCGATTCAAATGACTTTTTCATTGAGGACAAGCCTTTGTAAGCTTATGGCATAACGTAGATTATCTCCTCTATTTATCTTTATGAGCCACTTATATTGATAACTTTGTGAGATTACTGTGTGATGCAGGAGGAGAGGAGTGTTGATATTTAATTATTTCTCTCTGAAACTAACAACTTAAATTAATTTTCGCGTACGTTTCTCTTGTCACGTGTCAGCCTCGAGTTTCACTGTTTTGATTGTCGGCAACTCGGGAGTGGAAACTAAAACATACTTGTTAAGACTTCTCACTTGAAAATGCCTTATCTATAGTAAAAGTTCGCAGTGCTGCACACAAACAAATAACAACTTTATTTCGATGACAATTAAGTTGATTTCAGAGCGACTAGCACTATAAAAGTTATAAAAATGTTTGAAGTTGTAGCGTAAACTGAACTTTATTGTGTAGGAATTAAAGTTTACATTAATTCATATTTGTTTACATTTTTGGCAAATAAATCGCGAACGCAGATTATCTAGACTTTTTCTGTTCTGGGTGTTCTTTGTTCTATTATAACATACCTACTTACACATAGACTCACGCCGAAACTACAGAACGTAACTTGCTACGATCTTTACATAGATACTCGTTTTGCTTTTGCTACGTTTGATTTTTTAACTAGAGGTAAAGGAGGGAGGGAGGGGAGGATTCTAAGACAAAACTATACCTAACTTTCATTGATATCACCCCTTATTTTGGTCACACACCTACGTACAAAGTACGGAACCCTTGGTGCGCGAGTCCGACTCGCACTTGACCGGTTTTCAATCACCAGATAACTTTTATCTGAAGAATGAAAATGGCGGTTTGACATCCTAACTAATATTGTTTGTTTGATACGCTTTCACGCCAAAACGGCTGAACGGATTTGAATAAAGTTTAGCACATGGGTAGACCATAAACTGGAGAAGGACATAGGCTATTTTCCATCCTGGATCGCAGACGAAGTCTTGGGCAACAGCTAGTAATTTCTAAACAAGCGTGCCCATTCAGGAATAAAAAAAAATTAAAAATAAATAAAAACTGTCACACTGTCATATTTATTTCTCATAAAAAACAACTTATCTGATAATTGAAAAATAAACCCTTATAGAAGGAAAATATTTATATGTTTGTAAAAATTTGAAGGATTAGTCCTTGGACCACTAGATTAGTAACCACTAATCTATACATTAGCTATACAGTCATGTTTTAAGTTATGAAAATTATTTAACAGCTGAAATAAATGAGAAATTATGAGAATAATCTCTTTTTTTTTCTCTTTTTTTTTTTAAAAAAAAAATATGAATTGTGTTAGATTATTGCTCTTGTACCATTTCTTCACAATCTAACCAACTGCTAATACCGGAGGAGGAATGCACTGCACAAAGAATTACAAGTAATACAGTAGTAAATTAGGTACGATCTGGTACAATACAGTCACGAGCATAAGTATGTATACACTTAGCTTTATTCAAAGACTATTTTCTCCTTTAGTTTTGAATGAAATTTTATGTTATTACGAACAAAGTATTGTCGAACCTATAGGTTTGTGTGAAGGTGTCGTATTTCAACGTTGCATTCGTTATTTCGCGAAAAAATCGCAATTGAAAGTTGCCAAGTGTTGACATATTAGTGCACGTGACTGTACATAACCTTGTCTTGAACCAGCTTGCTCCGCATCGTAACTTATGACACCATAAGCTTCTAGTTAGTGCTAAGGGCTGACGTCACAAGCCGGAGTTAGCAAGATGGATGCCCTCCGTACATCATAAGGTTAATAAGAGGGCTCGTGAACTAACGACGACGCTTTGTCAACGCGCCTTAACCCGCCGCCGCCATCTTGGAAGCCATGTTGGATTTCAATCTGCTTAGCGTTTAATGAATTTGCGTCTATTGATTTTGTTTAACCCCTTTTTGTTTTGCTTAATTAACCTTTCGGTGTAGGAAAGTAGCTGTGACAAGGGAGTTAACGGTTAAAGGTTGCGATCTGAAAGATACGATTAATTAACTATTCTTCTGTAACTTTGACCCTTGTTTTGTCTGTTTAGTTTTGTATAGGTAACTCTCATAACTTTCAACAACACGGCAAACAACTCTATAAACAATTAAATACATTTCCACCAATCACCCTAAAAAGATTCATCGTGAATTTATAACAACCACGCCACCGTAAATGTTGAGTAACACGTCACGTCAATAAAAATGACGTCACATTTGGAGTTAATCGTGCGGGAGTCGTCATCATACGAATCCATTTGAAACCGTTTAAAATGTACAGTGAAAGCGCGAATCACGTCATACAAAAGGCTGTATAAGGTGGGTGGGACATTTAAAATTTACAAATGCGTAATTATGCACCCGCATTGTCGCGAGCACTGAAGGGTTATGTGGCCCCCGTTTCTTCCCCCCCGGCCCCCACAATCCCGGGCTTCCGGGCCTAATGCTATATTTAATTTTCTCTAAGACTCCCTCATTAATAATGCGAAGCCTGCGACTTTAAGTGGCGCTCACACGGCGACGTGAGATACACAGATGTACGGAAATAGATTGCGACTGGATGTCTGGACCAATTAGAAATGTCAACTTGTATGCTGGTTTTGCCTTTTAGGCTGTGACTGCCATTTTTGGGCTCGGATTAGTCGAAAATACTAGTATATCTTTGAATGTTACTTTATGTGACTAACACCAATTTTTAAAAACATATTACTGCCTAGGTGACGATCAGTGATGGCCTAGTGGTTATAAATAATTGCCGCGACTTACGAGTTATAAGTGGTGTCGGTTCAAACCCAAGCGAGCACTTTGTGTAATTTAAATTATTTCATCAGCACTGCTCCCAAAACGGTGAAGGAAACATCGTGAGGAAACTTATATCCTATAGAACCAACAATTAGAAGACATATTGTGACATCTAATCCGAAATGGGCCCGCGTGGTGGATTATAGCCCACTTTCTCACACAGATCAGAGGGAACAGCATAGGCTGATTATGATTGTGATACGCTGCGTGATATAATTCAAAATCCAGTAGGTACAGTACCCGGCGATAAATATTGCACATCGACCTTTGGAAAGAGACAATCGGCTAATTTCGGCTTCGTAGAGCGTTATCTCTGTCGCACGAAATACAAACAGTCCAGTATCTATTAGGAGCTGTTAAAACAATTATGATTAGCTTCTTTTGATAATTATTTTTATTCTTTGTGTAAAATCGATAGGATCGAATAGGTCGATGTGCAATATTTATCGCCGGGTACTGTACTATTCATTGCCTCATAGCCCATCTCCAGCCTAGTTATCTCTTCTTTCTTTTCCTGTCTCGCAATAATCACTATGTACCACATAACTTTTAAAATGTCGCAACACTCATAAAGGCTCGTACACACAGGCGCGACGCGACACGCGACACAAAGGCACCGCTCGTCGCGCGACTTGCGGTGCCTTTGTGTCGCGTGTCGCGTCGCGCCTGTGTGTACGAGCCTTAACTTTTAAAATGTCGCAACACTGACTCCCAAGATACAGGCAAATGCCTAGTTTGGGGGTCACAGTCTACTCTATTGCTGTACAAATTGTGACTAATAAAATAATTTGAATTTGAATCATTACCTGCCTAGCCTTTTCCCAACTATATTGGGGTCGGCTTCCAGTCTAACTGGATGCAGCTGAATACCAGTACTTTACATGGAGCGACTGCCCAATTGTCTCATCCATACTTTAATATTCGTGTAACAAATTCGCGTGTATATGAGGAACGCGCGAACGTGAGTGAAGATAATTTATCATGATTTCACAAGGGTTATTGGTGCCGGTAAGAGGGCAGTGGAGACTTGCCTTCAGAACAGCCGCGAAGCGAGGAATTTACATTTATTGAAGTGCTTGCTAAATTGTTTCTAAAGAGAAACAAAGAGACGCCCAGGTGGAAGATGACGGCATTGACGTAAACTTGTGATGTGCGTAAGTTTGGGTTAATGAGATACTGGAGAGACTAGTTGCTGTTCAATGTAAAGTTTACAGATTATAGGATAGGGATCTACAGTGAAATCAATAAATATTTCAGAAGTTTTAGGAGACTATAATCCTAATTAATATTATAAATGCGAAAGTAAGTTTGTTTGTTTCCTTACATTTTCACGCCTAAACCACTGAACCGACCATCCTCAAATTTTGCATATACATTGTCAGGTGTACAGAAACGGACATAGGGTACCTTTCATCCCTAAAAAAAGTGCTGTTTCTGAGGAAAACAACAATAACATTATTAT
Source organism: Luperina testacea (assembly GCA_927399505.1). NCBI lineage: Eukaryota > Metazoa > Arthropoda > Insecta > Lepidoptera > Noctuidae > Luperina > Luperina testacea. The sequence continues at coordinate 6,932,148 of OV656774.1, forward strand.
GATAACAGATGGCGCCACGTGTCTTTCGAATCAAAAACAGGAGAACTTCTTTCGGGTCAGTTAGAAACACAATATGAAGTGCTTGCTGTTATTTATGTATTTATAAATACTATATATGTACTTTATTGTACAACACTAAATACACAAAAAAATACATCAAACACTACAAAATATACAATGGACAGCCTTATCGCTTTCTGCGATCTTTTCCAGGCAACCTTGGAATGGACAGTGATTTTTCTGGACATAAAATGGCGCTGTTATGTACCTATGAGTATACATAAGACACTAATCGACCGTGATCGTAAGCTAGACGAGCATCTATCTTAGTATCTTAATTATCTTATCGTCTAGCTTACGTGCCTAAAATACTGGTTATTTCATGTTTAGTTATCTAGATACCTACTGCCAAAATCTAGACACCCCAACTTTAAAACGAACTCGATCCAATACACAACTTCACGATCACGAATCAACCAACCCAACCTCATTATAGATCCGATATAAAATCCTAAGTAAATTAGCATACATTAATTCCGGTGTCTTGGCACGCTTGGTGTCGCCGACTGTACCTACGTGCTGTGTAATTGAGTTACAGCCCTTTGACACCCGACGTAACGAGGTTTGCGACGACACTTGCGTACTATGAGAGAACGACAAGCGCGTACTACGAGAGCGTAGTACGCGAGTGATAAAGGTAGCTTGAGAGGTAACGTAAGGTAGCCGGTAATCTTTTGTTGTGGTGTTGAGAGGCGGGAATCAAAGGATATACGTAAGGACAATAGTTGATTTAGGGTAGGTATATGTAGGAAAGAAAGATACACCTGACATAAAAAAGCTGCAAAAACTGCAGTTGCAAATTATTCTAATTGCCTATTCACATTTTAACTGGTTCTAAGTGCTTAGAAAAACATACAAAAATAAATCTGCAAAAATATATTAGGAATCTTTTTATTTCGGCGCTTTTTAATAATGCGGCACACAATTACATTCGTGTTTATTAGGTGCAAGTGAAGGGAGCCGGCGCCTAGCGACGCGACACCCTGCCGAGTGGGCGTCGCGACGCGTCGCACCATGTTGGGGAAATCTTATTCACCTGCCATATTTCTTACGGAAGGAAGATATTTTCGGCTACGCTGTTTTCAATTTTGAGACATTTTTGGGGTGAGTTTACAAGTTTTATCCTGCAGTTGAAAATCAATTTTAAGTTGCCAATCCACGGTATGCTTGACCCGCGCCGTCGTCATTTTTGTACATTTTAGCTGTTATTTACTACCTACCTCACAATGTCTTATAAACAACTATAGCAGCGCCCCGCGGTTACGCCCGCGTAAGTTTAGATCCCGTGGGAATATCGGGATAAAAACTATCCTATGTCTTTTCCCGGAACTCAAACTATCTCATACCAAATTTCATCTAAATCGGTTCAGCGGTTTAAGCGTGAAGAGGTAACAGACAGACACACTTTCGCATTTATAATATTAGTATGGATGTGTTAAGTGTATAATGATATAATAGAACATTTATTTTCATACTCTCTTAGCCAAGTATTTACACTAGGTAGGTACTAAATGATTATTATAATGGATTTCTTAAAAGTGTGTCAACATCCGGACAGACCTATTGAGGTTTTTGTGATGTTTCTGTTTATATTTTGTCTTGTTTCTTAATTAATAAACAATAAAAATTAAAAATACATATTTCCATTTTTTTTACTGAAACAAGCAGAGCTAAATACATAGTACAAATTAAGTGACTAAACTACTCTCTTAATACTATTACGCCTTTAGAGAAAAGTAAGTGCCTGCCTACTTATTCCAGAAGAAGTCTAAAAAAAACTTTGATTTTATCCAAATTAGTTATATTAAAGACTTGAAATCATCAATCATGTCACAGTCAAAAGTCAAAGTATTTATTTCAAATAGGCATAAAAGGTACTTACTTGATCGTCAAAATTTACAATAAAATAGCATTGATTCTAGTCGCCCCTACCAAAAGGTAGTTTCGTAAGGGTAAAAATGGGCAAGAAACTCCACCGTTACTCTTTTAAAATGTTATACAATATTTTGATAAGATCGGAACGTAGACAACCTTCGAAAAATAGGACCATTTTTGTTAATGCTAACCTTCTCACACCTCCATAAAATAACCTCTCAAAACGTCACTAACAAACTTAAGAAACTTTATAATTGTTAATGTTTCTAGAATATTAAAACACAGTTCGTGTACTCGTAGGTGTCAAACTGAGGCCCCTCAAATTGATAATTAATTGTCACGCAAAACTTCTGGACCGAATTAAATCCCCTTTTGAGGCGCAGACGAGGAGTGACAACGGTCCCGGCTGACAATTTAATATCTTTCGGATAGAAACATCGTGCCAAGTGGGGACAGGGGATAGGTCAGAAACTCAGAACTCAAGTTTGAGGAACGTCATAATGGACAGCTATAAGCAGGCGTAACCGCCTTCAAAAAAGGAGGAGGTTCTCAATTTGGATTTTCTTTTTTTTTTAAGGGGATTACAGGACCTAAACGCAAAATACGCAAATTTTAAAAGCAATAAAAGTATATGATCGACTACAATAAGTGAACAAAATCAGAAAAATATGTGATATTTTTCAGGACATATGCTAGGTAGATAGTCTATTGTAAATATAATACAACTAATTTGATACGATAGAAAAAAATAATGAAGATACCTCTAAAAACTTTTTTTTTTACAATAAAAACCATACTATTTACAGTAGATACTAAATGAAAGATGCTTGGGGAAGGCCTATGGCCAGCAGTGGACACCTTTCGGCTGAAATGATGATGATGATGACTAAATTAAATCACTAACTAACTTACTATACAAATAAATACAAAAACAAAGGACACTTAGGCTTCGAAGTACTCTTCCGCATCGCTGTCAACCACGGAACCGTGCCCATAAGACTGGCAGCATTGCCACGTTGAATGGCAATGCTGATTCTTTGGCCAAAGAATGAACGAGCCCTCTGGTCACGTGAAGTTATTAACCAGCCGGCGAGAAATTTTCTTAAAAATGACACGTACACTCGGGCCCCATGACCCGAGCATTTCGACCCCAAACGGCTCAAAGCTGTAGGTACCTAGTTACAATATTTGCGCAGCTTGAGGATGTCAGCAGCCGCAGAAGCGTAGACAATCAAATTAATTATGACCTTTTTAAAGCTAGTTGTACAAAACACTAACATATTTTTTGCATAATTATAACATTACCTGATAACTTAAAAGGTAGCGACCCCATCAAGGGGTCAGGCGGGAACCGGGGTCCGAAGTGGAAGGGGTGGAAGCCGTGATGCCTGGTCTTGGACCTCGGCTCCCGGGGGCCGTCCACCGTCACCTTGATGGCCTTCTGGTACGTTGCCACTTGAGGGGGGGACGTCGCCAGCATTATCGTCAGGGTGAACGATTTACCTGTACGAACAAGAAATACTATTAAGGGGCTTACAGGACCTAAACGCAAACAACGCAAGTTTTAGAAACAATAAACGTATATGATCGACTACAGTAAACAAAATAAGAAAAATATATGATATTCTTCAGGATATATGCTAGGTAGATACTGTGTTGAAAACATAATACAACTAATTTGATACGATAAAGAAAATCATGAAGATATCCCTAAAAACTTTCTTTTTACAATAAAAACCATGCTTATATAGTACATACAATCATTCTGATTGTTTGCCAGATTATTCTATAAGCAACATACTAAAACACTACTGTTTTAATTTTTTAGTCCAAAGAATTGATTTTTTGTAATTAAATAATTGCTTCATTATTGCAATAAATTACCAGGGTTGTGTCATGGCGCTTCTCTTTCTTTTCTATGCAGTCCGACAATGACCACGTTTTAGGTCATGCAAGCCCCTTAAGTATAAAAGAAGCAACATTGTGGAAATGTTAAAGGTGGTAGAGCAGTTTCTCGGAACCCATTTACTTGATAGTTTTGTTTTGTTATGTAGGTATTATATTGATTCCCTAATCACAAAATAACAACCAAAAAACGCATCTCAGTTCAGTGGGGTAATTACGTTACACACTAACATGGCTTTCATTTTCACAATTCAACAACATTCATTGCGTAATTTACGTTATTGAGCAGGCAAATTTTTCGAACATATGAAACAATAGATTAACAATATCTTCAAAAATGATTCAGATTGTAATTGAAAGCGTGTTACGCAATTAGACCATCCCAGACAGAAAACCATTCTTATAAAAAATCATTACCCAAGTTATAGGTCCTTTCAACCAGTGGCGGTACCTTCATAGAAGCCGAAAAGCCCGGCTTGCCCTAATAAAATCATAATTCACAACAACAAACTTACTTAAACCTATCAATAAATAAATATACTAAAAAAATACCAGTCAATGAACTCGAACACAAACATTAATAACTGAAAATCAGCCAATCCCTCAGTTGGGCGTTTTTTTATACGTTGAAAATCTGTGGGCTTGCCCTAATTTTGACCCATAGGCACGCCACTGCTTTCAACAAGGGTGTTTCTTCCGTGACATTATTTACAAACTAAACCCCATTTGAACAACCAAAACACAGCCCACCGAAGCACGTACAGAAACCATCTAGCAAGTTTCAACCTTGGAATGTGTAAAGAATTCGTGGCGGCGTCGTCAACCCGCTCGGTTGCCGTCGGCGGCGTACTCGGTTGATTTGTGGAGCCCCGCCGGCCGAGCAATCGTATCTCGGATGCCGGCACGAACTCATGGATTACTAGAAAGACGATTTACTAAGATGTTGAATATTTTGAAGAGAAGTTTTGGTATGTCGTTGGGTTTTTGTTTTGGAAGAGAGAAAGGGGGTGATCGAAATGGTAGACCAAAAAGGTGGCGACGACGGTAGGCGCATGATTCTAACTTAACTTTGCCTGCATAGACTAGAAATAAATAATTTCATTTCTGTGTAGGTTTTACATAAGGTTATGGTTAATCTAGGTTAATCATATTTAAAAAAAAACTAGATATATTAGAATAAAAATATAGTAACCTAATCTAACTGAAACTATTAAAAAACTAAAATATTGTGTCGAAATATTTCTCCGAATCGCTGTCGACTGGTAATGTTAATGTACCCAAGAGACTGGCAGCATTGCACCGTTGTATAGCAACACTTAGCCTCTGGCCAAGGTAAAAGCCAGCCCTTGGATAACGGGAAGTGTCAAACAGGATGGATATAGATCGGATAATGTCTTTGTGACATTTTCTTTTGAGCAAGTCCGTACTACTATCAAAAGACAGCACGGTATAAGGTGAACAAGGTCCCTCGGACTACTCCTGAAATTCGATTTCGAAATTTTAAATCGTGCTCCCTTCACGATTTTATTACCCTACTTACTGCTTATTTTTAAGCTTTTCCACCCAATAACCAACTCATAGCTATTGCCCACCCGCTCAACGCACAAAATGATAAGCACTGTGTGTAAATGTGGTCGTGGCCATCCTATCCTATCACTTAATAAGTGCTGGAACTCGCGACAATGACGACACGTAACGACGCAATTTCCTAAACAGCAACCATCGCCGTAAATGTACCATTTAGCTATGTACAGCGCTGGATAATGAAAGCAATGGATGCTTAACAATCGGATATAAGCGTGTTATATAGCGATGGAATCGAGAAGTGGTGTAGTCGAAATGCCATCGTAACACATCGACCGCAGAGCGACCACAAACACGGCGGCAAGCGTTTGAACAATCACGGACGTATCGACACACATACCGAATGGTAATTCTGGTAAAGTTCATCGGTTGACATTCTACTTCCCCGCCGTAATGAATGATCATAGGTGCTAATTGAATAATTGTATCTGCCACAAACTGGATGTGGTGTTTTTCGAAATGAATTGTTTAATGATTACGCAGAAAGTTTTGATGTGAATGTGTTTAATATAATTTTAAAGCAATTATTTGCAGAACGTAATTAAATTATCTACTTTCTCGGAGCATAAATGGACACACCACTAAAATTTTATCGTAAAAAGCTAGTTATGAATAATGTATCACTTTGTAAACAAAAGCAGACGCTTAACAAACAACGCTAACAAACACTATTTTCTTCCAGCATCCCAAACAACGAAAGATTTCATATTTAGATCCCAAATTATATTCTGAATAAAAGAAACGTACCGAGATAATATTCCGTGCAAAACAAAAGAGAGACTAGTATTTCCAGCGTCTGGCTTGAAGCCAAAAGCCGCGGCGGTGGTCCTCCGAGCCATGAAAACGACATAAACACCCCCTGCGCGGCCCGCGACCCCACCGCACCCCCCTCGACCCGAAATGAGCGGCCACCCGCTTATTTTCATAAAACCCGCATAAACTCGGCGAGAACTTAAGAGAGAGACCAAGAAATTGTTTTTGCGCAAATATACGCAGAAAAGAAAAGTTTTATTGTCTCCCGGACGGAGATACGAATTACCCATTCAGACTATTTATGTAATATGGATGGAATGGAGGCAGGAATCTACATGAGACATGGCAGTGGAATATTTCACTGTACTCTGGTTAGTATTCATAGAGTATCCGGTTATTGGCAACTTTATATCAAAGGGTAAATAATTATGTACTTACTGTAATTTAACTTTGTTGTTTTTTTCGCGTCTTGTTACGACCGAACTCCTTTTGGTTATCCATACTAATATTATAAACGCTAAAGTGGGTCTGTCTGTCTATGTGTTACCTTTTCACGCTTAAACCGCTGGACCGATTTAGATGAAATTTGGTATTAAGATAGTTAGAGTCCCGGGAAAGGATATAGGATAGATTTTATCCCGATATTCCCACGGGATCGAATCGTGGTTTAACGTATTATTTAGTATCTGGTAAGGTACATTTAGAAGGTGGCTGGGACAGACTGGATGCGGAGGACAGTGTGCTGTGGCGCACCCTGGGAGAAGCATACATCCAGTAGTGGACCGCGATAGACTAAGTTCATTGAAGGTACAGCATCAGGAATCATTGATTTTCAGAATTTGATATTATTATTGTTGGAGATAATTACTCATACATTTTTCCCCATTACATAACAACCAAAATATTAAAAACCCTTAACCATATATACAAGCAACAACAAACTACCAGCCAAAACCTTCAAAAAACCAAACATAAAGCCATTTTCTAACTCCATAAATCATTTAGTTATTCATAAAAAGCCTTTCTGCCCACCCCCGACGTCGCGTGCTAACATATTGCACTTGCACGTGCTACTTGCTTCATAAACTGTGTGTATCCCGGCAGGGGGAGCCACTGATTGTTCATAAAAATATTGTGCTTAGCTCCAGTTATTGAAACATTTTTTGAAGGGGTGATACTGATATTTTCATTTTAAATTTTGTATTGAATTGAACTATGAACAAATCTGAAAGAATCCTGAGCATTGTGAACAGGTTCATTTTGATGGTAAATATAAAATTGGTCTTTCTTGGGTATAAATAAATTATACTGGTTTTATGATACACACGGCGCCATCTATCGAATCAGAGCTACATTTTTTACGCTGTCAGTGGAAAAACGGAAACCAAAGGTGCAGACAGACGTTCATAAGTGGACATTATTATCGTGCATCATCAAATCCAATATTGCAATAAGAGAAGTTTTTTTAAAGAATAACATTAATAAACAGAAAGAAAAATTAAACACGAATTCAGCATAATTATGATTCTAGACCCCTAAGCGTAGAAATGTTTCGTCAATAAAAATATTAGTTGTTCCATACATTTTGACCGCCCACTTACACTTTTCTATGAAACACCAAATTTTTTTTTGATCCGACGAATAATTTCTTTGCTAGGGGTACAGAATCTAATGCTGAATTCATGCTTACAATTTGCACACTGGTAATTTTTTTTTTCCTGTATATTTTGGAAAAGTAAGTAGATATTACACCATTCTAACTCGCTACCTCATAAATAACTACCCGAAAGCAAGCTCACAAGATAACAGTTAAAATATTATTCCAAATTCAACTTCAGTTTCAAATTCAAATTCGGCAATTTCCCGTTCACGTCGGATTAAAAATCAGCTTTATAACGTCATAAAGTAGACGGGAGGCACGTTAAGATAAGAATTCCCTCTCGCCAGCTAAATAAAAAATGAGCCACAATGGCAATGGTGGAGAGCTCCTTTGATCTCGGTTACATGGCTTACTGGGGATTTTCGGCTTAGAGGAGCAATTTGGATATAAAATACCTACCTAAAGCCAACCGATACGCATTAGGGTCATTAGCGAATTGACTCCTCATACATACGGAAGATTTATTATTCATACTTGCATCGTAAACTAGAGGGGCTCATGGCTATGTAACAATAACTGAGGCCCCGTACCTCAGAAAGCACCTTAAGCCGTTTGCCCCGGCTGTCATTCTTGGATCTTTTTGTAATAGTTCCGGGTCATCAGAAGCCTGAAAGTCTGACAACCAGTCTTACCAAGGATATCGTGTTATCTAGTAACTGGGTTGTGGAGGTCAGATAGGCAGTCGCTCCATGTATATTATTAGCTGCATCTAGTTAGACTGGAAGCCGACCCCAACATAGTTGGGAAAAGGCTAGACAGATGATGACTTACAACGTAAACTGTATACGTATAGATGTGTTTATGTTGTATACATACGAACGATACGGAACAAGAATCTACGATACGTACGTTTATTGCATAATACTTCCAGCAATATAAAACTTCTTCCCCAACCAATAAAATAACTAATACAAGCGAGACACCGTAAAATCCGAGTTTATTGAGGCGTCTCAAAAGAACAAGAGGAAAAGTCAAAAGCGTGCACAATTAAAACCAGTCCCCTAGGAAGCACCTACCGACGAGCCGAGCGGTCAATATAGCGAGACGAGACCCTCAATTTTCACCACTCTCCCCAACGCTAATAACAATAATTAGGAATGAGTGGTTCAATAATTAAAAACGGAAAGAGAACAACTCCAAAAAGACGGACCGAAATGAAAAGAAACTTGCCCTATCCTACTTCAGCTTGGAGAAAATCGTATCTCCATCCTTGTCGCGCGACATCTCAATTTCGCTTATGAATTTTTTGTACCCACCCAATGGTTCGTTTTAAATTAATAAAATTTAAATGGATGCTCATCTTAAACTGTGGTGGTAGTTAGCAATGCTCTTAACAATTACGTTAAGACTTATGACTACAAGTGTTTTTAAGATACTGGTGGCTGTACAACTTTTCTAGATACACAATCAACTATATTTTCGTCTCTTATTTATTTATTTATATATACTTTATTGTACACCACAAAAATACACAACAAAAAATACATCAAACACTACAAAATATACAATGGGCGGCCTTATCGCTTTCTGCGATCTCTGACAGGCAACCAAATTTCCCTAATTTAAACTTAAATTCAAGTTAACTTTACCGTATATATTACCTACCTTTCCTTCTGTCTAAACATTCATAAAGGTATCTATACTTTATAAAGTAACTCCTTACAAAACCACACTCATCCTAAATCCCCATTTACAATATTAAAGCTCGTTCTATTCAAGTAACATACCCTTGAAACGCTAATTTACATCCTCAATCATCCCATAACATACAGCGAGAGGATTTCAAAATAACGGGGCGAAATTGAAATCATTAGTTCGCAAAGGGCCATGGACAGTGCATCAAAGGGGGTCGAGTTAATAACGAAAGGTGAGGCCCGAGATCTTTTTCGCCGCTATACAAAAATTATTTTCCTGGGGGTGAAACAAGGTGCAGATGGGGTGAACACTGAACTCGAGAGCCCATTGTGTCCTACAGACACTGTTTGGTTAACTGCACTGTGGACCTTTGTTAGAGCTCAAAGATTAGGAATGCCTACGTAGGTTTGCTTTGCAATCGTTGCGTTGTCTGACAAAGAAAAAGTAAACTTTTCTGCCTTAAACTGAGAAACAAAGGAACGTTACTGATTGGACCGTTTGACTGGTTATTATCATTTGAGTGAAGCATCTGATTTTAACATTTCGTAATTATAGCTTGTTGATTTTGAGACCTTCGGGGTGATCACTGGTTCGGGACTTCGGGCAAAGTGTACTTAATTGTATTTAGGTTTGAGAAATCTTGTGAATTTCTCTTCTTATATTAATGGGCTCTCTAAAGGCGGTATTGACCGGCGTTACGGGCGTAATGTAACGTGTTACACAGTGAGATTTCTTGCAGTCAGTATGGGGAAATAAGGTTGCGAGCTCCTTGTTTTCCCGTACTAACTGCACGAACGCTTGCTGTGTAACACGTTACATTACGCCCCGTAACGCCGGTTAGTACCCGCCTTAAGATACCTTCAGCCAAATTATAATTTACAGTCTGGTACTCTAGATGTCTAGACTATGACCAGTTAATAATAGGTTTAATTTTAAAGAACGTTGAAATGTTAAGTCAACAAATCAACATCTATTATTATTTCAGTAAAATCACGGGTTCCTAGGCAACCCTAAAATTTTTCAAAGATCTTTCTGCTCAAAGTCTTCCAACGCACGATATAAAAAGGCAATTACAGAGACTGCGTAGAAGATCAGGGACAAGGGACAAATGAGACTAGGGGCGTATTTTTTACCGAGCCTAGCTGTAAGGTGGGGGTCAATCAATCGATTAGCAGATGTCGCTGCCTGACTACTGGTGCGTTAAATTGCCCTCTTACTACACCACTCGGGGGTATAATAAGGTAAGGTTAAATTTAAATCAGCCATGAATGGAAATTGTGTAGGCTACGCCTTTTTAAGTTTGTTACTAGGTACTTTTCATTAAAATGTACTGAGTAATGGACAAGTACATTTCTGTTTATTTGATCACTTAATAAAACATGGTTTTGGGAAAATATTTTTGGGTTTATTAAGCAAAATTTAGCTTTTAATGAACGCAAAAGGAAAATGTTAGGCAATTGAGGATTTCTGTAGTCGAGAAAAAATTTTTTTCTGCGAGTATTATGAGCTATCATGTTCCGTAATTGGATATTACACAAGCTCCAATATAATTTGGAAACAAATAAAAAGATCTTACAAGTAATTAATAATTCTTTTCTAATACGAAGAGGCCTTCCTGGCTAGCTGACACGGCAAACCGTAGCAAAAAAGTGGTTGGGGGCCCTCATTAAATTTTTCGCTTATTAAAAATTCCCCGCGCCCCCTCGCTCGACATTAGACACGCAACTTTTTATCCCGGAACGAAGCAAAAGTTATGTTCCACAGAGATCCCCCTTTGTCTTTTTTACCCGATAATTTGAGTGAGATTTCCTCGCAATTTAAGATAAACAAAGAGAGCGCTTACCCTTAATTGGAAAGCAGAGCGTTATTCAGGAAGAAACGTGACAAATAGACACCTCTTAACTTCTTTTCCACTTTCTCGCCGCTCTGGGCTATATTGGTTTTTTTCGTGTACACGCTAGCCGAGAGCTTTTGTTTGTTTAAGGAATTTTTAATGAGGGTTATATTTGTACAACGGGGGCGGAATCCACTTTAATGTTTCACGCGTCTATCAACTCCATTCGGGGGAAATTTTCTCTGGTAAACAATTAGCTCGTAAGTCGACTTTGCAAAGTTGTATTGTAGTCTGAAGTGCAATCCTAATCAAGAATGTAAAGTACCTCTTACCTCCTGAAATATGCGTAATTTGACAATAAGCACCAAAAACCCAAAAAAAGACTAATATGTAGTAGTATTTCAATTTTAAAGGAGGCGATTGCCTTGAATAAATTGCCGTTAAAACAAAAGTTAACCTTCTTCGTGCATCACAATAACTTGTCAACATTACACTTCCTCAAAATCGAAATGAAAACAAGAACACATTCTATTAACATGATTATATAAAACAAACAATTTATCTCGTATTCGCTTGTGTATCCGTCATCGACACGGAAAGCTGTGACACGCATGACATATTCAGTGATATTTTCTTACGTCACACCGAAGGTTCGCGACCCCATCTTCCTTCGTTAGCTCCCCTGCACTATTTGAATATGAGACGCGAGACAAGTTTACAGTTCGTATGCTCCTGTTTGCGACCCCTAACTTGAAGTTTGTTTCCGCTCCGTTGTTCATTTACATCGATCCAAACTGTTTACGTTAATTCTGGTTTACGTTACGTTGATGGTAACGAGATTTTGTTTATGTAATGGGATATTTTGCGAAAATGGAGCACGGATTTGCGTTTTACTTTTTGCTGTTTGGACATTCAATAGAGAGAGAGAGATATACCAACAATGAGTTTTGGATGAATAGATAGATATAGTATTTATTCGGTGCAACACAGAAGAAGAAACAACACAGAAGTGCAATCAAATGATAAAAATCAAGTAACGATATAAAGTTATTTAAAAAAAATTTAAATACATGCACATTTAAAAAATACTGGCCAAGTGTAAGTGGGACTCGCACTGCGCACACGAAGGGTTCCGTACCGCAAGGCAAAAATGCCGAAAAAAACAAGTTTGTTGTATGGAAGCCCCTTAAATATTTATTTTATTCTTATTTTATCATTTGTTGTTATAGCAGCAACAGAAATACATCAACTGTGAAAATTTCAACTGTCTAGCTATCACAGTTCATGAAATACAGCCTGGTGACAGACAGACAGACAGACGGTCAGTGGAGTCTTAGTAATAATAGTCAATCATATTTAAAAAAATCATCCGAATTGAGAACCTCCTCCTATTTAGAAGTTGGTTAAAAACTAGATGAAGTCGGCGTTTCCTATCTGACTACTCTGAGAAGAAAGGCCGAAACAAACTCAGAGGTCACAGACTCTTTTAAAGTCCAGACATAATCTTGGTCAGATCAGATACAGACCACGTACATAGATCGATGTCTGAGATGGTCTTTTGAGGAAAGAACCACATAGATTTAATGGACCTGTCCAGTCAGTCAGTGCACGCATTTGTCAGAAATCGTGCAGCTCAACTCAAAACTTAGGGAGCTCAACGATTCGACGAGCTATACCAAAGTAAGGACATTTGGGCAGGCCACATATATTATTCAAACTGCCAGACCATGACAAAGAACGTGACACTATGATAACTATATCTACAAAAAAAAAGAACATTCAAATATAGAACAACTCATGGAATTAGTAAGTACAAAGAACAACCAAAGTGCGGTGCAGTGTGCATTTCAAGGTTGCACCAAATGGGAGTCCAGCTCAGCAAGTGTCAGGCAAACGTACGTAAGGCTGATATTCTACCGAATGCCTGCAGTGACACACTAAAGTCGAGCAAGATAAAATACGCAAATTGGAATAAAAAGCATTGTAAAGTACCGACGCGGAAAATGAGGTAAACAAAACCTATGTATAAGTAATAAATATTAATTTATAGATGTTTCAACCCCTGCTTTGCTTAAATACTTTACAACACGTCACAAGTCGAAACTCTACAAATTGCGTTACTTAAATGTAACTTCTATACGTAGGTACGTCACCGCTTAAGTTGCGTATCTTGTCGCTAATAAGGGTTAAACACCAAAGTATCAGTTTTAGCTGTAAAGAGATCCACACCGAAGTGCTATAAGTGCGCAAACGATTACAATTTTTCCGCAGAACTTGATACTGTTATATCGCTGGTAGGGATGACAACTTAGATTCGTTAGTGTCGAAGATTTTATACTCCATGATTACATACATTTATACAAAAATCAATTGCCATGAGTTGTCTCGCAAAAACTCGAAAATGGCTCGACCGATTGTGATGAAATTCTGGTAAGTTGTTGATTGCGCGCCGCCGGAAAAAGTTCCTTACAAAAAAAATATGAAGAAGGCATTGCACCGCATGCTGGAATTAGCTAGTGTATGATAAATTAAATTAGCTCAAAGAAAATTACCGAGAGAATCATGTCGAGGTGTGGTGTTTGAAAAAAGTGCTTAGCATTCCATGACCAGCAAAAAATGAAATGATGAATGTTTCGATACCAAAGAACTCAAAGTTACGAATAAACTGATATTCAAAATACCTTCAGCGGGTCCTTGATTTGATCGGTCCTACAGCTCGGAAAAAACAACCAACTTGAAAAACTGATAGAAGATGATGATGATGGCAAAATAGAAGGAAAGAGACCACGCGGTTGCAGTCCGATGCATGTCTGACCAAATCTGCTCACACGAAACTAAACAAAACGCCAAAAACTGACCTACATAGATGGTTTTTGCTTGCGTATTGGATTTAAGTAACTATCGATACTCACCCTTAAAGACTATTTTAATGTAAACCTCGTAAAGTGGGGGCTAACTTGACGGAACGGCATCTGGGTGTGGATGTGAAGAAGTGTCACAAACTATGCTCCACCCTCCTCCTAGCCTTTGTATCCCAAAACAAGCAGCCAATGTAACTACGCGCTGCCACCGATAACGCCGTGGAAGTGGCGAAGTTTTGGGCCAACAAAATTTAAATAACTGTCGTGAAGTGTCGTGCCAGTGACTCGAAGAAGAAGAATGTAAACCTTAATACCCTTTCACACTTACCCTTAACAACCTTAAAACCCTTAACCATTTCCTACTAGATTATAATCCAAGAGGTTGCCTACACACAACTAATCGGCCACTAGTCGTTCACGTCTGAATCACCTCAAGTGTCGCCGTCGCGACAACGCAGAGGCGGTTGACCGCGCAATTACTTTAGCACCTACTTGATGGGTGTATATCAAGTACGGTGAACTCTGTGAAATGTTGCACTTTAAACATAAAAGGCTTTTCTTTAGCAATCGGTAATGTGGGAAAATAGCTAAATGATACCGTTACTGTTGGCTTGCATAATCCCACAGCTGAGCAAAGACCCCATGACTTCCAGCTCTTTCGATCCAGGGCTAAAGTGGACCAGTGGTCGTTTGTTTTCTCCAGCTCGTGCCGCCATCTTTTACGGGGTCTGCCGCGATGCCTTCTGGCTGTGTCAGGGCTCCACGTAGTGGTTATTTTGACCCACAGCTCATTGCGCATACGGCAGACGTGGCCAGCCCAGTCCTACTTCAACTTAGCGGCTTTTTGAGCAACGTCAGTAATCTGTGTTTTGGAGCGCAGGGTGGTGTTGCGAATATGCCGGTCGATTCTTTAAAAACATCACCGTGATAACTTAGGTGAAGTGAGCGTGGAGTGAGCTGTCAATAGTGTCAATTCCTAGCAAAAACAAACTCACTACACCTAAGTTTTCACGGTGAGATTTTTACAGAATCGACTGGATGGTCTGTCAATTTGACGCCTAGAACACTGTTCCATTCCACAAAGAGCTAAATGATAATATGTATAAAATTAAAGATCGTTAGTAACTTTGTAGTTTAGATGTATTTGTAGCAACAGACAAAAAAAATACAGCAAAAAGTATATTCTTTAAATTTTCATTTTTGCTTTTGCTCTTTCGACTTTTAAAACTGTGAGCATATAAATATAATGTTTACGATAATACAGACGTCTACTCATAAAAAATCCCCCTCTACCCAGAGTGCGTACTCAAAAACAAAGCCCCGGGCGCCTTGCCTCCTGAATATTTCAACAGGTCTTCTCTTTGTACGAATATTAAGTCAATGGGGGTAATTGATCTGTTAAAGCCCCGCTACGAAAATCTATGCCATAAATCTTTAAATAGGTTAGGCGGGTATGTTCCGAAGATAACCTCTTAAATTAATAACGTGGCGCGGAAGTTATTAGCGATATTAGCAGCTAAGATTATGAAAATAACTATTTTTTTTACATAACTTTCATAACCAAGATCTTAGCTCTATGTTTAGAGCAGCAACGTCAAAAAAATAAAACCTGCCGCTAAAAAGATTTTTTTAAAAGCAGTGCTTCTGCCTAATTTCTACGCAAAATTAATGTTACATTAATCAAACACACTTACGTCCAACATTATTTATTTAACCGTGATATGTAAACATAGGTAAGTCATAATGGGGAATATGTACGTTTTAATGAACCGTAAGTTACACTTTTACCTAACTGTATACTGACTGACCGGGAAGTGCCTTCTCTGTTCTGTTTTTTTTCACAAAGAAATAGTGCCTCTATTATCTAATATTATATTTCTACCTTTTATTAGGTATGCAATGCTCAATACTCTCTAAACGGTAAAGGGAAAACATCGCGAGGAAACCGGCATGTCCTAGAACCAAAACTTCGAAAACATGTGACATCTACCAACCCGCACTGGGCCCGCGTGGTGGATAACGGCCCACTTCCTCTCACCGAGAGGAGGTCTGTGTGTTCCACCAGTGGAAACATTAAAGGCTGATTATGACGAATGCCTAATACAAATGCTATCTTAGTACCTAAGTCTCAAAAACTCACCTCTCCCGCTCCTCCCAACAAATCTCAAGTCATTGAACTTGGCGACCTGGTTCTTCATCACCGCTGTGCAGTTCCTCAACTCCGCAGAACAGTTCTCGTCGTTGCCAGCTCTGACGGTGACCAGGGTCCCGTCCCCCACCTCCCCTAGAGCCACCACTTTGAAGGCCATTGGGAGGGTCTTGTTTGACCGCCAGTGGGGGGGTAGTACTGTGCACACCTAGAACAAGAAACTGAAGTTATAGATAATGGAAGGCACAGAAAAAAATTAAAACGTTGTAGTAACAAGATTGTTACAAGATTGTTGTTGTTGGTGTACATAATAAAGAGTATTCTATTCTATTCTATTCTATTCTATTGTTTGGAAGATGTTTAAACTCAAGGTACCGATTAAAGATTCTACATTAACTTTTAAAATAAGATGAAAACGAATCACTCACGGCGACGCTAAAATATGCGTCCCATCGTAATAAAGAATATTCTACTATGACATTTCTGGACGTGATACTACCCAGTCATACACAAACAACTTATGGAGTTGTTGTTGTTACCGTAGTAGATGTCATAGATGTGATATCGACGCAAATACATCAAACTTATATTGTGAGATTATGCGCAAAGTATAGCGCATCTAGATTGAAATGATGAAAGGAGTGTCTCCTTACCACATGAGGGCAGCCAGTCTTCACCAACTCTCCAGGATGATCCGCCAAGAGACCTTCCAAGGTCCTCTCAGCGAGCAGCTCTGCCGTCAGCGGCTGACTCGGCAACGAGCCTCCATAGCTCGACGACGGTGCCTCATGGCCAAGTCCACTAGTCGTCGAACTCACTTCACTCGATAAATGCATCGTCCTGACCACGTCTTGACCCCTTCCTGACCACGACCTGACCTTAGTCCACTTATACACACTTATACATTACGGTATTCGTCATTAAAGTCTGGTATAGATAGTTCACAACCGTCACATGACTCTGACGGTCACGGGCTGATCTGAGCTTGAATTGTCAACCAACTGAACAGGGAAATGTCTTGAGGGTCGTGATGACATGTTTAGAGATTGTATCTGAAAAGAAATAGGTCCATTAGTTTATATTAGTTATTCTGTATCTATGTTATGGATGTCAGTTGCCCTTTAAAACAAAATGAAGATTCCTGATTCCTGAATAGCTTGTGTGGTTAATAAGACTGACTTATTACCCACTATAGCGATGCGCGTGTAATTCGGGACAACACTTCCACCAGTAAATTCTAATACGTATTTATACCATTATTATCTCTCAATTCACGATAGGACGATATTTTTTATTCGTTTAACGCTAAGTGTATTTAATGATTTGTGGTGCAAGTGGGCCTAACTAACATAGCTACCTAATGGCGAGTCGCTTACTGTTCATCGTCATTTACTACATAATTCATTTACTACATTACTAATCTTCTATTTAAATAAAACAAAGTCGGCTTAGTTACACCATTTATAACTCAAGAATGGCTGGTTAGATTTTTAGGATCTACGATTTGTTGAATTTGTCTCTGCCCTGAATCGTAGAACATGGGATAAATTCACGAAAAAAAAATAAGAATGAAGATAGTTCATTTTATTACTTTTATTGATTCTGAGGCGGTTCGAAGTTCGCATTGTCAGCTAGTCATCATCTGCCTAGCCTTTTCCCTACTATGGTGGGGTCGGCTTCCAGTCTAACCGAATTTATTTTATTTTTTTTATTTTTTTTTTTTTTTTTTATTTCTTTAGGTCAACAAACAATTGCGTAATAATGCTTAATACTACAACAGATATTTAATGAACATTTAGGTAATAACGCAACCAGCACCGTTATCCACATAATAATACAATAAAAACTTATTATTACGTACAAGCAAACTTTAACAAAAAAAAAGATTTAACTATTATAATATGGTTTACACAATACTTAGTAAAGGTGAGACAGACTTTTTTACAAACGAAACTCAACTTAGATCTGAATAAAATTAAAATGCGAGTGGGCAGAAATAAATTTGCATTGTGTCCGAACATAAATAACAAAACACATAAAAGAAACATAAACATCCAGATTGAGAACCTCCTCTTTATGAAGTAGGTTAAAATTTAAAAGGCAAATCTGTGAGATGTTGACATTATGAGGAAGTGTGAACATTTTTTTCTCTGATACATTTCTTGAATTGGGTAAGTGACAAAACAAACAAGTCGACATCAGCAAAATTATCGTTGTAACTTTTCATAATGCGCCGTAAAGGAGCTCGTTCACCTGCGTTAGTCCTACACGGCTTTGGGGCAAATAGACTATGTGTATAAGTATCGCGAATACGTTGGGAACGACTAGGTATGCGAATATAAATCTGGTTTATGAGGTTATTACAATCAAATTCATTTCGACAGACTTTATATAAGAATGATTGATCAAGAAGCAGTCTCCTTGATTTAAGAGTTGACAAGGTGAACTTTTCTAGGAGAGTATGATATGAAGATCGTTTCTTAAAGAATGTGTAGTTTAGAAAACGAAGATATTTACGTTGTACTGATTCAAGCTGATCACTGTATTTATCATAAAATGGATTCCATACACAAGTGGCATATTCCAATTGAGATCTTATGAGTGACTTGTATAGTAGTAAGTATGTGGAAGGTTTTTTAAATAAGTTGCAGGTCCGCCTTATAAAACCATAAAATTGATAGCCTTTAGCTGCGATGTGGTCAACGTGAACATCAAAGTGCAGCTTTGAGTCAAAGAGTATACCCAGGTCTTTAATTAAGGAGACTTTTTCTAAATTTGTGCTACAGAGCGAATATGTGAAATGAACGACATTGATTTTTTTGGTAAAAGAGATAGATTTGCACTTGGGTAAACTCAATTGTAGTTTATTTGCTAAACAATAGGCAGAAAAACGATTCAAGTCCTCTTGTAATTTAACACAGTCATCAATGGAACTTATTTTACGAAACACTTTAAGGTCATCAGCATACAACAAGAAACCGCAGTTTCTAAAGCATGTGTTTACATCATTTATAAATAAAACGAAAAGCAGTGGACCCAAAATTGAGCCCTGCGGTACACCAGATGTCACGCTAATCACATCGGAAGAAAACCCCTGGACCACAACCTTCTGAGTTCTATTTTCCACGTACGATGTAAACCAGCGAAGCAGACTCCCACGGATACCGTTAAATTCGATTTTTTGTAAAAGCATAGTGTGGTCCACCTTGTCAAAAGCCTTACAGAAGTCAGTGTAAATTGACTTCTGTCAATTTACACTGACTTCTGTAAGGCTTCGAATGCAGCTGAATACCAGTATTTTACATGGAGCGACTGCCTATCTGACCTCCACAACTCAGTTACTAATCCACGTTCAAAGATCCACGAATGACAGCCAGGACTAACGACTTAACTTGCTTTCCGAAGCACGGACGGGTCTCGGTATGTAAAGATGGTCACCCATCCACAGACCAACCGCGGCAAGCGTAGCTTAACCTGATTAATCTGTCAGCCTGACTATATAAGATTAGATATAGATTAATGCCTTGCAACGTGTGAAAGCTCAGATGCCACAAGATAGCACAAAACTAGGGAGAAACTATTCTTTAAAGTTTCCTAGAAAGCCTAGTTATTGTCAAAACGTAATACACTCAAACTGCCATAAAATCACGAGTTGCAAGAGTAAGTTCGAGTCAAAGCCTTTGAACTTCGTTCAGGTTACTTATTGACAATGGTGTGTGAAGCATCAAAGTGACTTCTGTGAGGCGCAGGCACGCACAATCAGGCCGGGTAGGGTGACAAATGAAGCGAGTAGAATAAAATATTAGTATTTTTGTAACATACGACGTTGTACTTTGCTAATATTGACTCCAAGGTATTATATTATGGAGGAAATTTAAAATGGGTTGCGTTTTATTGCAATATGTTATGTTGTTTGCTTGCTTTGCTCGCAGCGATTTTGATATTAGGGGGAATTTACTGCTGCGTAATAAATGTAGAGTTATTATACCTCCTTAGACAACAATAAATAATGTTGAAAAAAAATAGGCTGCGACACTGGAAGGATAAAACAACTTTACTTTACCTTTTTTTTAGTTTACTTTACTTTTTTTTACTTTACTTTACTTTTTTACTTCAACCTTTTTTCAGGTCTCGAGTTCATGACGATTCTTTTTTAACATTTCTTTTTTTATTTATTGATGTGTTTTTAAACGCTTTGAGAACTATTCTTTTATCTGAGCTTAAAATAATTTCACGCTATTTATTATTGAGTCATATTATTTGCAATAGACATTCACGTATTATTATTATTTCCCATTTTTCAGCATTCTGATGCATCACCCTACACGCGACACGGTTGGTTAACCCCTCGCTGCGATTGTTACTTCTGTCAAATAATAATGTATGTGCGTATGTCACAGGCCCTTTGATCTTTGACACTGAAAATATGTAGCGAATCATTATGATTCACTCAAAAGTGTTGTTCTGTCAGTGTCATAATGTGGAATACCTGTGAAATGCCATGATTTTATTTGGAGTAGTATATGACATGCAATACCAATGCAATACCTGCTGAGACCTACCTACGCGTCCTACGCGCCAAAAATGTAATTACAAAATGACGAACCTAATCCTTTCCTAGTTCGACAATGTTTGATAACAAACTGACAATAATACTTAGAACGATGGGCCCTCACATCCCCTAGGCGAACAAATAGCCTGTTATACGTTCGCGAAACACGATATGTCGATTGGGATGTTAAACTTAATTCGGTTTAGGGGTGAGCCGACAACACGCCTTTTACTGTCTTTTACAATGCTCGCTTTGATTCAAACTCGTAAAAGTATTGTGGATTGATCTGATGGAAGAGATAAACAACGCATGTAGGGTTAACTTTTTTATTAATGTTGGTTGTGAAAAATCTTCCGAAATTATTTATTTTATTTATATCCTAGCTGCGCCCCGTGGTTTCACCCCCATAAATTTCGATCCCGTGGGAATATTGGGATAAAAAATCCATACTTAATAATATAAATTCGAAAGTAACTCTGTCTGTCTGTCGGTATGTTACCTTTTCACGCCTAAGCCACTGTAAGGATTTCGCTAAAATTTGGCGGAGAGATAGATTGCATCCCGGGAAAGGACATAGGATATTTTTTATCGACATCCCTCGCGGGTGGAAGCTAGTATCCTATATGTTAATCCTGGTTATAAACTATCTGAGTAACAAACATCCATCCTTCCATTCTCAGAAACTTTCGCAAGTATAATATTAGTAGGATAAGGTACACCAACAGTTTCGATGTATAATATTAGGTCACAATAGCCTCGGACTTACAGTAATTTATAAATTGGATGTAGAATAAGAAAGAGTTCTTATTACTCGTTAACCAAATATGGTGGTGATTAATATTATATTCGGGCAACCGTTCATTAGAGCGCCTTATATAAGAAGGTCTCGTCGAAAGCTGACGACATTAACCAAGCTTGAACAACTAAATCTGCCCTACAAGGAATGATCCACAATGGATGTGTTCATACTTTTCATGCGAATATGGAACATGAGGAATCTAAAGTTAAAAAAATCGACATCTCGATGCATTCTCACTCTGATTTGAGTTCATGTCATACCAACTTAATCAATCAAATTTCGCATCCAACTTCTACATTGACTTAATAAATGCACCATAACTAAGATAAACAATCAAAGTTCACTCCCAGCTTTGCTTCCGCAGTGGATTTAGCTCATGAATAGCTTCGCAATAAAATGTTAGCGTAAAAACATACATAAAGGGTAAATGTCGTAAATAATAAAGCATGTAGGATCGTGTTGGGGGTCCCTACAAGTGGATAATGCTCGTTACCCGTGCCCTTTACAAAGGAACCTGAATGGGGCAAAGATACATTACACCAGCCGTTTCTGTTTCACTGCGCCGGTTAACATTCAGACAATATTTTTAATAAAAACCTTACGCGCCGATGGACTTGAAAACGTTTTTGTTTTATAAAATACTGTTTTGGGACCATGATTAAGTTGGTACGTCCTGCGTTCCGTTTTTGAATTTGGTTTAATTCTATGTTACTGTGACGTTACTTTCCATTGTTATCGCGTTCAAAGTTCGAAATTAATGAGTTTTAGGTACTATTTTACCAAATGGATTTTTTTGGTAATTTTGAAAAATAAAAGTCGGGGAAATTAGTTGTTAACCAGATAAACTACCAACTAAAATTGACCGTATTTTGAAATCTTACCTGTCATTCTTTCGACAGTACTATACAATAGCTGTAGCACGGTGAATTGACGTGGGGTGTCAATTTGCTTAAAAAATACTGTCTGTACTTCAAACTACTCGTAAGTATACTTACGTTTGTTGTATGTTTCTCAAATAAATCTCAGTTATCTGCTTACTTTAAAATGTTGCGAAATTGCCTTAAGTACCCAGCTATTAACAGTATCCATAGGCATCAGGCGTCTAAAAACCGTCGCGTTATTTCCAGAAATCTCAATAATGGCGTCGCATCTGTGCGTATAATAAAACGCGTCAAGCCCTCCGAGTTCCAATAACATCTATTATCGGCCCAATTTTAAAGAGGAGCGAATGTGAAGGGAATCAATAGGGCAGCGGGGACACAAATTCCTGAGGGTGGTCCCCGGAGGACGGTCGGACATGGATAATGATCGTCCTACGACCAGCGACGGGTACAAATGGGTTAGCAAATGTAATATCCGACGGTGTCCGAACCCTCAAGGCTCAGATATTCAAATGAACGGAAAGCCCAACCTGTAAGACGGTGACGGACTTCCTGATTTTAAGTCGGCGCGCGTTTTGTGACGTGTCCTGAATTTATGCGAAACTGATTTAGGTTTGTTTATTAGGGCAACTGGGACGATTTTTCTGCGCCTTCTTTCGCCATATCTACCATTTTAATTAGTACTACATATAGTAGCATCCTGTTTCTTTTTCTTAATATTATTATAGATAACTAGCAGCGTCCTGCGGTTTCACTTGCATAAGTGTCGATCCCGTGGGAATATCGGGTTAAAAACTATCCTATGTCCTTTCCCAAACTACCTTTTATTCAAATTATCTCTACCAAATTTCATCTAAATCGGTTCAACGGTTTAAGTGTGAAGAGGTAACAGACAGACAGACACACTTTTGCATTCATATTATTATAATATGGATGGATAGATTCATTAAAATTCTTGTTCTATAGATAAAATACTTTTCCTAGAAGTAGGTATAAATGTATTTTCCGGGAAGTACCTATTCCAGGGAAATGCATTTATACCTATCTACTTATAAGAAAAGTCTATATCTACAAAAAAATAATTGCAATGAATCTATCCATTATCTATATTATCTTAGCAACGTATTAGAGCGTGGGTGATACTGACATACCTATAAATGTAAGATGGTCTATTTTCAGATGAAAAACAAAGTATGTACACAAGGCTACACATCAAGCTATACATTTCCAGTTTTAGCTGACCTTGAAAACCTATACAATTAAGTATAGGTTTTTTGTTCAGACGCCAGCTCATCAAGTTACTATAATCTGTCAAATTCCTTTAATAGATTTTCAACTTTATTGCTAAAGCATAAGGTTCAAAACTGATTGGGAAAATTTGACAGTTTCGGGTAACTTGATGTGCTAGTCTGTACAATCAGAAGTCAGCTTATAATACATAGCCGTGCGTACTTAAACGGTGTCCGTATGAAACAAAACACATTTCCAACATAGAGACTTCCAATAACACAAACCAAATAAATATTTAAAGCTATAAAAACACTTTAAACACAAAACAAAGAGCGAGCCCTTCTGCAATATTGGTGACAATAAACAACGGAGTACAATCAAGCAGTTAAGTAAGAATCGCGCGGAATGTGACGAGGACGCGCGGCAGCGCGGGGCGACGCGATGTGGCGTCATTTATTAAAATCCTGACGCGGACTGAGGGTTACGAGGTTTCCACTTACAATACGACTTTTTGGTGGGTTCTTTAATTGAAATAGACATGTACTTGTGTAGATCCTGCTGCATTCCTACCTACGCGATTTTTAAGCTAACAGTCTGTACCTATTGTTAGCATACACAATAATCGACTATTCAACTAATATTATTTGTGTTGCAACATTGTCATTTTTAAACATTTTATATTTTTGAGTTCTGGCAACCCATAGATGATTTTTGGAGAATGAAAAAACAGCGGGGAAAAGTTGGATTACATTTTCCTCTCACTAACCTATAAATATTTGATAATGGTGGTTTCGAGTGCCAATTAATAATTTACTGTGTTGAATACCAATAAAGTGATTTATAAGTATTCGAGTTTATAATTCTAACACTATCTACGCAGTATTTTAAGCCCTCATTTGTGGGGTGCAAGTGCAATGTGCAACAATGTTTTGCACAAACCCTTGTCCAACTATCTCAAGGTACAAAATTGTTTTGTAAGAAATAGCCCTATTTGCAAAGGTAATTTGTGTTCCCCAATTTCAGACGTGATTTGATTCTTCTTTTGACTGAAATTGGTCTAACAGTGTTTTTCAAAGCTTGTTAGGACATTCAAGCTCAAATGGGACTGGGTCGCACACGTTTGCCGCATGTCGGATGCATTCTGGACTAAAACCACCACACCATGAGTTCCTGAAAACCTCCAAAGACATCGCGGAACACCCAGGCGTAGATGGTGGAATGAACTTCAGTGCGATTCTGTATCATCTCACCGTGAAAACTTAGGTGAAGTGAGCGTGGAGTGAGCCGTCAATAGTGTCAATTCCTAGCAAAAACAAACTCACATCACCTAAGTTTTCACGGTGAGATTTTTACAGAATCGACCGGCTGGACACTTGGTCCATATTGGCTCAAGATTGAGTTGAGTGTAAAAAGGAAATGAGGCCTTTGCTCTGCAGTGGGCAATACAGGCTGATTATTATCATCATTTTGGTAGTATTACAATGCCAGCAATCTCTATGATAAGCTTTTAGCTTTCCTATAAAAACAAACAAGAAGACGAGAAAACCTTAGATATTTTTTTTGAGTTTCTTGCCCATTCTTCTCCATAGAGATCTACGTTTTGTAATGGGCAACTAGCTTCAACTTTCTGACTAACCGACGGACTATTTAAATTTTGACAATTCAAAAGTGCCTGTACAAGGTTTAATTGAAATAAATGGTTTGAGTTTTTGAGTTTTGAAAATTTAAACTAAGCACAGCCTCAAATGCCAGAGATGAACAGAATATTTCGCAACTTACATTCTACGGCGCATGCCGCCGCGAATTGGCTAATAGCACGCATTCTCACATTTTGATAATTAATAAACACCTACATTTAAAAGCTGTGAACATTTTGTCAGTTTTATATGCTTTCAAGAAAATCAAAAATCACGTTATTTTAGATTTTCGTATCGGAATCGTATAATTGGTACAAATTATGGCTGCTGCCTATTTTTTTTTTATTTTTTTTTTTTTATTAAATATGTTGAAACCTGATCATACACTGAAAAAAAAATTGCTTACTACACCACATTAAAGCCATTTTATTAAGACTTACCGATTTTATAATACAGTAAGAAGACATGTTTGTAAAACAGTAAAAGACAAAACAGTAACTTTTAATGATTGAACATACTATTATTTACTGAAAAAAAACGGTCAAGTGCGAGTCGAACTCGCACACACAAAGGGTTCCGTACCACAAGGCAAAAAACGCCGAAAAAATCAAGTTTGTCGTATGGGAGCCCCCCTTAAATATTCAATTTATTCTGTTTTTAGTACTTGTTGTTATAGCTATCACGGTTCATGAGATACAGCCTGGTGACAGACAGACAGACGGACAGTGGAGTCTTAGTAATAAGGTCCCGTTTTTACCCTTTGGGTACGGAACCCTAAAAAAGAAAACCACCATTACTGTAATGTAAGTTTTCAATGGTTTGAACGTTATCACCAAATGAATAATTAAATCACTTAATTGTGTGACCTTTTAGCTACTTAAAACGTGAAAGTTTACTGTCATGATGGTAACATTTTGCCTCAAGCTTTAACTGTTTTCGGATCAGTAAAAGTACTGTTTTGAACGGGTCCATATTGGCTCACCTAAAGTTCTTTACCCGAAATTGTTCTTCCTAACGATTTGTAATCCGAATGATCACTCTTCCTAAAATTTTTCATCCTAAAGTTTTCATTCATACTATTTGTAGCGCTACCGGCGATGTTCATAACACTCATGTTTCCGAAAATTGTAATCAATAATATCATTAATGTAAATATATTTAAACTCCTACTGTTTTTTATCATAACGCTTTTATCCCTAAACATAATTGCCATAACATTTTCATTCATACTCAGAAAGAAACATTTACCAAGTGTAATAAAAAATATATGCGGGTAGAAGATGATTTTATAGTTTTAAGTTGAGGGTGAAATTATTTACGCATAATTTTTTTACGCATAATTTCTCTAATCATAATAATGATTAAGCATAACATTCAAAAGCATACATTTTTTAAGCATAACATTCTAAAGCATAAGTTTATTAAGAGTAACAATAATAATAACGACGTCGACGGAGCCCCGCTTCGCGGGGCCCCTATTTCTGTCTGCAGGGTTTAAAGGAACCTAACACGAAGGGGATGACGGGGGCTCGTTCGCTCGCTCCGCTCGCTCACTTGAGCCCCCGTCATCCCCTTCGAACCTAACCTGTCCGAGTCGGGGTGCCCCAATTCCCGAGCTCGCTTCGCTCGCTCTTGCTAAAAATATACACCTAAAATAAAAATACATAGTTAAGTTACATAATGTTTTGTATAATAAATCATTAACGTGTAAATCCAAAATAAATACGTAAAAATAACTCAAATTTGTTTCCGTTATTTCTATTAATTGTATGCCTAAATATTATTATGCTAATAATCATCCTAATGATTTATGTTACGTTACTAGGCCTACCTAGTAACGTTATGCGAATTAAATTTATGCTAAAACAAATTAGCCTTCAAGATAATTATCATGAATAAAAAGAAATCTAAACAAAAAAGATATGACTTTGAATAATAGTGTAAAAGATGGTTATGTTGAAAAAATATAGGAAAACAAATAAAAGTATAATAGATGTTTATTGCTACTGACATTATGAAGTTGAATGCTTCGGAATTATGAACATTAGAGACAGAGTAGTTAGGAATTGAGATTGTTAGGATGAAAAATGTTAGGAAAAACATTTTCGGATTTCCAATTATCGGAGTTAAAAATTTAAAAGGTGAACTTTGGCGCACCCGTTTTGAACGTTAGGCTCATAGGTATGGAACTGTTTAGAGCAGTTCAGATCAATGTTTTTTCATTTTTATTTACTGCTTATCTCTTTCAGTGTACTGATAAGTACTGTGTGAGCTAACATGCGGGTCGTCAGAAGCCCGAAAGTCTGAAAATCAGTCTTACCAAGGAGTATCGTATTACCTAATAACTGGGTTGTGGAGGTCAGATAGACAATCGTGGCACGTAAAATACTGGTATTCAGCTGCATCCGGTTAGACTGGAAGCCGGCCCCAACATAGTTGGGAAAAGGCTAGGCAGGCATGATGAGTGTGTGAGCTAACATAATTTTCCTGCAATTTAAAAAAACTAAGTACGTTTCGTGCACCTACATAATATGTGGGTATAAATTTTAGTGAGTTTAGATAAGAAGTAGGTACGCAGATGAACTGTAGGTAAATACGGTTCAATCAATATACTGACATAAAAAGTGACTTTACTGAAAATATTGCGTAAACATGCCCAGCAGTACAACATTACGGAAAATGGCAAACATTTATTTATCACTCGAACAATTTTCGATATTGACACGTTCCTCCCTTCGAAGATGTCACTACACGCGGCGAGGGCGGCAAGATCGTGCGAAATTCAAAACGTTCCAAATTCAAAGGTCGCGCAAACAACAAGTCGGAAACCCGCGAACAATGCCGTCAACCCCACCCGACGAATGTACAAAGGAATTATCCGATACAGCCTCCTCGGATATTGACGTTCGATTTATTATTGATGATTAATTGATTATTTGTTTAAATTCTTTACATTATTGAAAATAAATGCGCTGTTTCATCTTGATTTTTGTTTGTCACTATAAAACCTAAGTAGAAAATATTTCCTTCAATCTGGTGAATTATTTGTATTATTGGTTTTTTGGTGTTTTTGTATTATTTGTAATCTTAGGGTAATAATATTTATCAATCACAACCGAACTTTTTCAAGAGTTTGTACGGCTAGAGTAGAGTAAGGGCTCTCTTAGACTTTCACTTCTCTAATTGCAAATTAAACATCACGAAATCAAAATAGATTAATCATTAGACGTTACGCACGATTTCCCCAACTATTGTCAACTATTCGTGTTAAACTTGTGGAAAAATTATGCGTCATTTCTTTACTAATATCTACTGTAATTTTTTTAAGGAGCTTACATGACCTACAGCTCGGTAAGTAACTGTCGGACTGCATAGAAAAGAAAGGGAAGCGCGATGACACAACGCTGGTAATTTATTGCAAAATATGAAGCAATTATTTAATTACAAAAAATCTATTGTTTTTGGACCAAAAAATTAAAACAGTATATGTTTCAGTATGTTGCTTGTACAATAATCCGACAAAAAATCAGAATGATTATATGTATATGTATGATGATATGTATATGTATGTAGTACGGGTTTTATTGTAAAAAGAAAGTTTTTAGAGGTACTTATCTTGATGATTTTTTTTATCGTATCAAATTAGTTGTATTATGTTTTCAACACATATCTAGCTAGCATATATCCTGAAGAATACATACTAATATTATAAATTCGAAAGTAACTCTGTCTGTCTGTATGTATGTTAAACCAACCACTGAACGGATTTCGATAAAATACCATTTTATATACATCAATGATAATATAATAGATAATTAATTCAAGCCTCTAAATCCCTCAAGGGCTACAGAATTCATGCTCGCTATCAACTGAGCATTTGGGTGATTAGCATTAGGCATGTCTGGTTAAGATTGTATTACTTACCTATTGTTTTACATGTAGATGTGTTTGTTTATAATATTGATTGAAATCAAGGTGTGATATGTAATGGTTCTTTTTTCAAAAAGTGTCCATAGACAAAATGTCCATTCCTACAAGTGCCGTTTGACTGATTATTTCAGGCATAAATTGTTACATCCAATGTTAATTTAATGTTTAGTTTAGTTTAGAAAAATAACTATCTTTATTTAGAACACAAAATAGTGGCACCTCTGTATATCAGAAGCTAGTGATAGATAGTACACAGCAGTAGTACCAAATACACCGTTTTTTAAAACACTGAAAATGTAGTGATTTGGAAAATATCCGTACAATGCCTGCCCCAAAGGGTGTCTCCAAACTTTGTCTTTTAACAAGGTTCCTTGATAATTACAAAACAAAAAGCACCTAAATTTAAATTCCTTCATCCATTTTTTTTTATTTCGCCATAAAGCGCATCGCATACATGCGTATGTGTAGAAAATAATTCGGTAACAGTTAACGAGCGTGTAACATGGCCCGGCCGTGGGCCCGTGGGCCGCGTGCCCGACAATTACAGGTGAAGTTTAGGGATCGCTACAACCACTCTAATGGGAGTTCACGCTTACTTTTTAACAAGTTTCCGCTGCCGACGCTACCTAATGGGACATAATTGTATTACGATGTGGGCGCGCAAAAATATAAATTGTCTATGTTGCGAGTGTTGGGAAGTGTTACTTTTTAATAGTTTGGAATTTGATACAGAGTTGTTTTTGTAGAATACTTTTTTTATATCTACGGTCGTTCGTTAAAATAATTAACGATTGTCATTGTTTGCCGTCTAAAAATAATTCAGAAATCTGGTTAAAAAATGATAGTGTTGTTTTAGTGTTAAAATTTATCTAAAAGCTTGACGCTAAATATAAATTTAAAAAAATATTAAAGAAGTCTTTAAAATTAATTTCAGATATCCTATCTTCTGTTAGGCAAACTAAGTAAGTAAAAAAGTTCCGTAATAATAGGAAAATTAATTGTGCTCTTACAAAAGTTTTCCATTCAAGTTTTGTTATAACAAATGAAAATCTATTCAACACAAAAGGGCTCATCACCACAACATAACATAAACAAAACTAGAAGTAATCTAATCAAAGTCATAGGCAGTACGTAACTAAGCGTTTACCCGACGTTATCACAATATGTGCCGTTATCTCGGAGTTTAATCGTCGCGGCGTAGTGTGCGCCCAGGCTAATGAGGCTGCGGTTTTTGGGAAAACAACACGCCAGTGTGCGCCCGCCCTACACGCTCCAACAAACTCAAGTTTGCCGACTTAAACAAACTTTCTGCTAATTAATTTCAGACATCTCATCATTATAGTTTCTTATCAACTGAACCCAAAACTAATTCTAACTAAAAACAAGAAAAGTTGACAAGTGGTCCTACCTCAAAAAAAAATAAACGTCTCAGAAAAATCCACAGAAAACACAATACACTACCCGCACTAAATGAAAAAAAAGTTTGGACCGGTAACCGCGGAAAGGCGCGGGCGTCCGCCACCGAAACGTGGTCGACATTAAAACCTTAGCGGGAAAGAAACGGTCCCCTTATTACGTCTCGAAAGAAATTCGCCCGCACACAGAGACGGGGCGAAAGAAGTTCACTCACACAGCGACACGCTGCAACGCGACACGAGGGGACGGGGCTATGTGAGTGTTGGGCACAAATAAGTATTAAAAGAGATAGTTAGGTTCGGGGCAAGCAGGGACGTGAACCATATGTGCCGCACTCACCTCGCATGGGAAAATCTGCGCTCAAAGGAATCCTTCGAATTGTAGCAGTAGGTACCTTATACACACACTCTATTGTTTTTTTTTTCACAGTAGATAAATGCTTTGTTTGGTTTTTCCTCCTTTGAGTTTTCATTTTTTGTTTCGTGCAAAAAAAATGGTCGCTTATAACACCTCACAAAATTATCTATAACAATGTGTGGTATAAGTCTCTATCAGTAGGAAAGTTTTTCGTAAAACATCAATTTGGAAAATCAGCAAATCTCAAAAGTAAGAAGGAATTTGTAAATATCTTTCATCAAACGCGAACTCGTGTAAAATTAAATGTTCTTTAGAATAAATACAGTACCTATCTCTCCATCTTAACGCGGTCTGGAAACCACATCTTAATTAGCAGCCTTAAGGAACGAACTCCACTCCCTCACAAGCTATGCTATACTTACTCAAGTTATAAAGTGTGTACCGCAGTCAAATCTTCCTGTAGATCGTTATATCGATATACTTACGAATTAACTTTAATGGTTGTTTCATCATGTTTGTCGTAGTAAGTTCGGGAGCACTTGCCAAAAACCAAGCAGCCAGACCTGATGGAACCTGATTGACCTAGACAAAATTAATATCAGCAGCATAAGGTCGAAAGTGCCTCCAATATCAGACATCGCCGCATAAAGGACCTCAGAGCCCTCGAGCTAGCCGACAATGGAAATTTTATATCGTCGTAAAATTTAACTGCGCACTTTAATAACTAAAACAGCAAGCCGATATAGCGCCGTATCGTTGACAAAAGGATGAGCGTACTTCCAGAACAACCTTTGAGTACAGTCACACACACATGCAAGACAGTACAACCACACGACTGTACGTACGCACGCAGACAGGGACACCTCACCACTACGCGAACAAAACCCACACGCCCACCCGCCAAACACGCCCAACGTCTTGGGTTTTCTTATAAACCACGTTGTGTTCGATGTCCCACTCTCGCTCACCGCGCTCCAGCGTGCTGGCTCTGTCTAGCGCAATGACGAGCTTCACATAAAGCGACGCCACATTCCCGCCTTTTTTCCCACTCCATTTTGACAGCTCGTGGCTCCATATCTGGCCGGAAACTAAGACAGCGTTCACAGACGTCGAAGAGATTGTGTCTAATTCTTATTGTTCTATGGACTTAATATTTGATCTTGACAAAAAAGAACAGCAACCCATTCCAAATACCTTCAAATAAATGTAATTTGAGCATGAAACTGTAACTTAAGTGTAGTTAGGTATATATTATACGTCTAAAGTATTGATTCACCTTAACATATTCAAATCAATAAGAGCTTCAGTTAGAAGCACAGAGCAAAAAGTCTTCGCCCTTAAATTTGTTGGATATTTTTTATTTGAATCAGACAGGCTTACCCAACCACAGCTCACAATTCCTCCCTTTTCCTTTCAATTTCATATTGCAATTTCTTTTGTACTTGGTCTTTGTCACTGATGTAATAGGCTTTTGATCAGGAACTATTTCCAATAGGTTAAAACCCTAGTGATCTCTAACAAGACATCTTTTAAAGAGTTCATGTTTGATTTAACCAATACCCAATACCAATGACATTACTCGTCTTAACAAAAATTATCAAGATTGCCCAGTAAGTAAAATGAGTAAGACTGCCCTTAACCATTTCTTATCCCTTTCAGTACTAACTTTGCTGCTTTATCAACAGGATCATACACAATCGCGATACATCGGACATCATCCCAAGGAGGCACAACAGTAACAGACTCCTTGCTACCCAAAACACTCTGAAAGTTACTACAGCCCGCTATTCTAGACCAGTGTGTGCGTCGTCTTAGCGACTAAGTGGCTCAAGACGCGTTAGCGGGTGCGGGTGCGGCGCGGGTGCGGCGCGGCGCTGGGCGGGGCTCGGGGCCGCGGGCTGCGGCGCTCCGCTATCGGCACACCGAAACACACATTTTTCCCGCCGCAAACCTCGCGCCGAGGGTTAGCCGCGACCCGCAGACCTCGTTCAGAAAGAAGGAGACGGAGTGTAGAGACGTCTCTTTCTCGCGCTCGCACGCTTGCGCTGAAAGGTTTTCCAGCGCGGTAAATTTTGACAGTTCGTCGAAGAACTTTTGATGGACGGACGGATGAAGGTGTTCGTTCGTCTTCTGCTTATTCCGATTTTTTTAGTTATTCTACGCTTTTTATAAATAATTATGTCTGATTTTTGTGCTGAAAATCGAAATGAAAAACGCCATTTCCGATTTTTTTATGAAATAATTTTGCAAAACTGTCACTTACCACCAAAAAATTTTAAAAAACTGTTTATATAGGTAACTCTAGAGGTATAACTTAGATGTCTCATTTCAAAAATTTAAACAAAGTACCCAATTCAATGTTATGGCTACAAATTGTGCTACGGCGCGGCGGCGTAGCTACGGCGTAGCTACGGCGTAGTAGCGGCTACGAACTCACTTTTTGTCCTTCTCGCGGATACTAGAGAAAACAAACAATAATTTTACGAGGCATTGGTGATGATTAAAAGCATAAAATATACCTACCATTTCAGAACAAATCACATAATTATGTTTTTATGACCGATATACATTTTTTCATCGGACACCATAATCGAAATTAATGGCAACTAACCTCAATAGAATCTCCACATTTTTAGCCACCATAAAACAGATTACCCGCAATCATATTTCCAACTGTCATCACACAATCAAACAAACAACGGCGTAGAACTAGTTGAAGTTGCGAGTGGGCGGTCGACCACAAACTGCTCGTTGCTAGCCCGAAACTTACATGGCATGTGGCCACAGAGCGGTGTGAACGGGTAGGTCGGGTAGTACGGGGTAGTGCGGGCAGGCATATCAAAACAAAACGGGCAGCGATACGGGCTAGCTAATCATGCGGTCACGCGGTAACGCGGTCAGGCGGTCGGGCCGCTGACAATTTGCAGGTCAGCCGTCGACCGCCGCTGCGGCGGCCCGTCGAGACGAACGCGTTATAAAGTTACGCTTACTTATGATCGGTTACTGGAAGATTGAGGGGGTGTTGATGCTGTGGTGCTGTGGTATTGAGGTGAAAGCGGATGAATATTACCGTTCTTTGTTTGAAAATTAGGTTATCTTCTCATTATGTGGTCCTGCTTGAGCTTAACTAGAATGGCTCATACTAAAGACTGTAATCTGGATAAATTGATTGAAAAATCCGGAAGAAAAGTATTAGGAATTATAACTTTAATGAAAAGTACAATTTCAAAGGAAAGATCGGTTACTGGGTGATTGAGGGCGTGTTGATACTGTGGTATTGAGGTAAAGAAGAATCTTGTCCCGCTTGATTGATTTATTAAAAAATAAGACTTCATATCAATCAATATTCAGATATATCAGAAACACTTTTGAACAAATATAAATAAAATGAAACAAAGACGTGGCTAAAAGGTCTTAGCAACCAGGCCATAAAACTAATAAAAAAAAAAAAGAATCTTGTCGTTCTTTTTTTGAAAATCAAGTCCTCTACTCATTCTCAGCATGAGATAGCCAGGGGATGCTCTATGGATCTTTTGGCGCGTGAATGACATCGAAAGAGGAGCCTTGTTGGTAAACATTTGTGAAATTGGCGAAAGATGGCGGCGTTAGTTCCGATTTTAGCCACGCGTCAAAATAACCTTGTAGCGTTGTAAACTAGAAGGACTCATGCTGCCGTCAATATATTGAAAACACAAGACTGTCATCTGGATAAATTCATTTTTACTGCTTGCATCTCGTAGAAAAGTGTAAGTTTATAAATAGATTATAGACGGTTATGTATATCAAGTTGAAAAAGAACATTTAGAAATAATTAGAATCATCAATTTCGCGTAAAAGTGAGTTTTAGACGAAAAGTGAAAAAAATCCCAAAGCAACACTTCGATAAACTATCGGAAGAAAGCAAATTAAGGCACTAACGACTCTTCTGTTCCCGAACAAGGCTGTAAAAGCCATCTGTGGCCAAAAGCAATTCGCAAAAAATGCCTGCACTAGCAACTGCTAGGCTGCACTAGCAATTCCTAAGCGTACCTTATGTACAGACGTCAGCACATCAAGTTACTACAATCTGTCAAATTTCTTTAAAAGATTTTCAACTTTATTGCCAAAGCGTAAGGCTCAAAGTTGATTGGAAAATTTTGACAGTTTCGGGTAGCTTGATGTGCTGGCGTCTGTACTAATACAACTGCTAGACATTTTCTAAAACACAGACACAAAAACAGTCACATCCAAAATAAATGTTGTCTGCTCATTGCACGATAGAATCTGCTTTACCGGCTCAGGAATATAGCGCTATAGCGCAGGCGGGGTCGTCTCATTTGGATTTATTCCTTTTTTTTTAATTCTCATTCTCTCTCTCTCATCTCTCATTCTCTCTCTCCCCTTGAGTAAATATGTTCCTTGATAACGCGTCGGTATGACATTAGCCAAATTACCTACATGTTATTGATTCCCGGCTTTGATACCCAGTCTTACCAAGGGGTATCGATTTGATTTTTTGAGAGAGATTTGAAATATCGTGTTACCCAGTAACTGGGTTGTGGGGGTCAAATAGGCAGTCACAGCTGCTTTCGGTTAAACTGGAAGCCGACCCCAACATTCTTGGGAAAAGGCTATGGCAGATTGATTGAATACTCTACTCAGTGCCGTAGCTTGCCATAGCAAAAGTGTCCTGACTTAAACAAAAACAATTTTAAAACTGACGAAGATATAAAATACCTGACTGTACCTACGATAGAACGGTTGCAATCGACATAAGGTAACACCAACGTCACTGAATAAATAACTTGACACTTGTTCGCAAATAAACAATTTAAAATGTCAAGAATAGGGAAAGGGCACGCGACCCAACCCTTCTCCTTGCCGACATTATGTTTTCTGACAACCAATTTTAAAGCTGTTTGCATTTCCGTACATGTTTGTACAATGTTAATGTTTTGTTGGAACTGTTTCTTGTTGGCGTTTAGTCATAGCTTACAGTACATAAAGAAAGAAAATAAATACCTGAGTACAGACGCCAGCACATCAAGCTACCCGAAACTGTCAAATTTTCCTAATCAACCTTGAACCTAATGCTAATAGCGATAAAGTTGAAAATCTATTTAAGAAATTTGACCTTGATGTGCTGGCGCCTGTACCTACACATTATAAGCCCTTAGGTCCGTATTCTAGAACGACGAAGATTGAAAAAACCTTTGCGGGGTACCTACCTAACATTTTGACAGTTCAGCACTTCGGGCATATTCATTGCGTTATTTACGTTGTTGAGCGTACGAACTTTTCAAACCTATGAAGCAGTGGATTGGGAATTTCCTTCATAGTCCTTGGATTATGATTGAAAGTACTTTGTGTAATTAGGATCCTTTGCTTGAACTTGGCTTGACACGCTGCCGCGTGTCTAGACACGCAGCAGATTGCAGCAGATTGTTCACCAGCATCTAGATGCTGGTGAACAATCTGCTGGATTTGAATAGATCCTGATGGCAACTGTATTAGGTATTTGGTTCAAGTATTGATCGTGATAAATATCGGCAATAAATCTATGGCAATAACAATTTAGCTTCGATAAAAGAACTCTACTTTGCGTTACTCAACCTTTTTCAGCTATGCTAACAGCCATCTTCCTTTGAGCATGTAAATGAAAATATATAGAGTGAGCCCAGATTTGGCTACGATTTTGGCATCTTCAGTAGCGTCCATCAGGTCCTATGGCTTGCAGACAGCCTTCTTATTCCGCTTATTATTTTAACTACAACATGAGTTTTTGTCTTATAGCTCGAACGAGAAAAGATGTACTCATCGATGAACGTCAGTTCATGATTTTTAGTAAGTACCTGCAGTGCGATTCTGTAACCATCTCACCGTGAAAACTTAGCTGAAGTGAGCGTGACCTGTCAATAGTGTCAATTCCTAGCAAAAACAAACTCACTTCACCTGAGT
This sequence comes from Luperina testacea, assembly GCA_927399505.1. NCBI lineage: Eukaryota > Metazoa > Arthropoda > Insecta > Lepidoptera > Noctuidae > Luperina > Luperina testacea. The sequence goes on from OV656774.1 coordinate 6,969,203, forward strand.
TTTCATGGTGAGATTTTTACAGAATCGACCGGCTGTTTCTTACATCTCATTCAGGAAACCAAGACTGGCACTTAAGCAAATGCAATTAATACAATTTCAGATTCGCGATACAAATGAAGCAGCAAAGTGTGCACACATTCACGTGTATCGCGACTTCACTAAGCTAGTTATAATCGAGCACCGGCCGAACTACAGCTGTGTCTGAGCAACGAGCGACTGCCACAGTGATGCAACACGTGTCGATATGTCGATATATTGTGTTATCGATGTGACATGTCATATTATTATGTGACATATTGTAACTATGGAAAGTACATTTTTCTAAACTAGTTATTTTCGAGCTTATTTAGGTATTAAATCCCGCCGTTCTTTAACAATATTTCAATTGAACACTGTCCAGGGTAATAAAAAAAAATAAGAGCTTCATATTTATGACGTAGTCGTAGCGCGTAGCGGTGCTACGGTACGGCGGGAAAGGGCAGATTTCGTAGCAACGTCCGTAGCAATGCTACGACGGCCATTTAGGTAACAAAATAAGCAAAATAATATTGTCCATATTTTGTGTTCATTATTTTAATAGCTTTTTAAAACTGTAGGTATTATGTATTAAAATCACTTGAAATGGCAAGTGAGGTAAAAAAGGCATCAAATTATAATACTTAGTTCTACTTAGGTATCTTGGTTTTATTGTGATCACAAATCCTTCGGCAAAAAAATAGTGATATGTGTCACCCACGTTTAGCAGTGGACATTAATAACTCTTAAACATCAAAATACATCACCCATAAACAATATCAATTCATCATCAAAATCAAAACATCGACATGTACCCACGTGTGCAGGGGTGCGCAACCCTTCCGACGCCGCCATATGCCGCGGCGCTGCGAACGCCCTTAAATTACAGAACTTCTCGCTCATAATACAGAGATATGCCTTTAATATCTGCCGGAAACTGCCTCCGTGCCTTGTTTACTTTTTGCCTCCGTTCTTATATTACAGATTGTGTGTACTGTGTGCTTACTTGCTTACTTATTGTGAGCGAATGTGGGTTTTGAACGTCTAATGTTTCATTAATTCGGATAGAGTAATTTTATTGAAGGTTACGCAAAATGGTAATTTTATTACATTATCTACCGTGTCACATGTATTAATCAAAATTATTTACTTAGGAAAGGGTTTATATATTTTTCAATATCTCCAAGACAATACTACAAAATTCGGTTATGTACCTACGCAATCAGAAAACAGCGCCCAGTAATATAAATAAAAATATATGAACAGAAAAAGCAATAACTACCAGCTAAAATAGACAATAAAAATCAACCCCCACAAACCGGGAGCAATTTCAATCACAATTGCGCAACTGTCCTGAAACGCACCTGCTGACTGTGACGGGACGACACGTGCCCGGCTAAGAGGCTACTTAACGTAAGTGACCCTACTTACAGAATCCCAACTGTGCCGTCCAAGACACTCCAATAGCGGGCAATTTCACGAGCCCCGGCCACCATCTGCGACCGACGCGCCAAAAAATAACATTCCCCAAAAAACATTTGCGAAAGAAAGGGATATTAGTCTCCGCGGGGCAATAATCGAAGCCAATCGGCCCACCGAACGCCCCGACACGACACTTTCTTTATTTATACCATTACTTTACTCTATGGTAATATCGTAAAGAATATTTTATGTTCACGTGTAGACACCTTCTGATTTCGCAATAGTGTTTGTTACCCCTGATCACTAGTTGGGGTAGGGGCTGGTTATAGATATTTGAGTGGCTTTATTAGTTCTGTGTACCTATATAATAAGTTATTGATAATTTATTATTAATTTACATTCAAAATAACTTGAACTAACTACCGAAGTAATGATGCTACCATAGATAAAAGAGAAAGTACTGTATTTTATATTACTACTAGCTTCCGCCCGCGGCTTCGCCCGCGAGGTATGTCAATAAAACCTATCCTATGTCCTTCCCCGGGATGCAATTTATCTCTCTGCCTCGAAATCCGTTCAGTGGTTTTGAAAAGGTAACATACAGACAGACAAACAGACAGACATATATATTATATACTTTCGAATTTATAATATTAGTAAGGAGGGATGCTACCATAACAATACAAATCGTTCTTGATTAGATCATACTTACGATATTCAGTGTAAGATAACGATAAATTTTCACTCACCTATGTTTTAGAAATCAATATTGTTCCAACGCCTAATAATTTTATCCGAGGAACAATTTTGAATTTTTGACAGTTCTTCCATACAAAATCTGTCAGACGTCAATTTTATTCCACGAATAAAAACTATCTGTCAATTAAAAAGTCAGCCCTTAGACTTTAATCAGTTGAATATTTTTGTTTAAATTCACCCTCACCCACAAATATTAAAATATGTATTATGTGTGAAATGTGAGTATTTTCAATTTTAATATCGTTCGAATTTACGTAATGTTTACTCTGCGTGTTCACGGCACGCCTACGTCTAGGCAGATAGAAGTTTTCTTTGTTTCAGTTTGAAAGGTATACTCACTGTAGCACTACCTCTACTCACGATGATGTGGAGCATAACAACATGGTGATGTCGTAGTCGACATTAGTCGTCAAGATTAGATTTCACGAGAAGCGACAAGCCCGCGCCGAGTTGTCACCAACACTTCGCGACCCCACCGTCAAGATATAACACGCTCAGTAAAATACGGTGCATTGATGTTATTCCTACAGTCCTTTCGCAGTTTATAGTATTTTATCTGACAAAGCGACGCGCGCTTTACTTGTGGTAACCAAGTGTACAAACACGCTAAGAATGTGTGCGTGAATGAAGACGAGTAGCGTCAGCACATAACACACACTTCCGACTTCACCATTGTCTCGGATGGTATCAAGTTACCGAGAGCTCCTGCGCTTACACACGCATTCTCATTCTCTTATTCTTGTTATGCTAAAGTTGCTATTGAATTGCTGCTGTCTGGTGTAAAATAACTGTGAAGAGACTGTATCCGTAATGCTATACCTACAGCTCGCTGTCACATCAGACCTGTAAGACCCATAAATCTACATGAAACGGAATTCTTCGGTAAGGTTTTCTTTAGCAGTGAAAGTAATTTTCTACGTTTCTGCATACCTACACTGGCACGTCCACAAAACTGTAAAAAAACTTAGGAACCATTATCAGCCTGCATTAGTAATCTACAGGGTGCCATGTCTACTAATAACCAAGCCAGCAATGGTCTCTCCAATGTAGGTTTCTGACAGATTTGCAATAGAAAATCTGTCAAAAACTCACAATGGCGAGCCATTGCAACGTTTGTAAAAATTAATAGACTTAGGACTCTGGCTCTGGTATTATATCTCAATGATTTCCAAACCAAACCGAGCCTGACAACCAGAGGGTGTAAATATTCCCAATCGTCATCATCAGCCCACAAAAATCCACAGGCGTTTCCCATTACACGCCACTGAATTCCTTTCCAAACGCAAAACAGAAAGCGCACCCTGCCACGGCGCGCGGCCATCTTCCAATTTCTCCCGCCATTTCCTCGCGTATTTTTTCAATACGCGTTCAAGATCATTTAACATTTTTATGTGTAATCTTGCTGGGTAGCGATAAGACAAGGAGATTTTTGCGCGCCTCACTTTATTTTATCGACTACGTTTTACGGCGAACTCTAAACAGATTAAATCTAACAGTAGGGCGTCTTCCGGACACAATGTTCATTTATTGGCTTGTATTTTGGCTTTATAAGATTACTGGGGATTTTCGTGTTGAGTTTTTCTTATCTTCTGTTTATCGACACAAAATTGTAGCTGCGTAATAAGTGTTACATATTTTGCCGCGCCCTGTTACGGCGTAGAGGCTTTACAGCAGAAAATTTATTTGGGCGGATAAAAGTGAGTTCATTGCAGAAAATTAACAACTTTCAACTCCTGTGAAGAATAGTTTACTGTTCCAAAACTTTTTGTTAAATAATCAGCTCTAACAGCCTATAAAAGCTATACCTATCGGACGTAATGTGAAATGGGAGTCCCTGAGCCATCGTTCTTTCCTAGGTAGACTACATGAATGGCAACACCGCTTCAATGCATTCACATAACATAAGTATGACGTAATGAATCGTATAAAATCCGAGTTTTATAACGCGAGCGGCACATTGAGAGTCCTTTTTAAATTATGCAACATTTGTATGGAAATACAAGCGTCACCCCTGGCCCACGCCGCCTCCTTAAAAATACATCCAGTGTTATTTGTAGCCTGGTTTGACGCTCACTCGCGATTTGATTGCTTTTTCATGGAGATCATATCGTGTTATGCATAGAAAAAGTTAGAACGATACCTACCGATAGGTACATATGGACAGTGGTCTTTCATTGAACCCACAGGATGTGCTTCGGAAAATAATCAGCATCCAATCAGTCAGCTAATTTAAAAAAATTATAATATATTGATATAATCAACATAATGAGGGTTTTCGTGAAAATTTACGACACCAGTTGGCACCACTGTGACAAGAGGTCTTCCAATATAAAATATACCTATGATGACGTTCATCGTTCGATTTATTCATTCGTTCATCATTCAGTCATCTTGGTCATGACTAAAGAAAATATAGGCTCTTTGACAGATGCCTGGACCTGACGTGTCAGTGCTGCCACCTAGCGAACGTCATTTCAGAAAACCCTCATTATTTGTAAAAATTACACAATCACATCACGCTAATAAAAACTCTTTAAATTTTATTAAGTACCTACCTACGAGTATATCTTTCTCAACCTTCATGAAGGTTTTATTATAAATAGCCACAAATAAATTGTTCTTGACACTGGCCATAATTCATGAAAAAAACATAAAGACACCAGTCCAACAAAAAAATAAATACCCATTTATTTTTAAATAACTATGCAGTTTTTTTTAATGGCCTGACTTATTCACGTAGGTTGGTACTGAAGGTACCTACTATACTTCTTGGATAAGTACCTATTCTTTTAAGGAAACAATGTAAACATTGTTTCTACAAACAAACAAATAAATTATTAAGTACCTACTAGCTTCCGCCCGCAGCTTCGCTCGCGAGGTATATCGATAAAAACTATCCTATGTCCTTCACCGGGATGCAATCTATGTCCCTGCCAAATTTTATCGAAATCCAATCAGTGACTTAGGCGTGAAAAGGTAACATACAGACAGACAGACAGACAGAGTTACTTTCGAATTTATAATATTAGTATGGATTATTTTCCAGATACACGTGGTAACAACCTATAAGTTGGTAGATGTAGCTATTCATTATTATACTCTTCGATAATAAGTATAGGTACCTATATTTCGGGTTTTCATGGCTAGAACGGAAGCTGCAAAAATTGCTAAAAAAATTACTTATAAATTAGATTTTGTCAAAGTTTTTACAGTTTTCTGTCTGTACCTTGGGGCCTGCCTATAAGGTGTCCCAACACATCGGCAGTATCCGCCGACTCAACAACAAACAACACTCGCAATCACTAGTGCAAATGTTTACGTTCTATTCTATTCGTACGTGCGCCACACTACTTCAATTCGAATTTTGAACCACGCACGCTTTCCTACTCCAACAAAGATGAAAAAATAAAAGAGTGTTGAAAGTCTCTTGAAATCTTAAAATGCTCATTTGGTAAATCGTATAACAACTTACTTACTTCGCAAAGGCTACGTTTAGAATTAAATAGCTAAAATAGAAGGAATGTTCTCAGGTTTTCTTTTTCGTTCCCCCACTGCTGAAAATGTTGCCAGACGAGTACCTACCTAAACATGTCCGTAAGCCCGTACACTCAAATGATAGATAAGTATGAGTAGGTACTGTAGAGGCTATCTGTGTAACCCTACCTTTAGCAGTACAGGTTAATAATTATAATTGCTGGTTATAATTGCCGGTGTGTTCCATTCGAACGTTCAAGCAAGTGTCAAATATTTTAATAAGGTAGTTTTGTTTTAGTAGAGTGCTAGTAATAACATGATAATGTAAAGTCGTAAATATATTTCATACAATACAAGTCAAAGCTTTTTAATTATATTGTGAAGCTCCCATCTGAACCCCCCACAGTACCTACCTATCAAAATGTAAAAGGGGCGCCCAGTCACCAAAACCTCCAAAAATGAACAACTGTTAAAAGACGCACATGTAGCTTTGTTGATATCATATTTTCCATCGAGAAAACTTTATTTTATTATTTCTACACGTAACCTTGTCGGCTAGAAGCTGGGACAATTTTAAACCACCTTTATAACATTACAACAATTTCATATTTACAACCTTACGTCATGGTGATAGAATTGTATTTCCAGTGTGTTATGATATATTTAAGGTGAGATCATCATTCATGCCAGCTAACCTTATATTCTTGGAAGAATGGTTGGTAAATTTTCAATAGTCACTTTATTAGGGGTGAAGGCGGAAGCAGGGCGAGTGAAACTGCCTTTATTAGATTTTCTAGAACCGTGAGTCGGAAAGTGGTGAATTGCATGGCCTGCGTTCAACACCTCGATATTGAAAATTGTTACGAAATATAGGTACCGGGTGTTAAGTACCTAGCTTAGTAAGTTGGTGCCAACTTGCATTTATACTTGCTTGCTTTTTTATGTAGGTAATTTTTGGCGCTTTTTATTTTTGTACTGTATCGAATTAATACTATACACGTATAGTACCTACCTATACGTAGTGTAATTTAATGCCCCTCTGTCATATCAACTCTGTATAAATGTTTTCCGGTACATAGGTACCTACCATATTAGGTATGTGATAAACTGACAACTGTTACCTACCTTAACGATTACTATCGTGCTATGGTTACGTTACTGGTGAGCTTTTGATGTGGGATTTCAAGGCGAAATGAAAACTACGATAACGAGCTCTATTTTGGAAAAAAATAAATGTTTTTTGTTAAGAATTATTAAATTGTTAACATTATTTACATCAGCCAGAAATCAAACCCGACCTCTATTGCATAGAAAAAATCCCACAAGTAGGTTCCTACCTACTTATTATAAGAGGATACATGATTGTACTTCTACATTGCAGACATCATATGTAGGTACATAATATCTATGCCAAATCAATGAAAAGGCAATTTTCAGAATTTTCCCAAAAATTCTGTCACCGAAAATGAAATATTTTATGCTTTCACAGACTTCAGATTTGAATTCCCGCGCACTATGCAATCAGACACACCAGTATTCAAATGAACGCCATCTACTCTTTTTTGCTGTAACTAAAATTGCTTTCAGCCACGAGAGAGCGGTTACTAAACAGGTCAGTGTATAAACTGCTCTTGGTTGAACGCAATTTAAGCATATTTTACAGATGGCGTTATATAAATGATTTTATTTCTGTAAATAGGTTTTGTACAAACCTGAGAACCATGAAAATCATGAAATCAAGTTCTTTTCATAAACCGTTTTTATTGCAACTAAGGCCTGATATTTCAATAGTCAGATAATTTTTATCTGAGGAATTAATACTGCGGTTTGACAGCTTTTGTTTATAAAATATGTCAAACTGTCATATTTATTCATCAGATAAAAATTATCTGACTATTGAAAAATAAGCCCTAAAGCAAATAAAAAAATAATTATAGAATTACTGCAGCCAAAAGTAAAGGAACATTATAGTAGACCAATGTTACCCACTTGTTTGAATTTGGAATTGTTTTGCCACGACTGCTTTTCGGCAAAAGTGCACCAAACGAAATTGCTTACTTTTACTTTACTTCATGCAATATTCTTATCCTTCCTCCTTGGTACGGAAAACCGTAAAAAGTATTGGTGCGCTAGTCCGTCTCGAACTTGACCTTTTTTTATCTTCAAGAAATCAAGACACGTTTGTATTTTTTTTTGCAATAGCAACATCCACAGAAAAAGTGAGGTTATGTATTTATTTCTTCCTCTTATGATGTGTCAAAGTTTTTAACTTAAATAACATCGTTTTGGACTAATTTCAATGAAATGCTAACTAGTTCGTGAAGATTGTTGATCACTCTATTGGATGCACAATGGCTGTTGTGATTGAAACTACCCTTGGGGACATCACCGTGGATTTATATCTAGATCAACGACCCGTAACATGTTTGAACTTTCTGAAGCTGTGCAAAATGAAATATTACAACTTCAACTTGTTTCACACGATCAGAAGTGGCTTTATAGCCCAGACTGGTGATCCATCAGGTGAAGGTTCGGGTGGGCAGTCTATATTCGGTCTACTGGAAGGGCCTGACAAACGATTCTTTTCAGGCGAGAAAATGCCAAAAATTCGCCACACCGACGTAGGTTTGCTCTCAATGGTGGGCACAGGAGACATGATGATTGGTTCACAGTTCTTCTTCACCCTCGGTTCCGACTTGGACTCTTTAGACGGCATACACTGCGTTATTGGAGAGGTTACTGAAGGACACGACGTGCTTAGAAAATTGAACGACGTGATATGCGACGAGGGCCACCGCCCGTACCGCGATGTGAGGATAACGCACACTGTAGTACTTGAAGATCCATTCAATGATCCGCATGGACTAAGAGCACCATCACGGTCTCCATCTCCCAGTGCTGAGCGCCTCAAAGGTGGTAGAATTGCTCCGGACGAAGAGATAGATGAAACACAAGGGAAATCTGCAGCAGAAATACAAGAAATTATTGAAGAAAAAGAAGCCAAAGCTCGAGCTACTATCCTAGAAATTGTGGGTGACTTACCAGATGCTGATATTGCTCCCCCTGAAAATGTACTCTTTGTTTGTAAACTAAATCCAGTCACTAATGATGATGATCTAGAAATTATATTCAGTAGATTTGGTAAAATTGTTACCTGTGAAGTTATAAGAGATAAAAAAACTGGTGACTCTTTGCAATATGCCTTCATTGAGTTTGCCGATAAAAAGTCCTGCGAAGATGCTTATTTCAAAATGGACAATGTGTTAATTGACGACAGGCGTATTCATGTTGACTTCTCTCAATCTGTTTCTAAAATGAAATGGTTGGGCAAAGGTAGGGGTGTGAAATATTTTAATGATGAAGAAGCAGAAGAGAGAGAAAGAGAAAACAACATCAGAAATCAAAAGCCCACACATCATAGAAATAAGGAGGGTGAACACAGTAACCATCACAATGATAGAAATCAATACAGTACTAATAAAAGGCCTGATGATCGGGAAAAAGATAAAGATAGGGAAAAGCGATCAGAAAGACATCACAGACGTGAAAAAGAAACAAATCACAGAACAGATGACAAGTCCCAAAGGAAAAGAAGCAGGAGTCGATCTAAAGTGGATAGACCAAGGGATGACAGAAATAATCATTCTAGTGACAAGAACGGTTCAAGAAATTCCGAGCGAAGTGTCAAAGAGTACAGAAATGAGTCAAATAGATATGAAAATGTAAGAAAAAGAGATAATTCCACTGATAATAATACTGCAAAAAATTCAGATAGAAACAATAGAGAGTACAAACGTGATTCTAATAGGCAAGAAAATGAGAGGAATGGAAATAATTCCAATGATCATAATGTTTCAAGGAATGCTGACAGAAATGTTAAAGAGTACAAAAAATATTCTGACAGACATGAAAATGAAAGGAATAGGGTTAATTATCCTGAACAAAGTGTTTCAAGAAACTCTGAGAGGAATATAAGGGATTTCAAACAAGAGTCTAGTAGACATGATATGGAGAAGAATAGAGATGATTCCAATGTTCAGAGGCCAAGGTCATCTCCATCCAGGCAAAGAGATGGAGAGAGGTCTGAGAACTCAAGAGAGTACAAAAGTAGACATGAAACTAATGACAGAAAAGAGAAACAAAAGGAAATAGAAAACAGCAAACCAAAACATAAAAATGAAGATGTTAAATCAGTGAAGGGTAAGCAGCTTAAAAAAGATCCAAAGAGTATTGAACCCAGAACTCCTACACCTACTGATGGTAAGAAAAAACTTGCATCCACTTCCAAACACATTGAAAAGAAGAAGGAAAAAAGTAAGAGAAATGCCAAGAAGAAACGTAAACCTTCCACATCATCAGACAGTTCATCAGATTCGACCTCTTCCAGTAGTGAGTCTACTTCATCAAGTGATGGAAACCGTAAGAAAAAGTCTGTGAAGAGGAGAAAGAAGAAATATTCTACTTCAAGTACTAGTAGTAGTGACAGCAGCACTTCTAGTTCGTCATCCAGCACGGAGTCTAGCTCTTCCAGCTCAACTTCAGAAGATACTAAGAAGAGGAAGAGTGAGAAACGTGCCAAAAAAATTTTATAGGACAGTATAAGAAGTAGGTATGCACTAAGCCTACTTAGCAGACACTTAGACCGTATGTGAAGTTGACCGTTGAGTTCATGAAGCGTAGATTAAGTGACCGTTTGCATGTCAAGTGTTAAGTGAGTCTCAAATGTATATTCCATGTGGCCATTTTTGTATATGGTATTGCTTTCAATATTTTACTTCCTTAGTTTACCTGACTGAGTGGACAATTATACTTAACATACTATTCTAATAAAAGTCATTGGAAAATGTAATTAACTATTATGATTACTATAAATAGAATGAAAATATGAAGCAATAATGTAACATAAGTAAAAGTGTGCAGTGCTGCACACCTATTTCAAGTTAAGCAAATATCAACTTTATTTCAATGAGAATTATGAAATAAAGTTGATATTTCAGAGTGACTAGCACTAAGCACAAAATTATAAAAATGTTTGAAGTTGTAGCGTAAACTGAACATTATTGTGTAGGAATTAAAGTCATTTTTCCATTAATTCATATTTATTTACATTTTTAGCAAATAATTCGCGAATGCACGATAGAAATACAGGGTGATATCGACGCGAAAACTGTTACCATGGATTCACTACATGATTGGCGATTAAATTTTTAGTTGGCTACTTAATTAAAAAAAATTGCTGTTCCATACATTTTGACCGTGTAGGTATTGCACTTTTCTATGAAACAGGTTTTTTTATTACTAACCGGCGTAATTTTTCGACACTGGGGATCTAGAATCAGGTGCTGAATTCATGCTTACAGTTTGCGCGGCGATGTTCCTGCTACCCTGTATACTCAATTACAAATGTATGTAGGTCATTAAATATGCTAGAATACTTGTTAATATATTATCAGATAAAGCCTATTAGAGAGCCAATAAAATAAGATTGTCATAATCACACATTGATATGTAAAATAACAACATCAATAGGTTTAGGTTTAGGCAATACTACCCCCTTTATTCATAAACTTTGCTTAAAGTTAACTAGTGATTAGAGACTGTTTAACCATACAATTTTGATGCTTAAATGTCACATAACGTTAATCATCGTTTATAAATAAACCCCTTTAGGGGCGTAGCTAGGGATAGGAGGGGATGCATGAGTATATACCCAACCATTTTCTAGTACAAGTGTATAATAGGTATCTTGTAATGATTAGTATTGTTGATTGGTATTGTTGTGCACTGCTATTATAGGGAAGTACTTCTTTTTACTGACATTATTAAGAAGTTAGGGTAGGGTATGTATGTGTTGTGTGTAATATGTATATTATGTTTAATATTCATGTGTTTGTATGCCTACAAGGTCATGTATCAAGCAAATAAGCTTTTAGGGTGTTAATTCAATGTTTGATAAAAGATGTCTTGTGAATACCTATCTATGTTTTTTTTTAACTTTGCATGTAAGGTCTGCAAAAAAAGTTTGCATATAAGTTTAACAAAACACTGTCTTGATGCATTGCTTTTTTGTCCAAAGTTTAAAAGTTTGTGTTCAATATTTTATAATTATGATGTTTTTAACTGAAAAGTTAACAACAAACTGTCGTTGCTGGCTGTAGGTACTCTGAATCGGCTTCGATTAATCAATTTATTATTGTTAGTTGATGTCCCCAAAGTTCGAGTTCAACCATTCAATCCAATTCTGTAGATGGAAATAATATAAAATAATTGACAACACTTATCTATATATTGACTGAATTAGATCGAACGATGAGTACCTATAAGGCTGTTCCAAGTAGGTACTTAGATAATAATTGATTTCCCATTTTAATGTTAGATAAGTAGTGAATTCGTAGATTTATACATGACTTTGACTGCCCAAAAAGAAGTGTTACGAATTTATTGTATTTTCAAATCGATAAACTTACTTTTTGTTCTTATCTTAACCTATTATCCTTTTACTTATCCTACACTTTCCCATTGCAAAGACCTCAACCAAATCCTTCCTGGCATCCTTTAAAGTTGAAGGTTATATTACCTTGCAATATTTTTTTTCACAATGTACCATGTTACACTACTTTTTTTGTATTTGTTATATTTCTAAGTGTCTAGTTAATAATTCGTTTTTCCTTCTAGCTGAGTATTCAGGAGCTGTGTCTTCTAAGTAAGCTGGATAGAAATTGTAATGTAGGTATTTGCTAAATATGTATGAGTAGGTATTTTTGTATATTAATAAAAGCGTTCACTGCACTATTTACTTTATTGTCATTTACAAAACATCCTGTAAATTAAATGTACACTATACTTAATATGTATAATACATATTAAGTACATATACCCACATTACATATAATACCTCTTTATAATAATTATAAAGAGGTATTATATGTAATGTGGGTAATCTCTGGAACTACCAGTGGGATTTGAAAGATTTAGGGGAGCGGGAGGTTATTCACTGCGACGGGGTAGGTCGGAAAACAAGAAATTTCTAAACAAACAAGTAATGACGAAGCAGGTCTACAGCACAGTTTCTCAAATCGCGAACCTTCCTTGCACGTGAATGTTCTGTCGCTGGCAGAGTTCACCAGAGATATAGAGCTGGACACGCAGAGATTCCCAGTTCTACTGATGTGAATCTTTGTTATTTTAGTCAATTTTTCGCTGTTGTAGATACAGACGCCAGCACATCAACCTACCCGAAACTGTCGAAATTTCCCAATCAACTTTGAACCTTATATTTTAGCGATAAAGTTGAAATTCTATTAAAGAAATTTAACAGATTGTAGTAGCTTGATGTGCTGGCGTCTGTACGTCCCTACACTCTGCTTTGTAGGATAAAGTCCTACAGTGTTCGTCTAGAAAGTTGAATAAGTGTCGCAATTCCCATCTGCCAGTTTTTACCCGACTGCGCTCAAGCCCAAAATGAGGTTAATGTTTTTATTATTAAAAGTGTGTAGGTATGCAAAGAAAATTGCATGAGTATGCCTAACTACCGTGCAGCAATAGGTACAAACGCCAACAGTTCAAGCTACCCGAAACTGTCAAATTTTTCCAATCAACTTTGACCTTATGCTTTAGTATTAAAGTTGAAAATCTATTACTTAAAGAAATTTGACAAATTGTAGTAGCTTGATGTGCTGGCGTCTGTACCTATAAAGGAAGTTATGTACTTACTTGGGTGTCTTTAATAAATAGGTGTAGGCAAGTTAATTTATGAAGAAATATGTAGATTGACCATTATATTGTAGTTAGAGCAAAGGAAACCATAAAGCATGTCAAAGTTTCAAATGGAAGGTAGTTAGGTAGATAATCCTTAGCTAGAGTCTATTTACAGGACGTGCTCTGGACATAATCGGGAACATTCCATTGGCTTGCCTTTGTGTGTTTAAGTGTCAGAACGAGAAGATTACTCTCGTTATATGAGCCCATTGTGCACCTTTGGTCACTGTATTACTAAAGTGCCAGATCAACATGTATCTATAGGTTTTATACATATGTATGATATAGGTACCCTCATTTTTTTTTCGATGCATATTTTAGGTAGTAGGTATGTAATGGATTTTCAACCTAATTAGGAGCTTATAAGACCTATTAGGTAAAGTTCAACAGAATTTAAGATAAATAAATATGGTAGGTACCTAAAAGCCAAGGCTGTCCGTTATCACGTGTGAAAACTTGTTCAAATATATTCAAGTGGAGAACCACATACCTACTTGGTAATTACGTAATGCAAGGTGGTAGGTACCTACCTACCTAGGTATTATAAACAGCGATAACATCGCACTTTTACGTACCGTTTGGCGTATGTCCAGCAGTGGACGTCGCATGTCTTTAATGGAGTGGACGTCTAATACCTATCTCATATGTGATGAAGCTTCATACCATCTTCATACAGATGGTACCTAGGTAGGTACACAAAACACAATAGAACTACAATCAAGGGAAGTGCTCTCAATCTGTGTACTAAAGGCACGGACTTGGAGACAGCCTTAATTCGGTCGTCTGAAAGTCAGTGTAAAAAGCTGGAACAATGTTTAATGTACCTAAACATAATTAACAAGCGCTGACGCCGATAGCGTCTCGGCTCATCCACGGCAATTACATTATTTTATGAAGGGCTTGTTTGTTTAGTTCAGCCGTAGCGGACGTCATACCTAGGTGGACGGCACGGCAGGGGCGGACTGGGTGTGGATGGGCACCAAATACTGGTCACCTGCACAGCGGTCGGGCCATATAATAGTAAAATAAATAAAAAGGAGCAAAAATATAAAAAAACACGACTGCAAGTCTGCAACTAAACTTACTTTTTTCAGCATTTTAGTGTGTTATTTTTTCCAAAACGGGGATCCTAGACGTAGGCAGAAAGGCTGCCAAGCTGAAATTGGGATTGGACGGGTCAAGTCAGCCGCATGCACCCGCACAGTGACTGTTGGGCAACAGTCTCCACACGGTGGGTGCCTGGGGATGGACGGCGCCGCCGAGGCCGGCCCAGGAAGAGGTGGCGAGACGACCTTGACTCGTACTGCAAATTTTACCCCCTTCCTGTTGGCAGATTGATCTGATATTTGGTACACGTACCTACACACCTTTAGTTTTGACGACACAACAGTTTAATTTAATCAGTATCATTGTAAATTTAAGATGGCCGCAGCTACAAAATGGCGGTTTACATGTTTTATCATAACCCACTTAACATAGGTATCAAATGAAAGGACTTGAGTCTTGAAAAATTTCAAATCTAAGATGGCCGCTGGCACAAAATGCCAGATCTCATATTTCTAATTTTGTATTTGTTTCAATATGGGTAATGGGTATCAAATGAAAGGGCTTTACAAGTAGAATACAGTGCATCGCGAATCATTGAGTTTAAATAAAAACTAATAACTTGAAAATAAAATAAGTACCTAAATATTTTTTTTTATTAAACGGTTTTAACGAAAATAATGATGCAGATAATGTGCCTACTACCTAAAAGCTAAAAAATAATTCGGTAGGTTCTAGGTACCAGTCATCACACCACTTCCTTCATCAATCTAGGGCATTGATCAGACCAAAAACATTATATCGTGGGGCATAGCGTACTAGATAACCTGAATAAATATGTAAATAGCATTTATAATGATACTAACTGCGCCCCGAGGTTTCACCCGCATAACTTTCGCTCCCGAGGGAATATCGGGATAAAATGTATCCTATGTCCTTTCCCGAGACTCAAACTATCTCTATAGGTACCAAATTTCATCTACATCAGTTCACCGGTTAAAAATATTTTTTACTTATTTTATTAGAATTTTGGCTAACTTGAAAAGACAAATTGAGTTTAGGTGTTAAAGAGTCCGTCCCTGTGCTCCACACTGCGCATGTCGCGAATTTATCGACAGGAGCAATGGGTTTTCTCTCCAGCCTGAGCTCCGCTAAACGGCACTCGCTCCCAGCGCTCGGTCACATAACAGTCGCAACCAGTGTTCCTCTGATTCCAAATTAATTCTATATTAATTAATTATCTTTGCATACTGACAATCGGCAACGATGTTATTACTTAATTTAACCGCATTTTTTGCGGTTTTCCTGATGGGAGGTGCGGTACCGACGCCTACTAATAAAGGTATGTAACCCTTTGGTTGTTTTCTACGGCTTAATAACGTTGTCTGATTGCTGGCTTATCAATCTGCGCAAGGATATTGTGGGTTAATTTGTGTTGTATTGGAGAGAGTATCGATCAGCCGCGGCCGGGAGCGCTCTATATATAGCAACAAGTCAACAGGTGTCCTTTCTGCGCCCTTGTTGTTCTGCGACGCACTTCCATCTTTTCCCATAAACTATGACCTTTTAGATACAATATAGCTTATAAATAGATGTCGTTATCAATTCACGTGGCCCATTCATAAAATTTTCATAGAATGCGCGTCTATAGGTAATAGGGTCTCTTTGATGTGGGTCGTGTGGGCGTTGTTATTTAGACCTTCTTCGGTCAACAAAGGGCTTATAAATCCTCAAGGTCGAAGCCAGAGGGTTTGAGACTCAGACTGTTAGTCTGTTTCGGCCACGTTTCACGGCCATAATAAGTAGTCATTTTATTAAATCAAATAGAAAAACACTTTTTACTTCCATAAAACAATCATTGCGATGGTAAAAGGTCTCTAACATAAGTTCCACTGATGAAAAAAACTGAAATCGACAAAATGCATCTAAACATAGATATTGTCACTTGGAAGAATTTAGTAACAACATCAAGTAACCGGTTAGGAAATTCGGTTTCAGTGCTTTTGATTGTGACGGAACCAGTCGTAAAGTTATCTATTCGTAATATTTCAAAACTCCCATCAGTCAATCGACTCCGCCTTTCTAAGTCCACAACTGGATATAGACCTACTTAAACTAGAGAAAACATTCCGTCACGAGTTGATTACCTACTACGTCTCAATGCTATCGTCGTCAAATTATAAATTATAAAGTTTCTATCTTACGTGCAATGATAGCATTCGAGAGTGGGGTCCACTCCCTACGCACGCAATCCGTGTTACGGTCGTTTCCTACTCGGTCACACTAACGGACATAAAATTAATTCGGGGCCCGAACTAATAATGAATGACAACACGATTTGACAGTTGTCCCAAATCCCGACGAGTTTTACTCGTTAAAAAAAAATAATTTCTGGCTTGTTTTGATGGGACAACTTCTTTCTGACAGACCCTATCATCGTTGACGGACTCAGACAGTAGACGCCTGATAAAAAAAAACATTATGCGTAGGTAATGCCGCCGTTTCTTCTACGTCAACCATTTCTTTGCCACGTAATTTGGTCTTCATTCGTTCAACTTAGGTACCTACCTTTAATTTTCACTTACCTGGCGTTGGTTGCCATAAGTACCTAATTCTTAGACACTGGTATTAACAAAGGCAAGCAGCTTCAGATTATCTAGGTAAATGTTAGATCATAGGTTCTCAACCTTATTTTGCCCACCGTCCACTTTTAGATTTTTTTTTTCTAGAGCCTCCACTTTTTTTTACTTATCTTCTGTCGCGAATCTGAAAGAACCATTGGCACGATTATTTTTATATAATTTTCTCTGGGTCTTCTACTGCCCCCCTGAAAGTCTCAAACGCCCATGAGGCATGAGGGGGCGTTATCGCCCATGTTGAGAGCCTATGGGTTAGATAAACACATAGGTACATACCTAATATAGAAAAACATTCAAAAGCGCTACTCATAGCATCAAATGAATACCTACTTATTTATTTACACAAAGGATTCCATGACAAAAAGATCAACCAATATAACAAAAGAATCTTAGGGTTACTACTTCTTAAGGTTCTTAGGGTTAATACTCCCAATATCCAGTACTCTAATTCAAAAAAAAGAACGCCCTAGTACCATCCTAACACATTTATTATTATTATTAGTCATGAATGTCCCACAGCTGGGCAAAGGCCTCCCTACTCTCATTTCCCGACAGCCTGTCCAGAGCTGCCAAGGAACAATTTTTCTCGTCAACCTGGATAATGGAGGTGGTCAGTGGTAAAGACCGATGTATCTTTTATTTTATGAGTTCGGTTTGGACTTATCTTTAACGTTTTTTAACCCACACGATGTCTTGAGCGTACTTGAATACTCACGATGTCTTGAACGTATTTGAACACTCACGATGTCTTGAACGTATTTGAACTCTCACGATATCTTGAACGTATTTTAACACACACGATGTCTTAGATATTTGAATACTCATGATGTCTTGAACGTATTTGAACACTCTGGATGTCTTGAACGTATTTTAATACATACAATGGCTTGAACGTATTTTAACACATACAATGGCTTGAACGTATTTTAAAACTCACGATGTCTTGAACTTGAACACTCACGTTGTCTTGAACGTATTTGAACACTCACTATATCTTGAACGTATTCCAACAATCACGATGTCTTGAACGTATTTTAATAATGACGATGTCTTGAACGTATTTTAACACACACAATGTCTTGAACGTATTTGAATACTCACGATATCTTGAACATATTTCGAGGCACACTATCAATATAAATAACATTTTAGATGGTGGCGGCCCAATTGGTGAGCTCCCCGAGAATTGGGACCAGACAAAAGACGACACACAATCGCTTTTCCTGAATAAGAGCGATAAAAATGACTTGGAGCCATACCCGTTGGCTCTAAGCGAGGAAGGTAATGACAATGGTACACCTGAAAAACTTGTTGCTTTATTATGTACCTACCTATGTATATGTATCTATCAAAGGGTAATCGAACATCTTACCTGTGGGTTAACCTGTAATGGGTTTACCTGTAACTATTATTTTTTTTATTTTGCGCAGATTCGGTCGTTAGCATAGCGCAAGATTCACAGACCGCACTTTGACTCTACGATTGCTTAATGAAGTACACGTCTCATCCAAATATGAACACTACATTATAATGTTCATCTTCTCAGGGAGATGCTTACTATCGTGCCCTTAGTTTATTTTAGTTGTGTTAATGCAGCAACAAATCTTAGAGCGGAACCATGCGGCGATATATTGATTTCGCCGTATTTTCCCCCTTTTCTTTAGCTAAGTAAGAAAATAGGTGATTAGTTTTACTGCACTCCTTATAGGTACACTTATGATAGAAAAGTATTAATATTCCTATTGGCGTTTCGATAATGTATCGGCAGTAGGTACCGTAGGTCTTATTCCAAACCATCATCAGATTGCACCTACCAGCCGTTATGTAGATGCAAGCCACCTAACTCCTAGACGTAGGTGTACTAATAGGATCTAATAGGACATCGACAATGTGCACTGTACAGTAATAACGCACTGATTGTGAAATTGTGTAGTACAATAGCGCAGTAGAGGGACAGGTTGCACGTCCGTCGTCTATTGCCATCCTTTATTGGCTGATGCAGCTTAAGTGGACAAGAATAGAATTAGATATAGGCGTAGGGATTGATATAAACGTTAACTAATCATTAACCTTAATCTGAAACTACAAACACTAGGTACCTAATAGGTATACTGTCAGGTGAGCTTACCTGGTACCTATCATATTATGGATAGGTTTGTAGGTAGGCTGGTTTCGACGTCAAATTTAAATATATGAGCAGTTTTAAAGAAGTAGATAATTTAATTTTGAATTCGGACCTAAGTGCACTCAAAGATAATAATAACTTCAATTCTGAAAACTGACAAAAGTAACCTAGCCTAGCCGATTATTTTTAGAGACTCTGCATTACGTTTCAACAACAATACTAATATTTTTTGCAGGAAATTCTGAAGGATTCGAACAGGGAGTAGATCAAAGATTCGATTCCCCACAGCCAAATGGGGAACTCGATAACCTGATCATGAGGCCTGAACTGTACGGCGAACCCCCAGCCATGGAAAGTCTAGCCACCAGCTATGACTCCCGGCGTCGCAAGCGGGGAAGCGGGACTAAAGTTGGTGGCGCTGGCGCCGCTACTAAAGTAGCCACCAAATCCGGCTCGGGCAAGAAAAATCTGAAGTGAGTGCTTTAGTCATCTCGGCCGATACCAATTGCACTTTCTATTATAAGAACACTAGACTTACTGTATTCTATTTTTTAGACCGGAGGAGCACGATGCCCTCTCGCCCGTGGACTCGATGACTCACGAACACGACGCTCACCGCCGCAAGCGCGGCAGTGGCACAAAGGTGGGCGGCGCGGCCGCCTCTGCCAAAACCGCCACCAAAAATTCCGGTGGAAATAAAAAGAACTTCAGGTCAACATAAACCTCCATGATAGAATAGGTGTAAGTATGTAAGTCAACAAAATAATATCGTTACTAAATAATTTCATTTACATTTAGGCCCATCTCAGAACGTCGCAAACGTGACTCTGGTCTCAGCGCCGCTGATGTCCGAGCTCTTCTCAACTTGTGGGAGGCGCAGGAACGTAAGAAGCAGGAATGGAACGCGCAGAATCAATGGGTACCCGAACATTATTATGGAGTCGGACATGGCAATGCTGAAGACGAGCAGCCTGAAGTAGACGAGAACGGAGACATCTGGTACAGCGAGCCTGTTGTCATCTCTCCGCGCGAACGAGACTACCCTCGTCACTCATACTTCTCAGAACAGAACCGCATGGCCCTAGCCCACGGCTACCCCGACATGTATCAAGTAGGCCCGGCAGAGTTGGCGCAACGGTATGAGGAGGCTCGTCGTAAGAGGCAATATGCTAACAAGATGAAGCGCTTCATGGTCGCCAGGAAGCGCTCGGATGGCATGATGGGTCACCAGAACAGCTACCGGCCCCGTGACGACCTGTACACGCTTGCCGAGCTGCTGCGCTCGGCCCCGCGAGTGCAGGAACAAGACATTCCTGTATATCGGCGACTGATACTGTAAAGCGTTATTAGAAAGCGGTGTCCATTCCCAGCAACCTGCGATTCGTCTAACAACAATGGTCAGGTTTCTGAAGAAACAGTCAGAACGCGAGAAGCGAAATAGCAAATTGAAGTGTCGCTTGCTGTCGGATGGACGCCGAAAGAGTTTATGATTTGGAGTGGGAGATCGTCGTGCATTTAATTCGCAGTTTGTAGCGGATACCTAACAAATCCTAGTTATAGGAATACTTAGTATTAAAACACTGACACAATATCATCAAGTACTAGATTATGAATAATTTCTTATTTTACGAAAATCAACATTTTATGGCCTAAGAATAGTTATCAGAATATTTTTAATTTTAATTAGATTTGCCACTTTTCTGTCGGGGAAAGTATTTTATATGTTTTATTATATTTAGGTAAATGTAAAGTTTACTTTAAGTATATTTTGTGTATTTTCTCATCTTCTCCTTAGGATACCTCAGTTCCCATCAAATATCTAGTATCTGTTACTTATAATTTAATAAAGTATAACCAATTTTTAAATGATCAAAAAGATAGGTGTCTAGTTTCATTAAACATTGATAGTTTTCGGTGGAGTTAAACTTCACATTTTACTAATGTACTCTACATTGAACTAGAATTAGTTATTGTATGTAAATGTAAACTTGCTGTATTAAATTAGTATTATATTTAATTATTGTTTTAATATGTCCTGCACATATCAAACCTTTTATACACCGTACTTTATCATTAATAAACCTCAATAAAATACTGGCTACATAAATTGCTGTCAACTTTAACATGTCTTGTCAATATCAAATATTTAGTGATATTTACAGCTTATCCTCAGAAAAAAAAATTAATTAATATTTTCTAAAAAGTTAATGTAATTTAAGCAAAACTGCACATTCATAAGTTAATATGAAAAGAAACACTCACAATAGTACTATAAGTATTAATCAGAGTACCCCAGAAGTATCCCACAAGGACGCAGTGACTTCTACTGAAAGCCACCCATCGCTCGATGTCGAATCTACCTCGACGAACAGCTCGACGTATGCATCACTTTATTGGTTGATTATTTACATTAAAATGTGTATCTCCCGGTTAGCAAATGACGTGTTCACATCGCTTATGAGTTACTGGTTACCCGGTCGCGTGTTGCTCCCGCCTCATATATTGCATCTAATGCGAGTGCAGGACAGGCTCCGCGCAGAACGTGAGTCGCACACGGTCACCTACAGCAGGTACAAATTGATCAATCACTCCTGTCTTAAGTCGGCAAACGAACGCTCAACACAAACAATTTCGTTGGTTCCAGAGAGCTACCCGGAGCCTCCTCGCCGATATCGATGAGAAAAATCGTCGACGCATTTACATCCTTTATTCTTTCTAGCGAAGATGAAGCGATCATCCACTTTACACCCAAAGATCTTGGTTACTTTAAAAATGACCGTGAACCGATGTTCTTCATCGTGGACTCGAACTGCGTCAGTAATCCAAGTTACAATGAATTGCTTATTAATAAAAGATTTCAAATGAGAGATCCAGTTTTGAAAAGACATTTCAACAGGAATGTAAAACCTGTCGAGGTGCCTTCTACGAGCAGAGACCTCGGAAATGATTTACTACGGCCTGCACTGATGGAATCGGACTCATCTAATGAAATGCAAATGGTTGACATAAACCTCCAAGGTGATAACGATCTATTGATTGGTGCAGATTCTGAGTGCGATAATGATTCCGTAGTCACGTCTTACGTCTTAAAAAACAAAGATAGTTTTATGGACTTGGAAGGTACGCTAATGTCTACGAGAAAGAAATCGTCTCTACTGGAAAGTGTGCTAAATTTGGAAACAATAGTAGAAAGCGAACTGTTTAATGCCTTTCCAACAATTACTAAATCTGATTCTCCTACATTGGATTTTCTTAAAAATGGGGACAAAACCAATGAATAATCTAAGTTATCGTAGTCAAAACCAGGCACACATGTAAATGAATAATGAAATTAACTGTATCACCTTAATTTCTTAAAAAAAATTAAATATTTTTTTCTTTTATTTTATATTTATTCTTCTGTTTTTACTGTTGGGCTGATTTTTAACCGACTTCAAAAAAGGAGGAGGTTCTCAATTCGGATGTTTATATTTTTTTATTTAAGTATGTTTGGCCATAACTCCATCATATATAGACGGATTTGCAATATTCTTTTTTTGTTCGAAAGAGGTTTATTCCGAAATGGTCCAATTTAAATTTTGTAAAGATCTGACGATTAGTTTCGGAGACAGACAACGGAACTCTTCAATGAATGCCAGCAAATCAACCGCGATTGCTGCTATCGCATATGTATGCATTGTATGCAATCGCACAACATAACATCACGCCTGTACCAGAGGGTATGCAGTGTTCAGTACACCCTCATTTCTGTCAAAGTTGTTATTGGGGTAGGTACTTCTAATCTTGCAAGTAAATTCGGGCATAACTTTTATGAATTTTATGAATTGATTTAATTAATTTACTTATCATTAACCGACTTCAAAAAAGGAGGAGGTTCTCAATTTGGATATATATAATTATGTATATATCCGAATATATATATATTTTTTTACGTATGTTCAGGCATATCTTCGTCATAGATCCAGATTTGCAAAATTCTTTTTAATGGATAAGGATGCCTCAGTCGTGGCCCATGTAAATTTGATTAACTTTGCTTAGATAGTTTTTGAGTTAGCTTCAATAATGCATTTTTTTCCCATTTTGTTTTTATTGATGATGTTTTAATAACGTCCAGCGTCCTGTCACTGATAATTTACACAGCAAGTAGTGTTAAATGAATTTGTGTGGGGTAGGTACAACTAAAAAGAGAAAAATAAAAACTTTTTTACAAAAAAAAAACAACCGACTTCCTATCTGTAGTCGTTTTGCAGAATAAAGTGTGTTATCTGTTGTTACCTACCTACTTTCAAACTATTATTATTATTATTGACTTGTTTTAGTCCGCGTGAATTTTAGATACCAATGAACCTTCAGCAACCTACTTCTTTATACATTATTCAGACAGAAGCGATAGCAGTGGGCACAGACAGACAAATGCCCGCTACCGCTACCGCCACCGCGCCTCTGTCTTAATAACACATTAAGTTTAGAGTTGCTTAACAAAAATGTATGTTATACTAGCTGTGCCCCGCGGTTTCCCCCGCGTTAATTTGAGGAAAAAACTTACTAAAATATATTCCATTACTACATGAGATTATTACTTAGGGCTGAGTTTTCAATCGACAAATAATTTTTATTCGTGGAATAAAATTGACGTCTGACAGATTTTGTATGGAAGAACTGTCAAAAATTCAAAATTATTCTTCCGATAAAATTATTTGGGGTTGGGTTAAATCAGCCCTTAGTACAATTACTTTAATTATTAATTTATTTATGGATAGGTAAATAAATTACTTTAGGAAGCTATTTTAGGTACATCACGCCATGATCAGTAAGAGTGGAACTATAGTAGGTACTCATACTTCGGTCTTATTGGTCGTAGCGTGTTGTTATAGACTTCCTTGATAAATGGACTATCCAACACAAAAAGAATTTTTCAATTCGTACCAGTAGTTCCTGAGATTAGCGCGTTCAATCAAACAAACAAACAAACTCTTCAGCTTTATATTATTAGAAGATTAATTAATTCATAAGTGAGCAGAGTGGTGGTCTACACTATTTGCGCTGTAGCATGGTGCGGGTGACAGTTTCAGTAACATTTCGTTTCACTCTTGAAAGTTGCCGCGATTTACAATTTATGACTTAATATTTCAGTTGTACCACATTCGTAATATATTAAATAATTAATAACTGTAGTAAATTAAATTAAACCCAACCAGAATGTTCTAATCAAGAAATAAAATCAAATTGAATGAAAAATTAAGCAAAGTGTTATGCGTATAACGTAACGCCATAGACGTATTTAGTGATGGGATGTACTGCTACGATGGATAGTCGATATTTTTTATAATAAAAAACGTATATTGTGCGTAGGTCAATTTTTATTTTTAAAAGGTCTAATTATACAACAGAACATTTATAGGGTAAGGTTGCTTAAAAGGTTGCTAAAAAAAATACATGTTATTCGTCTAAACTCATATCAAAGTCAGGAACATCTGAATTGTCACTCAATTCATCATCTGAATCTGTGATGGATATTATTAACGATGACTCAATTATGTTGTCAATATGTATGTCACGATCCCAATCAGACATAATGTCCCTTTTTGTTTTATTCACGACCTTCGACCAGTCTTCAGGTTGAACATTGTTGATGGCCTCTTGTAATAGGGCCAACATCTTATTTGCCGTAAATGGCGGCGAAGTATTATTTCTTGCGGCGTAACCTAAAAATAAACGAACTTATAAAAAAAAGTATTCAAATAATCATCAATCAGCCTAATCTAGTATCTGGTAATGTTTTTAAACTAGGTACATGCTACGATCGGAAAGCTGATTTTTTTATAAAGCTTCAAAATGGGAATTGAAATTAAAAGCATACCTTTTATTTGGGCCCAAATCAGCTCAATAGCGTTATACTGGCAATGGTAGGGTGGTAGTCGAAGGACCTGGTGGCCTTTTTCTTTTGCCATCTCGTCCAGAGCATAGGTAGGAGTTGGTGGCTTATGGCGTCGGACTAAGGCAATAAGCTCCGTCTTTAACATTTTTATATCTGCTGTAACTCCGTTTTCACTCAGCCACTTCACCAACTCGCTTTTGCGGTTGGATTGGTTTGGGGGTTTATTAACTTGCACCGAATGGTAGGGTGCGTTGTCCATTATTATGGTCATAGGCTCTTTTAAATTGTTTAATAGACCTATGAACCAATCTTTAAATTTTTCGTAATTCATCTCCTCATGATACTCCGTAGTTTTTTTTGACTTAAAAGCCAGCAAACAATCAGGGACGAATCCACTTGCTGTACCTGCGTGACAAATAATAAGGCGTTCGCCTTTGCCTTCCGGCACTTTGGTACACGATTGTGCCGTATCGTCGGTCCAACTTTTACCCACTGTGTGGTTGGCGTTTAGCCACGTTTCATCCAAAAAGACAACTTTGCTCCAATCACTTATGTTTTTGGCCTTCCTTAAAAATCTACATCTTGCTAGGGCAATGTCAGTCCTATCCATAATAATCTTTCTTTTGTTAACTTTTTTGTAAACAAAGCCAATATCTTTTATAACTTGCCGTAGCGAAGTAATACCTCGCGTGCCTCGGGTTGCGTTTTCTTTCTTTCTTTTCTTTCTCCTTTGAACAAGTCAGCTTCTTTTAATGATTTTAGAAGCTTGAGCAATGTGGGTAGCTCCATTCTTCTATAATAATCATAAATATGATTTCTAATAGCAACCTTAGCAAAATCATCCAAATCTGTGATTGGCTTCACCTTGGTCCGCTTTTTGTTGGGTGTCGATAATTTATTTTCAAACATCCCATCTTGGCCAATTTTCTCACGTGTTATACGCGAAACAGTATTGCGGCCAATATCAAGAGCTTCGGCTACTCGTTCTACAATATGATTCAATGGTAACAACGGTCCATTATTTTGTTGTTCTCTTTCAAAGTAGTCTCGGAGGCGAACAACAAGCTCCCTGGCCTGACTACCCAAAACAGTTTTTTTTGTATGCTTAGGCATGGTAATAACAACAAACTCAACAAACTTATAACAAATAACAATTTAACAAAAATGAAAACAAACAATGAAATCGTAATACGTGTCACATTAAGTCACAATATAACGCGCTTGCACTCGTACTCGCACTCACAGCCAGTGTTGCTACACGCCAGATCGAGAAATCTGGATAGAACGGTCGAAAAATCTGTACAAATTCTGTATGAACACAAAACGCTAAAATCTGTATAAAATCTGTAAAACTGTAATAAAATCTGTTCATGAAAACAATAGTCACAACACAAAATCGACAAGAAAGTCAAGAAATCTTAGCGCAAATATGACTCGCGATGCTCGACTAGAACTAGAAGTTGAAACTCCAACCAAACAAAATATCGTTTCATACTGCTCATTCCGTTCATTCATTTGTCCCTGGCAACATTTATAGCGTACTGAAGGGATTCCCCGAAACTTATGTTTCATTTCAAACATAGTTTACACAGAACACAGGGAAAAAATGTTGAAGGCAATAAATAAACACTAAATACACTAAAAAAGATACATTTTCAATCATTTCATCATAGATTATGTGAGGAAGCGAAAATGACGAAAATCTGTATAAATGTTATGCTAAATCTGTAATCTGTATTGGTGATGAAAAATCTGTATAGATACAGATAAATCTGTATATATGGCAACACTGCTCACAGCATCGCACGGGTAAACAACATGGCCGCCGCGCCGATGCACCATAGAGCAAAAATGTTGTCACGAAAAAAAAAACATAAACCCGATTTTGATTATTTTATATAAGTACAAAGATAATTATGTAGCCATAAAACATTTATATTGACAAGTTTATACACGTAGCACACACGTAGTTACACTGCACAACTGAATAATACACTAATTTTCATAACAATATTAAAGAGAACTAGATTCACGCTGCGAGTATCGTTAGCGATAAAAATGAATTGCATAACCTCACATCCCTACGTGGTACTGACAAATGTCAACGTCATACGGGCAACTGTCACCCGCACCATGCTACAGCGCAAATAGTGTAGTGGTAACATTTGCGACTTACAGATTGTAGGTCGTAGATTCGAACCCAGACAGGCACTTTACTTTGTGTAAATTATTTCATCACCACTGCTCCCAAAATGGTGAAATAAAACATCGTCGGTAAACCGGCATGTCCTAGGACTAAAAATTCGAAGACATGTGACATCTACCAACCGGCAACCCGCGTGATGCCCACTTCCTAGCGCCGAGAGGAGGCCTATGTCCCACCGGTGGGAATATTATAGGCTTATTATGCTAATTCATAAGTTACGTATCCTTATACCTACATAATATAAAACAAAGTCGCCGAAATGTCTGTACAAGCATGCACCAAATTGGATAATTCCTTTTTTTGTTGTGTTCGGTATTGCCAGAACAAGGTTTGTATGAAAGAAAATGCAAAGCTTAGGCGCCCGCCTAAGCTTTGCATTTTCTTTCATACAAACCTAGCCTAGCCTATATATGTACACTTCTTACTAACTTATTGTCACAAGATCGTGGATGGGTGCAGGGCCATCTTTACCCGGAGGTGCAAGGGGTGCGTGACACCCAGGCGCAAGGTCTTAGGGGCCGCAAGCCGATCAGGTCATCACTAATCAGTCACTCATTATAACCGCAACGCTCCAGCGCTGTAACCGCAGTCCGCACGTCACCGCCTCGAAAAAATCCCTTGGAAAAAATTGGTGGAAACCATCTTAAAAATGGAACACACAAATTAAGTTTAATTTCTTTTCGTTGCTGATTTTCGCACCCCGGCGCCCAATATGGTTAAGAGGGCCCTGCATGGGTGTATGCTATTGTTGCCTTAGGTAGGTATATCAATGTCTTGTGTCTTGTCTTGTCTTGTCTTATCTTGTCTTGTCTTTGGTGTTACGTATATTACTCTCACACTAGCTTATAACTAACATATTCTTGTAACACACAGAATACTCGGACGAGGACTTAGATGCCTTCATACCATCGTTCCCGGTCTCACCAAGATCATTCTCTTACGACAACTTAATCGAAGTAACACATTCAACGAAGCATATTACGTTTTCAAACGAAGAGAAACATCATAAGGAAGCAACTGATTTTCTGCATCGTGACCATGAGTTCTTGATAGCAGCCGAATTGGGAGACGAACATTTGTTACAAATTTTAATTGAGTTAAGGACCTCTTTTTTTTTTTTCCTTATTTACTCTACCGCTCTTCGGGCCTTTTCCGCGGGTGTCGTTAGCTAGTTAGTAACTCAGAGCCTATTAATTAAAGTTACTTAGGTATAGTAGTTAGTGTCGTCTACCCCCATGGGAAAAAGGCTTCATTTTGTATGTGTATGTATTAATGCACTTATATGTTTGTTACTTATGGTAAATAACTGAGGGCATTATAATATAAAAAAACCAAGAATAAATTAATTGCTACCTACTCATAATAATCTATTTTTTATACACACGCTATACTGATTTACATCTAAGACACAAATCCAAAATAATTTGGAATGAGGCCGCTAGAGACCCCATATAATTTGGGATTGGGCCGTTATAAACCCGAAATAATTTGGTATGAGACCGATACAGACCCCAAATAATTTGGGATGAGGCCGATGCGGACCCAAAATAATTTGGGATGAGGCCGATACGGACCCCATTGAATTTGGGATGAGACCGATAAGGACCCCAAGTAATTTGGGCTGGGGCCGCTAACTGCAGGAGGATGATGATAGGTATATTTTCTTGCAGAAGACAAACCAATATACAAGTAGTAGACCACGTCGGCCGCAACGCACTGCACTTGGCGGTCTGTTCCGGGCACCAAAAAGTGGTCGCCCTACTCCTGGCAGCCGGAGTCGAACCTAATGCTATAGATAATCTGGGCATGACGCCTCTCTACCTCTGTCTGATGAGAAGGTAAATCAAATGAATCAGTATCTATACTCACGGGCAGAAATACTTATACATAGATTGGAAACTTGAATTGAAAACCGACAAGTTGGGGTGGACTACAACATTCAACATAGGTACCTATGTAATCCAGTCCGAACCTCAATGTCCGTTTAACTGCTCCCTTGACGATATATACAACGCTCCTGACTACAATAAACGTGGCTTAGAAGATGGACACGTTTATTGCAGCGTTTTTCAACTATTTGTAATGGGACAAAGCTGGAAGAAATATCAGCTGCTCCCTTAAATTTAAACTTATCTTTAGCTAAGGCTTATATCAACCCGAGCGGCCCCTCTCGACCCTCGCGCTGTCACCTCTCTCGCCTTCGATGCCTCAGTATCGCGCTGCACTTACCTACGACCATCCGAGCGAAGTCTACATAAATGTAGGTACCTATATAGAGCAGCGGATTTTACTTCGCGATTTCAATTTTGATTAAATATGAACTTCTAAGAGGTTTTTAGTTATTTTACACCTACACTTGGTATGTTTGTAGAAAATTAGACAGAGAGAACTTGATTCTGTCTTCAACAAAGACGTCTTGGTTTTTTTTTTCAAAATGGCGGTCACGCATGATGATTTTATGAATCGATAGCTGACATCAATGCAAAATTAAATAGAAAACATAATAGGAGCAAACCCCCGAAACCCCGTAAAGTGTCACGTATCCGTGACATTTAGGAACCACGTGTGGCCGCCATTTTGAAAAAAAAAACAATATGGCGCGACAGTAGGTATGCCAAGGCTCCATAAAAAAAAAACTTCAATCCCTTTGAATTATTTTCAGTCCATCTTCACTATTGGCAAAATTATTATTGGATAATGGTGCATTAATTGTAACAAGATTGAGTCCAATGGATACGGATTTGTTCTTGCGTAAGTAATTTTTTTTTTATAATATTATTTTAAATACCTACGCCTACAGTGTAGAAAAAAACAAACAAATGCACATTATGAAGGCAAGCAAGACCAAATTTCTCTCAAAGGGTTATAAAACCTGCAAACTGCTGAAAAGGCTCCCCTATCCCGCATCCCGCAGACAGGCGCGATGCGACGCGATTCTGGTAGAACATTTTCCATGAAGTCTTCATAGAAATTGTTTTGTAGGTATAGCAATTGAAAGAAAACGTATCGTGTCTTTTGCACCCCACAAGTAGACAGCTACACATTTAATTTCTTTTCACAATAATATGAATTAGGTATGTAATCTATTTCAGAATTTGTCATGATGTGTATTCCAACCAGAGAAGAAGAAAAAATACTTCGCCTTTTAGTTTCGCACGGTGCCCTTGTAAACGATCCGGAAGCACCGGGTGGACGCCAGGCATTACATTTTGCAGCAATGAGTAACAATACCTACCTTATCAACATACTAGTGGACTTAGGAGCCAATCTGTTTGATGTTAATCACAGAAATGAAACACCTAAACAGGTAGCGGCGACCTTTAATTGCAAAGAGGCGTACGCCCTTTTAGATCATTTTGAACAACTGTGTGTTGTGCAGAATTAATGTTGCCTCTGTCGTCGACTCGTATCGCTCGTGTGTATGCACACTAGTATTAATTTTAACGACAATGAACTTGGTATAAGGGACTAAGAGGAATCAGAGAATTCTGAGATACCTTATTAATTAAACTGTTTCATGTAGTTACGTCATAGTTTTATTTCTGTTTCCCAGGTTAAGTAGTTAGTTATCCAATATTAGGATAATTATCTATTATTATATTTTTACCTAAATAGTAGATAGGATCCATACTCGGCAGAGCTCTTCTTTGGAGCATATCCCAAGCGTGCTTAATTGGGTTGAGGTCTGATGATTGAGATGGCCACGGCAGAACGTTGAAAAAACGTAAGAAAATTTGAATTTCGCAGGCTGCAACTGCATCCAGACATAGGTAATAGGTAATACGGGCTGTTGTCCGCAACTCCACGTCAATGCGCGTATTTTACATCCAAACATATAAAGGGTGCGTTCCGAGTTGGGAATGTAATCGATGTAATCGATTTAAGCGTACTTAAACCCGTACCGAATTAGCGTGAGCGCGATAACGATGTCCCGCGAATCGTCATAGATGACGTCATGACATGCGCCATCTTGCGGTAACGCCGACCATGCCTTAGAATAATATCACCGTGAACGCTGTCAAAAATGACAGTGTGTGTGTGAGAATGTGTGTTTTGTTTTGTGTTGCATCATCTTTAAATTAAACCAACGTGGCATTTTCGAAATTGTGCTTCTGGCTGACATTCGCCACCTAACCAAAGAAGAACTGATGAAGAAATTTGGTGTTTATACAAAGAAATACTCTAATAATATCGTTTACATTGAGTAAGCACTATGAGCGCGTTCACGAGCGTAGCGAATTGTTAACAGCTCTCAGCTGTCATAATCGTAATATCTAAATCGGAACGCATGTGAGATGTGAGTACTGTGAACGAATATAGCTGAATGCGGCCAGAGTAACTGTATCTACTACTAAACTGCAGTGCGATTCTGTAACCATCTCACCGTGAAAACTTAGGTGAAGTGAGCATGGAGTGATCTGTCAATAGTGTCAATTCCTAGCAAAAACAAACTCACTTCACCTAAGTTTTCACGGTGAGATTGTTACAGAATCGACCGGCTGCTCTTTATATATCTGTGATTCAAATAGTGAAAAGAATCAATAACGATCCAAAAAAGTTAAAATAATAATCTTCAATTGCGGCGATACTCTAAAACGTACTTGATCACAGAGGACTTTTATAATTTGATCCCTACACACTTTTGTAAAACGTAAATTACAATGTTTACGATTTTTCATTTATTGCAATGGTACACCACTATCGTGGTGTGACATTTGTTCTACAGTTTCAAAGATGGCTGCCTTGTCGCAGTTGCTTTTCTCTGCCAAACAATACTGAGAAAATTGAGATAACCAACTATTTTTACACTTTTATAAAGAAAATTAGGTAGTTCTTAATAAATAACGTTAATTTAGCGTGCTAGTCATTTTGATAATGTGATAACAAGTGTACCCATGGCTTCCAATGTGCAAGACTTGCCTGTTCAGCAGACATTTGTAGAGGAGATAGATTACAATGAGATTCAGGAGCTATCGGTAAATATCTTGTTCTATAGTGAGCTACAGAACGTTAATTACAACTATAAGTACTGAATTTGTGTCGTCAGGTGGTGGGCAAAGGCGCGTTTGGTGTAGTATGGAAGGGTCTGTGGCGGAACACACTAGTAGCTATAAAGCACATCAATTCTGAGGCTGAGAAGCGAGAGTTTTCGATAGAAGTGCGGCAGTTGTCTCGCGTTTCACACCCGAACATCGTGCGACTGTATGGAGCGTGCACGAAGGGCGCCCACGTCTGTCTGGTCATGGAGTACGCGGAGGGAGGCTCGCTGTATAATGTACTGCACAACCGCCCCAAGCCTAAATACACTGCAGCGCACGCGATGAGCTGGGCTCGACAGTGCGCAGAGGTTAACATTGTTTTGATTTTATATTGCATAAATATGTTAGAAAAATATACAGTTTTTAGAAATCTGTGACATGTTTGTCTATTTGAATTAACAACTTTAATTAATATTGGTATACCATCAGTATGTACTACTGGAAATCTGAACTTTTAAAACATTTCTTAAATATGTTGGTAAATAAATATCAATTATTAAGAATATGGTATACCTTTAGATGCATATATAAATGCACATAAATCACTTCATAACAAATTTACATTACAGGGTGTAGCATACCTGCATTCAATGAAACCAAAGCCGCTGATACACAGGGATTTAAAACCTCCCAACCTGTTACTAGTGGGAGGTGGGCAAAGACTAAAGATCTGTGACTTCGGCACTGCTGCAGATAAAGCTACATACATGACTAACAATAAGGGGAGTGCAGCATGGATGGCACCTGAGGTTAGTAGTGATTAAATACTAATAATTATGTACTTGGTAAATAATTTATTGATACTTGTGAAGATCACAATTTATATTGTTTCTATGTCCAGCACTTTTGCTAACCATACAGCAGTTTTCAATGTTGACTCTATAAAGGGTTCGAAAGGAAGTTTATTTTCCAAAGTCCAGACGTCGGCACATCAACCTACTAAAATCTGTCAGATTTCTTTAATAAATTTTCAACTTTATTGCTAAAGCATAAGGTTCAAAATTGATTGGGAAAATTTGACAGTTTCGGGTAGGTTGATGTGCTGGCGTTTGTACACCACTGAAATTAAGAGTTTCCTAGGCAATGGCAATTGTACAAAAGAGAAATACATAGTATTTAGATTAGATTAGACAATGACAGTAGATTACCTAAATAAAATATATTCAAGTAGATCTTGATAGGTTAACATTCCAACTTATCAGGTCACACTAAACAGTTTAGACATTGATGTGAATTAGAATTCTTGTTAAATAATTGATAACTGCTTTAACTAACTCAAGAAAAAATTAGCTGGAGAAGTGAAAGCAACCTTTATTTGCCAGTGTTATGCCTTAATACTGCATGTATCAGCAGTTTCTGAAGAACGAAATATTTTTTTTACCTGAAACAATTCTTTACGTTTTGATCTAAATGCTTGCTGTAACTTCATCATTGGCTTACAGCAAATTGTAGTGTTTGGACCTCTCTATTTGCCCACGACTAAGATGGATCCTAATTTATACTACAGTAGCGTGGCATGACAATATAATACATATATACTGCCAAGTAAATATAAACCTCTTTATGGCAATATTGTCTAGAAATTGCTAGTAGAATACAGCACTCTAATTGTGTTTACACACTTTCAATTACAATCCAAGGGTTTTAAAGGAAATTCCTAATCAACTGAATTGTAATTTTGAAAAAATCGTCTGTTTAACAATATAAATAATGCAAACGAACAATTGCCATTTTATGTGTGTTATGCAATTACCCCACAAGTCTTTCCTGTGATTAGGGTTTGATTTATTTAATTATGCAAAAACACATTTTTTGGGAGAAATAGACAAGTAGTTGCATACTGTCAAGGCATCTCCTAATTATATTAAGAATTGTAAAAAATAATAAGGTTTTTGTTGCTATGTACAAACACTTTCACACATAAATAACGAAATAATAAATCATTGATTAAGATATAAGTGATTATATCTTAATCAATGATTTATTATTTCGTTATTTAGAGGTTGATGCAATAACACTATGCTTGACACCACAGTAACAGCAACGCCAAAGTAACAGTATTACTTGTTACAAAGATATGGTAAACATATTATGTTTAAAAAAAAAAACAGTAAATCCACAATAGGCAATTTAACACTTAAACTCCTTGATGCCTTTATAAAAAAAAATCTGTGAAACAGGAACCAATTTAAAAAAAAAGTAGATCACAATGGATATCAAATCATCTTTCTAACATCATAATAATAATACATAATTCCAACAGCTGATAATGAGTTTGCATACAGCTTGACACCCGTAGCCTTTGTGGAGTACATGATAATAAAACAATATCACAATCTAATCATATCTGTGCCCAAATCACAACATATTATACTCTATCTTATTCCTACTATATTTTTTTGTAAAGATTGTAAAAGGTCTTATTTTCTTTATTGATTTTTCCTGTATTAAGGTCTTCTTTAAAATCCTCAACACCCATTGAGCAAGGGTGGTGATTTGTGCCTTCTCTGAATGAGAAGAGGTTTTTTCCCCACAATAGCACAATACTTCTTCGATTGCTCTGTTGCTCTTGTGTTCGCAAGCGCAACTGCTGAGGTTAGGGTTTTGAATTTGATTCCCGGGAGAAAGTGTTATTGCATTAGGCATTTCTTAGTAGCAGCCCGAAGTTAGGAAGTTGACGGTGTGTCCTGCGCCTGATCTCTCTCCGGTCGTGTCAGATTACCGTACGCTCGGACTATAAGAGTGAGGGAAGAGAGAGTGTACCTGTGTCTGACACATTTGTGCACTATAACATCTCCCGCGCCGAAGGCTAGTCCCCGTGGAGGTTGACCGCCATGGCCGAAATACGGTCTGGAGGATTATTACTTATCTCATGTCTAGCAATTCTTGTGTAACTGAGTTGTAAAAGTATGGAATAGGCTCCCGGAAAATGTTGAAATGGCTCCTACACTGAACTGCTTCAAAAATCGACTGGACAGATTAAATATCTCCAAGCTATTTGATACACATGCATCAGCTAATGCTATTGTGTCCAACCAAATAATAATATCTGATAAACTAGATGGGACTATTAGCTGATGCATCATGCAATGGTAATAAGATTAGCCAGTCAGCATACAATGATAGTAATAGTTGGTTCATATAACTATAATAATAAACTTTCCTTTCTTTATTTTACAGGTGTTTGAAGGATCAACATATACAGAGAAATGTGATGTATTCTCATGGGCTATTATTCTATGGGAGGTTCTGTCCCGAAGAAAACCCTTTGAGGAAGGAGGGTCAGCTTTTAGGATAATGTGGGCTGTGCATACAGGTATTGTATAAAACTGATTTCATACTGGTTGGTAGGTCGATAGCAGCTTGGCATGTGTGTAGATGTAGTCATAAAATTTCATTGACAACCTTAAAGATTTGGATTTTGATACAGATATTCTATTTCACGAAGTCCGTTCGGCTTTGATTGTAGTAGTGACGTATCCCGACAAGCGCGCTTGTGTGTGTAAAAGTGGGTAACGTTAACAAAGAAATCTGATATATATTCAAGTCGAGATTCAATAATCGAAATAAAATTTTGGTTTTAAAAAGTTTTAGTGCATGTGCACGCTTGACAACATTCATAGCCAAACGGACTTCGTGACATAGAACATCTGTACCTAGTATAATTTACATTTGTACCAAAATTCAGTCCCATGTTAAATTTTTACAAATATAATTCATGCCACATCCACTTATTTGAATTATTTTTCGTGATATCAAATAACAACAAAAATAAAAAATTACATTGACTAATTGCAGATATCTTGCTATGATAAGCAGAATGCTGACCAATCCAATCTATTATATTTTATATGAAACAAGATTGAAATCAGTTTCAATTATGTGCACCTACCATTTTCAACAAATGTCTACATAGACCACCCTGCCTGCATGTTTACTCATCAAGTGTAAACAATAAAAGTACCTATTAAAGTTTTAGTTCCACTGAATTATGATATCATACTGATGTGATTCAGCCCACCTACCATAAATTATATCCTTCTATAACATTCCATTTGGTGCATCCTTTTAACATCATTTGAATCTAAACCTCCTTTGAGATCTAACATTTGTTATCTTCGAGGAAAAAAAAAACAAAGTAGTTTTTATGTGTGTGTTCTGAATACAAAAAGATAAGGTGTGTGTCTTAATAATATTATTACACTTCATAAAGTGTGATCTTTCTGAGTAAAGTTGTTTCAAAAGTGTTACTAAATCAGATCATAATAAAATTCTAGGTCAAAGGCCAAACCTGATAGAGGGTTGTCCTGAGCCAATAGAGCAGTTGATGACACAATGTTGGCACAAAGTTCCTGCGGAGAGACCCAGCATGGCCAAGGTAAGCCTACCTTCCGTCCAAATATAAATGATGAGTGGAGCAATCTGTTGCCAATAGTAAAGGTTACGCTATTGTAAATTGATTACTCACCTGTACTGGCACAGGTGTTCACAATTCACAATCCAAAATAAAAGAAGATAGGGAAGTGCGATTTTTGTTTAAATTTTTAAAATTTTATTTGTAACTAGTTGTTGCCCGCGGCTTCGTCTGCGATCCAAAATTAAAAGTAGCCTATGTCCTCCAAGTCATGGTCTACCTATGTGCCAAATTTCATCCAAATCCATTCAGTCGTTTTGGCGTAAAAGCGAAACAAAAAAACATACAAAAAATCAAGTCTTCTCTTTATAATATTAGTTTAGATTTAGACTACCCTACTTCACAAGGTTACAATGGGGACATGTCAAAACATCGAGATTTCTGAGCTATATCTAAACTAAATATGCCTATAAATAAGTACATTAACCTTTCAGAATAAATGCTCTAACTAAATGATGATGAGAACCGCATTAAAATCCATTGTATAGTATAGAAGACCTAAGTGGTCACAGGCAGACACGAAAAGAGGCTATATGTATATAATATGTCGCAGATGGATTGTCTAATCCGCTGTTTTACACAACCGCTAGACGTTTTACAAAACAGCTCTGCTTTGTAATCATATTAGGCTAGAACTGACAACTGACACCAACTGCTATTTTATATAACGGAGCTGTTTTGTAAAACAGCTTGTGGTTATGTAAAACAGCCTATTCGACAATCCATCTCAGACACACACACAGCAGACTTGGGGTTGAGATTCTTACAAGGGAAAAGACAACCATCCTGGTATGTGCTACTAGAAACACTGCAATTTTTTGGGAGGCATTGTGATTTAATGGATTTGTTTGCTTCCATTCCGTCCGCGTATGAGATAACGTATGTTAGCGAGCTGGTATTTGAATATACCAATAATCAGCTATGCAAAACAAATCTTATGACAGATAAAATTATATTCTGGAAGATAGTAAAAAATCAATAATCGAAAAGAAGAAGACAAAGGCTAACTTAATGATATTTATTTTATGTTTTCCAGGTGGTAGACATAATGTCAACGTTGTGTGAGTACTTCCCGGGCGCCGACACGCCCATCAATTACGACGACTGCGAGGACGACGACACGGAGTGCGAGGACGATGAGTACATGCAGTACGACACGCAGGACAGCCTCGACACCGACCACACGCTCTCACAAGTACACATCCCCACGCCGTACGACGCCACTGCCTCCAACCCCGTTCTCCTCAGAAACATCGACCATACCATCCAGCCGCCCCGGCCGCGCAGCTTCGTCGAAACTCAAGTGAGTAAGCTACAGCACTTAATGGCCGCCGAGGCGCAACCCAAAATCTCGGCCTTACCTAAAGATGAACCGGATGTACATAACAGAATAGGACCGGTTCGGATTCCACAGCAGTTTAAAAAGCCGGAAGTGTTTACGGAAGCGGGGAGGTCACCGGTGACTATCAACCGGACGTCGAGCTCGCCGGTCGCGTCGGAGTCGCGCGCGCCCAGCGAGGCCGGCTCGCCCCAGGACTCGCGCCGCGTCGTGAGGAGCCCCGTGGTCTTCAGCGAGAGTTCGTCGCCGCGCCGCCTGTCGCCCATCGCCAACTACAACATTGGCAACATTAACCCGCGCCACATCGACATAGAACAGTACTGGAACAAAGAGAACGACCAACAGCTCTCCCCGGCCAGGAGCTCCTCAATCACCAGCAACTCCAACTCAGTGAGAAAAGAGGACTTTAACCAGAACTACTGCGACAGATTCAGCGCAACCAATAGTCCTATGACGCCCGTCAAAGAGTACAACGGGAATCTGTCACAGAGAGCCATTGATCCGAGATATCAAACGCCATTACAGATTGAAGTGGATCCAGTAAGTCCAATAAACGTATATTTATACCTTATCCTGTCCCTTGAAGACGCAAGTTATGTAGTGAAGATAGCACAACCGGTGGCGGACCAACTAACATAGTTATAGTTATTGTATTTTATGTATATATTTTTATGGTTTTATGCAATATGACGATCTAAAGTCTTGTAGCTTTATAAACTAGCTGTTTAATTTTTCAGAATACATGGGAGTTGATCGACCTGCCCATCGCTTATGATGATTATGTGGAAGTGCGAAATTCTGCTGGATTTGATAAATACTATACAATGGGTGAGTATTGCATGCTGTGTTCAATGTTGATAGTGATATTTTTAGCTTTAAAAAGTCCTACAAAGAAAAATTTATGTTATTTTCACTGATTGATTGTATATACCAAAAACGTCTTGAAAGCCGGTAGCCATCAGGCAATGTGAAATTTAATGCAGGTAATTGTGAAGAAAAATCGTAGATTTTGGCCTATACCGCGTAAACCGAACGTGTTGATTAACACCCGTTCCTTTCATTATGAGAAGAGACTATTCTACAGCTGTGCGCGTAGCGTGACTTGGCGGGGCCCCGTATAAAAATTTGTTTGGGGGCCCTTAGGAAGGATAAAAATTTCACACAAAAGAAAAAAAATTTTGCATAAATTAAAAGAAATATGTATTCATCATAATTATCTATCTGTCACTTTTCCAAAAATTTTACAAACAATTCAAATTAATTAAGGGGCCCCCGTGGTCCGGGGGCCCCGTATAATAGATACGGCGGTAGCTACGCCCCTGAGCTGTGGGATAATCGTATTTATTTTCATTATAATCAAGTTAACCTTAAAGTATTCAAATTAACTACCATAATACAGCGTTAATTTGCGACATATTTGTGTGTGTTATAAAAAGCCTCGAAGTTCAGGTGAAATTTATAATCGTTTTGCCACCCATGTTTCCGCGCAGTATTAGAATAATACCGCACTTTAAATGATTCATTCGTCTAACTGACCACGTGTGATACTGACGTGGGGGCGCGTGAGTCTGAAGTGAAATAGCTTTTAACTACTTATATAAATACGCATTAACATTGAAAACCTCACATAAATCAGAGACTATTGTTTTTAAAGTGTAATTAAGGTGAGATTGAGTCATGTAACAGACTAACATGCTAAAACTGAAAATAAACGGGACATATTCTGTAATGTATTGTCACAAAGGAGCTTTTAAATTTTTTGAAAAGAATTGGCACTTGAAATGTTTAATGCAAAGAGTCACAATCCGATTTTATACATCATTATAAACTTTGCGCGACCGCATATGTCTCGATCGTCCATTTTCTTTTGTTTTTGATGTTTATGAAAAGACGATCGCAGTCTTCCATAACCATACCTTTATCTTGTTCCTCGTTAGTCCCATACCAATTAGAGTATTTTTATCCATCGGGCGCGACGAAAAATAAATCTTTTTTTACCCTCCCTAACGACAACAAATTCCGAACTTGGCCCGTTTCACCCATTTCTGGTTATTACCGGGTAACTTGTTTGGTATACATTACTGGATACGTGGTGTAGCAAGCCCTTGAAACACCATTCTTGCCAGATGATTGCGTGAAACACGATTTTAGTTTCCATTAGTGTGTTAGTGTCTACCATAGAGCATAGATGTCGTTATTTTAACTTTTACACTTTTTTTTTTGTTTAAAATTGGTTTTCTAGACCTCTTAGTTTTGTATCATCGCTTTATTAATACTGTATTTAGTTTCGGGCTATTTTAAGATTAAGTTCGACCACTTTCTTACTGGATGGTTAGCAATGTTACGGCCGACTGTTTCGACTATATCCAGCCATAAATTGTACCTAGCCCAGCTAGGAAAACTATTGCATACTTTTTTTTTTACTGACCTCATATTTCGGCATTAATCTCACCAGGTTTTCATGTCCCACAGAATATGATGAGTTTTATATAGCGTAAAGATCACAATAGGATAGGACTTCACCATCAAGGTAGACCACGGCAAAAGTGATGTGACGATCTGAAGAGGTTTGCATTGCCAACATGGCCAGAGATCTCTCAAGACAGGGAGGTTTGGAAGGAAAAAGGGGAGGCATTTTCCCAGCAGTGGGACACAATAAAGGCCAACGAAAAAAAAGATCACAAAGACTAAGCAAAAATTGATATAGGTTACTTATTCGGTCAATATTATAATACTTAATCCCGAATAAAAACTATGCACAAATAATAAATCTGCAGTTTACAAAACGAGCAATCAAGTTCTACATGTCTAATTATATTAAATGTGATAGTTATATCGGTGCAAAACATAAGAGCGGAACATAACTCAAGAGAGATTCAAGATTGTCGTCTAATCTTGTACCAATGCATCAGCGCGTGAGTAACCGCGCACAAATAGCGGAGTCCTGGCAGGACACGCTCGATCACTGATTCACGCGCACGCTAGCGTTTATTTTACGCTCAGCGGTTAATATGTGGGTAGTTTTGTTTTTGTTGTGCTGAATGTGTGGTTAATGTTTACCAACATAGTATATTGTGAATTTGTCTTTGCTGAATTGAACTGCTATTTCTCGTTTTGTGAGTCATCATGACAGACGTATTTATCGTCGTTTCTATTTAAATATACACACGTTCTAGGCATGATATAAATTCCACTCAGAATTTCCAAATGTAATATTGTCATCCTTTTTTGCTTGTATCAAAGGGCTTTGAAGGTTTGTGGCATACCTGCCTGTCCGCCATTTTTTTTTTCAAAATGTTGGGTGTCGCGTGGGTCCTATATAAATCGATAGCAGACATTAATGCAAACAGAAATCATAATAAGACCAAACTTTCAACAATCCATATATTTTTAACTGCCTGGCCTCCATACAAAAAATCTTCAATCTCCCTATTTTGGGGACGACGCAGCATGCATGCAGCATCTTCCATTCGTCTATATCTGTAGTCATATCAGTATTCGCCTCCTTTCTAACCATATCTATTTTCACACAATCCAT
This sequence comes from Luperina testacea, assembly GCA_927399505.1. Lineage (NCBI taxonomy): Eukaryota > Metazoa > Arthropoda > Insecta > Lepidoptera > Noctuidae > Luperina > Luperina testacea. The sequence goes on from OV656774.1 coordinate 7,010,853, forward strand.
CAATCGTTCCCTTGGTCTTCCTCTATTCTATTTCTAATAAGTTATCTTCTTCAAATAATAATATAAATATTATTATATTTTTATTAAGTATTATAATCTCCATCATGTTGTTTTTATGAACCTCCTTTCAAAGTCTTTCAATGACTCTGAACAGCATCCAAGATACGCAAACATGCGTACATCCAAACATCCTTTTCACTCACTGTGACTTCAGTAACTTTCATGGCATTTTCTCTCTGTCATGGCATTTTCAATGCAAAATATGTCTGCTTCAATTTCAGCATTCTCTTTTGTAAAACTGTTGTTTTAAGCTCACTAACTATCCACGGCTCAAGGAGTTAAATTATGAGAAATCATAACCAGGCACCATCATGTGCCTTTTCTTCCAAAAACCTAAATCACCCCATTATAAAAAACAAAATCGTTATGCATCCTGCACAGTGCACAGCATAATTAAAACTTCGAAATAACAAATAAACACTCTTTGTACAGACTGAACAAATACTTCAGTTCTTTTCATTTACAACAAGGTAAAGACCAGCAAGGCCTACCCACAGATAATTTCTTCAGTTGTCGTCAATTATCAGCTGTCACCACTGACCTATATTATACAAGTACGCTGGACTAAAAATATACTATACTAAATGGCAGTAGTTTTTGTGCCGATTCAAAGCGCCCCGATCGATCGTCTCGGGAACTAAAATTGACACATTGCCGCAAATGGCCGTCGTTTTGTTTTGGTATGTCTCTGATAATTTAGGTCTAAATCGTGGAATAAGACTTTTTTGTATATTTTGTGTTTACTACGAGATATTTAGAACATTTTCATTCTGAGAGTACTGCGCATCTTGTAAAACTCGCTATCAAAAATATTAGTTCCACGGACGCTCACGTTGCTGTCAGCGCCAAAATGGCGAAAATCAAATGTCTTCATTTTTGTCAGAAGTCCAGCGTACTTGTTTATTATAGGTCAGTGGCTGTCACTTAATCGCTGACTTTGACAAACTGCAACACAAAACATGAAAAATGTAAAAGCAATTGTCTACTCAATTTTCTGTCATGCAGCACTCAAAGCGCACATTTATTTATAAATCATGTATTTCTGTAAAGTGTCACTGTTTGTTTTCCCTAATAAATAAAATAAAACTAGTCTTACTGAATATATACTAGTTCTCGGGATACGTTGGGTATCATTTACAGTCTGGCTAACAACAAGAGTCCTAATGTTAATTATAATGCATAGTGTTAGCAGTTCTGAGAACGCCGTGGTACCGCCGCCGCGCCGCCATTTGACAGCAAATACCGCGCACTCAAATATCAAGCGCTTAGTCATACGAACAGACATGTTATACTAGTTTTATTATTACATAACTTATTTTTGCACTTTGCTCAAAATAAGTGCGTTAGAGTATTAAAAGATACTACTGCGTCTAATCCAAGCTTTTAAACAAAGTGAGTCATCGCCTACATTATAAGTGGATGTGTTTAAATGTGGATGACGGAGCCAAACTTATTTAATGTTATTATTTTTGATGTTTGTTACAAATCTGTTTATAGTTACTTTGAGTTTATTTTTCGTTTATTTTTTTTTTTTGTTTAAAATGGGGAAGAAATATTAGCGCTAGCATTGCCAGAAATATTACCGTGTAACCTATTTGCTGCTGGTAACGCCTTGATGAATGGAGAAGCGGTGTAGAAAATCATATTTTTGGCATTTCCCAATAATAAAATGAAAGGCCGACAGTGTAGTTCCGGCATTATTATTAGAACTCTTTTTATATATTGCCGAGTTCTAGATTCGATTTTGGGTGAGATCATAAGCGTATTTATTTGTTTGGCAGTAACATAATAGAAGTGTATTTTTTTTTAACTTGCAACAGACACATTGGGGTCAAATCGTAATGGTGTTAACGTTGAAGTGCCTAGTAATATCTGGTTTTAGTGGTTCGCAATAAAAGCGTTGCGTGTTTGTCGTTAGTGTTGTAGTTGCACGTACCGGTGCGTGGGGTGGGCGCAAGTTGCGTGGACTACAGAACATTGCTGTGAGCGGTGGCGCCACACATAATGAGTAATTTTTCTGTGTTACTTTATGGATTGTAAATAAATAGGCGGGTTTTGTTTTGAATATCGAATTTGTTGGAATCGGCGAATGTGTTGAAGCCGTTCTTTGTTTTTAATGTAAACCGTTTTTTTTACAATAATAATTTGATCGAGTATCAACAGTCGGCAACTGAACGTTATATTATTACATATGCTTTAAAATATCATGAACATGAAGATTAATTTTTCTTCGGATTTGGTCTTTAATCAGATCCGTTGACCCGATTACTATAATAAAAATACTGTTCAATTCATAATTCCTTGAAACAGTCTAAAATGGTAGCGCCACTTTATTCAATAAATCTTGTATGTTAACATTTCATACTTCGTAGAACGCTTTTCCACCACGAATGGAGTTTATCGAGAATTTCATGACTAATCTTTTACAAAGTCGGTTCTAACTCAACATCAATCTTGCATAAAGGTGGAATATCTCTGGACGTCACATAAAAACAAGATGCCCAAGTTCTTTGAAACTGTTCGGACTATTAAACTTTTAGTTTTCCTTGTAGGAATGAATGTTGGTTTCAAGTCAACTCTCTCTGATTGCGAGTTTCCGTTCCGGCAAAAAAAGTAAATTTGGGGAAAGACGCATCGTTGATTTCACCCTTTTTTTGCATTTTTGATTGCCTTCTTTTCCTGTTATCAAACCTGTGTCGAATAAAGTAAACCTGCTACACAGCATCTTTATCTTTATTTACAATCGTAAACCGAAATATGTATAAGAGCCTTTATGATACGTACCGGGTACTCATTTGACTTCATTCACCTTTGACTTCGATTGATTGAGTGCAATTCAGAGAGCGTTGCCATCTCAGAATCAAAAACAAAACGCTAACTGGGAAATATACAAGAAAATCTTCCAACCGCATCTTTCCATGGTTCTACCGCACATTTACATGTGCTGCAGCTGTCATAAAAACACAGAATCTTTCCTGACGTATGTATTGATTAGTTATGCGCGTGTGTGTGTATGCGATCCAGATGCGGCTCAGGACGGTCCCGCCATGACTCACGCTTCTCAGAAGGGGCCGCGACTATTTTAGACTGTGTCCGCTTGCTTACCTTCTAGGAACTGGGTAGTGTGGGACCAACGACCGATCGCAAAGCCAAAGTATTGTTAGATCGGTAACGGGGTTGTTCCTGCCCACCATTAGTTCCTAGTTTTATTCTCGCTAAAGTGGCGAATCCAGGAAGTTTTTACTTAGCTGCAACTTTGTAGTCGTTTTTCGTTGGACGGCTCTCGTTCGTGCGTTGCGGCGAAGTCATTATGTTTGGCATGCGTTTGATCACCTTTAGACAGTGATGGATTAACCCTTAATCAAATTAAGCAATTGCCTAGGGCATCACGTCTGAGGGGGCACCAGAAGAAGCACAAAAAAACCCATCCTTAGGGCATCACGTCTCACTCTCACGTCACCAAAAACCACACCAAAAAAGTTTCTAGGACTAATTTGAAAAGGACATGTCCAAAAATGTATGGACCAAAAACCCAGAATCGACAGGAATGAAATGTATACCAGTGGATTGCCATTGAAATATAATATAATGTTACCAAGGGGGCAACCCTGAAATCGTTATAGTATAGGAGCTAGGAGCAAAATAAAATGAGAAATAAAATTCGTTTAAAACAATAATAAAATAAGTTTACGTCATGTTGTGGCTTAATATGACGTTGTTTTAATGTTGTATCACTTGTGATAATTATCATCAACACATTTCACAAGCAACAGCAACATAATAACAACATCATATTAAATCACAACATAACAAACACTCTGTTTTTTGGATATTTTTTTTCTTTTGGCCCATAGATACTACAATCGTTACAGTACTGTGTGTATTATTGGTAATTCTGTGGCTAAAGATTGCAAATATAAAAATAATTGGTATAGTATAGGAGCTAAGAGCCATGTTGTGGGTGAGAATATCGTTGTTAATCATTTATTTTCATAATGTAAGTCTTATTGTGATAAGTTCTAATGAAATTCCTATAACAACAACGACATTCTAATCCACAATAACTTGTGTTACACATGAATGTACAAGCAAAAGAAATACTCTAACTTTTATACTTATTTTTGTTCGCTCATAGATACTACAATCAACGTATTGTGTGTTATTGGTAATTATGTTGCTTTGGTTAAAAAAAAAATCAACAATTATTATCATAAAAACTTTATTGCCCAAATAATCAAAGAAAATACAGTTTGGAACTATACACAAACTATGCACGAACTAAAAACATGTACGCGGTTTTGTTGTAATTATAACAGTAATCTCTTTTATTTATTAATTATTTTCCATGTCCAAACATACTAAGTCTAAAAATCCCGCAGGTTGAATCAAATCACCTTCGTTCCTCGCCCATGCAAGATAATATATGATACTTATAACGCCCCCCACGTCACCCCGTCCGCCGCGCCGCGCCCGCGCATAATAGCCAGTAGCAACTGTGTATTTTTTTATTTGCAATCCTTAGCTACAGAATTACCAATAATACACACAGTACTATAACGATTGTAGTATCTATGGGCCAAATAAAAATAAAAAAAACATTAAAAAAAAAATTTTTACTTATTTTATTTTGCTCTTAGCTCCTATACTACAACGATTTCAGGGTTGCCGCTTTGGCAACATTATATTATATTTAAATGCCAATCCATTGGTACACAGTTCATTTCTGTCGGTTCTGGGTCATTTTTTGGACATCATCTTTGCGCGTTTTAAGTTGACATAGAGTCCGACCTAGAGTCATAACCCCACTCCCGCTTGCCCACTCGCTACCCTCTTGTGCAGCGAGTGGGCATGGGATTTACGAAGAGTTGATTATGATAATGGCCCAAGAAGTGCATGGTAAAATTATATCGCAGATAAAAGATTCTAGATATGATCTGTCTTTCAGTAGATTCTACGCCGGATTTGATGCACATGGACCAGCCCAGCGTAGTTATTCGCTATTTAAAAGATGGGCAGCCAGTAGAGCGATTTCTTACATTTATTGGGTTGGAAACGCATCACACAGGAGATGAACTGGCAAAGCAGACTCTTCAATACCTTGAAGACTTTGTGGATTAAATTTTTCAAAATGCAGAGGCCTATTTTACAAAAAAAACTAATGTTTTTAGGCGGTTTAAGGTTTATAGACCGATTCTAGTTGACATACGGATAGGGGGGCCCACAGGCATGGATTGCTTAGGGCATCAAGTAGTCTTAATCCGTCACTGCCTTTAGACTTGTTAATTAGTTAGAATATGTGATGTATTCAAGTAGATAATACCACTGGACTGGTCTAATCATATCTGTATGTTTATAAATGGCGTCGTTATTCTCGCTGTTCAGCCAGTGTTTCCTTCATCTGCTTCTGCGTCGAATTCCAGTCTCAGGCACGCACCGTGTGGCGAGCCTTGCTCAATTTTCTGTTTCGGTTCTGCAAATTTGTTCTTTTTTTATAAAAAATATGACCCAAGAATAAATAATAAATAGTAATGATCAATTAAGTACTTAACTACTTTTTCCTTGTGAGTGACTTTCAAATCTATACCTACTACTAGTAATAAAGCTGAAGAGTTTGGTTGAACACGCTAATCCTTGGAAATACCAATAATTTAAATAAATCTTTGCATTTCATAGCTCAATTCTTGAGAAAGGCTATAGACTATTTCACTTCACGCTAGGACACTTGAGAACAAAAAAAAAGTCAGATAGAACGCTAACCGAAAATTAAGTAATAGCGCGGGCAGGCGATGCGATGCGTAGGGGTGAGTCGGGGGAGCTAGAAATTTCACGCGGACGAAATCGCGGACAGAAGATAGCTATTAATAAGGCCTTTTAGTTCTGTTGGCGTGATCTGAGAATAGTGTCATGGGTCGTTAGTATGTCGCGCAGTATTGACAAGCATCCGCGCAGATGGCTAGACAGATCGCCCTTTGTTTATCTACCGCTTCCGCTTGTCGCAACAACCGTCGCGTTGACTATCAGACGTCGCAAATGTCATCCAACAATGCACATATGTACTTAATAACTTAATGCTGTGCATTGTTATGGTCTTCGGTATAAACGTTCGCAAATGAGTATGTTTTTCCCACAAATAATTACTGGCAGACATTATTCTGTTTTTGTGTGCTGTGCAACATTATCACGGTGTGAAGAATCAGGTAGTTCCCAGTAATTTCAGGCATGTGTTTTTTTGTTGTTTTTGTGTGCTGTGCAACATTATCACGGTGTGAAGACATATCAGGTAGTTCCCAGTAATTTCAGGCATGTGTTTTTTGTTGTTTTTGTGTGCTGTGCAACATCACGGTGTGAAGACATATCAGGTAGTTCCCAGTAATTTCAGGCATGTGTTTTATAATATTTATTTTTGTGAATTGCACTTAATGATTTTTCACAGCGTACAGGCTTGAAAAATATCTTTCATTCATAATTATTCAAGATCTTTAGAAGAGTGAGTTTTTAGGGCAGTTATTGGTTACCCACACATATTTCCCAGATAGGATATTCAAGTCCAAAGACAAAAATTAATGGACCCAGTTACCATAGAGCATTTGCAATTAATGGGAGTACAGTGTAAGATTAATTCGTTGCAACCTGCCGACTAAAATCGCAAAATCGCATGCAAGAACCAACAAAACGGTAGCTGGAGTGTTACAGAAACATTTAGTATAGTCCAGTGATGTTGCAAATTTCGCCAATGTGTTAAGTGAGACGTGCCTCGTGGCTCGGCCCTGCTGACTCAGAGAGCAGACGTCAATGCGGTAAGAACAGTATCGCGGTAAAGTAAATAAGTCGTAATATTTTCATGGGTGCCGCCGCGGCGGGCACCTCGCCCGTTATGCGTTGCTCAAATAAACAAACGTGTTGATTTTTATACAGTATCGGCGCTTCCAGCGGCCGAACATATCCAACCGTGATTCCAGAGAGCGATCATCCATGTTGTATGTAGGTACATACCTACTCAGGTTGGACGGTACTCGGAATATGCGTGGCTAACTCAGAGCTAACGAGAAACCCATTTTTTGTTTGGCCCAGGTAGATGCTTTTTTGGCTCTGAACCTTGATGAAGTCTTGATTGCGTTTTTAATATTCTCATTATTATTCATGTCAGTTTGACCTTTTACCATCAAATTATTAGTTTACCAGTCTGAACCACCTGCGGCGTTTTAAAATTGGTGCTGCATTTATTAAAATGGATAGGTAATAAACACGCGAACCCAGAAGAACCGAAATTCGGCGCAAATACTCAAACATACTTTTTTGAATTGTCGGTTAATATTTTTTCTTTTGAGTTTTACAAATGGCTGTACGCAGTATCTACTTGCGCCAACTTTATTTTGTGACTTATTGAACATTTTGTCTATGACGTTTTCTGTTCACACATCGGTGCACCATGGTCGAAAAAAAAATTCATTCACCTCTCATAATCCTCAAAATCTAAATTAAGCGAACGCATTTGTCCGGTGTCAACAAAAAGAAGTGCGTCGGGCCACGCATGAATCAGCGCGATACAATTAATCTAATTTAAGGGGAGGCATGGGACGGGCCGCGCGTCGCACAGTCTCGCGTTCCCGCCGCGGCCGGCGCATCGCCAGCGCCCGCACGCTGCACTCGGATGCAACCGCGGGACCACGCACGCGCACGCGCACACGCACCTCATGATCTAGTGTAATACCCAGTGAAATGCCGCAAACAGACTGTTCCGTTCAAGTTTCGATAACAGTGCAACCGGGTTACGATAAATTGCAAGTGTTCGTTGACGTTTACATGAGTGAGTAGCCCGTTTTGAACAGTAGTTTGTAGTGATGAAATTATGATGCTGCCCATAAAATTATGTAAGCCAAAATAATAAAACAGGTACTTGAAATCGAAAGGAAGCTTTCAGGTAACTAAGGTGTAATTATCACAAAGTTTTATGTGAACAAAACTATTTCACAATGTTGTAAAATTAATATATTGTAAATGTTCAGTCCTTGAACTTGTGTCCTCAGTTATCTGTTCATACAATGTTGAATCCTGAATGAGCTCTTGATGTTATGATTCTATGGAGATACCAATTAAAGATTTCTTCTGTCCCTGACCGATACTCAAAAAGCTGCTGAGCACATAACATAATCAGAGTCATCCGCTGATTAGGATCTACATAATCTTATGATGTTCCAACTGCCAGCAGTTTTGGCTGCCAGTTGCACTGGGAGAAGGTAGAGGTCTTACTACTAAGGTTTTCAATTTATTTATTTATTCAGTAGCAATTCACACTGCGTTCAAATATAATCCAGCATGAAACATCACTGACTTGTAGAGCAAAGAAAGCCATTTGCAATTAAAACGAGTCTTTGACAAACTTTCTTTAAGTTGTCTGTACCTTCAAATCCCAGAATTAGGTTGTGGGGACCCACTTGAATATACTGCTCTTCTCTGGTTTTTAAAAGTTTGGAGATTGTTCCTTGCTTGTTTCTCTAGAATATCCTGGCTGGTCTGCGGCTGCAACTGCCCCTGTTATCAATGTGATAATAGTTATCAATTGTGTACACCGGGAAAAGCTAATGAAATATTAATGACAGTGTTGTCTTTTCCTAGGATTTTAAAATCTTGCTAGCAATTTTGCTGACTGCCAAAACTATATGTTTGTGCCGATACAAGAGAAAAATCACAGTCTTATGGAATTGTGTGAACTCTTAGGGAATTGTGCGAAAGAAAAAACATTCAGTAGGATTGAGAATGCCCTCTTATTGAAACTCGGTTAAAAATTATTATGCTATATTTTTTTTCTTTTGTCATGCGGCTAAAAAATATAAGAATGTGCAACTACACCTCTCTTCAAACTGACGTTTCATGATCAACTTCAAAAAAAATATAGATAAGTTTCATAAATTATAACACTAAAACCTTACAATATAAAAAAGTATTGCAGTTATTAGCACCCATCAATCAATACAAAAATAAGAATTGACTGACATAGTAATCACGCGGTAAATTTTCTCGCTAACGATCGGCGACAGTGAAATAATCGTCTGTCAAAAGGTAATGCCAAAATCTCTCAGCTAACAGCTATCTAGCAGCGACGAGTGACGCTTTCGGCGCGACGATGAATCACTGCTAATTATTTTATGATTCGCGAGCAGAGCTGCGCGTGCGACGCTCGAACTAAACAATTAGATGAGCCACTTACACACCACTGTACATAAGGTTGCTACCCTCAAAAAATCTTCAATTCTCCGTATGGAAACACCGGCCTCTGACCGGAGGATCTCGGCCACCGTCCAAAATTATACGACTCTAAATTTATTCCCAATGTTAAGTCTTTTGTTGTAAGAGATCTTTAAGAGACTCTAATAAACAATCCTCTTTGAAGATTCTAAAATAGTGTTGTTTACAACGCTCCGTAGCGTAGTGCTAACTAGTAACCCTTTACCTATGGTAACGGTTCTCTCGATGTTGCATCTGGTTAGTGCGAAAATAACTCGCAGTTTAAACAAATCTATGATAGATCTTCAGCTTTCAAGACTGCCTGACCCAGAACCTGGTCGGCGCAGTCGTTATGCAAGTTGGACAATAATGTTCTACATTATGTCAGTAAACTTCGTCTACTTTCTTCAGCCTACGCCGCATTACGTTTATAAACTGTTGTATTGGAGCCAAACTGACTATTTTCTTTGATCTTGATCTGTTACCAATAGCAATGCTCTGACATGAACTTCAAACTGAACGTACGTCAAGCCGTACCATATGTGGTCGCAACAATAAGTATACTAAACATCGTAAATACGACAGCGATGAGACATTTTGCAGACGGCGCCTAAAGTGATTCAGTCTGGAGCGCGATTGCCTTTATAGATGGTGGATGGTCGCAGCGGCCGGGCCGTTGGCATCGGCATCGCGACATGACTAACCGCCGCCCGCTCTAGATACAATCAAAATATGTGACAAGTTTATTTCTATTCGGAACAACACATTCTGCTCGATATATCCCGCGCCTCAAAGTTGAACATCTGCTGATTTTTTCTACGACATAAGTAGGTCGGGGCTCGCATCTGCGTCACGCGCCCTGGCCGCGGCCGCTCACCGTCCGCTTACGTTTACGCGAATCTTTACGCTGTTTTTCTATGCCGTCGCATCGTGAGCTGTAATATACATATGTTTTGATGCAGCTAAATGCACGGACATTATAGTTAATAGCTTGTTCAATCCACTGTCAATTCCTACCCAAGGCTTATTCCCATTGCATACTGCGTTTCCAACCTTGTTCAAACCTAAGAAAGATTTTATTCAGTCAATATGTCGAGCTCAATTTTGTTACATAAAAAAAACGTTTAAAAACTCCGTCCGTGTGTTGGTATGTTATATTATTTTAAAAGTAGGTAAAATATTAATTTGAAAAGTAATAAAAACAGTTCTTATTGTAGCAATTTGATTAATCTGAAAGCATTAATCAACCACAAAATCATATATTTTTTTATGATTTGCAATCTGTAGTCTGGTTAGTATTCCAGCAGTAGTATTTAGTTAGATCTGTGTTTCTGTAGTCAATGAAAATACCCTATCACATTATTGACCGCCGTTACCATGCATGTTCGACATTTCGTCATCATTATTCGCTCAAAAGCTTCATTAAAGTATTCTAAAAACACCAACCATAAAGCTTACAAAAGTATCAGTTTTATCAAGAAGAAAATCAGTAAGATACACATAAAATCAGAAAGATATAAGACGACGTAAGATGGAACGTGTGTTGTGGCGAAGGGGCTGGTCGGTCGGCGCGCGCGCTCGGGTGCTCCTCCGAAATACCCGGTGACTCAGCGCGCGTTTCACAACGATACCTTTGCCAATAGCTTTTGTATTACTTCCTATTACTGCTACTATATTCTCCCACAATTTGTTGGAAGATTCCTCCCGTCAGGTTTTGATAACTTCGGTCTGACGTCACCAAATGTTTGCTTTCAATATTGTTGTTTCTTTGATGGGTTAATCTATAATATTTTTACAGAAAATAATTCTGAAAATTGAATTAGAGATGCAGAAACTATTGAAAGAATGTCCGTAAGGGCTTGTTTCGGTGTCAGATTGTCCGAATAGGTACCATCCTTCAGATCATAATCAGCCTATAATGTTCCTATAATGTCCTGTTTCCTATAATGTTGTATATGTGTGCTGGGACACAAGCCCCCTTTTTCTGTGAGAGGGAGTGGGCCATAATCCACCACGCGGGCCCATTGCGGGTTAGTGGATGTTACATGTCTCCGAATTCTTGGTTATAGGACATGCCGGTTTTCTACACCGTTTTGAGTTCAGTGGTGATGAAATAATTTACATAAAGTGCCTGCTTGATAAAATCCGAAAATGAAACATTTGTATGAAGAGATCTGGTAGATACATTAGAATATGTATCTACCAGATACATATTCTAATATATATGGGGTGGTGAAACATTTGTTATTATCAATGTTGAAGATAATCTGACCAAAAAACTGTTTTGAAAAAGTTCTTAGCATTCCCCAGTGATCACATCGCAGAAATTCAATAATTTCCTGTTTATACCACCAGAAGGTTTACGAATTGATGATTCATATATTTTTATCGTAACCTCGATCTTGTACCTCGATCCTAGAAATAAAGAATAGAATCATTTAAAAACTCTATAATCACATATTGATATTAAAACAAATTCAATGGTAGGGCATGAGTGAACTTTTAAAATTTTAAGCAATATGGCTAGTTCCTAGTTAATTCCTGATTAACCAGGAAATCAAAACGACATTAAATTAACTGCTTGTAAATATTTACTTTCTGAAGCTTATAAATCTTATAATTCAATGTTTTTCCTTTACTACTTGGCATCACTTCAGATACTATCTAGAAAATAAGATTCAACAGTAAATGTTTCAATAGGTGTTAGAATAATACATAATTGTCAATAGTATCGTAAAACGTAACAAAACAGTTGCTCATATAATCCAGTTCCGAGTGGCTCGGCCGGTAGCCACGAGCCACCCACACCGCGTAGTAAACTGAACCACAACAACATTCCTCAACTATTGCTGCTTTACGTAAATTAACACAACCACACTATTCTTTAAACAATCACTGTTTCAATAAAGAATCCTCTTCCAACTGGAAGTCGAACATCAATCTACTTCAAACTTTACGTTCACAGTCCAGAATACACGAAGCTTTGCGTCCGTTTCTATTGATTTTTACGACTTGCCTTGAGATAGCAAATCTTCAGTCGCATCTGTCCTACGGACTCCTGCGTTGTATCTCCGTCGGTGGCTCTTTGATGTGATCTGGATACAATCACCTATATTGCGCATTAACGGTGACTGGCCCAGTTCTAGTTTCGCCGTAGAAGTTGGCACGAAATTGTAAACTGCCCTCTTTACTAAAGGCGCTAAATATCCAAATAGCATTGTACTATAAAATGATCTTATTCGCCATCTTCTAAGGCGTGGGATTCAATCCTCGAATTCACATTTGCATAATATTTTTATTTGAAGTTGGTACCAAAGTCCCTCCAATGTAATTTCCTTGAGACACTTGTTGAAAAAAGATAAAATTTATGTATGTATTTCGCTAATTTTAACTCTATGTGAGTCAGAAGTTTGTCTGCTCGCCGTTACAGATTCACATGTATTATTGTCCTTTAGGTACTTTAAAATCGCACACAAGGACGCCTAAATTCGCTCGGCAGATATTTCCGGATCGAATGAAAGTGTCTCCGATGAATCAGACTTTTTTTAATGTACGACGTCATTCCCTGTCAGTTGCCCAGCGTGATCCAAACATTAAAATTTTGGTCATTCTGTGAATTTTTGGCACTCGTTGGTGAAGTAAGTGAAGCCGTTTCAATTTGTGTGTACCTATGTTTGTATCATAGCAAATATTTAAAAAAATGTCCCTGTTAGCTGTTAATGACTCGTAGAAAAATTTCAGTGAGTCGATGTAACATTTCAACGTCTAGAAGCGTTAACCAACTTTGTAGACAGACATTTGCCTGCTTATCGTGTGGCTGCTCATAAATCGGCCCGCTAGTAGAATAAGTGTCATTCCGTCGACAGTATCCGCTAGGTGTCACAGCCACTGACGCAACCGGGGCGGTCTGCGGCCCGTCCCGACGCCAAATCAAAAACATATTAAAGCCGCCGATCAAAGAGAGCTTTTCCTCGCTCACTAGATTTATGGTATTACCAAAATGTTTTGTAGATCACGCGTTATGTTAAACATGGATTAAAAGACGTCTAAATAAAATGTGCTGTAAACGGCTTTCGGTAAACTTATGTGACAGTAGCCAGAAATTGTGTAAGAGCTCAGAAGGCCAATTCTCGTAATTTAAAACGTTCAAAATCTAGTCGCAGTCTCATCTCAGCGACAAAGAAATGTCAAAAACTTGTCAAAATGTAGGGAAATTTGAAGTATTTTTTGACAGATTGAGACTGAGATCAGACTGTGAACGTTGTTAAAATTAGTAGAATTGCCCCTCTGGTTTAAGGAAAATGAGAATGAACGCTATCGATGTTTACAGATTAACATGAAATTATTAGGTACTATTTATTTAAGTACACAACAATAATAGCGTAGCCTGCAGGCTTCATCTATGATTCCATTATCCTGTTTCATATCACAATCACCCACCACGGTTTTTTCCCCATAGTTATTGGTTTCGGGGACGGGGTCCGTGGCTAAATAGTAACAGCCGCACAGGTTGATCGATCAGGTTAAGCTACGCTTGCCGCGGTTGGTCTGTGGATGGGTGACCATCTTTACATACCAAGACCCCTCCGTGCCTCGGAAAGCACGTTAAGCCGTTGGTCCCGGCTATCATTCGTAGATCTTTGACTGTCGTTACGGGTAATCAGACGCCCGAAAGCTTGACAACGTCTTACCAAGGGGTATCGTATTACCCAGTAACTGGGTTGTGGAGGTCAGATAGGCAATGGCTCCATGTAAAATACTGGTATTCAGCTGCATCCGGTTAGATTGGAAGCCGACCCCAACAGACTAAGCAGGGGAAACGCTAGGCAGATGATAATTAGTTTCAGATTTTCTTCACCTGTATCTATTATCCCATCCTCTTTTATGATCATCATCAGCCTAAAGCGGTACATTTTTAAACATGGCCTCTCCAAATGCAGGCCATTGAGCTCGATCCTTGACCACCTTCGTTTACTTTGGTTTTAAAGTCGTTCGGTCTTTTTTATATTTTCGCCAATCGTGTAAGTTGCTTCAAGCCTCATTAAACTAACCACAATGACTCTTTCATTTTCAATCTTGATTGTATTTTTTCTGAATGGGTAATGATTCTTTTCCCATTAATGATTGTGAGTTAATAAACTTACCATGTACCATGTAACGTCATCCACGTTATAACACGGAAGTGGGAACAGTCAAATACCTTTGAAACGTCAAAGTTACGTCATTGTTATGCTAGTTTTTTTCTCACTTTTTGTACGATGACCTCAAACGTATGTATTGTGCTATATGTACGGTAGTTTGCTCAGACTCTCGGCAGAACGTTGCCCTGTCTTGCATTGGCTTTCAAAAATGGAATATTTTATCCCAAAAAGTGTTGAATCTAAAAGATATTCGTTTTCCATATTTGATTCATAGCGCTACCATTTCCTAATTTGGACTGCAATGTTCACTAAAATAACTTGCGAAAGATTCTTAATAGATTTTGAAGACGAGTGTTGAATAGTTTTGTTTTCTTCAGCACTTCTCAGCAGCTTATACTGATTCATCATCATCCTTTTACATCTTTTACGTGCCACTGCGGCGCATCAGCCTTCTTCATACTACTTGCGAACAGAGTTAGAATCATATTTTAGTTTTTTTCAACTTCCAAGTGTGTATATTACTGGATTGAAGTGCATCTAAAATTCCATCTTATCTAAACGCGAAACAGCTACGGATTTCATTTGATAGATAAATCCCCATCTAATTGAGCTCAGGAATCGCATATCACCTCGTCTTATCTTTAAAGATTACGCCAGAATAATATGTACAGTTCCCGGTTTAAATTTTATAGATTCATCGAAGTTTGCACCCGTTGCCGCGTTGTGGCGAGTGTTAGTCACGATCTTCTAGCTAGCGTTCGCAGGCGATCTGTTAACGAGTTTGCCCCGATGCCTTTCCACTCGTTAATTATCACTTCTGTAACGCAATTAGCTTCTTATGTACTTTATGTTGTTCATTAGCGTATCGCGGTAGTTAATAGCGTTGCAGGTGTGGTTAAAATTGAGAGTTATTGGATCCAAGAATAGTTAGCGTACTTATGGC
The DNA here is from genome assembly GCA_927399505.1 of Luperina testacea. Lineage (NCBI taxonomy): Eukaryota > Metazoa > Arthropoda > Insecta > Lepidoptera > Noctuidae > Luperina > Luperina testacea. The sequence goes on from OV656774.1 coordinate 7,026,222, forward strand.
TTTTATACTAAGTCCCGTATTACAGAACATCAAGCAAGCAAGCTCAAGCATTACTTATAACTAATTTCAACTAATCAAATAGCTTGAATCTAGTTTGAAGTAATGCTTGAATATTGAGTTACGTTCTGTAATACAGGCCTAAATGTTTGAAGTTTTAGGTGAGGATGCAATTTGTGTTTTTTGTAATGTAAGTTGAATCGTGTAGTTCAGCAATATATAGTATTCTACTCATAATCTTGACTTCCCAAAGATGCATTAACAATGTTAAAATATCAGACCAGAACTCTAAAATAGACACGAAATCTTTTAACCCCGGTCTCTTAAAATGCATCGTTCATAAAATAATAAACGATTCCTCAAAGCGTTTTTAAAATCGAGGTGTAGTTGCGGAAACTTAAAACTCTGGCTATCCACTTCCGCCGTTAAGATTTATGTGTTGGATTATTCTGGGCTCTTTAAGACTGCGTAAGTTATACTCCTGGTATAATGAGCTTTAAGGCACAAAGTTGGCACGATAAGCGTTCTACATTATGCTGTAAGGGCACGTGCTACTCACGCTGCATGACATCCTGCTATTTGTTGTCACAGCCCGCTCGCGGCCACATTGTCTTGGTAATTTATGGCAACAATGTGAAATACGAGTGTTGTACTAGCAAAAACAATGGTTCATGCTGCGTAATGAATCTAAACATTGCCGAATTTGATATTGTTGTAAAGCTGTAAAGTTAACAATAGTCGCTATGTCCCTGAGCGCGAAATATAATTCTAAGCTTATTCGGTCTTATGTACCTACTGGAAGTTCTAGATCTTGAACAGAAATTGCATAATATATTTTTACGAAATGCTCTCGACTGAGCAATACAGGTAGGTACATATGTAGGTGGTGAAATTGTTGTAGAACATGTTTTCTATTGCCCACATAGCTCCTGAGTAATTTGTTTACTATCATACAACAACAACAAGTTATTTACTGTACGGTAACTAGGTGGGCTGCGTGCCGCTCGTATGTACCACCTTCGTCAATACGAGCTTCATATTTGGCGAGTTCTTCCAATAACATGCCCAAGTGATGTGACAGTTTTATAGACGTTTAACACATGTCACATGTTGATGGTGACATGCATTTACGTCGGAACTACGTTGCTTTTGCGCACTGCACATTGGCCTGGCGATGCACGGCGCAATCGCACATCTGAAATAGGGCTGCGATGCTGCAATCACTGGGCCCTAATTTATCCCTGCGCAAGCCACGCCATCATCGCGCCGCACGCGTCATGTGACGCGAGCGCTTCGTCGGCGCTGATACGCTTCATGTATGTTTACAAGCCAAACGAAGTTTACAATCACCGATAACCTGTAGGTTATGAATCAAAAGGAAATAAGTCGGGTGCAGGCGAAGCGGGGTGCGGCTGTATGTTGGTGGTGCGGTGCCGGGTGCAAGAGCAGCGCGTGGGCGCAGGTCGTCGACCGGTGCACAGAGCGCGGCGTGCGCCCTGCCAGCGAAAACGGCAGAAAACCTCACGAAGGGCGGCAGCACACGGTGTCCGCATTTAGCTCGGGCTGACGTCGCTGAGTCACCGCTCCGCGAATAGCGTCGGTTTGTTGTTGCATCGCTCGCTCCCGGCTCCCCCGTCGATTATTTCGAGCGGGCGGCGGCGTGCACAGCAGTCCTCCGCGCACTGTATCCGCGAGAGGTCGCGCCATGCCCCCGCTGCCCGCGCCGCCCGCACGCCTGCGTCGCCTGCTGGACGCGCGAGACTCGCGAGACGCGTGTGACGCTGCAGGCATCGTCACCACCATCAGGGACACAGTCAGCTGTAGTTGGATATTTTATAGTGAGTGTCGCCCGCGCCGCCTACCCGACCATCGCGACGCGGATACCACAGTCACCCTTCAACGTGGACCGCGTTTTGTGTTAGCGCGCTCCCCAAAAACTTTTTTTTTGACGCTATTCAGTATTGTCTTCCTTCATAGGCTCGTTCAGTTCATTCGTTTGGTGTGAATTTTCTTTAAAAAATATTGTTTGTTGCGTACGTCGTCGAGAATCGAGTGCTGTGAACTGAAAATATTCCTCATATTTTAATCCGAAATTTGCCTATAAAAGTGATACCTTAACGTACGTACAAGTATACATAAATATATGGATAAGTAAACCGTCTCTCACTTCCGCATTAGGCATCAGAAATTCCCAAAATCGATCTACCATTTTGTAGACATTACTTTATTTAAAAACAGACGAATGCTCACATAAATAGATGTGCTACAACAAACAGTAGCCATCGGTTGTGTTGAAACAGGCGCAACACTATTGTATCGATGATGAATTGCTTATCAACGCCTTGTTAGTACACACTACCGCCATCTATTTGCGGGAAAAGGAATCATAATGTTGAAAGCAAGAAATCTAGGTGAAGCGTCTGACATCAGCAACTCCGGAGTAAATTTAACTCTTGACGTATTTAACCGTGCCGTGAGACTGCCGCCGATTACTCCAAACATTCGGATTGTTCTCGCATTGGCTCCCCTATTAGACGATCATTGTTTTAATTGCGTCATTGAATCGCGCGCGGCATCATTATTATTAGTTGCATATTATGCGTTTTATGATACGTAATATTTTGTTGCTACGATTGTTTCGGCAGTGAATTATGTATGTGTACTGTGTATCTGAAGGTCAATTCTACTAATTAACGTGCAGTTTGAAAAACATGAGACCGGAATGCGATGACACTGTGAATAGACCAAAAAATGGTATTCTGCTAATCTTAAAATTCGGTTTGTTCACATTCCGGTCGCAATATCATCGCAGTATAGTCTCACAGTAGTCAACTGTGTTCTCGTTTACGAAATTAAACATATTTTCATATTAGTTCAATGTACGCAGACGATATTCTGATACTTAGTGATACTTTAATTTGTAGCAACCTAATTTTCTGATTTTTTTAATGTCTTTATTAGTTTGCTTGATTAAGAGTATGCTCATAGTATTTTCATTTCCCGTTTGTTATTAAATATCTTTGAAAATACAAAATCATTAAAATAAATAATCGGCTAGCAAGCTAACATGGAACGTATTGGTAATCACCACGCGCAAGCGCGAGATGTCAAAAAGAGATGACATTATATTTTTACTAAATATGTCAAATTATAATTAAATTTTAAATAATTTATTTTTGTCTGAAATTATTCTATAAAGATTTATTACATTTTATTTATAACTGCATTGATTTTCTCGTCTATTGTACCTAGCCATCGCAATCAAAAAAATCGAATAACACGACATCATAACTTTGTTTTTCTGGTTTTAATATTATGACCCGCCAAATAACGCCTCGCCAATTGGAGCTCCTTCTAGATTTTCTGGAGGAGCACCAATCATTGGCGTTGGGCAAGGTGAGAGGCAGGGAGGGCAAAGCTCTGCCCAAAAGGCTTGTGAAGACAGTGCGCCGATATTTTGAATGCTAATGCCGGTGGACTGTCCAAATCTGGGCCGGAGTGGAAGAAAGTAAGTAACTTATTGTACCTATCCACTAGCTGTGCTCGCATGAGATTCAGAAAACAACAAATAGGTACATCATTTATTTTGTTTGCAGTACTACAACCAGTACAAAAGCCGGACGAAGGCAAACCTGAGGCAAATAAATAAAAGAGGGCCGAACAAGGAGTGGTGGTGGGCCAGCACCTCAAGTTTTGTTGTTTCCCCTCAAAGAGAACGTATTGCTAATTATTAGAATTAACAAAAAATACGCAAAATACGCGCATTGACGTGGAGTTGCGTACACCAGCCCATATTACCTATTACCATCGAGCCTATTACCTATTTTAGGATTTTTCAGCAAGCATATTCGTTCTGAATATGCTCTGATGAAAAATCCTCTGGGCTTCCCCTTCCATTTGTTGTTTTGTAAATAAAACGCTGAGTTTAAAATAAAACAGTCTTATTTAATGAATAATATGTACAAAATGAAAAACAAAATTGTGTTTTCTTTCAGGGCTTTGTTGACACTGCGGCGGCGCCGTGCTCCACGCAAGCAATTCACCACGGGCCATTTTTTTTTTACTTTCATCTATGTTAATTAATAAAAAATATGCATAATACAAAAACTCTTTTTAATTTCATGAGAGAACTTGAAAATTATATTAACAGATTCACTGTCCACTGTGTATTGTGTTTACTTAGACACAATAGTTAAACAATCAACATGAATCCTATGTGATTCATGGGACAGGGAATGTGTTAATTGTACTTATTTAGATACCTAAGAGGAAAATTGCTTCCCCAGCCTCATTAAGCCCTTCAATATAATTATTAAGTGGGTGATCCCTCCAAATGATCGAGTCGTGTGAACTCCCGAGGCTAGATGGATCGACGCAGAGTATATTCATCTCTGCATCACATATCTGAAAATTAGTATTGTAGGGTGAATCAAATGAAATAAAGTTTTGTGGCGTAACAAAAAACAATATAATCGTGCACACAATACAAAACGCAGAAAATAGTAAGGGAATTTGAGTGGAACAGTGCAAAAATCGTGCAGTTTGCGTGCGAGATGCAGGCCGGACTGACGGGCGCAGATTGTGGTGCGGGCGACGCCGACGCGGCGACGACGGGGCGACATGCGACAAGACAGCGAGGGGCGCGGGAAGCGGGCGCGTGGATACGCGTGTGTCTATTTACACATGCCTACTTCCTACAAATTACAATATTTCGTTAGTATTGACGAGTTAATAGAGGTCCGCCCTGATAGAATATTATGCGTCGCACCCCGCCATTGTAGCCGCTGGGTAGTACTAAGTAGCTACATAAATCTTAACACTTACTATCATCACGTTCGGCGAGTGGTAGCCTTTCCGGCAGCAATAGGCCTCTTCATGGTCTGTTGGTTTTATGATGCAGACATGAGTACCATCGATGCAGCCAATCATCCCCGGGAATCCAAATTTAGCATAGAATCTAAAATGCAGTTAGGTATTATAATATTGTGTTGTACTTATGTAAATATCATTGCAATATTGTCGTGCATCATCATTACATAATTATTATAAATTAAAGGCGTTTTTCGTGTCTTGAGTGACCGCGTTGTTCATTTAAACTACTTCATTTTAACTACATCATTTAGAGATTTTTTTAACACTAATATTACATAGGTAGGTCTACTTATAGTAAAGAAATATTGATGTTGCGTTAAGTTGCTGCAAGTGACGTCGACGGAGAACTAACTTAATTGTATTCCGTCGTAACCCGTCTTGGAGAAGTTATGCAATAAGATGCCACTGCTGATGTGGTTATAATATATTATGCGCTAGTCTTTACACTTACCCACTCCTAGTCTTTTCTCGGGCCTCTCTTGTCAAAGGGAAAGTTACATGTTTCTGAAATACATGTGGGTGGTTCAGGGCCAGTTGACCGCCCTAGAGACGCTCGGCTGGGAAATTGAATGGGAGCAGTGGTGCCCTACCAAGGTCTGATAGGACCCGCTGGCGTAAAACGCCAAGGTTATCAGTACCTAGAAAAAGTAGATAATTTAATGTTTGGAATCTAGCTGCCTTGTTGCTTGTCAATAAATAAGTGTTTATGTAACTAAGACTAACCTTGGCGGCAGCATCGAGTCCATCACTGCGCCTTTCCAGAGGGATGTGCGGCGTCAGCTCCGTTATTAAATTTGCCACGTGGGACTTAGTGAGCCTGTAGGTCTTCACAAACTCACGGTCGCTCATGGAAAATGCATCCGTTGCAAGGCGACGACGACGGTCAGAACGGCGGCGGCGGCGTTCCCTCCGTCTTTCTGATGCCGCTGCATCGTCTGCACGTTGCGCCAGGGTTAAATATAATAATCGCAAACCAAAACCACTCATTTTCAAATAAATATCCAACTAAGTATGTAACCACAATATCCAAACACTTTACAAACAAAAAAAATACACAAAACGTCTGTCCAAAAAATCTATCTTACTGAACTCAATACAAAAAGACGGGAAATAAAAATTTTATACGCTTTTAACTATGCAGAAGCTAAAATTATTTGTCACAGTCCGGTGTACAAATAATCTCATGCTTATGTCAGTTTTGATGTTTTTATTTTTAGTGGAATACCGATTAATCTTGAATTGTCATGTCGAAACTTTAGCAGAATACCGTTTTGGTACATTTTTTGTTTTCGGTCTAGTCGCAATCTCATTGCAGTAAAAGTTGCGTTTGACTTACTTTTTTGGTTTAGTAGAATACCTTTTGTGACAGTTTGGAACTTTTGAGGCACTGCGACTTGAATTTGAACGTTTTTTTGTTACGAGAATTGGCCTTCTGTACTGTGGTCTATTTGACGTAGTTTTTAGCTTTGGAAGACAGCTTTTTGTTCTTTCTATATTTACTTTGTAGACCTTGTGGTATTGGCCAAGATCTCTTCTTTCCTACAAGAATCTTTCTGATAAAGCGATTGTTGCGATTGCCTTCGTAACATACTATTTCTGAATTCTGAGGGCTAACAGATTATTTATCTATATCTTACTTCTAAATGCGTGCTAAAATGTATGTCCTTGTTTTGATCAGGTAACACTAGCGCTTCGACAGGGGGCGAAGGCGCCGCGCCGCCGCCCTCGGAGCCCGACCCGGCGCTGGACTCCATGCACATGATGCTGGACCCCCACCTCAGGCCTATCTCGCCGGACCTCAACAATGAGGAGTCCAAGCGGATATTTGAAGAACACAAGCAACTTGCTCAGGAGTACCTCAAGGTATGATTTCCGTCTAAGATAATCTTTTTGTGAAAACCGTCACATATAAAGGAGAAATCCAAAAAAAATATATCTTAATTATCTAATCAGAAAAAAATCATGCTATGACGCTTCACAATCAAAACCACAACTTCTTTCTGTTCCAATGTTACATAAAGCTTCATGTTTTGAATGTCCACAATCTTCGCTGGTTTTAGAAAGTTACAACTATTTTACCTCACTAGGCCCAAATATACATCATGTAGTGAACGCACAAGATTCCCCTCATAGATAGATGCATATTAATATGGACACAAATGTCCATAATTATATGCATCTAACCATAAATACGTATGGGGACATCGATAATGGTCCATAAGTGCGTAATTTACACGTAGGGACTGGGGAAGGTGGATAAAAAAAATCTATCTATCATAGCCTAGAGATGAAAACAATTAATCGAAGCACATTTTAAGCAAATCATTCCGTCGAGACTAAAAACATAATATTTTAAATGGTTTATTTGTATAATTTCAGATTCAGACTGAGTTTGCATACCTCAGTAATCACAAAGCAGAGTTGGAGGAGAAAATGGACGACGATGAGCTTCGGCAGAAGAGAGAAATTATACAGTTGGAGAAAGAAAAGGTAAATATTGTACTTTGGAGGTTTTATACGAAAACGGTGAATCAAACTCTCTTAATAAACCCCATTATACAGTTCTGCAAAATATTGTTTTAATGTATACTAGTTGCGCCCCGCGGTTTCACCCGCATAAGTGTCGATCCCGTGGGAATATCGGGATAAAAAGCCTATATGTTAATCCAGGGTGTCAGCTACCTGCATACAAAATTTTATCAAAATTGGTCCAGCCGTTTGAGCGTGAAGAAGTAACACACATACACACACTCACAAACTTTCGCCTTTATAATATTAGTGTGATTAATAAATGTTATGGAATCCTTACTTACTTAATATTATAAATGCATATGTTTCTCGGTCAGTATGTCTGTTTTTCACCATTTCCCGGCTAGACCACTGAACCCATTGTTATAAAATTTGACAGAGTAGCTCTGGAGCAGGACACATAGGCGGATTTTCGAAAATCCACTGATTTGGGCAGTAAAAGACTGGCCGTACTGTGGCGACAGAGAGAAGCCAATATTCAGCCATAAATTCAAGAAGTAAATGGCGCTATGCTACCACTCTTGGTGTTCAAATCTAATACACAATGTTTTCTTTTCAGGACTCATTGATCAAGCTGTACTGCAGTCTAAAGGACCAGTTAGCGCGAGCGGAGAACGACAGTTGGCTACATCCAGAGGAGATGCCTAACGAGTGACCGCGGGACGCTGGTGACCGCCAGGACCACTGCGACTTGCATCATGTGTCATTGATCTCAACATACCAAATGAGCCTTCAACTTTTCGTTCTCTCTTTGTTTACAGGTTTAGTTTATAATGCATGTTTAATTAAAATAATGACGCTTGTACGATGACCAGGATTGTTTACGCGAATAGTAACCAACGCCCTTTCGCGTCCAAACGGCGTAGTACGTTCCTGTGAAACAGTGAGTGAACGTGTGTAGACGCCGCTTTGCGTACAAGCGCAATTTATAGTCATCTGTAGCATACATGGTGAAATTCAATTAGGTATCAAAACTCTGCAAACGTGATGAGTAACGTAAATATCTAAACACGATAAAATTAATTTAAAAAAAATTATGGTTTTTTAGGGGTCTCAACGACCATTAGTAGTGTTACTTGAAGTATCAGTTGAGAAAATATATCGTATTTGGATATCGATACTAGAGATGTTACGGAAGTCGTTTTACCGGAACCGGAATCGGAGGTGTTAAATTTGATTGATCGGAATCGGAACCGGAAGCGGAACCGGAACCGGGGCGGAAGTAGAAGAAAGGTGTGTTAAGGGGCCTTCCCTTAAAACATCTTTCTTCTAACATCCATAAACAAAACAATACACTGAGATTTCGAGCGCGAGCGTGTATAAAATAAATAAACATTACCCTGGCGACACGTTAAAACTTGTTTGTAGGCGCTCTAGTTACGTGTATCGCTGCGTTTCGAACTTCGGTCTAACTCCGATTCAAAATTATCGGAACCGAAATCGGAATCGGAGGTGTAAAATTAATCGGAAGTTCCGACTTTTCGGAATCGGAACCGAAGCTCCGTAACATCCCTAATCGATACCAATCACGTCTGAGAAGTTTACACAAAAAGACTTGTTTTGTAAACTTATATTTCAAGTGACGGACTGCGGTGGATGACCCCACAAAAAATAAATATCAAATTAATTTATTTTTGTTGTATCATGTTTTGATATCGGGGCATTTTCACTTTAAATGGCGCAGGTCGTTTTTCGATTGTCTCATGACAACAAAATTATGAAAAAAATATTTAGAAACAATTTTTTTAAGAAAAAGGGTATGTGCACTGAAAGTAATTTTATAAACTTGTGGATTTGATTTATTGGTTCCTGATAGAACACATTTTCAATTTTATTTAAATTAATAAAGTTTCGGAAATGTGTAAAATCATGATGTCCCACCGACAGTATGTATCATTGCATTTAATTTTTTAGTTTTTTTTTGTACTACAGCTAACATAGCGACAATTTAATTTTATTGTTAGATAGTTAATTTATCATTTAAACTAAGCATTTAATCTCAGTCAGTAAAGAAAATATTAAATAAATTGATAAAAAGCTTGTCCCACGAATTCGCGACTACCGGACATGTCCGGATAGTAACACGCTTTTTACTACTAAAATACACATTTATCGTGTAAATTTGGCTTTCATAGCAATCCCGGGTACAAATGTCAAAGTATGAAATGCCATTTTGAAGGTAGTCACGCAAGGTGTTCAGCTGGTGCGGTACGTTTCGCGGTACAAAAAGTTGGTCAAGAAAAATCTATTGAGGTTAGTAACGTTTTTTTACGTGAATATTAAGTTTGTCTTTATTTCTTTTTTAGCTGTACATAACTCAAACACTGCTGAAAGCATAAAAGTAGAATTTGATTGATTTCTGATAATATTGTTTGAGTATTTTAATTTAGTTTTAAAACGATCTACATTCGTCACGTCCTGTTAGCAACCGTTACTATAGGATGGACAAAAAATGTTACGAAACAGACATGTAAAGCTTAGAACTCATAAAATAAACTTACGAAATTTGCAAATTGCTAAAACGGTAATAATATTTGAATTTCGCGACCAACGCGACGCTTCCACCTTAACTGATGAGCAATTTTGACTGATTAAAAATATTTAGTAAGTAAGTTAGAAATTATACTGATTGAAAGTTTAAGTTTTATTCTTATTTTATTAAAATTTTATAATAAAGATACCGTGGTGGTTATGTTGATTGATTAATAGTTTGTTAGTTTATAGTTAATTAGTTGTTAAACGATGATTAAGATACTCGATACGTACCAAATAAATATTTTAAAGTACTTTAACAAAATGTTTTATTAAAATACATATTTAATACCTATGCATTTTTGTTTAATTTAGGTAGATATATTATATTCTACTCTACTTCTACTCTCATAAGAAAACTAACATTTTGTATGATTTTAACCTCACAGTGAGTTCTATTCCTAATAATTCTGTTTCGTCACGTCACATGTCCATTTAGTAACTGTCCCAAAATATTTTTGCCTTAATTATTAAAAAAAAACTTAAAATATTATCCGGAATAATATTATTAGAATATTATAAATAAAGAAAAATAAACTAAATTAAGATTATATTCCAACTTTATCATTCCTTGACCGATCAAATAAGTTACATGAAAATTAAAACTTGCATTTGGACAATATGTTACGATACTGACCAAATTGTTGAAATTTTAATTAAAAATACGTATCTAATAACCAAGTATTAATGTTTAATTTCATTAATCGATATACCAAAACTTATCAATAGCGTTTTTCTCATTTCATTTCCAGCAGTTTAATTTTTATCGCGGTTTGATTTTTGTTACTAACAAGACATCTTTAGCCCGATCTACTTTAGAAAAATAATTTTAGAAAATTAAATACTTATTTCTGCACGGAATTATTACATAAATCACATAAATTATATATTTTTTTACAGTAATTCAAAGTTTAAAGTCCTAAAACAATAATAAATTTTTAAAAGCTGTTTATTATAACCTGCGCCATTTAAAATGAAAATGCCCATCGATGCCATCAAGTCTGGGTCGCAGTTTCGATAGCTAATTTAATTTGACACTGTGTTGTTTTGTAACCTTGGGACCGTTCAAGTATTACGTAAGCAGATTTTTTGCAATTATTAGCCCCCCCTCCCCCTCGTCAGCACAAGTAAGCAAAGCTCTTACCCCCCCCCCCCCATGCTTACGTAAACATTGTACATGCATGCAATCAATAAAGAAACCAGAACACATTGAAAACAATGTGTTCTGGTTTCTTTATTTATTCATGAACAGCAATTATATGCGTTTCGTTTTCAAGCATAGACAAGTAGGGTTGCCATATGTGTTCAAACCAAAATCGACTAAATTTTGTAGAAAATCCGAAAAATAAAAAATAAATATTGATGACGTAATCACCATCCAGACCCCCCCATCCCCCATGTCATCAAAAATAAGCAAAGCAAAGACCCCCTTGCCCCCCTGTATTGCTTACGTAATACTTGAATGGCCCCCTTGACATTTTATCAGTTTCGCTGTTATTTACATACTAATTCTTTCAGTCTTCGCTAACTTACCACCGTAAACAACTTATGTCTTTGTCGTTGTAAAAAGCACGTTTTAGTGCTTTATAAGTGAGTGTTCCCAAAATATAAAGTAGTTGTCATACTTATATACGAGAGTATAGAAATGTGATTTTGTTTATATTATTTTATCTCATTCGATCATTTATTTTATAGAGTGTGGTATGCATTTGTTTTGATTGTATAAATGTAAGATAGTATATTAGCAGTATTATATAAGTTAAATTATGTTAAGTTTAATAAATTTTTGTGAAATAATGTATGGTTTTTATTTCTTCACATCGCGCAGTTGTATTACTTTATGCAAACCGTAGTGTGATTCTGTAAAAATCTAGCCGTGAAAATTTAAGCAAAGTGAGCTTGAAATGAGCTGTCATTCAAACTCGAAAGCATTTCTTTCAATTAAACCATTTACAGGCACTTTTGAATTGTCAAGAAGTCGGTCAGTCAGAAAATATGAAGCTGGACCTCATAGGCTCCCAAAACTTTTCAACACGGAACTAACACTGAAAGACGAAGTCAAGGGGGTGATTCTTGACAGCAAACTGCTCTGGAACAAGCATCTTGACTACAAACTTAATTAAAGCACAATTGCACTCTACCGATGTAAAAAAATGTTAGGGAAATCATGGGGGCTGTCTCCGAAGATTACTCTGTGGATTTACAAAGCGCTGATCAGGCCAATGTTGGCTTATGGTGCTCTGGTTTGGTGGACGAGGACAGAACTCTCGACCACCATTACCAGACTACAACGCTTCCAACGACTGGCCTGCTCAGCTACCACTGGCTGCATGAGAACCACCCCAACAGCAGCCATGGAGATAGCCCTTCAATTTCAAAAAAAATCCGATCAATCAGCCGCCCACGTCATCCTGGAGTGCGAGGCCATGGCTTCTCAACGTGCAGAAATCCTCGGAACAATGAGGTCGCTCCGCGAAGCCTGTGAAGCTCCCAGGAAGCTTCTGTGCTTTTGGACGGAGCTAGGCTGGCTCTGTTAGCCAGAATCCCCACCCACAACGGACCGAATGGGAGTCTAAGTGCGGAAAAGGGAGTCCCCTAATCATCATCATAGGCACGCTATGCCGTCAACTCATGCGCAATTTTAGGGTTCCTTACAAAAATGGTAAAACGGAACCCTTGTGGTGAGACTCAGTCTGTCTGTCTGTCACAGCTGGATATCTCAACTACTAATGCTATCAACTTGAAAGGAATAGTTTTAGATGATGTCTGCCAAAGAGCGCAGTTTGCACATTCTCCAACATTTTTTATTCTTTTTTTAGGCCGCATAGTTTTCGACTTAATCAACATCCACGCATTTGTTAAACTACTGCGGCTTCCTAGGCCCCCGCGTAGTAGCTTTACCCTGGTACTTTTACTCCGACTAGGTCTTATTCGCTATAAGCAGGATACCGCGCTCACGCACTCACCTTTATAGCGGGAAAGAGAGATCCGATCATTGAAAACATCCCCTCACTGCTGCTACTCTGTGCTATCTTTTAACAGTTTAGCATAATACCAAATGCAGTGAGCCTAGCAATTTTTCCAGTCATGATTGTAAGGGTGTAAAAAAACCCTTCATGAAGCCATAGTCTACGCATTCTGTACATCCAACTAAGTAACTTTGTGCAAGAATAATTGCTGGGAAACGACTTATATTTTTGGTGTGAAAATTCGTTGTTTACGGTAGTGGGCAATGTAATGCACCTTAGACCTTCAAAATCTCCGTACCAAAAATTCCCAGGTATGGTCCAGTACAAAAAAATATATCATAATAAGGCAAGAACAAATATAACATTATTATGATCATGTTAAGATTAGTACCGATGTTAGTAGTTCTGTGGAAAATATACATACGACAATCGACACTTAGTGAAGCCGCTAACTAAGATTTTAAGGTATTTTTTGGGAGACGAGAGTGACTGGTAGGTGATATGTGAAAAGAAAAAAAAAAGAAAATTTCAGTCCAAATAATTTATTATTTCAATTGTCATAGTCACAATATAGATTTTTTCGTTAACTGGAATGGTGAATGAACGCTAAAAACATAGTAATTGATGATTAATTTGGCACTTCTGGTTAATTATCCATCAATATTTGTTGAGATTCAAACCTTAGACAAATAAATGCTTTTACAATGAACATATCTTCATTGTGGTGTATTTATATGGACGATTCTTCCAAGTAACAACTTATGTACAATATAATTACAATAATCGTCTACATGACTACAATACTGGACCGCGGCGGAAAAAGGGCGGTGCCACTACTGCCCACATCGGCGCGCGACCGTGAAGTTCAAATGTTAAACAATATACAAAACAGTGTCGGGTGAAACAGAAATCCTTGAGAATCTATAATTACTGTGTAATTTTATTGTATATTTATACAACTATAAACTGTGATGTAGTGTATACAATTTAGGTAAATAAATAAACTTGCAATTTTTTCTACTATTATTATAAATTTACAATATTTTTATTTTACATAGTGATATGACCTTATGTTTATTAATTTATGTAATTAAAAGCGATATAACTCAAATCACTAACCAATTTAAACACATCCAAATTCATGTACAGAAATAATTCGGCATCGAGAGGAGTAATAATAGTAGTAATCTCGGCCCTTCTGAGTTCAACCAAATCATTTAATTTCTACTAATGGAAATAATATAACGTTACATTAAAAACACGAATTATTATAATAATAGTCGTCTAATAAAATATATTTTCGTTGTCAGGGCCCGATGTATTATGAATTATAATAAACTATATTATTTTAAAATAAACAGGAATGAAATCTGCTAAAACTTCCATTTAGCTACCATTTTAAATACTAATATGTGAAAATCATAGTAAAGGCAATTCCATCAAGCCTTTTTATTAAAATGATATACAAACACTAAAATATTATCATTATTTTATTAACTCCTATCAATAACGCCATGATTTGAAACATCATAAAAATAATTAAGGCAACAGTTGCTTTAAAAATATAGACCTATTATTACATCTACAAGACGACATAAAATCGATAGTGAGAAATAATAAATCGTGTCATTTTGTAGGTGTAACAACGAGCGTATGAAACAGTTCCCTTAGCTACACATACATATAATAATCTCACACTTGAAATAGTATGCACAACACATAACACTGTGTGCGGTGTTCGCAACTAACACGATAGTGACAACTCTCGAAACACAACATACGTCAACTAGAACTAACTGGACATAAATGTATGAAAATATTCTCTCAGGAGTCAATGGCCGCAGTGAACCTAACAGTTTGTTAAAATACTATATTAAAACGAAGATTTAAACTTACATCATCGGATTGTTGGTGGCAACTCGAAGGCAGTTTGTTAATGGTGTGACACTCATGTGCCTCTAGCTTTACTAACCGATCATGACAAGAAACCGAAGGTATCGAAACCTTATCTTAGTGGCAAAGATTAGCACCGCGAGCATTAAACCATTCTATACAAATACTAGAAGACGAGTCGATCAGAACAGTTTGTGTTGTGATCAAATTGTTACAGGAAATGTACTTATTAGAATGAATTAAACAGTTTTAGAAAATAGTGTATAATGTTAGAACAATATTGTAAATGCTATCAGACTGGAAGTGACAGAATTATTTTGAATTCTCTTGAAAAATGATATTAAAATGTATAACGAACAAGAGAAAATATGTATAAACACAAACTTTAACTATTTGAATAAAATTACCTATACGTAACTGGTCATGGAATGGAGTATTCTGCAGACACCAGTTATTGCGCGCGCGCATATTATCAGGTATTTTTAGTAAATTTAAGTAACTAAAGTCTACTAATGGCTCGTTCGTGGGCTCAACCACCAGTCGTTCTAAGGCGAAACGTCGCATTAATATAGAATACACCTAGCTCTCGACAAGCAACAAAATAGTGATTCATAACTTTATAATAATAATATATTTTTTTAATAAATATCTCTCGCAATTACATACGTCTATTCAAATAAAAAACAATGTCAAATAAAGCACTCTCTAAACACATCCGACGCAATACTAAATTGAGCAACTTTTACAGGGAATACAACAAATTACAGCATTTATCATGATTGTATTGTCAACAGTTCGCAGGACCACGTTTCATTCTTTAAATCTAATAGATATAAAACTTCAGATATAGGATTAAGGAATAAAATCTGATATCTAACGAGAGGGGAAGACTGGTATGGTCAATCGTTGTCATTCCTGAAACAAAAGAAAAATTTTGTTAGAATACGGCATTGTAATTTGTTGGTTTTTTTTTTTGTAGAGACAAAACAATGACTAATAACAGCTTAATAAACTTGGCAACAAATCAAGCATAATCAGCCTACGATGTTCCCACTACTGGGACACAGGCCTCCTCCCTATGAGAGGGAGTGGGCATAATCCACCCTCAGCGCAAGTTACTGGATATCACGTTTTCGAATCTTTAGTTCTGAGACATTTTCCTTCACCGTTTTGAGAGCAGTGATGATGAAATTATATACACACAGTAAATGCCTCCCTGGGTTCGAACTCACGAACTGCAACTCGTAAGTTGAAATTTTAACTTCCCCGAGCTAAATTGCGAAAAGAATAATTAAAAAAGAGCATTTTTTGGTATGTCGGTTTAAAAGCAGCGGTTAAAGTGGGACGAAGTATAAAGTCACACCATTCTAGCTTCCTCGTTTCAAGTCTTAGCGTAATGTCGTTTTTGTAGCAACAATAATATAATTTTCCGCGTTCACTTGTATACTTAAAACACACAAAATTGCAAATCTTTAGTTATGGCACCCTTCTTGCCAATGCACAATGAGTACCTACATGTGAATAAATATATAATAATAGCAAATTTATTTATTTAATACTTCAATTCAAACACATAAATGTACAGAGGCGGACTTAATGCCATGGGCATTTTCTCCTTTGGGTGATGCAGAGACAAACAGTTGTAGGTGCTTGATTTTTTTTATAATATTAGTGTGATATTTATCACACTAATGTTATAAAGACGAAAGTTTGTGAGTGTGTTTGTATGTTTGTTACTTCTTCACGCACAAAAGTCTGAACGGATTTAGATGAAATTTGGCACACATATAGTTTATAACCAGGATTAACACATAGGATACTTTTTATCCCGATATTCCCACGGGATCAACACTTATGCGGGTGAAACCGCGTGGAGTTTTAAATAAGATACACATAAACCTATTAAAACAAACAAATTCAAAGAGGCTTGGGTTATTTTCCTGGAAAATATTTCATAAACGCCAAATACCAGAAACCTTGGTCATTGAAACTGTTTTATGTTTTTCAAACAATGCATTTATAATAAAAGAAATAGTTACGACAATAAAATAAAACAAATAGTGCCACTTTATAACAATGACAGCTAATTAAAACAAACTTAACACCTTTTCAACCATTACATTAATGGATTTTATACCTTTTTAATATTTTTTCTATGAATAGTTCGCAGTATATATTTATTTTAATACCTTTTTAACTATTCAAATAATAGTGTCATATATTTTAAAGTATTTTTTCTATTATTAGTTTTTATTTATTTTTAACAATACACTGTGTTATTTTACGTGTATCACGTAAAATATTAATAGCTCATTATTTCCTTCAGTAGCTTGTTGAATACATTAATTTTAAGTGCCTATTAGTCTCAGGACAAAGCAGTTTGGATTAATTTAGATTTTCCTATGACAGTGAGCTGAAGTTCTCTACAGAACAACTTCGCATGAATAGCAACTTATGTATTAAGGCAAAAGCGACATGGTAGCCCGCGAAATTCAATCTATTTTTACGTTTAATGATTATATGATTCCGTAAATACATATTTGTTACGGCCGCGAATCATATTTTAATCAAAGTACAACTTAATACTGACATCAATACAACTCTCTAAGACCACGTAACCCCAAAGAATAACGATTTCATGAAACATTTTTATTCTTTGGGGTTACGTGGTCTTAGAGAGTTGTGTTGATGACTTTAATGATTATAATTCTGTAAATACATATTTTTTACGTAATACATATATTAATCAACGTACAACTTAATACTGACCAGCAAATTGCAAAAAACCTAAAAAAAAAATGATTTCGCGGGCTACCCTGGCGCTTTCGCCTTCAGTCAGTAATTATGATTAAAGGCTTTTTCACAAGGAGACGACTGTCGCGTTGCTATAATATCTATCCCTTAGAACTTATTCTATGAAGTCTTTTTTATATCCAAAAAGGAATCGCGGTGTCTTTTTCTCTTTTTTTTTCAGTTTTACTTTACGTTCGGTTTCTGGAACGAAAATGATGGACGCGTCAAAATTAAACGCAGGTCTAGTGATCCGGTTCGCTGTTGATAATTCATGCCACCATTCAAATCAACGGAGTAATTGCGTAACACACTATCAGTAGCAATGGCTTTCATTTTGACAGTACAACAACATTCATTGCGTTATTTATATTGCTGAGCAGACACATTTTTGGAACATATGAAGCAATGGATTAGCAAAATCCTTCAAAATGATTCAGATTAAGATTATAGCGTTTTACGCAATTAGGGTGCTGGTTACGCGCGCTTGACTATTTATTAGCTGATTGATTGTTTTATTTTATTTCTAGCTGCGCCCGCGGTTTTACCCGCGTGAATGTCGATCCCGTGGGAATATCGGGATAAAAAGTAGCCTATATGTTAATCCAGGGTGTCAGCTACCTCCATACAAAATTTTATGAAAATTGGTCCAGCCTTTTGAGCATGAAGAAGTAACAAACATATAAACACACACACACACTCACCAACTTTCGCCATAACATACATTGTAGTTAATTTTCCTTCCAGAAACCGAGCCTTAAAGTGAGAAATCGCAAATGTGTTGGGGTGCCTTTAAACAGCCAATAAAACTTTTACGGTCTGATTACGTTGCTAATGGCGTATTTATCTAGTTAAGTTTCTACTTGCTAACTATAAGGTATGGTAATAAAAAGATTACTAGGTAATATTTTCACTTGTAATAGGTATGTTTTATTTTTTAAACTTACTCATTTATAAATTAAATTGAGTTCATAATGAAAACTTCAAAAATAACATTTAAGTTGCAACAAAAACTAAACTCTACATGTGGGCATTAAAGTTACACTTCAAAAATCACATGCGTTTATTACAGTGCGCTGAATTCAGTGGTCTTTTTAAGAAGATTTAGTGAGCTTCTGATCACAGTACACTGAATTAGTTATTGAATACGACAGCAGATTTAAGTTCACCAAATGTCACGATTTCATGAAATTTACATTTAGTCTTACCAGAGTTGTATTGATGATTTTAACGATTCTTCTTCGTGTGTCGGTGTCACTTCCGCGGTATCGTCGGTGGTAGCTCAGAGTTCGCTATGGCTGCATTATTTGGGACACAGAGGGCAGGACAGAAAGTGGCAGATAGTTTGCGCCACATCTTCACATCTAGACCCTGCAGCTTTGCGAGTTGACGATTACAATTATGTAAATACATACTTGTTCAGGTGGCGAATCATATTTTGATCAACCTCCATTCAATGCAAATTGCAAAACACGTAAGAAAATGGCGGGCTACCTTAGCGAACCCCCCTTTTTTTTTCACGATGGGAAATCATCAAATGACCCCTCCGGCTCTGGGTGGAGCGGAAGGGAGTGTCAGACTCTTACTGAGTAAAACCCACCCGTGTTCCTTCCTTAGCCCTTTATGTTCCGGGCCAGCGGTAACCCTTTCGGACAATCCCGCTGACCCAGCGAACCCCCCTTAAACTGTTAACTTAGTCAGTGGAATGAGCGAATTACCTGTGAAGGTGTTACTAGCTAAGCTGGTCGCGCGCGGCGCGTCGCGCCTGCCACTTGAAGTCCACCTGCATGAGCCACTGCTGGCCGCGCGACCGGTTGCACTGCCGCAGCACCGGCTTCCACACGTCGCCCGCGTCTGGCTTGTCCAGGCACATGCCTGTGTTCGTATGCTTTATTATCCGCGTCTAGAAAATGTAAAATAACGTGTTATAAGTTGCTGTTCCTTCCGACTGTCTGAAGTTTACAAGGTGCATTTTTTATTTCAGTATTTATATTTAAACGAAATATGTATGTAGTCAGCAGTTTCTCAAAATTAGAGACTTAATTAGATCAGAAAACGGAGGGTAGTGATTAAGGCTAAATAATGTTCGCAAACGCGATAGCTTCGTGTGGACCGTTGTTACTGAGTTTATTCGCTAAAAAGTTTTTAGTCGCAGTCCACACCTGAACTTCTACGGGTAATGGAAATAGGCTTGGGGAGTACTTCGTCCTTATAACAAAAGTAGAAAAAATCAGGAGCACGCCGCTGGCTACCTCCTTAGCAGTTACAGTTACAAGCGTGGCGTCAAATTACCTTAGAATCGTACGTCCACTCCTGGTTGCCGCGCATCCCGTGGCAGCGAATCAGTTTGATGGGCCCGCGCGGGTGCGCCGCGTCCAGACAGTTGTCGTCTGACATTATCTGCTTACGCTTAGTGTACGCGAACACCTGGATACAAAACAATACACATTTTAAAGATGGCTTTTAGCGATAAGACCGCCCGTCGTGTCACCCTATCTAAAATGTCTACATTTATGTCTGTAATATTTATGGTACACATAATAAAGAGTATTCTACTCTATGGTGAGAACACTGTTTTAAATAACAAGCTGCTTTCACGGCTACAAGGAGTTCCTTGTGGGTTCCCAACAATTGTTGGGAGTTTCATAAAGCCTTGTACGGACTAAGCGTTCCAATGTACGCGTAGTCGGTTACGCGTACACAGGAACGATTAGTCCGTACAAGGCTTAATAGAGGTACGGACCATCGTTCCTGTGTACTCGTAACCGACTACGCGTACATTGGAACGCTTAGTCCGTACAAGGCTATAGAAAACCTCAGGAGTAACTGACAATTTAGGTATTATAAAATGAGAATATAAGTACCAAGTTTTTGTGACCAAGGGGACTCCATGTTGGACAAAGGTGACAGTTCCCATGGCATGCAAAAGAGTACCTAACTGTCTAGATTTCAAGACCTAATTAGCAATGCATCCCTAGAAAAAAGAGTTGACCAACTTTTCGTTAAATTGGAGTAAAGCACACTGTTAAGTCATTATTCTTAGTATAGCGTAGATACTTTGTATAATAAATAATAATAATTTGCGGCAAATTACCTTACCTCATTTATAAATAAAGACGTAGGTACTAAAGATTAGCCCTCATTCAAATTTTAATATGGCGACTGACGTGTATCCGTATCGCACATCATTCTATGTTTAGGTAAGGTGTGCGTGCGACACATTTGTTCGGCCCGAAAGGCAAAATCGAATACATGTTGTAATTGCGGGTCGGCTTTGTTGTTCAACAAATACTGCCGAATCGAATATGCCGACTCGAGCAAGTGGGTATCATCCCTAATATCGACACCAAGTACTCCACTACTCGAGTCCAAGTATTACGTTGAACTGGCTTAAAATGCTGCAGGTCAGATCGCACCTTAAAAGTACCGTTACATTAGGTTCATAGCCCGCATTCGGGTGCCTGAATGGGTTCAGCAGCCGACTAACGGCAGTCTTCCCGAATTTGGGTGTCATTGGATGACGAAGCTGGGGAACTTGCCCGAAGAGAGGTGAATTCCACATTGTTCATTACGAGCTGATTTTTGAACAGTCAGATAACTTGTATCTGAGAAATTATTATTGCATTTTGCTTTTGCATAGAAAATATTTCAAACTGTCATAATTATTTATTCTTTAAATAAAAGTGTTTGAACTATTGAAAAATCAGTCCTAATACTATTGTTCGTTAGTTAATTACAATGGCATCCAAATTCGGGTAAACTGATAATTGAAGCAGCCCCAAAGCAACTTACTAACGTGTCACTCTCATCCTGTAATATAATAAAAGCAAATGCATAGGTACAGACGCCAGCACATCAAGCTACCCGAAACTGTCAAATTTTCCCAATCAACTTTGAACCTTATGCTTTAGCGGTAAAGTTGAAAATCTATTAAAGAAATTTGACAGATTGTAGTAGCTTGATGTGCTGGCGTCTGAACATTATTGTCAAACTACAGCCGCAAGCTCGCTTTCTTCAGTCCTAGAGTCAGTTCTAGGGTAATAACTTACCCCATTATTAACATAATGCCGAAACAATTGTTATAATTCCTTAGCAATGTTAAAGTGCTCGAAAGTGGTAGACAGATTATATCGGACTTGGCTAAGCTTCGCCTAGTTCATAAAACACGAAACGGACTCCCACCGATGGAGCCAAACAACCAAACTGAATTTAGAGTTTTAAACCCTAATTGTATCGGCTCAACGTTCATTTTTGCTTAACATATGCACATCTAGCAAATGTTTGATACCAAAACCCCCACCCCTAACCACGCCCTCATCCGATGATATGAATTAAGAATATTGGTAAAGAAAACCAGTCAATCTCAGATCACATCGACATTCAGTGTAGGCAACCTTGTCCGTCATAATATGCCTTCAATGACCAGCGTGCAGTTAGTAAATGAAATAACCTTCCATTACATTTAAAATCTATGTACGAACTAACATTACATATTTATATTATGCGCATGAAATTCGTGTAACAACTGTGAGCAGTGTAAATCTCGATGAAACACGACGGTAAACACTGAACATACATACTTGGTTTCGAAACAAGTCTCGCTTATTTTTTTTACGTTTCTTTTTAGATTTCTTTGCCTTCCTCGGTCTCCTTTTCTGATCATAGTAACGAGAGGTAACGTCATTACTATTAAACAATTTAGATAATTAGTAGATTATGTAAAATGTTTGGATTTAGATAGAGACCTGGTTTCCACCCATTCCGTGGCAGTATCCCATGCCGAGCGGTTGTCCCGCCTTCCCGCCGAGCGTGTCCAAACAATTTGACGTTTCAGCGTTGCGAATCTGTAAACAGTAGTAATATCTTGTATATAAAATTCTCGTGTCACAATGTATACCATACTCCTCCGAAACGGCTTGACCGATTCTTATGAAATTTTGTGTGCATATCGGGTAGGTCTGAGAATCGGCTACTATCTATTTTTATTTATCGAACTAAAAAAAAAATTCCTAGAAATAATCTATATGGCAAAACAACGTTTGCTGGGTCAGCTAGTATATATGTATATATAAATCTATTTGTATTGTTGTCTTTGCAATCTATAAATATTCCATGAAAATTTTTCTTGGTAATTTTTTGTTGTAATGGAAAGAAAACACTTACTTGCATAGCTAATTATTTATATATAAATAAATAAAAACAGACAAATTGAGATTAGACATAAGTTAAGCAACAATATCATTAATATTCTGACAAAAATTACAAAATGTATAGGAGGAGCTAAATAATGAAGTAAGAATCTTACCAAGATTTAACACACTAATCACATCGTAAGATCACTATTTTTATCTATCTTCTTGACGAGCTGATGGATAGACTTAGAAAAATGTAATATACATACTTCAAAAATAATAGCCTAAGTTGGCGTATCGTATCATACACCCTCACAAGCTCTAGCTAACTATAGGTCGACCGCTTAGCTGACACGTTGCCTGAGGTAGTAGCGCGGTGCGGGCTACTACCTCAGGCACCTAGCGTGGTGACGTGATGCGAGAGCTCAGTAATTGGGTTGTGACAACTATCACTCCTCCCGCACCGCGCAGCTTCCTCAGGCAACGTCTCAGTTAAGCGGTCGGCCTATAGCGTCATTTAGATGGTTTATAAGTAAAGATTTCCCTCATGTGGGGGACCTACATTCTATAGTCAAATTAAACTTACCTCTCCAAGATAGTAGTACTCTAGCGGCATCTGACTCTCCGGGTAGATATTCTCGAGGTACCACCTGAAGCTCTTGCACTTCAGCCGCTCGCGGAGCGCCTTCCGTTCGCTGACGTCCCCGACCGGTACGCTCAAGGCCCCTGCTCATCATATCACAAAATGTAACCATAGTATGAGACAAAAGAACCACTATAGCTGAACAAGGATATTTTGGCGCGTGGCCAAAACCAGAACTAAGGCCGCCATCTTGTTTTTTTCAATACATTTGCACAAAAATGATTAGCAACAGCGCCACTTGTTAATGTCATTCGAGAGCCAAAAGATATTTGTAGCAATGTACATTCTACATTTAGCTATACTGTTCTGATTTGAAAACTGGAGTGTTATAATTATCAGTAATTTTCTTGTTTTGATTTTTTTTTGGTCTGTTTTTAAGTCTGTCAGTCTGAGTATCGTCTATATGAATTTATCTGTAGTGGTTATATTTGAATAAAACACGAAGTCTAAAAGAGGTACAATCAAGCGCGATTATGGGAATCTTAAAACATTTACTATTATTGTGTCAAATTAAAAATTTCATTATCAAAAATCATTTACATGGCAATACTACTGTTAGTTTGAAGCATGATAACGTTATACCCAATGACGTACAAATGAATTTTGATGCGATCAAAATGTTAATGACTGGTTAATTTTGTTAAATACATGCAGAGTTAACACTTGCTTACGTTTTATAAAAAAAAAAGGTAAATAAATGTTAACATAGATATAGAGGGTTAATTTGAATTTGTTACACTTACATAATGATAAACGAATAACAATGAACACAAAACGGGCAAATTATTACTATTTATGAAGCAATCAACCCCATATATCATAATCTGAGCTAAATACGGACAGACACGCAACACGTACAAATCATTGACACAAAAAAGGTAGAAAATGTCTCCCTCAACTTCTTTGTTCTAACTGTTATCGATACATTTATGATGCCTATTGAAATATACGCTTATCGTTAGCCCACCTGTTCTGAATAAAGTCAGGCAAACAGAAATAAAGTAAGTGGGACATTCCACTTTATGGCTTTATAGCTTGTTCATCAGGTGCTGCTGGCTTTATCTGTTCTATTTCTGTTGATTTTATTTTGGTTCGATAAAGCATTATCATAACAGTTGGGAATTTACAAATTTCTAAAGCCAAAAACAGCCACTAAGTGGCGATTTTACGTGTCTAAAATAAGTTTTTAAGCAAAGCTTGGAAACTTGAGTTCACGGAGTGATATTATCTTCTCTATTTCTACTGAAGAAGCAAAGATATTTTGAGACCTAGTACTTAAAAATATGTTACGTTTTTTTAAATCGTCCTGTCACCAAGGACCAAGCTTCCCTCTAAAACAGTACTACTAAAGACTGAATTGAGAACAGGCGAGCCCGTACCCGGGTTAATATTGTAGTAGAAATGCTTCCAGTCGTCGAGCCAGACCTCAGCGAGGCGCGCGTTGTTGTGGTTGACCACACGGCCGGTGCCTCCGGGGAAGGAGTAGGGCGTCGTCTTGCGGAACACGTGGCCCACGTGTGAGCACGGCGCGATCTCCAGCCGCCCGCCGCACATCCACACCTGGCGCGCCCCACCACCCCGGTTATGTACCCAAAGCGAAGTAGCCAGGAGGATTTGCTTATCGTTTTTAGGAATACTGAACTTGGTCTTTCGGGCCGAACCACAACCCCCTGTCAGCCTTAAAAGCAAGAGTGCATCTTCTGGACACGCTCGTCCCATTGTAGACCCCATCCATCGGGCGAGATCGAGGTCAAGAGCAGGCCAAATTGCGCAATAAAAATAAATAAAAAAGGGCCAAATTGCGCAAAAAAGAAAAAAAAAAAGGGCCAAATTGCGCAATAAAAATAAACAAAAAAAGGGCCAAATTGCGCAATAAAAATAAATAAAAAAGGTCTTAAATATAATTTAATGCTTGAGGAGCACTAAAGGATGCGACATTGAACAGTCTTTTGACCATAGTTTCAGCTGCTTTCATATAAAAGGTGCGCGCACGAGAAAAGAGCTGTGTTGTCGATTTAATATCAACTTATTCTATTTATCGTTGACAGTTTGCAGCTCGCAATAGATTTGCCAGCACCTTCCAGATCAGAAAAAATATTATTATTTTGGCAATCCAATAGAAATTCCCGGTGTTCACTCGATGGCTTGGTTACTTTATTAAAATATTTAAACAAGTCCCTCTTTTGTGGCGGTATGCCGAAAGACCAACGTTAGTCAATTAAAATCGGTCAACTTCTCAGTTTCGTTAAACCTTAAGCGACTTTACTCTACCTATAATTTTATGTCTGTGTTATTGTCGAATTAACTAGCTACTTACTTAAAATAAAAATTCCTTAAAATTATTAAAGCATTGTATGTACTTATTGTTTAGTTGAAAGCCACAGCCGTTATCTGAATGTTAATTTCTACATAAAACCCAGTAACTAAACTTCTCATTGTAATTAATGAACAAAGTAATTAACTAAACCAGTTAGGACTAGCCGCATTACAGTTGTTCATTTTAATATGGCAGCAAGAATCATGGCTTGGTGACCAAAACACACATTACACATTTATAAATAGTACCTACTTTAATACTTTTTCTCGAAAGTGGTCTCTTCAATGTAATAAAATTACATTTTCGGACGTAGGTGCTTCATATAACCATCTAAATAATGTGCTTACTTACACCTTCGATCAACAATATCACTAGATTTAGGATTAAGAACAAAAACATCGCATAAGTGGCCGCGATTGCATATAACTTGAATTATAAACCTTAATTTGCAAACAAAGTTTATTTATCGTTTGCAATATATTTATAACTATCACTGAAAAGTAAAATTACTTATTTGTAAAATAAAAACAATTTTTTTTTTTTTTTAAATAAAACAATTTCTACGCAAGGTTAAAAAAACTATGTTGCAAAATAAGACCACAATACTATTTGTGGTCTTATTTTTCGGCCGTTTTTGATGCGCTCATCGGAAATCTAGTGCTATTGTTGATTGGAGGCTTACACACAGACTACTACTTGTTTCATAGGTTTAGTTCGATGGCAAAGCAATCAATATTTTATCGCGTCTAAATTTCCCGATATCTTTCGAATTGGTTTCCAGTCATGATAAAACGTAATTGTTTTACATTCAACTAAGTCATAATTTGAAGTTATTTCAAGAGTCTTTATCAACAACCGAAAGTTAACCGATTTTTCAAGTCTAAACTGATTTTATTAAACAAAGTGCCTCTCTTCCTGGCTACATGTCTGATATTATTTCACATTTCACACCTGCTAGAAGTGACGTCACTATGTCGAGTTTGTTACTCAAATACACTCAGTTGCATTGTTTTGTACTCAGCTGATGTACAGACGCCAGCACATCAAAGTACTACAATCTGTCAAATTTCTTTAATAGATTATCAACTTTATCGCTAAAGCATAAGGTTCAAAGTTGATTGGGAAAATTTGTCAGTTTCGGGTAGGTTGATGTGCTGGCGTCTGTACCACCCAACAAGTATGAAATGTCCATACAGCCACAAGCAATGATAAGAACACATTTATTAATGAGACTTCCTTATTTTTCTTTTGTGAAACGATCGAATTATTGCCAGTGTCTCAGCCAATATTCACCATGTATTAAAATGAGATGTTCCCCATATACTGTTAGAACAAAGTTTAGTAAAAATGAATACTGTGTAAAATTAGTAAAACTAAACTCATCAATATTTAGTTTAACTACAAAAAGGAAAAAGCCTATGAAATGTTCCCGGAATCGTTGCTAAAGTTACCGAAAAGAGAACAAGATCAAGAATTTGCAATTGTTTTGAATACACTAACGATCGAGTTTATGTTTGATTCCAATAACAATCGGAACGATTAGTTTAACAATAATATAAGCAACGTATAGTTTAGTATACGTTGGAATTGTATCAGATCTAGCGGCCGAACTCTTGGCCTAATAAGAACAATAATTACTAGATGAACAAGTACCCCTTTAGACAAATCGAATGTCTCTCGTCACTTACAGCTAGTACATACCCATTTCTGGAATTTTAACAACAATCTGGGATTATTATTAATCATACAAAGACGGAAAACAATACACACATAGATTAGGACACACAAAACAGGAACCGATACGTTAATCGATCTTCCTCTGCAAATATTAATTTAATATTATATTCATAGCTGTTATCGCAATAACACATAATTCTATTAAGCCATGATAGACGAGTTGCGGCAAATGATACAAAAATAGCTTATAATTAATGAGATATAAATGTTATAACTGACATATTGCGTCAGTCGTGTACCAGAAGGACCAGAAGACTGGGAAGACTTGGTTGGACAAAGGACCATTTTTCAAATGTACTAATGTTAATATTAAGAATAGTTATAATATTCTTAGTATTAATTTTATTAATAGTATATTGTTAACTAAAGACATCGTGTGACATATTAATATTTTGTATAAATTAAAGCATTCATCAAGATATATTCGATGCATTTTGCTCGGCTGGTCTTGGTATGTTTAAATTCTTCGCCAAGGTTTTGTTCAATAGTGTCAAAAGTCTTTATACACCGTTTTTACTCAAATAAATAGTTACTTGACCTCCGGAACTATCTCATTTAATAATTTAACCATTATTTATATCATTTACCACAACCCATAGTCTAAAAAGGATTGCTGTGGTTAATCCTAATATTGGCTGGATACAAATATTAATACTCATAACTCATTGCTTCTGCATCAAGAAGAAGCAGAAAAAATGTAAAAAATCCAAAAGAAAATATAGAAAACAGCAAACAGAAACAAAAAAGCGTGTTGAAGGATGAAATATAAAATAAAAAGCATGATAAATTGACACTGTACTATTATTTCAATATTTAATCCTACAACACAACTTAGGATTAAAAAAATAAACATAGAAACAGATTACAAAGAGCGGGAAAACACACAGATTGTAAAAAAGCGACGAAGCAAAATGAATGGAAAATAAAATGACATGCCGAGACACATGAATGCAGCCGCAATGGGGTTAATGTTAAGCTTTTCTGGATTATCCAAATGTTAATGATGTAATGTATCAAAACTTTACGTTGTTAGTGTTATATCCCAAGCCACAACAAAACTTTTGTATTTTATACCTTCACTTCTATCATTTTGCTATTATGTACCTTATTTGTATAATAGATCGGAGCAGGCTGTGTTTTCCTTGCCTTACCCTTATGTTGTACTTAGAAATACAAGGAAAACGCAGTATGTAACCTATCGCTTCTAAACATTTCAAACTACTTCATAAACCCAACATAATTGCCTCACATTAATAATGTAAACACAACTCTATATTTAATAGATCTTTGAGTAGTACGAAAATAAAACTATTGGGCTCATTCAGACGGCGAATTGTTTTCCAGTAATCCATTTAACGGTTGATTATTTATAATTTGATAAATGTATTTATCGCATGAGAGTTCGTCCATCCAAACTGAACATTTTAATTGAAATTAAATCCATATGGATAGTGAAATAAATACCGAAATGCGTTTACCCTATTTCATGAAACCGATGCGCGATTGTAATAACTTCACTAACACGTTCGACATGCGGAAAACGGGTCGTCTAAACGCTCGTCAATAGCAAAATGTTAGCAGTGTCGGTACATTCCAGACTCGAACCTGGGTTCATGGCGTAATAGAACTCTCCCCATTCGTCCATCCAGACTTCAGCGACGCGAGCCGCGTTGTGGAGCACGACGTTTTGCACGCCTCCGGGGAAGGAATAGGGCGACTTGTCGCGGAACACGTGGCCCACGTGCGAGCACGGCACGATCTCCAGCCGCCCGCCGCACTGCCAGACCTTTACCCCACATTTTTATTTGTAGCGAGAGCCAATACTATTTTTTCATCCAGGGCAAGTCATATACCAATCTTCTTACCACAGAAAAGAATGGACATGTCTTTATCTACCCTGATCTTTCAGCATTACTATACTTGTTGACTGGCCTAACCCTTTACAAGAAGAATAATTGAGCTGGTCTCCTACTAATTTCTGAGAACGGTTTTGTATGTATCTGCGTTTCATTACTAGGATTGAATCTATGCTGTTAATGCATAGCCAAAAACCAGGTGAAGTTTCTAAAATCTTTTAAGATTAGAGAAAATATGATTTAAATAAACTTACCACATAGGCCTCACGAAAGAACTAGATAAAAATCTAAAACATTCGTTTTAACTCGTCAATTGGACCTAAAACAGTGAGCCGTCCATAACTCGAAGTCTACCGTGTAACAAGACATAAGCCAATTCGCAGCTAGCTAAACTAAATACAATCTACCTTCTTTATTCGCTGGTCCTATCGCTCTAATAAGAAAATTTACCCTGAAGCTCATCTCGAGGTTCTCTCCGCCCCAGATGTCCATGCCCTGGTCGTAGGAGCCGATCTGGTAGAAATAGTCCTTGTCGATGGCAAACAGTCCTCCCGCCATGGTGGGCGTACGGAGCGGCGCCGTGCGGTCGCCCCCTCGACGCGCCATCTCGCGTTCCGGCACTCGATACCTAAGATTAAATAAAACAGGATCTACTTTAATGAACACTCATTAAACGATGATAAGTTCTTTACTTTATTATTTTTTTTTTTTTTTATTTGAAATGGGTTTGCTCTTGACTCTAACTTATCTGACAGATAGACATTTTCAACCGTAGACAGAGTAGGTACAGCAATAGACATGTCACTAAATAATAATAATAGCACACTTATTAGATCCAGTAGTAAGAGTAAACGAGACAGAGATATAATTTCTCTTTAGCTTATGTAAACGTCTTGTTGTCTGGCCCCAGTTGCTAGCCTAAAACTGGTGCCCAACAAAACGGCTGTCACGGTACGATTTCTTTGTAAAGTATTACCCGACCACATCGGATAGTACAGATTTACAAATGACTGTCCAAGAATATCGCTATCTCATAAGCTGGCAGCTAATCTATACAAAACTATATCTACGTTATCAACATATAAAAACCGCATTTTATCTGTCAGGTTGTAATCCAATCGGCAATTCACTTAACTAGCGGTAATTAAAATATTACCTCATGTCTAAAATTGATAAAGGGGAGTAATACACAGTTCCGCGATCAGTTTTGCGTATTGAGATAATGAAAAACACACTTTGTTGTTTACTTGAGATTTCATATCCATGTTCTCGGCTAATTTTAGGTATGAATATGAAATTTTATTTTTGTAGCTTCCAGTTTTTCTCTCCGATTCAAAACACATTAGTTTGGCAAATCATCTGCCTAGCCTTTTCCCAACAATGTTAGGGTCAGCTTCAAGTCAACCGGATGCTAGGTAATACGATACCTCTTGGTAAGACTGGTCGTCAGACTATCGGGTTTCTGACGACCCGTAACGACTGTCAAAGGTCGACAAATGACAGCCGAGACCAACGGCTTAACGCACTTTCAGAGACACGGAAGGGTATGTAAAGATGGTGATCCATGCCTGCCGGGTCAGCGGGATTGTCCGAAAGGGTTATAGCCGGAGAGCCGGCTGTATAAAAGTCCTATGGATCAGATACATGAATCATTTTTGGGGTATGAACAATAAAACCATAGGTCTAGAGGTCGACACCCCTGAAGTTGCTTGATTTTGCCCGCATGCAAAATTATGACGTCACTTCCGGTTTTTATTTTAGGTGTAATTGTAATTTATGAAATACATCAAGAAAATTTATGTCAAACGAAAGTTTTTGATGAGTAGAATAGAAATGTCAAGGGTCGACAAACTCTATTTATTCGCTACCCTGAGTCGACCTCCGTTAAAAATTATTTTTTTTAAATTTATCTTAAGCCATCGAATACATGGATTTGCTTACGATTTTCTGAAACTAGAACCTCTTAAATGACTAAATAAAATTGGTCGACACCTTTTATTTGCCCGGATCTGACTGTCGACTTAGTTTGAAGAATTAAAGAGCCTATGCTTATACATTGCATCTCTATGTATGTTTAATTATTTAATTATCTGCATATCTTTTCCAAATACATTGATCATTTTTTTTTATTAATTCTGTAACTCTAACATTACTAAAAAAAATTGGTCGACACCTTTTATTTGCCCGGATCTGACTGTCGACTTAGTTTGAAGAATTAAAGAGCCTATGCTTATACATTGCATCTCTATGTATGTTTAATTATTTAATTATCTGCATATCTTTTCCAAATACATTGATCATTTTTTTTTTATTAATTCTGTAACTCTAACATTACTAAAAAAAATTGGTCGACCCCTTTTATTTGCCCGGATCTGACTGTCGACTTAGTTTGAAGAATTAAAGAGCCTATGCTTATACATTTCATCTCTATGTATGTTTAATTATTATTATCTACATGACGGAGAAGGTATAGTGTGTCTCGTTATTATCAGCCATATTTAACTATTGTGGGCGTACAGTGGGTATGTGTTGGTTATTGCGCAATAGAAAAACCGTTTGCAGTTCAAATAAGATTATAATTTCACGAACAATTTAGTCACACTAGCAAATTACACACTGTAGGTACACGACACAACCAGATACGTAACGCTGGACAGTTTCTAAGCACATGTTGTCCGTACGATGTCCAATGTCCAAGTCCAAAATCCAAAGTGAGCTCCACATCGTTCTGTCGAGCTGTTTTCTAACCCCCACGGACTCAGGCTAGACTCTGTCAAGCGCCACCAGATGGCGCTAGCGTTCCGAATAGTCAAATGCATGACCGGATGCGACATACATATCTTTTCCAAATATGTACATTATACTTCTAAAACTTTTTTTTTCATAGAATTTATTTTGTATTTCTACCTTAAGTCCAGGTACCCGTTAACGTTTTTTCTTTTGTACCTGTAACGTAAGCTAGGTTCGGAGTTACTCCGGCATTAACAAAAGAACACGAGTAGGTAGGGAGAGCCCGATATTTTTCAGCCCTAAGTTTGGGACAGTAGTGTTACGAGCTTGGGGTTCGTGACAATAAAAACTGCCGATTTAATAGCCAAAAAAGTGACACTTTAATCAACACACTAAATAACACCAAAACTCACAATATATGTGGTAAAGAATGGAGAAATGTACAGTAAGTATTTCAAGAAAATTGTAGTTATGTTACAATTAATGAAAAAAAAAGTTATTAATGTATTTGGAAAAGATATGTAGATAATTGAACATGTATAGACGTATGATGGAACGTATGAGTTAGAGCTCATTGATTTTTGAAACTAAGTCGACAGTTGAATGTGACTAAAATAAAAGGTGTCGACCAATTTTTTTTAGTAATGTTAGAGTTACAGAATTAATAAAAAAAAATTATCAATGTATTTGGAAAAGATATGCAGATAATTAAATAATTACACATACATAGAGATGAAATGTATAAGCATAGCTCTTTAAATCTTTAAACTAAGTCGACAGTCAGATCCGGGCAAATACAAGGTGTCGACCAATTTTATTTAGTCATTTAAGAGGTTCTAGTTTCAGAAAATCGTAAGCAAATCCATGTATTCGATGGCTTAAGATAAATTTTAAAAAAATAATTTTTAACGGAGGTCGACTCAGAGTAGCGAATAAATAGAGTTTGTCGACCCTTGACATTTCTATTCTACTCATCAAAAACTTTCGTTTGACATAAATTTTCTTGATGTATTTCATAAATTACAATTACACCTAAAATAAAAACCGGAAGTGATGTCATAATTTTGCATGCGGGCAAAATCAAGCAACTTCAGGGGTGTCGACCTCTAGACCTATGGTTTTATTGTTCATACCCCAAAAATGATTCATGTATCTGATCCATAGGACTTTTATACAGCCGGCTCTCGGACTATTACCGCTGGCCCGGAACATAAAGGGCTAAGGAAGGAACACGGGTGGGTTTTAGTCAGTAAGAGTCTGACACTCCCTTCCGCTCCACCCAGAGCGGGAGGAGTCATTTGATGATTCCATCCTGAAAAAAAAAAAAGATGGTGATCCATTCACGGACCAACCGCAGCAAGCGTAGCTTAACCTGATCGATCGACCCTCGCGGTTGTTATTACTGAGTCACAAGCCGCTCGCAAAAGAGGAAAAATTTTGTAATTATTTTACCTATAAATACTTACCCAATATCATTTTACACCAGCTAACTACAAGGAAATACTGTGTAATTTTAATGCCACTAGTCGTAACAAAAAAAACTAATTGAGAATATTACTAATCGTACGACGTCATATCAAGCTATGCATTTCCAGTATAAGATGACTTCTCATTGTAAGAAAAGCCTATACAATGCGAGCTCATCTAAAACCGGAAATGTACAGCTTAAGAGGAAATGTCGTTTCTCCATAGAAATAACGCTCTCGCCTGTTTTCTTTCTGGTTAATGATAATAACCATAAAGCAATGATTTTTACAGAACAATAAATATTAACTATGTACTTGTATGTCCATATGTTTTCCTTTTTGATGATACATTATTTTTATAAGCACTAGAACCCTCCAAAAATGCCGATTTAAACTGCTGTCAACAGAGGCCTAGTGTACAAATTTGACAACTATTAATGAAAAAGAAAAACATAGGGACACGGTATATATATCCTTCTTATTCAGTTTATGAAATATCTTGTTAAACTGGTCCAATATTGGAGGAGAAAATAGGCGAGAGCCAAATCTCGACACTCGAATCTCGATACTTTTTACTTAGGATTTTTTTAAAGTCTCCCCAACCGCATTTCCTCTTAACATGTCGTCGTGTATACTAATGTTGACTTTATGCTTAACGACCACGATTTATGAATTACTAATTATACGATTCGATTTGGTAATAAGTTTATTTATGTTTCACATTGTAGAGTAGTTATCGATACTAGATTCAATTAATCGGCAGGTGCTAACACCTGCCAATTAATTATAACACACTAACAGTACAATGCGTGCCACGAAAGATGAGACTTGACCCCGCCTCCCCCGCTCTTTCCGCCGCCCCTATGACGTCCGGTCCCGTCCCGCACTCAGACCTCATACCGCTAAAGATACCTAAAATCGTGTACTGCGCATGTCAAACCACGTGGTGTGTCAAGTCTCATCTTTCGTGGCACGCATTGTAGCTATGGCTTTCATTTTGACAGTTCAACAACATCCATTGCGTTATTTACGTCGTTGAGCAGATTTTTTTTTCGAACATATGAAGCAATATATTAGCATTATCCTTCAAAATTATTCAGATTTTGATTCATAGTGTGTTACGCAATTAGGTTGACTTTTTCCTGCAAGCCTGACAATCAGAAGACACACAGCCCATCCTAGTTCACTGCCGTTACTCCGATGACAATTCTTTAAAAGCAAGCTTTCCAATGTGTGTGATTTACCAGAACGGTCCTTAATGCCCAATGCCCAACCCGTTTATTTTGTAGCCGTCTTGGAGTGCAACCCACCCGCTCTGGGCCCGCGTGGTGTATTAGAGCCCACTCCCCTCTTACAGAGAGGAGGGCTGTGTCCCAGCACTGGGAACGTTAATCATCTGCCTAGCCTTTTCCCAGCTATGTTGGGGTCGGCTTCCAGTCTAACCGGATACAGCTGAATTCCAGTATTTACATGGAGGGACTGGGAACGTTATAGGCTGATTATGTCGAAGGCCAACTTGGTTTCAAACAGTTTTCGTCAACGCAAAGCGTGCAAACGTGCACTGTGACATCAGTGTCGTATAACAAAGCGAACTTAGCGAACCCGTTCACCTATTTTCTATGCAATACCACGTTTCAGGCGGCACGCGTCGCATTTGTAATTACTTGGCCTTAGTTCCCACTAAATATCCATTACATCTGGCAGACGCCACTTGAACTTAATTATGTAAAACATTTTGGCCTTTTGACTCATATACAGTACTAATTGTATAAATCTACATATTTGTTGTTGTTCAATAATTATTTTTTTTGATTATTTTCATTTTTTTTTTTGCGAAACATCTAATACGGCGGGGGTAGACCAGCTGCGATCGTAACTCTGCGACCCTCTCGCAGAGTAATGAAATTAATGTTGGTATTAAATTAATTTATGATTTTTAGGGCTCCGTACACAAAGGGTAAAAACGGGACCCTATTACAAAGACTTCACTGTACGTCTGTCACCAGGCTGTATCTCATGAACCGTGATAGCTAGCTAGATAGTTGAAATTTTCACAGATGATGTATTTCTGTTGCCGCTATAACAAATACTAAAAACAGAATAAAATAAATATTTAAGGGGGGCTCCCATATAGGAAAAGTGTTTTATTCGGCGTTTTTGCCTTGTGGTTCGGAACCCTTCGTAAGCGAGTCCCGAGTCGGGACTCGCTCGGGCTCGCTCCGAAGCTCGCCAAGCGCGAGTCGGAACTCCCGACCGCGAGTTGGGAGTTCCGACTCGCGCTTGGCCAGTTTTTTAAATAAAGAATATTTGTTTTTTTTTTTTAAAGATTCTGTAGGTATATTTTGTTTTTGATTATGCCATATTTATTTCCTATTATCTTAATATACTTTCATGCATATTTTCTATACAAAATAGTTTCGATATTTCACATCTGCCAGGCGTCTCGCGGCGGCAATTTTTTGTTATTAAATTTTTTTATCTCGACTAATCAAGGTCGAATTTTAAAATATCCAGGTGCACATCTGCCTATCAATTAATTACGCTAAACACAGAAAACAGGATATTTTTTTCATAAAAAACTCAACTATTTAATGTAGCATCCCTATCACATCCGATATCGATAACGCGAACTTATTAAATACTGTTATTATTAAATATCCAGGCGCAAAATATCTTATATCTAGCTATATCTAGCTTATCATTAACATTGTAAAAGCCAATTATTTTTAAAAGAGTAACCATGGAGTTTCTCCCCGGCTCTTCTCCATAGGGAACGAAGCCATAAGCCCAAGTTCGCAAGGACGCGTTTTCCCGCGGCGAAGTCCCAATTATTTAGTGTAGCCAATTATTTAGTGTTGTACCCTATCACATCCGATATCGATGGCGCGAACTTATTGATAAACACAGTAATCAAGGTGTTCTCTAGCGCAGCGGTTCCCGAATGGTGGTCCGCGGAACCCTGGGGTTCCGTGGTAAGACCGCAAGGGTTCCGTAAAAAATATTATCACACGTTTTGTGACCAACGTTACTCGCGCGCACCGACTTGTTTACGCACGAGAGAGGGGCAGGGCGTGCGGGCGGAGTAGTACAGCGCGCACAGCCCTCCCCACCCCGCGCGCCCGCGTTGCAGCGCCGTCGGCTACGGCGAGCGGGGCGGATTATAACGGTCTAGACCGCGAAAAGAGCACACTTATTTAATTATTATTTAATTAGTAGTGAATACCCAGAAATTGTTAATAGAGCCATCACATTACTGTTACCGTTTGTGACGACTTACCGATGCGAGACTGGTTTTTCCGCATATGCTTACACCAAAAGCAAGTACAGAAATAGACTGGATGCAGCTCCAGATCTTCGCATTCAACTGTCGGACATTAAGCCTAATTTTAATGCTATTTTAAGAAAATATGTAAAAAAATTTCATTCATCACATTAATTTCACAAACGTGTTTTTATGTTTATTTTTTATGTACCTACTTACATATTCACAGTAATTGTATAAAAATAATTTCATGAAAACTTTATTGTTTTTCATTTATACCTCTTTTAAGGTAGGTAAATTTCCAGTTATCAAAGTAGGGTTCCGCTAGGAAAAGTATAATCAATTAGGGTTCCTTGGCCAAAAAAAATTGGGAACCCCTGCTCTAGCGCAACCGTCGGAAACAAAACAATGGTACGGGGTGTTTTGTAATCACAATAATCAGTAATAACAATAGCACGTACGTTTGTGAGTTGTGCCGCTAAGCGCACGCGCCTAACACACATCCAATTAGTTGACATTTAACAGGTGATTTCATTTCATGTAACTGAAACATTTGTTGTTACTACCATGAAAATGGACCGTGTAAGAGCTATGTCGTGGAAATTTGAGATTTTTTTTTAAATAACACTAATAACTTCTGATATTTCTCGGGCTTCAAGATTGAATTGATAGATTCATGTTGGGTTCCAAAATTCATGTCCAATAATAATGTTTTATTTCTTCGCCTAAAACAAACCTAACGTACTGAAACTGCTTTTATTTCTCTTTAATACAAGGAAGAGTTTTGTTTTTTATCCTCTGTCTAGCCTTTTATAATTAATGACGTAGATAGCAGCGTTTTTGTAATAAAAGGTGGTAATATATTCAGGAATGTAACTGTGTACTTACCACCTAAAGTTAAGCTTCCAGTTGAACCCACCCCACGTCATATCCGAGGCCTGTATGTACTCGAAAGTCGTGTCGGAAATGACGTCAATGATGGGGCACACCACCGTCGTCCGGTCCTCCACGATCCGCGCCAGCAGCGGCTCGAGCCAACCCTCTACAAATGTAAGCAAAATGTAAGTCAAAAACTATTAAAGAAAAAAAAAGTCATAAGTATTAATATTATAAATTTTAAAGTAACTCTGTCTGTCTGTATGTTACCTTTTCACGCCTAAACCACAGAATGGATTTCGATAAAATTTGGCAAAAAGATAGATTGCATCCCGGGGAAAGACATAGGATAGTTTTTATCCCGATATTCCCACGGAATCGACACTTACGCGGGTGGAACCGCGGGGCGCAGCTAGTTGCATATAATAACTAGCTGGGCCCCGCGGTTCTACCCGCATAAGTTTCGATCCCGTGGGAATCTTGGCATAAAAAGTATTCTGTATTAATCCTGGTTATAAACTACCTGTGTGTCAAATTTCATCCAAATCCGTTCAGTAGTTTTTGCGTGAAAGAGTAACAAACATCCATCCATCCTCGCAAACTTTCGCGTTTATATTAGTAGGAAGTACTTTACTTGTGTTTACCAAGTGTAAAAACACGCTGTGAATGTGTGTAAGCGCAGGAAGGAACTCTCGGTACCGTACGAGAAAATGGCAAACTCGGAAGTGTGTGTGTTATGTACTGACGCTACTAGCCTTCACGCACAAATTCACGGCGTATTTGTACATTGGATAAACACAAGTACAGCGCGTGTCGCTTCGGTAAATAAAAATACTGTACCACCCTAAGGTTGAATATTACTTGCACGTCATAAAACGACAAGGAATATCTGTCTGTGAAAGTTAAATAGTTTAAACTTTTAGTGAAGTGTCAATTTAATAGCAATTAAAAGTAAAAAAGTGAGAAAGTAATTACAAGGTCAACTATACACTATTCAGGGATCTCGCGCACTACGCGGACACGAACGGTCACAATCTCAAATAAATTTCGGCCGCAACTGGCCGAACGACCAATCGTGCGTCAAAACTTTCTTCTTGGTCGGAGATTCTGCGGCTAGATCCAATCCCGTCTGTTCCTTGCTGGCCTCCCCCAGCGAGCGACGACGCCCAAGCCGAGGTCCGAACGTCGATTAGTCTATAAGGTTTTTGTACTGGCTAGAGGCCTTGCTTATAAGGCATCCACCAACCTCCTAGGTTAAACTGCGATATGACCTTCAGAAGAATAAACGGCCAAGATTGCGGCCAATCACGCGACAAGTCGTGGTCCTGGCCGTCGTAGTACGCGAGCAGCGCGAAGTCCCTTAACCTCCTCCTCATTTTCTCTCTCCACAATTACTTTCAAAGATATTGTAGCTATAGGCGCTGTAAAGCATACTTATCATTATTCTGTATATCAATCTATTGTCTATATTGATCTATTGTTTGCAGCAAAGTTTACTAAATTCAGTCACTATGATATTTTGTTGTGAGTATCCGTGACTAAGTTCGTTGATATTTATCAACTTGCCAATTCACTTTAGCGTCACAATAAGGAAACTCAGTTTTAAAATAAATATTACCTAATGTTATAATATAGAGCAGTCACGTTTTCCACTCCAGCAATTATTAATTTTAACTTCTTCCATTTTATGACGTTACCCTTTTACAGACTTGAATAAGTACTTAAATAAGTATTTAAGTCAGTGAAGCAGGTCTAAGACAATGCCATGTTATTAATAAAACCATCTCGTGCTCTTGCAAAAACATTTAACAGTCATAAATATAAAAATATTATAACGACTGCTGAGAATATTGGAACACTTATAGAATCCAGAATTTCGGAGCACCTATTGAGAATTGGCAGTTATAAAAAAGCCTATAAAAATAAGAATCTTCGCATAAACCTATAAAGAATGTTCATCTTTGTATCTAGGAACGGACGTACGTCTATAAGAAGCTAATGAGTCGGATAAAAATATGGGATACCAATAACGGAGCAGCGTCATGCATGCTTGAATTTTGAATCAACATAATATCTAGCTCAGAGCGAACAATGCATTTAAATCATTGGTGTATTGATATACCGCTGTGCAGCAATAAATTGCGATTAAATGAGTTGCACCTCAATTGTTGCCTGCAAATCTTAAATGACTTGTTAGTTGGTCCGGACTTAAGGCATAGTAGTGTATGAAAAGAATTAACTGTATGCACAAATTAATTTGGGTTGCACAATTCAGCTGCACGATTACTGACAAATGCGTGCACAGTGGCTGGACACGGACAGGTCCACTCAATCTGTGTGGTTATTTCCTCAGAATACCATTTCAGACAGCAATCTACATGGTCTTTACAAGATCTGACCTAGATTATGTCTGGACTTTTAAAGAGACTGTGACCTCTTAGTTTGTTTCGACCTATCTTCTCAGAGTAGTCAGATAGGAAACACCGACCTCATCTAGTTTTTAAAAATATGATTCACGTGTAAATGTTTAGGTACAAACATTTACACGTGAATCATATTTTTTCAAGCTACTTACAATCTGTCAAATTTCTTTAATAGATATTCAACTTTATCGCTAAAGCATAAGGTTCAAAGTTGATTCGGAAAATTTCAGATAGCTTGATGTGCTGGCGTCTGTACGAACCTACTTACAGAAATAAAATCTTTTATCATTCCCAGGTCGGACAGTGATATTTGGTTTTCCATCTGGAATATTCAATTTTTAACTAGGCTTTAACGAAACTATAGAAAACATGAACAGTGTATTGTTGACTAATCCATAGTAATACTATAAATTCGAAAGCTGTCTGTATGTTACCTTTTCACGCCTAAACCAACGAACAAATTTAGAGAAAATTTGGTAAGGAGATAGAAGGCGTCCTGGGAAGGACTTAGGACTATAGACTACTTTCTGTCCCGGTAGCAAGTTCCAAAGTTCGTAAGTGTGTTTGTATGTTTCTTACTTCTACACGCAAAAACTCCAACACGGATTTGGATGAAATTTGGCATACAGATAGTTTATAACCAGGGTTAACACATAGGATACTTTTTATTCCGTTATTCCCACGGGATCGACACTTATGTGGGTGAAACCGAGGGGCGCTGTTAACTTTGTCTGATTACAGTTCGAAATTTAAAAATGGCTCCAAAGTTTAAACCTGGTTCTACAGATATAAAACTTGTTTTGTAATAAGGCCCCAATGGAAGGACCATTGGGGCCTAGCACTTGAAATAAACAAAAATCGATCAGCTGTTTATTTCCGCGCACTCGTGGGCAGTCGTAGGAGTCAGTTGAGGTTAACCAGTGACTTACTTTACACTTGGTACTTAACCTGTTTTTTCTTGGAAACGGAAAGTAAAGGGGCCTAAGCAATGCATTATTGCGAGAAACATATTGTGCAATGCCAATATACTTTGACCGAAACGATAATATTTTTATAGATCTACAAGCAGTGCCGGATTAAGCCAGCGCGGGGCCTTTAGCAAATTTTACCTAGGAGAAAATATGGTAGAACTTAGTTTGTTTAAGGTTCTAAGATTTACAAGATAAAACAGAACTTTATCATAATAGTTATAGTTGAGTAGTGATTTTTGTTTCCTTAACAAATACGTTCTTTTCCGTTTCATGTCAGTTGAAGTATTTGGGCCATTACTTTCTTCAATGCTCAGTATAGTACGTACTTTTGTAAAAACCTACGTACGTGCAAGTTCTGAGAGACCCTTGATCTATGCAAAAGCGAGCGAAGTGAGTTCAAAAGTTTTTCGCATCCCATCTCGGAGAGCTTGGGTTTCTTTTGACCAGTCTTCCCTATGTATTTCAATAAACCTAATGGTATAGGGTACCATGATTTCTTTTTTGTACGTCCAAGCGTGGGCCCCCATACAGCGCGGGGCCTGTAGCATTTGCTACACCTGCTACGTGGCTAATCCGGCACTTTCTACAAGCTAAACTGCTGATTTTGAAAAAAGGTAAAGAGTGGTGGCCAGAGCGGTTGTATTTCGTTACGCAAATTTCAGCCGTATGCAAAAGGAACTACAGTGGAGTCATTTTAATAGGTAACATTTGACGTCTGTCAGTTTTATCCTCATAGTGAGGTGACCTGCTTATAAACATCGATTAAAGTGAATGAATCGATACGGACTTGAAACATATGCGAATTTTAAAAATCATCAGGCAAATCCCTGTCCCATTATTATTATTATTTTCGTAAATTTAAGGAGCAAAATAAGACAAGTACACAATTTAACAAAAAAATTGCATTTATTCAGTTGAACTATCAGAACTGTTAAAAGTATTGTCATCTTCATCACTGCTGTCAGCACTCAGAGATATTATTAATTCATTTTCAATAATATTGTCTATTCTCACATCTCGTTCAAAATCTTGTAAAATTATTTTCTTTGTTTTCTCTACGACTTTTTTCCAGTCTTCTGTAGTGACTTCTGCACACGCAGTTTTTAGCAGAG
Source organism: Luperina testacea (assembly GCA_927399505.1). NCBI lineage: Eukaryota > Metazoa > Arthropoda > Insecta > Lepidoptera > Noctuidae > Luperina > Luperina testacea. The sequence continues at coordinate 7,068,329 of OV656774.1, forward strand.
ACATCATTTTAGCAGTACTGAAGGGTGGTTCAGTATTGTTCCGCGCTGCATAACCCTTTATTTGTGCCCAAATAAGCTCGATGGCGTTATACTGGCAATGGTAGGGAGGCAATCGAATAACTTCGTGTCCATGCTCTAGGGCTAGTTCATCGATTACATAGCGGAGCTTGGACGGCTTAGTTGCTTTTACTAGATTTAACAACTCAACTTTTAATAAAGTTGGACTTGCATCCACACCATTTCTTACCAGCCACGAGACAATTTCTTACTTTTTATTTGCTTGAGTTGGTGGTTTATCAACTTGTACAGAATGATACGGTGCATTGTCCATTATAATTTTCGATGGGTTTTCTAAGCTGACTAGCAGCTTCTCAAACCACTCTTTAAAAACTTCAAAGTTCATTTCCTCATGGTAATCACTTGTAGTTTTAGAGGCGAATGCGAGGAGGCAGTCTAGAATAAAACCTTGAGAAGCTGATCCCGCGTGACATATAATAAGTCGGGCTCCTTTTCCCGGTGGAACTTTTGAGGTGGACGCCGCTGTATCATCGGTCCATGTCCGCGAAACCGTATGGTTCACATTCAACCATGTTTCGTCAATAAACACGACATTGTCCCAATCTGTAATTTTATTTACTTGACGTAAGAATGTTACTCTCTTCAAAATAATATCGTAGCGTTCTAGCAGGATTTTCCGCTTGTCAGATTTTTTAAAACTAAAGCCAATCGATTTCAAAACCTTTGATAGAGACGATTTACCGCCAAAAAATAAGCCTGCGTCTTTTAACGAACTTATTAGCTTTTCCCGTGTAGGATATTCTTTTCTCGAGTAATGTCCATAAATGTGGTTGCGAATTGCAGCAGCATCAAAATTATCAATGCCAACAATTTTCTTGTCCCTCTTTCTTTTTTTCGGTGTACGTAAAGTATTATCTTCTGAGCCTGATGGTCCGTATTTCTCTTTCAGAATTTGAGTTACTGTCCTCTTCCCTATTTCCAATGCTTCGGCAACGCGTTCTCTCGGTTGTGTCAATGGTAAAAGAGGCCCATCGTTAATTGATTCACGTTCAAAATAATTGTACAATTTCACCACTAGTTCGCGAGATTGACTGTTTAGCGTTTTCCCCCGTTTCGACATGGTAAGACTGTAATGTTGTTCTTGTTTACTAATCGTTAAGCAATCGGAGTCCAATTTATAGCCAGGTAAACGTAGTCAGTAAGATCAGTCCAATAAAAAAGCCGGGTCAGAAGAAAATAACAGAGAGCACACCAAAAACGCACAGTCACTTCGCACAACGACAAAAGACTGCGTCATGTAATTGCGACATGACATGGCGTCATCGACAGGCACTGGTGTTGCCAGCAACATACCACCTAAATTGTACCTAACATCAATGATTTTTCTATTTGATTATTTTTTGTATTTTTATACCTAGTTAGTTAAAAGAATAATAAATAAATGTTTTATTATAATCACAACGTGGTTATTAATTTATGGTGATATTTCTTCACAAGTCATCATTGTATTCGATTCTACTTATCAGCTTTCGATTTTTAGAGTAACATCCCTAGTGTTTAAAAAGAAAAATGGTTAACTGACGTAACCTTGTAACGACGTTCAGTTCTTTAGATCAGAAATTGTTTATTATATTTAGAATGGTTTATTAATGAAAGCAAATCGTAAAATTACTCGTATCGGTCATTATTACAATAAATATGTAATCGTAATTGAAAAAAGGTAAGCAATTGTGCAGTTCTAACAAAACGAAAAAATATGTTATTTTATGCCCGCCGTTACAAGGTTACGTTGTTGAATATTTGATGAATTGTCAAATGTTACCTATTAAAATGACTCCACTTTAAGTTGAGTTTAAATTGTTAACAAATCGATTAGGGTCAAACAGCACGCTTCTGCCTGATGATAACATTGCTCAATCGGTAATCTGTGGGCTAAACGAGTTTATTGCAAAAATTATTTCGTACGCGACGATATGCGATCTTGGGGATCCCCAAGACCGTAGCGGTCAAAACTTAGTACCTATTTTACGCTTGGTAGCGTAAAATAGGCTATATAGCTGAAGAGTTTCGTTGTTTTTAATGTGTAAACTTCTTTAGGCGCATTGGGAATTTTTAGAGATGGGAAAAACCATTGAACTCGCGCCACTGTTACCGTAAACGACGCCGCACGTGTATTGTTTCTAAGACGATTAAAAAAATACCCGCTTCGGATGTGTTCGGCTGTCCTCGGGATGTACTCGGTTTTAATGTATGTCCGATATTTCAGTGAGTGATGGCAAAGTATTCTGTTTGTGTTTTGTTTTCACTTCTGTCGGCACTCCGGGAGTGCCACTGGTTTTTTGTTTGTTTGTTTGAACGCGCTAATCTCTGGAACTACCAGTCGGATTTGAAAATATAGTTCTGCATTTGATAGCCCACTTCTTGAGGAAGGCTATAGGCTATTTAACATTACGCTACGACCAATAGGAGCCGAGCAAAAATAAAGGTCAGAAAGAACGCCAAGCGAAAACGAAGTAATAGCGACGGGGAGTTTTATAAAAATGTGGCTCTTATTTTAGTACAGGCATTGTGTATCTTACGACTTCCACACCAACAAAGTTGCGGGCAGAATTGAGTTATTAATATTAAAGTGAACCATTACCTGTACATTCGCAATGGGCATCAAGGAACGTGATGACATCACCCTTGACATGTTTGGCGCCCAATAGACGCGCACGGATGAGACCGGACCTGTTCTCAGTGCGGAACAAATGCGTCGGTACCGGCAGCGTCTTTATGTAGTCTTCTAGCTTCTTGCCGAGATGTTCTGGTAAAGGAAAACAGATCATAAAATATCTTCATCTTCTCGACCTGTCTGCTGCATGTCATGCTGGCTCTTCACATAGCGTATTTGTCAAAATATTCGCGTCACTTGGGTAAAACAATATATGTACAGACGCCAGCACATCAAGCAAGCTACTACAATCTGTCAAATTTCTTTAATAGATTTTCAACTTTATCGTTAAAGCATAAGGTTCAAAGTTGGTTGTGAAAATTTGACAGTTTTGGGTAGCTTGATGTGCTGGCGACTGTATCTCAGCGTTACTGAAATAAAGTTCTTTTTGTATTAACGTAATAACGCGAATATTTGCGCAAGTGCAGTGCCAGTATACTATACTCCACCGTGTGAATCCCATTAAACGTTGGGGACACTGCGGCAGACCAAGATGGCTATGGCGGGATGAGCTTCACTCCTACTACCGAAAAGACTGCCCTGCATTAGCAGAGAAAACAAGTGGAGTAAAAATGATTCTATTTCTTCCATACATTTGTATCGGACGTCATCTTAGTGTTCACATCCTTCCCAGCCGTATCATCTTTCACTAAATCTTTTCTTTGGTAAACATCATAATAATGTGGTACATTAAATCAGCATCCACGAGTAACGACATATAAGTACTTCCGGTGCATCTAGGACAGTCAGTCCCCCCACTAATCTTACTGACTGCTATTCATTATGCCTACCGTATATGTATAGTTCCTACACGAGAGAAAAAATCATCACACTAATATTATAAAGGCGCAAGTTTGTGAGTGTGTTTATATGTTTGTTACTTCTTCACGCTCAAAAGGCTGGAACAATTGAGATAAAATTTGGTATGGAGGTAGCTGATACCCTGGATTAACATATAAAAGTCAAAGTCATATCCCCATATTCCCACGGGATCGAAACTTATGCTGGTGAAACCGCGGGGCGCAGCTAGTAATTAATAATCCTAATAATATTATTTTGAATGTTTGTGAAGATGTTTGAATGTTTGTTATACAATCACGCGTAAACCGTTTAACAGATTTGGATGAAAATTGGCACATAGATAGACCATATCCTGGATTAACACATTGGATACTTTTTATCCTTATCTTTTTATTTTATCGATATTTCCACGGGATTGAAACTTACGCGGGTGAAACCGCAGGGCACTGCTAGTTATGTTATAAACATTTTATGGCGTACTTGCCGTACCATTGTGTTTAAGGAACTGAAGTGATACCTCCATTGTTACGCAGCTATAACTCAATGTCAACAATTTAATTGAAAACCTGATGAGAAGGTTTGTTATAGTTTAATGTGTTGTAAAATGTGTCATTATCATGCAGTTGGTAACTGGTTTTCCTTGGGTCAAAAACCTACATTCCCATGAGGTTCCAGAGGTTGAGCCCGTTATTTTATCAAAGGAGAATGCCCAAAAATGTATGGGTAATAACCCCTAGCCGATAGAAAAAAAAATATGTAGAGTAAAGGGGCATTAATTGTAGATAAAAAATATAAAATACATACATTACAATACATATTTAAAAAAAAAAGCAATGTTTGGGTAGGTATCTCCAGTCCGGCTGTCATCAAAAGCTATTAACATAATTTTCCTCATAAGAAATACCACCCCATCTATGTATATGAGCTGGCTGCACGCACAAGACTGGGTTAAGTACACTTTTATATTTACTTGTACGTGAAGTAGGCCGTGTCGACAAGAGGCGCCAGATTATAAGAAGATGCATGTCTGAAGACCTTTTTATTACTATATTATATACTATCTCATTACGAGTAGGAAGTAGAGGCAACGAGCTAGCAAGAGCTTATCTATGCCAATAATAATTAGAAAAATTCCAATATAGATATTATTCCTGCGGGAGGGTATAGGCTGTTTAACATCACGGTAGGACCCAAGGAGTCGAGAAAAAAGAAAAAAAAAGCCAGAAATAAAGCTAAGCGAAAACTAAGTAATAGCGCGGACAGGTGATGCTACGCGAAGGGGTGGGACGGCGAAACAAGAAATTTCAAGCGAACAAAGTCGCGGGCAGAAGCTGGTAAAAATAAATGTCTTCCAAAATTATAAGATGTTAACATTGTAGTTCAAATGCGGAATGTTTTGCAATTCTGCAAGCACATAAAACGTAATCGGAATAGTAAGAAATAATGTACTTGCTCACTTTGCGAATAAAGCCAAATACAGAAATATCATGAAGTATGTATGTAACAAAAAGTCATATCCGATCAGATATTGTGGTATATTAAGATGTAAATTGGTAAAGCTGTGTCTACACTGAGATAGCGGCGCCGAACAATATGCTTGACAGCTCATGCTCTGGCGCCGCCGGGCGGTAAGGCAATAAATAGGTAGATACTCATTATGTGGTGTGATGACTAGTAACAGGGTCGAGTGCAGCACGATTGTGACGTAAACTTGATTATTGTGAAAATACTTTTCCTTTATTCTTTGTCAATGAACACAAAAGAGATCGTGATTAAAATTAAGGGAAAAGTAGACCACAAGATTTGCGTTATCTTCACAATATTAGTATGTATTATGAAAATTCCAGACATGTTTGCTATTTACACGAGTCTCACACAGTCAAATGTAGTGTTTGTGAATATAATAATAATATTTAACGGAGAGAAGCTATTATAATTCCTAAGACTTGAATATTATGAGCGAGAATTAAATAGTTTGTTGCGCTCATTTGCAATGCAACTCTAACATCAGCTAAAAGGAGATTTAGGGCACAGGCGGACTGGTTAAAATGACATAGATGCAACAGGAACTAACAAGAACAGAAATAAGGTGCAAAACTGCGTGGAAAAACTCACTGCCGTAACATGTTGGTAAAGTGTTTTAATTCAGTTTTGTCGGCGCGTCAAGTGGTCGTCGCATAAGCATACAGTATGTAACCAGCCTAAGAAGCATTCAAGGCGAACGTGGATTTGATTCACTCATGATCTTAATCTACATATTTATTCAATAATATGCATGGAGAACAGAAACCAGCAAGCCCGCGGTCAAGCCACTAGAAATGCTCACGATACGAAAATACATTTTATAAAACGTATTACTCATTCAACAAGTTTTTTGTTGACGTGGTTTACGCTGACCATGTCATTTTTACCCATTCGGCTCGTAAAGGTAAATTATAATTGAAAATGATAAGATACAATGTAGGTATCGTGAATTTGTGATTAATATCAATTTGTTGAATGCTGGGATTTTCTTTTATCAGTTGCAACTAAAGCATGATTACGAATATTACCATCCAAGTGTGATAAATAATGCCAGTGGGATTGTCCGAAAGGGTTACCGCTGGCCCGGAACATAAAGGGCTAAGGAAGGAACACGGGTGGGTTTTACTCAGTAAGAGTCTGACACTCCCTTCCGCTCCACCCAGAGCGGGAGGAGTCATTTGATGATTTCCCATCCCCAAAAAAAAAAAGTGTTATAATAATATAAATGATTGTCAATTTGTATGAATTGGAATTTAATATTGAACTAATATTTTATTCACACTCTGACCCAAATGTAAAGGTAACTGGTTACTGTAAAAGTATTATTCCGAAAGACGCAGCACACGGCAGTGCTGCAGCAGCAGTGCTGCAATGTGATGCAGCAATGTCGCACAGCATTTCTGCCGTGCTCGGAATGTAATCTCATATAAAGCTATAGAGAATATATGGGGACCAGCAGTGCTGCGGCAGCACTGCTGCGTGCTGCCAAGATCGGAATAATACCTTTAGCCTGCATAATCCCACTGTTGGGCAAAGGCATGAACTTGACTTCCAGCTCTTTCGATCCAGGGCTAAAGTGGACCACTGGTCGTAAAGTATAATTCATTTAATAAACTGCCCTTCAATATTTTCTATATTTTGTCCAATATCTTATTGAGTCTCCAAGCTTACTACTGTGCTCTACAATTATGTTCTTTATCTTCTGTACGACAAAAGTACTGCCGATTTTATAATCCTTTTTAATGCGTTGTTATTATTGTTACTTTATTTGAATTCTTTGAAGAGAAATGTAACATAAAAGTGACCCTATAGTACCCTAGGGAAGGGAAGAAAAAGAAAGGGAAACCCTTAAAAAAATGGCAGGATGACTTAGTGAGGACGCCTGGAAAAACATGGACTAGATAGGCAAGGAACAGGGAGAATAGGAAGGGGTTGGAAGAGACCTTTGGCAAAGCGCACACAGAGACTCAGAACTGATATTCAACACGACGTGATATTCATTACAACTGTCACTGAAAAAAAAGGCTATAAAAAACAGAAGAATTCTAAGCACTATTAATCTAACGAAAGATGATAAACGTAAACGAAGCCAAAGACGTAAGGATCGTAGCAGGTGGCGTACTGCAGTTTCTGCCATGCAAGGTGTGAGTTTATGTATATATGTGTACTATTAGTCGTTTTAAATAAATATTAGTGAACTCATTGTGCACTGGTGCATAATTTTTGGGGTATTCCTCGAAACGCACCAAAAGTGTTCCATGAAAAAAAAAAATTATAATAAAAATATTAATATTATGTTCCTCGAAATACATCAATAATAAAACATAGAGAAGAGCATGAAGTAATAAATTATATCGATAGACGTTTCATTTGTTGCGTTTCAAAGTTGGTGCGATTCAAGGAATACCCCTAAATTTTATACTAAATAATCAGCACTAATTCTCGAGGGAATGCGATTCGAGGAATACCCCCAAATTCTATACTAAATAATCAGCATTAATTCTCGGGGGAAAATTCTGCTAAGTTTATGAAGACGGTTTACATTACCCATGCATAGATTTCACGACAAATTGCACACTCGTTCTGAGTCTTAATTAAGAGTTATCCACAAGGCCAAGTCGTTAGCGAAAAGGTCATGATGAGTCGTGAATGTCACTCACGAAAGAACATACATCATACATTTATAAAATATCTGAGAAATCACTTGTTTTTTTTTAACACCACCAAGACTGTTACGAAATCCTAATGTTAGTTGAGAAGAAGTGCGGGACTGCCGGAATACTCCTCAAGTAACGTAATACAAGATAAGTTATTTGGTGTGCCAAAAGTAAAAAGTCCTGAACCAGCGTCGACCGCATCATCGCTTAACATTAGAGGGCAACAATTCTCTTAATTTAAAAAATGTTCACAGTCTGATCTGTCTCAATCTGTCAAAAATACCTTTAATTTCCCTACATTTTTGACATTGATTGTCGCTGAGATGAGATTGCAACTAGATTTCGAACGTTTTTAATTACGGGGATTGGTCTTCTGGTCTATCTGCCTGTCCTTCAGTCACCCAATCCCTATTAGCTGTCATGTTATCATTCACTCCCTTTTCATTCATATTATCCCTCACACAATCCATCCAAATTTCTTTGGGTTTCTTCCTCTCCATCGCCATCTGGAATGCCATCCTATAGATATTTTTTAAACTCACCCTTTTCACTGGCGTCATCGACGAGGATGATCTCCTTGAGTAGAGGGCGTGGCGACCTGTTGATAGTACTCCATATTGTGCGTATGAGTGTCGTCCACGCTTCGTTGTGGAATACTATCACCACGCTTGTCGTAGGCAGGAGTGTTGGGTAAGGCTTGTCTCGGCACCTGATGACAAGAGAAATGGTCAGAAATGCTTGCATACTTTCAACCCTCCGCGAGAAAGCGGAGCAGAGCACCAAAAAAAAATCTACCAATAGAATTTTTTCTCATTTAAAATGGAATAATTCCATTACAGTGCGGCAGACGAGAGAATGCATTCTTGACACCTGTCAGTTCCACACACATGAAAACGTGTTTTGCGAATTTGATTTTTACTAGCTGCTACAATTGTCGCACTAACAGCTAGTGTCTGGAAGGCATTCTCCCGACGGCCTAGATAACATTACCGTGGCCGTACTGTAAAAGATTTTATTGACCCATTCAAAGGTTTTCCAATTTGCTTTCCAATTTGTGAATCGTTGAACGGATCATTTGTGGATCGATCTGTTCAAGGGTAAGTTCCGGAAACTATAAGTGTACTTTAACAACCTTTAGGGATCTTCGAGCCGTAAAGTTCTTCCTACTTTCTTCGCGTAATATGGTAACTGTCTGAACCGGTATTACTAATACTACTTTGCCACTAAGGTTATAATTCTGTACGTAATGAAACGCATGCTTGAAAGCATTTTCATATTGTGACAGTCATGTGTTGCGCTACGAAATGTAGAAGATCATAATTAGTTGTGTTAGTAAACACTTAACTGTCAACTTTTACACTCTTTTTAAACTTAACTATGCCATGATGGGGGATCAACTACTCTCTATGACCCATACACTGTTATTTGTATTAAATGCAAATGTTTATTAAAAAAATAACCACTTTTAGTCATCTGCTTCAGGTCTCCTAATAAGATTTTTACTACGATTAATAAAACGTTGAGAGTTTCCTCCGTCTTGCGGAATACGGAGGGATATGTTGGACTCCACGAGTGCCGCTTACGCAGTATCATAAGTTTTTAGAAAACGTCAGTTCCGGCAAACCGACTACTAATATAAATTTATATTTAAATAAAAATTTGCATTTATCGTGAGGGAATTTTGGTCCTTCGGGCCAAAAACGTAAAAAAAAATATAAGTACAACAAATCAATTAAAAAAGTTCATAAAAACGTTTGTCATTAAACAGGCATTCAGAATGTGTTCAAACTGGTAGGTTTAACGACGCTCTACCAGCATAAAGTCAATCGCAATAGGTCATAAACCTTAGTCGCTACGCACGTTTGTATATAGGCAACAACTTGTACTGCGATAAAAACTCCATTCTTTTGTATTCCAGTCAATGTCCATACATTGACTAGTAATGTAGCGCAAATGGTGTGATCACAATTTAGGACATTATAGAATTATGCGATCATTCGGCTAGCTATAGTGGGTAGATGACGAATAGGACAGGTCTACAACTGTACTGCACCAATTAGCATAATTTAGATCTCTTTATACGTAGCTCGACGATGGTCAGCGCTCAAAACGTTTGAAATAGCCTCAAGCATGGCCATTTAATGGCGCCAAACTCATAAGCAAACAACCTGACGTGGCGTTTGACTGAGAAGACTAACCGTACCAATATATTAGTATCAATAAATAGCGGTAAAATTCCGAGATGGGTTCCGCGTCTGCGCAAGTTTCGTGCCGGCGCGCGGCGCGTCGCGGACTCGCGGCATCCTCAAATCATCGCGTCATCGCGTGTATTACCCCCTCACTTCACAAGGTTGTCGCTGTGGGCGCGTTAGGAAACTTCATTGATTACTAATAGCTGCTGATGACGAGGGCGACGCGTGGTCTGGTGCGTTTTAAGAAAATTATAGGTTGTTGCAACTTTGTGTTAGTCAATCTTTGTGTATGTTTGGCTCAAAGTTTGGTAAGTATGTATTGTATACGAACCGTACGCAAAATGTGCGCATTGACGTGGAGTTGCGGACACCAGCCCGTTTTACCTATTACCTATTACCACCCCGTCCCATCGCATCGCCTACGCGCGCCGTTACTTCGTTTTCACTTAGCGTTCTTTCTACCTTTATTTCTTCTTGTTAAATAGCCTATAGCCGTCCACAAGAATTAGGCTATCAGATGCAAAAATAATTTTTCAAATCTGAGTGGTAGTTACAAAAAAACAAACTCTTCGGCTTTATTATTAGTATAGTATAGATACAGTTGGTCATCATGTTATCACTTTGGTGGTCACAAGTCATACATAACTCATAACAGAAACTTCTCAAAGAAAACCTCCATTCATCACGACTATTCACGACCTTTACTCATTACTTATTTCATAAATATTTAAGTCATTCATTTATGAAAAACTGAACAAAGGTATTTGTTCAAAAATTATTGCAACGCTTCAGTTCTTGTGCTGTATGCAAATCAATATGATGTGATACAGCACTAAACGTCAATTTTACTCTTGTAAACCGAGATTAAATAACACGCCGATTAAAAACGTTGGTTCAACGTGCTGTGACTAATATGTGTAACAAAATTTTATCGCACTTTCTACGTCATAAGATGTTAAATTACTAAAGTTTATACACTTTCAGAGTATTTATTGCTTTTGCATATTAATTAATTGCTCTTGATATAAGGCGGTACGTTCTACATTGTTATTTAATTTTCTTTTGTTGTTTTAATGTGCATGGCAATGCCGCCAGTCTCTTGTCTCGACAGCGATGCGGAGAAATTTTCGACGTCATATTTTAGTTTGTTAATAGTTTTAGCCAGGTTAGGATATGATATTTTTATTTTAATAGTTTGTTAGTACATTTAGGGCTGATTTTTCAATAGTCAATGACCTCATCTATCGCTTTCCATCAGGCGTGATCGGGGTCAAGAGCGGGCCCATTTAGTAATAAAAAAAAAGTCAGATAACTTTTATTTGAAGAAAAAATACGACAGTTTCACTAATTTTGTATACATAAGCTGTCAAAGCGCAATATTAATTCCCCAGAAAGATATTTGACCATAGAAAAATCAGCCCTTAGAAGTTTTTCCATTTAAAAATCTATAGTATGTGAATTACTTTTACTGGAAGATGAAGACATATTAGAATAGAATAGAATACTCTTTATTATCTATTTATCTTTTTTTTTAATATTGTTATGAATGTTTCAACACGATTTACAATCTTGGAGAGAATGTCATCTATATCACTCCATCATACGCACGCACTATTATAGTTTTTTTTTATGTAAAAGCGAAAACACATACGTCTTCGGTAAACGGTGTTTGTAGATTACAATAACATAGACTAGACAATGTGTAAACTCATTCGGCTCTCAAGTCTTGTCTTTTCGCATATCAAACAGCACAGTTAATCTGTGAGGTCAACCATAGAGCCGGATGTTAATAAAAGCCGGTGAAGAGGAAGTCAAAATGTTACAGTAGTAAAATTGTCGGAGAAACAATAAAAACTTGGGTCAAGGAATTCCTTTGATGTTGAGTACTTCTGTATGAGCAACGCAACACAACTTGTAATTTAAAAGGCCTATTACAAAAATGCGCGTAGACGCATTCCTCGTTGAAATTGAATACTATTCGTTGGTTGGTATAAATAACAATTAATTAGTAAAGAGAGTTCGTTTTCTCTTCTACAATAATAATAAAGCGATTTTTTTGTGATTTATCTATTTATTTAGCAATAATCGTTCTCCTGGTGCATGTTAGACAAAAACTCATAGAGTTCTGATTTGAGAGCTCTAATTTGCAGATTCTGTTGAATATCCATCAAAACAATTTTTCTCATATCACAGACATCTCATAATTATACTTTTATAATAATAGAAAACATTTTTGTTATAATATGCCTTATAAATAAAGAAAAAACAACTGGGCCTAATTTTCTACAGGAAGTAAGTCTGAATATCTCACATCATTTTCACGAAGTACTTATACCAAAATAGTCTCCAATAATTGCTTAAACAATAACAATTTTAAAAAAAATATTGCTACTTTGATTTTTTTTATAAATAAAATAAAAGTAGTATATAGTATAGTACTATATATTTCACTGCGCCGGCGATGCGCTTGCACTGACTGGAGGACTTAATTTATTGAGGCATCCCCAGGCAAGCCCGGTTATGCAGACGACAACCTCATAGGTCAAACTGCGAGAAGCCATTAAAAAAAAATAAACGATGCGCGCTCAGTACCGAAATGTAAGAGGGCTCTTAATAAATGAAATATTACTGATAATGGCTGCTTTAACTTTAACTGGTAGCCATTTTAGTGCAGGATATTATTTTATTGAGGAAGTATTTCAAACAGTATGATTTAATTATAAAGCAAGACTGGTAAATATTTCCCATGAATCGGCAACAGAAATCCTAAAAGTACAGCTAATAATAAAGTTGAAGAGTTTGTTTGTTTAAACGCGCTAATCTCTGGAACTAGCAGACGGATTAAAAAAAAACTTTTTGCATTTGATAGCCCAATTCTTGAGGAAGGCTATAGGCTACTTAACATCACGCTAATGCCCTTAGGAGCCGAGTAAAAAATTCAAAATGAACGCTAAGCAAAAACAAAATAATAGTGCAGGTAGGCAATGCGATGCGGCGGGGTAGGTCGGGGGATGAAAAAAAGTCATGTGGACAAAGTCGTGGGCAGAAGCTAGTATAATATAAAATTGCCGATGGCCACAGTCTAAAATAGATATCAGTGTACCTATGCAGTGATAGAATCATGAACATAAAAAAAATATTTACAAAGATTAGATGGTAAATCTTATCAGTTAGCCACTAATTGAATTCTGAAAAGTACAACAAGTAGTTATGCGGTACACCCATTAGTCGCCAGTTTATGAAATATGTGTCGTGTATAAGGATGTAAGTTGAAAATTCGCACTCAACTTCAACTCTTCAATGGCTTTTGTGGAAGAGGCACCAGAATTTTGCCAATATCACATAGGTACTATATTCCATCATCATATTATTATATAATTAATGGCTAAAAATACGCTTTGACGTTGTTAGTGACGTTTGTTACATTTTCGGATAATATTTTCCTTTCCAACACACTAAAGAGGGAAAAGTTTATAGCAACAGGAAACTGCGAGTAACCTTGTTTTTGAAAGACTGCTCAGAGCCTACTCTGTTGTCAAATTACCTACATGTAAAGTAATTCATTTAACTAAGTTTTGATAGCAGTTCACTGATCAGCAACTTGATTAGGCTGCAAAAATCGGGTGTTAATACATATTGCTTACACCTCAATAAGAGTGTGGTGCATATGGATGGAGGCCAGTGTTGCACCAATATCGATGATTCAGCGATAAACGATTGATACTAGTACTAATTCAATCATTACAGCAAAAGGACTAAAACAATCACTTACTTTTCAAATCTGACGTCTGTCAAAGACCTGTTGATTGAGATCATGTCACTGGCCAGCAAGTTGAACTGATTCTCCTGGAACTTGTCCAACATCAGTTTTTCTTGTTCTATCGGTATGTTCACCGGTTTACCTGGAATAATGTCATGTTTTAATATAGAAGTTCTAAAAATTCTTAATTACTGGTGAACAAAATTATAAATCACTTCAAAACAATTTATTAATCTCGTATTTTGTTAAACGTAGTTAGGAATCACTGTACTTTAACTCCCGGCGCTTTGTTATAGTAGCTATTTTTGGGGAGAATAGACACTTGGTATTACGAAAATAAGTTGATTTTTTTTAAACTTTTGGATTTTTTTCTTGAAAGCGTTTCAGTGGAGCCCGTGGTTACCACGCTAAATACTGTTTAGTTTAGTATTCCAATCATGTAATGATGCGAATAGTGTGTGTACTTATTACTCTTATATCTAGTTGGATAAAACCTTAGAGGTCAAAAAGCCTCTATATAATATTGCATTCACAAAAATTAACAACCGAACAAGTAAACAATCAATTTTTTATTTTTTGTCTATCAGTCCCTTTGTCTGTTAGTTACATAACGTGGGAAAGGCTAAACGGAATTTAACCCTTTGACCTTTAGTTAACGGGGTCAAGTCTGTATCTATTCAACGAATATATCGATCATTGAGTAGCTATATATTATATATTCCGCATTTGCCTTCTTGTTAGCGTGTCGATGGCAAAAAATTCAAACATGTTTGGCCTGAAATTCCACTGCGCGAAAGCCGCTAGCTGATGCAGTCATAAGAACAACAAGTGCACAGGTGACAGTTGCATGAAAAGTGCCTCCCTGGAGCCCTCCGATCTTCCGGCGCAACCTGGGTAATCAACTTCTATCGATTGGCTAATCCTCTCACCACGATGGCTAATATATTAACATCATCAATAATATGCTTTCTCTTTTCTCTGACGCAAACTTTCCTAGGACGCACATATTTAATTGAATTATCTATAGCAGATAGGTAGAGAGGGGTAAACATGCGTGACGCCAACGAATCAGAACTATTTACTTTTTTGCAACCAGGTGTTTATGTACTATTATTGCTATAAATAGAACATAAAGTATAAATTAATAACTATAAATAGTTTAAGTGTGGTTTTAATAAAATACACCTGAACAAACAATGTAACGTCACTAAAAGATTTATTAAGGGGAAAGCGTCAGTTCTTACTTTTGCAATTTGCAGGTCAATGTCAGGTTGTGTGTTGTACAAAATATGATTCGCGATCGCGACCGTAACAATTATATATTTACATAATTAGGTATAATCATTTATACAACCGTCTAAGTTCATATAATCTTATTGAATGACTATTTCATGAAATATGAATCAGTAGGGTAAAAACATAAGAAAATTTTAATTTCGCGGGCTATATTTCCGCTTCTTGGCGCTTCCCCCTTAAGGCGAAAGCGCCAGGGTAACCCGCGAAATTAATTTTTTTTAGGTTTTTTGGAATTTGCTGGTCAGTATTAAGTTGTATGTTGATTAATATATAATATATGAATCGCGGCCGTAAGAAATATGTGTTTACAGAATTATAATCATTAAAGTCATCAACACAACTCTCTAAGACCACGTATGTCCCAAGAATAACTGTTTCATGAAATCATCATTCTTTGGACTTGCGTGGTCTTAGAGAGTTGTGTTGATGACTTTAATGATTATAATTCTGTAAACATATATTTCTTACGGCCGCGATTCATATATTAATCAACGTACAACTTAATGCTGACCAGCAAATTGCAATAAACGTAAGAAAATTTGAATTTCGCGGGCTACCTTAGCGCTTCCCCCTTAACGATAATATTTTGTCTTGTTTACATTCTACTAAAAGCGCCCATTAAAGAAATCAAATTATTTAAGGAAAAAATTGCTTTTATTTTAAGAGTAGCTCCAAGCAAATGAAATTATATAAAATCTATTATAATTTAACAAGCCAAAACAAGCTCTGCATCCGAACAAGCTAGGGCAACACGAAAAAAAAAATCAAACAATAGGAATTTATTTTTAGTCTTTTTATACAGCCAGGCAGTCCTTATCTGTTAGACAAATCTGTGATGCGAATAGAAAGTTACAGTCGCATACAAATAGCGTATCATCAAAAATGCCATTACTAACAGGCATGACTTAAACTGAAAGTAAAATAAACTAGCTTTTTATATCTACTAAAATCTAGAAATGTTAAACTTCTTGAATTTTTTTAACTTAATCTCCTTGTTTTTCTTCACCGTATTTAACATGCCTTACGACTACAAGATAAAACCCGAATTTTAGGTATAATAATATTATAATGTGATTTGACATTAGCTTTACTGATCAACAAGTTGGTTAGGTTATCAAAAACATCTTGAGGGTATATTTTTATGGCTCAAGTTTATTGCTCCTTTTTTTCTATTTATTATTGATACTTAAGTTATTAATTAAAAAAAACACTGGCACTCCGGTAGTGCCGACAGAAGTGAAAACTTGAACAATTACGAGTGTATTTTGTGAATCGTCTTATAAACAAAACACGCGTGTTAAGGTGTGTTCCTTATTTTATAGGGTTTTTTGCAAATCAGGTATGATGACCAAAGTGACTGGTTTATTCTTCTCGTGAAAGGAATTTATTCAGATTTACAAATAAGCACACAGGATAGACTTCAGTTCGTGGTGTTGGTCGCGGCAGTGGTAAGAGAAGCAAGCCGCTCGCATGGAGCTCGTCGTCAGTTATATATCCGTGGTTCAGCGCCATCTCGTCGTTGTTGGATGAACTACGTAGTTAGTACGCGAGGCCCTCGTAGTTCTTCCCGATGTGCATAGATGGCGCTGTCCTCAACAACGCGCGTCTTATGTTTTACGTCTTACGAATTTTCGATCAGGGTCACGTGACCTGACGCGAGTTTAGAAGTTTTTACCCATTCCAAAAAAAGTACACAGCGCCGCTAACGAAGTTTTCACTTAAAAAAAAAAAATTAACTTTCAAAAGACGTCTTCGCTTTAATAGGGAAGCGCCAGGGTAGCCCGCGAAATTCAAATTTTCTTATGTTTTTTGCAATTTTTTGAACAAAATATGATTCGCGATCGTAAGAAGTATGTAATTACAGAATTATAATCATTAATATCATCACTACAAGTGAATACATATCATCAATATATCGTAGTGAATTACTATTTTATGAAATATCAATCAATAGGATTATATGAACTTAGAGGTCCTTATGGAAAGTTTTTACTAATTTTAATATTACTATTATTTATAGAACAACTGAGTCATTTTGTAGCAGACGTTTTACTTTCCATACAATAAAGAGCATTACTATATTACTCAATTTGAATAAATATTATCAGAACTATTTTTATTAATGGCGCTATTCATAACTGTTTCCTTTATCAGGATGGCAACACAACCTACCTTGAACTTTGCAAATACATATGTCTATTACAAAGTACATATTAGTATATTCATTTTTTTTAGTTGTAACATAAGCAATTTACTTGATTTCTGTTTGGGATTAGAAGAATTTTATGGTGTTCGCAAAACTTATACAGACAACCGGACACGCAGGACAGCTAGACGAGGAGATGCCCGATGGAGTAAAGCTGTGACCGAATGGTGGCCAAGGTTAGGCCAAAAAAACCAGGGCCGTCCATACGCGCTGGGTTGACGATATCGTCAAATTCGAGGGAAACAGCTTGATGAGGGAAGCACGGAACCGGGAAGTATGGCAGAAGAAAGGGAAGGCCCAGCAGTGGGTGATTCCTGGCTGAAATGATGATCATGATGACTGCATTTACATTCCAGGGCAGTATCATCTAAGAATCTCCACCTGAGCAAGTTTTCCACATTTCAGCCAACCTGAGTCTTGATTCTGTTTAAAGACTTCCAGGTTAGCTAAGGCAACTCATGTCCAGGTGACAGATTTTCAGCACGTGGCGTGGAACTAATGGGTTGGGTAGGGAAGCACATTTTTGATGTGATTTAATGTTATGGGTGGATAGAATATCGCAAATTTTTATCTAATAAGAAATCACTAATAATGTAGAACTTCATTATTTTTAAGTGTATTTATATCTATTCCTTTATTATCAAAAAGCAATTTATCACAACTTGTAAAATATTTTTGATAATGATGCAGATATTACACATTGGTGTAATTAATTATTACAGGATATTGAGCACTTTGGGTTTTGAAATGTGCACATTGTTTCATTAGCACACTATTTATAGAATTACTCTATTGTACTCACAAATAAAATAATGCGAATTTTGCTATGCAACGTTTGGTTAAAGATGTGTATATTTATAGAGAAAAAAAATCTTTTATTTAGATTAAGCACTTTCTATCCAAAACAATATTTGTGATGAGAAATAAATAAATAATGATTAAATAATCTCTAGTAGGAACTAGAGATTCCAATTATTTAAAAGAATACCTACCCATTTCTCCAGCTACTGAATCCCCTTGTGGCTTAACAAAGGGTGCTTTCTCCCACCTCTTGAGCCTCGATCTTGGATATGCTGACAATAGGATGCCATCTTCTCCTATATCCTGTTCAATTTCATTTACTTCCAAGTTGGTATCATCATCATCAATCTGGTTTCCTTGTTGGGCAGCTGCTATTGCCGCCTTTTTGCCTCTGTACTCTTCTTTAGTCTGTTGGGAATAAAGAACTTATTTTTTTTTTACTGTAGTGCTAGAAAGTTTTACTAACCAAATTCTAAAAAGGAGGATGTTCCCAATTCGGATGTTTATACATATGTATATTATATTTATATATTTTTTTTATGTATGTTCGGGCTAACTCCGTCATATATAGACCGACTTGCAAAATTATTTTTTTGTTCAAATGAAGTTTATTCAGAAATGGTCCCATCAAAATTTCGTAAAGATCTGAATGAGTTTCGGAGACAAACAATGGAACTTTTCAATAAATGCCAGCAAATCAACCACGATAGCTGCTATCGCATAAGTATGTAATGTTTAAGCAATCACACAACATCACATCACGCTTGTACCCTGTAAAGGGGTACGCAGATGTGTTCAGTATACCACGGTACACCCTGATTTCTGTTAAAGTTGTTATTGGGGTACCTCTAATCTAAAAATTCTCTAATTTTTTTATGGATATGGTATGCTTCACGGGTGATCCCATATAAATTTTATGAACTTCGCTTGGGTAGTTTTTGATTTGAATTAGCTTCAATAATATGTCTTTTTGCTACTTAGTTTATATTGATGATGTTTTAATAGCTTCCTGTCACTGATATTCACATAGCAAGTTTGTGAGGGGTAGGTACAACTAAGTGAAAAATCAAAACTTTTTTACAAAAAAAAACACTACAAAGTGAGAAATAACTACTTTCGGAAGTCGGTGTAAAAAAAAAACGAAAATGCGGAACCAACGACACCGCGCTAAAATTCTTCCATACAAACTTTGACACCTCCCAATCCCCCTTCAGAGGGTAGTTTAGAAAAAAAAAATGTCAAACTTCATAATTTACTTAGATAAGTATTCATGCCAAATTTCAAGGTTATTAACTCAAGGAAAAAGATTTTTCATACAAACTAAATCCCCCCTTAAAGGTTGAATTTCCAAAAACCCCTTCTTAGTGGATACCTTTCTTCACAAAGAACACACCCTCCAAAATTCATGTCTCTAGGACCAGCAGTTGAGGCTGTGTTGATATTATCAGTCAGGATGCTCTTAAAGTATACCCTGCCTACCGTAAGCTAGATTATAATCACAAGGCTATAGAGTTTATAAAGTACTCTACATTTCATAAAATTTACATATTATTAAAATAATGATGAATTATTAAAAAATGTAAAACACAATATTTGACATTTTAATAAAAAAGTTCGCCATGAAGATCACCTAAATAAAAGGTCATAAGTCATTGACATTTTGTGTTGTTTGAGATGAGGTTCAATGCAAAATGGTACCTATACCTATTCCAATAAAGTGATTTTTCTGCAATCATGGATGAAGATAAAATAACAAATTATTCGAGAGACATGCTACTGTCTAGGGGATTCTGTTAAGAATATTATTTTATGTTTTTTGGCTAGCATAACATGAAAATTTTCAGCAACTTACTTCCTTCTTAAATTGTGGTATAGGTACTTTGTTTCTTAGCCTTATACAAGAATACAACTTAGACAAATAAAATATTCCTTTTTTCATGTAATTGATATTTTATATGGTTGAAGCTGACACTCGCTCACTCTTACAAGAATGGTACATTATGAGAAATAATATAACATTCTACTAAGTTATCACCAACTAAACTTATACATATTTTGGAATCAGTTTGTGTGTTGAAATTAGGAAACATTTAGTCTCCCTTTCACTAGTCACATTCTGTTGCTAAATGACTGTGCTTAAAGCATGTGTCAACAAAATAATTGTATGAAAACCTATATGCTTATGGAATACCTATATGCTTATGGGTACAGGTAGCAGCGGCCCATATTATATTATTTAACATGTTAAAAAGGCAGTTGCAGTAGCTTTAGGAAGAAAAACGTGTATAAACAAAAAATGTTTCTAGTGCTGTCACATCCAGACCTTGAACTTTAACAAATCGTACCTGAATAACATTATTATCACTGTCTGCTTTTTTACTGCAGTCCCAACCATCACCGAAGCAGTCGGAGTACATGGCCAGGAGTACGACGTCCACCAGCAGCCATACCAACGAAGTCAGCAATATTATCCGACATGTGTGTATCCGTATTTTGCTCCTGAACATTTTAACTGACCAAGTTCGTACGCACTCGAGTTCACTGCCTCATGACAACACGGCCACACGAATGTCACGTTAACGTTATCTTCCCGACCTGCAACACACGCGAATTTTGAGCACACAAAGCAGAACCTAACAACGGACTTTTACACGAATTAAACTTTGACACGACTTAAATTGAAACCAATAAGATCATGATACCACCATGCCCTTTTCAGTTAAATTTAATTATAAATACTAAAAATCTAAGCACAATTTCACACTAAGTAGGTTTCCGGATCTAAAATAATGTGAGTACTGCACTAAATACTTCACTAAGTTATTTTTGTATTAGTACCGGTTGAAGATTATTTATTTCGATAACAACAAACTCTCGAGTTATTGGTTAAAATATTACCGTTTTATTTTCTGTGAAATCTAAAGTTCGTATGCAGTGCAACGACAGTGAATGTTGGCTCGCGGTCGACATTCAACTCGTCGACGACAATCAATTCCATCGACAATCGCCAATCGCGACAAGCCAAAACGTTTACGTCAAACTTTCTACCGTGTCAAAAACATAGGATTTGATTGCCATATTCCAAAAAATGTTTATCATTTATCGTAAAACGATATTCAAGTTTTCTTTTTATTATGAATCGTGTGGTTGAATAGTGTTCTACGTTTTCAATGCTTTTAATTCAATCTATTGGTTTTACCCAGCTTTACCGCTGGTTTTACTAGATTTTCAATATCTCGAGATTCGTTAATATAATGGTTTTCAGATGTTTCTCACAAAATAAAATTCCAACGCCTGTATTCCCCGAAGGGTAAGGCAGAGGTGTACCTTTAATACTAAGTACACCCTCATTTTGCCAGTTAAGTCTAAGTTTAATAAGGAGCGAGCCTAGTGCCATCAACCAGGCACAAATCCAGATTCCGGGAATCCGGGTTACTACTGAGTTTCAGATGGAAAACACTTACACACAATAACACTTTACCCAACCTGGGAATCGAACCCAGGACCTCAAGTTCAGCCTTAAGCAGCCCACCACCACTCCACTAGCCCAACGAGCCAGTTTTCAGTCAATTTAAAAATCGTACTTTTACGGTTTTGCTACATTCCTAATCATTCCTGTCAACCATCGACAATTTTGCTCGACATACTTGACATTGATAAGTGACTGACAGTGACAGTGCCGTGTGTACTGACAGCTGTGACTTATTATCTTTATCATAATATCAATCGTGTTCGTGCTTGTTGCTCACCACAGCAGAGTACAGTTGCAGGTTGCTCAGAAACTCGGAACTTAAGAAGCACTTAAGATATCCACTACATAATAAAATTACTGTGTAAATAATTTACGTCTGTTCCACTGTAGTGCTTGTAAACATACAACGGATTTATTTACAATTATTAATAATGTACTGTGATTTTTATGGATAACTGAAGACTTGTTCCTGTACTTTGAATAGAAAATTGGCGATCTGAACAGCAAGTTGTTTTCTTAGGAAAAATCCAATTAATACCGCAGCGTGTTATGGTGTGACAAAATGAATTTCCTTATCAAATCTCCGCACCACACCGAAGAGAACTGAGAAATAAAAACAGCTGGATCTGCAACAAGTATACGTCGCGCTTCTGATTATAATTAGGCAAGTGTTTACTTTTGCTCTTTTATACGTGTCATTTCATATTAAATTCATTTGATTAATAATAAAGTTATGAACAGAAACAAGAACAATTCTAGGATGGTGCGAACTAGCGAATGCGAGACCGAGACAAACACTGCAAACCCGCCATACAGACTCATTACAAATGAGGAAAAGCCGCCTGACATTAAATTTGAGAAGGAGAACTCATGGGTGGCTGGAGTACAAATGTTTGTGTCCTTCCTACTGGCTGGGTTTGGCATGGTGGCAGCCAGTCTCCTGCTGGATGTGGTGCAGCACTGGGATGTCTTCACCAAAGTATCCGAAGTGTATATCTTAGTGCCAGCCCTCCTCGGGTTAAAAGGTAACCTGGAAATGACATTGGCATCTCGACTGTCAACTCATGCCCATTTGGGTCATCTGGATACTAGTTTAGGATCCCTGGTTGTGGGTAATTTGTGCTTAATACAATGTCAGGCAGTTTTGGTGGGGTTCCTGGCAGCCATGGCTGCTGTGGCCATGGGCTGGATACCTGAAGGACAATTTGACATCCATCATGCATCATTGTTGTGTGCGTCTAGTGTGTTAACAGCATCATCTGCCAGTTTTGTTCTTGGTTTAATCATGATAGGTGTGATAGTGGTATCAAAGAAGATGCATATAAACCCTGACAACATTGCCACACCTATAGCAGCCAGTCTGGGAGATCTGACAACCTTGGCACTGTTATCTTGGATAGCATCACTATTGTATAAATCTATTGGCACAAGTATAATATTACCATCTATTATTATCATTATTGGCGCGCTTCTTGTACCGGTGTGTGGCTATATTGCTTGGAGCAATAAATTTACAAGACAAGCATTGGATGAAGGATGGGTGCCAGTTGTTTCTGCCATGGTAATAAGCAGTGCTGGAGGTCTTATACTGGACCACACTGTGTCAGTGTACACAGGTATTGCTGTGTACCAGCTGGTAATAAATGGCATAGGAGGCAATATGGTAGCAGTACATGCTTCTAGGTTGTCCACCCAACTGCACACAGGCCAAAAAGAAGGTTCTGTAATGGGGAGCACCACAAAACTTCTACTCCTAATGGTGATACCAGGCCAATTAATATTTATTTACACTATAGGATACTTAAGAGCTGGTCACACATCCACAACCCCCACTTTCATATTAATTTATATGTCGGCTGCAATGTTGCAAGTGTTCTTGTTGTTAACCATCAGTCACTACATGGTTGCGTGGATGTGGAAGTTGGGTATGGATCCTGACAACTCGGCAATACCATATCTTACTGCACTGGGAGATTTACTGGGTACCGCACTCCTGGGTGTGGCTTTCAGCATCCTATATGCGATAGGTGACAAAGACAGCGATTTAGGAGACTAACATAGATCTCAATGTAATATCTGCTTATGCTGCTCAAAACTATTTAGAAGCTGATAGAAATCTAATAATAATTTAAGACAATACTTAATAAGTAAGCGATTCTATTCTAAATATGTAGTCAGTGCAGTCTTGTGCCATTATTTTTATGTTCATGCACTTACTTGAAATGTGGCACATACAGAACTTATGAAGAGTTTTCACACGAGCGGCACGCATCAATGGTAGCCGCCGACGCACCGACGGAGGCCGCGACGCACCGACAGAGGCCGTCGACGCACCGACGGAGGCCGTCGACAGCTGTAGTTGCCTCTGCCCGCTGCCATTGACACGTGCCGCTCATGTGTAAGCACACTAAGTTGTTTGCTTCTGATTCCCTTAAAAATTTATGTAAAACTACTTTTATATGCATTTACTACTATCAATACATAGATTGTACTTACTTAGACAAATACCTAAATGCAAATGTACATAAATTAAGACTTAAAAACATAGTTCATATTGGTGCTACTAATATTAGAACAAGTTTTAAAATGAGGATATTTTTATAAGTACATAAATCGAAAATATAATTTTGTGATTTTAAATAAATAAAATTGTTGATTTTGATAAGTCTTTATATTATACCCTGGCCCATTTTTGGTAAATAATAACTCATGCGGATGACGCATCGACGCATCAAATGTCGCACTGATTAATTAGGGTTGCGGGTTCGATACCCGTGCGGTATTTGAATGACCATAGTAGTAGACAGTTTGAAATCGAATGGATGACGCAACTTATTGTCTAAGAAAAAGACAATGATCATTAATTTCCACTTAAATATTAATTGGTATTCCTATTCCACTAGCCGTGAAACAATTATTATTTAATTACTATTTATATGGTGTCGTAGCAAGCCATATCTACTAATGCTATTATTTTTTTTCTGCTTTTGCTATCAACCAATTGCCAGAATGCTTATCCAATAATAATTAATTGTTGGTACTTAGAATAACTTGTTTAAGACCGGAAAAATCCCACTTTCCACTATGAAAGGGTAAAGCCTTATAGTAAAATATACGCGTCGACTTGAGAACCTCCTCCGTTTTTTCGTCGGTTAAAAAGTACCTACTCTGTAGGGTAGTGTTAGCTTTTGAGCTAACTCTACCCTTTCATAGTAGAAAGTGGGCTGCATAGAGGACCACAAAGACAATTTTTATGACATTTAAATTTAATTTCAAACCCTAGGGTTCATGGTCCTAAAGTGCAAAAGAGCGGGCTCGGCTTCGCCCGTAGAGCCGTTTGGTAGGTAACTACGCTGATGCTCGTACAGCTTTGCACTATACCACTATAAAAATACTCTCTTCGGACGATTGACGCTTTATAAAGTGGTAGAGCAAAATATATAGATATTGGTAGAGCAGAGAACCTGACCTGAGACCTTTGTTTCTAATCTACATAGACTTTTTGGATTAGGTGAATCTCTTCGTCAATCATAAATGTCCTCAACATCTCGAATAGATAGCGGCGGTATAGACAATACTCTCTTTCTATCAGCAAAATACGCTTGCGAAACATTGATTATTAAATCGATATTAATTTCACGTGCTAATTGACGTGAACCAAAGCTTTGTCGTGACACCGCGGCATGGTCCAAGGCCCCAGAGACCACGATACGACGACCACCACGGTAGGCCTCCTTTCTACGCCACTAATCGTTCGATACGAAGTCTAGCGCGGCGCGGCCATCAGCAAGAGCGCATCCATGATGGCTAGGTTACTTACTACAGCTACTGCTCTACAGTACTTTTGATTTTTCCAGTCTTTATAGCTAACCCACTTGCATTTATTTAAATGGAGAAGATCTGATGTCACCACACACAGTGAGTTACACAAAATTTCATAAGAATCGGTCAAGCTATTTCGGAGGAGTTTTGTTACAAACACTGTGACACGAGAATTTTGTATACAGGGTTAATTATTGCAAGAGGTCATTGTACTCATCATTATGAACAACTTTTACTATGGAACCAAACCTGAAATCGCGAAAATGGGCTTGTTTTTAACTTTTCAGTTTTATTAACTTAAGTTTTTTTTACCGCAGTCGGGTTCTTTTTTTTTTTTTAATCATTGCTTTATGTCCTCTAGAGCACGCCATATTGAATTTAGTGTGACGCCACATAGCCTATAACCAGCGGACGGTCAATACGCTGATACCTCATTTGTCAAATTATTTAAATACATTTGAAGTCATAAGTTATGAGGGGAACAGATGAGCCTAAGTACATATTACATACATACCGGTTTAAATCGTAACCCTCCGTAGTCGGGTAAAAATAGGCCAGCCCTCCTGTCACGTGAAAAGTCAACCAACCGCTTGGTGATGTCCCGAAACCCGAAATATACGATGAGCACTTCCGAGTGCTCATCGAATATTTCGGGACATCAGCCATTTGGGATTGAAACACTGGGCTTGGGGTCTGCCCCAAGCCCAGTGTTTCAACCCCAAACAGCTCAAACCTATGTTACATATAGCTAGCTTTACATTTGACACAGTTTTTGTTCCCAAACGTATTGCTAAATTAGAACTCGTCGGTGTACGTGACTTACCACTTGAGATGTTTAAGAATTACCTCAAAAACCGAACGCATCAAGATCAAAATTGGCTCGTACTAAATTGACAAGGAACCAGTAATTGATGGCGTCCCTCAAGGAAGCAGCACAGCGTAAAGTATCTTGGAGTGCAGATTGATAAATCTGCACTTTACACTTTCGCTGTGACTAAGATGGGACAAGCAGATAGAAGTCGTTACCACGAGAACATATTATTGCGACTTATACCGGAGAGATTGAGTATGAGGAAGGTTTGGGAGAGAAAAACATGGCTATTAGATAGAACATCTCCATGGCATCTCCAATATCCGTTAATCTTTTTAGAATATCCTATGGAAATGGATCTGGCAGCACTGCGAAGAGCGCTAAAATTTTAATTTCTCTAGAACTAGAAAGAAGGTCGAAACTCGAGTTTACTTTTGTGATATTGTACGCACCACAGAGTACTTTTTAAGTCCTACGCACATACGTCTCGATGACATGGACGGGTTTGTAAGAAATGTATGTATATGAAAATGTTTCGATCGATATTTGAGTAAGTAAGTAAAATTTTTAACAGTGGCCTGAAAAAATCAATACGTTCAAGCATCAAGAGGTGTTTATGCACAGAACTTACCAAAAGGATACTTTTTCAGTAAGTAAGTTCTTTGGGTTAGGTATTCACAGTTTTAGTAAAAAATGTCGGTACCTATTTGTTTTGCTATGATCTTCAGCATCGAAACTAATATAGGATCATGAAAAGAAATCAGATAGCGGTAAAAAAAAAACATCTTTATTTATCTAAAGTTTGACAGAGATATCACTAAGATGTTCATGACTGATAAACGAACATCATTCTCCCTTCAATATCTCAGTGACATTGCTCATAAGATTAGGTACACATCTCAACAGGTGTGAATGCTCTAACATAATATAGGTACCACAAAAGACAAGAAAAGGGGATCGTTTTTTTTTTTTGTGGAGACTGGCCTCATCCCGGTTCGCCATTTTGATTATTTTTCAAAATGGTGTCGTACGATAATACCTATAGGTTTATTATATATAGGGAATTTTTA
The DNA here is from genome assembly GCA_927399505.1 of Luperina testacea. Classification (NCBI taxonomy): domain Eukaryota; kingdom Metazoa; phylum Arthropoda; class Insecta; order Lepidoptera; family Noctuidae; genus Luperina; species Luperina testacea. Next base: position 7,095,472 of record OV656774.1, read on the forward strand.
TAGAAAAACAAAAAATGACATATAACATGATATCTTAAAGTATCACATTACCGAGATAAATAAAGATAGCTTTAATGTGTCCAAATATTTTCATCGCATTATATTAAAAACATTAATCACTAAACACATGATGAATGATGTGCTACAATTATGATTATTACTTCAGTTACGTATAATCATATCGAAATATTATTATTAAGTATTTCAGGTGGTAGGACTTACAAAAAGAGAATCTATGGAATAAAAACATTTTGACTTTGCCTTTGCAACATCTCCCACAGCCTAAACCGCTGGCTCTATGAGAAGCATGAAACTTGTTTAAGAGTTATTTAGTACGGTCAGCATCAAAAGTCGATTAACACTTCAGTTTTTTTAATCTCAGTTATTAAGCAAAATATTTGATCAAAATTGCAGCAGAAGTATAATGCAATTTGGACAAATATTTTGCTCAATAACTGAGATTAAAAAAACTGAAGTGTTAATCGACTTTTGATGCTGACTGTACCTATCGAAGTGAGTACAATGATTATTGAAAATCCACCCCCTAAATGGGTTAAATAGGGGATGAAAGTTTCTCTGGAAGTTCGTCATTTTTGGCGATGAGAATCCCATCGGGTACATGACATCTCTATTTATAATAGACTAGCAGGGCCCCGCGGTTTCACCCGCTTAGTGTCGAATCCATGGTAATATCTGGATAAAAACTATCCGATGTCCTTTCCCTATACCAAATTTCATCTAAATCGGTTCAGCGGTTTAAGCGTGTAAAGGTAACAGACAGACACAATTTCGCATTTATAATAATATTAAGTATGGATACTGTTCACGTCATATCTGTTGGTTAGTTTGGTAGGATCACATTATTTCTGACCTAAATTGCTAAATTTTTAATCTTTTCAGAGTGCTAAGTGCTCAAAACAAAAGAATTTTTGCCAAACCACCATGGGTCATACAGATGAGAAATTATGCAGACCTACCAAAACACACAAAAGTGAACTTACCAGCATTGTCACCAACTATGGAGAAAGGTAGCATTATGAACTGGACGAAGAAGGAGGGTGATAAACTGAGTGAAGGTATACCTTACCTATGGGTTTTCTGTTATTTTATATTAAAGGGGGAAAGTTTTTGGAATGGAGAGCTCTGGATCATTCACAGAAGAATATGAGAGATGCATAGTAAATACTGAGAAGTATTTACTGCATCATAGCTATAGCATCATCCCACTATCGGGAAAATGCTGTTATGGGCTGGAATTATGTTGCTGAACTTGCTGATTATAATGGCAGTCTAATAAATTTCAATAAATGATTGTGAACACGGTACAACAAAATATTTAAAGTTGATTGGTATAATCAGCCTATAATGTTCCCACTATACCTACACATTCTTGGTGAGGTGAGAGGGCCGTTTTCCACCACACGGGCCCAGTGCGGTTTGGTAGATGTCACATGTCTTTAAATGTTTGGTTCTAGGACATGCTGGTTACCTCACTATGTTTTCCTTTACCGTTTTGAGAGCAGTGGTGATGAAATAATTTGCACTAAGTAAAGCGCCTGTCTGGGTTCGAACCTACGACCTACCCAGGGGCGGATCTACTTAAAGGCTTTTTGGGCTGCAGCCCAGGGATACAGAGGGCCCCCAACCGAACTGAAAACAATAGACGATATTGTCAATAATAAAAATTATCTAGAATTTAAAAAAATCGGATCATAAAAAAATGGCAATTAGTTGAGTAATTAGGTAGGCAGTATTAGCCCAGGGCCCCACAAGTTCAAGATCCGCCCCTGGACCTACCTACTCGTAAGTCGCGCGCGGCCGTTACCACTTGGCCACCATTGCTCTCCAAAAAGCTGTTTAGTATTAGAATTTTCTTTATTTTAAAGTGACCAAGACTCAAACAAGATTGTTAGTAAAACTTACGACTATATTAGTAAGCACAGACACTAAACAAAAACACAAGAAATAACGGTTGGTCACCGTTGCGACATCCCATGAGAGACGGCACAACAGCGACCCACGTAAACACAGTCAATTCTACTCACAACCATGTTTAAGACACTATTGGAGCCGCACCACATCCTGCGCACCAGGGAAGCGCACCTTTTACGCATTATTGTTTAAACTCAACTCATAAAATCTCTGATACCTACCTATGTTTCAGGTGATCTACTCTGCGAGATTCAATCAGATAAAGCTGCAATGGGCTTCGAAGCCCCTGAAGAAGGCTACCTGGCTAAGATAGTACTCCCAGCTGGAGCTAAAGATGTGCCAATTGGCAGACTATTGTGTATCATTGTAGCAGAGAAAGCTGATGTAGCTGCATTCAAAGATTTCAAGGATGACAGCCGTAAGTGCAATGCAAAATACGTGTTATTTTTGTTAAAGGATTTTGAAGATAGGTACGTAGCTTACCTACTGTCCGCCATTTTTTTTTTCAATAGGCGGCGTTGTATCATTCGTGGCCGCCTTTTGGAAAATAAACAAAATGGCGGACAGTAGGTAGGTATGCACCGACACTCTTTCCATAAGCTACTTTAGTAGGTACTATAGGTATGAAGGATACAAAACGCATAGAACATTACTAGAACCCGGTAGACGAGAGGTCCCGTATGTAACAGATGCTCGAGACGAGGCCCATCGTGACTTAGGTCGACAAATTTCTAACTACTCTCTTCACTTCCTTAGCAGCACCCACCGCCCCTCCAGCAGCTCCAGCACGAGTGCGACCCATTGCACCATCACCTGCACCCACAGGTAGGTCCGGTCTAAGATTCATCTTACTAAATAAATAAAATAAATGATACTACGAAAACTTTGTTGCTAATCCATTGCTTCATATGTTCGAAAAATTTGTCTACTCCACAACGCAACACACGCAATGAATTTTTTTTAAAGTAATTATGTACAGACGCCAGCACATCAAGCTACCCGAAACTGTCAAATTTTCCCAATCAACTTTGAGCCTTATGCTTTAGCGATAAAGTTGAAAATCTATTAAAGAAATTTGACAGATTGTAGTAGCTTGATGTGCTTGCGTCTGTACTTATTTCAAATTTCGCTAGAGGAGCGTATTAGATATACCTACCGAATCCCTATAATACCGAATATAACCAACCTATAAGTAATGCTCTCACTGCTACGACACAGGCCTCCTCTCAGTGAGAGGGAGTGGGCCGTAATCCACCACGCGGGCCCAGTGCCAAAATCAGTTAGGTACTCACCACAAATACTTAAATCTACACGTTCGCGTTGTAGTTGCGCCCGCGGTCCCTGCGCCGGCGCCGGCTGCGGCACCTGGCGGGAGAATGTTTGCCAGCCCCATGGCGAGAAGGCTCGCTGCTCTTAAGAATATAAGACTTACAGGTAAGAAATAGGTACAAATGCTGATTTCAGTGTTTTTGGGTAAATTGCCACTGGTACCTAAACAATTGTGTGCAGTGGTGGCCCAGTCGCAACGGCGCAGCGACGACTTAAGAGTTGTAACTTGTAGGTAGGTCGTAGGTTCAATCCACTGACCTATAATATACAAGTACGCTGGACTTCATACTATCGATGACAAAATGAAGACATTTGATTTTCGCCTTTTGGGCGCTGAAAGCAACGTGAGCGTCTGTGGAACTAATATTAGAGATGGGACATATTCTTCGATAAAAAATTACTTTTATGAACTTTATCGATCGATCGTTATAACCACTGAGACTAAACAGTTAATTAAAAAAAAAAAGCATTTCATTTAGATAAGATTTCAAATAAGTAAAACTTGTATTTGGTAAGGCGCGAAATTAAATAAATACCTCGATTTTATTTTGCCTTCAAATTCTTGTTTGCTCAAATGTCTTATTTCATGCCATCAGGAACAGGCTCCGGCTTATACGGTTCACTGAAGAGTACGGACTTGTCAGCCATGAGGGCCGCCGCGCCTACCGGTGCAGGAGCGCCTGGAGCCGCGCCCGCGCCTGGCGCCGTAGCCGGGCCGGCGCCGGAACCTGGAGCCAGCTATGTGGACATCCCGCTGACCAACATGCGCGCCACAATCGCCGAACGGCTCACGGCCGCGAAGCAGACAACCCCGCACTACCAGCTGACGACCACCGTCAACGTTGAGAAGACCTTGGCGATGAGGAAGCGCATCAATAAAAAGCTGGTTGCTGAGAAGGTTGATGTTAAGGTACAATTTTTAGGGTTCCGTAACTTACGTAGAAGTATCATATCACATAGGTACGGTCAGCAACAAAGGTTTGATTAACACAGCTTCTTTTACACACCATGTAAATTGATACAAAGTGATTTGATAATCTCCTTTTTAGCATTTCTTATAATATCTACCTAAGGTAAAAAAAAAAACTAAAAATATTATATTTAAACTTTACGTCTGTTCCGATTTTAATTAAATGTCTTGCGCAATAATTAAGATTTAGAAAACTGAAGTTTGACCTTTGTTGCTGACTATACTTACGACCAACAATAATCAGTCTGACAAGTCACCGAAAACAGGTAGGTATAGACGCGTCTGTACCTACCATTAATTGAGTAGATAGGTACATACTTGAGTAATATTGTAAGAAACGAAAATTACGTGTTGTTTTTAATAAGTTGGAGAAACTCCGCATAATGATGGATAATAGTAATTAATCATTCTCTAGGCAAGACAAAGGTACCTACTGTTTATAATATGCAAATTTAAAAACTTAACAATTTTTTTAGCTTTCAATGAATGACTTCATAGTAAAGGCGGTTGCAGCAGCTTGTAAGCGAGTTCCTGACGTCAACGCACACTGGATGGAAACTTTTATTAGGCAGTATGTTCATGTTTGTTAATAATTCAATAGATCGTGATAGTGCTGCAATCCGACGGTATTCTCACTATTATTACATAACTTACGCCTTTTTCTGTAGGTGCCTACCCTTACAGAGAAAGGCGTAATTTATGTGAAATGAAAGAATACCTACTGTGGCCAAATTTTTAAATAAGATTCTGGCGTGCATTTTTTGTTTTGTACACCAACTTAACCGGCACCCTAATTAACACATTATCAACCACCTAATCCATTACTTCTTATGTTCGAAAAATGTGTCTGCCCAACAACGTAAATAACGCAATGAATGTTGTATAACTGTCAAAATGAAAAACATTGCTATTGGTGTTAGTGTTACTTAATTACCCTGCTGTAGTAAATGAGTGAACAAGTTCATATATGAATTGATTTTTCGAAAAAAAAATAACAGTGTATTTCTACACCCTCTAAAGAACACAAGTCTTTACTTACGGCCAAATTATTTAGTTTTTCTTTCTTAGATACAAATGCGTTGACGTAAGCGTAGCGGTAGCGACCCCCACTGGATTACTCACGCCGATCCTCTTCAATTGCGATTCTCGCGGTATCATCGACCTCTCTAAGAATATGAAGGAACTTGCCGCTAGGGCCAGAGAGGGCACACTTCAGCCGCAGGAGTTTATGGGTGGCACTGTCACTGTATCCAACCTTGGAATGTATGGTGAGTGGAATGACATGAATACTTATTCATCATCATCAGCCTCCTGTCCTTATCCCAAAAAAGCAAACAAAAAAAAAAAAATAAAAAAAAAAAGCAGTACCTGATTTAGAGTTCTGACAGCCCTCGGCTAACTATGAATATGCGCCCCCCTCCCCCGGGGCCGTCCTGCCTAGCCCATGAATATACTTACTAAATTTTTATATTTTACTAGATTTACGAACCGCGGTTCTTCTACTAGTATTTAGGCGCATATTTTAAATTAAGTAGGTACCAAATTTTATTCTGTAAATAAGTGGTGCTTGCAAGAGCAAGATCAGCGCCCCCTCGGTGCTTGCGCCCTAGGCTTGAGCCTAGTTAGCCAGTGGGTAAATCAGGCCCTGCAAAAAAGTCGGGGCTTCGTGTCTTCTTGTCCCTTACATCTCTATGAGCTGAGATTCAGTCAATCTGCCTAGCCGTTTCCCAACTATGTTGGGTCGGCTTCCAGTCTTAACTGGATGCAGCTGAATACTAGTATTTTACATGGAGCAATTGCCTATCTGACCTTCACAACCCAGTGACTGGATAACACGACACCCTTTGGTAAGACTGGATGTCTGACTTTTGGGCTTCTGACTACCCTGGTCCCTGAGGAACCAACTGCTTAACGTGCTTTCCGAGGCACGGAGGGGTCTCGATATGTAACAGATGGTCACCCATCCAAGAACCGACCGCGGCAAGCATAACTTAGCCTTTGAACGACCTGTGCGGCTGCCATTATTTCGACACGAGTTCGTTGTGCCCCATGAGCTGAGATTCAATAACGGATTAACCATTTGGTAACTCGTGGAGCGATAGGTAGGAAGTATAACAATATTCGGAACTTGCACCCAGGGCCCGATCTAGGGGGGGAGCAGCCGGGCAAATGCCCAGAGCGGCAAAATTGAGGGCACCCGGGCGGTTGCACGGAGTCCTTAATTTTCTCACTAGGAGACATAAATCTTACAAAAATTACCATGCTTATCAAACCGACAAAAAAAGGTTTTTCTTAAAAAAAATGCTATTTTTGCGGCTGTAAATTTTTAGACGGACCAACATATTTTAAAGTGCTATCCATCCACTCTGTCTGTATGTTACCTTTTCACGCCTAAACCACTGAACGAATTTCGATAAAATTTGGCAGAGAGATAGGTAGTACCTACAACGCGTGCCACAAAAGATGAGACTTGACCCCGCCTCCCCCGCTCTTTTCGCCGCCCCTATGACGTCCGGTCCCGTCCCGCACTCAGACCTCATACCTCTAAAGATACCTAAAATCGTGTTCTGCGCAAGTCAAACCACGTGGTGTGTCAAGTCTCATCTTTCGTGGCACGCATTGTAGATTGCATCCCGAGGAAGAACATAGGATAGTTTCTATCCCGATATTCCCACGGGATCGACACTTGTGCTGGTGAAACCGCGGGGCGCTGCTAGTCTTCTATATACAGGTGGTCCAAATAGTGACGTCAATAAAAAAAATTTAGATACCTCATACCTAGGGATATCCGAAAATACCCCATGTATGTTCCGCATATGAATTCCGTAATTTTTGGGGAAATTCTTCGGGGACATCTTTAGCTTTTTCGACAAGCGCTGATGATTTTTTTTTTGCGATGGGAATAGAATAGAATAGAATACTCTTTATTATGTACACCATATAAATGATGGACGGAATGATGGATGGATGGGACTATCTTGAAATACCTTTTCATGTCCCTAGTTATTCTGTGGCTATGTAATGATTTTTGAATTGAGTTATGGAGTTAGTGTAAAGGGCGGCGAATGTATTTTTTGCTCGGAGCGGCTAAATAGCTAGATTGGGCCCTGCCTAAACCTATATAAAAAATTTAGATTACTGCCTCCCTCGCGCAGATTGTGTCAACTAAGTAATTTGTATGGAGGTCTTGGAGGTTTACAAACTGGCGTCAATATACGCATGTGTGGCCAAAGCTTCAAACGATCGAACAGTCATAAAAACAGTACTTGCCAGTTAATTTATTTGTCCATTTTGAGTACCTACTGCGTTTCCCATATTATTATTACTAAGTATAAAACTGCATTCGTAGTTCTGAAAAAAGCAGATTCCTATATTCTTACTCTGTTATTGTATTTCCAGGTATCACAATGTTCAATGCCATCATCAATCCTCCTCAGTCGTTAATATTAGCGTGCGGTGGTATTCAGGAGATCGTTGTTCCCGTCAAAGATTCGAAGAATAAGAATAGTAAAGGGTATGTTTCATTTCTAGAATTTAAACAAATTCTGATAAAAGTGAATACTTTTATCGGAAATAGACGGTTTGAAATAAATAGCGCGCGAAATTTTATGTAATTTTTTGAAACTTTATTTGAGATTTTTCCTCTGTCATAACATGGAGCAACAATCAATGTGTAGATGATTTCTGATTATAATCATACTTTACCGCTGCAAAACTTGCGGTCTGTTAGGATAGATTCCTATGTTGTACTGATCTCACAACGAACAAATCTCAAAATTGGCGCGGCAAATGGCATTTCTATTAACATTATATTAAGACCGACACAATATTATATTTTTATTGAAGTGTTGTATTCCTATTTCCAGTTTTCGAATAGGTAAGTTCGTGACGTTCACCGCGTCTGCAAACCATAGAGTGATAGACGGCGCGGTAGGTGCTATGTGGATGAAGGCCTTCAAAGAGAACATGGAGGACCCCGCAAACATGATCCTCTGAAGACTGCCTAAAAGCTCCACGCATTATTATTAATGGACACTGTAAAACATCACTTTAAATCCATGTAAGTAGGTAAAACGAACATTTTTATTAATTTAAATATTCATGACACCTACGATATGGTAGGGGGAGCCCAAGAGGGTATTTTGGGATTTACTCGAGCGTGGCAGATGAACATAAGGGCAGATTCCATACATCCTGTCGAGTAGCACCATAATACTAGCCCTTTATCGTCGTGCGTCGTCTAGGGCAACCCAGAATAGTAAAAAAAATCGATCGTCAGAAATACTCAAGCGCGTCAGATTAAGGTAAGGTGAGTTAGCTAGTTAGCGCGTTGGGCCTTTTTTGAGATGGGAATAAACCATTTAACTCGCTACACTGTTACCGTAACAACACCTCTGTTTAAGTTTTGGCCGTATTAAAGACATCAACGCGCGGTACATTTTCTTTGGGAAGAATGACTTAACTAACAATAAGTTATTTCAACGTACTTTTCTTTTTTTTTTTCCACCGCTGAAATGGGAAACATTATAATCCTTAGTAATGTTATGAATTCGAAATTAACTACAGAGTTACTTTCGAATTTATAATAATATCGAAATCCGTTCAGTGGTTTAGGTGTGAAAAGGTAACGTACAGCTGTCTGTTCAGTGGAACGGATATCGATATTTGGCAGAGAGATAGATTTCATCCCGAGGAAGGACATAGGATAGTTTTTATCCCGATATTCCCACGGGATCGAGACTTATGCGGGTGAACCGGGGCGCTGCTAGTTTACAATAAATTATTACCTATAATCTTTTATTGTTCTTAGCAACTTTTTTCAAAATCCAATAGGTCCCCACAACACTCGAGTCAATCCCCATTTAGCATCATGGGTTCCCCTACTAATAAAATCAATTACAGTAGGTACTAGACCATGAAAGAAACAACGGGAACTGCAGAGGTTCTGGAACAGCGACGGCAATCTCCGGCGAGACAATAAACTGATGCGAGATACTCGTTTAGGACAATTGGACAGGTACTTCATGGCAACAGTTCGTACTTATAAGACCTGACTAGAAGCAGTGTCTTGCATGCGCAAATAATGTAGTTTAGTAATAACAGCTTTCTAGTAGACAAGGCAGTTGACAAATCCAAATGGAGAAATATGTAGTTGGAAAATCTGATTGATGAGTTCAGTCCATCATTATCTGCCTAGCTAGCCTTTTCCCCAACTATGTTGGGGTCGGCTTCCTGTCTAACCGGATGCAACTGAATACCAGTATTTTTCATGGAGCAACTGTCTATCTGACCTCCACAACCCATTACTGGGCAATACAATACCAATTGGTAAGACTGGTTGTCATGTTCGGGGCTTTAGTCTACCCGTAATGACTGTCAAAGATCCACGATTCTGAGGCACAGAGGGGTCTCTGTATGTAAAGATGGTCACCCATCCACATGCCAACCGCGGCAAGCGTAGCTTAACCTGATCGATCGACCTGTGCAGTTGATTTGAGTCATCACTAAATAAAGCAGAGGCATAAAAATTTTAATCTCTGCCTCGCTGTTCACACCTTACAACTAAAGATTTATAAATCATTGATTCATTTTATAGTCTGTTCCTAAATGGAAAGTGATTCTACCTTGTATAAACATATTTTTTTTTTATAATCTGTGTATGTTTATACTAATATTATTTATAGATGTTTTTAAATAAAACAATGAATTTTGGAGATTTTGTTTATTTTCTTATGCTAATGTCAGATGTTTACTTGACCTCGCGCAATCTTCTGACTGCGGACCTGCAGGAGGAGGCAGCTGTGGTAGAGAATACCCAGGCACCACCAGCTACAGTCCTCTTACAACGCTTGCATGACCAGATGCCGACACAGGAACGCTTCATGGCATCCTGGAATGAGAAATTAGAACATTTATTAGATCAGCGGGCATTTTAGATACTGTCTTCTTCACAAACAAATTTAATTCCTCTGTTGTCCCAGTCAAAGGAAAACCATTTCTTAGAGCACATCCACATTCCACAACATTGTAATGACCAATGCTATTATACCTTCAGTGCTTATGCCACACATTGCCAGATGGTGTCAATGGATATTTTATTTTGTACAGATAAAATATGCAAATGCCTTCTGAATAGATTGATAATGGAGAACACAAACAAAAATGAAGAACAAGATGATGTTTAATGAAGGACAAGTGAAGAATAATATTTACAATCAAAGAAGAGTTGACAAAGCTCACATTTGGGATAAGACCTGTCATACTATTCCTCAAGCTAAGGAATTAAAGGAGTAAAACCTTATGACTTTAATATTTAAGAGGGCGCCGACCAAACGCCGACCGCGCAGTGGCGCTCTCATTGTCTAAAATAAAATAAATAACCAAACAAACAATGAGAGCGCCACTAGACGGTCGGCGTAGCCGTAATAGGAGTCAACAAAAAGGGCAGAGGTTGTAGTAATAATTTCCATCTTGGTACAAATTTAATGGATGAATACATTACAAAACATTAGTTATTTATTATAATGAAATTCTACATTGTAGGTAGGTACCCAATATTTGAATTACTTATGAGCACTAGGTAGTCCCTGGGCTTTAGTTTTAATAATGGATAGGTAAATGCAATATGTGACTTGTGGTGCAACTTGGAAGAAATCAAGTTATCTAAAATCAATGAGCCTAACATGATTCTCTGACCAATGTTAGTATAAATAAGTCTTGTAACAATACAGGAAAACATAACCCCCAAATCATAATAATCTTCAGTCAGTCGAAACTACATAATTATTGATGTGAACAATATACAGTATGTTAACTAACAGAGGGCGTTCCCGTTAACCCGCAATAGTATAGCATCCATACATGCTAAAAAAAATATTACCATTCGAAAATAAAATGTTTTAATTTTTTTTTATATTAAAATATTCACTAAAAATCGTAAATTGATACGTTAAAGAAACACTCTGTGCACGGGTACTTGAAGGACAGCAATGTCGGAATTTATTTAATTAAATAAATTAGAATTAATTAAATAAATAGAGTATCAATTTACGATTTTTAGTGAATATTTTAATATAAAAAAAAATAAAAACATTTTATTTTCGAATGGTAATATTTTTTTTAGCATGTATGGATGCTATACTATTGCGGGTTAACGGGAACGCCCTCTGTTAGTTAACATACTGTATATATCCCTACAGTAATATCCTTCTTCTATCAATTGCCCATGAGCGATATGTATTGAATATGAAACATAAGTGCTTTTTTAACACCCTTGCTCGTAAAGCTGATGTAATTCCACCGGTTTTAAATATGTAAAGAGGGTCATAAAAAACGCGTGTGTTATACCAAAGCAAATAGTTAAGTTATATTATAGTCCATACAAATTCCATAACAGCATTATTTGCCATTTCAAATTTGGAACTGATCGCCGCCGCACGACTCCAGCTGCTAGTGAGCAGCGCGCTGTTGCTATTCAAATTTCGAACTAATCGCCGCGCGGCGCCAGTCAGTAGGCAGCGCTAGCGCGCTGTTAAAATGGCGGGAAAGCAACAGTGTGCATTCACAGATTGAGTTTATTTAAAATAAAAAAAAACTGTTTATTCGGTAATTTAAAGATTCCATCCAAAACAAATATAAGTGCCAAAATAACTCAGACAATAAATTTGGAGCCACAAACGAAGAAGTTTTGCCCTGAGCCGCGCCCCTCTTCTACTGATGATACTTTTTTATTTACAAACTAATGACGAATTACAATGCTCTTCTGCCGCCTTTCAAGAAGTTTCGTCGTCTCCAACATTTACCCTAACACAAAACAATGACATTATGAATAGTAATAATAATAATAAAAACATAATTAAAAAACCAACTACAACTACGTATCATTTTAACAATTGTAATTTCACTGTTTCAATAATTAAAAATGAACAAAATATAAAATGTTTTTTTTCTGTTTCCTCGCAAATGTGTTAAAAAACGTCGTACGATATACGTGCGTATGGTTATAACATGCTCGGCTCAATTACGCCCTCGCCTTCGGCTCGGGCTGAAATTCCGCCTCGCATGTTATAACCATCTTTACGCACTAATATCGTAATGTACTATTACGATACTAACCTTTCCGCAGAACGAGCAAGTGTATTTTGCGTGCTGGGTGACTTCCATTTTTTTGACCATTTTACGGAGGGAGGCACCGTAACGTGTGCCATATTTGCCAGTGATTCCGACCTTCTTCGTGCGTTTGGCCTGAAAACATTATAATATTTCATGTAGTTGCATTGAACACTGCCACCAAAATTGATCGGCTAACTATCGAAAAAGATAGGTGTCCGTCGCACAAAATATTCATAATGAACACTAAAAATATTCACTAGCACCCTTTTGATAAGGTTTATCACTGAATTTATGAACGGATTGGCTAAATATTCACAAATTAAATCTCACCATTTTTGATAACCTGTCTAACACAGCGTTTGACAGAAAAGAAGAGAAACAACAATTGACAGCTTGGTGTTACCCGATCAAAATTTTAAAAATTGAGTGCATGCAAAAAACAACCGTATTTTTCCGAAAACATTATTAGTATTTTGATTGAACTAATCAACATATCTATGGATGTCTTAAACATAATTATAATATATACAGTGGCGGACTAACAGGGGGGCGGAAGGGGCGGCCCGCCCAGGGCCTCCGGTCTTGGGGGGCCCCCAAATGCCTCCGCGTTTTCCTGATAAAATCCTAAACAAGACATTAAAAATGTGCTTAGTACCTACATAATTTCATCAAGATCAAAACACTACAGCCATCTAGACTTTTTACGTGGTACTAATATTCTTTTATTTTTCTGAACGCGTCCAATATGCTGGGAGAATTCCCGTCTTTGTAGCAGGTACTTCCCCAGGCATCCCTGAATGAATGAAGTGCAAATAATTCACTCTTGTACGCCTACATTCACTACTTTCTATTTACGTGGAAAAATAAACATAGGCCTCATTTAACAAATATTGAATTTCACTACTTTGATATTTAATAGTTTATTAGTGTGTAAAGTTTTTTATTTATCTCATTATTTTTATTGAAAAGGATTCAGCCATCTGGCTCTCAGAAAAGGCAGCTAAAAAAACCAAGACTGAAGAGGCAAAATCGCTTGCTGGATCTTTATCCAATTACTTTTCGATTTCTGAAGAGAAGAAAAGTGGCGTTGCCGACGAAATTAACGAAATAAACATAAACACTTATTTATACATACAAATATGAACTGAATAAAAAGCTTGTCAAACTACATTTTTTTTTAAAGCTGGGGGGGCCTCATTCAGCTTTGCCGCCCCGGGCCTCTGACGGGCTTAGTCCGCCACTGAATATATAAATAATGCTAATAATTAAATGTTAAAAGATCACAAAGAGATGGTCAAAATGGTCTAGTCCATTGCTGCGCCATAACACCGAACCTTAACACCACAGTGTCGTCTGTCTTTTTTCAAGAGCAAAGTTCAAGCAGACTGACAGAATGGTCTTTCTAGGTTTTTATATGCATTATTTTCAGTGTTATTTTCCTTGACAAATTATACAAAATATTTATGTGTGTTTACAAAATGTATAGCTTCTCGTGACGGGGACTTTAGTAACAGCATCATTCTTCTATCAATTGCCCAACGATCAATCTAATATGGTATTGGCTGAACAAGTTTCTCCATTGGATTAACATCGTAATCGCCAAACAATAATCACCTATCCCATACAAAACTTCAATACTCGACACACATGTATGGGACACTTGATTATTTCTTTCGTGATTACGTTGTTGGTCTCATAGAGAATGTTCATTTTGAAGGTTTATACCACACCCATAAAATATGAACACACATTCCTGATACACGCTGTAAAGTCTTCTGTAAAAAGACTAAATAAAGCGAATATTATGTAGCTTTGGAACGCAATGAAATCCAATAGGAATAATAGACAGATGATTTGAATCCACTGACCATTAAACAAGTACGCTTTTTGAGTGTCTGTCCAGACTGGGGTGCGGGGCGGGCGCGGGTGCGGGAACGCGTGTGGACTGCCTGTCTGCACTGGAGCGTGACTGCGTTCTGCGTGTTGTCGTGTCCAGTGTTTGTCAAAATATAATATACATAGATGAAGAAGACTTATTTTTAATAGAAAAAAGCTCGAACTAGTTTAAGAACCCCGGTCCCCGCGTGGGCCGCCCGCGTGCGTCCACTTGTGTGAACGAGCTATGGCGTGAGTTTCCCGCACGCTCCCCGCGCCGAGCAGCCCGCGCCGTTCACCGCGCCCGCGTGCCCACTATGGACACTCAAAGGAAGTTCATATGTTTGAGATCGCCGCGCGCCGCGCCGCGCCCGCCCCGCGCCCGTGCCCCAGTCTGGCCAAACACTAATAGAGGTCAGTGTTTGAATCTTAGATAGTTCATTCTCAATCTACGATTTGAACTGATTTCAACCCAAGTCAACTCTCTCTTGATTGGTTCAAAAACTGTCAAAATTTTTGATTTCCAGTGCTCAAATAAGCGAGGTTTGTTAGCATTTACAACGACCTACAATAGTTGTAGGTCGATGATGCCAGTTTATGGAGAATCTCCCCAATTTGCGGGAAATTATTCTACTAGCTGCCTAGACTAACAACGAAAAGGTGCATGGGATGCAGTGGCGGACTAAGCCCGTCAGAGGCCCGGGGCGGCAAAGCTGAATAAGGCCCCCCAGCTTTAAAAAAAATTTTGTTTTACAAGCTTTTTATTCAATTCACATTTGTACCTATGTATAAATAGGTATTTATGTTTATTTCGTTAATTTCGTCGGCAACGCCACTTTTCTTCTCTTCAGAATTCGAAAAGTAATTGGATAAAGATTCAGCAAGCGATTTTGCCTCTCAGTCTTCGTTTTTTTAGCTTCCTTTTCTGAGAGCCAGATGGTTGAATCCTTTTCAATAAAAATAATGAGATAAATAAGAAACTTTTATAAAAGATAGCTAAACTAAGCCTCATTATTGATTTGACGATATAGATATACAAATGTACAGAGACTTTGCCATATTGAGTCTCACGATGAGAACTATATACCTACATCCCTAATAAACGTGCACTACAAACAAAATAAAGACCAATGTACTCGTAGAGTCGTAGGTGCATAAATTATATTGACTAGAAACTACGGATTAGGTATAATTGCTAGGTTAAATTATACGAAGAATTACTTACTTTTTTCAAATACTCGAAAATGCACTAACTCAACTCTGAACTCATTTACATTTATACCGCAACAAAAATCAAAAACACTATTACACTTTTTAATGAAATTACTTTGAACGGATAAGATCGATTTTATTATTTAACAATTTGAAAAAAGTCTTATCTGTTCGCGAAAATATCAGTACACACTAATAAACTATTAAATATCAACGTAATGAAATTCAATATTTGTTAAATGAGGCCTATGTTTATTTTTCGACGTAAATAGAATGTAGTGAATGTAAATGTAGACGTACAAGAGTGAATTATTTGCACTTCATTCATTCAGGGATTCCTAGTACCCGCTACAAAGACGGGAATTCTCCCAGCATATTGGACGCGTTCAGCAAAGTTAAAAGAATATTTGTACCACGTAAAAAGTCTAGATGGCTGTAGTGTTTTGATCTTGATGAAATTATGTAGGTACTAAGCACATTTTAAAGTCTTGTTTAGGATTTTATCAGGGGAACGCGGAGGCATTTGGGGGCCCCCCAAGGCCGGAGGCCCTGGGCGGGCCGCCCCTTCCGCCCCCCTGTTAGTCCGCCACTGATGGGATGTGATTGATTGTCGCGCATGTAGTGTGATTATTTGATTGTCTGAATTATAAATAAAATATGCAATGTGTGACTGGGTTATCATCTGCTTTTTTGCCTATTTTCAGCATGGATAATAATTGAACTCGATGGAAAACATGGAAGGAAGGTGGAGTTAGTCGTTTTTTAGTTGACATGGATTATATTAATATTAATCTCGTTGATTCTTACACAGAAAATATTAATTATGTGGGTACCGATATCCAGGTTTCCGATGCCATGCACAGAAATTGATTACTGGAGATAAAACTTTTTTTGGATAGTACGTTTAAAATCCAACTGCTTACTTTACATGACTTCAATAAAGATGAATTGCTAAAATGGTCTTAATAAGGAAAAGTCACTTATAATGCGAATGCTACATTGGGATAATTGGTTATTCTGGGTAAAGTTTACGGTAAACGCGAAACGGCCTTCTGGCAACCCACAACACTGCCGGTACGACTTGGAAAAAGGTCGATCTTACGGAAATTTTAGCCGTCCCGATCACCTGGACGGACTTGTTTTAACAAAAAACAAATCAAAATGTTGCGATCGATTTTTGTACGAAACCAAGTTCTAAACGATGCCTTGAAAAAATCTTTACGGTCAAACCTGTCGAGATGCATGAGCACAGAACTGTCCAAAAGGAAACTTTCTCACAAGTAAGTTACATGATTTTAATTATTTTTTATAGTTTAGATTTAAAGATGTTTGTGTTTAGTTTCGTTGATATTTATCGCATCGCAAATATTGTTACTTGTTACCGCTCAAATAAATTCCAATCGTTGCATAACCAAAACGTCAATGGTTTTCACCTTGCACATTCATAATATAACTAAGCGAGTATTTGCCGGCTATTCCACGTGTCTCACATTACAAGAGTACTCCCCAGTCATTTATTGAATGAATGAAATGTTTGGGGATGTATTGCCAATGTACTCTGTTGAAACAAACTTGTTTATATAGTTTGGTGCCAATGAACTTGAACATAGCACTGGCGATGTGTAACACAAGCCTTCTAGTCATTCCTTTGGTTCTAGCTAGAGTAACAGATGTAGTACCAAATATTTTTAAATTAAGCCATGAAAGTTTTTGTGATCTGTCAAGTGTAAACGGACTGGAACGTTACAGCAATATGATTTTTTTGTTTAGTTTTGTAGTTGTTCTGTCACAATAAAGCTGGATTTAACCTATCACAGTGTTATACATTCTTCATTTTGTAACATTGTTTTCGTGTGTAAATAGACAATTATTTACACATGAAATTAAGTTTGCACAAATAGTTTCATAATGTAAATCCGACTTGTAGATCAAAACAAATTTAATTTGATTAAGGTTGATTTCTACGTTATTTGATTGTGATCAAAGTTGATCTAAAACATGATCTGGTAAGGTAAATAGAAAACTGGCAATGTTATTGGATATCTTAAAAGATACAGCACAATCATTTGATAGGTATGTATATTAAACCTATTCAACTTGTCATAATACAATAGTTTGATAGAATAAGAATGAAAGCTTAACAATAGCCTATTCCATACTATGTTGAGTATTTTACATGGAGCCACTTCCTATCTGACCTTCACAACCCAGTTACTGGGTAACCCGAAAAAGTCTTAATATAAATAAAATTATTCAATCATAGTTTTTATTATCTTGAGCCTGATAAGATTGTCTGAGAATTTTCATTATGTCTACAATACACCTTTTTTGATTAAACCAAAATCAATTAAATAAATACAGCAAGAAATTATGCCAGAAATAATCTACTGTATAAAATATGTTTCAATTTAAAAACAGCAATTAGAAGCTACGAACTACACTGGTCTTCATTTGAAGAATTGAAAGTTGTATGTTAATTCATAAAATAAAGACCAATTTAGTTTTAAGTAGTAAACAATCCAACATTTACATTAGATATTAGTTCATTTGGACAGCCAGTTTATTTGAGACATGTAGTTCTTTTTCATGTCACTGGCACAACAGTTGTCAAATTTTGTTTGACTAAAACTTCGCCACTTTCATGGCATTATCCATAGCAGCACAAAGGTCACTTTGGTTGCATGGTTTGAGGTACAGGGGGCAGGATTAGAGGTGACACATAGTTAGTTACTAGAGATATTTAATGTAGGCATGGTAATGTGTAAACATTCAGGAAATTATTACAAAAACTGAACTATAAGTGGTGCTTCTATGCCTAAAAATAGAGTATATCCTCAATATGAACAGACTACAGTTATTACTTACTTTTCTGACTTGTTGTGTTTGTCATGCTATCGGTTGTATGGTTCGTATAAGTACGCAAAGGTGCGCGTCATATTCTCGTCATCTGAACCTAGCCTAATGTTATCAGATAATAAATTACTCCCAGTCCATTCATAGTTATTTATCTATGACTAAAACCCAACAGCAACCTTATTAGAATGAGACTAAAGATCACTGTGGTTTGGACAGTAATGCGAAATCAGTGGTAAAATAATTGTGAACGATTGTAGTTCGTGTTATCATATATGTATATAATTACATAACCATCATTATCAGTCTTACCTCACTACTTTAAATTAACTGGTAACAGAGACTTCTAATTTTAAAAAAATATTACACTCAGAGTATTTTTAGTTTACACCAAAGATTAATTTAAAATAAATCACCTGATCATGAAATGAGATGAGATAATGTTTTAAAACATCTTTGTTTATCTAAAAGCTTGCAGATATCATTGAAATGTCTGAACTATGCCTAAGTGATAAGCTAACACGTAATATAAACTTATCTCTGGGTGACATTGATAATTATTTCACGCATTATACATGTGTAGCCGCAAAATCGCTAATTATATAATTAGCAGAAACCCTCATATTTAAAAATGGATTATCATCTGAGAGTTTTCAGTTTGATGTGCTAAGAGAAAGTTGTCCTAAATTATCTTGCAAGATTTTATCATAATATAATAACAAAGAAAACTAAATAAAAGCTTCTAAGAAATAAGGCTATCCCTTTGCCCAGTAATGGGACCGCGCATATTGAAAAAATAAGTAATCTATGATAGTTTACGAAACTCAGAAATGGCACCCTTCTAAAACATGGTAGCTATATGACAATGTGTAACGTAGTGGCGTGATATGCATAACTATTATTAATTTAAACATTTGCATACTTCTGAGGGCAATTCTCGTAATTTTAAGATTGTTCACAGTCTGATATCAGCCTCAATCTGTCAAAAAAGTCTCTAATTTCCCTACATTTTTGACAAATTTTTGACATTGATTGTCGCTGAGATGAGATTGTGACTAGATTTTGAATGTTTTTAACTACGGGAATTGGCCTTCAGGTATTGTATATATAAATAATGTGCTGTACAGTTACATATCATCTATTTGTGTACAACATCTTGTTACTAAATTAAAACATCTTCTTTCCAGAATATTAAACGCTCAGAACAGGAGAATATTGGCCACACCACAATGGACCATCCAGATAAGGTACTACGCCGACCTGCCAGGACACTCAAAAGTGAACCTACCAGCATTATCACCAACCATGGAGAGTGGTTCCATTATCAACTGGCAGAAGAAGGAGGGTGACAAATTGAGTGAAGGTATGTGTTTTATTCTCTAATGACAAGAAACATGGAGTGACATGTTCTCCAGTAACAGAGAAGGGTCATAATTAATGATCAGAAGATGAGAGATGGGTAATAAATAACACCTTCACAGACTCTAGGTGAACTGCAGCAGTTCCACTAGATTAATTAAAAAATGGAACAGGATTTGCATGAAATTATCTGGTGGATAAGTTAACTAGATCTACTAACTATCTGGAGTTGGTGAAACAGGCTATTAAAATTGTAGTATTGTAAAAAAAGCATCTTTTATGTATGTATATACATAAACTCACACCTTCCCATGGGGGTGGGCAGAGACAATAGAACGCCAACTGCTATGATGCTTACATACTCCTTTTGCCCCATTTACATTCATACATCTAATCATACACGCACGCCGGTTGCGAGTAACACCAGTATCCACCTTTTTGATGAACATCACCAATAAGATCACTCTAATAATTGTATATTCTCCCAGGGCGTGTCCCCCCCCCCCGGCGTCATCTTTTACACTCACATAATATATTCAAAGGTCATGATATATCTCTGATTAATTTTAGGTGATCTTCTCTGCGAGATTGAAACAGACAAGGCTACTATGGGTTTCGAGACCCCTGAAGAAGGTTACCTGGCTAAGATCTTGATCCCAGCTGGAACAAAAGGCGTGCCTGTTGGAAAACTGCTGTGCATCATCGTAGGAGACAAAGCTGATGTAGCTGCCTTCAAAGATTTCAAGGAAGACGACTGTAAGTGTAATGCAAAATGTATGCTGTACATAATGTAGAAGATGTTATTTTTCATACTTAGAACCAGTATTAACCTTCATTCAGGCTAAGCTAAACTAAAATTAGTTTTTTAAATGGTCATCTCAATTATACAGTTAAAGCTTAAAGTTACTATTAACTCCTTAATTCCTATCACAACTGTTACAATCGTAAAACGTATTTATTGTAAAGCAATACAAAATAAATATTATTGTTAGCAAGTCATTAACATCTATCTATAATCTTTAGTAAAATTGCCATAATGGCAATTTTACTAAAGATTAATATCTGTTGTACTTAATGCTTGTTGTTTTGTGAAAAATTGGAAACATCAAGATTTGGTTTTGATAAAGACACACTTATGCAGATTTTTATCATCACATCTAAAAAGGCATCAATCACAGACTTTTATTGGCTAGATTACGCAAGTCTCATCGTCTGTATAGAAACCAAGCATGCCATTATTTTTCTAACTACTGTGACGTCACATGAGCGATTTAGTGATGGGAATCCTAAAATTCTAACAAAATACCAGGAACGGATTCGATTAGATGAACATTTTTATAAATCGAATGTCCCGCCCTAAACAATACGAATAAGAGTTCCGACATCGACCACATCTACTGATTTCTATAAAACATTAGAGAACGTTTTAGAGAACGATGCCAGTGAATTCAAGCCTAAAGTCAAACCACTGACTTCAGCATTAGTTAACGCCTTCAATACATAAATAGTAGGTACTTGTTGCGTTTTTAGTCAGAAGAGACGTCAAAACTTTTTTTTTTCCGTAAAGCTGCCTTCATTAAAATGAACAGAGCAAATTCAACTATAATACTATATTGTGTTGGGAACCAATTTTTATGCCCCGTCGCGCGTCGCTTCAATCTATTTCTCTTCAACTTTCGGAAATCTGAAAATATAATTAATATGTAATATTCTAAATAGGGATGCCGCGATACGCCTTTTTGCCGATACGATACCGATACCGATACTCTTATAAAAATATCGGCGATACCGATACCGATACGCTTACTGAATTAAAAAAGGAAGGTAGATTAAATAAAACACAATTAATTAATAGTTTTAGTAATCAAAATTAACATTTATAAGATTTTTATGGAATTAAAAATCTTATTTGCATGGAAGGATACTACGCGCAACAACATTCAACCTAACGAAATGGGATAGATGTGCGAGTGCGAGGCCAAAGCGGGCGGGCGAAACAAAACACTGAATAAAGCGCGGGGTTTCCCAGAGCATAGTTAGTTCGTGCCTCGTTTGCAACGAAATAGACGGGACAACACGCGCGTTTACATTACATTTTTAAAGCGTAAAAGTATCGTTGCATCGGCCATAAAAATATCGCCGATACCGATATATCGGCAAACCTGAAGTATCGCCGATATATCGGTATCTGTATCGGTATCGGATGCATCCCTAATTCTAAACAAAATCACTAATTGAAACATTGCAGTAAAAAAAAATATTTACATGTCACAAAATACCCAACGCAAACGTTATCATTCCTCTGTTTCCAAAATCGATTAAAATCGAGAAGAACTTTACGACCTGTGTGTACAACACTATGTGCTTTATTTGACAGAAAAATGAGAATAGCGACCGTACCACGAAGCTGAGCGACTATAATACAGCCTTGTAACTAAAAACGGCAATGTATTATGAATTATCCGAAACACGCTCAGTTACATATTTTCACTGTAAAACCACAATGAATATAAAATAATTGATTTTGCAATAAAAACACACAATTTAATAACAAAATGACTTAACGATGAAAGGAAACGTTTCCATTATCTCGTCCCACCTTTTTATGTAGTTTTTACAGATCAATACCGCACAATTTGGCATATTTTTAGTTTTCGTTTGATGTCTGGCATCGAGAACGTTCGAGCGCAGACGGAATGGAAATGGCGCTGAAGGAAGTCCTTTGCACTCCCTTTTTACACGCGAAGTATATAAACTTGCGTCGTCTAGCCAACATAAGTCTGTGGCATCAAATAATAGTAATTTAATGATCATTGTCCATTTCAACATATTTAATATTGGCTGTATTGCATTTGCATGTATTTGTCTAACTAACCATTGTTTGTATCCCACAGCAGCACCCAGTGCGGCCAGGCCTATTGCCAAGAAAAAAGGTTATCTTTACAACATTTTTTAAACTGGCTGTTGATTTAGTCACCTGCAATAATTGATTGATTTGTGAATATTTTTTGTTTAATTTGTATGCATTTCTTTTCTTTATTTGATATAGGTTTTATAGGACAAGTTGTTAAAGTTCAGTATCGCAGTATCGTAGTTCAGTAGTTCAGTTCGTTTTTTTAAAAAAAGAAAAAAAAAAGAAAGAAAGAAAGTATGAGGGATAGAATAAATCCGTTAAAAATTGTAGGTGACCAAATCAACAGCTTGTACAGTTATGCAGTTGGAATAAATACTGGCAACCTGGGTGATGGAAATGATAATTTATAACCGACCATTTTGCTAAAGCTTCGCGTATTTATAAGTGTATTGTGACTACAGCAGCCGGTGGGGCCCCGGCCCAAGCTGCGGCCGCGCCCGCGCCCCCACCCTCTGCGGCGAGCCCCGCGCCGGCCCCCCCCGCGCCAGTCGCGGCCCCGGCTCCTGCAGCGGCCCCCGCGGCGCCTGAAGGTAGCAGGGTCCTCGCCAGCCCTATGGCGAGGAGGCTCGCTGAAATCAGGAATATTAGGCTTGGAGGTAAGGATTATATCACATTTTGGGCATTTATTGACACTGCTTCTTTAAACAGGATGTTCATCATGAATCAATAAACAATTTAGCAATCTTACATATAAAATTGTTAAAAATAATGTTTTTGACCTTTTTTTCCAGCTTATTTGTTGTATAAGTCTAGCCTCGTACATAAAAAAGAAGCCTTATCCTTTCTGTCCTTTTATCAATAACCTATTCCATTATGTTAATTAGCACATAATCCATATTGCATCACAATTTGATTCTACGTGATATAATGAACTTTACACCCAATGTCAGCCTCTATTCTGATGGCACGAAATAAAGTATGCACTGAGTATCGTTTTAAGTATCAGTAGACTTAACAATTAGAATGTTGATTTCAATTTGTTAGTCATTTCATTGAATTATAATGATAAAAATACAACTGCCGGTCGATTCCGTAAAAATCTCACCGTGAAAACTTAGGTGAAGTGAGTTTGTTTTTGCTAGAAATTGACACTATTGACAGCTCACTTCACCTATGTTTTCACGGTGAGATTTTTACAGAATAGCACCGCTGGTATTTGATTAGCTGTAAATATATAATTCTTGTTTTAAATGCTCAATTCTTTGAAGCTGACTTTAGAATCCAAAGCTCAATATCTTATTTCATGCTATCAGGAGAAGGCTCCGGCCTGTATGGCTCACTGAAGAGTACGGACTTAGCAGCCGCGGGAGCCGCCGCGCCGGCCGCCGCCGCGCCCGCGCCCGCGCCCGGCGCCAGCTACGTGGACATCCCACTGTCCAGCATGCGCGCTACTATCGCCAAGAGGCTCTCCGCCGCGAAGCAGACCATCCCGCACTACCAGCTGACGGCCACTGTCAACGTTGAGAAGACCATGGCCATGAGGAAGAAGGTTAACGAAAAGCTGGATGCTGAGAAGGCTGGAGTTAAGGTAAAATTCGCGCCAAAATTGATTACTGTTTCAATGAGTAAAGCTGTCACCAAAGTAACAATAAAATTATCGATAAATATAAAAAGGAATCATCGATATTATTATTGATCATTACTATTTTAATAAAATCGTATAATCCTTTTAAAAAGAAACCGCCCAAGAGCGAGTTGGACTCGCGCACCGAGGGTTCCTTGCCATCATGTTTTTATTTTATCATCGGCGAGGCCTCTATACGTCAGAGACTTAACACTGCACTGCGGTGTAGAATATTGCAGTTTTATGTCAGCGCCATCTCTTGACCGATAGTGGAACTAATGTAAATTTTGTTGATGATTTCTGAAAAAGTGTGCTATTTAAAGACTTCGTTTTATTTTTCCTATAATTTTTACATAAACATCTATCACATAGAATAATTTCAGATTTTTCTCTTTGTAAACTTCGGAGATAAGGGCGGGAACGGTATTTTTTTTTTACAATTTTCGTCAAAAGTCGAAAATTAAGCAGCCTAAAAAAATAAGAAAAAATGTTTGAGAATGTGCAAACTGCGCTCTTTCATATGATACCCCACATGCCCTAGTAGCCCCACTTTGAATTTTTCAGACCCCCTTTCGGTCCCTGTTGCAAAAAATATACATCTATTTTTATTTCTTTCTTATTTGCAAAATAGTTGGGCAAACTTCATCTAAAACTATTCCAAATTTCAAGTTGATAGCATTACAGTGGAGTCATTTTAATAGGTAACATTGTCAGTTTTATCCTCATAGTGAGGTGACCTGCTTATAAACATCGATTAAAGTGAATGAATCGATACGGACTTGAAACATATGCGAATTTTAAAAATCATCAGGCGAATCCCTGTCCCATTATTATAATTTTTTTCGTAAATTTAAGGAGCAAAATAAGACAAGTACACAATTTAACAAAAAAATTGCATTTATTCAGTTGAACTATCAGAACTGTTAAAAGTATTGTCATCTTCATCACTGCTGTCAGCACTCAGAGATATTATTAATTCATTTTCAATAATATTGTCTATTCTCACATCTCGTTCAAAATCTTGTAAAATTATTTTCTTTGTTTTCTCTACGACTTTTTTCCAGTCTTCTGTAGTGACTTCTGCACACGCAGTTTGTAGCAGAGACATCATTTTAGCAGTACTGAAGGGTGGTTCAGTATTGTTCCGCGCTGCATAACCCTTTATTTGTGCCCAAATAAGCTCGATGGCGTTATACTGGCAATGGTAGGGAGGCAATCGAATAACTTCGTGTCCATGCTCTAGGGCTAGTTCATCGATTACATAGCGGAGCTTGGACGGCTTAGTTGCTTTTACTAGATTTAACAACTCAACTTTTAATAAAGTCGGACTTGCATCCACACCATTTCTTACCAGCCACGAGACAATTTCTTGCTTTTTATTTGCTTGAGTTGGTGGTTTATCAACTTGTACAGAATGATACGGTGCATTGTCCATTATAATTTTCGATGGGTTTTCTAAGCTGACTAGCAGCTTCTCAAACCACTCTTTAAAAACCTCAAAGTTCATTTCCTCATGGTAATCACTTGTAGTTTTAGAGGCGAATGCGAGGAGGCAGTCTGGAATAAAACCTTGAGAAGCTGATCCCGCGTGACATATAATAAGTCGGGCTCCTTTTCCCGGTGGAACTTTTGAGGTGGACGCCGCTGTATCATCGGTCCATGTCCGCGAAACGGTATGGTTCACATTCAACCATGTTTCGTCAATAAACACGACATTGTCCCAATCTGTAATTTTATTTACTTGACGTAAGAATGTTACTCTTTTCAAAATAATATCGTAGCGTTCTAGCAGGATTTTCCGCTTGTCAGATTTTTTAAAACTAAAGCCAATCGATTTCAAAACCTTTGATAGAGACGATTTACCGCCAAAAAATAAGCCTGCGTCTTTTAACGAACTTATTAGCTTTTCCCGTGTAGGATATTCTTTTCTCGAGTAATATCCATAAATGTGGTTGCGAATTGCAGCAGCATCAAAATTATCAATGCCAACAATTTTCTTGTCCCTCTTTCTTTTTTTCGGTGTACGTAAGGTATTATCTTCTGAGCCTGATGGTCCGTATTTCTCTTTCAGAATTTGAGTTACTGTCCTCTTCCCTATTCCCAATGCTTCGGCAACGCGTTCTCTCGGTTGTGTCAATGGTAAAAGAGGCCCATCGTTAATTGATTCACGTTCAAAATAATTGTACAATTTCACCACTAGTTCGCGAGATTGACTGTTTAGCGTTTTCCCCCGTTTCGACATGGTAAGACTGTAATGTTGTTCTTGTTTACTAATCGTTAAGCAATCGGAGTCCAATTTATAGCCAGGTAAACGTAGTCAGTAAGATCAGTCTAATAAAAAAGCCGGGTCAGAAGAAAATAACAGAGAGCACACCAAAAACGCACAGTCACTTCGCACAACGACAAAAGACTGCGTCATGTAATGGCGACATGACATGGCGTCATCGACAGGCACTGGTGTTGCCAGCAACATACCACCTAAATTGTACCTAACATCAATGATTTTTCTATTTCATTATTTTTTGTATTTTTATACCTAGTTAATTAAAAGAATAATAAATAAATGTTTTATTATAATCACAACGTGGTTATTAATTTATGGTGATATTTCTTCACAAGTCATCATTGCATTCGATTCTACTTATCAGTTTTCGATTTTTAGAGGAACATCCCTAGTGTTTAAAAAGAAAAATGGTTAACTGACGTAACCTTGTAACGACGTTCAGTTCTTTAGATCAGAAATTGTTTATTATGTTTAGAATGGTTTATTAATGAAAGCAAATCGTAAAATTACTCGTATCGGTCATTATTAAAATAAATATGTAATCGTATTTGAAAAAAGGTAAGCAATTGTGCAGTTCTAACAAAACGAAAAAATATGTTATTTTATGCCCGCCGTTACAAGGTTACGTTGTTGAATATTTGATGAATTGTCAAATGTTACCTATTAAAATGACTCCACTTTAGAAGTTCTGCCATCCAGCCGTGACAGTTCCAGTTCTGACATCCAGCTGTGACAGACAGACAGACTTAGTCTCACTATAAGGTTGCCGTATTACCATTTTACCATAATAAGTTTGTTTATAATTTATTTTTTATTTTGTGTTTTACAGGTTTCAATGAACGACTTCATTGTGAAGGCGGTCGCTGGGGCTTGCAAGCGCGTTCCGACAGTCAACTCGCACTGGATGGACTCTTACATTAGACAGTAAGTTCACATTGCTATTACAATAATAATGATCCAACCGCAAGAGAATAAAAGCGGACATGGCAAATAAACGCGAGAGTATACATTTTATTTATTTTCGACTCTATAAAAATGCCCGCAAGGTTGATATTTTCTTCGCGTGTAGGTCGGTATTTTAGTCAGTAAAAATATTTTTGACAGTCGGTCACAAAACTAATAAACATATAGATAATGAAATTCACGTGCGCGCCTTATTTAACTCTTACGTGTAATATATATATGTCGCAGCCAACTGGTTAAATTAGCCGTTAATTAACCGCCTGGCCTTTGGAAGTAGTGCTCGCCTCGATTCGTTCTCTCGGCTCGCACGCGGTTGATCACAGTTCTAAACTAGAACCTAACCCATTTGGTTGGGGTGCCCTGGCTTAGTTACTGCGACCAATTCGGCTCGCGCGTGATTGGTTACAGTTCCAACCTAAACTATATTTGAATATCGTTCAGGCCGTTAGTTAAACGGCTAATTAAACCAGTTGGCTGCGACTTCAATATAATAAGGTATACATTGGAATGACAAACGCGCCTTCATGAATTGCAACGTCTGTACCTACTTACCGCATCGTTTCCCGTTTTTGTCCAGGTTCGCCAATGTAGACGTAAGCGTAGCAGTAGCGACTCCCTCCGGGCTGATCACGCCGATCCTCTTCAACTGCGACTCCCGCGGCATCATCGACCTCTCTACAAACATGAAGGAACTCGCTGCCAAAGCCAGGGAGGGCAAACTTCAGCCACAGGAGTTTATGGGTGGCACTGTCACTGTTTCCAACCTTGGAATGTACGGTGAGTAAATCCAAGTCAAATAACCTGTTCTTTTACCTTGTGGCTAAGTAATAGCAGCAGCACGGGCCGATCGATCAGGTGAAGCTACGCTTGCCGCGGCTGGCTCCTAGATGGGAGACTATCTTTACATACGAAGACTCCTCCGTGCTTTGGAAAGCACGTTAAGCCATTGGTCCCGCCTGTAATTTGTGGATCTTTGACAGTCGTTACTGTTCGTCTGAAGCCCGAAAGTCTGACAATCAGTGTTGCCAAGGGGTATTGTACCCAGTAACTGGGTTGTGGGTGGAGGTCAGATGGGCAGTCGCTTGGTGTAAAATACGGGTATCCAACATGCATCCGGTTAGACTGGAAGCCAACCCCAACATAGTTGGGAAAAGGCTAGGCAGATGACTGCTTTGGAGGAGAGAAATGTTCTTCACGGATATTCCCTTGGTGATCTAATCAGAAAAGGTCATTGTTTTCATAATATGTTTGGTGTGAAACTGTTTGTTGTAATTCCAGGTATCACAATGTTCAATGCCATCATCAATCCTCCTCAGTCGTTAATCCTGGCGTGTGGAGGTCTACAGGAGCTCGTTATTCCTGACCAAGAAGATCCCCGAGGGTAAGTCATTGTGCTATTATTATTATCAGATTTATTTTAAAACGTGGTGGATCCCTACGCGATTTTCGCAAGCGCACACAGTACACACACGCTCGTATATAATGTAAAGAGACAGAGAGAGATAATGTCGCATGGAGGGGACATAACGCTATTTCCTTTAAAAGTTTCGTTAAGTTTTACTAGCCTACTCTGTCCCACTCCTGGGTAAAGGCTTCCCTCCATTCCTTCCATCTTTCGCGAGCCCTCGCGTCCTCAAGGAACTTAGTTCCAAGAATAGTAATTTGTTTGTCGGTAAATAAAATTACATCTGTCATCAAATCATGACAGATGTGAGTAAAGCCCACGTCGATAAAAACAAATTCACTTTGAAAGCGCCGTAAATTCATAGTAGTAAGGTCGGTTTTCGTAGTTCAGTCTAATTGATGCATTATTTCCTCATTTCCAGTTTCCGTTTGGCCAAGTTCGTGACGTTCACGGCGTCGGCAGACCACAGAGTGATAGACGGCGCGGTGGGCGCGCAGTGGATGAAGGCCTTCAAAGAGAACATCGAGGACCCCGCCAACATTATCCTCTGAACACTGCCTACAGGCTCCACGCATTTCGATTAATGGGCATCTGTGTACAAAATATCAACAAATATGTAAGAGCAAAGCGTAAGAGCAATTTTAATAGTAAGTGTACTTAAATGTAAGTTTCAAGTCGTGTTTATTTCAATTAATTTTTACGCTTGTAACATCCCTACCATTCCCGCCATTTTTCTTGTCCAAAACGTAATTAATCATTTTAAAACCAGACGCAACTGTCGGGTAAAAAGTTTGAGCCGCCATTTTTGCGTGCATTATAAGATAATCGCCTGGACGGACACCGAAAAAATCATTATCATTTTCTATTTTTTTTTTGTAAGCAGGTGTCCATAAATCGAATTGTGAAGAGTTACTGTGATTTCCTTCGATTAAAGTGTCGATACTAGTTTTGATATAATTTAATTAGTTGTTGTCTTTTTACAAATTTATTTATCTGTGCTGTGATTATCTGTCTCGTGCGTTCGCTTGTAGATAGGCAATGTATGGAAGAACGTAGATATAGCGAGAACGCGAATTAATCGAAGGAAACGCGGTTTTTACCAAAATAAGTGATTATTTATTTAGTTTTATAAGGAATGGTAATTGTACAATGTTCAATATCATAAGCTCCATCCCTATTTGTAATATTGTAAATATTTTATAGGGGAATCACGCACTTATTGAAGAATATTGCCTGCCTAATCCGGGATTGCGTTTACACTTATTTTTTATCGAATATAACAGTCGCATTTTTTTTTTATACAGACATTTATTTCATAAAATTCTAATCAAGTTTAATTAGTAGTGATTGGAGCAGAGATCTATCAACAATTTATTTTTGAATATTTTTGTGCCTTAATTGAAATTATGATGAGATATTATTTGAACCCCAAATACGAGGTATACTGGTATATATGCATGAATATTTTGCGCAATAATGGGCTTATATAGTCTTTTGTTAACACCTGTTTACTATATTTTGTTTTGAAGATGCAGATGATTTTATGAACGTTGGTGGAATATAATACATATTTTACATTTAGAATCTTTGTTTTACTGTGTCTCAGTCCTCAGTCCTATTTCTTTATTCGACTAAATACATATAAATTATATTTTTAAATATTAATATAAAAAGAAATATAAAAACTTTTAAAAATATAAAAATAGTAGCCCACCGGTATCGGGAACAGGGTCCAAGCTACCGGCGGTCAGGGCTCGAGAGAGAGGAACCTCCTAACAATGCGGGCCGTGTCCAAAAGTACCGCTTTCTGAATCAAGCCCTTGATCCAGCTGCCCAAAATAATGTGACGGATTGATTCGCCCGGACGGTAGCATGCCCGACATATGTCAACCATACCGTCCTTCACAATAAATCTCCGGTAGTTATTCGTCATCATAACTTCGTCCATAATTGCACAGACAAACCCTTCAGTTTCTCCGAAGAGTTCCCCGGAACGTAACCAGGCTACGGACGCTAGGAAGTCTACATCGGGACCGTGTAGGGCCCGGAAAAAGCGTCCGTGAAGCTCCTTACTCTGCCATACCTCCATGCGGTCGTTAGTGTCAAGCACTACAGGTTTGCGCCAGTTCTCTTTAGCCAAGGAGAGCGCGGTAAGGCCCTTGTCCACTGCTACAACATCTCGATGCATCCCCACGTCGGCTTCTAGGAAATATTCCCTGAGACTGCATATCTCACTTGTGAAGAGTCTTAGCATTTAAAAAGCCTCGACCCCCACACTTCCGTGGGATATACAGTCTCATAACGACCATAGAATTAAGCAACTTGAACCCCGCAGTTAGAACCCACCATTTCATAGTCCTGAAACGCCTAAAATATCCATATTCTGAAACCGGAGCTTATTTTAAACGCGGAGTAAACTTACAGCTACACTTCATAGTAACTATTTTATATCTGCAATGATTTAGCAACACTGTCAAAATCAGTGATCTTTATATTCGTTACTTTATGATTACAATTGGGTTGTTGCTGTCAGAGGTAAAATATCTTTACAACCCGCAAGATATCTTGAGACTTCGCTCTGATGCCGCAAGCGCGCGGTATCTACTGAGGCGCCCGCCTTAATCGCTCTCAAGTTAACTCTTGCGGGTTGTAAATCATACATTTTTCGAGATTTAAGTTTGACACATAGGATCTTTGTATGTTTGGCATAACATTACTCGATTTCTTTATCCTGTCAAAAACTGAATAATAATTTGATATTGCAAAAATGACCTAGATAAACGATAACCTATTAAACGAGTCGTAAACCATTGTCCCGTCCTCGACACACCAAACAGAAAAATAGTTTTATGGTAATTTAGCCTCCAATAACAATGAAATAGTCTCGTTACACTCATTAGGGTCATGGCCGGAAATACGCGTGCAAAACTTGACACGCGACGTGACATAATTTTAGGGGACAACACCTGTCAAAACCTGGAAATTATTATTAAAAAGCTGTAATACGGTGGTAATACGGTAGGTATGAAATCTTCTGTTTTGTTTGAATCGTCGGTATTTAGG
Source organism: Luperina testacea (assembly GCA_927399505.1). NCBI lineage: Eukaryota > Metazoa > Arthropoda > Insecta > Lepidoptera > Noctuidae > Luperina > Luperina testacea. The sequence continues at coordinate 7,127,307 of OV656774.1, forward strand.
GATTATGTAGAAGGCTTTGGTAGACCTGTTTGTAAAAGAGTGCGTTCGGCGAAATGTTACCACCAAACCTTTTTGTCGCCAAGTAGCGTTTGCTGGTGGTGTTTAACACGCAGATGAGCACTCAATTTTCACAGGGACAGCAATGCATCTGTGATGCCGCTGCTTGTAATGCAGGTGTCCATAAGGGACAGTGAATACTTGCGATCAGTTTGGCCTCCTAATAATTCATTTAGTTACTAGGTACCTACCTACTACCTACCAAGGTACTAAGTAGATACCTATAGAATAGAATACCTACTCTTTATTATGTAGGTCCCTCCCTACACGGTATAATAGGTTATAAATGTAGAAATTTTACATACCTACATACCTACTTAGCGTCTTATCGCGAAAAGCGATCTTTTAAAGATAACCTTCGAGAGAGACGATTTAAAGATTAAAGGCGTATTTAGTCGAAATACGGCTGCTCCAGATCTACATTTTTATAGCCTAGACACAATACGTGTCCGTGGCTAACTCAGTTCTCAACCTAAAAGTTGGGTTATGTCGTCAGTAGTCTTTTCTCGAGTAAAGACACGGTCAATAAGGTACCTATACATACTTACACATTAAGTAAAGTAGGAAGGTACCTACATCATGTCTTGTAGCAAATGATATTCACGGTGTAAAATAGTCACAATTACCGTAACAATAGACAATAGAATATAATATGGGAATGCGTCTTGGTATTATCTACCGGTGCTCTTTGTTGCGCGAAGAGCGTGTAGATGATTGGACAGTGACTGGCATAGTGGAATTTCTAACATTATAAGTAACTTCTTCTTAATCTTCCTTAGGTGCCTATACTCATAATGTGAAATAGCACCATGTAGGTACTGTGGTTACTGTTACAATTTAAAGAGAAGAGATTGTGGCATGGTCAAAATATTTGGATAGATAAAGTTTAATTTGAAAAAGAAATTGGATAAACCTGCCTCGACAAATCTACGAGTAAAATACCATTTTTAATTGAGAGAGCTAGTTTCTAAGTAGGTATAACTATAAGTAGTCTAAGTTTAGGTATATGCCTAACTTCTAAGATCATAAATCAAATAAAAAAAAACTAATCATCATCAAAAATATCTAATCTGCTAAGGTCATAGATTTTAGCTATAGGTAGGTATGCTGCGTTGCCGTTCTGCATACTTCCTCATACAAATCATCTATACAACCACCTAGGTATGGTCAGCAACAAAAGTCGATTAACTCTTCAGTTTTTTTAATCTCGGTTATTGAGTAAAATATTTGTTCAAAATTGCAGCAGAAATACAATGCAATTAACTGAAGTGTTAATCGACTTTTGTTGCTGACTGTACATAGGTACTTACCTACAACTACATTTGCCTTGAGCCTATTTTGAATCAAAGAAATCATCAGAATTGTAGGTAAACTGAAACCATGATGACGGACACATCGGGAACTGCAAAGACTTCAAAGGTTGTTCCCACTCCTAAGACAGCAACGACAACGGAGGTTGATGTTACCGAGGACAACAAAAAAGAGAAACCGGCGAAGGAGATACCCATGATACATGACACAGGTTTCTTCCAACACGAAACCGGGGATACATACGAAGGGGAATTCGAGGCAAAGAAGAAGGATCACTCTGTTAAAATGCATGGTGAGGTTTATTTTTAAAGGGCATTTAATTTTCAAACTTTATCTTACAAAGTTAAAAGATGTAGGTATGTATGCCGCAAATAATCCAAAAAACCGGTCAATAGCGAGTCGTACTCGCGCACCGAGGGTTCCGTACCGTCATGTTTTTAATTTTTCATTGGCGAGGCCTTTTATTCCCTCTGTTCGCAAGAGTCCAACTTTCTCAGGAGTCTCAACTGTTATAACATCCATACAAGTCTTCGCATGAGTCCAACTTTTGTTTTTTATGTATTTTTATTAGCACTATTCCAATCGTCAGAGAATTTTAACACTGCACTGTGGTGTAGTGCGGTGTGGTGTAATCAGTTTTCGAGCATCACGCTCTGAAAAACTCCGCTGGTGTCTGTCTGTCTGTTACCTCTTCATGCTTAAACCGCTGAACCGATTTAGATATAATTTGGTATAGAGATAGTTTGAGTCACCGGAATTTTATCCCGATATTCCTACGGCAAACTTATGCGGGGCGGGTAAAACCGCGAGATGCTGCTAGTACCTACATAGATAAAAGTTTCGATAACTCAACGGCTAGTGAACGGATTTGGATGAAATTTGGTAGGTAGATAGATTAGGACCTGGATTAACATATTGGCTACTTTTTATCCCGAAATAACGCCGAAGTAGCAGGCAACAGCTAGTGTTTTATAAAAGTCGTCACTTTTCCGGAACGTGTAGTTCCGTGGAAGTGTGTAAGATAAAAGTTGTAGAAAATTGTATTAGCTTTCATTACGTAGAAGATATTTTTTCTCTACGATGCACCGTTTTAAAGATATTAGCGAAAAACTCAAAAGTGGGAACTTTTATCCCCCCCCCCCCCACTCCGGCTCACCTCTTAGACGCGGGGACTTTTAGTATGTTTCTTACTCCCTAAGCACCCTAGCTGAACAACTTTCTGAAGAAATCGCTTAGGGCCTAGCTCACGCATTTTACAACTGCTTTGTTAAGTGGACTAAATTTACACCACCATAATCCTCTCTCCCATGACTAAATTAACATAAATAACTGCAAATTACAACCCAATGCATTCTCCCGACTAGTGTAATATGCAAAACTTAAGTTCTTGCAAGTAACTGCGCACACTTCAGTCAATGTTACATTTGCGAAACAAAACTATGTATTGCCTTATAAAGGCAGCTATTCATCGATTGAAGACGCAGGAAGCTGAATATTTTTGACATATCGAGTGTGGTCTAATGGACCGTAACGTAATCCATTTCGAGCCGCGCACAGACGAGCGTTACGCTCCAATTACTTAAACCGTTGCATTTCTACTGTGCCTTGTACTTACTTATGTTTGTCTTACGTATTTTTAACTTGGCATAACATCAGGCCTGTATTCCCCTAAGGGTTTGGCAGTCGTGGACCTACCTGTACACCCACATTTCGCCAGTTAGGTAGGTATAAATTCCATGAAATAGTGGGCAAGCTTATTGCCAGCAACCGAGCACAAAGCCAGGTTTCCGGGCTGCTACTGAGAAATTCTAGATGTCTAATTTAATGTTTCACATTTTACTTTCACCGTTCCAGGGCAAGGCGTTTATACGACAGCTGAAGGTGACACTTACTCAGGACACTGGGACACCGACAAAATCGTCGCCACTGGTCAAACTATCATAACATACAATGACGGCGCGAAATTCGAAGGTATAATAAAAGATTGGGGTTACACTGGTAGGGGCAGATATACTTATCCAGATGGGACCATATTGACAGGTGAATTTTCTGATAACTGTCCAGTAGGTAATCTAGTTATGACGGATCCTAATGGACATACCTGGTTGGGAAAGGCTGAATATGGGTTCGCGTGGTTTGAACCCGTCAATCACTTCTATGAGTTGTTAGAGACGACTCAGACCAGGATAAAGCGGCGTCATAAGAGTGTTCCAGACGGAGTGATTGTGCAGGCTACCTCGGATAAAGTTACCCCGGCTTCGACTAAAGCTACCTCTCCAAAATCAAAACCAACAATAAAAAAAAAGTGAAGATTTATGAGCCTTGCCTTATTTACTTAATGTATCCTCCTTATAAAGTGATAGCCACGTGTATGAATAAAAAAGTATAAGATATATAAGTTATTTTGTTATTTCTCGTGATGATTACGTCCGCATAAGTCCGCAATAAGAGAGTATGGATCCTGAATCGTATCCGACACGGAACACGGATGGTCGTGCAGGAGCATCAATTCGTTAGTAGGTAAACATACGCAGTCGAGACGAGACGAGACGTGTAATAGGTCAGGAAACGACTGAGTTCCAAATTGTCTTGTTAAGTGTGAACTTGTCAATGTAGAGGCGTGCTCCAATCATTTATGTAAACAATCGATAGAACGAAATGTAAACAAAGGAAACGTTTCGTGGATTGAGAAACTGGCACCTAGCGAAGTACCTGTAGGTATATTGGTCGCTAACTGCATTTAGTCACTTGACTAGTAAGGGGCACTCCATCTTGTGACACTGCCGGTGGAACCCACTTACGATACACGTAAATCATTTGGTTATACTAATACAGTCACGGACAACAATTTTGTAAATTAAAGTCTGTTAGTAAGGTATTTGCTAGTGTTATTTTGTGAAGGCTGTATAGCCGATGAACCAATATAGGTGATCATTGTATTGATCATCGTCAGTATCCTTTCATAGCCCATCGTGAGTTTGTAACAAAAACTAGTATTTTTTTACAACTTTTTTGGAGTTTTGCTTTGTGAAAGCTAAAAAAGAAAAGTAATGATGGCATTTTACGACAGTAAGATAACACTTATTAGGTGAGGCATGAAATGTGTTTATAGAAGGTAGTTATTTTAAGTGTAACTGATAATGACTGCTCATAGACATCAAACGGTATTTATTATCCATACTAATATTATAAATTCGAAAGTACCTAACTCTGTATGCCTGTCTGTACGTTACCTTTTCACGCCTAAACCACTGAACGAATTTCGATAAAATTTGGCAGAGAGATAGATTGCATCCCGGGGAAGGACATAGGATAGTTTTAATCCCGATATTCCCACGGGATCGACACTTATGCGGGTGAATCCGCGGGGCGCTACTAGTGATTTATAAACGAAGCAACAAGTAGCAGCCTGTTGAATGATGCAACCTCTCATATTAAGAATGGCTCGTTATGGTTGCGCAGTTTTCCACACGGCTCCATTTGGTATGATGACATTTATTTGCATCGTCATATGTACAGACAGACTGCCAGCCGCCTACAGACCATTTGTATCACGTCAGTGATTACCAAGCCTGTGAACGAACTCTTAGGTTTGTTATTTTGGCCTCGAATGTACACCCACATTGGAATACCACTCTCGGAAGGTCCCTGTAATCATAGAAGGTTTCACTTTACAAGCCTATTTCGTGCTCCGATAAGGGGGTCGAGGTGGGTCTACTTGAAGTGGTGGTACGGCACACTTTAGAGTAGCATAGGAGTGGCCCAGTGCGTGACTCGCAGCCGTGTATCTTGCGAACTACCTCGGTGTCCATAATTAGTAATTAGGCAGGACAACAGAATGGCTCCGAGGTGAAGGACACTGATTTTACTACCTGTTTAAGGGGCTTACAGGACCTAAACACAAAAAAAACGCAAGTTTTAGAAACTATAAAAGTATAATATGATAGACTACAGTAAACAAAATCAGAAAAATATGTATGCTAGGTAGGTACTGTGTTGAAAACATAATATGTACAACTAATTTGATAAGATAGAAAAAAATCATGAAGATACCTCTAAAAACTTTCTTTTTACAATAAAAACCATACTAATATATATACAAGCACCACCACCAAGCAAGCAAGCAAGCAAGCAAGCTACCAAACAAGCAAGCAAGCAAGCATCACCTTTGTACCAATTTTTCTGTTCATAAATGTGTCTATTATGTGTGTACATAAATGGTAAAATAAATACAATCATTCTGATTGTTTGTCAGATTATTCTACAAGTAACATACTAAAACTATTGTGTTTTAATTTTTTAGTTCAAACAATAGACTTTTTGTAATTTAATAATTGCTTTATATTTTGCAATATAGTAGATTATTAACCAAGGGGATAAAGCAGTGTCTTCTGTCGCGGGTGACGATTTAAATCGCGAGCGTAACGAAGGACTCGAGGTTTACTCCCGAGCGTAGCGAGGGTGTTAAAAACTTAAATTACGAGCGAAGCGAGGGATTTAAGACGAGTCCTGAGCAGGGCCGCGCCGACCCCCGGCAGCGCCTGTGTGCGGAACCTATGAAGCGCCTCTTTTTTAACGAATCTTCATAAAAAACGAATTGAAATTTTTAACGAATATTTTTAATTGTTAATTTTGACGAGTAGTAGAACATTATGTTAAGTATGAAAGAGACAGTAAGTACCTACTGTTTATGTCATGTCCACATGCTGTCCATCGTCTGTGTTCCATAATTATGCAATCGTCAATGAACAGTGAATTATCACTACGCTACTGTAGTGTAGCACTGCCATTGCTGCATGACTTAATACTCGGTACAGACTGCAAAAGAATCCGATATATCGTATGCATTTGTCTTCATTCTTATTTTCATTATTTATCTTGTGAAATTGGTTTGCGACTTACAAATACTTTAAATAGATTATTAATATACGTTTGACATATTTTAGCATTCCAAGTCAAGTCAGAAATAGACAGAAATGGATTGTGTGTGTGTGTGAAGTGATAATAAGAGCAAATCAAGACAATGATTGGTTGTGGAATAAATTTTACCGTGTTTAATAATTTTCTAAATAATGAATTTTATACGACGAAAAAAGAAATGCGCAAAATAGTTAAAATGCGTTTCCAGTTTAATCTCCTTTAGCGCTGAATTTTCAAGAAATGCCACCTTAATACAGTCCTACATTATACAAGGTATCAATATGTAAAGTTTGAAGTTTCTACATCCACTGGTTTAGGCTGTGCGTTGACAGATGAGTCAGTCAGTCATCTTTCTCTTTTATATACAGAGAACAGTTTGATTTCTTTGTTGACTGTACCTTACAACAGCAGCCTAGCTGATTCGGGGAATACCCGCGTAATATAGTTGAGCAGAAGTTGAAATTGGGTAACATTTTGTTACCTCGCTCGCGCTGCAGTATCTTCACATCTCTTTGTCTCTGTCTTGATTGTATAAGTACGAGACTGCTAAGACTGTTGATGTGAGTGTGAGTTTGGGTGTATTTGTAGCTGTCTTATTTTTCGTGGTAGTTGGGCCACGAAAAATAAGGGCCGGTCTACCTATTTATACGTCGATGGCAGTGGCGGCGGCGGCGGCGCCCCTATTGTCTTGGCGCCTGTGTGCGCCGCACACTTCGCACACAGGGGCGGCGCGGCCCTGGTCCTGAGTGTAGCGAGGGTTTTAAGTTCACCCAAGACTAAGACAGCTTTATCACCGAGGAAAATACTCTACTTTTCGTACCATTTGCGAAAAAATTAACACAATAATAATATGATATAAGCATTTATTAAAAAATAAATTAAAATAAACTTAACGTTTATGTATTTGACGAAAACAAAACGCGGCAAATTCCTAAACTAATATTTTTTTGTCGGAAAAGCAAAGGCATCAAGCTCATACGGCCTCGTCGGTTTTCGTAATTTTATTTAATAATCATAACTGCATAATAAATGCGTATTCCTTTTTCAAAAAGATGTATAATGCTTTATATACAAACTCAATGGTGTAAACACAGATGTAGTTCAGTTTAAATTTCGGTAGATAAGTATTCCAAATTTAAATCACATTCTCCCCCTAGAGGAAATTCAGTACAATTTTCTTTCCCTGTTTTTAACAGATTAAAAATGACTATTGTTATGTTCGCTTTTTGTGGCATAGAATGTCACTTTTTTGAGCAAGTGGTACGAAAAATTATATACCAGCGTTTTTTTCTAAGCAGCCCGACAGTGACCGCGCTTTAGATCATGTAAGCCCCTTAATGGGCTTGTTGGCTATTAATTCGTGACGGTACACCGAGTCCATGTTCAATGTTATGTCGAAGCTGTACATTCCGTATCCGTATAAAATGTCTCCACACACGATGTTACCTACTAATTCGTGTTCAGCCTTTTAACATGTTTTGAGTTAGTGCCTTTTCACGCGTCCCGGCAACCGGGTAGCCGGTGCCGACTATCCGGTAACATTGGCAGGCAAACTAAGCCGGTACGTGTGAAAGCTAATGTACAGACGCCAGCACATCAAGCTACTACAATCTGTCAGATTTCTTTAATAGATTTTCAACTTTATCGCTGAAGCATAAGGCTCAAAATTGATTGAGAAAATTTGACAGTTTCGGGTAGCTTGATGTGCTGGCGTCTGTACATGGCTATACACTTCGCAGCCGGGTACCCGGCACCGGCTACCCGGTTGCCGGGACGTGTGAAAAGCGCCTTACAAAGTGATTTTTCTAGTGATCACAAGAAACGCACATATATAAATTGAACTGTCAGATCCCAATAACACACGTACCATTCCATCACGCCTATATTTCCCGAAGAGTTAGGCAGAGGTGATAACGGAACATATTTAATCAATTAAAATGTTCATCTAAATTTTAAAATGGTCAAACGAAGAGGGTCGCAACAGGCTACTTGATCTCACCTTGAGTCGCCTAAGTTCTAAATAACAGACTTATATAGACAAGTGTACCTAGATATTTTGTGCAAATGTGGAGATTGTACAGTCACGAGCATAAGTATGTACACTTGGCTTTATTCAAAGGCAATTTGCTCCTTTATGTTTTAATGAAATTTTATTTTATTACGAACATAGTATTTTCCAACCCATAGGTTTATGTAAAGTGTCGTATTTCAACGTTGCATTCGTCATTTCGCGAAAAAATCGCAATTGAAAGTTGCCAAGTGTTGACATATTAGTGCTCGTGACTGTACATCGACTAATGATCTGTCATTGCTAGAGCATTTGCTAAGAATCATGTCAACAAAGACACATTGCGCCATGTTTGTATAGGATGTTCTCTTTGAACGAAATATAAATATAGCTATACCTAAATAGAGATGCCATTATGATAGAACCTTGAGTTAAATAACTAAGTAGATACCTATATCTACAACTGGTTATTCCGTTTTTCCACCCTAAAAAATCCACCCCATAAGGTGGATACTTAGGTCAGCCGGCGGGATTGTCCGAAAGGGTTACCGCTGGCTCGGAACATAAAGGGCTAAGGAAGGAACACGGGTGGGTTTTAGTCAGTAAGAGTCTGACACTCCCTTCCGCTCCACCCAGAGCGGGAGGGGTCATTTGATGATTTTCCATCCTCAAAAAAAAATCGGTTGTCTGTAAAGTCGGTTTACTGACGATAGTTGAACGTGACAACGTCATAAGAAAATACTGATGGAATAGTTGCATTGCATTTGTTAATATTCGCTTGCACTTCAAGCCGCCATGGAACGCTACAGAGCGAGGCCGCGAGGTAACGCTATATGAGTCATGTTTTTTCGTGAGTGCAACCAGCTTCATCGATTTATTAGACGTTGTCACGTCAAAAATAAAAGGTGGATACTTACGCGGAAACTCGTATTAAATAAAACATAATAATAATAAAATAAACAAATAACTAACTTATAAATAATATATTATAACTCTCTACAAACCCTTATTGTCGTAACATTTAATTGAAAGGAAATTAAGATTATCTGACTGACATATATAGATACCTACACACACAATACCAACTAAGGGATCTTTTCTCTATTGATTTACTTAATTATTCTCATTTTAACTAAATATTACACTTTCAACTCTGCATTCTTACTATACCAGAAGAAGATGGCGGGACAGGCTGGACGCCCCTAGACAGGATTGGTCCACACTAGCTCTAGACAGAAGGGAATGGAAAGGAGAAAACATAGGCATTGGCATAGCTAGGAATTTTATCTAGGGGGGGGCAGTCTTCCAGCTGAACTAACCAGTCATTTAATCAGAGATTTTATATGGGGCTGAAGTGTATGTATGGTCCCTAATAGTGCATAACGTAGTAAGTACACTCCTTTAGAATATAAGTATCATTTTAAGCTAAGTAAGCAGTTTACTTCAATGCGCATTGTAACATAAATTCACTAGAAATATTCATTAAAGTACATTCTATCAAGCTGGTTGTCTGATTCTAACGACCCTTGAACCCCCAACATTTCATGGCGACCCTGCCTTAGGGTCTGCCAAGGGGCAGATTAAGCAAAGTTTTCGTTGAGCAATTTACAAAATGTGTAATTCTAAAGTAGAAAAAGACGAGGTATTCATCAATCAAAACGTGGCTGGTGGAAACAATGACGCAATTCTCAAGGACATCGGAGGGCACATGGAGCGGCTGAGCACGGTCACTATAATCATTCTTGCCGTCGTATCTCTCCTGGTAATATACTTTATCCTGAAGTACTACCGAAGCTGCCATCGCCAATGGATTCAAGAAGAAATCGGACTCAACGCAATTCATCGCATAAGGGCATCCCTACGAGGACGAGTGGAAGGTACACCCGTTAATTAATCAAGCATCAAAATCAGATTCAAGTTAATTCTAAAATAAATCAGTGATATAATCAGACTAACAATTAGTTTTATAACGCAAAAATATAAAGGACATAAAACAGTGCACGAAGACTCAGCGAATATGATACCGCGATGCTAAACCTGCAACGTGTGAAATTCTTGAGTGCCGTTTCGCAAGAATTGTGTTAAAATGAAACTTTTGTTTTTTCCCATTAGGAAATAAGGGACCTAATATCTAGTAATAAGTACATATTTTATTATAGTTATTGAAACGAAGTTAGGAGAGGCAAAAAATATTTTTAGCGAATGTGAGAAAATATTATTATTAATAGAAAAAGGCAAGGATGCGAATTTAGTAACACCGGCATTAGATATTTTTCAGAAAATTAGGATAATATTTGAGGAAATAAATGTTTTATGTTCTATCCCTAAAATAGATTCTAGAAAAATGGAGTTTGACCTAAAAGTGGCGTGTAGTTTGCTTCCAGCAATGGACGGTAGTGAGGGGACTACTAAACGCTTGATAGATTCGATCGAGATGTACGGAGATATGCTGGATGACAAAGGTAAGACACTACTTATTACATTTGTCCTTAAAAGCAGATTATCCGAAAATGCTAAGTTACGCATTACAAGAAATTATAAAACCATTCCAGACTTAATTAAAGATATGAGATGCCATCTAGTGACCCGTAAATCCTTTACAGCTCTACAGACTCGTTTGCAAAATATACAACAGGGTTCAAATAGTATCGAGGAGTATGGCACGGAAATAGAAAAGCTGTTCACTGAACTAACTATATCTCAGTCTGATGGTAACACTACCACGTTCGAAGTTTTAAAACCTTTGAATGAAAAACTTGCCATAAAACGGTTTACAGAAGGACTACGCAGTTCAAAATTGGGCACCATCGTCTCCGCCAGGAACTATAGCAGCCTGAAAGATGCAATACAAGCTGCCAAAGATGAAGATACAACATGCCAGTCATCAGCAGGTAATGTCTTGCATGCATTTAGATATGGACGAGGTTTTAATAATTCGCGACGACAAGGTCATCGTCATTTCAATAATAGTCGTGGTCAATATATAAATAGTTACAATCGTGGTCACTATGGAAATTACAATAATCAGAGACAAACATGGCGTGGTAATTACAGAGGTAATAATGGAAATAGGTATAACAATCGTATACCAATTAACAATAACAGAGGTCAATCAAATATTAGGGGTTCAAGATATTTTAGAAATAAAAACCGAGATGTTTGTCTAGCGGAACAAAAAGATGGCAATAAACCAAGCACAAGCGACAATATAGATAAAAAAGAATCAGAAAACCAGTTTTTTCGTTCTTAAACATTGCGTTTTATCAAATTTAAGTAATGCGAAATATGTAGCTTTTTTCGTTAATAACATTAAATATTATTGGCTCGTTGACACAGGCGCTTCTCTATCAATAATAAAAAGTGAAGCATTACCAAGGAATGTTCATGTGAGAAAAGATGAAACACTGATAAATGGAATCGGTGGACAAAAGCGTTCTCAAGGCTTAGTGGATTTAAATTTAAAATATAATAATGAAACATTTCAGCATTCGTTTATAATTTTTGAGTCGTTACCATTAAAAGCAGACGGAATAATAGGTTTAGATTTTTTGAACAAGTATCAAGCAAACATTAACTTAAGTAGGTACTAATATTTTAACATTGCATTTTAATGGCAAAGAATATTATTTTAATCTAGTAGATGAACGTACTAGGAGAAGTAACAACCTGATTGTACCAGCTCGTTCTGAGTCAATTCATTTCATACACGTAGATGAAAATAAAAATGATGATGTTATTGTCTGTGGACGTGAGTTAGCGAAGGATGTGTATCTAGCAAATACGATAGCCACAGTAAAAAACAACAGGATTCCTATAAAGATACTAAACGTTACAGAGAACGAGATACATTTACCAAATTTTACACCGAGTTTGCAAACCATGAGCGATTATAATATTTGTCAATTCAATAATACTACTAAAGACGTTTCTAGGGTTCAAACACTACTATCAGAACTTAAATTAGATTATTTAAATGAAGAAGAGAGAAGGTCCATTGAAGCGATTTGCGCAAAATATTCAGATATTTTTTACATAGATGGAGATAAATTAACCACTACAAATATTTATGAGCAATCCATTACAGTAAAACAAAATTCAACTCCAGTATATGTCAAGCCATACAGGTTACCTCAAGCGTTAAAACCAGAAATAGCTAAACAGATTGATAAAATGATAAACGATGATATCATTGAAAAATCCAACAGTGAATGGTCAAGTCCTATCCTATTAGTACCGAAAAAGAGTAAAGAAGGAACTGATAAGAAGTGGCGATTAGTAGTAGACTACAGAAAATTAAATGAGACGGTTTGTGACGATAAGTTCCCTTTACCTAACATCAATGAAATTTTAGATTCTCTTTCTGGAGCTGTATATTTCACTCACCTAGACCTTCAACAAGGTTACTATCAAGTGACTTTAGAGCCAAATAGCCGAAAATTAACTGCTTTTACTACCAATACAGGTCAGTATCAAATGAAACGCTTACCAATGGGTCTCAAGATAAGTCCGAGCGCATTTAGTCGCATGATGTCTGTAGCAATGTCTGGTTTGACTTACGATAAATGTTTAGTATATCAGGATGATCTTATTGTATTTGGTAGAAATTTGCAAATTCATAATCAAAACTTAATAAACATAATGGAAAGACTACGAAAAGTCAATTTAAAATTAAATCCTCAAAAATGCGAATTTCTTAAGAAAGAAATACTGTATCTAGGTCATGTCGTTTCAGAGAAAGGTGTTTTACCAGATCCCGAAAAGACAAAAGTATTGATAAATTACCCTACACCCAAAACAGCAGATGAAGTTAAACGTTTCGTAGCCTTTTGCAACTACTACCGTAAATTTATAAAAGGTTTTTCAGACATAGCTATGCCATTAAATAAATTATGTAGAAAAAATGAACCTTTTATTTGGACAGATACTTGTAAATATGCCTTTGAGTATCTAAAAGAAGCATTAATTTCGTCACCTATATTGCAATATCCTGATTTTACAGAAAATAATGAATTTATATTACAAACAGATGCATCAGACACTGCAGTTGGTGCTGTGCTGTGCAATAAAGATCTCAGACCGATAGCGTATGCAAGTAGACCTTTGAATAAAGCGGAAAAGAATTACCCTACAATACAGAAAGAACTTCTAGCAATAGTTTGGTCTGTAAAATATTTTAGACCGTACTTATATGGTAGAGAATTCACAATAATGACTGATCACAAACCTTTAGTTTATCTTTTTGGCATGAGAGATCCTTCGAGTAGACTTCTTAAATTCCGTTTAACTTTGGAAGAATATAAGTTTAAAATAATTTATGTACGAGGAAAAGAAAATGTTGTTGCAGATGCTTTGTCTAGAATATGTGTAACATCAGACGAACTAAAAGATATTCAAGCACAAGTGGTTGCTGTGATGACTAGGGCACAAAAGCGAAAGATTGATGAGGAGTTAAATAAAAATAAGAATGAAGTAGAGAAGGCGGATCTTAATAAATCTCCTGACTATTGGTCTGGCCAACCAAGGGTTGTGGATATATTAAGAAAACCGAGCGACTCAGTCGAAATGAGTTTTATTGAAGGAACCGAATTAAATAAATTGAGAAATGATGGTATGATAACTAATGTTAGTGAATGTTTTATATTTATTGAAAAAACAAAGATTATTTACATCAATCTTGATTTCAAGGCACATTTTACGCGAGCCGAATTTGTGCAGAGATTAAGTTTGTTTTGTAAAAAGTTAGATATTGAAGAAGTATGCATGATTAAAAATAAAGATAATATAGATTTTATAAAGAACGTTTGTGATGAGATATCAAAGTTAGAAAATTGGTCCGGACCACGGATATGTATTTTAAGAGGAGTAAAAAGAATAACTGATGACAAAGAAAAAATTATAATAATAAATGACTTTCATTTACTGCCATCCAGTGGTCATGCTGGAGTGCGCAGAATGGTAAATACTATAAAGAAGAGATATTATTGGCCGAGTATAGAAAAAGACGTACAAACATTTGTAAAAAAGTGTACTAAGTGTCAGAAGTCAAAGTATACCCGTTACATAAAAGAACCTATGGTAATTACCACTACAGCGTCCTCTGCTTTTCAAAAAATATACTTAGATGTAGTCGGTCCTTTGGATAGAGACCAAGAGGGAAACTGTTATATATTGACCATTCAGTGTGAATTATCTAAATTTGTTCAAGCAATTCCCTTAAAAAATAAAGAAACTGTGTCCATAGCTAACGCAGTCGTAAGACATTTTATTTTAATATTTGGAATTCCTGAAATAATAGCAACAGACAGAGGAACTGAGTTTATCTCCGCAACTATGGAACAGGTATGTAAACTACTTGATATCGAAAAAATATCCTCAACTGCCTACCATCACCAATCTATAGGAGCACTTGAAAATACTCACAAAGCGTTGGGTGCATTTTTACGTATCCAGTGTGAAAACCATACAGATACATGGAGCTATTGGCTACCGTATTGGTGTTTTAGTTTCAACAATACAGTTCATTCCGAAACAAATTATACGCCTTACGAACTTGTTTTTGGTAAACTTTGTCGAATTCCGAGTAGAATTTCTGAATCAGTGGAACCATTGTATAATAGTGATAATTATCCATTGCAGTTGAAATATCGTTTACAGTTAGCCCATGCCGACGCAAAAAATAATTTACTGTGTAATAAATACAAACGCAAGGAATTGTACGATAAGTCAATGAATCCGATTATATATCAGGAAAATGACCTAATTTTGATAAAAAATGAAACAGGACGTAAACTAGATGCTATTTTTGAAGGTCCTTTTAGAGTTAAAGAAGATTTAGGTTGTAATGTTAGGATATATAAAAATAATAAGATAGAACTAGTTCATAAAAATAGGACAAGACCGTATTTTCAATAATAATTGGGTTGTATTGCTTAAGTAATAGTATAAATAAGATTATTGTTAATTTAGATCTTTAGTAACATTGCAATGTTAGACGTAACTAATATCATTTTATAGTTTGTTGGGTAGACAAGTATATTAACTTTAAACTTTACTATAAACATTAATATAGAGTTATTTTGGAAATGTGAAAAAAAAATCACATGTATTTGATTTTTTTTTTTCCCTCGCCCAAGGAGGTGAAGTGTATGTATGGTCCCTAATAGTGCATAACGTAGTAAGTACACTCCTTTAGAATATAAGTATCATTTTAAGCTAAGTAAGCAGTTTACTTCAATGCGCATTGTAACATAAATTCACTAGAAATATTCATTAAAGTACATTCTATCAAGCTGGTTGTCTGATTCTAACGACCCTTGAACCCCCAACATTTCAGGGCCTAGTAATAAATGATCCCATGTTCATCATGTTTTTTTTTAGAATTCCTTACGTATTTGATACAAATTTAAATTTTATACCTCCACGCGTTCTTGAGAAAACGGGTCTTGACTAACAGACAGACTGCATGACGAACAACAAAGTGATCCTATAAGGAGAAGCTAGTACCTAACTCTTAGCATTAGTAACTCTTCCAATACTGCCTATCGATTTTTCTAGGGTGGACAAATAAGATTCAAGAGTGGGGCATTGCACCCCCTTGCTATGCCCTTGAACTGCCCATGAACGTTAAATAATAACTTTTTTATAATTTCATATTCAACAAAATTGGTTATGCGGGGGGCATTGTTCTTAAGTCAAGATTATTTTATAAACTTGTAAAAATAAAATAAATAAATGATAATAAATGAACTGCGGAAATTTCAAATAAAGAAACTGCCTACCATCATGGGGTATTGACAACAACCCAATCCCACAACATGACATAGGTACATCTTCCACTTAACGAATGAGGAAGCTGTTTTGCGGAGAGCTAAATCGACAACCAGGACCACCATACGAGGCGCACCTATTAGCGATTTCTAATGCACTGCACCTCCACTTAGATATTATCTTATCGGAAACTAAACATCAATTGGCATAATTCGGCGAGCGTAGCATCGTACTACGCTGTACTACGAGACTACAAGTGACTACGACAGCTTATCGACACCGTGAAGCGAAACTACGAAGTAACAGACTGTTGAGTGTTGTCAGTTAGAGGCGCGGCAGATGTCGAGCGGCAAAGACGTGAGGCGCGAACCGGCGCGCCGGTACTCGCCGCCCGCGCCTTATCGTTATCACCTTATCAACCCTTATCAGTTACTCATCGCGAATCCGATCGCACGCCGCCATTCGATACACACGCGCCAACAGTTCGATCCAGATGTGATTTGTTTCTGATCATTTGATCATGTACGGGATTTCAGTGTTTGTTTTTTCATGTTTATTGTTCGTGAAAATCGAGCATGGAGACTGTCAAGGTGAGTTCTTCATACATTTTCCATGGTTTTCTCGATGATAATGAAGACCATTGTAGTTACTGTATCTACATAGATATATTATTTGCTCATTGGGTACGGATATGAATAACACTCAAACCCAAGGTTACCTAAAGTGACTTAGGTCCTGTAATTCATAAAACTGTTAATGTTTCAGTAAACTATTAGTTCTTACAATGTTTACTATGTGATTAACAGACCGTATGAAGGCGGTGATAAGAAATTCTTTAAACACACTTGAATGGAAATGGATAAGATTTAGGTACCTAAATGTTTCTGTGTCAGTTTTCAGGATTAAGATAAATTGGATTGCAATCAGACAGGAATTTAAACACTGTACCTTTGTAGGTTGGCTGATTCATGTCTATGATTTTAGTCACTAAGATCATAGACATGACATCAGTGACATCAGACTTAGTGAAGGTAAGCAGAGGTAAAGGTCTCTGCTGTGTTCGCATGGTGTTCGCCCACATTATGAAGTCACAAGGGGGCGTGCCGCATTGACTTAGTATTATAATAATTGCTACAACATAACTAAGGAAAATTAGAAACATACTCGATGTTGAATCAAACAGTGTTAAGAAGAAAATATTGCTATTTTTTTACTGTTGTGTTAAGTTGCCTTAAGCTACTTTTACCTTATAAATACATGAAAAACTTTAAAGAAAAAGTAGATATAGAGAATTAAATAATTTTATACAGATGTTACTGCAACGCATGAATGATCCTGAAATTCGACTTTTTCAGCTCTTTCAATAAACAGAAGCAAAAACTTGAAATCAACACTTATAAATGATGTCATATCCTTGAACATTGACAGCATATTTGTACCTAACGATGACTTACTTTCTAAAACAACCTACTCAGTAGTCACAAAAACTGAAGTTTTATATTTCAGGATGAAAAATAAACAACGTCAAACATTATTTTAACACTAATCATGAAAGGATATTTTATTATTATCTACAAACAGGACGGAAGTCTAAAACTATTCATTATTAAATGTTATTATGGCAGAGCTGAGCGAGATTAAAACCAAATAAAAACTTATTCGTTATCTCAACACGGACATCAGTGTAACTTCAAACGAAGAGATTTATTTTATGCTCATACGGTAACTAAAATAGCCGAAACAGACGCTAGGCAGGAACACACCTGTTACGGACATTCGTTTTCGAAAATAGAAAATCGGAATAGGATTGACAGTTTTATTTCGAGTTGCACGCCGGGAATGCGTTTTCCGAGTTCACAACCTGTTTGGTTACAACACTAGCTACTATGTTCGCTGTTCAGCTGAAATAACATTGTGTTATTCTGTACTTAATATGCTCGTATTTAGTTTAACTGAAAACGTTAAAACTGGGTGCAAATTAGCGATAGGTACCTACTGTTTTGGTATTAAATTAGAACAAAACTTTGTGCCAGGAAGTCTAACCTACTTTCTACCTACTCTCCCAAAATATTTTTGGAACCGATTATCTACTTAAGGAGTTATAAGTTAATTAATTTGACATTTAGGGTCAATTCATGCTAACGCAGAGTTGAAGCGCATTGAAGCGTTAATCTGAAACTTAACATAGCAAATTCACCTTTATCTCCACAACGTAATGCTTATTATTTGAGAAAGTAAGAATTTATTATTTGAGTAAGAACTTATTATTTGAGAAAATCAGTTTTTTTTTTGTTTTATCGTGTTTAAATTACGATACTTACCTATCACTTCTGTGATGTTAACCCAAGAAAACAATTTTTTAAAGTGATATTTCATGTAACTTCGTTGACCCAAACAAAAATCGTTAAATCTTTTTTTTTATAGTAAATCTTTTTTTTTCGTCATCATGTTGTGATATCCATACCCATAACCTCTGCGGAGTTTCGCAAACTTATTTGATTTCACCCTGTGTAGTGCTGAGACAGTGGCAGCAGTGGTGAGATCACCGTTAAGTCTGTGGGTGAGATTATCGACATGTGGGAAGTGGACTCCGTGACCATTACCAATAATAGTAGTAACGGCCAATGGACTAATTGCCAATGCCTCGACTATGACCCGAAGTGGCTCCTGTTACGCAATTATCAGTTTTAATTGATGAGAAAACGAACTCAGAATTCCCTGTTTCCGGAGCCCTGACCGCGGGTAGGTAGGTAGGTAGGACCATATAACCGATGTTTTAGTTAGTATAACATCTGCCAAACTGCAAAACAATTTGTTGGCAGTAGGTTCTCACGACTGCGTATGAGGATACAGGGTAGTTATGTACCTACCCACACAACCATAGATTTTATAACCACAGCTTCTACACCCAGCGGCATCAGCTAACAGATATCATGAGACTACCCCATAGTACCAGTACACAGTGTATGTCGGTGGGCACATAAGTAGGTACTTACCCTATGTAGCTAACGCATAATAACGACTTAACCACCACGGAAGGGCACATAGGAAATACAAAATATATATATATTTTTTATAATTTTTAACGATAAGTAGTATATTTTATTTATCACTTATTATCTTCATCGCGACTAAAACTTCCTACAAAATGATATCTGTATCAAATAGCAGATACTGTCAAAAATAATTGAATGAAATAATTAATTCAATCCCACACCAAAAATAAATAAAGCAAATAAAAAAATTACAAAAAAAAACCACCACGGAAGTCATATAAAAGATTGAGCAAGAAGCAATACTGGACGATATGAAAAAGGAACTTGTAAAAACCAAAGTTTGATAGGCTATTAAAAATTTATGATGCACTCTCTCGCCACTTACAAATTGTGCCAGATCAACAGTAGTATTTCAAAGATTTACATAAAGGCTCCATGCCAGATAGACGCACTAGGTCTTATGCATGCGCTGGCGGTCGTATCCCAAATTTGCATTTAGAATGCACTTTCTAAGACCATGAGTAAGTCTACTATTTAAATTTAATATTTTTCGAGCTGCGATAATTATAATTGCTTGCCCGCTATGTGCGCTTGCTTGTATTTATGCTTGGCCACTAAGATATGCCTGGATATTCCGTGTATAAGAGGACAGCCTCATTGATCTGAATCTGATTGACAGATAGGCATCATCTCTAACGTCACGCAAATCCTTTAACGCGCAAGCAGAGTTATCCGCGCGATTAACATAGGTAAAAATCCGACAACAACCATTAGACTGTAAAGTCTGTAACTCACCAAACACAAGCACCCATCTGGTCGGAGGATTCCCCCTTTTCGATGGAGGATGAGAAATTTTCCACCTTGTTCCTCATACCTCTATAAGATCATCGCTGTGCTTTGGTTCTGCAGCTTTGTATAAGGTGCACCTTATACAAAGCTGCATGTTTAATACGCTGCAGCCGCTGCAGTCTAGCTGGCCAGTGCGTCTGTTTATTTCCTAGGTCTTAAAATAAGGATGACGTTATTTGATAACATAAGGATGCTTTGACATTGGAATATTTCAACATATTATTAAATTGTACTTGATTTTTATGATTTGTTACCTACTTAATAATTACTTATTAAATGTGTTTCCTTATAATAAAATACAATGGAAAACAACATTAATAATATTGTAGTAGTCTTAGAACCTACTTAACTTACTTCTTGTAAGTCAGTAGGACATTAGGGGGACACTTTAACATAATTAAAGCACTACAGATTACTAATGAGAATTTTCTCGTTTTGTGATTAGTGTACCCGGTCATTGGTCCAGTTTTTCCGTGTATCGACCCAAGCTTAGGGTGAATTATCAAACATTCGTTCCCGTCCATAATAAGTTAGTTGAATTTCTTGGGGTGGATGAATATCTGGAGAGGTCCATGTCTGGCATTAGACCTTCACGAGGTTGTACATTGTAACTTAAACTTGCAAATAAACCTATCTTTTCATTCTAACATTACCTCACATCAAAAATACCAGACTCACATAACCACGATCAATCAAACAAAAAGTTAACAGTAAAAGTAAACTGTAATCAACAAAATTGATTACACATTGTCGCCGAGTCCGGTTATAGTATGTCATATACGTATCTATTTCGGATAGTATCGGTTTGTTAACTCGACGAGCACGTGCTGGCATTTGTGCCATATTTGGGAGATTATCTCCGCTCAAGTTAGGAGGGCGATAGCAGAAGGTTTGGCGGAGCAGTGCCCTATTTTAAAGGCAAAAAGAAAAAAAAAAAGGAAAAAAAAAAAAAGTCTGACTTTTTTTTTATAGGTAAAAAGAAAAGTCAGTTAGAAAGGTTTGTAGTAGGACTAACTGCGGAAACTTCAGCCCGATACACCAGTATCGGTGTTCTACTATCGACTTCTGTCGTCACTCATCGAAGGTTCTTATAATGCACCCAACACAGAATGTTGGTTGCGCCTCCATGGGTTTTCTGAATTACTATAATATCGTCGATCGTCATCGTCTTTAACTTAGGGGTGCATGCAGAATTAGGACGCAAACTCTAATTCTAGTATCATACTCTCGAATATTGGCGCAGCATTGATTGACAAATTTCAATATAAAACAGAAGAACTAGCAGGGGATCGAGGAGAGGGGGGGGGAGTGGAGGGGAGTTCAGGTGATCCGGAATAACTCATTAATGTAGATGTAAGAAGTGAATCTTCTATATCTTTTGCCTTGTGGCGCCCCTTTTCGGGTGTAATCTGCTCTACGCCCACATAAATTATGTCAACGCCTAGCGCGCTTCTAATACCACCTATTTTGGTGGTCTATTTTAACTTGTTCGTCGCTCTATTCCGTGTGTCAAGTGCTTCTTCCCTTTTTTGTTTGTCTTGGATTGGATTGGAATGAATTGGATGTTTGTATTTTTATTTTTGGAACGTAGTTTAACGATTTCGAAATGCACCTATTTTAACATCATCATTTTGAAGAAGTTAGCGGAATGAAACTTTCGTTTTGTTTAATCAGATTACCAAAAATTACCTTGTTACTGAATGTATATATCAAAATTATCAACCTATATTATGTGCATTGCTTAGGTACACAGAGGAAAGAGTACTTAAATAGAGGAAACATTGGCTTTTCCCAAAATAGCTTTTCTTAAGATAAGACAAAAACTTAAAAGTAGGTATCTATTATTTTCCTCGGGTTGAATGAATAGCTACATAGTTCAGTTATTGCAACAATAACATAGTTATATTACTTTTTAGGGTTCCGTACCCAAAGGGTAAAAACGGGACCCTATTACTAAGACTCCACTGTCCATATGTCTGTCTGTCACCAGGCTGTATCTCATGAACCATGATAGCTAGACAGTTGAAACTTTCACAGATGATGTATTCCTATTGCCGCTGTAACGACAAATAATAAAAATAAAATAAAGTTAAAATTTAAAGGGGTAGGTATAAAAGAATCGTTTTTTACGGCGTTTTATGCCTTGTGGTACGGAACCCTTCTTGTGCGAGTCCCACTCGCACTTGGCCGGGTTTTATTAATAGGTATAAATATGACGTAGGTACCTACCTATTCGTATAATAGCTGATAGGTTTACGCCCATCAGTTACGTAATTATACTTGTATTCGCTGGAAACATGATAATAATATAATTAGGTACAGGTACCATGATCTAACAGGTAATCCGGGTAATCTCATGCTCACGAATTCACGATAGAAATCTAGCTAGACATACCCAGCTAGTCTTTACCGTGAATGAGAACAAAGAATAGGCCTCTGAAGTATATGAGCAGCAGGATGTGTATGTATTCAGTTGGTAAGATTTAAATAAACCAAAAAATAGCATACCTTCGTGTAAAAGATAGGTACTACGGCGATGACCAATAAGTAGGTAGATAGGTACTTACGTTCATGACGTAGCTACCTTTCATGCTAAGTTTTCAGCAGGGAAAATAATTTTGCCCAAGACCTACCTACCATATTTTTATAATTTCTCAAAATAAATAGTAGGTTAATAGAATACTTAGTAAATAAATAAAAAACATGAAATTAAATAATACAAGTATTTATTTGAATAAATAATAGGACCTTCTTAGATCCCATTGCACTAAGTACCTACTGGCCGCAAAAAAAGAAATAAAAAAGCTTTTTGCCAATTGAAAAAAAAATATGGCAAACGGCGGGAAATTACTTTTTTCTATTCAACATGAGTAAATAAAAGGAACTTCCCGACTTACAGAGGGCCAATTCTACTAATTTAAAACGTTCAAAATCTAGTCGCAGTCTCATCTCGGCGACAATCAAATGTCAAAAACTTGTCAAAATGTAGGGAAATTAGAGGTATTTTTTGACAGATTGAGACTGAGATCAGACTGTGAACGTTGTTAAAATTAGTAGAATTGCCCCTCTGATCTTTTTTCTCAATATTATGTTTTTTTTTATTCGTTAGTACAACACAATATGCAGAACAAGCTGGTTTGCATCGAGCACGATGAGTGTGGCGCATGCCTGTCTGCCGCGTCGCACTGCCGCTGGTGTGCTGACATCAACTACAACTCTGGAGCCCCGCGCTGCAATGATGACGACAGGTGAGAAAGAAAGAAATGTATTTATCAGTTCAAAAAAAAACAGAAAGAAAGAAAGAAAGAAAAAAATCTTTTACTGCGGCAAACATGACGCAGAGAAAGCAGCAGCTGCATTCTTTACTCAGCATGTTGCGTAAAGTTCAGCAAGATACCTAATACCAGAAGTAAGAATCCCAGAATTAAGGTGTAAAGTCGACTTCAAGAGAGAGGTTCACTCCAAATCAAAACCCAAAGGATGGATCTTTCTTCTTTCCCTAATTTTGATTATTGTTTGTACTGGAAAAAAAAATACAGAGAAAAAAAATTGTGGTGAAAATAAATAAGCAAATTAATTTATCGAACTTTTAGTACTGAAGCGAGCTTGGAGTGAACTGTCATTTCACGTGATGCTAGGAATTGACACTATTAGATAATCACTTCACGTAAGTTTTCACGGAGAGATTCTTAGACAGAATAGTTCGACTGCACCTTGCGTGAACGCGTGAATACGTCTCGTGACATTTAATATGAATTATTTGTAAAACCGGCTGTAGGTTTCCGTCATAAGTTCATAACATAGGGCTTAGGTCACGCTAGTAGGCAAATAACATTAATAATAATAAATATTAACGAACAGATAATTAATAACACTTTCACGGAAAAGCATAATTTATTTATGATGTTGCAATGTTCTACAATCGCCCGAGTAAATTTTCTAGCAGAGGCTATTAATTAACTTAGTTGTTAGGTAATAACCTTTTTGTAGAACAAATTATATGCCCTTGTAGCGGTCTACACCCTTAGATCACATAATTAATAAAACCATAACCATTTGTATTGTAAAAACACGAAAACATTCCTTTGCAGTAAACACCACATAATTTGTTATTTCTCCGTTTGACACATGACAGTTTGCAATTACGTTCCATAGCTAATTACCATAAACACAAACATGGAACGCATTATTCTATGACTAATCATATTAATAAAAACATCACACAATACATGTAGTTATTTTTATTAGTTTTTCATCACACACATTTATTATATGGTATAAATAAACAATACTAACAATTATTTACACTATACAAAATATCATCAATAAAAACAATGTTGTAAATACGTGTGAGGTTTCGTGAGCGTTCGATAAACGGAGCGACACAATCATGACCGGCATATTTAGTAGCAATTCAAAAAACCCGAGTCATCTAGTGCGCTGTAGAGAGTCCCTTGAACCGTACACCAAACCTCGCTCGCAAACCTAGTTTTTCCGCTGAAACCTAGTTTCTATAATTGTTACTCGTTTTGTCCGTATTGTGTCGTATCAAATTAAACAGTGTTTTGTCCAATAATTAAATTTATTTGTAATAATACATATTTAAGAAGAGACGTGGTAATTTAAATATAAAACAGCTTATCGCTACCGCGTGTAAATTATTTTACCCCGTCTACACTTCACTGGTGACCCCGAGAACGAGCACTGAAGCCTTCAGGAGCCAAGATGTCGACCGGAGCAGCTCACGGAACGGGTGCAGAACGAGCGTTGGCAGAGAGCCAGGACGTCTGCCGTGTCAGCGTCAAATTGCCGCCATTTTGGCCAGAAGAGCCGGCACTTTGGTTTGCCCAGGTAGAAGGTCAGTTCACCATCGCGGGCATTACTGCCGACTCCACCAAATTTTATACCGTCATCGCGCAGCTCGACCACCGATTTATGGTCGAGGCACGGGACATTATAGAAAATCCCCCGGCGCAGGATAAGTATAACAAGCTCAAAGCTGAGCTGACACGGCGACTCTCCGACTCGCACGAGAAGAGGGTGCAGCAGATTCTCAACCGCGAGGAGCTAGGCGACCGCAAGCCGTCGCAATTTTTACGGCACCTGCAGACGTTGGCCGGACCACATGTGCCTGAGTCATTCTTGGCCACGTTGTGGGCGAGTAGGTTGCCCACAAATATACAGACAGTTATTGCATCGCAACCTAATCTCGCCCTTCAGTCTGTCGCAGATTTAGCCGACCGCGTGCACGAGATCGCGCCGACCCCAGCACCGGCACTCGCAGCAGCCTCCGCCGTAGCAGCAGTGGCGAGCGCGAGCACCAGCAGCAGCGAGATCAGCGAGCTGAAACAGTGCATCGCTGCATTAACACTCCAGGTGGCGGCACTACAGAAAGGGCAGGTACACCATGGCTCGCGTAGCCATCATAGGCACCGCCGTGGTGGCAGAGGACCGTCCTCAGGCCACCGCCGTAGTCGCTCGCGTTCCAGAAGCACGTGGAACGATGCCCACTGCTACTACCATAATAGGTTCGGTGACAAGGCCACGCGGTGCACCACGCCGTGTACGTATGCGGGAAATGCCGCCGGCAGCCAGAAATAGCGGCGAATGGCTGCCCCAACCAACCACGCCGCCTATTCGTGACTGACCGGACCACTAAAACCACGTTTCTTGTGGACACAGGATCCGACCTGTGCGTGTACCCACGTACTTCACTCCAGCAGCGGCGCAGTAAAACCGGGTACCAACTCTTCGCGGCCAACGGAACCGCCATCGACACATACGGCTGGGTCGAGCTCCATCTGAACTTAGGGCTCCGCCGCGTGTATACATGGAAGTTCGTGGTCGCGGACGTAACTAAGCCCATAATAGGTGCCGACTTACTGGCACACTATAATTTATTAATAGATTTAAAAAATTACCGGCTCATCGATGGGCTGACCCAGCTGTCGTCTACGGCGTCATCTGCGGCCGGCTCAACATCGGACATCGCCTCCGTCAAGTCGATCGGTGGTACCACGGCGTACCACAAGGTCCTGCGACAGTACCCGGAGATCACGCGGCCAGCTGGAACACAAGGTCAGGTCAGTCACAACACAGTCCACCATATACGGACAACGCCTGGCCCACCTGTCTTCAGCCGACCACGCCGCCTTGCCCCGGACAAGCTCAAAGTCGCCCAGAAGGAGTTTGAGGCAATGATGGCCAACGGAACGGCAAGACCATCAGAGAGTTCGTGGTCATCACCACTCCACCTCGCTCCTAAGAAGGACAGCAGCTGGCGACCATGTGGGGACTACAGGGCACTGAATGCCCGTACTATCCCGGACCGGTATCCCATCCCTCACATCCAGGACTTCACACATCAGCTGGCTGGCAGCACTATTTTCAGTAAAATCGATTTAATTAAGGCATATAATCAGATTCCTGTCCAGCCAGCTGATATAGACAAGACTGCCATCACCACACCGTTCGGACTCTATGAATTTCCGTTCATGACGTTCGGTCTGAGGAACGCAGCGCAGACTTTTCAGCGGTTCATGGACGAAGTGCTGCGTGGGCTGCCGTTCTGCTACTGTTACTTGGATGATGTGCTCTTATTTTCACAGACGGCAGCCCAGCATACCGAACACATGCACCAGCTGTTCAAGCGGCTGTCCTCGTACGGGATACTCATCAACACAGCCAAGTGTGAGTTTGGTCGTGACACTATTACCTTTTTAGGTCACGAGGTGTGTGCAGAAGGTGTTCGTCCCTTACCGGAGAAGGTACAGGCGATCCAGGATTATCCAGCTCCCAAGACCGTCAAGGAGATGCGTCGCTTCCTGGGTATGTTCAACTTTTATCGTCGCTTTGTCCCTGACGCAGCTCGCTTGCAGTCGCCGCTCAACGTCGTCCTCACTGGCCCCAAAACGAAAGGAACACAGGCTATAGTGATGACACCAGAAATGCAAACAGCTTTTAATGCGTGCAAGAAAGGCTTAGCTTCAGCTGCTTTACTAGTCCACCCGGACACCTCTGCTGATCTAGCTATTTTTACAGATGCGTCCGACGTCTCCATAGGCGCAGTGCTGCAGCAGAAGGCGGGGGACACCTGGACCCCACTGGCATTCTTCTCACGACGCTTGTCCACATCGCAGAAGAAATACAGCCCGTATGACAGGGAGCTCTTAGCCATCCACGACGCAGTCAGGTACTTCCGACACATGGTCGAGGGTAGGCACTTCACCATCTTCACGGACCACAAACCCCTGTCATACGCGTATGCGCGCTGCCGTGAGAACTGCTCACCCAGACAGTACAGATACTTGGATTTTATAGCGCAATTCACCACGGACATTAAATTCATTGCAGGAAAGGACAACGTCGTGGCAGATGCCTTGTCACGCGTGGAAGCATTAACAGTTCCAAAATTGGACTACGCAGCCCTTGCACATACCCAGGAAAGCGACCCTGAACTGCAAGGACTCCTAAAGTGCAACAGCACATCACTTAAGCTCAAGAGAGTACAGCTTCCGGAATCAAACATAGAGCTTTACTGCGACACCTCCACTAATGACATACGCCCTTATGTTACAGAGCCATACAGAAGGAGTGTGTTCCAGAAGCTTCATCAGCTGAGCCACCCCGGTAGACAGGCCACGGTCAAATTAATTTCTTCCCGATTTGTTTGGCCTGGTCTGAAGAAGGACTGCCGGGCATGGACCAGAGAGTGTATAGAGTGCCAGAAGAACAAGATCTCGCGGCACACTTCCTCTCCCACCTCTCCCTTCCCTATTCCTTCCCAGCGCTTCTCGCATGTCCACATGGACATTGTGGGCCCACTAATGCACTCAAATAATTACAGGTATGTTCTCACCGTCATCGATCGCTTTACCCGCTGGCCTGAGGCATACCCCATTGCCGACATCACCGCTGAGACCTGCGCCCGCACCTTCATCGCCGGCTGGGTGTCTCGCTTCGGCTGCCCACAGCGCATCACCACCGACCGGGGCGCGCAGTTCGAGAGCAAACTCTTCCACGCTCTCACTGCGACCCTCGGCAGCCAGCATCGGCCAACCACGGCGTACCACCCAGCCTGCAATGGCATGGTCGAACGCCTCCACCGCCAGCTCAAGGCGGCCATCCGATGTCACACCGACACCAACTGGTCCGACGTTCTGCCTCTAGTGCTGCTCGGCATCCGCAGCGCCTGGAAGGAGGACATCAATGCATCAGCTGCGGAGTTAGTCTACGGTGAACCGCTACGTTTACCGGGTCAATTCATCTCACCAACAGGGTCCGGCACTGTAGACTACGCCGACTTCGCAGCACGTCTTCGACAGCAGATGGCCAACTTGTCGCCAACACCGGCGAGCCGTCACGGCCAGAAGGCATTCTACGTGCCCCGCAGCTTGGCAACGGCGACTCATGTCTTCCTGCGACATGACGCCGTGCGCCGACCACTCGACCCGCCATACACCGGGCCGTTCAAAGTGCTGCAGAAGGGCGAGAAAACATACAAGATTGAGGTGAGGGGAAAGGAGACAACCGTGACTGTTGATAGGTTGAAGCCCGCTTACCTCAACAATGAAGAAGACGTCGCCCCAAACAGCCAACCTCAGAGTTCGACGAACGGCGCCAAAACGTCATTGCCACAAGCCGGTGACATTAAGAAAACCCGTTCCGGTCGAACTGTCCGCTTCCCGGACTACTATCGCCCGTAGCAACGGCTACGGTCTCAGAGGGGGAGTAGTGTAGCGGTCTACACCCTTAGATCACATAATTAATAAAACCATAACCATTTGTATTGTAAAAACACGAAAACATTCCTTTGCAGTAAACACCACATAATTTGTTATTTCTCCGTTTGACACATGACAGTTTGCAATTACGTTCCATAGCTAATTACCATAAACACAAACATGGAACGCATTATTCTATGACTAATCATATTAATAAAAACATCACACAATACATGTAGTTATTTTTATTAGTTTTTCATCACACACATTTATTATATGGTATAAATAAACAATACTAACAATTATTTACACTATACAAAATATCATCAATAAAAACAATGTTGTAAATACGTGTGAGGTTTCGTGAGCGTTCGATAAACGGAGCGACACAATCATGACCGGCATATTTAGTAGCAATTCAAAAAACCCGAGTCATCTAGTGCGCTGTAGAGAGTCCCTTGAACCGTACACCAAACCTCGCTCGCAAACCTAGTTTTTCCGCTGAAACCTAGTTTCTATAATTGTTACTCGTTTTGTCCGTATTGTGTCGTATCAAATTAAACAGTGTTTTGTCCAATAATTAAATTTATTTGTAATAATACATATTTAAGAAGAGACGTGGTAATTTAAATATAAAACAGCTTATCGCTACCGCGTGTAAATTATTTTACCCCGTCTACACTTCACCCTAAATATGAAAAGATGGTATGGGGAAACGCTTTTGCCCACTAGTGGGATGATACAGCTTAAAAATAACAGTATACTATATGTAGCAATAACCAATTTAGTTACATTACGTTTATTCGTTCGTCAGACAAAAATGCCTATCAATTACCAAGACAATGTCACCCTTTAAACCGCATTTTTCGAACAAAAAACTACAACTCTTCCAAAGAATTCATTGTATTTTGTGTACAGTCACGAGCATAAGTATGTATACACTTGGCTTTATTCAAAGACGATTTTCTCCTTTAGTTTTGAATGAAATTTTATGTTATTACGAACAAAGTATTTTCGAACCCATAGGTTTGTGTAAAGTGTCGTATTACAACGTTGCATTTGTTATTTCACGAAAAAATCGCAATTGAAAGTTGCCAAGTGTTGACATATTAATGCTCGTGACTGTACGTCTTCATAATTAAGGCCCAACTGGGTATTTAGAGGAAATGCTCGTCGCAATAACAAGGGATCATCATCTAGTTATCTTGCGTAGATCTCGGCAGTTAAGCGACGCCCACGACTCACGGTAATTGGATGGGGGACCGTTGACGTGGTACTAGGTAAGGTCGTCGGATGCTGCCGTCCTTGACGTAAGTGAAGATGGGTGGCGCGGTTTGATGGAAGCTGTAAAATAGCATAACTGGCCAATTAAAAGTTTACAAAATCTTATGATAATTTACAATAATCGTTTCCAAAGTCAAAGTCAAGGCATTTTAAACTTGTATCATTTTAAACACAACCATTAATTTTATATTATGACTCACATAACCATAGCTGTTAAATCAAGAGTGAACAGGCATCGTCTGGGCTCGGTCGTTCCATCGTAGACCAGCCATCGCTTTACATTAGGCCAGTTCGTCGTCAAGAACAGGCACATTCAGAGGATACACCAATAAAAAAATATATAATATAGGGTGGTGGGTTAATAGATTACACATCGTGCAAAAACATTTACACAAGAAAAAGCTTTAACTTATAGGCATATTTCTAAGTTATGTCTCAATTTAACCTTTACCGAAATCAATACCACAACCTCTTCACATCATCGCATCTACCAGAACCAAAAACAATAAAAAGTTCCGCTTTATTTCGCTCAATCAATTAAGTACCGCGAGCGCGACGCAAGCGCATTCCTCGTGCTCACTTCACTGTTCCCACGTTCACTGACCGATATTTGGGCAGTCCACGGTTCGGCTGCTCGGCTCCCCAACTAATCAAGAGATCGTTGTTTGATAGATTATTGATTGTGCAGAGAGCGAATGAACGATCTTCAATGGGCTGGTACTTAGAGAACCACCATTAGGTACTTGCCGGAGGAAAGTGGGTAACGAAATTAAAGTGGCCCATGTTGGCTGTGCTTATTATAAGAACATTTTTAATTTGTTTGTTTGTTTTTAAAGTTAGAAATTTAAAAGTGTTATCTCAACTTAGTTCCGTTGTACAGAATTATCTGAGTGATTGAGGAAATATAACGAAATTGGTTTTTTAATTTATTTTTATGATTTAGTTTAATTCAATTTAAATCATTCTTTTACCCACTTAGATGAAGACCAGGAAATTGGTTGAATTTAAAGTTAACACGAACTCTGTTATTACAATTTGGTTCTCATCAACAACCGACACGTATTTGCTTCGTATTTAAGCGGTAAAGTCGGTAGAAAATGTAGAAATAGGTCATCTCCCGCGGGTGCCGTTAATATGATGGGGTCAAGAGGATATAGCCGTCATCTATTTGCTAATAAAAACAAGTAAAAACATAGGTATAACATGACGCGCATAATACAGGGTGTTTGGAAGCTGAGTGCAAAGCTTTAAGGAAGTGTTAGTTGACACCAATTACAGCATTTTGAGCCATACATGTCTTAGACGAAGTATGTTTTTTAAATTTTTAACTACAAACTTTTAGTCAAAAATATCATGGTACCATAGCATAGCTACCAACCTACTGGGAATTTAAAAAAAAAAACATACTTCTTCTAAGACAATATGTATGGCTCACAATGCTCTAAATGGTGTCAACTATCACCCCCTTAAGGGTTTGCATCCAGCTTCCAAACACCCTATACATATAACCGTATGTATGAATGAATGTAGTTTATGCAAAATGATGTAGGTTAAAAAAGGAGTGAGTTAAATTTTAATAAAAAATAATGAATATATAATTGGTCAGTGGGTCGTTTTAGGAGTTATGGTATACGCTTAGGAGCATGCACTTTATTTGTAATTCTAAAGCGTGAGTGGTTAGGGGTTCAGGGCCAAACGGTTTATTGTCTAGAGACTGGAGTTAGGTAATAGAATTTATTTGCAGGAAGCGAAAGCATTATATAAAAAAGCAAAAAAAAACAAAAAAAAAAGCAAAAGCATTATTACATTAGCATTATTTATTGCATTAGCGAAAGCATTATTGCTCTTTTTATATGCAAGATATTTCTCCCCAGTCTCGTGAACACAGGCTGCAGCCAAGGTCTAATTCAGCGGCCTGAGAAGCCAGTATGGAAGGTTCTCGAGAACAGTTCGCTCCAGGACATGTCACCGAACAGTCAGGAAAATGTGGTACAAATACAACCACAGAAGATTCACCTGTCTTTGAAGCCACGTAAGTTAAAAATCTAGCATCCACATTACCTACCTACAATAGAATAACTTCCTTTTTTATATTAGTTTCAGTTTGACTTTGTATTGAACCTGTGAATATAGAAGTCTTCAAAATCATTTTCACACTTTTCTAACTGGCTCATCAGTTCGAAATCATACAAGACTCACCACAATGATAAAATGATAAATGATAAATGATTTTATTTCTGTAAGTAGGTTTGCACAAACACTTTTACACGTCAATCATAAATTTTTTAAACTAGATGAGGTCGGCGTTTCCTATCTGACTACTCTGAGAAGAAAGGCCGAAACAAACTCAGAGGTCATAGTCTCTTTTAAAGTCCAGACATAATCTTGGTCAAGTTATATGAAGACCATGTAGGTCGATGTCTGAGATGGTCTTTTGAGGAAAGAACCACACAGATTGAGAGGACCTGTCCAGTCAGTGCACGCATTTGTCAGAAATCATGCAGCTCAACTCAAGACTTAAGGAGCTCAACGATTCGACGAACAATACCAAAGAAAGGACATTTGGGTAGGCCACATAAATTACTCAAACTGCCAGACCATAGAGAGAATAATAATAATATAAAATGCCTAAATTAAATGACCCACATCGTCTTCACATTCACAATAATTAAAAAATGTGTTGCTGTTTAAAGACAGTAAATAACTAGAACCTTATAAGATTAGTAACGCTCTGTAAAATACCTATTTAAATACGATGGAAGCTAATACAGGTTAAGTAGTAAGAAAGCATTGTAAATATTTTATATTAGGCGACAACAATACACTATTAGGTTTGAGCTTCATCTGCTTCAAAGATCTCGATATATAATTATGCAGCATTAACGCAGAATAGTCAAAGCTTTACTTTACTACAAAATCATTACTATAAATAGATATGACAAACCATGGCAATTCTCTAGAATGAGCAATGTAGTGTAGTAGACCATAATTTTACTTCGAATTACTCTTTCGCCAAAACAATGACAAAGCTCCAAAAATGTCAATTAATCGTGGAATCTGCCTCAGGGTTCGCCCAAGCTTCATCAGGGAATGATGGCATTACAGTTAAATGGAGACAAACGGCCACTGACTAACAACAAAGACAGAAAGAGGACAGTTTAATTTTTGGACAGTGCAGGCTGAATAAATAAAATTAACTTATGAGCATATTGTTTCAGGGGAGACGCAAAAGATTCAGTTTTCTTATAGACCAGCCAAAAACTACCCCCTAGATTTATATTATTTGATGGATCTCACTTGGTCTATGAAGGATGACAAGGAAACTCTGGTATCTTTGAGAGATGATCTGCCTACTTTGTTGAAGAATCTTACTGACAATTTTAGGTAAGTTGATGAAAATATTATATTCCTGTTACTTAAAGAAACGGTATATATTAAGTAATCAACATATCCTTGACATGGCCTTTTTTGCAAAGAATTATGTTTTTTTAACTAAGCTTCCAAAATCATCAACGCCTTGAAAAGGTCGTCGATGTTCTCATAACACTATCTAATGAAAAGTTTTGCGTCGAAAGGCTTGGTCTGTTTGCTATCAAAAATATAGTAAAACTTAATTCCAGGCTCGGATTCGGAAGCTTCGCCGAGAAACCCCTAATGCCATTCATAAGTACGGACTCCCGGAGACTGGCAAACCCTTGCTCAGTTGAGGAAGAAGCGTGCGAAGCGACCTACAGCTACAAACACCACCTGTCCCTTACAAACCAGGTAACATTGTAATTGATATAGGTAAACGTCGCGTCGTCGTAGCGTAAAAGGAAATTCTTAATGCTTTTCTTCCATTTTTAGTAGGTAGTTCGTCAATAGACAAGGTTAATTTGCTGTCCATACAATGTAGTGGTCAAATGTATTTAGATCTCGTGTTAATTTGTATCAGGGCTCAAAGGGTACTTATCATACCATTTGCGATCTTTTGGGTGTTGTGAAGTTTCGTCATCTCCTGTAATTTTCTGACCCAAAAATGTACCATTTTTCTCCAGGTAAACGAGTTCATAGAACACGTGAATAGTAGTTCAGTGACTGCTAATCTAGACAACGCGGAAGCTCAGCTGGATGCCCTGGTGCAAGTCATAGCATGTGGTGATAAGATTGGATGGGCTACGCACAGCAGAAAAATTGTCATCCTGCTCTCTGATGGACTTATGCATACGGCTGGGGATGGGAAACTTGGTGAGCTAAGTTAATATTTATAAAGTTTTGATGGTATGGGAGATAATCTCAGTGTTTCGTAAAGTACGCGCTTTGACGTGGAGTTACTAACACCAGCCCATATTACCTATTATCTATATTACCCATATTACCCGTTATCTCAGTGTTAGAGGCAACAATTAAGAGCCAACTTCATGGATCTAGTCTCCGAATTTACAATTTTCCGTAATCACAAAGTACATATTTGTAAGCTAATGTTTAATCTTTGTCAAGTCTAGGTTGTGTCCTTAAACTTTAAATAGATGTTAAAGGAAACAGGAAAACTTGTAGATATAGAGCATTAGTGACGCGTAATATAAACTTAGTACCTTAGACCATTTAAATGACGATCACGTAGTTCCCAATAAAATACATTTATCTAATAAAATAATCCTATGTATTTCAATGTCACGTCATGTGAGAGTTATCAATACTAAAATGCGATAAAACAGTTATAGAAAAGTAGACAATCAGTTACCAGTTACCAAACACGATGCGACAGACATACCAACCAAGTCAAATACCGCAATAAATAAGATTTAAAATTACACATGTCATCTGATAACGGACCCTAATCTGTTAAAGGTGGCGCGACAAAGAAAAACGATGATCAATGTCACTTGGACGACAAAGGGTACTATTCCGACGCGGCTACATACGACTATCCGTCAGTAGCGCAGTTGTATAGACTCTTGGAAAAATACAAGGTGAGATTTAATCTAAGAATGACTAATTTAATAAACAAGCATGTTTTTGTAAGGCTGTATGTCACTCATGAAAGAAATGCAAGGGCCCAAGACTAACAGTTTAAAACAAAATACAGTCAGGCTACGTATGCACTGGCAGGTGGCTGGCTTAGCGCCTAGAGCCTAGTGACTATTGACTCTGTTCGATACACGCTAGGCGATTAGCGAAGGCGCCAAGTGCGCAATGCGATCGGTTCCGAAAATTCTAGAACGTTAATTTCACTTGGCTCTAGGCGCTAAGCAAGCCACCTACCTGTCAGTGCGTACGTAGACTTAGGTAATCTTGAAAACATTTAAGCTGGCGTAAAATTGAGAAGACAGCGTAGAAGCGTAATCTTAGGTGAAAAATAATTGCCTTGACACACCCTACATGTAGGTTAATAGATTGACATACCCCATCAAACATCCTATAAACTTTGGTCGGTCAAACATTTAACGTTCTCGATAATTTTCAGGTCAACGTCATTTTCGCCGTAACGGAAGGTGTAAAGGGTCACTACGATAGTTTGAATCAACTGCTCGAAGACTTCACTTACGTAGCCAAGTTAGAGAGTGACAGTTCCAATATTCTGAAACTAGTAAAGATGGGTTACGAAGACATTGTTAGTGTGGTGGACTTTCATGATGATTCTAACCTGGGACCAGTTAAAATTAAGTATTTTACGGACTGTGGGGTTAAAGGAGATCCTTTGAAAGAGCAGACGAGATGCACTGGAGTGGAATATGGAATGACGCTGCGTTATGAAGCGCAAGTCACTTTGGAGGCGTGTCCTGAATTTATTCAGGTCAGTTCCATATTTTTGTAAAAAAATTAACATGGCTAACTTTCGTTTTGAATGCAATGTACCTCTTTACGTGAATTGCAAGAGATGTATTATCATAACCATTAAGGCATGGGCCTTAAGAAATGCCATGGCGACGTTGCCAAGTCCCGTCGCCTTCAAAATGTTGGTAGTGTAATCAAACGGATGCCAGGTGTGTCACCCTGCATACATGTAGCAGCGCGACCTGGCGACGCCGCCCATGGGATCCCGATGAGGTATATGTAGGCCTAACCGTCTTCTAGCTGCCCTGACTCTTGATCACGTTTCGAACTTTATAACTTCACTTGATATTTTTTCTTATCTGATTTTACGAATGTTAATAATTTCTATACGTTTATTAAAAACCATCTCGCGACTTGTTAAAATGCCACCATATTCAAACATGATCCTAATAAAATTATAAATTCTTCAAACAGTCTAAGCAAACGATCCGCATATCAGAGTCTCAACTGGGTCAGGACGCTCTGACCCTGGAGGTGGACATCCAATGCGGGTGTGCGTGCAGCGGTG
The DNA here is from genome assembly GCA_927399505.1 of Luperina testacea. Lineage (NCBI taxonomy): Eukaryota > Metazoa > Arthropoda > Insecta > Lepidoptera > Noctuidae > Luperina > Luperina testacea. The sequence continues at coordinate 7,163,547 of OV656774.1, forward strand.
AAGTACAACAGGACATGTCGCCCATGTGTCCTGTCAACGCGCACTTTGTGTGTGGAGTGTGCCAGTGTAATAAAGGATGGTAAGCCTTCAACCTTTGACCTTTGATGTCGTTATATCAGCTGTTTTAAGTTCCAGCGGACTCTCAATGATCGCTCCAGTTAATGGATCTATGTCTAAAATCGTCAAGCTCAGCAGAAGAATAGGCTTGTAGTGTTACAGATTGTTGTGTGCTGTTCCTAATTTGATGAAAGCTCACTGTCAATTCTTTATCCTCCGCTGTAACATCAATTTACGCGAACTTTTTTTGAGACACTGTATACGGAAATCACAACAGAATACAAAAAGATTCGTCACACAGGTCACACTGCATGTCGTTAAAACCTCAATGTACAATAGTAAGACAACTTTTTTTGTTCGACCAATTCGCACCTCGTGTGTAATATTTGCCAGACCAATATAATGTGTGGTGGATATTCCAGGAACCTGAATACTTGCTACTTCCTTACTTATTCTTGGTATTTTGACATCCTGATGAGCTCATTAGTAAGTTTTAAGTCCTCAGAGCTCTTTTGTTTGTATTTGGACGTATTTAGTTACCTTATTGGCTATGGAGCTAGATGAAAGTATTTAAGCCCTAAACTATTGGCAATCCTTAATTGGATGTTTCCGTGAAATGCTCAAAATAGAGAAAAAATCTTTTAATAATAAATTACATGTATAATTATGGGTGTCGAGTTTTAATGACCACGTATAAGAACCATCTTACTTCTGCCACCATGCTTCCAGGTCCGGTCCATCATGTGACTGCGCGATAGGTAACGAAAACGAGTCAGCAGAACTAATGGCACAATGTCGCGAGCCGAACGCGACGCGAAATATAGCATGCTCGGGCGCCGGGGACTGTCTGTGTGGCGAGTGTGAGTGCGACCGGGGCTTTACGGGCCGGTACTGCCAGTGTGAGACCTGTGATGTTAGCCTGTAAGTATGAGAACTTTCTTTTACCCGACTGTGCTACAACAAAGACAGGGGATTTTAGAAAACAATAAAATTAAAGGCTTGAAAAAAATTTTTGCACTTTGACCACGTGGGGTATCAAAATGAAGGGTTTGAGGAGAAGATAAATCTGAACAGGCATCTTCTGGCCACGCTTGTTCCGTCATAGACCTCATCTATCGCTTTCCATCGGGCATATTCGAGGTCGAGAGCGGTCCCAATCAGAAAAAACAGATCCCAAAAAAATTTAACACACTAACAAAACCAAACTGAAAGTTCAAAACAATACCTATCTGTTTTCCCAAGTCTTAACTCACTTGGTGGTATAAAATCTGAGATTTAACTAAAATTACTGCCACCAACTGCATTTTGTATGTACAGGGGATTTAAAACAACAATAATTAAAGGCATGAAAAAAAATTGAGCACCTTGACGACGTGGGGTATCAAAATGAAGGGTTTGAGGAGAAGATAAATCTGAACAGGTATTTTCTGGCCACGCTTGTTCCATCATAGACCTCATCTATCGCTTTCCATCGGGCATATTCGAGGTCGAGAGCGGTCCCAATCAGAAAAAAACAAAGTAACAAAACCAAACTGAAAGTTCAAAACAATATCTGTTTTCTCAAGTCTTAACTCACTTGGTGGTATAAAATCAGAGATTTAATTAAATTACTACCACCAACTGCATCAGACTGCTTAAAAAGTGATTTTGTATGTATCTATCTACTTTGCTGGTTGAGATTTTGGTGAGACTATATTTACTATGTCAACTTCAATTCTTGATTTGGTATTCCACAGGGTTTCATCTTAGGTCCTTATTAGATTTTCTTATAACATTTGACCGAGAGTGCACTTGTGATTTGGTATTTTATTAAGTGAATGATGAAAATTATTCAATGGATTTTTTTCACTTTCGATTAGTTATTAGCGAGTTGTCCTTTTTGGTAACAAGGTCGTCGTACTCATAAGAACCAGAAACGTAAAAAAAACTTGCTCCATACAAATTCTATAGACATTATTCGTTATACAAATAGTCGCAAGCACGACGATTGAATGTAGACTTTTTCCATCGGAAATTCTCAGTATCCAGTAGTACTCCGGATGTGTGCCCGGTTTAAAATTGCATACAATGTCACAAGAAGACAATTAACGGTAGTCAGCGGGATTGTCCGAAAGGGTTACCGCTGGCTCGGAACATAAAGGGCTAAGGAAGGAACACGGGTGGGTTTTAGTCAGTAAGAGTCTGACACTCCCTTCCGCTCCACCCAGAGCGGGAGGGGTCATTTGATGATTTCCCATCCTCAAAAAAAAAAAGAAAAGACAATTAACGGTTCAATCTGTATTTTTGTTCTTGCAAAAGATGCTATATTTCTTTCTTCAGTTGATTCTAACCAGACACGCAATACGTCGGTAGTTATTGAGAGCATTAGTAAATACACTTCATGTTACCGACTATCGACACTTTGGAGTATTTCTGGATACCCACGGAATGTTTACTTGTCTCATTTGGAATAGCCGCGTTAGTTCCTACCGATGGCTGTTTAATGGTCTGGGTAACGTGCCTTTACAAAATAACTGCTAGTAAAGTCATGCAAATGAATGAAATCAAAATGTTGTAGGTTCTTACATAGAATCAATGTATCAAAATATGCATTTGATAGCCCAATTCTCGAGGAAGGCTATAGGCTATTTAACATCACGCTATGGCCCTTAGGAGCCGACCAAAAAGAAAAAAAAGTCTGAAAGACCGCTAAGCAAAAACGAACTGATAGCGCGGACAGGTGATGCGATGTAACGGGGTAGGTCGGGGGAACAATTTTAACACGAACGAAGTCGCGGGCATACGCTAGTACAGCATATAGAGGATAAAATAAAGATTAGGCTACTAGTCGTGAAACTGGAATCTTAAGGTTAAAGCAAAAGTCTGACTAATTAGTACTTAAGTATTCCAATAACCACCCAGTCGACTCATTTACATTGTCATCGCTTACGAGTCGAGAGTTAAGGCCAGGATCTTCGAGCGTAGTAGGCATTTAGCGTTACCTCCGTCCTCGCGTGGCAAATGCCGCGAAAGCGCAGTTCGAATGAACTCGCTGACCCCTGTCACGGTTATTTTTATAAGTATAGTATTGTGAATCGGCCCTATTCTTGAAATATAGGGCTGCTCGTCTACAGTATTTTAATTTCATCATCCTACTTTAGTTTCTTTCTAGTTTTGTGATTGTAAATATTATATTTTTAACCGACTTCGAAAAAGGCGGAGGTTCTCAATTCGGATATTTTTATTTTTTTTTATGTATGTTAGGGCATAACTCCATCGTAAATAGACAGATTTGCAATTTTTTTTTTTTGAAGTGGAATCTTCTTTAGCATCGTTGTGAATTTGTGATTTGAAAATTTTATGAAACGAAAAAGCAACAGTAAAAAGAGACATGAGATTTAACGTGGGAGAAAATGATTAGGAATCATTATACAGTGTTTTTGTTTTTTATTATTACAAATGACATCACATTTAATCCTATGCTACTAATTTGTGGTGATGATGATTTTGAGGATGATGGTGATGGTGATGGCGATGGCGATGGTGATGGTGATGGCGATGGTGATGGCGATGGCGATGATGATGATGGTGATGGCGATGGTGATGGTGATGGCGATGGTGGTGGCGACGGTGATGGCGATGGTGATGGCGATGATGGTGATGCGATGGTGATGGCGATGGTGATGGTGATGGCGATGGTGATGGCGATGGTGATGGCGATGGTGATGGCGATGGTGATGGCGATGGTGATGGCGATGGCGATGGTGAAGGCGATGGCGATGGCGATGGTGATGGTGAAGGATGGATGGATGGATGGATGGATGGATGGATGGATGTTCTTTAGCATCGTTGTGATTTGAAAGTTTATGAAACGAAAAAGCGACAGTAAAAAGAGACATGTAAATTCATAAGATTTAACGTTGGAGAAAATGAGATAGGAAGCATTATACAGTGTTTTTGAAGGTTTCACTTCTACCACGTGTGAATTGCACACATGCTGTTTTTTTATTTTTGACTTTCTTTTTTATGACTTTCGGAGACAAACAACGGAACTCTTCAATAAATGCCAGCAAATCAACCGCGATTGCTGCTATAGCATATGAAATCGCAATCACACAACATAACATCACGCCTGTACCCTTCAAAGGGTAAGGCAGATGTGTTCAATAGCTTTGTTACTGATATTCACATAGCAAGTAGTGATATATGAATTTGTTTGGGGTAGGTAAGTACAACTAAAAAGTGAAAAATAAAAACTGTTTTACAAAAAAAAAACCGACTTCCAAAAAAAAACACTACAAAGTGAAAAATAACTTTAGTTTCGAAAGTCGGTGTCAAAAAATGAAAATATATTCTTCACGTAGTAGTGTTTTTTTTTTGAGTCGGTTGTTTTTTTTGTAAAACAGTTTTTTTGGTTGCTTGAATTCGTCAATAAGTTTTTTTAATTAAATCTACTAATCAAAAACACCACAATACGTATTTTTATTGAACTCTTCCTATTTCATTCACAACGAATTTCATATTTTTAAATAAAAAAACAGCATGTGTGCAATTCACACGTGGTAGAAGTGAAACCTTCAAAAACACTGTGTGTGCTTCCTATCTCATTTTCTCCCACGTTAAATCTTATGAATTTACATGTCTCTTTTTACTGTGGCTTTTTCGTTTCATAAACTTTCAAATCACAACGATGCTAAAGAACATCCATCCATCCATCCATCCATCCATCCATCCATCCATCCATCACCATCACCATCGCCATCGCCATCGCCATCACCATCACCATCGCCATCGCAATCGCCATAACCATCGCCATCACCATCGCCATCGCCATCACCATCGCCATCAACATCTCCATCACCATCATCATCATCATCATCGCCATCACCATCGCCATCACCATCGCCATAACCATCGCCATCGCCATCACCATCATTGCCATCGCCATCACCATCGCTATCACCATCACCATCGCACCACCATCGCCATCACCATCGCCATCACCATCACCATCGCCATCGCCATCGCCATCGCCAACACCATCACCATCATCATCATCATCACAAATTAGTAGCATAGGATTAAATGTGATGTCATTTGTAATAATAAAAAACAAAAACACTGTATGTGTATAAATGCTTCCTATCTCATTTTCTCCCACGTTAAATCTTGTCTCTTTTTACTGTAGCTTTTTCTACTGTAGCTTTTTCGTTTCATAAAATTTTCAAATCACAATAATGCTAAAGTTTTCACTTCAAAAAAATATAATATTTTACCTATACAATCACAAAACTAGAAACACAAACTCAAAAAACTCAAATTTTGCAATTGAATATAAACCTTATTCCGTTGTAGTAAAGTTGAAAATCTATTACAGATATTACGATAATTGTAAATTTATGGTACCGACCTGCTACTGCTAGTACTGTGACGAAAGCAAGAGAACCTCAACTACAATATTATTCTGTCGCGTCACTTATAAATACGTAGAAAAATAATAATCAAACTTACCTTATTTTTTTTAAGCTTTGCTGTTCAATGCTGAACATTTTTTTTTTCTTTCTTCTGTTTTTATTCCCCATAATTTAATCTTAATTATACAACTATATTATAACAAACTAATATTTAGTTTAATTATTAATACTAGAACCTAAACAATATTTACAGACTGATTTTTGAAACTAATACACAAACACGGAAATTAACAATAATATAACGTATATTTCGATCGATTAGCGGGAACGCGGCGAGCCAGCAAAAGCGACACAGGTCCTACCTCGGTAACGCCCGGCGGGCTACTGAAGTGAAGCGCGCAGGCCGCCTTTTTAGATTATATCTTGTTAAGACAATAAAAATCAGATTTGAGAAAAATTAACCGTAGAATGTTCTACTATACATCATTGCCTATTTTTTGATACATTTTTTGCGAGTAAAAGTTAAGTCTACTTCAAATACGACTTGAAAAACGATTAAAAACTTCGCTGTTTTCGATTTGTTTGCGATTTTTTATGATCGAGTGAAGTTGTAAATATCGTGTTTTGAACCATAGAATAATCAAGAATGTTAGTTAAACTATGCCATATATTTTTTTCAGATTAAAACAAAGAATATTTGATTGTTTAATGTTGAATCAAAAATAGGTCGATTCCGAGATTTCCGAGAGTCCTGGCCTTAAGGCTCCTACAAACAGGCGCGACGCGCGATGCTAATCGCGCGCGACACAAGGCACCGCTCGTTGCGCGACTTGCGGTGCCTTTGTGTCGCGTGTCGTGTCACGCCTGTGTGTACGAGCCTTTATTTTGATTCTCTCCATTCAATCTTTTTTCTGTTGTTTGTGTTTTTTTATTTTTATGCGTCATGTTTGCCGCAAATAAACGTATTTCTTTCTTTACAATGCACGCTTATACGTGTTCCAATATACTTTAAATATTTTCAGAGAGAACAGCCTAGAATGCGGTGGGGTTGGTCGGGGAGAATGCGTATGTGGACAATGCGCTTGTACCGAGGGATGGAGCGGGTCTGCGTGCGACTGTACCGGCAGAACAGATGCTTGTATATCACCTGCTGGCGGAGACGTGTGCTCGGGACGTGGGGACTGTGTGTGTGGTGAGTATCCTAGATTGTTGGTCGCGGGGTATACGTGTGTGGACAATGCGCTTGTACAATGCGTGCCACGAAAGATGAGACTTGACCCCGCCTCCCCCGCTCTTCCCGCCGCCCCTATGACGTCCGGTCTCGTCCCGCACTCAGACCTCATACCGCTTAAGATACCTACCTGAAATCGTGTTCTGCGCATGTCAGACCACGTGGTGTGTCAAGTCTCTTCTTACGTGGCACGCATTGTACTGAGAGAGTAGTTGGTAATACACTATCAGTAGGAATGGCTTTCATTTTGACAGTTCAACAATATTCATTGCGTTATTTACGTTGTTGTGCACACAAACTTTTCTAACATGCGAAGCAATGGATTAGCAATATCCTTCAAAATGATTCAGATTGTGATTAATAGTGCTGTGGTACGCAATTAGGGTGAGGGTCTGCGTGTGACTGTACAGACCAGAACAGATATTTGTATATCACCTGCTGGCGGAGACGTGTGCTCGGGTCGTGGGCACTGTGTGTGTGGTGAGTTGAGCTCGGGATAATATGTTACAAAAACAAATACATTACCTACCAGCCCGTATTACCTATTACCTAACGCTGATATTAGCACTTTAGCCATTCTTCACAATTTCCTAGGATTTAAGCTAGCTAAGAAGCGGCGTAGCAATCTTCTTTATAAAGACCTACTTCTGCAAACTAAAGCATAAGGCATTTACAATATACTAAATAAAATAAAATATATAAATTTACTTATTTTCTTCCTTCCCATATTTTATGTTCACATTAAATATTTTACAACGTAGGTACGGAAAAAAAATTGCCTTCGCCGATCTCAAATTAAAACTGGGTAGTGGCAGGAGGATTACCTATGTTCATGACGATTTTATGATCTCATCTAGTTATACTCAGTTCCCAACTTTACTTCGGAGTAATAATTTTCTGTGTTCTTTTAATGTTAATGACTAACTTGAGTTGAGCTGCATGATTTCTGACAAATGCATGCACTGACTGGACAGGTCCTCTCAATCTGCGTGGTTCTTTCCTCAAAAGACCATCTCAGACATCTACCTACATGGTCTTCATATAACTTGACCAAGATTATGTCTGGACTTTAAAAGAGACTATGCCCTCTGAGTTTGTTTCGGCCTTTCTTCTCAGAGTGGTCAGATAGGAAACGCCGACCTCATCTAGTTTAAAAAATATATGATTGACGTGTAAAAGTGTTTGTGCAAACCTACTTACAAAAATAAAATCATTTATCACTAATCATTTGTTTTTATTCTCACTTCATTCTTATCACCAGGTCGTTGCGAATGCCACGCGGCAGACGAGAGCGGCGCCAAGACGTACTCCGGCATGTTCTGCGAGTCTTGCGCGACGTGCGACAACCCGCTGTGCGTGCACGCCGAGCCGTGTGTGTCGTGCCATCTCAACACCACCTGCACCGACACCTGCACCATCGGGAACGTCAACTACACTGTTGCCGAGAGGCTCAATGAGACTGGTATTTTTTTTTTCAGTATGGGCAATCATCAAATGACTCCTCCCGCTCTGGGTGGAGCGGAAGGGAGTGTCAGACTCTTACTGACTAAAACCCACCCGTTTCCTTCCTTAGTCCTTTATGTTCCGGGCCAGCGGTAACCCTTTCGGACAATCCCGCTGACCATGACACTGTTATGAGATACAATTTTTGTTCGGCTAGTTTAGCGGTCGGTCTTTGCACCAGCCAACGGAAGAGAAATTCAGTAATTGAGGAGCGTTTTCACAAAGCGATACATCAAGCAAAAACTCAAATTTGTTTTTGAGTGATTTGAGAAATTTGACAAATTTGAGTATTTGAGTGATTTATTTATGCCCTTCATGGAACCCTATAGAAATACCTATAGGGTTCCATGAAGCACAAATAAATAAACATGAGGCATAAATAAATCACATTATTGAAAAAATATTATTTTACGATGCAATGTATCGTTTTGTAAAAACGCTCCCCAATTGGCAATAGAGAGTTCGATTGGTCCACTAATCTTACGGCTGCCCCATTTCAAAACCTAGACCTAAAATGAAATTTTACAGGAGAGCGCATAAACGTAATATTGGTCAGCCTATGGAAACTATTTTTTGAATTGGTTAAAGTGACTTACTAGGTTTTAAAATGCTCACTAGGGAGTGAAAGGTGCACTTACTAGGTATCGATGCTTAAATATATCTCCTTTTATGTAAGTTTAAAACGCTGGTGTTTTTGTATTTGGTGGAGACCTTCTAGATTAGCAAGATTATGCAATAAAACGATTTTTGTTAAAAGTGTCCCTTACTAGGTTTTGAAATGTGACAGCCGCTTAGGTTCGTTTGCCTGTTATTACAAATCATTCAAATCCGAACTAAGAAGACCTCTATCATTACTAAAGTTTTAACAATTGTCAGCTAGTTAAGACCATTTCCTTTCTTTAACAATCTGAAGGATCGACAAAGATGAATGTGCTTCTTTCTAAATCATTTTTGCATAAATTAACCTTTAGACTGTGTATGCACTGGACTCACATTAGGTAAAGAAAGTCTACCATTAGAGGTTAATGTTAAAAATGACGACGTCTAAACTTGTGGTTAACATTACACTTGAAAGCTGTAAAAAGTAATAACAGTCGTCATCTAAGCGGTTGTGGTTTGCGGTTCAGAGACTGTCATTATGAGATGAGTCTGCCTTCAGAATACTTACTTTACGTTAACTGCTAAAATGCAATGGGCAATAATTATGTTTATTTTCTTCATGATTACACTGTAACAGTTTTCTCTGAATTGGATTCATTTCACCGAATATGATCCATAGTTTTTGACCTGTTAGTAAAATGTCTGGCTTCCTTCCTATGAAAATGTATCATAATTTTTGAGTTTACGTAAAGTATTTCAGTGGCAGCGAAACGCGTTGTTCTTTAACCCTACAAACGGAGAGTTCCTTGATTATTTCCTTAAGATAAGACCTTTGATAAATTACCATCTTATCTATAGAAGCCATTAAACTCACAAAACACTAACAACAAAATATTTTGTTACAGTAAGCGACACCGTCACGTCATGCTTCTTCCGTCTCGAAGAAAACCGGTTAGAATGCGAGTACACATACACTTACTCTCCCGAATCTTCCGGGGTTGAGATATCCATCACTTCGAAGAAATGCTACACACCAACGAGTGCTAGAATCATGACGAATGGGTTAATAATCATGGGCTGTGTGGTAGCAATCGGTATGATCATCGTTCTGTTCATCAAGTGTGCTCACATATACTCTGACAGACGAGCCTACGCGAAGTTTGCTAAAGAAGCAGAAGAGAGCAGGAAGAATATGCAACAACTGAACCCCTTGTATATTTCGCCTATTTCAGAGTTCAGGCTGCCTGATTCGTTTCCTAGAGATAAGAATGATTAAGTTTTGTTTTTTTGAGTTTGATAAGATGCTCTTCTAAACTTAGATTTCTATTTAAAGTGTACTTATTAAATCGATCATTTTGTCTACAATAGGGTTGGTTAATTAAACCTTGACCCAAGTGTAGACAATGGCCTCTGGTGGCTAAAAGTGATACTAATTTGATTTGTACTTATTACCATTTCTTGACTTTAGTTTTGTATATTAGTTGATTTGTTTGTTTGTTAGTACTTAATTGTAAGGTTTTGAATGCGTACAAATATTTTTATACTTACAATTTTTTCGTCTCTCGAAAGTTGCAAGACGCAAAGTTACACATCGTGCTCCAAGTTAAACAGAATATTATACTGATCTTTTGTTTGCAGAATATTATTCTGTGTAATTAGAATGTCCTCGACGTTTAGACTAGCGTAGGCTGCGTAGACATTGCGGCCGCAATGATCCGCCGTGAAGCAGACGTAGCCGCTGCGTAAGCGCGGCGTAGGCTCTGCATAGCAACTGCGTAGGCGCGGCGTAGGCACCGCACAAACGCATCGTAGCAACGCGTCAATCGCAAAAGTTTATATTTAACTTGTTTTAAATTAATAATTGAAACTTAGCTTTGATGAATGGCTTATAGCTTGTCATTTTATAAATGAAAGACAAATATGTATTTGTGCTGTTAAAATTTTTTGATTAAAATCTAATTGGCATAAAATTGCCTGTAATTTTTTGAATAGTACAAATATTTTATATAAAATGTACTTACTTAGTTAAGTAAATAGTTAAGTTTTCAAGTTGTTGCCATTCGTGCCTTCGTCGTCACATATTTTTAAATATTACTAAGATTTTAAGGCTTTTAAGGCTGAATGTCATAATAAAAGAAGTCTGTTACTGAAAAAGGGGACTTCTCCTGAACAAAGAAGAGTGTAAGGAAAATAATAATTAAAAGTACTTAATTTTTACAATTTATAGATTGAGAATATTAAAGTATTTTGCTAGTCTTGCAGCATTGCATTTTACGTCTTTATAATAAGTACCTTCTTTTAGTAATATAAAGTTAAGGCGAAAAACCATCAATGAGGGTTTTCGTGAAAATTTACGACACCAGTTGGCACCACTGTGACAAGAGGTCTTCCAATATAAAATATATGATGACGTTCATCATTCGATTCATTCATTCGTTCATCATTCAGTCATGACTAAAGAAAATATAGCCTCTTTGACAGATGCCTGAACCTGACGTGTCAGTGCTGCCATCTAGCGAACGTCATTTCAGAAAACCCTCATTGCAAAATCTGCTAGCCCACGTACGTACTACAGACGTAAAACAATCGCGGCGGGATTTTATTGCGCACTGGATTTCCAACTCTCGGTGTTGAGCCGAGCGTTTAGAATCCAAACCAGGGACCATTTTGGTTACCCATTGAAAGGGTTTTTAATAGGGTTTTGACAAACTGTTGTTTTAAAACCAATTTCATATGTATTACCATCTTTTACGAAAACCCTCATCAATGGATAACCTCTTCCAAACCCCTTTGATTTGTTTACCTGTTTATTCAAAAACCCATTCTTGGTGGTTATACTTTTTAATAGTAAGACGTTTTGAATGGGTTACCCCTTCAACGACTGTAACAGAGTTACCCATTCGAACTACAAATATTGTAATTTTATCTCTCGTGCCTTACTATAAAGTACTAAACTGTATGCATTCGGCGGGTGCACGCGTCAAGTCGCAACACGCAGTCTAGGACCTAGCGACTCCACAGTTCATACACATACGATTATGGTCATTATTACAGTAATTTTAAAGTTAAATGTATTTTTTTTTTTAATAATCGGGGTTGTTTCATGTGTAATCTTGTCTATTTTACGGAATCATAAATGTCATTCCATCGGCTCACTCATTATTTAGTGCCCGAAGGGAAAGGAGCAGCGTCAAATTAATAAAAAAATGCCACTACCGAAGCGAGATGCCGTATATTATGAATACGATGCAACTACTCAGAGCAGTCAATGCAATTTATGTGGAAATCGTATAAAGGTAAGGTCATTATTATTATGATGTGATTTTCCCAATCTTCTAATCTAGCAGATACCAGTTTGACGACACTTCTCGAGGTTATTTAATTCAATTGTAACCAGGGCCGGACCACCCTCGGCAGCGTCTATGTGCAAAACCTGTGACGCGTCTCTTTTATGAGTGTTTTTGTATTTCGATTTTGTTTTTACATATCGGTTTAAATTATGATCTCCAGTTTAGTATAGGTACCTAGTACTAGTTTTGTATAGGTACCTAGTACTAGTTTTGTATTGTACCTAGTACTAGTTTTGTATAGATACCTAGTACTAGTTGTTGCCCGAGTTGGGGCATGTCGCTAGTTTTGAATAATTGGCACGTCTGTTTCAATGACACATCGATACCGGTGATAACATGATTGTCACCATTTTAATGGCGCAGCCATTTATCCAACTATGTGTTGAGTGTGAGTTACGTTTATCGCGTTTGGCTCTCTGATTGGTTAAAGAGCTTGGAGCAAGCCAATCCGAGCGCTGAACGTCATAAACGCGTCGATTGCGAATCGAATGCCTAGTGTGAGATAGTTTTACGCTAACACGCGTAAAACTAACTCACACTAGGCACTCTGAATATTTATTTTTTTTGTTTTGTTTTAGGGAAAACACACAACTAATTTGAAAAACCACATTTCTATAAAACATCCGGAAGAATATTTAATGGTAACTAATATAAATAAAGAAAATATCAATCAATCAAATACGTCTAAAGATACTTCTAACTCGGAAAAAGTAAAAAATTTGTGTGTAAGACTAGTTACTACTCATGGACGACCATTTGCGATGCTACAAGATGCTGCGTTTCAAGAAATTATTAATATTGCAGTTCCATCCAATTCTAAAACAAAAGGGATAAATTTAAATGTTATTAAAGGAATGATACCTCAAAAGGCATACCAAATAAAAAGGAAAATTTCATTAGAAGTCAAAAATATTATGATAAGTTTAAAATTGGATTCGGCATCTTACGTAGACAGAAATTTTTTGGGTATCAACTTGCAGTATATGAAAAACGGTCGGATTATAATTAGAAATCTAGCTGTATTAGAAGTGTTGGAGAGACAAACAGCGGAATATCTAAAGGAAAAGCTTTTGGAAGTTTTAAATGAGTTTATGATTTCACAAACACAAATTTATTCAATAACCACAGACAACGGTAGTAATTTTAAAAAAATGACTTAGTTGTTGACTGAATTTTGCTACACAACTGCTCAAAATGAAAATAACTCCGATTTCGATAGTGAAGCCAGCGGTGAGTACGAGGAAAATGAGGTAAATGATTATGATGATGATGATGATGAACAAATAGCTGACAGGTACGAACTCAATGAAAACACGGACCTAAACAGTTTCATCAACAGTGGGAACAATGACTCATTCAAGCCACGTGCAATGTTTTGCGCTGCACATACTTTACAACTTGCTGTAAAAGACGCTTTTAATGAAAATTTGGATGCTAAAATTGCCACACAAACTGCACGAAGAGCTGTTAAAATCTTACGCCGACCAAATATAAAAAATATTTTAAGGACCTCGAATTTAAATAAACCGATAATTGACTGTCCAACTAGGTGGACGTCTACCTATCAAATGTTGTCACGTTTGTATTCATTAAGAGATGTTCAAGACTCTGATCTTACGAGTATTTTTTCTGATAGTTTCTGGATGGAAATCCAAAATTTAATTGCTTGCCTTAAACCTGTTTATGAGGCGACAGTAGCATTACAACGCGAACAACTTACGATTGGTGACTTTTTCACAGAATGGCTTAATTGCAAAATAAAGTTGGAAGCTATTAGAACCTCATTTGCAGAGGACTTAGTTAAAGCTATGAAAAGTAGAGAAACTGATTTATTAAATAATGATTTAGTCCTAGAAAATTTATATTTAGATGGTCGCCTCAACGTAATTTTATGTGATCAAGAATGTGAGAAGGCAAAAACATTAATAGCGCAGACTTTCCAGCAGTTGCAATCTCTCACACTATCTGAGTCTTCAATCGAAATTTCCGAAATACTAGATGACTCTAGTACCAGGCAACATGGTCAAACAACATTACCATTAGAAAACTGAAACAAATCGTGGGTTAGCTGGGAGGTCGTCATTGAATACATTTGATGGAATGTTAAAGTAAATTAAGATTTGAACCCAGACTACCCTTGAATACCAATATTTTAGCCCACTGGGCGAACAAAGGAGCCTCGATTGATCCCTCTCTAATGAAAGTAGTTAATGTAGTGTTTGCAGCTCCTGCAACGCAGGTATCAGTGGAGCGGTTATTTTCATCAGTAAAATTTATATTAAACCCTCTAAGAAGTAATATGGGTGGAAGTTTGTTACAGGATATAATGTTGATCCGTTCAAATCCAGATTTATTCGAATGAGAGAAATACTTTTAAAACGTGAAAAGTAATATGTTCTGATTTTCTTTTTTTCTCATTAGTTTCAAAAGTAAAAATAAAAAGTAAGTAGGTACCTAACGTAGGGAAACCACTTAGTATATTAAAGGTGAAATAGTTAAAAATATGGTTTGCTCTGACTAAACCGATTCATTAGTTCGACCATCGAAATACCGAGATTTTTTGGAGCGTGAAACGAGCAAGAAATATTTTTTTGTGCTTTTTCACCTTTATTATATTTAGCGGACTCCCAACGTTCAATAAATAGGTCCTTACATATCATTTCACTTTTTAAATGTTTTTTGAGCTAATTGTTTTTTTTTTTTAATAGGGCCATAATTCCGTTAATTGTTGATTTCCATTTTTTGTGTAATAATTTTAAATAACGATGTCGTTATTGAATAAATAAAAATCTTAAAAAACATAGTATTATTTATTATTAAAATACACAATTTTTTCCTTATTACTGGTATTGTTGTTCTTTAACACTTTGCATGACCATATGAACTATTTGATACATACATTTGTTACGTCGTCCTTCTTCTAATTTGCTTAGATATTTTGCAACTAATAAAGAAAAAGAATAACACTCATGAATAACATCTTCCTTGCTATTGTCTGAGTTATCAGTATTTATAGCCTTATCTTACATTTCTTTAGAGTCATTTTCAAAAGATAAATCGGGAGTAGACGCATTATCGTCTAATGTCGGTTGCAATCTCGGTATTGACTCACATGAAGGATCGATTGACCTTAATTCCTCAAAATTTATTGATTCACTTTCGTCTGAGCTTCTGTCGCTGTCTGAAATATATATGTGCTCTAAAAAACAAGAATTATATATTATTATAAAATTAGTAATAAACAATTAAGTGGCATATTGGACTACAGAAATGCGGCCATTTAGATCTTGATAACTATTGCAGAGACCTGAAATTTTGGTAAATAACAGATTGAATTTTTAAAGAAATTGCTAAGATATAGAAAAAATATCCTGTATTTATATTTTAGGAGCTGTAAGACGGCAAATATTGGCGGAAAACTAATTTTTCACCGTGCCAATGGCGTGGTCTTGGGGCAATAGTACCTATTACAGCTCTTAACATAGAAACACAGGATTTTTTTCTATATTTTTTAATTTTTTTTTACAAGTTCAATATGCTATTTACCTACAATTCAGGTCTCTTCAACGCTTTATTTTAAAGATCTTTATTCAAACCCTTATATTGTAGAACTTAATAAAACTTAACAAAGTATGTAACTAATTCACGTCGGTATAGATATAAATTATACACTTAAGAGTATATAAGAGAGAGTGAAATAAGTACCTATTTAATAAAAATAAAAATTTTATCTAGAATTTTTATCTCTGTCTCTTTATTTATTAAAAAAAGCTATACTCGCGACGATTTATCGTCCGTATTAGACATTTTCCTGAGGTTAAAGCTACCTGAAATGTTCACTAGGATATTCAGCCATTACCATAACAACTTTAATCAAAATTCATCACATACTTTTAGCGACATAAAATGTTCAAGAATTGGTTATTTAGTATCTATACTGATTACAAGCCCACTACCTAAAAGTTTAAAACACTTTCATACAGACACAGGCTATTTACAGTCTTATTATATATGATATTTAGTTAAAATACACTTACTTACCTTTGTTCATCTACAATATTCAGGCGTCCTTAATTTAAAACTTATAATAAAAAACAGCACCGTCCTATCAAACCGAGTAAGAAACACTAATGAACAATTCTATATGATTCCAAAATTTCAAGGACAAAATCTATTCCTCCACTTCAACGTAATTTAAAATGATTTGATTTAAAACCCTTTGATTACCCCGACAAACCCTTTCAAAGGGTTATCGCTTCAATTGGAAATCATAGAAGAGCCGGTAACATCTTGTACTAGTTAACTTATTGATAGGGTTATCCTAACGTTAGGGTTATGAACGGGCTAACACTTCAAGAGGTAACATTTTCCGTTGCTGTAGGCGTACATTCTGTAACACTTCCGAAAGAATTAACTTATATTCGGGGTTGTATGGTCCCTGATCCAAACAGGGCGCAACCCAGCGCGTCCGAAAACACACTTGAATTTTCTACTCACAGCGCTAAGCAGTGTGTTAAAAAAACCCAGTGCGCAAATAAAAATCATCACCGCGGGAAAAACGCGCCCATGCGTAGGTACCTTCCTGGGCAAGTAGAATAACTTAAAAATAAGTTTGGAAAATTATCAGACATGCAGCCAAATCATAAGTTGACTATAATGTAGTGTTATGTAGTGAAAACAGATAACATTTCACGTTGAAAAATAGTAAGAATTAATCATTAAGTCTCCTACAAACAGGCGCGACACGCGATATAATCGCGCGCGACACAAAGGCACCGCTCGTTGCGCGACTTGCGGTGCCTTTGTGGCGCGTGTCGTGTCGCGCCTGTTTGAAGGAGCCTTTAATTGTATGCAAATATAGTACTAGTTACATATTAAACGTTATTTTTTGACAAACGCAAAGACATGTTTTTAAATAATTGTTCTAATGCGCAATGAATTTTATGAAATATTTTATATAAATTAGTAAGTTCCTAAATTTATGTCGTTTTGTCTAAACAAACTGTTTTTATTTAAGATGTTTGTAAATAACTAAACCAAAAATAAAACGCTCGTTAACATTATCATTGTTTTATTATTTTTGACACGTTCATAGATAAATTATCATTATGATTCTGAATAATTTGTAAGAATCAGAATGAGTATAGTTGAATGCATCAATCACTTCCACCGCATCATATTGGTAATAAAAAAATATGTACTAGAGGTATCTATATGTGCAGGGCCACGTCCGAGCCAAAACGATCGTCGTGCGAACACGAGATCGTCGCGTTCGTTTTGTTCGGCGAACACGAATGCGTGGTCGCGCCGACAGAGGGCGGCGCCTTTCGGTTTTCGGAACAAAAAGTGATATAATTATGAACGCGACGATCACTAGTCGTCTAGATCAAGACAAAATACATATTTTTTAGTAGTTTTAAGGTATTTTCCTAAAAGTACCTACCCACATACAAAATCCAAGAATTGAAAGCCATGGTGGCAAGGTGAGGCTCATTTTTAATGCATGGTTATTATTATTATTTTGTACAAACAAATAATATTTTAATGGTTCAGTTTACCCTAACACCGCAAGAACGTTATTATCTGGAAGACTACAATAGCTAACTAGACATATTTACATAACCTTATGCAGTTATATTGTCGTCCCATTCCGTTATTTAATTATACTTAAATATAAATAAAAAGAGAACTTATTTTATAAGAGGTATACTTGTGAGTACAGGATGCTCTTTTTTTTCATAATATTTTAAATTATCTTTTTCTTCATATAATATGTATCATAAAAATTACAATTTATAGCAAAAGAGTACAATTTAATTACTAATATTAGGATAGACAAAATCTTATTTATAAAATCACATCCAGAATATTCTTAATTAATATCTTAGTTTGACTAAGCACCTACCACAGGTGTCCGTACACAACTAATTCTTTTATAATTTTAACAAAAAATACATTATCTACATGATTAAGTACCAACTTATTTTATATGTGGAAGATAAAATTGTGGTTTTGCTTTGGCATAAGTGCCTAAAAAATCCCATATTTTATTAATTAGCTACAATATTTCATTGTTTTATAAAATGCAATGGTGATTTAACAGAAATCAATGGTATACTTGTCAAATAGGTCGATTGAAGAAGTTTCTGTATCATGAATTTTGTTTCATAAAGAATCTCATAATTGCTGGCTTCGTGTCAAGCTAGTTAGGTAAGTCAGTTATTATTAAAATGCCTCTTAGCCTTGAAAAGGCTAAATATCCCTTCGGTCCTATATTGCAAACATTAAATTTCTTTAAATGTCCACTTACCCATAAAATGTACATTTAATTTTGTACTTATTATATTTTTCTACAGCTGCAGCGGTTGATTCACCAGTGAATAGCATTTCCTGAATTGTCCTGAATTGCTTTTGCTTTAAAATAAATCTATACTAACACCAAATGAAACGCAAGCGCAGTACCTATAGCATTAACTACATCCTACAAGTTGGTTCCTAAATGCCCAATGGCAATCGATTATTTTTACATACATAGTTATTTTATAAGGCCTCGTCAATTCAAGTTAGTATAAAAGGCAACACGGCACGGCAGTCATAGATTGTATAGTAAGATTACATGCGATGTTGAACACATTGAGTGTCAAGATTATATAATAATAGAGTAGGTATGTCGTACATGTAATTTCATATAATCTAGCCATGTTATCATTTAACATAGAGGTACGAGAATCTCAAACAAACTGAGGATTTATAACTTACAAATGTGGGTGTTCTATTGATACACTGCGTTCCGGACCACTACAGTGAATTTGTACAATTTACTGTTTTCGCTCCCGACCAATGACTGGCTTGATCACGTGAGTGGTTAAGGTTAAAAAAATGCATTGTATTTCAAAACTTGATAGTCTATCCAAAATCTTCATGATTTTCCTACAAGAGGTTGTAACGTTTAAACAAAATCTTGCGAAGGCTTTTAAAAATCTGTATGCTTTATATTATTTTGGATTATTTTACAACCCGCTCTATATGTATAGAAATTTTCCAAATTAAGTTTGTACTTCATTTCTAACATTTGACTAATTTCTCGAATCCAAGTTAGTATGAGCCTCTCGCCTCACAAAACTAGTGCTACAACAATACTCTTGTTGTGACGTCACACTTGCCGGTCGTGTCGCGCGGGCGGCAGCACGGTCATAGGACCGGCGCTGGCGCCGTGCTTGGCGGGTTCCAGGGTCGGTTTGTTGGCAACTTTAGCAGCCACAGGCGTTGAATGTCCGCCGGATATTGGCATTGGCACTGCGTCCGGAACTAACCCTCGGATCAGGTCTGATATGCACGGCCATGGTACCAGCCTGGAATTAAAAAGTTTATGTTTAAATAACTATGGTTTTACGGAACACTGTGACCGGCAGCGGATCTACTGGGAGTTATATATATGTATATAAAAGGAGACTTCGAACTACCAAGAGCAAATCTTGAATATTATTTGGCTAACGGTTTCTAATAATTGCCATGCAGTATTTATTTTAAACAGCTTAAATTTTATTTGGGGTAATTTCAATTTGTCTTGGTGTCGTGTTCTACTACTATTTATTTTGTAACTGGTAAAGACAGTATTTTAAGTCTTTGAAATAGTGGTTTACAGCTATCCAAAAAGTGGGCTCCACACATTGCCCGGATACATTTTTTTTGTCCTTTAAAGACTCTTTGCACGTCTACTGAGTTTCCCCAAATTATAAGACCATAATAACATCATGTTACAACATCAATGCAGAGGGCATTGATACAAATGAACGTCTAACTGGACCAGTTACCTATTACATAGGTCGTGTCACATGTCATACAGGAGTATTGTGTCATGTCGTGCTTGTGTCTCTTGTGTCATACGAGTTGACTTACCACTTGAACGGCAGCAAGACGCGGAAGTACCCGGGAATGAGGGCGAAAGGTTCGTCCGTGCGGATCGCAAGCACCACGCGGTCAGCAACGTCATTTGAGTTCAGCTGGGGCACGAATCTGGGAAACACGGAGTCTTAAGTTAGTATTTTTTCTAGCTCTTCTTATGTTATTGGGTGGTAATCAAGCAGGAGGCACACGTGACGTTAAGTGCTCACCGGTCATTTGCGATACCAGTAGCATATTAAATGTGCACCGCTTAAGGTCGAATTTCACCAATGTAACTGAACACGATCAGCACATCTAAACCGAGTTCAAGAGTTGTCAGTGTCAATATTCCACAACAATAATGACGCCGACAGCTATTGAACGCGGTTTAGATGTGCTGATCGCGATCAGTTTTATTGGTGAAATTGGCCCATAGAACACAACATCTCAGCACCCTAATTACGTAACACACTATCAATCAGAATCTGAATCATTTTAAGGATATATGTTGCTAATCCATTGCTTCATATGTTTGAAAAATTTGTCTGCTCAACAACGTAAATAACGCAATGAATTTTGTTGAACTGTCAAAATGAAAGCCATTCCTACTGTTTGTATGTTACGCAATCAGCCCGTAGGACGTAGTAACTATTTAGTAATCTGTGCCGTAGGTGCATGGCGATCCTCAGGGGCGGATCTACTTAAAGGCTTTTTGGGCTGCAGCCCAGGGCCCCGTGGATACAGAGGGCCCCCAACCGAACTGAAAACAATAGACGAAATTGTCAATAATAAAAACTATCTAGAATTAAAAAAAATCCGATCATACTAAAATAGCAATTGGCTCAACCAATTGCTATTTTAGTATGATCGGATTTTTTTAATTCTTAGATAGTTTTTATTATTGACAATTTCGTCTATAAAATAATTACGTAGGGCCTAAGCAGTATTAGCCCAGGGCCCCACAAATTCAAGATCCGCCCCTGGCGATCCTAGAGACAAAGCTGAAATATCATAAATGCCTGTTACTCTTTGGTGTTCTATTTTTACTTGTGCTCCTATTCTATGCAGAGAAGAGGAGCTTACAGAGTCCCTGAGGTTGTCACAGGGACATTTATCTTAAGCAGAATCGTTTCGAGATGAAGACACAAAAGAAATTTTATGTTAATTTAATGTGTTTATCGACCTTACCTTAGTACTTTGAACTTTTGAAGGTTGATGTTATTATGGGATAAACCTGTTGTATTCATTATTTAAGTACATCCCTTCCTTATAAACAAGTTTTTTTTTGCATTTTAATGTGGTGTGGATTGACGTCAACCATTCTTACATAATCGTGGATATAAAAAACGTGAAGACAAAGAAAATCATCTCAAATCATTACCATGGGTTCTCACATAAAACATTATAAATAGGTACAAAAACAAGGTTTTTAAGTTTTTTTTGCATTTGGATTTTTTTTAGTCTTTAATGACCCATACTGACATATTATTTTTTGTACACTCATTAGCTTTGACTGCGATTCTACCCGTGTTGTTTAGTTTATGGTTCGTATTTCTAATTCTATGCTTACCCTCACTTCTAATTTATTGATGGCGATGAGTAGCCATCATGGAGAATAGAAGTAAGGAGGACTGACTCCTAGGGGGCGAAGGTCGAAAAAGTGTCCAGCTGTAAGCAGTAAATAACAGTTCAAAAACCCTCCACAATGGCGCTAGCGTAGGCAAAGGGTATGGTATGAAATAGTATGAATGTATAGTAGTTGTTGACGGATTGAAGGCCCAGTTAGAAAATTATTTTTAATGAATAAGAGTAGTTAATGACTGCCCAATATGTACCAAACCCCAACTATTTACGTAGTCCAAAATAATTTTGTAAACATAACCTAAATTTACTGCTGTGAGAACCCTGTTGCTACTGTGGCGCCACCCTAATTTATTCGCAGTTTGACGGACACTTTTTCACAACAAAGTAAGACCTCCTTACTTCTATTCTCCATGGTAGCCATTTTGGCAAATCAGAAAAGATGGCCGTTCGATTTTTTATTATAACCTTACCTAGATTTGACTTCTTCAAACATGCCAGTGGAGCGTATAAAGTATGGGCATATGAGGGAAGTCCGGACTCCTTTGATGCCTTGGGTTTCCAGCTCCAATCGCAAAGCCTCATCGAAGCCACAGGCAGCCGACTTGGAAGAGCAGTAATCTACCAGCTTGGCCACTCCGACGTGGCCGGCCATGGAAGCAATGGTCACTATGTGCCCATTGTTTTGTTCGATCATGGATGGCAGGAATGCTTTTACCGTCTGTAAAAAAAGAAAAGAATGTGTTGGCTGTTAGGCGAGTGCAAAAAAGAAAAAAAAGTGGGTTCATATACGGTCATTAGGGTCTCTGAACCAAGTTCAAAGCTCTTTTAAGCCTTCCTTGCAATAAACCGTCTACATCCAATAAATATTCCGGTTTTTTATCTGCAAAAATTTTCGTGACCGTTGAACATGCTTCAAGCACTAGGTATTTAACAATGTATTTTACATATTCGATGGACATAATTTAAACAAAATTATGACAAAATCCGTTTTCGCGCCTGCCGTAACCGTGATTTATTTATCTATCCTGTACAAAATTAATGTTTCCTCACGTAAACTATAAGTACAAGTTACCGGTATAAGTTACCGGTTCAATTGCAATGTTAGTTCCTACCTATTAGGTAAATTTGTAATGTTTATTAGACTTATTAGTCGATTCGCACGAATGTACTCGCCCGAATCGGGCGAATCGTCACGTTTTATTAATAATATTATTTTTTGTATAGGCGGCTCGCACGAATTGGCATAATATTACGGATTTTATGCAATGAATTTAAGAAAAAAAGTACACGGTTTACTGATAATTTAACTCTTATCACTTCTATGCGCTAGTGTTCTTTTTTCTTAACTTAATTGCATAAAATTCAAAATGCGAGCGAGTCACCTATACATAAAATAATATTATTTAAGAGGACACATACATGACCTAAAGCACGGTCACTGTCGGACTGCATAGAAGAAAGAGAAGCGCGATGACACAACGCTGGTAATTTATTGCAAAATATGAAGCAATTATATTAATAACAAAAGATCTATTGTTTGGACGGTAAAATTAAAACACTAGTATTTTAGTAGGTATGTTGCTTGTAGAATAATCTGACAAAAAAACAGAATGATTGTATGTATATTAGTATGGTTTTTATTGTAAAAAGAAAGTTTTTAGAGGTATCTTCATGATTTTTTTCTATTGTATCAAATTAGTTGTACTATGTTTTCAACACACTATCTACCTAGCATATATCCTGAAGAATAACATTATTATAGCGTTTTTGTGTTTAAGTCCTGTAAGCCCCTTAAAAGTGACGATTCCCCCGATCCGGGCGAGTAAATGCGAATCGACAAATAAGCAAACTGAACTTTATACATTTCAGTTATTAATAATTACTGTTTATTACAAAGACAACTTCCCGACCTATCAAGTTGTAGTATTGTTTACAAAAATAAAACAATATTTATGTATATAAATGAGATGTAAAATCAAGGATTAGGTACACAATGAACTAATAACTTGAAAAAATTATTATAACTTTGATAGGTATAACATTACTTGTACAATGTAGACGAAGGAATAGGTAACTACTTGGAAACTCATAAAATTAATTTTATGAGTGACCTTGATTAGTATTTATAACAAATTAATTCGGTTTTTTGTAACAGATACAAAACCGGATCCGACCGCTCCGATATGGGTATTTTAAATTTTTTTCAATGCTTTTTTACCCAAACAGGTTGGCAGAGGACTAAAGTACACTCACAATTCACCAGTTATATTTAAGACCATGTAATGGAGAGCCTATTGCCATTAACCTGGCATAAACCCAAACTCCTATTGCTACTGAGTGATTCCAGACGAAAAACCCAATAAACTTTGACCGAGCTAGGAATCGAACCCAAGACAACTAGAGCTACGAGGCAATTTTCCCTACCTCGTTGCTCTCGCCCTTTCTTTCTTCTTCTTAATTAAATTATGGACTGTGGTCCTTTGGACTTACCCAGAAGTGTGCTAAAATGTTAACATCGAACGTTCTCTGAATGAGGTGGTCGGGCGTGTCGAGGAGGTACCTTCCGGAGACCACACCAGCATTGTTGATCAGCAGGTTCACCTGGAAACAATTTACATTCATTATAGAACATTGGAGCAGATGCCATTTTCTTTGCACGGGCCATTTGTAGGTACACCGCACGGTTTCGGTGTATAAACCGCACCGTAGAAAAAACGTGTTCGTCAACAAGCTTCCATAGTGATCCATTGGTAATTACAAACCGAATAAATATAAACCGTATATAACCTAATAAACCGGAATTTTTTCAGGGTAAGAAAAACGTTTGTGTACTAAGGGCCTAAGGATAGCATTTCGAAATTCGAAAAGTCCTGGCAAAAAGCCGTACATTTCACTTTTTATACCTACTTCTCTTTAACATTTTTCCAAAAAATATCCCATGTCGAAAAGTTCGGACACATGACAAGGCCTAACAGGCGGACAAAGTCTCAAAGAGGCGCCAAAAAGTCGGACATCTCCGGATTGTCCGGACGATAACCCTATGCATGGACGTCTTCAAAGGGACACCAATTCAAGTAGGTACAAGGAAAACTATTGTTATCAAGAGTGAATAATGGGGAAATTGTGTAAAAAATAACCCTTTGCTACTAGTATATACTACATACTTAGTTCTGTCTAAATAAGTTGACTCAACCATTGCGTTTGCATTTTTTTAATCATTATTCTAACACGCATAAAAGCATTTTACTTTTGCGTTAGATTTTAATTTCGGATAGAAAATTATATTATCCATAATAAATAATAACATAGAAACTGAGATACAAGCGGTGGAATTTTCTTAACGCAAATATACAGTATAGTTTCTTGGTCCTAATTATAGTTCAAACTTTCCTTCGCAACTTCACTTGCGTTAGGTATGTTGACATTTTTCACTATGTCTCAACTTCCTGACACGGTTCTGTATCAAGATAAATGATATCCGTCATCTTAGAACCTTTTTTGGGTATGATAATAGCTCGTCTAGGCTTTTGAGTGTTTGCTAGGAATATTAAGCACCTTAATATGGTTTTACATAAGAATTGAGGTTAGTCTAAAATATATCATATTAGTATCGTTTCTCCTTCTTCCTTTAAATAGGTAAGTACATCCAAAAGTTGTCTTTAAAAGATCGCTTTTAGTGATAAGACCGCTCATTATGTGTAACGTTTTTCTACATTTAGGGTAATCCGCATGGTGTATAAAAAAGAGAACTTCTTTTTTATTTATATTGTTACTTGATGCAGATTTTTCTATTTTCATATTTTTTTCAACAAGAATGAATGCTCTAGTATTAGGTAGGTGTATATATTAAAAAAAACTTCATTTAAAAATTAAAATGGTAGTGTTTGTTATTTATTTAAACAGCACTGTTATAATTGCTGTCATTGAGAAATACCGTGCCTCGGAAAGCACGTCAAGCCGTTGCCGTTGGTCCCGGCTGTCATTCGTGGATCTTTGACAGTCTTTACGGGTAGTCAGAAGCCCGAAAGTCTGACAACGTCTTACCAAGGGGTTATCGTATTACCCAGTAACTGGGATGTGGAGGTCAGACAGGCAGACGCTCCATGTAAAATACTGGTAATCAGCTGCATACGGTTAGACTGGAAGCCGACCCAACATAATTGGGAAAAGGCTAGGCAGATGATGTATTTTTATTTAAGTAGGTAGATACCTTCATAATTTAAATGATTAATTTGTTTTGCGATTTAATACCTTTTAAACACTCAAATTATATAGGTAAAGATCATAAAACTCTTTATGAGTTTGCTTTGTTAATATTGGTACAGCGGTCTTCAAAACTTTAATTAACACCTCGATAGGTACCTATGTATTCGTATTGACATTCAATAACGAATATTTAAAAAGGTCATAATATCAACAAATGTAATTGTAAGGACACAAAAATGCATTGGTAATTAATACCTACTTAACTAAATACCTATAGGTTTCTATGCCTTTGGGATGCCTTTTGCATTATACCTACATTTAACATTACATCGATCGGTCCACAGTATTCAACTTAAAAAGGTGTTACGAAGCATCATTGTCTCTATCACTTTACAATGCGTGCCACGTAAGAAGAGACTTGACACACCACGTGGTCTGACATGCGCAGAACACGATTTTAGGTATCTTTAGCGGTATGAGGTCTGAGTGCGGGACGGGACCGGACGTCATAGGGGCGGCGGAAAGAGCGGGGGAGGCGGGGTCAGTCTCTTCTTACGTGGCACGCATTGTACCTTTTTTTTAAAGTTAGTCTACACTGTCCCACTGCTGAGCAAAGGCCTCCCCCAAATCCTTCCAGGCATCCTTCTCTAGAGCCACCTTGATCCAAACCTTACGGTACGCGTCTACAGTCGTCTTGCCACCTCTTCCTGGCCCGACCTCGGCGGCACCGTCCATCCTTAGGCACTTTTATCTTTATGGGCATGAATTAACAATTCACGAGTGGCGATATTATACATTGTATACGACCTACACACCCTGGGTTATGAGCCCCGGAGGCCCCGATACCACTTAGCTGACTAGCTAGTATTGTTACCACGATTTGAGTTGTTCGTTCGTGCCAATACGAGAGGAGAAGATTCGTCTTCTCCTCTCGTATTGGACTCGTAAAATGCAGTTACAAATATGGCCCTTCAAATATAACCCGTCAGCCTTTTTTTTTTCAGGATAGGAAATCATCAAATGACCCCTCCCGCTCTGGGTGGAGCGGAAGGGAGTGTCAGACTCTTACTGACTAAAACCCACCCGTGTTCCTTCCTTAGCCCTTTATGTTCCGGGCCAGCGGTAACCCTTTCGGACAATCCCGCTGACCCAGCAGGCTTCGGCCCTGACGGGCCCCTTCCCTTGATGCTGACATCTCTTTGAAGCGCGCATGGAACACGTACGCGCCGTCCGGCACAGGCCTGGTCCTGATCGGACGGTGCAAGCCTTCAAAGCAAGAGTTAACAGGGCATGTTCTGGGCACGCTCGTTTCATCGTAGACCTCATACTTCGCTTTTCATCAGGCGAGATCGAGGTCAAGAGCAGGACCATAAGGCAATTAAAATAAAATCTGTACGTACCCTGCCGACTTCTTCTTCGACCTTCTTAGCGACCCTGTAGATGTCTTCTCTTTGGGTCAAGTCTACCACATACCCGTAGCATTTGCCGCCGATACCTTTTACCAGCTTCACCGTGTCTTCCAAGCCTGAAAACAAAAAAAAAATTTGGTCATTAGTACCTTGACTTTTAAAAAATACACTTTTATTTTTAATTTGTATAGTTATTTTAACGTCTTCTAAATGTCAATGACAAGATTGCATATTTAATAAGTCTTATAAATTCAGGGTTATTGACATTAGAATGTTCGGTCAAAGACTATGTATGTTGGGGTCGGTTCGCAGTCTAACCGGATGCAGCTGAATACCAGTATTTTATATGGATTGACGGCCTTACTGACCTCCACAACCCAGTTCCTGGTTACTGATTGTCAGACTTTCGGGCTTCTGACGACCAGTAATGACTGTCAACGATCCAAGAATGTCAGCCGGAACCAACGGCTTAACGTGCTTTCCGAAGCACGGAGGGATCCTGGTATGTAAAGATGGTCACCCATTCTCAGACCAACCGTGGCAAGGGTAGCTCAAACTGCTAGATCGACCAGCGCGGCTGTTATTTCATAGCCACAAGCCACTCAAAGACCTTGGTTATAAACTAAAAAAATGATGTTCTTAACGTCATTGACATTGCGAAATTATAATAATACATAAATAACATATTATTCTTGATGAGAGGCTAAAATAACCAGTATTAAAAATGCAACTTATTTTATTTGAGGAAAGATTTTGTCCCTTATGGTTATGAATGGTTAATAACCTCTGGTGAACTTGAACTTTTCTGACATTTAAACGTACCTACTGTTGCTCGTGCACAAGTAAAAAGTCCATTAGCCAGACAAAGAGGGCTCAAGACTGTATTACTCCGTAATTAAGATAAGGCGCGACTTTTGACGAGCCTGAGTTTGTTACTTTCATTATCTCCTCACTGCTGTAACCGAGTGTATGTTAAAGTATACTTTCTATAATGAAGATGGCAATGTGCATTAACGACCCGGCGAGTCCGTTATAAGTAGGTATTTTTTGTGAATTTCGTCGAGTGTGAGTAGAAAGTAACGGGTCGATGAATACGAAAATAACATGAACATTTGAGTTTTTTAATCCGTTAATAATTATGTCTATTCAGGTGTGTCTAATAATAATAAGACAATCTTAAAAAAATAAACACTAAAAGAAAAAATAAACACTAAAAGAAATCTCTATCAGAGTTAGTTACTCATCTAAAATTGGAGAGGTCCTCAAATAATTATGCTACCTATATGATATGATCCTTAACTAAGTTAACATTCGGTTTCATTACCTAAGACAGTCTCTTTGAAAAAAAAAAAAGATCTTTAAAAATTACACGTCATGCATAAAGTCTCAAACGAATTGCGCATGTGCAGTTTTACCTTTATTTATGGCTCAAAACAAATCTATCTTTTCAAAACTTAATGGCATTAAATTTTTATAATCATAATGGTACGGTATCCAAAATGCATAACTTTCCATCTCAAACATGTACTTAACAGTAAAAAGTTCGGCCTACTTAATTACGGCTAATCAGATAAAAGTAGTGTAGTTACACCAAATCTTGGTCGCTTTCCGAATTAAGACAATAACGCTCACAGCGCTTATAGCAATAATTGGCGTTCCGATTTAGATATCACGATTATGACAGCTAAGAGCTGTCAACAATTCGGAACGCTCGTGAACGCGGTCACAGTGCTTACTCAATGTAAAAACGATAAAATAAAAAAACCAAAAAATAATAAAATAGATACAGTCGTGGGAATTATAAACATATGCATAGACTAGACTAAAATAAAACCGTGGGGCACGTCAATCAACAACAACAATAGACAATTGACGTGCCCCACGGTTTTATTTTAGTCTAGTCTATGCATATGTTTATAATTCCCACGACTGTATCTATTTTATTATTTTTTGGTTTTTTTATTTTTTGGTTTTTTTAGTACATTTATCTTAAACATTGCAACGTATGTTTAACATAAAACCGTTTAACTGAAAAAGTTTTTTTTACCTATTTTTTTATTTTCTAGTTTTTAGTTTTTATTTCGCATTCTGTTTAATTCATTTAGTGCTTCATTATTGCAAGGTTTCTTGCCCGTTAGTTTATTGCAGTCTAACTCCTCTATACGTAGTCCCTGCAAAGATCTTACTCTAATAAGAGCCACTTATTTGATACCCATATTGGTGGGATTGATAAAAAATTGTTATCAGCCATTTGGTAGCGGCGGCCATCTTAGATTTCAATTTTGCATAGTAAATTGTATTCTACTTGTTGAGACCTTTCATTTGATACCCATGTTGATGGGATTGATAAAACCTAAGTTATCCGCCATTTTGTAGAGGCCGCCATCTTGGATTTTAATTCTATATAGTACATTGTATTATACTGGTTGAGCACTTTCATTTGATACCCATATTGATGGGATCGATAAAACCTACGTTATCCGCCATTTTGTAGCGGCCGCCATCTTGTATTTCAATTTTTTATAGTATATTGTATTCTGCTTGTTGAGCCCTTTCATTTGATACCCATATTGATGGGATTGATAAAACCTACGTTATCCGCCATTTTGTAGCGGCTGCCATCTTGGATTTCAATTTTGCATAGTGAATTGTATTCTACTTGTTGAGATCTTTCATTTGATACCCATGTTGATGGGATTGATAAAACCTAAGTTATCCGCCATTTTGTAGCGGCCGCCATCTTGTATTTCAATTTTTTATAGTATATTGTATTCTGCTTGTTGAGCCCTTTCATTTGATACCCATATTGATGGGATTGATAAAACCTACGTTATCCGCCATTTTGTAGCGGCTGCCATCTTGGATTTCAATTTTGCATAGTAAATTGTATTCTACTTATTGAGACCTTTCATTTGATACCCATGTTGATGGGATTGATAAAACCTAAGTTATCCGCCATTTTGTAGAGGCCGCCATCTTGGATTTTAATTTTATATAGTACATTGTATTATACTGGTTGAGCACTTTCATTTGATACCCATATTGATGGGATCGATAAAACCTACGTTATCCGCCATTTTGTAGCGGCCGCCATCTTGTATTTCAATTTTTTATAGTATATTGTATTCTGCTTGTTGAGCCCTTTCATTTGATACCCATATTGATGGGATTGATAAAACCTACGTTATCCGCCATTTTGTAGCGGCTGCCATCTTGGATTTCAATAAGTTATCCGCCATTTTGTAGAGGCCGCCATCTTGGATTTTAATTTTATATAGTACATTGTATTATACTGGTTGAGCACTTTCATTTGATACCCATATTGATGGGATCGATAAAACCTACGTTATCCGCCATTTTGTAGCGGCCGCCATCTTGTATTTCAATTTTTTATAGTATATTGTATTCTGCTTGTTGAGCCCTTTCATTTGATACCCATATTGATGGGATTGATAAAACCTACGTTATCCGCCATTTTGTAGCGGCGGCCATCTTGAATTTATAATGATAATGAATAAACATAATTGTATTGTCACCAAAATCCAAAGTGTATACAAAATTTCAGATTAATCGGTTGACAGGAAGAGGGTGAAATTTGAATTACTAAATATGACACAAGAATAAAGAATAAAACAAACGGGGTGAGCTAAATAAAACCGTTTAATTATTACAGTATTTCCTTGTATAAACACCACATTACTTCTTCAGTTCTTCTTCTTTGGCGACTGTCAGCCAGAAGCACAATTTCGAAAATGCCACGTTAGTTTAATTTAAAGATGATGTAACTCAAAACACACAAATGACAGTGTGTATGTGAATACACACTGTCATTTTTGACAGCGCTCACGGTGATATTATTCTAAGGCATGGTCGGCGTTATCGCAAGATGGCGCATGTCATGACGTCATCTATGACGATTCACGGGACATCGTTGTCGTGCTCACGATAATTCGGTACGGGTTTAAGCACGCTCAAATCGATTATTTCCCAACTCGGAACGCAGGGCTTGTGTGTTTTTCTGTGTTGCACGTGTGAATGTGTGTGTGCGCGCGGTGTCCGTGAAGCGCGGAAGCAGCTACGGCGGCGGCGCGGCGTGTGCGCAAAACACTGTGCGCGGGAGATTGCTCTTTCAGCCGTGCTATCGTACTGTTTATACGGTAAATAAGACACAACCTAGATGTTACATCGATTAACTTCTTTTAGCTGGTAATTAAAAGAGACGATGACATATGTATCTGTTTCGGACTTTCTTCCTAGAGTAATCGAATAGGAAACACCGAACTTATCTAGTTTTAAAACATAATTTATTTTTAACGTGTAAAGTTTTTGTACAAACTTACTTACAGAAATAAAATCATTTTATAAATAAACTCTTATGAAAATCATAATTTCAGTAGGTACACGGTTTTAGATTGTCAAAGTCATTTCCAAACAATCGGCGAGTTACACAACTTACTGTCCTGTGACTCCGTTTCTGTTTGAACTATCGGCAAAAGCAATCGTTTATTTTTTCACCAACTAATTAGCACTATTAGCTCTGAGCTAACAGATTCGGAGTTGTGTGCATATTATATACGATATTATATAGTGAATTTCGTCGATGCTACTTCTAATTTGCGTCGCACTGTTACGTCCATTGTTGCAGTTTAGGAAGCATAATGTTTGAGGATTAATGAATAATAGAAGTAGTTTTCTACTGTGTAAGAGGTATTTTAGCTTGTAGGTCTTTCCGGAGCTATACCCCCAGTTTTCTACAGTTTTCAGAAAGTTAGTGTTGCCTAAATAAAGACTACTTAAGTAGGTCATGTCAAGAAGCAAGACGCATTACTGTCAACTATAATCAATTCCTGAAACCCTAGTCCTAAGGTATATTTTCCGTAAGGTTTTCGAAAACGTAAACCAGCTACTTCTAATTCTAACTATACGCAGCTAGTCTTTGTGCAATATTTAAAGGGCAAACAGTTTGCTATGCGTGCAAACTGTAAACGGGTGATCTTGGCCGAATACTCTTGAAACTTGCGCCTGATTCAATTGATCGAACACGAGGTTTGTTGCACAAGCGCCGGAATCCGGCTCACCTTGACAGTTTCGTGTAATTTGGCCCATAATTTGGCTGTTGGTTTGGTTGCGTCTAATGCTATAGGTACCTACTAATTTTCTCGTGGAAATTATGTATATTATTGTGCATTGAAATGTATGCAACTTTATATTTTCATTGTATTTTAATAGGAGCTTTATTGTGTAATTGAATTTTTTAGGGTTCCGTACCAACCTCAAAAGGAAGAAACGGAACTGTAATAGATAATAGATAAAACGTTTATTCAGTGCAACAAAAGACAACAAATACAAAAACAAAAAAAAACAATCATAAATACAAATACAATCTCTTCGTTTTCCGTATATCCGTCAGTCTGTCAAGACCCCTTTTCTCCGGAACGAAACTAAAATATATTTAGATTAGAACAGATAAACTGAAAACATTTTAAACCACGGTCTTTTTCAGAATTTCATGACTGTCCCAAGTACGAAAAAAGGAATTGTGTGAAAAGTGAAACTTAGTAGTAATACCAAACATTAGGAAACTACTTTTTACTAATTGGTTTATTAACGATCGAGCAACGACCTTAACAATTTTGTTGCAAAAGAGTTGCATTCAATTTGCATACGCTTAATTTATGTAGATTATGTTACAAGATTTTAGCTTTTTGAATCACTGCTGTTCATAATACAGAAAGAAGACTGATTAAAATGGACCTTTAAAAACACGTCATAAATAAAGTCTTCCGTGTTTATCACTAAATCAAAAATATACATTTCTTCCCACTAGAATGCGAGCAGAACTCAATCTAAACTTAATATATTAATTAAATTAGTAGGTAACCACCTGTATTCTATTCTCCCTACCCCAACATGTAGGTAAGGTATCATATGGTCCGGTTTCTAACTCTATGGAAAGACTGCACTGCAAACCAACCGCAGTGCAATCACTTGCATGAAGACAAGAAATCTGAAGCGTTATTTTCTCGAACATAATGACGATAACGACTAGGGTTATCAAGTAGATGTAAAAAATTGCTAGCAAACTGCAAGATATTTATTTCCATATATTTTTTATCACCCAATCGTCGGCTCGGCTCTTTATTTATATGGGTAAAGTTGGCTCCTTTTAGCGCAAACGTGAAGAACTTTTTACGTAGGTTCTACGTGCACACCCTAATAACAAGAAACGCTATGGCAGTTGGATATTTTCCCAGGCTATTTTGTAGGTATCATCACCATGAGTTCAAAACACTAGGTACATGCATACCCTTAGGCGTCAAAGCAGCTATTATCAAAGCGTCATTGCATTTAAATATGAGACGACGCATCGTGGGAAACGTTTTACAAGCAAAAGTCAAAGTACACTGGATCTTTTGGTGCTCGAATGACGCTGACAGGGGCCCGCGCTATTGGTAAACATTTGTGCAATTGTTTTGTGAAAGGTATTCAAAAAACAGAGAGAGCAGTGGTGCCCCAGTAGTATCGGCCTCGACTTACAATTAACGGTCGTGAGTTCGAACCCAGCCAGATACTTTACTTTGTGTATTTAATTTCATCATCAATGCTCTCAAAACGGTGAAAGAAAACATCGTGAGGAAACTGGCATGTCCTGGAACCAAAAATTCGAAGACATGTGACATCCACCAACCCGCACTGGGCCCGCGTGGTGGACATGGCCCGCTCCCTCTCACAGAGAGGTCTGTGTCCTGGCAGTAGGAACATTATAGGCTGATTATGTTATTCAAAAAACAAAATGGCGGCGTTATTTCCACTTTTGGCCACGCGCTTAAATACCTTTGTAGAGCTATACATGACTGTGAAAGCCCTACGTAAATAATAATGGCAATTACTAAGCACTATCTGCGATAGATTCATCGCATAGCGGTGATATTACAAATGGAGATCGATGGAGGCTTTGATAGATCTCAGGAATTAACGATGAACACATAATAAACTTAAATTAAAAGTCTGACTTTGATATTATCAGCCTTCTTTTGTTTTCCATGTCTTTGAGTATAGGTATTTAAAACCGCAGTCATATGATTCGGCGTGAGAAGATTGATCATACATTCAGTCAAAAAGGTATCGGGAATGGATGATTTGTTTAAGGTTCCAAATTATTTTTTTTTTTATTGTTTGTTTGGCACAACAGTTTTTCATTTTGGCGCGAAGTTTTAGTTGAATTTATCATTTAGATTAAATACAGTGCTAGCTTTAGTTATAACTAGTATGAATTACGAATTTCATAATGGACAAAAACATCGAACAAAGAGTTTGTCTTAAATGCATCACCAATGGAATTTCGTGTTCGAAGTCACTGAAAAGAAGAAGGCTATTACGGTGAATCGACTTTTACAAAAACACGTGCGTAAGAGTGGTTTGCGGCGAGAACTAAACTCAATTCCAGAAAAAAGCGTTTAAAAAATATTTTTATGATTGGATTAGTATTCATTGACGTAGGAGTATCGTTTCTGAAGGAGCATACTTTGAAGGCGATTAAATAAAATTGGACGAATAACTAACATTTTGTGTATCATCTTTTCCCCGGTACTTTTTTGACAGAGCAGTATAATAAAAAAAAATTTGATAGTTTTTTCGCCAAGACGTAGGTATTCGTATAATTTTTTATTTAGGTTGTTGCACTAGTTCTATCTAACGATTTATTGGCATAGTTCATACTGCCATGAACCGTTATTTATACTTTAAGAAAAACACATTCGAATTATTAAATTAAAAGATATGCGAGGCAATAAATTGATCCCAAAAAAACTCGATTCAGATAACCTGCCAATCTGAATCGAGCTTTTTTAAATATTTTAATGATCAGATATCTGCTATAGAAAACACATAAATGCTTTTTTTAAATGGTCTCTGTAGTCAAAATAATAAAGTTTTAGTAATATATTTTGTAAGGGATTGGCTTTTTTTTTCAGGATGGGAAATCATCAAATCATCATCATCCCGCTCTGAGTGGAGCGGAAGGGAGTGTCCGACTCTTACTGACTAAAACCCACCCGTGTTCCTTCCTTAGCCCTTTATGTTCCGGGCCAGCGGTGACCCTTTCGGACAATCCCGCTGATCCGGCAGACACTATATACCCTTAGGCGTCAAAGCAGGTATTATCAAAGCGTCATTGCACTTAAAAAAAAAGAAAAATGTTTAAGAATGTGCAAACTGCGCTTTTTCATATGACACCCCACATGCCCTAGTAGCCCCACTTCGAATTTTTCAGAACCCCTTTCGTCCCTGTTGCAAAAAAAAAATATTTCTTTTTTATTTGCAAATAGTTGGGCAAACGTCATCAAACTATTCCAAATTTCAAGTTGATAGCATTAGTATTTCTTGCGATATCCAGCTGTGACAGACAGACAGACTCGAGTCTCACCATAAGTGTTCCGTTTTACCATTTTGATACGGAACCCTAACAAGCGAGGTAGCATAGTCTTGAACTAGAGTCTAGACCCGAATTTGGAATTAAATGATCATATTTTCCGATTTTTTGCCTCTTGGGTCAAAGCATTCCAACCGGTTTAACATGACAGTTGTCTTGGAAATCAATTTCACAAAGAATTAAATATTTCCTTTTACGGACAGATTATAGACAAGAATCACATTTCGAAACTTAAAACAAAACTGGTTTTCAATATATACCTACCTAACGCGACGGTACAAGGGGGCCTAAAAATGCTACTTTGGCAGAATCATAACAGGTAACATTATGGATCATAATAATTATGGCGAAGACAGTCCGTGTTTTTCTTTTTTTCGCTGCACTACGTAGGTATAGGTAATCAAAGAAATTGGGACTGGATTTGGATTGGATTGATTGGTATTTTAGCACGGACAAAAAAAAATTACTGAAAAATCCTTCACCAATGGGATTTGATATGATATTTTAACTTAATAGTAGAGTTGCCGCGAATAGTGTTTATAGCGAATAGTCGAATACCGATAATCGCCATTCACTTTGGCGAATAGTCGAATAACTCGACATTACTATTCGACATAAAAAAAAACATTAAACACATTAAAAATATTTCTAATTTCTTCTAAGGTTGTGAGAAAAGAAAACAACAAAGTTAAAGAAATCTGTTTCATGTTATACATACCTACATATATGTAGTAAATTTAATTTTCCATTTTTAAATGCTGGCAACCCTTTTCTTGTACAAGTCTTTCTCTTTAGTTTACGGGGAATACCCCGTTTTGTATAACCCAGCGATTATTATTATTACTGAAGAGCAACCCAAGAATGCCACTGCTGAAGAAATCGCCAACTACATCGCATTAGCAAAGGCTGACAGAAAAATAAACCCATATGAATGGTGGGCTTTGAGTACCAATAAGAATAGATTTCCTATTTTAAGTAAGCTTGCTAAACGATACTTAATCACACCAGCAAGCTCTGTTTATTCAGAAAGACTATTTTCCGAGGCAGGTTTAATTTACGAGGAAAAACGAAACCGACTTGCTCCAGAACGTGCAGAAAAAATTGTTTTTTTGCACCACAATCTGCCTCTGTTGGATTTTAAATATTAATTAAAAAGCCTTACTAATTTAATTTCATGAATATGATAGGCACAGGCACATATTACAGATAATAATAGATATTGTGTATTGTTTTATTAAGGAAAATAATTTAAAAAATGATTATTTTTAACTCATTAGGTAGTTCTTTTGTTCGTTAAAAGTTTATTTTCGACGACTATTCGCCGAATGCCGAATAATACTAGCCATTATTCGGTATTCGACGAATATCAAAAAAAATGACGAGTAATGCCGAATACCGAATAATAGCGAGTATTCGCGGCAACTCTACTTAATAGTTAACTTTCCGTTATGATTCATAATGTTATCCTTTTATGATTCTGCAAAGTGGCCTTTGTAGGCCCCAAGTTTATTTTAAAATACCTGACTAATGAGTCTAAGTGACAATGAATTAATAACAATCCAATAACATTGCAGAACCTGCAAGTATAGGTTCGTATTCCCAATGAGTTCACTTTATTAAAAACTGGCAACACTTATTGCGATGTCCCTGACACAAAGCTTTATTTTGAGGTAAACAAGTATTACATTTGGTTACAGCAACTTAATTAAGCTAAGTGGCTTGAGAAGATATGTTTTACTTTAATTTTAACTTACAAAACAGATTGGCAAGGCAATCATTATTGTCTTAACGACATCTTCAGAAAGTTTCTCAGCCTATTAAAGGGCGCCTGATGCAATTTTTGTTACTGAATGGGATTTCAGCATGTAAGTATGTAGTTGAAAATTATGTATCTGACTATGAAAGCATAATCTATATCACATACATAGTATTATATTAAAATCCCTTGCGAGTAGTTTGAGCATCAAAATATGCGGCATAATCGGAACTTAAACGCCCGTATCTTTGGATTGCGTTGACTTAAAAGTTTGATTCTTTCACTGCTTCTAGGGATTCTTCTTGTGTATTTTTTATTAATTTCAACTTGATAACCCCACACGTTCCGGAGAAAAGACGGACATGCAGACAGACAACGAAGTGATCCGTTTTTCCTTTTGAGGTAATAACCCTAAAAAGGGGTAAATGTACTTAACCATTAGGTTTTCTATGATTGCATTGTAGTCAATCGTTTTATAAGTTAGAAGAGACAGAGTGAATCAATTACTTATTATATTTAGCGCTAATAGCTAGTTGTTAGTCAGTGGAAGTGCAATCAGACTTTATCGGACCTATAACATTTACGAGCTGTTGGACATTTAATAGTTACATTTAATAGTTACTGTACTTTTATCTCCTGGAATCTATTCATTTGATTTTATAGTTCTTTCGATTTTATGAGCAGTAACTTTTGTATAGGACTACTTACCTAAGTTAGCTCAGGTTCGCACGGGTGATATTTTAACGCGTCGTTTTTTTACGCGCGCTGTGTTTTCAACTCTCGGTACAGAGCTTGAAAATCCAACACAGCGCATCCCAAAGCGTCAAAAAATACACTGTCGGATCATCAACTGCCAGTGGTAAGCAGTACGTATAGAGTCCCCACTGCAGGGACATATGCCTCCTCTCTGTGAGAGAGAGTGGGCCGCAATTAGGGTTGCCACCTTTTTTTTTGGCACTTAAAGTACATTGATTATTATAGGTAAGAAAAAAAAAGTACACAGTATAAAAATAAAGTACAATTTATTCTTTTTTAGTATTATATTTAAAAATATATTTTTTATTGCTTTTTGCAGTTTGTTTTAAATTTGTATCTTTGCTAAAAAATTGCACAGCATCTTTACATTCTACATTTAAATTAAAGTAAACAAGTAATTCGTTTTTTATCAAATTCAGAGACGCTTTGTTTCTTTCGTCTCGCCATTTGCTATTCATTACAGAAAAAACCCTCTCTGTAAATGCTGACGTGGCGGGAATTGACAATAAAAATTAAATTACTTTAAACAAGTTCAAAAAATTATCATTACTCTTATTAAATACATGCTGCCATTTTTCTGAAGTTGAGAGTTCAGTAAAACCCTTAGAAGTAATTATCGCTAAAGCATAAGGTTCAAAGTTGATTGGGAAATTAGACAGTTCCGGGTAGCTTGATGTGCTGGCGTCTGTACTAGACAATTTCCCTACTGCCTATGCCCAAGAAAATATATTTTCACATTCCGCTGTTGGCGTCACAAATATAAGCGAACCGTTCTCTCCAAATACAGTTGTTTTGTCAAGGCTCTCTTAGAATTACCCAGTTCTATTCTTTGACTAGAAACCCTCGTACTCACGAGCGATTTATTAGAGCATCGATTTTTGATCGCGCAACCGATATGTCCTAGATCCAAAAATTGGAAGACAACCGATCTACCAACCGCACTGGACCCGCGTGGTGGATTGCGGTTGCGGCCCACTCTCTCTCACAGAGAGGAGGCATATGTCCCTGCAGTGGGGACTCTATACGCACTGCTTAGCACTCTGTGAGAGGGAATGGGCCGTAATCAACCAGAACCACGCAGGCCCAGTGCGGGTTGGTAGATGTCACCGAACCTGGCCTCTTGTTCTATTTAAATTAAACTCCGTACTGCGCTAGGTCGGCTCTAGGTCAAAATCTTACCGTCGATATGCTGCCTACTTTACCTAACAACGTAAAATATAGGTTGAGTTAAAATATTTACAATGTTTTAAGAAAAAAAGTGTTTTCGTAAACACTAAAGGCTCCTTCAAACAGGCGCGACCCGACACACGACACCAATGCACCGCAAGTCGCGCAACGAGCGGTGCCTTTGTGTCGCGCGCGATTATACGCGTGTCGCGCCTGTTTGAAGGAGCCTTTTCACAGAGTAGGAACAGTAGTGGAAAAGTTGGCCGAATGCGTGGGCCAGAATACCATGGGAAAAAGTATCGTGGTACTGTTGTACCTAGGCGGTCGTGTCTCTATGTAAACAAAACAAGGCTCCATGATTAATTTACCAAAAAAAGACAGTTATTCTTATTATCAAACATTATCTTCATATTACGGATCAAAGTAAGTAGTAATAACATCGTTTATACGGGTTAGGGGGCAACTGGCCTTTGGTCCGCGGCCCACATTAAGGCTCCTACAAACATACCGTCTGTACATAAACCATGGTGTTGATTGGCGCACTCACGAAAAATTAAATAAGTAATGACAAACGTATGTCAGGGCAAAGATCGTCACTCACTGGACGGTTGAAGGCTACTACAAACAGGCGCGACACGCGATATAATCGCGCGCGACACAACCCAACTAGCAAAGAGATCGTATAAGCAATTACTCTCACGACTATGAATCGAAAAACACTCGTATGAAAGATCCTATTATTTCAAAAAGCCGTTTAAAAGCAGTTGTCTAGATATTTTAGCCTTCAGCGCTTTTTGACTCTATAAACATGTCTAGTAAACGTGTACTCGACGAATTCATATTGCACTTACTCGATAATTATATAAAGATATCTCTCGATCACCTTCATGCAACCGTAAGTCCTATGACAGCTCTTTGAAAGCAACTGAATTGCTAATTTGTCGTAAAACTAGCTTTTATAGCACTATCTTTCGACATGTATTTATTACAGCATAATTATAGAGTAAACGCTGTTTATTCGACAAAATAGCATCTCAGTTACTATACTGGCACTTAATGTCATATAATAGCTTTTTACAAGGCTTTCATTCCGCTTAATTTTTGAAGTTGAGAAAACCCTTTGAAATTATCTATTACAGCCCCAAAGGTGCTCTAAACATCATTTGAAAGCCGTCTTACAGCATAATTGTGGTATGAAAGTTGAATAAAATCTTTTACAGCACTGTAAACGCCATTTTGTTACAACAACAACCGTATTGTTTTTATTTTGTGAAAATCGATTATAATCGGTGGAAAATATTAAAAGAAGCGGAGGGTTCCGACGGAAAGTTAACAAGATTTATAAATCTTGTATACACGATTGAAACAATCAACATCTACATTAGCAGTAACCACAGATGAAGAGCGATCAAAGAATACAAGTGCGGGTTCTGTAGGAAATATTTACACTTCTACTGATTATGAAATTTGTGAACCGTCAGCTAGTGAAGATTGTTCTAATTTTGAAAATATCTCCGCTGATCAAGACTCTGATTCTTATAGTAGTGATAATGACAATTATAGTTCAGAGTCCGGGGATAGTGAAAATACTAGAAATTCCGACACTGTCGCTACTAGGTGTCGGAATATATGCAGGTCAAAAAAAACCATCGGACTTAGATAAATATTTAGAACATTATGTGAGGGAAATGAAAGATCTTGAAAATGGTCTCAGAATTAAAACAAAAATTGCCACTAAAATAATTTGAAAAAGTCACTCATATAATAAAAATCACTAAAATATTTTGTTTGTGTTTAATTTTCTTTTAAATTCCTCTGGAGTATTAATAACAGTATTTTGATCTAATATTAAGGATTTAACATTTTGCGCTAAGGAACCCCAAACTAACTGCAATGGCGGTCCTAGAAGTCGTAAAGTTGAAACCTTATTTCTATTTCTCAGCTAAAAGCCGAGTGAATGCTTTGTGATGATAAGTGAATTGCTATTAATGGCGAATTAAATAAACAATTAAATTAATATTATTTGTAATTCATTATTTACTAAGAAATCTTACGGCCCATGAAAATATTAACTAAAATGTAAGGAATATAGACGAAAAATTTAACCCCGCATAGGAAAGTAAACACCTTTGAGCTAACTTTAGTTCACGAATTGTCAATATGATTGTAAAATTGTATGGCACAAATAATATGGCAAAATTTAATACTTATAT
Organism: Luperina testacea; assembly: GCA_927399505.1. NCBI lineage: Eukaryota > Metazoa > Arthropoda > Insecta > Lepidoptera > Noctuidae > Luperina > Luperina testacea. The sequence continues at coordinate 7,205,087 of OV656774.1, forward strand.
TAAATTTAACTATTTTATTTCTTTTCACAAACTATATAGTCTATGAATGCTGCTTGGTTGCATTCACACGATCAAAGAGTCGAGTGATTGCAACCGCACTGCTATATTACAATAAGTTTGTCGAATGAAAGAGCTTCTACCGACTTGGGAAAAGCTAATGTGTTGAAAAATGGCATACTGATGATTAATATAATACTAGTAACTTTCGAGTTGCGATTACTCTATATTCTTTCGACTATTTGGCTATTCAGATGATAATCTTACGATATTTACATCACTTAAAGCAGAGAGAAGTGCGCCCAAATCGCGTTGAGAGAACGTGCACAGATCATTTACTCGACATTTTCTCACCACCAATAGCTGAAATAGTAACGTGCTGCTGGCATTTTTACGATATCTTTTGCTAGTTGGGAAAGGCACCGCTCGTTGCGCGACTTGCGGTGCCTTAGTGTCGCGCGCGATTATATCGCGTGTCGCGCCTGTTTGTAGGAGCCTTAATGTGGGCCGCGGACCAAAGGCCAGTTGCCCCCTAACCCGTATAAACGATGTTATTACTACTTACTTTGATCCGTAATATGAAGATAATGTTTGATAATAAGAATAACTGTCTTTTTTTGGTAAATTAATCATGGAGCCTTGTTTTGTTTACATAGAGACACGACCGCCTAGGTACAACAGTACCACGATACTTTTTCCCATGGTATTCTGGCCCACGCATTCGGCCAACTTTTCCACTACTGTTCCTACTCTGTGAAAAGGCTCCTTCAAACAGGCGCGACACGCGTATAATCGCGCGCGACACAAAGGCACCGCTCGTTGCGCGACTTGCGGTGCATTGGTGTCGTGTGTCGGGTCGCGCCTGTTTGAAGGAGCCTTTACTGTTTACGAAAACACTTTTTTTCTTAAAACATTGTAAATATTTTAACTCAACCTATATTTTACGTTGTTAGGTAAAGTAGGCAGCATATCGACGGTAAGATTTTGACCTAGAGCCGACCTAGCGCAGTACGGAGTTTAATTTAAATAGAACAAGAGGCCAGGTTCGGTGACATCTACCAACCCGCACTGGGCCTGCGTGGTTCTGGTTGATTACGGCCCATTCCCTCTCACAGAGTCCTCTCTGGGAGTGGGCCTGGGTTCCAGCTGTGGGAACTTTATAGGCTGATTATGTTAAAAGGCCTACCTATATAGTTATGATAACCACTGGTGTGCGTCCAAAAAATAAATTCACCCTTTGTAAATTTCTATATTTATGTCTGTAATTTATATGGTGTAAATAAAAAAAAACTTCAGTTGTACAAAAACACTTATGTAAACACTATGCAGCGTTGAGATAGAGTGATTTCGATGAACTCTGGCACCCAAAGTAAGATTTAACTTGTGTATAGGGTGCCAGCGTCCTCGCCTATAATTGAACATGGTATATCAGTAGCTGTAGAACGAGCACAGTATATTATTATTATGATAACTACTTACTAGTAAATGCATAATAAAGAGTATTCTACTATTCTACCGTACTACTGCAGATCCGCCCGCGTTCATGTACCTATTTAATTTGTCATTTCACGCGGACGAAATCGCCAGCAGAAACTAGTCTAGATAATAAATAAAAATAAAATGCTTTTTTCTATGGGCTTTTGTTTAAACTTTGGACAGGGGATCGTCTGTCGGGTCAGCTGGTTTCATGAATATTATATTCGTAACTCATTTGTAACTTGTTATACTAACATGACAATGTAAACACGTTATGCATGTCATGCGGCAGGACAATGGAATGACAACCTGCAAGCTAACACCCGTGTCATGTCACTAGCGTATCTACGACACACTTTGGCTTGTGCTTGCATAATAATATTTTAAAATGAAGCGACCTATGTGAACATCTTACGGTCGAATACGCAAACGCCAATCATTCTTAAGACCCAGTTTATAAAAGGCTTCGGCATCAATATTAACTAAAATACTCAAAATCATAATAAAGGTTCCTGCAAACTGGCGCAAACACGCGATAAAATCGCGCGTGACACAAAGGCACCGCAAGTCGCGCAACCGCTCGTTGCGCGACTTGCGGTGCCTTTGTGTCGCGCGCGATCACTGATTCAAAATAATAACAGCGGAACAAACAACTTGGAAGTCATTTTTGCGCTGATTAGCATTTTGGGGAATTATCTCATACTGTCCCTTCCTAGCAACATATAGGTACATATTTTAAACTATCTTTTGCCAGCGGCTTCGCACACGTAGATGTCAGAAATTATCCCTTGGGAACGTAATATCGAGATAAAAAGTATCCTATGTGTTAATCCAGGTTAAGGCCATGTGTGCCAAATTTCATCGAAATCCGTTTACCCGTTTTTCATGATTGAGTAACAGACATCTAAACATACAAACTTTCACATTTATAATATTCGGTACTAGCTTCTGCCCGCGACTTCGTCCGCGTGGTCGTCCCACCCCGTCGCATCGCATCGCCTGCCCGCGTTGTTCGTTTTAGCTTAACGTTCTTTTTGCCTCTTTTTTGCTCGCCTTCCTGTCGAATTAGGCTATAATTTATAATTATTATTATAATTATTATAGATATTATAAGTGGGATTAGTAGGATTGTATTCGCTTGTGTCTGTATGTGTGACACCGCTTTGTTCTCCTAAACAACGCAACGGATTTCGATGCGGTTTTCACCATCATTTAGAGAATTTATTCCGAAAGGTTTAAGGCTCGTACACACAGGCGCGACGCGACACGCGACACAAAGGCACCGCAAGTCGTGCGATGAGCGGTGCCTTTGTGTCGCGCGCGATTCGCGTCGCGCGTCGCGCCGGTGTGCAGGAGCCGTTATGTAAATGATACATTAATATTAATAATAAAACTTACATAGAAGAATTAAATCTCCATGTTTTGTCAAGTTGTAAAAACCATGTGAAGTAGGGACGTGGTTCTAGCATATAATAAGAAAGTCTTAAAGTTAAATCTCAGTTGAGTATTTGGAAGTTCGTCCCATAACTAAGTGTTGCATTACTCTACACTACTTGAATAGATGGGAATACGTACAATTTGATGAAAACGTAAATTGCCAGAGATTGAGGTAAAAGCAAGGCAAGCAGTGTGTGTTCTCACGAGGACGGTTCACGATTTGGCATGTGAAGAGTGGAAGGTTATTGCACTTTGTTGAATTAATACAAATTACCGTTTTAAAACGGTGAAGCAAAAAGTAGGTCTTGAAATATTGGCTAAACATGTTTTGATAAAACATTTTAATACCTAAACAAATCAAAGCGGTAGATTTAGTTTTTTTTTTTCGGTTTCAGTGATTTTCGGTAAGTATTCTTTTTATCGGTTTTTTCCTAATAATTCTTTAAAGTGATAAATTCTTTGGGAAACACTTTAGAGTACCTCGCTGGAAACTGTTTAAAGTTCTTGCAGAGAATTCGTTTCACTTTTACTTTCACGGAACATTAAGGAATGTCAAGGAGCTGATACAAGTTTCTTTTTGTTGGATTAAGTTGGATAATATACAAGTTAATCTATACATACTAATAAAAGCTACAGTCTACAATCCTACAATCTACTAATAAAATACTACAATCAGCTAATAATGTTCGCACTACTGGGACACAGGCCTACTCTCTGCGAGAGGAGTCTATGTAATCCACCACGCGGGCCCAGTACAGGTTGGATGTCACACGTCTTCGATTTTTTTGTTTCTAGGACGTTTCTTCAACTGGGAAGTCGGAGCCGCGATCACTGCCACTATGCAACAACTGCGAAACTGCTTTATAGACTAACGTAGATAACAAAAAAAAGTCATAAATTTTTACCTTATCCGGCAAAAGATCAGTGCGGACGGCCTTGTCATAGAATGATCGCATCTTGTATAGCCTCCAAAGGTGGAATGGTATACTTAGACTTAATTAAGGCTCTATTATAACCGTTATTAAACCTTTAACCTTAATAGACTTCAGATGAATCCAGAATAGATGTCTTTAGCCTAGATTACAGCCCATTTGTTTTAAAACGGTTACTAAGATTGCTAACCAATCATTTTTAACCGACTTCAAAAAAGGAGGAGGTTCTCAATTCGGATGTTTATATATTTTTAAACGAAATACAGAACCAACGACACCGACTTTCGAAATTAAAGTTATTTTTACTTTGAAGTGTTTTTGTTAGAAGTCGGTTGCTTTTTTTTTTAAGTTTTTTTTTTTATATTAAACCTTGATGATAGATGAAACAATTACATTTAATTGGTTATAAAATCAAGCACAGGTCAAAATTACTAATTATGTTTATTTCAAGAAATTAATGGATTACAACGGATTTTCCTCAACATTTTCCGAGTTTAGAAAATACATTAAAGCACTTGCTGCATAGTATTTCGTTGCTACAATGTGAAAACTATTACATTATACTCGTAATTATTTCATCATCAAATCTGGGATTAACCTTTTTATTATTATATGTTCTGTGGGATTAACTACCTCCTGAGTTGGTGATTCGATCATGTAGGTGTAACACTTAATACTCTTCTTCTTTACCATAAGACTAATTTGGAACTGACTATCTGAGTTCACGACCTTATTTGTATTTGCGTTAAAAAAAGCCTATTTAAAATAAAAAAAATCTATCAACATCATCATCACCACTCAGCTAGAAAGAGGAGCTGGAGCTCAAGCGGACTAGCATGTGGCTGGTCCGCTATTTGAACATAATTTTAGTAGATAGCTACTGCGCTGGCTAAAATAAACAAATGGTCTAATAATAAACATGTAGATAACCTCGTAATTATAAACATGTAGATAACCTCGTTTAGCTCCGATCAAGGTTGACAATATTATTATCTAGGTATCGAGTGTACTCATATATTTCGTTGTCCATGTATTGTAAGATATTGGCAAGATCACCGAACACATAAAACGCAAGGTCTCACAGCTCCATTGCGTACTTTTGAGTCACTCTTAAGAGCCATTTTCGCAGAACAACGTAATTTCTAACAGACCATGAAGATAATTAACTTAAAGTTTTATAGTTCTTAAACGAGCAGTCAAAGAAATGTTTATAACTATATATTAATCAAAACAAGTGATTGGTTTAGAAAGGATAACTGTAATACTAACGGTTCTTACATATTTATTTTACACGAAAGCGTAGGGGAACCTGTTGTACCTAGGACAGTTTTTTAGATATATATTTTTTATTGTGATTTGACGTACAACATACAAATCATATTTGCATATTTTGAAATGTCAATTATTTGGGTACTCACCACAAAAATATCAGAAATGTATATTTTATATTAACATATATTTTAAAGGTTTAAAAAAAAATGATAAATAAGGCCAAGGTACAACATACCCTATGTACCTGGGCCAGTACTACGTTGTACCTAGGACACATTGAGAATCTGGGGGTAATTTAAGCAAATTATCAGGTTTTCTTAACCAAAATGGTTTTATTTGGCCTATTACAATCTTTAACAAAGTAGTTACTTTAGAAATTCTGAACAAAATTAAAATAATATTCAGTTTTTTTTTTGCTTTTCAAACATAATCTTTAAACAAAAACAACTAACTTTTAACTACTGTTTTGTCACATCGCAAACTTTAAAATTAGTAGGTACATAGACCTAGGTAGGTACATTTGAACATATCACAAATTTACAATATTATATTATGTCATAATATAATATTGTAAATAAATATACCTATAATATAGCAAATAGAAAATAAAATATTTAAATAATTGACTTTATAAATTATTATTTCTGTCTTAACTTTTTAATCAGTCATTAAGTAGGACTATCTAGCTTTTATAAGAACACTATCAATATGTAGAATTGTAGATATATTATTCAGCCTAAGCATTTAGTAGAAATTCAAGCACTTCTGTATCTCTGGAACATAATAAATTAATTGAAATTTAAATGTATTCCAAAATGTTTGGAAGCACCGAAAGTGGAGAACTTTTTCTCCTTAAGGCGAAAGCGCCAGGGTAGCCCGCGAAATTCAATTTTATTTAGGTTTTTTGCAATTTGTCATAACTCTCTAAGACCACGTAACCCCAAAGAATAACCGTTTCATGAAATCGTCATTCTTTGGGGTTACGTGGTCTTAGAGAGTTGTGTTGATGACTTTAATGATTATAATTCTGTAAATACATATTTGTTACGGCCGCGAATCATATATTAATCACCGTACAACTTAATACTGACCAGCAAATTGCAAAAATCCTAAAAAAAATTGAATTTCGCGGGCTACCCTGGCGCTTTCACCTTAATCATTATAATGGCATTTGCCAGATGATCCACATGAATAGGTGTCCTTTTCTTCTTCTCTTTAATTCTCGGCATGATTTCTGAAATAATAAACTCCTTTGATTAGGAATATATTACGTAAGTGTGAAATAATTTAATAAAATATTCTCCTGGCCAAAGTACAACATCCTGGTTGTACCGTGGCCACTGACCAAGGAACAACTGATTGACAGTGACCATGGTACAACACTACTCCAGCTACAACAAAACGATGGATTTTAAATAGTTTAGAGATCACGTATCTCGTAAGTTTTTTATTGTGTTGACACTTGTTGAATAAAAGAACCGTTAGCATATAACAGTTAAGTCACTATTATAAAACGTTTAAAACTATCAGACTTCAAAATATATTCGAAATACTTACTTTTTCGCCAAAAAAAGTTTTAACCGTCGATAACACCAAACACCAGCTTAATGGCGGTATGCGACTAACTTCACATTGACTTGTCGGTAGTGACGTACCGAATACCTTAAACAGTAGAATTTAATATCGCGCGAATATTTGAAACGAGCCCAATGGCCTAGGTACACATAGTGCCAAGGTTCAACAGGTTCCCCTACTTGTTATGTCTAGCGTTTGCGAAGATTGTGTATCTACAAAGGTCAATGAATTTGTAGGCGATTTGTCAGTTATTGGATTTTAGCTAGCCATTAATTTTGTTGTAAAACAATTAAAATTTGCAGATAATTACTGAAACCTAAAATAACAAGGCAAAAAAATAATGTTTCCCAAGGTGTTCTTTTGGGACCAAGATGGGTTTTCGTGTCAATTACTATTTTATTTACAATGAAATTACACTGTTTTAACATAACCAAATTAATAAAGTATAATTTTAATAATTTGTAACACTAAAAGTAAAATATAGGAATTGATATTCCTATATTTTACACAATTTTAACAATAAAAAAACGTGTTGACAGCGATGCGGAAGAATTTTTTGATGCCCTATGATTATTTTGCTTATTTTTTCATATAAGTACATGTACATATTATTATTTTAAATGTTAGCTTATATTGTATAAATATTATCTTGCTTCAGTTAAATTTAAATCTACGTAAGGCGTCTGTCTGACTAGTGCCTGGCATAGATAGTCTACTCGTAATTGGTTCTTCTAATTCCAACATATCGTAAAACATAGATTATGGGTCGATGTTAGTATCGTCTGTTTCTTCATTAGTATTTTGATTCATAATGCTATGTAATTTAAGTTAATCAAACCACTAATTTTATTAAGGATATATTACGATCTTTCTTCATACAATTATTTTAAATTAGCAAAATCTAGGGCAAATCATTACAGTCATTTCAGTCTTGGTTTATTTCTCATCTAATCGTTTTGAGAATTATTATTTCCAAAACATTCGTAGTCTGTCTGTGTGTATTCTGTTCTGTGGAAACAACCAACTCGAGCGATGTATACATTACCACAGTTACCTACCTAATTTATTATACTCAAACTCAAAGCATTTATTTCACTTAGACCATTTACATGCACTTTTGAATTGTTAAAGAGTCGGTCAGCTATAGTCAAAAAGTTGAAGCTAGTTGCCCATTCCAAAACGTAGATCTTTATGGAGAAGAACGGGTAAAAAACTCCAAGGACACTCTTTTAAATCAAGGTATTACAAATTCATGGGTACATAAATGTCCTTTGACATTAGTGATTGGATACCTATAAATCTGAAGTAAATGTTTCACACGTCATTAAACGTTGTAATGAATTATAATGATCGTTATTATAGGTAATCTTCAGGCAAAGTGAGGGTCGTTAAATTCTAAAGATGTAACGATACATGACTTTATATTTTTTAAACAACGTGTTCCTTTTTCAATGTCAAAGTCAAAATGTAATCATTTATTTCAATTAGGCATTAATCCTAGTCGCCCGTTCCAAAAGGTAGTTTCATATGGAAAAGGGTGGGCAAGAAACTCCCTTTCACCAACACCAGCAGCACACCATTATGTGTAAATGATGCTGATTCTGCTGATCCGTTAAAGTTTTCATTTTGTGCTCATCTTTGCTTTGAATTACATATTTTAGTACAGAATCATGGACAGGTACGTAAAACGTTACTCGTAATGGGGGTTTTCGTGAAAATTTAAGACACCAATTGGCACCATTTTGACAAGGGGTCTTCCATTTCGACAATGAATATAAAATGTATGATGACGTTCATCATTCGATTCATCCATTCGTTCATCATTCCGTCATGACTAAAGAAAATATAGGCTCTTTGACAGATGCCTGGACCTGACGTGTCAGTGCTGCCACCTAACGAACGTCAGTTCAGAAAACCCTCATTCGTTTCATAGCATCTCCATTCGTAATAAAATGTAAAGTTACAACAATAATTAATAAAGTGTACAGTTAAGTAAGTGCTACTTTACGTACTTTTCCTTTATATGCACTTAAAGTCTTATACTGCCTTTTAACACATGTAGCAAAATAAGGTAGTATGTATACGGTATTTTCCATCGTCGTCAAGCCATGGCGAATTCTGCAAACACCTTTTGCAATACTCGGCCTTAGGACAGTCGAGTGACAAGCATTAGGACAGTTTCGACAACTCTCTATGCGAGATAAACAAATATTTACAAGTCTTCTTAGAATAAACTACCATGAATACGTACACGAAGCTTATATGCCAGTACATTGCGCATTAACAGTGGATGTGTTGACAACGTTATTAGAGAAATTACGCAATGGACTACACAACACAGTAAGACGTCTTTAACTGCAATTGCAAACCTAAGTATAATAACATGTCTGTAGGCATAAGATTGATGATGCTTATGTATTTCACATCGATTGATTTATTTATGTAACTTATTATATGATGTAATGAGGGTTTTCGTGAAAATTTACGACACCAGTTGGCACCACTGTGACAAGAGGTCTCCCAATACAAAATATATGATGACGTTCATCATTCGATTCATTCATTCGTTCATCATTCCGTCATGACTAAAGAAAATATAGGCTCTTTGACAGATGCCTGGACCTGACGTGCCAGTGCTGCCACCTAGCGGACGTCATTTCAGAAAACCCTCATTCGGTAGTCTGCAGTTTGTCATCTATGGAATTTTGTTTATACTTAGATAAATACTATGAAAGCTTTGAGTGTAGTGGTGGTAGGTAATGGCCGCGACTTACGAGTTGCAGGTCGTAGGTTCGAACCCAGTCAGGCGCGTTACTTTGTGTAAATTATTTCATCGCCATTGCTCTCAAAACGGTGAAGGAAATCATCGTGAGGAAGCCGTCGTGTCCTGCAATGCAACCAAAAATTCGAAGACATGTGACACCTAACAACCCGCACTGGTCCCACGTGGTGGATTACGGCCCACTCCCTCTCACAATAGGAGGCCTGTGTCTCAGCAGTGGGATCATTTTACGCGGATTATTATTATGAAGGTTTTAGATCTAACATAGATATGTGACATAAGATAGAGGTCTCGCCGTCACGGTCGACTAAATGTAAGTACCTACCAGGGACTTACTAAAATCAGACTGAACAGAATAATAGACTTAGGTGCCGATTGCCTTGTTCATAAACTAAACTAAATTTAAGTTCAGTGCATCGTCTTCTTTCTATTTCATTAAGAAAAGGACGGAAGACAAATTTTAGTTTAGTCTTTGTAAACTAGTAGGACTTTGTAGGCCTTGTAGACTTTAGATCTGTAGACCATTTTTTAATTTATCAAGTACCTGGTACTTGTTAACAGGCCTACGCTGTCCACCCATACCTACTGTAATTTGAAAACATTGTAAAAGCCAATTATGTATTTTTAAAAAGTGTAACCGTGGAGATTCTTGCCGGCTCTTCTCCATAGGACACGACCAATTGGAACCGTGCACCTGGCTTCTGACGTTTCATAAGTGCCCATGTAGGTTTATGTGAAATAAAATATTTCGATTTTGAGTCCTGCAGTCAAATTAGTCTGCGCCTGACACTACTCCTACAATTTTAGACGTGATTAAAAACTTGCCTACTAGAATTAAGTCAATTTACGACAGTTGCTGAGTAATTTTTGTTGTTAGTTGGTTCCCGCATTTTCGTATTTTGACACCGACTTCCGAAATTAAAGTTATTTTTCATTTTGTAGTTTTTTTTTTTAAATCGGCTGTTTATTTTTGTAAAAAAGTTTTTATTTTTCACTTTTTATTTGTACCTACTTAACATAAATTATTTTAACACTACTTGCTATGTGAATATCAGGAAGTTATTAAAACATCAGAAATATAAATTAATTGGAAAAAAATCGTATTATTGAAGCTACTTTACTCAAAAACTACCCAAGAAAAGTTAATCAAATTTATAAGGCATACTTTATCCATTAAAAAAATATTTTGCTAATCCGTCTGTATGTATATGACGTAGTTATGCCCGAACATATCTACATAAAAAAATACATCCTATTTATACATCCGAATTAAGAACCTTCTCCTTTTTTTGAAGTCGATTACAAACGAACAAAATCTATAATCTCTAATTCTAGATTATATACGAACATTTTAATATAAATGACGCAAATGTGTACAAAAAACTTGTAAACACATACGGTATACCTACGTTAGGAATTTTCCGTTATTGTTGATGTTGATAAGTAACTCGTTCTTTTTGTTATCTCTTGCGAGATGAGACTTTAGTTAGACCTTAGGCACCTGTCACAATGCCGATGAGAAAGCGACTATAGGCCCACCGCTTAACTGAGACGTTGCCTGAGGTAGAAGCGCGGTGCGGGAGGGGTGTGGTGACGTGATGCGAGAGGTCAGTGATTCATCAACTTGTGACAACTATCACCCCTCCCACACCGCGCGGTCTCAGTTAAACGGTCGGCCTGTAGCTATCAACGATTCTCTTGCTCAGAAAACGTACAAATAATGTAAATCCCGTGTAAAGCTACGGTTTCCTAGAAGAGTTTCCGTCATGTATATAACGGACGTCATTAAAATCTGTCAGTTTTACCAGTATTTGACATTAAGGTGTCTAAAACGCTCTATATCTGGATATTGCGGCCTACTTAGTTGCTCGCTCTACTCGCTTCTCGCTAATCGCCGGCGGTGGCACCTGGCCTTAATCGCCTTTAAGCAGAAAAACTTTTTAAACTATACCTACCTATGTATGTAATATATTAGTTGGGTACATCTGCCTCGTGCAGCTTGCAAAAAAACTACAAAAACTTCAAATCATACTTGAATTTAAATATTCGCTACTAGCATTTCGTGAACTTTGTGTTACGACGTTGTTCTACAATATACCTACCTACCTATCCACGACTGTGATTTCGGTTTTTTTCAATTTCTGTACAAAACACGTCTGGCTATAATAAATTATATACCTGACAACTAATAATGGATCATGTTTCGAAAAGAAGAAGTCGTTTTTGAAAAAGGAATTGTATACCTACAGTTGATAATGGAAATGTAAGTGAACCTACAACTGAAAATAAGATTGTATACAAAATAAAATGGAATTGTTTATTCAACACAGCTGCAGTATTACCAGGTAGGCATGTGTGACGTGCACAATTAGTACTAACAATGTGCCATAACATGCCATATGCCACTAATTGCCTGATTTAGCACAACTCTCGCTTTGAGTGCACTGAAAACCGGAATCGGATAGAAATAAAAAAATTGAAAACCGTGTTAGTAATCTCTAATAGGTGTGTAAAATGAATTTCTAAATAAACAATGCCATCTAAGTAAAAGAGATCCTCAGGTCGTCATCAGAAAAGATCGTTTGGCCTGGTCGGAAGATTCTCCCTTTTTAATGGAGGAGTGACCCACACTAAGCGACAAATACTGTTTTCTGAATCCGACATCCACGCGAACGAAGTCGCGGGCACAGCTTGTGTAAAATAAATTTCTGAATAAAACATGCCATCTAACTTGATAAGATATATATAACCTAATATCAGCAAAACTGAAAAAATGGAACTTAAAACCTTCAAAGTAATTGCTTACTTACAGACAAAACGAACGAATCTGATTTCCGTATATTAACAGAATAAACAGGTCTTAAACCGTAGGTATTTGCTATTATACACAGTAATTAATAAAGGTCAACAGTTACAACAGTAGCAAATGCCTGCACTACACATACTACGTCCATAATTATCACTACATAAGTCGCTCTTCGTGTCTGTCTATGTGACCGCGTCGTCCTACAAAACTTCGCAACAGATTTTGATTTAATTAGATAAATTATTCCGGAAGGTTTATTTATGAAAACCGTGCGAAGCAGGGGCGGGTCGCTAGTACAGTACGCGGCGATAAATATTGCACATCGACCTTTTTACACAAAACCATTTTGTACAAAGAATAAAAATACTTATCAAAAGAAGCAAATCATAATTGTTTTAACAGCTCCTAATAGATACCGGACTGTTTGTATTTCGTGCGACAGAGATAACGCTCTACGAAGCCGAAATTAGCCGATTGTCTCTTTCCAAAGGTCGATGTTCAATATTTATCGCCGGGTACTGTAACAGCTTGGGCGCCGCGATGCGATGCGACGGTGTGGGGCACACAAGAAATTTCACTCGGACATAGTCGCGGGCAGAAGCTAGTTTAATAAATAAAGGTCAACATTAGCAGATGCCTCTGCATGTACCTACTACACACACACACGGCTACACACGCTATATTTATAACGCTACATAAAGGAAAAAGAAAACTCATGGCATAAAGGCTCCTACAAACAGGCGCGACGCGCGATATAATCGCGCGCGACACAAAGGCACCGCTCGTTGCGCGACTTGCGTGCCTTTGTGTCGCGTGTCGTGTCGCGCTTGTTTGAAGGAGCCTTTGTAAACATGTAGTGTCAACCTTATACCGAGCTCCTACCTCTGAGTAGGTACATAATTAATATAACTAGGTATATTTATTTATCTTTAAGATGTTATTCTTCACTGTTTACTGATAAGTACCTTCCGTGTTATTTATTTTAATGACAAGGCGCTAAATAATTAAATGTCAAGTTGAATTTATTTTCATACAGCGTCGTGTAAAATGGTACATTAATATATTGTGGTACAGTTTTAAGGCTCCTTCAAACAGACGCGACACGCGATAAAATCGCGCGCGACACAAAGGCACCGCTCGTTGCGCGACTTGCGGTGCCTTTGTGTCGCGAGCTATTATATCACGTGTAGCGCCTGTTTGTAGGAGCCTTTAAGAATTATAGTCATGATTATGTAGCAACAGATAGACTGTGCAATTTCTGATGCAAGAATCATCATCATAATCACCCTATAATGTTCCCACTGCTGGGACACAGGCCTCCACTCTGTGAGAGGGAGTGGGTCGTAATCCACCACGCGGGCCCAGTGCGGACTGGTAGATGTCACTTCGAATTTTTGGTTCTAAGACATGCCGGTTTCCTCACGATGTTTTCCTTCACCGTTTTGAGAGCAGTGGTGATGAAATAATTTACACAAAGTAAAGCGCCTGTCTGGGTTCGAACCTACGACCTACAACTCGTAAGTTGCGGCCGACGCGATGCCACTAGGTCACCACTGCTCTGATGCAAGAATACAATTAATATACTTAACATAATATAATAATTGTATACTATTATCTATACTTAATGTAAAATTAATACATAAAATTATACAGTTTAGCTAACGTTGATGCAGAAGATGCAAATAAGAATACGTTAAATAGGTGTTTATGAGGCGACGTAATTTCCACACCTTTAAGGCTTCTACAAACAGGCGCGACACGCGATATAACCGCGCGCGACTCGAAGGCACCGCTCGTTTCGCGACATGCGGTGCCTTTGTGTCGCGTGTCGTGCCGCGCCTGTTTGAAGGAGCCTTTAAGCATAATTATTGATTAATTCAAACAAGCTGTGAGTAGAAGTAAAATTAAAACGAGTTTGCTCTATATTTAAACGACCACTTGTTTTTTTTCCTATGCCTTGCTCGTGTAATAATAAGTATATGGATCGTCATGTGACATAAAAAAACAGCTGTAATTTGTTTCAAATTACCAAATTATACTGTAGCAAATTGACTGACGTAACATACATACTAAGGCAAGTATAATATAATTTGGTACAGTAATGGTACAATTTTACTTCAGTACTTATATGGTATTGTTTGATCTCCATTGCAACACATATACGGAAAGCGCTCAAGCTTGAGTTGAGAAACAATCTTCAACACGTCTCCGCGAATGCGCAGGCGCGTTACAAGATTAATCTCGTGTGGGGATGTTAGTCAACCGTGTATTAAACCCTAGACACACGGACGACTGTGTTACAGTCTAGTAAGGTTGGTCAGGCCTTCGAAGTAAAGGTACAATTAGACCCAACTATCTAACATATCTTAAACTTGACAAATAAGTGACCCCAGCGGAGACGACAAAGTTATAATTGTTTTAACCAAAATCATCTTGTAAATCTTTCATTTCACATAAAGCGACGTGGTAAAAAGTTATTCGTAGACATACATAAAAAAAAATATACGCGTCGACTTGATAACCTCTTCCGTTTTTTCGTCGGTTAAAAAATAGGCTGAAACACTTTGGCATAGTAATTGCGGAAGGCGTCGCAGCTTCCATATTACAAGGACACTCGAGGTCTAAGTTTTTATAACTAAACAAAAAAAGCAAACTCAATGATTACCCGTGCTCAACATCGCACGGTAACTTGAAGAATTTACTTATTTATAAAATACCCAAAACACACAGCCCTACTGTGTACATCACACTTAAATCGAAGAACGTTCATTATATGAAAAAACCTCTTCACGAAATTACATGTGAAACAACAAGTACAATGAGCTGCATTTCTGGTTCTATACATACATGTAAGTAGGGTTACCATATCTCAGGATTTGTCCTGAGATCTCAGGATTTTTAAACTCTTTTCAGGATTACGGCCGGATTTTGTAAACATCAGGAAATCTCAGGATTTTCAGAATTTTTAACAAAATAGAGTAGAATTTTTAGATCTTTTTATTAAAAAGGTACAAAACAGATAATAATTTTATTTATACATAAATAGTGACTAATAATTAAAAAATCGAGTTTGGTCATTTTAATTGCATAAATAAAATCAACACATAATAATTATCTATGAAACTTTCAACTACTTTTTCATATTTATTTGCGATTATTAGTTAAATAGTGACTAATAATTGAAAAATTGAGTTTGGTCATTTTAATTGCACAAATAAAATCAACAATTATTTATCTATGAAACTTTCAACTACTTTTTCATATTTTTTTGCGATGATACCCTACGGGAGGGGTGGAGCGCAAGAGGTTCGGAGGCGCTCAACGTGTGGGCATGACCCCCGAGAATCGAGACCCACAGCGCACTAAATCATTAATAATATGACTTTTTAAATTGTACATTACGTTTGTGAAAAAATCTGAATTTGCGAAGAATTCTCAGGATTTTTAAAGAAAATCAGGCTTTATCTCCGGAATTTTAAATTTTTCGTCTGGTAACCCTACATGTAAGTGAACCGCTAAGACGGAACGCAAATCATTACGCGCTAACAATATGGCTCCAAAATTGTTGATGACTTTCCAATAGCATTTAGCTGGTCTATGGCAGGTGTTAAGGTTATAAAACAAACGCAAGGGGGGAAAGAGGTAGGTCAGCGGGATTGTCCGAAAGGGTTACCGCTGGCCCGGAACATAAAGGGCTAAGGAAGGAACACGGGTGGGTTTTAGTCAGAGTCGGACACTCCCTTCCGTTCCACCCAGAGCGGGAAGGGTCATTTGATGATTTCCCATCCTGAAAAAAAAAATAAGAAAAAAAGGGGGGAAAGAGGTGATACCGTTTTCCAACATTCTCACTTCACTCATTCTCACTTTATAAATGCGAAAGTCTGTTTGTTTGTTTGTTACTGCTTAACGCTTCAACTACTGAACCAATTTCAACGTACATAATTTGATTTAATCTGGAGAAAGATATATACTATTTATTTTAAAAAATGGCTTGGTTTTCCAGAGAGAGCCTAAAGTTAAGAAAAAGATCGAAAACGGGTGAAACCGCGACTGGAAGTAAGTAATATTATAAAGGCATGCAGTACAACTGCAACTTGGTGATTGGTTGAGCTGACAATGCTAGCATTCATGTGTTTTCCTACCTATGTATAATTAAGCGTCTGGCTGTGACGAAACAAATTATTATTTAAGCAAATCTGCATATTATACAAAAAAATATGGGATTGTATAATTATATTTTTGAACTTTTTATTGGTTTGTCAATGACCAATGGACCTCTCTTTATGATCTCTCATCAGTTTTTGCACTCGTACATACACACTTGCATATTTTGACGTAGGTAGGTATAGTTGCGAATTTTGTTTATTTGTTACTAAGAAAACAACAACTTTACAATATATTCAGATATATAAATAGAATCATATTTAAATTAAACACCTAATGGTATTTATCTATTGCATTAAATTGCACACAACTTTACGATCTCCATCAGAAATTACTACGTGTGAAAATATCAAATTATAATGTGTTGACGGATTCTGCAATTGTGTTACATTTCACACACTCTGTGTCGAACATGTCGTAGATTATACGGTTTTCGAATCGAAAATAACATATTTTCGGTTACCTGATTTGCCTATTCACTCGATTATAGGAACTTGACTACATAAATGCAGTGTAAAATGATAATAATCACCTGCTTGGTGAATGTCATTTGTTTTTATAGGATTTCACACTAGATTGTTTTATCATAGAACATTGTCTTTTTGTCTGTTGTTTAAATTAACTTTTTACATCTGCACACAAGTTTTCTCTATGGTCAGTAATAAACCATGAGAGAATATGTTATTTATATTACGCAATAATAATACGCAGACGTGTCATCAAGTAAGTCATGATTATTACCTGTACGTGCGTTGTTATAATGCGGTAATTAGTCTACTGACCTTGTTTGTTGATATCCCATAACACGACGGTGCAGCCGAGCCGCGCTAGCCTCAGGGCTATAAGGCTTCCCAAGCCACCACCGCCTCCTGTCACCACAGCAATAGCACCCTTAAGGTCCTTTTTATGTCGGCCAACTATCGTCTTGTATGTAGCTTTTATCACGTATCCAATGCCGACGATGACAAACATTATAACGTCTATAATCGCTTGCACGACGGTGTATTTGTCTCTCATACATTCTGGGATCTCCCTCGTGAGGGGTCCCGGCCTCATGCCGTTCATGTATTCCTGAGTTTCCACAGACATCTTTGTTTTTTATTTAGATTTGATTAATTAAATGCCCAACCACTGAACATCACCTTTCACTTATTGCTTTAAACACTTCACTCGTCTTTGGTACCTGTAACAAAAAAGCATAAATAAGTACAATGTTAATTGATATTTATATATTAATTAATATTTATTTATTTTATACTAATTATTTATTTATTAGGTTTATTTTTTTAAGTGAAAATTAAACTCTTCAGGCGCGTTGGGCATTTTTTTAAAAGGGAAAAAACCATTGAACTCGCTCCACTGTTACCGTAAGCGACACGGCGCGTGTTTTGTTTATAAGATGATTTAAAAAAAATACCCGCTTCGGATGTGTTCGGCTGTCCTAGGGATGTACTCGGTTTTAATGTACTTGTATCCGATATGTCAGTGAGTGATGGCAAAGTATTCTGTTTGTGCTTTGTTTCACTTCTGTCGGCACTCCCGGAGTGCCACTGTTTTTTTGTCATGTACGGTCACCAAAGGAGATAAGTAACCAGGGTCGATGGATATAGTTGAAGTTTAGTAAGAAACCGATGGAATTTTTCGGATAAAATTTTTTTTTTTTCTCAAATTAAATTTCATTCAAAAACTTCCATCAGTTTCTTAACTTCTTCAACAACTTCTTCTTCTTGGTATCTCTTTTGGTGACTGTACTTGCCATGTATTACTTCAACTGGGTACTTAGGTTGGTATTGGTACACGCTACTTTATTGTTAATTGCTGAAATATGATGAAATGTCTGCCTTGTTAGTCTAGTGGTCGCAAGCGCTACTGCTGAGCACGAGGTCCTGGGTATGATTGCCAGATCGGGCAGTGTTATTGGGTTTTTCCTTTCCCAGGAGCAGTCTGTAGTTTAGATTTGTGCCCGGTTGATGGCAGTAAGCTCGTCTATTACATGGGACTTAAACAAAACTGGCGAAATGTGTGTAACCATAGTCTTTGACTAAAGGGTACACCTCTGTCAAACCATCCTTGAATAACATAAGCGTTATGTTATGTTTTGTCACACATGTATCATTGAAATGTTTGGGCACAGTTTGGGTATACGCAGGGCCGTCTTTACCCGAGGGTGCAAGGGATGCGTGGCACCCGGGCGCAGGGTCTTAGGAGGCGCCAGGGTAGCCCCTGAAATTCAAAATGACTATTTCATGAAATATCAATCAATAGGGTTATATGAACTTAGAGGGTTATACATATATCAATACAACCCTCTAAGTCAATTGCATGACAAAATATACAACCTGACTTTGGTGCTTCTCCCTAAAAATTGGACTCCAAAATCAAGTTTTTTTTTGTTGCCAAAAACAAACGGCCTATGCCCCCAGACTGTTTTTTGCACCCCGGCGCCCAATATGTTTAAGACGGCCCTGGGTATACGATCAATGACATTGTGATGATCATTAAGATTGTATATGTTATTACTATAGAGTAGGTACACTACATAACAGCTATAGTTGTAATTACAAAATCCTATTAACTGTTACATGCCTTTAAACGTAATTTGTTTGTCATCGCCATTAACTGATGTATTATGTAACCCTGCTCTATATGGCTATTTCTGTAATGTTAGGTAGATTGTCATAACAAACTATTCTAATGTCCGAGATACTCGAACGAAGCTAGTTTCTCAAGCCAGGATAGTTTAAGCTAGTGTTAGTAAGCTAGCAAGCTAGTAACTCTTGCTTCGTGTATACAGGACTAACTATATTTCTAGGCTAGTGAGCAGTGGTGGCCCAGTGGTTACAACCGCGCCTTACGAATTGTATGTCGTAGGTTTGAACCCAGGCAGACGCTTCGCTTTGTGTAAATTATTTCATCTCCACGGCTCTCAAAATAGTGAAGGAAAACATCGTTAGGAAACTGGCAAGTCCTAGAACCGAAAATTCGAAGATATGTCCTCTTTGTGAGAGAGAGTGGGCCGCACTAGGCCCGCGCTTTGGATTACGGCCCACTCTCTCTCACAAAGAGGAGGTCTTTTTCCCAGCAGTGGGAACATTAAAGGCTGATTAAGCATACCTATTATGGTAGCTAGTGAGAAAGCTAGTAAGCTAGCGTCTCAAGCTACAGTTTCATAGGATTTTTTTTTCTTGATGGGAATATCATCAAATAAAATCCCGCTCTGGGTGGAGCGGAAGGGAGTGTCAGACTCTTACTGACTAAAACCCACCCGTGTTCCTTCCTTAGCCCTTTATGTTCCGGGCCAGCGGTAACCCTTTCGGACAATCCCGTTGACCCGGCAGGCTTCGACCCTGACGGGCCCCTTCTTTTGATGCTGACATCTCTTAGTTTCATAGGATGGGGTTCTATTTTTGTAGTTCCCCCACCACTGATTTTACCTACTATCCTGGCTTGAGTAGGTAGCTTCATGTGGCCGGCGAACTGCGAAGTTAGTATTGGATTGGCTAGTGTGCAGTGACTACCTACCAACCCGTTTTTTTTTTATTACCGCAGCTACGTGATGTACTGGCATAAAAATATCTGGCATCATGTAAACAGCACTAGCGTGTGCCAAGCCACGATAGTATACCGAGGTTCTAGCTTGTTATCCAATAGCTTTGCAAAACTAGCCTCGTGTATCTCGGGCATTAGCGTATTGCCTCAGGGCCGATTTTACCAAAGCCAGATATCTTTTAACCGTGGAATGAAATTGACGTCTGACAGTTCTAGTATGGATAAACTGTCAAAAATTCAAAATTTATTCTTAGTAGGAATACTGCCATATTTTCGTGGTTGCTCTATACAACCTTCCTATTTACTTACTGCTGACAGTAGATTGTGAACGTTCTTAAAAATAAATTAAGTAAATTAATAATTAGGACGTAAATTAATTATTTGACATTGATAGTTGCTGAGATAATTTTGAGACTTGAATTTGAACGTTTTTAAGTAGGTATCGTATAAGTTGGTCTTCAGATTACGAGCTAGGAGAAGTTTTTATGCATTCTTCTGATACTGCCGTATGCATTCATATTTTCATAGAATCTTCTAGAGAAATTGATAAATCGATCGATTATTAAGATCGTACTAAATTATTAATTACTTCATCATCATCATAATCAGCCTATAATGTTCCCACTGCTGGGACACAGGCCTCCTCTCGGTGAGAGGGAGTGGGCCGTAATCCACCACGCGGGCCCAGTGCGGGTTGGTAGATGTCACATGTCTTCGAATTTTTGGTTCTAGGACATGCCGGTTTCCTCACGATGTTTTCCTTCACCGTTTTGAGAGCAGTGGTGATGAAATAATTTACACAAAGTAAAGCGCCTGTCTGGGTTCGAACCTACGACCTACAACTCGTAAGTCGCGGCCGTTACCACTTGGCCACCACTGCTCTCATTTAATTACTTACTGAAACGTAATGAATTACTAAACCTGCAATTTACTTATAGTCCAGTCAAATTAGTCCTTAAAATAGAGGTCAGGTTACAATAATTCCCATAGAGCTAAAAATTGGTATGAATGTTCAGAATACTATTATAAATGAATTGTGAAAAGTCCCCATCAATCCCCCTTGTGCAAAATTTTTTATTGATGGTGAAAGTTTGCAAAAATAGGTTTTTCGCGTTTTTCAGCTAAACGGTGAGTTTTACAGCAAAAATAGTTCAGACAAAAATTGTAGATCATCCGATTCTCTACAAAAAATGTATCTACACTTTTTTTCATAATTATTGCCATTTCCGTGATATAGCGGTTGAAAGAATTGAAAAAAATATTTTATTCGTAATATGCACGTTAATGTACTTTTATATACATTTTTGAACCGTTATACGAGTAACCATATGAGTCCCTGTCTTATACATACAAAATACCAGACATCTGTAAAAAATCATGTGCAGTGTCGAAAAAATTATACTCGAAAAAGTAGCATTGATACCGTGAAAAGACGGTGCCAAGAAGAAGAAGCTGGTTCATCAAAAATAAGTCCTCCTCGTACTAGAGCACGAGTAAGTGAAACTACATTTTGCTTCAATCAGTGTTGTTTATTTTGCGGCAGAGAAGAAAAAAGCACTGCAGTACCGACGTAAGATTTATGTAGTTTCACTTACTCGTGCTCTAGTACGAGGAGGACTTATTTTTGATGAACCAGCTTCTTCTTCTTGGCGCCGTCTTTTCACGGTATCAATGCTACTTTTTCGAGTAGGTATAATTTTTTCGACACTGCACATGAATTTTTACAGATGTCTGTTATTTTGTATGTATAAGACAGTGAGGCGGGGTCGCGGCAGACCACGTAGACGAGCTGGATAGGTTCCATCAAAACTGGAAGGAGGACGCGCGGGCTCGCGAAAGATGGAAGGAGTGGAGGGAGACCTTTGCCCAGGAGAGGGACAGCGCAGGCTAAACAAAAAAAAAAAAAAAGACAGGAATTCATATGTTTACTCGTATAACGGTTCAAAAATGTATATAAAAGTACATTAACGTGCATATTACGCATAAAATATTTTTTTCAATTCTTTCAACCGCTATATCACGGAAATGGCAATAATTATGAAAAAAAGTGTGGATACATTTTTTGTAGAGAATTGGATGATCTACAATTTTTGTGTGAACTATTTTTGCTGTAAAACTCACCGTTTAGCTGAAAAACGCGAAAAACCTATTTTTGCAAACTTTCACCATCAATAAAAAATTTTGCACAAGGGGGATTGATGGGGACTTTTCACAATTCATTTATAATAGTATTCTGAACATTCATACCAATTCTTAGCTCTATGGGAATTATTGTAACCTTCAAAGTCTTATTTGACTGGACTATTATTTCAATTTAGAAAAATCATTCATGTTAATCTGAATGAAAATCATATTATTAATTCTACTAAACTAATACAACTAAACTAATAAAACAAAACTAATACACTCTCGACTAAATTCATAAAAAAAATTGATGATTGATGTAAAAATATTGACTTGCTAGGAATCCCCGAAAATTGCCTATTAGAAAATTATAATGATCAGAATATTTGCAAAGACTACAAGAAATTACCTTGAAACCACTCATTGAGAAAAAACTTTAAAATAATTGAATCTGCTATTGTCAGACGCCAGCTGCACATCAAGCTACTAGAATCTGTCAAATTTATTTAATAGATTTTCAACTTTATCGCTACAGCGTAAGGTTAAAGTTGATTGCCGGGTCATCGGGAATGTCCGAAAGGGTTACCGCTGGCCCGGAACATAATGGGCTAAGGAAGAAACACGGGTGGGTTTTAGTCAGTAAGAGTCTGACACTCCCTTAGAGCTACCCTCTAGCTCTATCATTTGATCATTTCCCATCCGGAAAAAAAATTAAGTTGATTGGGATAATTTGACAGTTTCGGGTAGCTTGATGTGCTGGCATCTGTACGTAACTGCCTCCTAGTGATTTTTCTCTTGACTGTACTTACCTGTCAAAAAGAGTAACCTAGGCAAGGTGGATAAGACAGAGATTAACACAGAAGACGAACTAACAGGGGATCGAGGGTGTGGAGGGGGGGTTCAGGGGATCAGATCGGAATAAATCGTGATATGTATAAGACTGATATTGGTGACTAAAATCTATATCTACTTAGGTACATGACTAAATAAAGTACAAGTAATAAAATATGTAGTAGTAAATGATTGATGGTTACCCCTCCTCTACAAAAACAAAATTGCGAGTAGGTTACTACAATACTAATACTAAAAGCATAAGCTTTAGCGATAAGTTGAATATCTATTAAAGAAATTTCCAATCAACTTTGAACCTTATGGTTCAAAGTTGATTGGGAAAATTTGACAGTTTCAGGTAGCTTGATGTGCTGGCGTCTGTACATTCGTTTGAATGTACATATGTATATACGACGAATATGTTTGTCGGCAGTATAGGTAAGTATGTATATCCTACAACCGAAAAACATGTTTAAATCGATCTCATTAACTATAATACCTACAATACATAGGTAGGTTTTAGGAATAAGGATCTACACTATTTGCATATTATCGCTATAAAATAATTTATTAGTTTTATTTTCTACATTTCAACCTTCGCGATTCAGTAATACAAATTGTTTTTTTTAATTCGTTATTTGTGGTCGTTATTCGTGTTTTTGACCATAAAAAATGATCAAGGCTTAGTTTCAAGGAATTTATTCAATTTATCATCTCAAATTGCATAATAATGCTCATTCTATATCCATCATTATTTTAATCATGATATAATTACTTATGTATAGTTTAAAATTATTTAGAACCATGATTCAGATGTAGGTAGCTATAATAGCTACCTATTAAAGATCTGATTTATCAAAGATACAAACATTATCAATATTCATGAAATTCAAAACATATACTGGAATGGAACAATTCACTGTGTTTGGACCATAGATATATGAAAGAAGTTTTTAACATTTCTATGGTTTGGGCTAAACATACCTATCTATTATAGTCAAAACTTTTGCGTCCTAAGTTTGGTAGTGTTTTTACGTCGATACTATCGACAGCATTAGTTGAATATTCATTGTCTAACATAAAAACATTTAAATCTACCTCTAGTGTGATCAATACATATATTATATAGTAGCAGAGTCTTTAGAAAACCTACTTTAGATATTTAAAAAGAACCGCTCTATGATTTATGGTCATTGTAAAGTTTTGGATGTCTCCCTCGAAATATTACATGACGATGAAGGTGATGTAGGTTAGGTAGTAGATCCAAACCTAGATGACAACAGAGAAGAGACGTGGAAATTCGGAAAGACTCTATGATACTTACTACATTATCTCTGACTATAGACGCGCCCCTCGTGCGCACGGTTTATAACACACTAATATTATAAAGGCAAAAGTTTATGAGTGTGTGAGTGTTTGTGTATATGTGTTTATATGTTTGTTACTTCTTCATGCTCAAACCGCTGGATCAATTTTGATAAAATTTTCTATGGAGGTAGCTGATATCCTGGATTAACATATTGGCTACTTTTTATCCCAATATTCCCACGGGATCAACATTTACGCGGGTGAAACCGCGGGGCGCAGCTAATAAGTATATATAAGTTTAATAACATAAACCTTCTGGAATAAATTCTCTAAATGATGGTGACATCAAAATCCGATGCGTATTTTACAAGAATTACGCGATCACACATACAGACCCGAAATGCGACATTAATTTATAGATAATACCTATTTATAGAATTGGATTTTTTTAATTTCTATCAACGATGTTTTCATATTTATACTAGTATACATATTTGCTAAACTTTAGACATGTGAATAAATCATTATGGGAGTAGATGGCGCTGTTCTCCATCACACATGGCCGGTGTCGCAAGCGCAGCCAGCGCGCAGCGGCCGGTGAATGCAGCCATTACACAAACCACTGCGAGGACCGGTGTCGCTGTGAAGGTCGGCTATAACATTGTCAATGAGTTCAATTCAGTCTTTAGCAGATTTGATACAATTAGCGTCAAGGCTACCTAACTTGGAATTTTGTAAGGACGAAATTACGTTTACTTACGAGTGAATATTTAAAAGTGGCGCTAACAATATCTCTCTGACTCTTGAAGGCCCGGCTCGCCCACGACGCTACTCAAAAGTGTTATTAACTTAATTCATCATCATCAATGAGTAGCCAGAATGTCACAGCAGTTCACACACTAGTATTTCAATGTTGGTCCTTACACGAAGCGACTTAGGTACTAACGCGTATTAACTAAGTAGATTGTTGTTTGTGATTAGTTGAGTAGATTATGCCATTGGAATACTAGTGTGCTTGGTTTGCTCATATAGAAAAACAAGACCTTCCTACGATAAGAACAAAGAAGAAGAGGAGAAGTTAAGAAGATTCAAACAAGATTATTTAAAGAAGGCTATAAATTATCTTGTTTAAATCTTCGTTTGACATAATACATATAATATGTTTTTTAGAGGATTTTATATTATGAAAAATGTTAATTAATGTTATGTAATGATAACAAGTACTGACAAGAAGGTAAAGCAAACCCAAAATACATTTTTATTTATTTTTGATCTAATTAGTCAGTAAATATAATTATTACGGTGACACCAAGGTTGCCATTTCAACAATAATACGGTAGGTTTTATTATTTTATACATTAAATTTTAATATCTTCTATATTTATTTTAATAATTATACAGTTTTTGCCTTTTCCTTACGTAAAAACGGACATTTTTGTATGCAAATTGTAGGTGATAGTGACAGATCAAGGTTTTCTTGAGCCCAGGGACATAGGTGCAGGAAGTGTAAGAATTGTATCATAATGCGGAAATCAATATAAGAATAAAACTACTGCCTTTTCACGTCAAAAATCTTAACTTAATAATCCGAATTTGCGTCCCATTCATTTAACCCATACTATGGGCCAATTAATCACTAGATTGTTCAACTATTGTGTCTGCTTCACGGGCAGTGAACCTGTCAAAACATCAAAGAACCATATCGGAGTGACTTTTTTCTTAATTAAGTTGGGTCCTCTAGATATGAACACAACAAAACAAACATTAGATCAGTCGAAACAGTGCTTCTACTGCAAGGTCGATCCGCTAGACAATCCAATCAGCGATCATAATTATTATATACTCGTAGCTCAGTTTTCAAAGAGGTGAGTATCTAGCTACTATACCAACGTATAACAACGTATTTTACCAAGATCTTCGGCCTTCAGTCCACCTCTTAATTATGAACAAAGCTAATTAAAACAGTGTCATTGCATTCTCAAAAAGCAGGAAAGCAGTAATAATGGCTAACCAAGCTGCTTGTAAACGGGGCAATGTAGGTAATTGCGTTATAGCAATTACTTAAACCATGATTACATTCTCACTAGATACGTATCTGCTGTGGTAATTATGCATGACTGTCTTGATATGCACGTTTTGTAGATAAGAAAGAAAGTTGCTTTGCTCACAAGTTTGTTGCAATTATTAATTGTCTACTGAAAGTAAATTAAATTTTTGTTATTTTCCAAACTACGACTCCTGCGACGATTTCCTATTTCCAATCCTGAAGAAATGACGGTGGTAAGAGATTTGGGTCGAATGAAGGGGTCATCGCTGAAACAAACGCCTATTTTGAGGGCCTTGAGGAAACCTATTATTTGAAAGAAATAAAAAAATTGGAAAAAGGTTGGACTAAATGTATCGAGCTAAAAGGAGAATAATAATATGTTGAGAAATAAAATGATTATTTACCGAAAAAAAAATTTTTAATTAAAAAAGTCTCTGACTTAGGTACGAGTATACAACTGCCCTCATAATTCTAATATTGTTTCATCTTTGCCGTTTCTCTTGGGAGTTAACTGCACCTTTATCATCCTCATCATTCTTCTGTCTGTCCACTTCAATAGGACGAGCTGGTACGTGTACCACAAGCGGTACTGATTTGTACCAGCTCGTCCCTGAGAGGAATAAACAAATTAATAATTCAGCCAGTGTTGTCCCACTACAGGGCAAAGGCCTCCCTTTCCCTTTTCCACTCAACTCGATCCTATGCCAACATGGAACAATCCCGCATATAGTCTTGTCATCATCATCATTTCAGCCGAAAGACGTCCACTGCTTGACATAGTCCCAAGCACCTCCACTTCGACCGTTCTGTGCTTCTCGCATCCAACGGGTTCCTGCGGCACAAGGTCGTCGGACCACCTTGTGGAAGGCCTTCCAACGCTACGTCTTCCGGTACGCGGTCGCCACTCCAGAAACTTTCGGCCTCATCGGCCATCTTTTCTGCGAGCAATGTGCCCTGCCCACTGCCACTTAAGTTTGGCAATTCTTCGGGCTATGTCGGTTACCTTGTTTCTCCTGTGGATCTCCTCATTTCTGATTCGATCACGCAGGGAAACTCCAAGCATAGCCTTCTCTATTGCCCTTTGGGTGACTTCTAGCCTTCTTAATTAGTATAAGCACAAGACTATGCGCCTTCCCATAGTCTTGTGCTTATACTAATTTATTTCGAATCGGAGCATACATCTTTTTCTTTGATATATTTTATCAACATCCAATTAATCACTCCTTCCTTGCATTTACAATCAACCAGGTATATAGATATAAGCGTCAGGCGTTAGACTGAAAAGATCCTATGATCTAATTCACCTATGAAATGTAGATACAAATAAACAACTGCTATTCACGCCAATGCTAATTCTGAAGAGCTGTACACTATCATAGTCATTCTGTTTCCCATTCAAGCCGCGGCAGCCGCCTAGTAACTTATTGGTGACGCACGCACTATCGTTTATCGTCCACGCACTCGTGATCTGAATATAAGGATCACTATTAGTCTTTGGGCGATGCATTCAATGTCATATTCAACGCTTCATTGAACGATTCAAGGATCAATGAGGCATTTGACCACAAATATCGACAGTAACATACAGAACTATTGTTTGTATGTTTTACGATCGATTTGTCTTTTGATTTTTTGAATGTTTTATTGTCCATCGAGTTTCTGATAAGGAATTTTCCGCAATATTTTCGAATTAAACAGTATATATGTCTATCATATATTATATCATTACGTGTAATAAATTCTTCATTCCAATGTTACGAAATTCAAGGTCCGGCAATGTCACGACCACTGCTATCATCGTAGATGCAATTTTTTCCTATTTTGATTACTACAGCTATAATTACAGTTAGTGATGGTAATCTTGATGCATAATTCCATGATGCTCATTTTATATGAAGCTGGCGATCACGCGAACTTCATCTAGTTTAATATCAACCGCATGACTAAGCATAAATATAGAAGAAGATAGAAACAAATGACGTCTTGGTTGAATTAGATAATGAGAGGTTTTGTAGGCTAGGACAGGAGGCGGCGGCGGAGGCGGCGTTTATCCAGGACTGGCTTTCGCCGCCTTCCGCCGGCCTGGACGTGGACATCGTGGCGGGACACCTGAGGGAGTCTCTGACCGAGGTGTGCAATTCCAGCATGCCTCGGTCCGGCCGACCGCTGCCCAATAGGGCGGTGTACTGGTGGTCGGCCGAGCTGGAGAGGCTTCGAGCGGCGTGCGTGGAGGCCAGAAGGGCCTACGCGCGGAGCCGGCGGCGGCGTCGACGAGACCTCGCCCACGAGGACCACCTCTATGAGGTGTACATAGAGGCAAAACGGGTCCTCGAGCGGGCCATCGCCGACGCCAGGGACTCGGCGAGAGCGGAGATGCTAGAGGGTCTCGACAGAGATCCCTACGGGAGGCCATACAAGGCGGCGCGAAACAAGCTGCGCCCCTTTGGTCCCCCGGTGGCCGAGACCCTGGAGCCCTCATTCCTGGATGGGGTGGTTCAGTCCCTGTTCCCGTGCAGGGACAACTTCACCCCACCAGTGATGGACCCTCCGCGGGGAATAGCTCCGCCAGCCGAGGAGGAAGAGGAGGCCCCTCCTGTCACGGAGTCGGAACTCAGCGCGGCGATTGTGCATATCCGCGCCAAGAAGACGGCTCCGGGCCCCGACGGTGTCCCGGCGAGGGTGGTGGCAATTGCCGCCACTCAAATGGAGGAGCGGATTCGGGACCTCTTTAGCGCATGTCTTGCGTCTGGTAGGTTCCCGAAACCGTGGAAGGAGGGACAGCTGTGCCTCCTTCGCAAGGAAGGCCGCCCCGCAGACTCGCCCTCGGCATACCGACCCATCGTCCTGCTCGATGAGGTCGGCAAAATGTTCGAGGGGATAATCGCTGGCCGCCTAAAGAGCCACCTGCGGAATGTGGGGCCGGACTTGTCGGACGCTCAGTTCGGCTTTCGGGCTGAGCGTTCCACAGTAGACGCGCTGGCCCGCCTTAAGGGCCAGGTGAAGGAGGCGATGGAGGCGGGGGACGGATTGTTGGCGGTGTCATTCGACATAGCCAACGCCTTCAACTCTGTTCCCCACAGCACCATCCTAGAGGCACTCCGATTCCACGGGGTGCCTTTATACATGCGGCGTCTACTGGCCAGCTACCTGGAGGATCGGGCGATCGTCCTCGTGAACAGGGCTGGCCAAGTCCGGCGGTACGCAGTCGAGTCCGGCGTTCCACAGGGGTCGGTAGTGGGACCTCTCCTCTGGAACGTTGGCTACGACTGGCTCTTGCGGGGAACTCTCCTCCGAGGCACGAGTGTCATCTGCTACGCCGATGACACTCTCCTCACCGCCCGGGGGGAGAGTTTCAGGGAAGCGGCCAACTTGGCCTCGGCAGGCGGATCCTTGGTCGCAGGGAGGATCCGCCACCTAGGATTGACGGTGGCGCTGCACAAGACCGAGGCCGTGTTCTTCCACAGGCCTCGGCAGCGCCAACCACCAGACGCCCACATCTTCGTGGAGGGCGTCCGAATCGAGGTGAAGGCCCAGATGAAATATCTGGGCCTTCACCTCAGAGAAATGGCAATGTGAGATGGTCACAGAATTTACTAGCTCATTTTGCAAAACCCATTGTGAATCCTATAAGCGAATATTCTAAATATATTTAAGCGTATTTCTTTTCGATACTGCTCTAATTATGGGCGGTGTCGTATGCCATTTTATAGTGCTATATTTGAAATCAAATTGAAATACATAATTCAGCAAATAGCCCCTTAGAAAGTAAAGAAACTGAGTTGAGAAATAAGTACGGGGGCCGTTTCATGGCTATGGTGCAGCGTGGCGGCTAATTGATGGCTGAGAGTTACACACCGTGACAAGAAAATATTGTCCATCGAATGGCCGACCACGAAACATTTGTATTTTCATTATTGAATGGCAGTCAAGCCCATGGCCCACTTGTTGGTAACTGTGGTCTAACTCCTATGGACATCAGCAATACTAGAGGAATCGCAGACCCGGCAACCATAACTTTCAAATTACAGTGCGGCCAACGAGAGAATGCGTTCTTGACAGGTGTCAGTGTCATACAAACGAATACGTGTTTTGCGAATTTAATCTTTATTAACTACTAGAATTTTCGCACTTACAGGTGTCAGGAACGCATTGTCTCGACGGCCGGACTAGAGTACAGCACACCCTGCGATATCGATGTGACATCTACCAACCCGCACGGGGCTCGTGTGGTACAGACGCCAGCACATCAAGTTACTACAATCTGTCAAATTTCTTTAATAGATTTTCAACTTTATCGCTAGAGCATAAGATTCAAAATTGATTGGGAAAATTTGACAGTTTCGGGTAGCTTGATGTACTGGCGTCTGTACATTACAGCCCACTCCCTCTTGAAGCTGGGACGCCTGTGTCCCAGCAGTGGGAACATTATAGACGGATTATGCAAACCCAGCTTAGCAACAGATACAAGTTAAGTATGGATTAGTACTCCCCTGATGAACTTCACGAAGAGATATATCTCTCCTTTATCTCTCTCTCTTATATTGGTAGTATACTACAAATGTTTACTTAATCAATCCATTTTTTTTTCTAGCATGATCAACTGTTCAAAAATTAATATTTGATTTATTACAATAGAAATTCAATTGTATCTCATCAGCCACAGGCGAGCTACTACGCTAACAGTCTTATAGTAATAATATGTACAGATGCCAGCACATGAAGCAACCCGAAACTGTCAAATTTTCCCAATCAACGTTGAACCGTATGCTTTAGCGATAAAGTTGAAAATCTATTAAAGAAATTTGACAGATTGTAGTAACTTGATATGCTGGCGTCTGTACTTCATCATCATCATCCACAGCCCGACTTCACCCACTGGGCCAATACTGAGCATAGGCTTCTCCTTTCATGTGCTAATCCACGCTCCTGTGCCAGCCTCATCCAGGTTCATCAACAATGTCGTCCGCCCATCTCGCCTAATACATGTGTACTAGCATAATTATATAAAAAAGAATATATTGGATTTCTATTTTTAGTCGGGACTTAAACATAACAAGTGAATTATGTGTGTACTTATAGGTACACTTCTGACTAGCCTCTTTCCCGAATGATAAGGCAGAGGGGCGATGTTATGGTATTTATTCTTTTAGTCTATGTCGTCGGTGTGACGTGCTGTTGCAACGAACGATACGTCCTTGTGTCTGATGTCATCGGCTAGTTACAAAATCATTACGTTTTATCAGAAAAGTGTTTAGCCATATTTTTCCGTCATGTAAATATTGATAGAACTTGTTGAGTAATTTTGCCGTATGTTCATTCACATATTATTGACGGTAGCCAAATAGCCAACTAAATTATTACTCGGTATTATATCTTGGATTAGGTATATTCCTAATTCAAGTGTTTGATTTCGTCTCAGGATAGGGACCAAGATTCAGCCTTGAGGGACACTTCTGTATTTCGGAACGCTCTTCAGATATTTAAATGGTAAAATTCAGTTTTGAATTATTATTAACTATGAATAAGACTAATTTACGGAATCGTATGGAATATTATTTAAAGCTATCCTTTGTCATAAATATTTATGTCAATAAACGGTAATTTAAAGGTACATTTTTCTTTGAAAGAAATAGAAATGTTTTTAATTGCTTTAAAACTAGCCACACCTCATTTTGTCAGTGCCGCGCCCAAATTCCAAAATTAAATCTGACAGCAACACTTTTTTTTGGGTTCGCTCATTCTGGTTAATCAATCACTGACGAGAGATGACCCATTTCATGTTTTTTTTTTGCTATAATGTGGATGTGGCCAATAAACTATAGTCAGTCTTATTTATCTGCTTTGCATCAGAGCAATTTTCAGCAGAGTTACTAGAAAATTAAATGACTAAATGTTCCTATAGTCTAAAGTCGAATATTATATAGGTTATCTTTCTTGCTTATATACACACGACACTCTATAAAGTCTTGTGACGTTGGATTTTCGGCCTACTGCATCCAATCTATACAAATAAATAAAATTGGGGTGACAAACACAAACACACGTTTGTGATATTAAAATAACCGCTTTTTACTAACTGCATATGGATGTATACACGGTACATACGTATACCAAAATAATATTTTTTTAAATTTTTTGTATGTCTATTTGTTCCGGCTAATCTCTGAAACGGCTGAACCGATTTTGATGGGACTTTCACTGTCAGATAGCTGATGTAATAAGGAGTAACTTAGGCTTTTATATTTAAAAAAAAAGGGTCCCACGAAAAAAAATTAAAACCAATTAAATGAAATCTCATCTTCTATACAAATAAATAAAATTGGAGTGTCTGTAATGAGAGCACATTCAGCTGATTCAGAATTTAGCAAAATTATTCTTAATGTTGGGGAGGGAAAGTGTCCAGAAATGAATAGTACTCATGATATAGAACTACCTACCGGTCATTGTCAGGTTGTGGCGGACACTAAAATTTTTACACAATATAATATTTATGATGATATCCACAATCTCAATATCAAAGAAGATTCATGGTTGTGTGAAAAATCAATTTTAGCACCTATGAACGTTACTGCGCTTAATCAACACGTCATTTTAGATAAGCTATCTGGTGAATCACAAACATGCCTTTCCGTCAATACAGTTTGCGGTCCGGATGAAGTGGTTAATTACCCAACAGAATTTTTAAACAGTATAATTGTGCCTGGTCTACCCCCTCACAAACTAGAACTTAAGATTGGCGTGCCCATCATACTACTCCGTAATTTAAACCCAGCGAAACTTTGCAATGGTACTTGGTTTTTTTTTAACGTGTAGAAATGCTCATGCATACTGCACTACCACGGGGAGATAGTGCAGTTATGTGGGACTCTAACCCACTAAAACTCCACGGTGTCCTCCTCTGCCGCTTACGGCGGGAGCACGGGCACGCGTTAGCACTCATCCGTGAACAATGGTACTAGATTACGAGTAGTGTCGTTGCAAAGAAACGTTATAGAAGGTCGTATAATATCCGGATGCGGAAGAGGTGAGATAGTATTTATACCACGGATTCCTATAATACCGTCGAATTTTCCATTTGCATTCAAAAGATTGCAATTCCCTATCAATGTCAGTTTTGCTATGACAATCTGTTGATTGTCATAGCAAAACTAGCTAACTACTGTCCTTTTTTTTTCTTTTTTTTTTCTTTTCTTTCTTTTTTTTTCACAAGGGCAAACATTATGCAAAGCTGGCATAGATTTAACAAAGGCTTGCTTTACCCATGGGCGTGCCATGTTCACGTGGGAGGAATGCCAGTAGTGTTGTTGTGTTAGCCCAAAAAATCGTACACCAAATATTGTATACTAGCTGCGTCCCGCGGTTTCACCCGAGTAAATGTCGATCCCATGGTAATATCGGGATGAAAAGTAGCCTATATGACAAAAAGTAGCCTATACCTATGACAAATTTTTATCAAAATTGGTCCAGCCGTTTGAGCGCGAAGAAGTAACAAACATAACCAACACACACACTCACAAACTTTCGTCTTTATAATATTAGTGTCATAAAGAATTGTTTCAATAAAGCTAATACGAAAAACTAAAAATAATTAATAATTTAATTAAAAATGCAAAAACGAAAAAAAGAACTACTTAAATGGAGAAAATATGTACAAAAACAAAATATTCATAAAATAGAAGAATTTCACTTTTTTGTTAAATTCCACGCGGACGAAGTCCCGGGTAACAGCTAGTATTGCATATTAATCATGTGTTATTCATGTTTTGTTGTTTGTTTTGTTGTTGTTGTGTTGTGTTGTTGTTGTTGTTTGTGTTGTTCATCTAATATTGTACTTTTGTGTGTTGTGCTGTCTTCTTGTGTGCACCAAATAAATGGTTTATCTATCTATCTATCTTATTTGTTCAAATGCTTCAACAATACTGACGGATTCTGTGCTTCGCTCTTAGAATCCTTGATATTAATGTTCGTGTTTTATTTTAAGTTAAGAAACAACGGAAGGTCATGCAAAC
The DNA here is from genome assembly GCA_927399505.1 of Luperina testacea. Classification (NCBI taxonomy): domain Eukaryota; kingdom Metazoa; phylum Arthropoda; class Insecta; order Lepidoptera; family Noctuidae; genus Luperina; species Luperina testacea. Next base: position 7,239,396 of record OV656774.1, read on the forward strand.
ACCACTTTTAAGGTTAATGCACACGAATGCATCCGTTCAATGTACTTACTTACATGTAAAATAAACAATGTGCTAGATAAATGCTTATTAACATGTATATACGTAAGCTAAGAAGAACGTTAGATGGAAAGCATATATGTATGTATATATTTCACGGCTATTTGAAGTTGCTAATCCTGCATCCAAATATCCAATGTTAAGAATAAATCGATTTGTAAAGTAGGATGTCGCTATAAAAAATATTTGTGGTTTTATTAGAGCAAATAATGCGGAGGTACAATTATCAAAATCTAAATATTTTATTTCGCATAAATCTACATGGGCACTTATGAAACGTCAGAAGCTAGGTGCACGGTTCCAATAATTGGTCTTTTGCTATAAGAGCCGGCAAGAAACTGCTATTTTAAAAATAATTGACTTTTACAATGTTTTCTAATTACAGTAGGTATGGGAGGACAGCGTAAGCCTGTCAACGAGTACCAGGTACTTGATAAAATAAAAAGTTGTCTACTTAATATAAAAACCTATTAAAACCAAGGGATATGATTGCCATTATAACCTCTAATACCCGTAAAGAGTTGATGATACCGTTAGTTTTTTTTTTAACGTTGCCCCACACTACGATACATGCTCGTAATTATGTTCAGATTGTTTCTTGAAATATCCGGTTAATGATTTCCACAAATTGTATAAAAAAAATTGTATTGCCTCAACCAACAAGTGTTACTTTACTTGCCAGACTTATGAAACTTGTGTTGTTCTTTTGTTTTTTGACAGTCGAATAAAACACTATTAAATTACCATAATCATTTTACATTTCCAGTTTGCGAGCACCGTTGACCGTCGGTTTCGGTGCGGCCATGTATTTTTTGCGACCGCTTTCTCTCATGCTTTCACCATGACGACCAATGGCCCGTCATTTTGGACATTATTCGATGTTTGAATGTTGCCGGGAGCTTTTGCATTTCCGATGATTGGTTATGAACATTGTGATAACAATGACAACATTTGTTCTAATACACACGCGCGAATAAACAGGCAATGAGTGAATATAATAAATAAGGATAGAATGTTAGCACCAGTTTCTAAAACCGTTGAAGTTACGAGGATTTAAAGTTAAATTCTCGTTTTTGTATATAAAAGTAAAGTTTCCTGATAACCACTGTAGACAGCTACAATGAATATGATTAATTCTTACGGCAAAATATTGACTCTTTAATGTTAAGAGCTAGTAAAGATGAAGAGTTAATTGCAACAAATACTGTTAATATAACTTTCCTCTCTAGTAATTACATCTTTGAATGCATATGCACACATTAATAAATATGCAGCTAATGAATTGAACATTGTAATTGAAGAATTATCTAAGTAGTGACACCTAACAAATTCTAAATTAATTTAAAAAATAGGTTTATTTCCACAAATGGACACCTATTACTTAATCGAAAGACATTATATCTTCAAACTGCGAAACACGGCCGAAGTAAGTTTCGTTCCACCTGAGAAATGTCATAACATTTCTCAAGCTAAACTGAGAGTTATAAACTATTTCGATACTAGAAGTCGGTATCGCAATTCCTTGCAAGATGATCGCGGGCGCAGATCGATCGCGGGGTATCTAACCGGGCGGCCTTCTCGGGACGTTTCCCAACCTGCGCACGCGTTGACGTGCCTAGCGGAAGGACGGACTGCCTTACACCATAGACATATACCTACATGAAGTGTTAGAGTTAGAGTGCTCCATTACAGATAATTGCAAAGTGTTGTTAGTTTGTTTGACCTTTCCTTATCCTTTAGTTTAGGTTTACCTATTTAGTTTAGTTTATGTTTACATGTTTGTGTTTTTTTAACTGAAGATTATTTGCAATTTTCGTTTGTATATTTCAAAATCTCATCAATCATCATCTATAAGTGCATCTCCTTCAAGTTTCAAAGTATAGTCATCTTGAAAGTACTAGTTAAAACTTTTTATAATCACTTCGTGTACTGCCAGCCTCACCATATTCGCTGTATCAACAGAATAGTTTCCATCATTAATTTTAATGCTCACATGAGTGTAACCGTATTATGCAACCGTTGTATCTTCACTGCGAGCAAGGAGTACAAAATCTGTTAGAAATTAGGTAATTAGTTCATACCAAACATGCATTCACTGCTTGAAATTTGATACAATCTGACGTAGTCTCTTTTGGAAAAGTGCATTGTAATCATTTGTTTTTTATCGAGTCTATTAACAAAATTCGATGATACGGCTTTCGCACTCGAGTAGGTATTCCGTTAATGTAAGAGGGAGTTATTTAATTCCACGACATACTCATTTATCATTTCCTAAGTTATCTTGAAGAATGAGTTTTAATATCGTCAGCTAATTCTAGTCTCTCGACTGGACGTTGCTGGCGGTCGAGTATAAATGGATAACCATGGGTAATAAACAATGGGTCAGAATTATCTCATTCTGCAGTATTGTGAGTTAAAAACTATTGTCGGAATATTTATTCAATTATTCCAAGAATCAGCGCAAAGTTTTCTCTATAACGAGTTTGTTTAGAAAATTGGAGCTTCGCTATTGGGCGATACGGTAATCGTACTTGAACGAAATTACTTAATATCGAGAAGGTATCTTATTGAAACTGTGCCTATTACATTTCACATACCGACTGCTTTGCCAATAGGTTGATATTGAGATATAAAGTATAATCTTTTAGGGGCATTATATTATTATGAGCAATGTGATGTGGATCATGTAATTGATTGGGTTGTAGAGTTTTTATATCGTTTCTTGTCTATCGTCATTTTTATTCGATATGCCACTTATCTTCATTAAGATGGTCGTTGTTACCATGATGATGATCTTCATAAATCACTTCAAAGAGGATTTTTATTTTATTTGATTTCAATCACGATTCAGATAACCATACACTAAAACTTGATTGTACCTATAATTTTAATTTTTTGTGTGTTCTTGATTAATCCATTAACTCTGAGTTACAGAGGATAAAGTTGTATTAAATACAGTTCATTGCACCAGATAAATGATTTACCTATTGGGGTTGTCCTTGAATTTTGTTTCTGAATGAAGTGTTGTTGGCAATTAGCTTAACATTTATTTCATATATCATGAAACAAGATCAAGAGATAGGTTAGATGAAATCATGTTGTACTCGTATATACGAGAGCTCATAGAGGCAGGACCGCCTTGAAATACTTTCGAACCACGTGAACTATGCGAAAACGTTTGCCTAATAAAATCAACATTTAATTAACCCTTCAATGACAACAGACTTACCTATAAGTACAGCTGTCAGTCAGCCGGTGATCAGTTGATCACAAACACTGGCACTTTGGAAACTTATTTTTTATTTTTTTAAATTTAGAACAGGTGGTTGTATATAATTGGATAAATAAAGTCCGCGACGGATATGGTAATGTTTGGTGTAGCGTCGGCCTGTGGCGGCGCGCGACGCTGCAGATCGACTGAGTGAGACTGGCGCGCAGTGGCTGCTGCGCGCGCACCGCGACCCTCAGACCCTCGGCAGACAGCCTTCACGCACGGCTCACGGGGTGACTTCCCATCATACAATAAACAAACAGTTTTAATGCTATTGTCAAGTCGTTGCCCGAGGGTTTGTGATTTTTTGGTCGGAATGTAAATTTTTAATGATTCTGATCACAGGAGTTTTTTTATGTGAATAATGTTTGTTAGCGTTATTTATATTAAAAGAAACAAAAACAGTATTCTATTACGAGAGCTGGATGCTAATTCAACATTTATGATTTGTGTATGAATGGACTAAAATTATGCTGTGTCTATACGTGTAGTACCATAAAGTACATACCTACTACAAGAGATTAAAGTGATTTTAGCTGTATGTAACTGTCTCAAAGTAATCTATAATTACTACATGGGCGTCTATTTCTCTTTGGATTCTTTTTATAAAATTTTTTTTCGGAAGTGTACCAAATAACGGAGTCCACTTGTCAAATACAAACATGGGTTTATCAAAATCTTCTCAGAATCATACGTACTAATTCCTATGTTAATTGGTATGCTGGACAAAATATTAATTAACAAGTACTATACGCTACACAATTTCGAGTGGATGTGCAATAGCCATTAGATTCACATGGTAACTGTACCTAAATGATTTCAACGTCGGAATATGTTTTGATGGCTTTTGACTTTTCGGCATACCATAGGTGGTAAACACCTTTCTCTTTGTTGAGAGTTACATTTGTACGGTGAACAAAGTAAATAATATTATTTTTAGTGTCCTAGTCTAGTACTTTCTTTCTTTTTTTTTTTTAAACGTTGCCCCACACTAGGAATTACTCTTGTATCGTGGGTGCGTTTACAAACATTTAAATTCACATACACAAACTGCCAGACCCGGAACAACTACCTGTAGGCAATACAAATATTTGTTCCGTGCGGGAATCGAACCCGCGACACGCAGCGCAACAGTCGATCGTTCAGCCACTGCGCCAACCGTGCCGCCCGCCGCGCCGCTTTACTTTTCTACTTTGCATATCTTCGTATTATCGATTAGAAGTTCTGGGGGTTGTCTTTTGATACTTTGTTCTCTGACACAATTAATAACTTGTCATTTTCATTTGTCGATATGTTGCTTTTCCTACGACTTGGTCCTTTTACTCCTAATTTTATAATCCTGACAGTGGATTATTGAATCATTGAAATTGGAGCTTATGATTGGATAACCACAGAGAAAGACTCGACGTAGCTTTACCAATATTCTGCCGTTCGACCGATCATTCATACATTCATACGTCAGGAATGTGAACTACTTGAATATCTTACCGGCTTTAACTTGCTAAGTATACAACATTTTTCGTACAGGACCGGTCTGCCCGTATCAAATGCTGTCGAAATTAAAACTTGATTCAAACAGTTGAAACTGTTGAAAGAGATCTCGTGCAAAAGTATATTCTATAAAATGTGAAAGAACATAACAGAGGGTACTTTATGTGGCGAAATATACATTGTAGTGGAATATTAAATTGGTAACAGAACATGTTTATTTTTATTTGACAATCTTGATGACTTCGGAATTCATCTATCATCTAGAAATGACAAATTAACAAAGACAAATGAAGATATCCCATTAAAGTGTGCGCTTCGGGATGATTTACTCTTCGTTCATTCTGAAGTTTTGCCCCAATTATCCTCTCTCTTCGAAATCACCAACGTGCGATGTTGAGATCTAGTTTAGAGCTGTTACAACCATGGACGTTGCTTATTTTGTGTTATCATGATTTTAAAATTATACTATGTAAATCCAAAATTCTTTTCAAATCTTTTGAGTGACAGATGACGACCTACAACCTTGAGTAGGTTACTCTACTCGGGACAGAGAGAAAACTTCATACAAACGGACATTGACAAAAACTGAGAAGCTTTGCACCTGTGGGGGTTACTGTGGCATTAGCATAATAGCATAATTAGCCTGTAATGTTCCCAGCAGTGGGACACAGGTCTCCTCTCTGTGAGAGTGAGTGGGCCGTAATTCACCACGCGGTCCCAATGAGGATTGATCTTCTATTTTTTTTTGTTCTAGGACATGCCGATTTCATCCCCATGTTTTTCTTCACCGTTTTGTTGCAGAGCAGTGGTGATGAAATAATTTACACAAAGTAAAGCTCCTTTCTGGGTTCGAACCTACGACCTAAAACTCGTAAGTCGCGGCCGATACCACTGGTCCACCACTGCTCTCTGTGGTGCGAAGTTCGTGCTAATTCGGAAACGCAAAGGCTACCGAAGCACATAACTTTTCTGGTTTAACTATACAGGGTTATTGGAAAAACACCAACAACCTCTTAAGAGATCATTGTGAACAACTTTAACGATGGGACCAAACCTGAAATCGCGAAAAAAAATCAGCTGTTCCCCTACATTTATGTTCGTATAACTCGTCAAAATACCACAGCTGATTTTTTTTTCGCGATTTCAGGTTTGATCCCATGATAAAAGTTGTTCATAATGATGAGTACAATTACCTCTTAAGAGGTTGTTAATGTTTTACCAATAACCATGTATAACTTAGAAGCCATCGGCTCTGACATCTGCATCCAAAACCTATTTCGGAAACTTACGAAATATGCATAAATGTGCAAATCCATTATTAATAGTTATTAATTGTAATCGTTTAGATGCAAAGGTTAATTGAGCAATATTATATCAAAATCGTGCATATCCATTTTAATGTTCGTATTTTAGTTAAATAATTATGTATTATACATAGGTTCCTATCCAACTAACTAACCATAAAGCTTTCCAAAGAGATAACGACCATTATCATTATCATTTATCAGAAGTAAAGAAAATTATCAAAAAAGTCACAATATTCCGGGGTTCTTTAATGATTCAGTTACAAACTTAGGGTGTACCTATTCAAATAGAACACTGGTAACCGGCCGGCGGCGCCGATATAGCAAAATACCTGGATATTAAGTTACATACTGTAGCTCTATAGGTACTGTCAACATCAAAAAGATGTGTACCTACGTATAACTACAAGAATTAATTTCATTGTCTAGATTCTCAACAGACAAACATTATGAAATAAAGATTCTAGATTCTTTATTCCGTATCAACGTGTAGGCACAAAAAAACACACACACATTGAGTACAGCTACACATTAATATAGTAATTAAGGAACACAGATTGTAGACAATCAAATTAATTCTTGTCGATTATCTTTTGGAGACTAACTGTACAGTACCCGGCGATAAATATTGCACATCGACCTTTGGAAAGAGACAATCGTCTAATTTCGGCTTCGTAGAGCGTTATCTCTGTCGCACGAAATACAAACAGTCCGGTATCTATTAGGAGCTGTTAAAACAGTTATGATTTGCTTCTTTTGATAATTATTTTTATTATTTGTATAAAATGGTTTTGTGTAAAAAGGTCGATGTGCAATATTTATCGCCGGGTATTGTACTAGGTAGGTATCCCTACTGGATAAATGATGCAAGTGCGACCTCTACAGAGTGTGCAAATAACCGTGGAATCTTATCGTCGATGCGCTTACGCATGTCCGTAAATCGTACTCGTAGCCGTTCTACGTTATTCACTGATGCGTTCGCAGCGTTTACACTTCCGGTTTTCCTCAAGTTTTTCCCCTAAATTGTGTATTCTACTAAAGTTTTGTTTGTTTTTTAATATTTGTTGGTGTATCCTACGTAAATAAATACATAGATGGCCAACCGGAAGCAGCAGATCTGAGTATATACTTAAATTGTTTTTATCTTACAAAAAATATTTTTTAGTCTAACTTTACAACTTGCTTAATTGGAAAAAAATGGTAGGTGTTTACGACTTTAGACAAAAAATTGTCTAAATTAAGTAGGTACAGAATAGTTGTCTTGACTCGTTCATTAATAAAAACTTATACCTACTTTAATCTTAGCTAATAAAATACACGGATACAGCCAACATTAAACAAAAACTATTCATTTACATATACAAATCAAATCAATATTTATTAAACTGTAGTTTTTGCATTTTGGCGAATGTTTTTAGGGTTCCGTATCCTAAGAGTGAAAACAGGAACCTATTGTTAACTCTAAAAGTTCTAAAACCATGTACCTACCTAGTAGGTAAGTAGACATGCTTTGCTAGGTTTATCAATTTTATTTGTAACATAAATCAAAGATTTCATTCCTTTGCTACCAGTACTCTATCAATCTCAATCTGAATCATTTTGAAGGATATTACTAATCCATTGCTTCATCATATGTTCGAAAAATGTTTCTGCTCAACAACGTACAATGCGTGCCACGAAAGATGAGACTTGACACACCACGTAATCCCCAAAGGGTTAAACAGAAGTGTACCTACCTAAAGCTAATAGTAACACCCATATTTCCTCGATTATAATTAAGTCCTAAGTTATTACTTAGGACTTATTAAGGGCGTTGCTATTGCCATCACCTTTTTTGTCTGAATTTTTTGCATATACTTTTAATATTTTATAATATTACCCTCGCTAATACTGCTAATACTGTCATCAAATCATCGAATGATAAAAAAATACCCACTAAGTATCTGTATTCTTATATCCTTACTCATAATTCAGTGTTTTATTTAGCAGTTTAATGCAAATTATAAAAATTGTTGTGGAAGTGTGTGAGTGTTTGTGAACGAGGAAGACTGACCTGCCGTGATACAGTTTTTACTAGTACGGAGGTCAGTGTGAATTAAGTTCAAACAACCGCATATACACCACATACACAGGTATCTATTAGACCGTAGATAAGTAATTGTATTTTGTACTAGTAGACACAAATCACAGGATTGTTGTGTTTTGTGTGTAAGGTTGTTCTTTTAAATTGTCAATAAATAAATTAAAAAAAAAATCAACGGGGCGCGGATCTCAGGGCTGCTACTGCGAAATCAAGGACGACAAATCTCAATATTACACTTTGCCCAGTCTGGGTCTCGAACCCAGAACCTCATGCTCAGCAGTAACACTTGCCACCAGTCTACCAATAGATCAACGAGGCAATGATGTCCATAAGTGGTACCTAATATTGCTGAGGGCATTGATTTACACAAAGTTGATTAAGGTAACTACAGTCTACAGTGCTTACGACACATCGAGATTTCTAGAACTCTGTGAAATTAACAGGCGGGGCCAATTCCTATAATAGGTATTTCAACCGTTATAAAGGTTAATGGTTAGATACTCCAACATCTGTCGATCGTTATCATAAATCCATCTAGTAGCAGTGCCCCGCGGTTTCACCCGCATAAGTTTCAATTCCGTGAGAATATCGAGATAAAAAGTATCCTATGTCCTTTCCCGGGACTCAAACTATGTCTATACCAAATTTCATCTAAATCGGTTCAGCATTTTGAGCGTGAAGAGGTAACAGACAGACACTTTCGCATTTATAAAATTACTAGTATGGATAGTATGGATGTGCAACACACAAACACAAAATGTATTGCAGTGCCATCTATCCTTCACAATACGAACTTCGCAGTGTTTTACTTGAGCGAGTAACTTGCCTCTACTAAGTTAGTATGCTGTCTGGCAAGTTACGAGTGGAAGGTAATTCAAGCAACGCCTTATGTTGTTTGGCGGTTTACGGGTAGGTGGCGCCACTTTGATAATAACAACTAATCATTCCATCATGCCTGCATGGGAACCACTAGACCAACGAGGACTTTGATAATGTCGATTAGTAATTTGTGCCCAATGGAGGGGCTCGTGGTTAAGTATGTAAAGGCCGTACGGCTCGGTCGAACAGGATTGAGCTACGCTTGGAGAGCCTTCTTGCCTGAATAAGCCCGGAAGGCTGCCTTTCCACCAGAGATGAGCGAGGATGCGTAGCGAGGGATGTGTGTAAAACTAACCAATACCAACGCTAACTTAGTTCAAGCTATAAAAATGAAGCGATGTTATTGGTTGATTTCACGCACATCCCTCGCTACGCATTCTCTCATCCCTGGTGGAAAGTGTTTCCAGAATTATAATCATTAAAATCATCAATATAACACCCTAAGTTCTAGATATTAGTAATTTGAACTTAGAAGAGTTTTATTGATTCTGCAAATACATATTTTGTAGAAAATTAAACAAGCAAAATATAAAAACTAGAAACAATAAAAAGTGCGGAAATTTTAATTTCGCGGTTTTCCTGGCGGTTACCCTGACGCTTTTGTCAGAATTTCGGCCTACTTACTACAGATTCTTAGACAGACAATTCACGGATCTTTGACTGTCAATAGCCCAAAATTGTCATTCACGGATCTTTGACTGTTGTGTAGTCACGACAGTCAATGATCCGTGACTGACAATTTCAAAGTAGGCCGAAATTCTGACCAACAGTCTTACTACCCAGTCTTGTTACCCAGGGGTTGCGGCGTGAAAGTCAGACAGGCAGGTGCTCCATGTAAAATACTTAGGTACTGGTATTCGACTTCGACTGCATTCGATTATACTGAAAACATAGTTGGGAAAAGTCTGAGCAGATGATGAACCTCTGACCAATACAGGGATACCAAAGTTCAGGATGTTAGTGTGGATTTATGGAGTAGGTAAAATAGTGAACAACTATTCAAAATTCCTATAATTTTGAGATAAATCAGCCTATTTAGATACAATATACCTACTGCATTGCGAAAACATTGTAGAGATAGACGTTTATGTTTTTTACAGCAGAAATTGCAGATTTGAAGATAAGAAAAATGTTTCGGCTGAACCTGAGTTTTCTCTCAGTCGAATTTGCTGTTTTAAGTAGATACCCACTTTTAGCTGTCAGCAACCGATTTCGAATCGCTAAATAAATAATTGCTACACCATGCGGCATACATGTACGTAAGTCTTCTAGAGTACATAATGTACAGGCGCCAGCACATCAAGCTACCCGAAACTGTCTAATTTTCCCAATCAACTTTGAACGTTATGCTTTAGCGGTAAAGTTGAGAAATTTGACAGATTGTAGTAGCTTGATGTGCTGGCGTCTGCATACAATTACACATCAACACTCTGCTGCCTAAATGATTGCATGCCAGTATTTTTCCATACCATGATGTCGATTTCGACAGAAGTGGAAGACAACACCAAAGCACATTTTCGTTAGAATTAGATTATATTAAAGTATAGTAAGGTGAATGCGCAGTGGTAGACATATAGGTATATGGCAGCGAATCATGATACAATCTGCCACTGATCTGAAAATTGCAAAAACGTAAGAAATTTTGAATTTCGCGAGCTACAACTGCACACTCACGTATATAATTATATACAAGGCCTCATTAAAATAAATGGACAAATTTTAACACAGCGCTCAATACGTCTAACTAAAGATATCCAAGCAAAAAAAACCCATTATAGTGATTTTATTTTTACCTAAAATAATATTAAACATTAGTGTATTTTAGTTAGCTGATTATTTTTCTTGTAAGTATCTATGCTTTTTCCTTATATATTTTTTTACTATCGTAGTCCTTATTTTGTTGGTCTGAATGATTTCTAAAAGTTTGTCCATCTATTTTAATGGGACCTTATCTATATATTTGTATACGTTTTGTATCAGTATTTAATCCGTGAAGGCACGTTTTCGAAGCTCACCCAAGCCAACGCACCATTTCTTTTAAAAATAATGCATTGAGTATTTACTGAGATGACGAATAATAGAAAAGTATGGAAGAAAAAGACATGTTGCACCGACCCCAAATAAATTGGGATAAGGGCAGGAACAAGTTTTTGATTCGCATTTTTAGGGTGCGTTTCCACTGAAGCGGAGCTGTGCGGAGCGGAGCGGAGACGTGCAGGAATCGTCCAATCATAGACGAGACGAGTGACGCGCTAAGGATTTCAACCATTGTGATTGGTCGATTCTTGTACGTCTCCGCTCCGCTCCGCCCAGCTCCGCTTCAGTGGAAACGTACCCTCAAGTGATGTTTAGAGTATACAGTGTGTTAGGTTATAGTCCAGTCAAATTAGTCCTTAAAATAGAGGTAAGGTTACAATAATTCCCATAGAGCTAAAAATTGGTATGAATGTTCAGAATACTATTATAAATGAATTGTGAAAAGTCCCCGTCAATCCCCCTTGTGCAAATTTTTTTATTGATGGTGAAAGTTTGCAAAAATAGGTTTTTCGCGTTTTTCAGCTAAACGGTGAGTTTTACAGCAAATATAGTTCAGACAAAAATTGTAGATCATCCGATTCTCTACAAAAAATGTATCCACACTTTTTTTCATAATTATTGCCATTTCCGTGATATAGCGGTTGAAAGAATTAAAAAAATATTTTATTCGTAATATGCACGTTAATGTACTTTTATATACATTTTTGAACCGTTATACGAGTAAACATATGAGTCCCTGTCTTATACATACAAAATACCAGACATCCGTAAAAAATCATGTGCAGTGTCGAAAAAATTATACTCGAAAAAGTAGCATTGATACCGTGAAAAGACGGCGCCAAGAAGAAGAAGCTGGTTCATCAAAAATAAGTCCTCCTCGTACTAGAGCACGAGTAGGTGAAACTACATAAATCTTACGTCGGTACTGCAGTGCTTTTTTCTTCTTCAACTCTTCATTTAATTCATTGCCGCAAAATAAACAACACTGATTGAAGCAAAATGTAGTTTCACTTACTCGTGCTCTAGTACGAGGAGGACTTATTTTTGATGAACCAGCTTCTTCTTCTTGGCGCCGTCTTTTCACGGTATCAATGCTACTTTTTCGAGTATAATTTTTTCGACACTGCACATGAATTTTTACAGATGTCTGGTATTTTGTTATGTATGTATAAGACAGGGACTCATATGTTTACTCGTATAACGGTTCAAAAATGTAGGTAAAGTACATTAACGTGCACATTACGAATAAATTTTTTTTTTTTCAATTCTTTCAACCGCTATATCACGGAAATGGCAATAATTATGAAAAAAAGTGTGGAAACATTTTTTGTAGAGAATCGGATGATCTACAATTTTCGTCTGAACTATTTTTGCTGTAAAACTCACCGTTTAGCTGAAAAACGCGAAAAACCTATTTTTGCAAACTTTCACCACCAATAAAAAAATTTGCACAATGGGGATTGATGGGGACTTTTCACAATTCATTTATAATAGTATTCTGAACATTCATACCAATTTTTAGCTCTATGGGAATTATTGTAACCTTCAAAGTCTTATTTGACTGGACTATTAAACGAGGGACATACTTTAAGGGAGTGTAGTACTCATAAAAATGAAAAACTTTTACTAAGAAACCAACATTGAAATCGAGAAAAAAAACCAGCCGCTCTATACATTTCTGTTCGCATAACTGGACAAAATGTGGGGAACAGCTGTTTTTTTTTTTTCATATTTTTGAGTCAGGCCCATATTAAAAGTTGTTCATTTTCATGAGTACTACACTCCCTTAAAATATGTCCCTCGTTTAACCTAACACACTGTATAAGCTGGATGTTGGCCTCTCCGAATTTACGCCGCAACATTGAGTCCTCTGCCTTCCGCATCAGCATACGATGAAGACATTACCACAATTACTACTGTATTCTCGTAATCCCTTTCTCTTGACTGACGCATACATACATTTGAATATCAAGATTCCAAGAACTACTGTCTATTTTTAAGGTATTAAAAACGGAGCTAAGCTTTCTGGCGCACTCTTAAAGTAAAAACTCTGGGTTACCTATAGCCTAAAAATTATAATGCAGACACACTTCATCTTTCATGTGAAATTCGCGGGCATATCTTTATTAGTTTGAAACCGTTAAGTCCGGTTCTAAGAGCCAGGAGAATGCCTATTATGTGTTTCTCGTAAATGATGTCAAAACGAAAATATGTCCCATCTTAACTTGACCTAAATTTGATGCCATCACTTGGGACATTTTTTGTAATCTACAGGGACTACAAGTTATTTTATTGAAATAAAATCATCCTCTCACAGAGTATATATATGATGATTTATATGATGATTCATCAATATGATGATTCATGATTTTTTTCCATGAATTGGTTCCGGGGGCAGCCCTGAAACTATGCCAATAATTGGAATTAGGTACATCCTATTTAAGCATTGATCCCAGTCGCTCATTTTCAGTCCATAGGCAAGCCTACGCTGGAAACTTTGAAAACCCGCCACTTCGCAATTTTACGAATAATTAAATTATTATCGATAAAAACTGTGACTCAAATACAGTGAATTCTGTAAACAGGAAAACAATCACTTCCTTGCGCAAAGTAGAAAGGATTAAAGTATATGGAGCCGTAAGGACGTGGTGTTGACACAATTTTTTTAGTTCCGTTCCAAAAAATGATACTGTGTTCTACGCAATCACGGCCTTAAGCAATTTACCACCGTTACAGATTTAATCACGTTTTTTTTTTTTACACTACCTATACTGTCCCAATGCCGGGTGCCGGGTGCCGGCCAGTGCCGGGCAAAAGCCTCCCCTAAGTCATTCCACGAACTCTTTTCTCGAGTAATGTTGTATTAGTTTGTTGTTGTATTGGAAGACACCAACACAGTTTGGGTTGTAGTTATAATCCTAAAAATGAACTTGGATTAACAAAATGTCAATCGTAAAAAAAAGAACATCCGAACTAAGAACCTCCTCCTTTTTAGAAGTCGGTTAAAATTACCTCATTATCAGCCGATAGCAGTTCACTCTCTGGATATTTTTTTTTTTTTTTTAATCTTTATTTATTTAGAGGCTTTTACCTTACAAGGTACGTCAGCCTCATCATACCCTAATCTAACCTAATTCTTACACGTAATTATAATATTATACATACAAATATATTATTGCGTAAGCGAGGGAGAAAGTGATGCAGCAACCATTTCACAAATCAGTTTGGCTTCTCCCGAATTAGGTTTAGATAATGCTCTAATGAAAGCCCCAACGTCATACATATTAACTTTTAACTCCCGCAACACTATCTCCCTCTCTCTCCTGTTCTTTTCACATTCCACCAGTAAATGTTGGACATCTTCGACTTTATTACACACTTGGCAATTAGGGGAATCTACTTTTTTCATTAGGTATCCAAATTTCCTGGATGGAAAATGACCAGAACGCAATCTATGTGCCATAACAACATACGACCTCTTTGCATGACTTTCAGCGAACCAAGGGATTCGAGGAGGCTCACTTTGCAGAGTCTTATACCATATGCCTTTTTCTTTAGACTTCCTGTCGAAATATTCTTTAAAACGATTGTAGCATATGTTCTTGTAATAGCCAAGTATTTCTGTATAGAACGGAGCGATGTCAATTTCCGATCCTTCCAAAATAGCTTTCTTGGCAAACATGTCAGCCTTCTCGTTTCCATGTATACCAATATGAGATGGAATCCATTGCAACCTCAAATTTATTTCACTAAGTTCATAAAATAGTCTAAGAATTTCATAAGCTATCGGTACACCTCTGCAACCAGAGGCGCATCGAGCTAAATGCATTAAACCACTTTTGCTATCCGTGCATATAACAATGTTTTGATTCACAGAATGGTTTGCATTGTCCCAACACATTAAGGTCTCTAGAGTTTTTGATATAGGCCTTGGGGTTTTTGTTGGATATAGGCCTTTCGATACACAACATCTCACTCGATTTTCGGGTAAGTACTCTCATTCAGCTGATAGGTACCAGTCACCCTGTGAAGTTTGTCGCACGGCCTAGCCTGATGGCCTAGGGCCCTAGGCTGCCGATTCGCGGCCCCCACTCAAGAAAGAGACCGTCTTCTTCTTCATGTCGCTGGCACGACAGTTATTCAAATTTTGTTAGCCCAAAACTTCGCCACTTCCACGAAACGTCGTGAACGTCGTCGTGTCGTCGTCGTCGTGTCGTCGTCGTTGTCGTCGTCCTCTGATAACGATCAGTAGCAGGGCAGAGGTCACTTTGGTCGCAATAGTGTCCAGCTGCGTCTGCTCTATTGACTCAATAAAAGTCGTGACTACCGACACTGGATAAAGGAACCTTGGAATCGTATATAATACTGCATTAATACACCAGAGTAATGGTAGCACCATGTTTCGATAGAAACGAACACACCTACAGTAAAAACTGACCTGAATATCTATCTATATGCATACTAATAATTTATCTTAATAACTTCCGAAAGTTTCTTTCATACAAACCTTGTCCTGGCAATACCGAACACTACAAAAAAACAATTATTTAATTTGGTGTAGTCATTCGGAAGTTATGCGCATGCAGATATTTGGATGACTTTGTTTTATACGCTGTCGGGGAAGCAAGAAATTTTACATTTCAGACGAAGACGCGAGCAGAAACTAGTCTGTTATAATATGTAAATATGTGTTACAACACTTACAACCAATATCACGAAAAAAATAGTAGGTAAGTGCAATTTAACTTTATTACACATTGAAGTATAATTTTTAAAAACAATTTATGCAAAATATAACTGTCAGTGTCTAAATTGATGTGTTTACAGTTTAGATAGTGTTGTATAAAAATTGGAGAACCTTGAGTGCTGTTCTAATCTGGGGCTACTTACTTTCAAAGCTGCATTAAAAGCATTCTGTTACGAAATGGAATACATTTTAAGTTCAGCAGAATTTAAACATATAAGATTAGGCAGTACTCATTTTTGGGGTTCCGTACCTCAAAAGGAAAAACGGAACCCTTATAAGATCACTTCGTTGTCCGTTTGTCTGTCCGTCAGTCAATACCCTTTTTCTCAGGAACGCGTGGAGTTATCAAGTTGAAATTAATATCTATACTCAAGGCTGCAATTCCTTGAAGCAGTGAAAAATCAAACTTCTAAGTCAACGCAAACAAAAGATACGGGCGTTTATGTTCCGAAATCAAAACCTATAAAGTACTTCCCGTTGACCTAGAATCATGTAATTTGGCAAGAAGCAATGTCATGTAGCACAAATAAAGGAAAAAATCCGAAACCCGTAAATATGTAGTTACATTACAAAATAAAAAAAATTTACATACTTACAAATTTGTACGGAACCATCGGTGCGCGAGTCCGACTCGCACTTGACCGGTTTTTTTACTGCTAAATTATTATTTCGTAAACGAAGCAAAAGAAGTACATATGTAAGGATCGTAGCAGGGGGTGTTATGTGATTTCTGCCTACCCCATGAGAAAAAGGCGTGAGTTTATGTATGTATTGAATAGTGGGACAGGGCCGTCTTTACCCGGGGGTGCAAGGGGTGCGCGGCACCCAGGCGCAAGGTCTTAGGGGGCGCAAGCCAATGAAGTCATTACTAATCACTCATTATAACCGCAACGCTCCAGAGCAGTAATCGCACTTCACCGCCTCGAAAAAATCTGGAAAAAATTGGTGGAATACATCTTAAAAATGGAACACAAAAATTACGTTTAATTTCTTTTTGTTGGCAAGGGGGGCGCAAGCTGATTTTCGCACCCCGTGCGCCCAATATGGTTAAGACGGCCCTGGGGGGATCCCCATGCCCTTAATCAACTCAGCCTGTCGCAGTCCACTGTTAGACTCGTAGGATCCATCACAGGGCTCACCTCAACTCACCTGGTCATCTGTTGTTTCGACGGACATGTTCAGCCGATGGCCACTTAATCTTTCTCACTCTACAAGCTATGCTGGTGACTCCAAATATAATCATTCTAAAGAAAAAACTATTTGTAACCGAACCAAACTCAACTACTTCATCATTCTATTGTGATCGATTGTTCACTAAATCTTTACATTTTACACTTTTCTAAAATCAGGCAATAGTCAACCGAATAGCAATCCTCATGGAGGTAAAATAAAGGTTCTTAGGAGACACCGACAAGTAATCCGATCTTTCGGAGGCTACCTTTTCTAAAGCACAATTTCACAGAACATGAATTTTCATGTTACAATATTTCAGCAAGATTTTTAGAAATGTTTGTTCTTTTCATTACAGTTTGTTGTGCAATTGTTTATTTGCATAACACAATGCTCACTGTGACAGAATTAGTGTGTCCAACCGTTGGACACACTAATTCTGTCACAGTGAGCACACGTTGGACTCCAACGTGTTTTGCCTATGTTATTTTGTGGCAATACTTAGTGCGACCCCAATTTATGACAATAGATAAGTAGGTAAGTACTTATTGTTGATATTTAATAAAAAAAAATGACTAAGTAATTTTTTTTTAATACATACCTTACCTTGTAAAGGCTTTTTAGATGTTTTTCTGAATATATTTTTAATGGTATTTTCAAGAGCTCCAGAGACAAACCTAGAGTTTAAAGAAACTCGCTCCCCCAGGAAATCTGGATGACATGCATCCAGCCGATTATCCGTCCGCGAGCACATTCGCAAGAAGCTGGCAGTGTCATCACAACAGTAATGGTTCCTCCTTGTTTGTCTTATTTGTTTTTAGTATATTTGTGTATTTATATATTTACTTGAACTTAGATTTGTATGTATATAAATAATAACTCAATATTAACAGTAGGTACCTGTCTACTCTGAAGTTTTACATCGTATAACCGTAACCACAAAGGTGATAAATTTTCCTGTAACTACGATGTATCCAGCGATCAACTTAACTTCAAGCGAGATTCAAGCCCGACAGTTTGATGACATTATGCAGGCGCGTGCGGCCTCAGATAATGAGTATTTTACTGTTCTAGAATACAAATAAGCTGCTCTATGGTGGCTCTTTGCTGCTTCATACAAAATACAATTTTGAGGAAGGGTATAGGCTATTTAACATCACGCTATGATCCTTAGATAGGAGCTGGACAAAAAGAAAAAGTCAGAAAGAACTCCAAGCGAAAACAAAGTAATGTACGGGCAGGCGATGCGATGCGATGGGGTAGATCGGGACAGCCAGAAATTTCACGCTGACGAAGTCGCGGGCAGAAGCTAGTTTACTTAATATTTTTCTTTTCAGTTTTCAGACAAAGGTCAAGATAGATTGAGCTCAATGCAGTACAAGGAGAGGTTATCTATGTCCAGCAATGGGCTGTTATAAGAAGGGCTTGGAATACCGGTTTTTCGGGAACCGATACCATTGGTCTTGGTGTCATACGGTACCAGATTATTACCTGTACTGTACCGGTACCAAACAAATATACCTAAGTAAAAAAGGTAATTAACAAACATTAAAAAAATAACTTCAATTTTTTAGAAAAATAACTTCAAGGTCGCCAACCGTAATGAGGTGCCTTGTACAAATATGAGATTTGTGGTACCTAAGCGCCGGGTACTGGAATTTATTACCGATACTTAGGTGAAGTCATGGGCGCAAGGAGCGGGGTGCAAGAGGGTTCACTTGCACCTCCCTGGCTTCAAAATAAAATCTAGGTTTAAAAACATTCAAAACTAAAAATATCCGAATACACCTAATTATAGAATAATAGAGAACTCAACCAATTTGAGGCCAGATCCTAAAACTTTCGATTGTATTCTGCAATATCTCGGTTCTAGCTAAATATTTTTTGCATTAGTCAACAAAGTATCGAAACTCCTATTTCCTAAAATCTTATCGACGACTCCTTGTATACAGGGTTATTGGCACCTCTTAAGAGGTCATTGTATTTTAACGAGTTATACGAACATAAATGTAGGGAACAGCAGATTATTTTTTTCGCAATTTCAGGTTTGGTCCCATAGTAAAAGTTGTTCATAATGATGAGTACAATGACCTCTTAAGAGGTTATTAATGTTATACCAATAACCCTGTATATGGACAAAAAATAACCTATCGTATCCACTACGTCATAGGTGAAATTCAAAAATAATCGAGCCTGCTTCGTTAAGCTGAAGATGCACCCCTTCAAAATAAACTTGCATGGATGGAGTACCGGTATCCGTCTGGAACCGGTACCCAGGTATCGAAATGGCAAGAACCGCTAAGTAGCGATACTTTCGGTACCAGTTCCAAACCCTGGCTACTTATAAGCTCATGATGATTAATAATAATTAACGAAATTCGTGAAAATTATTTTGTATGAAATCGGCAACAAGATCTACCACTTGTCTCTTTGTACGATTCGACTGTAGTATCGGGGACATACGCTATTAGTAGGTATTACAGACGCACAGGACACAATCTATTGGGCAGTTTGGTACACAAGTCCTGTGCTATAGTTTATCGAGTTACGAGTTAGCAGTGTTTATAGTATATTATAGTTTGTCGAGAGTGAAACTTGACTTGAGATTCCGTTCACGTGTGCCTGTGGTTTATTTGACACAAATGGAGAAGAACCGGGTATGAGTTTCATGATTGTGTTTTTTTTTTATGGTTTTAGTCCTTTCTTGATGAACCGGTATCGAAATTCCTAAAACTTTTATAACAATTGCAATTTTGTTTTTTTTTTTTTAGTTTAATGTGTACGGAATCCAAAATCAATAATTATTAATTGAAGAAAATTTTAAATTATTTTTTAAAGCTTAGTTATATTAAGTGTGCGACTACTTTGTCATGTTTTAAAAACATCATCATTAATTAACCATAAAAATTTTAATTATAGATAGTTTCACAAGAAATGTCACAATTCATTCAATTTAAATCTGTCGTTAGTAAAACATATAAAATTCCGCTCCATTTGTCAAAATGTGAATTGACTATTGCTTCAGCAAATAAAAAACAAACCTGATTAAGCACTTTCAATTAAATCTATCGAAAGAAATAGGTAACTAACTGCCTCGTTGTGGTATTAAGGTTGCAAGCGCTATCTGCTGAGCATGAGCATGCTCCTGGGTTCGAATTTCGAATGTTCGGCGACGGTCAGTAAATAGTGGGCAACAATACAAAAACCGCATTCAAACTACGATGCAGACAGCCTGCATTAGCCCTTACCAGCCACCTAAAAAATTTGTCACTCCACTTAGCCTGAGGCCACCATACACTGGCCCATCATGCTCGAAACAAGGAACAACTGGTACTGCGAATTGAGGAGAGATCCCTCCTCTTTCTAAACGGATTCAAATCATCAGTATTAAGTGAACATCTTGAAGGGCAAAGGATAATGCTGATTATACAAATGATTTATCGCAATTAGGTAGTGTTAAGTGTACCTACTCCTTAAATAATATCCTGTAGTCAACTATATCCGATACGTAATTTCTTACTTCCACGTTTTATCTAGGTAGTGTGAAATCTTAATATCAGTCGAGGTATCGCAAATTGAGTGCCTAGCCCGTCTGGGCGTACGGTCCTTAGGTTTAAAATCCAAGTAGGGCAAAATGTCGTTTATCCATGAATAAAAAAATAAATGAAAATAAAAATCAGTAAAATAAAAAAAAAATCAGGATTCAAGATTTTCGTGAATAAGAAAATATCTTCTCATTCAGAACGTCTCCAATGAAGCCTTGACCCACAAACCCTATGCGTCTGTCGGTCATTGCTTTCGTGTTAGGTTTAACTTTCACTTTAATTAAGACCTCTACATCTTTTTACTATTCACACAGAGATGTGTGAATATTACTCGATACAGTGTCTAGGACCGCAGATTAGCTGGAAATACCAAGCAATTAGGTAATTGGAGAGCTTGAAATATGTGTCAACTAATCTGCTACCTGCGTGATTGATTCAATGATGTCCATTCGGTAACCTAGAAATACGGGTATGCACTTATTTTGACGTCACACGCGACTCGCAAGTGTACGGGAAAAGCGGTGGATTTACCGTTATCGGAGAAAGTCGGGGAGTAGAGCTGTAGAGTAGCAGTCAGTGGCCCGGCGTCGCACGCGCATTACACGCACGCACTGCGGGAATATTGTGTTCATTTGTTTTGGAGTTCGATGTTGTAGAGGTTAAGTGGATTCCCTGTTATAAATTGGTATGTTTAATTTTGTTTATTTAAGTACTTATTGTTTTTTATTTGTTTTTTTTTTTTGTTACAATCAATTTGAGGATTTATCTGTTTTTTTTTTGAAGATCATTCAATATTGTTCTATTGTTCATAATAAAATATGTCGAATGGGACGGTATTCTCTAAAAAGTGTAATAAATAATTGTGAAAAGACTACTTAATTGAATGATTCAGGTCGTCGGAATTAATATTATTAAAAATATTAGGGGGCAGAGGAGTGACGTTCCTCCGACGCATGGAGATGACTCCTTAGGTACCTACCGCTGCGCTGTTTATACCGCATAGGTCTGCCCCTACATAGCAACCAATATGATGTTGATGGCTTCAGACAGTAACAGCACAAGTTAAGGCGAAAGCACCAGGGTAGCCCGCGAAATTAATTTTTATTTACCTAAGTTTTTTGCAATTTGCTGGTCAGTATTAAGTTGTAAGTTGATTAAAATATGATTCGCGACCGTAACAAATAGTATTTACAGAATTGTAATTACAGAGAGCTTTCGCTGGGTAGATAACCTAGCGAAAGCTCTCTACTAAGTAACCCGATATAAAGATACTAGCGTTTGCCCGTGGTTCCGGCCGCGTGGATGTCGGAAAATATCCCGCGGGCGTTCCCGTGAGCTTTTTTTTCACTACCGGGATTACTAGTACTTACTCTGTTGGATAATCCAGGTTATAAACTATCTATGTGCCCATCCAAATCCGTTTATCCGTTTTTGTGCCAATCCAGAACATACATCCAGACAAACAGACCAAATTCAAACTATTTTTCGGCATCAAACTCGTTCCAACAACTTCTTTTTTTATTTGTCATTGTTAATTTTTGACTTCGTTACTATTTTATTATTAGATAAATAATCGTATACATACACAAACATACAGTCAGACAACCTCAGCATGTCGCACACCAATGATAAATGATAATACATATATAAACTTTGCAAACACAATGTTTTAGCAAAACAACTTTCATATTATAAATCTACTTTCTCAACCTGACTTGTTTATTTTGTGCAGATACAAACGAGTATCGATTTTGTTTATTTAATAATACCACATTAAAGTATTCCTGATTCAGACAATTGTTCGGGAATAGGAACCATACTTATGTGCTGAAAGAAAGGCTGCACAATCGTCATGAGACAATAATATTATTGTCTGATAGCACACGACTCTTTCATGGGGTTTCTGATACAGGAGCAAACTAAGGTTTAATTGGTACATAATGGCACCATTTCTGCCGCATGTCAGGGGGCCTAAAAAGGCCACTTTGGCAGAATTATAAAAGGATAACATTATGAATCATAATATGGCGAAGACAGTCCGTGTTTTTCTTTTTTTCGCTGCACTACGTAGGTATAATCAAAGAGATTGGGATTGGATTGATTGGTATTTTAGCACAGACAAAAAATTACTGAAAAATCCTTCACCAATGAGATTTGATACGGTTAACTTAACAGTTAACTGTCCATTATGATTCCTAAGGTTATTTTTTTATGATTCTGCCAAAGTGGCCCCCAGATCAGATGAGCTGTAGGCTAAAGTAGATTACTGATTGGGTCCCATTCAACGCTAGACGACACCCTGGCAGACCAAGACGAGCATGGACCCCTCCTTCTGATGACGACAAGGATGAAGTCAAGTTCGTCCCGGAACTTGACTCCTACCGAAAGGACTGGCCCGCAATGGCAGTGGGCAGACGTGCGAGGAAAGGGAAATAGAGGCCCTTGCCCAAAATTGGGACATTACGGGCTAAATAGACAAATAGAAACATACAGTACCCGGCGATAAACATTGCACATCGACCTTTGGAAAAGGACAATCGGCTAATTTCGGCTTCGTAGAGCGTTATCTCTATCGCACGAAATACAAACAGTCCGGTATCTATTAGGAGCTGTTAAAACAATTATGATTTGCTTCTTTTGATAATTATTTTTATTCTTTGTATAAAATACAAAAAAAGGTAAAGGTCGATGTGCAATATTTATCGCCGGGTACTGTACATAGATAATGTCTCGAGTTCGCGATTTAAAGAATTGCTGAAAAAGTTATAATACGTATATCTATGGCTCTTAGCTCTTCCCTGTAAATCCTAGCTAAACATCCCACCCAGACACAGAATAACTAATATTACTATGACCCAGATAACAAAACGGTACGATTTCTGTAACAAATCAAGGCGACTTGTATTCTGTTCTCCCTTTCTACATTAACATTAGGGCTACCTTCGAGTAACTAATACCTAACCTAGATCTTAACATTAATAAAACATGGTATCAAGTTGTTATTCTATCCGCGCAACATTAACATCTCGTTTGCTAAGATGCTTCACGGCCTGTTTCTCTTTATATTACTTCAATACAACGCCAGAATACGATACACAAAGTAGGTAAATGAAAGAAAAAGAAAAAAAAGTTAACACGTTGCGTTCCGATAAAAATTCGAGAACCCAAAACTTGTTTGGGTTGTTTGCCCAAAATTATAACATCAATTTATAAACGAAAGTTTATTCGGTTAACATGATTCCCATTATGTATGACTTGTTAATTAACTCATGAAATTATGACTTGCGTTAAAAAAAGGTTCAACTCATGCATGTTAGAATTATACCTAACTAGCAGCGCCCCGCGGTGTCACCCGCATAAGCGTCGATCCCGTGGGAATATCTGATTAAAACGTATCCTATGTATTAATCCTGGTTATAAACTATCTGTGTGCCAAATGTCATCAAAATCCGTTAAGTAGTTTTTGCGTGAAGAAGTAACAAACATACAAACACACTCACAAACTTTCACCTTTATAATATTAGTGTGATAGGTATCTAGCATACTAGGTACATAGCAACAGGAAATACTCGTATAACCCTACATCGTTCTGCATCTTCTTGGCCTTAAACTCATTTTCGTAAATTATTTTCCAATCCAATTATTATACGGCCTTGTCGATATCGTCCAACAACAACAACGACCATTCGCAAAACCTACCCTAATTTCTTCTGCATCTACCTGGGTCTCAAACTTGTGAGACTTATAAATGCTCTAAAGGAAACAGTCCATCCTTTTAGACACACTCGAAGCTTTACAAACTCTTTGCAATCAACGTGTGGAAACGTTTGATAACATAATTGTAAGTTAGTTGTTGCTTTTACTCCCTTGACCCCTCCTAAGAACTGGCAGCAGTTCGTTGCCTCCATCTATTAATAATCTGTGTGGTGCAACAAGAATAGCCTTGACGAATCTACAATAATTCGTGTAATAAAATTGGTAGATCAACTTTTATATATCTGTTGGGTTTTACATAATCGGAAGTAATGTAGGTGCACAATACATTAGGTATCTAATTAGTGTGATTCATAGGCTATTAATATGCTAATTTTGTGTTAAGTATGGAGTACCTACCTATACAATATCTAAAAAAACCGGTCAAGTGCGAGCCAGACCCGCGCACCGAGCGTTCTGTACAAATTTACGGTTTTCGGATTTTTTCCTTTACTTGTGCTACACGACATTGCCTCTTGGCAAATTTCATGATTCTAGGTCAACGGGAAGTACCCTATAGGTTTTGTTTCCCTTGCGAGTGTCAAAATATGCGGCATAAACTGAACATAAACGCCCTTATCTTTTGATTGCGTTGACTTACTCTTTACTAATAATGTATCATAACAGATGAATAGTTACACACCGATTTCTCTGTTTCAGTCCTCAGTCATTTAACTTTCGAAAGAAGAAGACAAAGCGTTGTGTAACTATACAGACGATATACAACGTTTATTAGTAAGGGTGTTAGAAGTTTGATTTTTTCACAGCTTCTAGGAATTGCAGCCCTGAATATTTGATATTAATTTCAACTTTATAACTCCAAAGCGGTCCTAAGAAAAATGGTATTGACAGACGGAAAACGAAGTAATCTTATAAGGGTTCCGTTTTTCCTTTTGAGGTAGGGAACCCTAAAAACTATGCGGATTGCGGAAAATAAATATATGTACCTACCTATTAAAGACTAAGCTGGCAATTTAGATTTATGATCTGACCCTCTAATTTCTTCAGCAAATGTATTTCTCTCCCCCATCGAACAAATGCGTTCTTGACACCCATCAGTTTCATACACACGAATAAGTACGTGTTTTGCGAATTCGATCTTTATTAGTTACTAGAATTTTATTGTCGCACTGACAGGTGTCGCATTCTCACGTCGGCCGGACTGTACCTGTTTGTTAGTTGCAACCGAAACAGTCTCCAGTGATTCTATTGTGGTTACACTACTTTTCAGTCATCCAACTCAGCACATGTCAGTTATATTGCACAAACACCAACATCCAACAGTGCATATTATAACGGCCATTGTCCCCAGAGTGGATGGAATAGAATCCGTCTGTCATTAGAGCGAGGTGCCTACAGACCGCAACAGTAGTGGTATCCGTTCACCTTAATCACTGTACTTTGCGAAACGCTAAAGAAATTACCTCTGTAGTGCCGTGTGTTCTTGAGTTATAATAATAGCGAGGAATGGAAGATGTAGTAGGTACCTAAGTTATGAGGCAGAAACATAAGTTTGGTGAGTTCGTTGAAAAGTCTCCTTCATGGATTTACAATAACGCAATAAGCTCCAACTTAGGGCGACTACAAACAGGCGCGACGCGAATCGCGCGCGACACAAAGGCGCCGCTCGTTGCGCGACTTGCGGTGCCTTTGTGTCGCGTGTCGTGTCGCGCCTGTTTGAAGGAGCCTTTAGTCGAGTATATATATCGATGATAAGAAAAGACATCTTTCGTATGGATTAGTCCTATGTTGAACTTGGATACTTCGGGGTAGACCGAAATAACACATTAGATATTATTAGCCATTAAAGTCCCACTGTGAACAAAGGCCTCCCTACTCTCTGTCCAGAGCTGCCAAGGACCAAATTGTTTTTTAAAGGAGTTCAGTTAATCTCAGAAAAATATGTACATAATAATAAAAAAATTTAGAAAACTTTCGAAATCTTTAAAGAAGAAAATTAAATAAAAGATAAAAACTCTTCATATTGTTGAAAGCCGACTCTATTCCCAACATCTAACTTAGGTAGTTAGGTACGTATTTTTTGATTTTATTAGGAACAGGGGGCCTGAAAGGCCACTTTGGCAGAATCGTAAAAGGATTAACATTATGAATCATAATATGGCGAAGACAGTCCGTGTTTTTCTTTTTTTTTCGCTGCACTACGTAGGTATAATCAAAGAGATTGGGATTGGATTTGGATTGATTGGTATTTTAGCACAGACAAAAAAAAAATAACTGAAAAATCCTTCACCAATGGGATTTGATACGATTAACTTAACAGTTAACTGTCCATTATGATTCATAATGTTATCATTTTATGATTCTGCCAAAGTGGCTTTTTTGGTCGTAAAAACGCAGTTTTTTTATTGACTAGAACTCAACAAGAAAAGTTGCTTGCTTAACTAATATTACAAAACGCGAACAGCCAACTATAATATCTATTATATACGTAATATATCTTAGAATACCTACTAATTTATTATTAGTACCTAACTGGAAATGTAACGCCTAATTAATTATATATTCAAATATATTGCAGCACAATAGAAATCATCAGGGACCGTACTGTCCTTACGATATCTTCGCAATGAATTTAAATGGCTTTAAATTGGCCCTGTAGACATGACTGATATTGCACAGTACAGACGCTAGCACATCAAGCTACCCGAAGCTGTCAAATTTTCACAATCAACTTTGAACCTTATGGTTTAGCGATAAAGTTGAAAATCTACTAAAGTATATTTAACAGAAGCTTGATGTTGTGGCGTCTGTACATCACATGCCACCTACCTTGACAATCGACTGTCAAACGTGCTTTTGTTCATAGGTCGTAGATTCAGAGGAACATTGAAGTTGTTATAATGATACTAATATCATCATCATTTTCATTGGCAGCCATGTTCCACACTTCCTTTTATGCCATACTTCCTTGGTCTGTGTGAGTCTCATCCAGGTCTTCCCGCGACCTTGATACGATAGACACGATACTCATATACCACCTACCAAATTAGTAATCATCCATCCACCCTAATAGGACCAAATGACGAAAACGAAATCCAGTAATTAATTATACCGTAGCAAACAGCTGCCGAATTTCCTTTCCCGGATTTGAATCAAGGTCAGCTAGGTGAATGATACCTATGTACAGGTATCGGATTTGTCTGTTGGGAAATTCTCACCAGCAGGACTGAGTTTATCCCTGCTGGTACACACTGGTGCTAGTGGCACATAATAGATTTTCCGAACATAAGGGTTTTTTCGGGCTATGGACGACGCACGAAGCCTACATTGTTTTGGGCACCCCTTTTGTAACTTTTGAAAGGTTTTTTTTTCCGAAAAATATCTTAAACTCTTCTTAACATAGGTAAGTACGTTAAATTCATCTCTTCTTAATCTTGTTGCAGAAACTAACAATGTTGGAGGGAACGAAGATTAACTCTCCGTCACAGATGGCGAGCGTTTTCGACATCGCCAAGGACACAGTCCTCTTCCTGGTGTTATCCTGCTACTACATCCTGGAATCGCTATTCTGGACCTTAGTACCTAACGCAATAAGGCCTATGAAGAGCCTTAGAGGTGATGTGGTGTTAGTGACCGGAGGGGGCGGCGGTGTTGGTCGCCAACTTGCCGTAAAGTTGGCCAGACTTGGAGCCAAGGTCGTGGTATGGGACATTAGCAAAGAAGGTTAGTAGTTGTATGACCAATTTAGTTTCCTTTTTAGGTTCGGTTCGTTTGGTAGGTCGCCGGCCAACCTTAGACTCGTTTAGTGACCGACCGAAAGTTCGGTTTCGGTTTCGGTTTCGGCCAGTTTCGGCCAAATAATCTAGTTTCGGCCTTAGTTTCGGTTTCGGCCAGAAAATGGCCGAAACTTTCGGCCGCGCCGAAACTCGAGTGTTCATGAATTATCGTCCATCGTTCGGCGAACTTCGCGGCTAGCTCGTGCTCGCTCGTCGCGTTGCTGGCCCAGTTCGCCGCCGTCCATCGTAAATCGCATGGAGTTGAAGTTGTGTTTTGCACATACGAGGGCGGTCCCATAATAAATTAGCCTAACTATGAACTAATGAAGGAAATGAAACGAAACCAATTTTATTTTTCAATATAATCACCATGAATACTACTAACACACTTCTGACATCTGGGAATCAACATCTCTAAACCTTTATAAAAATAATCACAATTTTTTGTCTCAAAATGACCGAAGACGGCCGCCTGCAATTCTTCATCGCTTGAAAATTTTCTTCCTCTTAAGTCTCGCTTTAAATTTGGAAATAAATAATAGTCGGACGGGGCCATGTCTGGACTGTGAAGTGGATGTTCAACTTCTGTGAACCCGCATTGACGAACTGCATCCTTCGAAACACCAGCGGTATGAACAGGGGCGTTGTCATGGAGCAACAGGACACCTTTAGACAGCTTGCCTCTTCGTTTTTCCTTTATCTTGTCTCGTAATTTATATATTAAAGAATCATCATATTAGCCGTTCACGACTGTATTACGTTCTTTAAAATCCACCATCAAAATGCCTTGAAAATCCCAAAAGATTGTGCACATCAGTTTTTTAGCCGATTGTTGCACCTTTGCCTTTCTAGGGGGCTTTTCACCCTTACAACGCCATCCCATTGATTCGCCCTTGCTTCGTGGGTCATAATACAAGATCATAGTTTCATCACCAGTCACTAGCCGCTCGATCACAGTCTTTGAATTTTCGCCACAAAGATCCAAAAACTCCGAAGCGCAGCGCACCTTTTGCTGTCTCTGTACCGCTGAAAGAAGTTTCGGGACCCATCTTGCACTCACTTTTTTCATGTGAAGATGTTCATGGATCGCACGATGACGTACTTTTAGAGAGCCCAAGCCTAGCTGCAATTTCTCTAATCTTCAAACGGCGGTCACTCAGAACCTCCTCTTCGATAAGAGCAATCGTTTCGGGAGTGAGCACTTCCACAGGTCGACCGTCGCCGTCGTGGCAAATGTCTTCGACGGTTTCTCTCCCGAGGCGAAACTCTTTCACCCAATTTTTCACTGTGCTATAGGAGGGGGCAGACTCCTTATACACGTCATCCAATCGTTCTTTTATTTGGGCAGGGTATAAAACTATAAACCTTCTTTAAACAAAAACTTTATGACACTTCGATACTCAGTTTTCGACATTTTGAAAAAATACGCGACTCTCGTTATGCTAATGCCTGCTAAACTAAGACTAAGCATTTCATGTCGATGCGTGTTTCTTATAATTATTAAGTGCACGATAAACGTACTATTTAATGCAATACAACATGTAGCGACATGTTGCGTCTGAACTATATGTTGTATGAACTATTGTATGAACTATATCAGGCCAGTTCATTATGGGACCGACCTCGTAAATGATTAGGTAAGGTATTCAACTGTCTGTATGTATAATATATGTATGTACATTGTATATTCAAATAAATGTGTAAAAAAACACACCAGATTTTTGTATACTATAGAAATTTTAAATATGTTTAAGTAAGTTTCGGTTTCGGTTTCGGTTTCGGCCGAAACTAAGAGCAAGGCCGAAAGTTCGGTTTCGGTTTCGGTTTCGGCTGAAAAACCTGTTTCGGTCGGACACTAGCACTCGTTTCGTTCTAGGTATAATGTGGTGATTGGTTTTACGTTTACTGCCGCGGTAAATTCATTTGGTATTAGGTAGGTACTTTGAGTATATCGACATCGTTACTTCAATTTATGACTTATAATTACAAAGGTTTAGCCTGAGAAATTTATGTTAGGTAGGTATACTTACCTAAGTCTAAGTAGGTAATGCAATTCCGCTGTTTTATCGTAAAGCTAAAGTCAAAGGTTTTTGGTCACTTATAATAATTGCTTCGTCGTTTCCAACATAATAACTTGATGGTGGTCGTGTCCGGTGTCACCAACACGTAATTAATTAATTATTCTATAGTTATTATGTGAAACGATGATTGTTATTACCTTTTATTTTTAGATATGATTGTGACGCTCAATTACATAATGAACCATTATATTCGCTTTATTTATTATAAAATAATTGCATCTTTGAACAGCTATTAGATATAATTTTAAATGAAAAGGGAAATCATTAACGAACCCACTGCACATGAGCATTAGAAACCTATCTACGCTATGCATAATTATAATAATGCATGTTAATAATTATTGATATTCTCTAGACTTAGCACACGAGGTTGTTGACATGAGGAATGTGAGCTCGGCTCTCATTGTGTCGTATCGGCCAACGGCCTGAAAACGGCCAAAAGCCTCGATCAACATCTCTCGAAGCTCTCATTAGGCGGTTGGATCGGATTGGAAGGGCCTGGTTGAGAAGGCAGTATTCCTCGATACAGCTCCCATTGTGAGGAGGTTCCTGTCTCTGGAGCCCTAATCACCGGTAGTTTCGACCCTGCTCCCGATACCGGCGGATCACTGATTTTATATTTTTTTAATGTTTTTTATAAAAAAAAATTAAAAATCTATTGAATAAGTAAGAAAATGAATAAACGAGATTTATATTCCTTTAGATCCTGAACTTACGCAAAATATTTATTTTAACTTATGTATCATAGGTTTGCAAAAGACGTGCGCAGCGGTTATTGACGAGGGCTACGAGATCGCGAGCTACGTCGTAGACCTCGCAGATCGTAGCGCTGTCTACGCGGCCGCGGAAAAACTTAAGAAAGAGGTAACATATTCTTTTTTTTTTCTTTAGAAAGTTGTTATTAATCTATACTAAAGTCGCTTTTCGTGTCAGTCTGTGTAACTGCGTTGTTCTGCTTAAAACTACGCAACGGATTGTGATGCGGTGTTCACCATTATTTAGAGAATTTATTTCGAAGGTTTTTTTTTTTACAAATAATAAAGAAATCTCGATGCTTCGTCAAAACCGTGCGAAGCAGGGGCGGATCGCTACTAATTTATATAATGTATTCCACAGTGCAAGATTATTCTTTACTTGTTTGGAATAATAATTATATTTTATGCAATTATTCTAATTGATGCCATATTAATTACAGATCGGCAAAGTGGACGTGTTGATCAACAACGCAGGAACCGTGTTTGGGGAAACCCTGCTAGATCTGTCCGACTCAGCTATAGAAACTACTTACAAAGTCAACATTCTCTCACACTATTGGGTAAGCCTACTGATCACACACAAATTATGATCTACAGTACGTACATTCATTGGCGGCATGGTTTGCGCAGAGACTGAGAGATTGGCTGTCTTTAAAATCGCTTTTAGCGTTATGACCCTATCTATTTCAACATTTATATTTGTAATCCACATGGTGTGTAATAATAATGAGGATTATATTATATTCTATTCTTCGTGTCACGGGTTCGATTCCACTACGGATAAATTATTAGAATGGCCCAACAGAAAGTTGTTCCGGCTATGACTGTGTTTGTGAGCACCTAGCTACAAGCACAAGAAATTCCTAGAGTCCCGCATTTTCTTTTTTTAATGTGGCTGTTGTCCAAATTCTGGTAAAGTGTTGATGATCTAAAAACATGTCTTCACAAGAATATTAAACAGCTTGCAAATCACTTACAAAGTAATCACGTGTTGGGTAACTTTTACGAGTGCATACTATGATTGAGTGATGTGAGCCATTCTCGTAGCTCGTAGCTCGACTCTAGAGTGATACTTGAAGGTCACATTCACCGAAGTACCTACTTTTTTGTGTTAGTAACATTTTCCTAAAACTTTCTTTCTTTCATTTTTTTTTTAAACGTTGCCCCACACTAGGAATTACTCCTGTATCGTGGGTGCGTTTGCAAACATTTAAATTCACATACACAAACAGCCAGACCCGGAACAACTACCTGTAGGCAATACAAATATTTGTTCCGTGCGGGAATCGAACCCGCGACACGCAGCGCAGCAGTCGATCGCTCAGCCACTGCGCTAACCGTGTCGTCGGACTACTTTAGTCGTCGGAAACTAAGTGTTGGTAAACAACACGATACGATGACACAATGTAACTGACAGCAGTAAATTACATACGGACAGTCCACACTGTCAGTTCTGTTTATGTTCCGGGCCAGCGGTAACCCTTTCGGACAATCCCGCTGACCCGGCAGGCTTCGGCCCTGACGGGCCCCTTCGGTTGATGCTGACATTCGATCTCCCTGAATCGAAGATCGGTTGTTCCTTAAAAACTTCGATTCGACCTCCCTGAATCGAAGTTTTTAAGGAACAACCGATCTATTCTGAAAAAGCTCACCGTGAAAACTTAGATGAAATGAACTCAAACTGAGGAGTCAATAGTGTTAATTTTTACAAAATACACCGGTTGAAACGGACGACGACATAAAATTGGTATGTAAGAGATAAAGCCCTATTCTAATTACGGATTTCTCTCTTACTACATACGTACCTACCAACCATTTTACGTCGTCACCTGGCTGTCAAAAGCATTAATTCAAAATGGAAATTAGGTCATTCATTTCAGTTCATGCTAAACTTCTAACATTTCAACAAAATCTTTTTACTTCTCCTTCCAGACCGTGAAGGCGTTCCTACCCGACATGATCAGCTCAGGCAAGGGCCACATAGTGACAGTGGGCTCAGTAGCTGGCCTGCTCGGCACCTACCGCTGCACCGACTACAGCGCCACCAAGTTCGCCACCGTCGGCTTCCATGAGAGCCTGTTTACTGAGTTGAGGGTATGTATTGTTGATTTAAGTGTTGCTATCCCTTTCTATGAGAAGAGTAAAGGTACAGGACGATGATAGAATTAAGAGCTGTAAAACTAAAATTATATGATTGATCCAGCAGAAAGGCTATGCGTTGTCTGTCAGTGATTTTTATTACCTAGGTATACTTATATTTGTGTCGAAACCAAACGAATGATGAAATCTACCAAGTATCCAATTCTTACCTTTTTCTTTCGTTCTCCCAGGCTCACGGCCACCACACAATCCACGCCACTCTGGTGTGCCCCTACTACATCAACACTGGCATGTTCGACGGCGTCACCCCTCGCCTGATGCCCATGTTGGAGCCTGACTATGTGGCGGAGACAATGATCGACTCCATTAGGAAGAACGAGGTTAACTGTATCATGCCCGGATCTGTGAGATATCTTCTGCCTCTAAAGTGGTGAGTGAAAAAGGGTCTATGGCGTATGGCGGCTTTCGGTTTTATGACGTAGAAGTGACATTCAACCTTATTGGGCGCGGTAAAGCAATTATCGACTGACTATACAGAAAGTAAAGACGGTTGGTTGACTTGCTTGTTTTTCATGGAAACAAAGGTAGAAAAAATAAATAAATAAAGGATTTTTATTATGAAAAATACTATCATTACATCGATAATGTTTGAGCAAATGCAGTAGATAGGTATAGTGGAAATGCTCGAGTGTTTGGTTTGGTCACATCAGCGTGTGTGACGAAACGAGCAGATGCATTAAGATGCATGTAACGCAACGCTAATCTGCACTTTAAACTCTGAACACGTATGCTATTGCTAGTAAATACCTAGTTGGTCTACCCCAAGCGTGCGATTTCTTTTCCTCTTTACAGCAGAGAATAACTATATCTTTAAAACTGTAATATGTACCATCCACATAACCGATCTATTCTTACAGATTACATCGGCATGCCTTGCTTTGCGGATAACATGACAGTACAATGTTATATAAATGTACCTACTTAGTTTGAATTCCGCGATAATCAGACCCAAGCTTGGATGCAGAATGCAGCCCGTAAAAATATGCACATGCAGAAGATGCAACATGCAACCATGATATTAGAGGTCTATGTTGCCAACAGTTTAATTTTTAACCATGTTATATTTTGTTATTTCAGCCTGCTCCCCGCGAAAATGTGCTGGGACCTGATGCACCGAGTCATGAAAGGACCACAGTCTATGATGGAGTTCAAGGGAAAGCCCAAAGCTGTAGCCACTTAGATTATTAGTTGTAGTTGCTGAATTTACTTTGTAAATAACGTTTACTATATTTTTTTGAAGGTCGTTTAGCGATTTAATGATGAGTGTAAAGGTGAAATTAATGATAATTCTGACCATCATCTGTATGATGATGATCCAGAAATATCATCAATTTCACCGTAACTCTAAGAGTTCACATTTTGTGGATGTAGTTACGATGGCAGATTTGTGTTTTTTTTACGCATCGAATCTGCGGGGTAATTGCGTAACACACTATCAGTACCAATTTTCATTTTGACAATTCAACAATATTCATTGCGTTATGTACGATGTTGAGCGGACAAATTTTTCGAACATATGAAGCAATGGCTTAGCAATATTCTTCAAATTATTTAGATTGAGTCTGATAGTTATTACGCAATTTTGATGCAGGCCAAACTGACGCAGGTTCGCCTGTTCAATTTGGCCTCAATTTTTGGTAGGCGTAAGGTCGAGATTAAATAGAAGACTGAACATGTTTTCAGTAGCATTTTAAGATAAGTTTTTAGCAATAAACAAAAACAATATTACTTATACATTTTTTTTTTATTGTTTCTTAAAAAAATCCCGGAATTAAGAATATCACAAACATAAATATATTGGTAGACTTAAAGTTACTATCACACACAATCAGAATAAGTCGTAGAAGTAATCGAGGCCTTGCCCCAGCTCCCATATAGCGACCCCCGTGCCGTACTCTTTTGCTAATTCGAGACGCTTCTGTATTGAATATAAAGTTGGGTAGAATATCTTCTTTGTACCCTGCGATGTTCTGAAAACAGGTAAATAATTCTGTAAGTAACATAAAAAACTACAGGGTCGTATAGGTCACGCTAACCTGTGGGGCTAGCAAGAACGCGCGGAGCAAACTTAACGGAAAATAGAACGATTTTAAAATTGAATATATTCCGCACTTAAAAAAATAGTTTTAAAACTTTATTTATATCTACGGGAAGTATTAATTTTATTGTGCTTGTCGGAAAGATCCAAAATGCTATAGAAACTAATAATTTTCAACAAAAAAACGATCGAACTTAAGTTATGTTTACGTTGCGGGTTCGTACTAGGGGCACTAGAGCCTGTGGCTTTGAAAAACGACCGAAACGACGATACCTTATCTGAACCACTACAGAAATAAAATACACTGTTAAGGCCTAAGCCTTTGTATTCAATAAAAATTCTTGATAAGCTTGTTAACGATCTTTATCAAGAAATTCTTATAATGTCCCTCATTTATCCGCTCCATACGTTACGCGTACGCATACAATGCAGATACGTATCCTAGCCTCTCAGAAACAAATGCATATTTACTTTATGGTGATAACTAACAGCGCCCCGCGGTTCCATCCGCATAAGTGTTGATCCAGTGGGAATATCGGGAAACTATCATATGTACTTTCGCGGGACTCAAACTATCTCTATACCAAATTTCATCTAAATCGGTTCAGCGTTTTAAGCGTGAAGAGGTAACAGACAGACAGACAGACAGACACACTTTCGCATCTATAATATTAGTATGGATTACCTGATCTCAACATAATTCTCTGCCGTATTATTATTATACGACAAAGCTTGGTTGTTCTTAGCATTCTTCAGTAACTCTATGTACTCTGTGCCAACTATAGGGCCACCTCCATTAGCCGTGTATGAGTTACCATAGAAGTTCAGTCCTAGTAAGATCTTGGACCTCTTTGAGGGATTCTCATCACTGTCTATGAGTTTTTCTAGACACAACCTTACCCAGTACAGGGGTGCATTGGGCCCTGAAACAGAAAATGTTGAATTGATTAGGCTAATTTTGCTTTGGTCCTGGGAAAACAATAATACTTAAAAAATTATAAGTTAAACATTTTATAGTACACTAGATTAAATTAGACAATGGGTAAGCGAAATGTGGGAGGTACTATAAGGTACATACACCTCTGACTAACCAGGGGTGGGAACTGCCTCCGAGGGGTTACAGCCGTGATGTTGTATTATTTGTATTGTAGTCAAATGAAATCTTATTCTAATAAAACTTGCCTGGTTTCTGAGGATTAGAGAAGTCATAAGTCATGACTGAGACTGCTTCTACATAAGGATAGATATCATTAAATGCTTGGATGAAGAATTCATCAGTAGGATACCCCCGGAAGGGTGGGTAGACTAGAATTAGACTTAGATCATCATCACTCATCTCCAAACCTGAAATGTTAAGAAAAATTTTTTATAAAGAAGTGGTGTTTTGTTTGAAGAAGTTATAAAAGCATAGTGCACAAATTACTGAAGCCATATTAACATCTTAATTATAAATACAGTGGAAACTCGATTAACCGGACTAATTGTTGTCGTTAGGGATTCGGATAATCGAAAGTCCGGATAATCGAATGTATGAAGAAAAGCGGGTTTTGTGAAATAAGTTTAATACATAATAGTAATATTTTAATAAGATTTTGAAGGTAATGATTTCCAGTTTAATCCGGTTTCATCAGCATTATAAACAAAATCCAAGTCATAGTTATTTTCATCCAATTTCTTCTTAAAATCATCTTTAAAAGAGTTTGCTGCATCTACATTAGCTGACATTTTTTCACCTTGTATTTCCAATTCACGAATTCCATGACGAGATTTAAATCTGTATAACCATCCGTTACTTGCGACAAACGATTCATCACCACCTAATTTTTTATTTAACTGTAATGCTTTTTCACAGAGTAAAGGGCCAGATATCGGTTGCCCAGTTGATCGTTTTTGTAAAAACCAACAATAGTTACAAAGCGTCTTCTAAAAGTTCGTTTTTCGGTTTCTTCATCATTTTCCGATGTTTACTCCCGTCTTCACTATCTAATTTGCAGGTGTACAACAAAATTGAATCGGCATTCTTCTTAATATCACTTATCGTGGATGTACCTACACCATACTCATCAGATAACTTACGACCGGTTTCTCCTTTTTTAATTGGTCGCAGTTTATAGTCCGGATAATCGCGAATCCGTATAACTGAGGGCCGGATAATCGAGTTTCTACTGTATATCAAGTTATTTCTTATCCTCTGTTTACTTGGATTTCAACCCTAAAACTATATTTCATTTATGCTCAAGCTTAAGACAACCATAAAAAAAAAAATTCATTGCAACAAGAGAACTGAAATGGACTGCTTCTGCCCACAGCATCGCCCGGTTGGATTTAGGAAATTATCCCATGCTACCAAGACAAAATGTAGCCTATGTAGAATGCCATTTTAGGAATGAAAAGGTATCATACACACACAGTTACTTTCGAATTTATGATATGAGTATGGATAAATTAATACATTTGAACATTTAACAGGGGTTATCTGACATTTGACTCCTTACCAAACTGCTGTATAAACTTGACAGACTTGTCAACATATTTCCCAATCTGTGAGAGGACCTCCAGTACTACTCCATCAAACTTCCACTGCTTGCAGGCTTTCTTTATCTCATCGATAAGAGCCTTCTGTTCTGTGTGGGAGGTTGGCTCCATGAAGAACGCTTTCAGGTCTGATGGCTGCCAATTCTCGAAGAGAATTCTTGGCAATACTGCAACATTATATTGTAGTAATAATAAATAAGCCTTCATCAAACATGAAAATAATCTTAGGTAGGTAAGAAAAAATTAAGCTTTCACCCTTCAGATTTGGATATTTGGATACATATATCAGGAACATAAATCCACATGAGGCACAATGGCTTTTTAATTGTTTCTTGTACTTTCAACTGCTTAGTTATTAAGTTTTTTTTTTGCTTTGTATTCAGAATAAGGATAAAACCCTGGTACAGATTGCATCAAAAAACTTTGCCGCTCTGAAGCTAGGCTTTTCGCTAGCCGCTGATTTGTTGCCTACTTTATATCGGCAAAGATATTTGATGTGAACTGTACCTAACTATCTTAACAGCAAAATAATGCTATCAGAAAGTACTATAAAAAAAACTATGAAAATATAAATTTCAAACATTTTGGAACTAGTTGGTACTTCTTTCAATTGGTATGATAAAAGGATTGGTGTTGGCTTAAGAGTACTAATCAATATTTAAATTTTAAATGAAGCATGTTGAATTAGATCTTTGCAAACAACTTTACAAAGTAATACATACATTTTAGATTAGTAGCAGAGCCTTTTGCCTTGGCGGACTTCATCCAAGCATGGTCAACATCATGAAGTCCAGATATGATGTAAATGTTGGGAGACTGGCGCTTGATTTGAAGCCAAACCGGAGACACATAGTTGAACTTAGACGCCCAAGTCTTTGCCACATCATAGCCTTTGTTGTTCCACTATAAAATTAATATGAAATGTGTTACTATTAAAGTTATTTAAGTAGTAAAGTTATTGACTTTCTAAGACAATACAATCGAAAGAAAAACTATACAAACAGAGAATTTCTGTGAAATACTCACGGGCGTCACGTAGCCCAAAACAGCATTCTTGAAGTTTCGTGTTATTACGTCCTGGTGATAAGTAGCATGGTACTTTATAATATCTTTCACCAAAGGGGTTTCATTCACTAGTTTACGATCTAACACGTTGTTTTTCCTCGGACCCTCTTGTGGTTTCACCCCCTTCTGTCCCTTTTTATCGGAGGGCGGAGATAATGTCGCCAAACACACATTTAAAAGAAAAATTATCTGCAGCACTGTTTTAATACATTTCATTTTTCCGTTATATTTTACAAAGCTAGTATTTTTCTCATACAATTGACTGCAAATCGTAATTAAAAACTGTAATAAAAGCCGCTTCGACAACACAACATTCGCCGGGTGAACTATAGAGATGTCAAAAATATCAATACTGTTGATATCGATTTTTTTACATTTGACGTTTCCGACATACAGCTCATTTCAATAGCTCCATAATTAACATATTAATTACACACAAAATATTAAATTATATAAATTGATGATCAAAAGTTGGTAAACAATATAATATTTTATTAATTTAGTTTTATAAAATGAGCGCTTTGTAAAGTTATAATTATAATGCCACAATTATATCGATATTCGTGTCGATGAAAAAACATTTTAGGGTGTCCCTATTTGTTTTACAAACCACAGATAAAGAAAATAGTACGTGGTTATAACCACAGATAATAAAGTTGGCTTTCACGAAATAAAAGATCCCACCACAAACATTTTGATGTAAAATGTTGGCAAGACGAGACCATGTCTCGCACTGAAAAAGTTATCAGATATCATGTAGAGTCAAGCTTCTAACTCTACACGCCCTAACTCAGCTTTAACTTCACAAACTCTACACCTTAGTCAAAATATGAGGCTTGGCCTTTCGTTACTACAAGAAAGAACTAATTGTCGTCTATTGTAAAACAGAAAAGTAATGAACAATAATTGAACAGTGAATAAACTTTTCACCTTACGCCCATGTGACGGTTGTTGAATTATGGCGTGTAGAGTTAGAAGCTTGGCTCTACATGAGATGATAACTTTTTACAGTGCGAGCCATATGGTGTCGTCTTGACAACATTTTACATGAAAATGTTTTTGGTGGGATTTCACTGCTTTTTGTAAGTTGCATAATATGATTTTTTTTTTTACCCAGTTAATTTTTTTTTTGTTGTTTGCTAGCTTACATTCCAAAGGAAACGTTCACTAAATGTAGGTAGGTATGAGGCTTGGTGCAAAAATAATTGAAAATTTAAACTGCCTTCTGAGCTATATAGGCTGAAAGAGGGTAATTATTTTGATGTCTTTGGGCATTTTGGCATTTTTTTTTTCATATTTTGTTTTTTTTTTTTCTTTTTGTTTTTTTTTTACTACCGTGCCCCCAGATTTCTATGAACTTGTATGTCTTTGCTATGAACAAAATAAACGCTACAGACCAGACAGTAGTTAGATTTCGGGAGCGGAGCGATGGCCAAAATAAAACGTTAGGACCCGTTTACTAAGAGTTTATTAGAACAACCCGAGCCGAGCTTACAGAGTTTGATGTAAGACTACTTATCCTATCTAGTCTAATACATACCTACTTAAGACTTACAAATAAGCTGATGGTCACGTCACTTGGGCCCTCACATCACACCATGTCTGGCTGACAAAGGCAAAAGTGCAGCGTACAAGCTTATGGCTCTACCACAGCGATAGATAATGTGAGTTCGGATAATGTACCCAGGATGATATAATTTTATTTACTTGAATCGGAAACGCCTCGGTTTTATTACCTACTTACCTCTTTTAGTACGGACTAAAGGCTCCTTCCTACAAACAGGCGCGACGCGCGACACAAAGGCACCGCTCGATGCGCGACTTGATTTTATCGCGTGTCGCGCCTGTTTGAAGGAGCCTTAAAAGAGGTACTATAACCGAGGCGTTTACAGAACTGACCGACTACTAAAGCCACAGCATAGTCTAAAGTAGGTACTCCGTGCATAGAGCCTCAGTCACTTCTGTAGAGTAGGCAGCTTACCAATAATTGATTAGTATCACATAGCGGTCAGCAATCAGCCAACTATTAGTGAAAGCTAGGTACCTATGTACTATCTATTATCTACACATTATAATTTTGCCAAAAATTAACGCGGTTTTAAATATTATTATAAATCAGGATGGGGCGCGGTTCTTTTGAGTCGGTAATACTTGCATGCACAGGTATACCTAGGTAGCTTAACCTTAGCAAGTACATAGTAATACACAAATTCCAACCATACTATACAAATTTTATAAATTCGAAAGTAACCCTGTCTGTATGTTACATTTTCACGCCTAAACCACTGAACGGATTTCGATAAAATTTGGCAGAGAGATTTATTGCATCCCGGGGAAGGACATAGGATAGTTTATATCCCGATATTCCCACGGGATCGACACTTACGCGGGTGGAACCGCGGGGCGCAGCTAGTAAGGAATAAAAGAGCATACCAGGCAGTACCTAATTACATTACGAAATGATTGAAAACTGACAGTGTTATTTTATAATAATACAGCACACTTACAGTGCCGAGTTGCTGACCGATTGCTAACCGTGTTTACAATCGCAAGCGTCACGCCCGTTTCACCAAGTTTCTTATACACATTTATAGGACCACAGATGCCAAAATGCTCCTACCATAACCTCCGGAAAGTGTCGTGCCAACTATGAAGCAAGACTTGTAGGTAGGTATGTTACGATATTGCAATGAGGAGCAGCTTTTAACACTTAAATATTACTACCTACATTCAATGTGACTCATATATTACCGGCATTTCAGCAAGCGGTCCCATGGTGTAATGGTTAGAACTTTGGACTCTTAATCCAACGATCCGAGTTCAAATCTCGGTGGGAACTGTCTTTTTAAATGCCCGGGACAACTTATTTTGTTAGGTATATCCACGGGTATAGGTATCCTAGAGCCTATGAGAGTGGGAGTTGACCGTATGCAAAATTAACAGCCTCATGAATTATTCTTATTACAATATTACATAAGAAGTTAATACATAGTTAATATGACGTAGGCGTGTGCTTTACTATTAGTAGAGTAGATATTACTAGATCTTTAATTAGGACAACATCTAGGTGTAAACTGGGTCTTGCATGAACTAAGCACAAATCATATTGGCTCCAAAATTCGATTCTCGAACGCACACTCGCATTATCTTCATATCATAATCAGAGAGACACATTTCAAGAACTCATCATAACTTTACAAACGAAAAAACAAAAGCTTATCAAACATGCAAAATACACATCAGATATAAAAAAGTTGTTTTATTTTCCTTTCTTTTCGTGGAACACTCGGCTCTGCGTCTACAAAGTAAAAGAAAGTAAAGCCCGTGTCTGACGATGTATGAGTTGTTGATAACTCAGTGTTTCTGCGGACACCGAGCTCACAACATGGCTCGTCAAATACAGCTTTCACGATTAGTCATAACTTTCGTAATAACTTATTTATTCTTAGGTAAAGTTCTACTTTCCTTCACGTTCTATGTTTTTTAAACATTATTGTGCATTTGTATCTTCTCGAAATGTTTTGTGTTAACTAGTTTTTCGTATATGTATAATCGTTTTTCAGGAGTGCATGGTAAGCTTAGGAGCAAAAGAAGTTTAACGGATGTGAAGTGTCTCGAAGATGGAAGGTTTTATAGGTACGTACCCTCCACTTTATTGTCGTTATATTAAACCCATAAATCACAATGTATTGAAAGGGTAGGCGGGTATCCCAAACGTAAGGTCTTGGCTTTGACTCCTAGGTCAAGTCAAGATCAGTTTTTTCTCACAGAAAATTAGGAGTTTTAATCTGAAGGTGGTTTTAATTTACGTGGGAACAAATAGATAATGTTATCGGTGATCTATGGGTGTGTAATGAAATAATATGGCCTTACTCAAAGGTACAGATTAATAGTAGGTCATTGAATTATATTCTTCTTGATTATAATAAATTTATTTATCTTAACATCTCATTATTTCACTATAGAAACTACACAGGTAGGTACTGAACGATTGTACAATCTAATACAAAACCTTCCAATTCCCATAAGTAGAAACAAACAACACAAAAGTTATGTGTACAGATGTGTCTTAGGTCAACTTTTACTATATTCAAACATTTTCACCACTTTCTGCAAATAGCATTTATAGTAATTAAAACCGGGCAAGAGCGAGTCGGACTCACGCACCGAGGGTTCCGTACCACCATATGTTTTTAAATGTTCATCGGCGAGGCTTATATTCATTAGAGAATTTTAATACTGCGCACTGCGGTGTAGAATATTGCAGTTTTAGGTCAGCGCAATCTCTTAACCGATAGTGGAATTAGTGTAACTTTTGTTGATGACTTCTGAAAAAGTGTGCTATTTAGAGACATCGTTTTATTTTTCCTGTAATCTTTACATAAACTTCTATCACATATAATTATTTCAGATTTTTCTCTATCAAATTTCGGAGATAAGGGGGAGGGGACGGTATTTTTTTTACATTGTTCATCAAAGTCGAAAACCATGCGGCCTAAAAAAAATGTTTGAGAATGTGCAAACTGCGCTCTTTCATATGATACCCATTTGCCCCACTTCGTATTTTTCACACCCCCTTTCAGTGCTAGTTGCAAAAAAAAATAAAAAAAAAAATTTCTTTCTTATTTGCAAAATATTGCAAAATAGTTGGGAAAACGTCATCTAAAACTATTCCAAATTT
Source organism: Luperina testacea (assembly GCA_927399505.1). Lineage (NCBI taxonomy): Eukaryota > Metazoa > Arthropoda > Insecta > Lepidoptera > Noctuidae > Luperina > Luperina testacea. Next base: position 7,282,785 of record OV656774.1, read on the forward strand.
CAAGTTGATAGCATTAGTAGCTCTTGAGATATCCAGCTGTAACAGACAGACAGACTGAGTCTCACCTTAAGGGTTCCGTTTTACCATTTTGGTACGGAACCTTAAAAAGACAAAAGTGTTCCCACGAAAGTCAACAAACGAAGATTTTACTAACATGATGTTCTAATCACAATAGAAGCTATACCTACTCAGCCATCGCAGACGAGCATAACTTCAAAAGTTCTTCCAAACTTCAACAAGTTGGGAGTCTGATATAAAGTTGTCTCAATTGTGGCAGACAGACAGACATAGACATATTTATAGACAGTGAAGGCTTAGTTTTGGTTGGTTCTGACTTCACTCTTTGGTTAGATAAGGAACCCAAAAAACCCTGTTCCGACTGGCCTTTCATCATCTAGCTTGAGCTCTAGGCCAGTAGTCACTGCTCCAACAGTAGGTATGGACCCGTTCATACTAACCCATTTCCAACAGGAACCTTGACCGGTTCGACGCCGCCCGTTATGCTGGTCTCCTCCAGCAAGTTCAATACCTACACTGAAGTTTGTCACCAACTTTGCCGTTTCAAACCTAATAGGACTTATAGGTTATATTATAACTATCGTACTAATATTATTTCTCTGAAGAAACGCGATCAGGAACTGCTCAAAGATTACGATCTTTAGCTACAAGATCACATAAGTTCCTACTTACAAAAATTTGCCGATTATACAATTATCGTCACGTTATGTCACATTATCATCGTTATGTCACATATAATAGCAACATGATTTTTCCGTAACTCTTCAATTAATGGCATTTAATTTCATTTTATATCTATTGATATAAAATGAAATTAATTAACTATTGTTACAAAGTATATTATCATACACAGTATGATGATCGTTAGTTAAGTGTGTCAAGATTTGTTACTGAAATAAAATAACTTTCGCATAAGGTAGGTGGTAGTATAATTATTTTCATCACACCTGCTCTGAAAATACATACTAATTATACCAATTAGAGGGAAGAAACGCCTTTATCCCGCCCTGTATGTATGAAATTCCATTACATACCCGGTCTTTAATTTTTTTTTAATTTGTCAGCAGTCATACTGCCAAGAGACTTTAACTGTCTACTAATTAAATTTCAAGTAAATTGTTACTGGCCACATACAGTTTTTTTTTTACCAGTTACCAACCTCCTTGGTGCATACAGAAAATTAAAAATGAAATTATTTTTGTCGGACAAAATGTAACATCTTATAATAGCTGCACTTTTAATAATTGTACTTTTAACTAAATATAAACATTTCTATGCATTTATGTCCATAATTTTCCTCGTAGGTGAAATAAAAAGCACTATACATCCCTCAGGATAAAGTACAGTTCCATACCTCAAATGGTTTGCGCCCCTCGCAAGCTCGTGGCGCAAATGCCATAATCTCGGTATGGAACTGTCACTTTCTTCCCTCTGAAGTAATGTACTATTAAATGTCTACAACAAAATATGTATTCCTTATTACGAGTATCTTACGGCTCCGGGCTGTCTTACGGTGTATAACACTTAATTTTGAATTTGTGCATAAATATTCAACTTTAGTATAATCATCTTTTTAACCGACTTCAAAAAAAGGAGGAGGTTCTCAATTCAGTTATAATTTTTTTAATGCTTGTTACCTCAGTACGCCGTCAATTTTATAAACCGATTTGGAAAATTATTTTTTAATTTAATAGAACATACCTACAAGACTTCCAGATTGGTCCCATTTTTATCAAAATCTAGTTCTGATGATGGGATCCATGAGGATTTGAGCGAACTCCTCAAATATTTATAGGCACACCTATAGCGATTTGGGTATTTTTTATAGTAACTCGTGCATTCTCTCGGAAACCACCATTTGGTGAAGTGGAACTGATGAAGAAGACCACAGATGGCCACCGGAACTACTCAATAATAAGTATTTCACGAATTGCGATTCGATTACTTTAATATGGTTGCTAAGCAATTTATGCTCGTCACAATGCGAATGGTGAAATAGAGCTGATGGTGGAATACCAGAAGAACTCCTCAACAATTAACGTCCCTGCATCGGGAAAAGCAATATTTTGTAAAAGGCGACGGGCAAGTTGACATTAGGCTATTGTAACTTAGATACATTATAAACAGACCCACTAAAAAAGTCGGTTTTGTTTTTTTTTGTTATAAAGTTTTTTAGGTTAGGTTAGATCGATGAAAGCGAAAATGAGTACCTACTTGCCTCACAATAGCGAAGAACTGGTGGACCTCGACACCGACCGGGCTGCAGCCCTGCAGGCAGTCCATGGAAGATAGGCGTTTATTACGTCTGGACTAAAACGGCCTGCTCGTGGTGACAAGGGACCATCACGGGACACTGCTCGCTATATAAACACTTTCACACAATAGACTTAACAGATAGTCCTCTGTGCAGGACCTGTATGGAGGCTGAGGTGAAACCCTCGGGGCACCCAGATCCTTTACAGATGTGCTAAACAGACCAGGAGACGTAATCAACTTCTGGAGATAGTGGCTGGTTGGAATAACCACCGACCAGTGCCGGATTAGCCCATAAGCAAATTAAGCAATTGCTTATAGGGAATCACGTCTCGGGGGGCACCATACGGCAGAAACAGCACCGAAACAGTATTTGCTAGCACATGAATGGCAAGGCTGTTTATATTACAAGACCCAAAAGTCACTCTAGAGAGGTGCGCCAATCTTTACAAATCGCTCGTCGATGTTTTGGAAAAATACGAGGCGACTAGAGGTTAGGAGGGCCTACAGGCGTGGATTGCTTAGGGCACCAAGTAGTCTTTATCCGGCACTGCCACCGACGACCGCCAAGGCCCACGAACAAAGTGGTTATATTCTCTTTGCCCACGAACAATGGTCCACCTGTCCACGTGGACTAAGTAAGAGCGGAAATAAACTTATTTTCTTTCTTTCTTTCAAATGAATCACTCTAACATGTTAGAACATATAGTACCTACCTACCTACTTGCCAATACAAATAAAATTTCAGAGACTAGGGAAGTGTCATTGGTTTTAATTCGTGCACAGTAACCTATTTTCTAGCTAGATACAATACCTACCTACATTATCATGTAATCCATCAGTGACTAGGTATATCGGGAAAACGGAAACATGCAGCTTTTTATCAGTTCCTAATGAAAATTGCATAAAGTGCACTGCTTCCTCTTGCTTCCGCACCGAGACGTGAAAATAATACTGCGCGAATAAAAACGATGCGTGTTTGCTGCGTGCAGACATTACAGAAGGATGATTTTCCGCCATTTTCGTAGCGCGGACAACGACCCCGGGCGACTTTCGCCGCAACCTTGACTGAGCCACCGTCCGCTTGTATCAGCATTACCATTTCCTACTACACGTCTTGAGAAATTCACTTTCGCTGTGCATATAATCTGTATGACACGTGCGTGCATGCATAAAAAATATTGGCCAAATGTTGCGCGTAGTTCGGTAGGTAGGTAACCTATGTGCTTTATAAAACAGGAGAAATATCTTAGACAGGCAACTATGTACAAGATCATTTACCTACTTGAGTAGGTATAATCTTCTATACCTACAAAAAAGTACCTACCTGAAGGAGTAGATAGACAGAGAACATTCTGTCGAAACCTCACCAACAGTTCGCCAATAACCTACTTGCCATAAAACTAAGTAAGTATAATATTATTATGCAATTAATTCAGGAATCCGGACAGAGCTGAAGACAAGATGTGGACGATCGACGAGTGCGCTAAATACTACCTCTGTTTGGACGGTGACGTGTTCGAGTTCCATTGCTCGCCTGGCTTGATGTTCGATGTCAACAGACAACTGTGTGACATGCAACAGAATGTGCATAACTGCGATCTCACTATGGGTAGGTCTCATAGACTTTTTCGAGCATTCCATTCTTTTCGAGCATTTCATTTCTTCTTCATTTGCTTCAGTCCACTGCTGATCTTCCCCAATGTTCGTAATATACAGAAATACTTTGAAATTATGATTTAGTGACGGCCCCAAAAAAGAGGTAGATCTGACCATGCACATTAAATGTATGTGCTTAAGACAGTGTTCCAAAATAAGAGTTAGACACACATTTGTAAGTCCCCGGACTTCGGATCGGGCCTGGTCCAAAGTAAGCATCGTCTCATCGTCACCATTGATTAGTCCTAAGAAGGTGTGAATCGCAAGAAGTTGCCAATACCACAGAATAGATTCCATCGATCGTTAAATGAAGCATTGTTTTTTTCAGAAACCCGGATCCCGAAACCTCTTCTAGATATGGCGGATTGTGCGAATGGCACTCATATTGGCTGTTCCAACGGCAACTGCATCCCCGCCGAATATTTCTGTGATGGCTCCATCGACTGCACGGACGCGTCTGACGAAGTAATTTCTCTATGAATACCAAACTACCATCTTTATCTAAACTGAAACGTTTGTAATTTCACGTTCTCGCTTCATTATGACTTGCAATTCATTAACACCGCTGAATCGTTTTCTAATTGTCACCCTAATTTTTATACTTTCACAATAATGTTAATGCCGATTGCCGTGTCATACAACATAATTTGTAATTTTCTCTCAATGTTTTAATATTGTTTAGGGCTGGTGCGATGTGAACTATGATCCAAACGCAGCGGAGACTTGTGACCCTATTCTCTGCGTGCTACCGGAGTGCTTTTGCTCGAAGGAAGGCTATATTATACCTGGGAATCTAGTACCCAGTCAGGTAAATGTTTATTTTGGCACTCTAACGAGATGCACACTGGACTGAAGTAGGTTTTAAATCTGTTAACTACTTCTGTCTTATTCACAGACTCCACAAATGATCACACTAACCTTCGATGGTTCAGTAAACCATGAAAATTGGGATGCCTACACTAAGCACCTGTTTACTCCAGAACGTACGAACCCTAACGGTTGCCCAATAAAAGCGACATTCTTCGTTTCACACCCGTATACGAATTACAGACACGTACAAAAGCTGTGGAATGACGGGCATGAGATAGCAGTAAACTCAATCACGTAAGTAACATGTCAATAGAAATCATTTGCACAGTGATGAAATAACAACAGAATAATGACGAATGTTCCAAATCTTACAGTCGTCGAGGTCCGGAAGATTGGTGGTCGAAAAATGCCACCGTCGAAGACTGGTTCGATGAAATGGTTGGTGAAGCGAATATGATAAACAGATTCAGTAGAGTTCATATGGAAGACTTCAGGTACGTTTTCACAGGACTTTTATTTCTGCTTTGAGTTGGGAACTTGCATTACCTACTCATTACTATGTATTACGTATAGGGCTATAATAGATAGGCACTTCTTTTTACCGACTTCAAAAAAGGAGGTTATCAATTCGACGCGTATATGTATGTAATATTATTGGAATTGTATTATATTAACATAAGACAATCTATTAGGGCTTCAAAACAAATATACAAAATTTTATAGACGTAAATGTGTATGTTTGTCCACGCATTTCTGCGCAACTATTAATCGAATCGTGATCATTTTTTTTTTATTGGCTTTCATTTAATTCAACTTAGGGAACAGTGCAAGTTTCATCAAAATCGATTCAGTAATTTTCAAGATATAGACTAATACGTGTAAGTGTTACGGCCTGGCTTATTGATACGAGCTACGGGTGTAATGTCAAAGAGAAAAACATCTCAGAACCTTGTTCAATTTCTAGTGCAATATTTACAACAAAACTATTACCTACTTATTAAAAACAAATATTCCAGTTTTTACTTAAAACACGTTAAACACGTTATTAATAAATAAAAAAATTAAACCGACTTAAAAAACAAAAGAAATGACCTCAAAATTATGAAATAACTTTAATTTCGGAAGTCGGTGCAAAAACTAAATAAAATACAGATCCCAAGACACCGACTTCCGAAATTAAAGTTATTTCATAATTTTGAGTTCATTTCTTTTTGAAGTCGGTTTAATTTTTTTATTCAAGTTTATGTAAGTAATGAAGTTCTTGTACAGTAATTTATATGGAAACAAGATTATATCTGACTTGCAGTGTTTCAGTTGAAGAAGTTTTAATACTACTTACCTATGCAATATCTTCGATCGCATTACGCTTGTCCGTTGGCGTAATTTGCAAAAAGTATAAGTTGATCGATTGCTTGACTTTACAAATAACCAAACAAATTCACCGTTGTATGATTATTATGTACTTTCACATTTATTTCGCAGAGGAATGCGAGTACCATTCCTTTCAGTTGGCTGGAACCGACAGTTCCTGATGATGCAGGAATTCGGCTTCGTATATGATGCTACGATCGTGGCACCGCTGTCTGATCCTCCATTTTGGCCGTATACACTGGACTATAAGATGCCACATCAGTGTACTGGTAAGACGAATGCTATGTAATTCCCAAGAGTACCTATTAATGTGCCCCGTCGATTAAATGTTTATCTGCATAGCTATTCACATCCCCTCGATACGCTTCCGTACCCTATCGAACATCAATCGATGTTATCGTAGGAGTCCTCTACACGCACAAGTCCAAAACCCGAAAATTGTATCAGTTTAATAGACGTCATCATTAATCTTCATCCGACACAGAGTTATCGAAATGTGTCATTTTCGATACGATAGCCTGTCGGATAGTTGTGAATAACTGTGCTGGTCGATGATGTGCATTACATGGTTTGGGAGTTGATGACAATTATCCATTTAAGCTGCAAAAAATTCAACTGTAGTACGAACGAGAGTATGTTTTGATAATGGGGGTAGGTCATTGGAATTTTAAACGTAACGATTTTTCCTCCATCCGAATTCGATAGAATGGTCGCCATTTGCAGATTCTGCACCTGTTAGTACGTTACAATTATTATGAAGTTGCCTAAATCGAATTCTTTTAACACATCCTATGAAATGCTATTGATTAATCTCAACGCCTCGCAACTAGAGCGTGTGAGTGGTTAAGTAAGATGTTATGATAGTCGATGACGACGCGGCACGCGCATCCGACTAGGAGAGATTGCGTTCTGCGCGCCTATTGTTTGTGATATTACGCATAACTACCTGGAATGAGGAAATGCATAGCTTTGAATCACGTTTCGAGCACAGTTTCGAGTTAGGCGTTGTTGTAAGTTTACAAGCCTGTACTAAACAAGATACCTATTTATTTAACGATTAAAAAGTCAGTGGACTTAATAAAGTACACTGACTTTTTACTCGTTAAAGAACATTCTTTGCCTGTAATAACAAACAAAGAATGTTCTTTCGATTAGATTGTGAGATACGATTTGTTGGTCAATTAAATAATTCTGAACTGCATTGTTTTCACGCGTTATGAGGGTACATAGGATAGGTACCTTCACTACCTATAGCTGCTGAATAGTTAGATGTACAAGTTACAAACAGTGCCCTCCCACTCCATCTTCTTACGGAACATAATTCATTGCAAGAACTTGGAGATTATACTACATATCTATAAAATTATATTTAAGACCTTTATGTAAAGGTTAACCAGATTTGCGTTAGCGTTCGTTGCAGTCGCACCTAGTACCTATTTTAGAAACTCGCCATAGTTGACTTGAGTGGGGGCTGTTCGTGCTATCATGCACCAACTAATGACCGCACCTTTCCTCATTTTAAAAAACAAAACGACAACGGCCATGGTAATAAGCCAGGAAAACACTCGAACAATTTTAATAATTACAAATGATAATATCTTCACGCCCATTTCTGTGTAAGTACTAGGTGAATACAAACGACATAATCAAGAAAAAGTTTGGCGTGGTGGTGGGTATACGTGAGCTTAGCGTCGAAAAGCAGACAGCAGAATTTTCTATAGAAAATTATGGATCTCAATTCGACGTAAGGCTTTGACAATTCCCTTTTTTTCGTGGCGAAATTCTCATGGTTTCCTCCGTCTAAGAAGAATGAAGGGTTATGTCGGACTCCTACCGAATAAAACCACATTGTTCCTTCTATTACCATGAACGGGGGCCTGGGAGATACTTGTATATTCGCCGTACCCTCGACTGGTATCAGCCCACCATACCTAGCGGGCCCCATCACTAAGTGCGGCCGATCCCACGACCGCACGTCCTCGCATTAAGGTGCGCAATTATAATACTGAGTGCCACCTCTTTGCGCTCGACTGCTTGGGCAACGACACAGCCCCAATTTCGCCGCCCGCAGGCCCCTTCTCGTGGTGGCCGGAAATCGTTAAACGTTGCCAATAATTTACCAACGCAAGGTGCATAGAATTCTAAAAGCCAATCAATAAGGTGTGCAATAAAATAAAGTTCTACCTATCACAAATCGACTTTTTGTTTCCAGGCAATAACCAATACTGCCCAACGCGAAGCTACGCAGGGATTTGGGAGATGGTGATCAATCCTCTTTCAAATGGCGACCACACGTGTGCTACTCTGGAATACTGCCCTTCAAACCTGACTGGTGAAGACGTCTACAATATTCTGGTGAACAACTTCAAGAGGCATTATCTGAAGAACAGAGCTCCGTACGGCATTCACTTGAGCTCGACGTGGTTTAAGAATAATGAATATATGCTGGCTTTCAAGGTAACTTAACAACCATTTTTACTTAATATTTTTTAATTTTCATTCATAACCGAAAATTGGGCCTGAGCTAGAATGCCTCATATCTCTTGTGTTCCAATAAGTTCAGAATCTATGGTAGACACGGCGACATATCAAGCTATACATTTCAAGTTTTGGCTGACCTTGCATTATATAGGTTTTTCGTACAATGAGAAGTCAGCTTGTACTGGAAATGTACAGCTTGATATGTCATCATGCGTACCATATCTACATTGAAATTTTGAATACCTACATCAAATACTTTAAATTTCATATTTTTTCGTTTTTTGCAGAAATTCATCAGTGAACTATTGAAAGTGCCAGACGTCTACTTTGTAACATACAAAGAACTGATTGATTGGATGAAGAGACCTACCCCAGTTCTTCAGTTGAAGAAGTTCCAACCGTGGCAATGTAAAGAGCGCCATTTTGAGGAGGCAGAAGTCGCGTGCGTCAAGCCTAACACATGTAAACTGTCTTCAAAAGTGTTAGAACATGACAAGTATATGATCACATGTACTGAATGCCCCAAGAGTTATCCCTGGATTAGAAACGAATTCGGATTTGATTAATAGTTTTTTTTGTATTATAATTTATTCACAATTTACCAGTTACCAGCTAATCTAGAATAATTTAAGAGGGGACCTGAGTTTTTAGTTTATGTGACTTGTTTTCTTTTATTAAGTTTACATAGTTTTAAGGGTGGTGCTATAGCGACATCAACACTACTACATTTAACCCTTTGTAAATGTTTACCCATTGTAACAGTATTGTAATAATAATTTTGGACATATTTTAGAGTATGTGTGCAATAATTTATTAACACATTGAAGGGCACTAAACGAGACACAATATAAGTTTTATTGTTCTTACGTCGAGGGGTGTTAAGTGTCCCGCAAAGTGTTAAGTAGAATAATATAATTATGAGCTTCTGTATCTGATATTTGGAAATAAATAGAAATATATTGTTTTACATTATTTACTAAGTTTATAATAATACCTTAAATAGAGACAGACAATTAATTTAAAGTTATTATCCTTCTTGTGTAATGAAGGGGTTAGGAATGGCTTCCATACCATCCATAGGACATATTAGAACAACAGAGGTACCTCGGCATACTACAAGTCCTAGTGCTCTTGTATCATCCAATAGCTTATAAGGGTCATCAGGATCTATAAAGATAGAAAATAATGGTTTTTAATATGTTTTTCCTTTCTGTTGTATGTGTGTAAAGTGCTTGATTAATCACACTAATACTATAAAGGCGAAAGTTTGTGAGTGTGTGTGTGTGTTTATATGTTTGTTACTTCTTTCGTTTGGCTAGACCAATTTTGATAAAATTTTGTATGTAGGTAGCTAACCCCCTGGATTAGATTAACATATAGGCTACTTTTTATCCCGATATTCCCATGGGATCAACATTTTCACTGGTGAAACCACGAGGCGCAGCTGTAATTAATAATGGGGTTTATATAAAAAAAATGATTAAAGTTCAGTGACGTCTAAATGCCAAAAATGTATGGTTAAACAGTTGCTAATTACTACTTAACTTTAAGCAATGTTTATGAATAAAGGGGTATATGTTCAAAAATAGTGATGGGTCAGAAAGACAGTTGGTAATGATGAGAGAGCTAAGTGAGATACAGAACTATGGTTTGATCTAGAGCACACCACAGACTCACATCCAGCAATGGACAGGAGAAATAAATCAGCTTAGTGTGTACAGTGTACACTATTGGTAAAATAAGTATTGATTTTAAGATTAATGAGGATTTGTGTAACACAAACTATTATGATTAAAGATTGCTCTTAGTCTAGAACCAGCAAAAACAGCGTGGAAGTTTAGGAAAGGAAAATATGAAAGATTACCTCTTAGAAACTCTGTAGTGTTGTCCAATACAAGATTCAATAGAGGATCGTATCCTTTCAGGATTCCCGCCGCTTCTCGCCCGCCAGCGAATTTCACACGAATGCTCTTCTCTAAATATTTACTAAGATCGAGGATAGACTCTTTCCTCCTCTTTTCTTTATTGTCTCCAGAACCTTGGGAAGACTGGAAAGTTCAATGAAACAACAAAATAAGTTGATACCAGGATTTAAAATTTAAATTAGAGGTGTAACCAAGTAGTATACATCAAAGCACTTACCTTTCCTTTATCACCACCACCTTCTTTTGAAGCCATTTTATAAAGTAACTGCTAGATTATTGTAATTTTAAAATGGATTTTTAATTTCGGCGTCTCAAAACAGTGCAACATCAAAACTTTGAGGTTAGTTGGTATTCGTTCAGAAATTGGTAACGTCAGCGTAACTATCAAACAATAAAAGGTATTCCACTAAATACATTTTCATAGTACGAGAAGGAAAAGTTTCGGTTATGGGTTTCAAAACGACGAAACTAGCATGACTTGACAAGCGAACTGCAACTGTCACAGGCTTACACATGCCAATGTCAAATAATTGTCAAAAACGCCCCCGTCTTGGGAAAAAGTCGCGACGTAAACAAATATAAAAAAATAGAGAATAATAAAAATTTCCTGATAACAAACAAAATAATCGTTGAGTATTTTACTTATCGGCGATGGATTGTGTATTTGAAGCGAAACCACTTAAATATCGCGATTGATAATCAAATGAGATATCAATGCGCTCTTCAGTGAGCTACATTCTGTCTCACGCGCCAGGAGAGTCGGTGATGTCGCACCCTGACTACTCGCAGCATGCCCAGCACCATGCGTGCCTGCTGGTGCTCGTCAAAGGCATCGGCGGCATGCTCAAGAACTTTAACAAGCTCTGGGAGAGGATACAAAGGGTGAACAATATTAAAGTTACTGGTAAGCGATTTTAGTCGTTTTCACATGAAATATAAGCGTTTGCTTATTTATGTACTGTCTTAAACTGTGGCCAAGTACCCGGTATTAATTACTAGCACCAATAACTACTACCAGAAAATAAAGGCAACTCATATAAGTAAGTATGCGAAAAAGTTAGAAATCCCAGTTCCAAAACTGTGGCAGTCACCACATTCCTTTCGAAATATTGCAGACATGCAATTTAGCAATTTATCACAAACCTTTACTTACCATTATTAGATGTCTTTTGTGTGTCTATGATATATAACTCGAAAATATGCTACCTTTCATCCATTCATAGATTCTACTGGCCAAGTAAGAGATATATGGGTAAGATATGTCCGAGACTATCCAGTGGAGAACAATGACTGGGGAGACTTCCAAACACACAGGTAATGGTTTTAGCTTTATTTCTTTATACATAAATAGATTCAAACAAAAATAATGTAAATCTAAGAGCACTTATGATATTATGAAAATCTGAAACTACTTGCATTAAACAGAATAATATCTTTTTCAATAAGAAAACTAATAAAAACATAAAAGAAAGAAAACAACAAGTGTTACTTTAATTTTAATACATAATTTAGTGTATAGCTTACATTCAATACAAAAAACTCTTATTAGGTACTAATTCTAGTCTACCTACAATAATTATAATTAGTTAAATATAATTAGTACAGTTTCATTGAGCATTAGATAACTAATTTCACCAATGATTGGTGCATGTTGGGCAAATATGAGTTTCCCTCATGAAACTAATATTTGTAGTGCCTACACCTACAGGTAGTTATTCCGGGTCTGGCTGTTTGTGTATGTGAGTTCACACACCCACAATACAGGAGTGATTCCTAGTGTGGGACAACATATTTAAAAAAAATATTATAATTTTAAAAATATTGATACTTTTTGACACTACCGAAATCCCAAAAGCTGTATAGAACAATTTAAAAAATTATGTTTTTTTACCAATTTATTGGGTTCACGCAGTATTATGAGGATCTATACAATTTATTTTGCATATATGTGAAAAATAACACAAATCGTTTTTAACCACAAAGGCGAAAGGAAGGCAGCCTTCCGAAGCCAATTTGTTAACAGATTTTTTTTATTTCGTTTTAATTAAGTAACATCATTATTAAGTTAATTATGAACAAAGCATAAACTGTTGTAATTATTCTTTGTCTTTATCATGTTTGAAAACTCAGCAATCACATGCAGTTGATTTTGCACCAGTAAACCAACAAATGTTCTAGACTTCTAGTGGTTGCAATAAAGGATATTGATAAATCCATTGCTTCATGTTTGAAAAAATTGTCTGCTCAACAACGTAAATAACGCAATGAATGTTGTTGAACTGTCAAAATGAAAGCCATTGCTACTGATAGTGTGTTACGCAATTACCCAACTGATCTGTACCTGATTAATAACAAAAGCCTTGCTTCCCTAATTAATAAAATAGAAAAATCTTTTTTAATTTGTCAGCAGTCATACTGCCAAGAGACTTTAACTGTCTACTAATTAAATTTCAAGTAAATTGTTACTGGCCACATACAGTTTTTTTTTTACCAGTTACCAACCTCCTTGGTGCATACAGAAAATTAAAAACGAAATTATTTATATTAGCTGCACTTTTAATAATTGTACTTTTAACTAAATATAAACATTTCTATGCATTTATGTCCATAATTTTCCTCGTAGGTGTAATAAAAAGCACTATACATCCCTCAGGATAAAGTACAGTTCCATACCTCAAATGGTTTGCGCCCCTCGCAAGCTCGTGGCGCAAATGCCATAATCTCGGTATGGAACTGTCACTTTCTTCCCTCTGAAGTAATGTACTATTTAGGGCTGATTTTTCCATCATCTTGAAATTTTGACAGTTTTTTCATACAAAAACTGTCACACGTCAATTTTATTCCTAGAATAAAAGTTATCTGGCGATGGAAAAATTAGCCCTTAGGACACTTTTCCTTTCGGGGAATACAAGCCCCGTGTTTTACCTGCTTGTTAATTTTCAACTTTACAGGCGATTACTAGGCCTCATAACATTGAGTAAGTTCACGAATCAAGTAGAGTTGAACGAAGTATGTCGTGTCCATGAGTCTCTGAAAGTGAAATACTCAAACACCCTGTATGACTCTCGCGCCTTCATGTTTGGTCCGGTCAGTAATATGAAGAAACCGGAACAGGAACCTGAGACTTACAGCTACTTTGAGGAGGAAAGGCCTTTGAGGGAAGGGATGAGTGATATGTGAGTAATTATTTCTTGAGGTAGGTATTTGCAGAATTATTGCAATTTAAAACATCAAAAACAGACATGAATTCTCTGTATACTTAGTTCAGATTATTATCGAATTTAAGTAGCAATCCTGCTACTTAAATTGTTATAACATTCATTCAATAAGACCCAAACTTTTTTCTTTAAGAGATCCTTGCAAATCAAATTGTATTGCTAAGATTTATATGGGCGGCGCGGCGGCGATGATTTAGAAAATAATATGTTCAGCCCAAATTATTATATCATTTTATGCAACACAACCTAACTCTGTGTCTATCCTCATTCAACCAAAATCCCTTTTTACCATTATAGAGCACCAAGTGAACAAGCAGACAGTCTATCCTCTTTAGACAGCTTCCCTCAATCTACATCCTCGAACTCTTCATACCCACTTCAAGAGGAAAATTTTACCACTCCTTCAAACTTCAAGACTCATGCCATGTTCTATGGAGAGAACGACCCAGTGCCTGACTTAGAACAGAATGTGGCTGATCTTATTAACTCACTGTTCTGGGTTGTTGAGTCAAAGCGTCTGGAAAGGTCCAAGGAGAAATTAGAAAAGGTTTCCCTGCTGTTGGCACCCTTTGAGAAGAAGGATTTTGTTGGTAAGTAATATTTTTTCACGTCCTTCAATCTTTTCAGTGCATAAACTTTGCTAACGTCGCGTCACGTTTGCGCGAAGCTAACGCACCACACCATTTTAGTGACGTCAACGCCGAGGCCTAGACATACGCTCAGTGCGATAAAACTCTGTCAAGTATTTCAATTCAACACAAATTGTATTAAAGTTTACGTTCCCTTTATTTTCTATAGGCCTCGACATGGAATCCCGTAACAACAAAAAGCGTTGCATGGGCCGCGTGACGAAGAACTTAGCAGACCTGACACTGCAAGCCGGCTTGGTCGCTGATAGTCTAAGCTTGTACAACTCTTCATCTGAACTACTGAAGACTGATTGGCTGTGGTTGGCCGCAGCTAAAGAAGGTGAGAAAAGTTTTCGAATCTTATTGAGGATGACCTTACCAAGCCTGCCGGAATGTAGTTACTAATAGAAGGAAATATGGTTCATTAATTAGAGAGATGAGATCAATGGCTAAAATAGTGTTGCGCGCCACAATTAATGCCTGGTACATGGTGACATTAGTTACCACTAGCGCCATCTAGTATCGAGTGCAGAACTATGTAGTAGAGTCAAGACCCTTCTAGAAATTTCGATGATAGAACTTTCTAGAATTATCGACATCTGGTCAGTCAGGGCCGGTATGTACTCGAACATTCTAGATGTTTCTACAGTAGAAGGTTCTAGAACTATCTGACGCACTTTATAAGGCCGGTATTGGCCGCGACCCGAGTCAATATTGGATAAGCGAATACATCGGAAGCGATCGTCAAGTACGATTGTGTTTCATTATTAGTGTGTTTTTTGGTGATTAAATCGGCGGTTTTTATTGTCACAAACCCCAAGTTCGTAACAATAGATATAAATCACCTATCTCTTTGCCGCTGACAGGAAGCCAAATCCCGTCAAAGGCGTGTCGGCGACATTGGTATGATAATTTGACCGCCCACCATAGCTTACATTTCTAAGATCAATTTCCTTAAATAACACATTCATTTGTTACAGGCCTCTGCACCGCGTCAGCGATACTCCTCTACCCAAACCTGCGCAACCCCACCCCACTGCACAGGAACGCGAGCCTCCAAGAGAACTCGCCAAACAAAGCGAAGCAGCTATCCTTATTCCAACCAAACTCAGACTCCCTCAGAAGGTTGAAGCTCACTTCATCTCCTCTACGAACGTCAAAAACTTCTAGTCCTGTCAACCCACCCAGTGAACTGACACCAACTTCTTCTGACAGCGTCGAAACGTCCTCCAGGCAATCGGAAACAGATAACGCCGATTCAGAATCTCTTGCTTCTTCAAGTGACATTGAATACCAAAGCCACAAATCATTTTTAGCTCCCGATCTCCCATCTATTCCTCGCCAACCACCTTCACAGATCACTAATCAATACTTGCTGAATGGCGAAGAAATCGCTGAAAGATACCGTGAAGCTATAATGGATTACAGTAAATATAAGAACGCTGGTGTGATTGAGACTGAAGCCTGCTTCAAAGCAGCCAGGATCGCTGTGGAACAGACCAACAGTTTGCATGCTTCCAGTTTTCTGCAAAATGTCATATTCATTAACCTGACATTGAGTGAACAAGAGAAGATTCAGCGATTTGAAACGCTAGCGGAACTTTATAAGGAAATTGGTAAGTCTTATCTGAGAAACGGCTATAAAAAGACACTTAACGAAACCGAGAGTCACGATTTCTTATCTTAATTTGTAATTTTTTTGTAATGGACCATATCTTTGGTTACGGAGATATTGAAGGTTCCAACGTTTTATCATATTTTTGAACGAAAACAAGTTTTAAATGCTATAACTTAACTTAAAATACAACCCCTATACCGTCGCATGCACCCGCATGCACAATGTTTTGCGTGCGTTATGTGACGCACGCTGAATCACTCGTGCGTAAAAATCGCTGTCAAACAGCAATTTTTCACACGTCTTTCACACACAGGTCGTTTCCCAGCAACAATTTTTACTCACTGTTACTTAGTTTGATGTACAGATCTCTTAGATGACGACTTTGTGATGGGTTTACAGGTAACTTTTCCAAAAAATATAACGGAATCCTTTAAGTTTTATCAGATAGATTCTATTTCACCAATTTCCCAAGGTTTCCACCGCAAGGCCGGGTTTTGCCAGCGCCTAGCAGCCACTCGACAAGTGAGTCCCAACAACCCTAGTCCAGACTGGCAGAAGTGCTATTACCTGATGCTGCACAGCTTCCCAGGATACAAGCTGAGTTTGGATCCTAACTACGTCATTCAGCATCAAGTTGGTAAGTTATTTTATGATCTTTGACAATATTTATAATATACTGTTAGTACAGACATCAAACTACCCGAAACTGTCAAATTTTGTCAATCAACTTTGAACCTTTGCTTTAGCGATAAAGTTGAAAATCTATTAAAGGCAGATTGTAGTAGCTTGATGTGCTGGCGTCGTACATAACATTGCTGCCTAGTTGCCTACTGCAGCGCAAAGTTTAAAAAATACTGTATTTCAAAAACCGAACACAAACATATACTAACATGAAACCCATCACTATAAACCGTATATCTATTTCAACATATCGCGCATTTGGAGAAATATTGACGTAAGCGCTATTTTTTTTTAAGTGAAATTTCTTTTGGCGCATTGGTAATTTTGTGAGATGGGAAAAACATTGAACTCGCGCCACTGTTACCATAAACGACACCGCGCTAGTTTTGTTTATAAGACGGTTAAAAAAATACCCGCTTCGGAATGTGTTCGGCTGTCCTCGGGTCGGTTTTAATGTATATCCTATATGTCAGTGAGTGATGGTAATGGGAAAGTACTCTGTTTGTGTTTTCACTTCTGAAGGCACTCCTGGAGTGCCACTGGTTTTTTGAAGTGAAAATTAGGCGCGGTGGGCATTTTTTGAGGTGGGAAAAGCCATTGAACTCTCGCCACTGTTATCGTAAGCGACAAAGCGACACCGCGCGTGTTTTGTTCATAAGATGATTTAAATATACCCGCTTCGGATGTGTTCGGCTGTCCTCGGGATTTACTCGATTTAAAGTATATCCGATATACCAGTGGGCAGTGAGTGATGGCAAAGTATTCTGTTTGTTTTGTTTTCACTTCTGTCGGCACTCCCGAAGTGCCACTGTTTGTTTTTTACGTCTTTGCTTTGCTAACGTAAATACGCTTTCTAAGTGCTTCATATTTAAATCATTTTTGGGAAAAAATACATTTACGTCGATGTTTCTCTAAATGAGCGATACACTGGCAATAATGCATTCGTCAAAATGTAACGTCAATGTCAAGTAAACGAAATGTGTTCAAGTCTATCTTGACATTGACAGTAAAATGACATTTAATCTGGTTTTTTCGAAAAGACAAAATGAAATGACTAAATAAAAAATAGATTAACTACGAAAGACAATAAATTAAATAAACAATTTATTGAGTATAAAAACGAAAGACATTTTTTTTTAATTTACCACGTAAGAAATTCTACACGGAAGACGAGGCGGTATGGTCGAAAGACTATAGCCTGCCTTTTGGGCGAAATAAAAAAAAAATTACGAAGACGTCAAAGTTGACTTTGACTGCCTTGGGAGTTTTTGGCGGGATTTCTTCGAGTGAAGTCTATTTGGCTGTTTTAATTATTCGCAAATTGATTCCTAGTGGATATTGTGATGTAAAATTGGTGTAGTTTTGTATCCCAAGTGTCTGCGCAACTGGACAATATGTGTAATCATTGAAACAGATGCGATCCCGGTAAAATGGAGCTGAGAATTTTATTGTAGTTTTGGCTACCTCAGCGAAGTTTACCGGGAAACTTGATTTGATACATTTGCTGCCAAATACTCCTAATACATTAGAATGTGTACACCCATATTCTAATGTCTTGTTAGACTCAAGAAAATACCAACGATGACTAGGCGGCGTGGTCTCAGACCTTAGCCTTTAAAAAAAAAAAAAAGTTGACTGCCTTGACACTTCCGTTTTATTTATTTTGTGTTTGTGTTTTCGCGAGTAGCACAGAATACATAAAAGATTTTAAGTATCGAAAAAGCAAAATACCAGTGGTTTCTTGTTTTACTAATAATTCAGATAGTACCATAGATTTCTTGTTATTCACGTAAATCACGTAGCGTGTCTAAAATGTCCACAGACTCGGACAATTTTTTATACACCAACGCGCATTACACCGATATGATTATGTGTGTTTTTAAATGCAAGAACGTGATCCCTGCAGGCCGGCTACTGTACCAAGAAAAATTTCCAAACCGTCCTTTACCTCCAGAAAAAGTTTTTGAAACGATATTACATCGGTTAGAGACTACGGGTTCCTTTCATCCGCCACTATCAGAACCTACGCACTTACGGTCTGGTCGTATACGCACTCAAGTGGAGGACGACGACGACAAAAATGATCCCAAGACAATTCTAAGCACGGACAACCGTAAACATACGAGGAAGCCTCGTAAACGCGCCAATCACAAATTTCCGAAACCCCACTTTTTAACTGGTTCGAGGCAACTGATTCCATCTGATTATGGCCCAAGAGTAAAATTTTGCCAGTGGTACTTAGATCAAGTGAGAGAAAACCCTAAGTTTGCTCAAAACATTTTATGGTCAGATGAAGCTACGTTCACAAGGGACTGCTTAATGAATGACGAATACTGGTCATATGTAAAACCTAAAGCTGGCAAGCAGCCAAGTTGGGAAATTGATGTCTGGGCAGGGATAATTGGCACGAGGCTGATTGGGCCAGTATTTTTGCCCAAGAATCGGAAAATAAATTATTTGGACATCATTTTAGCAGCTCTAGAAGACAGTTTGGTAGAGCTTCCTTTGTCTGAATATAAGGATATAGTCTTCCACCACAGCAGTATTCCAGAAATGTTTGCCAGCAGCTGGAAAAAATGTCTGGATGACCGTTTCCCTGTTTGGATTGGTCGTGGTGGTCCTGTAGCCTGGCCTTTTTGTTCTCTGGACCTGAACCTAGTGCACTATTTTTTGTGGGGACACCTTAAAGCTTCTATGTTTGAGAAAACCTGCAAAAGTGAAGAACAGATGCGTCGTAAAATAACTTCTGCATTTGAAACTGTCAGGAGCTCTCCAAATCTGTTAGCTAAAGCAATCAAATCTGTCCAACGAAATGCCTCTTTATGCATAGAAAGAAACGGAGGGGATTTTTCTTTTTTTCTGTAGTAGCATCACATCATTTATATTTTATATTATTAATAAGTACTTTTGTGATTTAATTAAATTTCTGTGCTAATAGACTATAATGTGTCCATTGAATTAGAAGCATACAAACTTGACTTCCGAAACGAAAGGGTGAGTTCCAATATGGCTTGATTGGTTCACAATTATTGCAGCTGACAGTTTAGACCATCTATAGAGGTAGACATAACAGCACACCGCATTACTCCAGTTGGAAAAGAGGGGTACATAGCATAGGGAACTGTTATGTTACTACTGATATCTCTTTGTGCCACTACAGATATTCTATTTCACGAAGTCCGTTCGGCTTTGATTGTAGTAGTGATGTATCCCGACAAACGCGCTCCCACAGCGGCTGCCCCTTGCTGCCGTCGCATGAGGCTATTTCCGCAAATGTGTACTTTTACTTCACCCATTGTCGAGTCTCTGTTGATCACAATGTGCATGCGCACCCTTGACAACATTCATAGCCAAACGGACTTCGTGACATAGAACATCTGTACTTAATTTGTCTTGTTTATCTATACCTACTACTGTACTACACACAAAAAAATAAAATTGACTGTTTCACATAAAATATATTAGCCGGAACAAGCAGACAGACAAAAATTTGTTAAATAGTTTTTTTTTCTTATAAATACTGTTTATGCAACAGCTTTTACTAAATGTAAAAGCTGTTATTTTGACATTACAAACCGGCAGATTTCATATGGTGCAATACTCCATTTTATAATCAGTCAAGTCAGTATGTTTAGAAATTATTATTAATAGTATAAAAATATCCTCAGGCTGGCCAGCACTACAAATCCAGTTGTTACAAGAGCTGGTGGTTGCTGCTCGTCGCATGGGTCATCCGGCTCTGGCAACCAGACACATGACGTTCTTACTGCAGACCATGTGGCCGCATCTGTCCAGACAGGAGCACAGGGAACTGGCCATACAGCTGCAGGTAATGTCAATGATTGTTTTTTATGCAGGGTCAAAAAAACAAAACATTTTTTAAATTATAAAACCCAACTGCGGTAAAAATTATAGTTAATAAAAAAAACTGAAAAGCTAAAAACAAGCCCATTTTATTAACATTAGTTTTTACCGCAGTCAGGTTTTTTATTTTTTTAAATTACCTTTTTTTATTTCCAGCTTTTTAGTTAACAAATGTGATAGAGATTTCGCAGACGATTTAGTTGTTGTGGTACACACAGCGTCAGTATGTGCTAACCCCTCAAGTTTTAAAATGTTACACATTAAATTCCTTACAAATAATCTAAAGAATACTTCAAAAAGAACCCATTGTTTCGACTCAGATTCGAACCATCGCATCACCGAACGTCGTCATACTCATACCGGCAGTTTGACGAACTAGCCAGCGAGCCCATATGAATTGCGTTGAAATTGTTATCTACTATGGTCTGAGTCATTTTATCTTTAGGTGGGGATGTCTAATCGATAGATGTTATATTGAGGGTATCCATTAATTTTACTTACTTACGTTGTCTTTATAAAATTAATCCATACCCTCAAGTTATAACTACAACGTTTGATGTATAAGTTCACTTAAAACGGCGAAGAGTAAACGACTACGATTTATCCATCAATTTTTAAAATGATTTTTGATTTTATGAGAACTAAAATTGTAGTTGTTCTGTGTGAACAAAATGTGAGCATAAAAGGAATTGCGAGACAGCTTGGCATAGCAGTAAGTTCATTATAATATTAATTGTGTTCTCCGATTTTTTTTTTGTTGAGCTATTTGCGGTATCTTGTGTGTGGTATTAAATAACTTATTTAAAACCATTTTTTTATATACAGAGACAAACGGTGCGCCGGCGATGTTAAGACAATGTCCATGGGTCGGAGAACTACTGGGATCTATACGGACCAATCTGAACATCATCGGGATATTGTTAAGGTTCACACTACACCGCCGTTTACATCCACTCATCAACGGCATGGAATATCTCTGTCCACGGTTCGAAGACATTTACACGCAGCGAACATTCACAGTTATCGACCTGCAAAATATGTCTAACAGAAGAACATCGAAGAGAACGATTGCGATTTGCCCAGAAATAGCAGTTATATTAATTAAGTATGACAACAAAATAAACAACGAAGACATTTAACTCATTTGATTCCACTATTTTACTTTGTATAGCAAAATATTCTAAGTAGATATCATGAGCTAATAAGAGATGTTAATTGATTATCTATTGATAACATGTTTATTCACTTATTATGCTCATGATTGTAATCCTGCCAAAAGTAAATTCTAGTTCCTAGACAAGTTGCAAACGCTTCAAAACTTGTCTCTTTTGATGTCACTTTTCAGACTGTCAAATGTCAAATTTGTATACTGAGACGACATGACAGGTCACGTGACATTTCGTTAGGTTATGTCAATCTAAAATATTTCTACCGCTTACTATTAATATCGTTTACGTTAATAGGATGCCACTTGTCTAGGAACCCAATTGTGTCAGTTGGCAAAATAGTATATTATGATAACTGTAAATAAAATTATCAAATTAAAATAAATCTTTGTTGTAAAATAAGATCATAGTTTTGTTAAATAATAGCAATAATAAATATATATTATATGATTATTAAGGTATTTTATTTTTCTTTATTTTTAAATTCTTTATAAATAATTACTAAAACAAAATAGAAAAATATATTAAAATAATAATTATAATGAACAAAAAGCACATTTCGTGCCTATGATTTGAACTCCCACTCATAGGCACGGCAAGCGGTCTTGAAACCTCTAGTCTATTTAGACGATGAATGAAACGTTCGTAAATGTTAACCCTATTATTGCTTGTCGTTTTCGCAATAATAAAAGTATTAACGTTTTATTGAAAAAAACAATAATAAAAACAGAATTATAATTAATAAATACTATCTTAAACTTATTTATTTACTAAAACAATAAATTAATTAAAATAAAATGTTTTTGCAAAATACAAAAACCAACTTGGGCCTATCACGGATTTGAACGCACATGTCTTTTGGAGGGGTAATCACTTAATGAAGCTGTCTGTACATACGTGATTTTTACGAATAGGGAATATGCATGAATTTTTTTCATGGCATTTATTAACAAAATATGAAAATACCGTAGTAGAGATGACAAAAAGTGAAATTAAAATTAAAATCGGCCAAGAAACACGGCCGATATGAGCATTTAAAATTAAAACTATTGATTACACACCAATTAGACAGAGAGATCCGACATAGACTGTGACGTCACATATCACTACGGCCATATTATAAACTCCGTGTTAAATTTCGTTTTGCGAGAAAGAGATAGAAACAAATCTTCGATGGCTCATATCTTTTTTAATTTCATAGTTATCCGAAAAACAGTTTTACTAAACTGTTTATTACATGAATGAGGATTAATTTTTTAAATAAAAAAAAATCATGCATATTCCCTATTGTCACTTCGAAAATAAAATAGGTATTGAGAAAAAACATTTTTTGTACATATATTATGGCGGCGACAAAAATCCGCCTTTTTTTTTTTTCAATTTTGGTATACCCAGTGTCACTCACAATTAAGACGAATCTAATGGCACCTCTCAAGCTGAAATCGATCAAGCCTTTTAGGCTACAGAGTGTGCCAAAGAAATATACATATATACATACACTCGAAAAACATAACCCCCCTTCTGGCGCAGTCGAGTAAAAATCTATCTGCATAGCCTTTTCCTAACTGTGTTGGGGTCAGCTTTTTTATGCAGAGCATTAATTTCTCTAAAATCAGAAAGGGAAAATTAAAAAGGTTGGAAGAGGCCTTTGCCAAAGGGCACATAGAGAATGAACGAAAAATTGTGATGTTTTTAAGTTTTGAAACTGTTACTCTGAAATAAGGCTACAAATACAAAATTAGCATTAATTGCTAATTCACCGCTAAGTTAACATCACAAAAATCTAAATGAGTGGGCTGTCAGTCTTTAAATCGCAGATGTCCATGGACCATCGATTTTGATCTATTTGGGAAGCCACCTTAACATTGCATTACATGGATCATAATACGTTGAGTGATGGTGGGGACCAATAAAAAGTAATCGTCAAAAAATAGTAGATTATTTGCCAAGGGAGCAAATAACTATTTTGAAGGCGAGAGTATTTCTTTGAATCCAGAGCGCAGCGAGGTATTAGAAGTACCTATGTCACTCGAGCTTAAAATAGTGTTGCTCCTGAAGTGGACACTACTTTTTATCACCCTCTATGAAAAAATAAGTAAAGTACACCTTAAGAATAAGAATAGTATTGTTACGAGCTTAGGGTTCGTGACAATAAAAACTACCGATTTAATAACCAAAAAACTGACACTATACTCACCAACACTAATTACAGCTCAAACACACAAATAAAGAAACACAATGTCACTTACTGATCACTTCTAGTCGCACTCGAATATCGCTTTCGATGTTATCGCATGTATAGCTTATTCAAAACTATCTGTCTCGCGGCTCGCGCCCGCCTTATATAGTCCCACAGAGCCACTCGATAAACATCTAGTATGTTCGAGTACATAGCGGTCCCGACCGACTCGACGTCGATAGTTCTCGGAACTACTAGTACCTACAGGAAGGGTCAATGTCCTAGTATCAAGGCCAAGGTACTAGTTCTGCTACCCGATACAAGATGGCGCTAGTGGTAACTAATGGCGATACATGGCGATGTATCAAGCATTATTTTTGGCGCGCAACACTGCCCCCTCCTAAGACATGCTCGTCCCGAGCATTATTGGCTCCATAATAACGCGCCAGTCGATCCACATGGACGATCTTAGGAGTACCTCTTGCACCTTTCTGTATCCGGTAGGTTACATCATTGATCTTTGTCACAATCCGGTACGGTCCGTCCCATTTAGCTTGAAGCTTAGGAGATTTCCCTTTGCTGCGGACTGGATTGTGCAACCACACTAGTGAACCTTCGTCGAACCCTTTATTATTAATTTTGCGGTCATAACGAGTTTTCATCTTTTCAGACATTTGCTGGCCCGATTGTCGGACGTGCTCATAAATGTCATTCATTTTGTTCCGCAAATCATTCGCATAATCAGTTACACTGCGCGGGGCATCAGGTGGTATTCCGGTGATCAGGTCTGCAGGTAGCCGTAGTTCTCTTCCGAAATTTGCGAAAGCTGGTGTCACCGATGTACTTTCGTGAACAGCGCTTCGATATGACAACAAAAACGGTTGTATGTGTTTGTCCCAATCTCGTTGCCGATTTTCCACAACTTTTGCTAGGTACCTCTCCAGTGTCTGGTTAAATCGTTCCACCATTCCATCCGATTGTGGGTGGTAAGAAGTCGTTCTTGTTTTATGAGTACCCATAACTCGACAAGTTTCCTGGAATATTTGTGACTCAAAATTCCTTCCTTGATCACTGTGAATCTCCAAAGGTACTCCAAAACGACAGAAGACTTCATGAACTAATTTGTCTGCAACTGTCGAAGCTTCCTGATTTGGAATGGCAAAGACTTCCGGCCACTTCGTGAAGTAATCCATCACAACCATGAAATACTTGTTGCCACTTTCACTCTCCGGAAACGGCCCCGCAACGTCGAGGGCTATCCTCTCCCATGGTGCACCAACATTGTACAATTTTAATGCACCTCTACTACGAGTCTGGGGTCCCTTTACAGCTGCACAACTTGTACATTTGCGACACCAATCCTCGACATCGTCCCGACAGTGGACCCAGTAAAACCGTTCTCGTATCTTCAGTAGAGTCCGTTTTACTCCCAGATGACCTCCTGAACAACCATTATGGTACAGCTGTAGAACATCCGGTACTTGAGCTTTAGGGACAACCATTTGCAAATGACAGCTGTCTCCCCGAGCATTTTCCCATTTACGGCACAGGACTCCATCCTGAACCACCAAGCTGTCCCATTGGGCCCAATAGCTTTTTGTGACCGAGCTCATCGCTGAGACGTCACTCCACCTGGGCTTAGGAGCTCTGGCCTTCATCCACTCCAGAATCGGCTTGATGTCTGAATCTTCCTGCTGTGCACGTTGTAGGCTTTCCTTCCACTCGTTGTTGAGGTCTGTCTTGAGCAACCTCACAGGTACCACTTCCTTACTCTCTTGTCTAGTACAATGCTTGCAGTCTTCAGGACAAGGTCTTCTTGACAATGCATCTGCGTTGCCATGAGATTTTCCGCTGCGATGTTCGACCACGAAGTCGTATTCCTGCAGTAGTTCAATCCATCTCGCAACTTGACCTTCTGGATTTTTGAACTGCAATAGCCATTTCAGTGCAGCATGGTCAGTACGTATGTGGAATTTCCGACCCAGAAGATATTTGCTAAAATACTGCAATGACTTTACCACCGCAAGCAGTTCTCGTCTCGTAACACAATAGTTCCTTTCCGGCTTTGACAACGACTTGCTGAAGTACGCTATCACAACTTCTTGATCACCATTCCGTTGAGACAACACACCGCCAAGTCCTATGTCACTTGCGTCTGTGTCAACTATAAATTCCTTGTCCACATCAGGGTATCCCAAAATAGGTGTATTGCACAGACGGTCCTTTAGCTCCTGGAATGCGATGTCGCAACTATTATCCCAGCAGAAATGTCGCTTCTCCTCGGTTAGCTTATGCAGAGGTTTGGCTATGTCTGCAAAGTTCTTGACAAATCGCCGATAATAGGAGCACAAACCCAGAAACGCTCTAACCTGCGTCTTGTCTTTTGGAACTGGCCAGTCCTTGACAGCTGCAATTTTCTCTGGATCCGTGCGGATACCTTCTTCAGACACGACATATCCCAAAAAGCTAACTTGTCGTTTGAATAGTGAACACTTCTTCGGGCTTAACTTGAGGTTGGCACTCTGGATCTTCATGAGCACGCGTTCCAGGTTTTGAAGATGTTCTTCAAACGTGCGGCCTACGATGATGATGTCATCCAAGTAGACCAGGCAGGCATCGCCAATTAGCCCGGTAAGTACAAGTTCCATCAACCTTTCAAACGTTGCCGGAGCATTGCACAATCCAAACGGCATAACTTTAAATTGCCACAGACCCTTTCCTGTTGAGAATGCAGTTTTCTCTTTGTCCTTGGGATCAATTTCAACTTGCCAATAGCCACTTTTCAGGTCCAGTGTGCTAAACCACTTTACGCCAGTAAGCATGTCCAGCGTGTCATCGATTCTTGGCAAAGGATAGCTGTCCTTCTTCGTAACGTCGTTCAGACGACGATAGTCAACACAAAACCGCATGCTGCCGTCCTTCTTTCTTACCAGCACTACAGGTGAACACCATGGACTAGATGAAGGTTCAATAACACCATCCTTCACCATTCCCTCAATCATGGTTTCCACTTCCTTTTCACGTGCTACCGGCAATCTCCTTGGCCGCTGACGGATAGGCAATTCTTCTCCTGTGTTGATTTTGTGTTGAACTAAGCCAGTCCTCCCGATATCAGCATCGTTTGACGAGAAAACATCGGCGTACTTGAGTAACATCTTCTTTGCTTTGACCATTTCACTTTGGGACACAGCGCTGCGGCAGTCTTCTAAAAGGGTGGTCACTCTCGTTGGTGCGTCCTTGCTGAGGGTCCCAGTCGATAGATATTGGCATCGACGCAACCAATCCACTTCCTCGCAAGTACCAACTAGTGTGCCTTTTTCTATAATGTGTTCCTGATCACAAAGGTTCAGCACACGTACCCCTGAGATGTCGGTGGTTCTGACCAAAGTTCGTGCCACTTTCCATGGAAGGTCATTGTCTACCCTTTCCACGAGTACACAACGAGGAGTTCTCCCAGGATTCCGAGGAAGACTAACCGGCACAATCGTTTGCGATCTCGGCGGAAGAATAATCTTCTTAAGGCTGTACACATTTCCTGGTAACGCCCCTTCCACGAAAACTTCCTCTTGTCCACATTTCAATACACCTTGCTTAACGTCGATCTCGCAACAATTCTTCCTCATAAAGTCAAGGCCCAGGATGCAATCGTCCATTATATCAGCCACAATGACATTATGCAGGTAGATTCTGTTGCCTAGCTTCAACTCCATTTTCTTCTCTCCACGGACGGGTATGCGCTGACCGGTGGCTGTTACCAAATTAATGTGTTCTCGGTTGTGTGCGGAGTCCCCAAGGAACCGACTTATAAGTTGGGAACTGACGACCGTACGAGAGGCTCCAGTATCTATGGTCAGCTTACACGGCGTTCCGTTGACCTCGCCCTTGATGATTAGGCTATTCCCATCATGGGTTTGTGTGATCGAAATCCTTGGGGCTCCTTGAACATCAGCCAGCACCCGCCCCGCAGTCCTGGCTATTACTCGTTTCCCTGCTGCTGGTGTTGGGCGGTGCTGTTAACCGCACTGCCCTCTGGAGATCGGCCGTCTTCTCTTTCTGCAATTCGCTTAGGGCAACTGGATCGAAGGTGGCCCCTTTCCCCACAGCCGTAGCACCTAGGGCTGTATCCTTTACTGCGCTCGCGAACTGTAGCCGCTGCAACCTCCCTGACGCGATGGGAACGATGATCTTGCCGCACAGCTTCCACCTCCAGTGAATGGGCCAAGGCGTCCTTCAGCGTCCCGTGGTGACCTAGCCTCACAGCAGCTCTAACTTCAAGGTCGCGGATGCCGTCGATGAATGCCTGCACCAGGTTCCCATCAATAAGCGCAGGTACGGACTGGTAAGCTTTACGAACCAGCTTCTCCACTTCAAGGGCCCACTGCTGCAGGTTTTCATTGCTGCGTTGCACGCGATCCTTGAGCTGCGCACGGAACACGTGTTCCAGGTGAGCGTCGCCATACCGAGCCTCCAATGCGTCAAGGAGCTGCTCGTAAGTCACTTCCTTACCGAGAGCTTCCAGAACAGTTAAGGCCTGGTCGCGCAGGCCTAGGGTGAGGGCAGTCATGGCCTGACTTTTATTCCACCCGTTCGCCTTCATGACAGCCTCAAACTGGATTTTGTAGGCCGACCAGGAAGAAGTTCCGTCGAACGGTGGCACTTTGAATCCACGTAGCGAAGGTGTTGTAGCTACGGGAGCTGCGATTCCATCACACAGTTTAAGGTTGTCCAGCGTTTTCTTCATGTCAGCCATCACGTTGTCAACCCGATTATTCACGTGGTCGATTCGGGTTTCGGCTTCCGACAGACGGTTGTCATGTTGAGCAACCTTTTCCTTCACCTCCTTCATGTCTTTACCGAAGGTAGCGTGAAGGTCCTTTATAAGGAGCATCTGCTCTTCCTGGCGGCGCGCCTGCTCCTCCTTATCCCGCTGGAGCTGTTCCTCCAACCGACGAGCCTGTTCCTCCTGACGGCGGGCCTGCTCCTCCTGTCGGCGGGCCTGCTCCTCCTTGTCCCGCTGGAGCTGTTCCTCCAACCGACGAGCCTGTTCCTCCTGTCGGCGGGCCTGCTGATGCAGCATCATCATCAGAGCAGCAAAATCTGGTGGTGATGATGCTGGAGCAGCTGTGGATGGGCCAGCCTCCGTGGTCGGTATCTGGCCTTCCGACCTCTGTGGCGTTGGTCCACCGAATCGCCTCTGGTCCGTCTCTTGCTGGCGTTGACTCCGGGTACGGATACCCTCCATGTCGTCTTTCGGTAAAATCGGCATGATTTTTAAATCTCGCTTCTGACACCAATTGTTACGAGCTTAGGGTTCGTGACAATAAAAACTACCGATTTAATAACCAAAAAACTGACACTATACTCACCAACACTAATTACAGCTCAAACACACAAATAAAGAAACACAATGTCACTTACTGATCACTTCTAGTCGCACTCGAATATCGCTTTCGATGTTATCGCATGTATAGCTTATTCAAAACTATCTGTCTCGCGGCTCGCGCCCGCCTTATATAGTCCCACAGAGCCACTCGATAAACATCTAGTATGTTCGAGTACATAGCGGTCCCGACCGACTCGACGTCGATAGTTCTCGGAACTACTAGTACCTACAGGAAGGGTCAATGTCCTAGTATCAAGGCCAAGGTACTAGTTCTGCTACCCGATACAAGATGGCGCTAGTGGTAACTAATGGCGATACATGGCGATGTATCAAGCATTATTTTTGGCGCGCAACAGTATGTTTATTTACATACAATTACTTGAGGAAGACATACTCATTTTTTATAAAACTAAGTAAAATGCTAATTTGAGTAAACAATTACAAACGAAGACAGAATGCTTTTCGCGCGTTTTTTTATTTTTTCACAAACTTTTTTTAATTTGTCTCGCACGTTTTACTTTAGTATACAGCCAGTTACTTGTTCATACAATGTTCGTGATCAATCTCTTTGGTGATTGGAACTTTTACTAACAAATATCCATATTCCAAATTCAAATCACTTTTAGTTTATAGAGCTATTTTAGTCCCTGTTTGCGAAGAATACACTAGCTATTTTTGAATATGTAATAAAAAAGTATTTTTAAGTAAGTTATCTGTTATGTATGTATGAAAATACATTTATATTACATACTCCCCACAGACAATGCCCCACCTACCATCCTGCGCCGCATGCCTGCCATTTATCACCTGTGCACTTAATGATCTTATCGATCACTTAATGATCGCGTCAGTAAGCGGAGTTCGCGAAGCTGAATTTTGGGCTAAAGATGTTAGAACTTTTTGCCATCGATACGCTAAGAAGAAGAATAAGAATAATACTTATTATTATTTACATAAACTCCCGGCCTATTTGTCCAGGCAGAAATTACAGATTACCTACAGCACGCCACCTGCTACGATCCAAAGACAATAATAATCGAAGTTTCATTTGATAAATTTATTCAGAACTGATCCAATATCTTTTTTACGTAGGCTCTATCAGCACAATGTGAGGGCGGGCCCGTTCCATTAGTACTAGAAACAGGCGAAGTGATTCCTCCGGCGAACTTAACCCATGTGCCTCACTGTTCCTGGTTTAACGCACGGCCGTTACCGCCAGCGCGCGCACCGCATCTGAGGCAGGCCAAACCTGCGCATGGGCCGTTCATATTCACGCCTATACACTTTGGCAGTTTGGAGAGGAATGCTAGGAAGGATGAGGGGAAAATGGGTAAGATATATTGGTTTTATCGCATGTAATATCACGAAGAATATCATGGTGAGCATTTTCGCAAAAATTTAAGCGAAGTTCCGAGGCTGTTCTTTTTTTTTAACTCTAGTCATTGAAATATTATTCATTGTTACAACTATGTGTTTTAGGTGCCGACACTGCAGCTATCTCATTTTAGAGATTCTATAAATAACTAAAAATTGCCATTTCAGAATACCTATGGGTAGAAGACGACATATGCGAAGTGCAAATGAAGCTAACAAATCCTTTACCATTCGAGCTCAAAGTTTCAAACATGAGACTTTTGACATCAGGCGTAGTATTCGAGTCTATCCCCGAGACTATAATCCTTCCCCCAGACTCCCCAACTACAGTCAACCTTCATGGAACGCCGAAAGAAGTCGGGGAGTTACAGATACAGGGATACTCGACCCATACATTAGGTGTCAAGTCAAATTGTCGCTTGAAAAACATGCCTACCCCTCACAAATTCCCCGCTTCGTATACCATTGAAGTGATACCAAGTCTGCCTACCATCACTATTGAGACGATCGTAGCGCCCTCTGGTAATGCTAGTGTTACGAGCATGGAAAATGTGGGCAGTACCACTAATATCTCACTGTTTAATGGAGAGAGCACTGACTGTTCGATAAAGATTACCAATACAAGCAGTGTCCCTATTGAACATCTTGAGTTGGCTATTCAGGTGAGTTTTGAACTCTCGTTAATTATTTTCCAAGTGCATATTACATAACAAAACGCTAATATTTCCCGATCTATTCGGCAGAAGTGTATAGTAGACCCACAAATCTCCCGTTATGTTATAAAACATATGGATCCCAGGCATTAAACCCGTGTTCACACTATCAGCACTTGCAACCAAAACCTATAAAGATAGCAGTCAGTCTGCTTCATATAACGCAAAAAAATCTTATTGACTTTTAGGACTCACCTTTTACTATTTCCTTTCAGTCAAACATGGACAGCCAACTCCAATCAAAAGTATTCCAGTACTCCAATGAGGACATACAGGCCCTCTTACCGATTCCGCCCAATGAAACAGCCACAATAGCTATCAAACTATACGGAGAAGCAGATTTCCTGGACCTGGGCGGGGTAGGGGGGGAAAACTTGTTCCCTCTGAGTCTGAACTCTAACTACCCGTCGAGGGTCGGGTCTCCTGTACCCAATGCTCAGACTTCGCTGCCGACCCAGAGTTCTAACCCGCAAACTTCTTTGAGTAGCGGACTTATTCCTAATAGGACTTCAGGCAGCTTTAGGTAACTATATTTTATTTTATTACTGACCCACCCTAGTTTTGCACGGTTTTTACGACTAGACAATTATCTTTAGTATACTAATTATTTAAATTAAATATGAATACACATAAACCTTCCGGAATAAATTCTCTATTTAGGTGAAACAAAAATTATTGTGAACATCCAAATCCGTTTCGTGGCTTAGAGAACAACGCGGTTACACAAGCAGACACGAAAAATGACTTTAATTTGTATTATGTATAGATACGATTAATCTGTTTTCAAAGCTAAGTAATTTTCAATTTATTTTAGATCGACAAACTCTCATACAACAAGTTGGTCGGCGCCCATTTCAGTGATGTCTCCATCTAGAGGACGCCAAATAGAAACACAGGTAAAGACTACATTTATTTGAGAAAATTATTGTAATAGTGGAAAGTAGTTTTTATATTCTTCTACATCTCTCGCCTATATCTGGCTTCGCTTCCCAAGACATTTAATTTTGAAAGGAGAATCGTAAAAATGTATGGAAACTGGTCTAGGCACCAGTAACAAAACGTATACAACTCTATAGAGAGTATCTCACTTGGTGTACGCTTGGTACATTTAGTTGGCAGCGCGACCTGGCTGCGCGGCCATGGCGTCTCAGTGAGATACGGTCCCTACTTTCTTTACAAAAAGCAAACATCTCAAGACATTTTGGTTTTTGTGTTTCAGCTAATAATCAGATATTCTGGCGGCGAAGGAAAAGAGATGCACTGCCGTCAGTCGACGCTTCAGATCAATCTAGAACTATTGCCGAGCGTGTCTATAACGCACTGGGACGTTTTGCCGGCAGAAATGTAAGTAGTATAATTATGAATATTTAGTATTGATACAGATTTCATGGGTCATGAAAAGTCTACGTTTCTTAAAGATTAATGCTGCTGCCTTGGATAAAATATAGGAACATTATCATCTTTTAAAAGCGATTTTTTTTTCCCTTGGAAAAAAATTACCGTAGAGTTTGTGTCGTTTGTAACCATTACCATAGAAAATGAAATAATACTTTGTATAAAAGCAAACTGAGCAGGTGTTTTTCTTCTGTAAAAACTATTACATTATTATTATTTTCATAAGCCATTACCTTTGACAAATACCCTATTTATTTCCAGTCCATCTCAACTATACCTGGTGCTTGACGTGACAAACCTAACAGCAGAAGAGATGGATTTCCACTACGCGCCGAGTAAACACATCCTGATCGAGAGCAAGGAGTCGTGTCGTGTGCCCGTGCCTTTAGACCGCTGCCCCTTCAATACTACGCCGAGCAAGCCTCTTGATGAAGGTAACTATGGTCTATTCCAAAAGTATCTGATTAAAGTGTAAACAAACACCATTCAGGTAAAATTCTTACGCAATCACTCACTAAGGGGAATTGGTAACACATTAACACACACACATCAATAATTGATGAATAAGGGGTCAGATGTAAAGGGATATTTTGGGCGGTGTTGAGGTTGCCCCGCTTCTGCAGCGCCTATGCACCTCGGGCATGTTTGCGGAAGCGCGCTTCGACTGTTTTCACGCTACCATGCGCAAGAGGTGCGCGTCCTTAGTGTGTAGGGTGCTGGCCAGCTCCAGTACTGTCCTGGTGATGATCGCTAAGCGATTTGACTGTCCCTTTAAACGACAATGCTGTAACAGACATTTAATAGTCTGGGCACTTGATTGATGTTTTTAATGACTTGTTTGTAAGTATTGTTTTTATATAAAATTTTAATTGAATATTGAATTCTGTGACCATTATAATTTGTATCAATCAACTCATTCGTTCATTTTAATTGCTTTGACAAAAAATCATCGTTATTATTTTATTATAATAAAGATTTATTTTTTTATAATGTTGAAATCATCTTTAGAGCACCTTTATAAAATAAATAGTTAATATAATAACTGACAACTATTTTCAATGTTTTAGTGTCTTTTGGAATCGTTTCCTCAAGCCTATTGTGATGATCCACAAGATCATTTAAAAGTAAAGGAGATGTCCGCTTTTTGTATGGACGTTGGTTTTTTATTCCAAGAAAAATCTAACCAGCATCAAACTCGGTTCAAATAAATACGACAAAAATATGGAACTCAGAACTACTGAAATAATATTTTTAAACCCCTCCATTTAAGCGAAAAATCATAAAATAATAATTGATGTTATTTGTAGTTGGCAACCCTAATAAATACTCCGTCACTCTGTGACAATGTCATATTTGACAGATGATTTTTCAGCTGTCACTGGCGTTAGAGATGTGCCAACTCAGGATAAGACACGCCTTAAGGTTACTCGGATTGAACTTCATGTGACTCGAGTTGAGCTCGAGTTACGGAACTCTGGTAAATGGATGAAATTGAACGAATTATTGTTTTTTCACCTCTGTTTCGCGACGATTTTTTTTTCATAGATTCGCAAGGAAACGTATATTGAGACTATTTTAATTATTTAAAATACAATTTCAGTAGAATTTAAATATAAAATAAGGTTCAAATACATGCCAAACCAGAGACGTCAATCACGTACTCGCTTCTTCATTTACCGCGGCATCTCAATCTGAGCGCAACTCGAATAATCGAGTTAGCCATACATAGCTGGCGTCACCAGCTCAAAGTGTTATCGATTCTTGCCGAAAAATATCCTTAGAAGATTAGATGTAAATATGTTTAGTCCATTCTAAGAAAATCAAGAAAGATACCTTAATAAACGATTTCTCATCAGTAAAATCAGGGATTTTTTTAGTTCAGGGAATTCGTTAATAACAAATTACCATATAAAGAGTATTCGGTATAAAACAAGACAATGATTTTACATTAAAAAGTTTAGAAAATAAATAATATATCTTATAGTCTCAATAGAAAATACAATTAATGTTGATTTTCTATGCTAAAAATTGATTTAAAAAATCGATTGTTTTCGCCCGATAAAACGATTCATTGAGGTCAGATCGCCATCCCTACCGGCTCCATGCGTCATTCGTCCGACGTCATGCTCCTACATCAAAAATTGATTGACGTTGACGCTCACTGCCAGTAATGACAGTTCTCCTGTGACAATTTTGACAAGTTTACTTTTTTTTTAGGTGTGTTCATTTTATTATTCTAGATAATTAGAAGGTTTGTTCGTTTTAGATGTAAATTCTCACGAAAACAAAAAACGATTTTTCTCAAAATTGGAGGTCTTTAAAAATGGGTGTCAATTTTCTGCTCACCGATTATATTTTTCTGCTCACAGAAATAACAATACTATGCTAACCATTAGCATAGTATTGTTATTTCTGTGAGCAGAAAAATATAATCGGTGAGCAGAAATAGCTAATTGGTCAGCAACTCATGGTCAGCAAACATTTCAAAATCAATCAGCAATTTATGTCATTCTGGATGGCTGTAATTATTTTTGTACAGCATAAGGTGGTCGATAATAATAACGACAAACGCACATATAAACTTTTATTAGTGGAGAACGTGCTGATATTAGAACAAAAATGAGTGACTACGAAAAGAAAGAACTTCACTCGCTCTTGCATCCAATGTCGACGGAGCCCCGCTTCGCGGGGCTCCTATTTCTGTGAAAAGGGTTTAAAGTAACCTAACAAAACCGAACCTCGGGGTGGGAACATCATATGAACATTCATCGAGATATAAGTACTAACGTACTAGAGAAGACACCGTAAATTCCTACTTTGTCTCGTTCAACTGCGGTGATCGTGCCGCACCTCACTCAGTCGCTCTCTTGCTCTTTCGCGCCTAGTACTTCCGACAATAATAAATTAATTCATAGAAAAAATCGACGAAAAATGCCTTGGTGTGTGTTGAGATATTGTACTAATAATTCAAGGAACACGGCAAAGTGCAAAGGAATTAAGTTTCATCGGTAAGTAAACTAATTTCCTTGTTTTACAAATTAAATAATTACCACGCGCCATATTGTATTGTTTGTCATAGACTAATCAAACAGAGTGCAATGTAGGTAGATTAGACTGACATTACGGTGAAAATATCGTATGTTGTGTTTTTAATGTTGATATTAATATTTAGTTTTTTAAACTATCGCACTTTAAACAGATAATGTGAGTATCAATATAATTTTTTTTAGCTATTCGTTTAAAACATGAAGCAAAAACAGATCAAAGCGTTGATTATTCCACGAAAAGGCAAAAGATGACTAAACTCATATTATTTAAGGGTAACTAAATAAAATACTTATATCAAAAAAATAAATTGTCTATTATTTATGAAATAAACCCTGTAGGCAAAATACCTACGTTGTCCATTCTGTAGTACTCCTGTCATAGTCTACAGCGTGGCGCTACAATGGTGACATTAATTTAACACACGTGTAGGGCTAGTGCCCTTTAATCATATTAATTTTAGTAGGTTAAAATAACTCGAAAATTGAAAAAAAAAATTTTTCAAACAAACTAAATGATAAAAATGTAACTAAAATTGGGATCACCCTTGCAAAAAATCATTCATGAAATTACTTACCTACGTTACGCTGGCTTACGTTAACTCGGAGCGGCAACGCGTCGCTTCACGCGCTGCCACTTTTCGCGCTTTAATATCGTATGGACGGTACTGTGATGAACTTGAAAATGCCTAGCGCTCTGGCGGAGGCTAGTTTTGGGTTGGTTTTGGAAATATTGTAGCACATTTTCAGTTAACTGGATTGGGTTTTGTCGTGTAGGTGGTCGATCAGGGCGTTGAGACCTAGGATCCACTGGCCGGTTTTCGCG
Source organism: Luperina testacea (assembly GCA_927399505.1). Classification (NCBI taxonomy): domain Eukaryota; kingdom Metazoa; phylum Arthropoda; class Insecta; order Lepidoptera; family Noctuidae; genus Luperina; species Luperina testacea. The sequence goes on from OV656774.1 coordinate 7,319,392, forward strand.
GATGCGCTGAAGAGCTCCTACAATAGTGCGAGGATTTGTAGGGCATTGTCTTGAACCGCCATATCTCTCGCGATATGTCCTTATGGCAAGAGCGGCATTTTCACGACATTCTCCGTAAATTAGGATTATGTCCGCATATTCAGCTGCTGTGTAGTTCGGATGTGTATTTGCCATCACGATCACAAGTTTACACAAGCACTAATAACACAAATAAAAGCGCCCGTATCGCAAGAGATGTCAACGTACCTACTAAATTAGAAAACGAAAACAAAACGTCTTTATCGCAGTACCATAATCTAATTACTCATTAGTTCATTACACAAAAATAAATAAATAAAACAATAGGTAAGCGTCTTTTTCGCGGAAACATTCACAAAATTAGTCGACGTAATTATGTGCACTACTGTGAAGAAGTGTGTCAAAGGCACGAGTTAGGCTAGCACTAGAAATGCAAAAAAAAGAATTGGATTTCGCTGCGACGCGACGGGGCGGGGGGGGGGGGTGGGGGGCACGCGTCGCCTGCGCCGCCCGCTCGCCGACAAAGGGATATCACGTTACTTTAAAGTATTGTTTATTTATTTTAATTTCATTGATACGATGTTATGATCCGTGACCCGGCAAATGACCGCTGCGCGACAGTTCTTTAAGTACAGGTTGCTCCAAAATGCTATTTTAGAAAACTTTAAATAAATCCGCAAATAATAACGTTTACTGGAAACATAATTTCTTCATGAAACGAAAATGTGAAAACGTATATGTGTGTTAAATTAATGTCACCATTGTACCGCCACGCTGTATAGGGAAGACATGTTGTTGCACTTTGTCGAAGAAAACGCGTAAGTGCCGTGATTTACATGGCGCTTAAGACCTTTTTGCCGAGAATAAATACACTTCTGCAGCAAATCTAGCGCTGTGGTAAATTAGTTACGGTTTAGACGAATTGTTATTATTTTAGCGCTGCAGCGAACTAAAGATTCAAATTACGAAGAATAGGACAATTCAGTTATTTGACGTAGCTTCTCTAGTACGTTAGTACTTATATCTCGATGTGAACATTATACATTTTGATCAACAGCGCAAATGTTGTTATCGCAAATAAATATTCGATGAAATGAAAATTATGTTACCTTTTCACGCCTAATCCACAAAATCTTGCCGCTCAAGTAGTTATTTTGCGGACTGAATGTTTATTATGCAGACTCATGTTATTGTTGGCTGCCTATGTATGATTTAATTTTTGACCATTATCAAAATTAGTTGCGGAACAAGAATTGCTGCCTGATTTTTTTTATTGCAAACAAAATCTTTGTATGCTGACCAAATTATTTAAATGCTGCTTTTGGGTGGCTCGCCAAATTTTATAATTGCTGACCCATTTAATTACATTTCTTTAAAAATGTATGATATAACTAGAACGATTAGTTTTAGGGATGTCTATCCAAATATATTTAACTTACTCTGGTTGGAATTATTAAATAATAAAAACCATTTCTGGACATGTCCTTTACTTTTTACTTATTGACGTTAAAATCCATTCTTCCTGAAAAAAAATTAATGTCACGCAGTCAGGTAAAAATATGACTATTAAAATTATGTTGAATCATAATAATATATAACTATGCTTATAATTATTTTCTCGTTCTACTCCACAGAGCTAGTGGAATCCAAGTCAACAAACACAGGCACTTCGACTAACAGTCTAGAACTGATGTGTTCGGAGCACATCACAAACAACATCTCTTTGCGCTGGCATCTGATGCAGTCGGACATCACGGGCCGTGCGTCTGTGAAGGGCATTACGTTGTCGCAATCCATGATGGATATCGTTAGGATGTCGCCTTTGAATTGGGGTAAGTGGTTATTTACTTTATTAACTAGGTCGTCAAAAAGTATCGATATATATTGTATCGATATTTTTTTAATGTATTGTTATGGTTTTCGAGTTATTAGAAGAAAAAAAAAGGATTTTGTAGTGTGGGTGCTGAATTTTTTTCCGAATCTAAACTTCAGCCTTTCAAAATATTTTCGAGCAATTGATGATAAAGTAACATTACTGCTCCGGATAATATTATCCTATGACAGCTAGGATACACCACTCGCTAAAGGGTCCTGCCGTACAAATGAGCCAACTTTTGTTGGAAGAATAACATGATTGTGTTCAATATCTTGAGAATTTTGTTTTCTAGTTTGAACAATGCTATTTATTGGTCAAAATTCGAAACCATACTAACCATCCCAATATTTCCCATCAGAAGTAAGCGTGAACAGCCAATGCATAAAACCGCAAGAAGAATACAACTGTTCGGCGGGCGAGTGCCTTTCCCTCGGCGTGGCAGTCTGGAACCACCTCAGTAGACCGCTGCACAAACTGTGCCTATCTGTGCAGTTCTATCAGGACTATAACAACGGAGTGCTGAGCTACAAGCTTGATAATAGGGTCGCTACTGCTGGAAATAACAAGTAAGTGAACTGTCTACATTATGTTATTGTATTGTTGCGCGATTTTGCGTACGAACAGTAATTCAGTTTATTTATAAACGTAGCTGTTAAGTCATGATTAGCAGTCGTCAAAAATATATGGTAAGTAAAAATATATGGAGTGATTAATTTTTGTTTTATCTTTCAGAGTGGTACTCTCAACTCTACCAGAATCAGCAAAGGCCTACCACGAGTGTACCGTCGTTTTCTTGACCCCTGGCGAATACAAGATTGACATTCAGTGCTCAACCACTGAACCTGTGCTGGACGAAGTTCCCCTCATCAAGGAGACTGAACACCCATCCATAATACAACCTTGTGCTGGAGAAGTCAGCCACATTTGGCGGTTTATACCACCTGTAGCTATAAGCGTTACTGATTAAGTTTAAACTAATTATAATTGGATTCAACTATTTACACCTCTGCCTAACATCGAGGAATACAAGTGAGGTTATATTTTAATTGGATTGGACGTAGGCAAGTCTTGCAGCCCATAGCTAAAGTTGAAATGGTCTGATGTCATCATTGACCTGTTAGTCTTCTTATGGCCTCTATGTAAAGCCCAATTTACATGATTCATGTTAAAGATGAAACCTGTAGCGAGCAATCAAATTGAAGCAAGATATTACTTGCATTGTCTAAACACTGTTGAGATGGTGCAACTTTTTTTTTTGCTTCAACATATGGTACAGCCCGATTCAGACTTTATCGCGGCTCGGAACAAGAGGCGAGTCGCCGCGCAGTATAAAATTTACCTGTCAGCGGGGGTGAGGCACTGCGGAGCGAGTAGCGAACTTCAAAGCCGCCATAAAGTTTTAATCCGGCTGTATGCTACAGAGGCAATTTAATTGCACCGTGTGGATGTTTTTTTATGTATTTAATAATTTACAATGGCGAAACTTTGTTTTTTTTTTTTATTCCAAATGGGTTTGCTCTTGACTCTAATCTAGGTCAGAGATGACACAGACAAAGTCTACGATGGAGCGAGCTTACCCAGAAGAAGCCTGCATAAAAACTGTTAAAACTGCTGATGTATTGCTAGTGGATGTATATTTCTTCAGTATTATCTATACTTACGCACCACTAAAACAATAAATTGCATTTAGGTATTTTTATCCATCGTGTGTTGTAACGATTACGCATAACTACGTGTTGTAGCCCGCGAAATTCAGTTTTTCTTACGTTTTTTGCAATTTTCAGGTCAGTGTCAAATTGTATCTTGATTAAAATATGATTCGCGACTATAACAGGTACGTATTTACAGAATTGTAATACTTACATCTTTCTAGATTTGTTGGAACACATCTTTTATGGAAAAGTGCTTCTGGACCAAATCTAACTCGAAAAAGATATATTAATGATTCTAATGACTATAATTCTGTAAATACATTATCTATTATATTCGCGAATCATAATAATTTTGATCAAGACACAACCTGACACTGACATGCAAATTGCAAAAAACTTAAGAAAATTTGAATTTCGCTCTCTACCACTGCGCATTCACCATAAGCATCCAAATCGTTTACTTACTTATTGAATATAATTTATTAATTTGTATTAAAAAAAACCTCATATATTGTCGAAAAGAAAATATAAAGTTTATATTATTTCAAATTGCTTTTTTATTAAGTGCTAGCAGAGCCCCGCGTTTTCACCCGCATAAGTGTCGATCCCGTGGGAATAACGGGATAAAAACTATCCATGTCCCCGGGATTCAATCTATTTCTCTGTCAAATTTTATCAAAATCCGTTCAGTGGTTTAGGCGGGAAAAGGTAACACAGATAGAATTACTTTCGAATTTATAATATTAGTATGGATTTGATTTTCTCTATACCTATCGAGTTGCTTTTTCGAAGCAATCAAGCTGGAAGATGATAAAGAGCGTGCGAAGCGATCTCGAATATTTTAGCAGGGCAAATACTACTTTTTCATAGGGCTGATTTCTCAATCGACCGATTATTTTTATTCGTAGAATAAAATTGACGAGTCTGATAGTTTTTGTTTATGGAAGGCATGTACGGACGCCAGCACATCAACCTACCACAATCTGTCAGATTTCTTTAATAGATTTTCAACTTTATCGCTAAAGCATAAGGTTCAAAGTTGATTGGGAAAATTTGACAGTTAGGTGTAGCTTGATGTGCTGGCGTCTTTACAATGCGTGCCACGTAAGAAGAAACTTGACACACCACGTGGTCTGACATGCGCAGAACACGATTTTAGGTATCTTTAGCGGTATGAGGTCTGAGTGCGGGACGGGACCGGACGTCATAGGGGCGGCGGAAAGAGCGGGGGAGGCGGGGTCAAGTCTCACAAGTCAAGGGTCAAGTGGCACAAGTCCATGCGTGGCACGCATTGTATTTGTACCAGATTACCAGAGTGCATTTTATCAAGGTAAAAATTACAAATGCGTTCAAAAATAAGATTATTTTCGAATTTCGAACGCATTTGTAACTTTTACGTTCCATACTTTTTCTCATCAAACTGCGTTCGTTCGTAAAAAGTATTAGTATGAAAATAATCGTTACGTATGGAACACAGAGTACTTTTATGGTATGGAATTAGTATGCACTACACTTACAGTATTTGGTTACGAATGAAAAATTTAATGTAATAAAACCAAATTAATATAGATAGCTATTACCTGTCAATCCTTAATGAAACGAAACGGAATTAAAAAAAATGACAGCTGCTTTCATAAGCATAAGCACGTTCCATCTCTAGTCTACTATCACAGAGTACATTAATATATATGTTTTCATTTTATCATTCTAAACGTAGACTGAGAATATTTCTCTGTCTACGATTCTAAACAACTTTTCTACTGCCTCGCATTTTCTCCTATAAAATCTGCGAAAGTAAATCATAACATGCTAAACATGTTATGTAGTGCTGCATTTAATTATTCGAATTTAAAATAAATCAAATCAAGTCAAGCATTGTTGATTTTGTTTGTGATTGTCAATGATTGATTGTGAATTGCACATTTCCAGATATTTTCAATAAACTCCAAACCACTCGCAAAATCCATTGCCTTTTCTAGTCCGTTTATTTAACGCTAGACCAATTCAACAACAATGTCTGGAGTTTCTGCTACTCACTGTCTTATTGAAAACTGCCGCACAACTGTACTAAACAAACCGCCGGGAGTTTCATTGCATCCGTAAGTTTAATTCTCTATCGTGTTTTTCGTGAAGTGCGTTACCAACTAGTAAAGTTTGCCAAGCAAACAAAGGCCAGGCATATTGCCTGCACTCAACACATAATATATCGTATTGTTCGTGCGAGACTCGCTAGGCGGCCCGCTGCTTATCCTGATTTTTTATCATTATTCAGTTGTACCCAATTATGTATCAATGTTAACTACTATTTTATATGTTTACAGATGTCCAGCAAGCAATGAAATGCGAAAACGATGGCTGAGATTGTTAAAAAATAAGTGCTCTATGCTTGATTGGTACAAAAGCCAAATCTGCTCGAAACATTTCGAGTCGAAATATTTTGATTCGCAAAGAAAACTGTCGATTAATGCCATACCAACAATATTTGCACCCCCTAGTTTCCCAAAAATTGCACCGAAACCGCCTGCAAAAGTAAGTTTTATTTAAATACTAGCTGAACTACTTCACACCGCCTCAGAATCAATAAGAACTAATGTATGAGAAAATGAATTATCTTCATTATTATTTTTTCTTGAATTTTTCCCATGTTTTAATAGTCATTCTGTTATTCGGGGCGGAGACAAAACCAACAAATAAAAGATCATAAAATTGGTCTAGTCGTTCTTGAGTTATAAATGGTCTCAAACTCAAAGCATTTATTTCAATTAAACCATTTACAGGCACTTTTGAATTGTCAAGAAGTCGGTCAGTCAGAAAAATGGTGTAACTAACCCGATTTTGTTTTATATCTATGTAGATTATATAGATTATTTGTATTTCCCTATTACATGGGGCTTGAATGGGTGTACTATATAGGTACACCTCTTAACATATTGGGGAATACAGGCATGATGTTATGTTATGAATTTCAGAGAAACTTATTATTCGGTCATTACAGCCGGTTGGTTAAACCTGGCTGGTTTTTGATGTTATTGTGTCTTATTTTTAAAGCTCTATTATAATGCTGTCAAATATTCACACATAAGTCACACCCATTACCAGTACACTTGGTTAAGAATCAACAAGGGTTGTTAATCACAAATAAACTAAGTAGATTTGTTAAAGAATTGCCAACAAATGATAAATAACATAAAAAATAAGTACAAACAATGATTAATATGATCAATTAGCACTAAAATAGAGCAGAAATGTAGATTTATTAAACAAAATACTTAATTATTATAATATTGCTATGTTTAGCCACAGAATAAATACTCGAAGCTTGACTCGGCACAATTGCCACCAAGCAAACCAACAACCCAACCCCACCCTTCAAACATGCAAGGCAATAAAAAGGAGTCTGCCAACAAAAAACCTGGGTTTGTCTCGCGTGTCCCTTGGACCTATGAGACAGAGCCTCGCTATGTAAGTGACAACATGTTCCATACTTATGACTGTGCAGTTTTTACCCATGGAATGTGTGAATTGTAGTAGTTACCATTATATGCCGCTCGTATATTTGTGCACCATACTTAAATATACGAGCAACATATTGTCGACGGCAGCCGTCGAAGCTTCGAAACGACGCGACGGTTGCAGTTGCGTCTGTCATCGACGAGTGTCGCTCGTGTATGCACACTTACCTGTATGTTTGACCATTAGTTAGCAAGTCCTGCCTATTCTTATTTAGCTTCCATGTGTGTCATTCAGTTCCCTACTTTAATTAGTTCTATGCCCTTTTATATGCATGGAGCAAGCATAATGTGTGTGTGCCTGTATCTTGACTGAAAAATGTTCAGTATATTTTGTTAGATCAAGCAGAGCTTTTTTATGTATTTGTTGTTTTATTTTTTATGTGAATACTATTATTACTATACCCGCCCAATGACCTGCTATCATTATAATTTTCTAGCCAATAACATTGAGATGAGCCTTAAACACAAGTTACTTTGTTCTCAGGGCATGGAGCCACCAAGATCTAAAGTAGACAGGTTGCTGAACAAGCTGACACAAGCCGAACTTACTGCCAATATAAAAGCCAGCATGAGTAAAATGAAGGAACCTGCTGACTTGGATGCATTTGTCACTGATGACCTCAGGTGCCGTTCCGATACACCAAAAGAGGCTGCCCTATGGCTCATGATTAAGAAACAAGAACATTTAAATAACAGACTTATGGAACTGGTAGTTCAAACCAAGAAGCATGTGGAAATCCTCAGTAATAATTCAGAGGAATCTTTGATTTCTAAGAGAGATAATGAACAAACTATTGAGTCTTTGAAGTATATAGTAAAATGTCTCCAAGAGAAACATGCCACACTTGAAGAACAGATTGAAATCTTGACTGCTGTTGAATCTAGATAGGTTAATAAAATAAGATTATCAGTTTTTCGTAGAGGACAGATTCCAGTAATAAGGAAATTAATGTATGCATATAAGGTTTTCAAGTGTTGAGTATAAATAAAATGGATGTTTAAATATATTCCATTTATTGAAGTAATAAATCTAGTTTCCTTAAAATTATGAATAAAATATATCCAATATTGTGCTTGAACACATACAGTCTTATTAGTTAAGAGGATCATGATTATTAAAATTGACAATAAATAAATACTTTGCTACTTTTATCTAACTCACTATTTACGTCTCATTTGTTTTTCCAATATTTCCCTTAATTTTAATTTCTTATTTGTTTTATCAGTCAATGCTCTGCCAAGAGGAACTATTTCCATTTGTTGTAAACGCCGCCTAAATCGCTGGTAGAATTCCAAAACGCCAGGATCAGCCCACACGTGGCGCGAGTCGAAGTCTAGGACCCTCAGTGTCTCTAGACTCTGTGCTCTGCTCAAGGCCACATATGCTTGGCCAGCCTCAAATATTTTTGATAAAGACATTTCAACACAGTCCAATGTCAAACCTTGAGATTTGTGTATAGAAAATGCCCAAGCCAGATTCAAAGGGACCTGTCTGCGACACAGCAAAGATCCATTCGAATTCTTAACATACCAGCGTTCAGACCTTGCAGTATACTCCTTTCTATTCTTAAACCTAACAACAGGAAAGCCTTCCTCAAATCTTACAACTACTCCTCTTGCCCCATTCACTAAGCCAGCATTAACATTAATATTTTTTAACAGCATCACTTGAGCTCCTACTTTCAGTAACAGTTTAGAAGGAGCAATAGTCTGCATATCAAGTTGTTTGGTGGCATTATCACTGTCTTGTGAGGAGAAAATTTTCTCTTCACCATCCAAGTCGCTTAGCTTTGATTCATTTATCATTTTTGAGTCATTTGTGTGAGAGCACAACCTTGTTGCTAGAATACCATCACTCTCAATCTTCTGCCGGGATGTGCCAGTAAGACGTTCACTGATTTCTTTGGTGACCCTACCAATTCTTATGCTGTTGAGAATAGAGATGAATTCTGAATCATTTTGCCTATGAACTTGCTTGAGTTCAAAACAGAGTTCAATGCATTTGTCCCAGCAAGGTGACTGGAAGCAGAACCTCTTCCCTGTCTTGCCTTTGTCCATAACTGGTGGTAATTGCAGGAAATCTCCACATAGTATAAGTTGTATTCCACCAAAGGGTTTGTCGTTTTTTCTCACATATCTTGCAACTGCTTCCAATTTCTGTAATGGATAAGGATCTAATATAAATTTACAATGGTTACAGTTCCTAAATAACAAACTGGTCAAGTGCGAGTTGGACTCCCACACGAAGGATTCTGTACGACAAGGCAAAAAAACGCCGAAATAAAAAACAGGTTTCTTGTATGTACCCCTTATAGATACCTATTACATAATGTAACCCTTTAATTTTTTACTTTGACTATTTTATTTTCATTGTTTGGTGTTATAACGGCAATAGAAATACACTGTAAATTTCAACTGTCTAACTATTAGGGTACGAGATACAGCCTGCTGACAGACAGACAGAAGGATGGACGGACAAAGACGATAGGGTGAAATAGGGTCCTGTTGGCACCGTTTGGGTATGAAACCCTCAAAATGATATTAATTGATAATTAAATGATAATTGATATTAGTTTGAAATGTTCTGTCCGAATGCACCATGTCACAGATAATATAATACTCTACATAACCATGTGCTTGTAGTTTCACTATATTATTAATAGGGTTACAGTAACATAGTAAAGCAGGATTGAACAACCAATAAACAGATATACCTCAAAGAAACCTCCATCTACCATAGATATTTCATCTATAATGAGGTGTTTACATTTCCTCCACTTCTGTGCCACTAATGGTACTTTCATGGCTCTTTCGCAAAGATGTTCTAAGGTTCCACTCCCATCTCCAATGCCAGCAAATGCATGAAGAGTTGTACCACCTGCATGAAAAGAGAATAAGTTATAGTCAACAATAATTAATGTAGATTAAAACCTTAAAGAAGAGTTTTATGTTTCTTATTGAAGAATACAGTCATAAGCACTATTAGGTATACACTTAGCAACTCAAAAGCAGTTATCTCGTGGAATAACAATCTTTGAGATAAGACTTATTTCATAATGGTATATATGCAATATATGAGCATTTTATTTATTTATTAGTAAGCATTGATGCCGGCAGTGGCCCAGTGGTAATGGCCCGACTTATGAGTTGTAGGCTGTGTCTCAGGCAGGCTCTTTACTTAGTGTAAATTATTTCATCACCACTGCTCTCAAAACTGAAGGAAAACATCTTGAGGAAACTGGCATGTCCTAGAACCAAAAATTCGAAGACATGTGACATCTACCAATCTGCACTGGGCCCGCGTGGTGGATTACAGCCCACTCCCTCTCGAAGAGAGGAGGCCTGTGTCCCAGCAGTGGGAACATTAACACGTTCCCTGTCCCAGAACAAAAATTAAAAAAATATTTGTACATCCATCGATCATACGTACATCCATTTTCTTATAAGTTGACAATAATTTTTTAAGGGTTTACATCTATACTAATATCAGTTAAAAAATTGTATATTTTTCAGACCAAAACTGAAAAATAAATTTATGACTCCACAAGGAGTCAAGGACGTGTGAACTAAAAATTGTGTGACTCCTTATGGAGTCATGGACGTACGAGTTTGGCACAAACGTGACTCTTTTGGAGTCATTGGACAGGGAATGTGTTAAAGGCTGATTAAATGGGTTCCATAATACTATGTTCATAAAAACATAAAATTACAATCAATACATTATGAGACAATTACTCTTAAAAGTTGCTCAGCTTAGTGTATACAAATAAGTGCTAACCATACAGATAGAGAAGACTTAGGAAGTATAATTTATATTTAAAACAATGAGGTCAACACTCGGCTAACTAGAACAGGGGGCCATATTTTTCCAGTATGTTTGAAGACAAAACAAAACATCATGCGAGTCAAACACTTACCAACATGGCAAGCAGCAACTCCAGTTGAGGCTGTAGGCACAGTGACATCGGGTGGCAAAGCTGCCACAATCCTCTTCAGTAAGAAACTCTTTCCAGTCCCAGCTGACCCAGTAAAGAATATGTTCTTCCCTCCAAGACAAGCCTCTAATATCCTCTGCTGTTCAGGGTTCAATGAACTAGTTTTGGTCAATGGTGATGGGGAATATAACTTCTTAGGTGCTGGACCACGCACGCTATCTTCCATTTTACGCTTCTTTGACGGAGGTGAAGGTGTTGTCAAAGTAGATTTAGGGATATTCTTCTTAGCGTTATTAAGATCAGCTACTGTGACTGGACTAATTTCTTCAAAGGCCTGAGCTTTGCCACTCAATAATTTAGACCTCATGGTTTGCTTTGACGGTGTAGTATTACTACTGATTTGATCTTTGTCTCCTGTCATTTTAACGAATATCGTTCTCAAAAACCCCACGAGATTCGTCGGTGGCGCATTCGATATGAACAAAGTGCAACCAGCATCTTGAAACTTTACGCTTGCTTTACCTTCCGCCATGAACTTTTTAAAAACATTTATGCCTTTCAATGCAAACCTAATAGCGGCGTGTTTCTCACTTGTAATCTCCATAAACATTTCACGAAATTCGTTTCGTATCAAGCGAAGTGAAGCTGTCTTGTAATTAACTTTCCTTGTTATAGATCCCTGTGTCATCCATTCTAGAGTCACCGCACAAGATAAAAACGAATCTCCGCTTTCCATTTTAACTTTCGGTTTACTTTTAATTCATGAAAATAATATTGATACAAAAGGCGCGTAACGTAAAAGCAAAGAGGTACCTAACGAACGTAAAAGAAAAGTTCATACACAAACTGACAGGCAGTGGTGACACTTTACAGGGTGACAGCGACACATCGACATTTTTATTTTTTAAAGGCTAAGGTCTGAGACCATGCTGCCTAGTCATCAGTTACTATTTTTTAGTCTAACATGACATTAGAATATGGGTGCACACATTCTAATGTATTAGGAGTATTTGGCAGCAAATGTATCGAATCAAGTTTCCCGGTAAACTTCGCTGAGGTAGCCAAAACTACAAAAAAATTCTCAGCTCCATTTTACCGGGATCGCGTCTGTTTCAATGATTCCACATATTGTCCAGTTGCGCAGACACTTGAGATACAAAACTACACCAATTTTACATCACAATATCCACTAGGAATCAATTTGCGAATAATTAAAACAGCCAACTAGACTTCACTCGAAGAAATCCCGCCAAAAAACTCCGACACATCGACACAACCATCAAGACTAGCTTTTCTTAAATCGGGATTCTAGTCTTTTGATTTTTACAAAAAAACCGGTTAATGCCGATTTTTCATAACCAAAAAAACCCGCATCATCATCCATCATTTTGAAATAATTATGTTTTATATTATACCAAATATTCCTATTTACCAAGTCAAATGGCTCGAAAAGTTATTTATTTCCTCTCAAATTAAGTTCTAGTTCTGACATTCCGATTGCTGACCACGCTGTTCTGGGTTGAGCGATGGTTTGTCAATAGTTTCTCTGGAGCAGTCCGGAGTTTGGAGTTATTCCCGGTTATTAGCGATAGATTCTCCTATTATCTACATGCTATTGTCTATTGCACGAGACTTAATGTGCGAAATGTGGAGTGCGCTTTACACCTCTTGTCGCGAAGGCGGTTTTTTCTCTTCTTCTAATTGTATTCTAGTTAGCTCTAGGTTTACAATGTGATTTGTTTTATAGTAATAATATAGGATTGTACTGCTTCGCTTTGATGTGAAGAGAAATCCCCGCCTCACGATACGCTAGAGACACTCACCGATACGGATCCCCCTCCGACTGGTAAGCGTCTCCCAATCCAGTCCCTTATCTTCGGTCCACTAGGGCACCGAAGTGTTATCACTATGCCGACCATCAATCCATCCAACTTCTCAGGTGCAACTAGGACATCTGAAGTTTAAGTACCCATGAATCTTAGGGTTAAGTATTACCTATCTGATTCCGTTGACAAAGCTATTTATAACAGTTATTCAATTGCAATATTCTAGGGTGAGATTTACCTCACATTCTTACCACCTTTTGGTGGTGTACTATAACGTGCTAATCCGGTAATAAGATTTTTTCCATGTCCGCAGAAGCACGCTATGCCCCTCTGTTTGTGACACCTATGTGCTAACCAGAAGCTAGGATTCTTTCCTCGTCCGCGGAAGCACGCATTCCTGTATTAGACTTCGGCCCCGTGCCTAGGTCTGGAATGTTTCCCCTTTGTATTACCGATGTATACATATCGTGATTGGTAATTTCCCATACGTCCGTCGACGTTATGCCCGTCGGCACATTCGTAAGGGCCGTGGGGGACCCAAAGGATTCATAAGAGAGGTTGGCCCATGGCCTTCTCATGAACCCCAAGAGCTTTTTAAGTCCGGACAAGTAGCTCGTGTGCGGTCGCTGTTATGCCCCCAGCCAATCGCCGGAGGCACGACCAACACTATTGAGTTTAGGTGTCTCAAACACTTCAAGTAAGTAAAGATACCTCTGTATAATTAATTACTAGAACAACAGATAAGTAATACTTAGCTTTCCAGGTTGCGCGTATCACGGGTAACAAGGATTTACTTATGATCTTCTTGCACTGAATTTACTTTACAATAAACTACATTAATTGATCAGACTGAATATGCTAGAACATTCGAATAGAGGCGACGTTTGGTAGCGCCAAGTTGTCAGTACCGATTTAGTGTTGCTATTACATTAGTTCTGCGCAATTATATTTACTTTTTATAGGTTTGGAACATCGCGATTTCATCTTTCGCGACACCTCTGCCATGCTATGCTATGGACGCAATACTATGCTATGCACGTTATGATATGCATGCCATGCTATGCACGCTGAGAAAAAGAAGTTGATTGAGAAAATTTGACAGTTTCGGGTAGCTTGATGTGCTGGCGTCTGTACATTGGGTTTTCTTGAATTCCATGAATTTTCCCTAGGCTTTATGGGGTGCTTAATTGTTGCAAATGGGTCACACTGTCATGTTCAGTAAGGAATACGTCAAATTAGAAATCATTCTGTATAATTTAAACATTAATATGTAGAACGGAGATAGAAGCGTCCAGAGTAGGTACAGTAAATAGAAACCCAAATAGTCTCGTGTGTAACACCTATGTCCCAGCAGTGGGAGTATCTGCATGCTAGCTATGCTATGCATGCTGTGCCATGCATCTACCTTATTAAAATAACTTCGTTCTTATAAAAATGAATACTAATCATCTGGGGAATTACCTATAATTTAAATTAATACTTAGTCAAATTTGAATTTACCGGGTAAAATCCCATCTTAGCCTTATAGTATTCTAACCAAGTAATACCTACCTAGTATTCATGTAATACCTACTAAACCAAGTCTAAACTTTTTAGGCAAAATTAGTGCGACAGTCGTTTTTTAAAACGTTACATAGATAGTACTAGATAGTACACTATATTAGTTAGGCCTACTGTTTTAATTTTAGTAGGTACCTACCCATACGTGAGATATTCCAGCGCAGTGGTAACTTGATCTTGACAAGACCATATGAATTCACTGGCTCGCTGTGCAGAAATCGGCTCATCCTGACATGACGCAACCGCGCAAGCAGACGCCCGTCGGCCCGACAAGAGAATTTCATTACACATGCTATATTTCAGAAGCCTACTGTGACATTAACCATTGCGCGATGCCAAGCGATATGAGGTCATCAGTCAATCTCTTTGTAGTTTCGCTGAATTACACTGCAGTCCAAGTTCCACAGTTTCTCGCTAATCGATCTTATATCGTTAGCAGTAAAATCCAAAATTCTGAGGCGACGCTTTGGCACTTGAACCAGTTTTTCGTTTTACTGAAAATATTGAGATGTTCTTGATCTTATGGCGTAGTTAAATAAATTAAGTATATGCAGTTATTATAACAGCTCTGCAAGTTACTCATGGTTTAAACGTGGCTAGTCATTAAGATTGTGTTCTGTGAATTTGTAGATACCCAAGTATGAGAAAGTAGGTAGGTACGGACGTATTAAAATAAAATGATGCGTCGATATTGCGGGGTACTAAACACTGAAACAGTGGCGATACTTTAATGAGAACGGAAGCCGACACTAAACGTATCAACGCCATTTGCTTTCAAAGTAAATACGATTATTTTCGCGATCATTTGAAAATATTTAATGCTGATAGAAATAAAGCCAATACGTACCGTCCCTAAAGATGACAAAATTTAAAATGGGAAATCTGTTTATTTCTCCGAAGCAATAGTCTGCTGATCTGCTCCCGGCACCCATAAACTTTTGCTTCGATTTTATGAGTCATAAGGTGACGGGTTTCTTTAATAGATCATAAAATGCCAATAAAAAAATAGCTTTATGGTCCATTTCTCATACACAATAATTAAAATGTTTCGGTCTAAATCTACACATGAAGTTCACGTCTGGCTGTCTGTCTCCAGACTGGGTGGGATTTATGGCATGATGGAACTTCCGAGACTTCTTTTCTTTTATTAGGGTTTTTTTTTTGTGGATGGGAAATCATCAAATGACTCCTCCCGCTCTGGGTGGAGCGGAAGGGAGTGTCAGACTCTCCCGTGTTCCTTCCTTAGCCCTTTATGTTCCGACTCCGAGCCAGCGGTAACCCTTTCGGACAATCCCGCTGACCTTCTTTTATTAGGGTTCCGTACCAAAATGGCAAAACGGAACGCTTATGGTGAGACTCAGTCTGTCTGTCTGTCACAGCTGGATATCTCAAGAACTACTAATGCTATGTACTTGTTTGGAATAGTTTTAGATGACGTTTGCCCAACTATTTTGCAAATAAGAAAGAAATAAAAATATACCTACATATTAAAAAAAAATATATATATATATATATTGGGACTGAAAGGGGGGGGTCTGGAAAATTCGAATATTCTCAAACATTTTTTCTTTTTTTTAGGCCCCATAGTTTTCGACTGTCGATGAAAAATGTAAAAAAAAAATACCGTTCCGTACCCTTATCTTCGGAGATACGGGAATGGTATTTTGCACCAAAAATAGAAATAGAAAAATCTGAAATTATTCTGTGATAGAAGTTTATGTAAAGATTACAGGAAAAATAAAACGAAGTCTCTAAATAGCACACTTTTTCAGAAATCATCAACAAAAGTTACATTACATCCACTATCGGTCAAGAGATGGCGCTGACATTATATAACTACAATATTCTACACCGCAGTGCAGTCTTAAATTCTCTGACGAATACAGACCTTGCCACTGAAAATTTAAAACATATGATGGTGCGGAACCGTCGGTGCGCGAGTCTGACTCTCTCTTGCCCGGATTTTTAGTAGGTGGGAAGTTAGACCCTAAAGTGTCTGTTATAGCATACGTTAGGTACATTCTGGGACTGGTAGGTATTAAACTATCCTCAAGGCTCAAACTCCTATAACGGCCGAACCTAATAACCTATTTTCAGTTAAAGACAGACTTCTTATATTGATGTTTGATGGTAGCCAGTATAACCATAACTACTACTTGCTAGTATAATATAATCATACAAATCGCTACTGATACCTATAGATTATTGGGACGTTAAAACCAGAGATAGAATAGGTTTTTCTGCCTTCAGCGTGCCAAAACTGGTGATAGATAGGTATTGAGTTCGGCCGTTAGTTTACCAAACACAGTTTACTTTATTTATTTATCACTACATCACTACATAGTATAAAACAAAGTCGCTTTCTCTGTCCCTATGTCCCTTTGTATGCTTAAATCTTTGAAACTACGCAACAGATTTTGATGCGGTTTTTTTTAATAGATAGAGTGATTCAAGAGGAAGGTTTATATGTATAATAACATCCATTAAATAGTGGAGAAGTACTGTTATTTTTGAGGTTTCTAATGTGATGTCGTAAATAATTACATTTTTTCCGCTTACATTGCAAACGCAGGCTGAACCCTACGAGTTTTATCAAAATAATGTACTAAGTATTGTACACATTGAAAAGGTCTACAGAAAAGTCCGTGATGGTATATGTCTATCTCTTATGGATAACCCACAATAACTTTTTTTTGTCATTTACTTTTTACGACAAATAATGGCTAATTTTCGAAGCGATTTTAACCAATACAGCTTTAATCCTTAACCAATTAAATACCTTGAATACATTGTTCATTTAATATAGATCTATATGGCCCTTTACACCGTATGATTTAAGTGAATATTTTCGAAGATATTAATGATTTAAAAATTGCGGGACGTAGCGTTTGCGGCGGTACCGGCCGGCCGCCCGGTACGTTCACAGTTTTTCTGTAGTGTATTTACTATTTAGTATCAGCATTGCACCCGTGCGAAGCCGGGGCGGGTCGCTAGTTTATATATACTTTATTGTAAGTACACCAGAAAATACATAACAAAAAATACGATTATGAATACAAAACATAGGTAAGGGCGGCCTTACTTAATTTAGGTAGGTATCTATCTACAAATTCTATAGACATTCAATACGAGTCTAAAATAAATGGAAATAAAACTCCATCGCAAACCACCATTTCACATCGACTATAAAACCGACATTAAATTTCATACACAGCTTTTAGTCCGTCCGTGGATGACAGCGTGACATGACAGGCACAAGGAATCGATACAGGAAACAAGCGTGCGCGCACATAACCCAGAATTAGCTATGTCCCCGTCGCATCTGCCGTCAGCCGACAAACGGTCATGTCGTAAACGGAACTGTATTGCTAAAATTGTTTTAGCTAAATGCATGTATTATTGTAACACCTTTCTACTTGAAGAGGTATGTAATAACGTTTTATGGAGAATTTCTAGCACAGATTTAGATATGATTTCGAAGTTCTAGGAGTTAGGTAGGCTGTTTTAATTTTCTTATAAGAATCTTGCCATTAGCATTATCGGCCTGTAATGTTCTCTGTCTCTCACTCTCTACAAACAAACTCTCTGTGAGAGGGAGTGGGTCAATGGGCTGAGGTCCATTACGCTGGCCCAGTGCGGGTTGGTAGATGTCACATGTCTTCGAATTTTTGGTTCTAAGATCGATCGATTGATTTTCGGTTTTTTCACGATTTTCCTCCACCGTTTCGAGAGCAGTGGTATTGAATAACTTACAAAATGCAAAGCACCTGTCTGGCTTCGAACCCACGACCTGTAACTCGTAAGTCGGGGCCGTTACCTCTGGGCTCTGGGTCACCTTGTTCTGAAAAAATCTTGCAAGAACCTTCCAATTTTTTCTAATTAGATAAAGATAAACGTAAGGTGGGTACCTAAAATGGGTTATAGGTATCCTAAGTTCCGTGACTTGAAATCAATTGGAAGTCGCTGTAACAAACTTGAACAAAGTTGGTACCTACCTTAGATGAATGATTGGTCTCGCTGCGTCGAGTGCAGCGAGACCAATCATTCATCTAAGGTACCTACCTACTCGTAGCAACATGGAATTCGGCTACTTTGGCGTTGCAAGCGTTACGCGGATTCGGCGGGATAATTGTGTAACACAATAGGTAACAGTAGCATTAATTTTCATTTTGACAGTCGAACAACATTCATTAAATTGCGTTATTTACGTAGTTAGCAGACATATTTTTCGAACGTAAGAAGAATAGAATAGAATACTAGCTCTTTATTATGTACACCGGCATATAAATTACAGACATAAATATAGAAACTGTACAAAGGGTGACACAATGGGCGGTCTTATCGCTAAGAGCGATCTTTTAAAGACAACCTTAGGATGGATTTAAAAAGGGGAAGGACAGACAAATACTGTAGGTAGTCCGTAGTGTACCATTTGCATAAGCAATGGATTATCAATATCCTTCAAAATTATTCAGATTGACATGGATAGTGTGTTACGCAGTTAAGGTGCGGTTTGATAAAATTCCAGATTATCGGGAAAGATTTAGGTAGATTCCCCAAACTTGTCTTAC
This sequence comes from Luperina testacea, assembly GCA_927399505.1. Lineage (NCBI taxonomy): Eukaryota > Metazoa > Arthropoda > Insecta > Lepidoptera > Noctuidae > Luperina > Luperina testacea. The sequence continues at coordinate 7,338,342 of OV656774.1, forward strand.
AATAATTAAGGTCCAAAAACTGGCAACCGAATATAACTAAGACCTAGAGCCAAAAAGCAACACAGCCACCTGTAGACGTATCCCCTTATCTGTCTACGTCTCAGCATTTTTTTACCTAACGGCCGAACGTCAAAGAACTCGCTTGCTTGACTACCATTTACTTCTACGGCAAAAGGGTTGAGGGCTAAAGACAATGCTAGATGTGTCTGAATATCAGTACCTAGGTAGCAAAGAGATTGTATAGTCATTGGTAGGTATTGCTAAACAACGCCATGTGGGTACAGCTTACAATGTAGGTAGGTAAATCAATAAACCTCTAGTAAAATTGGGTAGGTAACAAAACAAAGTATTTTTCAGTCAGTTACCTACACGGTATTTTCATTTCCAGTTTCATATTTTCAGGTGATGTCTGAGATTGATCTAGAGGGGCCCGTGGCTAAATAATAACAGCCGCACAGGTAGATAGATCAGGTTAAGCTACGCTTGCCGCGGTTGGTCTGTGGATGGGTGACCATCTTTACATACCGTGACCCGTCCGTGTCTCGGAAAGCACGTTAAGCCGTTGGTCCCGGCTGTCATTCGTGGATCTTTGACAGTCGTTTCGGGAAGCCAGAAGCCCGAAAGTCTTATCAAGGGGTATCGTATTACCCAATAGTTGGGTTGTGGAGGTCAGATAGGCAGCGCTCCATGTAAAATACTGGTATTCAGATGCATCCGGTTAGACTGGAAGCCGACCCCAACATAGTTGGGAAAAGGCTAGGCAGATGATGATGTCTAACATAGATCTATGTATGTTGGTTTGCATTCCCAGCATACCATCTTGACAGTTGTATCAGCCAAATACATTAGATGTATTATTTTAAAACAAAAACATCGAACTACCTACAACCATAACATTAATGCATACGCTAGACATATCTATTTACGCGGCGATAAATCATTTATATAATTGAAAAAATAAATTCTGGCTTCTTATGACACTCAGATCCACAACACATATAAATGTTTATTTATCATAGTAAAACAAAAACGCGATGTTTAGATTTGTTCATGTGTAATTAGTTGGCAGGGTTCCGAGTAGGTAGGAATGCCCGGGGTTGCGTTACAGGCATATGCTGAAACAAAACAATTCGTGTGAAAGCCGGACAATGCCGGGGTGACGCTATGGTGGCCACATGTTGCCGGGTTTACTTGGACAACGTACTTAAAATATCTTACGCATTTTCAAAATTTCTGAACAAAAGAGGAAATTTCAAACTTACTAAAAATTTCCAAGAACGTTAATTTCCCTAAAAAAAAAACACTTATTAAACAAGAGCGTGTCGGGCCACGCTCAGTGTAGGGTTCCGTGGTTTCCTGTCCGTCACAATAAGTGCTCCCACTTATGAGTTTAAAAGTAAAAAATGCTTGCATATACGATTATACTACAAACTTAGTCCAGAAATTATTTTGTACAACTTTTTGTCTTTTTTGTACAAAAACTGTTGTTTCCATCAAGTTCAAAATAATTTTCCTAGAAAGTCCTTATAAAGTTCTACTTTTCAGATTTTTTTCATATTTTCTAAACTTATGGTTCAAAAGTTAGAGGGGGGGGGACACATTGTTTTTTACTTTTGGAGCGATTATTTCCGAAATTATTGACATTATCAAAAAATTATTTTAGTAAACCCCTATTCATTTTTAAATACCTTTCCAACAATATATCACACGTTAGGGTTGAAATTAAAAAAAAAATCACTTCCCACTTTACATATAGGGGGGCTATCCTAATAAAACATTTTTTTCCAATTTTTATTTTACCACTTTGTCGGCGTGATTGATATACATATTGGTACCAAATTTTAGCTTTCTAGTGCTAACGGTCACAGAGATTAAGCGAGGACGGACAGACGGACAGACAGACATGGCGAAACTATAAGGGTTCCTAGTTGACTACGGAACCCTAAAAAAGCGAGTAGATTTACAGGTACTTCATGGCTTTAGAACTGCATCTATGAACCTACATTTCAGAATGTTTCAGCAAGTCCCTGAAAATCGGTAAAGCGACGCGACGCGGTGACTTTCTGATTAAACATCACTCGCAATCGCATTATCATTGCTTGCTATGCCATTTCCTCTAACAAAAGATTTTAAAACATTTTTTTTGTTTTAATATCTAATAATATGTATTCCCTTATTATTTGTTCGAATTGTCCTGAATGCGCATGAGTTTAGAGTCGTTACCGAGGGCGGCGGCGGCGCGAAGAGATCGCCACACATGGGACGCATCTGTGCGCTCGGCGGAGGTGTACCCTTCTAGCCGAAGCTATAGTGCGACTCATGTCGTACATTTATTCTAGAATATTTGGAACAATTATTTGAATAAACGATATAGATGATGACTATATACATATAGAAAGGTTTTTTTTTCAGGTTGGGAACTCATCAAATGAGGGGTCAGGGGTCCCGCTCTGGGTGGAGCAGAAGGGAGTGTCAGACTTTTACTGACTAAAACCCAACCGTGTTCCTTCTTAGCCCTTTATGTTCCGGGTCAGCGGTAACCCTTTCGGACAATCCCGCTAACCCGGCAGGCTTCGGCCCTGACGGGCCTCTTCGGTTGATGCTGACATCTCTTTGGGGCATGCGTGGAACACGTACGCGCCGTCCGGCACGGGCCTGGTCCTGTTCGGACGGTGAGCTACCCATTACTCTCCGCCCGCAGGCCCGCGCCTACGGTGGCCGGGAGTCGTCGCGCGATATAGAAAGGTTCAGATTAATAACGGATTAGCCGAGCTCAATAATGAACGTTTTCGAAACCGTTCTCATTACCTACCTACCTGAAAGTCCCAAACCGTCTCACCGTAGCAAAGAAACAATATTCATGAGTAAGTCAAGTTCCAACGACTTCCTAATACTTATCCATTTATCCGATGCAGGTGTGCAATGGCAATTAGAAGAAAAACAAACGAATTTGACGAATTTCGCACTAACAAACAATGGGATCGTTATCAGTGAGCAGGTAATTCCGTAACTAGACTATAGATTCGGCACACGTGTGACGTATTTTCTTCTAAGCGCAGCTGTGGAGGCCTCCGCAGATGTTTTATGGCGCTGAATATTTCCAAGACGCTTTATTATTTATTACAATATTGCCGTTTAGAGCCTAATCTTCGTTTTTATTATCCAGAGAAACAATGGTCATCACTGGGCAGTACTATTTTTGGCATACGGTCTGCAGATGGGGTAACTTTGCGTGGGAAAGAATTATTTTCACCGTCTTTGTTATAGTCCTAATTTGGTCGGCTAGGTACGTCCCTGGAAATAAAACGTTGTTTTTAAACACACCCAAGGTTTTACAATAATTAAGGAGAAATTGAAACGGCTGAAATCGCTTTCAATAAATCAATTTTGCTCAATAATATTCCTTCAGGCGAGCATCAATAGGGCTTCGAGGGATCTCATTTTATTGAGGAAATATTAATCAGGATTCAGGGTTTTGGAGAATATTAGTAGATAGGTCTGTTGAATCTGAGTGTTTGAAATAATGCAACGACCATAAAAAGGTTTTTTATATCAGTTGACCAGCTAGTAGATTTTTACCGGTTATATGAATTATCTTCATGCCTTCATGGTAGATAGGAACCTGTAGGCCTACCATGATATCGAAAATAAAACATTAAATTTTCGGGAAATACATATTTTCAGGGTTCCGTAATCAAAGGGAAAAATCGGAACCCTTATTCGAGTCGAGACCCTATATCTCGGGAAAGCATGGAATTGAAATTAAAACCATATAATATATGTACTTAGATCTACAGTCCCTTGAAGCTGTGAAAAAATCAAATTTCTAAGTTAACGTAAAAAAAGATACGGATTATGCCGCAAAAACGTATATTTCGACACTCTCAAGGGAATCAAAATTTATAGGGTAGATACTTAATTCCCGCACTTGACCGGTTTTTTTTCTATTATTCCCTATTATTGATCGAAGATTATTCCTTATTATGCCTATAGGTAGGTAGGTACTTAATGTTTGTCTTGTTTGTTGGAAATCGAGCACCATAGAATCATCCAAGGCATTTTTCAGACAACTTGCGCATAGTGCGCATGCGCACGCGGCTACAACGGAAGTACTTACTTACCTACCTACTGAAAGTCCAAGTTTTCCCACAAATGTTTAGATACCACTCAAGTACTACACGTTATCTAAAGCAGGTGTCACTTACGAACAAAAAAGTTCGAAAATAAGCCGCGGCGTCGTAAAACTCTTAACTAAATAAACTTGCGAACGCGTTAATCTGCTTTAAGTAGTTAGAACATCTGTAGCCGATGTAACTAGAGGATGACGTTTTATCATTAGACTGCATTAAGGGATGACAAGTAGGTAATGAAGGTAACGATTTGAAGATTACTTACCTACGTAGTAGGTACCTACCTACCTACCTATTTTTCCTAGAAAAGCTCTCTCATTGTTCTTAAATTCTTTTAATTTGACAATAAAGCTTAATCTCTTTGATCATCAATTAGGTAGGCATTTGCATTGCATATACATGCAAATCCGATTGTAAATAATTATTCGAAACATTTAATACCTAGTGCTTATTTCAGTCCATGATAATTATTTTAATGTAGTTTTAATTTTGGCGGAAAAATCCATTCATTTTACATATTATTTACTTTAGTTACTTATTCTCATGATTAATATCAGCTACATATTCGCCTTCATCGTTTCCACTTTCCCTATGACTGGAAAACCTCATAAAAGTTCATATATTTTCAGCATCCAAGGTTATATCTAAATATTCTCTATGTTCTATGCTCAGACCAAAGAAAAACCCTTTTTATTTGGTCCGAGGTTGTATGCCTACCAAATTTGTTCTTTTTTGCCATTTTCATTAATGTTCCGCCCCTTTACTATGTTTCCTCATCGCTTACTATCTATTTCGTGAGAAACGAGAGATAACGGTAAGAGTAGGTACTTCGGTTTATGAATGAAACTAAATTGCTTGTTAGGGAATCCCATGGGCCGACCGACACCAGATGCGCTGACTTGATTCATCTTGGAAAGCGAAACGGTGTTTTTGAAAACATTTTTAACAATATTCGGAACAAAAAAACGGTTTAGGGCCTGGATGCAATTAGAACGTGCACCTGTTTTATTGTTTTGCCGTGAAATAATTAGTCTTAAAACTATGGGTAAGTATAAGTACTTACTTGCAAAGCTTGGGAACGGACGTTGCTCGATGAAGTGCCAGTCCGCGCCGTAGCCTGAGCCTGTGGCTTCAAATTCCCGACTGATGACCTCCGAGTTTGTTTCGGTCTTTCTTCGCAGAGTAGGTAGTCAGGTAGGAAACGCCGATCTCATCAAAATTTAAACAATTGATCCAGCCTGTCCCATCTTGCTGTCCTCTCCCCAGCGACGCCCTAAGCCGAGGTTAGTACCTCACAGGGGGTGCTCTCAGCGTGCAGTTGCTTAGTCTATTAGATATTCGCCCCTGGTTTTGATTCAGGATAGTCCGGTTAAGAAGTTACCACCTCTCAAGTTCAACTACGAGATGCCATTTATTAAACAAAAAAAACCGGGCAAGAGCGAGTCAGACTCGCGCACCGAGGGTTCCGTGCCATCATGTTTTTAAATTTTCATCGGCGAGGCCTATATTCGTCAGAGAATTTTAACACTACACGCTGCGGTGTAGAATATTGCAGTTTTAGGTCAGCGCCATCTCTTGGCCGATAGTAGAACTTATGTAACTTTTGTGGATGATTTCTGAAATAGTGCGCTATTTAGAGACTTCGTTTTATTTTTCCTGTAATCTTTACATACACTTCTATCACATAGAATAATTTCAGATTTTTCTCTAAATTTGTGTAGAGAAAAATCGACACAAACGACATTTTTTTTACATTTTTCATCAAAGTCGAAAACCATGCGGGCTTAAAAAAAAAAGAAAAAGTGTTTGAGGATGTGCAAACTGCGCTCTTTCATATGATACCCCACATATATGCCCCAGTAGCCCCATAACTTCGAATTTTTCAGACCTCCTTTTAGTCCCTGTTGCAAAATAAATATTTATATTTTTATTTCTTTCTTATTTTGCAAAATAGTTGGGCAAACGTCATCTAAAACTATTCTAAATTTTGAGTTGATAGCGTCAATAGTTCTTGAGATATCCAGCTGTGACAGACGGACAGACAGACTGAGTCGCACCATAAGGGTCCTTTTTACCATTTTGGTACGGAACCCTAAAAACAAACAAAACTTGGGAACGGAAAAGTAACTGTCTGCGTTGCAGACATAATTAAGGTTACCTACTAAGTAGGTACTTATGTAATCTCAGTAATAGATAGATTCAATTAGATAAATACCTAACAATTAGATTAAACCAGATTCTAGACTAATGTCTATTATCATTTGTCAATTATCTATGGTTGTTCCCAAGCCAACTTTTAATGGGCTGACTTCCAGCGACGTATCACAGCAATTAGGTAGATACAATTTCCTAAAATATTTTTCATGGTATTTCCTTTGTCTTTAGCATTTTCAAATAATGTAAGTAATCAACTAATCACACAGATATTTACAAGCATTTTAATTTACAATTAGACACTATTTAGAAAATGGTCCGTGAAACGTTCGCATGACTACTTAGGTAGTTATAGGTACAATTCTTTACAGCCTATATTAATCTTCTGCGTAAAATGCATTTATCTTTGTAATAACTTGTTATATTTAGAGTTTGGATAATGAAGCTATTAATATTTTATCGGGTAGGTACGTCACCGGTGTGGTAACTATTCCCAAAATATATTAAAGCTCAGTCAGCGTCTCGCGTCTATTCCCGCCTTTTCGTCCTTTTAACGGTCGAAATTCAAAAATACTTCATCAATTGTAACATGGTTTTCAAGATGGCGACTGATTGGTTAGTTTAATAATCGGCGTTCAATTGATCTAAGTGATTTATGTTTTTTTCTGAACTGCGGATTTTCATTCATATCTGTTTTAACAATAATTAGTTAAAACAGTAGCGGGATAAAAATTCAAACGTTAGGAAATTAGCGAAATACCTGCAGTTACTACTAATCTCCACAAATCTGTAGGTACAGTACTCGTAACTATGGATCTGAATAAGGTCTAAAATATAAAAGTTTGTAAAAACCGGAAGCCATATTAATCCAGAAAACAGTAAGTTTTAAAAACAAGGAATAACGACAACATTAAATTCCATACTGATGATTGGCATTTCATTAAAGTATGGTCTACAAGCTCGAGATAATATTATAGCTTGATGATTCAGAAAACATCCGCTTACGGATGCGCAATTTTTCAGCACCCTACCTAATAAAGTTTTCAATACAGAACGATATTATTATTTCATGCTTTATAATGCTCAGAAGCCCTTTGTTTAGTTGCAAAATTTTGACTGAATTTAGTCTTTTTGACTTACTTCAATGATATTTTAGTAAAATATCATTGACTTACTTACAATTTTAAACAAACATCAAATAAGGAGGAATTCGTACCTAACTAACGGATTACCTACTTTAATAATTAATCCAAACTAGGTACCTAAGTACCTACCTACATAAAAATAAATTAATTTCATACTCAAACGTCCGATAGTTAAAAACTAAAGCTGAAAACTATTAGCGCAGCCGTTTAATTCGAATTGGGAAGACAATAATTTTAGACCACTCCTGAAGTTTAAATAGATCACTAATACTTGCGACTCGATCACTATAATTAGAAATGACGGTTATTTACAATGAATTGGCTTCTCAGTTAGACTGCTTATGATGGAATCGGGCTATATAAATTAATAATCTAAAATTACCTCGACCAGATATTAGTTATGAAGATCATTGGCATGAAATTCGATTTCTGTGTTAAATGCTTTTTACCTATTTTTGTTAATTTCTTAACAAACAACACTTTTACACGGCAAAAACAATGAGTTCGGTGTTTCCTATCCGACTACTCTGAGAAGAAAAACTAAAACAAATTCAGAGGTCTCCTTAAAAGTCCAGAAATAATCTTTGGTCAGGCTCAGGCCATATGGGGACCCAACAGATTATTGTTGAATCGCTGTATCATATCAGCCTTTGGCATTCCACTGCTGGACATAAGCCTCGCCAATCACACGCCATCGGCATTCAACTCTATGAAACTGCTGAAAACGTGAATAAACGATACACATTGGAAGGATTCATAAACAACCAATCATTGAACTCAGCCTATTGCTGACCTCCTTTATAAAAACGTACTCTGTGCGCTGTCCACTGATGGTAATGGACATATAAGCCTCTCCCAAGTTGAGGCTATTGAGGCACATGATTCTATAATAAAAAAAAACGTGATAATCTATCCCAAGTTTGATAAAGACCAACACAAAATGTCAGCCACACGGCACATCTAACACTGTGCAGGCTCCCTCACCATACCTATCTCAGTTAGTGAGATAAATAAATAAAATATTTATGATATACCGAAGGCATCGCCTGCCATGGCCGTGGGACCCGTCCTGGGAGGATTGCGTCACGGATATTTTTAGTAGCGGCGGGACGACGACGCGTCACAAAAAATCTTACAAGGAAGGGTGGCGCCATATATCAAGTTATAGATGGGATTAGTGCTGCAATATTTATAAAGCTGAGAGGATTTCTACGAGATGCCATTTCAGTATAAAAAAAAAAACGCGTGAAGGTTGCAGATTTCAAGTGGTTTGTGAAATTAGCGCGGCCCACACACACACATAAAATAAGCATAAAATATTCAGATTATTTTAAAGCCGACACCGTACATTGACTTGCCTTTAGTTTGACACTGGCCGACTGAAGCAGCCCTCACAGGATGCGAGATCACCGATGCGATCGGTTATGGCGACCGAACACCATACATACATATACCTATCTATGTATGCAGTAAATACAGTTTCGAGATGATGGACAAGATAAACGGAAAGCGATCAACACATCTTGCTATCGCCGTCTCGTTCTAACGCACGCTGGTCGCAGGAGGCGGCGCGCTGGGAGGCCCAATGGAGTCGCACCGCGGTGGAGATGGTTATTTTTTTGTATCTTGTCAATGAAGGGACGGGTAGGGGCGGGCCGGCGCGGGCGCAGGATTCACCGGCTCAGTCCGTAGCTGCAGTCTGGCTGCGCTTATCACACGCACATGTTTGACGTAGACGCGCGTTACGCTCCTTGAACGCATTATGAATTACGAAAGTTGTGAAGTGCTGATAAAGCGCGAGGAAGATCTCGAGTATCCGGAGGATGACGACCACTACTACGGATACGTGCCGGTAGAGGTCGAGAGGCACGCGGAGGCACCGGGGTTCGCGCCTTCCTCACCGACACACCTCATGGACCTCAGCAACGGCTCCGAGCGACCCACACAACAACATCCTTGGCCTTCAAACATTGTATTCGAAGGAGAAGACAGGGACTACCAACAAGCACCTTACGCATCCTTCGAACAACAATTTATCGATCAGCGACAAAGACAAATCCCTAGAAGCTACTATTTCGATGATTCTAATTCTCAAGATCGAGTCCGTAGCTTTTACGAATCATCTGAGATGCCGAAGATGGGAGACGTCGTTTACAGAGGAACGGACGAAAGGAGAGATGAGACCGAAGAACAAAGAAGATCTAGGTCGAAGAGATCAAAAGCGTCGCGAAAGAAGACGCAATCGTTTGAGGAGATGCAGATACAACGAGTGATGGCTAACGTGAGGGAGCGTCAGCGGACGCAGAGTTTGAACGAGGCTTTCGCAAGTTTGCGACAAATTATCCCTTCGTTGCCAAGCGACAAGTTATCAAAGATACAAACTCTGCAGCTGGCGACGCAGTACATAGAATTTTTATATCAAATACTGTCGAATAGTGATTCGGCGGGCAGCAGCGATTCTAACAGTGACGCGGGAAGTGAACACGGAAAATATCTCGCGCAGGACAAGTTAAGTTATGCCTTCTCCGTGTGGAGAATGGAAGGCGAGTGGACAAATGGACAAACGTGATAAAATGTGTTATAGTGACGTTATTGCATAGTGAAACTTAAAAGACGCTTATCTTATTCCATATTATTACGATTTATTATTGAGTTAAGTGATGAACAGATTAGATTATAAGAAATCGAATATGTGATAGTTAATTAAGTAGTTGTTAGAAACAAAAGATAAATTGTAGATAATTTATACGTCTAAAAACAAAGACAATTCTAGTATTAATGATTTATTTTGATTAATAAGATGTAGTGGCAACAAAACATACAGCTGTATACCAAAAATTTGAATAACAATGTGGCATTTCTATTATTTCATAAGACGTCATTACTGTTGATTAAACTTCCAATAAAAAAGTGTTTATATTAAAAATGTATATTGCATTTTCATTTTGTTTATTAAACGGAATATCATAGGACTAGGGCTTAATAGTTTCAAAGTTTGCTGTTTTTCAAGAAAAAATCCTTTTTTTATTTTTGTAAAAATACAAATACATGATGGTCAACTTTATGGTCTGTCCCAAGAGAATCTGAAGAAAATGTAAACAAATGGATCAGAAAAACCTGTGCAAGCCAATTTGCCACTTAAAAATTAGGTGCGTTGACTTGGTTTTTTGAATACTTAACCCGAAATTCTAAGTGTCTATTTAATCACTTTAAACCTCAATTTTTCGATTACATTTTAATAAAGTAATTCAAACTATAAATTTTTGAAAAAATTGGTGAGATAATTATAAAGTAATTTCAAATACAGCTAGTGTTACTAGTTCACTTTTAGTAATTGATTGCGTACGAATTCAACCTGAACGGGGTTTGTTTACACTTTCATTAGTTACTTTTGGAACAGACTATTCTTCTCATATTTATAAAATACAAGACAAAACGCAAAAAAAAACATTTTAAGTTTTAAACATATATATATATATACATATCGACGGCGAAGTGCCAATACCTCCTAACTGATTTTTTTTTTTGAGAAATTCCCCTTTCTTTCGTTTTGAATTTAAAGGCGTTATTCGCATGTTTTAGTGAAATCGCCTATGTGTACTTTTAGTTGCAACAACATTAAATTAAAATGTGGAAATATGTACCTCCCAACTCAAACAACGTGTCTATTTTTGAACGTTTTATTCCAGCATGTGTAAATTTTTGACTTTGTCAGTTAGGAGTTATTGGCACTTCGCCGTCGATATGTAGGTAATGTGCGCATTTCTGGAAGACGTCACATCTCATACCGTATTGTCACAATTAAGTATTTATTTACAAAGACATAAACACATTGTTACATAGAGACTTATTTACATGATAAAAGTGTTTATTTAGAAAACCGCGAAAGAGAAGACATTATTCTACATTGATCATTTTAATATCTTCTTAAGAATATACAAATGGCTCAAGAATATTTAAGTAGTAGGTAGGAGACATTCAAATTCAATTTTAGTGAAGGTAGACTTTTAAAAAATGGCGGATCTAATTTTTAAATTCTATTATTTTAATCAAATAGAACTTTCTACGTTCATTAGTTCTAACGGAAGCATAAAATCGTTGTTTCCATTGACTTTAATTCAGAAAGTGTGAAAAGACACGCGTTTTTGTGTAGATAGATACCGTAAACGCGCGTTATCTGAACACGGCCTTATGATTGTTAATAGGATAGACGCGTAGCTTTGAATATCACCGAATGCTTTTATTTATTTTACTTCATAAATTTAAGGCGAATTTCACCAATAAGTGGTCGTATACACGAGCGGCACTGGTAAAGGCTCCTTCAAACAGGCGCGACACAAAGGCACCGCAAGTTGCGCAACGAGCAGTGCTTTGTGTTGAGCGCGATTATATCGCGTGTCGCGCCTGTTTGTAAGAGCCTTAACGGTAGAGGCAACTTCAACCGACACGTCTACGGCTGACGTCGACAACGTTGTCGACGGCTACGGGAACTGCTCAGTTTACAGTCGACCGCACGCCATTGGGAACAAAACCAGTAGGTACAGTACCCGGCGATAAATATTGCACATCGACCTTTACCTTTTTTTGTATTTTATACAAAGAATAAAAATAATTATCAAAAGAAGCAAATCATAATTGTTTTAACAGCTCCTAATAGATACCGGACTGTTTGTATTTCGTGCGACAGAGATAACGCTCTACGAAGCCGAAATTAGCCGATTGTCTCTTTCCAAAGGTCGATGTGCAATATTTATCGCCGGGTACTGTATAAGCTGGATCCTTATTCTATTGAAACTCCGTACTATGCTAGACACTTCTTGGACTCGGTCTAGCATAGTACGGAGCTATGCTAGACCAGGTCCAAGTTATCACAGTTGTGCGGTCGCCTGTACCTACTACAATCAATTAGTTGAATGAAAATACTCGAAATTCTATGTGCTAACGTTACCTGATTATAGATTTTTTTTTATTAATTTGGCTATTTTGACTAAAGCCTCCTTAGTTACGTCGATAAACCCGAGACAGGGTCAAGCCTGCGACTTTAAACGTCCTAATATCTAATCGAACCACACTTCAAATATACACCTTATGACTACGAGTATCCCCTAAGTACACTACAATCACTACTTTGATATATTATTTCGTTATATTTTACTATCACCTGCACGTGTAGCATGACCACCATAGAAACGGGTTTGTCGACGGAAGAATGGACAAATTGTCGACAAATTACTAAAGTAAAGTGTAATTTTGTCTATCATATCTGTCATTTTATCTATTCTTCCGTCGACAAAATCCCGTTTCTATGCTGATCATGCTACGCGTGCTGAGGTGTTATTGTGGTGGCCAATATAGAAGGAAAATGTTCACCTACAGAATGTATAAAAAACACATCATATAGCGTCAAGCTACTACAATCTGTCAAATTTCTTTAATAGATTTTCAACTTTATCGCCAAAGCAAAAGGTTCAAAGTTGATTGGGAAAATTTTACAGTTTCGGGTAGCTTGATGTGCTGGCGTCTGTACATCAACCGAAGTAACATTGCACAATAATTATTGCTGGAAAACGACTTTTATTTTTGGTGTGAAAAGGACAATGGGTATTTATGTATGGGTGCCCGTACCAAAAAAAAATTACTGTAGCAATATGAACTATGTATATCTATATTTTCTGCCCTCAGGGAGTAGTTTAAATTAATCCTAAGTTGAATGGCCCCGCCATTCAAGTTTTAGTACAAGTGACTCTCAGCTTCGTTAAGTGTCTTTTTACACCCGTTATATCGATGGTTTTACGCCCGACTATAATGCGGCAAATATAGAGTTATAAATCAGATTAGAATACCCGACGCAAAATCGGATAAAAATATCCGACGGGCATTTCAGGAGAAAAATAAAACAAAAGATAGTTAAATGCACTGATTCCCCGACTTTTCGATTTATCTGGGTTGCGCTATTAACATCTAATAAAAACCCTGCGATCTTGACATAATACATTTTTAAAAACCCCAAATCTTCTTCATCATTCTTCCTTGGAATCATCAAATCCTTTTGTTCTGTTCGCATTAGTAATAGAAAAAAAAACGGCAGTTTGTATAAAAATCGCCGAATCACAATAGCACCTCGAATCTACAATATATTACACAAGTTTCCTTATTTACATCTTACTTATCTTTTAATTTAAGGAACTATTAGTTCGTTGGTAGAGATTCCCAGGTCTATCTGAAAAGAGGAATAGTTTCGGTCAATATTATATGGTAATGGGAAAAATATTTAAAGAATCCTACGTTTTTTCGGAAAAACCGAAATAGAATTTTTATAAGAACGAAATAGAATTATCCATCCTTTCAAAAAACTACAAAGTTGACATTGAATGCGTTTTAACTATGTATAATAAAAATATGACCCTCACTATTCTTTTTATTTTTGCAATAAAAGTTAAAATCGCGCTTCTGCTTTTAGGATTTTATCGCTAACCCAAATTTTCTACCACAAATAATTTTAAGCCATTCCACGACTTTCTAGTACCTACAATTAATTGAAAGTCACACTAAAGAATAGAATACTCTTTATTAAAGAAGTACTACGACTAAATTTATGCGCCTCAGCATTCTTTGTATTTCTGTAGAACGAATACGCTACCTACCGTCCGGCCGTCGTGCCTCTTTATCCGTCACTCGAAAGTCAAAACTTTTGTAAAAAATGCATATTCGGAAATAGACGAAATTTTCGAGGCGCAAAACTTAAATCGCAGTACAATGCGTGCCACGAAAGATGAGACTTGACACACCACGTGGTTTGACTTGCGCAGAACACGATTTTAGGTATCTTTAGCGGTATGAGGTCTGAGTGCGGGACGGGACCGGACGTCATAGAGGCAGCGGAAAGAGCGGGGGAGGCGGGGTCAAGTCTCATCTTTCGTGGCACGCATTGTACTGTCAAGTTGGTGGGTCGTTTTAATACCTACCTCATGTGTCAAATCTTTATTGAGTGCCGGCATTTCATCCGTATCCGGGTTGTGTTTTATCAACCAGTCTTCATCGCCAGGAACCTGTAAATATTATTATTAACATTTATAATTTGTCTGCGTCCTCTGCCTGTTGTAACTAGGTATTTCAGCAGTTTTAACAAGAGGTCCGTTGTTACTGGTTTGGTTAATTTAGTTGACACCCCCTAAGCGTATGATTTCACTGAGATTCAATACTCAGGTTTTCCAAACATTTAAATTGAAGTAGTGGCAGCAAGAATCGCTACTTCTTGGGTTTGCCTTTAGATTTGTTTTTCAAGGTAAATTCATGTATTACAGTTGAGGACTGTAAGCGCACCCGCAGTCCTACAACTCCAGTAATACAGAACCCTATGGGCTGTGGTGTGTAAACCTCGAGCTAGGTTTAAAGGACTCGCGTGCGTTTCTTCGTTCTCATCGTTCCTCATTGGTAAACATACCTTTCGTTATACACACTGCGCTTTTTCCCGCTCACTGTACGTTTGCTTGATATGGTCCTTAAGAGCGTTTACTCAGTACGGCATTTCATACAAACTTTCAAGCTCTTATTTTTCGAAATGAATGAACCGATTTTAATGAAACTTCATACGCATAAGCAGGATACAAAGGTCTAAAAAGTTAGTTAAGAACATTTTCGAAATGTCTTATTTAAAAAATGATAACTGCAAATCTCTGTTTCTATGGAAAATTTAAAATCGGTCTAATTTGGCTATAACACTATTTTTCGAAAATGTTCTTAACTAACTTTTTAGACCTTTGTATCCTGCTTATGCGTGTGAAGTTTCATTAAAATCGGTTCATTCGTTTCGAAAAATAAGGCTTTGAAAGTTTGTATGAAATGCCGTACGGCGTAAGCGCTCTTAAGGCGCTGGCTCCACGAGCGAGAGAATCGCGACGAGTCCGCCCTTATATCGTCGGATAATCTCCACGAACGAGCGATAATTCCGCCGCGTATCGTCGCGAGTCGTAACGGAATCGCGGCGTTTCCGCGGCGACTCGTAACGGTATCGCCGCGTTTCCTTGACGACGCGTTGCGAAAGAAAAAATTCAGTTACGTGCCAGACGAGAGCGAAATATTTTCAATGTCAAACATTGTACTATTGTTTAAAAAACTTCTCGAAACGTCCTTGCTTAACGAGAGGCAACGCTGAAATGACGCTGCGTTTGACAGCGCGCCCGCCGCGCGCTCGTCGCGAGCGCGCGGCGGGCCCGCTGCTAGTCGCGGCGGGCTAGCGACGATGTAATGACGTTACGCGCGCTCATTGCCACTCGTCGCATCGCGGCGATAATATCGCCGTGTGGAGACGGTTCCATAGAGAGTGTATAGAAATACGTGGCACGACGATAATATCGCCGCGATTCTCTCGCTCGTGGAGTCAGCGCCTAAGAGCCAATGCTCTCGCGTAGCTGGCGCCACATAGTGCACAAAACAACTTGGGGATGTTTCAAACTGATGACGATGATAGACTTACCGACTGCGCTTGTTCCTGTTCATTGTGAGCTTGCTTGATATGGTCCTTAAGAGCAAAGGCCCTCGCGTAGCTCGCGCCGCATAGTTCGCAAGAGAATTTCAGGTTGTTCTGACGCGCATGTGTTTCTGTGTGGACCCGAACCGCGTATAAGGATGCGAATGGCCTGGCAAGGGAGATCTCGTTAGTTAGGTGATGATTTTTTAAGTTATTTCATATAAAATTATAATGAAGCCGGATATTTTCAAGGAGATTCTAAATGTGTTACAGATTCTGGAAACAAGATTTATAATTCAACTTTTCTAACGATAAATATCGAAACTACTAAATGCTTACTTTCTAGGAGACTGTATTTTAGTTTCTTTTTCTTAATTTTTCATGTTTTTATGGCACAAACAAAACAGTATGAAAATATGATGTTTGTCGGACTTTTTTCGTAATGAACACAACATGTCCTAACGAAATAACCAACATCGTGAAATGTCCACAAAAAGTGAGAATATTTTTTTCCTTCAAATTTGACTTCCTGTTAATAGCTAAAGTGGGCTCGACCTCATTTCAGTTTTAACCATACTTAGTTATTTTCGCAAACAAACATAAATTTACGCCTTCTTCCTCTGGCAGTAGGCAGACACTACAGAACGCCACCTGCTAAGATCCTAAAGGTGTGTCCATCCATACTAATAAAATAATATAATATCTATCTATTATAAATTCGAAAGTAACTCTGTCTGTCTGTCAGTATGTTACCTTAAACCACTGAACGGATTTCAATAAAATTTTGCAGACAGATAGACTGCATCCCGAAGTAGGCCATAGGATAGTTTTTATCGACATACCTCGCGGGCGAAGCCGCGGGCGGAAGCTAGTACTATATAACAGAATATACATAGTTCTACCACATGTTTCATAGAGAAGTTAGCAATCCTACTAATATTATAAACGTGAAAGTTTGTGAAGATGTTTGGATGTTTGTTACTCAATCACGCGTAAACCGTGGAACAGATTTGTATGAAAATTGGCACATAGATAGACCATTTCCTGGATTAACACATAGGATACTTTTTGTCCCGATATTTCCACGGGATCAAAACTTACACGGGTGAAACCACGGAACGCTGCTAGTGTTAAATAATTTGGATGTGTATATATAACATAAGTTTATTATGTGTTATATTATAACATAATCTAGACGCACCTTTTCATACCTACTCCTTTTGCCTCGTTTACGTTCATACATTTGGTCATACACGCACGCCGGGTGCGAGTACTACGCACCCTACGCAGTCACCCCGAAAAAAAAAACCCTGATCCTTCTGAAGAACATAACCAATGGCAAACATATGATTTTGGTATGTATTTTTTTAATATCTTCTAAATAAAAACAAAAAAAAAGGTTTATTTATTTACTGACCTATGTAACGAGTCTTTTAAGCCTGTTACATGATAGCGGATTTTTTGCTTTAATTTGTAGGCAATATTGTGGTGTTGCCATGTAAAAATTCATTTTTGGTTGAATCGGAATCGTGTAGTGGTCACACAGATTTTTTCTTTTTGATGCTGTCGGTTGATTTTGACAGATCACTTTCCGACTCAAGCTTTGCATAGAATGGAGTAATTTCAGGGCTCCGAATTAAATCCTGAAGTATTAACTTCAGATGGACGGCATCTAGTCTCCATTATGTGGTAGCCGATTTGCCCTTGCCGGCATCCTGATCGGATAGCCCATATTTTTTATAAAGGATCTTTTAAACCTTATATATTTTGGATTAATTCATCTACTGATGACATCATTTTTTTAAAAGAAACGCCGCGAGGCGTTTCTTCTTTCTTCTTTCTTTTTCTTTTACAACTTAAAGTTTGAAAGCTAGCCCCTACCAGCATATTTCATGGACCGCCTTTGACGTCTCCGCGAAGATCAACATCACCAAGATGAGCGTGGTTTGCTCTTTCGGTTGTTAGTTTATTCGACGGAACGTGGTATGGTTTATAATACATAACTTATATTGACAAAAGTGCAATAATGACAGGACACAAATTAATATCAATTTAATCTTAGTTTTACACCTTAGAACCGTTAATTATAGAAAGGAATTTTCTTGTATATTTGAATCCAGCAGCCTACGGGCAATAAAATCGTTCAATAACTTTTATGTCGATTTTTATTGATACTCCCCGCTTGAAGATTAAAGGTTTCCAGTTCCCGCAGGTTAGTCTATCCTTGGCATAGTTTTGTGTACTCCTGGCGCCCGAATTATCACTTCTTATTGTTTATTTATTTGGAGTACCACACACATTTATAATTCACATTTTTTTTATTTTTTTATTATTACAATTGTCGCTCAGCGAACAGGGACTTGAAGTAGGTTTGTCTGGTACCTATATACTGTCATTATTGCACAATTAATTACTTAACTTATGAGTCTATTGTTTGCATTGGTTTGTTCTACATTGTTACTTTAATAACTTTGTAAGTATTTATTTTGATTTTTGACTCATAAGTAGTACTTAACTTAATTTTGTGAATCTTTGTAAACAATGTTTGGTGTTTACAATTGATGATTTTGTTTATTGACCTGTGTTTTATTAACATGTTTTTTCCTTAGCAAAACCAACATAAATGTATAGCATAGACTGCGTGTTGTTGTTCTCAACAGTAAAGTTATTTTGAAAACTTAAAGTTTAACTTTTTAAGTAAATAATTTAATCTAATTGTTAAGTACAATATTGTACATTTAATTTATCTAGATTTAAGCTGCTTGTAAGTGATTATTGCACTTTTAAAACGATAAAATTAACTTAGTAATTTTTCATTGGAATACCACATTGACTTCTATACTTAACCTCAAACTTGAGAATTTATTTTCAAACTTTTAACTTTTTGAAATTTAGTTTTTGTTTTTCGTTTGCTATTCGCCTTGCTGTTTGTTAATCATGGACAAGGGAGTTCAGTTTCCGCCGCTTCAGGATTCGGGTGATGTTGATACCTGTACTGCTGTTGATGCTGACGTTGCTGAGAAAGTTCATGAGATGGTTAATGCCCCAGATGTTAACAATCCCTTTGACTCAAGAATCGCTCACTCTTCTTCGGCTTTTACAGCACAAGCTTTGCCTTCATTTAATTCCTTGAATGCGCTTGTGAATGAAAACATTCGATATTATTCATAAAAAAGGTTCATTACATTTAGTTCCAGATGCTTTATCTCGCATAGAAGTCGCTGCTATAAACGCTCAGGATAATTTAGTCTTACCTGATGATGAAATTACTGACCCTTGGTATAGAAAAATATTTATCCAATGTCAGAAATCTCCTAGAAAGTATAAGAATTTTAGAGTTGAAAATAATACTTTGTATAAATTTTGTAGAAATAAATATAATCCTCACAGTCTTTTAGACTGGAAAATTGTTATACCTAAAGAGCATATTTTAGATACTATTAAATCAAATCACGATGATGTAAATTCTGGACACTTAGGAATACATAAAACTTTAAATAAATTAAAACAACATTATTTTTGGAAGGGAATGTTTAATGATGTTCATCAATACATTTTGTCTTGCGATACCTGTAAAGCTTATAAACATACTACATCTCCACCTTTTGGTATTATGATTAATCCTAAAAAGGTTGATCGTCCCATGCTTATGCTCTCAGTTGATATCATAGGAATTCTACCTAAAACTTATTCTGGTCATAGATACATACTTTCGGTCGTAGATGTTTTTACTAAATATTGCTGGTTTTTTCCAATGATCAATGCTACCACTAGAGTAATTTGTAAACATTTTGAAAAGGAAATATTTCTCAAATTTGGTTGTCCAAAAATAGTAGTTTGTGACAATGGAACTCAATTTACTTCAAAACATTTTGTAGATTTTTTGAAAGGTTTTAATATAACCAAAATATTTTATAATACTTTGTATACACCTCAAAATAATCCTGTTGAGAGATATAATAAAACGGTCGAAACCTGCATATCGTGTTTTGTTAAAGATGATCATAGAACTTGGTCAAGTTTTTTGCCCAATGTTCAATTAGCTTTAAATAATAGTGTAAACCTTGCTACTGAGTTTACTCCTAACTTTCTGATGTTTGGTAGGGAGCTTGTTCTTGATGCGTCATTACATCACTTTAGTAGTTCTGTTGATAACTTATCTCAACTAGAAATTTCAAATAGAAATGCTTATGCAGTTTCTCTTAATTCACTTAGTGATATTTTTGTTAAAGTTCAAGCTTATTTGTTAAAGGGGTATAAGCGAAATGCCGCTTATTATAATAAGGGTCGGAAAGTCATTTCTTTTGATGTGGGTGATATGGTGTGGAGAAGAAGTTTTGTTCAATCAAATGCACAAGCATATTTTTCAGCTAAACTTGCACCTAAGTTTGTAAAGTGTAAAATAACTGAAAAGGTTTCAGATAACGTTTATGTTTTGAAAGATTTAAATAAAGGTTCAGTGGGACGTTATCATGTTAAAGATATTATTAAATTTTAATTTGGTTTCCAAGTGTTTGTCTTGATTTTGATAATTTTGTTTGAAGGTCGCTTTTGACAGTGTGATGTACGAGAGGATGGATGATAGGTTATCGGCGATTTGAAAGATATGTATGTTAGGTAACTTCTTATAAATTTGTTGAATTTGAGACATTCTAAAAACAAAACTTAGGTCATTCTGGTTAATTTAATACAATTTTTGTTCACACCAAATGTTTCTCACATCGAAGGATCTTATTTTATGTTTTGTTTGTTTTTGTTGGATTGTCTAAGATCTTATTTTTCTTTTTTAAGGGTTCTACCTGTTTATATTTTATTAAGATCTTATACAACCCTACAGTTCAGGTAATTTCTACCTTGAGATTAAAAACTTAAATTCAATTTCAAGTTTTTGTAATCTTTTTTTTCATAGTTTAAAATCATTCTATTTCCTCTTCGTCATAAATAGTAATCGATTTTTAAATCTATTTTGTGCTGTTCGTTGACAGAATTGTTTCTCAATTTTACTAGAGTTTCATTCTTTTTAATGATCGGATTTGACTTTGTTAGTAACGCGTTCATCCTGGACTTTACTTTTTAGGGTCATTCTGTAACCTTTGTTACAAAATGCCTTATTATTTTTTGGATCTTGGTGTAGCTGACCTTGATTTCGACTCTTTTCCATTGTGCTCGGAAAGTCGGTGGTGTTGTGCCGGTCACAGTGTGGGATTTCGGCCCCGGCCATATATTTTTTCCTTTTTCCATTGTGTTGGACATTGTTGTTCCAATCACGATGTGGGATTTTGTTTTGACTTACGTCAATTTTTTTTTTGCGTTCGGAAGTTCGGTGGTGGTGTGCCGATCGCATTGTGAAGCTTTGGCTTTCGCTTTTTTGTTATTGAGATTTCTCATTGGAGATCTCAATGTTTTTGTCTGTCTGTGTTTGGGAGATTGGTAGTGTTGAGCCAGTCACAGCATTCACTTTCTTTTACAGCTATTGTGCTCGGGAATTCGGTGGTGATGGGCCGATCACAATACGCTTTCTTTTGTATTGTTTCAGGTTGTGCCTGTAACAGTATTTTAAATAAGGTCTTTCAGCTTTATTTAAAAACTTTTGTTCGGAGTTTCAAAATTTTTTGGATTGTTGAATACGGAGTTAGTCAGTGGCAATAGGGCCTAACTGCACTCATAGAGCTGGTTGAGTTGGAAGCGGTTGACATAGTAGTCAGTGGCGATAGTGCCTAACTGCACTCAAAGTTGTACTGTTCCAAGTGGTTTGAAATTTTTTGCCAGTGGCGATTGTGCCTAACTGCACTAAAAATTGTAGTTTGTTTTGGTAAAGTGTCCGAATTAGTTTGAAGTTTTTAGTCAGTGGCTATAGTGCCTAACTGCACTGTTTTGAAGTTTGGGAGCGCTGAGAGATTTCTCTCTTCGTTTCATTTAATGAGTTTTTATAACTTATAATTTTTTTTCTGTTTTTCACAGATTTAGTTTTTTTTATTTTTTTGTCATTTACATTTTTTACTTTTATTAAATTCTTGCGATTTTGTCGTTTGACATTTTCAGAATTCACTTACACTTTGAATCTTATATGATTTTTTTCTTTTTTTGAATTAGAAAGTTGTTAAGACTGTTTTATTTGGTTGAAGATTTCTTTCTAATAAAAGAAAGTTCCTTTCTTTTATTTTCGGGAGGGGATGTAATGTAACGAGTCTTTTAAGCCTGTTACATGATAGCGGATTTTTTGCTTTAATTTGTAGGCAATATTGTGGTGTTGCCATGTAAAAATTCATTTTTGGTTGAATCGGAATCGTGTAGTGGTCACACAGATTTTTTCTTTTTGATGCTGTCGGTTGATTTTGACAGATCACTTTCCGACTCAAGCTTTGCATAGAATGGAGTAATTTCAGGGCTCCGAATTAAATCCTGAAGTATTAACTTCAGATGGACGGCATCTAGTCTCCATTATGTGGTAGCCGATTTGCCCTTGCCGGCATCCTGATCGGATAGCCCATATTTTTTATAAAGGATCTTTTAAACCTTATATATTTTGGATTAATTCATCTACTGATGACATCATTTTTTTAAAAGAAACGCCGCGAGGCGTTTCTTCTTTCTTCTTTCTTTTTCTTTTACAACTTAAAGTTTGAAAGCTAGCCCCTACCAGCATATTTCATGGACCGCCTTTGACGTCTCCGCGAAGATCAACATCACCAAGATGAGCGTGGTTTGCTCTTTCGGTTGTTAGTTTATTCGACGGAACGTGGTATGGTTTATAATACATAACTTATATTGACAAAAGTGCAATAATGACAGGACACAAATTAATATCAATTTAATCTTAGTTTTACACCTTAGAACCGTTAATTATAGAAAGGAATTTTCTTGTATATTTGAATCCAGCAGCCTACGGGCAATAAAATCGTTCAATAACTTTTATGTCGATTTTTATTGATACTCCCCGCTTGAAGATTAAAGGTTTCCAGTTCCCGCAGGTTAGTCTATCCTTGGCATAGTTTTGTGTACTCCTGGCGCCCGAATTATCACTTCTTATTGTT
Source organism: Luperina testacea (assembly GCA_927399505.1). Taxonomy (NCBI): domain Eukaryota; kingdom Metazoa; phylum Arthropoda; class Insecta; order Lepidoptera; family Noctuidae; genus Luperina; species Luperina testacea. The sequence continues at coordinate 7,361,275 of OV656774.1, forward strand.
TATTTATTTGGAGTACCACACACATTTATAATTCACATTTTTTTTATTTTTTTATTATTACACCTATTACAATGTTGGCCGATATTTCCACGGGATCAAAACTTACACGGGTGAAACCACGGAACGCTGCTAGTGTTAAATAATTTGGATGTGTATATATAACATAAGTTTATTATGTGTTATATTATAACATAATCTAGACGCACCTTTTCATACCTACTCCTTTTGCCTCGTTTACGTTCATACATTTGGTCATACACGCACGCCGGGTGCGAGTACTACGCACCCTACGCAGTCACCCCGAAAAAAAAAAACCCTGATCCTTCTGAAGAACATAACCAATGGCAAACATATGATTTTGGTATGTATTTTTTTAATATCTTCTAAATAAAAAATAAAAAGGTTTATTTATTTACTGACCTATTACAATGTTGGCACGAAAACGGCTTGGTATGCGAGTTCTTGTGCCCGGCGAGTTGCACGGACGTCTTGAACGCTTTGGGACAGAACGGGCACTTATAGGCGCGTACCTCCGAGTGCGTCAGCAGATGGTGGTTGTACACGCTGTGTGCTTTGAACCTGGGCCAAGGAAGTGCAGCGTAAGATGTGGTTAGAGTATACAGAATCAAATTAATTGCAAAAATCCACAGACGTGATGGGTACAGACACCAGCACATCAACCTACTACAATCTGTCAAATTTCCTTAATAGATTTTCAACGTTATCGCTAAAGCATAAGGTTCAAAGTTGATTGGGAAAATTTGACAGTTTCGGGTAGCTTGATGTGCTGGCGTCTGTACATTGAGTTAATTGGTACATAGTACCTCAACGGCAACGATACGACACGAACGAACGGTAACGATATTTAATTAAGATAAAAAAATAACCCTTAATCTCGAACACAGTCTCTGTCATTTTCTTTTTTCAGCAACTAATTAGTAAAGAAAATATGACCCTCTAAAAATTACAAAAAATGCCCTATTTTTACCGCCGTAATTAGAGAACTACCAGACAAATTAGAAAAGTTTTTAACATAAAAAAAAGAATGTCAGGAACCTAAACATACTCTTTCTTAAAATGTTAATGTAAAAAGTAATTGAATCGGCTCAGTTTTCGAGGAGAAAAAAGGGGAATACGAAACGACGATCTTGCCAAAATTTTTGTGATAATTTCAGTCTGAGCTGCAGCTGTCCCTATCACACACTACGGGGGCAGACTTAGGTAAGGCGACGGTAATAGTTTCTTCAAATACCTATTTTTTAAATTTCTCGCAGGCCCCGTCCCCTCTTAAGGGGGAAGCGCTAAGGTAGCCCGCGAAAATAAAATTTTCTTACGTTTTTTGCAATGTGCTGGTCAGTATTAAGTTGTACGTCGATCAAAATTATGATTCGCGGCCATAACAAATATGTATTTACAGAATTATAATCATTAAAGTCATCAACACAACTCTCTAAGACCACGTAACTCCAAAGAATAATGATTTCATGAAACAGTTATTTGAAATTTTGCATATACCGTGTCAGGGGTACAGAAAGGAAATACGGTACTTTCATCCAGAAACAAAAATACTGTTCCCGAGGAAAAGAACAATAACTTTCGACGGTAAGTTTTAGGTGCACGCTAATTTGATCTTTGATAACAAGTAATTAAATATCCTTTTTAATGCAATAAAATATCAAAATAGTCTGCTGTACCGTAGCTTCAAAAGGTATTATATGTCCTGACTTGATAAAGGAAAGAATTTGAAAACTGACGAACATCCGCTGGTAGTGTAGGTTTTTATATTTTATTTATCCTTTTGATAGATTCTTATTTTGTATATGTGAGGAGTTTGTAGGCCTTGTAGACTTTAGACCTGTAGACCATTTTTTTATTTTATCAAGTACCTGGTACTTGTTAACAGGCCTACGCTGTCCTCCCATACCTACTGTAATTTGAAAACATTGTAAAAGCCAATTATTTTTAAAAAGAGTAACCGTGGAGTTTCTTGCCGGCTCTTCTCAATCTCAATAGGAAACAACCAATTGGAACCATGCACCTAGCTTCTAACGTTTCATAAGTGACCATTTAGGTTTATGTAAAATAAAATATTTTGGGTGTAGATCCTTGAAATTATGAGTTTAGTAAATTTTTTTTTCATCGTCTTTAGCTATCAGTACTTAACTACTTATCACATCTGTGGAGTTTTACTATTTGACTTTGACCAGGGTCAAAGTAAATTAGTTGTTTGACTCTATTTCTCTGTAGGCATTGCAAATTACATACACAAGTAAATTCCATGACAACAAATAATTAAGTGTTAGACAAGTATGCAAAATGCATATACGGGTGTACCCGAAACGTGTGGTCAAATTTAAGGGTGTGGTACATACCATCAAACGGAAAAATAATCAGCCATCCCATACATTTGGTTCAAGTAGGGACTTAAGTTTTGTATGGGGCAATTGATAATTTTTTCGCGATCCTACGATGTTGGTCCCATGGAGAAAGTTATTCAGTTTGATGGTCTGTACCACACCCTTAAATCTGACCACACCTTTCTGGTACACCCTGTATACAAGTTATTTTCTTAGACAGTCACACTAATACAGACATTCAGGGCAATAGTGAACCAACCAAAAGGGCAACATTGATTAAAAAAAATGTCATTCAATCTACGCAAGCTCTATAGCAATAGGGTTGTTTGCTGGAAGCTTCACCGCGAGAGGGCGCTGCGTGTTTGTCACTTGTTAGTGATTTTGAAAAGACATGAAAAGCGAGCAATCGGCGACAAGAAAAAATACGTAGCGCCATCTCGCGGCAAAGTTTTTAACAAGGAACTCCATTGGCAGCGAATGAAAGTAAAAAACACGTAGCGCTGTCTACGAGTAACTAAGACTACAGAGTTTCAGAGTGCTTACATAACTACAGATTTTCCAGTCCCGATTTGTCGGTACAGGTCACTGATAGGACAACCCGAGAGTGCCCAGTATGAAAAAGTATTGTCGGTACCGTCAAACAACCTCTTTCCTTATGTGCGAGCGCATACAGGCAACAAACAACAACAATACAGGCGAGCGCATATTTCACCGGTACCGATCGTTACCGATCCGTTCCAACTTGTCCGTACTGGGACCTGTATCTTCAAGTAAGCACCCAATTAACAATAAAAAAACTTTTTTCTTTATTTCTTTACTGACCTCTTGCCGCAGTGCGGGCAGGCGTACGGGCGCGCACCGGTGTGCGTGCGCATGTGCAGGGTGAGGCAGTACGAGACGCGGAACGACTTGCCACAGATTTCGCACGAATGGGGCTTCTCACCTACACATAAATAACATATTTATTTAAACACACTAGCAGGGGCTGAAATACGTACCATTGGCCTTAGTGTAATACCGGTAACAGGGTAGTACCTGTACTATTGGTACCGATACCAGACATAGGACCTGTACTATCGGTATTTTTAATCAGTATCGGTACTGTACCGATACCAAAATCGGTACAGCATTCTTTAATTCAATTGAAACTGTTGTTATTCTTTATCTATGCCTTACAATACAACTCAGTAATACGTTAACGTACGCCTACAGTTGTTAAGAACAAATAAACCAATGGACAGCATGAGTGCGCGTAGCAATATCTCTTCGTTTCTTGCCAATAGTTACTAATGTCCCGGGGAAAACTGGCATCCTGTGGAGGGACATAGGCAACTCTTTATCCCGGTAGCACTTTCTCGTAGGATAATTTCCGACATCCACGCATGCGAAACCGCGGGCAGAAGCTATAAGTCCTCGCTTATTATCCCTGTTATAAGTCCATACCTGTATGTATCCTTTCATGTTTCACTTTTTCGTGCGGCCTCGCAAATCTTCTGTTGCAATACAAACAGCTGTATGGTAGATTCTTATCTTGTTTGTTCATTGGCGCCTGTAAAAAGAGGCTTGAATTAGACATAATTATGTGCTTTACATTCCAATGGACTGAAGAACATTGAAGTGAGCTGTCAATAGTTTCAATCCATCAGCATCAGGTGGAAAATTTTCATTTTCACGGTGAAATTTTCGCAGAATAAGCGCGGTGGGCCGTGGTGTGACGTTTGCGTCATGCGATTTTTTACAAAGCAGGCGTAATGCTGCGTATTCAATTAAAACAATTCCTTTACATTGTTTCCCGCAACATGAAATGTGGTTAAAATGTTGCTCACTTTTGTTCACCAGCACAAAACGTGCGCCGTGAAATAATTACAAACTTCCATACCAACTTTCATCTTCTAATTTACCCCCTTTGGGCATGACTTTTCAAATATACTTCCTTAGTGCTGCGTTATATAGGGAATTCTTGCGCAGATTTTTTAAAGTTGATCTTGCCAGAAACACTGCAAAGTAAAATATTTCCCGCAACACAAAAACATGTTGCCGAAACATGTTGTTGAACAATGTTGCACAACTTTTGTTTCCGAATGAATATGAGCTACAAATAAAATAAACTTACCTTATCCACATTATGTACATTCGTATGCATTTCAAGATACTCTATAGATGTGAACTTCTTATTACAAATTCCGCAGTTCATTTTCTGCGAGGTTTTGTGTGAGTTCTGATGGATAGTTCTGTAGTCAATAGGGATCATTTTGTTGCAGAAACTACATAGGTATCTGTCTTCGTTCACTTCTGAACCATCTGTGTTTTCTACCGGAGGATCTATGGGACGTGATCTGTTGAATTAATAAAAATAATGTATAGTGCAAAATGTTGCATTCCAATTTATTAATACTTTATGATAATGCCATAATGCGCACTTGAATTGTATTATCGATAGGTATAAAAAGACCAGCCGTATTCAGTATTACGGGATAGCGTTGTGAACAGTTGCCATTATCTATATCTATTGTATTGTATATGAAATCGCTTTTTATGTATGACTGCGTGACCGCGTTGTTCTTCTAAACTAAACGGATATTGATGCGGTTTTCATTATCATTTAGATAATTTATTCCAGAAGGTTTATTTATGTATACAGAATGAATAGGTGCGTCAAATTAAAATATGTAATTAAATGTGTTATAAAGTAAATTTAACATACATGCGCGTAGGCGAGCGATTTGGCAACGTCGTCGCGCGCTTTTTCGTACAAACGGTCAAAATTAGGTAATTATCACTAGTTTAACGCGTTGCCAACTTGCTTCATGTTGTGAACTCTGCGATGAATGGATTGCTTATCGGGCGCGTGCTAAAATTGATACTTTAATTTTATTATTTGTTTTGACAATTAAAAAAAATTTTTTTTTTTTGCTGGTACTGCGCTAATTCTTATAATTATTAAAACTTAGTTTGCACTATCAAAGACAATAATTACACGATTTTGTTCAAGAATTTCGATTTAGGAAATGACAATTTATAATGATTATGTATCAGTTACTGGACCTCCTATCTATTTCGATTTGGCGCAAGTTTTCAATTTCATCCTGTATAATAAATGTCAGTATAAGTATGATAAATTGACATCAAAATAAAAATATATCATAACGAAATCTCGATGTTTTTCAAGTGGTAAAACCCGGCGAAGTAGGGGCGAGTCGCTATGATTAAATTTAACTGCCTGTTTTATGTACTTCATAGTAATAATGATAACAATGACGTAGATAGGTTACCTACCCAACATTAGATCTTCAAAATGATAAACTATTAGATGACACGTGGATGTAAGACGGCATGTCGTAATTATCGGGAATGAAAAAGAGACAAGACGAAGAAAACTTAGCTAATTAGTCAAGTTTCGATGTGCCACTTGCGGAGCTATTAGCTATTTTTTACTTATAATATCATTGTCTTGTAATTGAAAAGGTGTAAACAATTTATCAAAGATTTTATAAAGCCCATTTTTGCAAATAAATATGTAGATAATCCAAAAAGCGTTTTTATCGTTATGCATGTACTTACTTGACTGGATCGTGCATCCGTCTGTGTAGTTTCAAAGACTTGTTGGTTGGGAAAACAGTGCTGCATATAATACATTCGTATCTTACTGGCAAAGGGACGACAGACTCTTAAAAAAAAAGAAAAATTATCAGTCCATCGAATGCCCGTCTTTTTTTTTACGGCTTCAAAAAAAAAAGGACTTCCGAAATTAAAGTTTATGAAATATTTTTTTTTAATTTATTTTGGATTAATTTCTTTTTAATAATAATAATAATAATAATAATATTTATTTGCAAAAAACACGGTATTAAAAGATGTTACAATACAAGATGAGACCAAACATGTTTTGCTCAATATTAAAGCATGCAAAATTATAGTAAGTATCGACATTATAGTTTATGCTCGAGAAAATCTTTAACATTATAAAAACTATGTTCATTCAGCCAGTTATACAATTTAATTTTAAAAAGTCTGTAATTTTGATCTTTAAATGTATTTGGTAATTTATTGAATATACGCACACACATAGCTACACAATTTTTATTATATTTAACACACCGGGGTATCTCGTCTAGTACCAGCCTGAATTGATCACGCCGACTTCGTGAACATACATCCTCAGCTGTTTTGAATAGTTCTCTATATTTCTGTACAAACATACATACTTCATACATATATATTGAAGGCAGTGGTAGCAAACCAAGCTTTTTAAATATCGGTTTGCATGATTCATCTGACGGAATCCCGTATATGGCTCGTATACATTTCTTTTGTGCGATAAATGCTCTATTAAAGTCGGTACTATTTCCCCATACCATTATTCCATACCGCAACGAGGATTCCACATACGCTCGATATGACATTATCGCCGTTTTTATATTCGTTATGTTCTTAATCTTTCTAAGGGCATAAACAAATTTATTCGCTTTGCTACATACATGCTCAACCTGTGCTTTCCAGTCTAAGTGTTCATCTATTATTACACCTAAAAACTTTGTTTTTGTCACCTGGTTAATTTTTGATATGTCCATCTTAAAATTGAATTTATTATTGTGAGATTTGTTAAATTGTACATACACAGATTTGTCAAGATTAATACATAAATTATTGTCATTTAACCAATTAATTAAGTCAGCAATTGTTTTATTTATGTCAATTTCATGGTCAGTAATAGATTTATATTTTTTGTCAGAAGTTACAATTATAGAAATGTCATCAGCATAAAGAAAGCATTTGTACTTAGTCACATTAACAATGTCATTAATGTAGAGGAGAAATAAGATAGGCCCCAATATGCTACCTTGGGGCACGCCACGTTTTATATATTTATACTCAGACTTATACAGTGACATATCTCCATTCCCATCGACTTTGGTGACAGAAACACACTGTTTTCTGTCAGTTAGGTATGAAGATATCCATTGATGTGGCACTCCCCTAATTCCGAGAGCTTCTAATTTTTGTAATAGGTTAAAGTGTGAAACCAAATCAAACGCCTTTGATAAGTCAAAAAATAATCCTGTTACCAGCTGGTTATTATTTATTCCATTTAGTATAGTTTTCAAAAGTGAAAAAATGGCTAATGTAGTCGATTTACGTTTTTGAAAGCCGAATTGTTCTTTCCTTATGATATTAAATTTGTCGCAGTATTTAATTAGTCTGTGGTACATACATTTCTCGTATATTTTTGACAAGATGGGTATTAGCGTTATAGGACGATAATTGTTCACATCATATCTTTCACCCTTTTTGAACAATGGTTTGACAATAGACAATTTCAAAGCGTTTGGGAATACTCCCTGTGAAAAAGATAAGTTAATCAGATATGTCAACACTCCACTCACTTCATTGGCACATGCTTTAATGATTTTGGTGTTTAATTCATCGTAGCCTTCAGAGTTAGTATTGTTTAATGATAGTATATGTTGCCTTACCTCACTCTCAGAAATAGGAGTGAGGAACATCGAGTTAGCGGCGATGTTTTCATTGCGATGAACATGTATACTATTTTGTACTGGAAAATTGTTTATGTAGTGATTGTTAAAAGCTGCGGCTATTTCTGCAGGTTTTGTGAGTATAGCGTTGTCAATCCGTATGCGTTCAATATTGTCCCCAGAGTTCATACTGTCTATTTCATTCTTTATAACGGACCACGTGGCTTTACATTTGTTTTTATTGTTATTTATAAACTTAATGTTAGCATTCCGTTTAGCATTATGTATACATTTTTGTAATAAATTGGAATATGTTGTGTATTTAACCTTGTTAGTACTATTTTTATTCTTATAGTATTGATATCTTAAGAATCGTTTAGTTTTAGAACACACTCTAAGACCCTTAGTCATCCACGTTCGTTTGCTATTATTGGTTGTATTTATCCTAACCCTTACTTTTGGAAAACAGAGCTTATGAAACAGGCACATTAGTTCATGAAAACGGTTGAATGCCGTATTTGCATCGTTTTGATTTCGATTTAATTTTTTTTAAATTACATTTTGATTGGACGGTTTGGAATCGGACGTCAGTTTCGATATTGGCCACGCGTCAGGAGATACTTGTACTCGTACATACATTCAATCAAAATACGACATTATTTATTTACATACCTGTTTTCACTTTATGTGCTTTCATGTGTGCACACAGAGATTTCGAGTTTTCATACGCCACAGGACAGTAAAGACACGGGTATTTTACTAAAAAGACAAAAATAATTAATTACAATACGAGTCAATCTCGGAACAACAACAGCATAGAGGCATATTATGGAATAGTACAGTATTTTTATCTCACGAAGCGACGCGCGCTTTATTTGTGGTAATCAAGTGTACACGCTGTGAATGTGTGCATGAAGATGAGTAGCACACATACAAACACAGGCACACACACACACTTCCGACTTCGCCCGTGCCCGTCGTTCCGAGAGCTCCTGCGCTGACATAGAAATTCACAGCATGTTTGTACACTTGGTTACCACAAGTAAAGCGCGCGTCGCTTCGTGAGATAAAAATAATGTAGTAGTCTTCGTGATTCGAGTTTTTTTTAGTTAGTCTGTTAGTAGATAATTTCTCTGTAATATCACGACCAATTAGGCTGTTATTCAATCTAAAAGTTCTAAAACTATTTCATGGAGGTCCAATTCAGTCATCGGCTACAGCTAAGGCAAAGAGAAATACTATTAACTATTAGTACTTACATACTTTACATGGATGTATTTTGAACTCATCCAAATTGGAGACAGATATGTCACAGGCTAAGCATTGGTACATTTTGATTGCAAACCCGTTGTCCCTTGGCACCTCTTTGACGATTACCTTGTGAAATGGACCGCTTTTATCTACACAGGAAAAAAAAGTTTATCATCTTATTTTAAAATGTGTTCCTCTATTTTTTTTTTATTGATAAATGGGCCCGCTCTTGACCCCGATCACGCCTGATGGAAAGCGATGGATGAGGTCTATGATGGAACTGGCGTGCCCAGAAGATGGACATGTCTTTGCCCCCTCTCTTTTTAGGGTTCCGTAGCAAAATGGTAAAACGGAACCCTTATGGTGAGACTCAGTCAAAATTTGAACGTTGGGTGACGTTGAAATTTCACGGCAACGTTTAAAAAAAAATTACACAGGTCCATAGATTTTGACCGCGTAGGTATTGCACTTATCTATGAACCGGAAGATTTTTTGTTTTTATCCGTCGAAAATTTCTACGACTAAAAGGCTAGACCTTTTAGTCGTAGAAATTTTCGACTATCCTATACTGATTTCATGGTTACCGTTTACGCGACGATGTTCCTGACATTCTGTATAGTTTATTTATGCCTGGCGAATTGCGTGATTTTCGCACACAGCGTCTACCCATTGACAGTTTACCAGACCTCCGAACTAGTAAATTATTTTAAACGGTAAAGAAGGTTTAACTGTGGGTTGTAAAAACATACGTATAAATAAGGTTTTAGATTTTTACGGTAATATCATCATAGTCATTATAATGTCCTTATCCTTTTCTTTTACGGTTGAGTTAATAGTAATCGGTTTGAGTTGAATAATGATTGCCAAATTGTTACCTAAAATTATAATCTACTTACCTAAAACCTGTTCTCTCTCTGCTGCATAAACGATAAAAAATATTTATATGTCTATTATTCAAGAAAAAAATAATAAAGGAATCGTTCATAATAATGTGACTTACGTATTTTCAATTGGTTGATACATTATTTATTACCGGATCGAATTTACAAACTATTCCATTCATAAAGTACTCACCTACAACGGGCCTAGTGTCTGCATTAAGAATAAAAAATATGTATCATCTTTACACAAGTTATAAAGACATTTTTCATATTAATTTGACACAAAATTAACAATAGTCTACAAAATAACAGTTTACCAAACATTGCGACTACATATTCTAATTATCCCGGCAACTTTCCAAATTTTTCTTTTTCTTAAGTATCCGTTGGTGGCACTGCTATTAAGCTTCCTATACTAGATCGACGTTTATATATTTACTGTAGATGTTCATACTGTTTCCGTATTAAACAATCTGTCAGCAATTTACTGTCATAAATTTTTTTGTTTTAAGAAACTATTGGTACCTAAGATACAGGCTTGCCTAGTTTGTGGCCAATTTTTCCTCTTGTAATATTTTTAGCAATATAGTTTTTATTATTTATTTATAGCATAATAGGATGTACCTTTACCTTTTGCGTCAGCCTGGATGGTATCTTTGATGACACTGTCGCAGAGTTTGTCTACTTGCAGAAAACGTTTCGTGACGACGCGCAGACCTTTTCCCTCCGCTTTAATTGGTTCTGGTGTTTGCTCTGAAAAAACAAAAATAGATAATAATGAAGATTATTATTGTGGTTAAACTGATTAAACTAGGAGTAGACCCCAACCCAGTTGGGTGAGTTTAAGAGAGGGGTGTATTCGAATCCCCCCCGGTGGATTCCCGCATTGTCGAGGCGGGGGGGCTCAGTAGCCGTGGCTTGGACACCCACGGTGAAGCGAAGAGGAACCCGAGGAGGGGCCGCTCGTCAGGGCTTTTGCCGACAAGCCAACGACGTAGCGGCCAAAAGTAGGTTGCGGTGTCGCTTGGGCGACATCGCAACTGAGGCGGGCCGCGATGTCGTACCTGAGGCATCGCGGCTGAGGGTTGGAGGCCGCGGCGGGAGAGGAGTGCCGGTATTACGGTGCGCCGCTCTCCCTACCTTCCGCGGCCTTGACGGGGTCGCCACCGTACGATGGCGGACGCGGTGCGGCTGCAGGGGAAGAGGAGTGTCGGTATTACGTTGGCCGCTCTCCCTATCCTCTGCAGCCGAAAATTGGCAGGCGGCGGGGCCAATGTCCTGACCCGTCGCAGGGGGACCAAGGGTGCCCAGACACGGGGTCGTCTGGCGCCCATGTGCTGGTTTGGTCCCTGGGGTGGTCACGGCGTGCTGTGTTCTAGTGCGCCGGTGATGGGGAGTACTCCCCAGAAGAGGGTCCGGCAACGGACAGCCGCGGCGGGTTCGCGGATGAGTGCTAACGCGTGCCCGTGTTCCCGCCGTAAGCGGCAGAGGAGGACACCGTGGAGTTTTAGTGGGTTAGAGTCCCACATAACTGCACTATCTCCCCGTGGTAGTGCAGTATGCATGAGCATTTCTCAACGATAAAAAAAAAAAAAAAAGGGGTGTATTCGAATCATTATTCCATTAATCCATGTATACACCGTGTTCCGGATAGGTGGGTATTCATTATGGGTAGGTGGTAATAGTAATGAATTCTTGTTTTCCAGTTTTTGTTAATTTTCATACAAACTACATTCCTTGACGTAAATTACACGATATGCATGCCTCTTTATCCGAATTGGCAACGTCGTATTTTCAGTCATAAGATTTGATGGGCTGAAACTTGTCAAAACTAAGTTAAGACCCTTTCTTTTTATTAAATGAAATTACAAATATCTTTGTAACAAAGCATTTTTAAGTACTACTTCCATTGTTAGATTTAATTTGTAAAACCTATAGAAGCGTTTGGCAAAGTTTATGGATAACGTGAAGAACACAGTGTATTTTTAATTATGGAAAAAAAAAACTATGTTGATTGATTATGTGCTCGTTTATCTCGCTCGTTTTATGCAAAAAACATCACCCTGTCTTTACTGCAAAAATACAGAGTGATATTTTATTATTTTCGTGAAAACAATCCATACGAATATTATAAATGAGAAAGTAACTCTGTCTGTCTATAACCTTTTCACGCTTTACCGGCTGAACGGATTTGGGTGAAATTTGGCACACGGATAGACTATGACCTAGGTTAGTACTAATTCCGACAAAGGATAATTTCCGACACCCTGCGGCTGCGCCCGCGTGCGCAGCCGCGAGAAAACGCAAGTAGTAGATAGATTACTTAATAAAACAAACCCTACCCAAACTCAATGGATCCGGCGATGGATGGGGATGAATTTCATCCCCAGATTTAAACATGAGTGGCTCCTCTACAATATCGCCCGTGTCAGTGATGACTCGCCGAGGTGTCTGCTTGTCTGTAGTCACCAACGTATCTTCATTCTCCGTTGGCTCGTATTCAGGCACTGACTCAGTCTGTCCCTCTTCTATTGGCTCCTGTTTAAAAACATGTTAGTGAGATAGGAGTTGACTGGTAGAAATTGTCACGAAAGCAAAAGGCCGAGGGGGCCTTTTGCGACTCTCTCTTTATTTCTGTCTCTTTCTACTACATACGAGTGTGTGTGTGTTTGAGTAAGTGCATTGAGGGAATCAAGGTGTCACAGATTCATTGTAAAAGTGCGTAGTGCTGCACACCCCTACCCTATTTCAAGTTAAACAAATATCAACTTTATTTGAATGACAATTAAGTTGTTTTCAGAGTGACTAGCACTATTGACTAAGTTATAAAAATGTTTGAAGTTGTAGCGTAAACTGAACTTTATTGTGTAGGAATTAAAGTTATTTTTCCATTTGTTAACATTTTTGGCAAATAATCGCGAATGCACGGTACATTATACTGATCACATACTGAAAAACAGAAGTAAGAACACAGTCGCGTGAATTTGCGCAAATTTTGATAACTTTGCGGGCTTTCTCGAACCTCAAGGAAAAATTTATGCTTCCATGCATTCGCTTTCAATGTAAATTAACCCTTATGCACATTCCTTTAAGATCAAAGTTACCTCGACAACAACATCCTGGTCATTATGGTAGTTCTGTATGTGCTCTATAACAGATGAGAATGACACTTTGCAAGTGTTGCAGCTGTAGATCTCCTCCTGACAATCTTCCTGGTTATCCTCCAGAGTTTCTTGTACATTGTCCGGTGTAATTAAGTTCTCTGACGGCAGATTCATATCTGGATATAAGATTTTATTTATTATTTAAGTTGTCTGTTAGTTTATTCAAATGCAAATAAAATTGAAGCTTCTGTTTGTAATGTCAAAATAACAGCTTTTAACTAAATGCATATGAAAGTGTATATATGGTACCTACATATAACCAAAAAGCAATTTAAAAAAAATTGTCTGTTTGTTCTGACTAATCTCCGAAACGGCTGGGCCAATTTATACGGGACTTTCACTGGCACATAGCTGATGTTGTAAGGAGTAACTTAAGCTACTTTTATTTTAGACAAATATTTAAAAAATTAAATCCCATGAATTTCCGAAATCCAGCAGGCGAAGCCGCGAGTAAAAGCTAGTACTAGCTACTAAATAAAAAAACAAAACATTTATAAATCTACAAAAATAGCCTACAGACACACAGACAGTCATCCTCATTGGATTCTAGTTTCAAGCTCCAGTCACGTTTTAACTATTATATTTTATTGCTGTAATTCTTCTGCTGTAAAACTTCACTTGGTGCATTTGTACAAATATTTGCGATACAAAATAAACTCTATGTACATTGTAATAAAGTTGATTTTGCATTACCGCAACAACAAATAAAAAGAAATTAATTAGCTTAATACCTTTAATAGTAGTCAGTGATATAGTTCCATCAACATTTTGTTTAGTTACAATAGTGTTTCCTCCATTCAAGTCGGTATCATCCTGACTGACAATCATGTACCGACTCTCCCCATTTTCCTTCACCAGTTTAAATTCTCGTGTTTGAAGGCATGGTTTCAACTGCTTGCTAAACAATTCCACATACATTTTATTCGCATCATTCAAAGCCCCCTCAGTTTCGTAAGTTTGGTTGGCTGTATAGTGACTCCCATAATTAGTATTTAAATCTGTAAACATTATTTAAAAATATTTGAAAAACTTTTTTCTACTGTAATTTAAACTGGCTATTCCTGAGAGAGTTAAGCTAAAAATATAAAGGATAGTAAGACTTCCTGTATTATACAGGATGTTTATTTAAAGGCAGGCATATTTTTTTTAAGAATCCTCTGGCAATTTTTGCAACAGCATTGAAACTAGCAAACTATTTCTGTTTTAGTAGTACACAATTTTAGTTGCAACATAAATTGAACGTTGTGTAGCAGAAATTAAGGTTCCTTATTTCTTAAAATGTTTAAATATTTGTGATGGCATTGTGGTGTTAGTGGCAGACAAGAAGTCTAGCAGGAGGCTTATCCTATCAGTATATCTCTTGTTGCCTATATGAAACAGAAGTATATAATGGCCTATTGTTTACAAGCAACCCCGAAGTTTTGTTGATATACTTATATTTCAAATGGCCTTAATAATATTATTGTATCTCATTTTAAATACAAGTTAAAAAATACCGATAAAGCCTTACCACTCTGAAATACTTTAAGTTCAGAATTTTCAATAACTGTTGAGTTTTCAATGTTCTCATCTGATCGGCGCTCAAATATAATGGTATGAACATTGTTAGTTGGCTGACAATTATCCTGAGCCAAATGCTCCACAAGGTGTGGTAATGAGGTACATTTGTAATTACAAACAGGACAATATACATTCTCTAAAGCATTAGTTAAGTGCTCAATTAGAGATTGTTTAGAACTAAAAGTCGTATTGCAACAAACGGGGCAATTCAACGGCTGGCCTCCCATTTTATTGGAATTACATCAGTTTACGCCCTTACTAGTGTTCAGACGCCAGTCATTCCTGATAAGAAAGAGTGCATTATTTTGTAAACATATCACTTTCATTCAACCTCATAAAAGTGCTACATTCAGTTTGTATCTAAATTCTCAACACAAAACCATATTAAATCAGAAGAACTTCACACTAATTTGTTAAACGTGAAGAAAGCACCAAACGAACGACCAACGGGGAACCAGCAATGCACAACACAGCAATGCACGGCACGAGAACGCCCGACATTGGAATGAACGTGTTTTGAATTCCAATGACGTACATTGTCATGTCGCGCATTCTCGGCCCGGACCAAGAGTGTCCGGCTTGATAATGTACAGCACGGGAATTGGAATCAAAACAAACAGTGACGTCACAATAAAAAAGTAAAAAGCCATGTGAAACTAGGGATGAGATTTTGATTGATTAAGGATTGATTTTGATTGATTTTGTTTCATTTGACGTGTGGTTGACGTTCAATCAATTATTATTGAAGTAAATCTGTGAACTATTCGTTAGGTCCTGATATGAGATGGAAGAAAACAAAAGTTAATGAAATACTTAATAATAACATCAGCAACGTGCAAGCGTTTTCAACAAGAAATTATATTTCATTTGTGATCTTGAGATGTTGCAAAATGTTTGGCAAGTAGGTAAGTGCCTATGCTATTACAAATTACAACATCATTGGTGTAAGTACGTAAGTAATACGGAAGTTTTAATAACAGCATCACAACAATTTCTCCATGAGCAACAGTGCCGGCAGTCTCGACAGAGATAACGACAAAATCGTTAACTTTTGATCGCTGATTACTAACGAATAAATGCGGTTGCATTATCGGTGCTTACGGAAAACGTAAGTCTCCACATCCAAGATAAGCATCATTATTGCAACTGAATGTTTTCATTGATAATTTTGCAATCGAAAGTTAACGATTTTGTCGTTATCTCTGTCGAGACTGCCGGCCCTCGTTATTAAGAGCTGTTTACTAACCCATCTCAATAGCATTATTCTCTATGATTCTTTCCGTAACTTACAAATGGTCTCAATTATGATACCTTAGATTATCAGTGTGTAAATTATTAGAGCTCATAAAACTGGGGGCTGTCCATCATTGGGGCTGTCAGTTTGGTCCCTTTGGCTTTGTGATGTAATTAGTCAATCCTTGTAGGTACTCTATATTATGTATGTAGGTCCTTACTATCTGACAAAAGATCTACAACATAAGACATACCTAGCTTTAATACATACATACTTATTAAAAATAGTAATACATAAGTAGGTACATACTATATCTATACCTACGTGCTAGCAAAGTGTAGCTATGAAAAAATTTCATCAGTGTTTATTTTATTAAAACTAGTAATTTTGTAGAAGGTGCCTTTAGCTGCCATCTTAATAACTTTCTAATTAATCATATTTATTTTTAGATTTTCACTGCAATCATAAGATGTGTGCGACTCACACTTGATGGAGATAATTAAAAAAGGAATGAAATATTTGCCCCAAACATAGTCCATACCACTATTGTGTTGCTGCTTGCTGCTCAAGAGGACCGCAAGCCTGACATAGAATTCCATTACATTATATATATTATATGGTTTCATCGCAGAAGAAATGAACACTTTAGTAAAAAGTTAATTGGTTATATCTAGTCAAAGCTGCCCTGAATTACATACCTAACTGCTAAGGCAAAAGAAATACCTACTATGAAACAAATTCAAGAATAACATCAGCAACCAGGACCATAATAAATTGGATAAACTAAATTATGGGCGCAACCAGAGTTATGAAGATTAAGTGTGGAGACAGTTATTATGAAAGTGGCAAAGTAAATTATTATCGGGATAGCATTATAGTTACTGCTCTATGAATGCTAAAGCTTATCTCTCTATCTAAAATAATCAAAAAAACCAACTAGGTAATACTTATATTTTTGATCCTTGACGGATAATAATAGAATAGCCTTTAAAATAGTAGGTACCACCTACTAATTGTTTATTATATAATTTTATTTGTAATTAAATTAATTATATATTTAATTTCATTGTCTTTTTTTCACTCTTCCTCGTCTGTAGTAGGTACGTCCTGCAGGATAGTCCTTTCCCTTGTTCTCCACACACATCCCGCGACCACATAAATCATCTCTTCTCTATTTGTAGCTTGCTTCTTTCCATGATACATAAAAGTAAAATTAAATAAACAAAAATGCAGTATAAATATTATCATCATCATATCAGCCATAGGAAGTCCACTATTGAACATGGGCCTCCTCAATATAATCTTAATATATATAAATTACGTGTCACGTTGTTTGTCTGCGATGGACTCCTAAACTACTTAACCGATTTTAATCAAATTTGTACACAGTGTTCAGTTAGATTCAACTTGAAAGATAGGATAGCTTGCATCTCTATTTATGATCCGCAGACGAAGTTGCGCGGGTCAGCTAGTAGTCTATACTTATTAATTACCTAAGTAAGAAAGACCAATTTAACCTCTAGACCTTGTGGTGCACCTTGGCGGAGGCCTATGTCAAGCAGTGGACTGCAATTATGATGATGATGAACCATTAGCTATTTTTATTAGATCATCAACAAATTAACAGCCTCCATGCGATCCGAGGTTCTGGATTCGATTACCGGTGGGGATGGGGACACTGTCTCATAAAAATATCTTTAAGGGACTGTTCCAAGTTTAGTTAGGGCATTGCAGGTTAAAATCACCTGATTGTTTAGAAAGTAAGATGATTCCGTGCTTCGGATTCGGAGTGCACGTTACTGTCGGTCCTGGTTATTTTCTACGCGATGTAGACGAAACAGAGCCACAATGTTTCCTAGTTTTAATGCATGTTATAATCTCGCCGAAGTTTAAGTCACTAAGGAAAGCCCTAATGTTAATTCTGTATGAAAAACTTCATTCAAATCCAGTGGCGTAGCGTGCCTTGGCGGGGCCCCGTATAAAAATTTGTTTGGGGGCCCTTAGGAAGGGTAAAGATTTCGCACAAAAGAAAAAAAAAATGTTTGCATATAATTAAAAGAAATATGTAATTATATTCATCATAATTATCTATCTGTCACTTATTCCAAATTTATTAATTTTTGTATTTATTAATTTTGGCTTACGCACGTTGGGGCCCCCCGTGGCCCGGGGGCCCCATATAAATTGATACGGCAGATACGGCGGTAGCTACGCCCCTGTTCAAATCTGTCCAGTAGTACCTACTGGATATAGAATGGTTGAATGGTATGTACTAAATGCGGTTTCCAGCCCGATTTTCATTAGAAACAATGTTGAAGATCACGATAGATGACCAATCAAGACCTGTTTGTCTTATTTTTGGATTTCAAAGTTAAGAACTTTAATATAACTAAGTAGGTGGGTCAATGACCGATAGCACGACCATAACTAGCACTTACACAGTTACCTACACTATAGTAGAGGTCAGCGTGCACGCACCGCTCGGCTCACTCGTCCGGTGATCCAAGCAACCGAATTAAGTGTCACTACTAAGCAAAAATTTAAGGAACACCCATCTTTTAAACATTGTCGGATAGCACAGGCTCCATTAATTTGTACTATATTGCCAGATTGAACTATTACCGACAAATTGTGCCTTTTTATGGTCGGGGTGTTAGTTGTGTCGCAATTTTGTAGCATCGTATTAGCATTTATCGATATTTTGTGCGTCGACATAACGTATTCTACTCGTGTGGGAGATGCTCTTTGGCGGCGCCTCTAGGCTCAGGCCTTAGAGGGCCTTGATCTGGGCAGGAGGCCTACCAACATTACACAATGTGAATGCTTCAGGGTAGCTATTTTGATTACGTTTTTTGCAATTTGCAGGCTAGGTTGTATGTTGATGGAAATGTTGTTCGCGGATGTCCCTCCAAGTTCATATAATTCGAGGAATGACTTTGACCTCGAAAAAGTCGTTCCTCGAGTTATATGAACTTAGGGTATTGATTTTGATGATTATAATTCTGTAACTACATACGTCTTACACCTGCAAATAGCAAAAAAAACGTAAGAAAATTTGAATTTCGCGGGCTACCCTGACGCTTTCACCTTAAGGCGAAAGCGCCAGGGTAGCCCGCGAAATTCAATTTTTTTTAGGTTTTTTGGAATTTGCTGGTCAGTATTAAGTTGTACGTTGATTAATATATGAATCGCGGCCGTAAGAAATATGTGTTTAGAGAATTATAATCATTAAAGTCATCAACACAACTCTCTAAGACCACGTAAGTCTCAAGAATAACTATTTCATGAAATCATCATTCTTTGGACTTACGTGGTCTTAGAGAGTTGTGTTGATGACTTTAATGATTATAATTCTGTAAACACATCGCTCCCCCCACCGAATAATATGGTAATCGACAAATCAAAATTTTACAGGAAAAATAAAAAACTGTTTTATGCGTATATCTCGGCACGGGTAGATCGTAAGGTAGACATTTAAACGTCAAAACAAAGCTAATTTTTTTACAATCTAATTTACATTATGATTTTTTTGTAATACTTTAATAAAATTAAGTTATTCACAAAAATAATGTTACTGAAATTAAATGGCAAAAGTATAGTATGCAACGCATCATTACCACATTATTCGCGTGTAAACGCAACAATATCGTAGTCAATATTAATGCATTATAGTATTATTCGTTGTAATACAGTGTCAAAAAACCTAACGGCAATATGATATTACGATAGTATTCGTGTGAAATCCAAGCGATAGTGTATAATGTAATATTACATTACAGTAATATTCGTCGATGTGTGGTGTCAAAAGATTAACAGTAATATAATGTTGCAAATACATGTTTTATTAAAATAATCCAGTACTTATTATTTGATTTGGCAGAAAAATAACAATAATAGAGGAAGTTGATATTAATACTGGATAATTTATAATAGCGTTTTATTAAAATTTATGAAATAAAACAAAGGTTTTATTATTTATCATAATCAGTCCTTTTATTTATTAACTAGCTGTGCCCGCGACTTCGTCAGCGTGGAATAGTGACTTTTCGGGCAGCATATTTTGAATTACATATACCGTCGTTTGGGTAGCTAAAAATTTACTTTACAGTAATGCTTCTCTGTATACGATATTTGACGTATGGCCATCGGGGATGAAAGCATACAGGCTCCTAGGATTGCTAACCCGTGACAGAGCCACATACAACTGAGCGTGCGAGAAACAGCTGATACTTAGATCTACACCTACAACTTTCCTTGGGCTTTATTAATTGTCATCGCAAAACATAGGCTGACTGGAAACTGGACTCGTTTAAAACTAAATGGAAAATTGTTTGGAATGAGAGGAATCCGAGGAATGAAAACACTTTTACCTTTTCCACACCTTGTTAAAATCTCTGCTTCTATCAGATTTCTTTGTAAATTGGTCACTTTTAACCTGGTGCCATTGCTAAGTTTTGGGGGGCTTAAATTTCTAAGAAGCATTATCGGTACGCCTACTTTTAATTTTATTTTATGTGCTGGTAGTCCAGGAGCATTGAGGGATTCTAAAATTTCTACTGGGTAGCTTGTAGATTTTCCTTCTTCCATGACTCTGTTAATGGAGATATACTCAACATAATCCCCCGGAACATAGCTCAAAATTTCAGCGTTTATTGTTGCTGCTTGGTCGTTTCGTGGCGTCAAAATAGCTCTTTCGCAAAGCCAGCAATTTTCGCAAGTTGGTATTTGCGTTGCGTTTCCATACACAGATGATATGAGGTCTCGCATTGATGAAACTATGTTGCATAGGTTTTCATTAAGAACAAATTTTCCTTGTTGCTGCGGTAACACACCGTTACCAATCTCAAGTAGCAAATCTGAAAATTCTTGAGCATTTTCGTTGCCTCTAATTTGCGCACGCATATTTAATGTCAAATGCAAAGGTATATAATGTAATGCCACAGTCGAGAACTCTTTAGGCAGGCTCTAACTTCAACAGCCCTTGTTCCACGTGGTATTACAGGGAGAGTCTGACGAAAATCGCCACAAAAAAGCATAGTAATGCCATCCATGGGTTGATCATTTTGCTTGACATCACGCAACGTTCTGTCTACTGCTTCTACTGCTTTTCGATTGGCCATTGTGGACTCATCCCATATAATAAGGCTACAATCACGAAGAACCTTAGCTTTATCGCTGTTTCTTGAAATATTACAAACAGGGCTTTCTGTGCGGTCTAAATCGATCGGAATTTTGAACATTGTATGAGCAGTTTTCCCACCTGGCAACAATGTGGCTGCTATGCCTGATGAAGCGACAGCAAGCGCGATTTTACATTGGCTTCGTACCTTCGCCAAAATAACTTTCGTAAGAAATGTTTTACCCGTTCCACCGGGTGCATCTACAAATAGCATTTCTTCCAAAGTACTATCAACGCTCACCAGATCAAATATCAAACGCTGTTCATCAGTTAGCCTCGAGAGTGCGCGTCCATGTACGTACTCTGATATACCTTAAAAATGTCCGACGTGATTCTTTAAATTGACATAACTTTTTTATTTATGAACCGATTGACATGAAATAAACACTAAATGTTAAGTGAAGCTTACTACAATATATTAGTGAAAACCGCATCTAAATCGAATAAGCCGTTTCTATTATATTGTAAACAAAAATAATACACAAATATAATTGTTTTATACTTTACGTGGAAAAAGGCATGCATTTCTTACGCGAATATAATGGTAATCGTCGCTTACCGAAAAAGTTAACGATTGCATGATCTGTAATAACATGTTATGGTATTATTCGTGCAAAAAGTGTGTTTAGATTTTAAGGGAATAATGTTGTTATGTTCATTACGGTACCATTGAAATTATTGTACTTTTATAAATATACATAGAAAAAATACAAAAAAAAATTACAAGATAATATTAATGCTTTAGACACCGAATATGCAATAAAACGAAAACTGTCGTAGTACCACATTACCATGTTATTCGGTGGGGGGAGCGACATATTTCTTACGGCCGCGATTCATATATTAATCAACGTACAACTTAATGCTGACCAGCAAATTGCAAAAAACGTAAGAAAATTTGAATTTCGCGGGCTACCTTAGCGCTTCCACCTTAAGGGTAAATGATAGCTTTAACTCATCATCATTTCAGCCGAAAGACGTCCACTGCTGGACATAGGCCTCCCCCAAGTGTGTAGCTTTATCTATCGCTTTATATTAGATCGTTGTCCATAAATAAATAAAAGATAAATAAAAACTATAAATTAGGTATCATGTTATAATTTACTAAATAGGTACTTTACATTGTTACATTTTATGTAAATTGATTAGGAATTGATTATTATAAATGTCGGCAGGTAGGTACTTCTGGCTTTATGGCTGGTAGGCCGTCCGTGCTACGTAGGTAGGTACTGCTGCTTCCAGGATTGGGAACCATGGTATTCAGAATTCTGTAATGCACAAACCACAAATTGTATTCCAAAAACATTAGCTTTGTGCGGTCGAGTTATTTCAATCAACATACAACCTAGCACTGGCCTGCAAATTGCAAAAAACGAAAGAAAATTTAAATTTCGCGGGCTGGTTGAAGCCAATCACCTTATCGGGTAATCGGCGTGATTGCAATAATAAAACTAGGAGCTTTTTTTCTTCGTGGTCCATAAAATACTGGAAAATTCCGTGGTTCCTTCTTTTTTTCTTCGTGTTCCTATATTACGACCGTATTTATCCTATGGGCGGCATGAGCACCGGGCCGTAGGCCGACGTAGGAGGCCGGCGGAAGCCCGGCACTTCGGGGACAGAAGATGGATGGAGTACCTACAATTTGTATTTCTTGGAGGAACCACGGGCAAAAAAAATACTCGCGGTCCCTTTCCAGGGACTAAGGGACCGGGACCACGGGTAAAAAAGGACCGAATCTATTATTAATCTGTGACCGACTATGAAAAAGACTACCGTAGCTTCGTAAATTCTTAAATCTCTAAAAGGCTAATTCTTAAAATGGCCAATTCGTGAGGTTCGTATTATTCTCGTAACTAAAAGAGCTATACTTAGTAGGTAATTATAAATGCCAACTCAAAAATAAACTAATACCTATATTTAAAAAAAATTGTGAATGGTATTAGGGCGGTGCCTTCCTCCTTTTACGGGCTTAGGACCGTCACATTTGTGCATGCTATTCTCTGGGGCGCAGAAACATTTTACATAAAAAAAGTAATACGTAGATGGTATTTACTTATCAGCGGAGTATGAAAATTTAAGGTTCAGTACTTGCATGGTACCGTGGCCTTGCCACAGATCGTACTTTCTAAATCATTACCCTGATGGTGGCCCTGCCAGAGTCATTCTCATTAGCATTACACATGTCGCAAGACTCGTTCTGATATCTATGGGTGCGCCGGTGGCGCTTGATGGAGTTGGTGGGGCGCGCTTCAGTTAATTCTCGTTTGGCAAGCGGTCATCGCGCGTTTTGCGATACGTAGGTACCTACGTAGCTATACAGTGTTGTATCGTGTTATGCTTCAACCAGCCCGCGAAATTCAAATTTTCTTTTGGTTTTTGCTATTTGCAGGCCAGTGCTAGGTTGTATGTTGATGTTATTTTGATTCGCGGCTGTAAGACGTATGTATAGTTACAGAATTAAAATCATCAATAAAATCCTCCAACGTAATAATGGTGTAGGAACAAAAAAAAAAACAGAAAAAATCGTTTATGCACCATTATGAACTTGGAGGGTTGTATTGATGACTAGCTTTTGCCCGCGGCTTCGCCCGCGTGGAGGTCGATAATTGTCCCACGGTATAATTCTTTCATCCCCTATTTTATCCCGTTAGGCGTGGAATTTATCAAAATCCTTTCTTAGGGGATGCCTACATCATAGTAGCTTTATGCATGCAGTCTCAGCCCGATCGGTTTAAAATTGACAAAGTTTCATACAAACTCATCCCCTTGGGGGTAGAATTGATCAAAATCCTTTCTTAGCGCCTGATCCGTCCAGTGGTTTGGGCTGTGCGTTGATAGATCACTGTCAGTCAGTCAATTACCTTTGAGTTTTATATATATAGATCGAGCTTTATATAGTATAATTATAATTCTGTAACTACATACGTCTTACAGCCGCGAATCAAAATAACATCAACATACAACCTAGCACTGGCCTGCAAAATGTAAAAAATGAAAGAAAATTTGAATTTCGCGGGCTGGTTGAAGCAATCTGTCCATAAAGTAGACACAATAGATAAACAATCAACCTGAACCATATGTGGTTCATGGGACAGGAAATGGGTTAAAGTGTAATCTCAAGTAATTTGTTAGTTTACTCAGTGTATGTTATAAAAGAAAAAAAAAATGAAAAAAAAAAAGTTTATTGTTTTGCTTCAAAGAGTGACCATGGAGTTTCTTGACGGTTCTTCTCCATGGAAATAACCAACCCGAACCGTGCACCTGAAAGAACAGTCTTCTGCCCACATTAGTCCGAGCCTACAGAAATAATTCCTGACAAACCCGACACACATATTGAGTATTTATGTATTATCATTAGTAAAAATGATTACAAATCAACTTTTTATACTCTGCTTTCCATAATTATTTTATAATACCTACGTGAAGTGTTTGTGCCTCAGAATATAACATATTTTTACACAATAATGCGGCGGAGTTACACAGCCATACCATTCTCGCAATTGGTCCGTAAGTAGGTATAATATTATTACACCATATGTAGGTAGTAATATAATATTATACCTACAAACAATAAAAAAGGCACACTGTTCATACGCATGCACTGGTTTCCCTACTACATAAACGATGGCATGCAGTATTTATTCTTCTCTAACTCTATCTTATGACTATTCAACTAAAAAAGAAACAAAAACCTGTCCCGATTACGACGCAAACGCAACAAGGTCTTAACAAATTTTAACAAGAAAAGTGAACGCGCCTAATAAATTTGGAAAAAAATATTTACATGAAAATACGCAAGGTTCTAACTATTGGAGTTCTGCAAAATGGACAAATATGCTCGTTAAATTCCTGGTGTTGTGCCTGCTGTAATGAATTTAAACAACCTGTACAAATTAAATGACCACACGGAATTAATGCGGTATTTGGGGCAGACTCCCAACAAATGCGACATACTGCTATAACGGCAGGTTCAACAGCAGGCTCTACAGGAGGGGGTGGGGGAGGGGCGACTGCTGGGGCGAAATGATGGTCTTCGCCCAAGACGACTTCATTGGCTACTTCGGGTACGTCCTCTACAGCCGGGGGTGGGGGAACTAAAGGCTCTACAGCCCGGGGTGGGGGAACTAAAGGCTCTACAGGCGGGGGTGGGGGAACCAAAGGCTCTACAGGCGGGGGTGGGGGAACCAAAGGCTCTACAGGCGGGGGTGGGGGAACCAAAGGCTCTACAGGCGGGGGTGACGGAGGGGCGGCTGCTGGGGCGAAAAGATGGTCTTCGCCCAGGATGACTTCAACAGCTACTTCGGGTACATCCTCTGCAGCCACAACCTCTACGTTTACGTCCAATAGTTGGGACGTTGCCGTCAAAAATTGACGCAAAGAAACAAGACCCCTATCAAGGGATCTGTTGTTGCCATTTAAAATATTATTATTGATGTAAGACCTTTCGCGGTTACGTCTTACCAGCCGACCTAAGCGCTGAGCCTCGAATCGTGCCGCAGTCACTGCCATCTTCTGCTGAATGATCTCTAAACAGACAAAAATTGGTCATTACGTACCTATCATGAAATTAAGATAAAACTTCATGAAAAAAAAATTGAAGTGGACAGTGATAATTAATTTCAAAAATAATCAAGGTACCAGAGAAAGATTCATAGGTATGCAAAACATTACATTTCACAGACATCTTTGTTCATCACTCAAATATTTTGCTCAAGGCAAAAATATAACCCACGACTTTTTGGAGCCCAAGCCAACCATTTCAACTATCGAATCAGTCTTAAATACGAGCAAATACCTTTGAACACTCATGCAATTGTGATTTTTTAAATTGGGTAATATTACTAATTGGGGAAAAAAATAAACATTAAACTTACCTTCAGTAATGGGGTATTGGTAGAGTAAATCTAGCTACGCTACGTACGTAAATACATCTGAAACATTCATTTTATCAATCGTAATTTTACAACACAAATACGTACAGAATATACTCTACATATATAATAATAAACAATAATATAACAAGAATATCTGAAATTTGATTCATTTGAAAGTTACATTAGAAGTGAATAAAATATTTAGGAAGAAGAGAAGTTACTTTAGTTACAAGAAGGGTATTTAATGACTTGACTGATATACTAATAGTAAGCGAGACTGACACGAAAGGGTCGGGACCCCCGTACAAACTGAAAAAAAAACGCTTATTTTCGTTATTGGCAGTGGCCGTAGTAATAAATAAGACTGAGTCTACCTATTATGGTGCAAAAGAAACAGGCCTGTGACTGAGGGATAGGAACGAAAATGGAACAGTGCTATTATAAATCTATGAATTTAACACTTAAAATGAGTCAACATCCCTTTTTATATAATGGAGAAGATTACAATTTTTTTTTTTCATAAATTTGAAAATATAAGTAAAATTAACATAGGTGTAAAAGATTCATGAAAATATCTCTACAAATAGAGAAGTTATAGGGCCTTAAAATTGCGCTTGCAAAATACTTTCGCGCCAGGCGTGTGACGAAACTTCTTCATTAAAAATATTCAATTTACTACTTTCTAAATAATACTATTTTGCTGAACTACAATATACTTTCTACTAAATAATTGCATATTTGTTCTACCTGTGAACCTCCACACATTCGGGTTTCCGGAGAGAGATCTGCGCAAAGAAGCGTGAAAACTCTCCGCCACATTGGAGGTCCGGTGGGGCCTTTGATAGACCGAGATCCTCTCGGGTCCCTCCTGTAAAATAGAAATTACGTTTTCTATGTCCTACAATGTCTTAATTACCTAAACTAGAAACAAAGACACAAAGTTGTTAGCGGCAGGTTTGAAACATAATAAAAAAAATTATGTTTAGCTCACCCTGACCATCCATTGTGCAATAAAGTAATTATGAAATTCTTCATTGTATGGCAGACCTCTTTCTGCCGCGATAGCTGGCACTTCTGCCAGCCCGAGCGCAATGCGATCAGCTGGCAGATATGCCAGCGCGGCGTACAGCTGCACCAGCTTGTACCCAGCAGTGTTGCGGTGGGCCGCCGGGATGCCCTGTCGTCTCGCTTGTCGAAGAAGCGCCTGAAATAAATGAAAAAGGCACCCTGACACTGGCACATTTGTAACAGACTGAAGCGCTCTCTGAAGAGCCTGCTCATAGTCTGTTACTATGTGGACAGGCCTTGGGTTTCCGGCAGCCTGCCAAACGCGCAAAAGGACCGCTTCGTAAAGCAGCCTGCGACGATTCTGCATCAAGACGATGACTGGATGAAATGAGTGACCAGCGATCACCACATGCAGGGTCAAAATTTGGGCTGCAGGTAACCCAGCCGGCACTGTTAAAAATGTGCCATCCACAACCACTGTTTCAGAGGCTTGGAGGCACGCAATAAAATTAGGCATTATAAAAATGATAGCCGAGGCGCCGCCCGCGGAAACAGTCCCTAATAGCAAATTGCTATAAGTGTTATGCTCCGCGAGCGCCACCCCGTATGCCTCAAGGGTCCTGGGTACTGGAGGGACGACTGATCGCCGCCAGATACGCATCGACGACACCACTGACTCGTAGAGCAGATATGGCACAGCATCAGGATACCTATAAATAAGACATGCACTAATTTTAATAAAACGTGCAAAAAGACACAAACAGGTCAGAGAGTCAAATTTGGGGTGGGATTTAGGAGTTTGAGTATAGCCTTTTGGGCACTATGAAACGCAAAGAAAACAAATCAATTTTTTTTTCAAAGTCCCAAAAGAAGTTATGGCCCACTAAAGTCCCAGGGACCTATAAACATTTCTATCAAAAATCTGACCCCCCCATTTTATGGTTCCATCGGGTGGAGGGTCTCGAGGGTGTCAACTTTTATTTAGGTCATTAGACAATGTACTGCTTTGTGATGCAAATTTAAGCTACATCTCATATACATAAACAATAATACCTTTTAACTGTTATCAACAACACAATAGTTAATCAATTGTCATAAGACTCCTGGAGTCTTCGTAACAAGGGTTTAAGTTAGATACTCACCTAGCTGCCTCCTCTTCATATATACCACTAAGTGGTGTTGCTTCTGATGAAGCTCTCCTTTTTAGGGCTTGAAACAGATTGTTCCTGTAAAACCGAATAACATCCATTAACCCTAGATTCATAAACATTCGTCTCACAGACCGCGCGAAACACAAATTAGTTTCTACTGTTTCGAGTGAAAGAGATAGAAAGCTGAGCTCTTAAGTACCTTCCTAGAACGTTTGAATGTTAGTGTAACGAGTGACCTTGACCCGCAGTGACATCTAATTTGCAAGTTATAGACCTCTGTTCGTCTGAGAGACGAATATTTATGAATAGTGTACCTATTGATGAAGTGGATCGTTATTTTTGAAAATCAGTTTTTGACGATATCTGTTTTTTATAAATTCAAAGTAAGTATGTGATATTATTTTACATAATTATGTTATTATGTTAAGCTAAATATTAGATTATTTTTCATAATGTATAATTACGGGTACCTACAATACTTTAATTCATCTAATTTTATTTTAGAATTGAGGATCGACAAATTGTGAACTATCTGAATCGTTTATCCGATTCTGATGATGATTTTACCAATCAGCAAAGAGTCGTGCTGAATTTAAGTGATGTCGAAGATTACGTGGAATATCAGGAGACGATCCAAACAGATTCCGAAACATGACCGAACCGTGGTTACGGAAAAGGCAGGAAATGCCAACTTTGAAGAGATGCCTAAAAAGGAAAATCGCCGAAGTTTTAGGTGAAACGCCTGCCATTGATATACCTGGTACAAGTGGGACCCTAAAAAAAATGTGTGGTCATTGTGACTATAAAAAACGTCGTATGACAAGGTTCCAATGCAAGTCGTGCAAAAAGTTTATGTGTATGGACCATCGCGGTCTCATATGTGTGGAATGTGCCGATGAACTTTAATTTTTATTAATTAATTTCTTTTTTATAACCTAATTAAACATATTAAACAGTACCATATTTAATTTATTTTGTTTTATTTACAAGTACTGATAAACCCGTCATTTAAATATAGTCGTCTGTGAGACGAATGTTTATGATTAATGTTCCTCTTAGATATGATTATGAATCTAGGGTTAAATAGGTATTGGTAAACAATACATATCCTATAATTAATAATAAATGATTTATTAACTACTAGCTGATGCCCGCGGCTTCGCCCGCCCGCATATTTTATACTAAAACCTTCCTCTTGAATCACCCTAGATCTATTAAAAAACACCGCATCAAAATCCGTTGCGTAGTTTTAAAGATCTATGCATACATAGGGATATAGGGACAGAAAAAGCGACTTTGTTTTATATTATGTAGTGAAGTGATAGTGTTAAGATACGTAGCGTAATGCGATATACTATCAGTCTGTTTATACTCGCCGATACAGATAGGTAAATATGTAAAATCTGTAGTGCTAGGTACCTAGTTTCTCAGTCTTCTCATAAAGCACACACAAGGCGATATGGATGGATTTATCCCGGCATCGGCAACCATCTACGACAACTTTAATTGATTTTACTAACCTGTTTCTAACCCAAGGAGTAGGCTCATGGTCATGTTCTCCTTGTATGGGTCCTGGCTGACCAGCTCTCAGGACCCATGCGACGGGGCATCTATGGGTGTGGCACCTAAGATAGGTGCTGAGCCCTGACGACCGAAAGACAACGAAGAAGTGTCCCCCTCGTTGATACCAGCGCGTAGCGCCACGGAAGCCGGGTATTTCCTCGAAGTTGTCCATACCTAGGTGAGCAAGCAAGATGACACTGAAAAAAACAAACAAGACTTTTATTTGAATAAACAAACTAAACCAGAAGATTCGTTTTTTTCAAATTCAATTCACACAGAAGCGTCACGCGTCAGACAGAATCTACCAGGGTTGCCACCTTGGATTTTCATTTTTTTAAGGCGCTAGGTCAAGAGTAAAATGTCGCCAGATTTCAGGAATGTGGATTAAGAAAAAACCACCAAATTCCGCTAAAATAATTGCTTTTAAAAATCTCAGACAAAAGAAATCCTTTTTTAAATTAAAAACTAACGAATATGTATGAGATGCTAGAAAATAATTGTATAAAAGCTAAGCTCAAAAAACCTTTATTCAATTGACCAACTCTCTAAGGATTTCCCGGTCCTCCGTGTCCGACAGCTTTTTAACCTAGATGTAGTACTACAAACACAAAAAATTAAAATCCAGACCAGACTACGACGCAGAGATAATCAGACACGCAGGCACACACGCATTCAAATTGAATCTTACAAGAATCTTATTTAGGAACATTGTTACCAATTTTTTGTTTTTAATTACTCTTAATTTCTTTGTTCTTGCCTTAATTCAGTTGTAAATAATCACATTTTGCTTATTATTTTAAGTTATTTTTAATGTTATTAGTTACCTATAATTTTAATTTTTTTGTTTTTATTTTTTAATCAAATGATAATTATTCCAAGCTATTTTTCTTGCGCTAGCAGAACATTGTAATTTGTTTTAACTTGTGTTTTGTCTGGGTCACCAAGATACATCCACCGCTCGGGCATGATGCCGCACTGGGCAAGTAAATTCGCCAGCGTAACTTATGGATTTTCTCTTTGTGAATCGAGTCATTTTGTTTTTACACGACTGCCCAAAAAAAGGAGTGTTATTTATTTTATTGTGTTTGTCAGTGGCGGCGCTAGACCACACTTGGACGTCGGCGAAATTAGGTCCGCGAGGCCTTTTTTATTTCCCAGTCAAAAAGAAAACGTTAGATTACATGAGCCGAACTATAGTGAAACTAACGTATGAGTAAACGAGTTTTATTGCTAATCAAATGATGACAAAAATTACACAAATATAAATTAAAATAGACGAACTTTTCGGCTTTTGGCCTGACTGAACTTTTTCAGGATTACGTCTTATGGCCGCTTTACATTTGGCTTTTAGCTAGCTAAATTCAGACACGAGTGTTGAGCGAGAAAAAAGATTGCTCTTTTTATAAAGACTTCTCTGCTTAAAAACTTATCAATCGCGCAATCAATCGTCTTTCGGAACAGCACTATCTAGCTCAATTACCTAGTATCCAAGTCCCAA
The DNA here is from genome assembly GCA_927399505.1 of Luperina testacea. Taxonomy (NCBI): domain Eukaryota; kingdom Metazoa; phylum Arthropoda; class Insecta; order Lepidoptera; family Noctuidae; genus Luperina; species Luperina testacea. The sequence goes on from OV656774.1 coordinate 7,392,469, forward strand.
AATTTCGAGTCACCTGATTGGCCAACCAATCGGCCAATCACGCGATGTCGCCAATTCATGTGTTGTACACTCTCGGGTCGGACCATCAAGGTACACCCCAGGAATTGGAGACATCGCGATGTCGCCAATTCTTGTGTTGTACATTCCTGTGTTGTACAATCCAGTGTCGTGCATTGCTGGTACGTGCATTACAGTGACGTGCATTATAGGGACTCCGACCAACGCACCATTTTTGTCAAAACTGACATTATGAGTGTGTGTGTTCTTGAAGTTACTAATAAATACTGTTGAAATATCATTAAAAGTGATAAATATTAATTTATAATTTACGGAATACCCCAAAACTACAAAGAATTATTGTAAATGATTCTAAACACATCAATCGAATACAATAATTTTAAATTCAATAGAAAATTCAGAGGTGAATCGAAACTAATCAGATCAAAATCAATCTTCGTAAATTATTTACAGAAATATTGCCACTTATAAAAAAATTATACAAAATCAATATTTTCATTCAAGATGAAGATTATCGTTCTATAAAAATTAGTTAAAGTACTTATAGTTACTTGTCTCACACCTCTTTCTTTGTCTTTTGTCGATTAGTAGAGTGTGGTTTTCTATTGAATTGGTTACTATTTTCTAGGTTTTGATTTTATTGCTCTTCATAATTGATTATAAGTGGCAACATTGTAAAGAAGTTCGCCATTTTGTCGTGGTGGTTTTTTAACGTAGCGATTTTTATTTATTCGTGATAATTAATTCTTTTCAGTGCAAATAAACCGATACAACTGATCTGAACACCAGATTGTGCCTGCATATAATACAAATTAGTTTGAACAATTATAATTCAATAGCAAAACGTTGACGCTTGATATGTTTGTGTGTGAGTGTTAACGCGGGTAAATTTGATTAAACAATATGTTGGGAAAGAGGATGCACCATAACAGCAAGGGAAGGCTAGCAAGCAAAGGCCACGATAATGGGAAACCCTCTAGTCCAGGCATTTCACCCTACAACAAGCCTGCGAAAATACCAGGTGCCATATCTGCTGGTAAAACTAAGGTAGAACTGTGTCCCATACCATATATAAAGATACAAGATAATGCTTCACATCTGCCGCGTTTCACTGCGATCGCAGCCCGCTCTGCTGATGAACCTATTGGCATGGATGAATTGGACTCTTTACAGCTAGAGCTTGAGTCACTCTTGGGGAATACAGCTCTCCGTGTAAGATACTTCCAGGCTGAAATTGAGAGTATTGACACAAATGAATCCAAAAGAGAAAAGAAAGGAAAAGCTGCTGGTAAACAATTACAGTATCCTGTTAAAAGAAAATTTCCAGATGACAAATTAGTGAAAACCAATAGTACTAAGTTGTCCAACCAGCCTAAAGTGCCTAAGTTCAAGAACTTATCCAATGCTTCCTCGGGTGGATCTCACAATTACTCAAACGACATTGGAAATTCAGATAACTCAATTAAGCTGGAACTATCACAGTTTGCACTACCAAAGAATAATATTCCATATAAATTCTGGAGTTCTGTAGATCCCTATTGCGCTCCTGTGACTTTGGATGACATTAAATTTCTAGAATCTTTGCTTGCACAGAGCAGCAACACAACATTGCCACCTATACCACCGCTTGGCCGTCACTACTCCGAAGTGTGGGCAGATGAACATCTGGCTGAGGATCAGAACGCTTCTAATCCTAATAAACAAAAATCATCAATGTCTCCTGAAGCTGCCAGTATCCGTAAGAAACTTGAAAAATCCAATGAAAACATGATCACTGGTCCCTTGACCCAAAGATTGGTATCAGCACTGATGGAAGAGAATCTAATGAATTATGAAGTGCCTGACATTAAAGTGAAACAGACAACAAACACCAAAAGTAGCTATAAGAATTCTCTTACATTAGAAAAATGCCTTAGAAAGGAGTTGGTGGAGCAAGGAATACTTGATCCAGAAGATTTGCCACCGTTGACCAATCCAGCTGATGATGAAATATTGGCAGAAATTAAGAAATGCCAGACCGAACTGACTGCAGTAAAGAAAGACAATTGTCGCAATCTGAAGCATATAATTGGGCTGTGCAAACAAGAAATGATTAGACTGAATCTGAAGAAACAACTGGATCAAGTTGATATGGAATGTATTGATATTTATAAGAAAATGGTGGCTGCAAAGCAGAAAAAGAGACCTATAACTAAGAAAGAAAAAGAAGATGCTTGGAGAGCTATTAATGAACAGATCAGGCTAAATAAAGAAATAAATGCTTTGCCTTTGACAGGTCCAAATTCAAGCTAAATTTTAACCTTAGTTAAAGTATTATATGGGGTAGTTTAAGATTGAGCTACCTATTATTTAGAAATAAATCACATTAATAATTAAATCTGTGTTTTTTCATTCAGACCCCCTAGTGTATTTTCATATTGTTTTATCATCACCATCTCACTGCTTCCTGCAGTATTTTTATTGTCTGATGAATATAGATGTAACTCAAAGCATTTATTTCAATTAAACCATTCACAGGCAGTTTTAACACTGAAAAAACCAAAGTAATGTGTTATTTAGTACGGACGCCAGCACATCAACCTACCCGAAACTGTCAAATTTTCGCAATCAACTTTGTACCTTCTGCTTTAGTGATAAAGTTGAAAATCTATTAAAGAAATCTGACAGATTGTAGTAACTTGATGTGCTGGCGTCTGTACAACAGCTCGTACTGTACATCTTGCCTATATTTTCAAACTAGCAGTGCCCTGCGGTTTCACCCGCATAAGTGTCGATCCCGTGGGAATATCGGAATAAAAACTATGTCCTTTCCCGGAACTCAAACTATTATATCAAATTTCATCTAAATCGGTTCAGCAGTTTTAGCATGAAGAATTAACAGACAGACACTCGCATTTATAAATTAGTATCGATACTGAAGAATGGGGTAATCTAGTGACGAGCTAGCATTGACTTTACTAAGTATAGATAACGTGCGATCTGTGAATCTTTCCCTAGACTCATCGCACAGGCAGTCTAACAATATTATACTGAAAAACGCATTGACAACAAATAATAATGTCGCATACGTATGCATTTGCATTCAGTCATTGCAATATGATGCCATAATGCCTCCAATCATAAAGTACCTACGCCATGGAACAAAAAAAAATCCTACATAAAAGATTGACTTCTTTAGAAAACCTTTTTGCACACAAACAAATATTTAGGTACGCGCTATATTGGTACAACAATAATAACCGTGAGTTCAGTTCAGGTAATAATGCGTCCGGAACAATATTATATTGAAGTCTTTGGTCCGGAAGATCCGAGTGGGAGCCGATTGAAAATTCTGACCTTCAGGTTCTTGGTCCATTGGGCTGAAATTGGTTTCGGGATTCATATGTATGTCGGCGGCGTTGTCGAAAACAACACATGCACCGACGATCACGCCACCGACAAGTACGTCACTCGACTTCTCCCACCGCCCCACTGCTCGACTTGTTTTGACACCAGTATAAAACAGCGAGCAACGAAGCGGCAGGGGACTGGACCATTGGACATCGTACGGACATCATGTGCTCAGAAACTATATCGCGTTCGTATCTGGTTGTATCGTGTACCTATAGTGCTTGATTTGCTAATGTGATTAAATTGTTCATGAAATTATAATCTGATGTGAAGTGCAAACCGTGTTTCTATTGCGCATTAACCAACACTACCCACTTAGTACGCCCACAGTAATTAAGATATGCCTGATAATAATGACACACACTTTACCTTTTCCTATATCAGAAGTGGGATTCGTGTTGGTTCATGCGCAAAATGAAAACGCTAAAAGTGAAAGTGACCGTTGACATTTTAAAAAAAACAAAGTGCAAACTGCGAACGCTTATTAAATAATCGTGTGGACCTGTTAGAGTTGAACCCAGACAAGCCAGATACGGATGCGCGATCATAGTGAATGTTGTTTTGGGCATAGGCTGTATGCCGAAATACCTTTGCCCAGTGACGCGCCAGTTGCGCCCTACCGCCATGTTAGGAAAAAAAAGTGTTCCGTAATTAGAAAATGCGATAGGACGCGTGTGCAAACGTAACAGCACACAATACGACAGCTGATTTGTGTTTTGCTGAAAATTCACTGCAAGGAGGTCAACTTGTGGCCGTCATTAAGGCGCACAAAGGAAGCAGTATCAACGTGGCTATCGTAAATAGTACGAAGGACGTAACGTGGAGCTACCAGTGACGTGGAGTGACTTCAAGAATCGAGCCAAGCAGCCCGCAGCCGTCGGTGAAGCCCTTCGTGTGCTGCAAGTGAGGGAATCCAGGACATGTTGCGGCCCGGTGCACGAAAAGTGGCAGCCAAGCAGAGGTGGAGGTGGAGCACGCGCTGCAAGCAGCAGCGGCGAGTGGATGTTTGCGTCGTACAGCTACCCGCAGGCACGTTGGAACATAAAGGTCAGCTGTATTGTTTTGTTACTATTCTGGTGCTGAATGCTCGTTAGTAAAAGCGAGTTGTGCAGCCAAATTAAGTGGCAAACGAGTTAATAATGTTGTTGCGTTGACTGGTATTGGTTAAACGCGTGTATTCAGCACAAAACAAATCATAAGAAGCGTTGCGAATAGCGAGTCACAACTTGAGATTCTATTACGTTTCTACACGACATTTACTTGCAAAGTATTATTTTGGGTAGGCTATTTTGTGTTATTATAAAACGAAGAGTGAAATCAGATTATCAGACTAATCTAGATCGGAAGTTCAGAGGTCCATTTAAGGTTGTGGAAGTTTTGACAAGTGATCGCTATACGTCATAAGCTTTAGATTCTAACCGAACTTACTAGTATGCTCACGATCGCATACGAAAGATGCCTCTAAGTAGTGTTCCTAACGTGTTAAACGTAGAAGGCGGTGAGGATAGTTCCTTCACCGAGTAGTAGAGCACATACCATGGCTAGGTCGCACTGTACGTACTTGTCTGTAGTCGTAACTGCAACTCGCTTGTGAGTTGTTCAGGGAGCGATGGGCTCTCAAAGGAGACTATTGTGGTGTTGGTTTTCTAATGACCTGGGAGTCGTAGACTATATGGGGTGTGATGTGTGTTGGTCGTATCACTTGAGATGATGACTACATGGGTGGCATGAGTGTCACTAGATGCTGCGGCCGCCCGGTCATGAGCGTTGTATGTGATCTATCACCAAGGCTTAGAGGAACCGCCCCTAAGACGAACCACCGACCGAATCTTTTATTATCAATGATTGTTATTGTTTTTATTAAATGTGGTCAGAATTGGCCGAGTGGAACATGCACTGCTGTTGATTTTTTTTGGTTACAGGTTTACACACAAGGACGTGTGCAAGCAGAATGACAGTGGTGGATAGCGCTGCCCTCTTTGGATCTCCTGTACGAATAATCGCTGATCAAGGACGGTGCTTTTCGAGCGAGGAGTTTCACGACTTATGCCAAGGAAACAGTGGATTGCAACCACTACAGCCATTAAGCCAACTACAGATCTATTGTCTACCGAATTTGGTGAGTCGTTTTCATTATGTTTTGACTCTGGTACCGAATGCTACCCTGCTAAACAAGTGCAAAAAAAAAAAACTCTTACATTGTTAGGTATAGCCCATATCTAGTTAACGATGCAATTTTTAAATACGCTCACGATAGGTTATGAATGATGCCAGTAGGTCATGTACCAGTCGAAATAGATGGTAATCATATTGGTGATGAGCTATGAGCAAGCCTAAGTAGTGGGAACCACGCGAGTAGGGGTTCTCTATCGGCCGTAGTAAAAAGTGTGTAGTCACAGGGTGATGCACATGGATCCATGCGCTGGATGGGTGAGAGCGATGCGATTGCTGGTCGGCCGGAGCGCCGTGGCGTTAGAGTGGTTTACTCGTCTGTGGGTTTCCAGGTGTCTAAGGCTCTTAGTGAAAAAGATTGTTGTAATGTGGATAACGATGGTACATGGCTCTGGTTGATATTTTTTTTGCTATGATTAATTAAAGTTTGATTACATGGCTCTGGTTGAATCAAGTACGCTAATGAGGCTAAGGCATATGCCATGGCACAGGCCAAGGGATCAGAGTATTAATGACGAATTTGAGGAAAGCTAAGTAAAAGTCTTGTTGATGAAACAAAGTAGAAATTAAGTCGAGTGATAGTGGTGAATCTTAGTTCGGCTGGTCGGGGACCGTACCAGTAGTTATTACATAGTCGTAGCCCTGTAGAAATCGGTGTCTCTTGAGGCAACTCAAGTAGTCCGTGGGTGCGCGATGCGTGTTTAACTCTGGCGGAGGTCGGGGTCTTGTAGAGACCATAGAGCCCGTAGGATTCGGAATTCAGGAGGAATTCAAAGAAACAAACATGAAGTTTGTTGTAGGGGCTTAATGAAAAGCCACAGTTCATGAATAAGATTCCTGCTGTGTTTTGTGATGCTCTAAGGATGTTTTATTGGCTGCTCCATCATGTTTAGTTGATTATTTAGTTTGTGATCTTGAGATTTGGGAATCAAATAATGATACCATGTCTGCCAATAGTGATACCATGTGTTGAGATACAATGTTATAGTTAGTTTTAGATTGCAACACTCTCTACATAGATAATAAGCGTGTCTATGATTTGTGTCTTTTTAGTCTCTGTCCACCCACTGTTGAGAAGACGCCATTGTGTTTCTGTTTAGTAAGACTACGTACGCATCCTTTGCTAATAAAACCCTGCTAAAACCGGCTAACTGTGCTTCTTATTACTGCCCCTGTTTACAGGTTATGGGCCCAGAGCACTTAGTCAGTTTCCAGGTCGTGGCAGTGGTTTATTTTGGGAGTGAGCAAATTGAGTTGGATGCGTCCCGGTACGAAGTCTTGAGGCCGGCACGTGCATCGAGGTGCATCGAGGCGTCATGGAGCAATCCACACATAATTCGTTGAAATTGTCTGGAGGGGACAACTGGGCGGTATGGAGATTCCAGATGGAGGTGATATTTAGGGGCCGAGGCTTGTTTCAAATAGTTTCTGGCGAAAACGAAAAACCACCGACGGAGAAACAAAGTGAGGTTAAGACATGGCTGGAGAGCGACGCAAAAGCTCAGGAATTGATAGTGACGCGGATGGATTCAGGACCGCTCACACATTTACTATCATGCACTACATCTGCCGGTATGTGGACCAAACTAAAGTCGGTGTACGAAAGGGAATCTGCTGTCAGCATACACCTACTGCAGCAGAAGTTCTTTTCTTTGGAATTTGGCCATGATTCTGTGACTACAGTGATGTCAAGATTGGAGGAAATAAGCAACAAATTGAAACAAGCAGGTGAGCCGCTTTCTGAGAAAATGATTGTAACAAAAGTGCTGATGTCGTTGCCTGAGAGGTTCAAGCACTTCCGCTCAGCCTGGGAGTCCGTCCCTATCGAGAAGCAGACATTGATGGAGTTGACTTCGCGATTACTCATCGAAGAAGAGAGAAGTGACCAGTCCCTTCAATTACAGGAGACAGCTTTGGCCAGTGTAAGCAAACAGGGTAAATGCTACGCTTGTGGGAAAGAGGGCCACTTTGCAAAAGACTGTAAGGAGAAAAAGAAAAAGGAGACAAGAAATTGCAATTATTGTAAAAAGAGGGGCCACTTAAGAGCAGATTGCAGATCTTTAAAGGACAAGGAAAAGAAGAAAGTTCCAGCTCTAGAGGAGAATGCTTTTATGTGCAGGAGTAGTTCATGTCAAGATGTTGGCATAGGAAACTGGTACATGGACACGGGTGCCAGTGAGCACATGTGTTGCAATAAGGAGTTATTCAGCACACTGAACCACCTGAGAGGCTCGATAAAGGTTGCTGTGGGAGACGGCAAGCTTCTGGATGTTATTGGGCGTGGTAGTGTGGAACTGTTCGCGTGGAACGGGTCAAAGTTCATAAAAACAGTGTTAAGTGAAGTACTTTATGTGCCTGAGTTGAAATTTAATCTTTTCTCAGTAGGAACTGTTTTGGATAAAGGTTTTCATTTAGTTTCTGATAAGAATTATTGTAAGTTTGTAAACAGTAAAGGTTATATATGTGCATTGTCAAAACGAGTAAACAAAATGTATCATATGCTGTTTTCGTGCACTGGAACACAATCTGAGATGTCTATGGTCACTTTAAGAGATAAAAATAAAATGCAATCTATGGCCACATTTTTAGTATCGGAATGCGATAGTGACATTTGTGATGGTAATTCTTTTTGTAGTTGTAAACATGTAAAACTTTTTGAGAATTTTGGTGTTATGACAAACTTTGGACTAGTAAATTTATCAAAGAGGGTTGAGTCGTTAACTGTATGGCATCGTAGGTTATGTCATCAGGATATTGCGCATATTAGGGAGTATTTGAAGCGTAATTGTGTTGAATTCGTGGACGACTATGATGCTTGTGAGGAGTGCTTGGCGGGAAAGCAGCATCGACTACCCTTCCCTGCTAGCTTGTCGAGAGCTAATGAGCCCCTTGAACTAGTTCATGCAGATGTGTGCGGGCCTATGGAGACACCGTCACTCGGAGGAGCGAGGTATTTTTTACTTCTGAAGGATGACCATTCAGGTTTTCGCAAGGTGTTTTTTATGAAACATAAAGATGAGGTTAAAGGCTTTATTAAGAATTTCATAGTGAAATTTGAAAGAGAAACTGGTGTAAGGATGAAGATCCTAAGGAGTGACAATGGACTAGAGTTTATGAATGCCGAACTACGTACATTTTTGAGTGAGAATGGGATAACCCATCAGAGAAGCACTGTGTATACACCTCAGCAGAATGGAAGAGCCGAGAGAGAAATGCGTACCTTAGTAGAAGCTGCTCGATCCATGATCACAGGTATGTCTAAAGTTTTCTGGGCAGAGGCTATAAACACGGCTGCTTATGTACTTAATAGAACCGGTCCAAGTCCTGTGAGAGGTAAAACTCCTTTTGAAGCCTTTTATAGAAGAGATTCACCTTTGTTAGATTTAAAAGTGTTTGGGTCTCGTGTATCTGTCCTTGTACCTAAAGAGAAGAGGTTGAAACTAGATCCCAAGAACAAGATGGGTATCTTTGTAGGTTATGACGTTGATGTGAAAGGGTACAGAATATTCATATCATCCTCGAGGAAAATTGAGGTACATCGAGATGTTGTCTTCTTACCGCAAGTAGTGCCTGAAAAGGAAAGAGGTGACGTTCCTAGCAAAGAAGATAGCATATTATGCTGTGAAGAGAAAAGTACAGACAGGATTCCAGCTTTAGAAGGAGGACAGCGAAAAGAATCAAGAATTGAGATTGGTGAGGGAAATTGTAGTTCACCCGGAGAAGACAGAGAGGTTGGTGAAGTCCAAGAACTCGGAAGAGACAGAGATGTTGGTGAAGAACAACAACTGGGAGAAAATAGAGAGACTGTTGAAGACCAAGTGATTAGCCCAGAAGAGGATCATTTTGAGGATGCAGATGATGCATTGGAGAATGCGACCAGTGAAGAAGAGTTGCCACATAGTTTAAGATCCAGAAGGCGCTGCCGACAACCTAAATACTTAGAGGACTATGAGTTAGGTTTGTTGACAACGGGGGTTGATGATGACCCTAGTACCTACTCTGATGCGATGTCTAGTGTTGATGCAGAGCATTGGAAGAATGCCATAGAAAAAGAGATGCAAGCCTTAGAAGAGAATAACACCTGGGATCTTGTGGACAAACCAAATGATTGTAGTTTGATAGATACAAAGTGGGTATTTAAACGAAAAAGGGATGAAAAAGGTAGAGTTATGTCTTTCAAAGCTCGACTGGTAGCAAAGGGGTTTCAGCAAAAAAACCTATTCTGAGATATATAGCCCTGTGGCTAGGCTGACCTCATTGCGTGTTTTCCTGGCTTTTTGTAATAACATTAATATTCCTATACATCAACTTGATGTGTGTAGTGCTTTCTTGTATGGAGATATAGTGGGTGACTGTTACATTAAATTGCCTATTGGGTATAGTGATTGTGAGAATGGAAAAGTTTGTAAACTTTATAAGTCATTATATGGCCTGAAGGATTCGCCCAAAAATTGGAACGCTAAGTTTCACAATGTTATTACTGGTTTAGGATTTGTGAGAAGTAATTTTGAGTATTGTTTATATACAAAGATAGAAAATAATTGTAAAACATATTTGCTTCTGTACATTGACGATTTGTTATTAGCTTCTACTTGTGAGGGTGAAATAAACAAGCTAAACCTTTTATTGAGTAAGAGTTTTAAAATGAAGAACTTAGGTCTGATAAGAAACTATTTGGGAATGTGTATTGTGCAAAACTTAAGGGAGGGAATTATATCTATTTGTCAGAGTGCATATTTAGAGAAGATTTTAAGAGATTTTGGTATGTTTGAAAGTAATTCTGTTTCTACTCCCATGGAGGAAAATTTTAATCACAGTGTTCTGAAGAGAGATAAATCTGAAAATGATGCTATTGAGAATAGATGTAGAAGATTGATAGGATCTTTAATGTATGCTATGTTATGTTCGAGACCAGATATTTGTGTAGCATTAAATATCCTCAGTAGATACCAATCTTGTGCTAGCTTGGATTTGTGGAATGCTTTGAAACGTGTTTTACGTTATATTAAGGGTACTCTAAACTTAAGTTTGGTATTTACTAGAAATAAGAATTGTTCTGATGTCATTGTTGGTTATGTCGACTCAGATTGGGCTGGTGACAAAGTAGACAGGAGGTCTACAGGGGGCTACTTATTTAAAATCTTGGATGGATGTAGCGTCTCATGGGTATCGAAGAAACAGCTCACTGTTTCTTTGTCATCAACTGAATCAGAATTTGTAGCTTTAAGTATGGCAGCAAGTGAAGCTTGTTGGCTTAGTAACTTGTATTGTAGTCTTTCTGGTATTGAAGCTGTTGTTGTACTCTTTGAGGACAATATGCCAGTTATAAGTTTGTGTAAGAACCCTCAATTTCATCATAAGCTAAAACATATAGATGTTAAAGTATTGTTTGTAAGAGAAAAGGTATTTGCTAAGAAAATAGTTTTGAAGCATATTGGTTCTAGTGAACAACCAGCTGATGCCTTAACAAAGCCTTTAGGTAGAGTCAAATTTCAAAAGTTTAGAAGCATGTTAGGTCTTAGTGCTTGAGTGTTTTATGTGAAAGAAAAATTGTTAGATGTTTAACATTGAGGGAGGGTGTTGAGATACAATGTTATAGTTAGTTTTAGATTGCAACACTCTCTACATAGATAATAAGCGTGTCTATGATGTGTGTCTTTTTAGTCTCTGTCCACCCACTGTTGAGAAGACGCCATTGTGTTTCTGTTTAGTAAGACTACGTACGCATCCTTTGCTAATAAAACCCTGCTAAAACCGGCTAACTGTGCTTCTTATTACTGCCCCTGTTTACACCATGTCTGCTAAAAGTCCCACTATATCTACCAGTTCTCATAATAATGCAAATTGTAGAAACCCTGGTTTACGTGCTACTTCAGTAGAATCAATTGGTCCTGAGTCAATTACCATTATAACAGAAGCACTTGTACATCAACCAAAATATTGAGCTATTTGTTAATTAAGCTAAAGGAACGATACTTGTTCGGCCTAGCTACGTCCGGTCCAGTTTAACTGTAGGGACACACCTGAAAGGCAAAACAATTACCGGACCAGGAAGCTAATCTTGTAGGGTCAAAAACTGATCGGACCAGGAAGCTAATCTTGTAGGGTCAGAAATTGACCGGACCAGGAAGCTAATCCTGTAGGGTCAGAAATTGACCGGACCAAGAAACAAGTCTTGTAGAGTCATGGCTGACTGGACCAAGTGGTTAAATATCTGAAGGGTCTAACTTGACCGGACCAGAAACAATAGCAGAATGACCAAACGGTAGTTAATCAGATTTTCATGCTTTAGATGTAACATTGTAATAATCGTAATTAGTAATCAAATAACGATTAATGCTCTGAACTCAATTTTTTTTTAGTTTGTACGAATTTTCATTGTGGTTTAGTCTGTACCAAATTCGGTCAGAAGTGACCGAACTATGTGATACTTTGCGAGGTATGTTTCTTTGCAGATTAACACACGAGAATGTGTGCGAGCAAGATGGTCGTGTCGGCGTCATTCATTGACTATTCTGAGCGCCAGTGTCACCCGGCGGCGCTCGACAGAGTCTAGCCTGAGTTCGTGTGGAGTGGAAGAGAGCGCGCAGTGGTGTAACGAGACAGTCTTGGCTCTGGCGTGTCACGGTGAACGTACGTTACGGAAGCATCGTACGTTCCCGCGACCCCTGGCGTAGGTGTGAGATGGAACACCGGGGTGGTTTTTAGTCAGTAAGAGTCTGACAGACCCCTCCGCCCGCCCCGTGGCGGAGGACATCCATGAGGATTTTCCACCCCGGAAAGTGTATGACGGGGCACAAGTTGCACTTTATGTCCGTTTATTCGGAACCGATCAATAGTAACGCGAGCTGATGTCCATAAAACTAATGATGACAGTTAAATTGCAATAATCATTGTAGGGTTAAACCGGTCCAATGATAAATCAGCTATAGGGAATAATAATATTCCGGACTAGCCAAAATAAGATAAAATAAATTCTGAAGGGCTTGTAGCCGGACCAGAACTTGTATCTGCAGGGCTTGTAGCCGGACCAGAACTTGTCAATCTGAAGGGTCATTGAAGACCGGTCCAGAACTTGTTAGTCTGAAGGGTCAATGAAGACCGGTCCAGAAGTTTTAATCTGAAGGGTCATTGAAGACCGGTCCAGAACTAATTCTTACCAGCCTGTCTGTAGGGTTTAGATAAACCGGTCCAGATTGTAAAGTACGATTTTTGGTCAGGATAATCGAACGATTTATGCTTATTACAGATGTATGAATTGTAAGCGCACGAGGACGTCCGCACGTCAGTATGGCCGTGTCGGCGGCGTTGTCGAAAACAACACATGCACCGACGATCACGCCACCGACAAGTACGTCACTCGACTTCTCCCACCGCCCCACTGCTCGACTTGTTTTGACACCAGTATAAAACAGCGAGCAACGAAGCGGCAGGGGACATATAGAACGTTTGTCACTCGCTCGAACCGGTTGTCCCTAAACTTCCGCGCCGAATTAGTGGCTTCTGTTCTTTTTCGTTGCTATCACGTAACGAGCTCTGTAGTCGCCCTGACTACGACCGATCGCCGGTGGATATTAATTTATCAGCCGATTAAGATCATTTTAAAAAACTGCCTTTTTCAAGGCTACTCCTATTTCTTTAACGTTCGCGTTGTGATTTAGAGTCAGTTGACCCCTTCTGGGTTAAAAACCACAGTTTCGTGGTCGCTCGGTGGATACCTTACGGTGCCAACGAAACCGAGTGGGGTGTTGACCCAAAACACCCGCTGAACCCCTTCAGGGCTAGGCAGTTATTTGGACGGGTCCCAGAATCGGCCTTGGGGGGTCTCCTAGTCGACGCTGGATGACAGTTTTCCCTCAACAGCTACACACCTAGTGTCTTTAGGGTGTCTCTACACCCTTCGCGCTAGACTGGTCAGGGCCCCGTACGCACATTAAGACTGGCGTCGGGTTACAAGCTTAGGGCTCACCCTTAGGCACTCACCTCCCTGTCTATACCCGACAGGGAGGGTACACACCCCCGGGCCTATCCACCCGGGGAGTTAGAGTTAGGGCTCTCTGACTAATGTTTTAGTCTCCCCCCCCCCCATTAATCAAGATGGACGCCATCATAGTGGCGTTCGTCAAGGACGTCCTCCTAAAGGACCCCGATTTCCTCCTGAAATACGGAGAGAAATTCGCTGCTCTGCAGCAAAAGTCTACACCGGCTGAACCCGGTAGTGCCTCTCCCGACTCTGTGCCCGACTCTATGGACACAGAGGACTTCTCGGTGAAGAGGCTTCACTACCCGCCCTCCGACGTGGAGTCTCAGAACTCCACCAATTCATCTCCCTCCTCCGACGACGACGGCTTCACGCTGGCGTCAGGGAGATCAAACAAGCGCAGGAAGAAGTTCTCCTCCGCGCAATCAAAAAAAGTGGTCGCGACCGACGCGACCTCAACCCCTCCTACCCCCGCCCCCGTTCCCTTGGTTCCCCCCACCATTGCCCCCACTCCGACCGCTTCGTCCTCTCAGAAGGACTTACCTCCCAGCACCAGTGCTGAAACCTCCTCCGCCCCGAGGAAAATACCCCCTCCCCCCCCCGTGTTCATCCAGGACAAGGGAAAATGGACCGATGTGTCCAAATGGTGCGCCGATCGCAAGATTGGCTTCACCAATGCCCGATCCACCCAACAGGGGATCAAAGTACAAATCCCTACGTCGAAAGACTACAGGGATCTGACTCAACTTCTTCGGCAGAGGAACGTGTCCTTCCACACGTACTCCCTCCCCGAGGAGCGCATGACCCGAGTGGTGATCCGTAGGATCCCGAAAGAGATCGCCACCGAAGACATCAAGGCGGATCTGGAAGCCCAAAAGGTTCCAGTGTCCGAGGTGCACCGCATGCACCGTTCCAAGGGCCAAGTCGCTTACGACATGGTCCTGGTAGTCTGCCCCCCTTCCGAGGGCCGCCACCACCCAATATTCTCCATTAAATCTATCTGCAATCTCACTGGAATCGAGATTGAAAAGCCATGGAGGAGCGGCATTGTGGGTCAGTGCCACCGCTGCCAGCTCTACGGCCATTCCCAGCGCTTCTGCCACGCAACACCCAGGTGCGTCAAGTGCCTGGGCGCGCACGGCACTGAAAACTGCCCCCGACCAAAAGACCGCACTCTGTGCACAGAGCCGCCCAGCTGTGTGCTATGCGGCGAATCAGGTCACCCGGCCAATTACCGGGGCTGCTCCAAAGCCCCTAAATCCTCTTCCCCCAAATTGGCCAAGCGTGCAGACGCCCGCCAACTTAGAGAAACCCCCTCCCAAGGGACCGCGACCGCACTGCCAGCACGACTAAGCCCTCAAAGGACTAGCCCCTGGAATCTGTTGAACCACCAAAGAGCCTTCCCAGCTCTGATGGCCACATCAGCCCCTCCCCCACCCACTCCCGCTAGGATGGACCCTCGTCTCATCCGCTCCACCGCGCCCACCACCGCGCCCCCCGTTACCCCTGCGCCCACCGCAATGGCCGCTGCGCCCACTCCAATGGCCGCTGCGCCCACTCAAATGGCCGCTCCCGCCGCCTACACTGCGGCCCCGGTCCCAACTGTCGGTCCTAATCCAATGGACTCCTTCAATATCATAGCAGGCACATTCACGGCCTTCATGTCCCCCCGCGCCAGGAAAATGGCAAGCGAACTTCTCGCTGCCAGAAACTCCTGCGACCTGAACAGGATACAGGCAATCTACAATGCCTATCCTGACATCACCCGGATCCTCACCTCCTTCACTGCTCAGCCCAACAATGGATAGAGGAATCACTTCACGAACCAAACTCCGATCCCTAAACCTGGCCCATTTCAATGCCAATGGCATCCAAGGTCAAAGAGATGAGATCGCCACCTTCCTGCGCGACCATCAAATTGACATCTTCCTCGTCCAAGAGACTTTCCTCAAGCCTCATCACCGAAACCCTTCAATTGCAAACTATCGCATGGTTCGCAATGACAGGGTGCGTTGCCACAACGGAGGCACACTCATTTATTACAAAAAGGAACTTTACTGCATCCCAATAGATCCTCCCCCACTCTCACGACTTGAAGTGTCAATCTGCCGGCTAGGCATGTCAGGGCACCAACCGATCACTCTGGTTTCGGTCTACCTCCCCCCATCGTCGACAGAGAACTTCCAACTCTTCTCTAACGACCTCTCCACGCTCCTAGGCTTGAGTGACTCCGTTATCATAGCGGGCGATCTCAACGCAAAGCATCACGCCTGGAACAGCACCAGGATATCGACCAGAGGCAAACAGCTGTTTGACCTTTCTCCCATTCTAAATTTCGATGTCATCGGACCGACGAGTCCTACTCATTTCCCACACAACCCCAACCATACCCCTGACGTCCTCGACGTGGCACTTCTAAAGAACGTCAACCTACGGTTGACCGACATAGAAGTGGTACAAGAGCTCTCCTCAGACCACCGACCAGTCATCATCAAAATGGCCCCCCGCATTGGTCTCCCCGACCCCAACCAACCTCCTCAAACTAAAGTGGTAACGGACTGGAGGAAAGTAAGCGAATGCCTGAAATCCACCACATCCCCCCACTTAGACTCCATCCCCGATCAGTTCAACTCTATCGCGGACACGACGGCGGCGATCGACTCGCTCACGGAACACGTACAGTCAGTCCTGAACGACTGTTCAAGGCAAATTCCAGAGATGGACGACCATCGCTGGAAGTTGCCTGACGACTTGCGTGAACTGGTGAACGAGAAGAACGCGGCTGTCCGTGCCTACAGCAGCTTTCCATGTGGCCCAAACAAAGCCCATATGCGTTACTTACAGAGAACTGTGAAGACTCGCATATCGGAGTGGCGTGAAGTCAAATGGAATAAGACGCTGAGCGATCTTGAACCCAATCACCAGGCCTTCTGGGAACTCCAAAGGAGACTTAGATCTCGAGACATCACCTCCATGCCCCCACTGACCCGCCCCGACAATACCGTCGCCTTTGACGACGAAGACAAGGCAGAATGCTTGGCTGACAGCCTCGAAGCCCAGTGTACACCCAGCTCCCTACCCGTAGACCAAGCTCACCTCTCTGAGGTCGACGCGGAAGTCGAGCGTAGAGCCTCCCTCCCTCCAGTAGAAGACCCCGAAAATCCTCTACCCCCCGTCACTCCAGACGAAGTACAGGACATCATAAAGGGTCTCATTCCTAAGAAAGCCCCCGGTTCAGATGGAATCACCAATAGAGTGATTCAACTCTTCCCTGCCCAATTAATTGTGCTACTGGCCACCATCTTCAACGGTGCCATGAGCAACAACATTTTCCCACAGAAGTGGAAGGAAGCCACAGTCATTGGCATTCCCAAGCCCGGCAAGCCCAAGTCGGAACCTACGAGTTACCGTCCCATCAGTCTGCTCAATGGACTAGGCAAGATCTACGAGAGGCTTATTTATAAGCGTCTTAGAAACTATGCCGAAACCAAGGGCCTAATCCCAAACGAACAATTCGGTTTTCGAACCCAACATTCTAGCGTGCAGCAAGTCCACCGCATCACCGAACATATCCACGCAGGGATCCTGCGTGGATACTTGACAGGTGTGATATACTTCGACATAGCAAAAGCTTTCGACAAAGTCTGGCACAATGGCTTATTATATAAGCTATACAAACTCGGTGTGCCCGACCGTCTCGTGCTCATCCTTCGAGACTATTTGTCGAACCGCACCTTCCGCTACAAAGTAGAAGGAGCTATATCCTCTCCACACCCGATCCGAGCAGGAGTCCCCCAGGGCTCTGTGCTCGCCCCGCTCATATTCACGCTGTACACCAGCGACATCCCAACAAATAGAAAGACCCAGTTGGCTCTCTTCGCAGACGACACTGCCATTCTGTACACTGGCCGCAGCCTAGTCGAGATCTCTCGCATCCTCCAAAACACAGTCAACAAACTCGCTGACTGGTTTAGGAAGTGGAGAATAGAAGTCAACCCCGACAAAAGTCAAGCGGTTCTCTATTCGAAACCGCGACACAAACCCATCCCCCCCCGACCTATCACCATGTTCGGCAAGCCGATCCCTTGGGAGAAGCAAGCCAAATATCTCGGTGTTATCCTCGACAGGCACCTCTCCTTCTCAGAGCACATAAAGGCGGTTCGCTCGCGCGCCGCCTTCGCTCTCGGTAGCCTCCACTCGATGCTCAACGCACGCAGCAAATTGTCACTCAAGTGCAAATTGCGTATCTACACAGCGTGCATTCGTCCAATCATGACATATGCCTGCGTAGTTTTTGCTCACGCAAAGCCCCACCACATCCATAGGATGCAGACCCTCCAAAACCGTTTCCTCCGAAAGGCTACGGGAGCCCCTTGGTTCGTCAGAAATGAGATCCTCCATGTCGATCTCAAAATCCCCACTATCCACCAATTCATGAAGCGCCTTTCCAAGCACTTCTTCGATTCCGCCCCCAACCATCGAAACCCGCTGGTTGTCGAGGCCGCCAGATATACTCCCTCCCAAATTAGTAAATTCCGCCGTCCAAGGCATGTTCTCACCGACCCAGATGACCCCATAACCCTCCTCCAAGAGAGCAGTAGGGCAACCAGCACGCTTAGGAAAAACAAGTACAAAAAATCGACATACCGGCCTCGCCGACGAGGTCCCTCGCGACGTCCCCCAGTAAATGCCCCCCACCGACCCTTGCTCGATGTAGTGCCAGCCCGCGCCGCAGCTGAGCCTGTAGATTTAAATTCCCGACTCTGACCTCTGAGTTTGTTTCGGCATTTCTTCTCAGAGTAGTCATTTAGGAAATGCCGGCCCCATCGTTCGTTAAATAATCAAAATTCGATCCAGCCTGTCCCGACTTGCTGCCCTCCCCCAGCGACGCCCTAAGCCGAGGCTCGTACCCCACAGGGGGTGCCCTTAGCGTGTAGTCGCTTAGTTTATTTAGTTAGTTTTAAGCCCCTGGCTGGAGGCTTTGAGATCTCTCAAGGCAGCCGCAGGATTGTCCGGTTAAGTAGTCACGACCTCTCAAGGTCAACTACGAGATGCCATATTCAAAAAAAAAAAAAAAAAAAAAAAAAAAAAAAAAAAAAAAAAAAAAAAAAAAAAAAAGCGGCAGGGGACTGGACCATTGGACATCGTACGGACATCATGTGCTCAGAAACTATATCGCGTTCGTATCTGGTTGTATCGTGTACCTATAGTGCTTGATTTGCTAATGTGATTAAATTGTTCATGAAATTATAATCTGATGTGAAGTGCAAACCGTGTTTCTATTGCGCATTAACCAACACTACCCACTTAGTACGCCCACAGTAATTAAGATATGCCTGATAATAATGACACACACTTTACCTTTTCCTATATGTATGTACTACGTACTGGCACAAACGCACATCCATCAGTACCTACTCGTACTCGGTACTATGACCATGGCTAACCAATGCCACACCGGCACTTATCTAGCTGTATTTAAGATGGCAAATTGGTGACAATAAATAAAATTACCATTCTGTATAATGCATCTCGTAAAATGTTGCAACTATGCTTTCTATGAATTGAATTCGTTGACTGGCCTGACTGTTAGAGACCACATTTATTATATGATTGCAGAGGGAAGGTGGCTTGTTTTTCAACCTATACCTGTCCTATACGTTGCGAAAAGTGGAAGAGATACAGAGGGGGTCTCCTAGAGTAAATATTATGTTCCTTGGAGGGGGTCGTCTCATTGGGCTAACCCAAGAATGCCTACGGGGGGGGGCTGGACCGATGTTGCCAAGTACTCCTCTATTATGATTTATAGGTATAAGAAACCTAAAAATTTCGGTCTCTAATAATGACGCCTTCGAGGATGGCAACATAAGTAAAACTGTAAAGTTGCTTATTCTTTAAAAAGCGATAAATGTATTTTTCAGTGTTAAGGCGAAAGCACCAGGGTAGCCCGCGAAATTCATTTTTTTTTAGGTTTTTTCAATTTGCTGGTCAGTATTATGTTGTACGTTGATTATTATATGATTCGCGGCCGTAACAAATTGTATTTACAGAATTATAATCATTAAAGTCATCAACACAACTCTCTAAGACCTGCACGTAAGTCTAAAGAATAACTGTTTCATGAAATCATTCTTTGGAGTTACGTGGTCTTAGAAAGTTGTGTTGATGACTTTAATGATTATAATTCTGTAAATACATATTTGTTACGGCCGCGAATCATATTTTGATCGACGTACAACTTCATACTGATCAGCAAATTGCAAAAATCGTAAGAAATTTTATATTTCGCGGGCTACCTTAGCGCTTCCCCCTCCCAAACGCTTTTTAAAAGTGTAGCAGTAATATTCTTATATCTGTAATATAACCGATTTATAAGGTGTTAACAGGGAACAGGGCGTGCGATTCTCCATACAAAATGTATTCCCCATTTTAATAGTTCTTACGTATGCGATGCCTATTGAGTAATTTATAATAAAGTAGTTCTGCCATAAA
Source organism: Luperina testacea (assembly GCA_927399505.1). Classification (NCBI taxonomy): domain Eukaryota; kingdom Metazoa; phylum Arthropoda; class Insecta; order Lepidoptera; family Noctuidae; genus Luperina; species Luperina testacea. The sequence goes on from OV656774.1 coordinate 7,412,522, forward strand.
AGACAAACTACTGTTTTTATTATAAAAAAATACTAGTAAGAAGCTTTGACTTTTACAAATAAAACACAAACGTGATTTTTTAAAGTTTTGTACACTCATAATCACCTTTTAAGTTGATTATGAGTGTACAAAACTACAAACAAAAAGCGGAGCTGGAAAATTATAACCAGTGAAATTGCACAATAATTTAACATCGGTTACAGTTTCCCAGTTCTGCTTTCGTGGACAGATCTTTAAATAAATATCTCAAAGAAATCTGATTTTGAATTTCCCGCTTACGCGAGTTTTTGGGGGCGTCCACCAGGTGGCGTCAAAATGGTACCATTTTATTTGACTTGACATTTTTGTCGCTAGAGTAAATAAAGTTTAAACCTTGGTGAGTAAAAACCGTAAATCTAAATGCGATCAAAACCCCAGAATTCAAACAGTCGTTTATTAAAAAAATAGTGACGTTTCGAAATATTTGAAAATTAACGAAAGTAGGTAGGTAGCAAACGCAAACCGACCGAAATTGGGAATTATCATTATTTGTGAAGTAAAAGTTTTGTGTTCGTCAAGATGGATAAAAACAATCCACTGACTCCAAACAGAATACAGAGGCTTATACATTATGCCGAGGACAAATCGTTTAATATGCCAAGACGCTTACTGCTAAACGACGATGACTTGAAACGGTAAGGGCATGTCGTGAATTAGGAACTTTTTTTAGATTATTTTATATTTACGCATGCCAGCTGATTCTCTTAATATCGTTTTTGTTGTAGTTTGGCATCAAATCAAGCATCAATGAATAAGTCTAACATCAATAACTGTGAGTCCTCTTCTGGCATTTTGGATTTAGAGAGAGTAGAAGGTAAACAGCACCTACTTACCCTGTTGAAATTTGTCTACAAAAAGTATCTAGAAAACATTTGACTGTTTGTTATCCGCTCTACTGTTGAACAATCAAAATTTGATTTATAACAATATAAATTCAATTGTCTCATTAGTCACATACACTGTTTTATTAATGATTACAATGTTTTTTAAGGCTTTGGAGACTCAGAAATTGGAGATTTTTCTCTCAGCAAATCTGTAAGTAAAAGTTTTTGACGATTTGTGGATGAAAATTATCTTTGGAATAAGTTTTTTTAATGATACAGTTATTTTTAGTTTCTGCATTATCTCATTTCTGTTACCTATGGCATTCTCTTGCTTAAATAGGTACTCCTATATTATATTAACTAATCATGGTGAATTAACTTCAGAACCAGACTGAGATATCAAAATTATATTGAACTAACTGTAAGGAGATGTGTGTGAGATTTACAGCCTATAATACCTGTATATATTAAAATGTTTCATTTATATTAAGAAATGCCTAATAATGAAGTTCCAAATCTGTAAAATTTTTATTTCAAGGAATTTCTAATAAAATCCATTAATGAAAGTATTTAAAATTTGCATGGAATAAAAATCAGTTTTTATTATTTATTTCATTTAAATAAAAAAATGGATATGTTACCTGTTTTATTTTTATTTCAGACAGCATTTAATCCTGGTGAAATTACTGGTAGATCGACTGGAGCTGATGACTTCAAAGCAGTGCCAACGGGCCGCCACTCCTTCCATTTAGATAGTATTTTCAACAAGATGGATGCACAGACATCTGAGGTTAAGGATGTAATGAGACATTCTGTTGCCTCTAATTACTCTTTTCATTCTAAGGTAAATAATAATCTAATTTGATTTACATCTAGTTACCAAGTCCAAGTTGGTTGATTACGAACAGTCTTCTCTTGAAAGTCTTGCAGTTGTGTCTGTTAACTTTAAAGTTCCATTTCTATTACAAATATGTTACCCTACCCTGAGTACTGCATTAAATCAACCATTACATCTCGTCATTGCGCGTGCAAAAGTCGCTATGTGTTTTTGGTGAACTTATTTGAGGTACACCGTACATGAATTATAACACTGCATGTTTATACGGAACTTTCGATGTATGAATATCACATAGCTACATTCCGTAACTCTTTAAATATTGCACTTATCACATAGCCATTTTTAGGGTTCCGTAGTCAACTAGGAACCCTTATAGTTTCGCCATGTCTGTCTGTCCGTCTGTCCGTCCTCGCTTAATCTCTGTGACCGTTAGCACTAGAAAGCTGAAATTTGGTACCAATATGTATATCAATCACGCCGACAAAGTGGTAAAATAAAAATTGGAAAAAAATGTTTTATTAGGGTAGCCCCCCATAGGTAAAGTGGGAAGTGATTTTTTTTTTAATTTCAACCCTAACGTGTGATATATTGTTGGAAAGGTATTTAAAAATGAATAGGGGTTTACTAAAATCATTTTTTGATAATGTCAATAATTTCGGAAATAATCGCTCCAAAAGTAAAAAACAATGTGTCCCCCCCCCTCTAACTTTTGAACCATAAGTTTAGAAAATATGAAAAAAATCTGAAAAGTAGAACTTTATAAGGACTTTCTAGGAAAATTATTTTAAACTTGATGGAAACAACAGTTTTTGTACAAAAAAGACAAAAAGTTGTACAAAATAATTTCTGGACTAAGTTCGTAGTATAAACGTACCTAAGCATTTTAACACACTTATTGTGACGGACGGGAAACTACGGAACCCTACACTGAGCGTGGCCCGACACGCTCTTGGCCGGTTTTATAGTATGTGTGTATTGAAATAACGATTAAAACTGCATAAAGAACCGAAAATATCTAAATAACACATAGCGACTTTCGCACGCGCAACGACGATCTATTTGTTCATGTGAAATACATCTATATAAGTAAAATTCAATGTTTATATGTTTGTCCTCTATGTATTCCGAAACCGTTGCTCAGATTGTGATGAAACTCTTTGATTGTGTTATTAGTATACTTAGATAATAAGTTATCTGCAAATATCCTATGTTATTCCTTTTGGGTATTATTATTATACCTATGCTAAAAAAATAATAGTTAGGTCACTGATACATGATCTGTTTGAGTTCCTTAAGTTCCGAGTTGAGCTGCATGATTACTGACAAATGCATGCACTGACTGGAGCGGTCCACTCAATCTGTTTGGTTCTTTCCTCAAAAGACCATTACAGACACCAATCTACATGGTCTTCCCATGATCTGACCAAGATTATGTCTGGACTTAAGAGACTGAGACTTCTGGATTTGTTTCGGCCATACTTCTCAGAGTAGTCACATAGAAAATGACGACCTCAATTAGTTTAAAAAAAAATATGATTGACATGTAAGTGTTTGTACAAACCTACTTACAGACAGAAATAAAATCATCTGTTTCAGAGAGACCTCACAGCTGATGAGGCATCATTGATTGGGCGGGAAGCTCCATTACCAGTAGCAAACAATGTAAATGCAAATTTTGTGGAAAGCATGTCGTAAGTTGCATAATTATTCATATTTTTTCATTCATTGTATTAAGTATATGTACATATTTTTCCTGTCAGTCTTCCTGTCCACATTATTTGTTTTAACACAATTAGATTGGTTAATTTGAAAAACAAAATTTTTTTTTAGGTCTGAATATAATTTGACACTATTTCTTTGTAATTAAATTTTATACTTCACCCCTTTTCTAACCATATCATCACTCACACAGTCCATCCATCATTTCTTTGGTCTTCCCTTACTCTTATAACCAGCGACATTCATACTCAATTTTTGTTTATTAATAGTTAATCTAAATACTACTTATTTTCAGAATGAACAACTCAAATCTATCAGTTGGTGCATATTTTAAGAATAGATGTCCAGAGTTTGGTAATGTACTAGGCAAGACTGACAGTCCAGAGCGATCTTATAATGTTATGCCTAGCATTACTGAAGGTAAGCAACTGTTATTTGAACTTAGGAACTTATTATATTTGTGGTATATATGCTGTTTTATTAGAATGTACCAGTTCACAGAGAACTGGCAAGCACATGCACAGACCTTCGAATCTTATTTGCAAACACTTGAAAATCGACTTTTGTTTCAGTATCAGGCCACACGGATTTGTTATGGTCTGACAAGACTCCACTACACAAAATTGATAATACACTAGATTGTGTACCTGTAAGACAGCCACGAAACGTTATGGACAACTATTCAGAGAAACAAAACAATGTACAAGCACAGTCAGAAAGAAGTACTTTCACACTGCCTATGATAGAAAAACCAAATGAACCATCAACTAGCAAAGTTCCTGAAAAACAGAATCCGTTTTTCATGAGCCAAGTCCCTGACAAGCCGAAGTATGTTCAAATGACATTACATTCTGTTTCGCCACAAAAGAATATTCCTGTTGCACCTACACCTACCAGAGAACCTGTACCAACAAGAGAAACTAATTTGTTGATAAAGAATTTGCATGCGTCACTGAGATTAGTGAATGAAGACATGGAAAGTTCGGTCGAGAATTCTATCAGTATCTCTAGAATTGCTGATTATCTTGGTAAGTAACATTTGGTATACTTATTTTGCTAGCCAAGACAAACAAGTCGTGTTCTGACTGAAGTGTTAGGGTCAGCGCAGACCGACGGAGTGGTGGCCAAGCGAGTAATTGTATAACAACTTAAAGTCGATTTTATTTACTATATTTTTTGGCAGAAATTTGTATTACGTAATAAAAACACACAAAGTGGCGCGCGACGTAGGCGCTTGAAGGTGCTAAGACTCGTTCGAAGGCGTGGCCGTTTGGTGAGGTCCGGCCGTCGCTTTGTGTACCTTGCAACAGTTGCAACCGATAAAGTGCTCTTTGCTGCTACTATTTTTTATAGCCCTAGTAGTTGTGAAGTTAACACTTGGCTTGGAAAGAGTTTGGCTAACAATAATTATATTTATAGTTTTCAAGCAGTGAAACTGAATTTACATCACTTATTAAAATTGTTACAGGTAAACAATCCAACATTAGTGTAACAGACATGTTGCAACTGAACAACAAAAAGAAACTATTGAACACGAAGCAACCCCTCACTGAGTTACACATGAACATTCCAGAATCTAAGAAACAAAATAACCAGGAACTACAAGTCACAAATTTAATAGACACTCGGAAGACTGAGACCGCTTCATCCTCTGGGACAATAAACACAGTCATATCACAGAATAAATACAAACAAATTAATGAACCGGAAATACCAGCTGTAGTAGTGACTCGGGCCTCCTTGAATAATGATCAAATAATAGAAATTGATGATGCTAAGTCGAAAAAAAGTGCCCGGTCTAAGTCACCCTCGAGCAAAAGTCAATCGACCCTGAGCACGGTGCATGAAAACTATACGAGTTTTAAATCTGCTGACAGTCCTTTACATACTAGCAAAGGTACCTATTATGTTTGGTTTGCAAGGGGAGGTATAGACTTGCACAACTTGTAATGTCATTGATCCTACAGTTGTTAATTTTGAATGTATTTCTTGTTGCAAATCACAAGCGCGTTTCATGTGGCCTTATAATTATAACTAGTATTTGGGCGTTGCGCGAGCTGCAAGCAGCTCGCGGGGTCGTGTTTTTGAGGAGTATTTCTTACCCTTGTAAAAAGTATTTGGGCGTTGCGCGAGCTGCAAGCAGCTCGCGGGGTCGTGTTTTTGAGGAGTATTTCTTACGATGGGGGGAGGGGTGAAGGGGGGGAGAGGGGGGAGTTTTGAAAAATGATTTTGATCAACTCTGGGCCCCTTGATATGAATCTGAAAAAAAAAATTTCCAAGTCTCTTAACTTCCGAGATCTACCTAGAAGGGGGGAGAAGGGGGGCAAGGGGGGCAACTTTGAAAAATGGATTTTACTTTTCCGAGTCTCCTCTATACGAATCCGTAAAACAACAAAACACGGGACTCTTAGTTTCCGAGATACGATAGGGAGGGGGGAGAGTGGGGTGGAAAAGGGGAGGTTTGGGATTTTTCCCATACTCGTGAGAGTTACTTCTATACGAATCTGTAAAAATATACCCACCTCCCCCTTCACCATCTGGGAGAACAATTATGTCAGTCAGTGAGTGAGTCAGTGGTAATCGAGTTTTATATAGTATAAATAACTAGTATTTGGGCGTTGCGCGAGCTGCAAGCAGCTCGCGGGGTCGTGTTTTTGAGGAGTATTTCTTACCCTTGTAAAAAGTATTTGGGCGTTGCGCGAGCTGCAAGCAGCTCGCGGGGTCGTGTTTTTTAGGAGTATTTCTTACGATGGGGGGAGGGGTGAAGGGGGGGGGGGAGGGGGGAGTTTTGAAAAATGATTTTGACCAACTCTGGGCCCCTTGATATGAATCTGAAAAAAAAAATGTTCCAAGTCTCTTAACTTCCGAGATCTACCTAAAGGGGGGGGGAGAAGGGGGGCAAGGGGGCAACTTTGAAAAATGGATTTTACTTTTCCGAGCCTCCTCTATACGAATCCGTAAAAAAACAAAACCCAGGTTTCTTAATTTCCGAGATACGATGAGGGGAGGGGTGAAGGGGGGGAGAGGAGGGAGTTTTGAAAAATGATTTTGACCAACTCTGGGCCCCTTGATATGAATCTGAAAAAAAAAATGTTCCAAGTCTCTTAACTTCCGAGATCTACCTAAAGGGGGGGGGGAGAAGGGGGGCAAGGGGGCAACTTTGAAAAATGGATTTTACTTTTCCGAGCCTCCTCTATACGAATCCGTAAAGCAACAAAACACGGGACTCTTAGCTTCCGAGATACGATAGGGAGGGGGGAGAGTGGGGTGGAAAAGGGGAGGTTTGGGATTTTTCCCATACTCGTGAGAGTTACTTCTATACGAATCTGTAAAAATATACCCACCTCCCCCTTCACCATCTGGGAGAACAATTATGTCAGTCAGTCAGTCAGTGAGTGGTAATCGAGCTTTATATAGTATAACTAGCTTCTGCCCGCGACTTCGTCCGCATGAAATTCGGACTTTCCTCTAAAAATTTAGAAAATGTATGTTTATGATCTCTGTCATTTATTATATTATATTATATACAGGGTGGTAGGGAACGCATTTTGGCCGCGTAGGTATTGCACTTTTTTTATATCCGACGAAAAATTTCAACGCATGGGCGTTCAGAATCATGTACTGAATTCGTGGTAACAAGTTGCGAGTCGATGTACAGGCACCAGCACGTCATCAACTTTGAACCTTACGTTTTAGCGATAAAGTTGAAAATCTATTAAAGAAATTTGATAGATTGTAGTAGCTTGATGTGCTGGCATCTGTACCTGCCACGTTGTATTTATATTTTCATAAAAACTAGAATATGGAAACGAGAATATGGTAAAAGCACTATTTAGAACAAAACATGTTTAACCAATATAATAATAAAAGCTTGTAATAAGCATGTAACTGACTAGCAAAGATTAAATTGCAGCGATTGAGTGTCGCTATGTGGCTTGATGCTCAAGTATGTACCTCTCAAATAGTGTTAGTTTATTATTTATGATAAAAATTATATAAAATAAACACTATTATTCTCCTATATGTATATAATCAGGTATAATTGGTTGTAGTAACTATCTAGTTGATATTTTCAGGAGAGGCCACTACAACACATGTTCCTTCCCCAAATACTGTATATAAAGAGTTAGATAAGTCTGTAGATTGGCGCGAAGTAATGCAACAGAAACAATTGAAACAGGAGGGCTTAGCTAAAGGTTTGTGGGCCTCGCTTCATTCACCAGTCTGTGGGAATCTTAACATGAATAACACATCATCTTACTGGGAGCCGACTCAGATATAGTTTGGTATCTCAGTTTTTAACCTTCAGGCTAGATTATTTAAATATTAACATATTCACATTTTTTATCTTAACAAATGTCATCATTCTTCTAATTTGTAAACTTTCATTGTATGTTACTAAATATAACTGCGGTATCAAGGTGTGCGTAAAGACCTTGAGAACTGCAATCCCTGCAAAATGCACCCTGTGTAAATTACTGAAGAAGTGCCTCTTAAAAATTGCTGTTTTCTCATTGTATTTTTTGTCTCATTTCACTTGTCACTTATTTTGTAACACTATAATTACTTTATGAATGAATGTCATATTATTTATGTGATGAGCACACGCATGTACTAATTGCAAATGAATTTTGTTTATTTTAGAGGAATGGGTAGAAATATTAGTTACTGTCGCCGATGGATACGTGGGTAAGTAGAACAAAAGAGTTTAAATTAAAACTATATACTCTACAGTCCCTTAAAGCTGTGTAAAAATTAAATTTCTAAGTTAACGTAAAAAAAAGATACGGCCGTTTATGGAACAAAAAACGTATATTTTGACACTCTCAAGGGAATCAAAAGTTATAGGGTACTAGGGGACCTTGAATCATGAAATTTGGCAAGATGCAAGGTCACGTAGCACAAGTAAAGAAAAAATCCGAAAACCGTAAACTTGTTACATTAAAAAAAAGAAACTCATGATAAACTATTTACATACATTTGTACGGAACCCTCGGTGCGCGAATCTGACTCGCACTTGTTTTTTTTAATATAAGATAATAAAATCTATCCGTACTTTCAGGCGTCAGCTGCCCTGTTATAATAACCGTCGCAACTTTATCAGACAGCTGGTTAACTGCTAAACTGCAATTCGAAGATCTACCAAACGACGGAAGAGACCTCAGTATTGAAATGCCCCGAATGCCCTTATTACTGTCTCCATGCAAATCCGAGAAAATCACACTGAACATAACATCTAATGAGGAACTGAATACTGTGTTAAAATTTACTATGTACTTAAAAGACGCGTCAATCGACGGTGATATAGAGCAGAAGGGAGAAGTTCAAGTGGAAATTAAAATGCCAATGATACAAGCTATGTCTTGTGATGGAGTTAATAAGATCACCTTCCCACCTATACAAGAAAACAGTTCGCTTACAAAGTCTTTTGTCCTCATAAGTGACTGTCCTGCTGATCTTTTGTTAGAATTGTCTGTAGTTGAGGGTGATAGCATATTTGTGATCAAAAATGTTCAGGAGATAAAGAAAGGCGATGTGAATAAGATTCTGATGGATCGTCAGGGCTCGACAGAAGATGGGCAGCAACCAGGGAAGGCAAAGGGCAAAGGAAGTAACAAGCAGCTTTGCAGGTTGACGAGTGGTAACGCTATTAGGGTTACCGTCAAATTTAATGCGCCAAAGTTATCGGATATTGAAATAGGTTAGTACTATAATTTTATCAACTGTAAGGGCGCGACCACACATGCCATAACCACACCACATCGCGGCGACAATATGTGGGCAAGCAGTGGTTACGTTTGTATGGTTTCGCTGTAGCTTCTTGTAGTTGACAACGCAACTAACTACAAAATCAAATCAAATGGTCGACGCAACGTAGTTTGCGATGTGGCTGGCCGCTAGTGAGTGCGCGGTCTCGCTGGTGGTTGCGTTGTTGTAGCTGAGCCGTGGCCTTGATGTGGTCAGTATCGCCCACGGTTGATTTTGACGGCCAAATGTGGTCCGTATGAATAAACTATTCATTTTCATGCAAATTAAGCGCCCATCCATTTGTTGTCGTTGTGGTACGAGCGATCGGGCCCTTACTCTTACATAACGGTTTAACTTCTTGCATGATTGGTATGAACCGAATAGTATGAAGACTTCTCTTGAAGCTCTCTAATATGAAGTCCATTTAAGACCGAGATGAGTCGCACAACCCCGAAACTCGCACCCAACTCCTGAGTGAAAGCAAATACTACTCCTGAATTAGTCTTACGATATTTCTATTAAATACTGTTTCCTATGTTTCCAGCAGATTCTATAGTGACGTTCAACGGACTGATGAACGTGAACTTGATAGGAGTCAACAGTGTACTTCGGAAAGTTGATCTGATCGGCGTTGTCGGTACTGTGAATCTTATTATGATGCCGGCGGTCAGCAAACTGCAACTATCTAATGGTAAGTTTGCCAATTCATTCTTTTCCATCTGATAGCCGACTCTCACAATCGGGAAGAAGGCTGATATGAATTCCAAAACGGGTATAAAGGCAAGAAGGCTGCCAAGCTTAATTCGGATTGGCTGGGTCACATCAGTCGCATGCACGATGACCGCTGAGCAAAAGTCTCTACATAATGGGTAGCTGAAGATAGACGGCGTCGTCGACACCAGCCCAGAACGGGTGGCGAGACGACCTCTACGCGCACCACGAGAGCTGGTTCGAGATGGAAAACCGTTCCTGGAAGGAATTGTGACAAGCCTTTGCCCAGCTGTGGAAAAGAACAGGCTAAACAAAAAAAAAAAAAAGACTTACGTAGTAACAATAGCCCAAAAGTTATGCGTCGGATTGACGACTGAAAATACCTAAGTGCAATCCGACCCTTTGCATTATTGGCGTGAACTTTAGATAGTTGAAGCCATAAATCTAGCAGTCACATGGATACTTCTTCGTTTGATATGAGCGACACCCACAAGCAGAGAAACTTTACACTTTGCTATTCATCTGCCTCTTGTGTCGCATGACAGTAATTCAAATTTTGTTGGCCCAAAACTCGCCAAACGAATCCTAGAGATGCCTCTAGGATTTTTCGGCGAAATTTTGGGCCTAGAAGTATTCTGAAAGTACTACACAGATAAAGCTTTTAGACCGAACCCCACAAAAATATAGGCATGCTCTTTCCACTCCATGTCTATTAAAATATGATCTATAACATGTGTTTGTACTTTCACAGAACCAACAAATATTGATTTATGTAACAATGGCTCTATATCTGGAATCTGGGTCGTAAAGTTCACAACGAACTGCCCAACAGACAGTTTTCCGTTCAAAATATCGCCATCTAAGTTCGAGATACGTCCTGGCGCATCAAAGACTGTCAGCCTGGTTTATACTGGTCCTGGAGAAGGGATTTGTGAAGCGTAAGTAGAAATGTTTTACTACACCTTTATTTAAAAGAATTTATCTATCTAGAACCACCTACGCCCGGTTTCTGGTACGAAAATTTGCTAACAAATAAACAATCTCGCGTAAACTGCAGTGATTTGTTGAATAAATTATTAACAGCCAATTGTATTGCTTGACTTGTGTTTAATTTGAACCCGTCGATAAGTTTCGTTCTAGAAAGCGGTTGTAAGGAAAAGCTAAATAAAGAATTGAATTGATGAGTTTGCTACTGTTCGGTTTTACGTCAGTCGAATCAAGCATTATTTTTAAAGTAATCTAATGATTGCATTTTTATATCAAATTTGAATGGCACCTAGAAACAATGTCGTACGTTATATTTTTTCCTTTGCTATTTGCTCAAATGAACGGAAAACAAAAAAAAACTATTGATATATCATTGTCTTTTTTATGCAGAACTCTTATATTCGAAGACATAACATCTGGGAACAAGACTACAATAGAAATATGTGGAGGATCAGACAAACCAAAATCTTTTCCTATAAAGACCAACTATAACACCATGTCATGGGTCCGCGCAGGCAGGAAAGAACTAAGCTTGAAGAATGCTACAAATAAAAAGTTCTATATGAAGTGTCAAATAATAGGGGAAGGGTTCGCAATAGATTTACCGCGGGAGTCGAGAGGAAGTTACTTGGTGCCTTTCGGACCTTGTGAATGTAGACCCTTACCTATCGTGTTTTCGCCGAATTCAAATGTGCCGCATAAAGCGGTCCTTCATATAGTTTATGATAAAAATACCAGCGATTTTTCTAGAAAGGTAAGGATTATTCTGTTTTGCGCCTATTGTAAGTGTTAATTTACTGGCATTGTTATCCGAATTTCACCTGTCACCCTTTGAGCTTAGTTTTAAGACCTAGAGATGTTTTCTATCTATTTTCACTATAAAGCATATTTTTTTTCCATTCCGTTTTCCATATCAATATCAGAAGAAAAATCCATGATATGTATTGTCGCAACACTGAGTGGCCGAGATACTATAATCGGGTCTTCTTTACGATCCGACATAGTTAGATAGGTGTGGGCACTGCAGTGGGTACTCGGAACGAAAAGATTATTTGAATTTAAAGTAACTTTAATAAACTAGCGATTAACAACCAAAACGCTCACGTGCGTCGGAAACAAACACGTGCGTTGGTATTGTGACTAGCACCCGTCCTCGGGTGTAGTACCTGTGGACCAAATACAATCACAGCGTAAACTAGCTCGGCTATCTTCCCAATGCGTAATAACTAAGGTAGTTCGGATATACTGCCAATACCTAATAACTAAGGTAACTTGGCCTATCCTGCCAATACCTAAAAACTAAGGTAACTATCTCATTGTTACTTTAATGTCTCTGGTCTTCATTTACAAAGCCTTGTTGTCAAGGTTTCGCACCCCATACAACATTAATCATTAGAAAAGGTTCGATCAGTAAGTTGAACCAAAGAAAATCAAAATTGTAACGAATCAGTTACTTTTACCAAAATCTGTGCAAAAACAGTCCAGAATCACACCAATGATTCTTACCAGATCAGTTGTCACATATGCTACTGCACATAAGGTGCGGTTGAGACTCGTCACCACATGTGCAACAACACAGACCAGAATAGACCCATTGATTCTCAGAAAAAGAAAACAAGTTCAATATGCGCTACAACACATGAAGCGCTTTGTGCACCAACACAGATAGGACTCTGAACGATCAACAAGTTAAACCATCAAAATAATTGTAACAAATCCACGACAAGTATTTTTAATTAAATATCTTTGTATAGATCGTGCTATACGGATGCGCGAGCGGCGACTCTCTGCGTTGGTCCGGTCTGGTCACGTACGGCGACACTGCGCTAGTCAGGGCCGTGAGCCGCATGCCTATCAACTTAGAACTATACAACAAGTCTACCGCACCCGCCTTTGTATGCGCGAGAGTTCATTTTAATTGTAAGTGCATTTATTTGTTATGCATAATATTAGTTGTAATTTTAGATGAATCGATGGTCTGATCATTTAGTACATAAATGATCAGGCCATCGATATACATACACACGAGCGGAACGCGTCACCGACAGAGACAACTGCAGCAGTCGACACGTGTTGACGGCAGCCGTCGACACGCGTATACTGACCGCTGCAGTTGCCGCTCGAGTGTATGAGCATGGAGCTCGTAGCTAAATAACAAACTCGCCCATCAGATCCGATAAGTTAAGCAGGTCTTTCTGCAATCAGTCCATGCATGGGTGACGACACGTAACAGACTTTATTACTGTGGAATTTCTATTTTCCTGTTTTAAGTTGCTCCACACGCCCAAAAACCCTTTCTTGTCTTGATGTTCTTTGTTTCAGTATCTACTAACACAATTTATAATAATAAAATTATAACTTGCAGTACAATACATGTGCGTATCTGCGGACGCGGAGCTAGCGGGCGGGCGGCACATAGTGCGCGCGCGCTCGCGGCACGCGCTGGTCCTGCGCGTGGACTGGCCGCGAGTGGAGCGCCGCGCGCGACACGCGCCCGCCGCCTCGCTCGCCACGCTCACAGTACTCACCGGGGCTGAGTACACTCGACGTAGGATACTCAAGTAAGATCGCGTGGCGTGTGAACAACAAGCTGTAACCAGCCTGTCGATTTTGTTAAAATCTCACCATGAAACCTTAGGTGAAGTGAGTTTGTCTTTGCTAGGAATTGACTATTGACAGCTCACGCTCACTTAACCTAAGTTTTCACGGTGAGATTTTTACAGAATAGCACCGCTGGTGAGGTCACAGTCGCTGGCGGTGCCGCAGTCGCTTCTGACACGCCACCGGTGGCGTGTCAGCCCTCCCGAAATTTGTAGGGATAAAATATCGACTAGTGGCACCTTAAAGGTATAGGCTTAGGTGTCTCCCTACGTATGTATTTGGCGTTTTTCGGTTAGTGTATTGAGTCTCTTTTCTTCGAAATTGTTTACATTTTTTTTAGATAGTAGACACTAGAGCGCGTAAGAGAACAGTGCACTGATAGATCAGTCGAATCAGACCTTTGTCAAAGCAAAAATGGTTGCATTAACAGTTCGCGTCACGTAAGTTCGAAAATCATCCAATTACCTGCAGACCAACATTCCAGGGGATGTAAAACAATGGGGAGATAAAAATTACATTATTTTTATCAATCTTATTTACTTTCGTAGGGTCATCCGAGATGAATCAAATGGGGAGCTGGATACTTCTCTTCTGCCAGATCATTTGAAAGTATTAGCAGAGAAGTTCGCCGGAGAAGATGGATCAATGGATAATCAAATAGCCGACTTCAAAGAAACGAAGGTTTGTAGCAACCTTTATTTCCATTCCAACGACACACCCGCCCTTTTTTCTTAAAAAACATACTATGCACATACTATAAACGTGTAACGCGTTAAGGGTGCTGTTGGAGCTTTCGCGCCACTGCAGCGCTTCAGCAATGTGTGCGGTGAAAAGCGTGGATGGTTTTCATGCCATCATGCGGAAGCGTTCTGCGTCCCTTATGAAGCGCATGCGGGCCAGCTCGAACAGCCTTCTGAGCGTGTTCGTTAGTCGATGGGACTCGCCCGACTCGCCGATGGCGGCACTGGATGCGACTACACACTGCGGGTGGTCGCGTCAGGGCCTGGAATAGACTGGCAGTGATTTTTATTTCTTTCTGTGGCTTTGTTTTTGTATGTACTATGTCTGAAATAAATGTCTTATTATTATTATAAATGTTCTAGTTTGTTCTTTCTTCACAGAGCTCGCTAAACGAACTCATAGGCGGTCTGCAAGAACTGACAGCGCAAATAGACCTGCCTCAAGACTTCGCAGAAGAGAACACCATCATCATTAGTGACGATACCGTCGTTGAGCACCACACGCTTTGCGATTGAGCAATGGTACTTTAATCTTGATTATTTTTGCACATCTCGAAGTCTTGGAAAATGTTTATATGCTGCCAAACACACTTTGAACGTAAGGTGTACGTTAAGGTCTATTAATCGCAAATGTCTGCAGAAACCTAGGTCTATCTGACCTTTGGACACCAACAGTACAACTCTGCCTGCTCTTTCAGGAATCAGTAGCAAATGTGCTGAATATTGTGTAAGTTTTAATTTATGTATGTATGTAATCTGATGTTATGTTATTCAGTATTTTAGTTTGATGTAATTTCGTAATAATATATTAACTTGCTGTAGTTTTAGTTATGTTCGGTCAGGCATTTTAAATGGGTTCTGCCAGCAGACGTCATATAATAGACCAGTATCTGAATATTCTGAATTATTGTTTAGTCCGTCCTGTAAGGCCTTCATGAATTTTGTTTCAATATTGTGATATACATATTCGGAAAAGTACCTTGAAAGAAATAATAATAAAAATGCTATTTTTAATTTATATCATTTATTATTTTCTTAACCATATTTATTATTCCAATCGTTTTTCCTATTTTTTTTAATCATTGTATCTAAGAGATTCGACTGTCAATCGCAGTTATCCGTTAGAAATGACCTTTTAAAAATATTGCCTACAACTTATAAAACTAAAATGCATTTCCACTTACAATAAAGTCATTAAACACCGCAAAAATGATAAAATTTAATATATACAGGACTAAATTTGACGATTCATAGAGTTCACATGGTTATTTGTTGCTAATAATTATACTAATCTTTTGCAGTAAACCCCTTATGTTGAGGATGTAGACAGAAGTGCGGGAGACAGAGTCATAACATTATCCACATAAAACAATTAAATCGGGTGTTCAAATAGGAAAGTGTTGGTCCTTTCGAGAGGTTTACCATAAAAGACTATCAACAATACATCGAGCTTGGTGTATTTTATATTATGATTATATCTCTTACACAACGAAAAATATGTGTGTACCGCGCGTGAGCACGGCACACGGACACGCGTGGACACCGCGCGTCCTCGCTCGCATCACTCTCCTACAACACCGCTGCACATTCACACACGTCGCATTTGGCAGTTTATCATAGTCATTCTCACAGTCAGTCAATATTCACATAAAACTCTTGCAACTAATATTAAAATGCAACGCGTCGCGGCGCGCGTATGAACCGACTTTACCGTGAAATGTACAATATTCATTTAAGACTGAGATAAAATGTGAATATTAACTTCATATAAAAGTGAGCTCCACTTGGGATGTCTACCTTGCCGTACAATCTACATATGAAAAAATCTTATTAAAATGGAAGTACTTACACATTTTTATAAAGGTTACAATACAACTAATTGGATCAAAATGGCTGACAAATTGTTTATAGTGCTTTGAAAAATACTATTTTCATGAATTCATGGAGTTACACCTATAAGTCTAATAGTCGCAAAAGAAGACATTGTGGAGACACGATTCGCAAAATACGCAGTCTAAATAACCTAATAATGAAATAAAATTGCTCCAAAATATTACAGCTAAATATTCCTGGTTGGTTGTGGTTGCGATGCGTCGTATAATATATACAATACACACTCACACATTTTTACAATAGGAATTAAAACATTAAACTAAAAGTAAACCAGTCGCTTAGTGAGCTATAAAATAGATTGCCAACGATACACTGGCCTATCGCGGGCCGCGGACGACACGGCCCGCTAATGCTATTGTTATATCAACAATGACATCTCTAACATATTTATTAGTAATTGCCGAGGCTCGTGAGTTATTATAATTTGCAGTTGTTCATTCTAAATTATTTAATAACAAGTCAAATACGTTTCTTTGCTAAGAACAGTTTACAAAAGCTGTTCGCAGCAGAGAACGTACTCATAAGAGATCAATATGGCTTTATTCATGTGGCTTGCATTAAGTTGAACAATGTTAATTAACACAAGTTTTGGCATTATTTAATGCCACATCTATCTTATAAATATTATCGTATATAATTGTCCACTTTAGTCGGTAACAGAATAGTACCTTGGTCGCCCACCATATAATCTTCACAGAACAATGGGTCACAGCTCACAAACCCGTCACCATTACTAATGAGGTTCCAAGATCGACATCCAACGAATGAATTAATGTGAAAGTATAATGCATTGAATTCAGAGAAGTGTATGCTGATTTCAATTTGTCATTAAAGTAAAATTATCACAGATAACGTTAAAGTAAAAGTAGGGTTATTCGCGTTGGAATCATTGCGGGGGGTGCCAAAACAATTTTAACCAAATCTAACGATTACAGATTTCTTGTTTGCTTATAATAAATTACATTTTGTATGTATTCAGTGCCGCTATCGCGATCGGCATCGAGTTGCGATGGACTCAATAGTTCTATGTCAGAATCGGTTTCTTTGTTTCAACGCAAACCGCACATACGTATAAAATGTTTGTTGTACACTCGACGCTCACCGCGACACTTCGCCACTAAAAGCTAACATGTCAGAATTAATCAGAGTTCTTCTATAATGTTCTATCGCCTTTCTGGTGTTACACTCGTAAATCGGACAAAACCGTGCGTATGTTATACAGACTCGACCTGTTATATTTCTTTATCTATTTTATTTGTACCCCTTGTATTCGTATATGGAAGTAATAGTTACCGCTACCCGTAAAGGTGTCGAGAACACTATGTACTGCGGTCACTCAGGCGGTCAAGAACTGGTGATCGGATAGGACTCGTCGGGATCGTTCGGAGCGGGGTTCCGCTAGCAGCGTCCGGTGCGGCAGCACAAAAAGAAAGTCGGCCTACGTCCGCTCGGTAATAATGTCATCCTGCCCTCGGTATGATGTGAATTCGCGGCACCTTCGCAGTCCGCCTCGGTTAAGTACATTCAAGCGATGAAAATGAGGAATCTATTCGGCGTCGGTCGTGGTCGGGGGCGCGGGCGGCGCGGAGGGCGCACGCTAGGGCGCGCGGTACAGCAGGTAGGCGGTGAGCGCGGGCGGCAGCGCCAGGCGCGACGCCGCGGCGCGCAGGCGCGGCCGCCCCACGCGCTGCCGGATCACGCGCCGGCACAGCTCCATCAGCGGCAGCGGCTCGGCTGGAAACACAACCACAACGTTATAGCGCTACAGGGTTCTTTTGGTGCGTAGCTAAAATCGGAACGCGTGGGCGCCATCTTGTTTTCAATACAATTTAAAAAAAAAATGTTCACAAATGTTTACCAACAACTCCCCCTCTGAAAGCCATTCAAGTGCCAACAGATCCTAGTATAAAAAAATCGGGCTGTAGCAGTGTACGTAGAGTACGACCGACTTCTGTCAATGTAAAGGGGACAGGACTATGTCAAACCCAATACCGCTTTCAATTTGTTTTATTGTGGGCAGTTAACCAGTGACACGTGATGAGTGTGCTATCGAAGGGGGTAGCAAACCGGATCAGGCTCTTAGGTAACCCTGTCACTGACCGCGATGAAGTTCAGAAGACTGACAGAGATATTAACATATCGATCGAACATGCTCAACAATTTCAATACAATTATCTCACTGCTTAAATGCAATCTTAATTCATAAATTCAATATCCTGACAGGGATTTACCTGCTTTATGGGACAGATCAAGGATTTCCTGGACAGCCAACAGAATGAATGTTTCAATATTGAAGGAGTAAAACCCTGACCAACAAAATCGGTTATCTACAATCAAATTGCTACACCGAAAAATGAAAATCAAAGATTGGTTATTGAAATTTGGCTCGAAATCAGCCCTTTTGGAATGTCAAAATTACATGAGACAGTCCCTACTTTACTATTTCGTATGTTTTAGCTGGGAAGAAGTGGTAAAACAAACGCCCTCCTAATATTACAAGACCAAGATGTGCCGAAAGTGATGGCAAACGGAACAGGTGTAATGGCCGGTGAAAATGGTACTCCAATGACCGTGTAAAAGGAGATCCAATATTCGCACTTATTGAGGAGTCACGACTAAGGTGAAGGAGGATACAGATGCCTTCTGAGAAGTTATAAGCTACCATAATATGCTAATGCTTATAGGATGCGAAAGTAACTCTGTCTGTCTGTTACCTTTTCACGCCTTAACAGCTGAACGAATTTTTGACACAAGGATAGACAATGACTTGGGTTAGTGCGTTCCCGTCGCATAATTTCGAACCTCTGCGCGGGCGAAGCAGCGGGCAAAAGCTAGTTATAGAACATGAAGATTGTACACTCACGATCGAGCCCTCCGATGTACTTCATGGTGATCTCGGCGTGACCCCACACGGCCGACACGATGGGATACAGCGTCTTGCCGCGCAGGCCGCGCGCTGCCACGCCGAGGTAGCGGCCGTCGGCGCAGAAGGCCAGCGTGCCCTCGTCCATGTCCAGCACCACCAGCAGGCGGTCGGGCACTAGGAACTGCTCGTCGGGCCGCAGCAGCGCCGGGTACGTCGTACCGCTGCCCACTGTGCCTTTTACGTTGTGGTATATCTGGAATGTGAGGAGTGTTTTATGAATTGTTGTTTTTAAAGAAATAAGCAATGGTGTTTGTTGGAGCTGAAGCACTTTGGCACGAAGGCCATAACAGTTTGTTTTGTTCCCAAAATAGTAAGCAGCTGCCCTCGGCTATCTCCTTTATTAGTGGCGTGGCATGTCGACACAAAATGAACTGTAAAGTGGCCAACCTTGACTTATTCGTGAATATCTCACGAATTGCTTGGATGAAAAGCAATGAATACCCTTCGTCACCCTGGACTTAGAGCAGCGTAAAATACATTACAACACCAACATACCTTATTTCTGCCCAAATCCCAGCCCCAACTCTGGTCTGTGGCGCCTACAAGGCTTTGGTAGCCGACAGAATGTAGCGGCGCATGTGCTGTGGCCACGCCGACGACTGCGTGCGTCCCTCTCTGCCGCGCTGGCCACACCACCTCCCAACAGTGCAGGCCCCGCGAGTATCCCACCCGGCCCCTGATGCAATCTGTGCTTTGGGCAACCGGGTGTCTGTGGAACGTTAACGCGTCCTCTTCTTTTACGAATATGTTTAGTGATCTGGAATGTAAATAATGGATATTTAAGTATTTACAGTAATACCACCTTTACTATGCGCGGTGTACGTTACCCCAGCAAGAAAGTGTCTCCTAGAGTTATAGGAGTAGAACGTATAATATGTGCCCTATCTGCTGTAAATGTGCCCCCAAATAAAAAATGTGTGCCCCCTGTCGTTTTGGAAAAAAACGGAAAAAACGATTCCTGCTGGGGTAACGTTTTTCTAGCAGGAAAATTCTAAACGAATGATCGGAGAGAGAAAAATTGTGCATGGCCAGAGAGCTTATATGTGTGCCAAAATGTGCCCCCACAAAAAAAATCTGTGCCCCTTCAGGTTTTCGAGATATTGCATTTCCTGCTGGAGTAACGTTTTGATGAATCGTATATCTCTACAACCATTGCATGTGCCCCTGTAGAGTAAACATACACGAGTAGCTCTTAATGTGTGCCCCTTTGTGCCCCAATTAGTTTTAAGAAAATATTTATAGTTTTCAAGTTATAGCGGTTTTATGAAAACCCGAAAAAACATCGCAGCGCCTAAATTGGACAAGAAACAAGTTCGCTGAAAACTGTATTCGGTCCTTCTTGACGCTAATAATAACCATAGAAAGTTTCAAAACTATTCATGCATGCGTTTTTGCTAAAAGTCAAAACGATGGTGTCCTAACTTTGACGGCAAAATACAAGGAACCGGCTCAATCCGAGATGTGTAGATGTAAACCAAAATCATGTGCCTTTAGTCAAAAATATATGGTGAAAATATTCAGCTTGGAATGTTTCGCATTAAGTAAATATAAACAAAAAACCAAAATATGTAAACAACGGCTGGTTGTCCGACCAAATTCCAATGACTACTAAAAAGCGACTGATTCATACATATCGATGACCTTCTTTATTGGACGTATTATACCTAAGCGGTCCGTACAGTCGCGTTCAAAAGTTTTGGGGGCTAATTAAAAAATATATTAAATGCACCTTGTGACTATAATAAATTAAACAGCTTGTTGATGTGGAAATTATTATTTTTATTCCCTTAATTTTAATTCTTAATGTAATTATTGCATCAAATCACAGATCAAAGTTCCTACCTATAAATATTAGAAATTATTTGCACGTTGTGTAGTCATTATTATTTAAATCACAGATCAGTTTTTCATCTAAGTCTAACATATAATCAGTAAATTCGCATCACAAAAATCACAGAATCAAATATCAAATAATATTCTCATCAAAATAATATTCTAATCATCATACAACCTAGCACTGGCTTGCAAATTGCAAAAAACGTAAGAAAATTTGTATTTCGCGGGCTACCCTGGAGCATTCATCATAACCGTGTACAATTTTGTCTATTCTACCAACGATTATATTAAAGCTGATTATGTAGTGTCACATAATTTTGATTTGATGGCGTTTTAGATATATAAGTGTCATTCCACAGTCAGGTGATAATGTTGTTACGTATATGGGATAAATATGTTTATTTATAGCCAAATACCATCAGATAATTTGTGCAAATTCGATGTTTACAGTTATATCTTTATGCGGTTTACTATACTAACACACTTTATCTGAATCTATGTATAAGCAAATTACTCGTAAGAAAATTATTTATCTGTGATTTAAAATTTAATATTTTTTTTACACAATATTATACTTAATACTGATCTGTGATTTTTTGTGATGCGAATTTACTAATTATATGTTAGACTTAGATGAATAACTGATCTGTAATTTAAATAATAATGACTACACAACGTGTAAATAATTTCTTTGATCTGTGATTTGAAGTAATAATTACTTTAAGAATTAAAATTAAGGGAATAAAAATAATAATTTCCACATCAACAAGCGGTTTCATTTATTATAGTCACAAGGTGCATTTAATATTTTTTAATTAGCCCCCAAAACTTTTGAACGCGACTGTACGGACAACAGCTTAGGTATAATACGTCCAATAAAGAAGGTCATCGATATGTATGAATCCGTCGCTTTTTAGTAGTCATTCAAATTTGGTCGGATAACCAGCCGTTGTTTACATATTTTGGTTTTTTGTTAATATTTACTTAATGCGAAACATTCCAAGCTGAATATTTTCACCATATATTTTTGACTAAAGGCACATGATTTTGGTTTACATCTACACATCTCGGATTGAGCCGATTCCTTGTATTTTGCCGTCAAAGTTAGGACACCATCGTTTTGACTTTTAGCAAAAACGCATGCATGAATAGTTTTGAAACTTTCTATGGTTATTATTAGCGTCAAGAAGGACCGAATACAGTTTTCAGCGAACTTGTTTCTTGTCCAATTTAGGCGCTGCGATGTTTTTTCGGGTTTTCATAAAACCGCTATAACTTGAAAACTATAAATATTTTCTTAAAACTAATTGGGGCACAAAGGGGCACACATTAAGAGCTACTCGTGTATGTTTACTCTACAGGGGCACATGCAATGGTTGTAGAGATATACGATTCATCAAAACGTTACTCCAGCAGGAAATGCAATATCTCGAAAACATGAAGGGGCACAGATTTTTTTTGTGGGGGCACATTTTGGCACACATATAAGCTCTCTGGCCATGCACAATTTTTCTCTCTCCGATCATTCGTTTAGAATTTTCCTGCTAGAAAAACGTTACCCCAGCAGGAATCGTTTTTTCCGTTTTTTTCCAAAACGACAGGGGGCACACATTTTTTATTTGGGGGCACATTTACAGCAGATAGGGCACATATTATACGTTCTACTCCTATAACTCTAGGAGACACTTTCTTGCTGGGGTAACGTACACCTATGCGCGATTTCACTATAACGCGTATTGAAGAATAGAGGATTCCCTCGTACAAAATGCTCTTTCAAAATATTTTTCCGGTTTGGACATATTGCAGAGTATAGAAATAGACAATGATGATGACGACCGTGTTATGACCGTGTGTCAAACCATTAAAAATGGTGTTGGGTATTATGAACGTATTTTACAAGAACATAAAAGAAACACTACCCAAAAGACAATAGACGTATTTTTCAGTAAAACTAACATGTAATAACTGCAAGAAGTGTTCTTAGAATTAAAGTGATTGATTCAAATGATTCGTATTTTTTGTATCAAGTTTTGACTGTGTATATTTAACCGTAAACCCCGATATACGAGAATTTCACATAACGCGATTTTTTCCGGATCGTATGTCTCGCGTAAAGCGGGGTATTATTGTATTGCAAAAATAAGGAAGCTGACAGCACTATTGTTTGTGTTGAGACAGAATCTTGGCTTGCCCAGTACTGTCGTTGTGAAAGGCAGATTTATTACATGCAGTATCATATTGCATAGGTATTCAGATGGTTTCTGTCATTCAGTGGGTGTGACTTTCCAAGATGCTGCTTTGGACAATCGTATCCGCTGGGGTGTTTTGTTAGCCTGTTACCGGGTCATAATTCGGATTATAATTAGGTATGGTGTTTGTTGTACCTGTCATCTGGGTTCCACGCGTGTTTCAGCTGCAGTTCGGGGTGCGCGGGCGGCGCGTCTAGCAACGCGTCGAGGCGCGCGGGCCGCGGCGGCTCGGGCGCCAGCTCGCGCGCAACTACCGCCTGTGCAACAAACAGCATTATATTAGTACCAAAATATGGAGCATTTTATTACTTGTTTCGTCTTCTGTTGTCATTTTCTGAACACAGAATATTAGTCAAGTTTGTTTGTAGCTAACGTAAGCTAGTTGACTTCGAATTTACTAGTGCAGATTTTTTTACAGTCCTGCTGCATAGGTCAGCTGAAGTCGTTATAAGTCTGAAGGTTTGGAGCTATTCGATGCGAGGATTACATTAGCATCGCGCGTGCATCACCTTCATTCGCCACTTATGTCCAATTCAGACTCCCGTGCTGCTACTGAGAAATTCCTGATGGAAAAACGATGGAGGGATGTTTGTGTTTATACCTTGAAGGGCGCCGTGCACTCGCGCGACACCGACTTAACTCCGCCGGACAGCTTTTGCCCCATGTTCATGCCCCTACAGCGAGTGCGGGCGCGCTTGGGCAGCGCCTTGAGGCCGCCGCGCCGCGCCTCTTCCGCGCCGCCGCCGCCGCCGCCCCCGCCCCCGCCCCTCACTGAGCGCACCCCGCTCTTGTACCTGAGGAACAATAAATTACTGATAAAGTACATGAACAATATAACGTGACAAAGAGTTGTGAATACGGCCTGCCCGGTGGATGTTATGAATTTAATAAAAACACTTCCAACAATCCGACACATGTTTGGAGAAGGAATCTGAGATATTGTTCAACGTTATAATCAGTTATTGAACATTCTTATAAGGCTGCCAACCTTGATTGATAAGAAAATCGTGAAAAGAAGAAAAACATTGTCAAGCCTGAGGTGAAGCTTCCGATATCTCACGTCATGTGAACTTTGTATGATGGCGGCGAAAGCTACATACAACTTTTGCTTAGTTAATCTTGTTGATGATGTTACTTAACTCAGTTCACGCCTATACTTAACTCATTATTACATCAAATATGCTGAAGCAATCACTTCCTAGCGGATGGATCCAGCAATAGATCGTCACACAAATGTATTGTCAGAGCTCGAAGAAACCGGTTTTCAAGTGACCGGTGAGTGGTGGTGTCGTCACAGCAGATGCCGGGCGTCGGCGGAGTACCCGCGCATCTTATGTAACGCCGGCCGTCTAACCGTGAAAGTCACCGCTCAAAAGCCAAGGTTAACACGGCCATGGAACCTCGTTCTAACACATGCGAATGTTCTATGATCGCTTCTTGCTAATAGATTTGTTTTAATTGCTGTTTATTTTTCCTGTCGTGATGACGTCATGTAATTGTTCGTTTATTCCTTAATTATACACATATACACGTCCTCGTCAATCGCAATATTGCAAACTAGCTTCTGCTCGCGACTTCGTCAGCGTGAAATTTCACCCTCCCCCATTCATCCTCTTAGGGGTGGAATTTCGAAAAACCCTTAGTGGATACCTACTATTCCCTCCAAATTTCATGTCTAGGACCAGCGGTTTAAGCTGTGCGTTGATATATCAGTCAGTCAGGACTTTGAATTTTTTATATACGATGGTCACGCGCGCCTGATTCGTACATAGAGCCGCGACACTTGAGGATGATGTCATCGAAGGACGCTAATAGTGTTGTTATACCAAACTGTTAAGTATTAACAATAATGAAAATTAATACAAGGTATAAGTGTTCCCATGGTGTTCATTAGCGTCCTGTGTAATTGTCAACTCAGTTTCAACGGATACGTGATTCAACTATTAATATTGTCAGTGGTTTCGGTTGATCATGTGTTACAGGGCTAGTGGCTCGCATGCAGTTTTGTGAACAATCTATGTAGGATGGGAAGGGACGCCTAGAAGGTACGCAAGCTACAAGGCCGTCTGCCTTTCCGTCGCCTAGAGCGGCTGCATGACAAAAGCGGGAAGTGAAAGGCAGTGAATGCGTCCCCTCACGTCGCGCCGCCTCTTGACTAGGTACGTAGCAAAACCGTTGTTTGGCAGAACACTATAAAATATTGCGTGATGGTGGAAATATATTAGCATGATTCATTTTTTAGTTGAATGTTCTTATATTTTTATTGAATTGGATTTAGGAACCAACAATAAATTACAAGTGCGGAGAACTAAAGACCTTCACATTTGTTGGTTTTTTGTAAGTTGCGAACTTGCGAAGCTGAATATTAAAAATACTCTTGAATTGAGAAAACCTAGGAGTCAGATTAACGATCCGTAGAAGCCAAAAAATTTATATTTTTTGGGTTCTACGGAGCAGTAATCTGACATCTCCATAGCTTATCTCAGAACTACAGAAAGGTATAATGAAGGCAAAGAGAGTCGTATCTTATCATAATGCGATAGTTAATGAAATTGCCAACTGTTATGTTTGTCGTTACCAACCAACTGGACAGCTAGCTTCTTATACGTATTTAACAGAGCATCTGTTCATTTTTGACCGATAGCAGGAGTTAATCTGATGAGTTCACGTGGCGGGCAGTAAACAAACAGAGGGAACACGTGACCGGCCGATATCTGACGTCTTGCACCACGTGCGTGCGCGCCGGACGAACAACTATTTGCAACCCTAAAATAGACCTACACCTTGTGATGTGCGAATGCTAAGGACGAATTACCCTTTCCAAAAAAGGCGTATAAAATCGAGCTTACTAAGTCTAATCGTCATAATTGTCTTTATAATAAAGGGTGTTTCTGAACTATTCAACCATGGGAGGACCAACTG
The DNA here is from genome assembly GCA_927399505.1 of Luperina testacea. Lineage (NCBI taxonomy): Eukaryota > Metazoa > Arthropoda > Insecta > Lepidoptera > Noctuidae > Luperina > Luperina testacea. The sequence goes on from OV656774.1 coordinate 7,438,555, forward strand.
GTGACATGACAACTCTACAAAGGAAATGTACTAAGTATCTACCAGGAATTATTGCAATTTTATACTGGGCACTCAGCGCATGGACATTCTCACGGACAATTTGTTAATAAAATCATGTGCTACTGAAATAGCCGTGATATCACTTTGCAATTGGAACGTCACTCGGCATCGTGGGAAAACGTCGACACGCCGCATCGGGGGTATAACTAGAGTTGCAGAAATCTTTAGACTTTTAACTCGTGAATAAATGTTGCCGGGTGTGGTCTCATGCAACATAACCGTTCACGCTCGGTGAGAGGTGAATGGAACATTGGAAGAGAACGTTGCTAGGCCGACAACATTAGCGTGTGCCAACGCGCGCGAACAATGAACTAGTCGAATGACGTGCGCTCTGTGTCATTATTGTAAATATTAAATCCTGTGCTTGCTCTAAAACAGAACCATTCATGGGTGTCACAAATTGCCGTCGATTGCTTCTATGTCTACGTTTCAACTTCTACCAACTAAAGTTGATGTTCATTGAGCCGCACGTTTAGACTAGAAGCATCATCAGCTGTGCTGTGGTACTAATTTTAATACAGAAAAGTTAGTACACGTGTATATCCCAAGGTATTAAGATTTTGCTAGGATAACATTCAATACCTTCGCTAAGGATTCTCTGCACACGAATCGTTGAAGCAAAACGTAGGTAATTAAATGGTATTATGTAGTTAAACAACCTTACAAGTACATACCTGAATAATAATATAATTGGACGTGTATTCTTTACCGAAGGTTATTTCTTGCAAAGGTATATAGTTGCATCGAGGGGGTGTGTCTTTGCGAACACAGAGGGGATGATTAAAATTAAGTTGTGGAGACTAAAGGACTGTTAACAGCTTCGCAGCAGATCAAAGTAATCAGATCGCGAAAGAAGTCGCCAAGTAGCATGCAGCCGTACCAGGGAAAAGTGAGGACATGCCAGTTCTAGGCTGACACAGCTGGTCAACAATTTTTGAAGTCTCAGTATCCAACTTTTACATAGATTTGATTTACATAGATTTGCACTAGCAAATATGTAATGCACATGTGACAACAATCAATCGATAGTCAAGTATTCAATAAAACCCTGATTGCCGACATTTTAATTTGTAACGCAAACAAAAGTGTCATCTACATGCGAAATTGAAACGTTGCCGCGTTGGTCCGCAACTGAATTGAATACTGAACCAACGGGGATGGGAGGATTAATTGTTAATTGAATCACAGCATGTACATTTATTATTTGACCGAATTTTAAACGATACGATGTCAGATAGTGCTTAATTCGAGAAGCGAAGAGGAACTAGTAAATAAGATATACATACTTAATTCTAGCTTAGTGCAAATATTTCTGAAGCACAACTTCGCAGAAATCGTTAAATTGCCTACGTCTTACGCGTCTTACGTACGTCTTAAGGCTCGACTGCATGAACACACTTAAACATTTCTCGTGACAGTTGTAGAAAGCGACGACTTCGATTCGGGGGTCACCTTACGAAAGAGTCACCGAACGATGTCGTGCCATCTGGAGGTATGTGCTTAATTTTCAACGTGGCCTTTACTTATTATTATATTTTTAACAGTAATAATTTCAGTAGACCTACATTTTATAAATGTTTGCGAACCGTTATAACACCTTTATTGCACTCCAAATTCTATACCACTTAACATTAGTAAGTAGTATAGAATTATAAGAAAATTACACTAGTCAAAGTGACACCTAGAAAATGTAATACCATTACCCGTAGTAGACACACGGGGTAATATCGACGAAAAAGTGTGGTTGGTAGTTACTGGGCTTAGGTACTTAAGAAAATGGCTTAATAAACCGAATAAAATACAAGTAACAGTTAGTTGTAACTTTTAATCTGATAAAAACGAGCTCTGTCACCTTGATAAGGTAGCGATTTTTCTACTTCACTTGGTTTACTTGTCTATAGGCTTCGATATCACGCCGATGAACTGTCTCTGGTTTAAATAACAATTAAATAATCGCTAGGGCGTGTCGGTGCAACCTTGTATCGGTTGCCGCGTTGCAACAGGGCCTTGTGTCAAGGAAAAACCTACTTAGCGGTTTCCCTGGCCCCGAAGTGTGGACATTTTTTTTGATAATTTCTATAGAACTAGGTATCTGACGTTAGGAAACTTTTAAGCCATACCGGAAAAATAAAAGTCATAGTAGAAGTCTGAATTTACTGGTGATGAAGTTTTTGTGACGCTATGAAGTGTGTGTTGTTATGTGTGATCGGGTGTGTATGCCGTCGTGGTGCATTAGTCGACAAGTTGAATGATATAAGAGGTGTTGAATAACGATAGTGGTGGGTGATGATTACATAACGAGGCGATGTGACGCGGCGCGTGCATGCTGCGGTGCACTGCGCTCCTCGTGTCAAGGATGCCTTGACTCCGCCATATTATAATGAAGCTATTGTGCCATGGTCACACATATCACCGAAGATTATCGTCATCTAGGTTCAAATAATCATGTTTTTTTTTTCGGAACCATAAACAGAAAACCTGATCCCGACCAAGGACTTTAAATCTAATGAACACAATTATTTTTGTTGCACTCGATGTGATTAGTCACATAATAACAAACAGGTAAAGTTCATTTATATACTATAGACACATGGAAAATCCAGTTATAGAAACGTCACACCATGAGTTGTTTTGATTCTACGAATATTAATATTATTATATCGTTTGTTTTACGCATTACATGTTTATTACTGGTGATAATGATACTGGTCAATAATTAAATTTAGAAATCTGGGTGTTCGAGTTGTGATTGACGCTGATATTGTTTGTTCATTAAGTGGGAGTGCGTTTTGTTGGGTCGAGCGCATGCGCAGCAGTCGAGGGCCTTGACTGCAATGCGCGCGCGCCGTAGCGTGTCAAGGGAGTGCTGCTTTCGCTGCCACACCTGCACCCGGCCTATACAGACATGACGGAGAAAAAACCTAATAAGGCAATTAAAATAAATGTTCAACAACACAAGTTTCGTCAGCACCGCTGTAAAATAATTAGGTCAGAGGTCATTCAACTAAAATACACACAGGATCATTTTGAAAAGGATACAAGTCGGCAAATAAGGAAGCTGGTACGGATAATCGAAGGAGAATCTGGGTCATTGAATAGTAGCCCAGCATTAGTACACAATGGCTTTATAACAATATGGTGAAGGCAAAAACAATTTGAACAAGGCCTTTGTTGAGCACTGTGTAGGCCTTAATGTGTCATATGAATTACCTATGCTGTGCATCACTGCAAGAGGAACGCAACGCGATTAGTTGATTGCTACATTAAATAATACTTTGATAGAACTCATCTAGAACTGCGGTACATCAGTGTTTCTAGTTTAGTATCTTAAGAAAGTAAAATGAATGACAACACTCAATTACGTTAAATCACAGCGCGAGAAGATTCCGATTTTCAGTCCAATCGTGCGAACTAAACAGGGGCTGGAGTAAATAAATCTAAAACCCAAATTGGAGGCGAGACCCGCAGCATAAAGAAGTATCGTGCGAAGACAAAGCCGAGCAATCTTCTAAGTGGTCTGGAAGGCCGGCACGGGAACAAAGCCACCCTACACCCCGCCTGCGTCGCGGCGCGGCGCCGCGCCGCCCTCCACAGATAAGCACACCCTCCGCTTTTAAATGCCTTTAGCATCACTGAATGAGTCCCCGTCTAAGGAATCCAATGAGAAACTTAGCAATATCTTCTTCGGAGACATCTCTAATGTGATTCTAATAAAGAATGAATAAGTTAATATTACAGTTAGAATCTATTTGTGCTTGCAAAGGTTTATTAAATAAAGCTCTCAAAAAATAGTGAAGTGCCTAAACATTTGCAACACAGCAAGCGAATAGCATGGCAATTATCAAATATGTATGTAGGTACATTACTTAAGTGTATAAACGTGTATTATCACTATATTGTTTATCTTTTATTCTATTTTTTTACTGGAGTTGTCGCGTAAGCACTATTTTTTTAAATTCCAAAATCTCAAAAGTAATAAAATTACAAGTTCCCCGTTGTAGTTACAAAGGTTCATCTTAAGTCCACATTTCTTTCAAAGTCTTCTGTACACTTACACCAGCTAAAAGTTCAAAAACGGTTTGGGCTCGCACTGCGCACATAAAACTGGTAGGAAAGCTTTTCAAGTGGTGTGCGCAAATAAGCGAGTCTTTGAGTTAGAGGCACATTATACTTGTGCCTCAGGAATGTTACAAGGCTCGTCTGTGTCTGAGCCAGCGGCGACCGCAATTTTCGGTTGAGGGATTATTTAAAAAGGGAATGCTTTTTGCGGCATTTATCACTTCGACCCAATTTTACACTTTATAAGATCTTACAGTTTTGTCGTTTTATTGATTAGCTTTATTTTGAATATGAATATAATGCAAATAATAACATTCTCCTTAGACCTCTGATATTATAAGTTCTTGTATTGCACTTGGATTATACGGAGATTCGAAAAATCTGAGTGGGAGTGGGTGAAATAAATGCAGGCGGTCAATAAGAACGAATTGGTTTTACAGATTCCAGCAACTTGGGAGGACCGGAGCATAGACTGGGCGAGGGTGCGGTGAATTGAATTATTCATACACTCGTACAACAACCGTCAACTCGTCGTCAGGCCGCGACACTACCCTTCAGCTTTCAGGTAAACGAATCCAGATTCACAAGATTTTAAAGTGTCGCTAATCAAATGTTGACGAAACGACGAACTTTTTTTTTCTTAAATTGAGATAAAATTATGAAGCTATGTCTACTCTCACAATAGTTATAAGAAGGCTTTCTCAGATTGCTAACGACGAACTTTTTTTTTCTTAAATTGAGATAAAATTATGAAGCTATGTCTACTCTCACAATAGTTATAAGAAGGCTTTCTCAGATTGCTTACTAAGTACTCGAATTACTGTTCTTTATAATAACTCGAACGACGTAATATTCTTATTCAAATATTTTGAGCATCTTGTGGGTCAAGTGATTTCACTACTTATCAAAGCATTATTCATTCGATATTAACAAAAACCGAGTTGTAAAAACTAGCTAAGAATTAGTTTATACTGAAGTTGTTGCTAGCTTGAAGGAACACGTGAAGTTCGTACTAAAATATGGTGTGGGCAGGAAATAATGTTATTTGCTAAGCAAATCGCGTCAGCGATGCGTGACCCAAGTTGATGACGAGGATTCAGTCGCTTCCGTGAACACTAATGCCAACTAACTTTGTTTTTCAAAACTAATTCAAATACAATCAATCTTTTGAAGTAAAATTGTCGAAGACAAACAAGATTCAAACGAAATGGTAACACCAGTGAAGATAGCAACAGCTCGGAGTGTGGAACAAAAAACAGACTGTTTCATTTTGTTTTTCTGTGGAAGGATCAACAATGCCGTCTCGGCTTGCTGGAAACCGGTATGAGGCGCGGTGGTGGCCGGATCAAACGCCTCGCGGGTATCGACCATAACTTCAATGTCACACCCGATACATTTCTACTTCAATAATACTGATAAAGTACACGTTGTGATACGGCCAGTAATATTGCTAATATTTTAGAATAGATTAGCTTAATACCATGGTATTATATCGGTAAAACAAGCTTTTAAAAGCAACACTGCACGATATCAGTCAGTTCAATCTGTAAAATAAGAATATCTTTTGTGTTGATTGACAGATCGATGATATGTGCTAAAGATGGTTTCAAAGGTGAAAATGGTGCATTTATTATATCAGAACTGATGATAGTATTACGTTACCTAGTTGTACAGAGACTGAAAGAGTAGGTAATAATATTGTTGAGCTTTCACTGAACGAATAACTGATTGATCCAGAGTACAAAAAGAATTCCAAGTGAATAGAATGTGTACCGAATCGAATGACAATCACTTGTCCATGCAAAATGGATAAACCGGGAGCGTGCAAACGAAAAAAAGCATAGGGATATATATGTACAGTATGAGCTAAAACGTTATTTAATAATAGAGAGCACAAAAGGCAATGTATAAATTGTGTAGCGTGCGTATATGTGTTGCATGGGGCTGCGAGTGGGGTCAACGACACGCACCCCGGCTCGCAGTGGGGCACACAGGACGTGAGTCACTGCTGGGGTTACCAGCTGCTGTCGGCAAAAACTACCCTCCTGCTTCGCCAGCCACGCGGCCGTACGCTAAGCTTTATTATTGTACTAATTAAACTACGTCGTTTTGATGGCACGCTTACTGTACTTTCATTTAGATAATGAAACACAACAATTGTTTATCGTTTTCACTGGACTGTGAAAATAATGAGTGTAATGTTGTCTTTGAACTTAACCCAGAGCTCAATTATACTGATATGGAGTACAATGCTGCAGTTAAGGAACAGTCGAAGGTGTCAACTTCTGCATTTATGCCTGAAAGGCACGCGTATTGCTATTTTGAGTATTTAGTTGTATTTCAATAACATAATGATTATTAAGCTAAACTTAATGCGGAATTCGATTTTGTCACCGGTTTGTTTCGCGACTTCGCACGAGGCTATACCACTATACCTACGTAATATCGATTGTGATGTTGGGGAGTGAAAGCGGCAACATAAGCCGATGCGCCGGCCTCATTCACATTATGTAGTGTGGATCTCAGCGCCATATGGTTCTGGCAGCTGATTGAGCTCATTGGACAGAGATTTAATAAATGGGTAAAGGTTAATGATTCCAAAATACGGGGTCAACATTATAAATTGATTTTGGTAAAGAAGTTTCATGCATGAGCAATCATAATAAGACTCCTTTTCGCCAAATCTTAGACCAGTCTGAAAGTTCCATAATATTAATCACCAGCTTCATAGGAAGCGTATTATCAAACCAGAATCGACCATAAAATGTTCTTTGTCAATGAAACGCAATGTGTTCAGAGGGCGAGGGACTATAGACAACCGTCCTTCACCTAGGGCTCGCTGGGCATCGATCCTGTGACTGCTCAAACCAGTATTTATAAATATTACTCGCGACAATGAAAGTCACTTCGCTCTGTGCATTCAGAGTACCAGTCTACTGGACAACTCTGACGTAAATCTTTGACCAACAGAAGGACAATGCACCTAAACCTTATAAGTAGGTATTTGTTTGCTCACACAGTACATTGTGTGCTGCAGATTTATTATGAAGCATGTCAGTTGCGTGACTCACGTCGTTAACTACCAAACTTTAAAGGCGGAAACTCGCTTAGCAAATGACGTAATAACTATTGTAGTTATTCATTATAACAAGATCGACGTGAGAACAATCGCTACAAGGAGAAGGCAAGCATTAGGCAGACTCGACTCGGCATTGCTAGTGTTCCCATGATAAAGAATAGTAGTTAGGTGAAGGCATCAAGCCGCGAGGCGTCAATAACCTCGTCGGTACGGATCGTGGAGGTTGCAATAAATACGACATCGGCGGCGCTGGCCTGGTCAAGAGCCTTTCAAGGCCGGGAGGCGAGGCGGGGAGTGCGCCCGCGCCCCACATCTGCGCCTGGGCCGAGCCACTCTTGCCCTACCGCTTGCATTCCACCAGAAATGAGGTGCTCTGTGCTCTCGCAACCGACACTAATTTAAAGGTGGAACTGTTTAAGCGACGTTGGTGCAATCTATCAAAATAGGACGTAAAGGGTTTCTTAACGGCTTTTCCATACTATGGGCTCATGAAATTAACTTAGAACCATGAAAGAAGGAGCGAATAGTTACGTTTTTCGAGTAATGTTAGCTGATAAGAAAATTGTCAAGGCTTAAGGTTACGGAAGAAAATTGTGACCGCCAATTTCTTAGACATTACGTGTGCTCGGCTCGCTGGTGTCGTAATTTGGTTGTCAAGGTCACTACACAACACTAATGACTTTGTACTTGAAATTTCGACGTTACCAAGTTTTATTGCAAAAATTGTAATCTCAGAAAAAATCCTCATGGCACCAATTTCATACTTTAAAACTACGATTTCGCTTGAACATTACAACACTGTTCTATGGATTTGTGAATGTAAACTATTCTTACAGGAACAGAAACACCTGAGATAAAAACACAAACACTTAAACCATCCGACTCGACAGGTAGAACGCGTTGAAAAGAGACGGACACACGTCACTCGGAGGATTCAACTTCAACAAAGGATCGGTGAATCGGTCGTGACGGGAAGCGTGGTACGGCGTTGCGAACTCACCGCAGCTCGAGGAAACGCGCGGCCCTTGTTCTCCTGTCACAGGACATGTCGTATATGAACGGGTACACTGCTTAAACCACTTCACCAACGAGATATAGAAACCATAGTTGCGAACAGCGCGCTAGCGTATGCGCACCACGAACACTACCAGCGGCGGCGAGAGAACGCGCGCACTGAACCACGTTCGGCTTGCGCGAGCTACCTGCCGTTTCCGCGGCGCGGTGAAGCGGAGGTGCGCATCGCGGCGCACGCGCAGGTTTACGTACCGCGGCCGGGGGGCAGCCACTCTCCTAAGCCGAGGGCCCTGTCGCCAGTCAGGGCTCGTTCCCCGTCAAAACAATCCCGTCGCCGCCCCCGCCATGCCGTGCCATAAAAGAATCCAAAAGCTATAATGAAATTGGAGACACGATATAGTAATGGCAGATACACAAAAGAGGGACGAAAATGACCTAAAGTTTGTAAACAAAATATGGGTTAATTAGAATCGTATTACTAAGTTTAATATAAAATTATGTTATTGCTATAACTTAAGTTTTCAAACATAATCTAAGTAACCTTTAATATATCAATGAAGCAACCTTTCAATGGCATAAGATGAATTTATTTTCATTTAGTTAACAACATGTGGTTCCTGTAGATTGTTCATTTGTTCATCTCATTAGAGAAACTTTAAGAGTAAACTTACGGGTTCGTCCTAATTTACATGTGAATATTGTTTGTTCAAATATGAGTCATTTCAGAAGACTTGGCCAACTTTCACCAGCACTCGTGCAACAACAATTAACCGGATGAAATGTATAACGTCCCAAAGACCCTTTGTTGGACTTGTTTGGCGATCCTATAAAAAAACCTTGAAATTTCTAGGGTGTCTTTTCATATAACTAAAAGACTAGGTAGGTTACCTATAGTAGAAGATTTTAGTATAATTTTAGCAACTTGATTGCACCGTTAAGCGTGTGTAAGGCTGGAGTTTTAAACGGTGGAGAATATGCAAATAGCTTTTCCCTTTGTCTGGACAAAAGAACTGTTCACAACTCGCATTAGTGCCAGTAAAGAAGTGCTGGATCCCATTAGGGACATTTTAATAATGGTCTTTTAAATAGGGGCCAAAATGCGATCGTGAATAATGAAAGTTGAAAAATGTTTCGTAGTGAGTAAAACGACTCGGTGACGGGAGTTACCTGCCGATATTTTGAAACAGAAGGGCACACCTGCGATTGAGCCGTGACGTCACAAAGTTCCTTCACCTGTCTGTCGGCCGGCTATTCATCTTGTCCCCTGCCACTCTAATAGTTACTTAGGCTAAGTGAGGAACGATGCCAACGATAGAGGCAGACATGATGGCACGGGGTAGTTGCATATTTCTTATCACTACTAGTTTTATCTTATGCATTTCACATGATTACGTGCATAAGCATATGCAAGCTTAAACAGTTGAATATATTAAAATTTTACTTTTAAGCCAATGATTAAGTTCTGTTCAAGGGCTTTTTAATGTTTGCAGCACCAATTACCATTAATAAACCAGTTAAGTGATGATTTTTCCTTGTATGAACTATTTTATTCTCAATAATTACATAGGAATAATCCGCTTACAGTCAAGTTTTATTGTGTTCTTTTACAAAATACGGTTAATTAGTCCTGTGGAAGACAAGACTAATTTAACATTTTTAATGAAATCGATTAACCCTGTTGCTGTTTGTTAGTGGTCTTCTCATTAACCGTGACATAGAATATAGTTCATGGGAAGGGGATTACTGAAATCACCACAACTGACAAACGGATTGGTGAATTTGGTGACATCAATATACTATCAAATAATTGAGACAACATGGCGTTCCCATGTCAATGATAATAAATAATAATACCAGCCTATTATTGTTCCATTGTAGGGCAAAAGCCTCATACAGAGAGGGCACGAGCATTGATCACTGAAAGTGGTGATCACCAAAAGTGGTTATCAATGCTCAAGATGGGTTGGCGATTTCAGACTTAACTGTAAGTCTAGGTTTCCCCACAATGGTTTTCCATAACCAATTTCAGTAATGTCCAAGATAAACTCCGAAAGAACATTTGAATTGAAAGTCACATGAACCGAAAACCTCTTTAAAATCTAAATAGAAAGGCTACCTATTTATTTATTACTAGCAGCGCCCCGCGGTTTCACCCGCGTTAGTTTCGATCCCGTGGGAATATCGGGGTACAAAGTATCTTATGTGTTAATCCAGGAAATGGTCTGTCTATGTGCCAATTTTCATCTAAATCTGTTCAACAGTTTATGCATGATTGAGTAACAAACATCCAAACATCTTCACAAACATTCACATTTATAATATTAGTAGAATAGGAAGTAGGATTCACAAAATCCACAGCTCTTTGAAATTTTATATTAAAATTAAACTAGTCTTACAGCCAATTACGGATTTACAATTTAATAGCTATACAATACATGCAGCAGAAACAAACACAAAATGAAGTGAACTGCTAGCACCATCTAAGCATTGCTAAGTGTACAGAGTGGGTGAGTGTGTAGGAGTGTGCGTGAGGAGTTACGAACGGGTGTGTGAATATGATATAGTGTTATGTGGTGATTACCTTCTATTCAATTTAATTTAGATTTATTTGTCAGTTCGCCACATAACTACTAAACTAGTTGTTGTCTAGTTTATCGTTTCAGTTTATGTCATACTCTAATTTCCCAAAAAGAAAAACAACGTATTTTTTATTGCTAAATTTGCTCGCTCTTGATCCCGATCACGCCTGATGGAAAGCGATAGATGAGGTCTATGGTGGAACGAGCGTGCCTAGAAGAAAATAATGAAAAAAAAAAAAGGGTTAAATGTGGGAGGGAACACATATCGGACAGAGAGTTCCACAATTTGGTTGTGCGCATAATAAAAGTGGAGCAGAAGCGCTGAGTAAGACTCGTCGGGATATCAACCAAGTGCGGATGGTACGCTGCAGTACCTACGTCTAGTTGTCGGGTGATAAAAGGGCGATGGTGTGATCAGGTCGTGGAGCTTCTGCGCACACTCTCCGAAGTACAGTCTGTAGAAGACCGACAGGCAAGCAACATTACGCCGATGAGCCAGGCTGTGAAGCGTAGCTACCAACGTCTCGTCGCCTATAAGCCTTTTAGCTCTGCGTTCCACCGAGTCAAGTGCAGCAAGCTGCGTATTTTGCTGAGCCATCACACAAGTGGCTGCAATAATTCATACAGGAACGGACCTGTGCTTTGACCAGACTTAAAAGCTGTCCTGATGTGATGTATCGCCTCACCTTATTTAAGATGCCCAGCTTCTTGGCTGCGGTCTGAGCTTTTGACTCGGTGGGTGAGCCGAAGTTGAGATCAGATGTGCATGTCCAAAAGGCATGTCCATGCCCAAAAGCAAAATTATATTCTGTTAAAATCCAAACAGCCATTCTAATGTTTGTAATATATACATATATTATATAAAAATGAAATAACGTCTGTTAGTATCACTAAAACTCGAGAACGGCTGGACCAATTTCGCAAATTTGGGTTTGAATTATTTGTAGAAGTCCAAGGAAGGTTTAAAAGGTGAGAAAATATGAAGAAGTTGCAAGGAAAATAATAAAAGCAACAATATTATTATCCCATACAAACTGTTCGTACCTGTCAAACAGGGTGTGTTCAGAAATTAAATAATACGGAGGTAATAAGATTGTATAGTTTGACTTATTCAATTGTTTGGTCTGTCCTTTACTCTTTTATTTCTATTTTAGTTTATTATTAAGACAGACTTTTTTATGTAGCTTGACATATTATCTTTCTAAGTTTAGTCACAACATAAATTTCTGAACGCACTATAAATATTTGACAACAATCAATTATGTCATTTCTTTCCTTTGTGACTTTGTGAAAGTACCGCCATTTACAATTTTTAGTAGTTTAGTATATTGTCATTATTTAATTCTGAGGCGGTACGAAGTTCGCCGGGTCAGTTAGTTTTTTTAAAATAAATATGATACATCATAGTCAGTTCACTCCACTCACGGTTATAAATGGATCTCTAAACTAATCCGGATGCGATGGAAACTATTCGAAATAACCCTTTCAATAATCGAATTTCGATTTTATCATGTTTCAATTAGCATTGTGATACCCAGATGGTAGAACTAGGGGTAGGATGAGAACTAAAGAAAGGTCATCTAAAACAAGGTGGAGACGACAATAAATTAAACTTCGTATATATCCAGTTTGCATAAAAATAAATTAACCAAATATATCCAAATAGTTTAGTCTCTATACCTAGTCAAAGATTGGCAAAACCCATAGTCGGCCCATCACTACCGTTGAGTTTGTTTAAAAAAAACCCTTTTTAATTTCGATGTTGAATAATTTTGATAGTTCCAAAATACTCTTATTCGTTAAGACTTTTCATTTGTTGTCGTATTATCGTCTCCACATTGTATATTTTTAATCGCCGGTCTTTAAGACTCTACAACGAATTTGTAAGGATATTTTCATTATCCCCCCCGCTCTTAGCAGATATAATCTTACTGCTACCCATCCTTTTTGACAAAGATCAAAATAGCTTTGATCTCTGACGACACTGCAGTGTCGGAAATGACGAAATGGTTCATTCATGGAACTACAAGAGATACAATATTCAGTTGTATTTATAAAGAGATGAATAGAATATGTTTGAGTATTGTTGGCTTATACCTACCAGAATATCCAACTAGAAATGGTTTAAAACAAAGATATACACTACACCATTGTTATAAAGAAACCAGTAGTAATGTTTTAAGCAAATTTGTTTTTATGGCAGCTAATTATTATTTTTATGGAAAGGCGACAATATTGTTCGTACATGATTTTAGATTAGTAATCCCCTTAATACGAAGTAAAAGTTCCCTGATTTAATGACTTAAAATGTTAAATACTAACAAGACAATATAAATAGCATATAATGTAAACCGTCGTGAATTTCCGAGTGTTTCTCTGGTGCTTGGGTTGTTTCCGCGGCTCGGCTACAAAACGGGACGTGAATTCCCACCGGAATCCTGAAACGACCCTCTTGTTTTTTCATCACTACCGAAATATCATTGTTGCCTCGCTCCCCGTTGTTCTCGGCGTAATTTAGTTTATTGTACACAAGTCAGAAACTGAGAGGCGGCGCGTAGACAACGAATTCACATTTAAAAAGATGAGGAAATTTTCACAGGATACTTCGTTATCTTGATGCGAATGTCATTAGTGACCTGCTTTATTTTAAGTCAATCAAGACTGTCCTGCAATATGATCCAGACGAGAATTGTTTAAAGACCCAGAAGTCAGATGCTAAGAAGCGAAACGACGTTATTGTTTTAACATAATATTGAAAATATACAAACAGCCAGTTGCAGATTATTTAGAAGGCAATTTCCGATTTAACGCGTTAGAAGCGGAATCGGAAGCGATGACGTATTCGAAAACGACAGCAAGATAATATGCGATGCTGTCGCAGCGATTCAACCAGTGCGAAAACGCCGACCGCCCAACATTACCCACAACGAATATCATAAAGTCCGAATCGATAGCCTATCGTGACTTCGATATTTATGGATATCGAAAATACACTGAATGCGACCAGCACAATAAAGTGATCGTTATGGATATAATTTACGGCGCCACTACTACAACCACTGCAGTCGTCCAAGTTTTCCGTTGCGTCTTCAAATCTGTTCAGTTCATCTGAAAAGTCGGCTTACTTATGGTCTATTAAAAATGCCCGGATATTTTTCTTAAGGTACGTTTAGACTACGACAGAAATTCCGACATAAATGTCAGACATTAATAATAATAATTTCATTTAATTATTATTATTTTTGATTTTTTAATGTTTGACAAAAAAAAAATCCGTACAAGTGTAAACATGTACTGTTTACACTTGTACGGATTTTTGTGTCTGAGTAGTGTCTATTTGTAAGTGTACGGAAATTGTGTCCGAGCTGTTCACACGCAAACTAGTTAGTGATGCTCGGTCAGCACGTATAAACGTCGTGCAGCCGCTATTGCTACTATTCTGATAAATAATCGTAAAAACGACAACGCAAAAGAAGTATTTGGGTACACCAGTGGATTAAAAAAAGACAAGAATTAGACGCTTACCATAGATTGCTGAATGAGTTACGCACAGAAACTCATCAAGGTTATGAAAACTTCTGTCGAATGAAATATGAAGATTTTGAATATTTATTAGAAAAAGTTACGAGAATGAGATCGTCTATCACTCCAGGTGAACGATTGTCATTAACATTGAGATTTTTAGCATCAGGTACGTGAATAAATGATTTGCAATAATGTAATGTGTTTGTTGTATATTTATTGTATATAATATGTAATCACTGTATAAAACATTCCAATGCTCTGGTAGCCCTTCTACAAAAATATAAGGCTCTTTGTGGTCTCCTTGCTCCACGTGAAAATCATTTTGAGCACTCAAACGCGGTGCGGTGTATTGAAAATGTCAAACCTGTTCGAAAACTTTTCAACTACACCAGACACTTGGACACAACGTGTTCACACAGCGGGTGATGCGACACTAATTATCGTGTCACAATAAATTTTGCAATCAGAGACACTCGTGTTCATACAGAGACACTCGATGTATACACCGAGTGTACCGTGTATAGTGTCGTAGTCTAAACGTACCATTAGAGATACACACACCGGCAAAATTAGAGGAACACAAAAAAAAGTGCCTTTTTTTTAAAACTTGTGGGTATTTCGACAAGTGGTTCCGGTATTTGAACGAATACCCTTTTTCATATAACACTATGGGCTTTTTCGACATTTTTCAACCTTCTAACAGAAATTATACCCTCTTAAGTGTTTATTTACACTTTAAGCTTCTAAGAGTTTTGATGGAGAAGTTAACATTGTATTGTATACAGAATGAGTGATTTGGCTGCAACTGAAGTCGCCAGGGCTGTAACAATGAAGGTAGGTCACCCCTACCGTTCAGTCATTCGAACGTTGGGTGTATCAGTATCCGTGATCCACCGTAATGTGCAACGGTACAGATAGACAGGATCTTACGTGCGCAGGCGAGGGCAAGGCAGAAATCGTGCAACCATGGCAGTGCCGTAGACGACCGTTTTGTAAGGGTGCAAACTTTACTGTTGGCTGTTCAGACCCGAAATGGGTTAGAAGTGCGTAACGTACGTTTTAGTGAACGAACAGTGAGTAGAAGGTTAAATGAAATTGGTTTGAAGTCATACGTGCCATCAAAAGCGCCAAAACTTGAGGTGAGCCATCAAGTAGCAAGATTAGCGCTCGCTCGTTAGCATCGAAATTGGTCTGATGAGTGGAGTCGAGTTTGGTTCTCCGACGAAAGCCATTTTTTGTGTAAAATTCATTGACGGAAGGGAGAGGATGTGGAGATATCGAGGAGAATGTTACCATCAAGCAAATTTTTCCGAAACAACGGCTTACGGTGGAGGGTCTGTTATGGTGTAGGGTGGTATAAGTTTGACGGCACGCACAGCTCTGGCCATTATTGCTGGCGGTTCATTGACTGCACACAGGTACACAACTGAGATCCTAGAACCCCATGTTATGCCTTTTGCCCCAGTCATAGGCTCAGATTTTGTGTTTATGCACGATAACGCACGGCCCCACATTGCGCACATAGTGCATGATTACTTAAATGAGACTGGTGTAACCCAGATGGAATGGCTTGCACGATCGCCGGACATGAATCCGATAGACCGTGTGTGGGATATGATTGGACGAAGGGTTTGTGAAAGAAATCCTGCCCCTATGAATGTTGAAGACCTGAAATTGGCGCTGGTTGAAGAATGGGATATTATGCCTCCGGAAATGATTGAAGGTGTCTTCAGAAGCATGGCTAGACGTATCCAAGCCCTTATAAGGGCGCATGGTGGCATGGCGCGCTATTCATTTTTTTTAAATTTAGCTCTGTTCTTGCGCATTAGAAAACACCAAAAATTTTCAGACAAGAGCATTTTTTTAATTTTTATTAATAAATCCTTATAAACCCTACAGTTAGTTTATTTTCTTGCAAAAAAGAAACGATCAGACTCAAATGAAGTAAAAACATTAAATAATAGACCTTCATTCTCAAAAAATAAAGGTTTTTTTGTGTTACTCTAATTTTGCCGGTGTGTGTACTTAGTTAAGTATGGTCTAGTAGCAAAAATTTTAACAAAAGAATTTCGCTATTCGTCCGTATGTTTGGAACATAAAGGTTCGTACGTTCATAGTATGCACTACGTACATAGCAGGTTAGGTACGTAATAAAAAAGCTAAATGCACGCGAAGCCGCCATTAGGAAATGGGCGCCGCCGCAACGAACAGACGATAACGATTTCACTAGGCGGCCATAGTGAATGGAGAAAATTGCGCTTTTCAGCGAAATGAAAGCCCGCTACCGTTTCAGAATTCCTGCTAGATAAAAAAGATATTATACATTTTCGGTTCCGCCTCTCTTTTGATATTTATATGCATCCGCGCTCGCAATAAATCTCTGAATTGCAACTAAAACTGTCTTTTATTTGTTTTAATAAATCTCATAAGGATTTTATTACTGGTTCGTTCGCGGATGAACGAATCGCTAATGTTTGATACATATCTACAGAGTCGCAGTTGCATGTAGTTTTTATTCAGGCATAAGTTGTAACTAAAGCATTTGATGTTCAATGAACTTTGTTTCAGAGTTCAGCATCCCAAACGAAATCATGTTACACTTAAATCATGTCTCATAATGACTGCAACTTTTCACATTAATATTAAAAGCTTGGTTTCTGAGGTTTCCATGCATGTTACAACTTATCAGTTGTAACATGCATGGCAGTATACGCAGTTTGGCAGCCATAGCGGTATCCCGCTATGGCTGCCAAACTGCGGTTACAGCTGTTACGGGTTAGTGTCAGGTGTAACTGATTTAATTATTCCTGCATCTTAATGTAAATATTCTCTTGAAAATCTCTCCTACATGCAACAAAGTTGTCTATCGTAAAACTATGAGTAGATAATTTTTTACTTCGAAAGCTTTGTCCTATATTTAACTAACTAGGCTTTATTCATCAAGGTGAGTTCGAGAATGCATATTGCCTTTAATTTCTAAATCCATGAAATCAATCTTAATAAAAAGTGTTCCATGTGATTCTAGGGTCTGTCTGTAAGTAAGGAAGACAAATACACGCACTGAAAGCATTATTATTTTTGCAAATGAGCATGCAGTATGATCCCTGGTAGAGAATAAACAATTTCTTGGATATCGGGCGACTTCCAAGAACGGTGATCAATCGGGGCTTTAATGATCTTATTGCCATGCATTAAGGCTCGTACACACAGGCGCGACGCGACACGCGACACAAAGGCACCGCAAGTCGCGTAACGAGCGGTGCTTTGTGTCGCGCGCGATTCGCGTCGCACGTCGCGCCTGTTTGCAGGAGCCTTTATACTGGTTTTTTTTTGGGATTGTAATGATGATAAACTGAAGGAATAGCTGGAATTGGTACAATCTGTTCAAATCGGTAAAACTAAAATTCTGGCCTCATTAATGTGCTAATTAATAGGTTTTCTTTCAGTGAAGTTTTGGCATTTAATGAAACTTTAAGCACGTGTACACGACAATGAGCATTATTTATAAATACCATCTACACTTTAGTTAAAGGTAAGAGGCTTCCTCCCTTTTACCCTTGTACCTAAGTCTTTCTTTTCCTGTTCCGTACCGTCTTCTTTCCGGTCCTGAGATTTAACCACTGCGATCCAACTTCCTAGGATCTAATTGTATTATGCCAATAAAATCTCAGGCACATTCAGGGACTCTGGGATTTAACACCGTCTTTAGATCCTGGATTGCTTTCTCCTTCGGGGATTTCAGACGAGGCGGAATAAATAAGATTATGAACATTAAAAAGTTTGTGTTAGTTTAACCGTTTTCGATTTAATCAAGAATGAAGGAGTTTAAATTGAGCACATTGAAATGTTGCTGGCAAATGGGCTTTATTAAAATTTTGAATTGAGAATAGAAGTATTGCTAATGAAGCTTGCATTCATTAGTATTAATGGCCATGTCGTCATTGATGAAATATTTCACTTTGTGGTTGACAAGTTAATGTAGTTGTATGTTCAATTATGTTTTGTGGTTTCCCTGGCTAAAATGTAAATGCGTATCTCTGTTTACTTCAGCAGCAAAGTTTTTGTAAAACCGAGACGAACAAACGGTCGATCGGCGGAAGTTGGGCGACATTGTGCCTCGAACACCACAACTAGGAAGAGGAAGAGATGCGTCTTACGCAATAAAGGTCGTCGCGAACACACAAAAAAACTTATTTTGTTGACAAAATTCGCACGACCGCGTCCTCAACTCAGCATTAGTTAGCTGTAAATGTTTGTATAAATAAATATTCGCGGCTATCTCACGCACAGTAAACGTCGATGAAATCAGCATTCATTAGGTTATGATGTTACAAGTTTAATAATGAAAGAGTTCTTTTGTACATTTTAATGTTTGTTTAATGTGAAATGGCAGTTATTTATCCACAAACAAGTAATAGAATATTTACCTAAGCAGCAGTTACCTGAAGTGGTAGAGATCGTTAAAATACAACACAACCGTACAGCACGTCGCGTAGCCTCGTACCTTTATTCAATGCTTGTTTGTTTCTGTCAAGTTGGGTAACAATAGGCACAGTGTTTCCACTGAGGTTACAAACGAATTTCACATCTGTCGATAGAGGATTTGCCAAAGCCGGGCTCTCTAACGAAGCCACGCTTGTTTGGGCATCGAACGCGTATCCCGATTCGATTCTAGATTTTTATCAACATTCAAAGCGTTTTCAATCCCCTTTTAAGTAACAGATGTCTGCCTGTCTGATTAATAATGTTATTTATTGCTTTCGCTAAAGCCGAGAGGAAATTAATGTTTTGATGGAATTAGTGTGGATCGGATCAGTTTAGCTTGTAAGTATAAACTGCGCACATGTTTTCGATAAATACGGTAAACGCAATCATTTACTTATAATGATGTGTAATCATAAACACATCAAATAAGTACGTAGTTCCTTCATGTTTCACTTACCTACTTATCGATTAAAGTTACAGAAGCGAAACGCTTTGCTAGAACTTGGAGTTGGAACGGCACGGTAAGGTTGGTGCAGAGGGGTCGATGAGGGATAGTTTCAAGTTCCGAGCATGGATCGCGTATGAACATTAAAACTTGCCGTTAACGACTTGGAAACCGCGCAAAATTAACTGTGTATAATGATTTAGGCGGTGGGACAGATAGACGTTAATCCAAGGCATGGAAAACTTGGGATTCTATACACAAACACTCTTTGTACGCCATGCATAATTTATTATCTACAGTTACGTAGTGTTGTTGCCTTGATACCGGGATCGAATATCTGTTAAGAATTGCCTTGAAATCGCATAGATACTTACAATAATGAGAGATAATCTTGTAAATCAGTGCCAAGTTTACTAAATAATATGTATATTATCTTGCCTATTGCTAATATATTTTACTATGACTGAAAATCACATAAAATGTATTTTAATAAGGATAAATGAAATAAGATAAATGAAATAAGGTTTGGTTGTAAAATCGTGGTTTATACTAACCACGATTTTACAACCAAAACTTGTGCTTCGCTTCATTAGAGTGAATTTCACAACGTCAAAGGAAAATAACAGCAAACAAGCCCGATCAGGTTAGCAATGGTTAGGTAAAAGTAGAAAAAGAACGTGGGGGACTTAACAATCCATACTAATACATATTATAAATTCGAAAGTAACTGTCTGTCTGTCTCTCTGTGTCTGTATGTTACCTTTTCACGCCTAAACCACTGAACGGATTTCTATAAAATTTGGCAGAGAGATAGATTGCATCCCGGGAGGAAGGACATAGGATAGTTTTTATCGACATACCTCGCGGGCGAAGTCGCGGGCGGAAGTAGGTAATATTTGACAAAATATCGGCTATTCTTACACAAATGGTGATTTGTACACGCGAATAAAATACCAGCACACATTTATCTTTGTTTACTAGGAGAACGTCGCTTTGGGGAAACTGAGCAGTCGAATAATACAAGTAGATGGTGCGAAATCTCTCTGGTGCCGTGAGCACACCCCCTATACCTATTTGTTTCTTGTCACGGCGTACGTGGCCTCATTACTCGATACATTGTATGCTGTGCTCGCTGATATCCACCTAGAAGTACCTATACACGGTTTTAGGTGATGTTTAATATGCATAAAACCTTGTTCGTACGACACCACAAGGTGAGGCAGAAGGTAGCTTCTTTAAAAGATAAAAATCACGTCTTATTTAAAAGAAAATAATGTCATATTGAAAATCACTAGATGTGTCATTCAATGTCACGATAGTAACATCGTGAATGAAACCACCAAGTAATGAACTATTAAGCCCACTCAAAGATTGTCGCTACTAAAACCCCTATAATATTTTGTATTTTCTTCAAAAATTTTATGACTTTCCTGTTTATTCAGCGATGAATATTATTGGCTAGATAAATTTAGCAGTTGAAAAATGAATGCCGTTACAAATATTTGTTTAATTCGCAGAGACTGAGTGGTTAGTGCAGTGCTGCTCAGTAAGCATGTACTCTTACCTCCTTACTCGATAATACCAAGGCTTTCCACTTTCGGTTCTCTTTGGTTACCAACTACGTTTAGGTCGCGAGACGGCCGGCATTCGTATTGAAACGCAAATTTTGGCTCACGATAATCATTGTATGCCGTATGTTGGAAGGCTCTATTGTGAGTACTTATAAATATAGGTATATATACGTACAACGTTGAATTTCGAAACGGTGAAGTGATTAAGCGAATCAAAGTTATATGACAACTTTCAAAACGTATGCCAAACAAGAATTTCATTGCCGAACTATTAATAAAAAAATATGCAAAATTGATATAATGAAACGGTTGGATCAAAAACAAGTCTTCTAAATTGTGTCCGACAGTTCGATAAAATTAGAAATAAAAACGTCACGACAGCCAAGCGATGGCTGGGGTCATACACGACGTATAACATCCGCGCTGATAAGAGATAAGAGAAGCGGTCAGCCCGTGCGTATTTCTTGGACACGCCGTTTGTTATTAGTATCTACATACTATTTACGACATCAAACCATTGATAACCTTGTATTGGGTACACAGCCTTCTAATGTAGGAGCTTAAAAGTAAACAAACAACTTTTAAAATACTGCCTGATTGACGTAATTTTAATTTATATCTTGGTAAATAGTTGCGTTTCGCATTAGAATATCCTCAATGTAAGGTATTAGTTATTGACATCGCAAAAATTGGGTAAAAAATAATTGAAGCAGTCATTTAAAAGTATCTACTACATTTTGTGACTCGTAAGGCCGCAATCAATGAACAAAAATGAACCTTTTCCACTTTTGATTTCACTTTATCCAAAGGTGATTTTGGTCTATTAAACTAATAATGACACTATAATTACAAATAACACTGAAAGTTGCTTCCTTGTTAAGGGGCTTACAGTACATAAACGCAAAAAACGTAACTTTTAGAAACAATAAAAGTATATGATCGACTACAGTAAACAAAATCAGAAAAATATATAATATTCTTCAGGAAATATGCTAGGTAGATAGTGTTTTCAAAACATAATACAACTAATTTGATAAGATAGAAAAAATCATGAAGATACCTCTAAAAACTTTCTTTTTCCATTAAAAACCATACTAATATACATACAATAATTATGATTTTTTGTCAGATTATTTTACAAGCAACATGCTAAAAAACTAGTGTTTTAATTTTCTAGTCCAAACAATAGATTTTTTTGTAAATAGATAATTGCTTCATATTCTGCAACAAATTACCAGCGTTGTGTCATCGCGCTTCTCTTTCTTTTCTATGCAGTCCGACAAAGACCGCGCCTTATGGCGACTACATGACCTAAAACGCGGATCTTTTATAGCTAAACAGGATCCGTCGCCCCAACTGATAAACTCAACCACTTAACAGGACGTCAATCACAATCACCACTGTGAACATTGGTCATCGCCGTTGAGCGAAATCTACTGCCCAATCCTAAAATATAATCCCCAACGATACCTATGGGTACCGGCTGACTTCCTCCGCAATGTCACAAAAACGAAATGTACGCGTGCAAAGCCGCAAGCGAGCCACAAGTACGTAGGTATAATAAACAACGTTAAAATGAACGTAGAACTTTATAAATCACGTAAATTCGTTCAAGGCTCACAACTAGACTTATAACGTTTGAATAAATCTTACAAGGAATAATTTAATACGTAAGTAATAAGTTTTAATGAAGCCTATAAACTCGGCCCGGGAAAGTAAGATACGCCAAGTGGATATAAAAGTTAGGAGGGTCCAGCAATTGATACGGGATACATTCGAAGAGATTGTTGAACCTAATAATATGGCGCGTCCCTTCTAAAAAATAAGTAGTGGGTGCTATCTCTGGACCAACTATTTATATTCATAAAATCCTTACTATTTTCGTTACAAAAATGCAGTTATTAAAATTTCGTTAATACTAACTAGGTGTTATACTAGTACACATAGGTTCTACTTACGTACAAACACTGCCACGAAGCAATACAGTACATATAATATCTAATTGTTTCTTAAATTGTACACAATGATCAACATACTCCAGAAGAAACAAGGCAACACTGCACCGAGTGTATCGATTCCATTATCAGCAACACCAAGAGATATCACAACAGAAAGTGATTTATAACGGTACTAAACGATATGCACATAACTATAAATAATGTTTGTGTGTGTTTATAAAGTGCAACACTAAATATTGTAAATACACGTGCTCGGTGCAACGCGCCGAAACCAACTGGGACGGGTGACGATCTATTATACCGGTGCGCGTGCACAGGCTCTCGGTCCATTTCCCCCACGCAACTCACTCCGTTAGATGTTTGCCGTATCGATAGTGTAGAATGCTATTACTTCACGTACCTACACCATACACAACGCTCAACAGTATGTACGAAAATATATGAAAACTGTTTGAAATTGCTTTTAGGAGACTTCAACGCGGTATTCACAATAATTCATTTCAAAATTCAGGGTCTTTTAAATTTTAGAATAAAGTCATGTCGAATAGAGTATCAGTCGTCTCAGCAATTATATCGCGAATATTATCTCTTGCAATAAAGAGGAATATCAGACATTCGAGCGTTTCTTGGAAGAAAATTGGCCACTTGTTACATTTTATCAGTAATAGGTATCACAAAAGCAATTACGACAGCACGAACGTGAAGGTAATGGGTACCTGAATTATGAACTAGATAGATAACAATTACGGGGTTCGAAGGAATTGATAAAGTGCCTATTAATTTCCGGGCAAATACTTAACGATGAAATTCAGTCATAAAGGTGTTATTTTATTGAGAAAACGAGAAAGTAGGAACAAATCGCACGTTGGAGTAACTGGCGCGCAAATGATTGCAGTTTACGTGATGTATGTCAAAGTATAGGAAAGTGCAGATGCAGTGTAGATTTCCCGTTATGCATTCAAGTTTTTCCATGCATTCGAGATGCGTAGAGCAAGCAAGGCCGTTATTCACCGGAGTCGAGACAGGCATCGCTTATCGTCACGTTCTCTGACATTGCATTACATACCCAAGTTTTTTAAGAGAACTTTCTCATTGCCTTCGTAGACAAAGTCCTATTATGAAGCAAAGTAGATGAAGATATTGATTTGTATATTCTATCGCCTTATCTGTATATCATATACAGATAAGGTCTATAAAAGTTAATGTTGAAGGAAACCTTGGTCCGTCTACGATGTTTGAATAATAGAATCTGTAAGTTAGTGAGTTTCGTAATCACTCGCGACGAACTTGGAGCATGCAAAATGCTGTTGTAAATTTTTGTCATTTTAGAAAACTGTCTATACGAGTACAATGTCGACTTGGAAGTAACACATCTTGTTGGGGTACATTGCAGGTAGTCTATTACAACGTCTTATTGTAATGAGTTCATGAGTCTGCAAAAGAGAGAAAGAAAAAGCTCTCTCAGTTGTTTTTTTACCTCCCGCGGGGTAATTGCGTAACACACTAACAGCAGCATCATCATCATCTGCCTAGCCTTTTCCCAACTATGGAAAAGGCTTGGGGTCGGCTTCCAGTTCCACCGGATGCAGCTGAATGCCATTATTTTACATGGAGCGACTGCCTATCTGACCTCCACAACCCAGTTAACAACAACATAAGAGTAGCAATGGCTTTAATTTTAGCAGTTCAACAACATTCACGGAGTTATTTACGTTGTTTAGCAGACAAATTTTGAAGACGAACATGTGAAGCAATGGATTATATAGCAATATCCTTCAGAATGATTAATTATGTAAGTATAAAGTTTGTTACGCAATTAGGGTACTGACTGTAAGATCTACATGGATATTTTTTTGAAAATCTGTTTCAAACCTTGTTTTCAATCTCACTATGCAATTCGTCATTCTACAAAGGCTTTATATCTCATTTTGAATGGGCTGTTTTGATTGCCTGATATTTATCCATTTGTATGTAAAGCTACGGGATTCTGTGACACAACAGAAATCCCTTAAGTACGAATTAATATTCTCGGAACAAGAACACGAGTATACCTGCCCTAACTAACTTACTACTTACTTACACTCATCGTTAGGTGCTTAGTCAAAGTTCTCCCAAATTACCTGAAACAAAATTTAAAAAATTACAATCTATAGTATATGTAGTGGTTGTTCACACGTGTTAAACAAGTTATAAATAACAACATTATACAACAAAAGGAATTCATTATTATACAAAGGCGGTATCTTAGTCCATATCTTGACTTTAAAATATCCAAGGTAAACACATGTACATAACTAATGCAGCTAAGCAAAGTCGCATTTTCTTACATACCAATGTCGTACCACGCAGAAGAACAATGAGTAGCCAATAATATAAGAAAAATTAGGGTTGATTTGATTGATCCTTTTTTGTATGTTTTTGTATCGTGAAAAGAATCAGATAAGGCTTCCGTTCCCGTGGTAGACGAGCTTTATGTTGAGCATACGATCAACGTGAGGTGCGCGACCGCGACGGTAGCAATAACGTCGATATGAATAGTGAAGATGACATGTTTCTCCTCTCGCCTATCATAAGTTTACAACGTCACGTTTCTTGTTAATGCCACTTTAAAATAAATAACGCTAAGCTCAGCTGTAAACTTTTAGCATAACAGAAGTTACATAATAAGACGTAACGTTTGATACCCACTAGAATGTATTGTCATTCACCCTGGTTGGACCATGAAGGACTTCATAACCTTCATGCATAAAAACAGAAATAACATCGCAATAATTGCATAATGCTAAAATTCAAACGTGTTTCACTATCGAGGTCAAGTTCTAGAACTGCTTTGCCTCGTAATTAACGACAGTCGCTTATTTCTCGTAAATTCATAATTTTATGATAATATACGCTTGGTTAAAACACCAACACCGATGTATTTATCAAGATCGCTTCACAAAATAAACGTTAGCCACATTAGATATTATGATAATGTTTGGACTTACGACAATGTTGCGAAATGTCCACTAAAAGTCGAATGTGAATTACGAATGGAGAGCCAAACCTGCGGCTTCGACCTCGCGAATGACTAACGAGTAGATGAGGCGGTAAGGTAATAGTCGGTAACGTTTGCCGCCAGCGAATGGAGCAAGGTTAGCAGTCAAGTGTACGTTTGAGGGTCACTGGAAATATTACGTATGATACCGAACGTCCACATCGGTGCTCAGCACTTTGTGGCCGTTAACATCAGGCTTACATAAGGGCGCCTCTCGCATTAGAGATACGTATCAGTATCTACATAGTTTATTATGTTTGGTTGCGGTTAGCGCAGACTGCCTCCCCTGCACATAATACGTCCTCTTCATTAATGATAGGCTAATAACACGGTCATTGTCGTGACATCAATTAACTGCGGTGAATTGACAGTTCGCTTATTGTGCGTTATTTCCCTCTTATGGTAAAACGTGTGAAAATACATGGGTTATTGATGAATATGGCCAGACGATGTAGGAAAAGGCCAAAAAGTTCGAGTGAGTAAAAATCTAGGTTTGTTAAATTCTTCAGTTTTTACTTATCGACAAGCTAAGAAAAAGACTTCGAGAAACAGTCTATCTACTTAGTACGATCGGATATCCATACTAATATTATAAATGCGAAAGTGTGTCTATCAGCCTGTTACCTCTTCACGCTTAAACCGCTGAACCGATTTAGATGAAATTTGGTATATAGTTTGAGTCCTGGGAAAGGACATTAGGACATAGGATAGTTTTTATCCCGATATTCCCACGGGAAACTTATGTGGGTGAAACCGCGGGGCGCTACTAGTTTTATATAAATATTAATCATAACTCGGGAAGTAACAAGTTCTTCGTTTCTAAGGGAATATTAATCACAAAAGGGATCCTTATAGCGTATCTCGTTTCTCTCAAAACCTTAGTAGCAGTTTATCCGACCTCAGAGGGTGCCGTCGTCGCGCCGACGAAGATATTTTGCCAATTCGATATCTTTAGTCCCAGCGGGATAAGCAGGGTTTGATCTTTGGTCTTGGGTTAAAGATTGTTTAATCGTTGGCTTTAATCAACGTAGCTTCGCCATTAATGAAATTAAAACTTGAAAGCCTTCTCAAATTAATGCCAGAGGAAAATTCTTTAAATTTCTTATCAAATTCCTTGCATATTGCTATGATATTACCGCCATTAGCTTCGCTAATGTTTTAATTAATTGATTGTTTTTATAAGGGTACGAATTTCGTGGACGTAGAGCAGTGTCTTCCCAGTCGATAGAGTGCTGTCCTTGCGGTGAGGGTGAAGATACAACGGGACTATTTATCACGCGGGAGGATGTCAGATAAGCGGCGGGGCATGAGAGCGGGGGGCGACTGCCAACGATCCACACAGCTGATCGCCTCCATTACACGCCGCAAACTATGTTTAGTCGTGCGTATTACACACAGGATACGATTCATGTTTATTTCATTGGTGTCGATTAGAGTAAAATATGGTAATTATTTTGAGAGTACTTGAACCTCATAGGATCGAGGACAAAATGGAGGCGATCTTGTTTTCAAAGATTGCTTATGAATAGGGGAGAACTGAATGGCCGATGACGTTCTGGTGGGTCTAAGTGTTAAGTTGAGTTGTCGTGCCACGGCGTCGAAACGCTTCAACGGCCGTCTGTGTACACTTGGGCAGACGCTGCGCGCGCACACCGATCAATACGCCTCGGCTGCGACGAGTTCGCACCACGCGGCCTCTTCTCTAAATTCGTGTGCTTATTTTTTGCTATGCAGCCGAATGGTTTTAATGGAAATTCAACTCGAAATTTAACAGCAGCAACGAAAACAATTATATGCTGACTGGCCAGTACCGCAGAAAGTTTACATTGTTAGTTGGCTAACTTATTTACACGAAAAGTTTGCGATCATCATGTAGTTTGTTGACGAGTAGGTCTCCATCCGAGGCATGTCTTAGTGAATATAATGTTGTGTGTCTGCTATAAAACTATGGGTGTAGTTTATAGGTTAATGGTTACAGGGTAGTTTGAGCCAAATCGATAGTCCTACTTAGCTAGTTCGTGTATCCGCACCTTGTAACTTATGGGCAATCCGCCTTAGTTTTAACTACTTTGCACATTTGAACTTTCCGACTTAGCAAGGCGGGCTTTTTGCGTTTATGGACTGAGTGCAAGAGTAATTTACTATAAGTTGCATTATTGTACAATTTGACATTATCTGAATTCCAATTAGCTAGGTACTTTCATTTAAGCGTCAAAATTCGAATTAGGTTTGATAAGTTTTTGACATAACAGGCATTAAGTTATTGAAAACTGAGTTGTTGACATGTTTAAACTTAAAAGTGGTGAAAGAAACAAGTCACTGACAGTTGTATCTACTAAGATGGCTGTGGCATAGAAAGATCAAGGATATAATCTTAGAACATTGTACTTAGGATGTGACAATAGAGGAGTGCAGTGCACGTTACAATGACGGGCTGGGTGGGCGGTGCACGGGTTGATTGAACTCCATTGTCAATCCCCATGTACCAGCAAACGCCTTCACCTTCACACACAGTTCCTCAATGAAAGGCAAACTTTTATGGAGGGCCGACAATGCACTTTCGGCGACTGAATGGCAGCTAAAATCTACCGGAGAATGCAAATTTTAATACATCGTTTCCTGCACCATAATTTAAGAGGGTTCTTTAAAGTTCCTTGCAGTTTTGAAAGTACGAGAGTTAGTGAATGGTTTCTTCAAGCTTAAGGGCCTTACTCTCGTTTAGTACCGTAACTCGGTCACTTTATGAAGCTTATAACTCATTAACGGTTTGGTTAGAAGGTCTGTAAAAAATATATGTTTGCTATAGATTCATGTACAGCATTTTTGAAACAGGGTTTTTTCATAAGGCTAATACTTTTGCCTTAAAAAAATATTTACCAAAACGCTATTTTCGCTAACATTTGCTTATAACTTCTAAACGGCTTTGATGTTTGGAAATATTTTTACATTGAAAAATTGGTGGTTAGAGGTACTACATATTTGAAATAGCGTTTTTAAATCAATCAACAGTTGCAAAGACAATGCCCCATTTTGAGATATAGGTTCAGAGGTACTCTGCGCGGGCGCGGGCGGCAGTCGTGCGTTAGCACTGAGACGGGGTGGCTGTGTCGCTCGCTGCTCCGCCCGGCTATCGATCGACTACGCGCGTTTGGCTGTGTTAGTGCAAATATTTATGAACGAATTGTATCAGTATGCGTTTATAGATTAGCTCGCTGCAGAGGGCCCATTTCTATTGTCCGCATGGACGCTTTATTAGTGGTACCATTTCTAAATACTGTTTTTTTTTTATATTGTTTATTTTGTAAATATGTATAAGATAATTTGTAAATAAATAAAAATGCCAAAGCAAAGCAAGTCAAGAAAAATACGTTTTCTCTACGACGACGCACCGTTTTATAGATATTAGCGAAAAACTCAAAAGTGGGAATTTTTAATAAAAATTCCCACTTTTGAGTTTTTCGCTAATATCTATAAAACGGTGCGTCGTCGTAGAGAAAACGTATTTTTCCCACTCCGGCTCACCTAGACGCGGGGACTTTTAGTATGTTTACTCCCTAAGCACTCTGAGCAACTTTCTGAAGAAATCGCTCAGGGCCCAGCTCACGCACTCTACACCTCTTTTTGGTTTATTCGTTGAGTGGACTAATAAGTATCTATCTATACTTAATCTTATAAATAAAAATCTTTAAAACTTTATCTAATAAATAAAATTGGAGTGTCTGTTTGTAATATTAAAACAACCGCTTCAGGCCATTTTATTTTGACTGTTTAGAAAATAACTACATACATACTTACTCACAATAAAAAAAAAATGTTTTCAAATACCTTAATTTATAAAAAATGAGCATTCTTAGTTGTCAATCTACGAGTAGGTATTTGCATTACTGAGTTTATTGATTACTACCTTCTCATATTCTTGTGCGGATTTATTTCTGTGACTGGGACTTTCACTAGCAGATAGGTGAATAAGGAGTAACTTAGCCTACTTTTATTTTAGAAAAAAAAAAGAAAATAGGTTCCCACGAAAAAAAATTAAAACCTATGAAATGAAATATTGAATAATATCCGATTCAAATAGGGAGGTTGTATACTACGTTTATTTAGGTACTTAACCAAATGTAAATAAATCATATAATAAAGAAACGGAGTATAGTTTTTTTTTATTTTTTATAAGTGGATCCTATACGTGAAGATTCCTTAATTTCCAATGAAATTGATTGGATAAATAATAAAATAATATAGTGTTTTTGTTTTAGCCCAAGGAAATCGTTCACCAAATATTGTATATAAAAATGCTAATACGAAAAACTAAAAATAAATAATAATTAAACTAAAATGCAAAAACGATCAAAAAGAACTAAATGGAGAATTTCAATAAAATTAGCATAGGTATTAATTTCTTTACGTGGCGGTGAATAGACGACTTTTATGTATTTGAGGGGGTGAAGCAGATGAAGTGGGATATGAATTGTCCCCGCCTTCGGCGGGGTGCACCGCGCGGATTTCGTCGATGAGCGACTTCCATTATATTTAGAAGCGTAATTTCGCGACTCGAATAAGATGCACGATTGCCTCCGCGCTCTACTGTCCGGATTCTCACTGCGTAATCACCAGGCTCGAATCTCAGTGGACGGCATAATCTTTAGTTTTGTTATTTTTTAATTATAATGTACTTATCTTTTGTTTTGTTATTTTTTAATTATAATGCGCATATTTTTATTTTCTTATTTTTAAAATAATTCAATAAGTAATTGTTATTTTAATAAAAACAATCATTTTTATTCCTATAGTTATTTTTCTTCAGAATCTAGAGTAATATAATAAAAATAAAATAAAAACGTCCACCAAGCTTGATTCGGAAAAAATTATATACCTACAGTGTTTTACAAAAGAGTGTAAGCAATAATAATATAGTCTGAAAATTTTCAAACAAGAAAATCGGCAAAAAGTAAAATAATAATTAAAAAAACATATCAAATAAGAAAATAAAAAAAAACCAAATATGGAAAAGTTTGGATTTGAAGCCGGGCGTTAGTGACTAAACTATAGTGACGTGACGCACGAGACCACTAGACCAATCGAGCTGTTGTAATGTATGTCGAAATTACGCGTCATAATCTGTACAAACAAAATATGGTGTGTACAAAAAAGTAGGTACTTACTTTACAATTTGTTTCGTCGAATAAGATCTCTTTATTGCCTTCCGTTTATTTTCTTGTTGACCATTTTTAGGGTTCCGTAGTCAACTAGGAACCCTTATAGTTTCGCCATGTCTGTCTGTCCGTCTGTCCGTCCTCGCTTAATCTCTGTGACCGTTAGCACTAGAAAGCTGAAATTTGGTACCAATATGTATATCAATCACGCCGAGAAAGTGGTAAAATAAAAATTGGAAAAAAATGTTTTATTAGGGTAGCCCCCTATTTTTTTTTTAATTTCAACCCTAACGTGTGATATATTGTTGGAAAGGTATTTAAAAATGAATAGGGGTTTACTAAAATCATTTTTTGATTATGTCAATAATTTCGGAAATAATCGCTCCAAAAGTAAAAAACAATGTGTCCCCCCCCCTCTAACTTTTGAACCATAAGTTTAAAAAATATGAAAAAAATCTGCAAAGTAGAACTTTATAAGGACTTTCTAGGAAAATTATTTTGAACTTGATGGAAACAACAGTTTTTGTACAAAAAAGACAAAAAGTTGTACAAAATAATTTCTGGACTAAGTTTGTAGTATAATCGTATATGCAAGCATTTTTTTAACTTCGTTTACATATTTTATTATCCTGAACGTATCCCTTTGTGTTCGCGCTAAAAACCGTCACGAGTCGGAGCGACTGCCGCGGAGCGTGCAATGATGCACGCTCCGTGTTCGCGCACGTACCCACTACCGGGAGCAGTTGCAGGAGCGCGGAGCGCTGCTGGAGCGCGAACATAATGGATACCCACTTTTAAACTTATAAGTGGGAACACTTATTGTGACGGACGGGAAACTACGGAACCCTACACTGAGCGTGGCCCGACACGCTCTTGGCCGGTTTTTATATACTGATAGTACAAATATTTACACCAACAACATAACTTAGAAAAAACTAATCAAAAAATAAAATACATATAATAAACAGCTTTCATCAACAAACAGATACCAAAGTACGTACCTACACTAGGTACCGACTCGAAATAATTGCAAGACTTCAAAGTATTTTATACGGCTACTCGCTCAACTACATAGGTAATTAGGTACCCAACGCGTCAGTTTTCGCAAATGCGATCATTCTCCTTATCAATTAGAGTCTACGGAACAATTTCGTATGAAAGTATTTTTACTTTAATGGTTTGTGAAAATATTAATTGTAAACGCGATTATGCTCCTTATTCATAGAAGGTAACGGGTCAATTTCCTATGCAAGTATTTTTACTTCCAACTAAGATTGAAAATAATAATTGTAAAACAAAAGAATCTTCGTTTATTTGTGGAATATTTAACATAATTATTGGTTAGCAACTCGGCATTCTTATTTCACGTGTAATACTTAAAAAATATTTTTCATGTTTGATACAGTGAGACTCGAACCCGAACGTTCGCCATGCGAGGTACAGTGTTAGCCACTTTGGCCACCGTAACGCTTACGAACCTTATTGAAATTTCTAATAACAATCATGTGGCCAATTTGTAGTGTTGTCAAACGTTCTTATAGAAGAAGATCATTAGTACTAATATTGCTATGCCATAGTTTTGTGAGATTGCTAGTCGACTTCTGACTGTTTTTGTAATATACCAAAATATATTTTTTTACAATTTTTGTCTGTCTGTCCGTCTGTCTGTCTGTTTGTTCCCGCTAATCTCTGAAACGGCTGGACCGATTAAGACGGGACTTTCACTAGCAGATAGGTGAATAAGGAGTAACTTAGGCTACTTTTATTTTAGAAAAAAAAAGAAAATAGGTTCCTACGAAAAAAAATTAAAACCAATGAAATGAAATATTGAATAATATCCGATTCAAATAGGGAGGTTGTATTATACTCCGTTTAATTAGGTACTTCCAAATGTAAACAAATCATAATAAAGAAACGGAGTATAGTTATGTTTATAAGTGGATCCTATACGTGAAGATTCCTTAATCTCCATAGAAATTGATTGAATAAATAATATAATAATATAGTGTTTTTGTTTTAGCCCAAGAAAATTGTACACCAAATATTGTATATAAAAAGGCTAATACGAAAAACTAAATATAAATAATAATTAAACTAAAAATGCAAAAACGATCAAAAAGAACTAAATGGAGAAATATTAGAATTTCATTAAACATGCATAGGTATTTCTTTACGCGGAATACAGAATTAATAAGTTATCGTAAACTCTGCGAACTCAACAATAACTTTTTTCTTAAATTCCACGCGGACGAAGTCGCGGGTAACAGAAGGGAATGGCGGATGCAAGACTGATATATTTTGTACTAAAATATATCAGTCTTGCATCCGCCATTCCCTTCTGGAATCGTAGGCAAAAATGGCGACCTACGTGCGGCATGTCTGCGCCTCTGCATATTCTTTGAATTTCGTTTTAGTGTAGCGCGCCACCGCACGCGTTTTACGTAGGACGCTTAGCTCCGCCCACATGCACAAGGTCAGTGAGCCATCTATACACCTTAACCATGTCGTCAATGTATATTATACGATGCGATATGCAAGTCTGGGATGAGTAAGACTTGAGTATGTAAGTCGCGCAAAATATGAACATTTTAGTGAGTTAAAACTACATATATCCAAGTTGGAGAGCACCGTGTGTCGTGTTGCCGGTGCACACGTGTTGTCGCAGTTAAATATAACCGGCAGTTCAACGCACGAGGGGGCGCGCGCGTCGCGTCCGGTTAACCTACAACTACTGCATTCACGGGTTGTATGAGGAAATAACTGAATTAAACACCAGTACAAACCATTTCAGTAAAATTTTGTACGCTGTTGTAACTTGAATTTTGAATTCAGTCGATTTTTATGGAAGGACCGCATACTCACAAATAATATAAGTACATGATCGAAAGTGAAGAAAACCATAATTACTTTAAGTATATCATGAAACCAGCTAGTTAAATATTGTTTCATAATATGAGTTAACAGCAACTTCCTTGAAATAAAACTAACGATTGAATCAATCATAAACACATTAAAAATTCGATTAGATCATTTACTAAATGTATATAATTTACTAAATGTATTATTGCGCAATCAAAAGCAACAAGTTCGTAAAATATTTTATACATATCGTCTCTTCGCATTAAAAGTGTATAATCTCAAAAAAAAAAAACGAAATTGAGTTAAGTATACAGAAATTATATTCAGTAACTTCTGTCAGTAGACTGTGTAGGTAGAAACTGGTAAATTGAAAAACAAAGTTACGGAGGCATGTTACTCCCGCAGCCCGTAGACAAGGTAACAGAATGAAACAATGATCTCATTACATAGTTTTTCTGTAACTATCTGCCCTTTGGAAACTGCTCGTGTTGTTTCAACGCTAAGAACTACGTTTAATTGATAACTGAAGCTACCTTATCAAATACATTTTCCTTTTGTTCGTCACAGCGATGAATATTGCAACAAGCGATGTGGGACTGTGGGTTAGTGTGGGTTAGCATCACCATTGAACTGGGCTAAGCGAGAACAAATGCATCGTCAGTGGACGTTGCACAATGTCTGTCTAGAACGCGTTGTCCAACTGAATGCTTACTTGTACACAGTTGAGAAAACCGATGCTGCAACAACAAAGACAGACAGTTTACGGAAGAGTGAGCACTGATGATGGCAATAAGTATAAAACCGGATTCACATTGCATTACAAAAGTTAATCTGAATTGAGATTAACTGTGACATCGGAATGGACGTTAAAATCAAGTGGATACGATTACTATTGACTTTTGGTAATCAAATTCCGCTAATTAAATACGTTCGTGTGCTGCGACCGTTAACATTTTATAACCTTGTAGAGTCCGCTGCACAGTGCAAAAATACATAAATAGCAATAAAAAAACATAGTAGGTATGTACATAAAAATACAATATTAGAATGGTTTTTAATATCGTTTCTTAAGGGGCTTACAGGACCTAAACACAAAAAACGCAAGTTTTAGAAACAATTCTTACAGTAAACAAAATCAGAAAAATATGATATTTTTCAGGATATATGCTAGGTAGATAATGTGTTGAAAACATAATACAACTAATTTGATACGATAGAACAAAATCATGAAGATACCTCTAAAACTTTCTTTTTACAATAAAAACCATACTAATATACATACAATCATTTTTATTTTTTGTCAGATTATTCTACAAGCAACATACTAAAATACTAGTGTTTTAATTTTTTAGTCCAAACAATAGATTTTTTGTAATTTAATAATTGCTTCATATTTTGCAATAAATATCAGCGTTGTGTCATCGCGCTTCTCCTTCTTTTCTATGCAGTCCGACAGTGACCGCGCTTTAGGTCATGTAAGCCTCTTAATAACCTAAGACGGCTTTTTATCACGGTTCCAAGCCCAATCCATCTTTTTGATCTGAGATTATTCTTAAAAAGGGTTGGTTTGAACCGGACTAAAACATGCTCGTATTTTTAGCATTATATTGGAACAATGGAAATGGAACGATGCCCGCTTACCTCCTTCCTATTTAGTTCCTTCAAAATCTTGCCCCCTTGAAGGTTAGATCACCTTCGTAGGTGAACTAGACCGCTTACCTGCTCAACCTTTCTGAGAATATATCAGAAGGTTTATTTTCTACGTCGAACAATCGCTTGATTCTATGCTTTGTTCACTACGTTTACTTATCGGAAAACGCTCGGAATTAGCCGTGCTTACCTCGAGTGGTTTTCCATGGGAACGATTTTAGAAAGAAAGATTAGTTTGCTTATAAAGAATTTATAATCATTAACGAAGACTCATTCGAAATCTGCTAAGTGCAGCAGATTTAAATTGAACATGATTTTTCTGCAATACGAATAGATATTAGAATGAGTTTATTTCGGTAAGTCACAGTGCAGGTTGCGTGCAAGATGTGGCATGTGAATAACCGCAAATTACTTTTGAGGTTCGCGTCGAAAACTAGACAAAGAGGTTCACACGGCCTTGCCAGCGTGTGCCGCACTGCCAGAAGGCTGACGAACGCGGAAATGCCTAACGAACTGCCGCCTACCAACTTTACGATTTAAGTGGTTCCATGATGACGCTTACGCTTGGCTTCGAGCCTTCAACACACGACAACCCTAAGTACCTTGAATTTAAGCAGTTTTTTGTATTACATTCCCTCTAGGTATACCAAAGGCACAGCGATTTACAATTTATTAGTCATTTGCGTGTATGGAAAATTCATATACACGATAAGAACGTGATTGAAACGTACATAATGACGTCAATTTTCTCGAACGATAAGTTTGAAACTTATAAGAGGCAAGTTATCGGCATAACCTCCTAACACTGATAACTTAATTTTTATTTAGTGGGAGGTAGCTTTATCCTCATGATTCCTATTTACAAACGGTTGGTTATCTAGCAATCTGTTTGCCGTGGTATCGATAAAACCATTGTACAGCAGCCACATCCTTATTACGTGTGGTAATGTTGCGTCCGTGACGGAATTTAATAAATTTTTTTGCTAATTGCATTTCATCACGTTTGGATGAGTCGTTTGTACTTGGTCAGCCATACCAACATTGTTATATTGAAACAATAGTATCATTCTGTTTTCCGGTGACAAACTATAGTGATGATAACTTAATGGCTACAATAAAAATCAGATTTGTAAGAGAATGTGTAAGTACTACCTACGCGGTTAAAATGTATGGAGCAACTAATTTATAACCGATAAAGAATTTCTACGCTAGGGGGCCTAGAATCATAATTATGCTGAATTCACACTGTGTCTGGTAGAGTAGACGGTAATCGCAGTATATAACATTTACCTCAATGAACCATCTTTTCGATTCCTATCGGTATCGAAAATGAGGTATTATCGTGTCGATAATCTCTTATCGTGGCATGAGTCCAGTTTATATTGCCAGTCAGCAACTAAATAAAGTACAATGACCTGTAGACGAAGTCAGCGTTTGCGCCAACCAGTATTATGATGTAGTGCTTAATAGTTATACGTAATATAAGTAATAAATATACCCTGGTGCTTAACCTGATGACTTCAAATTGATGAGCACGCTTTGTGTCAGAATCAGGTTAGAAAACATTACAGTTGAGGCTATGTATGTGTACGCCTAATCTTTTTTAGCAATATACAAGTTATATAGAATACTTAGATATATGATTAAAGGATCGTAAATTCAGGAAGGATTCTAATTGTAAATAAATAATTTCACTTCGACCACCAATCTGCCAACCGAGCATGGTGATTACGACAACATCCCCCCAGGACCACTCATTTTGACGGGGAGAGTCCATGTACACCAGTGGACGGTAACGATTTACGATCTGTTGTAATGGGGATGTTGGGACCGATGGTTCGCCCATAGTTACATTTGGTACAACAATGAAGTGAGGTTAGAAAGGATAAATAGTTTCATTGAAGTAACACGCGACATGGAAGTTTATGCCAAAATAATAGATATATTATTGAAACAGATGGATCGTATGTTCTACATAAAAGTATAAGTAAGTAGTATATTTTTCAGTAATTTATCAATAGAACGCGTCTGTCGTCGCCTAGAATCCAGTGATTGTTAGTGGGCGTTCATACAGAGCCACAGAGACCGTTCGAGTGGTTCTCTGGCACTCGCCACACATGTTTACATGCCCACACCGGTACACTGAACTCGGATAAATTGTTGGCGGTTCGTGGAAACGGGACAAGTGCGGACGCCCGGTCCTTTCGTCCGCGTCGCGTCTGTTTGTGACTGTACTCAAACCGCGCATACCTACCAACGCTGAAACCAGTTCATTGACTACAGCGACGGCTGATGCTAATTGAGCACAAATGACAGAAAAAAAACCGTTCCCCTGAGTACGAGACTTTGTAAACACTTTAAAATATTAATAAATAAAACGGTTTCGTGCACGCACTTTTCTTTTTCAATGCTAAAGCTTGGTATAAATATAAAGGCATCAAGATTACTTACGTAATATTAAATTTTCCGAGCGATTACCCAGTCAAAAAGTAGATTATTTCACTACAGCGGGTTTGTTGGTGGAGCGCGGCCGGAGTTGCGTGATACTCAGTCTTTACGAACTGTTCCATGGCAAATTACTAAAGAACAGCTAAACTTGATAGACCTTTATACATTTATCGATTGTAAACCTGTACATTAAAACTGTTTAACATAATTTATTTTTGTTTTTTCCAAAGATATACGACAAGGCCTTTCACGTCGTATTTCAGAAGTTACACTAAAAAAACCTTTTTATTATGAAACTTTATTTCTTTATTCCATTTCCTATTTATGTGAATATAACTTAATTTAGAATAAAAAAACTTGCTGAGGAATTCGTAACATGCATTCACGCAGGAAGTGTAACATGCATTCACGCAGGAAGTACATACATATTATAATTATTAACCACGAAGTGTATTGACTTTCATATACTTCATGTGTGTACAATGCGATCACACATGACGAAGATAAGACTGGTTACAACAATAATACATTTGAGATTGTAAGGGTAAGCAATAAAGTCACACTGGCAGCTAGATCTATCAATAGTAGAGACTCGGCTGTCAAGTAAATGCCATATTTTCGAGAGATTGCAAGCGCCGAGTACGCTCGAGGCGCGACAACTCCTGGGGGAGAGGAGATAGATTGCTATTGTACAGCGAACTACAGAGAGGTTAAAGCCACATGTATTTATCTTCAAAGAGTAAGTATACAGTACGATATTTTATCGGAGCTTCGCCGTGTATAAAATGACATGTGAACTACGCTCGGCTGTCCGCAGTATCATAACATTTTGCCACCAACATGGGTGTCTCCCATTTCGTCGTGTGGCCGTGAGCGTCAAACGACGCGGGTGGTACGCTCGGCTGAATATAAACGTTCCATAAACGTTACGTGGCTACTAGAATTCACTATAAGTCTGTGAACATATGAATAACCAAGCAACTACCTTATATTCATGGTATAGTTTGTTGTCAGTGAATATTTGTTGCTCGCTGTGTGGCTTTCGGAAGAGACTTGCCTACAACATTTTCTACCAGTGTGTATTTTTGACGACACCCTTTTGTGTGCAAAAACACAATGCGATTCCCAACCCGTTTGTCAAATGCTGTTTAAGGCTATATTTAATCGCTTGCAAACCTTCTTTGGAGAGGTCTAGGTCTATGGTATAAAGCGCATGTTTATCACTAGTATGATAATTATAGTCAGACAGTTTTGCTGCTAGAGAATACTTTGTTTCCACAAAACGCTAAATTATTTGCAATGTTTGTGTAACACAAAACGTATTATGAGTGATATGGCGGTTGCGTGTTCTGGGCCCACTAGTCATATCGTCCCATGTTGAATTTAATCGCAAAACAGATAGCCTTTAATAGCTGATCGAAAGTTGGCTTTGTTTTATTGTTGATCTAGCTTGACTGTTGATGACATCAGGCATGTTATTGTTATTATATTGATCGTTAAACATGTTTGTTAATGATATAACGATACAATTATCAACACTCGTTTCGTCTGAATGCCTTTTCAACGCTGTGGCATACAGAGCAAGAAAATTAGTAACAGGAAGAAATTCCAGATCGTAATGTATGTATTAGACGTGTATTTTTATCAGTGCAGAATGCTATTTATAAAATAAAGAAGACAATCGTCAAGCAATAATTTCATATTGAGTTATATATCATGATTTAAGCTGAACAGTGAATAGTATATAGCTGTGCATAATTATATTTATGTGCTCGTAGTCAATGGGTCCCCCTGCTTCCTATACTAAGGGGACACCCTAGTTCAGCTGTCGACGTTTAGGGATTGTTCCCGATGATTGTGATGTTAATCAATAATCCATAAGTTTATAATATAGCATACACACAACCCAAAGTTATCCCTAAAATAGTAGGATTTTAAGTTCATAGCGGTGACTCTATTAAATAATGACGTTACATAAAGTAAGGATATTGCATTCCCAACGTTTATACCATTAAGTAGTTTAAGGAAATCCTAGATAATGTTTAATTTAGAATTGTAATTAGTTCGTTTAGCATTTGACATAAACACACGGAACTAATTATTGAGGATGGTTAGTAAAACTAATTTGCGTGGTCTCGTTTTTGTATTAAGTATGATGAACATGACACGGACTGATAAAATTATATTACTTTACATAATTATGGGCGAGTTGATGAATAATAAGTGGTTGTGTTAAGATAATGTTTTGATAGTGATGTAAATGTTACCTAGTTAGGTCAAGAGCAGCTGGCATTCCAGCCGGCGCTAACCACCAGGGCGGCAGCGGCGTGCACATCCGCTGCGGGCGCGGCGGGACCCTCACGCGACCATGCACCACACTCCACACCGCTCACAGTCCACCAACACCAGTTTCACATTCACCACACAGTAAAATAAAAACTAAACGAGCCAATGTCAACGCAGTGTCATGGTTCAGCGCGCCTTAATTGACCTGAATACAGATAACGGTGACGCAAAACAGTTTGCCAACTTGGGATTACGACCGACAGCCTCGATGATCTTCGAGTTTTCCGGATAGTGAAATAGAGAAAAAAAATTAATTATACCCTGTATAAGTACTTCAATTAAACAATTGAGGAAATATGCGAAGAAGGAAACGAGACGACTGTGTCGCAACTACTACCACGAGAAATTGTATGCTATGAATTGTAGCAGCGGCAGCGCTAGACACGCCATCCAGAGAGCAAAGTAATAAAAATATTAAAGCTATAAAAGGGCAGAATCGAGAGCGACCGGATTTTTCAACAAACTTTAGGGGAGTCAATAATTAGAGGGAGCGATTGGCTGAGTGATGTGAATAAGGGTTGTTATGGCTGCAACGTAAGGGTCGATAAACTTTTTGTTTTGGATGATTTTTTGGATAAATGAAAGTAGGAAATATACCTAGTAATTGAATTCTTGACTTAGGAGTTAATGGCAGCTTAGCTGGTGTTAGTTTTGGGCTCGCAGGAAAGCGAACATGTAACAGTTTATATCGCGGAAGACGTCGATGTGCGTTCGCGTAGCAGCGCGAGGCGATCGGTCTGTGTGTCGCTCGGTGTGGCACTGACGTCTGTCTGCCGCCGGTCGCCTCTGGCTCCGCGTACAGACTAGAGATTGCCGCGCGGCGTCAGTCGCCCGCCCCCGCGCTACTCAGTGTTCTGTGCTTGAGCCGCCCTAAGATAGCGTAGTTTGCCCTGTTGGCGCGTCACTCCCTCAACTTAGAAGACGTGACCAAGTTTTTTTTGGTAACTACCGAATTTTTAGCGGATTTTTAGGTTAGGGTGGGTTTCAGCGATCGATTCAAAGTAATGAAGATCACGAAATTAGATTTGATGAAAAATTACCACGTAATTAAGCGTTAGTAGAGCTATTAAATTATACTGTGGCCCGTGTGGTCAAGTCTAAAAGTCTAGTTTATTGGTTTCAGTCATGATTTTGGTGCTACCGTAGTATTCGGCGCCTAAATTAGAGAACTTGCTTTTCTTTTTCATTTAGGGATTAATCAAGTCGAGAAGAGGCACCCTTTCCGAATTTTATACTAAAACTTCTGGGAGAAATCGGGTACAGCCTCTTATACAAAACCGTGCCCAAACTACGAGAGAATTAGAGCTCGCTCTACCATTTACTTCAACCAAGAAGGAAAATTAAAGTTAGAATAAATTGATGTTAATTAGTTCTTCGTTTAGAGAATTGAAGGTAAAATCAATTACTCATTGGTATTTAATGAATTGCACTAAAGCAAACACTAATATCTTCAATCATTGGAAATATTTGTTCGATTAAAATAACATTATTCTGTTCACTAGTTGAATGTAAGAGTGAAAATCTGTGCTATAATGGCCTAGTACAATTTACAGCCTTGGGTTGTAGATATACAAAGAAAATTCGTCATCTGAAAGATGAGCAGGGATTAGAAACATGAGATTTGTTAAACGAATCCCAATTTCCCACCCCTAACACGTACTGATGACATTGGCTATAAACCATTCCGATATAGGCCGTCAAGGAATTGATCCGTTCACAGAAATAACAGTGGTTCCCGCGCGTCAAAGAAAACCCTATAAAGTATTTATATGTACAGACGCCAGCACATCAAGCTACCCGAAACTGTCAGTTTTTCCCAATCAACTTTGAATCTTATGCTTTAGCGATAAAGTTGAAAATCTATTAAAGAAATTTGACAGATTGTAGTAACTTGATGTGCTGCCAGTCTGTACTTACATAATTCTATAAACGCATATACTTATATGCGTTTTAGAATTTCATGGATTGAAAATAGGCTAGCTGGCATTCGTCTAGCGTTTATTTGGTACAGGAATCATAAGATTTGCTCCTTTGATACCTACTAAATAGGTTTCGTATCAATGTCATTTATAATTTGCATATACATATTTAGAGAAAGAAGCCAGGTTAGATGAACAGATTAAAATCATAGACGATATTCACGAAGATAGGATCTCGAATTTTATATTAGTTTTAATAATTTTTCTGGTTGGAAAACTGAATCAAATAGCTGTTGTTTTGCGTGTTGTCTAGCTGAATAGACAATAACATGATAACAATAATACATACCCTATGGTTACGACACGCACGTTACATATACAAATCGATGGAGACGTCATAATGTCACATTAACATTTCGGTACCTGGCCTTAGTTAGACGCTTCAAGGGAAAATTCATGAATAATCATCATCTGCTCGACCTTTTCCCAACTATGTGGGGTCGGCTTCCAATCTAACCGGATGTAGCTGAATACCAGCATTTTACTTGGAGCGACTGCCTATCTGACCTCCACAACACAATTGTTGGGTAATACGATCCCATTGGTAAGACTGGTTGTCAGGCTTTCGGGCTTCGGACGACCTGTAACGACTGTCAAAGATCCACAAATGACAGCCGGGACCAACGCCATAACGCGTTTTCCGAAGCTCGGAGGGGTCTTGGTATGTTAAGATGGTAACCCATCCATGGACCCACCGCGGCAAGCGTAGCTTAACTTGGTCGATCGACCAGTGTGGCTGCTATTACTTTTCATGCATGATGTGTACTAATATATCATTTTCTTAGGAATAATTAAAATAGTACTCCCCTATAACTGGTATCATTGTAGTCAATAAAGCTTTT
Organism: Luperina testacea; assembly: GCA_927399505.1. Lineage (NCBI taxonomy): Eukaryota > Metazoa > Arthropoda > Insecta > Lepidoptera > Noctuidae > Luperina > Luperina testacea. The sequence continues at coordinate 7,481,644 of OV656774.1, forward strand.
TTTTGTACATTCGCCAGGAAGGTCATTAAAATCAATTGGTGTGTGAATCAGCAAATCCAATGTAATTACTGTAATTTATTCCCATGTTCCTGTAATAAATAGCGCACTATCAATGTTAATAAAATTATGTTAATGTAGAGAGATATAAATTTAGAGTCTAAAATACGTTAATGTTTTAGCCACACGCGCTCGATCATGATTTAATGTTAATGACGATACCAAAAAGGTAAATAGTATTAAGAGGGAAGGCGCCAGGGTAGCCCGCCGAATTAAAATTTTCTTACGTTTTTTGCAATTTTCAGGTCAGCGCCAAGTTATATGTATGTTGAACAAAATATGATTCACGAGCGTAATAAGTATGTATTTACAGAAAAATAATCATTAAAAATAATCAATACAACCCTCTATGTTTATATCGCACCTCCTATAAAAGAGAGTTACAACTCGAAAAACCTGGATTTTTAGAAAAGCGAAAATAAACTCACAGATTTGTTAATCAGTCTTATTCTTACACTATGTATTACCTATTATTATGTGATCAAAATTATACATACTTCAAAAGCTTACAAGAAAATATGTTTTAATGGCATTTACACGGTTTTTCAATTTTCCTGAAAAACAACCTGAAAACTCCTGTAAATGACTTTTTCGAGTTGCAACCCTATTTTATCGGAGGTGCGATATAATACTATTGATTGATAATTTTCATGAAATAGTCATTCATTCATAATATAAGTACAACCTGACTGAAAATTGAAATTTCGCTTCTTAGCGCATCCCCCTTAGTGATGTAAAAAGGTAAATAGTTTTAATGACCGCGGCAAAGCTAGTCAATGCAGATATTTAATATTTTTCAATTGAATGAGACAAAACCATTTAATTTAACAGTTTTTAAAACGATAAAAGGTTCACTTAAAGGTCTATTATTATGTAAATTGTAAGTTTGTAATCATTGACGCCCGTTGCAATCGTAATCAGTGCTAATTAAATATTATTTATTAGATACTGGGAACCGCCCTGAGTGAGTCAAGGATTCTGATGATAAGATGCTAAACTGATCGTGCATCACGTTAAACATTGGAGAGCTGATAATGATAGCGAACTATCCTGGGAAACTAATTAATGGATTGCGATCAAGATAGTTCCAGTTTTTTTTATCACCTTTATTTATTCCGTCACTTAGCTAACTATCTATAAAAGCAGCACCCTAACTGAGTAACACATTTTCAATCACAATCTGAATCATTTTGAAGGATTTTGCTTACCCATTGCTTCATATGTTCGAAAATTTTGTCTGCTCAACAACGTAAATAACGCAATGAATGTTGTTTAACTGTCAAAATGAAAGCCATTGCTACTGTTAGTGTGTTACGCAATTACCCCGTTTCAATCAACCAACGTTAATAAAAGTTAAGGTCCGTTCGGTTTCCTGACACGCATTGAGATTTTCTCAGCAAAAACCTATTTATAGGTTATTCTAAGGTCAGATTTCGGAGCACAAGGTAATGTTTCATTGAGAACGAAATAATTGGATTGTTAAGGTACTTATAGGCGATGAGCAAGCAACTTGTAAGACATCACTTCGCATGCATCTTTCAAATTATCCATTCTACATGTAGTCTATTTCAATTTTAAAGCTAAGAACTTAGTCCTCTAGACAATATTGATCTTCAAGCGAGCAAGGGATCTGCCACTTGTAAAGCATCATTTTGCAAACATCTTCCAAATTATCCATTCTACATGTCGTATAATTCAATTAAGGATTTAGTCGTTGAAGCTGCTATTGGTTTCATCCAGACCGAACCAGAGTAATCGCCATAGCAGTATTTTTTTTATTGTAAAGTTATTTTATCATTAAGTTCTGGTTAAACTGGCCAGATACCCCCAAATATGTTAAAATGTTCTTAAAATGAAAAGCAAATATAAATAAATAGGTCTGTACTACTGTACTGCATCAGCTATGTCGCTGAGTAAGAATACTATTTGAGGAGTCAATACATACTAGAAGGAGGTATTTATTATTGCGTTTCAAATGGGTTTGAGGACTTTACCAAGACTGGTGGTGTTTTCCTCAAACGTTTTAGGTAATGCAAGCGAATAGAGGAAAAAGTTGCCTCCGTTCGTTGTACTTAATTTTACGGGTACGGTATATTCACAACGTGGAAAGCTGAATTACGTACGAATCATTGGCGCTTGACAATTCCAATAATAAGCAGATACAACAAACGACTACATGCCGATTACTTCAATTATTCTAAAACGATGGTGGTGATGGTCAAAGTGGTATCGTCCTTATTATGAGCTCCAGGATTTTGGTTTGGGAAAGGCGTAATCCAGGTTAGCTAGTTTTTTTTTTTATCTAGGTAACTAAAAAGCCCACAAAATTTTATTTTGCTGTATGAGACTATGCTTTAAATGAGCAAAATAAAATTTTGTGGGTAAAATTTGTCCAAGAAGACTATCTCGGACAAATTTTTAGATATTCCTCATTGACTTCAACAGGTTGTAGGCTACCAGATATATCTTTCCCGAGGCTAGCGCCCCATCTAGGTTTCTTAGAGAAGCGGGCCCTTGAAGTTGGCCCTTTAAATAGTAACAGGAGTTACTTGATTAACTTATGCAGTCAAGAGTTGAGAGAGCCTAGGCCAACAGAGCGAATGAAGAAAGCTGGAAACATTCTTCGCCTGCTTCAGATAATTTTTTCATACAGAAATTCGGGGCAAGGGGCAACTAAATCATCCTAGTCTGTCTTTATCGGCCGATTTTATTCGTTTAAGCGAAGCGAAGCAGCTCTCCACACAGTGGATACTGGTTATAAAAAAAAAAACCAATTTAATTCAAGTCCGAAAAGACAAGTCAAGTCAATTCAAGTCATGTCAGTAAAGTATAGAGAATTTTTAAAATAATTATTTTTGGGAAAAAATGATTTTAGCGTCTCTGCTGCTGTTTAGGGGAGATGTCTCTTCTTATGTCTATCGATAGCGAGAGAGAGAGGAAAATTAATTTGAGATTTGTTAGGGGTGGGGTCTGTTGCTTCTGAGGGGAGCTTGAGCCCCTTGGTCTCAGTTGGATCGGCTACTAGTTATGAGGATAGTGAGAGTATGGGAAGAAATAATGGAGTTGACTGTAGTCTGTGTTGATTATTTCATCCGATACTCTGCCTCCTGCCCTCCTTCTGTCTTACTTCCGCTTGTACTGTAGTACAAATTTACCGATACTCAAAGCTATTCTACCCAATGCTGGCTGCTGAGTATCCCATTTTTCTTGAATCTCTGTTAAATTAAGTATTTAACGTGAAGGTTTCCTTCGTGGTTTTTCTGTTTCAGATCTTCACATTTAAAACTTTGGGATCATTTTCCCTAAAAAAAACTATAAAAAACTTAAACTACCTAATAATGCTTAATTTAAGGTTAAACTACCTAATAATGCTTAATTTAAATCTACATATTATTTCTACTGAGCTAATCTAAGTTTTGCTCCTTATCTACAAGTGAAGTATTTAATTTATATTGATGTTATTTCCCACGCGACGCACCCAACATTATCTGTCACTCAACCGTAATGAGGTCGTGAGTGATAAATAAACATTTAATACTCAAGATTTTGGAGTCTCGTATGACGTCGTTTCATCTACAAAAACATGGCTCAGAAATAGACTCAGTGTTGGTCTTTAGGGTGCACAGATAGAGAGCATTTGGGGAAAATGAATGTTAGTGATCTAAAGTAATTGTGGTAGAATCCCACTAGGTGAAGTAGGACTCCAATGTGGTTGCATGCTTAGCAGTCTTAATCAGGTTTAGGTTTTGATTAAAAATACTAAAAACTGATCTTGGTTTCAGATGGGCAAAAACGCCATGCGGTAAAATTTAATTAGGTACAATGTAAATGAAGTGGGTCGTAAGCTTACAAAAAAAAACGTATCTTCTTTCTAAAATCTACCAAGGGGCGAAAAAAGGACGTTCTTCTACTCCTCAGAGCAAAAGTAACTACCGTTATATTTACCATACAAGTTGAGAATAGCTTTTAAAGGCAAACTTCCTCTTACTTTCATGGGACAGAAACGCACAACGTACAAACAAGACAAGAACTACACAATGTACAAAACTTGTTTACTATCCCACACTTGTTTTTCGCAAGTTTCGTCTGACAGCGCAAAATATAAAATGAAAAATGTAGCTTCTGGCTACTCAACATGGGTTTACTGATAAAAAATACATCCATTTTGATAAAACAGGCCTAATGGCACACTTTCGCGAACAAATAAAGACGACCACGTTATCAAAATTCAGAACACCAGTTTTCAATCTGGTTTTATAAAGCGAAGACATAAGTCATCAACAAAATGTCGTAGAAAGCGTGGCTTTCACGTAAACGCAGGAGGCAGCGGCGGATACGATATGACATATGGTATAACCGCGTTGTTGACCTTTCGCTTGATGTGAACGTTGATGAAATACACAATGCAGTTGACACAAGGTGAAATTTTGTACGAAGTGAACGGCTTGGCTAAAGTAAGGATGCTTGCTGAGGACACGTTGACCCGCAAAACCTTGATTGCGTTCCCTCTGCACTGTTGCCCAATCCAACTGTAAATTACTGTTTAATCACAACTATAACCTTACATGAAAATTAACATGGCAATGGTAACCAAATTATTTATCTGAAACGGTTATTTCTTTGCCAATTGTTAGATTTTAGCTCTTGTTAAAGTCATGCCAGAGGCGCTCGCCGACTTTTGACTAAATTAATTTAATTGTGTTTTTACGACAGCTATTTGCAAATTTCGTTTGAAACAATATGTTTTATAGGTAATAACGGTGTAAAAATTGTATAAAGAAAAGAGCACGTGAAAATATATGATTATACATCACGTAGGCAGCTTCACAACCTCGACTGTTATTTAGCCTTCAAGTCTCCTTACCGTTTGAGTGTCGCGAGGTAGCATTGCGAAAGTTGACAGCACCGTACGTGAGCAGATTGTAGAGGATTCACATTCTTGTTCTGTCGCGTTCGCTTTGCATTTCAGTTTCCATTCTAATACGAATTTGCTGCTACGTTGAACGTTGAGTTGGGGATTTAATTAAATAACGTTATAAAAGTTTTTATTAAGGCACTCAATCGAAGCCAGAGTGTCTTATTACCCATTACAGTAGCTGCCACTTGGACTCCTTTAACGATAGTTGGATGGCACATTAAAGTATATTGAATACGGTAAGCTGCACGAGAGATGGCCAGTGGTGGTTAATGTCGCTCAGACGATATCATAAGAAACAGTTGTGCGCAGATCATTATTAAGTACATAGCGTCCAGACTCTTGGCGTTGATAATGGGTTCGGTAGTAACAATGCCATATTACGACCCACTCAGGGTTCCCACACAAATAGCAAATTATATCTATACACGTCAAACAAATGGGCGCTAGAACAACAAGGTTGCGGTAAGTAGATGGCGTAACTGCGAGCGAGAATACGTGCTATTGACGCTAGATACGTACCTACCAGCTGTTGTAAACTTTGAGAATCGTCTAGATAAATGTGTACTTTACAATATCCCTGAAACGTGGTCTTGATTGCGACGGTACGATCATCTCGTCTAGCCTTGTAACAAAGCAAAGTTAATCACTGATAGTAACTTTCAAACTGTTACAGCCGTGTAATTAATTTGTGAATGGAAATGGAAAGTGATATTGTTGTTTTTATTGCAGGAAATAAGTTTCTGACAAAACACGACCTTAGCATCGAACAAATCAAGCTCAAGCCGAGCTATAGCGTTGGGTAACAATTAATCTTCGTCCAAACGGCAACGTGATAGGCCCAATGCTTGTTGGAATCGTGTTGCGGAATCTTATTAAATATCTACACCTCACTGGAGTTATTGTTCACCACTCATTGTTATAATTAGTCATTAATAATCTGTCTTGTCAGCGTTGGTTGTATGATTAATAAACCGAGATATTAAACACCAGCTGGCTGCATTAAAACGATAGATTTTTCTCGCGTAACTACCTCGGATACAGATGTCGCATTACGTACACAATTCCATATCAGAACTATTCATAATATAATATTCAAATTGAAAACATAGTTAGATAATATGGTAATTCCAATGTTATAAAATTAAATCGCCAAGTTGCAATGATGATACCTACTCAGTAGAAACTTAACAAGTTAGTAAATCTAACTGACAAACCTGCACATTAACAAATGTGTAATTATGTGGTTGCTGGATTCTACGCATTAATGAACATAATACTTGATCAATTTGTAGTTAATTTATGTTTATATAGCCAAGTAGTTATTTATAGTAGATGTTTAATATCTTAGTCGCCAATCTTCCGTGTTTAAGCAGGCTGAAAGTTATGAGCAGTAACATCTTTACCGTAAAACGTAGCGAGTACCAACTCGAGAGTGGGATAATAAAGTTAATGATCGTAATGTACCTAGGCAATATAAATAGAACGGGGTCATCGTCACTTGGTGTCGCTATCTGTTGGGTACGCAATTATTTTAGTGGACAATTGTTCAAGTGGTTATTTCAGGACTTGGGTGAACGGCCTAGACAAATTCAAGGCTTAGAACAGCTCGGACCAGCTGAGTGGTGAACCGTCGAGCAGTTCAAGGGCGTCGGGTGAATGCCACTAGGCAGGTTTTTTACCATCAAAACCAGCTCACGTGACGACGGGTCTTATCGAAGCCGGATGAACATTGAGCGTTGCTAATAACTAACGACTTAGCAATGTTCGCAGCAGCCTCATGTCGACTACGTAGATTTAGATGGATTCACTTCGCGTGTTATCGTACATGCATGCATAACGAAACATGAAAATTACTACCGATAAATGAACCTACGATACTCAGCTCCACTCATAAAGGTATAATTAAAAAAAATCACGCAGCCATGTGGGCAATTTGAAATCTCGTTTGGCCTCTTCCGTTGTTTGGGGAGGCGAACCTTTACTTAATTTGAATAACGTATGAGATTCCGGTGTGAGCGGTGTTGCAATGATGACGAGTAACAGCCGTCTAAACACAAAACAGTTTACGATGATACTTTTACACCATAGACAATTTCTCTGTGATCGTCGAGAAAAATAAAATAAAAGAATTCTGGGTAAAAGATAACAAGTTACACCTGCGGGGAGCCCGTATAACTAGCTATAACTAGGTAAGAGCGTAAAACCTTTGTTCTTTCTCGTCCGTGGCCCGATTCGACTCTACGAAAAATTATCTTTTTACTTTTTTGCTGAGTTCGCTCCCGGAGCGGTGCGGACCGCCCGAGCAGGTAGACTGCTGAATATAATAAACGTTTATTCTATTACGTACACAACTACACATTTAGGTAACATTTGGAGAATGTCGTTATGCGTTACTATTACATCCTTCTTTCAACATGAGATCTTCGACCTCAGTAGAATGGCCTTTGCGAGTCAAAGCACTTAGTCTTAAAACGGAATCAAAATAAGAATATTAATCGATTTTTCAAGAAAGTATCCAGAGTAGCAATAGATTTGCCGTAGTTATCTTAATACCACGCAATTAAAAAACCTCTCAGAGCGTGATTGGTTTTCATTAGCATTTTATTGGAAACTATCGTCTCCAAAGGACTCTTTGAAATTAGACAAAGAAAAAGACCTTCGTATAAAATGATTTGACGAAGGTAACTTTATCTAATTATCTTTTTACCTAGTACCTACCCACCTACCTGCTTTAAATCTTGGAAACTACCAGGAAGCGAATTATGCCCAGGTGCAAAATATTGGTTAGACAAAAAACTAAAATTGCTATTAATTATCACTATTGAGTTATGAACTATTCATAAAATTAATAGTATGCTATATACCTATGATATATGGTAGGCAGTAGATTAGCAATGGTACGAAACAAAGCCATGTTATGGCGCATAAGCGCGATTGCTGAGCGTGGGGTCTTAGGTTCGATTCCCGTGTCGAGCAAAGATTTTCCATTTGGTTTTTTCATTAGGAATTTCTCAGTAGCAGCCTGGGGTTTGTAAGCTGGTAGTATGACACCACCGTACCTCGGAAAGCACGTAAAGCCGTTCGTTTTTCATCTGATCTCCTTTCGGTCGTGGCGTTTTGCCGTCCCATTGGACTATCCTCATTGTCCGATGGCAATTCGACATGACCTTTACTCTCATAAAGGCACAGGGAGTGCATCTGTGGTTGCGCACACTTGTGCACTATAATATCTACTGCATACCTACTTGGCTAATTTCCGTTGAGATTGGCGCCGTGGCTGAAATTCGGGAGGATATGACTCGATCTTCTCTTTGTCTAGGGCTTTTAAGGCCCAGTTTTTGTCATAGGAGACCAGCTCATCCTGCGATCTTTGATGGGGCCTGAAGCGACGTCGCTTGCCATTTAAAGTGATCCACTTGGGTTGCAAGTTTGGCCTACTAGTTATTCACACTAACAGTCTGAATAACTAGTTTAGTTAAAATTTTGGATGATTCAGAGATGAATAGAATGTCAGCGATGAAAGATAAGCTGCCGAGGCGTGAATACTCTAGAGTAGCTGGATTGCCAATCAGTCTAGCTCTGACAATGGGTGCTCTTTTGAAGAACAAGAACAGAAACGAAATCATCCATGAATGGGAGTCACGAATATGCTTTTCTAATTGGCAAGCTGAAATCGCCAACCATGTCGCCCAAACGACCCTCAGTCGTAGGAGCAAACGATTCTTTTGGTTAACACCAAAATAAACGTAAACTTTGCCAAACCAGGTGCAATATGAAGGAGAACAAGTGTAGGATAAGAACCCGGTGTTCCGTGTTGTCATGCTATTTGAAAGCGTCCATGTGACATAGACTTTTGCTGGACATAGGCTATGTCGAGCAGGTGCTGGCTGTTGAAGACCAACAACATCCTGCAAGGTAATTGCGTAACAAACATGAAATGACAATGATCGCAATGGGTTTCAGTTTAACAGTTCGCCCAAGTTCATCGCGATCCTTCAAAGCTCTCGGATTTATGATTGAAAGTGTGTTACGCAATTAGGGGACTGCGGGGTAATTGCGTAAACACCCTATCAGTAGCAATGGGTTTCATTTGGACATTTCAACAACATTCAAAACGATTCAAATTGACATTGATAGTGTGTTACGAAATTAGGGTGCTGGTTGTTCTAGGTCTTTAATAAATAAATATCCAAAGTCAAAGTCATAGTCAAATCATTTATTTCAAATAGGCACATTAAAGGCACTTTTGAACGTCAAAACTTACAGTAAAATTGAATTGATTCTAGTCGCCCCTTCCAAAAGGTAGTGCTCGTATGGAAAAGAATGGGCAAGAAACTTCACTATTACTCTTGTAAAATGTCTTACAAGGTTTTGTATACATAATATATGTGAAAACGATGCACCTAGAATAAAATTAGTCTACAACAAAAAGTAAAATGAACACACACATCATTAGAGCCAGGACCCTAGAGTTGATAGGATGCAAATAATAAATGTGGTCTCATCTATCTCTTATCTAGATATTGTTCTTAGTGTAGAGTACCATATATTTTTATTTTCTTATAACATCTTTTGTTGATGAATAAAGAAATAAATAATAATTAACCGACTTCAATAAAGGAGGAGGTTCTCATTCAACTATCAATTTTATTGCTTGTGTTATAAGAATTTCTTTGCTGGACAATAATATAGGTAGTAACAATTCAAATTGAGACCTTTTACATAGAATCATCTGCATTGTAGGAAAGATAAGACTCAGCCTGAATTCGGAATTTAATGCCTAGTACCTGTTCTAGGCAATACTTACCATTTTCGATTGAATCTTTGAGAGATAATCTTACAAGCACCTAGTTTTTTATTTTGTTATTATTACCTGAAAAAAAGGAAACTGTTATTTTTATGAGACTTTAGTAAATAAAAGACAGGGTGGCAGGGACATCCACGCGCAAACTGAAACCCTTAATTCAGCACATGATTCGAGATTTCAAAGAGGTGCTTCAAGAGGATTTTGTGGCTAAGTAATAACAACCTTACGGGTCAATCGATCAGGTTAAGCTACGCTTGCCGTGCTTCGGAAAGCACGTTAAGCCGTTGGTCCCGGCTTTTATTCGTGGATGTTTGACAGTCGTTACGGGTCATCAGAAGCCCGACAGTCTGATAACCAGTCTTAACAAGGGGGGGGGGGGGGTGTTACCCACCCAGAACTGGGTTGTGGAGGTCAGATAGGCAGTCGCTCCATGTAAAATACTGGTACTCAGCTGCATCTGGTTAGACTGGAAGGCGACCTCAACTTAGTTGGGAAAAGACTAGGCAGACTGATGATTTGAGAATTCAAGCTTAGAAATTTTTGCGACGATTATAAAAAAATGTGTTGTTTCAAAGAAAACCTACACAGTAATAATGTATGGAATAGCAATTTTTTTTAAAATATTTAACCAACAAAATATTTCAACATGGGTGGGTTCAGAATCATTACAGAATCAAAGGTAATAAATTGCGATATCTCTGCCACCCTCAGATAATGCTAAACAAGAATGCTTCTGTCCTTTAGCAGGGCCTATAGAGCCGTGGTCAACGATGATTAATTCTAATTAGTATTAATATAATCCTAGGAAATACACAGAATGTAGGTATGCATTCTTAGTTCTAGCTAATATGAATATACCATTTACCATAATCTATAGATCTTATTCTTCAATGCAAAGTTCACATGAGTCAGTTAGGTGTGGTACAGATTAAAATTTATGATTTAAATCTGGTCTATTTACTCAGAGGGAATACCCAATGGAGTGACTAAAAGTTTGTGCTTTATTTTCCTGTTCAAAGTACTAAAAAATAAAAAAATTGTTACTGTGATTTAGGTACTTATTATATATTTTTTTTAATAAATAGCTTTGTGATTAATTGTTTTGTGCCTGGCTGAAGAATGATTTCAGTACAGCAACTGTCTTCAGTTGCTGTACTTCTGCTTCTGTTGTGATCTAAGCAGTGGATGAATATTGTTGGAAAGATCGGCCATCCAACTATCTTGGGATTGGGAATGTATGAATATGGGTGATTGGTTACTACTGTTAAGTAAATAATATCATTAATTTAGGTCGATTCAGAAACAATTAAAACAGCTGCCTGTTTTTCCTTTTAGGCTGTTGGATAAAATAAATGTATTTTCTTTCTTTCTTTCTTTATTTCCAACAATAATGGAGTTTTTGTTGGAGTTAAAAAACTCAAAATATCTTGTATTGTATGATTATCAAAATATCAATATTTATTCAAATAAAACCAGGGTATATAATATGCACTATGTGTAGACACTGTAACTGTTAGTAAATAGCATATTAATCTAATAATCATAAGTACTATTACCTACCTATTTGGACAAAAAAATATACTAAGTATGTATATATGTTTATACTATACTATAAGTAGGTACCTAGATAGAGAAGACTGGTTACCATTTATTAGCATTTTGTGTCAATTTAGTATACCTACATGGAGAATTCTCCATGACAAATAATGTGTACCTAAGTAATTATGTATGAATAAAAAATTTTACAATTTCTTTTGTATGCAGAGTAATTTCCATGAAAATAAACATACAATGCAAACACGAGATGCACGTTCAAATTAAAATACTGAGTCAGACCTTAGTGTTTAGGAAACACGAATGGCGCGACTGACGCGTTTACTGTAGCTAAATAAGTATCCAGCTGTTCACAAACACACATGTACTGTTCTAACTGCGTACTATGCGCATTTATATAATTCCCGTTATGTACAAACCAACGCAAATTTAACTGCATAGACTTCTCCAATACTTTCAAACTACAAAATTGAAGCCGACAGGTTACGTTTAATGATTATCGACCCATGTGGCCAGCGTTGAAACTGCTACTAACTTTATCATAGACATAAACTAAAAGTAACCAAGAAATACGTTCCATTTTTTGATTTGAATAAATAAACTGCAAGTTTGAAGCTCACATGCAGCCATGGCATCGATTTTCAATTTTTCTTTGCAAACCAAGCGTCGCTAGAAACAATGAAAACATTTTTTACCTTCGTTTTCGTGACTCCACGGTGCCGCTTTCGATTCCCAGCGCTGAATACTATATTTATTCACAGCACTTATCATCACAATACTATAAATAGTTGAATTACTAATTCTACCATCAAACTTTTAAAATAATCGTAATTAATTTAACTAACATAAAATACACAAGCTATGGATAATACAAGCAAGGGTTCGGGACATGACACAAATCACAAAACAAACCAATAGAAAAAGAGAAAAAAACAAAACGCACGACGCGCATGCGTCTCTTGTTCTCTGTCGGTAAAGCAGGGAATTTATTATTTTTAACATCAATAATAGGGCTGCGCTACGCTTGTGCCGTCATTTTGTTGTGTCAATGTATAGACCAAGAAACTAACAGAAATCTTAATTTGTAATATATAGTGTTTTAAAAAATATTGTTAAACAAGTCGTTTGCCCTATGGAATTTCTTTTTTTTAACTTCCTTATAAACGTCCTATAAGGGATTAATTTGCTAAAATCCTTCCTTAGTGCTCACTTTCATATTATTATAAGAAACTCTAGCTCTGCCTGCGACTTCATCCGCGTGAATTTCGATTCGAACTCAAACACCCCTCCATCCCCTTTAAAAGGTAGGTTTGGAAAATTAATCTTTAGATCATACTGTGTTTGTTATTTACTCAGCAGCACTGTACCTATCGTCAAATGTTTTAACGAAAACTCCGCATCCGAGCAAACCTGAGTTCCACTAAACTGTAATAGCTGAGATAAATTGGGCATTAAAATAATGATTAAAATCGATGAATGATTTCATCGAGTTTGTATTAATTATTTTTATGAATTTTATTATGAATCAGATTAGTGGATAAGTTTTTAGTGGATTAATCAAACTAAAATCTAAATTGCAAGGGGTCGCACTAGTCGGTGAAACAGGGTTTATACTATCAGCGCCGTCTAGCTGAATAAAAGTGAAACACTTACCTTTGTTTTGAGTAAATGTTTTAATTAAATGCCACTAGATGTCGCATAAACCCACTTATAAGACTGATTTTTGACACCCGTTTCGGTTATAGTGCATTCATGGCTATTGTAATACTAGGAGCTGAACGTAGATGACGCTGTATCAAAATAATTATAAAAAAAATCAGCTCAATATGTATAAGGTGGATCCGCTGATGGGCCGTCCATACATTTTTCTTGGAAGCTTTACGCTAAACATAGACACCCTTTGTTGAAAACGAATCATTTTATCACTTTTCTATAATGAAATGTCCCCGCGACCGACCATTTTAGGAAATAACTTGCATTATTTACTGAGGAAAACGATAGTGAAATCCAGACCAAATTTGACACTTGCTTTAGTAGTGTGCGTGAATATTGACAACTAAACTCAAGCGCCATGATTGCGATAGTTTAGAGATGAGAAAGCTAGATGGCATGAGGCGTTATTATAATTCTGTTAAATCAATATAATACGTACACAATAATTGATTTATTTCCGTTCCTACCTTTCATGAACAGGTTCACCAAATAAAACTTTATAAATAAACTGATCTGATCAGGAAGAAAACTGCTTTTTTATCCCGTCAGGTGGCGTTTTGGCAACTGTACTTATTGAACTGTCAATCCACAACGAAACACGAAAACGAAACAAAGATAAAACGTAAACAAAGATAGTTTTTTGCTTGAAATGACTCAATGTTCAGCATTTGGTTGCAAAAACAAAGGTATTCATGTATTTCCTAAGCGTCGAAAATTGTGGGAACGAGCCCTTAGAAGAAAAGATTGGAAAGCGACTAATAAATACGTCGCTTTTACAACAGCTCGATTGGTCTAGTGGTCTCGTGCATCAGTAAAGTTTCACTAACGCCCGGGTTCAAATCTCAACTTATCCATATTCTTTTTGTTGATTTTCTTATTTGATATAAATGTTTTTTTAATTATTATTTTACTTTTTACCGATTTTCTTGTTTGAATATTTTCGGTAATTATTACTTTTGTTGATTTTCTTATTTTTGTAACAATTATAATGCAATTTTATTGTTTTTTCTTTATACCTAGTAAAAAGAAATGGTTGGCGAGCAATCCGTCAGCAGATAAACCATCGGAGAAAACTTTATTAGCTTTGCGTTTCCTCTCGCCGCCCGTAATGTTGGCACGATTGCTTTTCATTGAAGAATTGTTTTACATTCAATGAAAACCATTGGTGCCAACATTACGACGAAAGGAATTCTGTCGTGAAACGCACATAGGATTTATGCGACGTTGCCGTCCCACCCAACCTGTGTTCGCAACCTTGAACTACATTGAAAGAATTACGAAGAAAACGTTGCCACTCTTCTTTCACTCAATCGACATAATATTATTGTAATAATAAAATATAATTTTGAAGCTCGCTTGTATGCAATAGTATTGGCACGCGGAATTTCTCGCGTGTTATTTTTATTTTGTATGCTTTGCATTTTCATTGATTCTAATTGCAATATTTCTAGTATGTTATTGCAATTTATTGTAGGTATAGTGATAATGATTCGAGATACGCAATTTTATTTAAAAATAAAAGTAAGTAGGTAAGTACCTATCTTTAGGCGGTTTTAGAAACAGCAAGTTGGCCCGTGAGTTAGGTTTTAGACGCTGAAATAACGTCACAATACTTACTAAATACTTACCTATGTCTCAAGTACAAAGTTAGTGGTTATTATAATTTTATGTATTTTTGGTCAACAATAAATTAAATAAGTAAGTCCATATTACTATAATTCGGTAATCCAACGAGTTTGCAAATAGAAGAACCTACAAAATAGAATACCTTTTACGCATGTTGTAAACAGTTTCAAACAAACAAACATTATTTTAGTTTGGTACTTTGGTAGGTAAGTCGCTTCGGCGCGGCGGCGCGGCGGCGCCCGGCGGTGCCCAGTGCGCACAGAAAAACAAGGTTACCTTTCATAAAATTTTTGAAAAATAAAATGTTTATTTGATAGTTTCCAGTATACAGTTTTGTCGAGTACATTAAAAAATTGAATAAATTAGTAAGTACGGGTTTTCTTTTTAATCTATATACTAAAAAATTACTTTTCACGTCATATTGTTGAAACCTGAGAGCGGGGGCACACGATGCGTTGCGGCACCGCAACGCAAAGATTTCACCGTATCTGCGGGCACACGAGCGGTGCGGCGCCGCAACGTTGTTATGTCGCAGCGGCGCCGTAGCAGCATTGGACAGAGTACACTAACTGTTTATGCGTGAACAACTGAGCGGTGCCGCTCCGACGTCGCAACGCATTCACCCCTCCCCGCCTCGTCTCGGTGGTTGCAAGTCCGGTGCGGCGCCGGAGCGCATCGTGTGACATGCCACAGATATTTAGCTATGTAAGACTACGCAGCGACACCGCTGCGGCGCCGCACCGCTGCCGCAACGCATCGTGTGCCCCCAGCCTTAGGTTAAAAATAAAAACAAGAAACTTGTAAACAAGTGAAAAATCTAAAATGAGTGAATCTAGCGACGACGAAGTTTATTTGACGCCAACAGAATTGACTGAAACTATAAAAATATCTATTACGTTACAGGTTGTTCTTATATTGGTATAAACGGAGCTTGTCGAACTAATGAACTAACACAACTTAATGTCAAAAACATTGAGAAACATTCAGATGACTTACTATTAATTAATTTACCCAATACAAAGACAAAAAAAAAAAACCGCAACTTCGTCATTCGCAAGGAATACGTAACAATTGTTGAGAAATATGAAGCCTACGCCCTACTTACACTCCAATCAATCGATTTTTATACCGCCTATTATATTTTTAGACAGCCTATGGGTGCTAATAAAATTGGCAGTATCCCACGAGAAATAGCAACATTTCTTGAACTTCCAGAACCCCTGTTGTACACAGATCATTGTTTCCGACGAACTTCAGCCACACTTTTGGCCGATTCAGGAGCTGATCTCCTGCCCGTCGCATGTTTGATTAATTTAGACAATAGAAGTTAATTGTTCTTAAGTTGCACTGTGTAACATAAGACATTCGAGAGGTTAAGCGCCATGGAGGCTGGAAGTCCAATGCAGTCGTAGAGGGATACATAGAGGATTCCATTCAAAATAAGTCTAAAATATGTAAAGGCATCGTAGGAGCCATTACACTGAAAGAGCCTCAGTCAGATCCTTGGACTGGCCCTTCTACATCAAAAATGAGCCGTTACGAAACACCTATCAATCGCCCTCTCTCGCCAACATTTACGCCAAGGGAATCCGAAGAATCGGTACAACTATTAGGTATGACAGATAGTTTACCGAAAAACAGTACACAAGTCACTAACACCAACATTACAGTACCTAACAAAAATATTACACTCAACATAAGTAACTGTAGCAACGTTACTTTAAATTTTTCTTAATTATACTTAGGTATTATTTGTTGTAATTTAAAGATTATTCTGTAATACTTACCTATCATAATGTAGGTAGTAGTTAATACCTAAACTGAAATAAAAGTACATATCTTGTGATTGTAAATGTTTTTTTTTTTGCATTTACTCATTTCCTCGCTGAGGTGGGATGAAAAGTTACGTGTTGCACTCGAGTGAAAAGATTTTTCACCTCGTGCTCTTTTGATTCCCTCTCGCTAACGCTCAGGATTCTAATTTTAGAATCCTTCGCTTGCTCTGTCATCAAAATTGAGCACGCGGTTAAAAAAGCAACTTTGCACTCTTGTGTAACAAATAACTATTATATATTTCAAAATTCAAATGTATGAAAATGGAATTTGTTTTCCTCATAACTTTTTTTTGTCTTGCATTGTAAAGCTGAAACTTGTAGGTATTGTTGCCGAGCCTATACCAACGCCACCTGATCTTTGATCTTTTGAATGAATTAAAAATTCATATTTGGACGATGTTGTAAGAGGCGGTAAAAATAAAAAAAAACAGTTTGTTATTATTATTTTACCCAGTATGATACCTGAAAGACAACAAACCTATATGACTATAGATCTTGACGAAAATCGTGCTTATTCATAACGTATAACGAATAAATTAATAATTTGTATAATACATATTTTGTAAACCTATGTAAGGCAAGCTTGTTTTTCCGACCACTGTGCGGTGTAGGTACCCAGTTAGCTGCCTATGCCCCAGTGATGGACCTACGTTGTGGGTGCGTTCAGAACTTCGACTTTTGAAATCTCTGGTTCAGAAAAACAAATGATTGAGTTACTTACATCAATTTAATAAACGTGATTTATTGTTTTTGTTTATAAAACTTATTCTAATCTGTTTATTTTTTTCATATTCGTCGACCAATATTCTACCAGGAATTAATAGATAAGTAAAATTTTACTTTTATTTTTATTGTTCTATTTTCTGTAATGATTTCAGAACGTAACCCTTCCATAAAATATCTGAAATAATAATCTTCTTCTAGCAATTCTAGCTAGACTGCTTGAATGCGATTACGAAATTCTGCGATCTTATTACATACGGTTGTGAAATTCGATACTATTCAATTTTATTCAAATACTGAGTGTATATGTAACATATTCTTTTGTTTTTCATTTGTTTTTCTATATTTCAGATTTAGATTACATCTATAATGGATGCTCTGAAAACAAAGAAGAAGGCGTATCAACGACACGAATATTCGGGGCCGCAAAAATCTTTAAAACGTGTTCGAGGTGGATTAAGAAAATATCACGATGATGAGAGGTAAGTAAACATGCATAATATATTCATTATTTGTCCGGCTTCTTCGTAAAACAGCCAAGTTTGGATGTAGCATTTCAAAAAAATATGTTGTGTGTTGACAAAAGTTTACATTCGTAAATCGTATTACACTTACAGCCGTTTGAAAGTTTGGCGTTCTGAAGATACCAAGATGCCAGTGAATGAAGGAATCCTCATAGATAATTTAGTGTATGTATCAAATAAGCATGATATAATGTACTTGCTGAATGCTGCTCGTAAAAGTGACACTACATGTGGTGTCACTAGGTATGGTCATTACATTTTGATTTGTTTCTTTCAGTAGACAGAGTACACAACCAAGAACATATGCCCGTGTAAAACCAAAATTCCGCTTAGAGGCCACTTACAGTACTCCTAGTACTAGCACAATGACAGCTGAACCTGTGCTCGAACCTTTAGAGATTAATTGGCCGGAAGCTGATCCTGAAACTGATTCATTTCAATTGACTGTGGAAACGATTCCAAATAAATGTTTATCTGCGATATCTGGGTATCGCATTGTGGACCTGAAGCATGTTATTGAGTGGGCATTCCAATTGGAAAGACACCGAAATATGTGTGAATCTTCACAAATTGAATTTGTTAGTGAGAGACTTGATGGATTTCGAAGTGAATTTATTTTCAAGTGCAGTATGTGTGGTAAAGCGTGGAAGCACTGTACGGAGAGCAGAAATAAAATAAATACTGCATTTGTGTGGGCAACTGTGACTGCTGGTAGCTTCTACACTCAATCAGCACACATAACAAGTCTCATGGATATCCCAACAATGTCAGCTAATAAATTTCGTCGTGTTGAAAACAAATTAGGCAATGTGTGGTTTGAACATTTGACAGAGGAAATTAAAACTGCTGGTGAACAAGAAAGGTCAATAGCTATTTAAAAAGGCCATGTCTCTTCAGATGGTGTTCCATTTGTTACTGTATATGTAGATGGAGGATGGCTGAAAAGGTCATATGGGCATAACTTTGATTCACCTTCTGGTATGGTAAGTTAATATATTACTAAACACATACATACATACACTCACGCCTTCTTCCCATGGCGGTAGGCAGAAACTACAGAACGCCACCTGCTGCAATACTTTACATACTCCTTTACTAAACACATATTTGGTTATGTATGAACTTTTTATTATGTGCAATATTTACAAGTGTTGCTTTTCATTTCTAGGCCTGCATTATTGGTAAAGAAACTAAGAAATGTCTATTTCTTGGTGTCGTAACAAATATTGTTATACATGTCAATATTATGAAAAAAGAAACATGGACATGAAAGTACATAATTGTTGCAAAAATTTTACTGGACCATCTACAGCAATGGAATCACAAATTATTGTGGAAGGTTTTCAAAAGAGTGAAGAAATGCATCAACTTCGCTATTTGAGTTTTATTGGAGACGGAGACTCCTCTGTGTATGCAAACTTGAAAGAGAAAGTGTCATATGGGAACATAATAAAAAAAATTGAATGCAAGAATCATGTAATCAAAAACTATACCAGTGCACTATACAAGGTAAATAAATAAATCAAATTTGTATAGACATCTCAAGATCTGTGAAGCATATTCTGTATTCATATTTGTACTTTTTTTAGATCTTGGCCAACACTAAGCTCCCACTTTATGGGCGAAATATTTTGAAGCCAAAGGTGATGAAGCTTACACTAGTGGCACGGAAAATTATAATGTGTAGCAGTGAGAGTGCTGCTATGGCAGCAGATTTGAGAAATGGCCCGCTTCATGTATTCGGAGTACATAAAAACTGCAAGGATTATTACTGCAATGTCAATAAAACAGCTGCAAATGGAAGTGAAAACAAGGAAGAAAATCTTGTAGAAAGTCTGAAAAATACTGCTCCAGAAGTGTGGGCTCTAATTTATGCAGCCAATGAAAAAACGGCTTTGAAAGCAGGTTGTTTGTCAAATGAGACAACAAATGTGGCAGAAAACTTTATGAGTGTAATAAACAAATTCAACTGTGGAAAACGAATCAGTTTAGGAAGAGGGGGTTCTTACCAGCGACGTGTTCATGTGGCAGGTAAATATAGTCAGAAATTATCAGTACCAGTAAGAAATGCATTGATTATCACCATAATCTGTGTATAATGTTCCCACTGCTAGGACACAAGCCTCCTCTCTGTGAGAGGGAGTAGGCCGTAATCCACCACGCGGGTCCAGTGCAGGTTGGTAGATGTCACATGTCTTCAAACTTTTGGTTCTAGGACATGCCGGTTTCCTCAAGATGTTTTCCTTCACCGTTTTGAGAGCAATGGTGATGAAATAATTTACACAAAGTAAAGCGCCTGTCTGGGTTCGAACCTACGACCTACAACTCGTAAGTCGCGGCCGATGCCACGGGGCCACCACTGCTGCTTTGATTATCATGGTACAGTATTGTTTCTTTGTATGTTACATAATCATCTATTTATATTTTATTGATATTTTCTAGTAAAAAATATTTTTATTTTTTATTTTTTTTGCAATGTTACTCAATATCACGCTATTCATACATACCTATTCGTTACTGTTTTTATGTGATTGTAATTTATTTTTATTTATTTATGTATACACATTACACACATCACGATGCAGTATAAAACTGATTTACATCCGTCACCTCACACATCAGGTCCAGTTGAAAACCAGCGTCAGGCACCAGTTGTCTGGCATTTTTGCTGAATTGGACCTTTTTGGCGCAGCCAGCTTTAGCACAGCTGCTAATTTCTTACATCGCACTTTGCACTTTTTATTTTTATCTTAGTTTTTATCTGATGAACAAGTATTATCTAACTATCTGGTGTTTTGTGTGTCTCTTAGTCTGTGCTAAATAAATGTATTTTCTTTCTTTCTATTTTCAGGATTATCGCTTGCTACTGGACACAAATGGCATGAAACTGCATGGAAAAAGCAGACCACACAGAGCCCAGGGACACATTTTAAAAAATATATAAATCGAAAGGAACAAAGCAGAATACGACGGAAGTCGTCGACACGCAAACGGTTGTTTGCTCCAAGAGAGAAAACCCAGCCGGACAAGCACTATGGACCTGAAGCTTGTGACCCAATTGATATTGACGAAGCACAATTGAGAATACAGTGTGAAGAGCGGTTAGCAGAATTCCAAAAGTCACCAGAAAACATAGCTTTGATTGAAATGTCTACTGTAGGACAGCATGAAAATGATTTATATACTATTCATAGGAGTAACCGTTTGACTGCTAGTCAATTTGGAATGGTTAGTGGTCTGGTAAAATTTTGTTAGCTGAAATGTAATATACACACATATATACATTTCTGGTAACATTGCGGTATTTTATTGAATACCTACATACAATGCTGAATGTAAAAATTACCGATTTATATTTATTTTATCTGGACTTATGGTTTTCAGGTTTGCAAACGCCGTATTACCACTCCATGTCGCAATCATGTAAAGGATATTCTATATAAAAAGAATATTTGTACCAAAGACATGTTATATGGACAGCAAAATGAGAATGTGGCAAAAAGTATGTTCATGCAACAATATAATAAAATTGTTAGGCCTTCCGGTCTTTTTATTGATGAAGAATTTGGATGTTTAGCTGGCAGTCCAGATGGTAAGTTTTTCTTTATCAACCTTCAGTTTTATCTATGTATTTATTTGACAAATGTGTAAAATTATAATGCTAGCTTAAAATCGCGAGAGAGCAAGGATTATAAGCACGATAGGCGATTGAATTTCTTGTATCAAATCTTATAAAGAGCTCCATTGTTTTATATTTTGTGTCAATTTGTTTCAGGTATAATTGAAACTGAGAGAGCTGTTATTGAGATCAAGTGCTTTCCATCATTGGCGAGGAAAAATCAAAGCCTAGAGGCAGCTGCACTAGAAAAGAAAAACTTTGCTCTAAAATTGGATAATAATGTTTTAGTTATGAATAAAAAGCACGATTATTACCATCAAGTAAATTGATAATTGTATTGCATGTCCACTTTATAATTTTTCAGTATCTTGTTTTCTCTTTATGAAATTAAAATCTACTATTTCAGGTTCAAGGACAAATGCGTGTTAGCAAAATGGAAAAGTGCTACTTCGTATGTTTTATTTCAGTCACTGAACCTTTGACTGTGATAGAAGTTTGTCGAGATGATGAATTTATCAGCAATATGATACCGAAGCTATTAAACTTTCTTAAAAACTGTATCCTGCCAGAAATCATATTGAGACGTGTTCAAAAAAATGCTAAATGCATAGATTTGCATGGTACGTATACACGGCTAGGTATCAAGTTATATATTTCCAGTATAAGCTGACCTCTCATTGTACGGAAATCCTATACAATGCGAGTTCAACTTATACCAGTGAATACAAGGCTACATAATTATCCAGCTATACATTTTGCACACCAGTGAATACTGGTACACACGAATTTTTTTTTTACTTCATAAATTGTATCAATAACTCATATATACTAAGTAAAGTTATTTTTCTTTGCAGCAGCCTTATAGCAGTGGACAAGAAGACTCACGGCAGATGGTGAAATCAACAAGTCAAACGATTTTTGTTATAATTGTATTTTTTTAGTAGTTTGTTTAGAATCAACATTATCATTGTATATTACTTTTTTTGTATTTACTATAAATCAAAAGGCTTATTTTTGTAGCAGTTTGTTTAGAATCAACATTACCATTGTATATTATTTTTTATTTGTATTCACTATAAAATCAAAAGGCCCATTTTTGTAGTAGTTTGTTTAGAATCAATATTATTATTGTATATTACTTTTTATTTGTATTCACTATAAAACAAAAGGCCCATTTTTGTAGTACTTAGTTTGTTTAAAATCAACATTATCATTGTATATTACTTTTTTATTTGTATTTATTATAAAACGAAAAGGTGAAATAATAAGCTGGTCTTCAGATTTTTATTTTTCTAAAAACATTGATAAGAGTGTTTTGACATTATAAAATATTTTTTCACCTACCTGGTTATAATCGCATACTAAATTGTATTTTTTTTATTTGTTGTTATCTTTCGTTTTATTATTGTGTCTGTTTTGTGTAATGTCTGTAATTATTGTAATACATAATTGGTTATGCTATAAATTTAATCAGGCATCATTTGTGTTACTTCAAATACTTGTATTTGATAATTAATTAGTGTAAGTAATAAAATAAAACTATCTTTATAAACTGTATAGACTCAAGTTTTTGTAACTGAACAGACAGCTGTGCTGCTGGGGAGTTTGTTGCGCCACTTCTTCTTTCCAGCTAGAGCACTAGGAAGTGGTGAAGGGCGGGCGTTTTGGGGGACTGTCTTATTGTAATTTTGACATTCGAAAAGTGCTGATTCTCAGCCTAGCTTTAATAAATTACATGATTTTTAATATGAATTTTATTATCCTATCATCATAATAATATTCATGCCTTCTTCCCATGGCGGTAGGTAGAAACTACAGAACGCCACCTGCTGCTATGCCTGACATACTCCTTTTGTCTTGTTTACGTTCATAAATCTGGTCATACACGCACGCCGGTTGCGAGTACTACGCAGTACGCACAGTATTCACACCATACATGCTTCGCCAGGAACGCATTATTCATTTTTTTCTATCCTATCGTAGCAGGCGGCTCATTTTTTTAAATACACGCCACCTAGTAGTCTATTCTTGTAAACGTATGGAAATACTCTCTTACCTCTGTGTGTGTAAACGACCTGTATTCAATGGTAGATTTTATTTCACCCCTTTGTGTCGAATTGTGTGGATTTTGAGGCAATTCTATGACCAAATTCAATAAAGTGTAATGTCCAATTACCGCGACTACTACTTCTACGACTTACTGATGTGCCAATTACACATAAAACAAAAAAAACTAAAAATGTTGACTTCAGCGCCATCTAACAGGAAAATGGCCAAGAGCAGATCAGATGATCCTCCTTAAAATTATTATTTAAGACCGTACAGATAACTAAAATGTATAAAAATGGCAAATTCAAAACTATGCATTTTGCTGTGATCGTCAGCATCAGTCATATAGATTATGTAGGTATGTACTATCAACTTTACAACGTTTACAGATTTTTACTTTTTAATAATCAAGCATTTATTTTGTACGGCTAAAGAACCAATAGTGAATAGCATCTCTCAACATCAAGATTGATGATCAACTGTGTTTCCACAATATATTTACGACTTCCTGGGATAAAACGCAGCCAATAATAAAACAATAAGGTGAACTCCATTTCACGGTGAATTATCTTCGACAGAGAATCTTTGGAGACAGGCCATAAAGTAGACACGCTCATTCTTCACACTCGTTACTGACAGTTTTAGAAATCGGATACATGCGCCCTTTGCGACTGAGAAATGATTAGCTGAGGTTGAAGTGGTGACAAAATTTCAAATCAAACGACTGAAGTTTAAATAGGATAATTTATTCTATTTTTTTATCCTAGGTTCACATGAAAATGTCTACCATATTACATTTTTATTTTATTATAATTTTGTGTTTTAGTGTGTTTTTTCAGTATCGTAGAGCACATCCATACTGTTCAGCAAATTGTACAAAACACCGAGGAGTACAATCAGCCGTTGTGTGTGGCATTTGTGGATTACAAGAAAGCCTTCGACTCCATCAAAATATACTAGTGCTGGCTTCTCTGCAATGATGTCGAATTGACTGGCGCTATATCTAAGTGTTGAGATGTTTGTATGATGCTGCCGCGATGACTGTCCAGTTGACAGTTCCAGGATCAAAAACCAGCCCCATCTAGCTGTTCCTAAGGGCGTGAGACAGGGGGATGTAATATCCCTGAATTGTTTGTCAATGCGTTGGAGGACTTCTTCAAGACGCTGGACTGGACTGTACGGCGAGTACAACTCTCATCTTTGATTTGCCGATGACATCGTTATAATGGTAGAGACGCTGGAACAGCTAGACCAAAAGAAATGGACTGCCTCTCGGCGGGTTGGCCTCGGCATGAATTTGGACAAGACAAAAGTCATGTACAATTCGCCTGACGACTGACGGTGATGACTGACGGTGCCGAAACGAGGACCGTAAATTCGAGGTCCATAAATTCAAGGTCGCTCATCATCGCGCTATGGAGCGAGCTATGCTCGAAATCTCTTTGAAGGATACCATCAGGAATGAAATTATCTAGAAAAGAACCGGAGCAACCGATATAGCTTGCAGAGTAAGCAAACTGAAGTGGCAGTGGGCTGGCCATTTTTTTCAAAGGACCGATCGTCGGTGGAGCAGACGAGACCTGGAGTGGAGACCGCTTATCGGCAAGTGTAGCGTGTGGACGCCCCCAGTTAGATGGACGGACGACCTAAAGAAGGTGTCTGGAACAGACTGGGTGCGGGATGCGGAGGACAGGGTGTTTTGGAGCAGCCTGGGAGAGGCCTATGTTCAATGTGGATTGCAATAGTCTGAGTTGATTGATTGTGTTTTTCCTAAAGGCATGGACCAGCTACTTTAAAAAAAATTGCTGTTCCATACTGTTTGACCACGTAGGTATTGCACTCTTCTATGAAACATTTTGGTTAGTGGCGAAAAGTTTCGACGCTAGGAGACTAGGAGAGGCCTATGTTTAATGTGGACTCCAATAGGCTGAGTTGATTGATCTTGTTTTGTCTAAAGGCATGGAAGAGCTACTTTAAAAAAAAATGCTGTTCCATATTATTTTCCATACCACGTAGGGTTCCATTTTGACCACGTAGGTATTGCACTTTTCTATGAAACAGCTGATTTCTTTTTGGTTAGTGGCGAAAAGATTCTACGCTAGCAGAATCTATGCTAAGCGTAGAATCATGTGCTGAATTTATAATTACAGTTTGCGCATCGATATCCTTGCCAGCCTGTAGATTATATTAAAACAAGAAATTTCAAGCGAATGAAGTCGCGGGCAGAAGCTAGTCTGAAGCTAGTCTGTATAAAGACAGCTTCGACAATCCCTCGCGGCGCAAGCACCGATGTAATTACCTGAACATATCCAACGTTACATACCTACATCTTACATTGTCTGCGACTCCATCAACAAAGTAGGTTACTGCCAAAATCACTGTGACGTTTCACCTTTTTAAATAGCCTTCATTTCGTCGGCAC
This sequence comes from Luperina testacea, assembly GCA_927399505.1. Classification (NCBI taxonomy): domain Eukaryota; kingdom Metazoa; phylum Arthropoda; class Insecta; order Lepidoptera; family Noctuidae; genus Luperina; species Luperina testacea. Next base: position 7,507,491 of record OV656774.1, read on the forward strand.
GTCAAAGGAGGCGAGGGCACGGGGAGGCAGCCTCGTGCCTCGAGTGGCCCTATTAGGTCCAGCCTCTTGCCTTTGACGAGGCACCGAGGCTTGACGTGTCTTTGAGATAAGAATTGGGTCGACTTTTCTTAGGCAGATCAAAGAATAAGGTAAATATGTTGTAAAAGAATTATGTATTTGTTGGAGTACCTAATCATGGTTATGTGAGTGGAGTCGTTTATGTTATTTACTTGATGTTTGTTGTGAATTAGCCTCGCTGTGTCTACCTACCTACCTACTTATACTCCATTTAGGAATTACTTACAACAACAACAACAAAATATTAACAAAACACATAAACAAAAGTGGCACACGCCAGATAAGAATCATCTTTTAAATCACTGAACATAATCACACTATATAATATTATAAAGGCGAAAGTTTGTGAGTGTTTTTGTATGTTTGTTACTTCTTCACGCACAAACGGCTGAACTGATTTGAATAAAATTTGGCACCCAGATAGTTTATAACCAGGATTAACACATAGGATACTTTTTATCCTGGTAATCCCACGGGACCAAGACTTATGCGGGTGAAATCGCGGGGCGTAGCTAGTTACTATAATTATGTTCTATCTTTTGAACCATTGTAAGTAGAACACATAAAATACCATAACGCCTGTAAGCGGCGTTGGCTGTGCCTAGGCACAGGTGTATATAATAGTAGGTACACCAACATTTCACCAGTACACGTTTAGAGTTTCTGTATTTTTTGTTTTCAAGAAGGGTTTCGCAGTTTGGCCATGTCTGTGGAAGGACCGATGGACGGTGGAACGGACAAGCCCTGGAGTGGAGACCGCGTAACGGCAAGCGAAGTATGGGACGCCCCCAGCTAGATGCACGGACGACCTAAAGAAAGTGACTTGGGTGGACTGGATGCGGAAGACGGAAGGCGGAGGACGGGGTGTTGTGGCGCAGTCTGGGAGAGGCCTATCTCCAGCAGTGGACTCACCGTTGATGACCGTTATTGCTTATAGAATTGTGCTGTCAACTTGTGTAAAATTTATGCTGGAAGGAGCACAAGTATAACCTTCCAATTATCCAATCCTTTACCTGTACCATATTTTCCGACTGATTATAAAATGTTTTGATTCTCTTTTCCGAGTGTGTTTTGCCTGTACCTACTCGTGGTCCTTGATTACATCTACATATTAAATTGACACGTGCTTCGTGTCAGCTTAGATAAGAGCATGAAACCCGATTAAAGGCTCCTTCAAACAGGCGCGACACGCGATAAACTCGCGCGCGACACAAAGGCACCGCAAGTCGCGCAACGAGCGGTGCCTTTGTGTATTCCTTATGATTGTAGGTAGCAAATATAGGTGTCCTAAGTGGTGAAGTGTCTTTGGATTCCGCCTGTCTTTAGATACACTTTGAAAATGTGCCTGTAATTTCAGCTGCATCCATGATCTTTATATCGGAACACACCAACGCCACGTGGTGAAAAATAGGTATGCATGATGTTGGATATGTTGGAACTTTACTAAGGATATGGATTGAATGGAGATTAAAAGAAATAGGGTGGGCACAGGGAGTATAGGAAGACATTGCAAGACAGGTCGGAAAGAGCTTTATGAAAATTCTTTAATGAATAAAATGTAGGTATTCTATTCTTATAAAATCGAATACTCCCTACCTGGGTGCACACTTGAAAATTCTCGTAAAAATTGTAGATATTCTTATAATTATTGCCCCAAAACTTACAACGTTACTGTTTGCAAACCTTCGAGTACAACCTACTTTTCTACACGCCAATGCTGTTAGAAGTGACTTATTAATTTCTCAAAGCGCATATATGTAGCTAACGTCACAATAGCTAATTAAATGTTAACAAACATCGGCTCTGATGGTCTTGGATGACCTGGATACGAACGGAGTCTGGCGGGCGCGGCGGCAGGGGGGTGCAAATCGATGTGTTGCCATGGCAACCGCGACGTCTGCCGAGGAGCCTGCGCTCTACTGTCCCTTTCTGTCTCGCCTTGATATCATATCACATGCTGTGCGTAAGAAAACGACCTAAGTACTTTTATACTGCGACGGGTTTTTATCTCTAGACAATTAAAGTTAAGGTTGAAAATTGCGTGTGCTAAAAAGTTTGAGGTGACTTTATGATTTTAAAAGCACATCTTCGTACGATATAATATAAGGAAGAAACCGTCTTGAGTCGATAAAGTCAAACATACAGGTCGTGTTCCGGGAAATGCAATCTTCTCAGTTCGCTATTAGGTGGCGTCTCGAGCCCTCCAGCTACCGTCGTGTTTTAGCTACCTATGTCTGCGGTGACACTCAGTGGGTGGCTTAACAAGATATTTGGGGTTTGTTCCGAGTCTGTTAACATCTGGCCCCCTTAATTTATGGGAAGGGTAAATTCCTCTCAAGGTGTAGTAATTAATAATTTATTTTTGTTCTCGAGGGCAGAATGCGGGATTGGATTTGTTATTCGTTGTCAAATCTTGAAGCCTTACAGAATTTGTTTGATGCTATTATTTTGTATGAGAATGGGAAAGATTTAATAGAATGTTTTGTTGAGTTACACGTGTAGTGTTTGTTTTTATTGATATATAAGAATTCACAAGAGTTATGGAGGAAAATTGTATTTTGAGTCGTTTGAATTCAATCGATTTGATGTAAACTCTTCAGAAGGGATTTCACTAGGCACGTTTATGGTTTCGCAGAAGATTGCGCAAGTTGAGGAAAGTAATTTTGAAAGTAAAAGCAAGAAATAACAATTATTTTGAACTTCAAACTTATTTGCTTTGTGAATCTTACAGGAAACATATCCCTGATCCACGTCACTTCAAGCAGGTAGCCATCAAGAAAAGGTGATTTCATAATGACGATCAGAGGATAAATTCCCGTAAGAATGTTCACAGTTCAGACTGTCTTAGTCTCAATCTGTCAAAAATACCTCTAATTTCCTTACATTTTTGATAAGTTTTTGACATTGACTGTGGCGATTGTGGCGAAATTTTGTACGTTTTTAATTACGGAAATTAGCTTTCTGATAAAATGAAAATATCTCTCCATATAGCTAAGTTTTAGTCTTCAACTTTATTATAACGAGAGCCCAAGACTAAAACCATGTCGCATCATTTTACGGCCAAAACCGTATAAAATCGTTCGTTTAGGTGATTCTGAACCCGTTTCGGTGGGCAGTACCAGTCAGAAGCGTTGCAGTTTTACGGGGGCTCATTTTTGCTATGTCAAAAAAAGAAATAGGCAGACGGTTTTAATACAATAAGTATGTCTGATATAAAAAATGTGCATATAGCAAACTTTTTCGTAAAAAATGTGTTAAAATGTTGAAACGTCATTTTAACACATTTTTTATGAAACAGACCGGTTTTTTTACATATTTAAAAATGCGACCAGGTTAGACGTGACGCGGAAAATTGCTGAAACAAAAATTTTTGGATTCAAAATAACCAAATCTATCGATTTTATATGGTTTTGGTCGTAAAACGATGAAGCAAACGGTAAAGCAATTTTGGTCACGGCCGACTCTCGCGCGTACCACAACGGAGGACCTTGCTGACTGGTCATTTTCCCTTTCCACGTGAGTTTTGTGGATTGATAATTAGTTCCTACTTATGAGTTCCTACGAGTGTATGATAACTGTGTGTAGCTATACCTATTTTAAATTAGTTACAGTCACGAGCAAAAACACCTTACAGTTACGCGAAATTCATAAGCATTTTTCTCGTGGAATTTCATTATCAAATTTTATTGCAACTTTGAGAAAATACCTATAATGGCATATGGCCGAATTCCGGCCATGGCAGCGCATCTCAGTGGAGACTAGCCATCTACGAAGGAGACATGGGCGTTCCCAGCTTCTGGCGTAGCAGGGGGCAAGTCAGATTTTTTAGTTCGGAGGGTCCGCGGCTGTTTTGTCATACAGACTACACAAACACACCTACATGAATCATTAGGTGTAATTAGTGTAGTGTGTAGGGCAAACAGCCGCAAATGATCCTGCTTTATAGGTAGTTAGTTTAGAAGGCATTGCTGACTCGCTCGCAAGTCCTTATCTAAGATTACCGAATACAGCCGAGCGTTCGAACGCTCGGCTAGATTCGGTAATGTACGTCCGCCATAGTCGCGCGCGGTTTTTTGGCAATTGCATCGTGCATTTTGTCAGTGTCTACTGCGCGGTTTATTTAAAAGTTAGAGCATAAGGACCCGTTTACACTTTAATTAGTAATTAGGCGAGTTTATACATGTTCTGCGAGATTTCCAGGGGGAGGCAGCTGCCCTCCCCTGCCCCCCCCTGGGTACGCCCATGGCAGGAGATATTAGGTATATAGCTCAGGTGTGTGCGTAGATACCAAGCAAGCATGCTCACTCTTCCCTCACTCTCATAGTCTAATGGGACGCAATTCGGAACGCCCGGAGAGACATCAGTCGCAAGATCAACGGTTTAACAAAAAAGAAAACTGTTCTTGGGGTTTACCATTAGGAATTTCGCAGTAACAGCCTGGAGTCTGAAAGTTAACAGTGTGATACCCTCGTGCCTTCGGTAATACTATGTGCGTAACACCATAAAACAAATATCTATCAACTTTCGGAGAAATTTCAATTTTAAATCTTGCGTAAGTGTAAGATATTTTTTTATACCCGTAACTGTACACTAGTTTACCCTATCCAGAAAAAAAAATCTCAAAGTGAAAAGAAAAAGCAAATTCACTGTACAGCTGACACAATTCCTTGTTGCTATTGTTACGTTTATCAAACAGATCCTAAACCGTTTTTCTTTTGAATATGCATGGGCAAACATGGCGCCCGCTGGCGTTGGTTGGCGTAAACATTAATAAACATTAATCATTCATAAAAAAGACAAAGCGACTTCTGAGTTACGTATCTAACATCGACCTTACGGTATCATTAAAAGGTACGTGGCCGAAGCTCCTAATGACCGGTTAGGGCTGTGCATTGTCACTTGTTTTACACACTCGTACCTAAGTGTTTCTTAATGAAACAAGTTTATAGTTCGAGCAAGCCGTGTACTGGATGGGGTTTTCATTCGGAAAAAAATAATATCTTCCGTGCAAAGTTTCATCATCCATTTACCCCTTTACCCCTTGGTTTGGACTGTGCTTTGTCCGTCAGTGAGTGAATGAATGAATGAGTCTAAGATTTTTATTAAATTGATAGCCAAGTACCTACAGCTACAGTTTTTAGTAAGTATTAAACTTACCGAGGGCCCCAAGTAACAAACTAAATTAAAAAAGTTATGGGGCTCCTGGCAATAATTTCTGATACCTAGTTGTTTCTTTTAAGTTTCTCTATTGTTTAATTGAACGCACCCTTCGTAGGAAAATAGCCGTTTTTTTTTTCTTTTTCTGGAAATTGTGAGAAGTTGGTACGAGTATGTTTTGGTCGGCATTTTAATGTGCGGTAAATAGTTAGATTACCTCAAGGTGGTCCAACGACCTTGTGAAGGCCGCAGGAACTCGTTGGATGCGAGAAGCACAGAACCGCTCGAAGTGGATGTGCTTGGGGGAGGCCTATGTCCAGCAATGGACGTCTTTCGGCTGAAATGATGATGATGAAATAGTGAGATTTAAAGTATTAGGTACCATAATAGTAGTTTAAATTATCTATTCCTATTTGCCTGCTAACTATGCAGCAGAATATCATGACGGCGATATTTTTTTTTTGTAATTTTTTTTTCAAGGCTTTTTACTTTTTATAATATTTACTGTCACAACTCTTTTGTATTTGGTCCTATCCTTGACTTAAAGCGGACAGCCCTGGCGGCCAGTCGTGTGACACGGAACACGCTAATATTTATGTAAATTGCAGAGAATATGATTAGTCCGCGTCGCCTCCCCCGCTGATAATCATATTTACGGCTTCAACCCCCCTTTCCCCCTATCTCCCCACTCCTTCCCTACGGGAGGGGGGGTTGCCGGCGTCCTCGATGTTCTTCAGACTCGTGCCTATCAGCCCGGAGTTATGGGTTGTGTGCAGGTGGAATTATAGATGTCTGGAAAGATATCTTGTTGGCACGCAGTCTTAATAGAAATGTTTGGAGGTTTTCATTTTTTTTGGGGACGGTTTATTAGATCCTTATTCCTTACCTTCAAGACTTTTAACTTTACATTTTTCTTTGTTATACCCTACTTAGCAAAAAGATTTGAGGCTCTAAGGTTTTGTGTCATCTGTAGCACCAATAGCAGTCTTGGGTCTCCTTCAAGCCAAAATGAATTCAAGATTGAGGGTAGCAGTTCCGTCATCAGCTGTTGATTTACTGCAATTGCGGACCAATGTTGATCGGTGGCTAGAAAAGAAAGAAGAAATCTCGTCGGAATCACATGTGAAATTATGGTAATTTTTGTTTTTCTGCAATACACAAACGGGATTATAGCAGATAAACAATTTTACATTTTGATCAGCAAATTCTTATACAGTTCCGAACATGCAATTTTACCTCAAACAAGTAAAGGATTATACCGCGTGTCGCGCCTGTTTGTAGGAAAAACAGGCGCGACACGCGGTATAATCGCGCGCGACACAAAGGCACCGCTCATTGCGCGACTTGCGGTGCCTTTATGTCGCGTGTCGTGGCACGCCTGTTTGAAGGAGCCTTAAAGGAGATTGTAATCTTCAATTATCAATTTTTTTGAATAAACAGTCCATCAGTTACAGATTAAAAAGATATTATTCAATCAAGTTTTAATTGTTGAATTCTACAATATTAAACACCTCTTCCTGTTTGTTAGAAACATTTTATTCATCTCTTAAATAAATTGCAAACTATAGTTTTGTATAATTTAGAAGCATTTTTTAATTTTGTAAATGTAAGAACCTTTTATTATGATTTTTTGATGTTAACTTGAAAGAGTATGGCAGTTGAGAATGTCTCATGCTCACTTAAATGTCTCACTGATGGTGGCGCGTGTGTTGGATCATTCGGTTGCCTACAAAATGGTTGAGCTGGATGGTGCTGATCCACGCGTCATCGTGAACGGGCACCGTCGGTTGAGACTGGTCATCTGTTAACTGCCAAGGCTTATTTTTAATCTTATATTTTGTTTAGTTTCTTCATTTGTGTTTTGTTTACATTGTTCTCACCTAAAGAAGCAACAAGAATAATGTACCCAGGATTTTGTATCTTGATTTAAAAGAGTGTTCATGGAGTTTCTTGCCCGTTCTTCTCAATAGAGATCTACGTTTTGGAATGGGCAACTAGCTTCAACTTTCTGACTAACTGACAGACTATTTAATTTTGATAATTCAAAAGTGCCTGTACATGGTTTAATTGAAATAAATGCTTTGAGTTTGAGTTTAAAAATAAAAATGTCGATCGTGAGATAAGCGAGGACGTTGAAGGCGATTTTTTGAGTAGATAGAATGTCTTGCACCAATCCCTATTGGGCCACGACGCATGTCATTCGCACAGGGAGAAGTTTAGGCCTGAAGCCAGTATAGTATAGTATAGTATAGTATAGTATAGTATAGTATAGTATAGTATAGTATAGTATAGTATAGTATAGTATAGTATAGTATAGTATAGTATAGTATAGTATAGTATAGTATAGTATAGTATAGTATAGTATAGTATAGTATAGTATAGTATAGTATAGTATAGTATAGTATAGTATAGTATAGTATAGTATAGTATAGTATAGTATAGTATAGTATAGTATAGTATAGTATAGTAATAAGAATACGCTTTCAAGCGATAATGGTCAAAATATTATCTTGAATACTGCCTCTTTGAGTAAGCAGGTAAACACCGACACCCACAAGAAGGGAACCATTCCATATTATTTTAAAAAAATTACACCGTGTTTATCTATGCAATCCGACAAAAAGTTACCATTGCCAACACAGAAATGTTTTCGTCCCTAATTCGGATTTTAATTTTAGAATATTTCATCAGAATATTGCAGGCGCTATAAACAAATCGGAGGAATTAACATTTGCAATCCACGAGCTATCGCAACAAGGGCCGAAAATTAACGTAGTGTGTCTGACTGAAACTTTTATTAAAAAAGGTACAGATATGCTTTTAAAAGTTCCGGGGTACCAATTAGTTGCATCATACTCACGTGACAATAAACGAGGAGGGGTATGCATACTGCTTAATAATAATATGATATATAAAAAATTGAGTAATATTAACGACTTGATATGTAATTTTAATTTTGAATGTTGTGGCGTAGAAATAAATAATATTATTATTGTTTGTCTATATAGAACTCCAAATAGTAATCCTCAAATATTTCTTGGAAATCTAGAACAGTTGCTAATAAGATTGACGAGAAAGCATAAAAAAATTATTTTATGCGGGGATTGGAACTTGGACATTTTAAAGCCAAACAAAAGCTGTGAAAGTCTGAAAAGCATTTTGAAAAATTTTAATATCGAATTGCATATTAAAACACCCACCAGACAGATGTCGTGCTTGGATCAGATAGCAAGCAACGTCAAGCAAGCTAAACCGGAGGTGCATCATCTTGCCTTGTCCGATCATGAAACGGGTCAGACGCTTTCGATTAAGACTATTAAAACGTACGAAATATGCACTTGGTATGAGAAAATTAGAGATTTTAGTCAGGAAAACATGGAAAAGTTCTATAGTTGCATATCATCTCTCACTTTTTCAAGCGTACTCGAAAAAAATGGTTTTCAGGAAGCGTTTGAGGAATTTCACGGTCTTATTAAATTATTTTTTGACTTGTGCTTCCCAATATATTCTAAAAAGATGTCATCTCATAAGGAAAACCACAAATGGTTGACAAAAGGCATAAGAAAATCGTGCGTAAAGAAAAGGCTTCTTTATCTTAGTCAACAACACAATAAAACTAGGAGGAAAAAACTAAACAAAAAATATAAATCATATAGTGACATTCTCAAAAAGTGTATATATAAATCTAGACAGCTACAAAGTAAAAAGTATATTGCCAATAATAAAAATAAGTGTAAAGCCACATGGGCGGTGATTAATGAAAATATTGATGATTTAAACGCTAAAACGCAAATTGACGTAATAACTAAAGATAACCGGACAATTATAGACCCTAAAGAAATAAGTGACATATTTAATCAATTCTACATACAATCGACTAATAAGTCTAATTTTAAATACAATGTTGACGAGATAAACAAGACTATCGATGGTAATAATGAACACACAATATTTCTTAAACCTACTGATGCTACGGAGGTATTTAGAATAATACAAAATCTCAAAAATACAAGTGCAGTAGGACTGGATGACATAACAACAAAGGCAATTAAATTGTGCGCTTCATGTATTTGTCAACCGTTAAGTTATTTAATAAACTTTTCTTTTGAAGAAGGTGCATTCCCAGAGATTTTAAAAAAATCAGTAGTAAAGCCACTTTTTAAAAAAGGTAATGCATCTGACATGAAGAACTACAGACCAGTGACTTTGATACCAATCATGTCAAAAATCTTGGAGAAAGTCATGCTGAGAAGGCTCCAAGAATTTGCGATTAGTCAGCGTATACTTAAAGACGAGCAATTTGGTTTTAGAAAAAACAGTACCACGTCTTTGGCTTGTTTCAATTTAATGAAGAATGTCACCCAGGCGATAAATGACGGCTTACCAGTAGCGGCAATCCTCTTGGATATGAGCAAGGCGTTCGATTTTGTAGATCACGAATTGCTTTTACACAAGTTGGAGAAATATGGAATAAGAGGAAAAGCGAACGACTGGTTAAGATACTATTTAAAAAACCGACAACAATGTGTGGAAATCTCCAGAATCCATAGTGGCGAAAAAGTGTCTTATAGAAGCGACTATCAGAAAAATAATTTTGGAGTGCCGCAGGGCAGTGTATTGGGGCCTTTTTTATTCCTTCTATATATCAATGACCTCCCAAATGTCACTCGCCACACATTGATCTTATTTGCTGATGACACGACCCTCGTCGTGAAGTGTGAAAGAGTTGACACCTATGAGTATGAGATTAATGAAGCCATCAAAAATATAATACACTGGTTAAACTCCAATAACTTACAAATTAATATGGAGAAAACGAAAATGATTCAATTTCAAACACACAGGAGAAACCCATTAAAGCTGGCTATTGAATATAATGACACTACTATTGAACAAGTAGTAAGTGCTGCATTCCTGGGCATACAATTGGATCAAAATTGCGATTGGAAAAAGCATGTCGACTATGTTTGTGACAAACTGGACAGATTTATCTATGCACTAAGAAGATTAAGAGCCACGGTCTCAACTGAAGCGGCTCTTTGTGCATATCACGGATACGTTTCCTCCGTACTCTCATACGGTCTCTTGTTGTGGGGTAATTCGGTGGATGTCAATAAAGCGTTTATGATACAAAAAAAATGTGTGCGTGCAATCTGTAGAGCTGGATATATGGATAGTTGTAAACCACTGTTTAAAAAATACAACATTTTACCGTTAGCATGCATGTATATTAAAGAATTGTGCTTATTAGTACGACAACATGCTGAAAATTTTACTAAGCATAGGGATGTAACCAAAAGGAATGCTGCCTCTAGAGATAAACATAGGCTCTGCTTGCCACAATGCAAGCTCGATTTACATAAACGAAATTCATTTATAATGGCTATTAAGGTATACAATAAATTACCAAACGCCTTTAAAGAACTACCTTTGCCTATGTTTAAGAAAAAGCTGATTCAGTGGCTTAAAGAAAAATGTTTTTATACTGTTACTGAATTTATGTCACATGTCGAAAATAAAAGTAATGTCAATAAATTTGGTTTTTAGATATTTTAATTTTTTGATATGATTTAATTTACGATTGAGATATTTTTAATTTGACATTTACTTACTATTATTATTTTTATTTTGACATTATAACAATATTCTTGGACATTGACATTTCAATTAATACATAAAATCTGACATTCATATCTGATCTATCATATCAATACTGGTGACTGATGTAATGTTATGATGACTTTTTAAAGTATGTAATGCATTGTGAAATTTAATATTTGCAATTAATTTATTTAATTAGACATTTTGTAACTTATAGAATAATAATGAACGAATATTATGACATTTTTAATAATTTAATGTATTATGAAATTAAATATTTGCACACCACATGTAATGGTAGAATGTAATTGGGCCACATTTATATTAACATCATACTATTTTGTACACCTACATTTTGGCAAATAAAGTATTATTATTATTATTATTTTTATTTTTCATATCTCGGGACCATGGGGTCCCGGTCCTTTGGAAGGCATACGAGGGACCGAAGCCAACTCGCAGAGGCCCCTTTGTAAATTTTAATGAAATGCGGCACCAACCGACGATTATCCCTGTATGCACTATGCAAATGCACCCAAGGATAACCCCCGGTTGGTGTAAGGCTATTACAGGATATGGAAAAATAAAAAGTTAGACTATGGGTTTGGGTGGCTAAAGTGGACTGGTTACCAAGAACTATGGAAGATCTATGACCCCTGCCTGATCAATGTTTTATATATACACGGATAAAATGGCAGGGGGTGACTTGCACACTCAATAATGAGCCCCCGGAAACGGTCGCTAGCACATAGTGACGTAGCAACAAGGGGGCAACATGTCCTGAGGTGCTTATGAGGAGTGGAGAGGTATTCCACGGCTATCAGGACAATCCCGGAAGTACGGTCAAGATCCCTACCAGCATCTTACTGGAACACTTCCTTCATCCGAGCACGTTTGCTCTTGCGAATCTCCACTCAAGCCGGCCAATAAAGGCAAGAATGAGGTGGGAGCTCTGTTCCTCGTCATTGTTCACTCCAGCCGGCCAATAAAGGCAAGCCAGAGGTGAGGAACAAGACTTCTCCCAGGAGATAGGGTCCGTGGGGTCGCTACTGCCCAACAGCTCGCCACATGCTGCCCTGCGGGTTTCTGTATCTCTCTTGGTCTGGCTCCTCACCTTAGACCTGTTCCGGCAAAGTAAACTCTTCCGGCACAGGCCTAGAGTTCGGAGCACGCTAGCCCCACCACGACGTCAACGTAGAGATACGGCGATTATTATTATTATTATAGTTTAGTATTGGGGTATTTAAAAAAATGAGTCCTTGTTACTTGATTAAATAAATTTATTATTATTATTATTTTAAATGCTGATAATAATATCATGTCCGGGCCCCGGTTGGTCCTGGCTGTCATTGGTTTATTGACAGTCGTTACAGAAAGTCAGAAGTCCGATAATCTGATAACCAGCCTTATCAAAGCTCAGGAACTGGGTTGTGGAGGTCAGAAAGGCAGTCGCTCTCTGCAACATTATGGTATTCGGCTGCATCCAGTTACGTCTGGAAGCCGACCCCAATACAGTGGGAAAAAAAATTCAAATAACATCAGATCCTTCGATATTTGTTGAAATAACACAAAAGGTTAGTTAAGTTCCGGAGATTGGCTCTTAAGCAAAGCTCCACCTCCCATCCTATCCTCTGTGTCTCAAAACATGCAGTCAAAGGGACCTCTGCACTGCCTCCGACGACCTCGTAGAAGTTGCGAAGTTTTAGGCCAACAAGATCTGGAATAAAGTCGTGCCAGCGACACGAAGAAGAAATTGACTGCATTCCAGAGTTCCAGTGGCGTGCATTGCATAAAGGCACATAAGCAGTGCCTACCTCGATAAATCACCATAAGCCTGTCAATTACATTTTAATGTGCGTGCCCCACAATTAAGAAACTCACAAAATTATCATGCCTAACAAAAAACTAAAATTTCATACAAACACGCGCGGCATTAGGCAGTCGCCAGACGGCCTACTCGGCTCCCGTACTATTCGCACATTGTCATTTGTCTTTCGACGAAATTAAAAATACATACGTCTCACGCGTAATACCATGACGACCATCGACCTTCGCAATTTATCTATTTATTTTATATTTTTTAATATTCTTCATCATCATCATCATCATCATCAGCCTATAATGTTCCCACTGCTGGGACACAGGCCTCCTCTCAGTGAGAGGGAGTGGGCCGTAATCCACCACGCGGGCCCAGTGCGGGTTGGTAGATGTCACATGTCTTCGAATTTTTGGTTCTAGGACATGTCGGTTTCCTCACGATGTGATAATAAGAATATTATTTGGATCATAATATTCTTATTATGATCCAAAATGAATTAGGTATATTGCGAGTGTTTTTAGGGTTCGATACACAAAGGGTGTCAACGGGTCCCTATTACTAAGCCTCCGCTGTCCGTCCATATGTCCGTCAGCGGGCTGTATCTCATGAACTGTAGTAGGTAGACAGTTTCACAGTGCCGCTATAACAACAAATAATAAAATAAAGTTAAAAATTAAAGGGGGTCTCCATACTAGAAACGTGTTTTTTCCCTTGTGGTACGGAACCCTTCGTATGCGAGTCCGTCTAGCACTTGGTCGGTTTTTATAATATGTATACTCGTAGATTGTACAAAAACAATATAGTTGGGAAAAGACTAGGCAGACGATGATGATAAGATTTTACAAAAACACACCCCCAGTTCAAGTAACACAAAAAGTATTTACTTATCAGCATCGAAGAAAAGACAAAGAAGTCAGTCATTTTTGTAGACAGTAATTTATTTATTGGTACAATGTGAAATATACCTCATACTGGAATCAATCTTCTACCCATTGAATATATTAAATACGAAGGCTCTATCACAGCGCTTATGTGGTGTACACAACTTTCTTAGGTACTAAATAATACCTAGGTACATAGAAGTTAACCCGTGTACGATTGCTGGTGTAAGCCTTACTCGTATGTCTCCGACACTCGGGGGATGGGGTGGGGGGTGGTGGATAGGATGAGGTTATCCCCCAACCCCACTGTCCGACGATAGTTTAGCCCAACATTACAGCTTGAGTCTAACGCTTGCTAGGACGTCAATATGTTGGCGGGTTTGTAAAGTTTATGTTTTGAATCGGATGGAAGAAGAATAGGGTTTAGTCCCATCTCTTCCCCTATGCGTTTTACATACCTAAAATTCCTTTTTGTACGTAAAACGCACAAGGGAAGAGATGGGAATTTTGTAGGTAAAACGCACAGGGAAAGAGATGGGAATTGTGTAGGTAAAACGCACAGGGGAAAAGATGGGAATTTTGTAGGTAAAACGCACAGGGGAAGAGATGGGAATTTTGTAAGTAAAACGCACAGGGGAAGAGATGGGAATTTTATAGGTAAAACGCACAGGGGAAGAGATGGGAATTTTGTAAGTAAAACGCACAGGGGAAGAGATGGGAATTTTGTAGGTAAAACGCACAAGGGAAAAGATGGGAATGTTGTAGGTAAAACGCACAGGGCAAGAGATGGGAATTTTGTAAGTAAAACGCACAGGGGAAGAGATGAGACTAAATCAATATTAGACGTCTTAATTATCTTAATATGTTCAGCAGAGCAATGTTAACACATTGAAGGACACTGAACGAGACACAATAGAAGTTTTATTGTTATTAAGTCGTGGAGTGCTAAGTGTCCAGCAAAGTGTTAAAAGTCGTATTCACATATGATTATGTAGTTCATCATCATCATCATCAGCCTATAATGTTCCCACTGCTGGGACACAGGCCTCCTCTCAGTGAGAGGGAGTGGGCCGTAATCCACCACGCGGGCCCAGTGCGGGTTGGTAGTTGTCACATGTCTTCGAATTTTTGGTTCTAGGACATGCCGGTTTCCTCACGATGTTTTCCTTCACCGTTTTGTGAGCAGTGGTGATGAAATAATTTACACAAAGTAAAGCGCCTGTCTGGGTTCCAACCTACGACCTACAACTCGTAAGTCGCGGCCGTTACCACTTGGCCACCACTGCTGCATTATGTAGTTAATGTAAATAAAATATTGTAAAATCTATTTTAGGTTTTAGGTTTTGAGGTACGGAAGTACCTCAAAGGAAAAAAAAAACGGATCCCTTAGGATCACTTCATTGTGCCTCCGTCCGTCTGTCTGTCAGTCTGTCAAGATCCCTTTTCTAAAGAACGCGTGTGAACCCTATGAAGTTGAAATTAATATCAAATACGTAGGTCTACGATCTTAAATAAGACAAAGAAAATTTCTTTGTTAACGTGAAGTGTAACCTTCAAGTAATGCAATAGGGCGGAGGCGATTTTTATTTAACTTTATGCACTTTAGACTTTCTTCCCAGCAACCAGTACAAATTCCTAAAAGTGATATTAGCTTGGTCTCTTTTGGCTTTGATGTGGGTTTTCCAAGTTAGTCGCCTGTCCAAGTGCACACCCAGGTACTTGACAACGTCTTTGTGTGGCAAGTCATTGCTTCCCAACTTGACCGCAGGGCAATCACCTTTTCTAAGTGTGAATGTCACTTGTGTTGATTTTGATACGCTTGCAGTAATTCTCCACTCCTCAAGCCAGCCATCTATTAAGTCTAGTGCCTCTTGCAGTTTCCTCGAAGCTTCTATTGGATCTTTGTTGCTGGTTATAATGGCTGAGTCATCGGCAAAAGTAGCAGTTGTAACATTTGGAATTTGTGGTATATCTACTGTAAAAATAGTGTAGAGAACGGGACCCAGAACAGAGCCTTGTGGAACCCCTGCTCTTATTTCATGGAGCTCAGAGTAGCTATCCTCTTCTCTTACTTGGAACATGCGATCTGTTAGATAGGACTCGAGAAGTCTATAGTAACAAAGCCGTGATAGAGCCAATATGGACCTATGGGATGCAGCTATGGGGTAGTGCCTCAGATTCAAACATCAACATAGTGCAACGACTACAAAATTCAATTCTGAAGTCAATTTCCAATGCCCCATGGTTCATCACCAATGCAGAAATCCACGAGCTATTAAAAGTAAACACAGTAAAGCAGAATATACTGATGGTAGAAAATGCATACAAGGATAGACTCATAAACCATCCAAATCAGTTGGCCGTAGACCTTCTTCATGAAAATATCACCAAGCGCCTCAAAAGGCACCACATCCTCGAGCTGAATAAGTAATTAAGCACCATATGTGCGGGGCTCACTGGAGCTCTGCATAGCCACGCCATTAACAAACAACACATTTGTTTATAGCCGAAAGGCTGATTGCAGATACTAGTACAAAAAAAAAAAAAAAAAAAAAAAAAAACTTTATGCACAAGTAAAAACTGTACAAAGGTGGACTTTAATCCCTTGGGCATTTTCTACCAGTCTACCTTAGGGTGATGCAGAGACAATACATAGTAGGTGGAATAACAGAAAACAAATTAGAAAATATTTATAACTAAAATATAAGAAATACACATATACATACAAACAACAACATATACAACAAGAAAAAAAGAAAAGTTATGAGAGATAAACAAGAAAATCTACAACAACTTAATTCTGAGACGAATCTGCCAACTTCTTGTGCATGTGTTCTCGAGCTTTCACTTTAAATGTGAACCGACTGGTTACCGTCCTGATATTATGAGGGAGCGCATTTTTCAAGTCTGGTCTTTCTTTTCAAGTTTTTTTAGTTTCTTTTTGAAAGCTATGTTAGACTTCGGGCCATACTTGCCTTCCTAAAAGTTTCATAAATGGCAATTCTTAAAGAGAGAGAGAGAGGCCTTCGTAAAACGTCATCAATGTGTTGGCGACGTATAATATAACAACTTCCCGTTTCAAAATCTCGAACGTTCATTGAGGCTTTTTCGGAAAGCTGTGTTCAGCAGATGTGATTTCTTCTCTTCAGCCGTTACGTCCCTTCAGATGTAATAAGCTGAAGGTTGTTTTCTGAAATTATTTCGTAACAAAATATTGAGCAGAAGTAGCCGATTGAAAAGAAAATTTTACGAAGCCTTAAAAACCCCTCCCCTTTCCGACTAAAGTTAGTTAAATTTAATCAGAACATTACATAATGCTCCACCTTGTGTTTCATAACTTAGTTATGAAACTTTTGACTCTTCCCAAAGCTCTCATTTGTGTACTTACAACCTACCTGTACAAAACTTTACGTTTTGGTACTTGGGAGGCAAGTCAGGCAATATTAGGGAATACGTAATTGATTGTCGATTGGTTTAATAGTTTCAGTTAGAATGTGTAGATAGTTAATATTAATATGCTGTTTCAGGCCAGCTGAACCTTGAGCATGAAGCTTGTCGTCATAAAGGCGTGTAGGCGTCGTCGGGCCCGTGGGTGTAGTCGCGTAAGGCTCGCGCCGTGCCGAGTGACAGTTGGTGGTTAGCCGCGGCTCGGGCCGAGACAGCGCGGCCGGTCACTATCGTTTCCCGCGTGAAAATCGCTTTCCCCGCGGTCGCGGTGCGGTAGAGCACGTGAACGCAGTGTCCCGCCGACCGCTCGCGTGATACGCCGCGCTCCTCGCGCCGCAAACCGCACCTTACCCCACGCATCCTGCAGGACCGGTGACGTACGCTCCCGGCGCCCGCCCGCGCGCCACTGCCGATCTCACCCGACAAACGCGCGCGCTATTCAACACGTCCTCTCTGACCATTTCTGAAAAACTTTTCCCATTACATTGTAGTGTGTCATCGATCGCAATTTAATAATTGAGGAGAGTGTCCTGTGCTGTCACTGCGGTGGCTATGCGGTCCAAAGCGGTCGCGAGGCGCCTCCACGCGCAAGGTGAGTTCATATTTTTCTTGTCAACTTTCAAAGTCGTCTTTACTTTCACGGAAAATTGTTTTGAAATTCGTGTTTCGTTCAGTGTGTTTATGTACTGGTATATAGTTCGAGGATGCGCAGTAGGTATGTAGAGATAAGGACAGTGATGCGCTGAGCGCGCGAGCCGATTGGTTGGCGCCTCCCCCGCCAGACAAGATAGCGAGGGACATCCTCCGCGCGCCGTCACACAATTTCGCGCTCTATTATTATACGGTAGAGCTTATATTCGGATGCGTGGCTTTCGGAGGGATGTTCCCTCTATTGTCATTTGTCATTGGATGAGCACGGAGGCTTTTCATTATTTACTTTGTTTATGTACAGTAAGCGTGATGCTAATCTTTTGTTTCATATGTGTCTATTATTGGAATTACCGAATTAGTATTCTTTACTTTGATGTTACTGTGGGACATGTATCTATAATTTAGAAAGTTTGATTTTTTTGAGAGAATATAGATACCTAATTAGAAAATTTCGAAACGGCTGATTGACACTTCCCGTGACCCAAGGGCTGGCTTTTACCTTGGCCAGAGGCAAAGCATTGCCATACAAAGTGGTAATGCCGCCAGTCTCTTGGGTACATTACCAGTCGACAGCGACGCGGATGAATTCTCCGACGCTATTTTTTAGTTTTTGTATATACTTAGTTTTAGTTAAATTAGAAAATTATGATAATAATATTGAATAAGTTTTAACAATTAACATTTATATAACCAACTACATACATATATTTATCTACACACAAATCAGTGCCCATGTATTCTCTCAAACAAAAGAAAGTCTGAAGCCTATTGACATTTCACCGATAAGAGAATTACTCACTACTAGATGCAGGTATGTACGTACCTAGGTACAGTCAAAAGCATAAATTACTTACAATTACGAGAAATTCAAAGCAATTTTCTTCTAATGTATTGATAGAAATTGTATCGTATTACGAACATAGTATTTTTGAAACATTTCTATTATGAAATAGGCCTGTTCTCGAAGTTGCAATTGAGAAAATAGCACTTGAATTTTGCGTAAGTGTTAGATGTTTATGCTCATGAGTGTACCTACCTACCCAGGTACCTTGTTGATAGTTGATTGTTCTTGCCAGATGAGTCAGGTGTGCTGGGACAGGTGTGACTCGACCACTCGTAAGAAATCAAAGGCGTTTTCTGAAAATTCTTTTGTTTGCTCAACTTTTATACCATTTGGAGAAGTTTTGATTACTCTTGTTTGTAAGAAATGTGTTTTGGGATAATGTTTGTGAAGGATGATCGGTTTGATTGTGATTTAGGTTGATGTCTTGCTAACGGTGAAGGAAAACGTCGTGAGGAAATCGATGAGGAAATGTCCTAGAACAAAAAAATCGAAAACATGTGACCTCTACCAACTCGCATTGGGCCCGCGTGGTAGATTACGGCCAACACCCTTTCACTGAGAGGAGGCCTGTGTTCCAGCAGTGGGAACATTATACGCTGATTATCCATGATTATGTTGTTGTTGTTGGTGTACATATTAAAGAGTATTCTATTCTATTCTATGTTGGTTTTGTTGTGCAAGAAAGGGTATGGTTTCCAGCTATAGGTATGCTGTACGCTGCAGGGCTCTTCTCCTGGCTCCCGTTAAGGTGTTAAACCCGTAGAAGCTGCCTTCACAGTACTTCAACAATCACCAATATGGTTACCAAGCGTGGTGATAGTGGTTATTTTCCTTTACAACTTTTGTTTAGAGTTGTCTTAAGACAAATTTGGGCTCAAAAGGAAGGAATTTAGTTTGTTTCTTTTCATGCAAAAAGGAAGGAGTAATTACTTACTTATACTTATGATATAGATACTAGCTGACCTGTCGAACTTCGTACCGCCTTAGAATTTTTTCCGTGAATATTTCTCATGTTTTAATCGATATTCTGCTATTCAGGGGCAGAGACAAATCCAAAAAATTAAAGATAATAAAAATCGGTCCTGCCGTTCTTGAGTTATAAATGGTGTAACTAAGAACTGATTTTTTAATCGACCGATAATTTTTATTCGTGGAATAAAATTGACGTCTGACAGTTTTTGTGTGGAAAACTGTTAAAAGTTCAAAATTATTCCTCCGTTGAAGTTATCTGGCGTTGGAAAAGTCAGTCCTAAATCGACTTTGTTTTATTTATGTAGATTGTATTCAGAAGCTGTTAGTAAACTCTTTATAAATAAATAAATAAAAAAGGTTAATAAAATGTTTAATATGTAGGTACAAGCTGCTTTGACCAAGGCGGTTAGTCAGTGTCATTCTTTTTAAAAATCTGCAAATTTCAAAACTCATTAACATTGAATGATTATCATGTTAATAGATAAGGAGGGATAGTTACTTGTTTGATTTAAAAAAAAATAATCGACTTCATAAAGAAACTCAAAATATGAAATAACTTTAATTTTGAAGTCGGTGTCTTGGGATCAATATTCTAGTTTTAGTTTAAAAAAAAATAAGAGAGTGAGTGAGTTAAGTGAATATAATGCAGTTCCAATAATATTACATACATACGTGTCGAATTGATAACCTCCTATTTTTTAAAGTCGGTAATTAAAAGCCTTTTATTTTACATAGGTATTTACTTGACAAGTGCCACTTGTTAAGTGGCTAGGTTTTATTTACTGAAAAGAAGGTCTGAAGATAAAAAACACAACCAAACAACAACAACAATCAACAACAACAATCAACAACAACAATCAACAACAAACAACAACAACAACAATCTACTTTACAAAACGGTTTCTTTTATTTAAAGAAACCGCTTTGTGAAGTAGATTGTTTAAAAATCTTAATTCTTCTACCTATAATGTTTTGAAAAATCGTAACGTAAGAATATCTTGAAAATCTTTCTCCATCAGAATAGAAACTCAAGTCGCCATGTTTGTTTAGCATAATTAGCCTATAATGTTCCACTGGGACACTCTGTGAGAGGGAATGGGGCTGAAACCAGCGCGTGTGCTGGCCCAGTGCTGGTTTGTGGTATGTTTATATATTTAGGACGAATTTCACCAAGAACGAAGTTCAAGAGCTGTTAGAGTCAACATTGTTGTGGAATATTGACACCGATAACTCTTGAACACGGTTTAGAAATCCTGATCGCGTTTAGTTTCATTGGTGAAATCTACCCTTTTGCTCGGTTCCTATAAACAAAACGATTCGTTTTGCTTACCAATGGTAGCATTTTGATTGCCAAACTGCGCATAGTGGTATGTTTATATATTTAGGACGAATTTCACCAAGAACGAAGTTCAAGAGCTGTTAGAGTCAACATTGTTGTGGAATATTGACACCGATAGTTCTTGAACGTGGTTTAGAAATGCTGATTCGCGTTTAGTTTCATTGGTGAAATCCACCCTTTTGCTCGGTTCCTATAAGCAAAACGAATCGTTTTGCTTACCAATGGTAGCATTTTTATTGCCAAACTGCGCTTATAAATAGATTCTACTTGCTACTTCTTATGGGTCTACTATTCAAAGCTATGAGGTATTTGCTTTGTAATTGGTAAAGATACAAGAGTCTTAATTTTAAACAATAACGGTCCGTAGATTTTAGGAACTGCGGTGCTATTCTGTAAAAATCTCACCATGAAAACTTAGGTGAAGTGAGCGTGGAGTGAGCTGTCAATAGTATTCCTAGCGAAAACAAACTCACTTGACTTAAGTTTTCACGGTGAGATTTTTACAGAATCGACCGGCTGGTTATTAGTGTAGTGGCAACATTGACGTCAGCCTCTTATCAATGTATCGAGACAGCGGTTTCCAAACATGGGTTGCACAACCTTCGAGCAACCAATCTTCAGATTTTACGACTACATTTATAGCGAGCGTATAACAGCCTTAGATAGGTGCGTGTGCACGTTCCAAGGTTCTATATCTAAATGTCTATAAACAATATATTGGAAAGTATCTTTACAAAATATGAATCAATCGGCCTAGCCTGTTCCTTCCTTTTTTTTCGGGGTTGGCTTCCAGTCTTACCGGATGCAGCTGAATACCAGTATTTTACATGGAGCGACTGCCTATCTGACCTCTACAACCCATCAGTTACTGGGTAATACGATATCCCTTGGTAAGACTGGTTGTCAGACTTTTGTGCTTCTGACTACCCATATCGACAGTCAATGATCACTAATGACAGCCGGGACCAACGGCTTAGGGTGCTGTCCGAGGCAAAAGTATGTATAGGCAGAAGTTAGAAATAAAAATGGTGAAAGAAGTTTATTAAAGACTCCGTTGATTAAAGACTCCTAGGTCAAAGTTGTAAAATGATTTTCAAGTGTGAATTGAAATCTTTATTAAACAATATCAATGGACAGCTTCAAGATTAATTAAAATACTGTTTTTATTACTGGATTATTTTGGTATTATAATTATAATATGGTTAAGGAAATCAAAATCTGATCATTAACGCTTGAAATATTTTTTCCTTCATTTGCTCAAGTAAAAATAATAAATATTAACTTCGCCATGTAGTAGAACAAGGAAGGTTAAAATAAAGGTCATGGATTCTACGTTCACAAAGAATCTACACATTATCAAGTAATTATAAATTAGGAAAATAGTAATATCAATATCTGTTTAACGTTCGCCCACCGTTTCGTAGAGCTATCTGTTTTCGTAGCATCTTCGTAGCAAACAGATAGGCTACGAAGCTACAACCGTAGCAATTGAACAGTGGCTATTATCATAGCAATAGAATATGATTACTTTATTTTATTTTTTATTTTTATTTGTTCTGAACTATACTTAAACTTACCAACGTAGGTAACTGTTACAAAAATGTTGCTGAATTAAGTAAGAATTAGTTTAAAATTAGGTTTCTGATAAATTATTCACGCTCTCATTTAATTGTCTCTCTACGAGTATACTCCTCTCCTTTAATTGTTGCATAGAATCAGGTGTAGATATTAACATTCTTAGGTAAATGTAGTCTTCCACGTAGTCCATTACTATGATACTGGTTTGTGAGGAATTGGTTATAATTTCGGTCTTTGTTCTGTTGATTGACAGCCCTGCTTTCGCGCTTTGATCTGATAATTGCTGTAGGATTTGTCTAGCTTTTTTGGGCACTCAGAAAACAGAATCAGATCGTCGGCAAAGCCGAATCGGATCCGAATTAAATCGGTCGTAGATGGTTTAAGTTTTCGCCGGAATGACTCGCCTTAAGATGATATATTGAAAAATATTTGGTTTTTCTATTGCGTGTAACTTGTTAAGTTTTTGGAATAGGGATTTAACATTTTGGTATATGTTTTTTGACTCTTTTGTCTAGTATCATCTAAAAGAAATATACGATTCAATGAGTTTTTCTCAATACAAAAAATTACAAGGTTATTACTTTTTTTGACATTACGGCGTAACGCTTAAGAGTTATTCAATGGAATTTACTTTAAAACAGAGAATTATCATATCAAAGTTTACTCAAAGTAGTTTTAAATTTAATTCATTTAGTTTGTTAAAAAAGGAGTAAATTTGTTTTAGCACATACGTCGTTTGATTCCGAGCGCACGCACATTATAGCCATCTCTCATCTTTTGCGTTTCAAAAGTAATTGCATCACTTTCGCTAGCTTAGTAGATCAGTCGCTACGATTTATTTTCGAGGTAGCGCCTTAACATTATTATTAACCCTCGACTCAAAATAATTCAGCTTTTCGCAGAGAGCAATATATTATGTAAAGATGAACTTCGTTTTATTCATACATATCTTTTGTCGCTGCTTTATTATAAGTTTATTTTATTAATTCAAAAATGATCTTACGTTACGCATTATTACGGAGTACTTATGTACAGACGCCAGCACATCAAGCTACTACAATCTGTCAACTTTTTTAAGATATTTTTAGCTTTATCGCTAAAGCATAAGGTCCAAAGTTGATTCAGAAAATTTGACAGTTTCGGGTAGCTTGATGTACTGGCGTCTGAACGTGTACGAATAGTATGTATATCATAAAATTTTTACAAACGACAAAACTAACGAATTTAGGCGTCCTCGTTGAACATTTCAGTACAAAATCCATACAGTACATAGGCTAGATATATTGTACGTTTGAACATAAAGATTATATTGATATGGCGTTCATATCTGACCGTTTTTATCGTGTCATTAAAACGGAATGGTTTCGAAACGCTATCCGCACCACGGTTGCACTTTACAGGTTTATAACGCATGTAAATATATACGATTTATGTTTCAAATTTACATATCCATTGGATTTTTTAATTGATCTCTTGTTATTGGGGTTACAAAGGTTGTTGGGTGGTCTGAATTCGGGTATGAATGCACCGTGGCGTAGTGAGGATATTTCTCAGTTTTCTTGGCCATAAAACGAGAAGGATTTCGTAATATAGAGAGGTAGGGTTCTTGGGATTCGCTATAGATCTACGGTGATCATTCAACCGTATTATAGCACCTTTTAAGCTAACTGTACACTGTATCCTCTTATGGATAGATAGGTGCATTTAAAAAAAAAACACTTTGATTTGGATGCTTAGCTATGTGGTAGGTTATAGTGTAACTTCGCCTAATATATGTACATAGGTAGGTAGTGTCGGTACAGCCGGTCGATTCTGTAAAAAATTCACCGTGAAAACTTAGGTGATGTGAGTTTGTTTTTGCTAGGAATTGACACTCTGACAGCTCACTCCACGCTCACTTCACCTAAGTTTTCACGGTGAGATGGTTACAGAATTGTACTGCTGTAAGGATAATAAAAAATGGTAAATTTGTTAATTGGCTGGTTGTTGCCAGATTACATCCATGAAACGTCTCAGAAATTCGTTGGTTAAACAATACTTTTAGACCTCTTTTGCTCGGTTCCTATAAACAAAAATGAATCGTTTTGCTTACCAATGCTTCATTATTAGTAAAGATACAGAAGTCCAATAATGGTCTGTAAATTATATGATACGGCCATTAATTACATCCAAGTCAGTCTTTAAATAAGATTTACTCAATTTTCATCTTGACGCTATCCGACACCTTCGTACCTTCATATTTCCAATATACCTATATACTATATACATAAAAATATATAGGTGCACGTCTTTACGACTCTCGTAAACGTGTGCCGAGCCAACGATCTTCTCGGAGTGTCGGGAAATTCGATCCCTGACCGTTGCCCTTTGTGAGAACGAGTTGATTACCTAGCCCCAGCAATTCGTTTGTATTCGATTCTACAATCGATGCTCTGGATGTACCGATTAACTTTCTCGATGTTGGGTGTTAGATTTTATCATGTCTAGGGTTGGGGTGGGTCGAGTTGGATTTTTCAGAATGGTGGTATAAAGAAGTTTATTTTTTTTGTAAATAAGAATGTTTCGAAATAGTCGGTAGGTCATTATTGATTACATTTATTGTTAACATATCATAACATAACTAATGTCTTTGTACAACATCAAACTTCTGTGTCTGGGCTTCTAGTACTATTGAAGTACAGCAACAAAGAGATGAAAGCATTGTTCTAAGGTAATATTACCTAATGAATTGTAAATACGCAATCACAATGGTTCTCTAAACAAACTTCCAGGGCTAAGAATTCGCGTCGCGTTCTGGACAATGGCGATATCTTCCATAAATAACCTGAACAATATTCAATAAGCACGACGGTTTATTCCTCCAGGAATAGTAGTCGTAAAGCTCGCAGACATACCTACGGACGGATCCTCGAATCACAATAACGCTGGAGCTCAGCAGAATCCATAATCTTATTTTTGTACCGCACCGCGAAGCGTGAATTTCGCAATTACGAGAGCGTTGGTAAGCGCAGCGGAATTTCAGCGCAAAGCTTTCTCCCATAGAGGTGAGAATCGCGCTGGGCGACTTTCTCAAAATAAACACTTCTTGTCTGTACACGTGCGAATGTCGACTTTATCTCGGAGACGTAGAGTTACGTGCGGGAGCGGCCAGGTGGCGCATGAAAGCGGACTCTTTGCGATGGCAGGAGGGCAGATTATGCGTCGCAGATGTTGCCGGGCGACATTCATTGTGTTCCCTCCTATAATTTTATCGAAGCTGATTTACGATCGATTGTTCGGCCGGCGGACAGTCGGCGGGCCGCGGTGTGCGTGCGCGCGCGCCGGTGTGCGTGCCCGCTCGTAATTTACCTGCAGATGGCGCTCGGATATGACGAGACCACTCGCCACAAAATGCCCTCGTAAATTAAGAAACGACGTCTTGGAGCGTGTTCTTTTCAGCTTTGTTTTATGCATGCGCTCTGTATGAGTTACCAACTAGTGACGCCTTTATTTATAATATTTTAGCGCAATATAACTTCTATGAAATATTATAGCTACCATTGTGATGACTAAGCATTCTTAATTTTATGTGATAAGGTTTAAGCTGATGATATAGAGGGTGGATTTTTGAGCCGGGGCAGTCACCATCATCTGCCTAGCCTTTTCCTATGTTGGGGTCGGCTTCCAGTCTAACAGGATGCAGCTGATTACCAGTATTTTACATGGAGCGACTGCCTATCTGACCTCCATAACCCAGTTGCTGGGTTGGTGAGTTTATAGGATTTTTGAGACGGGGCAGTAAGGACTTTAAATTTAGATCTGCATTCGCAGGTTTTTAAAAAACAAGGTGCAAGCTCTGCAAGAAAATGGGCAATTTTCATTGAAACTTTTGTTGATGCCAATTCATCCTGTTTTCAATTGATAAGGACCAATGAACTCTATAGGACCGACTGAGGTTTGAGTAATAGAAAAGTCAGAAATCGCAAAAACCCTTTCCATACTTATTTGCAAACATGGGTAAGAGATACATATATATTTTTCCTTATAATAAAGTTCTCCATATTTTACCATCACATGGGTATGCAAATAGTGTAATACAATTTAGCCTCACGCCGCACTCCAACCTGTACGAATCGGAAAGAGTGCTTGACCATTTGACGCTGTTCTTCTAGTTATTGTACCAATATTTAAGATGTTCAACATCTCCACCGGTATACCACTATCCACTAGCTTCCTCCAAAGCACCTCGTAAGACACGAGGTCAAAGGCCTTGCAGAGATCCAGAAAACAGGCATACACCGGTGTCTTACGATCAGTGTAGTACTTTCTCTCGTTTTAGGTTGCTTCAATTCTCTAAAGGATATGACGGTAGTCTTGAGCTATAATCAGAAAATAATTGTACACTAACAGACATTTAGTTTTCTCTCATGAGATTGTTAACGGAACGAAGTAGCCTGGATGTCACAACACAGGGAATCCTAATGTGAGGTCAGGTAAACTTAGCGAAATATTCTTATTCTTAAATTTTCTTCTTTAGTCCTAACAAATAGGCAAAGCTTTCCTCAGCAGATGTTTATACAAGGCAGGCGGCAGCTAATGCCATGATAAAACGCTCTCGATAAAGCAGCCATTATGTATTTTACCTGCAAATTGTTTTCCGGCACAATTAAGATTGAGTTTCAATACTCAATAACATCGTGTTAAGCTGTAGCAGGCTAGGTCTCAATACAAGCGAGAGCGGTTATGACTATTGGTGACTACTAAGGGCGAATTTTATCAATAACACAGATAAATCCAGATAGGATATACCTATATTATTGGTGAAATTCGCCCTTAGTAGTTTCGCTGTTATTTCTTCCTTTCTTATAAGAAGGTATGATTCGGGGCGACGGAATGCAAGTCTTCAGGTAAGTATTGTAGCTAGCTTATATACGTTCCTAAGTAGAACACAGATATTATGTAAGCACAAGAAGAACGGAGGATTGAGAAGCACAACTGAACACCTAAACCCACACACACCCCGACCCCGACCCTGACTGCTCATCTAAACCGTGACACTGACAGTAAACGCGGTTTAGATGTGCTGTCCGTCGTCAGTTTTAATAGTAGTATCTGCCCTTAGTTGGTTTACTTCAAACCTTACCTGAGTGACTGCACCACAATATTCCAAAATCAAACTAAGTTTTTTCAATAAATCAGATCTCGACACCTGAATTGATCCGCAATTTTGTTACCTTTCAATAAATTGTGCATGGCTTGTTTGTAGATGATTTTTTGTCGATGTTCAACATCAATCAAGCCTGAATTTTCTAAATCAGCGAAACGAGAAAAGAACGTTCTTGGTCGTAAAGAACTTAAATAAGAAACCCATTTCTAAAAAAGAAGTTTCTAGATGTTTCTTCTAATGTACGACGGTGTTAAAATTGTGGCACAATGTTAATTGTCTTAAACTACCTTACATAACATTTAACCAACTCTTTTATCATCGTTTTGTTGAATTTCACACCACATAACAAAAGATCGAGGCATTTTGAACAAAAGCTTTCACAAAAGGCTTTTTGTAATCTGAAACAACTTTCTATTAAAAAGAAATGAATCTTTTACTTTAATATTCCACGGTTACGAGAAAAAGTTTAAATTACGAAAATATTTGTATTATAATTAACGCAGCTCGCAGTAGACAAAGGGAAATTATGAAATTTTATGTAATTGAAAACAGTTGTGTGGGAAGTTATGTTTTGCTTGGGAAAATGTGCGTGATAGTTATTTTTATTTCGCCTAAAGTGTGTTGGTATATTGTCTGGCCAATTTACTATGCGTTGTGTTCGGTATTATCAAAGTCAAAAGAAGCAAAGTGCACTACCTACTTAGGTACCAAAAAAAATTAAGCTCATTTAGTAGACAAGCAAATGAATGACCGACTACATAAATGGAAAAGCAGTCCTTGACAGTTATTTTACCTCTGATTTTGCATCACTGTCAATATCACAGTGATCTTTATTATCGTGGCAATAAGGTTGCTATTGGGTTGCAGCCATTGCTAAGTCTGTCAAAATCAAAATGATCTTTATTTTCGTTGCATTAAGGTTTCTGTTGAGTTGCTGCTGTCTGAGGTAAAATAACTGTGAATGAACTGTACGAGGATCTGTGGTAGCCTGAATGACATTGGCAGGTGGGCGTTGTAGGTAAATATTAAATTTGTGGCATTATCACAGAAATTATTTTGATAAAACAAGATGGCCGCGTTAGTTCCTATTTTGGACACGCGTCAAAAGAACTTTGTGGCGTTGTATTTGAAATTGTATTTGGGGAAAGAGCGGTTTCATCCGCTCCAAAGTTGCAGAATCTACGAACTGTTTCCCGCTTATACTAGGACCTCGGCCTACAAGCGATTTGCGGGTCAAACGTATGTAAAACAAGAAATTATTAGGGAAAGGCGTTAACTTAAAGTCGTTAACATATTGACAGGCGTGTGTTGCCATAACAAATGTTTTGATTTCTTTTTGTTTTGATTCCTGCTGGTTTATAAGCATTACCTCATTGTGTTGACGTTTTTTATGCTCGGCAATAATAGTTATGTGCATACATACACCCATAAGTACTAAAAATTGAATGATGAATTTATATATTGTAGGTACATGAGTCAAGAATTTTAAAATAATTGATACGAGCTTCGGGAATAGTGTCATAGGGAAAACATCTCAAAGTAATTTAATAAAAATTAAACCCACTTCAAAAATAAGTTGTAGGTAAATATTAAATTTGTGGCATTATCACAGAAATTATTTTGATAAAACAAGATGGCCGCGTTAGTTCCTATTTTGGACACGCGTCAAAAGAACTTTGTGGCGTTGTATTTGAAATTGTATTTGGGGAAAGAGCGGTTTCATCCGCTCCAAAGTTGCAGAATCTACGAACTGTTTCCCGCTTATACTAGGACCTCGGCCTACAAGCGATTTGCGGGTCAAACGTATGTAAAACAAGAAATTATTAGGGAAAGGCGTTAACTTAAAGTCGTTAACATATTGACAGGCGTGTGTTGCCATAACAAATGTTTTGATTTCTTTTTGTTTTGATTCCTGCTGGTTTATAAGCATTACCTCATTGTGTTGACGTTTTTTATGCTCGGCAATAATAGTTATGTGCATACATACACCCATAAGTACTAAAAATTGAATGATGAATTTATATATTGTAGGTACATGAGTCAAGAATTTTAAAATAATTGATACGAGCTTCGGGAATAGTGTCATAGGGAAAACATCTCAAAGTAATTTAATAAAAATTAAACCCACTTCAAAAATAAGTTACCTCGAAATTACGAAATAACTTTAATTTCGGAAGTCGGTGGCAAAGAACTAAAACTAAAACACAGATCCCAAGACACAGACTTTCGAAATTAAAGTTATTTCATAATTTTGAGTTCATTTCTTTTTGAAGACGTTTTTTTTTTTTTAATTTACTTTTTTTAAGTAACGCCAAGGAGGACAACTGTATTCTAATGTTAAAGAAATGGTGTAAGT
Organism: Luperina testacea; assembly: GCA_927399505.1. Taxonomy (NCBI): domain Eukaryota; kingdom Metazoa; phylum Arthropoda; class Insecta; order Lepidoptera; family Noctuidae; genus Luperina; species Luperina testacea. The sequence continues at coordinate 7,537,360 of OV656774.1, forward strand.
AAAACAAATACCTACTCGTACACAGAGCTTATAAGACAAATAAATCATTCTTCCTTTCGTAACCGTTTTAACTCCCCCTTCCCACTATTTTCTTTTTAACTCTTTAAATTATCATTAATTATTTTCCATCATAACCTCTTCAAGATAACTATTAGCATAAACAAACTGGCGTAGAGTGGAGAAATGTGGGCGAAGGCGAGGTATAATTAAACTAGAGTCTAGGAATGAGGTCGGCAGCTCCAGGGCTTCGCTTTGTGCAGTAACCTTTCAATTACGGCCCGGGGGAAATGTGTTCCGGGTCCAGAGTCAGGTACACAGGGAAAACTAATGAAAATGCTTGTCTTTATTTACGTATAACTATGTAATTTTTATTTATTTATATTTAATTACAAGTAACAAACGACTCAAATACCTATGTTAGTAACAATATTTCTTAACAACTACGTTAGTAAATTTAACCTAGACACTTAACCTAAAATTTCAATATTGTTCATGCAAATCCCTGCTACAAGCTCAACACCGAGGCTATTATGTTGGTAGATAGGTACCTTTCAATTCAAAACACTCAGGGTGTTTAATGGTGTACGATATTTTTGTTATAATACATAGTTTGTGAATAACTATTATTTAATTTTACTTAAATAAATTCGAGACGGCTAATAATCAACTGGTTTATTAATTATTTTAAAATATAGGTGCATAGTACAAGAAAATAACAATCAAAGTGAGTGTGATGATAGTGAACTATCCAAAATCCGAACGCCCAAGAGAACACTCCGCTTGTGCTTCGCCGTTATAAAGCCTTTGGTCCCCTACTCCAGGAACCTCAGCAATATGAAACTGCCTTCGTTGGTGTCAGTTTCTTCGCTGTCGTCCGCAGATGACGCTCCAAGTGCAATATTGCCAACAAGTTTTTCTAGAAAATCCCACTGATATTATAAATGCGAAAGTTTGTGAGTGTGTGTGTTTATAATGTTTGTTACTTCTTCATGCTCAAACGGCTGGACCAATTTTGAGAACATTTTGCATGGACTTGAATGTGTCTTGGCGGCTGATAGTATGTCATTATTCTATGTGATAGAAGTATATATAAAGATTACCGGAAAATAAAACGAAGTCTCTAAATAGCAGACTTTTCAGAAATCATCAACAAAATTTACATTAGTTCCACTGTCGGTCAAGAGATGGCGCTGACATAAAACTGCAATATTCTACACCGCAATGCGCAGTATTAAAATTCTCTGACGAATATAGGCCTCGCCGAAAATTTAAGAACATATGATGGTGCGGAACCCTTGGTGCGCAACTCCGACTCGCTCTTGCCCAGTTTTTTATATTGGTATTCAGCTGCATCCGGTTAGACTGGAAGCCGACCCCAACATAGTTGGGAAAAGGCTAGGCAGATGATGATACTTCTTTGACATAATCTGGCTCTTCTCCATAGGAAACGACCAACTGGAACCGTGCACCTAGCTTCTGACGTTTCATAAGTGCTCATGAAGGTTTATGTGAAATAAAATATTTTGATTTTGAAATGCTTTGAGTTTTAGTACTTACTGAAAAATGGCGAAAACATAATATAAAACTTTTCTTGTTATCATCTTAAAAAAATATGACTTCCTTAACTTTATTGATTCTTAATAAGTAATTTTCAACAAGGTATTGCAGTTTCCTGATTACATTTGTGGACAAAAATACTCATCATTTTATGGTAAAAAAATAGTACTTATCTAGTGATTACATACTCATCATTTTATGATAAAAAAATCTAGTTTCTAACGAAAATTTTTTTATTAGTGGAAACTTTAAAATGGCTTTCAGATGCATATTGTTTAAGAGCACTGTTTAAATTAGGTGTAAGTTTCCCGAATAGAATAAAATAAAATAAAACTTTCGTTTTTCACATCGATAGTACGGAATTCTATTTATTTATTATTTATTTAATACTTCAAGTACATAAATGTACAGAGGCGGACTTAATGCCATAGGCATTTCTACATTTTCTTAACTACTTCTTTTAATAGGCAAAGACAATAAGCTATAAACTAATGTATACCATAAACCGGTATCAGGCATTCTTTTGATAGGTATCTTAATTAAATTTATATGTCATCTAGCAAGATGTGAATAGCGTATTTACGGACATTTGAAGTATTCATTTGTAGTCATTTGTAGGTCTTTGACAGTCGTTATGAGTAGTAAGAAGTCCAGCAAAGGGGTATCGTGTTACCCAGTTACTGGGTTGTAGAGGTCCGATAGGCGAGCTCAATGTAAAATTCTAGTATTCAGCTGCATCCGGTTAAACTGGTAGCCGACTTCAACATTGTTGGGTATTCCCAACCGGATGATAAAGTCTGTCAAGTTTGTTCTAAAAATAGTGTAACCTAAAATGTTAAGATTGGTTGATTGAAATCAGGATGTGACAATGAACTTCTAGGAACATTCAGACATTTTTATTTCTATTTATGACAAATCACAGTATGACTGTAACTTACGAAGATGTGAAACTGAATAGGTTTCTGATAAGACGCGTGATCTCAACCAGATAGCCTTATCTGTGAGTCATTGAGTGTTTCATGCAGCCGGCATCCGAGTGATATGCATCACGGTTCGTACTGCGGAGTTTTCTTAGTAATTGCTCGTTTCTTTCGTGGTACCTACCTATCGCTATAAAAATGGAAACGTTAAATCTATATTTGAAGTTGTAAAAGTAGTTATCTTTGTAATCGGCATCTTGTTTTTGTTTTGATTGGTAATTTGTTGGTAAGTTGTTGTCATTTGCCAGTGTCGTACAGGTTACATTTACGAAATGTATATTAACAATTTTCTTCATTGCTTGATGTCAAGGATTAGTCCACTTTAATTGCTTGAATACGAGGCTTTTTGCTACTTTGTATGAGTGTATTTTATGTCTTTTTTGTGTTGTGATATGCGTTTAGTTTGTGCAGAATATTTTTTTTTCTCTTCTTTCTTATTTGTGTTACCTGATACATATTTGTTTTGTTTGTCTTTAAAGTTCGTGTGGTTAGAAATGTTATTGTAAATAATGAAGTTCCCTTTAAACTAACACAAATGTACGTTTCAGTCTGTCTGAAACACGTTTTTTTATGAAATCAAATAACCCTGAAGAATCAGATCCCGTGTTTGAGCTGATTTTGTCAAGGTGCTACCCAAAGAGTGGCGATGACATTGACGGGCGATACAATCTTTGCAAATTCATTCAAAACAAGAGATAACTCGTATACACGTGCACTACGTATCTATAACATAAAGAAAGACACGGTGTTATCGTTAATGTGATTGATAAGAGATAAGATACACGATGAGTACTTAATTAGTTATTGTCATCAGATTATCGTACAGTCAGAAGCAAAAGTATCTGAAGATCCGGTGTCCACTTTTGCAATATTATACAATATCCCACTATTTACGTATCAGAATCAGAATTTTATTTGCTCTAAATGTAGGTACAGTATAAGATTAATAACATAAATAAACGTACCTACATATTGTTACTATTTTTATGGCACACTTTATTTTATTAACCGACTTCAAAAAAGTAGGAGATTCTCAATTCGGAAGTGGCGGTATAAAACTGGTTTACATCCGAAACCTCACACATAACGGGTCCAGTTGAAAACCTGCATCAGGCACTAGTTGTCTCTGGCTGAACTGGGCCTTTTTGGCGCAGCCGTGAAGCAAACTTTCCTGGTAATTTTTTACATCGGACTTTATACATTTTTATTTGTTTTTGTCTGATGTACTTACCTATATTATATTGTAAGACTCTTAGTGTGTACTAAATAAATGCATTTTCTTTCTTTCTTTTGTTCTTTCACTAAACCAGTGAAGAAAGAAGTCTCGAACAATCCCTAGATCGGCGTAATTTTTTACACTACTACTACTTTTTATACTTATTATTTTTTTGTTGATAACAATACATTTTTTCTTTTGTCTTTGGAGGTAACCAGCACCCTGATTGCGTAATACACCATCAAGCACAACTTGAATCACTTTGCAGGGTATTACTAATCCATCGCTTCATATGTTACAACAATTTGTCTGCTCAATAACGTAAATAACGCAATGAATGTCGTAGAACTGTCAAAATAAAAGCCATTCCTACTGTGTGTGTATAACGCAATTATCCCGCAGCCCTTACACTATTTAAAGTTAAATAAAACTTGTTTTCTACGTAGTAAGTATCTATCAATAGTTTGTAGAGAGAGTGGAGAATACTTGCTCTGAAGATAAGATAATCTTGAAATAAGATAATTTGAATAATTTTTATTTCTCGTCTTTGACATGTTTCCGTAGTGTAAAATAATATAAATTACGAAATGATCAGTGACTTTCGACTGTGACTGTACTTTCGGATTATCTTTTTATCTAACGTGACACGTGGGTGATAATATCAAGAATTAAGGAATTACCTATCTATCTATTGGAAATTCCTATAAGTGTTTGTATTTTTAGTTGGCCTTGTTGTATCATACCTAGAACCTAGCAACTACTGAATTTGAACAAAAGAAAACAATAAATTTATTATTTTTTTTTAAACTTTCGATTTTGTCGAATGGATATAATCGCCATAAGACATTAGAAAAAACAAATCTTGCATGTTTTCAACTCCAGCAACTGACTTTAGATTATAATATGATCCTTTAAATGAATTTAAGACCCATAACTATGACATTATCATCGTGTTCGTTCATCGTGTTCGTTTATCGTGTTCGTTTATCGTGTTCGTTTATCGTGTTCGTTCAGCGTGTTCGTAATGCTATAGTCCACGCGGAACTAGTTGTCCACGCCTTAGGAGGGGACGGGGGCGAGGCGCCGGGTTGCCTAGTGTTCACAACGCACACAGAGATTAATGACAGCAAGCGCCCCCGCCCCTCCGTCCCACCGCTCACATACCTAAGGCGCGGCCAACTAGTTCCGCGCGGACTATATCAAACATGCTTCACTAGCGACCCGCCACTGCTTTGCACGGTTTTTACGATATTATTTATCATATTTATTTATATATATCATAGATATTTATTTATCATATTTATGTTAAATGGATGTATTATGCATAAACCTTACGTAGAAATAAATTCTCTAAATGATGGTTAAAACGGCGTCTAAATCCGTTGCGGAGCTTAGAAGAACTAAGCGGTCACACAACTACGAGCAACTATTTTTAACCGACTTCAAAAAAGGAGGAGGTTCTCAGTTCATCGGAATCTTTTAATATATTTTTTTGTTTTTTATGTATGTTCCCCGATTACTCGAAGACGGCTAGAACGATAGGAAAAAAAAATTTTTTGTTTGAAAAAGTATTTTTCCAGGTGGTCCCATTGTTATTAGGCCAGGATCTGATGATGGAATCCTGGAGAAATCGATGGAACTCTTCAAATATTATAGGCACACCTATAGCGATTTGGGTATTTTTTATGTAACTCGAGCCTTTGCTCTCGGAAAGCACCATTTGGTGAAGTGGAACTCATGATGAAGTCCACAGATGGCCACCGGAACTACTCAATAATAAGTATTTCACGGGTGGCGATTCGATTACTTCAATATACTTAGTTGCGAAGCAATTTATGCTCTCTCTCTATATGCGAATGGTGAAATTACACAATTTATTTGTTTTCATCTTCTTTATTTAATTAACCTACATTTCGTTCATTCATTCATTCATTTGTTTTTATTTACCTCCGTGGTTCCCCCCCTATCTACGCCAGAAGTAAGTAGCGAATAACTGCTCAAACATTGGCTTGAGACCTTGACACCTAATGTTGCACTCAGTGGGACCCCGTAGCCCGGGGTGCGATGGTCCATACACATTGATTGCCCTGATTGCGCCGGACTATTGGCAATGGGCAATATTGCCAATAGTGAACTACACCTATACTTCTCAAGGGTAAGGTTATAGATATTGTTATTATGGTAATGTCAATGCGGAAGGCATGTTGGGGAATGTTCGTTCAAGGTTTTCGTGTACTTATAATTCGGTTTTTGTGTTGTTAGGATCATCTGAAAGTTTGGTCATAAGCGCAGGGGCTTAAGATTAAGGGCGAGATCTATAAACGTTACTTAACACTTACTTTAACTAAGCGTTATTCCTGTCACTGTTCACAAGTTCACAACTGTAAACTACAAGTGTAAGGTAGAGACGGGAACATGTCTAAGTCAAAGCTGCGCTAAGTCACGTTTATAGATTGGTCTAAGTATTTCTTACAGCATTTTCAATGGGGGTTTTCGTGAAAATTTACGACACCAGTAGGCATCACTTTGACAAGAGGTCTTCCATTTCGACAACGAATATAAAAAATATGATGACGTTCATCATTCAGTCACGACTAAAGAAAATATAGACTTTTTGACAGATGCCTGGACCTGACGTGTCAGTGCTGCCACCTAGCGAACGTCATTTCAGAAAACCCCTCTAAGCTACTCTTAAAATATTGTTATGCTGTATTCGTGATATGAGTGGGTTTAAGTTAATAATCGAAAGAGCGATTTTTGAAAGCTCGTCGAGTGTTATTTTGTTAGCATGTATTGTTCACTATAAATGTGTAGCTTCTTTGTGAAAAAAGAAACTGATTGCGTTGCTCTGTAAATGTAAATTTTATTTTAAACAAAATTTAAGTTTTCAATCAGAATTTATTATGTTTTTTAACACGACTTACCTGTAAAGAGAAACAACATTTTAAGCTGTTTTTCACTATCGAATTCTTACTCATTTTATTTTTTAACTTTTATATTGTAATAACCTTTAGTTTCAATCTCAACTACTTCAACTCTTGATTAATGGCCCCTGTGGAATAAACACCACAATTTTGCCAATTTCACTTACTAAAATCCACTAAATGAAAAAATTAAATCTCTCTGACACGTGTGACAGCTATCGCAACTGCGAAGCCGCCATGTCACTAGTTTCAATCTCCACGTAAAAACTTTTACATCATAGAAAAACAGTCATGTGTCAATCTCTTTGTCATGTGTCAAACTTCAAAGTCAAAAGTCAAATGCACGGCAAATTCAAATAAAGTTCAATGAACTTTATTTACAAGCATATAACTAACTAAAGCATGACTTTGTAGCTTTCAACATGCATTAGAGGACATCCATAACTTTATCTAATAATCACATATATTCAAAATTACTTTCATAAGGCGAAAATCGTGAGTAAAGTATTTCGACATACCGGTCCCAATTCGGGTTTCATGACAAGAATTACTAAATAAAAACTAATGAAATAGCTGAATAAAAAGTAGGAAAATGGCCTTAATAGAAAAGGGCCTTATCAGCACATAAAGAAATATGTCCCGGCTATAAACATTAGTTATAATTACATCAGCAACCGCGACCGTATGCTAGATACTGGAGATTATTCTTAATCAGAAATATGATTGGCTTCAGGTTGCTTACATCTGCTGACGCTGCGATAGTGTTCCCACTGTTGGAACACAGGCCTCCTCTCTGTGAGAAGGTGTGGGCCGTAATCCACAACGCGTTTTGCTACTACATTTCGATTTTCGAAAAATTTGTCTGCTCAACAATGTAAATAACGCAATGAATTTTGTTAAACTATCAGAATTAAACACTACTTCCCCGCAGTTGCATCTCCATAATATAAAGCATGTTATATCTCAACTAAAAATATGCGTTAATTCGTTGCGTTATTTCGCTACGAGTAAATACTCGCGTAAGGTAACAAAAATATTGCAAAACTAATCGGTAAGTATTACTGTAAGACTATAACTTTTGAAAGAAATGATTGTTGCATTGGATTGACGTTACAAAGTTCTGCATAGGTACCTTTAATTCTGGAGCACAATGTTCTTCATAAACAAATGTTTACACTAATATTTAACCTTATTGGGAGCTACTTGTATATGTTTGAGCCGTTTGGGGTTGAAACACTAAGGCCTTGGGGTCCGAGTATTCATCGAATATTTCGGGACATCGCCAAGCGGTTTGTTGACTCTCACGTGACCAGAAAAATAAGCCAGCCCTTATTTTTAGCCCAAAGAATCAGCATTGCCATCCAACGTGGTAAAGCTGTCAGCCTTTTGAGCACTTATCCCATTGATAGCAATGCGGAAGAATGTTTTTATGCCCAATGAGCCCCTCCTCCCCTTTTTTATTTGAATACTTGTACATAATATTTATTTTAGTGTTAACTTGTATATTGTAATGAAGGCTTTTGATATATAATTATGTTTGTATCTATTATACCAAGATGACTTTGATTTTGACTCTTTCTTAAAAAAATACTAGAAAATCAATAGATAGAAAACAATAGAGGTTCGCAACTAAAAAATCATACAAAAGTGCGCCTTATGGTAATTATAATAAATGATGGTAGGTAAGGGTTATTGTCCAGCGCGCGCGATGCGATGTTATCTAGCTTCCTAGCGTCGCGCCGCGTCATTATCATAATAGCCTTGAGACACGAAACTTATAATAAAGGGCAGTTGAACCGTGATCAATCAGGTTTGCTTCATTATGTCTTGTAAACCTGAAAAAAGTAATGGGTAAATTGTAGTTGGTTACTTGAAAGGGCTTTTCAGAGAAACTAGAAAGTAGTCGAATTTTGAGGCATCGCGGCAATGTTTGTACTTTATAGACCTAATTGTTCTTGTGGTGAATCTAGTTTTATTATTCATGTATAAATAAATTAAAAACGAAAAAAAAAACATACATTAAAGACAGAGAGATAAAGAAAAAAAATCATAATATTATAGCCAAATTATAGCCTTAATTTCTGAATTTGAGCTACACGATTACTGACAAATGCTTGCACTGAGTGGACTGGTCCACTCAAATCTGTGTGGTTCTTTCCTCAAAACACCATTTCAGGCACTAATCTACATTGTCTTCACATAATCTGACCAAGATTATGTCTGGACTTTAATAGAGATTGAACCCTGAGTTTGTTTCGCCATTTCTTCTCAGCGGCAGTCAGATAGGAAACGTCTACTCCATCAAGCTTATTTTTTTTTTATAATATGACATATAAAAGTGATAAATATCCAATATCTTATTTACAAAATAAACAATTTCATTTCATAGGTACGATTTAAAGTCTAAATTAATTCAATTCAAACGGTCAATAAAGGTTTTTTGATGTCTATTCCGATGCCATTAAGAAACACTTAATAGAGACGACCATTTTCGACGAAATATTGACCGAACTCGCAATAACCTACTTCGGAAAACTATCATTGAAACTTGTTACTAGAACGTTATCAGAGTGATAGATGATCTTAATTGACAGGTCGCACGTTCGATTCTCGGGTCGGTCCCATTGTCCGCGTGACGGATCGACGGCGCTAGTTAGATATACTGTCACTAACAGCTATCTAAGATGGCAGAAACATTAACTATATTGAACTTTGATTCAAGTTAATGGTAAATATGATAATGTTGATAGAGTGAACACGGAAACTATTTTCATTTTATCTGTAGGTATTACTGTATGTTCTTAGTTTCTGTAACACTCACACATACGTCTTAATTTGGCTGAAACAATATTAGGCTAATATTGTTTAAAGTTTGACTACCAGACCTACCATGGGGAGATTGGGCTGTGGCTGTGGTTGTCTATGTAAAGTACTGTATGCAGCTGCATCTGGTTAGTCTGGAAGCCGATTCAAACATAATTGGGAAGGGCTAAGCAGATGATAATGTTGTTCAAAGTTTATAGTAGCATGGGATACCAGTTATCAACGAAACTTAGCTAAAAGCTACGTTAACACTGAGTTTTTTTTTTGTTTTTATAAAAACAAGCAAAAAACAACAAAAAAAAATTTTTTGTTGGTTCGGCGCCAGTGCCGGGTGCATCGCCAAGAATGTATAAAGGGCAGTGCTTCCGACGGGAAGTACTGCCCTTTATACATTCTGTGCTCAGAAGACGTTGTGTGCTTGTTTTTGTTGCATGATGTGGTCTCCTATAATTGAGGGAGCACATAGATTTTCGTTCTTGTCCTTTATAATATAGCATGTGAGGTGTATTCTTTGTTGGAGATCCTAATAAAATAAAATAAAGCATTTATGACCAAAAAATATTTTTTATCAAAAACAGTAAGGAAAACAATACAAGACAAAAAACATCCGTAACCACTTCTATCTATGTGCTACGCAGCTGCGCCGCTACGCCGTAGCAAGACAGCTGTAGCAAAGAGATAACAATTTATTTATAGCCATCGTGGCGTAGCGTCACCGTAAAGTAGGGGAACTATTTTTAAAAATGATTAGATTTGGTTTATTTCGCTCTTGTGAATGGTGACGGTCGTTGGCAATGTATTTGTGACTGTCACATGTTTTTACTTGTTTGAAGATGAATGGCTAATAATACTTGACTTTCGACTAGTAGATGTACATACTTATGTACCTACGAATGTGATTGATATTAAAATGGTGTTTTTTTCCGTTGGACGTTAAGCTTCTTCTATACTTACTGACATTCCTATTCTGCCATTCTGCATACAAATTCAATTGAAAATATAAAATAGTTTAGTCACCATAGTCAGCCCATAACTACTATTTAGTACGTTAGAAAAAATCACTTTTTAAATTTTGATGTTGATTTATTTGATAGTTCCAAATAGTCTTATGCAATAGTATTACCAGTGTTTTCATTCAATGTCGTATTGTTGTCTCAAAATTGTATTTTTAGGGTTCAATCCCTCAAAAGGAAAAACGGAGCCCTTATAAGATCACTTCGTTGTCCGTCTGTCTGCCCATCATTCAAGACCCTTTTTCTCAGGAACACGTAAATTTATCAAGTTGAAGTTGAAGTCATTACTCAGGGCTGCAATCCCTTAAAGCAGTGAAAAAATCAAACTTCGAAGTCAACGCAATCAAAAGATACGAGCGTTTATGTTCCGACTAAAAAATCTATAGGGTACTTCCCGTTGACATAGAATCATGAAAAGAAGCAATGTCATGTAGCACAAGTAAAGGAAAACATCCGAAAACAGTAAATTTGTAGTTAAATTACAAAAAAATTATTTTAAACTATTTACACACCTACAAATTTGTACGGAGCCCTCGGTGCGCGAATCCGACTCACACTTGACCGGGCTTTTTTTAAACCAATACCCCGATCTATATCCGGTATTGAGCAAAACAAAACAATATTACAAAAGCCCTTAGGAACTAACTTGTATAAAGGTTATGGGTACTTACAATATATATGTTACTTATACATAATATAAGTAAAATACGGTACTATAAAAGCACATTGGAATTGAAATGGGCTACTTATTATAAAAAAGTGATATAATTGGTGCCAATTGAATACACGACATTTAAAAACCCCCTCTAACTACCTATTATTTTGTATTAAATTCGACAGTTTCATCTGTAGTCATAATAACGATTTGGTTGACACTGAGACAAAACACCATGTTGTTTATAATATTGAGCACGTTCCCTTATTACTGGGCCATTGTGTATTGTTCTTTATTACCGGTAACTGATTATAAAGGATAGCGTTACAAATACGATACTTCAAACCATAGATAAGGATTTTGGGCGCCATTATATTGAACGCATGGAATTGGTAAGTACTAAATGAACGCCACTGTTGACGTACGATGTCAGTTTCCCAGAAATTGTCTATGATTATGAGTTGCTTATTAAGTTGGAACATAAGGTTGAGTTATTATTAAAGTAGTAAAGTTCTAAGAATATTCAGTAATAGCGTAAGTCTATCTGAATTGTTATTTTAGTTAATATGTAACTAGAAAAGCTATAAAAAAATAGAACAAGTACCTACAATATGCGATCTTCTCACAGTAAGCATTTTTTACAGACTGTCATTCATAATCACTTTAATTATTTATCAACTTAAGACAGCTGTTTTCTCTATCTTTACACGGAGTAGCTTAAATCTCAGCCCCATAAAACGCGTGGCAACTTCACATAAAAACATCTCCACAACAACAGAATCTGATGAACTACAAAAGATTTCCACCACACTTCGATCCGATTAGGTTAATTAGGTTAAAATTTATAATTGGCCACGCATACCCGAGCGCTGGATTTTTGTGCCGCGAGCATTAAGCACTAATGAGAACACATGATATTTTACGAGGTCGCTAATGCTGAGTAAAGCTGGGTTTGCACTGGGTTGCTGTTGCCTGGTGGAAGGTTGGTTCCAGGAATTTTTTAAGACGTTTTCAATTTCATCAAGTATCTGGTATTTATTGACAACCCTACACTGTCGATTCCCTTTTATTATCGTTGTAATTTGAAAACATTGTATAAGCCATTTATTTTGAAAAGAGTAACCGTGGAATTTCTTGCGTGCTCTTCTCCATAGGAAACGACCAAAAGGAACCGCGCACCTAGCTTCTGACGTTTCATAAGTGCTCAAATATTTTATTTCACAAACCTACATGGTTTGTGAAATAAAATATTTTGATTTTAATTCACGTTGCGTCGTAGGCATAATAACAATAACACCAATGCTATTTTAGTTTAAAAAAGAAACTTTATATTTGGTTTCAGGACAGGCAAGTATCATCTATGTCTAACTTTAATTCTACTTTTAAATTATTGGAGTTATTAACACGTATTAGCTGGAACTGGGACAGTTGTGGGACCTGAATCAGACTTTTCTGATAGTAATTTAAGGCAGTTATGTATCATAATGATAGTCTTACCAAGGGTATCGTATTACCCAATATTTAACTGGGTTGTGGTGGTCAGATAGGCAGTCGCTCCGTGTAAAATACTGGTATTCAGCTGCATTCGGTTAGACTGGAAGCCGACCCTAACATAGTTGGGAAAAGGCTAGGAAGATGATGTATCTTAATGATAGACTAACTTACGGACATTGTTACAGCCTAATAAATGGTTTGTATTAGAAGGCAGTTATCCTTCTGCGTCAGTTAAGCTTTAGCCTAGTCAAGTAAATTTCACAACCAAATCTATCTTTCACCTCCAACAGTTTCTCATTCATAAAGCTTCCAATAAAAATATAGGCCTACCCCAGCCTTCATTCGTCGTATAGTGAATACATAGCCTTACAGTGTAAATTGTAGGCAAACTGAGAGCAGTTCTGAAGAGGCTTTAATACATGTAGTCTTACAAATAGGTCAGGAGTACACGAGTGAGTGCAATGTTGTGAATGAGGGCGTTTTCTGAATCACTGTTGCAGTTTTCTTTCGTATGCTCTGACATGTTAAACTATGAAGTATTTTGTTGAAAGGTTTATATTGAGTCTATTTTAGGATATGATTGCGGTTATTATTTAGCGGTTATTGCCCTCAAATGAGGCTTTTGTTTAGATATCTGCACGCCTAGTATTACCACATCAATCTCTTCTTTACGAATACAAAGTTACATTTACTTTCCTCATTTTTGACATCCCACCGCAGAGCTACAATCTGTCATTATGTCTTTTGTGTCGTTACCGTGGTCATCATGTTGCAAACATTGCATTAAGAAAAAAATTACAAGGTGACAATTGAAGTAACCTTTTGTAAAGTTATACCTTACTTACAATATAAGAAGGTTTGTACCTACTAAAGCCTTGAATAAAATAATAACAAACACATGCAATTGCCTATTTACCAACCAGAATATCTCACAAACACATACCTCCCTATTTACATATTAATCTCGCCAGCCACCGATGGAGGCCCATCGTAAACATTTAATTGGTGATAAAGGCGAATAATTGGCCAGCTATCGATCGATCGCTAATGAAACTGAATTACTGTGTTACTGCCTAACGATCTGTGCGATATCTCTTATCTTTTGTACCATGCTTGTGTAACCTAGTCTTCTAGGTATTAGAAACTGGTTGGTTTTGCGTCGATGTGAATTAAGAAATGAATCAGGTGAGCACTGAAAGCACTGTGCTGTGGGTCCCACATAGCACAGCATTCTGAGTGGAAGCCTTCTTGTCACAGTCACGACGTTCAGCTGCCGACTATTTCTGTACTGTGCTCGTGATAATAGATGTATTTCGTTCTTATTTTTATTAATTATTGGAGTTAATAATACACGTGTTTCTTCCGCAGACCGCATCTTTCAAGAAACTACCATTGTGGTTTCTTTGCATAGCTGGAAAATTGCAATACGTTAGTTATTTGCCACAACCAAAAAATGTCGCGATGGTCATGGCTGAGAGAACCCAATAAATGTACGGTTTAGTCACAAAAAATATAATTTTTGGTCATGCATATAAAGTTTGGTCACAAACAACACAGTACCATTCAACGAAACACTACTGAAACTGATATAACGGTAATAGACAGCCACATTTTTAAGCAGCTTAAAATTTGTTAGTGACAACCAACAAATTTCAAGCTGCTTGAAAATGTGGCTGGCTAATAGAATAAGCGCTTTAACTGCTGCCGTTAACATTCTAATGGAGTAGCTCCACATTATAAATAGGTTAAGTATTTTTGATAATAAGAGGTTATATCGTTATAAATGCTTATTAAGGCTGCGTAGGGCGCAGTCACGTCAATTAGTCGTAATCTTACTTCGTGACTTGTGACTTATGGGTGGCCGATCTTCAAGCGTGGCCATTTCTACCGATTTCTATCAAATAAATCGGGCCACAGTAAGAGCGCTTTCACATTTAGGCGACTTTAGCAGCGCGACAGTCGCGCGGCTGGCGCGCGACTGTCGTGCTGTCAGAATTTCATAGTTTAAACAGAAGCGCGGCGGTCGCGCGCTGCCGCCGCGGCCGCCGCGTGCTCTCAGTCGGCGATGAGCCAGTGTTGCAAACTTGCAAACGTACGTAATTATTATAGACTACACAATGAACGAGTTTGATACCGAACGATTTATTACTGAAATTCAAATGCGTCCTGTTTTGTGGGACTCAAGAAGCAACAATTACAACAACAGGACCCTAAAAATTATTCCTGATTTCGAAAATAAAAGTGGGTCCGAAAAAAGTGCAGCGGGTAGGTTTTATTATTTTATTTAGGTACCTAATTATATCATGTTATTCTGCCACGGTACTTCTCCATCGGGTGGTCAAGGTTGTTTCACCGTCGGAATTCATTTTAGAAATGAAGTGCGCCACACTGAACTTAACTGCGGCGCGGTAGCGGCGCTGCTAACGCGCGGCTGTTCTTATAATCTGAAGGAATGCGCTTCTGCCGCGCTACTGTCGCGCTGCTAACGTCCTAATGTGAAAGCGGCCTAAATATGATCACGACATGTTAGTTAATCGTTTGTATAGTTTAATGGCGTACATTTGTCATCGTGCACCGACCTTGCGGTAATGTGTGCGTAAATGAAACGAATTAAATACCAGATTGTTGGATCTGAAGACCATCTTTATGGGAGAGATATTGTAGGCAGTAAGATTCTGGTATGCCTAATAATTTCTCCGATACGAATATGTCTGAGAAATCAATAGAATCGAATCGAAGTTCCCGCAGTGACAATACACATGCAGGGCAGTCCTCTTGAGCAATAATGAGATATTCTGTTTTGTCGTCAAACGCTTACCTCATTTTTAAGTAAAGGCTGATAGCACAGATACATAATCATTGTTTCTAAATGATAGAGAGATGGTGTCGCATATAAAGTAATCCATGTTTTCTGAAAGTCTTTTCCTTTCTTTTCTTCCGGGCGCCATAGCTCATGCTGTGACAAATGGTGCACGTAACGCTTTGGTTTTCTAGGAAAGCGGTTCAGTCATATTGTAATGGCCATCACGAACATCTTCACCAGTATTTGACATTAAGGTGTTAAAAAAAATTGGTTGTCTCTAAAGTCGGTTTACTGACGATAATTGAACGTGACAACGTCATAAGAAAATACTGATGGAATAGTTGCATTGCATTTGTTAATAGGTATTCGCTTGCACTTCAAGCCGCCATGGAACGCTACAGAGCGAGGCCGCGAGGTAACGCTACATGAGTCATGCTTTTTCGTGAGTGCAGCTAGCTTCATCGATTTATTAGACCTTGTCTTGTCAAAAACAGACAATTTGGACCCCCGTTATGCGTGACTTTTTACCTCTTTCTTAGGAAACCAAAGCTTCACGGGGTGTTCTACCCAGTCATCCAGTCCTTGAGTATCACCAAGCTTGGAGACTCGTACTTATCCCAAATAGGTATTATCAGTTAGCAAATAAAATGTTGTTGCATAATTATTGATTTATTTACGTAAGTATTTAGCATCTAACCCATAACAAACGGTGAAGGAAAACATCGTGCGGAAACCGGCATGTCCTAGGACCAAAGGTTCGAAGACATGTAACATCTCCAACCCGCACTGGGCCAGGGTGGTGGATTATGGCCCATTCCTTCTCAGAGAGAGAAGGCCTGTGCCCCAGCAGTGGGTAGGCTGGTTATGCTATGCCATAACAAATAATATGATCACGACCGCGACATTTCACGTCGAAAACTTGTCACCGACCTTGTATACCTACCGTGTGTGAGTGAATAAAAATAATTAAATACCTTACCTTCAGGCTTGCATGTGTGAGTGAAACCTTATATGAAACGTATGTAGATGTAGTTGCAATCATGTAGAGTATTATGTCGGGAAATTATGCTGTTCAACAATAAAAACGGATGGTTTAATTTCTCTTTATTTGTTGTAATCTTGCGTTCTTGCGTTTATTTTTATTGTTGGCTGTGGGTTTGTGTGTAGGCTTGGTTATATGTGGTAGTCAAGCCCGCTAGTAGCCTTGCTACTTGACTGGGTGATCTTTTTACGACAAGACTTTAAGGGGCTTACATGACCTAAACCGCGGTCACTGTCGGACTGCATAGAAAAGAAAGAGAAGCACGATGACACAACGCTGGTAATTTATTGCAAAATATGAAGCAATTATTTAATTACAAAAAATCTATTGTTTGGACTAAAAAATTAAAACACTAGTGTTTTAGTATGTTGCTTGTAGAATAATCTGACAAAAAATCAGAATGATTGTATGTATTTTAGTATGGTTTTTATTGTAAAAAGAAAGTTTCTAGAGATATCTTCATGATTTTTTTCTATTGTATCAAATTAGTTGTATTATGTTTTCAACACAATATATACCTAGCATATATCCTGAAGAATATCATATATTTTTCTGATTTTATTTACTGTAGTCGATCATATACTTTATTGTTTCTAAAACTTGCGTTTTTTTTTGCGTTTAGGTCCTGTAAGCCCCTTAAGTAATGTCATGTAGTTCGTGCTGACATGAAAGAAGAATAGAGGTGATTGTGTAGTTTCTTTTGTGTAGTTTAGAAGAAAACCCCACCCTCCTCCAGCTATAAATTGCAAATATATCTAAATAACTAAAGTTCAGGAAATGAAATTCCTGAATCCGAATTAGGCTGAGAATCAGCACTTTTTGAACGACAATATTATATACGTCAGTCCCCTAAAACGCCCGCCATTTCCTAGTACTTTAGTTGGGAAGAAGAAGTGGCGTAACAAACTCTCCAGCAGCATAGCGATCATTTTAAGTTAACTATTTGTTAAGATTTTATAAAATTAACACAATGATACTTAATGATCAAAACCCACTAATTTCTTTACGCATTTTGCCTTCTTTTATCATAGAAACAACACCATTATTTAACACATACAAAAACAAAAGACAGACAAATTACCGCCCTCGTTACCATAAACTATATCTTACTTTTTTCTAGTGTTTAGCGCAACCATAAAGTAGTCACGGGCGAGTCGGGGAGGCGGTAATTAACTTTCAATTTGCACACATCAGCGTTCAAACAAAGAAAGTAGCCATCTTGATATCAACTATTTACATAGAGGGCTGTCCCCTTCTTGAAATAACAATTTGGAAGTAATTTTGATGTTAGAACACAAATTAGTATTGGATTTTTTGTCTCTTGGAGATTTTTCATAGTTTTTCGACAGGGTGAAAGTACTTCTGACAAATTTTTACGAACGTCTTGATTCTCAATTCGGCCACTCATATGCACATAGAAGTAATAATGATACATGTGAAATAAATAATTAAATATAAAGAATTACGCCTTCTTACCATGGGGGTAGGCAGAAACTACAGAACGCCACCTGCTACGATCCATACATACTTATTTTGCTTCGTTCATTCACACACCTGAAACTAAGTATACAACATAATATTTGTTTTATAAAAAAGCCTGTTAGTAACTTTTATGAAGGTTACTCAAACTTCACTTTAGAAATTCTACAGAAACTTACTGACCATTGTCGTGAACTTAAAACTTTTTCTCGAAAATAAAAAGAAGTAGGTGTTTCGTTTTTCTGCCACGGAAATTTCTGAAACAATAAAAACACCTAAGGTTTCATCACGAGTTTTATAAAGCTTCATGAAGCCATAGTCATTACCGCATTACTATAAAAATAACCAGCAAGGTTGAGTTCTATAGATTTAGCGATAATATCCTTAAGTTTCTTCAGCCACTTTTTTACATCGCTCGACTTAATAAACCTTCGTACATTATTAGCTACACGTTGACAATGCGAAGTATAGCCGTGTTTATCACTGTGTGCGGTACCTTAGCTTTCGTGAGAGAATTCGTTGGATTTCAGCGCTGCCGAGTGGAAATGACTGCTTGTTTATGGAGCACTACGAGTGCTTTTTTTCGACAATAGCTTTTACTGACAGCGTTGCTTGAAATGTACTTGATTCTTTTACAAGTGCTAGATATTTTATCAAAGAAACAGGGTGAAGTTATTGTACGAAACTGATTTTAAAATGCGTCGTTTATATTGTCAGTTTTGTTAACCTTTAACATTTTGCGTCGTAATTTTAAAATCATTTCAAATACGTAAACATACTTACGTAGATTGATTGATAAGTTTCGTTGTGTGGTTTAGTTTATTATTATGATATGTGTGAGTCAAAATACAATCATGAATCATGTATTTTTTAAGTGTTAGCCTGATTGTACTAATGATTTTAGTACCAACTAAAAGATTGGTGTCATCATAATTAGCCTAAAATGTTCCCACTGCTGGGACACAAGCCTCCTCTCGGTGAGAGGGAGTGGGCCGTAATCCACCACGCGGGCCCAATGCGGATTGGCAGATGTCATTTGTGTAAATTATTTCATCACCACTGCTCTCAAAACGGTGAAGGAAAACATCGTGAGGAAACCGGCATGTCCTAGAACCAAAAATCCGAAGACATGTCTTTACCACTTGGCCGCCACTGCTCTTAAGCAAGATAGGTGTATCAGCATATTTTAATTTTCTATATCCCTCTCACCAAGAGGATCCCTCCTCTCGGTGAGAGGGATATAGAAAATTATCTGCCTATAACGGTCTCACTGCTAGGACCTCCCGGTCCTAGCAGTGAGACCGTTATAGGCAGATTATGATTATTATTATGCTTATATCTTTGTGGATAACTTTCGGCTTTACGAGGATTTACCGTCTGACGTAAGAATCGTTTTTTGAGTTACGTTAGTTGGTTTGATTGGTTCACAGATAGTTGTGACCAAGTGCGGAGAAAAAAAAATAGTTTCTAGAATAATCCATAGGTAATAATATTATAAATTCGAAAGTAACTCTGTCTGTCTGTATGTTACCTTTTCACGCCTAAACCACTGAACGGATTTTGATAAAATTTGGCAGAGAGATAGATTGCAACCTGGGGAACGACATAGGATAGTTTTTATCGACATACCTTGCGAGCGAAGCCGCGGTCGGAAGCTAGTTAAAATATATGGATAGAAAGAAATAAAATATATTTATTTAGCACAGACTTAAAGACACACAATATAATATATTATACATAAGATAAAAAACAAATAAAAAGTGAAAAGTCAGGTGTAAGAAAACAAAAGACAAAAGGGAGACCGCCACTTTTATGGAATTATTCATTCCGTCATGTAAGGTCTTAATTATACAAAAATACCTCAAGGTCTATAATATTATATTTATATCGCTATTTAACGATAACTACTTCCAATAACACCAAAACTAATAACCACAGACTAGACATACACTTGCCAAACCTCGCATGTCTGAGGCAGGAAGGCCGTGATCCACTTACCGTGGTATCGGATCAGGACGTCCGTTCCACTCACCCCTACCGCACGGAACGGATTACTGTAATCTAACTGATAGTCTTGCCTTTATTGGAAAGTTATTGCGGAGCTGTCGAAATTGCTAAGAGACTGTGTGTTACAGTAGCGAAAGGTAAATTTTTGTAAGAGGTAAGCCGGAGTAGATATCTTTCTTACTTCTTATTTCTTTCTATTTTTCTTTTCTTTTTTATCTTTCTTTTTCTTTTTTTTCTTTTCTTCTTTTTCTTTATTTGTCTATAGAATACTGACTGCGCCATTTTTCAAAGGGAAGCCGGTAGGAACCGGGTTGTATGGAACCTTCGCCACTGGTGTGTTATGGGTTAATTAAAAAGAAAAGAGACTTCGGTCGACTTCGAAAGTTTTAAGCAAGGTTTCATATGCAAGAATGAAATACAGATTAGTGAGTCGTTCTCTTGATGTTGCTAAATTGTCTTTTGCATCGCGCTTTTTATTATTCGCCGATTATTCTTCTTCCGATTACCGTTGCGGTAGACGAGTTCTTGAGTGGAAACCGCGAATCGGTAAACGTAAGGTGGGACGCCCTCAGGCTAGGTGGAGTGACGATCTTCGCAGAATGGCTGGTAGCAGCTGGATGAGAGTTGCCGAAAATCGAGTTGGATGGCGCGCAATAGGAGAGGCCTATGTCCAGCAATGGACTGCTGTAGGCTGATGATGATGATTCTTCTTCCTAGGGACGGTTGACAAAATCCTGATGATCGGGGTCCATGTGATAATTACAGTACCCGGCGATAAATATTGCACATCGACTAATTCAAATTGGTGTATTTTATTTATACAAAGACTAAAAATAATTATCAAAAAAAACAAATCATAATTGTTTTAACAGCTCCTAATAGATACCGGACTGTTTGTATTTCGTGCGACAGAGATAACGCTCTACGAAGCCGAAGTTAGCCGATTGTCTCTTTCCAAAGGTCGATGTGCCATATTTATTGCCGGGTACTGTACCTACGAATTAGACATAACATAACATCCCGCCTGTATACCCTGAGGGGTCAGGCAGAGGTGTTCACCCAAATTTCACCAGTTATGTTTGAGTCCCATGTAATAGGGGGCGAGCCTATTACCATCAAACGGGTCCAAATCCAGACTCCGGGCTGCTATTGAGAAATTCCAGATAGAAAAACCCAATACACCTTGCCCGACCCGGTAATCAAACTGTCAAATTTCCCCAATCAACTTTGAACCTTATGCTTTAGAGATAAAGTTGAAAATATATTAAAGAAATTTGACAGATTGTAGTAGGTTGATGTGCTGGCGTCTGTACAATTAGGCACATTTACTTACTAATTAGGTACATTTGATATCGCCATCTGAAAATATAACCATGCAATATTAGCTGAGGAATGAAATTGGAACGCATCGAAGCTTAATGTCACTCCCAATAACTGATTTACAGTTTTTTTATAACAGTAGGTAGGTAGTTCAATGCTGCTCGCTCGTATAGTCATAATCAAATCTAAGTCAAGCCATAAAAACCTAGGCGAAGTCATTAATAAGCGGCGGAGCTGGTCACGCATGTCGCGGACTCCGGCGCGTATCTACCAACGAACACATTTTCTTCATTAACTTGTCCGCCTCCCGAGTTTTTTCTACGCCGCACTAAAGCTCTTTTCATATAAGAATATTCGCGTGTGTGCGGGCGTAAATCACTGGATTGTCACTGCGGTGGACTTATAATTTTATTGTCGGACGACGGCGACACGACAGCGCGCCCGTCACGCGACGACGACGCCCGAACGCCTTCGCTCACACGACAACACACGGATCCCGGTTTTATTGTCCCCGCTCTAATTATGGAGTTATTTAGAATGAGATCTCACCTGAGATTAGCGTCTAGACTTACTTACACCTGACCAATCAGACTCGCTCTTTCGTGAGAGATTAATTATAATTGGACGCAATATAAAGTGGATGATTAAAATATTTTGATAGCTCGAGCACTCACCGGTCGCTTTACACAAAAATGTTGCCGATTCGAAACGTTAGTTCGTGCTTATGGAGATATCGCGTGAATGAATTAACAAGGTCCATTATAGATGGGCAGTTATAAGGAATCATAACTTTATGTTTAGTTCTTGAACTCGAAAATGTTATAGGTCGTCCTTTAAATCCAACCGGTAATTATGTACATGGTAATATGAAGTAATTATGAATGCTTTCCTTTAGATGTGTGCTTAGTTCTGACGCTTACAAACTTGGGATGACTTTATTCTGCTATGAGCATGTGTTTTCCTATATGTTTAAGTTGAGGAAATAAAATTGTTTTATGCGAATATATAATTAACAAAGATAAGATTGAGTATGAATGTCGATGGCTATGAGAGTAGGGGAAGACCAAAGAAACGATGGATGGACTGTGTGAACGATGATACGGTTAGAGTGGGGGTGTCTACTGAGATGACGACTTATAGAGAAGTATAGAAGAAAACAAACATGTTGCGCCAACCCCAAATAAATTGGGACAAGCGCAGGGAGAATGATGATTCACAAAGATTTTCAACCCAAAACATGTCCTATAATGACAATATTAGTTCCCTCTGATTACTTAAAACGACAACCCACTTCAACAGCCACGTAGCCGTCCACTGAAAGTAGGTTGTCCATTGAGCCCCGCCTACCTCCATGCTGCCATTATGCGACAGGATGTCGACCAGACCTGTAATAGGTGTCATTATTGTGTCGTTCAGAAATTGCTTCACTATCGGAGGAGTTATCAGGCGCTTTATAGGTCCAGATTACATGGTATGTACTTTTTTACAGGCCGCATATAAGTGGGCTTTGTAGGCCGCGTGGCCACGTACCACCCATCGCTTATTGTTCATTACTGGTTTTAATTGGGTGTGGCTTAGCAGTACAGTATGAGTTTGTAATGATGTTTAAAATAGTTTACATTTTATTATGCGACTCATTTGAAGGCTTGGTTATCGTTGTTTTCTTTTGTGTTTCAAGGAAGTGAATGTAAAGAGTTATGTTAGCAGGTATTTATTAAATATTTCCGCGTTCTACGCAAAAACTAAGCCGTGGTCCTGCCTCATCGATAGTTTTGCTAAAGCCAACTAAGCAATTCGTAGAGACGATGAAGATTATTTATCTATGACTTGGTAATAAAGAAAAATAACGACGTGTAGAATAGTCAAATTATCTTCTACCCAATGTATATCGCAAGGGGTTATACTCGACTAAATTTGATGAAAACTGGGTTGTTTTAAGAATAAAAGAAATGCTTGGTAATTAAATTATTTATTTGGATCTACATTCTACAATAGAGGTTACATAATTATATACAAGTTACAAGGACAAAGACTAGTGTGCGAAAAATAATGAACGAAACCCGACAACATTAAATTTCAATTTTAATTTCGCCTCTACTGTTATCTGCGAGTAATTTCACTGACAAATAGCAGTCATAAGCGGCTATTCGCGTTAATATATGCACCGTTTGTGGCACTCGTATCCTAGCCATGATAATGAGTGTGGCTATGAATAAGTGGCCACTAGTACTGGCGGATATCCTCGCGAGCCATTCCTGGCATTCCAGTTGAAGTGTCATGCGAGCTCAAAAGTTTCTGGTGGATTCTTTTGTTTTTGTGGTTTTGGGCTGTCTGCGGTGAGATTTTGAAGGAAAGTAGAAATAATCAAATATGTTGACGGCTCTAATATTTATTTAATGAAAATTAGCGGTTCTCATGGAAAAAGTTGGATTAGTTTATGGTAAGAAAAGCGGTCATAATTATCTATGAAGAGTAATCAGGATTCAGGAGTAAGTTATTTTGAAATCAACGCGAGTGAAAATGAACGCACTGATGAAAAAAGCTGGAAGGCACTTGGATGAAGGTTTTATGTGGGTAAGACAAACCCTTTCGTTTAGGTAACAAGCGGGAAAGCGTTAGACAATAATAAAAACAAAAGGTAATTGTAATAAATACAAAAGTATCGCCTATTTATTTATTTAATCATGTATGGGCACCCATATATATAAAGAGACAAGAAAAAAAAGAACAGAAAAATAGGTCAGACGCCAGCACATCAAGCTAGAGATGTAGACAGCCTAGCGCTGTCTACATCTCTTTATTCGCTCTCCCTTTTTTCGCTATGTCTAATGTTCTTAAAGACAATGTTTAAGAACTCAAAGGGGTTGCGTTCTTAGACAGACATTGGACCCACGCGCCTCGTGACTCAACGTTAGCTCATTTTCATAATTTCCATAACAAAAAATGTAGGTCGTTGACCCCGTCGGGTGACATTTTTGTAACCGTGTTTATAGTTACAAAAAAATTGAATTATCATGGACCGGTAGGCTTTTTGGTGAAAAATGGACTAATTAGTGCTGACCATGGCTGGTAGATAAAGTATTAAGATTAACGTAATAAGTATTGAGTTAAATGTTAATTTCACATGGTTAAGTACAATATATTTCACTAATTAATTCCTATAGATATTATGGCTAAATATTAGCTCCAAGAATAGAAAAAAAAATAATTTGATAGTGCTGATTAGAAATTGAATTAGGTACCTACTTTCAAACTGGTAGCATTCAATTAAATCAGAGATTTATTTAGAACTATTTACGTATACCGTAGGTTAGTAGTTCATTCAATCAATATGTTTTACTTTTGTCGTAAAACGAATTGATTGAATGAACTTACCTACCTACTTAACTGTGATTTTTCATTTACTAGGATTGAATGAATGACAGCGATCGACCTTTTTTTTGTCAACATGACGTTAGTGTAATGATCGTAGTGGTCATTTTGGTTCAGCAAATCTGAAGGCCAATTCCCGTAAATAAAAACATTCAAAATCTAGTCGCAACCTTAACTCAGCGATAATCAATATCAAAAATTTAGAGATTTTAGAGGTATTTTTGACAGATTGAGACTAAAATCCAACTTAGAACGTTCTTAAAATTACGAGAATTACCCCTCAGAGTTTATTTTCAAACAATGAATAAATAAAATAGCCACTCACGATGAAAGTATTAAAATTAAACCTAAAGTTATTGTACAGAATATTACTACACTTAATATTTTGTAGATAAGATTAGTTTATCGGTAAATAAATCTCACAGTACGATGACTATGTTTTATTAGAATAGCTACTTAACGCCAATCGTGGACTGTGAATTGTTATTATATAAACTTTCCTAGATGTACCGTTGTTACTAGAAGCGGTAAGCAAGTGATGAAGTGACGCTTCATAAAACTAAGCATGGTTTATATAAGAGGTACTGTATCTACATATACGTCACACGTAAATCTCTGTTTAATTCATATTACTAGAAGAACTTTATCTAAGATAAACATTTTTTCTTCAATAACTGACAGGGAAAGTCGAGTACCTACTTACTGAAACTCAATATATCTCCAGAAAATACTAAAGCACCGTAGGTACACAACGTATCTACAAATACGTACAAATAATTTCTATTAATTTCAAAATAAAAATATTTTATTTCACATAAACCTATATGGGCACTTATGAAACGTCTGAAGCTAGGTGCACGGTTCCAATTGGTCGTGTCCTATGGAGAAGAGCCGGCAAGTAACTCCACGGTTACTCTTATAAAAATAATTGGCTTTTACACTGTTTTGATTTGGACAGCGTAGGCCTATCAATAAGTACCAGGAACTTAATAAAAAAAAGAATACAAATCTACAGTATACAAGGCCTACAACGTTCTCACATTCACAAAATATAGAAGAAAATTTACAAAATATTACGTAATAATATAAAAACATTTTTTTATGGCATATTTTTCTTAAAAATCAGACAAAGTTACTATGTTAGTTTGAAAATACAATACAAACACACAAACTTCTTCATAGCTCCCTGCACAACACAACATCATAACCAATTTTATGTCATTTCCAGTCATCATAATTAATGTGTTGCGCCATTAGTTCATTTTAGGGGTAGATGATGTATCCAGATTGAGGGGTCAAGTGTCCCCCGGGGGGTGAGATATCCATAAAAGGGGGGTAATTTTGACCGCGCAGTCAGATCGAATATTGCGATAGTGACCGCCAAGGGGAATAAGACAGGGTTTTATATGAAATTCTTAAGTCCTTAATTGACTTAAAGATATGTATCACGCTATGGATATTAAGTAATACTTATTGACTTTTAATTATTTTGTTTGTTGTTATTTCAGTTTTATTTGTTGTAAAGGGAGTTTGTGATTGATTTATTTTTTTGAATGATTTTTTTTTAATTTGTTTTGTTAGCTTACTGAAGAATAAGAATGGAAGAAGCAAAAAATATACGCGTCGACTTGAGAACCTCTTCCGTTTTTTCGTCGGTTAAAAAAGTTCAATAGTTTTGTATTGTTTAGAAGTTTTTTTTAGTGTGTGTTAGGCGGAACTTAGGAAAGTATGATAATGTGTATTAAAATAACACTGTCACGCTGTAGTCTTTTATAGTACAATGGAATTCGTTTAAAAACAGCTAACAAAAAGTACACGTGATTTCCAAAAAAATAAATAACCCCAAATGAATCAATAAAACTATTAACATTCCTACAGAGATATTAAACAAACATTCACACAAAGGCCATTTGAATAAAATTAATATTCACCGTCAGCGTAATAAAATTTCCCGGAATAAGCAACACGACTCAAAGGCCTCGCATCGCAGGTTTTCCGCGAAACCCGACTAACAAGTAGGTACTTATCACTTTCATGTCGAAAACTTACATAACACTTCACATCAGTCGATTTCCTTCTAAGAAATGTTCTATGAAACTTATGTTCGTAACTACGACAAACCCTATGATATGAGTTTGCAATTCGCACCCCTTACAAGAAACTAACACGTAACACGAGTATTGGCTACAAGAGGGTAGTTTTTATAACGTCCACCAGATGGCGCATGTCATTTACTGCAGCCCTACACCAACCAACTAACTTTGACCTCCCACATTTCAACCAAACGCACCTAAAATCGTGGGTTTATAGGTATTTTGGGAGGGAGGGTAGGTCCACATAAACTGGTGATCTACTAGGAGGTTAGGAGTCAAAAGGATCAGTTACGGTATAACATCAATTTCTGCAGTTATTGATAGAGGGACATAACAATATCATAATTCAAGTTTTCCGGATAGATATGATTTATGGTAAGTAATAGGCAAGGTTGGTCATGTTTTGATCGGTGACAATCGATCGCAATAATAATAGAAATGTTAAGAAACATAGAACACAAATAATTACTTACAAATAAATAAATACCTAATAATACACACACACACAATAATAATATGCTAATAATTAATGAGTTGAACTCCTTTAACAAAGATTGGTCCTTTTTTTCCTTGGCAACACTGCACAGAGAGAGGTGGAAAGAGAGTAGGGAGGCCTTTGCCCAGTAGTGGTACAGACGCCAGCACATCAACCTACCCGAAACTGTCAAATTTTCCCAATCAACTATGAACCTAATGCTTTAGCGATAAAGTTGAAAATCTATTAAAGAAATTTTACAGATTGTAGTAGCTTGATGTGCTGGCATCTGTACATTAACGGCTAATAAAAAAAAAATAAGTAAGCTAGACTTGAAAATCGGAAAACTTTACTTTTTCCAATGTGATCAATCTGAGGTTTTCTTTTGCGATGCTGATAGGCGTTGTCTAAAACATCTGATAAGGTAAAGTGAAGGCCTAGTGATGAGGCGAAAACCGTAATTGCCATTGGTACCGCTGCTAATCTCCTGGACGAAATTCTCGTCACCAACTGATTCGGCGAAAGCGCCAGGGTAGCCCGCGAAATTATTTTTTTTTTTTACGTTTTTTGCAATTTGCTGGTCAGTATTAAGTTGTACGTTGATTAATATATGATTCGCGGCCGTAACATATATTTATGTATTTACAGAATTATAATAATTAAAGTCATCAACACAACTCTTTAAGACCAAGTCTATCAACCAATCCCACAGAATGACTATTTCGTGAAATCTTGACATTTTGGGATTATACTAACCTAACAAGTTGTATTACTGATTCTAATGATTAATGATTCTGTAAATACATACATATTTGTTACGGCCGCGAATCATATTTTGATCGACGTACAACTTAATACTGACTAGCAAATTGCACAAAACGTAGGAAAATTTGAATTTCGCGGGCTACCTTAGCGCTTCCCCCTTAAACAGTAATTATATTACCACAAATAGTTGATGGAAATCCAGTCCAATTGGACTTGATTGAGTAAGTCCATAGACTTGGATCACGCTATCCTTAACAATTTGGACTAATGATACCACTACAAAAAAGTGTTCCTTTGTAAATAATGGTTTCAGTTTTTTTTTTTATTTTAATTGATGGATCTGATCATATAGTAATATATTCCTGTGGGGAAATCTTCATGGATTTTTTATTTTTATTTATTTTATAGTTAATTAAAACGGTACAATACCAAGTACACTAATTAACATAAAAACTATTATTACTTTGACAATAATAATTATACACACAAACTAAAATTAACAATAATTATGTTGTAAGTATATAATTTAATTTAAAACTAACAAGGATATCCTCTGTCTGGGGATACCAATCTATAAATTGATTTAGCAGGGTCAAGCTACATTTAAAAGAAATAATAAAAGTGATGGATAATGATTTTTATCGAATAGAAACATGTATTGCGCCAAAATATTGGTGAATACAACTATAATTATGTCATTAGAGATCATTTTAGTGAACTGCAAAAAAATGAATTTCAAGTTAGAACTAATGAGATGTTCATCATAATCAGCCTATGATGTTTCCAATGCTGGGACTCAGCTCTTCTCTCTGTGAGAGGGCATTAATCCGCCATGCGGGCCTAGTGCGGGTTGGTAGATGTCACATGTCTTCGAATTTTTGATTCTAGGACATGCCGGTTTCCTCACACGATGTTTTCCTTCACCGTTTTGAGAGCAATGGTGATGAAATAATTTAATATTCTGCTCTAATGAGATCTTATTATTTATTTATTATTTAATTACATGTAAAAAAGGACTCAAATAGGTATGTTAATAACAATATTTCTTAACAACTACGTTAGTAAATTTAACCTACACACTTAACACTGCAATATAGTTCATGCGAATCCCTGCTACAAGCTCAACACCGATGTGGAAAGTTTGCAGCAGCGATTCACGTACAAGCGGTCCAGTCTGCTCGCGATACACCGCAATATAATATTGGGGCTGGCCCGCATCCAGCGCACCAGGGAGGCGCATCTTTTTCGCATCGTAGCGTTGAAGCAATCGACACTAGTTTCAGCAAATATCCCTGAAGTGCTACAGGAGCGAAAAAGCCCAATCAACACCCGGAACGCATTATTATATTGAATGTGAAGAACGCTGTACGATTTTTGAGTGTAATCTACCCACAGGCTGCACGTGTAAAACGAGGTACAGACGCCAACACATCAAGCTACCCGAAACTGTCAAATTTTCCCAACCAATTTTGAACCTTATGCTTTAGTGATAAAATTGAAAATCTATTAAAGAAATTTGACAGATTGTAGTAGCTTGATGTGCTGGCGTCTGTACAATATGCACGAAATAGGGCTTTTTTTAGCGATCATAATTATTAGAATGTCTCCAAAGGTAGTTTTAACATTCTAGAAGTTTCTAAGGTTTCTTCAAGAAACATTTAGTTACACGTGCGCTTATATCATAGGTCACATTATAATGACGAGTGACGCATTATGAAAATAGTGAGTAGAAAGGAGATTGCTATAGGACATGAAATTATGCGAAAATCAACAGTTGAAATAACCGTTTTACTAATGAATTTTCGCGTTGAGGTTTATAAATAAATAAATAAAAACATTTAATTCAGATCAGGTCCATATTTTTTTTAATTATTATTATTTTTTTTAAATTTATGAAGAGCGAATTTTGCGTAGCTTTCCTTTATTGAAATCACTATAATATGTGAGATTTTGTTGTTTGACGATTATTGTCTTCTGCTCGTGTCGGCAGTATTTATATGAGAAATATCTAACGTTTTGGTAGAAGGAGTAGTCTATCAGCTAGGGTAATAGTAAGACTGACTGAAGGGTGTTGTGCTCCTGCCGGGTCAGCGGGATTGTCCGAAAGGGTCACCGCTGGCCCGGAACATAAAGGGCGAAGGAAGGAACACGGGTGGGTTTTAGTCAGTAACAGTCTGACACTCCCTTCCGCTCCACCCAGAGCGGGAGGGGTCATTTGATGATTTTCCATCATGAAAAAAAAAAGGGTGTTGTGCTAGAATAATCTAGAAAGGCACGTCGATATAATTTCAAGAGCAAAGCCGGGAGAGCACCGGTGGCCCGGTGGTAACTGCCGCGACTTACGAGTTGTAGGTCGTAGGTTCGAACCCAGACAGGTGCTTTACTTTGTGTAAGTATAATATTTCATCACCACTGCCCTCAAAACAGTGAAGGAAAACATCGTGAGGGAACCGGCATGTCCTAGGACCAAAAATTCAAAGACATGTGACATCTACCAACCCGCACTGGGTCCGCGTGGTAGATTACGGCCCACTCCCATTCACCGAGAGGAGGCCTGTGTCCCAAAAGTGGGAAAATTGTATGTAATGTGCATAATCATATGCGGAGCAGGCTGAGTATTTATATGACTGTAGGGACAAAAAACTGAATGAATGAATCATGAAGAAACTTTCCTCCCAATTTTTAACCACCGACAGAGTCCTTTGTTTTACAAAAATGAACTTTTACCGCGTGGGTTTCAACTCGCAATAACAATGAAAACTGGCCAAAAGAAATGGGGGTCACTAAACAAATAATAAACAACATCTCTTATATCACAGAAGGAGATTTTTTTCAACTTCTCCAATTTAGCCGCTTCGAGATTACATAAACAATTGCGGGCTGTGCTGTAATCGTGGCTTAACGGCTGGACGAGGCGGGGGTTAATTAAACAATAAATAGCCGTATAACCCTCCACCCCTCCTCGCCCCCGCTCGCCGACCTAACGATTATTATATTCAAAAGTCGCAGCTTTGAATTCGCATCACTCTCTGGTAATGTGTCAACGCGAGCCGAGGGCGCCTATTCTCTAAGTCGACTTTGTAAGGTTTCGAACGGTCGTGACGTTGCCCTGTGATATAATATTGGACACGTTTAAAGACAATGATTATGATAAAATGATTAGGTTGTTTTAAGTGACGATAAAGCGTATTTATTTATAAAGATTACGCAAAATAGTAGAAGTGTTATTTCTATGAGACTCAAACTGGTTTTTACTGGTTTTATAATCAGAATTTAATATGATATTTAGATTGATTAAATTCTTTATTGGAGCTAGGTAGCAACAGCTCTACTTGGCAACATATGATTAAGTTAACCACACAAAAATCATATTTATTGAATATCGTCCTACTATGTACTACACAACAAGCCTTTTATTGTCCCACTGCAGGGTAAAAACCTCTTCTCATACAGAGAAGGCACAAGCATTGATGCCACGCTTGCTCAAGACGGCGATTTCAGACTTATATTAACACTTTTACTAACTACTAGTCCAGTTGGGCTCATGATGTTTATCTTCATCGCCCACTACTACACAAGCTCGTTCCAAAGCAACGCACGATAACACAGAACAAACAGAACGACGACGACGCGACTTTCGACTGACTCGAGAATAGGTACCCCGCCAGTCATTACGAGTCGCTCGTTAACGTTCTCTAATTGCATCGGGTTAATATAGACTTTGTTAAATAAAATCTCTCATCTACCCCCACTACCTCTACCCCTGTTCGGCGCCTTTTTTCGTTATTTAGCGCGCTGCAGATGCCCTTAATGACGCGTTTTGAAACTTACGATGACACTTGGCGTCGCTCCGGCCCAGGTCCGCCTCGGATGTTAATTGCACAAGGAATTAAAGAATTTCCGTTCTTCCTGTGAATTAATGGGTCGGCCTATGTGTAGGGGAGGGGAAATGTTGTGATGTTATTTACGAATGGGAGGTGTTCTGTGGTTTGTGTTATGTCATTAGGAGTGTGTGGTGGGTTGCATTCACATGACTCGAAGGCAGATAGAAATGCTTGAATTATGTAAGATCTTGTGTATATTTTTTTGGTTATATTGTTTTGTAATTTCCGTGAAAGTATTGCATTTCTATGTTCTCATTTAAATGTCAGTTCAGTCCTTCCACGTATTGCGATGTAACTTGAGATTTTGTACTATTTCTTATGAGAAATCATAATGTATATCTGATTATTCTAACTGGAAACATTTTTTATAAGAATTTTCTTCATAATATATAAATGTATTTACAGTGAGTTTAATAAAATCCTACACATTTTACGTGTAGGTACTAATTAAATTAAAGCCCGATCTTAAATTCCTTCTAATTAAATTTTCCTTCGAAGATCTTCCCCCAGTTTTTAACTTAACTGTCCAAGTTAGACCATAAACACTGAGAATATATTTCGTAATGTTTAATAAAGTTAATTGAGTTATATTATAATTGGCGATGAGTTCGAAGATTCGTTGGGAGTCGTGGTATGAGTGTAGTTCAGAAGTGCGCGCCACGTGGTGGGAACATTAAGCTCAGCAATTCGCGCACGATTAAAATTATCCTACTCAGTTATCGAGGGAGTGACGATGTAGAGTTTAGTATAAGTAGAAATGACGCGGATTCTTACATTGTTGTGTGTTTGCACTGGTTTCCTGGCGCTGGGATGATTTATTCCGGTGAGACGTCATTTGAATGGGACGACGTTTGTTTCTCGAATTGTTGGATTTTCGCGAGTCGGTTTGTATTTGTTAAAATGTATAGCTTGGCAGTATTTCTACGTCCATCAGTCTTCTAGCCGTTTGTTAACGTTTTAGCGTTTTGTTCAAGCCAAAATAGATGCTGCTATCAGTATATTAAGTTAGTATAAGCGCATTTATCTCATTGGGTTATCCTAACGGTAGATGTCAATCGATAAATAAATAAATATTTTCAACAGGGAGACTGTCAAATGTTATTCAAATAATTATAATCTAACTTAATAAGCAATAAGCAGCAATAACAAAGGTTTCTTAAGTATAAAAAACAAAACAAAATTCGGTTATTCCCACAAATAAATAATCAATGAAAAACGAAAAAAGAATATTCTAGTTGGAAAGTTGAAAATAATCCCCAGTCTAAAGCTTCCAATTCGAAATTCAAATTCATTCTACCGTTCAATAAGTCTATAGTCAAGACGTTCAGTAAGACGGGCGTCAGTAAGGAGCGAATGACGACGTGATTGGCGCTACTTAATTAATCCAAGGGCTCCCTAATTAATAACAATAATTCGCCGAGTTGTCGCAGATGACGTCACCAACCAACAATCAACACTCGACAGTCTTCATTCGAATAAAGTTTAATTGTTTCGGATAATTGGAACAATGGAAGTCTGCGAAACTGGAACAACCCGGCTCGGATGAAATAATATTATTTGTCGTGACAAAATGTTATGTCAGACTCCGTTTATTGTTTTAAACTTGGCCATGAATCTGGTTGACTCTTTCTTTTGTTTGTTTTAGTTTCCATGGTAGTTGAGTTCCGAGGGGCTCGTGGCTAAATGATTAAAGAACAGTCGCACGGGCCGATCGAAGGTTAAGCTACGCTTGCTGAGGTCCGTGGATGGGAAAGCGACCATTTTTTTCTACCCTACCTAATAGCTTCTTTTTAGTGTGATGATAGCAACCTAAATAGATTTAGCCCAGACTTCGGCAACGAGTTTGGCAGCTTTACCTATCTCAGGTTAAGCTACGCTTGCCGCGGTTGGTCTGTGGATGGGTGACCATCTTTACATACCGTGACTCCTCCGTGCCTCGGAAAGCACGTTAGGCCGTTGATCCCGGCTGTCATTCGTTACTCTTTGACAGTCGTTACGGGTAGTCAAAAGCCCGAAAGTCTGACAACCAGTCTTACCAAGGGGTATCGTATTACCCAGTAACTGGGTTGTGGAAGTCAGATAGGCAGTTGTTCCATGTAAAATACTGGTATTCAGCTGCATGAGCTGCATCTGATTAGACTGGAAACCAACCCCAACATGGTTGGGAAAAGGCTAGGCAGATGATGGTGAGGTTTTGATTATATTCGTTGTGGTTTTTAGGGTTCCATAGTCAAATATTACAAAAATGAAACTCTTGTAATTACGTCATGTCCTTCTGATCGGATAACACACAGTCATTTACTCGGAGATTATTGGCACTAGATCGATAAATATTGCAAAGAAAGTGTAGGTATTCTGTTCACCGCTAAACAATGGTGTAGTGAAATTACGAAAAAATAATTGGGGTGGCACTCCCGCCCATGCATGTAACCGGATGAAAAAAAAAGAAAATATTTAATGCACATAACCGTGTATTGATGGATTCCATAATTAAAAAGATGGTGATGTTTCTAAGTGCCTTTTTTATTTAAGTTTGAGATACCTATAGGATATTTATGGTTGCATACGCGGAAATAAATACATTTTTCATAGTTTTTTTTTGAGGAAAACATAATAATTATATTCATCCCGACGCGCTTTGCTGTGCAAGGTCCGACACGCGCTTATCTGGTGTTTTTGTATCTTAGTACTAGCGACCCGCCCCTGTGAACAGTTTTTACGACTTAACAAAACATATCGAGATTTGTTTGTTATATGATAGTTTAATATGAATGTATTATACATAAAACTTCCGAAATAAATTATCTAAATGATGGTAAAAATTGCATCAAAATCCAGTGCATAGTTCAGAAGAACAACGCGGTCATACAGACAGACACGAAAAGCCGCTTTAATTTATAATATGTATAGAAGTGTACATCACATGACATGCTGAAGCATCTGCCTTTTGGACTGTAAAATATTTACCTATCTAGCTGATATCCGTTTTATGAGCTTGATAAAAATCTATTATTAGATATGTAGTATAATAATAATCTAATTTATAATATCTTTAAGCTTATCAGTGCTATCTTCCTATCTCCTTGCTTGCCAAATGAAAGCCTAAAATGAAGACCGCGTTAGTGATAATACGTTATATTGGATACCTACGTGTCGTCGGGATGAATATTTCTCGACTACGGAACCTTTCACTGTGTCAGGTCCGACACGCACTTGTCAGGTTTTCCATATATTAATAAGTATACATGTATCACATGACATGCTGAAGCATCTGCCTTTTGGACTACGGAGTAGGTATTTACCTATCGAGGTTTTATAACTTTGATAATGAGCATTATTAGATAATTATTTTATCAGTGAGTATTTACCTATCTCCTTGTTTGTCTTTTAGGTCATTAGGAACATTCTGTTTTGAAGATAATGGTACCTAATTATTACCTACCTTACCTACGAAATTATTTTAAATTTTTAAACCTAAAATGAAGACGATTGAAGATCGCTTTTAGCGATAAGATCTACCATTGTGTCACGCTATGTAAAATTTCTTCATTTAAAGCTGTACCTAATGTGTATATCTGTACAGAATAAAGAATATTCTATCTATCTATTGAGTACGTGTTGGAAGACAGGTTTAAATAATTATTTTACTGCGTAAGTAATTATTAGGTACTTGTTGTTATAAAATACTTATACAACTGATATACAAAACTATCGAATATCATTATTATTCGTCATGTTATCTCAGCAGCGCGATTTAATGGGGCTACTGAGCTGCATATATATTTGTTATGTATTGGTTATTGACAACCTTGCAGTGATGGATTAACCCTTAATCAAATTAAGCAATTGCCTAGGGCAACACGTCTGAGGGGGCACCAGAAGAAGCACAAAAAAACCCGTCCTTAGGGCATCACGTCTCACTCTCACGTACCCAAAAACCACACCAAAAAAGTTTCTAGGACTAATTTGAAAATTTGCGCGTTTTAAGTTGACATAGAGTCCGACCTAGAGTCATAACCCCACTCCCGCTTGCCCACTCGCTGCCCTCTTGTGCAATAGAGTCCGACCTAGAGTCATAACCCCACTCCCGCTTGCCCACTCGCTGCCCTCTTGTGCAGCGAGTGGGCATGGGATTTACGAAGAGTTGATTATGATAATGGCCCAAGAAGTGCATGGTAAAATTATATCGCAGATAAAAGATTCTAGATATGATAGTCTTTCAGTAGATTCTACGCCGGATTTGATGCACATGGACCAGCTTAGCGTAGTTATTCGCTATATAAAAGATGGGCAGCCAGTAAAGCGATTTCTTACATTTATTGGGTTGGAAACGCATCACACAGGAGATGAACTGGCAAAGCAGACTCTTCAATACCTTGAAGAACATTGTGGATTAAATTTTTCAAAATGCAGAGGCCTATTTTACAAAAAAACTAATGTTTTTAGGCGGTAAAGGTTTAAAGACCGATTCTAGTTGACATACGGATAGGGGGGCCCACAGGCATGGATTGCTTAGGGCATCAAGTAGTCTTAATCCGTCACTGCAACCTTGGTAGGCCGCTTGAGATCGGCCCTGACCGAAAAAAAAGAAAGAAAATTAGTTCATTCTCCACAAATAAAAGGCACATTGATACTACGCCACGCATATACGTGGTAATGTAAACTAACACCAAAAGCCCAGTATTTGAATGAAAATAAATAAAAGTTTAAAAAAATAAAATATGGACCATGTCAGGTGTCAGATTTCATAATGTTAGGTCAGTTGCGGCCCGTTGATTTAAGGGAATTACAGGACCTAAACGCAAAAAACCCAAGTTTTAGAAGCATTAAAGTTTATGATCGACTAAAGTAAACAAAATCAGAAAAATATAATAATATGATATTCTTCAGGATATATGCTAGGTAGATAGTGTGTTGTAAACATAATACGACTAATTTGAAAAAAATCATGAACATAGGTACCTCTAAAAACTTTCTTATTACAATAAAAACCATACTAATATACATATAATCATTCTGATTTTTTGTCAGATTATTCTACATGCAACATACTAAAGCAATAATAATAATAATAATTATGTTTTAATTTTTTAGTCCACACAATTTTTTTTTTGTAAATAGATGAAGCAATT
The DNA here is from genome assembly GCA_927399505.1 of Luperina testacea. Taxonomy (NCBI): domain Eukaryota; kingdom Metazoa; phylum Arthropoda; class Insecta; order Lepidoptera; family Noctuidae; genus Luperina; species Luperina testacea. The sequence goes on from OV656774.1 coordinate 7,574,394, forward strand.
GCTTCATATTTTGCAATAAATTACCAGCGTTGTGTCATCGCGCTTCTCTTTCTTTGTATGCAGTTCGACAGTGACCGCGCTTTAGGTCATGTAGTTCTCTTAACTTTGAGTACCGCTGCTTGAAAATACAAAAAGTACATACTTGAAAATTACATGCGAATTACGCACCTGTATTGTATTTTTCCTCGTACATAACCAAGCCGGATATGACGACGTGTCATGAATATATAAATCTGTCAGATTATTACACGAACTGTAAAACAACGTTAATACTAAACGATATTTGATTTGTAGCTGTAAAATAATCGATTTATTCCACTTTGTAAATACACCTTAATAATAATAATAACACAGAAAATTACGTTACGACTTATTTAGGTTTCCACTCAAACATGAAAACGAACTAAGATGACAAGAGAAGGAAGAAGCCTTATTGACGAACATCTTCCGGGCGTTGCGTCACAGTTGCGTCTCAATTATGGTAACAAAGGTGGGACTTGTCTCAAGTTAATTGTGTGATACCTATCAAGTGTCCGAGGGCGCAGATCAAACGTTCTTTTGTTTTATCTCTGTGTGACAGGGCGCCACCTAGCGGGCTTCGCAGTTCTTTGTGCCACTTGGAAATGTGTGGGTGACACTTTTGTTGCTTATTTCCATCACATTGTGAACAAAAACGCTCTGTTTCTTTGTGATGTTTTAGACATATTTCGGTAGCTGTAAATGTTTGTTTTTTTTTTTACAATGGAGAAGAAATCATCAAAGAGCTTCTAAAGTTTTGAATAAAACTTTTTGCAATGTTTTCATACCTTATGCTTATTTTTTATTAAAAAAGAATTGAATGCTCATATCTTTACTATTGAGATTGGTTACATATCAACCTACTCGTAAAACCGTTGCTTATTCGATTCTTAAGCCACTGGCCATTACACTGATTGACACTAACCGCTAATTTAAAACTATTTAACAACTCCAAATATATTTCAAAACACGTTCCTCCAATATAATCACAAAATTACTATACCAAATGTAAAACTAACTCACTCATAACGTCTCATCACTCAAACCAATAATAGTAACACTGTCGAAATGTGTTTAAATCCAGCAAAACATTATGAAGTGGGCAAGTCCTAACAGATCATGAGCCAATGTCGTAAAGCCGAGAGTTTACGAGACTTTACGATCGACGTGACGGCCGCGACGAAAACGCACGAACGATGACGGATCGTGTGTCTCCGACTTTATGACGCAAAAAAAGAAGTGTTTTGAGATCTGTCTTTATTGAGATTCGGATGAAGTGGACCACCTATGTTGTGTTGGTATCAGTAACTAATTGTTAAGAAATTGTAGGATTGTTGAGTGGTATGGTCCCTACGAGAATGGTATTACAAGCGAAGTGTAATCAGTTGGTCTTCAAGATACGAAGGGGGTTAAAAGAGGACGAAAATCTTGAAATCATTGTATAAAACGTCTATAATACCACAGCTGGGACGCAGGCGTCCTCTCTTCGAGAGGGAGTGGGCTGTAATCTACCACGCAGACCCAGTGCAGGTTGGTAGATGTCACATGTCTTTGTATTTTTGGTTCTAGGACATGCCGGTTTCCTCACAATGTTTTCCTCCACCGTTTTGAGAGCAGTGGTGATGAAATAATTTACACAAAGTAAAGACTGTTCGAACTCACGACCTACCGAAATAAATAAGCACTATGTAATTTATGCAGCCCACAATCTTAGAGATTGTTAAAATGTGGCAGTCTGTTTGGTTTCTGGTAATTAACTAAAAATTTGCGCCACAAACTCTGCCAATCATACGCTTAAACTCTAATTACAAAATTGGCAGGAAAACGTCTTTGGCTTTACAAGATTTTGAGAAATCAATATCGAGAATTCATATTATTTGGAATGTTCATACGGTTTTAGCCATAAACACCAAGTTTGGCAAACGATTAGCAATCATCTCGATTCACCGAGATATCCATAACGAGTACAGTGAAATTGGTAAATCTTATTCGGAAATCACACATATTATGATGGATCAGAAATGACTTCTGGCTTTAGAAAAGCCAATGATAATGATGATGAACTAATAGAAATAAATCATAAAAACGAATAAAAAACTCTAACAAAAAAAACCTTTCTATAAAACAATAAAAATGACAAATTATCGTTACAAAAAAGAAACGTTAACACCTCCTATGCAGTAGTAATGGGGTCATTACAGATAATGGTTAGCGGCCATTTATTTCATATCTGTATTTGTTCATTCGCGCCCTAGCGGGACATGTGTAACTCAATAATTTCATTGTGCCCGGGATTTAGTCCACAATTGCGTGAAATGTACCACTGGGTGCACCCCTAGCCGGGACGGGACATATGCTGCGGAACCCCACAGATGAACTAACTGATCTGCGTTCGGTTACGCTTCTTAAAATCATTCCTTGCATCTTAGCACGTTTTACTGAAATGTACTTGCAGATATTATGAATGATCAATCAAAGAGATTTTGATCTGAATTTATCATATCATTATGATTGGGCATGATTAATCATCATACCTAATTGTTTTCTGAATGATTTGTTTTTACTGCTGGTTCGTTGTGGGCTGGTTTGGTCATTAAATTATAGGTATTTTAATATTTCATCAGCAACGAATCGTCATCATCAGAATCAACATCATTTTTCGGCCGAAATTATGAAGCCATCATTTCGGCCGAAAAACGTCCACTGCTAGACACAGGCCTCCCCAAGCACCGCCACTTCGACCGGTTTTGTGCTTCTCGCATCCAGCGGATTCCTGCGGCCACAACAATTACAACAACAACAACAGTAATGAATCAGCAACTTACTATTCGTATTGTAGATATCCTTAGACGGCGGTTTACACTTTCCATCGTTAGCCCTTTCCATGTATACCTACTTAGAATGTATAATATTATATGAAACACCCTATTTCGTTACTGACCGCATTAATTTAACACGATTGTGAGGAAGTTCTTCATTCTACTTCAAAAATCAAGCAGTGTTTAGAACACTGCTTCATTTTTAACCACTTTGTTTCGGAGTAAATCTAAAACAATATTTCTTTACCTTCATACGCAGTAGCTATTCAAATTATAATCTTTCTAACATCGTCAAAACATATTCGTAGGCAGTCCCCAATATTATGATATCGTTTTAAATTCGTCAATGCTTCGCTAATTTGGTTTGCGCAATGGGGGAGTGACGCCAACTGATGCCGACAAATCCCCGTGTCCGAACGGCGCGCAGATGAAAAAATATGACATCTCTATAATAGAGGATAATGTTCCCGCCGCGAATGAATGTTGGCTTGATTAGTTATTATTTTATTTCTATTTTGAATATCTTGTTTTGTAAAATTAAATAAGACTGAAAAACAGGCTAGAAATGATTATTTGGCCAATTAATGTTATATGGTGATTATTGAAATATTTCCTCGTGGGTTATTTTGAAAATAAGAGTCAGCGGAATGAATATTCATGAATTATCAGTTATTTAATTTTTGGTTATTAAAACGCAGCGCTTTAAAGACGCTTTAGAGACGGGGGCACGTACAACCTTCATAGAAGTTGAATAAAGCGTCCCGCGACCCGCGCCTGATTCGCCCCTGTGTGAGTCTTGCTTAATCTGATAAAAAGTAAATTGTAAATTATCTCCAAATAATATTTATGTGCCTTAGCGATACAATCAATAATACTGTCATGACACTGAATGATTAGTTTTGTCTTAGATTATATGACTGTTTCCTAAGGTAACAATTCGATGAGTTGGGTATTTGCCAGCATAACAGACCCCAACCAGTCTGCAATTATATTGACGTCGCGTTGCATTTTAATAAAACCTTACCTAAAATCTAGAAACAGTGGCCGTTGTGTCCTCAGACAATCTAAAAAAATTACAAAAAAAAAAAAACAATTAAATTAACTTAATGGAAGTTAGACTCAAATCCTCTACACTATTATGTCAGCATCATTACTCCGAAGCCTCGGGACGTCTCATCTCCCCAAATCGACAATATCTGTAGAGGCGCGTGGCAAGTAATCCCTTAACCCTCCGCCTACTGCGTCGCGTGAGAAGTGAATTAAATCGCCGCGGGGTCCGATCGACCACTTAACGGATCGTGTCCGTGTCTTAGGATTGATAGTGCGCCGCGGAGGGTAGTTGAAAGTTAATTCGTGTTTGGTGTCACTGCAGTCACTTTATTACGTGTTACAGGAAATGCAGTTTTCTTATGAACTTTCTGATCAGTGGGGGAGGAAGGAGAATTGTGGTGGTAAGCTTGTAATTAATTGTATGTGTTTCAGTCGATGTTTTATATTGTTCACGTTTATGTAATATACGGAGAGAGTGATGATCTCAAGGATCTTGGTTGGTGAAAGCATGGCAAAGCAGTGGTTTAAAAAGGTACAAAGCAAGGAAATTGGGAAAATATTGCAGTTCTAATGAGAGGAGGTAGAGGGCTATGTCCAGCAGTGAACTGCTATAGTTTGAGTTGATTTCTTGAGATGGCTTGGTTTCCCTAGATGTTTGCTTTAGTATACTTGCATTTTATATTTGTATCAATAGTGATAATTATGCTTTTTGATTAATAATTATATAATTATTATAAAAATACATTGTCTTTGAAATAGAATCAACATGTAAAATGTCAACTCCGTAGGTTAAGAGGAAGTGGTTTTATTTCAGCTTGCAAGATTTGAGCCGTACAAACTAAACAAATAACAAGGCAAGTTCAATAAAAACTTGTAAAAATAATAATATCAAGGTAATTAACAATAGATATACTTAACTTTACTAATTGATCAATCACCAACAAAATAATACCCCAAACCATAGAAAATTCCCGACAAAATTATAACATAACCAATTTAAGACATTGTCACAACTTTATTCATCTTTATTAGTACATCGGGCGTGAACAAAAGTGATAAATGTTGGGAGTTATTGTTCTAAATAATCCTTTCAGTTTACAAAGACGACCCTCTGTCAGGCGGCGTTGTATTAACCCTTAAATGGCGTAGTGCGGGGGTCGCGACACGCGGACTGTCACATTCACAATATAGCTTCATAGTTTATTATAATATTTTCGTTCAATATTGCCCTCATTTCCCCTCAGTAGCTTTACACGTTACACACTACTGGATTTGTAGAGCGGTCAGTTTTAATATGGTTTGGTTTTAAAAGAATGAGTTTTTTTACATATGTATATTGTTAAGGCTTCTCTAAAACCCATTGACAATGCTAGCTTTTTTATACTACTTACTACATGCATATGCATAGTATGCTATGTATGTATGTAGTGTGTATGCTTAGTTTACATATCATAGGTACCTATAATTTTCTTTGCAAATATAAGAAACAATGATAATTATTACAAGGTTTTATTGGCAACTGAGAAATTAGATTTGAAGTAAAGTATAACGTTATTAAATGTACAAAATCACCCCGTGCGAATACTCGCGCCCTTGTACGATCCGCGATGACAATAAATCATGTAATTTGGTGACGAAATACGAATTCCGCATCCTGGGCCGTATTACTGCCATGGGTGGATTTGTACTGTTCACATGACAGCAACACGCGGTTATTACTAGAATTACAAGAATATGACAATTTATACCCCGAAACATATTACATTTGGGGAGTTTACTCATATGATCAACTGTAAATCTCCTTGCTTAAAGGGGAAAATGGATTTGTCAAATTCAGGAAAGGGCTGCACGCAAATCTACTTGAATATTATGTATTTAACAATCATTCCGTGGAAACTAGCGTTTATGCTTACACGTCAAGATTTCCTTCAGTAGTTTCTAGTGTGGCTGTATCAGAGGTAGTGGAAGTCATAACAGTGTAGGTATATGTAAGCCGATCGATGTGGCTGGAATGGGTACATACGCAAGGCGGAACAATAGGCCAAGGCGTCGACACAATGGACAATGCCCGTACCTCCGATACGATAAATACACTCATCTAACGTCTGTCTGTGTGCGTGTCGATATGTGTTTTATATTGCATAACGTGTGTTTGTTTGGTCTCCACCAACAATACTTCTAACTTATGTCTAACTTTAATGTTATAGAATATTCCTTTACAAATTCGAATACAAAGCTTCATACTTTGCTAAGTTATGAAGAACATCGTGTGCTAAATTTTATTGTCAGCGAGTGAGTACGCATCACGTTTATTTTCGGTAATTCATAAAACTATATTGGCTCGCAGATGTCCGTAACGCTAAAGCTCGTATTATTGAAGGCGTGGTTCTGGTAGATAAGTAGATTTGTGACAGTACGGTAACGACACACATAAATTTGTTCGGGCAAACACCGTTACGCAGCTTAGCTTCCTGGCAAACAAGGGCGCCGGGTCGGAATGATACCACCGCGCGTTTGAGGGTTACTCTTTATTAGCTCCGAATATGCCGCTAATATTGCTAAATAAATATCATAAAAATATTATTGGCTCGAGTTTTAGGGACTTCTGTTTTTTTATAGGTACGAAATTGTCATGTTGTATTCATGACGAAAGCAGAGTTCACTATTTAATAGGTACTATTTTACTTTTTTTTTAAGCTATCAATTCCAGACATTTCAAAATAAATCACATTAAAATAAAACACAAAAAAAACTGTTCTAAGTTCTCTGACCCTCCAAAGAATGACCTTAGTACATCTGACACCATACAGGAAGACTATCGTTGCATAGCGCGTGCGCCGACCGGTGTTCGATCACAATGCAGCGGAAGACGCCGCCCTCCGCAGATGGCGCTCCTACCAACTTGAAACTGGTTCAAACTGGTTTCTAATAAACGCAGTATTATTGACCCCAGATTTGAGGGCTGTTATTATTCAAAATCTTGAGATGCCACGTGTCTTTACAGACCAGCTTTTTTAGGGTTAATTATTGTGTTTAAATCATTGTGTCGCTGCATATTTTCGGTTAGAATTATTTTTGCAGAATATTCATGAATATTAAATTGCAGCTTTATCGAGCACTTTTGCCATGTCAGTGCGAATATTCGAGACACTAAAAAACGTAGGTACTTAGGGCATACTGAAATTTCTGGATTTTGATAAATAAGACTAGATACACTTACGATACATTTATTGTTTTTCAAAGTATATTCCCTCGCAATTAATGCCTTTTTGCATTCGCTGAAACCACTGTACAAAGCAGTTAGACCAGTCTTCCTTAGGGACATCTTCAATGGCTTCATGGAACGCATTCACCACCGATTCAGAGCTCGTAAAACGTGTTCTAAGTTTGTTTTTCATTTTTGGTAACAAAAAGAAGTCGCAGGTCGCAGATCTGGGCTGTAAGGCGAATTCGTCATCAGTTCCACATTTGAAGCCTTCAAATATGCTTCTGTTACCTTAGCGGAATGTGAGGATGCGTTATCGTGGTGAAGGAGGACATTGCTTCGGGGACGATTTTCGCGAACTTTTTCAAAGACTCTGGGCAAGCAAGTGTTGACGTACCAATCTGCAGTCACTGTCCTTTAGTCTTCAAGCGATACTGTAGTGTAATGTCCTGATTTGCCGAAAAAAGAAGCAACCATTTTTTTACCAATGCTTCGACTTTTCTTAACTTTCGTCGGAAAATCTTCAAAAGGAAACACCCACTCTGCCGATTGGCTTTTTTTTCGGGTTCAAAGCAGTACACCCAGGTTTCGTCACCTGTCACGATATTATTATACAGCCAATGACTGTCCTACGTTAAACTTTTTTATCATTTTACGGCACCAATGGACACGCAGTCGTTTCTGGTCCTCCGTTATGTCATGCGGTATCCATCGAGGCAAAGCTTCCGAACCTTCAGATGCACTTGTAAAATGTTTTGCACTTGGCTCATTCCAATGCATAACAAAGCACGATTTGCTGGCAAGTAATTTTTTTGTCAGTTTCAATAAGTTGTCGTTCGGTGTCAATATACGTATTAGAGTCTATAACCGCAGTTATCGGCCGACCTTCACGTACCTTGTCATGGAGATTATCACGTCCATGTCTAAATTCTCCAAATCACGAATACGTAGATCTGCGACATGGTGCTTCATCACCAAATGCCAATTGAAGTTTCTGGTAATTCTCTTGTTGACTTAAGTCACAACGAAAACCATAAAAAATAATTGAATGAAAATGTTCACGAGTTGAATTCATTTTGATAGCGACATACAATTTTCAAAAGGACGTCAGAATGAAAAAATAAATGAAGTCTCGCCAATTAAAAAGTAACATGTTCCCAAAGAGTTCCATTTTCCAATTCCATAATTGATTTTTCATTCTTTGTTATGTGGCCAGATCCAGAAACTTTCAGTATGCCCCACGTACCTACTTCTTTACAATTTTATCGCCATGTTTTTATTTTATCGATTATTTTGGTAATAGGTAAAAGTTACAATTTTACCTTATCCAAAATACATTATGATCGAAAATTACCTACGTGATCGAATTTTGTCTTTAGAAAACATTGTTACTTTTATGGTATTCGCTACTACGAATCTATTATTTCGTATAGTACAAAACGATGATTAAATTTGTACCACAACAACATACTTTGAACTATCCAGTTTTACTTGGACGTCTCAATCACCCATTCCAAATTCGGAAGTTGATTTCCGACAGTTGCGCTAAGGCACGCGCCACACTAGCAACAAGCACACAGACACACAAAGATAAGAACACGCGCCAATTCGAGTGGCGTAATGAATGTGCCCTAAAATAAACCGCCGTACAATGCGAACATCTTGTGTTACACGACTTTGTATGGAGAGGAAGTGGGAGGCAGCTGGCTGACTTCTTTTCTTCAATTCGTAATGATGGTTTGTAGACGGTAGTGCTGCGCCTTTGTTCCGTCTCCTGTCGCGTGCCTCCGTGTATTATTTGACTAAGTAGGTGGAAAGGTGTTCGTGTAATGTACCGTTAAACGTCTCAAGATGTTTTGGTTTGATAGCGAGGGTTGATGCCGAAGCCACGTAATTATGACTATAACTAGTACGCATGTTACAAAAACTCTTATAATATGTATGTTCTCGCGACATCCTTAGTCGGGTAGCACAGTACAAATGGCGGTCGATTGGAACGCAGATTATATGGAATCTTATTAGAATGGGAGCTGATATCAGTATTCGTGCCAAAGATAACGTTAATATTCAGTGATAAAAACAATACAATGGTGATAACAATAGTAAGTATGATGACGTAACTGAAAAACCCGCAAAGTCAAGCGAGATTTTGCTCTGATTTGATTCTTGAGGGACTATTATGTAGAATTTCAAAGTGCGTAAATCCTCATTCTTTACCCCTCTTGGGCTAACAGAAAAGAAAGAACGAAATAGTATTTATTGGGATTCGCACAAGAATATCACAAACTAAACTAAAGACTTACAACAGTTCATAGTTACATAGAAAAAATACTATTTCTGGGAGCTAAAGCGTCCACGTGTGGTAACCTAAAACCGTCAGGTCCGTCAGCTCCACTTAAACCTTGCTGACTGTCGAATTTTAAATTTTGTGCCAATATATGAGCTATTATAACGTTCGTGCTTATGCCAAACTGACTGAGAGAGAAGCAGGAAAGAAAGGTCTTATAATCCATACTAATATTATAAATTCTAAAGTAACTCTGTCTGTCTGTATGTTACCTTTTCACGCCTAAACCACAGAACCGATTTCGATAAAATTTAGCAGAGAGCTAGATTGCATCCCGAGGAAGGATATAGGATAGTTTAAATCCCGATATTCCAACGGGATCGACACTTATGCGGGTAAAACCGCGGGGCGCTGGTAGTGTGCTCATAATTTGTTATAGAAATATTATCTCCCACCTAGACACGAGTTGTCTTGGCTTACCTGGAAGTCTTTAAATAGACTTCGGACTCAGGTAGGCCGAAGCAAAGAAAATCTGCTTAGGTGCATGGAGATTATCAGATGATTCCGCCCTTCTGTGTAAATGTGGTACTGTCCTACAAACAATGGGGTGTTTAATATCGTGTCTTTAATTTAGGCTTGTCGTTATATTGTGTGAAATCTTCACGCGCCTGTTTTTCATAATAATAGGTACCTATCAGAGGGGCTTGCGGCTAAGTAATAACAGTCGCACGGGTCGATCGACCAGGTTAAGCTATGCTTGCCACGGTTGGTCCGTGGATGGGTGACCATCTTTACATACCAAGACCGCCCCGTGCCTCGGAGGGGTCCACTGTACTTAAAACTTATCCATTATAATTTTTTTGTGAATTGAACATAGTCTTTTCTTCGATCATGAAATTTACCATATTCACTTTTCATAAAGATTCATGCCTCAATAAAGACGGATACGGATTACACAGCTCGTGTCTACATAAACTTTCACGGTAAATCGTTTAGGGATCCATTACGTTCGCAATTTAGTATAATTATCCGGTTAATATCCTGTGCGGAACCCTCTTCAGTGCTTGTCGGTGCCGGCACATCATTGAGGGCACTCGAACAGACAATATAGGTAAAGTAGGCTGCTTCCTGAGCCATGTGTTTTCATTTAACGAAAAAACTTTGGATAGGTTTATAACGCAGTAGTGGAGCGTTTTGTAACAAAGCTCGTCATGGAAAGATCTACCACCTTACCTATTTCTGCTGCGTGCAATGATAAAACAATGTCGCTTTTCGTGTGTGATCGCTTACTTCTTCTAATCCACAGAATTTACGTACGTTACGGTATGTAAAAATAGTCACCCATCCACAGACCAACCGCGGCAAGCGTAGCTTAACCTGATCGATCGACCTGTGCGGCTGTTATTATTTAGCCACGGGCCCCTAGTAATACATAAAACTGTGCTGAAATATTCTATTTACAATTTTCTTTTTGATTTCAGGAGCTGATGAAGATGGAGAACCGTTAGCGAATGATGATAATACAGGTGAGTCAACTGCCTAGCCTTAGGCCTCATCTATCCTAGCCATCCTATTAGCAGTTGCAGCAATTCTTATTTATGGTTTCTACTTTTCATTCTCCAGGGTCGATTATCTCGAAGAAAGCATTCTTTTGTTTTTATTAGAGGTCTTTTAAGTTATTGTGGGGTCCATGAATGGGTCTCACATATCTAATACACAAATCTATAACTTATATTAAAAAGAGAAAATATTTGATATATGAATAATTTTTTTTTGTTTGTTTGTAACGCTTTTACACTAAAATGGCTGAACGGATTTGGTTCATGGATCGATCATGACCTATTAGGACATAGAATATTTTTATTCCCACGGGATCGAGACTTATGCGGGTAAAACCGCGGTGCGAAGCTAGTAGTTATACATAAAATAAAAGTTTTGAGACCATTTAAATAATTCATTATTTTTACCTAAAGGCTTCTTCAAACAGGCGCGACACGACACGCGACACAAAGGCACCGCAAGTCGTGCAACGAGCGGTGCCTTTGTGTCGCGCGCGATTCTGTCGCGTCTCGCGCCTGTTTGTAGGAGCCTTAAAACGTTGAGCACCAAAATGAGATAGCTATCGATGTTATCAGCATAATATCGATAAGGTAAAACATAAAATTATATTAAATTGTTATCATTTAATAACTCAGCAGTGGTGGCCAAGTGGTAACGGCCGCGACTTACGAGTTGTAGGTCGTAGGTTCGAACCCAGACAGGCGCTTTACTTTGTGTAAATTATTTCATCACCACTGCTCACAAAACGGTGAAGGAAAACATCGTGAGGAAACCGGCATGTCCTAGAACCAAAAATTCGAAGACATGTGACATCTACCAACCCGCACTGGGCCCGCGTGGTGGATTACGCCCCACTCCCTCTCACAGAGAGGAGGCCTGTGTCCCAGCAGTGGGAACATTATAGGCTGATGATGATGATGATGATTTAATAACTACTCTTACGTAGATCAAGGTCCTGTTTATTATCTGTATGATATGCTTATCGACGCGTATTATCCGTCATAAATCGTGGGTACTATGTTTATAGAAACAAAGTCTATTTAATTGTTTTGATTAAAACCTTTTATACAATATATAATTATATAAAATGTACAGCATTATCGACAATGATATGTACAGTACCCGGCGATAAATATTGCACATCGACCTTTACCTTTTCTTGTATTTTATACAAAGAATAAAAATAATTATCAAAAGAAGCAAATCATAATTGTTTTAACAGCTCCTAATAGATACCGGACTGTTTGTATTTCGTGCGACAGAGATAACGGTCTACGAAGCCGAAATTAGCCGATTGTCTCTTTCCAAAGGTCCTAATATTTATCGCCGGGTACTCTATACGTACACCAACTAAATTTTATGTACCTAAAACATAGGTAAGTACGTACTTATCTTACTGGAAACGGAATTTTAGGTACCTAAGGAATTGTGGACATTACCTCTGGGTGTCTGTGACCCAAATGTCATCCAAATTATTTTATGCATGGTGTTTGTGCACGATCGATTGACAAACATTTTCATAATCCGTTTATAATGTTCCCACTGCTGGGAAACAGGCCTGCTGTCTATGAGAGGGAACGGGCCGTCATCCACCATGCGGGCCCAGTGCGGATTCGTGGATGTCACATGTTTTATTTTTTTTGGTTCTAGGACATGCCGGTTTCCTTACGATGTTTTCTTTCACCGTTTTGAAAGCAGTGATGATGAAATAAATTATACAAAGTAAAGCGCCTGCCTGGTATCGAACCCAGGACCTACAAGTGGGCTACCACTGCTCTTGTTGACAAACATCTCATAAAGTCATGTTACGCATTTAATGTAAGGACTTGTAAAATGTTCAGTTCCATTTGTTTGACAATACAAATCTCGTTGCAAATCATTATCTGCCTAGCCTTTTCCCAACTATGACGGGGTCAGCTTCCAGTCTGACCGGATGCAGCTGAATACCGGTATTTTGCGAAACTCGTTGTAAATGTTCTGGGCAGACCAAAGACTATGTGGTTATATTCTATATGGGGCAAACCCAAATTGCATACGATACTATACCTAACTAGCTTCTAACCGCGACTTCGACTGCGTGAAATTTCACCCATCCCCCATTCACCCTCTTAGCGGTGGAATTTCGAAAAACCTCTTCACTTCAAAAACTCTTCACAAAGAACACACCCTCCAAATTTCATGTCTCTAGGACCAGCGGATTAGGCTGTGCGTTGATATGTGAGTCAGTCAGGACTTTGAATTTTATATATAGACTAGCATCTGCCCGCGACTTCGTCCGCGTGAAATTTCTTGTTCCCCCGACCCACCCCGTCGCATCTCATCGCCTGCCCGCGCTATTACTTCGTTTTTGCTTAGCATTCTTTCTGACTTATTTTTGCTCGGCTCCTAAGGGTCATAGCGCGATGTTTAATAGCCTATAGCCTTCCTCAAGAATTGGGCTATCAAATACAAAAAGATTTTTTCAAATCCGACTGATAGTTCCAGAGATTAGCCTATACATGTATACCTCTTTATAATATTAGTATAGATAAACAGAAATAGTTGACACATTCACGGAAATTCAGTCGCACCGAAGTGCTTGGGTCACGTGGATTTGGTTGGATATCAACATCCGTAACGCAAAACTTTCATTTATCAATCATTAATCGATAAATTATGTAGTAATATTCGTTAACAATGTAGTACACATTGTGAGCCCAACAAGGCTCGCGCTGGCGATTATGACAAGGAAGATTACATATCGCAGAGTTCGTCTAATCTTGAATTATCATTGTCTTCGTGACGAATTTTTTCAGTGATGAATAGTTTGCTGGAAGTGGACAGGTGTCTATTTTGTTGTTTAATTAGTATGATAGGTTGTGCATGGTGATTTGTTACGGTGAAGGGTGTTTGAAAGTGCGTGCGGCTAGCGTTGGACATCTTTGCTGGGTTAGTGATCTTAGTTTGATTATTTAGTCTTAAATATTGATAAATTATACGATATTTGAATTACCTACATGTAAGTTAAAGATGTCAATGTCTTTTGAAATATTATTTTTTTAATCCAAATAATTTGGTATCCAGTGACTACGTAACTTACGCGTTATTTTAATTCATATTTAAAAGCTGTTTGGATTTGTTGATTTAGGTTAAGGTTATGTTATTTGGTTAGTGAAGTTCGTAGCCCAATGAATTATGGTAGTTTTAAATGGAATTTATTTCACAATAGGTATTATGAAGGCTGGTTTTCGACGTCAATAAATCCATCTACTATTATTATTATTCAACTATTATTATCAAAAATCAAATTATCTACTATTATATTTTCCCGAACAAAATAATTCTAATATATCTGATTTGTTTTGTTAAATTTTATTTATTTATTGAATACTTCAAGGACATAAATAAGTCCGCCTCTATACATTTTGTATTAGAATCAGTAATTCAACTTGTTAAGTTAGTATAATCCTAAAATGTCAAGATTTCATAAAATAGTCTTTCAGTAGGATTACTTGGTCTTAGAGAGTTGTGTTGCGATGACTTTAATGATTATAATTCTGTAAATACATATTTGTTACGGCCGCGAATCATATTTTAATCAACGTACAGCTTAATACTGACCAGCAAATTGCAAAAAACGTAAAATAATTGAATTTTGCGAGCAACTCTGGCACTTTCGCCTTAAAGGATAACACAATACGTATATAATATACTTATACAGACAGTCATGGCTTATCTGTAGGTCTAACCAAAGGTGTGAGTAAACGTGGCTTGTTATCAATCGATGTCGATAACGGTCACGTTTTGTTGGTTCTTTTATCTTTTAAAGATATTTTGATTTCTACGAAATAATAGCTTGTGTGTTCACAAATAGATAGGGAGAAATGAGTGTCTAACTAAAGAAGCTTAATAAATATTTGTAAAGACGGGCGTTTTGAGGAATCCTTATAAACAATTTCAAGTCCAAATGGTACTGATTCTCAGCTTAAACAAATAGTTAAAAGATTGAAATTCATATTTATCTGCTTTATACGAGTAGCTTCCGCCCGCGACTTCGTCCGCGTGAAATTTCATCCTCCCCCATTCACCCTCTTAGGGGTGGAATTTCGAAAAACCCATCTTAGTGGATACCTACTCTTCACAAAGAACACACTCCAAATTTCATGTCTCTGGGACCAGCGGTTTAGGCTGTGCGTTGATATACCAGTCAGTCAGGACTTTGAATTTTATATATATAGAATTAATTAGGTTGTGAAGCCATTTGTTTGTTATAAACAACATGGTAGTGATTCCTGAAAACTGGGCTTATTGCGACGATGGGTTTTACACTCGTCGACTGCAAAATGACTGAGGATCAAATTAATACCCATCCAGTGAGTTTGCGAATAGTAAGTATTAATATTAATATAATACTAAGTATTAATAAAGAATAAATAAAAACAAATTCACAAGCGATCAAAGTTTTATTAGATTACTTTGCGTATTTTCCTGGGTTTTCCACGTAAGCCTTATTAGATACAGAAGGATTCTGAGTGCAAAGAAATCAATTGTGATAGGTAATTATTGCTTGCCAATTAGTTGATTGTACGGTTTTTGACAGCAGATAAATTGATCAGAGGTAAGTCACGGGTATTATTGGCAATCATTTACCGTTTTTTATGTTAATTACATGTATTTAGTAGGGATTTTTGACGCGCCTCTTAAATTGCCGTGTCATCAGACACGGCAATTAGCAGTGTGCATAATGATAACATTTTCCTTGAAATAACAACGACGATGCACAATGTACGAAAACTTTAAATAGAACATTTAGGTATGTTGGAAGTTAACGATATATCTACATTCACGACTTATTTGCCAAAAATGTAAACATATATGAATTTATGGAAAAATAATTTAAATTCACAATAAATTGCAGTTTTCACTACAACTTCAAACATTTTTATAACTTTTTCAATAGTGCTAGTCACTCTGAAATCAACTTAATAATTATTAAAATAAAGTTGATATTTGATTAACTTGAAATAACATCAATTTGGAACATAAATTTGAATAGGCTACTACGATAGATTCTTTATCATAACATAACATCACGTCTTGTCTCCCCGAAGGGTTAGCCAGAGGTGTACTTGCAGTACACCGCGTTTACAGTACCCGGCGATAAATATTGCACATCGACCTTTGGAAAGAGACAGTCGGCTAATTTCGGCTTGTGGGCTGGCAATGCGATGGGGGACCATAAATTTCACGTAGATGAAGTTGCGCGCAGAAGCTAGTACTAGGTATAAAAGGAAAAGCTTCTTTCCAGGCATGGAGGGGTCTTCTTTCCAAAGGTCGATGTGCAATATTTATCGCCGGGTACTGTAACCGGTTATGCTACCAGGGGGCAAACCTATTGCCATCAGCGGGCACAGATCCAAACTCTGGGTTGCTACTGAGAAATCCCATATAGAAAAACCCAATAAAACTTGCCCGAACTGGGGACTCGAACCCAGGACCTCATTCACTAGACCAACGAGGCAGTCAAATACGTTTTAAATCTTATATATAAAGATTCTCGTGTCACGATGTTAGTTACCATACTCCTCCGAAACGGCTTGACCGATTCTTATGAAATTTTGTGTGCATATCGGGTAGGTCTGAGAATCGGCTACTATCTATTTTATTTTATCGAACTAAAAAAAAAATTCCTAGAAATAATCTATATGGCAAAACAACGTTTGCTGGGTCAGCTAGTATTGTTATAAAATCTGTAAAGTTTGTCAATGATAATGTGCAACAACATCATTTCAACGCCATTAAATAAATTCACTACAAAGATGCAAATTCACCATATTAAGAGAGGACACGGACATGGAAGAACCAAACCATTCCAAAGAACAATTAACAATAAAATTATGAAAACTCGATGGGTGACGGAATTTATGATGAATAACAGGAATGCGTATACTGAATTCGTAATTAAGATTCCAACCATGTAATCAAATATGTGTTTTTGAAAAAAAAAACCTATAGTATAGCTCAGTTTGCGCTACAACTTCAATAATTTTTATCACTTATTAAATAGTACTAGTCATTCAGAAGTCGACTTAATTTAAACTTCCATAAAGTTGATATTCGTTCAAGAGGAAATAACATCAATTGGAAACAAGGATTTGAATAGACTGTAGGTTTCATAGTTCGATAGTTAAATGTGTCGTGAATCGATTCTCTTCCCGGTCGTAACCGTGTGTCATTAAGCGTCGGTCGTAAACCACGGTCGCGGTCGCGGCGATCGGAATGCGCTGCGAGGCACGCCCGCAACCAATAAACCGGCTTCTGTCTGGTGTTGCCATGCTTGTTGCTTGGGAAGTTTTCTATGAAAATTGTGTTTAAATAATAGACTGGAAGAAGAGCCTGTTGGGAGAAATGTCGGCTAAGTGCCTTTTTTGGAAAGGCAAGGCGATAATTTTACATAAAGTCTTGGTTTATGACATTCTATCTTGATGAAGAATAATCACCAAAGTTAAGACTACATCTACCGCCATCCTACTACAACTTTTGTTCAGGAATCATAAAGCAGCAATAAAAAAAAAATGGAAATTTAAAATTAACCTGGCAACACCACGGGTCCGATAAACGGGCTTCTGTCTCGGCACTAATAAGGGCCTCCTCGCTTCCTTTCGCTTGCTCTGCTTTACGATCGCTGCAGCGCTGCATCGCTCTGAAGCCTCATTCGTCGCGGTGCCTAATTAAAATATGCGAACGTTGTCTCGGCTCTCTTTGAAACCTGCAAGAATTATGAACGTATACGGAATTATTTGCATAAGTTAACTTTTATTATTTTACGTTAAGCTTATTTGATTTATTCATTAGAAAAAATCGGTTGTCTGTAAAGTCGGTTTACTGACGATAGTTGAACGTGACAACGTCATAAGAAAATACTGATGGAATAGTTGCATTGCATTTGTTAATATTCGCTTGCACTTCAAGCCGCCATGGAACGCTACAGAGCGAGGCCGCGAGGTAACGCTACATGAGTCATGTTTTTTCGTGAGTGCAACCAGCTTCATCGATTTATTAGACGTTGTCACGTCAAAAATATCATCATCATCATCATCAACCTATAGCAGTCCACTGCTGGACATGGGTTTCTCCTATTGCGCGCCATCCAACTCGATTTTCGGTAACACTCATCCAGCTATCCTGCTAACATCGTCGTAAAAAAATATAATATGTGTTAATCTTATAATATGTGTTACACACATTAGTTCCAAATACGTATTCGTCCTTATAACATTTATTTTTTAGTCCAGTAGTATTTAATGCAAACCGGATACGATTGATATGTTTTATTGCTGTTTAAATTAATTATTTGGAAGGAATTAACTGGTCATTTACAAGGTAGTCTGGAAATACAGGTAATTCAAGACTACGTATAAAATGCAAATAGAATAAATCTCTCTGTTTAACAATTTTCGTAAGTTTACAGTTTTAGACCGTCAATTTTTAACGACCTTTTTTTAAGTGTACCCCAGAGCCTGTCACCTTAAGTCCAAATTTTGCCCGCGAAATTCTATGACTATTTCATGAAATATCAATCAATAGAATGAATGGATGTTGATGCATGAAGATGCCTCCTCGTGTAGCGCAGTTTGTTCCGCCAGTTACTCAACTAAACCGAGCGCTCGGCGCATCCTGGACGGTCACACCCAACACCTTATTTGACTGGCCAATTCTTCCCTTGTGGTGGTAGTGCTATCGCCTGCCTGGTTTGCGGCCACCCTACCAGAGTCCGGAGTCAAGCAGCCTGCTGTGTTTCGTCGATGCGTGGGCGTTCCAGTGCCTTAGGCATCTTTTGGGCATGCTCGTTCCATCATAGATCTCATCCATCGCTTTCTATCAGGCGTGATCGAGGCCAAGAGCGGGCCCATTCAGTAATAAAAAAGCGTTATAACTTAGAGGGTTGTATTGATGATTTTAATGATTATAATTCCGTAAATACATACCTACCTACTTGTTACGGTTGCGAATCATATTTTGTTCAACATTCAACCTGATATTGACCTGCAAATTTCAAAAAACGTAAGAAAATTTGAATTTCGCGGGCTTGCTTGGCACTTCCCCCTTAGGGAGGGCGCCCACGAACAACTTTTGTCTCCGCAACTAATTTGTCTCTCACATCAAGTCTACTGTTTTGTATGAAAGTGTGCACGTCAACGTGTAGCTTCGCGGTAGCTGGGAGACTGTTTTGTCCGCGAATTTGGAGACAAGCCGGCGACGCAACTGTCGCCCGTCTATTGGTTGCAATGCAAGTGCGCACACGGCGACAAAAAAGTGGATGAATGCGGCAAAATGTTACGAAAAAGTAGCGTTGCTGTCGCTCCTGTGTGCGAATCATCCAAATCTGGGCGAGGAGACAGCGACAGATACAAAAAAGTCCACACTCACAAGTCGTCTAAATGTTTCCCGTACCTACCACATAGACCATTCATAGTTCCTATTACCTAACAGTTTTTCCTGGTCGTTGAACTTTGCCTACTAGATATAGATACTGTGTTTATTTTGTTTGTTAGTTTTTACCCTCTACTAATTATTTGTAAGTATTTTAAAATTTTGTGTGCCTTATCAAAGGTTCATTGTTCTTATCTTTGACCATTAACTTTGTGGATGTTATAGCTGGATCGGCCTCTGGCCATTGAACCCTGTTCTCGATATTTTTTACCAATTAGGCGCTTTGCTGATGGAGCAACTTTAGTTGAGGGAACTATCAACTTTTTACAATCTTATCTAATCTTTCTAAACCTTTTTTTCCTTTAATAGTTGCCAGTTGCTACAAACAAATAGTCCGAGATGTATGTAAACAACTAGTTGCCAGTTGATGCAATTGTTGCTCCATCTGCAAAGCGCCTTAGAAACTAAAAATTAGTTTTTCTTGAATTATATAATTAGATGCACTACTTAGATACCAACAGACAGTCCTCCTTTATTGTTGATAGATACCTAAACACGGAAATATCAATAACCTACAGCAACTTAGCTTTTGTTATGTTATTAACTTAAAAAATTAGGAATGATATTAAATCGTTATGAATTGATATAATGGGCGTATATTCCCTCTGTACATGGTACATAGGGGTGGCACGTGCAACAGTTTTACATGAGGACCAGCACCAATTAGAAGCAATATCAAAACCGGCGGCTGAAGTGCCATCATTATCTCGGCTGTCGCACGCGAAGCTAACTCTTCGTCCCCTGCTATTGGGCATAAAATTCTATAAAATATTCATGGGTTTTTGGAGACAAGTAGAGTGAGCAATCCTGAAGCAGGGGGTTGGAACATAGTTAAAGCGTTTAGGTCGAGAGTCGTCGAGTACCTTCAGCCTTTTGTGGAGTTTTCTATCGTTTTGGTGGGTTTGTACGCCGCAGCTATTTTGTCAATCGTGGGGGAGCGTGTTTCGTTTTGACAACCCTTGAATAAGGTAGCGCAGGGATGTGGAAAATTGTCGAACATTATGTGCAGTAATGTACCTAATATCCGATTACGAAACGAATATCCGTGTGTTTCTGAAATGATGATAAGTGATTGCGTATAAAGTTTTAGAGTATTGAAAACAATATTCAGAAGGAAATACTTACTTAAATCTATGTGGTTATGTCCTTCAAAAAGGACAGATGCATAGTACTTACTACACGCGGTTACTTGCGGTTGAGAGTACGTCCTACTTAATCTCAACCGATGTATGGCCAGAAGTAAGTCTGAACGTGAAAGTAAGGCAATCAGTAGTTTTTGTATACTCTCATGAGAATTCGCACTTTGCATCAGCATTTTGAACGTGCGTTATGACAAAGCTGTATTTTACATTACAAAACGTTATTCACCATTCCTTAATCTAATCTTCAGTACAGATACGCATCAATAAAATTGATAAAACCTTCATGTAATTGTTATGACATACCTACGTAAAACCAATCGCGGAAGTAAAAGAAAAACAAGTACAAAGTCTTTGATAGTCGTCCACAAAGGTATATAAAAGGCAATGGTTGGTAGTTTAGCTAACGTACCGTAATATTTAAAGTAAGCAGGAATGTAGTCGCAATGGAGGGTTACCGATGTATTAATATCGTGAACGTTATAGTACCTAACGACTGTATAAATGCAGTGAAGCATAAGCGCACTGATTGGATACCTATTTCTGATTTAATAGGATCCGCATATTTAGATATCCGTGGTACGTGAGCGAATACGAAATATACACACTGCGCAACACTATCAAATACTTTTACACTACTATCAGCTTTAACTTTCAACAAATAAAGATCATAACAGCGTGTGCGATTATGACAATAGTGACAGTAAAGTAAGCAATTTTCCGTTCGTATGTGTTGTCGTATTTTTCACGCTGGCAATTGGCGGATTTGCGTGAAATTTTAATAATTGACGCATTCTCATATTATTGCTGCTAGATAAAACGATTTGTGACTTTCATATGTTTTCTTTATCTTAAATACGCAGTTTGGAAGTAATTTGCATAAGATATGCATTTCATTAATCCCGATAAAAGACAACCTTGCATCTTTTTTGGGTGTTGTCAAACGTGACGAAGTTTGAGATTTCACTTTTGGATTAAGTATAGTGTACACCGATAACAAAATATTGCGGTAACCATGAAGCATATTATAATGTTCCCACTGATGGGGTTCAGGCTTCCTTTTTTCGAGAGAGAGTGGGCTATAAATCTACCACGCGGGCCCAGTGCGGGTTGGTAGATGTCACATGTCTTCGAATTTGTGGTTCTAGGACAAGCCGGTTTCTTAAACCAACAAACACGACAACGTAAACGACAGGTTATATTTATCTATCTGACATAGACAGTTTAAACATTAGTGAAGTTTTAGTGAATTTAGTGGGAAGTGGGAATGTCCAAAACGATAAAGCATCTACGAGCTCGACTACACCTAAATAGCTTTTAAGAACAAAGTAGATGAGTAAAACTTCATTCGTGAGAATAAAAAGTATAATAATGAACATGAGTTCAATTAAACGATTCCATCCACTTAGTTCTTCCCATATTCCGACATAACGGGAATAAACTCTTATATTAAACTGTGGCCATTGTACTAGGCCTTTGTTCTTTTTTATTGTTTTACCCCTTTTCATCGTGCAGAGCACCATTGATAGGGAAAAGATATAAATTTTAATAATAAATTAGTAGTATGCGTAGCGTGTAAATGAATTGTTTTTGGCTCTTTTTTAGCTATACATAGTTATTATATTTAAGTTAAAAACACTTTTCATGTCTGTCTGTGTTGCCAGGTTGTTCTTCTAAAACTGCGCGACAGTTTTTGATGCGGATTTTTTAGAAAACTTATTCCGGAAGAATTATTGTATAAGGGTTGATTTTTCCAAAGCCAGATAATTTTATCGGAGGAATAATTTTGAATTTTTGACAATTCTTCCATACAATAACTACCAGACGTCAATTTTATTCCACGAACAAAAATTTTCTGTCGATTGAATAATCAGCCCTAAAACATTCATAATAAACTTAAATAAAACACAGAAATGTAGATGTTTTGTCAAGTCGTGAAAACTGTACGAAGTAGGTCTACTGCCTAAGCACTTCATCCGTAGTTTAGAATTCTATAAATAAATATTTGTTACGGATGTGAATCATATTAAGATCAACATACAATCTGATACTCACCTGCAACTTGCCAAAATCGTAAGAAAACTTGTTTTTCGTGGGCACGCTTTCGCTTTAAGTTGTAGCAGTAAGAACGACTTTCGTAGTTGCCACAGATGTGCAGTTGACTGTACCTAACCTAACTAACCTACAGTACCCGGCGATAAATATTGCACATATACAATACTTTGATCGCAATACTTTGACTGATAACTTTAGTTGTTGACGAAGAAAATGGCCGTTTATGTTTTCCGCCTTATAGCTAATTATTAGTAATAATAATGATACAACATAATTACAATATTTATTAATGAATAAAAACATAATTATATTTCAATTCATAGAATAATAGAGTCGTTCTAAAAATAAAACTAAGATTTTAGTTAGCCAGAATCGGCTATGAATGGATTCTTGTTTATTTTTAACAATAAAGGTTAACATAGTTTCCCTTAATATTTAAAGTTATTTTTGTGCCTGGGTAGAATTTTTTAATTACTATCTCGCTAAGGCTGAGGCTACAGTAGGCAGCGATTTGCGATGCGACTGGAAGAGCGAAACGAGAAAAACATGGTATGGCTACATTACAAGCGAAAAAAAAAGCAATTTTCTAATAAATTCGCTTCAATTTCGCTCATGTTGATGTAGCCGATGCCGTGATTTCAGTAATGTTGTTCCTATCGCATAAAGAAATCAAAGATCGCTAGTAATTTTGATGTACGGTGTAGCCATATACGTGAGCATTCATTTACTTGTTTTAATCGCTCATGTGTCGCAGGTCGCGTCGCGGCCTAATGTAGCCTCAGCCTTCATGTTAGGCGATGATTGTGAGCATCTGAACGTATGCACCTATATAAGATATTATAGTGACTTGAACACTTCAAAGCTATTGGAAAACATAAAATATCTCAGAACAAAAGTTCCATCAACATTTTGTTTACTTACTTTTTAACCCTAAAACAAAGTAGGACAACCCCCACTTGTTACATCGCTCGCCTCATCCAATTATCCAGTTCTCATTCAGAGAACGATGATTAACTTATTCAATCGGGTATTAATCAAAATCGCCGTGGGCTATTTGCGACGCGGTAACACAGGGTTATCCGTGGCTCCGCACGTGTCTGAGGTGGGGTGGGGTTAACCCCCCACAGCCCGGCGGCTATATGAAATTAATTTCAAGTACGCTGCAGGATTTGTGTACATTGCCTGTGTACTGTGATATCCGTGTAATAGAGAGGTATCTGTGAATTCCGGTTGTTGGTAGTCGTAAGGCTGTCATTCTTAGATCTTTGACAGTCGTTACAGGTCTTCAGAAGCCCGAAAGTCTGACTAGTTTTAGCAAGGGGTATCATATTACCCAGTAACTGGGTTGTAGTAGAGGTCACATAGGCAGTCGCTTCATGTAAAATACTGGTATTTAGCTGCATCCGGTTAGACTGGAAGCTGACCCCAACCTAGTTGGGATAAAACTAGGCAGGTGATGGTAATCGTAATTGTGGTGTAAAAGTGTCTTAAGAGATTTAGTTACAGGAATAAACATTTCATTTAAAGTAAGCTTCTCTAAAAGGTAGGTAAATACTATCTTTTTTCTTGTAGAATAATGTTAAATGTACCACATAATATTAACTGTGTGAAATATAAATAATAACTAGTAGCGGCCCGCGGTTTCACCGCGCAAGGTTCGCTCCCGTGGGAATATCGGGATAAAAACTATCCTATGTCCTTTCCCGGGACTCAAACTATCTCTATACCAAATTTCATCTAAATCGGTTCAGCGGTTTAAGCGTGAAGAGGTAACAGACAGACACACTTTCACATTTATAATATTATAGTATGGGTGAACATTTATGTTAGGTAATAGGTAGGTAATACAAGCTGGTGTCCGCAACTCCACGTCAAGGCGCGTATTATGCGTACAAAAAAAAAATATGTTAATATTCGCAGTACAGAGTCAAATAATTGTCATCGCGCCGACCCCAAATAAATTGGGATGAGGACAAGAGACATCTTCATTCTCTTGTCCTCATCCCAATTTATTTGGGGTCGGCGCAACATTTCTTTTTCTTCAATACCTCTTTATTAGTCGTCATCTCGATAGCTACCCCCTTGCTAGCCATATCATCTTGCATACCGTCCATCCATCGAGAATTCTTAGAGCTAAATAGTTGTAAAAGTATCAAATTAATTTAAAGACATTATTAAAAAATAACCTTGTTCATAATTCGCATTACCAATCGTCATAGTTACGAAAACGCAGAAACATCACCAAAACTGTCCGAAACCATTTTCAACGAAACCTAGCTATACGATTCTAACAAGATTCTACCCAGATTTCACTTCCTCCCCTATGCAACTCAACCGCGGCAGCAAACACAGAGAGCAGGATGTTGACTCTGCTCGGCCACAGCGTGTATTATCCGCAGATACCGGCGTTTATCTACGGCTAATGTTGTTCACCCATACATTTTTGATTAGCTAATGTTACTTCATCCAACATTGCAGTATACAGTCAACAATATGGACTGGTTTGTGATCGTGTTTTGTTTTTGCTGGTTTGATTGTGAGAAATAGATACTATCTATCTAGATAATATCTATATTTTGTGTTTGGGATTCTGTTCATAAGAATCACAGCACTGTATGATTTATACCTACAGTCCTAAAGTTGATTCATAGTTTTTGCAAGTGTGGTGAAACTTTAAAAGCAAATCAACTTGTATTTTTTTTTAATTTAGCCTATATTGTCACAGTCCAGGGCAAAGGCCTTTCCTTAAGTCCCTCCAAGAACTCTTTTCCCGAAATAAATAAACAATTTTTTTTTTAATCATATCAACATAATATCACGCCTGTAATACTGGAAGGGTTAGGCAAAGATGTAGTTATAGTTGTAGCAAATTATTTGAATCAGTTTTCCTCATTAGAAACAAAGCTTTGGTGTGTAACCTTTCATACAAAACAATTGGAAAGAAAGAAAATTCAACTTCATTGACAAGTCTACTACATACAAATACTATACTAGATACAGTTATTCTTATATTTATGTTAAAACGTCTCAGAACATTAAATTGTAATTAAGTTCTGATTCACTGATGATTTTTGATGTACTTCCATTTAGCATAAACACTTCATCACACCGTAACCATACCTATGTGCCCACCTACCTACTTCAAATCTCATTCCCCGCACGCACCGCTATCAAAGTACCGACTCTCACACAGATTGCCCATTTACAGATCCCCCGGCATAAAGCCACATAGACACTTACGTGTATAACGGCACATGTATTTCTCAGAAACGTCCCTTAGAGGAAGAGAGGCTTTTAAGAGGCCGAGTGAGTGGAGAGCGGTGTAGCGATCGGCTCCAGTGCTCACCCCGAACGACAGTAAAAAATATGAGCATCCCGCCATCCCCCTATATACCCACTCTCCCCCGCGCCATCTTGAAAAACTTTGTCACTTGTAGCCGCAGATCGATCTGTGTCTACGACGTCTACGGCGTAGCGGCGTAGGCGGTATTCGTAGCACTTTTTTAGAATCATGCTACGGTATCTTGTCAGTTTTCGTAGCAGGTATTGACTTTCGTATCTAAATGCGTGGAATGTTTTGAATGAAATATAATTGATCCCATTAATGAATATTTTTATTCAAGCTCAATGATAATGACTTGCTGAGTATTGCACGTCTGTTTTGATATACTTAAGTATATTTTTATTGCCTTTAAAGCATGATGATTGATGCTACATAATTACTTTATTATAATAATAAATACAGGTACCTACTAAAATGGCTATCAGATAACATGTCTTTGATGTGTAAAGTTGATACTAAAACGACATATTTTGACTTATATAATATAATACACGAACAGTAACGAACGTTTTCGTATGGTTTCTTGTAAAGATGTTGCATACAGTTTGTTTAGTCAAAAACGTGATTATTATGTACCACCTATTGTAAAGACCCTTCATAGCATGACTTATGTCATTGAAATGATAATCAGTAAAAGGATTTGTGTGGAATTATTCACATGACTACCTTAACTAAGATACGCCCTGTGGCTACTGATTATTTTGTAAGCATCAACACATAAACTGAACTTTATTTCTATGACACAAAGTTGATTTTCCCGTGTTTTTTTTTGGCAGTTTGAATAGAAATAAGGACACCTAAGGGCCTCAGCAGGTGTCCTTACAAATGTACTCGGTAATGTCCATGTTATTTGTGAAGTCAAAACGTTTGAATGAAGATATTGAATGGAATAATATAATCCAAATGTATGAGACAAATCTGTTAAGATGGCAGTGCGTACTTAGGAAGTAGGGTTGAAGGTACTTATTAAATATTATATGAAATTGAATTGGTCAGTTGTATGTGAAAGGGTGTTTAACTCTGACCAGTGCGCATGATTTTTTGTAATGTGTTTTTTTGTTTGGTAACCATTTCTCATAACGGACAGATTTCTAAAATATTCTGTAAGTTATGTTAAAAAAATAAAAATAGAGGTGTGATTTTTATGATACAGTAACCTATTGACAAAATTATCCGTCGTTCAAGGTTACAAAGGCCACAAAATTAAGATGAAAAAGATAACTCAATCTTTTTAACTGGCCCATAATTCAGCTACAAAAAGATGATCGTAGATATAACAATACTCACTGATTAAACCTATCTTAATTTCACACATTTCACAAAAAAAGTGAACCCCAACCCTCATGTCAAAAGGTCAAGGAAAGGATCGACCCTTCACGCCTTTATGAAGACAGGTAGGAGATAAGGAGAACCCTTCCGAAGATAGCAAAGTCATTGTTGCATCAAAGGGTTTTGGAAACCAAAATTAGTTGCATTCAAATCCGCGTGACAACCATAACGAACCGTGCGAAATTTCACACAAAAGGCGAAAAAGCGAAGTAAAAAATGGCCAAAAAAAATGCTTTTTTGGGGATTTTTTTTTGCAATTGTAGGGAGACGAAAGGGTAATGTCATGGCGTGACCCCCCACATGTCATGTTTTGATTGCACCGTATCCCTTTCTTAACGGTTTTTTTTAAATAAGTGACTTCTCATGTGTGATCTTAGTAGTTTTTTCACCAATTTCATATATAAAAATGTCTTTAATTATTAAAGTACACCGATAGTTTCTGTGCATATATCTTAAGTACTACAAGTAACAATAGCCTCGGACTTACACAGTTGCCAATTACAGGTCAATCAGCAATCTTAGAAATAGGTGATAAGTTGATATCACATAATAATTATAACTAAACTAAATGTTATATCAATCTATCTAAGGGCTGATTTTTCAATAGTCAGATAACTTTTAACTGAAGAATAAATATGACAGTTTGACATAATTTCTATACAAAAGCTGTCAAACCGCAATATTTATTCCTCAGATAAAAATTATTTGACTATTGAAAAATCAGGCCTAATTCGAATAGTAAATGCAATGTAAGGCCAATAGACTGAAACTTTAAATTTGCCTTTTATCACTAATATTATAAAGGCGAAAGTTTGTGTGTGTGTTTATATGTTTGTTAGTTCTTCACGCTCCAACAGCTGGATCAATTTTGATAAAATTTTGTATGGAGGTAGCTGAAACCCTACTTTTTATCCCGATATTCCCACGGGATCGAAACTTATTGAATAAAATCAAGTCTATATAGGTAAAAGTAATAGGCGTTTGCCCTACATCTCATACAATAAATACCTATCAGTGAATGATAACGTAATCAAATGGATTCGATTGTTTTCGGTCGGAAAAACCTACACTTAGATAATTTTAATTAATCGGTCCAAATAGGTTTATGTTGTAGGTGATAAGAGTGTTTTATTATGGTGTTTGCTACCTAATTCATGAGTAATGAAGGTTAAAAACTTGTCAGTTTACATGAGTAATATAATATTATTAAAAACCTGCTTCGCACGGCTTTTGCAAGTTGACAAATAAAGGAGATTTCTTTAGTATATTTAAGTTTAATATTAATGTATTACACATAAACCTTCCGGATTACATATTCTATATGATGGTGAAAACCGCATCAAAATCCACTGCGTAGTTTAGCAGAAAAACGCGGTCACACAGACAGCCACGAAAAGTGACTTTCATTTATAATATGTATAGAATTTCCAATTTTACTTTACTGCACAGAAAAACAATCTCAATAATCAGTATAACAAGACGTCCACTCAATAGAATTCCATCAAAAGGTTCCGAACCTCATCTAACGGTTTGTCATTGTCTTTCCACAAGTAGCGGCGTACAGAAATAATACAAGTCAATAGAACAAATGAGCTATACGCACACGGATTTATATCAGATGCATTGTCGTGCAATCGTTCAGGGGTTGAGAACATTCATGCGAACTTGCCCGACTGACTTCGGCAATGTCCGGATGCTTTTATTATTTCGAGGGCCCTATCAAGTGAGTTACGTTTTGTTTTTCCCTTCGTTTACATGGTGTTCTGTCTGTGCATGGCTAAACAATTGTCAAAGGGAATTTACGTAGGATATGTTTTTTTTTTAAATAGTGTTATGTTATCGGGTACGGTTAGTCGGTTACTAGATAGACTAAAAAGGATTTGGAAATATGTGGTAAAAGAATTAGAAACCCACCAGTGAATAGTTTTTTAATTTTACTTAGCATTTTCGTGATCTGCTTTTTGTGTTAAATGTTCTGGCGTAAATATTATCTAGTAATAATTTAACTCCAATATTTGAATTCAAAATGAGAACATGCTGTATATTGAGTAATAAAAACTAAGAAGTAGAGCATTAATTTAACTAAAACTTTTGTTTATTGACGATTTCTTTGGCAGACACTCGACTTTAATGTACCGTAAGTGCAACACAATTTAATATGAACTCTATTTCTATGATCTAAGATAGAATTTTGTTTGAATGTATGTTACCTCAAGCAGGGGTACTAAAGAATAGATATGGGGTCCGACCGGGATAGAATTCTTTTGATTATAAGACCCACAACGGACCCCAACGTATATTTGGACAGCAACCTGAGAGGTCTGAAGTGCTCACGAGGTTTATAATTACTATAATTTGGAGGCAGATGAAGAAATCTCAAACGGTTTATAGCAAATAAATGTCCATACATGTTTATTATGTACCTATTGTATGTAAAGGCAGATTGTGTAGAACTTATTTACAAAGAAAAAAAGTAAGTCTTCTGCATTCTTTAATGGTGGTTACTCAAATAGGTCAGTAAATGAGAGCTTTCTCCTTATGAAAAATATTTTTTATAAGAAATTGTTCGTGAATTTAAAGTATCTATTTACAGTTGTAATAAGGAGTGAAAATACATCAATTTTTGCCCCTTATTTGTCAATGAAATAGACTTTGCTTCACAATGAGACAATCACAGGAATACCTCTACCATGACAATAAATCAATCCATAAATTAACAAAACTCCGCAGTCATGTGATTCGTACAAAAAAAGTAGAACAAATAGGTACGTTTGCATCGGTTTTTATTAAAAACGTGATGAGCATCGCATGATATATGGACTGCAAAGCGTTGCGAACGAAGCTCTACACAAATTAGGGTGAACACCGTTTACAATTTATTATTTTAGTCTTGTATTTAAGTTGCAAGTCCCCGGCTAGTTACTTAGCACGCGAAAGAAGAAGTAGATTATTTTAGTAGAAAAAAATGTTTCGAAAACTGTGATGAAAATTATGAAAAATTTCCAAGGGCTGGAAAGGTTACTTGGGCGGTCTTTGAGTTTTCTTTGGATGAATACCTGTATGAATTTAGGAACAACTGAACTGGCTTTCTCTTAATGTGCTTTAACACAGGGTAAAAAGAAAAAACTTTACCGAGCTTATTATAAAATACAGTTGTAAATTCATTCATAATAGTAAAAATAATTAACTTTTAAGAAAGTTAATTTAATGAAATTAAAGTTAAAGTTTTAGTTTAGGTTTTTAAGTTAAATTTTTTAGTGATTTTTCGAATACTAATTTCGAACACTTCGAAAGTTCTTAACTTGAATACATAATGAAATCACTAACTGTGTTCCATTTTTGTTTTAATCACGTTTGACAGGCAGATTTTCCTATTATCTTAATATTAATGAGCCGTTACTTAATTCGTGTGCACCACAGCATCGGTATGACACAGCACACATCCCTATGGTAGTACGTTGAAAAAATTTCGTTTTAAAATAAGCAATTTTTCACGGATCACGCGTGCACCAGGCTCAGTTTAAATTTTGATTTACTGGTGCCAAATGTGTGCGATATCTGTCTGAGTTATTGCATTGTTAATGCTGTATCACACATGTAAGGAGCGTGCACACCAGTATAAATGTATATATAGGGATGTGCCATGCTGATATTTTAGTTGTTTTTTGTGAATGTTTTTTTTAAAGTTAAAACTTCTTTAGGCGCGTGGAGCGATTTTTTGTTGGGAAAAATCATATGGGTACGCGTCAGCGACATATTAATTTTAACAGTATATCTGTAGCTTTGAGTATGACGTTATATTGTGTGCCGATGTACTCGGAGTGTCTACAGATGTAAAAAACAGACTAATGTTAATATTTTTAATTTAAAAATTATGACATTTTACAACAATTAATTTGAAAAAAAAATAAACTTGTTATTTCATAGTTTTAAATTTTTACTTCTCTCGGCAGTCCCTATGACTGCCTATTTTTTTTGTGAAAAGCGTATGAATTTTCGACGTAAAATTGTTTACTTTTTACTTAATATTTAAGATATTAATTAGGTTTGACTGGCGTTTGGCATTTGTACCTATATTAATGGTAATTTAGACAATGATTTATCATTCATAAAAAAAGCTATTGTTATTGTTATTTAGGTACCTACCTTACTACGTAAAATTTTATGACTGGCAAAATTTATTTTTGTCATCATCTGCCTAGCCTTTTCCCAACTATGTTGGGGTCCTTCCAGTCTGATGCAACTGATTACCAGTATTTTACATGGAGCGACTGCCTATCTGACCTCCACGACCCAGTCATTGGGTAATACGATACCCTTGGTAAGACTGGTTGTCAGACTTTCGGGCCTCTGACTACCCGTAACGAAAGCCGTGTCAAAAGATCTATGAATGACAGCCGGGACTAACGGCTTAACGTGCTTTCCGAGACACGGAGGGTCTTGGTATGTAAAGATGGTCACCCATCCATGGACCAATCGCGGCAAGCGTAGCTTAACCTGATCGATCGACCCGTGTGGCAGTTATCATTTAGCCACAAACTCCTTCACAAGCTTTTCGACATAACCATACCTATATGTGTTTAAATCGACTGACTGCTATAAATGAACAGGACAAGTTAAAATTAAATAACAATAATAATTATTTTACTCGTTTCATTGTGGTTATAGTAAAAAAAACTGGGAATATTACCGGATGTGTTAAAGGTTTTACCTGAAATGGTATTCTGATTAAGACAAATTCGATCTGAACGTTACTAAAGTGACCGCGCAGCCGAATGGGACAGCCGCACAGAAGTTTGAATAGAATTCACTTGTTTTCGCGAATTCACTGCTCGACTTCAAAATTCGTACAGCCGGTCGATTCTGTAAAAATCTCACCGTGAAAACTTAGGTGAAGTGAGTTTGTTTTTGCTAGGAATCGACACTATTGATAGCTCACTCCACGCTCACATCACCTAAGTGTTCACGGTGAGATGGTTACAGAATCGCACTGCAGGGCCAATTCTCGTAATTTAAAACGTTCAAAATCTAGTTGCACAGCCTTGTCTCGGCGACAAACAAATGTCAAAAACTTGTCAAACATGTAGGGAAATTATAAGAGGCATTTTTGACAGATTGAGAATGAGATCAGACAGTGAACGTTCTTAAAAAATACGAGAATTACCCCTTTGTGTCTGTTCGTATTTCGAAGTGATGTTTGGAGAACAATTTTTGTTTAAGTCTGTAGTGTTTTTATGCAAAATACTGAAGGCCAACTAACCTTCAAAATCTTGAAATTAGAATGCGAACGTTCTTAAAAAAAAATGGGAATTTCCTCAGAGTTTGAAATAAATATCACTCAAGTTTCCCTTGCAATTATTCAAAAACGGAAATCAATGGATTTGTTTATTTATTTTAATTTTTTATTGCTGTATGAGTCCTGCTCTTGACTTCGATCACGTCTGATGGAAAGCGATGGATGATGGTCCGTTGATTGGTATTTTGGTTTTTAACAAAATACCACTAACATACCTGCTGCTACGTGCGCCATAAAGAACTTTAATGGAATAAAATATGATTAAATATGCATTATAAGGAAATTGATAGGATTTAGGCGGAAAGGATATTACCCTATTTACTTACAGTACGAGCTAGGCATCAATGGAAATCCTAACTCATATTATAAATGCGAAAGTAAGTTTGTTTGTTACCTTTTCACGCCTAATCCACTGAACCAATCATCCTGAAATTTTGCATATACGTTGTCAGGTGTACATCAGACAACGTATATGCAAAATTACCCTAGGTAAGCCAAAAATTACCTAAGGTACCCTATGTCCGTTCCTGTACAGAAACGGACATAGGGTACCTTTCATACCGAAAAAAAGTGCTGTTCCCGAGGAAAACAACAATATGATAATACATGGCGCCACGTGTCTTTCGAATCATGTTTGAATTATTATTAAATTAATTATTTTTCACGCGTCGAAGTCGCGGGTAGCAGCTAATATTAACATAGTTTTAAGATTATCACGCGTACTTAACAAAAAAGTATAGATACCTACTTATCTTATCTCACACAGAAATACTATTTAGTCAAAATTGTATAAAGTACCTACCTAAATATCATGACCTATATGTAAAGATTATACATATAGCCTTTGTATGATCTGACGTAGCCAATTACGTTCGATGGTGACAAGCCCTTTGATCATATCGATAGGTGCCGTTTGACGTCACACGACACCCACTAATCCAATTAGCTTGATAGGTCGTCGCCAGAAACAGAAGCTCTTGTTTTGTAATTGGTGTTAGTTGCTAATTGTTACATATAGCGTGGTTGCTAACAGAGCGTAGGTTATGTAGGTATCAGACAATTTCCTTTAAAGGAAAAAAGTTTTGTTTAGCGAGAAATATAAAGTTTTATAAACTCAGATTTTTAATTTGCTAGACCAAATATGACAGCTAATATACATTAAAAATGTCATGTTTACAAAAAAAGGTCGATTGCAGCTCTCATTATTTTTAGCCTAGCGAATAAAATATCAGAGTTTACAAAGGTAGAAATTAGAAATATTATTTTAAATATTTAAAAACTATTTATTCAAAGGGTGACTTGAGAAAACTTTATTGAAAAACTTTTAAAACTATATTGAACCTTTTTAAGAAAATTAATTGAGTTCATTAGTATTAAGCTACACAACCGATGCAGTAATTTAATCGCGTAATTTTTTGCTCACCCACAAACCAGCCCACCCGGATATACAAACGGAACGCAGCACCGATCTAACACAAAAGTAAGCCATTACAAAAACTTGAAATTGAAATATTATCACAAAGAGAAACTCTTATTGAAAAGTGGCAACCGCCAGGGGTACCAACAGAAAGAAAATTAGGATGTGAGCCGTCAAAACTTCAGAAGCAGCCCATCATAGCGACATTTTAGAGGGATGAAGCCCTCGCATTACACCTAACTCATTATTTATCACATTGTCGACGAAATTAATGGCCGCCGACCCTCGTCAAATGATTTTTATTTTATAAAATAAAGCGCGGCTTCTGACAGTTTAATCATATCTTTGTGTTTCTAATGGGAATGTCTAGACACTCGAATTTAACTTTACTTTGAGTTTACTTAGCTACTGTGTTATAATTTTAAAGTAGAAATAATCTTAATAACTAAATTGTTAATGTATGCACAACATGACAATTACGGCGTAGGTACATAGCATTGATTACAATATTTTGTTGGCTTGAAATTGAATATACTAAACTAAACTAAAATAAACAGAAACTAAAACAGACTAACGTAAATAAGACGGGTAACAAACCAAAACATAAAGTTAAGAAATAAATATTAAATGAAGAATTTAATAAATTAAGCATTGAAAATGAAGTTAAAATCTCTATTATACAAAAGCCTTTTCTGTAGTGTCTGTTTTTTGTCGTCTTTTTTGTTCTAGCTAAAAAATAGAATACACAATAGGTATGAGATGACACATACCTACTCAATAAAACTCACAATATCCTATTTGCCTATTAACTGAAACAGACATTTATGAATGAAAGCGAAATTTTAACGACATTGAGGAAATATGTAGACTACGCATCGAGATAGTTAAACACAAACAAACAAACGTATTTGCCTATTGGTTATCAGTCGGTTGGTTAGAAACCAAGTCATTCTGTAATGCTGGCTTACGTAATATATTAATATTTGTTATAATTGCGTAAAATAAACGTGAACACGTCGTGGACTCATGATCGTGACTGGGGATCTTTTTTTTTTTTTAAATTACCCCACACTAGGAATTACTCCTGTATCGTGGGTGCGTTTACAAACATTTAAATTCACATACACACACAGCCATCGATCAGATCAGATCATCGAGCAGATCGATTGTGAAATAGATTTCTAAATATACACTATCATATCTATTGTTTCAAGCTCAACATGTTTCCTTGTAAATTCTCTTTTCCTTTCCAAAAACAGTTGAAACAATTTCTGAATGATCCTCACTCTTGCTAAATGCGCTTAGTTGCCAATTAGGAACACTATATTTGAATTATTATATTATTTTTGTCGTAGTATTCCTGCCGATAACCGACATATTTAATTAGCAGGATGATAGATATCTCGTGTCAGAGGTCAGCTACGAGGAAACCAAGCTTTTTGTAACAGCGTAACGTTAAAACACCATCGTTAAAACATTGTTTTAATCATCAATTTTATCATTTAACAGTTACAAACAGTTTTAATTACGGGAAACTTCGTTAGTGTCCGCCATTAAACACTTATCACTAAATGAACATTTATCTTTATTTTTCAATTTTAATGACGCAGTGATAAAGTTAACATCTAAAACAATAACCAAAAATCATATTTGAAATTTCTTTTCAGTTAATTTTGATTTAAAATTGTTTGACCTAAACTGAAGTTATATTGTAATTCTTAAAATTTCTGTTCCCTTGACATAGGACTGGGACTTGTACGAAATTCTTGGGTGTTGGGTATTGAAGTAGCGACTTTATTGTGTTGTGTTTAGGGTTGGTGTTCTTTTGCCGTCAGTAGAATGTAAAATTTATAATTGAAGGTCGTAAATTAAGGTGACATCGACAGTTGTGGCTCGCGGGGAGGACGCGGCGGCGTCGCGACGCTCGCTGGGGAAAGCCCTGCCAATATTTTATCGAGAAGGTAATTATTTGATCGGCACATTGGGGTAACAGATGAAACTCGCTTCCCGTAATGTCTTTCTCATACTTTGTATTAGGAAAATGATTAATGATTAAGTTATCAATTTCAATTTTTTTTGGCGGGGTGCTGCAGGATGCTCCTTATTTATTTATGTTTAAAGTCCATTCGGATTTATTGCACGCTCGCTGTACTACTTCGGAACTCGAAGAGAACTGATAGCTTCACTTGCAATTTTGCGCGATCAAAGTATGACTTCAAAACAACTCAACTACTAAATTTTATTCTAAATTAAACTGTCGTTTACCGGAGGGGCATTTCTCTTAATTTTAAGAACGTTCACAATCTGATGGCAGTCTCAATCTGTCAAAAAAACCTTAAATTTTCCTACTATTTATTGACAAGTTTTTGACATTAATTGTCGTTAGGATGAGATTGCAACTAGATTTTGAACGTTTTTCTGGCTCAAAACAACTACTACAACCACAACTACATTCTACTACAACTACATTCTAAATTCAATTGTCAGTTACCTAATTGCAACGCCATAGAGTATAAAAAAGTTACCGTTCCAAATGAAAAAAATCGTATTCACAAATTCCCAGCAAAAACTCATTGCACCTACCTACAGGGTGTTAACTCCCCGAATCGGATATAACCAGTTGGCGATCAATCGCGCCGTGCCTCCCGCTGGCTGATTTAATTCGCGCCTTGACAAAAACCCTTTGACACATTCACTGGTGACAGATCACAGCCGGGCGTCTCGCGCCTCGCTGACGGGTCCATTATCATTGGCGAAATGGTTTGTGCGAAAATAGGAGTAGGCTAGGTCTTATTGATTTTTACTATTTTTAGGAACGTTGGTGGGTGATTTTTTAATACTTATATAACTTAATAAAATGTTTGTGAGGTGTACAATACCTAGATATTTTAACAGCAATAATTACCAGTAGGTTCTTACTTTGGTAGTATGTTTTGCTAATGACGTCTTGAAGTTATCTGGTTTTAAATCACACTAATATTATAAAGGCGAAAGTTTGTGAGTGTGTGTGTGTTTATATGTTTGTTACTTCTTCACGCTCAAACGGCTGGACCAATTTTGATAAAATTTTGTATGGAGGTAGCTGAAACCCTACTTTTTATTCCGATATTCCCACGGGATCGACACTTATGCGGGTAAAACCGCGGGACGAAGCTAGTACCTATAATATAAAGGTTTATCAGATTAAAAGAAAAATCCGGTCAAGTGCGAACGAGTCATAATCTCACAGTTATCTAGTTTCGAGTTGTACTTTTTTGTCAGGATTATGTAAAGCAAAACCAATAATATCATCAACAATTTTATCATGACTTTGTTAATACTTCTGAGTGTAATCATGAAGAAAATAATTATGTAACATTTTTCACATTCCTTGCCATGAAAATATTCGATGAAGTTTCGTGATTAGATAGTCCTACAGACCGAATTTCGGCCAATCTCAGCGGAGACTAGCCATTCACGAGGGAGATATTATAGTGCACAAGTCTGTGCACTGCACAGACACTGGGGAACTCACTCTTCCCTCACTCTCATAGTCCAATGGGACGGCAATGCGACACGACCGGAGAGAGATCAGCGGTGCTATTCTGTAAAAATCTCACCGTGAAAACTTAGGTCAAGTAAGCGTGGAGTGAGCTGTCAATAGTGTCAATTCTTAGCAAAAACAAACTCACTTCACCTAAGTTTTCACGGTGAGATATTTGCAGAATCGACCGGATGGCGCCAATTTCCAAACTCCTGGCTATTACTGAGAAATTCCTAACGGAAAAGCCCATGATTAGATAACCAGGATGCGAATACTCAATCGTGTTGGACTTCTTAAATGATAATTTAATTATATTTCTAGAAGTCTAACACAATTGAGTTATAAATGAAAAATAAGTTTCTACCAGACGTACAAACACGAAATCTCTGTAGACGTATTTAGTTTTTTAATCAATGTAATCTTAAATGATAAGGTATCTTTATCTTATCATCCAAGGAGATTCCGCAAAACAACATACAAAAGTATATTTTTTAAGTTGTTATATTATTAAGTTCTCTCGTTTCAGCACGAGCTAGGTATACCTATGAAAATAGCTTATGTTATGGTATGAAGATTAGTCAGTCAGCCTAAAGATGGTGGCAGTGCTTTGTCCCGGTAGTAGTTTTCGTTCCATTCTCCTTCGAAATAAGAGAAGAAGAAATGACAGCACTTCACCATTTATCATCATAGTGTGACAGCAGTGGACAACTCTCCCGTGCCCAAGTAGGCCACAATTAGTTGAAGTGGGGAATTTTTTTTTTCAGGATGGGAATTCATCAAATGACCCCTCCCGCTTTGGGTGGAGCGGAAGGGAGTGTCAGACTCTTACTGACTAAAACCCACCCGTGTTCCTTCCTTAGCCCTTTATGTTCCGAGCCAGCGGTAACCCTTTCGGACAATCCCGCTGACCCGGCAGGGAAGTGGGGGATTACTGACCCATCCAATACCCAGTGCGAGTGCGGTGCTTCTAATCAGACCCATGTCCCACTTGCTGGAGTGCCTTAAGTGCCCGTTCACCTGCACCTTAGATGACCTAAAGAATGCCACTGATGCCGCAATCAATGTGACCATCTACTGGGCTGAAACGATATAAAATATCGAAAAAGAGTACCATCGACGCGAAAAAGAAAAAGATGAGTGGACAACTATAGAGGTGTCAACTGCTGAACATAGGTCATTCTAATCGCACGCTATATTTCTCTATCGTTGGCAATCCTCAACCAGCTGCTACCAGCTATCCTGCAAAGATCTTCTAGTCTACTTATGTTTACCGATTCACGGCGTTCACTCTTGAACACGTCTACCTCAACGGTCATGACCGATGAGCATCAAGGTATGCTTGGAGCCATGGCTTCAAGCATACCTTTCCATTACTCTCTGAGCCAGCGACCTCTTTATTTTATCTTAATAAAAACATATTGAGCCACCTCTTCTACATAACTGTGCAGCTATCCTATCGCATTTCGGTGAAAACCTATCACATTAATAACTAGAACATCATCAAAAGCGCCGGTTCAGAGAAGATGGTACGAATGCTGATTCTGTGTATATTGTAGGATGCAAGGTGTAAAGGTCAAGTCAACGGTGGCTGGGTGGCCGTTATCAGTTCTGGGACCGCCGGAAGGTCAGCTAGTGTTGTTTATCTAACTGATAGCGTGGCACTTAATGAGTTTGTGATGTGCTTTTAATTAGTTTTTTGGGTTTTATTATAGGGACAACTTTATTGCTTTATGTTGGTGTGTTGTCTGTTTTATGAGATGAGATAGCGTCAATGAAAAAGATGAAGATGTGGACTGTAAACCGAAAGTGAATTAAATACGTGTAAATGAATATATTATGTTATTTTTATTAATATGGAGAAAAAACACACCTTTTGACAGCACCGAACCGTAACAGAATAATAATGTAGAAAAAAAACAATTTAAATTTGAAATACAAAGAAAAAGAAATATAAAATACCAAAGAGTACGTAACAGTCAACAAAATAAAAACAATAATGAAACGGGAAGGCAGTTTGCTCTGTGTTTAGCTAGCAGGTTTTAAAAATATGTAAGTTGGTTGTTTAGTTCATACAAAGTGTTAGGGACAGACGCGCCAACTGAAACTATTGTTGCAGTACACGATTCTAGACCCTGAAGCGTAGACATTTATGTTCGGTTAGCAAAAAAAAATCTGCTGTTTCATATAAAAGTGAGGTCAAAATGAATGGAAAAGAAATATTTTTTTAATAACCGTCCATACGTTTCAAAGCGGAATCCATGAATCCATGGAAACAGGTTGCGTTGCTATTTCATCATTTCAGCCGAAAGACGTCCACTGCTGGACATAAGCCCCTTAGACCGGTTCTGTGCTTCCCGCATCCAGCGGGTTCCTGCGGCCTTCACAAGGTTGTCGGGCCATCTTGTGGAAAGCCTTCCAATTCCTTGTGGAAGGTCGACACTACAGAAACTTTCGGCCCCATCGGCCATCTGTTCTGCCAGCAATGTGCCCAGTCCACTGCCACTTAAGTTTGGCATTTCTTCGGGCTATGTTGGTTAACTTGGTTTCCTGCAGATCTCTTCATTTCTGATTCGATCACGCAGGGAAACTAAGCATAGCCCTCTCCATAAAAAGTTACTATTTACGGTATAATAATGGGTTGTTTTACGGTATAATCATTTCAATAACTTGCCTCATTTACAGAACATACTATCTAAGCATTATAAAAGCTGACCAGATGCAGCAGAATACCAGTATTTTACATGGAGCGACTGCCTATCTGACCTATATGGAGTTTCTTGCCCGTTCTTCTCCATAGAGATCTACGTTTTGGAATGGGCAACTAGCTTCAACTTTCTGACTAACTGACGGACTATTTTAATTTTGACAATTCAAAAGTGCCTGTACAAGGTTTAATTGAAATAAATGCTTTGGGTTTGAGTTTGACCTCCACGACCCAGCTACTGGGTAATACGATATCCCTTAGTAAGACTGGTTGTCAGACTTTCGGGCTTCTGACGGCCCGTAAGTCCGTAACAACTGTCAAAGATACACGAATGACAACCGGGATCAACAGCTTAACGTACTTTCCGATGCACGGAGCACGGGTCTTAATATGTAAAGATGGTCACCCATCCACGGATCAACCGCGGCAAGCGTAGCTTAACCTGATCGACTGACCCGTGCGGCTGCGGCTGAAATTTCTTAGCCTCAAGCCCCTCATCATCCCCTATCTTAATCACAAGATAACTCTTATTAATGAAAAACGTCACTAAACCCAAAAGATAACAATCAAAACAAATGAATAAAATCAAAATCCGAAATTAAAATGCGCAATTTTACCGTTTCCAAAATTGTACTATTCTGTATTCTTTCTCACAACAAAGTCGCAACGTCGAGTACGATATCGAATTTCGCAAAAACTCTCGAACATTGTCATACAAATGTATCTGTTGTTATGGGCACGTAATTGCTGGGCTGGTGTGTAATTTGCGAGACTCCTTTGTACTAGAGTCAATGCGCAGCCGTTGTTATCAACTCGAATACGTACACTTCGTAGGGTCCGAATTTTAGATGTAGATGGTAAACGATAGATTTTTGGTTCGTGAGAATGAATGAAAATCAAAGTTCAGCACGTTTTGTTTTGAAAAAATATATGAAATTGTTAGAAAATATGTTGAAAATTTCTTGCTACTGAATGTAGAAGTTACTATTGATACCTTACAGTCACTAACACGCAGGTTGTCTTTTTCGACTAATGGCCGATTCCTATAATTGACGGACCGTTATTGGTTAAAATTAAGACTCTTGTATCTTTACGAATAATGATGCAAATCTCTTGTATCTTTACGAATAATGAAGCAAATCTCTTGTATCTTTACCAATAATGAAGCAAATCTCTTGTATCTTTACGAATAATGAAGCAAATTTCTTGTATCTTTACGAATAATGAAGCAAATCTCTTGTATCTTTACCAATAATGAAGCAAATCTCTTGTATCTTTACCAATAATGAAGCAAATACCTCATGTAGTTTTGCATAGTAGACCATCCCATATGGAAGTAGCTATCATTGGTAAAATATGCTTACGAATCTATTTATATGCCCAATTTCGAAATAAATAATAAGTTGGTAAGCAAAACGATTCGTTTTTTTATATAGGAACCTGGCATAACTGTTATACCATTACGTCTGCCTGAAGGTTGAGAAGCTTCATGTTATTCATCGATAAATCAACATTGACTTTTCCATTATCATCAAAGATTGAGAAAGCGTTTATCATCATCATCATCTGCCTAGCCTTTTCCCAACTATGTTGGGGTCGGCTTCCAGTCTAACCGGATGCAGCTGAATACCAGTATTCTACATGGAGCGACTGCCTATCTGACCTCCACAACCCAGCTACTGGGTAATATGATACGTACATACAGTACATATTTTCTAAAACATAAATCATTACACCATCACGTCCAACTTCCAAGCTAACAAACAAGTGAATTAGCTAACAAAGAGCGAAAACATCGTGATATCTAAATTGCCAACTAAAAAAACCTAACGCGATAAATTAAAGCCCTCCCCTCCGTAAAGGCAGTTCCACACGGCACCTTACCGCAACTCAAGACGCATTAGCGAGATTCCTGTAATGACTACTAAAACTGAAGTGAGGATAACACTGTTACTTGGTTTGTGTGGGACACGTCATAAGCGGTAGCGGGTGATACGTGATTTAGAAGTCTGGGACAGGATAACGATTAAAAATGGCGTAATAACACTTCCAGAAAATTCAGGACCGAAGAATAAACTTATTTCTGTCATTAACTTTATAAAACATTGTTATGTCAAAGGATAAGTGAATAGTTTTCGATGAATTGAAATTATTTTCAGTTTCAGCATTTTTTTTGGTGTCATTATAATCTACTGATTTGGAATTCCGTAAAATATAAGATTATGGAATCATGTCAATCGATCCATATGATATACAATAATCGTGAAATTATCTTGTGATAGCAATGAGATAGGTACGAGTACGTTTTATTAAACAAACACCAAACAGGGTAATGATTAGCATGCAACAACATGTAATAGGTACTAATAGCCATGATCTCATTGGCAATTCAGCTGTAGGTGAGCAATCTGCTTATAGTAGGACTTTTACACACGATTTGTGTTTCTTCGATTGGGTGTAACAACGACGCGTCGCTGTTACGTCAGTCAAATAATAATTATCATCAGCCTTGTTCCCTACCCACCTGGTGAGCATGTGGGCCTCTCCCTTTTTAT
The DNA here is from genome assembly GCA_927399505.1 of Luperina testacea. Lineage (NCBI taxonomy): Eukaryota > Metazoa > Arthropoda > Insecta > Lepidoptera > Noctuidae > Luperina > Luperina testacea. Next base: position 7,617,166 of record OV656774.1, read on the forward strand.
GCCTTGCTTGCTTGGTCTTACTAATGGTCTTTTGTAGGTCATACACTTATCTGGCTGAATCTCCCAATAATTCAGCTCGTTGTGTCAAACTAATATAATTATCCAAATGTGTTAACTATATTTTCCAAATGGGTCTTCTCATTTGCGTGGCGTGATGTTATGATGATATGTTACTGTGGGACATGGGAGATATGATGTGGGTAGATCGTTTTGGCATAACTGGGACCAATTTGCATTGTTAAGAAAATCGCTGCAAGTTCAACACTTGGACGCAAAGAAAACTCAGCTAGTAGGGTGGGTTGATTGATGAGTCGACAGTGTTCTCTGATACCGGGCTCAATTACACTACGATTACTTAATTTGACATGATACTTCCTCAGTTCTGACGCTCTGCGATTAACAGCAAGTGTTTTAGAAGTACGCTCCCCTTAATTAACTCTTGGCTCCTGACTTGATCTATTTCAAACTTAAGTTGGGAAGTTGAGAATATAAAAGCAAAAGCGCTCGCGGGAGGTAGTGGCATAAGGTATTTCTATTCGATTTTGACTTCTATCCCATTCATCCATCTCTGTACGCTGTTAAAACATTTATATCTATTTAGCGAGTCAGAAAGCTTTCATCATCATCCTATAGCAGTCCACTACTGGACATAGCCTCTCCTATTGCATGCCATTCAACTCGATTTTCTGCAACTCTCATCCAGTTGCTCAGAAAGCTTTACTTTGTGTAATTTATTTCATCACCACTGCTCTCAAAACGGTGAAGGGAAACATCGTGACGAAACCGGCATTTCCTAGAATAAAATATTCGAAGACATGTGTAATCTACCAACCCGCACTGGGCCCGCGTGGTGGATTACGGGCCACACCCTCTCAACATAAAGAAGCCTGTGTCCCAGCACTGGGAAACTTATAGGTTGGTTGAACTAAATTAGCCAGAAAGCTGACAGTAGCGAACACCGCAATCGCAAACCGACGAATGCCACCAAATTGAATTCTATTTCGAAAACCGAACTAGATTTTATCTCTCTGAATCAAGCGCTATAATTGGCCGGTGATCCAATGATGAGAATAAACAACAATGTTTACTCTGCACGCGCGGCCGTCATGCGAGAAACATTTCCATCATGTTTCAGAACGTTTTCAGACATTATTAACTTAGTTGCTTCCGTTCCTGTCGTGTGCTGTTTTCCAAATTGACCACCATTACACAATTAAGGCTAAGTGGGATTGTATCCTTTGAATTAGTTTTTCGATTTGTTTTTTTATTTCATTATCTTTTCAACCATCAGTTGTCAATGTTACTATTGATATTTTTTGTTCGAAAGATTTTGAATTCTTTTTTTTTACTTATTCTATCAAATTCGATTCGACTTATCCAAAATACATAGGTGCTTACGCAAAGATCGTGAGGTAATCTCTATCCTCAAGCAACAGCTATACTTTCTAATGCTATTTTATTGCGTCTATAAATTGTATAGAGTCGCCCCAGGAGGCGCTTACGGAGTGGCTATCGCACTTTTCGATTTAGAACTCTCCTCACTCAAAATTGAAATGGCTCGCCCCTTTGTCGGAACAATTTAAATTGGACATTTTAAAGGTGATTCTTTTGGTGGTCGTTGAACGGTCGGGTGTTCGTGTTAGTGAAATGGCTTGTATCGGGGTAGCAGTGGCTTGTGGGGCGTTGCGTTTTGGGAACATTGATTTAGAGGAGTTAATAGGATTAGATGATTGTGATTTACATGAGGATTGTAATAATGTTTGGTTGTTTAGTTGAATGAAAATAATAAATATTTGAACACTGACCGATTATTTTATAGAGGTATGAGGAACATGGTGTAACGTACACTGATCCATCATAGGAAAGAGATATAGCTGGATCCTCCAACCAGACGGGTGTCGTTTCTGGTGGGCAACTGCCCGATGATTGATGTCGGGACGATATATCGCCGTCCCCGGAGAATAAAATGATAACTACAAAAATGCAACTTTTCAGGAAAAATAAAAAACACGTTTTCGTTGATTGCTTCTTAAATACTGGACGTAGACAGATGATTGTCAACTTTTAAAAAAGGTTATTTTTTGTTTGTTCTAAATGTTATAAACAAATACGCCTAAGTATCAAAATAGAGATATTATTTAAAAAATAAGAAGTTAGTCAAAATTAATCATCGTCCAAGTTGTATATTGTCGATTATCATTTATTCTCCGTACAGCCTGACCAGGATCAAATATTGCACTCGTCACGTATCATTTTATTCTACGGGTTTTTAGGGTAAAAATGATACTGATAATACTTCAATATCGTTTTATTCTCGTAAATATTGTGAAAAAAAAATCTGGTAAGGACTTTGAATTTGGTTTCCTAATAAAACTATGTGAGCGAAGAGGATGACAATATGTCTTACTATTCAAAACGTTTTGAATAAAATGATAACTGCATTTATCATTATTTAGTCGAATATTTTTTCACGAGAATATAATTCTATGACTGTTTGTCATACTAACAAGTGGGAATACTTTTTGATATTATTATATTAACACTTTATTCTCGTAATTTATGACCTGGTTTAAATCTTTGAAAACTATTGTAATATTTTTTTGTTTCGTAAATAACTGTTTAAAAACTGCGAAAAAAATTGAGCAGATGTATTAACACCCACAGATCCCAAAAATGACATAACACTAAAACTAGGATAATGGCAGTTACCATTTTATTCTCCGGGGACGGCGATATATGCTAGTCGCACCGTAAACTTTGCTTGCGCGATGCAGAATTTTGCGTCACGTCCAGTGAAGATTAGATTAAACCCATTCAGCAAACTTAGCTATTCTCAAAACAAACGACACAAAACTACTCACTTCCAATTCGCATTCCATTCCACTAAGATTACATTACTCCAGGAACCGATCTATTGTGCTCGCTCCATTGAGGGACATTTTAAACTCCATCGTTTATCCTTTGAAAGTGTTCGGACAGTGGCGGCGGCAGTTTATCACGCCGATAGCAGCGATCACAATGGGCATGCATTCACGGAGCTACAGTGATGGCTTGCCTTGATATGTATCTGGGTTTAAAACTCATTGCATCGTTCTATATTATGATCTAATTTTGAAGTTTCTAGTCGAAAAGGGTGCTTGGTGGTGGAGAAAAATCTCTGGAAAATACTAAAGCTGAAACTTTTGATTTGAATTTTGTAGGGCCGTAAAACAGTGAGGTAAAAAAAAAAGTATTCGGTACTTTTGCCTTATAAATTAATACTTCGTAGATGTTCTCAACCATATGTTTTTTACTAATTAAATTAGTCGACATTTTGACTTTGAAACTAAATCTCATTTAACAAAAACTCAGAACTAAGATGAGAATTTTTATACGATGAAATTATTGTATCATTCTACATTTTATACAAATCTGCCTAGTATGAAATATCTCGTTTATGAGTTATGATGATTGAAGATGTATTACAAGATTCATAATAACATAAGTGTAGTAGTCGCAGTTTTTCTTGGTGTTGTTCTACATTTACATATACGATATCTGTTATTTGTATGATGTAATAATAAAGAGTGTTCTATCCTATTCTTGCCTAATAGTGCGATCTTGTGCTCACAACACCACCCAAAAGCCTTACTCCACTCAAGTATTCCTGCAAGGTTGTCACGCAACTAACAAAGGGGGGTGTGGTGGGACGAATCCCCAAGTAATGTTGTCGCCACAGAAGTGACCCTGGTTCGCTCTGTGTCACGTAGCGAAGTCGTTTAGAATTCAACTCGGATCCTATTGGTTGCTACGGGTTTGTTTCGACGTGCTGCCATAGCTCGTTCAGCAAATAGAAGTGTTCCAACTTTGAAGAGTTGATTAATATCATTGTGGTTATTTCTGTTCATTCTTAGAACTGTAACAATATTGTTGGTTTTGGGAGAGTTTCGTAAATTCAAAACTAGTTTTTTTCTATGCATTACACTATATTATTATTTTTATTCCTATAAGAAGTAATCTCTGAGCTACTTACTGAAAATTTGGTATCTGATGGGTGCAGACATTCATAAATGGTGTTCAAGTTTTTATTATGTAACTAGCTGCGCCCCGCGGTTTCACCCACGTAAATTTCGATCTCGTAGGAATATTGGGATAAAAAGTAGCCTATAATTATGTTAATCCAGGGTGTCAGCTACCTCCATACAAAATTTTATCAAAATTGGTCTAGCCATTTGAGCGTGAAGAAGTAACAAACACATAAACACACACGCACTCACAAACTTTCGCCTTTATAATACCTATTAGTGTGATTGCATTTTCTTTTTGTATTTTCTACTACTGTTACGTAATTTCATATTTCTAAAAACAGAATGAAACCTTGTCTTTCTTTCCTTGAACACTGCATTGCCTATCGACAAAATATCGTTTATAACCGAATTGTCGTGATGATTTCAAATATTGTTCAATTCTACATTCTTCTTATCAATGAAAGCCTTATTTGGGGACATGGACGTATTTTTTCTTGAACATGCGATATACAGCGTGGCGCTACAATGGTGACATTAATTTAACACACGTGTAGGGCTAGTGCCCTTTAATCATATTAATTTTAGTAGGTTAAAATAACTCGTAAATTGAAAAAAAAAATTTTTCAAACAAACTAAATGATAAAAATGTAACTAAAATTGGGATCACCCTTGCAAAAAATCATTCATGAAATTACTTACTACGTTACGCTGGCTTACGTTAACTCGGAGCGGCAACGCGTCGCTTCACGCGCTGCCACTTTTCGCGCTTTAATATCGTATGGACGGTACTGTGATGAACTTGAAAATGCCTAGCGCTCTGGCGGAGGCTAGTTTTGGGTTGGTTTTGGAAATATTGTAGCACATTTTCAGTTAACTGGATTGGGTTTTGTCGTGTAGGTGGTCGATCAGGGCGTTGAGACCTAGGATCCACTGGCCGGTTTTCGCGGATGCGCTGAAGAGCTCCTACAATAGTGCGAGGATTAGTAGGGCATTGTCTTGAACCGCCATATCTCTCGCGATATGTCCTTATGGCAAGAGCGGCATTTTGACGACATTCTCCGTAAATTAGGATCATGTCCGCATATTCAGCTGCTGTGTAGTTCGGAGTGTAATATTTGCCATCACGATCACAAGTTTACACAAGCACTAATAAAATAACACAAATAAAAGCGCCCGTATCGCAAGAGATGTCAACGTACCTACTATGTAAATTAGAAAACGAAAACAAAACAAAGCGTCTTTATCGCAGTACCATAATCTAATTACTCATTAGTTCATTACACAAAAATAAATAAATAAAACAATAGGTAAGCGTCTTTTTCGCGGAAACATTCACAAAATTAGTCGACGTAATTATGTGCACTACTGTGAAGAAGTGTGTCAAGGGCACGAGTTAGGCTAGCACTAGAAATGCAAAAAAAAGAATTGGATTTCGCTGCGACGCGACGGTGTGGGGGGAGGGCACGCGTCGCCTGCGCCGCCCGCTCGCCGACAAAGGGATATCACGTTACTTTAAAGTATTGTTTATTTATTTTAATTTCATTGATGCGATGTTATGATCCGTGACCCGGCAAATGACCGCTGCGCGACAGTTCTTTAAGTACAGGTTGCTCCAAAATGCTATTTTAGAAAACTTTAAATAAATCCGCAAATAATAACGTTTAATGGAAACATAATTTCTTCATGAAACGAAAATGTGAAAACGTATATGTGTGTTAAATTAATGTCACCATTGTACCGCCACGCTGTATAAGGTTTCGTAGTAGGTACATTCAACTTAACCTTCGCACGGCAAGCGTATTTTCCAACTACGTTCTCATCCTGTTATTACCCACATTGATTATTTTAATTATACATCTCTCGAAGCTAAAAAAGAGGAAGTAAGATAAAAATGAATGATTTTAGCATCCGCTAATTGTTTGGGACCTAATCAGGTCCTAATTAGGACACCAGGACTAATTAGGGAGGCGCTCTTCATGCTCCTCGATTTTCGCTGCCATGAATGTTGGCTCGACAACATACATTTATATTTTTCAGGAGTAATATACTCGTACATCACAAAAAAATGGCCGAAAGTTTTTTGTAAACCAATAAAACTTATCTTCGATTATTGTATTTACAATAAATAACTTTGTTCTGTTAGTAGGTTTGCACAAACACTTTTACACGTCAATCAGATGAGGTCGGCGTTTCCCATCGGACTACTCTGAGAAGAAAAGCTGAAACAAACTCAGAGGTCACCACAGTCTCTTTTAAAGTCCAGACATAATGGTCAGATCCTAATGTTTATTAAGTATGGTTTAAAATTATGGGTTTAAGGTTATCTTTTGTAAGTACATATGTAAATTACCTACTTCATGAAATTACAGCTTAAAAACGGTGAATGAATTCATAGACATGATTTGACATTTTTGTTTATTTCACCTAAGTAAAATATTTTGCGGTTACGTTACTGCCTTCCTTAAATTCATAATGTCGTATATTAAATGATATAAATTCTCGTACAGGCTAAATTTTCATATGCGGGACTGGATAAATGTGATATGTGGGACATTCTTTAGAAACTAGTAAAATTGAATTTTATGGTTTTGTTAGTATGAATGGAATTAGCATTATTCCTTGATTCATTGAAACATTTGAAACTATGTTTCGTTAGCTAGGTGAGTGGAGCTCGTGGTTAAATAATGACAGGTGCAAGGATCGATCTCCCAAAGTCCGTGGATGGGTACGAGGCCCTTCGTGCCTCGGAAAGCACGCTAAGCAGTTGGTCCTGCCTGTCATTCGTAGATCTTTAACAGTCGTTACGGATAGTTAGAAGCCCAAAAGTCTGACAGCCAGTCTTGCAACGGGGTATCATCTAACCACTTAACCAGTAACTGTGTTGTGAAGGTCATATATTCAGTCGCTCAACCAACCCAACCCGCCAACCTCAACATTGGGAAAAGGCTAGGCAAATCATGAATAAGTAAACGATGATTTGATTAGCTAGGAGCTTATGTCTTTGATCATGGCAGGGCCGTCTTTACCCGGGGGTGCAAGGTGTGCGCGGCACCCAGGCGCAAGGTCTTTGGAGGCGCAAGCCGTTCAGATCATTACTAATCACTCATTATAACCGCAACGCTCCAGCGCTGTAATCGCACGTCACCGCCTCGAAAAAATCCCTTGGAAAAAATTGGTGGAAATCATCTTAAAAATGGAACACAAAAATTAAGTTAAATTTATTTTTGTTACCAAGGGGGAGTAAACTGATTTAATTTTCGCACCCCGGCGCCCAATATACGGCCCTGTCTTTGATATCACTGTAAAGTAACGTTATGAAATGAAATAGGTGTTTCCCTATTAACACTTGAACATTTACAATTCGCCAATTTCCATAAAAACTTGACACACAATCGATTAAACAAGGACCGCGGAATCGATTACAGCATCGGTAGAAACGGGAAATCGATTATCGGCCATCGTGTCTGTCGCAAATCGATTCTAGTTGTCACCTTCACGTTTTCGTGTTCAGTTTGTCATTCACAGGAATGGTAATAAAAATTTAAATGAAACTCGAATACTTACATATCTCTGTCGATAAAATAGAAAATATCATTATGGTTTCTTTGCTGGTAATGTAGATTTATTAAACGAAGTAATATCTGTTCGTATTGATTATTGAAGATCATAAAATAAGAATTTCAATGTCCTGTGAAAAATTGGCTACGAGAGATTATGCGTTCTTCTTTTGTTTTTTAGACGATAATAATGTTCGAATGCGTAATATATTCTTTTGTTTTGTTTTCATAATGCGTAGATATAGGAACAGCGAAACTGAGCAGACGAGATAAGTAGGTATCGATATGTCAACACGATAAAACAGATTTTATGAACTCACACTTAGGTTCAAGTAATAAAGTTGTTGTTTTTTTTTGAAGTCTAGGTATGCCTGCTGGTCACTACCACACTGAAAAAAAAGAATGATTGATTTTACTAAATTCCGCGTAAATTTTATCAAATCGGCGGGTTTATATAGGTCCTACACACGAAATTGTTGATTTTACCAAATAGAACTGGTTGATTATGAAAATCAACAAAGTGGATTTTGTTAAATTCACTCTTGTTATAGTAAAATTAACTATGAAAAGGTAAAATTAACTATGAAAAGGGTTGACTATGGCAGTTCATTACTTAACCTACGCTACTTTAGTACATTCAACAATTCTTTTTTTTTTTCAGTGCAGCAGGATAATCATCAAATCTTTATTATTTTGTTGTAAGTTTACGGAGTTTCCCTAGCTAATTTAAGTTTAACCCTGTATAGCAAACCACAATACCTATGACATGGTAGGTATGCTGTGATATGGCATTGAATTAATGAGGGTTTTCTGAAATGACGTTCGCTAGGTGGCAGCACTGGCACCGTCAGGTCCAAGCATCTGTCAAAGAGCCTATATTTTCTTTAGTCATGACGGAATGATGAACGAATGAATGAATCGAATGATGAACGTCATCATATATTTTGTATTGGGAGACCACTTGTCACAGTGGTGCCAACTGTTGTCGTAAATTTTCACGAAAACCTTCATTGGGTTGACTTTAAGTTCGAACAAACATTGCATTGGATTCACCTGGGTATCAGTGTTGTTTATAATGCATACTAATTCATAATTTTTTAAATATTAACGTTATTAACGTTATAAAACGGCATTCATCAAATTATTCGCAACTAAAGAAATATTAGATAAATAAGACCATTGTCAAAAAGTCAATAACGAACAGGAAATAGGGAATCTATATTTAACCATGACCCACGGTTTATTTAATTAACTCATACCTAAACACATCTTTCGCTAACGATACGTAGACTATGGTTATTCCAGTTTTGTCTAGTTAACGTAAATGGGAAATACCTACATTTATCCCATCCTGGTCCCAATAATACAGATTAAAATCAATAGAAACACCTTACTTATCCGAGGCATAAAAAACAAAGCGAGCTCAAGCGGCCATTACCGCGTTGCCAGATAGATAGAGCTGTATAATTTCAGTACTTTCGGCTTCGTCGGTAGGTATATACCGCCGGCCTCGTTCTTGATGCCCGAAGCACCTGCCACATCACTACAGAATCCGCTGACAGACAAAGACGCAGATAATAAGGCGCATCTCATTGGTGCATCACTGAGGGAGCTCCGCCCACCGCCCGCTGCGACCAATGGCACCGCCCGCCGGAGATCTTGAGCGTTATCTAGTTTATCTGCCGTCTCGCTTGGCACATTCTACGGCGATAGCTATTTTCAGATACGCTGAATAAAACGCATTTGTGCATTGAAATTTTATTCGCTTAGGAGAATGGACGTCTTGCGTTTTATTGAGTTATTTTTAGATTTAGGATTTTTTTTGATAAGTACTTTATTTGTTTATGACTATGCCTGATACAGAGGGGAGATATATTTTAGATCTAACTAATCCTGAAATTATCATATATTGTGTTGATTGGTAACAATATCTTCCTTCCTGTATTTACACAACCCGAATTTGGATCATCTGAAAGGAAAATTATGAATTTACAGTTCACTGTGATAAATTAGGTATGTATTCGTAAATTTTCAGGTAGGTAGGTACTCCGGTTGCGCGTAGGCAACAATTTCAAATCACCTAATGATTTAAATTGGCAAAAAACAGCACGGTAGCATTACAGAACGATCGAATACGATACGATAAGACTCCAAGATTGCTGGCTCGCATTCAATCAAGTTTGTTTTCTTAATCGGTGCCTTGTCTCGTATCAGTGACCAGCCTGAAAAGACCCCCTCAACCCCCCACTTCCCATACATTCACTCCACACAGAGAGGTATTCAATTTAAATATCAGAGGTCTAAGTTATCTGGTCGTGTTGTACAAGTGATTTGTTATAAGGCAGCGTCGATAACTGAAGGGCCATTGTTTGTAGGTTGCTCCCGATGTAAAATATTGTAATAGTGTTGTTATTGTAATCTTGTTATGAATTTTATGAAAGAATTATGGGGTTTCAGGAAGACTGATACTTTATTAAAAGAGCAATATAACCTTTCTGTGTATTGCCTTCTCGCTGGTGACTTGACCTACATACTCAAAATTTAACTAGAAAAATAGTTAGAAGGCTAGAGAAACCGAACTGTGACAATACAAAAATAAAACATAAACCTCTTTCAATTTAGATGAATTGATGCTAAAAATTAACCTTCCACTCCGGATTTTCACAAATACAAAAAAGTCAACAGCAGCTTTTCAAAAACTCCAGCCAACTATTTTCCAAAATATAAAGCGTTGTCCATTGAAAAAGCTCGCCGATTATTTTCAGACGGTAACCTTGTATTGCGACCCCGAAACGTTTGTGTGAGAGAGAGGGGTGTAACACAAAGACACGGGCGGGGCGTGGGGGGCGCGGGGTGGCCCGGGTGAGGGTATGTGATTCGGGATTCTAGGGATGAGCTGGCTCTCGCTTCCTCTCGCGTTATTCTGGCACAGTGCGTCGCCGACGCCGCACATACCGTGCCTCACTATCACACGCAAATCGCACGCGGGTATACCGACACGCGTACGAGGACATCACTACACAGAAAATTAACCTAATTCAAAATAAGAATTAGAATGTATCAACTCATCTCAATTTTTTATCGATAGTGCTGTGCAGACTTTAGTGTTTAGAAATTTTACTAACATTGTGACAATCCAACCATTAGTGAATTAGAATTAACGCGATAATATTAATTAAAATTAAATATAGTGATTACGGACAATGATAATTAACATTGGTACGAATGCTGAATTTTGATACGAGTTACAGAATGAAGATGTCTGGTGAGTTATAAAACGACAGAAAATAATATTTAATAGCAATCATTTTAATTCGTGGTTTATTTTATTTTCTTCTCTGATTTTGGTCTGATCTTGATCTGTTAATCGAATTTTATATAAAAATTTATATAGTATAAAAAAAATCAAATTACTCAGATTATAGGTAGATTAACAGGTTTACTAATTTCAAGTACCTACTATGGTACTTGTTACATATAATAAAACCTAGGTATTTAGGTAGTGCAATGAAAACAAACATACCTACCCTTTTTATCAAGCATATTATTTACGATCATTATATTCTGTCAAAATATTTATTTATTTTCTTAAACCTAGTAACAGAACCCGCCGCAACCTTTTTAGTTATTGCCGGACTTTGTAAATTGCTTTATTTTGAAAACAGTAACTTGACCAATTGAAAATTACATAAGCTCTTTTGTTTTCATTAAAACTGAAGTACCTAAACCGCCTTTCATTTCACAATTTTTTAAACGAAACTTCTAGAATTTTATAAGATTGAATAGGTACTGCCTATCTACACATTTGTGTATTTTTTTATTATTTGTATGATCTAGTGTAGTCATGCATTATTTGCTACGCAGCTTTGACATTATTTTTAGTCTATATTCTTCACATATCATTTAAGAAACAATTCCTAATATTATCAATACCTAGAAACAACCTAAATTACTTACTATTTATTTTCCTCTAAATTAAACAAATTCTATTTCAAAACGACAAACGGTCTAATGACCGTAAAATCAGATAAGAGGATAAATAAGCTCAAAGAGGCCAAAAGCTCTTCAAATTATTTCGCTTGTTAACCACAAATAAACATTACTAACCGTCTCTTTTTTATCTGCGCTCTTAACATTATCTGTGGTTCTGTCAAGGGTGTGCGAAAAAGAAAAAAAAGTTCTCTATTAATCTATGATAATAATTTTTTTCTTGTTTTAAAAGTAATGTGTTGGATGGCTGTGATCGTTTGGCGGTCGCCGCCGGGTCCAAGATATTGTTTACTTCTTGTGCAACACACCTTGCATTGTTAAAAATCTTGTTTACATCACGCCAGTGCGAAAAAGAATCAGAATACTGGCTTGTTTGATTTGCTTCGAAAATATCGACACCGATTTTTATTTTCTTTTTTGTGAAATGAGTTATCGATATTTTTCGGCACTGTTTACTGGATTTGAAATGTGTAACCGCAATTTGTGTAGGTGTAGACATTACTAATAGGCAAACATATAGTTAAATTCCAATTATAACATTCAATTAACGCTATAAGTAATCAACTACGTTAGTTTGTAACCGCAAATTAACTACAGCTATAATTAGCACATACCTAATCCCCATTGAATTAGACTAGTACCTACCTATTTCCATACACGCCAATATGAATATTTAGATATTAGAAACATTCTTGTATCCTGATGAATGATTGCAATAACGTTGAACACAATAAGAGAATACGCACCCACTTTGAGACACCAGCACCTTTTCATATGATAATTACGAAGTTGAAAGCATCTTTCAGTTAATTTCTTATGTGTAAATTTGCATAAGCAACCATGGTTACAACTGACTCATTAAAGCGCACCGCACCTAAGTAATGTTAGAAAGTACGGGTTTCCGCGAACGCCTGGCCATTGAGGGCCGCGCGCCAAGTGAATTTCTCAACGCCGCCGAATATGATGAGCTAGCCCAGCACTAGCCTAGCATCACATTCACCTGCTTAAAAATAATTTACAAACAAATTTCAACCTTAAGTCGGACGATAAAGCGTTAACTTTACTTATAGTGTGTTTATCGCGCGTCTTTTGTCGCGTTAAGAGTGTTTTATGAGTCAACACAGGCCGGGCCGTGAACTGTCGTGACAGAGAGCGACGTAAACCGCGCTTATTGTCAGTCTCCGTGGCTAACACGTGAAATCGGCAAGCCGTGGGGTCCACTGGACTAAAAATCGCATGAGATGCTCTTAAAATCTTCTGTCCTGGCACTATTCTTAATAAAACATGAGCTTTTATAACTGGAAAGTTGCATAGCAGCCATAGTTGCGTTCAAATAACATCAACCTATCCTCTAACATTAAACAATTTCCACTAATCAGTTTATTACTTACAAATCAACGGAATATCAACATAAAGGTTCGGACACACGAGTAATTTTCTCCGTTGCTCAAAGAAAAACTTAGACCAACGAGAGACTTAGCAGCTCCACCGTGTTCTATGTCTGTGCATGTTCTTATTTTAAATCTGTCGCGGGTTTCTGCGGAAACCAGAGATTTAACGACGGCTCGTCCGCATTGTCCGCGCACGAAGCGTTCGCGGTCAAACGCGACAAATGGACCTTGCGACGGCTAATTTGAATTTGAAATTCGAACATCAGTTTTATGAGACTCCATTCCTTAAGTTGGTAGGTCCCGGGTTTGCATCGGTATTATTTGTATAAGATGTCTGTACGAAAGTAGGTCCGTTCAAGTTTTGTTATAGCAACTCCAGGCACTTAAAATGGAGAATACCTACTTAGAGATAAAAATAGATAGAAAGAACATACATATAATAAATACTTAATAATAAGAAAAACCATTAAAGTGCTCTTCCTCTCTCCTACTTATTTAAAATTTTTCCCGACAGGGTCTATAATTGATTATATTTATTTATAAAAATTTACCATCTGTTTGTACACAATAAAGATTGAATTGAATTGAATAAAAAACTGAAATTGTACAATAATCGCACTTATTCTGATATTTGAAAATACGGGTTGAACATCATCACCAACCTATTTACATTACATTGCTGAGCTTAGACCTTTCTAATTGGACGCCACTTAGCGAGATCTTCGGCTTCTCTAATCTATTAATTAGATACGTGTTAAAAAACGCAAATTAATTAGTTTCACTTTAGCTGTTTTTCAGGTAAAAACAGCTAAAGTAACATAAACTACAGATGACCAGCCTTTTGTCACGTTCCTATTTCGGCAAGGCGTTTTTATGACAGTTCATGTAAAGTCTCCTAGCAACGCGCGGTTTATAGACGCGTTCGCAGACAGCGCGTCTACGATCTGCGCCCGCGCCAACCGAGATGATTCACGGAATTGACATTCATCATTTTGTTATTATCTGTGCTGTAGACAGCGTGATATTATCACGTTCATTGAGCTTGTATTATTGAATGAAATGATGGGGTCATTTAGAAGATAACTGATTTTTATAGAATACGGATTTTCCAATTGTAAATAATAGTGGTGTGATTTAGGTTATACGTATACAAATTCTATAAATTATTTTATTATTGAACCTCAAAAGATAAGGTGGTCTTAAAAATTATAGTAGGTAGTAATACCTAATTAATAATGGGTACCCTTCAAATTATAATCACATTTGTCAAAAATATCTAAAATAAATGACATGACAATTCCATTTTCAAACTTATACTTCATAAGTGTCCTGTAATAAGTTCCGATATCGAAAACACAAACAGAAGTTATTTTTACCAATTCACCAAAAACCTGTTACAGTTCCAAATAAAAAAACGTTCTTTATAACAGTACTCTAAAGAACTGTTACTTAGAACTAAATCCTGTTACTAATTAAAAGAAAAACAATTGCCGACGACAGGTGAACTGGCTTAGCAACAGGGTTCAAATGTACTTACATTGAAAGAATTCTGAAGGCATGGACAATATGGACATCCTGCCCATTGAACGCTGCACTTTATAATGTAAAGCAGTTATCATTATTTCCTTTCTCGAATAATTTTATGCCTTTTTTTCTATGCCACGTGCTATAGAAGACAAGATAGGGGTTGTTTTAACAAATATATTAGTTATACTTTGTAGGGTAGTTTGATTAATAGCGTGTCTCTTACAGTGCAAGGGTCGTTTATGGATGGCACGCGTACCTAACTATGAATTTAGTCTTCTTCGGTAAACACGGGGTGGGTTTTGTTTTCTTTGTAATTCTTTTTAATTTTTATAGGGCCAGTCCCTATAAAAACTGATCTTGGATTAATTATTTTAGATTTTCAAGTGCATTATTTTTGAAAAATCGAAAAACCTATCTCATAATCTTAGCGTTAATTGGGCACATAATTATTACCACACATATACACGCCATCGCGGGTTTAACCATGGTATATCAAATCCGGTATTTCTATTAATAGTAGTTTAGGAACAATAGTTTAACCGGTAGCATAAATGGAACAAAATATATTTAAAAACATTATCATTTATTTGACACATAACCAGATAAAGTTGATCCATATTTATTTAGTTCAATCCGCGGAAATGATTTCAATGTCATGTTAATTTCTGGAAAATACATTTTTTTCCTATTAAGTAACTGTTACATCTTTTCTAAGTACCTATTTATATTAAACTAGTAGGTATGGTACATAAAACTTAGCTACAGAAAATACGAAATAATATAAACACGAAAATTGGAGAAGTGACTTCCGGATAAACCTATATAATATTATACCTACCTATGGTTTATCAGAAGTCATTTACCCATTTTCGTGATTTTTTTTATTTGTTCAGTTTTGTAAGCGAAAAAATGCTCATGTAAGTTTTAAGTAGAATATAGGATGACACCAATATTTAAGCAGAAAATACATACCTAATTGTTGTCACTGATACCATAAACACACAACCTAAGTACCTCAAAATAAAGACTGCCAAAAGAACCGCGGTTAAAAATTTAAGGTTCAATTAATAAAATAAAAAAAAAATGTGTCTGTGAATTTGCATTTAGTAGGGATGAACCAAAGACAGAGACAAGCGGAAGTTCTTTGTGAACAGCGGAAACAGACATAAAGCGATCAACATCTTGCACGTCTTCACTTTTTTATAATTCGCTCGATGCTAAACTATAAAACATACCAGCGAGTGAGTTTATTGCTCTCAGACATGCTCCGTTGTTTAAACTTGGGAGATATTTAAATTAAGAATTTAATTAATAGGCCAGAAGCAAGGAGTTTTAATAAAGATACAAAATTTTTGTCTCTGTCATCTCTGACCTAGACTAGAGTCAAGAGCAAACCCATTTCAAATAAAAAAAAAAAAAAAAAAAATGTGAAACAGACTGGCATATTTCTCCGGTTTTAATGAGTTTAAAAAGAAATCTTAGTTAAATAGTAACCTACTTAAAAAAGGCTTAAAATTGATCTAGGTTTAGGTTTTAGTCAAATGTAATCCCAACATTAAAGCATCAGTTTAAGCTAGATATGACTCCAATACTTAGCTATTAAATAAATCAATTATTCTAAACTAACTATAATCAGACTATAATATTCTCACTGTTGGGACACAGGTCTCCTCTTTGTGAGAGGGAAACTAAGTACTCTAACTAAAAATAAAAAAAATACCTACTCTCAAATACTAGAGTAGGTAATACTTTTCTAAGAACAGTTAAATGGAACAGTCTCAAAGTGTTCAGCTCTAACTCAAACAAATAGTCTCCTTGATTATTTATCAAAGTTGATATCAAGTTGACAATTGCCCATCACGCAACATACAGGAACCTATGTGGTCCATAATCGTCTGATTAGATTAAAAACGGTGACGGTAATGAACACAATACAAACGAATATTAATGATTAATAGACGTGTCGTCTACATGTCTGGAAATTAAAACTTATCAATATAATAATGAGAAGTCGTGAGATCGTAACGGTACACTAAACATTTTGTTCAGTAAATGAAGGACGACTAAATAAGATAACAGGAAATAGTATTCATTATTTACCTACTGAGTAATATCTAACTAAGCCGCACAGGTCGATCCATCAGGTTAAGCTACGCTTGCCGCTGTTGATCTGTGGATGGGTGACCATCTCTACATACTGAGACCTCTCCGTGCTTCGTAAAGGACGTTAAACCGTTGGTCCCGGCTGTCATTGGTGGATCTTTGACTGTCGTCACGGGTAGTCAGAAGCTCAAAAGTCTGACAACCAGTCTTACCAAGGGGTATCGTATTACCCAGTAATTAGGTTGTGGAGGTCAGATAGGCAGTCGCTCCATGTAAAAAAAAGGTATTCACTGAATCCAGTTAGACTGGAAGCTGACCCCAACGTAGTTGGGAAAAGGCTAGGCAGATGATGATGATGATCATGATGAGTAATATCTATTTTTGTTTTGTGATGATGTAATAACATTTTAATTAAACGTTTGTTATCAACTAATGGGGAGCAGTGGTGGCCCAATGGTATCGGCCCTGACTTACGAGGTCATGAGTTCGAACCCAGGCAGTCACATTTTAATTTCGGCACCACTGCTCTCAAAACGGTGAAGGAAAATATCTTGAGGAAATCGGCATGTCTTATAACCAAAATTCGAAGACATGTGACATCCATCTATCAACCCGCACTGGGCCCGTGTGGTGGGTTATGGCCCTCTCATAGAAAGGAGGCTTATGTCCCAGTGGTGGGAACATTGTAGACGGATTATGTCTCTGCTATCAAACTAATAGCGACCCGCCTCTGCTTCGCACGGGTGCAATGTAGGTAGGGACAGATGTTTCGAGATGTCTATGCTTTATCTAAGTTAAATATAAATTTATTTGACACATTAACCTTCCGGAATAAATCTTCTAATTATTGAAAAACCGCATCAAAATCCATTGAGTAGTTAAGAAGAACTACGTGGTCGCAATGAACATAAAGGGCTAAGGAAGCAACACGGGTGGGTCAGTAAGAGTCTGACACTCCCTTCCGCTCTACCCAGAGCGGGAGGGGCCATTTGATGATAACCCATCCTGAAAAAAAAAAGTTGTCACAAAGACACACGAAAAACGGCTTTGTTGTTTACTATTTAAGAGATTAAGTGGTCAGTGGTCACATCGGCCTCAAAATTTCTCTCCTGCACCTTGTTGAATATATCGCCAGTGTCATTGATAGTAGTTGACCTGTAACTAATATAAGCCATTTTGTCCACAGCAGCAGACAGCCAAGAGTCTGGCAGTCCACCGCCGAGCCCGGCTGACTCTGCCACATCAGAATCAGCGCCCACCTTAGTTCACATCAAGCAAGAAAACATGCCCCCAGGAACAGATGTTAAGGAGTACTACGGTACTCTAGACTTTGGGCTATCAGACACATACCTAGCCAATAAATTCCCCGACTATGGAAGAGGATACTTACCTAGACCTCTAGATCACTCAAAGTCGGTCAAAAATGAGGATGGGACGAAATTTGATGATCTAGATGTAATTAGAAGGATAGAGGATATAGATTTAATTCTACAACAACATTCATTGATATTTAAAAGTGGAGGGATATTTGCTACAGTGAATATTGCTAATGGAACTCAATATGGACCCTTTCTGGGATTGTTGGAGAATCAGCCGAAGGACAGGCGATTTGCTTGGGAGGTAAGTTCTTTTAAAGTCAGTACTCCTCTATTCTGTTCCATTTTTAATATGCCAAGTAATGTATTTGGGTGTTATATCTTTAGCGTCGGCCCAAAGTTATGAATAATAAATCATTATCACAAAAAACAAATGAAAAAATCAAAACAAACTTCAACTCAGACGTGGTTAGTCACCCAGTTATAACTGTTCCACAAATGGTTCACCTGTGCTCTCATTCTAATGCACAAATGTCACTCTGAATGTTATCATAAAGAAGTGATGACAAAGCACTCATTCTTCCTCGTTTTAGTTAATTTACAATGAACCACTTGTGCTCGGGTCAAGTGCAAGTGTCAAAAACGTCGGCCCGTACGTAAATAATGTCCCGAAACTAAAAACTGAAACTCTGTCAAGCACGGATGCAATAAAGTGTCGATTTTATTGATCCTTCTTAAGTTCGTTGCGTCTCCTTTTGAGTGCACTCCTTTAATGACACACTTCATTATTAGGGTTCCGCACCAAAATGGTAAAAAGGAACCCTTATGGTGCGACTTAGTCTGTCTGCCTGTCCTTCTGTTACGGCTGGATATCTCAAGAACCACTAATGCTATCAACTTGAAATTTGGAATAGTTTTAGATGACGTTTGCCAAACTATTTTGCAAATAAGAAAGAAATAAAAACATTTTTTTTTTTTGCAATAGGGACTGAAAAGGCGTCTTAAAAATTCAAAGTGGGGCTTGGGCATGTGGGATATCTTTAAAAAAACCGCTTTTTGCTCATTTACAGGGGTGGTTACTTAGACTTTCCCTAGCTGAATTACTGCACGTAAAATAATAAACCCAAAATATTTATATACGATGGTACGGAACCCTCGGTGCGCGAGCCTGACTCGCTCTTGACTGGTTTTTTAATTTGTTTGGGCTTATGACGTCTGAAAAAACTTTTAAATCATTTTTAGTATAGGGACACGTTTTTTAGCTGTTTTGGTAAATTGTTTTTGATATGAAAACATGGTTTTATGTTAAATTTTATAAAGTGATGAGTTTTTAGATTTCACACTTTTCATAGTTCATTATTTAACAAAATTCCCGCAACATCTCACTTTATCTGCAGATAATCTATTGAGCACATGTGAGCATCGGATGAATGAAATAAATTGTTCAATTGAACGCATCAGAGATTTTTGCGAGGGGTGTGGTGAGTTTATCTCTGGTAGGAAACGGAAATCAATTGTTGGGTCGGATTCCTGGATTACGCGAACATGTTTAAAGTAAAGTAAAAGTATTGGGTTACTTGCAATGTGTCGTACAGAATTTTGGATGGGTTTAATATTATATGAATAGTCTGCCCTCATCTAATTAAAACTTAGACTTACTTATTTTAAATCTACCTACTGTATCTAGTATCTAATCTATCACTTCAACTGATGTTAGTTTTGAAGACACACCCTTTTGTAGTAGTTTTCTGTTTGAGCTAAAACAACAATTATTTTTTGTCATTCCTCGTTAAAATCTAATCTTGAACTATAGCAAGTTTTATACTTATTTATAATTAATACCAATTGGTACCTTAAAAAAATACAAATAATTACAAAAATATTTTCGCGAACTGCTGTTCTCAGCACAAAAGACCGGATGCAAATCGGACATAATAGCGCTGCGATGCGCAAACGCCTATCGAATGTCAGGCTGTGCGAGACAGATAACGCACATACGCGAATTATGGGTGTAAGGTTGCAGTCAAACCACAGCATTGTGTCCTCTGACGGACATGTAGTTCCGGCTGTTAGTACCATAGACAACGTTATTATCTCGTTTTTGTACAATGAAGTAGTATATGGAACTGTCATGACATTGCAGACAAGATTAACATGACGATTTCGTGGAAGCGCCTATTTTGTTGTCATAAACAGTTAATACTTTTAATTGTTCCTAAATGAATTAATTATTTACAGAAATGTTTTAATGTTACATTGGCTCAACAGTGATGAGAGTAGAGTGCTGTCATTTGTACAGTGGTCCTTTAGATTTAAAGTAGGAATTTGAAACTTTACTTGAATTTGTGTATCAGTTGTTGGCGTTACAAAACTAGAGATGCTTAGACTGTATAACAGCTTAGGAAATAGAATTCCACTAACGTTAGGAACCCCCTAAGTGTTTAAATCTTTATCGTTTACTAAAATAATAATCTTATCTAAATTAAGTTTATTGAATAACTGAAGAACAGTTCATAAACTCAAACTATAATGCTCACGCGCAATAGAAGTGTCTAAATACCGTTATTTGTAGCTTAAACCATATTTCCGGTATGTCAATAAATAAGGCATCATGCACACAGTATGTTTGCAGTATTTTTATGGAAACTGTTATTATAAAGGGTTATTGGTAAAACATTAACAACCTCTTAAGAGGTCATTGTACTCATCATTTTGAACAACTTTTACTATGGCACCAAACCTGAAAGCGCGAAAAATAATCAGCTGATCCCTACATTTTGACGAGTTATACGAACATAAATGTAGGGATCAGCTGATTTTTTTTTCGCAATTTCAGTTTTGGTCCCATAGTAAAAGTTGTTCATAGTGATGAGTACAATGACCTCTTAAGAGGTTGTTAATGTTTTACCAATAACCCTGCATAGGTTAATAGATACTGTTGTTTGTTACGCATGTTATTATGTATTTAGGTTGGTATACCTAGTGTTAATATCAGTAGGTACCTAAGCTAATATCGTTTAAGTAGGTATTTCTTTTACTTATTTTTTCGGTTTTTTCATGTGATCAGTCTTTTAGGCTATGAGCAGATGAGATGGTTTTGTTGGCGTATTTCGTTAAGTACATATTTTTGTTTAATTAGATATACTTATTTTTTTACTAATTCTTAGAAACACGTTGCGTTTACTCTTCACGTTTGACAAGTTAATGATTCCTGTGTAATATTATTACCACAAAAAGAGCTGCATAATATTATATAATCTTGTGAAGTATTCGCTCTACATCCTCATGAAAACTATTACAGCGTAACCATTAAGATCACACTCCAAATCCTTGTCCATTTCACACATAACACCAATAACCAAGTCAGAATCATTATATTCTTCTACAATTCCGAATTCTTCGCTTCAGCAACCGCAAATCTCTTGATCTGGTTTCGTACGTGACGTCAGTTAAAAGTGCCAATTCTGGCACGTCATTAGAGGTGCCCGTTGTGGCACAAACGCTGACCACGCTTCCGATCCGGTGCCCAAAGAATCCTTTGATGGTTGAACTTGCTTCACTAACAAATAACGGTGGTGGTAATGATCATTGTCCTTTATGGTTTTTGGTAAAGATAAATCTAGTAAGTAATATTTAATTCTCTTACTTTTTATTTTATTTCCGGAGGCTTTTGGCTCCTTCGTTTATTTTATTTTATAATTTTCTTCTTATTTGTGCGGAATAAACAACTTTCCTTTCTTTTTTTTCTAATACGGAGTTTGTGCGCATTGCAATTGCATAGCCAAATGAAATCAATGTAAAAAATATAGACCTAAGATAAATTTTTAATTCTTATGCAGACAAATTTGCAGAAAGTGTCTCTTAAAAAAATCCGTTACCATCGATAAATCGTCCCGCATTTAAAAAGTAGTTTTACTAAAAAAAGATTGAAATCGCAATTTCACATGTCTACGCAAACTTAAAGGGGTTAGATTCATTGTTGAATCAGTGATGGTTACATTATGTACCTAACCACCGTTACCAAACGTCGATATCTCAATAAAAATCTTCAGTAAAAACCATCAGGGTAATCAAAGAATTCTTTATTGAAGCATCCCGTGTCAAAGTGCATTCAAAGGTTGCCAATATACCCTAATTTCGGTAGTGGCGTGACCCCCGTCAACAATTTTTTTGAACAAATTCACACTTTTTTAACCAAAAAACCGAGGTAACGGTAAATCGTATAAAAGAGATGTCGTCGTATTCAAACTTTAAAATGAAAACTTGATTGGCAAGTTTTTTATTTTCAATAAAAAACGTCACGAAATCTCTTGAAATTCATCTTCTTTTTAGTTCGCTAATAAAACTTCTTTTATTCGATTACCACTTGAAGTAAACTTTAAATATTTTTCTCACAGATCTTAAAAGGTTGTCAGCGAAAATCATTTCTGGTTTTGATGAGATTATATCAATGATTATTTATTTCGTACCAATATGTATTTTAACCCTTATTCCATCATATGTAAATTAATAACTGTAGTTTATTTAAAGATTTTTATAAAATTAAGAATCAAACTGATGAATTTCTGATGAGACTAACTAGTTTGCAACAAAAGGATCATCTCCCATCAAAATGTCAATCAACTTATGAATATTATAGATTTGTTCATTATTTTTGAGAGGGTAACGTGGGGACAATTGTCAAACATGATGTGAAATTGGCATGTAATGGATTCCGCTAATTATTATTGGTATATGAATTTTTTATACGTTGGTGAATTAAAAAGCTGTATGGATAATATTCGGTTGGGCTTCACAAAGACTGGTCATGAATGATTTATCGCGGTCTGTTGATTTTTCGCCGGGAAGCGTTGGTGCCCGAATAATATGTTAATGATGTTTATTTTATTATGCACATCTAGGTATGGGATTTTGATGACACACAATTTTGTTTTTTTTTTCGTTTTGCCATCGTTACACTGTTATTAACCTAGTTTAGGTTAGGTTGTTATGTAGAGCTTGCGTCACCTTGAATCTGAAGAGCATGACTCATACAAAGCGCCCTATTATGTCGTACTCGCGGCACATTTAAATCGTTGACCACCATGATTTATACCATAATTAATACAAAGAGCCATTGTCGCCGGCACCATCGTCTCCTCAACATTTTCGATAGCGTGGATTGAAATCTGAAGACCATAATTAATACAAAGAAACCATTGTCGTCGGCACCGTCACCTTCTCAACATTTTCAATAGCGTCGATCACTCTTGATTCTCACATCGAACAAGTGTCACGCGTCTTAGTTTTACGGATTTAATTGTAATATTTTTATTAATTAAATAGCTTTAAGCAAATTATATCGGTTTCCTTTACATCCTCCTGCAGCCGAACGTAATTGGCGCAGTCGGTAGGATACT
Source organism: Luperina testacea (assembly GCA_927399505.1). Lineage (NCBI taxonomy): Eukaryota > Metazoa > Arthropoda > Insecta > Lepidoptera > Noctuidae > Luperina > Luperina testacea. Next base: position 7,640,456 of record OV656774.1, read on the forward strand.
CGCGGTCGGTTTCGCGAAAAAAACGAAGATTTACGTAATCGTTAAGCCGCCCGTACGGCTATCCAGTCGTTCCAGAGTATCCAGAATCTACACGTCGTGCTGTATCGAGGAATCCAGACATTGATTACGTAAAGGGGCTGATATAATGTTCATGTAAGTACATTAGATTATTTCTAGTGACCGCTTATCCTAGCCCGTACTAACATAACTTTCCAAAATTTTCTTTCTACGAAAATCCAGGAATACTAGGATAGTTAGAAGTAGTAGTAGAGAAATAGTGATAGACTCTAGAAGAGGTTTTAATTTAGATATATTATTAAACGAGGATACAGAATCGTTTTCTGGAAAAATGTCTTTAGATTTAGATATCATTTATAAAGCATTACGGTTGGTACCCGACTTTGACGGGAACCCGAATGTGTTGACTAGGTTTATTAATTTGTGTGATCATTTAGTTAAAGAATATTATAATGTGCAAGGTGGTTCCGAGTTAATTAACTCTGCACTTATTAATGGCATATTAAATAAAATTGTAGGGTCTGCTGCTCGCTTAATCAACTCGAATGGTATAGCAAGTGATTGGGATGGCATCCGTAAAGCATTAATAAATAATTTTGCTGACCAAAGAGACGAGACCGCTCTTTATAGTGATTTATCTCTTTTAACACAGGGCTCTAACACTCCGCAAGAGTTCTATGAGCGTTGTCAGAATCTTTTTAGTACAATAATGACGTATGTTTCCTTACACGACACCTTAAAAACTACCATAGACGCTAAAAGGGATTTATATAAGAAACTAACACTCCAGGCGTTTGTGCGCGGATTAAAAGATCCTGTAGGATCACGTGTGCGTTGTATGCGCCCTCAAAGTATAGAACAAGCACTAGAGTTTGTTCATGAAGAAACGAATACCATCTATCTGCAAAATCGTAATGACCGTTTACCTTTTAAAAAAATTAATAACGATAACCAAGCCGGTGATCATTTTAATTACCCAAGACCCAATAATTATTTCAAAAGTCGGGAGATGCATTTCAGTGATTGTTCTAATGATCCTTCTTTCAATGATTACTTTACCGATTATGATGGAACTTATTACGATTACTATGAGTTCCCAGAAAATGCGTACTATGAATTTCAACCATCCCCTCAGGAATGTGTAGAATATCCCCAACCGTCCGGAAACATAAACTCCGAAATCCGACAAATTAAAATAGAAATTAATCTCCAAACTCAACGGTACCTTCCATATGTTCAAATCGCGTCACCCCCTCTTAAGCTTTTAATAGATACAGGTGCGAACCAGTCATTTTTATGTCCTAATGCTGTAAAAAAATACTTTAGTGATCTTCCATTAACTTATTCTCCATTCGAAGTGCACAGTGTTCATGCTAAAACTAGAAACGACTATTCAATTACTTTACCTATTTTTAATGAATTTAACGATACGAGTACAGTTTCATTTGATATTTATAAGTTCCACGATTACTTTGATGGATTAATTGGTACCGATCTATTAGAAAAATGGGAAGCTACAATAGATTATAAAAATAAATTATTTACAACTAAGTTTGCTTCAAACCCTATTAGAATCTATGATTCACGTAATACTAATTTATTTCATCATGGAGAGGCTAGTTCGTTAGTAGTTAACACGTCACAAGGTGTACCTTCAGACTCAGATTCTAGAACTGAAAGCGCGGATTCTAGGACTTTGAGCGCCCATAGTAATTTAGAAAGTCCCATATTAGAAATCCCTATTTCCGACGACCCCCTTAACCCTAGACACCTAACCTTCGTCGATTCGACGAATACGCGACAAAAAATTCTCAGTCTCTTTTCAGTGCGTGGTGCGATCATAGCAACGTTGCTTGTCAACTCAGTGTTTGCCGAGCTCTTCCGGGAGGCGTTCGAGTCCGGCGGGTAAGTACTTCTTTTTTCGAGATATTACGATAGTGCTCGTCGTTTCGACGAATGGTTAGGGTTTATGTATTCTTTCGCAACTAATGTTTTTGTTTTCTTGCAGTTTTTATCATGATTTCAAGACAATTGCTACCTGATGAACATATAGCGCGTTTGTTATTGGAAGAGGAAGATGTCAGTGCTTCGGAGGAATTATCTGATAGCGAAACTGAAGATAATCTGGAGGTGGATGCTGTTGAAAGTGATAATCAGACAGAAGAATCTTCCGGTTCTTCCGACGATGAAGTTACTGAAGAGCGTGTTTCTCCTGCTTTGATGGATGATGTGCTGGAACCACAAACACCTCACCCACCTCCAGAGGTGAGCTCGGGTCATGTCAAGCAGCAGAAAAACCAAGCGATGGCCAATATGCGTCTTCTATGGAATGATGAATATAGCATGTTTCAACTGTTACATAATTTACTAATGCCTCTGTACAGGGTCAAAAACTAATGAACCGACGTGATTTTATGAAGAAGATGCATTCGCAACTTGTAGAACCATGGTTGAAAATCCGACTGGAAATTCGTACCATGCCAACGCACATCAAGAACAAAATCACAGATATATTGGGTTTAGGGCATGATGAAGATCAAGGTCAGAGTCAGCCACAATCCGGTAGTGACCTTCAACCAACAGAGCCACCAAATAATAGAACAATAAAAATTTGTGGTCTATGTTCATATACCAAAAGGCGCATGACAAAGTCATCATGCGCTAAATGTAATTCAGTAATATGTGGGGAACATAAAGTTGATTTTTGTTCAAAATGTGCTCTAAAAAAATTTTTTTTTCTATTTTTCTAAATAGTTTATAGTGTTATAATTTAGTTACGCCAAAGAAGAAAAGGTTGTTTTTTGTTGTTTTTTTTATTTTAATTTTTATAAATATGTTGTCTCTATGATCTCATAAAAGTTAGTGCCTTTCTAAAATTGTGATAAAATAAATATAAATAGTAATAATACAGAAATTCATTGTTTCATTTTGTAGAATAATAGTTAAATCAAGTATAAGTGCAATACATTTAACGAAAAGTTATATTATAATTTGAAATTAAAACACCATAAAAAGTATTCGTCGAATCGACGAATGGTTAGGGTTTATAGGGGGCAGGCAAACGTTAGGTGTCTAGGGTTAATAAGTTTAATCAACAAATTTATCTAACTGTTGTAGGAGATATAAAAAGCAAGCCTAGTGTTTCTAAACCATTTGAAACACATACTAAAACTGTCATACAAATTTCAAAATCTAGTTTAGAACAAGACATAATTAGCGCAATTAAAGAATACGTTAATCCAAAAGTAAAGACAGGTATTTTAATTAATCCTTCATTAGAAATGTATTCTATAATACCTATAATTCAAAAATATTTTAAAAATTCCTCAATGAAATTAGTACTCACCAAAACCGAAGTAGAAAATATTAAAGATTATTTCAAGCAACAGGAAATTATAAAGAAATATCATGAAGGCAAAACCAATCATAGAGGCATCAACGAGTGTTATCTAGCATTATCGCATAGATATTATTGGCCAAATATGAAAGAGCATGTAACGAAATATATCAATGAATGTCAAATATGCGGGCAAGCTAAGTATGATCGCAATCCAGTTAGACCTAGGTTACAAATTGTACCTCCACCTACAAAGCCTTTTGAGGTTGTTCATTTAGATCTACTTAGTATCGAAATGAATAAGTATCTTATAATTATAGATGCGTTCTCTAAGTATGGTCAAGCATACTTCTTGAGAGATGCTACAGCTATTAGTGTCGTACAAGCTTTACTAAAGTTTTTTACTCATCACGGAGTGGCTTTAACTATTGTAACAGACAATGGCCCGGAATTCAACAATCAAATATTTTCCGAGTTTATTAGATTGCATAAAGTTCAACATCATAAAACCTGTCCTAATACACCTAATGAAAACGGAATGGTAGAACGACTTAATTCCACACTGTTAGAACATTTGCGTATATTAAAATTAGAACACCGAAGAGAATCAATTGTTAATCTTATAACTTATGCTATATTGGCATATAACAGCTCAATACATAGTTTTACAAAATGCAGGCCAATCGATATAATTACCGGTCATTTTGATCCCCGGGATCCTTTTGATATGAATCTATCAGAACATCTTTTACAACAATATATCCAAGAACACCGAAGACGAATGTCAAAAGTATACGATATTCTCAACGACACTTCACTTCATCGCCGCACTGAAATTACTGAAAATGTTAATAAAAACCGTGAACCCGAAGAAAATTACGAACCAGAGCAACAAGTTTTTATTAGGAATCCTTTATGCCATAGGCAAAAGTTAGCAGCTCGATATACTCAAGATACGGTATTAGCGGATTTGCCTATTCACATCTATACCAAAAAGAAAAGAGGCACCGTGCCTAAATCACGCCTAAAACGGGTACCTAAAAGTGCTCGTTTGTTACAAGACACTGAATATAATACTAGTCCTGACCCTGACCCTGGCCCAAGCGGAAGAGATAACGCTAGACAGTCTTAACGATGGACCTGTCAGGTAATTTAGATTATACTGATGCATTAAAATACGACAATGCCATTGCAATCTTGCAGAATTAAAATAATTTAGTTGCTGAAATGAATTAACAAATGAGTTTAAGTAAGCAGTGGGTTTCATGTAGTTCAAATATTACAGTAGAAAACCAATATAAAATCGAGAAATTATCAATTCTATTTTAGCTAACAATAGTAGATATGAAATAGATACCAATTAATATGCACAGAATAGTTACTAATTATATTATGAACATTATAGGTATTTTGTTTAAAGAACTTGGTAAATTGCAAAATTTATTGGCATTTATTAAGGTTAGAAGTATGTATTTATAATTCTATATTAAACTATGCTATGTTTAAGGATATGATGAATAGATTAGGTATAATAAGGATCAGTTTCTAAATATGTTTTAGAGTATATTTTGACATTAGACTAATATATTATTACAATGGGAATAAAATAATGATAGTTATGAAATTTCCGATGCTTTATCCTACTAACTATGTCCTATATAAATTGTCCTTGGCTCCTAATCATGACAATAAGGTCCCAATTCTAGCTAATCCTTTCTTAGCGGTTCACGAAAAAGATCTATTGTACATAGAGACAGAATGTCCGAAGTATAGTTACAGTCACCTTTGCGAAATGATTTAAGTCACCACCATGGCAACCAATCGGACTGTATCCAGCAGCTTATACTTCAACAGAAATTAATGAATCCTGTCAATTTACATCAGTCGACCTGTCTACTGAAGCTATGGAGCAGCTAGACGACCAAAATTTTACCAATTACAAAGGAAAATTCGTATAATGTACTTACCAATGAAAACTATAAAACCAGATACCATTGACTTTGGGAGTTTGCATTCAAGTAACTCCGAAATCGCTCTACAAGAACCTGTAACGCCACAGTCGTCGAACACAGAAGCTACATACCACACTACCATACCGGTATACATTCTACTATCCGGTGCATGTGTACTCATTACCATCGTTATACTTCGTCTTCGCAGATTGAACCAACTACAGAAAGCCACTGATGAAATCGATATTAAGGATAAGGAAGCCTGCAACACCGAGATTGATCCAGCTTCACCATCGACACTATTTTCGACTAGAGTTTTCAAATAGTTGTCGATCTCGTGGAGGGAGATGTTATGTAGAGCTTGCGTCACCTTGAATCTGAAGAGCATGACTCATACAAAGCGCCCTATTATGTCGTACTCGCGGCACATTTAAATCGTTGACCACCATGATTTATACCATAATTAATACAAAGAGCCATTGTCGCCGGCACCATCGTCTCCTCAACATTTTCGATAGCGTGGATTGAAATCTGAAGACCATAATTAATACAAAGAAACCATTGTCGTCGGCACCGTCACCTTCTCAACATTTTCAATAGCGTCGATCACTCTTGATTCTCACATCGAACAAGTGTCACGCGTCTTAGTTTTACGGATTTAATTGTAATATTTTTATTAATTAAATAGCTTTAAGCAAATTATATCGGTTTCCTTTACATCCTCCTGCAGCCGAACGTAATTAGGTTAGAAACAGTGTAATGATCGCCAAAAACAAAAATAAATATTCTTGTGTATGTTTTAGTGAATAAGTCGAATATCAATAAATTAGTCAATTAAAATAAAATAATTAGCCCCATTTCCTATTTTAATGTTCGAACTTCACACTTCATTTTGATTGAATTTTTGCAGCCATTTAATTCATAATCCTCTGGACCTATGAATTAAAATGCGTTAATTTTAAGTCCGCAGATCAGTCAGTAGCGTCGAATCCGTTGCATTACTGTCAAAATATCTGTCATATTCGTGTGACATCCTTTCATTTTTGGCCACCCCCTTCGGCAAAGGATTAGTGATACACGCGGCCCTATTACATCTTCATTACGGTAGGCGGCTGTCAAACCTCACATATTGTTATAATAACAATAAAAAAATATTATTGTTACTATATTTATTGCCTCCATTGATGATATTTATACGTTTCGCACTGATCTCGGCTTACAAAGAGACTACAGATGCGATGTGCAGTTGTCATTGTGACAGCGAACAGTGGCGGACAAATTATTAGGTAATACATCATTTCAATACTAAGTACCTATAATGAGGAAATAACAAAGTTTGGGTAATTAAAATTGTATAAACATATTTTGAATGATTGTATCACACTGAAATTACAATGCTCATTACGCGGATAACCTTGTATGGGTTGAATTTATTTTTGCTAAAAACTTTGTTTTGTTGATTCGGAATAAAATAACGCTCAACAAGTACCTAAAAAAAAAACATAAATTAACATTAAACGTTTATCAAAAATATTATGATATCAAAATAACAATTGCACGCTCTACGGAGAAAAGTGAACTATTTATTTGTCCCGCAATGCATTATAATGGCGGATCAATGCGGCATCTATGACAGACAGAAGCTGTCAAACTGACACCTGGTCCATCTGACACCATACGATCGGCTATCGTATGAAATGGAATTGATATATCAACAAAAGTTGTAAAAAAAATAGGTATGATAAAAGCTATTTTACGATATAATAAATAGTGTAGGTATTTTAATGAAACAGAGTCAATTTTCCGTATTGCACTAGAATACTGACAGGATAATTTCACTTTAAAAACTTATAAATGTAATCGATAAATATTTCCTACATTCCTTCCCCTATCTCTCTATTTAATTGGCAAGGTAACCTATCACTTCAATAAAAAAAAAACATCTTCATAAATATTGACAACATCTTGCAGGGGTTTGCCCCTCAGTCTTGTATAAACATTACTCTTATTATTAACAAGTAGACACTTATCAGTTAATCTTACACTGTTACACAATGGCTGCTAATCCCGGGCGTGATAGAAATTTATCTTTGCTTCACCGTCATTGTCACTTTGGCCCGGTCTCCCCTCTGATTCAAAGTTGATGGATATGTTCGCACTCGGGAATATTTGTGTGATTTTTTATTGATTTAGTTAAAAAGTATACCTATTGTTTTAACGCGTTAATAAATCTTTTATGTAAAGTTTTTAGATTTATAAGCTCTAAGTAGGCAGGTAAGCAAAAGTTAGTAAAAAAAAATTTACATGAAAATGAAAATCTATACAAGTATTTTTACATTAGTATCTACATAGTGTTCCGAAAATAAAAAGAATCACTACATTGAATAAGTATAATGTGTATTTTTTGTAAATCAATTTCAATATAAAATGTGTAAAAGAAATATAAATAATTATAAAAAAACAGAGGTTTGTTACTTGACAATTGTTGGTAAAAAAATATTAGAAAAAAAAATAGAGGAATTAAGAGAGTTTACCAAATTCAGGATATTTTTTTAGGATAAAATTTAAAAACGAATCGCGAATTTCAACGTGATCGGTTTTTAGGCTCGTTAGAACAGATTTCAAAAAGAATTTATTATAGCTAAGTTATCCTGAGATAAAAAGGTTTAGGAGCTTAAAGTGTTAACCAGAAAAAACAGTATTCGATCGTAGTTTCCTGAACAGAGGCGAAGGTGGTCATGCAGTTCAGCAGCCAAGGCCGCGCGGGACTTGAAGCACCGGAATACTCTGCAGCTAGGTTGGAGTATGCAATAACTTGTGACTCGCAAAGCAGTAGACAATTCAGTATCCGCGAAAAAGAGGACAAATAAAATAAGATGCCAGACCAGAGAAAAAGGAGAAAGGTTCGCTGACAAAGAAGGCCGGAAAAAAAAAAATACATACCAGGTTTGGAGAAGACGTTAGTTACACCATTATATTGTGGTCAGTTAATGACGCGGAGCTCTACATCAATACTTTAAACATTGCTGGCAGGAATCAGTGCATGGTTGAATAATATCAGCAATTTGGGAACAGATTACCAGGAATCTTCAAAATATATCAGGTTCAACCAGGTCAATAATTTATCAAGCAACATTCATCGAAAGTAAATTTTCTTAATACATCAAATATGACTTGCTGACATGTCAAAAAAACGAATTGCTTTTGAAAAGAACATTAAAAAACAGTAATTATTTGGAATAAGGTTATAACCTAAGAGGTGACGTTTTAATAGCAGAGGTAACTCTGCAATAGGCCAACGCCTATGTTCTACCCCACTACTGGGCAAAGGCTTACCCTTTTTCCTTCCATACTTCTCTTTTTTGTGTGAACTCTGTCCATGTTGGCCCCAAAAACATGATTAGATCGTCACACAAAGGTCTAATATCAAATACTTGTCTTAGTTATAAATTAAATTAGTATCTACCTACTTATCTAATAAGTATTTTGTTAAACGTTGTACATAAGAAACATTCCGTCGGACTTCACATAATTTCTTCTGTTTGCGATTTGCTCTACAGCTTACAACAAAATAAACAGAGAATTGGCGTCGACAGAATAGCTTTTTCCATTTGGCCTCAAACTTCTTCCATACAGCTGTATATTGTATAGGTAATCTCATTGCAAAGTTTACTCACGAGTCCTCTCTGCGGCTTCTTATTTGCTCCAATATTTTTCCCAACAAATTCGTGTTCGCAAAACAGTGCGGGCGTGCACAGTGGGGCAATATTTCATCTGAGCTGGCCAGAACAATAATAGCCTGTGAAGTCGAAGCCACGGCACGTTCGCGCCACAATGTTACCCACCACCAGCGTACGCAGACCTCCTTCGCCCTTACCCAAACTTCGATAATTAGACGTGAAAAGAGGATGGTAGCGGAATAAGAAGTTTCTTATGTAACTGGTTGGTTGTATACCATCGCCAGCATCCGTGTAGACAAAATAACGAAATACTCCGAAAGCAATGCGATATAGCACCGGTTATTGGGTTAGGTTAAGCGTTGTTTACACTGAAAGCTCGGCAGAGGCGATTGTTGATGCGTCCGATGCCAAGTTGCTAACTTTGACGTTGCACTGTTATTCTATTTTGAAACGGGTCAGAATACGTGAGTGTGTGTGAAGTATTCTTAATAAACAAAAGCTTATTACTATTTTCCATAGTCTATTTTTTATAGTCTCCTCATTACATACAACTATTTTTGTATTTCTCATTTCCTTACAGCGTAAGTATTTTAGTTCCGCGTTTATCAACCCCAATTCTAATCGTGCACAGCTTAAAACACCCTATAACTTTATTGGTTTACATCTGACACCAAAAACAGCATCTATGATCTACAAAAAAAACATACTGGAAATAACCGAATAATTCCGGATCCCACCGGTTGTCACCGTGACGGAGCCGCCGGTGTCTTTGTCGCACTGTGCTCTGTTTTTTTCGCTTGTAATCTTCTGGTTAATCCGTTTTAACGCTTCCAGATGTGAGGTTGCACCTCTGTGGACGATTTGCGCTCGTTCCCAAAGGATTCGATTGCTCTTACGTAATTATTAAGGTATTTTTTTTTGTGTATCTATTTGCGTTTTGATTGAGATTATTTCTAGGCACATTTTTAAAGTTTCGGTTCATGATTATAATTACAATGGTCTATCATAAATAAAATGTTAAGTAGATTTTCTCCGTAAATATTGATATAAGTAATATTATATGTTGTACGAACATAGTATTATTAAACAAGTCTTTTTCTAAGTTACTATTTTTAATTCACGAGAAAACGCTTCAGAATTTTGCATATCTGTAAGTATTTATAACCTGAATTATTTATAGTTTTTTAAATAAATAATATATTTTTACTTCACTTCCCTTTCATGTAGGTAAATTACACTGGTACGTGACGGTTTTATCGATGTTTTTTCAAAACTGCGAGCCACTCTGCCCTCACACACAAATATCATGTTACTGTTCGTCTGTTTGTGTTATTTTTACAACAAAACAAAACCGAAAACACGGACAATTGGCAGCGGTGCGATTGTTCACCGATCTGCGAACAAACGATGGACTTGCTTTGTGCCAATCAGTAGGGAGCTGTTGATACCCGATCAATGGAACATCGTGACACCCACTATGCACCCAGCTACCACTCTATTACCTGCCTAGTAAAGCCTAATTTAGTTTATATAGCTGCACCCGTTTTTTTGTACGTGATCCGTTTTTTTGCGCAATGATAGCCGTCGGTTCGTGAATATTTGGTGGTGTCAGGAATTAGAACGTTTTGTCTCCCGTTAATGGTTGAAACGTGACCGTATAAGGTGGCCATAATTTTACAATAATGTGTCCTCTGTAATGTGACAATGATCGGTGAAATCCTATTGAAAGTTTACGGTTAATTTATGGGTGAGAAGAAATTGATGAACGTTGGCGGCAATAATGCCGACCGGTTGAGAATAGCTAATCCTTGATGAATGATTTGAAGAATACGGAACACTAAGTGCTATGAGATTGGTCGAAAGTTACAAAGAAACTCTTAGGATAATGCAAATGGCTTAATGCTTTAGTCACTGCAGCATTTTATCAGACATAATGCTTAGAATAGCAGTTAAAACCAACCTACTTCCTAACATACCTACTCACAAAATAGTTTACAGACAATATCATCTGCATAGCCTTTTCCCAACTATGTCAGGGTCGGCTTCCAGTCTAGCCGTATGCAGCCGAGTACCAGTATTTTACATGGAGCGACTGCCTATCTGACCTCCACAACCCAGTTACTGGGTAATACGATACCCCTTGGTAAGACTGGTTATGACTTCCGGGCTTTTGAAGACCCGAAACAGTTAAAGATCCACGAATTACAGCCAGGACCAATGACTTAACGTATTTTCCGAGACATGGAGGGGTCTTGGTATGTAAAGATGGTCTACTGGTCACCCATCCACTGACCAACCGCGGCAATCGTAGCTTAACCTGATCGATCTACCCTTGCAGCTGTTATTACTTGGCCACAAGCCCCTCAGCTTAAAGACAATATATTTGCAGTTATATATTAACTTACTGCCATAGTAAATCCAAATAAAAGCACACGAGCTCAACCCCCGACCACGACGTTGATGTGTAACACAAAACAAGACACTATCTAATCGTATCGGCGAAAAAACAAAGAAATAAAGAAAAAACCAGCCAAGAGCGTGTCGGGCCACGCTCAGTGTAGGGTTCCGTAGTTTCCCGTCCGTCACAATAAGTGTTCCCACTTATGAGTTTAAAAGTGGGTATCCATTATGGTCGCGTAACAATCGTAGTCGATCATAGATCTTAAAATATGCTTGCATATATGATTATACTACAAACTTAGTCCAGAAATTATTTTGTACAACTTTTTGTCTTTTTTGTACAAAAACTGTTGTTTCCATCAAGTTCAAAATAATTTTCCTAGAAAGTCCTTATAAAGTTCTACTTTTCAGATTTTTTTCATATTTTCTAAACTTACGGTTCAAAAGTTAGAGGGGGGGGGACACATTGATTTTTACTTTTGGAGCGATTATTTCCGAAATTATTGACATTATCAAAAAATGATTTTAGTAAACCCCTATTCATTTTTAAATACCTTTCCAACAATATATCACACGTTAGGGTTGAAATTAAAAAATAAATCACTTCCCACTATACATATAGGGGGGCTACCCTAATAAAACATTTTTTTCCAATTTTTATTTTAGCACTTTGTCGGCGTGATTGATATACATATTGGTACCAAATTTCAGCTTTCTAGTGCTAACGGTTTCAGAGATTAAGCGAGGACGGACAGACGGACAGACAGACATGGCGAAACTATAAGGGTTCCTAGTTGACTACGGAACCCTAAAAACGCTACGGAATAAAAGTCCGGTGGATAACACAGGAAGCAATGCTTTTCCGTTGCTGATAAACTAGACAAGTGAAGGAAACGCCGGTGGAAATGTGAGCAAGATGTATGGAAAACCCTGAAGAGGGTTACTTTGTCCGAATTTAGTTCCTTTTTTTCGGCAAGCGGAAATTTTTCCGCGTACTCCGACGGAAGCGTTTCGTTAAGTGATTTGTTAGGCTAATTAGATGAGGGTTAATGTTGCCTGTTTAGAATTGAATACTGAGTTATATCTACCGGTTTTTAAATGCCTATTTTGTATTTCATGAAGTCGTTTTAACGAGATATTTCGACGGCAATTCAAAACTACAGCTAAGTAGACATTCGCCTGCATTCCCCAAAGGGTTAGACAGAGGCGCAACGGGCGAAATGTGCTCGTACTATTGACCAGGTGCTCTTTTGCCTAAGTATCATAAAACAAACTAGGTTGGTAGGCTTCATATATTTTACCAGAATAAAAACCACACGCATGCCACCCGAAACACCAAAACCCTTTGTACGCACATTTTTACATAAAAAGCTCGCCCATTAAAATCGCGTAACCTAAATTCAAAGATACATAGTACATAGGTACGGGTAGTAAGATCAACGGTCCAATTTGGCGCAGGGGTAGGTACGCGCGGGTAAATAAGCGCTCGCAAATTGTTATCTTGTGAAACGAGACGTGTGATTCGACCAACGACGCGTGATCCCTGCAAACCGCGCCAGGAAACGCTCTTCAGTTAACGCTAGGGATGGGCGCGGTTTGTCGATAGGTTTTCGGATATTTGTGCCATTTAAGTGGTGACTGAACTGATTTTGGCGTAGTGACGCATAGCAACAGTTTTATAGGTTTTGCTGTGATTGCATGATAAGGAATAACTTAGGTTTACATAATTTTTATAGTATCTGATATATATAGGTGTTTTAATCTTAAAACGTTAAAGTATGTGTTTATCATTGACTGCAACTGACTATTAAAAAAAAAATCAGTAGGTACAATTTAGAAGTCGCCATAATTATCCTACAGTAAAAAAATTGTACCTTCTAATGAGACGAAACTATGTCGACGTTTTAACATCACTAGAAAATTTATGAAATGTAATTTTCTGACGTGAACGAGTCACGAACATTTGTAGCTTTTCCGAGTGTACGGGGAAATTGCGATCTCTGCTCTGAGCGCAAAATATGAGATCTACCCGCAATTCGTTTAAATTGCGACCGAGGTTTTTATAACATAGCACTGTGCAAGAGTTGCACTGTAATTGGAATTTGAACAAATACTTCACGTAGTTTACACCTTTCGTAGGAATGAATGGCGGTTTTGTACCCGTAAATTTATCACTAAGCGTTAGAATAGCGTACAAAACTTCTGCTTCTTCTTCTGTATTTTTAGCAGTTTCGTCACCTTTTTTTCTAGTTTTCTTGACTGTAACTCCCTTCAAGTCAATTGACATTTTTCGAATCAACTCAACGTTAACTATTTCATTTGAAACAACTTGTCCAAAACGGGTTTGAAACTTCACTATACATGGGTGGACTTCGGGATAAGTATAAAAAATTATTACAGGTTTAATATACTATTATTGGTTTTTATACCTACAGCGTTGGTTAATTAATTTAAACGTGTCTGTTTTTCCCTTCACTATTAAATAATTTGTCTAGAGTTTGATTTATCCCTTTGACACCAAATTGATTTAATTCGGGGTGAGAGCCTGGTGATCCGCACATAGGGTATTCTAGTATGGACGCCAGTCTCTTACAGAAGATCGTATTTTGTGCATTATTGTCAAAACACAATCATTTCTGGTGTCTGTTTTGTAACTATGTGAACCTTTGTGAAGAGAAAAAAATAAAGATTTATTATTGTTAGTTAAATAGATACCTTTTTCATCAAAAAACTTCTGCACCCCCACTCACCGTGTACCACCCCGACATGCGACAGTCCTATTTATCACCGCGTATTAATTTCTCTATCCATATTTCACATCGTAACCCTAGTTTGTAACAAGTGTCCACGCAATTGGCATCCTTGCATCCTTGACCGGGCGCCATCGATGACTGATGGCTAACATGTGCCGCCGGCACTTGGCAGGCAACTCATCGTAGAAATAGGGCTGTGCGCCAATTTTAGTGGTGAGATTCTTGTGTAAGTAGTTGTATAGAAGTTAGGTTAGTATTAGGAATGTGAGGATTTGGATGGCTTAAATAATACAAGCAATATTAGGGACAGAAGATGTAGATATCATAATCACAGACCTCCTCTCGGAGAGAGGGAGGGTTGGCTAAAATTCTCTTGCGAAACCCTATATGACTATACAGGGTAACGCATAGTTGGAATGTAAAACAGGCGCTACTCTTAGAACAAACGACAACAAAAAAAAACTTATGAATGACGATTTAAACTTTATCAAAAACGCTCAATAGCTTAAAAAACTTTTTTCTTTTACCAGTGATTACATAAAGCCAATCAAGCACAGACAATGTAGCCACTAAGTAACAACTTGATTCCTCCATCAAATACAAGCACCACTTCATAAAATCGCAAAATTTCTCGCGCATCAGCCCTAAGACGAGGGAACTCTAAGATAATTATCTTTTTTACCGCTCGCACCCGACGCAGCTCCTAATACCGTGATAAATGCCGCGTAAAGGCTTGTCGCTGACGCGGAAACCGAGGGTAGGCAAACATTTTCGTTTGATTAATACTTCACTTGTTATAACATTATGTTAGTTTCATTGCAACAGATGCTTTTTATATTTTCCACGTAATTTTTTTGACTTTTTTCCGCCTTCAAGTTAAAGAGGGATCTTGTTTTAATTTTACGCTGGATTAGCCACCTTGTTTTCTCGAGTATTTAATGCGCTGTCAGATGTTTCGCTCGTAAATTGTTTTATTTTGTGCTTAGGTAGGTTTTTATCACTTTTATGCCGTTATTTAGATGGGGTTTAAATAGATTTTGCCGTTTTGTGCGTCTCACCGGGTAAGTAAACAGAAATTCTGAGGTCGTATAAAATTTTTTGTCAATGGACCTAACATAACATAATTTCTATATTGTTCCCACTGCTGGGACATAGAAACAGGCCTCCTCTCTCTGTTAGATGTCACCTGTCTTCGAATTTTTGGTTCTAGGACCAGTGGCGGACTAACAGGGGGGCGGAAGGGGCGGCCCGCCCAGGGCCTCCGGTCTTGGGGGGCCCCCAAATGCCTCCGCGTTCCCCTGATAAAATCCTAAACAAGACTTTAAAAATGTGCTTACTACCTACATAATTTCATCAAGATCAAAACACTACAACCACCTAGACTTTTTAAGTGGTACTAATATTCTTTTAACTTTGCTGAACGCGTCCAATATGCTGGGAGAATTCCCGTCTTTGTAGCGGGTATTTCCCTAGGAATCCCTGAATGAATGAAGTGCAAATAATTCACTCTTGTACGCCTACATTTACATTCACTACATTCTATTTACGTCGAAAAATAAACATAGGCCCATTTAACAAATATTGAATTTCATTACCTTGATATTTAATAGTTTATAGCTCAGATTAAATAATAGGGTTTATAGTGTATACTGATATTTTCGCGAACAGATAAGCCTTTTTTCAAATTGTAAAATAATAAACGCGATCTTATGCGTTCAAAGTAATTTCATTAAACAGTGTAATAGTGTTTTTGATTTTTGTTGAGGTATAAAAGTAAATGGGTTCAGAGTTGAGTTAGTGCATTTTCGAGTATTTGAAAAAAGTAAGTAATTCTTCGTATAATTTAGCCTAGCAATTATACCTAATCCGTAGTTTCTAGTCAATATGCACCTACGAGTACATTGGTCCTTATTTTATTTGTAGTGCACGTTTATTAGGGATATGTACTTGTTCTCATCGTGAGACTCAACATGGCAAAGTCTCTGTACATTTGTATATCTATATCGTCAAATCAATAATGAGGTTTAGTTTAGCTATCTTTTATAAAAGTTTCTTATAAATTTTCTCATTATTTTTATTCAACCATCTGGCTCTCAGAAAAGGAAGCTAAAAAAACGAAGACTGAAGAGGCAAAATCGCTTGCTGGATCTTTATCCAATTACTTTTCAAATTCTGAAGAGAAGAAAAGTGCATGGCGTTGCCGACGAAATTAACGAAATAAACATTAAACACTTATTTATACATACAAATGTGAACGGAATAAAAAGCTTGTAAAAGTACATTTTTTTTAAAGCTGGGGGGCCTCATTCAGCTTTGCCGCCCCGGGCCTCTGACGGGCTTAGTCCGCCACTGTCTAGGACATGCCGGTTTCCTCACGATGTTTTTCTTCACTGGCCCTATGTATCTAAGATATCAAAAGCTTACCTATACAGGGCTTAAGGGAAATAAGATACCTATCTGACATATAATTCAAAACATTCATCAGTAAAACCCCACATTCAAACACACATCGATCGTCAACATCATGACACTTATAAGACAATCACCCGATCACTGACTCTAAATTATTTACACCTACAGGTCGATATCACCCTTAACCTCTGTTTACTGAAGCAATAGATCAAATTTAACGACCCTTATTTAACAGTACAAACACGGAACCCTCAAGGTACACATCTTCATGAAGTGGGTAGTAAGGCCCATTATTGGTATTATGACTCAATCGGCGGCATAAGGAAATTTGAGTGTCTGCCCGCAAATTGTTAGGTTGGGTACCCCTGGTTATGTCTACCATGTTATTTTAAACGGCTTAGGGAAAGATAATGGTCTGTTTGTAGAATAGCTATAAGTACTTAGTCATAACGAACTTGTCTAAATTATAAATAAATATTACGGTAGGTCAGTTATTGCATAGGTGCTACCTATTGCTTCCTGTTCGTGATAAATGTTAAGATATAAAACAAACTACAAAGAAATAAGAAAACCAGTGCGATTTTTTCTTAGTTTTCATTAATTAATTTGTCTTTACTTTTTTTAGACTTATTGTTTGTGTTTATGTTTTCATAATTTCCTTTGTAAAACCTTATAAACGGTCTGGCCAAAAGTTTTTAATATTCATAAATCCAATTTATATTCCAATTCGAAAGACTGGTCATAAATAAACCGAAACAAAAATTAAAAACGAAATTATTCAAACAAAGAACAATAAAAAAGTGCTTTTAAAAAGAGAGATTTATAATCCCCGAATATAGATATTTATGAAAATTAAATCATCACGCTAGGGGACGGTTAGATTGGGGAGGTGGATGACAAATGGACAAGCTGTGACGAGTCGTTACATCGTGACGCGGACTAATAGCGCCATCTATTGCGGTGTCGCGGTGTCAGTTGGCTTGTCAGTTGTTGATAGAGGTCGGGAGATGGCGCCACTAATCGCGTTTTGATGGAATAGTTTATTTTATTGTAGCTTTGATAATGGGGTGGATTATTGATTATGTTGTGTTGAAGACTGAATTATATTTTGTTCTATTTAAAAAAAGATAAAACCAATGTGCACTACTCGTACTTTTCATTTGGCAGATTTTTTCAGAACAGAGGTTCTGGTTCTAAAATAATCGTTCTTATTAAAGTAGTTGCACTGACAACTTGATTTTATGGCTCTGATATTAACAAATTCATGTTTAAAGAGCTCAGGGAATTTTCTCAAGTCACCGTCCTTACAAAAGTACAACGTAAGATTACCAGGTGGCGCTATTTCGAGTCCATCGTTTTATCATCTCGATCTATCAGCGCTATCTAAACTAATTCGACGAAGTATTTTATTGAAATAGTAATTAATGCCATATGCTATCAATATCTCGGTTAAAAATCAATAACTTGGCATAGGCAGCAACATAATCTATGATCACGCCTGTACACCTCTGCTTAACTCTTAGGAAAATACAGGTGCGATGTTTACCTAGTTATGTTAACTTGACTTTTATTGAAAGTATTTTTTCTAAACCGTCTCTCTTTTTTTTACCCTACCATTAGGTACCTACTACTTATTCATTATTATGATATTTTTGCAATTTTCAGGTCCGTGACAAGAATGGTGTCAGTGGCTGGCTGGACGCCACTTCAGAGAAGAGCAACTGGCTCAAAATGGTGCGCTCCACCAACTACCCACACGATGTTAACGTACAACCTCTTTTGTTGGCTGGACAGGTATGATCATTTACGAGTACACACACAATAAGCTCACCAAATAATCTGCCCTTGGCCTCGCTAAAGGTTGTGCCCCTCAGACCATCTGAGGGCAATTCCTGTATTTATAAGAACGTTGACATTCTAATCTCAGTCTCAATCTGTCAAAAATACAATTAAATCCCTACATTTTTGACAAGTTTTTGTCATTGCTTGTCACTGAGATGAGATTGCGACCAGATATTGAACGATTTTTAAGTTTGAGAAATGACCTGATATGCAGGGCATCCGCTGATTCTGTCACGCATGCACTTTATATTTTATACTTCCTGGAAAAATCATGATACTTGTAACTATAGTGCAGTTCTTTTACAATATTTAGCAGATTTAACAATAGTTCCAGAAAGTCCCTTCCCACCCTATTAAAAACATCTCATGTACTTCTCAATTTGAAATCACCGATTAAAACTAATAACGCACAAATCAACGAATGGTTATCACAACGCTGCTCGCGGCCCATTGTGGCACTGCCCCAATTAAATTTGAATGTGGAACGTTGGTACTTCCGGTGGCAGAAAATCGGTGTTCGGCTGAACAACTGTGTGCCACTTCCGGTCAACGAGGGGAGCGAACAGATGCGGTGATTAGATTCACTTATTTGTACCCCTGCTGGCGGGGTTAAACGACTATATGAAATTTGAATACAACGAACTGTGATATTCAGTTTTTTTTTAAATGATGCTTTTATAAAGGAAGCTGAATTTTTCATATAAATTACTCAATTTTGTTTAGATTAAAAATAAAATACAATGTTTTAAGGCTTCAATATGTTTATGCTTTGCTTATGTTTTAAAATAAGTAGGTTCACACACATTCATCACTGCATCATGTACAAAATGTTTCCTGAAACAAATATTCCTTCCCATTTCTAATGTCAATTGTCCATCTTTAGTAGCTAAAACCTTTTTTGCCCCAACTCCTCTTAATTCTTTCATCATCGAATAAGTTTCTAGCGAGGAAGTTACTTATCCATTTAACACATTCGACTCTGATTACGAGAGGGTTTAAAAAAGATTTTCAATGAAAATTTAGCAAAAATGTTTCAGGTATGGTACAAGGTTGTCCGGGAGGTTCCCTCCGGCCAAGAGTTGCTGCTGGGTCCTCGGACACCCATCTACTTAGATGACATACTCTCTTTGGACTCGAGTGAGTACACACTTACATTTTCTCTGAACAACAAGAAGCTACAGTACCCGGCGATAAATATTGCACATCGACCTTTGGAAAGAGACAATCGGCTAATTTCGGCTTCGTAGAGCGTTATCTCTGTCGCACGAAATACAAACAGTCCGGTATCTATTAGGAGCTGTTAAAACAATAATGATTTGCTTCTTTTGATAATTATTTTTATTATTTGTATAAAATACAAAAAAAGGTAAAGGTCGATGTGCAATATTTATCGGCGGGTACTGTATATGTAAGCAGCTGAATACCAGTATTTCATTACAAGGAGCGACTAACTATGAGTCTCGAAATTTATTTATTTACGTACGCTTAGTTAATACCTAACTCATGCTTTCCAGTTTTCTGACTGATTAGATTTAGACTATGGTAATCCCCGAGGATTTTGTTCGTGTAACTCCGGATTTTTAATTTGTCTGTCTGTGACATCTTGTTTACGAATATACCTTTCTAGTTTGTTTTTATTGTAGTAAGGTTGATTTTTAACTTTTATTTTTAATGCTATTCTTACTTTTACACTGACAGCAGTGATAGCTGAATGATAGGTATAGGTATGATTTGTATATAAAAATAGGACTCCCAGGCTATCAGGGCGTCGGTTGAATCACGGTCACGCGTATTCACGCTCCGCTGACACGCGGGGTGACAGTTAATTGGAGTCACCTGCCCTCTGCCCCGCGCGGTGGACGGCGACCCTTGACGACTCATATGTACTGAAGATACAGGACGATGTCAAATAGGATGTAGGCTGTGTGATAGATAGGTACCTACTTATTTTTCTTGTACCTACGATTAGTGGTGCAACTCAGGCTTTTTGGAAAGCTGACATAAGTGTATTGTGTCTCTATACTTTGGAAAGTATGTTTCTTGCCCGTTCTTCCCCATAGGTCCCTACTACGCTTTGGAATGAGCAACTAGCTTCAACTTTCAGACTGACCGAACCGTGACAATTCGAAAGTGCCTGTAAATGGTTTTGAAATAAATGCTTTGAGTTTGAGTTGAGCTTTGAGTTTGATGAGTAAGGATATATAATAAAACGGTTTTTGAAAGACTGAGTGGCAATCATTAGTTTTAAAAAACACTTATTTTTTAGCTACAGTAAAGAAACTAAAGATCACAGGACACACGGATTTATGATGTGGGTAGCACTCTCGAACCACATTAACTGTAAAGCCTTCAATTATCGTCGTAATCAGTTAATAGTGTTAGGGAAAATAGTACAAAGTATTCTGATACGATAGTCGTGATGTAGTTGAAATTATTACAATTGCATAAAGTAGGTATTCCGCATTAGTCATCGTGGATGAATTCATTCTCGACTATTAGACTACTATTGACTAGGTAGATATATAAATTGGTAAATCAAATGACATCATTTAGTCTAAATTCCTTAGTTAGAATTGACTTTCAATACGTATAATGTTGAACTATCATCTCAATAAAGCAACATTGTATTGAATTAACCCAGATACTGCGATGGGTCTTTTAAAATACCCAAAAACGCATAAATACTTACGACATGCCATGCATACGACTCCTACATTACGACGAGCCTTTTAAAAGGCCACCTTTTCCTGGTTTCCCTGGAAAAAATAGTTTCTGTAACATCTGGATTAAAATGTAGCTTTGGCTTTATTAAGACGCAGAAATAACTCTTATATCATGGTAAAAATTTATAAGCTAGGCAGCAAAGCGAGTCAGACGGACAAGAGTGCGCCGAACGTCATTCCTACATTTGAGTGTCACAACTTATTGTATCACATCTCAACGCACCAATGTGAATTAATATTTTTAAAACATGATGTATACGCACGAAAAAATCTTGGGGCTTGGACACACCGACACACCGGTGCCACGCGCGCATGCGATATTTAATTTAGATAAATCGCGACGTACGCGCCGCCGCCGATGTGAAAAATCACGCATATGCTTTTGTTAATGTGAGGGTGACTGTTTTAAGGGTTGTTTGTTTTTGTACTAGAAGAGACAAAAAATGTTTACTTATTATTGTACAAAAGTATATAAACCTATTAAAGATGTCACTGCGCTTATGTTGTTTTGAAAAATATCATCCGCCGATTTTTTTTTAATAGTGCATCTGTGACTACATTTTCTTTAACCAATTTTTATATGATGCTTTATTACATGATACCTATTTGGTTTTATCAATTATACAGGCGCACAAAGTATCAATTTCTTCTTATTTTAACATTCAAAACCAATTCTAAAAGCGAAATAGTATAGTTTAAGTTTCAATATTCTAAAGCCACCTATAATATTTTTGTAGCTCATTTATAGACTTCTATCATTAGGTTTTATGTATATTTTTTTCAATTATTTGCTTATCGCTAAGTCGCACTAAGCGTTTTCAAATGTCCTTTATAATGCGCACAGCAAAAGAGTGGAACTCTCTACCTGCGTATGTGTTTCCGAGTGCATACAACCCGAATCTCTTCAAAGTAAGAGTGAACAGGCTTCTTCTGGGTAAGCTCACTCCATCGTAGACTTTATCATCATCTTTGACCTAGATTAGAGTCAAGAGCAAACCCATTACAAATAATAAAAAAAAAATCCTGCCTTTCTGCTCTTATTCTGGCGGTCTCAGTTTAGAAAACTGAAAAGGATAGTCAAACTCTTACGTCTTTCTTCGACACGTTCTCCTTTCCACCACAAACCATGTCACATCCAGCTACCGCACACGAACCGGCCCGGGTCTTCAGTGCTTCCTGTACACCGGCATCCGGTGCGGCGTCGCAGCCGGCACGGTGTCGGTGATTTATGCGATTCCAATTGCACGTAATAGCCGCCTTGCTCTAATTACGCATTGACTTGCTGACTTTCCCTTGCATTCGACACTTGCTGGTGATTAGGGCTTTAGGAAACAGTTGGAGGTGGTATCTGTTCTGGGCGAACGAAGACATTGTACTGAAGTTAGCAAGAGTTAGCCGATAGTTGAACTACAGTACCCGGCGATAAATATTGCACATTTGGAAAGAGCCAATCGGCTAATTTCGGCTTCGTAGTGCGTTATCTCTGTCGCACGAAATACAAATAGTCCGGTATCTATTAGGAGCTGTTAAAACAATTATGATTTGCTTCTTTTGATAATTCTTTTTATTTTTATTTTTTTTCTTTCCAAAGGTCGATGTGCAATATTTATCGCCGGGTACTGTATATATACTGGTTGAAAGATGGACAAACAGCATAGTATCTTTAGTTGATAAATAGCGTAGATGTAGCGTAGACAATACTAGAGAATTGAAATAAAAAGAAATTGGGAGATGTAAGAAACCTTATATCGTGCAGGGAGATAATGACTTTTAGATGATGAAAGTGACCTTTAAACTTAACTGCAATAAGGGTATTGTCCCTTACTCAAAGCTTTTGTTTTATGTAGGTTATATTGTCGTGATAATCTCTTTGGGCATAATCAAATCAGAGTATAATGTTCCCACTGCTGGGAAACAGGCCTCTTCTTTTCGTCTTCCACGTGGGCCCAGTTCGGGTTGGTACAGACCCCAGCACATCAAGCTACCCGAAACTGTCAAATTCTCCCAATCAACTTTGAACTTTATGCTTTAGCGATAAAGTTGAAAATCTATAGTTTTGTATAATTTAGAAGCATTTTTAAAATTTTGTAAATGTAAGAACCATGTTTCCGTTTTTTATGATTTTCTTGATGTTGACTTGAAAGAGCATGGCAGTTGAGAACGTGTCATGCTCACTTAAATGTCTCATCCTTAAAATGAAACCAATTCAAAAGTGCCTGTACAAGGTTTAATTGAAATAAATGCTTTGAGTTTGAGTTTGAATCTATTAAAGAAATTTGACAGATTGTAGTAGCTTGATGTGCTGGCGTCTGTACATGTCACATTTCTTCGAATTTTTGGCTCTAAGACATGTCGGTTTCCTCACGATAGATGTTTTTCTTCACCATTTTGGGAGCATTCTCTTTGGGCATTTCATAGTAACCCCTTTATTCTAAACGGTTACTTTATTTATAAGTGACGTAAAACTGTTAACAAACAATGTAACGCAATCACACATTGAGGGATTATTTACTTAAATAACCACAACTCACCACCCACATTCATCACACAAACACAATCAGCATGACAAACCAATATAACGTCCACAATGACTCTTAAATATCCATAATTAGAAACTATTTGCAGTCAGCATTTGTTGTAAAAGCTCCGGGCATTGCGCAAGAGTTGATTGATGGACCTTCGTCCCAACTGAGGCCACCTATAGCTCCATTCATTGATGTGAATATCTTTTTTTTTTTGCGAAAGGATTAATTCGGTCCGAGATAGGAGTTTGAAATTTTGAATAAATAAGCTACATGACAATGGTGATCGATTGTACTAATGATAATTTATTACCAAATATTTATATATTGTACGTTTCTTAAAGTGTTACCTCTTTATTAATAAATGTTGTAAAGCGTCTGTATAGTTACACAATGCTTTGCCTTCTTCTTTCGAAATTCAAATTACTGACGACTGAGAGACAGAAATCAGTGTGTAACTATTCATCTGATATCCTAACCCGATTATTAGTAAGGGGTTAGACCATACCAATCTGTATACGTAAGCGTACGTACCTTAAAATTCTCTAGATAAGAGATAGTAGACTCATAAATATTGACACAGATTTATTATAGCAGAAATATTTTGTAAAAGGTCAATTTAGTAATCCTAGCCTCATTCCTAAGTAGTTGGTAGGCTTTAAAAGTATATGAATTTAAAGCAGCTTGTCTTGAGTTCAGATTGTGTGAATTCCTAGTGTTTAAACTACATATTTTAGAACGACACCCAAGCTTATAATTTCGATTGAAAACTTGACAGATTTCATACTAATCTCTACTCAAAACTAGTTTATTCAATCCATCTCCCGTCATACGCAATAACAATAATGTGAAGTTAACCCTTTATTGGCCGTACTTTTTTCAAATAGCCTCGTGCATTCGTGCGCGTAATGAATGAGTGTCGCGCGCGCTGACATTTGTCATCGCGCAATTGTCGCGCAGATTAAAATTGATGACGTTGCTTTGTCCGACGGCGCACGCACTATTGTGTAGTTCTGTAGTAGCCCTGCTATCTCTCCTCATGATTATTATTTTTAAAATTGATAAGAAAAATGGATCATGACGTTTATGATTAGAAGTTGTTTTGCTTTTATCCGTCTGTTTCTAGACAGCATTATATAGTAAGACTTATGTGTGGTTATATAAAACAGTTACGAGTGCATAAAATTAAACGTAAGTTATGGCAGTCTGGTTAAGATCTATGAGGACGTAAACAAAGCTATTTCAAGGTGTTGTTTTAACTACTTACCCATTAGAGTTAAATCATTTGCGATTTATGAAAATGTTAGGTGTTATTCGAGCTTTATATGGAACTGAATGGACTAGAGAAAGTTTTAAATAAAATTTCTAGTATTGTGAAACACAAACCAAAAATTGAAACGTCACACAAACGCAACGGTGCCCTTGCAAACAGGATGATTAATCAAAAAATTAACCAACGACAATAGTGCCACCCTCCATTAAACCGGCGACAATCGCTCGGCGTCCCACATCGCGTATTTATTTAACAATCAAATAAATATTACGCACAATAAAATAGAAATATTTCAATTTAATAACACCGCCCCCAGTGAAGGGTTGAATCTGGTTCGGGAGTCGGAGCCTGTTTTGTTCGCAGATTAGATCGTTGACTATCTTGATGTCACGCGAAATTGAATAATTTTTATACCACAATTGATTGTGAAGCGTGTCTCCACATTTTTTTGTTAATCCTACTGTAATATTTTTCGGTTAATTAATCTGATGACTGAGATGATATTCGTCCGTAAGATTAAATTGTCTGTTGGCAAATTTCGTTATCCTGCGTGCGAGAGGGTTAAAAAGATTTACTCGAAACCGACATGATTTAACTTTAATTTTCGAAACCTGCTGAATTCTACAACTCTACCTCATGAATTTAATTTTTCAGAGTAGAATTATTAATACGAAATTGTTTTAATATCTTAAAAGGCCAAGTCCACATAATTTTTGGCCCATATCTTTCAACATACATCTACCAAGCCCTCAACGGGCTAGCACAAACTTACGAAGCGTACTGAGACCGTTTTCGCCGGCGGGTGTAACGGTAAGCTGCGCGTGCGACGCACCTGATCCGAAGGTACAGCCTCTGGCGCGAATAGGACCTATTTCCACGCAGGAAGCGAATCTTGGACTAACAGATTATCGACACGATTGTGTTCTAGAACATGGGGATATTAAATTGAATTGTTTTGCGGCGATGATTTTGTAGTAAATCTTATAGTGGGCTGTGTAAACGTAGAGAAGGTTCTCAAAATTTATTTAACGGGTTTAATAAAGATCAATATTTGGAGCGTTATAATAGAAAGAATATTTTGGAGGTTTAAAATAACTACTTATTGAAGGAATGTTGTTAAAAAAAATAGTACCTATGTCTTAACGCTGTTAACATTTCATGTAAAAATAAAATTAGATAAGGGTTAGAAAATCTTAAATGATAGTCAGACTTCACAAAAAACGGTTTTATCCCCTTCACTGACTTTTAATAATAAAAGTCAAACGCCACACACTTACAAATTGCGAGAAACAACAGGTGTACTCGTTTGGGGTAGAATTCATTACAAAAATCGGTAAGTCACCGTCACGGTGCGTAGGCGCAGGTCTGACATCTGTGACGTCGCCGTCGTGGGAAAACTTAACGATCGAACACCCTGCCTTAATACGCAAATTTTATTCATTGTGTGCCTTATTGTTTTGTTCGGTTTACTTATTTTTATGTTGAAGTGTGGGAAAAAATGGATAGAGCTTTCGTACGTACATAATTTTTTTTCTGATTTCGCACTGGCAAAAAAAATTTTTGCTGGAAAAGAATTTCATGGGAAATATCAATTCAATCTATTGGAACAATCGACAACATACGAATTGTTTTGTTGTATTCCTATAAAAAGCACGAGATTTCCATAAAAGTTACACAAATTAAAATTCGAAGTTTTCTAAGTTGAGGATGGGTCATGCATTTAAAAACATCACACCTAAGTTTAAGTTAGCGATTTCTGAGATTTTTAGTATTTTTCCCAAACACAATTTTATCATCCCTTATAGAAATTGTTCTTCCCAAATCACGCCACCACCTCACAATACCTAACTTTAAGCCCGCTCAAACTCCTCAATTACATCCCTTAAAACTTTAAAACCACAAACGGTATAGTTGTCACGCACAGATGATTTTCCATATTTCCCCATCGCGGGTCAAGTGAGCATATTAACCCTCGCCTGCAGGTGGGGTGGGGGTGTGACTGGCCCATGATAATTTGTAACAAACACTTCAGTGCCGTACTGACATCGCACATAGTTTTACCTCTGACCTCTTGTGGCATCCTTGGTGATTCCGTGGCATCCTGACTTTGACCTTTCGATTTTGTGAACCTTTTTGAGGTATGTAGGCTTATACTTGTGTTGTTTTAGGACTTGTAATTGTTTGCAATAGTTTATTTTTTTATAGATTTAGATTTTCTTTTAAATTATCATTTTACTGAAAAAGTTTTTTTCTGATTTATTGTGTTTTCCATTCATTGTAACATTATGATGATACTGTTTACATTTTGCTGTCGCGAATAACGTATTACGTTCAGATTCTTGATAATGTTTATACCCTTCAAAAGATCGTTAAAATCCTGAAGTTTCGAAACGGCAACAATGTGCAATATAGGCATTGAATTGCGCTGAGTGTAAATAAACATTGTTCAACCGAGGCATTAGCACAACTTGCCATAAGAAATTGTAATCCATCTTCCCACTACCGTCTGCAATTTCATTCAATATTCATACATAGTATTACTCCGCATACTAATACTTCCACATAAGCAAAAGCCTGGCTCATCTGAATCTGCTCCATATTAATCCAATAATTTTTCACGATCTCCGATATTGTCGGTTCATATTTGCCCGATGATATCACGTCGTTATCTTAGCCTTGCCTTATCACGGATGCTCGTTAAACAATGCTCTAGGCGTGGTTCCGTCTCGTCGTGACTCGAATTAATTCTGCATGTGTCAATGCGAGCCATTTCATACTTCCGACGCCCTATTCGTGATCCCATACGTCAGAATATGACGATAATTCTGTGCAAACGTATGACATGTCTTACCCTGTTATTAGCCGTCGGAAATTTTGTTTGATATGTTTCCTAGAGTATGTAATTGTCACATGGTATTTAGTTAGCGTTTTACGTCAGAAAATTACTTTGGAGTTGTTTTGGCATTGTGTCAAGAGAAAAGCAGGAAATAACGACTATCTGTATCGTATTAAGAGCATTTATGACGTACGGCATCTCATACAAACTTTCAAGCCCATGTTTTTCGAAATAAGTTAACCGATTTTAATGAAACTTCATAAGCATAAGCAGGATACAAAAGTCTAAAAAGCTGGTTAAGAACATTTTCGAAAAATAGTGTTACAGCCAAATAAGACCGATTTTAAATTTTCCATAGAAACAGAGATTTACAGCTTTTAAATAAGACATTTACACACACATCACATCATCATCATCATTCATTTTTTTAAATTTTATTATTTTTTTTTTCGTTACTAACACGAATGAGTCATGTTGCTTGAAGAAATAAAATATTATTATTTATTATTATTTCGAAAATGTTCTTTACTAACTTTTTAGACCTTTGTATCCTGCTTATGCGTATGTAATTTCATTAAAATCGGTTCATTTATTTCCAAAAATAAGGGCTTGAAAGTTTGTATGAAATGCCGTACGTCGTAAACGCTCTTAAATCAGTCATACAAAATGTTTTGCAACTTTTACTAACATGTTTTGTTCGGGTTGACCCAACTATAAACCCGAACGAAGTTTGGTTTTGGGCTCAGCAGCAGTCAAACGGAATACATAACATGATCTTGAGAATTTTCTTGAACTTTTATTTTTCTGTAAGCAAGTAGGTACCTAGTTTGCAATTTCGGTTTCTTCAACAAAACTGTGCATCTAAAGTGTAGTTCTTAAGCTTGATTGCCTAACAGGAAGGTACAACTACCTCCATAGATGTACAGAGTCAATGAATAACAAATTTAGTCGTGTCGCCGTCGCATCGTAGGCTAGTTATGCATGTTACGAAACTGTCCGCGGCATAATTGCATGGTTCCTATTGATTTACATAGCCCTTTATGCGTCTTAAATGACTTACACCGTGAAGGAAGTGTAGTCTACAGGTTGTGTGATAAATTGAAGTTCTAGCTATTGAGTTCAGTGCAGACTGAATAAAGAGTTTCTTAGGTAGACTATTATAGCCCTATGCTATGTAATGATGTAATTGATGAGGGCGCACATTTTCAAAATATCTTATTTAAAAAAAGATAACTGGAAAACTCTGTTTCTATGGAAAATTTAAAATCGGTCTAATTTGACTGTAACACTATTTTTCGAAAATGTTCTTAAGTAAATTTTTAGACCTTTGTATCCTGCTTATGCTTATGAAGTTTCATTAAAACAGGTTCATTCATTTCGAAAAACGAGGGCTTGAATGTTTGTATGAAATGCCGTATGTCGTAAACGCTCATAAGCAATTTTTCTACGTCTACTTTTAAATGTCATGTCCCAATGATCTCGACCCAACAAACGTAATTTCCCACACATATGTCCTAATATTTTTACTACTTGTTTCAGAGCGTCAGTCATCTATTGATAAGTTCAGCTCTCTGGCATCAGCTGACGACGAAGAACGAGAGGACGCTGACATCCGCTGCAGTTTCTGTGATCTACCCTTCCCTAACATCGACGTGTAAGTACATACTTTTGTTACAGCTTACTTTTTATGCAATGAATCTAGGTTTCTTCATATTACTGACAACTAGCTAGTTAATTGCGTAACACAATCAGTAGCAATGGCTTTAATTTTGACAGTTCAACAACATTCATTGAGTTTTTTACGTCATTGAGCAGGCAAATTTTTCAAACATATGAAGCAATGACTTGGCAATATCGTTCAAAATGATTCAGATTATGATTGATAGTACGTTACGCAATCAAGGTGCTGTTTGTATAACGGTTCGTTATATTTACTAATGCCACAACCTTCAGATTGTTTTCTTATCGTAGTCCGGTCCTCAGAATAATAATGTAAGAACCTAATAATTTAATGAACTTGAAAGTACCCTAGTGTCTTAATGTGTTAGTCTGATAAGCGCATCGAGAAATACTTGAGGAGGCGGAACAATGGAATCTCAGTTGCCAACAGACATTATGTTTAATCTTCTAATTTTATTCTTATATAATTATAATATTACTTAGTCATAGTAGTTCAGTTTCATCATCACCTTACAGGTTGTCAGATAACTTTCAGCTTTATTACTTCTAAGGTCTTAGGTTTATAAGGGATATTCGCTAAGCCGAGCTACGATAGACGATATGATTGTATCGCCGTAACTCTATTTATATCGGCCTAGGAAATTTATTGAGCTCTAACCGGCTTAAGTGGCTACTAAATTATTCTTATCATAACTATTGTTCTACGCATTAACATTAAACAGTTTATAATATTACCATTGTAACACGTCAAAGATGCGTATCTTTGCTTCTTTTAACTACTCAACTTTATTCCGTAAATGTTCCATTTGGGTAGCCATTAAAATAGTAGGTAGTTAAAAGTCTAACCAACAAATTAAATTCGAATCAGTCAATCGCGCGTCTCATCTAAACGGTTCATTCAAGATGTCTGCCGGTGGACGCAGAAGTCTATCAATTTCAAACGTCTTCGGAACCATTAACCTCCTGCCATTAATATTATTTGGTCTTGAGGAGCGGGCTGTAACGATTTATTTAGTGCTAGTGATGTGCTCGTTCGATAAGACGCACCTCGATGATTTGTTGCCGGGCGGGTCGATGGCACGCGACGATTCCGCGTTTTTGCTGTGATTGCAGATGGTGACTCCAACTAAAAACTAGGTACATGACGCTCACTCCTTAAAATCTAAGGCATAACACACTAGGATAAAGAGTGATTTGCAAAATAATCAATAAAAAAAAAACAAAACAACAACAGAAGCCCGATAAAAATCAGTAACACAAATAAACTAAACGTTTCATCACGAATGAAAATATATCATGAATTTATTATCTATGTGACAAGCGATGGAAGGCCATAATGGCGTGTGTCATCATATTCTATCGAAGCGCTGGCTCGTCAATAATGCAAGAGATCGAGATTATCGACATGCACCGTTCTAACGTATCCTCACAGTGACGCAGTCCTTATCGCGGCCATCACTATTGTTTTAAACGTTTACAACGTTTCTAGGGCATCGGGAGATCGATTAGTAATTAGATGTGCGCTACATTGTTGCTTTTTATGTTTTAAAAGCTATTTAAATAGGGAAGATAAAGTTCAAATTACCTGGATTCGAGTCTGAGATAATTTATGCTAGTCTTCTGCAATCTTCAGATCTTCAGATTTGCGTTCTAAGACGCACCTCGTGACAACAGAGGGGCAATTCTCGTAAATTTTAAGAACGTTCACGGTCTGATCTGTCTCAATCTGTCAAAAATACCTCTAATTTCCCTACATTTTGACGTTGTCGCTGAGATGATTTATTGCGACTGCGATTTTATTGCGACTAGTTTTCGAGCGTTTTTAATTACGGATATTGACCTACTGGATTCAAGTCCGAGATAATTTATGCTAGAAAATCCTATAGAGATTCAAATGAAAGTCTGTCTTCTGCAATCATTAGATTCTATTCTAAGATACACCTCGTTGACATCAGTAATGTATTAGATGCTGTATCATATCGCATCATACAGTAGTAAAATCATCTATTCTTATTATTGATGTATGAAATTATGGTGTCACGTTCGTTCCGAATACTTGTTCGGGCGTCTTATAATGCATCATGTTTATTACGAAATCTCATTGTAATCACTCTTATCGAATCTCTTTCCACTCTTACTTTCGACAGAGTGCTGTCACAATTGGAATGATCATCGCCGCTGTCACACCTTGAATCGATATCAGATCGATCAAGTAGCGATTGTGATGGCGAACACTAAAATTACAGGCTATTCGATCGTGATCCGAGTTTCTGTACGATCATTATTATTTGTCTAACGCGGATTTATTTTTATTTAGCGCCGCTCTAGTTTGTAGCCAATTCAATGAAGGTGGTAATTTTGAGAAATTAAATTGCCACGGTAATTCGATCTGGTCAATTACTTTTTCAAGGAACATTTTGATGGATATGACATTTGGTGTTATGTAATTTGTGATTAACAAGCTGTAACGACGGGTTCATTTACATGTGATACACAAACAGTGAATCGGATCGGCTTGGCGGATAATATCGATGCTATCAATCCGGACATGGACTGAGCTACGGTATTTCTCAACCGATTGTTAGCGCTAGCCGGGATCTACAATCGATTATTAAAATGTAAGCACGTTCGTCGGTAGTACATCATTAGTCTGGAGCGGAGCTAAAATGACGCTCCGTCATTTTAGAATTATTTAATTTCGAATGATACGTATGGGAAAATACTATGCTGTAGGTATGTTTGTTTTATAGGATAATTATATGATTCGAGTTCATGATGTAACGTTATGAATTTGTTAGTATCCTTTCATTGCTTAATTGATAAAACAATATATTTTCCGCTTCTGCTTGTTTTTGGGTATTTTCAAATTAGATATCCATTTATCCCATCTAGAATTTCCTTTCCTTCATTTTGTCTTATAGCGGCACTGCTGGTTCTGTTTTATCCTAATCACTTTAGCTTTTACAAAAGCTAGTTTCTAGCGCATCATAGAACAATTTAGCGTCATTTTAGAGACCACTTAGTATCGGAGGCTCGTGTGGGCGGAGCTTAATAGATCGGCTCGGAACGAAAGTTGTTCATTGGATGTTATCAATTCGTGAACATGTAGATTATTCCTATGATCGGCGGATATCAATGTCTACAGCATGTTCAGTTTCGATCTCTGCTGCGGACGTAATGTTTCTAGTTAGAGATTAAGCGGATGCTATCAATGAATGATGGTTTGTTAATTGCACTGTGTGTAGGTATGTATAGCTAAAGCAAATTGGCCTTGTTAGTGCTTGGCCAGACTGGGAGCGGGGCGGGCGAGTTGCGGCGTACTCAAACACAAGAACTTCATTTGAGTGTCCATAGTGCACATGCGGGTGCTGTGAGTGGCGCGAGCTGCACGGCGCTGGGAGCGCGCGGGCAACTCACGCCATAGCTCTTTCATACAACTGACCGCAGGGGGTGCGCGGGCGGCCCGCGCGATGATCGGGGTTCTCAAACTAGTTCGAGCTTTTTCTAGTAAAAATAACTTCTTCATCCATGTTATATTTTGACAAACACTGGACATGACAATACGCAGAACGCAGCCGCGCTCGACTGCGGACAGGTAGATCGCGCGCGTTCCCGCAACCGCCCCGCCCCGCTGTCAGTCTGGCCAAGCACTTAAAGTTCTAATGGATTATAAGAAAGGTGTGTGTAGAGACACAGAATTAATATGTCGGTGTCAATCAGACATCATCATCTCATTTCAGCCCGGAATCACCCACTGTTGGGTATAGGTCTCCTTTCTTCTGGCATACTTCCCGGTTCCGTGCGTCCCCCGTCCATGAGTTTCCCGCGACTTTGACGATATCATCAACCCAACGCGCTTTTGGACGGCCCTGGTTTCTTTGGCCTAACCTTGGCCACCATTCAGTCACGGCTTTACTCCATCGGTCAATCAGACACTGTAATAAAACAAAGAGATTTTGATAAAGGCTATTATTGTTGTGCAGATAATTTTATAACTCAGAGAAAAAAAACCGCATTATCACAAACGGTAGGTACCTGCTTACGACATATCACCAAAAGCAAATAATGAACAAGTCATGGTAGCAACCCAAGTGATATCAAACCAATGTTCTATTACAACGAACAGAAAAAATGTAATACACTTTCAATTGTTATAGATATTACGCAATATACTATTTAAAGATACAACTGTTCTAAAAGATTCGTTTACTTAGATGATGTTATGGAGTAATGAAAAAATACTCGTACAGTTGAAGTTTGAGATCGTATGGGCAGATACGATGCTTGTGCAAGTGAGCCCTGGGGCTATGCGTTGTATCTCAGTTGCGCGTGCGTCGATTACGAATCTACTAAATAGCATAGAATGTACTGAGGTACTCATTTGGGTGATATGTTGCGAAATGCATTGATGGAGCTCATTATTGTTTATTGGGCTTCTGAAAATTATAATGAGCTTGAGGAACGTAATGGGAAAACTGAGAAAGACTAATAAGAACATTAGATTTTGTAACCATATTATTTTGATTTAAAAGAGTGTTCGTGGAGTTTCTTGCCCGTTCTTCTCCATAGCTACCTACTACGCTTTGGAATGGGCAACAAGCTTCATCTTCCTAACTGACCGACACCTGAACAATTCAAAAGGGCCTCAATTGGTTTATTTGAAATAAATGCTTTAAGTTTGAGTTTGAGATATAATATGGTTACTAAATGATCCTAGAATAAAAGAATTGGTATAGTAAAAAACATTTTTATAAAAAAAAAACCTATCTATAAGATATCTACAAAGGTGAATTGAAACTGGTTTGTATTTTGCATTACAAGAAACCTAATAGCAGGATGCTAATTGGCTGAGTATATGTGACACAGATTTCAACATTGATGTTCGTACGTCTCGTTGACTAGCAAGAGAACGCAACGGACGAACAGACAGTAAGCGACGGAACCATTACTGACGGTAGATTTTATTCCTAAGATTAATTAAAAGATACTGCGACGGGCCAGCCGCCGTGCAACAGTGAAAACGTTCCATCTCGGAGTCTGACGACCACGACGCTTTCGAATAGATCGACATAGATCTCCCAGTGCAACAACTAGTCAATGCTATTTCCTTAATAAAACCAGCGATGTAATCTGTGTTTATATTAAATCGCGACTAACGAGGTGTAACAGGTGCAGCGTCAGAAAATAGCCAGAGGCAGCAAGGGTTGCGTGCGGTAGACTAGTTATGCCAAGGAGACTCACTCCAACCGTTTTTGCAAATGATATACGTTTTCCATCAAGTGTCGACACACGTTATTATGACGTTGATAACAGTATTTTCTATGGAATCGAAGAAAATGAGGGTCACATGAATGAAGTACTCGGAAGCGATGCGAAACACATAAACTATGCATCTAGTACGGAATTTGCTCATAAAACGTGTTCATACAGAATTTATTGCAAAAATGAATTCATACATACGCCGAGGAACGAAAACATGTTTGAATTATGTATGGGCGAGTGTATGAGTTATGTTCACGTGGGCGATCCCTATGCATAAAGATGTTATTATTTTGTCTTTTCCTGTAAGTAGTCTCCGTACGTATGGCAGTGCCCTATTCGAGTTCGTTAGCGTAATCTCCTCACTTTCTAATAGAGTCGTTGGTGGTATGCGATAAAATACAATTACAATATAAAACGAAGTTAAATTACTGTCGCTATGAAAGTGTCAGTGATATAAAATAGGGTAGTTTGTGAATGTTTCTTTTACTGCAAATGGACGATACAAATGTTAAACTAAACGAAGACGCTATCGAATACAGATGTGTTTCATACTTTATATTGCGAAAATGTCTACTTTGTATTTACCGAGAAACAAATGAGACCCGTGCAGCGTTGAATTTAGAAAATACATTTTCTATTTTATAAACACATTTTACTGAAACTATATCTAGTTCTATGTGTAGGATTTTCTACTTTATTAAGTACACTAGTTAGTTAGTGACTACTTAACTATACCTTATATTTTGGAAAGTACCAACGTAACATATTGATAAACAATAAAGCATGTCTTTATAAATACCTGTATACCTACACCCGTTTCGAGGACAACAAGATCAACGCTATCGATATCGGGTCAAATCTGACACGGCCAACACGAGCTTTGTTCCAAAACCCACCGGAAAAAACATCGACTAAAACTGAGCAACAAGTTGCCGTATAGGTAGAAAAGAATGTGACTATCCTTGAGAATAACAGCTAAATCTAAACGACCTTCAGGCTGAATCCCCGTACGCTAACTTTCTCTACACATACGCGGATGTCAATATCAAGGGGAAATTTTATCGTCCTTGACATTTCGCCGGCTGAATGATATTTTTATATAAATTTTCTTGTATTTTGTTGCAGTCTCGATCGGCACTTGATAACTGAGCACGCCCAGCCGGCCGCTGCATTTCATTGCGAACTCTGTAACAGAGCTTACAGCACTCGGGTACTGCTCCTGCGACACCGTGCGCTTGCGCATACAGACATCAGAAAGTACCCCTGCGAGAACTGTCCTAAGGTGTGAATTGAATACTTGTAGATAATAACATACTTAGAGTAGTTAAATATGGAAATTAGATTTTCATTGTAGTTTAGAAATTATTTTTTAACATCCTGAAAAAACATGGGTTTATTAAAATTATGACTTTTAGAAACTTAAATTCTCATTTCTCAATTTTATCTTTCTACTGTAAAATCTAATTAAAATCATTTCTTACCAAAGTGAGGCCCTCTTGCAACAAAAAGCTTATTTAGAGCTTTTTGTTGCTCACTTTGGTTGCTAAATACATTTAGCACTAAACGAATTTAAAACATCATTCTATTTTTCTATCAATCGTTGAAAGTTGACAGATACAGTATGATGTTTTAGATATATTTAGTACTAAATGTAATTAGTGAGTGAGTTGTGGTGCAAACGGGTCTTTAATGGGTCATTTTTAATTCCCTGGGTTTGATTTTAAAATTAGTGGGTCATTCACCGGTGGTATTTGTTTCACCGTTTGCGAAACCTGATGTTATTTCAGGTATTTACCGATCCTTCCAACCTCCAGCGCCACATTCGCGCGCAGCACGCGGGTGCCCGCAGCCACGCCTGTCCTGAATGCGGGAAGACCTTCGCGACTTCCTCCGGCCTGAAACAGCACACACACATACACTCCAGCGTCAAGCCCTTCCAGTGCAAGGTTTGCTTTAAGGTGAGAATCTGTGATTTTATCTCCTTAAAAGTTTAGTGGATCGTATTATGAATCAATTTGAAACTATTAATGATTACAATCAAAATATTATTTATCTAAAATTCTTTCTTTTAACGCGTTTTGGAGCTAAAATGAATAGGTCCCTATCTAAATCCATACAGATACATACAAGTGCGTCTTTTTATCTTTAAATTTTGGTTTCTAAAAGCTATTGTCTCTATTTCCAGGCTTACACCCAGTTCTCAAACCTCTGCCGTCACAAGCGAATGCACGTAGCTTGCAGAGCTCTCGTTGAATGCGGAAAATGCGGCCAGTCCTTCACGTCTTACGCCTCTCTTACTAAACACAAGAGATTCTGTGACACCGCTGCCGCCGCTTCAGTCAACCTCCGAGGGCAAATACCCCAAGGTCTACCGCAAATACCGTCACTGCAAAACGTCGGGATGAATAACCCCAACAACACGAACCCGTTCCCGATGTACAGGGGTCCAACCCTGCCACTGCCATACAATACATTTGCTCACTACCCGGCGCTGTTCTCTGCTGCCGCTGCTGCTGCCTGCCCACCCGAGTTCCTTAGCCCATTGCTCTTTAACGTACAAGGAGCAAGACTCGCTATGGAACACGATATAGCCATGTCAAATGCTAATTTGGTATCCAAACAGCAGGAAGGTCGTCTATCAGTAAAAAGCATGGACAGCTCAAACTCTTTAGATGATAACAAGAAGCCTAAAGATTTGGATTTCGACAACAAACGAGACAGCTATAGTTCAGATAGGGCTACGCCCAACAAATCTCATAGTCTTTATTCGAAGCAATCGCCTCCTTCTGGGGAGGAAGCGTCTTCTCAACGTCGACCGTCACCAGTCATGCCACTGTCCACACCGATTACTCCATTCAGTTTCTCAAGAGATGAAATGAAGCGCAAGTCTCCGTTCAACTTCTCCCTCAAACTCAATAATAATGACATTCAGGGTAACAAGTCATTATCACCATTACCTAAAGACTTGTCCAAGAATGTCATCGAAGACGATAAAAATTCTGAATATTCGGATGTCGAAGAAGATACAAAGAAAGATGAAGGTGACCAGCCTTTAGATCTATCTGTTTCAAGGAAACAAAACGATAAGGATTCTGAAGCAGAAAATGACGATCGTTCCTTTCGCCACTCAATTAAGTCTTATTCACCTCCTGAAAGCCCAGCTGAGAGGAGCAAGACTCCTGAAAATGACACGACAGATGTCGATGTTGAAGGCGTAGAACCTAAGAGGGAGGAATCGCCACCGCAGCTAGTATCACCACCTTTGGCGTTCCCCATGCCCGTTCACCCGCAGCATAGCAACTTAATCGATGCCATGTACCGGCCTCGATTCCCATCGTTCCACACTTCCGAATCACTTCTGAACTCGTCGCACTCTCCTTATGTACCGAGTCCGTTCAATTTTTTATCCCCACTTCTCGGTACTGATGGACCAGATAGGCAACAAAGCGCGTATGCTAAGTTTCAAGAGCTTAGTTCAGGGTCTGGAAAGCTGCGTGATCGGTACGCTTGCAAGTTCTGTGGAAAAGTGTTCCCACGGAGTGCGAACCTGACTCGTCACCTACGGACACACACTGGCGAGCAACCCTACAAGTGCAAGTACTGTGAGCGCTCGTTCTCGATCTCATCGAACCTTCAGCGGCACGTGAGGAATATTCACAACAAGGAGCGGCCATTTCGGTGTCCCTTGTGCGAAAGATGTTTCGGGCAGCAGACGAATCTCGATCGTCATTTGAAGAAGCACGAGGCGGAAGGTGGAGATTCTCCTAGCTCAGCGGATACTGAGAGGGAGGATGCGTATTTTGATGATATTCGGTCGTTCATGGGTAAAGTGACGTGTTCACCTGGCGCGCGGTCACCGGCAGCGACGCCCCCGCACGGCGCGCACGGGGCGCACGGCGCGCACGCGGCGCAC
Source organism: Luperina testacea (assembly GCA_927399505.1). NCBI lineage: Eukaryota > Metazoa > Arthropoda > Insecta > Lepidoptera > Noctuidae > Luperina > Luperina testacea. Next base: position 7,679,059 of record OV656774.1, read on the forward strand.
GCCGCGCACGGCCCGCGCCCCTCTCTCGCTATCTCCACATAGCCCCCGGCTTACCCACTGCCGCCTCTGCCGCCGCTATGGACGCAGCCTTTTAATTAGGATTCGTGCTAGACCATATAGCACGGAAACTGGAAACGGCATAAACTTTTGATAAAATAAATTATTTGGCCAAGTGGTCAGCATATCCAGTGATTCTATAATATGTCGTGCCCAGTTTAAATGCCTCAAGGTTGAAAGTATCGCATTTCAGTGAACTGAACATTGATGTAGGATCGTTGTAGGCAGTTAAAGTTAGTAGAGCACACGTATTAGTGCGGGTGTATATAATATTACGTATAGTGACGACTCTCTAACGTTCACATTGAGAGCAATATAGATAGATTATGCAATTTTACGTTCATGGAAATATATTAATTCTTAAATAAAATCTAAATTATTTTGTGTGTGCTTTAGCTTACTTAAGATACGCAGTAAGCACGCGTTGAAATACGTTTTAGGTTACACTAAAATGTATTTCAATAAAATTATTCTGGATTTTTTGACATTGACACGTAGCTAAAACAAAGTTTTTTTCTTGTTAATTGTAAAAATGTTTTACTAGAGAAATACATTATTCTAAGCGACATGACAAATCACTTTAGTATTTACTTATATAACAATAAAATTAATTTAAGAATAAGAGTAGATTTGTTAAGATAAAATCGTTTTGATGATAACTTAAATATTTGTTCCTAGTTCGTATTTTGTGATTTAAGGTTGACTTAAAACGTATTTTCTATTATAATAATTGTACATACCTACATGTTTTGTCTGTTATTGTGTAAACTAGAGTAAAAGATCATTAATTGATGTTTAAAAAATATCAAATGCTTCGTTCAATTTGTGGGCGATTTTCAAATTGAACCTTACTTTATTTTACTTAAATTATATTTTTTAAACACAAATTAATTTGTCGTCAATGAAATATGGATACAGAAATACAGTATTGGTATTTTCATTATATTTTGTAAATTAATAAAAATTAGTGAGGTTGCTCGCTTAGTCAATGAAAACTACCAAAGTTTTTCTATAACCCAAAATTATTCGATATTTATTTGGTAAAATATACGCAATATAATCCAGTAATTATTGGCATTGTGAATAAAATCGTTAGTTATTTGCGTCTTTAGAAAATCAATTAATAAAATAATATTTTGTTAAATTTGTTATTTACACGTTATAAGAGTTTGCGATACACAAAATGCATATCATGTGTTTTATATTAAATCGAGGCTCAAGATTTTAGGGATACTTATTACAATAGTAATAAGGATCCTATAAAAAGTTAAATGTATCTTTAGAAAATGTAATATAAATATAAGAAAAAACTTCGTAAGATTTTCTGCAAAGTAATTTCGGTCACGTTGCTATTCTTTGCCTATTCTCTAGGTATAATTAGTACCACAGTTTGAAGAGATCTTCTGTCTTTGAGACTTTGATCACGAGAAGTAATTAAAAAAAAAAGTTTAATAATGACGTCATTTTTGTCAGTCACAACCTCCTTACATAAAACTTCACGTATTACATAATGGCCAGTACACACTTGTATCATAAGTTTTGAAGCTTGTATCTTTGGACCGTCTATTATAATGGAAATGAATGCAATACTTGTAAAGTAAGATATTTGTAATCATATCACTTGGAGGCACTAGTTCGATAAGGTTTTAACGTCACACAAAAAGTTGTATGTTAAGTACACTTTTACCTATTTAATTTCAAGTTCAATTAAAAATATTAAATATTGTAAACGCATTGAAAAATAAAAACAATACAATACAAATTATGTTGTGTTATTTTGGACATCTATATGATCTTGAAGCCACTACCTCTTATGAATGCATATCAATCAATCAGCTCCGCCTATTGCAGTCCACTGCTGGAGATAAGCCTCTCTCATAATGAGCTATAGTACCCGGTCATAAATATTGCACATCGACCTTTACCTTTTTTGTATTTTATACAAAGAATAAAAATAATTATCAAAAGAAGCAAATCATAATTGTTTTAACAGCTCCTAATAGATACCGGACTGTTTGTATTTCGTGCGACAGAGATAACGCTCTACGAAGCCGAAATTAGCCGATTGTCTCTTTCCAAAGGTCGATGTGCAATATTTATCGTCGGGTACTGTACAACAGCCTGTCTTCCGCTTTTTGCATCCAGTCTGTCCCAGTCACCTTTTTGAGCCATAGAAACCAATAGATAAACCCATATAATGCTCTGTAAACAGTTACTTAGCAAAACAAAGCTACTTACCATATTTAGGAAAGCTGTATCAGACTGACAGAGTGGCTAAAGCTGGCAGTAATGACATAAACCAGAAAAGGAAGACTGATAGCAAGACTGACGCTTCAGCTGATAAAGGCCTACGACGGACTTACGCAAACGAGGGATTAAAAGTACCGCGTACAAAAAGTCCCCCGAATAACCGAGGACATGCAGAGAGCGGACCGGACAAAAGTACTGGGGAGTCCCCGAAAAAATAGAACTCGTGTGACTAGGCGAAGCAACGCACATGGCGGACTTTAGTCCGCGTTGTGCGCTCGAGAATGACATATGTGTGCACGACGATAAATAATGACGCAGGAAATCGATTGTAAAATTGTGCACATCGTGTGCGTTGAGTTTGCGGTAAATCCGCGGCGGAATTTTTATTCGCGGAGCGTACTTTTTTCTCCGCCGCGGAGAAAAGTCCGTCGTCTGTGCAGGCCTTCAAACGGGTATTTTAAGACTGATGCTGATGATTTCAGGAGTAGACTTTACTGGCCTCCGTAAACCAAATAAAGTTGCGGAAACATAACTTGTTAAGATGGCGCAAAACGAAGCATTTGCCAAAAAAGCTAAAGTCGTTAAAATGGTTAAAAACAAATTACTCATCACTTAAACATACACAAATAAAACACCAGTGACTCATTTTTATACATAGAGAAACTCTAGTCTTGCAAGCTGCATGCCGACGTAATAACGACACTCGAATTACACAAATATGTAATAAAGTTTGCTCGTGATGGCCCATTGCCAACTGAACCTAATGTTAGAATTCCCACGTATCCACTTAATTACCGCAAGATGGCGGTGACACGATTCTAAATATCATCACGTTACTCTTGATACATGAGATAGCTCGGTTGTGGAGGACATTTCACATTAGTCATCGTAGAGAATGCTTGCTAGATTTCGTAAACGTCTTCTGAGGAAGTTGGAGTTGCCAAAGACCGCTACAGTGAAAAAGTCTAGATCACAGTTGGTAAATGGATTTGTGCGTAAGCATAATAGTGTAACATAATCATCCTATTGCCAAGCCTCTTCTCTTCGAGAGGGAGTGGGCTGCAATTCACCACGCGGGCCCAGTCCGGGTTTGTAGATGTCACATGTCTTCGAATTTTTGGTTCTAGGACATGCTGGTTTCCTCACGATGTTTTACTTCACCGTTTTGAGAGCAGTGGTGATGAAATTATTTACACCTATATTACACCTAAAGCGCCTGCTTTGGTTCGAACCTACGACCTACAACACGTAAGTCGGAGCCGGCACCAGTAGGCCACCGCTGCTCTCCCATCTCCATGGATTGGTGATCATCACCAAATCTTCACATTGCCTACAGAAAGAAATAGGAGCAAGGTACACGCTATCGTCATCATTATTTATTATTTACTAACTGCGCCCCGCGGTTTCACCTGCATAAGTTTCGATCCCGTGGGAATATCGGGATAAAAAGTAGCCTATATGTTAATCCAGGGTGTCAGCTACCTTCGTACAAAATTTTATCAAAATTGGTCTAGCCGTTTGGGCGTGAACAAGTAACAAATATATAAAACACAAACACACACTCACAAACTTTCGCCTTTCTATTATTAGTGTGATAGTGTGATTTAAACTTTTCGCACAAATACGTAAAAAGGTGGACTTAATGCCATAGGCATTCTCTACCAGTCAACCAAGGGTGGTGAAGAGATTAGATGGCAGGTGCATTGGATGAGAGGAATAATGATAAAAAAATATTTAAACTAGGTACACAAATACATAAATAGTTTATAAAACCATTCATCATCCCTTGCTTTCAGAATCAGCATGATTGTTCTATCTGTGTGGTTTATAACATTAATAAATTTAATAAATAATTAATAAATAATAATTCGTTTTTCCCTACCGGTTTTTAGTTGAAACCCTCTGTTTTTTGTGAAAACCCTGCATCTACGATATTGTAAGTTATCTAAAGAAAAGGTTTATTGTAACTTGATGCTTCTTGAGATAGGTGGCGTTGTCTGTTGCTGTTAGCGGGGTAATGACATGAACGTAAAATCTTTGCTGCTGGATTCCTGAAAAGGTATTTTAGATGCAAAATTAACCTTCTATAAACAAATTAAGTAAGCAACACAATTATAACTAACTTGTAATACATTGTTGTTACTTGAACAAAATACAAAAGTTGATTTAAATGTCAGTTACTAAACATACCATACTGTGAAGCATGAACCATAGTTAAATTGTTACATGCACAACCATCATAGGTTATATTAAATGCCACAATTAATTGCGAATCCACCAATGATTACTTGTTTCTAATGTAAAATCGTGAGTTTAAAAGGACACGCCGCCAAAGAGCCAATCAGAAGAGTCTTCCAATGTTTACTAACTCGCGATTGGCGAAGACTTCATCAAAACATTTCATATTATACTCGCGCCTCCTCCTCGAGATTAGTAATTTACACATGTAGTTACGCTAGTTTTCACCACTCATGCACTTAGTTGAGAAAAAAAATATATATTATAATACATTTTTCTTTATCTATGGCAATTCAATTTGACATACCCACAATTTTTTATTTAATTTTTATTTTTTATACATGTGGGTACCTCGTCCAGTTCCGCTCTCAGACGATGTCGCCAATCATTCGCATTTTAGTGCTCAACCACTCAACATCTATTTCGCGTCTTCGCACAGTTTGTTATAAAAATGCCGAAACGTAAGAATTCTAGGTCTCGTGAAGAAGACATTAACCATTACAAAAATAAAATTAGAAAATTAGAACGCAAAATTCGTGATAGACAAATTAGTGCTTCGGAAAGTGTATCAGACTTGGAGGAAACTGTTGTTCTACACGATGAGGATATTGGAGCAGGTATTTACCTATTTACTCATTTTAAAGTGATAACTGTTTTCTTACCGCCTTGTTTACGTATCTACGTATTTAAGTTAAGTATTTTAATGCAACCTGAACAGTCACTGGGGCTGTTTCAACGCATTTAAAATACGGTTGGCGTTCCTTCCGCTGGGGATTGTAACCTAACCTAATAACTATTATGGCTATCAACATACAATAATTATGTACCTATTAAGCTGAAATTTCAAGGCTTTGTATAAAGACGAAAGTTAACGATCATAAAAATTAATCAAGGACTTATTTAAGTCCACTTTTAAATGTTTTCCAGTAAGTTATTTAACTTACGTTTTAAAAAATTATCATATCTATGATAATTTTCAGACACCCCCGCACTGCGACCAGATGATTGGTTATTAGAATGGCCGCCTGAAGATGAAACAGTTCAGGATTCGCACAAAACCTGTGAATCTCAGCCAGGCCCTAGTACTTCCACGGATGTACACCCCGAAGAGCCTGTTGCTCATGATGTTAATATTCCTGATCTGGATACGGAGATTCTAGACATTTTAGGCGATGATCCTACAAACGCAGACAAATACGGGCCTGAAATACGCAACGAAGTTGCAAATCGTTTATTACACATTGCTAAAGGCGGTCTGAATAAGGAAAATCGTAAAGAATTGTTCTCAAAATATCTATTACCTAAAAATTGTATCCAACTAGATGCTCCTAAAATAAATCTGGAAATTAAGGCGGCAATTGCTGATACCGCAGTTAAACGCGATAAAGGCATAGAAAACAAACAGAAACAAATGTCTAGTGCAATTGCTTGTTTGGCCGACATCATAAATTCCCAAATAAATTCCAAATCTATAACCAATGACGTCCTGCAAAAATTAATGGATATATGCAGAATTTTATGCGATTTACAACATGCAGATTCCATCACACGTAGAAATTTTATTTTATTTGCCCTCAAAAATGACATGAAGGAACACCTTAAAAATACCAAGATAGACACGTATCTATTCGGTGAAAATTTAGCAGAGACATTAAAATCAGCAAAGGCTGTAAACAAATCAGGAATCGAACTGAAAGCCGTATCTAACAACAAGACTGCGAATACCTACTATAAAGGACAAGCATCGAGAGCTTTAAACCGCAGGGCTCCCCCCCAGGCGCTCAGGCCGCCCGCGGGGTCGGCGACAGCGCCGAGGAGCCGCGAGCCTGCCGCGTCGCGCGCGCAATATCCCCCGCCGCAGACGCAGTACATGCCACCGCACGCACACTCATCGAAGACGTCATCGCGGGGCCATCAGGCGACGTATCCTCGTCGCCGCTTTTAGAGACAGTTAAGTACGCAGGCCGCTTATCTAAATTCTATCAACAATGGGCTGCAATTACGAACGATCAGACTATACTATCTTGGATAAGAGGTTATAAAATACCATTTACAATGCCCGTTGTACAACATACACTCCCTGCTAGACCAACTTACTCGGCTAAGGAAAGACCGCATTATTTAGAAGCGATTAATAACCTACTCAAAATAGGCGCAATATCAGAATGTTCTCCATGTGAAAATCAATTTGTCTCAAGTATTTTCTTGGTACCCAAATCAAATGGCAAGATGCGCTTTATTTTGAACTTAAAAAACCTTAACACATTCGTTAAAACAGATCATTTTAAGTTAGAGGATTTAAGAACAGCATTAAAAATTGTAACGTATAATTGTCACATGGCGTCAATTGACCTCAGAGACTCATATTTTCTTATTAATATGCATAAAGAATCTCGAAAATATCTAAGATTCTATTTTGAGGGTAAATTATTCGAATTTAATGTTTTGCCATTTGGGTTAAGTACAGCCCCATACGTTTTCACAAAAATATGTAAACCTATAGCTAAATTATTGCGCTCCGCAGGCCTTCTGTCCACTGTTTATTTAGACGATTGGTTATTGTTTGGATATTCCCGTCTGGAATGTCTTACTAACATAGATATAACTAAAAGATTATTAACTTCACTTGGTTTTATTATTAATGTAGAAAAAAGCGCACTTTTTCCTTCGACCAAATGCAGATTCTTAGGTATGATTATAGATTCACACGAGTTTCAGATTAGTTTACCAACAGATAAAAGGTTACGAATAAAAGCGCAACTTGCTATGTTTTCAAAATTAAAGCGTTGTAAGATTAGAACTTTTGCTCAGTTATTAGGCTTATTAGTTTCTGCTTGTCCATCGATCGAATACGGATGGCTGCACACTAAAGAAATGGAAAGATGTAAATATCTCAACTTAAAAGGTCATGATGATTATAACAAATCTATGATTTTACCTGAATCACTACAACCCGACTTTGACTGGTGGTTAAATAAAATAGAATATTCTGTCCATCGAATAAAAGTTGATGTTTACCAAGTTGAGATATTTTCTGACGCCTCAACGACGGGGTGGGGGGCCGCGTGTGAAGGAAGGTCCGCGAGCGGGCAGTGGTCGTATACCGAACGAGAACGACATATAAATTATTTAGAACTGCTTGCCGCATTTATTGCCTTAAAAGTTTTTGCCAAAAACCTTTTTAATTGCCAAATATTACTACGCGTTGACAATTCAACAGCAGTAGCATATATAAATAAAATGGGGGGTATACAATACCCTCATCTTACAAAAATAACTCGTGATATTTGGAACTGGTGCGAAAGCAAAAAGCTTTTCGTCTTTGCCTCGTACATAAAATCTAGTGATAATATTATTGCAGATTACGAATCACGAAGAACTCATCCGGACATAGAATGGGAGCTGTCTGATTGGGCCTTTGACAGTCTCACCCGCGCATTCGGTCATCCAAAAATTGATTTGTTTGCTAGTCGCATAAACAACAAATGTGCCACATACATATCTTGGCACCGAGACCCAGACGCATTTGCGATAGACTCGTTTACAGTTTCATGGGCAAATTATGATTTCTATGCATTCCCGCCATTTTCAGTCATACTTAAAACTCTTAGAAAAATAATAACAGACAAGGCACGGGGTATCATGGTCGTGCCTTTTTGGCCAACACAGCCATGGTACCCCGTGTTTAGATCCCTCCTTATATCGGAAACTGTTACATTTCGACCTAAAAGCCATGCTTTACTGTCTCATTCCAGCTCCCGTCGGATACACGAGTCGATTACCCTGGTGGCAGGCATATTATCCGGGGCGCATTTTCAAGGAGAAACATACCAGAATCATCACTTGATATAATGTTAGCATCATTAGCACCTAACTCCATGAAACAATACGATGTTTACTTGAAGAAATGGTGGGACTTCTGTAAAATTAATTCGTTAAATGTTTATGACACCTCTGTACCCACAGTAATATCCTTTTTAACCCAACTCTTCAATGACGGTGGCCAATATGGGACACTTAATTCATGCAGATCAGCTCTTTCCCTGGTGCTGAGTCCGGTACTAATTAGTGATGATACAATAAAGAGATTCCTCAAAGGGGTTTTTAGACTAAAGCCGCCAAGACCTAAATATGAAGTTACCTGGGATACCAACCTAGTATTGGATAAATTGAGTTCATGGTATCCTAATGAGGAATTAACCTTAGATAAACTTACAAATAAAACTATTACTTTACTGGCTCTGTCAACCGCACACAGAGTCCAAACTCTCTCGAAGATAAAAGTTAGCAATATTCAAAACCTTTCTCAGCGTATCACAATTAAAATTTCCGATATTATAAAGACTTCAAGACCGGGATTTCAACAACCTATTATTCATTTACCCTTCTTTATTGATAAAACATCCATATGCCCAGCCACTACATTACTGTGTTACATAGATCGCACCTCATTATTAAGAACATCTGATGACTTATTTGTTGGAATTAGGAAACCTTATAAACCAGTGGGAACGCAAACGCTTAGCCGCTGGATAAAGCAAACACTCAGTGAGTGTGGGATCGACACCAACGTGTTCAGTGCACACAGCACGAGACACGCAGCATCATCGCGCGCGCACTCACTGGGCGTTAGCCTAGATACTATCCGTAAAACGGCAGGTTGGAGTAGGAATTCCACAACTTTTGCAAAATTCTATCAGAGGGTTATTATTGATGATGATAGTACTACCTTAGCAGAATCAATAATCAACCAACAATCATAATTAATTTATTGTGATTATACATACTTAATTGTCTACAGCTAACTATGATAGCTATTATAAGAATAATTATTCCTTAGTTAGTTAATTATATTCATTATTATTGTTAATCTTAGAAGTACAAGATGTTCTTTCTGTTTATTGATTGTACCAAAATAAACAATAAAAAAATTAATTTGATATTTACGAACATTATTATAAATTGATGATATTCCCAAAATACTCTCAAAGTCTACATGTGTAAATTACTAATCTCGAGGAGGAGGCGCGAGTATAATTAATGATTAAACGAACTTACCTGTACGTGAAGTTCTATCATAATTATACGAGCGCCGAGTCCGAAGAGATTAGTAATCCCACCCTCCCAGTGCTGTACATGCATACACGCCCCAAATTACATAGTGTCTCGGAAATACATCAATTTTAACCATAGGATCTTTTACTCTAAACTAAATGATTGGCGACATCGTCTGAGAGCGGAACTGGACGAGGTACCCACATGTATAAAAAATAAAAATTAAATAAAAAATTGTGGGTATGTCAAATTGAATTGCCATAGATAAAGAAAAATGTATTATAATATATATTTTTTTTCTCAACTAAGTGCATGAGTGGTGAAAACTAGCGTAACTACATGTGTAAATTACTAATCTCTTCGGACTCGGCGCTCGTATAATTATGATAGAACTTCACGTACAGGTAAGTTCGTTTAATCATTAATTATATGTTCGATTGTAACCGCTGACCTACAAATTGTAACTTAACTTAAACTTACAAAATATACATTAAAAGCGATAGCCATCAAACACTTACGAAAATACTGTAAATATACACAAGTCAAGTTTCCCCCACAATATCAGGTTCAATACGGCAAGTCAGTTGAAAGTAAAATTCAAAAGTAGGTACACATCGTCCTTCAAACAGATCAGTAAAAAAAAACTTGCAAGTTTACAATCGATCCTCAATGAAATGTCAAAAATCAGTTCACTGGCGCAAGGGTCAACAAAAAGCTTGACCTTTTGGGAGATTTTAATCATTCATTATTATATAAGTGATAACCTCGAGCGAGCGGCGTTATCAGTGAAAGCAAGGACGGAACAAGGACGCAGATAGCGCAATTACACTTATTATCGAGCGGCCGGTTTGTGCGCACGCGCAGCCGCCTTGGTACCCTATAATAGAGGATTAAGAGCGCGTATACAGAAAGTGGGCAACGTCGCAAACAGCTGTCAAATATTTCCTTGTTTTGATTAATTTGTCAATATTACTGTATGAAAATAAGAAATATGGCTAACTAATGAACTAGAATATTAATAATGAATTGCAATTAAAACACTGAATTTGATGTTGTAACCGTTTTAGGTGTAAAAAAGGCATTTGTAAAGTTTCTAAATACTTTTTTTACATCTAAAACTAAATATTCGGTGTTACGATATTGATTATTGCATTTCATAATCAATATTCTAGTTCATTAGTTAGCCATATTTCTTATTTTCATACAGTAATATTGACAAATTAATCTAAACAGCGAAATATTTGACAGCTATTTGCGACGTTGCCCACTTTCTGTATAAACGCTCTTAAGTGGGCGATTGAGTTCGGTCCCTGACACGCCTCATTGTCTAGGATAAGAAGTTAAGAACTGGCACACCTTAGGCGAGTTACGTTCATCTCCTATATCCTGTAAAGATTTAATTAACTGATATTGTGAAATAAATTAATTGAAATACACACATTGGTAATATACAGTGTAATTTTAGTTGAAATACCCTCAATCTTAATAAACAGTGAACATAAATAAATAGTGATGTGACCACGCTGCATTTGCTTCGCGTACATTCTCAATAAGGTCTTGCTCGCTAGGAATCTCGCGACACTATCGCGACATGTAGTCACTGCGCTGCCCACTCTATGTGTTAGGGTTGGGTTACATAAAACTGAGGAGTAAAAAAACCTTTTTAGTATATTGAAAAACAACTACAATGAACAATGAACTTGTCTAGAGAATCATAGTAATGGTCAAAGGTTCATCATCCCTACGTTATTTGGTAGGTAAGTAGGTGTGGTGAAGAATTATGCAAGATGAAAATTAGCAGATCAAAAGCTTGCGACCTAGTTACTGCCGATTGAAATTAAAATTAGGATTAATATAGATAATTAATAATGGCTACCTAAGCCATCTTATAAGAACCTCGTCACTATCGGAAAATTGAATATTTTTTAATAAAGTTTATTGACCACAAAGTCCGCGAAATACCTCACATTATTATTGTCAAGTAGCGCTATAACAAAACTACTGGATATAAAATTACGTTTATTTTACGACCCCACAAACCTATAAACAACATTTTCAATTCCAAGAAATCAAAGCGACACTAAAATATAGGTACCTAACTGCCTGCGTTTATCTAAGTATTCCACCCACATTTGATTTCCATGTAAAACCACGCTATCGAGTTGACACCGCGGCCATTGTCCGTCCCTCCTGCACAAGGCGCCACGGTGTCCCGTTTTACACAATCGTGGGTACACCCTACACGAGAAATCTGTCTTATTAGCTGGGCCCTTGCAAATGTCATAGTGGTCTAGTGGCCCTTACTAAATGCAACATGTGATATATTGCACAAATTCTTGATGGTAATTCTGAAATACTTGGTCGTTATCAACTTATATAGATCTCATCCTGGGTCAGTAATTTTTATTCTAGTATGTCAATTAGAAACTGAGCTATGACGCCTTTTTATACGCGTTTTATTAGAGTATCACTCCTAGAATATGTAGATATAGAATGGAGAATAATTTTGAGTTGAAAGGGTAGATAATACTCCATTATATATCTACCTATTCTAGGGGCGATAATTTTGAGTTGAAAGGGTCTGGGTGGTCACAAGACTTAAGTGATCTAATATCCTGTCTCTGACTTTGAATTTATTAGGCCTGCAAACTGACGGCGGGACATTAAAACAATTGAAACAGTTAGTAGCTATGCAGCTATAACATATTTTCCGCTATGTCAATACAAATTGCTGTATTGTTTAATGTTCATACTTCAACGCGACTCCGCTTGCTGCAATTAAATCTCGACTTGTTCTTTATATATTTTTTCTGAACCGCTGGTCATTAGTACGGCTATAAATCTCTCTTCTGTCTGGTCGTCGTCGTTAAGAACTTCATTAACTTTTCGTTGACATGACTTTTTCAATTGAAATCATGAGAATGGGAACTCGAAACATTTTAATATTGAGATTGCGATGTGACAAACCGTCAGGAAATCGATTCGGCTTATTATTAACTGCTCCAACATTTCGGGCAAAGCTTTAATACGTGTCGTTGTCTTTATTACAATGTAAGTAAAGTTTAAAATGAGAAGTGCGAGTAAAAAATGGTCCAAATTAAAGTGTAGCGGGCAGCTCTTGTTTTAAATGAGTTGACAATTATATACCGCCACTCACACGTGTAATTTTATTATGAGAACTGCAGTAATTCCGTGAAATCAATGAGTGACAATATTATAAAAATAGAGCAGGTAAATACTTGTATTAATTGGTCAGACGCTGATTAGTGATTCAAGAGTCTCCACCCACGTCGTAGAGATAAATCAGAAATGATAATTTTACGAGCTACATCCGTTTGAATGATATCTGTGTAGTTATGACTTATGAATTATGACGTATGGTCGGGAACTTTGCGGATGTCGGTGTTAAGATAGCGCTACTTATCTTACGTTATGTATTAATGCTATTATTAAGTTGGGTAAGACCCGATTGATTAATCTAATAAACATATTGTTTTTAGATCCTGTTACACCTTAATTCTATTTTTGGGTATACTCGTTAGCCTCGTTGGTCCAGTGGTCGCAAGTGCTACTGCTGAACATGATGTCCTGGGTTCCATTCCCGGGTCGAGCAGTGTTATTGGGTTTTTTCACCGTGAATTCTTCAGTAGCATGTCGGAGTCTATGTTTGTGTCGATTGATGGCAATAATTATGCTCGCCCCCCATTAAATGTGACTTAAACTTATCTAGCGAAATGTTGTGTACAGACGCCAGCATATCAAGCTACTACAATCTGTCAAATTTCTTTAATAGATTTTCAGCTTTATCGCTAAAGCATAAGCTTCAAAGTTGATTGGGAAAATTTGACAGTTTCGGGTACCTTGATGTGCTGGCGTCTGTACAATAGGGTGTACTTGTACCTAACCCTTCGGCATTGCAGGCGTGGTGCTATGTTTCGTTATGTTGTACCATGCATTCGAAAAACTTAAAGCGCCATCACGCCTCTCTAGAGGGATACTATTAAATTAAAGCAGAAGTTGAGGCAGGTAGACAGAATTTGTCAAACACCTCACTCCCCCCCTGACCAGACGAGGCCCGCAGCGGCGGGCCGGCACCAGTCGTTACGTTCCCGTGACCCCCGGCGTAGGTGTGAGATGGAACACCGGGGTGGTTTTTAGTCAGTAAGTGTCTGACAGACCCCGCCGCCGCCGATTTTGCTATGCATAAAAAATATAAGAAACTTATTAGTTTGTATTAGAACTGTTTATGATATTTCTTATTGGAACTGTTACTGTTAACCTGCACAATCCCAATTCTGGGCAAAGGCCTCTCCCCATGACTTCCAGCTCTTTCGATCCAGGGCTAAAGTGGACCAGTGGTCGTTTGTTTTCTCCTGCTCATCTTGCCATCTTCTACGGGGTCTGCCGCGACGCCTTCAAACTGGACTGGCTGGCTTCTGGCGGGTGCTATTAGAATAGAAATGGTTAAAATCCTTACGAGAATATAAAATAAGGCCCTAACTTTTTGAATCCTGACAAAAGCTTAGAAAAACATAGTGATTAATTATTTTCATTCATTCAATACCAAAATAATATGCTTGGCGTAGCAGTAATTCTGTCATCATATTTATATCTACTAATAGCTAACTGGAGAGTGAAAGGAACACAGCCTATCTGCTGATTATCCGCCCGCGCGTTTGTATACCTAATTGAAATGATGGAATTAGTGTACCAACTGCAGTGCAGTGGGCGTTAGTCTACTGATTACTGCATTTGTCACCGAGAGGCTGTGGCACATCCTTTTGGTATCGTGTTCTGTTTGCAACGGGATAATTATGATACAATTGAGACAGATTGATAATTTTATCAACAGCTGCTTCTAATTCAGATGTTAAAGGTTAAGTGATAACGAGATAGGTTAGCTGGTCCAGATAAAGGGAATTCTGTGAGAGTTTTTTTAAATTCAAACTAAAGCTTCAACAATCTCCACACGGTGGGTGCCTGAGGATGGACGGCGCTGACGAGGCCGGCCCAGGAAGAGGTGACGAGATGACCTATATGCGTACCGTGAGGGTCGTGAGGGATCCACGTAGCTCTAGAAGAGGATGCTTGGAAGGATTTGGGGGAGGCCTTTGCTCAGAAGAGGAACAGTGTAAGTAAAAAAAAAAGCTAATCAAAGTTAAAGTATTTATTTCAAATAGGCACACAAAAGGCACTTCTGAACGTCACATTACAACAAAATAGAATTGATTCTAGTTGATATAATGAATTTGACTTCCAGTGATAATTTAATTGATCATTATGCTCCAGGATTTTTCTTTTCTTTCGCATCCACTGAACCTATTGGATATATCGTGGTATACTCTGTCACGCGATCGCTTAACATCATGTCACACTTTAAGGCTCTGTCAATGTTCGTCAGAAAAAGGGTCATTAGTGTTTGTTTTATTTTTTACTTAACAAACTTACTTTACCTTAACACTCCTCGGTAGACGGTCTCACGGTTGAAGGAAGGCCAATTTCCATACATATCATTACCTACACCAACGACACTTCTCTCAGAAACAACCACGGATGTACTCGTTTCGTAAGTACAACAGTTCATACCGGATATTAATTAGCTAATTAAATATTCTGACCCACGTTAATGACACGTAAAAAACATGGAGAACACATGAGACGTACACTACGACCATTTTAAGTTCAAACCCGGTGAAGTACGGAACTAAATGAAAATGGGCAAAAGGTGATGTGTTCAGCGCCATTTTGAGGGGTCAGGCTAAACTGGACACTTAATACACGATCGACTAAGTTTGACAGTACCGTGATGGATCGTGCTGAACTGATTATATCGTCATCTCGTCGTACATACGCGGGAACAAGGTGGGGCCTGGTGACCGTCTTGATACGTTACTTTGTATGTTTAGCTTTAAGGACATTTAATAAGTAATTAGGTACGCTTATTAAATTTGTTCTAAAATTCACGAGGTTTGAAAAAGTGAAAAGAACAACCTTATTGAGTAAGTTTAGATGAGTTAATCAAGGCCGCAGGAATTCGCTGGTTGCGAGAAGCATAGAACCGGTCAAAGTAGCTGAAATAATGATGATGATAATTGGTCCGGAGGCAGCAGAACAAAGAGGTGTTATAATGAAATATGAAAAGGAACACTTAGGGCTGTAAGAGAATTCATGCATATGACAGTAAAAGATTTTTACAACAATTATATCATCAATTTATTTATTACTAGCATCGCCTCGCGGTTTCACCCGCATATGTCGATCCCGTGGGAATATCGGGATAAAAATTCCTATATCCTTTCCCAGGACTCAACCTATCTCTATACCAAATTTCACCTAAATCGGTTTAAGCGTGAAGAGGTAACATACAGACAGACAGACAGACACACTTTCGCATTTATGATATTAGTTTGGATTCTTTTCTGCTCAGTGCCTACAACTTTTCCGTCTAATTCTGGATCAAATCCAAAGCGTATGTCCAACATACATATACATAATCGGCCTACAATGTTCCCACTGCTGGGACACAAGCCTTATAATCCACCACGCGGGCCCAGTGCGGGTTAGCGAATGACATACGTTTTCAAATGTTTGGTTCTAGGACGTGCCGGTTTCCTCGCAATGTTTTCCTTCACCATTTTGAGAGCAGTGGCAATAAAATAATTTACACAAAGTAAATTGCCTGCTGATGGTCTGGCTGGTCCGCAAATTCAAGGTCACTCAGCGCGCTATGGAGCGAGCTATGCTCGGAGTCTCTTTGAAGGATAACATCAGGAATGAAATTATCCGGAAAAGAACCGGAGTTACCAACATAGCTTGCAGAGTAAGCAAACTGAAGTGGCAGTGGGCTGGCCATGTCCTGGAGTGGAGACCGCGTATCGGCAAGCGTAGTGTGGGACACCCCCAGCTAGATGGACGGACGACCTAAAGAAGGTGGCTGGGGTAGACTGGATGCGGAAGGCGGAGAACAGGGTGCTGTGGCGCAGTCTGGGAGAAGCCTATGTCCAGCAGTGGACTGCGATAGGCTGAGTTGATTGAAACTGCCTGCTTGGGATCCAAACCCACGACCTACAACTCGTAAGTCTTGGCCATTACCACTGGACCACCGCTGCTCTTATGTCCTACTACCGGAGATTAATTCTCCAGGCCAAAGTTGCAATAATAATATAAGTGTTTATTTCTCACCACAAGCCAAAAAGATACAAAAAAATATTGTATTTTTTAAAAATTTAAAAACTATATTTACAATTTTTTGTTTATATGTGTAATTATTGCTTTTGACATTGTATGCCTAATAATTGTATGAGTCTGTGTTGATTGATAAATAAACAATAATAATAATAATAAATAATAATATTTTACACACAAGAAATAGATAACGAATTTTGATTGTGGATCGCTGGTGCCTGTGGTAGGGAGCAACATCTGTAATACAGGCCACCAGGTCCCCACCTGTTCAAGGTTACATATTCGATATCTTACATCTGATATCACAGCAAGTAACAAAAGTTTCAAACAATTTGTGAACTTATTAATATAAAATTAAAGTAAAAGAAACGATTAAAAAGTAAAAGTATTTTGGGAGGTTTTTATGACTGTGTGTATGTGTGTGTGTGTGTTGGAGAGTGTTAGTGGATGAGTCTGAGTAGACGATGTCTGAGCATTGTAATTTAACAGACTTGGAAAAGAATAATAAGACTAATAAAATGATTTATTCGAGATTTTCCCGCTACAGTCTACACCATTGACACCGACTCATCGATATACCAGTCGGTAATTCCATTAACGATTAGCAAAACGGCGACACACTCGTCGTGACGAACGCTTAGCTTTGCGGAGATCCTGAATACTGAGCAAATAACTAGCGTTATTCCAAGCTACTCAATATCACAACAATTCAATAATATCTTAATAATAAAGAAACTAAAGAATTTCATAAGATATGCCTTAGCTTAGTTATGATATACGAAGAATTGTATTATAAAGGAAACCATTAAGGTCTAACTATTTCTGTGTCCGGAGATCATAAGAGTAAAGGCTATCTGAAGATTTTCTTAGGTCGGTCTAGATCTTGTAAGCCACACTTAAAATTTTTCCGATAGAATCGAAGATTTTTATTAAATTACAGTTTTCTTTGATTTTTTATGTGAAACTTCTAATGCGGCGGGTCAACAATATCAAGCCAACAGCCAACATCCAAACGAAAATAAAAAAGAATAATAATAATTTTATTAAAAAAAAAACTTAATATTTGGTTTTTGATTATGCCATATTTATTTCCTTTATTAGACCATCCTTGCATGCATTTTTTTTTCACATCTGCCAGGCTTCCCGCGACGCTATGGCTCAATTTTTTTTGTTGCTGTTTTGATCGTACAAGCAATATTTTGCATAACATTTAAAAAGATGGTGGATACACGGTTTGATCATAAAAATCTTAGTAGTCACAAAAATATGAGGTGCTTCTATAGTTTTTGGATACTAAGTAATTCCTGGATCATATGAAGTTTTGTGACATACAGGCAACAGATAAATTAGTATTTACTTAAGACGAGAAAACATTCACATCAAGAATAATAAATAAAATAAAATAATAAAAAGTTTATTGCTTCAACTTAAATAACTTATTAATAGTTACAATGGGGAGAATCCATTTAAGCAAATGGTATGCTTGTTTTAGGATGCTCCGCCCTTCCCCAGGTTATGTAATCGAATTTAAGTTATAATTGAACCTGATCATGATATTAAATGAATTTATATAAAAAATGCAGGAATAAAATGGGTACACAGTATTTTTATACAAGTAAAAAGACGAATAAAAAATAAAGTCAAAAACGCGCTGTGATGTATGTTATGTGTGTAGGATATGTTGTGGAGGTGAATGTGTATGTAGTATGTGTGTGTGTGAGTAGTGGGTGAGGGTAAGTGTGAGGGTGAGGGTCATAATCCACACTTGATACAGGTGGAGATTAATTATTTACTACGGTTTTTAAAGTATTATTATTTTTTGGAAGCTAACCCTGCGACTAGTCTTGGGATCGGAATCAATGTAGGACATTAACTTCCATTAGCACATTTAGCACCATAAATATCATAGCGTAATATAATTTACAGTCTCATTGATTGTACCATATTTTCTACTTCGTCATAGGTTTTTAACTTAAGCCATTCAGACAAAGCTTTTTTACATTCGCGGTAGGTTAGAGGGTACATATCAAGTTCTTTATTTAGAAGATTGTATAAATGGGATGATTGCCTGGGGAATTGTCTTTTTGCGAATGTAGACTTCACCGACACAGTAGGAGCAACCGCGTTTTTCCTTCTGCCTTTTGTCTTCTGTGGGTTGAACGATAGAGTTTTATGCTTAGTTAGAATTATATTAAGTACGTAAAGCTTTCTAACGGTCAGAAGATCCGAAATCCGGTATAGGCTCTCAGTTGAAAACCTGAAGGGTTTAAAAAACATAACTTTCAGTAGGGACCTCTGAGCTCTCTCAAGATCTAGGAATTTAATCTTTGTGGCACCTCCCCAGACAGGTAGGCAATAAGCCAGGACGGACTGAGCAAGTGAGATGTAAATCTGTAACAGGAGCTTTTTAGAGGTGACATGTCGTAATGTCTTGAAAGTCCAGATTAATTTCCGTATTCGCTTCATTATTAATTCAGTCTGTCTATGCCAGGATAATCGTTGATCAACCATAATACCTAAGTATTTGGTGGATTCTACTCTGTTAATTTCTGTGCAAGAACAGACCGGATTTAAAGGAAAGACCGCAAGAAAAGACGCAAGAAAAGACCGCACAAATCATAATTTTTGTATTTATTTGTTAGTTTTTTGTAGAAAGCCCGTGGACAGGGGGCGGCGCCCGGCGGCGGCGGCGCAAGCGTTGCTGTTGGAAATACTTACATCTAATTGTGCTATCGCTCCGTTTTGTAGTGTTGGGGCTAATCGGTGTCATTTTTTATAATAATTTTTTTCATTAGTGGGAGGAGGAGCACAAGTTACGAATAATGTCGAGCATAACGCCATTATTAAAAACAAAGTTACTTTTCTCATTTATCGAATCATAAAAGGAACAATGATCACCACCCACCATGAATCTACCTTAGGTTCACGGTGGGTGGTGATCATGCCAATATACCATTACACTGACTATTGTAGCGGCTATTGAGAAGACTATGTTCTGCAATACGTATTGCAAAATGCTTAAGTTATATTAAGTCATGGGCCTAAATTGTGAGGAGCCACGCCACGATACAACGGACTTCTGTAAATTACAACACTATTCACACACACCATTCTAAAAAAAAACAAGTTAGATTTAAATTGCTTATTAGTCTTATAGGCTAGTTATTAATTAATTATTAAGAACCTGGTTCTTCATAATAAAGGATAAAAAAAATGTCACGATTCATATACCTAGCTGCGCTGGCAATAAAATGACATAACAGCAGACGAAATCTCGATCGGTAAATCTTTCACATGTGATAATATTAAAGTTACTGTATCACACGTAACAATGATTCCTTAGCGACAAAACTCACGTGAGACAAGAGCAATTGGTCAGGAAACAGAGACCGTTACGAATGGCGGTCGATGCGGAAACACATCGATCGATATAACATCGATACACGCACATCTCTAGTAGGGCGCGGCACTGTTGCAACGACACGCGAACTCATGTGTCTTAGATATGGCATGGTCACTATGATACAAGCGGACTAAGTATCAAATCGCAGCGTAATCGATATTTATGCACGCACTTCACTAGTGCCGCTATAGCACGAGCTCGTCCATCTTATTAAGTCACTGCTGCACACTAGTTCACAATTTATCGATACACAATGTAATCGATATTGTTTAGCGTACAAACATCACTAGTATTAGCCTAGGCGCGGCGGTGTCGCAACACGCAAACCCTCATGTCTCGTAGTTTACTTCGGCCGCTGTTTGATGTAAGTGTGCTATGTATCGATACGTAATAAGATCGATATTGTTGCACGCACATCACTGGTGGTACTGGTGGTTGGGCGCGGTACTGTCGCAACGGCACGCGAACTCGTGTGCCCTGTATCTGGACTCTTGTTAATGTCATAGTAGTTGATGTAAGTTGGAGTACCTATCTATGAATGAATCTTTTGATCGTACGTATCAAAAGATTCTCAATAACATTCTTTAATAAGATTCTCAATGTTTAAAATCCGCATGGAATTATTGTTATTATTTGTTCACTATGGCGCATTACACACTACAACGCACCACACGACGGGGCACCGATGTGTGATCCGCCTAATGAAAACAGTATCTATTTTGAAAAACTGAGTATGCGGTAGGTTTCAGCTGAAAGTCTTTCAGCATTGACAATTAATTAAATTATATAAATGGATGTATTATATGTATACCGAATATTGGTCGGAATGTTATCTCTACTACTTAAACTGGTCTTACTCAGGAAATCCCAAGTCACGTCACCACACAATGGTAGGTACATCGCCCTAAAAATAGCCGTATACCTACCTCAGCATCAAATGCTCCAACAGTACCGCGCAGCACAAACTGACCTAATCTCCGCAATCCGCATGACGTGTCGCTCGCGATCTTATTTGTAGCGTGTGCCGTGTTGCGACCACTGCACACTGCGCCATTGTGTACCCCGGACCTAAGAGGCTATGGCAAGGCTTTCCTGGAATCATAGAATAAGGTAAACGAGTAATACGACAGGAGATGGATGGCATATCCTGAAAGAGTAAGAACCAAGAGTCTTTTCAAGTATAATGCTTAGGTTTACCGTGTAAAAAAACCGGCCAAGTGCGAGTCGGACTCGCGCACCGAGGGTTCCGTACAAACCTGCAAGGTTTACAAAGTTCGTTCATTACGACAATCGAGTCATAACTATGCGGTATCAATGGTTGTACTTTTGCGTTTTGCGTTTTTGCGTTGACTTAGATTTTTTTTTTTTCACGGGTTAAAGGCAATTAGATCTAAGTATTTGATATGAATTTCAACTTGATAGCTCTACGCGTTCATGAGGAAAAAAGTAATAAGTTTATATTTATTAAAAAATAAATATATATTTTGTAATGTAACTAAAAATTTAAGGTTTTCGGAATTTTTCCTTTATGTGTGCTATAAAACGTTGCTTCATGCCAAATTTCAAGATTCTAGGTCGACTGGAAGTACCCTTTAGGTTTTGATTCCCTTGCGAGTACTTGCGAGTTTCAAAATATGCAGCTTAAATTGCTGTTTCTTTTGATTGCGTTGACATAGAAGTTTGATTTTGTTACAGCTTAAAGGTATTATAGACCTGAGTATTTGGTATGAATTTCAATTTAATACCTCTACGCGTTTATGAGGAAATGGGTAGTAAGTTTAAAATTATAAAAAAAAAAAATATTATGTGATGTAACTAAAAATTTATGGTTTTCGTAATTTTTCCTTTATCTATGCTATAAGACGTTGCTTCGTACCAAATTTCAAGATTCTGAGTTCACGGGAAGCACCCTGTAGGTTTTGATTCCCTTGCAAGTGTCGAAAATTTGCGGCATAAACGGCTGTATCTTTTGATTGCGTTGGCTTAGAAGTTTGATTTTTTCACAGCTTCAAGGGACAGTAGACCTGAGTAATTGATATAAATTTCAGCTTCATACCTCCACGCGTTCCTGAGAAAAAGGGTCTTGACAGACGGACGGACAGACGGACAACAAAGTGATCCTATAAGGGTTCCGTTTTTTCCTTTTGAGGTACGGAACCCTAAAAACAAATGAAGATTGTAGTTGCTTTTTATAAAATAATTGCAGATTCTTCTTGCTTCTTTTTCAGTGTAAATCCTAAAAATAAGGAGGTGAAGTGACTGTTCGTTTATATGTAGTTTGGAGTTGTTCATTCCCTCCCTCCTGCCTCTCACCGAGAGGCCTGTGTCCCAGCAGTGGGAACATTATATTCTGATTATGTGATTATGTAAAGAGAGTTCATTACTTTATAGCTCTTATAAATTGGAGGTAAGGTACAAGTGGTACAACTGCAGGACTTCCTGGCCTATGTAATCCTGGTTGATAATCTTGAAACGGAGTATCTCCTACACGGTGGAGGGAAACAATAAAGTGTTAATAACTAAACACCAGTACCTTTCCAGACGTAATGTTTCTCAAGGAGCGGACCTACTGTTTCCAATACATTTAAAATAATCTTCGCCATCAATGTCTTACACTTCTTACCAAGCTTCCTTCCTTGCATCACGTATTACTTCGATACTGATTGCGTCCGATTGTGTCATAGAGTAATAAAAGTCATACTGACTCACTTGCAGGACCACAAGCCAGGGTCGATGCAGTTTACGGTGCCATAATTTAGGCCATAAAAAACAATTAAGATTTTTATCTTGAGTTGTATGATTTAAAAAAAAAAATGCGATGTTTGGGCAATATGATATTCCTATTAGTATCTTGAATTTTTTTTAAATATTTACTTAAAAAGAGTATATATTATGGTCTTGGAGGCGTCTTGCAGGTTCTTGCAGGCTTATTGTTATTTATACAAAGGAGCTTCAACATAGGTTTAGAGTGGTTTTTGAAGCTTTTCAAGGTCTTCCATCTTGAATTGCTTCACAAAGTACCTTAAAGATTAGCTAGGCTGATAAGCTTATGCTAAGCTATTAACTATTAGGTAGCTTACTGTGGCTAACCTTGGTTTTTTCTAAATATGAATGTCAAACTGGAATCGTGTGGGTTCGAAACCAGACAAGCGCTTCACTTTGTGTAAATTATTTCATCACCACAGCTCTAAAAACGGTGAAGGAAAACATCGTGAGGAAACTGGCATGTCCTCGAACCAAAAAATCGAAGACGTGACATCTACCTACCCGCACTGGGCCTGCGTGGTAGTTTAAGGCCCATTCCCTCTCACAGAGAGAAGGGCTTGTGTCCCAGCGTTAAAGGCTGAATATGCTAATCTCAAACTGTCGGCTCAAGTCTCAGAAGTCTTATAAAGGAGGTAGACTGTCAGCTCCACCCTTAATGATATCATGCCTTATGTCATTAGCAGTGACAATCGTAAAATGTATGTATTTATTGTGACTATCTTTGTAATTTACCATATTTGTCACCAATTTATGTTCTGATACAATTCCGTTTCGAAGAAAATGTGTCACTGTAGTGAATGTAGGCGTTAGGCTGGCGATCTGTCACTACTTAAGATTTAATGTGAATAATAGTGATTTATTAGCGTTATGCGTTAGCGTTATGTTAACTATGAGTCCTGGAGTGGAGACCGCGTATCGGCAAGCGTAGAGTGGGACGCCCTCCAGCTAGAAAGATGGACGACCTAAAGAAGGTGGCTGGGGTAGACTGGATGCGGAAGGCGGAGGACAGGGTGCTGTGGCGCAGTCTGGGAGAGGCCTATGTCCAGCAGTGGACTGCGATAGGGGCTGAGTTGATTGTTGATTGATGTTAATTGCATAACTATTGATCCAAACTTGGTCGCAATTTTACCAGAAATTTTAAAGCTACGAGTCTTGTGAGTCTTGTATCAAAATCAAATGTTGGGGTGACATCCGCAATCATATTTGTTCTTCTTCTCCGTGACGCTGGCACGACAGCTAATTAAATTTTCTTGGGCTAAACTTCGCCACATCCACGGCGCTATCGGTGGTAGTGCAGAGGTTACTTTGGCTGCTTATTTTGAGGCACAAAGAAGCATAGTTTGTCACCTACTTTATGAGGTTCGACTTACATCTTCCCACTTGGGCTCGGAGACGGTTCAGGGACTTCCAAGTGGACCACGGAAGGTTACACCCGGCAGGACGACGCTCGTTTGGTGGTAGATAGTGAGTAGGTGGGGGAAAGATATCCTGTCATAGTTTGCAACGGGCATAGACCGGGTTACCTTTGTTTTTTTTTGTTTATTAATCAAAAAAACAGTTTACAAGCATTTTTTTGAACCTTTAAACATACCACACAAACCATCGCGATTTTAACAGCGGTATGGCCAGACACCTAGATCTTTGGGGTTGGTGTCTGTCTTAGCCAGATTCACAAATAAGAAACAATGTCGTCAGAAAGTAGAACGTTTCAATGAACAGCTATACATATTGGTCAGGTTTACGAATCAAAATTAGACCAAAACCCAGCTTCTACTAAATACCTATTGAAAAGAGGACGAACCTACCACCAACCACCATAATCCTGTCTAACCGTAAACAAAATGCAATAATCAAAGAATGAGTATCTGAGTCAGCTAGATTCTATTTTCGAACCCTTATAAGGCTGAGGATACATTACAAAATATCCACGCGAGACGAACACTCGACCTGATTAGTGGGTGTCCATAGAAAAAACGCATTCCCTTGTAACTGTAACGGAAGCGAGTTGACACATTTTTTGTGTTCCGCAAGGCGAATAAGAAAACCGTGGTGCTTTGAGCTTCGATTCATTACTCTCTTTTTGGCTTCGATGTAGTCGGTTAAAAAATAAAAAAAATGCGATTTGAATTTTAGTCTATCGCAGACCACTGCTAAATGAAAACAAAGAAAGAGTATGATTTTAGCGATAAAACCCCTATTGTGTCACCCCTTGTAAAATGTCAACATTTATATCTGTTATTTTTATGGTGTATATTATAATAAAGAGTATTCTATATATCAATCTTATCCGCAAACCTCATTGAAGTTTCAATGAGGTTTTTACTGTTATTATAAAAAAAAAAATTGCAGCTTTTGAGAACACATACACACATTTTTTTGCCAATTTTCGTAATTGACTTTTTGGTTTAGTTTCATGCAATTAAAAATAAATTTCAAAAGCTGATTATTTCGTACTTGTGTTGTCTATTTGACAACGATTTTTTAGTTTTCTATGTCTCCTGTAACCTCCTCTCGTAATACCCATATAGCTAAAGATTAATAGCAACTCATTACATTTTAAATATAATTTGGGTTACTTATTGAATCCCTCTAAATTACGGTGAACACCGCGTTCAAATCCGTTGATCTAGGTATGATAATTGTATGATAATTATGAGATATTAAAATTATATCCACATAAAAATGGTTCCAAGTAGTAACCAGATTTATTATCTCGTGCTATAAATAGGTAGCAAAAACAATGGGTCATGTATGAAAATATTAAATTGTCTCGATTTTTTTTCTGCACTTATGAATAAGCTAATACTATCTACAAAAAAAGTATCAGATTTATCTGATTAGTATTTCCAGAGAAATAAATTAAATTCTGTTAGAGGCGGCCATCGACAGTAACCCACGGATTTTTATTCAATTTCCTTAGCCTACTCAATTAAAAAGTAAAAACTGTAGATAATCTGTACCGTCTGACATCCATCCATCATAACTTGTCAATTTGTCATAACATAACCTCACTTTTCACCTCTTGCTTTGTGTTTGTTTGCGATTTTATGGATATATCTTTACGACGACCCTCACGCTTTGAATACTGGATTAGATTTCGACTGCCTTCGCGACGACCCCCATGCTTTGGACACTGGATTAGATTTTGAGAGACCTTTGTTATGATGGATGGATGTCAGACGGTACAGATTATCTACAGTTTTTACTTTTTAATTGAGTAGGCTAAGGAAATTGAATAAAAATCCGTGGGTTACTGTCGATGGCCGCCTCTAACAGAATTTAATTTATTTCTCTGGAAATACTAATCAGATAAATCTGATACTTTTTTTGTAGATAGTATTAGCTTATTCATAAGTGCAGAAAAAAAATCGAGACAATTTAATATTTTCATACATGACCCATTGACGACACAAACATTTTAAGAAACCAGCAGAACTCTTTCCCTATCAAAAAGATTCTAACTTAACATGTTTTTTGTACAGTATCGCTCACTGCAAAAAACGTACCGCACCTCTGTGCACGCGGCTAAAGATGTTATCGAGTCAATTAGTGCAGTTGACTGTTTAATTGCATTGTAATTAAAGGCTATATTCGCTCGGCTAATCAGCACGCTACCGCTTTATATGGGAGGGACGTTGTACGCTTGGGAATTGGTCACGTTGCTAGCTGAGATCGGGGTTGGGTTTATCGTTGTGAAAATATTGTTATGAGGCAGCGATTGGCGATTTAATGATAAGTATTTTTCCTTGTTTGGTGTACAATATATAGGTATGTATATTATAGACTATGCCTTATTGTACACCGAGTAGTTTGTCAATGATTGATAAGGCGGATCACACACTACAACGCGCTACGCGACGGGGCGCGAGAAACGGAGCCCCGTATTTTCATTGAATTTGCAGCATAATTTGGTAAAGCAACCTCTACTGAACACCTAAGCAAGTATAATCTAACGCTGACCAAACGGTCATTTTAAATTCGAGAAATTAGTGGTCAAACAAAGTTTATCCGCTGTCATTAAACTAAACTATCTAAAATGTTGAGTTTAATCGTAAGTAAATAGTAGAAAACCTCATCACAGTTGGCTTAAGTCAGAATCTAAGCATTCATACGCAAAAGCGAAAGTTCCTAACCCGCTCTCACCGCGACCACGACGATATCCACAAAAAAAACTAACCCTATAAAGCCGGCGTCACAATTTTTTTCTAGCCAGATTCCCTGAGCGTGGAACGTATTCCAGCGATCATGTTTCGTCACTTGGATGAGAACTCACCCGTCATCGAGACCCAGACGTATATGGATCCTAACACAGTCATAAGCTATGTTGAGACAGGAATGCACATTCACTTGTTTTTAGCGTATTAGTAAGTTAACGATAGTACGAGATTCAGACGTGTTTTCTTAGGTGTACTTTTGTTGAGAAATAGAGAAATCTTGGAAATGTGGTGGTGTAAAGTTATGCTGAAAGTGTTTAAACGACTAATTTCACGATATCCGAAGGCCAATTCACGTAATTAAAAACGTTCAAAAACATTCTTCTCGCAGTCTCATCCCAGCGACAAACAAATGTCAAAAACGTGTCTAAAATGTAGGTTTTGAGAGATTGAGACCGAGTTCAGACTGTGAATGTTCCTAAAATTATAAGAATTGCCCCTCTGGCCACCTCGTCCGAGCGATCTTTGAGGATGTGTACGTGTATCATAAGTATCATGTGTACGCCAATTAATCAGAAACAATTAAGTACTTGGATGCACGAATTCGTCGTATTATTTACTTATTTATTTATTCACAAGGCAACTACAACAGGCAATAATCACAGTAAGTATGTCACTAGGTTCAAATTATAGGTTTCGACCTGACTATCACCCAAAGCGTAGGCGCACAACATGACCAGCAACAACAATAATAATGATAACAACTACAGTATTGCCGAATTACATAGTGATTTACTGAGAAGAATATGTGAAAATTTTACCTTCAGATTTCGCCATGAATAAGCGACTGCCACATGCTTGAAACCATATTCAAACTTAAAATTATCTGTCAAATAGACGATTTTATGGAAAATTTTCTGTGTATTATTTCAATTTAAAAGTTCTCCGCCTTTAAACAAAACACCCGATACAAAGTTATAACAATATTATCAAAACCAATCATTTCAATGAAACCAACAAACCTAACAGCTGAAACTGAAAACTATTAACTTAACCTACGAAAAACTTTCAGCTAGTCTGATTTGAAGTACTAGATGCGTATGTGTGGTCTATTTTATACGGTAACCACATTAGCCTTAAATGTGTTTGCGGTAATGTAGACACTTAATTCAAGTAATTAAATATACAATCTCATTAACCGTAAAAAATGCAAGAGAGGTCAGCTATTAACGTAAGTAACTTTAAGATCGATAGCTTGTACAAATTCTAATTTGTCAGTTGTATATGGCAGCAGAAACATTAACGATTAGGTCAAAAGTGACGTTTTTCGAGCGCTAACCATATTTTGAGCATTTAACTTTGCAATGCGTGCTATGTGGAAGATGTCACAACTTGAACCACGACAATGCTGGCTCTTACCACGATAAGAACATTGTACATTCAAAAATTTCTCCGAACCTAACAATTTTATATACATTGCGCGTTTCCTACAAGATTGTTTAAGTGACATATGTGCAAAAACGGTAATGGATTAGTAGCTAGGAATTTATGTCAAGTTTTCGATACTAAGTTGAGCAGTCTGAATTGATTCTAATTGGGTAAATCGATGGTGGACGTGCGTTACTCACTCGATGTTTACGAGTTCTTGTTAAACTCTACAGATACACTGATTGATGGATTAAACGTACTTGTAGGTAGAATTTAGGAAAACGATCGTTAAATTGCCTATAAAGTATTAGTGTTTATCTACTAAGTAATTTTATAGAGCCAATATTTATAAATATAGCAGATAACTGGAAGATTAAAGTGGTTATAACAATTTGCATATTCACGCAGAGTTAAGTTAATAGCTTAATCGTTTTAGGCAATAACGGTTTTGCAGCTATCTAATAGTGATCTGCATAGTCTAAAATCCAGAAGCTCTGGCCTTGGAAATAATGTGTTTCATGACCATATATGGGACCAACGTTGAATTAATTAACTTTTAGTTTTAAGTGTTAATTTTGTGGTCTTGACCTAAAATATAAGTAACTGTGTCACTTGGTAACATTATATTAGTTTGTCGTCCTTAATCTCATTCTTTTTTTCTAAATAGTTATTAAATTAAACTTTATTTCAGACTAAAGTCCACATTTTGTTAGTATTTTTATGTTAGTAACAATAATGCTTAGGTAAATAGGTTAGCATTGGTACTCGTAGTTTTCACAAATTAAATATTGTTTATTCAATTAATTCAATGCAAATAAATTAGAAAGAAAAAATGTTTATTTTTGTCTCAGAAACACGTGCATATTAAAAAGGATAAGTTAACTCGATTTATGAGCTTATTACCGCAATTGAACGTATTTTCTTCCTTTCTATTTCAAGCTGTGATCACTATATTTTTTCATTGAATGTCAACGGTTTGAAAACCATCAGATTTACCATGTTTACTCGTACCTTAGAAAATCTTACCTTTGCCATAAGGAACTCTTTTCTGATTCAATATTAGTGCTAAAATCAGAGTAAAATAATTCCATGTCTCCAAGTCTACGGCTTAATCTAAGACTGAGTCATAATCAATAAAGATTTCAACCTCTATTTCATAACCAACCGGCAATTAACACCGAATACATTGAATCACTTTCCTTATCTGCAGAATTATTCGATTACGAAGTAATTAGCAACACAAATACTGGGAGAAGTTTATTAATATGTACGCGACGTATTTCTGTATAACGAGATGTAGTTGGGGAGCTAGAAATTAAAAATTACATGTTTTGTGCGGAAAAAATAATACAAATTATAATACGGTAATAATACAAAATCATTTTAAATTCAAATTACTCTAAGGATCAACACTATTTAAACGTGAAAGATTTCAAAAGTTAGCCCCAAAGCTCCCACCTTTTTCCACTTTCTACTTAGTGTTTGAGCTGGGAAGACAAAATGGCTCCACAAACTTCCCAAAGACAACGTCACCGTCACGTCACACGAATTCACCCGGAGATATGGGAGAAGATACCTTGTCTCACTGGACGCCTGAGAGACGTCATCGCCGTCGAGGTAGACCACGGCGAAACTGGTGTGACTATCTGATAACATTATGTTGGGCTAACATGGCAAGAGATCGCATAAGACAGAGGATTGGGAGGAAAATGGCAGGCATTTGCTCAGCAGAGGGACATAATATAAGCTAACAAAAAAAGGTACCTAAACCTCACTCTTACAACGAAAGTGAGGTTACACATGCAGATTCTGATTTAGAAGCTAACTTTAAAGTTGGTGAAAATACTAAATGGTGTTAGTACATATTATTATCTTGAACAGAACGAATTATCTTCTTTTTAATTATTTACTGATTTCGTATCCGAGCTCCTAACCACAGTACCTACAAAAACCGGACGCGGACGAAAACGTTGCAAGAAGTAGGAGAACTAACGAGGGACGCCTTAGTGCACAAGAAAAAATTCTTGCGCTTATGGGTCATCGGATAAGGCAACGTCCAGTGCGCTGCAAAACTCACCTTCCATACAGAGACACATTAATATTACATTAAAACATACGTTCGCGCGTAATACAGGCTGCATGTGTCAAATTGAAATATACGACAATCACACGCAAGTGACGTTTACAATAGATACGTTAATTGGTTGTGACTCAGGTACGCCAGCCTCGCCGTCTGTACCTCGCGTTCCATGGGATAACTTACGATTATTACCATTATTAATTTATATGTTACTTCGATTGTCATCTCGTTAATGACTTAATTTTATTTGCCTTAGAATTCTTTGTTGGCAATGATATACTTTTATTTGTTAATTGTAACATTTTTCGCATTATCTTCATAGTCATATTTTACTTCACACGCTGGAATGAGGTGCGTGATGTCAGATGTGATCTATGTATGTAATGGATACCATAGCTTGAACGATTTATGTCTACATTATGATACATTTGCTGAATCGTAAGCTGTTGAGACATACGTAAAAACTGTTCAAACTTGGGCATTAAAATATTTCAAACTTCCATTGATCGTAAGTTTTATTCCTTTTTGGTTTGAGTTTCTCTACTAGAAAGGGTGGGAGTTTATCACTAGTCTTTTACGTAAAGGGATAATGAGATGCTGTATTAGTTTTTATTTTCATTGCTTCAGGCGCCATCTGCCATGTTTGGCATCTACATATACAGGCATCGTGACATGAATTCATCTTGCTCTTCGATAAAATTTATTACGATTTATAGTCGATTAAATAGCTGCTATGATCCTTCCTTAATTGTAAAAAACGTTACAACTGCCTTAAGTTACAGCTTAAGTAATACATTAACGTCTACCTTTATGGATTTATTTTCTTTTCTTTGTGTGTGAATGTGTTTGGCTTCGTTTACTTACTATCCTTTACTTGACTATTTCATAAAATATCAGTCAATAGGGTTATATGAACTTAGAGGGTTGTACCGATGATTTTAATGATATAATTCTGTAATTGCATACTTGTTACGTACGCGAATCATATCTTGTTCAACATACAACGTGACATAGACCTGCAAATCGCAAAATACGTAACAAAGGTTGAATTTTGCGGGCTACCCTGGAGCTTACCCCCTAATTAATTGTATTTCTTATTGTGCCTGGGTTACAATCTGTAATACCTAAGTCCGTTACTCATTCCACTGTTTGTATGTAAATCCGTTATCTCCTAACTTTTACCCAACATCATTAAAATCGAAAGTACCTACCTAGAAAAGCGGAGACAACTGATACAAAATTATAAATACTAGTTTATCTAACTAAGTGGCCTATTGAATTGAAACATTGCGAAAACGAGCCTTATTGCGTTACGAAAATACAAATTGTGTTTGATACGTAAGACCAGGGGGGTGGAGGGGTAGGTGAGGGGGGCAGAGATACAAAGGAGCGTGTGCCTCTAATTTAGCGTGGACGTCACTGCCTGTTCAACCAGTTCCGTTACAAAAGCAGTAGGGATCTCAGGTTTTGTTACACAAAACTTAGGTATAGGCATCCCAAGTTTGTTGAGAGACCTAGATGCGGTTCTAAGGAAATGGTTGTAGTGTGTGTGTTGTCAATTCTCTTCGTTGTAAATAAGAGATGGTTTGAGTAGTTGAGGTTTTTTCCTAAACTAAGGCAGCAGTTTAACACTTTCACTGTCCACAAAGTAGACACAATAATTAAACAATCAACCTGAACCGTATGTGGTTCATGGGACAGAGAATGGGTTAATAAAATGTATACGTGAAGGAAGCTGGAAAACCAGGAAAATATCAAATACGTATTGATTTCATTCAATAGTAATTTCGTCACTTTCCAAATACTACAGTTCATATGTACGAGCTACGCTGCACATTGACCCTTATGGTGGTTTGTTCGTCACACTCATTATGCACATCCATATTGTTTAGCTGTGAATTTCTCTAACATAGCATTTACGTGTAATAATTGTGTTATGATATTCAGTAGGAATAAATGCACCAAGGGAATCCTTCGTCTACTCATTTATACATATAACACTAGCTGACCCGGCGAATTTCGCACCGCCCCCGCCAGCCGCTCTGCCCCCGCTTTTTAAATCTTATCTTATCTTCTAAGATATTCATTTTAATGATATGCTGTAAAGGGCAATTTTGATCTCCATGAAATGCAAAACGTATTTAATGTATTTAATTGGATAAGGAATAATACTGTATTTTTTAAAATAGCTTGGTAAATAAATAACCCATAATTTTTTTGTAATATGTAAAAGATAAAAATGTTTACTGTCCTTAGGAGATAAACATATACCGTTGCGGATTTTTTTAACGATATTTTTAAGATATACAATTCCGTAGTACATTAATTTGATCTATCTCGTAAGGTTTAGCCAGCGTTTGCAATGTAAGCGCACAAAATATGTTTGTTACGACACATCACATTACAAATCTTTGAATTTCTCGGATTTTCTCTACTACAATATGCATGTATTATATTAACTCTCCTCTTAATCACTCTATCTATTGCTGAAAACTACACACATACACACACACACACACACACACACACACTACACACACACTACATACAACACACACGACACGACTACGTACTACATTAAAATCCGTTGTGTAGTTTAAAAGATCTAAGTTAACACGGAGCGGGAGCGACTTTATTTTATACTATGTAAAGATAACATACCTTACAAGTTTACATAATAATTACATAACATTTTCACCGTTGGGCATTACACCCCAACAGCAAGTACCTACTAACTTCAAAGCTTAACCTAAAGTCTTAACTTAATTTCCTATCCGCACCATCTAAAGGTGACAAAGTGACAAATGACGCCCATTTCAAACAACATCTCCGAACTATGAATCAACACAATTTCAAATTCAAATTCGGAGTAGAATATTCAAATGAGTGTAATTAAGCCGCACGCGCACACCGATTAGCGCGCGCGTGTAGGATGCCCTAGCTTTCACTAATAAAGACCACATTACTCAATTACTAGTACTAATACTTTGTGTAGGAAATTACTAGGATTGTTCAGATTGTAAATGTTGTTTAATGTTTGTGTATCAACTATGTAAGCTTGGTCAAATGTATGGTCGTGTTCTCTTTGGAGTAACTCATGAGGAAGTAAAGTTTCAGAATGTTACATGGTTTGAATTGTAGCTTTAAGACAATGAAGACTAAGGAACATTGGATGTTGTGGAAAACGGTATGAGAGCTGAAAATGAGGTGGTTCAAGATGTAGAGGAAATCTTTTTATATATAAAAATAAATTGCGGTTTGTTAGTCTCGCAATAACTCGAAAATGCATCGATCGATTGTGGTGAAATTTTGGTAAGTTGTTTTGTGTGCCCTGGAAAAGGTTCCTAACAAAACAAGAAAAGAAACAGCAAAGCATGG
Source organism: Luperina testacea (assembly GCA_927399505.1). Taxonomy (NCBI): domain Eukaryota; kingdom Metazoa; phylum Arthropoda; class Insecta; order Lepidoptera; family Noctuidae; genus Luperina; species Luperina testacea. Next base: position 7,713,053 of record OV656774.1, read on the forward strand.
CATTAGCTAGTAGTCAATAAATTATAACAATAATACCAGCCTATATTATCCCACTCCAGGGCAGAGGGCTCTTCTCATAAAGAGAAGGCATGAGCTTTGATCACCACGTCAGTGCTCAAGGTTCCTTACGATGATAAACTTAGAAAGTACATATGAATTGAAAAAAGCAGTGGTAGGTACTCCGGCAGTGCCGACAGAAGTGAAAACAAAACACAAACAGAATACTTTGCCATCACTCACTGACATATCGGATATACATTAAAACCGAGTACATCCCGAGGACAGTCGAACACTTCCGAAGCGGTTATTTTTTTAATCGTCTTATAAACAAAATTCGCGCGTTGTCGCTTACGGTAACAGTGGCGCGAGTTCAATGGTTTTTTCCTATCTCAAAAAATGCCCTACGCGCCTAAGAAGATATTTGCCTGGATATTAACCCAACCTCGTACATGAGAGGTGGGACCTTAGCCAATGAGCCATCACGTCATCAATCGTCAAATGTACAGAAAATCCTGACGTTAAGCCAGGGACACTGATGCTATGCGGAAACAAATGGAGAATGGGTAGATAGATTCAATAGAGTACGAATATAAATTCCGTATGTAGTTTTTGGAGCAGTGTGGTACAGTGGTAACGGCCGCGACGATGAGTTGTACAGTCACGAGCACTAATACACATGCAACACACACACAACACACACACACACACACACACACACACACACACACACACACACACACACACACACGCTTGGCAACTTTCAATTGCGATTTTTTCGTGAAATAACGAATGCAACGTTGAAATACGACACATTACACAAACCTATGGGTTCGAAAATACTTCGTAATAACATAAAATTTAATTCAAAACTAAAGGAAAAAATCGTCTTTGAATAAAGCCAAGTGTATATATTATATACTTATGCTCGTGACTGTACGTCGTAGGTTCGACCCCAGACAGGCGCTTTACATTGTGTAAACTTTTTCATTACCACTGCTCTCAAAACGGTGAAGGAAATCATCGTGAGAAAACCACAATGTCCTACAACGAAAAATTCGAAGACATGTGACATCTACCAAACCGCACAGTGCCCGCGTGGTGGATTACATCCCACTCCTTCTCACCGAGGGGAGGCCTGTGTCCCAGCAGTGGGAACATTATAGGTGCATTATAAATGATAAACAAGTCGTTTTTTTTAAATGGTTAGGACCATAATAATGTCCAAATCAGATTACAATGAATTTCACAAGTTTTAACTGTTGTGCACAACAGTTAAAACTTATTAATAAAGCACATGTGCTTGTATTGTATTTATTCGCATAGATATATCTATAATTTATGCGAATAAATACACCACCTCATATTTATTCGAATAAATATGAGATCTTAGCTGAACTACCTTGATGATTGATATACCTAAGTATTGTTATTTGTTTCATGTCTATCCTAGTTTACAATACTGGACGAGATACTCCAGTCAATACAATGTAAAAGTAAGAAGGGTTATCGATCCATTGGATGTAAATATTTGTATTACAAATGGGAACAGGTTACAGTGTTCCGCCTACGATCATCAGGGAACCCGGTTTTGTCTCAGCTGATCCGAACGACTTTTGTTTTGTTGGATAGCTTTTTGCGTAAATGAATAATATTATAGTTGCTGTTATACAGTTAGCAATATATTCATCTGTGAACTCGATGATGTCAGAATTTAAGATTTTCGCATGGTTTTCAAGGTAATGATTTAATGATCTTCGACCAAGTTTCAAGAAAAGTAAATACATAACATAATCAGCCCATAATGATACAGGCCTCCTCTTTCTGCGAGAGGGAGTGGGCCATACTCCACCTGCGGATGTCACATGTCTTCGAAATTTTTGTTCTAGAACATGCCGGTTTCCTCACCAAGATAAAAAAGAAAAGTTAATGGGACAGAAAAAATATTTGGCGGACGGAGTGAATACAAATCTGATAATTAGTTAGAATCCTGTGCGATCAATGATGATAACTGGAAAATACTATAAGGGCTGGGTTGTGGGGGAATTTCAGTGAAAAAAATATGAGTAAGTCGTATTAAAACATAGACACTAACATAAAAAATGGTGCTAAATAAAAAGTGTCAATTTACAAATGGTCTACAGGATCATTACCGACAGTAGGTTACATTAGGAACTTGAAAAAAGAAATACAAGATTTACTACCAGCCTTATCAATAGTCACCTGAACTAGTTATCCGACCAAATCTTAATGCAAAACGTGATATATGATCGTTTTAATTTAAACATCAGCAAAAATATACGTTTCTCATTACAAATAACCAAAAATTCGACTCACTAATGATGGCTATCGTTTTTATCTATGACTATTTTAGTCTAATGAGCTGGGACTACGATTAGTATGAAATTAAACTCTTCCAGTATATCTTGACATTTCATGGTGGCGCCACTTGCGACTATAAAGAGTGAGCTGTCAATCTCAGTACATTAGAGTTTAGTTCCAAGTTTTGCCGTAAGTCAAGTTAGGTTTGCCGCTTTATTACTCCCGATAGAGTACAAATAAGCGGTAACACTACCAAAGCTAGGCTATCTAATTGCATACATATGTGCTGCGAATTGAGATAACAAAACGGAATGAATACATGTATTAGAATATTATGCTAAACTTTAGCAGATAAACCAGTCCAGACAAATGCATACAGCAAGCCTGCTCAGTTTGCTTCGGAGATGAGAAGCCTCCGATTCAAAACGACGAGGAAATATTTTCTAACAGCCGTCATCAACATTTGAGGAAACCATAAGTTGGCTGTCACCGATACCGCGCTAAACGCGTACACTGAGTGTAATCCTGGTGCCCTACCGAGTACCGTACACAATCGTTCGCCAGCTGCGCGATATCGCTTCGCTGGCGAACGGCAATATTTCACCGGGCCGCTGCTATCACCTGTCAAATCGTACAAGTGTTCCGCCCGGCCGGGACCTATTTAAATATCAACTGTTTTAGACGTAAATACTTGCTCTTTGTCTTACTGTAAAATGGGGTGTAAAATGCTAATTGTTAAGTAGAACTTGTTTTATTTTATTACCAGCATTTGTCGAGTACGTGACTTGGGATTGGGTAATATAAAACTATTAACTGCATTTGATGAGCCAATTGATAGGATGCAATGGGTTCGTAGGAAGCTAAATGCAGTGGTTGCTTTTAAATACAGCACATAATGATAATGGTATCGCCCTTTTCGAACCCGTTAATATAATTTCTTCGATGACGTCGTCGTTCAGGACAGTAATTTGGTATGGTAATGCATGAACGTAGGTATACAAACCAACTACCTACTGTAAAATAGTTCGTAACACAGTAATTCATTGTCTCTTTTCTCTCCAAGGACCGTATTTCATAACGAGACGACTCTACTTTACATACATTTACATCCACTTTGACGCATAAAATACAGTCGGATGTATCGACGCGTGTCATCCGGCCGAGCTTTCAAAACACCGAGTGCGACGACTTAGCCATAAGAAATATTTATAACGCTTTGTATGCAAAATAACCTAATGCATTTCACTACACATAAAACAGTGTCACTTTAATAGACACGTCGTTATACACAATTGTCGACCTTACAACTATGTGGCATCGATGTGCTTTTATTGTTTGACGCCGCGAATTCAAAGGCGAATATCGAATGCGAATATCGTCACGTGGGTGAGCCCCACAATCTCACTGGGATTTGAATAAAATCTGCATATGGCCCTTGTAGTTTTTGATTGATGATATTATGTTGTGATGTAACGCAAGGATCGGTGATGTGTTTACGGTGTGAAAGGTGACGGTATGTAGATTAGTATCACGCGTCTGGATTGACATGCGTTGCAGATTGACACGTATGTCAAGGTCGCGGTTTCACTTCTGACTTGTCAAATATTGCTTTGTTCGTTATTTTTTCATTGTATCTAACACATCGAACGGATTTGTTCGGAATTTTTATCGAGTCACGCGCAGATCATAGCGTTCGTTCGACTAAAAAGGATATGTTTGTAATTATTAATATTATGACATACTTACCAAGGTGTGAACACTTTTAATCATAAATAATTTAATATCGTCAGATATCTAATAGTATGGTGTCAGTGCTGGTAATAAATTCATGCCGTAGGATGCAATTAATAAAATGTGAGAAATAGTTGACATATTGTGTCGCGTATGGAGGTGCTGCGTATATTTTTGTTTCTTGTATGGACTTTGGTGCTTAACCTTTTAAATAATCGTTCATTATACGATTGTCTTTACCGTTTACGATAAGCATCAATAGTTCTATTCAGTGATTTCTACATAATAAATTGTGTGCGTACAATAAATTGTATGGCACGAAAGTCTAGTTAGGCATCTGAGGAGGCTAGCGCACGCAAATGCATCCGCTTAAAGACAGAGGGCATTCTTGTTGGCGAATAAGGTTCTTCCTAGTTATTTGCTGGTCCTATTGAGATGTTCCGAGCCGGGCTGCTGACACGCGTATGGTCTCCGGCACACCGCGGCCAGCTATTTCAATAGAATGTTAGTGATGTTCACAAAGACCAGTTACAGACATCGAATATGGCTCGAAGCTCATTCAAATAGCATTTGCGTGCGGCTTTGGTTGCGTAGCCGAGATTTCGAGCTGAAATTTTCCAAATGCGAAGTGCGAAATTAAATGAGAGGTCCATTGATGTGAAATCAATGTGATAAAACATTGCCTTTGTGAAGTTTCAATCCCGCTATGAGACTTGTTACTTTGGAAAGTCTGAGTAACAGTTCGACATGGTTCTAACTAAATGTACCTTCGTGGATGGCGGTAATGTTTGTAAAAGAAAATGTCAGCACATTACATGTACATTGTACATTTCCTGTTTGTACCTACTGAATTTTGCCACTTTTTTAGATCCCTCTCCGACTATAACTTCTGTATTTCTGAACATGGTTAACTGCAAGATTTTGTTTTATGTTATGTCATCTAAGGTAGGTCTTTTCATAGCACACGTATCAAACCGCAAAAGGGATCGGAACCGTATCAACTCGAGCCGTTAAGTATTCTTTGTATGAAACTCCCTACTGCAACGCACACTAATCGGAATCGTAACGTAATCGCCTCGCTTCGGGACAAGCTCACGAACCGCGATGCGGTGCGTTACGGCTCGTCGTCCTCGCGCTTACGGCTAATCGTGCCCGCGTTTACGTCTTTCCGTACCCGAGCTTACGTCTCTTCGTCCACCCTTGCCCCTCTCACCCCTCCGGTCTGCCTGCTGCACCATCAACTGGCGGTCGGCGAGCCGTAAGCGCGGCGTCGCCTAGCCGTAGCCGAGTCGACGTATCGGAGCTTCTGATCCGCTTTGGATACGTGCTTTTTTTTTTTTTCGAGTATGGGAAATCATCAAATGGCTCCTCCCGCTCTGGGTGGAGCGGAAGGGAGTGCCAGACTCTTACTGACTAAAACCTACCCGTGTTCCTTCCTTCGCCCTTTATGTTCCGGGCCAGCGGTAACCCTTTCGGACGTATCGGAGCTTCTGATCCGCTTTGGATACGTGCTTTTTTTTTTTTTTCGAGTATGGGAAATCATCAAATGGCTCCTCCCGCTCTGGGTGGAGCGGAAGGGAGTGCCAGACTCTTACTGACTAAAACCTACCCGTGTTCCTTCCTTCGCCCTTTATGTTCCGGGCCAGCGGTAACCCTTTCGGACAATCCCGCTGATTGGATACGTGCTTACGTTAGGTTGACGCAACAGGCGTCAACCTAACGACGGCGAGGCGAAAGGCGATACGTCGTCAAAAAACTGCGAAAATGATCGTTTTTAACATTTGATAATAAGAAACTTCTTAAAACCAATTTTAGCCCAAAGTTCTTCCTGATAAAAGATTTTCAGACGCAAGTGTTTGAAATTATTTCTATTGTTAATTTATTATCCTAAATATTGCCTCAGTAAGTCCCAACCCGCCACATCCGTATAAGGTAATGATAATGTCCCGCTATGTCCCGGGTGGCGACGACACATGTCCCGGACAATGGCTGCCCCATTGTAATTGCGAGGGTTATCGCGGTGTAGAGTCGGCGAGGTCAAAGTTGTAATGAAATGGATATGTTTTATGTTTTCTATGGTACCTGGGAAGGCGGTGTGCGTTGGTTTTTGACTGTACTTTATTCATGTTTATTGCCATAAGATTGTTGTCAAGCCCAGGAAACAGTCAAAATTTTTCAATCAATCCAGTATTTTTTTCAGTTTGCTTAAGAAAATTACCGCTTTAGTTACCGATAGAATATTAATTTTACAAAAAGTTCAAGGTCATTTGTTTATTTATTTATTTTATAATTTATGTACACACAGTAAAATATATAGGGATATGACATGATTATAATTTGAGTACAAAGGTGTTATTATACATAAAAAAATATATCATGTTGATTTCATATAGCGCTGTTGGGCCAGTTTCTAAAAAAAATAGCATTCGCTTGTTATTTTCGATCTTATATCGAAGATTTCAGGACATCCAGTAAACTGTATTTTCAATTAGAACACTACTAGGCAAGTTAAACCTCAAGTTAGTCTGTTTTCTCTTAACTTTTTATTTTATTTTTATTCAGCAGATAATAGGCAGTAGGTAGGGTCACCAAAGGAAATTAGTATCCAGACGTTTTAAAATACATACATTTTAAATTAAATAATAGAAAACAAACAATTTGTTTATCATATTAAATTTCATTCGAAAACATCCATCGGTTTCTTACTAAATTTCAACTATATCCGACGACACTGTTTTTTTGTCTCTTTTGATGACGGTACCTAAGCTAAGAAAGTATGCGTACTTCCTTTATGCAATAGACACAATGAGCCCATCTATTGTTCATCCAAACACCAATTAGGTCCACAAAGCCAAAGAAAAGATGGCCATCACCATTTAATCTGAAGCTAAACAGTGCCATCAGGCTTCCGTGTACCATATAAATATTATCTCAAGATATTCCCGTGGCAGATAAGTTTAATAATATTATTGTTTTCATAGCATCCGTGGCCGATGGAGGGCGATGTATTCGAGGCATCCGATATGGAGCCACCATCTGATAGCGGCTGGATCGCTGGTGAACGCACTTACAAAACGTAAGGTGAGGGTATAGAAGAGCGGTGCGTGGAGCGGAGTGATTTACGATATTCAGTATGCCGAAAATAGTAGCACAATATCATGGTCAGAGTTCGCGTCTTGCAATTGGCAAATTAATTTGTTTAAGAGTTGATTTTTCAATCGACAGATAATTTTTATTCGTGGAATAAAATTTGCGTCTGACAGATTTTGTATGGAAAAACTGTCAAAAATTCAAAATTATACCTCGTATAAAATTATCTGGCGTCGGAAAAATCAGCCCTAAGAATGGTAAAACTTACATATAAGTATCGTCAAAGATCAAAATAAAGTATTGTAAAATGTATGGGATTTGGTAGCATGCACATCCCGTGCTCCTGGAAGTAACGATTTTTTCTCAATCTGGTAGCTTTGCTGTAACTTAAATATAACCGTAGGTCTAATATTTATGCTAAGGTGTAGCACATTGTAAAAATTAAATGGACCACTAGGCGATCAAATTTCAATCAGATTTTCAAGCACATCAGCACAACTTTCAGAAGTCCCAACGTCCCCCGCCCCGCCCCGCTTATCGCTCCGCTTATGACTATGGTCTAAGTTGCACTACTATCTGTATCTTAGCCCTTCTTTATAGTAAGTAATCATCATATAAATAGCTGCATTATTCCACTATTTAACGGTAGAATCGTTTTCAGATTGCGGTTTTGAATGTACATAATGATTGGATATCTGATTATTGGCGGTTTTACGATGACATTGTGTTTGGAACCTGAAACGGAGGCTTCGTACCTATTCATTAAGAAAAAAGGCGTTAAAAATTGGAGGTAGTGTTGTACGTAAATTATGGTTAAAAGTGACGTTTTATTTTGATCAAGCAAAAATACGAGTAAGTAGTTTACGTTTGATAGTTTTGGCTCAGAAAAGTTATCGGGATCATTCTACTGAGTAGTGAAAATACTCCAAGCCAGAGGCGAACAGTTTGCCAGAAACCAACGAGAGCCCTTGGGGTTAAATGATGGATTCCTATAAAGGTTTATTACGTAACACATAGTGAAATTTTTCACCATTCAGTCACCAATTAACTTTTTCTGACCGTGAAATGTAGGCAGTGCTTTCTTCGTGTAGTATGAGATAAACATTCCCGTGGACCTTATAAAAAAATATGTCCTGGAATAAGCCCCCGACGAGTTTCTATCTCTGTAAAATACAGGCGTGACTGCGGAATTGGTAATTAGAAAGCCTGATATCAAATACTCTACAAAGAATCAATCAATCAATCATTTTTTATTTGTGTAACATAGGTAGTGAATACAGTTCTTAAATTAAAGTTCATAGGTCGCTATGTTATGCCAAGAGGCGTACAAATATGGTTGCATGCTAAATAAAAACAATAAACAATATGGAATAATTTCTACAGTCAATGCATAAATAAATAATCAAAAATTACAATTAGTCACAATATTCAATTAAAATTAGTTTCACCAGTCAAATAAATAAATAAGTCTACATTAATTTATCATTTAGAAATTCATCAGTCGTATAATAACATTTTTCAATTAATAACAGTTTTAATTTTTTTTTAAATTGTGTAACATTCAACATTTTTATGACATCTGGTAATTTATTGTAAATGCGCGGTGCCATACCTAAAACGCTCTTTCTCACTAAGGCAGTCTTACAGCGCTGATTGCTTAAAGAGTTTGCGTATTGGTTACGAATCGCAACATCTCGTAACGTTGACACCTTTTCAAATAACCTCATGTTTATTTTGACGAAAACACTAATTTCAAAAATATATAATGAAGGTAAGGTAAGTATTTTCAGCGATTTAAATAATGGTACACAGCTAACATCAGTTTTCAGACCACACATTGATCGTATGCATCTTTTTTGTGCCTTAAAAACAATATCTTTATCACTAGAATTGCCCCAGAAAATAATACCATATCGCAAAATTGAGGCCACTAAGCCGTGATATGCAACTAGTAGCGCATCCATGTTTATTTTTCTAGCAATTTGGAAAAGTGCGTATGCTGATTTATTAATTTTCTTACTAAAAGAACTTACTTAAAGAATAATCCTAATTTACTATGACCACTCAATGATTCCTGACTTCGAAACCACGTCAATTGCTTAGCTAATCACTCCACCTTCGCGTTCATTTCGCGCGGTTTCGTTCATCCATACTAATATTATAAATTCGAAAGTAACTCTGTCTGTCTGTCTGTATGTTACCATTTCACGCCTAACCACTGAACGGATTTCGATAAAATTTGGCAAAGAGATAGATTGCATCCTGAGGAAGGACATAGGAGTTTTTATTCCAATTTTCCCACGGGGTCGACACTTATGTGGGTGAAACCGCGGGGCGCTGCTAGTTGTGTCATAATATTGGCTCTGAAGGCACTTGTACCAACGCTGAGTCACACATCCATAATAACGCGACATTACCTGTATACACCATAGCATAATCCTTAAAAGCATCTTAGCTACCCACAACACAAGCACAATACGTTCCCGTCGTCGCCACAACGTACCAAAGGATTTATCAAAGCCGGGAGCCGTGAGGAGTACCTCCGTAATTTATGTGTGCGCACAAAAACAGATGTGCGCCGCAGGAGTCCAGTTGCCCACGCGCATGATTTAGGTCCTTACTTCAAATAGATATGTTTACGTCACTAAGGAAATAACGTAATGACTGTTATCTCTGTTTGTTGATGGTATTAGCTCATTAAGGCTATGAGAAGTGGTTGTTATTGTTTTGTTACTCATGTTGTTTAATGTAAGTTTAGTCAAGTGAGAAAAGCAGACAGTTTTTTTTACAATTTTTTTCTCTTCTTTCCGCCTTGGTTTTCGTGGCACCGTGTGCCAGGCTACAAACAAGAAAAACAAAACATGGTTACAATCTTACAATGTTTTTTTTTCGTTACCTTTATTCAATTAATTCAGGTACTATGCTGTGATTTTTTGTTAAAGTATGGAAGAAAAAGCCATGTTGTGCCGGCACCGTTCCAAAGAAATTGGTATAACTGCTCTTATCCCAATTTATTTGATAGAATGGTGATGGGTAGAATTAACTAAGCAATTTATTTATAAATTATAGAAAAAAAGGGATAATTACCACAACTTCATCATCATAATTACTATATAAAAGATTGCCCTTTGGCCTCGTATAGGACTTTCTGTTTCATTTTCCTTTTGTTACTTTTTTATATATAACTTGGTTTTTTATTTTGCTGTATTTAGTTTAGTTTGTGATCTTCCTATACGAGTCGCAATAAATACTTTTTCTTTCTTTTTCTTTCTATATATTTTCTGCCCGGAATTGCTGGGATTTGTTCTGCCATATTTCCCGGATCCGTGCGTCTCTCATCCAGGTGTTTAAAAGAATTCCTTACATGAAGCTAATAAGCTGTGGTAAGCCAATCCAAACCTGAAACAATAACCATTCCGAATGTCATTATACACTTGCAGATATTAAACGCAGAATCACCACATTTATTACAGAAAAATAAAACAAACACCACAGTCCAATCAATACACGAACAGCGACCATAAAACAAGAATCAGGAACAGTGTACACGGTGCGTGAAGAATCCCATTATTATAAGGTGCATCATACATTCCGGACATTGTAAGTGCACGGTATGAGTTAATGCGAGCGCGGCGGTGAATAGTCCTATATCTGCCGCCCGCAGAATGTACGGATAAGCTACCTGAAGTGTGCGTAGGAAGGTTGTAGAAGTGATTTTTTAGTATTTCCTAGGATTACTGCCTAAACCTTATCAATTTAACTCACCGTCCGATCAGGACCAGGCCCGTGCCGGACGGCGCGTACGTGTTCCACGCGCGCCTCAAAGAGATGTCAGCATCAAGGGAAGGGGCCCGTCAGGGCCGAAGCCTGCCGGGTCAGCGGGATTGTCCGAATGGGTTACCGCTGGCCCGGAACATAAAGGGCTAAGGAAGGAACACGGGTGGGTTTTAGTCAGTAAGAGTCTGACACTCCCTTCCGCTACACCCAGAGCGGGAGGGGTCATTTGATGTTTTCCCATACTGAAAAAAAAAATTAAAAAAAAAAAAACCTTATCAATTCAGCCGATCACAGTCCGCTGTTGGACATAAAGGCTCCTGCAAACAGGCGCGATGCGCGACGCGAATCGCGCGCGACCCAAAGGCACCGCTCGTTGCGCGACTTGCGGTGCGTTTGTGTCGCGTGCGATTTTATCGCGTGTCGCGCCTGTTTGAAGGAGCCTTAAACCTCTCTCAAGTTGCACTTAGCACAGTACGTGGTTCTTTGGTTTCAGCATCCAGTCTATCCTCAATGCCTTTCGGCGATCATCGGTCCATCGAACTGATGGGCGTCCCACACTGTTGCTGATTTGTAGTCTCCACTCAAGGACTCGTCTAATCCAACGATCATCGGTTCTTCAATATTCGTGGCCTGCTCACTGATATTAACTTTAGCTTGCTAACACCATCGGTTCTTTATCGAAACACTAGAGGCTCTGTTTGGAGGACCGAATTCGGCTTAAATTGATATTAAGACAATTAATTATATTATCTTTAAGTTCTCCCGAGCACAATAACCAGTCACTATCAAATCTAAGTAAGGCCTGACATTAGATAATTTTGGTCAGCTCTACCCCTTTTTAGGTCTACATTCATTTGGCAGCGCATATCTTCTGCGCAAGAGTGCATTGTTTATCTACCGCCGCGTGGGGTCGGCCAATAAGGTAGCGGGTTCGATCCCAGCTGCGCACTGTTTATTACGGTGCGGGTATGTAGCTAATAGATAGAGATGTTCCTTGCGTTAGTGCTCGTTGTATTAAAATGTTTATGTTAGAACGTTTTCGAGCTTCTGGGAAACTGAAGAGGGTAAGCACCTAGGTTGGCGGTTTTGGGTCTAAGTTTTGATCTCAATAATGTTTTGTAGATGATTTGTTTGCAGACTAGATATATTCCAATGTCTGTAGGTATATGTATATCGTATCAGACTGGCAATTAAGAGGTTATGAATGAATTGAAACCCCACACGTTGTACCTGATTGGTTTTCAAATGGTATTTTGCATGTGACGTCGCCGGCTTAGTAACGCGCAGGCGGAAAGCTACGTGAAGGTCGTTAAAAAAGGAATGAAATCTTGTAAAATCATCTGCCTATAATCTTCCCACTGCTGGGAAACAGACCTCTTCTCTGTAAGAGGTAGAGTGGGCCTTCGTGGTGGATGACGGCGACGATGAAAAATTCGAAGAAATATCACATCTACCAAGATGTCATATTTTTTCGAATTTTTAACTACCACTGCTCATGCTCTTATGTTAGATTGGTCAGGATGATGGAGTGCTTTTCAAGGTACACTTATACATTTCAGGATACAGTTTTCTTCACCGGAAATCTTAACTGTTCACGAAGTCGGAATTCACAGTGTTCACACACCATTATGTGATTTTCAAATAAACCTGTTCAACTTAATTCTAAAAAATATTTAGGGTTAATAAAGTATTAGCTTAACAGATTCGAGTTTGATTATAAATTAAATATGGAACATCAAGCAAGTTTATATGTAAGCCCCTTGCGTGAAGTAAAAATCTTCGAAACAAGTGAAGAATGTACGGTCTTATTCCTCCCAGCTTGATTTTCACGCTTAAACCTCATAATACGGTTAGCAGAGCTGCAGGCTCTTCGTGACCATAGGTTAGAAGGCGTGTAGCGGGCACACTACCTGTCTTCCTTTCGTTACGAGTTTAGCATGGCGATACTTAGCTATTGTAAATACATAGGTATGTAATGGGCACCTGTGGTTCCCGCAGGCTTTGATAGCATTTAAAAATGTACTTAATTATATCCTTTACGATAGCGTGGTTCTTAAAATGAGGATTAATCAATCAACCGACAATCACGGATACTTCTTAAAAAAACCTTTTTTCAAAATTCGACTGTGTTACCATAGTCGTCGAAATTATTGAATGAATGCATAGAGTATTTATTTAGGTGGAATTCGAATGGTCATTTGAATCATTAGATACTATCAAAAAATAGTTTTCGTATGGAGAAGAATGGGCAACAAACTCCACTATTTAAAAAAAAGTCTAAATTCATTGGAACTTTGATAGTCCATCATCAGCAGATGATGGTTTCTATTTATTGTAAAGTGATGTACCGTCCATATTTCGATAAAATATGAAAGTTAGCTTCCAGATAGAATCTAGAGGTGAGCCTATCAATCTTCAGATGTCGTATCTCAAGAATGCTCTAAATTAAATTAGAAAGGCGAACGTATCTGATTTGCGTCAGTTTGGTTATTAATACGGGTAGACTAATTGTCGGTGGCCGGTCATCCCTATTATATTGACTGGCAAGGATGTGTGGATACTGGATGTGATGGCTATTAAACGAGATTTAGGTGGAGCTGAAAGTTTTTGTTTGCATAGATACGTTTCGATATTTTTTTTTTTTATTCAACATAATTGCTTCATGTTGCTCAATCTGTCATGATAGACACACAAACACTAAAGGCTCCCGCAGATAGGCGCGACGCGACTCTAATAAAATAGTTTCTACGAAAACATTATGGAATTGTTCTACCAGAATCCCGTCGCACCGTCGTCGCGTCGCACCTGTCTGTGTGAGCCTTAAACCTAATGGACACTTCTATCTGTTCTTTTTACATTTTAACCTCATTGTTAGCCAAACTAAACTCTTCTGAAAAAAACAAAACCTTTTTTAATATCCTTTAACAATTCAACGATCAGGCATTTATTATTAGGCCCTTTTATGTTCTAGTTATTTTCATAAAGCTTTTAATATTGGGTAGTAGGACTATCTAAGATCAAAAACATCTAGTCAATCTATACCTCACCTATATTAGCCCACACATTCTGTTGATAAATACCACGGCAGATTCGCTTAGAGGTAATAAATTTCACAAGATTACCGCCATAATGATTAATATACGTTTCGGTACAAAAATGAAGAGCCGCGGCCAATCGATCAACGTGGGTGTTTAATATGAGCGTATGGTCATTTATCTTTATCGATTAGTGCTATACGGTACCGGTACTGAGTACTGGCATAGAATGAGAATATATAGAAGTGAACGCTTTATAAAATACCTACTTCTTTTTGGGACGTAAGAAAGTAACGTTGAATCCAGTCAGGATTGGCTCGTCCCTTGAGGTTCACGTACACATCTGGTCAGTGGTCAGCTATATTTTCAGATCCGTCTGACCACATCAAAACCGTAGTGTGTTACAATCTTGAGAACTACTCGGACACGACAGATGTGGTGACTGCTACTCTCTGAAGCTAATTTCGTGTATGTGAACTAACTACTCGAAATGTGTCAATCTCAATCACAAGTCCCGAATATGACGTTTCCATGGCAGCCTTTGAAATTATGTGTTTCAAAGGTGTTAAAACCAAACAGAAACGCGACCATCTTTTGGCACGGTGGGGCGAATCTAACGATTTAAATCTTTGGGGTCAATTGTTTTATGCACATCTTGTCGAATTAAATCGTTAAAGTCGATATAGGTGCACCTATATTGACTTTAACGATTGAATTGAAGTTTGAGATGTGTTATGCATAAAAGATCTACTTACTTACTAGGTATTTACTTAAGACGTACTTTCACCACTGGTATGTCATCTGCAGGGTTGCCTTGGGCATCTGCAGGGTTTTTCTTATTCTATGATACCGATAATGACTGCAGGGTAATTCTCAACTAGACGGCGCGGAGGTAAAATTATAGGGAGGTGTGTGTGTCTTTGTTGTAATGGAAATAGAGGGAATGAGATATGTATTTAATGTACGATGGTGGGTAATCAAATGGATAAGGGACGGAGTTAATTTAGTGTTGTACTGGGCTAAGGATTGATGTATTAGGGGCGAGTATTTATGAGTCACTAAATGATAATAGGATTGTTAATGTTCATTGCCTTCTAATTTTAATTTTATGCATGAATGATTGAGAAAGAATTTTGGATTTCGGGCCACTCGCCTTAAGTATGGTGTAATATACACCTATGCCTAATCTTATGGAAATAACACACGTGTTATGTTTGAGAAAATCTTAGGAAACTCTCATTGGGCAGGACCAAGTGATTAATGCCGAAATTAAAAAAAAAGTGATAAAAGCCTTAGGTGAGACGTTGTACTAGTGCGTGTGATAGGGATATTTGTTTTGGTTTTTTTGGGAAGTTTTTAATGTCTGAGAGCTAAAATTTTTATATTTTTGTGACTTCTTATAAAAAAAGTTTGAGATTACATCGTTTTAATGTGAAATGCATTAATAACAAAGTCCAGTATATTTCACGTTTAATCTTATGTAGAACAGGATTTTAAAGTACATAATTATATTACGCAACGACCATAATAATATCCATAAGCTCAACAATCTTTGTAGCTTTTACAGTTTTGATTGATAATATGACAGATGTTTAAATCACCTGCACTGAGGTGAAGGGTCTCAGGTTCGACCTCAATTTGATAAATCTCACTACGTCTCGACTTACCACTAATTATTAAAAAGTCAAGTAATCTTTAATTATTGCAACACTGAATAATGATCGACATTAAAATGTTGCCACATTTTGCACTTTATAATATTGAAAACTTTATGTCTGTTTGTACAGACATCATAATTAAATGATTTTATAGTTAAATTAAAGATTAAATAAAAAACGTTGATCAGTTGTAGACATATCATTGTGATCTTGTTTTTTCTTTTAAGATCTGGGTAAAGTTTGGCAACCAATCAAAGAGTGTGGTTTATTTTATAAAAAATGAAAAGCAGAAATTCAGCTTTTTTAACTTTCAATAACTATAATTTGAATCGACTACTTATGTACGAGGTGTATTTTTAAAGGCAATGAATCTCTCTACCCTTTTCGGGGTAAGCTACTAGTCCAACCGGCTGCAACTGAATACCGGTATCTTAAATGGGGCGTCTGCCTCTCTGACCTACACAACCCAGTTACTCGGTAATACGATACCCCTTGGTAAGACTGGTTGTCAGGCTTTCGGCATTCTAACTACTCGTAACGACTGTTAAACATCAACGAATGACAACCGGGACCAAAGGCTTAACTTGCTTTCCGAGTCACGGAAGGATTTCAGTATGCCATCCACGGACCAACCCCGGCAAGCGTAGCTTAACCTGATAGATCGACCCATACAGCTGTTATAACTTAACCACGAGCCACATTCATCGGCTTAAAACACTAATAGCTTTGGAAGATTTTTGTAATTTATTTCTGCCAGTCTCTTATTGGAGTATGTTTATGTTTGTTTCACTAAACCTACATCAACTAGTTTCAATTGACTTCATTTTAAACACCCTAACCACTAGCTTAATAACACCTTATTATATAAACAGCCCGCCTTACAAACTCACCATCAAAACATTCCATCAACTTTGACAGTTGCGACACTGTTGCATTCAAAACCGAACTGAAAAGGATTACTCGGCTTTAAATTTAAATTCTAAATAATAACTAAGTCTGCTAGACGTACGCACGCAACTTGCGCACGCGCGGGCGGCAGCGTGCCCAATCCGCTCTAATTTCACAAGATTATCACCACAGAGTGTATGAGCAGTAGGTCAACTCGAATATTGATACCACACCTGCGTTTGTTGTGTTACTGGTGTTTGTAGTTAGACTGTGTCTGATAAGTGTATCATTAGGCTGTGGTATTCAATTGTTGGTCTAATTTGGACTGGTGTTGCATGATTTGGAACAGTAAGTCATAGGGTAGTTTGTGTATACTAAATAGAGCTAGCAATGAATATCTTATCCGTGCCAAAAACAAATTCAACATACATAATTACGACTTCATTAACTGGTAGTGTAACAGTTGAATCCTAATTATTTACGTCTTTAATAACGGAATAATAATTTAATTGCAAGTATAGCAATTATTTGTGTATCAATGTTATGGAAGTCTAATTTCATTGATACATACATACTGATATTGTCTAAAACAGCTGATGGGTCCATGAACCGCTACCGCTGCTACCGTTGTACTTTGTCAGGGGCAGATATATTATTTCTATATAATTATTATAAACTGATTTCTACTTAGATTATCTTTCCTTGGATCCATATCTCGCTCATAACATCCCCTAATGCCAATTTTATCACGAACACTCCGTGAAGCATAATAAAAAATAAAAAATTATGAACATAGGCTAATTTCTATTCAGCATTCCTACTATCCATATATCCCCTAACACCTTCCTTATCACAAACTCTGCGTGAAACAAAATTTCTGCGTTATCACCGTCAACATGGCCGGTTGGCTGTAGACGTCGCTCGTCGCGCACTATATCACAGCGGATATTTACCGCCGGCCACCGCCCGCCGGTGACAGCCTTATCTGTTATCAGTATATGGATAGATACCTTATTGGATGGTTGCCGTATCTATAGTGTGGGTTCTGGCCTTGAGTTTTGGAATGGTCGGATTTTGTGGAGGTTTTTGCGAGTTGGTAGTAAGTTAGAACAAAAGACATCAACGCATCGTTGATGTCTTTTGTTCTAACTTAACACCAACAACCAACTATTACCCCGCTGTTAGTTTTTCGCAACAAGTTCTCGTTTGACGTGCTGTTTTTTGCCTCTAATCGATTGACGATGGTCTTGTGGACTATATCTACTTTTCTTTTTACATTTCACAGAACGTTAAATTTTATAACAGCGAATGAAAAAAAAATTGTTATAAACTTAATGGCTCTTATTGTCAGCATGTGATTTATGATAATACAGTATTGTACTAACTCTTAGTTTTTCACAATTTTGTATGTAATAGTCAGTTTCAACCTGCTAAGTTTTCCTATAACTAAATCCGTAAATGTTTTAACTTTTAGTAGATATAAAAGGAGTTTAAACGTCCTCACGTTTGAAAGTTAGATAGAATTCCGCACTGGCTAATTGGCGCTGACAACCATCGCGAGAATGTATGATTTAGATTCGCTCTTGCAGACTCTGTTGCACATACCTGTAGGCTAAATTACTGTTGCTGTTTTAATTAAAAAAAAAAACTTTAATTATGTCGTGTTATAAATGTAACAGTTTTATTACGTGTGGTAAATGAAATGAAAGAATTAATTGGAATGATGTCTATGCTGGGCCGTAAGAACGAAATGATTTTAAAATCCTGATGCAATGATACTTCATCGATGTTGATAGCAAAAATTTGAGATGCTCTAAAGCTAAATATAATTTTAACGTACCAGGCAAAATAACCTTTGCTAGAAGAACCGGGGCAGCGGTCTTCGCTGCTAGAGGACTGCTATTGAGTAGGTCGTTTTTCTATCAGCTTGATACTACCTCTAAAAAAATTAAAAAACAATCTTTTTTCAATATGTTCAACAAAAAGTCCTTCCAACAACCAACTACGATGGATTTAAAAGTTTTATCTGCTTCATTTTGAAAGATTACTTTTAAAATCAAAATCAAAGATAAATCCTATCAGTATAAACTAAATCGGCTGAACTATGACTGTGGCACTGTTACGCCAGTGAAAGGGAGGGTGGGCATCTATTTTACTAGACCAATACCACCACATCTTTTGTGTGTGTGCATAATGGTTGCGACAAGGGTTAGTGGCCTGGGAGTGGCCAAGGCAGCAGGGTACTTGGGTACTTGCTAGTGTCGGCTTCAGACTTAGCTCTAGATAACAGCATGCGGAAGCTGCGACGTGTTACTACCTGATAAGGACGTGTAGGATCATTATTATGTGATATATAGTAGGGGTTTTCTGTGATATTTAGCACTAAGACTCACTGTTTTTATTGAGATTTTTTTAATAATATTCAGTTTTACTTTTCAACAGCCACAAAATAATAATCTTGACGACAAGGCAATTAATGTCAATATTTTAGTCTCTGGTTATACTGGCTTGCTTGGAATCGTTTGATAAAATGAGTTTTACTTACCCGGCCAACTAAAATTAAAATTCATTAACACATGTATGCTTTACCCATAATGAAATAATTATAGAGGAAGTGTTTGGGCTGAACCGTGAAGATGACAAGTAAATAACCAAAAATAGATCAAGGCTTGAATTAAAGAGTATCTTTTTTAAAGCGCTCCCAGTAATTGGTGGGTTCACACAATAGGTATTATGTTGGAGATGATGACGAAGGCAGGAACATAATTTTAAAAGAATATATTTTATACAGGGTGGCAGCGCAAACTGTTACCATGGGTTCAGTAGGTACATGATTCTGGACTCCTAGTGTTGAAATTTTTCGTCGGTTATTTAAAAACAATTGCTGTTCCATACATTTTGACCACGGAGAGGCTTGTGGCTAAGTAATAACAGCCGCACGGGTCGATTGATCAGGTTAAGCTACGCTTGCCACATTTAGTCCGTGGATGGGTGACCATCTTTACATATCAAGACCTCTCCGTGCCTCGGAAAGCACGTTAAGCCGTTGGGCCCGCTGTCATTCGTGGATCTTTGACAGTCGTTACGGGTCGTCAGAAGCCCGAAAGTCTAACAACCAGTCTTAGTCCGAGGGGTATCGTATTACCTAGTAATTGGGTTGTGGAGGTCAGATAGGCAGTCGCTCCATGTAAAATAATGATATTCAGCTGCATCCGGTTAGACTGGAAGCCGACCCCTACATAGTTGGGAAAAGGCTAGGCAGATGATGACATTTTGACCACGTAGATATTGCATTTTTCTATTTAACAGCAATTTTTTTTTTGATAACCAACGAACGATTTCTACGCTAGGGGTCTAGAATCATGTGCTGAATTTATAATTAGTTTGCGCGTTGATGTGCCTGCCACCCTGTATATACTCGTACAGTCAGCATCAAAAGTCGATTATCACTTAAGTTTTTTTAATCTCGGTTATTGAGCAAAATATTAACCCTTCAGTTTTTTAAATCTCAGTTATTGAGCAAAATATTTGTTCAAAATCGCATTATACTTCTGCTGCAATTTCGAACAAATATTTTGCTCAATAACTGAGATTAAAAAAACTGAAGTGTTAATCGACTTTTGATGCTGACCGTACATGTTAGTGTAACTGTGCTATGCATAATTAGAAACTGGTACCAAGGAGACTGGTGCGTCAATATAAGGTACCAACCTATGTGCACTAGCAACTAATGTTATCTCAACTAGAATGCTATCAGGTGCGTGAGTCACCCAGTATGAAACTTGTTCAAAATTTAAATGTATAACAGGATTTAGGCAATTATAAGGACATTTGCGTACTTATCTATGCGTACCTACTAAATTACTGAGGTATTAACAACAACATTCTAACACACTAATCGTGTTGTTTTGTTGGTATCTATTGTGCTAAAACCAAAATATAGTCTAAATTCCTGGTCTTCTCATAAATGCCAATGCTTTCTATGAGCTATGAATGTAAATAAGTTTCTACATTGTCTTATCAAATGAAGTCATGTAGGTATATGGCATTGCTGTATTTTACCATACGAAAGAAAATGATAAAAGCTTAGGGTAAATTAGGAACAGTCACATATAAAATGTCAGAGAACAATACGACAATATATGAAAACATTGACAATACTAATGCATAGGATTGTTTTGGAATTATCAAATTAATCCTAACACCGAAATAACAAAAGTGAATTTTTAAACAAACCACGACGATGGGCCGACTATGGGTTTTGTCAATCTTTGGCCAAGTATAGTGGTCTAAACTATTGGATATATTTGATCGAATTTTTGTATGCAGACTGGGAACATCATTAGATATACACAAATTAATTTCTTGTCATCTCCAGCTTGTATACTTACTCGTAAATGTTAAACTAATGTTGTTGTACTAATGTTGTTGTTAATGTTGTTGTTGTTGTATGTTGTTGTTGTTGTGTTGTTGTTGTTGTAGTTGTTGTTGTTGTATGTTGTTGTTGTGTTGTTGTTGTTAACTGTTGTTGTTGTTTTAAATGCGTTTGTGCTGCAAGACATCATTATTATGATAAGTTTAGTTTGCAATGCTTTGTCATTCATCACAACGACCGAAAGGTCGATCAAACATCTTTCTCAGCTCTACGAAACACAGCTCTGATATTTGATCTGCCTGTCCTATGGGCTCTGATGTATTTATCTTGACCCTCTGGGCATACTGGAACGAGGAAGTATGAATAGCGCTGTAGGCTTGTTTAGATATCTGCCGGATCATTACGTAATAGCCATGATAGAGAGATGAAGTATTGAGAACATTAATCAGAATCGAGGAGCACGGAAGATGATCAAAATCTGAAGATGATGAAGATCTGTACGTGGAGTTTAAGCATAATTATCCTAAAATGTTCCCACTGCTGGGACCCGGGCCCCCTCTCGGTGAAAAGGAGTGGGCCGTAAACCACCGCAGGCCCAGTGAGGGTTGGTAGATGTCACATGTCTTCGAATTTTTATTTCTAGGACATGCCGGTTTCCTCACGATGTTTTCCTTCGCCGTTTTGTACGTCGAGAAGAGCCCATAAATACAGACAATAGGTCATTTAAAAACGGAATGCAATTAAATAATTTAAAACGCTGACAAAGGAAAAGCATGCAAGAAAATATTTTTACGCAGATATTTTCGCGGCAATTACAAAGCGGCCGTGCAGCTGCGATCTCTTTACAAAACAATGAGTCAACATCCCATTTAAGTACCACCGATGTTCCTAATAGGCGCAATGTAAATATCGACACCAATTAAAGTCCGCACAATATATGTCGAAACATCGCACAATTAACGCGTCACACAATGTCAGAAGCGCATAAATCCGGCACAACCCTGAACTCCAAGGCTGTCCCTAATTATACCTTTCGAATGAGACGTCATTTCCTTGCGCTTACGAAACATTAAATGTAAAAAGAGGCTTTTTCGCGTTTCAAAGGTGTGAATTTAAATAATTGCAATAATCGCGAAGCTGGACGGACATGCGAACTTAATGAACGGGGCTACGCGTGAAGAAGACAGCCAGACTGCCGACAAAGAGTCGCAATACCCGTATATACGACACCTTAAGTTTCGGCGACTTCGTTCACACACACCTCTGGGAACAATTATAAATGAGGTCGATTCCATATCGGTAATTCTCGCCCCGGGTATTCACATTTCCCTTATGTGTCCGTATGTAGGTACTAAGTGTTAAAAAAATATAAAACGCGTAATATTCAGCGTCTTAAATACAAGTATCATCATCATGTATTTTTATATTAATTTTTTAACATCTCACAATTTCGTTATGAGTGTGAACGTCGTTGGTTTTACAAGTTTTATGTAGGAAAAGGATATAATTTCTCATACTCTCACATTTTTACGTGTGAATGAATATTCGGTTCTTCCTTATTATTTTATTACTTCTGGAAATCCTACAATTGGGTGAGAACGGAACCACTATACATTCGTAGTTTCCAACATTGCCATTTCTTTAATGTAAATCTCAACAAAAATCATAAAGTTTTCTCGGTGATAGGTGCATTATGGCTACAAATAACAGGATTCTCTGAGTCATAAAGTCCTAATAACGTAATTGAGATTCACACACGGTTCAGATTCTCCATCTCCGAGCCCCCGTACTTTTGCCATTGTAAAATTTTATTACCCAGTATTTGCGACAATTGTATTAACGATTGATCGAACTTGACTCACTGATTAAGGCTGTGCCCTTTCCTGTACACGACCAAATAATACTTTCCATATTATTTCACTTTTATTGCCTGTAATAAGCCATTTAATTCGTAATAATACTCGATTAGTGCAAATAGAAGCAAGGCAAGGGTGTCAGTTGCCGAAATGACGTCGTAAAGATTATTGCGGATTCGTATTTTCATGGGCATTCGAAATGATGATGATTTTCATTTGTTTTGCTTCGAAACGACAGCGAAACAAAAACAAATGACTAAACCACTCATCACTGGCCACAAATTTTATGTTTAGAAGACTAAAATCGTTGCAATACTAACAACAATTTAATTAGCAGCAATGAAACAGTTATGAATATTTATACAGAGCTTAGTGAAGTGGGCTATTGACAACACTGTCAGTCCTATGTTAATAACGTGTCACTAGTGTCAGCAGTCCCAGTAATAATATTGATGAGATTGACAGTCGACGTACTAACTATAAATATTCTGAAACTACGAAGTATCACTTTCAAAGCAGGATTTGTAATAAATTAAAATAGAAAATGAGGTTATAAAATAAGAGCTCTGGTTTGGAGTACTGTCCGATAAAGAGTGATTGCTCCAGATCCATATACACTACCGCTCAAAAGTACTTGGCCACCTAGTAAAATACATTTTGTAAAAGTCTAATTGAGTGAAACTACTACATAACTATTTTAACATGTTCATTGTTTATTAGCCATTTTTAGGCATAGCGAGCATATGTCTAAAAATGGCTAATAAACATGTTAAAATAGTTATGTAGTAGTTTCACTCAATTAGACTTTTACAAAATGTATTTTACTAGGTGGCCAAATACTTTTGAGCGGTAGTGTACATACCCAGAGTTCTTAATTAAAGTTGTAATGTACAGAATAGTAGGAGAAAACTAACTTTAAGAACTTATATAGGAAATGACGATTCGTCGTTACTAAAAAGAAGACACAAATGTAAAAGAGTCCTGCTGGTTTATTCTGTAACAATATTATCGTGAACTTGGTGAAGTGAGCGGTTAATCGTGTCAATCCCTAGTATCAGGAGGTGGAGTGATGGCTCACTTCAATCTCACTTCACCTAAATTTCACGGTAAGATTTTTACGTTTTAGTTGACTGTTGATTGCGCACGAAAAGTCACATGACAGAGATATAGAATGATGTCGATAAAGACTTACATTCAATTGTTTCAATCTGGCAATGAACAATGCTAATCGGTGACCGATACCCTAATGTTGAGTAAGTAATCCTGCGGCCACCAGACTGGCGCGGGCGGCTATCCGGCCAGTGGCCATCACTCACCAGCCAGACAGGCCAACAGCTAAACTTGTCTACACACGACCCGATCGTCCAGAGTGATGAATGTCCCGACTTAGCCCACTTGACAACTCATTTTCTCGTAACAGATTCCATTACCAAACGCTCAAATAACATAGTAGCAACGATCACCTTCGCAATAGCAGACCATAATGGTAGCCTTATTCATACGACCATCATTATTTTCTGTCTCGCAACAAGGCAAAAACAATCAATAAAAATAAATCATTTAAATAACCATAAACACGTATTACAATGCGCCGACATTACATCTCCTAATGATTTCGCTAACGAATCATTGAAAGTGGTCGGATCGCGTGCGCGCGCGCATGTCCGCAGCGATCTAATCGCGGGTGTGTGTGTGTGTGTTGTGATTGTGTGTGTGCAATGCGGTCGTAATAATATGAAAGTGTTGTCCGGACCCCGCCCTAGCCTCGGGGCCGCTCTGTGTTCCATTTACATCTGCTCGAATACTTTATTAAGCCTTCTGTCGAGCGCGCACCAGATTCTGTGCCTTGTTGAATTACTGATAACGATAACAGTTACCGTAGTATCCTTGTTGCTGGTATCCGCCAAAACGTGCAAATAAATGTATTATCCTTCACAGATGTTTCTGTATCTTGATTTCAAGGTACATTAATAAATAAGAAATCCTTTTATTCCACACATTTCACTTCACATATTATGTATTTTATTATCATTTAATATTATCGTTTATTATTTGGTTAAATTAATTTTTATAATTGATAGTTTACAAGTATAATATAGGTTGAAAAATGTAAGGATTAAATTAATATTATTTTGTTGACATGCACGTGAGATTTCAAAGTATATGGCAGATAATTTGGTCTTGCACTATATACCAATTTAATTTATCCAGGTGATTGACTTCACCTTTAATCTCGAAAATAACCTCAAAGCACATTTCATTCAACGTTAAATGCTCTCCGACAACATAGTAAATAATTTAGTAGTATTCAATCCAGCTACTTAAGACATTTTTTGACTTACGATCGTCGTGATCCGAAGTCAACTCCCCTTGATGTATTGTTAAAATTTATAAGGCAATTATTAATAAGAGGTACCTATATCTATCCGGATATTAAATCGGTCGGCGAAACGGCAATAAATTGCAATAATTTCAGTAAAAGGTCCATTTATTATAATCATCAGTGGATATTTTCTAGTTACACTAGTATTTTGAGTCGGCTATCTAAACTGGAGTATCAATACTTGTCCGAGTTTCACTGAACGATAGTAATGTTTTTGTAATATCTATTATTATCGTACAATTACTGTTCGACATGTTTTCCATGGCGGTTTAAGAATAGACAAAGATAGAGGCGGTCGTTGGTAATACCAGCAGTTTCTGGGATACCCAACTACTGAATTTGCATAATAATAGAAACTAATACGGTGGTTAAATTATTTGGATCATAACAATAGCTATGAATTTAGTTCTCTGCCCACCTTACCTGATGTTTGAAAGAATAGGTAATCTGGAGATACTATATACATGCAGATTTACATCAACTTACAACCTATTGAAAATAATGGTACAACATAACATAACATCTCGCCTGTATTCCCCGATCTGCCTGACCTAGGCAGATATGCACATAATATGCATCCACATTTTGCCAATTACTTATGGTAATAATAAATCATCATCATCTGCCTAGCCTTTTCCCAACTATGTTGGGGTCGGCTTCCAGTCTAACCGAATGCAACTGAATACCAGTATTTTACATGGAGCGACTGCCTATCTGAAATCCACAACCCAGTTACTGGGTAATACGATACCCCTTGGTAAGACTGGTTATCAGATTTCTGATTACTTGCTTTTGATAATAATAATGGTACAAGAATAATATCGCCGTATCTCTACGTTGACGTCGTGGTGGGGCTTGCGCGCTTCGAACTCTAGGCCCATGCCGGAAGAGTTTGCTTTGCCGGAACGGGTCTAGGGTGAGGAGCCAAACCAAGAGAGATACAGAAACCCGCAGGGAAGTATGTGGCGAGCTGTTGGGCAGTAGCGACCCCACGGACCCTATCTCCCGGGAGAAGATTTGTTCCTCACCTCTGACTTGCCTTTATTGGCCGACTGGAGTTAATAATGACCAGGAACAGAGCTCCCACCTCATTCTTGCCTTTATTGGCCGGCTTGAGTGCAGATTTGCAAGAGCAAACATGCTCGGAGGAAGGAAGTATTCCAGTAAGATGCTGGTAGGGATCGTGACCGTACTTCCGGGATTGTTTTGATAGCCGTGGAATACCTCTCCACTCCTCATATGCAACTCAGGACATGTTGCCCCCTTGTCGCTACGACACTATGTGCTAGCGATAGTTTTCGGGGGCCCATTATTGAATGTGCATTCACCCCCTGACATTTTTATCTGTGTAATTTATATAAAACATTGGTCAGGCAGGCTATAGAATTTCCATAGTCCTGAATAACCAGTTCACTTTAGCCACCCAAACCCGTAATCCAATATCTTTGTTTCCATATCCTGAAATAGTCCTATATCAACCGAGGGTTGTCCTTGGATGCACTTGCATAGTGCAAATAGGGATAATCGTCGGTTGGTGCCCCATTTCATTAAAAACGTCTAACGGGTCTCTGCGAGTTGGCTTCGGCCCCTCCGACGCCTTCCAAAGGGCCGGGATCCCAGGGTCCCGAGATATTTCAAAGACAAAATAATAACAATCGTTTATTTCAGGCATTAGCACCCATAAGATTAAAATTACAATTGAAAACTTATACTAAAAATAAAACGTATATACTAAATACTAAATATTTCACACCATAGAAGTCAAAACAAACGCACCCCGTAAAATGTTACGGGACGTGAGTACAAAAATAGTACACAAAACAGATAAGTATGCAGGATCGTCGGATATAGTTGAAGTTTAATAAGAAACCGATGGATGTTGTCGACTGAAATTTAGTTTGATAAATGAGCTGTTTGTTTTCTATTACTAAAATTAAATTTCATTCGAGATCATCCATCAGTTTCTTACTAAACATCAACTATATATCCAACGATCCTGCATACTTATCTCTTTTGTTGACTGTACATGTAAAGGTACGCTAGCTCTACTATGTTAATTATTAAATTAAGACTAAGGATACAAATAAATTTTACTAGAAGTTTATGTAAGACTTTACCCTTAAAGGGTAGGAAAAATGGGATGCACTTACAAAAACTTTTATAAAATGCTGTCTAAAGGGACCACAATTATATTTTTACCCATAATTGGCTTTACTTGTTTGTACCTGGCCAATTGTCGTACTTAAAAAAAGTTAAAATTCAAGTCATAATCTCATCTCAGCGACAATGTCCAAAACTTGCCAACAATTTAGGTAAGTAGACGAAAGCTTTTTTATTTTTGATTGAGACAGATAGTACGCATTCTCAAAAATATGAGAATTGCTCTTCGGCATACTAATAAGCCACCTAACTACCTACAGCTTTTACACAACCGTCTATCAGGACCAAAAATATCATAAATTAATAAAAAACACTAAATTACCATATTGTATAATTTAGTCATCATCATACAGCCTCCTGTCATCCCAATTTATTTGGAGACCGCGACCAACACCTCAGGAGGCTCTCATTGCGCGGCTGGGTCAAGGGCTTGATTCAGAAAGCAGTAGGTACTCCTGGACACAATAATGACATGCAAAGTGAGGAGCTTCCTCTCTTTAGGGTCCTCACCACCGGCAGCTTTAACCCTGTTCCTTATAGATCGGTCGATAATCCTGGATGTTTGATATTTTTAAATGCTTTTTTTATGATTTTATAAAAATATTTCAAAATGTAAACGATATGTATATAAATGAAATAATATAAATCAAATAATGTAATACTGATGAATAAACAGTGAGTCAAACAACTCGAAACAAAACATACAGAGGTCGAAGATCAGTGGTTGTGCATACACAGTGACAGGTTACCTTCGAGCATAGCATCACATTTCTCTCAATGACTCATGTTGTCCTAGTACATAATAAGAGGATCATTAATTATTTTATGTTGCTAATAAAATCATCAATCACTTGCACAGTTATATAAACTGTTAGTTTTTTACATTATCATTTATTTACATAGGACTTTTTTAAGAACCTTAGCAGCCAGGTGTGGCGGAATTCCTAAACGTACAGGAACAGATCTAGGTTTTCGCTCAAGGGGAGGCAAATGTTTTTTTTCTGAGGAGGGGGAGGGACGGTTCTCAAGCCTTTTAAACCTTCTGCACCTTTTTTTTCCAAACTCGAGATTGTGCCCCTTTTCGAGAATGACTGCGACTTATCTATATCTATCTTAGTAATATACTATATACAAAGTAAAATTACAGGTTATTCAACTATGTTTATTTCTCAGTTTGGTCGAAGCCCAGGGGGGCAACTGTCAGGGCCGAAGCCTGCCGGGTCAACGGGATTGTCCGAAAGGGTTACCGCTGCCTCGGAACATAAAGGGCTAACGGCGGTTGGGTTTTAGTCAGTGAGAGTCTGACACTCCCTTCCGCTCCACCCAGCGCGGGGGGGTCATTTGATGATTTCCCATCCTCAAAAAAAAAGGGGGCAACTGCACCCCCCTTTACTCGCGTCTGGTACAATATTACAGTTCATTGTATGTTATTGTCGCAGGCATATTTTTATTCAAACAAGGAATGAGCACTGGCCACAAAGGATGGCGATTTCAAACTTAGTCTATTGTTTTTTTTCCGCGTCAGTCAGAGGTGGAGTCTACGAAAACACAATAAAGGCATTAAAAGTTTCATTTATAGGAGGTACGAGGCCCAGTTTTGAGCCTTCACTATAGTGCTTAAAATGCAGATCAGTATACCTCCGCCCCACCATGACAATGGTGACAAATGAATTTCAAGTCACTGGAAAGTCCACTTTATGAGGTAGCTATGAATAAAAACGTCACACTCCATGAAAAAAACCCATGACTCAGACAACATGAGACAACAATGACGAAGTATGGTAAACATCTTTATGATTTTTAATTTAAAACGTAACAAGTAAGTAATACTATTAATACATATTAGGAATTCCGATTAATACACACTCGAGCCTACAGACTAGACATTGTCTAATAAAGCACACATTTACAAATGGGGCCATAAATAACGACACACTTCCGAGTTATGTGTCATTATTAATACAATAAGTCGTAAATCAATCAGCTCACATTTACCCTTTTGTATTTCATGTCCAATAGAATCTGATACATCATAGAATAAAATGCGAAATTATGAGCAAGAATTATAACATCGGTATGTTTTTCTCCTGAGGTTGTGTAAAGCTATCACATAATTATTCATACGTTACTCACAGTTTGGATAAATAAAAACAATAGTCTGTTTTTACAATTTAGCAATAATAAAATAATATATTTATACCACCACCTATTTTCGCTGCAGTGCAAAAACTTGGTACTCGTGTTTTCCTGGTCTTCATTCTACGGAGGTAATTTCTAAACCTCACTCAAAAAAATTTTTCATTTGCATCATAAATACCAACAACAAAATTTCATCAGACTAAGCAATTTACTGAAAAAGTAACCACCTAACCGCATCCGCCAGTGTATCAGCGAATTGTTGTACGCAACAGATCCGACTCAGTTATTCTGCGCAGGATCACGTCTGTGTTGAGTTGAGACACTAAAGGTTTGTGCGTACGCTTGCGAAACCTATCGTAAGTAAATAGAGCAGATAAAGGTGGACGCAATTTCTACGAAGCCTAACTCGCAATTTGTCGGCAAAATTCGTTAATTACGCAACTTTGAAGCATTCAATGGGCATTCGTGCTTGAAAAATGTTCAGTCCGGTTCGCCGTTTGTCAAGTTGTCATCGTAATTTTGTTACGTTATGAATTCTTTGTAGCCATTAATTAAGATGGTTTAGTTTTTACAATCAATGAGAATTTTGTTTTTTTTTTCCGTTGGACACAAGGTTTTGTCACTTTTTGTGTAGGAAATTAAATGATTTTGCGTAGGAAGTTAAGTGTCTCGATCATTAGATGACACGCTGTTTTGTGCTCTAATTTACTTCTGAATTTTTCGGTTTTGTGAGTATTTCGTTACAAGATCTATCACGAAATAATTACAGTAATAATAATAATAAAATAATTAATAATTTTTCAAAGAATTTTGAGTAACATCATCAGAAAGTATAAACTGTCAGACTTTGCAGTAAATTTTATTGACGATATTTTGATATTCTCGAGAACTTTTGAGGAACATATAGAACATTTATCCAGATTGTTGGAGGCAATTCTTAAAGAGGGTTTTCGGCTTAAATTTTCCAAATGCATTTTTGCAAAAAATCATGCCAAATATCTAGGCCATATCATAGAAAATAATTCAATCAGACCTTTGAAAGATTATTTGACTGCAATAAGGAATTTTCCGGTACCAGAAACGAGGAAAAATGTGCGTCAATTTTTAGGGAGACAGTCTGCACCACCAGCCATCGTACAGACGCCAGTACATCAAGCTACCCGAAACTGTCAAATTTTCCCAATCAACCTTGAACCTTATGCTGTAGCAATAAAGTTGAAAATCTATTAGAGAAATTTGACAGATTGTAGTAGATTGATGTGCTGGCGTCTGTACATTAACAAACTCAAAATTACAAACAAAATGAGTGATTAAAGGGCGAAATTAAGCTCTTAAAAAGAACTCATCATTATCACATCACGATAACAGTTACAAAAACCTCCCTCCACTAAATGCGGAACTAATTAGACCTAGGAGCGACAACGTAATTTCATGAAAAAATCTTAAAAAAACAGAGAACTAAATTCCAGTGCTTAAACCAGCCAGAAAACTAAAAAAGAAAAACAAATAGGTACCGTAATCGAATTTAATTATGAAGCAAAGCACTGAATCGTGTCCACAACGATTTTGTAAAAGAGATGTCTCACTACTCTAAGACAAAGCCATGGTCGTTGCGTAGGCGCAGCAATCACTTCGAATACTTGCAGTAATTGGACGATAACCTTGGCTAAGTGATATTGATAACTTATAACTTTTAGTTCCTAATTTCAACGGCCTATTTTATAAGAGATAATCTTGACAAGCATTGTAAATGAGAATGTCATAGTTAATGCGTATTTGGTGTTTTTTGTTTTGGTTTCATAGTTTGTAAGGTTAGTAGAATTGCGATTTGTATAAGTAGGAACATGTACGAAATCAATTTGATTAATTATAAGCATATTAGTTGGACTTCCTTATTTTGAAAATTCTGAACAATGAACGGGATCCACTCTAGAATATATCTAGAGTGGAGTAGGAGGAGTATAATCACGGATATCGAGGGATATGTCATGGAGGCGTGACACATGTCGCCTCCATCCGATCAAACTGACCAAAAATTTAATTGCGTACACACAATCAGTAGCAATGGATTTTGTCAGTTCAACAAAATTCATTACGTTATTTACGTTGTTGAGTAGACACATTTTTCGAACTTATGAAGCAATGGATTAGCAATATCTTTAAAAATGATTCAGATTGAGATTGATAGTGTGTTACGCAGTGCAGAGTTGCATGTGTGCATTCAGTGACTGTATCTATACTTTCTAGTGCCTGCCCCTTTTGAGCATGTGTACAATAAGATAGCACAAAAATATTACGCCTACTTTCTTGCGTGTGTGCCAAAAAAGCATCATGTGGGCCGTATCTATTTCTTTTGTTTTTGTGTGAGTTTCAGGAGTGGGAAAAAGGTGGTGACATCAGTATAGTCTAGAATTAACTTATCAATCTTCTTTCAATATGCAACATGCAAGAACTTTTCAAGCTGGAGAAAACAAAGGAGCGGTGGTCCGCATAAGCCCTCGATCGTAAGAGATGGAACTCTTGGAGAGAGGCCTTTTCTCAGTAGTGAGATGATACAGGCTAAAAGTAACAATCAGTAATCTTATACAACTGATATAGGAGATAAAGTTATAGCACAATGGTAGCACCAACAAGTTAGATTATACTTGGGTGTGTTTTTGCCTCAAGCTATAAGTAATTATCTACTGAGACCGCACCTAGAATTTCAAGATCATCTAGACCAGGGATGCACAGACTTATTGAGAGCATGAGCCACTTGGGCTAGTGATGAACTAATGGCGGGCCACCAGCACAAATTAAAAACATAAAAATAGCCAAAAATGTAATTAAAAAAATAATAATATACTAGTTTGAAGCGTGGCACTGCATTGTGCTTATAATCTTTTTAACATTTGGCTCAAATTTACTTGTAGCTACACGTGAAATTGCTTCCAAACTTCCATTTGCAAGGCGGTTTCGATTTTTTGTTTTATTATTATTCAATACCGAAAAAGTTTGTTCAAATATATAAGTATGTATAACCAAATAAGCTGGCGCATTTCAGGGCATTTGCGCGATATTTTTCCTTCAAATGTATATGGATATACATATTATATAGAATATTTTTGCTGGCGGGCCACTGGCATATTGCCGGGGGGCCGCATGCGGCCCGCGGGCCGCGGTCTGTGCATCCCTGATCTAGACTGAAAGTCCCCAGATGGATGGAAGACTTTAAAAGTGCCGGGTCGCGGCTCTTCTTGTCCTTCAACCAAGGTCAAAAGTATTAAAGTTGATCCGACAAAACAAGTGACAATTTTTCGGACGGGCAAAAACATATCAGGATTAACGACAACTATCAAATCGTGTTGTCATTTATTCTATGTTTTGGGTTCCAAACTAATCTTATGCCCGTAAGGGATACGGAATAGGAAACGCCCATAACTTCGGGTAAAACTACGGGACTCGTACCTCCTAACTAAAAGCGGATAGCGGAAAACAGGATTTGTGGCAGAACTTGGAGAACCAATGTTTATAGTATCGTATAGTCCGATATACTTCAATGGTTTGGAGGCTAAAATGCTTAAAATGTTGCATATAAACTTAAACATCTTATGTAAAACCACTCTGGCACTTATCCGTTTATTTTGTACCTAATACTGATGTGTCTATGTATCTCAAATACAATAATAATTTGCTGCTCCAAATCGTCGTTACTTGGTCATTAGCGATGTATCATCAGCAGTTAGGCAACTCCACGCCTATTGTTCAGAAGTTGCGCCGGCGCACGTGCCTCTACACTCACCGCTACCGTAAGTGGAAGTAGAAAACGAGTGTTATTGCAAAGGTTATAGGGAAATATAAATGTATTAATGTCCAGGTGAGATATAATTCATAGGAATATAAACGTGAACTACCGGTATATATGTATTAAATGGTTTTATGGGAGTAATAAACTAGTTACTGTTTTTCTTTTATTGTTTTGTGTTTATATAATATATAAGCTAACAGACTTAAAATAATACGTGCACATAATTATGTGAACATGTTTATGCATGCATGTGTAGGTACCGGCGCTGGGGCTCTGTCTTGCATAGTCCTTTAGCATTATGCTAAGGCTTAGCATAATGCTTAGCAGCTAAGCGATGGCCGTTTTGCGTAGAGGTGGCGCATGTTTTCCCCCAACTCGTTTTTTTTTGTGTTATTGTTCTTTTTATGCGTCATGTTTACCGCAAATAAACGTATTTTCTTTCTTTTTCTTCTTTGTATATAAAAAAGAAGGAAAAGAATCATAGGGCTTCAAAAATAGATATATTGAATATGCAGTTATTAAGCCCTAATTTTTTTAACCTACCTGTATTAAAAAAATCTAAATATCCTTGCACTCACTTATCACTCTAAGAGTGTAGACTATAGGAGTCACTGTTGTGCAATTTCGGAAGGCCTAGATTGATTAACTTAATAAAAAAAATCGGGCAAGAGCGAGTTGCACTCACGCACCGAGGGTTCCGTACCATCATATTTTTTTAAACTTTCGCGAGGCTTATATTCGTTAGAGAATTTTAACACTGCGCACTGCGGTGTACAATATTGCAGTTTTAGGTCAGCGCCATCTTTTGATCTATAGTGGAACTAGTGTAACTTTTGTTGACGATTTCTGAAAAAGTGTGCTATTTAGAGACTGTATCGTTTTATTTTTCGTGTAATCTTTACATAAATTTCTATCACAAAGAATTATTTCAGATTATTGTCTTTGCAAACTTCGGAGATAATGGGAACGGTATTTTTTTTAGATTTTTCATCAAAAGTGGAAAACAATTATTGAGAATGTGCAAATTACGCTCTTTCATATGATACCCCAAATGCCATAGTAGCCCAACTTCGAATTTTTCAGACCCCCTTTCAGTCCCTGTTGCCAAAAATATATATGTATATATTTTATTTCTTTCTTATTTGAAAAATAGCTGAACAAACGTCATCCAAAACTGTTCCAAATTTCAAGTTGATAGCATTAGTAGTTCTTGAGATAGACAGCTGTGACAGACAGACAGATAGACAGACTGAGTCTAAGGGTTCCGTCTTACCATTTTGGTACGGAACCCTAATTAAGACAAAACAAATTGAGAGTGTCACGAAGCCGAGTTACTACAAGTGTTCCGCTCGTTTTTAGCCGACATTTTTATTAATCCGTAAAAAGACAACGGAACCGGATATTGTATTATTTTATCTTTAATCCTTATCCGTCATTCATTCGTGTAGTTGTAACATAATGCTATTTCCCACACATTTATTCACCAGCTCTAAAAAAAATTGTGTTATTCGCCTTTTGAGGTTATCCTTTCCAATGGCAATTTATTTAATACATCAGCAATAAGAATAACAGTCCCATTTTAACCCATTACCTGCCGCGAGTTCATTAAGATTGTATCAAGTGTTTCTTAAATTGATTTTGAGTACAGCGTTTTAAGGGTTAATCGTATGTGAATTGATCACGAACAACTTAACTTGGAGAAATTATGTGGCAATGACCATTAAATGAAATGGCTGGGGGTCCATGGGGTTTATCGAAAACGTCAAGAGACGTACCTTACATACCATCGAGGTAACTTATATCTGCTCAATTCGAAAACAAAATCCCGTGCACACGATGACCACATCAGATCTGTTCGCAAGTAACCGTTCCTATAGCGGCCGAGCGCTGCAAGCAAAAATAGCCCTT
Source organism: Luperina testacea (assembly GCA_927399505.1). Taxonomy (NCBI): domain Eukaryota; kingdom Metazoa; phylum Arthropoda; class Insecta; order Lepidoptera; family Noctuidae; genus Luperina; species Luperina testacea. The sequence goes on from OV656774.1 coordinate 7,748,159, forward strand.
ACGGAGCGGTGTATAGATGTAATTAAGTTTCGAAACTTATATCTGCCCAATTTGAAAACAAAATCTATCAAAGAAATTTGACAGATTGTAGCTTGATGTGCTGGCGTCTGTACCATTTAGTTTTAGAATGAACTTGTATCCACTACTACCCTTGGGACTTACAGTCCGGCCGTCGAAAGAATGCGTTCTTGACTCCCGTCAGTTTCATATAAACGAATACGTGTTTTGCAAATTTGATCTTTATTAGTAACTAGAATTGTCGTATTGACAGGTGTCAGAAATGCATTATTCGACGACCGGATTGTAGCTGGGAAGCGAATAACATGGTATCTCATCGGCTGTAGTTTTACATTTCCTTGTGGCGAAATGTGGGTGGTCTGTAATTACACCTCTGCTCTACCCCATCGTGGGCCACAGGTGCATGATGGGATATAATTTACCTAATACCTTAGGCATAATTTACACAAATTATATTAACAACTTATACAAACATCGTTCACAAAAAAAAACAACATTAATTAACAGCCCTGTTTATCTTAAAAGTTGTAACAATATTCGTAAATTAAGTTTATCATTACCCTACAATTTATTAAGTAATCCTACTTACTATAAAAGCCGTAAGCCAACTGCAAAAAGGTATTGAGTAAGAAATAAACGGAACAGAGTTCAACAAGCTAAGATAGATTTTGCCTTCCACTAAGAAAGACTTTTAACCGTTTTTATGATTTGGCTTCCTCTGCAAAAGAGCCAAGAATAAGAATAATTTATTAGTAAAACATAGGTTAAAGCATGTTTACATACAAAGATCTTAAAAATTGGTAGTGCTCTATGCTTTGCCAATATTGACATACAAATGTGTGTTATAATATAACACCTTGACGCCTGAAATAAATGGATAAATAAATAAATAAATGATTAATCTGATTAAAAACAATTAAATGCGTGGGTACTATTAAATTACAAAGATAAATTAATTATGATATAATATATATTATAAGTATTTCAGTATCTAATTGTATTCATATATTTATTTGCATTCCCATAATGTTGTAAAGGTGTTACAATGTTATTAACCCATGCGTGCAAATTAAATTTTATTACACTTCATAGTCAATTTCATTTCATGTCAGAATTTAATGTCAATTCAATTCAAAAGTCAAGGAAGCACCAGTAGGGAAGTTTTGATTGCAAGTCCAACGGAATACATGGATGCCGTTTCGTTTATTCAAGCAAAACAACTTATCATCGAGAAGAAGAGAAGAAGAAAGAAGAGAAAAAGAGAAGAAGCGAGAAGTTGGAGTCGCGTCACAACACGAACTTCAAGTCGTTCGTGGTTCGTGTTCCGACACATCATCTCGAAAAGTCTCTCAAGGAAGAGTTCTGGCCGAAAGGTGTTGTGTACCGCCGGTTTCATGGCCTGCTACATGACACCAGTCAGCGAAACACGATGCAGACACGTCGTGTGCGTTAGTTTTTAGTTGTTCGTTTTTAGTGTAATTTTAATGTTGTATGTATTTATAGTGTTTTTAAGTTATATTAATATTGTATTGTATGTGTTTTATATGGGCCTTGACGCCTGAAATAAATGGATAAATAACATCACGCCCTGTCCAGGAAGGGTTAGGCAGAGGTGTCTATAGTAAACCCACATTTCGCCACTGATGTTTAAGTTCCATGTAATAGGAGGCGAGCCTATTGCCGTCAAATGGGCACAAATCCAGAGCCTGGGCAACTACTAAGAAATTCAAAATGGGCAAAACCTAAAAACACTTTGTCTCTCATGCTAAGCAGTAGCGATTGCGACTAGACCAACGTCTTTGGTTTTAGGTTTTTACTCATTCAATTAATAGGTGAAGGAAAAAGCTTTCTTTTGGATGTTTGTTTTAATATGATCAGTTTGTCATATAGCCTTATTTCCTTTTTCTCTCTCTGTTTTTAATTGGTCTTGTAATTGCTTTCTCTTTTCTAAAACGTGTTTAGGATAGTCTTCTTTCATATAGTAACTTGTGTCTTGTAGTGCTCTTTTTTGCTTTAATATTTTGATCTTTATGCCCAGGTTCAAGAAGGATACCACTACTGGGCGTGGTCTATCGCTTTTTTTCCCTAATTTTTTAATTTCTTGTAAGTCGCTATAGGAGAGTTTGAGTGAGAAGTTTTGTTATATCCATTTGAGCACCATACGAGTATTTTTCTAGTGTATCATGAAGCGGAAACAATTGAATGAGTAATAATATTATTAATAATATTAATATAATAATAATATAAATTAATAGTATTGTAATATAATTATTAATATAAGATAATATTATTATTATTACTCATTCAATTGTTTCCGTTGGACCCTTTGCTGTGTATAATAAGCACTTCTGTGAAGTTCAACGGAACCCGCTACGCTTTACAGTGGAATCTTGGCTTTATAAATTGAACAGCTGAACTCATTAAATAAAGACCTACACAATGTGTTGGCCCAAGGCGATTCACCAGGGCGGGCGGAACCGGGAGCTGCAATTAGTCCTAACAATGTTGCCTTTATACACATTATCTTTGATTTTTCGATAACATCTGTTGAGTTATTGTATTGTATGAGTTGTATCCGTGAATGTTCTTCCATTTTCTTTGAAGGTCAGTTGGTGAATCATTTTAGTGCGTTAATGAAGTAGTTTGTAAAGTATAAAGCATAGTAGTAAAGTAAAACAGGTTCAGTAGCGACGTAGGTATCAAAAATGGCAGTAATCCAAAGGTCAAATAAACGATTAAGCGTCACACGGAAGGCGGAGCGGGTGATATTGCGAACACGCCTCTTTTCTGACGCAAATTTTGTTCTTTTAGGTATAGTCGACTTCATAAAATTGCTTTAAGCACCACTTTTGCCAACAATTCCTAGAAAAAATTAACTTTGACTTTAAATTAGGTAGACTGGTAAAAAATGCCTTTGGCATTAAGTCCGCCTCTGTACAGTTATGTGCTTGAAGTATTAAATCCATATCCATACTTAATATTATAAATACGAAAGTGTGTCTGTCTCTCTGTTACCTCGTCATGCTTAAACAGAAGAAATTTGGAATAGGGATAGTTTGAGTCTCGGAAAAGGACATAGGATAGTTTTTATTCTGATATTCCCACGGGATCGAGGGGCGCAGTTGGTAAATAAATAATAAAAAAATAACTTTACGAAGGTTAAAAATATCTAACTGTCTATAAGAGACGTCATTGTTGTATGACGTATAAGTGACATTGAACCTTAATGTAGTAAAGAAAGTACTTCTAATTGTTTTCTACTGCAGAGTGCCGCATAGAGCAGTGGTGGCCCAGTGGTAACGACCGCGACTTACGACTTGTAGATCGTAGGTTTGAACCCAGTCAGGAGCTTTACTTTGTGTAAATGATTTCATCACTACTGCTCGGTGAAGGAATACATCGTGAGGACACCGGCATGTCCTAGAACAAAAAATTCGAAGACATGTGATATCTACCAACCCGCGCTGGACTCGCGTGGTGGATTATGGCCCACTCTCCCTCACTGAGCGGAGGCATGTGTCCCAGCAGTGGGAACATTCTGGGCTGATTATGCTTTCCACTGCACCTTTCCTACCCACGTCGAACACAATTGAAAATTCAGTTACATAGTAGTAACAGCATCTCCAATAAATAACATAAGGAGGTAACGCTCCAGAATTTATCTACAAAGATGAATAGGGCCATTTAACGTTCGTTAGCGCCCTACTTCCCTGATTAGCTACGGATTTACGGAACTTACAGATCCAGATTTCCCTGAACTCCTTAGAGCCTTTTCAACAAAGCAACTAGTGTATGTACCTGTCAGCCCATCTTTTACGGCGTATTAAGTTGAAAGTGGGATTGTTAGGTGCGCCCACGCATGTCTGTGGGACACTATCCGCGGAGTAAATCAGGCTTGTGCAGACTTGCACCACATCTTGTAGACTTCATCGATAACATGGACACGACATGACGATTTAGAGTGGATTTATAACAAACTGTTGTGTTTTGTTTAATCTTGGAGTGATCAGATTTTTTGGCTGTTAACCTGTGCTGGATGTTCAACGGAGTTTTGAAGATAGGATGAACGTTTAACTTACAGATAAAAAGAGGAATTTGGCGTCAGTCTTGTTGAGCCTGTAAGGTACAATGAAGACGTCTCTGGGTGAGACAAGAACCAGGTCAGAGGGTCATTTTGATTTATTTAACGTGAGAATCTGGATTTCTGGAGGACGTAGGACTCCATGTTATATCATCGACGAATCCCTCGGAATCGAACAAAGTAACTTATCTCCTCTTGATATTGAAAGAGTTACTCTACCATGTCCTAGAGTGTAGCCGGGGGCAACAAAAGCGCATTGCTAAAACGTAATATAATCATAATAATTAATAAAAACTTGCTAAAAAGTATCACTGAACGACTTTTCAATGTTACTCTCAGTTGGTAACTGGTGCAAACAATTATATTAAGAAATGAACGTCCTTTCGTCAACTGTCAATGCTAAGGATTGTGTAACCGCCATCAAGTCTGGCCATTTTGATCCGACGATACTTATGTAAAGTTCATTTAATTACTGCACTTATTCTGAAGTTGAAAGTCATTATAAAGATCAGATCTTTATGGTGGATCCGGTTGAAAACAAAGTGCATGAGATAAATATGATGAGATTTGCGATTGACTTTGCAACGTTTCGAAGATGAAATAGAAAATGGGAGTTTTTCTACAGCCTCAATAGCATAAAACTCATAATAGAATACACTATATACACATATACTTGTTATTATACAGGTATAACCTTTGTAATCCAGTAGGTATTAAGTGACTGTAAGGCTAAAAGATTCCTGCCAGGTCAGCGGGATTGTCCGAAAGGGTTACCGCTGGCCCGGAACATAAAGGACTAAGGAAGGAACATGGGTGGGTTTTAGTCAGTAAGAGTCTGACACTCCCTTACGCTCCACCCAGAGCGGGAGGGGTCATGATGATTTCCCATCCTGAAGAAAAAAAAATCCAGTAGGTATTAATTTCAATATTGAACCAGACCTTATCAAGTGATCAGAAGACCAATTCTCGTAATTATAAACGTTCAAAATCTAGTCGCAATTTCATCTCAGCGACAATCAATGTCAATAACTTGTCAACAATGTTGGGAAACTAGAGGTATTTTTGACAGAGTGAGACAGATCAGACATTGAACATTCTTAAAATTAAGAGACTTGCCTCTCAGTTCTACAAGTGTCACTCAACAAAAACTCTATGACAGAACACAATATCACTCTACCATGTAAAGATAGCAAGCGTTTTACAGAAAATTAACCTATACATAATGCAAAAAGAATGGAACAAATAAAACAATATCTATAAATTAACCAGAAAAACATTAACGCATAATGAAACTGTTTCACAAGTAGGCACAAAGTTCTCTGACACTGCGCAAGTGAAAGGGTCATTTTATGTTCCACGAAACGATTTCAATGCGTTTTGGCGATTAATGTGCCCCGACAAGTAACAGTGCAACTTAATACGAACTGATTTTAACTGGTTATGTCATTAAGTCAGGTGATATATGCTTCAATGTGCAAGTGATCTTTTTTACTTTTCTTGGTGACGAAAGTACAGGGGTTCCCTGCCAAGTAATAACAGCCGCACATGTCGTTCGATCAGGTTAAGCTACGCTTGCTGCGGTCGGTCCGTGGATGGGTGATCTTTACAAAAAAAATAAATAAATAAATAAAAATAAAACCGAGACCCCCCGTCACGGGTCCGTTACGGGTCGTCAGAAACCCGAAAGTTTGAAAGATTTTTTTTTTCAACCAGTCTTACTAAGGGGTATAGTATTACCCAGTAACTGGGTTGTGGAGGACATTTAGGCAGTCAAATCCATGTAAAATACTCTTATTTAGCTGCATCTGGTTAGACTGGAAGCCGACCTCAACATAGTTCGGAAAAGGCTTGACAGATGATGATGGTATTGAGAGTACAAACTTACGGTTAAAGTATTTTATCATTCCTTGTCTTTTCTATAAGTACTGTGGAAAACAGTCATATTAATAATGTTCAATCAGTTACAATTAAATCACAATTACCTTCCCTAAATATCAATAATCAATCGAGTTCTTGATTTTAGGTTACACATGACGATGGCTTAATTTAAATTGAAATAAGAATGAAGTAAGTAATTTAAAGAAGAGCAGTGGTGACCCAGTAGTAACGGTCCCGACGTACAGTACCCGGCGATAATTTTATCGACGGGTACTGTACAAGTTGTCGGTCGTGGGTTCGAGCCCAGCCAGGAGTTTTTTTTTTTCACCTTTATTGTCCCACTGCTGGGAAAAGCTCTCCCGTGTAAATAAAAAGCCTGTAGGAACATTATAGGCTGATAATGATAATATAAAGGTTTTTAAATAAGGACTAGCTTCTGCCCGCGACTTCGTCCGCGTGAAATTTCACCCTCCCCCCATTCACCTTTTTTTTTGTTTTTTTTTTTCAGGATGGGAAATCATCAAATGAAGGGGTCATTTGATGATTCATGAATCTCAAATGACCCCTCCCGCTCTGGGTGGAGCGGAAGAGAGTGTCAGACTCTTACTGACTAAAACCCACCCGTGTTCCTTGATTAGCCCTTTATGTTCCGGGCCAGCGGAACCCTCTCGGACAATTCCGCTGACCCCCCCATTCACCCTCTTATGGATGGAATTTCGAAAAACCCTTTCTTAGTGGATACTTACTCTTCACAAAGAACACACCCTCCATATTTCATGTCTCTAGGACCAGCGGCTTAGGCTGTGCGTTGATATATCAGTCAGTCAGGACTTTGTATTTTATAATAGATTAGTCCGGCTCCATACGCGGCCATGGAGAGAAAATATAAAAGTAACTAACAGTGCATTTTTTCTCCAGTTTATTTGTTTTATTTTTAGCCGATAATGTCTCAACGGCTTCACCCTTCCACCTCTCTCTGTCCCGAGCTGCCAAGGCCCAATATTTTTTTTCTCCAGTGTCCTAAGAAAATCCGTTACGTATTAATGATCAATTATGACTTTAACATATCTATGAAATTTAAAAAAAATTGCTCGCCTACCCCAATTAAATAGCAATCAACAAATTGCAGTCTAAATAATTAAATAATTATCTCTTCATTCGACATAACTAAATTTCCTGGAAAGGTATCGTATCAAATCCGGCATAACATCCTGAATTTAATTAGTGTTGTTTATAATGTTTTTTAATGAGTATAAAGAATGTATTACTTTATTTACTTTCCTTCCTTACCTTCGAGGGCAAAGTAATTAATTTATGCATCAAATTATATAAAATTTGACCGTGTAGTTTATCATATCCTGTTATAGTGTTTTAATGGTAATAAATCCTGTAAGAAAATTACCGGCTTTTTAATCTTTTTCCGGAACGGTCTGAAAGGAAAATTTGAATTTTTATTTGAGATAATTATTCTGTATGACGCGTTGCAATGAATTGTATGATACAATTATATCTTAATTGGTTGAAGGCCACTGAACGACACACTTTAGAAGTTTTATTGGTATTACATCTGGGAGAGTTTAGTGTTCTGCAAAGTGTTAAATATTTTGTAAAGATTAGGATTAGGTAAGCAATTTCTCTTTTAGATCATATATACGTGTGCATGTAAAATTACCAACTGAAACATACTGAAATCTAATAAAGCGTTTCTTATCAGTCAGTATCTTAGATTTCATCACTCGAACGTTTGACCACCAATCCTACCACCACAAATTCAATATTTTTATTTTATAATTACTAGTTGTCATTCAAGCTGCACCGTCTATCATTATAAATTATAACAACTTCTGTGTCGAGCACGCGAGCATTAAATTAGCCAGAGTTCATTGTTAGAAATCAAAAACATTGCTCCGGGTGATATAATGAAACAAGGACGCGCCCACAAGCCTTAACATTTTGGCAAAAGATACACATCAATCATAATTATTTGCATACATATCTACTGTTGGTCACGATTTTGGGACTAAGAGAGCCACCAGATTAATAAGACCTCTAACGCCCTTATGTTTTAATTAAAACAATCTAAAAATTTTTTTGCCGGTGGAGCAGACGAGTCGGTGGACCGCGTATCGGCAAGTATAGTGCGGGACGCCTCCTTGCTAGATGGACTTTAAAAAGGTGGCTGGAATTGACTCGATGAGGAAGGTGGAGGGTGTTCTGGCGCAGCCTGGGAGAGGCCTATGTCCATCAGTGAACTGCGATAGGCCGAGTTTATTGAAAACTTTTGCTACGAAGATGATGAATATAGCCATCAGGCCATGAGAATGAGTTTATCACGGTAAAATCGTTCTAATGGTGAGTTCCGCCTCCTATGGACCATATGGACATCTGCAATACCAGGTTATATATGTTACTACTCCGTATCGGATTTTCTAGCTGATAAATTTTAATTGTGTATCAATGACGATAAACTGCATTAATGTTGCCATGCCAAAATGATAGAATGTACAAAGATTCTTTAATAATATTGTAACCACATTATTGTAAATACCTAAATTCCGAGCAAATAAATGAATATTTATCTTCTCGTCCCACATACCGCAGTGTCTCAAGACGAAAGTTTTTGACCAGTGCATGTTGCCAGTGATGATTTATGACACTGAAACGTGATCGCTCACAATGGGCCTTATAAGAAGGCTAAAAGTCACCCAAAGGGCAATGGATGCCCATTGATATGCTTGGAGTTTCCTGCGTGATCGAATCAGGAATGAGGAGATCCACAGGAGAACCAAGGTAACCGACATAGCCCGAAAAATTGCCAAACTTAAGTGGCAGTGGGCAGGGCACATTGCTCGCAGAACAGATGGCCGATGGGTCCTAAAGGTTCTGGAGTGGCGACCGCGTACCGGAAGACCGCGTTGGAAGGCCTCCCACAAGATGGTCCCACGACCTTGTGAAGGCCGCAGGAACCCGTTGGATGCGAGAAGCACAGAACCGGTCGAAGTGGAGATGTTTGAGGGAGGCCTTTGTCCAGCAGTGGACATCTTTCGGCTGAAATGATGAAATGAATATTTTATTCTATTCTATTCAGGGGCACTACAGGTGCGTTGCCTACCCGTTTTTAAAGATGATTCTTTCTTCATTTTCTCTCGGTGGTCTCCATGTGGTAACTCCGTATCCTAACCGTTTCAAAGTCATACTCCCCCAGTACCATTAATTTATTGACAGTCTAATTTATGTATTCGCTCTCATGCACATCCATCACACATTTTACAATAAAGTACCTACTGTCGGATTTTGTACATACATGAACCCTGCCAGGGCACTGCAAAACGTAAGATGTTGGTTTGCTGTTAACTTTGTGAACAATAACTTAACATGAATTGAGTCTACTTATCAATCTCCACATTTAATATTTCTATTTATTGTATTGACAATAAATAGAAATATTAAATGTGGAGATTATGATATCCAATTAACAGTAATAAACTTTATACATGGATCTAGTCATATTTAAGTCAGATAGTGTCAAAAACAAAAAAATATCATATTATTTATTAACACCAGAGGTCTAATAATGCTGGTTATCGTTATCTATGCACACTACAGAATAATTAATCGAAGCGATTGAAGAGCCATTAACGTCTGCGGCTATTTAATAAATTTTATAAATCATCGTTTGGACATTAAAGATAATCAACTATCTCGTAAGCATATCTAAGTACTTTGCCTATATATTTGGACGATTTGCATAAAATAGGTAGATTCTATTTAGTTTATTTTACTATTTTGATTAAAGATTTTAATGAATTTACATAAAAAGAATATGAATACAATGAGTGTGTGAAGCAAGCAGTGTATAATCGGCCATCTTTTTTTTATTTGAAATGGTTTTGTACTTGACTCTAGTCTAGGTCAGAGGTGACAGAGACAAAGTCTACGATGGAGTGAGCTTACCCAGAAGAAGCCTGTTCACTCTTCTCTTTGGATTTAATTGACATTGCTTGTATATATTAATATTGACAATCGACACATCTTTATATGTTCACATCAAGCAGGCAGCTACTGCATATGATTTATGGTCTACGCTTAAACATATGTATGATGATTCCGGGTATACTAGGAAGTATATGTGGTTAAATGTTTTCTTTTTTTCTTTCTTTTTTATTTTTCGAAACGAATGTACCGATTTTAATGGAAATTTATAAGCATAAGCAGGATAAAAGCTCTAAAAAGTTAGTAGAGAACATTTTCGAAAAATAGTGTTACAACCAAATTAGACTGATTTTAAATTTTCCATGGAAAAAGAAATTTCCAGTTATCTTTTTTTAAATAATACATTTCGAAAAAGTTTAAGTCGGCGAAATTTTAAATTTCTTTGCAAATAACCCGGGCTACATTGAGTAATACTAGAGTTTATAAAGGGGCTGTTCCTATTACGTAAGACGATTTGAGGGGTAAGTGGGTCCAAACAAGTCTTATTTTTTCTTACGTGGACCTGGGAGGGGTCTAAATAGTTCTACGTAAGATCACAAAAGTAAGCAAAAATTATAAGTTTTTTACTAAGTACTTTTCCTTGCAATTTTGGTAGATACTGATACGTAAGATTGAAAAGGGTGGTGGGGATTCTTCCAAGTCTTATTTTTTCTTACGGAGGGGGTCAGAAAATGGTCAAAATAATTGTCTTAAGTAATAAATGAACAGCCCTAAAGGTTTCAAACTCAACTTCAAATTGACAACTCAGAAACCTGGTAATAATCATATAAACACTGGGGTAACAGAGGGTTAATTTGTCAGCGGCGTTACAGGGCTGCCATATTTAAGCATGACTGGATTTTAACTGTGCTACACTTAAAAAAAAAACCAGCATGTGTGCAATTCACACGTGGTAGAAGTGAAACCTTCAAAAACACTGTATAATGCTTCCTACCTATCTCATTTTCTCCCACGTCTAATCTTATGAATTTACATGTCTTTAAAAAGAGACGTAAAAATTGTGAAAAAATGAACATCCATCCATCCATCCATCCATCTGATTCTGATTCTGTTTCTGATTCTGGTTCTGATTCAGATTCAGATTCAGATTTGATTCAGATTCAGATTCTGATTCTGTTTCTGATTCTGATTCAGATTCAGATTCTGAATCTGATTCACGATTCAGATTCAGATTCAGATTCTGTTTCTGATTCAGATTCAGATTCTGATTCTGATTCGGATTCTGTTTCTGATTCTATTTCTGATTCTGATTCAGATTCTGATTCAGATTCTGAATCTGATTCAGATTCAGATTCAGATTCAGATTCAGATTGTGATTCAGATTCTGATTCAGATTCAGATTCTGATTCTGATTCTGATTCCATTCATCCATCCATCCATCTATCCATCCATCCATCCATCCATCCATCCATCCATCCATCCATGTCATTTGTAATAATAAAAAACAAAAACACTGTATAATGCTTCCTACCTATCTCATTTTCTCCCACGTAAATTTACATGTCTTTAAAAAGAGACGTAAAAACTGTGACAAAATGAACATACATCCATCCATCTGATTCTGATTCTGTTTCTGATTCTGGTTCTGATTCAGATTCAGATTTGATTCAGATTCAGATTCTGATTCGGATTCTGTTTCTGATTCTGTTTCTGATTCAGATTCTGATTCTGATTCAGATTCAGATTCTGATTCTGATTCTGATTCAGATTCGGATTCTGTTTCTGATTCTGTTTCAGATTCTGATTCTGATCCAGATTCAGATTCTGATTCTGATTCAGAATCTGAATCAGAAACAGAATCAGAAACAAAACCAGAAATGAAACCTTCAAAAACACTGTATAATGCTTCCTATCTCATTTTCTCCCACGTGAAATCTTATGAATTTACATGTCTTTAAAAAGAGACGTAAAAACTGTGAAAAAATGAACATCCATCCATCCATCCATCTGATTCTGATTCTGTTTCTGATTCTGGTTCTGATTCAGATTCAGATTCAGATTTGATTCAGATTCAGATTCTGATTCTGTTTCTGATTCTGATTCTGATTCAGATTCAGATTCTGAATCTGATTCTGATTCACGATTCAGATTCAGATTCAGATTCAGATTCTGATTCTGTTTCTGATTCAGATTCAGATTCTGATTCAGATTCTGATTCTGATTCTGATTCAGATTCTGATTCTGATTCTGATCCAGATTCAGATTCTAATTCCGATTCAGATTCAGATTCTGATTCGGATTCGGATTCTGTTTCTGATTCAGATTCAGATTCTGATTCAGATTCTGAATCTGATTCAGATTCAGATTCAGATTCTGATTCTGATTCTGATTCAGATTCAGATTCGGATTTTGTTTCTGATTCTGTTTCAGATTCACATTCTGAATCTGATTCTGATTCTGTTTCAGATTCAGATTCAGATTCAGATTCAGATTCAGATTCAGATTCAGATTCTGATTCTGTTTCTGATTCAGATTCAGATTCTGATTCTGATTCGGATTCAGATTCTGATTCTGATCCAGATTCAGATTCTAATTCAGATTCAGAAACAGAAAGAGATTCAGAAACAGAATCAGAAACAGATTCTGAATCTGATTCAGATTCAGGTTCAGGTTCTGATTCAGATTCAGATTCAGATTCTGATTCAGATTCAGATACTGATTCAGATTCAGATTCTGATTCTGATTCTGATTCCATCCATCCATCCATCCATCTATCCATCCATCCATCCATCCATCCATCCATCCATCCATCCATCCATCCATCCATCCATCCATCCATCCATCCATCCATCCATCCATGTCATTTGTAATAATAAAAAACAAAAACACTGTATAATGCTTCCTACCTATCTCATTTTCTCCCACGTTAAATCTTATTGTCTCTTTTTTCTGTCGCTTTTTCGTTTCATAAACTATACTTAAGAGCGTTTACGCCGTACGGCATTTCATGCAAAATTTCAAGCACTTATTTTTTTAAATGAATGAACCGATTTTAATCAAACTTCATACGCATAAGCAGGATACAAAGGTCTAAAAAGTTAGTAGAGAACATTTTCGAAAAATAGTGTTACAACCAAATTAGACCGATTTTTAATTTTCCATGGAAACAGAAAGAAAGTTGGTCAAAACGTACCTGGCAACGAAACGATAGCGTACCTATACGCCATATATATTAAAAATACCCATAAGGGTATTTTTAATATATAGAAAAAAAGTGAGTGAAAATTAATTTTTAAGGACATAAAAAACACAAGAATTATCTTTTTAAGTAAAAAAAGTTATCCTTGTTTTAGTTTTTGTAATTATTTCAAAATTATTTTCGTATAATAGTTTCAGAACGCACCTATTGACGATTCATTTCGCAAATGAAATGACTTTTTATTCATAGACTATAAAAAAACAAGTTTTCTGATTCAGGATTCAGATTTTGATTCTGTTTCTGATTCAGATTCAGATTCAGATTCAGATTCTGATTCTCATTCTGATTCTGATTCTGATTCTGATTCTGATTCCATCCATCCATCCATCCATCCATCCATGTCATTTGTAATAATAAAAAAAAACAAAAACACTGTATAATGCTTCCTATCTCATTTTCTCCCACGTTAAATCTTACTGTCTCTTTTTTCTGTCGCTTTTTCGTTTCATAAACTTTCAAATCACAACGATGCTAAAGAAGTTTTCACTTCAAAAAAAACGTGTGGTTTCGGGGGACCCCCGGCAGGAAGAATATTCGAAATGACGAAATATTAGTAATTTTTCTCGCAGCCGCCATCTTAGATTTTTATTTTCACCTCACTATCGGCTTCAACTCAACAGGCTCAACAGTCGCATGGAGAGCATAACGCTTTTTCGTTACGTGATGATTTTTGCCAGTTTACTCCTACCGCAAGCTCCGTTACTAAAATTCGATCCAAAAAGTCATGTGGTATCATGATGGGACACCCGATTGGTACTAAGTTCCTTTCGCTGTATATTGTGTATTAAAACAAAGCCATCTTATATGGTCTCAAGTTTAAGTATCAAAAGTATAGTTTTTAGCAAGGTAAAAACTCTCCTAGATGACTCTGTTTTAAAAACGAAAACTTTATACACTTGAAACCAATTTTTTCGAGCTTAACGCTTTTTCGATACCTACGTGACGATTTCTGCTAGTTTACTCGTACCTACCTGCCGAAAGCCGCGTTAAAGATTTTCGACCCAAAGAATAAAAGTTACTTTTCATTAGAACAAGCCACAGAGCAGTATAATATAAATTATTTTATTCAAACTATAATATACGTGATTTTGATCTCAAGATAAAGTCCTTATTGTGTACAATAAATTACATGAAGGATAATTTGCATAGAGGTTACCTTAATTACTTTAGTCACACGAAAAGCTAATTAAAACTTAAAATAATGCATGTTTAAAAAAAATCTGCACATTTCATGTAAGGTCAACGCAATAAACTAAAAATTCCGTATAACTTCACAAGTATGTAAGTAGACAAAGAATCATAATTGTGCTCCCCAAAGAGGTAAGCAGAGTTTATATAACCTACACTCACATTTTGCCGAGTTATGTTTAATCCCAGGTGGGATCGAACCTTGTCCTCAGCAGTCTCGCTTGTAACCACTACACCAACAACGTAACCAACCTCTATCTACTTACAACGGACGTACAATGATCTATAGTGACCTAATAACGCAAACAAACTGACATTAATACGTTGCGATTGACAATCACATATTAACAAAGAACAATTAATTATCATTAATAGACACGACGAAAAAAAATCGGATCTTCGTGTTTGAAGCGGCATTGAGATGACAACGGCTAGGATTATGTTATAACCAATTAACACAGACCTCCCCATCCCTTCTTAAACTGGTAATGGTGAAGGAGAAAGGGGGAGGGTAATAGTGGTCTAGAGCTCAATTTATAGTGGTGGTTGAGTTGGCTTGAGTCACGCTCGTGTCGCGACCGGCCACGACCGGCGCCCTAGCATAGCATAACACATTCCTCCTGTCAAACTGAGCTTCAAAATTTAACTGGAAAAAATACCAAGAGCTCGCAAGGACAAACTACTAAATTAAAGGGAAAAAATGTACTTCGTTGAAATCTAGATATTGGTGGCAAAAAACGAAGCTCATTGAAATGGCAATGGGTGAGTCCTGAATGACATTTAATGTTTTTTTGCATCGCCTGATATATGTAGTTTAGTCTACTGCTAAAAGTAATTGGCGTGTGATAATTTTCGCAGATGCAATGTGTAGTTTGATGACTTTTTATATGACCATATAATTATACAGGGTGGCAGGGACAACGACGCGCAAACTGTGACCATGGAATCAGCTGATTCTGGATCTAGCGTAGAAATTTTTCGTCGTTTATCAAAAAATATATCTAATTATAATAAATATATATGTCATATCAAAAAATAAATATGTTTTATACTAAAGTTCAATATCTATGCGGTCAAAACGTATGGAACAGTTATTTGTTTTTTTTAAATAACCGACAAAAAACTTTAACACAGGGGTGTCCAGAATTATGTGCTGAATTTATGGTAAGAGGTTGCGCGTCGATGGCCCTTCCACCCTGTATATTCGTGTATAATATGAGAACTTAGTTAATTTGTACACAAGCGGATTAGTGACTCACTATCATCATTATTATTAGTAGTCTTTACTGCAAGAGATAACACTTGTCCCCTAGAAATCTTCCTTGTTTGTTATCCTTTTTTTTTTCGTCAATGACCTCACTACTACTTCTGTATTTGATAGCTTTAAACCACCCAAACATAATTAAATAAATAAAACAAAATCTGATCATCAAGCTATTATATATTTACCTATTTAACTTGCAAAAAACTCTTCCTTGCACGTTAACAAATATTTTCATCAAAATATGAATCAAATCTGACATACCTACCACTCTGTTTACCCCACTGTGGAAAGCTCCAATGCTATAATAAAAACAAAAAAAAAAAAAAACAACAACAATTAACAACAACAACAATTATTATACAATTATTATTACAACAATATTTCCTTTATTTGACTAAATATAAAAAGAAATATAAAAACATTTAAAAATATAAAAAATTATTAATATTATTATACAACAATTTTATATTCATAAAATAAACAATTTGCACAATAGACTCTCGATCTCAATTTCGCTCATACCAACAGTGTTGCCTAATAAAAAAATGAAACTAGTTTAAAAACCACTCGCAATATTTGATGAATTTTTAATATTGAAAAGATTGATTGTTCATTGGTCGATAAATTATAATTTCTTTGAGTTAATGTTGACTCAATCGGCTCCCATTAAGTAGCGACAACCTTATTTTTAAATAAAAAAACCGGATCTGAGTGCTGGCCTTACTTCATTGGATCCGTATAAGATTATTATTTTGCTTAAAGCTTTATAAAGTTTTTGTATCGTCGAGAATCGGCGTCTTTGGTAGGCCAATAATTAAGTATTTGGAGTGCTATTACTTTTAATAATTACTGACTTATACGAGTAGGTATTCGTATAAGTTCGTTGTATCTATATGCCCCTCTCACAGAGAGGAGGTCTGTGTCCCAGTATTTGGAACGTTATACGCTGAATATGGTTACTCATTGTAAAGTTAGTGAAACTTGAGCAATAAATTTAAGGGGCTTATAGGACCTAAACTCAAAAAACGCAAATTTTGGAGACAATAAAAGTATATGATCGACTACAGTACACAAAATCAGAATAATATAATGATATTCTTCAGGATATATGCTAGGTAGATAGTGTATTGAAAACATAATACAACTAATTTGATACGATAGAGAAATATCATGAAGATACCTCTAAAAACTTTCTTTTTACAATAAAAACCATACTAATATACATACAATCATTCTGATATTTTGTCAGATTATTCTACAAGCAACATGCTAAAATACTAGTGTTTTAATGTTATAGTAAAAATAATAGATTTTATGTAATTAAATAATTGCTTTACCTGCGTAGTGTCATCGCACTTGTCTTTATTTTCTATGCAGTCCGACACTGACCGCGCTTTAGGTCATGTAAGCCTCTTAATAGGTGATACTACAAAGTACATTGATTTAACTTAATGATAAAATAATGTAGATATACAAAACAACGACAAAACTAAGCTCAAAAGTATGTCAAAAATATCATATTCAGATAGAGTTAAAAACACTTTCTTGATAGAGCCTTCATTAAAATTGTAAATGTTCTTGTTCGTTTTCACATTCATCAACGGAACTCCAAAAGCTTTCTGATAGGTAATAGCCCATTAAAACTGGAACAAGTGAAAACTGTCAAAAATCGAAATGTCAACCTGCGACCTTGCTCCAGACACGTCTGTGTTAATTATTTGTAGCATTTAAAGTAAGTTTATGCTGTTTCTACTTTCGTTTTTTTGCTTACATCCTTGCGTAGGTAAAACCCAAATGGAAGGTAATTCCAACGCAGTCTCTAAAAAAACCCTAAGAAATTGGCCATTAATTTGTGGATTTTACCTTGTATTATTGGGGAGAAAACTTATTCCAAGACCAGAATTTATGTGCATTTTGTCTGACTAATAACGACCTTTAAGTTATCCTGCAGATCTAGCCTTAATAAGACTCAAATAAATTAATAGCCACAAAGAAAAAAAAACTAATTTACCGAAAAACCGCTCAACATTAATTGCACGCTTTATTACTTTAATCAACATTATCAAAATAATAATAACAAATAATAATTATTGCGTGATCGTAGCAGAGGCGAAACTTCTAATATTTATAGATCGCACGATACGGGCATGACCTCGTCACAACTTTGACGTTTGACGTTTGACGCTCGGATGTCAACTGATCCTTTATAATAATAATTAAAAGAGTTACTTTGTCCAGCCAAGGTCGCCATTATTTGAGCTGTTGAGCTATTCGGAGCGAGGTTACGACAGACTTTTCACTCTGACGCAAGATATGCACGCACGTCGGAGGATATTATGTGATATGTTATTATATTTTCGTTATGGACAGTGTAATGGATGCTTTATTGCTAATGGTTGATTGCTGTGACATTGAACGTGAGTCTAACTCCGGACATCAATATAATTAGTTGCGACATTAATATGTTTCGGAAGAAATAGTTTTAGTTATCTACTTTAATTATAATGGCATTCGATGTTAGCTCTTAATATAAGAGAACTGGGGATCTTTTTCCTAAGTAGAAATCCGTAGTTTCGGCTGAAGTTAGTGGCGTTTCCTACTCTGTATCCCTTTTTTTTATCCTACATTGTGGCCCATTGCTAGGAAAAGGTCTCCCCTTGTTTCTTCCAAACCTCCCTGTCTTGTACCATCTCTGGCCATGTTAGCCCTGCAAATATTACCACAGCGTTGCACCACCTTCGTCGTGGTCTACCTCGACGGCGATGTCCTCCCTCAGGCGTCCAGTGAGTGACGATCTTTACCCATCGGTCCGGGTGCATTCGTGAAATGTGTCCGTCCCACTCCCACTTCAGCCTGGTTGTTTTCTGTATCACTTACGGACATAAAATTATGACAACACGATTTGACAGTTGTCTCTACTCCCGATGTGTTCTTGCCCGTCCGAAATTTTTAGTTTGGTACTTGTTTTGACGGATCAACTACTTTTACCTTCGTTGACGGATTGAGAGAGTAGATTCCCAGGGTATTTACATGTGGAAAGTGTAGAAGCGTTTGTCAGACTTTGCAAAGGGACCGCAAGAGTAGATTTATTTAGTAACTAGCTGCGCCCCGCGGTTTCACATGCATAAGTTTCGATCCCGTAGGAATATCGAGATAAAAATAGCCTATATGTTAATCCAGGATGTCAGCTACATCTATTAACACATTTTATCAAAATTCGTCAAGCCGTTTGAGCATGAAGAAGTAGCAAACATAAACACACACACACACACTCACAAACTTTCGCCTTTATAATATTAGTGTGATTAGGAAACAATAAAATGACTTAGAACTTGTAATTATTATTTTAACATAAAAAATTACACTTGCTCTTCAAGGCTTCACAGCTTATTAAAGCGATCGTCATCAACGATTACCACGACAACATTCTTGGATTCGAAGATAAACTGATCACATAACCTCCATTTCCATAACAAGCACAAATCGATGAGATATTTTATAAAATCCTATACAGAAACCCATAGTGTCCGCCATACAGCATGACGTCATTTCAACATTTTTCCTACTAATTACACGTCTCATAATATTCCCATCGATGGAGAATACCAAACTCCGAAAGGCATGTTGCAGTCATTACCGTGTCATCAGTTATTCCTCATAAATGCCGCTTCGCTATAAGCAGAAAGGATTCACTTGCATGCAGGAAATAATCAAAAAGCAATGATGATTACCGCCTGTGTTGTTCATTTATACTTTAAAGGTTCATTACTGGACGTTATTGTGTTAATGTTGAATAATTTGCATTTTTAAACATGTTCGTCGTGGTTCTAAGAATTTTTAATTGGATGAAGTCTTCCTTTAACTGATTTTAATCTATTGATTTTATATATCCAGTAATCGTGTTATAATCCTTTTTTTTTATCAAATATTGATTTGCTGAGAAACTAGTAAAAAGTGTAGGTATAGTTAATCGAATGGATTTAAGTTTAGAAATATGAAATTAATTGCATAATCAGCCTGTTATGCTGGGACAAAGGCCACCTCTCTGTGAATGGAAGTGGGCTGTAATCCACCACGCGGGCCCCGTGCGCGTTGGTAAATGTCATAGGTCTTCGAATTTTTGGTTCTAGGACATGCCGGTTTTGTCACGATTTTTTTCTTCACCGTTTTGACGATAGTGGTGATGAAATTAAATCCACAAAGTAAAGTGCCTGCCTGGATTTGAACTCATTACCTACAAGTAGTAGGTAAGTTGGGGCCGATACCACTGGGCAAAGAAATTAACTGAATTACAACAATTATAATAATCTATTATAGCTGTCAAGAATAGTGGCTCGTGGCTAAGTAATGACACCCGCACGGGTCGATCGATCAGGTTAAGCTACGCTTGCCGCGGTCGGTCTGTGAATGGGTGACCATCTTTACATACCGAGACCGCTCCGTGCTTTGGAAAGCATGTTAAGCCGTTGTTCTCAGCTGTCATTCTTGGATCTTTGACAGTCGTTACGAGTCGTCAGATGCCCGAAAGTCTGACAACCAGTCTTACCAAGGGGTATTACCCAATAACTGGGTTGTGGAGGTCAGATAGGCAGTCGCTGTAATACTGGTACTCAGTCGCATCCTCTCCTCCATCTCAGTTTAGACTGGAAGGTGACTCTCACATAGTTGGGAAAAGACTAGGCAGACTGAGCTATAATAGTCCATTAAATTCTCATAAAAATGAACATCGCATTAAATCGTAAGTTATAAAGTTGGTGTTTATAATTAATTACAACTCATTACCGTTGTTATTTACACACTTTGGTTAAATTTTCAACCACCATGTACGGTTAAACGACGCAGTTTTGTTAATCCAATGATTTTTAATTAATATAAGCTGGCGAGATGAAAAGTGGTTTAAGTTAATTGTTTTGAATTATCTACCTTTGTAAAACACTATAAGGAATGCATAATAAACGTATTTATGCAAGAGCTCTAATTAAATCGAAAATTGACTTAATTTTATTGAGTAATCAGTTTTGATGTCAATTGAAAACAAAACGGCAAAAACTAATTATTGCATATACCATAATGTTGGTATTACAGTTGGTAGGCTTAAAATAATGAAACAATAATTATGGGCCTTGTCGGGCCGGCGGCATATTATAGTAGGAGAGTGGAGGAAGAGCGCTTACCTTTTTGTGTTTATCATCACATTATCAAGATTAATCATGGGCAGGCCTAAAGATATCAATGATTACTGACAATATCTGTTACTAATATGGGCAATATGGCCTAACAAGAATTCGAAAGCCTCACACAAAACCTCCTACCAAATATTAGGCAGGTGAACGTGCGTGCGGTAGACTGTACGTGCTACTTACTTTATAATGTTGTTTCACTTTAGGTAACCTGTGTGCACAATAGTAGATTGTACAACTAGTACATAAAATGGCTCGTTTATGCCCGAGTTATACACTCTGCTTTTTACTTCGATTACGAGAAAATGAAACAGGCATGAAGTATATAATAGTATTGTCACTGTTAAAATATGATTCTAAATAATAAGACAATAGCTAACCGAAAAAGTGAATAGCTGATTCCCACCACGAAAATTTTTGAAAGCTTTTTAAAAATGTTCAACATATTTTAGAGGACTTTGGAGCTACTTGAGATATCAGAATTCAGAAGGTTGAAGAAAATACTTGTTGATGTATGAATGTGGAAAGAATATATTTGCTTAAAATAATGCGGCTTATATACTATTTACAATTATGTGACCTTACCAATAGAAACGTGTACATTAAATTAGTCCAGCATTTACAAAAAATATAACAAATCAAAATCAAGCATTTTTAACCAATCACACGACAGCGGTGATGTTGTGATGATTTCCGCACGGTGTCGCCTGTGTGTGTTCGAGAGCGCGGTGCGGCGTGCGCGCCGAATGGATAAATATAGGTGCCTAGTAACCCGCGCTTCCTTTCCGAGGCGGCCACCGTCGTGCGAAGATCTGTGTTGGTAAACTTATCAGGCGCGGCGATAGAAGATAAGAAAACGCCGCGAACCGAAGTTGGGCAATCCTGGTGTTCCTGGAGAACACGATGTCGGCTCATGGAATCTGCAGTCCTGATATTCCTGTTTCTTTACGGAGTTGTCAAAACGTGGTGTCAGTTCTTCTCAAGAGCTGTTTGCTTTCCTGTTTCTTTAACAGACGTCAAAAACGTGGTAACAGTTGTATGGGTATTGTTGTGGCTACAGTACTCCCCCTCAAGCGAAGCGTACCGGAAGCTTGACGGCGCGGCCCGAGCGTGTTTTGCTGATAGTGGGCTGTGACGTCACGATGTTCGTAGGTACCCGTGCTTGTTGCTTGGTTGGTGTGGTACTGTCCTTGGTTTGCTTGGTGATGGTAATGTTTCTTGGTGGTATGGTACTGGTAATGTTTCTTGGAGGTACGGTATTGGTAATGTTTCTTGGAGGTTCGTTATTGGTATACTCTGCTATGACGTATGCTGGCTTCAGTCGATCGATCGAAATGTTAGCATGACGATTCGGCAGCTGTACAGTATACGTTTTTTCTGTGCGACTTATAACACGGTAGGGACCTTCGTACGGAGTTTGGAGTGGTTTCTTTACTGCATCAGTTCTAATAAACACGTGACTGCATTCGAGTAAATCTTGATGCACGAATACGCGCTTATTATTGCTGTGATGCTCGGTGACTGCTTGTGGTTTGTTTACTTGTATGATGTCACGCAGATTTTCGACGTAAGTATAATCCATTGTAGGTGTGTAGGTACTTGTAAAGAAATCCCCTGGTAGACGTAGGTTGTAGCCGTAGGTAAGTTCAGCGGCGCTCACGCCGGTGTCGGTGCGCAGTGCGGCTCTTAGACCAAGTAGTACTGTAGGTAGCTCGTTGATCCATGTACTTGTGTCGGATAGTTTTGCGCGTAATGATGCTTTCAGCGAGCGATGCCATCGTTCGATCATTCCGTTGCTTTGAGGATGATACGGTGTAGTGCGATTTTTCTGGATTCCCATTTGTTTCATTAGGTTTTGAAATAACTGACTCTCGAACTGGCGACCTTGGTCGCTTGTTAGTGTGGTCGGGCATCCAAATCTTGCTATCCAATGTTGATAGACGATATCGGCTATTCGAACAGCTGATATTTCGTCGGTAGGGATTGCTTCGGGCCACTTTGTTAGTCGGTCGATCATTGTTACTAAGTAACGATAGCCTTGAGCTGTTGTAGGTAGTGGGCCAACAATGTCGACGTGTATGTGTTGAAAGCGATCGCTTGGCGGGAAAGATGAGATGTTCGAGGATGTGTGACGTTGTATTTTGCTTTTCTGACACTTTATACAGGTTCGAGTCCAACGGCTGATGTCAGCGTTCATTGATGGCCAGAAATATTTTTGTGTTGCAAGTTTGCGAGTCGTGCGCGTACCAGGATGACTGATGTTGTGCACGCTGTTGAAAACTTCTTGTCTGTGATCCTCTGGTATGTACGGGCGTATATACGGTGTAGATGTTTCGCAGTATAACTCGACGTCTGTGTTTGGTATTATTACTTTCTTGAGATGGATGTTGTTTTCTTGCAGTAATTGTTTAATGATGCTGTCCTTTTCTTGCGCGCTGGCTATGTCCTTGAAGTTTATCGTAGATGGGCATGAGATTGTTTCTATGCGGCTGAGTGCGTCGGCGACGATGTTTTGTTTACCGCTCACGTGGCGGATGTCGGTGGTGAATTCGCTGATAAACAAAAGTTGCCTTGTTCGTCTCGGTGTTTCTGTATTCGATTGTATTTTTGTCATTACGAATGTTAGCGGCTTGTGATCCGTAAATATAATGAGGTGACGTCCTTCGAATGTTTTGCGAAAATGTTTGACTGCCATGTAGATTGCGAGAAGCTCTCGGTCGTAGGTGGAATACTTCTTTTGCGCTTCATTGAATTTCTTGGAATAATATCCGAGCGGTTGCCATGTTTCATTCACGTATTGTTGTAGGACGGCGCCAGCTGAGTTGTCGGATGCGTCGCAGAACAAAGTAAGTGTAGCTTCATGTGATGGGTGAGCGAGTAAAGCTGCTTGTATGATGCTGGCTTTACATTGCTGGAACGCTTGAGTTGCATCGTCGGTCCACGTGATCTGAGTTTTGTCTCGCTTCTTTACATTGTGTAGGTATGAATTAAGTGGTGCCTGTAGTACTGCGGCGTTGGGAATATGATCGCGATAAAAGTTGATCATTCCGAGAAATCTTCTTAATTCTTCGATTGTAGTCGGCTGTGGGTAATCAGTGATTGCTTGGATTTTATGTTCCGGTGGTTTGATGCCTTCCTTTGCTACCGTGTAACCTAGGAACTGGACTTCTGATTTGCCTAGATTGCATTTTGCGGGGTTAATAGTGATGCCATTGTCTTCTAATCGCTTCAGTACGATTTGTAGGTGTTCTCTGTGTTGGTCTTCGTTTTCTGATGCCAATAACACATCGTCGATGAACGGGAAGACAAAATCTAATCCTCGTAGTACTTCATGGATATAACGTTGAAACGTTTGTCCCGCGTTCTTCAAACCAGGACACATTCGTGGGAATTCAAATAATCCCATCGGGGTTATTATGGCTGTCTTCTGGATGTCTTCTTCTCTTACGCTCAGTTGTTGGTAAGCACGGTTGAGATCTATTGTTGAGAAGATAGTTTTTCCGGATAATTGATGAGTGAAGTCCTTGATGCGTGGGACGGGGTAGCGATCTGGTATGGTGATGGAATTAAGTCGGCGATAATCACCACAAACTCTAATATCGCCATTCTTCTTGGGGACGATGTGTAGAGGTGATGACCATGGACTTTTGCTAGGTCTGCATAATCCTTGTTCGATCATATTTTCGAATTCTTTCTTCACTGTTTCGAAGCGGTGTGGTGGTATCGGTCGGGCTCGGCTGTGTACCGGTTGTCCTGTTGTTTCAATAAAGTGTTGCACATGGATGCCGGAGTTTAATTGCATCGATGTCAGTCTGGTTATGCCGGGATACTGAGCTAATATGTCATGGTATGACTGCGACATATCTATGCTGCGTACGGTGGGTACATTCGATACTCGTACCGGAGCGTTTACCTTTAAACTCGTCACACCATCGATTAATCTTCGGTTTTTCAAGTCGACGATGAGTTGGTGATGCTTGAGGAAGTCGGCTCCAAGTATGGGTTTTGTGACGTCAGCTACGATGAATGTCCACAAGTACGGACGGCGCAAATTTAGATCGAGCGTTAATGTTTTCTCGCCATACGTAGCTATAGTTGTGTTGTTCGCTGCGTATAGCTGGAATGGTAATGGCATTGGTGTTTGTCCCTTTTTCCTCGGTAGCACGGATATGTTTGCTCCAGTGTCAACTAAGAAGGATAGTTTCGAGGTTTTGTCAGTTATGTATAGGCGGTGGGACTTTTCTTGAACGCCGGTGTCCGCCATTGCCAACGTTCCGTCTAGTTTTCCGAGTTTTGCTTCTTGAACGAGCAAGGTAATGTACAACGTCTAGCTTGTTCTTTGAAACGGCGGTGATAATAACAGAATGGGGATGGGGAAGCTTCTCGACTGCGTGGTCGTGATGTGCTGCGGTTACGAGATGAGTAACGACTGCGGCGATTGTTGTTGTTGTTGCTGTTATGGTATTGTCTTGTTCTTAACTCGGCTATCTCTAGCGATAACTTCCTTATTTCACTGATAAGGTACTGCGTATCTGCCTGCGGTGTGGATGGTGCTGGTGGATGCACGGCTGCGACTTCAGTTGCTGCTGTCTGCTCCATTATTTTATCTGCGAGTAGTCCGAGTTCGTCGAGTGCTGTCTTTGTGCTGAACGTTTCGCTGACTGCGAGGACTGAGCGGACGTGTGATGGGAGGTGATTGGTCCACATAAGTCGCAGAGTGGATTCTGGAATTTTATCTGCGGCGAGGTTTCGCATGCGGCGGAGTAGTTGCGTCGGCTTCTGGTCTCCGAGTTCCATCTCGGACAGCAATTTTTGGAACTGGCGGCTGTCTGATTCCTCGTAGGTAGATATGAGCCTTTCTTTGATGGCCTTGTATTGGTCCGTCTCTGGTGGGTTGTACAGTAGGTCCGTGATTTGCTCGACGTCTTGTCGCTCGAGCTGTGCAATGACCATCTGTGCGAGCTGGGCCTGGCCTTTCTTGAGGTCGTTGGTTGCTGCTTCGAAGCTGATGAACCAGAGTCGTGGTCGATCGCGCCAGAAAGGTGGAATGCGCATGTTGAGAGATATACCGGCAGCTTCCGCCCTCGGGACTGGGTGCGATGATGAGCTGGATTGATCTTCCGTTTGACAGGGATTCGACATCTTGAATCTGATTCGGTGATATTGGCTGGGCTTCGGTGATCTTATTTTCTTCGTTGTGTTTTAGGCACGGGGTCACCACTTTAGAGGACTTTGGAGCTACTTGAGATATCAGAATTCAGAAGGTTGAAGAAAATACTTGTTGATGTATGAATGTGGAAAGAATATATTTGCTTAAAATAATGCGGCTTATATACTATTTACAATTATGTGACCTTACCAATAGAAACGTGTACATTAAATTAGTCCAGCATTTACAAAAAATATAACAAATCAAAATCAAGCATTTTTAACCAATCACACGACAGCGGTGATGTTGTGATGATTTCCGCACGGTGTCGCCTGTGTGTGTTCGAGAGCGCGGTGCGGCGTGCGCGCCGAATGGATAAATATAGGTGCCTAGTAACCCGCGCTTCCTTTCCGAGGCGGCCACCGTCGTGCGAAGATCTGTGTTGGTAAACTTATCAGGCGCGGCGATAGAAGATAAGAAAACGCCGCGAACCGAAGTTGGGCAATCCTGGTGTTCCTGGAGAACACGATGTCGGCTCATGGAATCTGCAGTCCTGATATTCCTGTTTCTTTACGGAGTTGTCAAAACGTGGTGTCAGTTCTTCTCAAGAGCTGTTTGCTTTCCTGTTTCTTTAACAGACGTCAAAAACGTGGTAACAGTTGTATGGGTATTGTTGTGGCTACAATATGTATGTCATTCAATTTGGGTACTTCATACTACCAAGTCATAAAATAGTCTTGACTCCTACAATTCAGACACATGGCCTGCAACTTTTTAGTTCATTAACGCCAATTAGAAAATGATTTGTCTCGACTCCTACAATTCAGACACATGGCCTGCTAATTTTTAGTCCATCAACGCCAAGTAGAAAATTAATTGTCTCGACTCCTACAATTCAGACACATGGCCTGCAACTTTTTAGTCCATTAACGCCAATTAGAAAATTATTTGTCTCGACTCCTACAATTCAGACACATAACCTGCTACTTTTTAGTCCGTCAACGCCAAGTAGAAAATGGTTTTTCTCAAATAAATTTACAGAAGTTTTACTACATCTTCGCATCCAATCAATATAAGTTTGATTGGATGCAAAGATGTAGTAAAACTTCTGTGAATTTGCACTGCCCAGTTTCTGAGGGATTAGGATTGAGAACTGGAAGTTCATTTACTTATTCCTCTGCGTCAGAAATGATACAGTACATGTCTTTGCGATGCAGTGGCTTTAACCCACGTTCTTTCTTTAACTATTTACATCGTAAATTGCGATTTTTTGACAATTTCACGTGGATGCGTGGAGTCTATCTACCATATGCAATTCCTTGCTTAAAAATGCCCCCAAACCTTGTAATGTAATGTACTTATGTTAATTGTATTGTTTTCTTTTTCTTCAAAAGCTAAGTAGGTCTTTAGGCTTTAGGGTTTCAGAATTGCACTGAGTTCATCATCATTAACCTGTAACATTGCCAACCGCACCCCGTTGTAGTCGACCATTGGCTTCTCTCATCCACCTGCCTTTAGTCACCCTGCGAACACGCTTTACCTACCTTACCTCCTTTCGTTTGTCGATTCGAGGTCTCTGCTCAAGAACTAATTACCGCTAAATAATTAATACAATTTTAATGTTGCACCTTGCAAGGCTACAATGACTTTGAGATTTATGGAAAGATACGATAGTTAATAAAGTGTACCTCCAGAAGAAACTCAAGGTCTTCAGCAATAAACAATCATGTGATTACCGGTCATGTTATAGATCGTAATTGTTATAAATAAGTACGTAACAACTGATTACTGGCCAAAGACTGCAGTTGAGTCATTCCTATTTAATATTTAGAACGCTTATTATTTAATAATTCGCTTATATAATTCATAGATTTTGATCAATACCTAAGCTCTCCTCCTACCGTGTCCTCTGGGCGATCCTGGCAATGGTGACAACCAACAACCGCCCAGAGGATACGGTGGAGCATACGGTGGAGGTCTGCCCCGCTTGGGCGGAGCACCGCCGTGTCCTCGTAGAGGCGATCGGCAGCAGCGCCGACCTCTCGCGTCCGGCCCTTTTTTATTATTTTTTTATTTTTATCGTGGAGAAATGCTCATGCATACTGCACTACCACGGGGAGATAGTGCAGTTATGTGAGACTCTAACCCACTAAAACTCCACGGTGGAAGTACCTCCCAACTAAACCAATGCGGCGTGTCTATTTTTGAACGTTTTTTATTCAGTTTGTGTAAATTTTTGACTTTGTCAGTTAGGTGTTATTGGCACTTTGCAGTCGATATGCAGATTTATGTTAATTCGCGCAAAGTAGATGAACTTTTGTTAAAATTCAATACAGCACAGGTTGTTATTAATGTGACAGCTTGATTGCTTTGATAATAACTCATGCGCAGGTACATGCATCAAATATTTATGACAAACATTAATTTGCACCGATGTGAGTTTGTATATCGATTTTTTTACTACATATTATCAATTTTTATCACCTGTGATACCATTTTGTCTTGGAAAAGAACTGTATGTTAGACCAATATTATTTTTATAGTCTGAGTCTGTCAACATAATTTTCCTGGTCTTATCCTAATTTCTTCCCCTCCTTCGTCTCTTCCGGAAAAAGGTTGCGTGAATTCGTCCTATATTTCACTGTTGCCACTTTCAGACTTCTTTTTATACACTCCTTCATTTGTATAGTTTTCGTGGATTTGACAACTGTTGAGATGTTGATTTAATTGATACTAGAATGCTAATTTGATTAATTAAATTAAATAGTAATTAAATTTGGACACTGCCTTGAGCGATATTAATCGAATGAGCGATTAATTCATAAGTCTTGAATTATATAAAGCTATCATAAATCGTTATCAACATACTTATTAGGTAATAAACCACCATATTTGATATACATTTCTCATTATCTCCGGAGTTTTTGCAATTTAAAATATTCCTTATTACAGGACGTATTAAGGAATATTTTAAATTGCAAATATTATATTCTAAATACTTCGACAGCTAATTGACATGTGAGACTTATAACTAGATGTGAACGTTTTGAAATAGAGCTTCATTTAAAATTCCGATATTAATCGGAATCTACTGATACGGATCGTTGCTAAATAAAATGCTAAGTTAGTTATAAAATAACGTTTTAGGTAATACAGGTACAACGCTGCTTACCTACCAAAGGAAGACGAGGTTACGATCTTGTTTGATGATAAGTATACAGGATGTCTTGTAATCGAGAAATTGAATTATTTATTTATAGGATCGCACCTTATTACCTACATGGGAGTTAGACATAGCTGGTGAAATGTATGATCAGCCGGTCTATTCTGTGAAAATCTCACATAGGGGCTATTATTATTATTACTATTTTTTTTTATTTTATCGTGGAGTAATGCTCATGCATACTGCACTACCACGGAGAGATAGTGCAGTTATGTGGGACTCTAACCCACTAAAACTCTACGGTGTCCTCCGCTGCCGCTTACGGCGGGAACACGGGGACGCGTTAGCACTCATCCGTGAACCCGCCGCGGCTGTCCGTTACCGGACCCTCCTCTGGGGAGTACTCCCCATCACCGGCGCACCAGAACACATAGCACGCCGTGACCACCCCAGGGACCAAACCAGCACATGGGCGCCAGACGACCCCGTGTCTGGGCACCCTTGGTCCCCCTACGACGGGTCAGGTCATTGGCCCCGCCGCCTGCCAATTTTCGGCTGCAGAGGATAGGGGGGAGAGCGGCCAACGTAATACCAACGCTGCTCCTCCCCTGCAGCCCCACCGCGTCCGCCATCAGACGAAGTGAAGTGAGCTGCTCTTTCACCTCATCCTTGGGATTGGTAATATTGACAGCTCACTTCATCACCTAAGTTTTCACGGTAAGATTTTTACAAATCAGAATGCCAATTCCAATGCCAATTTAAAACGTTCAAAATCTAGTCGCAGTCTCATCTCGGCGACAAACAAATGTCAAAAACTTGTCAAAAATGTAGGGAAATTAGAGGTATTTTTGACAGATTGAGACTAAGATCAGAAGGCCGATTCTCGTAATTTAAAACGTTCAAAATCCAGTCGCAGTCTTATCTCGGTGACAAACAAATGACAAAAACTTGTGAAAAATGTAGGAAAATTAAGAGGTATTTTTGTCAGACCGCGATCAGAATGTAAACGTTCATACGTTCATTTTATTTGTCTTCAGGTCAGTAATTTTTTTCCAATTCGAATTAAAAATTTCTTTCCCCGAGTTCAATGAATCGAAAACCTACAAGTTCTCCGTAGGATGTGTTTATACATCGCTTTTTAAGTACCCACTCAAATGTTTAACAGCACCAATATAATGTAATCACTTGTTCGTGGCAACAGTAACAAGTACAGGTGCAATTCTATTGGCTCATTACACTGGCGAGCCGTAACATAGACCCAGCTTTAAGAATGCCGGAACTAACTTGACATATCCACTTTACTGATGGCATTGCATTATTTTGTACATGTAACCACATCGCGTTATTAACAGAGGCAATATTGTTTAAGATAACCAATCTACAGCGTAATAAATAGACTAATGAGTGTCAATATCAAGTGGACCAATCGTAGAGTGCGCGCGCGCTGGTTTGTATAGAGTTGTTGATACCGCGCTTTTATTAATCTGCTGAAAATAATATTAGTTCTGGTAAAAATATAGGTACCAACCTGCATTGATGTACGATTTCTCAAAATACTTCTTTATTTTTTAATGAAATAAATTAAATATATAAAATCCTTAGTCACAAACCTACATATACTTTGTAAAGAACAACACTGAACTCTAGATAAATTGCATTTTTTAAGAGGGCTTTCTTTTTTTTTACGAGTTTAAAGTCATGCGTTCTACATCTGAAAAAAAAATTAATTCCTAATACAAAAAAGTATCAACCCCTCCAATGAATACAGAGCAGAGATGTGACTTATCTAAGATACAAGTATCTGAAATACAGATACAAGATACAAAATACGTATCTTGTATCTGTATTTCAGATACTTTTTTGAAATGCATTTTGTATCTTGTATTTAAATACCTGTTGATTGGTATCTTAGTATTTTGTAGATACTATGTTTGCTAAAATACTTTTAGTGTGTAATTGGTGATTTTATTGTGACATCTTAGGTGACAATAATTTTAAATATTAACGTTGTCTTAGATGAAACTGAACGCATTATTGAATCTTCAGTCTTTTAGGGCCGAATTGATAGGTGGCGTGGCAATTCTTTCTTTCTACAAAATGTTATTGGCTATGCCCTTTGTCATTTTTAATTATTTCGCATAATAGTCTGTGTTTGAGGGAGACAGACACATAAAAGTTCGGACGGTTGGTCGCAGCTATGAGAAAATTGAGTCTTTTCTTTAAGCCTTGACTTTTTCATAACACTAGATATCTAAAAAAAAAATAACACAATATTTTGACGGCTGTTTATACAGTATGTGTGTATTGAAATAACGATTAAAACTGCATAAAGAACCAAAAATATTAACGCGATAATCGCGATTAAATTTTAATAAAATAAAACGCGATTTACATGTAAAAAAAATAAACTTTCATTAAAAAAATGTTTTTTTTTTTTTTACAAAAGTATTTTGTCTATAAAAAGTATTTAAAAGATACGTATTTTATATCTTGTATTTCAGATACCATTACAGAAAGGTATTTGCATCTGGTATCTGAAATACTTAATTTAAAGGTATTTTGCATTTTGTATTTCAGATACTTTATTTAAGGTATCTTGTACATCACTGATACAGAGTAATGGTCAAAAATCGTGCGCCTGCGACGCCCGAAGGTCGTAACGACGCTGAGGCCGATCGGTCACCGCGAACAATGGCCATCTGTTGTAATTACTATTACTTATGACTTGTGCAACCGATAGTACCTCCGATACGATACACGGCCGATCATTCATGCCTACCACTACTGATTTTGAACGCGAGTGTACTTAGCAAGGGTTTACGGTAAATGGCCAGGAATTTCAAAATGTATTAAAAAATCAAAGAAGCAACATGATACATATTCAGTTCTAAGTGCTTAAAAGAACTTCAAAGAACACATACAAGTTAAAAGGGATTTTTTCAAAATTAGTGGGTTAATCATATTGAGGAAAAACACTCATTCTACACATTCGTTAGGTTTTCCGCTTCTGTATTTATTTTATAAAGTGTCTCAAGACTTCCGATTGATATAAAAATAGTCTGTTTATTATTAGATCTTTATTGTACTGTAAATAATTATAGCCGGCAGAAATTAATTATAACTGCAAGCGGAAAGCACAGTAATGAGTTATGCAAGTGATACAAAATTACTCACGTTAGGTCGTCACTCAGGGTCGCTATTAAATTGTTATTCATTTTAAGAACGCGTATAAAAACTTATAAAGCTGACTACGAAAAACAACACAAATATAATTTAAAAAATTAATGACAAAAAAGAAATAAGGATATTAAAAAAAAACCTTATACCTTCACCTTAGTCGCTGAAATGATTTAAAACTTAATTAAATTTCATAACAGCTTTTATTTCGTTTTTATTGCGCGAAATTAAAATATATCAAAGTAATATAAAAATCAAAGTCTTTGACAACCCTAGCAAGAAAACGCACAGAAAGAAAACACAATTCATTCCGCTGATGACAGAGTATCGATTTCTTTTGTTTTAGCTTATCTCTGCTCCGGAAATATCATATTTATCAGCATAAAACATAACTTGATGTAGGTATGTATTAAATGATAAATGATTTTATTTTTGTAAGTAGGTTTGCACAAACACTTTTACACGTCAATCATGGTTTTTTTTTTAAACTAGATGAGGACTACAACTATTAACTTTCAACAGTGGCTAGCAGAAAAAAATGCCACTAAAACGTATTTTATTTTTCTACAGATTTAAGATTTATATAGGTACCTCGATACAGATTTAAGATTATTATTAATTTATGCTTGACTTTAATAAGTTCTTTTAATCAAAATCTATATTTTGATTGACATTGTAGACCATTCTTCGTCCTTAAAAATATTATAAGACTAATTTTACACCGCAGACAAGGACAATTTTAAAGCTTTTAGCGGAAACTTACATTTCAATGTAATCAATTAGCGGTCAATTTTCTGTTTGTCAGTATAGGCTTTAAAATCTTTAAAAGGGAGCTATTATGCGGTTGTTTCCTCTGTAGCATGAATATGAATTTATTTATTATAAAAATAGAAGACAATTAAAAGAAGGTACCTAACTTTTTTTACTTTTCGTTAAACACCAGAGTTGGAACTGTTGGTACCTACTATTGTCAGTTAAATTGTTTCAAAGTGCAGTTTATTTCGCGTGGGTTCCAGACCGGATAATTGAGACGTAATTTTAGTTGATTTACAATGATTACCATACTTTACTGCCAACATAATCATAGGAATTTGCTGCCGGTTCATTTTTCTATGATGAACATTTGCAACAAGTTTCATCAGCCACCGCTTCTTTGAACTTGAAACTTATGACCGAATTCTCAACGCAGTCGCCGTCAAGTCATAAACTATAATAGTTTCAGGTGTATTGTAAGTACTCTAAAAGTTAAGCGTAGTTTGAGTATTCGGGGGTTACACTTTCACTACGCAAATCAACGGAAATCGATTGAGACGCAACGTTTTCTTCGTGACAATACAAAATAATAGAGTTGACGCGTAAAATAAAATCATCAAATTGCGTGTTTGAGTAAAAAAAAAAGAGATTGACCGAGATCTACATAGTGCGATAACGAAACGTTTTCGATCGAATATTGGTTTCATTGTCCACCGCTACACGGAAGGCGATTGGTTGTAAGTAATTACTGTTTTGCACGTAACAATTGTGTAATAGTTATCGATATAAAAAATATATCGATTTATGTGATCGAATCTATTTGTGCTATGAATGACGTGTTGGTGTGGTTTCTCGGTGTTTTGATTAAATTATTGTGTAATTCTTCGTCCGTTTTATACAAAAGGACGGTGTTATGAATGTTGGCCATGAAAGCGAGACGTTTTACGATTCTTGATGCAGGTTGCATAAGAATAATTGCAGTGTAAAAATATAAATAAATCATTTTTCTTTATAAGTGTAGTAATTGCACGTGTCAACAGTGGGTATTCTCGGTAACTGTTGACTTTAACTATGTTTTTTTGAAACTGTGATTGTCGATTTCTGTTAATCTGACTAATTTCTGAGAAAAATCCTTAATATTTATTTATTTCAGGCGACGCAGGCTCATATTACAAATACCTTAACCTAAACAAATATATTTTTACTATAAAATAGTACTTCACTAGCTTGTTCTGGCTTGTTCTTGTTGTCTTGTGAACGCAAATGCTGGTCCTTGGGTCCCATGTGTTATTGAGTTATAGATATTAAAGTTTCAGTGACAGGTCGGAGTTGAATTAGTGTTGGTTAGTTGAAATAAGCTCGCCTCCTAATGCATGAGACCAGTAACGTAAAATAACTTTGGAAATTATGGTTCAGCTCCCGCCTTATCAATATTCTATTTTATTTTCTTTAATGTAATTAAGTAACTTTGATAAAATTTTACTTCTAGTTTATAAGCAGCGTCTAGTGTCTTTTCTTTTTAAATTTTATGTACGCCTATAATTTGTCTAGATGCATTAGCAGTAATACCTTTCCTAAATACTAATGCAAATCACGTTGAATGTATATGCTGTTAGTGTTATTTATTAAATACATAAATAAATTGCTTTAGGTGAAGTAGACGTATGAAGTTTCCCTTAAAAACACAAATATCTTAAAAAAGTTCAATCATTTCGTAGTTAAGTAGGCAGGAATTGAATGTGATAGGGAATTTGCAATGTAAATTCTTCTACAAAACTGAATTCAGTTTTTCTTTGTTAGTAAACATTTGTTTACGACATAAAAGAATGAGCAATTGTTTTGTGAAATGTATTACACCACGCGTCTAGAGAACATTGTAGCGCTACAAGTGAAGATGACCTTTTAGATTTTTTTTTTTATTTCTAACGAACATCTTTAGAAAAGTTCAAACAATTCGTAGTCAAGTTGGTACCTACAGTGAATTTGCAATGTAAAACCTTCTTCACAACTGAATTCAGTTTTTCATCGAGCCATTGACAGTTCATAATGACGCATCTATTAATGGTGAATGTTCAAATGCTTGCAACCGCGAACTAATGATCATGATTAATGACTAAACGGATATGTACAAAGTATCATTATCTTATGTTATGTCAATATTGTTTTGGTGGTGATCGCTTAGTTGCACTAAGTCATCAATTAGCAATCATTTAGTTTGTAGAAAGCATAATGTACGTTGTTTTAGTTGTAGGTAATTATAGTATCTGGAGATTTTATTGTGTGTGCAGTTGGTTTCCAATTTATACCATTTTTTTTTTGAGGATGGGCAATTATCAAATGTCCCCTCCCGCTCTGGGTGGAGCGGAAGGGAGTCTCAGACTCGTACTGTCTAAAACCCACCCGTGTTCCTTCCTTAGCCTTCCTGATGTTCCAGGCCAGCGGTAACCCTTTCGGACAATTCTCCCTCAGCCGTCCCGCCGCCTCCTTCGCTACCATGACTGCTTCGCAGAAGGAGGCGACTGCCCCCCCACTCCCTCTCGCCCCAGACCATGGCTTGAACTAGGCCTGGACGCGAGAGGTCGCCGCCGCTGCCGATCGCCTCTACGAGGACACGGCGGTGCTCCGCCAAAGCGGGGCAGACCTCCATCGTATGCTCCACCGTGTCCTCCGGGCGATCCTGGCAATGGTGACACCCGGGTGTTTCCTCCCGCCTGATGATGTGCAAGAACCTTCCGAAACATCCGTGTCCGGTGAGGACCTGCGTCAGGCGGTAGGTGAGGGCGCCGTGACGCCTCTCTAGCCACTCCTCAAAAAGGGGTCTTATCGCCACTGTCGTGGCGTGCCCATTATATACCCTTGTTGTGAAATTCCACCTATGGCCCATACAATGTGGTGTTTTTTATTTGTTTTATCTTTTTTATTACGAACGCTTTTAACGTGCACGTCTATCTCCATCGTTGTCACATGTTTAACTTCAACATGAACGATATTCTTCATTCTCTATCATTGTTGCCCGTTCTTCTCTATAGTTACCTACTACGTTTCGGAATGGGCTTCATCTTTCTGACTGACTGACCCCTTTACGGTTTGATTTTAAAGCATTTATTTACAGGCACTTTTGAATTGTGAAATTATTCTAATGACTTATTATTGGTAACGTAAATGTTTTTGGTTATGTAGTGATTATTAATTTTGGCTTAAGTTATTTCTATTTGACTGATATTTACCGTGTGATTTTACGTTTATTTGTTTTGTAAAGTGTATTTTGTTACGAATTAAATGTAATATTGTTTTATTTTTAACTTATTTCACTTCCGATTCCTAACAATATCTTTATCTAAGGGCAGATTTTTCCAACGCCAGATAACTTTACCCAAAGAATAATTTTGAATTTTTGTCAGTTCTTCCATACAAAAACTGTCAGACGTCAATTTTATTCCACGAATAAAAAATATCTATCGCTCGAAAAATCAGCCCTAAATCAAATACTGAAAAATTTTAGAAAACTGAAAACCGGCAAGGAGCAATTTCATAGAGGAAAACTATAAATAAGAAAGCCATAATATTAGTCCGTATAGCACTACAACTTACAGTGGGCAGCAAATTAATGGTTTGCATTTTAAGAAAAATATTAGTAGGTGTATGTTTGTCGTGAAATTCCTTTCAGCCCACGTTATAACTAGTCGATATAATCCTATATGGGTTGATTTAACACCTACACATCATAGTTATCGATATGATTTTTGATTATTGCAGTAGGTGTGACAGTGACACGAAGTACAACAGGCCTGTAAACAAAACAGGGCCCTGTTACTTTGGACAGAAAAAAATAACGATCAAAATATATAGTCCTTCAGACCGTGATTCAGCCATGGCGGCCAATCTAAACGGAGACTAGCCTTCGGCGCGGGAGATATTATAGTGCATAAGTGTGTGCACAGAAACAGGTGCACTCCCTCGTCCCTCACTGTCATAGTCCGATGGGACGGCAATCCGACACGATCGGAGAGAGATCAGGCTCAGGACCAACGGCTTAACGTGCTTTCCGAGGCACGGGTGTATCACACCGCCAATCTCCAAACTCCGGGCTGTTACAAAGAACCCAGTAACACCCCGGGCTGTTACAAAGAACCCAGTAACACCGCGGGCTGTTACAAAGAACCCAATAACACCCCGGGCTGTTACAAAGAACCCAATAACGCCCCGTGCTGTTACAAAGAACCCAGTAACACCCCGGGCTGTTACAAAGAACCCAATAACACCCCGGGCTGTTACAAAGAACCCAATAACACCCCGTGCTGTTACAAAGAACCCAGTAACACCCCGGGCTGTTACAAAGTACCCAATAACACCCCGGGCTGTTACAAAGAACCCAATAACACTTTGTCCGACCCGGGAATCGAACCCAGGACCCCACGCTCAGCAGTCGCGTTTCCAACCACGAGACCAACGGGGCAGTTAATCATTATACAAAAACCTATTAAAAATACTTGTTTGAAATTACCTTACATGAAGAAGAAAACTTCACGATCACGCCAGCAATAACCTACGAGACAAAAAAATAATAGAATCCCATTAATTGTACCTGTTTTTCTGTTCTGTTTTTTTTCTTGTCTGTTTATATGTGTGTACATAAATCGTAAAATAAAATAAAAATAAATAAATCATTTGTTATTTTTCAAACACAACCCAATAATGTTTTCATTGTGCGTCCAACTTTAGACAAAAAATAAATTGACGCATCGACTGCCTCACAAAGACCATCAGACAATTTAATAGGACTGTCAAAGGCGTCTTAATTACTTCCTAATATTGACGAAGCAAGTTTTTGTCGCCCCCGGAACATTATGTCAAGCGTAGTTGGAAAAACACAAGCATCGGTTCATTCCTAATACATCCTACTATTGACAAGTTGGTCTCTCTACTAAGTTGCTAATGTTTAGTTTACATACTCTGTATATGAAACCAGACTAAGTAAAAATAAACCATGGCTTCATCAAGTCAAAGTCTATTTTCAATTGAAACGCTCTATGATGTCGGGTGCTCTTAATGAACCCAATTATAGTATTACTTACAAATCACTTCTAGTTTGTTGTACCGTGAGTAATGTCCATCTTTGGATAGACTGGGGACATCAATAGCTGATGGATATGGAAATGGATTACATTCGCAAGTAAGTGTTCTAGAAAAATCACCATTTTAGTGTTAATTGGCAACACTTTGAAAGCTTCCTTGGCCTTCTCCGAAGCTTCTCATGAATATGCAAGTTTCTCGTAAGTGATAAAGTCAGCACCTTTATATCGGGTACTTATTAAGAATATAACCAACCTACGCATGAATGTGCACTCACCTATTATTGTCATTTGAGCAAAGTCAAATTATTTATTTCAAATAGGCACATAAAAGGTACTTTTGAACGTAAAAATTTACACAAAAATTTAATTGATTATAGTCGCCCCTTCCAAAAGGGAATTTCGAATGGAAAAGAATGGGCAAGAAACTCCACCTGTACCTACCTACCTATAAAAGAGAGAGATAAAAGTGAGTTTGTTTAGTAAGTTCATTCAGGAAACTTAAAAATAAAAAATCAACCAATCTAGAGCAGTAGAAGCTGAAATCCTGTAACAAACAAAACCAGAACGAGAGCGAATGTATTATTCAGGCGCGTTATCAGGGCGCGCGCTCGGGCCTCACAAATTGTGCGCGCGCGCAGCCCCGCTAGATAACCGACACGTCACGAAGCTGGTGTAAGGAAGTCGGGTGATGGATGTTGAATGGTCAGGAAGAATAGGTTCTGTGTTGAACATGAAGTAGCGTTTGTTGCAGAAGTGGGGTAATAAGGCGATGTGTCACTGTCTGAGACATGTTGTGAATTGTTTTTAAGAAATGTCTTGCTGTTGAAGAATCGTCAACGTAAGTGATTCTTGAGAGATTAACAGGATCTCACAGGACATGTCATTGCAATAATATTATTATCCAGATAAAAACAATGAAAGGTTAGGATATTATATTTTTATTTTAATAGCTTGTTAGTTTATTCAGTATTAGAAGTTTATCCAGTGTATATTTTTATCCTCCTATATAAATGAATACTTGTCAAATTATTGAAGTGCAATGAAGCCTCTAATTAAAAAAAAAGCTGAACAAATTATGAAAAAAATAATGTTTGGGTTGCTTTTATAAAAGACTAGCTGCGCCCCATGGTTTCACCCGCGTAAGTGTCGATCCCGTGGGAATATCGATATGAAATTAGTCTTTGTGTTAATTATACTTACCTATAAACTATCTGTATGCCAAATTTCATCAAAATCCGTTCAGCCGCTTGTGCGTGACGAAGTAACAAACATATAAACACACACACTCACAAACCTTCGCCTTTATAATATTAGTGCAATGTTGTAGCAAGCAATTTTTTTTTAAACACAAATCATATTAGGATCGAAGATTAAATTACATGATTGACCTATGAATAACGACAGTTTGGTAACATACACATTGTAGAAACAGAATAGAACGGGTTGAAAACTTTTCAACAAAAGTTAAACCGACGAAAAAAGAAACTAAAAAAACGAAAAATAAAATATTTCTTTTAATCTAACTAAGCTCCTAAATTAATGTAAGCTCCTCATTTGACTGATACTCCTCAACTGATACGCGATGAGCTCGGCCGGTTAAAAGTCAAAACATTTGAGAGTAGATAATATAATACTAAAATATAATTTATCGTATTTGTACCAACACTTAGTCTATTATCAAATCCAGACCATAAAGGCAAGGAGCCTGTATGGTCAAAGAGGCGCGACACGCGATAAAATCGCGCGCGACACAAAGGCACAGCAAATCGAGCAACGACGCGCTTGTTTGTAGGAGCCTTAAATCTTCATTCGTTTAAATTTTAAAATTGTTTTTTGTAAAAAGTAGTCAAATACTTTAACTTACCTACATTTTCTTCTTATTTTTACTTTTTTTTTGCTTTTTGCATTTTGGCGCAGGTCTTGTGATTTTTTTATGTCTGTGAAAACACACTTTTTTTTTCATTTACCAATTTAATTTGGAGATTGAACAATAATCACTTGCATATTAAATTGTCGTTACGGTGTGGTGCTAGCCGTTACGGTGTGGTGATTAAACAAATTACCTACTTTCATACTAGTTGACGCACTATCTAGCAAGCTTTTGATGCAAGTTGCTTCACCACAAGATAGTATAATATGTTGAAATACCTTGTTCACGAAATTGTATTGTTCAGGAAAATCACTATCCATTCCAAGGTTGCCTGGAAGAGATCGCAGAAAGGCCAAGAAAGAAAAGGCAGAAAGGCGCAGAAAGGAAAAGAAAGAAAAGGCCGCCCATTGAATATTTTGTAGCGCATTTTAGGGTTCCTTATCTCAAAAGGAAAAACCTGAACCCTTATAGGATCACTTTGTTGTCCGTCCGTCCGACCGCCTGTCTGTCAAGATCCTTTATCTCGGGAACGCGTGGAGGTATCGAGTTGAAATTAAAACCATATACTCAGCTCTACAGTCCCTTAAAGCTGTGAAAAAATCAAACACCTAAGTTAACGTGAAAAAAGGTACGGCCGTTTATGCCGCAAAATACGTATATTTCGACACTCTCGAGGGAATCAAAATTTATAGGGTACCTTCCGTTGACCTAGACTCATGAAATTTGGCAAGAAGCAAGATCATATAGCACAAGTAAAGGAAAAAACCGTAAATTTGTAGGTACATTTAAAAAAAAACGTGATAAACTATTTACATACCTACAAAGTACAGAACCATCGGTGCGCGGGTCCGACTCGCACTTGACCGGTTTTTTTTTTCGTTTTTGTAGATATTAAAATCATTGTCACTTGAAAAGGTGTTTGTTTTCTTCATTAAAATTCGTTGACTGTTGCACTTTCAATCGTCACTTAGATTGTTTAAAATGTTGTTATTATCGTCTTATTAATTACCTACTACCAATACCAAGGCCTTCTCTCGGCGAGATGGAGTGGGCCGTAGCCCGTAATGTACCAGGCGGGCCCGTTGCGGTTTGGTAGATGTCACACATGTCCTTGATTTTTTTGTTAGTTAAAGGACATGCCGGTTTCTGACGATGTTTTCCTTTACCGTGTTGAGAGCAATGGTGATGAAATAACTTACATGTACAAAGTAAAGCGCCTGTCGGGTTTCGAACCCACGACCACTCGTGAGTCTTTCTTTAGTATTCCAAACGAAAACAAGCGATCCCGACAAATAACGGAAAAGCCCTACAATATAGACAATCTAAATAAACAATCGGTAAGTTACCATGGTTACCACAGCCTACTTTCTTTCTTATCTCTCGAGCCACCTGTCGAGCGGACGCGACTCGAATCGAGTGCTCGGATACGAAGATCGATATCGAAATGTTTCATAAAATAAAAAGAGTTTCAAAGTCCATCCGAAGTATCAATTTTGCTTATCATAATAACGAATAATTAATTTCTGAAAAAAAAAGGTAGTTGCTTTGGGTTGGTAACTTGGTACTAATGTAATGTGGCAACTGGTTGATGTTATTTTAAAAAAATTAGAAGACTTTTTCTATGGAGTTTCGAATTCGAGCTCACGATATTTCGTTTGCTCGTTCGTTAAACTGTGAGTGAACTACTCTAAAACAAATAGAAATAAAAAATAATTGCTTATTCTGCACTATTAAAACACACATTATAATAAAAATCACTTTTACTTCTACGCTTCAAAAGGTATTACAAAAATATTTGACACATTATTTTAGAGATATTCGCAAAATAAAAAAAAATCAAAACCGGAAACATCAATCGAATAAATGACGGTCGAACAATCGAATTACATAGGAATCTTTTTCAAATTAATATAAACGTCAAATGATAATCGCGTGATACTTCAAATTGGGTGATTGATTTGTGACAGAAACTGCTTGAAGATAGCGAAATTGATCAACAGAGATGTTTTTGTTCATTACTGAGAACGCAGTAACAGTGTTTTTGTGCACTGCGATGCGAGTCGATTCTGGTTCACTTTTTTCGAAACATAATTACAATTACCTTTTTCCGAGAACTTCGTATAATAGTAGTACTTATATTGAAGGCAAACGGTATATTAAAATGTCGTGACATATTTGCGGGAAAGTGGAGCATTTATTTATGTATATTGTATAGACACCATGAAGGAAGCTTCTAAAATCCACTGCAGTTTCACTTTTTAGCCCGGCCGTCCCATTACTAGACCTAGATTTGTATTGAATTATATTTCATACTTTTCACGACTTTTTTTTCCGTTACAGGTTGGCAAACATTATTTAGTCATTTAATACTTCAAGCACATAAATGTACAGAGGCGGACTTAATGCCATAGGCATTTTCTACCAGTAAACTTTTTTTTTTCATTATGTTAGTGCTGCTTAGACATTATATCCCGTATTGCCGACCTTACGAACAAGGCTGAAATGCCCCAGGCACCTGCAAAATTAGCACTTAAGGCTAGGTGGCCCCGAATTTAAGTTTTTTAAAACAATCTGAGACAAAGAATATAGGGTTTTAAATTAAAAAAAAATATATCTGTATTAGTTAAGGATCTTGTCTAGACAAAATCGCATTCAGTTGCAAGACCTGATGACCTTCACACGATAGAAAAAAATCGCAAAGTTACCCCTTTTTAAAACGTTTTTTCAATATTATGACTATATTACTGACTTTTTACATTTAATTTTTGTACTATATTAAAGAAACTAATAAGTTATAGACAAATTCGCAGAGTTTGACTTGATAAAATGATTTTCTTAATTACTAAGTTTAAATATGAATTAAAAGCGCCCGCGGCGGCTCCTACGGGGCCGTTCAGTCGCGTGCTGGCGCTTATGGACGACGGACCTGTGTCAGTTTTTTCCGCGACAACTTCGCGAAACTTATCATCTGTTTTTGAGAGTTTGTTTGTTAGTTATAATGGGCAATAAACAACGCAGGCAAAAAAAGTCGTGTAAAGCAATAAAAGAAACAAATAGAAAGAATGCACTCCAAAGATATGTGAAGAAGTAAGTACCTACCTAAATGTTTTATTTGTATTGTAATGTGGTGAGTCACAGTATAAAAATATCAGTACTACTAGAGAACGCTAAGATTTTTGAAATACATAAAAAAATCAATGGCTAGTTTGGCTATAGAGAAGTTCTCCAATGCATAATTTTATTCAGTATTTATTTGCAAGAGGAACAGTGTGTAGAATTCACTCGAGCTTTTGTTATGGCATGTTTATTATTAATTATGCCACTCCAAATGGAATAATAAAAGAAACTTGGCTTGAAATGTTTACGTGGGTTTTTAATGTTTTAGAGCAATGCAGTTGCAGGCCAAGCGCAGTGCGCATGTATCCACTAATGATTCGGCGAATATCGAGTAAGTTTTTTTATATTATTTCTTTTAAAGACATTCTCTATTTTTACTATTTGAATTAAATAGTATCTCACTTGTTATTGTAACACCATAAAAATTACATAAAGAAATTAAATACATATACTTAAATTAAGTAGGTACGTATGTATGGGGCCATTCAAGTATTACGTAAGCACTACAGGGGGGCGGGGGGGTCTTTGCTTTGCTTATTTTTGATGACATGGGGGATAGGGGGGTCTGGATGGTGATTACGTCAGCAGTATTAATTTTTTTACTTTTTCGGATTTTCTACAAAATTTAGTCGATTTTGGTTTGAACACATATGGCAACCCTACTTGTCTATGCTTGAAAACGAAACGCATATAACTGCTGTTCATGAATCAATAAAGAAACCAGAACACATTTTTTTCAATGTGTTCTGGTTTCTTTATTGATTGCATGCATGTACCAATGTTTACGTAAGCATGGGGGGGGGGGGGGGGTAAGAGCTTTGCTTACTTGTGCTGACGAGGGGGAGGGGGGGCTAATAATTGCAAAAAATCTGCTTACGTAATACTTGAACGGTCCCTATGTGGGGGTCACATACATACCTACTTTATTATTAAAATTAAAGTACCTATTTATTAATTATTATTACTGTTTGCGTATCTTTGTTTCTGTATAACTGTCTGTATGTCAGTGTGCGTGTGTATTTGTCTTTGGCATTGTAGCTCCTAAACGGAAAACGGATGAATCGATTTCAATGCAGTTGTCTCTATTAAACAGACTGGTTTAATAATAAGAAAGTTTTTTAAAATTTTACTTGTTAATTACCAACAAGTCAAAAACAACTTTTGTGTTTCAGATCAATAGAGCATGCGGAAGGGCATAAAGTGTCTCCATTGATGACTTTAGAGCATGGTTTACTTGAATAATCTTAGGATTGAGGAGTAAGTAACTGTATTGTACTTATTAATAATCAATTATATTGTTTTAACCGATTCAATTAAAATCAGACTAAAACATGCTACGGCATGCCATAGGCATAAGTAAATAGCCCGTAAAATGCGTAAGTTTATATATCCGATAATTATCGCATTTACTAACAACTATGAATATTGAAACAAAAAAATATATTTTATTGTTACAGAACGACTATTCATGCTGCCAATGCCCATGTCACACATGCTGAAATACCTTTAGATGAACATAATAATGTACCTATCACCTAATAATAATATCAATGAGTAAGTTGCTACTTTTTGTTTTACATAATAATTATGTGGAATTCAATAGGTTATATTAAAATAATCTGTTTTTAGAACAATGGAGGAAATTGAAAACTACACTCTAAGCGTTGAAAACGAAATCGAACACGACTA
This sequence comes from Luperina testacea, assembly GCA_927399505.1. NCBI lineage: Eukaryota > Metazoa > Arthropoda > Insecta > Lepidoptera > Noctuidae > Luperina > Luperina testacea. The sequence continues at coordinate 7,792,953 of OV656774.1, forward strand.
TCAACGCCCATCAGTGGACGACGAATTGTTGACATGAATTACCTGATGACACAGCTCCAAGAAAAACGCATCATATCGATTTATTTGACAGCAGAGTTGGATAATTTACAGATATAAAAGTGTTTACTTTTAATTTAATAAAAAAATCGGTTGTCTGTAAAGTCGGTTTGCTGACGATAGTTGAACGTGACAACGTCATAAGAAAATACTGATGGAATAATTGCATTGCATTTGTTAATATTCGCTTGCACTTCAAGCCGCCATGGAACGCTACAGAGCGAGGCCGCGAGGTAACGCTACATGAGTCATGTTTTTTCGTGAGTGCAACCAGCTACATCGATTTATTAGACGTTGTCACGTCAAAATAAAAATACTTTATTTTTATTTTATTGACGACTCACACAGTCACGCTTCACATTATGTGTTACACGAGACGAACATTTATACCTCTAAGCTTTTTTGAATTACAATATGCATTGATATTGTAATTCAAGAATTGTAACACAATTCTCCTAAAGTAAGTGTGCCTACAGCTGCTTGATTTTTTATACTGTAGCACGAATATTTGATTTTAGTCAGTCAGATTTTAAATCCTTTTTATAAAAAAAAAGTATACAAATTATTTTTAATAATTAGTATCAAGTTTATACAATACGTATCTAATCTATCTATAACCTTAAAAATAACTACTACTAGAAAAATAAAACAAAATAAACTTATACTAATCAATTCAAGTTGATCTACTGCATTGCTCTACTCTGTGACGCAACTTAGTACCTACTCGAGTTCGTGAACTCATGAGCGGTGCGCTTGGCGCGCGCGTCCCCGCGCATCGTAACTTATTACGTATCGCTACTCCTTGCGGGGGCTGAGGTATGCGTTAAATACCTACAGCGCTCGGAATACCTGGCCTTAATCTTAGTATACATAAAAACGAGCGGCCCGCGTCTTCGGCAGCGGCTACTGCAGGCGTCGATTGCAGCCTCTGCCACATTGCCGCGTGCCGCCCGTGTATATGAGCACTTACCCTCAAACGAGGATACAACTAATTACTTATGAACCTCCATGGTGTAAACTCTTTTAAAAAATGCTACACTACCGAATGCCATACCTCCTCTTGCCAACACATTGTGTACGTACCTACATTGAGAAAATAACTATGCAACACATAAATCATCAACAAACCAGACCTTATCAATACATCATCTAAAAATCTATACATACCACACAAAAACGTACCTAAAACCTTCTGACCAAACAATGCAGTTTAATTTCGTTATTTATATTAAACACAGCAGGCAGGAGGCCTTTGTATCACCTAGCTCAAATCATAATAAGCCCCTGTAATCAGATACTGGAACACTTTTAATTTTGTACTGACCTTCGTCTGTCGGCCATTCACGAGTGAAAACGAGAGGCAGATTAACAATCGCGATCGTGCTGTACCTACCACCGATTGAAGAGTTTTATTGTTGTACTGCTAATGACAGAACGGTTTTGTTGGAGTGTATATTATTTTTGAATTTTCGCTTCCTGTGGCGCATACACATACACCATGTGGTAATGCTTGGAAACGCTGTTATGATAATCAAAAGTAACTTATACAGCATTATCGTGCTACTGTTGCAAATTCTTGTAATGTTTTTGCGTACATGTTCAAATCATTTTTCTCTCAGGTGAGCTCTAGCACTTATCAGTTCCAATTTTTTCCAAAAAAGTTTTCAACATTATGTCAAAAATAACCTTTCTAACTCATTCATACTACAAAATCATCACATCAAAATTAATTAAATTGTGAATTCATTACATAATCAGGTAAGTAATAATATCAAATGTTTCAGTAACAGTTTCCGCCGCGACAGTACCAATGCGCCCAATAGACGGGCGTCGCCGCGAAGCCTTCGACTAGCCGGCACGTGCGCAAGCGACGCAAAAGTGACGTTATCCATAAATTCCTCCACTGTGTTTGAATAAGATAAAAATAAAATAAAATTTTGCATCAAGGAAGCATTTTATATAATAAGTATTGTAGGTAAACTGAAGGAATGAGTTAGAATAAGTTATGTAGAATTTGCCAATTTTGTATTTTCCGCTGGGATAAAACGGATGCGTTGCGTATATGTTCAAGTAAAGCTGGTATACACTAGATCAGGGATGGCGAACCTCTGAACATCTACGTGCCATTTTTTCCAAATAAATATTTCATACGGCCAAGACGTGCCAATAAACAATCTTGGCTTAGGGATTACTAAAAAAAAACTATATACATACTTTTGCATTATTATTAAGTTTTTTTTTTTTCAGGATGGGAAATCATCAAATGACCCCTCCCGCTCTCGTGGGTACAGCGGCGCGAACCGCCCCTTCCCGGTCTACGCCCACTCACATCCCTCTGTAAGCAGAGGAGGAGTGGACGTATGCCCGTCCGTCTGTAGCCCGGTTCCCTTCACCGACCATCAAGGATGATCGGTGATTGGAACCATGACTTTCCTCCGTGTGTTGAAAATTAGCCGCCAGACCCAAGTGTCCACCAAAACCTGGTGGGCAGTTGGAGCCGACGTTACCCAGGGTGCGCCACGTGGAGGCTTTTCAACGTGCACCCCATTATTATTAAGTATTATTTAAAATTTGTTTATTTATTATTTTAAACTCTTGATATTTCTCGGACCCCCAGGGTCCCAGACCTTTGGAAGGCAAACGAGGTGCGAAACCAACTCGTAGAGGCACGTTAAACGTTTTAATTGAAATGAAACACCAACCGACGGTTATCCTATGTTCGCAATATGCAAGTGCACTAAAGGGAAAGTGTAGCATTTATTTATGTACCTATATTGTATAGACACCATTATTATTGAGGAAGCTTCTAAAATCCACTGCAGTTTCACTTAAAAAAAATGTTGGTTGGTGTAGGCCTAATTAATTTTGACAGTTTTTTATTTATTTAAATAAATTGATAAATTAGTGCTAGGTAGGTACTTCTGCTGTCGTAAACTAGATGACTTAGGTATCTTAATTCCTGAAGTTATGTCGTGCCATAATTATCGCCATCCTTGTACTAGATAATCTTATATTTACAAATTACAAACATATCTCGTGTAACGTTACTTTTGCGAACTCGCTCAGTGAACATGAGAAAATATCTGTTCTGTCAGCAACCAAATTTAGTGTGCGCATTGTTCGCGTCAGAGGGACGTTATACAACATTGTTACTATATAAGTGGATCTAAACACTGAATTCATATTTCTTCATAAATTATGTAATCACGAAAAAACATCAGGAGAGTCGTGAATGTGTCATAAAAAGAACATACTTGGCATTCTTTAGATTTTAAGATTATAAAGATGATAATCTTTGTGTGCTCCCGTTGTCACAGCCTCATTAAGGAGATATGTAGAAACTTTGGTTTTTAAAAAAAAACGTGGGGTCCCCCGTCAAGAACGACGTTTCTAAGGATGTTTCCATAATGAAGCGAGTTCCCGGAAAATACAAGTCGGTAACGATTGGTGCGGGTGTAATAGTCCTACATTAAATTATGCGCTCACACATAAAGAAACAGCTAAAATATGTAACCGATTCCTTCCAAAGATCAAGCTGCAGAGAGCTGTACCGGGAGTCGGGCCCGAAAACCCGCTTCTTTATGAAACCACCATTACGTGATACTCGCACACACACACACACACACACACACACACACACACACACACACACACACACACACACACACACACACACACACACACACACACGTATATAATAGAAAGAGACATAGAGAAAGTCGCATGCAGGGGGTATAACGCTTTTTCCTTACGTGACGATTTCTACTAGTCAACTCCTACTGCAAGCAGCGTTAAGGAACTTCGTTCCAAAAATGCATTAAGAAAGTTATTTTTAAACATTTAAGTTTGCTATGGAAAATACCATTGGGACCTTTCAGCTCGGTTTTTATACCATAACTACAAATTAAAGGTCAAATGACTCCTTTGTCAGACAAGGGATTTTTTGATCTCCAGCACTTAAATACGTCATCAGTAATTCTTTTAAAATATTAAAGCGTACAGACCCTTTTCCTAGAAACGAATGATTCACTAAGTGACGTGACGGACAGACTGACCTCCGTCATAAACGTTGACATTGCAATATCTGACTAATTAAAATGCACAGATAAAAAAACCTTACAATTAGGTTGCGGAAAAATTAAATAATTTATGGTTTAATTTTTCCGCAACCTAATTGGATCATGGAACCGGCTCAGTTGCCATAAAAAAAAAGTTTTCACGGTGAGATGGTTACAGAATCGCACTGCAGGACCTGTGCCCTAATTGCGAAACGCACTTTCAATGGTAGTCTAAATAATTTTGAGGGATATTGCTAATCTATTGCTTCATTTGTTCGAAAAATTTGTCCTCAACAACATCAATAACGCAATGAATGTTGTTGAACTGTCAAAATGCTCTTGACTCTTGTAGAATAATAATCTGCTAGACCGAATTTTGTCCATTGCGGCCATCCCAGCGGAGACTGCACTCACTTGATCAATATCATTTCCCCACACGAAGTATCGTGTGGGGAATCGTGTGCGCGGACACAGGTACACTATCTCTTCCATTATCCCTTGTAGAGTAAGCAGAAAGGGGAGTACTTGTCAAAATTGTCAATTAAAACAGTCAAAAGTAGCTAGCGCATTCTACTGCTTTATTCTGGTTTCTCCCAAAATCCGCGGTAACTCCTTCCGCATCCGTCATTGAAATACGGAAAGAGTCTCAGCATGAAAGCTCGGAATTTAAATATTTTAATTTATTGTTAATGCCAAAAAAGCCGTGGAAAAATTCAGAATGATTTCGCTTTATTTTTAGCATAATGTCATTACTTTTGGCAAGGTTAATTTAAAACGATAGCAAATTGGTTCAACAGTAACTGGGCGCAAAACCACTCTTTTAATTACATTGTTGAATCAGCCTATAATGTTCCATTTACTGGGACACAGGCCTCCTCCGCCAGGCCTCCAGGCCCAGGAGTGGGCGATAATCTTCCACGCGGGCCCAGTGCGGGTTGGTAGATGTCATATGTCTTCGAATTTTTGATTCTAGGACATGCCGGCTTACTCACGACATTTTTCTTCACCGTTTTGAGAGCAGTGGTGATGAAATTATTTACACAAGGTGAAGCGCCTGTCGGGGTTCGAACCCACGACCTAAACGTAAGTCGGGGCCGTCACTTCTCTACTCTCACACTCTTTTAATAGATACATTATAAAAATTGATATTTTAATTATATTTATTTAAGAATATGTATGTATGTAAGTATAATGATTCTCATATTAATTGTTTTATTTTTATTTTATGTATTTTATTTTCTATATTACTGTACATATCTTTTTATCTACTTTCCTATCGCAGGTATGCTCGAAGAGATATCTTTAAAATAAAGCATCACCTTTGCACGTATTTTTCTTTGTTCTTTTCTTCTTGTCTGTTAATCTAGGTGTGTACTTAAATGGTTAAATAAATGATTATTTATATTTATTTTATTATTTTTATTTTATTTAATAATGATGATACTATTTGCACATTACTCAAGATAGGACATTACAGACAAGACTAAAGGCAAATAACCTTTATTTATATTCCACATAAACAACTGGACAAGATAAACACACAATTTGCATAGGTAATCAAATAATTATAATATAATTGCGGCCGAACTCAGCCGCACCTGACCAGTGCAAAGATAATCTGTACTAAATGCACTGTTAAAATGTCGTTTTGAATGATCGAATCCGGCTCTTTGTTTCTCTGCAATAACTAGTTCTGTGATTTTCTAAAGATAAGTACTATTATTGTGTAATATAGACTAGTAGGTACACTTAGATATATATCGAATCAAAGTCACACGATCAACGAGTCAACGATGAAGTACGATTTTTTTAAATGGCCTTGTTTCAAATGGTCAAACAGACCGATTGAATTTAAGTTTTAAACTGTTTTTTTTTGTGCTGTCAAATCCGAGAGTCATGTTCTATTTTTGAACTTGTTTATGCCAATTTTCTTCTTAATTGCAGCAAAGAGTTTTGAACACTTTTTTAAATGCGGAAACCTTTTTGAATCAAGCTTACTTTGACATCTTTTATACTTGTTGTCATCTTGAAAGATAAGCTTGTGCACAGTGGCCCTACCAGTTAAGTAGGAGCTGTAATCATGACCTCTAGATCACCTGTAAGTGCCTTATCCCAGAGGGCTGCTGTCGTTTCCAAATTATGATTGATTGTAAAAGATTGGAAGTTTCATTCAACGTCTAACTATTGCATTATTATTCAGTCAGAACATGATGACAGATCTTGATCTTGAGATAAGTCTTGACTGAGAATTGTCTCAAGATCAAGATGGTAAGAATAACAGTAAGATCTTGAGCAACAGAAATAAAACCCACAGAACAGCCGTATCATCATTTTTTACTAATGTTTTACAAAAGGTTTTAAGACTCGTTTGTGTTAGTTAATCCCACTGCAGGCGAGGCTTTTTTTCAGGAAAAAGCCTCTTAATAAAAAAAGGAACTAATTCTTCTGTGGTTTTCATCACTGTAGGTAAGTAGATATCTAGTGTGCAATAAGTGTCAGTTCCAATCTTAAAACATCAACATTTTATGTTTCCATTCGATAAACCACTTGTCTGAACCACATGACATTCGTGATCTATATACCTCAACGCGGAAAGCCGGTGAATCAGACAGCCCTCGGAGGCGCGGGCGCAGGAGCGAGGTCGCACCGCCGCGCGCCGCCGACCGGAGCTCGTGATACCGACTCCATCATGCCCGCAACGCCACGCCTCTGTGTAATTGTTATTTTAATCTGTGCACCCTATAGATTCACTATCAGTTTCATTTAAACTGGGTTTTAGTTTAATTTGTAACAACAGATTATTGAGTTGCACTTAGAGAAATACAGAAAAGTTTTCGATGAACATACTGATAAAGAAACTGATAATCCAGTTGGAAAGAGGCAGTCGCTACTAAAATCACCTGCAATATAAAGAGGTTTAGCTGATAATAGTCACATTAAAAAAATCTGAAACAAAATATACATACCTATATGAAAAAGCGGCAGAAATTAGTTTGATGCTATAGTCACATTATAGCAATGTCCTGAAAAAGCTCTTTCAAAGATTTGAGTTGTGTGAGTATTACAAACAAAACAATCATAATAAGGTGAGGTTGACATTTGGGGAGGCCAGTTGTTGTATGCGTAAGGGAGCATACAACAACCGGCCTCCCCAAATGTCAACCTCACCTGCGCGCACACTCTGCCACTGACGGACGAGGCGCTGGCGACCAACCGATGGCGGTATAACCACCAAATAAACCAACCTAAATTCTCCAGAGCAATGAGAGGCAGCAGTGTCATCGTTGCGAAAGGATTGGCTCTGCGGTCACCAAACCGCTTGCCCAGCGTGGTGACATTAAACCTCCCATGGATAAAATGCCAAAACAAGAGCCCCCAGTGCCCGGTGGTCCCACTATTCCTGGTCAGGGTAACGAGCACGGAAACTGCGTGTGGCTGGGACAGACAGTATGCGGAAGGCGGAGGACTTGGTGTTATAGTGCGGCCTCGGAGAGGCCTATGACCAGCAGTAAACTGCGATAAGCTGAGTTGATTGAATATAGGTTAAGGTTGCCTGGAAGAGATCGCAAAAAGCGATAAGGCCGCCCATTGTACATTTTGTAGATTTATTTTTTGTTATGTATTTCTGTGGTGTGTACAATAAAGTATATAACAATCATATAAAATAAACATTACCTGATGAGATAAGTAGAATTTAACAATAAGATATTATGCTTTTGTTTTTCGTTTTTATATCGACGCAGGAACCTTTTAGGTTTTTTTGTTGGATTATCACGTTGCTATTATATTCTTATAATACACGTAATCAAAACTCGTTTCTTATCAAACTTCAATCTCAGTGACTGAATTTAAAAAAATAATTTTCTATGGTCTGCGCGTAGGTACGACAAATGGACACGGTCTGTATTATTTGCATCTATTCCAGTTGCAAATTATTCAAAATTTTACTGCGCATGATACATATTTATTACCACTTTTATTTACATGTAATTACAAGGCATTTATGCCTAAGCTTTGCAAATAAAAAGCCTCTGTAGCTTATAGGGAATAAATAAATTAAAATATTATGATATTTTATTGAGTAATAAATATTATTACGTTCATAAACCTAGCTTTTGTTAATTGAGTAGAACCTTGCAATTAAATTATGTATTTCAAGAGTTATTTTGCAAATCAATATAAATTCCTTCTTTCTGTTATGATTTGTCTATTTTATACCAAATTAACTAGTCACAATAAAAACGTGTGCGGTCTAGTGTTCCCGTCAGGAAAGAAGTTCCTTACTCGCACGCACACTCACTCGTTATAACAGAAAGAGAGAGAAAGTATGAATTTAATACGTGTTTTTAATACATAGCCATCTAGTATATGTTTTTGATTGATTTTCATTTTGACCTCGCTATCGGCTTTAGCACTCTCAAAAACCATGAAAAGTCGTTTTCAAGATGGTGGCTGCGAAAACTTTCAAATTTTTCGTCATGGGTGACCCATGACGAAAAATAAGAAAGAATGGATTTTCATTTGACCTCACTATCGGCTTTAGCACACTCGAAAATCAAGAAAACTATATCTTCAATGAGGTAGGAGGAGGACGCACGGAGGTGGCATAACGTTTATACATCACGTGACGATTTCTACCAGTCAATTCCTAGATTCCTACCGCAAGCCGCGTTAAAGAACATCGTTCCAAATAAAAGTTGGCAAAAGTAAAATAACGATAATCAAGGCAAACCCATCATCAATGTAAAGAGCCAGCCTAAGAAACAAAAGGGAAAAACTAATTAGAAATCTGATTACCAACACAATAAAATCCTAATAGTTTCAATTACAATGCGATCACTTTCATCTTCATCTCAGTTCAGAAAACAACAACAACAAAAAAAAAATACTAATGCACCACGGACAGCGAAAGCAATCGAGATAACCGCTAAAGATTTGTAATTAGATCTTTGACACAAAAAGGCCTAAAGTTTAGTGTTATTCGTCAATTCGTTTAGATTAGCTAGTCTAATCTATACATACAGCTGTATCATTGTGGCATCCGAACAGAGCTCCACTGTGACTTGGTGCTTTCGTATGGCAGAGAATGCAGCTTATTGTGCTTTCAAAGTTGGATTCGTCGTCACAATAGATTACTTACCTTGCAAAAAACTTCTTAAACTTATATGCTGTAGAAACCAATTTACAGAAGGCCAATTTTCGTAATTGAAAACTTTCAACACATAGTCGCAGTGTCATCTCAGCGACAAATAATTAACGTCAAAAACATGTCAAAACCGTAGCGAAATTACAGGTATTTTTAAGACTGAGATCAGGCTGTGAATGTTCTTAAAATCACGGAATTGCCCATCAGTGTGGTGAGTCTAGCAAAATCACCTTCAAGTGTTTCACATTAGCAGGCTGCAGATAAATGCACGATTTTCGTCAACGATGTCTAAGCGCACTTCGATTGAAAAGACAGCAAGAAAGCGCTCAAAATGAGATCATTTCTATCAGCAAATTACCCAGTAATGATTACCATCCTATCGCCAAAGATCAAACGCGTTTGTCTAGCTAGATACACATACAATTACTGAGAACACGGCAACGTCAAAAACAATTACCGCCAGACAACGCTTGGTCGAGTCATTGACAGTTAAGAGTTTACAATTTCCCTCAACATCCATTGCGGCGTCCGCCCTATTGCACTTAACCTAATAACGGCTGCAATCTCGGCCGGTATTGCTGTCGAAATTGCGGGGTCATCTATCCGGGCACTAATTGAGACAGTTTAGCTTAAGACACTGCCCGGTCGACAGACGTCCGTAAATTGGCCGTTTACGGTGAAAGTCAGGACCATCAGGGCCCTATGTGGAAATGTTAAAGTTCATTGTAGCTCCTGATATTACAGGCATGTTATGGTGTTGCTTCGCTCCGGGGCGCTGTCCGAGGTTCTAGCCGCATTTACGCTAAGGTCGAATGCACTGCCACTGTTATTATTTTATAATACGGAATCGAATGTAGTCGGTGCAGTTTGATACGGTTTAGCTGGCAATTTAAAGCTGCATGCCACTTATACCTAAATATGTAACTTGTGCGCTTAATAACAATGGTGAAAAAGTTTGGTATTTTCCTAATTGTGATTGGTTGAAGGTTATGTTGCAATGTAATCGAAAGGGTGGACTACTAAAAAGACCCTTCAGAATAAATTGCGCATGTTACTTAGTCACTTTAGATGCAAAGTCGCACCCTCATTGTATAAGGCTTCTCATAGGAAGACGAAAGGAAGAACACACAGGAAGCAAGCGAGATGGCTCGCTTGCTTCCTGTATGTTCTTGCAAAGTCATCGAACCCCAAAAGATCCTTGCAGCAAGCTAAGTTCCTCATACACTTTTAAGGTTGTCAAGATCATACAAACCAAAGGCTCTAATACCATCCGCCTTAACCAGAATCCGCCGATACCTCAAACTGTTCGAAATGGTGTACTGTCCATGCAATCTGATTTACGCGCGCAGCTCCGGTCCTGAAGCCAGCGTCTACTATAAAGTATACGTTTACCTTTTTAGGAATGCTAATTCCTGTACAGATTATTCATTGCTCTTGTCTACATAAATTTGTTGGCGGTACACTAAAATTGTATGGTAGGCGGCGTTGGGGACAATATTTAAGGAATTTAATAATGCAGAGCTACTTTGGGTTTACGATATGCCTTAATAAGGGCTTTTAGCTAGAAGTAATTCGTGCAGAATGTTCAATCTAATCGTTAGTAGCACCCGGGCGGGTACAATGGAGACCTATGTCTAACCCCAAGGAGCGGAGCGGTGTTGTAGAAGCACTTGAGATATTTCAGCCTTGTCTCTGGGATAGAAACACATCTGCGATACCTCCAGTATTGCTGTATGCGATGGTGACCATTTTCCATCAGGTAGGCCACCAGATTGTTTTCCTAACATAAATGAATACTCATTGAGCTGTGCGTCAAAATAACCACTACGTGGAGCCCAGACACAGCCAGAAGGCGGCGCGGCAGACCCAATAGAAGATTTTTTTTTCAGGATGGGAAATTACCCCTCCCGCTCTGGGTATCGGAAGGGAGTATCAGACTCTTACTGACTAAAACCCACCCGTGTTCCTTCCTTAGCCCTTTATGTTCCGGGCCAGCAGTAACCCTTTCGGACAATCCCGCTGAAGCCAGTAAAAGATGGCGGGACAAGCTGGAGAAAAAACCACTGGTTCACTGGATCACTGGTTACCAGTGGTCCACTTTAACTCTGGATCGAAAGAGCTGGAAGTCATGAGGCCGTTGCACAGCAGTGGGATGATGCAGGCTAACAGTAACAGTGATGAATACTGACACCAACCGAAAAAAATCTGCTGTGGAAGCTAGGATAAGACAAAACGGCCTCTACGGTGTGCAACAACGAGCAAATCCAGAAAGAGATGAAACCTTCTAAAAACACTGGTCCTATTAACAATAAAGACACAGAAGCGGAGAGCAGTGAGGTCTCTAATATCCCTTGAAACACTTCAAACTTAATAAAGAAATATAATTATATAATATTTGCTCCCAATAAATTCATAATCATACAACAACCAATTTCATTCCAAACACCACAGTAGATGCCAATTATATTGAAATGTACATTTATCTATCCATTAGTCTATACATTAATAATGATAAAATGAAAACACCTGTAAACCTATCATTTATCTGCAATGCTAATAGCGAAGACCTTTGCTGAAACACGAAGGCTTTAATTAACTATATTGTTCTGTTACGTACACTAAATAAATAAAGTTTGTTGTTTGTTTTTTTTATTGGTTTTAGGGTTCCATACCCAAAAGGTGTTAACGAACCTTATTTCCACGCCTCCGCTATCCGTCCGTCTATCTGTCTGTCAGCAGGATGTATCTCATGATAGTAGGTAGACAGTTGAAAATTTCACAGAGTGTATTTTTATTGACGCTCTAAAGACAAGTCATAAAAATAAAATTAAGTTACTAAAAATTAAAGGGCTCTCTCTAATAGAAACATGTTTTTTTTGTCATTTTTTCCTTTTGGTACGGAATCCTTCGTGTGCGAGTTCGAATCGCACTTAGTTGGTTATTTTAAATTGATTTAATGATAGTATTTGCAGTAAGTTAGGTCCTAAGTTTCAGATATAATCTGGGTGGATTAATCTTTTGACAGGTGCAACGAATTATGTAATTGTTTTCGCAGAGTTGGTTGCTATGCAAAATACAGGCTGACTGGTTCAACGAGGGACATAGGAACAGTATTCGGTTCGTAGTATTCGATTCTTGTTTTAGTTAGTACAGACGCCAGCACATCAAGCTACCCGAAAGTGTCAAAATTTCGCAATCAACTTTGAACCTTATACTTCAGCAATAAAGTTGAAAATCTATTAAAGAAATTTGACAGATTGTAGTAGCTTGATGTGCTGGCGCCTGTACATCTAATCAGCTTCTAATGTTCCCACTGCTGGGACACAGGCCTCCTCACTTCGAGAGGGAGTGGGCTGTAATCTACCACGTGACCCAGTACGGGTTGGTAGATGTCACATGACTTCTATTTTTTGGTTCTAGGACATGCCAGTTGGTTACAGATTGACATGTTCTAGATAAAATATAAAAAATATAACTATCCTAACTTTATATTTTTCATAATCATCTTTACATACATACACTCACGCCATCTTCCCATGGGGGTAGGCAGAAACTACAGAACGTCACCTACTGCGATCAACGTTGTCAAGTTCTTAAGCCTTATAAATCTATCTATATAATATAAATAAAACAAAGTCGGGTTAGTTTCACCATCTGTAACTCCAGAACGGCTGGACCGATTTTTATGATCTTTGATTTTTTGGTTTTGTCTCCGCCTCAAATAAAATAACTAATGAAACATGGGAATATTCACGAAAAAAAATTATGTTAATTAATTTTCTCATACACTCGTTTTTATTGATTCTGAGACTACGAAGTTCCGCGCTGCTATAGTAATATTATAAAAAGAGAAAATTAGATTTTTCTGTGTTGTTTTTTACGCATTTACGCTAAAACGGCTGAATGTATTTGGATAAAATTAGGCACATGGGTAGAACATGATCTGGATTAAGAAATAGGATACTTTTTATCCCGATATTCCCACGGAATCGAAACTTATGCGGGTGAAACCAAACGGTGCAGGTATTTTGTATAGTATGTTACCTGGAATTCTCCTATTTCGTAGAAAGAGTCACCACAAACATATAACATGCACGAACAACCGGTCCTGTTGTATAATTTTAATATAGCGTTTTTCAGTTAGAGCTTTAGATGCGCATCGATAAGTGGTATAAAGTATTGGCACAGAGTAACTAATAGTACTGGTATTGGTGAGTAGTTCCGACAACTGCGACAGACAGACTATGATAATACCAATTCATCGAAATTAAACCATTGAGAACAATACCAGAGACAAATATATAAAAAATTACAGATTCTAGATCTTACCTTTTTTGTTAGGAAGTGTCATAACAAAAAAAAAAATAAGATCTAGAATCTGTAACTTTTTATATTTGTATGTACAGACGCCAGCACATCAAGCTACTACAATCTGTCAAATTTCTTTAATCGATTTTCAACTTTATCGCCAAAGTATAAGGTTCAAAGTTGATTGGGAAAATTTGACAGTTTCGGGTAGCTTGATGTGCTCGCGTCTGTACTTTATGTTTGTTTAAAAAAACTGGCATTACAGGCAGTGATTAGTAGTGACTAAGCACTGCCTGTAATGCCAGTTTATTTTTTTGTCATAGAGTTAACTACAAAATAAATCTTAGATTTTTTAGTCCCCAGTCTTCATTTAGGGATTTTTTTTTTCATGGACATTGGATTCCGGATTCTATAAAGCTTGATATACACGGTACTATTTAATAGCTTGTGTTGAATACATGACTTTATAACTGTCTGGCGGTTTTAAGTATTTTGTGTATGGCCTACGCAAATGTCTTGCAGATCTGGTAGCGTCGTGTGGCGGGTGGTTGAGCTCACTTAAACAGGGTTGAGCTATACGATGACTGATGCATGCATGCCGTCTGTTGGGACAGGTAAACTCAAAGCTGCAATGGCTCTTTTTACAAAACGCTTCCTGACATGGCCCTGCATTGTTAGACATCGTATTAATACAATGTCTGGACTTTAAAAAAGACCTTTGAGCTTGTTTCCGTATTTCTTCTGAGGGATCAGTCAACTAGGAAACGCCGGCGCCAGATCTAGTTTTAAAATATTGACCATCAAAATAATGACGTGTAAAATTGTCTTAAAATACTTACAGAAACATTTAATTTTTATTTCATACCATCTATCGATTTATTTCCGTTGGATCCCAGTTTTAGATCCCATTTTTTAGCTTTTAACGATGTGTCCCATTTGCTATTTCCATTGAATCCCATGTTATAAGAACATATAAAATTCAAAGTCCTGACTGACTGATATAATATATCAACGCACAGCCTAAACTGCTGGTCCTAGAGACATGCAATTTGGAGGGAGTGTTCTTTATGAAGAGTAGGTATCCACTAAGAAAGGGTTTTACGAAATTCCACACCTAAGAGGGTGAATGAGGGGAGGGTGAAAGTTACACCGTCTAAACTGTGTTTAGACGACACAAGTCATTTGTTGCTGCAACTTTATGGAATGCCATAGGCAAGAAAACTTGCATCGTGTAAATGGTGCTTTAGTTTTTTTTTGTTCTTTTTTTATAATGGCATCTCGTAGTTGACCTTGAGAGGTCGTGACTACTTAACCGGACTATCCTGCGGCTGCCTCGAGAGAACTCAAAGCCTCCAGCCAGGGGCTTAAAACTAAGTAAACTAAGCGACTACACGCTAAGGGCACCCCCTGTGGGGTACGAGCCTCGGCTTAGGGCGTCGCTGGGGAGAGGGCAGCAAGTTGGGACAGGCTGGATCGAACTTTGATTATTTAACAAACGATAGGGTCGGCATTTCCTAATTGACTGCTCTGAGAAGAAATGCCGAAACAAACTCAGAGGTCAGAGTCGGAGATTTAAATCTACAGGCTCAGCTGCGGCGCGGGCTGGCACTACATCGAGCAAGGGTCGGTGGGGTGGTGCTTTAGTAAATAAATCTCGGCTTATATTCCACCGCTTACCGCTGCGATACCGCATCCATTTGCGATACTTCTTTATACTTCCAGACTATTCCGCTACCGCAATGATCGTGTGCCAAAGCGTGATGAGTGCAAAACCTGACAACATTTTTCTAGTAACACTTAAAAAATAAAAAAACAATATTAAAAGGTGTGTTAAGTCTAATTACTTCGTCTCAGTTATGGCGCTCAGCTATTAAAGCCACTCGTTTGTATATAAACGTGCATAAAATTACTAGACCCCACGCTGGGGTAGATTAAAATACCAGTTTTTTATTGTCTTTAAACTAACCAGATGGTATGTTTAACCGCAGTTAACGTGGTGTTTATTTAAATTAATTTCATAGAACCTTTATTGAATATAGATTAATTACGGAAAAGTTAAAGTATTCACTGGCGACGTATTTTATTAAATATTCTAGCAATATTTAAACATTGTGTGCCAACGGTTCAATCTTACGCTACCATATGTATCTAAACGCGATATTCATCGTCATGTATTGTGATGGCCACAATGTACTGTAGCACATGTATATAAATAAATAAAATTGAAGTGTCTGTTTGTAATATCAAAAATAAAACCGTTTAAAATAACAGCTTTTTACTAAATGCCGAAATTATGTAGCTACGGTATGTATATAAAAAAACAATTTTAAATTTATTCTGTCTCTTTGTTTCGGCTAATCTCAGAAACGGCTGGACCGATTTTCACGGGACTTTCATAGCCATAACTATTGTTATAAGGAGTGACTTAGGTTAATATTATTTTTATTTTAGAAAAAAAAAATTAAAACCTATAAAATCTAATATACTTATATACATAGAAATCGCAGGCACAGCTAGTATATATGATATGAGCGAATATATATGCACCTAGAAGGCTATAGCAGGCACTGCCAACTCTGCCTACCACTCAGATAGTAATAGATACTTAAAGCGATACGATACCTACAACGTCTTTAGCAGATAATTTAATTAGGTATTGCCTTTATCCACAGCATCCTTAACCCTTTGTATTCGAATAGGTCTCAAATATCCTATCATTATAATCAAAATTCCTCACTAACTCCACCTACCGCATAGTAAGGGAACAAAGCAGTAAGTGCTGTATTCATCGCGAATGTCCTTTAGCTAATAGTTTAATTGCGCTGTTCGGTTCGGGGCAGCGATAGAGATCAGCGCTGCAGCGGTGCGGAGGTCACCTGCCCGCTCCGTGTTTTACCAAACTATTCATCAGGCTTGCATAACTCGGGTAGTATTCATAGTTGAAACTTACACAGCATACTAGCATGTATCATATACAGGTATGGTCATATTTACGGGTGTGGTACAGACTATCTAACTGAGACTGATCTAATTATCTCCGTGGGACCAAGAAGGCCCACAAATTGCGCAAATAGGAAATATTTATGCATGAATTTTTTCATGGCATTTATTAACAAAATATGAAAATACCGTAGTAGAGATGACAAAAAGTGAAATTAAAATTAAAATCGGCCAAGAAACACTGCCGATATGAGCATTTAAAACTATTGATTACACACCAATTAGACAGAGAGATCCAACATAGACTGTGACGTCACATGTCACTACGGCCATATAAACTCCGTGTTAAATTTCGTTTTGCGAGAAAGAGATAGAAAATAATCTTCGATGGCTCATATCTTTTTTAATTTCATAGTTATCCGAAAAACAGTTTTACTAAACTGTTTATTACATGAATGAGGATTAATTTTTTAAATAAAAAAAATCATGCATATTCCCTATTGAGAAAATTGCATAAATTGAGAAAATTGCGAAAATTGAATTTTTTTAATGGTCTTTTTCACTCGATTTTACTTTATTGGTACACAAATTACTTGTCTTTCCCATCAATTATGAATACAATCAATGTAAACTGTTTGTGAGGAACTGAAATCAAGGGGTTACCACCGATAGACCACCTACCGACCGTGGATTGATCACCTATTCACATGAAACAACTCACTTGCATCCCTAACGTGCGATGTCGGATAATATACCACAGGATTAAACCGGGATAAACAGAATTCCATGTGTATAAACTATTTGTGTGCCAAATGCACATTGCATACACACTTTAACATTTATAATATCATAGTAGGATTCAAAATTGAGAACTGATTTAAAACTATGAATACGGCACATGTTTAACGTCAGCAAAGTCCGATGAGTTAATAATATTATACAGAATTATCTCAAAACGAGGATCATAAATAACGTTCTAGTTAATTTTTGTGAGCTGCCTCTGAGGTCGAGGTCAGATCTAAGTGATCGTTGCTGACCAAATAATTGATCGGTTAACTCCTTTGTTTACTACTTATTAAATTGTCTGACCTGCGCCTGCGGTCAGATGTTTAGCCGATTCTAATCATTATTTACAAAAGTAGATCAGTTACAACAAAATATAGATGCTGTAACTTCTCATCTAGAATTGGAGGCTCAGAATGTACCTGAAAACTTAACCAACCGCATGCAAGTGAAGACAAGTAAAACTGTAGGTTTGTAAGGGATTTGGGGTAAGCGGAATGTGCCGTACCGAAGGTACATCTCTGCCCAACCCTTTGGGGAAGGCGTGAAGTTATGTTGTGTTGGGGTAGGCCGACGCGAATATCACAAAATGAATATTAGTGTTGAAATGGGTGCTCGTAAGTTAATACAAATCACAGAACACATAAGTTACAGTTGCATACTTTTTGGTATCTTTATTTGCACCCACTCTAGTTTTTCATCTCCTGCTTTTGGCATACGATGTTCAACGTGGATGGCTGAAAAATTAAATAAAACCTCTTTTAATGAGGGTTTTCTGAAATGACGTTCGCTAGGTGGCAGCACTGACACGTCAGGTCCAGGCATCTGTCAAAGAGCCTATATTTTCTTTAGTCATGACTGAATGATGAACGAATGAATGAATCGAATGATGAACGTCATCATATATTTTATATTGGAAGACCTCTTGTCACAGTGGTGCCAACTGGTGTCGTAAATTTTCACGAAAACCCTCATTGTTTTAATAAATTGGGTATAGGGTTATAGAGCATCTGTCCCTCCGTCGAGGTAGCGATTATAGTCCGCGCGGAACTAGTTGGCCGCGCCTTAGGTGGGGACTGCGGGGTGAGGGCGGCGGTGTTGCCTATTATTCGAAACGCACGTACTGAGTAATGACAAAGCGTCCCCGCCCCTCCGACCCACCGCTCATATAGATACCTAAGGCGCGGCCAACTAGTTCCGCGCGGACTATAGCTAGCAGCGATTTTCTTGCTCAAGAAACGTAAAAAAGATTGAAGGTCCCGTTTAAGTAAAAGAGATACATATTAATAATTAATCGTTAACTGTTCACACCGCCGCCGGCAACTACTCATTTGTTGCATCGACAAGGAGCCATCAAGGAGAGTACTCACTCAGCGACACTCGCTTAGCGGGCAGAACACTGAATGACTGGCGCCCGGTACATACCATACTAGCGAGTTATCGCTCGTCACCGTTCCTAGTTGCTTCCTCTACTCGCTTCTCGTTAAGGCTCCTACAAACAGGCGCGACGCGCAACGCGAATCGCGCGCAACACCAAGGCACCGCTCGTTGCGCGACTTGCGGTGCCTTTGTGTCACGTGTCGCGTCGCGCCTGTGTGAACGAGCCTTTAATCGCCGGCAGGTACCAAATATTCAAGGAGATATCATTTGATTACACGAATCTGTCCGAATCTGCTACATATCTACACTGCACGATAAGGCTGTTTAATTTTAACAAGGGTAATTCGTTTGTGGTAACTAGAAGGTCCTGAAAACGATTATATTCGGTAATAAGAACAGAAATGTCAAAATTACCTTTCTTCAACAGTTGCACAATATCATCAATGCTTCTAACTGGTTGACTCGAAGGCTGAGGTGCAGCCGCTCCTGGATTCAGATTCTGAGGGCCACCTGTGGAAGAGAACTTTATAAAACACTAGCTGATACCCGGCATGAGGGGCTCGTGGCTAAATAATAACAGCCACACAAGTCGATCGATCAGATTAAGCTAAGCTTGCCACGGTTGGTCTGTGGATGGGTAACCATCTTTACAGTACCCGGCGATAAATATTGCACATCGAACTTTTTACACAAAACCATTTTATACAAAGAATAAAAATAATTATCAAAAGAAGCAAATCATAATTGTTTTAACAGCTCCTATAGATACCGGACTGTTTGTATTTCGTGCGACAGAGATAACGCTCTACGAAGCCGAAATTAGCCGATTGTCTCTATCCAAAGGTCGATGTGCAATATTTATCGCCGGGTACTGTACATACCGAGACCCCTCCGTGTCTCGGAAAGCACATTAAACCGTTGGTCGCGGCTGTCATTCGTGGATCATTGACAGTCGTTACAGGTATGCAGAAGCCCGAAAGTCTGACAACCAGTCTTACCAAGGGCTGCTGTATTACCCAATAACTGGGTTGTGGAGGTCAGATAGGCAGTCGCTCCATGTATAATACTGGTGTAAAATACAACATACGAGTAGTTGGGAAAAGGCTAGGCAGATGATGACTAGCTGGTACCCGGAGCGTTGCTCCCTGTGAGTTAATTGTACAAACGCTTGCACATAAAGCTACCCGAACTGTCAAATTTCACCAATCAACTTTGAACCTTATGCTTTAGCGATAAAGTTGAAAATCTATTAAAGAAATTTGACAGATTGTAGTAGCTTGATGTGCTGTCGTCTGTACTATGCCTTTAGTGTTCTACACTAGCACCTACACCCAGCTCGTAAAATTGGTGCTCTCCACGGAATGCATCCAAAATAAATGGATGGCATTGAAAACACATAAAAATAACATCGTTTTATACTTTCAAATGCTGGGGGCATAATGTAGAAAAGATAATCTATTTAATTATTGTAAGGAAGGGCTTACTTGTTGTCGCTGCTGCCAAACTTTCTGGATTGGGGATTAACTTCTTTTCAAGGTCATCTAGAGCTTTTTTTAAATCTTCCATAAAGACTGGAATTTTCTGTGGATCGGAGCGTTCTGCATCTAAAGATAAAGTTAAACTGCATGTCCAAAAATAATGTTTAAAAGATTTTTTCCCCCTTTTGGGTTTAGGAACCTAATTTTACTCCATTAATATTGCTTTGATCACGTGAATGTCCTGCTATTTAAGGAAAACTTTTGCAGCATTCCATACTTCTTGACTCAGTGGTTTAAGCAATGCGTTGTCTATCAGTAAATTGATTTAAGATTTTTATTAAGTAGATTAACCTTGTTCTACTGCAGCTGCAGGTGTACTAACCGCAACTGCGCCTGCAGTTCCAGTTGCAGGCGCAGGCGAAGTCTGTCCTGGATCTGGGGTAATTGCAGTAGTGGCTGTCCCGTCCACTGTCACTTCCTCACCCTCTAAAATAATCCAATTTTATGAAAAGTACCTCATCATCTGCCTAGCGTTCTCTCAGTATTTTATTGATCAATCGGTGACTTTGCTGTGACGTGTCTGATGTGTGTGCATGATGCACCTATTATATATCCTGCTTTAGGCTGCACTATCAAATACACGTCATCAATCAGTCGATAAAGTACTGATATTCAGCTGCAGGGGAGGGAAAAAGCTAGGTAGATAAGGGGATCTCGATTACTCTAATTTTAAGAAATATAAGTAACTATAAACAATTTGTTTTAGTATCATACCTGTCTCATCCTGCGCTCGCGGAACTAAACAAAGAGAATAATAATTATTTTTGATTAAAAGATTTTGTTAGGCATTTTCTTTCTAGGAAGAAGATTGGTAACCCAGTGGTAACGGCCGTGATTTACGAGTTGTAGGTCAGGGATTCAAACCCAAGCAGGCAATTTACTTTATGTAAATTATTTCATCACCACTGCTCTCAAAACTGTGAAGGAAAACATCGGCATCATCATCATCATCGTCGTTGTCATCGTCATTAGGCATCTCCTGGGCACGCTCGTTCCATCATAGACCTCGTCCATCGCTTTCCATGAGACGTGATCAAGGTCAAGAGTGGGCCCATTCGGCAATAAAAATAAAAAATCGTAATAAAAATAAAAAAATCGTAATAAAAATAAAAAAATCGTAATAAAAATAAAAAAAATCGAGAGGAAACGGCACGTGCTAGAATAAAAATTCGAAGGCACGTGACATCTACCAACCCGCACTGGGCCCGCGTGGTGGATTACGGCCCAGTCCCTTTCACCGAGAGTACCTAGGCCTGTGTCCCAGAAGTGGGAATATCGTAGGCTTTGCTCAATTTCTCTTACTAGGTTTTGGGCGACGAGGATTTGTAACGCGAATGAATCGTCTCGGATCATTTGTTACTTCCCTTGGAACTGACCCATGAATTTGTATTTCCATTTCTATTGCATGGTTTGGTAAACCCGCTGCAAATAATAAAATAAATATATTTTAACACATAACATCACGACTGTATGGGTATGTCCCGAAGAGTTAGGCAGAGATGTAAATATAGTACCTACACCTAAACGCCAGTAATGTTTAAGTTCTATGTACAGTACCCGGCGATATTGCACATCGACCTATTCGATCCTATCGATTTTAAAAAAGAATAAAAATAATTATCAAAAGAAGCAAATCGTAATTGTTTTAACAGCTCCTAATAGATACCGGACTGTTTGTATTTCGTGCGACAGAGATAACGCTCTACGAAGCCGAAATTAGCCGATTGTCTCTTTCCAAAGGTCGATGTGCAATATTTATCGCCGGGTACTGTAATAGGGGGCAAGCCTATTGCCATAGATCGGGCACAAATTAAGTCTCCGAACTGCTAAATACTGAGAAATTCTGAATGGAAATCCAATAACACCTTTTCCGACTTGGGAATCGAACCCAGGAGCTCTCAGCAGTAGCTTTTGCGTCTATTAGAGCAACGAGACAGTCAAGTCGAGGCAGTAAAAAAAAATGTTATCAATAATAGTGTTACACAATAAACCAGGCCACTCAGAAATGAGTATTGTTAAAAAAATATATTTATAATAGATTATAAATATATATATATATTTTTTAATTATTGATTAAAAATATATTTATAATAGATTATAAATATATTTTTTTTAACAATACTTTATTAACGAACGATTTTCAAAATTGATTTTGAAAATATGATTATATGTAAATAAAAATAGGTACGTTCCAATTTCAAATTTTCCTTCCACATTGTTTGCGAGCTAATTTAAATTATCGTGTCTCATTAAAAAAACCGGGCAAGAGCGAATTGGACTCGCGCACCGAGAGGGTTCCGTACCATCATGTTTTTTTTAAATTTTCATTGGCGAGGCCTATATTCGTTAGAGAATTTTAACACTGCGCACTGTGGTGCAGAATATTGCAGTTTTAGGTCAGCGCCATCTCTTGACCGATAGTGAAACTAGTGTAACTTTTGTTGAGGATTTCTGAAAAAGTGTGCTATTTAGAGACATCGTTTTATTTTTCCTGTAATCTTTACATAAACTTCTATCACATAGAATTATTTCAGATTTTTCTCTTTGAAACTTCGGAGATAAGGGGGGGAAACGGTTTTTCCTTTTTTTAATTTTTTTTCACAAGCACGAAAATATTATATAAAGTGTGAATAAATTAAATACTTACATGATAATCTTCGAAGTGGATTCATGTATTTCTGGATGACATATTCGAGGGCGTTTCGGTTATGGTGATCTACTGAAAAAGCAACGTGATACTATGTATGTTTAAAGTTAAAGAGGTATTCTAATCATAATACAGTAATACTATGCATAATTTCAGTTTTTTTATAATTCTGCAGATCATAAAATATGGCAAACAAACTTAAAAGACACGATGTCACCGATGGAGGAAGCAGAAACTTAATTTCCCCAAAACATTCAATACAGTTACTGCCTATGCTAATTAAAATGAAACATTAGCGTTTTTATAATTTATAACATGTCGATATTTTCGTGGAAGTCCACGTCCACGTCACGGCATCACTATAACACAGGAAAGTAAAATCTATGGAAGTATATGAAGACCATGAAGAGACTTCTAAATTTCTATCCACGATAACGTTATAATAATAAACGTGTTTCTATACATTTTTTGGACGTGGTCGTCCACATAAATACCATCATGATAGAAATTATAAAAGCGCACAATGCCACATCTAGATTTGTATTAAATTACTTAAATTAGTACTTACAGCGTATAACAGCGCACTCCTGCTTGTAAATAAAAATCATCCAAAATAAAAAATATGCCATGACTAAAGACATGACATCAGGAGGTCACTGGACCATCATTACACAACAAAGTTGAGGGAATATGACACTTATTGAATATTTGTAAGTATAACTTACTTTACAATTCAACATTGCATTATGAAACAGCAATGTTGTTAAAAATAAATTACTAAACTATAAACGTTATCGAAATCACCTCATTCGGATAAAGAATAATATTATAATCCTAGGCAAACACATAAGAGCATAATATAAATAGAGAGAATAAGAAAATGCAGAGGAAAAGGATATCATGAAGCAAGTTCAATAATAGCAAATGGCATAATTTTACTGAAAATATTTAGACATTTTATTTATATTTCTACTAATCTAACTTAAAAGTAACACAAGGTATATATAGCGGATATATTAACCCTTTGCATCGAACGTGGATCCACGCGAGAAACAATGACTTTTTAATTGTTTTTGTAATTACGGTATTCAACCAAATAAATATATATAAATAGTGTTAATATAGAACTTTCATGACCAGAAGAGCATATATCAGGTATATAAGATCACACAGAGACATCATTTCCGTTTGTGTAAATCACCAAGAATTCAAGACAACAAATTGCCCATAATATTTCCTTTTTTTTTAATTCAACACACTCTGTCCTGTCTGGAGCATTCTGGTGTGAGCATGGATTTTTAACTGTAACACTGTAATCCAAAGATAAACTGATTTTCTTTTTAGTCTCTATTAGTTTGTTATATTTTCGCTAAGAGCGTATTTAAAATTGAATAGTGGAATAACATTTTCGTAGTTATTAATGGTCTCATCATATTTTTGCTCATTTGTGTCATGTACTGCGTCTGCATATGCGTATACGTCCGAGTCTCGTATTTCTATGCTTTCTGTGGAATATTTATCAGCTTTGTCATGGTCACCTTCTAACGTTCCTAAATCAAATGTTATGTCTCTATCTTGTAGAAAATCTTCATTATCATTAGCTATTTCTGTAGAGTCTGTAGAGTATGTACGCTTAGTTGCTACGAAATCTGCAAGTCGATTAAGTTCTCTAAAGTTTAAAGGATCTTTGGATACATATTGTGAATTGTCTTTGTACTCGTATCTTTGGGTGTTCATATCTTTGATTGCATCTAAACTTTTTCTTATGTCTTCATCTTGTGCTTTCCCTGTGTGCCCAGCATTTTCTGCATCTAAATATGCTGTTGTTTCACTATGTTTTTCCTTTTTGGTATGCTTATCTTTTAATACGTTTAAATAAAAATTGATTTCACTGTCTTGTAAAATTGCATCCTCCTTTATTGCATTTTTTACTTTTAATTCATCGACATATGCTTCTGATCGACTGACTTGTGGAGTTTCATAATCTTGGTAATTTTTATATTTTAATTCTTTTAAAAGTGCTATTTTTTTATGGTATTGTGCAGTCTCTTCATCTTGTTTTATACGTCTAACTTTAACCGAATCATTAAATAACTGAAGATCTAAATCCTGTACATTATCATTATCCATTTTTGAGTCTTTTGAGACAGAAGCTTCGTCTGAATCGAAATTCAATATTTGCTCTCTGTCTGCCTCGTATGTTTCTTTGAATTGCATTATTTCTGTACCCTGTGAGGCGTCCTCATCTACTTCGCTTAGCTTATCATCTATTTCCACACCTGAAACCACACGACTTTTATAGATATCATAAAAATAATTAACGATATAGATGAAAACTGGAGCTTTCAGAAACTTAACTGGTGTTTATATTTTTAAATACTATGTAGGTATAGAGATATCACACTAATATTATTAAGGCGAAAGTTTGTGAGTGTGTGTGTGTGTGTTTATATGTTTGTTACTACTTCACGCTTAAACAGCTGAACCAATTTTGATAAAATTTTGTATGGATGTAGCTGACACCCTGGATTAACATATAGGGTACTTTTTATCCTGATATTCCCACGGGATCGACATTTACGCGGGTGAAACCGCGGGGCGCAGCTAGTAAAATATAATAAGTTACAAATTACCTAGTTAGTTAAAAACAAACTTTCTGTAAATAAAACGCAAAATGTCGATGTAGCTCAAAAAACAGCTATACTTAAATAGCATAGACAGAGCAAGTCAGATCTGCCGTATGCCAACCAATTTGTGGAACCGTCAATTACGAGATTTTAGCTCTGACACAGCTAGACGGGATCGCCAGACCAAGAAGATGCTGGCGATTTTTGGGCGACTTTGACATTTTTGTATTTATATATACCTAGTAATTTTATCAACTAGGACCTACCTACTTAGTATCAATACGATAATCTTTTGACCATTAAAATAGACATTCATTAAAATAAATGTTCAAGTATTACAAGTATCCGAAGGTCGATTTTTATCAAGATAAGTCATCAGGCATCGTTGTAATGCGGCAGTATCCAATAGGTCATTAGTTCGAATCTACCGTTCACGACCAACATTACAAAAATTAGAATACGCTTTATTATTATGTTTGAACTAGGTGACGTCATTAGTTTTGGAACCCAGCACCTAAAAAATTATATACCTAAGGGCAGATGCAAGTTGACCATAATCAACTATCTTGCTTATGTCAGCCACCCCTCCTATCTAAGTCGTCAAGGGTCATTATGACCTAACTTCAATGGCGGCGAGATAACAAAAATGTAAACAATCTTGCCATACCTTTAAATTTTTTTAAAAATTGTTGAGTTACAAAACTAGAAAAACAAACTGTGCAGATTGTTCAAGCTTGTTTAATTTTATTTACATTTTAACTAAATAAACGAAGAATAAAAACTGGCATGAAAATATTTCGCGAAGTCAAGCTGCTGGCGAGCGTTTCGCGTTGTTCTTTGCGCATCCGACCTTGTTTTCTTTGATTTTTTAAGCAAATGAAGTAAAGAACGCAAAACTCTTTCCCTTAGCTTTTGTGCGCGAGTTGTTACAAAAAATTTACCATCCATCAGGATATTCGTTAGGTCATCAGCGCCCGACCTAAGTCTTTTACCACCCAGTTTGTACCCCGAAAAAGGCATGGTGGGTGTAGCTCCATATTCACAAGCTGTAAAGAAAACTATTGTTATACTTTTTCGAAAAAGTTCGGCTTTGTACCTACTGCGTTGTGTCTCGCTGACGGTGGCGTGTGTGTTGGATCTTTTAGCTCCCTTCAAAATGGTTGAGCTGAATCGTGCTGATCTATGCGTCATGTTCGTGAACGGGCGCCGTCAGTTGGGGCTGGTCATCTCTTAGCTGCCTTGGCTTATTTTTAATTATTTTAATTTTGAATTGTTGTTTTGTTACTATTTGCTGTACTCTGGACGCTTTTAACGCGTACGTCTTTTTTACATCGTTCTCACATATAATTATAAATTCACATTAATGATGTAACTAATATTTTTGTAAAAATATAATTTAAAAGAGTGTCCATGGAGTTTCTTGCCCGTTCTTCTCCATAGGTACCTACGCTTTGGAATGGGCAACTAGCTTCATATTTTCTGACTGACCGACTTTTTGACAATTCAAAAGTGCCTGTAAATGGTAAGGCCAGGATCTTCGAGCGTAGTAGGCATTTAGCGTTACCTCCGTCCTCGCGTGGCAAATGCCGCGAAAGCGCAGTTCGAATGAACTCGCTGACCCCTGTCACGGTTATTTTTATAAGTAATAATATTGTGAATCGGCCCTATTCTTGAAATATAGGGCTGCTCGTCTACAGTATTTTAATTTCATCATCCTACTTTAGTTTCTTTCTAGTTTTGTGATTGTAAATATTATATTTTTAACCGACTTCAAAAAAGGCGGAGGTTCTCAATTCGGATATTTCTATTTTTTTTTTATGTATGTTAGGGGGGCATAACTCCATCGTAAATAGACAGATCTGCAATTTTTTTTTTGAAGTGAAAACTTCTTTAGCATCGTTGTGATGTGATTTGAAAATTTTATGAAACGAAAAAGCAACAGTAAAAAGAGACATGAGATTTAACGTGGGAGAAAATGAGATAGGAAGCATTATACAGTGTTTTTGTTTTTTATTATTACAAATGACATCACATTTAATCCTATGCTACTAATTTGTGGTGATGATGATGATGAGGATGATGGTGATGGCGATGGCGATGGTGATGGTGATGGCGATGATGATGATGGCGATGATGATGATGGCGATGGCGATGGCGATGGTGATGGTGATGGCGATGGCGATGATGATGATGGTGATGCGATGGTGATGGTGATGGCGATGGTGATGGTGATGGCGATGGTGATGGTGATGGCGATGGTGATGTTGATGATGGTGATGGCGATGGCAATGGTGGTGGCAATGGTGATGGCGATGATGATGATGGTGATGCGATGTTGATGGCGATGGTGATGGCGATGGTGATGGCGATGATGATGGCGATGTTGATGATGGTGATGGCGATGGTGATGGCGATGGTGATGGCGATGGTGATGGTGATGGCGATGGTGATGGTGATGGTGAAGGATGGATGGATGGATGGATGGATGGATGGATGGATGGATGGATGGATGGATGGATGGATGTTCTTTAGCATCGTTGTGATTTGAAAGATTATGAAACGAAAAAGCGACAGTAAAAAGAGACATGAATTCATAAGATTTAACGTGGGAGAAAATGAGATAGGAAGCATTATACAGTGTTTTTGAAGGTTTCATTTCTACCACGTGTGAATTGCACACATGCTGTTTTTTTATTTTTGTAAAGATCTTATGATGACTTTCAGAGACAAACAACGGAACTCTTCAATAAATGCCAGCAAATCAACCGCGATTGCTGCTATAGCATATGTAATCGCAATCACACAACATAACATCACGCCTGTACCCTTCAAAGGGTAAAGCAGATGTGTTCAATAGCTTTGTTACTGATATTCACATAGCAAGTAGTGACATATGAATTTGTTTGGGGTAGGTAAGTACAACTAAAAAGTGAAAAATAAATCTTTTTTACAAAAAAAAAAACCGACTTCCAAAAAAAAAAAAACACTACAAAGTGAAAAATAACTTTAGTTTCGAAAGTCGGTGTCAAAAAATGAAAATATATTCTTCACGTTGTAGTGTTTTTTTTTTTGAGTCTGTTGTTTTTTTTGTAAAACACTTTTTTTGGTTGCTTGAATTCGTCAATAAGTTTTTTTAATTAAATCTACTAATCAAAAACACCACAATACGTATTTTTATTGAACTCTTCCTATTTCATTCACAACGAATTTCATATTTTTAAATAAAAAAACAGCAAGTGTGCAATTCACACGTGGTAGAAGTGAAACCTTCAAAAACACTGTATAATGCTTCCTATCTCATTTTCTCCCACGTTAAATCTTATGAATTTACATGTCTCTTTTTACTGTCGCTTTTTCGTTTCATAAACTTTCAAATCACAACGATGCTAAAGAACATCCATCCATCCATCCATCCATCCATCCATCACCATCACCATCGCCATCGCCATCGCCATCGCTATCACCATCGCCATCACCATCGCCATCACCATCTCCATCATCATCATCGCCATCGCCATCACCATCGCCATCACCATCGCCATAACCATCGCCATCACCATCGCCATCACCATCATCATCATCGCCATCGCCATCACCATCGCAATCACCATCACCATAACCATCGCCATCACCATCATCATCATCGCCATCGCTATCACCATCACCATCGCCACCACCATCGCCATCACCATCGCCATCGCCATCACCATCGCCATCACCATCTCCATCATCATCATCGCCATCGCCATCACCATCGCCATCACCATCGCCATAACCATCGCCATCGCCATCACCATCGCCATCACCATCATCATCATCGCCATCGCCATCACCATCGCAATCACCATCACCATAACCATCGCCATCACCATCACCATCATCATCATCGCCATCGCTATCACCATCACCACCACCATCGCCATCACCATCACCATCGCCATCACCATCGCCATCACCATCGCCATCATCATCGCCATCACCATCACCATCACCATCACCATCGTCATCGCCATCGCCAACACCATCACCATCATCATCACAAATTAGTAGCATAGGATTAAATGTGATGTCATTTGTAATAATAAAAAACAAAAACACTGTATAATGCTTCCTATCTCATTTTCTCCCACGTTAAATCTTATGTCTCTTTTTACTGTAGCTTTTTCTACTGTAGCTTTTTCGTTTCATAAAATTTTCAAATCACAATAATGCTAAAGAAGTTTTCACTTCGAAAAAATATAATATTTTACCTATACAATCACAAAACTAGAAACACAAACTCAAAAACTCAAATTTTGCAATTGAATATAAACCTTATTCCGTTGTAGTAAAGTTGAAAATCTATTACAGATATTACGATAATTGTAAATTTATGGTACCGACCTGCTACTGCTAGTACTGTGACGAAAGCAAGAGAACCTATACAACTGCAATATTATTCTGTCGCGTCGTCTTATAAGTGGGTAGTTATAAATACGTAGAAAAATAATAATCAAAATTACCTTATTTTTTTTTTAAGCTTTGCAGTTCAATGCTGAACGTTTTTTTTTCTTTCTTCTGTTTTTATTCCCCATAATTTAATCTTAATTATCACTATATTACAACTATATTATAACAAACTAATATTTAGTTTAATTATTAATACTAGAACCTAAACAATATTTACAGACTGAATTTTGAAACTAATACACAAACACAAATTAACTAACAATATTATAACGTATATTTCGATCGATTAGCGGGAACGCGGCGAGCCAGCAAAAGCGACACAGGTCCTACCTCGGTAACGCCCGGCGGGCTACTGAAGTGAAGCGCGCAGGCCGCCTTTTTAGATTATATCTTGTTAAGACAATAAAAATCAGTTTTGAGAAAAATTAACCGTAGAATGTTCTACTATACATCATTGCCTATTTTTTCATATATTTTTTGCGAGTAAAAGTTAAGTCTACTTCAAATGCGACTTGAAAAACGATTAAAAACTTCGCTGTTTTCGATTTGTTTGCGATTTTTTATGATCGAGTGAAGTTGTAAATATCGTGTTTTGAACCATAGAATAATCAAGAATGTTAGTTAAACTATGCCATATATTTTTTTCAGATTAAAACAAAGAATATTTGATTGTTTAATGTTGAATCAAAAATAGGTCGATTCCGAGATTTCCGAGAGTCCTGGCCTTAATTGAAATAAATGCTTTGAGTTTGAGTTTGAGTTGTCTTTGTCAGCCATACGGCGATGTTCGCACGGGATTAAAAATCGGGGGGATTTTATCGCGAACTGGATTTTCAACTTTCGGTGTTGTATCGAGCATTGAGAATCCAGCAGAGCCCACCGCGGCCAAAAAACACGCTGTTCGATTTTCAACTCCTGGCGCACCGCGGTGTGTTAAAAATCCAGTGAGCGAATGAAAAATTTGGCGCGGGAATACGCGCCCGAACAAACCTGGGCTACCAGTCTTTGTCTAAAGTTCGATCTTTCATATTATTTACAACCGAAGTACTAAGGCGCAATGTACACAACGATGCCTTAGAGTGAAAACCTTGTAAGTGTAAAAGAAGTAACTTTTCAGAAGGAAGAAAGAACTGCGTGCTACAAAATTTTTGTACGGCGTCTTCTATGTTTTTTTACCGACTTCAAAAAAGGAGGTACTGTATTCTTATTAATTAATATAGAAATTTAACCCGCTTTTATATCCAGAACTGTTCGATACTATAAGATTCTCCGAAATGCATAAAATGCTACTTACATTCCCGAGGTTTTCACTAAGCTCTAAGGCGACGACAAGCAAGACTATCGCAGGGATAGTCGCCGTGGCATCAAATTCAATAGAAACTGTATGAAGCAATCGCCACACGGCAATATCATCGCGGCGAGAATTTGATGACACGGCGAGACCATCGCTGCGATTCTCTTGCCTTGGAGATGGCGTCTTACTACCTATTTGTACTTTGCCGAGTCAGTACACAGAGCCTTTCCAGTAGTGCCGAAGCAATTTTCACTTACCATCTTAATTATATAAAGTTATTTTAACTAATTTATTTTTATTACTTTACTTACCTAGTAAACACACTTCTCGTGACCCACGGGCTGGCGTTTACCTTGGCCAGAGGCTAAGCATTGCCATACAACGTGGCAATGCTGACGTGGATGAATATTTCGACGCAATATTTTAGTATTTTAGGAGTTTTAGTTTGGTTAGGATATTATATTTTTATTCTTAATTTATAAAATTGATTACACAATAGATTAATATCTAACAGATAAATTCAATAACATAACTGTTTATACAAAATAAATGATAAAATATCTATGAATACTCACCCGGCCGACATTTTTTTGCTTCCACATACTTTAAAAATTCTTTCATAAGGTTTGACCAGTTTTCAGCCCCATTCCCGTCTGAAAAGAAAATATGACATTGATTGATACTGCAAACAGTTTCTACAATATTTTTTTACAATAATAATAAAAATGTGATTTTTCAGAAATTTATATCTTTATCAGTTCCAATTGATTCAATTGCAATATTTTAGACCTACTTTAAATAAAGGTACATTATTTTGTTACTTATTTATGTCTGATACTATTCAATGCTCTGATAAATTAAAAAAATGGTGCCCAGCGAGATTCTTTTTACTTAAAAAAAAAAGGTATTTTTTATGTTAAAAAATATAGAGTGGGTAACAATAATAATTTTATTTTCAATCAAAACTGTCTATTTTTATGTCCAATCCTCTTGCAAGAAAACGACAAAATCCACACACACGACAGAAAAAAAAATCGACCACGGGCTGTGGTAATCAGAAAGAAGAAAATCAAAACCGTACCGTCCCCTCGTGTTCCAGAAACTTTGTCAGGCTTTTCCGTTACCGTCACAGGTTCCATGGTTTTTGCTACAGGTACCTTGGTTGTTGCAGCACATTTCTTGGTTGAGGTCACAGAAGGATTTTTGGTAGGATATTTCTTCATCGTTATTGTAGAAGGTTTCTTCGTCGGTCTCACACGAGTCCAAGCATTTATCCAATCTTCACTTGTGATCGTTTTCATTTGCCAGACTCGAGGATCAATCGTAGTGGTTGGGGTGGTTTTTAATTTTAATTTGCAACGAGGGGTACTATGTTTTACAGTGGGTTTTGTAGTTGTAGTAGGTTTGGTAAGAGGACGAGTTTTCCTTTTAGTAATTTCCGCTGTAGTCATTTTAGTTGTAATTTTTTTTGTAGTCGTTTTTTTCGTTGTAGTTGTTTCAGTTGTAGTATCTTCTGTAGTCGTAGTATTAGTTTTGATCCTACAAGTAGGCGGCATTTGTGTGGTAGATTCTTGTAACTCAATTTCTTTTATTTCTTTGATGAGATCAGCCCAATCTAATTCTGTTAATGTGTTTGTATATCTTGGCGCTGAAATCGTAATATTTTGAGATCAGACAAATTTTTTTTTGTCTTCATAATCACAATTAAAGGATTATTTTAGGAACCTAATATAACAATATTGCAAGGGCCTGATTCATAGTGGCTGGATAGGAATAAACTATTAGAAAAAAATAAACAGAATTTTTAAGAACACCCACGGAGATAAAACAGACAAAAAGATAAAGATACATACATATATAATCATACAGGTAAGATTTGAGTTAATACTCACTGGGCACCAACATTGCACCTACCTACCTAAATTAAACATTCTGCATGACTAAGTACCTACACATAAAATTGTGTTACGTTGAGTATAGTGCTATCATATCTTATACGTATTAGTACATTAAACTATATACTAAAAAAAAGGGTGCGGTCAGAGGACCCTCGTTAGGAACGAAGTTCATTACGCGATACTCGATTGCATACCGCTCGTATATACTAGAAAGAGACAGAGGCAGATAAAGTATGAATACAATACGCGTTTTTAATACAGAGCCAACTAGTATAAGTTTTTAGAAGCTCTCATAAAGCTCTTTCTAACCATCTCAGATTTTCATTTTGATCTCGCTATTATCTTTAGCACCCTCAAAAACAATGAAAATCACACTCATGACGAAAAATTTTAAAGTGTTCACCGCCGCCATCTTGAATTTTCATTTGAACTCACTGTCGGCTTTAGCACCCTCGATAATCATGAAAACAATCTCTAAAGTCGCATAACGGTTTTTCGTTACGTGAAGATTTCTACCAGTCAACTCCTACTACCAGCCAATAGTGTTTTAATTTTGACCCCAATATTGGCTACAGCACCCTCGAAAACCATGAAATCTAACTCTCTCTCTCTCTTTCACTGTTGTCTCTTTCCATTATTAATAATGACGATTTCTACCAGTTTACTCACAAGCCGTTAAAGAATTTCGTAACAAATTCCAAAAAACAAAACCTTAATAAAATAATATTAGATTTAGTTCAGAAGACTGAAAAGCTAAGTTTTCACAGTGTCCTCTCTCCTACTATTTTTGCTACGCGTGACAGGGTACGTCCACAGTAATCACATATAATTTCAAATGGTCAACTAAGTATACGTTATGAATTGGAAATAATTTATTGAGTATTGAATTCCAAAATATTTAACTGCCTTCTATACTCAATATTTATACACGTGTATAGAAAGTTGCGTCTGTTTACCAGTTTTATAATAAGTGTGGGCATTATTAGGCTTTTCATTACACATCAATGTCAGTTAATCATTATAATAAAAATGACCTTACCTTTCGTCCTAAAGTTGTGGCGTGGCTTCATAAACTTCCATTCCTTACCATCGAAATATCTTACAGGCATGTCTTTTGGAACTGGAGAAAAATGTTTAAGATATTATAGTTTCACATTATTCACAAATTACTACATAGTTATTTATATCTAATAATTACTCTCATAACAATGGTTGTATTTCGCATAAATCACAGTATACGAAATAAATAAGAAATTAAACTTCATATTAAAGTGTTGTTTTTCGATTTTTTAGGAACATAAGACATTCGAAATAGTGATTTTTTCCATTTGAAAATTACACATATTCCATTCGTCCTAACCAATATGAAAATGGATTTATGGAAACTCGAAAATGTTAACAACAACGTGTGCGGTACAAATATTAAATTTAATAAGAGAATCGATAAAGTTTATTGCGGAACACAAAATTATTGCGTTCGTGGATCTCGATAGTTGTCGTTGTTTGAGAACGTACCTAATGTTGGTCTTATCGCGTGCGCCTGCGACAATCGTGACGCAGCGGCCATGTGTGATATGATAACTATGATTTGCTGGAATGTGCACTACGAAATATTTTAATTCGTTTGCTTTACGTGAAGAGGAAGTTTCAAGATTTGATCGATAAAGGATAAGGACAAGAAACATAAAGGTTATTTTGTTTTTTTTTTTTTAACTTTTGGCGTATTATTTTTGTATCTGTAGCAGCATCATCTTTATGATGCATTCGCAAGGTTGTCAAAATGACGTGCAGAATACTAGATGTAAACGAAAAATCCTTGCTTTTTGTATTTGTTTTTATTACACTTTGTAGTTTTACATTTTATAAAAATATATCAGTGGACAGCATAATTTTAAATAGAAAGAATCAGTCAATCAACTCAACCTATCGCAGTCCACATAGGCCACTCCCAGGCTGAACCACAAAACCTTGTCCTCCGACTTCCGCAGCCAGACTGTCCCAACCACGTTTTAAGGTATCGGTTCATCTAACTGCGGGGCATCCCACACTACGCTTGCCGATACGCGATCTCGACTCCAGGACTCGTCTGCTCCACCGACCATCGGTCCTTCGACAAACATGGCCAGCCCACTGCCATTTCAGCATGCTTACTCTGCAAGCTATTTCGGTAACTCCGGTTCTTTCGTTCGTTCAGCGCTTCGCAAATGTTCGTGGAAGCCCATATTGAAGATGTTCATGCCATTTTGAGGAAGAAACAGAGTCAATAATGGGTAGGTTGTGCGGAAGCTCCAACAGCATCCTAAAAGTATTATTAGACAAAGTGCATAGTCCTTTTATTAGGCACTTACTCAGACCAAATAAAAAACCAAGACAGAGAGTTTCTGGCTGTCAACAACAGCCCTCTATCTTGGTTTTTTATTTGGTAAAGTGAAGCCGGTTTCTTAAACATGTGTGCGCATAATGAGGTGTAGTTTGATTGTAAATGGTTGTAAATGTGTACGTGTGAGCATGTATGTACAGAGCGGAGGTGTAGTTTTTGTATGCTTCACTGTATTGTTCGCAGCGCTATGTCTTGACTTTTTATTTGGCCTGAGGGCACTGGTTACGGAAGAACGTGCCTACATGTGTCACATCATTATTAGTGGTTTTAGTTTGTAAAAATTTACTAACATAGTTTAAGTTATTGTTACCAGTACTATATGGAATAATCCATCCAATCGATACGTGTACATGTATGTGTATTTCATTAGATTTTCAATAGTTAGAACCTTTATATTATGCTCCACTAAAATGCCCAACAAAATCTAAGTTTATCATTGCAAGTATCAAGATCGGTGCCTCTAACAACTATTTACTATAGTTATAAAATACCCGTATAAGTGTAGGGATAATATTAATAAATATGAAACCGGTGACATTAGCACATAGTTATGGTTATCAGCGACACTTCATGGGCGGCGCGCGGGCATCCAAAACGGTGTGTGCTGTGTACCGGTCAGAGTCGTGACCAGTACCGACCCCTTTGTTCCACATTACCGCTTCTTCTTATACATATTTATATTCGTATGGAATAGAAAAACAGTGTGAAACAGCTACTTGTACCTATGTTGTTAGGGTATTACACGCTGTAGTTAAGTAGGTATATTGGTTACGGATTTTTATATTAGGGAATTATCATTAGCAGCCCGAATTCTGGATGTGTGTTACTGGAGTAGTGCCCGGTTTCTCAATTTGTACCCGGTCCGCAGTCCAGCCATCTGCAGCATAAGTATGTGGAGAGGTTCAGTAGCAGGACAAGGGGGAAACAGATACTCCCACATAAATCACACTCCCTTATAGCTCATGGCATCTTGGACACCGCTCAATGTTTATTATTCATTTATAATTCAAGCACGGTTTTAATCAAGACTGATTCTATCCGAAGTGATCTCTTCAAATCCATTAATGTAGGTATATAAGCTCAATTAAAATTAAACTGATCATACACAGAAACCTATCAAAAATACTTAAAAGGAGTTCAATCGACAAGCTTAATCTATAACGTTACACTGGCGGCCTATCAGTTAGGGCTAATTTGGGGGGATTTCTATGCAAATTTAATTACACTGCAGTTGCATGCGCTAACGAAGTATGCCATTAACTGAGGCAATGCACTGGAAATATTAATTTTCATGAAGCATTGCAGCATTCAGTACGTACATGGGTGCTTATATTCTGTTTGAGTAGAGGTTTTATATACCTATGACTAGCTTCGCCCAGCAGTTTCACCCGCGTAAATGTCGATCCCGTGGGGATATTGGGATAAAAGTAGCGTATATGTTAATCCACGGTGTTAGCTACCTTCATAGAAAATTTTATCAAAATTGGTCCAGCCGTTTGAGCGTGAAGAAGTAACAAACATATAAACACACACACACAAAACACACTCACAAACTTTCGCCTCTATATAGTGTGATGATAGTATGTTGCACCTTTGTTATTCTAATTAATTTATGTCTGGATTGGTGGAAATATCTCACCAGTAGGTATCTACTACTTACCTACTCATTAGGGACTTGTTATAGGAATTTCGTTTTTATGAAAGAAACTCTGTTTTAAAAAGAAATAAATTTATCATTTACGATATAATATTTATAGCTTAACCTTTAAGCTTTTAGGTTAGAAAAGAGGTTGCTACCAATATGACGACTATAGGCAGACTGGTTAACTGAGACGTTCCTTGAGGTAGCTGCGCGGTGCAGGAGGGGTGATAGTTGTCACAAGTTGACGAATCACAGCTCTCGCATCACGTCACCACACCCCTCCCACACCACGCAGCTACATCAGGTAACGTCTCAGTTAAGCGGTCGGCCTATAGTAGAAGTATGAAAGAAAAATACATGTTGTGCCGATCCCAAATAAATTGGGATACATACAAGAGAATGCTGATGATGATTTATTAAGCTTTTACTACTGACCCCTTTGTAATAAACAAAAAACTATAAATTTTTGAGTGCGTTACTATTTTAGCACATATGTATAAGTTTAGTAACGACTAATTAAGACATTTTGTCAATTTTAATAGGTGCCTACTTTTAATCACCCAATTGAATTAAGAACCTACCTAATGCGTTACGCATAAAACTTTTACAAATCACGAGATACTTTGCCAAGGATTTTGAATTAAATACAATAATGACCAATGAATATCAATTTGATATAAATCTACAAGTAGCCAATAAAATATGAAGTAAAACGCAATTCACCTGCTTCGGAGATAGAGTGATTAAAATATTTATATTACACATGATATAGTATTATAATGAGATGTTTATAACTTTTCAAAAATACAAGTAACTGATATTAAATACAATATAAATAATAATAAAATCAAATAGCCTTCATTCTACTACTTTTATAATTTTTATATAATAATGATATTATTATATAATAGTGTGGCTCACACCTCTGAGCAGTAATTACCTCTTTGGCTTAGCCCCCCCCCCCCCCTTTCCTTCCACTGATTCCTGCTTTACTGATACAACCTGGTCCTGGTCCTCCCTTCTCCTAAAATATGTCATCCCACCTTTTGCATGGCCAACCTCTACTTCTGCTTTGGTCTCCTGGTATCATATTAAGTGGAACTGGTATTACTGTACCATAATACATATCACTATTTGCTTTGAAAATATCCCTACAACCATTTTACTCAATATTATAAAAAGTGGCAATATTTCCAAAAGGCAAGACAGTACTAAAATCAAACACAAAATGGACGATTTGTTAGTTTTACTTTACTCTTACGTCAACTTTGAAAATGGCTTGTATTTATTTTGGTCCGGGAACCACAAATGTTTACCAAAGAAGATTTGCCAGCTAATTTACTGAATAGAAACTTGATCAGGCTTTCAGAAACCCGCTACCTACATCGATTTAAATAATCGATTTAGAATCGGTTTATAAATCTGACATTTTAAAACAATAGTCAACAATTCACACTTTCCACAAGACAGTGAAATCGATAAATAACGATTCGATATGTACAAGTATAAAGGAATATAAATAGCAGAATGTTTCCTTTTAGCAACACCGCTCATATCCATTGCTATCGAATAACAGTTTAACCATATAAACGAAATTCAAATTATACTGTGGAAGCCGCCTATTGGTCATCGAATGGGCAATGGAGTGGGCAATCGGCACACCGTTTTGGTATTAAGGGTTATCGTTCAATGAGCAAGAAAGGCAAGACGAGCGTAAAGATGGGCAAGTATGTATGATTTCTCTGGAGCTATGCAGTTTAGACTAAGAATTCTCATGTGAGGCCGTAAATGTGTTTTATTGAACATGCGATTTGGCATACTGATCAATATCTTGGGAGATATTTATTTACTTACCTACTTCACTTGTAGGAAGGTCCAGATTGGATTGATTAAATCAAAATATAACACGATGAATGTTTGTAATTACCCTTTCTTCAAATGTTACGCCATGCTCACAGCTCTCAAAATTTTTATTTGTATATATATTTCCATGCTCTTCAAGTCGTGACATAGTCCATCATGTGTTCATGTCGACATCTTCGTGACAGTCAAGCCCTTCTTACAAGGATGCCACACCTTTTTGACAGTTATATCCATGTTTTTATTCGTCAGCTTTCTCAGTCCTCTGTACGGCCACCCTAACAGCACATAGCAATTGACACCATGTAAGTCTTGCCGGTGGCTACGTTCTCCCATTAGACCAGTTCCTTAACAAAAGAGGTTCGGAGCCTCCTATTCTAACAATTGTATGAGCTATTTACCTTATCTGTATACCGCCACAATCACACCCGGTCCTGATCCGACGCCGACCAATAAGTTTTGATACTCGCCCCATTGTTCTGTCGCATGATAAATATTAGTCTAGATCGTACTAATATGATTTTATTTATTAGTTCCTGTTATCTTTTACTGCAATTTATAATTCTGTCGGCGATGTTTCGAACAGTTATTCATCATTAGTAAATTTGGAACTCTAATTTTATTACTTATTTGATATATTTATCTGAGCGATCGTAAAAAAAACGGAGCTCTTACCATATTTTTTAAGTGTCTGTATATTTCAAAATAACCAGTTTTCTAATTTGGCGCAGTAATTACAGTTTATAAAACTTAAAAGCTTCTGTTGTAGTTGCACAATTTTGTAGACTGGTGGCTGGTGAGATGAGTAAGCTGCTCCAAGCGTAGAAAAATTACAAAGTTCGGAACAGCTTACCAACACATCGACATATAAAGGAATGTCTTTAATGTGAGCAATTGTACTGCATAACTACTATACACCACTCTTGATAAAAAAAGTTCTCTTGTTTTGATTTTAAATGTTTAATAAACAATTAGTGAAAAAGAAACCCGCTTGATTCTAAGGTACTACTTCGTAATTTACGAGTCAGCTCATAAAAACATTCTTTTAAATTCTGTAAAAGATAAAAATCACTAATTACGAAAAATCAAGACTATCTCCTCGGCATAGCAGAGGGCAGTATCTCTGTAGGGAGGCACTTGCGCTGGTAACCGCGTTATAGCAGTGATAGCGGCCGCGTGATGTGACCATAGCGGGATGCATGCGCCGCGGCTCGCGTCATTTTACACTTATACCATTATAGCACTGGACTGGACTACCGTTAGCTGAGGTAATTATTTTGGGCGTATGTTGTATTTATAGAGGAAGGATTTTTATATCTGTCATGGTCAATCCCTTTACAATGACAACTATTCTTTCTTTCTTTCTTTTCTATTTTGCTAACAAAAATACCAATCGTAAACCAATTCATGTATACTGTGAGTTAAAAGTCATTCCGGCCCTTACATCATTATTGATAGCAGACGTTTCGTGTAAAATACAGATGCGTAACGGGGTTTAAACCTTAATATCTAGTTGCCCAAACGTTAACGTCAAACATGACCCTGTGTCTGCCCTGACTTACGAAGCTCTGAAAAACTTTTTGGTGACCAAACTATCTAGATTGTCAACAGCATCACCAGTTCGGGTGGGGCTTAGGTCATTAGCTGTATCTCGCCTTATAAAACTTTTTTAGGCAATGGGTATGTATACATATAACCTGACCAAGATTATGTCTGGACTTTAAAAGAGATTGTGACTTCTGAGTTTGTTTCACCCTTTCTTCTCAGAGTAGTCAGATAGGAAACGCCGACCTCATCTAGTTTTATAAAAATATGATTGATGTGTAAAAATGTTCGTGCAAACCTACTTACAAAAATAAAATCATTTATCACTGAAAATTTTATGTAGCATCTTTTGTACCTACCACATTTTATGTAGACCAGCTCTGCTGTATGTGCAAAATTGTGACGAATGTTAAACCTTGATGAATTTTTTAAAAAATACACATGAATCAAATTATTATCTTAAAAACGTTTATTTCATAATGCTTACACATTTTCGTGATATATTCTTGTCAACACGTTTTTCTCAGGCTGTCGACTTTTTAGAAAGTAATTAAAAATATGTGTCCTTTTTACATTCAATGGCGTTTTGAGACCAATTACAGTAGTCATAATAAATTAAAGCGCAATAAATCAAGACAGCAATTGCTTTACGTAACTAATTACTTACGAATGCAAAACAGGGTTGTGCTAATTAAATTGTGCAAAATTAATGAAAACAATTACCTAAGTGCATTTCTCCAACATTCACGAAATGTTGGATAAATGCACTTAATTGTTTACTTAAACAGAATTTGTCGTAGAACTAAAATTCAGTTCAGGATTTCGACACGAGAACGGCACGTGCCTCAACCGGGGCTTGGAACAGAAGTGTCCGCTCCAAGTCGTGACATAAGTCGACGGGCGCCTGTAATCTAGAATAAATTGCGGACACTTACTGACTCTTTATAGACCTTTTAAGGTAGAAAATTTAAGATGATGATCGCCACGTTCATAATTAAGATCGGCCATGATAGGAGACTCGTGACGTCGTGTGGGTGGTTCCGCTTCCGAGGTCACGGGTGGTCTACGAGTCAATTTGGGCAGGCTACTGACATTTTTTTAGTTTTTAGGAGGATGATAGAATAGGTGTTTGACGTGGTTGCCATATCTGGAATCAGGTGAGTTAATAAGGATACGATTTTTGTGTTTGGTAAAACGGAACTCGCTAAACGTTTGTTTTTTCTGGCACCAAAGTATACTTTTTGGAAAAAGTACCTTTGAATTTCACTATTTAGGTACTATTTTAGGTTCACTGGATTTCAGTAGCAAGGCAAATTGACTGTATGTTAATATAAAGCCTTATATCATGATAAAGATCACAAACATAACTTAAGCAAGGCTAGAAGCGCATACGAAAAGCACGTTTTATAAAGTTAAGGAAACTTCTCTTTAACAAACTGAAGTTTACCTTTATGGGTACCAGTCGCATACGGTAGCGACGTGTGTGGCATCCCCAGATACTTCATACATACAAACGTATAATATAGATACAGTTTATATAATACTTGGTCGCTGGAAGATCCCCATATCTCAACGGGAAGTATTTTGCATGCAACCACCACCTATCTTTTGGAACAATCTGAAAACGGGAGCAAGTTGCTTCTAAACGACCCATAACGATATACCTCGTCACAGAAATTGCAACTCTATGTCATTTCTCTCAAGGTTGGTTCTCATTTGATCAGTGTGGTGTAATATGGCTATTGGTGTTTGGAAAGGTTTTGCCAAACGCATTATTTATCGTAAATTCGTAATTGCTGATTGTGGACGCAGAAGGGAATCTTTGCAGAGCTTGATATCATGAATTAAGTAGAACCTCGTTGTTTACTTATGTAATGCTTGAAGAGAAGATCGAATGCTACCGCCAGAGGCTTGTACTGATGATGTGGAAACTTTGGAATGTAAGTATAACTTAATGACTGCTAATTATATTAAGAGGTCGGTCATTTCTTTGTTCTTAACTTTGAAGTTCTTGATGTAGGAGCATTTGTAACAGCTTTAAACATGCATTGCTGCGCCTATGATTAACTGATAGAAGCCTTATCTTAATCTAAATTATTATTAAATCTAGATACATATACTATAAAGCCTGCAAAAGTCAACCTTATGCAGTGCAGACTGACAGTAAAATAACTCTGGTTGCGTTCGAAAAAAACTAGAATGAGCTTTCAAATTTTCGTATTAGGTTTTTTGTTTGGAAGCGCCAATGATAGTATAGCCGCGGTGATGTAAACAGGTTCGTTTGAAATGAAAACAGTAATTATAACGTTGTATATTTTTACACAATATTACACGCAACACACTTATCACAGTACCTACCTACTTATCAGTTTTTATGAAGCCGAACTCTTCCATAACACGCAACAGTGCCTTTGAGCTACGTGTTTGGCACATCCGGGGGTTTCAATGACCACCTTTAATAGACGACTATAATGAAGAGTTATAATTAAAACTTTAGGGATTATTACAACACAATAAACCAGTGTTAATCCCCATAACCATTACAGAAGCTAATTATAAAAGCACATATTTTTAACTGCAAAAGTTGTAGTGAAGTTTAATGACTCCTACAAACAGGCGCGAGACGCAATATAATCGTGTGTGACTCAAAGGCACCGCTCGTTGCGCGACGTGTGGTGCCTTTGTGTCGCGTTCCGTGTCGCGCCTGTTTGAAGGAGCCTTAATATAATCATAGAATAGAATATTTGCAATAGAACTTACGAAACTGACATCCAATGTGGAATCCACAAACGAAACGTCCATTGCAAAACAAATTATTAGATAATTTCCTCCATTATCTCAACAATTATCTTGTTTACGATGCTAATATATCTACCTACTGTTGCTTTAATATATGCGTCTGATTATACAAAATTCTAATAGGCTGTTTGAAGCAAATCGTCGATCGATTGTAATGAAATCGCTCACTATTAAGGCTGAGGTACAATTGGGCGGGCCGCAACGCATTGCAAAAATCCTCTTACGAGTACATTACAGCGTTTTGTATGA
The DNA here is from genome assembly GCA_927399505.1 of Luperina testacea. Classification (NCBI taxonomy): domain Eukaryota; kingdom Metazoa; phylum Arthropoda; class Insecta; order Lepidoptera; family Noctuidae; genus Luperina; species Luperina testacea. The sequence continues at coordinate 7,836,553 of OV656774.1, forward strand.
CAGCCCCATTGGTCTCGTAGTCGCAAGCGCGCTTGCTGACTTGCTGAGCCTGGATTCGATTGCCAGGTCCGGGCAAAATGATATTGGGTTTTTCCATTACGGATTTCTCAGTAGCAGTTCGGAGTCTGGATTTGTGCCCATCGCACACTACAGGCGGACCGCACCGCACTTTTGGATATTGAAATGTGATGCGCTTCGGTCCGGAGCGGCAGTAATGTGCTCTTGCCTTGACTAGATTTTTAGCATAACACAATCCAAGTTTTTACTGGACCAATTGATTTTTAATGATCCACTGTTAATCGTTTAATAGCCCCATTTATATTACACGTTTCGTCTGAGCAATAAAATGCTAATCTTTGTCGTAAGAGCTTCTTGTTTGTTTAACTATGACATACTTGTATAGTAAGTAATAAATAATGCTTTTAAATTAGTTCAATAATATAAAGAAATAGCTCAAAAAAAACATAACTGGTGAAATAAAGGGGTTGCTATACTATGTATCTACCTCTTCCTAACCGTTCAGGGAAACAAGCATGATGTAATAACAAAAAAACAGTGGCACTCCGGGAGTGCCGACAGAAGTGAAAACTTGAACAATTACGTGTGTATTTTGTGAATTGTCTTATAAACAAAACACGCGCGGTACCGGCTACGGCCATCCGTCTTACGAATTTTCGATCAGGTCACGTGTCCTGACGCAAGTTTGACATTTTTTACCCATTACAAAAAAGTGTACAACGCCGCTAAAGAAGTTTTCACTTCAAAATATAATAACGTTTACCGACCTATATCTAAATGTACTTATAATACGTACATACATTATAATTCGTCTGCCGACGCATATGCTATCCAAAAACGGATTAATATTCTATCACTCAATCTGTATTAAAATTAAGATTATTCCTAGCTAGCTTCGCCACGCGGTTTTACCCACATAAGTCTCGATCCCGTTAGAATAGCGGGGTAAAAAGTATTCTATGTCCTAATGCAGGCCGTGATCTACCCATATGCCAAATTTCAGCTAAATCCGTTCAGCCGTTTTAGCGTCAAAGCATGACAAACATACAAAAAATCAAACATTTTCAAAATAAATAAAAAACAAAATTATTTATCTATTTGCATAAATAAGGTTCAGAAAGTTCTTAAGATAATTACATCTATCACTTATTATGACAGTAATTTCAGCGTGCAAATATTACATGCTTAAAATATTATTACGAGAAATTCATTAATTAACTTGAATAATGCATGCGATTAGTAAATTATCAAAATTAATTAATTCAAATTACATTAAAAATTAGGTACAATTCACATATTATAATCTAAGAACTCAATTTTCTTTACAATATTAGTTTAAATTTACGTATACCCTTTTATTCATAAACGTTACTTAAAGTTAAGTAGTGATTAGCAAATGTATAAACCATACATTGTTGACGTTTAAACGTCACTTAACTTTAATCATCGTGTATAAATAAACTCCTAGGTGCTGTGTCTACAATGTAATTATTTTGGCAGCAAGTTACAAATTACGAAACAAATTACCATCGTATCAAAATCATGACCGTGCTCATTACAACTAACAGCTCCAATAATCGCCAATCTCTTTGATGGCATAGCAAGAAGCCTATGAATTTACAGCAGCCTACAGGCACATATGATGTTTATAGCCACTATTTTACATTTAGAACGTTTCCTTATTTATATAAGGAAATTACTTTTCATTATGAACCTGGATGGGTGTAATTTCACCTTGTAATAGTTCACCAAACGCAGTGGAAGACCAAAGAAAAGAAGATTGGGTTAGGTGAAAGATAAAATGGCGAAAAGGGGATGGATTTATGGGATAATGGCTGATAGAGGTATGCGGAAAGAGACATGGTGCCCCGACTCCAGGATGACGATGAAGATATCTCATACTTAAAGGTAATCTGGCCATCTTGAAAGTGATACCCGTATAGAGGTATGAGGAACAGAGTGTAAAGTTCACTCATACTCTATAGAAAAGGGAGGATCCTCCGACCACACTAGTGTTGTGTCTGGTGGGCAACTGCCCGATGATTCATGTCGGGCCGTTGTATCTATGTTAGTTGCGCGGTAAACTCTGCTTGCGCGATGCAGGATTTTGCGTGACGTCAGTGTGAGGCGTTGTTTGCTTGTGGCGTTGTAGATACCGCTGCACCCGTAAGTTGTAACCTAATCTCATAAACTCAAAAAAAAACTCCTAGCATTTTATTTCAAATAAACCAATTACAGACATCTTTGAACACTGTCAAGGGGTCGGGCAGCCAGAAAAATGAAGCTAGTTGCCCATACCAAAGCATAGTAGGTTCCTAAGGAGAAGAACGGCAAGAAAATCCACGTTAATCAGTATGAACGTCTCACTAGATGCGAATATAACCAAGTATCACCAAGCACCTACCAAACTTAATCCAGACCCCGAAATATTCGAAACACATGACAACAATTAGTCTAAGCATTCTAGAAATCCATTCAAAGCTTAGAAAAAGATTTCTTTTTTTCTCAACACGAGACTTTTTCCTTTTTTTTCTCACCAGAGATCTTCCTTACAGATGGCACTAGCGGTTAGTTCAGTGTTTATCACTTCATTAGCCGAGGTCAGAGCGTCTCTGCGACACCTCTCGTGCTAAATAGCTGATGTGTCGTCTTGATTGTGTCCCATACCTGTGTCTACACGCAAGCTGAAGACTATTCTGGAAATTCCAAGTTTGTGGTACATTAGAGAGATCTATAAAGGGTAATCTTGTCGCTTCCCGTTGGAACCGTATTAGACAAAAATATTGTTATTTTTAACCGACGAAAACAAGGAGGTTCTCAAGTCGACGCGTATATTTTTCACAGCTAAGCTGTAAGAGCTCATTGCTGTCCTTACGCCAGCCTCATGTACACTTTAATAACAATTAAACACCCACAGTAGTGAAACACCCACATTCTTGTGAGAGGACTGGATTGGACCCCGTCACTCTGTCTTTAACCATGTTATACATGGTGGTCAAGGGGCAAAAGTTTTCGGGACAAGACTTAAATGAACAGCGGATTGTTGCTTAGTTTCCATCTACATTATATCCAATCATCCTATTTGCTAAAACCTCTCAAACAAAACCCATTTCTTAAATCTCAACAAAATTCTAACATTCTAACTCGACACCTCAAGAATTACGCGAACTAATGTACAGTCATTCACAGCCGATCGTTTTCGCGCTGCATCGCCGTTAAACTACAATGTAAGCAACAACCGACCATCAGTAACCTTACCTCTGAACCACGAACTATTACCGCTTGCCATCTAATTTACATTTCATGAGGCGCGAGCGCCGTAATTTTTGCACGTTCTGCGCACGCGCGACACGTTTAGAAAAACTTGTGTACGTGAATATACATCACTTAGATTTGCGATGGACTTTTGTTTTGGATTGTACTTTGAACTTTATAGTTTGTAGCATGCAAACAAAGTAGTTTAATTACACAGCGTTCCAGATTTAAGAGCGTTTACGCCGTACGGCGTTTCATACAAACTTTCAAGCCCTTATTTTTCGAAATGAATGAACCGATTTTAATAAAACTTCATACGCTTAAACAGGATACAATACAAAGGTCTAAAAAGTTAGTAGGGAACATTTTCGAAAAATAGTTTTACAGCTAAATTTTAAATTTTCGATAGAAACAGAGATTTCCAGTTATCTTTTTTTAAATAAGACATTTCAAAAATGTTCTCTTCCCTATGTTATTGTGATACCGTGACGTGGACGTGGACGTCCGCATTATAACGTCGTCACGTAAGAAATTATAAAAGCGACAATGAACTCTTTTTATTTAAACATACCAAGTTACATTATATTATGTTCGTGGCGAATAAATTGAATCATTATTTCACCTCACCGTTGCAATATTTATTTGCAATTTCAATTTGCCAAAATCGAAACGTCAATCAAATTCAGACCATCTTATTACAACCTTAATTGAATTTTCTAACAATTGCTACACTTCCTCCCGCTGTTGTGTTTCGAAAGGAAAAGAAAGCTCTTACAAATAGTTACTATTGAACAAAGTAGCATTATTGAATCTTATTTGTAGTCTCCTTTGGGATCCATTAAGGTCATACCACACGTATCAAATCGGAAAGGGATCGGCACCGTATCAACTCGAGCCGTTCAGTATTCTTTGTATGAAACTCCCGCCCGGGACTCAAACTATCTCTATACCAAATTTCATCTAAATCGGTTCAGCGGTTTAAGGGTGAAGAGGTAACAGACAGATACACTTTCGCATTTATAATATTATAGTATATAGTATGGATTAACAAAATTACAGTTGCCAAAATACAAGTTACGATAATTCCTCGACTACGGAACTTTATTATGCTTCTCCTATAGGTATATATATTTTATATTATCGATTTATTAAAGTTGCTTTTCGTGTCTGTCTGTCTGACCGCGTTGTTCTTCTAAACTCCAAACGGATTTATTATATAAGTATTGATTTGAAAATTTACTCTGGAAGGTTTATATGTAATAAAACATTAATATTAAACTGAACCTCTAAACCTCGCAACTATCTCTACCTCTAACCTAAACTCATAAAAACCGTGGGAAGCAGGGGCAAGTCACTACAAAAGTTCTAGAACCTTTTCAAAACCTTTCTAAAACCTAAAATGTTACTTGGGTAGTGTCTTGTAAAATAAACACCCGTCTTATTACCTGATCGTCGGCCTTCGGTGCCTCATTAACTAGGCCTGATCTACCTATACATCTTAATTAGAAATTATTGTGAATGGGTAATGTGTTTTATTAGTACTGCTTTTGATTGCGGATGCCAATATAAATGTACGTCAATTTGGTTCGGCACATTGATTGAACCGGCTTCTTCAGAGGAAGCTGCTTTATTGAATTACTCAATAAATTGTGTGGTTGTACTGTTAGCGGTTCTTTGCATTTGAATTTGTAAAGCTTCTGTTTGAGAACACGTATAAAAAAGCTCCTCGTCAGCGTTTTAATATCCTTTACGTTTTTTTTTTTCAATGTTAATTTTGATTGACACCAGTGGTGGCTCAGTTGTAACGGCCGCGTAGGTGGTGGGGTGGGCTCAAGCCTAAGGTAACTTAGCTAGCTGTCCGAAAGGGTTACCGCTGGCCCGGAACATAAAGGGCTAAGGAAGGAACACGGGTGGGTTTTAGTCAGTAAGAGTCTGACACTCCCTTCCGCTCCACCCAGAGCGGGAGGGGTCATTTGATGTTTTCCCATCCTGAAAAAAAAAATAAAGCCCAAGCAGACACTTTACTTTGTTTAAATTATTTCATCACCATTGCCCTCAAAACGGTGAAGGAAAACATCATGAGGAAACCGGCATGTCCTAGAACCAAAAAATCGAAGACATGTTACATGCGCCAATCCGCATTGAGTCCTGGTGGTGGATCATGGCCTACACCCTCACACTGAGATTAGGCCTGTGTCCTCGCAGTGGGAACTTTATAGGCTGACTATAAAATTTGATTATGTGGATGAACTGTCTAAAACGGCGTGAAAGGTGGAACTGAGATGATCACTAGTCTCTATTACTCCATACTTCCCTAGGTATGGAAGAAGATAGCATTCTATGCCTACTGCAAGTAAATTGGGATAAAAGCAAGATAATTATAGGGTGAATGAGTTTTGATTATATTATGTAAGTTTTGACTACTTTTTCAGGAGGTCAAATAGGCAGTCGCTCCATGTGAAATACTGGTATTCAGCTGCATCCGGTTAGACTGGAAGCCGACCCCAACATAGTTGGGAAAAGGCTAGGCAGATGATGATGACTATTTTTTATTATCAGTAAGCTCTCAAATAAGAGCGGTAAATTAAATACGGATCTCAACGGAATACGAAAGGAATACGGAACTCCGATATTCTAATAGTTAATAATCTAAATCTTATTAGTATACCTAACAAATTACGTCTGGAAGTAATAGAATCAAGCATTTTTTGCAAAGAGAAATTAATTTATTAATTCGTAACATTCATCCTTGTGATAACTTTTTTGCTGACTTCATGTAATTAAAGTAACCCCCACTTATTGAATCTATTCATACTAATATTATAAATTCGAAAGTAACTCTGTCTGACTGTCGGTCTGTCTGTCTGTCTGTCTGTCTGTCTGTCTGTATGTTACCTTTTCACGCCTAAACCACTGAACGGATTTCAATAAAATTTGGAGAGATAGATTGCATCCTGGAGAAGGACATAGGATAGTTTTCGTCGACATACCTCGCGGGCAAAGCCGCGGGTGGAAGCTAGTACTTAATATAATAATAAAACTGACGAGTTAGTTTGTTTGAACGCGCTAATCTCTGAAACTACCTGTCGGATTGGAAAAACTATTTTTGCAAATTTACTGTTGATGATTATCCTAAATTTTTTACAAGACTTATACTTTAAGTCTAGTGACATAATGACATGACAGAATCTAAAATCAATGTCATAAAATTAGGAACCAGTTTGATTGTGTCTAGACTCTAGATTGTCTTATGGAGCAGGACCAGCTATCCTGCAAAGAAACTAATACCTTGGACCAACACCCAAAATGAGTGAACCATTAAATTCGATTGCCGATATTAATAAGGTAAATATCAAATAATGTCGCGCAGATATCGTAAATCCTAAATGGCCGTATTAAGCATCGGCCATAATTATACACAGATAATAAAGCTCATAAAAAATAACAAGCCGCGTTATCAGCTATGCTATGGCCAATTAACTGGTTTGCAAAAATAATTGGTAACTTTTTGATTTTTTGCCCAATTTGACCACACCAATGTTTGGGTTTCATCATAGTTTTAATGAATTCTGTCGCCTAGGTAGTTTTAATACAATTTAGATGTTTATTTTTAGATCTTCATAACTATAGCTTCTGCTCGCGATTTTAATTGCGGTAATTTCTTAATATAAATTAAATATTCTCTTGCAACTTGCAAACATGAATAGCAAACAAGACAAAGCAATCGACAAACTCTGCCACCTCCTTTCATCAACAATAAGCCCTAATAACACAATCAAACAACAATAATTCGTACCCAAAAACATGCGCACTGCGTATGAAAGATTGTATGGCGTAGCAATGTAACCTTTTTTTTCAAACTCTAAGTTTACGCTCACTCATATGATTTCATGGGTAGCATAATAAATATTTACTTAATCAATTTAGTGTGTCGTACTACGAGTATGTCGTCATTTTAGGTCCCACTACCGAGCCGGCGGAAGTTTGTGTGTGTTTGTTTGTTTGTGTGTTTGTTTGTTTGTTTTTTTTGTTTGTTTGTGTTGTTTGTGTGTTTGTCGGCGGCGTTGTCGAAAACAACACATGCACCGACGATCACGCCACCGACAAGTACGTCACCTGACTTCTCCCACCGCCCCACTGCTCGACTTGTTTTGACACCAGTATAAAAGAGCGAGCAACGAAGCGGCAGGGGACTTGACCATTGGACATCGTACGGACATCATGTGCTCAGAAACTATATCGCGTTCGTATCTGGTTGTATCGTGTACCTATAGTGCTTGATTTGCTAATGTGATTAAATTGTTCATGAAATTATAATCTGATGTGAAGTGCAAACCGTGTTTCTATTGCGCATTAACCAACACTACCCACTTAGTACGCCCACAGTAATTAAGATATGCCTGATAATAATGACACACACTTTACCTTTTCCTATATCAGAAGTGGGATTCGTGTTGGTTCATGCGCAAAATGAAAACGCTAAAAGTGGAAGTGACCGTTGACATTTTAAAAAACAAAGTGCAAACTGCGAACGCTTATTAAATAATCGTGTGGACCTGTTAGAGTTGAACCCAGACAAGCCAGATACGGATGCGCGATCATAGTGAATATAGTTTTGGGCATAGGCTGTATGCCGAAATACCTTTGCCCAGTGACGCGCCAGTTGCGCCCTACCGCCATGTTAGGAAAAAAAGTGTTCCCGTAATTAGAAAACGCGATAGGACGCGTGTGCAAACGTAACCGCACACAATACTACAGCTGATTTGTGATGTGCTGAAAATTCACTGCAAGGAGGTCAACTTGTGGCCGTCATTAAGGCGCACAAAGGAAGCAGTATCAACGTGGCTATCGTAAATAGTACGAAGGACGTAACGTGGAGCTACCAGTGACGTTGGGTGACTTCAAGAATCGAGCCAAGCAGCCCGCAGCCTTCGGTGAAGCCCTTCGTGTGCTGCAAGTGAGGGAATCCTGGACATGTCGTGACCCGGTGCACGAGAAGTGGTAGCCAAGCAGATGATGGAGGTGGAGCACGCGCTGCAAGCAGCAACGGCGAGTGGATGTTTGCGTCGTACGACTACGCTCAGGCACGTTAGAACAAAGGTGAGCTGTATCATTGTTTTGTTACGATTCTGGTGCTGAATGCTCGTTAGTAAAAGCGAGTTGTGCAGCCAAATTAAGTGCCAAACGAGTTAATAATGTTATTGCGTTGACTGGTATTGGTTAAACGCGTGTTTTCAGCACAAAACAAATCATAAGAAGCGTTGCGAATAGCGAGCCACAACTTGAGATTTTATTTCATTACTACACGACATTTACTTGCAAAGTATTATTTTGGGTAGGCTATTTTGTGTTATTATAAAACGAAGAGTGAAATCAGATTATCAGACTAATCTAGATCGGAAGTTCAGAGGTCCATTTAAGGTTGTGGAAGTTTTGACAAGTGATCGCTATACGTCATAAGCTTTAGATTCTAACCGAACTTACTAGTATGCTCACGATCGCATACGAAAGATGCCTCTAAGTAGTGTTCCTAACGTGTTAAACGTAGAAGGCGGTGAGGATAGTTCCTTCACCGAGTAGTAGAGCACATACCATGGCTAGGTCGCACTGTACGTACTTGTCTGTAGTCGTAACTGCAACTCGCTTGTGAGTTGTTCAGGGAGCGATGGGCTCTCAAAGGAGACCATTGTGGTGTTGGTTTTCTAATGACCTGGGAGTCGTAGACTATATGGTATGTGATGTGTGTTGGTCGTATCACTTGAGGTGATGACTACATGGGTGGCATGAGTGTCACTAGATGCTGCGGCAGCCGGGTCATGAGCGTTGTATGTGATCTATTACCAAGGCTTAGAGGAACCGCCCCTAAGACGAACCACCGACCAAATCTTTTATTATCAATGATTGTTATTGCTTTTATTAAATGTGGTCAGAATTGGCCGAGTGGAACATGCACTGCTGTTGATTTTTTTTGGTTACAGGTTTACACACAAGGACGTGTGCAAGCAGAATGACAGTGGTGGACAGCGCTGCCCTCTTTGGATCTCCTGTACGAATAATCGCTGATCAAGGACGGTGCTTTTCGAGCGAGGAGTTTCACGACTTCTGCCAAGGAAACAGTGGATTGCAACCACTACAGCCATTAAGCCAACTACAGATCTATTGTCTACCGAATTTGGTGAGTCGTTTTCATTATGTTTTGACTCTGGTACCGAATGCTACCCTGCTAAACAAGTGCAAAAAAAAAAAAAAAAAAAAAAAAAAAAAAAAAAAAAAAGTATGTTTCTTTGCAGATTAACACACGAGAATGTGTGCGAGCAAGATGGTCGTGTCGGCGTCATTCATTGACTATTCTGAACGCCAGTGTCACCCGGCGGCGCTCGAGAGAGTCTAGCCTGGGTTCGTGTGGAGTGGAAGAGAGCGCGCAGTGGTGTAACGAGACAGTCTTGGCTCTGGCGTGTCGCGGTGAACGTACGTTACGGAAGCATCGTACGTTCCCGCGACCCCCGGCGTAGGTGTGAGATGGAACACCGGGGTGGTTTTTAGTCAGTAAGAGTCTGACAGACCCCTCCGCCCGCCCCGTGGCGGAGGACATCCATGAGGATTTTCCACCCCGGAAAGTGTATGACGGGGCACAAGTTGCACTTTATGTCCGTTTATTCGGAACCGATCAATAGTAACGCGAGCTGATGTCCATAAAACTAATGATGACAGTTAAATTGCAATAATCATTGTAGGGTTAAACCGGTCCAATGATAAATCGGCTATAGGGAATAATAATATTCCGGACTAGCCAAAATAAGATAAAATAAATTCTGAAGGGCTTGTAGCCGGACCAGAACTTGTTAATCTGTAGGGCTTGTAGCCGGACCAGAGCTTGTTAATCTGAAGGGTCAATAAAAAAAAAAAAAGACCGGTCCAGAACTTGTTAATCTGAAGGGTCATTGAAGACCGGTCCAGAACTTGTTAATCTGAAGGGTCAATGAAGACCGGTCCAGAAGTTTTAATCTGAAGGGTCATTGAAGACCGGTCCAGAACTAATTCTTACCAGCCTGTCTGTAGGGTTTAGATAAACCGGTCCAGATTGTAAAGTACGATTTTTGGTCAGGATAATCGAACGATTTATGCTTATTACAGATGTATGAATTGTAAGCGCACGAGGACGTCCGCACGTCAGTATGGCCGTGTCGGCGGCGTTGTCGAAAACAACACATGCACCGACGATCACGCCACCGACAAGTACGTCACCTGACTTCTCCCACCGCCCCACTGCTCGACTTGTTTTGACACCAGTATAAAAGAGCGAGCAACGAAGCGGCAGGGGACTTGACCATTGGACATCGTACGGACATCATGTGCTCAGAAACTATATCGCGTTCGTATCTGGTTGTATCGTGTACCTATAGTGCTTGATTTGCTAATGTGATTAAATTGTTCATGAAATTATAATCTGATGTGAAGTGCAAACCGTGTTTCTATTGCGCATTAACCAACACTACCCACTTAGTACGCCCACAGTAATTAAGATATGCCTGATAATAATGACACACACTTTACCTTTTCCTATATGTTTGTTTGTTTGTTTGTGTTTGTGTGTTCGGGTCCTTTCGGGGGCGCTTTCAAAGTATACGGTTAAGCAAAGAGACGGACAAGACGTAAGAAATCACCTTAAAGAAACTAACAAACAATTGACAATCAACATAATGAAGCCAGCAAGGCGATGCGACTACGTATTAAAAAAAAATACAAATCGCAAATAGTGATCAACAAACCCTTTCACCTCTTTAGTTTAAAAACACAATCAAACAACAATAAAAACTTACACATTAACAACAGCTGTACCAAGCTTTCCCTGTAGCCAGGCAACAGAGGAAATACGTAAGGACATCTAAATCAAGCATGCGTCAGACAGACGGACAAGCCGACATCGCGGCTGGCGGCGACGGCTATAACTCTCTGCAGATGAAGTTATTAATGTGCTCGGAGGCAGGTGCTTTGATGCTCTAACTACCTATGTTACTTGTGAGCTATAGGTATGAATTGTTTAGAGTAACTATTGATAGGAAAACAGGAAACGAGGGAAGTGAGACATGCGGGGCATTACTTTTGATGAACTTCTAACATTTAATTATGGCGATTTGGTTACAGAAGAATTCGTTTATTGAAAAAACACATATTCTTAAACATACAAGTGATAAGGCATGCAATTCTAAATAACATAAAATTTAGATAAATTTAACAGGATTCAAACTATAGGCACAGCCTCTCTCTTGGTGACCCAATCACTACACAAAGTTGATAATTCTGCTAGCGCAAGATTGTAATTTATAAGTTCATACGAGCTTCAGTAAGTGAGCAATCAATGGTGAGCTTCTTGGTTGACAAAACGCCAATCCTGAAACTATCCTTTATCTACACTTAAAGAATGACAAAAATGAAAGAAAATACGACCTCATCTTGTTTTTAAAATATACGATTGACGTATAAAAGAGTTTGTACAAACCCACTTACAGAAATAAAATCATTCAATCAATCACGTTTATGGTTTATGCGGTTAATGTAACGCACAGAGAGAACACAAATACAAAAAAATAACAAATTGAGGCAAAAATACAAAAAGACGTAACCATGTTTGGGTTTTAGCCGGCATTTATGAACGACTAAATATCAATATTTAACTACTCATGTTTTATAACGGTCCATTTACTGCCTAGCAGATCCAGCTTAACCTAGCAGATCTATCAAATTGCACGGGATATAAATTCTTTGTCATATCACATTACTTTTCAACATCAGTTTTTTATATAGAGCTAAAGTGAAAACTTAAGCTCTCCGAGATTCCCCGGGGTTTTTGCTACCCCAACATATTAAAACTTAAACAAAATACCACCTTCCATTTCCTAGGAAATACCAGCTCAAAGTAGAACAAAGCAATTAAGGGTTAAAACGAAACCCTGCTAGGTCATATCTGTCGCCGAAGTTCCGGTAAAACCCGTACTGACCGAGCCATTTCGACCACAGTAGTGATTATTTCGGTATTTATGTGGTTTTTCATATCGCCTGAAGACAAAAAACAAATGAAAAACAAACTTTCTATAACCTTGGCGTGACCTTTCCTTATGCAAGGCGGAAGTATTCTCGGAAACGCAACAAAGATACCAAACAAGTTATTAAGTAAGTAATAAATTATCTCGCTTAATTTATTTCTAAAAAAATAGTTCCTTTGTGAGGACTATCTTTCCTGTTATTTTTCCTCTTTCATTTGAATGAGTTTTAAGAAGCTGTTACAACGTATTATTGAGTCTGTGTACTCAAGTGAAAATAAACGTCGAATATTTGCACTTAGTGACGTCATTGGTGGTTTTATTTTTAACTTTAAATTGGAAGTTCTTTATCTACCGATGACATACAGGGAACTTGAGATGTTACTTGGAAGAAGGGGACTTTTTTAACTAAATAGCATCTACGGAACATGATGCGAATAAGGCGAATTAATAGTCAGATGATAACGCACGACATTCGGAGTAGTTTTTTCTTTATGTAGGTAATAAAGTTCCAGCTAGATTCACTAAACCTGGACCAGAGCATTCAGGGTTAGTAATAAAGAAAAAGATTTGCATCCATCAACCAATTTAAACTTCGACCAAATCACACTTTAGTCGATTATTTTTCAAGACAAATATCTAATGCATTCTGCGTAGCCTTTTCCCAACTATGTTAGGGTCGGCTTCCTGTCTAACCAGATGCAGCTATTTTATGCTGTATTTTACATGGAGCGACTGCCTATCTGACCTCCACAACCCAGTTACTGGGTAAGTCTGGTTGTCAGACTTTCAGGCTTGTGATGACCCGTAACGACTGCCAAAAATCAAAGTATGCCACCGGGACCAACGGCTTAATATGCTTTCCGAGGTACTGAGGGGTCTCGGTATGTAAAGGTGGTCACCCATCCACGGATCGATCAACCCATGCGACCGTTATTACTTAGCCACGAGCTCCCCTCAAGACAATTATCTAATGTTTCTATTAATTATTAGATTATTGAATCACATTGTTTTCTCTGGGTTGTGGAGGTTAGACTGGCAACCGATCCCAACTTCATTGGAAAAAGGCTAGGCAGATTATGATAGTGATATTTCAAGACAAACTGCTCTTGGATAACATTCAACCCAGTTTTCAGTTATTACAACAATCACAGCTTTAAACCACTCGTCAAATTCACGACCTTCCATTCTACCTGCGCCTCAAAACTGAAAACCCTGCATTTCACGCAGGATTGTTAATTACCTAGTTAGCGATTCTAATGAAAATCAATCAAAATCCGTTGACACGGTCTACCGACGCGGGCGCAGATAATATCTCTCACTTTCACTAGGCGAGTAAACAAGCGGAGACGTGCGTTGGATTGACGCGAACCCATTTTAATTTGTGCCCGCTTCCCGCTATTAAATACGGCGGCGGATTGTATATGCGTGCACAAAAGTGTTTGTGGATTTGTAAAGAAGACAGTTTTATAGATTGGGACAGTAATGTTTTTGTGATCTTTTTTCAGAGAAGGAATTTTCCGTGTTCCTAACACATTGCTGCGCGCCAAAACACAAATCGCGAACGTCACCCAAAAAGCAGCCAAGCTTAAGTATGGCTGGGCCGGACACGTTTGCCGCATGTTGAATGATTCGTGAAAATGAGGAGTGGAAAGGAGAAGGAAGGTCTTTGCCCTGCAGTGTACAACATAGACTAAAAATAAATAAAGAATAGGAATGATTTTTAGGCAGGTTTCTTTAAAAAAGACACAATTTTATGTATTTTAAATGTTCGATCGTAAATCGTAGCGGGTGGCGTTCTGTAGTTTCTGCCTACCCGCACGGGAAAACGACGTGAATTTCTGTGTAAGTAAATGTTTGGAGCATTATAGGTATTACTTGCAAATATTACAATAAATATGAATCATACTTCGCCTTATGATCGTTATGGATAGGTATTTTATAGGCCTATAAAATATTTATAGTTCCAGTGTCGGAACTGTACACATTTAACATAGCTGAGGAATGCAATAATTGGTCTATGTCCCAACAAAAGTCATACTTACTTGATTCTAATTATATATCTTTATGTCTGAGCTAAATTATTTTTAATAAACATGGTTTCTTTTCCCAACTACCTTTGTCCAACTCCATAGTATGTAACTATGGAACTCTCTGCCAGCGCGCAGCGTCTGTGTTCCCTTGTACATTTAACCCGTGAGCTTTCAAAGAAAGAGTGGACAGGCATCTTCCGGGCACGCTCGTTCCATTATAGACCTCATCCATCGCTTTCCATCAGGCGTAATCGAGGTCAAAAGCAGGCCCATTCAGAAATAAATAAATAAATAAATAATAATAAATAAATAAATTTTCTTCTTAATAATTATTTTAATATTCAAATTAATTTACCAAACGCTTTTGTTGCCACTTATGCAGCAGCTGTCGATCGTCAGGGCACTCCCGTTAACAGTCCGCGCGTTGTCAGTAGGTCTTCGTAACTAAAGCTTCCTGCAAGCCGCTTGATATATTCCACTAAGCCGAGCTAGGGAAATGAACGCCTAACGAGATACTGAGCATTTTTTACACAGGATGATAGAATTGGTTAGCTGTATCGATGAATGTTTAGATGTTGCGTAAATTAATGTGAAAAAGTAGTAGGTTCTCTTGTTGCTTAAAAACGACAAACTTGTTTCATCAAGAAGAAGCAAGAGCGAACAAGCATCTTCTGGGCACGTTATTTCTATCATAAACCTCATCCAATCTCTTTCCATCAGGCGTTATCGAGGTCAAGTATTTCATTCAATAAAAAATTAAATAAAGAATAACAACAATAACACTTTGTTTTCTGTGGACCTTCTTTTTTTCAGCAGCAGTATATAGGTACTCAAGAAAGAGAAACTCTAAAGGCAGGAAAACATCTATTCCCATGCAATGCAAAAACAACCAACACGCACAACGCACGCGCAGCTCATTGATAGGGTCTTGATGGATATCAGGTAACGTAAGTAAAGGTGGCGAAGAAATTACCTGAACTCAAATATATTAATGCACTCATATGGTTAGCAGATTTTACATTCAAGGGGTCCAGAACTTAACATGGGCCCAGTCAGCAATTTACAAAGTATTAAAATTAAAATGACTACATTGTAATCATTTGATGGTTTCCAGAAATTTATTTTTATTCTAGGTACTAAATAACTTACTAACTTACTACACAAATAAATACAAAAACTCGTTCGCATCCCTGTCATCCGGAAACGTGCCCAGAAGACTGGCAACATTGCCACGTGGAATGGCAATGCTAATTCTTTGGCCAAAGAATTAGCACTGCCATCTTTACATTCAGTTTACGGGTTTGAATTGAAAATGATAGGTATTTGCTCTTGTCTTCTTCTTGTAAGTGTATGCGGACAGCATCTTCTATCGTCGTCGACGTCAACCCACATTTTGAGCGTGGTTAAAATATTGCAAATTCCCAATTCCCTCCCTTTCATACCTATAATGAGGGTCATTTTCAATAGTGGACGTTATAGGATCATAAAAGGCTTTTTAATGTTTTGTACCGTTTTCGCTATAACCTACGGTACTTGGCATTTCACAATAACTGCATAAGTAACATCAATTTAAGTAGAAAGTCCGATGGCTCGTTTGTAGTGTAACATGAAACCGACGAATCATCAATGTTTATACCGGCCTAATGTCAAACATATCCGCGGGCGTCGCAAGACTTTGAGTCCTCTACAGTGGATCAACTTGATACTTGATGTTTCAAATAAATCTAAATTGTTACAGTGTACTCTAAGGCTACCAAAGATGATGGACTGACGACCTGGTTATGGCTTCGAGGAGACGAGCAGACGGATGCAAATGGTCCAAATCTACTCGTTTTTGAAACTGTGGCTATGAATAGACTACAAAGGTGGATATTTTCCTCATCACTTTCCTAGCCTTTTCCCAACTATGTTGGGGTCAGTTTCCAGTCTAGCCGGTTGCAGCTTAATATTAGAGCGATTGCCTATCTGACCTCCACCAGGAATATTATTAGGCTGTTGTTTTGATACTAAGGTAATACTCAGTATGACTTCAAGAGTAAGGCACCTGGGAACCAGAAGTGTGACACTGGTGTTAAGTTAGGACACCTCATCTAGATTAGTCAGCCAGCCCAGCCTATCCCAGTTCACTGCTGGACATAGGCCTCTCCCAGACTGCGCCACAGCACCCTGTCGTCCGCCTTCCGCATCCAGTCTACCCCAGCCACCTTCTTTAGGTCGTCCGTCCATCTAGCTGGAGGGCGTCCCACACTACGCTTGCCGATACGCGGTCTCCACTCCAGGACACGTTTGTTCCACCGGCCATCGGTCCTTCGACAAACATGGCCAGCCCACTGCCACTTCAGTTTGCTTACTCTGCAAGCATCTAGATTAGTAATGGCGCCAAACACTTAGCCGAATTCTGGGCCGAGTCCATTTAGATTGCCATCGACACGCTAAGAAGAAGAAGGATACCTTAACCGGATACAACGCCATTTTTAAAAGTTTTAATCAGTATTATATGTTTTATACCTACAACTTGAAAACAGTGTGTTTGGGGATATCTTGCCTTTAATGATTGCTACTATCAAATTCAGTGACACAATAAAGGATTGATTTGATGTAGGAATCCATGTTATAACCTTTTCTGACATTATTCAACTACCCGCCTCATTACTTCTAAATAAGTCCATTGTAGAATTCGTTAGTGATGCAGCCAGAGCGATGTGGCCGATGCGCTTGCACATTAGCAGGGCAACACGCCCGGAGCCACGCGATACGGCGCGGGCGCAGCGAGCCGCGCGGACACTTGCGGCCGACTTAATTATCTGTGCCCCTAGACCCGTTGCGTCAGACCGATAACTGACGTTGTTCCTTTGTTACGAAAGACTGGGTTAAGTTGGAAGCGGAGTGTAGAAGAGGTAATAGGGAGTTCGTTAGTACTACATAACATTTGATCGATATATAAATGAGTACAGACTTAAAGACGGCAGGAGTAAATTCTATTAAGTTGGTCAATCATATTTTGTGGAGAGTTGACACAATAGATATTGAAGAAGTTAAATGATGATGATGGTGATGCTTGGCACAAATTAAATATTTTATCTTATTAACAACAACTGTAGCTAGGACTTATGGTGAATTTTAAACTATGTATAAATGCAACAGTATGTATAACTGTTATCGGGTCCCGTTAAAAATGTGCATACAAACAATATTTAGGGAACAAACTTGGTAAGTATCACGACAAAGACTCGACAATGCCCACACAAATCAAACAGGATTCCTAATACATTATCGACCAAGTTGTTGTGTACACCAAGCATTTGCATGGCTCGGACAGCGAGACTTGCGTGTCCCGCCCACTCCGTGCGGTGCAATACTGTGCAATCTTACTACGTATCGGCATCACATTCAACGTTGTAAAGGCAGTACAATGCGGATTTCTCCACGAACTTATAAAAAGTTATGTGTTTTGTTGAGTGCACTGTGACATGCGAAGACCATTGCCGCAATGTCTGTGACAATTGCTGCTTGTTAATTAGTTTGCGAGGTATTCTGACAGAATGGATCGGTTTTGTCTGGTACTAATTACCGTGTTCTTTGTGACAAATTGGTACAATCTGCGGCTTTATCCTCCGCAACTGACGAACAAAAACGATCTTTGCTTCGTCAATTTAATCTTGCAAATTCTTGGTCTAGGTGTTCAACAGCTTCATTATGACCTAATTGTTGTATCTACGCAGCTAATTAGTGCAATACAAGTGCGTTGACATTCTCGGCTCGTGATCGGTCGATGGGTAAGTCGATCGCATCGTCGGCGACACCCGACACCGTCGGATCGCCTGTCGACGACGATACTGCACGGGGCCTTGAGATCGCGCTTACGGAATAAGCGTCTCATGCGTATCGGGTTCAGCTCGAATACTTTGGAAATATGAGCGTGCACTTATTTGTGGCCTGCAGCGTACGTTTGTTTTAGGGGTTCGATGGGTTAATTTTATTTTAGGCAATCAAGATTATTAAAAAATCAGATAGCTATGTACATCATCATCTGCCTAGCCTTTTCCCAACTATGTTGAGGTCGGCTTCCAGTCTAACCGGATGCACCTAGATACCAGTATTTTACATGGAGCGACTGCCTTTCTGGCCAGGTAGCTATGAATATACGCCATGTATACTTTGGTTTAACAGGAAGCACTCAGTTTTTCCTCATGTTAAAAAATGATGTTTTTTCATCTTTGGTATTGACAAAAGCTTCAAAAACTGTTACCAAAGATGACCACTGAGCAAGGTTGAACTTTCTACTCATAGAAGCTCTTAAAATCCACTTCACAGCAACGTACCCTTCCATGCTCTCCTTAACCTTTACCGAGCCTGTAGATTTAATCGATTTAGACCCTTAATAAGTAGGTAATCTCTGATCCAGCCTGTCCCTTGCTGTCCACTCCCAGCGACGCTCTTCCGAAACCCACAGAAGTCGCCTTATTCATAAGGCATAGGTACCCAGGATAACCCGGTAAAGCTGCCTACAACATTTTAGGTTAGGCGAGGTGCACGTCAGAAAGGAAAAAAAATATTTTTCAAAATTAGTTTCCTTCCGCTTCCGTCTGTCGTCAACCAACTCTTCACTTCGAACAGCTCTGTTATTATTCAATTTCATCGAACTTAATTATAGTCCATCAATTCGTGATATTCTTTTGTTTATTTACTCTCTGTGAATGCTACAAGCCTTGTAGAGTTTTTCATTAAATTCGACTTTATTTTGTTTTTAGTGTATTGAGTATACAGTTTGCAAGCCCGAGGGCAGAATGTGATGAACACAGCCGAAAATGATTTGCGAGACACGCCTTGAATTCAGAAACGCGTTAACACCTTGTTTTAAAGATTACTTAAACCATATCGTTTCACACCAAAATGTTTTTAGTATTTTTTGGCACGTACTTGAAAAACTGACTTAAAAATATCTATAGTAATACAACTATTTTTAAATAAACCAGCATTCTTGTTATAATACATAAGCTGCTATAGTTAAATAAGTAATTAACAAATATAACATAACATAATATAGTACACAAATGAATTCTCGGCTACCATCACGTTTAAATATCTTAAGTGTTGGAAGTTGCAACATTTTAGTTAATATTTATACATTGTAACATTGTACTACTGTCATTTTGACAGATCATCTGTCAGTGTTTTTGTGTCACTACCTTTTGGTAGTGAGGTAGTGAGCTCACTTTTGACACTGGCAGAATAGTTGACATCGGCTTTGCTTGCCATTTATTAAAAATAGAATATAGTGAGAATAAAGAAGTCTTTGGATTCGTATTCAAGATATACGCCAGCACACCAAGCTACCCGAAACTGTCAAATTTTCCCAATCAACTTTGAACCTTATGCTTTAGCGATACAGTTGAAAAACTATTCAAGAAATTTGACAGACTGTAGTAGCTTAATGTGCTGGCATCTGTACCAAGTGCGTGTTATTTATCGTTCTTTCTATCCTGTGGACTGTAGGTTGGTTTGATTTCCAGGAGATGAGCTCCTGGAAATCAAACCACCCTACAGTCCATTTTAACAAAGGGTAATCGTGCGGATTTGCTGAATAGTGCCACACACCAGCATATCACCGCCGACATATCGAACAATATGGTGATACGGTGATAAGCAGTCAGCAGTTTCGATTTCATTCCACAGATGACAAGAACGACAACAGTGGTTGTCCTACTAACACAGCATTTTCAGCACTGACCTATATTAGTTTTAAAAAAATACTATCTCTATTTTTTATGCAACAATACTTGATAACTTTTGTGGTCTACACTACAAAAGTGGTGTATTTATTCTAATTGAAGATACATAAGGAAATATACTTAGTGTTGATATGCTATAATTTACCAACATTATCATACGTTATTGTTAGTGTGGGAGGCGTATGAGATTAGTTAGCCATTATATCAGGGGTATTAGCAGTCTAATATGTACACATTCTACAACATACCATAGAATCCGGCTGTTGACTATCTGTTGCTGCTATTGCTAAATTCTCAAGGTCGGCCAAGGTTAAATAGGAAAGGGAATCATCATCTTTACAGAACTACCCACTGGTGGATATACTCAACAGTAGGTTGGAGGATCCTATAAGCCTCCTTCTAAAGGGCCTAGACAAATCGCTTGCAAAGCGTTGCGTATTTCTACTTTCATATTTTCAAAAGGATTGACATAAGTTTTTAGGTAGATTATGTAAATTCAATACAAATTTGATTTTTTCTATTATCGTTATCGACGATAGAATAAAGGCTCCTACAAACAGGCGCGACATGCGATATAATCGCGCGCGACACAAAGGCGCCGCTCGTTGCGCGACTTGCGGTGCCTTCGTGTCGCGCGATTTTATCGAGTGTCGCGCCTGTTTGAAGGAGCCTTAACTCTTTACATGAGCCCTCGGGTGTTTCCCGCAACTGACAATATCGTCGGCTCAACATGCTTTTGGACCAACTAGATGCAATTGTAAAGGGGACGCTACATCATTTACGACACGTTCAGTCTGTTAGTCTTAACTTTACCTAAAACTAAGTTTTGACACAGGATGACACTAAATATAAAAAAAAAATATATATAAACGATATTTCTCAAACTAATCATAGAATTGGTCTGTGAAGAAATGTATGAGCGGCTCAAGTATTGAAACAAGGAACACCATACAAATATGCCAATGCAATATTCGTAGAAGAAGAAGAAGAAGAAGAAAATACATTTATTTAGCACAGACTAAGAGACACACAATACATCAGGTAGTTAGATATTGGTTGTACATCAGATAAAAAATAAGATAAAAAATAAAAAGTGCAAAGTCCGATGTAAGAAATTAGCAGGAAAGTGTGCCTCACGGCTGCGCCAAAAAGGCCCAGTTCAGCAAAAATGCCAGACAACTGGTGCCTGACGCTGGTTTTCAACTGGACCTGATGTGTGAGGTGACGGATGTAAATCAGTTTTATACTGTATCGTGATGTGTGTAATATGTATGCATAATTTAGTAAAT
Source organism: Luperina testacea (assembly GCA_927399505.1). Classification (NCBI taxonomy): domain Eukaryota; kingdom Metazoa; phylum Arthropoda; class Insecta; order Lepidoptera; family Noctuidae; genus Luperina; species Luperina testacea. Next base: position 7,857,921 of record OV656774.1, read on the forward strand.
AAATAAAAATACATTAGTGTCACATAAAAACAGTCGTACTATCATTGCTACAAAACATGCGTGGGCGCATGGGAAGGAATTCCGTCTGTTGACATCAGTCTGGTTTATTCTTTTTTTGAATAGTTCCCATGTCTTAATAAACTGTATTGATTGACATGTATGGGAGTTGTTTCCCATTGTGATCTGTCATTTAGAGTGAGTACATAAACTTAATATATAAGCTTTTTTGGGAAAATGTTAATTTTGTTTGCATCAGCAGTGCTTCCGATTGGTTGTATGTTGTTCCTTTGCGATTTTCTCATGGAAGTAGGCAGAGTCCATAGTTCGTTACGTACTACGATCCTTGCCTAAATCAAGATTTTTTTTAGTTGGTAAGGCTAAGGTAAGCGTTCCATAACTCAAGTAGCGGATGTTGGAGAAAAAACAGCCAAATAAATTAGAAAAAAAGTTAGTAAGTGTTTTATCTTCTCGGGTCAATCAGGTCGGTCAGGAAATAGTCCAAATCGTCACGTTAGCGTTTCTTAGGCCTGCCTCGGCGACCGATGGTAAGTGCTTATTTGAGTTAATTTCTTTAATGGTTTTTTATCAGAAATAATTTTATAACCTTGTAATCTTCATGCAAAAATACGAGTATATGCGACTGGACAAAAATATTCTTAATTAATAGAAAAAATATCCTTTGCTTAATCATTTATAAAAAAAATAAGTAATTAAACACTTCTACACCATTAAAATACCTCTATATTCCTCAAAGGTATTAGTTATACTGTTTATTCGACGTCCGCCACAATTAAATACATTAAGAAATAATAGTGATATTTATGTAGATAATATATGTAATTGCTAATTACATATAAGGCAGAGAGGCTCAATCGAAGACACGTACATTTGAATAAATATATAAGCATAAACATTAAGTTATTTTGAATTGGTAATTAACTATATCTACCTGCATCTGGGTGGGTAGTATTGAGTATGAAACATAACTTGACCAGTTGGTGGTTACTAGGAAAACTTGTATGACGTAAAAACTGAGACAGTGACTGTTGTTAGTCATGATTTATCTTTTTTTTTTCAGATCATTAATTATACTGTAAGGAACTTCCCAATGGTTCAAGAAAGATGGAGTAAGTCCAAAGTTCTTTTTTTAAATTCATATAAAAAATATTTAAATTAGGTGAAGGGGGAAAGGTCCTTGAAGGAGGAGAGAGTAGTTGTGGCCCAGTGGTAACGGCCGCGACTTACAGGTTGTAGGTAGTGGGTTCAAACCCAGACAGGCACCTTACTTTGTGTAAATAATTTCATCATCATTGCTCTAAAAAGGGTGAAGGAAAACATCGTGAGGAAACCGGCATGTCCTAGAACCTAAAATTCGAAGACATGTGACTTCCACCAACCCGCACTGGGCCCGCGCAGATTACAGGCCACTCCCTCTCACTGTGAGGAGGCCTGTGTCCCAGCAGTGGAAACATTCTAGGCTAATTATGATGACTAGAACATGGTTCAGTTCAACTCTACGACGAGTAGGTTTTGAACTCACATGTTTTCATTTTAATATCTTTAATGCTTTTAAGAGTGTTTCAAGTTTAGTTTGTGATATTCCTGCGCGAGTCTCAATAAATATTTTTCCTTCCTTTTTCAGGTGCCAGTCAACACTTTGACATCAGCGGTGCAAAAAAGGAAAATAGCCCAATGGAAATTTTCCTATTTTGTGGACGTGTCAAGCGACTTTTATAGCGCTCTATACATACGTATAATTAGAACAAAAGAATAAAATACACTTGCTGTCTGTATATCACGCACGTTATCTGTACCAGTTTGTGTTTGTTATTTGCATGCGGTTTCCTTGTCCATTGGCCTACATTCAGAATCTTCTCTCGTAATTATATACTGACGAGGATTAATGAATATGGATGCTGTAATTGGCAAACGACACGGAAGGTGCTGACTGATGGCTTCAACGATAAGGCGTACATATGTTGCTGATATGGACATGTTGTTGTGTATCAACTAGTCTACACATGAGTTAAGGATAAATACGATTTTGTAAGAAGAATCTCGTAATAAGCGTTCGTATGTAAGATATTGTTTTATGCATACCATCAAAACTAAGTTGGTTTATAAAGATTGTGCAACTGAACTAAATAAATAATTTTTGTTCATATTAGCCATTTTGCCATAACTATAGGTAACCATGAAATGAAGTAAAGTCGGTGGAGAATAAGTAGTAAAAAAGATGTTGAAAGGCACATACATTTAATGAGTTTAGTAAAAGACCACAAATAAACATAGATTGTTGAATAACTTATCTTCTGGGCTGATGCTCAGAAGATAAATTATTCAACAATCTATGTTTTACTTTTTATGAAAATTTAATTTAGGAAGTATGATTACTTTCTGGTCAAGAATAGGATACTGTTTCAACTCACTTTCTAGATAACAAAACATAAAGGGATGAACCATTAGGTGGCCGACCTAAAGAGATTCACCCAGTAAGTTATTAATAGCAGAGGTTAAAAATTAGGTTATCGCAAATACTGATCCATTTACAAAACAGTGTGATCAAGATGATCTCCTCTTTGGGTAAGATCCAAGTGTGATCCAGATTTCGGAAAAACCGCTGTAGTAACCAAACGAATCAATTAAATTTTCCAATGACGAAAGTTATTAGTACACTATGCATTCATGAACTGATGGAACATGATGTCGCAAGTTCGAATCCGGGAGTATACCGATGGGTTTCTCAATTTTCGCAACATCCTAGTTAACTAGGAAAATCCAAAATAATGTCTATCGATTACTAAATACATAACTAATCAGCCTATAATTTTCCCAATGGGACACACGCCTCCTCACTTTTGAGAGAGAGGGAGCCATAATCCACCACGCGGGCCCATTGCGGGTTGGTAGATTTCACGTCATGTCTTTGAACTTTTGGTTGTAGTTAATTTTACTCTTTGACCTTTATCAACATCATTAAAATATACGAATAAATAAACACTCAAACATCCCATAATACCATTTGAATATACACGCCATACTATCCACTACAAAATACACTTACAGTACCCGGCGATAAATATTGCACATCGACCTATTCTATCCTATCGATTTTATACAAAGAATAAAAATAATTAGCAAAAGAAGCAAATCATAATTGTTTTAACAGCTCCTAATAGATACCGGACTGTTTGTATTTCGTGCGACAGAGATAACGCTCTACGAAGCCGAAATTAACCGATTGACTCTTTCCAAAGGTCGATGTGCAATATTTATCGCCGGGTACTGTACAATGTACATAATCCTTTAAACAACGCCTAAATGTAGGCTCGCTAGGCATACCTAAGCAGGCCCTAATGTAGGACATATCCTACACCAGGTCCTAGGGGCTATCAATAGGCATTGCGGACACAAATTCAGCTAAAGTCCTCTTAGTAGGCATCAGTCTTGTTTACGCCTACGTTGGGCGTTAGATATTCAGTTTTATTGATAAAGCTGAGGCCCGCAGCGGAGTAGCGTGGAAATATACGAGTTGCGGTTTGAACTGACTTTAGTTTAGCAAGTAACCTACCTAAATGATCGGCAAATTACAATCAAAAGACGACATTTCAGATCAGGAGCAGTGGGCCAATTCTCTTAATTTAAAAAGTTCATAAACTAGTCGCAGTGTAATCTCGGCGACAAACAAATGTCAAAAACTTGCCAAAATTCCAGAGAGATTAGATCTTTGTATGTTGGTAAGGTATGACCGACTCAACTCTAGGTTGGGCTCACTTACTCGTAAATAAAAAAGTTGACAACTCAAACATACAATCACAGGACCTAAGATGTAGCGATAGATACTGTAATGAATAGCATCAAAATAAAACCATATTTATCTCAAGAAACAATAAAAAAATGCATTCTTAACTGCACGCTTGTCAAAATATCCCACCCTATGTTTCCATTCAAAAATCTTTTAGCAAAACACAAAATATTCCTCCAGCTTTTTCCTACTCCATACTAATCCTTACTTAAGTAATATTTAATCCGACAAATGCCTCAATAACAAAATTAACAAACATCTGAATAGAAGCTGAATCCGTATTAAGTTTTGAGCAAATATTATAAATTATACTAAGCGTTCGGATATTGGAATTTACGGCGTTCGGATTGCTTTTAGCATTCATAAGTAAGACATAGCTTTTGATGTCCATTCTGAATACACTTTCTGTATATTAAGTGACAGTGTGAAATGTTGGGAGAAGGAAAACTTGAAATAGTATATAAATAATATTATTTTATTCAAGTCAAGAGGAGGCTGTTGCAGCTACATTTTAGTGGGATGTTGTTTTAGTAAGGAAAACTGAAGTTGAAACTTAGCATAAGCATATTCAAACTATGTATAATGTTCTGGGACACACGCCTCCTCTCGGTGAGAGGGAGTGGGCCGTAATCCACCACGCGGGCCCAGTGCGGGTTGGTAGATGTCACATGTCTTCGAGTTGTTGGTTCTAGGACATGCCGGTTTCCTCACGATGTTTTCCTTCACCGTTTTGAGAGCTGTGGCGTAGCTAAATCTTGTGTGATCATCTTATTATTATTAAGTATCTACTTGATCTTCTCCAGTCATGGAATTGGTAACGTGCACATATTTTAATAACTTCTGAAAACTGATGATAAAATGAAAATAAAATATTTTGATCTTGAATTCGTGTTGATACGAGCTTTACAAAAAATTATGCGTTTTTCTTGTAAAGCTCGTCGTATCAACACGTAATTAGAAACGAAGCGTATTCAACTAAAAGACGCGTTCTCCCCAAACATTTTTAAATCGATTACTAGTTAGGTCATAATCTGCCAAGCTTTTTCCCAACTATGTTGGGGTTGGCTTCCAGTCTAACCAGATGCAGCTGGATACCAGTATATTACATGAAGGGTTTTACGTGTTAGATACTAGGTATAATTATAGCACTGAGAAAAATATAGTAACTATAATATAATAAACATATTAACTACAAACAACATTGACCTATTGCTCTTCAAATACTATTTCCGTATGATTTTTACTCAAATACAAGAGATCAAAATGAGTTGTTGAGCAGACCTCACGTACTAAACACAATTCAAACTAGTGACCATGAACAAATAGCCTATTTTGTTGAAAAGCAATAACTAGAACTTACGAGTTGCTAGAATTGCGAGTTATATTTTGGATAAAAGGGCATGGGTATGTTGAATACTGCGACGTACTTCACTTTACTATCTAAAATAGAACGACTACCAAAATGACTAAAGCTGTTCAACTTAAATGTTTGTCCTTCATTCTCCATACAAAATTCAACTTACAATTTATTTCTATATGGGGTATAAAACTATGTAAAGCAAATAGCCCAGTATCGCCAACACCACTGCCTACCCAATAAAGAACAAAAGCAGTAGACACTAGCAGAGCACAAAGCGGGCATTAGCTGGAGCTGTGATAACGCGCCGTTATCACACCGCGCCCGCGTCCACTCGAACAGTCGCCACATTCACTGAGAATATACTGCGACCGAGTGGAGTTGGTACTTGGAATTTAATACAAGTGATTTAAATTGTAAATAAGGTCATGAATCAAACGATTCATTTTCAGAAGAAAGTGACTTTGCCATGAAACGCTGCTTTCAGGAAAGATATTGTGGTGGTACTGATTTCAACAAATTATTTAGATATTAGCAAAGATACTTACTCGTACCTATTCCCAAGAGGGCCGCGGATGATAATAAATTGATTCTTCCAAAAACAATATTTTGAATATCAGAGGGGCAATTCCCGTATTTTTAAGAACGTTCGCATTCTAATCTTAGTCTTAATCTGGCAAAAGTACAATCAATTATGTACATACATTTTTGACAAGTTTTTGACATTGGTTGTCGCTAAGATGAAATTGCCACTTGAATTTAAACGTTTTTTAAGTAAGTATGAGAATTGGCCTTAAGCAAGTAACTTAAAAAAATCCTACACTACAGGTAAGAAAAATTCGGCCTATGATTTTCTTTTATGTTCCATATCGTATATCGTTACAATATGACACCTACTATGATGATGCTGATGAAACAAGTCAGAAAATTTTGATTTTTAAAGGTCGAAACCATGGGAGAAACACGAATGCATGGTTTCATTTTAGATGTTTAATCGGAACAACAATTTATTGATTGTCCTGCGTCCCCCATCGACGACACAATATTTATTGCTCAAGCAAAACTGCAGTCAGTTGACAGTACCATGCGTCGTATTATTATGAGTATGGCTTACATGAAGCTTTTTCTCTTATTTTTTTCTATAATTGAGTCAGCACGAGCGTGTATGAAATAAGATCATGACATGAGCCAGTCAGGAAGGACGGTAGCAGGGATTACTGTGCAGAGTGCAACGAAAGTTCTAAGATATGCCCACACGCAGTAGTTCTTTTTATTCAAGAAATACTTGCAAGCACCTCAGAGCTTTCAACACCTGATTTCTAAAGTATCAAAACCTCTTAATCCCTTCACACTAACAGAGATCATGCGATGCTTGACGCTGGAGTCAAGGAGAGCGGCCGGCGCCGACCACGCCCGCCCTCCGCGCCCGCACACCTGCCTCACCCCCCTTCACCCCTGCCCGCGCTTCATGCAAACTATGCCGGTACATCGATACATTCAATTGTTAGCCATTACGTATCCTGGTCTGTAATATATTATTATGGGTTATAACGGCTATGATATAACAAATATTTCCAATTACAACCGGCTTCCGTGACGTAGTGACCTGATTATTCTCTGGTTGGGTTATCTAGGCGTAAGTTAGTACTTAAGCTTGCATTATCATCTTTTCATTTAGCTTCTGAGAGCTTTTAAACGCCTTTTGCCGAATGCCTTAGCATTTCTTAGTGCAAACTAAAGCCACTCCATTGTATGGAGTAGGATTATGTATGTATGATTTTTTTAGAGTTTTCTTAGATATCATTTATTTATGAGTACCTACACTGCCACTATCACGCTTTCTGCGTAGTCTACGATTTTCTTCTTTACTGCAATTCTGTCTGGAAGTCATCTTCTCCCAGCTTCTGCCCCTGGTAACGATGACGCATTGGAAGATTTATGAAGAAGGTCATTAGATACTGAATAGTTAGATAAAAATTATTTTGGTATTATATTTTAAAGACGGTAATGAAAAGTGGCTCGGTAAATGATCATAAGTGGCTAACTAGCGTAAACATAGTAATAAAACACTAATGGAGTGACAGCTTACTTGAATAGCTTTCTAATTCAATAACAAGTTTTGATTATATTTGCAATAATTATTACAAAATAATATTTTAAAAGTTTGCTCTGTAGTGAAATAAAATATAGATTACTATGTTGTTGTATGTCGATAAAAACTATCCTATGTCTTTCCCCGGGATGCAGTCTATCCTCTGCCAAATTTTATCGAAATCCGTTCAGTGGTATAGGCGTGAAAAGGTAACATACAGACAGAGAGAGTTACTTTCGAATTTATAATATTAGTATGGATGAGTTGTAACAATAACAGTAAATTAGGTGTACACGTTTTCTATGGTAATAAAAGCATTTTTTCTTTCTTGTTTCTTTTTATGTAACAGTTTAAGGAATAAAAAGCATTTTAAATGTTTTTTTACCTACAACTAAATACTCAGTGTTACGAGTTTAATTATAGCATTTTGACGTTCAATATTTTAATGCAATACAGTGCGATATTTCACAGTGTAATTTAGTCATATTAACAAAATAATCAACAGCGAAGTTTTTGACAGCTTTTTGCGACGTTGCCAACTTTCAAAAAGCACGCTCTTAAGAGATTACAGGATATTGTAAATTAATTGCTTACCTTCTTATCAGATTCTATAGTCAACATAATCGACACTTCAAACACGTTCTCACCTCAGCCGCCAAGAAGCAGCCATTTACGTGTTTTTCATTAATACACGAACATGTAAATTACAAATTAAACGAGTAATTATAACAATCGACAGACGGACAGGAGAGTTAAACGGTGTTTAAATGACTGATTACCGACCTGACCTTTGAGGGCGTGCAATTAATGGAAACCTTAGGGTGCCGGCAACCAATGAAGATGGAAGAAAAAATGTTTAAAGCTGGTTGTAAATATCCTCTGGCTGTGCGAAAGGCTGACGAAGGTGATCGTCAGTTTTTTCGGGCAAACTTTTCTGTTGTTTCAAATTTTATCCGAGTTTTAATGCCAGAAATAAACAGTGACCTCAGAAGCATGACACTTGGTTTGTTTCAGAAAGCTAGAACAATTTTCTTTTCATTGGATTTTTATTTGAACCTCAGTAAATCAATGTTGTTGTCAGTCTTATCAAGAGGCTTCGTATTACTTAGTAACTGGGTTGTGGAGGTCAGATAGGTAGTCGCTCCATGTAAAATACTGGTACTCAGCTGCATCCGGTTAGACTAGGAACTGACCCCAACATAGTTGGGAAAAGGCTAGGCAGATGATGAGTAAATCAATGTAGTATTGATTTAGGAGGTTGTGTACCATTTCAGTATTTCCAAGTGAAAATTCTTTTTGGCTACCTTCCAAGAGTTACCATGTGATTTCAACCCTGTTCAATCTTTCCGCCACTGCATGAGCTATTCTCGTATAACATGATGACAGGAAAGAAGAGGTTTACTACCTAAACTTGGAATAAGTAGCTCTTAACTACAGCATAATCAATAATCGAAGGGTACGTTAGCAATCAGACATCTTGTTCCATTGTTCAGAACTGAAGATTAAAATAATAATGCACCATGTTTGAATAACATATGTAGCTTGACCGTATTTGATCTCGTTCAAGTTCGTTTTTATGCAACGCTATTATTAGGGCTGTGTCACAGGGCAAGTGGAGAGAGTACTAGAGAAGCGATGTCAGCGTAACGTAGCATATTGTAGCTGGTACAGAATCGTGTTAAAACCCAGGTGATACATTGCTAGATCATCATCGTCTGCCTAGCCTTTTCCCGACTATGATGGGGTCACATGGAGCGACTGCCGGCTGTCATCTTTGACAGCCGTTACGGGTAGTCCACGAATGACAGCAGGGACCAATGGCTTAACGTGCTTTCCGAGCCACGGAGGGGTCTCAGTATGTAAAGATGATCACCCATCCACAGACCAACCGCGTCAAGTGTACCTTAACCTGATCGATCGACCTGTGCGGCTGTTATTATTTAGCCACGGACCCCCCAATGCATTGCTGGATAGAAAGCTTAATACTACCACCATAGTGACTACAATTTGTAATAGACATAGAACATCAAAACATAATATTATATGTATCAAGATACGCGATAGCGGGTCGCACAAAATTAAAAGATCTTAGATTGACCATTAACCCCGGAGTTAAAGGGAAAATTTTAACACCTTGCTTTACTATTTGCGGTTGCATATTATCTGTCCTATTAATTGCCTAAAAATTACCCCACCATTTGCAGTAATGAAATAGGAAAAATCAGTCACCTATGCAAAAGTATTGTGTAACTTGGCAGTTTGGTTGATGACAATACGCATATAAGAGCATATTGCTACTGCTCTCTCGATATCGCCTCGCGCTCTATGTAACAACGCCTTTACAAAACCCTGATGTACCACTCTATCATATACTCGTATGCATATTATTAAAAAAAAAGATGCAAAAACCTATGTTTACTCGCGGCACCGACTTTGTAAGGTGAACAACATGTCTATAAAACATTACCTACTGGCAACCGCATGATCGATTAGCTCTGATTTTAATATTTACATACATTACACGACCATTACGCTGGACAGGTAAATTGATCGTGGAAAATGTTTTTATATGACATCTGTCTACACTTTTGATTCAGTTGAGACTTTGTAGTTCTATTTTTAAACACACGTCACTAAAATTCTTGTTAACGTGAACTATATTAGTCTATGGTCTTGTAACTGTCACAATGCAATAATTTGCATTTGCAATTTTTTTATTTTTTTTTTAAACGTGCCTTTTTTATATTAAGAGGCTTTAATAAGCTTTTTAATACAGAAAAGGCACGTTTTTTTAACCACCTTACTAGCTCGTCATCATGTTTTTTTTTATGTTTGGCTTAACAGTGAGAACTGTTGAGCAATCAACTCAGCCCATTGCAGTCCACCGCTGGACATAGGCCTCTCCCAAGCTGCGCCACAACACCCTCCCTGTCCCTTTCTTTCTATCTACCTTCGTTAAGTCGTCGGTTCATCTGGGCATCCCATACTACGTTTGCCGATCCGCGGTGTCCTCTCCATGACTAGTCTGCTCCAAAGCTGCTGAGCAAAGGCCCTTCCAGGCATCCTTTTCCAGATCCATTATATACCTATTGTTATTTATATCTCTGCCCAACTCTTGGGGAATAAAAGCGTGAAGTTATGTATTATTTATCTAAGGACAGGGATATACACTAGTATTTAGAATGCTCGTCACTCGAACTCACAACCTCGTAATGGTCATGTCGATGCCTTAAAACAGCCATTGCCCTTTGTTCATTTATTCTACTTAGGTACTTACTTATTAGACAAAGAAACACATTATCCGGATACAAAATACTATAATTAAACTATTTTATTATTTATAATCTTATCAATATCTGAATAATGATCACAGTACATTCGTTTGACAAGCGACGAAGGACATAATATCCGCGACTGATTCGCGGTACCTCATAAACATTAATTATTAAATCAGAACAATTCCTTAAGACGGATCTAATACGTAGGTAGGTAAGTATGATTCGGGCAAAACCAGGCGGACCTGATGTAATTAATAATTAATTAAATTAGTGATTCAGTGTGATTCTGCTGTTGTTTCAGTGACAAAAACCTGATTATGTTAATGTATTTGTTACATCATAATGTATTTGTACTGTATGCATAAATAATAAATTGTGCATTTTGGCCTTATGTTATAAATTCGAAAGTGAGTTCATCTGTCTCCTTTATTTATAAACGTTGATTAATATTAAGTAGTTATTAGCGACTGTTAAACCATACATTTTAGACGATTAAACGTCTCTTAACTTTACTCAACTTTTATAAATAAACCCCTAGGTGTTTACTTATAAACTGCTGAACTGATTCTGTTGAGATTAGACAAAGATAAATCTTGGTTCTTCTAGAACAGGTTTTTAAGGAAGCAAGTGGCGACAGGGGAAGTTTCTTGTTTGAATAAAAAAACTTTAGACATAGACGGAGCCACAGGACTATAGAGTATAAATAATTATGCTTAATTTAATGATTACATTAAACCGATTGATTACGATTTCTCTGTTATTCAATTAGAGATTAAATACATTGAACCACTTTATTTGCCCTTTAGAGCGAAATATTGACATTTGCTAAAGAGAAAGAAATTACGTGATTGCATAAAATGAGACCTGTACTGACCGGTAGGTACAGGTTTTAGGAAATATGGTCCACGTAATGTGAAACTTTCATTGGAGGTAATGTCAAAAAGAAATGAGCGATCGCGGTTTGATATAATTTACTGCAAAATGTGAAGTGAAACTGTGGCAGTGTGTTGAAATGAGTTTAAAAACGAAATTATAAAAGAGAGCATTTTTTATTTATTTACAGAGCGATAAGGTTATAAATTAAGGCAACCTTTTCATAGTAAACCCTTTCATAACAAAAGCAGCTTTTATATATTAAATTAGGTTTATGCGTTAATTTAAACATTTAGTTAGCACATCTATGGTATAAATAAAAATTAAATGCTGTTCGTTAATAAACACATCACTTGAGCAAGGCTGGATCGATTTGGCTATGTTTTGTGTTAAAATGTTCATAATACTCCGAATAAGGTTTTTAGGGAAAAATAAATTAGAAAAATACGAGAACAAATAAAATTCGTTTTTTCTACGGGATTTTTGTTTTTGTGTTATTCGTGGATTCATGTGTTCATTACGGGTCATCAGAAGCCCAAAAAACTGACAACCAACCATGCCAAGGGGTATAGTATTACCCAGAAACTGGGTTATGGAAGTCAGATAGGCAGTCGCTCCGTGTAAAATACTGATATTTAGCTGAATCCGTTTAGACTGGAAGCCAACCCAACATAGTTGAGAAAAGGCTAGGCAGATGATGATGATTTTTGTATGAACTATTGTTTGGACAGAATGTCTGTAAAGTCAACTAATAATAAAATGATATCCCATCATTGGTATATGAAACTATTCTTTAGTGGCCATTGAAAAAGGACATAAAACGTAATTATCCACAGTAATAGAGAGGCTTCATCTAAAGAAAAACGTCGCATTAAAACAAAGTATCAATCATCCCTTAAGAACAGAGAGACAAGGCACAAAAAGAAGCGCTTTAAAAGCTCATTACCAGAGCAAAAAGTATAGCAATAGCTTTTAATGTTGGATTCTTGTAAACCAAGTAAATTCACAACCGCAATTAGTCCATAAATTTGTCCACATTACCACCGCTATGACTCAAACTCGCCATATTTGTGAAACGAAGTAAAAACTGGACATCCTCTTATGTAAACAATTAGGTTGGATAAAAGAGTAACTTTGAATCCCTGTAGCGAGAAACATCATCGAAATTAAGTTATAAAACTTAACGATACAATCTCAACCAAACATTGTTGTTACAAATAAATTACCATATCATAATATAGTAAAAGAAAACCGTTGATAGCAGAATCGCTCGAGACTTCGAGAGTCGACATTTCAACCTGTCAAAATACCTTTACCTACCAACAGGTAGTGGATTTAATGATTATTATTTTGGACTTTAATTTCGGCGCAGCGGCCGCCTGACCTTTTCACTCAAGCGTTTTATTTTTTATTTATTTCAGATGTTGGTTATCTTCAAACGTCGATCTGGATAGGCGGTGTGCGATCGAGGCTGCTACATCCGTTCACTAAGGTCTCGCGGCCACGCCTAACTTTACCGAAGCCTATCGCTCAACTATTGAGAGGGATTTACACGGGTTGATTTTCACTGCACGACTAAGCCACACGGTAACAACCGGCACGGTAAAAACCGACACGGTAAAAACGGAGAGCAGGTAACTAAAATTGCACTCGTCAAAGATTTTGCCGTGCGACTACAGACGTATGCAGCGGGTATCTAAGTGCTCATACACACGAGCGACACGCTTCGACGACAGAGGCAACTGTATCCATCGACATGCGTCACCGGCTGTCGTCGACAACGTGTCGTTCGTGTGTTTGAGCACAGTGTTCAAATACACGAGCAGCATGTTGTCGACAGCAGCCGCACACGCGTCGACGGCTGCAGTTGCCTCTGTCGTCAACGCGTGTCGCTCGTGTGTAGCACACTAATATCGAACACATAGATGCTCAAACGCAAGCGATCGCTCACCATTTAAAGGTGGGCTGTGCTTTTTAATTTTCGAAGAAAATTACTTGTTCATTTGCGATATCAGTCAGTCTATGTAAATGAGGTAACTATGCGAATTTGTGAGGCGATTTGATAAGCGAAAAGGCGAAAATCAACCCGTGTAAATCTCCCTTTACGCATGGACTCGCTTTGAGTGCTCGGAATTAATAAACAGTAGTTCCTAACTCACATTTTAAATGGCATGCGTGTGAGTGCATTAAATGTTACGCAATATTTCTTGTCTTTGCGAGTTTGGTAACTGGATTGATCTCATATGGCAATTAGTGGATGAATTTATCATCGGCACTTATAGTTTTTCTGTCAAAATTGTGTTAAAAGAGCTGACAGTAATGATAGACTTCAATTGTTTCTACTAAAACAATTGAAATCTTCAACGAATGCTACCGTAATGAGTAAGTAACAATAATTATTGAAATGTCAAACGTTTAAGTGCACAAAGCTACACGTTAAACGAAAAGCAAAATAATAAAGACATGCCTGTTATAAGTTTTACAAATGACTGGATAAAAAATCACTGAAGATTATAGTTATACCTACTTTTGAGAGATTCAAGCTAATCCTAAGTTTCTCACAAGTTGACCGATTTGCATGAGACCCATTTAAAGAACATCAACAAAAAAGTCTATTCACACAATCTGAATCATTTCGCGCGATTTTGTTAATCCATTGCTTCATATGTTCGAAAATATTGTCTGCTCAACAACGTAAATAACGCAATGAATGTTGTTGCACTGTCAAAATGAAACCCATTGCTACAATGCGTGCCACGAAAGATGAGACTTGACACACCACGTGGTTTGACATGCGCAGTACACGATTTTAGGTATCTTTAGCGGTATGAGGTCTGAGTGCGGGACGGGACCGGACGTCATAGGGGCGGCGGAAAGAGCGGGGGAGGCGGGGTCAAGTCTCATCTTTCGTGGCACGCATTGTACTGTTAGTGCGTTACGCAATTACCCAGCTGGTATCTTGAATCAAAGTTCAATATTCAACATCAGATCACTCAGTATATCCATAAGTCGACCTTTTTAAGCACGAACATCACAGCCCTTTCACTACATTTACTCGAATCCAAGAAATTACTCACTCCTATCGATGAATCACTTTTAAAAGGTTTCGTCCTCACTAAGCTCGCATTTTACCGATCGATAGCATCAGTTTGATTGACAGCTTATAATGAGTCTGTTGCCTTATTATAATTTAAGAGAAAAAGAAAAAACATTAGCGCCGCCATCCGGTACCAGCTACTGGTTAAATTCCTGTTTGCGTAACTAGTGGTTGAATTGAAACTATTGGTAGCGGATTAATAAAAACTAAGTGTTGCTCACGATGTTGTTTGGATTTTGCATACAAACTTTGACCTCCGTTTGAGTAGCTTGACGGTACAATTTCAATTATATCTACTAATCTAAACTAATACTATAAAGAGATTTTTTTTTGTATTTTGATTTGTTACACTTTCACACTAAAACGGCTCAATGAATTTGGATGGAATTTGGCACATGGGTATACCTAGACTAGACTAGTATTAGAACAAAAGATACATTTTATCCCCTATTCCCACGCGATGGGGACATATGCGAGTGAAACCGCGGGGCGCAGCTAGTGGCCGTCCATCTGTCCGTCTGACTATCAGCGGACAGTATCTCATGAACCGTAATAGGTACATACACAGTTGAAATTTTCAGTCTGTATTTCTCTAGCCTCTATAACAACAAAATAAATATAGAAAATAAAATAATGTTAAAAATGAAAGGGAAACCCCCTTTCATTTTTAACTTTATTTTATTTACCCATACCATACAAAAAATCTGTTTTTTTCGGCGTTTTTTATATATTAGGTACTGCTAACTAAAGTCAAAGTCAAAGTCAAAGCATTTATTTCAAATAGGCACATAAAAGGCACTTTTGAACGTCAGAAATTACAACAAATAGAATTGATTCTAGTCGCCCATTCCAAAAGGTAGTTTTCGTATGCAGAAGAACGGGCAAGAAACTCCACCGTTACTGTTTTAAAATATTTTACAAAAACTGTAACTTTAATCTACGTTTATTATATTTATGAATTAACTTATTAACTAACTTATTTTAGTTTTTTTAATAAATCCAGTAGTATAGACTGTATCTGTCAATCAGAGGGTCAGTCAGTCACGGAACCGATTTATATGTTCAGATAAAGATAGGTTTATCTTTTGAACAATTTGTTCTTGAAAATTTTTTTTTTGTTTTGTACAATAGCTGTACGCACACTGACTTTCTTTGTGTGTGTTAATTATCTATGTGTTTCAATAAGATGTATTGTTTAATTATCGTAAAGTAGCCACTTGCCTGGGGCGTTGCTTGCGTAGATTTAATACGTGAAAACTTTTTTGTGGTGGTGTAACTCTAATTTGAAATGAATTTTAGCATTCGTACTAATGTGTAAGTATAGTACATTGTTCTAAAAGAATGCAAATCGCTCGCATATCTTTTATCTTTTTTAATAAAACGTTGCCCCACACTAGGAATTACTCCTGTATCGTGGGTGCGTTTACAAACATTTAAATTCACATACACAAACAGCCAGACCCGAAACAACTACCTGTAGGCAATACAAATATTTGTTCCGTGCGGGAATCGAACCCGCGACACGCAGCGCAGCAGTCGATCACTCAGCCACTGCGCCAACCGTGTCGTCAATATGCTCAGAATACCTTTTTATTAAATTAAAAAAAAAACAACCGAATTGAGAACCTCCTCCCTTTTTTTTGAAGTCGGTTAAAAAAGCAGCATTGGTTTAATACAACATTCATACATCGACATATACATGTTTTATTATTTATGTAAGTACACATAGTAAAATATATAGGAAATTGACATTAAACTTTTGGATACAAATATACTGCTTATTTCTTGAGAAAAGTCTTCCAGCAGACCTGCGAAAACAGAACCATTTACTCAAATGTATTGCTTGATTACGTCAAAATAAAAAAAAATCTGAATCAAAATTGATGGCCAGTCATATCAACTAGAATAGGTTATAACTGCAGAGGTCACCGCTGCAATTAGCAGTAACATTTTATATGAATGCTAGCTGTGCCCCGCGGTTTTACCCGCGTAAATGTTGATCCCGTGGAAATATCGGGATAAAAAGTAGCCTATATGTTATTCCAGGGTGTCAGCTACCTCCATACAAATTTTATCAAAATTGTTCCAGCCGTTAGAGCATGAAGAAGTGACAAACATATAAACACACACACACATAAACCTTTGCCTTTATAATATTAGTGTGATTAAGCAAAATATAAAGAAACATTTTTATATAAATTCAATAAGTAATAAACTCGCCATTTGAGACCTATAATAATTGAGAAACCAAGTAGGTATCTCACCAGTTAATCTTAATAACTGTCGCAATAAATTACTTATTTATTATTTGGCACAATTGGCACAATATTACGTAAACATCAATTTAAATTTGAATGTTTAAAGCACAATAAATGTGTAAAGTATTATGACATTACGCTCAGCCTAGCTTAATTATTAGCAATAAATAAAATAATCAATCAAATACAGCTGATTGTGAGATAATTACAGACCTTGAGAGAATTGTCGTTGCAAAAGGGTGGATTGGGTGATAAGTAAATGGTCTGAATTTACATATGTACAGACGCCAGCACATCAAGCTACCCGAAACTGTCAAATTTTCCCAGTCAACTTTGAACCTTATGCTTAAGCGATAAAGTTGAAATTCTATTAAATAAATTTAACAGATTGTAGTAGCTTGATGTGCTGGCCTCTGTACTTGTGATTATGTATTTAATTGACGCTCTATGTAGGGGTATAAAGGACTTAGTTTACTGTTTGTTTAAAAAATCTCCGTAATGTCGCTTTAAAACTTACAATTAAAAAAAAAACTCTCAAAAGGTAAGTTGCATTTTTTTTCGAAAACAAAGTCAGCCTTTTTATTGGGGTTTATTTATGAACGATGATTAAAGTTAAGTAAGAGACGCTTCAACGTCAAAAATGTATGGTTTAACAGTCGCTAAACATATAAAGGGGATAATGTTTTAATTATTTCACGACAAAACGACAAAATATTTTGTATCTTCTAAAGCTGTTCACAAATTAGGTTCAAGCTTGAAGAATTATGTAAAGGAGACATAGAAAATATTCTCACTAATTATAACGCAGAAAAACAGGTTAAAAAAAACATTACGACAGATACGACTTGATCGATTGCTATCACATAAAAAATAGTTTAAACTTAAATTTAATCTTTTAGCCTTATCGTTACTTTTAATGTTACTAAGTACTACTATTTACTATTAAGATTGTCAGTTCAATTATACAGTACTTGAATACCCAATGGATACCTATGCTTGTTATGTTGAACACGGTTATAACATATAGTTCTGTCTTTATCAAGCTCTTTGTCTCTTGCTACTTTATCTCTGTAGGTACCTGAAAGGGTTCATGTTGATCTCCTAGTTCTAAAGCTTAACGTTGTGGTATGCAATTTATCGTGAAACTAATTTAATTGAACAAATTAACAAAGTACCGTAAGCTTCGGTAATTTGTATGATAGTAAAATATACATTCTTGTATTTCTCTCTACTTGAAACAAACAAAAAACACAAACAAACAAAACACAAACAGAACAACACACAAACAAAAAAAAACAAACACAAACTGAATTCAATCGGAGACTGGGAGCGAAATAAGACAGCTCAAAATAAACTAGAAATTGAGGTAGGCACTCTTTAGATCAAGTCAATCCCATGATCCCCGGTCCAAGTGAGAAGGGAACACAGGGGTGGTTTTTAGTCAGTAACAGTCTGACAGACCATTGACGTCCTCCGCCCGCCCCAGGGTGGAGGACATCCATGAGGATATTCCACCACGGAAAAAAGGCGCTCTTTAGATAACCTAAACTTTAAGCTTAATGATCAATTGCCAACATTAACCCCTTTATTTAATAACGTTGCTTAAAATTCAGATGTTTAAACTTCAAAAATGTATTATTAAACAGTGGCTAATCATTAATTAACTTTATGCCATGTTTATAAACAAACCCCTAAATTAATCGCATAGAAAAAACACAAAAAATTTAAGACGTCTTTCATTTCTTTCTGCATTATGAGGTCATAATTTTTCGTTCTTCACTTGTTTCTGGATTTCTTTTCAGTCTAGACCCATGTCATTACATCATAACGTTGCCTAACCCATAAACATGCTTCACATTACATAAAAACGCATAGCACACTATTATTTTATCACGTAAGAAATCTATAACACCCAAAAATATAATGGAACTAACCGATGTGTGTGACGATAGCAATAAAATACAGTAAAAAGCCGTGAAATATATAACTGAATGATGTAATTTACAAAAGAGTTGAAGATAAAACTTGTGTTTAATTGAAACTGAAAGTAATGGCGATTTTACGATAGCGACTCGCGTAACGTGATTTATTGTGTCAACATGAAATATGTGTTGCAGGGTAGTAGTGGAATCGGGGATTTATTTATACTTCCGAGGGGGTTCTCTATTCTATTTTAGGTTGTACGTTGTATATAGACTTTTTCTCATATAATATCATTTCATAGAATAATCAAGACGCAGAATAATTGGTTTGAAAAAAATTAAATCATATATTTAATTACAAATAAAACAATAACAATATTACATACTAGATTTTTGTTACAAATAAAATTTAATGTTTTATTCATATCATAGAATGACAAATCAAATATTCTTTATTCTCATATTGTTTAAAACTTATTACCAAGAAAAACATTTTATCGAGTGACAATTTCGTAACGTTTAAATTCGCGGGGAAGATCACATGGGCCCCTATTTCTGTCTACAGGGTGTAAAAGAACGTAACCCAAGTCAGGGTGCCCCAAGTCCCTAGATCGCTTATAGAAACCATTATTTTTATAGTTAATTCAAATACCATGAAAACATACATCGAACAAACAATATTCTTTAAAAATAATTCCACTGTTTGATTAGTTTGTTAAATAAAAAAACGTGATTATAAAATTCATTGCATTGTGTTTCTGTGAAATAATGTTTCATTCGAGTAAATAGTCGTTGAAACAATAATATTCGAAAATACAAGGACCAAATATTATATGAAACATTTTCTGCGAAACGAAATTCTATGAAATTACTGTCTGCGAAACAGGGGAACACCCTATTTTTAGTGTTGGTAGTAATCAAATCAGAACTTTTGTGAACAACGAGGAACAATAACAACGGGGAAAAATAAAACACAATGCTAGCTCATTAATTTAGAGAGGTTATATTCATTCATATTACCCCAGCCTATCGAAGTCCACTGCTGGACATAGGCCTCTCACAGACTGCGCCACGACACCCTGTCCTCCGTCTTCCGCATCCAGTGCATCCCAGCCACCTTTTAAAAGTCGTCGGTCCATCCAGCTGGGGGCGTCCCACACTACGCTTGCCGATACGCGGTCTACACTCTAGGACTTGTCTGCTCCACGGCTCCACCGGCCATTGGACCATACTA
This sequence comes from Luperina testacea, assembly GCA_927399505.1. Lineage (NCBI taxonomy): Eukaryota > Metazoa > Arthropoda > Insecta > Lepidoptera > Noctuidae > Luperina > Luperina testacea. The sequence goes on from OV656774.1 coordinate 7,877,837, forward strand.
CAGTACCCGGCGATAAATATTGCACATCGACCTTTGGAAAGAGACAATCGGCTGATTTCGGCTTCGAAGAGCGTTATCTCTGTCGCACGAAATACAAACAGTCCGGTATCTATTAGGAGCTGTTAAAACAATTATGATTTGCTTGTTTTGATAATTATTTTTATTCTTTGTATAAAATACAAAAAAAGGAAAAGGCCGATGTGCAATATTTATCGCCGGGTGCCGGGTATGATGTACCATGCTACATTTATGTTACATAAAAATCGTTATATTTTTTATAAGTAGTAACAATGCAATGCATTTAGTGTGCCTGGTTGACGGCAATAAATGACTCGCCCCCTAAAAAATAAAATAAGGTACAACTCCGCCTTACCCTTTGGGGATTACAAGCTTTATGTTATGTGTGTAGTAACAAAATAATAGCTATTAACACATAATCTCCAAAAACCAAACCACAATTTGGTTGTTATTTTTTAGTTTAACCTTTTCAACTTAATCGTTATGTTCCTACGTATTTAAACTACACACTCGAAGTTATAAAAACATAATTTTAAGCTAGTTCAGGGATTTTATCAGAACCACGGTTTCATCATAACCCCTGCAACATTTCGTATTATGACTTACCAACTTTTTTCCCTTCACAGTGTAATTTTCATATAATTCGTTCAATTATATCTGACATTTCACTCAGTTGGACTCCATTAATTAGGCTAAAAGTTACTTTTACGGCTCATGGTAATGAATAAGATGATTTTATTGGGTCAACAGAAGTGTCTCTTACGGTTATCATGTTTTGAGTAAGTGGTAAGTGACTGATATTGAAAAAGGACATACGGTTGCCTATTTTTTATTTCTGTGAATATGCTTTTTGATGTATTAGCTTGGTAACTGCTAAAACTGAGTAGCCAGTTATAAAACCAAAGAAAACAAACATAATATTTTCCCATGGGGGTTATCAGAAACCACAGAACGCTACTTGCTACGACCCTAACATACTCCTCAAAGAAAAGTTTATTTTATTTTGTTCTTTTCGGGAATCTTACAGCTAATTTATACAGTGTTCTTAAATAATATGGAATTGAAGGCCATTTACAAGTTTAAACTAATACCCTAATACAATAATTTTGTTAAATACCCTCTTTTTTCAAAACAAAGCAATGGTGATCCCTTTTTTGGGTTCCGTACCCAAATGGTAAAAAAGGCACCCTATTACTAAGACTCCACGTCCGTCTGTCTGTCTGTTACCAGGCTGTATCTCATAAACCGTGATAGCTAGACAATTAAAATGTTCACAGATGATATATTTCTGTTGCCGCTATAACAACAAATACTAAAAACAGAATAAAATAAATATTTAAGGGGGGCTCCCTTACAACAAACATGTTTTTTTCGGCGTTTTAGCCTTGTGGTACGGAACCCTTCGTGTGCGAATCCGACTCGCACTTGGCCAGTTTTTTCTTTATCCCTATACAGGTGTGGCTGGTGACATGACCCAAACTGCAACAACTGGCTACAATTGATATTCATTTCCCACAGATTTTTTTCATAGCGCGCCGTCCTTAAAATTTACTGAGAAAAGATAATCATCTGTGGTCAACACAAACATCTTGTAGTCTTAGTTAATGAGGCAAGTGAATACTTGCTAAAGTAGGTACTAGGAAAAATAGTGACACAGCGCCGTCATGCGGTCAACAGAATTGTTCACTTATGTAACAAAAGTGACAGACAAGATATATTTGTTCAAAGAACTACATCAAAGTTGACATTAGCATATTAAGGACCTCTTGATGTCTTGAGGTTAAGTTGAAACGCGTTAATCAAGCAACACACTAGGTGGACTCGAAGTTGGAGTACATCACATTTAGAGATGGCAAAGGATCGAGTTTAATGCCCTAACTTCGGCCACCTATGTTTAGAGGTAAATGATAGATTGATTTAATTAATTAACATGATATCCATGTTATCCTTTTTTTTTTCAGGATGGAAAAACATCAAATGACCCCTCCCACTCTGGGTGGAGCGGAAGGAAGTGTCAGACTCTTACTGACTAAAACCCACCCGTGTTCCTTTATTTTTTTTTTTTTTCAGGATGGGTAATCATCAAATGTCTCCTCCCGCTCTGGGTGGAGCGGAAGGGAGTGTCAGACTCTTACTGACTAAAACCCACCCGTGTTCCTTCCTTTGCCCTTTATGTTCCGGGCCAGCGGTAACCCTTTCGGACAATCCCGCTGGCCCGGCAGGCTTCGGCCCTATCGGGCCCCTTCATTTCATGCTGACATCTCTTTGAGGCGCGCGTGGAACACGTACGCGCCGTCCGGCACGGGCACCCGTGTTCCTTCCTTCGCCCTTTATGTTCCGGGCCAGCGGTAACCCTTCCGGACAATCCCACTGAATCCATGTTATCCTTTAAAGTTAAGGGTCGCGAACACATTCGCAAGAAGCTGGCAGTATCATCACAACGGTAATATTTTCTCATTGTATGTCTTATTTCATTTTATTAAGTTTATTTATGTATTTATGTATATTTATTTGTACTTATATTTATATGTAATTAGGTATACCTAATTATAGGCGTATAAACAAAGATACGCATAAACCTATATAATATAATATATATTTTTTATTCAGTTTTAATAGATTTTTGCGTATCTTTATATTTAATAAAATATTTATTCCTCAATGTTCATGATTGCAACTACCACTGTTTGTCTCTGCATCACCCAAAGCTTGACTGGTAGAAAATGCCTATGGCATTAAGTCCGCCTCTGTACATTTATGTGCTTGAAGTATTAAATAAATAGATATGACATAACGCCTGTATTTTTTTAAAGTGCAGGTAGTTATGTTATGAGTCCTAAGAAGCCAATGCTATTATTTGATTAATTTAAATATAATAATAATACTTAGGGGAAAAGGAATCGAATCAATTTTGGTGATCTAAGTACTTTACATACTTTGCAAATTTCCAGACTAGAATTGGCTAATTAAAGAAAGAAAGAAAGAAAATATATTTATTTAGCACCAACTAAAAGGCACACAACACAACATACGAGTATTATACTACAAGTAAAAAAAAATTAAAATAACTGGCCAAGTGCGAGTCAGACTCGCACACGAAGAGTTCCGTACCACAAGGCAAAAAAAGCCGAAAAAAATACGTTTGTTGTATGGGAGACCCCTTAAATATTTATTTTATTCTGTTTTTAGTATTTGTTGTTACAGCGGCAACAGAAATACACCATCTGTTCATGAGATACAGCCTGATGACAGACGGACAGTGGAGTCTTAGTAGTAGGGTCCCGGTTATACCCTCAGGGTACGGATCCCTAAAAAGGAAATAAATAAAAAGTGTAAGTAAAGTGCGTTGTGAGAAATTAAATAATACTACGTCACTCAAACACTCAAAAAAAACAAACCAAATGTCTACTCCAATTCCATCATAAACAAAAAGAAACAGCTTCTTTATTAATTCAAAGGTCGTTCAGAACGTAATACAAAGGAGTACATATCTGTTAGTGAAACAATGCAGAGAATCTCCCAAAGCCTTGAACTGGTCCATTATTGATGCGATTTCACACGATACCGTACGTACGAGCTGAGAGCGATCACTGAGATGTTACGAGAATGGTAGCAAGATGAATAATTTGAGAATTTTTTCATAATTGACCGTTTACTTTTGAGTTTTGATGAGGCAAATGATCTGACGATTTATTTTAATTTTGCTGAGATAAGTCATAGATTTTCTGCTCAATTGTTTTGTTATGGGAGTTTTGCGACTTTAAAGAACGCAATCCAATTATAAGATAATTTGGATACCTACGTAAACATTACGCCTGTATTTTCTGAGTGGTAAGGCAGAGGTGTACAATGCGTGCCACGAAAGATGAGACTTGACCCCGCCTCCCCCGCTCTTTCCGCCGCCCCTATGACGTCCGGTCCCGTCCCGCACTCAGACCTCATACTGCTAAAGATACCTAAAATCGTGTACGTGTCGCATGTCAAACCACGTGGTGTGTCATGTCTCATCTTTCGTGGCACGCATTGTACCCTAGTACTGTAGAGATTATAGCCTATTAGGCACTTACATGCAACCTCCGAGAGAGCTGGGGTGGCCCAGTGGTAACAATCCCGACTTACGAATTGTAGGTTCTGGGTTCGAATCCACGCAGGCACTTTACGTTCTGTATATAACTACATTACCACTGCTCTCAAAACGGTGAAGGAAAACATCGTGAGGAAACCGGCATGTCCTAGAACCAAAAACTCGAAGTCATGTGATATCTACCAACCCGCACTGGGCCCGCGTGGTAGATTACACCCCAATCCTCTCTCGAAAAGAGGAGGCTTGTGTCCCAGCAGTGGGAACATTATAGGCTGATTATATCATTATTTAATATGAGGTTGCATATATATGCAACCTCTGTGAGTCAGATAAAAGTTATTAGCTTGAAATACGAGACAAACATTAACATAGTTTAAGGTTAGGATAGATTATCCGTCAGATTTGGCTGACAAACTAAGGGAATATGTGTAAAATACGTAGAATCATTTCTAGGAATAATTATTTAATATACGTGATAAACCGTGGTTTAATTGATCCTCCCTGTAACCTGACAGCTCGCAGAGAGCTTTACAGTATATCGACAGTTATATTTAAATCCCACGTAATAAGAAGCGAGCCTATTTTATTAGATAATATAATTATTCCGTATGAAAATAGTCATTTAAAATACATGTCTTAATTTTACACGAAGCAACCCCAGATAGCTTTCATAAACCTATCGCAATAACAGCACACAACTGGGCAAAGGTCAAAACCAAGTAAAGATTGTTCTAAAAAATAAATTCGTTTATTCAAAGAAAAAAAAAACACTTGATCTTTAGGGTATCAACAACTTTAACAACTATAAAAACAACACATCGTACAACATTGTATGCAACACATGCGTAGCCAAGATCAAAACGATATAAATTGTGGCGTACGTTTTGGGCAGACCCGAGGCCGCTTTAATGAAGAGTTACTACGGTGTTGATTTTAACATAATGAACTGGGTAATTTCAGAAACGGCACGAAAAAGATCGTGACACATTGTCACTTGTTGTAACGAACGGGTGTTTTAATGTGTTTTTATTTTGTTACTGAAAACTACGTCAGTATTTTCCAAGGAGAAGGAGGTAGTTAATCCCATGTGTTTGGGGCGAGATGGTAGTTTGACTCCCGGAGTCGAAAAGCCACCAATACCCTAACCATCAACACCGTACTAAAAAAAAATAGAAAACTCAATAGTATCTACAACAACCAGGACCCGACTGACAACTAGACAAAATAAAAACAATTTCATAACTTCAATGGCCTAAAAGCACAAAATTTATACATAGACAGTATAAGCTGTATTCACCAAAATTAAACTAGAACAACTAAATACACCTAAAATCTTGAATAATGAAATTCCCGCAAATTATTCGACATTGCTAATGTTTGTTAAACGTTATACGCAACTCAACTAACATCACCTTCATCATCATCATCATCCTTTTACCAAGTACGTTGGGGTCAGCTTCCAGTCTAACCGGATGCATCTGAATACACGTATAGAGCGACTGCCTATCTAACCTCCACAAACCAGTTACTGGATAATACAATACCCCTTGGTAAGACTGGTTCTCAGACTTTCGGGCTTCTAACGTCCTGTAACGACTGCCAAAGACCCACGAATGACAGCCGGGACCAACGGCTTAACGTGCTTTCCAATTCATGGAGGGGTTTTGGTATGTAAATATGGTCACCCATCCACGGACCAACCGCGGCAGGCGTCGCTTAACCTGATCGATCGACTCGTGCGGCTATTATTACTTAGATACAAACCACATAACTCAACAAACGCATGCTCTAAATAAAATCAATCCCGTTAGTAAACAAACAAGCACCGGTTCTCCGATTCTCGTACACTTCATGTCCTCTAAGTCTTCTTCTTAATCAAAGCGGCCAGTTCATTAATACGGTTAGGTTCAGTTTTAAACACGGGGAGACAGCGGCCTAACATCTTCGACCGTTAAGAAAAGGAGGTTTCCGTACTATCTTGTTATCTATCTATCTTAAGGAGAAACCTGAGATAGATAACATGAAGATTTACACTTTGCTAGTTAAGGGATCCCTACGATAGTTTTAGTAACTTGTGATCCAACTCGGCTTTACTTGGGAGATTTTATTATTATACTAATAATAAAACTGACGAGTTTGTTTTTTTGTTTAAACGCGCTAATCTCTGAAACTACCAGTCATCAAACATATTCTTCATCAAACATATTCTTAATGCAGTGTGTATTTATTCCGATTGGATTACAGAATATCTAGATTCCCAAATATATATTTTGAATGGACACTGATTTAAAGAAGAGTTAAGAGAAAAATAAGTTTTCTATAAAAGTTTGAAATTCCTCATATCTTGTCTTTATATCAGAGTCCTTTCAAAATGGTATATTTGGGAACCTAGATATTCTGTAATCCAATTGGAATAAATACACACTACCTTAAGAATATGTTCGATTTACAAATTATTTTGGTATTACGTTTGTATGAACTACGCATTTGCATGCGTAGTTCGCCGGCCCCTTAACAAATTATTTGGAAGATAGTGAACATAACATCACGCCTGTAATCCGCGTACGGATAAGCAGAGGTGTATCTATAGTCCACTAGTATTCCGCCAGTCATGCTTAAGACCCATGTAATTAGAGGGCTAGCCTATTGCCAAGGTCAACGGGCTTGTCCGAAAGGGTTACCGCTGGCCCGGAACATAAAGGGCTAAGGAACACGGGTGGGTTTTAGTCAGTAAGAGTCTGACACTCCCTTCCGCTCCACCCAGAGCGGGAGGGGTCATTTGACGATGTCCCATAATGAAAAAAAAAAAATACCATTACCAACAACTGAGCACAAATCCAGAATCAAGACTCCGAGCTGTTGCTCAGAAAATTCAGATGCAAAAACCCAATAACATTGTGCACGACCCGGGAATCATACCCTCTTGCTCAGCAGTAGCGCTTGCGATCACTAGATGCAAGATAGAAAAAATCGCATCAAATTCATCCGGTAGATTCAAAAACCATTTCCGAATACGCAGTCAGTTGTTATTTATGACTATTGATAAAAATAAAGGGGTAGCGAGTGGTGAGAGGGGCTGGTGGCTAAGTAATAACAGCCGCACAGGTCGATCGATCAGGTTAAGCTACGCTGGCCGCGGTTGGTCCGTGGATGAGTGACCATCTTCACATACCAAGACCCCTCCGTGTCTCGTAAAGCACGTTAAGCCGTTGGTTCCGGCTGTCATTCGTGGATCTTTGACAGTTGTTACGGGTCGTCAGAAGCCCGAAAGTCTGAGAACCAGTCTTACTAAGGGGTATCGTATTACCCAGTAACTAGGTTGTGGAGGTCAGATAGGCAGTTGCTCCTTGTAAAATACTGGTATTCAGCTGCATCCGGTTAGACTGGAAGCCAACCTCAACATAGTTGGGAAAAGGCTAGGCAGATGATGAAAGGAGTAGCAAGTGGAGGAACTGGCCACAATGCCAAATAAGTAGGGGTGAAGGCAGAAAGAGGTTAATAGTACTAAGGCTATCAGTACTTCTGTGACTTTTTAGGAAACGCGTTTTATTCTCTGAATCATACATACCAAGAATAGACAATGCTATTCATGAACAAAACATACCTACAATTGACATTTTTCTTTTTCACAAATATATTTTTTTGTTCTTAAAGTTTTATTCGCCAAACTTCCTAGTTTGATGGCGAGAAGCGCTTGTTAATTAATACATTTTTTAAATGAAAAGTTACCGAAACAAAGCAGCAGTGTGTAACACAAAAGCCCGTAGAATTTCGGCAGTTTCTCGTGAAAAACGATTAAATGTCATGACTGTTATTGCATTTTAATAAGGCTTCGTCCGGTACCGCACGGAGGGCCTCAGGCGTTCCTCTCTACCCTCTTATTGTTTGAAGAGCCTTTTTAATAAAAAAAATAATATAACTTATGCTCGCCCTCGTTATTTATTGTGCCCAAGATATGCTTATCCGCCAAAGTATGGGCAACAAAATAACAAATGTGAAAAATATTCAAATTAAAATTAATTTTCGTTTTGATCTTGAAATTCCGTGAACGGTTTGTGATTTTTGTTGAATTATGTATTTAGTGTGAAGTGAATTGTGTTGTAAATAAGAAGGTATACTTAAATTTTTACGTAGAGGGGCCCATGACTAAATAATAACAGCCGCACAGGACGATCGATCAGGTTAAGCTACGCTTGCCGCGGTTGGTCCGTGGATGGGTGAGCATCTTTACATACCGAGACCCCTCCGTGCCTCGGAAAGCACGTTAAGCCATTGGTCCCGGTTGTCATTCGTGGATCTTTGACAGTCGTTACGGGTAGTCAGAAGTCCGAGTCTGACAACCACTCTTACCAAGGGGTATCGTATTACCCAGTAACTGGGTTGTGGAGGTCAGATAGGCAATCGCTTCATGTACAATACTGGTATTCAGCTGCATCCGGTTAGACTGGAAGCCGACCCCAACATAGTTGGGAAAACGCTAGGCAGATGACGATGACTTACGAGTATATATTTATGATAAGATTTTTTAAACATTATTTAAGCAGACGCCAATTTGCTCTCCGAAGTCAATTAAGAAAACTAGACCAGCCCCAAATGCTGAAAATTTTTCTTGTTTTCTAATCTCGTAAATATTAAATTAAACCTACTTTAAAAATACAGACTTTTATCAATTATTATCATCTCACATCATATCTCAATAATACTGTATAATTGAAACACAGCAAATTTTCGTAGGGAGCTATGCTGAAAGAAATCTATCAATTTTAAGCTACTATCTACAAATAACTCTGTTACTACTACCAAACAAGAAAAACAACTAAAATAAATATGTACTACATACTTTATAATTTTAAGAAGCTCCGCTCGATTTTATATCGCTCATACATTAGACATCAACGCGTGAAGAAAAGTACTAAAATTTTCCCTTGGAATAAATTAAAAGTAAAAGTTATGCCAAAACGATAACTTAGTGCAAATAAACTGGTCGTATGATAAATTACATAAGTTAAAAGATAATACAAGTGCAAATATAATATCAACTAAAGAAATCGTAGCAAGCTCTAACAGCTGATATGCAATACTGATAAAAGAAAACTTGCCTTGAAATGATAAATGGCAACTTTAATTGTATAAACGGAACGAAAAAACCAGTAAAAATAAATCTCTCTCTACATTATCGATCTAAGCAACGATTGTTTGTAACAGTTCAAAGATTTTTTTCAAGGAAACGATCTCATACACGTAAAAATGGCGGGAAAAGAAGCGTACACTTCGGGTGCGTTTGCGCAGGCTATGGTGCGCACGGGGCGGCGTCGCGCTTGCGACTAGCCGCGCTATCGTTCACGCGGCTCGCGCATCGGTCCCGTTAGACAGAGAGAGCGAAACGCCGCCTTACGTGTGAGCAGTACCACCGGCTGCCCGCGCCCCGGCCGCGACCCATCCGGAAGCCCCGCTGAAACTGGACCGTTTTCTTTTCTTGTTGTTATTGAGATCGACTCTCAAGTTCTGTTGTTGTCGCGCGCCGCGCCGCTCGCGCTGATAACGCGATGCCACGCCGACCTGCGCACGCGCACATAGTATCGCTCCGCAGCTTTAAGCTCGCGCGGACACTTTAAAAAATAATTCGCCCCCAGTGATGGAATGGATATTTTTTATGGACAAGTGCCCAGTGGTTAACTGATCGCGATTAACTTTTTTTTAAATTCATATTGTGTGTTTTACTGTTTGAACCAAATAAGTGTTAATGAGAAAGTGAAACCGATACTCTGTGTAATTATAATATTCTGCATGAAAGGATATTTTTAATTAAACTTTTTAACCAATTATTATTTGTGAGATTGTAAGAGAAACTGAAGAAATACTGAAAAGGATCAGCTGAAATTTATGACCTTTCTGCTATAACAGGTAGGTGTCTGTTTTTTACGAAAGTCAGACTTTTAATAAAACGCTATTATGATTTAAAATAGTGAAATGTGTTAATATAAAACAATAATTTATGACATTTAATAATTTTGTGATTGACTTCTGTTTAAATTTTATAAAGTCTTGCGCAGATATTCTCAAAGCCTCAAGTTTTATACCTAAAATATTCAGTGTTGATGGAATTGATAATTATAAGGCATTAATGATCCGAAACTGGTTTAAATAAATAAAACTACATGTATAAAATCCTCATTTCAGAATAAATTAATAACTTAAAAGTCTTAATTCAATTTGAATAGATTTACGATAAAACAGTGCTTTCACAATACCGTTTTGACTTTTTTATGATTCTGAATAAATAAGGACTAATTTATTATATGTTTCAATAAACGATCATTAATTCATAAGTATAAAATTTAACATAAATTTGAATATATCTGTTAGATCATTATTTTCTTTTTGATGTCTAATTTAAATAATAAATTAGGCATGCATATAAAATACATCAAATAAAACGATTAATTAAACCATTATTTATTCTCAAAATCTGAGCTAATTAAGATTTAAAAGCTAAGGCGTTTTTACTGCCACAATCATTTATTTCGCTCGGTTTAATTCAATTTTAAAAAAGGACTTATCCTATTAGATTTACTGACCTATCACAACTCTTCAAAGAAAAGTGAAGGGCAATTTCAATAGCAATTTCACTGATAGAAAATAAAGTAAAAAAATTGGAATAAATGAGATAATTCGACCTAGTAAAGCGAAACAGTTATTCCGCCCGCCGCCGGCTCGCCGCCCGCCGTCGGCGAACGCTTTTTTGCTCGAGTTCTACTCATTATGCTCCAGTGGTGCTCGATATTGATAAGTTCTTGCAGTTATAAATGCTTCTCGGCTTTTGTGTTACGAAGGATGAATAAAGGGGTTTAATTTTAATTTATTTAATTTCCTTGCTTCTTCTCATAAGTTAACCAGTTTTCAAAACTTGGCTTTGAAAGTTAGTTATTTTTAGAATTCAGAGCTTGCTAAATGTAAAAGATACTTATGAATAAGATGTGTAATAAAAAAATATTAGTTAAGAATTCAAACACAGATTGCAAACTTAAAAAGTTAAAATCTTTCGCATCTATGGCTACTTTCTGCAACAAAGCACAACAAAACGAGAATCAAATTCATTCGTTTACACTTTGAGCGAGTCACTACTATATTCGATGGAATCGAAGGGGTTTTAAGTTAACGTTTTCTTATTATAGTCTTTTTTAAATACATAAGTACAGCCTTTTTCTAAAGATCCTCTTTTCCATCTATTCTAAGTAAACTCTTTTTAACTCTTAAGGTTTTTATTATATATTCTCCTGCTCTATATTAATTAATCACCTCGCGTTGCATCTCGCGTCAATTTGTACCCACATTTGCCCGACGCATGCTTCTTAAAATCCTGTTTTGAAGCTTCTACCACACTTCATGCTTTCACGCCGCAATTTAAATTTAAAAAACGATTGACGTTTTTAAGATGAATTGCTCTTTGCGTTTTTATGTAACCTGTTCGTGCGATCCTTTTTTGTTGAAGAATACTCGGTTTAACGAATCGCCTAATTATATTGAACCGATTGAACCGTCACAATCGTAAAAAGGTCAAAAAGTAGATCAAAAATGCAGGCAGCGTTTGAGCTCCATTCATTGACTTACAATATTACTTTGGAGTTGCAAAACATTTATTTAGTTCCTTATTAACTGCTAAAACAGATAAATCTCCGTAACTTATTGCAAAGTATTTTACTACAGATAAAATCAAAATGCTTGCAAGTCAAACCGACGCAATCCAGCAACCCACTATACATCAGTGGGTAGATATAAAAAGAGTACCGCAAACACGTGACGAAAACTGGATCGCTGTCGATTTTAAATGTGTAACAGACCATAAAATGTATTTCTCACATGTATCAGCTCCTTAAAAGACATTCACTACTCAGGCGGCTACAAAAAAAAATGTTGCAACCGGGTTCGCGAAATTACTCTTATCGTACTTTACATCACTTCGTCGAAGGTTTGAATAAAAACGTATGTTTATTATCAAAGGATTTCAGCTTCTGTTAAAACTTTAAGTGATCATACGAAAAAAATTTTATACTCCCCATTTAATAAAATAAAAACATAAAATGTTTAATTTGTATTAAAATAAATATAGGTAATATAAAAAAGCCATTGCGGATCAATTCAGCCTCTTTACTTTATTCGAAGATTATTATTTTGATTATAACAATTATTCGAGCAAGTTATGCTCCATTTGTGGACCCGCTTGGACAACCAGTGGCTTATCAGGCAATACAACTTAAAGTGGTTAGAAGTTTTATTTAAATCAATTACGGCAATAATTTAAAAAGGGTTTAATAATGGGCTAAATAACGTCTCTTAAATAAATGATAAGTTTTTTATTTAACATCATTTAACCTTAAGTGTTTTTAACAAAACAAACATTTGAAAAAAGCGTCTATTCGGTTGATTCTAAACTATATTTCATAAGTACGTCTTTAAATATCTATTTAATTTACTCAGAGCCTAGACAAAATTCCAGTTTATGACTTTTCCTTTTATAAAAAAAGAATTAAAGATGCGAACACATCAACATTATTACAATCTTTTTGTAAAACTTTATTACAGAATCGAGAGCTAATTTAAATTAATCGAAATTGTTCATTTTACATTACTTGCGGATACCGGACTGCTATAAAAGAACAATATACGAACAAACTTATTCCTTCTATAGTTGTTAAATTAAATATTGTAAATAAGTGATTTTATTTTAAAATCTTGCGTATATTTAATCAAAGATTCAATATATATAACTTTGTTTTGTTCATAACACAGCCAATCACGTTCGTTTTTATTATTATTTAATATCCATTTCACATCGGCCGAGAAGATTGTATTCCGATGTCATTAAAAAGTATGCGAGTGTATTGTTACAAATTGATTGGTTCCGTAGCTGTTATAGTTAAGATAATATATCGGATGCCGGATTAAATTCACTTGAAATAAAGTACATACTATATGGCCATACGGTGTAAAATCGAATAAACAAAAATTACATTGTAAACAATTTTTTTATTCACAGTTATTTATTAAAATAAAAACTTTTTACAAAAAAAAAACAACCGACTTCCAAAACAAAACACTACAAAGTAAAAATAACTTTAATTTCTAAAGTCGGTGTCGTTGGTTCTGTATTTTTATTTTTTGACACCGAAAACCACCACATATATACTCGTATATATATAAACATCCGAATTCAGAACCTCCTCCTTTTTTGAGGTCGGTTAAAGCTTGTAGCACAATTATTTGTCATCTTCAAACACAATAATGTCACAAAAGAGTTTCAATTGCAAATAGAACCCTAAAAATAGATCTAAAAAGAAACGCTGTGTCATCTGTTGTAGTAAAAAAAGTAATTAAAAAGTACGCTTTCACTGCTAAGAATACGTGCGTAAAGTTAGGTAACTGACGGACCTGTCTTGTTTTATATCGATCAGTTAAACGACATACAGCCGGTTTTTTATCTATTTGATACAATTAGGTACTTGTGTATTTTTCTACACTGGGTATAATACATACAACGTTATTTTTTAGTACAGTGCAAACCTGGAAGAAGTTTGTTTAGGATCAGTAATAGAATCGGTTTCAGTAGTTTTTAGTTATGACATTATTTAAATATTTTGCCACATTGCGTAACTTTCGATTTGCTTACATGTAGCTAGCTTAAAATATGGTGAATTGAATCGATGCTAAAAATAACGTTGTATATTTCTCATCGAAACTATTACAGAATTGATTTTACTGCAGCGACTATCTATCTAATTACGATTACTTTATTAAGTTACTTAGATAGGAGTGGTACTAAATATTATATGACTTGGATAAATATGACGTTAAGTTTTAATTGAGCACTCGTCTTTTAATAAACATCGTTAAATAATTCAAATTGGGGTTTATTTATGATTATATTTTATTTAATTTCATGATGCTGATAATTTTTATTGCTTGTAAATATTTCCTTATATGTACTATTTGTTAATTACTAAAACGGGACACAACACACAAGTTTGGGTGGATATCCAGTATTGTAATAAATCATAAATAGATACAACCTGGCTCCGTCGGTCGGGCCATAGAAATAGCTATAAACCAAACTACATCATTTTATTTCTCTGCCCCTACCATCAAAAATAGTTCAACCAATCCGATTCCTTATTCAATATCTAAATCAAATATGGCTGCACAATTCAAATTGAGAACCCTAAAATCCTTGTTCCAAAGGATATGAACCACGCAGTTTGTATGTCAAGTAGTTTCGAAGCATTGAGCGTCATTACAAGTACGGGTGGGCGGGGCTACGAAATGGCTGGTTTCAAAACGAGGCAACTTTGTCGCGCGTCGCATTTGCATATAATTGCGGTTCATTTCTAATTATCGCCGTAGAATGGCATCTCGGACGATTATACTCTTCCTAGTGTGGTGAATGGGTGATGATCTCGCGCATTGTTGCCATAATTTGCTGCGAGCATGGCTCAGTTGATTGAAAATGGGTTTGTCGAATGCAGTTCTTAGTTGTATCTAACGTTCTTAATACACCTAAACTGCTACTCTCACCTACACCACGTCACAAGGCAAACAAATTGCATAATTTTTAGTTCCAGACAAATCCCTGGGGTAAAATCGTCAAGCCTTAATATCGAAATAATAGGGTTTAGTCGTACCAATACTCAATAAAAAGTAGGTTCAAAAGCAGATCTATTATAACAGCAAGAACGTCGATAGTATCTTATTGTCTTATTATTCGGTAATCAAATCAGCCTATTGTAGTCCACTGCTGGACATAAGCCTCTCCCAAGCTGCGCCACAATACCCTATTCTCTGCCTTCCGCATCCAGTGCGTCCCAGCCACCTTCTTTAGGTCGTCCGTCCATCTAGCTGGGGGGCGTCTCACACTACGCTTGCCGATACGCGGTCTCCACTCCAGGACTCGTCTGCTCCGCCGGCCATTGGTCCTTTAACAAACATGGCCAGCCCACTGCCACTTCAGTTTGCTTAGTCTGCAAGTTATTTTCCGGATAATTTCATTCCTGATTTTATCCTTCAAAGAGACTCCAAGCATAGCTCGCTCCATAGGGCGCTGAGCAACCTTGAATTTGTGGACCAGTCCGACCGTCAGTGTCCACGTTTCAGCACCATGTATCATGACGGGCAGGACGCACTGATTGAAGATTTTAGCCTTCAAACACTGCGGGCTAGGGGACGAGAAGCCCAAATACTGCCCGAGAGAGAGATACGAGAAACCTAACAGGATCCTTCTGTCGGCTTCTTTCTCAAAGTTATGTATACCACGCTGGATTACTTGCCCTAGCTAGACATAATCCTTCACAACTTCGAGAAGTGACCCTTCGATGTGGATTAGACTCGGCAAGACGTGCGAATTGTAAATGACTTTCGTTTTGTCCAAATTTGTTCCGAGGCCAATCCGCCGAGAGGCTCCATTTAGGCTGTGCAGCATTTGGACTACCTGTTCCAGCGTCTCTGCCATTATGACGATGACATCGGCAAATCGAAGATGTGAAATGTACTCACCGTTCACGTTGATATCCTGTCCAGTCCAGTCCAGACCAGCGTCTGGAAGACGTCCTCCCACACAATGTGTTTTTTATTCATTTTATATGGTAATATATTAGGTATAAAACTGCTCTGAATGTTTTAGCCTCCTTCCTTGCACACACCAAAATAATATGGAATAAAATCGAAGAAATAGATTTTTATCAAAATGCATATTGTACCTACATTCTGTTTCAGTTTACTTATTCAGTTTTTATTCCAGTGTAATACAGTTAAAATACAGACAGGTTGCACTGACATGAAAAATGAGCATTCAACCTCAAAAAATGTCTTTCTCAACCAAAGTACAATTGTATTCGTCTACTGCAGCAGACACATGAATCACGATGCAGACGATAAATACATTCTATTTTAGGGGTTAACACACCGCAAACAACAAACAATCTTAGTCCTAAAAAACAGAATTATCCTATAAGAATTGTCGATATTCGCTTGCAAGACGTAGACATAGTCAGCTGCTCAAAATTCAAGGAAATTCGACATATTCTGCATTCAAGTACATCACTATAGATGAAATTCAAATTGTGAAAAATGCAGACGGAGTGTAGACGGTATAATTTTCAGATTCATTTTCATAATGTGCAGTCGGAAGTTGAGGTCAATCTTAAACTACGAACGTCTAGATTGTGTTCGACGTTTCATACCTAAATTTAATCGTGTGGTTTTGGTATTAGAAAAATGTATTTATGAGACACAATTCAAATAACGACCGACTATAACTATTGAGTAATCAAACCTTTTATGAAATAAAGCACAATGGAAAAGTTAAAATTATACACCATTTCACAATTGCTGCAATATAACCAAGAAACAACAGAAAGGTCAATAAAATCAGGGAAATAAAAGAAAATCGCTCCAATTATATTGTCTTCAATTAAAAGTTAGTGTTTGCCAATAAAACAATTAAACCTTTCACCGGCCGGACGTCCGTTTTACATAGCCGTAAATAATAAGGATGTCATCGCCTAAAGCCGGCGAAGATTAATTCTCTATTAAGGAGAAGTCGTACCATAAACACGACCGGCTAACGAGCCAACACTGATATATGGCCTTAATAGCCAACAAAACCTCACGCTATATTAAATATTTACATTAATATCTTATATGACAGAAACAATTATACTAAACAAAATGAGCTCATTTAAATGGAAAACCATTTGTTTCCGATATTAATGTTTATGAGATACGAATTGAAATATCGAAGGAATTGATTCATTTATTTTCTTTTGCTCTTGCTCCAATTGTGATTGTGCAAGTGCCGTAGGAGGATGCTCTGATTTCAACTGTTTTTGTCGCTTAGAAAGTGATGGAGGCAATTAGATGCCGCTTTTTATTTTTATAATGAATGGGACGAAGATATTTGGTAGAAAATAAAATGGAGAGCTCCTTATACCTATTTAAAACATGAGTGCGATTTCGATTTGTAGGCATCGTATCCTGTTACTTACACATTATTATCTAGGATTTAAAAACTTAATACAGTACCACCTAATCAGCCCAGATATTTGCAACATTACACTGATAAATAAACATATTATTACGGAGCATTAAAATAATGATAATCACTTGGATTTTACTGCACTTATGATAACAGTTGATAGACCCTAGGGAAAACTAAGGCCCGAGTAATCTATACCTGTTTGTTATATAAAGAAAGAGTAATCATAAAGCAATGAATAGTATTATAAAGCTAATAAAGATTATCAGAATTACGTACTGTATGTAAGATGGAGAACCAAAAGACCTGTCTGTCAACGCATTATGATAGGCTTAATTGCTTGATACTAGATTTAGCATGAAAATTAGCAGAAGTTATAGTTGAAATTATTGGTTATAATGTTCGACTCAATCATCAACTATACAAATGTTTTATAACAGCTCACCTCTATGCAAACAATCACACAGTCATTGCATAGTACATGCTATACAAATAAACATTTCCATTCTATTAGCAATGTTTTAGTTAAAGCTCCAAATTAAAGAAAACTTTAAATTATTCAACACTATAACTGTCATTGGCCGAAGTGTCGTTACCTTACACATACCCCTGCTAGCCTGCGTTATTTCAAAAATGTTCTAGACATCTAAAGTCAAGATGACGTATTCGTGAATAACTCATGTCTTGGTACAAGATGTGCCATTCGTCAAGATTGATAGTGAGCATCATCACGCGTGGAGTTTCTTAAAAGCACTAAAAAATATAAAGGGAATGCAGTTCCTCCGTTGAGTTTCATACTGCAGAATACCACATTAATTCAATCATCGTTTGTACATACCTTGTGTTTAGTTTTTGTCTCTAATAACGTCATTTGAACTCATCTGAGTGTACATAAAGTAGCAACAATGTGGGTCTATTAATTTAAGCTCATCTCGTTCTGTGCCCGTTTTTTTTTCTATCAACTAGTTTTGATGCTTCACTTGTTATTCTTAGGTGGAGCTTATTAATAAATGATGATATTAATTGCGAGACGATTTTAAATACTTTAGATTGTTATACAAAGCTCCTAGATTTTCTGGAGTTTTCCTGCTTTGACAAAGTTATTTCAAAAGACCGTATTCCGTAATAAACTTTTTGCATTTAACATTTTGAATATTATAAATTTTAAAACTAGATAGTATAGGACAATGGGAACGTACGTTGGGTTTTTACCAAATTAAACCAGTATTTATTATGCACAGGTTACCTAAGGAGCTTCAGCGACCACAGAAAAACCTAATTCCACATTTACTTGAACTGGAAAATCCGATATTTCTTGCAACCATCTTTTCTACAGATATATCATCATCTGCCTAGCCTTATCCCAACTATGTTGGGGTCGGCTTCCAGTCTAACCGGATGCAGCTGAATATCAGTATTTTACATGGAGCGACTGCCTATCTGACCTCCATAACCTATATACTAGGTAATACGATACCCCTTGGTAAGACTGGTTGTCAGACTTTCGGGCTTCTGACTACCCGTAACGACTGTCAAAGATCCACGAATGACAGCCGGGACCAACGGCTTAACGTGCTTTCCGAGCCACGGAGGGATCTCGGTATGTAAAGATGGCCACCCATCCACAGACCAACCGCGGCAAGCGTACCTTAACCTGATCGATCGACCTGTGCGGCTGTTATTATTTAGCCACCGACCCCTCTTCCTACAGTTATATCAATTTTGCTTAATTAATTTAATGTTTTTTCTTTTTTTAAGCGACTTTATCATAGACTGTATCATAGATATTTTTTTATACATTTTATTCATGCAATATAATGCTATACACAGATTAACATAATTATCAAATAACAATTACGAAAAAATGCAGTTCAATTACATTGACTCAATTTAATCCCTCAATAACTTACCTATTTCAACAACGTCATAGAATAAAATGATTTGCGGTTACACAATAGGTTAACAATAATTAAATTTGGTTCAATGTTATGAATTGCGGTTTATTACTAGTCATATTTAATAAATAATTAATCAGTTTCGTGAAAAATATTTGCGGTTTTTTATATATTTTCTTGACAGAATTCTTTGTGAATGTCCGTGTTATAATCCATTATTTTCTGAATTCCGATACCAGTTATACGGTTTTATAAATCTATGAGTAATAATCAAACTTTGTTAATTACTGACAGATCATGGGTTACTAAGTCTGACAAGTGATTATGATGCTTACTCATACAAATTGTATTTTATCATTTATAACATGGGTTTTACTTTCCTTGTATATGTGAAAAATCTTTTGAAAATTATTGGTCCATTAACAACTTTTTTTCCGCAAAATATACCTGCCATTCTTATCTAATCGTGGTTTTAATTCCTGACGAAAATAATATCAATCTTTTTTTCACACGCTGCGCGCTGTATAATTTTGCTCAATTTTTTTTATCTTTCTGTCATTTTATCTAGCCAGCTGCTAGGTATACTATACTAGTAGCAATACATGGTAGACTTTGTCTCTGTCATCTCTGACCTAGACTAGAGTCAAGAGCAAACCCATTTCAAATAAAAAAAAAAAAAAAAATACAGACTCACGACTAACTTACAACTTAACAGCTTAGTTTATTAGACAGATTTTTCCAACACTTCGTCTAATTTAACACAATCATCTTTCACAATTTACAACAAACTATTAACAGTAGGTACTATACCTTACCCAAAGACCTCAATACACGTATCGCTCGCTCACACGTGTTTAAAACACACAAAAAGTGCTTTCGTTATCTATAGCACACGTCTTCGCATTGCGTAAGGATTGCAAGTTTACTACTGATGGCAATCGGTGCATGGGAACGCTATTGTTAGTCAAATGTTCGCACACACGAATGCCGACGGTAGGCTCTGTTGTTATGATCCGAAGTAATGTGGCTAGTGGCTACTGTTTGCATTTTGTGTGTGTTTGTTTGGAACAGATGTGTTATGATGCAAATGAAGTAAAATATTGGTGCTTTTTTTTTTATCTTGGAGAAATGCTCATGCATACTGCACTACCACGGGGAGATAGTGCAGTTATGTGGGACTCTAACCCACTAAAACTCCACGGTGTCCTCCTCTGCCGCTTACGGCGGGAACACGGGCACGCGTTAGCACTCATCCGTGAACCCGCCGCGGCTGTCCATTACCGGACCCTCCTCTGGGGAGTACTCCCCATCACCGGCGCACCAGAACACACAGCACGCCGCGACCACCCCAGGGACCAAACCAGCACATGGGCGCCAGACGACCCCGTTTCTGGGCACCCTTGGTCCCCCTGCGACCGGTCAGAACATTGGCCCCGCCGCCTGCCAATTTTCGGCTGCAGAGGATAGGGAGAGCGGCCAACGCAATACCGACACTCCTCTTCCCCTGCAGCCCCACCGCGTCCGCCATCTTACGGTGGCGACCCCGTTAAGGCCGCGGAAGGTAGGGAGAGCGGCGCACCGTAATACCGGCACTCCTCTCCCGCCGCGGCCCTCAACCCTCAGCCGCGCGCGACGCCCCCGTTCAACTCTTTGGTGATTGGAACTATCACTAATAAAATCCACATTCCAAATTCAAAACACTTTTAGTCCCTAGGGATTAAAGAGCTATTTTAGTCCCTGTTTACGAAGAATACATTGGCTCCTTTTGAATAAATGTGATAAAAAAATATATTATGTACTAAATTTTCTCAAAAATGCTCAAAACAGGTTATATTATTACGAATTCTACTTACACTGTATACCTACGTAACACACTTATTAAAAACTAAAAAGATGTTATAAAACTCTACATTTCATATGTCACTTGAGAATCCCGCTATTTTACGAGTCTCTTTATTAGTCACCAGTAAATTGCTACTAGAATACGCCAAGTTAGTTGAAGAGATACATTAAACTAAGTGTTACCGTACCTTTTTAGAATCACTTGACATAAACTGTGAGAACTTTTATTTCAGAAATAGGTGGCTCGAACATGAACAAGTTTTTAAAAACTCGTGTTACGAACGCAACTTTGTTTAAGTCTATAATTTCAAAATATCTAACCCGGTGAGGTTAGATATTTTGAAATTCGCCGAACTCGTCGAATCATAAAATAAATAAAATAAAAAATCCTTTATTCTACTAATTTTACAAATGTTTACATAGTTATATGTACCTATACACACTACAAAGGGGCACAAATATATTTATTTGTGTCCATATGTATTGTCATGATAAATATAGGCATATCATGAAGTTTCAAATTGGCAAAATAATAACAGTCGCACAGGTCGATCGATCAGGTTAAGCTACGCTTGCCGCGGTTGGTCTGTGGATGGGTGACAATCTTTACATACCGTAGTATGTAAAGATTGTCACACATCCAACCGCACGGAGGGGTCACGACCCCTCCGTCCGGAAAGCACGTTAAGCCGTTGGTCCCGGCTGTCATTCGTGGATCTTCGACAGTCGTTACGGGTAGTCAGAAGCCCGAAAGTCTGACAACCAGTCTTACCATGGGGTATCGTATTACCGAGTAACTGGGTTGTGGTGGTCAGATAGGCAGTCGCTCCATATAAAATATTGGTATTCAGCTGCATCCGGTTAGAAGTAAAATTAAATATTACTTTACTTTTGTTGTTCTTTTCCTGTTTGTATGACATTACACAGTGTGGCTCGCGCCTCTAAGCAGTACTCGCCTCTTTGGCGTACGCTTCCACCATTACTTTTCGCTAGTTCTAGTCCCTAGATTTAGTCTAGTAATAATCCTGGTAATCCTAGTAAAAAAAATGTCCATGGAGTTTCTTGCCCGTTCTTCTCCATAGGTACCTACTACGCTTTGGAATGGGCAACTAGCTTCATATTTTCTGATTGGCCGACTTCTTGATAATTCAAAAGTGCCTGATTGGTTTAATTGAAATAAATGCTTTGAGTTTGAGTCATCCATCCTGGTTCTCCCTTCTTCCAAAATGTCTTCCCACCTTTTCCTTGGGCGACCGCTACTTATCCATCTTATTTATCGCTCTGGTATCCATTCAATTTTGCTCCAACGACTGTTTTCCAACTCACAAACATGGCCGTCGAATTATGAAGAATTAAATTTATTCAAATAAAACCTACCAAATCAGCCATAAACAGATATCTAAATATTTCAATTACAAAAGTTATCTCTGGTGCAGTCTCACAGTCGCATTTAGCTATTTAAATCAAGAAATGCAAGAACCAAGCCGGATGATACGGTTTTATTTCCAAATGAGTCTCCTTGGAGTTAAAAACCGTTCATTCGACTTTAAAAAGGAAAATTGATAGTTAACAAAAAAGGCCTTGATTAGAACATCACTCGCAATTTCGTTTGTACAGTCACTAACAAAAGTATCATCTTTTATAATAATGTACTTTCAAAATGTTCAACTGTAACAATACATACTTAATTAGTTTCGTGAATCCCGATATTATTCTCACAAGAAGAAACTATTGTAGTAATAAAGTTTCAGTCAAAATATTGGACTAATTCAATCATTAAGTATGTGATTCACAACTTTTATTCGTTTCCACATTTTTTTATTAGGCTTTATTGTGTCCCACTGCTGGGCAAAGGCCTCCCCTTTTTCTTTCCAAACATCATGTCAAATCTCAAATCAAAATCAAATCTCAAATCCCATCGCCTCGCATCTCTCGTGTGCAATCTCTGGCTATGTTGGCCCTGCAAATGGTATCAGATTGTCACACCACCTTCGTCATGGTCTACCTCGACGGCGATGTCCTCCCTCAAACGTCCAGGCGTTACCATAATTATCGTGTAATTTAAATTCATAATTATTCACTGACTGTCTAAAAACTAACGAAGCCAACAGTATCGTGATCATTAACAATAAGTCAGAAACTCAAATTGGCGCAAGAAATTGCGAAAAATTGCCATTGCGTCACACCAAACTGCTAATTGCCGTTACCGATTATTACAAACCAATAGTTTCCACTCGATTTGGTAATAAACTGCGTCATATTTAAATCGGATACGCACGAATTTAAAGACTATCGATTTCGTTTAGAATTTTATTGGAAAATCGTATTATACTTCGTTACACATGATTGTGTGCTTGACTGTAGAAAATGACAGATCTAATTCGGGAGCTAGAGGTGTTTTTGTAGTTTTCACTTTTATGTTACTTTTAAAAGTTCAGGTACATTGTTTTCGGTTCTTTGTTGTCTTCATATACCTCATTGGGTGATGGTTGATTAGCGATCAGTGTCGGTCATTGTCTTTTAGGAGCGGATTTTCATTTCGTCAGGTTTTTTTTTTAATAGACCAAGTGAAAACGGCTTCTTTAATTTTGACAGTGCCGTGCCATTTATTAAAATAATCTTTAACTATAATACAGATAAAGAGCATTTAGCTTAGGTATCACGGTATTACATTTCCAAATAAGGGCTTATCCGCTAACTGACAACTTATAAGGACATTAACATTAATTCACAATTACGAAAACTCGTCTCGTTGCTAATTGTAATAAAACACTATGAAACTGGACACAATATAAATCAGATATTGTGTGTTTCGCAACGCTTAATTGGTCGCGAAGTGGCGATTCCATTCAGATTACTATAGACGCCATATTGATTTTAATACATTTTCAGTGGCGACGGAATCAGCGAACGATAAATCGTGATTAATTACGTATCCACGCAGATATCTTATTAATTTTTGCAGTGTTAAAATTTTGCAATGTTAATAATTATTGTATCCTGTAAGATAATAATCCAGTAAGTAGTAGTGTACTGGGATGTTTAAAAAATATTTTTAACTAGCTCCTAAGCTTTCGGTTGAGAAATAAGGTTTATTAAGGCAATTTTAGAAACGCTGTATTTTAAGTTATAGCAAAAACATTGTCACATAAAACAAATAGGTTGCAAGTTCTAGATATGTACTACTTGAATAATTACTCCGATGCAGAAATAGAATCAACTAATAGATACGTTATTTTGTTTCAACAAAATATTCAAATAGGTAAGAGGAAAACTTATCCCTAAGATATGCAAAAAAATATAGCACAAGACACATTGCAGTGTCTTGCGCTTTATTAATGTATAATTCCATACAATACATATTTGATCCATTTAACACAAAAACACAGCACCTATCTATTGGACTCAAATGAAAACTATAATTTAATATTAATTATATATTAATAATATATGTATAAATAATATTTTATATTATATATTTTTTTTTTATTTCAATATTCTCAACTCGAACTTAAATACTTTTTGTTTTTTTACTTAGCCTAAACTGTTCCACTGCTGGTCAAAGGAGGTCTTCCCCAAGACCTTCCAGGATCTCTTTCCCGCACCACCACAAACCATGGTACGCGTCATGTACAGACGCCAGCACATCAAGCTATTCGAAACTGTCAAATTTTCCCAATCAACTTTGAACTTTATTATTTAGCGATAAAGTTGAAAATCTATTAAAGAAATTTGACAGATTGTAGTAACTTGATGTGCTGGCGTCTGTACTTCATTTCGATAATTCACTCAAAGCCAAGAATGTTGCCAGGTATTTACCAACAAAAAAACCACTAATCAAAAAAGTATTGCGTTAAAACGTTTACTACCCAAGTAAAATAGGCTATCAGCCACTTAGCCTAGTTACAGTTTTAATATTCAACGTCCACTGGCTATAACTCATGGGAGTTTGTGATTCATTTATGCATAGTGTCGTTGATTACACTATGTTTTAATAGTACAGCCTGCACGTGTACCTACTGCGCAGATGAACGCCGAAATTTACATAGAGCCTTCACAATCTGGAGCAGTGTTTTACTTGTACTTGAACACCCTTGTTACAAGGTATTATATCGAAACAAGAACACGTTCAAATAAACGTGTTCTTGGTTCGATTGAGATGTTGGGTAAAAAGTTGTGTTGTTTCGCTTAGTTGCTTGAAATCTTATTTAAAATGTATTGTCAGTCGTATTTTTACCGTCTTTTTCTGAAATTGGCCAAGTTTTATGCACTGCTGTAAGGTAAACGCACTTTATAGTACCTACGCCAATCAGTTCCCATCAGTGTCCACTAATATGGATCAGATTTGGAACGTAAATTTCCTCCGAGTAAAGTCCGTGATAAAATAAACATTCAAATAGGCACGCTACTAAAGCATAACGATGAAGTGCGAACAAGTGCAAAACTACGTTACGTTTCCATTTCATAATAATTACCAAGATAATTATATAATTTATTCCACTCATCATCAAATAATAAGCTAATTACAAGACAAAACAACCCAATTACAGTACAACAGATTCGCTACAGTTCCCTTTTGTACCACAGATCTAGTAACACACAGACGGTCCGCGTCCTTTGGAATGCGCCAATCAACCTAACAATGGCCCCCACAAAAAATCTCCCACGGCACATAATAATGAATAGTTAACGACGAAAACTAGGTGAATCTTTGTGCAATCGCCTAGTGTCTTTTAAAAGAAATATGATCATTTTCAATTTCATAACGTTTCCCACACGAGGCGGCATGAATGGACCACAGTTGTCGGCTATACAACTGACAAATTAGTGTAATCTAAAACAGATTTTGTTGGTAACACAATTTGTTGACGCGTGCCGTGTGTGCGTGAGACGTCAAATTATGCGATGGATATTAATATAATGAATATCATCTGGGGCCGTATTGTGCCGTTCATTTCTATGTGAAATTAAGTGACTGTAATGATTGCCCATGTGATTTGCATCCGTGAACTGTGGTAATTTTTAGTGCATTAGCAGACTTGTTTAAATTGAAGGATATCTTCGAAAGAAGCCTTGACGATCGCATTCTTGTTAGACGTTAATTAGATAGTATTATTAAGACGTTAAGTAGACTACTTACAGCCTACTGGCGGCGGCCTAAATCTTTTTCTGATAGCAATTCAAAGATGAATGCGTGGCCTATGGAGTAATCACTTCTTTGTGCTTGAATGCTGTATGCACATTAATTAATCGCAATCTGGAATTAAAATGGTTAATGGATGGTTGGTTAATGGTTGATAGTGGCTTACATTTGAGTTAGAAACAAGAATGTAGAGCTTTTATGAAAACTTAGTCATATGCACTATGCAATTCAATCGTATTAATCACGCGTCCATCGTCTTTTGATAAAAAATCACCTAAAAGCAAAATTACACTACCTAAAAGTGACACAAAGCAATAAAAATACAACGTCCATCTGTTCACAAAAACCGTACATAGAAACTTCAAACCGTGTAACAAACTGTCCGAATGTCAAACTATAATAAACCCTCATACACACGGTATTGCACAACGTTCATCTTGACATTCCATTTTGTTCGTCAAACAATCGGAGCGGTCCGTGCGAACAGTTCCCACGTAGAGATAGCTGATAATGCTAGGAGTATAGTGCTCAGCCAGCCGGCTAAACACCGGTTAAGATAACGACCGATTAGTGCATCTGATGATATGCATCTCCCTTTTTTATGGTTTTGTAGAACGAGAAGCGAAGCGTTATTGTTTAGAAAAAGTTTAAGTAGTTCTTAAGTTTGATATAAAAAGCAATGCAAAAAATATTCAGTGCAAGATTATGTTAATAAGAGTATACATATAATGTAGACAGATGAAAAATATTTATCTTATAGTAGTTTTAGATGCTAAGCAAATTCAACTTTATAGGCAAGGTCCGAAAAACATACATTTTAAATTCAATCTTAGAGAGTATTCCCAAAAATAATAAAAGTCAGAAATCTGTACTTTCATAAATTAGGCTCAATCTAGAGACCGCATGTATTTTGATCGAAAGAAAACGATGTCTTGATAACACAAATCATATCGAACTGATTCACACGGACATAATAAAATTATCCTAACATGACTCAGTTTCCGTCCAGTCTACATTACGAGTAACATTAGTAAGTATGAATTTGTCCTCGCTGGTCCCGACAGCGCATTGAGCAATCGAAAAACGAAAACTATATAAGTATTTGAATTACGACGCATCCTATAATCTGAGATAGAGGTCAAGATACAATGCAATCTAAGATATTCAAAACAAATTTTAGGGGACCTGGGTTACAGAGTAAAATGTACATGCAATGATTTTTCAAATTTTAAATTTAAATTCTTGAATGAAAAAGTAAACATTGGAACTACAAGAACATGACGTTCTGACTTACTTCTAGGCTCACATTTTCTGTATACGTAGCTTTACAAAAAATGTACTAACTTTCATTTTTATTTACAAGAGAAGACGTAGTTTAATAATATCTGATACCTACTTTTAATTTTCACTCTGTATCTAAGGTAGTATATATTAGTAGTAGGTAATAAATTCCAGGATAAAAATACTAAAGGCAGCTATTTCGCTTCATCACAACACAGGTCGCTGTTACACTATATGTTACCTTGTAAATTTTTTAGTGTACAAACACCTCAATAAAAGCAAGTGCCATTTAGACTACTTTGTTAAAGAATGCCGATTTATTGACCACTGGCGGCGCAAATAAGAAATACTTATCCAATAAAATGAGCCTAACCCGTAATTATGGCCACATTAAATTGAACATCATCTTATTAACAATACACTACCATATCCTCGGGAGTACATTTGAATTGTTAATGTATCATTAACTCGTTATTTATGCATGAATATTTTATATAATACATTTTAATGTGCGCATGATGTTATTTTTTAATTTATTTTTATAAAAATATTAGGTATTTATTATGTATTAGCTGTGAATTTTGAGATAGGAAATCTTAATTATAATGTTTCGGTGAGGACTAATTGGTTGATAATTAACACTGATTTGCAGTTTTTGATTAGATTAGTAATATGGTAATTTGTGGGGGGATTATTAATTTCTGTTGCTAGACAACTTTACATCGTAAATCAGGTCGTTGAAATAGGCGTATAATACTTTTAACGTTTCTAGTTTTTAGCTGTCATTGCAAGAAATATGAACTAAGATTTATTACAGTTGTAGACGCAGGATTGGATACAATTTTTTTTAATTTTAATACCCAATTTATTCTAGGGACATAAAGGCCCATGGCTAAATAATAATAGCCGCACAGGTCGATCGATCAGGTTAAGCTACGCTTGCCGCGGTTGGTCTGTGGATGGGTGAGCATCTTTGCATACCGTGACCCCTCCGTGCCTCGGAAAGCACGTTAAGCCGTTGGTCCCGGCTGTCATTCGTGGATCTTTGTCAGTCGTTACGGGTAGTTAGAATCCCGAAAGTCTGACAACCAGTCTTACCGAGGGGTATCGTATTACCCAGTAACTGGGTTGTGGAGGTCAGATAGGCAGTCGCTCCATGTAAAATACAGGTATTCAGCTGCATCCGATTAGACTGGAAGCCGACCCCAACATAGTTGGGAAAAGGCTTGGTAGATGATGACGTCACAAAAACCGTCAATCGACTTATTATAACAATATTTCTAATAAAAAACACATCAGGGTTCTGTGTAGATTTATGACCTCTTGCGAAAACCAATCAGGGGAGGCGTGACCGATCGTAATTATTTCTTAACACCTCCGTGCTACCGGACGACTGTTATCTACTTCCTTAATCTGATCGTTTTGATTGAGACGCGGGCAAGTAAGGGTCAATTAGTGAGGTTATGTAACGGGAATGAGTAACGGGTTTTCTGTGATGAGTTGGTCCAAGGACTGGGTTTGTGATAATATAAAAATCGATGTTGTTGGCTCCTAAGGTACATACAAAATTAGTTACATCATCATCTGCCTAGCCTTTTCCCAACTATGTTGAGGTCGGCTTCCAGTCTAACCGAATGCAGCTTGATAAAAATATTTTAGATGGAGCGGCTGCCTATCTGATCTCCACAACCCAGTTACTAGGTAATACGATACCCCTTGGAAAGAATGATTGTCAGACTTTCGGGCTTCTGACGACCCGTAACGACTGTTGGAGATCCACGAACGACAGCCGGAACTAACAGCTTAACGTGCTTTCCAAGGCACGGAGGGTCACCTAGCCACGGACCAACTGCAGCAAGCGTAGCTTAACCTGATCAATCGACCCTTGCAGCTGTTATCACTTACCTTTCAAAATTAGTTGCATATAGATTTAAAATAAGGTTGAATAGGATCCCTAGTTATTTCATTGTGTAACAATAACAAAAATGCTCTTCTCTTGAAACGAAATTTCATGATGCACTTCACCTGGACAAGGGTAGACAGAGATGGCGAAACATCGTCAGCGACAAGATGTTTTCAAGGGAGGATCACGACCCTCAGTAATGAGGAGTACGACTTGAGGAGGGGAGGAGGAACCAAAATGCAATAGCTAGTTTATATTTCCCTAGCTTTGTTTGTTATGTACGTATAGACGCCAGCACGTCAAGCTACCCGAAACTGTCAAATTTTCCCAATCAACCTTGAACCTTATGCTGTAGCGATAAAGTTGAAAATCTATTAAATAAATTTGACAGATTGTAGTAGCTTAATGTGCTGGCGTCTGTACATCATCGCTAAAGTTACGTAGATATGTAGGTAATAAAAATGTTAACACAAGGAGATCACAAATTAATCGCGTCCAAATAGTAACAGTTAATATCTAACCGATAATTTATTCGCAGAAGGTACACCCCATCCTCCAAATATAAAGCAAAGTATACAATAAGGAAATTCTCATTTCCGGCACGAAAATCTGAGAGGTAATGAAAATGGACAATAAAACAATGCACGCACCTTTATGGTAAAATACGGTCAACAACAAAAGTAAAAGAAAACCAAAGTTTAAAAAACTTTATAATTTTAAATTGCTTTTTAGACCAGGATTGTTTGCAGCTACCCTATAAATCTTCTCCAAAGCTATTATTCTACTTTTTCTCATATCGATGACTCGTATTTTGTCCGACTAGAACCTAGCGATCAGACAGCTCAGTCGTTTGCCTCATTTAAGTCCTGGAGGCTGCAGGTAGAATCAAGAAAGAAATTATTTAAATGATGAAGAAAATGAAGACCTTTTCTAAATTCATCAAGCATTTCAGAAATACTAAGCGAATACACAAGCAAACTACCAAGTTTTATAGTAATTAGAATTTCTAGGTATCTGAAATCATGAAGAGAAAATATTATCTAAAAAAGTTCATAGAGTCTTTTACCAATTTTACTGTTGGCCGTACCGCAGGTATTTACTCATCTGCAGGCTCTATGAGACTCATAAAATATTTATAGCAGCCATGAATGAGCTGGTAATGTTTGTCGAAGAAGGTAGTAAAACGGGACTGAATGTCCGTGAGTACTTGACGTATCAACTTCTAATAATAGACATATCATTTTATATTTTTTTTATAATTCTCTCCATGGTCTGGCAGTTTGAGTAATTTATGTGGCCTACCCAAATGTCCTTTCTTTGGTATTGTTCGTCGAATCGTTGAGCTCCTTAAGTCTTGAGTTGAGCTGCACGATTTCTGACAAATGCGTGCACTGACTGGACAGGTCCTCTCAATCTGTATGGTTCTTTCCTCAAAAGACCATCTTAGATATCGACACCTACATGGTTTTCATATAACCTGACCAAGATTATGTCCGGACTTTAAAAGAGACTATGACCTCTGAGTTTGTTTCGGCCTTTCTTCTCAGAGTAGTCAGATAGGAAACGCCGATCTCATCTAGTTTAAAAAATATATGATTGACGTGTAAAAGTGTCTACATACAAAAATAAAATCATTTATCATTTATCATGTTCAATTACATGGGTTTTTAGAAAATGAACTACGTTATGCGCAGTTGGTGATATACATAGTGAACTGCCGGTCGGTTCTGTAAAAATCTCACCGTAAAAACTTAGGTGAAATGAGATTGTTTTTGTTAGGAATTGACACTATTGACAGCTCACTCCACGCTCACTTCACCTAAGTTTTCACGGTGAGATGGTTACAGAATCGCACTGCTGAAGTTGTAGTGGCATGAGCATAATCAACTTACAATATTCCCTCTGCTAGAACACAGGCCTCCTCTCAGTGAGAGAGAGTGGGCCGTAATGTACCACGCGGACCCAGTGCGGGTTGATAGAAGTCACACGTCTTCGAATTTTTGATTCTAGGACATGCCGGTTTCCTCACGAAGTTCCTTCATCGCTTTGAGAGCTATGGTGATCAAATAAAGCGCCTGTCTGGGAAAACTCACCCTGTGTAATGATACAGGCTGATTATTTTTCTCTTGAATGCAAAGACGCGCGATCTTTTCTTGCAATCAGACGTGGTGGGATATTATTAATGTATTAGATGCTTATCATCACGCGAGATAAAGTTTATCATCAGGAAACCGCATAAATCAAGCAAGGGAAGCTGATTGCTCCAACATCCCTAGGATGTCATATATAAACGAGCACCGATTTCATTCACGCAAAAATATCACCATCCCGTCATCCGCTGTCAAAATAATTTAATTTATTTTTCTTAAATTTTTTAGAAAGTAGGTACGTACTTACTTTAATAAAAACTAAGTGATTGCTTCCTTCCAAATAGAAAGTGTATTACCAGGGATAGTTAGCTCCTAAGTAGGTACAGTCATGCGCATAAATATATTGACACTTAACAAAATTTAAAGGTGATTAACTCATGAAAACTGATAAAGACCTATTGCATGATAACATAAGTTTGACGATACTATGAGCTTTACACTTCATAATTTCAATCAATAGTTAAAAGAAAAACACTAGAATTTTACAAATTGATACTTATTTATGCTCGTGACAGTACTTATCTAATTGAATTTACCTATCAAAGTAAGTCATCTCCGTTGGGTCTTGTATAGAAGGAGATGTTTAACTGCAAATGGGATGATTGGAGAGGCAACACGATTCAATCACTGTATCGTTGTAAGCCGCTGATGAGTATTTTAGATCGAGAACGGCAGTTTATGGTTTTGTGCAGTTTTTTTTTTTGATATTATTCCTGTATCCATGTTGATATACAGTAGGTACCTACTTGAATTTATCGGTTCACTTCAATAATGCAAGGCTATTGACGCTGAAACTTGTATGTGGTATATACTGAATTAATGCCGGAACTACGTCTGTATTGTCTCCGAAGTGGATTTATTGTTCAACTATTTATTCGTAAAATACAGTAACTATGCGACTTAATACATCTGGCTAGAAAACACAAATAACACTTTTGCTTGACTGAGGGATCGAATCTATTAGACGAGCTTGATTTTAACCGCAGACAGGCGCGAAAACTCAGCGCAACGCGTCTCTAGTAGAACAATTTCTATGAAAACTTCGTGGTAATTCTTCTACCAGAATCGCGTCGCACCGTCGCGTCGCGCCTGTCTGAGGGAGCCTTCAGATAGCGATGTTTCTCAACGCAGAAGGCAAGTTAGCCACGCACCACAGGGGTCGTATTCATAGTTTACGCAAATGTCGAGATTAAGACCAAGTTTTTACCTATCGTGAAACTAGGTCCAAATATCCGTCGTGATTGAATTATGCAACACGGAAGAATTTATTTAAATTGGAAGAAAAACAAATTTTAATTGTATACCTACACAAAAAGTATTACCTACATACCGGTGCGGCTAGTTTTTACAACATTATGATTGAATATTATTTGTCAAAATATTACGATATCTAATTCGTAGAACGAAACCGTTGTAACTCTTGTAACATCGCAATTTCATACAAATTATTAGATTATTTTCATCAAAATAATAATATTGTTACACTTTATTAAACCATAATAATATTGGGTGAGCAATGAAATTGAATATTACAAAAAACCGTAATAAAAGCGTTTTTGTAAGGATTAAGCAACAAATATTAGATTTAGAACGTAGTTCAGGATTTTCTCATACTTTCAGCCCAGATGTACATATATTATGTATGAGTATCTTTAACTAAACAAGCCTTAACTTAATAAATCTACAAAGTGGCCACGAGTCCACTTATCGTACAAGGAACAAAGACACGTACAGACAGACATTACAACATCACGAAACATGATATCAGTTGCGGTTCACTCTAAATACCGCAGAGCACTTGTGAAAGAGGCGTCAATGCGTCATCTGAACACCGCGAGTACACTGTGACAGCTGGACCGAGATGTCATTGTCATCCGACGGATGACAGCGGATGACATCCCATCAGACATCCCACGCGTGATCTATAGATAAGGCTCAGTGTGTGCTCTAGTTATTTATGTCGTAGGCAATGAAGGCATTGATTCATATTTGCAGGCTGCGTAATTGAATATTTCATATTTTATTTATACTAATATTATGAAACTTCTGTGAGGTTATTATCCTTATCGAAAACATCTAGAACAGATCTAGATTTTCTCGCGAAAAAATCCAGCAACGGGCGTGACTACACCATTTACCAGAGCAATTTCAACATTAACTTTATATATAAACCCATAAATTATAGAAACAATTTATTACTGAACGATTCAATATAGTAAATTGCTTTGATATATCTGATTCCCATAATATTTTATATAGTTTAAACTTTAAGCAATTCACGTCGTTCTAGTTCACATTTCGGTCCGATGTACGAGCAATTTAGGGCAAATTAAAAGACAATATAAATCAAATGTGTTCTATTTCAAAATCGAAATTGCTTGTCATTAGCAAGCCTGAAATGTCATAGAACAATGCTTGTCGCAGTCGATCTGTTGTCACAGCGAGCCGTACGAAGGCCGCACGTAAACACATTTCCACAGACATTAAACCCGAAAACGGTCACGCAAATATAATACATTTAATAAATGTCTCGATACCAAAACGTTTTGGCAACACGCTGAACAATTCTACGGCATCGAATTATTCGTCTATTCGGAGAATTCAATTCGCCTAATACATGTAACACGCAATCTGCAATTCTGTAGAATAATCGATGACCTACACTGTGAGAATTGAATGTAAGGAGACAAATTTTAATATCAATTTGCATGTCCTCACTGTACGACAAAAGATAGATGAGATAAAGAGACAGTAATAAGCAAAAAGCAGAATAATACCAACATCTACTATTATGGAGTGAAAGGTCAAAGTTCCAAGTGGCTATGAAAAGATTGAATACAATATATAGAGGGCAGCTAACAATGGGACAGTATTTTGTTTGCAAGTAGCCTCATAACGAAGTGAACAGAGTGGCAAGCGAACGCGGGTGACTAGAGGTGTTACAAAACGATGAGTGTTGGGTGTACCGCAGCCAATGAGAGCGGCAGCACGTGGCGAAGCGCCGGTCAGAGGTCGCGCCTCGGGGAGCGAGGCGCAGCGCGTGCGCATCCATTGTTAAAACGCTCTGAGAATTATGATGTGGTACGAGGCGATAGAAAATGAAAATCGCTGTCGAGTCACGTATGTTAGATGAATAGAGAACATTATATAAATTGCATCACATTTAGAAAACATGTGCGGCATAAACCTCCAATGTTTTACACGCGAGATAAAGTTTCTTAGATTAAATTAGAGTTTGGACTGTTATCTATATGACATGTACCTACGCGGAAACCACAAACCCTTCAGCTTTCCCCTTAATTCATCAAGTGAGACAACCGTTAAAACCATATCTAATCTGCCTCTAACCCGAGACACTCCGTTATCTGTGACATGCCAAGAGAGGCTTTAATTCAATCAGACATGAGTTTCAGAGATAGGTTGTATCTAGCCGTGTCACAAGAGGGGCGCGTCGGCCAATAAATCGGTGTTGGCCCCGCGTGAAAGATGAAGTGCCCGCTTAACATACAATGAGCTCTGTACGCTGTCGCAACGAGGCTTAGCTTAGGACAGCGTTGGTTGGAGACAGGCGTGTTCAGACGCTGTTCGGGACTTGCGCTAGTTCCGGGCGAGTATGTCAAAATTATTGTGAGGAATTTTTATACATACCTTTAGTTGTGACAAATAGTGTTCGCTGTAATACCCTTCGAACTTATACAGTGATTAATTCTAACTAGAGCGAAAATGAGACGTAGGTACTATTATTAAGTATGAGTCTTTGATTGCTATAATGGTAGACCGACAGGTATGCAGAAGAGGCCTTCTGCTTCCAATTATGTTACAAATTATATTCATAAAAACGTGTCCTCTAAATTCCTACTGTATCACGTCGATTAAAATTTAAAATAATACCTCTGTTACGAATACGCAAAATAAAACAAAAGCAATCATATCAAATCACGTGTCCTTACTATCGCATTCTTAATCCAGCAAAATAAGCTTAGTATAAAATGTTGAGCAGTCTAAACGAAGCATAAGGTTAGTTGCTAACGAGTCTGGGTGTGTCCTCTGCACCAAATAACGAAGTAATAATAATTATGGGTGCAGTTAGATGCAATAGAACGGTACAAGATGTGTACCAGCCCGGCTATTGGGCATAATTGAAGAATATTACCAATAATTAATGTCATATCTACGAATAGGTGTAAAACTAAATTACCCTGAATAAATAAACTATCCCCCAGTTAAATTGAGCCCCAATAGAAAGTGTACAAGGCCGTCGCAATAGAACGCATGTTCGCTTAAACGGCAATTACGCTGACAAACATTATGCGGCGCGCGCCATTCAAAAAATAAAACCAAACTAAAATTAATTACATTCCTGAGGCATAAGATTAACGACGAGTAGTCTCGAACCAATTACGCTGTCAAAACATCACCTTGAAAGTCCAAATAAAGAAAACATCAAACAATTGGTGCTCGACATAACTATAATGGGTCTATTGTTGCATGAAACTGTTCAGATGGTGATGTAGATAATCGCGAGCATGCGAAAAACCGAAAATATTGCCTTTGTATTAATTAGTACGTTGCACAATCATTTTGTCCTCTAACGAAATCTCATAAGGG
Organism: Luperina testacea; assembly: GCA_927399505.1. Classification (NCBI taxonomy): domain Eukaryota; kingdom Metazoa; phylum Arthropoda; class Insecta; order Lepidoptera; family Noctuidae; genus Luperina; species Luperina testacea. Next base: position 7,913,785 of record OV656774.1, read on the forward strand.
GTAAGCGCCAGGGTAGAATGCGAAATTCAAACTTCTTACATTTTTGGAATTCGCTGGTCAGTGCCAGGTTATGTGTTAAACAAAATATAATTCGGGACCGTAACAAGTATGTAAATATTATAACCATTGAAATCATCAATACAACCATCTCTAAGTCCATATACTCATTGATTGATACTTTAAGAAATATCAATACAACCCTCTAAGTTCATATAATCCTATTGAATTACTACTTCTGACATTGACCTGCAAATTGCAAAAAAACGTAAGAAAATTTTAATTTCGCGGCTACTCTGGCGGCTCTCCTTTTAACAGCGATTTGTCATAGTATACGCATATCAAATTGACGAGCAACTAAGCTTGACTCGTAACTGTTACAATGAACTCTTACAAAAAACAAGTATTTGCAACGATATCTGTTACAGTAATCACTGTTATTTGAGTATGAAGATGATTGTGTTTACTATAAGCAGGATATAAAAGCGATTATTATTCGAAAGCAGATGAACGTACATTGATGATTAAAAAAACGTCGTAAAGCGTTCTGATATTGAGTATTAGATTACCGTAGGCAATTGTGATTTAGAAACCGCAAGCTATTCTAGATCTTATTTCTTGTGGGATTGCGCTACTGATGGCTTATAGATAAAAAATATTAGGTGTTTTTAGAAGAATGGATGCCCAAAACGAAAACATTTTTTTGTATTTTATCTGCCGCATATCAGATGACAAATGGGCTAAGGGAACCACGTATTGGGTCCCACTAAATGGGGGTCCCATTGATGGGGATTCTCAATGAGGATTTGTGGAATAACCCTAAAGGCACGACGCCATAGCGGCAGGTAGTTAGATTAGATCATCTCAGGAAAAAATATTATCTAAAATTCAGTCAAACTTCAGAAAGTTTTCCAGAATACAAAACTACAAGACAACACTTTAGGAGGTACTTAAAATAAAACGGAAAAAAATACAAAATTGTCTTACAAAAACATTATCCTCTATTAGCACTAAAACTGTTCCATCAATTGTTAAAGAAACATCATTTAAAACACAATAGATCACTAACAAAACATGAGTACACCTTATTTATTCAAAATAATTTATAGCGGAGAGTCAAACAACTATCACAGCTAACAGCTGTCTTCCATTCTTATTCCAATCATTAGTATAATAGCTCTGAAACTGAACACTTAATAACGTAGGTTTTGACACTTATACATAACCCATTTGAAGACGTCATTTCCTAAAGTATTATTGCTCCAACACAATGATAAAGTTTTCCACATAGCGGTGAACGTGCAAAAATTACAAAATTTTATTTACAATTTTCTTTCATTGCAATTTTCGTAATAATTTTTACAGTAATAAAGAATAAGTTTAAGAAAAATTAAATGCTTAATAGCTTGGAGATACACAACAATAGTTTCGACAGAGGTCTTAAATCATAAGCCAAAACTTATGTAGTCAAAGAACGAATGGCTCGTGTCTTAAAATGCCGTGTATCTAAATACCTCACGAACCAATCTAGACGGGACAGATTAGTCTAGCATTCTTTAAACTTTCAGAATATTCAATCAATTCACAAAACAAAATGTATTAGAAATATAATTTAAATGCGGAGTAGCCAAAATGAATGCTTCGTCGATGGCATCTGATAAGTAAGTGGTTTTCGTAACGCCCCCCCGAGCGGTCGCGATACCATCGGATGCGCGTGCGCAGCTCTGCCATGTGTTATTTTTTAAACACACGTAACAGAACATCTGTGCGATCGAGATTAAGAACCAGTTTCGTATCTTCTTTTTTCAACTACAAAGACTGTGAGATGAATCAATATTTTACAAGAATAAGATCCTAATGGGCGATACGTTTCATATGAGGACAGCCATTAACCTCAATCCCTGTAGGACTTAATCGACCTTGAAGGCACATGTGATTACATCGTTTATATAGCTTTCTTGCCGACTCAAAGGTATCGATACGTTAATCGATACTTCAACTTTGACAGTTGAACAAAAGAGGCAAGGTTCGATTCTGCAAGTGAGATTTAAATGTCAAAGTACTCTAGCTTATAAAAATCTACTTAATCATCCAGGCTTATCTGTCAATGAAAAGAAAACCTCTTAGCGTTTATGTTAATCATCTAGCTGTTCCCCGCAGTTTTATACGCATCCTAGGGAAACTACTTTGTTTATTTGGATAACAAAAATATCCTCAGTTCTTTTTTTGTAAGGCGGCTTTAAGCCCTGTGGTAAATTCCGTCGACACCTATCCAGCAGTTTTGGCGTAATGTTTAAACATACATTACATACATACCAAAATCCTTCGTTACGGATTTATCATAATGTAGTACAGATATAAATCGTAGGAGTCATCTAAAGGAAAATATGTTAATACTACGCACGTAGGCGGTCGTCTAGAAATCTGTCTTCACTTAAGCTATCGTGATTGTACCTAAAGTGAGTACATTATGGTCGTCTCTTCTAACGATGTAGACACTCCTTGTTTTAATATGACATAATTCATAGACGCCTGGTTGTTTTGGGCGATAATTTGAAGTAAGTATGGGCGATATTGCGATTGCGATGGACGGGTGGAAATTATTAGACGGCCTTATTAAAATGTAAGACAAGATTTTTTGAAAAGTTAAAGAAATTCGATACCGGAACCCAATGCTTAAATTTAGTCTCTAAGTAAGTAAGTATATATTGTAACCTCTTCTTGAATGCGAAATAGATTCGAATGGGGCTAATGTAGACTAAAATAATCTTTTTTCCGGAAAATAAGAATTCTTCAAACGAACGACGGGCACATACATTTTAATACACAAAAAAAACACCATTTAAAATTCACACCAACACTTCCCCCTTTTTACGAGACCCATAATTGGCCACCAAATATGTATTTTATTCACATATCCAGCCTCACCTTTAAACCGAGACCTATCAAAAGAAACCCGAATACTTTGCCATCATAACTTCAATCACTTTCAATGACGAGTCATCGTTATCATGATCTTGTCGAAAGCAAGGTTGGGGATCGGTCAAGGGATAGTAGCCAAGACCTCCACCTCAAACCTTGATGAGTCAGAGCATAAGTCGATCAGCATTATTGTTCGTTGATATTGATCCTAACGACACGACTTGCAACATTACACACTAATTATAACTTTATAACGTTGCTTAATGTTAGGGCTGGTAATGTGGAGATCTTGGTAGGAACATTTGTGATTAATCGATCTGAAATGTACGGTTCACTGGTAACATGATTGATTGGTATTAAAAGAGCTGTTAATATGTTTAATAGCTGGTTATGTACTTTGATATTCTGGCACTTACGTACACTTTAGCATCAAGTAAAATTTCACACAGGCAAATTTTGTCACTTTTAAAACAAAATATATCAGAAACCATGATGGCTTTTCCAAGATTAGCACTAGCAAAAAGAGGCCTATATATGCCCAGCAGTGCGTGATGTTAAATGACGATAATTTGTTTTCCTGAAATTCTTTCACATTGAACTTACAAACTATAACCATCTGCAATAATTGTATTTGCAGATTATACAAAATCAGTTTAAAGTTTCAGATTTCATTCAAGCTTTTTATAATTCTTCAAGAGCTGTTAAGAGGCAACCCTACCCTACATTGTTGTGGCACGCGGGCATTTCTATGACGTCTGACGGGAGCATTCGAGTTCGCTTTCGACGAACGCTAGCGGTTTATCTGATCATAGCGGTTTCGTAATATAGATCTCTGCACGCATTGGTCTAAAATTCTTCAAGCGGCCTTGTCTTCCAACATTTGTAATTTCTGGACACCTGATAAAGATATTGTGCTGTTATCTTTGTATCAAGACTTATACTTTACTTTTAAGCTGTCCTAGTTTGCTCAAGGTTGGTACTGGTGATTGAGAAAATTTAAGGGGTCAAGCTACTATGTAATTATGATTTTGATGAGATTAGTTTTTGTAGCTACTTATGGATAACAGCTATGTGGGTTGGCTGAGTCATGAAAGCGAGCAGATAGTGCTTAGAAAACTAAACGTAAGTGATGTCCACTCATGACTATGCAGTTATACACTACGGTTGCCTGAGAAGCGATCCTTATACAGGTTAGGATTAGGCCATTTGTACCCACACGTTTTTCTTGCCGTGAAAAACTATGGTTTATTTACCGTGTGTAGGCACCGTTTGTATGGTTTACTATGAAAGCTTGTTGATAGACACGTTTTTTTTACGGTGCGGATTATACGCCGTACCATAAAAAAACCGGGTCGTGTTCAAAGGGGCTTAACGCTGACAAATTTGGTCTTTTCACACATTTTTCAGTCAAATTTTCTCAATGAATCACAAATAAATCTGAACAATTTACGTATCGAGTATCCAATAAATTAAGCGTATAACTTTCCACATACTTATGCCTACACAAAAAGTTTGCTTGTTATTTTAAAAACGTTAGATAAGAGTATAAGAGAAGCATGTATCGATAAAATTGAATGATTTGAGAATGTTTAAAGTTCGTACAGAACAATACAAAGAATTCATTTATCATGGACGGATAACAAGGTGCAGTACAAAACAATAGGCCCACTTGTAAACGTTTATTTGTTATTTATTGTTATTGATTTATCTTTAACTTTTGGACAAGCGAATATGTTGTTATGTTACGTGTTAGTTTGAATTTATTCTTAAGACTTCACCGGTTTTCAATTTTTTACTTGGCGTACTTCTGTGAGCTGTGGCGAGTTGTATGTCGTCAGTTCGAATTCAGGTAGGTGCTTTACTTTGTATAAATAGTGTCATCACCACTGCTCTGAAAACGGCGAAGGAAAACATCTTGAGGAGACCGGCAAGTCCTAGAACCAAAAATTCAAAAAATTCGAAGACATGTGACATCTACTCGTATCTACCCGCACTGGGCCCGCGTGGTAGATTACACCGCACTCTCTCTCAGGAGGCCTGTATTGGGACACAGGCCACATTATAGGCTGATGATGAACTTTTATAGTGTTGCTTTTAAACCGCAGTTCATTTGAATATTAGTTTGCGTTAAAATCATTGCTATGTTGCCTGGTGTTAAGTGGCTAGTATCTATCTTACTTTATGGTCTAATACCATAAAGCAAATTGAATCTAATTCAAAAATGTCATGAACTTTGTTGTTAAGTACGTTCCATTAGTATTTCATGTTATAACGTTTTGACAGGTTATTAAAAAGAATTTTAAGAAAACTTAGTTTACGATTTGATAGCAGCAAAATTATAGTAATGATTTTCTAAACTATGTTTGTATCAGAACAAGATGGCAAAACAAAAAAAACATAAACAGTAGGTACAGTCACAAACGTAAGTGCTAGCTAGAGTATGATGTCCAACAGGTACAGTCGTTATCAATATACATTATGACAGCTATATGACCACAAGACACATGGCCGATTCAATCGAAACTTTTTGTTAAAATCTCTCTTCAATTTCATAGAATTCAACAAAAATGTTGTAAGAGAATCAAAGGTTTCCCGTCAAAGTGGCATTGCTATTGGATTACAGAACTTTATAAGGCGTGTCAGTGAAAAGTCGACTGTGATACGCGTTTTTGTAACAATATCATATACGGACGCCTTAACTGGAAAACGACGACTGACTTTCAAGTCGACGGACGATTTAAGATTGTAGTTTGATGGATTTTGTTGGCCAACTATATTTGGAGCGTATTTATAATTGAAAATCTAAACAAAAAGTTGCAGGTCGGCTCTGACGGGTTATTAAAGGTTTATTAACAAGTCACCGGAGAATGTTGCACCGTTAATTCTCACAATGAAAGCTCACACGCGAAGTATTGAGAACTTTACCCGTCAGGGACTAATTGAACCACAAGAAAATTACCTATTAGGTACTTATCGTTTCTTATGAGTATGACTTCAGTTTTAAGAAAATTTGCAAGGTGGAGACAACAATGCAGTAATAAATTAAAAGTCTTACATCTAATGACGTTCCCAGGCTGCCTACAAAAATTTTACAAAATATATCCCATAGTTTAGTTACTATAGGTCAAAGATTGGCAAAACAAATAGTCGGCCCATCACTAATTTAGTTTGTTTGAAAAAATCAAGTTTTCAATTTCGATGTTAGGATTTATTTGATACTTTCAAAATACTCCTATGCATTAGTATTGTCGGTGTTTTCATTAATGTTCGTATTGCCGTCTCCATATTGTATAAAGAGACTTCTTATTTCGTTCTAAGTTTCAATACTAAATACTCATTTCGTAACTACTTCTTTCGTACAGTGGCGGCCACATCATTTGTAACCAACAAATTCTCAATTAATATTCATCTAGATCGGTATCTCGACGCTCGACTTTTGACTGTTCCACATCGTACCGATATGAGAGATATGGCATAAGTAAATAGAGGTTTAATTAAAATATTTTTTAACTGAACGTAACTGTATATTATCTTTGGCTATCTTGATCTTCTACGGTTTCGTCGTGCATATTCGACGGCAAAAACTTGCTATTAAGTTTTGTACATAAAAGAATGAAATATGAATGCCAAATGGCTGCTTTTAATCGATAATTATAATAATTGTAGGCTTAAATCCCGTAAATCTCTGTCATGACGGGATCCATAACTTGCTTTTAAAGAACTTGCCACAGAAAGCGATAGTCCTTGTTACTAAAATTTTCAATGGCTGTTTCGGTCTGGGCTATTTCTCAAACATCTGGAAAAATGCTAAAACAATACCCCTTAAAAACCTGGAAAAGACAGTACTTTACCCATAAATTACCGCCCCATAAGTCTACTTCCTTCTGTTGGCAAACTTTTTGGGTCTGTAATATATACCAAATTATTACACGCCACTGGACAGTTTTTAATCTAAGAGCAGTTTGGGTTTCGTGCCACTCATTCAACTACCCATCAGCTAGCCAGAGTGACAGGACACATTATCCCATCACCTAAATCTCAATGAGTCCAAAGGTATGTTTCTGCTGGATATCGAAAAAGCATTTGATACCGTATGGCACGAAGGACTGTTACACAAGTTACTCACCCTGGATTTGCCTATACTTCTAATTAAACTCGTTCAATCGTCCCTTGCAGATCGCAAATACCAGGTTCACATTGGAAACACCACTTCGTCTCCTCAAAATGTTCCAGCTGGCGTTCCCCAGGGCTCGATTGTAGAACCCAATTTATTTCTCCTGTTCTTATATGATATACCTATTCAACCTCAAACGAAATCAGCTTTGCTTTGCTGACGACACTACCTCTTATACCTCTTAGGATGATACTGATTTGATCATAGCTCGCCTACAATATTCTACAGATTTGCTTCTTGACTACTTTATGTAATAGAAACTCAAAATTAATGAGGATAAATCGGAAGCAATATTTTTCTCCCATGCTAGGCCACCCCCCTGAAGAACTTTAAAAATAGTAATAATATAATAATAATATAATACAGTGCCTTGGAAAACTCGTGTGCGTTATATTGATATCAAAATGGATAGTCATCTAAATTGGTCCAAACATATTGCTGACTTGCGTTTGAAGGGAGCTCTCTGTAAGCCCTATAATAAATCGCAAAAGCAAATTAAATAGCAGTATTACACTAAGAATTTATACAACGCTTGTCCGTCCGCGTATAACTTACGCCTGCCCTATCTGGAGTAGCACATGTTTTTCTAACCGTCAACTACTGCAAGTTATCCAATCTCTAAATTATGTAGTCGATGATTTTGGTGCACGGTAAAACTCTAATGAGTTTATGTTGGCACCAACTTAAATGTATAAAATGTATGTGTACTACTGAATAAATAAATAAATAAATAATAAAATAATCCAAAATAAAGCAGTAAAAAAAACCTATAAAACGTAATTTAATCTTAATCTTAAAAAAATACATAACCGAATTAAACCACCCCTAAATATCCAATCACGTAATTAAAATATCATCATGATTTTATAATAAAAACAGAATTAATATTACTAACCCGTTAATTTCAAATCAGGGTACTTTAACCTTAGACAGATTACCATATATTGATAGATACGGCACTAACCGTCTACCGCATCACTACCTTTTGTTCCCTCCACCCGAGGCGCGAGCGACCAGAGTGGTTTGATCCCCGAGAGGCTCGCTGCCGCCCTGACCCCGGCCGCAGATACACCGGAGCGCGGGCGGCAGGGAGGCTCCGTCTGCTGATCATTGGCTGGTCGCATGGTTGCTAGTATTTACATACGTATACCGTGCGATCAGCAAATTACATTAATTTCTGTTATACCTTGCAATCAGTAAATTATAACTGAATCATTTGCATAATTGTCATAATGTACCCAAGATTATTGTGTGTTAAGTATATGATACGAGCACAGTTCTGAAAAAACATTTTTACAAAAAAAAAACAACCGACTTCCAAAAGAGAACACTACAAAGTGAAAAATAACTCTAATTTCGGAAGTCGGTGTCATCAGTTCCGTTCCCTGAAGCATACCTTATCCATTAAAAAAGAATTTTGCAAATCAGCTTATGAATAACGGAGTTCTGAGGTAACAAACATAAAAAAAACAACCGAATTGAGAACCTCCTCCAACGCCTCCTCCTCCTTTTTGAAGTCGGTTAAAAAGTGTATTCAATCGAATAAAACATTCATCTCTGAATATACTCGACTGAGTATGTACTTATTATTCATTCACTATAACTGTTACAACGTCTATTCATATCACGCGTTACGTACATGACCATTGAACTCATTAATTACAGGAACCAGTCAAAAATAAAGTGAGGACCACCCGCGACCAGTTTCTCTCGGCCTCTAGTGTATCGTATTGCACTTCCTAGTAACGACGACGTACATCTTTTTGAGGTTTTTTTTCCGTCTTGTTTTTTTTACGGCAACACTCTGTAGTGTGGGAAATACTGGCTGGTTATTTTTAATTCACTTTTATTACATTAAAGGCTCACCACGGTAACAATTGAAACAATTGAATAGCAGCCAAAGCTGGGTTAAGCAGTTGGAAGCCTGATAGGTGGACCTGTGAGGTGCCATATAAAAAAGGTAACAATTGAACACTGCTAATGATTACTGTTCACAATTTAGATGTAAATGCTTAATTAATAGTAATTATAACGTCGGCAATTTAGGCCTCAATCGATCGCTCTCGCAGTCTATAAAAAAGGCACTCACACATTAAATAATGCCCGCCTACTGCTTGATAAATTACTTTTTACTCCATACAGTTTTATATTTATTAAGGGATAAACCAGACGCATTTTATCATAATAATATGGTAACTATTAATTATTTGATTTATAATTCTCGAGTTAATTACTCCTTAATGTGTTAACTATAGCTGTAATTAATTAATCATTTATCACTATAACTTTTTAGACAAATTAAATGGTAACATACACTGCGTCGTTGGTCTAGGGGTCACAAGCGCTACTACTGAACGTGAGGTCCTGGGTTTAAATCCCAGGTTTGGCGAAATTTAATTAGGTTTTTCTATCTCAAATTTCTCAGTAGCAACCCGGAATCTAAATTATGTCCGGTTGATGGCAATAAGGTCGACCCCACTGCATGGGACTTAAGGGTAATCCCCAGGACCTAAACGCAAAAAACGCAAGATTTAGAAACAATAAAAGTATATGATCGACTACAGTAAACAAAATCAGAAAAATATATGATATTCTTCAGGATATATGCTAGGTAGATAGTGTGTTGAAAACATAATATAACCAATTTGATATGACAGAAAAAAATCATGAAGATACCTCTAAAAACTTCCTTTTTACAATAAAAGCCATACCAATATACATACAATCATTCTGAATTTTTGTCAGATTATACTAAAAGCAACGTACTAAAGCAGTTTTAATTATTTAGCCCAAACAATAGATTTTTTGTAAATCGATAATTGCCTCACTCCCTCTCGAAAAGAGGAGGCCTGTCTCCCTGCAGTGGGAACATTATAGGCTGAATTTATACTACACTCTCGTTAAACTTCAGCGGTTTCTATTAAAGTCTGTCATATAACTCATTACCTTTGGAATTCGTGAATAAGTTGCACAGTAACAGTAAAATCTCTCAGAAAATAAATATCACAATTTATGTTCGTTATTTTTCCTATTTTATCCAAAAAAGATGTACTATGTGTTGGTAAATTATAAAAAATATTTTATTTTTTTCATTATTACACAATTTTTATTCATGAGAATTCAATTCTATCGAATATCAGTTATTCGATAAAGGCATTATTATTCAATAATTAATAATTCATCACTATTAACATGCCTTTAAAACAGATTGACATACATTTAGAAGCTTTTCCCACAAAATGTCACTGAATCAGTGTTACTTGAAGTCACTTGAAGGTCATTACACCACGAAATTAATTCTCACGGCGAAGCATTAAGCTGTGATCCGTTTGAGATGAGACATATTGTTAACCAACATAACTTTACTTTTCCTCAATTCGACTTCCAACCTTAACACAACGCTCTACAGTTCAAATTACACAATCTACAGTACGATATAAAATTGTACTGTCAGATATCTTAAAGGAATCAGCTGTCATTTCACACGCGGCTTTGGATGTCCGAATGAATGTCACCGACTCGTCTTATTATCTCGGGATCTATAGAGAGATGGTAATACCTATAAATAAACAATGTTACTACCTGATTCGGTGCAGGACGCTCGTATTACCTGTTCTTGTAAAGTGGGCAAATATTTAAGGTTTCAGCGGAGGTAGTAATTTTGGGAAAGAAATTGGTGGTTGGGTGTAATCTGTGCTTGGTTGACACTGATATTTATTCTACTGATAGTAATATTTTATATTAACTATGTCATATAACTAGGGTTAATTTATTATTTACTAAAGATGTGTAAATGTTAAGTTGGAAATAAAAGCACATATCAATTTTTTTTTCTTGGGGTAATCCTCATGGATACCGTATATCGTACTTTTACCGACTAAAACCCCACTGTTCCTTCTAGCACCATGAGTCGGGGGTCCGGGTTTACATCAACTTAAAAAGTATTTTTGAGACCTCTCTGTTCGTGGCTGTACAAATTATGTAACATATGAACAGCAGGTGAACTTAGCAACCTTAGATAACGTCAAGCTTACTTGCTCTGTTATCTTTGCATATGTTTTTTATGGAAATATCAGCTCAACAATAAACTTTTTGTATGTAAACCCATGTAGATCCGGATCAACAAAAATATAACATCAAATGAGGCCTACAAGACGCTTCACATTTCAGTCGCAAGTTGTCAAGGCTGTGCCAATAATAATTTACTTATATGGACGTAAAACTCAGTTCTTTACCCACCCACGAAGGTTTTAATGCGCTCAAGATTACAACGTCGCATCGAAACAGTAATTTTGTACCTTATTTAAGACATGTTATAGTCAAATTAATGAAATTTGCAAGATGCAGATGAGTTTTTTTTTTGTGTGGGTGTTTATAGTATTATGCTAATTGAATGTGGGTACGTTGGGAGCCTACGAAGGGAGCTTAACAATCAATATTTTACTTGCTAAAGGAGTTGATGTGTAATTAAATTATTGTAGTTTGGCATCGTAATGCAGGATTAAGACTCGTTGAAGTGTCAGTTTCAGGATTCAATAAAAAGCGAAACATAGTCGTTGCTATACTAGCGGGAGGCAAGCCTTGTACAGAAATAATTTATTTAAATTTGACTACCTACCTACCCTAGCAAAAAGTTCATACTGCCATTTTGTTATTTAATTTAGTGCACACTCATTGCAAAGGCGTTAAACGTCAAAATACCGTCATTCTCTCTTAAATAACACACATAAAGTAACACCACAGCTGCTTGATCACCACAAACGATAATTTTTACACAATTATTAACACTAAAGGTTGATCATTATTAAAATTAAAAAATAACCCCTATCATGGTGCCCGTAAAAAGACGAAACAATGAAAGTAAACAATTTTGATGAGAGGCGCAGTTTTTGGCGAACGCGATACTTTTCGCGCTTAATTGGCCGCCCAAATGAGCGGAGTGCCTTAATTTAAGCGAATTTAAGCGAAGCGGCTACATCAAAAGCAGCTTTATTTATTGTGCCTGCAAACAAGATTAGAGTTGACGTGGCTTCGAAGATAATTTTAATGGTGCGTTTGACGTCACGTCATGTGTAAGATTCTGTTGTACGTCGGCATTTTAACAAGCTTTCACTTTATGGTTAACATTATTGTCGACTTTTTTCTTAAAGGTCATATTTAAGTAATGAGCTGAATAAAATTGGTATTAAATTATTGATTTCACGTAAAAAATTAGGCTAATTACGGACTTAAATCTGGTTTCTTTTTTCTTAATTTAAGACGACAAAAGCGAGGGCAAACTTAAATGTTAATAAACCGAATCAAAACAAACAATTATTATTAAATTAAAAAAAACTTTTTCCTCCTGCTGTCTTTCATGAAACATAAAACACTGACATTGAAGCGAGAAAAAAAGATAAAAGACTACTAACATTAATAAGAAGTAACATAATATTAAAAGAAATATCGCGAGTATAAAAAGATACCGCGAATGCGCGGGGGCCGGTGTCCATCACCGATCTAGTAATGCTTGGTGCCCGTTCTGGGTATTGTTACAAGAGCTTTATTACACTAGAGGACAAGATAATGTATGCAGATTTTTTAAGTTAATGTATTAGTGTTGTGTGGAAAAGAGAGAAGGAAGAAGTGTGCATTGGGACAATACAGGCTAGTTAGATTAGATTAGAAAGTCTGAATTTTAGCTGAAACTGGTTTCTGTATTTTCAGGCTTACCACGTTACTTTATCAATGAAAATAATACATACGTTATTATTTTATGTGCTAAAAAGGTTCTAAATATTTTAACAGTTGCTTCCTTCTGAAGCAGTTAACAATACAAAAATCATTTTTGAATAATACATTTCATCGTATTACTCAGTAACTGGGTTGTGGAGGTCAGATGGGCAGTCACTCCATGTAAAATACTGGTATTCAGCTGCATTCGGTTAAACTGGAACCCGACCCCAACATAGTTGGGAAAAGGCTAGGCAGATGATGATGACATTTCATACGTTGTCTGAAACTCTAAACAATACATCACAATTCAATCCAAGCTGGTCAGTTTATCGTGTCTTCCAGTGCAAAGCGGTTTCATCACTGCTTGCCTCACTAATATCTCATTCACGCATGCGTCACTCTCTTTACAATCTTTAATATCAGTTTTAGATCACGTTTGATCTTCTTGACCCTTGATTTCGGCTACCGTAGGCACGATTTTTTCTCAACCTACCCATTTGAAAATACACTCAAAGATCGTACAGATAAAGTTGACTTTGGATAAACTGTGGTTAACTTAGCGGGTCGTTTGAACCATCTCATGTTAACAATCATAGATTAGTATGTTAAATAGTTAAAGTCTTGGCGTTTTAGTATTGAATAAGAAAAAATAAATATATAATGTTCTTTTTGTTGATTGAAAAAATCGGTTTGAATGTTTCAGGGTTCGTTATTATTGTTCGTGAGAGCGTGATAGAGCGTAAAATGTATATGTAGTGTCTTCTTTTATTAAGTTTAATGGGTGTGATTTATCTAGACTTGTTAGAAACTATTTAACTATCACCCGGAAGGCGCAGTGTAGTTAGGCCACCCATAAGGTAGACAGATAATTTGATGATAACACATCAGAAATCCCCATGTGGTGGGTTTTTTAAAAAGTATATTTTTAATTTGGGTTGTTTAATTCAAGAAAGACTCACAGCCATACGGTATGAATTCAAATTGTGATGGAATAAAGCTAATTGTCATCTCCCAAGAATACCGTTATAACATACAGCACAATAATTATTTAAAAAAACTGAATACAAAAATGACAAAAGCCCCAGTTTCATTAAACACCCATTCACACGAACCGATGCGCCTGCGCATTCAGATCGATGTTTCGCAACAAAAATCATCGCGGCCCAAAGCCATTAAGTTAATGAATGGCGTATATGGAGCAACATCCTGTAGACGTAGGAAGTCAGACCAGTTTCTGACTAATAACGGAGATGAGACTTAATGTGGCCACAATAAAATGTACGAAACGATGGTCCGAATTTGATGGAATTATTGTAATGTGTGGCTCGCACTTAATGTATGGTCATACTATGGAATTTATGTGATCATGTTTGGATCTTCTTTCGTAATAGGATTAGAAAATTGGCATACTTTTTTTTTTTTTTTTCTTTATTTATTTAGGGACATTTATGATCGCAATGCGTATGTCAGTCCCATAAAATTGGCATACTTATTTCTATTAGGTTTTATAACGAAAATATTTCTTCGAAAATATTTCTTTGCTTCGATTTAGGTACGTAGATACGTAATTATAGAGGACTAGAAAAAAGCGAAAAAATAAATAACAGCCTAAAACATAAAAAAAATTGAGTACACCAAATATAGCAAAAAAAAACATGAAAATAAAACTTTGAAAAAATACATTAAGTTAGATGCACAATACTGATGTGCTCGTTGATGTCTATTGTATTGCAGCTTACTTAGCGAGCTCATTTGTGTAACCAAACGCATATACTGTCTCCGTACCGTCGCTCGTGAGTAAAAATCAAATGGAAGCTGAAATAATTATAATTTCGCCAGGCCTTTATTTCAATTTGCCGATGCAAAATTAAATTAAGTGAAAGTGGTTTCATTAACTTTTACCCACGGGATGCTTTGTACAAGAAATTTCTTAAAGATTATTTTTAATCTCTCCGGAGATAAAGCGCTCTTCTTCCGTTTAGGCATCATAAACACATCCTTTAGTAAAAAATAGTCAGTTTTTTTTTTTTAATTCTGGCTACTTTGTTACTTTTTATCAGACTGGCTAGTCTATCGGCAGATTACGGAATATGTCATCATGCATCGGAAACTTCTGCTAATTTCTTCGAGACCAACCCAACTAAAATAATGAATATATTAATTTAAATAATAATAATAATTGATTTTTAATATATAATTTTGAAACTGATAATTCATTGAGTTATTTAACTATTATTTATTGAAACCTAGAAACGTAGTTACATTTCTACGTTATAATTATTATATTACTGACACTTCTAGGGGCAATTCTTGTAATTTTTAGAACGTTAACAGGCTGATCTCAATCTATCAAAATAACCTCTAATTTCCCTATATTTTTGACAAGTTTTTACATTGATTGCGCAGAGATGAGTTGCAACTAGATTTTGATCGTTTTCAATTACGAGCATTGGCCATCAAGTTACTTGAAAGAATTCGCTCAAGTTCTCTAAACACCTTAATTCAATATGACTGGAAAATTTAAACCACAGAGCAAGAAGAATCATACAGATATTAAATCATACACGGCCGATATCGTGGATTCTGTTGGGTGCTTTATCATATATAAATCAGTAATAGGAACAAATTATTCATGCGCATAATAAGCAGGGGTCGTGCAGGGACCTTACTTTGGCTATCTGATTTTATATACTTCATATCGTTACTCTGTGGTATCGATTTTGTTTTAGTCTAGAACAGGAAGGGTTTATTTTAAGGTTCTAGTTTTACATAACATCACGCCTGTATACCCCGAGTGTTTATGTAGAGAGGTACCTATAGCATATCCACATTTTGCCAATTATATTATATAAATTATAATTAAAGTCACAAATCCAGACTCCAGACTGCTACCGAGAAATTCCAGATGGTAAAATCCTTTGCCCGACCTGGGAATCGAACCAGCGGTGCTATTCTGTAAAATCTCACGGTGAGAACTTAGGTGAAGTGTGCGTGGAGTGAGCTGTCAATAGTGTCAATTCCTAGCAAAAACAAACTCACTTCACTTAAGTTTTCACGGTGAGATTTTTACAGAATCGACCGGCAGGACCTCATACTCAGCAATAACAAATAGACCAAGGCTTTACAAGCGTGATATCTGATTCTTTTTTCCAAATATTGAACATAAATTGATAATATAGACTTAGCAAAAGCGTAGGATTGAACACAAGATTAACACGCAATCTTTCCAAAAGACCAATAACCTCCTTACTTATACAGGGTTATTAATAAAACATTAACAACCTCTTAAGAAGCCATTTTACTCGTCATTATGAACAACTCTTACTATGGGACCAAACCTAAAATCGTGAAAATAAATCAGCTGTTTCCTACATTTTGACGAGTTATACGAACATAAATGTAGGGAACAGCTGATATTTTTTCGCGATTTCAGCTTTGGTCCCATAGTAAAAGTTTTTCATAATGATGAGTACAATAACCTCTTAAGAGTTTGTTAATATTTTACTAATAACCTTGTATAAGTTCTCCTCACAAAAAGATCTAAAGTGGTGTAAAATAAAAATAAATTAGTTTTAGTATTGCTTTTCTTTGCTTATTTAATTGAACAACGGCCTTCTCTAGGCCGCTAATTTGAATAGTTATTCCATTATAATCCTGTCGTTTATTTTATTTAGTATAATTTAAAGCGTAAAAACACTAATTCTCTATTAAAATATCACATTCTGCGCTAAATTCTTCAAGCTGGTAGATAAAATGTTGACTGTTATTGCCTAGTAGTTAGTACCTACATATACATATACTCGCATATTTATTTTGTTCCTGCATTATTTACGGAAATAATAACTATGAACATAACTAACTACTGTGTTTTTTTTTTTTACTTTTTTACTGCGTTATGCGATGACGGGCGTCTTTTTAGTGTTCCGCGTTGTACAATGAAAATGAGACGCCTTTTTTTACTAAAGTAACGACTACTAGTAACTAAAAATATAAAACCTGTCACCAAAATTAAAAAGTACAAAAGTTACATTTCTAAGTCTCTTTTTTTATTTATTAATCTTTTTAAACAAATCATGGTAATACACAAAAGGAACAACAAGTTTTTTTCAAACCGATATAGTCAGTCTATTATTGTTAGCTTCTGAATCCGTCACTTTTTACAAAACCTCGTAAGTAATTTGGACAACACCTGTCTCGACGAGCAATGCTACCGTGCAATAACCGAGACCATTTGTGCCATATGGCATATGACCATAATATGGTGCTACACTTCAAAATGTCGACGCAGTAAGGACAGAAAAATAAGACAAAATTTAAAAATCGTTTTAGTTCTTGTATTATAAGTTAGTGATATAGTTAAATGTGTTTAGTTTAATAAGTTTGTACGCGGTAAGGTACTATAAACATGATATTTTTATTTTATTATTTTCATTTCTTTTTATTCTACCCAAATATAAGACAATATTTTATTGAATATAATACATATTAGATCGTTAAATAATATTCTATTGAAATTGATTCTTATAAATAAAGCGATAAAGTTGTTAGCTTTTCTGAAAAAAGGAACGTGCTTCAACTATAATATTATAACCTGACAGACATAACAGACACATAACACACAATAAAATAAAAATTGTGCGATTTTTTTATACACCATTGGTGTACTTAAGGTTAGCGCTACGCACTAGCAATAAAATTCTGATGAGTCCGGAGCTGCACGCGCAGCCGTGATCTACGACTCGACGCCACTTCCTTATAACACGGAAAAAAGAAAAAATGGCGACTACAATGACTAACAAGGTTTCCACGAAAATACGGCGCATACGCATACTGAAGTTTATGGAATTATAGTAATGGTATTCCCTTCCCATTCTTTGATTTAATTATTAGCTACAAGGCTTTTGAAATCGTAAAAGCAGAAAAAAAACTGAAGCAAAAAACCCGCATTCAATACAATGCAAAATTACAATAAAAAATATTATACATTTAGGGCCACTTTTATTCTCTCAACATGACGAACTGTTTTATCTCTAAATGATTAAAATAAATCGCTTCACTTTTAAAGAAATGTTACCCAACCATCCTTAAATATCATTAACATGATCCTTATAAAAGCGATCCATTGCGCAATTCGAACTGCAATCACTTTCAAAAGCAATAAAAAAGTACCAAAATTGATGTCAATAAAGGACCCTTCTCTTTATAGCAAGGCGAGTATCTTGACAAGTTGTGAAATAGTGAACAAATATACCGAAATATTGTAATACCAAGTCAATAGAATGCTATTAATTTGGTCATGGATTTGTCCTTTTATTGATTTTTGCGCATGTTCATGTCACTCAAAATTAAATTCAAATAGCACGCACAACTCTGCCAAGTACAGTCACCCACCGCAACCACCTTGATGACTAGCAAATATTTTTACTACGCTATAAGCTCCCCTCATATTTATACAGGGTAGCAAGGACATCGGCGCATAACCTGTTACGATGAATTCAGTACAGGATTCTGAACCATCATGCGTTGAATTTTTTCCTCGGTTATTAAAAAACCGGGTTCCGTACAAATTTGTAGGTATGTAAATAGTTTATCACGGGTTTTTTTTATGTAACTATAAATTTAGGCTTTTCGGAGTTTTTCCTTTACTTGTGCTACATGACCTTGCTTCTTGCCAAATTTCATGATTCTAGGTCTGCGGGAAGTACCCTATAAATTTTGATGCCTTTGAGAGTGTCGAAATATACGTTTTATGCGGCATAAACGACCGTATCTTTTTTTACGTTAACTTAGAAGTTTGATTTTTTCACAGCTTCAAGGGACTGTAGACCTGGGTATATGTTTTAATTTCAACTCGACATTTACGCATTTCCGAGATAAAGGGTCTTGACAGACAGACAGACGGGCGCCAAAGCGATCCTATAAGGGTTCCGTTTTTTCCTTTTGAGGTCTAGAACCCTAAACAATACCTTCACGGTCAAAATGCATGGAACAGCTCATATGTAGTTCGTGCCAATGAGAAACAGAAACATAGCCAGGCTGACAACCTTGTAGGTTCACCTGCGACATGCCATACATAAAAAAGTAACAATAAGAAAATTCAAAATAATATGGTACACAATTTTCAACACTATCACACTCACTTTCACTCTCACTTTTTTTTTCACTGTCTGTGTATTACATGGGTCTAGTTAGATAATTACTTCGTTTGATAAATTCATGAATTCGCACACTCTGCTTGTTAGTCATCTTTCCCAGATCAATAAAGAATAATGTCGTATGTTGGTCGTAAATGTTCCTAAAATAAAAACCCCAAAAGTGTGATCCTTGCAAACATCTCTGTGTCCCACATATGTGTACATGAATCACATTTTTATGATTCTCTTGTTTTACTACTCTTTATTTTATCATTATTATGGTCAGTTGGCAAATAAAAGTGAATTCAAAATGTAAAATTGATGACAACATCGCGGACTTTCCTTTCTTCTTTGTTAATGATAATTTTCTTATCCATATCCAAGATTTGTGAAGCGAACTAAACTTTGGTTAACAACAAATCTTGCAGAAGTTGTCTGCCTCAAGCTACTTTTTAGAAAACTTACGAAAATGAGCGTGCCGCGATTGTTTATATCATAAGAATTGTTTGCGAAAGTCAACTTCTGCAAGTTTTCTTGCTAATCTTAAGGATATTTACGCCGTACGGCATTTCATACAAATTTTCAAGCCCTTTTTTTTAAAATGCATGAACCTATTTTAATGAAACTTCATACACATAAGCAGGATACAAAGGTCTAAAAAGTTACAAGAAATATTTCGAAATGTCCTATTTAAAAAAAGATAACTGGAAATCTCTCTTTCTATGGAAAATTTAAAATCAGTCTAATTTGGCACTATTTTTAGAAAATGTTCTTAAAGAACTTTTTAGACCTTTTGTATCCTGCTTATGCGTATGAATTTTCATTAGAATCGGTTCATTCATTTCGAAAAACAAATTATGGCATCGTTAGCTACATAGCTCTCAAGAAGTACCTACTCTCAAAGATGACGATAAGTATCTAAAACCTAGAGCCTAGAGCGACTGTTATTAAACTAACCTTTTATCTCTTAACTATACACTGGGCACAATATGACGCAATCATATCTTTTTGTATGCACGTGTTTCTGTGACAAATAAATCTACTTTTCTTTCTTTCTTTTCTTTATTTTCTTTCTTTTCTTTATTTTCTTTCTTTTCTTTATTTTCTTTCTTTTCTTTTTTCTTTCTTTTCCTTCTCTTCTTTCTTTTCTTTGTTTCTTTATTTCAATGTGTGATATCAGAGCTTACTTGGAAAACGATGCCCATTCAACAAATTTAAAACATCAACGAAGGCCTGCTACGACACTTGCCTACATACAATTTTATACATTCCATGATCAAACCGAAATTACCCACACAATTCACGTGTAAATACGTAGTCCACGCGTAATAGCGATTCGGATCAAGTCAGAGCGGCGTCCAACGTCTTAATTATTGTTATTACATCTTAACCACTGTTCGCAAGCCGTAATGGCCTCTAGTATCATCAATCCGAAGTAATATTTTGTTTAAACGAGCTTCTACGTATGTAGGTATATTTTTCACCGGTCTTGCTGCCATTTTTGTTACCTAATATTATCAACATCATCTAGGGAAATGGCGCAAGATTGTATGTTCAAAGAAACTGGAGTAATGGCTGGTACGCATGAATTGACGCTGCAAACACGTTATAAATTGTTTAGTGATTTTAAGATTGATTTCTTATTCCCTCTTTGTCACTGTAACATCCATACTAATATTATAAATGCGAAAGTGTGTCTGTCAAAGTCAAATCATTTGTTTCAAATAGGCACATTAAAGGCACTTTTGAACCTCAAAAATTACAGTAAAATTGAATTGATTCTAGTCGCCCCTTCCAAAAGGTAGTGTTCGTATGGAGAAAAATGGGTAAGAAACTCCACCGTTACTCTTTTAAAACAGTGTGTCTGTCTGTTACCTCTTCACGCTTAAACCGCTGAACCGACTTAAATGAAATTTGGTATAGAGATAGTTTGAGTCCCGGGAAAGGATATAGGATAGTTTTTATTCCGATATTCCCACGGGATCGATACTTATGCGGGTAAAAACGCGGGGCGCTGCTAGTAATAAATAAAACAAAACAGCCTGTGTTATTCCACTGCAGGCCATAGGCCTCTCTTTCCTTTTTTCACACAAACCTGCTCCAACATGGACCAACCCAGCGTAACATAAATATCGATAAAATTGTAGGTCCAAAATTAACTGCACTTAAGACTAAGCGAATAACGAGAAATTTATTACACAAGTAACTATTATGCTAAATTAACTAACAAACTATTAAAATAGAAATATAATATCCTAACTATTAACAAACTGAAATATGGC
The DNA here is from genome assembly GCA_927399505.1 of Luperina testacea. Lineage (NCBI taxonomy): Eukaryota > Metazoa > Arthropoda > Insecta > Lepidoptera > Noctuidae > Luperina > Luperina testacea. The sequence goes on from OV656774.1 coordinate 7,935,009, forward strand.
GTCGAAAATTCCTCCGCATTGCTGGTGAAATCTAAGCTACTTTTCTGCACTGCGCTTTTGACATAATATCTACTAATCATTCAAGCTTTTTCCTAGACACTTTAAGAAATCCTATATATTACCCTCCTCTTAAACACTCACCCACAAACTTCATACAAAGGCGTGTCAAAAACACATTACGTCTCACTTCTATATTACTATTGCATGTTGTAGTGTAAAGTTACATTACACACTAGGTCCCTACTTACACACTGAAGTAGTTACGATCAAACTTAATGTTACTGCTTACGATTGGTAGCTCTTAAGTAACCATTCGTAGAAGCTATTACCATAGAAGACGACTCACTATTTTATTTATCAATACAGTGTATTCATTATTCTACTGCCCTAATGCCTTTTTATTTGGGGTCGGCAAAACATGTCTTTTTTTCCACACTTACAACACAGTTTATTTACTTCTATAAATCAGTTACTACGAAAAAATAGTATTACAGAATGGTATATTATTGCCTAAATGCGTAATTAACGCGAGCATTAGTTTCTATTGTGGTATTGAATGGGAGTAGTTGCTTAATTTTGACCCTAACCTACATAAAGATTTGAGATAGGTAGTGTTCTGTCACATCAATCTTCTGTGAGGATTAATAACAGAGACTTCGAATGCTTTGTGTATCAGAATCATCGGCTTTTGTATCTGATATGTTGTGTTGAGACACACAGGAAGAAAGACTGGCGGATATCATCGGTATTCGTTTTGTAGGACAACCGATTTAAACTTTATAAAAGTTATGGGTATAAATTTATGTTCTCACTCTTCGCAATCCTCCAGCTGAACATATTAAAAGGAAAAGAGGAATAAGAATATATGCAAAAAAACATACTAATGCCTTATTTCTCGACGAACCTAATTCAATTTCTGTTTCCAATCGTTTTAAGAGAGTATTCATCTTAGTAAAAGAGCAGTAGCAATTGGGTCGACTAGAGACCCCTAAAGATGTTGTAGAAAGCCTATTTTAATTTTCTTCTTAGCGTCTCGATGGCAATCTAAATGGACTCGACCCAGAATTTTGCCACGTGTTCGGCGCCATCACTAGCGTGCATTTGTACCTGTAATGTGCACACAGGACACGCAGGATACCAAATTAAGTACAGGATTGAATTTAGGCAACCAGTGCTGATGCGGCACAGTTCATTTCAAGCTGTATCCACGAATGATCGCAGCTTCCATGGTACAAATTATGCAAGATCGGCACGTGCCAAGTTCACCAAACTAAACACCACTATATCAGAAGAAGGCGCGGCATCAATTTTTTCAATAGCTAACCACGTAATGATACTCTCAAATTGTTTGTACCTTTGTTTCGGTATGATACATAAACTCATTGACGATCAAACCAGCTGGGATGAAAATACTCGTCTAGTTAGGCAACCGTATCATCATTTGTTGGGCAATAGTGGTCGTTGAATCATTGTATGTGATTTGATCGCAGTGTTTTGACTTTAGATACATTGTGGCAATTAATTTGAAGATGTACTAGATGTTGCTAACTAATACAATGAAAAAGGAGGCAAAAATAGACAAAAAGAAGTTTCTGAGAATAGCAGCTGGCGTTTTTTAGTTTCTTTCAGCTTTTTGTTTTTATGTAAATAGGATCTCGCAGGTCAACCTGATCTGCATTCGCGAATTATTTGCCAAAAATGTAAACAAATATGAGTTTATGGAAAATTAACTTTAATTCCTACATAATAAAGTGCAGTTTACGCTACAACTTCAAAGATTTTTATAACTTTCTCAATAGTGCTAGTCACTCTGAAATCAACTTAATTCCCCATTAAAACAAGGTTGATATTTGTTTAACTTGAAATAACATCAATTTGAAACATAAACTTGAATAGACTTTAGAAGGTTGTCCTGCGAGATCCTGGCGAGGCTGCTTAACCGGGCTTGCCTGTGGGTGCCTCGATAAACTTAAAAAAAAACCTTAAAAACTAAGCGACTACACACTCTGTGGGGTACGGACCTCAGTTTAGGGCGGGCAGCAAGGGACAGGCTGGAACAGATTAAAGTTTATACTTCAGGAAATTAAACTTTAACATGATTGATTTATGTTTAACTTAGCATAGATTCTTGTTATAGGTTTTGCACTTAACTACTCCATATACTTTTAATTACGTCCAACTTAAAATGTTGCCTCCCACTCCACGTAACCTATAATTATTCCCCAGTTACCTCACCAGACTTAGACTCAAACCTAAAATTTGCATAAAATTTTAAAGTCCATTAACATTTACTAGCTCTCGCGTTACAGGTCTAATTTTTCATTAACGGAAGGTTTAAATCATTATTAACTAGTTGGATACAACTATGTGCACCAAGTACTTACGTACAGTGCGGCAGCAATAAAGCTGGCACCCGGAGCAGCGCAGGCGCATCGTAAAGCCCGCTGCTAATCGATTCTATGCCTATAAAGAAATTATTTTCCGCTTATGCGAATAAAATACGTCTCTGTACTATACAATTTCATCTGTGTAAAGTAGTTTTATGAATATTTAGTTATTTCTCGGGTTTGCCACTCATTTGGGTATGAGCAACGATGTCTAGACCAGTGGAAGTTCCCTTTTAGAAAATCTAGATAACGTCTTGTAGTCGTGAATGTAGGAATGTTTGTTTATTATGTATGTATTCGACTGATATGGAAGATTGTAGATGTTGAAGGAAATCATAAAGTCGAAGGCAGCACAAAATCAATAGGTAGAGTAGCTGTAAGTACTTTGTAATATATCAAGAAAATAAAGACGTGAACAGTGGAAAACTGTCACTGGGCACCTCTAAAATAAATAGTAATATTAACAAGCAGGATGAGTGAAACTAACAAGTTACAACAAAGACTCGTTACGAATATCGCATTATACTTAATTTACGACATCATAAACGTGATCGTTAACTTAAAAATTACGACGTTCCAGTTTAAAAGTATAATATCACGTAATCTTGTTCAAGCATCGATAATTTATATTATTTGTGTAAAGTGAGGAACAACACTTTATTTCAGCCATAAAGTCAGGAATCGTGAATCACTCTGTAATGTAGCGACAATGCAGGGCTCGCAAACATTTGGCAACGGTTCAAAGATCACGCGATTAAAACTCAATAGACTTCTATATCGACCGGTAGGGTTGTCACGATGCGACTAATTTGAAGCGAATTTTGTAATACAATGAAATAATTGCGGCTTTTTGTCTCAACTTTATTTGGGGACGACTGAATCTTGCGCAACTGAGCAGATGTCGATGAAATTAACTTATTGCGACTAAGCCTTATTATTTGTTAACAACCGTTATTATTTGTTGAGTCAATCACAGTCATTATTGTCCGACTAGCCGATTTATTTGTCATCAAAACCTATACATTTTTTATTGCCATTTATTAGCCTGATTTCGTTGGCGTCTTCTTTATTTGTAACATAACATGTTATTTGGCTATGTTTGCTTATTAAATTGTTCCTCGGAACGATCAATGCTCGTATAATTTTGTTTTATTGATGTATCATGTTCGTTGTGTTTCGTTTCAGTGTACCATTACCGCCGCCAAGCTGACTACCGCAAATGAGATTATACCCAGTTACCACGTCGAAGCGCTAATAGGTAAGTCCATTCAAAACCTACTTTTGATACTAAAAATACCTACTTAAAAACATAAAAAACACAAAATGTCATAAAAAAACACTGACACCTCAATAAAGTGTCAATGATAGTTTACATTATCTAAACCATTCAATGGAAATCCAACACATAAAGGATTTAAGTACCTAGTTAAATACCATAAACATAAATAGAAGACAACACCATACATCTCCCAATCCAATTACAAGCCCCTGCAATGAAAGCAAATCTAAATCCGACATCTTGTCATCTTTAGATGACAAGATGTCGGATTTAGATTTTGTTTAGCTTTGTTTACAAAGCTAAACAAAATTAATGTGAAAATAATTTCCGTAACGTAAGTCTAACCCGGCTAACATAAGGGGCGATGGGCAAACTTTATAATGGTAGCAAGGCTTATTATAATAAACGTGGCGGGCCGCAGGGCTCCTACACGGTTTGACCTCAGGCCTGCGATTAGTCGGCTACTAGTGGAGCACCTACTCGTAATACCTCGTAACATGCTGCGCCTGAGCTGGGCATAAAGAATGACTGAATATGCCATGAAGGTTTAGGTTGAAAGGGTTAAATTTAAGGTTAAACTTTTTATGAATTTTTCATAATTGTTTTCTCGGCTTTTCTATACCGATATAAGTAAAACTTCTAGAGTGACAATTTACCAACGAGACAAATAAAGGATTGCCCTATTTGACAAACACATAGAACAAAAAATAAACATTTTATTTAACTGAATTTTAGACATACTTTTTCTAAAAGCCTCTTTCAAGTTTTCTTGTATAAGGTGGATGTTTTTGCCTTAAATGCACTTCAATTCAAAAAGGGGTTGCTTTTGTGTGTAATATAGGACTTAAAAAAACATCCCTCTTTGAATTAAAGTGTATCTTTTATATATAGTAGATAGCATATCTACCTACTTTTATACTTGAAACAGTTGTATTAGTTGGACTTTCTCCACAGAGTCTATATCTTACATAGTACCTACTTACTAAAGTGAACAACTACCGTACTGCTCGACATTATCCAAACTTTTTAAGATTAATCACGAATAGTGGAGTTACGTAAACTTTCTATACAATTTAGACAATGTAAAGTCAGCTAGTGCAATTTATTGAGCAATTTCTAAAAACAATAAGGAAAAAGGTTTTTGTGCCAAAGAATCGCACACTCTAAAGTAATCAAAACTTTTTTTGAGAAAAAACGCGATGACTTACGACGTGATTTCAGAAGCATACAACTAAATGACAAACAGCCTTTTCTGTTGCTTTAGGAAAAATGTGATCGAGATCAGTAAAGACTTTAATAAGATAAACGATTGAAATGTGTCTTGAAGACTCCAAGAAAATTTAATACTCGTTCATACATTACTGGCCGGTACAATGACGCGTATTTCTAGAATCACTACGTGAAGAATTTCCGATAGCATTTATTTATTTATTTTTTAAAGATAGGAGAAACGAATAATTTAGTACCATCTCTTTGTTTTTACTACAGAGAAAGGTAGAACTTAAGTGTATTGAGTGTTTTTTTTATAGTAGGTACACTAAGAATGTATGTTAGGTACTCTCTTTTATCGGCTCGCTTTAGCTCAACTGTGGCTAATGAGACACGATTGAATTTCTATTGTTATAAATCAACTTTATGATTTTTCAGCAGTTGAAAGGGCATTCTACTTTAAAAAGAAATCCCTTGAAGTGACACAATATAAGAGTAACTAATCTATGTATCCTTACAAACATTCGTCTATCTATCATCTAAGCATCAATTAAATTGATCACTAATTCTAATATTTACCAATTCCTTTTTATCAATATATCTCCTCCATTTCTTTCCCCTTTATCGCTTCCAGTTCAAGTAAACAGTGTGACGATACATCGTCGGACACCGCGCAAGCAACTGCACACGCATTACATGCCCCGATATAATCGCGGCAAACGACCGCCACGGAGAAATTTTCCTAGGAGCGACGTTTTCCATCTTGAATCTGTATAAATTAGAGTAATTTGCATTATACGAGCTTTTTATTTTTATTAGGCTTCGAGGTTGTATTTTAGAGTAGGTACATGATTCTTTATAACAGGTGCATGTTTTGATAGAAATGAACTTGGATTTGAAGTATTATTGAGTGACAGTATTGATAAATAAAATCTTCATATGCTAAGTCACACACATGCAAAGCATTGTAGCACATTTAGAAAGCTAGCGTTTTAAGATGATTGTATCAAAACTAATGTGAAACGTAGTTTGGGTGTAGACAGTTATGATCAACAAAAAAAAAACTTTTACACAAATTACAGTTCTCTTCCAAAATATTTCATGAATACTGATTATTACTTTATCTCTCTCCAACCTATTTCCCTGCTCCTGACACATCTATATCGATACTGATAACAAAGCTGAAGGATTTTGTTTTTCTTTTTTTCGGATTTTAAAAATTCCTTTCGAAGTCTATAAGACTATTTAACACCATACTAGGAACGTAAAGAGCCGAGAAAAAAGAAAAAAGTCAGAAAGGACACAGAAGCTAGTTAAACTACAAAACCTCAAGCAGGATCCAGTTTCTAAAGAAAACTTCAATTATTCATCTTTACACTGTACCATAATAGAGGAGAGGAACTATTCAGCACACAGCTCGATTGTCTAGCAATGTAACACTTATACACCATCGTAGCCTTTGATCCCAATTCAGAGTTGCTTCACGAGCCACCTGGCGCTGGCATATCAGACATACACCTATTATACTCCTTACTGTTCTACTCACTGTTCTTAGTGCGAAATCCGTACTAATATTATAAATTCGAAAGTAACTCTGTCTGTCTGTATGTTACCTTTTCACGCCTAAACCACTGAACGGATTTCGATAAAATTTGGCATAGTGATAGATTGCATCCCGGGGAAAGAGATAGTTTTTATCCCGATATTCCCACGGGATCAACACTTATGCGAGTGAAACCACGGAGCGCTGCTACTACTTACATATTGACATAACGTGAACCTATTGAATCATAGCTTTGAGTTACCTAAACAAAATCCATACTATTTATAAATGCGAAAATGTGTCTGTCTGTTACCTCTTCACGCTTAAACCGCTGAACCGATTTAGATGAAATTTGGTACAGAGATAGTTTGAGTCGCGGAAAAGGCCATAGGGTAGTTTTTATCCTGATATTCCCACGGGATCAACACTTATGCGGGTGAAACCGCGGAACGCTGCTAGTTTCTTATAATTCTTCAGTGCCAGTGAAAGTAGAGAGAAAGAAAGAAATGGAGTACTGGTGGCCTAGTGGTAACAGCCGCGACTTACGAGTTGTAGTTAGTGGATTCGAACCCAGGCAGGCAATTTACTTTGTGTAAATTATTTCATCACCACTGCTCTCAAAACGGTGAAGGAAAACATCGTGGTGTGTCTTAGAACCGAAAATTCGAAGACGTGTGACAGCCGACAACCCGTGATGGGCCCGTGTGGTGGATTACGGCCCACTCCCTCTCACAGAGAAGAGGCCTGTTTCCCAGCAATGGGAACATCATAGACTGATTATGCAGTAACAATAAAATAAAAGCTCTCTCATTATGAGGATAATTTAAAAAAGGAAAGTCATCCATAGCTCGAACATTAATGAAATGTCATAATAACGTGATTTTTAAGAGGCAGCATCGCATCATCGGTACTGGAGAAGTACTGACTTGGACTGGTTCTTATTGCCAAAGGATTAAGAGCATTGTCTAGTTCTATAAACACTAACTCTCAAGCTCAAGTTCTCGATGCCGAGAAGATAACGGAGACTGCTATTTTGCTAATGATATTCGAACTAGCCATTAGTACCCACAAATATTATAACGTTTTAAAGACGCATGGCACCACAGGAAACGAACTTCAGAGTCAAACACAGGAAGCCACGACCATTACACGAATACATGCAACAGTTAAAACAAAATCGTTTAAAATTATGCGCAAACGCAGAAGTAATTACTTCGTGTAGCTTCTGATCTTATTCTATTTTAATAACCATTTAATGTAAGCGAAGTCGGGTGCGTAAGTTTTAATTACATGTTAAGTTTGATGGTTAAACGGCTGTCAGTAGCATAATGTGTTTGCAGCAATTAATGGAGTACTTCTAGAATTCCCATACTACCTATATGTTATTTATGCATGTACAGACGCCAGCACATCAAGCTACCCGAAACTGTAAAATTTTCCCAATCAACTTTGAACCTTATACTTTAGCGATAAAGTTGAAAATCTATTAAAGGAATTCGACAGATTGTAGTAGCTTGATATGCTGGCGTCTGTCCACAGGTAGGCATACATAATGAGCCTATGAATAATGGCATTCAATTAACAGCTGTCTTCAATACAAGGGTATAATCATTAAGGTTTAGATATGTAGTCTACATGGTCGGGGTATATATTAATTTTGACGGCACGGTTGGCGCAGTGGTTAAGCGATTGACTGCTGCGCTGCGTGTCGCGGGTTCGATTCCTGCACGGAACAAATATTTGTATGACCTACAAGTAGTTGTTCCGGGTCTGGCTGTTTGTGTATATGTGTTTAAATATTCAGTTAATATATTCAGTAGGTCTGAGAATAGGACGTAAACTATTTTTCATACCCCTAAGTAACAAGGGTGGTCGAACCCAAAAAAAAGAATTTTTTGGTAGGACTAGGGTAGAAGTAGGGTACTGGTAGAGTACTGGTAGGGTAGGAGTAGGGTAGGGGTAGTGTAGGATTAGTGTAGGGTAGGAGTAGGATAGGGGTAGGGTAAGGTAAGGAGTATGACATCATGCGAACGAAATCGCGCCGGGCAGCTAGTTATATTATATAAATAGATGAAATAAGCTTTCATCAGTAGGTCCATTCACCATGTTGACATATTGAAGTCAGCAACGTATCCAACGTTTTTCTTCACTCTTTCACTGCTCTATGGCTACTGTAACTATAACTACTAGAACATTCCATTGAAGCGACTATAACATGTCCCTCCCTATCCTTAAGAACACCATCATTTCAAAGTATGATATTATCAGTGTTCCTGTAAATGGTACTTCCCACTCTCGCAAGAAAAGGCAATTATGTAAGCCTTTTCTGCCACCCACTGTATAATACAAGCTAACCTCTTGACCACCGACAACACGGCTATAATCGACCAAACTAAAATAACAATATACTTCTATCGAACATTGGTCTCAAATATCTTTGCGTTCGACGACAATTTACGCGATACGACTAACCATTACATGCGATAATACACCGCACTTACAATTAAAAACGACGCTAATAAATTTTGATTGAATTTCTAAATAAATTAAACGAACGGCTTATTTGACTTAACGTTACCGCTCGTGACATGACAAGTCAATGTAAATATTGATACATTAATATAAACAGCCTACCAAACAGGATGCTGGCTAATTGAAAAGTAATTTTCATTAAACGCTGGGTAATTGTCTATTTAAATAACCAATCATAATCGATCATAAAATTTTCATAAAACTCGGTTTAACATAACGGGTGGTCATTGGAAATTGGCACGTCAAGGCTAGCGAAAAATATTGCTTTAGATTTTGTAAATTTATATTTTAGCAGGAATTCAGTTTTGTCATTTATAAATTAACTGCCAACAGACATAAATTTACGCTGTTTAGTCATTTTGCTGAGATAATTTTGTTACGATTTATGTGCATGATAAATGTTGGACTAATCCTAGATAAGTTTTCCTAAAAAGATGATCTGGATAAGAAAAGGCAAGGTTATTACTATCAGGGTAATATATCAGCTGTAACAAGGCCAGTTTCATACAGATGCATTAGGCAGATGACACACTATGCAAGTTTATTGTGAAGCCGATTCAACGGACCGTAACTTCGCGTGGTCATGTCGGATTAACCTGAGTTGTTGGCGTCGAATCAGCAACGTGATTGTGCAGTCTGGCTGCCTGCCTACCTTGCATTTGAAGAACGTTACAATGATATAAAGAACTTCATGATCCTACTAATATTATAAGTGTGAAAGTTTGTGAAGATGTTTGGATGTTTGTTACTCAATCACGCGTTAACCGTTGAACAGATTTGGATGAAAATTTATTTCCTGGATTAACACATAGGTTTTTATCCCGATATTCCCATTGGATCGAAATTTAAGCGAGTGAAACCGCGGGTGCTAGTGTAATATATTTTAGTGACAGGCTTCAGTGTCGAAATATACCTACCTACTTAAAGATACACGATACAGTTATATTTTTCCAATTCAACCAGGAAACATTTCAATACCGTTAAAACTATATTTAGCCTATAACTAAGATATCTACTACCTTACCTACTTTCAAAAGAAAATTATATTAAAAATATCTACCTACCTATCTAGAATCTATTGGGCCGCAATCGGTACCCAACAATATCAGCACTTGCGGAGATGAAGCGTTAATAGAAAACAAATTATAGTAAACTCAAACCCAAGTATTTTATTAGTAGGCTCCAACATAACCACAGCTTCGATAACCACTAAGATTCAACCAACTTTCAACCAGACTAACTTACAGTTCGACCATTCAATGCAAAACATACGAAATATTATTATTTTCTTTATGAAATAAAGTAGTTATTGACACCTTATTTGATAAGAATATAATATGTATTTTGAAATATACCAAGATTTAAATATATTTAACGTCCATTAGGCTTTTGAATCAGATCCTAAATTGGCAAGGTATAAACTACTGGATAATATTGTGAATAGGACTTTGTATTTCAATTCTGGTTTTATAATTTGTTTATGATACCTACAGAAGGTGCTATCGACGATAAACCGTAGAATTTATTCACAAATTGGCTTAAAATATTCTTATTAATACGCTTTTCACTTTTAACTATGTTACAATGTACAGTATTTTTATCTCACGAAGCGACACGCACTTTACTTGTGTTTACCAAGTGTAAAATCACACTGGAAATATGTGTATAAGCACACAAGCTCTCGCCACCGTCCGAGACAATGACGAAGTTGGAAGTGTCTGTGTGTGTGTATGTGCTGACGCTACTCGTCTTCACACACACATTGACAGCGTGTTTGTACGCTTAGTTACCACAAGTAAAGCGCGTGTCGCTTCTTGAGATAAAAATACTGTAACAAAATGTTAGCCAGCCTAGAACTAACCAACAGCTTTATACTGTTTCTACACGTCAATCTGAATGACAAACTGATGGACAAACAATGCAACAAACAAAACGACAAAGGACTCTACGTGCAGGTGAAGATCTGCAGGACCTTTCGACGCATAAATTAATATTAATATTAGTTATATTAATTATATATATAATAATATTGTATACAGTATACAGTACAGTATACAGTGTATTGTATACAGTATTGTGTACAGTTATATTAATATTGTATTGTATGTGTTTTATATGGGCCTTGACGCCTGAAATAAATGGATAAATAAATAAATATAAATAAATAAATAAATTGTCGACTGCTTTGTTGATCTAGTGGCGTAAGCTACTGAGCTTGAGGTTCTGGGTTGGATTCCCAGGATGGGCAAAGCACAGAACAGTTATTTATGTGTTCTGTGTGCCAAAGTATTATTGGGTTTTTCTATGACTACAGTTACACCTGTGCCATTCCTCTCGTTCATCTTGTATCAAAACAAACATAAATTGGTGTGCAAGATTTTTGGTAATCATTAAAGAGTCATCAATTCTGTGCCTTATTTCTAGTAGAATTCACATTCAAACAGGTTTCCTTGGATAGGAATAGCCCTTATTCCTATCCAAGGAAACCTGTATTCTGATCCACTATCTACCTACAAAAGTACGTTTTCTTATCAACAACGTTGTGAATCAAAGGCCCACTTTCCTTCGATACATCGCGAAAGCAACGGATCCAACTATTTGCGGTCGCGTACAATTGATATTACGCGGGTATGCGCCACTACTCGGTAACCAGCTCGATTTCAACTCGATTGCTTTTATATCGATGAATCGTAATTGTAGTATGTAGTTTGTATGGTTATGCGGTAATTGGAGGGAAAAATTATCTGGTAACATTAAATCGGAATTTGGACAAGTAATTTGGGTAGATGCAATTATAGGAAAGTGAAATTTTAAAACGCCTCGCTCCATACTATGATGTTCGTGAAAAGATGGTTTTCAGGGCCTTAAATAACTTTAGTCTTTGGTTATCATCGTAAAAAGAACTAAAAATCAATTTATAACTATACATTAAATAATGATTACACTCTAATACTATGACACTATAATGATTGGTGCCCGGTTGATGGCAAAAGGCTCGCCCCCTATTACATGGGACTTAAACAAAACTGGGAAAATGTACGTGTACTTTAGGTACACCTCTGCCTAACCCGTCGAGTATAACAGGCGTGAATAAATCTCAAAAAAACTTTTTTATCATATCTATTCAAAAAGAGCTAGTGTATTCTTTGTAAACAAGGACTAAAATAGCTCTTTAATCCCTAGGGACTAAAAGTGATTTGAATTTGGAATGGGGATATTGTTAGTAAAAGTTCCAATCACCAAAGAGACCAATCACGAAAATTGTATGAACAAGTAACAGGCTGTATGATAAAGAAAAACGTGCGCAAGCCAAATAAAAAAAATTTGTGTTAAAATAAAAAGCGCGCGAAAAGCATTCTGCCTTCGTTCGTAATTGTTTATTCAATATTTAAAAAAATAAAATTTAAAGTAAGTTTCGAGTTTTTATAGTACTGTATCTATCACCCTTGATCTGAGACAGACCGTGTATTAAGATCACATCAAAACGCATAATTTGCGCGCATTTAGCCGCTGGATACCCTCTATTACTTCAAAAGGTTCTTACAGGCTTTCTTTTGTTTATAATAACCGTACCATATCTTTTACTTAAATGAAAATGATTGAAGATCTATTTTTGCTTTAAGCCTAATGTAAAAGTTGCTATATAAACTATGAAAAATTCCTCCGCATCGCTGTCGACTGGTGATGCGCCCAGAGAGGTGTTTCCAAACTGACTACTTACATTTGGATGGTCATATATTAGCATGGCCTTGGTTGCCCCACTAAGACCACCACTATTGGCCTAAAACAACATTAAGTGATATTAATTCAGTTTGTCTCTAAAAGCAATCGACTATCTACTTTTCTTTTTTAAACTATGTTTTCCATTATATACGGGTCTTGGAAGACCCAACGCAACGCAATTACTAAACGTTGAAACAATACTAAGGTATCATTAAACTTCTATATTATTATTCAACACTTACTACTTATTTAATAATAACACAGCCACACGTGTGCTTATTATCATAATAACAAACATTTACACACAAACAAAAAATATAACCTAAAACAATTTATAAACACAAAATCGTAAACTTCTACCAAACGGCGCCCGCGCCGATGTTACTACCAATTTCTTAACATTAAATATTATAATAGAACATTTTAGATTCTAGATAAAGCGATTGAGAGCGTCAAATGCGACTAGTAACATTAAAGTATGTTAATATGCAAATGTTGATAGATAAAAGAAGGTTATAACATAGTTAAGTTAACGATCAAGGTACCTGCGCACACGCATCATGTATTTATTATAGAACTAGTTCTAGCAGCCCGGTAGCCACAGTTTGCCGCTTCACTACCAATAATTGCTAATTTCCTTTAATATAATCTCGTCTTATTGTATCGTGGTTAACGAATCCACGTGATTTATTTGTACACCTGCTTAGAAATTGGATTTTCTTGTTTGAAAATAGTAGTTATCTGATTTCGATTTGCTTTACATATAACTAGCTTCTGCCCGCGACTTTGTACATACGTGTAAAATTTGTTGCTTTAACATAAAATATATCTTATGACACTCAGCAGTAGGTACTAAAGCTTAACATTAGTGTCAGAAATTTCAGAATCGGATCAGTAGTTCCGAGGGTTACCCCCTACATACAATCTCACATATTTTACCTCCGTACAATATTAGTAAACGTATAGATTGTAACCCTTAGATCTTCTTTCTTTATTATTTAATATCCTTTAACATTCCGAATTATAGATAGTGAAAGTTCTATACAAATTGGAGAAGGCATTAGCATCTTCTATATCCAATCTCCTTCTTTATTACAATTAGTGGCTAACGCGTTACGTAATAACGTCCTGAAATATCATATATGCTGGTGTTAAATTATTATAGTTTTTATGTTACAATCTTTATCATCACGTCTTGTGACATTATGTCACATGCACGTGTAAAAAAAATATTATATATATTTTTTTGAACTTAATTTCCAACCTTACACTAATTTGTATTTTATATTTTTATCATCGTTTCTTATAATTTACACGTTAAAACTACCTGTACACGTTAAAAGTTCTGACTTTTAACGTGTACAGGTTAGTTTATAAATTATAAGAAACGATGATAAAAATATAAAATTAAAGTTAGGATGATAATAACGAATTATGTATATAGACTCTGGTCTATATACATAATTCGTTATTATCATCCTAACTAGACTCTACGAAATTGTTTACTGCATATAATAGCTATTGATATTGAATTTATTTTTTAATCATACTAACTTAGAATGTCAACCAATCTTTATTTAACATTTACTATTTCTCAACTATAGAACAGAAAACGAAACTCTTAAAAACGATTGAATCTTAAATACTTATCACATTATCGATAAAATGTTGCACATCACTAAAACAGAGCGTAAGAAAATTGCGTTTTGAAATCGCAAAACCGCGAATGGATACGACAAGATGCATACATAATAGATTTTATTGACTAGCTCAGATTAGTAGAGATATCTTGTTTCCAATGAGTACACTTACGCCGCTCCAATTATGCTATCGCATCAGTAAAAATCGATATTCTAGATAGTAGCTCGATTAAATGAAGCGGTTTCAACAGCTCTATAGAGATGCTTGTCGACTTTTAGTGCTGCGCGGTTTCACTTTAGTTTAGTGTCGTTCGCACTTCATGTGTTTATACGAAGATTGTAGTATATCGAATCTGATTTAAATAAATAGAGTTGTAGATACGTAGATTATGAGTCTTAGGTTTGGCTTTAGAAAGCTTATGTATCGAGGTATTCCTTCTAAAAAAATCTCATAGAAAAACTTGAATACCGATTTATCCTGTACATAATCTTCATAAGAAGAAGTATGTACATTTATTAACCTGCAAGGTAATAAAGTAATTGACATAATTACTCTTTTTATTATCTACAGTAACTTCATTAGTATCACGTATCAACTCTAAAAAAAACAAATAGAAAAAGCTACACGTATTATGCATTAAAACAAGTTTACATTCACACTACTTTTATGTGCATAGATCACACTACAAATAAGGCGGAAGCTTCATTATGTGGCCATTACAATAAATACCAATCTCCGTCAAATGTTTTCATCACAGTTTTCTTGAGAAAAATTATTAAGAACGGATGCGCCCACAATTATAGACAGGAAGTCGAACAGTTTTCCAACAAATATGTGATGCCAATTTACTTGAAACCGCTCGTAACAGCTTCTCGTGGTACCACTTGCATAATTGGTTATTGAACACAACCAACTTATGTCGTTCAAAAAACTTGAACAGAATTTAACTTAAATAAAAGAGCCTTTTAGAGCAGACATTCTAATTGAAACTAATGCGACATTAGAAAAATCTAGTTGCACCACGTGAAGCAAACAATCGAAAATGATGATTACGTGATCGGAACTATTCGAGTATGAATCGGGCCACTCACGAAGTACAGCGAACCACGGAAACCGATGCCTTAAATCACGAACCACTCACGCGTAAAGTGAGTGGAAAAAAAACCTTTATCAATTTTCGTTTTTATCGATTTGCTTTAATACAATTTATCGAAATCACAGGGGACTTTTACCTCCATTTGTGCGAAAGCCGAAATAAACGTTGATCGTTTTCAGATACGACGCTTTGCGGGCCTTTTAAAATGATTGGCGGCGCTTACGCTCCCCGCGTTCGTTAATTTTCAACTATCTTTTTAAAACAATTAGGTAATTAAGGGCTTTTAACTTTTATGTGTTTAAGGTTTTTCACACTGGTGCGAGGAGAGATCATAAAGTTTATTAAGTGCTTATTATCTGCGAGAATTATGAGTCACCTGGATGTAACGGGATTCTGAGATGATGGGTGTAAAAACTATAGTTATTATGTTTTATTGTTGGGCTGGGGTTTTTTTTAACAATGGAAATAAGGATAAACTTCAATAGAATCAAATGGCAAATCAAATATTTGAATAAAACCAGCTCTGCGTAATCTAACCATGCCCGAGATGTTCTTTGCCTTCGATTATAAAAAGTACATAGTTTAATCAAGTACGGACTTAGTGTCTACATAAAACTAAATCGAAAAGACGAAAAGGAAACGAGCGAACGATAAAATTAAAGTAGCTGTCCATCTAGTTAAATTAGTAATGGTTGGATGTAATGAAATTCTTCAGGATTTAATCTATCTCGAAAGAGAAAGGAATTGAACATTCTTATGAATTATTTTGCATCACCTTTGATTTTTTCATACTCTTTTACAGGAAGTGCATAAAAAGTTCAACAAAGCTCAGCAATTTGATTAAAATTAGAAGATAATAGAGTAGAATTCTGATTATGCGACTGAAATAGTTGACGAATACAGGTCAAGGTCTACACACAAAATACCCCATATTTTGTGTGCAGACCTCAAGGTCTAAGCAAAAAGATCAACCTCTAAAAGAGGTCAACCTCAATCTATCTAAAGTAATTAAGCCTAGTTCGTCATCTTAATTAAAACTGCAACTTATACTTTGTCATGGTGTCTAATATTCCAATTTTAGAATCGGACAACGTGCAAAAAACCGCTCACTTTGACATATCGCACGCTAATAAGCCGCGCTAAACAGCTTACACGCGTCGCGACGACGAAGCGTCTAATATTTTTAGAGAAGCAACAGTTTATAGCCGGTATAAGTTTAGCGCGTGCTCGCTCAGTGTGTTAGAGCACTTATAACGGCTCGCCGAGTGCGGGCAGGCACGCGCGCCTCCGAGAGCATCAATTACCGGGTCGTGAGCGCTCCTGCACTACAACCAATATAAATAAAAGCCGGCCAGCACACGCCACCGACCACAATTTCACAGTGGCGCAATTGTAAAATGCTAGATCGAAAAGGTCTCGGGTTCAAACTCCTTATCTTTATGTCAGATGTATTCCACATAGAAGTTTAATGTTCGCGGCTGACAGATACGCTTTCAGCGCCGCACGTGCCGTTTGAACTTTAGACAAGGTCTACCAATCTAGTTTCGATTTAGATGTGTTTCGTAGAAATAACTGTTGTGATCACGTAGAAATATTGATGATCCTTGATTTATAAGTGGCTTACTCACTATATGAATGTCGGTCGTGACTGCGGGCGAGGCGAAGTGGCACGCGCCCCGTGTCACGGCGGCCGGTTGCGCTTGCATTTACAAAAACCTCCAGCGAAGCGCGCTGCCGCCTCATTCTTCTATTTTTCGCGGCGCCTCCGTCCCATTTTCCCTTTCCTAACAATGGCCTCGGTCACGCACAGCGTTGATAAAAGCCGGATTGATTCGCTTTCGCTTCCCGCCGACGATGTCGCAGCCGGTGACGACATGCACGGCCCTTGCGGTAAACCCAGACGCTGTGAAATCAGCCTAATTCTTTGTTTTGGAACGGACTGCTAATTTAACTAACCTTAAAATACAAAGTCTCGTGTAAATCTTAATCTCCTAAATAGGACTTATCTAATATAGATCTCCAGAATATACCATGTCCGGACAAACATTTGCCATTTTGATGTGGACAGATATATACAACAGTTTGTGCTAAAGCGAGTGCCATTAATTAAGACTGTTGACGGACCCAACTTCGCTTGTTATGACCTAACCCACTTATGTCAAGGTATAATTACTCTTTGTTAATGTAGGTTTCAAATGCCAGCGTAAAACAGAAAGTTAAAATAAACACCTTAAAATCATATCTCAGTGAAATCACATTTATTACGATATTTAATAGGTTCAAATAAACCCTTTTTTTATTTCATAATCAAAAGGAAACATTAAAGAGTTTTGCCAAATTGTCGATCGTATCGCGAAAAAGAAACTTTAATTTTATTATTGCAATTTGTCGCTTAAACGTCAATATTGTCGTTAGTCCTTATCGAGGTGATTAAGAAACTTCAAATCGTCTTAAATGTCGGCTTTTGGCAATAATTAAGGTCGATAAAAGGAAAGAGGCTATATTTTAACGTCGTGTGAAATGGCGCTAAAGCATCTTCGTGTGCAGTCCGTCTTCATAATTATAATGGTAGCGAGTGTAAGTGGTATAAAGTACGAAGTATTTTTTTAAAGACGGTTTTTCCCGTTTTGTGCCTTCCCTGACTACCTGAGTATTTCAATAAAAAAATCTTACAGTTTTTTCGACTCGTATATTTATAATAGATTCACCTACAGGTTACCTACATTGAACAATAATCCGGGTTAGTAACACTAACAAAGCTTTTATCTATTTTTGTACCTAACTAACATATGGATCATTGTTGTCTAGGCAAATAAAAAAAACAGGTGGTCAAAAGTTTAGTAAACATAAGACTATATAAACAAACAATCAAAATAAAATTTTCTTTTAACGGAACTAATTTTCTTATTAAACCTTTTTATATGCTTATGGCAACACAGCAGTGTAAACAGAGAAATACCAAGTATTCTCGTTACTCAACATTATCATGTTGAGTAGGTACCTACCGATATTAAATTCAAAATACATAACATATTTATTCGCCATCGATCCTAAACATCGGTATTCCGCATTCCATGATGTAACTGAAACGGTGACCATTTGTCAAGACAACTGCGGACTTCAATTGCGACTTAAACTTCACCTTTAAAGGACAATACACAAAAGCTTAATCAATAATAGAACCTACCTATCTAACCTTCGATGTTATTAGTTGCTTTTAGAGTGCCCATGCGTTTGAGGTTGGCGGGACATGTGCGGACTAATATATTCGGCACGTGTTTTTTTGAGTCGCCAAAGCAAGTTATTTGAAGATGCCAGATAAGCAAGTATAAAAAAGTAGTGTTCACATAACACAGCATTTATTATTTTTATTTTTTTATTGCTGAATAGGCCCGCTCTTGACCTCGATCACGCCTGATGGAAAACGATGGATGAGGTCTATGATGGAGTGGGCACGCCCAGAAGATGCCTAAGGCACTGAAACTCCCACGCATAGACGAAACACAGCAGGCTGCTTGACGCCGGACTCCGGTAGGAAGGTGGTTGCAAACTAGGCGGGTGTTAACCCACCATAAGGGAAGAATTGAAGGCATATAGACGATCTTAGTCGTTTTATGATATTTGCATTTCTTAGTGACCTGGATAAAAACCAAGTTAATGATAAGCAGGGGTGGCCCACAGGTAATTGCTGTGACTTACGAGTTGTAGGGCGTAGGTTCAAACCCAGCCAGGCGCTTTATTTTGTGTAAACGATTTTATCACCGCTGCTATTAAAACGGTGAAGTAAAACATCGTGAGGAGATCGAGTCCTAGAACCAAACATTCGCAGATATGTGACATCGCATCGCACTGATTGCGTAGTGGATTAAGGCCCAGTCCCTCTCACCAAGAGGAGGCCTGTGTCCCGGCAGTGGGAACATTATACTTGGTAAAATAGGATCGAAATCGTCATAAGTTTACTAAAACAATAGTTTACCAGACCAGTAATCATTAGATTATTAAGTGATATCTAGTTCTCTAAATACGCTTCCAGCTATAAGGTTTTTAAGAACTTATTCGAGAAAAAGCTTCTGAACTTTCGGTTTTCAAGAACGAAAAAATAAACAAACTACTGCTATATTTATCCAGTCCAGAATAAAATCGTTTTATTGACATCCCCGTACTCGATTATCGAATTTAATGGTCACCACTCACCGCGTCGCAACCGGCGAACAATCGATCAGCGCGAGTGCGTTGCGTTATCTCGCTCGCCATTCGGAACAAACAAATTCAATTAGGATTAAGAAATTAAACCACGACTCAAAGGAACCGCGCCGATCGCTTCCGATGATACCCGAAACAGTTCGTTGACATCCCATATCAGAATCCAAAAATACAAACTACTTGTCTTTAATCGATCGAATCAATTATCCAACTGGTCTTTGTCCAAAACCGTCTTTGAAAGTTGTCTTACATTTATTTTTATCATAATATTTTCTATATGTGTCTGTGTGAATGAAAAAACCCGTCTTGATATCTCCGGACCGATCTCTCTACAGTTTACGATACCTGTACATTCATCCTCAACTCTAACTACCCTCTGCAAGTCATCAGAGAGCTAAAAAACTTATTTTCAGAATGTAACGGGCAGAATTTAGACACGCGTAATATACTGTTTTTTATTATGTGAAAACGCGCGGTCAATTGACGCTGACTGCTTCTGTGCTGCGTTTATTTCGCCACGATGTTTTCAAACCATTAAAAACGCTCACGCAAATAAACACTTTTTTGCAATTGCAGTAAGAGTCATAGTTGGTTGAGTAAGTTTGTTTCTCTTGATGCTACTGTTGGATCGTAATGTCTCAAAAACTCGGGTACGTGAGAAAGGTTGCTCTACTTGCAGCACCTTTGACACAATATTCGATGTGTTGAACTCTTGTTGTAATTAAAGCTGCAATTCACGTAACGTGGTACATCGTAAGCAGCCTCGTCTGCGATGTGACCATAGCACATTCACACCATTAAAAACTGTATAATTTTATTCGCTGACGTACGACGATGCTGAACGTTTATTGCCATGACTCATCTTTATTCCGCTCTAGAATAAGTGTGGTTATAAAGTTGTAAGCGTTAGTTAGCTGTTCCTCATCCATGTAACAAATTTATTTGAGCTCGTTAAAATGCAAGTTTAATAAAAAAGTCTAACCAGTTTATAACATGCCATTTTCGTTTTGTATTTTCTAATTTTGACAGTGTAGCCAAATGTTTTGCATTAAGTACATACCTACTAGGTGAAATGAAAGCAATTAAAAGAGAATATATTATCTCAAACGAAACTGTTTAGTGATCCTATAAATATTAATTTCATATTTATAGCTCGCGCCCCGCTTACACGAAGGTGTTATTTACGAGACGTCATCTATAAGGGGTAGTCGCACTAGAAACTACTTTTCCTTCGATCGAGTTTTCTCGCGGGGACCGGTCACATCACTTAGAGGAAACTGTCGTTTTCAATCGCAGAACCGGAGCGATGATTCCCCTTATCAAATTACGGGTCTTGTCGGATAGTGAAAATTTTCCCACATTTTCTCGGTGTACATCGACGCACAGATGATATAAATCAGGGTGAAATTGTTGGTTGCGCCCGCGCCGCCGCCGCTCGAGGCTGCTAATGGGTGGTTATTTGTAAGTTTTCACTGGACGCCCGTTACGCGCCATCGAGCTCTTGCCTCCAACTCGACCGCTGTGACGCACGCCATCATTTTTACCCATAATCATAACACTTTCGTTTCATACTCAAAAAAATTGTAAATCACGTCGAAAGAGAGATCTCCGGTTTTGAACAAGAAAATTATTGCGAGAAAAAGTAAAAGTCTGGTCCCACAGTTACGTAGAAGTTGATAAATTAAAAAAAATTAAATTATTGTAATAAAAAGTTCCCTAGAAAACAAAATGCCATAATAGAGTGACACAAATGTCTTAATATAACATTTTTAATTGCAGGTTGCACAATATAATGTGCGACTATTCTCACTGGCTGGCGATGGGGCGTCGTGAACAGCTGTATCAATTAATTAATATTAGATAATGATCGGTATGTGGTATTCGGTAACAGTTCCCTGCTGCGTCCTGTCGTGAGCTTGTCTCCTTAACTATTGACTATCGAAAATCGATTAAAAGATCGCAATCATTCATAATCGTTCCATTGTCCTTAATCTGTACAAAAAGTTAGCAGGTTGAGCAAGTCGCATTGTTAAGCTCATTCAATTATGAGATATGGGCAGTTACATTGAAGTTTTATTTTGAAACTGGTGGAAAAACTGAAACATTTATTTTAAAATTTTGAATAAATACTTTATCCACCTACTCACTGGACTCCCAATCTTATACAAATAAATGAAATTGAAGTGTCTGTTTGTAATGTTAATATAACAGCTTTTTACTAAATGCATTTATGAAAGTATATTATTTATACGGTGGGTATTATAACAAAAAAAAAACATTTTTTTATAAATTGTTGTCTGTTGGTTCTGGCTAATCTCCGGACCGATTTTTGATGAAAATTGGGATGATCATCATCCCAATTTTCATCAAAAATCGGTCCGGAGACTTTGAACCCTGGGGAAGGACATAGACTTATACTTTTCATTGAAATACTGCGCGGGCGAGGTCACGGGCAGGAGCTAGTGGTTTATATTTACGTTAGTAATCTATAGTTTCTAGTGCTTAGAAATTAGAAATCCTTTACGAGTACTATTAGAAAAATATAAAATCAGAGTATATTTTTGCTAGGTATATAAACAATTTTTCTTTCTCTTTTATTTTTTTGCTCTGCATTTGCCTCTACTCTAAAATTATGGAAATTATGATATGTTAGTAGGATGGCAGTTAATTACATTGATTTTAGCCGTTACTGAAATTATTAAAATACATCGTTCTTTCAAAATATATACCCCGTTCAATAGGCTATATTAGATTTCCCGATGTAATGACAGCGCTATGGAACGGTACTGGTGAGGCCATTACGCGCAGACACGACCGCCGCCGGCCACGGGCGCCGATCAACTGAGGAAGTGACGCCGCGCCTAGCTGCGCACGCGCAAATTGCGCGCAGGGGTGCAGCTTCCGACAAACGGTGTTTTTTTAATTAGTCCATTTAAAGGCTATGAAAAGATTCTTTTGGTTCGAAATGTATTATGTAATGGACAACTATGTAGTTGATAGACAGATTTAGAGCACTCGTATGCTAAAAAAGGAAAGAAAAAACTGAGAAATTATAGATTACGTATTACATTTTGCGTCTTAAAAATACCAATGCGTAGTGTGATATGCAACGGAGTTTCTTAAGAGCAAAATACATATCAGTATGTGTATGCAAAAAGCTGAGCTACGCGTAAATGAGCATATCCTATGCCCTAGAGTAAATAAATATCCATATATGTATCTAATTATAATACCTACAAAAGTAACGTTTGTCCATTAGTTACAACCTTAGTCCAAAACTTGGTCTACGCAGAGAGCCGTAAGGCCCAAACTCAGATTTAATATTTGAACAAAGCCACACCGCAACACGCCTCGGGCCATCGAATGTCATTCCAAGATTTAACATTAGTTTCGCGACTCGATAACCCTGAAATATTCGTAAACTTTGACCACGGATATTAATACCAAACACGGTTTGAAGAAGTTATAAACATTAGACCATATCAGTTTCGCTATATTTTCTAGCGAAACGTGCTTAAAATAAAAATAAAATGTAAACTAACTAACTTTTATGGTCAATTCCGCGCTTTAAATGCGCAAAACTTTACGCCAATTTGCAAGATCGGACTCCCAGCTGTTAGCAATTTAATTTATAGAATAAACTGTGAACGATTTTTTACAACTGAAGTAATATGTTAGATAAGAAGTGCAATTAGAGAATTACGGTAGCACCTAAAAAAACCATAAGGTTTTTAACGTATTGCGTTGTTTTTTCCTTAAGGAAAAGTGGAACACTACAATACCCACATTTCCTTAACGACGACATTCAGTCCTGGTCATCTATTAAACAAAATCCCTGAAATACCTGAAAATATTTAGACTACTGTGTTCACACTGATTAGACGAAATAGACAGTTTTATAATACCTACATCATACACACATACATGAAAGGTATAATATCACCTCAAAGTGCTAAATTCCCGTACAGACATCCGCTAAAATATTGAATGACAACAAAATATCTAAAACATTCCGTCTTATCTCAACATGTTTATAGCTTACCCATTTACAAATATTTGAATACATATTTTGCAACACTATGGCAGTGTTCACCATGACTGTGCCATTCTATAAACTAAGACATTCCGAATACCGATACCAAATTGCTTCCAAATAGTTTCTGATCGAGATCTACGATATTATCAGGGTTTAAAGACAATCTCTACTTTAAATCGGGTATTCAATTATGTCAGCAAACACTTGTTTAGATATATTTTGTGCTGGCGGTGCCTTTTTAGTCGAAGCCGATCTGGAAACCATTCTTGGAACTATAGGAATATATTTTCAGAATTCTGAGTAAATAGCAATAACAGAGTCCATTTCAGTATTCAAACGCAAAATAGTTCTTCCAAAAGGATGTATTATTTTATGTATTTTCAAAGGACATAATTGAATATTTAATAACTTCTGTCAAAGTTAACATCTGGCCAACCAATTTGAATATAATTTAATACGCTATCAGGTTTACAAACTACCTTACAAAATACAAAGTAACATTAAGCACCAGGCATTTTGATAGCTTAACTTTAAAGGCCCCGTCACAAAATAATGGGCAATGATGGACAAATTCCCATTGATGAATTCCTGACTTATCTGATGGGCTTCTTATTGAATAGGACGATGGACATTGAGATGTACACAGTCTTAGCTAGTTGACAGGAGCAATAAAATTATGGCAAGAAGTCGTAACTTGGTATAGATCTGCCATATGTATGCTTGTAAAACTCTCTCATATCCCTAGGTAAAAGTCCGCAGTAGAATATAGACGCTTTGATAAACCGTAGGAATGAAGAAGCGAAAGTTAATACTATAAACATTATAACCAAAGACCAGGATAAGGGTATTAATGATCCCAGTACTTATATTGTTGCTAGAGCAAATATGCTGTTACACATTCTCCTGAAATCATGCATTACCTTCACCATTTAAGACACCCATTGCTCCAAAGACGATAGTTCATTCTGTGCCAATTCCAAAGGATAAAATTCGTCAACACTTACACATGAAATAATTTTCGTCTCTCAATGATCGTCGATCAAACAGTCACATTTATCAAGATCAGCGCGTGCGCATCAATCGCAATGACTGTTAAATGGAGTCATGCAGCTTGAATGGTTGCAGTATTGAATGTGACCGACACTAAATACCGTCACTTCGTTGCATCATACCTATGTACGTGTTTTATTAGGTGGATCGGTTATTTATTGAGTATCGTTTAGCTTTGAGTGTACTTGATAATTTTATTCGGACGTACTTCTTCGCATCTCCAATAATTGTCCCTTTAATAGACCTAGAGTCTTCTTCGACAGATTTGGTCGACTTTTGGGGCCGTCTGCAAAGACTCCTTTCACCTGACTTTATTTTTTTATGTTACCGTCACCTCCATTTTAGACTCCTTGAAAACTAGCACTTAGGTATTCATTGTAGGATGAAATCTAAAAGATCTGTTAATCTCTCGCATCTATGTCATAGAATCAAATAGTTTGCACAAACGTCACTTGAATCACAATACCGGACAACGGTACCTAATTTTATCCTTAAATATTTGCAAAGTTTCGAGACTACATCTAGAATTCACTGATTCACTCTCAGATACGTCAAGAGCGACGTTTTGATGCCCATAGTGAATAGAACTTTGATTATTCAGGCATGATGTTTCTGATTTTAGAACTTTAGAAGCTCCAGCCTCACTCATGTCCTTAAAATAGATGACCTCATAAGATTAGGGTTTCGATGAACTAAAACCACAAAACAGCTTGTGTAGTGGGATATGTCCGGGGGAAGGTTTTGATACTTGGTGGACAATGATGTTGCGTAGTAAGTGATATTGGATAATCTTATATAGTATGTAAATTAAACCTAGGTAGGTTTAATGACAAAAAAAATGACATGGCCATATTCAACTCTTATTAAGGTTAATAAGAGTTGAATATGGCCATGTCATTTTCGTTCTCAATCATTATTGTCCTTTAACTTAAACGTGTTTGATTTCAATGTGACATTACACAAAAATATAATGTAACCCCAGTCGATATTCACCATGTCGCAAATTAGGATTATGTACATACAAATCAGTTTTCGTAACGTATCAAGCGGCTTACATCCGCCGTCTAGCACCGTGGCGCATTAAACAGTGCGCGTGGGCAGATCCGTCCACATTTCTATGATGAATCGGTCGCCGGCGCCGCCATGTTACGAAAATTCGCCACAATTTGCATATAGATACGATCCTACGACAACGCTTGAACCTCCAATACTTCATAGCATTGTTACAAGCATTATTTATCTAACGACCACCACACTGGTCCAATGGCTCCACAATAAACATGGCAATTGACGCCTACTTATCGACGCCAGCGAATTACTACAATGTTGTAAACATAATTTACAATGCAAATAATATTAAAAATATGTCTGCTTACTGCATATTTGTTCAAACACTGAATAAGTTAAAACATCGTCAACATTTCAATGCAAATTTAGACATGGTTCTTTACTCAATGTTTGTCTGCCAATGCGGGGACCGAAGCCTTTTAGGAATCTAAGGAACTCGTCCGTTTTGTATATGCCAACTTGTATTTGCTATGATAATATTATAGCACACGTTGGCATGTGCGAAACTTCACATTACGGACCATATAAATACAACTTATTACTTCCACACATATTAAATATCATTTTGTCTATGGACTTTTCTCAAATACATACATAGATTTAGATTGACATTCCGCATGCCTTGATCTCACTTTTTTACTAGAATAATCTTTCTCGTGGAATATTACTATCTTCGGCACATCAAACTTTCACGAGAAAGTATCGGGAAAGTCGGCAATTTTTCCTTTTTTGTGACTTCTGTTTCAACATCAAGAGACAATGATTAAAAAACTACCGTTAAACCCAATGACCTCACGTTAAAACAAAGACTAGCCCAACAAAGCCCCGGTCAGCTGTTTGCGAAACATTCGGCATTAGAACGTCATATACCAATGCGCGCGCGCATGATTGATGGCCGACACGTGGGCGGGGGACGCACGCTGAAAATGCGCGCCAAATTACACGCTATAGAATAGGGCTGTGCCTTAGTAGTGTTTGATTTATCGATACACTATTGTCGGTGTTTTTGTGACTTTTGGCATGTTTATTGATATGTTATAATAGAATTATTTGTTATGAAGAGGTATTTCTAATTTTCGCAATATTTTGCTTATGCTTTTAGTAACTAGGTACTGAAATATATTTTGGTGTCAGTTTATTATTTTTATGACTGTAGACAACCCTAAAATACAATAGCATTATTTCAAATCTGATGATGGATATGGACACAACAGTCTGTAGTGCTTATTAAGCTATCATTACTTCAATGCTGTTAAATCTAATCAACTGTTCTCGTTCAAGAATCCATTACACTGTCATTTTATTTCGTCACTTAAGATGAACAAAACAGCATTTAAAACCAAGTTTTATTAACAGCTATTTAATCTAAGCAGTCTAGTATATAAAGTAGGTGAGTAATGATAACTGTTAATTAATAGAAAGGAAGACTAAAACTAAATCCTTAGTTTAGTGTACGCTAAGCTGCGCGTGACTGTATCTGATGGAATATTTAACAGTAAACGTATTTACGTGTAATGTACTCGTATACTGTTTCAATTTAATAGCGCATCGCACGCGTTGCGCACGCGCCACTAATGACCCGCGCGATTCTGCTACCACTACCTATTTTACTACTATTCTAATAATTACAAATCAATTGAAGATATTTTGAACTCTATTTTATAGGCAATAGAAATTGGAATGGCGAGTTTGATAGAATAATTATTAGAATCGGCGCTGCGAGTGAAGTTCTGATTGGATGTATTAAAATTAATTTAATAAATGCAGTCATTTTGTGCGAGCTATCTTAAGTTTAGACATGTTTCAAGGATTAAATTACAGAGAAGTATTTAATGTTTCAATAAGATTATTACATGTTTTTCTCAACTAGGTTACCTTCACGATCGCAACCTCCAACAAGTTACTGAATAAAACGTTTTACAAAATTGAAAACTCAATTAAAAAATATAGAAATAACATTACCTATTCAATGGTCCCGCTTATGGCCCCCCCTCAGACAGGCGCGACACCACGGTGCAACACGATTCTTGTAGAAGAAATTGCACGAAGTTTTCATAGAAATTGTTCTAGAACCATAGTGACAAACGACATCGTGACAGGCCCAGACGGAGATGGCGGGATGATATTGGACTCCTTTAATAAAAATTGGTCCTTGGCAGCTCTGGACAGAGAGAGGTGGAAAGAAAGTAGGGAGGCCTTTGCCCAGTAGTGGTCCATTAACGTTAATACATTACCTATTACCGTTAAAGTAGTATTTCAATATTAATGTTATAAGTTCAAAATATGGCAGCATAAAAATATAACCAAATCACATTGTTACCAAAGACTGCAGAATCGCCCGTCTGGTCTCTAATGACCTCACGAGACGATCCATCTTCAATTCATTTTTATTCAATCCGTATTCATTCCATTCAGTTTAAACATTTCGTGCGTAAACGATGCAACCGACGAGTATCCAATACGATTTATTTCATGTCGATTTTGATATTAAACGGATATTTGTACACAATACGTATCTAACGAATTGTATAAAAATCGCTTGATAATATTAATCAGCATGTCATTTGATTTGTTAAGATTTATTACTTCAGTTCTGCTTGTGCTTTTTGTTTGACGTTACAAGTGGCTTCGTTGCATAACATTGTGTGTTGCTATTTAAAAATTATGCACACTTCGTTAGGTTTTAAAGCTAATGTGAAATATTTAATGAGCCAATGATATATGATGTGCGAATTAAAGCTTGCAGAATATGACCTAACCTCAAAATTTCAATATCCAAATAGATTATGTCCGTGTAATAATCATTCTTTCAATAAATACCGCTCTAAATATCTAGACAGCTGATATTAATGTACACTCACACAAAACAATAGTTCTCTACAAATAGCTTCCCGACACCGTTACAATAATGAAAAATATAAAATAAATAATAACAACATAAATAACACCCGTGTTGTAATCCGCGGCCCGAGGCGAAGTTCTCAATTATCCGGCTTCTTCAGTTATGTGCATTAGTGGAACATATTTATGTTGAACATGTGTTGGGTCGTCTGTCCGGGGCGTAATAGCGCGTGGGCTTAATAAGAGCTATTGAATGTCTTTTTTATTTGTTTTGTTTCTAGTAATTATAAAGAAGAGATAAAATATTCGTTTGTTATGACTTATGAGATATGTATGTATGTGTTTTTTTGATATGTTACTAGGCATTTTTGGCGCAGCCGTGAGGCACACTTTCCCGCTAATTTCTTATATCGGACTGTACACTTTTTTATTTGATTTTAATTTGTTTTTATTTGATGTATGTCTCTGGTGTACTGTGTGTCTTTTAGTCTGTGCTAAATAAATGTATTTTCTCTATGACACAATGAACGAAACTGCGCGAAATGGACTCGAGATTGGCGGGAAAAGCTAAGGAATTGACGTGGTTTCGAAGTCGGTTATTTTTTAAAGTGACGGCACGTGAACATAATTATATTTGTAAGAAGTTTTTAGCAGGATCATCCCAGCGGTGATTTGCTAAGTACGTTTTCTCCTCTACCTATCGTTATTTCTCCTGACAAAGTTTTTTTTTTTTTATTCTAAATAGGTTTGCTCTTGACTCTAATCTAGGTCACAGATGACACAGACAAACTCTACGATGGAGTGAGCTTACCCAGAAGAAGCCTGTTCACTCTTACTTTGAAGAGATTCGGGTTGTATTCATTTGGAAACACAAACGCAGTTAGAGAGTTCCACTCTTTTGCTGTGCGCATTATAAAGGACATTTAAAAACGCTTAGTGCGAATTGGTGGAATAGCAACTAGGCAGGGATGGTAACTTGCAGTGCGTCTGAATGTCCGAAGGTAGAAGGGGGCCGGTGGATGAGGTCGTGGAGTTTATTTTTGTTATAGGTATGTATTTATGTATTACTATTAATCCTTTATCCAATTATCTATCCTTTATGTTGCACGTGCCATGTTTTGTATCTGCATCACCCTAAGGTTGACTGGCAGAAAAAACTTCAGGCATTACTTAAGCCCTTACAGTATATTTTTTTTATTGTGCATAAACTTTTAATTAATAAATAAATATCTTTTAATCATCTTTTAATTGGAATTTATGGAACTTCCAGCCAACAAAGACAAGTTGTTCAAAACAAATAGCATAAAGAGGCAGGAAAATACTTTTTTTTCTTGTCAACTTTATGAGGGGAAATAAAAAAATGCTGTCAACTCGTAACAACAAGGAAGATCTAAGTTTTTACGTAACTACGACTTAAGTGTATTGAACCGTAGTATTTTTCTACCATTACGAGATGCGGATTTCACGAATCGCATTTTCCTATACGTGTTGAGAACGTATGGAAAATTTCCATAGGTATTATGGAGAAAATTGATAAAATTGTTAGCATTTCTACCAATTCTATAATTCAAATCAAACTTAAAGCATTTATTTCAATTTTCGGTTGAATGCCGTAATTATAGAAACAATTAAAAAGCCATTGTGTCTCGCGTAGATCCACGTTCCGTTTGAAGGGTTAAACCATTTACAGACACTTTTGAATTGTCAAGGTGTCAGTCAGTCAGAAATATGAATCTACTAGCTGCGCCCCGCGGTTTCACCCGCACAAGTGTCGATCCCGTGGGAATATCGAGATAAAAAGTAACTTATATATTAATCCAGGGTGCCAGCTACCTCCATACAAAATTTTATTAAAATTGATCCAGCCGTTTGAACGTGAAGAAGTAACAAACATATAAACACACAGGCACACACAAATTTTCGCTTTTATAATATTAGTGGGATTTGCCCATTCCAAAGCGTAATAAGTAGGTACCTGTGGAGATAAACGGGCAAAAACTCCATGAACACTCTTTTAAATTATATTGTTACAAAAATATTAGTTACATCATTAATTAAATGATTGACTAATTACCAAAACTCTGAATCATTACAAGAAAATTAAACCAACAATAATACTCAAAGATTTAACTAAAGTAATTAGTTGCCAGATTTATATCAACGGCAGTTGAATTCTAAGTCGATTCTAATTAGAAGCCATTAAATTATAATCGTTAAATACATCGATTCGTGCATCGATATCATTTAATTCAACATCGGTGAAGCCGTAACGTATATTATTTTACGAGGTAAGTTAGATCTCATAGATCCTCATTCTTGGCTCATAAAGTGTCATTGGCACCGGTTTGCGTCTGCGCATTGTAACTTGACACTTATTGAAATCACTGAATGCATCGGTATCGATTTGAAATGGACTCGCGATGTCGATTTGATAGTCTTTGAATATCGAATCTCGGATGAGCAATATTGTTCGCATCAAATATTTTAGTAAGACGATCTTCTGTGTTCGTTGTATTTGACGTTCGATTTTAATTTGTAATCTTCACAACAATCAGTCATCACATTTTGGCCGGAGCTATCAATTATCTACAAAGCCTGTCTCTGCCTTGCTCCAAAAAAAAACAAGTGACAGTCTGTTTTTGTTACTTATTACTTATTGTAAGCTGCAATTTATGGTATGTCGATTACATTTATGTGCTCTTGCACTACAACTATGTGACATCTACCAACCCGCACTGGGCCTGCGTGGTAGATTACGGCCCACTCCCTTTTACTGAGAGGAGGCCTGCGTCCCAGCAGTGGGAACATTATAGGCTTTTTTTTTTAAATTTGTTTTCTCTTGACTCTAGTCTAGGTCAGAGGTGACAGAGACAAAGTCTACGATGGAGTGAGCTTACCCAGAAGAAGCCTGTTCACTCTTACTTTGAAGAGATTCGGGTTGTATGCACTCGGAAACGCAAACGCAGATAGAGAGTTCCACTCTTTTGCTGTGCGCATTTTAAAGGACATTTGAAACTAACTTGTGTAACTTGCAGTGCGTCTGGATGTCCGAAGGTAAAAGGGGGCCGGTGGAATGAGGTCGTGGAGTTCTTGGGTACACTCACCGAAGTACAATCTGTAGAAGACCGACAAGCAGGAAACCTTGCGGCGATGAGCCAAGCTGTGAAGCTTGGCATCCACCAGTTCTACGTCGCCAATGAGCTTCATAGCTCTGCGTTCCACCGAGTTACGCGCAGCAAGTTGGTATTTCGCTGAGCCGTCCCAAAGGTGGCTGCAAGGCTCCATGCAGGATCGGACTTGCGCTTTGTAAAGGGTTAAAAGCTGATTATACTTATGGCTTATAGCTCTTGCATTAAACAATTTTCGCAACGCGCATACTTAAATGTACCGTAGGTAGAAATGCACTTTTGAAACTCCAGTCTTACGTAAAATTATCCCTACATCTAAAACCTTCCTCGGTAAATTCCTAGCTGAAGAAAAATCCCCACTGATGACATAAAGATTTGCTAATTTCGAAATAAAAATCATTAAGGAAATTTCAAGGAAAATGAG
Organism: Luperina testacea; assembly: GCA_927399505.1. Lineage (NCBI taxonomy): Eukaryota > Metazoa > Arthropoda > Insecta > Lepidoptera > Noctuidae > Luperina > Luperina testacea. Next base: position 7,967,169 of record OV656774.1, read on the forward strand.
CGTAAAGTGGATGGTAGAATTACCTACGGTGACTCACTTCTGACTCATATTTCCTTGCAAATCCCTATCCTTGATATTTCCAAAGCATATTCTTAGGGCAGCCATCGTAATGTGCACTTACCTCCCACAAAAGCGATGGTAAAAACTGTAATGGTCGAAACAATACAGATATAATAATATTCTCTGAATGAAATGAGTGTATAAAAACGAAATCATTACGCATCTAGACGGTTTTGCACATGGGTGTAAGCACAGGATTCTCTTGTTAAAAAATGGAGTAATGTGCTTCTCGTTGATGTTTCCGCATTGCTGATTGATGATTTTACTTATTATTATTGGGTCTGGGAATTGGATGAACTCTCTTCTTGCCCATAGGTAGGTACCTATTTCAAAGTTTAGTAGGTTAAGCTTTGGAATGGGCAACTAGCTTCATCTTTCCGACTGACCAACCCCTTGACAATTCAAAAGTGCCTGTAATTTGTTTATTTGAAATAAATGCTTTGAGTTTGAGTTCTCCTGTAAGTGTCAATTCTGTTTAGCCACCACCTCTTTTATCTTTTTGCGTCTTCGTAGTTCGGTTCTCAAGCTAAACATTTTTTGTCCATTGTATACGGTGGAATGCAGCGATACCTACTAATCTTCGTGGATCTGGACCCATTTTAGAAGAAACAAAATGAACTACACCTTGCACTATTGGGCAGTTATTGACGATACAAGAAAGGAAGCTCTGTCTGCCTTTTTTAAGAATGGATTCCTGAAGCATTTAGTGCTAATATGCTGCCATTATCAAAGAATTCTTAATACCCCCAAAATAATACACACCTCAATTGATCTTTTATTTTACGTGCTTAATTTCCATCCGAAATGTGCATAAGTAATCGTGGTAGCGACAGCATTATGGTTAATATTCGTCGGCTTTGGGAATGCGTAGGCGCCGATAAAGTGCCTCGATGATGAACAACAGCTCAATTTGTTTCGTTTACACACAGGGTTACGTCGAGGAAACTTTTCCGAATTTATCAGTTGATTTATTACACTATTAAAGCATGCAACAAAGTTTATAGTCGAAAATATTAGGGACCTTGAATGTTAGTGTGGAGAAAATCAAAGTTTTCGCTTTCAAACGCAGTATGTTATAAAATAAGTGTTGAAGGGTGCTTTACACATCTAACTTGAACTGATAATCATGCCTCTAACGAACCTGAGTATAGAAATTACAAAAATAATTTTAACAATGTATGAAAACCTTTTCATACATTGTTAAAATGATTATTGACAGACTATAATATAAAACTGACAGCAATAAAATACATTATTTAGATATTACCTTTACACCTACATTATCTCCCTGAGTCAGCCCTGCGCAAGCGCATCAGTATTCTCAAGACGAGCCGAATTTCTCCGAAGCTTTTTACGAACGTCGATATTTCAACTAGACAGAATTTTTCTTCCCCAATCGTTGATTTATGGAGGCATTCAATGCGATGTCTTCATTGAGTAGCTTCAGGCAGGTCGTGAGTGGGAGTATCTCTGATGACCCGAAAATACATTCAGGGTTGGCGATGAAGAAATAAATCAAATTTATTGTGCGTTGTCCGTAATACGGTCCTTTGTGCGATCTTCATACGTAAATCATGGCGATCAACACAACTTGCGGACAATGGGACGGGAGTTTTTTAAATGAAAATGTTCCACCATGTACAGTACCGGCTATAAATATTGCACTTCGACCTTTGGAAAGAGACAATCGGCTAATTTCGGCTTCGTAGAGCGTTATCTCTATCGCACGAAATACAAACAGTCCGGTATCTATTAGGAGCTGTTAAAACAATTATGATTTGCTTCTTTTGATAATTATTTTTATTCTTTGTATAAAATGGTTTTGTGTAAAAAGTTCGATGTGCAATATTTATCGCCGGGTACTGTAGAGTAATGTTTATATTTGGTTAAAGACCTCAGAACAAGCTACTCTTGCTGACCAATAATTTTAAATAAATCTGCAGAAGATTCACAAATTCCCTATGACTATGACCCAAATGTAAAAATACCAGAAGGCCAATTCCCATAATTAAAAACGTTGAAAATCTAGCGACAATCAATATCAAAAACTTGTCAGAAATGTGGTGATTTTAGAGGTATTTTTGACAGATAAAGACTGAGATCAAACTGTGAACGTTCTTAAAATTACGAGAATGGCAGAAATTGCTAAAGATCTCTAAGCAAAATACATCATTTTGTATAAGTTTTTTGGACTAATTGAACGGCCATTTGTGTTAAATACAAGACTGCTGTCAGATACCGTTGTGGGCTAACTAATACTCTTCAACAAACAAACACAAAATCAACATTATTACCCATTCAACCTAACCGCTGTCAATTAATTATATATACAGGCATAAATAAATTTAGTGCACCTACATTGAAGCCTAGCACGACTTTATGGCATCATAGAAAGACTAAGTAGAATTCGCTTCATTAGCACGCAAGATCGTTTATTTAGCCACACTTGATAGTAAACACTGAACGGACTGGAATCAAAGACTATCGAATTTCAACTAATGCAACTGGGAAAGAGAAATGTTAACTTGGGTTGTATTTATTGCAAATTGACCATATGTGTGAGCTAGGAGCCATGTTGGATTTAGGTGAAACTGCACCTGGAAATTGTGATCTTTTACATTTTTTTTAATGAGGGTTTATTTACAGACGCCAGGACATCAAGCTACCCGAAACTATCAAATTTTTCCAATCATTTTTTAACCTTATACTTTAGCGATAAAGTTGAAAGTCTAATAAAGAAATTTGACAGATTGTAGTAGCTTGATGTACTCGTGTCTGTACCTATTGCAAATTGTTCATTACGATACGTGTGACTTAAGTAGTCCATTATTGCACGGCGCGGCGTAGAGTGCTAAACTCCGCACATTAATAGATTACCTAAGTCACACGTATCGTATAATATTTTATAGCTAGTGTGTATAGGAAAACATCGTGAGGAAACCGGCATGTCCTAGAACCAAAAATTCGAAGACATGTGACATCTACCAACCCGCACTGGGCCCGCGTGGTGGATTACGGCCCACTCCCTCTCACTGAGAGGAGGCCTGTGTCCCAGCAGTGGGAACATTATAGGCTGATGATGATGATGATGATGATGAGTGTGTGTGACCTAAACCCGTACTTAAGTCATGCTATTCTGTGTAAAAATGGAAAAGCGTGCGCACAGTCTTATAAAATGTTTAAACGGTCTTTTGTTTGTTACCTCTACAAATTTTTTTAATAGCTTTTTAGAAAATATTGACAAAGTTATTTAATATTTTTTATAATAGTTTTTAGCACGTATTTAAAAGCTTTCTACTAGGTACAGACGCCAGCACTTCAAGCTACTACAATCTGTCAAATTTCTTTAATAGATTTTCAACTTTATCGCTATAGCATTAGGTTCAAAGTTGATTGGGAAAATTTGACAGTTCCGGGTAGCTTGATGTGCTGGCGTCTGTACTATCACTAATATTACTATTTGGCTGCATCATCCCACAACTGGGCAAAGGCTACTCCCCATGACTTCCAGCTCATTCAATCCAGGGCTAAAGTGGACCACTGGTCTTTCGTTATCTCGAACGATCGAAATCTTTACATAAAATTATGTTTCGATCGTCAATTTAATGTTAATTCTTGTACCATTAATTAAATTACTTCCGACGCTGTCTAGTTAGCCCTTTATTTCCGTTTCCCTAACAAACAATGTCCCCAAACATTACCATACCGACTCCAAAGCCACCAAGTAACCCACAACGTAATCATTTCGAACAATAGTTTGTAACAAGGAAGTGTTCTCTAAGCACCAAGTTATCGATAGTACCTAAGTGCAGTGGACAGAGGGCAGTGTCGCATGCACCGTTGTATGCCCGGTGCCCCCCTTGCATACTTTCTCCACTCGCTTCCCGATACATCGATAACAAGCGTTTGGACTGGACTAGTGCACGAGTAACTGGCGAAGAGCTTTCGTTTCCGATGATAATGGACTGGATTAGGAAGTGTATCTGTTACGTAATGATAGGTATTAAATCTTAGATGTAATTGAATTTTCTTTGGTAACTTAATAGGAACGGTTTTTCGATTTTACTCCAGTTTTATTGCTGAAGTGAAGCTCTAATCTTTTGTATGATCACTATCTTATTAACTCTGAAAATGGAAATCTCTATTTACACTTGCAATAACACTTCAGTACGGTAATAAAAAATATCCAGTTACTCAGTTTCAAATAAAATGTACCTTTATTCCAGATAAGCAATTCCATTTACTCGCCCAACTAACTAGCTCGCTGTAAACGGATCATCAAAGCATTTTCCGTCGGCGCAAGCGCTTGTTTCACATTACTTATACAGAGCGGCACTCGTAGGAAGCAACACAACAAATGCCTACAGGCTGTCTTTATTTTACCTGTTTTATTGTAGGTACCTATAAGTCCTAGTGTACCTAGTCCTGAACTAGTTACCCCTACATACTCGCGACGTTAACGATGGTTATTAGAGTGATGTTTTGTTTTGTGCCTCGTTTATCAGTGTTGGAAACTGCTAGTCTACTTGCGATAGTGTTTCTTTATTATGCTAACTTGCAGGTATAGCTAGAACTCGATGTTTTCAATGTAGAAGAGCTACGATGATTTAACTCCGAATATTTTTTTATGATAAAATTAATCGCGCATGTTATTTTTAAGTGTAAGGTAAAGCTATCCGCCCATTGTGCATTTTGTAGTGTTAAATGTATTTTTTTTGTTGTGTATTTTCTGGTGTAAAAAAAGTATAACTATATTAATAAATAATAAAGCTGATAGCATTTCTTTTATAAAATCAAACTAAAAGCATTTAGTTCAATAAAACCATTTACGGGTTTTTGAATGATTAAAATGTAACTGTTTCAGAAAAATTAAGTTAGTTGCCCATAATCCCAAAGCGTAGTAGATTTAATAAAATAAACCTACAAATTAACTATCGCAATGAATTCACACCAAGCACATTGGTAAGACCAAAAAACATTTTTCAACAAGTGAATGTTTAAAAGCGTTCAGATGTAATCTGTCAGCACAGGAGCCTCATCTGACGCAAGATGGCTGCCGTTTCAACATGTCACTAAAGTACCAAAATAATTCGTGCGTTGGTGTGTAAACAGTCCAATTTACGTATACGCGGCTTTTTTTTAATCTTTTAAACTCACTTTCCTTCGAACGGGCCGGCTGTTGAAAGTTTACGATGTCATTAAAATGTTGTCAGCTTCTGCGGTGACGCGGCAGTGGCTTGCGCTGATTTGTTCGTAAAGAGTAGATCAGCAGCAGTAGCATACAGAAGATCATTCCAGATACTTAAAGTTATAAGGACTTATAAGTACCTATACTCCATTTGAAATAAGATTAGACATTTAAATAAACCTTTTTTACAGTTCGTTTAACCGATTTTGAATTCTATCGCGTTGGTGACATGACAAATGGCAGCTGCAGTAAACAGTTGGTACTGTAACCACTTTTTTGCTTTTAATGCCATCCTTATCCTTATCCTTCTTGGTAAAGAAGTCAAAATCGGTTGAACTGACTGTAAAAAAGGTTTAAATAAATGTCTAATCTTATTTCAAATGGAGTATAGTTAAGAGCGTTTACGACGTACGGCATTTCATAAAACTTCATATATAATTTAAACCGTTCAAAATCTAGTCGCAGTCTCAGCTCAGCGACAAACAAATGTCAAAAACTTGTCAAAATGTAGGAAGATTAGAGGTATTTTTGACAGATTGAGATTGAGATCAGACTGTGAACGTTCTTAAAATTACGAGAATTGCCTATCAAGACTTTTTTGTTTTTTTTTTTTTTTTTTCAGAGACTAAACTTTTAAGAGCTGACAGATTATAAGGACATGTCAAAAAGAAAAGCCCATACACATACTTGAAACAAAGAGAGAAGAAAGCTTTATAATAACGTTAGAGATGTGCAGCTATAATTTATACAGTTAAATTATCTTGAACTGCGAAATAAACGGCGGCATTTAACAAAAAGGCTGGTCAGAGGTGCAGCGTGAAAAGTTCAAGTTACCTTTATTATTGTCGGCCTTCAGTAAAAGATAGCATTTTAACTATACCTACTCCTTAGTAGGTACGCGATACCTTTATCGCGTTTAAAACAGTATATTTTAATATACACACAATAAGCTTTTGCTTCTGAAAGTCTTAAAGCTCCTTCAAACAGGCGCGACACGCGATAAAATCGCGCGCGACACAAAGGCACCGCAAGTCGCGCAACGAGCGGTGCCTTTGTGTCGCGCGCGATTCGCGTCGCGCGTCGCGCCTGTTTGCAGGAGCCTTTATGACAGTCAATTTCTTCTTTAACCAAATCTCATGTTATGTAATACTTTGATAAATTACAAGTTTATGCACCTATAAGCAAACAGACTTAAAATAATCTTAATAATATTTACATTTATATAAAAAATGTATTATGTAAATGTGATAAACTTTAATAAAGTATAAAAAGTAATAGGTATTAAATAAGTAGATAATGGTGCTGATTCCCTTGTTCATAAACTAAACTAAATTTAAGTTCCGTGCATCTTTTTCTTTCTATTTCAATAAGAAAAGGACGGAAGATAAATATTAGTTTAGTCCTGTCAAATTAATAAAAAAAAATCAACAAAAAAGCGAAAAAATCAACTAAGTATGTTATTGTTTTTTAATAGATTTGTTTCACCCATAGGAGGAACCCTATTGAAAATGGGTCTTTTATTCAAATAAAAAACTAACTAATATAATATCTGTATTTTAAAATCTAAACAAAATGACAAGAAAACACTTATTCAACACTGAAACCAAAAAAAATGGCGATAACCGGTCAGACGTGATCATGCATTTAGAAATGGTGGTTTTTTAGCCTACACACACACTGTCCCACTTCTAATTAAAGGCCTCCCCTAAATCTTTCCAGGCATCTTTCTCCAAAGCCAACTCGATTCAACCCTTGCGGTACGCGGCTAGGTCTTCCCGTCTCCTTTTCCTGGGCCGACCTCGGCAGCGTGATACTGAAAAACCAATCGAATCAATAACTAAACTTAACAGTTTTTAAACGATTTTCCTTAAACAAATAGATTTATTTAATTACAAGTTGCTTTCTTATCTGACAATAACCTTTCCAGAGACACGCATTAACATTTTACTTTCTTTATTACCTTTTTATGCGCAACAAATGTGTGAAAGATAAGACGGACTATTGCGACAAGCGATCTTTTTCCTCCTCTTCTCGTGAAAGGATGACTAAGTGTCGAAAGGATGGACAGCATCCATCTTGGAATGGTGACGTCATGCCAATTAGCAGTATGAACGCCAATCTGTCGTAATCTGACAAATTAACCACAAACTTATGTGACTAAACTTGTCTTGGTGGAGACAGTCATGTAGTCCCTTATAACACACATCTCACCATGAGCATCATCATTCAAAGAGCATTAAATATGAATTCGTTCTAACATGCATTGAATTGTTTAAAACATTAAAGAAGGAGTCCTTTGAAACACTACCCTTGTATTTTCGGATAGCTGTGACCTGGGAATTTCAAGTCTTGTGTGAATAGATTAATTCTTAGTTCTTTGTAAGCATGCACCTCTACCAACCCGCACTAGGCCGCGTGGTATATTGCGACCCACTCTCTCTCACAGAGAGATGGCCTGTGTCCCAAAAGTGAGAAGATTATAGACTGATTATAAGCATGCAGCATCGTCGACAGCATTATTTTCAACCATCACGTGAGATGGTGGTCAAACGCAAGCTAATCCGACATAAAACCACCTTAGACGTCACCCAAAACGTGCTTCAGCAGTGCGATTCTGTAACCATCTCACCGTGAAAACTTAGGTGAAGTGAGCGTGGAGTGAGCTGTCAATAGTGTCAATTCCTAGCAAAAACAAACTCACATCACCTATGTTTTCACGGTGATATTTTTACAGAATCGACCGGCAGTAATCCAACATAAAACCCCATAATTCTTTCAATAGTCCACTAATCATTATAAACTGGATCTGCTATAAAAATGTTGACATAATAATTATGAGACATAACGTGAACAAAGCCCCCGCCTTGCCCCACATCACAAGCGGGTTAATGACGCCGATCACTCAATGTTGAGATCTTCATACGATACACTGGTTTTATGTGAATAACTCATCTGCAGTGAATTAAGTGAATAAGTAATTAAGTTGCAGTAACGTATTACTTTATTTGGGAAATTTGGGGAATATACTGTTAAGGGGCAGTCTGTAGGGCCGGGTTATTGATTAAGCTTAAATATTGAGATTTAAAAAAAGATATCTAGTCGTTATTGTCGTTGTTCTTCAGAAAAATCAGTTGCGTAGTATTCACAACCGGCGTGCTTGTATGACAAGCAAAATTGTCAAAATGAATGACAATTGGCAATTCTCCATAATTTTAAGAACGTTGACAGTCTGATCTCAGTTTCAATCTGTCAAAAATACCTCTAATTTCCCTACATTTTTGACAAGTTTTTGACATTAGTTTGTCGCAAACTGAGATTGCGACTTTTTGAACGTTTTTAATTACAAGAACTGGCCATTAGATGTATGAACGTAAACGAGGCAAAAGGGAATCTAAGGATGTATCTAAGGATCGTATCCGGTGGCTTTATGTAGTTTCTGCCTACCCCCATGGAAGGTGGCCTGAGTTTATGTTTATATGTATCTAGTCGCTAAAAATTAAATACATTATCTGATCCAGCTTTATTGTAAGCTTTTAATAAAAGATGATTAATGATTAGTGTCAAAGATGAAACAACTAATAATGCTAACTTCCTCATTAAGCTCTTATTTAGTTAAAAATACCCATTACATCGGTCCAGGAATCATTTGTCTCATCGTAACTGCTAACGAGCAATCGAGCGTCTCTTCAATCCATTCATTGATGTCTATACTATGAATGACCTCATACTGAACATTCCTTGGCAGCCAATCAGTAGTAAAATAACACCAACCAACAGGATTGATGGCCACAAAAAAGCCGTTCCACTAAGTAATAAATATTAATTAAAAACTGAACTATATTTTTATAGAATACATCTACTTATTGGCAATTTACTTAACAACTTCAAATAGATTCACAAAATCGTAAATTACCAAATCAAGCTCGAAAACTGGAGTACTTTTATCAAATATTTATAATATGCCGATCATAGGCATTTACGACTTTATTCATTGATTTATTTATATTAATTTATTGGTTTGGGTTTGGAAACTAGTCACTGTATCCGGCGTGCTAGCCTTTAAACACACTACTGTAGGATCTCATAGTTTTATCACTTTGAAACACTAACTCACTACGAGTTAGCTTTTGCAATTTGCCTGTGGTTTGATATTATTTTTGAAGACCGTTGTTTATTACCGAATCCTTTCATTGTTTTATTATTGGAATCAATAGTTAATTATTAGCTAAAGTTTTTTGTAGCCCGTGCTTACCGAATCATTTTGATAGAACGATCGAACTCACTTCGTCTACTCGTCTCAGGCTCTTCTCGTTTATGAGTCCGTAGTAAGACTACAAACCCATAAAACTATACTTTTTGTGTTTTATGACTATCGACTACTAACAATGTTCATTAAGAGTCGTCAAGTACCAAGTAGCCGCCGCCGCCATTATAGACGAACTCAATTAAAGTACAGAAGGGTAATAAAATGACATATATACATACTCCAATACACAATTTATAGGAGATATAAAAAATCGTATATATCAATTAAATTGCGTCTTTAATAGCTTAGGTTTATAGTTTAGCTTCTGATCGTTTTCATACGTAATTAATTAAGATTGTATTAGGCTAAATTATACAGTACTTAAATTGATTTTTTAAATGTCAGAACATAAAAACTATTACAGAGTAAAGCTTGAATTTTTCAAGTTAGGACCTCTACACATTTGCTTTGAAAAACAATTGTTACAGTTGGTTTTATTATGGTGAAGAGAAAAAAAATTGTTTCTATTTTCGAGAACCTTTTGATACAATGGAGATTTTTCATTTACAATTCGCTTTGCTTTTCTTTTTCTTTTAACCCTTCCTTGCTGCGAGCACAGTAATATGTAGTTACAGAGAATCAATCAGCAATTTAACGTGTGTAATTTAATATTTTACAGAAATTAATCATCACTCAATTGAACATTAATTAACGAAATATTTATCTGTTATAATTCCTCCGGTAAAAACAATCATGTACATGCAACAACCCGCCGAAATATCTCGGTGTTGAATTTCACAATGTTTTAATTGCCGAAAGATATTTCGGCTTTTTATCAGCCGATGCCGACAGCCGATTGCCGCCGATTTTAAATTGAATTATGTGCCGTTTCGATACGAACTCTGACAAATATTACACACGCACGCATGGTAATATTAAACGCAGGAAATTTTAATTTGATTATTTTAAATAGGTAGTCGACATTCGAGATATTAAGGCTACATTCGAGGAACTGCTTAAAATTATGCTTATCGTTGTCGGGTTAAGCCGCAGAAATAAGAAGGAAGGTTCTAGAGTTACGCATAACATAAATGTTTGAGCAAGGAAGATATATGTCAGTTCTATCTCGGTCTAATCAATATAAACGTTGTCATTCCAATATGCTGTTTCAGTTTAATCGATTGAAGGACACTGAACGAGACACGATAGAAGTTTTTGACCTTTTTGAAATAAGAAGGAAGGTTCTAGAGTTACGCATAACATAAATGTTTGAGCAAGGAAGATATATGTCAGTTCTATCTCGGTCTAATCAATATAAACGTTGTCATTCCAATATGCTGTTTCAGTTTAATCGATTGAAGGACACTGAACGAGACACGATAGAAGTTTTTGACCTTTTTGAAATAAGAAGGAAGGTTCTAGAGTTACGCATAACATAAATGTTTGAGCAAGGAAGATATATCTCAGTTCTATCTCGGTCTAATCAATATAAACGTTGTCATTCCAATATGCTGTTTCAGTTTAATCGATTGAAGGAAACTGAATGAGACACGATAGAAGTTTTTGACCTTTTTGGCGCAGCCGTGAGGCACACACTATTGTTATTTGAAACATTATTTTTATTTTGTATTTTGTGTTTCACGAACTGTGTCTAAATAAACTTTATTCTTTCTTTCTTTCTTTTTTTTACTGAATTACTTCTGGGGGCGTCTAGTGTCCGTCCCGTAAAGTGTTAAGTAAAGTTATTGGACCCTAACGTAGATACCCAAATTACATGAAATTTAATGACTTTCGATGGATAACACAGGGTGGCTAACTAAAACCATAAATTCAGCAAATAATTCTAGACCTCCTAAAGTAGAAAATAATGTTTCGCCGGTTATCAAAAAAAATCTGATGTTTCATAGAACAGTGCAATACCTACGCGGATAGAATGTATGAAACGCCTATTTTTTTTTTTTCAATATGTAATATAGGGTTCAGAATCATGTACTGAATCCATAAAAAGTTTGCGCGTTGATGTCTTTGCCACCCTGTGTACCTCCACAACTCCAATTTACTGCGAAAGCTCTTTGCAACCGGTGACTTTTCCTCCATTCTCCAAAGACAAAGGAAATCACCCATTTTGTTCAGCGACTTAGGATAAAAAATAAAAAGTCGGCGGCCAGGAATGAATTACATTTTATTTGATTTTATTCGAAACTGTAATAACAGCCGTACCTACGGGTCGATCGATGAGGTTAAGCTACGCTTACCGCGGTAGGTCCGTGGATGGGTGAGCATCTTTAGATACCAAGACCCCTCCGTGCCTCGGAAAGCACGTTAAGCCGTTGGTCCCAGCTGTCATTAGTGGATCTTTGACAGTCGTTACGGGTCGTCAAAATCCCGAAAATATGACAACCAGTCTTAACAAGGGGTATCGTATTACCAAGTAACTGGATTGTGGAGGTCAGATAGGCAATCGCTCCATGTAAAATACTGGTATTCAGCTGCATCCGGTTAGACTGGAAGCCGACCCCAACATAGTTGGGAAAAGGCTAGGCAGATGGATGAGTAGTAAAAATATTTATTTGTATGGCGACAACGCTGTAATGAATTTGAGAACAAAGATATACAACGATCTTATCTTTCGATCCGCCTCCAAGTATACATAATATATCTCCGAGTCCGAACCCAAATTATTCTCGACTTTGGCACCTTAGTAAAAAAATTATGAGTTATATGTAGATATACTTTAAAAATATGTAATTATTATTGATGGACGCCAAAAAAAATATCCCAGAATGGGTGATGTTCTTTATTCACCTGCGTATCAAAACATACAATTTAATAAAGCCAAGAATTCTAATCAAATGATTAGCATAAATAAAGAACTTATCACTTAATAGTATAGTTAATCAAGTAACGTGTAATAAACTTGGAATGTTCCAAATTAATTTTATTGTAGTACTCTAAAAGATGATGAGTTTAGATGTATCATATATTTGTGATATTTTTTATGACACATCAAATTTTTTACAATCAAAATCAATCTTTACTAGGTTTATGAGCACTCTAATTTAATATCATTCATCAGACTAGATCATAAAGACGAGTAGATAATTGGTAGTTATTTTATCAGTAAGAGTAGTACACACTCGAGGCGCTCAAAGATCTAGTTTATCCCACGATGTTTGCACGTTTGGATGTTTGTTACTCAATCATGCAAAAACGGCTGAACGGATTTGGATGAAATGCGGCACACAGATAGTTTATAAACTGGATTAATACATAGAATACTTTTTATCGCGGTACTGTATTCCTGTGGGATAATTTCCGACCTCCACGTGGGCGAATCTGTGGGCAAAAGCTAGTGTTATATATTGCAGTATTTCCTATACTTCAAATTCTCGTTAAATCTTAGCAACTAACATCTAGGAATGACTAAATAATTTATAGGTTGACTATAAATTATCGGTAATATGTACACTTACGTTGTCCGGTCAAATATGTACATCCTGAATTGCTCACAACGGTGTTTTATGCTCCCAGCCTTAAATAGACATAGAAATCTTCATTCCTGAATACGACGACACCAATAAAAATAATTCCCTTCGGGCAAACCATAACTCAGTAAACACATAAGTGTCAAGTGGGCACCACGTCGCATTCATTAGGCCGTCCGGGCCACTCCGGGCGTACGCTCGGCGGCTCGGCCCGACTGCCCGGGCACTGAGCAGACGAGGCTTGCGCAAATGTGTACCACGGTTTATTGGCCACATGAAATATTATTAGTTTTCAATCGCGTCCGCTTGTCCGCCTGTCCGTTCGGTTGTCGCCGGATGCGTGTCTAACTATATTGATGGAACCAGTCCGCTCGCGATTATTGCGCTATGCCAATTTCACTCCACGCATTCAACCTGATTTAATTGCACCGAATAAGTCGCACCCTTTAAATCGAGAACATTCCCTCCTTCAATCAGAGACCCGCGAAAAGGAGCAAAGAAAGTGCAATAAAATTTATACACCCAATTAAATTAGAGTCAAAAACAACTTCGATAATGAGGCAATCAATAAGGTATGTTTTACAGTGGCGTGTTCCTTTGAAGCGTTTTTCGTTAACAATGATCGAATTTAGCTCAAATTAAAGTTTCGTTAAAATTCCGTGGGTACTTTGTATATTCACGTCCGCGACAAGAATTTAATGATAAACATAAATTTGACGGAAGCCTGTTTACTGTGAGCGCGTCGCCTTAACGAGACATCTGAATCAAAGACAATGGGTGGTAACTGCCGCTTAATTGATTTGTTCCAGCGCTGCTGGCCGGCCGGGCCGCGAGATGCCCGGGCGCACGTGCTACGAAATTATTGCTGTTACGTAAACCAAGAAGTATTATAAACCGGTGAATAAAATTTTATTGAGTCTGATTACTCTCCCAGTAGCCTTCAATACATTTTTTGTGATTTTATACATGTTCTGTCATGCTTGAGAGTTGAGACCCGAAACGAAAGGTGTTCTTTCACAAAATGCAACTCGTTTTTCGAAATTCACATCAATCGCTCTAAAATGAGACAAGCGTTTATTACATATTTTATGTAACATTATTATCTGTTGCTTATACCATGTTTGCATAACGAGATAGGTACCATACAATTAAGCGTAACGATCGAATATTGGAAGTTCATAAAATTTAATATTAAATCAATAACCATAAAATGGAATAATATCTAATGATGATTTAATGGTTGCCGTAGTCATCATAAACCGATATGTTAAACACGGTGATCCGCGGTGAATTAACGGGCGGTAAGTACGTGCGCCCGCGCACCGACGCGTCAATTACGTTGTTATCTAGACTCCACGTTTTGTCATCTAGTCCAGTGTGCCTACAACGTAACGATTACTTGATGATTTTCCTCATAATAAACCGGGACAAATTGCGAACCTAATAATAATTATTAATTCTAATAATAATTATGATTTCCATTCGTAGATAAAACTGGAAACAAGATACATATAGTTATTACACGCATTTTCATTTCCGTTACTATAAAGTCAGAGCGGCAATTTTCGTAATTTTAGGAACGTCATAAACCAATTCTCGTACTTAAAAACGTTCAAAATCTAGTGTCAATCTCATCTCAGCGGCAATTAATGTCAAAAACTTGTCAAAAATGTAGTGAAATTAGAGGTATTTTTGACAGATTGAGACTGAGACCAGACTGTGAACGTTCTTAAAAATACGAGAATTGCCCCTTTGATGTCAGTCTCAATCTGTTAAAAAAATACCTCAAATCACGTTTCAATTTTTGACAAGTTTTTGACATTTATTGGGGGGCGCGTCCATAAATTACGTGAGATGTTTAAGGGGGGAGGGGGTCGAGTCAAATCTTACGTTGGTCTCGGAAAATATCACGCAATTTTTTTCTGAATGAAACAAAAAATTATACTATTTTGGTCCATTTAATCCAGATTGTACATGCTTAAGATTAAATCTTAAGCGTATATCGTAATACGATTAAGATCATTCACTAATTCGTTCGAAAGAAAATACATAATTTCATTTATATGTACTTCGACGTTATACATCTACTGACTGTCAAACCACCATATTTGTTTTATACCAAATAACAATCCAACGCGTTTACGTAAGAAACCCACATTTTGAAAAATCTCACGTGAGATTGGGGGATGGGGAGGGGGTTGAATAAAATCTCACGACATCCATCATCCAGAAAATTTACAAAAACACCTCACGTAATTTATGGACTCCCCCTTGTCGCTGAGATGAGATTGCTAGATTTGAACGTTTTTAATTACGTGAATTGGGCTTCTGTTGTTGCATATTCCACTGCAATGGGCATGTTGATCGTGACTAAATAAGAACCTGTAAGCAGACATACAAAATAACCTGCGTCTCTGTCAGAAGAAATTATCTTCAACGATAATTTGTAATTGACACTGCATAATTCAAAATCAGGTCTGGTTTAGTGCTAGAATAAATGAAGTGTTAATATAATGCTAGTTATATAAGTGAAGTGAAAACGGCATGCGACGCAGATGTCCCTCTAACAAGAGCGAGTGTCCGAGCGGTATCTAAATTCCGCACGACAGACGTGCGCCCGCGCACCGGTGAAATCATTGCGGAGTTGCCAACTGTTTTACATTTTTTATTTATAAAAAATATTATTACTAGGGCAGATTAAATGCAACAAAAATGTTCATAGACTAAGAGCTGGTACACATTGGGCGTTTTGAAACGCGCGCTTTGCTAACGCGCGTTTTGAGAACCACGAATTCTATTGAAGTGTACACATGCAAGCGCGCGCTTGCATGTGTACACTTCAATAGAATTCAATAGAATTCGAAACGCGCGTTAGCAAAGCGCGCGTTTCAAAACGCCCAATGTGTACCAGCTCTTAAGCTTCAAAATAAGAGCTTTTGTCTACCTTACAAACAAAATTGATAATAATAATTAATCATTGCCTACTTCATTGAACAAATTCTAACGCAAGTAATTTATAACACATTGATAAATAGCTATCATATTAATTAATATTATAACCTTTCTTGTTACAGGTAATTATCAACAAACTACAACCAGCTTTAAAACTTGAACGTTATAAATCAACGTTCAACAGTAATGGAGAAAAACGGAATGGTAATAACTTTATAAATGCTCTCAATGGTTGTTAACCCCTGTCCAGTTTCACCGCAAGAACCAGTCCACAAGTTCTTGTTGGCGATGCATCGATCCTCGGTAATAGTAATTAACGATACTACCCCGTGAAATCGAATTATGTCGACAAATCGATTCCGAATCATCGGTCAAACGTGTCCCTTGTGCCTTATTACGTACTCGACACTATTTATCGAGTTAACTTATCGTTTTGACAATGGAAAGTATGAGCTATTAGTTATTGTAGGACTGGCAAGTGCAGCCTTGTTACTCTATAAGTGGCTTCTAATAAAATGAAATCAAATAGTGACGTGAAAAAGGTAATCAAATCGATAAATGTTCTCAATGATCGATTGTTATCGCAGAATAATCACAACGTGTTCCAATCACTTTATATAATTTCCTCTTGGGCGATGGTGATGCAAAGTCGAAAAAAACGAAATCACGTCGCGACGTAGGTACGTGTGGTAGGTCTTGAGTTCATCATAATAAAAGAAGGGAAACTTTCACTCCTTATTATTGAGAGTACAAAGTTTTTGCACAAATTGGAGTACTGCGCCCACCCTCTGAAACACGATCGCGACCATATTAACTTGACCTGCCACGCCTTCTTTCAAGTTATTACTGAAAATGCACAAAGATTATGCACCGCTACAGGTCTTCATAACCTGGCCGCCAAGTAATGATCTTCTCGCGTGTGGTCTTCCGCGGAAGAATTTCGAATTCGATTTTACGAATACAATTACAGTTCAGCCAATAATAGCAAATTTACATACTAATGATCTAATTTCAATCAGTAATCTCAATTAACTAAGCAAAAAATACAGCAAATGATGTGCCAATTAAAGCGGAATTCAAATTAGGTATGTTGATTATATAATTACGTCAAGATATCGATGTCGATGAAATGGTTGTTATTTTCTACAAAAAATCTCAGAGCGCAGTGCGACGGAATGCGCGTCTACATGTGTATTTATCAGAGTACCGTCGCGTCGTCTAGGTCTATCGTAAAACACTACAAGTGTACGAGATTGTGACTAAATAAAGAGCGGTTTCACCGTTAATGGCTACTGACATCTTCGGTAGGTACAGACGCCAGTACATCAAGCTACTACAATCTATCAAATTTCTTTAATAGATTTTCAACTTTGTCGCTAAAGCATAAGGTTCAAAGTTGATTGGGAAAATTTGACAGTTTCGGGTAGCTTGATGTGCTGGCGTCCGTACAACGGCTATACCTAATGTCAATACTAGTTTTATGACGGGGACACGATTTATCGATAGTCGATAAAATCAATTCTAACATTCATTTCCCTTAATATATTCTGAAACTGTTGATTTCACTTATGTCTACAAGTTTCTACTTAGAATTAGCATGAAACATTGAAGTACAAATTCAAGGGCACAGCAAAACTAGTATTAGACACAGACACATTAACAGAAGTTGACTGTAGAAAACAGACTTATAAAAACCATGTTAAATCAACATCAAATTAACACTAACGAAGCATTTCTAAAGGTTCGAGCGTAGTATCGATAGTTTATCGGTGCTAGTGGTGTCACATCACTCGGAATTAGTGCACGCTCGCCGGACGGACAAGATCAGTATGTAAAGCAGGTGCGAGGTTGCGCCGTGTAAGGCGTAATGGCTCGAAGGCTTTCCAGGAGACTTCCTCTGCTTAAGAGAAAGTCTTTCGACGCCTCTGTTCATTGGTGATTTAATTCAACCGTTCTGGTGCTGGTGATGTAATTGTTTTTTTTTTAAATAATAAGATTGCGCAAGTTGTGCTTGATTTTGTACTTATGTGTAGCATGATTCAGTTTATTGACTGTAAAAGTCCGTTTTTAATGACGATAAGATCAGTCGGCGATATTGTGAGTACAAAGTACAGAAACCAAATTGCAAAATACTTGAATGTTCCTTAATAAGTAGTAGACTTTATAAAATGTTTACAGAAGCCCGGGTTTAGGAAGAAGAAGTACAAAATCTTAATCGTCGAATGATCAGTCGTCTACGATAGTTTCACTCATAGCTATACCATCAAAACACTACAATTAATAACTTATAAAAACTTCAAAAGCTACCACATTAAATAAAAAATCAATAAATTTAATCGCCTACCGATGGCACTTTGTTTCCATTAGGCATGACGCGTTCAACATTAAACACAGATGATTATTTCGTAAAATATCTAAGGTCTATTCAAGTTCATGTTTCCATTTGATGTTATTTCAAGTTAAACAAATATCAACTTTATTTTAGTGAAAACTAAGTTGATTTCAGAGTGACCAGTAGTACTGAAAAATTTAGAAAAATATTTGAAGTTGTAGCGTAAACTGAAGTTTATTGTGATGGTATTAAAGTTATTTTTCTAATAACCCAATTTGTTTACATGTTTGGAAACCATATCGCGAACGCAGATTATTATCTTATTGCTACTAGTTCTTTCACAGTAGAACAGGAAGGCAGCCGGTTATATTATCTTCGTTATTAATTAAATACATTATCGAAATCGGAGGTCATTGCGGTAGCTTTGATACTTTTGATACCCGTCCTACGTATTAAGTACTCTTAAGAGAAATTAAAGTCAAAATTAAAGGAAATGGCAATTAGACAGATAATATAGCCACACGGCGCTTTGTCGATTAGGGTATCGAATGATGGACAGCTTCCTTCAACATTATTATCTATCTTATTAATTATAATTTACTACAGTTTCACAGAGGCTCTCTTAAATTATCTAAGTACTTGCTTTCGTTTCAATTATTACAATTATTTGTGTAATCGAATAACTATGGCTCAATAAATTTAAGCATCCAATAGCAATAAATAAGGAAGAAGCGATAAACACAGTTCCATTAAATATATTTTAATATTATCATCAAATATCGAGTGACGCAATAAACAACCTAAGCGCGGTAGGACATCGTAAACCTGAAAATCTAAAATCTATAAACACAAAATGTGAATAAGAAGCTGGAACTTGATAGGTTGTAGATAAAGTACCTACATGACGTCTACCGTCTTACAATCATGAATTTATTTGAGCTTCTACAGTTAGCAGCAAATCAATAGCGGCGGGTTGCGCTTGCGCATCGGAAGCGGCGCAACCCGCCCCCGCGCCATTGTGCGCGCCTACCGCCATCTATCGGTCTCGTGAGGTACTTTACGACCGTTCGCCGCGTAATGTTCAGTTGGGACCCTTTATTACCGCGCTGATGATTTCTAATAGATACCAATTCTGTTAAGAATACCAATATTGAATTTCTCGCTGTCGCTGGTAAAAGTTGTTCTTCGTTTATGCCAAGCATTCCAACTATTCGATCTGTGAGACTAAACTCAAATGTTGAAAGTCAGTTACATTGATTGTATAAAAAATATATAACGTGTGCAGCAAAAGACAGAAAAGTCGCTAACCACTGATTAAAAGAATAAAGCATTTTTACTTTAATCCAATTTGAGGTAGGTACATAAAACTTCCGAAAACTTACTCATTCAATTAAAGCCTGAGTTAAACGTTGCACAATAAATCGAAGGCAATCTTAACAGGATTACAGTGAATTTCGTAAGTATCCCTCACAGAGCCAAGCAAAGAGGCCGGTAACAAAAGTCCTCAAGTTTATTAATTAAACACGTTGCTATTTAAACGCCAAGGCGAACTCAATACGGTTTTTTATGTTCCCTTAATGAAGCCCATAAACGGAACTGTCGTACGCTCCAGAATTTGCATTGATCTTAATGTAATCGCATATAGGAAATTTCTTCGTCAGTGCACCAATTTGGATCCAACTTGTCCACTTGATTAGTTGATGGTCCATTCAGTGTTTGATTGCTTCCATGTAACACGTCACTTTTGTTTAGACTTTATTTATCGCAACTTTCTATAAGTAATTGCTTACGAGAGCTAGGCTAATTTTAGTTATGTTAAACCATATTCAATGCTTCAGGTCTTTCTAATAAACAGTTGGCTCAATGAGATATAACTCCTCTCCGAATGATTTCATTGCATTGAAATCGATATCAATATTTCACGATTATTGTTGCAAAATACAGTAGGATTGAACCGAATTAATTTCCAGTATTCTAAGACGCGTAATTCTCTTCGGCAGTGGATTATAATGGGCTTACAGCAATGAAATAAATCGTCGCGTCAACACCAATAACTTGATACACACGTGGGTAGGATCCTGAGACCGTTATACAAAATGTTCTTACTCAATAAAATGCACACATAAATAAAAAAGTTGAAACAGTTAATAATCTGAGCAATAAGATATAATTAATGATTCAGACATTAAATTCAGTGCAAATAAAGAAAGATAGAGAAAATGATATAGTAGAAACAGGAAAATCTTCGACTGACTAGGTTACACGTGCCGCCATGGGGATAATAATGAATACGACAATTAAAATTAGTAATCGTCTTCATAAATAAGAAGACAGGCGAAATAAACTATGCAAAATAGTAATCTGATATAAATACTCGTTCATACTGGAGGTGGCAAGATTTGTGATGATAGCGAAGAAATAAGAATAGCATATTAAATGTTGAAACCGTATCATTGTTTGTTTAACAAGCTGCCCTTGTGTAACACATGCTCATCAATATAAAATGTCGCGTATATATAGCATTAACACTTAACAATCGTCAGGCATATCATCCCGAGGAATCTGCCAGACATTTGAAGTGAATGCCAAGGCTCCAGCACGTGGGCTGCCCATTGTAACCGTCTGTCATTGTTAATTTGTATTGGCAATATTGGGACACTTCTAATAAGGTGTCATTATTATAAATGTTGCGATATGAATATGAAAAGGCAGTTGGCATCGTAGGTAAACTTGTTTCAGGACCTTTGCGTTTTTGTGGTGCGAAATTAGTCATGTGTGACCAACCTTCCGCATTTCAATGTTTTTTTGTCTGCCTTTGTTGTCTTCTTGAGGCAGTGGATGCAAAATAACCGTTAAGGATATGTGAAACGTCAATAAAACTGATTACTCATCTAGAACAGGTTGACCTCTTATTGAAAAATTTTGATAATTTGTCACAATCACTGAAGTTTAGTAAAAAATAATTTTCTTTATCATCAAAAATATTTATTTCTACGTTGTTGTGGTTCTGCTGCAATTATAACGATATGTTTTCAAAACCTTTACGACAACTTTGTAATAGACTAATAATCTTGTTGATATGACTGTAGATCTACATAAATCTCATAGCTTCAAGGGATTCCTGTGTAAAGAAACTGACGTCCGTTACAGTAGAAATGAAGCAATATTTAAAGTCAAAGTCGACTAGCCACTTACGTATCTGCACAATGCATCCTCAAGCAAATT
Organism: Luperina testacea; assembly: GCA_927399505.1. Classification (NCBI taxonomy): domain Eukaryota; kingdom Metazoa; phylum Arthropoda; class Insecta; order Lepidoptera; family Noctuidae; genus Luperina; species Luperina testacea. Next base: position 7,988,657 of record OV656774.1, read on the forward strand.
TCACACCTCATATTAAATTCACTAAGGGACTCATCACAAAACAGCTGCTAACCACATCCAGCTCAATGATTATATACTCCAACAGACTTTTAGACGCAGTAACTGTAAAATAATTGCCTCAAAACGATGTTATATTAAAAGCGTAGGTTGCGTAAGTACTAGGGCAGCATGAGGCATGAAGATCTTGACCCACAGCATTATGTCCCGCAAACTGGCGATTATCCCGCGTACTTACGACCCGCCTTCATTGTAGCGGCTTCTATGCCCGTAATGACTGCCCGAGGCTAGTCTACATCTGTGTGTTATCTCGCAGAAGGTCGATTGCCTGTAATGTGCCTGATTAACAGGTGCTGCTGTTATGTAATGCGAGCTTGATGGCTTGACCATTGAGAAGTGTTGAGGTTGAATTTCTTGGATCGCAGAATCTTTAGCAGAAAATACTGCATAGAGGAGAACGGGACTATTAAATAATTATTACGTAAGCACTATTATTATTATTAGTCAAACCTAGTAATCTTAAAAAAAAATGTTTATGTATGGAGCAATATTAAAACAGATTTCTGATAGAGCTTCGTCAACCACGTTTGATTTCCAAATCATGTACTGAAACTACTTCATCAAATGAAACTCAGCATCACCAAACCAACCACCAACACCAAAGCACTAAAGATGTCATCTAAAACTAAAACTGAAATGTAGCAATTTCGTTACATAAACCCTGCAATACTTAACGGTGCGCACGAGGCATATAAATGGACTACATAATGTAGTGTACACACATAGGTATGAAATAAAGCGCATACACACTGGCCTCGTTGATCGGCGATGCTCTAATGGGATGCAATTATGTGGGTCAGAGCTGATAAGCTTGGATAGTGACGTGATTGCAATGATTGTTTAGAAACGGATTGCGTTGAAAGCTAAATATATCGATACGAGGAGGATATCAATTAAGGTCTTATTTATGATGCAAAAAGTTTATCATTCAAAAAGGATGTCTGTATTTGTGACACGTCTCCAGTTTCAATGTTATATCCCGACCAAAAGTTAAAATTTATCATCATCATCTGCCTAGCCTTTTCCCAACTATGTTGGGGACGGCTTCCAGTCTAACCAGATGCAGCTGAATACCAGTATTTTCATAGAGCGACTGCCTATCTGACCTCCATAACCCAGTTATTGCGTAATAAGATACCCCTCGGTAAGACTGGTTATCAGACTTCCGGGCTTCTGACTACCCGTAACTACTGTCAAAAATCCACGAATGACAGCCGGGACCAACAGCTTAACGTGCTTAGCAAAAGTTAACATTTATCTCTTTCGAAATATCTACGTCTTTCGGAAGAAAGACGAAGAATTGAATTCTAAAATAACAGACTGATTGGAAAATCAGCCTGTTATTTTTAGAATTCAATTTAACAGTGAAAATAACTTTATTGTAACACCTCTCAATTGTTACTACGATACTTTCACGCACGTAAAGCGTGTTTTTACATCTTCTACCGTAACCACTGAACCATCGGAATTCATCACTAGAACTTACTCGAGCATGCAGTATAAATCCGATGGCATCACTAATATTGAGCCATTTACATACGCGCTCCATATTCAGAGCAATCTAATCCGTATGTAAAGTACCGATACATATACGTACTTGTTACATGACTTTATGAAGACTGGTTTCCCTGTTAGACGGTATCTTTTGAATCTATTGACGAGTTTTCACTGTCGATATCTAGATGGGTTATTGTACATTCGTCACAAAGTAAATTCGCCACGAAAAAAAGTATGTGTAAACTCGTCACAACTCTATGTTTATGAAAGAAAATCCGCCATATTGTTTATTTCCGTACAGACAGCAGAAAAATCAAACAATAAAGAATAAAACGTTCTTTCTTTATTTTTCATAATCATAGAAATTCACATAAAAATCACAGTTCTACTTACAGCTAAAATATACGGTAATATTGTCTGGTTTTGTGCGTTTTTAAGCCCGCGTTGTCAAGGACAGCGTGACATCATCATGATCATCTTTTTTTTTGTAATTTGCATCGAAATAAAAAGGCGCACTTTTACTTACAATATATTTATTGCAATAGGCTGATTTTCCTGATTTTTGTGGAATAATAACATCTTCCGGTATAACATGACCGGTACGGCTAGAAAGAGATAGATACAGCGAGCGAGCGAGTGCGTGATAGCATGTGCAGGAGCGCAGGAGAAAACAAAAATTTGGAAATCATTTTCATTTTGAGCACTAAAAATTTTTTTTTAAACTTTGTTTTCTACCAGTACTTTATGCAATAAATATGTACCTATATACAGACTTGTGACGAGTTTACACATATTTTTTATGCATGTGACGAATACACTTTCAATGTATGGAGTTTTAAAAATGTGACGAATTTACTTTGTGACGAATGTACAATAACCCATCTAGATCACTTCAAAATAAAAATAAAATGTTGGCTCCGAATAATATTCTGCATTATTCGATGAGGAGTTCAAAGTAATATCTACGTCTTTACGTAAATCATCTTTAACGAAAATTTGATCTATGAAAAGAAGCGATTAATTTAATAAGACCATTAATGGGCATACAAGATTCCTCGAAGGTATTACACATACTTACGCCAAAAACATTATCCCATAAGAAAAAAAAACAGTGCAAGCGCCCAACAATTATAATAAATGAAAGTCCCCATATTTTAACCTTAAACATGACGTTAAAGAGACGATCTGCAATAACTAGTCATTAATTTTTGACCAGATGTTCGGTAATAACGAGTAATATCTCAATTTTGACTTGGACCCAGCTATTTATCACGTGTGAGTACTATGATCATCTGTGCAATGCATAAATCTTACCTTGGCAAGATCTTGAACGCCGCGATATCGGCTCAAACGCAACAAATTACTGTAATCATAGTCGCATGCACACAATTTTAACCATTTCATAACTATACTAGTGTCATTACAACGCACACATGCGTAGCCCATTTTCTATGGTTGTACTGTCGATGTGTGCGTACAATGTTAGTCTGTGTTGTTGTGTGAAATTAAAACTCTAGGTATAGTTGATTTCGTCGCTGAGAGGTGTGATACGTATACTTCTTATTTATCTTTGGATCTTTCATGATTGAAGAAACAATGGAGGCCCAGTGGTAACAGCCGCGACTTACGAGTTGTAGGTCGTGGGTTCGAACCCAAGCAGGCACTACACTTTATGTAAATTATTTCATCACCACTGCTCTAAGACGTTGAAGGAAATAACCATGAAAAAACTAAAACTAAAATTGGGAGGAGAGAGACAGAAAATGTTTTTTGAAGTGAAAACTTCTTTAGGCGCGTTAAGTATTTTTTGAGATGGCAAAAAACCATTAAACTCGCGACACTGTTACCGTAACCGACACCGCCCGTGTTTTGTGTAATTGTTTAAGTTTTTACTTCTATCGGTGCTCCCGGGATGTCACTGCTTTTTTTTACGGTTTCATCAATTGCCAAATGTAGAATTAAATCTGTCTAATTAGATATATCTAGTTTGAAGATTTCAATAAAACCGTCTTCAGCGATTGCAAACATAATTTCTTTTTGATTTCTCGGTTTTTGGACACACGGCTACATATTCAAGCTATACATTTCCTAAGCTATACATGTCCTAGAACCAAAAATTCGAAGACATTTGAGAGCCGCTAACCCGCACTGAACCCGTGTGGTGATTACGGTCCATTCCCTCTCACTAGAGAGGAGGCCTGTGTCCCAGCAGTGGGAAAATTATATAGGCTGTTTAATAAAAATGAGATTTAACGTTGGGTGTTAACGTTAATCATGGGATTCATTCCTATGATTAACGTTAACACCCAACGTCAAATCTCGTTTTTATTAAAAATTAAACTTTCACCTAAGTTTATGTTTAATAACTTTGTTCCGAAAACGAGCTAGCAAGTAATTTTTTTTTTTTTTAACCAAATTTACTTCAGTCTAGATTTATATTTTTGGTTCACATCACAATGCCGTTTTTACGCGAGTTCTGAGCGTAACAAATGCATTTCAGTGCATAACCAATCTGTACAGTAGTTCTGGACAGAATTGAATAACAATGTTTAACTGAATGACTAAAAAGATAATTTAAGAATACTATTTTGAATACCTAGACTATTTTTCTGCTCCCCAGTGTAAATTTTTTGCTAATTAAGTGTATTATCTGAACAAGGAACTGAAGTTTGTTTATTATAGGTATAGGTAAAGTAGAAAAATTACTACGAACTGTTAGTTTTTTATTAATTTTAATCAGTGAATGGGTTTATGGATGAGTAATTTGAAGAACCAGTTGTTACGTATTTTTAATACAAGTCCACATCGGTGGAACAAAATGTAGCAACAAATAAGAACTTACAACGAGACCATACAAACATTTCCTGACGTACGCGCGCCTACACATCAAGCTATACATAAACAGTATAAGGTGACTTCTGATTATACGAAAAACCTATACAATGCAAGATCAGCTAAAACTGGTAATGTAGGTATAGCTTGATATGTAGCCGTGTGTCCAAAAACCGAGAAATCAAAAAGAAATTATGTTTGCAATCGCTGAAGACGGTTTTATTGAAATCTTCAAACTAGATACATATATTTAATTAGACAGATTTAATTCTACATTTAGCAATGGATGAAAACCGTAAAAAAAACAGTGGCACCCCGGGAGTGCCGACAGAAATGAAAACTTGAACAATTACACAAAACACGGGCGGTGTCGGTTACAGTAACAGTGTCGCGAGTTCAATGGTTTTTGCTATCTCAAAAAATACCCAATGCGCCTAAATCAGTTTTCACTTCAAAAAACATTTTCTGTCTCTCTCTTCCCAATTTTAGTTTTAGTTAACAAGCTTATATTAAAATATCACATACGACATTCTAACAGTAACTTGATAAGTGAATCCGTAGGCCATAACCGGTTTAATATCAATAGATAAACACACACGCACATAATGAGTGAACTTGCTAGGGAGGAGACAGCCTTGCCCGACTTCCAGCCGATATACATCACTAGTTATAGGTTATGATGATATCACTCCACTATCGAGGTGATATGATGTGATATGTATTAACATTAACATTGATGTTGGTGACTTTTCAGCAGGGCTTACATGCGTGAAGTGACAAAATTTTATCAACGCTTTGTTTGAGACAAGATATTATATTACACAGATACTTGAATGTTTTTTTTTATATACTCAGTGACATTAACGATTTTTTTATAAACAATGACATTTGCTTACTTTGTAAAGTACTCGTATTGTATTATTTTATTTACTGTGAATGTGAAGACTATGTTGGTCATTTTATTCGTTTTTTTTTTAATATTCTCTCTGTTCTGTTAGTTTTTCATGATGTGTTGATGTTCATGGTCTGGCAGTTTGAATAATTTATGTGGCCTGCCCAAATGTCCTTTCTTTGGCATTGTTGTCGAATCGTTGAGCTCCTTAAAGGCTCCTTCAAACAAGCGCGACACGCGATAAAATCGCGCGCGACACAGAGGCACCGCAAGTCGCGCAACTAGCGGTGCCTTTCTGTCGCGCGCGCGCCTTTAGTCTTGAGTTGAGCTGCACGATTTCTGACAAATGCGTGCACGTGCACACAGATTGAGAGGACCTATCCAGGTCCTCTCAATCTGTGTGGTTCTTTCCTCAAAAGACCATCTCAGACATCGATCTACATGGTCTTCATATATCCTGACCAAGATTATGTCTGGACTTTAAAAGAGACTGTGACCTCTGAGTTTGTTTCGGCCTTTCTTCTCAGAGTAGTCAGATAGGAAACGCCGACCTCTTGTTTTTTAAAAAACATGGTTGACGTGTAAAAGTGTTTGTGCAAACCTACTTACAATAAAAGCTTGTAATAAAATCATTTATCACTTACTTCGTCACGAGGGTTGTCATATTAGTCGCAAATAAACTTTATGTTCTTTCTTTCTTCTTTTTATGTTTGCGGTTAGGAATATGAAGGGACCAGTGGCTATAAAAAAAATTCAAGGCTAAGCGACGCTTGCCGAGGTTAGTCCGTTGATGGGAACAGCTAACAAGCACCCTGCGATTCTCTTCTATTCATATTCCTAACCAAAAATCAATCTCATACCATAACTACTTTGACCAACACTATGAAATCTGTCTTTGGCTTAAGTTAAGCTCAGCGCTATAACTTAATTAAAACTTGGCAAGTTAAGTTGCTCTGCGACTACGTTAGGTGGTCGGTAGTTAATAGTACATTACTTCAGAGGGAAGAAAGTGACAGTTCCATACCGAGATTATGGCATTTGCGCCACGAGCTTGCGAGGGGCGCAAACCATTTGAGGTATGGAACTGTACTTTATCCTGAGGGATGTATAGTGCTTTTTATTACACCTACGAGGAAAATTATGGACATAAATGCATAGAAATGTTTATATTTAGTTAAAAGTACAATTATTAAAAGTGCAGCTTTTTTTTTTTAAAGGCTAAGGTCTGAGACCATGCTGCCTAGTCATCAGTTACTATTTTTTTTTTAGTCTAACCTGACATTAGAATATGCGTGTACACATTCTAATGTATTAGGAGTATTTGGCAGCAAATGTATCGAATCAAGTTTCCCTGTAAACTTCGCTGAGGTAGCCAAAACTACAAAAAAATTCTCAGCGCCATTTTACCGGGATCGCGTCTGTTTCAATGATTCCACATATTGTCCAGTTGCGCAGACACTTGAGATACAAAACTACACCAATTTTACATCACAATATCCACTAGGAATCAATTTGCGAATAATTAAAACAGCCAACTAGACTTCACTCGAAGAAATCCCGCCAAAAACTCTAAAAGTGCAGCTATATAAATAATTTCGTTTTTAATTTTCTGTATGCACCAAGGAGGTTGGTAACTGCTAAAAAAAAAAACTGTATGTGGCCAGTAACAATTTACTTGAAATTTAATTAGTAGACAGCTAAAGTCTCTTGGCAGTATGACTGCCGACAAATTAAAAAAAAGAAAAACCGGGTATGTAATGGAATTTCATACATATTTCCCACCCTTGGGTCGGAAGGATTTTCATACAAACTTCCATACCTTGGGATGAAAGGATTTGAAGGGCGGGATAAAGGCGTTTCTTCCCTCTAATTGGTATAATTAGTATGTATTTTCAGAGCAGGTGTGATAAAAAAATAATTACATGGTTATTTAAATTAGATTATTCTTCATTTCTGGTTTAATATTCAAACTTTATTATCTCGCAAAGTAAAATTTAACCATTCATATCGCATTAAAACTTGATTATCATAGTCATAGCTTTAGTAAAAATATTAACTGTGTTAATGAGTTTATATACCTTATAAGCTGGTTTATAATTATTAATAAAATAATAATAAAAATGCGTAAGTTGATGATTTCAAAGATGGTGCTTTAAGTCACTGTGGCAACGTTTTAAGTAATTTCCAGAGGTATAATCCTACATTTTGAAACTGTAGCAAATTATGATAAAATCTAAATCTGTAATTTAATAGGTGTTTGAGCAATCTAGATAATTTGCATGAGCCCAGTGACATCTACTTACTTCACCTTATATATAAAATTACACCAACTTAGTTACGCCGCGCCGGTTTAATTAATTCAAGCAATTATGATCTGTACCTTTATTTGGAATAACATCAAAAATTGCTTACATTTTGACATTTGGTCCAATCTGCATTGACATCCTGTATGGTTATAAAATTCGGTCATTACAAAAAGCGGGTTGTGATTAAGACTCATTTTATTTTTGTAGTTAAAGGGTAGAAAACAAATATATATGGTACCTACGGCAGCTGAGAAAGAATATGTTATTCTTTTCTTCATCGTCGTAAGGCTAGGTTAGTTATTTTAGTTACAACATTGTTTATTATCTAGGTATTCGATGATGAATCGAATGATTAACGATGATGAATGGAGAGCGAAAGGGAAGCCAAAGAAAAGATGAAGGAATTGTGTGAGTAATTTATTTATTTATATATACTTTATTGTACAGACGCCAGCACATCAAGCTACCCGAAACTGTAAAATTTTCCCAATCAACCTTGAACCTTACGCTTCAGCGATAAAGTTGAAAATCTATTAAAGAAATTTGACAGATTGTAGTAACTTGATGTGCTGGCGTCTGTACACCAGAAAATACATAACAAAAAAATACGATTATTAATACAAAACATACAATGGGCGGCCTTATCACTTTCTGCGATCTCTTCAGGAATGATAGGTATGTAAGAAAAGGGAGTGACGGTTGACAGGGAAGAATGGAAGGAGAAAACGTGTTGTGCTGACTCCAAGTAACATGGGCTAGGGCAGGAAGATGGTGAGGATATTTCATGAAAATAATTAGGTACATCTGCAAACTTTCTTAGGTAGGTACAGACGCCAGCACATCAAGCTACCCGAAACTGTCAAATTTTCCCAATCAACTTTGAACCTTATGCTTTAGCAATAAAGTTGAAAATCTATTAAAGAAATATGACAGATTGTAGTAACTTGATGTGCTGGCGTCTGTACCTACTCTTATTTTTTAAAGCCAGCGTCTGTGTTCGTATACACGTATAACCCGTCAGCATTCAACGAATAGATATCTTCTGGGCTGGCTCGTTCCATCATGGACATCATCCATCACTTTCCACCAGGCGAGATCGAGGCTAAGAGCTGGCTCATTTTGCAATGAAAAATAACTTTAATTTCTGCTTGATTTACCTAAGGTTATCTTCGAAGTACATATTGCTGGATTTCTTGACAACACAAAAGCGATATGATAAACCTGCCATTACGTCACCTATACTCACATGCATATGGTGCGCCAGTAATATAAAGCGGGGTCAGCACAGCACTGGATCCTCAGCAACAATGCTAACTACTTTATTAACATAACATAGACGTTATAAGTGGAACATATGGAAGGCCACTATATTATTTACTAGTGTCCATACTAATATTACAAATAGGAAAGTAACACTGTATGCCTGTTGACTCAAACTCAAACTCAAAGCATTTATTTCAATTAAACCATGTACAGGCACTTTTGCATTGTCAAAATTAAATAGTCAGCCAGTTAGTCAGAAAGTTGAAGCTAGTTGCCCATTCCAAAACGTAGATCTCTATGGAGAAGAACGGGCAAGAAACTCCATGGACACTCTTTTAAATCAAGATATTACAAAATCCTGGGCACATTATTCTTGTTGCTTCTACTTTTCACGTCTTAACGGCTGAAAGGATTTAGATTTAATTTGGCACACGGACAGATGACCAATGACAATAGTGACAATTTTTTCAGTCTGATCTCAGTGTCAATCTGTCAAAAAATCCTCTAATTTCCCTATATTTTTGCCATGTTTTTGACATTGACTGTCGCTGAGATGAGATTGCAACTAGTTTTTGAACGTTTTTAAAGAAATTGGCCTTCTGGTAGACCAGAAACCCAATTTCTGTATTTAAAAACGTTAAATAAGATAAGTTTTATCCCGGTACGTGATCCCCTGGGTCTATTTCCGGCCTCCAGGCGGATGATGCCGCGGGCAAAAGCTAGCATATTAATAGTTGAGGTAATATGAGAAAGAATGTAGTGATCGCCGATCGATAGTTGATTTAATATGATATAATTTTTAAGTGGACATCAGCACGCACCCTAAATGGATGTGGTTGCGTTGATTCTATAAAAAGTTGTGCTGCGCAAACGAAACGAATGAGTACAGTCGTGCACGGAAGCTCTTTGTGTTAAGTCATCGTGATTTTACTAGGATTTTTGTAGTGGATTGTAGTATGATCAATAAAATATAATATTAAATCCGTTAACTTGTAGAATGGAGAGCTAACCAAACAGCTTCCAACTTTCGAATCCGTACTTACCCTTACAGCCGTCAAAATACTTAACTTTCTACTCTAACAAATCGGTTTGCAGCGAGAGAAATATAATTAAAATCTAATGGCCCAGTCTTACCTTTACGAGTGACACTATCATCTTTACAGCAACATTCTTTCACTTACATACTATGTAATATTAATTGAGTTATAAAACTGCAGGTTTATTAGCTGTCAAAGTGAAATCTAATAAGCTAATATGATACTGATAACACCAATATTTATAGTGGTGGCCATTAATGGCGTATAGCTTCTTTCTATAATATAATAATTAGAACGTTTAATAAAATTAGAAAATTATTATATTTCAAGTTTTATTGGTGAATAAGAAGACAATATTTTAAATGGGCCACTTGATATCTTTCTCTGTTCATTAATCTATGAGATTTATGGCTGCCTTTTACTCCAATTAAGAGTACTAGGTACAGTTAATTTTTGGCTTTAATTGTCATGTTCAGATTTACGGCTCCTGCAAACAGGCGCGACGCGCGACGCGAATCGCGCGCGACACAAAGGCACCGCTCGTCGCGCGACTTACGGTGCCTTTGTGGCGCGTGTCGCGTCGCGCCTGTGTGTACGAGCCTTTACTATTGTAGTTTAGCAACAAGTAGTTGCCTTTCTGTGATTGAAACTAATACGATGCTCGCGGCAACATAAATCGATCAATTGCAATTGTCAATTTTCACGGGTGTGATAGACGATCAATTGATGCGATTGACAATCTATAATAACATAAGCCTATAATATCCCACTGCTGGGACACAGGCCTCCTCCCCGTGAAAGAGAGTGGGCCGTAATCCACCACGCAGACCCCGTGCGGGTTGGTGTATATCAGATGTCTCAAATTTTTGGTTCAAAATTAAAGAAATAAAACAAAAAAAGCGGATAATAATCTTAAGAAAGGAAAAGTGAAACAAATACAAACAGTTCATCGTGACTGTACTTATATTTAGACTACGCTATATCATTAAAAAGTGGTAGCTGTCAAACAGGCTGACATTCTTTTTGAAATATCAATCTAAACTCGAGCTTAATAAATAAAACGAGAAAACATCACACTGTATCTCAAATAGGGCTGGCAACTATGTAGACATTGTTTTTATAAAAAAAATTAAATACATTTTCCCCACACTAGTGTAGTTTTTCTAGTTTAAGAAAGCAGTTTCACGAATATTATCATAGTTTACAGATTTTCTTGCAGTTAACCAATTTTTTACTTTTTTTTTATAAATGTTTAATTTTGCTCATGAAAGCCCTGATGGATGGCGACATCCGTTCTTCGCTTTCACCGATCAGATGTGCAATTATAGTAGGCGTTAATATTCTTGCTTCAATAATAACTCGAGCGCTTATTACGAATGGTGTTATAATCTGTGCACTTGTCTCGAATCGTAACTAGGTACAATCTAACGCATGATGGATCTTATACAGGTTGGTTTTTGTTGACATAAACGTGTTAGAAGGGAATACATGACTTGCAAGTTGCAATAAACCGAACGATTTGAATTTTAAATTCATTTTTCAAAAATATTTAATTAAAATTGCAATAAATATTAACCTAATCATAAATTCTTTATTATATGTATAGATAACTAACGATGTGCACTAGGTAGTATAATAATCTAATGCGATTCAACGTGGCAATACTGCCAGTCTTCTGGGCACGTTTCCGATGCGAACGAGCACTTCGGCGCCTAAGTGTCCTTTTGTTTTTGTATTTATTTGTGTAGTTAGTTAATCATAAATTAAAAATAAACAACTAACACGTTCTTATTTTGAACCGTATATCTACATAACATGAACATTTAATTTTTTTTTAAATCATCCACTAAGTTTGCATAACTTCTCATCGCCGTCAAATATATTATGAAACAATTAATAATTCCTAACAAAATAATAAGCATTATTTTTATGTGTACATAGCGTTCGGGTGATTGAGTAACGCAGTCATTATTTTAATTTACATACATTGCCAAGTCAGTATGTTTACCGTCCGGTATTTGATGTTCTATAATTATATCTATGAAATTGGCCGTGCCTAAATTGTATTGGTTTTTGCTTAACCATCTCCAAGACTGTTGCGTTATTGGTAGTCTCTGGTTACTGTGGTTTTTTTTTTGTTAATTAAAGGACATGTCCAGTGGGATAATGGACAATTGCCTAGATAGTCAAGGTCCATGTTCAGTAAAGATTGTTATATTTTTATAACCGCTATATTTTTTAGTTTAATAATTAATAAATTTTAGGAATCAGGAACTTGCTGGCACTGTTTAAATTAAGTATGTTTTGTATTCCTAGAATACCTTTCCTTTGTGTGATTAATCCACAAGTAATCATTATCTTGTAGGTAATAACAAAGTTAAAGCTACTACTAATTAGGTACATTAATCCTAAAACACAAAACATCATTCACCCATATATTTCACTTACAACAAATCTCCAGTTCCAAAGTTCCTCGCTATGGAAATATCAGCCGGTCTCGACCGATATTTACTAAGGGGAAGACTAATAAAGTGCAGCGGGCCCCTCTAGTGGTATTGTAACTGTGATAAAGGCGTGACCACCTACGAACTAGGAATGCGTTGGCGAAATGACGTTTACAAAGGACGATTCCGCTGAACGGTTTGTTGAAAGTTGTTAAACTTTTTGTCGTATATTATAATATAAATGCATAATTTACTGTAATTGAGAAAATATTTATTTAATTTAAAGGCTTTTCGTCATACATATATGTATAACCATGTCAGCCTCATCAATTGAGCTATAAACAATAATTTTGCAAATACAGTTATAGGTCATTTATAACCGATTTTAATTTTCATGTTTACCTACATATCTATTTCCTACATACCTACACAAAATATAGCAAAGGAAAGACTATCAATCAAAGAGTATGCATTAAAAGTTGTTATTATTTTTATGTTGATTTATCATTCTTAGAAACAGCCACCAGTTACATTATTTATATTGCGAGAGTAAGTATACAAACTTAGTCATAAAGTGTAAAATATCCGACACTAAAAAATAAGTAGAAAATCTATTGAGAAACTACATAAAATTGATGCGACACGAACGCGAAATTTGATATTTCTTACTTAGTCGTTCGGTCGTATACTTCAGTCGTTTCATGTAAATCTCGCGAAGGATTTCACCAGTCAACATTATTATGGCACTGGTATGCGTTGTACCTAGGGTATCGGTTTTCGTACAACTTGTCGTTAGTAAATTAGAATCGGTCGGCTTTCGATTAAGTCGAACATCGACTTAAGAAATACTGCTAAATTCTACGAGTATTACGAAGTTTTTTTTTTAATATCTGTCAAATTTTTGTTACTGGCATTTTGTGTTAAAAAAATACAAGATGCCAATAAATAATAAGAAAAAATGTGTTGTTTTTAATTTTATTTAATGGCTGATTTTATTTCTTGAGCATTGAGTGCCATCAATTTTCCGTTGCTTACCTATAAAAAATAAGGTTTTATTTATTTTTCGATCTTTCGAGCTACGAACGAAGTTCCGTTTGTGTTATATTTCAGATTTAGCTTAATTTATCTGTCAAACAAATTAGTCATTATTTTGTCATAGTAGCTATAAAGAACTTTTAATAGTAATTCAACTTCGTTCGTGCAATTTTACAATAATAATGAAGCAATAAAATGAATATTCAATGTACTCTATTTCAGTTTCATTTACTTAAACTGAATTTAATGGCTATAAAAAAGTTTATTAGTGCAACAACCGGTTCGATTTATTAGCTACCGAATTCAATTACATTCAAATAAACATTAAAATAACAAGAATCTTAATTTTGTATTGATTATATAGGTACCTGTTTTAATTGCAGACGAATTTACTGTACCACTTATTAAATATCTACGTAATATATTTTGTTTTAACGGCTCTTAGTATAACTTACAAGACTCTGCATTAACATAGTTTAAGTGACACGAAATAATCATTTTATCCTTGTCATAAACGTAAATATCTGTCATTAAAGTCAAAGAAGAGTTAGAGGTGTTCGGGCGGGAGTAATAGTTTATACTAGAGGTGCGCTTCTCTATGGTCCTGCAGAGTGCAATCAAACCTCGATACATCATTTTAATACTGGACATGTCACCGCAAATTCGAAATTCGAATGCAAATGAAATGCAGGCTGGATACAAAGTACGATGTAATGGCGACCGATAAATTATAAGACAGGCGAGTTTTGTTATCGGCGCGCGTCCCTCTATAGAATTTCGTCGAGATTATACTCTGAATACGTAATGTAAATACATTATTCTAGGTTGTTTGCAAAATTTTGTGCAGAGGTACCTACTTCGGTTAGTGCAACTATTCCGACATAAGATAATTATTTGTATAAACTAAACGTAGGCAACTCTTTATTTTAGACATACGAGTAAGTAGAGTGTTTCTTACAATAGACGTTGAAACATTCCAAACGTTTTACGCATTTTCTTTAAATCAAAACACGAGAATAATTCGAACAGCAACCAACTTGATTAAACGGATTTCACACGAAATACTTCAAAAAGGTACTCTTACTTCAGAATTAAATCAAAATCATTAACCAAAACACATTTTAATCAATAAATTAATTACTTTATAACAAAATAAATTCAACCACATCAAATTCACTTCTAAACTTCTGATTCAATCACCGACAACATTGAGCATCATTGTGAAATGCAACTAGTTTTCTCGGCGTGAAACTAAATGTTGCAATTCGGCGCGTGCGCATACATTTAACGAGACGTATTTAATTACCAAGCTTCGGCTACCGATGCATACCAATTACATCACGCACTTTAATAATTTCAACGATAAAATATTAATATGGCTTCTAAAGCCACCGTAGTGATATTTTCTTGCGGATTAAGCGGAATAGACGTGGTTATTTCGTTCATCGAATTAAAGGCTCCTACAAACAGGCGCGACACGCGATATAATCGCGCGCAACACAAAGGCACCGCTCGTTGTGCGTCTTGCGGTGTCTTTGTGTCGCGTGTCGTATCGCACCTGTTTGAAGGAGCCTTAAATTTTGAGTTGTTAAATACTACGCAATAAGTATTATTTAAAGTTGTTAGTGGGGAGCAGCACAGAATCGGTGGAAGTGGAGGTGCTTGGGGGAGGCCTATGTCCAAAAGCGGACGTCTTTCGGCTGAAATGATGAGTGGGGAACAGTGGTGACCCAGTGGCATCGTCCCCGACTTTCGAGTCGTAAGTCATGAGTTCGAAACCAGGCAGGCGCTTTATTTTGTGTATTTAATTTCTCTACCACTGCTCTCAAAACAGTGAAGGAAAACATCGTGAGGAAACCGGCATGTCCTAGGACCTAAAAATTCGAAGACATGTGACATCCACCAACCCGCACTGGGCCCGCGTGGTGGATTATGGTCCTCTGCCTCTCATAAAGAGGAGGCCTGTCCCTCAGTAGTGAGAACATTATAGGCTGATTATCAAGTTTTAGTTCACACCTTCACATAGCTCCTTTCAAATTCTTGATGTAAATGATTGTCTTTATCAGAAGAGATCATCTGACGAAACCGTGAGCCACTCTAACTGGAATGCTGGAACCACCCCCCCCCTCCCACCCCTCCTCCTTCTACCTAAGTAAAAGCTTATCCATCATCATCTGCCTAGCCTTCCCACTAGGGATGAGAATATTGGTTGAAATTATTTATTGGGAATTGTTAAAAAAATATCGATATTTGTATTGGTTGAAAATATTTTTATTCAAGTATCTGCAACATATTGAATAGTTGGATATTCTATTAACTAATGCATGTTGAAATTTTTAATAACTTAATAACTTAAATCAACCTTTAACCGACCGAAATATTTATTAAAAATATTCACATCCTTTGTTTAGAATAAAACATCTCGAATAGTAAATGTGTTTTATCGTGAGAGAGATAGAGCATACAATTGAAAGCACGTAACGGAATGAATATTTGTAATTATTAGTTCGACGTTGCCAATTTAGCGCCGAAGAAATTGATATGATATTTTTATTCGATAATGTTAATTTTGTTTATTGAATATCAGAGTTCATTTTAAATATTAGTTAAATTTAATGGTTGATGGTTATATTCATCATCTCTACTTCCCACCCAACCACGGACTGACCTCGGGAAGCACAGCTTTACCTTTGATCGACTCATTCGGCTGTTAATTACTTAGCCACAAGTACCTATCTAAATGAAAGCTATTCTTCAAGATTAATTTTTTTTTTTTTTATCTTATTCAGGCGAACATACCAAACTCCTGGAAGCGCCCTGAAACTCTGGAAAACCACGTAACCTACCTAAACTTAGTCCGTCCACAAAAAGTGGCTTATGAATAATTGACTATCAATCTTTACATGAATTGTATACACGAAGACACATTTCCAGTATAAGCTGACTCCTTCTTTGTACGATAAGCCGATACAATGCGAGCTCAGATAAAAATGGAAATAAATAGCTTGATATATCGTCGTGTCTACAGGGTTTCGTATCAAATGAATCTGCCAATAATGAAAGCTATTTTATATTTAAAAGTCTTTGCTAATAATGACGGATTCCGTAATTCATTGTTATGTGGCGAATAACTAGAGCCATAATAGCCTAAGGAGAATTAATTTAACATTCTATCTACTACAAAATCCGATTTAAAGGATTAGCTATTACTCAATTTACATTCACGATGCATTGCAGGACAAAGGACTCACGCAAATTGCGCCATAATTAAGTAATGCTCGAATTACACCAAGCAGGTTTTAATCATTATATTTTTTTTTTACTATCCAGGAAAAAAGCTATATAGACAAGATGTACTTATCATTTTAATTATCCGACACAGAGCATGATTCACTATCTTAAAAGTTATAAATCTTTTTTATTACTCCGAGGATATGTCTAAAGTTATTTCAGCGACTACTTAAAATGTTTCACAACTTTTAGTTAATAAGTTGTGCAAAACCGTGTTTGAGTGACGCATGCAAATATCTTAGACCAGTCCTTAGTCTAGACGCTTACTTGACATCTGTGGGGCTCTGTGACTTTAGCTTTACCCAACTTTTAACATACATTTTTATTGAGTCGATCTTAAATAATTCGGATAATTTAGTCCTTAAAAATTAATACCGTGGAGCTCATGTCGACACAAAATATATGACTCAATTCCTTAATAATTACTCTGATAAAATACTCATTAAATTAACTAGAAATGATATTGAAACTTGGAGCGCACCTTAACGGTCCAGTCATCAGGATGTCACGAAAAAGGTCCTCCGTCGTTATCTACTGATACTTCGCAGAAACGGTGCCAATATATTTAATTACGGACGCCACTCACATAACTAATCACCGCTAAATAAGTTGTATGTAGGTAAGGTACAGGCTGACAGAAAAAAAGTCCCGATTTCCGGCGGTTCCCACGGCGCGTGTCGCACTGACGCCCCGGTTCCCACATCGCAATTGCAACTTTTATAAACAACATTATCGTCATAAGTGCGCATGCGTGGCAAATCAATCCGCCATTGGCCAGAATCGGTCGCGAGGTGTATTAAATGCCCACTCTAAAATACGTCGCATTCCGTTGTGATTGGTCTATAAACGCAATTCGATAATAGATTAGATAATTATTTCGCGTGGCAACTCGAACATCGGCGGGTGCGTTGAATACTAAATTTTCGAATTGTGAGTCCATTTACGCAGTTTATTGGCTTGCGATTACAACAATGCGATACAGTGTACGAGGTCTGCGCCAGTGTGCCCACGAACACATTATCATGTCACGCACAGGTCAAGACATGGCCTTTGTTAATAAACTACAGCTATCATTGAATATGCTAAAGAAAGACACCTATATTTACGACTGCGTTCCATCACGATCTTAATAAATGGCGTATCGACGACCGCGTCTAGTTAAAGGACATTAATGCTAAGTAAATTCGCGCAGTCAACAAACTAGTTGTCATCTAAAAGATAATATTCAATGAAGAAGCTTTAAATAGCATGACCTAATATAGGTAGTGTAAGTAATGTGCGCCTAACAGGAGGATTTAGTACTAGCAACGTTGGTTTTGCAACTATCAACCGCATAATACGAGACATGATACGTCCGCGGACATAATCGATCCATCTGCGCGGGCGCTTAGTAAGTACTGATTCTAAGTTCATACATCGCCGAGCAATTTCATATCTCGCCATAAGGCGATCGGCGCGACGCGTTTCCTAAAATAGTGATGTGAAATAAATCAAAGATCGTGGTTGTCGATACGATCCGTCTAAAAAAGCGGGCGGTGCGTGTGAATCTGCTGCGACCGCGATCGTATGAGAATATCATACGGAATGTCGAGCATTGACTACATGACTTATGTGATATCTACTACTAATTTTAGTAAATATATTGCCAATGCACCCATTAGCAATATTTTTATCTGCAGTATCAGTAATGAACAAGTCCTTATCTTTATTTAGTTAGCTCAAGTTGAGTTAAAAAATCTTGACTTTATGCTCATGTTTGTGCAGCGAGACATACAAGTGCAGGTTTACTGATATTTATTAACAAATTGCTTACTTCATCTATTGCAGTCACACGAATATTTTGCCCTCTTTTTTGCAAGACGATAGTCAGCGATTTATTACTTATTTCATCGCAGCATTGCGAAGGACCAGCTTCGTGACTACGCAGTGTTGCGACCTATGGAAGCCGTCAACTTTTTTATTAATCATTCTATCGATACGCGGTAGCAATAGCGATGGTGCAATCTCCGCTCTAGACCTATTGTTGTGCGACTCACGCTTTTTTTTGACAATATTCTCTTGAAATATTCTTTGAATTGTTGTTATGAAATTAAGGTATTTGGTTGGCGTATTGCTTCGCCAATCATAATCGAAAATGAAATGATAAAATATTTAAAAAAAAAAAGTGTCTGTCATTATTTCAGATATGTACATTTGTGGGTCTAGTCAAGCGTTTAATAATAAAATGAGGTTTTAATACAATTACGGTTACATAAGGTGCACTTTCAAATATATCAGTCATGTGATCATATTGTTCGTGTGGTAGGTAAAGTTAACGAAGCGTCACGAACGAGCGCTGCATCGTAATGTTACGGGCAGGCGGCCACGCGAGACTACTGCCATGTCAGCCATTGGCTGCTACTGAGTAAACACTATTGCACGTACCTATGTGTCCACCATTATATACACTCATACATACTAAATTAATCGACGTGATTGATCGAACTGCGCGCCTCGTATCACGCCTCATTATGCGCAATAAATTATAATAATTTATCGATAAAATATTAACATTAATATGTTTAGCTAATAAGTCGGTTTAAATTTAATATTATTCACTACTTAAGTGCGTAGAGTTTGGTATTTAATTTTATATAATTTTATACCTAATGTCAATTGTAAACGGAATTTAAAGTAAATAGGTAGAAATAGGGTAACACTAACTCGACATGTCATACCCCATTAACACCTCGCCTCTAACATGATACCTACATTGCATGGACTTTATTTAAAGCAATTTATCGCTACTATAGTACCTCAGACGTTCGGAATTCCAAATACACAGAGCATAGCAAAACGAATCGCGGTAATTTATTACAATTTTGCATAAGAAACGAGGTGGGACGAACTACTAAACGCATCGAATAACACAAAGTCACAAAAGTGGTCAGTCGGTGTGCGCTCGAGTCGACGGAACGAATAAGCGATTCAAATGCTAATATATCACAGCGTCGGCGCGGCATGATGTTTCTCATTGGCCACGCTATTTACATTAACATACATAACGACGCTGGCCCCGCCCACCGCGCGCGTCACGCCGCGCCCGAACATCGTTAATTACTTGTAATTAGTGGGTCGTGACTGAGCGGAGATGCGCGCGTTAAAGTGCTATGAACGCTACTTACGAAACGTGCAACTGTGCTTAAACGGACCACTAACATTGACAGCACGAGTTACCGCTTCCGAACGTGTGTTCAGGAAGTTAAAGCTTGCGCGAAACACTTCGCTTTAAATCTATAATTACAAGTTTATTCTCTGTCTTCATGAGCTTTTAACAGTAAAGCTTACACCCGATGTTGAATTATATCCCTAACTATAAATGAAATGGAAAACGTAAAAGATACACCTATAGGTACTTATTGTATCTTCTTCATTTAACAGTTTCCTCTGTTCGCCAATATTTGCATCGCCACGTCCTTTTGTACCGAAAGTTTCAAAATCAACAAGCAAGCGCCAATAAGCAAGCAAGCTAATTGTTCCTTTTGTGTTTCTTTTATTTTTTCTCTGCGTCAGTTTACCGCAAATAAACGCATTTTCTTTCTTTTCTACACATTATATCAGCAATCCGTTACCTGTTTATCTCCGCAACATTCCAGACTTATACAGTTCTCACCCAATCGATTAATATTGGCCGTCAACATAACACAATTATTCACCTAATCCCTGCATAAAAGGGGCACGTCTGCGCCTGCGCCACAAATCATAAGTATGGAACCGAGGGCTCACGACCGCGCCATATATGGACACCCTGACGTCTATGCCCGACCCTTGTTCAAAGGATTTATGTCGGCTCCTTTTGGTGCAAATTAGCCCGTGTCGGCTACAGGCGTGAGCGCACAAATTTGTAGCAGCACTATTAGGATGTTTTGCTTTTACTTTTTATGTTAATGGCCAGATAAAATTGTATTGGGTTAACCCTGCTGCGAAGGAATGTGCAGTTCAAGCCGGAACCATACTCTGTCTTTAGCATAGTAGATAAGTTAACATTGTTTTGCCGACACGATCTATAATAGTAAGCAGTAAGTTAGCCAGATAGTCGAGTATCTCTATGTACCAGTCCACTCTATCAGTGTCAATAAGATCTACTTGCCTTCATGGTTGACCAACCAAAATCTACACATGACCATATAAACGCAAAGAGTACCGAAAACCAAGCGGCATTGAGACAAAAACGATTATAGATCATGGCACGGAGTAATGACAACATAATGTGGTTTAACATGTAAATGTATCGACGCCCGGCGCACGCCAACAATGCGCGTGACGTACGTGGGTGATGGCGCGCGCCGATCTATCTTCAATGAAGTTGTCCAATTTATTGTTGCACGATTATCGGCGGATAATATTTTTGTTATAACACTAGGTACGTGGGCAGAAGCATGAAATAGCGAAAGGAAAGCAATTTAATAACGTTTTACTCGTATCTTTCATGTCAATTCGTGCCTGCGATTTCACTTTTACACGAAGTGAGACATTGTTGTGGATACACAAGATTGGGCAAAAACTAGACAGACATATCTGGAGCAAGGTTCGGTAATAAGCATAAAATATTTCACTCATCACTGACTTGCCGCATGCTCAAACTTTTGGACATGTCGAACAGCTTGTTACGTGGATGTCAATTCTGATTCTAGCCAGCCGATCGCATTCGCAACTCTTCCATAAGCAACTGGTTCGAACGCAATATATTGGCTTTATAAAGGCGTATTAATAATTAACAAAAAACTTGGTGGTTTCGGTAGCAAGTGCTCTAGTTACCGATGTCGCAAGTAAGTGGGCGTGAGTCGAAGGCGAGCGTAGGAGCCGACATCGATCAGCCGGCCACCCCCGCCGCACCGCGCGCGTCATTTCGCAATGTTTATACAAGTTTTAGCATACCGGTGCTCGGAGGATATTGCTGATAGGGGCAAAGTTGATCAATAAAATGTGATCAGTTGTTGTTGAGGATTACCTCATCGTGACGTTATTGTGGCGTACAGATACAGATCCGGGACGGGTCTATAAATAGGCAGGCTTAGTACTTGTACAGAAAGCAATGTCATAGATGAAGCTAACATGTGTTTCGTTGTGTTGTTCCAGGTCGGTGGCGCACGAGCCCGATGAGCGCGTGCGCGGCGGCCGCCATGCGCGAGAAGCACGCGGCGCCGCGCCGCCTGGCGTCCCCGCCCGCCTCCCCCCCAGGCCGTCTGCCCAGCCCGCTCAGCAGTCCGCGCGCCGACGAGCCCCTAGACCTGCGCGTCACCCACAAGCGCCCGCCGCGTCTCGAGGACGAGAACTGCAACCTCATCACACAATCACCACCGCCTCACCCCACTCACCCCACGCATCCGGCTCACCCCGCGCACCCAGCGCTTCTACAATTCTGTCGACGACTACCGCTGGCTCTGCCGGCATCCTTCGGCCGCTATCCTTTCCTCCCCGCGGCGGCCGCCACGCTGCTCGCCCCCGGAGCCCCGCGTGCACCTCCAGTGCCTCAAAATCCCGGAGCCCCTCGGGCACGAGACCGGTATACATGCTCCTACTGCGGGAAAGCATTTCCTCGCAGCGCCAACCTAACTCGACATTTAAGAACGCACACGGGAGAGCAACCTTACCGCTGTAAATACTGCGAGCGCTCCTTCTCGATATCGTCCAACTTGCAGCGGCATGTAAGGAACATTCATAACAAAGAGAGACCGTTCCGGTGTCGTCACTGCGACCGATGCTTCGGCCAACAGACGAATCTCGATAGGCATCTCAAGAAGCATGAGGCGGAGAACGGGGACGACAGTCGCCGGCGGTCTCCGGACGAGACGTACTTCGAGGAGATCAGATCGTTCATGGGCCGCGTGGCGCCAGGCCGGCGCGCCGCCGCCGCCAGCCCCGCCGACCACACCTGATAGTGACACGTGCTGACCACTTTCACACTTACAATAATCTGGTCGTTGCATCCAAATGACTCTTGTGTACTTATAGAACCTTTACTGAGTGTGAATATTTTGATCAAACTGTTAATGAATAAGCGCCAACTTTAGTTCTGCATCGGTTTAATAAACGATGACTATATGAAATTGCAAGGCAATAACTACATTGAAAATGTTTCCAAACGCCAAGACACAAGCACCAGGTAATTGTAAACCTAAAGAAACACTACATACAATGTAATCATAATGATCACGCATCATCAATTTGTAAATACCCATTATTGTTACCGCGTTAGGACATTGAATCGGCGCAAAAGAGTGAAAGTAAGTGTATTTGCCACCAAGTCGGCTATTAGGATATGTATTATAAATAAAGTGATATTGAATCTCGTGTACTTAATGTAAATATTAAGCTATTCTAGTATATGTAGCTAGGACGCCTACCGAATTTTCTCTACCGATAGTTATATGAAAAATATATAGTAAGTATGTATTCCTTGACGAAAGACGTAAATAGACAATTAATGTTAAGTGTTCCGAGAGTGTTCGCTATTATAGATTATGCTATATCGATATATTGTATGGATGTAAGTAGTTTCTTTGTACTTTTTTTGTAAATTTCGCTTTATTCGATGTAAAATATTAGTATTATTAGTCTGAGAGGAAACGCCGGTTACCAATAAAAATATAACTTGTTGCTTATTGAAGATATTATGAAATATTTTTTTACGAAATGTTAGAAAAGTTGTTTTAAAAATTATCTTACTGTCGAAATTATATATGTATATAATGTATACTGAATGTTGCGTAAATTATTGTCGTTTTGGGCACCTACCGCGGAGAATATGTTTCTGTGTTCGAACTGCCCTAATTGTTAAGTTTCAGAATATTACGCAAATTAGATATGTTTATTGTCATTGTATTGAGATTTTAAATTAGAACTTATACAGATATTAGAGATTATTTCAGAATTTTTGTTAACACATTATACGTATTCCAAAATTATTACTAAATTAATATAATTACAAATCTGTGATTTAATTTATTACTGGACAGCTATAATAAATGAAGAAATATTTTTATCAGTTAAAGAAATCTCTCAAAGAACTAATCTAAACGTTCCTGTAAGTAAAGATAGATCTCTATGATTGTTGCGAGTGTAAAGTTGATATATATTTTATATACTAGAGATAACTATAATTTTCCCTTATATCAAAGTACACATATACACAAACAAAATGACCTGTTCAAAAAAGCCATAGTCACAGTACAAAACTAAAGATATTCCGTCATGGAAGTATTGAATGTCCATTTCCTAGACAGAGTACGGATGTCACTTTCTTCCCTTGAACTGATCTTGGTAGACCATTTTACAGAGTAACATTCCATGACGCTGCATCTCACTTCAGTGACTTTACCGTCATTTTCAAGGCTCGCTTAACTGTTGTCATATCTAAGCATTATTGCGAAGCGATACTATGTGAAAACATATTATATTACGAGCTTTTCTTTCTAAGTAACTCTGTCGCGTTTCAGCACAAAGCGACCACACGTTCCAATTTCAAACATGACTTTTCGGTTCATGCGTTTCGTTCCCCTTACAAAGTTCCGCATCGCATTAAATCGCTCATCTATGGCTATTTCTTATACACTAGCGCCCTAACTGCGTAACATACTTTCAATCTCAATCTGATCCACTGCTTTATATGCTCGAAGATTTTTTTCTATAAGCCATTACGTATGTTACGCAATTATCTCGCTGTCCCCAAGTCAACGTTACCTACTGTATGAATGTTTTGTAGTATACTCGTACCAAATCCTGTTTGATTCACAAAAGAGATGCTATTTAACTTATCGCTAGGATGTATAATGAATAGAGATTATTACCTTATCGTTTTGTACTTTTGATACCTATTAGTCGTTCAAAGGTCACCGACTACCTTGTCAAAATGAATAAATAACAATAAATCTTTTACTTTTGTATTTTTATTTTATTGCTACCACAACTCTACCTATACCACAACTTTAAGAACAAAAAGCTTATTCCCGTAATGAATAACGTTCAAAATCTCATCAATTCTCAACGACCACCAATGCCAAAAACTTGTAAAAAAAAAACTAGAGGTATTTTATGCTGATTTAAATTAGAACGTTCTTAAATACGGGAATCGACCCGAGAAAAACAAAAGCACATCAATGGTAACGGAAACTCCCGAAAAGCTCGAGTCTTATCAAAATGACTGCGTCTTACACAAGGCACAAGCATGATGATCAAAGACGTTAGCTTCTCTATATGAAGAGACCATTTCCCTTCGAATAATAGACGACGACTAACTTATAAGTATGAAAGAAAAAGATATGTTGCGCCAACCCCAAACAAATTG
The DNA here is from genome assembly GCA_927399505.1 of Luperina testacea. Taxonomy (NCBI): domain Eukaryota; kingdom Metazoa; phylum Arthropoda; class Insecta; order Lepidoptera; family Noctuidae; genus Luperina; species Luperina testacea. Next base: position 8,013,637 of record OV656774.1, read on the forward strand.
GGATAAGGCCAAGAGAATGATGACGAAGAGACTTATGGAATAGTGAGAGTTTGGCCAGACAGGGGCGCGGACGCGAGGCGGGCGCGGGTGCGGGAACGCGCGCGGGCTGCCTTTCCACACTGGAGCGCGGCTGCGTTCTGCGTGTCGTTGTGTCCAGTGTTTGCCAAAATATAATATGGATGAAGAAGACTTACTTTTACTAGAAACAAGCTCGAACTAGTTTGAAAACCCCGCTCCCCGCGCCGAGCAGCCTACGCTGCTCACCGCGCCCGCGTGCCCACTATGGACACTCAAAGGAAGTTCATATGTTTGAGTTCACCGCGCCGCGCCCGCACTGCCAGTCTGACCAAGCACTTACAGGTTGATTTAAATTCTGACAAAATTTTAAAAGTACCTAAGTAATGTTGAACAAAGCTTATGATAATTTATCACAAAAAAAACACACCTAAGTCCAACTACAGATCTATCTAGACACCTCACAAAAGATGATAGATCCTATTCATAAGTCTGCAACCGCATTCCTGGCTTATCATAGTAAAAAGAAACAGGTTTGTAAGAGATACCTATGTAAATGGATTACAATCGAACTACGCAATTGACCGGTAACCTGTCATTATAGTAACGTGGTCTTTAAACCCAATCCGTTATTGTTACAAGCAGTCGAAGACTTGTAGTAACGGAATGGTTACTTACTTTATTTTAAATCTAGCTAGTGCCCGTGTCTTCGGTAGCGTGGAAATCGTAAGACACCACTATATACAAAACAAATAAAGCCCATATTACTCGCTGATAATGTAGCTTTCTTTAGATAAAAGATTTTTTAAATTGGTTAACTATTTTTTGAGTTTATCTATTAAAAACGAACATACAAAAAATCTTTTCTATTTATAATATTAGCTTAGATAACTGATGAAAATAAAGATTTATAGAAGACATAGTATGGTACCAGTAGACCCTCATTTACTCAACTCCCAAGGAATTGAAGGCCGATGTGAAAAAATCGCCAGTCGTACACACTGACACAAACTAGGAACTCTAGAGACCTGAATTAAACGGCCTATCATAATGATCTTTACGCTTCTGGGTCCACAGCAGCAAAAAAATCAACAAAAAACATTATTAGGCATGCTCCAGCAAAAAAACTGCACAAAAAGCGCCAAATACGATTAAAGTCGAGCGCCATCTTGGAATCGAAGGGCGCCCGGAGGCTAGCTGTGCCGGCGCAGCCTCAGGAACGCCGTTTACGATATGATTATGCTTTATTGCCATTAATTTGCGACAAACGAAACCGCCCAACACCATCTAGACCGCCATGTTGGCAAACTATTAAATTTATTGATCTAATCAGAACAACTGAATACCACGTACAAAAACGCAGTAACCTGCATTAATGGTTTTGTCACGTAATAACCCAAGAAGCACATACTTAATAAGTCTGTGCCAAGAAGATAGAGAACTCAGATTTACACTTCGCTGCCAAACTGAATTCCAATATAATTACTTCATTACATCGAAGCTCTAAACTAGACGAATACAGGACGATTGGCTACAACCACTTTAACCAAAATAATTACCAGCTTAATGAATAAGTCGTTATCTATATGTAGAATCTTGTTTTCGCCTGTCGATATCGAAATACGGCAGCATTAGAAAGGTTTATCGTATTTGGAGGACATAAGACTGTAATCCATAGTTTTTTAGTCAGTCAACCGATAGCAAAAGTTGTGCTAAGTTTTTATAAGGTATGTGACGCGGTGATCTAATATATACAGAAAGTGGCCGAAGTAGATATGCTATAGTATATTGTGGGTACGGGAGTCGGACAAGAACGGTATCACTAAGGAGCTGGCCCAATTGAGGAAAACTTTCAGGGTTTTGATAACGTTCAAAACTTTCGTTATTTAGGTTTACATCTCGTCGACCTTGAAGATAGAAGATCGTAGGCGAAAATTTGTCAGGCACATAATAGGTAATTAAAAACAACAATATGACTACAGTGTTTTGTCTAGCAGCCTAGCCTAGCTATTTCTTCATTCTTCTTCTTAGTGTGCCGATGGCAATCTAAATGGACCTGGCCCAAAATTTGGCTACGAGCTTTGCGCCATCACTAGCGTCCATCAGTTCCTGTGAGGCTATGGTCTCCTATTTCACGCTGTACGCTGCGTCACGTTAGGTCGTACGCTGCGTCACAATGTTTACTTTAGGCTATGGTCTCCTATTTCACGCTGTACGCTGCGTCCCGTTAGGTCGTACGCTGCGTCACAATGTTTACTATAGAAATGTACTATTGTGGTCTCGTTCACACGTCGACGTTGGCGTCTTGACGCCGTACGCGGCATCTAAACGCTGTGCGTCGCGTCTCTAGTCATTTCGAACCATTGCAGCGTGAAGGTCGTCTCTCGCGTCATACAAAATGATGAGGTTTAATAAAGAAAAAGACTAATTGTTGATAGAAGCAGTTAAATCTTTTAATGCAGTGTATGATAAAAGTGACAAAAATCATAAAAACAATATTTATAAGTATCAATGTTGGGAAAAAATTAGTGATGCAGTCGGATCGACCGCTCGCGAGCAGCGACTAAAACGCCATTCTCTGCTGCGGATGTATTGACCGCCGACGCTGTGCGTTGCATTCAGACGTCGATCGGAACGGAATTAAACGTTGACGCTAACGTCAGACGCCACGTTTGGCATAAAATAGGAGACCATAGCCATAGAAATGTACTATTGTGGTCTCTTTCACACGTCGACGTTGGCGTCTTGACGCCGTACGCGGCATCTAAACGCTGTGCGTCGCGTCTCTAGTCATTTCGAACCATTGCAGCGTAAAGGTCGTCTCTCGCGTCATGCAAAATGATGAGGTTTAATAAAGAAAAAGACTAATTGTTGATAGAAGCAGTTAAATCTTTTAATGCAGTGTATGATAAAAGTGACAAAAATCATAAAAACAATATTTATAAGTATCAATGTTGGGAAAAAATTAGTGATGCAGTCGGATCGACCGCTCGCGAGCAGCGACTAAAACGCCATTCTCTGCTGCGGATGTATTGACCGCCGACGCTGTGCGTTGCATTCAGACGTCGATCGGAACGGAATTAAACGTTGACGCTAACGTCAGACGCCACGTTTGGCATAAAATAGGAGACCATAGCCTAACGTGCACCTGACATTTCTTCATTAGGCGAGCCATCGGTAAACTAGATAGGAACAGGCTATTTGTCTAAGCATCCACGACTCAATTGATCCTCAACCGCATCTTCACTGAAGCAGTTAACAATTATATCAAACTAGCGGCCCGCTTCGCACGGGTGCAATTTTTTTTATCCAATTTAGTGCAAGTGTTCGGAAGTTCTGCGCGTAGGTACGCGATGCCATGTTTTGCAACGACGTTTATACTAATGTGACCTGACTTCAGTTAAACATTCTGTGATTCAACTCAGTGAAGAATAATCATCATCTTACTCTTTTATTCGATAATTTAATCGCTATGCTTAAATTGGTGTCAGAGTAGGACAAAAAAACAGATTCAAATCAGTATGAACGCCACAACATCCTGTTTCTACTAGATAATCCGCTATTCTCTTAAGCCTCGCGCCTATATCCCGCGCGCCTGAGCAGGGTGGGGCAGGTTGCACAACGATGGCACGGCGCAGGCGCACGCGGCCGCCTTGTTAGCGGCGCGTGCGCCAGCGCCTGCCACCGTTGCGTTGCATTATTTATTGCTTATTGAAAAACTACCGATAGCTTTACCTACCCACTTTTGTGGTCGTTCGTTGCCGTTTTTGTTAATTATTTTTGTTTGCTGCTGTTCGCTGTGATGCAAATTGGGAAAGCAATTATTGTTGGTGTTAGGAAATGTGTTGGCTTGTACATGGTTTCTTTTATAGTCTATTAAAATTCGATCAATTACTTACTTTCAATTTATGTGAAGCCTTCAGGGCTTGACTAGCGTAATGGCAACAGTCACTCATGGCTCTCTTGTCGGAGAAAACTATATCACCGACATCACAATAGAATAAATGCGATAAATCGTATGCTATGTATGAGTCAAAGATGGGCTAGTAATAATTTTTTTCTAAGTAGGTCTACTCAGCCTTTCGCAGTGTGCTACAATACCCTGCCCTCCGCCTTCCGCATCCAATCTGTCCCAGCCACCTTACCCGCTGAGTTAAAGTTCTTATGTCTGTGCTATATTGACTACCCAAAATTTATACTCGTCATAAAATTGACTACGAGTCATTTCACAATAAGAAAACCGATGAAAACACAAGAAATGTTTAGATACTTTAAACGAAAGACCAAGCCCAGCTTCCATTTAATCCTTAATGTTATTATAAACTAATATTTACGATCCATACACATAATATCGAGCCGGTTCATTACATACTTTACTGGAATTGGAAACAATATTCACAACAGTTTGGTTACAAATTTTAAATGGACGATAAACGGAGCGTTTATTAATTCTGTTGGGAGCATGTGTCAAGTCAACAACGTTATTATAATATTGTTTCTATTGATATAATAATACAAAGTGATGTTGTATTCATTATTAATAATATCCATGGTGTTTATTTTCAGAAGGTAGATTTATGGGCTCGGTACGTTTATTACTGGTTTATTATTTTATGTAGAGCAAAACTAATTATAGCTACCGTAGCCCTCACGAGTGTTCGAAATCAGTTTATTTGGAAATGTGTATCAAAATATGTAATTTTTGTGGCTGCAGGTTCCAGGATATCAAACTCGTGTCGTAGCATTGTTACGGCGCAGTATTACAAAAAATGTCTTATTAGAATGGGTCCAGTAGCTTAGCATAAGCATAAAGTAGGCACCTACTAAGCGTTGTTATTTTGAAAAAAAGTATTAAGGCTCCTACAAACAGGCGCGACACGCAATATAATCGCGCGCGACACAAAGGCTCCGCTCGTTGCGCGACTTGCGGTGCCTTTGTGTCGCGCGCGATTTTATCGCGTGTCGCGCCTGTTTGAAGGAGCCTTTATAAGTTAGCATTTGGTACTAACCTTCGACGGAGAGACGAGCGTTGAAAATACAACAGCGCGCTTTTATTTAGGCATTCATTGAGGTGTCGCCTTGCGTTAGTGAAAACGGGCAATATTGTCTCTAATTCTGACCACAGTCTATGCGCAACTTATGTAGATACCTATTTCACAGTAACTGGTTTAGATAAGAAATCTATCCTCTACCAAAAAACATCTTTGAACACAGACAATCAATAAAAAATGACACAAACTAAAACTACAGTTTACTATTACCAAAAATATCAGTTAAGGTCATCTAGGTGATCTCGTACGAGTACAGTCGAGATAAGATGTGACCAATGAAAACAACCTGCTTGTGGTCTGTTGCGTGATTTTGAGTTCGTACGCCAAAGTGACATGGCAACTTCGATGTAGAAATATTATGGAAACGACTTTTCGATCTGCAATTAAAACACTCAAGTTGATAAAATAAAATCTGGCTTTACGATTACCCAAAATGGAACAGTCTTTATGCATATTGCTTGCTTTAAAGTAATGTGCTTTCAATTTCTGAACTTGAACCAAATTCAGTCCAATGACTGTTGTAATTTTACTGCATTCAATTAATCATTTTAATTTTTCGGGAGCACTCGGTTCACTTCTCCTTCCCGTTCACTTTCTTTCTTTTCGCATCAAGAATATCTCACAATATTATCGTTATTCAAAACATTATGAGACTAGTGGCAAAAAAATCCGCAATAATTATGAGTTTGACACTTAATGTCGGTTACACAACTGCCATATCTAGTTGCTGCAAGTTGTTTTAAGTGCAGGTGACCGATCCATCACCGACTCACCGAGACGTGGACGTGCCTAATTAACGGAAAGCAAGGTCAGCTGATGAAACAGGCCTAAGCACCCACTCTAGTTTGTCACAAAAAATTACATTGCGCAAGAGACGTTTCTCTCGTGAGTTTGCGACGAATTTTAGTGTCGTTAACAAGATTCTTAAGTTAGGTGTCCACTGTCTTCGCGCACCAACTGTGCCAGGCTCATCTACTTTACCGTGATAGCCATTTTTAGGGTTCCATACCTCAAAAGGAAAAAATGGACCCTTATAGGATCACTTTGTTGTCCATCTGTCTGTCTATCTAGACCCTTTATCTTGGGAACGCGTGGAGGTATCAAGTTGAAATTAAAACCATATACTCAGCTCTACAGTCGCTTGAACCTGTGAAAAAATCAAATACCTATGTTAACGTATAAAAAGATACGGCAGTTTATGCCGCAAAATAACATATATTTCGACACACATAAGGGAATCAAATTTTATAGGGTACTTCCCATTGACTTAGAATCATTAAATTTGGTAAGAAGCAAGGTCATGTAGTACAAGTAAAGGAAAAAAAACCAGAAAATCGTAAATTTGTAGTAATTTCCCGTGATAAACTATTTACGTACCTACAAATTTGTACGGAACCTTTGGTGCGTGTGTCCAACTCGCACTTGACCGGTTTTATCCACAACGTGGATATCTAGCATTATAATTTGTCGCGAATCTAAGCAATTATTGTGTTAATGTAACTGTAGCAAATTAGGATGTCGTTAAGTACCGGAGGTTTGAAGAAATCGGATGTTTTATATTAATGTTCTTTTTTTTTTAAATGGGTTTGCTCTTGACTCTAGGCTAGGTCAGAGGTGACAGAGACAGAGATTTTGGTGGCATCACTTTTTAAATTGATACTTAATTTAAAATAAAAATGTAAAAAACCGTAATTTTCATTCGGCCACCAGTTTCCTTACAAAATACTTCATTTAAATTACGAAATGTTCTGAAATCAAGCTCCAAATCCCTTGAGAAACAGGAACACCACTTATTTATGTAACACACAACGATACCGGAGTGCTCGACTTAAATTTTGCTCCAAAAACCGAACGGCTATCCATTTAAACGTCTGTCGGCAACAAAATGCCCCGTACTTAACATTTACACCTCCGAGACATGCGATCGTAAGACGTTGTATAACTCAGCCCTCTGACTGATATGAAAATTCGACTTTTAAACCCAATTAACGTCGTACAATTAAATTGTACACGTTAATTTTCCTGAAAAAACCGCAGACCCGCACCAAGACTTTCTTCTGTACTTATAAATTCTTTAACAATAATCTCACACAAAGTTAAACCTAGAAAAAACTATCTGTATACTAATATTTTTTAATGTCCGTGCCACAAAATTCATAATTACATGCAGACATGTTTATGTTTGCACCCTTTTTTCTAATCACCGTTTTTTTCCAAAACCATTAAATAAAATTTATTTATTTCTGGCATGTTTTTTTACACATACACACATAGTATCGGAAAATTAAATCCATACTAATATTATAAATTCGAAAGTAACTCTGTCTGACTGTCTGTCTGTCTGTATGTTACCTTTTCACGCTTAAACCACTGAACGGATTTCGATAAAATTTGGCAGAGATAGGTATATATATTGCAACCCGAGGAAGGACGTAAGATAGTTTTTATTCCGATATTCTCACGGGATTGACACTTATGCGGGTGAAACCGTGGGACGCTGCTAGTATGAAATATATATTAAATTATGGTTGGTTGGTTTTGGTTTGGTTTAATTAAGGATGTACCCGTGTATATCGATACACTTCCTGCTCTATGTACCCATATCATAGTGTTGCTACCTGCGACCAGTTAAGGCGACTCGTCCCTCTTTGGTCAGGAACTCAGGACCTCATGCCTCACGGAGATATTTTGATGAGGACAAGATAAATTAATTAAAGAGTCGTATAGCCATACACTAATAAACTGGCAAACTTGCCTATCGATATCGTGGTCTAGATATAGACACGGTAATGACCGGTCGAGTTACGTCGCGACTTAATGACGTCACCGATTTAGACACGCGTCGCTTATACGGATAAGGTTTAGTAAGAAAGCTAGGATTTTAAAACAATATGCATAAATACGTATATAAAACAGGTCGGTAGAGACATCGACACACAAATTCTAGATTCACATGATTCTAGATAGAAATTCGTCGGTTATCAAAACAAAATCAGCTGTTTCGTATAAAAGTGCATTTTTTTTTTTTTGTAAAACTGACGAAGTATTTCAACGCAGTGTGGTTAAGAATCAAGTACTGAATCTATGGTAAAGGTTGCACGTCGTTGTTTCTGACAGCCTGTATAGTCGAGTGTTTCTCAGCTTAAGCATTTGTTGGTGAAAAGCATCTTCACCGAAAAGTGATTGTTGGCGTCTAAACTATTATAACTTTGTGTTAGTCGACCGTGTACTGTTCGTTTCGTGTAAGTCGAACTTCGTAACTCGACGGTACGGCATCAGGTTTGGATGTGTAGCCGAGTCACAAACTGTGATAGATAGATACAACGTTTATTTAGTGCAACAAAAGACACAATACAGGTATTAAAAACATCAAAAAAGGTGAAAAAAAAAAATAACAAAGATTAAAAAGATAAATTGAACCATAGACACCTAGCTCATAAACATCTATAACGTCGATCACTCCTGGGCGGTGTGTGTCTTATGGTTGCACCAAATGGGAGTCCAGCTCAGCATATGCCAGGTACAATACCTATGCTCCACCTCCTACACTTTTGCGCCCCAAAACATGCACCCAAAGTGACCTCTCAGCTGCCGCTGGTAACGCCGTAAAGTGGCAAAGTTTTGGACTAACAAAATTTAAATACCTGTCGTGCCAGCGACACGAAAAAGAATTATATAACACTACTTATTTTCTGTCATACTACCTGCGCCCCGCGCTTTCACACGCATAAGTGTCGATCCCGTGGGAATATCGGGATAAAAAGTAGCCTATATGTCAATCCAAGATACCAGGGTGTCAGCTACCTCCATACAAAATTTTATCAAAATTGGTCCAGCCGTTTGAGCGTGAAGAAGTAACAAAGATATAAACACACACTCACTTAACTTTCGCCTTTATAATATTAGTGTGATGTATTTTGTCTCGACCCTTTTTCGATTTTGCTTTAGTGATTATCAGCGGGAACTTGTAAATGGCCATCAATTTCATATTAGTTAAGAACACTGTATGCTAATTGAAAGTTTCACAAATAAAATAAAATAATTAAATAACCATGTCTTTGGAATGTGTTGTCTTATACACTAAGTTTTGCTTTTATATTTAAATTAATAACTCGAAAACAGATTATTTTCTAATTGGAAGCAATTAATTTTCCCTGCAGTGAGTAGGTGTAACCTTGATGAGTAGTCTACGCCATCATTCAGAGTACGTACTCACTCCAATAATTACACATTTATACGTTAGTAGTAACACTTTCAAATTACGTGATAACAACAACGAATTTAATGATTTTATATTCATAAATCGTAATAAACAAATTAAGTACGATGGCCTGAGGCGCCGAGCTCTGTAATTACCGAAATAAATTTAAACAAATTCCATTATGGGATCATTTCGGCGATGGACGATGTTATCCATCATTTTAAAGCAGTTACCACAAATCGAGAAACTTATAGCTCGTTTAATGGTGTTGTGTATCGATAATAAGTGCAGCAAGAATCGATAATTGCACGGTAGCGGTGACGATAAGCGTCGACACTATTGTGCATAATGTCGTCCAGTATTACTAAATTATACGGTGCATACGCGTGGTACTTACTGCCGTCAACCGGTCCTCTGTCAGGTGGGGTTACTCTTAAATGTGCAGAAAACGGAAGATATTCGCAGTTGCAGCTACGTTTAATAAAACTATCTAGAGAATAGAACATGCCTAACCTAGACAAGACCTTATAAGTAATATGTAAGACTGTAAATTCACAAATTCAAAATTATTTTTCATTTTCAATGCACATCTTTGGCGGCACCAATATTGTATGTAGGTAATAATCTGTTACTCGTCATTTCTTTTTGTTGCTTATTTATTTATGTATCTATTATATAGCATTTATATATCTGTCTATTATAGCATCTATAATTATTTTGCACTAATGACAACCCCATTTTTAAGTCCACGCAATCACTGTCCATTCCAAGGTTGCCTGGAAGACATCGCAGAAAACGATAAGGCCGTACATTGTATGTTTTGTAGTGTTAATGTATGTGGTATACAATAAAGTATTTATAAATAAATAAAAATTAAATGGACAGTTAATTAATATATCTTCCCCAAAATGCCGACTGCAAGACGGGGAATAAACAACAGTTTATTATTTCTGAAATCAGAGTTTAGTTTTGCATATTATAAGGCAAAACTAATTATACATACATACGGGACCCTAGGGTCGCGTTCTAGATGCCCCACGACAGGGCGAGTCGTCACCATCATATTATGAACAAGCGCGGGCGCAACAAGATTTTCCGTTTAACTCCATTATATATAATTCCTAAAGCGCAATTTCCTCACTGAGCTGATTGAAGGAAGTTAAAATGTATCACCTGGATGTCAAACAAGTTTTATTATTATAATTTCATGAGAAATAGGTTAAGCACTTGAAGTCAGTAAAAAGTTAAGGCGTAACTAGAATCAGTTTTATTTTTTCATGACGTTCAAAAGTGCCTTTTATGTGCCTATTCGAAATAAATGATTTGACTTTGACTGTAGGAAAAAAAATCTATTAATTTTCTGGGACCTCAAACAACGATGAAAAAAGATGATGTAATATGGAGAGGCATTTTGGTTTATGTCTCTGGATGGCAATCAAGCCGACTTGTGCCTATTTGTCCACACAACAATAGAATTTTAGGGGGATAAAACACTAAGATTTTCTGAAAATTCCATTTCTAGTTAAAATCTGTAACATAACCATAAGTCTTCAAGAAGTTCTCAGTGGAACCGACCCTGCTTTGCATCTAGCGAGTCAGTGTGTAAATTGTGGACGAGTTTTTCGCAACCAACTCGATTTATACGCAAATTATTGCCGCCTCAAATGAATAGATTTGCCTAGCTTGGAAATTTTCAACGCTTTGGTTGGCTCATTCAAGATAAGAAACACCGATTTTATCATATTAAACAACAACAAAAAACTTTATGTTTGACGGGCTTAACGTCAGGGGCGGATCTACTTAAAGGCTTTTTGGGCTGCAGCCCAGGGCCCCGTAGATATAGAGGGCCCCCAACCGAACTGAAAACAATAGACGATATTGTCAATAATAAAAATTATCTAGAATTAAAAAAAATCCGATCATAATAAAATGGCAATTGGTTGAGTAATTAGGTAGGGCCCCTAAGCAGTATTAGCCCAGGGCCCCACAAATTCAAGATCCGCCCCTGCTTAACGTTGTTTAAGTTAATCTTTTCACCACAACATCGATCGGCTTGAGTATGGTAAGGGCAGAAGACCGCCACTGCCTAAAATAACAAGTCAAGTTATCAATTTCTCGTCATCAGAAGATCTAAATACACTCCTTAACACAAGTTTCCATAATCTAGCTAGGAGAGCAGTTCTCACCCACACGTTTGTAGAAACTTATTTTGTAAAACTGTAATTTTAACGTGTTCTACGATCCTTTGTTTTGAGTAAATAAATAAATATATACATAAATAACTAAATAAAAATCTTTGCATTCAGTTTACCTGGAATTTCTTAGTAGCAACCAGGAGTTTGGATTTGTGCCCGGTTGATGGAATAGGCCCTATTTTATGGGACTAAAAAATAACTAGCGAAACGTGATATTATGTTATGTTATATCAGTTTCTTTTATTAAAATTCTTTGGCAAATGGATTGCCAATACGAATCGTAACAATTTCATGAGCCTGCCGAAATTTAGCATTACTCAGTGACATAAAAAAGTAAAGTTAAGAGCGTTCACAGTAAGTTAAAGCATGCGTTCGGGCCAAACAAGAAAAAAGCCGTTGCGACTTGCAAAACAAGAGCAGATGCCGAAATAATGAGGTGTGCGTAAGACGCGGGTACTTTGAGCAGGGTTGCCAATTTACCGTAAAATATGTCTGACTTTTTCACATCCTTATTTCTATCCGCACCTACCTGCCTGCTGTGCAGTAATCAGAACTTGAAGGCACCAGTGTTTTTTTTTAATAAAAATTAATTTTATTACTTTATTTAATAAACTCATAGATAGGTACCCGTTAGGTACCTACCGAAAAATCTGTCAGACTTTCACGTCCTTATTTCCATCTTTACATACCTGCTGTGCAGTAATTGGAACATGTTGGCACCAGAGTTTAAAATATATATATAGGTATATTACTTTATTTTCTAAACTCATAGATATTACTATGAGTTTGCTAAATAAAGTAACTAAGGTTCGTGGACTTCTAAAGATTGATTTTCATCAAAACATCACGCTCATAAAAATCCGTTCTGAATTTGTGCCTCTACTTGAAATAAGATGTAGTTAGTGATGGCCACTTTTATGTGGATTTTCTGTAATGATTGGGCAACACGAAAATTACAAACTTACGTAACAGTAATATCCTGAAAGTATGAGGGCCTATGTGGCAACCCTGTGTCGGAATGGCGTATGCGCGGGCGCAGACACGAGGTACGGTTATTTGCACGTGTGATTTATACCAAATTGGGAGGTCTGCGCCACTCAGTTTTTCACTCAATGTATGTCTATTTTAATTAGTGTGTCGACGTTCATTTCTTCATCAGCGGGACATGGCAACTTAACGATATGAAAAGAAATATAATCAAAGCTCGTAGGTACAAGCCTGTAGGCACAACTATGAATTACATAAGTTAACTTATCTATAGAAAATCTTTGATCTCCCTATTATTAGACCCTAATGTGTTAATAAAATTTACTTGATTTACGTTTCGTATTTTCACTTAAAAGCACATATCACAGTATGTTCACTTAAAAGTTACGTGTGCGTCGTCTATAGACACGACGCACACGTAACAGTCAAATAAAAATACACCACACACATGCTCCAACATTTTTCAAGAGATAAATACGCACAATGATTGCACAAACGTCTATACAAATAATGAATAATTCATACAGCATTCCAATGTAAACAAAATTATGACAGCACCAAAGGAATAACACCCTTGCATTGCATCACCCGAGGCTAGGCTCGCGACTCAATAATAGACATATTCAAAGGCGACCTGATGATAAACAGCAATAACGACCAGTCAACATGGTCTACCTCACCCCCCAACTTCCACCCACATAAACAGAAACCAAAGGAAGTTAATCATATGATTGGGGTCTACATAAATTGGTCATCTGTCCACGGTCTGTTTTCACTCTCTATGCCATCCCGCTAGGTTATTTTCTACCGTGATACAGTTTTTCATTCGAGGTAGGTAGGTAGTACGCGACTGGTTTCACTGATTCTGGTCAAGTCGCTAGTGGGTGAAGTGACGGTAAAAAGCGTGGTCAAGCCAATAATTTTGGTGTTGAGTTTTTGTTCATAAGTTTCGGTAACGGTAATGAGACATATTTTGCGTACAATAACCTAAACACTGAAACTTTTTAGCGGAGATTTGATTTTAAATGATTGGGGCAAACATGTTCGACTACATTTTCAATACATTTCTTAAATTGTAGATACATGATGCTATAAATTAATTGAGTGAGAGAGTGTGTGTGAGTGTGTGAGTGTTTAATAAGTGTAAATTATAAATGATGTATAAATGTAAAAAAGGAGCTACGTCTGCCACAAAACTGCTTTACAGTTTGGCAGAGGTCGTGTTAGAAAATAATTTCTGTGAATAAACATTTTTTCTTGCTATTTTTTTTTTATTCCAAAAAAGCTGATGTATTTTAATTTTTGAAAATCGTAGAGGACGAATTCAACTGGGTTATTTTTAGGGTGTAGTTGTCTACGACTTGATTCAGACGAAATGCTGTTTTGCTACAGACACAGCTTATCTTTCGAGATTCATAGTTGATATTCTATAAGCAAAAAAACTATTACAGATAGGTACTGAAATTATTCTACATTCACGTCGTGCACGAGTGGTTGACTTTCTCGCTCCCGAGATGAGTACCATCGTTTTTCTTTGCACAAAAAACTTGTTAGCGTCGCAAATAAAACGAGAGCACCGTGCGCATACGCACCCGATGCAGGCCGACTGAATGTTTTTTCCGGGTATTGAATTAAATTTTGGGGACATGAGTCTAAAGACCGGTGTAATGGAATGGTCTAATCATGTTTTGTCGTGACGTAAAAAAGGTATAGTCAGCAAGTACTTCACATTGTTAGCAGAGGTGCCAGAGATACCCAATAACGTGTAAAAATAATAATAAAAACAAAACTGTGTGTCAACGTGCTACTTCCGACAGAGTTAACGTTATAAAAAGAAATATTTTATAATTACAACTGCAACCATGTTCAGATCTATATTTTAATTCAAGGTACATATCAATTATTCATACCAATAAAAAACTGTCAATGTGCCTGCATATTTGCTACAATGAATGATACGGTTGGACTCAAAGAACACAATTAAAATATTACACATTACAATCATACTTGGTAGCTCATAAAACGGCGTGGTTGAAAAAAATCTTCTCATACTCTAGTATGTGCTAAATCTGGATCTAGAATATCGATACATTCTCGATACGAACTCATAAATAAACAATTATAGGGCTTGTTTCGATATTCGAATATCGAAACTCCCCGCTGCGTGAGAATTCGCAGAAAATAAATGACGATCGGGTATCGAATTCCAATGGAAATTCCTTGTCGGTATATCAGTGCCTAGTACAGCATGACAGGTGGTGGAACAGGGAACTAAATTCAAAAGTGCATTGTTTAACAAATCATTGAAACTAAAACTTAAAACCAGCCTCCGATTTAGAACCTCAGGGGCAATATTCCCGTATGTTAAAAGAACGTTCATAATCTGGGGGCTAAAAAGGCCACTTTGGCAATCATAAAAGGACCATAATGGACAAGTTAACTGTTAAGTTACTCGTATCAAATCCCATTGGTAGGGGATTTTTCAGTTATTTTTTTTAGTCTGTGCTAAAATACCAATCAATCCAATCCAATCCCAATCTCTTTGATTATACCTACATAGTGCAGCGAAAAAAAGAAAAACACGGACTGTCTTTGCCATATTATGATTCATAATGTAATCCTTTTATGATTCTACCAAAGTGGCCTTTTTAGGCCCTCTGATCTCAGTCCCTATCTGTCAAAAATACTTCAATTTTCCCTACATTTTGACAAGTTTTTGACATTAATTGTCGCTGAGATGAGATTGCGACTAGATTCTGAACGTTTCCCGATTCCCGTAATTACGGGAATCGGTCTTAAGGATTACCCATTTTTTTTTTCAGGATGGCACATCATCAAATGACCCCTCCCGCTCTAGGTGGAGCGGAAGGGAGTGTCAGACTCTTACTGACTTAAACCCACCCGTGTTCCTTCCTTAGCCCTTTATGTTCTGGGCAAGCGGTAACCCTTTCGGACAATCCCGCTGACCCGGCAGGCTTCGGCCCTGACGGGCCCCTTCGGAGGATTACCCACTTGACATTCGTTTCGAGTCGATAAGACACTGAGACTTCAGTAAATTTTAATTCACACTTTCTTATAATGGTCTAATTCTTTATTAGTTGATTCTCAAACGAAATTCACGCTCTAGAAAATTACAAAACAAGGAAAATATTTGGACTTAACTGGCTTAAGTATGACAAAAAGTCGGCCGATACGCTTAATAATCAAAATGTTCTAAATGGGGCTTCTGGGAAAACTATACTGGTTACTATTATTCGCACAATAGGTCTAGATATAACTGTCAAGCAACAATGTCGTATGCAGAATAAAATCAATGACCCTCTAAGTAGAGCACCCTCAAGTGTCGAGTATTAGAATTATGAGAGGGTAATATATTATCTGGTCGTGTTAGGTGTCTGCCGTACAGATAATTTGTCGTGCTGTATCCGACGCAATGGCATACGTAATTCTTAAAATATTATAGAGACGGATCTATGAATTGGTAATGACATTTCGTACTAAGTTTAATTCAGAGTTATG
The DNA here is from genome assembly GCA_927399505.1 of Luperina testacea. Taxonomy (NCBI): domain Eukaryota; kingdom Metazoa; phylum Arthropoda; class Insecta; order Lepidoptera; family Noctuidae; genus Luperina; species Luperina testacea. Next base: position 8,029,605 of record OV656774.1, read on the forward strand.
ACTGAGGTTTACACTTAAATCAATACCTACATGACATCAAATAAGCCTCCTAAGTACCTAAAAATTTGACGTGGTCAATAAATTTCAACATTTTCTTTTAAGGGCTGTTCTTAAGCCTCATTTTTCATTTAAATTAAAATTTGAAACACAATTTTAATGAATTTATCTACAAAATTAGTTTAGAAGGACTCAAGAGGTGGTTTTGCCTAACCAAAACATGCATGTTATTATAAGACTTCAACAAATGTCTTTCATATATTTTATGTTTTCGCGTTGATAACCGCGCCTGAGTATTTTACTTTTGCAGCTATCTTCATGTATTTTATTAAGTTAAAGTTAAATTGTTAAATTTTTTTAATTATATTTAATTAAATTTTTAAAATTAAAATTATAAAATTAAATTGTAAAAACCTTTATTATTTATTATTAACATGCTTGCGTGTCTTAGAAAAATAAAAATAACCATTTGCAAGAAATCTATCTGGCTCACATAAATAATATTGATTCAACGTAAATTCCAACATCTACCGCTGACCTACCTGTGTATTGAATAGTACATAGTATCTAAGTGTGATTTCATACGGACTTGCGGTTACAAAAGAAGCGATCTGTGCAACCACACTGATTGGTTTCTATTCGCCATTGTGAGACCCGCACTGATGGGAAAGTAATTTGCCACAAATAAACTAGTTACAAAACCCAATGGAATGTATCGGTACGTTTTGTAAGAAACAATTAACGTATTTGTTATTGTGTGAAGTTAAATGTAGCTTTGTAATGAAACGGTGATATAAAACATTGGAACGGGCATGTCCTAGAACCAAAAATTTTGCTAGGTGACGTTCACTTGGTGTTCGTTCGCTTGGTGAATTACAGTCTAAACAGAGAGGAAGCATTTGTTTCAGAAGTGGGAACAACTGCTGATTATTTAAATATCTAGGGATGCCATACCAACCGGGATGACCCAAACATAATAATTATTATAATATATTAAATTACAAACATAAGTATGAGTTGAGACAAAAGAGTTGAGTTGTTTGTTGTTTGTTGTTGTTACTGACAAATTTTTGCTCTGACGTCCAGTCAAATCTCCGTGGTTCTTTCCTCAAAAGACCATTTCAGGCACATTTCTACATTGTCCTCACATGATCTGACCAACATTATGTCTGGACTTTAAAAGACACTTGACCCTTGAGTTTGTTTCGCTTTTTCTTTTCAGGGGCAGTCAGATAGTAAATGACGACTCCATCGAGCTTATTTTTTTATAATATGACGTGTGAAAGTGTTTCCAATATCCTATTTACAGAATAAACGATTTCATTTCATTTCGATATGTAAAGGGACTAAGGAAGCCGGCAAGTCCTAGAAACAAAAACACGAAGCCATGTGACATCATCCGATCATCCGTGTACCAACTCGCACTATAAGCCCGCGTGGTGGATTACGGCCCACTCCCTCTCACCGAGAGGCCTGTGTCCCAGCAGTGAGACCATTATAGACTGGTTATGATGTAAAGGAATTAAACAAACTCTCACCGAAACGTCATGATGGTGATACAGAGCACTCCTGAGGTGTATAAAAAAAAACCTTTTATGCTAATCTAATTGATAAAATGCTCTATCTACAAAATTAATTGCTAAAACATATCACACCTCACCACAATTACCATCAATCTCGAATTATATATATCAGCAGCCACTGCGTAATGCACACGAATGAATTCGAAGCCTTTGGGCGAGCTGTAACCGAGCCCAATGCATTACCAATACGCTGGCAACACTGCCAACATGATAATACATCATATCTATGTATTATTCATATGACGACTTGCGATTTTGATGTCGCAAGGCGAGTTCAGCCGTTTTTGCTCCAAGATTTATATCGAAGTAATAAATGTATCATAAATATATGGAATCAATTTTATATGGACCATTGGAAGCTTAAAGTCGTAATTTGGTTCGAAAAAAATTATAGATTCATTGATATTACACGGGCGGCTCTTTCATGTGAAGAGGGTGAGGTTCAGTTCCTGATTGATGAGATGGTTCGTTTTGTTGATGGCACAATTGTTTGGCGTGGAATGGAACAGAAATCTGACCAAGTTAATGTTTGGAAGTCTTTATATTTAATTTGATTGTAAGCAATGGACTCACCTTTTCCTTTTACAAAGAATTGTCTTGTTCTTAATAATTGTGGTAGCTAAGCTGACTAACGAATAAGTAAAGCATTTATCAGATATTAATCATTTACTAATTCGTAAGTGAGCTTAGTAAGAATAAAGACTGAACTGACCCGAAATGCTTTTCAGTTCTAAAAAACCAAAGCTCCCTTTTCGCCTACCTATTTAGAATTGCATAATAAGATGCTTGTATTAGAAATAATAATACAAATCACAAATAAAACGGTTAATCTTAATACGGGTTTTCATTTTAGACCACCCTTTAAAAGACACATAACAAACTGTATCTAACCCATCAAACATCGTTCACCAGACTGCATGGAACCACACAACATACACGCCGACGATTAGGTAACCTCTCCATAAGCGTCACAAAACAAATGACTGCGCAGGAGTTCGCTCACAGAAGAAAGGCGACGGGTCACGAGCGGCACACATCTCTTAATTTTATATGTTATCACACACGACTATCGGTTATAATTATTTGTTATGATGTCAGTTTCGAACACAACTGGGTGGCGTGTTGTGACGTAACTTGGGACAGCTCTATGTCCAAGAGTGGACAGCTATGGGCTAAGTTGATAGATTGATGCCACTGTTAATTATAGTATGATCTGTTAAACTGATCACATGGTGGACGGAAGAACATGTCTTTTTTAAATAGTGATAGAATAATAAACATTTTAATGTAGAAAGTTAGAAGATTATTGATACTTGATATATATTAAGAATCTTTGATGAAGTAGTTCAATAAATCTGCCTACCCTTTTCCCAACTACGTTGGGGTCAGCTTCCAGTCTAACCGGACTGCAATACCGGTACTTCACATGGAGCGACTGCCTATCTGACCCCCACAACCCAGTTACTGGGTAACACAATACAACTTGGTAAGACCGGTTGTCAGACTTTCGGTCTTCTGACTGCCCGTAAAGACTGTCAAAGATTTTCGAATGACAGCCGGGACCAAAGGCTTTCATGTTTTCCGAGTCAAGGAGGGGTCTTGGTATGTAAAAATGGTCACCCATTCATGAAATGACCACGTCAAGCGTAGTTCAACCTGATCGATCAACCCATGTGGCTGTTATCTCTTAGCCATGAACCCCTTTTTTATATATTTACCACAAAGATTAATAAAAACACTGTTCGACAAAATTTGACGAACACGCTTTCCAAGAAACCAGACTATACTTTCCCGAAGGATTTTGACGCGCTGAATTCGAATCTGGCCTCAAAATTGCTCTATCACGTCAGGATTTCGAGATATCCTAACCTAAAAGTGCAAAAAATACAGTTTTTGCTCATTTTTGAGGTTATGTAGCACGGCCGATCCTATTTTCTTTCAAAAATTATTAATAGCATCTCAAAGCACTAGTCTTCCTCTTTAAAATGACGTTGAGTTTACTCTAATATCTTTTTGTTTCGCTGAGATATCGCATTTTGAAATTTTCGTACGTGTATTGTTCTACGTTTGAGAATTCATACACATACATTTTCTATTGGAAAATTTCAAAATGCAATTTCTCAGCGAAAAAAAAAGATATTTGAGTAAACTCAACGTCATTTTAAAGAGAAAAACTAGTCCTTTGAGATGCTATTAATAATTTTAGAAAGAAAATAGGATCGGCCGTGCTACATAACCTCAAAAATGAGCAAAAACGGTATTTTTTGCACTTTTAGGTTAGGATATCTCGAAACCCTGACGTGATAGAGCAATTTTGAGGCCAGATTCGAATTCAGCGCGTCAAAATCCTTCGGGAAAGTATAGTCTGGTTTCTTGGAAAAAAAATTGTTGACCTGTGAAATTAATGAAAACAAAAAAGGAGAAGCAGTAAAAAAGAAATATGATGGAAAAAAATGTCGTCATCTAACGTGCAGGTTGATTATAATAAAGTCATTAATTAGTTATAATTAATTGCTAACGTCTTTTTATTAAACAGATCACATTTAATTACTATCGATATTTTTCCATTTACCAAACATGGATGAATGAAATATGTGTAGAAACAGCGCTTAAGAAACTGATATATGTTTATGAGTAACACGGCAATGAACTAACAAACAAGATCTTCCTTTTTATTTCCATTTATAAATAGTTTTATAGTTGGCAATTAGAATTGAGTTATAATTTAATTAGAACATTAATATGGAATCTTTTTCCGTGTCGTAAGAAGTATGAGGTATTTGAACAAATAGAAAAATATTCCGGACTGCCTGAGTCTAGGGGTTGCAAGCGCTACTGTTGAGCAGGTCCGGGGTTCGATTCCCGCGTCGAGCAAAATCATATTGGTCATATTGGGTTTATCCATCAGGAATATCTAGGTAGCAGCCCGTAGTCCGGATTAGTGGTGTTCTATAGGTACCCTATGAAATGTTTAAACATTGTCAATAAATACGTGCATCTTTGATAGCAGCTGAATTCGATCTCGAAAGATTTTATTGATTTTGTAGATTCATGACCTTTCCTTACAGCTGGGTTAGGACACCCTTTTTTTTTTTTTTATTTCCGGGGTGGATAATCCTCATGGATGTCCGCCGCGCTTGGGCGGGCGTCGGGGTCTGTCAGTCTCTTACTGACTAAAAACCACCCCGGTGTTCCATCTCACACCTACGCCGGGGGTCGCGGGAACGTACCGGTTAGGACACAAGGCCAACTTAAAATGCCAACCCAATAATTCCATTACCCAATCATTTTACAACCACAAACAACAACCCAGAAACGACCATTTTCCAGGAAAATCCATGCTAGTGCTAAGTGTTAGTACCACCCGCAAGTGCATTGTACACGCGTGCCTCGTGACCGGTAATGCTGTTCGCTCCGTAGGTACATATTTATGCATTCAAACACGGCATCAATCATTCTAATGAGCCGGCCAGTAGGCAGGGACGGGTGTAGGAGCCGCGGGCCCGGGCCGTCACGTGATCACCGTAGTGATGCGCTCGTGATTTATCGATTGATGTGCGGCTGTCAGTTCTACATTAGCGCTGGAACGGATTAATGGAGAGACTTGGACTAGATTGGTATAAAAACAGGCTTGTGCAGCGGATGGTGTTGATGATGGGGCCTTTGCCAAGAAGTAGGATGATGCAGTAGCAGAAGTAGTAGTCGATAACTGTCTATGTATCGAAAATTGGTTTTTGAATAAGAGGAGTTAGAAGTAATATAACCTCGTACCTGGTTTCTGTCCATTACGAAAACTTAACACCAAGCGATAAGAGGAGAAATACTTTTGGCTGAGCAGTTGCAATAGAATAAATTGATCAGCTTAACCTGCTAAACATGTCGGTCTGCAAGTTTTTTCAAGTCAACTAATTTTCTTCGTTTCTTTCAGTCGAAATTCCAGACCTATGAAGGAACCAGCCGCTCTCAAGAATAGCTGGCGAAATCAGTACACGGTAATACTATGTAATGCGTACAGCATATAAGTATATAATAAATATCTAGTTCTAGAACTAGTAAACAACATGAATTATTTAGATATGCGTATGTCAAATAACAGACGTATTCAATTCACTGTATTATGACCTTTGATAGACGTAAATTACAATTTTACGACGAATAATACCTCATTCGACTGTAATAAACATTATTATGAATATATTTTCGCCAACACCGTACCAGTTTATTAACATATTCGTGTGTAGTTTCAGTTTATCGATATCGATAGTTATAGTGATCAAATGAGCCCTATTTAACATAGCAGTGATATTCAACTAACAAGTTTAGCAATGAAGGAAAGAAAGCTGCCCGGAGCGTCCGGCGCTATTCACAAATTGGCACGAGCTAGGCACGCGTTGCACTCGCGCACCGTAACGTAACATCTCCTTTTAAACCACACTAGAAAACCAACCATATCTGTTTACAATAGAGTATATTTTTCAGTGGGTGTTGTTTCAGGCATAAGTGACGTTTTAGCAGCAGATGAGTTATAAAGATTGAATGACGCAGTGCAATGATACCGTAGAGCCATTAGTGAGAGCAAAAAGGATGGAATTCTTTCGATTGTGTTTTGTTTATTTTCCCTTTGATTAATACTTGCGAGGTATGCTAATTATTGCGTTAAGCAAATATGTAGAAGTTGGTTTGAAGTGATTAAATTCATTTTTATGGTAGAGAGTTGGTTTAAGAATTGGAGCTGGGTCGTATCGTTTATTAAGGAATGTTGTTGTTAGTTGTTACGAAATTGTTTTATTAGGACATTCTGTTCTTAGGTGCTTGTTTTTACGGGTTAAAAGATGTGAAGATGATCTTGGACGCGAAATATAAATTGTCTTTGGATTCATAACCATCCCATGATGTTCCCACTGCTAGGACACAAGTCCTCCTCTCTTCAAGAGGGAGTGGGCTGTAATCTACCACGCGGGTTTAGTATAGGTTGTTAGATGTCACATTTCTTTGAATTTTTGGTGTTAGGACATGCCGGTTTCCTCACGATGTTTTCCTTCGCCGTTTTGAGAGCAGTGGTGATCAAATTATTTACACAAAATAAAGCGCTTGGCTGGGTTCGAACCCACGACCTACTCCGAGGTCAGGGCCCAGAGCCATTACCACTGGACCACTCTGCTCCTCGTCATTGTTTAATACGATACGATAATACTTCACTGTGACTATTTGTCTTGTCTTACCCACATCGAAAACTCAATGAAATGTCAAAAATCATGCTCGTATTTTTTTATTCTTAATGAAGAACCCCTAAGAAGGGTTTCTTAGGGGTTCTTTTCATAATAATGAAAAGAGGGTATTATCCACACGGATATGCCAACCACATCGTACGGTCTGAAACAAAAGTCGATTAACACTTCAGTTTGTTTTAATCTCAGTTATTGAGCAAAATATTTGTTTAAGATTACAGCAGAAGTACAGTGCAATTTTGAACAAATATTATGCTCAATAACTGAGATAAAAAAAACTGAAGTGTTAATCGACTTTTGTTGCTGACTGTACCTTATCAACAATTTAACTTGAATAATTAAGGTAACTACATACTATGTATAGAAATATCTCAGCCTCCCCATTGACTAAGCATCTTCACCAGGCTACACATGCTCGTATTTTTAAAGTCAAATTATTCTATTTGATTTTTCTGACCTTACACAACATAGACAGCAAAACATCATACACAAACAAAACAAAAAACAAAAGAAATCATTATTAAACTCATTTACAGTTACGCGAAGCCCAGCAGCTCTCCTGTCAAAAAACTTTCGTAACTCTTCAATCAATAATCGTAATGAAACAATAAAATAAAATCACTTAGCAGTTCGAACATAACGTCCAGTACTTGGCAGTAATTAACTTTCACATCAAAGACAATCAATTAGCTGTAATCATCTCATCAATGGCGCCTGGAGCTAGACATTAGCGGGAACAGTGAGCTATTCTCATTTATGTTTGGTTATTAATGAATAAGTAGCATTTGGTTTGGGTTTTTATTAAAGTACTAGGTTCTGCCTGCGACGTTGTTCGCATGAAATTTCTTGTCCCCCGACCCCCTCGTCGCATCGCGTCGCCTGCCCGCACTAATACTTCGTTTTCGTTCCGACTTTTTTCTTTTTGTTTGGCTCCTAAGGGTCATAGCGTGATGTTAAATAACCTTCCTCATGAATTGGGCTATAAAATGCAAAAAGATTTTTTCAGATCCGACCGGTAGTTCTAGAGATTGGCGCGTTCAAAAAACTCTTATTTATTTATTTATATATACTTTATTGTACACCAGAAAATACATAACAAAAAATACGATTATGAATACAAAACATACAATGGGCGGCCTTATCGCTTTCTGCGATCTCTTCCAGGCAACCTTGGAATGGACAGTGATTGCGTGGATATAAAAAAATGGGGTTGTCAATGGTGCAACATAATATACTATAATAGATACATTATAATATTATCTACTCTTTTCTCTAATTTACTCTTCAGTTTTATTATTAGCTTAAAGATTTACAGTCCGACAGTCGCGTCGAGATAATGCGTTCCTGACACCAGTCAGTGATAAATAAAGCTAATAAAGATCAAATTCGCAAAACACATAGGTATTCGTTTATATGAAACTGGCAGGTGCCAAGAACGCATTCTCACGACGGCGCACGGTAGTATCAATATTCAGGGCTTTGTATTGTTGAATTAGAATGTCACTTGAAATATTTGACCTGATCTAGTTTTTTCAGGCAAAAAAATTCAATTTTGCAGTATTTTTCAGCTAGACATAGTCACGACACGACGTCGTAATACTATCATGAATACTGACGAAAATTTAAACAAACTGACGAAGTCTGTGGCATAGCGCAGCGGCTTCGCAGCCACAACTGTCAAAAATTTCCTTTCAAATCACGCGCAGATCTCAGTCAACAACAGCTCAGACTTTTCACTAATTACACCAATCGACACAAACTACTCAACAAATTAACGACTCGCTCTGATTTACTTTGACTCGTGTATTCGATTATTGTAAACTTAAGTAAAGTTAATTGGACTTTTAAGGCTGGACAAATTTTATGATTTCCTCCGTGTGCTAGGAATGTGCGTTTAATTTTGTGTAATTGTATTTAGTACACCGATTTGTTTATAAATTGAAATATTAACGTACGGAGTAGATTGACAGCTTTGGAATTTACTCATTTAGTCAATTAGTAGTGGTATTAGTTAGTTCGGCTAAAGACGTAGTAACGGCGTCAAAAGGTCGAAAGTTCAAATTACACCGTTGAACTTTGCAAATTAAGCCATTATCTACACTGCCTTCTACCTGGAATTAATACCAGCAGTATTAGAAAAGAGATTTCAATTATTATTTATTTTTAGTGCTCCTACAGGGCAAAGGCCTCCCTTTCTTCTTTTTACTCCCCTCTGTCTTGAGCTAGTGTAGCCAATCCTTTATCCTTACAGAAAGATTTCAATATAGCTGTGTAAAATAGAAGTGAAATTATAAAAAGGTCTCCAAACTTAGGGACTGCTTTTTGGTCTAGTGGTCGCGAGCGCTACTGCTGAGCTGTGATATGGTCTCCTGAGTTCGATTCCCGGATCGGGCAAAGCTTTATTGAGTTTTTCCATCCGGAATTTCTCAGTCCAGTTGGGAGTTGGGAGTTGGGAGCTTCACAGTATAATTAAAAAGCTTTGATTTGGATAAAATATATTCACGACTTTACAATATCATGTCATTACTAGCACTCTTACTCTACTATACAAAAATACCTTATTTCAATATTTGAAATGATTTGCTTGAACGTTCGAATGGAACACATCGGCAATTATAACCAGCCTGTACTGCTAAATGTAGGGCTATATTGATAACCTCTACATGAAATACGCCCATCTTTGAATAAAAGTATTGACATAGCTCCACTACCAAACAAGACTTTTATTCACACCATTCGAACATCCAGGCCCTTCCTGCCTATCCCTATAAGAAACATTACCTGACGCCAGACTTTTAAGTTTACAAAGTGAGGTCCATCTCTTGTAAAAGAAAGCTTAAGTCAGGACGAACGAATCGCGTATCCGACACTTCGTTAAGTGCGAGGTAAGTTAGAATTTATAAGTGCACATGTGCACTAACACAAACTAACGTCGCGGTCGTCGTACTTAAACCTCGTTGCGCCAAAACTGGCGTAAAAGATGCGACGTGGCCTCTTAATGAGAACAAATGATGTGATAATTCACAGCCTGGAGGAGGCTTATGAGGCCAGGGTTCATCGAAGATGTCTATCATATACTGCAGAGGAAAGATTCAAAAATTTACTCAGTTCTCATCAAATACTATCTCCATGAAATATCAGTCAATACTGATAAAACTGTGGGTGCTCAAACATAACTGAACCAATTGTGTCAACCAAACACACTTTGCGAAGGCTATGCCTCGTTAGAAAAACAGGTTTCAACTTAAGCTGAGTGTCTGTCACCCCCTCTCTAGGAGTGACCACAGTTTTCAAAACCATTTTCCTCCCTCAACTCACATTACTATTTTCTGGAGTACGTTCATGCCCGTCCCCGCCCATCCCCGCAAAAAAAAACATCGAATTAAAACATTGAAGATGTCGATATGTTCACTCCCTCAGGCCCCTTGGAGCTGCGAGGCGTGGCATCTCACACGCTCCCGGCCGCGTCCAATATTTTCTTCTCATCATATGCGAAAATACAAATGAAAACATATTAATAAGTTGTATCATATTAATAACGAAAATAATGCACTAATATATTATGATGTTTAAATCTAACTGACGTATTTACTATGACATGACAAGATAAATCTCAACGAAAGACAATAAAAGTTTATATCCTACCATTAAAAGGATTTCTTAATCAATCTTAAAAGGTTTTTATGATTGAACTTACATTTAATATACTTATATTTTAAAATTGAAAACTTGTTTATAAAATGTTGATTGTTTTTAGTAAATTTTACAAAGGTATCAATCATTGGAAAACATTTTGGAAGTAAGCTTTTAGCTAGCTTTTCTAACAAATCGGATTTTTTTCTTAATGCGTGCTTTTCCTATATTGGTTGTTGCACATTGTGAATTAACATTATTAATCTTATGATAGTTAAAGTGCTGATTGACAAAATCATTACGAATCAAGTTTGCAAACTCATCATTAAAAAAATTAAATGAGTCTATAAACTTCACAGAATTGTCTTTCACCTCTATATCTTCATCTCTAACTGCACACAACTTTACATAATCTTCAACTAACCCAACTTCACTATTCACCTTACTATTGTCAACTGACACTACGAAGATTTGTGCAATCTCCTTTATTTCAGTCGACAACTCCAAATGACCATTCTCCTTTAATTAATCGAAAAACATTATTCGAAAAATTATCCTCATTAATTTGGTCACCAAAGATGTTATTTTTATTGGTTTCCACATCGTGATCATAATGCTCTTCCTGAGGCTCTGAAACATAGCTAGTTAAATTAATAAATGGAATGGTCTGACCCGATTCGTTATTTTCTTTGTCGTGTTCATTCTCGAACACTTCCATCAGCTCCTTCTCATCCTCTGCAGGGCTGCACCCCTGGCTGCTACACTCGTCATTATGTTCTTCATCACGATCAACTTCCACACTGCTTTCTTGGCAGCTTGGCTCGTCATGTAGCGAGTCATCTTGTTTTCCATTAAATAATACAGAAGCATCATCATCTACATTTTACATTGTTTTGTCCGCCCTCTTCAGACAGATCTTGTGCAATCTCTTCTTGTTGCACCTTATAAATCATTTTATCTTTGTGATATCTGCACGGAAGCTCAGCTTGTAATACATAACACATAAAATTAAAAGTAATACCTTCGTGGTACGTATATTTATGGATAACTAGGGCAGCACCCTGAAGATATGCGTGCAATATCAGCGCCCAATCGCTCTCACGCCATTTATTATAGGCGGCAACTACCTGAACCTGATTGATAAACTCCTCTAGGCATATGCCGTTAGTGCCATTAAAAAATTGAGCCATCTCACTCTTTATAATAAAAAAAAAAATACATTCAACCACTTAGCTTTTTAATCTCCGGCGACGATTCTGCGCCTGTTCTATACTCACAGCTTGGCATGCGAGCGGTGTCGCTTTTTTATTAACCGACTTCTAAAAAGGAGGAGGTTCTCAATTCGGATGTTTCTATTTATTTTTTAAAGTATGTTCGGGCATAACTCCTTCGTAAATAGACGGATTTTTTTTGTTTTGTTTGAAAGAACTTTATTCTGAAATGGTCCCATTCAAATTTCGTAACGATCTGATGATGAGTTTCGGAGACAGACCACGGAACTCTTCAATAAAAGCCAGCAGATCAACCGCGATTGCGGCTATAGTATATGCATGCATTGTTTACGCAATCACACAACATAATATCACGCCTGTACCCTTTAAAGGGTTAGGCAGATGTGTACAATAGCTTTCTGTCACTGACATTCACATAGCAAGTAGTGATATATGTAATTGTTTGGGGTAGGTAGATACAACTAAAAAGTGAAAAATAATAACGTTTTTTACAAAACCTGTAAGTCAGGTCACCAGCCAAACAGAAAGAAGTCCTGGGTTGTAGACAACCAACCCGCACTGGGAGAATTCCATCGTAGCCATTAAAGAAATATTCTGCTGAAACTGTTATAAAAACTAATATTCAATCACCGACCAAGTTACAAAATTTACCTATATGATCTATAAAAAAGTATGCACGCCGATCCGCAATAACCAAGCAAAAAAAAATAAATCTAGAAGAAAATTACAATAATAAATCTTGCCAACACTCGACTTTCTCAGGCGACGTTCTAAACGAGGCACAGTTTTTTACAAAACCACTTATTGCCGTAGTTTAAACATGATTACTATGTAAATTTATAATGGATGGGTCATCAAGTTGACTATCAAAGACATCATTACCTTACTCCTGTCACTCGGCAATTTCAGATCATCAATCTTGTATTTAAATGGTACAAGTAAACGCTCTCAGTTGGTCCCGGAGCAGGTCATAATGGCCTATAAATCCAACATTAGAATTGAGAAGCTATTCGTTCGTAAGTTCGTAAACTAAAACGAATTTAAGTAGCACTTTTATTGGTTTTGTCAAGTGCGTGATTGACTTTTTTATTATTTTTACTTCCGCAATGGAAAAATTGAAAAAAGCGATTTAAGTTAATTTAAGTTTTATTTAAGTTACTCGGTTATTTACCTACTTTACATCTTCTACTTCAGTTAGGTATAGCCTAATAAAAAACATACGCAATTATCAATTATGGCAAAACCATAGAACTATGTACAGTTCCCTGAACTGCACATTTCTCATCAACATTGAATGCACCTAAGAATTTTCAATTCTCGCTCAACTTAAAACCTTGGATCATAATCATATACAACAAAAAATTGGTCTTAGCTAAAAAGGAAAAGTAAGCAAGTTATTAAATACCAGTTACTCGCTCCAAATGCTTTAAACGCATCACCGATTTGCGACACTGGACAAGTTCACATACCTAATAACAAATTACGTAAAAAACATTCTATGATGCAGGTTCAGTTAATTTTCTTGTCATGTTGCTAATAGGGAATTGATGTGTAGTTTCCAAGCATTTAAAACCTAGATAACTTAAAAACTTGAAGATAATCTTCACTCCGTTTTCATCGAGGCTTTAGATTCCGTGTGGACGGCATTCCTTGAGGGAAAAACGAAGCGTGTCCAGTTAATTATATTGTAATTGGCGAGGATGGCTCAACTATCTGGAGTATTGCGGCACTTGCATAGTAGGCAAATGCAGTGAGTCATCTCTGCACTTTAAAGAAACTTTATGTGGATGAATGACTAGTTTTAAACTTTCGTTTTTGCCAGGTCGTTCTGGTTCAGACCATATCGAGTGATTAATACGTTTCACGTGAGGATATAGATGTAACCAATGCAAATAGGAACATTCCTCTTCAATTCATCAGTCTTCGTCGCACAGCTGATGTAGTACGTTTCTGCAACTTTGTATTCAGAGTAGATATATTTCCTTCCTCACACTAAACGTCAATATAACATCCATCTGAAGTTCATTTCACTTCACGTGTACAGCTAAATGGAGCCTCTTAGGCACACGTCACATTATGCCAACATGGTGCCTACAAGGAAGTTTTATTTTACCAAAACAATAAGCAAAGTCGTTCCATATCCTCAGAGGGTTGGCTGCGACCGGCTCGAGAGTCGCCTTAATGATGTCAAAAGGCAACATAATGTGTTCCCCTTAAACGGTCGGCGCAGTTCGTTACTGTCGCCTCCTTCCTCGGTGACGTCTCACTGCCTACCAGACGGACGCATTAAGATCACCTAAGGGCACCACCATTATGTAAAACGACAACAGAATAAAATATATTCACTCGTTAAAAAATAAATATACGACCGGCTCCGGTGTTTGCTCGTTTTACGACGAAATTGTACAAATAAACTCGCCGTAGTGTTGCACGCTGGCCAGATCTCTCGAGTGCTTTTGGCATTATAAAAATGATGACGTTATGCATAATAAAATCTCGATAAAGGAAGCCGTGTTCATAATTCACGGCGTCCTCTCGCTGCAATCGTACTAATAAAGAAGGTATTTTTTGCAGTGAGGATATGGCCGTTCGCTGGCCGCACCGACGACCTCGCAGCAACCTCCAATGTATACCAAATTAATTTGGCCGTATATAGAGCGCGAACATTGAAAACGTGTTAGGGTACACAGTGATATGACATGATCGTCGACATCCACCGTAATAACAGCTCAGCTCGATATAACAGGAATTAATGTATTTGTCGATAGCTAAGGTCGTACTCCCAGATTACAGATCGAACGACCTCGTTAGATCTTATCTCTATAATTCGAAAATCTTTTATGAATAATTTGTCTCCATTATGTTCGGAACATTTAATGCTCAGGATTGGAACTTGACATCCTGTAATGCTAATCAAGTATCAAATACCTATTTTAGAATGTTGATTTATTTCCTCTCGTTTACGTAATTTATTGGGTCGGCAAAACATCAAATAGTTTGAATAGTCAACAGCATGTAAACATTATTGCTCTGGGAGTTAATCGAACTATGACAAAGAGACTATTAAGTAGGAAGTAATTTCGATTGAAGTATGTGTAGTGTATTATGCTCATTATTGACTGAAGGAACAATAAGATGACAGTTTTTATTGCATAGCATTACTGTCAAAATATTTATTGATGTAATCAGCGCCAACAGACTTGACCAGTAAGAATATAAAACGTATTACTCAGCGATCTATAATATATTATAATATACCTACGTACAGGCCCGCCTTACTTTTGCTTTCGTTTCCGACCTACGCGTATTAAAAAGGCTGAATGAACGTAACGGGCAAATTGATTGTGGGGCGCGTCGCAATACTACCTACAGCTCATACCTTATAATTAGATGATATGAATTCGATGCGATAGCGTGGCGGTCCCTTGCGAAACTCGCCCGGCTTCTAAGGGTCCACGTCCACATTTACAAGCCAAAACGACGTACAGCATGATCTGATTTCAGACCAAACATTCCTCTGCGTGCTAAATTATAAAGCTCAAAATTCTACGCGCTCGAAATTAGGTTTAACCCTTTCAATTCCCATGTAGCCGCTGGACTATAGATGAAGTCACTCCGGAATGTGCTTTTGCATATTCAGCCAACTTTACGCTCTATTTTCAACCACATACAGATGTAAATCGTGTTTGAATCAAGAAGATATGCGTCGTTTACAGTTATAGGCAGGGCACGCGTTAGAATCAGGATGCTGTAACTGTCCGGACGCGGGTCTAATTACCGCCGCCACTCAATATTGCAAAATGAAGCCTATTCTAAAGTACCCTTCGGCTATTACACTCCAACCATTGTTACACAGAGAACATTTAAAACGTTCATTGGTGTCTTATAATGACCTAGGTGCGGTTCATGCTACCGATACCTGCATAGACAATAAACAATTTTATCTACACGATCTCTGCTCAACAATTTCTAATTAATCTCGTACACAACTCCAATTAATTGTTGTTATGAAAGTTTAATTATAATTACCACGTATTACGCTGGTTTTATAATGGTACATTTTGTCTATGACTGTGTTACATGAATTTAATAGCGTTAAGCGTATTAAAAGTTTGAACGACAAAACTAATTTGATTTTTAATGTAACTTAAAAGAGTAATCTTGACTTATTTTTAATGAAACGTGCCTCGACTGTCTCATTGATCTAGTGGCTGCAAGCGCCACTGTTTAGCATGAGGTCCTGGGGTTCATTCTCAGGTCGGGAAAAGTGATATTTGGTTTTTCTATCAGAAATATCTCAGTAACAGCCTGCGGGGTAATTTAACATACTATCAGTAGCAATGGGTTTCATTTTGGCAGTTCAACAACATTAATTGCGTTATTTACGTTGTTGAGCAGTTAATTGCGTTATTTACGTTGTTGAACATTTAATTGCGTTATTTACGTTGTTGAGCAGTTAATTGCGTTATTTACATTGTTGAGCAGCTATAGATTAGCAATATCCTTCAAAATGATTCAGATTGAAATTGATAGCGTGTTACGAAATTAGGGTGCTGGAATCTAGATTTGTGCCCTGTTGATAGCAATAGGCACGCCCCCTATTTCATGGGACTTAAACATACCGAATAATGGGTCTACTATAGGTACAACTCAGCCGAACCCTTCTAAGACCACAGGCGTAATGATATGTCTCCAAACTTCAAAGAGCAAGAAGGCCTGGGTTGTGGACAACCAGCCCGCAATGAGAGAACTCCAAGCAAAATGTGGGTCTACTATAAGTATACCTCAGCCTAACCCTTCTCAGATCAGCGGGATTGTCCGAAAGGGTTACCGCTGGCCCGGAACATAAAGGGCTAAGGAAGGAACACGGGTGGGTTTTAGTCAGTAAGAGTCTGACACTCCCTTCCGCTCCACCCAGAGCGAGAGGGGTCATTTAATGATTTCCCATCCTGAAAAAAAAAAGCCCTTCTAAGATTACAAGCGTGTTGTTATGTTATAATAAACTAGCAGCACACCGCGGTTTCACCCGCATAAGTGTCGACCCCGTGGGAATATCTGAATAAAAAATAACCTATGTCCTTTCCCGGGACTCAAACTATTTCTATACCAAATTGCATCTAAATCGGTTCAGCGGTTTAAGCGTGAAGAGGTAACAGACAGACACACACACTTTCGCATTTATAATATTAGTATAGATTAGTGTGGATTGAAGCCCAATGGAATGACTAAAGTATAAAATTATAGCGTAGACATTAACCAGTGTTAAGTCGTAAAAGTCAGTAACGTAAGTAACAATTAGAACTGTTGTACTTGTCATATGTCTTGATAAAATCGTGTAGATAAAGCGGTTCAATTAATTCAGTATGGCTTAGTTTTAATAAAGCCGGCATTAACACGGGTTTGTGATGTAATTGACGACAACAATAAACATAAGGAAGCTGGAGCTATACAAACGGCTTGTAGGACATGCTGTAGGTAAAGTTGCGCATGCGCAGTGTACGCTAAATGTGGTGCTAATGGTGTTAGTGAGTCAGTATTGTGTGGTTTGATGACTTTTATAAATATAAAAAAAAATATTGAAGTTTATAAATACACACTTCAATAAATTAAAAAAATAACTTTAACGTTATTTAAGGTATTTGGGCATGTCTCATTCCATTGGAGGGCAAAGATATCATCATGCCTTTTAGTAACTTCGATCAGACTGTGGCCAATGGCACTTTGACAGATAAAGGCAGAGACTACAGCATTTCAGAAAATCTGCTGCACAAACCCATGCAATTCTTTGTTTTCTTAAAAAAGGAAATAACCTCAATTATACGAGTATTCCGACATACCAAACATTCCAATCACTGATCAGCCCCATGATTGCCAGTCCCATCAAATCGAAGACATCCGCAGCGCCGATCACTCAGTGACGTCATAATGACCGGAAACACTATAGTTCACGTAAAATTGATATGGTATAGTAATGCCAACATGAGGTCAACTCTACACTTCCGCTCTGTGATCACTTCTTGAATGTATAGAACTCCATACTATATAATAATAATAATATTATAAATGCGAGAGTAGCCGTGTCTGACTGCCTGTAGGCATGTTACCTATTCACGCATAAATTACTGAATCAATAGTAATGAAATTTAAAAGATAGATAGCCTGGGACCTGGAGAAGGATATAAGCTATTTTTCATCCTGATCGCAGGCGAAGTCGCAGGCAACAGCTAGTACTCGTATCACATCACACTAATATTATTAAGGCGAAAGTTTGTGAGTGTGTTTATATGTTTGTTACTTCTTCACGCAAAAACGGCTCAATGGATTTGGATGAAATTTGGCACACATATAGTTTATAACCGGGATTAACACAAAAAATACTTTTCATCTGGATATTCTTACGGGATCGACACTTATGCGGGTGAAACCGCAGGGCGCTGTCAGTATTTCATAAATGCGAAAGTAGCTCTATCTGCCTCTCTCTACGGCTACGGATATAGCTAAAATTTGACATAAGAATAGACCATGATCTGGGTCAGGTCATTAAATACTTTTTATCCCGGTAGTAGGTTTCCGTAGGATTATTTTCCAGCACCACTCGAGCGAAACAAAAGTGGACTGGTCCCGCGTGGTACGAAGGGCGTTCAATGTAGTCTCGGTATCAGGGCGATTTACTTATGATGTGGATAATTTGACTAATTAATTATTTATCTAAAGGTATAAAGGTAAAATTTCATATAGTTGTGATCAATAGTTCGCTAGGTATGCTTAGTCAACGACAACTGGAATGGTTAACTTCCCAATGTTGAAGAAAATCGAGCACCGCGCTATTACTTTCTTGCCAAACAAGCAAAAAGTCAAAAAGCTATTGAATACGAAGAGATAGTGGCTGATGTTTATCAAGATTCTGCACCTTCTTCATTATCTATGGTTCAAAAGCGGTCAAGTGAATAAGAGGGGCGGCACGTAGATTACAGTCCAGTCCCTGTCACAGAAAGGAGGCCTGTGTCTCAGTAGTAGAAACATTACAGGCTGATTATGCTACGCAGACGAAGCCGCAGGCAACATCTAGTAGCAGTTTATGTAGATTCCTATCACGTGTCACTTACAAGTTTTCAATGACAGTGTCAGATAATCCTTAACGACTGAGATTAATTGCAGTGACGTGACAAGTGTGTTGTAAATTAATTTGTGTGATTTATTGCTTAGTTAGAAACGGTAGGAGCATTGGCAGATCAATGATTAAATGGGTGGATGACCTGCAGAAGATCGCGGGAATGATCTGGATGAGACTCGCATGACCCAGGGTAGCATTGCACAAGAGGAAGGGGCCTACACTCAGCAGTGGAGAGGAAGTCAAAGTCAAATCATTTATTACAAATAAGCACATTAAAGGCAGTTTTAACGTCAAAAATATCAATAAAATAGAATTGATTCTAGTCGCCGCTTCCAAAAGATAGTGTTCATATGAAGAAGAATGGGCATGAAACTCCACCGTTACTCTTTTAAAATGTTTTACAAGGTTTTGTATACATTCATTATATAATTATATGTGAAGACGATGCACCTAGAATAAAATTAGTCTACCACAAATGGTAAAATAATTAAAAATAAAGCAATGACAAGAAAATCAATTAAAACAAGCCAAGCCAAACAAGGAACAAGTCTGTGAATGATAATGATGATGATGATCGTATCTGTATCCATTTTACTGTGTGTACGTAATAGAAATAGAAATCATTTATTTGCCAAACATTTAGGTATACATATAATATGGTTATTTTGTGGAGTCCCAATACATTTTACCTTACGGCGTGCAAAATTGTTTCACATAGATACACGAACAGAAGAGAGAGAGAAAAAAAACATAATACAATAAACAATTTCAAATTTAACATAAAGCAAAATCATTATTTAACACAAATCACTATTAAATTCATTACTGTCAATAATACAAAGATGTCAAAAATATAGAGATGTCAATAATACAGAGATGTCAATAATAAGAATATCGACAATAATAAAGTCAATAATAGAACAGAAACCTTCGGAATTACAAATTAATATGTCAACAAATAATTAATATTAATTAGTAATAGTATTTTTACTGAAAGTTTTGTCCTCTAAAAAATCTTTGATTATGTAGTAGCACTTATCCAGTAACAATTTTGTTAATTGCTTTTTAAACATTTTGGTGGGTAATTCTTTGAGATTTTTGGGTAGTTTGTTATAAAGAAGAGGACCCATGAACAAAATGTTTTTTTTTGGATAAGGCTGTTTTATGACCACCTGTGTGAAGTTGGTTTTTATATTGGGTCCTTATTGGCCTTGAATGTTGTCTTGTATCAACAATAGACGTAAATAAATAGGTGTTTGCTCTTACGAATAAGGCCACTTCTAGTATGTACAAACATAGAAATGTAAGAATTTTTAGTAAATAATAAAATAAATAAATGATTGATCCAAGTTCGATAGAAAAGAAATGGAAAAAATATTTTCTCTTTTGCGAATGTAACGTCGTTTGAAAAGAAAACGTGTAGGATTATACATAACGAAACAAAAACTATCCTATGTTCTTCTTTAGGTAGGCAGGTTAAAAGCTAACTTTCCATTAACTTACCTGAAAATCGGTTCAGTGTCTACTACCACTACAGTTTCTACATCAGCTTGGTACATTTTCTCGATTTTCCGGAGCTCACTGGTGTATCAACAAAATAAGTTCGTAAAAGTCAGTCTTCCTCACGTAACATTAATTAAATAATCACTAGTTGGTATTTCAGACTCTAATTAATTCAGATCCGATCCGATACAGTCTCAATATTTCATTTCAACAACTTTACAATTTATTACTTATTACTTTTATTTGATTCGCCACACGTTATCGCAACATTCAAACTTGTTTCTAATAGATTTATTTCACATTTTATTTCAACGTCCCTCCCCGATCTCAGATATTAATAATCTGATCATAGACATAACAATGATCTTATATAATTGATTAGATCTGATCGCAGAAAGTTTCATCTAGCTAGCCCTTGTTTTAGGTACTATATTTAAAAAAAAAACAGATTATATCTATAGGAAATTAGTTGATTGAACGCGAAATATAATTAACGTTAATTCGCTGTCATATTTCCTTCCTCCTGTTGGCCTCAATGCATAAAACTGTTGTATTCTGTGGAAGCTTCAAGTTTGCGGCCGCTTCTTGCTGGTTTGACATTGCACCTCCTTTTTGTGCTATAAAAAATTAGTACTTTTAGTTCTAAGTTTAAATCAAACTCAAACTCCAAGCATGTATCCTAACTAATATTTTATATGAAAAAGTAAGTTTTTTTGTTTGTTTGTTACCTTTTCACGCCTAAACCACTGAACCGATCATCCTAATATTTTGCCTATACGTTGTCGGGAACGGACATAGGGTACCTTACATCCCGAAAAAAGAGCTGTTCCCGAGGAAAACAACAATAACGTTATTATGATAATAGATGGCGCCACGTCAAAAACAGGACCACATCTGTCGGGTGAGCTAGTTTCAAATAAACCAATTACAGGCACTTTTGAATTGTCAAGGCGTAACACAATTGCTAAAAGTTGGGAAAAGGTTTGTTTGAGTTTTAATAGTTCCTTTTTATTGTTTCTATTTTCTTCGCGTGTACATGATGTTTTATATACCTACTCTGATATCGTAAAGTTATAATTATAATATCAATAATAATATTTTAGTAACGGTCTTTGTTCACGTGAAATTAAAAAGTTTTTAAGAAAATAATGCTTTGAATGAAGTTTAGTTTTCAATGCTTTTAGTCCGTTATCTATGTTGGAGGCTGCTGTGGCGCGTACCCCCGCAGCGTAATCTTGGTACGGGGCGCCTTTATTAACGATATTATTTATAGTGTTTTTGATAAAATTCCATGAGTTTACATAAAGTACTGTATGAAACTGTACAGACGCCAGCACATCCAGCTACTACAATCTGTCAAATTTCTTTAATAGATTTTCAACCTTATCGCTGAAGCATAAGGTTCAATGTTCATTGGGAAAATTTGACAGTTTCGGGTAGCTTGATGTGCTGGCGTCTGTACATAACTAAGTCTGCGAGCAGACTGTTACAAAAACTACTGTTGTAAAATCTTTTCTTTTTCATAGCTATTCATCAAACAATGTCCGAAGTCCAAAGCTGCAAGTACTGTTTGTACAACCTACAAGTACTGTTTGTAGTTCGAGGTGGACACGAGACCGACACGTCATAACCGCCGGCCGTCTGATTATGTTTTAATCTCGATAACTTTAAATTCGACATTTTCGTAAAAATTACATTAAATTATTCTCGAGCACTCACAATCTCGAACGTAATCATCCGCCAATAAAATTGATGTTCGATATGATATTCTGAGAAACTGTTTATATTATGTGCGATGTAGGAAGAGACTTTGTAGTGCCTTTAATACGTAATAAGTACTGAGCGGTAATTCGCTCCAGTACTTTCGAAAATCGAAGATCATTGCTTCATTTTCTGGTACTTACGAAGCAATAAACCATTAAAATGTCGAAGAATTTTAAGTATATGCTAATATGCGCAAATTATCGCTCAAAGGACATGGCCGTTGAATATAAATTGGTGCGTAGCTTATTTGCATTGACCATACAAATAAAATATAAAAATCTACTAAAAAAATACTCGAGCATATACGTTGTCTGTTTATCTTTTTATACCATAGTTTATAGTAATGGAAACGTGTAATATCGTTTAATGGCGAATAATAAATAACTAGCACCTATTTTAAATAAAAACTGGCCAAGTGCGAGTTGGACTCGCACACGAAGGGTTCCGTACCACAGGGCAAAAACGTCGAAAAAAACAGGTTTGTTGTATGGAAGCCCCTTTAAATATTTATTTTATTCTGTTTTTAGTATTTTTTGTTATAGCGGCAACAGAAATAAATAATCTATGAAAATTTCAACTGTCTAGCTATCACGGTTCATGAGATACAGCCTGGTGACAGACAGACAAACAGACGGACAGTGGAGTCTTAGTAATAGGGTCCCGTTTTTACCCTTTGGGTACGGAACCCTAATAAAAGCTTCTGAATTATTGTTTAATTTATAAATCTTACACTATGTCCGGAGCATTCAAGGGTCGTTCGTTATTTACGATGAAATATACTTATTTATTGTAGCCATTACAATTGCATTTGCATTTTTATTGTTTCATTGTGGAAGAGAATAAAGCACGATGCCTTCTTTATCGGTCCAAGGTTTTATTTCTTTTAGGTCCTGCGTAATTACTCCACCTTAGGTGTACTACAGACTAGCTTAACTAGTAGCTACAACATCGTAAACAAATAAGTATGAAAAGTTTCATTTGTTATACTTTTGGTAACGTGAATTGGGCCCACATGAAAATCACGTTTGGTAGCAAAAAGTACCCACGCCTCGATGCCTAATTAATACAATTATGTGAACATAAAACACATCAATAAATAACAAAAGCAGTGCAACGTGTGGAGCTGACAGTAACAGCGATCAACAAGTGGAAAGGGCAAACGAGACCCCACGGCCGCCCCGCGCATGCGCACAACTCCAAAAACGTAATTTATAACTACATTTAACCGAAGAGCCTGCCAGACGACTTCGTCCAATATTAATATCGGCGTCAGCATCATTAAGGCATTCCTTTTATTGCGACTTTAAATAAGTCCGTTCGCCGATCGCCTTTATTAAAAGAGGCTACCTTTCTCCAAGGTTTTGCAACGTCGCCCTTCTTTTGAGGCGGTTTTTTTAAGCGGTAATGCAGCACACCAATTTACTGGCCACTGAAGTAACAAAAGAAATTCTTATCAATTTTTTGTAGTAATTTTTACACGCTTTTTGTGCTTAATAATCACTTAATCTGCGGTGGTATTTTTGGTTATTTATTGGATGGTCTGTTGGATATCTCGAAGGTAGGAATCGGTAGCGCATCGACAAACATCGCTGCGATTCGCTGAAGCGGTAATGAGACGAAATTAAAGTTGAATGTATAAGGGAATTAGCCCGTAGCTACGAGTATTTTGAAGTTGGACTTTACATTAATATTTTAGCATAATGTTAACAGAAAATCTTAACAAAACGTGAATACTAACTGCAGTGTGTCGGACTCGTAAAGTGAAGGTGTATGCGAAGGTGTCGGCTACCGGTGTCAGGCATCCGACAGATGGCTGTTTGTTTTATTTTTTATTCTCGTCGTGGACACGTCGCACCCGTATAAATCATTTGAACTACACGTGTAAACATAATGTAGACTTAATTTAAATTACCATATGAATTTTGAAATTGTCTCTAGACTATACCTATGTATTTATTTAGCAACGCGCCGCGTGGTGGATTACGGGCCATTCCCTCTCACAGAGAGGAGGCCCGTGGGGCCTGTGTCCCAGCAGTGGGAACATCATACGCTGATTAAATGCTATATTTATTTACCAAATATTTTGAAGGAAAGCAATAAAAAGAGCACATTTTTTATCATTGTTTAGTAATGATACTAAAATTCTTCCCCTGGATATCTCCCGAGGCATAAATTAAAAAGTAGCCGAGTACATTTCATCAAATTACATGTCCCCAACTCCCAGCCCGATGACAAAAGCTTTCATCTCCGAAACTTGACATAATGAACACAAAGCACGCTGCGCCTGCGCTGATGCTAAAGATCCTTAATTACACAACTTTTTCAACCGCGAGATGATTTATTTAATTATAAATACATTTTTGATACAACATGGAGGACGAGTATTATGAACCAGTAATTAACTTATGATATTTTTAAATTGCTTATGAGTTCTTAATTAAGAAGCTCTTTTTTGTTTTTGTGTTTAATGAGTTGCGATGAAAATTATATTTCCGGGTAGAAGGAATAAGTAGCTGTGTCGAAATTGATACTCCACTAATTCAGTGTTACCCATAATAGTTTTTAATGATGCATCAGAAGGCCAATTCTCGTAATGTAAAACGTTCAAAATCTATATAGTCTCAGTCTCATCTCGACGGCATACAAATGTCAAAAAACCTGTCAAAATGTAGGGAATTTTTTTTTTCAGATTGAGACTAAGATCAGACTTACGTTCTTAAAATTACGAGAATTTCCCCTCAGACAGTTTAGAATATGAACCGTTAGTTGGTATGTATTTCTAATGTTAGTGCATTTTCCATAGCACCTGTATTCGCAATTAAATTATGACAATCTTAAGTATTCCCATTACTAAAACATACTTTTATTAAGTTAAAGAAAAAGAAGCTAAAGAATTTGCATTGCCATTCAACGTGGCAATGCTACCTATCTTCTGGGCACGTTTCCGGATGACAGCGAAGCTGACGATTACTTCAACGCCTAAGTGTCCTTTTGTTTTTGTATTTATTTGTATGGTTAGTTAGTTAGTTAGTCATTTAATTTAGTATCTAGTGTAAATAGTTATAAGTAGTAGTATTAAATAATGTAAAAGTTATAGAATATATTAAGTTATTACTTAACGATTTATCGATGTCGAAAATCTGTCCGTATAAGTTTTCATCACATGATGTAGCTGAAGCCTTACAATCGTAAGGCGTGTACTACATGACCAAACTAGTTTGACGGCACATCGCCCTTGAAAACCTCAACTTAATAAAGTGACACCTTACGACATAACTTACACCCACAAATATCGTCTTATCGCATCTAAACATCACTTATTAATAATCATGTCAATGAATAAATTATGTTCCGTGATGCATGAATTAATTAATATCCACGAAATTCGTGGCCGGACAGTACAGAGTATATAACTGACCGCGATCCGTTGCGTAAACGGACGAAAATTTATAAAATTTTAAAGTCGATTATTCCGCTCTCGTCACGACAACGAGACAAGTGCAGGCTACAGCTCTAATAATTGCTTCGGAGCCAAACTGGCGCTACGTTATATAAGCACAATAATTCTCTCTCGGTCGGAAACCGTCGCCCCGAAGGTCCGAAAATATTACCCTACTCCAATTTATCAGACGAGCGAGCAAATTACCTCGGCTTTTATTCTCAGAGTTTCGTTATTTTACGTAAAAGTGAAAAATCCAGTGCAGTTAATGTCAGTGGCGTGCGATAATTAATTGAGGCCCCCCAAGTAATAATTCGGGCAAATAAAATGTGTTCGATGTGGACATTCCCACGCGGCGCGGGCGCAGGCGGTGACGCGAGTGATGCGCGGCATGTGAAACTATGCGAAGTTTGGGTGGTATCGGCCCATTCTCGCCGTTACGCGCTGCTATTAACATGCCTCGAATCCTGGGAAAGATGTTAGTCCACCGATGTAATGGAGAATTCAAGTTTTTCCTTTTAAATTGAGCGTTAGTAAGAATTACAAGAATATTTCTCGCTTGGAACATTTAAAAGTTTTGCGAAAGATCGTTAAGGTTAAGACAACGAGCTAAAGTACTAATTTCGAGTGTAAATAAAAAAGTTGGTCCATATTTCAATGTTTCTACATGTTGGTGTCAGGACCCATGGGGCTCACATAAATTATGAAAAGCTGACGTGCACAGGGCTGTCTCGTCATTATCGACAGGTTGCTCTTTACATGATGCCGCATACAGTGCAGTCATTTAAACTCTTACGTCTTGACAGGATACCATCTGCGAAATACTTTGAAAACAATAGCTTTTTTTGTATTAGGTACAATGAAAGATACAACAGTTTACTCTTAAAAAATGTATAAAACTAATCTCATCGATTTCCCAACTTCGAGTAGGAACGGTAGCTGTCGCCTTTATCCGATCCTAACATTCTTGTTTCTTTTCTTATTCCAGAAAAACTCAAGATGGATTTCATATTTTTAAATTCAGTGCGGGCAAGGTACGATCAATATATTCAACAATTTTGTTAGCCACGTCTCGCGCGACCAGTAAAAAGTCAGTGAAATTCAACATTTACTGGTTGCTAAAGCTAAGGTCAATGGATAGTCATTTAATCTGCGCATTAACTTTACCTTCAAACGAACTGGTATCAAGTGCCGACATCCTTAATTAAGGTAGAACGTCGGCCCGTCAACTGGATTAAAAGATCGGATTTGATTTTGATTGATATTGCGGTGAAACCGCGGTCACTCGACCACTCTCGGATTTTCTCGCGCACTTAAGGGGGAAGCGCTAAGGTAGCCCGCGAAATTCAAATTTTCTTACGTTTTTTGCAATTTGCTGGTCAGTATTAAGTTGTGCGTTGATTAATATATGAATCGCGGCCGTAACAAATATGTATTTACAGAATTATAATCATTAAAGTCATCAACACTACTCTCTAAGACCACGTAAGTCCAAAGAATAACTGTTTCATGAAATTATCATTCTTTGGACTTACGTGGTCTTTGAATTTCGCGGGCTACCTTAGCGCTTCCCCCTTAAGGGCTTGGACACATCGTCGATGGGAAGGTGGACTGTCGATCGTTGCAGGTGGCTTTAGCATTTAATGGATGGGCCGTAGCTGTGAATCAGTTTGGAGCAAGACAGGATGTATTTTTTGGAACAGAAGATTGGAAAAAGTCCCTATTGTTTATTGTTATTATCCATATATTTGTGTAGCGTATCGTGGCTGCGACCTGGCTAAGTGTCCCGTTGTTTAAGAAAATAAAGACTAGCATGTTTTATGGTTAGCCGTCTTTTACCTGCATAATATCTAACACTTATTTGTTGATGGATTGCTAACTTTAGAATAAGATTGGCGAAAATAAAAGAAATTATAGATTTTCGCGTCTCGTCAACTAGTTTATCCATAAGAATAATCGCGTGACAAATCACGGTGGCGTTTAACGCATGGAACAATACGGTTCGCACGGTCGCTTAATTCTTCCATTTTGCCTCCTGCATGTTGTCCCATGACCATTTAGTCTAGAATTTTAGAGCCATACATAACCTTGGATTCTATTGAAATCAATATACGTAGACATAGAGCCTTTACATTCATGCTTTAATCCATACAAAGTTTGTCGATTTTTTGCTTGGTGATGCGGGAAGCACAGAACCGTTTGAAGTGGAGGTGCTTGAGGAAGGCCTTTATACAGCAGTGGACGTCGTTCGACTGAAATGGTGTTTAGGGAACAGACCGCCAATTGTGTCACCCTATGTAAAATTTCTACATTTATGACAACACACATACACATACATTTGTAACTAGCTTCTGCTTGCGACTTCGTCCGCGTGAATTTGAAAAAACCCTTTCTTAGTGGATACTTACTGTTCACAAAGAACACACCCTCCAAATTTCATGTCTCTAGGACCAGCGGTTTAGGCTGTGCATTGATAGATATATTAGTCAGTCAGGACTTTGAATTTTATATATATTCATACATAATAAAGAGTATTTATTATATTCAATTTTACACTTTCTTATTAAGTCTCATAAAAGCCAGCCTGTGTGTGGCGTAGCCTTTAATCTCCACTCAAGAGTAGAAGCTATCTCACTGACTGCGCCTGCACATATGCGACGGATGAGGGGATTAAACACGACATGACGACAACCACTGACCGTTTCCAAAATATGATTTGTTGTTGCGATAAACAGGAGTTACTGTTAACGAGGCCTGTTGCTTGACTGTGAGAATTTTTGATGGAAAGGCTTTAATTGACCGTAATTGGTGATCAAAACTGGCAACCTGGAAACCACCAGAACACATCAGTGTGTGATATGTGTTTGTTGAAACTTTCATACAAAGTCGGACCAAAAAAACTCAAAACTCTTATGACAGGCTGTTTAGTAGAAGGGCCGACAATTTTTTTTGAGGAATTAGGGAAATCATTTTCTAGCACAAAATTGTATTATTTTCATGTTTTGATATTTCTCGGGACCCTGGGGTCGCAAACAAAAAAGTGGTGACAATATTTCGGGTGATTAAAAAGAAACATTATTGTCTCAATTACCTACCGTGATACTTAAGACAGGTGTTATAGGTGAAAACTAGGATAAGAAATATGACACTTCCTATACCTTAGAAAATTGTGTCTGTCCTTATTCCAAACATTCTGTATATTCCTACATCATTCAAGAATAGTAAGTTCTGGCTCAGGACGACTTTTAGAAAACTAGCATCTGTTATCCTACTAATATATAAACCGTACCTACTAAATCCATACTAATATTATAAATTCGAAAGTAACTCTGTCTGTCGGTCTGTCTATCTGTATGTTACCTTTCACGCCTTAACCACTGAAGGAATTTCGACAAAATTTGGCAGAGAGATAGATAGCATTCCGGGGAAGGACATAGGATAGTTTTTATCTCGATATTCCCACGGGATCGACACGTACGCGGATAAAACCGCGGGGCGCAGCTAGTATCTACATAATAGTAAGGGGGGTTATTCATATCAATAGTTCATAACCGAGTCGCAACTGGCTTGTGCTTTAGGTGGAGTTGCTTTGACAACAAGATATAAGAACCAACCAAATTCATTATACTGGATACTGCCATAAAGAAGTATATCCTCACAAGCTCTATCTACGTGTACTCTAGAACCATAAACACATAACTTTGGCCATGTTTTTCCTCTTGCAGATCTATAATACAATAATTCAATTGACCGTTGACGATGTCTATACGACAGCTCTAAGGACATCTGGCCGGGAAATACTTATTATTATGATTACGAAAAAACCTCATGTGTGTAATAAAACATTTAATCATTATAATATTCATAATGTGTAACAGTAAACGCACCTTGGAATTATCGCGTTATGCCAATATAAATATTCTGGTACTGTCGGTAAGTTAAGGTCAGTTTTATAAATGTTATGTTAATAGATACTGCTTTACTGAGTGGGTAAGTGTTTGCAATAAGGACCAGAATAAGACACACAAAAGGATCAAATTTATTGACTGACATTACCAACCTATCTATATATATAAAATTCAGAGTCCTGACTGAATGATATATCAACGCACAGCCTAAACCGCTGGTCCTAGAGAAATGAAATTTGGAGGGCGTGTTCTTTATGAAGATTATGTATCCACTAAGAAAGGGTTTTTGAAATTCCACCCCTAAGAGGTTGAATGGGGGGAGGGTGAAATTTCACGCGGCCGAAGTCGCGGGTAGAACCTGTAGCTTAGCTATATATAATAAGCTCTCAGTTGATTGCGTACCCAAGTAGCCGACACAATTTGTCAA
Source organism: Luperina testacea (assembly GCA_927399505.1). Lineage (NCBI taxonomy): Eukaryota > Metazoa > Arthropoda > Insecta > Lepidoptera > Noctuidae > Luperina > Luperina testacea. Next base: position 8,059,433 of record OV656774.1, read on the forward strand.
AGTGGGGGATTAGTGACCCATCTAACACTTAGTGCAAGAGCGATGCTGCTCTCAGAAATCAAATCGAATCAGCCCAGTCGTTTAGGAGGAGTTCAGTGACATACACCATGTATAGAAGAATTATAAATATAAAGATAAAAATCTGCGAAATACTTTAGTAAATAAAAAAATACCAGTTTTGTAAGCAATTTTCTAAAATATTTGGTAACACTGATAAATTGGATTTCTAAGACTAATGATCGGAACGAATGCAGTCTTGTTTATTTTTTAGATGCCTACCTACTCCATAATTAGATTTAAAATCAACTATCGCGACGAAATATTGATTTACGATTTGAAACGTTCGTTTTTAGATGAATCGAAAGGTCAAAAAAAGTCAAAAGTCAAAGCATTTATTTCAAATAGGCACATAAAAGTCACTTTTGAACGTCAAAAATTACAGCAAAATAGAATTGATTCTAGTCGCCCATTCCAAAAGGTAGTTTTCGTATGGAGAAGAATGGGCAAGAAACTCTACCGTTACCGTACCTCTTTTAAAATGTTTTACAATATTTACGGCCTTTAGGAGCAGTGGTGGCCCAATGGTAACGGTCGCGACTAACAACTTGTAAGTCGTAGGTTCAAACCCAGACAGGCGCTTCACCTTGTATAAATTATTTCATCACCACTGCTCTCAAAACAGTGAAGAAAAACATCGTGAGGAAACCGGCATGTCCTAGAACCAAAAATTCAAAGACATGTGACATCTACCAACCCGCACTGGACCCGCGTGGTGGATTACGGCCCACTCCCTCTCACCGAGAGGAGGCCAATTATACTAAGGCCTCATAGACTCGTAATAGGCTGTTTTAATTTTATACAGCCCATTAAGAGTCTTTAATGCCATATACATAATTAAGAAATCTAAGTCATAAACAGACTCTCATTAACTGTAATAGATATAATCTACTATTACATATTCCTTAACCGTATAGTTTGGAAGCGCTCCCGATTGGACCCGAATACACGAACCTCCGCCGGCTCGGTACCTACCGGGTCGACTCGGACCCAAATACGACACCCTAAATAATCGATTATGTAAATATTTATTACGCTACCCATCAAATCCTTTGAATGTGCGTTAATTAAACAAATGCTTACACAAAACAAGATTAATTTATCAACCTTAAGTTCACATAAACCATAGAGGATTTCTTAACGTTTTGAAAGCTCTTCGTACTTAGGACATTAACAAGTTTGCTAGCCAAGAGGCAGAATAAGTAGCATAGGTGGAATAGTCTGGCAATTCATCTCGATTTGTCTGCCGGGTCACGGAGGAGCGAGCGTCGTGACTCCACGACACATATGCGCCAGCGCAGATTTGTACAGACAACCGACAATTGCAGATTTAGAAGCTATTTTTGATACCTATTTTGCACTGAAGCTTGGAGATTAAATTACAGGAAAGTTTAAGAAGAAATTAGGTAATTGCACCTTGTTAAACTATAAAATATAACATGCAAAATAACTACATAAGTGCAAGCGCAATACGAGAAAAATGTAAGAGAAAATTATGAAAATTCTGTACTTAAATAAATAGAAGATAAAGACACGTCATTAACCTAGGAACCAGATGAAATCAGTATTTTAGCGAAGCCACTGCCATTTGACCTCCGCGACCCTGGGCTCTGCAGATATTCTCAAGTTAGAGGTAATTACTATAGGGTTTAATAGGAAGTTTGCAAATAAACAACATGAAAATATACCTGTCTTTGCATTGTTCTTGTTTATTCTTCGTTATGTTCAATTTACAGTTTCGATCGTAGTTTTAATATCCTACACAAAACAGTTAATGGTAACACTACAACGATCATTTTACAAGGCTCATAACTTACGTATCCTATAACAAACATCTAAAATTTTATATGTAGCCACGATATTTACAATCTATTCACTAGCCTGATCGACCCTCTCGTAAAATTGCTGCTATGACCAAATAACCGCCCAAGGGACACATTCTACGTACAAATTAGGGAATTTGAACTTTTTGCAGATCACTTATGGTTTGCAATCCCCTGCGAGATACTCACAAAGAAAATAATCTTATGATTTAAGGCTCCATATCTGTCAACTAGCGACCGATTATGTGAATCTGTTTGCGAACAAATAGGTTTATTGGCTACTGTCGTAATAAAACTGCTTGATTTATCAATGGCGATAGCGGGAGATAACATTATTTTGAAGTCAAATGATGTCATTGATCCCTACCGCTACCATATTGTATTTCAGCAGCATTATGCATATAGACACGACCTTTGTCTTACAAAGTTGCAAAAACAAAACAAGAATTCATTTGTGTTGTGGTTTAAAATCGTTTTATCGTAAAACACGATATGAAACGGTAACGCAATCAGACGCACCTATAACGGACGATATTATGATCAAAACCGAAGAAGATTGCGCTTCTGTAATGTTGAAAACTGACTGAATAAATAAATAAACTACACAATTTGCCTCGGTCGACAAAGAGGGTCTGTTGAAGGTTTTTATTATGACATTCATAAATATAATAAAAAAGCTGTATAGTCATCATAAAGACAAGTAACCGGTATCAAAAATAGCGGAGTAACGTTGTGCAAATCACATCATGTGCCACAGTGCCACAGGACAGGACCAATCGTCAAGGTCCTGTGCAGTCGTGCATGACAGTACGTGCTCACTGAACTAAAATTAAAATTAAATCAAGCCTTTGATCGCAAATCAGTTGAGTATCGACAAAGCGGTCTTCAATACCGTAATAAATGAAATCATTTTGTAAGGCAAATAAAATGAGACTGCGAATCCGATTGACGGAGCATTTGTATCACCTGTCGAGCATATTTGTCTTATAGACAGTTAAAGCTAACGCAAACTGGAGAGTTTCATAATCCTCATCACACAAAGTACCTACATGAAAAAAATTTGAATCGATTTTGCACCTTTTGGAGAACCAACACAATTTACAACCAGTCTTTTTATCTCACTGCTTGATTTGTAGCGTCCTCTTTTGATAACATCTTTTATTGTTTTGGTAATTTGTAATAACACAATTATTTGTAATGGATATTAGATATGATACACCGTGGTAAGATTGGTTGGCAGATTTTCGAGCTTCTGACGAGTGACGATCCGTAACGACTGGGACCAACGGCAACGTATTACCCAGTAACTGAGATGTGGAGGTCAGATAGGCAGTCACTCCATGTAAAATACTGATACTGAGATGCATTCGGTTAGCCATCATAGTTGGGAAAAGGCTAGGTGGATGGTGGTAGATGTTAGATATGATCATGTCGAAGCGTGAAATATTTCATGTCACTTACGAGTACAGCTTTACGTTTTCCAAATTGACATACAGATCAACTCAGGAATCTAGAAAACTAAAATCAATAGACACAAAATTACAACGTAATTAACTGCAAATAAATGCGCCAAATAAATATTTAGTACACTCTTAACCTACATAGTTGCTTAATAAAGCAATTAAGTGTTATTTAATCGCAAATTAAGTAAGGAAGATAAATGTAAGGTCTCAATATATATCGCGTCGGTAAATCTATGCGCACGCGCCGATGGTACCAAACTACCTTAGTTTAAACGCGCGATAAGATCTAAGACATATTAATCTAATAATAAATAACGTTAATATGCATGTAGAAGTTTAGGATTCCTATCAAAACACTCACCCATTATAATTAGTGAGCAATTTGCTTGGCAACAAAATATAAAGGTTGTTAGAATTTATTGGCGCAGATGTTAATGTCTCTCTGACTGTAATTAGTTGATGCTTGTGAATGTGATTGCGGCAAATAGTGTGGGGTAATAGAAACTTGACTCTGTCTTAGTATGAATCGAACAGAGGGTTTTTGACTATTGTTTGTCGCCGAGATGAACAGTTTGACCGTTTTAAATTACGAAAATTGGCCTTCGAAATGTTTTTCAGCTGAAAGAATGTAGAAGTAAACATTGTAAGAGGCCTTTAAACGAATTCTTGTAAATTCACTAACATTTTGTCGTGATATACCTACTGTAATAGATACGTTGTTCTATCGACATAATTTACTGGCCTATTCCTGCTTCTTCACTATCAAGATAGTTAACTTCAGTATCATCTTTCAAAATATCAAGTTCTCTTTTCCAAGTATCTTTCATAGATTATATTCGTACATTGTCTTAAGATTGTTACCGTATTTCGATCTTATATCTCGACACTTCTTTATACAAAAATGTTCTTATGTCCGTATGAAATCAAAAACACGCTTTACATTAAAAAAAGTTGTATGTTACCATAAAAATTTTTGTTCAACCCTGTCTGTTTTTTTAAAGCCACTAAATGTCTATTGGATATCAAAAATATAATTTTAGCTATATCAAGGTGCTTGCCTAAAGGTGATTGCATAAAGAAGCAGCTTTTTGTGCCCGACTCCCGGTACAGATCGCTGCAGTCTGATTTTCGGAAAGAAACATTTCCATGTTATATGGGGATTACAGGCAACCTAAACGCAAAAACGCAATTAACCTAAACGCAAAAAACGCAAGTTGTAGAAGCAATAAAAGTATATGATCGACTACAGTAAACAATATCATAAAAAATTATGATATTCTTCAGGGTAGGTATATGCTAGGTAGATAGTATGTTGAAAACATTAATACAACTAATTTGATACGATAGAAAAAAATCATGAAGAAACCTCATCAAAACTTTCTTTTTTACAATAAAAACCATACTAATATACATGCAATCATTCTGATTTTTTGTCAGATTATTCTACAAGCAACATACTAAGCACTAATGTTTTAATGTTTTAGTCCAAACAATAGATTTTTTGTAAATAGATAATTGCTTTACATTTTGCAATAAATTACCAGCGTTGTGTCATCGCGCTTCTCTTTCATTTTTATGCAGTCCGATAGTGACCGTGCTTTAGGTCATGTAAGCCCCTTAACAGTTTATTACTATTTGAAATATTATTTGTTTCTTTCTTTGCTTTCGTCTGTCGGTAGTCACCGCTTTCTAACCACATCATCTCTCAGTCCATTCATCGTTTATTTTAAAATTCAAAATTAATAAACATTAATAAACTTATAATAATAAATAATTCTAGTCGACAATCACCCTAAGTATATAATCCGACAAAGCACATTTGACAGGATGTCTTAAAATGGATAATCAGCTCAATGAATATGCTAATAAATAATCCTAACAACTTTACACATTACTATGAATTAAATTCAACATGCTGTGTGAGTTTGATACATTTTTTGTTGCAAATTATATGCTAAAATCATGCATTTGTTTACAAGGCCGTCCTGTGGGTGTTGACGAGTTTTTGCTCGAATTACAGTATGATATAATGTAATAAAACTGTCGAGTGCAAGCTTGTATGGTATCGAGAATATCCCTTTCATTTTCGATATGACTCTTCGACAACTTTCAATGTTATTAAGAACAACAAAAATGACAAGAAATTGCAAATTTTATTCAGCACCTTAACAAATATCTGAGAAAAGACCACAGAAAAAACTTACCTACATGTTTTGACTACGACGTTACTCGATTTTCCCGGAAAATGCCACACAATAAAACAACCTTGTGATTGCGAAGCGTATTGACAAGAAATACTTTCAACAACTGAAGCGATTGACGTAAGAGTCAGACCAGTCCCTATCCTCGTCCAAGTCTAGACTGTGACCAATAACTATGACTTTCAGGATCCACAAAAAAACGTACATCGAACACTTTTTGCTTGTTTTGCAAACTTTGTGACCAATCGATTAAAAAAAAGTGTCATTACAGAATATTTTTGGACAACGTTTGACCTTGTCGCGTCTTTGCGCCACCCGTCACTCTCAAGCTTTGTCATTTACTGCAAATTCTTCAATGCTGTACCTAATAAGGTCTTTTGTTGACCCTCCGAGGAAGTTGAACTGCACTATAGATACGATAATTGCATGCCAAACGGACGGCTTTGTCGTTCAACTAAAATTAAACGGTAGGAAATAGATGCAGGTCATTATGTGTTTTACTTTGACTTTAAATGTTTGAGACACGTGTCCTTGTTTGTAACTGTGGCACTTAATTACATGCAATTAATGAAATATTAAGAAAATTGTTTGCTTTACCATTTCAAATGAAACTGTAAAAACTTACTTGCTGTAGGTACCTACTGTTAAATAAAAGAGCAATCAAAGAACCAGCTAACTAGTCAATTACATACGTATAATTTCCTTTCCTGTGGTACCTAATCTTATAAATTGAGTCTATATTCTTTCCCTAGGGAAAAAAAATGATTGGCGTAATCGGCCTAGAATGTTCCCACTGCTGGGACACAGGCCTCCTCTCAGTGAGAGGGAGTGGACCGTAATCCACCACGCGGGCCCAGTGCGGGTTGGTAGATGTAACAGTCTTCGAATTTTTGTTACATCGGACTTTTCACTTTTTATTATTTATTTATCCCAACCAAATTCAGAAGGTGCCAAAAAGTTATGTCATTTAATAACAGTCCTTCATCGGTGACTTCTATCTTTTATCACAAACTGTTTCATAAATTGTTGAACTGTTTAGTATTTAATAAGCTTATGTGTTAAAATTATTATAAGTGTTATTATTATAAATGTTAATGTTTCAATGATAAAAGGCACGATGGGGTTGACATATTTGTTTAAACAAAAACCCCAAAACAAATAAAGAGAAAAAAAAAATCTGTTTTTATATGATGTATATTACATTGTATGCATTTTAGTCTGTGCTAAATAAATAACTCTGTTTGTTTCTTTCTTTGATTTCATCATGTCAGTAGTCACTTCTTTCTAACCATATCATCTCTCAGCCTATTTCATCGTTTATTTTAAAATCCAAACCAAATGTCATTTATTCAAATTAGGCTCAGAATCAGCGCTTTTCGAACGTCAAAATTACACATAAGACAGTGCCCCAAAACACCTTCCCTTCCACTTTTTTTTTTCAGGATGGGGAATCATCAAATGATTCACCCGACGAGACACTTTTTCCCGGGGTCCCGCTCTATGTGGAGCGGAAAGGAGTGTCACACTTTTACTGACTAAAACCCACCCGTGTTCCTTCCTTAGCCCTTTATGTTCCGGGCCAGCGGTAACCCTTTCGGAATATGAAAAAAAAAAGCCCTTCCACTTCCTAGTGCTTTCGCTGGGAGTGGGAAGAAGAAGTGGCGCAACAAACTCCCCAGCAGCACATCACATTTACTACTACTTTAAATGTCCGTCTCGAAATGCTTCGCTTGACTGATGCTCTTCACGTTATAAAACTTGTTTCTTATACCCCAGTCTCATTTAGTGCCCCTAGCTAATAGCTACACCTATATAATTAAGTGGCGACATTTTTTCTCCATCGGTCCGTCTCCTGAGGCCTTGGAAACGCGGAAGACTAGACTTAACACTTAACAACACTTAGCTACTGGGCATTAATCGTGTTTAATGTTCTACATACAAGATTAAACGTTTTAGATATCCCGGACTTGTAAAATATTTGTTTAACAAATTATCAAATGTGTTTAAGAATGTTTGTTTCGTGTAGATCAGGTTGGCTGTATGCGTTTTTTTTTTCCTACCCGTCTTGTTAGTGGTTTTGTGATGTTTTTTCATACTAAAAAACTTATATTATACCTATGTACTGAATATCTTACTAATATTATAAACGCGAAAGTTTGTGAGGATGGATGGATGTTACGGATTTGGATGAAATTTGGCACGCAGATAGTTTATAACCAGGATTAACACATAGGCTATTTTTCATCCCGATCTTCCCAAGGGATCGAAATTTATGCGGGTGAAACCGAGGGGCGCTGGTAGTAAAACATATATTGTGAAACAGCAATGAAAAAAACCTACGTAAAAGTAACAGTTTAGATGCTATCATTTAACAGATAGATAGACAAGTAGACCATCAAACAGACAAAGGCTTAAAGCTTATTACACTGCTCTTTTTACGTGTAAATCAGAAAAAAATCCTTTGTGACTAAATAGTTCCAGATACGACTACAATGGTATAGACAATGTGACAAAAACTAAATCACAATCGGATACAAGATGTATCACAAACTGGGACAGATTGGCAAACATTCAAACAAGAGCACAATACATTTGATCACCTCCGTACCAGGGTACCAGGCGACATTCACGACAACTGTGTACTCGCATCGTGAAAAAAGAGCGTACCCAATTTCACGCAACATAAACTTTGTGAACGCTTTTTGCCATATTATGATGACAAACGGCTATTTCCTAGTTGGGCTAATTGTCCAGGCTCATTGTGGCCGGTTACTCATCGACGTTTTTGTCGATCACCGGCCCTCACCTTGCACTTTCGATTTTGCTCGGGTTACGCATCGATCTGATTGAAGCCCGCGGCTGTCTTTGTGTTACCATCGACCTGAAGCATTCCGGTTTCAGTTCCACGAAGCGGCTTTGGTATCTCTTATTGGTTTACAATAACTTGTTACTTGATGACCTTTGTGGTCCCCCAATTTCGCGTAAAATTTATTCGTTTATTACTTCAAGTGAGGTGAATATGTAACAAAGTTCGAATTGGACTCGAAAACATTACTCGGTAAAAGAAATGTAACTAGCAAAGCTCGCGGTTTTGTTCGCCACTTAATCTTACTTTCAACAGTTATTGCAATAAAATAAGCTTACCTACAATTCAAGTTATGTTCTGTGTTAAATATTATTTAGTTTAGCAAACGTCGTTGTAAGTTATCTAAACAATACTAAAACGTAACCCTAACTTAGACCTGGGGCCCCAAATTATACGCACGCTAACAGACAAACATTCCGCCTTGCAACATTAACATTAGTTATCGCGGAGACAACTCGTTGAGTAACACAAGGCCACCGAAAGTAATTAAGTACATAGCGGAGACGCGGACCACCTTGTAGACAATTTTAGGGCTTCCTCGTCAAGGACAATGGCTCTCTTGACAACCACAGCAGGCAAATTGCTGCGGTTTCACAAAAAAAATAGTTTTTAAAAAATCGCAGCTTTTTAACAAAAACGCACACTTGGTTGGCTGGTTCAGGTGGGTTACAGGCTTTTTAGCAAAGGAATTTGGGTTTGGATTACAAAACGAAGTTAGGTACATAGTTGTATATTTTACTACTAACAGTGTTTGGCTGGGACGACGTCGATGGCGCTATATCACAAAGAGCAACGGCATTTCCAAAATTGGGGACAGCACTTTTCAACCCGGTACATAGAAAAACTGCTTGCTGATAAAAACAGCTATAAATGGTGGTTCGTCAACTTAAAGGCTCCAGCAGACAGACACGACGCGACAGCACGAGATGACTCTAGTAGAACAATTTCTATGAAAACTTCATGGAAATTGTACCAGAATCGCATCGCATCGTCGCTCGATTCCTCCTCCCGCCGGCGCCGGCTGCTCCCGCCTTAAATGACGATACACACCTCATAAGTATATTAAGCCATTGTTTGCACCTCAACTTGATTCATGCACTATAAAAAAATACACAAAGAGTATCAATCAATGATCAAACGGTATTACCCCAGGCCAGACGACCACCTGTACATTGAATCGTAGACAATTAAACCATGTACAGAGTTGTATAACAGATGCCTATGACGTGTATAAAATAGAAAGTGCAGATAAGAGCCACTTTTAATAGGTTTCAGTCTCGTTTATAGCATGCAAATAATGTTACATCAATCGGTATCAAGCTGCCATTCAATTATCTAACGAACAACTTGCCTCGTAATTGACAATGTGTGTTTTTTTTTAATTATTTTTGTATTGCAGTCTGAATTGTAAACGGGAAATAAATTTATTGGCTCATCGCATACCAATCAGTGAAAGTCATTAAAGTGTAGACGGTTTTTTATAGTGTCTATGGATAGGCAAGACTCAGACTCAGACTTGACCGCACTTCAACTTTACTTTGTGAAGTCAAAGTACGGTCATACGAATCATACGAATGTGAACTTTATTTATACAAGGTTACAGGGACATCGACGCACAAACTGTTAACATGAATTCAGCACATGATTCTAGACTCGTAGAAATTATTCGCCGGCTATCAAAAAAAGCGGGTTACCATTACAAAAGTGGATAGAAATAACGATAAGATCCCGAACGACACTCATCCGAACTGAAGTTCAACAGATATGGCGTCTCACAAGGAAGTGTGTTTGGCCCAATTTTATTCCTTTTATACACAAATTCTGTAATTAATATAACCAACCATAAATGTATATTGTTTGCTGATGACATTTCTATTATTGTAACTAATAGGAAAAATAATACGATTGACGATCATGAGACTGATATTAATAACACTATTGAAAGACTAATTGAATATCTAAATAGAAATAATTTATCAATAAATCTTAAAAAAAAATTGGATCAAGACATAAACTGGAAAGCACATATTAATACCGTCTCCAAACTAATAAATAAGTTCGTATAAGCACTTAAAAAGTCAGAAATATAACAAACGTAAAAACGGCAATAACGTCCTACCATGCATACGTTGAATCTATGCTTCGCTATGGCTTGATAATTTGGGGTAATAGTACAGATCAAAATAGAGCATTTATTGCGCAAAAAAATGCATTAGAGCAATAAACGAGCTTCGACCTGATGAATCCTGTAGGCCGATATTTAAAAAACCTGGCTTGTTGCCGCTACCGTCTCTCTACATACATGAAACATTATGTTTGTTAGGAAGCATAAGGAATTATTTAGTAATGCAGATGATTTATATCCTCGTAACCGACGAGACCCCCACAGGCTCGTACTGGATATCCTTCCGAGACCCGCTAAATATTATAAAAGTTGTATATCTATGTGTGTCCGTATATATAATAAGATACCAAGTAATCTCAAGGCCTTAAATATGAGACTATTCAAAAACAAATTTAATGAATGGTTGTGTAGTCATAGTTTTTATAGTGTCAAAGACTTCTTTGAAAAAAAATGTTAAATAAGTACCTATGCTTGTGAAAATTTGTACGCTTATAACTGTTAAGCAAAAACATGTATGCTCTTGTTATTTTGTATTTTTAACATGTTTTATACCATGTTTTTAAGCATATAAGTATTATTCTATTCTATTCTAAAAAAAAACAGCTGTAGCATAGAAAAGTGCAATAGGTATCTACGCGGTCAAAATGTATGGTAATGTTAAAATCGTTTGTTTCATCATTCAAAAATACGATATAGAGGTATCATTGGTCCCAAACTAGACACAGACTGTATCTGGTATGGAAAAGGTTTTTTTTTTATAACCGACATTTTTACGCTTGTCTAGAATCATATGTATGCTGAATTCATAGGTGCAGTTTGCGGACTAGTTATTTTTTTTTCTTGTTTATAGTTACATAATAAACTAAACTACATACTCATATATAGATTATTTGACACCGGTACGGTATATGAGAAGATTTGTAGTGCCGATTTCTAATAATTATTATGGTCGAAGGTGTAGAATTTTTTTAGTCCCAACTATTTTTAATAACCTTCCAGTCGATATAAACAGATGTATCATAAAAACCGCCTTTAAAAATAAAATACATAAGTAGGTATCTCTTTAATATTTTTGTCAAAGCCTCACTGTAGAGAATACCTAGAAATAAAATAAAAATGTCTGTTTTTTTTTTAATTCAAGAAATGAAGGAATAGTTTTATTCAACTGTATGTGAAAAAGTGTCATTATAAAAATAAAATATGTTAATATTTACAGAGAAAAAAAAAGGAGCTACGTCTGCCAACAAACTGCTTTGCAGTTCGGCGGAGGTAAATATATTTGGTAAAAAATAATTTCCGTGAATAAACACTTTTAATTTTTTTTTTCTTTTATTAAATGATAAATGATTAATTTTGTAAGTAGGTTTGCACAAACGCTTTTACACGTCAATCATATATTTTTTTAAACTAGATGAGGTCGGCGTTTCCTATCTGACTACTCTGAGAAGAAAGGCCAAAACAAACTCAGAGGTCAGTCTCTTTTAAAGTCCAGACATACCTAATCTTGGTCATTACTTGGTATTGCGATTGTTTTCCGCAAAGGCCTCCCCTGACCTCGCTACGCTTTCTGATATGGGTCATCCTCGTCCAAATAACACCAACTATTTTTAACACTAGGTTTAGAAATAGCATCAGCCTATGATGATCCCACTGCTGGGACACAGACCTCCCTTTGGTCTGAAGGAGAGGGCTGTAAACTACCACGCGGGCCCATTGCGGGTTGGTACCAGGTGTATACAGTACCCGGCGATAAATATTGCACCTTTGGAAAGAGACAATCGGCTAATTTCGGCTTCTTAGAGCGTTATCTCTGTCGCACGAAATACAAACAGTCCGGTATCGATTAGGAGCTGTTAAAACAATTATGATTTGCTTCTTTTGATAATTATTTTTATACTTTGTATAAAATGGTTTTGTGTAAAAAGGTCGATGTGCAATATTTATCGCCGGGTACTGTACTATAGCGGGCCCATTGCGGGTTGGTACCAGGTGTATACTATAGTTTAATGGTTTAACTGCCCCGCTGGTCTCGTGGTCGCAAGCGCAACTGCTGAGCGTGGGGTACTGGGTTCGATTCCCGGATCGGACAAAGTGCTATTGGGTTTTTCCATTAGGAATGTCTCATTAACAGCTCGGAGTTTGGAAGTTGGCGGTGTAATACCCCCGTGTCTCGGATAGCACGTAAAGCCGTTGGTCCTGCGCCTGATCTCTCCCCGGTCGTGTCGGATTGCCGACCCATCGGACTATGAGAGAGAGAGAGTGCACACGGACTATGAGAGTTAAGGAACAGATAGTGCACATGTGTTAAGCACACACTTGCGCACTATAATATCTCCTGCGTACCTGGCTAATCTCCGTTGCGAATGGCCACCGTGACCGAAATCTATCGGAAGCATATAATATATAGTTATAGTTTAATTCGAAAAAGCTCTTGGACTGCTAGTACCTCCAGCTGATCCTGGAATGATTAGTACTCTTCATTCGGTTACCAGTAGGTAGGTTTTTGGGACAGTTAAGGCTCCTGCAAACAGGCGCGACGCGCGACGCGAATCGCGCGCGACACAAAGGCACCGCTCGTTGCGCGACTTGCGGTGCTTTTATGTCGCGCGTGATTTTATCGCGTGTCGCGCCTGTTTGAAGGAGCCTTTATTCGAGATTTTGTTCTAACGTATAAGAGTCCCTAAGAAGGTTTGCCAAAAATTTCGAATATTTCTTCTTTTCGTGTCGATGGTACTCTTCCTCTTTGTTGTTTTTTTTATATATATAGTTAGAGCCCAGTAGGTGGCCTCGTTGATTCTGTCGCATTATTTTTAAAAACACTTTTCGAGTACTTAGGATCTAATCAAGCGCATACGGAAACATTCAAACTTAAGTACTACGATTTAAAATAAAATATAATTATAAACGTACCTATACAAAATGATTGATTACAATTCAGTTGACATATTCTAAATTAAATTGTTATTAATCAATTAAATGAAATCAGATGTACAAGTTAATTTGTAGCAACTTACAGGTAGGTAGCGGAACACCAACTTTATAATGATGTAATGATTAATTACAATTATAAATAGATCTGTAACACTGCCTTATTGAAGCCGAAGTGTTGAGGAATGTCATTGAATAGTAATATTTTAATATTGAGACTAGCATAATCGGCGTATAATGTTCCCACTGATGGGACACAGGCCTTCTCTCGGTGAGAGGGAATGGGTCGTATTCCACCACGCGGGCTTTTTTTTTTTCTTGGTAGATGTCACATGTCTTCTAATTTTTGATTCTAGAACATGCCGGTTAAAAATACATTAAGTAGTGGTCGCTTGCTTGAATTGTTTGCCGTAATGTAACAACAAGGATTAAGGCTCCTTCAAACAGGCGCGACACGCGATAAAATCGCGCGCGACATAAAGGCAACGCAAGTCGCGCAACGAGCGGAGCCTTTGTGTCGCACGAGATTAGGTATATGGCGTGTCGCGCCTGTTTGTAGGAGCCTTTAATCTCCCTACATATAGGTCCATCTAGATCCAGATTAAACTAATTAAAAAAGGTAATCTGACACCTGCAAGGGGCCAGGTTTTCACAACTAGTTAGCTCGGCCAGGTTACCAAATGAAAGCGGTCGGTATTCTGCATATCTTACCTTTATGAATATATAAATCACTAGGTTCTATATGTAAATCTACGTTTCCTAGATGTTACTACACCAACTACATATAGGTATCAGTTGCTTTTTTTTTTTTTTTCAGGATGGGAAATCATCAAATGACCCCTCCCGCTCTGGGTGGAGCGGAAGGGAGTGTCAGACTCTTACTGACTAAAACCCACCCGTGTTCCTTCCTTCGCCCTTTATGTTCCGGGCCAGCGGTAACCCTTTCGGACAATCCCGCTGACCCGGCAGGCTTCGGCCCTGATGGGCCCCTTCGGTTGATGCTGACATCTCTTTGAGGCGCGCGTGGAACACGTACGCGCCGTCCGGCACGGGCCTGGTCCTGATCGGACGGTGAGCTACCCATTACTCTCCGCCCGCAGGCCCGCGCCTACGGTGGCCGGGAGTCGTCGCGCGGCTCCCGACGCCCGGAGCGTCTCCCGCGGCGGCTGGGACGGGAGGCTCTCTCCCTCAGCCGTCCCGCCGCCTCCTTCGCTAGCATGACTGCTTCGCAGTAGGAGGCGACTGCTCCCCACTCCCTCTCGCCCCGAACCATGGCTTGAACCAGGCCCGGACGCGAGAGGTCGCCGCCGCTGCCGATCGCCTCTACGAGGGCACGGCGGTGCTCCGCCCAAGCGGGGCAGACCTCCACCGTGTGCTCCACCGTGAGGTATCAGTTGCTTCATCACACAAAAATGTAGCAACCAGATTTTAGTTTCGATTTTTTACTTTTTCAATAAACTTTTGTACCAAGAATAAGTCTTATCCTGAGAATAAATTTTGATTTTTATTGACAGTTTTTCTATATACAACAGTCAGACGTCAATTTTTTATTCCACTGATAAAAGATAAATCTGACTTGCGTAAAATTAGCCCTAGGGACTGATTTTTCAATAGTCTTGTTTTATCTGAGGACTAAATATTGCGGTTTAACAAATCAATCAAAAGTCATTTATTCAAATTAAGTTGGGAATCAGCACTTTTCGAACGTCAAAATTACAAAAGGCAGTCCCCCAAAACGCCCGCACTTCACCAGAAGTGACAGTATTTGTATAGAAAATATGTCAAACTGCCATAATTATTCTTCAGATAACTTTTATCTGACTTTCGTAAAATCAACCCTAAGAAGAATAATTACTGTTATAACATCACGCCAGTTATCCCAGAAGGGTTAGGTAGAGGTGTACCTATGCTACACTCATATATCGCCAGTAATATTTAAGTCCCATGACGTAACAGGGAGCAACCCCATTGCTATCGACCGGGCATGGTACACCCTTTCTTCTCCTAAATTGGTTTGCCCGAAAATAATTATCCATAACACGTTTGCTATAAACTTCACTAACCATAATGTTCAAAAATTAGAAATATTGGTTTACATAATTTTTATCTTCACTTCTAAAACTATTCTGTCATAATATCGGGTACTATAATAATTGAATCTCCTAATTTTGCATGAAATAAAGTCATATGTCCTAAGTATTGTATTACATAATGTGTATTATTCCGAATATTCATTTATAAAATAAAATTGTTAGTCCTAAAACATTTGCAAAAAATTAGGTTTTAGTGACAAAAACCATGCCTGCTGCATATTGCATGCTCGTTTGCATGCTGCATGCTTGCTTGCATGCTTGCTTGAACCTGCACGCCTGAGAGAAGCTCATAGCAAAAACTTTGTAATACAAATTGGTTTTAAAAACATTATTAGGATAAATAAACCTTAAATAATTTGAATTCAGGACTTGTAACTTTTATTGAAAACAAATTTAGGGCATATTGTATTTCATCATAATGAAACACAATATGCCCTAAAATAAAAAAATCAATATTCCCTATATTATGTGACATTAAGTTCGAGCAAGTTATCATTCGGACAAATGACGATAAGGCCAAAAAAAATTATGGCACTTTAGAGAACCGCCGAGCACAAATCCAAGCTCAGTGCTGCTACTGCGTTATTCCTGATACTTTCATTCCTAATCCATAAACTTAGATCCACGAGTGATACTAAAATCTAGCTGCGAGTACATCAAATTAGATATAGTATTAGATTAATGAGAACCGTTACAATGTCGAACATTAATAAATTTGTCCTACGTTATAGATAGCGCGAGAGTGCGAGCGTGGACAATGAGCCTGGCCTGAGTTATAGCCATGATGGCCCATTAGTCTCCGAAGCTACAGAATAATGGCCCAGAGAGATGTACTCTCTATCTACCTAGATATGGCACTGGTATTGTGCCTTTAAGGTGTTTGGGCCTCCTTTAGATATGTTTTAAAACGGGACTGTATAAGACAACATGATTCATCGTTACCCTCAATGGGTGGTCTTTGTGGGTATTTCAATTCATTCTTGTTCAGATGTTGTTAGCTTTTAACTTCCTGTTTAATCATTAGGGTCAGTGAATTCTGCATTGCAATCTGACCAAATATTTATTTTAATAAACTCAATCTGGGCCGTATAGTCTGACACATTACCAACACGCAGTGAGTGGCGTGATGATGCTTGTTCTTCTTTTCTGTGAGGAGAGACCGTTATCCTGTCATAGGGTTAAGGTGGTAGGTACGTTAAGCAAAACTCATGTTGAACCAAGTGAAAAGAATTAGACTCGGGCTTAAATAATCTTCTCCTATCAATCTTATATAAATAAACCAAAATCGGGTAACACCATTTATAACTCAAGAACGGCTGGACTGATTTTTATGATCTTTGATTTTTTGGATTTTTCTTCGCCCCGAATGGCAAAATAACTTTTTAAACATGGAAA
Organism: Luperina testacea; assembly: GCA_927399505.1. Taxonomy (NCBI): domain Eukaryota; kingdom Metazoa; phylum Arthropoda; class Insecta; order Lepidoptera; family Noctuidae; genus Luperina; species Luperina testacea. The sequence continues at coordinate 8,076,384 of OV656774.1, forward strand.
AAATCACAAAAATAATTAAGACTATGGAACATTTTCTCATACATTTGTTCTTATTGATTCTGAAGCGGTACGAAGTTCGCCGGGTCAGCTAGTTATAAGATAAAAGTTTAATGCAAGACGTCAGCACTAATTTTACCATTATAACTACAGACTGCGTCCTGAAATGCCGAGCCAAATCATCAAACTCAAACATATCCAGTGTGCGTACATCTACAATGCGATCCTTTGCAAATAATGGTGGTGCCAGCCGGTAAGTCACTAAGCGATGGTATCGTTCGTCGATATGCTTCTTTTTATGACCATTCCGCAGTCGTAGAAAGAGTTGGATAATATGAAGGAAGAAGGCTTTATTGGCTTGTACTGGTGGTCTTCTTGACGCTGGGCCGCTTTCCAGCCTATTATTAGGAGTTAGGATTTTATAGCAATTTAATAAATGTTTCTATAATTAAGAAATTTGGCTAAAGTCAAATCAAAGATAGATAACCAATTCAACTTCAAAATAAGACTTGCATAAAATCATCGTGGAAATTTAAAAAATCTTAGCGGCTTTAATCGCGCCGACTTCGACAGCTAGTTTTCTGCAAATGCAAATTAACTTAATTACTCTGAAGAAATCTTCATTCCTCGGCAGCATCATCACCAGATTGACCTAAGAACAGCAGAAGAGGTTACTTAGTGCATTCTTGATTGCGTCATATCTGATCATCCTTCATTTCTTGTATGTACTCCGGTTCCCCAGTGATTGAAAATAACCGTTCATAAGGATCCGTAATCTCCCGCATATTCCTTTAATTTAAAGAGATTTCACCGCAATTATAATAAAAAAATAACTACCCGCATTTATAGTCCACCGCGCGACCAGTTTGACTGCCGTTATGCTAATGAAAATAATCACAGCCCGTAAAACACTAAAGTTAATTTAAATTAACGTAACAATAGCAGACCACTATCTATAACTACACTACATGCTCAAATACCTACATAACATGTTTAATCAGAGAGCCTCGACACGACTCTAGCAAGTTAAGTCAAAATACATTATATGAACTAAAAACCTTTGACCTTTATCGACTCGATTAAAGCTGCAATGCAGAACATGGCTAATAAGATGTACAATGGGTTAATTAAGACATGCGGCTGTCATGCGCCTACGCAGCCGCCAACATTCCCGATAGATACGAAGCAGAGATGCACCCCTTGGCATTTCTAAATTACTTTATATTGCTCCGAGAATTTGCGTTAACACTAATTAGAAACATTAACTTGTGATTTGTTTTATAAATGGTGTTAATTAATCTTTTCTGATGAAGTTCTTTGTAGGGCTGCCAATGCTTTAATCGTTAATACGAAACTTTGCTTGATAGCAAAACTTGTTAAAAGCCCGACTTTCTCATTACATTAAATCGGGTTATTTTCAAGTTATTGCTTCTCAGAAATTCTCTCATTTCCTCAAGATGTCACTATAGTTAGACATATTTCGCCATATTTATTTAAGACCAGCATAACAACGTCGTCAAAATGTTGTTAATCTTCTACAACTTTTTATCAACAAACCTGTTGTTGTGGGCTCTAATTACATTAGTTAGTGTGCATACACCCGAGTGACTTGCGTCAACGACAGAGGCTACTGCAGCAGTCGACACCCGTCGACGTCCGCCGTCGATGCGTCGGTGACTCCATTCAACAACGTGCCGAGCGTGTATCTGAATACGGTGCTCAAATACACGAGATTCGACGGTTGCAGTTACCGCTGTCGTTGAAGCGAGTCGATCGTGTGTATGAGCACTTAGTTCTTATCGAGTCTTCAAGAGCATAAAACGCTGTTATTTTACGCGTCTTTGTTACAAATCCTATACGTGCTGAGCTGAGCTATTGATCATGCTTGTCAGTTTTTCTACTGATTTACAGAGTCTAAGTTTTCTTATTATTCTACGCTCCATTATAACACTGACCTACCCACCTCAGACTATTTTAGACCGAGAATCAAAACTGCCACACCACTGTAAGTTGGAAATTCCGAGCCATTCTCCTGGTCATCTCTAACCAGGTTGACATCGTGCCGCTGAGGAGTTCGGCGAGTACTACTTCGCACTGGTTCGCCTCTGTCAAACCAAGCCCTATCTATCCCAGGCTAGGTAATTAGTGTCGAAACTAAAAAGCGCAACGCGATCCGTTGCGGTTTATTAGTCGATTCGCACGAATTTACTCGCCCGAAAAGTGCGAATCGTCACTTTTAAATAATATTATTTTTTCTATAGGCGACTCGCACAAAGTTAATTTATTTGTGAATTTTATGCAATGAAGTAAGTAAAAAAAAAGAACACGTTGTTGTCGTCTCACCTACAAATAAATAAACTTTGAATGAATCGCCTATGGAAAAAATAATATTATTTACAAGTCACAATTCGCACTTTTCGGGCGAATCGACTTATAAGCCGACGTTGCTATGCCAAAACTGCAAGTGACTTCATAAGTAACTTCGATTTTGAGTTTTAGACCTTAGTCTTCGAGTTCGTTTAGCAAAATTTTTGCCATTCTCCTGGTCATCTTTCTAACCAGGTTGGCATCGTGTCGTTGAGGAGTGCGGCGTGTATTACGGTTGCGCAGCTCGCCGGGGGCGCGCGTGGCTGTCGATGATTTATCAATAGCCGCCGCGATGCCTGCACGACGGCCCGAGCCGACAACACTCTTCCTGTCATAGAGAACAAGGTAGGGGATGAGGCGGTCAAGGATATTTTAGTAATCTAGGCCACATTGGTTTCTTAGAACATTATGACTACGGAACTTCTCAAACTGATAAAACTGTTACAAATTCAGGGGATTTATTTATTGGCCTATCTGCAATTGTTACACTGTTTATCTTTTAAATACAAGCAATATATAATACAAGTGTAGTATACAATATGATGCGCTAGACAGCATGCAAAAACAAAATTATAACATCAATAAAATTGCAATAATTGTGCAGAAAAACGCTTACTCCTCAAAATGAAACACTCAGACAGCAGACTGTCTCTTAGTTTGAGGATCATAACAATAAATTCAGCTTTCGTCATCCGTAAGTATGTCGAACACAGCATTTGAGACCTCCGTTAAATCTTTGAACCATTTCACGACAACAAACAACATGACGGAGTTTTTGGGCCTCTGTCAAATTATGAGGTATCCACCGGGTACAAAGCTTCCTGACCGCTAAATGTTCATGGAGGATTTTGTGCACTTGACTCATATCGATGCCTAAGCTTGTCCGAATCTGCTGATAAGTCACTCTTTTGTCAGTTTCTATCATACGCCGCACAACACTGATGTTATCTTCAGTCATCGCCGTAGAAGGCCAACCCTCACGCAGATCATCGGTGAGATTAGTGCGACCAACTTGAAACTCATTAAACTAGTTGTAAACAGTGGCACGAGATGGGGCTTAATCGTGAAAATCCAGTTGAAGTCATAAGTTTCTTGGTGAAATTTTCTCGCGGTAAATTCATGCTGACGTGACACAGACAATTTTCAATTTGCCGCCAAATCGTAAGCAAATGACAAATGAATAAAATACATACGAGTAGGTACACAATAAGATTGGCAAAAAGTTCCATTTTCAGAACTTATTGAAGTGAAAACTTCTTTAGCGGCGCTGTGTACTTTTTTTGGAATGGGTAAAAACTTCTAAACTCGCGTCAGGTCACGTGACCCTGATCGAAAATTCGTAAGACGTAAGACGTAAAACGTAAGACGCGCGTTGTTGAGGACAGCGCCATCTATGCACATCGGGAAGAACTACGAGGGCCTCGCGTACTAACTACGTAGTTCATCCAACAACGACGAGATGGCGCTGAACCACGGATATATAACTGACGACGAGCTCCATGCGAGCGGTCATCATACCTGATTTGCAAAAAACCCTATAAAATAAGGAACACACCTTAACACGCGTGTTTTGTTTATAAGGCGATTCACAAAATACACTCGTAATTGTTCAAGTTTTCACTTCTGTCGGCACTACCGGAGTGCCAGTGTTTTTTTTTTTATTATATCATTTACAAGTGGCCAGTTCTAAAAACTTTCAGTGTCGCCCTCGTACACCTACCTACTTAGATTCTTCTGTTTTGTCTTCCTTCACTTGTTTTACAAAATTTTGGAGTTCTTGGCAAGTACCCTACTATCCTCTTGGATTGTCTTGTATATTATCTCAGACTGATGCTGAAGGAAAACATGATGAGGAAAATTGACCATAAAAATCTGAAATCTCCAAAAAGCAGTGAGGAGTTGCCTCCTCACTGCTTTTTGGAGATTTCAGGAAGGGATTTATAAGCTGACCAATACTCTTTTGTATAGTGGTTTTTGCCCTCGAGTTCGTGAATTATTACATATTGGTATCTATTAGAATTCCACGATTTCAGTTTTTCTTCTAAGGAGCCAAGGTCCTGCCCCATAGGTGGTTCAAATCAGTTGATCAAATCAGCCCACTACGGTGAAACAGATATCATAATCAGTAGCAGTAGATAGCTGAACTCTAGTTACAATTTTCATACCAAGGTTTAGTTACTAACCACCAAACCATCTCGAAGTCATCAATCCACTTGGTTTCAACTCCTTGTCATAATCTCATACTGTTGCAAGTTCAATACTGGATTTTCTCGACTAAACTTCCCGCTTATACCTCACACCATCGCCTAATCGTACTGTCCCTTCAGAACCCGCCCCGCGCGCACCTCTCCCCCCCTCGGAGCCTAGTTGCGCACGCGTCGCCACGCCCTGCCCCTACCCGCGTTAAATATATCATAGGTCATCTGGCCAGGTTTGTCGGCTTGGCTACTAAAAGCTCAACTCTACAACTGGCGCAGATGTATAGATATACTCCGCTATGTGGCTTGGTGATAGTGTTTAAGTAGTCGAGGTGTCCTGTATTTGACTAGGTATGTTTAGTTATCTATGGAAATTGACAGTGTTTTAATATTTAGTGCTTTGGTTTTTACTGTTTCAACATGCTTTTGAGTCCTGGTGTGTATATCTGTAACTATGTATGCCCCAGGTAAAGTCCAAAATTTTACTGCGTTTATAAACATTACTTTTCTTCTGTCTACTCGTTTTTGTTATGTGCATTTTTGTTCCGAAAAAACGTGGCCAGAAAGACTTATCGTCGATCGATCATCATTAAGCACAAGAACAAACCTACTTAGAACTAGGACGACATAAACTGAAGCAACCGCAGAAATCGAGAGTCAATTGCATCTAAAATTAGAATACAAGACCAGCAGAATCGGACACCCACCATCAAAAAATTGAATTTCAAAAGCTCGCAATACATTCACGTTTCTCTTTGACGAGTTTTTGTTGAAGACTGAGACCCCGCAATGTACTGGGTTTTGAAACTTGAAACTTCGAGGTTGGTAGTTTATAGTGGCTCCCTAGATTCCAATGAGATTCAGTAAGGGGCATGTCGTAGGTACGCAGCGGGATCGCTGCAAGCGTCGCGCGCGCACGAACGGCCCATAATCAACGACAACCGACTTCCTTACGTAAGCCCAAAACAGATAAACTGGAGAATATGAATTTTGCCGAACAATCGTTACCAGTGTTGCAATACCGTCTAGATTTTTGACAGACTGTAATTTTTGATCGATGGACTACAAACTGACTGCAGATTTGATCTGCAATTTCGTTTTCGCCTTTCGCAATAAGCACGAAAACGCCAAACTTTCAACGTTTCTCGTTGAAAGTTTTGCATGTTCGTGCATGGTCATACAATTACACACTTTGTCCTTTCAATCGGGCATAATTTATCAATTACGTCGAAAATCGTATGCAAGAAAGCACAAAAACAAATAACCTTAACCTAATGTACAGTTACTTAATTTTTGAAGACTCATTACGGTTTCAGAGCACACCATCCTCGGCACAGCCTAAAATGTGACCCAAATTATACAGCTCGCAATTTCGGGCATAAGCAGAGATGCGGCAATTTGATCCCCTATACTTAGCGTTCCAACCAACTATAATTTACTTTAGTTGCAACATTACAGGCCAATTGCGATGGCTCGGTTTTCACCTGAGCGAAATAATTTCGAAAATTTATGGCGTTAATAAAATCGCCTGATGGATTGATCGATATCTTGTTTATCTGATTTTACACTGCATGTCTGAAGAAACGGGTAGATATGACAAGAATTTGTAAGCTAGTAGGTAATTAAATTAAATTTCTTTTTTTTCGGTGAATAGGAAACGTGTAAGAAACTATACAACTTCATCATTCCTTTACAACTATTACTGTGATAAGTACTTACATAAAATACATATAAATTACTTATTATAGAAATATTCTAGCTATTTTACCTTTATATTTTAATTTATTTATTTAAATATAAATTTAAACAAAAATCTGTCCTATAATCAAGATAGTAGCTACCTGTAAGTACCTACCTATAGTTCTATTCTAATAATTGAAGACAATAATGCACTTTGCGTTTAAAAAAGAAAACAGAATGAGTTCTCTATTTTCCAAGTCTGTGGTCAGTTGGTACTGACAGTTTGCAAGCTCCGTGGTCCTGCGTGATACAATCTTTACCCACATTGCCGTTTTATTTATTTTTATTATTTACCCGATTCAGATTTCTTCATTCAATGTACGAGACGAGGTCCGAAATAAATTCGCAGAATGTCTTCATTTAATGCATTAACGTCGTTATTATGCCAATTTGCTGTTTACTGAGAAATCATATTGTTTATGATTTCGCTGAATTTATTACTGAGATTCGCACTAATATGCTTAACAAACAGAAAGTTGCCCTTCACACAAATTTCATATTTCCATATCTTCAAATAAATTCTTCCCCAAGATGCGTTGAGGCCTATGTCCAGCAGTGGACGTGTTTCGGCTGAAATGATGACGATGAAATAATTTCTACTATTCTACCAAAATCTCTGCTGAATTGTATGCAGTTTCCCAATGAGGGTTTTCTAAAATGACGTTCGCTAGGTGGCACCACTGACACGTCAGGTCCAGGCATCTATCAAAGAGCCTATATTTTCTTTAGTCATGACTGAATGATGAACGAATGAATGAATCGAATGATGAACGTCATCATATATTTTATATTAGAAGACCTCTTGTCACAGTGGTGCCAACTGGTGTCGTAAATTTTCACGAAAACCCTCATTCCAATGTAATGACATATTTACACGCCACCCACAGATTACACAATCCAGTTTTATTCGTGAAGCTATCGGTTACATTTCGAATCGACTCGATTACTCATTGAACGCGATTTCTATCGTAACACATTAGACGCGTGGTCACGCCACACAAGCAAGTAGGCACAACTTGATTCAGTTCATTTTACACAAAAGATTATAAAAACCATCGTGATATACAAATTCAGTGTGAAATTAAGAATCAGCGACCACCGTACGGATTCGATGGAATCAATTGTTTGACCACAAAACTCATTTCGTTGTGTGCTGGGGAAGAGTGAAATTTTGATTGATTATGCAGTCCAATGCTATCTTTCTTTCTATCACGTATACAATGGGGTTTGTAAGCAGACTAATATTGGAAAGTTTTAGTATTCATTAGCGGTAAGATTCGATATGAAATCTGTATCATAATCGGCAGAACGTATAACTATTTTAGTTCTGTAACGTTGGACAATAGATGTTCTTGTTTGGTTTTGGTAACCACCATGTTCCGTCTCTCGATCCAATGGAATCCCGCTATTGATGAGAATAAGAGTCCCATCCTATACCTATAAGCAAAAACATATTAGTAACAAGCACATATTCAGTGCAACGCTGCAAGGATAGCTTAAAAATAAACCCCAGTCGAATATAAATTGGACTGCGCTTTTTTACAGCTAAGAATGCATGAAATTAATTCGAGATGGTGAAATCTCGAATGAATTTGCAATGAAAGAAAATGCAATTTGCATTCTGTCTTACAAACGCTTCGCAGCTAGTTTTGGCGTGTACAGTGAACTAAGACAAAGTATCTTTAATTGCATTATTTTCAAGTATTGTATGACAGTAGTCTACCTACTAGCCTTATTGCATGCTTTTATGCAAATAGAATTGTAATTGAAACACATAGCTCCTTATTAAAGTAATAATAACATAACGACCAGTTACTAATTGAAGAAGTAATCCGTTATCACTATACTTATATAGGTTTACTGGATTACCGACCGACTTGCGATTGTGTATCTTTACAAAACCAAACACTAGAATCTGTTAACAAACGCTGAAAAATGTTGGAAAAAAATGGTATTCATTATTAATTTCGAAAAAAATAACAGAGACGTGACCTGTTAATAATATCTGAATAGTACCCACTCAATATTACCGTACCTTTAGAAGCATTATTATCAGAATACTCTGACTTCTGACTTTATATATCAAAGAGAAACGAGCTCGCGGAGAAATCCATTTATGACACAACCATTTCAGAGATGCATGGAAGCGCCAAACAAACAAAGGCATAGGCAGTAAACTGTCAATTAAAGGGTATTTGGTAAATGAAACTTGGAATTCGACAGGGTCTGGCATCGTCAGGTGTGGCCAGTGGGCCAGTTCAGCCGCGGCGTGAGTCAGCGCCCGCGCCGCGAATTCCGTAGATAACCGACAACTCCTTTATTCTCTTTGCTATATCGAGCACCGCCATACTCGTGCCCTTTCGTACGCCCGACTGTTGTTAAGTTTTGAATAATTCAAATATTGGCTAATGGTCATAATAATAACGTTTGGCTGCGAGAATTCGTGGCTGGATTTTGTAAAAAAATAGGTTGAGATTGTTTTATTTAGGGTTTGGTGAGTGGTCTGCGAGAACTACAAGCTTGCCTACCTACTATTTTATCGAAACACTACTTGTGCTAGAAAAATCACGATTTCACAACTAGTTCAGATAGTACCACGGGTACTATCAGGTGACCTAGAAACAGTTGGACACATCCTAATTACAGAATTACACAAAGAGCATAGGTAGGTAGGATAGGTAGCAGCATAGGTACACTTGTTCGAATTTACCTGTCTTAACTTACCCAAACAACTTTTATTTTTTGACCAATCAAAAGCCAGTATTACAATGTCTCAAAGGTCGGACAAACACGTCGTTAAATCAAGTAAATAACTTAAAGTCAAGGGTCAGGATCTCGCTCTAGTTTTTGACCTAGACCAATTCACTTTCACTTAGTTGTGTTGTTATTTTGTTAGACTATGTTAGTGGCCATAAGCGTGTCGTGGCTTTGGTCCCGGCTGTCATTCGTGGATCTTTGACAGTCATTACGGGTCGTCAGAAGCCCGAAAGTCTGACAACCAGCCTTACCAAGGGGTATCGTGTTACCCAGTAACTGGGTTGTGAAGGTCAGATAGGCAGTCGCTCCATGTAAAATACTGGTATTCAGCTGCATCCGATTAGATTGGAAGCCAACCCCAACATAGTTGGGAAAAGGCTAAGCAGATGATGAAGTAGGTACCTGTAGATACATATTTTGTACAAAAGCTGTACCGATATATTTTTTTAAATGTTGAAAATGAAGATATACAAACTAAAAATTCAAACACAAAGCATTTAAATTATCAGGGCGAGCGAAGCGAGCCCTGCTATATCCCACAACCTGAGCATTTTGTGGTACACTTTGCGGAAAAACTATTACGCCTATTGATTTGTGCTTTAACATAATAATTTCTATTTATATGTAGATGTGTTATCAGTAAAAAAAATAATAATTTAAATTACGAAAAACAATATTTAAAAAAACTGCCTTAAAGATTATTACCACGCAGAAAAACGACACGAGCCCTCACAAAGCTCTGCTTTTAGCTAGTTTAAAGGCACTTTTAAATTGTCGTCAGTCAGTTAGTCAGAAAGTTGAAGCTAGACAATTCAATTTAACAATAGTAATATTAATTTTAACAATAGTGTTGTACAGCCTCAAAAAGATGTATGCATCTACAAAAAATAATTTAATTGTCTACAATCATTGTTCCATAATATTTTATCAATGTTTAGCCACAAAAAGTATTTTCCTAAATACCTAAACAATGTATAGCATTATCAGTCTATAATATTGTCACTGCTGAAACCACGGATATCGATACATTCTGATGTATATGGGTAATGAATTAACTTAGCTAAACATTGATACAATACAATGGAAAACAAATTAAAGACAATCAAATGTATTCTTGTCGATGTAAACATCTTTTTAAGGCTGGTTGTACGTTCCTATTACTTTTAATTACTGTCGACAAAGACATATATGTTTTATTTATTGTGAAAATAAACCTATTTTTAAACATAATTTATTTAAAACGATTACAAGAGATTAAGTAGGTATTGTATAAATAAAATAGTAGATTGTTTGCCAAGGGAGCAAGAGTATTTCGTTGAATCCTGAGTGCAGCGACGGATTTAAAGTACGTCACTCGAGCTTAAAATAGTGTTGCTCCCGTGGTGGACACTACTTTTTATCACCCTCTATGAAAAATGAAGTACCTAATTGCAACTTATGAATAAGAATAGTACGTTTATTTATTTACATACAATTCTAACAATTACTAACGAAGGTAGAATGCTTTTCGCGCGTTTTTTTATTTTTTCACAAACTTTTTTTTTTTATTTGGCTGCGCGCGTTTTTCTTTTTCTTACAACCTGTTACTTGTTTATAAGTACAATGTTCGTGATTGATCTTTATGGTGATTGGAACTTTTACTAACAATGTCCACATTCCAAATTCAAATCACTTTTAGCCCCTAGGGATTAAAGAGCTATTTTAGTTCCTGTTTACGAAAAATAGGTACACTAGCTCTTTTTGAATTTAGCTTTTCGTAGCGATATTTCCAAATACTTGACCGATGGCTTACGGTAGGATGAGCCTCATGCATTGATAAATGTGGTTAAAAGCTTGCGACGATAAACGCGATAAAAAGGTAATTTAACAAAACTAATTTGACAACCCTGTAAAACAGCCCGGCCGCCTGTACACCGTTACGTAACGTTAATTATGTAATTTTCGCATATCATTTAATTCATTTATTAAAGTTTGAATGACCACTGTTTGATTATGTAATTAAAGTTTGAATAAAACCACTGACTGAATTATGATATATTATTATATATTTTAAACAATTTATTAATAAATATATCTATAGGCTCATAACAATTTATTTTAATTAATATTCTAAAATGTATTATTCTGTTACATAAAAATCTATAATATTTTCTGATATAAATGACACATACATCCTTGATTGGCGTTCGTAAACGAGACTTTTTAATGGTTTTCGCTTGGGGCATCATTACTTATAGAAAAATATAGCTGTATCGAGTTCCCTCATCATCTGATATTCAGACATCATGTTGTGAGCCGCAATACGGGAAGCTGTGAATGTCAACAGAAATACTAATAATTTGCATGACATGTATCACCATGATTGCATACTTACTTTCTGCTAAACTGCTTAAAAAACAAAAAAGAATACATATAATATCGAAAACTTATTGTATGGTCCTGCCATTTGGGCCAATTAATTTTAAATGGTCATGGTCTGGATAAACGAAAATAGCTTTGAATTACAGTGAATTACAATGTTACAGACGTTCATAAAAGTATAAAAGATAAACATATTTGTTATTGACGTTTTATCGATATTTTGAGCACTAAATACTAAAAGATATAAATCATTTACTTAGTTAAATTTCCGAAGGCCTTCTGGCGAGAAGCGGCACTTTTACGCCGTCCTAATGAAATGGTTTTATTTATTACGCAAGTTTTATTTATTGTTCACGATGCATCTCCGCTAATCGGTTATCTTTTAATTTATCAATATCGTCGATAACAATGGCCGAAATACCGATGTAGGTCAAATGGCTTCGTGGAATGATAAAAATATATCTACAATGCAATGCTTGCGATATATTATTTACTTTATTGTTCGTTGAAATATTTCTTAAACTAAATGCTGAGTAGATTGGTACTAAATTCTAACTTTAAACCTATTTTATGGCTGTACCTAGATTATCTAATCTACAATCAAAGTAGGTACTCAACACTAATGATAAACTAATACGCAATAAACTATCGAAAATTCAACTTGGAAGCACTTGACGATAGTAGTACATTTTTAATTAACCTTTCACAAATTGAGATCTTTATTGCGAAAAGAAATTTAACGAAAAATGCAGAGTCATCGCAATGCAATTTAAACGTCTGTTTTTGCCGAGACAGGCCGATCCCTATCTTGATCTCATTACATAAGTTCTGATCTCGTATTTATATTACTTATGTTCCTCACATAAAGTAACAGGAGCAAATTGTAAAAGTATGCTAAACCAATAACTTGGCTAAATTACAACGAGCAATATAAACCTTCACTATTAATTGACATAAACTGTAAAGGAAGAGGGTACTAAAACTGTGATCTCATTTCGCAACGAGAGGAAATGCAATAACACTTAGCACTATAAAAAACGACAGTAAAACGCAAGAGTTTCGAGCATAAACGTGGCATTAAACAAGCAAAAAATAAATACCAAAATATGTCATGAAAACATTTTAATTGCCAACACATCAAACGGCGAATTATTCGATCAATTGTTTTGTGAACTCATAACAACTTGCAGTTTTGAACTATAACATTTTACTTTTCAAGGTAGAATCAAGGCAGCCTGTCTTCACACTGTTATGTAACAATAAACGGTAATAAACCTTTGTTTGATGAACAATCGATATTTTTAAACAACAAAGAAGCATTTGATACTTTTACTGTTCCTTTATTCGGTATGCAGTGAATGATTGAAGACATTTTGGAATAAAATTGGTTCACCTTCTACTTACGATCGACGTTCGAACGACCGAATATAAATCAAGATCGTTTTCTATTAACTAAAACTTGTTACACTTTCAAATCTTAGGAGCGTTTACGCCGTACGGCATTTCATATAAACTTTCAAGCCCATGTTTTTCGAAATGAATGAAACTTCATACGCATAAGCAGGATACAAAGATCTAAAAAGTTACTTAAGAACATTTTAGAAACGTCTTATTTAAAAAAAGATAACTGGAAATCTCTGTTTCTATGGAAAATTTAAAATCGGTCTAATTTGGCTGTAACACTATTTTCGGAAAATGTTGAAATTTCATTAAAATCGGTTCATTCGTTTCAAAAACAAGGGCTTGAAAGTTTGTATGAAATGCCAAACGGCGTAAACACTTTTAGTAAATGCTACTAAAAAATAATAATTTATCAAAGACTTAAATGCAGACACAGTGTGACAGGCGCCCGCCTAACCTATTTCTGCAGCGGAACTGATTAAATGCACACGCGAAATTTAATTTTAAATTAGCTGCATTCTTTTTTGTTAATCAAACCATCCTTGAAGCCTGAAGGCACTTCCGCTTACAATCTCGGACCAGGGATAACTGTCGCTCCAAATTTTAATAGCGTATTATGTCACGATGCTTAGGTACCTATTTTGGGCATGACAAAAACTATTTTTGACAAACAGTGTAAGTAAAAACTGATCCTTTTATTTTTATGTTAATTTAAATGCAGATTAGTCACCCACTGTTGCAGGATGCATTTAGATAAATCATTTATCGACTTACGAGTCGTGAGTTTGAGCCTAAGCAGACAGTTTACATTGTGTATTTAATTTAATCACAACTGCTCTTAAATCGGTGAAGGAAAACATTGTATCGTGAGGAAACCGGCTTGTAGAACCAAAATTTCGAAGACATGTGACATCCACCAACCCGCACTGGGTCCGCGTGACAGATTATGGCCCACTCCTTCTTAATGAGAGGAACCCCGAGTCCCAGCAGTGAGAACATTATAGGCTGATTATAACTAATCTGCGTTCGCAATTTATTTGCCAAAAATGTAAACAAAAATTAATTAATGAAAAAATAACTTTAATTCCTACACAATAAAGTTCAGTTTACGCTACAATTTCAAATATTTTATAACTTTTTCAATAGTGCTAGTCACTCTGAAATCAACTTAATGAACATTGAAATAAAGTTGATATTTGTTTAACTTGAAATAGGGTGGGGATGTGCAGCCTTTTGAATGGGCAAATAGCTTCATATTTCTGACTGAACGACTCCTTGACAATTGAAAAGTGCCTGTAAATTGTTTAATGGAAATAATCGCTTTGAGTTTGAGTTTATTTACGTTCCGCTCCAAAGTTTTTATAGTAGCATAACGTCTTTTAACAGAACATTCTAGAAAACCCAATTAAAAAACCACTCACCGGATCAATAGTCCTTACTCGACATTGCAACTTCACTGAAACATTAGACACGGCAACATTACCGTAACCACCCAATTTCGCGTATCCTTGACACTTCGCTCGCTTTGGGCAGTGGGCACGTCCGAACCGATGATTGGGGCTATTTCGGGCAGGTGCAATCATTCCTCTATTATTTGTATTAGTGTTTTACAATGGGCATGTACGTGATCGGACTGCCGTCCCACACCGACCCACTTGCCGTGACCTTTCGGTTTCGGTTTTCGTTGATGCAAGGTTTTATGTTGTTTCCATTATTGACACATATTTTCAACCCTCGATGTTGAACGAGTGTAATCATGACTGATTGTTTGTTACCTTTGTGATTTTTCTTTTATTCTCAAAACTCCTTTTTTTATTGTATTATTGACAAAAGGCGTTTCTGTAGATTAAAAAACGCCTCACGCTTGTACATATTATATATATATATAGCTTGTATCTATCTACTAGCTTCTGCCCGCGACTTCGTCTGCGTGACATTTCTTGTTCCCCTGACCCACCTCGTCGCATTGCATCGCATTTTTTTCGGCTCCACAGATATTTCCATATATATTTATATTTATTTTTATATTTATTTATTTATTTTATATATTTTTATATTACCTATATAAAATCCCGTTTCAAATAAAAGAAATATTTATTATTTATATATTTATTGTTTCAGCTTGATATTAAATAGCCTATAGCCTTCCTCAAGAATTAGGCTATCAAATGCATGAAGAATTTCTCAAATCCGCGGACTGGCAGTTCCAGAGATTAGCGCGTTGAAAAATGAAAGCTCTTCATATCTTTCAGTCATTGGCAGGCAAATTCAAAAGTAACTGGACTGAATTATTCTCTTGGACGTTTCTCGATAAAATCATATACATATTATTAAAGAACACATAACGCATATTCGGCCCTGATTAGTTAACCTGTTATTTCTGTAAACTTTCTGGATTTTCATCATTCATTAGGTACAGACACCAGCACATCAAGCTACTACAATCTGTCAAATTTCTTTAATAGATTTTCAACTTTACTACTAAAGCATAAGGTACACAGTTGATCGGGGAAATTTGACAGTTTCGGGTAGCTTGATGTGCTGGCGTCTGTACCTTAGGTTTTATTGACAGACAATTCCTAGAATTTTACGACTATACCCGACCTTATCTAATAAGTACCTACTTATTAGAAAGGTCGTGTATAGTCGTAACATATATAACAAAGTAACGAGGTAATTAGCTAATTACCTCGTCAAGTACTTAGTAACAAAACACCACCGATCGATTAGAACAAGGAAATAGCGAATTTAAAAGTATTAGGCTCTTTGTACACACATGTTTTTCTTGCCGTTGAAAACTACGGTTTATTCGCCGTGTGTATAGTGGTCAGTGTTGTACGAGTATAATTCCCTATGGAAGCTTGTTGACGGACACGTTTTTTCTACGGCGCAGTTTATACGCCGTGTGTAGGCACGGTTCGTCAGTGTTGTATGATCACCGCGGATATCGATCACTATGGAAGCTTGTTGACGGACACATTTTTTCTACGGAGCGGTTTATACGCCGTGTGTAGGCACGGTTTGTCAGTGTTGTATGATCACCGCGGATATCGATCACTATGGAAGCTTGTTGACGGACACGTTTTTTCTACGGCGCGGTTTATACTCCGTGTGTAGGCACGATTCGTCAGTTTTGTATGATCACCGCGAATATCGATCACTATGGAAGCTTGTTGACGGACACATTTTTTCTACGGAGCGGTTTATACGCCGTGTGTAGGCACGGTTTGTCAGTGTTGTATGATCACCGCGGATATCGATCACTATGGAAGCTTGTTGACGGACAGGTTTTATCTACAGCGCGGTTTATACGCCGTGTGTAAGCACGGTTCGTCAGTGTTGTATGATCACCGCGGATATCGATCACTATGGAAGCTTGTTGACGGACACATTTTTTCTACGGCGCTGTTTATACGCCGTGTGAAGGCACGGTTCGTCAGTGTTGTATGATCACCATAGAGGCTTGTTGACGGACACGTTTTTTCTCCGGTGCGGTTTATACGCCGTATCGTAAAGAAACCGTGCCGTGTACAAAGGGCTTTAATTTCTTTAAACTTCTAGCCGTTAACAGACAGCTAACTATAAAACTCTATCGAATTACTCCAGATATTTCCAGGGTGACTACTGTGCACCTTTATAGCCCCGTCGAGCGACTTTTCCATAATGAAACTATAAATAAGTAGTAAAATAGTGGTTCCTAGGACCTATCGCTACTATCTGAGCACGAAGTAATAAAATGGACGAGAGAGTATAATATCCAACAATTGCTTTTTACCGTATTGATGTACTCCAAGGTTGAGGAATTGAAATTGCTGTGATCACATCTCTAGTGGATACATCTTTTCTGACATTATTTCAATGGATGACTCTATCTCATGATAAAATTAACTTTGTCAATTCCCTTCTCTACTTAGCTTTTAAGTTTTATTAGGTGTTTTCAGGAATTTCTCAGCAGCAGTTCGGAGTCTAGATTTATGCTCGGTTGACGGTGATCCGATAAGCTCACCACCTATTAAACGACACTTAAACATCACGGGTGAAATGAGGGTATAAGTACCTACTATAGGTACACAGGTACACACATACCTACACAGGTAGGATTGCCAAGTCTTAAAACCAAAAAGCCGGACAGACCAGCCAGTTTAGCCGCAGATTTGGGTGTAAAAGAGCCGGAACAGCTTTTTTATCATTTACCATAAAATCTTCTTAAATTTTAATGAAATAACAATAAAATTGAAATTCAGTCTTGTTTTTATTAAGTAATCATTCAATACTCATTACATTACAATATTAATTCCAATAATTGCAATAGGTAGTAGTTTAGCAGTAACTACTATTGCGAATTGGTCAAATTCATTCATTGGTCAGGCCGGGCACCGTCTGATTTGGACGGACACGCAACCAAAAAGCCTGAATGTGTCCGGCTTTATTCGGACGCCTGGCAACCCTATACACAGGTAGGGATTCGTGGTAGCCCAGTGGTAACAGCCGCGACTTAAAAGTTGTAGGTCGTGGGTTCGAATCCAGGCTTTACTTTGTGTACAATTTATTTCATCACCACTGCTCTCAAAACGGTGAAGGAAAACATTGTGAGGAAACCGGCATGTCCTAATACCAAACAATTAGAATATGTGTGATACCTATCCACCAAACCGCACTGGGCCGCGTGGTAGATTACGGCCCATTCTCGCTGAAAGATATGAGGCCTGTGTCCCAGCAGTGGGGACATTATATGCTTATTATGTACTAGCTTCTACCCGCGACTTCGTCCCCGTAAAATTTCTTGTTACTCCGACCCACCCCGTCGCATCGCATCGCCTGCCCGCGCTATTACTTCGTTTTTGCTTAGCGTTCTTTCCGATTTTTTTTCTCAGCTCCTTAAGGTGATAGCGTGATGTTAAATAGCCTATAGCCTTCCTCAAGAATTGGGCTATCAAATGCAAAAATAATTTTTCAAATCCGACTGGTAGTTCCAGAGATTAGCGCGTTCAACCAAACAAACAAACTCTTCAGCTTTATAATATTAAGTACTAGCTTCTGCCCGCGACTTCGTCCGCGTGAAATTTCTTGTTAATCCGACCCACCCCGTCGCATCGCATCGCCTGCCCGCGCTATTACTTTGTTTTTGCTTAGCGTTCTTTCCGACTTTTTTTCTTTTTGCTCGGCTCCTAAAAGTCATAGCGTGATGTTAAATAGCCTATAGCCTTCCTCAAGAATTGGGCTATCAAACGCAAAAAGAATTTTTCAAATCCGACTGGTAGTTCCAGAGATTAGCGCGTTCAACCAAACAAAAAACAAACAAACAAACAAACTCTTCAGCTTTATAATATTAAGTATAGATAGATAGGTAAACCTCTGCTTAACCCTTCAAGGATTACAGGCGTGACGTTATGTTAAGTGTAATCTAATTTTTCAGTCATTGCTCATATAAAATCCCGGGAAGTGCTAACACGGGCGACATACATTGTAGCTTGTACCACAGTTTCGAGTTATTCCTTATTATTTTGTATCTATTTCAGTTAACAGATTCAACTGGTTCTGACACAGGTTCTTCTGGATAATAAGCTTGATTTCCAAATTCAAAATACAGGTATTTCTTTATAAAACATTGTGTAGGTATTCATTTATTTTTCTCATGTGAAATCGAAGTCATAAATAAATCAGTTACCGTACGTGAACGGCAGTTTGATATCGACTAATGAATTGTCAAAAGTTGACATACAGCATACTGGTAAGACTTAATAGACGTAACGGAAAATATGGAGACAAACTGGAAAAAAAAATCTAAACAAAAAATATATGACTTGGAATAATAGTTTAAAAGATGGGTATGTTCGGAAAATATAGGAAAACAAATAAAAGTATAATAGATGTTTATTGCTACTGACATTATGAAGTTGAATGCTTCGGAATTATGAACATTAGAGACAGAGTAAGGTACCTGAGGGTATTAAGGCCTAGCTAAGGGAAATTTGTAATAAAATGAAAAAAATCCAACATAATCAACAAGTTTTATTATTAATCAGTCATGTACTTAAATTACTACAGAGTTTAAACAAAAAATAGCTTCTCTAGCTTAAAACTAAAACAATATATAACTTTTTTTAAAACGCAGTCTGTAGGCCTTATTATACTAGGGTAGGGTTAAAAGGCCTATACTTTAAACTATCCAAAAATCAACTTATACTATGTAAATAGGTATTCTTGAGATCAATAATCATTAACATAAAGCAATAGGAAGCATAGTGGTCTTAGAAAATTAAATAAATTGCCTTTATTCGCATCCATCAGGACATTCAAAGTCGTCAGTATCTTCTGCAGTCAAACCGACACACTCTTCGTGATACCACTTGGAGCATCGCGAGCATTGCCTCATTGCATCATCCATTCTATCTTCTTTGCAGGCATGACAGTACCAACTCACTTGTTTTTGTGATTTACCTTTGACGGTAGTAGACTTTTTTGCAGATACGATTTTAGCTTTCTTAGGATTTAAAGTCTTTTTAAAGTTAGTTTTTTCTTTCCTACCTGTTTTAACATCAATAAAGTTTTCGTCTTCTTTATTTTTCTTTCTTTTGTTACCTTTCACTTCTTTACTATTTATTTTCTCTTGATTATATTTATCAAATAGATCTTTTGTGACTGGAGTACCTCGATAATTAATGGCTTTTCGTCTAACAGTCGGTGTGCATGTTTGAACTTTAACAGGCGTAGGCAGAAGATCATAAAAATCATTTCTTTTCAACCGACTGAGTGGTACATCATCAGATTCATCTGAACTAGAGCTTGTTCCATAAACTGTGCGATAATAGCTGCGTTGCACGATTGATTCTCTTGAGACCTGACCTGTGGATGTGGATGCTATAGCTGGTGATTGCTTAGTTTGTTCTGGAGTCGCTGGTCGAAGACAATCAACAGGTGAAATATTTCCAACCAAGACATCGGGTATTGGAATTGGTGTCAAAATTGATGGTGAACTAGCAGCAGATTCTGAACTCTTCTGTTGATCACTATTATTAATAGGTGGTATATTTTCTTGGTCACGATCAGGCGTTGAGGCTTCTGATAAAATAGATGGTGTTGTATCTCCGGATTCTGAAGCTTGTGCATGAGGATGTTCGAGAGCTGGTGCGTTTTCTTGTGCACCATCTGGTGTAGGAGCTTCCGTTAAAATGGAAGGGGCAAAAGCTGTTTCTGGTATGGCCTGTGGGTTGAAGGGATACAAGCCAGTCGCTTTAAAGCCACTAGTGATATTGCTGTGTGTCATACATTTAGACCAAACGCTTGAAAGAATGATATTAAAGCGTGCTTTAGTGAGTTTTTTGTCTCTGTTTTGGTCCAAAAATGATAATAATTCAGCATCCCAGTGGTGCTCGAATGATCGATATACGGCTTTGTCGAGGGGCTGTAATTCATGGGTTGTGTTTGAAGGTAGGCAGTACAAATTAATGTCAAATGAATCGGATATATCGACTATGGAAAGATCTAAATGACATGCTGCTCCGTCAAATATCAAAAGGCATGGTCCCTGGCTTTTGTATCTAGATAAGTGTTTTAAAAATATTTTAAAAAGTTCATTGGTCATATACCCCTTTGCTGATTTTTCTACTAAAGATCCTTGAGGCAAATTATCGTACAATTCTGGTTTCAAACGTTTTCCCTTAAATATGACCATAGGTGGTATGGCTGTGCCAAGAGCATTAACACATCCTGCGATGGTAACGCTTTCACCATGTTCAGAAGACTGCAAATGAACCCTTTTAGCCCCTTTTTTGGCCAAAACACTTTGCTGGTGGTGGATAGTGAGACGGCATCCTTTCTCATCCATATTATAAATTTTCTCGGGATGATCATATAAGTCAAATTTATCGTAGATATCTCTCAGTTTTTTAAAATGGTCATCAACAATAAATTTATTTAACTTTTGGGCTCTAGCTGGGTTCATGAATTGCGCTTTTCTTACGGATATTTCATGGTGTCTTTTCATGAACGCTTTGAACCAGTCTTTTCCTGCGCGTTGGCCCTCATCATTAAAATTGTGTTTTATATTATTTTGCTCACAATATTTATACACCAATCGACGCAATATTCTTGGTGTTACAGGCAAGCCCATTTCAGAATACCGGATTATCCTTTGCACAAGTTGAGCTTCCTCGTCATTATTTAATATAGGCTTACGTCCCAAACTTTTCTTTAAACTGCCAGACTGCAGATGATTTCTGATTGTTCTTCTAGGAACCTTATATCTCTCTGCAGCCTTATACGTACTCAAAGTTCCTCTTTGTACTGCTCTAACAGCTGCGATCAGCTCGTCTTCTGACCACAATGCCCGTTTGGGAGGCATCGTGACCGTAAGCACTGAAAACAATGATAAATAAATTGAAAATGTATAACTACGTACATACTACCCACCAACAAACATTTTAAAAACACGCCCCTACTTATATAGCAGTTTAAAAAAATTGATGTATATTAAGGCCTATAGTAAAATTTTATAGGCCTTAATATCCGCCAACCACGCGGTTACAGAAAAAAATATAATAAAAATTTTACAACTACAAGTCCTTTAATACGATAACCTAGGGACAAGCATACATTAATTAAATAAACGGACAGTCAATACAGGTTTGTAAATATGATATTTTCAAAATAACTTACGTTTTACTGGAGCCAATTTTTATAATTCGTGCCGCGTGACCGCACCGTTGAATGATTTCGACGACACTGACGGGGGGAGAAGTGCAAGCGTTCGTCCGTCACTTCGCAGCGACTTGTATACACTCTGAGCTTGTGTGAGTGTAACCTTGATCGTCAATTACTGTATTTCGTACGTTTTTTGTTACTTAGGCCTTATTGCCCGACAGGCCTTAATACCCACGGGTACCTTAGTTAGGAATTGTGATTGTTAGGATGAAAAATGTTAGGAAGAACATTTTCGGATTTCCAATTATCGGAGTTGAAAATTTAGGTGAACTTTGGCGCACCCACTGGATATACATAGGTAAAGTCGTGGAAATCAGCTGTAAAACAAATTGATCACCAACTTTAATTGTCCGAATATTCAGGTCACAGTTGTCTATCTTTGATATTTGTATGAAATTGCTTTAGGATACACGGCAAATGGACGTAGACAATTTTTTCAATGACTTCATCCAAAATGTATTATACCTTTATTAATGTAAATGTTTTTCTATGTAATCGTTCATATATACTATTAGCTAAACAAAATATTCCCGATTAACATAAGCCATGACCAATTATTAAAATATAAGATCCAATAAATCGTAAATCCTAATATAATAATCACACTAATATTATAAAGGCGAAAGTTTGTGCGTGTGTGTGTGTGTTTACATGTTTGTTACTTCTTCACGCACAAACGGCTGGATCAATTTTGATAAAATTTGGTATGGAAGTAGCTGACACCCTGGATTAACACATATGCTCCTTTTTATCTCGATATTCCCAAGGGATCGAAACTGATGCGGGTGAAACCGCGGGACGCAGCTAGTAATATTATGAACGCGAAAGTTTGTGAGGATGGATGGATGTTTGTTACTCTTTCATGCAAAAACTAAAGAACGGATTTTGATAAAACTTTACATTAATATAACTTATACAACAGAATAACACATAGAATACTTTTTATCCCGACATCCCCACGCGCTCGACACTCATGCGGGTGAAACCGCGGGGCGCTACTAGTAATTTATAATTATAATAACCCAAACTATATAACTATAAAGGCTCCTGCAAACAGGCGCGACGCACCACGCGAATCGCGCGCGACACAAAGGCACCGCTCGTTGCGCGACTTGCGGCGCCATTGTGTCGCGCGCGATTTTATCGCGTGTCGCGGCTGTTTGAAGGAGCCTTAATGCGTTTTACTTAAAGTTGTGATAAAAGTATTGTAAGAAAGCAAGAGTTGTCTGAATAAATAGTCCGTAGTGTGAATACGTGGATTTTTTTTATTTGCCACGCGAGGAGGGAGGTAACGCTAAATGCCTACTACGCTCGAATATCCTGGCCTTAAATATGTAAGAATATGCCCTGGAGTGGCTGAAGTAACTACTTAGCTGTAAAAGGACAGAAGCCATCCAGATAAAAATAAAAGCGTGAAATTTTAATGCCAACATACTTATTAGCTTATTACCAATAATCGGCAGTATCAACGAATGAAGTTTCTCCTAAACTGCGGGAAATCCCCTACTACAGTTTTACGAAACCTAAACTTTCAGTTCTTTTTTTTGCCTATTCTTTCTCACTTTTGGGGAGAGGGCTCCATTTTTTACAAATTTATACTACTCCCATAGATATTTAAGATTAAAAATAAAATGTTTTTTTTATAGGAGATTTTTGGTAAAAATAAAATAAATAAGGACTCCTTTAAATTTAAAAACGTTGAATTTTGTTACTGATTCGCCTAAACTGCATTTTTATGGGACGCCGTCGAAAATATGAAAGCCGAAAACGAAATTCGGTCAGACTCTAACTCGTACTAACTTATGGACCCGTTTTACGCAGAGGACATACAGCGATCTGCGTGTCCAATATAATAACGCGTTTACGATAGGTACTGTTGGGGCTGTCGTGACGTTGCAGTGCGTCCACTATGTTTGCGGAGGCGCGCACAGACGATTTTTACGCCATCGTAAGAAAAAGGACCGCCTCCATAGCCGGCCGGCTGCGCACCGCCACCAATAGTCTCCTGAGCGTGTTCTCAGATCAGTGGGACTCCCCTCTGCTGCGCCACTGGGTGAAGATCCACACCAATTAAAATTTTAAGTATTTATCCTTATTACTAACACTAGTTATTAAGTTATTTTGTTGCTACTAACACTATGGACTCATGTCTGAAATAAAGAATTTGAATTTGAATTACCACTACGGCCCATCTCCGCTTCATCCCATAAAAGATGCTACAGCATTAACCCACGCAAAGACAAACAGCCTATATGCAATCAAGAAACATTTGTGTATTGCAACAGGACTCTTCGTGCCGCACTTTTTCGTGTCTGGAACTAATTGAATACAATTGGCGTGAAATAAAAACATTATCAAATGTTTTATTGAGTCAACAGCGGCAATCGATGGTTTTGCGTGACTGCGAGCTCTGAAAGGTTTGGTCAATGAAATTGCGGACACGCAGTTACGCAAACCGATGACCGACTGCCGACAAATAGGTCTCTATTTTTGGTACAGAAACAAGTTTCTTTTTAAAATAAAAGTGCGCAGTGCTGCACACCTGCAACCTACCCTATTTCAAGTTAAACAAATATCGTTATTTGTTTAACTTGAAATGGGAATAAAGTTGATTTCAGAGTGACTAGCAGTCTATTGACAAAGTTATAAAAATGTTTGAAGTTGTAGCGTAAACTGAACTTTATTGTGTAGGAATTAAAGTTATTTTTCCATTAATTCATATTTGTTTACATTTTTGGCAAATAAACCGCGAATGCACGGTACATATGGAACTCTGGTAATGTGTATTTAATGAAAATGTATCCTTGTTAGAGCAAACGTTAGAAATTGGTATCTAAGGTAATATTGTGCTTCATCATCATAATCAACTTTTCACCCCGGAATCACCCACCGCTGGGTACAGGCCTCCCCTCTTTTCTGCCATACTTCCCGGTTCCAGGTCCGGTCTCTCATCCAGGTGTTTCCCGCGACATTGACGATATCGTCACCCAGCGCGCTTTTGGATGGCCCTGGTTTCTTTGGCCTAATAATATTGTGCTTAATTCAGCAAACATTGTATCACTTTTTCTTAATTAAAATAATAATCTTTCATTTTATTTTTTTCCAAACAATATAATATTTACATAATATGAGACGCATACATACCCCACTGTGTATGTTTCGTTATTAATTTTATTTGAAGTATTCGTCATAGTGTCATTTTTATTTCGATATGTATATTTTTCATTTTGTTTTTATATCGGCACCTTGTTTTTATATTATAATCATGTGGGTAATTTGGTTATCATCTAATATTGTACTTTTGTGTGTTGTGCTGTCTTTTTGTGTGCGCCAAATAAATGGTTATACTCGTATTTTAAGCGAACAGTTTTAACCTCCTTGCTAGAGACTGTATGTCAGTTTTGATTGAATGCCGTTTAAGGATTTTTTTTCTTATTAAACTTCTTGGACCCTTAGTAATGACCATCGGATCGTCAGCACCAGTCAAAAAAAAAATTACAACGCCAATTATACGATCATACAGAACCGATCATTTCTCGATGTTTGTGTAATTTTTAAGAAATTATCACCGACCGCCTATGGTGTGCTCGTCATTATCATAATTTAAATTTTTAAAATATACCACATAAAAATCGATGAGTCTTAAATTGAATTCGGGGAGCGCGCAAATAAGAAATGGAGGCGCGAAAATTGGACGAAACACCGTTTAAAGTATCGTTAAGGCTTGTCGGAGTGAAAATATTGTAATCGCAGGCGCACAGCCGATCAGTATGCTTTATGAGCTGCGAAAAGCGGCCGCCATTATTCCACTGGTTGATTTAGTTCATTATAGTGTACTGAGAATCCGTGGTGTAATTTTGGCAGTGGAAGGCGTGAAGCAAAGGCCCTTTGGTGTGAACAATGAGATAGCTATCAATTTCGTTATTTATACCTTCCTCTACAACGCCGCCACTATTTTGCATTTTATTTTCACCGGACACTAGTTACAAACAGCTCCGGCAACAGCAAGAGTTACTAGATATCAGTTAAGAAATGTTTTCGTACTTATAAGTTCTAACGACCATTCGTTTACAGAATTTCTTACAACTAACAAGCTCTAATTTACATAACTGCTAAAATCGTTTCCCATGGCGCGGCAAAGGATATAAAATATGAAAACGACCACAAACCTACGACGATGACGTGATAGACACAGAAGTAAAGCTGGTGCAAACAATTTGTTTCTTAAATTAGAAAAAGAACAAACATTTCGAAAGAGAACAAGGGAAAGAAAAGATAAATTAAAATAACGGCGCAGGATCGTGAGGGCAGCGCAGACGTGCGCCCGAGTATCTCACGCGATCGTCGCCGCCGCCTCGTCCTTCTGCCGATGCTATCCGACGCAGCACACCACGGGTCACTGTGTCGCCGACGGACATTTCGCATTCCATCGTCACCTCCTCTAATCTTAATAATTTCGTCCAATATGTAGATAGCACTTACTTTCTATCAACCCCCGGCATTTCTGCTTCCACAAAGAGATGCCGCTGTATTATTCTCAAGATATAACCTTTCATATTTCTACAACACCGTCAAAGAAACGGCCATAAAAGGTACTATAGAAAATTGTTTACATAAGTCTTCAAACCAGCTTTCTTAAAAAATTCTTTAGAAATTATTAGGCATGCATAAGCAAAAATAAAATATTCAATAACACGGTTTTTTATTACTTCAATGCATATAACACCGACTATTATCTGCGACCAATGAAGCATGTAATTATACGTTATAAGAAAAACTATAATAAAGTAACCAAACGTCAAGTGAAAACGCATTGCAAAAGTTTAATGAGCTTACGTAAATTTCTCAAAAGTAACACCTCCGCAGCTCGCTCACAAATGATACGTAAGAGAAAATACAGTTTAAAACACATTTGAAAAATGTCTGCAATAACATTAAAAAAAAGAAACACAAATGAAGTCGGCGAAGATTCAAATAGAGCCGCTAATCAAAGGACGGTAGCTCAATCAGATGACGGTAATAAATCTCCAAAAGCCCGAAGATTCAATTACACGGCTACCGGAAGGCATGAGGAGTGGCATTAACAAATTGTCCAAGATAAATAAAACCTTTTTAATCTAAAGAAGAGGTCCCGAACTCGTTCTTGTTATCGGTGGTCGCGGCGTTTTTCGAAAATTTATTGAACGCTTAATGTATCGACCAAGAATTAATTGGTCCCCCTGAGTGAAAGGTGCGCCGCTTTTAAATTATAACGATCAAAAACACTGAGACTGAAGATCATAAATTGATAAGAGACCTTGTTACATGGGATTGTATGGTTTGATACGCATCAGGAGCTTCGATTAGATGTGCGGTGTCTACTTTTATGGTTACCAAACTATATCGTCAAACATTCAAGCTTATTGATGAGTATTAAAGATTATCTAATCAAAATATGTATTTGTTGAATTTGAAAGGGTCGTAAACCGTATCAATTACTTGCATTTCATTGAAAAACATACTATGATACGACTGAATGTGTTGTAGGGATGCTTGGAGGAGACCTGTGTCCAGCAGTAGAAGTCGTTGGCTGAATGATGATGATGATGCTTCTGTAGAATATAGACAAGTATCTAATCAAATGGGTTTTTTACAGATTTATGTCTACAAACCCGGTCAGGGGTCTCTAACACTCAAATTGAAATAGATATCCTCGTTTGAGTTACTTTTATGACATATGATAAGTATCACAAAGATATTTTTGGATAACTAAGCGACAGAATAAATGCTTATCATCGTTTTAAAGGCTACCCACGTGATGACTTGAATAGTATCTTCACGTCTTACAAAACTAGATTTCAGTGCAATGATGAATACTAAAAGAAGTACCGAATATGAGAGCACATCTTGTAAATATTTAACAGTAAGTGATGCTGCAACGAATCTTTATGTAATTGAAAGAGCATCAGAAGTAGCTGCTGTTTTTGATGGGCATGATAATAATAAGAAAGACCCGATGAGAACAGCTGAAGATCGAACCCCATGGAAATGACAAGAAGAGATATGCTAAACAGCCGCAGATGAAGAGAGAAATTCTTGAGGCAAAAAAGCTAATAAACTGAATCTGACTTTATTTAATATCTCTAAAGCATAATTATCAAAAGGCTGGACAATATCTCTTTCGTCAGTCGCACTAAGCCCTCGGGATATCAGGATGTTCTCCGTTTATCTATCGGAGGCATCCGTGTGACTCTGTGACTCGCACATGCCGACACGTTGTGAGATGGCGTGTCGCTGTTCAAACTGACACAGCCGTGATCTAGGTCACTATTTCGCATACACTACCAAAAACTTATTCACCGTTACCTTCACCCTTATCTTTATCAAAATTAAGATTAATTTTGTTTGTGTTGACGATAGCATTAAGTTGGTATCAAGTTTACGGTCAGCCCTATTTGGCAGTAGATCTCAGTTAGGAAGTGAAGTGACATGACACCTCTATCGATCGTGCCGCTGTCTCTGTTCTTGTATTTGAATATTGTTGTCAACACATTATATTATCTGTGCAACATACTACGGCAAAATATATAGATAAATGTTTCATACTTCAATAATTTTATAAACATTCAATCGAATGCATTTGCTATTTACTCTATACTAATAGTAAAGCTGAATCTGGTCTGTTTGTATGAACGCACTAATCTCTGGAACCACCAGTCGGATATGACAAATTTATTTTTACATTTGATAGCCCAATTCATGAGGAAGGTTATAATTTAACATTACTCCACGACTCTTCGGAGCCGATCAGATAGAAAAAAAAGTCAGAAAGAACGCTATGCGAACATGAAGTAATAGCGCGGGCAGCCGATGCGTCGGACGGAAATTTCGTCGCGCCACCTCGCGGCAGAAGCCAGTAATTTCATAAACATACAGTACGTCGATTGCATTCGCTATTTTTATATTCGACCAGACGCTAGACAGACAAATATAAATATGCAATTAGGATAATCGTATTAATCGTCCCGAGAGTTGACTCTGAAGCTTGTACAATAATAAAATCACTTTCAATTAACCGGCACATCAATAAAACGTAAATGTTTTAATTGAAATATTGCATGAATACGAATTTAAATCATCAAATAACCGTTATAGTCCGGATAAGTAAAGTTTGCGCAGGAGTGTCACTTAATTGGTCGATATTTCATCGCCTACTCATCTTTACAGACGTGTGATCATTAATCGAATTTGTGGTTTTGTATAGAAACAGAAATTGTTAATGAATAGCTAACTTAATTTTATATTTATACTCTGATTTTTTTATTTGCTAGACCAAAATGACAGCTGCAATCGACCTTTTTTGTCGTGTTGACTGTGTTTAATTAAAATAAATTATAATGATTATGTCTTATTACTACACAGCTGTCATTTTAGTCTAACAAATAAAAAATTTGAATAGGTATGGTTAATTTCTATTTCTATGACAACTCTATTAATTTCTCTATTTTGTACTGTATGCATCCACCAGCATTTTTAGAAGCAAATTGACAGCTGAAAGTTTTAGCTAGGCCAAGATTAATTTGGTTCGTTTTTTGAGAGTATTGCAATCTTTATTAATAGCCTAGAAAATATAGAGCGAAATTGTTACACAAAATGTTTCATATGAAAGCAACTCTCTATTGATTTAGAATTGAATTGCCAAATATTTCATACACCAATCAACATGAATTTGTAAATAATAGGTACCTACATGTAACGGTTCACGGTGCGTTCATTTAGAAACATCTTCCGACACACGGCATGACGAGAATATTCGGAACAGTCTCAGATAGAAATTTATTTTCATCTCAGGTATTAGGTACGACGCGCGTGTTTCAAACACACTGTTTGCAGAAAAATCTATATTTTAACAACGATAAATCCTTGTTTTCCACTGGAAGCGACACAATAATTTACAACGCAATGATAACGGCACACGTTCAAAGATAAAAACCGATTCCTCGTGAGATTAGTGTGATAAAAACTGGGGCGGTAGTGGACGTTGTAACGGAATACAGTTTATAATTAGAATTATGTTCCAGTGCTCTGCAAAGTTGCTGTTCATTCTCAGCGTAGCCGGACTCATTCCATATGGTAAGCTTCCATTTTGTCACAATAAAAACGCTTGTAAACAAACAATAAAGTTGGTATTCGTCTGTAATGATTTGTTAATCTATTGTGTCTACAAGTTGACATCCGATTAACAATAAACAAAGATAAACAAAGAGCTACACGTTACATCACGCGCTTTTAAATTCATTTTCTGAACCGGCCGCCCGCGCCTGCGCCACACAATGGCTTACCGAATACCGACTCATCTTGCCTCTGGATAAATATTTATTTATTCTGTTGACAATAGTATTTACATTGTCAATGCGTCTAGTAATGTCGCCACAGTGCGCGTGGGCAGGGGATTTTATGTTGATGATCACTAGTTATGAATTTAGGTCAGTGCTGTGTTGTGACTTAGATAACTAAAGATAACGCGAATATAGGTTTGTCTAGTGCAGTCTAGTGAATTTCTATTGTGTTTTTTTTCGACGATTCGGTTATGGAATACTTAGAAATTCGGGGCGGCTTTATGGGCTGCATTAACATTTACAGCATATTCTGCACCTAGAGTCAGATTGCCTGACTTTGCTCTCTCTACTAGTAGCGCCATTTATTTTACAGTGTTAATTTTAATTTTTTCTTTTTCTGACCTAATATGTATGATGGTGTTATACTAATTTACTGTTTCTCTCTTTCCGTTCAAACAGATCCTATGGTCTCCTTTTTATCTTCTTTTCGGTCCTCAGAGTTCTGCCAGCGACTATGATTATTTTTTTTTTGTTCATAGAATAACTGAAGAATACAGAGTTCAAAGTTCCACTTTAATTTCATTTCATATCTTTAGCGGCCCCGACTTATGAGTTGTAGATCGTGGGTTTGAACCCAAGCAAGTAGGTACTTTACTTTGTGTAAATTAATTCATCACCACTGCTCTCAAAACGGTGAAGGAAAATCGTAAGGAAACCGGCAAGTCTATATAGAACATGTGACATCTACCAAACCGCACTGGGCTTGCGTGGTGGTTGGCCCACTCCCTCTCATATTTTCCCACGGCTGGGATGTGTCCCATCTGTGGGAACATTATAAGCTGATTATGTTTTTATATCCTTAGACAGTCCGAATTGGTTAGTTTTCCTACCTAGCGATAATTCATATGGACTCAGATGAACGAGGAACCAATATTCTACCAACTGAGGTGCAAAAACTGGTCCATATAGAATTACAATAGAGACACGGCAGTATACTACGTGCACAATTATGTCAAACGCCTATCAAGCACTTTCTCGGGCGCCGGGCATAGACAAGATGTGGCGATCACAGGCGCGATCTTACGCACCATCGGGCTATGAACCGTTTCTAATAGGTACGCTCGACGACATATCAAACTATACATTTCCAGTATAAGCCGACTTCTCATTGTACGAAAAGCCTATACAGTGCGATGTTAGCTAAAACTGGAATGTATAGCTTAGCTTGATAATTAGGTATGTCATCGTGTGTACCTACAGTAACAGTCAATCGCAAAAAGATTTACCTACCTATACCAAGGATTAATTTGATAAATAATAAATGATTATATCTCAGTGAGTAGGTTTGCAGAAACACTTTTACACTTCAATCATATTTTGAAAAAAAAACTGATCAAGTGGTTCCGTACTACAAGGCAAAAACGCCGAAAAAAAACACGTTTGTTGTATCAGAGCCCCCTTAAATATTTATTTTATTCTGTTTTTAGTATGTGTTGTTATAACGGCAACAGAAATACATCATCTGTGAAAATTTCAACTGTCTAGCTATCACGGTTAATGAGATACAGCCTGGTGACAAACGGACAGACGGACAGTGGACTCTTAGTAATAGGGTCCCGTTTTTACCCTTTGAGTACGGAACCCTAAAAACTATATCATCTTTTGTATAAATAATTAAATATATCATCTTTTGTACAGACGCCAGCACATCAAGCTACCCAAAACTGTCAAATATTCCCAATCAACCTTGAACCTTATGCTTTAGCGATAAAGTTGAAAATCTATTAAAGAAATTTGACAGATTGTAGTAACTTGATGTGCTGGCGTCTGTACATACCAAATTTTATTTGCATATAATTTGACAAAAGATGATATGTCAAATTATAATGCAAAGACACATGCCGCCGTGTACCTAATGATGGCATGCAAATATACGTATATAATAATTACATGAAGTAAGTATGTATGTAGTAACAATTACATACAGTAATATACTAATAATGTAGTTAACTAAATCAACAATGGAACATAAATAATTACAATGCATTCCTGAATTGGTAGGACTGACAAGATTTTTTGTTCAGAAAATCAAAAACCTTTGCTCCGCTTTGTAGCGACAAAGCGGAGCAAAGGTTCTATTAATGTAACAAATAGGTATTAAACGAAAATTAAGGTATCATTGCTTATCATAAACAATATTTTAAATATCGATCTATTTCTGTCATAAGTTTAAAGCATAACAATAAGATAACATCGTCCTACACAACTACAAAGTAACCAAACTCATTAATAAGGTAGGTTATGTGATAACGTTATCTTTAATATCAGCTATTATAACTTAAAGAGCGAAACCACTAAACAGCCGCTTTAAAATTTAAATAAGCGTTCGTGCATGCATACCTTGACGTCGAGAGCGGATTCTCTGCTTTCAAAGTTTCAATAATTACGGAGCGTACGCGCCGAACGGATCGAACGACGACGGCTGATGGCCGGCAAAATGGCGCGAAACGCGAGAAAATGACATATGATTGCAGCGGTTAAAACAAACCTAAACTGCAGTGAGGAGTGGCATTACATGGCGGGTTCGATCGACTGCGCTGAGTAAAGGCCGCTGCACAACAATCAGATTGGACATGGACATGCATTGTGCGAGAAAATGCCGTATGCTGGGGCAGCCGTCAATCATTAATTTCGCGTCTTTAGTTTAGCTACCCATCATGAAACTGATACCTGTCACGCGTACGTAGTGCCTATCTACCTATGTCATAAGGAGCTGCGTTCACTGCCTCACTCACGGATTTGCCTCAAAAAATTTTATAAATCTTAGGAGATTTTTACAAAAGAGGCCCACATCGTCTTTTTAAGAGGAAACAAGCTGGATTGCAATAAAAACAATTAAAAAAGCCATTTAAAAGTTGTAAAAACAAAAACTAAAGATCTAATGGCATTTCAAAGTTTTCGACAGCGGATAGCCAGTAAGCCGGCAAGCAAAAAAGGTTTTAATTAAATGACTAAACATCGCGTGCGTCCACATTGGGGCGCGGGACGGGCGTGGGCGCGGTGCGAGAACGCGCACGGGCGCGGTGCGGGCGCGGGTGCGGGAACGAGCGCGGGCTGCCTGAGAAATTGGCAGTAGGCAGGCAACAGATAAAATACTCTCTTGGCTTAGGTATTAACAATATAAATATTGTAGGTAACTAATTTAATACATAGGTATTGTAGGTACTTACCCCCTTACTAATAAACGTTGTACAGACGCCAGCACATCAACCTACCACAATCTGTCAGATTTTCCCAATCAACTTTGAACCTTATGCTTTAGCGATAAAGTTGAAAATCTATTAAAGAAATCTGACAGATTGTGGTAGGTTGATGTGCTGGCGTCCGTACCTATAGCATCTGTATAGTTACACAACGCTTTGTCTTCTTCTTTGGAAAGTCAAATTACTGACGACTGAAAGAGGACAATCGGTGTGTAAGCTATTCATCAGTCTGATATAATAGGTTTATTAGTAAGGGTTTAGTGTTTCTTATTAGATACTAGGTACTTATAACTTCTAATAATGAGCCCTGTTAACTCAATATTGAGAAATGAATCCTCTCTGAACATTACCATGTAATTAAAACAGCTCTTAATTAAATATAAACTTAACATTAGAAATACTTACATAACGTGCAAGAGAAATCAGAACACTGCATTCAGCGATTATATTCGCGCCAAAAACTGTATTAACGGAACGTGACTTGATGAAAACCGTTTTGCGTAACTACTTCATTCATATCTTACCTACTTATGTAAAACAATAAAGACACATTAATTTTGATTGTATTACACTTATTTTGCATAAAAAATCATTAGTAAAAGACCCTGATACCTCAGATGATTACATACAAGTGTTATTTTTTATCATACCAACCAATGAAATAAATGGATACCTACTTAGGTACTTGGAAAATAACAAACAGCGAACAATATGAATACTAAGGTTAATGATGTGATAAACAAAACAAGAACGTAGGTGGATATTCCGTTACGATTTCAATTATAATAAACGTCAACGAATAATATAAAATCCGCATTGTGATTACGGAAACCAAGAAACGGAAAATAAACTTAAAGTGACGCTACAATGGCTGGAATATTACAGGGAACGTCCAATCTTTGTTGAAAATGAGGATCCTAACTGAGCAACTGAACTAAATCCGCAAGTTAGAGGAGACTTTAACCGTAGCAAGTTCACGTGTTCTTTGCATTACATATTAGTTAGTGTCGAATTATAAGTATAACAGTATTCCAAACAAACATATCTAATAATCTCGTGTCGACACACTAGTTTAGATAAGTATTTAACACCTCGTTTGGGAATGATCCTAGGTAGGTATTTATTTTTTCCGGATCTGGGAATTTAAAGAAAACAAAACGTCACTAATTCTAACTGATCCAAACAACTAAAATACGTATAACTCCCTATCTAGCTACATCATCGAAGGCAGATAAGTCAAACTCCTAGGGTAGGGGATTTATTCTAATCTTTCGTTTGTAGGAGTCCTAATCCTCATTTCTGAACTGAAACCCCACAGTTTTTCCGCAACCATCTCCACTTTGATTGATATTTAAGCTGCTCAGTACCAAACCATAATATCAAACCAATCCTTCTTTACATTACAGCGTTCCCCGAAACCTGTTTCTACCAGCGATGTCTGGGCTGTTATCCTGAACAGATGATAGCGCATGGAGTACCGGTAGAGTGCCAACCTGCCAACTGGGTGTCGGCGACCTGGGTACATAACTATGGACACCCTCCGCCAAATACAGACTCTAGGATACCTATCGAGTACCGCTGCTTGAAGATGGTTGCTACGCCGGATGATAAGACTTGTAAGTAAATAATAATTTGAAGGGTTAAGTGGACAAAGGTGTTATCTGTTATCGGATTTTTTGATTTTGTCAGATAACACCTTTGTCCACTTAACCATTCAATTATGGTTTTTGTTTTTTAATAATAATAATAATATGAACCTAAACCCCCCCCTGATTTATGAACCTAAGGCTTGAACTTGTGTCTGTTAAAACAAAATGAAAAAAGGCGCTGTACGATATACAGTGTGTTAGGTTAAACGAGGGACATACTTTAAGGGAGTGTAGTACTCATAAAAATGAAGAACTTTTACTAAGAAACCAACATTGAAATCGAGAAAATAAAACCAGCCACTCTATACATGTCTGTTCGCATAACTGGACAAAATGTGGGGAACAGCTGTTTTTTTTTTTCATATTTTTGAGTCAGGCCCATATTAAAAGTTGTTCATTTTCATGAGTAGGTACTACACTCCCTTAAAATATGTCCCTCGTTTAACCTAACACACTGTATACCTACCCACTAAATGAAAAAGTCTCATATTTTACAGGCGCAGTCTATATCTCAAGATGTTTCATTCATTAGCAAAATCGAGCTCGCTCTTACATTATCTTAGTAAAATCACAATAGCAGCCTATCGGTCCAAAATGCTCCTATTTCCGAGCTCGCTTTGCTCGCTGTTTCATTACACCGGATCCAAGTCAAGATACTCTTAATTTAACAACTTGCTTCGCTCGCTTTTGCATTATCTTACTAAAATCACAATGACAGCTTCACCGTTAAAGTCCGTACGTAATGCAATTTTATTTATTTTGTAAAAAAACTTGCGTGCGGCGAAACTACAGAGGGTATCCTCTGTAGTTTCGCCGCACGCAAGTGAAAAGGACTCCCAAGAAATTTTGATACAGGGCCTGTTTAGGACTAGCTACGCCACTGATCGTATGCAGGCTTGCTAGTGGTAGTTCTTCAATACTTTTTATTTGCCCTGAATATACTTTTAAAATTGTCCAAATCTGAGTTTTCAAAGTCGTCAGATTTAGGCAAAGCCCACAATTTCTTCATCAGATTTGCCTATTTAAGTCATTATGGGTTAGGCCACACCCGATCATGCCAAAATCAACGCCTCTGAAGATCACTTTATTTTTGGCCTTCTTTTTTTAATCTGAAAGTGGTCTCCTGACCAAGGGGCTCCTATAAACTTTTTAAACATATTTTCGATGTTCTCTCCTTATGCCACACACCTACTCAGCTATTAACTTTTCGCTCTAAATATGCTTGCACAAAAACCCTCTGGACTCGACTATCATACTTTTAACTCCGCATTTTAGTGCAGTTTTTACATATTTTTTTGAAGTGAAAACTTCAAAACTTGAAATGGGAAATACCATTGAACTCGCGACACTGTTACCGTAAGCGACACCGCGCTTGATTTGTTTATAAGATGATTCCAAAAATACCCGCTTCGGATGTGTTCGGCTGACCTCAGGATGTACTCGGTTTTAATGTACATATATCCGATATGTCAGTGAGTGATGGCAAAGTATTCTGTTTGTGTTTTGTTTTCACTTCTGTCGGCACTCCCGGAGTGCCACTGTTTTTTTTTAAAACGGCCTGTTCTATGATCCTCCAGCATTGGTTAAAAACTATCAGATGATTCAAAGTTTTCGGTATCACCAAATTCTATTGTATAATCGTTATTTTCAGTTGGCAATACAGTGGACACTCTCCGAGGCTGTATTCCGCGAGCACAGATAGATTCGGTCTGTCTCGGTCTGCTA
This sequence comes from Luperina testacea, assembly GCA_927399505.1. NCBI lineage: Eukaryota > Metazoa > Arthropoda > Insecta > Lepidoptera > Noctuidae > Luperina > Luperina testacea. The sequence continues at coordinate 8,112,863 of OV656774.1, forward strand.
GCCGTAGAGAGAGCACGCGGCCACAGCGACGCGCGTTGTTTCATTTGCAACGGAAACAACTGCAACTCAGCAACGCAAACAACACTACCGATACATGCAACAATAACTACTTTACTACTATACTTCATACTTAGGTGAAATTCACAAATAAAGGGAATGCGAATAAAAATAGTGCATAATAAACAGTTAATTTAATGACATAGATTCTCTTATAATTTAATTTAATACATTTCATTGTACATTTTATATTTTTTTGTATATCGACTAAACGTTGTCTAAATAAAAACGTCGTTTTAACAACATAGTATGTTATTTGTGACAAGTAACAGTGATTTTATACCGTGGACTAATTCCTAGGATTTTTCTAAAAGCACCATGTGAGAAAATTGCGAATCTGTCAAGAAGCATTGCTATGCACCTTCTGGTCGGACATTTGAAAATATTTCACAAATTAAAGCAAATTATTTACAAGTTCATAGATTTTCTACTTAGGATAATAAAAGCACTTCGAATTCTATTCAACAATGACAGGACATTCACGTATTTCCTTACAAAAATATTATTATTTATTTTTAATATAATTGCAATTATGAATGATCGCGAAGTGGTAACTGGAATGTATCGGCGAAATACCGTACTAAATATTAATAAGAAATTAACTAGCTAAGTCCTAGAATAAAATTAGTCAGATTTAAGACTAGAGGAAGTATAAATGCGGCGAATGGTTTATAAATTCGATAGAAAATAAACGCTAATTATTAATAATCATAAGTGTTGCTACGAAATTGTCTTGAATTAAATAATAAAAAAACTATGTACAGACGCCAGCACATCAAGCTACTACAATCTCTCAAATTTCTTTAATAGATTTTGAACTTTATCCCTAAAGCATAAGGTTCAAAGTCGATTGGGAAAATTTGAGTTTCGGGTAGCTTGATGTGCTGGCGTCTGTACAAAAAAAATATAGGTAGAGATTCTGAGGAGATCACATTTTGCTTTTTAACTGTCCTTACAGTCCTTTCACGGTTATTTTACATCTGACTTCGCATCGCTGTCGAAATCACAGTGATCTTTATTCTCGTTACAATAAGGTTGCTAATGTCAGAGGTAAAATAACTGTGAATGGACTTTAGCGTGTACACAATAAGATCGATTTTAACTAATATAACATATAATTGTCAAAAGAGTGATAACCTGTTATCAAAAAAAATTAGGAATAGTCTATAAAACTTAAACATATTATTATAAGCAGAATTAAAGGTTAATCTCACCAACAGTGGAATGTTATTCTGGCGGTAACACAACCGCCATTTTGTACATAAACTATCTAACAGTAACTTAAACATACAGTAAACTATTACAAAAATACCTATTATGTTAATAATGTAAAAAAATCACAACTTATGCATTATGGTCTCGTTCCTACAAACTAGTAATTTCATTTCAAAAATAATATCATTACAAATCACAGGTGCTAAATATTACTAAATGCCTCCCTTATTATATTGTACAGACGTCAGCACATCAAGCTACCCGAAACTGTCAAATTTTCCCAATCAACTTTGAACCTTATACTTTAGCGATAAAGTTGAAAATCTATTAAATAAATTTGACTGATTGTAGTAGCTTGATGTGCTGGCGTCTGTACAACACTTTATCATGTTAATTAATACAGGCTAGCAGGGACATCGCTGCAAAACTTGTTATCATGGATTCATTACATGATTCTGAACGCCCCTGCATTGAAATAATTCGTTAGGTTTTTTTTTTTTGTTTAAATTGCTGTTACAGTACCCAGCGATAAATATTGCACATCGACCTTTTTACACAAAACCATTTTATACAAAGAATAAAAATAATTATCAAAAGAAGCAAATCATAATTGTTTTAACAGCTCCTAATAGATACCGGACTGTTTGTATTTCGTGCGACAGAGATAACGCTCTACGAAGCCGAAATTAGCCGATTGTCTCTTTCCAAAGGTCGATGTGCAATATTTATCGCCGGGTACTGTACATACATTTCGACCGCGTAGGTATTGCACAGGAGCAGTGGTAGCCCAGTGGTAACGACCCCGACTTACGAGTTGTAAGTCGTGAGTTCCAACCCAGTCAGGCGCTTTAATTTGTGTAAAATAATCTTATCACCACTGCTCTCAAAACGGTGAAGGAAAACAACGTGTGGAAACCGGCATGTCCTAGAACCAAAAATTTGGAAGACATGTGGCATCTGCCAAACCGCACTGGGCCCGCGTGGTGGATTACAGCCCACTCCCTCTCGATGAGAGGAGGCCTGTGTCCCAGCAGTGGGAACATTATAGGCTGATTATCCATGTATTGCACTTTTCTAAGAAACAGCTGATTTTCTTTATGTTAGGCGACGAAAAATTGCTGCGGTCTAGAATCATGTGCTGATTTCATGGTTTCAGTTTGGGCGTCAGTGCACCGCCAAGGTCACACCACACCATCAGTGTAAAACCTTGTTTAAGATTCGGAATCAGACTCCAAATAATATTAAGTACTTACATAAAATCTCATTTTGCACTTAAATTAATGTAGGTACTTTAAAATTTCCGGCCTAAGGCTGCGTTTCCACCAGAAATGAGCGAGTGATGTGCGTAAAACTAACCTACAACAACAGTAACTTAGCTCAAGCTATGACAATGAAGCGATGTTATTCGTTAGTTTCACACATCGCTCACTACGCATGCTCGCCCATTTCTAGTGGAAACGCAGCCTTAAACTAGTGTAATTTTTATGTCAATTCATTGCTTAGTGTATTTAAAATTTGTACTACTTACTTTTATCACAACATTAACGCCAAGGCACGCGATTAAAATGCCAGATTTGTTTATCATCTGTAATGCACCTCTTTGAGGTTAAAGGATCACCAACGCCGTGTGAATCCTTAGTTACCACTAACGTTAGACACAAACCAGCCTGAGTTTTTAATCTGGGACCTTTCTGTACCCATATCTGTTTGCTGCTGTCACTGCAACTCTTCCAAAGGGCTCGTCCGTTCCCTTGTTGCAAACATAGGCCTTCGTCAGCCATGATTTTTCCCTCTGGAGTAAAAACTACTAAACTTTCTAAGCCAAGTGTTGCGACACACTCAACCGCGATGGCTGGGCTTCCCAATCCAACTGTACCAACGGTAACTCCGATACATCCACCTTTTTCATTTTTGATTCTCCCGAACCATCTCTGGTCGGTCGGGAAAAAGTGTTGGGGCCACACGGTACTTAAATACCATCCGAAACTTTTGCACTTTAAGTTCTTTCTCAACTCTACTCTATCTCCGACTGACTGCTGGTCGCGGATCAAGGCTACATCTGGGTTGAATTTAAAGAAGAAGTCGGCCCATTCATCCATCCAAACTGTGGCTGCTCGCGCGAGGTTTGCATGGAGAACCTTTGTTACTCCTCCAGGGTATTTGTAAGGGCTGTGGCTCCTAAATATATGTCCTACTCTAGAGCACGATGTTATTTCGACTCTTGCGCCGCATTGCCAAGCTCGCCAGGATAGTTCTAAGTTTTCTGCTCCCCATATAGTCATACCTTCGTCGTAGCCACCTAGACGCCAGAAAAGGCTTTTCCGGACCGCAAAAAGGCCTCCAGCCATGGCAGGGGTAGGGTAAGGCTTAGAGGGGTTTTCTGACTTCTTTTTTAGGACTTCACTACTAGGTATAAGCCACCGGAAGTGTAGCCTCCAGCTGAACGCGCCCCAATGAGCGTCGATACTCTTCGTGTACGCTAGTGTGTCCGCAGATAACAGGTCTATATGTGGACAAATGAAGACGTCGTCGTTTCCTGCGCGATCCAGCAAAGGTTGCAGCCATCCTTTGGTAACCTGCAATTATAATTTTACAATTTATGTAGCTTTTCGAGGGGAACGTTGTTAAATGATAATACTATTAGATATAGTCTGTTCCAAAAGTTTCTGATGAAAATATAAACAAACTAGCTTCCGCCCGCGGCTTCGCCCGCGAGGTACGTCGATAAAAACTATCCTATGTCCTTCCCCAGGATGCAAACTATCTCTCTGCCAAATTTTATCGAAATCCGTTCACTGGTTTAGGCGTGAAAACGTAACATACAAACAGACAGACAGAGTTACTTTCGAATTTATAATAACAGTATGGAAGGATTTTAAAACTTACCTGTGGATGACACATTGCCATATACAAATTGAGTGCTTTGATCATTTGAAAACTTAACCCCGAAATTCAAATTATAAATCACCAATCACAAGATGTTTCTCATTTGACATCGAGGTTAAATTTTAAAACATCAATTTCGATTATTTTTCAATCCCAACTTAAAAATTTTATTCAAACAATAATTGTTGAAAATTTTGGTGAGATATAAAGTTAAAACCTTCTAAATACAGATGAATATGTTACTAATTCCTTTAAATGAGTGATTGCATAAGAATTTAACCTGAACAGGGTTTGTTTACACTTTCATCAGATATTTTTGGGACAGACCATAGGTATGAAATCTTTAAGAGGATGGGGATGAAATAGTTCCTTAGTATTGAACAATAGAATAGTAGACTCACCTCGCAGTGAGCATCGAGGAAGACCAACACGTCGCCAGTAGCCTTCCTGGCGCCCATGAGCCGCGCGCCCACCAGCCCCGTCCTGACAGGGTTCCGTAGTACTTGCACATTGTCCAACTTCGCCACAGCCTCGTCCAGATCTGCGTGAAGATATCTCCGTTCACTTGCATCGTCGACTAGAATTATCTGAAACGATATAATAGACACTTGATAATAGTAGTTGCAAACAATAATTTCTTAAAGACATCACATAACATCACATCCGCTACGAATTTATTTATTTAAACACTTTAAATATTATTACATGTTGCACTAATGGGATAATTAAGTTCACATATTATTCACATATAACCAAATTAATATTTTATCTGGTTATATATAATATATACAGGGTGAATTTTCCAAGTGGGCGTGGCGTGGATGGCCAAATCCGAAACTATGAGGAATAGCGTAAAGTACACAAAGGAGTCGCGGGCTCGATTTTGATGAAAACTAAAACTGCAAAATTGGATTTTTGAAAAATCAATATTTCTAGCCAGGAAACGAAAAAAAAAACACACACTGTATTATTACACCATTCGATAGTGTCGCTGATAAGGATCAAATTCTGAAAAAAAAAAAAAGGTAATAAAATAAAACTATCTTTATAAACTACAGTTTATAAAGATAGTTTCATTTTATTACCTTTTTTTATAAACTTCAGTTATAAACTTCAGTTTATACATAAACTGAAGTTTTTGTAACTGAACAAACAGCTGTGCTGCTGGGGAGTTTGTTGCGCCACTTCTTCTTTCCAGCTAAAGCTCTAGGAAGTGGTGAAGGGAGGGCGTTTTGGGGGACTGTCTTATTGTAATTTTGACATTCAAAAAGTGCTGATTCTCAGCCTAGCTTATTATCCTATCATCATACTCATGCCTTCTTCCCATGGGGGTAGGCAGAAACTACAGAACGCCACCTGCTACGATACCTTACATACTCCTTTTGTCTCGTTTACGTTCATAAATCTGGTCATACACGCACGCCGGTTGTGAGTACAACGCACAGTATTCACACCACACATGCTTCGCAACGAACGCATTTTTCAGTTTTTTCCTTTCATATCGTAGCAGGCGGCTAATTTTTTTAAATACACGCCACCTAGTGGTCTATTCTTGTAAACGTATGGAAGTATTCGCTTACGTCTGTGTGTGTAAACGACCTATATTCAATGGCAGATTTTATTTTAGGGTTTTGTGTCGAATCGGGTGGATCTTGAGGCAATTTTATGACCAATTTCAATAAAGTGTAATGTCCGATAACCGCGTCTACTACTTCTACGACTTACTAATGTGCCAATTACACATAAAACAAAATAAACTAAAAATGTTGACTTCAGCGCCATCTAGAAAGAAAATGGCTAAGAGCAGATCGTATGATCCGCCTTAAGTACACAATATGAATGTGTATGCATCGTATTCGACGGTAACACAGTAGGTATACCTACTGTTCAGAAAGTATGTCTTCACCTTTATCCGCCATTATGGTATGGCAACACTTTTAAAAATAAAAAAAAGGCTGCCGCGACGACAATACAAAAAACATGTCAACCATGAACCAATGTGTTTTATTAAATTAAATTACCTTCGCCTTCGCCGATTGAATTAGAAGAACCTACAATAAAAATACGACCGGCAACACAAACCCGGTCACCTACTAACGAAACTTTGCAGACTCGATGAATACCAAAATAATTAATGACAAAAGAAAAATAAATTATTTTCTAAACTAATAAGGTAGTAAGTAGGTAACTACACTAACCGCGGCCGTTGAGCCTGTCAAACAATTTTAGTGACGTGAAATAAAATTAAAATAAATAAATATTATGGGTCTTGTCAGATTTTTTTTTTTATGTTAAGTGTTATAAGTTACCTGCTGCAGCAGTTTAGGTGGCGACCTCATCAGCACGGATACGACGGTCCGCATGAGAGTCGACCAGGCTTCATTGTGGAATACTATGATCACCGTCGCAGTCGGCAGATTGTCTATGTCAAATATAACCTCTCTGCAACTGAAAGAATGATATAATGATGATTATTAAAAGTGTTACTATAAAAGATCGGTGGTTTAGTGCTGCACCAAACCGACAAGATCGATGGGATTCGGATCGGTCGGACTCGTGCCCTATTATTGCCGATTGACCGAAACATGTGGCTTTGATTCATTAACCAAAATGATTATTATTATATTTACGCCTCTTACATTTCTCGGGAACCTGAAGTCCCGGGGCTTTGAAAGCAGTACGAGCAGCCCCAGATTTACGCCTAGGCCACAAGGCCCCAGCCAGCTTAGAGACCCAGGTATCTTGCCTGCCTAATGGCAGGCGGACAGGGCTGGTTTGCAAATGCTACAGGCCCTGCGCTTGGGGGGAGGGGTGGGGGTCGTGTTCATAGTATGGTAGGTACCTATACCTACCTACGGGTGCTCCGTAGGAACGAAAGAAAAATCTGACGTTTCCAAGGCGTGGTGATAAACATTTTCGAGCTCGTTCCGCACGCTCTTACATCATGGTTTCTCTTATTTCTTTAGTTTTTCTGCATAAATCTACAAAGAATCTCCTATTTCTATATTAAACTAACACAAGCAATCTATCTCCGACTATAAAATCTTTGAGCTCGCGTCGCTCACCGATCAAGCCCTGCCGGCACCAGCTATGCAAAAAATCAGTAATATAAGTTTTTACAAAAGTATTATAAATAAGGAGAAGTTGAAGTTAACATACATAGCATATCGACGACGAAGTACTATAACCTCCTATCTACAAAAACCTGATTTTACAGGAGACGAAAAAAACGTTTCATTTTTTTATAGTACAACTTTCTAAATATATTTAAACGCAATTATATAAAGTAAAGGATGAAAAAAATGATGTATAGTATAAATTCAGTGCAACTCTTATAAATACGCAAATAAGTGTAGATAGTAGGAAATGCTTTAAATGTTTTTTATTTTTATTTTTTATAATGAAGATAGGAGGTATTGCAAGTGAAGATAGGAGATAATACTTTTAGTTGATTTTTTCAATTACAAACCTCTGTAGGTAGGAGTTAGTGAATTTTAAATAAAAATGCAGTAATTTATTTAATCAAATGTATTTTAAAATTTAAGTAAAATAAAAACTTTGCAGCAACAGAGATGAATGCCGGCCGCCTGCGTCCCTCGAACGAAATCAAAGATTGTTTGGTAATTTAATTTCCGTATGAACCGATTACTTCCGACTTCCAAACGATTGTCTCTTTCACACATAAAAGAGCAAGTACCGACTTGCACTGCTAGGTTTGCCGCGCGCTTGCGGCAGTTGCGCTCGTTCAGTCCACCACTAACATAACTGGAGTAAACACGTCGCTCGCTGACGATAGGAGATTTTGTCAGCAAAACTTATGCAAAGTAACTTCTCCTAAGTTAATATAGAAGAAATTCGAAGCAGAATTCTAAATGATTCTGATCTTGTTGCGATAGGAGCTTTTAGCAAGTTTGATTTTCCCGCCAAATATTGAGAAATCACGCGCGGTGTTTTAATGGGGTCACGGAGAATCAGAATTTAGGTGGTTCTACATCAAAAAGTAAAAATCTTAAAAATGTAAGTTAGGAGGTTATAGTACTTCGTCGTCGTCGACGACGAAGTACTATAACCTCCTATCTACAAAAACCTGATTTTACAGGAGACGAAAAAAACGTTTCATTTTTTTATAGTACAACTTTCTAAATATATTTAAACGCAATTATATAAAGTAAAGGATGAAAAAAATGATGTATAGTATAAATTCAGTGCAACTCTTATAAATACGCAAATAAGTGTAGATAGTAGGAAATGCTTTAAATGTTTTTTATTTTTATTTTTTATAATGAAGATAGGAGGTATTGCAAGTGAAGATAGGAGATAATACTTTTAGTTGATTTTTTCAATTACAAACCTCTGTAGGTAGGAGTTAGTGAATTTTAAATAAAAATGCAGTAATTTATTTAATCAAATGTATTTTAAAATTTAAGTAAAATAAAAACTTTGCAGCAACAGAGATGAATGCCGGCCGCCTGCGTCCCTCGAACGAAATCAAAGATTGTTTGGTAATTTAATTTCCGTATGAACCGATTACTTCCGACTTCCAAACGATTGTCTCTTTCACACATAAAAGAGCAAGTACCGACTTGCACTGCTAGGTTTGCCGCGCGCTTGCGGCAGTTGCGCTCGTTCAGTCCACCACTAACATAACTGGAGTAAACACGTCGCTCGCTGACGATAGGAGATTTTGTCAGCAAAACTTATGCAAAGTAACTTCTCCTAAGTTAATATAGAAGAAATTCGAAGCAGAATTCTAAATGATTCTGATCTTGTTGCGATAGGAGCTTTTAGCAAGTTTGATTTTCCCGCCAAATATTGAGAAATCACGCGCGGTGTTTTAATGGGGTCACGGAGAATCAGAATTTAGGTGGTTCTACATCAAAAAGTAAAAATCTTAAAAATGTAAGTTAGGAGGTTATAGTACTTCGTCGTCGATATACTGAATATTTTTTTATGTTTATTTATAGTAAGTAATTAAAGTAGGTTAAAAATCGTCGCTAAAATGTCAAGGGCCAGGGGCCCTGGATGTCTCTAAGCCCGGGCCTGCGTATATACGAGAGGGGCCGATGCCAAGTCGCAGAAGCCCGTTAGACGCTTTGAATTAAACGAGGCACCACACCAACCGACGATTTTCCCTGTTCGAACTTTGTAAAGTGCGTACAAAGAAAATCGTCGGTTGGTGTAGATCTATTTATTATTATCTGTTATTTGGTAAGATACACTTGCTATATTAGCTGATGCGTGTTTCACATAGCTTGGAGATATTTAATCTGTCCAGCCGGTTCCTAAAGCAATTGAATATTGGAGCCGACACAAAATTTACCGGGACCCTATTCCATGCTCAGTTAGGCAAAAATTGCTTCAAAGGCTTTTTTTATGAATTTTCCTATAGCCTTAGGGAATGTCCACGCAACTGCAGTAGCACAAGATTGGTGTCGTTCGACTACGACTCGATACGCTATCGATTGTACGGGTGTAATAATAACAAGGAAACCGCATCACAGCCGACAACTAACATTGCCAGTCCATTGTAGTGATAGACACATTGTAACAAAGTCTATTGTGCTGTATTCATGTGTGAAGCGACCGTTCATATATTAGGCCGTGCCTTCGATCTGTTATGTGCCTAACGGAATTGAGTAAATCGCATTGCAATTGAAAACAGCAAATGTCGTGAATCAAATCAATTCAGTTATTTTTAGGGGTGTAGACTAGTCAAGAAAACCGACTAGGTATCCGGCCATATTTGTGCTCATACTTTACATAAATTAAACCGTAACCTTTACTGTTAATGATTTTTATTTTAGAACTAGCTGACCAAGCGAACTTCGTACCGCCTTGGTGTATGAGAAAATGAAATATCTTCACAATTTTTTTTTTTGGTGAACTTTTCCAATGTTTTATTCTGCCATTTGGGGCGGAGACAAATCCAATAAATCAAAGATCAATTAAAACGGTCCAGCCGTTCTTGATATATAAATGGTGTAACTAACCCGACTTTGTTTTATGTATATACACCCGTAAGGGTGTAAAAAATGTAAATTTCGTCGTTTTATTCCTTAAAAGGGGTAATTGTACTCATCATTATGAACAACTTTAACTATGGGACCAACCCTGAAATCGAGAAAAAAATCTGTTGATCCATACATTATGTCGAGTTATGCTAACATAAATGTGTGGATCATCAGATTTTTATTTCACGATTTGATGGTTGGTCCCGTACTAAAAATTAAAAAAAAATCAAAATTGAAAAATTCAAAATCAAAATTTATAGGGAGTACCCTATAAATTTTGATTCTCTTGAGAGTGTCGCAATATAAGTTTATAATTTCATGATTCTATGTCAACGGGAAGTATCCCGTTAACCTAGAATCATGAAATTAAGCAAGAAGCAAGATCATGTAGCACAAGTAAAGGAAAAATCCGAAAACCGTAAATTTGTAGGTATATTTAAAAAAAAACCGTGATAAACTATTTACATATCTACAAAGTACGGAACCCTCGGTGCTCGAGTCCGACTCGCACTTGACCGGTTTTTTTTATTATAAGGGCTGATTTTTCCAACGCCAGATAACTTTATCAGAGGAATAATTTTAAATTTGTGACTTTATTTTTTGCAGGGTGGTTTGAAAACAGCGTAATTTTATCGTCCTGTCACGGCTCTCTCGAAAGTTGGCTGTACAGAGCATGTAACACTTTAAGGCGAAAGCGCCAGGGTAGCCCGCGAAATTCAATTTTTTTTAGGTTTTTTGCAATTTGCTGGTCAGTATTAAGTTGTACGTTGATTAATATATGATTCGCGGCCGTAACAACTATGTATTTACAGAATTATAATCATTAAAGTCATTAACACAACTCTCTAAGACCACGTAACCCCAAAGAATGACAATTTCATGAAACAGTTTTTTTTGGGGTTACGTGGTCTTAGAGAGTTGTATTGATGACTTTAATGATTATAATTCTGTAAATACATATTTGTTACGGCCGCGAATCATATATTAATCAACGTACAACTTAATACTGACCAGAAGTTTGAAAAAAACCTAAAAAAAATTGAATTTTGCGGCCTACCCAGGCGCTTTCGCCTTAAGAGATGAAACTTAGAACATTCGGTTTTGTGAGAAATTGTTAACCTTCTTTAGCCAACCACATAAAAAAGAACACTACCAACATGAAATATCTATGTTGCACTGACAATGACAATCATGACGTTGATGGGAAGAACTGTCATTGATAGGGATGCGCAACGCATCGTATAGAAATCAATCAACATATCGATATTTAGAGTTCATCGATATCGATAAAATGCATAGTACGCAGATAATAGTGAGACTCCAAAACTAATTTATTTTATTATAAAAATTTGGTAAAATAAAACACTGCTTTTTATGATTTCTGCATTTATTAATTTATATAAATTAATAGCGACCCGCCCCGGCTTTGCACGGGTAGCCTGATCACTACTTAACTTCACAGGATCACCCGCTAGGCTAATCTGATGATTCCCAAAAAGTTTCATCAAAATCGCTCCAGCCGTTGCCGCTCATACAGTTTTCCTATTGGTAGATGCACCATTTCTTCATTGCCAACTGCTGTTAGTCACTCTCGACAGCTGGAAGATACAACATATCGACGACGAAGTACTATAACCTCCTAACTTACATTTTTAAGATTTTTACTTTTTGATGTAGAACGACCTAAATTCTGATTCTCCGTGACCCCATTAAAACACCGCGCGTGATTTCTCAATATTTGGCGGGAAAATCAAACTTGCTAAAAGCTCCTATCGCAACAAGATCAGAATCATTTAGAATTCTGCTTCGAATTTCTTCTATATTAACTTAGGAGAAGTTACTTTGCATAAGTTTTGCTGACAAAATCTCCTATCGTCAGCGAGCGACGTGTTTACTCCAGTTATATGTTAGTGGTGGACTGAACGAGCGCAACTGCCGCAAGCGCGCGGCAAACCTAGCAGTGCAAGTCGGTACTTGCTCTTTTATGTGTGAAAGAGACAATCGTTTGGAAGTCGGAAGTAATCGGTTCATAAGGAAATTAAATTACCAAACAATCTTTGATTTCGTTCGAGGGACGCTGCCGGCCGGCATTCATCTCTGTTGCTGCAAAGTTTTTATTTTACTTAAATTTTAAAATACATTTGATTAAATAAATTACTGCATTTTTATTTAAAATTCACTAACTCCTACCTACAGAGGTTTGTAATTGAAAAAATCAACTAAAAGTATTATCTCCTATCTTCACTTGCAATACCTCCTATCTTCATTATAAAAAATAAAAATAAAAAACATTTAAAGCATTTCCTACTATCTACACTTATTTGCGTATTTATAAGAGTTGCACTGAATTTATACTATACATCATTTTTTTCATCCTTTACTTTATATAATTGCGTTTAAATATATTTAGAAAGTTGTACTATAAAAAAATGAAACGTTTTTTTCGTCTCCTGTAAAATCAGGTTTTTGTAGATAGGAGGTTATAGTACTTCGTCGTCGATATAAAAGGTTACTTCTAACTATATTTGACTGTGAATTTATTTAGTGTGATTTACAGTTAAGAAAACACCGAATTTACACTATTAGCGCAACTAAATGGAATAGATTATTATACTTGAAATTCTAGATTTATTTCATATTTAGGTACAGACGCCAGCACATCAAGCTACTACAATCTGTCAAATTTCTTTAATAGATTTGCAACTTTATCGCTACAGCATAAGGTTCAAAGTTAACTGGGAAAATTTTACAGTTTCGGGTAGGTTGATATGCTGACGTCTGTACATAATGGTGTTACAGGTAGATAATGTCTTAAACTCTCTCACCCACTTCTATAGCAGTAGACTAAATTAGCTTACAAATTAGATTAAACATATAGGTAGGTAGGTATTACTGTAGGCACAAATGTTTTAAAACATTTCTTCATTGGAGTTTCAGCTAATCTTGATTGATGGCTTGAAAGTCGTATTACAGAATTTGAAAGATGCTATTAATTCACAATGAGGTAGTGCTATGTGAGCACAAGATCACATTAACAATGGGTAGGTAAAACTCACCGGTTTAGATCCAGTGGAAACTTCGAAAAAAGCAACTTATTTCCAAGCCAAGCCTCCTTGATAGGTACCGCAAACTTGACATCTTCTGTGACCCTAACTTACCCATGTTGGTTCACAAAGTAGTCACTATCTCGTTATTATATAGTAATCTTGACAATAAAAGAGTCAATTAACTCGCAAGAATCACTTACACTATTAGTCAATATCTCAATAAAACTGTGTGAGGATGAAACGGAAAAGCAGATCGCCCCTAAGACGACCCACTGACCAGCGGAGTAATTGCGTACAGTGCGTGCCACGTAAGAAGAGACTTGACCCCGCCTCCCCCGCCTCTGTCCGCCGCCCCTATGACGTCCGGTCCCGTCCCGCACTCAGACCTCATACCGCTAAAGATACCTAAAATCGTGTTCTGCGCATGTCAGACCACGTGGTGTGTCAAGTCTCTTCTTACGTGGCACGCACTGTACTTAACACACTATCAGTAGCAATGGGTTTCATTTTGACAGTTCAACAACATTTGCGTTATTTACGTTGTTGAGCACACATTTTTCGAACTTATGAAGCAATGATTTAGCAATATCTTTCAAAATTATTCAGATTGAGATTGATAATGTGTTACGCAATTAGGGTGCAGATGCTCGACTCAACGTTAACACAATCATAGAAATTATTTTGTTAAGTTATATTATATTCCCAAATCTTATAGAAAAAGGAAAAAACATACAGAAAAGTAACAACACGAAGCAAAGCGACGACGCGAAGGCAGACGTGTTTGTTTGTGTTGTCACGTGGAGGTCACTTCGTCGTGTAATGTGTAATTTTGGTTATCCTGAGATTCTGCGTTTGTTTCTAAATGTTGCTAAAGAAGGTTACAAATTCCATATAAAAATAATTTGTTAGGAGTTTTACAGGACTGCCAATAGCAACCTTATGATGACGAGAATAAAAATTACTACGTTGATTTTTACTATGATTTTTACTTGTCAATGGCAGCGACCGAATAGCAACCTCACTGCAATGATTATAAAGACCACGGTGATTTTGACAGGGATGTAAAATCAAAGGTACAACATTTTACAGTTGACGGTTATTTTATAAATCTGTCAAAAGTCAAGACGACGACAGTTACATACCTATCGATCACGAAGAGAAGAAGAAGACATTTCCCCGATTTACCGTCTCTTTTCGCTTCACTCCGAAAGGAAGGCTAATTACAAAATCTTAATAATTCATCGTCATTTTCGCGTTTTGTTCTATTTACTTTATTGTTTTAAAATAAAAAGTTCACGGCGAAACACATACCTACAAAGTCCGGGTGAGTAAAGTTATTTTATAATGAGAACAAATAATCACGTCGTACAGAACAGGGATTCATTCTTCAGTATATTCGTATTATCAGTACTAAATTAATTAGTTACATAAATAACTTGGATGAGCATGCATTCGCGTAGGCATATATACGTTATAAATGATCAAATCCGTGGAATAAATAGGTACGAACGTCACACTAACACCCGTTTTCTTGAACGAAAATCGACATTAAAATTGGCTATTAAATTGTCAATTGCCGGTCAACATTTTGGTTGACTAATTTATCAACAGCCATGTCGTAGGCTTTCGCTCCAGAAAGCGGGCGTTAACATCGTATTGTTTGTAAAAAACGCAGTCTTAACCGTAACTTATTTTTGCAGAGCTAGATCAGCCCATTGCACCGAATGTCATTGAATCCTTACATACCTAATATTATAAAATTCTCTCTGCCTGAGGACACTTATACCTTCAAAACCACTTATTCAAAAATAATAATGCATAGCAGTATGGGTATAAATAATAGTTGTATAAAAACCAAAGACTTGCTATGAATCCTCACCTGTCACTGCGCATATCTGGGAGACTCCTGTTGATAGATATCTTGTCGCTAACGAAAATGTTGTATGAGTGTAGGGAGTACAGTTCCCGAGCTGTGATGAGCTCTCTTTGAGACAGCTGAACTGGACGGCCGCCCTCGCCAGCGCCTGCCACTGGCGCGTAGTTGTTACTGTGTATTACATCTGGAAATTAAGAAAAAAACTTAATAAGTAGGTACTTAAGTATTAGTGATACAAGAAATGTAATTTTTAGTATAAGTACATGCATACATAGATGAAAAAATCTGTTTAGTCATCTCATTAAAATTAACAAAATGAAATAACTGATAGACTACCATCCTTTTTGCCGTGGTGTCTACAGACAAAAAGGCGTAGTTTTGCTAGGAAAAAAAAAATGTTTTATTTTTTCAAACTCTAAACACATAGCAACCAATTTCTTTTCAAATAAACTAGTTACAGGCTCTTTCGAAATGACAACAGTTTGGTTTGTCAGAAAGATCAAGGCAGAAGCCCAATCCAAAGCATAGTAGGTACCTATGGAGAAGAACGGGCAAGAAAATAAGTTTCGTATTCAATCTGTTAGTTAAAAAACTTTATGAAGTAACTTTGTTTTGTTTTAATAAAGGAATATTGGAAAACATTCTTTATGTAAATTACTCAAAATACTTTGCTTATTATGTAACTAAAATCATCATTTAATCAAAAAAAAGGGAAATTAATCAATATTAGTAAGATTGCATAGCTTAGCAGATTAAAGAACAATTGCCATGACGATTGCCATGGCCGTAATTAAATTGTGAAAACGCTGTTGCTGGCAAATCCAAACAAGTGCAAATTAAATAAACATGGCCTAGGTTGTGTTTTATATTTTTTTCCTATGTCCAGAAATGTTAAACAATAAATAATTTCAGATGAAATGATTGTGAAAATTATGATGGAGTGACAAATTTGATAAGATCTCTATTTATTTTTTTCACAAACTATTTTCCCATTCTTGGGCAAATTACTCCCTCAAGTCTATCCTGTTTGCCTTTAAGAGTAGAGATAGACCAAGGAAACTGGATTGATAGAAAGGTAATACTGGAATACATGCCCAAAGAAATGATAAGCGAAAAAATAAGCATAAAAGAGTGATCACTAAACTATGATTGTTTTTTTTTTTGAAGTGAAAACTTCTTTAGCATCATTGTGATTTGAAAGTTTATGAAACGTAAAAGCGACAGTAAAAAGAGACATGTAAATTCATAAGATTTAACGTGGGAGAAAATGAGATAGGAAGCATTATACAGTGTTTTTGAAGGTTTCACTTCTATCACGTGTGAATTGCACACATGTTTAATAAGCTAAAAACAAATAGTGTATATTAAAGTAACAATCAAACTATTTCCTGTTAAATCAACAATGTGTGCAGAAAGATAGGTATCTCATAAATATTCAAGGTTTTATACTTTCATTGTGAATTAACAATATGTTAGTGTTTTAGCTGGTTTAGATGGTTATGAAGAGTTTGGAAGGGTTTCAATGAATTCCTATTTAAACAAGGGATAGCTGAAGATGATGAAAATTATATTTGTAGTGACTAGTGTAAGTCACACATGATGAGGACCTGAACTTTTCCAATTAGTTTGAAATTGGCTTAAGTATACATCAATATTTTGGATTGTAATAATAACTGTTTACCGTCTGACAGATTTCCACCATTTGTTCCACCAACATAATGTCCAACTATAACTCTCATTCCACTCTCATCCACATAAGAGTTTTTGTCAAAATTCAAACTGTAATACAATTACATAATATTAAAAAAACAATACATTATTCCTAGTAATATATAAGTCAATGCATTATTCTTAAAACTTTCCACACAATCAGTGAAGTAAATAAAATATTGTTTAAGTATTATTTCATAACATTCATCTACTCACCTACTATACCAAGGTTCTTTCTGTTTCCTCTTAACAGTATTGTATAGTTCTAAGCTAACATATAACAATCCATTCAATAAAAAAATCAATATTATAATAAGCGCAACAATTTTTTTCTTGCGCCCTCTGCACAATAACGACCAATAATCCTGAAAAATAAATAGTGTTTGTTTAAAACTTTTAGTTGTTAGCTCAAAGTTTTATGTAAGAGTCTAATTTAACAAAACTTTACTTGATTTTGTAATAATGGTAAATGATTAAAAGCTTACATTTTTAAGTAGCATTATTTTTCCAAATTTTTTATACTCTTGAATACGTTTTTTAATACATAAATACTAAATTACACAAAACACACACAACTTATTTGTACAGTACGATACAATTTTATTGGTACAGGTAGTTGATTGCTGTTCATATTGACAGTTGACAGCCTTACTGACTCTGCTGACATAACCATGACAGCGCGACATCGACAAATTTAATCGCTATTTTCCCGTTACAATACTGCGTTCGTTTGTTGCTTTTTTGTTTAAAAGGAGATAGTTTAGTGAAAACTTCTATAACCGCGTTGGGCATTTTTTGAGATGGGAAAAACCATTGAACTTGCGACACTGTTTCCATAACCTACAACGTGCGTGTTTTGTTCATAAGACGATTAAAAATATACACACGTAATTGTTCAAGTTTTCACTTCTGTCGGCACTCTTGGAGTACCACTTTTTTTTTTCGCCTAAAGTACTGGCTACTCTATCTTTCGACCATACCGCCTCGTCTTCTGTGTAAAGACAGGTTCTCATTTAGTTCCCAATTAAGCCCTGGCTGGAGGCCTTAATTTATTAAGGCATCCGCAGGCAAGCCCGGTTAAGCAGACGACAACCTTTTAGGTTGTCGTCTAGCTTAATCCAGTAAACTCTGCACAGCGGACGGCTATGTTTAGAAATAACACCTAACGTAATATACCTTATGTATTAAATTCAATGATTATAGATTTCTTTAAAATGTATAATACTGAGATGATTAGAAAACCAATCGTCTATGTTATGGGTTTGGTTTCCGCACTTAGTCCTTCAATGGACCATTATGGCGGTCGTAATCCATCATCTAAGGTAAATTCTACATAAACTGTAAAAATTACTGTGCCTTTACAGGCTTCACGTCAGATACTGGACCCTCAAATAAAACTGTTGTAAATTTACCACAATAGAGCAATATTTATTTATTAATTTTATGTAAGTATTTGGCAGTGCCAATTGTATAGATTACCTAATGTTACCGTTCAATAATTTCAGAGATCTGACCGATGACGGCGATGACACTACAAAGAGTAAAAATGGAAATTGACCGCTCTGAGTTTGAGAATAACCTAAATGAATGCCCTACAAAATTAAATATACAAATTGAACCTACTGAACTTTTTCAAATAAAGCAAGAACCTACCAACGACTTCATTCAGTTGGAACAAGAAAACAGCTATGACTCTGTTCTTCAAATAAAACAAGAATTTACTGATGACGTTGCTCAGGTCAATCAGGAACGTACTGATGATTTCGTTAAGATAAAACAAGAAATGTATGAGTCTACCCAGATAAAACAGGAAGATAATGATGTCTTTGATGGAGTAAAACAGGAACTTAAATATAATCCACTAAAAATCAAACGGGAGCCACACGAAGATATACCAAATCTCCTACTTCTGACTGAAAATCAATGTTTAAAATATAAACCTCTGTCCAAAGGTGTCACTGATGTAGATGGTCGTATTCATAAGTCGAAGTAAGGTTTTTTTATGTATAATTTAAATTGTCCTTAGTAAAGTTAATTGACTATGACTAACTATCATTCAACAGTAGAGACGAAAATTTACAGATTTTGCTCAGCTGTCCTATTTATGTACCTGTGGTCACAGCTTATCCGTGCGTATTTAGCATTTTAGCATGAAAAAGGAGAATGAGCGTTTTTGTATGTGCTCCGTGCCCAAGTCCTCTATCAAGTTGTAACATAATGTCATTTGATTCATGAAATCACCATTCTTTGGAGTTACGTGGTCTTAGAGAGTTGTGTTGATGACTTTAATGATTATAATTCTGTAAATACATATTTGTTACGGCCGCGAATCATATTTTGATCGACATACAACTTAATACTGACCAGCAAATTGCAAAAAACGTAAGAAAATTTTAATTTCGCGGGCTACCTTAGCGCTTCCCCCTTAAGGGACTTACAGGACCTAAACACAAAAAACGCAAGTTTTAGAAACAATAAAAGTTGATCAACTACAGTATACAAAATCGGATAAATATATGATATTCTTCAGGATATATGCTAGGTAAAAAGTGTATGGAAAACATAATACAACTAATTTGATACGATAGAAAAATCATGAAGATACCTCTAAAAACTTTCTTTTTAGAATAAAAACCATACTAATATCTGTGATTCTGTGCTAATATGCTGTATGCATATTAGTATGGTTTTTATTGTAAAAAGAAAGTTTCATCATGATTTTTTGTCAGATTATTCTACAAGCAAAATACTAAAGTTTATTTTTGATTTTTTAGTCCTAACAATAGATTTTTTGTAAATAGATAAGGCGAAAGCGCCAGGGTAGCCCGCGAAATTCAATTTTTTTTAAGTTTTTTGGAATTTGCTGGTCAGTATTAAGTTGTACGTTGATTAATATATGAATCGCGGCCGTAAGAAATATGTGTTTACAGAATTATAATCATTAAAGTCATCAACACAACTCTCTAAGACCACGTAAGTCCCAAGAATAACTGTTTCATGAAATCATCATTCTTTGGACTTACGTGGTCTTAGAGAGTTGTGTTGATGACTTTAATGATTATAATTCTGTAAACATATATTTCTTACGGCCGCGATTCATATATTAATCAACGTACAACTTAATGCTGACCAGCAAACTGCAATAAACGTAAGAAAATTTGAATTTCGCGGGCTACCTTAGCGCTTCCCCCCATATTTTGCAACCAGCGTTGTGTCAACGCGCTTCTCTTTCTTTTCTATGCAGTCCGACAAAGACCGCGCTTTAATAATTCCAAGGTGCATAGCGTGCATACCACAGAACACATACTGCTAGCGGAGGTGCTTGTATGTACCAAGGAAGTTATATACAAGTATATAAGTTCCTTGGTATGTACAGACTACACTCGATCCCATCACTATTTTTATACGTCACTGTTAAAAATGTCAAGTGAAATGTCATTGTCATTATCGATTTGAAATCAAATTGAATGAAATCCTCTAAACTTTTATTTTTGCGAAAACAGAAAAGTTACAAATACAAATCAAGGCACCAGTCTTTAAATTGTCTTAATTAGTATATTTTAATACTAAGCTACTGTTAAACAATAAAAGTTTTGAAAGTCTGTTTTATTAATTAACAGCAACATAAAAACTCGTGTTTATTTCGTGTTTTTTTGCGAAAATTATATAATTTTGACAGAAAATCAATATTTCGACCAAGCAGGATGTCTCGACGTGGAAATTGGAATAGAGCGCCTTATAAAAATAGGCCTCAGGGTTTGCGCGGTAAAGATATTGGCTATTATTACAGAGCAAAGCAGATCAGTAAAAACTGTAATAAGGAACATGATTTCATGGTAAGAATGTTTTCTATGCGAAATTTTTGACTAGTTTGTTGAAAAAAATACACAATAATTTTCTATTCGCCCCTAAGACGACCCACTGACCAAAAGCTTTGTGTTATTTACCTAGATAAAGTTATGAACCTGCAGTCTTTAAAAAAAACTAATGTAATAAATTATATTGTCGTAAGAAAGTATGCATTAATAAAATGTTAAACCAACTTTCAAATATCTGGCTTATAGCATGATCATATGTTGTTTATTGATGTGGATTCAGGCATTCCTGAGCGCATGCAAATGACATGTTGATTGAATAATTCTCTATAGCTTTCGAATTGTCATAATTTTCACTTGTTATTTAATCAATTTTGATCTTATAATGATTTGTTTGCAAATCAAAACATTTAAACATGCTTGCCTTAAAGCTGCCATTTTGCAAGTACTGCATTTTAGTGTTACAATGGCAGAATAATGCAAATAGTCATTTTGAAAATGTAATTAGTTAGATATTTGCATACCTGTTTAGATAGGATAATAATAAGGTTTAAAGAACTTCAAAACGATTGTGGTGGCATGCTCAAGTATTACCCATAATCAAGCAAATAAAAGATTTTATTTGATTAAATGAGTGACACGTTTCAATAATAAGAAGTGTTTTTTTTTAGATAAATCTAACAATTCCACCAGCAGTATTGTCAAGCTTACAGAAAAATATAGAATCTATTAAAAAGATAGCTAAAGACTGTCATATAAAAATACAACCACCTAAAAGCATGAATTTGGTTAAATTGAAACATGAAAAATCTGACTACAACTTTGTAAAGTTGGAGAGAGAATCAAGTTCGTCAGAAGGGCCAAGCACTTCTTCTAACTATAAGCAAGCTGATGAGACTATGGAAGCAACAGAGGAATCTAAAGTGCAAACTGAACAAGTTAAAGAAAATATTAAAGCTGAACTAACTATTGTTGATGTAGAAATGGAACAATCTAGTCATAAATCTGGTGAAAGACAGCTAGATTCTCTCAGAGGAGCTGGAGATTACAAGTATGGATATGAAGACATCATCACAGAAACTTTTGAAGAAAAACTGGATAAATGTCTCTCCAAGGGGATTATTATATCTATGGAGAGTCGTTCACATGATACATTAAATAGTACTTTTTATGAAAACTATAAAACTATGATACAGTCAAATACATACAAAAAAATGAAATCATTTCGTGAAATCTTACCAACATATAAGAAGTCAAAAGAATTATTAGAAGTAATAAACAAAAACCAAGTGATTGTAATTAGTGGTGAGACTGGATGTGGAAAGTCTACACAGGTAACTTAATATTCAATTTATGGATGCTAGATAGATTTATTAAAATACTAGAACAATAATCATAGCCACAAATCTTATCTTAAAAATCTAAAATAATACTCCATCATAGAACTAACAACTTCACTTACTTGGTTTTTAAACCTTGTTGTAAAGAATAGCATATAACTTTTGACGTGTCTTCATGAAATTGATATTGAGAGCTAACATAATAATATAATAAAATAAGTCATAGATCTACAAGGTAATAAAATACAGTTAAATTTTACTATTTTCAGATTCCACAAATAATTTTAGATGATGCAATTGTCAATAAAAGAGGTGCTAATATACATATTCTAGTCACACAGCCGCGACGTATCGCAGCTTCTTCGTTGGCTATGAGAGTTGCGGAAGAAAGATCTGAACCACTTGGCGTTTCCGTAGGATATGCTGTTAGATTGGAAAGGTAAGTGTTAAGTTTCATACATACAAACCGTGCCTCGAAAAGCTCGTTAAGTTGTTGGTCCCGGCTGTCATTCGTGGATCTTTGACAGTTGTTAAGGGTCGTCAGAAGCCCGAAAGTGACAACCAGTCTTACCAAAGGGGTGGTCATATTACGGGTATATTGGGTGTGAGAGGTCAGATAGGCACACGCTCCATGTAAAATATTGGTTTTTAGCTGCATCCGGTTGACTAGAAGCCGACCTCAACATAGTTGGAAAAAGGCTAGGCAGATGATGAAATACAATTTTTTTTCCTATGGTCTGGATCCTTACCCCCTTTACCCCTTTTCTTTTATATGATTTTATGTAAACAGATTTCAATTACTGTTTAAACATAATATGAAAATAACTACTGCATGTATCCTTAGACTTTTGACACTGATGACAGCAAGCTTATCCGTAAACTACTACATAGATACTGAATTTGTGAACATGATAAGGATCTTTCTTTTTGCTATTAACTTCAAAGGCGACAAATTGTGTGTAACAGTTTGAAAAATAGGTGTGCACCAAGGCTCGATTCTTAGCCCTTTCTTGTATGAGTTTATAAATGATCTTTTTTAAATTAACTCCGATTTTTAACATACTCATTTATTGTTAACTATAAACACGCCTGTGCTTGGCAAGAATGCAATGTTAGGCCCTAGTCCATGGCCATGGTACGGAGCGAGAGTGCATGGGAGGCCGTCGCCTCCTTCTGCGAAACAGTAATGCTCGAAAAGGAGGACGCGGAGCGCGTGAGGGAGAGGCAATCTTTGCGCCCTCACGCCCCTAGTCGCCGCAGGAGACACCCATGGCGTCGGGAGTCGATAGCCGATTCCCGGCCACCGTAGGCGCGGGCTTGCAGACGGCAGCTCGCCGTCCGGTAAGGACCAGGCCCGGGTCGACGGCGCGTTGTGTTCCACGCACGCCTCAAAGTGATGTCAGCACTAACTGACGGAGTCTCTAGGGCCGATGCCTGCCAGGGTCGCGGGTTGTTCGAAAGAGATACCATGACCCCTGGCACAGACAACTGAAGGAACACGGTTGGGTTTTATTCAGTAAAAGTCTGATACGCCCTCCTGCTCCGCTCAGAGCGGGAGAAGTTATTTGATAATTTCCCACTCAAAAAAAAAGGTGCAATCCAATGAAGATTTGTGTGCTATATCTAAGTTCAATAATAATGTATTGTACATATAATACATTGTGTATAATAAATTAATTTGAAAAAATGTTCTAAATGACACGAAAAGTGACTTTATTTTATACTATGTATAGATAATCTCCCCCACTCACATACCTTACTATACTTACCACCATATACCATACTTTGCAGTGTGGAGCCAAGGCAACATGGTAGCATTAAGTTTTGTACGACGGGTATTTTACTATCTGAAATGGAAACTAATCAGGGTTTGACTAACTACAGTCACGTGATACTTGACGAGGTGCATGAAAGAGACTGCCATATTGACATATCTATGTTGATGTTGAAACAGGTAAAAAAAAAAACAAAAGAAAGTAGTATAATTATGTTGAATTTTATTGAACTGATCCACAATGACATGAAATTATTATAGGTAGTTAAACAGCGCAAAGACCTCAAACTAATTCTAATGAGCGCTACAATAGATGCAGAGAAACTAACGTCTTATTTCAATGACTGTCCAATGATGCACATTGAAGGTCTGGCTTACCCTGTGAAGGATGTTTACTTAGAAGAAATCTTGCACATGACTCGGTATATTCCATCCTTTGATCGTGATATGCCAAAGGTTAAGAAATGGCAAACCCACAAAAAACAAAAAAAAGAAACTGAAATGCAGAAGGATATACAATATAAAGCCGAAATTGGTAAGAGTAACAAAAAGTTTGCTTTTTGAATTTAATTTTCTGCAGATTTTCGTGTACAAATACAATACTATTGTTATTGCTTCAGCTCCATGGCTTGAATCTATAAAGAAAGAATTAAGCCGAGATGTCTACA
This sequence comes from Luperina testacea, assembly GCA_927399505.1. NCBI lineage: Eukaryota > Metazoa > Arthropoda > Insecta > Lepidoptera > Noctuidae > Luperina > Luperina testacea. Next base: position 8,137,262 of record OV656774.1, read on the forward strand.
CAGCACTCAAAGACGCCAGAATTGAAGATTTGAATGTCGAACTAATTTACGAACTCTTGGTGTATATTTCTAAAGGGGACCCCGGCGCCATTCTCGTATTTTTACCAGGCATCGGCGAGATAACTAAGTTATCAAAAAAAATCACTGAAAGTAGTTTCTTCCCAAAATCCCACTATGACATCTATCCTCTACATTCAAAATTGCCGTCTTTGGAGCAGCACAAAATATTTCAGCGGCCTCCAGAACATGTAAGGAAGATAATACTGGCTACAAATATTGCAGAAACATCTATAACAATAGATGATATTGTATACGTCATTGACTCTGGTAAAATAAAATACAGTGGACTTAATATAGAAGATAATGTACCCACTTTGCAAACTGAATGGGTTTCTCAGGCAAACTTGCGACAACGGTAAGCATATGACTACTATGTACACTCTTTTGGATGAGAGCATACCATGTTTCTTAAATTATTAGCATAGGAGAAAAAACTTTATGATAAAGCTCTTTTTTATTTGCAGACGAGGCCGTGCTGGTCGCTGCCAGCCAGGTATTTGTTATCATCTAGTGACGTCATACCGAGCCAGTAAGCTCGAGGAGCGCCTGATGCCAGAGATACAAAGAAACTCTCTATTGGAGCCTGTGCTGACTATAAAGAGACTGCGATTAGGAAAAGCCGGTGAAGCTATGAGCAAGATGCCGTCACCACCCGCTGAAACTACTGTGAACCGGGCTGTTAAACATTTGTCTCAGTAAGTATGGCCTCCTGTTCGACTTATAATGTATCTGTCAGTAGATTTTGTAGGAATTTACTTTGAATAATGTGAATGCTTTAGGTACCAATTAGGCCAATGAGGGTTTTCGTGAAAATTTACGACACCAGTTGGCACCACTGTGACAAGAGGTCTCCCAATACAAAATATATGATGACGTTCATCATTCGATTCATTCATTCGTTCAGCATTCCGTCATGACTAAAGAAAATATAGGCTCTTTGACAGATGCCTGGACCTGACGTGCCAGTGCTGCCACCTAGCGAACGTCATTTCAGAAAACCCTCATTTGGATGAATGACTTTGCTGAATTTAGTAGTATCGTGCTCTCGGTTTTTGATGTGAAACATCTATAGCCGCACGTAAAACAAATTTCTGGCGTGGCGACGCATGCCGTGGCGACGCGTCGCCACGCTATATGATGGTGTATATATACAGTCACAGTCTTGTGTACTGTGTGGCGACGCGTCGCCATGCGCAATCGACTGCGATTCTCTTCCCACTCGATCCGGCGTTAAGCTATCTCTCTCTCTCTCATATTTAGTTTATATCGCAATCTGTTCTTTTCAATCATATTACTTTTACAAAATAATGTCGATGTTTCACATCTGCCAGGCGTCCCGTGACGGCTCACTTTTTTTTTTAGATTGTATTTTAATCAGCAAAAAAACACCCCATATATTGGTGCAAACTTGAGCATTTTTTTTTGATTATCGCGTTACTTATACCTTTTTTATAAAAACAAAAAAATACTTTTTTCTTAATAGAGTGGGTGCGCTGGACAGCGATGAGAAGCTGACCCCGCTTGGCTGGCACTTGGCACGGCTGCCGGTCCACCCGGCGGCGGGCAAATTGTTACTGCTGGGAACTATGTTCGGCTGCCTCAACCGCGCCGCCAGTGTCGCTGCCGTTTGGGGCTTTAAAGACCCCTTCCAGCTTGTTATTGGTAAGGTCCTACTTGGCGCCTGAATGACATTGACAGGGAGGCGTTATTGGTATTGGTATTTGCACGAAATGTCACTTGAAATGTATTCAAAAAACAAGATGGCGGGAGTTGGTTCCGATTTTGACCCCGCGCTTCAAAAACCTTGTAGCGCTTTAGAATACACTCGAAAATGCGACTTGCAAAAGGACTTTTGCTTGTAAGAGATGGTTCTGAATTTCTGATATAAAAACTTCTTGGATCCAGAATCATATGTCTGAAACTTGCAAAAACCTCTATCCTATTATCTTGTTAGTTTGCCTAGCATAGTATAAATATTGTATGTAGTCAGTCACTGGCCACTGTACTGAGACCTCATGTCATGACGATATATCGCTTTAATAAATTCATTTATTTTATTTCAGGCAAAGAAAAAGAAATAGACGAAGTGAAACGCACGCTAGCACTAGGAGAACCGAGTGATCACGTTGCCATATCGGAAGCCATCATACAATTTGAGAACTGCCGTTCATACCACCAAAAACGCAATTTCGCCTTCGATAACTTCCTAGCGTTCAACACTTTGCAACTCCTGTCAGATATGAAGAAACAGTTCGGTGATAATCTGAAGCAGATGGGATTCTTGCAAAGTGGTGAAGTTACGTCTGCTTGGGAGAATCGGAACGAAGATAATATGAGCCTCTTTAAAGCCATCATAGCGGCATCATTGTATCCTAATATTGCTACTGTCAAGTAAGTTTTCTTTCTTTATGCCTACTTACAAATATTGGCAATCCTTTTATTTTGGGTTAATTCTCGTGAATGCTCTCGACAATTTTATTAATGGCAATAAGCTCGCCGCCTATAGAAAGAGGCTTATACCGTAACTGACAAAATTTGGGTGTGCTTATAGCTCTTCCAACCTATGGTTTGTTTCAAAAGTATTGAGCAAATATATCATGTTTAGGCAAAATTCTTACGCAATCAGTCCCTAAAGAGATTACAAAAAAAACATTCACCTATATTTAGAGGTTTCAACGTTATATCTCAGCACTTTTTCTAAAAAATATTGTTTGAATAATATTATTAACCGGTAAGGCTCCGCGCGTGACCACGAAACAATAGAAAATCAATTGTGTCTCATTAGCGGAGCTTATGGGGTTAAATTGTAATTAAACAATCATACACAATTTAGTTTATAAATTTCAATTCAAAGCACTCAATTTTGTAAATGGCACTACAAATTGGCATCCACAGGTACGATTTTTCATCCATTTGTCCTAATAACAAACCCTTTTCAGATGGAAACAAATGAACCGTCGCAGTGCATTCTCACAACCGAAGCTCAAAGCGAGAACACCAGAAGATGGCCCAATAACTTTACACCCTAGCAGTGTAATGGCTTTCAAAATGCACCCGGGACGAAAGTACCCATTAGTACCCAGTGTACCCACGTGTGCGATGCCAGGGGCCAACTGGTTGGTGTACTGGCTGAAACAACGGTCTTCAGACCTCTTCCTGATTGATGTCACCCTGGTATACACGCTGCCGTTCCTGTTTTTCGGGGAATTAGTGGTATCTGAATGTAAGTGTTATTTGCTATTAACGGCTTAACTATCTATGCCATCTATAGATTCAATATTGTGACGTGAGATGGGATGGACATGAAGATTGAAACTAGTCCTTTAAGACAAACATTTCAGAAAGCAATAATATGTAAGCTACTGAAGGTCGAGTCGGCAATGACTAAGAAGACTGGGCAAGTGCGATCATGTCTACCTAGGGCAAATCCTCCAGCTCGGTAAAGACAACTTTGAAAAAGAAGCCGACAGAAAGATCTAGTAGGGTTGGACAGCGTTTGGAAAACTTCGTCAAGTCTTCTCGACGCCTATCCCGCAATATTTGAAGAGGTTTTCAACCAGTGCGTCCTGCCCGTTATAACATACGGTTCTGAAATATGGACAATGACAGTCAGGCTGGTCCACAACTTCAAGGTCGCTCAGCGCGCTATGGAGCTGGCTATGCTCGGAGTTTCTTTGAAGGATAAAATCAGAAATGAAATTATTCGAAAAAGAACCGGAGTTACCGACTGTCTCCAGAGTAAGCAAATTGAAGTGGCAGTGGGCTGGCCATGTTTGTCGAAGGACCTGTTTGTGGAGTAGATGAGTCCATGAGTGGAGACCGCGTTTCGGCAAGCTTAGCGTAGGACGAACCCAGCTAAATGGACCGACGAACTTAAGAAGGTGGCTAACTATGACCACAGTCGGGGGTTGCGGAAGGATCGTACGTTCCCGCGATCCCGGCGGCGGCGTAGGTGTGAGATAGAACACCGGGGTGGTTTTAGTTAGTAAGAGTCTGACAGACCCCTTCGCCCCCCAGGGCGGAGGATATCCATGTGGATTTTCCACACAGGAACAAAAAAAAAGGACCTATGTCCAGCAGTGGCTGAGTTGATTGAAGAGCGATCGATGTGTTATGGTCACATAATAACACCGATTTTAATCGATTATTTTAGACAAGCCTATACATTTACACAAGAATAAGTTACAATCGTTTTACTGTGTGATATACATAATTATATGACTGAGTAGACTGACAATAACTAACAACAAAGAAATTGTTTTTTTTACAGCGGAAGATACTTCAAACTACTGCATCCTAATATCGAGCGTCAAAGTAAGCTGCGACAAGGCGACTATGGATCTACTGTGGCAGATGCGATCTCTATTAGACCAAGTGTTAGCATCGAAGATCGGTGAAAAAAACAAACATGAAACTCATCTCTCTCCCTTTGAAAATGAAGTTTTGGAGTAAGTATCAATTTAATTACTGTACGCACAATACATGCATGAAATCTGCGAATATTTATATCAAGAATGTCAATGATGACATAGGCAACCTTGGCAGTTGTAGGCCGTGGCCTTAGTTGCGAGGCCGGCCGTGTGCGAGGTCGTGATCAAGGTTATAAGAAGGCTAACACTGGCACAGTGTCCCATTTAATTACTAATTTTATTAAAATAAAAAAATGCTGATTTCGATGTGACGACACTAACGCACAAAATTCGCAACATTACTGACAGGAATTCCTTGTAATTTAAATTTATTCGGCCTAGCAACTCTTAAAACAATAATTACTTTGAAATCAACTCGATCTTCTCAAAGCATTAAGAACGTTTTTTTAATTAGCACAATATTTTAAAACTATTACACGATAGGTGCTGTCGTTAATTATCCTGAAAGAAACTGGTTAATTACTGTACAATAATTACATTTCAGTGCTGTCAAGGAGTTGATAACTGCAGAAGATGAGCGCGCTGAATTCATCGGCGACGATGGTTCCGAATCAGATAACTCCGAATTTGAATCACGTAGATCTTGGAGACGCTAAATAAATATTTTATTGACGTTTTTTTTCATTTTGATTTTTTTACCTTGCTTAACTGTTTTGGTCAGTTAACCCTATATTGACAGCTCATTATGTCAAATTGATAGCACTTTGTTTTGTAATTATCATTTTATTTGGGAACCTAATTATTTAGAAGTTTATTCGATATCGGATTTTATTTTACCTTGCTTCTTTTAGATTTTTTTTCTCTGTTAACCCTATGATGACAGCTCACCTCAGCATGATAACAATTTGTTTTGATAAAAAGTTTAATATTTTATTTGGTTATAAACATAATTGTTTGGTAGTTTATTACTAGATTGTACTAAAAATCTGATATTTAATCTTGTATTTAATAAAAACAATCTAGTAAAGAAAAATGTTAGTTCCCCTTCAGGTGGGTTGAAATTGAGACTAAAAGTTTACACTTATATTTATATTGAGTAGGTACACTGATATTTTGGACTGATTATACCTAAAATCATCCGACTATTTTACTTACTTGTGTGTCTATTTAATGGATAAGCGTTTAGAACACTAGACTGTGTTCAGATAATGTTAAAAGTAAGATTGTTTGAAACGTGAACAGGGTTTAAACTTTGAATTACTCTGATAATAGTCCTACTAAATAAGATATTATTTATGCCACTTGGCCCTTAAAAGGTATAAGAATTACTTAGGTTATAAGACAGGTAAAATTTAGGATCCGATTCCCGAGACATGATTTCAAAAGCTTTGGCTTGCTTTAGTCGGCTAGTCGAAGTGAGGCTGTAAAAGTTGCCCGTATGATTTTTTAAATAGATAGGTAGGTATATAAGCTTAGCGATATACGCTAGTCCATATAGTAATATGGACTTTTATTTCACTTTTTTCCGTAGTTATGAAAGTTAATATCGGTAGAAGTGACGTAAGTACGGGCCGTGGCAACTGCCATCTTTTTACATTTTTGTCTCGGTTTTTGGGCGTAACTGAATGTCTTGTATTTTTCAGAATAAGTTTTTAAGACCTTTGTCTGTGTATTGCCGCGCTTTACATAGCCATTATCTAACCATAAATGAAAGTAATGGAACACGTGAAATTACTCTCAACCATGGGAAAACAAAGTTTGTATTCATGATAAAAAATTAAATTGTTAGTTTAATAAGATTATTACTTAAGTATTGTTATGATTTGTGCCATTTTTGTGCAGAAACTCACTGTCATTGGAAATGATGAAATACATTATAGAAGCGATAACTTCGAACAAAGATGACAAATCTTTGAGGGCTATAGTTTTGAGTGCCAAAGGAAATGTATTTTCAGCCGGTCATAATTTGAAAGAATTGGTAAGTTCATAAAGGAACTCTCCACAGTCTCCCCATTTCTGGAAGGCTAATCTAATCAAGTCTCAACTCGATAAAGCTGCCAAATTAAATATACCATGTCATGTGATTCATTGACCATAATTTTACGTCTTGAATAAATACTTGAAAATAAAAAAACAACAATATTATGTTGACTGAATAGTAAATAGGCTCGCCCCTAAATGAGCCCCCTGAAACATAACTGAAGAAATGTACCTAAATGTGGGCATTAAACATACACCTCTGTAAGTATACTTACCCATTTACGGAATACAGGCGTGATGTTATGGTTGAATAGTCTTTCTGGAAATGGGGGCTACTGTAAGTTCATTAGATGTGCAAATAACTGCAAAACTAACGGATGTATCAAATTTATAGCAGTCGAATACTGGCGTAGATCAGCACAAACTGATATTTAGTAAAGCAAGCGAATTAATGAAGTCCATAATTCAATGTCCCGTGCCCGTTATCGCTAAGGTAGGTAGACCCTATGTTTGTAGAATTAATTACTTATATCAATACTAATAAATTTACTGTTACGGTAACCCGCATTCATCCATACTAACAGCTCGATGTTTTGGCTAAAATTTGAGGGCTGGCGCAGATTTGGCGAAGCACGATTTACACTGCCAAACAAATATCGACCTTGCACTGTTGAAATTACATTGTTTTAGTCCGAGAGCGGACTGATGAGCACGTTTGAAGTTTATTTTCGACTTTATAAGATCTCAACTGTCACGTTTCTATTGTTACCGAATTTAATAAGCTTGCCCATTAATTTCTAGTCATCTTAACTTGCTAGTTTCACAAATAAACAGCCAAAAACACAACAGTACACAGTGTACACACGCCAGGGTCCACTAATTACTGATGCAGCTATTGAAGACATGAGCCCTTCGCGTCGCCCGAGTCCACTTGCCGAAGATCGTGACTGCGGCGAACAAGGACCATCATCTGGACAATGTGGCTGAGGACAGCCACACGTCAGGAGAGGCCGTATTAGCGTGAAAACGTTATTTTTCAAACTACCGTGCGGCGCTGCGCATAAAAGGGGGTGCGGCCAGTACTCGCCCCTCACTCCGTCTCAAGCAGCCGTCGGGATAACATCTCTCTGTAATAATGTTTAAAGTCGTTTTTAAAGCAGGAAGTATATTTTTTTAAACGGTTTTATTTAGCTCACCCCGTTTGTTAAGTTTAAAATTGTATTTGCTTAAATTTGATTAAAGTTTAGTGACACAACACAGAGAGAGAGAGCAGAGCAGAGGCAGAGTAGGCAGAGTTACACTAACTCAATGCCCTTACAAATAAACTGAGACGGAGGCACCCAGTTAGCACGTCTCTTTCGGCAGAGTTACACTAACTCAATGCCCTTACAAATAAACTGAGACGGAGGCACCCAGTTAGAGCACGTCTCTTTCGGCAGAGTTACACTAACTCAATGCCCTTACCGGCAGAGTTACACTAACTCAATGCCCTTACAACCTTGTACGCACCATCTTGTACGGACCACGCATCCGGAGTCCACTCACCACGCTACTGAACCATAGGTTCTGCGGCGGCCCGGGCTTTCCCGTTGCATGAGCCAGCAGGCAGCTCGAACTCGTACCGGTGATGTGGTAGCGCTCGTACCACCTTGCACGGATCACGCATCCCCGAGTCCAGCCTCCATGCGCTCTGCGAGCCCCCGCTGACGAACACGAAACCGCCGACGACAAATGCACGCCTGACGGCGACGTCTCGCACAAGAGACCTCAGCACTGGAGTAGTCTCTTCAACGCCAGTCAACAGCACTGTAGGTGCGGGTTGTGGCTTTCCTCGTTATGTTGTTGTGTTGTTATGTGTGTCAGTTACAGTGTGTAAATTAACAGTCTGTCTGCCCTTTTAAACGGTATCTTTTAGTGACCATCTTCCATTATCTCAAGTCTAACTACGACTGGATGTACCTATTTACAATTATAAGTAAAGAGAGTTAGTTTAAAGTAAATAATAGTAGAGTAGTATTTTAGCATTTTATCTACATATATATTAGACATCAGCATTGTTACCTAATTAATTGGTTCATTTTCCTCAAATGGCCAGTTAGCTTGTCTAATTAGTTTAGTCTTATATTATGTGCTGTATTATTTTGCAGGTAAACGGCTTCGCAATGGCAGCAGGGTGCCAGTTGGTCGCTACCTGCGATATGATAGTATGTTCAGACACCAGTAAATTTTCAACACCTGGGTAAATAACGTTATGAAGACTTTTACGACGATGATAACCTTTATGTAATAAAAAATAATGGCATTTTTATTTTTAAAATAACCGAACTGTTTCAGAGCTAACTTTGGCATATTTTGTTCAACTCCTGGAATAGCTGTTGGAAGATGTGTTCCGAAATCCAGAGCTATGTATATGCTGCTTACAGGTTTGTTATTGGCATATTTACTACAATAGTGATTGACGTGGCGAGTCGTTATCGGTTTCATTTCACGTCATTATTGACAAACGCGTGCATAATAGGTAACAACGACCTATACTTAAAGCCGCCACGTCATAGCTATCTATATGAAAATAAATATTCTGTAGTCATATTTATGATTCACAATCACTACTATTTTAATCAAGGACAGTCGTGAAACTTGTTGCGCCGACCCCAAAATAAATTGGAGGAAGAGACACAGAGAATGTTGAGTAGTAATCATCTCATCAGCGCTATCTGACGGTCGAGCTGACTTAGCGCTACTGGGGCGATGATGTGGAAAATATGCTGATTATGCTGTGCTATGGCTAAATCAATCACCCAGTAGTGGCAGGAAAGCATAGTTGCGGTGACAGAAGTTGGGTTTGAATACGAGATATCGAAAGGCAATTGATATTCCCTCTACATCGTTTAGTTTATACATGGCAATCATTGTTTCAGGTGAACCTATAACTGCTCAAGAGGCCTACGAAAGTGGGCTCGTGACGAAAGTAGTCCCAGCGAGCGAACTAGACAATGAAGTTAATAAAATCTTAGAGAAAATCAAACATAAGAGCCGAAGCGTTATCGCGCTAGGTAAAGAATTCTACTACAAACAAATTGATCTAAGCCTGATAGAAGCTTACAAGTTAGGAGAAGATGTCATGGTCAAGAACAGCAACTCAAATGATGGACAAGAAGGAATCAAGAGTTTTGTTGAAAAACGAAAAGCAGTTTGGAATCATGAGTAGCTGTTATCACAATTGTTCGAGAACAACATTCATTACTTACACATAATGTGTATTTTTATCTATAATGTTACCTACTGATAAAGACTAAGTTTCATACGAAATTAAATACTTTCAAAGTCATTTACAAATTTCTGGCAAGGTTAATGTATAAGTACTGCACTCATGAAAATTACTAGGTGTGGTCAATTTTTATATAAAAATAAAAACAATTTTTATTTACACCTAATCTTTATTTGCCACTATCATAATATACTTTAACAAAACCGCGAAGCATAAATTATAATGTTAAAGCATACAACGTGACATGACACAGGACATTAAAATATTTTTGGCCGATTCATCTTATATTATTTACATATTGTAATATTTTACCTTTATAAATCAAGATGGATCACAAAAAAATGTTGTTAATTGTTATTATTCAGTGCACACATATTTCACAAATACAAAACTTGTAAATAATAAACTTATTCACTAAATGAAATTTTAAAAGTTAATGATAAATACATCTAAAGTTAATATAAAGCATAATAATTTACGTTATATGCTCTGCTGGATCCTCCAAAGTAAAATGTTCTATTATTGTCAGCAACACTGCATAGTTGTTGTGCAAGTTATATTAATACTTTTTATGGAAATTAGTGATTTCAGATATCTATTTTAACAGAACAAAACAGTTTTTAAAGATAACTCTTTTAAATTTAAGATAAGACACAAGGAAGCAGGATTATTTCCAACATTACAAGTACTACAATTATTATTGCATCACACATTTACAATCCGAAATTATGAGAATATGATCAACATGTTCTCACTAATACTCTCATATTACCAAACAAAAGAATGATGTGAAAATCTGATCTATAGACAATAATTATAGGAAACTGATCAAACTATCTTTGCATGATTATATAGACCATTATATTATATAACTATATGGGGCCAATTTCACAATATCATAAATGGCTAGCTAAATTATAAATAACTGCTTCGGCAAAACATTGTGAAAAGAGCCTTCAGCCTATTAGTATTAAAAAGACATTACTTGTATAATTACATAGAAATTTTCATAGTCTTTTAGGTTTTTGTAGATTGAACAACAATCACAAGCTGAAAGTTGTCAGTCATTATGGGAATGTTTGTAGTCTGTTCCCAGTGACCGTAAGCCAAATTGATCCTCACTTCTTTGCTAGTTCGTTGGAGAGCCAGTCTAGACCCTCGTACAGTCCCTGGCCTTGCGTTGCACATGTTGCCTGGATGTACCACTGCCAAGAAACATTGTTAATTTAGAACAGGGTTGTTCAGCATCAGTTAACCAAATACCACTAATGATGAGCTGCAGTAAAAATTTGGTCTGGTTTGGTTTTGGATATTGTAAAGTTGAGAATTCAACATTCTTTTGTAGATAAGACACCCCCAGCTAGATGGACTGACTACTTCAGGACTGATGGAGAGCAACACTACAGTGTTTTGACTTTAGAACTACTGCTGATAGATAAATACAGAACAACTTTATAAATTTAACATGTTCACTGCCACCATAATTTTATTGAAGTTCATAGCGATGCCGCCCTATAAAGCCACGCACTATCACTGAAACATTTAGGACACGCCTGGCGTGTTCAAGGCGTAGTTATATAAATTCGCAAGAACACGCTAGGCGTGTCGGCAGCATTGAACGAGTTAAATAGACAAGTCTACTTACACGGCGATTCCTCAAGTTATTTAGGTTGAGGGCATTTGTAAGTTCAGCTGCAGTCATAGCATTGGGCATATCTTGTTTGTTGGCAAACACAAGGATCACAGCATCCCTCAATTCATCTTCTTTTAGCTGAAATCAATAGGTAAGTAGTATTACAAGAAATAATAGCAATCACAAGAAAAATATCAAGCCTATTAGTATAATTTAATATTAAAGGTAAATGCTCTGCTAATTAAACTAAAAATCCAGCCAAAAATATGTTAAACTAGGGTGTAAACTGTAAAGGAATAATACAAAAGAATAAACTGCCAATTTGACGGATATAAAACCTGAAACGGTAAACTTGAACAGCTAAGGAACGATAAAAATAAAAACAATGGCCTCTGCTTACCATATTAGCTAGCTCATTTTCGGCTTCTGCTATTCTCTTTGTGTCGCTCGAGTCCACGACGAAGATCAACCCCTGCGTGTTCTGGTAGTAGTGGCGCCACAGCGGTCTAATCTTATCCTGGCCACCGACGTCCCATACAGTAAAACTGATGTTTTTGTACTCTACGGTTTCTACATTAAAACCGATCGTCGGTATTGTGGTCACGATCTCGCCCAACTTAAGCTTATAAAGTATAGTAGTTTTTCCAGCGGCGTCCAGCCCAACTGCAACAATGAGGTATATATTAGAGCATCAATAAACCTTCATCACGCGAAAACAATGACGATGGCGTAAATATGTAGAAATTCTACGCAATCTTCGACCGATGAGCTGTCATGTCACTTACCCATAAGGATACGCATTTGTTTTTTGCCGAAAAGCTTGGTAAAAACACTTGAGATTGTTAAACCCATTTTGGATTTTGTTGTAAGATAACAATATCAATTGAATATTAAACTAAATTCCTAAACTTGAAATGAAAAACACAAATTCTAGGGAACTAAAAACTGATGACCATACGCACGTCAACGTTTCCAATTTTTTTTTCTTCCAAATAGTGACGTTACCGACTTACCGTTCTTATTTTTTGCGTTTAGTGTCACCTACAATGCTGCCGATATTGGAAATCAACTTCAAGTAAATATTTAATATAAAAAATAGAGGCTAAATAGATTGTGTTAATTCGAAACGGTACGTAACTAATGTGTTTGTATCTTTATCTAATGTAATTGGCCTTTACCGGTGTGGCCACCTTTCTGCAGAGACGTCTCACCCCGGTGTCTTTCCGAGCATGCGCTCTGAATGTCAGACACTCTTATATTAGTCCAGTCCAAGCAGCATAGCATGTTCCCCCCACCAACCATGCTCGATGTAGTGCCAGCCCGCGCCGCAGCTGAGCCTGTAGATTTAAATCCCCGACTCTGACCTCTGAGTTTGTTTCGGCATTTCTTCTCAGAGCAGTCATTTAGGAAATGCCGACCCCATCGTTGTTTAAATAATCAAAGTTCGATCCAGCCTGTCCCAACTTGCTGCCCTCTCCCCAGCGACGCCCTAAGCCGAGGCTCGTACCCCACAGGGGGTTCCCTTAGCGTGTAGTCGCATAGTTTACTTAGTTAGTTTTAAGCCCCTGGCTGGAGGCTTTGAGACTTGAGTTCTCTCAAGGCAGCCGCAGGATAGTCCGGTTAAGTAGTCACGACCTCTCAAGGTCAACTACGAGATGTCATTATCAAAAAAAAAAGCATAGCATGTTCTTAGTGAGCGTAGTTTGAATGTGAATAGTAGAGTTATGGTCTTAAGAGGACTAGTAGAGCAAAGTGTCCTTGAGAAACGCATGTACACATATACACAATCGACGCGTACGCCATCTAACGACGACGCCCATCACAATTATGACATACAGCATACGATTTACGATTACGCCCGAGTATTCCAATAGATGACGCGGAAACAAGTAGTTATGACAACAAAATTATTAACCGATTTCTAAAAAGGAGGAGGTTCTCAATTCGGGTTTGTTTATTATTATTTTTTTTTATTTATGTTCGGGTCCGATAGACGACCTCCATCATAAATAGACGGATTTGCAAAATTCTTTTTTTGTTCGAAAGAGGTTTGTTTCGAAAGGGTCACATTTAAATTTCGTAAAGATCTGATGATGAGTTTCGGAGACAGACAACGGAACTCTTCAATAAATGCCAGCAAATCAACCGCGATCGCTGCTATCGCATTTGTATGCATTATTCACGCAATCACACAACATAACATCACGCCTGTACCCTTAAAAGTGGTAGGCAGATGTGTTTAATAGCTTCCTGTCGCTGATATTCACATAGCAAGTAGTGTTATATGAATTTGTATGGGGTAGGTAGGGACAACTGAAAATTGAAAAATAAAAACTGTTATTACAAAAAAAAAACAACCGACTTCCAAAAAAACCACTACAAAGTGAAAAATAACTTTAATTTCGGAAGTCGGTATCGTTGGTTGTAGCTTTGTAGTGTTTTTTTTTTTGGAAGTCGGCTGTTTTTTTTTATAAAAAAATATTTAATTTGTTTTTAGTGTGACTTGAAAAAATTAAGGATGTGGATGATTTTGAAATAAAACTGATTCAATCAAATTTAAAACATTTTTATTTAAAAAATATGGAAGTGGTAGTTACTTACGAGTTTTTTTTACATTTACATTATACCACATGTACCTACTTTTAAGCTATTTTTCTGGTTAACATTATACCTACCACATTTAGTTTTAAATGCTTTTTTTCAGGTTTACGATTACACGTTTATACAGTATGTTAAATAACAGAGGGCGTTCCCTTAAACTCGTTAATCTATATCATTAATAGATTAAAATAAAAATATCAGCATAGAAAAATAAGCATAAAATAATCCGAATTAAAAAAAATAATTAATTGTCAATAAATTCGAAACCTCCTGTTTAAAATCAAAATAGTAGCGCGGAATAGTATTCGTAGTAGTAATGCCCAAACGCAATGCGCACGATGCTGGCCGAGCGTTTCCGAGAGTTCACGAAGCCGAGTGAGACGGCCGCCCCGCCCCGCCCGCACCCGCGCCCGTCATTCATAAATAAATTCCGACATTGCTGTCCTTCAAGTACGCGTGTACAGACTGTTTCTGTAACGTATTAATTTACGATTTTTAGTGAATATTTTAATATAAAAAAAATAAAAACATTTTATTTTCGAATGGTAATATTTTTTTTAGCATGTATGGATGCTATACTATAGCGGGTTAACGGGAACGCCCTCTGTTAGTTAACATACTGTATTACACCATGCATCATGATCATGTTATAAAATTATTTTTGTTCCTAAAATTTACTAAAATCTAAGAAACGTGTAGACGTAACAACAAATGCCAAACATTTGTTGTGAATAATTTTCTTCATAATTTTTACGTTCTTCTTTGCCGTTATCTTCATTTTTGCCATCGCTTTTCTCTTTATTTTCGTTTTTATCTTCATTTTCGTTTAAAAAACTATTCCGGTCCGTCTACAGGAATGGAGAGTGAAAGAAAATTATAATGGAAGGTTTTAAACAATATTTGCCTACCCACTATATTTGGATATCTGACTGTGACTCAAGCAAAAAAAGAGCCGACTAATTTTCAGTAAAAATCAAAGTGATAAGGACTATGGCCAGTCATATTGAAAGCCTGATATGCCTAGAAGTACTAGATAAAATGAAAGATGATTTCATGAAAAAATTAAAAAAATATTGATGAAGAGCGAGCAATGATTGAAAGAAAAACTATTTTACAAAGTGCTAATGGAGAATGGCTTGAGCTGAGAAGATCTTTATTGACTGCATCCAATTTCGGTAGGGTTATAAAAAAGCGCTAATACACCTTGTGCTAATTTAGTAAAATATATACTTTACCGAAAAAAAATTGATCACGTCGAATCCATAAGCCATGGCCAACAAAATGAAAAAACCGGCCTCGCACAATTGGCTGTACAAGAACACAGTCATAATCATTAGAACCTGTGGTTTATTTATAGACCAAGAACTATGTTTCTTGGGTGCATCGCCTGATAGATTAACTGGAGAAGATACTGTGGTTGAAGTGAAGTGTCCTTTGACAGCCAATAAAATGGGCCTTGCAGCAGCAATTGAAAAGGTAAACAAAAACAGGTGAACTAGTCAACAACAAAAAACATGCTTGGTATTTATTACCAAGCACAAGGCTTTTCACATGACTGGCCATAGTCCTTAACACTTTGTTTTTTTACTGAAAATTAGCCGTCTCTCTTTTTTGTGTACCTTTTACTGAGGATTTTTTGTTTATGTTTTCTTTCTTTCCACGTCTTCTGTTTACCTCTTGGGCTTTTATTGGCCATTTTCTTATATAGCTTTGACATTGCATTTTCTTCATTGAACGACACTGCTGAAGCAATACATCGCGTCTGATATGAATTTTTCAAGGAAAAGTTAACTCTTCCCTCCTACGTATTTCGTAATGATGCTTCGTTCCACCACGTTGCTGTCTACGTCATGAAGTAAACTTCGAGCATGGCCGGCAATACCTTGAATCATAATACAGATTCTCTGCCACAGAGAACTTAACATAAAATCATTTGGAATATCATTTTCCTCCAGATTTAATCGTAAGTAACGATATGTTTGAGGAAAAACTTACTTCTATATTGTAATTTAACCCTTCTGTTTCTTGGTTTTCAGTCTGGATATCATATTGACTTACAGGAGCACTATCCACCTAAAATCCCATTAATCCATTATTCAATTTTAAAACAAATTCTTTTTTAAAATTCAACGTGTTTGTGGCAAGGTGATGTTGCCCTGCAACGGCTGCAACGTGCGGCTGATATTATGAATATTACCTGTATACTAAAGATTTCTTCTAGTACACGTTTAGATGAATATGTACTTTTATCAATAACTTCACAATCGTGATCTTCCTGTGGTACCACTGTTTCCAATCTATAAAAAAAATACCATCACATATCATCACTTATCATCTATCGCTTTCCATCAGGCGTGATCGAGGTCAAAAGCGGGCCGCCCATTCAGCAATAATAAAATGAAAAAAATAGAAGATTTTAAATTACGTTTTTAATTATTTTAAATTAAGTTAAAAGGAGGCTCAATAATTTAAAAAAGTGCATCATTAGAAGCGCAAAAAGTTTTTAGAGGCTCATTAATTTCAAAAAGTGTCCATCATTAGCAGGTCAATAAGTTTTGAAAGGATAGGTTAAATATTTACTTTTAATAAATCAATTCAATTTCCTCACATAACTTTTTTCTCCAAGTGAATTCAGACATGCTGTCTTAGGATTAATTAAGCAAACTACTCCATGAGGGCAATAAAGATCAACATAGTTCATAATGCTGCAATTAACTTTGTGTCTGGGTACGGTCTACCCATTCTCCTTTGTCAAGTAAGTAAGGCCTTTTACACATTATGCCGTGTCTGCGGCAGCGCCGCCGCGCACCGCCCGCCACGGTATTTTTATCTATACAGTATTCTATCTTCATAAAAACGGTCGGAACGCGAATCATACCTACGCGCCTCGATTTCGGTTTACACTCGGTTAACAAACAGTCTCGAATGCTCCGCACTCCGCAGTGACGAGTGGACGCCGGACGGTGTGACGGTTTCGTAAGCAGTAAACGTGCAATTTGTGACAAATATTAATTGAAATAAGTACAAGTACTTACTTAATATGGCAAAGAGACTATATTGTGCTGTTTTTCAGCCCCGGATCTAAGGGGGGGGGGCAAACCGGGGCACTTGCCCCGGGCGGCAGTTTCATGGGGGCGCCAAATCCTTGAGACAAGAATTCGAAATATCGAACAAATGAAGCCTCTTTTCCTACAATCTCATAGGTTTTTATCAAGTAATCGAATCTTAATATAATATGTATGTTTAAAAAACAAACTTTTCTATTTCCATACGATTAGGCTATTTTCCAAAGATTTAAAAGTATCTAGTGTTTGACAAAATTTTAACAGAAATTCAGATAAGAGTAGAGAGTGCAAAGAGTCTACATGAAAAATTCGCCTTCCTCAGTGGCCACGCCTTTTTAAATATGTTTATTAAAGGATTATTAGTTTATCAAAATGGTCACAAAAATGCTACTCATTGGCAGTATTAACAGTTTCTCTCAAACACTGAAGGGAGGGGGCGCCTCTATCAAGGTTTTGCCCCGGTTCGAAAATATCGTACTATCCGGGGCTGCTGTTTTTGGTTGTTTGAATTCGTCAATATGTTTTTTTTATTAAATCTATTGATCAAAAAGACCATGTATTTTTATTGAACTCTTTCTATTCCATTCACAACGTGTTTCTATTTTATAAATAAAAAGTCTTTAAAAAAAAAAAAAAAAAACTACGGACTTCAAAAAAAAAAACAACACAAAGTAATTAACTTTAATTTTGGAAGTCGGTGTCGTTGGATCTGCATTTTCGTTTTTTGACACCGACTTCCGAAATAAAAGTTACTTTTCACTTTGTAGTGTTTTTTTTGGAAGTCGGTTGTTTTTTTTTTTTTTTTAAGTTTTTATTTTTCACTTTTTAGTTGTACCTACCTACCCCGCCTAAATTCATATAACACTAATTGCTATGTTAATATCAGTGACAGGAAGCTATTGAACACATCTGCCTACCCCTTTAAAGGGTATAGGCGTGATGTTATGTTGTGTGATTGCGTAAACTGGCATTTATTGAAGAGTTCCGTTGTCTGTCTCCGAAACTCATCATCAGATCTTTACGAAATTTAAATGGGACCATTTCGGAATAAACCTCTTTTGAACAAAAAAAGAATTTTGCAAGTCCATCTACCTACATATTTTTATGACGGAGTTATGTCCGAACATACATAAAAAAAAAATAGAAACATCCGAATTGACAACCTCCTCATTTTTAGAAGTCGGTTAAAAAAAAATATTTACCTATAGGTACAGTCACAAAACTAGAAAGAAACTCTCAAGTAGGTTGATGAAATTAAAATACTGTAGGCGGGAGGGGTTATCGCGTGTTTACGTACCGCGCGACTGTAGTACATTATAAAAAAATATATATTATATAATACAGCGGCGCCGCCGCCGCCGCGGTGCCGCCGTATTGGTTGCCCTTGGATTTGCATGAACCCTTGCACACGGCGCGGCGGCGCCGCGGCGGCGGCAGCATGATTCGGCGGCGAGTATTGCTACGGTTTTATCAAAACTCGTCGCCGCGGCCGCGGCGCCGTGTGTTCATACAAATCCAAGGGTGACTGATGCAGCGGCGGCGCCGCGGCAGTGGCGGTGCCGCTGCAGCTGCGGCATAATGTGTAAACAGCCTCAAAGATAGGTACCTAACATTCATACATAATATTATGAATCTATTTATTATAATAAACGAAATCAATAGGTAATAATAAAAACCAAAATCTTGCTTGTGATAATTTTCATCGCAATTTTTAGATGAATTTGTTATTTCGTTATGCCCAATATCAATAAGTCGCGAAAAACATTAGGTGCTTTTAGTTTTTTTTAATTGTAGTTTCGCATTAGAAATAACTTCCGTGTTGATATTTACGACTGTCTTTCGCCTGTGAAAGATAATTACATTGTAGACGTTTTAATTATTATTTATAAAAAAATAATAAATACATAATATATATAAATTCAAAATACATTTAAAAAGAAAACTTCGGTTAGAGAATCCCTGGGAATCGAACCCGGGGACTCTTGAATACAAATCTACACATCGGCCTCATACGCTAACGTAACAGTTGCAAATGCAGTCGAAAAAGTTGAGCTTATGCGTATATGCGTCATGACTGCACTATCTTAGACGTTTCTAAATTCATAGTTTTATTGTTAAAAAAATAAATATTCAATAATAATAAAATGATCTTATTTTTTAATTTCGTATATATATATATAATATGTTCAGCGTTTTATATGAACGTTTTGTAGTCCGAACGGAATTTTTCACTTCATATTTACAATAAATGATAATTGATAACAAGGTTACGCTATTTTAACTTCAAAGTATTTTATATTTACACGAAATAAAAATATTTACGCAAAGAAGATTATGCAAATAATAATAAACAATGAATTTACAAATAAAACTTTACAAAAACATAATAATCTTGGCGGAAATATTGCGGCGAAAAGAGCGACACGTCCGTATAGCATCAGGCCTCGGCCGGCAGTGTCGCTACACAGCGTTTACGCACACATGCGCACGTATTTTGTTCGAAAATATGAATATGCGATTTACAAAGAATCTATTGTTTGGACAAAAAAATTAAAACACTAGTATTTTAGTATGTTGCTTGTAGAATAATCTGACAAAAAATCAGAATGATTGTATGTATTTTAGTATGGATTTTATTGTAAAAAGAAAATTTTTAGAGGTATCTTCATGATTTTTTTCTATCGTATCAAATTAGTTGTATTATGTTTTCACCACACTATCTATCTAGCATATATCCTGAAGAATATCATATATTTTTCTTATTTTTTTTACTGTAGTCTATCATATACTTTTATTGTTTCGAAAACTTGCGTTTAGGTCTTGTAAGCCCCTTAAGGATAGTGATTCGGACTAAGACCGGCCGTAAGCGTCCGGGTTGTTCAGAAAGTGAATGATGCAGAAATTCAGAAACTGAAACCATAATGTAATACAAATATGAAATTATGTGAAACAAATATCACAAACCTTACCGGTTTTTTTTTCGTATTGAATGATTTAGCGCAATTTGACAGGATGAAATGATTGAAGTGAAGGTGGTTCTGAATTTCCGGATCATTCTAATACGGACATTTACCAGGCCTCCGTCACTCCATGTACGGACGCCAGCACATCAACCTACCACAATCTGTCAGATTTCTTTAATAGATTTTCAACTTTATCGCTAAAGCATAAGGTTCAAAGTTGATTGGGAAAATCTGACAGATTGTGGTAGGTTGATGTGCTGGCGTCTGTACTTGCGCGCTATAATTACCTACCGCCCGGCCGAGCGGTCTCGGGCCGTTTGCGGACCATATTCAGTGCGGTTTTCGCAAGCGAAGCGCACGCACGTTATTAATTTTAATCGTTCCATTCTTCGTTTGTACGGGTACCTACAATGCTGTCTGGTGCCTTATGTGCAGTAGATGGGTGCAAATCAAGTAAAAGAAGGGATAAACACCTAATATTTTACATTTACCTGTCAATGAAAAAAGTTAAGTGATTACTAATTATTAATTGTTAACTATTACCATTTTTTGTCGTTTCAAAATTATTACAGTCAGCACCAATTTATTAAAAACATATTTTACCTTTATACGATACAATTTTAAACTACCGAACATATTCACAGTTCTCAATAAAATAGACACAAATAGGTTATGCGAAACAATCACAACTGTACGCTTGAGCATTTAGGCACATTTTAGCACGCAGCGGTTGCTGACGCGACGGAGTAGGCTATTATAGCAATAGGTATTGGAAATTTTCTACTGAGTGAAGTATCTGTTACGTAGTACCTAACTATTTAGTAATCTGTGCATTTACACCCGGGCTTTAGGACAGATTTTGAATACAGCAGGGCTACAGCATAGTAAATACAAGTAAAAAAATCTGTTATTGGCCGTCTTCGCGTAGCTCATTGTTGTTCCCCGGTATTTCTTCACGGGTCAGAGACACATCTCTCTGAGAATGTGGGTTGGATGTTGGATGAAGGTACACACAGCTCCATTATATGGTTACCCCCCCCCCCCCCCCAAAAGACATGTGCGTTCAAATCCGTGATAGGCCCAAGTTGGTTTTTGTATTTTGCAAAAACATTTTATTTTAATTAATGTATTGTTTTAGTGAATAAATAAGTTTAAGTTAGTATTTTTTTATTGTTTTATTCAATAAAACCTTAATACTTTTATTATTGCGAAAACGACAAGCAATAATAGGGTTAACATTTACGAACATTCATTCATCGTCTAAATAGACTAGAGGTTTCAAGACTGCTTGCCGTACCTATAATTGGAAGTTCAAATCATAGGCACGAAATGTGCTTTTTGTTCATTATAATTATTATTTTTAAAATATTTTTCTATTTTGTTTTAGTAATTATGTACTTATAAAGAATTTAAAAACGAAGAAAAACAAAATACTTTAATAATCATATATGTACTTCATAATATTAATTATTGCTATTATTTAACAAAACTATGATCTTATTTTACAACAAAGATGTATATTTTGATTTGATAAGTTACAAAATTCCTGAGTAAGCATGTCAAAAACTTCGTTTACCTTTCTAAAGTCTTTATTTTGTAAGAAAAACAAACCGCCGCCATAACAATAATTAATAATTACTAGTAATATTACCTAGTTATTTTTATGCCACTACTTCTTTAATTATTTTAGTATTTGGAAGATATTGAAGAGAAAGAATTATAACATTTTGTATTTCAAGGCAGTAGGACTAGTAACGATGGTGCTTCACTACAAATAGTTTAATGTAGAACTGTGGATTGTATTTTCTTTGTGGATTGTTTTTATTATCAAGAGTTCCTTAATTATCCTCTAAATCGACGACGTTAGGGTAAGTGAAAAAGTTCCAATTGTTGTTGTGAGAATAATAAAAAACGTGATGAATTTATAGTTTTGACAATTCAAAAGTGCCTGTAAATGGTTTAGGTAATTGAAATAAATGTTTTGAGTTTGAGTGATTTAAGTGCGGTGTTCTGAAGAGCAATGCAAATATTTTTTCACAATAAGTTTTGTATTATGTTTATGATAGATGAACTTCCACATAACAATATTTCAGGGTCGGCAACATGGCAAGTGTGAGCGTAAACCAACTCTCGGCCCTCATGGATTTTTTAGAGTCCAACCGAGAGTTGGCTCTTGGGTACTGCAACAGGAGCAAGGAAGGTCGCAGTCAGGCTAAGCGGCTTTGGGAGCAATGCTCCACTGTGCTCAACAGTGTCTCCGGCAACTGCGTGCAAAAAACGCCGGATCAATGGAGACTGGTGAGAATGAGATATTCTTGTTGATGTATATTTTTATATGTACCTATTAAAAAATATATTAAATGCACCTTGTGACTATAATAAATGAAACAGCTTGTTGATGTGGAAATTATTATTTTTATTCCCTTAATTTTAATTCTTAAAGTAATTATTGCATCAAATCACAGATCAAGTTCCTACCTATAAATATTAGAAATTATTTGCACGTTGTGTAGTCATTATTATTTAAATCACAGATCAGTTTTCTAACATATAATTAGTCATCATCTAAGTCTAACATATAATTAGTAAATTCGCATCACAAAAATCACAGATCAGTATTAAGGGGGAAGCGCTAAGGTAGCCCGCGAAATTCAAATTTTCCGCTATAACTTTTAAACTATAAATATTTTCTTAAATCTAATTGGGGCACTAAGGGGCACACATTAAAGGTCGATTCACACATATCAGTGAACCCACAGTTCCGGCACAGTACCGTTACAGTTCCGTATCCGTGCTACAGTGGTGCGTCAGTGCTTCAATTCACACATATCAGGCACAGTACAGTTCTCTGCGGGTCTTCGTGCACGACGTTCCCTTCAGACTAGCGTTGACGTCGATTGTTTTGATGGCACTCTTCAATAACACAGAATTAGCTATGATAGCCATTGCTTTAGACGAAGAAGAAGAAGAGAATCGAGGAAAAAAAAGAAAATGGGTACATGAAGCATGGAAGTTAAGAGAATCTGAAGGAGAATTCGTGACATTATACAAGGAATTCGTCCTCCATTTTGTTTTCGATGCAGCGGCGTCAGTGATCACTGATCAGTGATAAAATATCGTCGTCGCCGATCACGTCCGTGATGGCCGGTGCCGGCACTGACACTGACTGACTGACGGTACTGAGACGACACTGACAAGTGTGAATACATCCATAGAGAATGTTTGAAAGAATAATTATCACTGATGCGGTACTGTGCCGGAACTGTGGGCTCACTGATATGTGTGAATCGACCTTAAGAGCTACTCGTGTATGTTTATTTTACAGGGGCATATGCAATGGTTGTAGAGATATACGATTCATCAAAACGTTACTCCAGCAGGAAATGCAATATCTCAAAAACCTGAAGGGGCACAGATTTTATTTTTGGGGGCACATTTTGGCACACATATAAGCTCTCTGGCCATGCACAATTTTTCTCTCTCCGATTATTCGTTTAGAATTTTCCTGCTAGAAAAACGTTACCCCAGCAAGAATAGTTTTTTGTAAAATACTGCTCTAGCCACTATGATTGTTTTCACATTTCCTAATTTGTATGTATGCTATGTAAAAAACATTGAAAGCGTTGTTTCCACAGTCCAAAGCAGCATTGTCCCACAGTATTTCTTGTTCCTATATTATGTGCTTCGTTATATTTTTCCTCGCTTCTATTTTGCATTGTAGGTAAACAGAAGTTCAAAATAAATTATATACAACTGCAGCTCCTCGAAGTAAGATTGTTTACGAAACTGACTTTTTGCACATGTTACATTGTACGTCAAATGTCATTTTCTTATTAATCAGCTGATGTAATGTCGGCCATTTTTTCCTTAAAGTACTGTTAAAGTAGGAAGTAGGGTTCTGGGTTTCATAACTTTATAGTAAAGAACGTTTTAGTGCTAAAATGCTTTTATGAATACCAATTTTTGACAACGAGACTTTAGCAAGCCTTTAGATGTTCCATAACTTATTATGAATAAGACTGTAAATCTAGACAATAATTATAGGAAACTGATCAAACTGTTCTTAGCATGATTATATAGACCATTATATAACTATATGGGGCCAATTTCACAATATCATATAATGGCTAGCTAAATTATAAATAACTGCTTCGGCAAAACATTGTGAAAAGAGCCTTCAGCCTAGTAGTATTATAAAGACATTACTTGTATAATTACATAGATCAGTCTTTTAGGTTTTTGTAGATTGAACAACAATCGCAAGCCGAAAGTTGTCAGTCCTTACAGGAATGTTTATAGTCTGTTCCCAATGACCGTAAGCCAAATTGATTCTCACTTCTTTGCTAGTTCGTTGGAGAGCCAGTCTAGACCCTCGTACAGTCCCTGGCCTTGCGTTGCACATGTTGCCTGGATGTACCACTGCCAAGAAACATTGTTAATTTAGAAAAGGGTTGTTCAACATCAGTTAACCAAATACCACTAATGATGAGCTGCAGTAAAAATTTGGTTTGGTTTGGATATTGTAGGGAATTCAACACTCTTTTGTAGATAATACACCCCCAGCTAGATGGACTGATGGAGAGGAATACTAGGTACAGTGTTTTGACTTTGGAACTACTGCTGATAGGTAATATAGATCAACTTCATAAATTTAAATAGACAAGTCTACTTACACGGCCATTCCTCAAGTTATATCGGTTGAGGGCATTTGTAAGTTCAGCTGCAGTCATAGCATTGGGCATATCTTGTTTGTTGGCAAACACAAGGACCGCAGCATCCCTCAATTCATCTTCATTTAGCTGAAATCAATAGGAAAGTTGTAATACAAGAAGTAATAACAATCCCAAGAAAAATATCAAACCGATTAGTATAATTGTTATTAAGGGTAAATGCTCTGCTAATTAAACAAAAAAATCCAGCCTAAAATATGTTAAACTAGGGTGTAAAGGAATAATACAAAAGAATAAACTGGCAATTTGACAGACATAAGACCTGAAACAGGATAAACTTGTTTTTTAAACATGAGCAGCTAAGGAGCGATAAGAACAATGGCCTCTGCTTACTATATTACACAGCTCATATTCGACTTCTACTATTCTATTTCTGTCGCTAGAGTCCACGACGAACATCAGCCCCTGGGTGTCCTGGTAGTAGTGGCGCCACAGCGGTCTGAACTTGTCCCCGCCGCCGATGTCCCATAGAGTAAAACTGATGTTTTTGTACTCTACGGTTTCTACGTTAAAACCGATCGTCGGTATTGTGGTCACAATCTTGCCCAACTTAAACTTATAAAGTATAGTAGTTTTTCCAACGTCACATAGCCCAACTGCAACAATGAGGTACCTATATATTAGAGCATCAATAAACCTTCATCACGCGAAAACAATGACGACGCGATGGCGTAAAAATTTAGAAATTCTACGCAATCTTCGACCGATGAGCTGTCATGTCACTTCACTTACCCATAAGGATACGCATTTGTTTTTTGCCGAAAAGCTTGTTAAAAACACTTGAGATTGTTAAACCCATCTTGGATTTTGGTGTAAGATAACAGTACCAATTGAATATTAAACTAAATTCCTAAACTTGAAATAAAAAACATAAATTCTAGGGAACTAAAAACTGATGACCACACGCACCAGTGAGTGTTGCCACACGCCAGATCGAGATCGAGAAATCTGGATAGAACGGTCGAAAAATCTGTACAAAATCTGTATGAACACAAAACGCTAAAATCTGTATAAAATCTGTAAAACTGTAATAAAATCTGTTCAAGAAATCAATAGTCACAACACAAAATCGACAAGAAAGTCAAGAAATCTTAGCGCAAATACGACTCGCGATGCTCGACTAGAACTAGAAGTTGAAAGTGTTGAAACTCCAACCAAACAAATCGTTTCATACTGCTCATTCCGTTCATTCATTTGTCCCTGGCAACATTTATACCTACTGAAGGGATTCCCCGAAACTTATGTTTCATTTCAAACATAGTTTACACAGAACACAGGGAAAAAATGTTGAAGGCAATAAATAAACACTAAATACACTAAAAAGAGATACATTTTCAATCATTTCATCATAGATTATGTGAGGAAGCGAAAATGACGAAAATCTATATAAAAGTTATGCTAAATCTGTAATCGTATTGGTGATGAAAAATCTGTATAGATACAGATAAATCTGTATATATGGCAACACTGACACACGTCAACGTTTCCAATGGGGAGGAAAACTAACTTTTTATCACGCTAGGAGGCGCATGATCGACTGCCCGGCTGTCATTGATTTGATCATTTGACATAACGAACGATTGTCAAATTGTATGGATTTGTTTGTTTACTTTTCACATGTTATTTATTTTAGATTAAAATGCCCAAATGTTCTGCTTTAAACTGCAAAAATAAAGGGATTCATCTGTTCCCTAAGGATGCTACACGAAGAAAACAATGGGAATCTGCTTTACGGATCCAAAACTTTAAAGCAAGCCATACTGCACGATTGTGTGCAGCACATTTCAAACAAGAAGATTATTTTGGAAAAAGCAATTATACAAGTAAGCTAGCACTGCTAGAGATTTACTATTGTATTGAGCCCTATTTTCTGATTCGACCAAAAGGAAGATACTTAAATTTGTAACCTAAACTTTAATACTGTACTACTGTAAATTTCGATAATACATAATAGTTAAAAAGTGCCTGTTTGCTATTTCAGCTTATGAACCACTAGCAAAGTTTCTTAGGAAGTCAGCTGTACCATCAATATTTTGTTTTACTGAGGTGAAACCTGAAAATCCAGCAGCTCTTGAACGACAGCATCGTCTGGAGAAAAGAAGTCAGAGGAAACTTTTTCAAGAAGAACCACAGCCTTCAACCAGCAAAGCTGTCTCTGAATACGAAAAGGACTGTGATTTGACGCCAGAAATTGCTTGTGAAGAAATTGTAACAACAATAGACACTAGCACACATTGTATGCCTATAGAATGTTCACATAGTATAACTACTGCATATTTATCAAAACACACTCAAGTTGACCATGAGCATATGTATGGATCAATAAGTAAATACAAAGAAGATGATGAAGCCATAAAGTTCTACACAGGCTTTGAAACCTACAAAAAATTTTATTTTGTTTACTCTACTCTTAGTCCTATGGCTCACAAAATTAAATACTATGGCAGTAATGTCATAAATATAAGTACAGAAAATCAGTTCTTTTTAACCATGATGAAGTTAAGGCAGAATAAGTGTAATTTTGAACTTAGCAAATTTTTCAATGTAAGTCCGACCACTGTTTCAAATATATTTATAACATGGGTTAACTTTATTTACCAGCTATGGACAAAAATAAATATTTGGCCAAGTAAAGAAATGGTGCAGTATTATATGCCAGAAAGCTTTAAACATTATGACAACAATGTCAGAGTGATTTTGGATGGCACTGAAATCAATGTTCAAAAACCAAAGAACCCAAAATCACAACAAGCTTCATGGAGCAGTTATAAACATGCAAATACGCTGAAAATATTAGTTGGTGCTACACCCGGCGGACTGCTATCATACTGTTCCGAGGCATATGCAGGATCAGTAAGTGATAGACAAGTAGTTGAACGAAGTGACCTTAAGACCAAATGCCAAAGTGGTGACAGCATTCTTGCAGACAGAGGATTCACAATTCAAGACATGTTTGCAGACAGAAATGTGACAGTCAAAATACCAACTTTTTTAAAAGGGAAATCTCAGTTACCTGGTCTCACCCTTCTCAAAGACAGGGAGCTTGCTAATAAGAGGGTCCATATTGAACGGATAATAGGATTAACAAAAACTTATAAAATATTAAAGAATGACCTAGACCATAGCTACATTCCTATTGCAACTAAGATATTCTTCATATGTTTTATGTGTTGTAATTTTAGGGAATGTATTATGAGAAAGTGAAATAAAACAATTTTTTACATCATTATTGTTTTTTAATTAATTGTAAATAGTTTTTATAAACGTATTTCTTAAGAATTGCAGGCTCCAAATGATGAAGATTGAAATTTATTAAATTAATTAACATTTCACTTATGTAAACATCATCTTTATTAATAAAAATTACCTTCATGTCTTTAAATGTATAGATAATAAAATTGCAGTACTTTCTCTCTGTACAAAGCAGCTGTCCTTGAACCTGAGCATAGTATGGATGGGTTTTCCTTAAAAAAAGCTGTCCATTACATTTTTCTAGGTATGGTACAGTCACTTCATTAATAAGGCTATTTCTTGATGCATATGGGCATTTTACCTCCACTAATGTTTCTTGTCCTATTAATCCATCCGGAGAAGCTGCTAAAAAAGGATATTTACTTGATATAAATAAACCACATTTCTCAACCATTATTCCAAAATTTTCTTCATATTGGGATATTGCTATAGGTTCATGAACTTTTCCATGTACTACTGCTCTGGTATGGACAGCTTTAGGTGCTAAAATTCTTTGTATCAAGGAGTCACTGTATGATTTACTGTGACACACTGTATAAAACATGCTGGCTGTGATTCTGCATGATCTCCTTTCATGCCACTCCAGAGAATCAGCCTGCGCTCTTGTGGTTTTTTCAACTTGTTCAGTTTTTGCAGAGGTCACATTTCTTAAAAGTAAATTCTCTAAAAGTACATCATGTGGAGTCTCTTTCAAACATGGGTAATGGTCCCATTCGATACCATGAGGATTAGCGGGTTGTAGGGTCTGTAAAATAGGCATAGAACTTTCCCCATAACCTATGGCTAAATTACTTACATAATCTGTGTAATTATTCATTATATCTTCCTCTCGTAAAGGATTATAATTACACGATTTTATTCTCTTGTGGGGTAAATTTTGAGCAGCAATTGGAGAGTTATAAAATAATTTCTTGGGTCTATTAAACATCATCAGCTTTTGTGTACTTGATTGATGTAATTTAATCATTTTGTTCTGCACTATATCATGCACACCACACAAAAGGACAGCTACATGTTTACAACATGCATGAATACCACTCCCTGCTGCACATTCACAATGGCTTTCTTCCACACCATCACAGCTCAATTTCACATCAACCACATATGCCACTTTTTTCATGCTAGCTTTGCATTCTCCTTTTAAAAATGTGTGCACACTGTCCGAGCAAAAACGGGCAGTTATAAGATGGCGAGATTCATATAAAAGCTGTCCGTTTGGCTTGACATTGTATCTTTCAAAATATTCTTGTATTTCTTGCTTGCTAATACTTGGAAGTGACGAATCCGCATTTATGTCTTTGAATTGATCCGAGGCTGGAGACTGATATATGCTATCATCCTGGATGTCGCAATCCGTACCAAAGTTTTGGTTCCGCTCATACGCCTCTAGTCTGTAAAGATATCATTTAATTAGTCTACAAATCATATTAAATAAGCTTGAACAATGAAAATAACCTCAAATATTTAAAATGCTTACCTTTCAATCAAATCAGCCTTTTTTCCGGCAATTGAAGCATTCCTTCTTCGAAGCTCATCTTTAAGTTGAGATACAGTCATCAGAGAGAACATTTTGTATTCATTTACCAGTAATTTGTTAAAAAAATCACAACGTTATGATAGAGATCTAACATAAACAAAGTACTGAAAGTACAGCACATGAGCACAGAACATTAATACTCAAGTACAGTCGCTCAGAGCGCCATCTACAAAAAGCTTTGCGTGTTGCTCCCAATTTGTTTTCTTCCAAAATTCCAAATAGTGACGTAGTACGTTGCGACTTGCGACTTACCTTTCTTATTTTTTGCGTTTAGTGTCACCTACAATGCTGCCGATATTGGAAATCAAGTCCTAATCAATAATAAACTTCAAATATTTAATTAAAAAAATAGAGGCTAAATAGATTGTGCTAATTCGAGACGGTACGTAACTAATGTGCTTGTATCTTTATCTAATGTAATTGGCCTTTACCGGTGTGGCCACCTTTCTGCAGAGACGTGTCACGACACTCACGACCGCCCGGTGTCTTTCCGAGCATGCGCTCTGAATGTCAGACACTCTTATATTAGTCCAATGCACAGGTCCAAGCAGCATAGCATGTTCTTAGTGAGCGTAGTTTGAATGTGAATACTGAAAAGTAGTGTTATGGTCTTAAGGATAGTGATTCGGACTAAGACCGGGCGTAAGCGTCCGGGTTGTTCAGAAAGTGAATGATGCAGAAATTCAAAAACTGAAACCATAATATTATAATACAAATATGAAATATGTGAAACAAATATTACACACCTTACCGGTTTTTTTTCGTATTGAATGATTCAGCGCAATTTGACAGGATGAATTGAATGGTTGAAGTGAAGGTGGTTCTGAATTTCCGGATCATTCTAATGCGGACGTTTACGCCTGGCTTTCGGACAGATTTTGAATATAGCAGGGTTACAGCATAGTAAATAGAAGTAAAAAATCTCTATGGTACAATCTGACGTGCTTGAATTTGACAATCAGTCAGTGTTTGACATTGAAATTTTGACATCCAATAGGAATCCAAATAGTTTTGCTGTCATGCGTCGTCATAGAAACGATTTATTTTAGAAACTTTTCATTTTTTTTGGTCGGTAGCGACATGGAGATTTACGAAGGTGAGTCTTTTAGAATATTATTTCATGTAAACCCGATTTTTTCAATAACCCTGAGAGTATAACATTAGCGCCATTATTTAAAATTATTTAAAAACAAAAACAGGTTCTCAGCGAAGGACCTTTTTGTGAAGCCTGCTATTATGATCACTTGACGCTGCCTACATTCCAAAACGAAGTCCTTTTCTATGTTATTGCATGAAACGATCAATTCCCTTTACAAATAGTCTTACGGTTTAAATCTAAATAGAAGATTTAAATCGGTAAAAGTTTTACACACCACACACCACACACCACCCATCGTTTTAGCGGAATAAATAATAATTATTCATGAATGTTTGCCCATAACGTGTATAGACCCTTGGCTCCTGGTTTAAAATTGGTGCGGTTAATTCGGACACATTCCATAAATAATACTAATAGTGGCTACAGTTTTAAAACCACAAAGTTCTTAAGCTGGTAACAGTGCTCCGTGTTTCATGCTCTAACCAGTCTCATTGATCCTGAACTACAATTTCAAACATTTTTCATTATTTTCATCGTTTTCGATGTTAATAACTTCAACGAAGAGACTTATAATTAAAATTAAGATAATTAAATCGAGGAAAATAAACTTTGCGGATAAATAAAACCGAGTCAAGAGCGTAAACCTCGGGCGGCATGTTTTTGCAGCACTCGACCAGCAAATCAAGTTCACCTTGCAACTAAGAGCGAAGTTCAGTGTAGTGATGACGATTTACGGCATTCACGTATTTCGTACGTCGATTAGACGAGTGATAAATCATTAAAAAAATAGAGTCAGAAGAATAGCCCAGGTTCAAAGACAGTTCTTCATGCTGGGGTAGACTTTAACAAGACTGCTACTAGTTTACTAGTTTTCGTGATATGTTAAGCTATAAATGGAACTTTTATTTCAAAATGTTTCGTAAGATTCGCGGAATTCGGAGAAAGTGTAGAGAATTCAGTTCAGTCTGACTGAAAGCGGCAATAGGCACTTGCTAAGCACGGAACGGAGTAATCTGGCGACAAAGAAAACTCCTTAAACTCTTCTGCCACTCAAAAGAAACTTCCACATTCTTGATTCACCATCATTGTTTACATCATAGAACCTATTCCAGTTCTACAGACATCTATTCAGTCAACGCAATCGATAGTAATTTGTTTAGCAATCAAAAAGATTCCCTCGTTTCAATTGGATCCAATTACCTACGTAAACTTTTAGCACAGATAACAAACAAACAGCACCTAACCACTTGTTCCAAACGCCGTGGTATAAACCTACATTGTTCTCGTTCACCTTACTTACCCACCTATACCTAAACCTATGTCAACAACACAAATATGGCTAGTCAGTGTTTTATCGCTCTTGGTTTCTATGGACAGTAAATAAGCAATGGCGCGCAATAGGCCCCATTACGTCATGTGTACAATACCGATCGAGCTTAGTTTAGACATCTCTAATTAAAACTTTACAACCACTTGTTTTGCAGTTTGTCTGCGAGTTTTTTAACGTTTCGTAATTAATTTATTAGCAAGATAATATGAACCTCTTAAAATCGAAGGCTCTAGTTTCCGATTGTCATTACAAATAGCCTTGCGTGTTTGTTTTGCGGTCTACCTACTTCGAAAAGTATAAGATTTCAGTCTCAAATTAATTTTACCTAAGACTTCAGAGAGAGAGACAACCATTTATATTTTTTGCATCTCAAATGTCAAGTGGAATAGGTTTCAATTTCCGACATACACATACATACATTAAGTTACGTGATTGTGCAAATAATATTACAAGTTTGTTGTAATGGCTAATTTGATTTTCCTTTTCATATCTAATCATCAAATTAACTTATTATGGTTCACTGCTGGACATGGGCTTCTAGCTTACAAGTGTCGGTCTTCGCTTTCCAAGTAATAACCACCACGTCCAATTAGGAACCTATTAATAATCTCTCGTCTGCAAATCCCAACCATTTTGGCCTTCGTGTAACTAATGGCAAAGGAATTAATAATTCCTCTTAGAACATTGTTTATTATAGGTACAACAAAAGATTTAAGGTTGAATAAGGTAGATATTAAGTCAGCAAAGTAATATTATGTATAGTGGTCGACTGGTCGCCGGCCGTAATTGCAAACCACGGCTGTTGATCGCGTGTGCGACTTGTACGTATACCTATAAGAATAAAACTTAGTTACGTTCTTTTAAATACCTGAGCAACGAATATTATAAGTCCTCGATTCCAACAGAAATCAATTCTGAAATTATTTTGGCGAAGTCGTATAGGTACTCCTGATATACAAGAACGCTGAAATGTGTATGTGGTAGGTATGATAGCCATGAGATTGCAATGAGAATCACAGAGAATAATTCGCTTATTCAAGGTAGTAAAATCCCATGAGGAAATGAGGCAAGTTGCATTTTTCAGGTAAGACACTGTTTGAGGATAAGTAAATTAAAATATTGATTCCTAGAATATAATCCTAAGCAGATATCCCGCCGTCATCATAATCGTAAAAATATTCGATAACTCACCTATTTGCTTTTTTGCTGTGAATTCGCATCAACTATCAAATCACTCGGAATGATGTAAACCGAGTCGAATTCATACGAATTTGAATACTTATTAATATTAAATCTATCATTATCATTGGAATTCCTATATTATTATTAGACCGAACTTTGCACCTTGCAGAGGCATCGTCCTTTTGCAAAACCAGTCTTTTAGTAGGTATTTATGGATTGATATAGAATTATATCAATCCATAAAACTTGAAATTCTCACGAGAAATAACTTCTGTTTTATTTATTATAATAGTTCGACAACATTTCAATTCCTAATAATTTCACGGATTATCTAACCTTACAATTTTGAATATTATTTTTGTGAAATGAAAGTTCTTTAATTCCAACATCGCCGTGCAAAATTGTCAAAGTTGCCGAAATAATGACGCACAGTCTATCATTCATTTGAGCTACCGGCCATAATGGGCATAATTTGTGTTAAATGGTGCATCAGCCTAGTTTGTCTTCCATTTACCTCAATTAACGAGGTTTGTCTTCTTTCGTTTTCTTTTTTAAACAATAGTGTAAATAGGCAACAGTTTTTTCGCTCGGTGCTAAGTGCACCGATTGCACTTTTACACATTATCCACCAACTGTACCAAATTTTGCAAACGAACCATATCCGCGCCGACATTCAATTTTAAAAGGTTATTAAAATATTAATTATTATTTAATTTATTCTATCTACTATTTCATTTGCTTTACTAGTTTCGTAAACCATGAAAATTTATAAATCTATTTCTGAGAACTGTATAGAAAAAAATCAACAGTAAAATAATAACATTTTGATCTCCATTATGCTGGCAAACGGTGCTACAAATTACATAAAATTTTTCGATCAGTACATTTTATCGTCGATCAATAAAACATTTGCCGCGTTTATTTTTCATAATCTCACAAATATCATCTAGTTTTTTTTCTTTGTTATAGTCGAAACAACTTTCAATTTACTTTCTTATTTCAAGCTTTACACTGTTACATCCAACAACGATTTCCTACTTCTGTCAAATTAAAGACTATTATGTAGATCTCTATCAAAGTGTTTAGTTAACTGCCCAGGCATGGTTGTAAGTTGTAAGATTGCGTAAATATTAAATGCGTTTTCAAGCCAGATTTAAGCAAGTCATGTTTTTGTTCAAATGTCTCAACAAATGAAAGAATTTCATTAATCATAAGTGAAAGTGTTACAATCAGGCTAATCTCTGAATACAGACTGTCTGGTTCTTTGTATGAGATCATATTGTCATTAATAGCCTAATCGGATGTAAAGCCAAAGGTGCAAGACACGCGCGAACAAGTAACATTTTTTTGTACGTAGGATCCATGGCGCTCGCCCACTCAAAGGCGGAGTCGATCCGGCTTTTTGTCAGAAGTCATCGAAGGTCGTGATATTCGTTTTTAGTGGCCATAAAAATACTTCATTAATATCGTTATCAAAAGAAAATGCGTTTATAAAGACTATTTTGTCAGTTGACATCAAACACGTGTGTTTCACATGCGTGTTTGCTGAAGATTAACTCTCTCCGCTATTAATATTTATTGTTATGATTCGTGAGCTAATTTCGCCATCTGTTTGCAGATGAGAATCAATCATGTGCATTTAAACTACAGCTATTGAGTCCATACTCCGATGTGAGTGCTGGCAATTGAAAAAGTCTCGCATCATTCCGCTAATAAACAGTACAATGACATCGCAATAGCTCTTATCAAGTATTATAATGTTTAATTATAATGTTTCCTTTCTCAGTATTAGCTGAATAAATAAACATTTTAGGCATTGGTAGTGTAATAAAATTCTCCTCCATATTTTTAAACGTAAACACTCTTTGGTTTAGCCATGTAGCCATCTAAAAATGAAAAGCTTGAAACAATTTGAAAAACAGCTTTTAATACCTAATACTTTATTACTTATTCACGTAGACTGAGAATATAGCTCCTCTATTCTCTGTCTACGCTTATTCACAATATGATCTCCTCTACCTTCTATTTAAATAGGTAGGAAGGTTACTCCTTATGTAATTTTGCTAAAATAAGATTGAGGTAAGTGCTTGCGGTCTACATACGTAAATAAAAGCATGTCGTTGCCGATCAATAGGAAATTAGCATCATCAATCATGCATTCCCTTCTTTTGACCGACATTCCCTTCCGTGAGCCGTCCCTATTCTCATTATTTATTATGAGTTATTTTTATAAGTAGTAGTACTTCATGAAGTCAAGGTTGCACTATTTCCTACTGGTACGGTAAAACTTGATTGTGGGTTGGTACCTTTAATCTTGAAACTTTAAACTTGACTATCTACATATTCTATTCAGACGAATTATTTCACACCGAAAGTTTGTTTTGTGCAATCAGCGATCCCGTCAGGCAGGTAATTAATGAATTCGTCTTTGATACTCGTTCTGTAGGTAATCATATCATATCAGATATTTATTGGATAATATATATTGGCCCCAATTATTATGACAATATTTATTATTGCCATGCTCCTGCTGGGCTGCTGCTCCTGATTTTGGTAACGTACGAAACCGAAGTGAATCAATGATGACAGGCCCAGATTGGGTCTATCTGACACAGCATTACTTGTAGTGGCTGTAGTGTAGGATTTTATGTTTCATCATCTTCATTCAAGCGAATTATGTCCACTCACTACACATACACATATCAACATACTATAATATTCATTTATGTTTATGAATCTTAATTCCATAAAAAAGTGTGTGGGATTACGATTGCCGAATGCCGACGTCAAAGTCAACACTTTGTATTTGCTAACTTTATCCGCAGGCTGGCCAGACTTATAGTTGATATCTTCATTCATGTAACACTTCGAAGTTAAATGCATTCGACGCTTACTTGCTGCCATGTTTCGATCTTTAATCGAATATTTATTGCAATGGATACAATGCAGCATGTCACTTCGCAAATAGAAGTCACGTCTAAGCCATTATCGGCATGGTTGCGAGTCATCTGTACACGAAGCATGATAAACTTAACTGTTTCTATTTGTCTTTGTCAGTCAATTTGTCCATTTGAGAACATGTTGCTTTTTCTATTACTTGTCTCTTTTATACATGTCATCTACCTGTACCTACATTGACGATATTTACGAAACAAATATTGCTTGTCGTTTTGTATACTTACTTAAAAACAGCTGTGTCGCCCACACACGTTCCAAATGGTTTTGGACACCTGTTGCAGTGACTACATTTGAGTAAATTAATTATGTTGCCACATCATTCATGTTAACTTTGTTATGCCCTTCAACATAAATGCTCCAAGTGTTCCGATTGATGTCGTTCCATTACACTTAATTTATTTAATTTCATTTATATTTAAACCTCTTCTATCCTTCATCGATGGCACGTCGTGTCTAGATTGTCCTTTAAGGTATTAACATAATTATTCGATGCAGGCATCAGCCTTGGGATACCTATGTAAATAATAATTATTTACATAGGTATCTCACAATTATTGTGAGTCGTTAGCTTATGTTAGGTGAATATTGTTACAGCACATTTACAAATCCTATACATAGTGTAAACTGTCCTCTCATTCTAAAACACTGCATATCAATAGAGACAACGTTTTATGCGCATGACAAGTTATTCAATAACTTAACATAACACCTACTTGTGGTTGTAAAGATGCAAAGATAAAACGTGTCGCCTATTTTCCTTGTCACATGCAGTATTGAAGCTTCAGCATTACTAGCATGAATAAACTTAGCGATTTCTAAGAATGGAGTCAGTCATCTAAATTAAGGTTGCTATATTTAATCCCGTTGCTACTTTCGCGGTGATCCTTATCTCAATCTAGCCGTCCGCGTCGTCGTATTTTTAACATCTATTATATAGGGTGTTTGGAAGCTGGATAAAAAGCCTTAAGGGGTGATAGTTGACACCATTTTGAGCCATACGTGTCTTAGACGAAGTAGGTTTTTTTTATTTTTTTCCCAGTTAAAGTTGGTATGTTATTTTTACCCGACTGCGCCAAAGGGTTATGTTTTTCGAGTGTATGTATGAATATTTCTTTGGCACGCTCTGTAGCCTAAACGGCTTGATCGATTTCCGCTTGAGAGGTGCCGTTAGATTGGTCTTAATTGTGAGAGTGACACTGGGTATATCAAAATTGAAAAAAAAAAAATGCCGATTTTTTGGCACCATTATTATGTATGTCTTCAAATTTTTTTTTCTCAAAACTTTTCGAGTGGGGTATCAAAATAAAGGGTTTTAAAAGGTGATTACAAAAATGTATACAACTTATATGGTTAAAAAAAGTAATTCGAAGTGAAGAAAAAAACACGTACCAAGAACTAAATCGTCCGCGAAATCTTTCACATTATTTTGTAAACTAAAAAGCGGGAAATAAGAAAAAAGTAATTAAAAAAAATAAAAAACCCGACTGCGGCAAAAAACTTAAGTTAAAAAAACTGAAAAGCTAAAACAAGCCCATTTTAAATTAAATAAAAGTTGGAAGCAGGCGGGACCCATTTGAACTTGAAAATAATAATAAAAATGGTAAGGGTCACGCCTGCTTCCAACTTTTATTTAATTTATAATGGGCTTGTTTTTAGCATTTCAGTTTTTTTTTACCGCTGTCGGGTTTTTTATTTTTTTAAATGACTTTTTTGACTAAATGTTTGTAGTCAAAAATAAAAAAAACATAACCCTCCTGGCGCAGTCGGGTAAAAAAACATATTTCGTCTAAGACATGTATGGCTCAAAACGTAAATGTAAATGGTGTCAACTCCAAACATCCTGTATAACCAGTCGATACGAAAGTTGGCTTCGAGTTCATTGTGAAACGAGTCCATTGTTTTAAACTGAACTTAAAAGCTGGCTAGCTTGTGAGTCAGTTACGTCAGTACCTTGTTTTGAGTGTCAAATGACAATAATGGGTTATAAACAGGTTTAGCGAGGCCTGCTCCTGCTCGTATTACGCCGAGTACTCGTTTCGGGCATGTGAATCAACTGAATGGACCGTTTAGGCACGTTTTCCTCCTAGCCTTTGTTAACACAGCAACTAGGAGGAACATGTGCCTAAACGAGTATCTATGATGTCACTCATAATCTTAATCAGAGCCAGGACTAGGACTTTCAGTCCGGATCTTTCTAATTTTATTCACCTAATTTATTAAGTTTGTCAAAAATACTATTTTTTTTTTAATTTGGACATCATTTTCTGCATAATTCCTTTACTTGTTTTTATTTATTTTATTGCTCCTATTAACAGCAACATCATATGTTTTGACTTTTGAAGCATCGCATTTTGTGTTGGATAAATGATACTTCCTACGTATTCTATTTAAATTCAATGTGACAAGTTACAGTTACATCCTCAAACTTGATCTGATCTCGGCTCATGTTACATATCAAATTCGTTTGTTTCACTTGGTTGCAGACTGCAGTCTAATGTCTATAATCAAATCTGGAAGTGAACTTTCAATATGGTTGATTTATACAGGGAAAGGACGGGAATCCGTAAATCACGCAAACATTTGATACGCGTTTAGGAGTTGCGAGATAACGAGAGTATTTTGATGTCTTATGTTAGGAACATGTATTTTTGTTTCTTGCTTTCTAATTTTAAATTTTTTGTTTGTTTACGAATTGACCTTTTATTTTGGCTGATTTGTATGGCCGTTCCATTAGAGGCTTCCAAAAATGTGGATATGTGTCAGGGTACGCACCCAAGTGTGAGACAGCGGTTGGACGCGCACCATTGCGTGCGGTTGTTCGAGCATCATGCTCACAGAAATCGGCAATGAATTTATTATACTCTCTCCCTCCTTTTCTCTCGTCAAGCCTAGCGTGGTTGACCTATTCCGTGGTCCACCAAGCATGATAGAATAATAACCTATTATCATTCCTGAAGCTGGCTTGGCTTCGTTCATATTAATTAGAACTATGTATATGGTTTAGTATAGTCAAAGCAGTTTCAAAATTAACTTATTTTCATTAATAACTTCTGTCATCAGTTTTAGTAAGCAATTAAGTCAGTCGGATAGCAATTTGGTCCATGGTTACCCTTATATTAACACTTGTAACTGTCTATACTTGTACCGCATTTGAAGCTACTTCTTTATTACGATATCAAAAATATTTCATAAATGTTCGTAACCATGTCTAAAATACGATATTGCTCTTATGTAAAGAAAATATGTAGTAAACTGATTCTTCACGTTCCCTATGCCGTAATACAATTTCATTGTTATCTACTCGAGTAGAGTATCATGTAGAATGTTGTTTGCAAATTATTTTAAAGTGTGAACATAATTTCGTAAGTGGCACTCCTCGTCGAACGGATGAAGTAAACCTAAACAAACTCTGAAATGCTAACTGTGTCACAACTATGTATGATTCGTTTACGAGGAATATGCCAACATATTTCACGGCATAAACAGCCATGTTTGTTTTGCGAAATGGTAGTCTGGATCCAAACAAGGCGTGTTTAGTAAATGTTCTGTGCCTGTCGCTAATTGCAAAAGCTTTGACATGTGTTAAAGATATTGTGCTCTGTGTAGGGTCAATATCCTTCTTAGCAGTACAAAGGGGGATCTATTTTGCCAGTAAAACTTTCTGCCTAGTTGTGTCTGTTGACTCAAGTTCCTTATAATTCTACTAGTTCTACGTCGAAAATAAGGAAGCAATTTTCAACAGGACTAATTTAGTTGGCGGTTCAAAGAGGATGCATTATGTTTCCGTTAACGATGCCGCATCTAAAGTGGTAGTAATTAAGAACCGGATTTTGTAGACGAAAAGTATCCTTATACGTCCTTAAACCTGTCATTACTCCCCAATGTTTAAAATAGAAGTTTTAGTTGTATAATAACTGAATTGATTTTCGTCATATCTACATTTTCATTCTCATTGAAAATTTTAAACAGTATTGCAAAGTTCCCACAAATCACACTAGGATATTGTTTCCATGAGAGCTTTAAATTCCTCCATTTTTTTTTTGCTTCTTTTGTCCCGCTTCCCCTGCTCGATCCTTTTATATGTTTAGTCCCTTCGCACCCCTTGGTGATTTATTCGTAGTCCGAGCCCATTATCCAGATTTGAATCGTCGATTCGTCGCTCTTCCCGAAAGTGCCATTCGTTAAGTTCCATTTTTAAAAACTAGTCGGCGGATACGTTGCCTCCGATGTTGTCACCACTGCGTCGCCGGCATATCCAAATATTACTAACGAGTTCCATACATTTCTCCGGTTGATTGAATTCCGTCGGAAATGGGATTCTGTGAGCGGAAGGGGACTCAAAGTTTGTAAATTTTTGTGTCAGTGTAGCGTATATACCGGTCAAGCTCTCTATTATTCTCGTGTGTTGCGCGTGCGCCGCTGCGTGTTTAGTTGCGTTCGCAGCACGACCAAGAATAGGCGTCACAAGTGATGGTTCCTGCCTAAAAGGTTTATCTAGTTCGGTGTCTGAATCGTTATTACTCGTGCAACACTGTTGTGTTTTTCTTCAAATTTGATACGCCCATCGCAACATATTATCTTGTTCGAGAGGAATCATAATAAAATTCAGTATTTCACTAGAGCCTCAGCAGTAAACTAGTGCGCGTAATTCATATTTAATTCTTATTTCACACGTTATCACTTGACGTGAGCCTGAATATTGATAGTGACTGATAAGCATAGTTACGAGATAACCAAAAACGGGCAATGGATGTGTTTGTTTTTACTAAAATTTGCCGTCTCACATGAGTTTGTGTTAAATAGTGTAATTTTCTCTGCTGTAAGCTTTTATGCTTGACTGAAAAGACTCATTAAGTGAAGAGTTTCGTGTTAAAACGTAATATACGTATGAGTGATGCGTCTGCACGGCGGCGGTGCAAGTGTTGCGTTAGGACTATTTTCGTAGCACGGAAATAAGAGCGGCAAAAGGAGCAAAAAGTCGAGTCGTCTGAAAAACTTTAGGACGTAGTGTCGAATGTATTTCTGTCGGTTGTAAACCGATGTCTACAACTCTTGTGGTTGAAATTGGTGTAATACTGTAAGAAGTATTGACTCAAAATGAAGAAGAGGACCATATCAAAGCTCAAGTCGATTTTCGGCTCCAAGAAAGGTAAATATCGATTTTTCTTTTACAAAACAAAACCCTTGGCTTAATTATTGACATACAAAACTTTATGATGATTATGTGAATTTATTTGTAAGAAACAGAAAAAGGTTTCCCCAGATAACATTACCGTGCCCCCGGTTTTCAAGTCCTGTCTAAGGTAAATTTCATTCGTGCACTCAATACCCATAATACGAAACACATGAACAAGCGTAATTATATAATACATCAATATTCATTCAATTGTACCGATTGCTTTTTCTTATTCTACTTTGAATTTCTAATTACGTTCTCTCTAAATCCATAATGATAATTTCGATTAAACAGATTTTTTATTACATTAATTAAACCTATACTTTCATCATTAATCGATGATCTCATTTTGTTAAATCTTGGCGCTAAAAGATTAGCTCGGAATAGTTTAAACCGACATTTCTCAATTACGCAGCTGGAGCAACTGTCACATTTTTTTATTGCATTCGGTGTGACCCTGTTTGCGATGTACAGACAGCTGCTGCTCTTTGATTTGAGCCGGCTTTATTATGAAAAGTCTCGTAATATCTTGCACCGGTATCGCGGTAGGGTGAGAGATGGGCGGTGCATTTAATAATTTTGTAACGGCCGCTGTCTTTTTTTTTTTTTTTTTTTTTTTTTTTTTTTTTTTTTTTTTTTTTTTTTTTTTTTGATCCGGGGTGGAAAATCCTCATGGATGTCCGCCGCCCTGGGGCGGGCGGCGGGGTCTGTCAGACTCTTACTGACTAAAAACCACCCCGGGTGTTCCATCTCACACCTACGCCGGGGGTCGCGGGAACGTACGATCCTTCCGCAACCCCCGGCTGGTGCCGGCCCGCCGGAGCGGGCCCCGTCTGGTCGGGGGGGGGGAGTGAGGTGTTTGACTCCCCCCGCGACGTCTAAGAGGGGCGCGCGTGGAACACATCGCGCGCCGCCACCTCGGGTCCTGATGTGTGGGGGGCGACGGACGTCCCCGAGTCCGTCGCCCCTGGACCCGTTTAGGGGGGCCGGAAGAGGGCGTTGTCCGCCCTCCGCCGACGCCCGGTGCGCCTGCTGCGGGCAGGGTGAGTGGACGAGATCTCCCTCTCCCTTTCCGCAGCCTCCTTCTGCGAGACGACTGTTTCACAGAAGGAAACCACCGCGTCCCAGGACTCCTCGCTGTCGACCATGGACTCGACCACGGCCGGCAGCGAGAGGTCACTGCCTACTTCTGAGATGAGGGCACGGCGCGGCTCCTCCCAAGCGGCACACTCTGCCAGCGTATGCCACGCCGTGTCCTCCCGGCAGTCGACGCAGTGGTGACACCGGGCGTCCGGCTCCCTGTTTATGCGACACAGGTACTTCCCGAAGCAACCGTGCCCCGAGAGCACCTGCGTCACCCGAAACGACAGGGAGCCGTGCCTCCTCCCGAGCCAGCGCTCGAGCACTGGCCGGACCGCCTCGATGGTACCGAGGCCGGCGGTAGGGCGCGAAAGCCTGTCCCGCCATTCCGCCACCAGGACCTCGCGAAGCTGAGACCGACGCAGCTCCATATGGCGCTGCGTCAGCCCCTCGCCCCGCGCCCGCGCTTCCTCGCGCCACCGGTACAGTGACGCGAGTACTTTCGCCTCCAGGTCCCAGGGCGGGAACGGCCGCTGTCTGCCTCAACCTCAACTTTGCCCTTTCAAGATGGTTCACTTGGGAAGTTTCAAAGCTGTTATTAGATGACACATTTGCTCAAATAGTGTAAAAGAGGAAAACGTCAATATTCTTACTGATCTGTTATTTTAGTTTGGAACTACCCACAGATAATTCATCATTTACGTCAGTTTGATCTTTGATCATTAACAAAAACACGCGTCAATTAATGTTGCTCAATCAAGTTCTTATAACATTTTTCTTTGACCACAATATTATAAGAAGACTAAAATAAAAAACAAATTAAATGTATTCATCCGTTCAAAATAACATAAAGACCTTGAACACAACCAGTGAGTTAACACTTGTAAGCTGTGTAGGTACACTAGGTACTATTGGTCTAGCTAGGCACAATACTGATAAGCACGTGGTGCCACCCGTACTATGTCATACTGAAACGTACTGCCTACTGTGTGTTTTAAGTTAATGTTCTCGGTGTAACCTGTTTGTGTGAATATTATTCATCATGCTTTGCGGTTTTAGGATTCGCCGCAAAAAAAGTAAGTCTTCCTAAACTATTTCGTTACATCTGTAGTCAATTTGGTATACATATTTACTTTGTGATTCAACGGTAGGTTACTACATAATATTGCTTTTTAATAGTAACAGTTCTACGTTATCATAGACCATAGTAATCAAAGAACAATTACGTGGGATGCCTTTTGTTATATTGATACATTTTCGTCGACACCCGCCGTGTTTAGTAAAAAACTGTCTCACCTTTCCATTGTTTTAGCTTGGACTATAGCTTCCGTGGGAGTTTCAGTAAGCGCGTTTTCCTCGACAAATTGTCTGATACGATCTAGCTCCCACATCTTTAGGATTGTCTTTATCTCCATGCATGTTTCACTGTTCACACATGTGAGTGTTCGCAAACGAGATCACTTTCTTGATTATTTTGATAAGTTTTCAATGTTAGGTAAGTACATTGAAAACTTATCAAAATAATCAAGATGAAATCCGTTGATTGTCTTTTATGTTTTATAGAAACTACTGACCAACCACGACATTGCGGTGACTTTGTCTTGTGGGTAATTAATTAAATAACTGGCTCTGTCTAATGATCATTGTTTTTAACTTCTACAGGCATGCGGGTCAAATGTCAGTTGTTGCTACGTCATCCTATTGTTATTAAACTCTTGAAATGTTTATTTTTCTTGAGAAGGAAGAAGACAAAAAATAAATTAAAAAAAACATACCTACTTCAATGGAATGTGTGCTGCCCAGTGCCCAGTCCCACGGCCCAAGCTTAAGACATAGGTACCTTACGAGTTTACAATTTACATAATTCAATTGCTGAAAGTATTATGATTGTGTGCTGTCTTCATTAGACTACACGGTACGATGATCAAATGACTCGCCTCCGAGAATTCATGCACATAGTTTAATAAAATGCGATTGTGAAATCTCAATTAGGAATATAATATTTGCGCTGAGACGCGACGATATCACCGGCCACCGCATTGGAACAATTCCGTCAAGATATTTGAGATCACGATATTCACGATATTAGTTTTCATCAGCGTCTATGATACGGAATCGGAGCAACGCAACGGCGCCACTCAGCGTGAAGATAGACCAGATTTCTATTTGTTTATTGATGCAATGACTTTAGAAAT
The DNA here is from genome assembly GCA_927399505.1 of Luperina testacea. Lineage (NCBI taxonomy): Eukaryota > Metazoa > Arthropoda > Insecta > Lepidoptera > Noctuidae > Luperina > Luperina testacea. The sequence goes on from OV656774.1 coordinate 8,181,741, forward strand.
ATGATTCATTATAATTATACTTTCACTGATTGTTCCTAATTTGTAACTGTCCAACTTGACCAAACGGCCAAATTAAGGCTCCTACAAACGGGCGCGACACGCGATATAATCGCGCGCGACATAAAGGCACCGCTTGTTGCGCAACTTGCGGTGCATTTGTGTCGCGTGTCGTGTCGCGCCTGTTTGAAGGAGCCTTTAATAGGCATCCTATTCATTTTTGTAGTGATGTTTCTTATGGTGATCTCTCTCACTCAATTCTCTCATAAAAAGTAGGTACCTACAGCATGTAAATGGCATCTCATGATATGCGCTGAAAATACACACATCAAAAGTGTCTAGCAATCAAGTACGTTTTAGAGTATCGCCGCAATTGAGGATTATTATTTAAACTTTTTTGGATCGTTATTCTTTTTGGTTAATTTCACTAAATGAATAAAGAATTTTCTTAAAATTTTGATTTCAAATAGAAAATCAACTGTCAATCAGGATTCTTATAAAAGTGTGTAGTAGCGTTTTTACAAAACCATTACAATCTCTGCATCAGAACTGCAAAAAATTGCATCGACATGGTGCGACGACATCATTTGACACGAGAAGAGATGATGAGAGCCCTCGGTATGTTGCAAGCTGGTGAGGCTGGCGCTCTTGGCACTACACAGAGCGTCATAAGCCGCCTCTGGACACGCTATCGTATCACGGGCAGCGTGACCGAGCTACATGGAGGATCTCGCATCACCAATCGCAGACAGGACCGGTACATCCAAAATACTGCTCTACGGAATCGTACCATGACCGCCATGATGTTGGCTACGAGGCTCCACAGCTCTTCAGGCTTGCTGATAAGCGACCAAACCATCCGAAATCGTTTATGTGAAGTGGGTCTGCGTTCCCGAAGGCCGCTGAGAATTCCACCTATAGCACCCCGCAATCATAGGGCCCGTTTACAATGGGCTCGCGAACACAGAAATTGGGAGGAAGAACACTGGCGTTGTTTGCTTTTCTGATGAATCTCGTTTCAGTATGAGGCCGGATACAAGACGCACTCGAGTTTGGAGGACCTCTGGACGTCAAGAACGTTTGAAAACTTTTCAGGAAGTTCATTCATATGGAGGGGGAACAATAATGGTTTGGGCCGGTATTTGGATCGGTAGAAGAACCGATCTCATTTGGATCAGGGGCAACCTCAATGCTCAGATTTATGCGGAGACGAATATTTCAGACGTGATCATCCCTTTGCGAAGCCGGTTGGATGATTCGTTTCGACTAATGCACGACAATGCACGTCCATACACGGCTGATGCTCGCATCAACGTTCTGCCGTGGCCTGAGACCCTAACCCAAAAGATCTGATGATGAGTTTCGGAGACAGACAACGGAACTCTTCAATAAATGCCAGCAAACCAACCGCGATTGCTGCTATAGCATATGTATGCAATATACATATAAATAGCTTCCTGTCACTGATTTGATAGCAAATAGTGTTATATGAATTTGTTTGGGGTAGGCAGGTACAACTAAAAAGTGAAAAATAAAAACCTTTTTACAAAAAAACACCGACTTCCAAAAAACACTACAGAAAAATAACTTTAATTTCGAAAGTCGGTGTCAGAAAACGAAAATGCAGAACCAACGACACCGACTTCCGAAATTAAAGTTATTTTTCACTTTGTAGTGTTTTTTAGGAAGTCTGTTGTTTTTTTTTTAACTTTTACAAAATGTAGGGATAAGTTGTTGACTTAAACATAGGAATTAAAGTAGCCAGTCTGGAAGACTAGATTTGATAAATATTAATTGGATAATTTTTTATAGTTAAAAATGTACTTTTTATCACACCTGCTCTGAAAATACATACTAATTATACCAATTAGAGGGAAGAAACGCCTTTATCCCGCCCTTCAAATCCTTTCATCCCAAGGTATGGAAGTTTGTATGAAAATCCTTTCGACCCAAGGGTGGGAAAAATGTATGAAATTCCATTACATACCCGGTTTTTCTTTTTTTTTAATTTGTCAGCAGTCATACTGCCAAGAGATTTTAACTGTCTACTAATTAAAGGACATGTTAGGTTTTTGTATGGAGGCTGGGCTTTTATTCGAAGCTACTGTGAACAGGGAAGAGATCATATTTTTATGAAAGTACATAAATGAAGGAGACTTTGTATATTTTTTTATTTTTTTTTGAAAGCACCCTTTCCTTAATTATTATACATTTTAATAATCATTATTTAAAAAATAAATTGCAACCCACAGTAATTATTGATTTTGGCAACACTTTTCAGTTGGATGTCATTATTGTCATTGTGAACTTGTAAACGTCAATCAAGTGTCAAATTCAATTCAATTTTGACCTGTGTACTGACAGTTGACAAGTATGACAACCTTACTGGCACAGGTAATATTTTCATAGATTCCATCAGGAGGCAAAGGAATTAATGCCATACATACAAATCATGGAGTTGGTTTTATTTTAAACCATCTAATATTATTTTAGAATATTTTAAATAACAATAAGGTGTATAATTTGCTTTAAAAAATGATATTTAACCATTTTTTCCTTGTTTCAACGTGCAAAAATAATATTATGACACCAAAAATATCTGGATTTAAAATATGTATTTATTCAATAATGGTGCTTTTAATATTTTTTCTGTTTTTGTCAGGCCATCCTGAATAAGTTTCCCTATCAGAAAAACCATACATGACAGCTGTTCAAAAAAAATATTATTTTAAGCCCATTTCCTAACATGTCCTTTCAAGTAAATTGTTACTGGCCACATACAGTTTTTTTTTTACCAGTTACCAACCTCCTTGGTGCATACAGAAAATTAAAAACGAAATTATTTTTGTATATAAAACGCGTGGAATCACGGAAGAAGTGGCTGCATGACCTTATGATCTTAGCCTACTCCAGAAACGGGCGAATAAAAAATGGAAAAGCCCGCGCATTTTCGCAAAAACACATTTATCTTAGTGTTTTTTGTAAAATATGGATACTTCGAGCGACAGTGATGATGTTATCCCTAACACACCGCCAGAACTAATAGAGACGGCCCAAGAAGTTGTTGATAATCTGTTGCCGGAAAAATCTAAATGCAGATACAACAATACTTATATGTCCATAATTTTCCTCGTAGGTGTAATAAAAAGTACTATACATCCCTCAGGATAAAGTACAGTTCCATACCTCAAATGGTTTGCGCCCCTCGCAAGCTCGTGGCGCAAATGCCATAATCTCGGTATGGAACTGTCACTTTCTTCCCTCTGAAGTAATGTACTATTATCCCCTAGACACTTTTGATGTGTGTACGAATCATATAGAGTTAAGTAGTATTAAGTAGGTTAGTACCTAGGTACTCATTTCCTTTTGGGAATTTGACCATCACTTTTGACAACAGTAAAAACTTAAAAAAATGTAGATAACTTTACGAACTCAATGTTCTCCTTTCGGAGATTGCCGTCAAAACGTCATGTGCCGAACTTGCGTGACCTTTATTTACGTAAGAGGCGTGAACAAACCGAGTAAACTCACCATGTTATCTCGTACAGGTACCTTATATTATACGTTCAGTTGTTTGCATACGTTCATTCTCACGACTACAATATAACCTTTCGTATGAAAGTGTCTGATATTCTCTAAAGCTAAGCTCGTAATATTTCTTTCATGTAACACTGCGGTCACTTTCGTTCCCATGTCAAACAAGTTCGTGAGTCGACGCTGCAAATTAATGAACAGTGCGTGGATGGGAACCTATCAAACTGGACTACTTATATTCATTATTTGTTCAGCAGCACAAGCATTACGACACTATACTTAATGGCAGACAGACGCTTTGATTTCTCCTGAATTTTATAGCACGACTATAAAATTGCCGAAGTTACAAACATGTTTGCCGCTTTCATATTGAGATATTCGTTTACACAATTGGATGGTCTTAACTACCATACCATACCATCAATCATTGATTCTCTTCGCATACCACAACGTTTTCCAAAGTACGAAGCTGTAGATGTAAATGATCTCGTCATGACACGATGATTTTGATCGAAGCAGTAATGGTAAAAAGTCTATTCCTCCATGTAAGTAATCTTCGACCGCAATGTTTGCTCAGATAGGAAGTAATTTCGTGCTTTATTGCATTCTTCACGCGATTTGTGGCTCATAATTAAAGTTCATAGCATAGACACGCTTTCTTCTCTAATGAAAATTATTACTTAATATCTAATATTTTGTCTCTAACTGCTGTAATTTCATCGTTATGTTTGAACACTTTTAATTTCATTACTTATTAATGTGTATCCTGTAATGTGTCAAAAGATCATCGTGTAACATTAGCCTTACCTACTTAAATATTTTATTCTGTTGAACGTTATCCGGTTTGTTGGTCCTTCTGAATATTAATTCATTCATTCTTCCTCTTACAAAAAGATCACGTGTAAACTTACGGACTTCAAATTATAATAATCATCATACTAGGATTATGTCGAATAATAACATTTCCAAACCAGATCATATGGTACGTACGTGTTCCTTTACAAATTCACGTGCCACATGCCTTTAGTTTGTGTGCTTGCATTATAAAGTTATTTAGTCGTTATCCAACATTCTATTTATGGAAGGCTCACAGCAATCTGGATCTATTTGTGGAAATCTTATATCTTATGCACATTCCTTTACAGTAAAACTTGAAAACGTTCGTTTTTACCAAGTCGATGAACCCCACATAGAAGAAAGAACCTCCGGATTCCGTGCTTGAAATTCTGTGCCAGGCACTGACGAGTACATGTCACCCTAACCCTCACTCAACACGTTCGCTACCTATGTTCTACCCTCTAATAAATAAAACTTATAGGCAGTGTTGGGGCTCTAATTGGTGTTTAGTATTACAAGTGAATCAAAAATCCAAAATTTATGTCTAAGATGGTTACCTAATAACGCAAATGGGGAACTGTCGTACACATAAATTTCATTTATGATCTCATTAACATGGCTAGTTACACAAAAATGTGATTGGGGTTGATAGCAACTTAATACAAAATCAAACATATTTATGTAACCTGGTTCCTCCTGAGCCGCGATAGTGGAAGGTATTCAGGTCGGCTTGCGTCGTGCTTGCAATTATATTTGCCGTACAAGATAGATAGCGTGACATTTTATACATAACGTTAAGCCTATTTTAGGTAATGTATGTATAGTGTTGTGCTGTAGATAACTGGCATTGTTCACTGACTTATCATTGTTCCTGGTTTTCCATGCAGCCAATGCCATCGTTCTAGAAACTATTTTATTTACAGCTGCAAATAGTTCTACCGCATTCTTTATCGAAGTTCATCAGTTGCTTTCCGCTCATTACTTGCACTGAATCCTTTGATGTAGGTAGTACTTGTGTGTACGATGCCGGGAGACAGCGGTCCGTTTGTTAACAGCCTCAGCGTTAAATAAAAGCTGTATCAATTTGTGTTCAAGGCACGCGTGAGCGATGTACCGCGTACCGCATATATGTATAGGATTGACGCTCTTTAATATTGGGAACAGCGAACATCTTCTCGGAAAGGTTAAAATTGGTGAAATCCTTTGATGAGCTCTGAATTTTAAGTAGCGTTTTTTTTTTGTAATTTTTTTTGCGACTGTTTTAACCTTCATATTGTATTGAGCCATTCAGGATATAAGAATCGTCTCGTCTGTGTTATGGCTCTGTATGTTAATTAAAAATAATTGTACCTTTACGACTTACACTGTATCAATCTGCATTGTTTTTGCAAGATTGCTTGGGACTGCAGTTAATTAGCATTATTTTCTTTATTGTATATGCATTGTATGCTCTCTTTATCAGTACGTGTTCATAATTACAATATTATTTACTTTCGCATGTGTTCTGGGGCTTCATATTGTGTACTTAAAATTAGGGTTTATTCTCTCTCTCGGTCTTACTTAAGTTTCAAATGGTCTCAAAACTAAAGATAGTTGAATCGGGCCGCATTCATCCGGTTTCTCCTAAACTATCAAGATGTTCCTATTTTTACACTAGAGAACTGTTTTACCGAGACCGACTTAAGTCAATTAGTAGTCGAGTCATGCGTGCTACTTGAACGCCCTCGAACGGGATGCGCCTGCGCTGCGAGTTCAGCCACCCGACCGCGCACAACCCGCCGCGCCGTCTTAATCGATGGCATTTATGATTTATTGCACATAAAATGCACCTTTTGTTTGTGTTGACATGCTTAGATTAAAACTTGTTTATTTTCTGATTTGTTATTAGTTATTACTATTAATGTAGATCACATTATCTCCATACTTTATTTACCTATAAGAGCATCCGCACTCCAACGGAATAGATAATACATAAATACAATAAGCTGTGTGCTTTAAACCCATAAAATATTGCTGCAGGCAACCGTGGCTGATGTACACCAGTAATCATAACCCATGTGCTATGATTACAGGGAGTAGCATCATAATTGTTAATTACCTATCATCACCTCAGCCACACTACACTATTGGAGAACAGGTTTCCCACGTGACGTGATTCAACTATTTATTTATTGCTCATATATTATGACATTTACTGTACTAATGCGTGGTAATGTCAATTGGCTGATGATGAGTGATGCATTCCAATTCCAACTCTAATCCACTTTTGTGTAATATCATGTATTGTATAAGCTTTAAGCTGATAATAAAGCCCGTAATTAACAATCGACATTTGAAAAGAGTTATTTTAAAGCCATTGGTCTGGTTCCTCCGGTTTATAACAGATATGTCCTCTATGGATTACATAAAACTTCAATACCGGTTGGCGTATCAATGAAACCGGAATATTAATCGTTTACAAATATTATTACGAAAGGAAGCGGCCGTTTAAACATAGGCATACACATAGTAGAATAAAATTAACGACCTGAGTGATCTTGAACACGGCGATTCTTTGAGCCTTGACCCGATGGATAGAATTGTTAGATCCTCATATCTACATGTTTGCAAAGGATATTATTGGACGATACAATAGTCGAATGAAATCGCTTCATCCTATCCTTTATCTCTGTTGTTTGAGGTCAAGTGTCCCCCTCTTCATTATCTCCCGCCTACACTACTTTTAACCGTTGCCTTTATCAAGTAATTTGCGCTTTTGTTATTCCCAACTTCTGTTCAAGCCACAAGTTCACAACTATGGCCACATTTAGGGAACATTTTTATTTAGCTGGAGGTTGCGTGACCTAGGTATTAGTCTACCTAATCAATATAGAGGTTGTGGTCGCTGGCTTGCGTCATATTTACATGCTATTCAACCTTGCATGAGTTTGGCGATGAATGAAGGCATTTTTTTTTGGTATTAAATTTTCAAATGACCATTCCACGAGCCAGGGCTACACAGGCTACACTCGATTAATATTCGGCGTAGCCTTGAAATGGTACCCACCGCTTATGTCACGAACCTAGCATAAGAATGTTTTGTGAAGAATCTTTTTGTACAGCGATTCGTTATGGGTGGAGCGTGCTAGGATTTGATTTGCGCTGGATGTGATTGAAATCTTAACGTCCATAATCGCAAATTTATACTCTTGACTAAGAATATCTGAGAATTCATCCTTGTAGAATGTTAGATCCGTAGTCACAGGAAAGTTGACAAACTTATTTCCATTTAGGTACCTCAATGAAGATGCTTTGTGGTGATTGTGGTATAAGCAAAGGTGAAGGGAAATTATAGTTACATACCGGATGGATACCGCACTAAGGGATAGTCGATGAATGGGTCTTTAAGTGCAACAAAGTTGTCATTTACGTGAAAGCTATGAAAGATTACTATAATGATGATAAGTATGATAACAGTATTATGTGTGGACTGTTGATTTGATATGAAAAATAACCCTTTCGATATTATTATATCCTGAAAACTCATCGGAGGTAAATTTGGAAACAATATTTGCACTTACAGAAGTCCTGAGCATATTAGGTATTAAATACAGCCATTTTGTCGTGTAAGTGGCACATCGACCCGCTAGCTGACAATACATCGTTTATTTCAGACTAGCTGACCCGGCGAACTTTGTAGTTTGTACCGCCTCTGAATCAATAAATGTGGTTTTTCATTTTTTTTTCGTGTATTTTGCCCACATTACAAGCTTTAAATTAACTTGCAATGTAACATGTTTGTTCGTGTGGACTCTTGCAACTCAATTTTGAAGCAGATATCTTCAACCGATTGAGCTAAAATTTTGCATACACGTTAGGTTTGGATGACAATGCATGGTTTGCTGTGTGACGTCATTCTAAATCCAACATGGCGCAACACCCAAGATGGCAGACTAGTTATTTTTTAATGCACTCCAACAATATGGGTTTCAAATGAAAGGCCGGGCTGAGAATAACTCGAAAAATAAAGTGACGTCACTCTAAATCCAATATGGCGGAACACCCAAAACGGCGGACGTTATTTTTAATGCACTCCTACGTCTCCTACAATATGGGTATCAAATGAAAGGGCTTGCAAAGAATAACTCAAAAAATAAAGTGACGTCACTCTAAATCCAATATGGCGGACTAATTTTTTTTGCTTTCCTACAATATGGGTATCAAATGAAAGGACTTGCTGAGAATACGAATGCGAGGTTAACTCTGTTGCTCCAATCCATCTGAAATTTTGGTGTACTGGGGTTTTTGGAGTCCTCGATTATGATATCGAGGTCGAATTGTTCGAGTCTGTAGGTTCGGTTGGTTAACTTTGACTTGTGTAATTTGCTGAGATAGGCGTCAACAGCATTGGTTTGCAACCTGTCCAGGAGAAGGATAACTCCAAAATCAAACCCGAAACTGTATTTCGTAAGGCACAAGTAAGTAATCTTCTTCAAGCTTCAATCTGAAATAAGTGGCGCATTCCTCCAAACACCCAAGTCAAGGTGAGGCCGTTCCGAGGACTGAGTGGCATCGGGGTGTAACATGATGTCGTGAACGACATGAACAGACTGAGAAAACTGTCCAGCGATAACTAAAAAGTAAAAAATAAATGAAAAGTAAAAAATTAATAATTAAAAATGAGCTTTTATTTAAATGCCCTAAAAAGAATAAAATAAACTTTTCCTTTAAAACTTTTACTATCAACTTATAACGTCATACTCATTAGGTACACAATTTATATGATATAAAAGCTTGTGGCGAGATTTACCTGTGAAACAAGTAAATTAAATAAGGATTTTAGTTTTTTAAATTTGCAAACTAAGTAAATACGAGTACTTCCTTAAATCTAGCGACAAGCTTTTATATCATACTAACTGCGCCCCGCGGTTTCACCCGCGTAAATGTCGATCCCGTGGGAATATTGGGATAAAAAGTAGCGTATATGCTAATCCAGGGTGTCGGCTACCTCCATCCAAAATTTTATCAAAATTGGTCCAGCCGTTTGGGCGTGAACAAACATAAAAACACACACTCACAAACTTTCGCCTTTATAATATTAGTGTGATAAATTGTGTAATGACGTGACGTTATAAGTTGATGGTAAAAGTTTTAAAGGAAAAGTTTAATTTATTCTTTTTAGTGCATTTACTTAAATAAAAGTTTGTTTTTAAATATTTTTTTTTTTTGTTAATAGCTATTCTACTATTCGGGGCGGAGACAAATCCAACAAATCAAAGATCATAAAAATCGGTCCAACCGTTCTTGAGTTATATATGGTGTAACTAACCCGACTTTGTTTTATTTATATAGATTTTGGTGATGTCATACTCCTAAAGTGGGGACGTTAAAGCTTTAAGGGTTAATCTTCATTATCGTCATTTAAGTACTAACTACAAAGAACTCTTGTGCCTTTAGCTGCTTAGAAATTGCCGGAGATCATTGACCTTTCTTACAAGGTATAGGTGCCCGTATACCTAACAGTATATTTTTATCTACCTACACCTATCCTATCAGATCTGAGTAATGCCTACAAGAATAATCGTCGTAGTTTAAAACTGTCTGGCCTCCACAACCGAACTATCTGGGCTTATGAAAATCTTAAACTAAGACCGAAGGGTGCAGGCTGCCCCAATAGTCTTCGAATGATAACTAGGACTATTTTAGTAAAGTGAAGGGTTTTGAGGGGGGTTGAACCTCACAGTTCACAGTAAAATATGAGCCACACATAAGCATGTGGACATCAGTAGACACAATCCCTTTATAATGAACTTTCGGGACAATTGATCGATTGTCTTTTAAGGAAGAGATGAGCTCTAAAGAAAAGGCAAGAAGTTCGCGTCCTCAACCTAGGCTAACCTAACCCGTTTTTTGTCTCTAAAATTATTTGCTCATTAGATACCTAAGTTACCTATTCTAGACGTGAGATCAAACATGATCCTGCTTACTAATAATCAAATGTAATCGTCGTCTTTCCAGGCAAACGGCAACTTCAACAAGAGCATTCTTCGAAGAATTCACGTTCGCCGTCGCCGGAGCAGCCGCACGGGGCGGCCTCCCCGGTTCCCAATGATGATGCGTTCCGGCCCATCCAGAGATCTCCGCAGCCAAACCGGGCCGTGCCGCCGCCCTCGCCACCAGTTCCCACACACCCCGTGGCCCCCGTCGCTCCACAACCTGCCGGACCACTGCCTCTTCTTCCATGCGCTGTCTGCGGACGAACCTTCGTGCCAGTGTCACTGGCCAAACACGTGAAGATATGTGAAAAGATGATGGTGAAGAAAAGAAAAACTTTTGACTCTTCCAGACAAAGGCGAGAAGGTGTGTTTCCTTTGCTTTTTAATCTGCATCATATATCCAAGTTATGTCCTATACGTATCCCGTGCAGGAGACTATAAAATGACCTTGCAGCAGTTAATAATTGGGACGATCCTACTATGTAGGTGTAGATAAAACTTGACAACCCAAGATAGAAATTATGTAACATCGCACACTGTACCTACTTGTATTCTACCTAAGTGTACAAAGGCACAAGTATACATATTCAAAGATTCATTTAGATATTATAAAAGAATTACATCATTCACAACAACATAAATATAAAAGTTGGGTATTTTATTGTTTTGATCGATGTATGTAGTGTGGATGGATTTATTTTAGTAGTGTAGCTCATCATTTTGTTAATAATGAAGGAAGGTGTGGGTTGACTAACTCATTTTTTGTTTCTTGCCCATAGTCTTGCGTTTTTTTAGTTTGAATTGAAATATTGCAGGTTTTTGCATGTCCCCAACATTCAGTTTTGATTTTGTTATTTATTCTTATTAGTAAGTAGTATATTATTGTTTTGACATTGGCATGACTTATATTTAGTATGTTTATTGACGTTTCCTTTGTTGTTGTGGGTAATAAGGGCTGACCGCGGCGAACGGTGCTAATTCCGGTGAGTGGGTGAACGGTTTACATATTCCCTGCCATTCATTTAACTGTGACTCCTTACCATTGTATGTGAACGTTTTACTAACACAGCCACACACGTCCTGCTGCATTATAAATGCTCGTGGCACTTTGCGTTCGGTTTCAAACAAAACATCGTGTTTCCATTTCTTTGACTGTAGGTAGATTTCCCCAGAAGAGACAAAAATGAGGCAGGTATCCTAGATGTTTGTCAGAGTTCATATCTCTCTCCTCCATCATTATCATGTGCATTATTGCACCGTTATTACGTCAGAGTACCTTTACATGTTCATTAATGTTTTAACCATTTCAAATTCGTGAGTTCATAAGGTCGCGTTCTATCTTAAAAACGAACATTACATACTAAAATTATCTACTTGTTTCTGCAATAACATGACAAGATTAACGGATGCGACATAACATAATATATTATGTTGGCTACTTATTTCTTTTATTTACGCCTATTATTTTGACTGAATATTTTCCGCTTGTACAGTTCAAGAACCTGCATAATAATATGCAATTATTTATATCCTACCAAAGCAAGATAAACGATTGAGCATCAGTGCCCTAAGCCGTCAAAAAGTGAAGCTTAAAAATATTTATGTAAATGTTGATTGTATTGCATTGACAATATCACATCCTACGGAGACTCTAACGAGGTCTAAATTAGCATATTAGTTTGTATACGTTGGTCATACGTTTAGCAGCTCCGCCCTCGTAAAGTAACCGTCATCGTCATTATACTAAGCACCGCGGCTCATGTTTCTAATGAAGTCTTTAGAAATGCATGAGATGTCTGCCATGCCTTGTTACTGAACATCTGGTGACATTACAAGTGTTTGTTCTACAAATTAGTGAAGTGTGTCCAATGAATTTTGTTAGTTTTAATTGTATGTGTTGAGTAATGTGCACGTTTGTTTGTGTGTATCGGACTTAGAGGTAAACGTGTGTTATTTCAAGTAATATTGAGTGGTTTAAATGTTTATCTAGTAGATTTACTCGTATCTCTGTGACATGAGCACCGTGTGTCTAGAAAGTAACATTGCATAATAGATTTTTTGATTCACTACTAGGAAGAGTAACCAACTTAAAGATATCTGGGTATGGCAAGGCTGCAGGAGCATGCTTTTAATGACTAATCAAGGTTTGCGCATGCTATACGTCATTCTCTCTGTCAGTGGGTTGATACATGCCCAATCACACCTATACGTATGCTTTTTTTTGGTCACATTATAGGCACAGACCTGGAGCAATACTTGCCAAAGAACTTCGGTCTTCCTGAAAACAGTCCGTTCCTAGAAAAAAGTCCGCCGGCCACCGCAAAACCGACGCCGAAGCCGAAGCCACACACGGTCAGAAACGCTATAACGAAGGTAATCTATAATCTGTATTATGTTGTAGTAGATGGTTAATTAGACATAAAAACTGGGCTATAAATCTATTCTTAACAGTACATGCATTTCTTTTAAATGATCGTGTGCAGTGCACGATATGATTGAGGGGAACAGTTTTTATGTTCGTGTAAGTTCTAGCAAGATGCTGAAGTTCTAGCTTAGAGAAATGATTTTTAGGTACTTAACTACTGCGGAAAGAATATTGTCGCTCATTTGTAAAGGTCACGTGAAGAAAGTCCCGTCAATAGAATAGAAATACATGATAACGAGGATAGCCAAGGAAGATAATAAATGTTCATGTTAATAAGGAATGGTCGAACCTGTTATGTCAACACCAGGCTGCAGATAAGATTTTCCAAACAGGACTAAACTTCTTTGAAAAAATCGAGTTTTAGTTACAAAGAAGGTATAACTACTGCGGAAAAATAGTGTAGCCACTGACCTCTAGGTCAGTGAGTGTAGCTCATTTGTATCTATATGTCACTTGAAGAAAGTTCCGTCAACAGAATATAAAATAAGCCCATGTGGTAAAATCCTTACTTATTCAATAGCCTTTTCACTTCTTAGTGCTAATGGCCGCTTCGTTGGAACAACGCCACTCTGTCATGTTAATATTTAACTTAGAATTCATAATGACCCTTCTATTCAGTTAACATTTTGGTTTACAAAGCAGGAATAGAAATGAACTAAGCATTTAGAGAAAATGCATAGACACCTTATACCTAGGTAGGTACATACAATACATACACAACAGGAAAAGAAACTTCTTGGAAGACATCTAGTAGAATTTTGATGGATTAAAAGAAGAGGACTTAGGCCTCTCTTTAAAAAAGAAAAAAAAAGAAAGAGAGGTCTAGAGCAGAGAGCAGTGGGTGAAGTCGGGCTGTGGATAATGATGATAAGAAGAGGATAAAATTGTCATACGAGCTCTATCTTAATAAATAAACAAATTATTCTTGTTTCGTCGCTTGGTGCTAGTCAATATGAGTTTGGTTTTTACAATTAATATTTTATGTTTTATTATCAATTTTCATAACCCCATAATATATAATTTCGTTTCCAGCCAATGGCCGAACTCCAAAGATGTCCACACTGCCATCGTGCGTTCGGCGTGCGCGCATTCGAGCGTCACGTCGAGTGGTGCGCGGATAAAGCGAAGATCCTGCCCGCGGCGCCTGCGCAGCCGCCACAGCACATCGCCGACGCCAAGCATCGGCTTAATGCGCGCACGCAGTACAAAGCGCCGCTCGTGCGCGGACGCCGGTCAGTAGCTATCTGCTTAATAAAATTTTTAAATTCACTGACAGACAAAGCACGGCCTAAACCGCTGAGTCTAGAAGCATGAAATTTTGCACAACCGTTGCTTACATAATGAAAGGTGATCAGGTGATCACTAAGAAAGGATTTAAAAAAATTAATCTCCTAAAGGAGTTAAATGGGGGATGAAAGTATGTATTATATGTGGGAATGCCATCGGCCACACGGCTTGTAGTTCTGGTGAATTGCTACTCTTGTATTTATCAATCGGTACCTACAGAACAACGTAAAGTAGGTACTTACACGCACAACATCTGATCATAATGATGCTCTAAGCGGTACATCGAACACAAACTGCAGCAAGTAGGGATTCAGTTGAGGATCCCAGTCTTACTGAATGCGAATGCTGTACAATCGCAGTGGTTACCATAACTTTCATCGATGACATTTTGCAAATATCTAAGCATGTACTCGATAAAAAAGAACACCTTACTGACAGACAGTCGGCTCTATTATGGGGATAATAGAACCCCGAGGCAATAATTACGGTATCTGTAAGCGGTCCGACCTGCTACCAGATTTTCGGATGTCTCACAACCTTGGTTTTGATTGCTCTTGACAAAACCCTGGGAGTCAATCAAGGTTTATATACAGGGTGGCAGGGATGTCGATGCGCGAACAGCGGTGCTATTCTGTAAAAATGTCACCGTGAAAACTTATGTGAAGTGAGCGTGGAGTGAGCTGTTAAATAGTGTCAATTCCTAGCAAAAACAAACTCACTTCACCTAAGTCTTCACGGTGACATTTTTACAGAATCAACCGGCTGAAGGCCAATTCCCGTGATTAAAACGTTCAAAATCTAGTCGCAATCTCATCTCAGCGACAATCAATGTCAAAAATGTAGGAGAATGAGAGGTATTTTTTATAGATTGAGACTGATATCAGAACGTGAACGTGCTTAAAATTACGAGAATTGCCCCTTGTTACCATGGATTAAGTATAATTATGATTCTGAACCCTCTACGTCGAAATTTCTTGTATGTTATTAACAAAAAAATTGTTGTTCCATGCATTTTGACTGCGCAGTTATCGCACTTTTCTATAAAACAGCAGTTGTTTTTTTTTTTTTATAACCAACGAAAAATTTCCAGTCCAAAATCATGTGCAGAATTCATGTTTTCAGTTTTCGCGTCGATATCCCTGCCGCCCTGAATAAAACAGTTCCACTATTTGATCACGACAACGTAACCTAACGGTGGATTGATTGATGTCCGCAGGAGCCGATTAAGTCAAGAGCTCCGCTTGCTCGGACGTCCGTCATCGCCATTAGTTATAATAACCTGTCATTACCTTTTTTATTTAGACTTGTTATTATGTCGGCTGTGAACTAAGACGTTACTATATTTAATTTTTTGCATTAGGTACCTACGTGTTCTGTTTCGTTTGTTATTGTCGTAGGAATAGAAATATTACTTTCAATGAACATTGGTCTTCTATTGAAATGAAATGATTTATTCTGTAAATATAACACCAGACATCGGAATCACTTTTATACATCATATTATAAAAAACAAATAAGCTAGATGAGGTCGGCGTTTCCTATTTGACTACTCTGAGAAGAAACTCAGAGGTCACAGTCTCTTCTCAAGAAAGAGCTTGCTATAAAACAGTACGCATTATAACTTAAATCTTCATTCTTTAGGTCATCGCAAACGCGCGACAAATCCTCAAACAGCCGATCAGCGTCTGTGGAATCGTCGCGCGGGGTATCCCCTCCACAACCGCGTGAATATGGCGACTACAAGCTTGGACGCACCAGAGCCTCAGGTAACACCTTTATTAATCATAAAATCCAAACGACGCAAAAGAAGAAAGTAAATCAGCGACGATGTGAAAAAAGTACAGAATCTAGATTTTTTTTGTCTATCTTACAGAATCGGTCTCTAGTAATGACTGCCACGATGAGACTTCTCCACACATGCCAGTGATACGAAACTCTCGGAATTCACAAAACAGTTCGTCAGGCGACGCTCACGTCAAGGCAAGGCAAGCACGACTCGCCAGGGATCTAAGCAGTTCCAGGTACGAACGAAATTTGTAAATCAATTGTTCGAACATGCCTATAACCTTATACACACACTTTTTTTTAAATAAATAAACATTTGTAATAAATAAGGGGAAAGGAAGGATCTCCATTTTTGTTTAACATTGTTTTTAATTATAATATAGCTAAACGGATTTAGTTCCTGTCTCCTTGTTTGTTACTATCTAGAGAACGAAAGACCTTACCCTTCCTTTCCCCTTCCATAGAAAAAAACAAGATCCCCACCTATCCTCTGCCAATCAAAGTAATACTGATCCTTATATCAAGAAAAATCAACAAAATAGTACTGAACCAAATACCAAGAAAAGCCAAAAAAATTATATTGAACCAAATACTAAGAAAAGCCAACAAAATAAAATTGAATCAAATGTCAAGAAAAATCAAAATAAAACTGAGGCAAATAGCAAAACAGTTGAACTGAGTGTTATTGGTCCTGAAATCAAGAAGAACCAGCGAAGTAATACTAATTCAGCAATCAAGAAAAACCAACAAGTTAATGTGGATTCAAGTATCAGGAAAAGTCAACAAGGTAATGCTGATACAAGTATCAAGAAAAACCAGAAAGGTAATACTAGTACAAGTGTCAAGAAAGGCCAACAAGATAATACGGATTCAAATGTCAAAAATGTACAGCAAAATAGTACAGATCTAAATGTCAAAAACACTAGACAAAGCAGTACTGAACCAAATATCAAAAGAACTGTATCGCAAACCAAACTCCACAAAATAAATGTGAGAAAGCAACAACAATTAAAGAAATTAGAAGAAATCGTCCACAAGTTTAACGAAAAAAGCCAAAACACTACCGATGATTTGAAGAAATCATCGAAGAGTCCCTGTGATAAAAGTCAAATACCCATTCCAAATTTAAATGTTAAAAAGACGAAGAAAGTATTAAATAACAGCGATATTGATCAGTTAATTAGCGAGGATATTAGAGATATGAATTCTTCAGAAATAAATAGTGAAAATGTTAAAATACATTCAGCTAATACACCATCTGAAGCGTCTGAAACGAATAAAAAAAATAAGGATAAGAAGAAGATCAAGATGGTAAAAGAAATTAGTATGAGTCTAGATAGTCTTGAAGCTAGCCCCGCAACTTCTGCGGGTGGTAATCAAATTCGTGACCGCCAATCAATTGGCATTAATATGATTTCATGTATTCCATGTGTCATACATGATAACCCGGACAAGAAAAAAGCCAATAGGAAAAATAAGAGCAATAAAATAGACAAGAAAAGTGATAACGAACTTGAAAATGATACGAGCTCCGAGCCAAAAGTAGAGTTACTTTATAAAAATCCAATTATATTAAACTCTGTGGAACTCGTGTACGATAGAGATTCATATGTACCAATTGTTACAAAAGAATCAATCAATTCAAATTTTGATAGCTCCATAGTGACTCCTAGTACTTCTGACAACTATATTCTTGATGAAATTGAAGCTATAACAGACTTCAATAACCAGGAAATTACTGACAATCATTTAAATCCACTCATTAAAGAAGGTGTAGATAATGAAATATCAAATCAAAATATTTGTGAGTCAAACAGGGACTCGATTAGTGAAAAAAATTACGAAGATATTCACAATCTGACTGAAGTACAGTTTGAAGAAAACTATGAGCGAGATAGTGTGGAACTATCTTGTGAGTTTGAGGAAAACAATTTTGATGATGATAATATCATGGAAGTCGATGAAATCGAGTGCCGACATGGAAGCGGCGAGACTTATACAAAGTTTACAGAAGACCCAGCAGACCTAGAAGAATTCATGAATATTACTGATAAGTTATTAAGTAATGATCTCTCTGAAAGAGAATGTTCTAATATTGCCAAAGACATCAATAGTTTGCATACACCAACAGCGAATTCCATTGAAGCCATAAATCAACAAATTTCGGATGTTGCTATCAATGAATCGCCTAAACATCAGTTCTCTGATACATTTCAAGAACTAAAGATCCATCTGAGAGAATTGCTTGAAGGTGCTGGCAATACTGTAAGCGAAGTCTTAGCGAAAACGGACGAAACAAATAAAGATACACCATCTAACAATATATCCGACGTCAATAGAAATGTTTGTGACATGGAACACATAACTGTTTATCAACTACAATTTTATGAAAAAACAGCTACTGCTGATGAACGGAATGATGCGGACGATGAACCTCCTCGTTTGAAATTGCCTTCAATAACAGAATCAAATAAACCAGGAGATAAAGTAGAATGTAACAAGAAAAGAATAAAAAACATATACAAACCAAAAAGAAAATTAAAAATGTTGGGTGAACAAACTAGATCTAATAGAGAATATCAAACGTTTATCGTTAATCAAAATTCAAATGATAATAGCGACGGACAATCAGAGGCGTCTGAGCCAGTGTTGAAGCTGCCACGAATTGAAAATAAAAGGTTAGATTACTTTGTTTGCCCAGTTCCCATTCAACCCTGTTTCCTTCACCACTACATTTCCGAACAATTGTATTTCATCATGCTATGCTTTAAAATTGAATAAGTATTATAAAAATATATATTATAGATCCTCGTAACGAGACAAGATTTGTGTTTTTATGAGAGGACTTTCGCTCGCTCGCTACCTTCCGTAAACATGCAAAGCTGTTAAACATGCAATGTCTCATTGCGAAAACTGTTGTTACTACTTACTTACAAGACCGCTTAATTATAAAAATAATAATAATATCTGTATTTATTATTACATCTTACAGGCTTGACGACACTTACGACCCATTTGTATCAGCTGCTAGGCAAATGAAAGAACTTATGTCCTCAGACACAAACATTCCTAAAAAAATACAAACTACAAAAGACCATAGCAGAACCCTTCCCGCTCTCCAACCTACTAAAGATAAAGGCTCTTCCTCGTATCTACGATCTGATAACAGTAAAATGATAAAAGATACACTAAATAAAACTTACCAGAAGACACCAACATTGCAAAGAATGAAATCATTCGGCAGCACAAACAATGAAAACAGTAGTAACACGTTCGGCGGTCGATGTAGCTCATTTAGATTAAATAGAAATGACAAAAAAACTAGTCAAAAATTAAATACAACCTTTACAAAGTCCAGTAAAGAAAACATTAGTACCGTAGAAAAGAATTACTTTAATCGAAATAGCAATCTGAATAGATCGTTTTCCAGTTACACAGCTTCAAGTTACAGTACACCAAAACCTAAAGATAAAATCCCTAAGATTGCAACTTCTATGTATCATAGTTTTCAGCGCACAACTATAAAGCAACCTGTCAAATTAGATAAAATAAAGAGAGACGATGAAAAGAAAGATTTCGTCAATCTCGATGCCATACTCGCTGATGACAATTCTTCAATGACTGATAGTAATTATATCGATCCAAGGCTCATCAATGAAAACGACAATCTTCCCATTAATGTTAATACCATATTAAATAACCCTGATATCATTAGTAGCATGGAATCTCTTCTGACTACTGAAAACCTACCAAAAAGATTCGAATCATTTAACACTGTTAATCAAAACAACAATAAAAACTTGAATAATAATATAACTGGTTTAGGCAATAAAACGCCAAAAAACGAGCCGAATAATAACATTAGCAGAACCACTGCACCAACAAATGATGACTTGAGCATGCAGTATGATAAACTTATGTATTCTTTAGAACAAAGTATAGCCTCTAAGACCTCTACTAGAGATGATGATTCTCTGTGCGAGGACTTCGATCTTGAAGATTTCATGACATCTTTTGATGAAGAAATACATAAACAAAAAGTAGAAAACAAACGCACTTGTAGCTCCACCACTAGGATAGTTAAACAGTCCGAGCTTGCTGACAGCAACAGGACATCAGAATTGAATAGTATTAGTTCTTCTCCCAAAGTTATCAATGGTATGCACCCTGTTAACAAATCCATGTCTCTCAATTTTAGCAGTAATAATGTGACTGACAGCCTTTTCCCATCCTCTGTGAAACGTTCCACCTCCCTCCTTGATTCCATCCAAAGGAAGCATACACCGAAGATGGACAGTGGGAAGAGCCGCCATAAATCCGATCAAGTGGAACAAGACCTCATGCAGTCTCTAAAAGATTTTGACAAGTTCTACGAAAATGAGAAGAACGAAAATCAGTCGAGTAAAGAGATTACTAACTTTAATGGCACGACAAAAAGAGATACTCGAATGAAGACTGAACGAAAAATCAAGAAAATTGAGAATATTTCCAATGGAAACCACACGCCAACTGGAAAGCAGAGTAATGATTCAGCTTATAGCAGGTTAGTCAGGTAATTGTTTTCATTTCATGCAGGAACAGCTATTAAATTCGTCGTTGGGAAGAATATAATTGTTTGCATTACCGATTGAAATAGTAATAGGATTTAACTTTTCAGTCTGAACAGAATATCTCCGTCGAAACTGTCACTATGTACTTCGAAGGAGCCGAGCAATGGGTTGACGTCTCTAGAACAGATCCCGGCTGGGTCGGACTCGAGCGGCAGCAACAAGGACGACGCGCGCTCCAACTCCAGCGACGAGTTTCTCGCCATGGAGCGCTCGGCCGAGCTCGATGAACCTCTGCCGCCTCCAGACCTACTCTATAAGGAAAAAGACAATCAAGGCAGCGGTAAGTGTTGGAACATGCTTCTCATGGGCTGGGCGTTCTGATGGTTCACTGTAGTTAAATCACTAATTACAAAATTCTATAAATAAATAGTATGTTTCTTATGTTCATGTTTGACGTTTTGTCTACAGAGAAGCGCGCGAGCTCCCGGGCGTCCTGGCGCGCGCACGGCTCGCTGAGCTCGTCGGGCTCGGAGGCGTCGCTGGCGCGGCGCCGCGACTCCGCGCCGCGCGCCAGCCGCCTGTCACGCTTCTGCCACGAGTGCGGCAACAAGTTCCCCGTCGACACCGCCAAGTTCTGCATCGAGTGCGGCGTCAAGAGACTCGTCGTCTAGCGCTAAGGGGACATCAGTGAGCGACTTCTAGTCTTTTAAGTAGTGCCGGTTTTGTGGAGGCGTAGTGGTGATTAGTACTTAGCGCCCAGGCGACGGACGCTGCGCATTCGGCCGCAAATTTTTCATACACAGCATATGATGTTGACGAAATACCAGTTAAAGTATTGATATCAAGAAATACGTATAACTAATGAAAAAATCGTTCAATGTATACAGATGTCAAGAGACGTTTTTTGTAGGATACCAAACAAAAATGTGTTCTGTAATTATTTGCGTGCTGAAAACGTTTTATATGAGTTTATTGTTGATGACCAAATGGTGCATCGCCATGATAAGAATTGATGTAGCATTGCGAGGAAATAAAAGATACTTTATGTATTACACATTGCATTATTTAATACGGAATCTGTTTTTAAATCTGATAATTAATTTTATTATACCTTAGATTTACCTCAAACATGAAAAGTATATTTTTATACTTACTAAAATGAAAAAAAAAATAAATGTATGGTATGTATTTGCACAAATCAATAATCTTGGACCACTACATAGATGTAAATTGACAACTTTTCTTAAAGTAATGTGTAGCTATATAAAAATTAATAACGTAATATTATTTACAAAATGTTACCAAATTGCTATAATTTATAAACTAATTTGTGCCTTCACAATTAACTAGATTGTAATGTCCTGTATTCTGTTGGTGTAATCTCTGTTATTATGTTTGCGAAGTTTTAATTTCTGTTGCAACTTTTATCAAATAGAAACTGGCCAGGGTCGCCTTGGAAATTGTAATATCTGTGATACACGAAAAACACTTTGGTAGATCAAAATTGTTGTCATGGAAAGATGCATGAATTCTAAAATTACTTTATAGTGCCAATTTGTTTATGTAATTTGGGTTTTGAATAGAATTTTGTGTACATCATTGATTTTCGATTTGCTTTTGTTAGCGAATACCATTTTATTTTTGTAATAACCCTTCCAAGGATTTCCATGAATGTCTCTTGTCCACAACATAGTTGGCCATTTTAACAAGACTGATTTTATTTTCAAAGTTTTCGAACTTGATTAATCCTTAGTTACTGTTGTATATTGTTTTTAATAAAATAACAATTTTATCATGTAATAAATTAACATTTTAATAATGATAACCTATTGTTTGTCTCACAACCCCTATATTGCCTTAAAATAATAATAAGGACAGCCTGCCTTTTTTATTAAATATTAAATTAAATTTAAACAAAGATTCAAAAATTGCTAAAACCAGCATCCTAATTGCGTAACACACTTTCAATCACAATCTGTATCACTTTGAAGGTTATTGCTAATCAATTGCTTCATATGTTTGAAAAATGTATCTGCTCAACAACATAAATAATGCAATGTATGTTGTTGAACTGTCAAAATGAAAGCCATTGCTATTGTTAGTTACGCAATTAAGGTGCTGTTAACATGAAGGAATTTTAGTATACTGATAAAACATAATATTTAATATTATAATTTTATTTACAACATCAACGAATCATCATCATATTCCAATTATAAAAAAAAATATAAAAATTTAGTTGTTTGTTTTATTCTTAATTTTTAAAGATAGCAGTAAAGTCTAAATTAAGGTTTTTGTAACAAAATAAGTGACTAAAGTCTTAACATACTCTTATGTCCCTTTCTTGTTGCTATAGCTCCTCTTACCCGCAGCCTGCGGAGGGCCTCCCTAAGGTGTTTGGGTTGGAGTGGCCCCGCTTCACCTGACTTCTCTAATACTTCAAGAGCTGAAAAGAAAAGTTACTTCTGTTCATAAAAGTTCGTCAAACCACAATTATTATCATGTGTGTTAGCTGGAATAATCACATCATTTTGTAGCAAATTTAGGGTAGTTTGAATGTACAATTTCAGTGTATGAACTAAACACTGTCTGCGAATCCTTAGGAATGAACACCACTATGCTATTTTTGCCACATGGAAAGTAGTTAACAGGTTCGTGTGTAGTAAACAAGACACAAGTTTTATTGTTTTGACGGCTATAGCCATATAGTGCCCTGGAAATTGTTAAACTAGTAGTGATTTTTACAAGGATGAGGAGTAAATATGTGCTTACCTTCTTCCACAACTTCTCCTACAAATACTTTGGCAATGCCAGACATGGCTATCACAACATTCTGGCCAACTGAACAACCAGTGATGGTCTGCATCAGCCTCTTTATAGCAGCCTTGGGGAAAGCAGCTCGGCGGTACATCTCATACCTATTCAACTGCTCTTCTGTGAAGTTGGAGACTAGAACTCTGCAAAACAAGATTGTTTATTGTGAATACATAATCTCTTTATATATATAATTCTTATGTATGTGCATGTCCCTGAACTCCTCATAAATAGCTGGCCTCCAATTTTGGTGAATTTTTTTTTGTGTGTATTTGAGTGCCCTGTATAGTTCAGATTCACAATTGACCAGGTAGGTGGCGTTGTTCAGCAGGACAACGTCAGGTCCGTTAGTGCAACTGTAAAAATGTATCTAAATGCCCTTGCAAATATTCATTTTAAATCTGCAAGAGTTCAACTTACTGCATCTTTTCACGCTCCTCTTCCTCCAATTCTTTCTTACTCTTCTTTTCTCTTTCCCTCTCATTTATGAGCATTTCTTCTGTTATTTGAGATTCATATTCAACTGATTCACCCTGCTGGAACTCATTCATGTTGGGAACAATAGTGTTGTCACTATTATCTTCTTCCAATTTGTCATATTTATCATCAGTGATATCTCCTGGTTGCTGATCCAAGTTTGAGTGATCAAATGAGTATTCATTAATATATGGTTCATACTGGTCAGTTAGAGTGTCTGGCTGTGAACTAACAAATGTGTCCGAGTTGTCAGTGTATATGTTACCAAGCTCATCAGCTCTGTGAATAGTCTCCACATTCTGAGAGCTATCAGAATAAGTTTCAATCACTTCACTCTCTAGGTTTGCATTTTGTGTACTCTCTCCGTAGTTTACCAGAGTTGTGTCTGACAAAATAAAGGAAGTAAGTTAAAAATGGGTTACAAGTCTAGCCAATTTTTCTGAGGCAGATGAAAATGTAGGTTAGCCGTAAAATAGATAATCATCTATTTTTAGACGTAATACTTGTGGTATCACATAAAAGTCTATATTTGTACATCTGAGTACTTGAAAAACACCACTTTCGGAGGTACATAATCTCTGAAAATACTTATCTGTCTTCAATTAGCTGACCTAGCTTCTAATACCACACCACAATCAATGCAAGTGTTGGCTATTCTTAAATTTTATCTAACCTTTTTTTTTATTTGAAATGGTTCGGCTCTTGACTCTAGTCTAGGTCAGAGTTGACAGAGACAAAGTCTATGTTGGAGTGAGTACGTATCAGGCTGAAGATAGTATTTCTTACGGCTACAGTAACTGATTATTAATGCCTGTCAGTATTTTTATATTATGTAAGGTCAGTACTACTTACATCTTCACGGATTTGTTACCTCTGAATTGAGCTTAATGTTATGTGCAATTAATGAGAGCCAACTAAGTTAGGACAAGAGCTAAGGATAGGAAAGATGAGTTAAGATAAGCATGTGTGATAGGATACTTACATTCTGGTTCATCTTTCAACAGCTTTTCTTCGATTTCTAATGATATCTCTTGTGAATCTTCTTCATTGGAATCACTGTGTTCCAATTCTTGAGCCAATTCGTCTTCTGAAAACAAATATTTCACTTACTTTTTAAGAAGACCGGACATAAATGGAAGAAATTTTTCTAACACCCACCTCTTAATCTTTCGGATTCCGAAAGGCCGTCGCTGCTAGGATTGTCAGCCATTCTCACACGATCACAACTGGATACGCCTAATTTATAATCAATGTAAGTGAGAATTTAATGAGAATGTTTTCAACGTTACAAAATATTTACGCATTTTGTAACTTTAGAAAGACAGGGCCTCGGGCGGCGGGCCTTCTCATCGCACAACCTATTATTTATTTATTTACACTTCTTTTGCACTACCATAGCTGCAGTAATGTTCAATTATTAAGCACATAAGTGTTGCTATCTTTGTTTGGCTAGGCTTATTTTATACTGCTACCTCGTTCTAACTTTCTCATGCTGAAAATGTTGACTACAAAGTGTCAAGTATGAGCGACCTATAGACAAGCAAAGTTTGACATGTGAAAGTTTTAACTGCACATTTGTAGCAAGTAAAGGTAAAATGGTAAACGTCATAAATTCAATGCCAGCTGCACCATGTTTGTTTATTTGGCTGATAGTATTTTGTGTGGACCCTACATGTATCCACCGCATCAAAATGGCTGGCCCATTCTCGTAAAATAACTGATGTGTTAAAAGCAGCAATGCTTGCTGCTGCTTATAAATAGTTAGCTGCAATCAACCGGTATGCAATATGTCAGAATGTCAGACGCATAGAGGAAGTAATATATATAGTCAGACGATCAATGGGCCAAACTGACGACCCAGTGGGTCTCTCATAAGGGCAAGCGATACCGCGGCAAGCAGGCGGAGATATGGCGATGGCGGGACAGGTCTGTTACTCTTGAATTAGAAAACTTGTGAATTAAGAAAATTACTTTCCTCTTTATTTTACTCACTTTATTACTACTACTATAAATAAGTAGGTATTTTATAATCTAAGCTCAGAAAAAGTAAGTATGAAAGATAATAGTCAGTAAAACCTTGATAAAAGCGGATTGCGATAAATAATAATAACTACGGTCCCGAGAAATGCCAAAAGACGTAAAAATAATATTAATTTTAATTCAGATAAAGAATTAATAAAGTTAAGAGGTACACAATATACTTGATATGAAGCTGGGCTAGCTGATAGTAAGTTTATCAAACTTCCAAAGCTGCGCGTAGATTGATATGTTTGATAGCTATTTTATATACATTTTTTAAAGATGAATACTTCTTTTCTATAAGTTTCTACCTTACATTTATTAGCAGCTTGTAGTAGAGAGTAGAGCGGAGCGGAGCATTTTGTTGGGGACACCAGTATATGTGCATACTAATGGGTAATCGCCTCTTCTTCCAAACGACACAAGTCAATACCTATTGTTGAAGAAACAATAGTCAGGCTGCAGAAGAACTCGGCTGGCCGTCTCGCTGGTACCTATGCATCCGCACTTATTGGCAGGGATGATCACTCGCTGGGCCGGGGCACCTTAGGGAATCCCCTCATATACAAAGTCACTTATAGCCAAGGAACTTATAATAAGTTCCTTGCTTATAGCTATCTGTCTGTCTGCCTCTGTTGATTATTCTGGCAGGACATCCTCCATCCATCCTCGAGGTGGGAGAAGGTGGTGTTGCAATTTGGATATTTTTGTAGGCAGAATTCACAAAAAAATAGAGGTCTTTTCCCAACTGTAAGACTGTAGACCAGGCTAACAAAAAAGTAGTAAGAAAAGCTGTGACGAAAACTCGAGCGAGAAAAGCGCGTCGATCGATTGATACGGTTGATACGTCACTAACGTCAACTTTTGTCATTTGTGAGTTGTGACAGCTTGTGAGCTTGCCGAGCGAAATAGTGTTCGTGAATGTGATTTCTGATTGCCGAAAAACAATAAAATTGTATTCGTGGTGCGGACAGAGAGTTCCATCATGAGTGCATTAATGAAAGTAGCCGTTTCTCGAAGCCCAGCTTCATTGGTGAGTTCGTATATCGATGTTATTGACAATATTCCTGATAACGTTATGTAATCGGTAAAAAAATGTTTTGAACATTCCACTGAAGTTCTCCTTACGATAGGTACTTACATGGTAATTTAGAAAGGCTCAGAATCTTTTGTAAACATTTACAAAATTCTAAACCAGCTTTTTGTAAGAGAGCAAATATGGAAAATCTGGTACTTACACAAACAAATATTGAGTAATATTGTTAACTATGTAGGTATATTGATTTCATTATTTCACTCTAAAATTCTTGGCAGAAATTCTTTGGTTACTTAAGTTCTTTAAATCTTGCAAAAAAACAAACAAGTTGAGTACTTATATTTTTTTCACTTGAAGATAGCAACTACCTATTTGGTATTATATTTTATGCTCTAAAGATAAGACGACCCACTGACCTAAAATAGTACTTGAAAATGCATGCATACATTCATTTTCATTTATCCTAAAAATTCTAGTGAATAAATTGTGTTAAATAGTTTTTTTTTTATAAAATATTACATTTTCTGGAAGCTGACCCCAAAACAGTCAGGAAAAGGCTAGGAAGATGATGAATTCAGTTCCATTTTCAACAGCTATAAATTTAAATTGTTTCAGGCTTCATATTTGTACCGCAACCTGCACTTATCAGTGGGGGGTGCTACTCCTATCAAAGATGCCTCAGTAAACTCAAATACCTCAAAGGCCTACACGGTTATAGATCACAAGCATGATGCTTTAGTGATAGGAGCCGGTGGAGCTGGCCTACGTGCTGCCTTTGGTCTTGTGCAGGAGGGCTTCAAGACTGCTGTTGTCACCAAACTGTTTCCTACTAGGTCTCACACTGTTGCTGCTCAGGGAGGAATAAATGCTGCATTAGGTAATTTGCATATTACTTAAACATTATATCTGTACTTAGTTTATTATATCTTTAGTCACAAAAAGAAATTATTTTTTCTGACATTAATTTTTTATCTTTAAGGACCCTTAATAGTTCTGTAATACGGCCCCGTATTACAGAACCTTATTCTATGCTGAAGCATTACTTAAAACTAGTTTAATTAAACCAATCAAATGACTTTAAACAAGTTCTAAGTATTGCTTGAGTTTTGAGTAAGGTCCTGTAATATGGGCCATAGAAGATAACACCTTGGTAGCTAACATTACATAATCTTTTAGGTAACATGGAGGAAGATAACTGGCTCTGGCACATGTACGACACAGTCAAGGGTTCTGATTGGCTAGGAGATCAGGTAAACAAACAATAATACTAAAGGGTTTTTCAATAAGGGCAGGTAGACATTGAAAAGAAATAAAACAAGCTGTGTGTGAGGTATTAACAAAATTATTTTTTTATTGAAAGGCCCACATGTGCCATTAAGTGTGAACTATGATATCATTCAAATGCCCGCCTCGGCTTTTTACAGTGGCACGGATCTGAGTGGTCGAATTTTCAATGACTCGTCTGCATTTGAGCGATGGCCTGTGTTATCTTAAGCTTTAGGGCACCGGTCGATTGTGGTTTGTTTTCGTTCCTTGAACATACAGGTGTTGGTTGGTTGTTTACCGAACCGCTTGTCTCTAATTTGGCCACCAAACGTTGAAGAGTCGACTGTGAAAATCTACCGTAAAATGGGCATTTTGATAATAATGTTTCATCATTTGAATGTGCTGTTCAAACGTGTAACTCACGTTTGAACAGCACATTCATGCCATGGTGATTTGCCATAATAAGTAACTGAATAGTAAACAAAAGATTTGATAAATGTCAACAATAGAACATGGCCGCCACGTGCCGCCAAAATCTACCCACCCTTATTGCAAAACCCTTTACAATATTTATTTCAACTGG
This sequence comes from Luperina testacea, assembly GCA_927399505.1. Taxonomy (NCBI): domain Eukaryota; kingdom Metazoa; phylum Arthropoda; class Insecta; order Lepidoptera; family Noctuidae; genus Luperina; species Luperina testacea. The sequence goes on from OV656774.1 coordinate 8,210,326, forward strand.
TAGAAAATCAGTTTGCAAGCAGGAAACCGAAGGACACAACATACAAAAAACCATACAAAGAAGCGTGCTTCTCATAATACTACCTTTATTATGAGATTAATCACTCTTACTATAATTTGTTATTTTTCAGTAAATTGAGTCTTTGCGTCTATTTATACATCAGTGATAGACAAGCAATTCCAAATTGTGTTTGCACACCGATTACCAAAGTGGTGTGAGTCAATTGTCAATGTTGGCCAAGCAAATATGATCAGATATTTGTGTAACATTGTTATAGTTAGATCTTAAAATGTTTCAATCCAAAATTCATAGAACATTGTCTATGAATCATTATGCAGTTCCTTATTTTTTCAAGTCTCCTGTTAGTACTCACTTCTTGTAAATCATTGAATAAAACTACATTATATTTCATTCATTATTAAACACACATAATTATTTTATTCCGGATATGTTCTGCACACTAGGAGATTTTTAGGTTTTTTTTTTATAGATGGTGTCTAAACAAAGTACTTACTGCTATAAATAATAAAAGCCCAAAAGTAAATTCATAATTTGGTTCTCTAAAACATAACAAGAATGTAATTTCATTTAAGATACTAATATGCAAACATCATGAAAATATGAAATGTTGGTCAACTGTTGATTTCTACTGGAATGGCAGAAATCTTTACAGAGGAATCAAAGGATCTAACTTTTTAATGATGGAGTGAGTTACAGTTGTCATTTGAAGACATGTGGCTTACACATGCTTTAAAACAAGGACAACTTTATAAAATCGTTTCATACAGCCCATATTCAATGACATTGTGTACCTAGCAGCGCCCCTCGGTTTCACCCGCGTAAGTTTCGATCCCGTGGGAATAAGTATCCCATGTGTTAATCCAGGAAATAGTCTATCTATGTGCCAATTTTGATTCTAATCTGTTCAATGGTTTACGCGTGATTGAGTAACAAACATCTTAACAAACTTTCACATTTATAATATTAGTAAGATTAATTTAAAAGAGTACCTACATGTGCAGTCAACTTTGAAACAGCGTCCTCATGATACAGGTTTTCTAACAACAGGTTTGGTAGTCTGCTCTCAAAAATGTTCGTGTTATCTTAAACTGGCAGCGTGTATATTTATTTAATTACGCATTGATCTAGCTTCGCGACATTTTCCATCCATTCTGAAACGTACTATGGACTATAAACATGCGTGGCTGTGTGCGTAAATCAGTAGTTTGCACTTGTAATTAACGAGTCACTTTTACTCTCACAGTAATAAACAACATGATTAGGAATGTGTTTACAGACAGCACCCTAATGGGCCATGTATGAAAATATTAAATTGTCTCGATTTTTTTTCTGCGCTTATGAATAAGCTAATACTATCTACAAAAAAAGTATCAGATTTATCTGATTAGTATTTCCAGAGAAATAAATTAAATTCTGTTAGAGGCGGCCATCGACAGTAACCCACGGATTTTTATTCAATTTCCTTAGCCTACTCAATTAAAAAGTAAAAACTTGTCAATTTGTCATAACATAACCTCACTTTTCACCTCTTGCTTTGTGTTTGTTTGCGATTTTATGGATATATCTTTACGATTACGATACGATTTATCTTTATTTTATTCAAAGCGTGAGGGTCGTCGTAAAGATATATCCATAAAATCGCAAACAAACACAAAGCAAGAGGTGAAAAGTGAGGTTATGTTATGACAAATTGACAAGTTTTTACTTTTTAATTGAGTAGGCTAAGGAAATTGAATAAAAATCCGTGGGTTACTGTCGATGGCCGCCTCTAACAGAATTTAATTTATTTCTCTGGAAATACTAATCAGATAAATCTGATACTTTTTTTGTAGATAGTATTAGCTTATTCATAAGCGCAGAAAAAAAATCGAGACAATTTAATATTTTCATACATGACCCATTGCGTAACACACAATCATACTCAATCTGAATCATTTTGAAGGATATTGCTAATCCATTGATTCATATTATGATTGAAAAATTTTTTTGCTAGACATCATATAAATAACGCAATGAACAACGAACGCAATGAATTGAATGATATTTGTTGAACTGACAAAATAAAAGCCATTGCTACTGATAGTGTGATACTGATAAGCCTGGAATACACATGGTACGTAGTAGCATATAAGCATCGAAAAAACAAATAAGAAAGCCAACTCGAACCCCGAGCGAGCGATAATAGCATAAGTATTAAGTATGCCTCAGAGGTCTGTGCTTTCATGAGCAAATGTGCACACTCGGAGAGAATGCTGTTAATCAGCATACTACCTAGAGTAGCAAACAAGCGTGCTGTTCTAGTAGCATGTGTATTCCAGGCAGGGACTGAACCAGTGTTGCCAGTAGCGATTGAAGATTTAGAACGCTGGGATGTCTAAAAAGGAACGAAATTGGCGATAAAGGAACGAACACAAAATAAAAAATATGCAAAAAAAAAAAAAACTTCATTAATGCGAAAGCGCCAGGGTAGCCCGCGATATTCAATTTTTTTTAGGTTTTTGGAATTTGCTGGTCAGAATTAAGTTGTACGTTGATTAATATATGAATCGCGGCCGTAAGAAATATGTGTTTACAGAATTATAATCATTAAAGTCATCAACACAACTCTCTAAGACCACGTAAGTCCAAAGAATGATGATTTCATGAAACAGTTATTCTTTGGACTTACGTTAGCAAATTCCAAAAAACGTAAGAAAATTTGAATTTTGCGGGCTACCTTAGCGCTTCCCCCTTAAGAATCAATTTTTGTAGTACCTAAGTTACGTTAGTTAGGTATGTTAGTTTGTCAGTATCATGCAGGCGGCAAAAAACACTGCAAATTGTAATTCAAAGTTGGCTTCCCCGCCAGCCAAAGCACAGACAAGACCGTTAGGGTATATATGTTCTGTGGACAAGACAAGCACAGACGTATTGTAACACAGATAAGGATAACCATTTGGTATTTTTAAGTCAGAGATAATAAAATCAATCTTTGGATTGTTAGGTTAGGCAAATGATTCTAAGTACATACAGCCTAGTGTTCAGTACACAGACACAGACTTATTTCATTTCTGTACCCGACAGCAGCGGCGGCGGCGGCGGCAGCGCGGCGTCGTCGCTAGAGTTGAAGTAGTACAGTACTTTTAGTACTAGTTATACAAAAAGGAACGAAAAGAACGTACTAAAGATGGGAACGCAAAGGGAACGCATGACCGTAAAATAGAACGCAAAATGTTCCAAAAGGAACGATCTGGCAACACTGGACTGAACGAAATGAATTTCGTTCCGTTACCATGTTATCGTATAACGTTCCAAAATTTGCAACGATCGATACTAAAACCTAAAAATACCTATAACTTACGAAAAAAATCGGTTGTCTGTAAAGTCGGTTTACGGACGATAGTTTAACGTGACAACGTCATAACAAAACATTAATGAAATTGCCGAACGCGGAGGCCGATTCGGCAGCGTTCGACATCATCTGTCTCTCATCGCTCGTTCCGCGCTCTCGCTTGCACTTCAAGCCGCCATGGAACGCTACAACGCTACAGAGCAAGGCCGCGAGGTAACGCTACATGAGTCATGTTTTTTCGTGTGTGCAGCCAGCTTCATCGATTTATTAGACGTTGTCACGTCAAAAACGTAATAGAAAATCATTTTCGTAGAACAATATTATAGGTAACGTTATACGTATCAGTAACATTAAGCTTATCCGCTTGTAATAACGTTACAGATGAAACGTTACAGATTCGTTTGTAACGTTATTCTTCATACTTTTTCGTCTTTTTCATCATCTTTTATGCCATGAAGCTGGCAAAGTTGAGTATCGAAATGAATAACGTTATTATATCGTTATACTAATAACGATATAGTTTAGGATTTCGTTCCGTTTGTCAGTATCGTTATAGCCAAGGAATTAATTTTGTTACGATCCTGGTGGAACGGTACAGACGGCAGCACATCAGGTTACTACACATTGACCTTGAACGCGCTATGAGCAACAACAGCGAGAATCGTGCGAAAGAGATATATAGCTTTTTGTCTGTTCTTACTTGTAATGTTTCGTGCTGCAGCGCGTACGTGAGGGTGTGTGCGTAAGGTCATTCGTTGTGTAGAATAAAATACTGTGCGATAAAAAGTAGCGTAGCAGGTTGAACACTTGAATCGAATCGAAATAATTTCATAGTAATAAAAGCGGCGGCCCGCGCAATGCCTAAAATACCTATGAAAGCTTATAATCGATGTTTTTTATTTCAATGATCTTTTACTTAATCCTTCATTTTTACATGGGTATTATTGGAAAATTACTTACCTAAGTATAACATTTAAACAGGTAGGTAAGTACGGTGCACATTACACAATTAATTAGCGAAACTTCACGCTCTCGATGAATATTGTTAAGTAGACAGACAGGTAGGTATAATCTGATGTCAGAAAAACATTTCTTTTTTTTTTAAATAGACCTTTTCCGACTTTTGTTACCTACTTACTGACGGGCTGGAGGTCACCTGTTTTAACGCGTTCCTTGCTCTTCTATTCTATTATTGATAGTTGCGCCACTGTTATAAACTTCTGTAGTTATCATCGATTAACTATTTTTATAATACCTATTGTAGGTATCCGTTATTGTTCCGAAATAAACGATTTTTATTTTATTTTATTTTCATGAAATTAAATGCTAAAAAGTAAAAACCCATAATACAATCTGCTTGAAATTTTGAAAAAAATATGGATACCTACTTACCCCATCACGAACGTGTCACGTGTGTGAAGTTTAGGCAATTAATTATACCTACAAACAGCCTTTTGTCAGTCCACCGTGTTTAAGATTAACGTTTCGTCGCAACACGATCTTATTACTAAAACGATAAGGTTGAACTTTGTAAATTACCTATACCTACCGATGTTTGCTTTTACATGAAGTTCAACATTATTGCGCTAGTTATGAATTTTCAAATCAAATTCTAATCTATTATTATCCCAGATACGGCGGAGCTACCCCCTGCTTTTGGTGCCATATTAACTACACAACCGATCATCATGGAATTTTGCACACCTACCAATCAGAAAAGGATATAGGATAGGTTCCTACAGGAACGCGTTTGAAACAGCGGGAAAAATATCATAATAAAATGCACAATAACAATCAATAATCTTTTTATTCTTAAACATTAATATAATTGGAAACATAAAAAACAAATACCTACTTGAAATTAAAATACAAATAGCGGCCACTCATTTATTACGTAAGACTATTTTTGCTAGTTTTGACTCCCACCCCCATATAAAAAATAAGAATCGGCTGACCCCCACCCCCCTGTACTTATAATATTTAATACGTGAGAATCTAAAGGAAAAAATGAATACACGTTTGGTTTATTGTAATGTTTATTTTCAAAGTAACGATTTTTAACTATCTACAATATTAAAATCATTAATGAGTATTGTTTACGCAAAAAGTGACAACTAGTTCACAAGCGGGGAGCTCCCTGAACGGTCGCCCGATGCTGATGCCGCAGCCCGCGCGCCCCCTCAGCCACCGCGCGCCTCCAATCGTAGGCATGCCATGCATAGACATGCTCCCAGGGTTGATGTGGACTTCAAAGAAGGAGTGGACAATTAATGTTGTTAAAGCCGCGCCGAATTGTCCCTCTCTTCGTCTTCAGATCCGCGACCCTCGTGACGCCATCGCGCGCCTCCAATCGTAGCTAGGCATGCTATGCATAGACAAAAGTATTGTATTTTAACTTTGCACATTTTTGTGATCTAGACTCCCTCCCAACCCCTTGGAAGAAAAAATAAGACATGGTCGACGCCACTCCCCCCTAAATCGTCTTACGTAATAAATGAATGGGCTTACAACAAACGTTATAAAACCAAAAAGATAATTTGTTTGCGTAAAACATGGTATACACAGGTTTTATTAAAGCATATGAGATTATATGTTTTGCTTAAAAATTAAAGCATGCAAACTTCACAAATAAACACATTTGAATTCATAAACATAATTTATGTTCAAAAAAACTCCTTAATATTATAGAAATTATGTTCATTCAACCATTTATATAGTTTAATTCTGAATAACCTACAATTTAATATTTTTAATACATTAGGTAATTTATAATAGGTATACATGCTTCATACATAAAAGTTTCGATAACCTATTACGTCAATAAAGAATTATTTCTATTATTTTTAAAATGTCTTTGACAAATCTCGGAGACCTTTGGAAGGCGTTATTATTATTATTAATAGATATATTAAAAACAAGTAGATAATATTTATTTGTTACAAGCTTTTCTTTTTATTAGTAACAGATTAATTATATAGTTACATCCAACAATGGCTGCCAAGCAAAATCAAATGCGGTAGCATTTGATTGCCTAACAAAAATAATTAAGCTTTTAACCAGATTAGTATAATTTGACTGGGCTATATGTATAAGGTTCAGCACCCACTGGTGGCACGGCACGACAAGGGATTTTTGTAATACTTACAGATGATTTCGAATCTAATTTAACACTATTAACACTCACATTGCATTGAAATGCCTGCTTTGGTATCCTTCGGCACGTTCTGGCATGACGAATTGTGAACGCTAACCATGATAAAATAAGATCTCAAATCATTTGCGCTTACTAAAATCACGTGCCATGCCGCCAGTGAATGACGGCCCTAACTCAAATTATCACCAACAATAGTAAAGAAAAATTCTCAAAAATATAACAAAAACAATGGTGTGAAAAGAAATATAAAATTTCAATTTATAATATTATTATCAATTACATATCTTTATCACTATATTAGAAGATCCACACTAATTATAAATGCAAAAGAACTTTGTGTGTTATGCCTTCGCGGCTAAACCGCTGGGCAATTGTGATGAAAAATATGGAGATAGTTTGAAACCTGGGGACATCGTCTTTCAGGCGCCTTCTGACTGTGTCCGTTGATATCTAAAACAAAGAAATTTTTGTCAATTTCAATACATACATAGGATTCTTTGTTAAGAGCTTAACTTATCTACATTCGCGATTTATTTGCCAAAAATCGTAAACAAAATATGACTTTAGGGAAAAATAACTTTAAATCCTACATAATAAAGTTTAGTTTACGCTAAAACTGTAACTTTTTCAATAGTGCTAGTCACTCTGAAATCAACTTAATTGCCATTAATATAAAGTTGATATTTGTTTAACTTCAAATAATATTAATTTGAAACAAGTTTGAATAAACTTTAAATTAGTATGAGACGGTTAAAAAAATATTCTACAAAATATAAACATACACAAATAAACAATCTGCCGAATTGACAACTTCCACCTTTGTTGAGGTAGGTTGTAAAGAACTGAACCGCAACGAGCGGTGCCTTTGTGTCGCGCGCGATTATATCGCGTGTCGCGCCTGTTTGTAGGAGCCTTTACTCAGGACGCACACTTAGCTAGTAGGTAGGTATTATTTTAATCAATTTTGTTATTCACTTTTAAAGGAAACTAGGTTTTATGTTAGTGATGAATAAGTTAAGGTGATAGGTAAGTGCACAGAACATATATACCCTAACGGGTAAGTGTGATTATTACAATCTACACATGGACTCACGCTGTACGAAGTTGAGGTTACTCGTGTGCTTAAAAAAGGATCGGCAGAGTGGATCGGCGGTGATGAGCTATGCTTCCGCTTTCTTCCCACCGCCGAAGCCAGAAGTAAACTGTTTTTTTCTGGAACGAAACAAATAGCTGTAGTTTATTTGCCCATTATTATTACTCAATCACTATAGGCAGAGAGAACCTTGATTTTAAGCCATTTTTACATGTAATTTTCACACACACACACACACACACACTGACACTTTAAAGCCCTTTTTTTATTTCTTTATGCCTGTTCGTTACAATTTCTTTGTATTGTGTTATGTGTAGCCTATGTAATCTTCTTTCGTATTACGTAACAACATTTAAGTATCCTATCTCTATACAATAAAAACTTTCTAAAATATTATTATTAACTTTACATTAACTTACTGAAATCAAACTGGCATGTTTTCAATATACAAAATTCTTTCTATCTCTAAAACCCGTGGACCGATTTACATAATTCAAACGGGAATATCAGTTTTAAACATAATCCTCTCATTTGACACTAAAATCACGCAAACATTCCTATAAACGAAAAGCCACGTTTTCAAGTTACGTAATTATTCTACCTATAATTTTTCTTCGCATTAAAATTCTCAAAAATTCCTGTCAGATACATACTAATAATAAAAACAAGTTGGAAAGCTAATTAGAACAATACAAAATATTTAAATCGAATTAGAAATTCAAATCTAGTAAGATTTGAATTTCTAATTCGATTTAAATATTTTAGCGTAACTACATATTACCTAATGTTTTACTGAGTACAGTAAAACAGTAGGTAATATGTAGTTACGCTAGTAGTTTATAATAAGTCGATGGTTAATAGTCGGTATCAACTTGTGCCCTGGAGCGCGGATAGGGTCCTATAATAACTATCGTATTATATTCCTATACTATCACTTTTATACTATATAATCATTCACTATTCGCACGCCCGGTGTTCGTTACAGTGCTTAATTGCGTAGGTATTTAGGGTAGGTAGGTAGGGAACAATTAGTTGAAATAGAATATTTTAACCATAAAAATAATGAAATCGAAAAAATCCGATCATATAGTAAAGCAATTAATGGCTCAATTCCTCAAGGAAGTGTCATAGGATGCCTCTTATTTTTACTTTATATTAATGACCTACCTAAGACCATAGAAGGGCCACGTGTCTTATTTGCGGACGATATATCCATATTGGTCTCTTCCCAAAACAATGAAAATATAGGAGAAACTCTCAATTCCATACTTACTAAAACATGCAACTGTATGAACAATCATAACCTCGAGATAAACTACTCCAAAACCAAATTAATAACTTTCCACCCTTACCAAAAAACACCTATAACTTTAGATTTTACTTTCAATGACTCTAAATTAGAAACCATTAATGAATTTACTCTACTAGGACTAGTTATCCATTTATTTCAGGTGTCAAGGCCCATATAAAACACATACAATACAATAAACACACACACACAGTTATAGACACACATATAAACTGGAAATCACACATACAGAAAACTCACTCAAAAATTTCTAAATTCTCTTAAGCCCTTCGTGACATAAAAAAGACCACCAATTTACAAACAGCTCTCACCACCTATTATGCTTAGATGATAGAATCCTGGTTAACATTGAGCAAACAGATAGTTGCAAACCTTTCTTTCAAAAACATAATATTTTAACCCTTCCCTGTATATTTTAGAAACATGCGAATTTGTCCGGAAACATCAAGAGTTATATTCAAAACGTGAAGACATTCAGACACGCTATCTATTCAGACAAGTTCTCAACTAAAAATGCACTCTACAAGTCCCTATGTAATGTCCATTAAATTATATAATGAACTACCCGCACTAATAAAAAAAAGAAGAGAAAATTAACACATTTTTAAAAAAACTTAGACAATTCTTGCTGAATAAAAGCTACTACTCGGTAAACAAATATCTAAGTGATAGACTTAAGTCAGAACTTAAGAAGAACTCGATACTTTAAATTTTATTTATTTATTACTAGCAGCGCCAACAGACAGACACACTTTCGCATTTATAATATTAGTATGGATTATTACATCTCTTAATATTTATATTTATTGTTTATATTTTATATAGAAGCTATTAGTTTATCTCTAAAAATACCTACATCATTATTACCTATAATATAGTAGTTTGTTATGTAATGTTATAAAATTAACAAATGCTTCCTCTCTCCTAACTCACTTATTTTGCTGTGCCCGACAGGGTCCATATGATCTAACTATAAGTTTACCACCTAAGAATGCCTACATGTGGAATGCAATAAAAGTATTGAGTATTTACTTTAAAATCCCATCACTACCTACTGGAATAACTTTTGTTTAGAATGTCCCATGACAATGCAATCAAAAACAATAGATCATCGAATTTTGTTTACGTAGGTATAAATCTGAATATAAACTTTCTGTTACTTATCCTACATTTTGATGACGCTTGGAACAGCGGGCACTCATTAGGAAAGAACACAAAGAAGATACCTACTTATCTACCTATCCCTTCTGTTAATTTTAAAATTCTATAGAAAAACACCATTGACACTATTTTTCAATACTTACTAACCTTTATAAAATGATAATTACAAAAAATATTACTCACCGATATGCCCGTCTGCCGACAAATATCAATCTCGTCATCCACTCAATCGAAGGGCTATGATGCCTTTCAATTTGCGTCGATAAGCATATGCATTCGATAATAAGACAAACTTGTAAAATAATTAAAACACAACCGACTGAACCGACACAAACACACCTGACGTAATTAATAAACGTCAAACGAACGATGTCAAATTGTCAATGTCATGCATGAGTGACATTAGCGGGGGTGTGGCTTATTCCTAGTGAGACATGATAATTGGCTGCCAATTATTTGTATGTGCAACCATTGGGCAATATTAGAAACGTTGAAAACTCCACCAATCAAACCAAGAGTACTTTCTTTCTAACACTATACGGCGCGTCGTAGTTATAGATATGTATAGAGTTTACATCGATGTGCTGCCGTCTGTACAAATTATCGGTACCAGAACTACGCGTAAAGTTATTTTGAGAATATTTTGACGTCATATCTGCATTGTATGTCATTTATTTTGTGTTGCGGCACAATGTTTCCCCATGAGGGCACGGGCACGCCTTACGTACTGCCCTGCCGACCCCTTAGAGTATACAACGTGTAACGGAAAGGGTATATACATACCAAGGGCACGGCTTCTTTGGATGGTATCAAACGATATTGGAAGAGTTTTTTAATCCTATATCTACATGTTCGGAAGTTATGAGAATTTTTAATACATTGATACCAGAAACCGAACTTTTCAAATTGAAATAAACACATCACTAGCACTAAATCAGCTGATCGGTGTCAGTGAACTATTTGTGAGTAAAAATAAACCTCTTACTCCTGGTACTTCTGAATAAAATGAATAAAAGGTTCCGCACGTTTATTTTTTGTTTACAAAATATTATTACTGACTTTTCCTAAACTTTAATTTTGGTCTAGGTATTAAAATTTTACGAAATAATATTTAGGTACCTGTTTGCACTATCACGTATTATTTACACGCTTGTTGGTTTTTTATGTAGTTGTCCTTTTGTAGAAGATTACTTTGTAGATAATTATTATCTACATAGTAATCTTCCACCCACCCCGCCTTACCATCGTACCTACAACACAATAAATACCTAATTAAAAAACAATATTCCTGTACTGAATTTCCCAACGTTATTCCTAACCTTTTATTTTGGTGGCCATAAGGATAAACGATGTTTTGCTTTAAATCGATTTTTTAATAGATTCACAGAACGAATCCCGTGCTCTTGAATCGATCTACTAAAATTCATTCAAAAATCGTAATCAAAAAAATTTTAAACAACATTTAACACACCTTTATTTTGTGACATATTTACAGTTGCCAGTCAGGTAGGTACGTCTAAACTTTTAATAAATAATAATTGATAACCTTTCCAGCGTAATTAAATGACTTTCATTCAGATGGTACAGATGTAGTCGGTTAAAATCAAATGTTTCAATCTTCGCTTAGTGCTAACATAAACAATGCGGACAAGATAAAGTGTCCGGCATATGTATGTAATTGATCTTGTTTTTAATAAATAAACCTACCTATTCGCTGTTTATGATTGTCCGCATAATACTTTGGGCAAACATGAACTTGAACTATTATGAGCCCTTATCATAATAATTTTTACACATACGATCCAGGAGATTCGATTCACCTTACTATTGAATCGATTTGCTTGAAGATCGCATTAAAACGAATTGTTTCGAAAAATCGTCAGCTCGTACCATTGAATTGATCATAAAAAATCGAATCCTTACATGCATCCTACTAGGAATTAATTGCTTAAACAAACATTATTATTTGCCATTAGAACTTAGAATAGAAAAAGGATTTAGAACAAGAATTTTTGTCCAACTGAACCCAAAACATCATTTTAATTCACCTCTTCGGTATTGATGCTTCTCCTAGTACAAATAAAATCACAGTTTGGTTCCACGGTTCCGTTCATAATTTTAAAAATAAGGTTATTTTTTTAATAATTATGTCGAAAACTATTAACAACAAGTTAATAGTTTTTTTTTATTACAAAATAATAGCACGCACGCATAATTTTTGTCTGTAGGACTAACCGAAAGAATTATCGGGAGTTCACGGTCTGTCGGTGCTGTTTGAGTGGTACATGGGTTTTATTGGTTTGAGCACGTTTAGTCTTTAGTATAATTCAAATGAAGTCAATAAAAAATGTCGCGAAACTGCATCTAACTGTGGAAAGAAATTAATAAAAGTACTAGGACCGCATGAGTAAGAAATTGTTATTGACGAATTGAAAATCGTTTGCTCACAGAACCCTGATTACGTCGTTACACACACAATGTAAGCATCTTAGTGTGTGTAAACCTAATGGGTTAGGGTCTTAGGGTAAGTGTACCAATTGCAGTCCGTGTAGTTTCAATTACTCCTGGTAAATACAACTTCTAAGGAGATAACGCGGCCCCATAAATTATGATCTTGAATGGATTGAAATTAATAATTTTCCGGAGTTGCGGGAATTTCCGAGGTTGCGGGAATGTTGTTTTTAGTCAGTGTCAGTCAAAGAATGATTTTTCAATTTTGATTTTGAATTACGTACGCAACTCTGGTGTGTTAGATTTACTTGAAAGTTTAACGGAGTTTAGTTTAATAAAAGGATGTAAAATAATCTTGAATTCTTGAACAATATTTTTTAATAGTAGTGGACGACTATTAGCACAGTCACCCTATACTCGTAGGTATCTAAATTTAACGAAATAATATTTAGGTACCAGGATGGCAGGGAATAGGAGATTTATTTTGCATTATTGTTTTGCTCGTCACTTCGTCAGTCGACGTCTGTTCCGTGTTTAGTGCACTCGTATCTATCCCTATTATAATACGCGCATCAATTCAGTAGGTACCTACGGCTACACCTAATTGACTTTTTTTGTTGTGTTTGCAAAATATCGATAAGTAATAGCGAATATTACGAAATGAATCATCATTTCATCAACACATCAGTGTGTCGGAGTAAAATGGTAACGAGCTGCCCGAGAACTGTACCGTCGCCGTTTTATTGACCCAAATGTTATGTTATGTTAATCTTGTGATGGAGAATAATTTCATTTTTCAACACGACGACGCTTTGCTTGAGATATGCGCTTTACTCAGTGTGTTGGGCGTGGTAGTAGAAGCATAGCTTGACCTCCGCTATCCCCAGACCTAAGCCCATTAGACTTTTTTGTGGGGTACATTCAAAATGTAGTGTACGCAGTGCAGTGTGATACAGTGGACCAAATGAAAGTACGGATTGAGGCCGCTTTCAGGACAATAACACCAGACATGCTATGCAATGTTCAGGTGTCTGTCTATGAACAAGCGAGCGGCCTTGTGCATACCAAGGTCACCACATCGAACCCCGTCTTTAAAAATGTAAGTCAAGTTATTAAATTAAGCAAAGCTTTAAGATTTTATTGTTTACTCGGTAATAAGTAATAATAAATTAATAAGGGATGAAACTAGTTAACCTACCTAAACTTTGTTTCGATTTTTTACGTAAGTTTTATTATCTCGGTTTTTACGTGCAATTTCTGGCTTGATATTAACTAATAAATTGAAAATCAATAATTAAACACTAATTTTTACATCAAGGTAAAGTAGGTATGATGTACCTATTGCGCGCGCGCACGCCGCCGCACCGCCAAAGCGGTAGGCGGCATGTTTGATCTCGTCAGTTCGCGCCGACAAAGACGCCGCGTTTGGTAGGCTAGTACAGTACTAGGCGCGCAGAATAACGGAAGAGATTTATCGTGATATTGGCAAGTAAAGTGATTGACCTACGTAGTGCGGTGACATGTTTGTTATGATTTGAATTTAAGAAACCTAAGATACCGAAAATTTGGTATCAATTCTTAGAGTATTTTATTTTCAGTTGAAACTAAGTATAGTGACTCTATATCAGCTGTTGTCTTTAGTGCTTAAGGATAGCTATAGGGTTTCTGTTACACGTTGTATAGTGTTCTGTGCCTGCCGATGTCGTAATCGCGCGGTCGTCATCGTTGCGTAGGTAGTAGAAGCGAATAACCTTATCTAATTATACAAACAAGACAAAAGAGACATAATAAACACAAATTGTTCGTATGAAGACTGCCAGTAGGTACTACACAAACGAAGCTTGAATGGACAGATATTTTTTGTATTATGAGAAAGAAAAAATAAACTAAGTACATTTATTTAGCACAGACTAAAAGGAACACATTACATCAGGTGACAAAAAAAAAAAACACTGGCACTCCGGTAGTGCCGACAGAAGTGAAAACTTGAACAATTACGAGTGTATTTTGTGAATCGTCTTATAAACAAAACACGCGTGTTAAGGTGTGTTCCTTATTTTATAGGGTTTTTTGCAAATCAGGTATGATGACCGCTCGCATGGAGCTCGTCGTCAGTTATATATCCGTGGTTCAGCGCCATCTCGTCGTTGTTGGGTGAACTACGTAGTTAGTACGCGAGGCCCTCGTAGTTCTTCCCGATGTGCATAGATGGCGCTGTCCTCAACAACGCGCGTCTTACGTTTTACGTCTTACGTCTTACGAATTTTCGATCAGGGTCACGTGACCTGACGCGAGTTTAGAAGTTTTTACCCATTCCAAAAAAAGTACACAGCGCCGCTAAAGAAGTTTTCACTTCAAAACACAAAATCATTTAAAACTGTAAAGTGCGATGTAAGAAATGTATAGGACTGAATGAGAAGCATAGTAATTTGTTATCTTGTCCAATACAATCTACTTAAATATTTTCTGCTACGTATCATATCATAATATTAAAACACCTGGTTAAATAAGAATATTGTGGTGTGAAGGCACTTACTACATACATATTTAAACAGACATTTCAATGATAGAAAAACAAAATCGATTAACCATAAAATATTTAAATTAAGATGGCGCATTTCATTTACCACATGTTTGTCGCAGGACGCCATCCACTACATGACTCGGGAGGCACCACACGCTGTAATCGAGCTGGACAACTATGGCATGCCTTTCTCCCGCACCCCCGAGGGCAGGATCTACCAGAGAGCCTTCGGAGGACAGTCCCTCAAGTTCGGCAAGGGAGGCCAGGCGCATAGGTGTTGTGCTGTCGCTGACAGGTATATACCCTTTCTATTATTCATATCTACAACATACAAGAAGACCCATCACGTTTATTTTATTTATTTATAGTTAATTAAAACGTTACAACACCAATTACATTAATTAACACAGACACAATAATTATTACGTTGATAATAATCATGTTAAATATATGTAGTTTAATTTAAAACTAACATCGCACAGTGGACTCTCTTGCCTACTTTCTCTCACAGTACCTACACCAGACATATACGCATAATTTTACTCCATCCATCCGCAAACATAATTATCACATTCAGGGTTAGTAGTCAGAAGGGCATTTAGCACCTTTAGAGTACGACAGACTGGGGATTCGGCTCTGGCTACAGTTTTAGATGGCAGTTGCGCAAACAGATTGTGCCGGTGGCTCTGACGGTATCCGATGTATTTGTCGGGCACAATTAGCTGGCAGAAAACGCCATGGAGCTCTGGGCAGTCGATACGTCCCCGTAAAGTCTTACAGGCTACCGTGAGCTGATGAAAGCCTGTTCTTACCTCCAACAAGTTAAAGCCCAACGTAACTAAAAGATAGTTGGTAGGGTACATCTATATGTATCCTTATTTTTCCCTATGGAAAGAAATGGAATCTTTGGAAGAGGCATCTAAAGAAAGTTTTCTGTGCCTTTTCTAGCATCAGTTTTTGGGTCGCGTTATAGGGGTGCCAAACACAGACACTGGACTCGAGTTTGCTTTGAACCAGAGCGGTGTACAAAAGTCTAATATCATTTGGATTGCGAAAGTCACTAGAATTTCTCAAAACAAATCCCAAGCGCCTGAAAGATTCCTTCGCAAGGGCAGAAACTTGATCTCCAATATTCAAACAGCGGTGGAAAGTCACTCCCAAATCCTTTATGTTGGTGACACGAGTAATTATTTCACCACCCAAACTATAATCATAATGAATTGGCTGCAACCCTCTATCGTATGTCATACTCATGACGCTGCACTTGCTCGTGTTAAAAAATAGTTTATTCACAATGCTCCAATCGTGGATGGCGTCAATATCCCTTTGTAGGAGTTTGCAATCCTCATCTAACTTAAGGCCGTCGACATACAGCAGGTATTTGGCAAACTTAACATTAGTTATGAGGTCATTGATCATAATAAGGAACAGAGGCGGCCCAAACATGGATCCCTGACTTACGCCCGAGCGTATATAAGGCTTCGAAGCATCCATACTTACGATCAAACAAATACAAATATTCGCAGATTGCGCAGATAGTCGGAAAAGAAGTCAGAAGACCGGACGAGAAACCGATGACCCCCAGCTTTGTCAAAACTACATCGTTGTCAATTCTCTCGAATGCTTTCCGGAAATTGAAATACAGAGCATGAACTTGCCCACCGACATCTAAGCGATAGTAGATATATAGTCTAGGAGAATAAGTAAAACACATAACCGTCAACTACGCATTCTGTCCATCAAACTAGTAACATTGCACAAAAATTATTGCTGGGAAACGATCCCAGGTATGGTCCAGTACAAAAAAATGTTTGCAATGACGGGGAGTACAAATGACTCTCGGCTTAGTCTTTTTATATCCGTTATATTTGTGTAGCAGCGCCCTGTGAGTTGAACACAGGATCCCGCACATTACATTATTTGTATGAGACGTGTTTTCATGTTGTGATTTCATGTGTTTGCTAAGAGATCGTCAAAAAGATTCACTAAGACAAATTATAAGATTGATGTATAATTATATGCCAAATCGAATCAAAATGCCAAGTTTTATGATTGTTAAATTGTTAAACAACTTAATAAATCATGTCACAGATAATAAATAGGTTTATTTATGGCTTCGTAAGATTTAAAGACTTCAGTTTCTAGCAGTAATTAAATTAAAGTATTAAATCAATAAAAGCAATACTCATGAAATACATTCTTTACCCCCACCCAAACTTGATTTATGGTAGCTTTTGATATACATTGTTTTCATCATCATCAAGCTACCTACTTTGCAAAAGGCTGCAAAGTATGTGCTTACATAAAATAAATGCTGATTGAATTCCGATGTAAAAGCCAATAGCTTCTATCATAATATTCAGGAAGTTGGTCCTGCAGGCACCATTTTAATTGTAACATGAAACTTTTAGTATATTCTTCTTGTTCTGTTGTGTAGAACCGGACACTCACTCCTGCACACCCTCTACGGCCAGTCTCTTCGATACGACTGCGAGTACTTCATCGAATACTTCGCACTGGACTTGCTTATGGAAGATGGAATGTGCAAAGGATGCATCGCTATCAACCTTGAAGATGGAACACTACACAGGTATATATTAAAAATAATTGTACTATAGCTTTAGCTACAGCAGCTACGCCTACAGCAGTGGTGGTCCAGTGGTAACGGCCCCGGCTGACAAGTTGTAGGCCGTAGGTTCGAACCCAAGCAGCCGTTTTACATTGTATAATTTATTTCATCACCACTGTTCTCAAAACGGGGAAAACGTCGTGAGGAACAGTTTCCTCACGATGTTTTCCTTCACCGTTGGCCATGCCAATGCATGGCCTAGAACAAAAAAAAAAAGCGAATGCTTGTGACATCCACCAACGCGCACTGGGCCCGCATGTTAGATTATGACCCCACGCCTTCTCACATAGAGGAGGCCTGTGTCCCAGTAGTGGGAACATAACCGGCTGATTTTATTTTATTACTAGCTGCGCCCCGCGGTTTCACCCGCATAAGTGTCGATCCCGTGGGAATATCGAGATAAAAATTATTGTGAGTGTTAATCTAGGGTGTCAGTTACCTCTATTCCACATTTTATCAAAATTGGTGCAGCCATTTGTGCGTGAAGAAGTAACAAACATACAAACACACTCACAAACTTTCGCCTTTATAATAAAATAGCTTTCGCCCGCGGCATCGCCCGCGAGGTATGTCGATAAAAGCTATCCTAAGACCTTCCGGGATGCAATCTATCTCTCTGCCAAATTTTATCGAAATCCGTTCAGTGCTTTAGGGTGCTTACATAAAGAAGCGGGTTTTCGGTCCCGACTCCCAGTACAGATCTCTGCAGGTTGATCTTCGCAAGGAAACGGTTACATGTTTTAGCTGTTTCTTTATGTGTAAGCGCACAAATTAATGTGGGACTATTTCACCCGCACCGATCGGTACCAACCCGCACAGAGTCGCCTGCACCGGAAACCTGTTTATGTAAGCACCTTTAGGCGTGAAAAGGTTACATACAGTCAGTCAGACAGAGTTACTTTCGAATTTATAATATTAGTATGAATAGCTTGCTCATGTCAATAAAATAATTTGCTAAACAGACAAGAAATGTAAAAACTTTGCACTAGCTGGCAATATTCATTATTATAGACTGGGTGCGATTAACATACACTACACTACTACTGGGCCGTAATTTGATAAGATGTACCATAAATACGAAACAAAACGATTGCGTGGGTCTAACTTTTTATTAAACATAAACACATCAGACGAGATTCAAGGATTGCCTGCTAGGCACACAGACAACATGGTTTTACTATACTCTTTTGTGGTCTGTGAAAGTCGCTATATTGAAAGTCGGTTGATGAACTTAAGGTCATTCCTCTCGCTCCACTTACCCTGCATAAAAAATACAAACTAAAAAGTGGCGTCCTAGATTTCAAACAATCCCATTGTTTGCTGATCTAGCGTATTAGTACGGTATTAGGCTACCAACAGTAAATTGCACCGTGTGTAGTGTTGATTTTAGAAAAGTCGAATATGTGCTTCTCTGTACAACGCAATACATGAAATGACTATGAAAAGCGTGTGAGTAGCACAGCACGCAAGTAACAAAGCCAGATAACGGTACGGTCAGACTATTGTTGTCTCCGAGACTAGGCTTTTCAGTGCCAATTAGTATGAAAACCATTTTAATCTCGGTCATTGAAACAGACAGAAAACTGGGCCAATTTTTTTTTATTTCTCTTTAGAACTTTTTGTCAATAGCAACATTGCAGAAAGTATATAAATAACATTAGGTCATTAGGATCCTTAATCAGAATCCAAATAAGTTAATTATAGATTGTCTTGTTTTGTCACATTTAAAATTTTTTTTTGTTATGAGTGTGAAACATGGTTAAAACTGGGCACACTGACGCGGCGTGTGAAACTTGTTTGTTTCAATGCAAGACACGCCGTTTATTTATTAATTACACGCAAGTCAATAAAATAAATGAAGTAATTAAAACGAACATAAAACAATTATTCTGCATTATATCATACTAATGTCGTGACGAATTTTCTTCTTTTTGCCATTAAGGGGCTTACAGAACCTTAACACAAAAAACGCAAGTTTTAGAAACAATACAAGTATATGATCGACTACAGTAAACAAAATCAGAAAAATATATGATATTCTTCAGGATATATGCTAGGTAGATAGTGTGTTGAAAACATAATACAACAAATTTAATACGATAGAAAAAAATCATGAAAGATACCTCTAAAACTTTCTTTTTGCAATAAAAACCATACTAATATACACAATCATTCTGATTTTTTGTCAGATTATTCTACAAGCACTATACTAAAATACTAGTGTTTTAATTTTTTTTTTGTCCAAACAATGGATTTTTTTGTAATTAAATAATTGCTTCATATTATGCAATAAATTACCAGCGTTGTGTCATCGCGCTTCTCTTTCTTTTCTATGCAGTCCGACAGTGACCGCGCTTTAGGTCATGTAAGCCACTTAAATAAATAAATTAGTTTTAAGAATTTACAGGATTTCCTTTTTCTTGCTGACTGTATGATAATGATCCGGAACAATCAGTAATAACTTAATAAGGGTCTCTTTATCGATCTCAATAACAAACGTGACTGCTCCACATTCTTATCGTTCTAATTTTAAATACATACAATGAACTTTGAGTAATTTATTATAGGTACTTAGAATGCCGTAAACACAGGGAATGGCGCGAGTCTGTCTGTTTGAATGAATACTAACAGACGCAAAGCTTATTCGATTGTCACACAAGGAACATGTCTTGAAAAAAAAATGTATACATTGAATTAATAAACTTCGTTTGCAAACAGATATTTTCGAGAGAAAAAAAACAATTCTCTTAAAACAGTCTCGAAGATGATTATCACAAGTTACCCTAACTACTAGTGGCAGTGGGTATCGCTAAAATGACGCGAATTGCATACTTTACACAAACAACATTGTTATCTTCAACAGAAGTATGTAGGTACTCGATTGATTTGTTTTTGTTTATTTAATTGGGAATTTTTCCGAAATTATTATCGGATAATTATAATCTGTATGCGCGTTGTTTTTGTTATTATATTTTGCAATTAAACAGATATCAGTTGTGTTGTTTTTTTTTCCAAACTGATATGGAAATAAAATCTCGGCGTTAGCTAGGTAACTTACCGGTAGCGGTAGGATCTATGTAATTATCTTGTAGGTTGCCTAAGTGTGCATACATACAAACGAGAGGCACGGGTCAACCGCCGACAACTTTCCGCTCGTGTATACTCAAAAACAGCCGTCGACGCGTGTCGCTCATGTGTATTAGCACTAAGCATAAAATATAAATGAAGAAACTGACAACACATACTATTTGGAATAGTGGTAGCTGGCTGGCAAAGTTCATTTCAAACCCTTAGTCCACTACTGTTCACCGGTTCACCCGGTTCTCCTTTTCTTCAGTCCATCTATCCAAAGGTTGTCTAGAAAAGATCGCCATCTGCGATATGATCGCCCAATGTGCATTATCAACTTACCTATGGTGTATGTGGGCAAAGTACTTTGGAAACACAGGTCCTCTCCGTGAGATCGTCGGTAACACCAAGCCCTGCTGGCCTCTCTTGAGGAGCTGTGGTGCGTCGAATGGTCAATATCCCACCCGTACGCAAAAAAACAGGCTTGGACGTGAATTGCGGACACCAGCCCGTTATACAACTATGGTGTAAGAATAAAAGTAAATTAATAATGAATTTAAACGTAGGTACTACAGCTGGTCGTTGTCCACAGGTTCCAAGCTAAAAACACAATCCTAGCAACAGGCGGCACCGGTCGCTCGTACTTCAGCTGCACGTCTGCCCACACCTGCACGGGCGACGGCACGGCCATGGCGGCGCGTGCTGGTCTGCAGAACGAAGACATGGAGTTCGTGCAGTTCCACCCTACTGGTAAGTCGATAGTCTATCACAAATTCCCAAAAGAAAATGACAAAAAAACGCAATTCATAAAAGTGAAAACAATGTTTGTTATCTAAAATCGATCATATTTTTAAACTATAGGCGATGATGATTTTTTATCACGGTAAAAACAAGAACAAGGTTGTAGCATGACGTCATAAGTCAATAGCGATATCACGAAATCCGCCTCTGATAAAAAATGTAATCGAAACCTATGCATGCCTAGTTATCGTAGGTTTAAAAGATCGATGCTTTCATTAGCATTCGATGTTATATCAACTCTAGAGTCAGACAGCAGTATTGTTAAGATTTTTAGGCACGCTAAAATTGATAAGTAAATCTGTATAAATATAAGTGAACCCAACAACGATTAATTATAAAATATACCATGATGTCAAACTATACTGATGTTTAATTAACTACATAATCTCGTTGCATTTTAAAGTGGAAAGTTAAACAAAGACATACTAATACACAACTTGTTGACGTACGTAAATACATACGAGGGTGACACTGAAAGTTCTTAGAAAATCAAAAATTGAACAAACTAGCAAGTTATTAGTTTTATTATATCTTTTCAAAATAGTTTCAATAGTATCATTTACATCAATACATCGCTGCATCCGATGGAACCACTGAGAAAAGCACTTTGCCCACTCTTCCTTAGGGGTCTCTTCGGCGTCATTTTGAAACGCAGCCACTGCTTCCTCGGCGTCCATAAAACGTTTTCCTCGAAGTTTTTTTTTATTTTCGGAAATAAATAAAAATCGCAAGGTGCGAGGTCGGGGCTATAGGGCGGGTGACCCAGTAATTCCACGGTGGACGTCGCCAGGTAGTCGATTGTTTGCTTGGCGGTGTGCGACGAGGCGTTGTCGTGGTGAAGGAGGATCCTACTGCGAGCTCGTTTCTCCCGAACCTTTTCCAAGACAAGAGGCAAACAATTGTTAGTTTACCACTCTGCAGTAACTGTTTTTCGATCCTCTAAAACAATTGTTGCGTAATGACCTGTCCTTCCGAAGAACGAGGTCACCATCTTTTTTCCCACGCTTCGACCTTTTTTTTTTCACTTTAGTTGGCAACTCCTCGGAAGGAAACAGTCAGACAGCAGACTGTCTTAGTTTCAGGACCATAACAATAAATCCAGCTTTCGTCACCCTTAAGTATGTCGAACACAGCATTTGAGTCACCTCCGTTAAATCTTTGAACCATTTCACGACACCAATCAACACGACGGAGTTTTTGGGCCTCTGTCAAATTATGAAGTATCCACCGGGCACAAAGCTTCCTGACCGCTAAATGTTCATGGAGGATTTTGTGCACTTGACTCATACCGATGCCTAAGCTTGTCCGAATCTGCTGATAAGTCACTCTTTTGTCAGTCTCTATCATACGCCGCACAACACTGATGTTATCTTCAGTCGTCGCCGTAGAAGGCTGTCCCTTACGCAGATCATCAGTGAGATTAATGCGACCACGTGTAAACTCATTAAACCAGTTGTAAACAGTGGCACGAGATGGGGCTTCATCGTGAAAGGCCAATCGAAGTCTATCATAACTTTCTTGTTGACTTAAATGACATCGAAAGTCTAAAAAATCATTGTACGAAAATTTTCTCCCGTTAAATTCATGCAGACGTGACACAGACAATTAATTTTCAATTTGCCGCCAAATCGTAAACAAATGACAAATGAATAAAATATATACCGTAAAATGGGGGGAATCGGGACACTTTTTAAGTTCGACATTGATTTTTATAGTTTTTTTTTGTAGTTATAGTAATAAAACGGAGATCATAATGGTTCCGGTAGTTTAAATTTTCATTTATAATGCATTAAGATATCGCCGGGTTAATTCAAAAACCAACTAACTCGGTGATTTTGGGATATTGAGTTAAATATACACACTGATTCAAAATTTTATTCTCTTTCTACTGGTATAACATACTAAGCTGTGCGATGCTTTGTTTCGGAGATACTGAATGGTGAAACCAACTATCTAACCATATCGTTTATATGAAAAACAAATATTCCTTGTTAATCAAAAAAAATATGATTTGTATCGAAGTCAAACAAGATACTTAAATTTAATCAGTTTTCAAAATAAAAAAACCTGCAAAATATACGGAATTTTAGGAAAGAAAAACGATCACATCCAATTAAATGGTTTTAGTACTTAGAAACAACAGGAAATAGCGTTAATATTCAATGACAATAGCAGTTATTAAAGGATAATATGTATTACCTGTTGTTTATTTATTAATACTTGCCACAAAATCAAGAAGTCGTTGTTAATAGATAGGTTTAGTAGGTTTTACTACTATAATATTGATCATGATCCCAACAAAATATCGAGAAGTAAAACCCATTAACTGCGGGTAGTTCGTTTAAATTCCACAGTTTCCGACCGCGCATGCGTCAAAGTCGTTGTTGCTCTCGCGCCGACGATATCTCGATTCATTTTGTGGCGGCGAAAAATTCAGTTCCAAGTTATAGGAAGGTGTTTGTGGTTTTCGTGCACTATTTAGTGTACGAACACGGAAGAGGAGGATCAGCATCACAAGAATCCATTTTAAAATGGATTCTTGTGATGCTGATCCTCCTCTTCCAGACTTTCAAACTCAGAGGAAGTAACAAAATTTGAGCTAAATATTAATTTTTCCAGATTATTTTTTGAACACGCGTCTTACTGTAATTACTTCAGCTACAAAATAATAATTTAGGACAAACGATCTGCTTAAGTCTAGTAATCAGTGATAATTTGTGTTGACTTACATGTTATTCGAAGTTCTATAGTGGAATTTGATCGTTTTCAACGTTCCATTGTAACTTGATACATCACTCCATTTATTCGTATCGATACCGGGGGTCAACTATTATTGGATGCATTTTGAACGACACTATACCGAAGACATCCCGGACGTCAGCCTGTACGAGATTAAGATGACTCTGAAGCAGCTCAAAAACAACAAGGCGCCGGGTGATGACAGAATTACGGCCGAGCTCCTGAAGGCCGGCGGAAAACCCGTTCTTAAGGCCATTTAGAAACTGTTTGGTTTCGTCATACTCGAGGGTAAAACACCACAAGCATGGAACAGAGGTGTGGTGATACTTTTCTTTAAGAAGGGCGACAGTGCCCTTCTTAAGAATTATAGGCCCATCTCACTTCTGAGCCTATCATCTATCTACAAGCTGTTATCATCTATCTACAAGCTGGTGATATATCTACAAGCTGTTTTCGAGAGTCATCACGAACCGTCTCGCGCGCAGGTTTGACGACTTCCAGCCTCCCGAACAAGCCGGATTCCGTAAAAGCTTTAGCACCGTAGACCACATACATACGCTGCGACAGGTTATACAGAAGACCGAAGAGTAAAACCTGCCTCTCTGCTTAACGTTTGTGGACTACGAGAAAGCCTTTGATTCGATCGAGACATGGGCTGTGCTGCAGTCTCTTCAATGATGCCAGATCGACTATCGGTACATCGAGGTGCTGAAGTGTCTGTACAAAAACGCTACTATGTTAGTCCGACTCCAGGATCAGACCTCCAAACCTATCCTTCTGCAGTGAGGTGAGAGACGGGGAGACGTTATCTCTCCGAAACTGTTCACCGCTGCACTGGAAAACGTCTTCAAGGTTCTGGACTGGAAAGGGGCTGGCATTTAACATCAATGGCGAGTACATAACTCACCTTCGATTTGCCGACGATATCGAAGCCATGGCTGAAACTATGGAGGAACTCAGTACAATGCTCGATGACCTCAGTAGAGCCTCTGAAAGAGTGGGTCGTAAAATGAACATGGACAAAACGAAGGTCATGTTAAATCATAAAGATCGGAGACGCTACACTCGAAGTCGTGGACGAGTATGTTTACCTAGGACAAACTTCTAGTTAGGTAGGTCTAACTTCGAGAAAGAGGTCAATCGTCGAATCCGACTCGGCTGGGCAGCGTTCAGGAAGCAACGCAATATATTGTCGTCCCACATACCGCAGTGTCTCAAGACGAAAGTCATTGAAAGGGCAATGGAGAGAGCTATGCTTTAAGTTTCCCTGCGTGATCGAATCAGGAATTAGGAGATCCGCAGGAGAACTAAGGTAACCGACATAGCCCGAAGAATTGCCAAACTTAAGTGGCAGCTTAGTGGGCAGGGCACATTGCTCGCAGAACAGATGGCCGGTGGGGCCGAAAGGTTCTGGAGTGGCGACCGCGTACCGGAAGACGTAGCGTTGGAAGGCCTCCCACAAGGAAGGCCGCAGGAACCCGTTGGATGCGAAAAACACAGAACCGGTCGAAGTGGAGGTGCTTGGGGGAGGCCTATGTCCAGCAGTGGACCTCTTTCGGCTGAAATGATGATTATTGCCGCAAGTTGACGGTCAACAACTTGACCATTTACGAAAGTGCACCGCCTAATGAAGCTTACTGCTTTGCGTGGTCAGAAATAAATGGTAAAAAAGGCAGCGCGGAAATTGTGCAAAAAAGGAGTAATCTCCGAAGAATACCATGCGTGGTTTGAAAATTTAGCGACTGATAGTGCTAAACTAGATCGTGTATCGGATGCTACTGTGTCTGATGGGTCTTCTGATGAAGAATAATGTTTTTATAAGTTTTCCATGCCTTTGCTTTCGTTTTTCTTACATATGTATATTTTTTTTTCAACTTAGGTGTGTTTTTAATCAAACTATTTCCAATTTATTAATCCGTCTTTAACGCTTAGATAGTTTTCATGATGAAAACGGTTTTTTAAGGGACACAGCACAGGTTAGTACAAAATTTCAACAAATATCGGGAAGTAAAAGCGACTAAAATTTTATTTTTTTTGCATTTTTCTCGAAACTAACAAGATTATTAAGAAAAATATATTATTGTTCGATGTATATACTTGAATTAATGGCCAGCAACTTTCTGAGACTCGATAGTAGCGCTTAATTTCGTAAATAAAGCCTTTATTTTGTAGGGAGGTAAAAGCAACTAAATAAGGGGTTTAGGGCACAAAATGCAATATTCTGTAAAACCCTGTTACTATTCTATGAACTAGTATAAATCAACGCATACGTGATTTAATTATAAATCAGATGCTGTTTCTTCTAATAACATTATCAATGATAGTATATGAAATTTATAGATATATTATTATATTATATAAAGCTCGATTACCACTCACTGACATAATTGTTCTCCCAGATGGTGAAGGGGGAGGTGGGTATATTTTTACAGATTCGTATACAAGTAACTCTCACGAGTATGGGAAAAATCCCAAACCTCCCCTTTTCCACCCCACTCTCCCCCCTCCCTATCGTATCTCGGAAACTAAGAGTCCCGTGTTTTGTTGTTTTACGGATTCGTATAGAGGAGGCTCGGAAAAGTAAAATCCATTTTTCAAAGTTGCCCCCTTGCCCCCCTTCTCCCCCCCCCTCTAGGTAGATCTCGGAAGTTAAGAGACTTGGAACATTTTTTTTTTCAGATTCATATCAAGGGGCCCAGAGTTGGTCAAAATCATTTTTCAAAACTCCCCCCTCTCCCCCCCTTCACCCCTCCCCCCATCGTATCTCGGAAATTAAGAAACCTGGGTTTTGTTTTTTTACGGATTCGTATAGAGGAGGCTCGGAAAAGTAAAATCCATTATTCAAAGTTGCCCCCCTTGCCCCCCTTCTCCCCCCCTCTAGGTAGATCTCGGAAGTTGAGAGACTTGGAACATTTTTTTTTTCAGATTCATATCAAGGGGCCCAGAGTTGGTCAAAATCATTTTTCAAAACTCCCCCCTTTCCCCCCTTCACCCCTCCCCCCATCGTAAGAAATACTCCTCAAAAACACGACCCCGCGAGCTGCTTGCAGCTCGCGCAACGCCCAAATACTTTTTACAAGGGTAAGAAATACTCCTCAAAAACACGACCCCGCGAGCTGCTTGCAGCTCGCGCAACGCCCAAATACTAGTATATTATATAAAGCTCGATTACCACTCACTGACTCACTGACATAATTGTTCTCCCAGATGGTGAAGGGGGAGGTGGGTATATTTTTACAGATTCGTATAGAAGTAACTCTCGCGAGTATGGGAAAAATCCCAAACCTCCCCTTTTCCACCCCACTCTCCCCCCTCACTATCGTATCTCGGAAACTAAGAGTCCCGTGTTTTGTTGTTTTACGGATTCGTATAGAGGAGGCTCGGAAAAGTAAAATCCATTTTTCAAAGTTGCCCCCTTGCCCCCCTTTCCCCCCCCCCCCCCCTCTAGGTAGATCTCGGAAGGTAAGAGACTTGGAACATTTTTTTTTTCAGATTCATATCAAGGGGCCCAGAGTTGGTCAAAATCATTTTTCAAAACTCCCCCTCTCCCCCCCTTCACCCCTCCCCCCATCGTAAGAAATACTCCTCAAAAACACGACCCCGCGAGCTGCTTGCAGCTCGCGCAACGCCCAAATACTTCTTACAAGGGTAAGAAATACTCCGCAAAAACACGACCTCGCGAGCTGCTTGCAGCTCGCGCAACGCCCAAATACTAGTTTATAGATATAAACTTTCAAAACGCCCTACCACAAAATCATAATTTGGGCAGTTAGTTGGTTTTTGAATTAACCCGGCGATATAGTTTATTAAAGAATAATCATAAAAAGTTACAAAAATTCACTTGTCCCTATTCACCCAGGCGTTGGGGCGAATCGGGTCGCTTAAGGCCAGGTATTCCGAGCGCTGTAGGTATTTAACGCATACCTCAGCCCCCGCAAGGAGTAGCGATACGTAATAAGTTACGATGCGCGGGGACGCGCGCACCGCTCACGAGTTCACGAACTCGAGTAGGTACTAAGTTGCGTCACAGAGTAGAGCAATGCAGTAGATCAACTTGAATTGATTAGTATAAGTTTATTTTGTTTTATTTTTCTAGTAGTAGTTATTTTTAAGGTTATAGATAGATTAGATACGTATTGTATAAACTTGATACTAATTATTAAAAATAATTTGTATACTTTTTTTTTATAAAAAGGATTTAAAATCTGACTGACTAAAATCAAATATTCGTGCTACAGTATAAAAAATCAAGCAGTAGGCACACTTACTTTAGGAGAATTGTGTTACAATTCTTGAATTACAATATCAATGCATATTGTAATTCAAAAAAGCTTAGAGGTATAAATGTTCGTCTCGTGTAACACATAATGTGAAGCGTGACTGTGTGAGTCTCAATAAAATAAAAATAAAGTATTTTTATTTTGACGTGACAACGTCTAATAAATCGATGAAGCTGGTTGCACTCACGAAAAAACATGACTCATGTAGCGTTACCTCGCGGCCTCGCTCTGTAGCGTTCCATGGCGGCTTGAAGTGCAAGCGAATATTAACAAATGCAATGCAATTATTCCATCAGTATTTTCTTATGACGTTGTCACGTTCAACTATCGTCAGCAAACCGACTTTACAGACAACCGATTTTTTTATTAAATTAAAAGTAAACACTTTTATATCTGTAAAATATCCAACTCTGCTGTCAAATAAATCGATATGATGCGTTTTTTCTTGGAGCTGTGTCATCAGGTAATTCATGTCAACAATTCGTCGTCCACTGATGGGTTGATGGTTGGTTGGTCGTGTTCGATTTCGTTTTCAACGCTTAGAGTGTAGTTTTCAATTTCCTCCATTGTTCTAAAAACAGATTATTTTAATATAACCTATTGAATTCCACATAATTATTATGTAAAACAAAAAGTAGCAACTTACTCATTGATATTATTATTAGGTGATACATTATTATGTTCATCTAAAGGCATTTCAGCATGTGTGACATGGGCATTGGCAGCATGAATAGTCGTTCTGTAACAATAAAATATATTTTTTTGTTTCAATATTCATAGTTGTTAGCATGTTTTAGTGTGATTTTAATTGAATCGGTTAAAACAATATAATTGATTATTAATAAGTACAATACAGTTACTTACTCCTCAATCCTAAGATTATTCAAGTAAACCATGCTCTAAAGTCATCAATGGAGACACTTTATGTCCTTCCGCATGCTCTATTGATCTGTAACACAAAAGTTGTTTTTGACTTGTTGGTAATTAATTAACAAGTAAAATTTTAAAAAACTTTATTATTATTAAATCAGTCTGTTTAATAGAGACAACTGCATTGAAATCGATTCATCCGTTTTCCGTTTAGGAGCTACAATGCCAAAGACAAATACACACGCACACTGACATACAGACAGTTATACAGAAACAAAGATACGCAAACAGTAATAATAATTAATAAATAGGTACTTTAATTTTAATAATAAAGTAGGTATGTATGTGACCCCCACATACATACGTACCTACTTAATTCAAGTATATGTATTTAATTTCTTTATGTAATTTTTATGGTGTTACAATAACAAGTGAGATACTATTTAATTCAAATATGTAGTAAAAAATAGAGAATGCCTTTAAAATAAATAATATAAAAAAACTTACTCGATATTCGCCGAATCATTAGTTGATACATGCGCACTGCGCTTGGCCTGCAACTGCATTGCTCTAAAACATTAAAAACCCACGTAAACATTTCAAGCCAAGTTTCTTTTATTATTCCATTTGGAGTGGCATAATTAATAATAAACATGCAATAACAAAAATCTCGAGTGAATTCTACACACTGTTCCTCTTGCAAATAAATACTGAATAAAATTATGCATTGGAGAACTTCTCTATAGCCAAACTAGCCATTGATTTTTTTATGTATTTCAAAAATCTTAGCATTCTCTAGTAGTATTGATATTTTTATACTGTGGCTCACCACATTACAATACAAATAAAACATTTAGGTAGGTACTTACTTCTTCACATATCTTTGGAGTGCATTCTTTCTATTTGTTTCTTTTATTGCTTTACACGACTTTTTTCGCCTGCGTTGTTTATTGCCCATTATAACTAACAAATAAACTCTCAAAAACAGATGATAAGTTTCGCGAAGTTGTCGCGGAAAAAACTGACACAGGTCCGTCGTCCATAAGCGCCAGCACGCGACTGAACGGCCCCGTAGGAGCCGCCGCGGGCGCTTTTAATTCATATTTAAACTTAGTAATTAAGAAAATCATTTTATCAAGTCAAACTCTGCGAATTTGTCTATAACTAATTAGTTTCTTTAATATAGTACAAAAATTAAATGTAAAAAGTCAGTAATATAGTCATAATATTGAAAAAACGTTTTAAAAAGGGGTAACTTTGCGATTTTTTTCTATCGTGTGAAGTTCATCAGGTCTTGCAACTGAATGCGATTTTGTCTAGACAAGATCCTTAACTAATACAGATATATTTTTTTTTAATTTAAAACCCTATATTCTTTGTCTCAGATTGTTTTAAAAAACTTAAATTCGGGGCCACCTAGCCTTAAGGGGTTAATAGAGTTTTTCGCTAGGGCTGACACTTTCATACTATAGGTAGGTACTTACAATACCTACCTGGTAGGTAGTGTCTTTTTAGGTTACGTACTTGACATTACTTTACTTGTCAATTGCTATGCCTCTGGAAAACTGATCTGCTAATACTATATTTTTCTGCTATACAGTATGTTAACTAACAGAGGGCGTTCCCGTTAACCCGCAATAGTATAGCATCCATACATGCTAAAAAAAATATTACCATTCGAAAATATTTTTTTTTAATTTTTTTTTATATTAAAATATTCACTAAAAATCGTAAACAAAATAATATGAGGTAAAAAAAAAAAATATGTATGTAAGTATACTTATATGTATAAATAAATTCACGCGTGTTCCCCTTGGGGATAAGCAGAAACTACAGAGCGCCACCTGCTAATATCAAACAATTTAAATTTAATATCGCCTAAATTACGTAGGTATCAATTTTCAATTAATATTAATCAACTAGTTAATCATTATTATATAAATAAATAAATACTAGGAAACTAATTTAAATAAATGTGTAGGTAAGTAAAGATACTCAGCCAGTTAAGTATGTATTAGGTACCTATCAACATTTTTATTAAATTACGTTTTATGTAATTTAGAGATTGCGACAACCCTAGAAACAAAAACCCAATTCACCCATAGCCGTCCCAATTAACCCTAATCGGGTACCTATTAAACCCATTCCTGACCCGATTCCCCTCATCTACGACCCTATACACCCCATAGTTCGACCCTTATCCCCCCAATTATTGTTCAAATCTACTTTAGTAAGAATTTGTTAAGCTAAAGGAAAAACAATAAGATTATATCACTTAAATTGTAGCTTAATCAGTTCCCAAACAACTGGAAATAATGGTAAAAACGTCACTTCTAGTACAAATCTAGTAAAAACCAGAGAAAATTAAAATGTTTTACGAAGCAAATTTCACACAACTTTGACCCAATGTTTTGAAGTACGTTTTTTTTTAAAATACTTATGACAGGATGACTGAGTGTGGCCAGATTATAGAAAAAATATTGCAAGCTTCAAATTTAAATCCTACCACAAAGTGTAACACGTAACGTAAATGTGTGAATAAGGTCGCAAATAAAACTTGAGGTTTGTCCCAATTCACCCCCTAGACCCTATTCCCCCCATTTTACGGTACACAATAATATTAGCAAAGTTCCATTTTCAAATTTGAACTTATTTTTTTATTATATCGTTTACAAGTGGCCAGTTCTAAAAACTTTCAGTGTCGCCCTCGTAGAAGTCTACTTTGAAACAATTTTGCGAATATGACGTCACAGTCATGTGATAATTTCTTTGCATGAATACGCCAAGTTTTCACTTTGTCATGTATCAATTAGATAATCAGTTAAAAAAATATACGACGACATAAACATTTTGACTTTTGATCAGTGTTATTAAAAAAAAACAGAACAGTACCTTGGACACCAAAAACATATTCATTTTCCTTTACCGTGTTGACACGAATAATTTATGATTATAAAATACTAGCTTCTGCCCGCGTCTTCGTCCGCGTGAAATTTCTTATTCCCCGGATATTATGTCGTTTTCGCTTCGCGTTCTTTCTGCATTTTTTTCGTTTTACTCGGCTCCTAAGCGCATTACAGCGCATACTATGGAAATAAATTATGGGCGGTAATGTCCCGTAAATGATACTTAAAAATAAACTTATGTACCTATTTAAGTAATAATATTTTTGCATCAAACGCCTATAATAGATGAAATAGCGAAAGTGAACAAAATAACATTTAAAAAAAATTGGCAGGCGCTCAAATAGTCAGACCGAGCTATTCTATATTGCTCGAAATCATAATTACATGCTTTTATTTAACTTGCCTCAATTTGTGAAGGATTTTTTTCTGAGCAAAATCGTGAGGAAACCGGCGGGGGAAGTATTTAATTTTCAATAAAATTGACCTTACATGATTTGATTTCAATGAATATATTAGGAGATATCATAGTCTTAAAATAACTCCACAAGGCGGCCAGTCATGACGGGGATGGACTATATTTTAGTAGGTTTTTTCCTCAAATTAACGCTGGTGAAACCGTGGGGGACAGCTAGTTAATAATATAACGTTATAAGCAGGTATTCTTCGAAACTACATAGGTATTCGTCCGATTTCTAAATTTTTTTTCACAGATTGAAAGCTACGCTATTGCCCATAGGATATGTTTTCACGCGCTTTTTCAAATACCAGGTATTTACGGCGCCGGTTGCCTGATTACGGAGGGTTGCCGCGGTGAGGGCGGATTCCTCGTGAACGCGAAAGGCGAGCGCTTCATGGAACGTTACGCACCCGTCGCCAAGGACCTGGCCAGTCGTGACGTCGTCTCCAGGGCTATGACCGTCGAGATCATGGAAGGTAAGAACCTTGAGATGTTTATAAATCTTTAATAGAGAGTTTAAGTACTCCATAAGAGGTTTGATCTGGAGTACCCTTGAAAAAAATTCAGAGAAGCATCGACTAAACAAAAACGCACATTGCGGTGAAGGAAAGAAATTACTAAACTAAAAACCCTCGCAGCAACCAATCTCATGTCTTCTTAAATAATGCTGGACTATCGCAATATAGGATAAGTGAAAATTTTAAAATAAAGATGTAAACAATAGCTTACTAACGCTATCAATCAATAATTAATATTACATTATGATGTTAAAAAAGGAAATGGGAGTGGTCCTCAATGTTTACATTAACATAAGGACATCGTATGTTTCGCATAGCGGAAAAATAGCTTCAGAACTTACTTACGTTACGTTATATAAGGTTGTATGGGGAAAAACCCGCAGTACATAGCAAGCAGCAAAAACTTCACTTTAATGACTGTAAATATAAACAGTTTAATGACTTGCGCTAACCGCGTGTCCATATAACATAACGTCATTTAACCACAGTTACATAACCCGCAGAATTATGCAGATAAAACAATAGTTCAATTGCAAACTTTATGTGGAAGGTTATTTCTTTACACCTGCTTGTAACTATTCATCACCTAATAAAGTCAGTTCTTGATCTAAAAATAATGCGTTATGTAAATGGTTTATTGCAGTTCACAATTTTCAATAGTTTATAATCTCGCGAGATAGATTATGAACTAATGATTGTTATAATTATACGGTGACATACATTTTATAAACTCATCTCCTAAACTCCGTAACAGTTTGTCGGCGGGATTAGCGCTCATCTTAAAGGCTCCTACAAACAGGCGCGACACGCGATATAATCGCGCGCGACACAAAGGCACCGCTCGTTGCGCGAAATGCGGTGCCTTTGTGTCGCGCGCCATTTTATCGCGTGTCGCGCCTGTTTGTAGGAGCCTTAATACATTTGGTTCAAACACAATCTAAAGCCACAGACACATTACTGTGTCGTGTTGTGTCGTGACTCGGGATACACCAATCAAACGAATCTGTTCAGGACTACGTCAAAATACAACGAGTTTTGATTGGCTAACACTGCGTCAGTAGGCGTCACGACACGACACGACACAGTAGTATGAATCCAGCTTAATAAATCATCTTTTAGTAGTTGGTATAGGCTAAAGCAGATTGCGTGGCATACGCTGGCAGAGTGTGCCGCTTGGGAGGAGCCGCGCCGTGCCCTCATCTCAGAAGTAGGCAGTGACCTCTCGCTGCCGGCCGTGGTCGAGTCCATGGTCGACAGCGAGGAGTCCTGGGACGCGGTGGTTTCCTTCTGTGAAACAGTCGTCTCGCAGAAGGAGGCTGCGGAAAGGGAGAGGGAGATCTCGTCCACTCACCCTGCCCGCAGCAGGCGCACCGGGCGTCGGCGGAGGGCGGACAACGCCCTCTTCCGGCCCCCCTAAACGGGTCCAGGGGCGATGGACTCGGGGACGTCCGTCGCCCCCCACACATCAGGACCCGAGGTGGCGGCGCGATGTGTTCCACGCGCGCCCCTCTTAGACGTCGCGGGGGGAGTCAAACACCTCACTCCCCCCCCCGACCAGACGGGGCCCGCTGCGGCGGGCCGGCACCAGCCGGGGGTTGCGGAAGGATCGTACGTTCCCGCGACCCCCGGCGTAGGTGTGAGATGGAACACCCGGGGTGGTTTTTAGTCAGTAAGAGTCTGACAGACCCCGCCGCCCGCCCCAGGGCGGCGGACATCCATGAGGATTTTCCACCCCGGTTCAAAAAAAAAAAACAAAAAAAAAAAAAAAAAAAAAAAGGCTAAAGCAGATTGGAGCAGAAAAATGTTGAATGCAAAAATTCTCCTTCATCACTTTCGTACAATTTCCATGAACCAAAGCACACTACAGGCGGGCCACACCGCACTTGAATGATAATGCATTGCGCTGCAGCTATATGCCCGTTGCGGCTATAATGTCCGGACACTAAGAACATTGTATGTCTTTCAACCCTAACATAACAATGTACCTCCCAGGTCGCGGCTGCGGTCCCGAGAAGGACCACGTGCACTTACAGCTGCATCACTTGCCCCCGGAACAGCTGAAGCAGCGTCTGCCCGG
Source organism: Luperina testacea (assembly GCA_927399505.1). Lineage (NCBI taxonomy): Eukaryota > Metazoa > Arthropoda > Insecta > Lepidoptera > Noctuidae > Luperina > Luperina testacea. The sequence continues at coordinate 8,245,716 of OV656774.1, forward strand.
CATCTCGGAGACGGCCATGATCTTCGCAGGAGTGGACGTCACTAAGGAACCTATCCCTGTGTTGCCCACTGTGCATTACAACATGGGAGGCACGCCCACTAACTTCCGTGGAGAGGTCAGTTTACGTACAGTACCCGGCTATAAACATTGCACATCGACCTATTCGATCCTATCGATTTTATACGAAGAATAAAAATAATTATCAAAAGAAGCAAATCATAATTGTTTTAACAGCTCCTAATAGATACCGGACTGTTTGTATTTTGTGCGACAGAGATAACGCTCTACGAAGCCGAAATTAGCCGATTGTCTTTTTTCCAAAGGTCGATGTGCAATATTTATCGCCGGGTACTGTAATGCTTATTAATTTTTTCGCGTTTACACCAAGGAATAAAATATGTACCTACCCTACATGTTGTGTCTACTGTTTTTGTTTATCGTTTACACGTAAAATAAGTTGTAACTTGTAATGTCAAGAAGGTGAACAAAATAGTTAACAAGGCATGTCTGAAACAACGTAGGTACTCAATACATATAACCAACAATAAATTTGCGCATTATGATTGAATCAGCCCTTGCACTCAAATAATCCATTATTTTCACGCAATAACATTGACGGCCCATAAAGCTTCAATGTTTTCGCGTTAGCAAGACCTGTGGAATACTTATCCCACACGGTGCAATAAAAGTTAAACTCGCTCAAACTCTTGTTCAATCATTGCACATTCTTCAATATTACCCCCCTTACAAACTGCATGTTTTTGACAAGTCTTTTGTAAGACTAAAAACAAGTATCGCTTCTTGCTTACGGGTTTAAACGCGCGGTTAGACTGCCTCGCTGAACTAGTGGTCGCAAGCGGGACTACTGGTCCTGGGGTCCTGCGTTGAATTCCTAGGTCAAGAAAAACGTTAAGGCTCCTACAAACAGGCGCGACACGCAATATAATCGCGCGCGACACAAAGGCACCGCTCGTTGCGCGACTTGCGGTGACTTTGTGTCGCGTGTCGTGTCGCGCCTGTTTGAAGGCGCCTTTATTGGGGTTTTCTATTAAAAAGAAATGCGGTCGAAGAGACTTTTGAAGAATTCTAAGGAAGGAAGGTCCAGTTACTGTAGTCCACTATCGGGATATGGATGAACGACTTATATGACGACACACGATATAGGCACAAATGCGTATAGAAAATGTACGAGTGCTCCTTATCACCCCGAGGTCAGCTTTATGAGCGTTCCTTTTGAGTTTATGAAACAAATAATAAATTCATTTGACTCCTACGTTTATAATGATTAATTGAACTATCAACCCTTTGGCGCGTTCCACAAATAACATTACAGCTTCATTTAACTTATTATAGAGGGCAAACGTACTCATTGACGATAAGTATTTTAGTACACACAATAATTTCAACTTACAAAATATTGAACAGGAAAAATGACAGATAAACAATACCTAGTAGATGTGGCTATCTCCTTTCAAGTATTTTGGTAAAAACAATATAATCTCATAAAAGTGGAGTTTGTTTTTGTGCAATAAGAAGTTGCTTTACTAGTTTTGCACTTAACCGGACGCAAATCAAGAAATAACACACAAAGTCACAATTAATGTCTGTTCCAAAAGTACCTGATGAAAGTGTAAATAAACCCTGTCCAGGTTAAATTCTCACGCAATCATTGACTATAGGGTATAAGTTACACATTCATTTGTATTAAGAAGGTTTCAATTTTATGTCTCACCACTTTTTCCAACATTTGTTATTTTGGAAAATCTCAATTGTCAAATGAAAAACATATTTACGGTGCACACACGGCAAAATCCCATATTTAGAGCGACAAAAATATATTTTTTAGTTGAATGCAAAAACAAAACAAAATTAATAAAAACATTCTATAATAAACCCGTGTGCTCACTTTCATCACGACTCACTTTTACTCGTAATGTATACCTCCCCCTCTACCCCGCAAATCAACGTCCCACTGCGTTCACGTGCCCAGTAGCGACCGAACGCTGACAAAGAGAAGTGTTTTCTTTCAGTTACTGGCGGAAGATTAACGAATTTTGTCATGGATTGTGAAGCGTCAGGTATGTACTTGTTAGTACTATAGGTAATATATTGAACGCAAAGTTTCTTTTTAGAAAATCAGTGATATATTTACATGTTATTGTATAATCAATTTAATGTTTTGTTTTTAGAGGTTATAAAAAAAGTTCCGATTAGTTCCGGCACGGTTTAATTTTTATTTGTTACAAGAGTCTTTGAACACCAAGAAAATTAAAAAAGTTCTTCCCCCAAGTGTCCCCTTTTTAATATACAGTATTTTCTTTTGCAGGTAGTCGTGAGGAGACTGCTTTATCAGTCACAACCATAACTAGGAACGAACTGTTTTGGGTGTTGAAATGTTAATTTATTCTTAATATAATCAATTAATCGTACAGTACACTCTGAAGAAGAGAACATAAAGAAACAGTCATTTCTCAACACCCAAAACAGTTCGTTCCTAGTTATGGTTGTGACTGATAAAGCAGTCTCCTCACGACTACCTGCAAAAGAAAATACTGTATATTAAAAAGGGGACACTTGGGGGAAGAACTTTTTTAATTTTCTTGGTGTTCAAAGACTCTTGTAACAAATAAAAATTAAACCGTTCCGGAACTAATCGGAACTTTTTTTATAACCTCTAAAAACACAACATTAAATTGATTATACAATAACATGTAAATATATCACTGATTTTCTAAAAAGAAACTTTGCGTTCAATATATTACCTATAGTACTAACAAGTACATACCTGACGCTTCACAATCCATGACAAAATTCGTTAATCTTCCGCCAGTAACTGAAAGAAAACACTTCTCTTTGTCAGCGTTCGGTCGCTACTGGGCACGTGAACGCAGTGGGACGTTGATTTGCGGGGTAGAGGGGGAGGTATACATTACGAGTAAAAGTGAGTCGTGATGAAAGTGAGCACACGGGTTTATTATAGAATGTTTTTATTAATTTTGTTTTGTTTTTGCATTCAACTAAAAAATATATTTTTGTCGCTCTAAATATGGGATTTTGCCGTGTGTGCGGTGATTTAAATTTAAAAAAAATCAGGGTGAAGTATTCAAATAAACAAGTCAAAGCACTATCTGTAATTGGCATCATAACAGATCGTTTGTATACATTTTCGTCACATACTTTTGGAACAGACCGTATTCAAACGCTACTTGCAAATTGCAATGTGTATAAAATATTTGAATTTTTATTAGTGTTTACTAATTTACTAACGATGTGATTCTGGTTTGCGATTCATTTCGTACTCGAATGAACTTAAACATGTGAATATGTCTCACGAAACTTTTCAAGTTTCTGTTCTGTTCTGACTGTTCAAGTTTCGTGAGACATTAACACATGAACACATCCGTGTTCATGTGTTCATAACAAGTATGTTTTGCCACACAGGTAATCGCCCACTACGACGGCGTAGACCGCGTCGTCCCCGGCCTGTTGGCCGCGGGTGAAGCTTCTTGCGCGTCGGTGCACGGAGCCAACCGCCTCGGCGCCAACTCGCTGCTCGACATCGTCGTGTTCGGCCGCGCGTGTGCTCTCACCGTCGCCGAAACCAGCAAGCCGGGTGACGCACAGGCACCCCTTAAAGACGTAAGTCATACACTTTACGGACACAGAACGAGCCTAAGCGCATCCCACTACACACGCTACATTACCCATTATGATATCTCACTTTTTTTTTTTCAAAAAATATTGTTTGTATAACGTTACTAAATTGTAATTGTAAAATCTTCGACGAAAATTGATTTTATTAAATTAACCTCAATTGTCAAATGGAAAACATCTATAAGGCGATAACTTAAAAATAATAATTTCGGGTTTAAGCATTCAATTAATCAAATCACTCTATTTGTAAGTGACACTAAAAATCCGCATTACGTTTGACGGTTACGCTCTCTGATCCTTTGTTTACATTTTCATCAGATACCTTTGGAACAGGCCATACATTAAGTAGGTACGTGACAAAGACAACAACGGGCCAAATGTGATGTTGTGACTGTTGCTGTTCAAATAGACTAGATGGCGCCGGCGTCTCCTATCTAACTAAAACTGATATAAAAACTCAAAGGTCAAGGCCTCTTTTTAAGCTCAAATATATTGATGCAAATTTTGTGTACCACAATAGACATAAGGCTTGTATCGATCATACTCGAATGGCTCCAGTTATATTGTTGAAAGAGCCTTTTTGGTAGAAGTTATTGGCCCAGTCATCTCAAATAACAGAGTTGGACCTAAAAGGTGTTTGTGTTTATTCCTTGCAAGTAAAAAGTTCAGCACTGAAACATCACAATCACAACATCTCGTATCACATCTTTTTAATACATGGTAACGCTGTGGCAAGACCCAAAAATCTAATTTAAAGTAAAATATAATTAATTATTCTTAAGTTAGGCAATTATTGACCTTCGACATACGACTGGTAACTTGCCTCGATATTATCTTCGATCATAATTTATTACTTATAACTTAATATTGAACTGACATCTTGATCAAGTCACAACATCAATTTTAGTTTCTTGGCACCAGTTATAAATAATAACTTTATTTGCATTTTATAATAACAACCATGTTTTGTTTCGGTATCTGTATCTTTATTCTAGCTAGATGGTTCTTTAAAAAATCTAAATTATTATAAGTAACAGCCCTTTCAATAAATGAATAATATAAATAATATATGATAATAGCGTAGGAGTTGTCATTGACGCGCTCCATATTATGTATGGGGTCATAGGACACAACGACATTGACACATCACGGAATATTTTGAGACACACCCATCGATGATTTCATCTGATAACATAAACAGGGAAATTTAAAACAGTTTACAGTGTAAACATGTATATTGTAATTGAGTATTACATTGCGAAATCGATGTGGCTGAATTATGTTAAAAGATATACCTGCGTATAATTTTTATTCTTCTCTTGTATCAGCACGAATTACCTAAATAGAAATAGGTAACTCATGCCATGCTCAACACTATAATGTCCTCTCGATTGCTATAACTAGTGCCAATAGAAAAGACGTTACTTGCGCCAACTCAGTCGCATTTTTTCTTATGAATAGCAGTAGTTAACTATTTATATGATCAATTTATGAAATTTAATTTCACAGTTTCATAATGTCTTATACCTGTGAGTGCGCAAGAAGCTTTGTAGATAGACACAAAAATATTCCTGCCAAGACGGTTGACATCGCGTCGCAATTTTTCCACCTCATGTGGCACCGGTTTTTGTTTTTATAAAAGCCAAGTATAATAATAAAAGCGTTAAGATAAAGCTGGTCTCGTTTGGGATCGGTATTTTTTTAGTCCTTTCCTTAAATATCGTGTTGTTATGCATAGGTCGATAAAGAACTAATGTGTTTTGGCAATAATTTTTCCTGCCGTTGTGATTTAATTAAAGCGGCAAAGCATAGCCCATGGTTTATAATGACGATGAGCTAAAAGTGTTCGTTTATACCCCATACGATGAGCTATTGATGCGGACCCATTTCTAGCATCAGTGTTAAGCTTATCCAGCGAACCCCAGAACAATAAAGATTTCTAGTAAACAAAACAACTCAAAAAGAAGTCGATGCTCTAAGAAGAAGGCTCGCATTCATTGCTTTTAGGGAATAAAGAAGAAGAACAATATATTCGTTCTCCATAGGTACATACTTCGCGCTTATCTCCCCGCGCCAGTGAAACAGTCGACAAAAGGAAAAGACAGACATATCATAAACCATATAACCTCACTTTATCTGTACTACAGTTTGACCTTCTGTACTCTTTTGCAGAATTACGCACTTAGATTATAGTGGACAAATTGAACCCGATACTAATATTGTCTACTGAGAAAATTCATCAGAGATCAATGTTTTTAGCACACAAAAATAGTGTAGATAAAGTGGCTGACTGACTGTATTTTTTAATGACATGCAACTAACTGATTTTAATGGTAACTCGCTGCTAACCAACGTATTGTATAGGTTACTTTAAAATGGCTCAAAGGATCTTCCTTCAAAATATCCTTATATATTTATTTATCCTCTAGGGTTAAGGGACATCGATGCGCAAAAGTTTACCATGATTTTAGCGAATGATTCTAGAAATTGCGTGCCCCCACCGTTGCAATTTCTAGAATCATCACTCTTACAGTTCGTGCCACGTAAGAAGAGACTTGACCCCGCCTCCCCGCCTCTTTCCGCCGCCCCGATGACGCCCGGTCCCCGTCCCGCACCGGGCGTCATCGGGGCGGCGGAAAGAGGCGGGGGTGGCGGGGTCAAGTCTCTTCTTACGTGGCACGAACTGTACGCTGTTACGCTTGGTCGCTGGGGCGCGGGGGCTCTAACGCTACATCATTGTAATGCTGGGGGGATCCCAGCGTTGCAATTTTTCGTGGTAACAGTTTGAGCATGGATGTCCCTAACACCCTGTATAGGTATAGGGAATAATTAAAATTTGAAAGTTTTCATAGGCCTTGAAAACATGTGTAAATATATATTTTTTATCGCATCTATTCAAAAAGAGCTAGTGTATTATTTCTCTTTAATCCCTAGGGACTAAAAGTAATTTGAATTTGGAATGTGGATATTGTTAGTAAAAGTTCCAATCACCAAAGAGATCAATCATGAACATTGTATGAACAAGTAACAGGCTGTATGACAAAGTAAAATCCGCGAAAGTCAAATAAAAAAAAAATGTTTGTTAAAAAAAAAACGCGCGAAAAGCATTCTTCGCTCGTAATTGTTTACTGAAATTAGGATTTTACTTAGTTTTATAAAAATTGAGTATGTCTTCCTCAAGTAATAGTATGTAAATAAATAAACGTACTATTCTATTCATAAGTTGCACTTACTTATTTTTTCATAGAGGGTGATAAAAAGTAGAGTTTCCACCTCGGGAGCAACACTATTTTAAGCTCGAGAGACGTACTTTGAATCCCTCGCTGCGCTCAGAATTCTACTCTACAGGCCTTCGCTCCGCTCTGGATTCAAAGAAACGGTCTCGCCTTCAAAATAGTTGTTTGCTCCCTTGGCAATCAATCTACTATTATATTATCTTACTTATTCTTCACCATTTTAATCGTAAAATTATTCGCAGTCTTCCGGCGAGGCGAGTATCGCGAATCTGGACACGGTGAGAAATGCGAACGGCACCATCTCCACGGCTGACCTGCGCCTGCGCATGCAGAAGTGCATGCAGACCAACGCCGCCGTGTTCAGGCAGAAGAGCACGCTCGAGGAAGGTCTGTAGCTCTTTAATAAATACAGGATGTATGGTTCTTTTCACAGAGCATCATTGTAAAACCTTAAGTAAAGTGATACAAATTTAAGCCCACTAAGTTACACCTGACATTTCAGACCTCACTTTTTTATAATTCAGCTTCACAAATAAAAACCTTCACTAAACCTTCACTAATTTAGTAACCATCTCCTATCTCATACACTCGTCTTCCACCACAAAACGCAGCAACATATACAATCACCATCTGCCTGTCCTTGTCCCATGTTAATTTGTGGCCGGCGCAACACGTTTTCTTCTTCTATTCTCCCCTGTCAATCGCCATGCTCTCATTCACTCTCTTTTCTTTCATATCATTCCTCGTACAATCCATCCATTTCCTAGCCTGCAACACAGGTACACACGGCTACACATAAAGCTATTCATTTCCAGTGTTAGCTGACCTCGCTATGTATAGGTTTTTCGTACAATCAGAAGTCGGCTTATACTGGTTATGTGTAGCTTGATGTGTAGCCGTGTGTGCATACATAAATTCACGCCTTCCTATGGGAGTAAGCAGAAACTATAGAACGCCACCTGCTACGATCCTTGCATACTCCTTTTAGGTCGTATCTGCAACATATCCAATAAAAATCTTTTATTGTCAGGTGAACGCCTCATCCAAGACATCTACAAGCAGATCAAAGACGTAAAAGTCTCAGATCGTTCCCTCATCTGGAACAGCGACCTCATCGAGACTCTGGAGCTACAGAACCTACTCATTAACTCCGTGCAGATCGTGGAGGGGGCACTGGCGCGGGAGGAGTCGCGCGGTGCGCACGCGCGTGAAGACTTCAAGACACGCCGCGATGAACTTGACTACGCCAAGCCTTTAGATGGACAGGTGCGGTATTTCTTTCAACTATTTATTTATTGGATCTCAAAGAGAGGCTACACAATTACATGCATGTATACAAGTATCGGAATAATCGTGGCTAAATAAAAACAGCCGTACCGATCGATCGCTCAGGTTAAGCTACGCTTGCCACGGTTGGTCTGTGGTGATCTTTACATACCGAGACCCCTGTCTCGGTATGTAAAGATGTTCACCCATCTACCCGTGCCTCGGAAAGCACGTTAAGCCGTTGGACCCGGCTGTCATTCGTTGATCTTTGACAGTCGTTACGGGTAGTCAGAAGCCCGAAAATCTGACAACCAGTCTTCAACATATTTGGAAAAACGCTGATGAAATGATGACCTATCACAAACTACCTATCTTATACAGGGCTTTTTATTGTAATATATTAATTACTGATATTTCACAGACGAGACATTACCCGTAGATTCATTGTACAATCAACCGCAAGTCTGTGGTCACAATCGAATCACGAAAACGGCCTTGTTGCTAGGGTACAAAAACACTGCCAATGTAAAATTGTCACTATGTGCATACGGTTGACAGTACAAAGCACCGGGTTGGTGACCGTTAGTAAGATGATTAGTAAACCGCGACATGAAATTATCTGGTGATGATATAATAATACCACAAACACGCTCGACCGTCGTGATAGCCGTCTGACTATTATAATCGATTGTCGAAATATAGCGCCATCTCATTAGGACACCGTATTTGGTTACAAACCTGTACCGCGCGGCATCGCTTGCGGTTTGGTTATTAATTGTCTGAGCCAAGGTCTTTGAATTTCATCGAAACAGGTTTTGTAGAGATACGAAACATAGCCGGAGTAACTCTTTTCCGCATAAATATTATTAGCTCGAGTATTACAATATCATAGTCCGCCTATCAGTCTACTACTGGGACCATGCTACAGAGCAATAATATATTAATACAAAACTCTTGTACTCGAGCTTTAACATTGCAACTTTCATTCGCAAGTGCATTATTCAGATTATTCTTAAAATATAAATAAATAATCTTTCACCCCAAATACAGACTAAACTTCCCTTCGAGAAGCACTGGAGGAAGCACACGCTGGCTAAGACCAACATAGAGACAGGCAAGACGGAGCTGACGTACCGACCCGTCATCGACGACACGCTGAACACGCAAGAGTGCAAGACTGTGCCGCCCGTCATCAGGACCTATTAGATACCTTTAGTTCACTTAACGTAAGTATACCACAGGAGTTTGTTATTTATGTTTCAAATAAACTGTTGCCCGATTAGATTTTTCATCGGCAAAAACGTCCAACTTCCATACAAACTTTCATCCCTTCTTTGCCCTTTAGGGAGTGAATTTTCAAAAAGCCTTCCTTAGTGCTCATCATTGTTATATAAGAAACACTTGTGTAAAATTTCAAGCTTCTAGACCCAGCAGTTTAGGCTGTGCGCTGTCTGTCAGTGAATGTATGAATAGAAAAATATTATTTTCATATTATAAAGATAGTAAAGTTGTTTGTATGTTTGTAAAGGAAATTCTTTGGAAATACTGATCAGGTCACGATTTTTTTTTTACTTATCTTTAACCGTAAGCATGTTATTATCGATTCGTAGAAAACGATTGTTACGGTTATCACAAAACGGCATCCCATTAAAGTTTCTTGAATACGGTCGAGTATGTATGTACTAACATTGCGTTTTATTTTCAGGTAATAGTTATAATTTTCTCAACATGGGTGCTGACTGAGCTCTTCAGTATTGCCAACGCGCGGCTCTGCCCTATACACTTAGTGTTCATTTAACACCAATATTTATATCATTATTTATTTTTAGCGTAGCATGGTATTAAGCGTAACAATCTATAACAGAAAGAATACACTCTAAATTATACAAACATAAATATTATAACTAACGATCAATCACGGTCCCTAAGTTCTACAGTACAAATGAAATAGTGCCAGATGTTATGTTCCTGTTGATATTGTAACATTAATGCGCTCGTGTTTTTAATCATGGACAAAAATATTGTTATATATTTTGTTAATAATAAATACCAGCATTTATTATGATTTTATATTATTTATACTGGCTTCAGCAGCCCCAGGGTACTTAAGAAATTTGTTGTTAGATACGATTTAAGTACCGACCATCGATGTCAATGTGTCTCTTGGTCTACTGTTGCACAAGACCTACGATATATTATTGAAACAATCACTAAATCTGGCAGTTTGTGTTATGTGATGCGTGATATGTTTCTCTATGGGTGTTATTTAGTTCGAGAATCATCTTCATTTCTGTTAACACACTTTACGAATCTTGAGCTCAACAACAAACTTGTTTTGTCTCAAACTTTTTAAGTTTCACTTAGTGTTTATAATGGTTAGTGTCTTTGTAAAGCATTTTAAGATAACGAAATAAATTAATAATGGTACATTTGTTGTATAAATTTTATTTCATCTTCAGTATTACGGTTAAATTAAAATACAATTATGGATGTTCAACAATGTGTAGATGATAAGACAAAAATGTAAAATATTAAATATAAATAATAATAAAACAAACGGCACCATTTTTTTTTTGTTTTTATTTTGTTATACCCATCAAGCAACGCGCGTAGCCTATGTAATACGATACAATAGAAAAACAATTGTGTCTCATTAGCGGAGCTTGAGAGGTCACAAGGGGCAAGAAAACCCAAAGCTATGGACAGGTGGCGCTGCTCGTCGATTGACTCATAACTTCGCATTTTCTTCGGATTTACATTAATAACTATTAAGAAAAATTCGGTGTGTAGGTAGGTAATATCCACAGCCTTACCTCGACAGCCCCTTATTTACCACAGTAAATATTGTTACGAGCTTGGGGTTCGTGACAATAAAAACTACCGATTTAATAACCAAAAAACTGACACTTTACTCACCAACACTAATTACAGGTCAAACACACAAATAAAGAAACACAATGTCACTTACTGATCACTTCTAGTCGCACTCGAATATCGCTTTCGATGTTATCGCATGTATAGCTTACTCAAAACTATGTGTCTCGCGGCTTGCGCCCGCCTTATATAGTTCCACAGAGGTACTCTGTAAACATCTAGTATGTTCGAGTACATAGCGGCCCCGACTGACTCGACGTCGATAGTTCTCGGAACTACTAGTACCTACAGGAAGGGTCAATGTCCTAGTACCAAGGCCAAGGTATTAGTTCTGCTACCCGATACAAGATGGCGCTAGTGGTAACTAATGGCGATACATGGCGATGTATCAAGCATTATTTTTGGCGCGCAACACTGCCCCCTCCTAAGACATGCTCGTCCCGAGCATTATTGGCTCCATAATAACGCGCCAGTCGATCCACATGGACGATCTTAGGAGTACCTCTTGCACCTTTCTGTATCCGGTAGGTTACATCATTGATCTTTGTCACAATCCGGTACGGTCCGTCCCATTTAGCTTGAAGCTTAGGAGATTTCCCTTTGCTGCGGACGGGATTGTGCAACCACACTAGTGAACCTTCGTCGAACCCTTTATTATTCATTTTGCGGTCATAACGGGTTTTCATCTTTTCAGACATTTGCTGGCCCGATTGTCTGACATGCTCATAAATGTCATTCATCTTGCTCCGCAAGTCATTCGCATAATCGGTTACACTTCGTGGGGCATCAGGTGGTATTCCGGTGATCAGGTCAGCAGGCAGCCGTAATTCTCTTCCAAAGTTCGCGAGAGCTGGTGTCACCGATGTACTTTCGTGGACAGCGCTTCGATATGACAACAAAAACGGTTGTATGTGCTTGTCCCAATCTCGTTGCCTATTTTCCACAACTTTCGCTAGGTACCTCTCCAGCGTCTGATTAAATCGTTCCACCATTCCATCCGATTGTGGGTGGTAAGAAGTCGTTCTTGTTTTATGAGTACCCATAACTCGACAAGTTTCCTGGAATATTTGGGACTCAAAATTCCTTCCTTGATCACTGTGAATCTCCAAAGGTACTCCAAAACGACAGAAGACTTCATGAACTAATTTATCTGCAACTGTCGAAGCTTCTTGATTTGGAATGGCAAAGACTTCCGGCCACTTCGTGAAGTAATCCATCACAACCATGAAATACTTGTTGCCACTTTCACTCTCCGGAAACGGCCCCGCAACGTCAAGGGCTATCCTCTCCCATGGTGCACCAACATTGTACAATTTCAATGCACCCCTACTACGAGTCTGGGGTCCCTTTACAGCTGCACAACTTGTACATTTGCGACACCAATCCTCGACATCGTCCCGACAGTGGACCCAGTAAAACCGTTCTCGTATCTTCAGTAGAGTCCGTTTTACTCCCAGATGACCTCCTGAACAACCATTATGGTACAGCTGTAGAACATCCGGTACTTGAGCTTTAGGGACAACCATTTGCAAATGACAGCTGTCTCCCCTAGTATTTTCCCATTTACGGCACAGGACTCCATCCTGAACCACCAAGCTGTCCCATTGGGCCCAATAGCTTTTTGTGACCGAACTCATCGCTGAGACGTCACTCCACCTGGGCTTAGGAGCTCTGGCCTTCATCCACTCCAGAATCGGCTTGATGTCCGAATCTTCCTGCTGTGCACGTTGTAGGCTTTCCTTCCACTCGTTGTTAAGGTCTGTCTTGAGCATCCTCACAGGTACCACTTCCTTACTCTCTTGTCTAGTACAATGCTTGCAGTCTTCAGGACAAGGTCTTCTTGACAATGCATCTGCATTGCCATGAGATTTTCCGCTGCGATGTTCGACCACGAAGTCGTATTCCTGCAGTAGTTCAATCCATCTCGCAACTTGACCTTCTGGATTTTTGAACTGCAATAGCCATTTCAGTGCAGCATGGTCAGTACGTAAGTGGAATTTCCGACCCAGAAGATATTTGCTAAAATACTGCAATGACTTTACCACCGCAAGCAGTTCCCGTCTCGTAACACAATAGTTCCTTTCCGGCTTTGACAACGACTTGCTGAAGTACGCTATCACAACCTCTTGATCACCATTCCGTTGGGACAACACACCGCCAAGTCCTATGTCGCTTGCGTCTGTGTCAACTATAAATTCCTTGTCCACATCAGGGTATCCCAAAATAGCTGTATTGCACAGACGGTCCTTTAGCTCCTGGAATGCGATGTCGCAATTATTATCCCAGCAGAAATGTCGCTTCTCCTCGGTTAGCCTATGCAGGGGTTTGGCTATATCTGCAAAGTTCTTGACAAATCGCCGATAATAGGAGCACAAACCCAGAAACGCTCTGACCTGCGTCTTGTCCTTTGGAACTGGCCAGTCCTTGACAGCGGCGATTTTCTCCGGGTCCGTGCGGATACCTTCTTCAGACACTACATATCCCAAAAAGCTAACTTGTCGTTTGAATAGCGAACACTTCTTCGGACTTAACTTGAGGTTGGCACTTTGGATCTTCATGAGCACGCGTTCCAAATTTTGAAGATGTTCTTCAAACGTACGGCCTACGATGATGATGTCATCCAAGTAGACCAGACAGGCATCGCCAATTAGCCCAGTAAGTACAAGTTCCATCAACCTTTCAAACGTTGCCGGAGCGTTGCACAATCCAAACGGCATAACTTTAAATTGCCACAGACCCTTTCCTGTCGAGAATGCAGTTTTTTCCTTGTCCTTGGGATCAATTTCAACTTGCCAGTAGCCACTTTTCAGGTCCAGCGTGCTAAACCACTTTACGCCAGTAAGCATGTCCAGCGTGTCATCGATTCTCGGCAAAGGATAGCTGTCCTTCTTCGTAACGTCGTTCAGACGACGATAGTCAACACAAAACCGCATGCTGCCGTCCTTCTTTCTTACCAGCACTACAGGTGAACACCATGGACTAGATGAAGGTTCAATCACACCATCCTTCACCATTCCCTCAATCATGGTTTCCACTTCCTTCTCACGTGCTACCGGCAATCTCCTTGGCCGCTGACGGATAGGCAATTCTTCTCCTGTGTTGATTTTGTGTTGAACTAAGCCAGTCCTCCCGATATCAGCATCGTTTGACGAGAAAACATCGGCGTACTTGAGTAACATCTTCTTTGCTTTGACCATTTCACTTTGGGACAGAGCGCTGCGGCAGTCTTCTAAAAGGGTGGTCACTCTCGTTGGTGCGTCCTTGCTGAGGGTCCCAGTCGATAGATATTGGCATCGACGCAACCAATCCACTTCCTCGCAAGTACCAACTAGTGTGCCTTTTTCTATAATGTGTTCCTGATCACAAAGGTTCAGCACACGTACCCCTGAGATGTCGGTGGTTCTGACCAAAGTTCGTGCCACTTTCCATGGAAGGTCATTGTCTACCCTTTCCACGAGTACACAACGATGAGTTTGACCAGGATTCCGAGGAAGACTAACCGGCACAATCGTTTCCGATCTCGGCGGAAGAACAATCTTCTTAAGGCTGTACACATTTCCTGGTAACGCCCCTTCCACGAAAAGTTCCTCTTGTCCACATTTCAAAACACCTTGCTTGACGTCAATCTCACAACAATTCTTCCTCATAAAGTCAAGGCCCAGGATGCAATCGTCCATTATATCAGCCACAATGACATTATGCAGGTAGATTCTGTTGCCTAGCTTCAACTCCATCTTCTTCTCTCCACGGACGGGTATGCGCTGACCGGTGGCTGTCACCAAATTAATGTGTTCTCGGTTGTGTGCGGAGTCCCCAAGGAACCGACTTATAAGTTGGGAACTGACGACCGTACGAGAGGCTCCAGTATCTATGGTCAGCTTACACGGCGTTCCGTTGACCTCGCCCTTGATGATTAGGCTATTCCCATCATGGGTTTGTGTGATCGAAATCCTTGGGGCTCCTTGAACATCAGCCAGCACCCGCCCCGCAGTCCTGGCTATTACTCGTTTCCCTGCTGCTGGTGTTGGGCGGTGCTGTTAACCGCACTGCCCTCTGGAGATCGGCCGTCTTCTCTTTCTGCAGTTCGCTTCGGGCAACTGGATCGAAGGTGGCCCCTTTCCCCACAGCCGTAGCACCTAGGGCTGTATCCTTTATTGCGGTCGCGAACTGTAGCCGCTGCAACCTCCCTGACGCGATGGGAACGATGATCCTGCCGCACCGCTTCCACCTCCAATGCATGGGCCAAGGCGTCCTTAAGCGTTCCGTGGTGACCGAGCCTCACAGCAACTCTAACTTCAAGGTCGCGGATGCCGTCGATGAATGCCTGCACCAGGTTCCCATCAATAAGTGCAGGTACGGACTGGTACGCTTTGCGAACCAGCTTCTCCACTTCCAGGGCCCACTGCTGCAGGTTTTCATTGCTGCGTTGCACGCGATCCTTGAGCTGCGCACGAAACACGTGTTCCAGGTGAGCGTCGCCATACCGAGCCTCCAATGCCTCAAGGAGCTGCTCGTAAGTCACTTCCTTACCGAGAGCTTCCAGGACAGTTAAGGCCTGGTCACGCAGGCCCAGGGTGAGGGCAGTCATGGCCTGACTTTTATTCCACCCGTTCGCCTTCATGACAGCCTCAAACTGGATTTTGTAGGCCGACCAGGAAGAAGTTCCGTCGAACGGTGGCACTTTGAATCCACGTAGCGAAGGTGTTATAGCTACGGGAGCTGCAATTCCATCACCCAGTTTAAGGTTGTCCAGCGTTTTCTTCATGTCAGCCATCACGTTGTCAACCCGATTATTCACGTGGTCGATTCGGGTTTCGGCTTCCGACAGACGGTTGTCGTGTTGAGCAACCTTCTCCTTCATCTCCTTCATGTCTTTCCCCAAGGTTGCATGAAGGTCCTTCATGAGGAACATCTGTTCTTCCTGGCGGCGCACCTGCTCCTCCTTATCCCGCTGGAGCTGTTCCTCCAACCGACGAGCCTGTTCCTCCTGTCGACGAGCCTGTTCCTCCCTGTCACGCAGCAGCTGTTTTTCCAACCGACGGGCCTGTTCCTCCTTGTCCCGCTGGAGCTGTTCCTCCAACCGACGAGCCTGTTCCTCCTGTCGGCGAGCCTGCTCCTGCAGCATCATCATCAGAGCAGCAAAATCTGGTGCTGATGATGCTGGAGCAGCTGTGGACGGGCCGGCCTCCGTGGTCGGTAGCTGGCCTTCCGACCCCTGTGGCATTGCTCCACCAAATCGCCTCTGGTCCGTCTCTTGCTGGCGTTGACTCCGGGTACGGATACCCTCCATGTCGTCTTTGGGTAAAATCGGCATGTTTTTATCCCTCGCTTCTGACACCAATTGTTACGAGCTTGGGGTTCGTGACAATAAAAACTACCGATTTAATAACCAAAAAACTGACACTTTACTCACCAACACTAATTACAGGTCAAACACACAAATAAAGAAACACAATGTCACTTACTGATCACTTCTAGTCGCACTCGAATATCGCTTTCGATGTTATCGCATGTATAGCTTACTCAAAACTATGTGTCTCGCGGCTTGCGCCCGCCTTATATAGTTCCACAGAGGTACTCTGTAAACATCTAGTATGTTCGAGTACATAGCGGCCCCGACTGACTCGACGTCGATAGTTCTCGGAACTACTAGTACCTACAGGAAGGGTCAATGTCCTAGTACCAAGGCCAAGGTATTAGTTCTGCTACCCGATACAAGATGGCGCTAGTGGTAACTAATGGCGATACATGGCGATGTATCAAGCATTATTTTTGGCGCGCAACAATATATAGAATTTTAATTATGTAAAGACGCAATCGTACTCATTAAAACATAATAAAAATACATTATTGGTCTGTGACGCGGAAGGCTTACTATTTCCGTATATTTTAGCCGTTTATTACGCAATAATTTTCATCACGACAAAGTAGGTTTTACAAACGTTGATTAAAGTTGAGACGTTCAAACGTCAAAATGTATGGTCCTAATCAAAAGCGATAGCTGCGTGAATACGCGTTTGAGTTCACAGAGTAAAGTGAACGCTATGATCGTGAATCGATGTATAATATTATTTCAACACATTTGCTCGAAAAATGCATTTACAAAGCCTGTATACATTGTTCGAAAGTTAAAAATTACGCACCATACAACGGAACGTGCGGTAAAATAGGTACCTACTCTCACCTAAGTACCTATTTTACCGCACGTTCCGTTGTATAGCACCGTGCGTTTTCTTTACGGTTTTTTTTTTAATTTCCATAAAAAAATATAAGAATTCCACCAAAGAGTTTTACATTATGAGAATAAACAACCTGACTGATCGAACCTCCTTGGAAGCGCTTTTGCTCAATACGTTGTCTCACTTTAATACCAAAGAGTAAATGAGACGAAAGATGTTGTTCTAATTTTCACCACGTGCATGTGGCGCCATTTGCAAATTCGCGCCATTTTCATATTAGAAACTCAAAAATTGTTGCGACTTTCCCACTGTTAAATAAACAAAATAATAATATGAGTTCAACATACTAATAATAATGTCAGTCAGTCAGTTAAGCTTCCAAAGCAGCAAATTTCACTGAATTTCAATAATTGTTCAAATTTTACTATTAATTTCCAAGAGTAGTGACCTATCTGTTTATTTTCTTATTTGTATTAAAAATAGTCAAATGAAAAAGTTTGTCTAATTACATACTGTACTGTTTTCTCGCAAATGTGTTGAAAAACATTGTATGACACACGTGCAGAAATTGGTATTTACAAACTCGTGACTATGGTAAGCCCTCGACTTCGTCTCGGGCTTACATTCGTCTACTCGTTTGTAAAAACCAACTTACCGCACTAGTATCATAAATAACTATTTCGCTTACTTATAGATATGTAGGGGTAATACAAATACTTCTAAATTCTTGATACATGCATGATCAGCCTATAATTTTCCCACTGCTGGGACACATGCCTCTCTTCAAGAGGGAGTGGGCTGTAATCCACCACGTGGGCCCCGTGCGGGTTGGTAGATGTTACATTTCTTTGACGTTTTGGTTCTAGGACATGCTGGATTCCTCACGATGTTTTCCTTCACTATTTTAAGAGCAGTGGTGATGAAATTATTTACACAAAGTAAAGCGCATGTCTGGGTTCGAACCCACGACTGACAAATCGACAATACAACTCTTAAGATGGAGCCACTACCACTCTTGATACATGTAACTTGATATTATTATTATGAATTCAGAACTATCTACTTTGTCGAGAGAAAGTAGATAGTGTTAGTGAAACATAGTTAGTATATAGTGTTAGTGATAGTTTATAGTCTTAACTTCTGATCTTTGTAATCTTCCGCGCTAATTGGCGATAGAAAGAACTAATGCATTTAAAATAAGCCTGACGTACATACTTACCTATCTACATAAAAATACCTACGAGCATTTTATAGTAGGTAATCATAATCGTCGTCGAGTCCCAAACGTTCCGCCTTGGAGTTTGACAAAGAGCGATGTGATGCGCAACATTCTGGGTGTAAAAAGACAGGATAAAATTTGGAACACCACGCTGCTTTCCAAAATAGGTATAATAGACGTAGGCAAGAAGGCTGCCGGGCTCAAATGGGATTGGGCGGGACACAACAGCTGAAAGCAGGGTGAGCGCTGGGTAAAAGTCTCCACACAATGGGTGCCTGAAGATGGACGGCGCCGCCGAGGTCGGCCCAAAAAGCGGTGGCGAGATGACCTAGACGTGTGCCGCGAGGCCTGTTTCGAGTTGGCGCAGGAAAAGAGTTCGTGGAAGGACTTGGGGGAGGTCTTTGCTCAGCTGTGGGACAGTACCTATAGGCTAAACAAAAAAAAAAACATAATCATCTGTGGTATCATAATCTATATATTTTTTTTAAGTTAAGCTTTTTCTGAACATTCTTATGTGTAGAAAAGTTTTAGTAATAGAGAACTTAGTTCGTCGTTATTGTCTCAGTGCGAAATTCAAAGACCGAATTTGTCTTTATTTTGCTAAGTAAACGAATATAAACACTATTTCTATATTCTTAAAGTTCATATTCGTATGAAATGCACTATAACACTATATTTCGCGAAAATAAAATACGGTCTGTGAAGTTTGCCCTTAGGTTTCAATCCCATCAAATGGATAATTAATAGAACAGCGTTGTTCACCGTCTGTCTCCACTTGGGAAATAAGACTTTTGTGACAAAACTAGACCTTTGCCCACATGACAGTGAACCCACAAAGCTTAGGTTCCTACGGAACTCTCGACGAATGCGACCAACTTGCACTAAGTTTTTGTTCGTTGAGTTAACAAAACATTGAAGCAAGTCTGTTTAAAAAATACCTCCTTAAAATACTTGTAATATGTACTAGGTACCTATAATACAGATTTCCCTCAACATCTAATACCTACTTGTTGTAAAGCTTACAATTCCTCAAAATATTTAAGTACCACTTCAAATCGCGTCGTTATCTTGAAAAGACTTGGACATTCGGTACATATTATAATGATGCATTACGTCGCTGGCTAGCTAGCAACTGATAACTTCCTCAGGGGTCATGTCGCAGCCATTTTGAGTAGTCACATCTTTGACGTCTTGTGATTCAGTCGAATCCCAGTGCTATTTCTTTTCTTCCTCTCCTTTTGAAAACTACCGAGATTACATGGTGCTGTTTGGCACTATAAAACTAACGAACACGTACGGTGTGTGCAGGGGGCCCGTCATTAGCGGCCTCAAGATTGAAGCTCTCAATAATTTGACGCGCGAGACCATTTTCCACAACTTGTGTAAAGGTAAAAACATTTACTTTATTATAGGTTAGTTTATCTTTCTTGGCTGGTGTCTTTGTGTATTTTTCGGATTCATAAAAGTCCATATTGAAACTAAATACTACACTTTACCTAGTTATCTGGGGCACGACGGGATCGTCGCCATTAATAATTGGCGCTACGCTCGTTATTCTTGAAGCAATTTAAGCGAAAGATCGTTATTCAAGCGAAATAAAGGCCTCACCTCATACTAAATAGGTAGGTATAGGTATCTCAAGCCTCATACACAATACCAACCATCTGAACCATCGAAGATTCTACATTTGTCCTTTGAGTTAGGTACTGGTTCACCAATCTTAAAAACACCTAGCAAAAAATGCAAAATAATGTTACCTACCTAATCTATTTGCGATTTATTTGCCAAAAATATTAACAAATATGAGTTTATGGAAAAATAATCTTAATTCCTACACAGTAGGTAAACTTCAGTTTACGCTACAACTTCAACCATTTTTATATCTTTTTCAATAGTGCTAGTCACTCTGAAATCATCTTAATTTCTATTAAAATAAAGTTGATATTTGTTTAACATGAAATAACATAAATTTGAAACAAGGTTAAATAGACAACATATTTTTGAGGGGCTCGTGGCATAGTAATAACAGCCTACGTTTGACGAGGCCCGTCCGTGGATGTGTGACCATCTTACCTACATACCGAGACTCCGTCGTGCCTCGGTAAACACATATTATTTCGTTGGTCCCGACTGTCATTCGTAGAGCTTTGACAATCATTACGGGTCGTCGCCCAAAAGTCTGACAACCAGTCTTACCAAGGCACAGGGGGGTATCGAGTTACCCAGTAGGTAACTGGATTGTGGAGGTCAGATAGGTGTGTCAGGTAGGTCAGATAGTGACTCCGTGTAAAATACTGGTATTCAGCTGCTGCATCCTAGGCTAGGTAGATGATGGTCTACCTACATGCTATGTGAGATCTGGACGGACGGTAATGACGCCTACCTATTCAAGCCAGTAACTCATTGTTCACTGTGCACTCACTGTGTTTCAGAATGCAGCAAAATATAACGTCATTCCCAAAAAATGTTTCTTTAATTTCCTTATTTTTGATGGGGTCTTATGACGACTATCGACGGTACCGTAGTACCGGTTGAGGTATTTACTTTACTACATAAATGAATAAGTATTTTTTCATTCATTTCAGCCTGTCAAATCAAGAGCATGGCATCAATCCCGCCCTCCGCATTCTCTGCCGGCCGTATCCGCGACACGCAGCGTGATATGAAGATATCGAACAACACTAAAGGCAACGAGTCCACCAAATTCTTTAACACAACATGTAAGTCAAATATTAAAATTACTAGCCGTGCGTCCGGTGGGATTCCCCATCGGCAAAAATGACGAACTTCCATACAAACTTTCATCCAATTTCAACCCGTTAAGGAAAAATCTCACTTCTGGCAAAAGGAACTCTTGTCCAAAATTTCATGCTTCTACTACAACCAGCGGTTTGGGCTGACTGTGCGTTGTGTTTCAGTGAATTTTAAGATTTCTACTTTCTAGTTATCAACCTGCGACTCACTCATTTGGAAAATATCCACATCATAAGACGCAACTGGACGTCACGTTCAGTTGCATTACAAAAACCACCCTGGCTAGTCGTGACCATATATGACTGTTCCTAATTTTTTTTATAATAAAGTTACCCTAGGCTGATAAAATTTGCGTTTTTCCTAATTATGTTTATTTTAGTATTAAGATCGGCTTTCCAAATTATTACCATGCAGGGACGGTACCTGAGTAGTTTGTGTATGGTGCTGCAAATTGTAATGGGTACTAGATTATAAAGCGCCTATGGACGATCAATCTCAAACGCAATCATTGATTTTGATCAAACTACTTACCCTACAGACTTACAACGCTTTTTTTTTCTTTCCAGTCATTGAATTATCTCCACTGAAGTACAACAGCAAGTTAATGAACAGCATCTGGGGCCTGTACAACAGATATTCGCCGCATAACGTGAAGAAGATCAACGATGCTCACACATCCACTGTGGAGTTGCAGCAGTAAGTAAAGTTACTGTTGAAATAATTTGGTACACTCCATATCTGGCAACATTTTTATTATTAAAAATAAGTTAGATATTGTAAGTCCTGGTAACACTGTTCTTTTCTACTTCCTTTTCCTTTTGGCTTCTGCTATGTCATCGGCTCTTAACTTAACCTAATTTAATGTGCCTCCTGAAATATCTGTGATCTCTATAATTAAAAGTATATTCTGCCCAACTCGTCGTTTCACTGCAATGCATCCTGCGAACAGTTACCACTAATGTACAGTCAACCGCATATTAGTGGTAATACTCGCACTACGAAAATTGAACTTAGATAATCACAGTTATTTTACCTCCGTTTTGCATTACTGTCAAAATCACAGTAATCTTAATTCTCGTTGCAATAGATAAGAGGTGTAATTCTCGTAATTTTAAGAGCGTTCACAGTCAGATCTGTCTCAAACAGTAAAAAATACCTCTAATTTCCCTACATTTTTGACAATGATTGTCGCTAATGCGCCCATTGCACGGTAGGTTTTGCTGTCACTTTTACCACAATCTAGGATTGTGTGTGACCGTCTAATGCGGTGAATGATGGTTGCATCGATCGTGATTGACGAATATCTGAATATTTTGATTTTTGCATCATGCAACCATCAATCATGACTTTTGAGTGAACGTGTAATGGCATTTCGTCAATCACCGGTCAGCGGTCATTCAGCGCGCGGACAGCGATGGAGTTGGACACGGATGACGCTGAAGAGACGCACTCGCGCAGCCAAACACCATCACTCCTGCGTAAATTGTTACAGCGAGAGAAAGATTTTGTTTTGACATTTGAGACGCCCCCCATTTCCAGTTGTGTGTGGGATACCTCGAATCCTCAATACAAAAGGTGTTTGATTTTTATAATTTGTTTACAGTTAGTTAGGGGCCCGTGGCTAACTAATAACAGCCGCGCAGGTCGATCGATCAGGTTAAGCTACGCTTGCCGCGGTTGGTCTGTGGATGGGTGACCATATTTACATACCGAGACTCCTCCGTGCCTCGGAAAGCACGTTAAGCCGTTGGTCCCGGCTGTCATTCGTGGATCTTTGACAGTCGTTACGGGTCGTCAGAAGCCCGAAAGTCTGACAACCAGTCTTACCAAAGGGTATCGATTACCCATGGAGCGACTGCCTATCTGACCTCTACAACCCAGGTTGTAGAGGTCAGATAGGCAGTCGCTCCATGTGAAATACTGGTATTCAGCTGCATACGGTTAGACTAGAAGTCCACCCAACATAGTTGGGAAAGGCTAGGCAGATGAGAGTTAGTTAGTTTTAGAGTTTTTCAAATCATCAATGAGCCGCTAATCCTATTTTATTATAGGTACAGGGTGTTTGAAAGCTGAGTGCAAAGCTTAATGGAGTGATAGTTGACATCATTTACGGCATTTTGAGCCATACATGTCTTAGACGAAGTATGTTTTTTAATTATTTTTTTCCCAATTATAGTTTGTATAAAATTATTGTTTGTTAGTTGACTAAAACTTTGCTGTTAAAAAAACATAATAAGACATGTATGGCTCAAAATGCTCTAAATGGTGTCAACTATCACCCCGTATGGCTTTGGATCCAGCTTCCAAACACCCTATATTTTATTTTTGTCCTGTCACTCATGTTTATGTCAATAAGAATATTTTCAACATGAACTACGTAAGTATTATCATGTCAATTCTAAAATATGTA
Organism: Luperina testacea; assembly: GCA_927399505.1. Taxonomy (NCBI): domain Eukaryota; kingdom Metazoa; phylum Arthropoda; class Insecta; order Lepidoptera; family Noctuidae; genus Luperina; species Luperina testacea. The sequence continues at coordinate 8,269,308 of OV656774.1, forward strand.
CCTACCTCTAAAAAAAAAAACGACGTGTTGCACTCCGGGAGTGCCGGCAGAAGTGAAAACTTGAATATTAACGTTGTGCATTTTTTTATATTTTGGAATGGTTAGAGAATAATTTTGCACGAATTGCTTTAATTATCAGTATAAAAGTACTATCATTTATGTGGTAGAATACAATATTTATTTATTGCGCTAAAACATGACAATTTATATTACATTAAAAAGTTTATCTCTCAGAAAAATCAACTTCCATCCATGCGCAGGCATACATTTTCGCCGCGCCAGAGAAAGAGAGGGGATACTTCCTCTCCTACGCCGCGCCGGCTATCTACTCTCCATCCGTCTTACGAATTTTCGATCAGGTCTCGTGTCAAAAAAAGTGTACAACGCCGCTAAAGAAGTTTTCACTTCAAAAAAGCATTCAGGATTTTCTTTTATGATTTTATGAATATTCCATTTATAATCTTGAGTGAACACGTGTGTTCTCTGTGAAATCTTGGATATGACTGACGATCAGTCAGAATGAACGTCTAATATCGATTGAATTCCATCACTCACCATCATTCTTTCGTCATTCGTGACTTTTGGAAATGATTGTCGCAAAACCTACCGTGTAGGTAATGGGCGCATAAGATGATATTGCGACTAGATTTTGAACGTTTTTAATTATACGTACTGGAGTTGGCCTTCAGGTTGCTGCCACTGATAAGTCTGAGAAAATCAGTGATCTGTACCCACGAACGAACAGAACATGGTGACCACGACCATCGATCACGGAACATTTGGTCCTTATGTGTGGACATAAATTAGCAAAGCGAACACGAATACCTTGCGAACACAGTTCTACTTCACTGTGTTCGCGCTCATCCCCTCGGTAACCAAGGATTCACCGTTGGAAGGGGCCTATAGTGAAGTAGCATCAAATTTTTCCGAACACCGTCCGCACAGAGTGTTGATGTTCGATGTTCGTGTTCACCAATTTTTTGTTCGTTCGGGCGTACACGGCTTTTGAGTTAAAATAACTGTAATAGGACTCTACGTACTACATAAAGGCGCTGATATTGTCAAATTGTTACCAATGATGTGCACTGATGAGGGACTGTACATGTACAGACGCCAGCACATCAAGCTACCCGAAACTGTCAGTTTTTCCCAATCAACTTTGAACCTTATGCATTACGATAAAGTTGAAAATCTATTAAAGAAATTTGACAGATTGTAGTAACGTGATGTGCTGGCGTCTGTACCTTTGTAACAGTACCTATTAGGCACTCTATTCTAGAAGCACTTCTGTAATATTACATCACGTCTGAATACCCCGAAGAGCAGAGGCAGAGTTATATTACACCCACATGTTCATGTCGAATGTTATGTTATAGGTACAGACGCCAGCACATCAAGCTACTACTTACAATCTGTCACATTTCTTTAATAGATTTTCAACTATATCGCTAAAGTATTAGGTTCAAAGTTGATTGGGGAAATTTGACAGTTTCGGGTAGCTTGATGTGCTGGCGTCTGTACCTGACCTGTCCCATGTATTCTATACATATATAGAGCGAGCTTATTTGTATTCTTACTTCTTGATGTCTTTATTAATCTTTTTCTTTTTTTTTCAGATCGGCTGCCAACTCCAATAAGAACGAACCCGTGATCACTTTGCCTTCAACCAAGCTCGACAACGTTTGGGCTGCTATAAACGTCTCAAAACACTAGAACAAATGCTTAGTCATTTGGACAAAATGTTTTGTCAGTTAAAAATATTTACTTCCTCAATACTTATATTGTTTGGTAACATATAGCTCAAATACATGGTTTTCATATAATATTTTGTTTCTTTTATTTCCATCTCTCTCTGAAATTCGTAAAAAAAAATTAAACTTCAAGTGCTTTTAAGGTTGTTGGAACGAAGATATATATTGAAAATAATGTGGTTTTTCTATTTCGTATAACTTGTTAAGTAGGTATGTGGAATTAACATGGTGGGTTTGTGGTATTTAACATTTTGGTATATGTTTTTTGACTCTGGTCTAGTATCGTGTAAAAGGAATACCTACAAGATTCAATAAATTCGACCGTAGCAATTAACATTGTCGGATCTACATTTTTGCCATTTTGATTTTATTGCATTAAAAGCCTTAGAATAAGTTTATACGCATAAGCATATACTACGTCAGGTAATTAGTATTTATACGTCACACCAAATTTGGTTAAGGCACATTGACATATACATATTTGAAACTTTGAACGGCCGTACCCTAAAGTAGCTATTTTTCACATACGACTATGTTAATTGCTACGGTCGAATTTTTCTCGATACAAAAAAAATGCAAATTTAGGTACCTACTTACCTATATCTATTTTTTACTTTTTTCGACATCAAGGCATAGGTAACGCTTCAATGGAATTTACTTTAAAACATAGAGAATAAATCATATCAAAGTTTACTCAAAGTAGTTTTAGAGAAAAATCCGTAGAATTCGGGAAAAATACAAATATTTCAATTAAATGTAAACTGTTATGGGAGTGAATCGATATATTTATCAATTTTTTTTATCGTTTCTTTAATGGCGTCTCACCGATTTAGTTAGTTATTCTGTACTTAAGGCGAAAGCGCCAGTGTAGCCCGCGAAATTCAATTTTTTTTAGGTTTTTTGGAATTTGCTGGTCAGTATTAAGTTGTACGTTGATATTAATCAACGTACAACTTAATACTGACCAGCAAATTGCAAAAAACGTAAGAAAATTTGAATTTCGCGGGCTACCTTAGCGCTTCCACCTTAATATATGAATCGCGGCCGTAAGAAATATGTGTTTACAGAATTATAATCATTAAAGTCATCAACACAACTCTCTAAGACCACGTAAGTCCCAAGAATAACTGTTTCATGAAATCATCATTCTTTGGACTTACGTGGTCTTAGAGAGTTGTGTTGATGACTGTAATGATTATAATTCTGTAAACACATATTTCTTACGGCCGCGATTTATTTTCGAGGTAGCGCCTGCGGTAGGAGTTATGTGGACTGTGGTAGAAAATAGAAATCGTCACGTAAGGAAAAGGCGTTATGCCTCCTCCGTGCAATTTTCTCTCTGTCTCTTTCTGTCTATTATATACGAGCGTGTGTGTGAGTATCGGAACTTCTTACCTGACGAGGGTAGGGTAGGTGATCAATAAATAAATAAAAAACCGGTTAAGAGCGAGTCGGACTCGCGCACCGAGGGTTCTGTAGGTACATAATGTTTTCCATACCCGATATCATATACAGGATATTTTTGCTTTTAGCGACTCAATGATTGCTTTATCATGGATTCATTCATCTCCTCACCGATGGCAAACCAATCACACAAATAAGTTGCCAATCTAGTGACTGAGGTTCAGTAAAATTTATCTCTTGAACGCTTTTTCCACATAAATGGGACAGAGAATCCTAGCAATTGCCTGTCGAGAGGCCTATTGCCATCTCAAATCATTAATCACCCCCTGTGGTGGAAGGGGCCGTCTTGGGTCTGTCGCCCCATACCCGAATGGCCAACCGTGCCATTCGAGCCGTCCCGAGTTGAAGGTGAGACAAAGGGCCCGGTCACCTTAACCGTTGTTTCCAATATGAAAGCGTCGACATTGCTTGAACTAGCCATGCGGGTTTCATCTTGGAAGAAACTGTTACGTATTATGGTATACGTCTTAAGCTTTTTTCGCAAGTTACCTACCTCCAAGGTAACAAAATCGAAGAAAATCGAAGAAAGTGATATATCGGATAATTTGCCTAAAAAATAGCACAATCGAATATCGAAAGCCGTTTTTTGAGAACTCTTGAGAATTAAAAGTTATTCACATAAAATCAAATTTCTCCATACAAAAATAAATTCAAATCGTTATAACTTTAAAAATATTAGGTATATACAAAAATCGCAGAAGAAAAATGTCTTGTATTTAGTGGTAGATCGCAAAGCCGTTATTATTTTTAAAAAAATTGCTCATCAATTTTCGTGAATCCCGTATAGAGGTATGAGGAACAGAGTGAACTTTACACTCTGTTCCTCATACCTCTATACTGGTGACCCCGACGTGATCATCAGCGGTGATGTAGCGGTATCTACAACGCCACATGCAAACAACGCGTCATACTGACGTCACGCAAATCCTGCATCGCGCAAGCAGAGTTTACCGCGCAACTAGCATAGATACAACGGCCCGACATGAATCATTGGGCAGTTGCCCGCCAGACACAACACCTGTCTGGTCGGAGGATCCTCCCTTTTCTATAGAGTATGAGTGAACTTTACACCCTGTTCCTCATACCTCTATACTGGTGACCCCGAAAATGAACGTCAGCGCAGCCTTCGTGCAAATACTTCAGCGTGACGTCATCATCATCACTCCCGCAAGCTTTAGCGGCGAGTCACCCAGCCAGCCAGCATCCACGGCTTCAACGGGTATCCTGACCACCAGCATGCAGCGACCGCGCATACCTGGTCATCACCCTCAGCCTCATCAGCAACCTTGGCACAGCACACTGCACTTTCGGCCGGTCAACAAGAAGAGCTCAATTCCTCTCCTGGTTGACGCAGCAGTCAGCCTCAACCCGGCGCTGTACCACATCCGACGCACTGGAGCATAACGCAGCGCCACCCCGACTCACTGGGGACATCTTCGCAGACAGTTCCGACTCACCGTGAACTATGCGGCAACCGGTTCCGACTCACTGGAACCTCAGCTGGCCTGGCAAGCATCGCAAGATACAAGACTCAGCCCACTATCGACCTCCGGTCTCCGGGGGGGAGTGATGTAGCGGTATCTACAACGCCACATGCAAACAACGCGTCATACTGACGTCACGCAAATCCTGCATCGCGCAAGCAGAGTTTACCGCGCAACTAGCATAGATACAACGGCCCGACATGAATCAACGGGCAGTTGCCCGCCAGACAGAACACCCGTCTGGTCGGAGGATCCTCCCTTTTCTATAGAGTATGAGTGAACTTTACACTCTGTTCCTCATACCTTTATAGTAGCATTTTCTTGTTGCCAAACTGGGAATATAAATAGATCCGTAAGCTAATTGTACCTGTGATAGCTGCTTCCATAGTTATGGGTCTACTATGCAAAGCTCTGAGGTCTTTGCTTCATTATTGGTAAAGATAAAAGAGTCTTAATTTTAACCTTTAACTGTCCGTATGTTATAGGAATCGGCCATAAGTCTATGAAAGCTTGATTTCATTCCACCGTGCGCCGCGCCGCTCCGCACAAAGTGTGAAAAAAATTGAACGTTTGCTTCAACGCGCGCTAACGCAGACGGGCGCACACTTTAGTCGGCAATCTGCATTTGCTAGGGGTGGACGTAACGCACGCGATCTATTATTATGGCGCCAGAGGTCGATGTAACGATGTTAGTTCAAGAAATACAAAACAGACCAGCAATTTATGATACTTCTAAGGCAGAATATCATGATGACATTTAAAAAGAAACCAACAGAATGATCGAAGATGTGCGTCGTGTGCGTTGAGTCTGTGAAAAATCCGCGATCGACTTTTTGCGCGCCATGCAGACTTTTTGTGCGCCGCAGACTCGATCGCACAAAAAGTGTGCCGTCTGCGCTGCACCTTTCCTTTACCTCGCATTTACAATAAAAATTCGTCCGACACGTACCCAGTGTCGAACTACGCATAGTACAGGGTTCCGTAGTGCGGATATTATGAAAAATAAAGTTATTTCTGCGGTTGAAACTGAAACTGAAAAGGTTCAGAAAGCAGAAAAACTCAACAGATCTTTCCGTGATTCACAATGTCCTCCACATTGTGAATCACGGAATCCAAATTGAAATGGTTTATAGAGAGACGGATCGGATTATATTTATCACCTACTAAGAAATAGCATTATCTCAATACCGTGTACATATCAGTGAACATGTACCGCCCGCGCGTAAATAACAATATAATAATAATAAAACAAATATTTTTTTTAAATTGGTTTTGCATTATATTTATTAGGATATTAAAATTTGTTGTAACAATACTAGGTAGGTATGCTATTATAATACATTTCCCATTACGTTATTTATTATCACAGACAAACTAAATTAATCTATATTATATCTACCAAGCTTCTATTAGCAGCACAGAAAACTAAGAGATCTTAGTAAGTAAGTCAGCAACAAAAGTCGATTAATTTTGATAGCTTAGGCTTAGCTTTTCAGCATTTCATGTGTGTAATAACAGCGACTACCTACTCCTCAAGGGGATTAACATTCAAAGATGATCCACATGACATCCAAATTTTTTGAAGTTGTTTACATCTTGTTGCATAGATTTTTGAATACTTTAAACATGTACCTTACTACCACAAATCAGTGTTTATCAGTTGTTTAGGCTAGACACCTTTTAAACAACACATAATTTTAGGGACTTTGACATAACACTGACATTCAACAAGTGTTTAAAGGACATGTCCAGAAATGGTTTTTTATTATTTAATAATTCCAACCAGAGTAAGTTAAATATATTTGGATAGACATCCCTAAAACTAGTCGTTCTAGTTATATCATACATTTTTAAAGACCTCCAATTTTGAGAAAAATCGTTTTTTGTTTTCGTGAGAATTTACATCTAAAACGAACAAACCTTCTAATTATCTAGAATAATAAAATGAACACACCTAAAAAAAAAGTAAACTTGTCAAAATTGACACAGGAGAACTGTCATTACTGGCAGTGAGCGTCAACGTCAATCAATTTTTGATGTAGGAGCATGACGTCGGACGAATGACGCATGGAGCCGGTAAGGATGGCGATCTGACCTCAATTAATCGTTTTATCGGGCGAAAACAATCGATTTTTTTAAATCAATTTTTAGCATAGAAAATCAACATTAATTGTGTTTTCTATTGAGACTATAAGGTATATTATTTATTTTCTAAACTTTTTAATGTAAAATCATTGTCTTGTTTTATACCGAATACTCTTTATATGGTAATTTGTTATTAACGAATTCCCTGAACTAAAAAAATCCCTGATTTTACTGATGAGAAATCGTTTAATAAGGTATCTTTCTTGATTTTCATAAAATGGACTAAACATATTTACATCTAATCTTCTAAGGATCTTTTTCGGCAAGAATCGATAACACTTTGAGCTGGTGACGCCAGCTATGTATGGCTAACTCGATTATTCGAGTTGCGCTCAGATTGAGATGCCGCGATCGAGTTGAATTAGATTGCCACGGTAAATAAAGGAGCGAGTACGTGATTTACGTTTCTGGTTTGGCATGTATTTGAACCTTATTTTATATTTAAATTCTACTGAAATTGTATTTTAAATAATTAAAATAGTCTTAATATAAGTTTCCTTGCGAATCTATAAAAAAAATCGTCGCGAAACAGAGGTGAAAAAACAATAATTCGTTCAATTTCATCCATTTACCAGAGTTCCGTAACTCGAGTTCAACTCGAGTCACATGAAATTCAATTCGAGTAACCTTAAGGCGTGTCTTATCCTGAGTTGGCACATCTCTAACGCCAGCGACAGCTGAAAAATCATCTGTCAAATATGACATTGTCACAGAGTGACGGAGTATTTATTAGGGTTGCCAACTACAAATAACATCAATTATTATTTTATGATTTTTCGCTTAAATGGAGGGGTTTAAAAATATTATTTCAGTAGTTCTGAGTTCCATATTTTTGTCGTATTTATTTGAACCGAGTTTGATGCTGGTTAGATTTTTCTTGGAATAAAAAACCAACGTCCATACAAAAAGCGAACATCTCCTTTTTATAGTAAGACCCCCTTAAGAGTGATTATTTCAAACATCTAAGCAACAAGATGTAAACAAGTTAAAAAAATATGGATGTCATGTGACCAACTTTCAACATTAATTAATATCTCGGAAACGTGAAACTTTAGGGGGTTTGGGTTTATTATGTTTTCTGTTAAGACGTCTCAGCTGACGTTAATGCATGGTCAACTACCAATTTATATAGGTATCATGCGTGGTCGCCATTTTGAAAACAAAAACAAAATGGCGGTCAGGTAGGTATGCCACAGACCTTCAAAGCCCTTTCATATTAGTTTAGATGTATTTGGAATATTTTGCTCAATATTACGATTAAAAATTGAAGTTTTAATTGACTTTTTTGCTGACCTTACATAAATCAAATCAAAGAAACATTAAAAATTATTTAACCATAAGGGGTATCCACATTGCTATAATATTTTGCTTATTCTACTGTTACAAAATAACACAAATAATAATTATGTAACCAACACAAGGAGACTAGACAACTCTTCTAAAAATCATAGCCGTTGCAAACTGTCCTAAACCATTAGGTGAATAATTACAAATGTAGTCCAAAAAGACATTTACCACTTCAAATTAAAGTTATAAGTAAGTTGAACATGCTTAATTCAATGAAAATATTAAAAGGGTGAAAAATCTAAAGGATAATTAAATACAATTTTGTTTGTTGATTGCAAATGTAACAAGTATAGAATATATATAATATCTTATCGTTGTAAACCTACATTCAAAATTGAATTAATTATCAAAAGGAAATTTAAGGCACTAAATGATTTACAATGATTTAGTTTTGACTTTGAGAACAGCAATAGTATGCTACTTGAAAAGAAGCAGCAGACAACTATAAATAGCCTGACATGACGTTATATTATTTATAACACTATGTGAACTAAACCTGCACTTAAGACATGCTTTTCTGTGACTTAAGTGGTCCATTTTAATACAGAAAAGCAAGACTTAAGTGCAGGCTTAGGTCAAACAAGCTATAAAATATGTGTGACATGACTCACATGACCTCTCAAGTTCCGCTAATGAGACACAATTGATTTTCTATTGTATCATACTACATCAGTCACGCTCAGGGCTTGACGGGTTAAGTAGTCTATTACTGTACGGCATTTAGTACCCTTGCTACAGGCGCTTATTTCACACCATGCTTTAATGGACTATGTACTTAAGTCACACATATTGTAATGTACTATTAATTTGAATAAACTACAGTCAAAACCGTTTATGGCGACATCGTTTAGAACCACATACCGGTTAAATTTACCAAAATCAAAGGTCCTGGCTGAATGTTATATGACCGCCCTATCTAAAACATTGGTTTTTACGACATTGTTTACTACGACATACCGCATTAAGCGACCACATTTGGTTAATGTTTTCGGAGAATTATATCTGTAGAACGACCGGCTCAGCTGTATTGTAAACAATTTGAATAGGTAACTGTATCCAAATCTGGCACAGTATAATAGTCAATGGCTATTATCGTAAAAGTAAACAGAGTTTAGGGTCTTTTGTAATTCTTAGAAACAAAGCACATGCATGCCGTAGCCTCAAGGCCTGCTTCGTCATATCTCTTAAGTCAGTTTGTTACTTATCTTTACACAAGACGCACCAAAACATTATTGTTGAGTTAACTGTGAAAATTGTTTGTATTGAAGTAAACAAAATGCGGTTTAATTTCCTACATGAATATACATATTATCTTTCCTATTAATACCTGTCACCGGTTGTTACAACTATCGGTTTTTACGACTCAATATGAGTAGTCCCTTCGATGTCGTTATAACAGATTTTGACTGTATATTGTTTAAATACTAGCTTTTACTGCAGCTTCGCTTGCAAGGATGTCAGAAATTATCCCATGGAAATGTAGGTACTACTGAGACAATAAATTTCTAATCAATTTTTATTGAAAAGCTAGCACCACACGAACACCCTAATTCAGCATTAGGATTTTGCATTATCCTAAATGCAGATCTGATTAGCTCAGTCTGATAGTCCACAGTAGATCCTTTGATGTAATCCAAGGAGGTCTCGTCAATAACCACTTTTACACCGTCTTTTTCAAATATTCTGAAAAGATTGAAGTTAGTACAGAACATTATCAATATTCATTTTAGTTCACAATAGCAAATGTAGGTATAACATCTCTCTATTTACAGACCCACTTGTAAGGCCTGATAAGTGGGGCTCAGAGTCTGACCAATATTATTTAAATCCCCACTGTATTCAGCTGCATACTATTAGACTGATTAGACTGACTGGCAGCCGATCCCAAAATAGTTGACAAAAGGCTAGGCACTCTAGACAAATGATTATTTAAATATAGGAGTCAAAATTACAGTCAGAGAATTGACTTAAGGATAGTACTTTGAACCACAACACCATGTTAATGGTTTGACTGCTGTTTGGTAGTTTATATTATTACTATTATTTTTTGTGTAGGAACTAATGAAGGCACTTAAACATAAGATTAATGCAGTTAGGGTAATCTATAGTATAATTTAATAAGAAGATGTACATACTTGTCATCGTCAGCTACTTTGGTATCCAAATCAAATTTATACTGGAATCCAGAGCACCCACCACTTTCCACACACACTCTTAGGAAATTATCAGCATTGCCACCTAATTGTTTTAATTTTTGTACGCAATTATCACTAATTGTTATTCCATCAGTTGAAACAGGTGCTACTACTGCCTTCTGCGTTCCATAAAGGTTATTGCCTAGTCGGCAATAATTATGATATCCAAATCTAAAAACCTGGCTCGGTTTCAAAAACATTTTGCTAATTATCAATTAGATCGTTTTTTTTTTCTATGGAATCAAAATGGACTAAAACACAACACTCACGATTTCGCAAATCACAATCGCAATAATTTCTCCTCACGGGCACGGCTGACACTGACAGTAAGTAGTAACACCTGATTTGATTTTTTTTTTAAAGGCTAAGGTCTGAGACCATGCCGCCTAGTCATCAGTTAGCATTTTTTATGAAATTATGACATTAAAATATGGGTGTACACATTCTAATGTATTAGGAGTATTTGGCAGCAAATGTATCGAATCAAGTTTCCCGGTAAACTTCGCTGAGGTAGCCAAAACTACAAAAAAATTCTCAGCTCCATTTTACCGGGATCGCGTCTGTTTCAATGATTCCACATATTGTCCAGTTGCGCAGACACTTGAGATACAAAACTACACCAATTTTACATCACAATATCCACTAGGAATCAATTTGCGAATAATTAAAACAGCCAACTAGACTTCACTCGAAGAAATCCCGCCAAAAACTCCCCACCCCACCTGATTTGAGTGACACTATAATTTTTTTTTTTTTAATTTTATGACCTGGTAACTGGACTTTTAGGTCAAAGTGACACTTTCACAGTCAATACGCACCCATTGACTGTGAAATTGTTCCGAGTTGCGCTGTAAGCGATTTGAGCGTGCTTATTCCCGTTCCGAATTAGCGTGAGCACGATAACGATGCATGATGTCCCGTCATTCGTCATAGATGACGTCATAACATGCGCCATCTTGTGATAACGCCAACCATGCCATAAAATAATATCATCGTGAACGTTTTGACAAAGTTTCTTCTGGCTAACAGTCGCCACTCGCCACCTAACCAAAGAATAAGAAATGTGGTGTATACACAAAGAAATACTGTAATCCAACCATGAGTATTTATTATTTATTTATTTATATACAGTATGTTAACTAACAGAGGGCGTTCCCGTTAACCCGCAATAGTATAGCATCCATACATGCTAAAAAAAATATTACCATTCGAAAATAAATTGTTTTTTTTTTTTTTTTATATTAAAATATTCACTAAAAATCGTAAATTGATACGTTAAAGAAACACTCTGTACACGCGTACTTGAAGGACAGCAATGTCGGAATTTATTTAATTAAATAAATTAGAATTAATTAAATAAATAGAGTATCAATTTACGATTTTTAGTGATTATTTTAATATAAAAAAAATAAAAACATTTTATTTTCGAATGGTAATATTTTTTTTAGCATGTATGGATGCTATACTATTGCGGGTTAACGGGAACGCCCTCTGTTAGTTAACATACTGTATACTTTATTGTACACCCGAAAATACATGACAAAAAAAAGAGTATTTAAGTGAATATAGTTTTGACATTGAGCAAGCACTGTATTCGGAATAGTTGTCAGCTCGCAGCTGTCATAATCGTGATATCATCTAAATCAAAACGCAAATTATTGATTTGAGCACTGTGAGCGATTATGGCATAATTCGAAATGCAGCCAATGTTGAATTGTTGATAACGACAACTAAGTGTCACTTGTCAATATCTTTTAATCGGCAAATCTCAAAATGATACGATTCGCGTTCCTCTCCATTATACTAATATATTTAAATGAGAACCATAGAGTACATTATACATACGGACATGATGAGATGATAATACATACGGACTGATGAGAACCTCACCTTACACGAAACGAATGAGAGGAATAAATTATGGAAGGAACTTGGCAGAAATGAGAAAACCACAAATTAGAAAATTCTCGGTCTTCAAACTGATTGGTTCAGTCCAGGGACCAAATCTAAATCTGCTCGCCAATCAGCCAGCTAGTTAGACATAAATGGCATTTTTTTACATAATTTTTCTGGATTAGGCCGCACTTAGTAAGTGAGAGACACGATCAGTGGCGGACTAAGCCCGTCAGAGGCCCGGGGCGGTAGCAAAGCTGAATGAGGCCCCCCGGCTTTAAAAAAATGTAGTTTTACAAGCTTTTTATTCAGTTCACATTTGTATGTATAAATAAGTGTTTATGTTTATTTCGTTAATTTCGTCGGCAACGCCACTTTTCTTCTTTATTACTTTTTTATTAATTATTACACTTTTTAATGAAATTACTTTGAACGGATAAGATCGCGTTTATTAATTTACAATTTGAAAAAAGGCTTATCTGTTCGCGAGAATATCAGTACACACTAAAAAACTATTAAATATCAATGTAATGAAATTCAATATTTGTTAAATGAGGCCTATGTTTATTTTTCGACGTAAATAGAACGTAGTGAATGTAAATGTAGGCGTACAAGAGTGAATTATTTGCACTTCATTCATTCAGGGATTTCTGGGGAAGTACCGCTACAAAGACGGGAATTCTCCCAGCATATTGGACGCGTTCAGCAAAGTTAAAAGAATATAGTACCACGTAAAAAGTCTAGATGGCTGTAGTGTTTTGATCTTGATGAAATTATGTACAATTGTAGGTACTAAGCACATTTTTAAAGGAACGCGGAGGCATTTGGGGGGCCCCCCAAGACCGGAGGCCCTGGGCGGGCCGCCCCTTCCGCCCCCCTGTTAGTCCGCCACTGGACACGATACCAAACCAAGGAACATAATATTTACTCTAGGAGCACGATACGCACGCAACGCTACTACATGCAGTGTCATTCATAATCGTAAACATTCGGTCAACATTCGGCAGCTAGCGCGATTTCCCTCGCACAACAGCGCCGGCTCCTATCTCTGTCCTTGTCTATCGGAAGTGTAGGTTTGCGACTAAGATCACAGAATATGTGTGTTTCGGTGAAAACTGTTCAGTGGTTTAGGCGTGAAAAGGTAACATACAGACAGACAGACAGAGTTACTTTCTAATTTATAATATTAGTATTAGTATATTAGTATGGATTTCTTTTTCTGTGGGCAATGCTGTCGTTTCCGATGCAGTCGTCGTGCTGTATGTAGCATTATATAAAAAGTATTCAAAAAACTCAAAAAAACTCAAAGCATTATTTCAATTAAACCATTTACAGGCACTTTTGAATTGTCAAGAAGTCGGTCAGTCAGAAAATATGAAGCTAGTTTCCCATTCCAAAGCGTAGGTACCTATGGAGAAGAACGGGCAAGAAACTCCATGGACACTCTTTTTTTTAAATTATATTTTACAAAAATATTAGTTACATCATTACTTTTGATATTAAAATTATATAATGTGAGAACGATGTAAAAAATTAAGAAAGACGTACCTACGCGTTAAAAGCGTCCAGAGTACAACAAAACAAACAACAATCCAAAATTAAAATAATTAAAAATAAGCCGAGGCAGCTAAGTGATGACCAGCCCCAACTGACGGCGCCCGTTCACGAACATGACGCATAAATCAGCACCATTCAGCTCAACCATTTTGAAGGGAGCTAAATGATCCAACACACACGCCACCGTCAGCGAGACACCGTGACCGTGACCGTGAGCATGACATACTATCAGCTGCCAGGGCACATTCGAGTCAATGAAAGACATATTATTACCCGGTTAATGGTAGCTATAGGGTACATAGAACTCACATCTGTGCTATGCAATTATACAAAACAAAGGAAATTGATTTTATACAATGCAAAGATAGTCTTACAATCTTCAGCAGCTCCAACAGTATTTTCATGTGTTACCTAATCAATTAGTTGTGGTTGTGGAGCAGGACCAGCATTGAGCCAGGCATTTTTATCAGCAATGTAATCCCCTAACTTATAATATGCCTGACTGCATAGTGTGCGTTTTATACAAGACTTGAATTTTGTCTCATTCAGTTGAAGAATGTGGGGAGGTATTATATTATAACATTTTAAACAGTACCCCATAAAAGATGAATCTACTTTAGCCAGTCTGAAACCTGGTTGAACTAATAGGTCCCTATTTCTAGTACTATAATTACATATGTCTTTCACCTCTTTTACTGAAAAGATGTAAATTTTTCCTTACATATATGATGTTTTCATAGATGTATTGACAAGGCACCGTCATGATGTTAATTTCCTTAAACCGTTCCCTTAGAGAATCGCGCCTGCGGAGATTATATATGGCTCTGATAGCTCTTTTCTGCAGAATAAAAATAGAATCGATGTCTGCAGCCCGTCCCCAAAGTAAAATACCGTAAGACATGATACTATGAAAATAACTAAAATAGACTAGTCTCGCGGAATCTACATCAGTAAATTGACGGATTTTTCTGACAGCATAAGCTGCTGAACTTAGCCGTCCTGCAAGAGATGTTAAATGAGGACCCCATTGTAGCCTTGAGTCGAGCGTGATCCCTAGGAAAACAGTTTTATCGACGAATTCTAGTTTCTCTTGATTCAATATTATCTCACAATCACTACCCTTGACATTTGGTAAAGAAAATCTTATGCACTTAGTTTTTTTTCCATTTAATACTAAATTATTAGCAGTGAACCAATTTTGGACCTGCAGTAGGGCGTTATTTACGTCGTCAAAATTTGAGAAAATTTATTCTTTCTAGAACTGATAACGTATTAACTGATAATTTATTCTTTCTAGAACTGATAACGTTTCTGGAGAGTAAGGCGCCACCACATCGCTGCTGAATAGTATCCTAGCCGCACCCTTGATGTCACCTTCACTTAATTTTGATTCCACATGTGAACACAGGCTTTTTTGTGACTGGCTGTTAAATGTAGGTAATTTTGGATCTAAAATTAATGTCGAATTGTTGCAGTTGTCTTTAATTTGGTTTGTTAAGGATTTTTTAGTTGCTAAATTTTTATTGCTCCCAGGCACTTTGTGAGTTCTCCTGGGTCGCAAGACGGAGACATTGCGACAAATTCAGTGCAACAGACCGTCTCGCGCCCCGGGGAACTCTCTTAGAGTTTTTGAATTTAGCTAGCGTTTGCCACAAGGTTTGGTCTGGAGTTGTTGGTGTTGGGGATGCAGCTGGGGGGCACAAAGGTACACTATGAGTTTTGTGGATCTTGCCATAGTGTATCCTCAG
Organism: Luperina testacea; assembly: GCA_927399505.1. Taxonomy (NCBI): domain Eukaryota; kingdom Metazoa; phylum Arthropoda; class Insecta; order Lepidoptera; family Noctuidae; genus Luperina; species Luperina testacea. Next base: position 8,284,892 of record OV656774.1, read on the forward strand.
CCCCCGTTCGCCTTTAAAAAAAGCGTGCCTTGTTTTTTTTTTTTTTTTGTGGCGGTTTTTGCTAGTAGCAACGGTAGTATTAGTATTTGTTATAATGTTTGTGTCATAAAGGCTCCTACAAACAGGCGCGACACGCGATATAATCGCGCGCGACACAAAGGCACCCCTCGTTGCGCGACTTGCGGTGCCTTTGTGTCGCGTGTCGTGTCGCGTCTGTTTGAAGGAGCCTAAACATTAGGGATGTTACGGAGCTTCGGTTCCGATTCCGAAAAGTCGGAACTTCCGATTAATTTTACACCTCCGATTCCGATTTCGGTTCCGATAATTTTGAATCGGAGTTAGACCGAAGTTCGAAACGCAGCGATACACGTGACTAGAGCGCCTACAATAAAGTTTTAACTTGTCACCAGGGTAATGTTTGTTTATTTTATACACGCTCGCGCTCACAGTCTCAGTTTATTGTTTTGTTTGTGGATGTTAGAACAAATAGAAGAAAGATGTTTTAAGGGGAGGCCCCTTAACACATCTTTCTTCTACTCCGCCCCGGTTCCGGTTCCGATTCCGGTTCCGATTCCAGTTCCGATTCCGGTTCCGATTCCGATCAATCAAATTTAAAACCTCCGATTCCGGTTCCGGTTCCGGTAAAACGACATCCGTAACATCTCTACTAAACATAATAGATTTTTGTAATTTTGAAAGCCACCAATGCGGTTCCTTTTATAATGTGCCAAAGTATTTTCTACTTTATGTCAATGACTATAAAGATAGATTTACAGTGGTTTATGACAATGACGTATTGTACAGACGCCAGCACATCAAGCTGCTACAATCTATTAAATTTCTTTAATATATTTTCAACTTTATCGGTAAAGCATAAGGTTCCAAGTTGATTGGGAAAATTTGACAGTTTCAGGTAGCTTGATGTGCTGGCGTCTGTACGATCCGAAGTATTCTGAAGCGAGCCGAATGAGCCGTTCAGCTGGTGACTTCGGTCAGTCATCGGTGTCGCGCTAAAGTACTGAACTAGTGAGTCTGAGTGAGCTAACTGAGCTAGTAAGCTATTTAGCGAGCCAGTGAATGAGCAAGACCGACGTCAAACGAAAATAGCTAGCTACTTGGGGTTTGATCTTGTAGTTCCACTTGCTAAATTGTTTTGTTACAAAATCTTAGTTATGTGTAGTACAAACAAACATTAAAATTTATTCGTGAGTACCTCAGTAATGATTTTTTAATGCGTGTGAGACACTACGCCTCATAATCGATACCTACGATGGAAAGCACCTTACGATATAGGCACGGAAGGAAGGAAGGAGGATATGTTCCACCGATATAAGAGTCTATCGGAATAAGTAAATACTTCATTAACAAGTACTCGGAACAGATAAATGGTCTGAATATTTTTCGATGCGAAAATTAGCCAGTATAGTCCGTTCACAGTTACTCCTAAAAGCAACCATAATGTGACGAGAATAAAGATCACACTGATTTTGACGTACTTGTCAATGGCAGCAACCTAATAGAAAGAGAACAAAAATCATTGTGATTTGGACAGTGATGCGAAATCAGAAGTAAAATAACTGTGAAGTAAAAGACTGTACACAATGAATACACTTCTACTACTACCAGCCTGAGTTTGATATTATTAGTGTCACATTTTATGGCGCCTGTACACTTTTCCGTGAGTGCTCTCGCCATATTTCGCCGAGAGCCCTTTATCGTGCAAAGGCTGTCGTGTGTCGGACACCATCTTGGCTCTTTCACTTGCGCTTACCACCGCTCTTCGAACAGACAGATGATGATGAACAGGATAAATACAGTTTATGCACACACGCACTGCTTCTGCTACACATGATAAGTAGGTACACAATCGCAAGACTCTGCTTCTTTCGGTTGAATTTGAGCAGTTTTATTTTAAATAATTTCAAATTGTTAAATGTTCCTGCATAATATGACAAAAATCATTTTACCTACATTCCATATGATCGCCGTTGAATGCTCAGCCGGTCGATTCTGTAAAAATCTAACCGTGAAAACTTAGGTGATGTGAGTTTGTTTTTGCTAGGAATTGACACTATTGACAGCTCACTTCACCTGAGTTTTCACGGTGAGATTTTTACAGAATAGCACCGCAGGTTCCAATTTACTGGCTTTTACAGATATAGGACTTGCATTCTTATTTCTTTATATTCCGTCAATACTCCTAGACCTAGTAACGCACGCACCATACCCGGTGTGGAACCTAAGATAGAAACACGCTTGTACGATAGGTACAACTACGGACAGAAACCAAAGTTCATAGAAATCTCTATTCCTAGACAGCACGTTTCGCCGAAACCTTTTTTGATAGAAAACATTGTTTGTAGATATCTCGGTCCATATTATAGGCACTGTTGACAGAGATCTCTGTTCATAGCATTTCTTGTCGTAGAAACCACTATTTCCAGATACTTTGGTTCACAGAAACCAATGAGATAATTATTTTCCCCCAAGCTCAGGGGGACCCTCGGCCAATAACCAGCAAACCTCGAACTAACCTAGCAAAAAATCGTTTCCACCTTCAGAGCATAAATATAATAAATTATTTCTGTTGTGTTGCGTAAGATCTTGTGTTTAGCCACTTCAACCAATCGGCTGTTAGCCACTTGCAGTTAAACTAAGATTTTTCAAATGTCCTCCTTCACCACAACAGGGCTTGTTAGGGTTCCGTACCAAAATGGTAAAACGGAACCCTTATGGTGAGACTAAGTCTGTCTGTCTGTACAGCTGGATATCTCAAGAACTACTAAATGCTATCAACTTGAAATTTGGAATAGTTTTAGATGATATTTGTCCAACTATTTTGCAAATAAGAAAGAAATAAAAATATATGTATATTTTTGCAACAGGGACCGAAAGGGGGTCTGAAAAATTCGAAGTGGGGCTACTAAGGCGTGTGGGGTATATGAAAGAGTGCAGTTTGCACATTCTCAATTTTTAGGCCACGTAGTTTTCGACTGTTGATAAAAATTGTAAAAAAAATACCGTTCCGTTTCCGGTCCTTATCTCCGAAGTTTGCAAAGATAAATTGTCTGAAATTATTCTATGTGATAGAAGTTTATGTAAAGATTACAGGAAAAATAAAACGAAGTCTTAAAATACCACACTTTTTCAGAAATTATCAACAAAAGTTACATTAGTTCCACTATCGGTCAAGAGATGGGCGCTGACATAAACTGCAATATTCTACACCGCAGTGCACATTGTTAAAATTCTCTGACGAATATAGGCCTCGCCGATGAAAAATTAAAAACATGATGGTACAGACCCTCGGTGCGCGAGTCCGACTCGCTCTTGACCGTTTTTTTTTTAATGACAGATTGTAGTAACTTGATGTGCTGGCGTCTGTACGTTTCCATTGTGACTTAAAGCAGTAAAATGTGGTGGGAGTCGATTTTTTTTAAACCCTAAAACACGTATTTTTTATTTGTATTAGTACCGACTTTCGAGTTAAACTCTGACAGCGGCTTATTTTTTTTTTTCTTACCTATTAACTTTGTCACTCCTGAAATCCGGTGTGAGGGACAACTAAAAGTGACAATCTTTATTATTTACTGAGGCAAATATTGCCAAGTTTCTTAACCAAAAGAATAAGATTCTTCATATTAACTGTATGCTGCCTTTTCACCCCGCAGGAGTAGAATTCTAAAAAATCGATTGGGTTGTTTCCATAATTTGACTCGAAGATTATTTATTATACTTACCAATTTTTGAGCTAATAAATTCCCTCCTTAAAAAAATAATTACCCGTTTTTGCCCCATCAGCAGTGCGATTCTGTAACCATCTCACCGTGAAAACTTAGGTGAAGTGAGCGTGGAGTGAGCTGTCAATAGTGTCAATTCCTAGCAAAAACAAACTCACTTCACCTAAGTTTTCACGGTGAGATTTTTACAGAATCGACCGGCTGGAGTCGATTTTATTAATACTGAGGTTCAAGTTAATCGGATCGTTAAAGATAGATTTTCGAAAAACCCTGATACACTTTATTCTTTATTTTTGGTCTTAAGTATAAATACTGAGTTTCGAGTTAATCGGACTGCGCGTTAAATTCTTCCATACAAATTTTGACACCTCCCCATCCCCCTTTAAGGGCTAGTTTAGAAAAACAAGAAATGACAAACTTCATAATGAGTTTCAAGTTAATTAACGCAAGGAATAAGATTTTTCATAGAAAAAAATCCACCCTTTTCACCCCCTTAAAGGTTGAATTTCCAAAAACCCCTTCAGTGCTCTACATAATAAAAGGAAGAAGTCTGCAAAATTTCACATTCATAGTCCCAGTACTTAGTTTCGGCTGTGCGTTGATATGTCAGTCAGTCAGTCAGTTTCTCTTTTTATTTACAGGGTGCCCCGTAATCTTAAGGGGTCATTGTACTTATCATTACGAACAACTTTTACTACGGGACCAAACATGAAATCACAAAAAAAAAATCAGCTGTTCCCTAAATTTATGTTCGCATAACTTGTCAAAATGTTTGTGCACGGTTTGATCCCAACATAGTTGGGAAAGGCTAGGCAGATGATGATGAATTCGTCAAAATGTAGGGAATAGCAGATTTTTTTTTCGCGTCTATAACCTCTGATTATTTATGGTATTTTCCCTCCCGGGCCCACTCAAACTTTCCATCTGTATATGATAGGGCTTACGAAATGTAAAATACCATAATAATAATAAGTTTAAAATAATCACATGCTTTACAGGAAAATAACACCAATAGTCAAAAATCAAAACACCTCATAAAACAGGATTTTTCCTTAAGTTGCAACACAGATGTTTTTAACCCCTTAGTTAGAACGAGAAAGATATAGAGAAACTGAAAGAGAGATGCAACCGACTTGGGGAAAGCTGGCCAGCGGACCGCTGCATCAACACGTTTGTTCCAAGTTTGTTTATTTTTATTTTTCAAAGTGAATACTACGATATTCAGAAATTTGTTTTAAGAGTGTGTAAATAACAAAGGTTTGTTAGACACATAAAATATAAAATAAAACGATAAAATATTGAAGGATATTACAATCAAAGTGACGGATATTTACAATTATAGATGGGGTATTTTTATTTCATTGAAATGGTTGAATTAATTAGAAAATATACGTAACTAATAAAATTCTAAAACAATGGTTTCAGTAAATCTAAATAATATTAGAAACATTAGGATAGTGCATTATTTTAATAAATTCACTGGGCACCCTACTCCACTTTGCGCGGCAGCGGTCAGAAGGCGGAGCTTATCGGCAAACTCGCGTCGAAGCTGGCTTCACTGTCAATTCGAGAGCCGCGAAGAGTACGCTCGCGTCTATTACGTGGTGTGTTTATAGTGAAGTGGATTTTGTGATGAGATTATCGAATGTCGTGAAGTGAAAGATAGTGTTGTTTTATCAAAAAGTGCAACTCGTGGGCTGTACAATGTTTATGGTTCACTTATAGTGAATAATCAAAATGTGTGAATCACGATTGTGTGCAAAATTGATTTATGCCACGTAGTGACGCGAACGGGTAATGATTCCTAATGTGGAGTTCGAAGCAAGATGGTTAGAGAGACTCGGCACCTGTGGGTTGGAAATTTACCCGATAACATTCGTGAAGACCGAATAAGGGAGCACTTCAAACGGTAATATTACTTTTGCTTATTATTATCTAACTTTCAGAGAACACTGGCCTGTTAAAAACAATGAATTTGTTAATCCCAAGTCCCAAAGCCTGTAGGGTTGATCAACTCTCAAAATATATGAACTATGAATTAGATCTCCACGGACTTGCTGTAAGGCGTGTGGCAGTTGGAATAAAAACATTATACAATTAGGTATACATACCTACGTTTGGAATGTTTAACTCTTGTATTTTTAATTACGTAAAGAATTGAATGCATCCAATAATTATTCATAATCCTAAAAGACCAACAGACGTTCGTAACCAATTGCTATGAAGTACTTACTTTGAATGTAGGTGAAAAGTCTAGCGCGGTTTAATTTAATTACTTAAATACCTAGAAGGTATTTTTAAGATCAATAAATTAATAAATGTGCACTTTTTCAATAGTAGGTTTAATTTGTCACCAAGTTTTGACTCCTCTCAAAGTCGTTAGCCTTCCACTGGACGGACTTGCTTTCATGCTTTGTGCTATTTGTATTACGTATTAGCCTTGTAGGCTGAATTATTTACGTTCACTGTGTAGTGTTTTTCTATAGGGTTTATTGGTAGGTGCCTACTTGTATAATTTACTGAATGCGCTAATATTTTCTAATCCAAACGAATGTCGTAGATTTCTACAGATTGATGGTTTTCAAGAGATATTTAACTACCTACGTAGGGCTAGACTTGTTTTCTTCCTTTGTCGGTTTCTCTTCCTAGACGATAAAACACGTCAAACCAAAATTCAATTACTCTAGGAGAGAATTGTAATTCTTTTGAAGAAAAAATCATCTTCAAATCCTGGTAAACGCCACATTATGTAATTTTGAAAGTCCCTAAATCCAAATAAATATGTATTAATCCATAACCAGATGTGTGTAGAATTTAAATGTAAAAGAATTATTATTTCGACCAATTTGCTTAATTCTCTATCCTTATGTAAGTCATGGGTAGGGCACCTAAGTTGGTTAAAACTCTAGTTCTAATACAAAGAACTATGTCTCAATACAAATTGTGTTAAACCTGAGTTTTAACTGGACCTGGCTACCTCACAAGAATAGGTCTCAACTTTTACTGGTTTGAATCAAAATTTATAAAAAAATATTAGTTCTACCGAAACCTTCGTCGTTTTTTTTTTCTAAAAGGTACATTGTTGAGAATGCAGAACTAGGGGGAGGTTGAAGTTAAGAGCAAAGAAAAAGCGAAGTATTTTTTAAATAAAATATAGTTCGAAAATCAGTCTAACACATCTTTTGTAAATAAAAAAAATGAAATACAGTTTTTCTTAAATCTATGTCAAGTTCAAGCCACAATCACAATCCTGTTACAGGTGAATAAGTTGTAATGAGTTGAATGATTACAGTTTGTTTATGAGGTTTAATATGCCGAAGTAATATCTTTTATGTGGTTGATTAAACCCACGAGCAAGTATTCGTACTGACGGGTAATAATAGTAACAACTGACATAATAATATGAGCGAAAAAGATCGTCGAGCCTTAGATACGCGTCGGTATCTACTTGGTCGTGCCTCTATTGCAGAGGGTAAACTATATAAATATTATGTTTGTATACTCATTCCGTAATTCACACTGACGAAGTCGCGTTTCGTCAACGTGAATTTCGGATTGAATTATTATTAGAAAATAAAGTCCCTAAAATAACACAAAATTGACAAACTTCATTTTACTGTGAACTGTATTTGGTAACTACATAGTCTGGCCATAATTACAACGGTGTCAACGCGATGTTAGTAGTTCAATAGAATCATGCCTACGCTACGGTAACGCGGCGTTAAATGCGAAGGCACAGTTTACGTTTGAAGAAGCTAATCATTTAATTGAACAAGACAATGATTGAGGTGTATTTTGCTTCAAAGCTCGCAGATTAACAGGGGCATTCGTTTTCAACTCATACTGCGCAATGATTCAAGTAAATGCTCACTGCCACAAGAGGTGTTAACCGTCACGTTGTCACGTTCAACTATCGTCAGTAAACAGACTTTATTTAATAACTGCCGAAAAATTTCGACGCAATGGGGTTTCGGAATCATGTACTGATTATTACATTACATATATTATTCCATGGTAACTGGTTGGCCGTCGATGTCCCTGTGTCCCTGCCACTTTGTATCTCTGTATTATTTTATGTATCTTCATTAATGTAAATGTGTCGATAGCCCCTCGTTAAATCCTCGCCCTCATGCATGACGTTGTGGGTTCAAATCGGGGCAAGTACCAATGTGACTTTTTCAATTCATACCTTTGTACAACCGTGGAAAATGGTCGTTGACCACTTTTTTCAACCTGATTACTAAGGGAGAAAAGTAGTCGACCGCCAGCCATTGTAATCGGTTGTACTTTCTAAGTTTCTCTTAGACATCACCGACATCGATTAGGGAAAACATCGGGAAATAAAAATGAGATGCTGTTCGTTAGTAAGCGTACCACTAGAACAGCTCGACCGATTTGCCTATTTTTGTTGTAAAATGTTCGTAATAGGCCGAATTTGTTTTTTTTCTTTTTTATTTTGTTACTTTCTATTATTTGTTTACTTAGACATATGTATTTGTTGAATTTAAAAAGCTAACAATATGAAAAATTATAATACGTACAAGTTTATAAAAAAGAGGGGAAATAATCAAAGGGTATCAAAAAATTCGTCCCCATCGCTGTCAATAGGAAAAGTGCTCATAAGGCTGGCAGCATTGCCACGTTGTATGGCAAATTGATTCTTTGGCCAACAAATAGGGCGACCAACCGCTTGGCGATGTCTCGAAAAACTAAGAGCCGGTTGTTTTAAACGGCTGGTTAACGTAACAAACGTACATCCTATAATAACGATTACGTAATCGTAATTATTTGACGTAAGTCAGGGACTTAATTTTGTGATACAACGCTTTTTTTTTTTTACGATAGTTAGCGCCATGTTTGACATAAACGCGTGCGTCAAGTGGACGTGAAAAAAAACGCCATAAGTGGGCACTCGGGCCCTGTGGCCCTAACTGTTTCAATCCCAAACGGCTCGAACATAATAAAGAAAAATTCGAAAAGCTTTCCGAAAATTATCAAATAACGGAAAAACTGAAAGTACTTTTATTGTATGGAAGTTGAGGACAAGATAACTTCGGTCGGTGCAGCAAGTAATAAATCTGAAATCGCCAATCTGCCTTGAGCAAGCGTGGTGATTAATGCTTGTGCCTTCTCTGATTGAGAATAGACCTTTGCCCTGCAGTGGGACAGTAACAGGCTGGTATTATGTCTTCATTAATAAAAATAAAATCATGCAGGCGTCGTAGGGTAAATCTAAAAAAATAGTCACTTTTTGAGAAAATTAGTGAGCGTGATATTTGAAATCTAAGACAGATTTTCGTAATTATACGAGCCATATACTTCCAAGAATATTGCAAAAATCCGGGTTATCTTAACCCTTGACAGGGCAGTCTATTTTTAAGTAGGATTTTCAATAGGGAATATGCATGATTTTTTTTTATTTAAAAAATTAATCCTCATTCATGTAATAAACAGTTTAGTAAAACTGTTTTTCGGATAACTATGAAATTAAAAAAGATATGAGCCATCGAAGATTTGTTTCTATCTCTTTCTCGCAAAACGAACACGGAGTTTATATGGCCGTAGTGACATGTGACGTCACAGTCTATGTCGGATCTCTCTGTCTAATTGGTGTGTAATCAATAGTTTTAAATGCTCATATCGGCCGTGTTTCTTGGCCGATTTTAATTTCACTTTTTGTCATCTCTACTACGGTATTTTCATATTTTGTTAATAAATGCCATGAAAAAAATTCATGCATATTCCCTATTGATAAAATCGACTAAGTTAGACTAGTCAACTACAAAATTCCTTTCTGCCCTTTAGAGAGTTGAATAACCTGAAGTAAGTCCTGAATAACCACTCGCACATTGAATGGTGATTGCACTGATTGGCTAACAGTTACATTCGGGCCATGTTCCGACTAACCAAATGTTTTAATTAATTGACTCTTAGATACTTAGCCAATCCAGGGTTCAGGTTTCCAATCGTCCTGAAAACTCTGGGATTTATGCAATGGTCACGATAATAGCTAGCTGCTTGTATGATTAAAAAATATTTCTTAGATTCCAAATATTTTCGGTCCTTTGCAAGCGTCAAAAGAGTCGATATTTTTGGTTATTCTACGACATTTACGCAAGTAAAGAATCTTATCATGCAATGGTATATGGTCCATAAAATTGTGAAAATACATTCATCGCCTCTTTACTTCAATAATGTGATAAATCTGAGCATTTCAATATTCAAGATAACACATTATTGAAGTAAAGTGGCGATATATTAACTCATTCAATGCGGCCAAAGATGTACAGTGCGTGCCACGTAAGAAGAGACTTGACCCCGCCACCCCCGCCTCTTTCCGCCGCCCCGATGACGCCCGGTGCGGGACGGGGACCGGGCGTCATCGGAGCGGCGGAAAGAGGCGGGGGTGGCGGGGTCAAGTCTCTTCTTACGTGGCACGCACTGTACAATGAACGCACAGGTGCAGCACGCCGCTCTCGAAGAATTGTATAGACGCAGACGCAAAATTCCGTCAACAACATACTATTCTTATTCATAAGTTGCACTTATTTATTTTTCCGCAGAGGGTGATAGAAAGTAGAGTGGCTACCTCGGGAGCAACACTATTTTAAGCTCGAGTGACGTACTTTGAATCCCCCTCGCTGCGCTCGGGGTTCTACTCTAGAATCCTTCGCTCCGCTCTGGATTCAAGGAAACAGTCTCGCCTTCAAAATAGTTGTTTCCTCCCTTGGCAAACAATCTACTATAGCCACTCGCCCCTGCTTCGCACGGTGCTAGTGGCGGAATTTCAAAACATCAAGATTTGTGCTAATGTTATCCAAGTTGAATAATCATGTATACTAGCCCCACTGACTGGCAGTTCTACGAGATTAGCGCGCTCAAACAAAAAAACTCTTCAGCTTTATTATTAGTATAGATTGTAACACAGTCCATTTTAAGGAGGGACGTGTCGTGCTCAGATTCGTGTTCAATATCACGAGACCAATGGCTTTATTTTTTATTCGATAATTTCTCCAAAATATTAATAAATTTAAAATCATTAACGAAATTATGTTGACACAAATCAATATAACATCACCCCGTAATATCCCCGAAGGATTATTCAAATGTGTACCTACACCACGTTTCACCAGTTATGTTTAAAGTAAGTTGTGTTTTTATATTTTTTGTTCAGAACCATTCTACAAAAAAAAAAACCAAGAGGTATTTTCTTACTGACCTCCGTTGACATATAAATCATATACATAATACACAATAATCGTTCAATAATCAACACCCTAATTGCGTAACACACTATCAATCACAACCTGAATCATTTTGAAGGATATTGCTAATCCACTGCTTCATATATTCGAAAAAATTGCCTTTTCAACATCGCAAATAATGCAATGTATGTTGTTGAACTGTCAAAATGAAAATCATTCCTACTGTTAGTGTATGACGTATGTAAACAAACCTAATTAAGTAGTAGGAACTACTGTGGAAATGTATAGTTAAAACTATGTTCATAAATTAATTTAAAACTTTTTACAAAAAAAAAACCGACTTCCAAAAATCGCACTATGTGGCAAAAATACGTATGATTGAAGCTAACTCAAAAACTACCCTAACAACCCTATCCATTAAAAAAAAAATTAATTGATAAGGTATGTGCCTCAGGGGTGGTCCCATATAAATTTGATTAACTACACTAATGAAAAAAAGAGGTTAAAACAAAAATGTCGAAAGATTTTTATCTTTTTTGCACTTCTTTAGTATCGTGTGTGTCCTCCTTTTTTTCGAACAATTCTTGAAGCCTGAATGGCACACTTCAGCAGATGTCGCACTGTCACTTCGACCTCGGTTAAATTTTTCGGTTTCGTTTGTCTCTAATAAAGCAACCAAAGTACCTACTTTAAAATTACATACATAGTCAACGGCACGTCAGTGGTTGATAGCACTTTGACCTTGAGCTGGCCAAGCGTAGTACGGTGTTTCAATAAAATAAGAGGCCAGCCGCCAGCTTACACCTACTGGTTTTGTTTCCTCTGACGGACGTACGGGCTCCTTTACACGTAGATTTTTTTTTGTCTGTGTATTTTTTTTTCGAATAACTCATTGAATTATTTAAGTTGTAAGGTTTCCTAGCCAAGGGCAAAAACGGAACCCTTGAAGTTTCGTCATGTCCGCCTAACCGTCTGTTCGGACGTTACACAGCCATTTTACTCGGAGACTATTTGCACTTTATCAATACAAATTGGAAAGAAGGTGTATTATGTGCACCACTAAACAATGGTGTAGTGAAATTAAGAGAAAAAAAAAAACAATTAAGGATACCCTCCCCTATACATATAGGGTGTTTGGAAGCTGGATACAAAGCCTTAAGTTAGTATAGTTGACACCATTTTGAGCCATACATGTCCTAGACGAAGTATGTTTTTATTTTTTATTCCAGTTAAAGTTGGTATGTATTTTTTGACAAAATGTTTGACAAAAAAAAACATAGGTACTTCGTCTAAGACATCTATGGATCAAAATGTTGTAAATGGTGTCAACTATCACTCCCTTAGCTTTGCACTCAGCTTCCAAACAACCTGTATAACCGAGGCATTAAAAAAATCTTCAATGCAAAATGCGTGTTATCGTCGGAGCCCTTAATCAAAAACATTATGATGTTTTAAAGTGACTTTTTAGGGATGAAACTGAAACTAGCAGCTACCAGCTAGCAGCCGACAGAGACGAAACATAACAAATAGGGGCCCGGGCCCCTAAATATTTTTGAAAAATTAGGATCCTTCATTGCAAAATTACAAATAATATTAAAAACTAACATGACATCTGCTTATTAACAATAATTGTTGAATTGTAAAAAATTATTTTGTCTTAGTAGGATGATTTTTGTTTATTTACTTAAAAAGCTATTATCTTTTCTTCTACACATACGAACTTGCTAAAATTTGCCCTAGAACTTCTTTTTAGTGTGAAAAAGTAGTGAGTGTAATACCAGCCAAGATACTCTAATAGTTTAATTGTAAAAAACTATTTTGTCTCAGTAGAATGATTTTTGTTTATTTAAAAAGCTATATCTTTTCTTCTACACACACGAACCTGCTGAAATTTGCCCTAGAACTTCTTTTTAGTGTGAAAAAGTAGTGGGTGTAATACCAGCCAAGATACTCTAATAGTTTAATTGTAAAAAATTATTTTGTCTCAGTAGAATGATTTTTAATTGTTTAAGAAGCTATATCTTTTCTTCTACACATACGAACTTGCAAAAATTTGCCCTAGAACTTCTTTTTAGGGTGAAAAAGTAGTGGGTGTAATACCAGCCAAGATACTTTAATAGTTTAATTGTAAAAAAATATTTTGTCTCAGTAGAATGATTTTTAATTGTTTAAGAAGCTATATCTTTTCTTCTACACATACGAACTTGCTAAAATTTGCCCTAGAACTTCTTTTTAGTGTGAAAAAGTTGTGAGTGTAATACCAGCCAAGATACTCTAATAGTTTAATTGTAAAAAAATATTTTGTCTCAGTAGAATGATTTTTGTTTATTTAAAAAGCTATATCTTTTCTTCTACACATACGAACCTGCTGAAATTTGCCCTAGAACTTCTTTTTAGTGTGCAAAAGTAGTGGGTGTAATACCAGCCAAGATACTCTAATAGTTTAATTGTAAAAAAATATTTTGTCTCAGTAGAATGATTTTTAATTGTTTAAGAAGCTATATATTTTCTTCTACACATACGAACTTGCTAAAATTTGCCCTAGAACTTCTTTTTAGTGTGAAAAAGTAGTGGATGTAATACCAGCCAAGATACTCTAATAGTTTAATTGTAAAAAACTATTTTGTCTCAGTAGAATGATTTTTGTTTATTTAAAAAGGTATATCTTTTCTTCTACACATACGAACCTGCTGAAATTTGCCATAGAACTTCTTTTTAGTGTGAAAAAGTAGTGGGTGTAATACCAGCCAAGATACTCTAATAGTTTAATTGTAAAAAACTATTTTGTCTCAGTAGAATGATTTTTGTTTATTTAAAAAGCTATATCTTTTCTTCTACACATACGAACCTGCTGAAATTTGCCCTAGAACTTCTTTTTAGTGTGAAAAAGTAGTGGGTGTAATACCAGCCAAGATACTCTAATAGTTTAATTGTAAAAAAATATTTTGTCTCAGTAGAATGATTTTTGTTTATTTAAAAAGCTATATCTTTTCTTCTACACATACGAACCTGCTGAAATTTGCCCTCGAACTTCTTTTTAGTGTGAAAAAGTAGTGGGTGTAATACCAGCCAAGATACTCTAATAGTTTAATTGTAAAAAAATATTTTGTCTCAGTAGAATGATTTTTGTTTATTTAAAAAGCTATATCTTTTCTTCTACGCATACGAACCTGCTGAAATTTGCCCTAGAACTTCTTTTTAGTGTGAAAAAGTAGTGGGTGTAATACCAGCCAAGATACTCTAATAGTTTAATTGTAAAAAAATATTTTGTCTCAGTAGAATGATTTTTGTTTATTTAAAAAGCTATATCTTTTGTTCTACACATACGAACCTGCTGAAATTTGCCATAGAACTTCTTTTTAGTGTGAAAAAGTAGTGGGTGTAATACCAGCCAAGATACTCTAATAGTTTAATTGTAAAAAAATATTTTGTCTCAGTAGAATGATTTTTGTTTATTTAAAAAGCTATATCTTTTCTTCTACACATACGAACCTGCTGAAATTTGCCCTAGAACTTCTTTTTAGTGTGAAAAGTAGTGGGTGTAATACCAGCCAAGATACTCTAATAGTTTAATTGTAAAAAAATATTTTGTCTCAGTAGAATGATTTTTGTTTATTTAAAAAGCTATATCTTTTCTTCTACACATACGAACCTGCTGAAATTTGCCCTAGAACTTCTTTTTAGTGTGAAAAAGTTGTGGGTGTAATACCAGCCAAGATACTCTAATAGTTTAATTGTAAAAAAATATTTTGTCTCAGTAGAATGATTTTTGTTTATTTAAAAAGCTATATCTTTTCTTCTACACATACGAACCTGCTGAAATTTGCCCTAGAACTTCTTTTTAGTGTGAAAAAGTAGTGGGTGTAATACCAGCCAAGATACTCTAATAGTTTAATTGTAAAAAAATATTTTGTCTCAGTAGAATGATTTTTGTTTATTTAAAAAGCTATATCTTTTCTTCTACACATACGAACCTGCTGAAATTTGCCCTAGAACTTCTTTTTAGTGTGAAAAAGTAGTGGGTGTAATACCAGCCAAGATACTCTAATAGTTTAATTGTAAAAAAATATTTTGTCTAAGTGGAATGATTTTTGTTTATTTAAAAAGCTATATCTTTTCTTCTACACATACGAACCTGCTGAAATTTGCCCTAGAACTTCTTTTTAGTGTGAAAAAGTAGTGGGTGTAATACCAGCCAAGATACTTTAATAGTTTAATTGTAAAAAAAATATTTTGTCTCAGTAGAATGATTTTTGTTTATTTAAAAAGCTATATCTTTTGTTCTACACATACGAACCTGCTGAAATTTGCCATAGAACTTCTTTTTAGTGTGAAAAAGTAGTGGGTGTAATACCAGCCAAGATACTCTAATAGTTTAATTGCAAAAAAATATTTTGTCTCAGTAGAATGATTTTTGTTTATTTAAAAAGCTATATCTTTTCTTCTACACATACGAACCTGCTGAAATTTGCCCTAGAACTTCTTTTTAGTGTGAAAAAGTAGTGAGTGTAATACCAGCCAAGATACTCTAATAGTTTAATTGTAAAAAAATATTTTGTCTCAGTAGAATGATTTTTAATTGTTTAAGAAGCTATATCTTTTCTTCTACACATACGAACTTGCTAAAATTTGCCCTAGAACTTCTTTTTAGTGTGAAAAAGTAGTGGGTGTAATACCAGCCAAGATACTCTAATAGTTTAATTGTAAAAAAATATTTTGTCTCAGTAGAATGATTTTTGTTTATTTAAAAAGCTATATCTTTTCTTCTACACATACGAACCTGCTGAAATTCGCCCTAGAACTTCTTTTTAGTGTGAAAAAGTAGTGGATGTAATACCAGCCAAGATACTCTAATAGTTTAATTGTAAAAAAATATTTTGTCTCAGTAGAATGATTTTTGTTTATTTAAAAAGCTATATCTTTTCTTCTACACATACGAACCTGCTGAAATTTGCCCTAGAACTTCTTTTTAGTGTGAAAAAGTAGTGGGTGTAATACCAGCCAAGATACTCTAATAGTTTAATTGTAAAAAAATATTTTGTCTCAGTAGAATGATTTTTGTTTATTTAAAAAGCTATATCTTTTCTTCTACACATAGGAACCTGCTGAAATTTGCCCTAGAACTTCTTTTTAGTGTGAAAAAGTAGTGGGTGTAATACCAGCCAAGATACTCTAATAGTTTAATTGTAAAAAAATATTTTGTCTCAGTAGAATGATTTTTGTTTATTTAAAATGCTATATCTTGTCTTCTACACATACGAACCTGCTGAAATTTGCCCTAGAACTTCTTTTTAGTGTGAAAAAGTAGTGGGTGTAATACCAGCCAAGATACTCTAATAGTTTAATATTGTAAAAAAATATTTTGTCTCAGTATAATGATTTTTGTTTATTTAAAAAGCTATATCTTTTCTTGTACACATACGAACCTGCTGAAATTTGCCCTAGAACTTCTTTTTAGTGTGAAAAAGTAGTGGGTGTAATACCAGCCAAGATACTCTAATAGTTTAATTGTAAAAAAATATTTTGTCTCAGTAGAATGATTTTTAATTGTTTAAGAAGCTATATCTTTTCTTCTACACATACGAACTTGCTAAAATTTGCCCTAGAACTTCTTTTTAGTGTGAAAAAGTAGTGAGTGTAATACCAGCCAAGATACTCTAATAGTTTAATTGTAAAAAACTATTTTGTCTCAGTAGAATGATTTTTGTTTATTTAAAAAGCTATATCTTTTCTTCTACACATACGAACCTGCTGAAATTTGCCATAGAACTTCTTTTTAGTGTGAAAAAGTAGTGGGTGTAATACCAGCCAAGATACTCTAATAGTTTAATTGTAAAAAAATATTTTGTCTCAGTAGAATGATTTTTGTTTATTTAAAAAGCTATATCTTTTCTTCTACACATACGAACCTGCTGAAATTTGCCCTAGAACTTCTTTTTAGTGTGAAAAAGTAGTGGGTGTAATACCAGCCAAGATACTCTAATAGTTTAATTGTAAAAAAATATTTTGTCTCAGTAGAATGATTTTTGTTTATTTTAAAAGCTATATCTTTTCTTCTACACATACGAACCTGCTGAAATTTGCCCTAGAACTTCTTTTTAGTGAGAAAAAGTAGTGGGTGTAATACCAGCCAAGATACTCTAATAGTTTAATTGTAAAAAACTATTTTGTCTCAGTAGAATGATTTTTGTTTATTTAAAAAGCTATATCTTTTCTTCTACACATACGAACCTGCTGAAATTTGCCATAGAACTTCTTTTTAGTGTGAAAAAGTAGTGGGTGTAATACCAGCCAAGATACTCTAATAGTTTAATTGTAAAAAACTATTTTGTCTCAGTAGAATGATTTTTGTTTATTTAAAAAGCTATATCTTTTCTTCTACACATACGAACCTGCTGAAATTTGCCATAGAACTTCTTTTTAGTGTGAAAAAGTAGTGGGTGTAATACCAGCCAAGATACTCTAATAGTTTAATTGTAAAAAAATATTTTGTCTCAGTAGAATGATTTTTGTTTATTTAAAAAGCTATATCTTTTCTTCTACACATACGAACCTGCTGAAATTTGCCCTAGAACTTCTTTTTAGTGTGAAAAAGTAGTGAGTGTAATACCAGCCAAGATACTCTAATAGTTTAATTGTAAAAAACTATTTTGTCTCAGTAGAATGATTTTTGTTTATTTAAAAAGCTATATCTTTTCTTCTACACATACGAACCTGCTGAAATTTGCCATAGAACTTCTTTTTAGTGTGAAAAAGTAGTGGGTGTAATACCAGCCAAGATACTCTAATAGTTTAATTGTAAAAAAATATTTTGTCTCAGTAGAATGATTTTTGTTTATTTAAAAAGCTATATCTTTTCTTCTACACATACGAACCTGCTGAAATTTGCCCTAGAACTTCTTTTTAGTGTGAAAAAGTAGTGGGTGTAATACCAGCCAAGATACTCTAATAGTTTAATTGTAAAAAAATATTTTGTCTCAGTAGAATGATTTTTGTTTATTTAAAAAGCTATATCTTTTCTTCTACACATACGAACCTGCTGAAATTTGCCCTAGAACTTCTTTTTAGTGTGAAAAAGTAATGGGTGTAATACCAGCCAAGATACTCTAATAGTTTAATTGTAAAAAACTATTTTGTCTCAGTAGAATGATTTTTGTTTATTTAAAAAGCTATATCTTTTCTTCTACACATACGAACCTGCTGAAATTTGCCATAGAACTTCTTTTTAGTGTGAAAAAGTAGTGGGTGTAATACCAGCCAAGATACTCTAATAGTTTAATTGTAAAAAAATATTTTGTCTCAGTAGAATGATTTTTGTTTATTTAAAAAGCTATATCTTTTCTTCTACACATACGAACCTGCTGAAATTTGCCCTCGAACTTCTTTTTAGTGTGAAAAAGTAGTGGGTGTAATACCAGCCAAGATACTCTAATAGTTTAATTGTAAAAAAATATTTTGTCTCAGTAGAATGATTTTTGTTTATTTAAAAAGCTATATCTTTTCTTCTACACATACGAACCTGCTGAAATTTGCCATAGAACTTCTTTTTAGTGTGAAAAAGTAGTGAGTGTAATACCAGCCAAGATACTCTAATAGTTTAATTGTAAAAAACTATTTTGTCTCAGTAGAATGATTTTTGTTTATTTAAAAAGCTATATCTTTTCTTCTACACATACGAACCTGCTGAAATTTGCCATAGAACTTCTTTTTAGTGTGAAAAAGTAGTGGGTGTAATACCAGCCAAGATACTCTAATAGTTTAATTGTAAAAAAATATTTTGTCTCAGTAGAATGATTTTTGTTTATTTAAAAAGCTATATCTTTTCTTCTACACATACGAACCTGCTGAAATTTGCCCTAGAACTTCTTTTTAGTGTGAAAAAGTAGTGGGTGTAATACCAGCCAAGATACTCTAATAGTTTAATTGTAAAAAAATATTTTGTCTCAGTAGAATGATTTTTGTTTATTTAAAAAGCTATATCTTTTCTTCTACACATACGAACCTGCTGAAATTTGCCCTAGAACTTCTTTTTAGTGTGAAAAAGTAGTGGGTGTAATACCAGCCAAGATACTCTAATAGTTTAATTGTAAAAAACTATTTTGTCTCAGTAGAATGATTTTTGTTTATTTAAAAAGCTATATCTTTTCTTCTACACATACGAACCTGCTGAAATTTGCCATAGAACTTTTTTTTAGTGTGAAAAAGTAGTGGGTGTAATACCAGCCAAGATACTCTAATAGTTTAATTGTAAAAAACTATTTTGTCTCAGTAGAATGATTTTTGTTTATTTAAAAAGCTATATCTTTTCTTCTACACATACGAACCTGCTGAAATTTGCCATAGAACTTCTTTTTAGTGTGAAAAAGTAGTGGGTGTAATACCAGCCAAGATACTCTAATAGTTTAATTGTAAAAAAATATTTTGTCTCAGTAGAATGATTTTTGTTTATTTAAAAAGCTATATCTTTTCTTCTACACATACGAACCTGCTGAAATTTGCCCTAGAACTTCTTTTTAGTGTGAAAAAGTAGTGAGTGTAATACCAGCCAAGATACTCTAATAGTTTAATTGTAAAAAACTATTTTGTCTCAGTAGAATGATTTTTGTTTATTTAAAAAGCTATATCTTTTCTTCTACACATACGAACCTGCTGAAATTTGCCCTAGAACTTCTTTTTAGTGTGAAAAAGTAGTGGGTGTAATACCAGCCAAGATACTCTAATAGTTTAATTGTAAAAAAATATTTTGTCTCAGTAGAATGATTTTTGTTTATTTAAAAAGCTATATCTTTTCTTCTACACATACGAACCTGCTGAAATTTGCCCTAGAACTTCTTTTTAGTGTGAAAAAGTAGTGGGTGTAATACCAGCCAAGATACTCTAATAGTTTAATTGTAAAAAAATATTTTGTCTAAGTGGAATGATTTTTGTTTATTTAAAAAGCTATATCTTTTCTTCTACACATACGAACCTGCTGAAATTTGCCATAGAACTTCTTTTTAGTGTGAAAAAGTAGTGGGTGTAATACCAGCCAAGATACTCTAATAGTTTAATTGTAAAAAACTATTTTGTCTCAGTAGAATGATTTTTGTTTATTTAAAAAGCTATATCTTTTCTTCTACACATACGAACCTGCTGAAATTTGCCCTAGAACTTCTTTTTAGTGTGAAAAAGTAGTGGGTGTAATACCAGCCAAGATACTCTAATAGTTTAATTGTAAAAAAATATTTTGTCTCAGTAGAATGATTTTTGTTTATTTAAAAAGCTATATCTTTTCTTCTACACATACGAACCTGCTGAAATTTGCCCTAGAACTTCTTTTTAGTGTGAAAAAGTAGTGGGTGTAATACCAGCCAAGATACTCTAATAGTTTAATTGTAAAAAACTATTTTGTCTCAGTAGAATGATTTTTGTTTATTTAAAAAGCTATATCTTTTCTTCTACACATACGAACCTGCTGAAATTTGCCATAGAACTTCTTTTTAGTGTGAAAAAGTAGTGGGTGTAATACCAGCCAAGATACTCTAATAGTTTAATTGTAAAAAACTATTTTGTCTCAGTAGAATGATTTTTGTTTATTTAAAAAGCTATATCTTTTCTTCTACACATACGAACCTGCTGAAATTTGCCATAGAACTTCTTTTTAGTGTGAAAAAGTAGTGGGTGTAATACCAGCCAAGATACTCTAATAGTTTAATTGTAAAAAAATATTTTGTCTCAGTAGAATGATTTTTGTTTATTTAAAAAGCTATATCTTTTCTTCTACACATACGAACCTGCTGAAATTTGCCCTAGAACTTCTTTTTAGTGTGAAAAAGTAGTGAGTGTAATACCAGCCAAGATACTCTAATAGTTTAATTGTAAAAAACTATTTTGTCTCAGTAGAATGATTTTTGTTTATTTAAAAAGCTATATCTTTTCTTCTACACATACGAACCTGCTGAAATTTGCCATAGAACTTCTTTTTAGTGTGAAAAAGTAGTGGGTGTAATACCAGCCAAGATACTCTAATAGTTTAATTGTAAAAAAATATTTTGTCTCAGTAGAATGATTTTTGTTTATTTAAAAAGCTATATCTTTTCTTCTACACATACGAACCTGCTGAAATTTGCCCTAGAACTTCTTTTTAGTGTGAAAAAGTAGTGGGTGTAATACCAGCCAAGATACTCTAATAGTTTAATTGTAAAAAAATATTTTGTCTCAGTAGAATGATTTTTGTTTATTTAAAAAGCTATATCTTTTCTTCTACACATACGAACCTGCTGAAATTTGCCCTAGAACTTCTTTTTAGTGTGAAAAAGTAATGGGTGTAATACCAGCCAAGATACTCTAATAGTTTAATTGTAAAAAACTATTTTGTCTCAGTAGAATGATTTTTGTTTATTTAAAAAGCTATATCTTTTCTTCTACACATACGAACCTGCTGAAATTTGCCATAGAACTTCTTTTTAGTGTGAAAAAGTAGTGGGTGTAATACCAGCCAAGATACTCTAATAGTTTAATTGTAAAAAAATATTTTGTCTCAGTAGAATGATTTTTGTTTATTTAAAAAGCTATATCTTTTCTTCTACACATACGAACCTGCTGAAATTTGCCCTCGAACTTCTTTTTAGTGTGAAAAAGTAGTGGGTGTAATACCAGCCAAGATACTCTAATAGTTTAATTGTAAAAAAATATTTTGTCTCAGTAGAATGATTTTTGTTTATTTAAAAAGCTATATCTTTTCTTCTACACATACGAACCTGCTGAAATTTGCCATAGAACTTCTTTTTAGTGTGAAAAAGTAGTGAGTGTAATACCAGCCAAGATACTCTAATAGTTTAA
This sequence comes from Luperina testacea, assembly GCA_927399505.1. Lineage (NCBI taxonomy): Eukaryota > Metazoa > Arthropoda > Insecta > Lepidoptera > Noctuidae > Luperina > Luperina testacea. The sequence goes on from OV656774.1 coordinate 8,306,658, forward strand.
TTGTAAAAAACTATTTTGTCTCAGTAGAATGATTTTTGTTTATTTAAAAAGCTATATCTTTTCTTCTACACATACGAACCTGCTGAAATTTGCCATAGAACTTCTTTTTAGTGTGAAAAAGTAGTGGGTGTAATACCAGCCAAGATACTCTAATAGTTTAATTGTAAAAAAATATTTTGTCTCAGTAGAATGATTTTTGTTTATTTAAAAAGCTATATCTTTTCTTCTACACATACGAACCTGCTGAAATTTGCCCTAGAACTTCTTTTTAGTGTGAAAAAGTAGTGGGTGTAATACCAGCCAAGATACTCTAATAGTTTAATTGTAAAAAAATATTTTGTCTCAGTAGAATGATTTTTGTTTATTTAAAAAGCTATATCTTTTCTTCTACACATACGAACCTGCTGAAATTTGCCCTAGAACTTCTTTTTAGTGTGAAAAAGTAGTGGGTGTAATACCAGCCAAGATACTCTAATAGTTTAATTGTAAAAAACTATTTTGTCTCAGTAGAATGATTTTTGTTTATTTAAAAAGCTATATCTTTTCTTCTACACATACGAACCTGCTGAAATTTGCCATAGAACTTTTTTTTAGTGTGAAAAAGTAGTGGGTGTAATACCAGCCAAGATACTCTAATAGTTTAATTGTAAAAAACTATTTTGTCTCAGTAGAATGATTTTTGTTTATTTAAAAAGCTATATCTTTTCTTCTACACATACGAACCTGCTGAAATTTGCCATAGAACTTCTTTTTAGTGTGAAAAAGTAGTGGGTGTAATACCAGCCAAGATACTCTAATAGTTTAATTGTAAAAAAATATTTTGTCTCAGTAGAATGATTTTTGTTTATTTAAAAAGCTATATCTTTTCTTCTACACATACGAACCTGCTGAAATTTGCCCTAGAACTTCTTTTTAGTGTGAAAAAGTAGTGAGTGTAATACCAGCCAAGATACTCTAATAGTTTAATTGTAAAAAACTATTTTGTCTCAGTAGAATGATTTTTGTTTATTTAAAAAGCTATATCTTTTCTTCTACACATACGAACCTGCTGAAATTTGCCATAGAACTTCTTTTTAGTGTGAAAAAGTAGTGGGTGTAATACCAGCCAAGATACTCTAATAGTTTAATTGTAAAAAAATATTTTGTCTCAGTAGAATGATTTTTGTTTATTTAAAAAGCTATATCTTTTCTTCTACACATACGAACCTGCTGAAATTTGCCCTAGAACTTCTTTTTAGTGTGAAAAAGTAGTGGGTGTAATACCAGCCAAGATACTCTAATAGTTTAATTGTAAAAAAATATTTTGTCTCAGTAGAATGATTTTTGTTTATTTAAAAAGCTATATCTTTTCTTCTACACATACGAACCTGCTGAAATTTGCCCTAGAACTTCTTTTTAGTGTGAAAAAGTAATGGGTGTAATACCAGCCAAGATACTCTAATAGTTTAATTGTAAAAAACTATTTTGTCTCAGTAGAATGATTTTTGTTTATTTAAAAAGCTATATCTTTTCTTTTACACATACGAACCTGCTGAAATTTGCCATAGAACTTCTTTTTAGTGTGAAAAAGTAGTGGGTGTAATACCAGCCAAGATACTCTAATAGTTTAATTGTAAAAAAATATTTTGTCTCAGTAGAATGATTTTTGTTTATTTAAAAAGCTATATCTTTTCTTCTACACATACGAACCTGCTGAAATTTGCCCTCGAACTTCTTTTTAGTGTGAATAAGTAGTGGGTGTAATACCAGCCAAGATACTCTAATAGTTTAATTGTAAAAAAATATTTTGTCTCAGTAGAATGATTTTTGTTTATTTAAAAAGCTATATCTTTTCTTCTACGCATACGAACCTGCTGAAATTTGCCCTAGAACTTCTTTTTAGTGTGAAAAAGTAGTGGGTGTAATACCAGCCAAGATACTCTAATAATTTAATTGTAAAAAAATATTTTGTCTCAGTAGAATGATTTTTGTTTATTTAAAAAGCTATATCTTTTCTTCTACACATACGAACCTGCTGAAATTTGCCCTAGAACTTCTTTTTAGTGTGAAAAAGTAGTGGGTGTAATACCAGTCAAGATACTTTAAGAGTTTAATTGTAAAAAAATATTTTGTCTCAGTAGAATGATTTTTGTTTATTTAAAAAGCTATATCTTTTCTTCTACACATACGAACCTGCTGAAATTTGCCCTAGAACTTCTTTTTAGTGTGAAAAAGTAGTGAGTGTAATACCAGCCAAGATACTCTAATAGTTTAATTGTAAAAAATTATTTTGTCTCAGTATAATGATTTTTAATTGTTTAAGAAGCTATATCTTTTCTTCTACACATACGAACTTGCTAAAATTTGCCCTAGAACTTCTTTTTAGTGTGAAAAAGTAGTGAGTGTAATACCAGCCAAGATACTCTAATAGTTTAATTGTAAAAAAAATATTTTGTCTCAGTACAATGATTTTTAATTGTTTAAGAAGCTATATCTTTTCTTCTACACATACGAACTTGCTAAAATTTGCCCTAGAACTTCTTTGTAGTGTGAAAAAGTAGTGAGTGTAATACCAGCCAAGATACTCTAATAGTTTAATTGTAAAAAAATATTTTGTCTCAGTAGAATGATTTTTGTTTATTTTTTTAATTTTTTACAATTCAACAATTATTGTTAATAAGCAGATGTCATGTTAGTTTTTAATATTATTTGTAATTTTGCAATGAAGGATCCTAATTTTTCAAAAATATTTAGGGGCCCGGGCCCCTATCTGTTATGTTTCGTCTCTGTCGGCTGCTAGCTGGTAGCTGCTAGTTTCAGTTTCATTTTTTAGGGTTCCGAACCCAAAGGGTAAAAACGGGACCCTATTACTAATACTCCACATGTCAGTGTGTCTGTCACCAGGCTGTATCTCATGAACCGTGATAGCTAGACAGTTGAAATTTTCACAGATGATGTATTTCTGTTGCCGCTATAACAACAAATACTAAAAACAGAATAAAATAAATATTTAAGCGGGACTCTCATACGATACAACAGACGTGTTTTTTTTGGCGTTTTTACCTTGTGGTACGGAACCCTTCGTGTGCAAGTCCGACTTGCACTTGGCCAGTTTTTTTATTTAATTCAATAGTTTTGAGATTATGGGATGTTTTCGGTTACAACTGCAATAATGATTTTTATAGTTTTTGTTTTTTTTTTCGAGAAGTACTATGCTTATTTACTTTATGCAGTCGACAGAAACAAAACGCATAAATATTTATCACAACTACGGAACCCTTCACTGCCCTAAAGATCCGTCCGCAATGTATGGACTTTTACTTGCTAAGATCATTAGCGTTATCTAGCGCCTTATTTATCCATAGCCTCAAACAAAATGCAACAAGATGTAAGCAAGTTACGGGGATTTACGGGGCTTGGTCCAATAATATTTTCCGTTTGCGTTGATGTCAGCTATCGATTTATATAGGTTTCATGCGTGGCCGCTATAAAGAAAAAAAATACAATGGCGTGACAGTAGGTATCGTCATCATTTCAGCCGAAAGACGTCCACTGCTGGACATAGGCCTCTCCCAAGCACCTCTACTTCGACCGGTTTTGTGCTTCTCGCATCCAACGAGTTCCAGCGGCCTTCACAAGGTCGTCGGTCCACCTTGAGGCTTTCCGGCCTCATCGGCCATCAGTTCTGCGAGCAATGTGCCCCTGCCCCCTGCCACTTAAAGTTTGGCAATTCTTGGTTCTCCTGCGGATCTGTTCATTTCTGATTCGATCACGCAGGGAAACTCCAAGCATAGCCCTCTGCATTGCCCTTTGGGCGACTTTCAGCCTTCTAATAAGGCCCATTGTGATGAGATATGGCATGGAAATGTGGTCGCGTGTGAGCGAGACCACGTTTCAGTGCTTATAGGTCATCACTGGTAACACGCACTGGTCAAAGATTTTCGTTTTGAGACACTGCTGTATGTGGGACGAGAACATATTGCGTAGCTTTCCGAACGCTGCCCAGCCGAGTCGGATTCGACGATTGACCTCATTCTCGAAGTTGGACGTGCCAGCCTTTTTCCAGTCCAGAACCTTGAAGACATAACATTGATAACGTCTCTGGTCTCACACCTCGCTGCAAAAGGATACGTCTGATCCTGGAGTCGGACTGACATAGTGGCGTTTATGTACAGTCGAACTGACACCGTTGAAGAGACTGCAGCCCATGCCTCGATCGAATCAAAGGCTTTCTCGTAGTCCACAAACGCTAAGCAGAAAGGCAGGTCTTCGGTCTTCTGTTCTTTCGCAGCGTATGTTAGACCACATACATGTGGTCTACAGTGCTAAAGCCTTTACGGAATCCGGATTGTTCGGGACAGTAAGTATGCCAGGCTCCAATTAAAAATCTTCAATCCCCTTTAGTCTGGCAAAAAAAATAATACTACGACTACTTGTTATGTGAATTGTGAAGAACGGCATCTACTTGGTCAAATACCTAGAATTGAATACCTTTTTTTGAAATTTAGAAAATATGAGGCACAGCGCGAACTTATTTTACCAAAAGAAAAAAATCTCCCAAATAGGGCCAGGAATCACGAGAAATCTTTTCTATTTAAAACTCTTCGATTGCGTAAAGGCTCCTGCAAACAGGCGCGACGCGCGACGCGAATCGCGCGCGACACAAAGGCACCGCTCCTTGCGCGACTTGCGGTGCCTTTGTGTCGCGTGTCGCGTCGCGCCTGTGTGTACGAGCCTTAACTGCCTTAAGAGTCCGTCCTATCAAACGGCTAATTTCGGTCAATTTTGTTCTGTAATTGTTAGATTGTGTAACATAATATGAGCAAAACTGTGCACGTTATGAGTAGCTTAACTCTTCATCTTGCATGTGGCTTGAAGGTATTTTACAAAAAAACTTCATAACTAATGATAAACCATCAAAATTCAATGCCACTTTCTTAAAAAATGACGTCAGAGTGAAGTTTGACCATCGTTTCAGGAAAAACTACGATAAATTTTGACTATATAAAAATATAAGTAACAACAGCATATAACCCTTTTGCATTTGTGTTGATCACTTTTTTACATTCCCATACAAAAATTAACAGAAAAAAAATGATGAAGTTACGTCATTCTACGGAAAAAATCAGCCACTTGTGTATTTTTTTTCTCATTTTTAGCTCGATATTTAAGAAATTAAAAAATTACATAATAATCTTAAGTTATTTTTATACTAAAAACAAAATTTTATTTAACAAAAACAGACAGAAAACATATGGAAAATAAATTTCAAAATATACTATAATAACATGCGCGCAAAATCGATCGCCTCAGTGTCAACTCAGCTAGCGCAGCGGGAGGACGTATCGCTCTGTGTCACTGGAGCACGCGATCTTTCGTAAGAATTTTAGCAAGAATATACTTCGACTACCACAACTTGGTCCGGTGAGTATGTACATATTTTGTTTTCAGTACATTTTACTGATATAAAAATATAGTTGTGAAATTTTTGATTGTTAAGAAGTTTGGATTTTTAACCTACTTCAAAAAAGGAGGTTCTGTATTAGAACCGTTTGTATTTTGTAGAGTATGCATTGCCGCGTTTTTTGATTATGTCTTATAAATTATGTGTTTAACTGACTTCAAATAATAGGAGGTTATATATAATATATATAACCTCCTATTATTTGTTTATTTGTTTGTTCAGACGTCTTTGAGTATATTATACTCAAAGACGTCTGAACAGATTTGAATTATTTGTTTGTTTAATATGGTGTCTGCCCTATTAAACAAAATCGGGTGGTCCCATGGTCATCAGGTTGGGATCTGATGGTGGGATCCTGGAGAAATCAGCGGGATAACTCTTCAACTTTTATAGAAAAACATATGTGGTCGTCCAAATCAAAAGGGACCTTATGGCGGTAACTAGTTTCCGAGATATTAATAAATTTGTAAAATACCTAAAAAAATCGTTTTTTTTTTAACTGTATTTTTAAAAAGATGATTGTATTTACTACATGTAGATGTGTTCAACTTTTCGAAAAGTCAATTTAAAAAAGTTTTGTATTCATCTAAAGTTTAGTAAAAAAGGAACCTTATCGCGGCAAGACCTAACAAATCGTTTTTCTTGTAATTCAAACCATATATTATATCGACATTTTAATATTGCAAGGTAGGTATAAACTAAACTATTCATCGTATAGCCGCCATTTTTTTTTCCAGGATGTGAAATCATCAAATGACTCCTCCCGCTCTGGGTGGAGCGGAAGGGAGTGTCAGACTCTTACTGACTAAAACCCACCCGTGTTCTTTCCTTCGCCCTTTATGTTCCGGGCCAGCGGTAACCCTTTCGGACAATCCCGCTGACCCGGCAGGCTTCGGCCCTTACGGGCCCCTTCGTTTCGTGCTGACATCTCTTTGAGGCGCGCGTGGAACACGTATGCGCCGTCCGGCACGGGCCTGGTCCTGATCGGACGGTGAGCTACCCATTGCTCTCCGCCCGCAGGCCCGCGCCTACGGTGGCCGGGAGTCGTCGCGCGGCTCCCGATGCCCGGAGCGTCTCCCGCGGCGGCTGGGACGGGAGGCTCTCTCCCTCAGCCGTCCCGCCGCCTCCTTCGCTAGCATGACTGCTTCGCAGAAGTAGGCGACTGCTCCCCACTCCCTCTCGCCCCGGACCATGGCTTGAACAAGGCCCGGACGCGAGAGGTCGCCGCCGCTGCCAATCGCCTCTACGAGGACACGGCGGTGCTCCGCCCGAGCGGGGCAGACCTCCATCGTGTGCTCCACCGTGTCCTCTGGGCGATCCTGGCAATGGTGACACCCGGGCGTTTCCTCCCGCCTGATTATGTGCAGGAACCTCCCGAAACTTCCGTGTCCAGTGAGGACCTGCGTCAGGCGGTAGGTGAGGGCGCCATGACGCCTCTCTAGCCACTCCTCAAAGAGGGGTTCTTACCGCCGCTATCGTGGCGTGCCCTGCGCTGGGTTGTGACAGTCGCTCTTTCCATGCCGCCATGAGATCGCGCCGGAGGTCCGTCCGCTCCGCCGCAATTTGCTGCGGAAGCGGAGTTTCCCCCCGGCGTAGTGCCTCCGCGCGCCACTCATACAGGCGCGCAAGGACTATCGCCTCCAGATCCCATGGCGGCAGTCCGGCAAGGAGGCTTGCCGCCTCGCCCGAGATCGTGCGGTATTCCCGGATCAGCCTAACGGCTACCACCTTCTGGGGCGCGTTCAAATAATGGGCGGCTCGCCGCCGCAGTGAACGCTCCCACACCGGGACCCCGTATAGGGCCATGGACCGCACGACCCCCGCGTAAAGCCTCCGGCAGGAGGCGTTTGGCCCCCTCAGGTTGGGCAGGAGCCGCTTGAAGGCAGCCCCGGCCCGTTCCAGTTTGGGAGCCAAACGTCGGAAATGCTCGACGAAGTTCCACCGGCTGTCGAGGACGAGACCCAGGTATTTCATCGTCGTCTCGACGCCGATGTGAACCCCTCCTACCGTTAGTTGGGATCCCGATGGTGGCGTATTCCGGGCTTTCCGGGGCCCATGAAACGACATGGCCTCGGACTTGTGCAATGCCACCTAGAGACCCAACTGCCGGATCCTCTCCACGACTATCGCAACCCCGCGTGCCATCGCGTCGGCCGCCGCCTGATGCGACCTCCGCTGCGCCAGGTCTAGCGTGTCGTCAGCGTAGCGTATAGCCGTTATTAGATAGTGTCGCAACGCCGCCGCATGCGGCATTCTTTGTATATGCGTCTTAGGTCTAAGGTCCCACTATTGTAGTCCATATTTTGTTTAGGTACTTTTAATAGAGGTAAACAATCTAGTTATGTTTTTTATCATAAAATATATTTTTAAAATAGGCTAAGGCTAATAGCAAAAGTAATTCATTATAACATCTGTTATTTCATTTTGTTTTATCTTGTAATGGCTATAAATTATTTCATAAATGTATTTTTCGACAAAAACGTATCAAGATTGTTTACCTTTATTTAAATACTTAAACTAATTAACTATACTAAGAGATAAGTGTCAGCAGACTGCAACGGACCGCCATAAGGGCCCTTTTTTACGTATATACTTGTTACGAACATTTTGTTAAATAAGTAATACCTTGTGATAATAAAAAAAAATTGTTAAATAAGTAACATTTTCATACCTTGTGATAATAAAAAAAGAAAATTTAAGTTATCTTGAATGTTGCACTAAAATATTGATTATGCATGCTAAAAATAAAAAATATTGTTTAGTGCCTACCACTAGGGCCCTTTTTTAATTTGTTTGAAGAAATTGTTCAGTTCTCTATGTAACTTTACAAGATCATAACTAACAGTTATCATTGATTTCTTAGCTTTATTAGCATCTAAACCAATTATGTATAACCTATTTAGTGATTAAGTGTTGATTTTGTTACTGTCAGATCTCAAAGTTTATAAAAAATAAGAATTCTTGCTAGTAAATAAAAACAATTTTTTTTTAAATTATGTGTTGTTTTTATTTACATCTAAGGCCTTTCGCAAATCTATGTAATTAGTAGCAATATAAAAACAATAAAAGTTTAGTGAGAAACAGGCGGTTTACTTATTTTTAATACTATTATCGATACTTTGCATCTCATTGATAATGCATTATGTTGGCGGGTCTAGTTCCCACAACAAACAAGTTTATGTAAGGATTGTAAGAATTTCCATTAATAATAATCATAGTCAATCAAAGTATACCATCAGTTACATAACTTCACACTAAAACATAACTTTTTTGTACGGCATACTTAAATTGCGATTTTCTCGAAACTTATAATTTCGATCAGTGAACTTCAAAAATTCGTAAAAAAATAACGGTAGTGGTTAGAAGGTTGGTTCTTGGGTCTATAGTTTGGTACATTTATGTAGTTTTCAGCTCTGTAGATAACTCATTTCCGCCATAAGGTCCCTTTTGATTTGGACGACCACATATAGCGATTTTGCTATTGATTTTATACAATCATTTTTGTTTTTCATGCGTCAATTCGTATTAATTACATTTATAGATAATGGGGCGAAAGAAAGGAACACACTACCAGTGTGTCAATAAACGAAAAAGGAACTTTATGGGATTGGAACGTGCCAGACAAGTACTAAGAGAACGCACTTATAATCAACCGGCTACCACTTCGTCGTCTGTAGATGGTGTAAGTTTTAGTTACTATCAGCTCAAATAATTGCAAAAAACTGTGTTTTAACAGCAGGCTATATTTGGTTGTTTTTGTGCTTATTGCTAAGTATACATACGTATATAGAAAAATAGGAATAAAGTACTGTAATAATAATATTTTCGTATTTTTAGGCAGCTAATGACAATAGAAGCCCTGAAAAAGTTGTCATGAGTGGTGTTGTCGACTATTCAGTTCCACTTAATCTAGGCATGGTATGTTTCTGGTATCCCATACATTTAAATATAAAGCTTGCAGATTTGCTATGACGATAATACTATATTTTTCACACTTTTTTGAAGAAATGAGATATATACATAATGTATTCTATATAAGATTAGAGATTAGATCATCTGTGTTTGCGCACACGTTTGTGTACTATTATATCTTCTGAATACTTGGTAAATCTCCGTTGAGATAGGTCACCGTGATCGAAATTCGTTATTATTAATATAGATGCGATTTATTGCAGAGTAAAGAAAATATTCTGAGTCTAGAAAGCTGTCCACCAATGGATTTAGATTTAAGTGATGACTTCGAAATTGAATCAAACAAGGTATGATATATCTGCACAAATTAATGAATTTAAAAAATCGTATTCATAAAACAGCACAAACGAATTTAAAACTCTTGCTGTTTTAGAAATCACCGGTATCATCATTGCTCATCGAAGGGCGAAGAATAGTGGACTTCCAATACTTTTTTGACCAGTGGATACATATCACAAACCACAGTCTTCAATTCGGATGTAATGCATCAGAATTGAAAATATTAGAAGAAAAGCAGCAAGGATTTTGAAAAAAGTGCGTTGTGGCTCGAGTTACGCAGATGTCTTTTGACTGCTTCTAATTTTGGTAAAGTGTGCAAGCGGCGAAAAAATATAAGTTCTGCAGGTCTTATAAAAAATTTACTTTACTCGTATTCGCTTGACCATGTTGCAGCAATTCAACATGGCAAAACGAATGAACAGAATGCCTTAATTCAGCTGCAAACGCAAGAGAATATTGTTTTTGAAAAATGTGGCCTGTTCATCGACGATGAACATTTTTTTCTGGGTGCAACGCCAGACGCTCTATTTGAAAATGGTATCGTAGAGCTAAAATGTCCATTTTCGGCATTTAGAATGAGCCCTGATGAAGCCATAAGAGAAAAAAAAATACAGTTTTGGAAAATCCAAAATGGGGAAATGAAAATTAATAAAAATCACGACTGGTGGTACCAGATTCAAGGCCAATTGCACATTACAAAAAAGGATGTATGTTTGTTTGCAGTATGGACAGGTTCTGATTATACAATGAAAGTCGAAAGAGTCATTAAAGAAGATAGTTTTTGGAAGACAAAAATGGAGAAAAGGCTTGTGGATTTTTATGACACATGCTTGTTACCTGAAATTATCGATCCCAGAAAATCTCGTTCCATGCCTCTTCGAGACACTTCATTTTAAAATAAATACATGTAGTAACAAGGTTAATTTAAAAAAAAACATATTTCAATATTTGTCGTCTCTAAGATTCATGGGCCTAGCTTTCGGGATCAGCTATTTCAGGTATGAGACATGTATTATAAAAAGAAACAACTTTTTTTCATATATTTGTTCCAAAATGGATCATTCCTGACTATCTTGTAATCTACCTTTCCCTAACTTTGATAAAGTGCAGCTGTCCCTGAGGTAGATTTACTAGTCGAGGCTTTGATGTATAGAATATAATAGAAATACTATTTTATCGAAACTGACAACCGGCGCTGTGTCTAACGCCCATCAAATGCTGAGATGGTATCCTTTGTACGCTCAGCGCAATTTTATAATTTTGTTCTGTAATTTGTAGTATTTTTTGTTTGTTGCTATTGTACTGTCTGTGTCGAATGTTTTCTATTTTATTCTACATATTAAGCGTTTAAAAGCAAATCATGTAAATACATTTCTAAAGATGAGACATAGTAAATAAATTCTGTTTACGATTCCCGTTTTTCTATTTAATTTTATCGTAGATACTTTTTATTTTTAGCCTATTGCCTTATTATCTTACCATTTTGAATGTAGACAAACTTACCAAAAATACCTTACTAATATAATAACAAAAATCAAAACGCATTTTATTAAACGCTATTAAAATAATTTAATTGTCAATTAAAGGATCAAAATTGTTTACGCGATCTCTAAGCTTTACTCGCAGCCATGTGTGCGTAAACGTGCACACAAATATGAAAATGCCTAATCTTGCGCGAGTCAGTTTTGTGCACGGATTCTTAAATAAATCGGTTCATCATTATCCATTCAGCTCAGAATATTTTTTTGTCTTACCTACTTCCCGATTACGAACAATTAGGTTCATATTTTCTGACTGACCGACTTCTTGAGAATTCAAAAGTGCCTGTAAATGGTTTAATTGAAATAAATGCTTTGAGTTTTATTCCGTGTGTCCTAAGCTGGTAAAAATAACAATAACATTGATATGACAGAAGTGCAATGCAAATAAGCAACAACATTCTGGCAAATCCGCCGACTTGTCTGAATCTAGAAAGAAACGAGCTATTGCATTAATAGCAGTCTATCGCCCCACCACAGTTTTGCAATGTCGCGCTCCAAAAGCAGCTTAGGTGCGCGGGCGGGGACCGCCAGGTCAATGAACCCGTCACGGGCAAGAATAACCAACATTAAAAGCTATCATTTATTTTTGAATCTTTATTTCATGTCGATCTTACTTTACGTTACTACGCGTTGGGAAGGAATGGAGTTCAATTGGTTTCGAAATGCGGCAAGATATAGTTCACATGAAAGTATATTATGTATAAATGTAGAAACTGTTGCCCTTAACCGACATTTAACATGATCTGGTGTAGCTTAACCCTTTCTAACACCATGAATTGGAATCCCAATTATAACTTACAGTTTCAATGGGTTAACCATATTATTCTGGTAACCATTTCAACGGCTCAACCCATTGAACCTTTAGAATTACCTATTTCTTTACTCGTTTCGAAAAGAATTACTAAGACTTTCATTTTGCTTTTCATAAACAATGTTTTGTATAAACTGTGGTGTAAGTACTATAGATACATCGCTGCCTAACCCTTCGGGGAATACAGGCGTGGTGTTATATTATGTCAATTGAACAAAGGATACAAACATACAAAATTCCAAGGGAAAACATTCCAGCAACACAAAAGTTAAAACATCTGTATTACATAGTTAAAATGATTCAGTAAAATTTATCAGTCAACAACGAGCCACGCGCGCCTCAAACAACCAGATCATACGAATGTGCCGTGTTCGCACTGCTCGCCTCGCCTTGGGTAGATGTATAGAGGTAGTGAAGTGACGATGGCGCCCGGCGAGAGATCTGGCAACGTCGCATGTTCGTGTTTTGTACTTGCGCGCGGACAGACAACGTTTGTACGTAACTACGCAGGGTATCTAAAATATCCAACTCGCCTCAGTGCCTTCACTGTGTTGCGATAATAATGATTTTTACTTCTGTATTTTTTTTGTAATAAATTTGATAACGTACATTAATACATTATAACAATGTTTATTTATTTCTTACCTAGATCTGCACTGCAAAAGTAGGTTTACTACGTTTCTCAAAATTCATTAAAAATGATCGCTTTTTGCTTTTGTTCAGCACAGGAACATTAAAGGATAACAAAAAAATAATATTTTGGTGCAGGTCGCTCTTGCTATCCATACAACATAGTATACATCATAAAAAAATGCAAAAGTAACTCATGTCTGTGTTACCTTTTCACGCCTTAGCGGCTGAATGGATTTGGATGAAATTCTTATGAAATGAACGTCCAAAGCGGAGTAGTTTTCTCATTAAAGGTTTCGGTCGAGAGGTGATTTTTCCAAAAACTTAATCGGTTTTATTACAAAACTAGGTTTTATCTTTAGACCCAGGCTTGAACCATCGAGCCATTTGTAAATTCCGATTTTATAATCCGACAAAGTTAAAGTTCTTATAACGAAAACTGACGTTAAACCCGAGTCTAAGTTGGCAATTATGCATTAAAGGCTCCTTCAAACAGGCGCGGCACGCGATAAAATCGCGTGTCGCGCCTGTCTGTAGGAGGAGCCTTTAGGAACTTCACATTCATCGGAATAAAGTTTAAATACAGTAATTGTCACGCAGGTTTAGGCTAGATCTAAAGTTAGAACTCGTTTTGTAATAAGACCCCAGACCAACAAAAAGACATTTTGATGGTCTGAGAATAAGACTGAGTAAGTTCGATAACTCCAAAAACAACGAAATTTGAATCTCACGCTATCGGGTCGTTGCAAATTAGCTTTAATATAACCCATTTCAAAGAATGCGCCCAATTACCAATACCCTTTATATCAAAGTCAAATAATTTATTTCAATTATGCTCATAAAAGGCACTTTTTTAACTATAAAATAGAATTGATTCTAGTCGTCTCTCCTAAAAGATAGTTTCGTATGGATAAGAATGGGTAAGAAACTCGTAGGGACTCACTGTTTTAAAATGTAACAGAATATTTTGTACACATGCCTTTTTTTTGTATATATCGGCAAAATTTCTAACGAAAATAGCTCGTACTGTCATACCTAAATAATCAGTCTGAAAAAGTTTAGAATTTGATATTTAAATTCGTTTATAAACACAAGACCTATCGTGTAAATAGTAAAAAAAAATATTTATTGTTCAGAATACAGATGCAACATTTGTGTTGAAATACCTGCTAGTATGTTCAGAAACTGGTAACATCAACAGCGATTATAAACATCTTAGGCTACGAGCGGAAACGGAAGAACCGTGCTGAGGTTTCGTGATTTCGTGAAGTGATCTTGGTCGCAGGACGCAGTCTGCTGCGATCGATGCCAGCCAGCCGGTCCTACGCCATGAAAAGGGGGTGAGGAGTAGTGCGCACAACTTCATTGCGCCGACTAACGTGAAAGCGGGCGCGGCGCGGGTTATTTGTACATATTCATTATCCATAAATGATTTCTGATCGTATTGCAACATAGGTCCAAAATTACATAATTGTTAAATTAAAATGATTTTGAGCCAAATAAAGAAGATTCATTTCCCTTTTGACCGTTTATTTTAGAAGATATTAGGATTAGGATGCCCACCCTATTCCATAATTTAATATTTACGATGAAAAAAAAACCAACAATAAACCGGAATAACTCATGATTTAGAACTGTACGAGTATAAAACAATTGTTAGTCTGAGACTATATGTATTTGAACGTTCCTGTTATTTATTAAATAAGTAGGTACTAGGTTTTGCCCGCAGCTTAGCTCGCGAAGAGATTGGTTTTACTTACTAGAAAGCTTCGCAGGCGTGCGCACAACTTGCCAAAGTTTTAACGCAATCGGATGAATACTATTCATCAAGAGAGGGGCCCGTGCCTATGTAATAAGTAAAACAGCCATACAGGTCGATCGATCAGGTTAAGCTATGCTTGCCGCGGTTGGTTTGTGGATGTGTGTTCATTCGCGGATCTTTGACAGTCGTTACGGGGGTAGTCGGAAGCCCGAGTGTCTGACAACCAGTCTTACGAAGGGGTATCGTAATTACTCAGTAACTGGGTTGTGGAGGTAAGGTAGGCAGTCGCTCCATATAAATTACTGGTATTCAGCTGCATCCGGTTAGACTGGAAGCCGACCCTTAACATAGTTGGGAAGAGGCTAGGCAGATGATGATGACTATTCATCAGAAGAAACGCAGAAGGGACAAACAAAGGTATATTAATGACTAGCTTTTGTCGGCGGCTTCGCCCGTGTGGAGGTCGGAAATTATCCCACGGGAACTTGCTACCGGGATAAAAAGTAACCTATGTGTTAATCCTGGTTATAAACTATCTGTGTGCCAAATTTCAACGAAATCCGTTTAGTAGTTTTTGCGTGAGAGTAACAAACATACCTCGTAACAACCATACCAGGCAAAGTATTTTGACAAATACTTTGCCTCATCCATCCATCCTCACAAACTTTCGCGTTTATAATACTAGCTTCCGTCCGCTGCTTCGCCCGCGAGGTATGTCGATGAAAACTGTCATATGTCCTTCCCTGTGATGCAATCTATCTATGCTAAATTTTATCGAAATCCGTTCAGTGGTTTAGTCGTGAAAAGGTAACATACAGACAGACAGAAGTTACTTTCGAATTTATAATATTAGTAGGTTTTTAATTTATATTATATCTAAGATCAAGATAAGTGCTAGAGGATTCATTTCTGACATTCAAAATGCCCGTTATTGAACTCCCGTTATTATTAACAGGAGGTCATTTAAAATTCGTAAATTTTGTCTCTAGAAATAAAATGCAATGAATAGAAATAAAGTGTTTACAATTTCATTTTAACATTTTCTGAAATACAGCATATTATTATCTCCTAATGTTTGTCGAAACATTGGACTTGGAAAACCTACGAAATTTATCGATTAATTAATGCGAAAAAAATACACGATAAGTTTCTGGATTCTTGTTTGTTCGGTTTCCGGACGAGGTAAGGAAGTTGTCAAAAATATTTTTTATCACATCTATTCAAAAAGAGCTTCTGTATTCTTCGTAAACAGGGACTCAAATAGTTCTATAATCCCTATGGACTAAAAGTGATTTGAGTTTGGAATGTGAAATATTGTGAGTAAAAGTTGAACATTGTATGAATAAGTAACATGCTGTATGATAAAATAAAAGGCATGCGAGCCAAATAAAAAAAAAAATCTTCCGTTCTTAATTATTGTTTACTCAAATTAGGATTTTACTTAGTTTTATTAAAAATGATTGTCTTCCAATTCAATTCATTTATTGCATCAAATATGGTAGGTACAGACGCCAGCACATCAAGCTACCCGAAACTGTCAAATTTTCCCAATCAACTTTGAACCTTATGTTTTAGCGATAAAGTTGAAAATCTATTAAAGAAATTTGACAGATTATAGTAGCTTGATGTGCTGGCATCTGTACATGAAGTTCTTGTCCATACTAATGCTATAAATTCGAAAGTAACTCTGTCTGTATGTTACCTTTTCACGCATAAACCACTGAACGGATTTCGATAAAATTTGCCAGAGAGATAGTTTGCATTCCGGGGAAGGACATAGGATAGTTTTTATCGACATACCTCGTGGGCGAAGCCGCGGGCGGAAGCTAGTAATAATATATTTAGTCACACACATTTGACCAATATTAGCATCAAAATAGTACAAGTTTTTATGTTTAAGATATAAATTACTAGATAACTACATTTTGTAAATTTATGTATATCTATTTAACAGTTAAATATTGTGCTTTATTGTATAAAATTTACAGGGACACTTTTGAAAGAACTCTTCTATCGAATAATAACATTCTTGTAACAACCACTTCCGCAACGCAACACAAAACTTATTGAAGGGAGGTAAAGCATTATAAATTAGGGGAGCCATGTAAACACAGCTCCGCCGAAAAAGTTCTAGCTTTGGTACGGGCATTTTAAAATCTAAATGTGTAATTTTCCTTTTATTTGTGTTATCTTTCTGTTCAAATAGTTCAAGATTGCACATCACAAACCTGGCAATTTCGTAAAAATAAATGCATGGGACAGTCAATAGATTGTGCGACTCGAATCTACATTGTATAGGCCTTCATGAGTCAGATCACTGCATTTTGAATATTGTATGAATAGATTTTTTGGGCGATGATGATCTTCGCCTTTTCGGAAGAGTTTCCCCACACAACTATAACGTATCGTATTAGTGAGCGGACGTATGCGTGATACACAATTATGGCGGTACGCAAAGTTGTATTATTATTAATTCTTTTTAAGGCAAATACGAACTGAATTGAGGCGTGCAGGTTTACTTTTAAATGTTTTCCTCAAGTAGTGATAATGAAAGTATTATTATTATCTCCAGAGAACATTGTATCGGACGCTAAAAATGTGATACCTACTAAGTCTTTTACCTACAAAATCCCGTGAACAATATACTATTATTCATAAGTTGCACTTATTTATTTTTTCCGTAGAGGTGAATGAAAGTACAGTGGATTTCGGGTATAACGACGATGAACCACTCTATTTTCGGAATCCGGAAGTCGTTACAGGCAAAGGTAATGAGATATAGACACGTTGAATGGGAAACTTTGTATTCTTTGCACAAATCAGCATTGTTTTCACCGTTTTTCAATTTTGAAATGATTTCCGCCTTTTCTTTAACAGTGAATGTGCGTCTAGCAGCCATACTTATTCAAAAGTTTACTAAACCCAGTTGCTACTTAGAATATCACTTTGTAACTGAACCATAAATTTAACTCCTAAACCTACACGCTTCCCTACCTACTTAGCTGATATCTATAAACAAAAGGTAAAGGTCTCCACACTTGCTGACCATCTGTGTGGATGTAAACAAAAGATAAGAAATGTTTGTGAAAGAAAGAAATCTACAATGTCTTTGGCGGCCGACTCCGGTCGCAATATCTGCATGGGATTTCTAGGAATTTGTTACAAATGATTAATTAAAAACAGTCACTACATCCGAACTCGGCGTTACATCCAAAGTCGCTATAGCCACATGAATTTTGTACTAAAGTATGCTTTAAATTCAAGGGACTTAGATTTAACGTCGCTATAGGCAAATGGTCGCTACAACCAAGGTCGTAATAAATGAAATCCAGTGTAGTGTCCAACTCGGGAGCATTTTTAAGCTTGAGTGACGTTAAGAAACACTCGCCTTCAAAATAGTTGTTTGCTCCCTTGGCAAACAATCTACTATTAATGCTCTTATGATAATGTTAAAAAGTAAAGGAATGTTTCATTTGACTAAAAGCAATCATCAATGTTGCCGATTCCCCTGTTCACAAACTTAATAAAATTTAAGTTCAATGCTTACAAGTTTAGATGTGACTAAAACTTGCCTACTAAAATTACGTTAGGCGCTGATTAATTCGAAGGGATTAAACTAAAATTTATCTTCTGTCCTTTTCTTAATTAAATCGAAAGAAAAAAATGCACTGAACTTGCATTTGGTTTAGTTTGTGAACAACAGAATCGGCACTATTATGTAATTACCTATCCTGTGTTATTTTTTAAATATCAATGATAGCATTTTTATTTATCGTACTCTCCAATATAAGTCTGTGGTACACTCAAAGTATAATAAGTTCGAGCACCTTAAGTTCTAAAGTTGCTTGCGGTTATTACAGTGTCTTTGTGCGAACACTACGAATAAAAAAAGTAATAAAAAAAATAAAAAATCCGACTGTGGTAAAAACCTTTAAAAGTTAAAAAAAAACTGAAAAGCTTCCAACTTTGATTTAATTTAAAAAGAGCTTGTTTTTAGTTTTTCAGTTTTTTTTTACTTAAGTTTTTACCGCAGTCGGGTTTTTTTTTTTATTACTTTTTTTATTTATTTCCAGCTTTTTAGTTAAGGGGCTTACAGGACCTAAACACAAAAATACGCAAGTTTTAGAAACAATAAAAGTATATGATCGACTACGGTAAACAAAATCAGAAAAATATATGATATTCTTCAGGATATATGATGAATCTCAAGCTGGCAGCTCCGTAGGGCTGGCGCGCACGATCGGGCCAGGGCCGAATCGATGGCCCCGGGCGCTTTACTAGAAATAGACATTTTAAGCAAGACCAAATATGTTCTACATGAAAACTCTAAATTTACTGAGAAGCAACAATTGGAAGATTTTTTATAAACAAAAGAAAGCAAGAAAGGGCTTACTTTCCACAGTTTTGGACATTTAGACTATGGAAAAAAGACTCGGAAAATTATGAAAAAAATCACAGATGATCTCTCCAATATGTTCTACTCGAAAGCTCTGAATTTACTGAGAAGCAACAATTGGAAGATTTTTTATAAACAAAAGAAAGCAAGAAAAGGCTCACTTTCCACAGTTCTGGACATCTAGACTATGGAAAAAAGACTCAGAAAATTATGAAAAAAATCACAGATGATCTCTCCAATATGTTCTACTCGAAAACTCTGAATTTACTGAGAAGCAACAATTGGAAGATTTTTTATAAACAAAAGAAAGCAAGAAAAGGCTCACTTTCCACAGTTCTGGACATCTAGACTATGGAAAAAATCGGAAAATTATGAAAAAAATCACAGATGATCTCTCCAATATGTCCTACTCGAAAACTCTAAATTTACTGAGAAGCAACAATTGGAAGATTTTTTATAAACAAAAGAAAGCAAGAAAGGGCTTACTTTCCACAGTTTTGGACATCTAGACTATGGAAAAAAGACTCAGAAAATTATGAAAAAAATCACAGATGATCTCTCCAATATGTTCTACTCGAAAACTCTGAATTTACTGAGAAGCAACAATTGGAAGATTTTTTATAAACAAAAGAAAGCAAGAAAAGGCTCGCTTTCCACAGTTCTGGACATCTAGACTATGGAAAAAATCGGAAAATTATGAAAAAAATCACAGATGATCTCTCCAATATGTTCTACATGAAAACTCTAAATTTACTGAGAAGCAACAATTGGAAGATTTTTTATAAACAAAAGAAAGCAAGAAAAGGCTCACTTTCCACAGTTCTGGACATCTAGACTATGGAAAAAAGACTCGGAAAATTATGAAAAAAATCACAGATGATCTCTCCAATATGTCCTACTCGAAAACTCTGAATTTAGTGAGAAGCAACAATTGGAAGATTTTTTATAAACAAAAGAAATCAAGAAAAGGCTCACTTTCCACAGTTCTGGACATCTAGACTATGGAAAAAAGACTCGGAAAATTATGAAAAAAATCACAGATGATCTCTCCAATATGTCCTACTCGAAAACTCTGAATTTAGTGAGAAGCAACAATTGGAAGATTTTTTATAAACAAAAGAAAGCAAGAAAAGGCTCACTTTCCACAGTTCTGGACATCTAGACTATGGAAAAAAGACTCGCAAAATTATGAAAAAAATCACAGATGATCTCTCCAATATGTTCTACTCGAAAACTCTGAATTTACTGAGAAGCAACAATTGGAAGATTTTTTATAAACAAAAGAAAGCAAGAAAAGGCTCGCTTTCCACAGTTCTGGACATCTAGACTATGGAAAAAAGACTCAGAAAATTATGAAAAAAATCACAGATGATCTCTCCAATATGTTCTACATGAAAACTCTAAATTTACTGAGAAGCAACAATTGGAAGATTTTTTATAAACAAAAGAAAGCAAGAAAAGGCTCACTTTCCACAGTTCTGGACATCTAGACTATGGAAAAAAGACTCGGAAAATTATGAAAAAAATCACAGATGATCTCTCCAATATGTCCTACTCGAAAACTCTGAATTTAGCGAGAAGCAACAATTGGAAGATTTTTTTATAAACAAAAGAAAGCAAGAAAAGGCTCGCTTTCCACAGTTCTGGACATCTAGACTATGGAAAAAAGACTCAGAAAATTATGAAAAAAATCACAGATGATCTCTCCAATATGTTCTACATGAAAACTCTAAATTTACTGAGAAGCAACAATTGGAAGATTTTTTATAAACAAAAGAAAGCAAGAAAAGGCTCACTTTCCACAGTTCTGGACATCTAGACTATGGAAAAAAGACTCGGAAAATTATGAAAAAAATCACAGATGATCTCTCCAATATGTCCTACTCGAAAACTCTGAATTTAGTGAGATGCAACAATTGGAAGATTTTTTATAAACAAAAGAAATCAAGAAAAGGCTCACTTTCCACAGTTCTGGACATCTAGACTATGGAAAAAAGACTCGGAAAATTATGAAAAAAATCACAGATGATCTCTCCAATATGTCCTACTCGAAAACTTTGAATTTAGTGAGAAGCAACAATTGGAAGATTTTTTATAAACAAAAGAAAGCAAGAAAAGGCTCACTTTCCACAGTTCTGGACATCTAGACTATGGAAAAAATCGGAAAATTATGAAAAAAATCACAGATGATCTCTCCAATATGTTCTACTCGAAAACTCTGAATTTACTGAGAAGCAACAATTGGAAGATTTTTTATAAACAAAAGAAAGCAAGAAAAGGCTCGCTTTCCACAGTTCTGGACATCTAGACTATGGAAAAAAGGCTCAGAAAATTATGAAAATAATCACAGATGATCTCTCCAATATGTTCTACATGAAAACTCTAAATTTACTGAGAAGCAACAATTGGAAGATTTTTTATAAACAAAAGAAAGCAAGAAAAGGCTCACTTTCCACAGTTCTGGACATCTAGACTATGGAAAAAAGACTCGGAAAATTATGAAAAAAATCACAGATGATCTCTCCAATATGTCCTACTCGAAAACTCTGAATTTAGTGAGAAGCAACAATTGGAAGATTTTTTATAAACAAAAGAAATCAAGAAAAGGCTCACTTTCCACAGTTCTGGACATCTAGACTATGGAAAAAAGACTCGGAAAATTATGAAAAAAATCACAGATGATCTCTCCAATATGTCCTACTCGAAAACTCTGAATTTAGTGAGAAGCAACAATTGGAAGATTTTTTATAAACAAAAGAAAGCAAGAAAAGGCTCACTTTCCACAGTTCTGGACATCTAGACTATGGAAAAAATCGGAAAATTATGAAAAAAATCACAGATGATCTCTCCAATATGTTCTACTCGAAAACTCTGAATTTACTGAGAAGCAACAATTGGAAGATTTTTTATAAACAAAAGAAAGCAAGAAAAGGCTCACTTTCCACAGTTCTGGACATCTAGACTATGGAAAAAAGACTCGGAAAATTATGAAAAAAATCACAGATGATCTCTCCAATATGTCCTACTCGAAAACTCTGAATTTAGTGAGATGCAACAATTGGAAGATTTTTTATAAACAAAAGAAATCAAGAAAAGGCTCACTTTCCACAGTTCTGGACATCTAGACTATGGAAAAAAGACTCGCAAAATTATGAAAAAAATCACAGATGATCTCTCCAATATGTTCTACTCGAAAACTCTGAATTTAGTGAGATGCAACAATTGGAAGATTTTTTATAAACAAAAGAAATCAAGAAAAGGCTCACTTTCCACAGTTCTGGACATCTAGACTATGGAAAAAAGACTCGGAAAATTATGAAAAAAATCACAGATGATCTCTCCAATATGTCCTACTCGAAAACTTTGAATTTAGTGAGAAGCAACAATTGGAAGATTTTTTATAAACAAAAGAAAGCAAGAAAAGGCTCACTTTCCACAGTTCTGGACATCTAGACTATGGAAAAAATCGGAAAATTATGAAAAAAATCACAGATGATCTCTCCAATATGTTCTACTCGAAAACTCTGAATTTACTGAGAAGCAACAATTGGAAGATTTTTTATAAACAAAAGAAAGCAAGAAAAGGCTCGCTTTCCACAGTTCTGGACATCTAGACTATGGAAAAAAGGCTCAGAAAATTATGAAAATAATCACAGATGATCTCTCCAATATGTTCTACATGAAAACTCTAAATTTACTGAGAAGCAACAATTGGAAGATTTTTTATAAACAAAAGAAAGCAAGAAAAGGCTCACTTTCCACAGTTCTGGACATCTAGACTATGGAAAAAAGACTCGGAAAATTATGAAAAAAATCACAGATGATCTCTCCAATATGTCCTACTCGAAAACTCTGAATTTAGTGAGAAGCAACAATTGGAAGATTTTTTATAAACAAAAGAAATCAAGAAAAGGCTCACTTTCCACAGTTCTGGACATCTAGACTATGGAAAAAAGACTCGGAAAATTATGAAAAAAATCACAGATGATCTCTCCAATATGTCCTACTCGAAAACTCTGAATTTAGTGAGAAGCAACAATTGGAAGATTTTTTATAAACAAAAGAAAGCAAGAAAAGGCTCACTTTCCACAGTTCTGGACATCTAGACTATGGAAAAAATCGGAAAATTATGAAAAAAATCACAGATGATCTCTCCAATATGTTCTACTCGAAAACTCTGAATTTACTGAGAAGCAACAATTGGAAGATTTTTTATAAACAAAAGAAAGCAAGAAAAGGCTCACTTTCCACAGTTCTGGACATCTAGACTATGGAAAAAAGACTCGGAAAATTATGAAAAAAATCACAGATGATCTCTCCAATATGTTCTACTCGAAAACTCTGAATTTACCGAGAAGCAACAATTGGAAGATTTTTTATAAACAAAAGAAAGCAAGAAAAGGCTCGCTTTCCACAGTTCTGGACATCTAGACTATGGAAAAAAGACTCAGAAAATTATGAAAAAAATCACAGATGATCTCTCCAATATGTTCTACTCGAAAACTCTGAATTTACTGAGAAGCAACAATTGGAAGATTTTTTATAAACAAAAGAAAGCAAGAAAAGGCTTACTTTCCACAGTTCTCGACATCTAGACTATGGAAAAAAGACTCAAAAAATTATGAAAAAAATCACAGATGATCTCTCCAATATGTTGTACATGAAAACTCTAAATTTACTGAGAAGCAACTGCGCCCGGGGCCATCGATTCGGCCCTGGCCCGATCGTGCGCGCCAGCCCTACGGAGCTGCCAGCTTGAGATTCATGATATATGCTAGGTAGATAGTGAAAAAATAATACAACTAATTTGAAAAATAATACAACTAGTTGAAAACAAACATAATACAACTAATTTGATACGATAGACAAAAATCATGAAGAGACCAAATTACCAATAAAGACCATACTACATAATATACAAACAATCATTCTGATTTTTTGTCAGATTATTTTACAAGCAACGTACTAAAATAATAACGTACAGGCACAAATAATAGATTTTTTGTAATTAAATAATTGCTTCATATTTTGCAATAAATTACCAGCGTTGTCATCGCGCTTCTATTTTTTTTTATACCGTCCGACAGTGACCGCGCTTTCGGTCATGTAAGCCCCTTAACAAATGTGATAGATTATTATTACGCAGACGATTTAGTTCTTGGTACGTGTTTTTTTACGATTTGTCACTTCGAAGTACTTTTAAGTTTTAACCATATAAGAGTTGTATATAATATTTCTGTAAACACCTTTTAAAACCATTTTTTTTTTGAGAAAAAAATTTTTGGTGACGGCGCCAAAGATCGGCCATTTTTTTTTTCAATTTTGATATAACCCCAGTGTCACTCACAATTAAGACGAATCTAAGGGCACCTCCTCTCACAAGCCGTTTAGGCTACAGAGCGTGCCAAAGCAATATACATACATCATACACTCGAAAAACATAACCCTCCTTTTGGCGCAGTCGGGTAAAAACAATTTAAATACACAAACGAACAAAGCAAGTTAATACATAATAAGCTTGTATAATTAGATTATATTATTAAGTATTTAATGTAAGGGATGGTTATGATAAATAAGACGCGTACTTTAATATACATATTTTTATGCGGCGGGACACCCACCGGGTGTTTCTAGTATAAGTAGTATGATGCAGAGGGGGGACCGATAGTGGTGGTGGTGTGGACTAGGTGTTGTAACATTATTATGCAATGCAAAAGTTGCTGCCTGGTGACGGGTCCACAGGGTGAGGGCGAAGGCACTACCCCACCACACAGAGTATAGCTCTGCTCCACCCACGCCCCCCGCTCTATCGACCTGCGCAAGTATCCGGCCCGTTACTGCTAGGGGCTCGTCGACCGACCCAACCGAATTGTACTTTTCTATCCCCTCACTCCTATCGCACATCAACTCATTTTATTCAATACGCCTTTTTGATATCACATAATCGCATTAACGCATAAAGTAAAAAAAATAATAAATTGAAACTCGTTTCAATTTAAGTATTTGTTTGGCAACTAAGTACCTATGTACCTATATTTTGTTTATTGACGAGACAAATAAATGTCTGAATACATGTAAAACCCAAGGTTTCATTGGTTGTTGTAACAGATGAGTAATGTTACCGTTAGATTTGTAATTTAATTTCTGTGCACCGATGCGCAGTGCGTACCACAGTTTGTTGCTGCAAACATAAATTACATGACCCATTGGTAAATTTGCGAAATAACGTTACAAAGACTTACATGGTGAAAGTTGGTATACTCCGATTCCTTTCTGGACCAGTATTAGAGCTAGCACGCACTAGCGACTTTTTGTTGACCGATAGTGTGATCGTTCAGGGAATTAGTATGGAGCAACATTGAGTGCACGCGTTTGATCGGCCGATTTTAAATCGCCAAATGCACTTCAATATAGCTCCATACTGATTCACTGATTCCCTGAACGATCAAACTATCGGTCAACAAAAAGTCGCTAGTGCGCGCTGGCTCTTAAGAAACTTGCTTAAAAAAGTGACCATTAAGGCTCGTACACACAGGCGCGACGCGACACAAAGGCACCGCAAGTCGGTCGACGAGCGGTGCCTTTGTGTCGCGCGCGATTTGCGTCGCGCGTCGCGCCTGTTTGCAGGAGCCTTTACACTTTTTAGGGTTCCGTACAAAATGGTAAAAAGGAATCCTTATGGTGCGACTCCAGTCTGTCTGTCACAAATGGATATCTCAAGAACAACTAATGCTATCAACTTGAAATTTGGAATAGTTTTATCCGTCGTTTGCCCAACTCTTTTGCAAATAAGAAAGAAATATGTTTTTTTTTTCAACAGTCTGAAGGTTCTGAAAATTTCGAAGTGGGGCTACTAAAGCATGTGGGGTATAATATACAAGAGCGCAGTTTGCACATTCCCAATGTCTTTTTTTCTCTTTTTATAGGCCGCATAGTTTTCGACTTTTGATGAAAGATGCAAACAAAATACCGTCCCCACCCCATTAGTTTGCATAGAGAAAAATCTGAAATAATTCTGTGATAGAAGTTTATGTAAAGATTACAGGAAAAATAAAACGATGTCTCTGAATATCACACTTTCTCAGAAATCATCAACAATAGTTACATTGGTTCCACTATCGGTCAAGAGATGGCGCTGACCTAAAACTGCAATATTCTACACCGCAGCGTGCAGTGTTAAAATTCTCTGACAAATCCATATTTGTCAGAGAATTTTAACACTGCACGCTCACCGATGAAAATTTAAAAACATGTTGGTACGGAACCCTCGGTGCGCCAGTCCGACTCGCTCTTGACCGGTTTTTATAATTTGTTTATTTTTTCTTGTGTAAACATTTGGTTAAGGAACAGAGAGCAAATTGAATGTCCCCCCACAACTGAATCTCATACACTTAAGTACAGGTGTTTTTTTTTTACGTTTTACGTACCGTTAAGTCAGGACTTCCATATAATTTTACGGCATACTTTGTATTGTTAGAAAGTTTTTTCATTCTAGTTACACATTTTAGATTATATTCTATTTACTCTAAATTAGTGTTTAATTGCCTAACAGTAACATGTATATGACATATCCGTAAATGTGAGCTAAGCCAATCACGACATGGGCTGACATGGCAAGCCTGGAAGCCTTGAAATTAGTCTTCGAAATGAACAAACCAAAGACCAAACTCAGCTACAGCTACTAATATAGCTTTAGACCAAGCTCGAGGTTTGCTAGTGAGCGATGTTCCGCAGTATCCTTGGAGTCCAACTAAACACGATGCTGCGCTCCAAGGCATAAATCAACGACATAGCCAAACTAAAGTGGGACTGGATCGGACACGTTTGCCGGCTAACGAATGCGTTGTGGGCTAGGACCACCACAATACCTTTGGCCGTTTTCAAGTACTCAGAAGACGACTAAAGGCTTCGTGGTAGACCCAAGGCATAGATGGCAGAACGAGCTTGACGTAACAAAAGCCATTTGGCTCAGGATCGAGTTTAATGGCGAAAACAAAGAGAGGCCTTTACCCTGCAGTGGGATAACAACGAGCATTCGTAGAGCTGGATTGGTACTGGACGTAAATTCTAGGCTCCACCAATGATCATGACATACCCTTCGGTACTGCTGCTGCTGGTTAGGAGAAAGGTTGTTGTGGCGTGTCTGCTAGTCCGCCGTAATGGTATGGGTATGTGACCATCCATTTATTCATTGAATATTTTTTTAATGGAAATAAAAGTTTTGGATAGAAAGAAAGACAGTACTAAAGTATACAATCTGGTTACACTCAAATGAAATACTAAAAAAATCTGTACGAGTCCTGAAAAGGCTCCTAAGCTAAGGTCCGCATAGAATGGCGAAATAAAAAAAATAACAAACAAATGTCGCAACGCTGGTATTCATATATGTAATTGATGAGTGATAGTAGTGCCACGGGTAGTGACGGAAAATCACTTCTTCAACAAATAAAGGACCAATAAAACCATTGGCACGCTCGCCAGACCTGATGACGATAACGCGTGTTGAGATAAACTGGGAAGACAAGAGCAAAGAAATTGTACCAGCTGACAGCAAGACGAGGTTACACTAAGTACAAAGGGTACCAGACTACTCTTTTGGGAAAAAAATCAGCCGTTTAAACAATATTCAACTTTGTCTATATCAGTAGAAAAGTGATATTTCTCCTTTAAACATTTTTCGATAAGTCTAGTAAAATTATGATTTACAATCAATGATGTATAAAACTATAGATACGTTGTCCGCACTCTAAAATGGCAACATGAAATGAAGCCAATTGGCCACATTGCGCTCAGTCACGCACCAACCTGTCGCGCGACGCGACGCGACGTATGTTTGTTTTTAATTTATATCGTATGTGAAAACCTGTGCAAAACATAAAGAAAATATGCCGTCGTGTGTTTTCAGAGGTTGTAAAAATTATACCCCAAAAGTTAAAGACAAAAATGTGTCATTTCACGCGTAAGTTTACAAAACTAGATTATTTTATTTTATTTTGTACGACGCTGCGTCTAATGGCGGCCGGCGCATGAAGTGACTGATAGCTACGTCACTCATGCGCTCGACCAATGAGCATGTAATTTGACTATTACTTATCCTGTGACGTAACTGAAGATGTTTATTTATCTCCCTCTAGCAACAGACATCCCGCCGTACGGTGTCATATTTTCTTTCCCTTTCTTTACGCGTATAAGTAGTTATCTAGTATTTTCGCCGTTTTTAAGCGCCGAGATGTTGGTTGATAACGTGTCTATATATAATACGTCATTGTTTACAATCGTTTTTGTTTATTTTTTACTTATTTTCTAATATAATCGTAATTGTAAACTTCTCGCTATTCTCAATAACGGAATGTTAACCTAATTTTGTAGACCCCGTCCGACAGTTACTGCAACGGTATCTATGTTGCAGCCAACTGGTTAAATTAGCTGTTTAGTTAACCGCCTGGCCTTTGGAAGAAGTGCTCGCCTCGCTTCGCTCTCGGCTTGCACGCGGTTGATCACAGTTCTAACCTAACCTAACCCATTTGGGCGGGGTGCCCTGGCTTAGTTACTTCAACCAATTCGGCTCGCGCGTGATTGGTTACAGTTCCACAACCAAAAATATAATTGAATATCATTTAGGCCGTTAGTTGAACGGCCGCCGTTTAGTTAAAAGGCTAGGCGGTTAACTAAACGGCTAATTAAACCAGTTGGCTGCGACATCTATACAAATATCAAGGCTCCTTCAAACAGGCGCGACACGCGATAAAATCGCGCGCGATCAAAGGCACCGCAAGTCCCGCAACGAGCGGTGCCTTTGAGTCGCGCGCGATTCGCGTCGCGCCTGTTTGCAGGAGCCTTCTCATTCGTACGAAACGACGAGTGTTTGGAGACGTGAGATGAAAACAAGAAATTCTTTTTTTTTTTAAATAAAATTTGATGACTTTAATGATTATAATTGTGTATATAATATACACAATTATAATCATTAAAGTCATCAACACAAAGACCACGTAAGTCCAAAGAATAACTGTTTCATGAAATCATTATTCTTTGGAGTTACATGGTCTTAGAGAGTTGTGTTGATGACTTTAATGATTATAATTCTGTAAACACATATTTCTTACGGCCGCGATTCATATATTAATCAACGTACAACTTAATGCTGACCAGCAAATTGCAAAAAACTTAAGAAATTTTGAATTTCGCGGGCTACTCTGGCGCTTTCGCCTTAAGCATACCGCTTTTGGCGTAAAGGTTGTGGCCGTTGTGGGACTATTTATTATTGGCCTTGAATCTTACATGTATAAGTAATTGAATTACCTGATGATGACTAAGAGTTTAACAGAATTTATTGATTTTTTCATCCTGAGGTTGGTATAACAGTAACTATTTATTTTGCAGTTCTAGCACAAAATACAGAGAGTTTGTGGTTCTAGTAAGTAATGCGGTTTTTGTAAAGAAAATAAAAATATGTATTATTGTATCTACTAGGTAATAACAATTTGTCACAAATTCAAAATAGTAGAATGCCCTGCATAATATTATGCAACTTAAAAATGTCTTACTTCAATTGTTACAAGTTTACTTATCCTTAAAACATAATTTTAAAAAGAGTATATACAAAAAGCACAACGATTGATTGAAGTAGCAGCTATTCAGAAAGTAGATGACGTCACCGACCCGGTATCTCCCTTCCCCTCCCACCCCGCGCCACAACGCTCATTTTTCCTTGCCTGACTCGCCAGCCCAGCCAGTGCTACCTCGCCTCGGACCCCGCGCCTCCCCTCATCGCCCGTTTGCCTGCGTGTGCTATCACAAACAAGCGCGCAGTGTGTTGAGTCGAGTTTCACACGGAAACCGGCTACGGCATCGACTGCGGCCATGTTGTAAGAACCATAAAACTGGCAACGTCGCACCAGACATCGACCGATTTAATCTTGTTTGAATAAATTTCTCAAAAGATAGTAGTAGGTAGTAAATAAATTTACTTACAAATAAAGGATTAATGTGATGGCAATGAATTTTCATAGCATTTTTTCTGCACTTTTGTGTAATAAATTTATCTAAAACCTAAAATAAATAAGACAGTATCTACTAATTAAATTTACCTAGGAGAAAACTTATTAAATCTATGAATTACCTTCCTACTTTTATAATTAACGGTATTTGAACAACGAGTTTTTGATATTATTATTATAGTTAACTACCGAGTTCGAGTCTAGCGACCCGCCCATGCTTCGCACGGGTGCAATCTACTGTGGCGACATGTCAAAACATCGTGATTTCTTTGCTATATTAGTTAAATATTAATGTAACACATACG
Organism: Luperina testacea; assembly: GCA_927399505.1. NCBI lineage: Eukaryota > Metazoa > Arthropoda > Insecta > Lepidoptera > Noctuidae > Luperina > Luperina testacea. The sequence continues at coordinate 8,336,797 of OV656774.1, forward strand.
TACGTTATCCTTTTGGAATAAATTCTCGAAAACATTGTGAAAACCGCATCAAAATCTATTGTATAATTGAACGAAGGGGCCATTCATGTTGCTTTCTATAGTATGTATAAAATAAATAGATTATAATATGCCTAAACAAGTCATACCTACTAATGAGTACCACGAACACCACTACATTCTCAATTAACTAAGTACCTACCTACTTTAAGTAGGTATATTTTATTTAGAACTGTAAAATGTATTTTTGAATGTGGTGTGTGTAGCGTGATAAAATAATAATAACAGTGAAGTTGTTATTCATATTATTTATACATTTAATGAATCGTGTTCGCGACTATAGTACCTACGATAGAGAGAATGGGGAGGCAAACGGCGGTATGGCAACAACGCTTATCTTTTATACGCCTATTGTGAACCGTGATCAGAGCGGCAACAGCGCGTTTTATAGCTGCTGGCCTGCTCACTCTCGTGTCATGCCGACGCGCACCGCTGCTCGTCCGGTTAGTTGTTTATTTTTTAAATAAAGACAAGTTGTCTCTTCATTATATTGCCATTTTAAGTTTTGTATTGATGCTAAAAACAGTAATATGATAATATATTATATGATTATTTATTGCATGACGATTTTGATAGATACCTAAATACCTATAGATTTCGACACCTGTGCTGTTTCACAATATTAAAAAAAAATATGGCACAGTAAAATGTACTATTGTTTAAAGCACATCACAGACGTAGCTATAATTATATTATATGCTGTTCTATAATATAATACATTATAGCATAGCAAGCTACCATTAGAGAATACAATCCCGGAATTACGGGATTTATGATGCGGAATCCCGGGGCTATCCCCGGGATTAGACTATGTGGTTTCTAATTGGGCTCAAATAAAAAAAACTTGAGTAATTTCTTAAACAATGTTTTTAATATTGTTGCACAATACAAATTACAATATAGAAATAAAGAAAAAAAAAACAAAACAAAAACTATTTAGAATTTCGAAAATACAATCACAGAAATATCAAAGCATCCAACATCCAATGTTTGACTTCCAAGCTTGCATCGTAGTTTATTGCCAACATAAGCAGCAGCTGAAAACGCTCGCTCAGGTTCTACACTGCACTGGTTGGCGGAATAGACAATAAATTGATACTTATATGCTGTTTCTAAGTGATATCCACGAACTCCTCCATTTTCAAACAGGCTCATTTCACGTCTAATAGTATTCCTTTCCTTTAGTGTCAATTGTGGTTGGGATGGGAGGTTTGCGGCCTTAGCTCATCATCTGTTTGTGATCCTGACCTTCTTCTTCCGTGTCATCTCGACTATTAAGTCTTTAAACAATACTCTTTATTTTGCTTTTCACTAAAGCATGTGTAGGAACTGGAAATAAGTCGTGCCATTCCAAACCCGTTATTAACTGTCCAAATCCGTTATTAACTGATTTTGATCATCTTTTCGTGGATTTTGTAAATAATTCAACACCAGTGAAATCATCACTTCGTCGTTGCTTTATACGTTCCACTAAGGATGTTTTAAGATTTTTGGCAAGTGCTTAGTTTTTGCTAGACAGTTGTTTTATAAGAAATTTCAAAGCGGCATCAGCTGTGCAATTAGCATCTCGCCGACAGATTGTAGTCCAGTCGAATAAGACTTTGAAGGTTACAATAATTCCCATAGAGCTAAAAATTGGTATGAATGTTCAGAATACTATTATAACTGAATTGTGAAAAGTCCCCATCAATCCCCCTTGTGCAAAATTTTTTATTGATGGTAAAAGTTTGCAAAAATAGGTTTTTCGCGTTTTTCAGCTAAACGGTGAGTTTTACAGCAAAAATAGTTCAGACAAAAATTGTAGATCATCCGATTCTCTACAAAAATTGTATCCACATTTTTTTCATAATTATTGCCATTTCCGTGATATAGCGGTTGAAAGAATTGAAAAAAATATTTTATTCGTAATAATAATTATGCACGTTAATGTACTTTTATATATACATTTTTGAACCGTTATACGAGTAAACATATGAGTCCCTGTCTTTTTTTTTTTTTTTGTTTAGCCTGCGCTGTCCCACTCATGGGCAAAGGCCTCCCTCCACTCCTTCCATCTTTCGCGAGCCCGCGCGTCCTCCTTCCAGTTTTGATGGAACCTATCCAGCTCGTCCCGCCATCTCCTACGTGGTCTGCCGCGACCCCGCCTCACTGTCTTATACATACAAAATACCAGACATCTGTAAAAATTCATGTGCAGTGTCGAAAAAATTATACTCGAAAAAGTAGCATTGATACCGTGAAAAGACGGCGCCAAGAAGAAGAAGCTGGTTTATCAAAAATAAGTCCTCCTCGTACTAGAGCACGAGTAAGTGAAACTACATTTTGCTTCAATCAGTGTTGTTTATTTTGCGGCAATGAATTAAATGAAGAGTTGGAGAAGAAAAAAGCACTGCAGTACCGACGTAAGATTTATGTAGTTTCACTTACTCGTGCTCTAGTACGAGGAGGACTTATTTTTGATGAACCAGCTTCTTCTTCTTGGCGCCGTCTTTTAACGGTATCAATGCTACTTTTTCGAGTATAATTTTTCGACACTGCACATGATTTTTTACAGATGTCTGGCATTTTGTATGTATAAGACAGGGACTCATATGTTTACTCGTATAACTGTTCAAAAATGTATATAAAAGTACATTAACGTGCATATTACGAATAAAATTATTTTTTCAATTCTTTCAACTGCTATATCACGGAAATGGCAATAATTATGAAAAAAGTGTGGATACATTTTTTGTAGAGAATCGGATGATCTACAATTTTTGTCTGAACTATTTTTGCTGTAAAACTCACCGTTTAGCTGAAAAACGCGAAAAACCTATTTTTGCAAACTTTCACCATCAATAAAAAATTTTTCACAAGGGGGATTGATGGGGACTTTTCACAATTCATTTATAATAGTATTCTGAACATTCATACCAATTTTTAGCTCTATGGGAATTATTGTAACCTTACCTCTATTTTAAGGACTAATTTGACTGGACTATTGCTTCTACTGTCAATTTAATTGGGGTCAGCACATCAACAATTTTATTTACCAATTCAAAATCAACATCTAAACGATTTAGATGATTGAGAATTGAGATCTCTTAAAAGTTTTTTGAATGCAGGTTTTTAAAAGATAAAATCGCTCCAGCATTGTTAATAGTAGATTGTTGCATCGAGTGAGTGAGTTATTAAAGCACGAGTTAGGTTGGTGCCCGAGTACATGCGAGGGCACTAAATTAACACGAGTGTATTAATTATTCACTTTAGCAAGGTGCGTCTACTTTTTTTTCAACTACTAATCTACCTGCCGTGATAAAATATACATACTCAAACTAAAAACTCAAGTTAATGAAAACAATGTTTTCATATTAAGATTTTAAATATTTATCCTGCGACTTTTGCAGTTATTAACAATATTTGCAGCTGTTTTTATACTTTCTGGAGTTGAATTCATATCGCTATCGATGTCTATTTCTATTTTTTTTAACTTTTCTTGCTAAATATGAAGTACCTATCAAAGTTTTACAATGGTACAGACGCCATCACATCAAGCTACTACAATCTGTCAAAAAAGAGGAGGGAAATTCTGGGCCCAGTAGTTAACTAGTTGAAATGTGTATTAAAAAAACCGTTATATTTTTCTAAAGTAAATCACTAAATCACTGGATAGGTTCCATCAAAACTGGAAGGAGGACGCGCGGGCTCGCGAAAGATGGAAGGAGTGGAGGGAGGCCTTTGCCCAGGAGTGGGACAGCACAGGCTAAACAAAAAAAAAAAAAAATCACTAAAATATAGTACCATGTTTCTATCTAGGAAGCGAGAAAAGTTAAATTAAGTCATGAAACAAATAATCGATTAAAGACAACTGAATTCTTAATAATCGATGCTGAATAAATCGCTAAAATCACAGAATATAATATATGAAAATCGAGTGACAAATTTAATGTTTATCAATCGTTTCGTGGAATCGTTTCATGGCGAATCGAGTTCCTTTACTTTTTCTTCAGTTAGCAACACTGGTCACCGACTGACAGTGACAGGATAAAACCGGCACTCGTTCGTTTTCTTTCGTTCTGAGTTCGCACGTATTTTCCATGTTTTATTGTTTAACCCCACGACCTCGGCTTTGCATATTATAAAGAACTATTCGACGGATGCACTCCATGCATATGCATAAAACCATTACACAACCGAAGCCATTCTAAAATATTTCACAAATAACATCAAAAAAGTACAATGTTATAATATAACCTCACTTTTACTATAGTTCATATGTCTTGATTCTTGGATAACCAAATTTCACCAAATTTTCAGTGAGGCCTTGCTATTATATCCTCTTACAAATAAGGCTAGTTTGATTCAGTTAACACCTGGGCCCAGAAAACTATGGAGCCCTTCCTTTCTCCTTTCTTTATTAGATTTTCAACTTTATCGCTAAAATCACAGAATATAATTATGAAAATCGGTCCAAAGTTGATTGGAAAAATTTGACAGTTTCGGGTAGATTGATGTGCTGGCGTCTGTACAAAATGCGCGCCATTAGTTTTTTTTTTTCACCAAGTCGGTTTTATTCAGCCGATTTTTATTTTCAGCCAGTTTCTTTTTGATCTAATGCATACATTTTATATTAAATTTAATGGGAAACATTAAACCTCTGTAGTAAATTTATATCTAAACTAGCTAAAAGCTAAGAGCTTTGTGAGGGCTCGCGTCGTTTTTCTGCGTGGTAATAATCTTTAAGGCAGTTTTTTTTTCGTAATTTAAATTATTATTTTTTTTACTGATAACACATCTACATATAAATAGAAATTATTATGTTAAAGCACAAATCAATAGGCGTAATAGTTTTTCCGTAAAGTGTACCACAAAATGCATGAATCTCAAGCTGGCAGCTCCGTAGGGCTGGCGCGCACGATCGGGCCAGGGCCGAATCGATGGCCCCGGGCGCAGTTGCTTCTCAGTAAATTTAGAGTTTTCATGTAGAACATATTGGAGAGATCATCTGTGATTTTTTTCATAATTTTTTGAGTCTAGATGTCGAGAACTGTGGAAAGTAAGCCTTTTCTTGCTTTCTTTTGTTTATAAAAAATCTTCCAATTGTTGCTTCTCACTAAATTCAGAGTTTTCGAGTAGGACATATTGGAGAGATCATCTGTGATTTTTTTCATAATTTTCCGAGTCTTTTTTCCATAATCTAGATGTCCCGAACTGTGGAAAGTAAGCCTTTTCTTGCTTTCTTTTGTTTATAAAAAATCTTCCAGTTGTTGCTTCTCAGTAAATTTAGAGTTTTCATGTAGAACATATTGGAGAGATCATCTGTGAATTTTTTCATAATTTTCTGAGTCTTTTTTCCATAGTCTAGATGTCCCGAACTGTGGAAAGTAAGCCTTTTCTTGCTTTCTTTTGTTTATAAAAAATCTTCCAATTGTTGCTTCTCAGTAAATTCAGAGTTTTCGAGTAGAACATATTGGAGAGATCATCTGTGATTTTTTTCATAATTTTTTGAGTCTAGATGTCGAGAACTGTGGAAAGTAAGCCTTTTCTTGCTTTCTTTTGTTTATAAAAAATCTTCCAATTGTTGCTTCTCACTAAATTCAGAGTTTTCGAGTAGGACATATTGGAGAGATCATCTGTGATTTTTTTCATAATTTTCCGAGTCTTTTTCCATAGTCTAGATGTCCAGAACTGTGGAAAGTGAGCCTTTTCTTGCTTTCTTTTGTTTATAAAAAATCTTCCAATTGTTGCTTCTCAGTAAATTTAGAGTTTTTATGTAGAACATATTGGGTCTTGCTTAAAATCTCTATTTCTAGTAAAGCGCCCGGGGCCATCGATTCGGCCCTGGCCCGATCGTGCGTGCCAGCCCTACGGAGCTGCCAGCTTGAGATTCATACAAAATGCTCAGGTTGTGGGATATAGCAGGGCTCGCTTCGCTCGCCCTGATAAAAAAAACTGCATTAATGGAAAACTGTGCAACCATGAGATTTCATATAACATTTCTGCACTGTTTTGGTTCCAAACAAAAAATACGTCCTTTGTGATCGGTTTTATAGTGATTAATGATAACATTACTACTTACATACTTGAAAGAAAAATAATATTCCACCTGGTTTTACAGTCCAAAAGAAGCGACAACTCTTTTCCATGATAATTTTCACATATTTTTGAAGTACTGTTTTATTTTTCAATGGCAATTTTGAAATACAACTTTGCGGATTTTCTTTATCAGCTCATTTATGTTTCCGTCTTGTGTTAACTCTAGTATTTGTTCTCGCGCAAAATTATTTTGTGACATGGGATTTTGCTATTGTCTTGGTGAGATTAAGCACGCGTTTCTTAACCTCATTCTTTTTTGATATCAAAATCTGTTTGAAATCTGTTTATAGTGTTGTGATTGTTCTGTGTGGTTTGGTGTGGGTATAAGGTTGGTATTTTAAGCCTTTTGGCACTCATTTCCTAAGGAAATGAGTGCCGAGGAACCCCCTGATGGGGGTGGAGGGATTCCTCCAGATATTATGGAGGTGGTGGAGTGTTCCCAAAACTCTGATTGCATGAGACCCGACGTTAGAAAGCGCCCCAGAAGTCCTGAGTTTTCTGTTGTTGACGCGAAAAGAAATAAGCCGCCGTCTGATTCAATTCAGTCCGTGTTTATTAAGCCAGGTTTCGAGAACGATTCCAAAATGCTCTATAATGAGAGTGACAGAGCTCCCTTCACGGTATTTGTCTCTAGGGTGGAAACAGATCCTAAACAAGGCCTAACCTTAAACTCTCTTAAGTTTGCCCAATTTATATTTAAGAAAGGTTTTAAAGGTGTTGTTCAAGGCAGTGTCAGGTCTTTGGGCCGTAACAGGATGTCTGTTGATTTTACAACATTAAGTGATGCCAACAACTTTGTTAGCAATCCCATCTTAGCTGAATATAATTACTCTGCATCTATCCCTCGCTTCCTTGTGAGTCGCATGGGAGTTGTTAGGGATATTCCTACGGACTGGACACTAGAGGAGCTAGTCCTCGGTATAGAAACCCCTCGAAATTGTGGAGAAGTTGTTAGGGCTAGAAGGCTTAATTTTAAAAACAAAAAAGAGGATTCCGCTACTTGGTCCCCTTCATCGACTGTGGTGCTTACTTTCTCTGGCCAAATTCTCCCAGAGAAAGTCTTCTGTTATAATGTTTCTCTTCCTGTCTCAATCTATGAACTCCCCACTATCCAATGCCGCAACTGTTTACGATTTGGCCATATAAGCAATCAGTGCAGATCTAAATCGCGCTGTTACCGTTGCGCTCAACCTCATCCTGGAGATAGCTGTAATGTTCCCGACTCACAGGTCTCATGTCTTTTGTGTGACGGTGGAAGCCATAAGGCCACTGATTTTAAATGCCCTGAACACTCAAGACAGAAGTCAATTAAAATGGTAATGTCTCAAGAAAATCTAAGCTACCGTGAGGCATCAGCAAGATTTCCCCGTACCCGTAAATTGCCATACTCCAATGTTACAGCAAGTCCCTCCCAATCCAAACTTCCTCAAGGTTACCCTTCTGAACCCGTTTTCTTCTCACCCCCTCTTAACACTCCTACTTCTTCTCCATATGCATCCCCTGTTAAAACATCCTACACCAAGACGGTTTTTCGTTCCCCAAGACCTAGGCCAGAATTGGGCAAGTCATATGATACTCGAGCCCATAAATCGATAGTCAATACACCTAATTCTTCTCAGCCTAATGGCTGTGCTCTGAATTCCCCTTACATTGAAACCACTCCCCTTCCCACTCCAAATGACAACTTGATAGAGCTCCTAACTTGCTCACTTATTAACATTTTGTCTAAATTTAGTGATGCAATACCGAACAATGTCATCATATTAGTTCAACAACTCCTCGAAACCTGGATTCACCAAAATGGACAAAATCCTTCAGTGGAATTGTAGATCCATTCGCAGAAAGAAACACGACATAATCTATCTTATAAATAGATATAAACCCATTGTCTTTGCTGTGTCGGAGACGTGGCTCAAGCCTGGATCTCTCTTTAGGGTTCCTGGTTATTCATGTCTTCGGGACGATAGAGATGACGGATGGGCGGGTTGCGCCCTATTGGTTAGCAGATCTATCACTTTTTCCCAGATTCCTCTTCCCCATCATGACCCTGGTCTACATATTGTGGCCATTAGAGCCATGGATATATCCTATGTATCTGCCTATATTCCCCATCCCAATGCTAATATATTGTCTGAATTTAACTCTATCCTTTCTTTTATTCCTGGCCCTTTGATTGTGTTAGGTGATTTTAATTGCCGTCATACCCTTTGGGGCTCTCACTGTAATGACCCCTCCTCCAGCTTTTTGCTAGACCTTTTAGATGATCGCAACCTTTGTGTTCTTAATGATGGATCTGCTACCCGTCGGGTTTCTCCTAACCAAAATATTAGTGTTCCTGACCTTACTTTTTCTTCCCCATCCTTAGTATCAACTCTTTCCTGGTCTGTTCTCCCTAATTCATATGGGAGTGATCATTTTCCTATCCTAATTTCTTTTCCAAGTACTCATCCGCGTTCTCCTCCCATCCAACCCCTACAAAAATATCGCCTACCCCAAGCTGACTGGTCTAAGTTCTTGTCCAATTTGGATGCAGAACTTCAAAATTTTCCCCAAATAAATTCATCCAACTCCTTAATTCTATACAGTGATTTTGTTGAGTGCCTGTTGAGAGCGGCCAATTCTTCAATCCCATTAAAAAACTCTGCCCGTCACCTGATACCTTCTCCACCTTGGTGGGATGCTGAATGCACTGATGGCGTCCGTAAACGTAAAGAAGCCGAAAACACCTTTTCCTCTAGTATAAATATGCCCGACTATTTAAATTTTAAAAAGACTTCTGCAACTACTTGTAGGTTATTGGCAAGAAAGAAAAGATGTGGCTGGCTCAAGTTTTGCGAATCACTGTCCCCGCGCACTCCAGTTTCCCTTGTATGGAAAAAAATTAAAATCTTCCGCAGAGCTTGTGACAGCCACTCACCCGATGTTTCTACCAATGACCGCAGTACCTGGTTGGAAGACTTTATATCCAAATTAGCCCCCCCCTTTGTTCCTAGCTTCGAGTGCCTTCCCATTATAGATCCTCCTCCTCCTACTACATCTGATAGATTTGATGACCTTTTCTCTTATCCAGAACTTATTTGTGCCTTAGATCATCTCCGGGATTCTGCTCCGGGGGTCGATGGAATACCCTACTCCTTTATTTCCAAATCTTCTTCTGACTGTAAACTAATCTTTCTGAACCTAATCAATTCCTTTTTCGTTACTGGCCAAGTTCCAGAGTCTTGGAAATCCCAAATAATCATCCCAATTTTGAAACCTGGGAAAGACCCAAAAGATTCTACTTCCTATCGTCCTATCGCCCTCTCTTCTGTCTTGGCTAAAATTATGGAGAATCTCATCAAGAATCGACTTGAATGGATCTTAGAATCCAAAGGCTTCTTATCCAGTTCTCAGTTCGGTTTTCGAAGAGGCCTGGGAACTCTGGACAGCCTAAGTGTCTTCATGTCTGATGTCCGCATCGCCTTTTCCAATAATGAAAGTGTTCTCGGTGTTTTCTTAGACATAGCTTCAGCCTATGATAATGTCCAACTTCCAATACTCAGGCAAAAGATGCTACAGCTGAGTATCCCTGTGAGGATGGTCAACATCATTTGTAGTCTCTTCATGTCCCGCTCTATCTCTGTCCGTCATCAAAACTATCTCTCCCCATCACATATAGTGTGGAAGGGTTTACCCCAGGGGTCGGTCTTAAGCCCCATCCTTTATAATATATACACACATGATTTGGAGTCTTCAGTGAGTTGTTTCTGCAAAATCCTACAATATGCCGACGACATTGCTCTCTACTTTAATTCAGCTGCCCTTTCAGATGCCTCATCTCGCTTAAATTCTGCCCTTTTCTACTTAAACCAGTGGCTGACCGATCACGGCTTAAGTTTGTCAGTCTCCAAATGCAATGCGGTTGTCTTTTCTCGCAAGCGTAATATTCCCCTTATTAACCTGTATGTTGAAAATGAACCCATTTTGATCCGTGACAAAGTTAAATTTCTTGGCCTCATTCTTGACTCAAAATTATCTGGTCTCTACCATCTAGATTACATCTTAAAAAAATGTGAAAGAGGCGTTAATGTCTTACGTGCCCTTTCTGGAGTTCGCTGGGGAGCTCATCCAACCTCTCAGAAAATCCTATATAACGCCATAGTTCGTAGTCACTTTGACTATGGAATCTTTCTGCTGGAACCATGCAACAAAATAGCCCTAGCCAAACTGGACAGGATTCAATCCAAATGCTTGCGTATTATCACGGGTGCTATGAAATGCTCCCCTATTAATGCCCTTCAGGTAGAATGTTTAGAACCGCCCCTTCACTTACGTAGACAATATCTCTGTGACAGATTTTTTTATAAAGTCATCCAGAATAAATGTCATCCTCTACTCCCTCTTCTTCGTACACTTTCTCAGTTAATCTTAACATCTCGCTATTGGTCTCATAAAAATCCCCCACTTCTCGTTAACAGCTTCAGTAAATTTAATAATTTGAACATTTCCTTAGTCCAGTTAGATAAAAACCCCTTATTTGAAGTAAATTTTGATTCCTTGCTCTTCCAACCAAAAATTATTTTTAACTTTGGTATATCCAAGCATGACCCTGCTGCTAATGTCAAATTCAATAGAATACTGGCAGAAGACTGGCACAATTGGTTGACGTTATTTACAGATGCTTCTAAGTTGTCCGATAATAGTAATGTGGGATCAGCTGTATGGATCCCAAAATACAAAATTATTCTTAATTTTCGTAGTTCTGCTCTTGGCTCTATATACACAGGGGAAGCAATAGCTCTTTTAGAAGCAATCTCCTACATTGAATCACATGGACTCAACAAAAGCCTTATTCTCTCGGATTCTCTTAGCTGTCTACAGGATTTAATAAAATCGCCTTTTCGCTCTCGTAACAATTCTCCCCTTATCTTAAAGATAAAACAACTCCTGTATAGATGCCACTGTTTAGGCATAGAGATTGCTCTGGCTTGGATCCCCAGCCACTCTGGAATTGCTGATAATGAGAATGCGGATTCGATAGCCAAGCTAGCTACTCGCAATGGGATCGAATCTCATCCGTCTTGCTATCCTCGAGATCTGCGCTGTCTTGTTAAACCCGAAATGATGAAGGATTGGAATGATCATTGGCAAAAAACGCGGTTATTGAAGGGTAGATTTTATGGCTCTATCCAACCATCCATTCCATCTAATTGTTGGTTCAGCAAACTAAAATTTTCTAGTAAAATAGCCACCTCTGTTATAATTAGGCTCCGACTTGGTTTTGTTTGCACTCCTGTTTTTTTAGCCAAAATCCGCGTGAGGGACTCTTCTTTGTGTGAATGCGGTCTGGATGAGGGTACTCTGGAGCACTTGTTTTTTTCCTGTCCTCGTTTAACCACTCCGCTTTACGACATACTCCCTTCTGATTTTCCCCGCCCAATTAACATTCCTTTCCTATTATCTCTAGCCCATACCCCTGCAGTTAAAATCCTTTATAAATTCATTAGCATTAATAAAATCCAGTTATAGTTGATATTCCTATTTACTTATTATATATTTACTGAATGTTCTAACATTTATTTTGTGACGTTTTACATCTAATATAAAAAAAAATGTTTTGTCCTTTTTTAGCATGGGGTTCATGGATGCCACCGCTACAAACACTGATCAATAGTTGTGTAAAAGTTTACGATCATTATCTTCTCATACCTTGACATTGGCAAAATCATCGAATGTAACCGATGGAGCCAGAACCTCAAAAATAGAATAGAATAGAATATTTTGTGACATTAGTATTAAACCTGATACTGGTCAGTCGTAAGTCTTCTAAATCATCATCGCTGTCGTCCATATAATCAGCAGCCACAGCTGGTTTATTATTATCTGAGGTAGGGAGGCTGTCTTGTAAATAATTTTGTTTTTCATAAAACAAGACGGCCATTTTGACACCATGTGCGAGCGAGACACAGTTGTTGTTCAGTGCAAACAAGCCGTCACGCCTTTATCATCATAACGTTCGGTCCATCGGTTACAATTAGCTTACGATGTCAGTATCCAGGGAAATATCAAATTTACTTAGACGGTCTTTAATATACGAAGACAATTAATAATCAGTTTCTATTCTTTATTGCATCACCAACACGCACTTTCTCAAACTGCAACTAGATGGTTTGACTGAAACAAGCGACACAAGTAACCGCACATCTGCAGCAGTCTCGGACTATGTCTTCGCACAATGCGTTAAAATCTTACTAAACAATTAACACAACATCCTTCTGAAGTAAATGCTATACCAATTTTATTTATCTCGTAACTCAAGTAAATAAAATAAAGGCTCGTGTCTATTTTCTCGCATATTATCTAATCGTGGCTACATCGAGTGACACCTCCACTCGATGTAGCCACGATTAGATAAATATCACCAATACTGCCACACTCGTATATAGTTAACTGTCATTCTTTATTCTATAATTCAATACGAAGATAGGTGATACTGATAAACCAGGAAACTGATATAGGTATTTCGTGTCAAAATATTGTGATGTACAGTCACAGAATTTTAATAAGAGTAAAAATACGTCATGTTCTTTGGGTTAGTGCTGTCAGTTGATAAGGTGTAATTTGTCATTAAATTCGTCATCGTGTCGTCATTGATTAATGATTTTAAATGGAATGTGAGTAGGAGAAGACGCTCTTTACAAAGTCGAACAAGGCCGATCTTAGCCGAATATCAATGACTTAAACCTCAATGTACCAATATTTTATGGTCGCCGTATTTTGGATCTTGCTATGATTCTTTTCTTTGAGTTTTTTTGTGTGCGTTTGAAACGTACGAAACTGTTGGGAACTTAGTTTTCAAATTACATTATCGAGGCAATCAAGTCCCTGAACATTAAAACATTAACATCAAACTGACAAGCAACGAAAAACTACAATCCGTTTGACGTTGATTTTTAAATGACTTTACGCGAAAGCAAGCAAACTTAAAAATGGGAATTAACGCCGGATGACCTGCTGCAGCGTCAATTGTACATTTTTTTGCTTAATGAAACAGATTCGGTTACCATCTCGAACTGTAATTAAGTACATATTTTATTTATTTTCTTAAAATGGTTAAAAACGCTTCAATTCATGCATTTATGACATTGAGTCATTGACGACCTGGAATTGAATCAATTGAGTGCATTATTAAAACATTTTCTTTTTATTAGGAGTTCGTGATTCCGGTTAGACTTTATTGAAAAATCGACCATTTTTAACCGACTTCTAAAAAGACGGTTGTTCTATATACATTATATTATATAATTTAATGTATGTTTGGGTATAACTCCATCATAATATACTTCCATCAACTCTATAATGGGTATGGGGCTTTGAGTCACGTTATGAAAACGTCCCAAATTATTTTTCAAAATACCACCCTGTGGGGGTAAAAAACGGGTATATACATAGTTTATTTGAAAAATCTGATTCTTTTGATCTATAAATTAATGTATGTTTATGATAAAGATCATAAACATACATTTTCGAAATTTTTAGAGGAAAGTACGAAATACACGCGGGCAAAGTGCTAGTACAATTCATAAAAGTATGTGTACTAAGTTGCTGTGTACAGCATCTCATAATTTCAGTCCTAGGAAAAAATCGTTGAGTCTCGCTAAGTGTTTTTGACCTTGTTTCTTGGAACACTATAAAATACAAAAAATAGATTAAAAAAAAAAACTAAATCAGAGTTAATATTACTTATTGTTTTGCTTAGTTTTACTTTTTATAGTTTTTAAGAGTCCGTTTTGAGTTGGGATGCCATTGAAATGAAGCGAGGAGGCGAAAAGTTGTGATGACACAAAATAATCTTTACGAATATAATTATTTATATGTATGAATTCTATTATCGTGCGCTTAATGTCTGCTATCCCTTTATTCAGTTTGTTGTCGTAGTTCAGTAAGAGTTCTAGAAATTTGTAAAATTATGGACGTTTGTGTGGTAAGACTTGGGATGAAACTTAATCAAAAAGGGTGGTGGAAGTTATCAAAGTTAGATTATTGATATGTCAAAGTATTTTTCTTTTCACAGCTATGGCCGAGTCCAGAATGTCAAATTGTTGGGTCGTGCAGACAACATTGCCACTGGTGTCAATGCTGGAGGTGCCAGTGGCGTTTGTGCCACAGTTGCCTTTATGGACATTAAGTCTGCATCAAAGGCACACAATGCAGAGCACGTGCTGGACGAACGCACGCTTACCACCGAGTATTATGAACCGGCTGCGATACCCTCTGCAGCGGGTGCGCCCTCGGCCGGCTCATCCCCTGCCGGTTCTGGCTACTCAGGTTCTTCGTCCTCCGTGAATTCTACCCCTGCTCCCGCTTCCGTGTCACGCTACCACCTGTCGTGAGTACCAGTTTTACTGGGCTTTATTCTTTTCCACCATCAGTGATCTATTTTTGTATAATTTATTTACATTAAATGAAATGTTGCAGACCAGACCAGTCATAATTTGAGGTCACTACCTATACTCAAATTGATCACTGTTTCTACATGGCTTGAAACCACTAATTCACAAATATTTGTTTTCGAGAACAACTTGATATTTTTTACTGTATCTTAAATAGACAGTTTAATGTGTTCACAGTTTCACACTAAACATTAAATGATCGAATGGTTATTGTAGCAGTACTTTTATGACATAGTGGATTTACGCCTGTAGTTAAATATGCTTGGCCTTGACATAGATGTTGTTTATTTTTCATAATGGTTAAATCAATAAACATTGTATGTTAAGGCGCTTGTGTTTTATATGGAGCGACTGTAGATTAATAATTGTGCTTTTTATTTTATTATGGTATAATCTTTAAGTGGCATGTAAAACCTACGTTCATGCACGATTACGGTGCCGCCGCCGCCGTTGACAGTGACAGCCTTCGTTGTTAATTAAGGATTGCAGTGAATCATTTGGATTGCAGTGCGGAATTTCCGGGAGAAGTGAGATGTGCAGTGTTTATAATTGTGTCAGTGAGTGATTAAGTGATGGAGTGCAGTGAAACCTATACGTTAGTGGCACTTGAAAATAAAGTTCACTGTGGCTGGCGGCGGCCCCTTAATTTATACCTGCACCTTGTTATTAACTCTGTGTGTTTTAGTAATCTTTTGAATGACTTTAATGTGCCTAACCTGCCAAATTGTGTTTTTGTTTGTAGGGTCTTATTTTAGTTGATCGGTGGCTCTAATTCGAAATCAAATTGATTAAATGTAAACCCAGGCACTTGTAATTAAATGAAAACTGGGTCAATAAATGTGTGCATAGAAGTCCTCACGCAATATTGCATTTAAGCTGACAACGCTGTAAATTTTGTCACATCTATTTTGATTTTTCAATCGACAGATTATTTTTTTCGTGGAATAAAATTGACGTCTGTCAGTTTTTGTATGGAAGAACTGTCAACAATTCAAAATTATTCCCCAGATAAAATTATCTGGCGTTGGAAAAATCAGCTCTTAATCAGTCAAAAATAAGCAAGTATTTGATTTATCTATAATGTTAGGAGTTAAACAATTATATGAAATCTCCTATTACCCTCAAGGTTTTACGTTACACCCGCTGTTCTTTGTTACAAGAGAGAGGTGTACTCAGACATTTTTTATTTAAAAGATTTTATGTATCGTCTCTTGAGTTTGAATTTTTGTTAAAGGTAAATTAATATACATATTTGCCATGATACCGGCCATATTCTGGTTAAAGACATTTATTTCTCATAAAGAAATTTACATTTCACTTACATGAGAACAAATTTAAACAAAGTAAAAACTAGTCATTGTCCTTCGACACTCGGACTTACAATTTACCTGACGTATTCGACTATTATTATATTACATTAGTAGGTATTACGAATTCGGAATTATTTAGGTTCGCGGGTACTCCCAAAATCCAACACTGCGCCACTATGCATAACTACCCTGCCTTGAGATACAGAGTGCGATCCCACTGTCACAATGCAGAAAAATCAGTCAATAGTACAACTTTTGTATACAGCTGCTATCTTTTTTTTTTCCTTCTCTTATTGTTATTTTTTTTAATTGGTTTTGTGTTAAGTTACGTTATAGTTAACTGATACTGATATTTTGGAGAATATATTTTTTTAGTTTGGTTTTAAAAATATTGATCGAAATCGCACCCTTTATCTCATCTGGTAATTTATTGTAAATTTGCACTCCCTCGTGAACAAGTGATCTTTTACCTTGAGCTTTTCGCACTCGAGGAAGAACTATGTGATCTTTTCTACGACTGCTACGGTTATGCAATTGATGTGCATATTAACTACTAGTAATATAGTAACTGATAATATTCGAATCGCGAAAATAAACACACACTCCTGGACTCCTAGATCTAACCACCGTGCATCAAAATAAGGGTCTAAAACATCAAAATAACTATGAGTCATATAAATCATATTGTATACAGGAAGAAGAAAATTTTTCTAACAGTTTTCTTCTATATCGCAACACTGCCGCTCATACTGCAAAAATATGTAACTTCCCATTGGCAGCATAAATATCTGACAGATAATGATTCGGGCCATGTTCTTGTGTATAATATAGCAATGAGTACCGCTTATACTACAAAAATATTTAATATACCACTGGCAACAGAAATATCTGACTAGTATACTGATGTAGTAGACATGAATAATACATAATCTTGAGTTTTTTGGATATACAACAACAATATATTTATTGAGTTTTTTTTTTGCATTTCTCGGGTCTTTGGGGTCCTGGAGCTTTGAAAGGCGTACGAGGTCTTTAATTCATGTTAAATTTAATTCAATAAAACTTTGACTGTTGAACTTAGTTTTTGTGAAACATTAGTCGTGACAAGCGGCCTGACAAACCGCTGCCGTATTTAGTCTACAACATAGAAACTATATATTTATGGTAGCTTACCCTAGTATGTATTTAGTGTTAAATAACATATTAAAGGATAAATTCAAAGAAATTCGTGTACTGAAATTTTTTATGAAGAACGCAAAATTACAAGGTGTGTCTTTGATAAAAAAATCGGTTGTCTGTGAAGTCGGTTTACTGACGATAGTTGAACGTGACAACATCATAAGAAAATACTGATGGAATAGTTGCATTGCATTAGTTAATATTCGCTTGCACTTCAAGCCGCCATGGAACGCCTCCACGCTACAGAGCGAGGCCGCGAGGTAACGCTACATGAGTCATGTTTTTTCGTGAGTGCAGCCAGCTTCATCGATTTATTAGACGTTGTCACGTCAAAAAACTTGACTTGAGATCAACAATTGCTCATTAAATATTAAACATATAAGTAATACAACATATTATAACAAAATTCCTTTTTTCAATAAAGTTCAACTCAAAAAATAGAAAAGAACACTAATCACTAGTTTGTCGCTCGAATACAGCCCGATGCAAAATTTATGGCGGCTTAGAACACGAGGCAAGTAGCTGCGCAGTAACAAATTCATGTGACCGCGGGAGTAATGGGTGGTGTGTACTGCGCAGCGAGAAGCCCACTTCAAAAACGCCATAAAGTGTGAAGCTTGCCGTAATTTGGTTTACGATTCAGTAGGAGGACAACTGGCACATGTTTTCCGTGTTTTTTTTGGTACATGTGGCAAATCAGAACCCAAAATATGCGTCAAATCATCGCAATTGGAATTCACAGTTTGCTAGTGCGGTGCTATTGATGAAAACAGTTTACTAGTGCTTGGGACTATATTTCTGTCTCCCGATTCCCTATGCTTCTTGTTGGGAGGTCCTGAATTATACATTGCGAGTAGCTGTTGAAAACGGAATAAATCTATAAAGTTAAATTGCTAAAAAAAGTTACGTAAGTGGTGAAATAAGGTCTGAGAGGCCGTTGCAGAACTTAATATCGATCTTACTTACCGATTTGTGCCTGTCCGATGCAGCTATCCTTCTATACGACGTGGGCGCACCTAAACTCGAAGCTTCTCAGGTGGTCAAACGAAAAGAGGTGAAAAGATGGTTCGCTAGCGCCGCCGCGCCGGTCGACCAGTGAGACCGCACGTGATCAGTTTGTGTTCACGTTCCTTTTAATTAGATTTTCTGTGGATCACAAATTGGTTTTTTTATACTGGCAGAATAGTCGGCATCGGCTAAATTATCAAAAAAAGTTTAATAAAATTAATGCTTTATCGCCAGCCACACTTCCGCGCTCCGGCCGCCATTTAGTTACGATGCCGCGTTGTTTTCGCATGTGTTTGTGGAGGTCGACAAAAATAAAAAGCGAAACTCCATTTTTTTTATAAAATGATGTCGATTTTACAGAAAAAATAATTCAAGAGGTCAGAAATAGACCTATTCTCTACGTATTAAATCATCCAGACTATAAAAATAATATGAAAAACACCACGACATTTCGCTCCGATTGCCTGACTCAACTGACTCGCGTGACATTCCGACGCCCAGTTCCAAAGTCAAAGTCAAATCATTTATTTCAAATAAGCACATTAAAGGCACTTTTGAACTTCAAAACTTACAGTAAAATTGAATTGATTCTAGTCGCCCCTTCCAAAAGATAGTGTTCGTATGGAGAAGAATGGGCAAGAAACTCCACCGTTACTCTTTTTTAAAATGTTTTACTAGGTTTTGTATACATAGTATAATTATATGTAAGAATAAAATCAGTCTACCACAAAAGGTAAAAAGAATTAAAAATGAAGCAATGACAGGTAAATCAATTATGTGATAGATACATGGTGTTCACATATTTACAAATTATTTACAAATATTGTAAAAGTAGATGATTTTCCTACAATTTTAACAAGATTGTGAGTTACTGAGTCACAGATTGTAAAAATCAATGTCATAATTTTTTTTTAATATAAATTAAATTAGGAACCAGTTTGTTTTTGTCTAGACTCTAGATTGTCCTATGGAGCAGGACCAGCATGTTTCCAAGCATTCTTATCTTGGATATAATCCTCTAATTTGTAATATTCTTGTTTACATAGTGTACTTTTAATATGAGTTTTAAATTTTCTTTCATTTAATTGCAATATGTCACAAGGGTGTACTTTAACCCCAGTAAGAAAGTGTCTTCTAGAGTTATAGGAGTAGAACGTATAATTGGTGCCTTATCTGCTGTAAATGGGCCCCTACATAAAAATGTGTGCCCCCTGTCGTTTTGGAAAAAAAGGAAAAAACGATTTTTGCTGGGGTAACGTTTTTCTAGCAGGAAAATTCTAAACGAATGGTCGGAGAGAGAAAAATTGTGCATGGCCAGAGAGCTTATATGTGTGCCAAAATGTGCCCCCAAAAATAAAATCTGTGCCCCTTCAGGTTTTCGAGATATTGCATTTCCTGCTGGAGTAACGTTTTGATGAATCGTATATCTCTACAACCATTGCATGTGCCCCTGTAGAATAAACATACCCGAGTAGCTCTTAATGTTTGCCCCTTAGTGCCCCAATTAGATTTAAGAAAATATTTATAGTTTTCAAGTTATAGCGGTTTTATGAAAACCCGCAAAAACATCGCAGCGCCTAAATTAGACAAGGCACAAGTTCGCTGAAAACTGTATTCGGTCCTTCTTGACGCTAATAATAACTATACAAAGTTTCAAAACTGTTCATGCATGCGTTTTTGAATAATCTTGCTAAAAGTCAAAACGATGGTGTCATAACTTTGACGGCAAAATACAAGGAACCGGCTCAATCCCAGATGTGTAGGTGTAAACCAAAATCTTGTGCCTTTAGTCAAAAATATATGGTGAAAATATTCAGCTTGGAATGTTTCTCGTTAAGTAAATATAAACAAAAAACCAAAATATGTAAACAACGGCTGGTTATCCGACCAAATTCCAATGACTACTAAAAAGCGACTGATTCATACATATCGATGACCTTCTTTACTTTACTCACTAACCGGTTCACACATGTTGTGCCCGAGTACATTAACTTAGAAAAGTAATAAGTAATAAAATAAAGTTGTTATTGGATTATATTCTACTAGCTGTTTCTATGACCTTACACATGATTAAGTACATTATAAATAGTAGCCTAAGTGCTATTCCAAGGTAAGCTATCTTCTCGATTCTATCTTTCTTAAATCTAATTGGGGCACTAAGGGGCACACATTAAGAAGGACCGAATACAGTTTTCAGCGAACTTGTGCCTTGTCTAATTTAGGCGCTGCGATGTTTTTGCGGGTTTTCATAAAACCGCTATAACTTGAAAACTATAAATATTTTCTTAAATCTAATTGGGGCACTAAGGGGCAAACATTAAGAGCTACTCGTGTATGTTTATTCTACAGGGGCACATGCAATGGTTGTAGAGATATACGATTCATCAAAACGTTACTCCTGCAGGAAATGCAATATCTCGAAAACCTGAGGGGGCACAGATTTTATTTTTAGGGGCACATTTTGGCACACATATAAGCTCTCTGGCCATGCACAATTTTTCTCTCCGATCATTCGTTTAGAATTTTCCTGCTAGAAAAACGTTACCCCAGCAAGAATCGTTTTTTTCCGTTTTTTTCCAAAACGACAGGGGGCACACATTTTTATGTGGGGGCACATTTACAGCAGATAAGGCACCAATTATACATTCTACTCCTATAACTCTAGGAGACACTTTCTTGCTGGAGTAACGTACACGTCACAGGGTATTTTGTTGTAGCATTTAACACAGTAACCCATAAAAGATGTATGTGCTTTAGATAATCTGAAAAAAGGTTGATCTAATTTATCTTTATTTCTTATTAAGATTATGTCTATCACTTATTTTATTTAAAAAGATGTTGATTTTTTCTTACATACATATTGGCAAGGTACCGTCATGATCTTTTTAAATAGTTCGCTAAAGGTCTCTGCACACAGCCAGCGTGGCGTGGCGGGGCGCGGCGTGCCGGGGCGGCGACGCTGCGCTGGCGCGGCGGCATCGGTCACACTGCGGGCGCAATCACGTCCCGTCCCGCCGCCGCGCCCATTCATGCCGACCGTATCGCGACGCTATTCATTCATCAAAAACAGTGTTTTTATACTGCCTATGGCCCAAATCGTACAAACATACGTGAGCACGAACACATTCGATTAATTTTTCGACATCCATTTTTGTAAAACGATACAAAATCACATTCACGCTCCGTACCGTCCGACGCGACGTGGTCACGCCCCGCGCCGGCAGTGTGACTACTACATACGTAAACCAAACAACACAAAGCGTCGGCGTCCTCACGGCGGCGCTGCGCTCGCGTCCCGCCGCGCCCGGCCCCGACGCTTCTGACTTGTATTCCCGCTCGGCGCGGCGGCGGCGTGGCGCGACGGTTACCGTCGCGTCGAGCGGGACGGCTTTGTGTGACGTCCTCCGTAATATTTAGTACATTACAACTGCTGAGCGTCGCGTCGCCGTCCCGTCCCGCCGCGCCGCGCCCGCTGTGTGCAGAGACCTTGACTTGTATTCCCGCTCAGCGCGGCGGCGGCGTGGCGCGACGGTTACCGTCGCGTCGAGCGGGACGGCTTTGTGTGGCGTCCTCCGTAATATCTAGTACATTACAACTGCTCAGCGTCGCGTCGCCGTCCCGTCCCGCCGCGCCGCGCCCGCTGTGTGCAGAGACCTTTAGTGTTAAACATGTAGAGGCGGAACGGAAAGCAAGTAAAAATTACTTTTTAACACCCTTGCTCGTAAAGCTGATGTAATTCCACCGGTTTTAAATATGTAAAGAGGGTCATAAAAAACGCGTGTGTTACCAAAGCAAATAGTTAAGTTATAGTCCATACAAATTCCATAACAGCATTATTTGCCATTTCAAATTTGGAACTGATCGCCGCCGCACGACTCCAGCTAGTGAGCAGCGCGCTGTTGCTATTCAAATTTCGAACTAATCGCCGCGCGGCGCCAGTCAGTAGGCAGCGCTAGCGCGCTGTTAAAATGGCGGGAAAGCAACAGTGTGCATTCACAGATTGAGTTTATTTAAAATAAAAAAAAAACAGTTTATTCGGTAATTTAAAGATTCCATCCAAAACAAAGCAAAAACTCAGACAATAAATTTGGAGCCACAAACGAAGAAGTTTTGCCCTGAGCCGCGCCCCTCTTCTACTGATGATACTTTTTTATTTACAAACTAATGACGAATTACAATGCTCTTCTGCCGCCTTTCAAGAAGTTTCGTCGTCTCCAACATTTACCCTAACACAAAACAATGACATTATGAATAGTAATAATAATAATAAAAACATAATTAAAAAACCAACTACAACTACGTATCATTTTAACAATTGTAATTTCACTAACTGTTTCAATAATTAAAAATGAACAAAATATAAAATGTTTTTTTCTGTTTCCTCGCAAATGTGTTAAAAAACGTCGTACGATATACGTGCGTATGGTTATAACATGCTCGGCTCAATTACGCCCTCGCCTTCGGCTCGGGCTGAAATTCCGCCTCGCATGTTATAACCATCTTTACGCACTAGGTTATAACATGCTCGGCTCAATTACGCCCTCGCCTTCGGCTCGGGCTGAAATTCCGCCTCGCATGTTATAACCATCTTTACGCACTAATATCGTAATGTACTATTTCAGTACAATTGCAAAGATTTCAATGATAATGTTTTGAGGAATAAAAATTTGCTCAAGTGTGCCAAATCACAAGACAAGTATTCATTATGGGGGAAGCGCTAGGTTAGCCCGCCAAATTCAAATTATCTTAATTTTTTTTTGCAATTTGCAGGTCAGTGCCATGACACTGACCTGCAATTTACAAATAAACGCGCTAAACATTATGTTGAATGTTGATTAAAATATTATTCTCAAGCGTAACCAATATGACTTTACAGAGTTATCAATACAGCCCTATAAATTCATATAATCCTATTGAATGACTATTTCATGAAATATCAATCAAATCGGTCCTAGAACCAAAAAATACCAAGACATCTACCAACCCGCACTGGGCCCACGTGGTAGATTACAGCCCACACCCTCTCGAAGTGAAGAGGAGGCCTGTTTCCCAGCAGTGGGAACATTATAGGCTGATGGATCTACCACATTGACCACCAAACGTGTACAAAAACTAAACTATTTAATCGTGTATTTACTTTCCAAAATAAATCATCTACTTTTATTATGAAGTGATTAACCTACTGATTAATGCAATAGTAAAGCTATACATAATTATAGCGTTACATAATTATACCAGTAGCTAAAAAAATCTAGAGCTGTTATTTTTGACTTTGGTTCTAAATCAGAATCATTAATTTTATTATGCAGTTTTTCAAGACAATATACATTGAATAGACACAAAAAAGAGATTGACGACCTAACGAGCTCCTAAATCTTTTGAGCTGCATGGTGCGTCTTCTCTATTCATTGAATTGATGCAGCGAATGCAGCTATTGATGCACCAAATCATCTTATTGAACAGTATCGCAGCCCATCATAATAACAGAAATAAACGTTCCTCATACACGGATAAAAGCGTTACCTAATAGTCAGTTTTATTTTATTTACGATTACGCAGAACAATTTGCCGTTGTTTATTCTACGAAAGTATCATGATAATTGTCATATTGACACTTGGTGATAGCGGAAGGTGACTCCATATTTTGCACCGCCTTTCTGAATCCTACTGTTTTGCCTACAACAGCATCAATGACCTTTTTCATGTTTTGTACGAACGAAATACCTCTTGTAGTTTGTCCTGGCCGCACCATTTTTAATCGATTCTTAAAACAATTCAATATGACATGAACGGGAAATGTACGAGTTGACGAGCTGAATTTCAAGGCACACTGGTTTTCCATCCATGTCCCATTCGCGCGCCCCGTCATAAATTTTGTACAAAAAAAAAATCGGTTATCTGTAAAGTCTGTTTACGGACGATAGTTTAACGTGACAATGTCATAACAAAACAGTAATGAAATTGCCGAACGCGGAGGCCGATTCGGCAGCGTTCGACATCTGTCTCTCATCGCTCGTTCCGCGCTCTCGCTTGCACTTCAAGCCGCCATGGAACGCTACAACGCTACAGAGCAAGGCCGCGAGGTAACTACATGAGTCATGTTTTTTCGTGTGTGCACCCAGCTTCATCGATTTATTAGACGTTGTCACGTCAAAAAGAATATAAAAGACGACTTTCACAAATCTAATCAATATTTACTATTTTGCCAGCTTCGAACTCGAAGTAAGGCCCTTCTCTAATTTGTCTGTGAGGCAGCAGTACGGTTTAGTGCTCTGTAAACAGAAACGATACTGCACTGCTTTTATTTACGGACCTGACGTCATGGTTTCGACATAATTTGTGCGGTATCACTTAATTCCTCGCGAGAAAATTTCGTATTCGAGTGATGAAGATGGTGCGGCGAGTTATATTTGTGGGAATTCGTGACCGTGGTGGACAAGTAATACACTGAAGTATGTTGTAAATAGTAACGATTAATTTATTACGATATCAAGTAACTAAAGCTAGTAGTTACACTTGACACGAAAAGGTAAAATTAAATAATGTTATATGAAGAGTAAAACGAATAGAAACACTAGGTTACGGCGAGCTTCAGCGAGTAAAATATGATCGGGGTCAGAGAGGACCTCGCACGATCTTGGCTAAAAACAGACTGAAGCTCCGAACCAAAACTCTCCCAAATCTGCCGTTCACTAGACAAAGGAAGCGGCACAACGATTTTACACAAAGGACGCAGCAAAACGATTACATTTTAAAAGTACAATAATAAAACACGAGAAATGCAAATGGGTACAATACAAGACAACTAAAAATAACAGAACAATGAACCTTAACTAACAATAGCAAATGGGTACAATACAAGATAACTAAACATAATAGAACAATGAAGAACCTTAACTAAAAGTAAAGAATCATGAAAGACAATAGTACATACCTATAACTTAAATCGCTTGCAGATGTTCAACGTGGGAAAAACACAAAAATGAAACTTTCTAAAAATTATTACAATAAGTTCTTCTATACAATACTACATTCTTAAAACTATGCAAGGGATGGGTACGTAAGACACAGTCCCCACATATTTATCTGCGATTACGAAAAAAAAAGCCCTACAGACGATCGTTGAAAAAAATAATTGTCGACTATTTGTTGCAGTTCGAGAACTTTCACAGTATGATTGATAATAAATTTTTATCCATGGACAGGATGTCAAAGCCAATGTATCAAGATATTTTAAATCTTGTTGGTCCAGCAATAAATTAAAGTGTTAAAATTTAAATGTAATAACAAAGCAAAAAATCTGCAGTGTCTTTGTAAACACCAAGCTGGCACTGGATGTTTCTACCGAGATGCGGTAAACTGAAACGATCCCGCAGCACCACTCTCGCATACCAAGCCAATTAGGAAACGCTCATTGAAATATAGTGAGCTTTCGCGGCTGTCCCATTTCAAAACCTAGTAAGGGACACTTTTTACAAAAATCGTTTTATTGCATAATCTTGCTAACCTAGAAGGTCTCTACCAAATACAAAAAATACCAGCATTTTAAACTTACATAAAAGGTGATATAATTTAAGCATCGATACCTAGTAAGTGCCACCATTCCATTATAAAACCTAGTAAGTCACTTTAACCAATTCAAAACCTCTTAACAAATACTTTCCATAAGCTGACCAATATTACGTTTATGCGCTCTCCTGTAAAATTTCATTTGAAGTCCTTACTACGTTTTGAAATGGGGCAGCCGTTCGGTACCGGGTATACCGAGCATGCTGATCCCGCACCGACAATTCAGAAAAGGGCCTCACATACAAAACGATTATGAATAAATAAAAAACGCGCGAAACGCATTCTGCGTTCGTGCGTAATTTTTTACTCAAATTAGGATTTAACTTAGTTTTATAAAAAAAGACTAGCTGACCCGGCGAACTTCGTAGCGCCTAAATGTATGAGGAAATAATTTATGGGATATTATAAGTCAAGCCACAAAATTATTTATTGGCCACGTGATTAAACTTCTAATTTTATAACTAAGCAACGGGAAAATGAATAAACTAATTCGTCTTTTTTACAACGCCAACTAAATATTCTATAGAAAGCGTCAAGTAACGATCATCAATTATTGTGACTTGTCCTTCTTATTATAAGTAATAAAAGATCTGTAAAATCTTCAAAATCAAGTCCGTACCGACTAAAGTTCAGTTATCGAAGAGTTCAATAAACTTTATTTGTAATTGATTTAAGGCTCCTTCAAACAGGCGCGTCACGACACGCGACACAAAGGCATCGCAAGTCGCGCAACGAGCGGTGTTTGCAGGAGCCTTTATGCAGTGGTTTTTTCATAAAACTCGATTTTTTGAATTTTTTTACGCGCCTATCAGTTTGGAACGGTGTTTCTGTACGTGAGAACTAGACATTGTTCGTGTAGATTAGCGTCTAACTGCTCATCACCAGTGATCGGAGTAGGTAGATTGATTTTTGGTACTTGTATCACAAATGCCCACAGAAAGAATAACATGGATAAGCCGTTTTCCCGGAAAGTAATTCCGCTATTTCCGGAAATTAAACTTATATTTTATTTATTATATTTATATTATTATTATTTCATGCTGTATTTTTGTTTCTGCTGCATGTATTGTATAGTTATTAAATTGTAAATCCGTAATTGGCTGTAAGACTAGCTCATATGTATATCTTAAGATAAAATTTCAGAGCTGTGCATTTTGTGATTAATAAATAAATAATTTCCGGATCTAATTAAATATTGTTATTGTTGGTAGTGATATTATTACTACTCAATTCTAAAATAAATAAAAAAATTAAAGGAAGATATCAAAACTAAATTAATTTATTATTTATCTGTTTTCACGTAACTTTTTCACAACACAGTAAACAAAGAAGCGCACTTTACGAACCGAAGTTGTCATGTCGTCAGTGGGCGTACGCATTGCTTCGATAACCGGTTAGTGCACCACCCATGATCCTTTGTTCTGATTGGTCGTTGGGTTGTGTCAAATCGTGAATGTGTGCCGTAAAAAAAATGAAGAATAAGATATAGCTCATTTTAATACAACTCCAACCTGAGTTCCGTTTTTTTTTTAATAATCAACCAATTCCGAATTTCCGGAGGAATGTCCATATTAATATATACATACGTTTCGGATCAATGACCCCAATTCAATCTACCTAGTCCGATCACTGCTCATCACAGATACTAACTCTGTCGGACACGAAGCCAGGTTGAGACAGCGTGCTTTTTGGCCATGAGCACCACCAGCGAGTTCCAGCTCGCGACTAGTTTAATCTTAATACAAAATCTTTATTTCTCGTTATATAGGTACCAAAAAATGTTATTTATGACGTTTTTGATAACATGCTTAACCTTGGACCTCAAACAATGAAGTAATCACTACAAACGTTTGTATGGAAAAAATGCCGACTAGCGCATCCTTAAGCAATACTGATTGTATTAATCAATAACCATGTAATAACCTGAGCAGTAGACAGGACACTGGGAATAATCTATACTAATACTAGCTTCCACCCGCGGCTTCGCCAGCGAGGTATGTCGATAAAAACTATCCTATGTAGGTACTTCACCGGGAAGCAATCTATCTCTCTGCCAAATTTTATCGAAATCCGTTCAGTGGTTTAGGCGTGAAAAGGTAACATACAGACTGACAGACAGTTTCTTTCAAATATATAATATTAGTATATGGATTATAAAGCTGAAGAGTTTGTTTGTTTTTTGGTTGAACGCGCTAATTTCAGGAACTACTGGTTCGAATTGAAAAATTATTTTTGTTTTGGATATTCCATTTATCGAGGAAGGCTATAGAGTATAGACTATAGGCTATATGCTATACAACATCACGCTACGACCAATAGGAGCGGAGCAACAATAAAAATGTTGCTAAAACGGGAAAAAATATTCCTTTTGAGAGCTTCCGTTGCGTTCGCTGCGTAAATGGTTAAAGTTACGCAAAAATCATGTATGACGGAATTTTTCCCCTTAAAAAAAAGTCCGCGACTACAGAAGACCGACAACGTCCAATGTCGGCACAACAAAGTAAGCACATGCACGTCCGAGTTATTCGCCAGAATAGTATGTCGGCCAAAATCGGATTTGGTGTAACCGTACCGTTAGTATTAGGTAAGAGTTCGTTGGCGACTGCAGACAGCAGCAGCTGACGGAAGTGACGTTGCGACATGTCGCTGCAGTCATGATTCCGAACCCAACTGCAGATGGCTGCAGCAGACGGCAGCGCCGTATTCCAGTTAGTTCTGAATGTTCCGTGAGACAAGATTCTGATCTGCACCCTAATCGCGTAACACACTACTCATCTCAATCTGAATCATTTTGAAGGATATTGCTAATCCATTATTATATGTTCGAAAAATGTGTCTGCTGAACAACGTAAAACGCAATGAATATTGTTGAACTGACAAAATGAAACCCATTGCTGATACCCCGCTATTTGGGATTAGCGATCGCGATTTACTTTTCGTCGCCTGAGTGCTAGATTGTCCAATTGACCATTGACCAAATTTTTCACTAGACAGATTTTTAAGTTTATTTTTGTGATGCATGCGTAAGGCGACCAATTACTTAATAATGACTGTTTATAATGATAAGTGGAATCAAAAACTACTTCTTCAAAATCGAAATATGATGCCGTTTCGTTTATTTTTAAGTTTAAAAATGGAGGTTGAACAAAATACCACCAACAAAATTACGAATGTGGACTTAGAACAAAACTGCATTGCACTTAGCACAAATTGCAAAATAATCCGTCAGTGCTTCTTTGTTCAAGCTACCACTTCAAGGTACAGGATGTTTAAAAATAATTATCTCATCTCAACTTTTAAAAATTTATTAATAAGTATTCGTATTCTTATTTTAGCCAAAAAATCTAACTTAATATAATTATAAATCGAAAGGCGAAAGGTTATCCTATCTAAAAATAGTATTAGCAGTAATAAGAAAATGCATCTGCATGAAATGTGTAAGGTGAGTGAGTTTATAATGAATGGGGTGTGCGGTGTAAGATGTGTGTCTGAGTGCAGTAAAAGAAACTACGTATGCATTTTGAACGACTAAGTAGGTATGGTGTGTTTCGTGTAGGTGTTTGTGAATGCGAGTACGAGTGTAAGTGTGTGGTAATTGTGTGGTATGTAGAGTGTACTAATTATTGTGAGTATCACTGTTACAGTATACATACTTAGTATATTAAAAAAATTCTTCCTCTTTGCTCTGCTCTTTTCATTCTTTTTTACTGATTTATTTGCCTTTTTGGATGGTTTTTTCTTTTCTTGATATGTTTTTTTCTCTGTTAAATTTTTCTTTTTATTTTCCGTCTTCTATTTAGCTTCATTTGTTTTAGTAGATGTGCTTGCTGTGAATTTACGGTGTTTAAATATAACAACAGTGGGATCAACAGGGCTAACTAAAAAGAAAAAAAATATATTATAACAACAAGTAAACTAACGTAATCTCAACATCCTGTAGAAGAAACACGAGCTACATGAGAGATAGCTTAAAAGTGCTTACCGTTCAATTTCGGTAGGTTCTCGGGTGGTATTTCTTTTATAATATGTTCGGGACATATTAGCAGATTATACTCAGATGCTTATTTGTAAATCAAACACTATACAACAATATTTTTACGTTATTTTTGTGCAATAAACGAAGTGTTCTTCTCAAGACGCCGAGCCACACTGAATCGCGAAACAAAATGGCGGGCGCTTACGTCACGCCTGTAGCGAGCTGTGATTGGCTATATAGCTGGAGGTTGACCAAACAAGCACGCAATAAACCAAATCGTGGAGGTTGGATTATTAAGCAGGGAATTAATATTTTTTCGCTGTGAACAAAAAAACTTTAAACTTAAAAAACAGCCCTTTTGTTTGGGAAATAAACCTTGTCGTTAGTGTAATAAAACCGATTTTTGTCCGTTGATCATCCTGCATTTATAACTCATTTTTGGTCAAAATGGTCGGTTGAACAATCTAGCACTCGGGCGACGTTTTGCATCTTTTGTTAGAAGAGAAAGAAGACGACTATGACTTGATTTTATTATACAAGTATAGAGATTCAATTTGTTGTCGCACCTGTGTCGGTGGAATTACGATTTTGATAATTTATGATTATTTTTTAACAATGTACTCTTCTACCAAAGCTAATGCCGTTCTTTATTCAAAGGACATCATTCAAATGTCGAACAGTCCGGCCAGAATTAAAAACTACTGTTTTCTTATGGGAAATATCATCTTGAGCATTTTTTAACTATTACAGCGTAAGTCTACAATGAACCCCCCCCCCGGCTGCTATTTGATATTGAAAAACTTTTATTTTTGAGTACGAAATGAATGATTTCCTTTGTCGCAAAAAATAGTAGATTGTTTGCCAAGGAGCAAACAACTAATATTTTGAAGGCGAGAGTGTTCCTTTGAATCCTTTGTTTCCTTGAAATGGAGAGAGAAATATTGTGCATGGGCAGAGAGCTTATATTTGTGCAAAAACGTGCGCTAAAAGTATAATTTGTGCATCTTCAGGTTTTCGAGATAATGCATTTCCTGCTGGAGTGACGTTTTGCGAATCGTGTATCTCTAAAACCATTGTATGTGCGCCTGTGGAATAAACATACACGAGTAGCCCTTAATTTGTGCGTGTTTGTGACAGAATTAGATTCAAGAAAATATGTAATATTTATAATTTTCATGTAATCGCGCTTTTTTTAAAACCCGAAAAAATATCACAGCGCCTAAATGAAAAAACGTATAAGCTCGCTGAAAACTGTATTCGGTCTTTCTTGACGCTTAAAATAACCAAAAAAAGTTTCTAAAGTGTACATGCATGCGTTATTGAATAATATTGACTAAAGTCGAAACGACGGGTTCGTAACTTTGACGGCAAAATACAAGAAATCGGATCAACTCAAGATGTGTAAGTGTAAACCAAAATTTAGTGCGTTTAGTCAAGAATATATAGTGAAAATATTCAGCTTGGAATGTTTCACATTAAGTAGATATAAGCAAAAAACATAATATGTAAACAACGGCTGGTTATCCGACCAAATTCGAATGACTACAAAAAAGCGACGGATTCATACATATCGATGACCTTCTTTATTGGTCGTATTCATATTAAACCTGAGCTGTTGCCGTACAGTCGCGTTATATGACCTAATTTTGGGGGCTAATAAAAAAATATATTAAATGCACCTTGTGACCATACCAAATGAAAGAGCTTGTTGATCTTATCTTCTAAGTTTTAAGTAAACAAACAGTAACAGTGCAACCGCGTGATTCAACGCGACAGTGTCCTCGGCGACATAACTAACTGCTTACCCCATTAGGGTATATAATAATATGTTATGTGCTGTTTACCAAGTGACATGCCCAAACACACTTCCTATTAAAAAAAACACTTCGCATTATTGATGATAGAGCGTAGTCAGCTGCACGTTACAGGAACTGGTAGACGCTAGTGATGGTGCCAAACAAGTAGCCGAATTCTGGGCAGAGTCCATTTAGATTGCTATCGACACGCTAAGAAGAAGAAGAGCGTAGTTTTCATCACACATTTCTTGAACTATATTTTATTCAAAAACAACCGCCAATCAAATTTTTGGTCTTAGTTCTTTTTTCTACTAATATTATAAATGCATAGGTCTGGATGTATGACCTTCGTTCAGACACAAAATACTGAATGTATTTTAATGAAAGTTGGCACTTAGGCTACTTTTTATAATCTACATAGTCATGTGCAAAGTCACGGAAAAAGCTAGTCGAATGTAATCCAATACCAAAAAGTAATTTTTTTTTTTACTTCTTTTCTACTTCAGTGTACTCAGGCACAACACGTTTCAACCGGTTCGTGAGTAAAGTTAAGAAAGTCATCGATATGTACGAATCCGTCGCTTTTTTGTAGTCGTTCGAATTTGTTTGGATAACCAGCCGTTGTTTACATTTTATGTTTTTTGCTTATACTTAATGCGAAACATTCCAAGCTGAATATTTTCACTATATATTCTTGACTAAACGCACTAATTTTTGGTTTACACTTACACATCTTGAGTTTAGCAGATTTCTAGTATTTTGCCGTCAAAGTTACGAACCCGTCGTTTCGATTTTAGGCAATATTATTCAATAACGCATGCATGTACACTTTAGAAACTTTTTATGGTTATTATAAGCGTCAAGAAGGACCCAATACAGTTTTCATTGAGCTTATACGTTTTCTCGTTTAGGCGCTGTGTAATTTTTTCGTAAAATCCGTGGCCGAATTAGTAAATAGGTGGCAATGTTTAAGGCCCATTGTCCACGTAACCGCACGTCATACGCACGCTTTCGTCAATTGACGATTGCAAGACGAATGCTTGCATCTTGTGTAGAAACAATGAAATCTGTGTCCACGAAGCGGCAACGTCGCGTCAGCCGCTCGTGTTGCGTTCGTCATGCGGTGTGCGCGCTTCGTGGACACAGATTTCATTGTTTCTACGCAAGATGCAAGCATTCGTCTTGCAATCGTCAATTGACGAAAGCGTGCGTATGACGTGCGGTTACGTGGACAATGGGCCTTACACCCACAGTTACGTTAAAAATAGCAAGAAAAACGAATCTTTGTTGGCTCATAACTTTTTAATGGCTTTTTATTTTACTATTCGTTGCCGTACAGACAACCATATCATGAAAAAAAACGATATACAAAACGATATCATGTTTTTGTTTACCTTTGGAGGCAAAATGTCAAACAGTGGAGTAACACTAGAAATTTGGGAAAAATATCGACTAGTGGCACCTTAATATTGTCTCAACAAGATCTTAAAAATAACTTCAAATATTACTGTCAAATATTATGCTACTGGGGGGATGTCGCATACTTTTGTAATATGAGCGGCACGTATTGCTGAATGTAACATTATTTTCAGAATTTCAGATATTTCTGCTGCCAGTAGGTTTTTTGTAATATGAGCTGTACCTACTGATTGCTTTATAGAAGAAAACGTCTCGAAACATTTTACTGTCATATTTTTATGCTGCCAAAGTGATGTCAGTTATTTTTCGATGTCACATGTTGGTGCCGCTACTTGTATATGCCTTTCACAGATGATCACATATATTTGCTGTCTTCTTGAGAACAGATGCTTGTGACTGTACATACATAAATACAGTGGGGACTTTTAAGGGAGGGGTAAGTATATTACTTACCCCTAAGTAATAGATGATATAATTACAAAACCTCTTATATTGACAAGACATAACAACCGAACCTATAATTTTATTTGATGTAATGATCAGTTGATATAATAACTATTGATATAATTTTAAAGTAACTAATTTCTATAAGCATAACAAACAATGAATATAAAATCGTTTGATGTACCACTCAAAAGTCATAAAACATATTTAGTGTAATGTGATAAAAACGGGTCTACCCTTACGCAGCAAGCATGCGGCATGCAAACAAGCATATAAATGCATGTAGCAAGCATGCAACATGCAGTAGGCATGGTTTCTGTCACGGTTCCGGCGGCGGTCCCACGGGAGCTTATCATTGCAGATGGTTTTAACGCTCACCACCTGCTCCTCAGTTTGCGGGCCGCCTTGCCCCTCCGCGCCTACGCGGGCTTAAATTACACTCTGGGGGTAGGGCAGACGAGACTACGGTAGAGTCGGTTTTGCAGCGATTCGTTTCTGTCACAAACTTTTGTAGCACAACATACTGACTCTTTAAATTTAATCCACGAAGCTACGAAGGCCTTCTAACGTAACCTATCTGAGTCGGATTGCTCTGAATCGGGATGTTAACCATAATGACGGTATCAATATACAGGGTTATTGGTAAAACATTAACAATCTCTTAAGAGGTCATTGTACTCATCATTATGAACAACTTTTACTATGGGACCAAACCAGAAATCGCGAAAAAAAAATCTGCTGTTCATTTAGGCAAGATAAACGAACATAAATGTAGGGAACAGCAGATTTTTTTTTTCGCGATTGACCTCTTAAGAGTTTGTTAATGTTTTACTAATAACCCTGTATTATTTTACACGATAGACGTAATGAATTTCGATTAAATAAACGTTATATCTAGGGTTGCCAACTTTTTTTTAGAAGAAATAGAGTATATCTGATTTTAAAGGAGGTAAATAAAGAGTACGGACTTACAAAAAAGAGTATCATTTATTTTGTACTTTTAAAAATGTATTTTTTGTACTTTTTGCAGCACATAACAATTTTTCATTGTTCTTAAAGGAATTGTATGAGTCCAAACATACCAACTGTAAATTTATATATATCAAGAGCTCATTTTTGATCAATTTCAATGAAGCTCTGCTTCTCTCTTCTCGCCACTTCACATTCATGACCGAAAAGACTCTTTCAGTAAATGCTGAAGTGGCGGGAACAGAGAGTATATAGCTGATCATTTTTTTTTTAAACAATCAAATTATTCAGGACATTTTTTAAAATAAATTGCCATTTTTCTGGGATTTTTGTATAAAATCTGTGTTATTAATTAATTCGGCTTGGAGTTCTTTTAAAATTATTACTTCTGAATATAAACTGTCCATGTGTATGTTTAGTCTTTGTAAATTAAGTTTTCCTTCTATAATTTATTTGTTACAGCTTTTTTATTCTGATTATGGGTTTTTGCATATTATTATAGAAGACTGGCACTAGTTAAGTAAACATTTTGTAAAAAAAAGTATTTTAGCGTACTCTATTAGTGTTATAGATTATAGAGTACGCCAACATGATATTGAGGACAATACTCTATTTTAGAGTACGGTTGGCAACCCTAGTTATATCCAATAATACGAAATAAGTTTTAGTGTATATTATGTTATATGTAAAGAAATTCTATTAACAGTTGGTATATATCTCACGTTTATTATATCTTGAGAACGTTATTGAAAAGAAAATATACCAAATAACTTGATGATGATGATGATACGCACTCATTTTTAAGACGGGCAATAAGGGCAGGTACCTTCATCGCCGTACCGTTATCGTTGTAGCTACAGGAATACACTAACTTTTTGTTGAATATATAATAATATATATATTATGAATTAAAGTCGCTTTTCATGTCTGTTTGTATGACCGCGTTGTTTTTCTAAACTACGCAATAACGCAACGGATTTTTATGCGGTTTTCACCTTCACTTAGAAAATTTATTCCGAAAGGTTAGGTGTAATTAGATTGATATGAGACTTATAATAAATAAACCTAGATGTTTTGTCAAGTCGTAAAAAACCGTACAAAGAAAGGGTTGATCGCTAATACAGTAGAATCCGCTTATAATGTCGTCGAAGGGAAGTGACAAACACGTAATACTAAGCGGACGTCATACAAATCAGTCTTAGAAAATAAACAACTTCCTATTTTTGTAAGGGATTTAGTTTAATAGAGAGAAAAACTACAAATCGTATGTATCTGCTAAAATAAAAGGAAAAAGAAACATAGGCTGACACAAAACAAACATTAAAAACATATAATAATACTAGCTGACCCGGCAACGCGTTGCTGTGGCTAACGTTTTTGAGCAATAAAATAATATTGCGATTATAAATGGAGATGTGAGCTATCCTATCTTTCAAGTTGGATCAAACTGCACACGGTGTACAAATTTGATTAAAATCGGTAAGTAGTTTAGGAGTCCATCGCGGACAAACATCGTTACACGTAATTTATATACCTATATTAAGATGTATTTATAATATGTACATCCCAAGATTTAACTTTGGATTACTAAACTATCCTGCTGGTGACGTTGTTACTAAACATTGGTTAAAAATACGACATGGAAATAAAACAGGATAAATTGAATAACATTTCAATTATTTTAGAAGTTTCAGTTACATGCTTGTGTCTTGCGCGGTCACTGTCGGGCTACATAGAAATGAAAGAGAACCGCGATGACACAACGCCTGGTAATTTATTGCAAAATATGAAGCAATTATCTATTTACAGAAAATCCCAAACAATTACAGCAAATGGATGTTACGTACTCTTTGGTATTTTATATTTTTTTCTTTATACATATTTCAAATTTAAATTGTTTTTCTACTTTATGATTCTATGTTGCGGTTCTGTGCTGTCAAAAGGTGTGATTTTTCTTCATATTAATTAAAATAACAAAATATATTCTTTTACACATATTTATTTCACTTTCGGTTTACAGTCCACATCCTCATCTTTTTCTTTAGTGTGTTATTTGTAGAATAATCTGAAAAAAGAAATCTGAATGATTGTATGTATATTAGTATGGTTTTTATTGTGAAAAGAAAGTTATTAGTTGTATTATGTTTCCAACACTCTATCTAACTAGCCATAAGGTAGTTAGATAGTGAAAAAAAAAACAAATAAATGGGTGAATATCAGGGATGTTAGGGAGCTCCGTAACCGTAACCGAAACTATCGGATATCCGATATAAAAAATTATCCGTAACCGTAACCGAATCCGAAATAAAAGTTTCGGATAATATCGGATAGGGGCGGAGCCTAATTGAGACACGAAGATAAAGATAGCTATGATTGTTATGTTAAACTTAAATCATAGTAAATAAATATGTGCAATGTGCATTCTAAATTTAAATCTAATTTTAATATTTTCTTTGAATATGAAATTACTAAATAAGCACTTATAGTTATAAGTAATAATTTTATTAATACATTTTCATTTTAGGTAGATTAGATAACACTCAAAATTTATTATTATAATCATTTTTAATTTAAATAGCTGTAATAACTCACAGACTGATTGTAATTCCTACCAAATAGTTACATATAAATAAAACTATTTTATTAACTATGTGTATTGTACTTTTGAAATTCCTAAAAAATTAATAACCATAACCGAAATTATCCGAAACTAACGGATAATCCGAAATAATTTCATATCCGTATCCGTATCCGTATCCGGTATAATAATCATTCCTATATCCGTAATTAATCCGTATCCGAAATTTCATATCCATAACATCCCTAGTGAATATACAATATTCTAAAGGATATATCTATATCCTGAAGAATATCATATATTTATCTCATTTTGTTTACTGTAGTCGATCATATACAAGGGTGATACTGAAAGTTCTTAAAAAAATCCAAAACTGAACAAACTAGCAAGTTATTAGTTTTATTATACATATCTTTTCAAAATAGTGTCCATTTACTTAGTGTCCAATACATCGCTGCATCCGATGGAACTACTGAGAAAAGCACTATGCCCACTCGTCCTTAGAGGTCTCTTCGACGGCATTTTGAAACGCAGCCACTGCTTCCTCGGCGTCTAAAAAACGTTTTCCGCGAAGTTTTTCTTTTATTTTCGGAAATAAATAAAAATCGCAAGGTGCGAGGTCGGGGCTATAGGGCGGGTGACCCAGTAATTCTACGTCTGACGTCGCAAAGTAGGTAGTCGATTGTTTGCTTGGCGGTGTGCGACGAGGCGTTGTCGTGGTGAAGGAGGGTCCTACTACGAGGTCGTTTCTCCCGAACGTTTTCATGGAGCTGAAACTAGCGGCGATAGGTATCAGTCGAACGCGGAAAACCCAGGGCCGAAACAATCGAGGGGCCCCAGTAAACATTTGTTGTTAAAATACCCTAAAAAATTGATTACGTCTGCATTACATCTTATTTTCGCATTATACTAATATTCAATGAACAATATCGATTGATAAGACGCAATTACAGATTTCGTCTCAATCGTTGTAATCGCTTTAACACTTAGAGGGATTTTATTCAATAAAAAAAATAGAAGGCATGTTCGAAGTTCATTGATTCTCCTCCTGAATCATTGCTATACATTTATTTATCGAAAAAATGTTAGATCTCATAGAATCAACCTGTACAGAAATTGTTTAAGTATAATCATCATCTGCTGATGACATTCAGGAACACTTTATTCAATAAAAAAAATAGAAGGCATGTTCGAAGTTCATTGATTCTTCCCCTGAATCATTGCTATACATTTATTTATCGAAAAAAGGTTAGATCTCATAGAATCAACCTGTACAGAAATTGTTTAAGTATAATTATCACTTGCTGATGACATTCAGGAATACTTTATTCAGTAAAAAAAATAGAAGGCATGTTCG
This sequence comes from Luperina testacea, assembly GCA_927399505.1. NCBI lineage: Eukaryota > Metazoa > Arthropoda > Insecta > Lepidoptera > Noctuidae > Luperina > Luperina testacea. Next base: position 8,374,969 of record OV656774.1, read on the forward strand.
AAGTTCATTGATTCTCCTCCTGAATCATTGCTATACATTTATTTATCGAAAAAAGGTTAGATCTCATAGAATCAACCTGTACAGAAATTGTTTAAGTATAATCATCATCTGCTGATGACATTCAGGAACACTTTATTCAATAAAAAAAATAGAAGGCATGTTCGAAGTTCATTGATTCTTCCCCTGAATCATTGCTATACATTTATTTATCGAAAAAAGGTTAGATCTCATAGAATCAACCTGTACAGAAATTGTTTAAGTATAATTATCACTTGCTGATGACATTCAGGAATACTTTATTCAGTAAAAAAAATAGAAGGCATGTTCGAAGTTCATTGATTCTCCTCCTGAATCATTGCTATACATTTATTTATCGAAAAAAGGTTAGATCTCATAGAATCAACCTGTACAGAAATTGTTTAAGTATAATCATCATCTGCTGATGACATTCAGGAACACTTTATTCAATAAAAAAAATAGAAGGCATGTTCGAAGTTCATTGATTCTTCCCCTGAATCATTGCTATACATTTATTTATCGAAAAAAGGTTAGATCTCATAGAATCAACCTGTACAGAAATTGTTTAAGTATAATTATCACTTGCTGATGACATTCAGGAATACTTTATTCAGTAAAAAAAATAGAAGGCATGTTCGAAGTTCATTGATTCTCCTCCTGAATCATTGCTATACATTTATTTATCGAAAAAAGGTTAGATCTCATAGAATCAACCTGTACAGAAATTGTTTAAGTATAATCATCATCTGCTGATGACATTCAGGAACACTTTATTCAATAAAAAAAATAGAAGGCATGTTCGAAGTTCATTGATTCTTCCCCTGAATCATTGCTATACATTTATTTATCGAAAAAAGGTTAGATCTCATAGAATCAACCTGTACAGAAATTGTTTAAGTATAATTATCACTTGCTGATGACATTCAGGAATACTTTATTCAATAAAAAAAATAGAAGGCATGTTCGAAGTTCATTGATTCTCCTCCTGAATCATTGCTATACATTTATTTATCGAAAAAAGGTTAGATCTCATAGAATCAACCTGTACAGAAATTGTTTAAGTATAATCATCATCTGCTGATGACATTCAGGAACACTTTATTCAATAAAAAAAATAGAAGGCATGTTCGAAGTTCATTGATTCTTCCCCTGAATCATTGCTATACATTTATTTATCGAAAAAAGGTTAGATCTCATAGAATCAACCTGTACAGAAATTGTTTAAGTATAATTATCACTTGCTGATGACATTCAGGAATACTTTATTCAATAAAAAAAATAGAAGGCATGTTCGAAGTTCATTGATTCTCCTCCTGAATCATTGCTATACATTTATTTATCGAAAAAAGGTTAGATCTCATAGAATCAACCTGTACAGAAATTGTTTAAGTATAATCATCATCTGCTGATGACATTCAGGAACACTTTATTCAATAAAAAAAATAGAAGGCATGTTCGAAGTTCATTGATTCTCCTCCTGAATCATTGCTATACATTTATTTATCGAAAAAAGGTTAGATCTCATAGAATCAACCTGTACAGAAATTGTTTAAGTATAATTATCACTTGCTGATGACATTCAGGAATACTTTATTCAATAAAAAAAAAATAGAAGGCATGTTCGAAGTTCATTGATTCTCCTCCTGAATCATTGCTATACATTTATTTATCGAAAAAAGGTTAGATCTCATAGAATCAACCTGTACAGAAATTGTTTAAGTATAATCATCATCTGGTGATGACATTCAGGAACACTTTATTCAATAAAAAAAATAGAAGGCATGTTCGAAGTTCATTGATTCTCCTCCTGAATCATTGCTATACATTTATTTATCGAAAAAAGGTTAGATCTCATAGAATCAACCTGTACAGAAATTGTTTAAGTATAATTATCACTTGCTGATGACATTCAGGAATACTTTATTCAGTAAAAAAAATAGAAGGCATGTTCGAAGTTCATTGATTCTTCCCCTGAATCATTGCTATACATTTATTTATCGAAAAAAGGTTAGATCTCATAGAATCAACCTGTACAGAAATTGTTTAAGTATAATTATCACTTGCTGATGACATTCAGGAATACTTTATTCAATAAAAAAAATAGAAGGCATGTTCGAAGTTCATTGATTCTCCTCCTGAATCATTGCTATACATTTATTTATCGAAAAAAGGTTAGATCTCATAGAATCAACCTGTACAGAAATTGTTTAAGTATAATCATCATCTGCTGATGACATTCAGGAACACTTTATTCAATAAAAAAAATAGAAGGCATGTTCGAAGTTCATTGATTCTTCCCCTGAATCATTGCTATACATTTATTTATCGAAAAAAGGTTAGATCTCATAGAATCAACCTGTACAGAAATTGTTACGATACGAACGATACGATTGAGACGAAATCTGTAATTGCGTCTTATCAATCGATATTGTTCATTGAATATTAGTATAATGCGAAAATAAGATGTAATGCAGACGTAATCAATTTTTTAGGGTATTTTAACAACAAATGTTTACTGGGGCCCCTCGATTGTTTCGGCCCTGGGTTTTCCGCGTTCGACTGATACCTATCGCCGCTAGTTTCAGCTCCATAACGTTTTCCAAGACAAGTGGCAAACAATTGTTAGTTTACCACTCTGCAGTAACTGGTTTTCGATCCTCTAAAACAATTGTTGCGTAATGACCTGTCCTTCCGAAGAACGAGGCCACCATCTTTTCTCCCACGTTTCGACCTCTCTTCACTTTAGGTGGCAACTCCTCGGAAGGAAACACCCAGACAGCAGACCGTTTCTTAGTTTCAGGATCATAACAATAAATCCAGCTTTCGTTAGCCGTAAGTGTATGTCGAACACAGCATTTGAAGTCACCGTTAAAACTTTGAACCATTCCACGACACCAATCAACACGACGGAGTTTTTCTCAGTTTCTCAGATCTTTTGTCAATTTCTATCATACGCCGCACAGTACTGATGTTATCTTCAGTCGTCGCCGTAGAAGGCCGTCCCGCGGATCACCGGTGAGATTAGTGCAACCACGTTTCAACTCATTTCAAACAGTGGCACGGGATGGGGCTTCATCGTGAAAAGCCAATCGAAGGCTATCTTAACTTTATCACTTTCTTGTTGATTTAAATGACATCGAAAGTGAAAAATGCGAAAATTACGAAAAATATTTCGCGTTAAATTCATGCTGACGTGACACAGACAATTTTCAATTTGCCGCCAAATCGTAAACAAATGACAAATGAATAAAATACATACTCAATAATATTGGCAGAGTTCCATTTTCAAAATTTGAACTTATTTTTTGAAGTGAAAACTTCTTTAGCGGCGCTGTGTACTTTTTTGGAATGGGTAAAAACTTCTAAATTCGCGTCAGGTCACGTGACCCTGATCGTAAGATTCGTAAGACGTAAAACGAAAGACGCGCGTTGTTGAGGACAGCGCCATCTATGCACATCGGGAAGAACTACGAGTGCCTCGCGTACTAACTACGTAGTTCATCCAACAACGACGGTAGTTCATCCAACAACGACGAGATGGCGCTGAACCACGGATATATAACTGACGTTTTGTTTATAAGACGATTCACAAAATACACTCGTAATTGTTCAAGTTTTCACTTCTGTCGGCACTACCGGAGTGCCAGTTTTTTTATTATATCGTTTACAAGTGGCCAGTTCTAAATACTTTCAGTGTCGCCCTCGTAATTTTAGGCATCATAAAACTTACGTTTTTTGCGTTTAGGTCATGTAGTCTCCATGAGATCATCATACAATAATGAAAATAGTATTTATTTTATGCGGTTACCACAATGCACCCTACACCGCGTGCGGTGCTGCAGTTTTTAACTTTTGTAGAATCTTGATTCGTATACAAAAACTGCAGGGTATAACACACTGACACAGCGTCATCGTGCGGTCTCAGTCAAAGTTAAAAACCGCAGCACCCGCACACCAGCGGTATCCGGTGCAGTGTGATATCTGCCTGCCTTAGGCCCATTGTCCACGTAACCGCACGTCATACGCACGCTTTCGTCAATTGACGATTGCAAGACGAATGCTTGCATCTTGTGTAGAAACAATGAAATCTGTGTCCACGAAGCGGCAACGTCGCGTCAGCCGCTCGTGTTGCGTTCGTCATGCGGTGCGCGCGCGCGGCAGTAATTACTTCATCATCATAACTTGACATTTTTACAACAAAAGACGTGCTTTCTTGATGCTAGTTGAAAGAAAACTGAGACGTTTTGTAGCGTGACTGACTATTGCATGAAGCAGCGTGGACATAACAAATTTGCAAAATACGCCTATCTTTATTTGTAGGTTACATGCATCCTAGAAAAGACGACTGTGTGGACAGTAGGCCTTACGGTACGCGTACACCGAATCCGTCATCGGCCGAAGTATGCTCGGGCGTCATCGGCCGAACTCGGCCGACCAAATCAAACGTAAGTAAATGGAAGAGAGCGCATACACTGCTACTACCGACGTCGTCCGATGACGCCCGAAAACGGACGATCAACTGCCGAGTCCGAACGTGTTTCGGTGTTTGTTTGGATTTTTTGTCAGTTTTACCGGCTTCTTTCTTCGATCGAGTCGTTATTTGGATCAAGAATGGATTTTGAAAAATTAATTACTTGCATTTATAACAGACCGTCACTGTGGGACAAACATTCAAAAAGTTACAATAATCGAGATTTTGGGAAACGTCTATGGGATGAAGTTGCTGGTTACACATTGGTATACATTTTACTTCACTGGTATACATTTTTTTTCACTGGTATACATTTTCTAAAAAATACATTTCTTCGAAATCCTCCATTTTTAAAAACACGTCTGTACTCTGCAGTTGCACAGTTCAGACTTCATAAGTTCCACCGACAACGGCCGTTATTGTCTGCAGTGTATTCAGTTGAACGTCCGAGTAGTTCTGTCCGCCGCGCCATCGGCCGACAAAATCGGTTTTAGTGTACGCGTACCGTTACTCTACACAGTCTATACAGTTGGATCTAGAGATGCGCCGAGTATAAGTTTTACCGAGTATTGCTCGGTATTATGTTTACCGAACCGAGTACTCTGCCTAGTAACTCGGTTTAGTTGACGCAGATATTGGCTCTTAGCGATAAGACCGCCCATTGTGTCACCCTTTGTACAGTTTCTATATTTATGTCTGTAATTTATACGGTGTACATAACAAAGAGTATTCTATATTGGGAACTTAAGAAACGCTTCAAATATTATAGAAGAATTTGAAAAGAAGAATTTTAATTTGAAAATTTGAATTTGAAATATTATAGAAGAATGCCATGCAAGTTTTTGGCAGTATTTGAAGCGTTTCGTTATTTATAAGTTTATAAGTTCTTTTAGTCTTGAGTAGTGGTGGCCAAGTGGTAACGGCCGCGACTTATGAGTTGTAGGTCGTAGGTTCGAACCCAGACAGGCGCTTTACTTTGTGTAAATTATTTCATCACCACTGCTCACAAAACGGTGAAGGAAAACATCGTGAGGAAACCGGCATGTCCTAGAACCAAAAATTCGAAGACGTGACATCTACCAACCCGCACTGGGCCCGCGTGGTGGATTACGGCCCACTCCCTCTCACTGAGAGGAGGCCTGTGTCCCAGCAGTGGGAACATTATAGGCTGATGATGAGTTCTTTTAGAGTATCTCTGCAGTCAATTTCAAACTGAGGTATTCGCCCATAATGAGTACTACCAGAATAGCCGAGTATGCAGAGTACCGAGTAATAAACTAGTATTCGGCGCATCTCTAGCTTCGAACACATATTCATGTTGTACGCCTTACATAATTATGGCTCTTTTGTATTTAATGCAAGATTGTTGTCATTTTTCTTGACTTAGGGCTGATTTTTCAGTCATCGGATAAGTTTATTCTTTTATTTATTTTATTTTGAATTGTTGACCGTTATTACATACAAAAACTGTCAAACGCCAATTTTATTCCTCGAATTTTATTCCACCGACACAAGGCTAATGCTTGCTATAACTCAATACAAAGATGACACCCGACCATAATGACAGCGCGTGGTACACTGACGCTCAGGGTTCAATCGTTAGATTAGCCTGACTGCGTCAAATGATGGTCACGTTTTTCTTTTGTTTACAAAGACATTTGAAAAGTTTTGTCTCGCAATGAAAATTATATTATAGGCGGGGAGCCACCAATCCTGAAAGCTCCGTGATCACGGATTCTAATATTTTTAATAAAACGTAAAAGTTAACGTTTAGAGGAACAAGATTTGCTTGGTCGGCGTGGATTTGATTGGCCGGAAATATTTTAATTAAATTATTTATTATTAAATTTCCATAATTTTTTTCCGTCATCACGGATTTTGATCAATCTTATATAGAATTTTGTGTGAAATTATGTTCAACAAGAAAAAATCCGGCCGACCAATGATTTTTAGCCGGAAAGGTCACGCATACCTATTTGAATGGTGTGATAAAGGGTAAAATTTATCCATTATCACGGAAACCTTTTTCTTTTTTTTTAATTCTCGTGTTTTAATGTCGCATTTATAATTATCTTGGTATGCGTGCTTACAAACTGCCGAAAGTATCGCGCATACCAAATTTTATTGTGTGAGTGAGGATTATACTGTTATAGATTTCACTTACTTGATGACATTTCTTTTAGGGTCTTTCTTCTACCTCTGGTCTCTTCCTTAAGTTTTTAACTATTTATTATACTAATTAATATGGAAAAGAGGAAAAACAGGATTTTTTTTATTTGGGTTGATACATATAATAAATGAAGGTTGATACAGAAAATATGTTCAATTCAAGTTTATTAATCAATAATCATCTACATCATTATCATCAAAATTATCATTCCTCTCTTCTTCTGATTCTTCGCTTTCTTCCTCATTCTGTTGGCAACTTAATATTTCCTCAACCTTTAACGGTGCCGATGGGCCAATGTACCACAATGGTTCGAGTTTACTGGATTCATTTACTTGCCATCCACATTCTGTTGGATCGTATAATGTACAAATAGGTTCGGTAGCATTTTGCCACATTGCGTTTACAAAAATGGTGCGTAATATTTTTTGCGTTAAAGTTTTCCAGCATGGTGAAAAATATTAGAATCCGTGATTACGGAGCTTTCAGGATTGGTGGCTCCCGGACCATTAGCAATCGTTCCATGCGGGATCTGTGAGCTCACTTTTCTCAATATGAACAGTTTTTCGCGCGACCTAAGGTTCAGTGGTGGCAGGCATATCTTATCGATGTAAATCTTAGCATCATTGTTTTTTTTTACTGATTCCCTGAAATCCTATCACATCTACATCACATGCAGGGACTCTAACAGTAACCGTAATTAGTGTTTCTAACACTGGTTTTTAAAACGGTTTTAAAAGAAAAACACTTCTAAATGTAACATGTTACAATAATACAGAATCAATGTGTAACCTTTTATATGTGTAACAGAAATAAGCATTTGTAGGTATAATTGCAGACAGACTCACGTAGCGATGGAAAAATGGCCTCAATCCACTCGGGATTGTTGCTATTTTGGCAACGCCGCGTGTACCGGTTACACTTATTAACACTTTTATATTGTTACAGATATATTTATTAGGTACATTTTTAAGTGTTTTGGGTTAATAAGTTGAAAAACACATTTATAAGGATTACTTACATATTTGATTCTGTTATCAATTCAATATTAACACTTAATAATTCTGTAACCTTTATGAAGGTGTTTTTCAAGTCCCTGATAAAATGGCATGGCTGGTATGAACTTGTTCCGCGTTTATTTATACGAACAAAAAAAGTCTGTCATTTTTGGTGGGGGACGAGGTAGACAATGACGCCAACAGTTCTGCCAATTTATTAAAAAAAACCGGCCAAGTGCGAGTTGGACTCGCACACGAAGGGTTCCGTACCACAAGGCATAAAACGCCGAAAAAGGTAAATTGCGGTTTACGATTTATGACGTATTAAAAAAAACTACTTACTAGATCTCGTTCAAACCAATTTTCGGTGGAAGTTTGCATGGTAATGTACATCATAATTTTTTTTTTTGTTTTATTATTCTTTTATTTTAGAAGTTACAGGGGGGACACACACACATTTTACCACTTTGGAAGTGTCTCTCGCGCAAACTATTCAGTTTAGAAAAAAAAAAAATATTAGAAACCTCAATCATTTTTGAAGACCTATCCATATCACGTATGGGTTTGATGAAAAAAAAAATTTTTGAATTTCAGTTCTAAGTATGGGGAAACCCCCAAAATTTATAGTTTTTTTCTTGTTTTGTGTGAAAATCTTAATACGGTTCACAGAATACATATACTTACCAAGTTTCAACAGTATAGTTCTTATAGTTTCGGAAAAAAAGTGGCTGTGACATACGGACGGACAGACAGACATGACGAATATAATAATAATATAATAATAATAAAACTTTATTTCACAAAAACACAGATTTAACATGTTTAAAGTAAACACAATTTAAATGAGCTTAGGTAGTAACACAATGAAATACAGTCTAGGAACTGATATCTGTACACAATATGGAAAACCCTGCCTCTCAAACTAGGTAACCTGTATCTTGAGAGACAGTGATTCAGCTTATCAAGTGATGCTATAATATAATAGTGGACTGTGTCGATCTACCTGAGCGATTATGAATATAAAGCTAATTTAATTTACATATTTTATACGTGATGTGTGTGTCTGCTGCGTGTGTGTGTGTATGTATGTGTGTGTATGTGTGTGTGTTGGTGTGTTGTGTGTGATTGGGGATATGTAGGTAGTTAGGAGACGTACTTAAGTAAGGATTCTGTTTGTAGATAGTCTTGTTCCAGTAGCCATTCCGTTAATTTTGATTTTAATTCATACTTATTTAGATCGACAATGTTTAGGTTTTTGTGGACTTGTTTGTATAATTATGTGTGTACTCAATGTGTAGTATTGATGTTGAGCGAAGGCGGTTTTGTGAGGGGTACTTAGGGGTAGTTTCTTCCTCTTTTTAGGGTCAGTTGGGGGAACACTAGCGTGTTTTCTAACAGTAGATTGCAGTACAAAAAGTTGACGCACTGTGAGTACTTTAGAATCAGCGTATAATTGTGTAGTGGGATAGCGATAAGGTTTGCGCGACATCACCTTCAGTACGGCTCTCTGTGCTCTTTCAATCCTCAGAAGACTGGTTTTGTTTGCACCACCCCATACTGCAATGCAATATCCAACAACGGATTGGCATAATGCATAGTACACCATCTTCAGGGTATCAGGCGCAGCCGAGTCTCTAAGGGATTTAAAAGTATGCAAAAGTTTTAAACATTAGTGGCAGTGGCGTCAACATTTTTGTCCCATCGTAGTCCTCCGTCTATTTGGACACCCAGATATTTCACATTATCATCCATAAGGGTTCCGTTTTTTGCCATTCGGCTACGGAACCCTAACAAGGAATATCGATTATTTATATTAATTACTTCCTTTATCGATTGATTTCTTAAGGTGGCACTATAGTTCGTTCGCGTTAAGAATGCAGTGAGTCATCACTATCAGTGCAAGATAAACGTGTATTCACAGTGGTGTTAAATTCAAATAAATTATATTTTAAAAGATTAAGTTTAATGAATTTATAAAAATACACTTAAAAGTTTAAAATCAATATTAATTCATTAATATCGGGATATTATAAGTCAAGCCACAAAATTATTTATTGGCCACGTGATTAAACTTCTAATTTTATAACTAAGCAACGGGAAAATGACATAGCCTCTAATAAACTAATTCGTCTTTTTTACAACGCCAACTAAATATTCTATAGAAAGCGTCGAGTAACGATCATCAATTATTGTGACTTGTCCTTCTTATTTAAACATTGCCACCTATTTACTAATTCGGCCACGGATTTTACATCTCGTCACCATTTTACGTTGTACAGCTTCAACACAATGTCCTCAAAAATATACAGTATGTTAACTAACAGAGGGCGTTCCCGTTAACCCGCAATAGTATAGCATCCATACATGCTAAAAAAAATATTACCATTCGAAAATAAAATGTTTTTATTTTTTTTAATATTAAAATATTCACTAAAAATCGTAAATTAATACGTTAAAGAAACACTCTGTACACGCGTACTTGAAGGACAGCAATGTCGGAATTTATTTAATTAAATAAATTAGAATTAATTAAATACATCGAGTATCAATTTACGATTTTTAGTGAATATTTTAATATAAAAAAATATAAAAACATTTTATTTTCGAATGGTAATATTTTTTTAGCATGTATGGATGCTATACTATTGCGGGTTAACGGGAACGCCCTCTGTTAGTTAACATACTGTATAATTCAAGCTTGTACAGACAGCATCATTTATTATAACTTATCATGTAAAATAATACATCATATTCTTTTATCGTGAAAATAGCCACTGCATGATTTGGCGCGAGTACGCGAGACGACAGCGACCGGCCATTTGCACCAATCAGAGAGCGCCATTTGATTCATGTAACGACGAGTTTACTATAAGTAAAATGATTGTAATTCAATAAACAAATTGATTTTTCAAAAATAAAGTCTTATTTTGTCTCTCCTCAATAGCTTCTGGTAGGCGGGAGCGAAGCGTAGCGGAGCTCCCGCCTTAGCCTTCGTGGTTATTTTTTTTTAAACCACCCAGAAATAGGAGCCCCGCGAAGCGGGGCTCCGTCCACCTATCTTAGCGCAGGTGGTAATCAGTTACTAGTTATGTTTAATATCTCCTTAAGTTACTATTACCTATAACTACGATAGAACTTACAAAGAATAAAACGAAGTTTTTTTTTAAGTTTTAAAGTAGGCGTTTTCATCATATTACACCAAATAAGTTTTATATCTTTTGAGTGGTATGTCAAACGATTTTGTATTTAATGTATGTTATGTCAAACGATGTTATATTTAATGAATGTTATGCTTATAAAAATTAAGTAGTTCTTTTAAAATTATATCAATCGTTCATTATATTAACTAATCGCTATATTAAATAAAATTATCGGTTCCGTAGTTATATGTTGTTAATATTAGAGATTTTGTTGTTATATCATCTATTACTTACCCAATATTAATGGCCAATATACTATTTGATGACATTTTTAGCAAAATTTTGACGTTCAATGAATGTGGGATGAGTTATAAAGGGTGTCCAGCGGGAATTTTTCTATTTAAAAGTTAAAAAACAAATTTAAAACGAATAACTATAGAATTTTTATTTTATTTTTAAAACGTAACTAGGGTCTGCGGATTTCAATTCGTAAAAATAATGTCCTCCAAATGACGTCCATTCCTCGTTATTACACTCTTGTAAGCGAAATTGGCAAGTACGCGGGAACAAAGCTCTGGGAGGATAGTAGCGATTTCATGCCGGATATTTTCTTGTAGAGCAGTTATGGTACGGGGATTATTGCAGTATACTTTCGACATAAGGTAACCCCACAAGAAAAAATCACACGCCGTCAAATCCGGCGATCGAGGTGGCCAGGGTATGTCTCCATACTTGCTTATTAAATTTCCAGGGAAAATTTCCCTTAGCCTCGACATTGTGATCCTGGCAGTGTGTGGAGTTGCCCCACCTTGTTGAAAGTGTGTCCTATTGTTGCGTCCGCTTGCAATTGCGGTACCAAAAACTCATCAATCATACGGCAGTAAACCGAAGAAGTGACAGTTTCACTTTCATTAAAAAAATATGGACCGATTATTCCATGAGCAGAAATCGCGCACTATACTGTCGCTTTAGGGCAGTTCAAATTCTTTTATTGCCGTTCCCTTAGGTTGCTGGGGTTCCAGTAACGCATATTTTGTTTATTCACATAGCCCCCGCTGTGAAAATGAGCTTCGTCGCTAAACAATATGTTCACAAGTGTTCTAGGGCTCCGAAAACGTTCCAACATCGTTCGGGCGGACGTTTTTCTTAAAACATAATTGCTGTCATTTAGTTTTTGAACAATTTGCATTTTATAAGGATGAAGCTTTAATTTCTTTTTCAAAATCGCATGCACAGTTGACTTCTTGATGCCTGTAGAGCCCGCAATCTTTCTCGCAGATTTTCTAGGGTTTCTGATAATTTCTTGTCGCACCTGTGCCACACGTTCTGGCGTTGCTGCTGACGTAGACGGTCCTATTGGCGGCCTATTTACCACTGTCCCTTCTTGTCGGAATATTTTTACCCACGACCGTATAAGCTGCGTGCTCGGACTGTCGTTTAATCGCCGAATATCGAAGTGAGAACAGAAAGCACGACGCGCTCGAACCAACGATTCACCACACTTTAAATATTGCTCAACCGCAAATGCACGGTGCGCTCCCGATCAGTGACTCATGGTTGCATAAAAATCCGCAAAGATGACAAAACCAACGCTACCCCCTCCCGCGCCTCTAGCCCCGTTAATAAATAAATAACGATAATTTAAATTTGAAAAATTTCCACTGGACACCCTTTAGGCCGTTTCCTGACTTATCGGTGCGGTAGCGGCGCGGCATTGGTATGCTCTGTACAGAAACGATACTGCATCGCTTTCATCTACGAACCTATCGGTATATTCTCGGTATAAAAGTGCAGTACCGCTTGTATCGTCGCGAGATAATGTCGTCTTCGAGTGATGATGATATTTTAGCATGTTATGTTTATCTCCGTTTAAGTAAAAAAAGAAAGCGCTACTGGCGTCATCCTTATATTGAAAATACTATTAGCCGTCGACTATTTGTTGCGGCTAAAGAACTTTTGCATGATGATACAAAATTTTTATCTATGTATAGAATGTCGAAAGAAACATCAGCAGCTTTTCAATCATATTGCTCCTGCAATAACAAAACAAAATACAAGATTTAGGGAATGCGTGAGTGCGGAATCCCGAGCGGCGACTGGACGAGCGTGCCGAGACGCGGTAAACCGAACCGATCCCGCCCCGCTCCCGCACATACCGCGCCAATCAGGAAACGCTCATTGAAATATAGACGCTCGGTAAGTTTTCTGTACCGCGTATACAGAGCATACCGATGCCGCGCCGCTACCGCACCGACAAGTCAGGAAACTGCCTCAGGAAACGGCCTTATTTTAAACGTACCGAGTTAAAAAATTAGAAGCTGAATAAATATATTTTGTGATGTCATATATTACTATTTTAGAAGTTTACTGTTAGAATGCATGTTACTAAAAAATAACCATTATACTGAGTTGAATTTAGATTGGTTTACATAGAAGATAACTAGTGGCTAAGATAGTATTATTTAGATGCTCGTTAATTGTGGCTGACTTAGTAATTTAGAAGGCAACATAAATTTTTAGAGGCGAATAATGCTATTAAAAAGAACCCTGTTTAAATAGCACCCATTAATATCATATTTATTATTATCACATTTACTGCATTCTTAACGCGAATGTACTTTAGTCGATTTTTTTTCCGTACAAAGGACAATGAATCATGGTGGGCCCACCTCTCAATAGAAATAAGATACTTGTGAATGTATAGGTATTTTTATGCAGAATTAAACGTATTACGAGGTTAAAAGTTAGTATTTTCGGAGTTATGCTACCTATTATACTGCCATAAGTGATCCCAATCTTAATGATCGTAATTTACTTCATTAAATGATAAATATTACCCAGACTCAAACCGGATGGCACGGTTGGCGTGTCACGGGTTCGATTGCCGCACGGAACAAATATCTGTATGACCTACAAGTAGTTGTTCAGGGTCTGGCTGTTTGTGTATGTGACTTTAAATGTTTGTAAACGCACTTACAATACAGGAAACATTCCTAGTGTGGGGCAAAGTTTAAAAAAATAAACCGTACTTAATGTGTATTAGTCATTAATATATTAATTGATCAAAACCAAGTTGGAAGAAACGCGATACCGGACGGCGAACTGTGGGAACTTGCGCTCACACCATATCTTTGATTTGGTACCTAGGAGTTGAGAGATATCAACCATTCGTGGCCCCCGCGGGTTTTTTTAAATGATGTAATTTTCATTGATGTTCAGGATGAATAATAAATCTTTTTTGTGTTAAAGTGAAATACAATGTAGGTAGTATTATTACTATTCTACCCAATGACGTATTATATATAGACACGTTATCAACCAACATCTCGGCGCTTAAAAACGGCGAAAATACTAGATAACTACTTATACGCGTAAAGAAAGGGAAAGAAAATATGACACCGTACGGCGGGATGTCTGTTGCTAGAGGGAGATAAATAAACATCTTCAGTTACGTCACAGGATAAGTAATAGTCAAATTACATGCTCATTGGTCGAGCGCATGAGTGACGTAGCTATCAGAGTCACTTCATGCGCCGGCCGCCATTAGACGCAGCGTCGTACAAAATAAAATAAAATAATCTAGGTTTGTAAACTTACGCGTGAAATGACACATTTTTGTCTTTAACTTTTGGGGTATAATTTTTACATCCTCTGAAAACACACGACGGCATATTTTCTTTATGTTTTGCACAGGTTTTCACATACGATATAAATTAAAAACAAACATACGTCGCGTCGCGTCGCACGACAGGTTGGTGCGTGACTGAGCGCAAATGTGGCAATTGGCTTCATTTCATGTTGCCATTTTAGAGTGCGGACAACGTATCTATAGTTTTATACATCATTGATTCTACCTTATAAATATATGTTAGAATATGTTAGACTGAGACGATTTTAAGGGGCCGGCGGAGCATGCGTAGTTTTTTTTTTGGGGATGGGAAATCATCAAATGACCCCTCCCGCTCTGGGTGGAGCGAGTGTCACGGTACGCGTACACCGAATCCGTCATCGGCCGAAGTATGCTCGGGCGTCATCGGCCGAACTCGGTCGATGAAATCAAAAAGTACAGTGCGTGCTGACTAAAACCCACCCGCGTTCCTTCCTTAGCCCTTTATGTTCCGAGCCAGCGGTATCCCTTTCGGACAATTTCGCTGACCCGGCAGGCTTCGGCCCTGACGGGCCCCTTCGGATGATGCTGACATCTCTTTAAGGCGCGCGTGAAATATGTACGCGCCGTCCGGCACGGGCTTGGTCCTGATCGGACGGTGAGCTACCCATTACTCACCGCCCGCAGGCCCGCGCCTACGGTGGCCGGGAGTCGTCGCTCATACAAACGTAATACCAAAATAATTTGTAAATCAAACATATTCCTAGTGTAGTGTGTATTTATTCCGATTGGATTACAGAATATCTAGGTTCCCAAATATATAAACTCTCTTTTCGGGAGGGTATTACTCCACTGTTTGACATTGTACAGACGCCAAGCACATCAAGCTACCCAAAACTGTCAGTTTCCCAATCAACTTTGAACCTTATGCTTTAGCGATAAAGTTGAAAATCTATTAAAGAAATTTGACAGATTGTTGTAGCTTGATGTGCTGGCGTCTGTACATCCAAAGTTTTATAAACTTGATATCGTTTTTCTTATTATAAATTTTGTCTAAATTTTATCTGTGCGGAAACAGAATAGTAAAATAAACAGTCATTAAAAAGTTATGATCCAACAAAGAATCGTTTTTCTTGCTAAAAACGTAACTTTGGGGGTAAATCTATAATTATATAAAATTCAATGACCTGACTGAGATATCCGCACAGCCTAAAGGCTCGTACACACAGGCGCGACGCGACACGCGACACAAAGGCACCGCAAGTCGCGCGACTTGCGGTGCCTTTGTGTCGCGTGTCGTGTCACGCCTGTTTGAAGGAGCCTTAAACTGCTGGTCCTAGAGACATACATTTTGGAGGGTATGTTCTTTGTGAAGAGTAGGTAGGTATCCACTAAGGTGTTTTTGGAAATTCAACCTTTAAGGAAAGGAAAAGGAGGGATTTGAAAAATCTTATTCCTTGATTTAATAACCTTGAAACATGGTACGAATACTTATCTAGGTAAATTATGAAGTTTGACATTTTTTGTTTTTCTAAACTAGGGTCCTAAAGAGGGATTGGGGGGTGTCAAAATTTGTATTGAAGAATTTTAACGCGCGGTCCGATTACCTCAAAACTCAGTATTTATACTTAAGACTAAAAATAAAGAATAACGTGTATCCAGGGTTTTTTCGAAAATCTACCCCTAACTACGTGAAAAGGGGTAGATTGTCGAAAACCCTGATACACGTTATTCTTTGTTTTTTTTTTGTCTTATGATATCATATTTTTTTCTTGTTTAGAGCGTTTGACTCGAGTTTTGATGTGTGATTATGGTTTTAACTAAAGCCACAATATAATAAAATACATGCCCGAGAAAGTTTGATTCCTTCTCTTGGAAGTGTATTAAATAAATATTCCAGTTTGTTTGTTACAAATCAGTAAAAAACTTGTTTCTGCAAAGGCTGTTTCACAAAATTAATTTATAAAAATGTCCAAGGTACAACTGTATCTTTACTTTTGTATGCATAAATCAATTTATTATGTTTCATACAGTAATACACCAAAATTAATTCCGTAAAACACGAGTTAATGATAATTTTTCGCCCGAAATGATATTTTTTATCTATGAATATTCAATAGAAATTCAAACAAAAAGTATTTAACAACTAAGGCCTAAAACATACACAAGCGACGTAAGGCAGCAGGCGTGGAACAGGCGTGGCGCAGGCGTGCGCCGCTTCAAAACGATTTCATACAAAATGTATGCAGGCGACGTTTTTGTATAATATTTTCAGTATAATACTGAAGCGACGCGGCGCAGACACGCCGTTTCGTTGCCTGCGCCGCGTCGCTAGCAGTCGGTTCTCGTGAGTCACGCAAGGAGCACGTGGCTTATGATACGGTATGCTCAGTATTTACCAATCAGAAGACGAAGACATCTTATCGCACCAAAGTCAGCCTATTAAAATGCCGCATCTGAACGTTTCTTGCCTGTTCCACGCCTCTTCTGATATAATTCAAATCGCGTCTGCGCCGTATCGGTCCCACGCCTGCGCTGCGCCTGCCTCATGCCTTCGCCTTACGTCGCTTGTGTGTGTTTTAGGCCTAAGGTTACTTTGTCATCTTGCTTGGAAAAAAAATTAAAGTAAAATAATATTTTTAAATAATTTTTGTATGCAATGCTATTCGGTTTGAAACGCTCGGCGCGGACTGAAGCTAAAGCGCTGGACACACAGAAAAGACGTGCCGAGGACGGGGCTCGGACATGTCTCTTCCGCGTCCCTTTCATATAAAATGTATAGAAGCGTCGCGACGCGAAACATATAGAAAAGACAGGGGCGGACACGACGCTTACTCGTCTGCCTATTGTAAAAACATATAGAAAGGACGGGGCACGGGCGCGAGCGGACGAGGGGCGGGCGAGAACGGGGTTGCGGGCGGGGTGGAACGGGTGCCGCGCGTCGCTGTCACGCACAACACAACTACCTGTGTCATTGAGTGGTTGCGACGTGTTTAGAGAAGGAAGATCATCGTATAAAACCATCATCTAGACGCGGCGCCGTGCCTCTCGCCCGTGCCTCGGTCTTTTCTATATGTTTTTAAAAGTAGCGACGGCGCCCTGTCCACACCCTGTCCTCGTCTTACGTCTTTTCTGTGTGTCCAGCGGTTTACGTCTTTTCTGTCTGTGTGTCCAGCTACGGTACGTGCCGAGCGCTTCCAGAGGGAGGACGTATAGCTCGCTCGCTGTTGCCGTCACGTGATCTCGCTCGCCAATTCGCCAAGAATAAAGCGCGACCAACACTTCTTGATACAAGTGGGTTTATTTTTAATTGGTTATGATCTGATTGTTATGCATAAGTATTTTACTATGATGTTCCAGCGCGAATATGTATATCCTGTATTATAGAAAAAAAACATACGTAAATATAAGGTCGCATTGAAATAGATGGACAAACTTTTATACTTCGTAAAAGATAGCTTGATCTCTGCGACAGCTGTCAGTAAAATCACGTCTATGAAGTCCTGAATTTCATAATGGTACAGACAGTACCTGTCAATGTCATACTTTATGGGCATGCCGACCTAATTAGTGATAGGCGATGAATCATCGTGACCACAGACTATAAACTATCGATATTTTAAATAAAACTGAATTTAAAATTAATTTATCTTTTAATTTTAATGTATATTTTAATATCATAACATTATTTACATTTGTACATACTTGATCTAAAATAATAGTGAGTAAATAAAATCCAATTTCTCACCTACTCATGTAACATTCCATCCGTCAACGTCCCATCCTTTGGTTTCGGGAGAAGACACACCGCGTTTGGCTCAAAGGCCGTGTTACCAGCTAATTTAGTAACCATTAGCATTGATAATAGTAAGAAACGTCGATAATTTCTATCGACAATTTTTTATATCCTGAGTTCCTGACAACACTAGGAATGTCAGTTTGACATATGTCGCTGAGATCAAGCTATCTTTTATGTAGTATAGAAATCATCCAGACCACCAAAATAAGGACGATGGTAAAAAAATATAAAAGAAAAACGCATAGATACAAGAAAAATAATCAGCTAACGAAAATACACTAATGTGCCGGCAATTTATTATTTTAAGTCAAAACAAAATCACTTTAATCAGTTTTTTTTTTTTTGCTTGGATATCTTTATTTAGACGTACTGAGCGATACTAACGGTACGCGTACACTAAAACCGATTTTGTCGGCCGATGGCGGACAGAACTACTCGGACGAGTAACTCGGACGTTCAACTGAATACACTACAGACGATAACGGCCGTTGTCGGTGGAACTTATGAAGTCTGAACTGTGCAACTACAGAGTACAGACGTGTTTTTAAAAATGGAGGATTTCGAAGAAATGTATTTTTTAGAAAATTTATACCGCAATTTTGTTCGTCGAAGTCTACGTCGGCGACGTCGCTCGGCGTGAGTGGGTTAATGAAACACTGAATGAAATACTTATAATAATGAAATACTTGTCCCACAGTGACGGTCTGTTATAAATGCAAGTAATTAATTTTTCAATATCCATTCTTGAAAAGCGAAACAAGTTTTTTTTTGTTGTAAATCTTAAATGTTTATTTGAATCTTAAATGCAAATGATTAATTAACAATAAAAAGTTAAAAAAAAAAATGTTTTTGAATGAAATTTACAAAATAATGCGGGTATTTCCACTTCTGGCCCTGATGACCGCCTGTATGAGATCAGGCATGCTATGGATTATATTTTTAATGTCAACATGGGGTATTTCTTACCAGGTGGCCACCACAGCGGTTTTCAATTGACAGATAGTCTCTGGAGGGTTGGGAATAGATCGGATGCGTCTTTTAAGCATATCCCAGACATGTTCTATGGGATTCATGTCTGGACTTCGTGCCGGCCACTCCAATTTTGTAATTCTCACCTCCGACAGGTAATCATTCACGCAACGTGTTGTGTGAGGTCGGGCATTATCTTGCATTAAGATGAAATGAAATCTTCGCTACCGATGAATCCCCGAATGGTAAATCGTGTTCTTGGAGGATCTCTTCAATGTTGCCGTTAGACGACCTGCAACTACTGCCAACTCTGTGTGTGCGTCTGAACAGATCCCTTCCCAAACCATAACTGATCTACCATGGAAACTGACGGTTTGCCTGGTAGTGATTGGCAGAAACTTCTCCCCATGCCTTCTCCACACATGTTCGGGGCCATCTGGAGCTCTTAAGAGGAAATGCGGTCGGAGACTTTTTTTAAAAGCCTAAGTAAAAAGTCATAATTCGAGGTTTGGGTCTCGCCTATTTTCTCCTCCAATATTGGACCAATTTAAAAGATATTTCATAAACAGAATAAGAAGGATATACTGTGTCCCTATGTTTTTCTTTTTTCATGAATAGGTGTCAAATTTGTACACTAGGCCTCTGTTGACAGCGTAAATATTGAGTAATTTTTGAGGGTTCTAGTGATTATAAAAATAATTCATCATCAAAAAGGAAAACAGGGACACAGTATATGTATATCCTTCTTATTCTGTACACCTAATACCGCCACTTCTGGTCTTCTTGTGTAAAGGCCGGTCTGGTCGTACCTTGTTAAAGGTACTATTTGGAACCGAGCTGCCAACTGCAACTGCCGACAGCACGTGCAGCGGCTCATGCCTTGCTAATGTCTGGCTCTTGCAGTGGCTCGTGTCGGCATGCAGTCGCTGCATGTGCTGTAGGCAGTTGCAGTTGGCAGCTCGGTTCCAAGTAGTACTTTAAAAGCACGACCATTTGGATATACATAGAGTTTTACCTCATCCGTGTTTTGTGCGTTCCAGTAACGAACTAACGTTAAATGTCACAGAAATTAAACAAATGAACTTTTTTTTGTACTTACCGTCTTAAATTAACAAAAACAAATGTCCTGACAAACTGCCACTCGAAATTCTCATACGCGATATTAAAACCGCCTGTTATCGGTCTGGGCCATATTCCGTGCCGCTGAGTGTAGTTATTTTTGTCTAATTAGAAATGCTTCACTCGTCGAACGTCTATTTGTTAAGGCCAAAGCACACACACTACTTTTAGAATCGGCGATCGGCGATTTAGCCGGTATTGGTTACGTCCAAATAACCAGTTCACGTCTTATCTTACTTTTGGAGAGCATCAATCGCAGGTTTAGTGGTTGCGATGTTAGCGCGTAACATATCTTCCTCCTTTTAATATATCATTGGTTTTGGGTATGTTTTAACAGCAATGTAATTAAACGAAGACCATTCAGATAGATCAGTATTTTTTTTATTGCTACCGCCTATTATTGCTATGGTTTTAAAATAATAAAGAATGAATTAAGATATTTTTTTTTTTCCCTTTTGAAATGTATCATTTGTAAACAATACTATTGCAAATCGGCAAACTATGACAGTCGACTATCGGTCGGCGACACTACAGCCGACCCGATCCACCATCAGAGCGGTCGCTAAAACGCACGATTCCGATACCGCGTCCGAACGCAGGAAGTCGCGAAATCGCGATGCAGCATAGTTAGAACCTATAAAACACGCGATTTTAATACTGCGATGGAACGCAGTCGCCAAAACGCGACGCTACATCGATACAGTCGCAAAACCGCAGATCGCCGATGCTAAGCTAAGAGTAGCGTGTGTGCTTTGGCCCTTAGCGATGCTAGTCCTTAATCTTTATTACCTCGTTTAATAATGATGTAGTTTTAATTACATCATTATTAAACGAGGTTTAGGTATTAGGTCTGTAATTGTTTTTTGGGTAGTGTTGTACTGCGGCTCTTAACCTTTTGACCGCCATAGTCATGTATAGATGACAAACCAAAATGTGCCCAGTATACCACGGTTCGACTACATGACAGACTTTGAGGCAGAGGGCACGTTTTTGATTTTTTGACGTGTGGCGGTCAAAAGGTTAAGGCTTTTAGTCAAAAATTAGATAGGTTTTTAGTCAAAATCCTTCGTCACCTATTAAGGAACGGGATCATCTGTACCTGGTTACGGCTTTGAAAGCAATAACATGTTATCGCAAATATATTCCTGATAAAATCTTGAATTCTCAAAACCACCATGGCGACTATAACTTCCGATTTCTACCATGATAAACTTATAACATGGATCTACTATGGCCAGTAGTGCTATTGAAAAATATACTTTTGTAGCATAAATAGTTTGAACCACTGTTACCAGGACATTAACATGTTTGCCGTCAATACTTCTAACACAATTAGGAAATTTCCATATTTATCCATTTTTCTTCTATTCAAAACTTCCGCCTGCCTTAAAGTATCTTCTGAGGGCGCAGGTACATTGGTTGCAGTACTTCCGATATTGATTAACATGCTTCTTTTATTATATTCGAAACCGTACGAGGGCGACACTGAAAGTTTTTAGAACAGGGGGCCTAAAAACGCCACTTTTGCAGAATCATAAAAGGATAACATTATGAATCCAATTGGACAGTTAACTGTTAAGTTAATCGTATCAAATCCCATTGGTGAAGGATTTTTCAGTTATTTTTTTTTGTCTGTGCTAAAATTCCAATCAATCCAATCCAAATCCAATCCCAAACTCTTTGATTATACCTATGTAGTGCAGCAAAAAAACGATAAACACGGACTGTCTTCGCCATATTATGATTCATAATGTTATCCTTTTATGATTCTACCAAAGCGGCCTTTTTAGGCCCCCTGGCCACTTGTTTAATAAAAAAATAAGTTCAAATTTGAAAATGGAACTCTGCCAATATTATTTTGTATGTATTTTATTCGTTTGTTTACGATTTGGCGGCAAATTGAAAATTGTCTGTGTCACGTCAGCATGAATTTAACGCGAGAAAATTTTCCCTCCGGAGCAACTGGACAGATTCGCAACTGGACAGATTCTCAGCTGGACAGTTTCGCAGCTGGACAGATTAGCAACTGGATAGAATGTGTACAGTCCATCCGGCCGTTTCCTGACTTGTCGGTGCGGTAGCGGCGCGGCATCGGTATGCTCTGTATACGCGGTACGGAAAACTTACCGAGCGTCTATATTTCAATGAGCGTTTCCTGATTGGCGCGGTATGTGCGGGAGCGGGGAGGGATCGGTTCGGTTTACCGCGTCTCGGCACGCTCGTCCAGTCGCCGCTCGGGATTCCGCACTCACGCATTCCCTAAATCTTGTATTTTGTTTTGTTATTGCAGGAGCAATAGGATTGAAAAGCTGCTGATGTTTCTTTCGACATTCTATACATAGATAAAAATTTTGTATCATCATGCGAAAGTTCTTTAGCCGCAACAAATAGTCGACGGCTAATAGTATTTTCAATATAAGGATGACGCCAGTAGCGCTTTCTATTTTTTACGTAAACGGAGATAAACATAACATGCTAAAATATCATCATCACTCGAAGACGACATTATCTCGCGACGATACAAGCGGTACTGCAGACTTTTATACCGAGAATATACCGATAGGTCAGGAAACGGCCTTAGGCAGTTTCCTGACTTGTCGGTGCGGTAGCGGCGCGGCATTGGTATGCTCTGTATAGAAACGATACTGCATCGCTTTCATCTACGAACCTATCGGTATATTCTCGGTATAAAAGTCTGCAGTACCGCTTGTATCGTCGCGAGATAATGTCGTCTTCGAGTGATGATGATATTTTAGCATGTTATGTTTATCTCCGTTTAAGTAAAAAAAGAAAGCGCTACTGGCGTCATCCTTATATTGAAAACTAGTATTTGGGCGTTGCGCGAGCTGCAAGCAGCTCGCGGGGTCGTGTTTTTGAGGAGTATTTCTTACCCTTGTAAAAAGTATTTGGGCGTTGCGCGAGCTGCAAGCAGCTCGCGGGGTCGTGTTTTTGAGGAGTATTTCTTACGATGAGGGGAGGGGTGAAGGGGGGAGAGGAGGGAGTTTTGAAAAATGATTTTGACCAACTCTGGGCCCCTTGATATGAATCTGGAAAAAAAAAATTTCCAAGTCTCTTAACTTCCGAGATCTACCTAGAGGGGGGGAGAAGGGGGGCAAGGGGGGCAACTTTGAAAAATGGATTTTACTTTTCCGAGCCTCCTCTATACGAATCCGTAAAAAAACAAAACCCAAGTTTCTTAATTTCCGAGATACGATGGGGGGAGGGGTGAAGGGGGGGAGGGGGGGGAGTTTTGAAAAATGATTTTGACCAACTCTGGGCCCCTTGATATGAATCTGAAAAAAAAAATGTTCCAAGTCTCTTAACTTCCGAGATCTACCTAGAGGGGGGGGGGGAAGGGGGGCAACTTTGAAAAATGGATTTTACTTTTCCGACCCTCCTCTATACGAATCCGTAAAACAACAAAACACGGGATTCTTAGTTTCCGAGATACGATAGGGTGGGGGGAGAGTGGGGTGGAAAAGGGGAGGTTTGGGATTTTTCCCATACTCGTGAGAGTTACTTCTATACGAATCTGTAAAAATATACCCACCTCCCCCTTCACCATCTGGGAGAACAATTATGTCAGTGAGTCAGTCAGTCAGTCAGTCAGTGGTAATCGAGCTTTATATAGTATAAATAAATACTATTAACCGTCGACTATTTGTTGCGGCTAAAGAATTTTCGCATGATGATACAAAATTTTTATCTATGTATAGAATGTCGAAAGAAACATCAGCAGCTTTTCAATCATATTGCTCCTGCAATAACAAAACAAAATACAAGATTTAGGGAATGCGTGAGTGCGGAATCCCGAGCGGCGACTGGACGAGCGTGCCGTGACGCGGTAAACCGAACCGATCCCGCCCCGCTCCCGCCCATACCGCGCCAATCAGGAAACGCTCATTGAAATATAGACGCTCGGTAAGTTTTCTGTACCGCGTATACAAAGCATACCGATGCCGCGCCGCTACCGCACCGACAAGTCAGGAAACGGCCGTGGTCGAGATAGGAAAGTGAGCGTCTTGCTCCAGAGGGCAACGGCTCTTTTTAAGCTTCGGTCCGAACAACTACACCCATCAAATTAGCATACCCTAGACATAATTAAATTACTCGGGGATTATTTTTATTGATCCGAAATTGATGTAGACCATCAAATACTAATAAAATAAATTCTGTACAGTTCGTGCCACGTAAGAAGAGACTTGACCCCGCCTCCCCGCCTCTTTCCGCCGCCCCGATGACGCCCGGTCCCCGTCCCGCACCGGGCGTCATCGGGGCGGCCTCGGGCGGCGGAAAGAGGTGGGGGTGGCGGGGTCAAGTCTCTTCTTACGTGGCACGAACTGTACCTACTACATAATAATATATTGAAGGATTGTTTGCTTTGTAGACCTATTGTGTTGTGAAAAGGAAATATAAATGCTATCTATCTATCTGCGTAATGCAAACTCTTTGATAACAACAAAATCGATGATTAATAGCTTTGACATTAATGTCATCAATATCATACATAAATTGTACATCATTTTATTTTGTAGCTTATAGACGTTTCATTAATAATAATAAATTCATTAATTAGTAAAATGGATATTGCTGGTCCGAGTCGGACAAAATCAAAGCTAGTCTTTGTGGATGGACAAAGAAAAAAAGAGGGAAGTACCCGCTACATGGGACTGTTCTGTTACATGCTGGTCTTGAAGAAGAGACTGTCAGAAGAAGAGACTTGACCCCGCCTCCCCGCCTCTTTCCGCCGCCCCGATGACGCCCGGTCCCCGTCCGCACCGGGCGTCATCGGGGCGGCGGAAAGAGGCGGGGGTGGCGGGGTCAAGTCTCTTCTTACGCACGCACTGTACGTCTATTACATTAAATACAGACAATGATATAATAAAAGGCACACTCGTGTACTCCAAACTTTAAGCGGAATCGAAACGAGAAACTTTTAGATGAATGTAAAAATGAAGTATGCGAAGTATGTGTAGTATGAATGATGTATGTGAAGTATGAGTATGAAGTGTGTATATGGAGCCAATTCAAAGAATATTTGAAAAACATTTATTGGAAAAAAATGATTCTGATTCATTAAAATCATCAGATCACTCATTACCATCATTTAATACCAAAAAGGATACCTACATTATACAGATATCGCAAAAAAATCCTTTGTGTGGAAAGGTGTAAAAGCGATAAGATCGAAGATATTAAAATACCTTAATGTCTAGTTAAAGACTACTTTTTACTCTTGCAGACAAAATAATTGTATTTGGCAGTCAAGCAGCAAGAGATTTAATTAAAAGTACAGACATATATTATGGGGACGGACGTTGCCCGTAACATATATAATTATGTCGCAGGTTTTTCATAAAATTAGGTTTTTGATGAAAAACCGGAAGATGACACATTTTAAACTCAATTTCATCATAAACCTGTAACAATCCATATTTTTGATCAAAAACCTGAACTAGTTTGGGTGAAACAGAAGAATCTTCGATTAGTTGTGGAATATTTAACATAATAATTATTATTGGTTAGCAACTCGGCATTCTTATTTCATGTAATACTTAAAAATATTTTTCAAGTTTGATGTGAGACTCGAACTCGAACGCTCGCCATGGGAGAAATTATTTATCATTTTAAATTATGGTTTTTAACACAAACACGTATACGAGTAGTATGCGATAATGCGAAAGGTGAAACAAAACTAGACTCATCAGACGGCAATACTTCATTATAGATTAGTAAAATGTATGCGTAACTACCCTCAATTAACAAATATGCATTATCTGCGAGTTCACTATTATATCGATTAGATAGAGACAAAATTATAAAGCCAAGTAGATTGATAATTCATCGAGTTATTAACTACCTAGCTGGCTTAGTTGGTTAGAGCTCGCGGTAATCAAAGGATAGCCAATGATTCGATGGTTCGAATCTCGTCCGGGCATAAACACTTTTTGTACTATTCTTAAGGATGTATGTATAATCTTAAATTAAATTACGTGTCACGATGTTTGTCCGCGATGGACTCCTAAACTACTTAACCGATTTTAATCAAATTTGTTCACCGTGTGCAGTTTGATCCAACTTGAAAGATAGGGTAGCTCACATCTCCATTTATAATCGCAATTATACTTCATTGCTTCGTCCTTCGAGATTAGATAACATTGTAGTAATACGTCTAAGATATCGCCTTTCACCCACTAAGTTTGAGTTTTTTTTTTTTTTTTTTTTTGTAGGTAGGTACTTCGTCTTCCTTCTCGTTATGCCTGTAGTGTCATTCATTCGCGTTTTAGTGCGTCGCCGATCACCACTTACTTTCTACTTTTCGTTGAAAATTTAAAGAAGATGCCGAAACGGAGTCACAAAAACGACGACAGTGATTATTTGAGAAGCAAGATCAGAAAACTTGAAAAGAAAATCAATAAACGTGCCAAACGGTCGCGAGTTCGAAATTGTTCCGAAAGCAGTAGCTCATCGGCGAATATTATTCTATCGCCTGAGCTGTCGGATCATGAAGGTAAGCTGAGTGTTTTGTTATCAATGTTATAACAAAAGAAAGATATTGTGAATAGTTTTTAGGACTATATCCGTATCATAATTTGACATGACGTCATGTTCATGTTCCAAATAGTGTTGTGTACATCTTATGGGGATGTTACTTTCACATAATTTTGGATTCCCAATTCATTGGGAAATTATATACCTACCAACGTTTTAGTGATTGTGTACATTTGAAAGGAATGTTACCTTCACATTAGTTAACGACCTATTTAAAACTTATGTAGGTACGTGGGTACAGATTCAATATATAAAATAGTGTTGTGGATAGTTTTCAAGGACTATCGCCGTGCTATTTTCTCTCCAATACCTACATCTGGTCTTATTATATTCCAGATGAAATGGAAGTTCAGCCCGAAGTCGAGTCAGTTCCGCTTTTTAGTGCAGAAGAACCACAACCGGGTACGTCCACCTCAATTACACAGGTACCTGCTATAGATGTGGTACAGACAGTTCAATCCGAATTACCTGTTGAAGCAGCGCTCGATCCCCCTGAACTGGATAAAGAGATTCTGAATCTCTTGGGCGAAACACCTTCAAAGGAAAAAAAATATGGACCGGATATAAGAGGTGAATTATCTGTTCGCTGGGAACACATCGCAACGACAGGCTTGACAAAGGATGACAGAAAGGAGCTGCTAGAAAAGCACCTTGTTCCAAAAAACTGCACAAAGATTGATGCGCCGATATTAAATCCAGAAATAAAGGCCGCTTTATCGGATGTGCTCATCAAAAAAGACAAAGCACTGGAGAATAAACAGGTGCAAGTCGCTGCAAGTATATCTTGTATTGGTGAAGCTCTCAATACTTTGTTTTCTTCGGATCACAAAGACCAGACAGTAATAAAATTGCTGATCGAGGCCGGTCGACTGATGTGTGACTCACAACACAACGAGTCGATGACAAGGCGTAGTTTTATATGTTCTACAATAAAAAAAGATATTAAAGATCATTTGTTTAACACAGAAATCGATCAATTCTTATTTGGTGAACAGCTGACCGATACTCTCAGAGCTGCAAAAGCCATATCCAAATCAGGCGCTGAAATTAAAATAAACACACCAGTCAGAAGACCTGCACCAGCGCAAAGACCAAGGAAGGCCCCTACTCAGGCTTTAAACCAGAGGCCTCCGTTCCCGCCGACGCGGCAAGCGGGAGCAGCGAGGAGGACCGAGCCGGCGCCGCGCCCGCGGCCGCAGCAGCAGCCGCGACAGCCGCCGCGCTTGCAGCAGCGCCCAGCCCCCCGGCGCTAGACCTGGTACGTTCCGCAGGACGATTATCATATTTTTATGATCAATGGCAATTGATGACCAGTGATCCTGTTATATTATCGTGGATAAGAGGTTACGAGATACCGTTTACGAAACCGGTGCATCAGTCATACGAACCTAGTTTACCTACATTATCTTCATCAGAATCCCTTCAATACAGGGCGGCCATCACTGATCTTATAAACAGTGGAGCTATTTCACATTGTGAACCATGTGAAGGACAGTTTCTTTCTAGTTATTTCCTGATTAAAAAACCTAATGGTAAAAACAGATTTATATTAAATTTAAAGTCTTTAAACAAGCACATAATAACAGAACATTTTAAAATTGAAGATCTGAGAACAACTTTAAAACTAGTATCAAAAAACAGTTACATGGCCACCCTTGATCTGAAGGATGCGTATTTTCTTGTATCTATACATCCGAGCTTCAGAAAGTACTTACGATTTAAGTACGAGGGTAATTTTTACCAATTCAATGTTTTACCATTTGGCCTAAACACAGCCCCATTTGTTTTTACAAAATTATTAAAACCGGTAATTTGTTTATTGAGATCATTAGGCTTTTTGTCATCTATTTATTTAGATGACATTTGTATTATCTCTAATAATTATCAAGATTGCCTAGATAATATATCAAAAACAAGAAATATTTTGGAGTCTTTAGGATTTATTATTAATATACAAAAGAGCTGTATGATTCCTAGTAATGTTTGCAAATACCTTGGTTTCGTGATAGATACGAAAAAATTTAATGTAAGCCTACCTAAAGAAAAACGAAATTTGATTAAACAAGAATTACAATCGCTCCAATTCAAACCTCGTTGTAAAATAAGACATTTTGCGCGCTTGGTAGGCCTCCTCACTTCATCTTGCCCCGCAATTCAGTACGGTTGGCTGTATACTAAGCAAATGGAAAGATGCAAATACCTTGCACTGTGTCAAACGAATAGTTACGATAGCCACATGTCTTTACCACATTACCTGCAGGACGATTTCTCCTGGTGGTTAAAATCAATTGATGACGCAGTCAATCCCATTAGACAAGACAGTTACTCGCTAGAAATATTTTCAGATGCTAGCAAAAAAGGGTGGGGGGCAGCATGCGGTGAGGAGACCGCCAGTGGCCAGTGGAGTAATTCAGAATGTATCAAACATATAAATTATCTAGAACTCCTAGCAGCATTCTTGGGTTTACAAATATTCGCAAAGGGATTAAAAAATCGTCAAGTTTTACTCCGTATTGACAACACAACTGCTATTTCGTACATCAACCGTATGGGTGGAGTAAGATTTCCACATCTAACTGAAATCACAAAATCCTTGTGGCAGTGGTGTGAAGCTCGCGGTATATTTGTGTTCGCTTCATACATAAGTTCAAAAGATAACGAAATAGCAGATGCGGAGTCTAGAAAATCTCACCCGGATACTGAATGGGAGATCAAGGATCATGCTTTTGAAAAGATTGTACAGGCCTTTGGGCAACCTAAAATTGATCTTTTCGCATCAAGGTTAAATAATAAATGTGTTAAGTACATATCATGGAATAGAGACCCTGGAGCATTCGCTGTAAACGCTTTTACTTTAAGCTGGAAAAATCTTTCGTTCTACGCATTCCCTCCTTTTGCGGTTATACTAAAAGTTTTAAGAAAAATAATATTCGATCAGGCCGAGGGTATTGTTGTGGTCCCTCTTTGGCCCACGCAACCCTGGTTTCCACTATTTCAAAAACTTCTCTGTTCCGAATTGATTCAGTTTACACCCTCTGCTAATGTGTTATTGTCTATTTCCAACAGTCTCCCGAAGCTTACGTTGATTGCAGGGAAGTTATCAGGACGGCACTACGGAACAGAAGAGTACCACCGTCAGCTTTAGATATTATGATAGCTTCCTTGTCTGAAAATTCAATAAAACAATATGATGTTGCAATTCGACGTTGGGTAAGCTTTTGTAAAACTCAGAATATTGCAATACATGAAGCGTCAATTCCGATGGTAATTTATTTTCTCACTGAATTATTTAATTCTGGTTTACAATACGGATCTTTAAACAGTCATCGCTCCGCTCTGTCTTTGATCTTAGGATCGAGAGTAGGGTCTGATGACCGTGTTGCTAGGCTATTTAAAGGTTTTTACAGACTTCGTCCCCCAGCCCCCAAATATAATATCACTTGGGACCCCTCAATAGTTTTAGATTCGTTATCAAAATGGTACCCAAACCGTAATTTAAGTTTAGAACAATTGACCAAAAAGACTGTAACTTTGCTCGTGCTAATAACTGCACACAGAGTGCAGACAATTGGCAAAATAACACTAGAAAATATAACTCTCCATGGTCAGCTTATATTAATCAAGATAAACGATTTTATAAAAACATCTCGCCCAGGTTCAGCTCAACCTTGTCTTAATATTCCATTTTATAAAGATCGTCCGGAAATATGTCCGGCTGAAGCGTTAGTAGCTTATATAGATAGGACAAAGTCTTTGAGAAACAATGCCAATAGCCTATTCCTAAGTATTAAAAAACCACATAAACCGGTATCCACAAATACTATCAGTCGGTGGATAAAAGATATGTTATCGATTAGCGGAATTGACACCTCAATATTTTCTGCACACTCCACCAGACACGCAGCCACCTCAGCCGCTCATAGAGCTGGTGTCAATATTGACACGATACGAAAGACCGCTGGGTGGAGTGGCACCTCCAACGTTTTCGCTAGATATTATCATAGAGATATTCAATGTGAACAATCTGATCAATTTGCCTTATCAATCCTAACCTCTGATTGATGCATTATGTTAAAATGCAATTAAAAATTAATTACTTATAAGTTACCCCTAACCTAATTAATGATAAACTACATTTTAGTTTTAGAAAACAATTATTATAATAAATATCGTTTGATCATTATACGTTTACCTAATAGTTAAACATCAGTGTTTTAATATTTCAACATCTTTCAAAATCTACAATGTTATCTAATCTCGAAGGACGAAGCAATGAAGTATAATTGGAGATTAAACGAACTTACCTGAAGTGAAGTTCTATCCAAATTATACGAGTTGCTTCGTCCGAAGAGATTAGTTCCCTCCCAACCCTATAACTCCCAATATCTTAAGTGAAATATTAAAAGGCTTTCAACTAAATGAATGACACTACAGGCATAACGAGAAGGAAGACGAAGTACCTACCTACAAAAAAAAAAAAAAAATAAAACTCAAACTTAGTGGGTGAAAGGCGATATCTTAGACGTATTACTACAATGTTATCTAATCTCTTCGGACGAAGCAACTCGTATAATTTGGATAGAACTTCACTTCAGGTAAGTTCGTTTAATCTCCAATATTATTTTATTGCACAAAAACGTTAGCCACAGCAACGCGTGGCCGGTTTAGCTAGTGTATTATAATATGTTTGAATTGCAAAGTTAATTTTAATACAACTAGGGTACCCAATTGATGCAGCTTACTGTACTACGTTTACTTGGCAAGAATTCCGTGCTTAGTTTAACCCATGGAATAAGATTTTTCGTACAAACAGGTTGATTTTCTAAAAACCCCATCATAGTGATAAATCCTTACGTATTTTCTGTACTTTTACAGAATAAGGACAAACGTGTTTACCGAGCTCCTACTAGGAAGGAAATTTGTTAACGTTCTCAACGTTAACAATTTTCTCCTTACCCTTCCTTCCTTTTTTTTTGGCCTTACGGAGTTTGTTTCACAAGTGCCCCGCTTGGGTGGAGCACCGCCGCGGCCGCGTCCAATGCGGCTGAAAGGTTCTGGAGTGACGACCGCGTTCCAGAAGACATAGCATACCATACGACATAGCATACGGTGGAGGTCTGCCCCGCTTGGGCGGGAGCACCGCCGTGTCCTCGTAGAGTCGACCGGCAGCGGCGGCGACCTCTCGCGTCCGGCCCTGGTTCAAGCCATGGTCCGGGGCGAGAGGGAGTGGGGGGCAGTCGCCTCCTTCTGCGAAACAGTCATGCTAGCGAAGGAGGCGGCGGTACGGCTGAGGGAGAGAGCCTCCCGTCCCAGCCGCCGCGGGAGACGCTCCGGGGGCGGGAGCTGAGCGACGACTCCCGGCCACCGTAGGCGCGGGCCTGCGGGCGGAGAGTAATGGGTAGCTCACCGTTCGATCAGGACCAGGCCCGTGCCGGACGGTGCGTACGTGTTCCACGCGCGCCTCAAAGAGATGTCAGCATCATCCGAAGGGGCCCATCAGGGCCGAAGGCTGTTTACCGCTGCACATACGTAGATTTTAATTATTTAGGCGGCCAAAAATATTTTTTGGTTTTAATTAGTTCCACGCACTATATTAAATTAAAATAAACTCTTTTCAGTTCAAAATATATTTTTTTTATTTCATTACACAAGTTTTATACACAAAAATATAGTAGCAATTTTCAAAAAAGTAAAACAAAGTTCAAATAATATTTTAAATGATTAAAAATAAGGTATAATTACATCACCTATATCTACCTACACCTATATAAACATAAATAAAACTAAATATCACTCTCACTTTGAGAGCATTCCTCCATTGATATTTGGTTCGGCAGACATCAACATTTTTATTGTTTCTGGAAGGAATGCTTTGCGAGAAGGTTTTTTAATTTGTCTTTTTTAATTTCGCATCACAGTAAGATCCAATAGGCTTTATAAGTTGCTCTCTGCGGAAGTAGCCGTAACAATCATGGTTTCTTTTGGCGGATAACATTCTTGTTTCACCTTTAATAAAAGATCGTAGCAAGGGAAGTGTCTTGGATTTGTTGCCCTTATTATTTCGTATTGCCGTCTAGTAAGATCCGCTTCCACGTACATATGAAGTGCTTGTAGAGGCGTCAGCAGGGGTAATTTGTCGTTCTTATTCACCTTAGAATAGGCATTTCTATATTTACTCGCTCGAGTTGGTGAATTTGTTATTTCTTTAAGAACTTTGGAGGCATCCCTGTGCCCTGTAGTTTGCAAGACTGATTGTGCAGCGTGGACAATGACTTCATCGTCTAAAGTGGCGCGGACTTCTTCCGTTTTCCTTCTTTTGCTGCGCGCACTTAAATCTCGAAAAGGTTTAGTTGGTCACCTTGAGGAGAGGGCGATTCTATTGGAATCACATAAGTTCCTTCTAATCAAGATTGGTTGTTTTTAAGAAAAACTTCTTCGTGTTTATTGGCTTTCAACCATCTTTGCTTAAATTCGGATTTCACATAAGTAAATTAGTGCTTCAAACACTTTTTAGCATTTTCGGTGTCTCCATAACGATTCAAGAGATAATTTTCATAAAAATAGAGTTTTTCACTTAAGCTTGGGAAATTTTGTTTTTGTATCTGGTCAAACAAATATTTCCGAGTCACTACTTTAGTACCCGAAGCACCAGACGGACCTAAAACAAAAAGTAAATTGTTTTAAAATAAAAAAGCAGCACAATGCCATTTTGCTCAATTTTGACTTGAAACATTCAGTTGCTCTCAATTTTGAAAAGCGCGGGTTTCCGCGGCTAATTATTTTGTCGTAATATGGACAAATATGTTAAGTATTGAGAAATAAATAAATTATTACAGGGACGGACCCTTAAGTAAGTTAAAAAACCTTATAAAAAATTTAAAATACAAAAAAAATGCACATGTGATAGAGCTATCTTTGACAAATTAAAAGTATATTAAGAAAAACGACAATCAAGTATATTATTGTTGTAAAACATAGGTCCTTACCTGAATTATTGTAATCCATAACTTTCACTTGAAAACAATTATTTCAACAATAATTATGCACTTTAGAAGTTATTAGTTTGGGAGCGCTGTCGAAAACAGACACGTACACGTTAAGCGACTATCGGATTCCGACTACTCGAGGGTTACCTCATGCACATCGACGACCGTTGGAAGGGGTGTCGTTTTGTACCTGGAACTGTTTACTACCTGAGTAAATGGTTAAATCATTATTATATTGTTGTTCTAAAAATAGCTTTTGGCCGCCTAATTCATTAAAATCTACGTATGTGCGCTGGCCCGGCACATAAAGGGCTAAGGAAGGAACACGGGTGGGTTTTAGTTAGTAAGAGTCTGCTCTCCCTTCCGCTCCACCCAGAGCGGAAGGGGCCATTTGATGATTTCCCATCCTAAAAAAAAAAAGCACTGCCATTTATTCCTGAAGAAAACGAAGATGCTGATGAAAAAAATAGAGTCATTACTTAGTGTCATTACGCAGCTAATGACATCTATACTTTAACTAGCTTAAATGCCCGCGACTTCGTCCGTATAAATAAGGAGAGACTTGTTTACCGAACTCCTAGGTAAGAAGTGAGAACGTTTAACCATTTTCTTCAAATATAACATGTACTATATAAAATTTTGAGAGATCAGATTTCACGATAAATTGCAAAGATATTTTTGACCTTTATTATGGTCGTCATTTTTATATAACTACCCTGGACGTGTAGTTCTCGTTCGTATTAGGAGTAAAAATAATTTTAAAAAGCCCGAAAAATAATATTAAAAGTGAACCCAGCTATTAGATACTACGGCTCATTAGTAGGAGGAAACATAAATTTCTAACCGGATGTTAAAGTTTTTTCCGCCAAATTAATTTTTATTTAGTAGTTTCTGTACCTTTCAATATTTTTGAAGTGAAAACTTCTTTAGCGGCGCTGTGTACTTTTTTTGGAATGGGTAAAAACTTCTAAACTCGCGTCAGGTCACGTGACCCTGATCGAAAATTCGTAAGACGTAAAACGTAAGACAGCGCCATCTATGCACATCGGGAAGAACTACGAGGGCCTCGCGTACTAACTACGTAGTTCATCCAACAACGACGAGATGGCGCTGAACCACGGATATATAACTGACGACGAGCTCAAATACATTTTATGTACAAGGCCAATAGTATGTAAAAATGTAACTAATATCAATCGTACCATCTACGTCCTCTTCTAATACGCCTCTGCAAACATTATGGTAATCGAACAAAGGTAACATTGTGTAAAATTTCATACAGGCTCCTTATTAGTTTATCTAGTTACCACTTTAGAAATGATTAACGAAGCACTGCCGCGATCAACACCACGAACTGAAGTCTATCCTGTGTGCTTATTTGTAAATCTGAATAAATTCCTTTCACGAGAAGAATAAACCAGTCACTTTGGTCATCATACCTGATTTGCAAAAAACCCTATAAAATAAGGAACACACCTTAACACGCGTGTTTTGTTTATAAGACGATTCACAAAATACACTCGTAATTGTTCAAGTTTTCACTTCTGTCGGCACTACCGGAGTGCCAGTGTTTTTTTTTTTTTTACAGGCTGCTTCAATAGCTGTAAATAATTTCAGGAAAAACTACCTTACAATATTAACAAAGTATCCTAAATATATACTTTTACCGAAAAAAGTGCGCGTTTATCGAAATAGCCATTTTGGGAACGTCCCGGACACGATGACACATTCTCGAAATGATACTGGCGTTCTCCATTTTTGATGCATTTTACATCAAAAGGGTTTTGTATGTATAATTTTTATTTATTTTTTAATTAAAATAGATAAATATTATAATATAATAGATAATGTTTAATTGACCTTACCAAATCATTATTATGTGTCACAGGGTGTTAGCAGACTGATCTCAGCAAAATGAAATGTTATACTGTATTTACTTATTTAATGTTAACATATTTTAAAAATTGCTTATTGTTAATTTGTGTCGTAAATTTATTTTTATTTTAAGAATTAATTTTATACTTTTGCTGTACCCTACAGGGTCCATAATTGTACCTTGACTTTAAGCCATTGTAACACCTCTAAAACATTATGGAATGCAAATAAATACATATATGAATATAAATATTGATTAATATATACCGACGTCATTGTATAAAGCAAATAAAAAGTCACTTGTGTTACTTTTAGGCATTTCATAAACTTTGTAAAAACGTTCCCGAAACGACCGAAAGCTCAAAAGTATAAAAAAATATTGTATGCTCTAGCAGGCAGGGCATACAATTAATATTTTTTGAACACTAAGTTTTGTTAAAACACAAGTTTAGAAACAAATTAAAGGTAACTGGACAGTGGGTCGTCTTAACGCGCGCGGCGCGTTTAAAAAACGTGGTGTGCACAGGCCCTTAGGGGCGGATTTCCTAGGGCCTGTGCACACCACGTTTTTTAAACGCGCCGTCGACGCGCGTTTGTAGCGATACAGACGCGATACGCACGCGAGTCAGACGCAGCCTGTAGACCTTCTGTAGGATAAAAGCGCGTCGTTGACACACGTTTCCAAAACGCGCGTCAACGGCGCGTTTAAAAAACGTGGTGTGTACAG
Source organism: Luperina testacea (assembly GCA_927399505.1). NCBI lineage: Eukaryota > Metazoa > Arthropoda > Insecta > Lepidoptera > Noctuidae > Luperina > Luperina testacea. The sequence goes on from OV656774.1 coordinate 8,411,397, forward strand.
ACAGGCCCTTAGAGTTGGAGTATACGCTTAGGGGCACTATGCACACTAGCAAAGAAAACAAAAAAAAATTTTTTGGTAAGCGAACCTTTTTTGGGACGGTCTATTTTATTGCAGTTTCGGGTTAACCTTGACCATAGAAACTATTTATGTTCCGAGAAGCATGGCCTTACGACGCATCGTTTCCATACTTAGAGCATTAAACCAACCGGAGACGCAACGAGCACTAATATCTATGCGAATAAGTCTGTCACTCATCGCGGGGGACGAGGCAACGCACACAAATAGTGATAACAAACAAATGCATTTTCGATCGCGTCGTTACGCACGCACACGAAAACAAAATCAAATACAAGCATAAACTATACGCACACATGTACAAACACACACAGAGACGCCCTGTCAGTGTACGGGATGACGTCATTTTTATGTAAGCGATGATAGTGCTTGACATTATCGATATTTTGTTGTCGATGAGTTCAGCCAATAGTTATGATAAAAAAGCTAAGTGAGCTTTTTTATATCTGGGTTCAACAAGTTCAACAGAAAAAGACAGAAATATACTTCGACTTTTAATTATATTCACAGTTATTGACTTTTAATTATATTCACAGTTAGTTCAACAGAAAAAGACAGAAATATACTTCGACTTTTAATTATATTCACAGTTATTGACAGTTAATTTGACAGAGTTTAATAATAAAAAAACACATCTGTTTGAGTTGGTGTAAGAATAAACTAAATTGAATGAACTTCACAAATGTGAAGCAAACTTTATATATTAAATTTAATAACTTGTCTTCAAAACACGAAAACACGTAACATTATTTTGAACTGTCAAGTTACTGAATACAATTAAAAGTCGAAGTTGTACCTACGTAAAAATGCGGAAGCGTGCTGGTAAATAGGGGTTTAACCCTAAATACATTTCTTGTATCTATAAAAGTTCGGGTAGTGCCCCATCTCAATATTCCACTGTATACAGTTGAGAGCCGTGAAACTTGGACACAGTCACGCCCAAAACCTAGTACCTAAATAAAAAAAAATCACCTTTGCTAATTTCAAAGTTGGCGAGGCGCATTGTTTTAATCTCCTCTTATTATTAGATTGTACTATAAAACATGAAGCTTCTAAATGCTGTGAGCAAATTGTACTAGTACGTTTAGGAGTCCACGAAACATGATTTGCACAAGCCCGAATCCAGACATCCCGAGTCATTGCATCTTTTGGAAATCTGAAAAATTAATAGTCAGAATAACATACTCATAAAGTCGATATCGATATTTGTTTCTGTGCTGTCACTGCCCTTATTTTGCTACAGTGTGGCCTATTTTTAAATTAAAATTGCGTATTTTCGGGATAACTTGACCCGCAAATATTTTATAGTAATGAAGAATAACGATATGAGAAAATTGTAAGAGATTTGTGGAACATAAGTTTGATATCATTTATTAATTATTTGATAATAAATAGCAATTTTTAAAGGGTTTTGTAAAAAAATATTATAAAGTAAAAAATTAAGTTGTAAAATAGTAATAAGAATAACAAATGCGAAATAAAAGTTTGAAATAATTGTCAAGCTTTATCAATTACAACTTTCAAAATTACACTAAATTAGATCTCGTACGATTTAGTGGCAACACTTATTGACCGACAATATTTCTTGGTTTTTTGCTAATTTACTGCATTATATGTTAATATTAAGACAAAGTAATACTTACAGATGGAAAGTAACGTTATCCTTTAGTTTACTAGATGTTTCCGATCTCTTTTTACACGAAAAAACACTGCAATTCGGCATTTTTCACTGACGTTCGTTCCGCGCTACTGTGATTCGCTGAATGACTTGGAACGCGCGGCAACTAGTTTTATATAACTGATATGACCGGCGGTCTCGTACCTTTGGCAGCGGGGAACGCCTGTCAAAGGCGTCTCCAGTTGGTTTAATGCTCTAAGTTTCCATACTTAGAGCATTAAAATCGGCCTCCGAATTTTATTTTATTATATATAAAAAAAAGGCTCTATAAAAATAAAATAAACGCTCTATATTTCCAAAATAGTGGCTCGGATGAAAATCTTTTTTGGAAAGAAATTGTTGCTCTAGTCGAAAACCATGAGGTGATGTAAAAAAAACCGCGAAATATTGAAAAAAAAAATCTATAAGATGGACTGGCGCCCTCTGTACCCGTCATCGAAATCTAACATTATGCTAAAATTCAAATTCCAACATTGCATTTGCAACAGTCTGACAAAAATGTGATCTTATAAAGTTTACACTCTTCCTTTTAAGGTCGAATTTTTAAACAATTACACAAAATCCATTAAAATTATAATAAGCAGTTCCTTGCGCCCGGTGTCGCCGCACTGTAGGTTTATTGAAAATCAAAAGTAGAACGGAACTGTAACGCACATGTATCTCTATCTACTACTGCAACTGACGTTATATTCCGACTATTCATTGCAAATGCTATTTTTGGGGTAGCAAAAGCGCGCTGATTCCATGTGAGATATTAAGGCCTAGTCCGCACTGCGATATTTCACCGCGCGATTTTTTTCTCGTAATTCTGTAACACGTTCAATACTATGGACCACCAGCCGCACTGACGTTATAAAATTCGCGCGGAAAAAAAATCTGTGATTTGATGCAAATTGAACGCGATTTATTCCCGCGCGAATGTTTTGTGCAATAGTTAGTATGACTATGGCCGCACTGCGGAAAAAAATTCGCGCGTTTCTCTCAGTCGTGCACTGACAACGGCATTGATAAGATGTCGCGCGCTTCGTCTTCCGCCCGATCGGCAGGCGAGCAGGAGTTAGCAGAAAATGATATTGAAATAGAACAATTAATCAATCTGATGCACAGGAGACCTCCCCTGTGGGACAAATTTGAAAGTATTGAAAGCAAGATTGTGGGAGGAAATATACAAACAGATATATTTAGTAGTATCAGATAAATCAAAATGTTTCTGATGTCCATTACACGTTCGTCTCAGCCGGGAACAGCATCGAACTGACAAAAATCGCACGAAATTTTACTCGCGGTGCGTACTAGGCGTGATTTCGAGCACGAAATATAAGTCGCGAGAATAAAAATCGCGCGGTGAATTATCGCAGTGCGGACTAGGCCTTATGGTTGAACAATGTATATTTTTTACTAGCAGATATACAAATAGATTTTATTCATAAAGTTATTTATATCATAATTAAATTAACAGAATTTAGAGTCACGGTTATTACCGAACGTGAGACTAGATTAGGTTTCTAATTAATTAGCTAATCGCAACTTAGAAATTAAATTATGTTCTTACTAACTCAAAAACATTTCTTTACAGTGGCGGGGAAGATAGCTCAAGCAATACTTGTCCAATAGCTGCCTCTGCGGCTGCACCCGCTACGTGGCGTGGTACAAATGACAGTGCTACTGAGTATTGTCGCCGTGGTAACACGCCCGCTGCGTACGGCAGGTACCAGCGCAACAACTCAACTGCACCTTATTCTACACCACCCTCTAACGTTGAAAGGTATTTATTTAAAGCAGCAAAGTTACTGCTTCCCTATTTTTTAAATCGCGGCATTCGCTGAATAAGTAGAAAGAAAACTTAAAAAAAAAAATTACAGAGTAAAAAGAAACTGACCAGCGAAAATAAAATAAATAAATAAGAACCGATTTAGTCCAACTAAGGTTATCACACTGCACCGGACACCGCTCCGGTGTGCGGTGCTGCGGTTTTAATTTTACCGTAGTACATATTTTGGAGGGAGTCGCGTTATGTCCGCTACGCGTAGCGTCCGTTTATGGCCCTATTGTATTCTTGAAGGTGATTTTTTCTCGGATCAGTCGCGTTACAATGCGTGCCACGAAAGATGAGACTTGACCCCGCCTCCCCCGCTCTTTCCGCCGCCCCTATGATGTCCGGTCCCGTCCCGCACGCAGACCTCATACCGTTAAAGATACCTAAAATCGTGTACTGCGCATGTCAAACCACGTGGTGTGTCAAGTCTCATCTTTCGTGGCACGCATTGTACAGCCGTTCTACCTAAAAGTACAATCAACGCTGGAAGAGCTTGTTATTAGAAAAATAACACACAGACCAAATTAACATCTTGTGAAGCATGGTACTAAGCGAGCAGACTTATCAGGAGATACTTTTTGTCACCCGCAGACACACACGTACATTTTTAAAGATGTCGTATCGTGAATTCATGCAAGACTAGTACTTTTTGTTAGAATACTGCTCAGAAAGTCGGGTCATATTTCAATCATGATTCGAAAGACCCGTAGCACTATTTAGTGTTTTAAAGCAATTGTGACCGTCGAAAGTTATTGTTCTTTTCCTCGGGAACAGTATTTTTTCCTATATGAAAGGTACAGGGTGGCGCAATAGAACGTGTATATTGCATCATCTTTTTTGCGGGGTAGAAAGCGCGCGGGCGGGGGGCTGCCTACACACCGTCACCAACTCACCATGAGTCACTTCGACGGGAAACGTCGCGGATTTTGCGTGCGCGCATTTTACGAGAACTCTCGATCATACATTGTTACTAGGCGACTATATTGTTCTGCATATGGACTACGGCGAATTAGTGAAGCTCCGAGTGCTAATGTAATTAAAATATGGGTAAAGTGTCTTGAAGAGACCGGTTCAACGTTTAAACCACCGGCAAAAGGTCGTACAAGAACATCTCGGAACGAAGACAATATTGACAGAGTTATGCAGTCGGTACGAGAAGATCCACAAATGTCTACTCGCAAGAGAGCGTCTGTCTTACACTTATCGCGACGAACTTTGCAACGAATTTTAAACTTGGATCTTAAGCTGCATCCATACAAGCTGCAATTAACACAAGAATTGAAAGAGTCTGACTTCAGTGCAAGGCTCGCATTTGCTAATGAAATGCTTAGTCGATTTTCCAATTTTGACAATATACTTTTTTTTGATGAGGCCCATTTTCATATCAATGGGTTCGTAAACCGTCAAAATTATCGTTACTGGAACAGTGAGAATCCCAAACTCAAACACCAGAAACCACTGCATAGTCCTAAAGTGACGGTATGCGCAGCAATCTCTAGCAGAGGAATAATTGATCCTTTTTTCTTTGAAAATGCGCGAGGGCAAAACGTCACTGTTAATACCGAACGCTATGTTGCGATGTTGGAAGGTTTTTTGGCTCCAGAACTTGAAAATTCAAGAATAGTGAATTCTAGGACTTGGTTTCAACAAGACGGACTTACCTGTCATACTTCAAATGACTCTATGGCGGTTGTGAAACAGATGTTCCCAGGAAGACTGATTTCGAAAAGAGGTGATATCCCATGGCCCCCCCTCGTAGTCCAGACATCACGCCTCCTGACCTTTTTTTGTGGGGATACCTCAAACATAAAGTCTACAGCAATAATCCGAGAAAAATCGATCAACTTAAGGAGAATATCCGTGGTGAAATTGGCAGCAATTACACCAGCATTACTGAAGAAAATTTTCAAATTATGTGGTAGTCATACTGCCGGCGGAGCGTGAACACGTCGCGTCGGACGGGATGGAGCGTGAATGTGATTTTGTATTGTTTTACAAAAATGGATGTCGAAAAACTAATCAAATGTGTAAACTTTCCCTCACATCGAAAGCTGCGTTTGGAGATCTTTGATTTGTGGGTCTTACTGGAGTGAATGCCCGTGGATTTCCTTTGGATCAATAAAAAATTTTTCTCCATTCACTCTGATGAAATTATATAATAGAATACTCTTTATTATGTACACCATATAAATTACAGACATAAATATAGAAACTGTACAAAGGGTGACACAATAGGCGGTCTTATCGCTAAGAGCGATCTTTTAAAGACAACCTTAGGATGGATTATGTAAGAAACAGGCGACTTTTACAATATGAATTGCGGTTCCAACATTGGTTTCTATGTGTCTATTGAAAATTTTGTACTTCTATGTCAAAATTCCAAAACTGTTCAACTCAACAACTCGTCTAGCTCGACAAAGTCGATATCGAATAATAAATAAGAGCAAGATTGTTTCCACGTCTGAATCGCTCAACATCTTTTTGATGAATGAATAGCGCGACACGGTTGGCGTGAAGGGGCGCGGCGGGACGGGACGTGATCGCGCCCGCAATGAGACCGCTACCGCCGCGCTAGCGGCAGCGTCGCTCGTCGCCCCGCCACGCCGCGCCGGCTGTGTGCTTTTTATCCTTTCAAAACTTATTGACCTGCTAATGATGGACACTTTCTCTTATAATGATGCACTTTTAAAATAATTGAGCCTCTTTTTAACTTTATGTAATTATTTGAGGTTCACAAAAGAAATCATTTATTTAACCAAACCTTTAATAATTCTCATTTTGCGCTGCTAAAAATATTATTGAACACTCGTAACATAATAGATCGAGAGATCGCAGAAAGCGATAAGGCCGCCCATTGTATATTTTGTATTCATAATTGTATTTTTTTGTTATGTATTTTCTGGTGTACAATAAAGTATATATAAATAAATAAATAATAATGATTGCGCCTCTTTTTGTGAACCTCAAATAATTCCTAAAAATACTGAATGGCACAGTAACTGCGATCAACTTGGATGCAGCGCTCGCTCGGCTTGCGCGGTTGGTCACAGTTCCAACCTCAATTAAGGCGAAAGCGCCAGGGTAGCCCGCGAAATTCATTTTTTTTTTAGGTTTTTTGTAATTTGCTAGTCAGTATTAAGTTGTACGTTGATTAATATATGATTCGCGGCCGTAACAAATATGTATTTACAGAATTATAATCATTAAAGTCATCAACACAACTCTCTAAGACCACGTAATTCCAAAGAATAACTGTTTCATGAAATCATCATTCTTTGGACTTACGTTGTCTTAGAGAGTTGTGTTGATGACTCATCTCATTTCTGAGCCACACACATAAGCTGGTTAAGAACCGCCTCGTCAGGAGACTAGTTTCAGTCACCAGAATAAGCCGGTTTTCGAAAAGGCTTCCCTACCTTTAGACCACATCCATACTGTTCGGCAAATTATGTTAAGACCGAAGAGTACAACCAGCTGCTGTGTATGGCATTTGTGAACTACGAGAAAGCCTTCGACTCCATCGTAATATGGGCAGTTCTGGCCTCTTTGCAACGATGACGAATTGAATGGCGATACATCGAAGTGTTGAGGTGTTTGTATGACGCTTCCAGAATGACTGTTCAGATCCAGGATATGAAAACCAGCTCCATCCAACTACTCAGGGGAGTGAGACAGGGGGATGTGGAAGCCATGTTTGTCGAAGGATCGATGAACGGTGGAGCAGACGAGTCCTGGAGTGCAGATGGCGTATCGGCCAGCGTAGTGTGTGACGCCTTCCAGCTAGATGGATAGATGACCTTCAAAAGGTGGCTGGGACAGCCTGGTTGCGAAAGGCGGAGGATAGGGTGTTGTGTAGGGAGAGGCCTACGTCTAGCAGTGGACTGCGATAGGCTGACTTTATTGATTGACCCTAGCTCAGTTACTACCACCAAATGTGACAAAAGACCAGAAAGTTAAAAAGAGATTCAATATATATTTTTAAGTGCATTATTAGAAGCGCAAAAAGTTTTGGAGGGTAATTAATTACAAAAAAGGTCTATCATCAGCAGGTCAATAACTTTTTAGAGGATAAGTTAAATATTTCCCTTTATAAAATAAATATTACTTCCTCAATTATCTTTTTTCTTAAAGTGAATTCAGACATGCTTTCTTAGGATTAATTAAACTACTCCCTGTGGGCATAAAAGATAGACGTAGTTCATATTGCTAGTCAATTTTTTTATTGGGTATTTGGGGCGCTTACAGCATTATCCATTGTCCTTTGTTCTTTTAGCACCCTTTTTTCCGATGTGTGTGTACTACTGTTGCTGTAATTATAAATGAAAAAATATTGTAATAGCGTGATTTACAAAAAAAAACATCTTTTTTCAGAACAACTCCTCACCATCGATGGTATGCAAGTAGCGACAGAGTGGCCGGCGCAACAGGCGGTGAAAGTACACCAAGTACACCTGGTGGTGGTACTGAAGGAGGGCGACGGCGGCGAAACTCTGGTTCTGGCTCTTCGCGATCTGACTCGAGTTCGCCTGAGCCAAGCGATACTTCACGTGCTTCGACGCCAGCTACACAACCACCGCTTTCCCACCATAACAATCATCGTACGCCGCCGTCCCTACAACACCAAGTATGTTCTCTTAGAATTTCTTGCATAGTCGTCGCTCAAATCTTTGTTGTTCCAATAGGCTAGGTGGGTTTACAGAATATTATAACAATTAAAATTTTGTTTTATGAATTTCTATGGAATAATAAATAGGCGCAAATCCACGTTAACGACTTTTATACTAATAAATTAATCAAATTGCGCTCTCCTATGGTTTAGCAAAGGCATAGCAACTAGTTTGAGTGCTCCATGTACCGGGATATAATGTTGTAATGTACTGAAACATCTCACACCCTTGAAGTTGTTAAAGTAATTATTGTTAAGATGATGACGTCTACGCTCTCCATGCGAAATAGTATTCCTCAAATCCTAGTACTCTGTAGGCATTATATTTAAAAGATTGAAAGAAATCTTCACTAATTATGAATTATCACTGCAGTATTATTTTGCTATTGCAGCCAAAAACGATTGACTAATAAGTCGGCATAATAAAAATTACTTGGAAGGCTTTAGCACGATTTGTCACGTGACAGCTAAATAAAGTTAGTATTCTTTGACTCGTGTTAGTGTAATGGGGACGGTAGGTCAAAGCTAATTACAGATGATGCCGCACTCGCTGGTAACTGTCAGCAGTCTGTCTATTGAATGTTTTTAAGGACACTAACCAGTATATGCGCTATCGCTATATTAATCGTCAGGTCTAAAATGATCACTACGTAGCCTTGGCGCTGAACTTAATTTCCATTTTTTTGTGCGTAAGGTTTGTCTTTTCTTCTTTCCTCATATGCAGAAAAAGGGTGTACATCGTTATTTGAAATCAAATTATTAAAAGATTATTTTAATAACACGATAAAATGGTATTTGACAGACGAACAATACCAGCAACAAAACAATGCAATACCTAGCGGGATAAATTGGTAATAGTGTCTCTTTTACAACTTTCCTATAATGTCTAAATCCATCTGTCAGACTGTCTATTCGTTTAACTCTCTATAAGTACCTATAGTTACCATTATAATCTTAACCGGAAACCGCCAAGATCCGAATGGTACTAAGCATTTTCTTGTTACCCGACTGCGCCAGAAGGAGGGTTATGTTTTTCGAGTGTATGTATGTATGTACAATTCTTTGGCACGCTCTGTAGCCTAAATGGCTTGATCGATTTCAGATTGAGAGGTGCCGTTAGATTCTTCTTAATTGTGAGAGTGACACTGGGTATATCAAAATTGAAAAATAATTAAAATGGCCGATTTTTGGCGCCATGTTGTTTAAAATTTTTTTTTTTTCTTATTACCTTTCGAGTGGGGTATCAAAATAAAAACAATACTGCGGTAAAAAAAACTTAAGTTAAAAAAATTGAAAAGCTAAAAACATTTTAAATTAAATAAAAGTTGGAAGCAGGCGGGACCCATAACATTTTTATTATTTTTTCAAATTCAATTTAAAATTTGCTTGTCTTTAGCTTTTCGGAGATATAGCGATGCAAAAAGTTGAAATAGTTGTGTTCTTCATAATATGTATGTCAATTACCTACGTTACCTGGAGTTTCCCTGCGTGATCGAATCAGAAATGAGGAGGTCCGCAGGAGAAACAAGGTAACCGATATAGCCCGAAGAATTGCCAAATTTAAGTGGCAGGGGGCAGGGCAATTTGCTCGCGTAGCTCGCAGAACTGATGGCCAATGGGGCCGAAAGGTTCTGGAATGACGACCGCGTTCCAGAAGACATAGCATACCATACGATATAGCATACGGTGGAGGTCTGCCCCGCTTAGGCGGGAGCACCGCCGTGTCCTCGTAGAGGCGATCGGCAGCGGCGGCGACCTCTCGCGTCCGGCCCTGGTTCAAGCCATGGTCCGGAGCGAGAGGGAGTGGGAGGCAGTAGTCTTCTGCGAAGCAGTCATGCTAGCGAAGGAGGTGGCGGGATGGCTGAGGGAGAGAGCCTCCCGTCCCAGCTGCCCCGGGAGACGCTCCGGGCACCGGGAGCCGCGCGATGACTCCCGGCCACCGTAGGCGCGGGCCTGCGGACGGAGAGTAATGGGTAGCTCATCGTCCGATCAGGACCAGGCCCGTGCCGGACGGCGCGTACGTATTCCACGCGCGCCTCAAAGATATGTCAGCATCATGTGAAGGGGTCCGTTAGGGCCGAAGCCTGCCGGGTCAGCGAGATTGTCCGAAAGGGTTACCGCTGGTCCGGAACATAAAGGGCTAAGGAAGGAACACGGGTGGGTTTTAGTCAATAAGAGTTAATACTCCTTTCCGCTCCACCCAGAGCGGGAGGGGTCGTTTGATGATTACGCATCCTGAAAAAAAAGGGGGGGGGGGCAGGACACATTGCTCGCACACGAACAGATTGTCGATGGGGCCTAAAGGTTCTGGAGTGGCGACTGCGTACTGGAAGACAGCGTTGAAATGCCTCCCACTAGGTGGACCGACGACCTTGTGAAGGCCGCAGGAACCCGTTGGATGTGAGAAGCACAGAACCGGTCGAAGTGAAGCTGTTTGGGGAGGCCTATGTCCAGCAGTGGACGTCTTTCGGCTGAAATGATGATGATGATGATTATCTACATTAGAAAAACCGTTAAAAAAATACGGGTAAACCACGTAAAAAAAACGCGCCAAGTACATTACCTCACGAGTGCCGCGGAAACGTGTGCATATTATGAAGAACACAACTTTTTCAAGTTTTTGCATCGCTATATCCGAAATGGTGACTTTTTCAAGTTTTTGCATCGCTATATCCGAAATGGTGATTCTTAGGAAAAAAAGTGTAAGAACAATTTTTGTAGATAATTGCATAATGAACAATTTTTTCTCACCTATTTTTATGATAAAACTTACCGCAAAGCCGAAAAATGAAAAAAAAAAAACGATTTTTGCAACATTTGACCTTGAATAATTTTTTTTGCACACGTCGGATCGATGGGGACTTTTCATAATTTATTTGTAATGGTGTTCCCAACATTCATACCAAATTTCGGCTTTATGCGAATTAATGTAACCTTAAATGTCTATTTTGACCGGGCTACTAATTGAATGCTTCAGACACAGTATAAATAAAGACATACAGTATTGTATCTCGGCCGTAACCTTGATGTAAATGCCTACAGCCGCGCGGTACGTAAACATGCGATAGGGCTGCCCGCCTCCAGTATTTTAATTACATTTGCCTACTTTGTGTTTCCATTTAGTTTTGTTATTGTATTTTACTGTGTGTACATAAATAATAAAATAAATATACCTACTTCTTTTTATATAAACAAATAAAATACTTTGTGAATTGAATAGGAAGTGTTTAATAAAAATGCGTGTTGTTTTGATCGCCGCTGCACGACTCCAGCTAGTGAGCAGCGCGCTGTTGCTATTCAAATTTCGAACTAATCGCCGCGCGGCGCCAGTCAGTAGGCAGCGCTAGCGCGCTGTTAAAATGGCGGGAAAGCAAGTGTGCATTCACAGATTGATTTTATTTAAAATTAAAAAAAAAACAGTTTATTCGGTAATTTAAAACTTGGCTGCATGCTCTAGTGTCTTTGCCAACATTTTCACGCAGCCACGGCAGAAAATAATCCTCGCGCCATTTTTCTCAAATTTTCTTTTCTTTGTACTTGTATTGTGAAATGTTTTTTTTTCTGTTTCCTCGCAAATGTGTTAAAAAACGTCGTACGATATACGTGCGTATTGGTTATAACATCTTAACGCACTAATATCGTAATGTACTATTACAGAATTATAATCATGAAAGTCATCAACACAACTCTCTAAGACCATGTAAGTCCAAAGAATGATGATTTCATGAAACAGTTATTCTTATTACAGTAACAGTTATTCAATAAAAATAATTAATTTTATTCATAAAAGTATGCAATCATTTCATTAATGTTTTGTTATGATGTTGTCACGTTAAACTATCGTCCGTAAATCGACTTTACAGACAACCAATTTTTTTCTAGTATTATTCATACACACAGTACAATAAACAACTATTATTAATAATAAAAACCACGTCTTTACTTTGAATTATACAAACTAACAAAAAACACATGCCCCGAGGTTTTAACACAAGCGTACCTACCGTTTAATGATTCATGAACCGCCTATAACTACCTACCTCACTCGTGTTTATCACTTTCCTTTACTCTATTCACTTCATTTATTAATCCAGACATCTTTTTTTCGGGAGATAAAATGAAATACTTATCCATTAAAAATACACACATTATGTACCTACCTACAAGTAAGTAAAATTATTTTATAGTCTTACCTTTCAGAGTTTCCAGGTAATCTAAAAAAAGTTATCTCTGGATGCGTTATTGACGAATTCATGCAACCAAAAACAGCACAATATAGCCTACTCGTCATATTAAATATGTACTTGAACTTATTTTTAGTGAAAAAATCGCGCGGATATTGTTAAAAAAAACAACACACCGTCCGTTCGTCACTGCGGCACAGTCGCGACTGTCTGCATGCTGAGCGCATGCCGTGGTCGAGGCGCGTAGGTATAGCTCGCGTTTTGTCCGTTTGTATGAAGACGACGTACTGTATGTCTTATTTATACTGTGCTTCAGATATAGAAGCGAATAGCCAAACCAGGTCAACTATATTGTATGTTAACGACGTATTTTTAATGCATCAGTAAATAAATGGGACATTTTTAGCATACCATGAAATGTTCTGAATTCGGGCCTACCTGACTTATTGTATGTTGTTTTTTTAATGTTTATAATTGTGATGTTATGTTAATGACGATGGCCCTTATTAGGTTTCCGTAGCCAGATGGCAAAAACGGAACCCTTGTAATTCTGTCTAGTCCGTCTCTCATCTGAGGAAAAAAATAGGGTTGGCACACCCATACATGTAATCGAGGGATGAAAAAACAATCGGTGCCTATAAGCATGTAGGTTATAGTTGTGCGCCCGCGCCTTGACGCCGCCGCCTCGACTCTAGCTCGTGTGAGCGACGTCCCTTAGGTAACCATAGCTCACGAAACTCGCCTCCAATCCGGTCAGGATCACAATCCATTCGACTCTGCATTAATGGGCGATATTTTTCGTTACTGAGATTACACAGCCTGTATCTACTGCAATAATGTGACTCTAATCTTCGTTGCGAGGCTGATTTGTTAAATAAAAGGGCCAGAAAACAAAGTCATAGAAAAAAATACTTGGTTTCTGTAATTTTGCTCTCATTTTAAATGGCCATGTTATCATGCTAAAGAAAGGAAATAGTAGTAAGTGTCTTAATTAGACAAACATTATTTATTAAAAAATCTAAAAGTTCTTCAAACATATGTATAAATGATCTCATAAGACTTAATCTAATGATGATGTCTAATGATAGGATTCGTGAAACCTACATGTGACTGGATTTCATGGACCACCAGTGTACAAAACTCGTGATGAGCTTGCAAACAGTCTGACAACTAGGTGATAGGTCGTTCAGAGGATTCTTTTATTATTTGTGGATTATTATTATTGTTCCTATGTTCAATGTTGAACAAATGAATATGACTTAAGAATGATGACTTACTTATGCGTTCTGAATTCATAGCATCGTTTTTGATTTTTTAGGGTCCGATTTTTCAGACGTCAGATAACTTTTATCTAAGGAATAAAAATTACGGTTTGACAGCTGTTGTACAGAAAATTTGTCAAACCATTTATTATTTCTTTAGATAAAAGGTTTCTGACGATTAAAAAATCCGCTCGTCATCGCTTTAAAACTTCCATTAACACACAATATTTTATTTCATGCCCTTGATTTTAACTGCGATTCTATAAAACCTTTAATATTAAAGGTTTTTTGGAATCGAGGTAAGTTTATCTATTTTTTTTATCTATATTTGGGCTCATACAAATATTTCAAAGTCCTTCAGAATTATTTCTTAATACGTTAGAACGTCATTCGAAACTTGGTAATCGCTCATGTACTATTGACCCAAACAGATTGTAAATAATAATTTATAAATGATTTGTCATAAATCTGCTTTTTTTAAATATCGTTTCAAATAACATTGCATATTTTTGTCTTGATAGTGGGCGTCAACGGCGAGTGGTAGACCTTTGGCAATCTGTGTGCGAAATCTACCTACACGATCTACTGATAGTTCTTTGAAGGACGGACTTTACCATGAATACAAGAAACATGGAAAAGTTGTATGGGTTAAAGTAGTTGGTCAAAACGCCGATCGCTATGCGGTGGTGCGTTTTAAAAAGCCATCCGATGTGGAGAAGGCTTTGGAAGTATCACAGGATAAACTTTTTTTTGGCTGTAAGATCACTGTGGCGCCCCATCAAAGCTGTGATGAAGATGCAGATTCGGCTAAACCTTACGAGACTGATATCGATGAGTACCACCCGAAGGTAAGATATTTAAATATAGTGCTTTTCGTTAAAAAATTTAATAAAAATCTTATGATATTTAGGTCGGCGTAAAAAATTTAGCAACATAACGTGGTTTTCAAATAATTATGCCTAATTTTCGCTCAAATTGTATGCTCAAAAAAAAAAAAACTGCTTGGTGATAATTTGGAAAAAAACACTGTTGAAAAGAATTAATTACGTTCCTTTATGATATTCTGTTAGCTAATTTAGCCTTTATAAAACCGGGTGCTAGTGTTTTATTGCCATGTTTAGTTGAGGAATAAAACTGTAAAGTTTGCACCGAGTAAGGAGTGGCATTGACTGTCTTTCACCCACCTTTATTTATTTACTCGCATTTTTCACTTAAGGGGCTTACATGACCTAAAGCGCGCTTACTGTCGGACTGCATAGAAAAAAAAAGAGAAGCGCGATGACACAACCCTGGTAATTTATTGCAAAATATGAAGCAATTATTTAATTACAAAAAATCTATTGTTTGGACTAAAAAATTAAAACACTAGTTAGTACAATGCGTGCCACGAAAGATGAGACTTGACCCCGCCTCCCCCGATCTTTTCGCCGACCTCATACCGCTAAAGATACCTAAAATCGTGTTCTGCGCAAGTCAAACCACGTGATGTGTCAAGTCTCATCTTTCGTGGCACGCATTGTATGTTGCTTGTAAAATAATCTGACAAAAAATCAGAATCTGTATATTATTATGGTTTTTATTGTAAAAAGAAAGTTTTTAAAGGTATCTTCATGATTTTTTTCTATCGTATCAAATTAATTGTATTATGTTTTCAACAAACTATCTACCTAGCATATATCCTGAAGAATAACATATATTATTCTGATTTTGTTTACTGTAGTCGATCATATACTTTTATTGTTTCTAAAACTTGCGTATTTTGTGTTTAGGTCCTGTAAGCCCCTTAAGTAAATTCCGTTAATATCCTGCATCGATAGCTATCGTTGTCATCATTTTTTACGAATGAAATTCGATGCTTACATACACTTTAGGGTAATGACACATAAAAAGTTTACTATGATGGACTTTCCTTTATACAAAGCAAGTTTTATCAAAACAATACCAATTTATAGTGTACGCAATCGTTCTTACTTATAATATAGCCACCATTGACCACACAACTTAAAAAAAAAAGAACACGCGACGCTTATGCGGCAAACGTTAGTGCGTTAGATGTCTAAAACCGACTAAAGCAGAAATCAAAACGTGCCCATTTTAATTTTACTACCAAATAACCAAAAGTACTTATAAGTTTTTTTTGATTGGAATCGATTTCCAATCCATAAAGCTGAATTATAGTTATATCAAAGTTATATTCCTCAAATCTTGGTAAAATCAAGTTCAGATCTATATAGTGCATTATAAACAAGAAATAATAAATAAACTTTCTTCTGAAATTACTAATGTTTAATTTCCATACTAGGTAATCAAATCGCTTATGGCCTAAACATAAAAGAGAACATAATGTAAATGTGTTATTAAATTATTTTTTTTGTTGTTGAATTTGGTCAATCGGCAAAATCCTAAGAAGTATTGATTGTATAAATAAATCATTTGAATAACGTATAATTATAAAACAAAAAACTGCATTTTGGACCAACTAATTAAATGAAAATACCAGTCGTTTAGTGTATTGAGTATGTCTATGAAATTTCTTAGCTGAAACTGTTGAACAAGTTTTATCAATAACAAAGAATGGTTGCAAGTAAAATAAACATGTTTTTGGTTTTTTAAATTGCTGGAATCGGTGTTACAGCGTTGAATTAAGTTTATTATAAGTTTTGTAGTGGTGATATACCTAGGAATTGGTCCAGTCGTCAAGCGTCGCAGAGGAGACACCGAACGACGCTGAAAGAAGAAGTCTGCTTTAATTACTTGATTAGAGCATTTGGTAATATTTTCATAATCTTTCTGAATGTCCTAATCAAGTAGAGAGACATGACCGTTTTTCGGACTAATACATTGGAATAATAAGCATTCGGATTTTTCACTTGCACCGATGGTATCCTTGAAATTATGTAACAAACTCATCAATTGTACATAACTTGTATTTACTTATACCGCCACACATGTATTCTTGTCAATTATATTTAGTGGTCAGCCTTTTACCGGATACAATTCCAAGTCATGAGCTGCCTTTGAAATAAAATATATATTTATAATTATTTATTGAGATTTGAGGAATATTACTTTTCATGGAGGGTGAAAGCTATCCCTGATATTCGATTTATTGGTATTCTTGTTATCATTGTTGCGTGTGCTAAGTGCTATGTGTTCTTGTTAATTATTATGCCCAGGCCCATTTTTATTCGAAAACTCAATGTTTGCTTAATGTTTGGTATGCGGTGTGCTGCAGATCTCCCCGGTTCTGGGTACAATGATTTCTTTGCGACGCGGCTCGCCTGGTGTGCTAGCCTACACTTAGCTGGCTGGACCAAACAGATGATTTCTTTTCAAACTGAGTACTTTTTATAGGAAATTGATTAAAAATAAAAAATTCTTTTGAAACCGCGTGTGTATTTTCGTAACTTACAAACAATAAAATTAAAAACATCGTTCTATAAATACCTACCGCAGCCATTATTATGTTTTGAATAGTATAAAAAAAAACATGTTTTGTGAGCACGATTCGAGTAGTAGGGGCGATAAACTGCACTCATTTGAGAGCTCGTCTTGAACTGTGAAAATTTTAACGTCAAAATAAAATACCAAAAATTTGTAATAATAATGTGCTTTTGACAAATAATTAAAATATCTAAACATGTATTGAAACGACACTTAAAACCGCGCTTAAATGATATCAGATTCAAATAAAATTATTGAGTATAATAACGAGTCTAGGACCAAAACCGAAGTTAAAATTTTGACGTAGCTTGTTTTGGTCGGATATTTGTTGTTAACTGATTTATAACGCTTTTTTTTATAAACGCTACATGCGCTATATAAAATAATTTGTCACCTTGGACCTATAATAATGTAACATTTTATCTTACAGGCTACGAGGACGCTATTCATCGGTAATTTAGAGAAAGATGTGACGCAACAACAACTTCGAGACAAGTTTAAACTTTTCGGACGAATAATCGAGATCGATATAAAAAAGGGTAGCAGTGGAGGTGCAGGATATGCATTCTGCCAGTACGCATCAATTTCGAGCGTTGTGGAAGCCATTCGCGCCATGGATGGCGAAAATGTGGGCGGCTCCCGTGTGAAACTTGGGTTTGGAAAACCTGTTGCCACCACTTGCGTATGGGTGGACGGACTTACCGAGCATACGGAGAAGCAGGTAATTATAATACTGCCCCTCTATAGCATAGGATATGTATGAGGTCATGAATCAATGGACATCTATTCAGTTTTTGTTCAGCATAAATTATCGTATTAATTACTAAAGAAAGCTAGCGTTTATTTGGCGCTATTTCACTTGTTTGGTCACGGATCATTATTATAATTTTATATGTGATTTAGTCGTACCTTTACTTAATACAACTTTGTATAAATATAGTCATCACCTAAATCTTATTTTTGATTGATTGGGTAAGTGTAGTTATAATCCGTGAAAGTTTAAAACGGTGATTATGTATTTTTATTGTGATACGATAAATCACTCTTAGCTAGAAGTGATAATTACTGAAACCGGAGAATTCAAGTGAAAAACGCAGAGGCGTAAAGACTAAAGATTAGTACGGTCGACACCGCGCCCTCACCTGCAATTTATACGTAGGTATGTACGTACCAAAACAAAGGCTTAAGGCCCTTGAAAAATTTTTGTAGAATCAAATTTGTCCTGCCGCTCAATAGCAATAAGAAATTTTATGTTACACGGGTATTGCTAGTGGAATTAATAAAACTGGATCACCCGGGCTTATCTAGGATTATCCAAGCTCTTTGGATGAAGTCCGAATAATTGCAAAATTTAACAATTTCTTCGTTTATCCATATTCACCAAGATTTAATCAATGCTGGCTTGGTAATGTTAGTTTTGAGCATGTGCCACGAGTCGAGCGTATTTCGATAGCCTAGCGAGCACACTGCTACAATCCAAGTCTGTCGCAGTTACTAGTTGAAAGCTGCCTTACCAAAACGATTTGGTTACTCTAATAAATCTAACATTACCAAACCAGCGTTAGGTGCGCCAAGAAGTTGGTATACAGGTAATCGCCGATTCATTGCTATAATAACAATCTATTCGAACTCGTCCAAATAACTGTAATTCTATTTAAACCTGGGTAATCTTATTTTTTAGTTATTTCTGGCACCACCCGTTGAAATGAAATATCTTGGGGCTTGGAATAATCTCATACAGGAGTTGTATGCTCAGTCGAATCTATCATGCTTGATCTAATGTAGGATGGTTTCGGGCCCGGGAAAATACGTTAAAGCAAGCATATAGAAGTGCGTGCGTGTGTAGGTGCTGAGCGCGGTGTCGCGATGCGGCGGTGCCACGTCGGTGTGCGTGGACCGCGCGGCGGGCGCGGCGCTGGTGCACTTCGAGCAGGCGGCGGCGGCGGGCGCGGCCGTGCGCGAGCTGCGTCGCGTGGCCGCCGCCGTGTCGGCCGCCGAGCCTGACCACCCGCGCCTCTGTGTCGACTACGCCTCGCGCGAGTGTCAGGTGATGCTACTTCCGTAACCAACATGCTTCCCATTACTCTTATAAAATAATAAAACTGCCATCCCGGTTTCTTATTTGGAGGTATGAGTACTTTTCATCTTCGCCGAGGTATAGTTTAGAGAGTAATTGATACAAAAAGTTATAAACGTATAATTTAATAAACCATTTGGGCTTCGCCACAGTCGCGTAAAAAAATAGATTCGGCTCAACATTCGGGAAATCTACGCCGTTGAAGTATGCTTTCTAACGCGCCGCAGCGTCCCGCGCTCGCCCGTAGCACCAGATCACACGAACAGAAAGCCCCCATAAAGGTGTAAACTAACCATAAAGAATTTGTCTATTAACTAAAAAAAAAAGAGTCAACAGTTTTCATCATCGAAACTGGCGGATATTAGGTATAATAATAATATTTTAGCAGACAAATGGGATTGGCACGAAATCAGCAACCTTCTTAGTTGCTTAGCGTGTTTGGCAATGATGCGCAAAATTTAAATATTTCCTTATTCCATAATTATCGGTATAGGTTTTTCTATAGGAACAAGCCGTATTCAGATGGGATTTTCATCGACAAAAACCGGTCAAGAGCGAATCGGGACTCGCGCACCGAGGGTTCCGTACCATCATGTTTTTAATTTTAACACTGTGTACTGCGGTGTAGAATATTGCAGTTTTATGTCAGCGCCATCTCTTGACCGATAGTGGAACTAATGTAACTTTTGTTGATGATTTCTGAAAAGTGTGCTATTTAGAGAAATCGTTTTATTTTTCCTGTAATCTTTACATAAACTTCTATCACGTAGAATAATTTTGTGATTTTTCTCTTTGAAAACTTCGGAGATAAGGGGGAGGAAAGAAATTTTTTATTACATTCTTCATCAAAAGTCGAAAACTATGCGGTTTGAAAAAAAAGAAAAGTGTTTGAGAATGTACAAACTGCGCCCTAGTGCCCCACTTCGAATTTTTCAGACCCCTTTTCAGTCCCTGTTGCAAAAAAAATATATAATGTATTTTTATTTCTTTCTTATTTGCAAAATAGTTGGGCAAACGTCATCTAAAACTATTCCAAATTTCAAGTTGATAGCATTAGTAGTTCTTGGGATATCCAGCTGTGACAGACAGACAGACTGAGTCTCACCATAAGGGTTCCGTTTTACCATTTTGGTACGGAACCCTAAAAATGACTAACTTACATACAAAGTTAAATAAGGATGAAAGTTTGTATGTAAGTTCGTACTGTGTAGCTAATTTCAAGCTTTTAGATCCAGCGGTAAACCGCGGTTATACGTTGTCTGTCAATGAATGAATGAATAAATTATTTTACATTAAATAGATATTCTATATATTGTTTGATTCAGATTATGATATAAGGTTTGATTCAGGTTATGATATAAGGTTTGATTCAGGTTATGACGTTCAATTTAAGGGGGTTACAAAATTATGATTAAAATGAAATACTAATATAATAACTAATATTTTTGATTTCTCATGATCAACAATATGAAATTATGATATGTTTCACCAAAAGTATTTGTCACCAAAACAATGGTTCAGAAAAATCTATAATCTAATAAAAAAAAAATTGTTTCTTTTTGTTTTATGCACTTATGATAAGTACCAGTGATAACCATTGTAACCAAATCTATACGGCATATTTTGCCGAACATCTATCTGTAATCGCTTTATTTCTGCCGATATCTATTTCTTTTGGGCAGGAGTAAGTTTAATTTTGTCATTATTCTTCTGGTGTCGATGACTTATGTTTAATAATCATTGAATATTCAATTGTATGTATTAGGAGGCGTTTTACGAACAATTGGAAAAGCATGGCGGTTCGGCAGCGTTGACGGGTTCAGAAAGACTGAGCGGGGATCTAGCATCTCGATACCTTCCAACCACTCGTCATGATCCCATTCGGTTGGTATTAATAAACAAATCATTGTACATATATTTAAACTTTATGTTCTAAATAACTGATGCAAATTGTTTCTGCCAGGTTTGACGGGAGTGGGTCCCGATCGAGAGCTTCTAGTTACGGTCGGGGATCTTCGAGAACCCCTCGCTACTCTGCACTAGAACCCTACGACCCGACTGACTACGCAGCAGACCGACGGTACAGGTAACGAGCTGACCGAGTCTTTGTCGTCAGTTATGTGCAACAGATGCATGTTGCATGAGTATTATTACAGGTCTTTAAACCCTAATCGTCTTACAGGGTATATGATGAAGTAGGATCAAGTCCACAACCTGAAGATACACCCTACGAGGAAAGACTACAGTCAGTCGTGGTGTCGCCGCATCGAGCACGGCGCCATCGCCGCGACTCCAGCCCAGACGACCGAAAACTCTCCAAGGTGAGGCGTAAATAAAAAAAAAGATTACAGGAACTCTTTTATTGAAATGCTTGTATTTTATACAGGGTGAAATTTTAATCACCGTTTTCCATCGTTATGAACAACTTTTACTATGGGACCAAACCTGAAATCATAAAAAAATATCAGCTGCTCCCTACATTTATGTTCGCATAATCTGAAGATTGTACGGAAAAAAAGTTAGTCTCTGCTCGCCAGATTGCGTGGCACTGGCAACAGCCTCCTGAAGGCTGACAGGCTTGGCGAGAGCCCCATAATGGGCCTCAACCATTTTTCAGATTAGCCAAGGTACACACATCTTTTATGGGGTACTGTGTTAAATGTTACAATAAAATACCTTGTGATATATTGCAATTAAATGAAAGAAAATTTAAAACTCACATTAAACGTACACTTTGTAAACAAGCATACTATAAATTAGAAGATTATATCCAAGATAAGAACGCTTGGAAACATGCTGGTCCTGCTCCATAGGACATTCTAGAGTCTAGACAAAATCAAATGGGTTGCTAATTTAATTGTAAATTTATTCTTTTTTTTATTTAAATTGATTTACATTCTGTAACTACTTAACTCACACCCTGACTTGTTACTTGTAATTTTTTATTTTTATTTAAATGAAAATCGTTTACTTTTACCATGTTTGTAAATATGTGAGCACCATGTATCTATCAGATAATTAATTTATGTCATGGTTTCATTTTTAATTCTTTTACCTATTGTGGTATGTATAGTAATTTTATTTTAGGTGCATCGTCTTCACATATTATGATTATATAAAATGTATGCTAAATATTGAAAGAATTTTAAAAGAGTAACGGTGGAGTTTCTTGCCCGTTCTTCTCCATACGAAAACTACCTTTTGGAATGGGCGACTAGAATCAATTCTATTTGTTGTAATTTTTGACGTTCAAAAGTGTTTTGTGTGTTCAAATGCTTTGACTTTGACTTTAAAAATAAAAAATGGGACATTCATCAAAACAATACTGTCTGTCGTAGTGTATAAGTATTAACATATAGTCCAGTCAAATTAGTCCTTAAAATAGAGGTAAGGTTACAATAATTCCCATAGAGCTAAAAATTGGTATGAATGTTCAGAATACTATTATAAATGAATTGTGAAAAGTCCCCATCAATCCCCCTTGTGCAAATTTTTTTATTGATGGTGAAAGTTTGCAAAAATAGGTTTTTCGCGTTTTTCAGCTAAACGGTGAGTTTTACAGCAAAAATAGTTCAGACAAAAATTGTAGATCATCCGATTCTCTACAAAAAATGTATCCACACTTTTTTTCATAATTATTGCCATTTCCGTGATATAGCGGTTGAAAGAATTGAAAAAAAAAATATTTTATTCGTAATATGCACGTTAATGTACTTTTATATACATTTTTGAACCGTTATACAAGTAAACACATGAGTCCCTGTCTTATACATACAAAATACCAGACATATGTAAAAAATCATGTGCAGTGTCGAAAAAATTATACTCTAAAAAGTAGCATTGATACCGTGAAAAGACGGCGCCAAGAAGAAGAAGCTGGTTCATCAAAAATAAGTCAAAAATAAGTGAAACTACATTTTGCTTCAATCAGTGTTGATTATTTTGCGGCAATGTTGTTTAACCTTTTGAACGCCACAGTCACGTATAGATGATAAACCAACATGTGCCCAGCACGCCACGGTTCGACTACATGTCAGACTTTGACGCCGAGGGCACGTTTTTGATTTTTTGACGTGTGGTGGTCAAAAGGTTAAGGCGGAGTTGGAGAAGAAAAAAGCACTGCAGTACCGACGTAAGATTTATGTAGTTTCCCTTACTCGTGCTCTAGTACGAGGAGGACTTATTTTTGATGAACCAGATTCTTCTGGGCGCCGTCTTTTCACGGTATCAATGCTACTTTTTCGAGTATAATTTTTTCGACACTGCACATGATTTTTTACAGATGTCTGGTATTTTGTACGTATAAGACAGGGACTCATATGTTTACTCGTATAACGGTTCAAAAATGTATATAAAAGTACATTAACGTGCATATTACGAATAAAATATTTTTTTTTTCAATTCTTTCAACCGTTATATCACGGAAATGGCAATAATTATGAAAAAAAGTGTGGATACATTTTTTGTAGAGAATCGGATGATCTACAATTTTTGTCTGAACTATTTTTGCTGTAAAACTCACCGTTTAGCTGAAAAACGCGAAAAACCTATTTTTGCAAACTTTCACCATCAATAAAAAAATTTGCACAAGGGGGATTGATGGGGACTTTTCACAATTCATTTATAATAGTATTCTGAACATTCATACCAATTTTTAGCTCTATGGGAATTAATGTAACCTTCAAAGTCTAATTTGACTGGACTAATAGATCATAAGCCACATTGTTACTAACATACTAGTATATAATAGTCCAGTCAAATTAGTCCTTAAAATAGAGGTAAGGTTACAATAATTCCCATAGAGCTAAAAATTGGTATGAATGTTCAGAATACTATTATAAATGAATTGTGAAAAGTCCCCATCAATCCCCCTTGTGCAAAATTTTTTATTCATGGTGAAAGTTTGCAAAAATAGGTTTTTCGCGTTTTTCAGCTAAACGGTGAGTTTTACAGCAAAAATAGTTCGGACAAAAATTGTAGATCATCCGATTCTCTACAAAAAATGTATCCACACTTTTTTTCATAATTATTGCCATTTCCGTGATATAGCGGTTGAAAAAATTGAAAAAAATATCTTATTCGTAATATGCACGTTAATGTACTTTTATATACATTTTTGAACCGTTGTACGAGTAAACATATGAGTCCCTGTCTTTTTTTTTTTTGTTTAGCCTGCTCTGGCCCACTGCTGGGCAAAGGCCTCCCTCCACTGCTTCCATCTTTCGTGAGTTTCGCGAGCCCGCGCGTCCTCCTTCCAGTTTTGATGGAACCTATATCCAGCTCGTCCCGCCATCTCCTACGTGGTCTGCCGCGACCCCGCCTCACTGTCTTATACATACAAAATACCAGACATCTGTAAAAATTCATGTGCAGTGTCGAAAAAATTATACTCGAAAAAGTAGCATTGATACCGTGAAAAGACGGCGCCAAGAAGAAGAAGCTGGTTCATCAAAAATAAGTCCCAAGAGTAAGCTAAACAAAAAAAAAAAAAAAAAAGGGAGAGACTCATATGTTTACTCGTATAACGGTTCAAAAATGTTTATAAAAGTACATTAACGTGCATATTACCCAACTAGCACAAACTGTTGCTTAAGAGCTTATACGAATAAAATATTTTTTTCAATTCTTTCAACCGCTATATCACGGAAATGGCAATAATTATGAAAAAAGTGTGGATACATTTTTTGTAGAGAATCGGATGATCTACAATTTTTGTCTGAACTATTTTTGCTGTAAAACTCACCGTTTAGCTGAAAAACGCGAAAAACCTATTTTTGCAAACTTTCACCATCAATAAAAAATTGTGCACAAGGGGGATTGATGGGGACTTTTCACAATTCATTTATAATAGTATTCTGAACATTCATACCAATTTTTAGCTCTATGGGAATTATTGTAACCTTCAAAGTCTTATTTGACTGGACTATAAGCACTAACTTAAGATATATTGTTACTAACCTCTTTTATGTATTTTTGTTTTTGTCAGTGTGGACCTTTTGTTGTCTGTCAAATAAATAAATAATTATTATTATAACTCTTCAAAATGTAGGAAACAGCTGATTTTTTTTCTCGATTTCATATTTGGTCCCATAGTAAAAGTTGCTCATAATGATGAGTACAATGACCTTTTTATGATGAAAACGGTGATTAAAATTTCAACCTGTATATTTATTATTCAAAATAATGCTGCCGCGAAGTGCGCACACAGTACAAAAAGTTAACATTGTATCATTGAAAAGCCCATAAAAAAAATATACACTTACCAATCTGTATATTTAATGCAGGAGCGACATCGCAGCGTCGGTACACGCCGGTCACGCTCCGGGTCGCGCGGCGGCGAGAGGCACGGCGCGCGGCGTCGCCACCGCCGGCGCCGCGACGGCTCCGGCTCGCACTCGCGCGCCGGTACCCCGCTGCGCGACGAGCCCGACGCCGCGCCGCCTGCCGAGCCGCGCCGCGCGCCTCGCGAGCGGCCCCCGCTCCCCATGAGTCTGCCTTTACCCAAGTTCGCCGTGCAGCTGATGCGCACCGCGCCGACCACGCCGCGCCCCTCTCCCGCACCTGCGCCCGACTCACCGCCGCGTCCACCGTCCGCTTCTTCTTCTAGCGGTGGCTCCGCGCCGCATTCGCCGTCATTGGAAGAACGCATCCGCAGCCTCGATGAAAAGCTCAACGGATCGCGAGCGATAGCTGACGCACCCGACCGCGCGCGCCTTCGCCACCGGCTGCTCGACGTCGACATTAACGAAGTGAAACCATCGGAAGTTGTGCGATCGTTACTCGCAAAGCGCTCTGTGTTCGACGAGGACTCCGAGCGACTTGAAGGAGCTGGGCGTGCGCCCAGCCCGGGCAGCAGCCCACGCGGCCGTATATCCGCGCCCACGCCTCGCGCGCTGCGCTACCCATTCCCGGCACACCCGCAGCCGCCGGCGCCGCCCACGCCAGTCGCGCTTGATCCAGACGAGCTGGCCGAGCACGGCGTGTCGCGCCTGCTGGCCAGCCTGTGCCACGAGGTGCGCGGCCGCCCGCGCACTCCGCCACTGCCACCGCCCCCGCCTGAACCGGAACCGGAGCCTGAACCTGAACTTCAACCCGAGCCTCAGCCCGAACAGAACGACAATTCTGCTCAGTTTGACAGCGATTTGAAGCCAACTGAGAGGCAAGTAGATGATTATTTTTCGGGTGACGGGGAAGGCGAATCGTTGATCGCGACTGGCGGGACAGAGGACAGCGTGGACGGCGAGGATAGTGACCCAACAAGTCGCGATCGAATTAGTAATTTTTCCATTGCCTCCACCAGCCTTAACAGCCAAACAACTGGTTGTGCTGATAGTCAACCTACGGTAGTTGATAGTACACATGTGAAAAGCGATATATTCAACCAAGACGATAGAACGAGTAGCTCTCTTACCTTTCATCTGGAAGATAATAGTGCTCGAGAAGTTATGGAAATGCTGCTGAAACGAGTTGAAAAATTTAATGAAAGTCAAAATTATGAATCACAATTTGAAAAGATATGTAAATATAGTAAAGAATGTCTTATTAAATCAGAGCTTCACAAACACGAAGAAAGACTAAACTTAGATAGTGAAAACAAATTAGATCCTTTTTGTCAAACTGATAACCACAAAAACAGAGAAATACACGAAAACCATATTACCCAAGAATTAATTGAATTTGAAATGCAGCAAAATCATTTAAATGCAGTTAATTCAATTAAATCTAATAATGCGGAATTTAATCAAGATTTTATGAAAAATACTGAAAAAGTTCTCAAGGATAGACATAATCACAATTATCATAACGCAAAACTCGAAAAGGAAAATATTCAATTCGATAAAACATTGGAAAAAGAAAGAAATATCATTGTGACTTTACCTGACAAAAAAATTACGGATAGTGAAAAAAATCACGATGATCGCGTCAGAATAGATCGTGACAAACTAAGACACTGCAAAGAAAGGTTAGCGGAGAAAGAACGAAGTGAATTAGAGAAGGATAAGTCGAAAAGTAGCAAATCTGAAAGAAATATCGATAAGGATAAAAGACTGAAGGAAGACCAGCATGGTGAAAGAAATCATAATGATAAAAATAAGACCGAAAAAGATGTAGAACGAAGCCAGAAAGACAAAAATGATAAAGAATTCGATAAGCTAAAATACAGCGACGAAAAATCCTACAGGCATGAACATCATAAAAAAGATCGAAGTGACAGAGAAAAGAGAAAGGAATCTGTAGATACTGATTACATATCTATCAAAGTGAAAAAGGATGATAAACACAAACATGATAGGTCAAAGAAAGATTATGACTCAAAAAGAGAGAGTAAAAAAGAATCAGAATCTGTAAAAAATCGTAAATCATCGAGAGATGAAACTTCTAGGGAACTATGTCGCAAAGATTCTACTGACTCCTCAACTTCTAGAGCTTCGCACGAATCATCTAAATTAAAAGATTTGGAAATCAGTGAAGGAAAGGATGACGCAAAAGCAAAACTTAAACACACAGAGCTATTTGTGAAACATGACACTGATAAAGAATTACTTATAAAATCCGAAATCAAAGAAGAAAAAGACACTGGAAATCATAATAAAAATAAGAATGAAAATACGCTAGAACATACCATAAAATCAAAAGGAGACATGAGTGAAAAGCAAAGACACTATTCTCTTGACTCTCCCAGTGTTGACACTAAGCGTAAGGAACGATTAAATTCGTGTTCAAGTTTACCATCGAACATTGGACATAAGCGGCGAATGTCATCTCAAGACAGTATCGACATTTTTAACGAAGACGTAAAAAAGGGTAGAAGCGACACAAAAATTTCTGAAAGAAGGGAATCTAAAGAGTCTCGCACTGAAAATCGTCATAAAACTGCAAAATTCAGCAAAGGTCATTTTGCTAAGATAATAGAGAGTAAAACAAAAGATGATAAGAAGAATCAGGTTAAACCTCCAGATGAAACATATGTTGAAAATAAAGGAACCGAGTCTAAAGATACAAAACCCGTGGACAGAATTAAATGTTTCAAAAAGAGTTCCGGAGACGAAAACGAAGAAAAACCCATTATGGAAACATCTACTGACGGACTTCAGAATGATTTAGATTTTCTTGCTACATTAGAACTGCGCTCAAGTGAAGAAGATGAACGGCAAAGAGCTCTCCGAAAAGAGATGAAAGAAAAGAAACGCATACAACAGTTGCAACAAATACAAGAATTACAATTGCAAAGGGACGCATTGCATCCAACTGAATTTATGGGTAAGAATAAAGATGAAAAGAAACAAAAGTGTGATGAGAAAAAGAAAGATCTCGCCCGTGAGAAACGTTTGTCAACGGATCGTAAAAGTAGAGATGAGAAAATTGATAATAATAAACGGAAAAGTCGTAAACCTGTACACAGCAGTGACAGTTCTGATTCGGATGAACCCAAAAAGCATTCAATTTTTGATATAATTGACGATGGGCCTACATACATTTCTATGTATGACAAAGTTAAAGCTCGTTCATGTAAAAATATGCAAAAACAAGAGGAAGAAAAACGCCAAGAAAAAATTAAGGCCAAATTTAGTCAGTTAAAACAAAGTAGAGCAAAACGAGAGGAAAAAAAGAGATCAAGTTGGGATGAAGACAGCGACTCCGATCAGGACAGAAAGAAATATCAATCCATGGACAACTCATCGGACGATGATATTGTGATTAAAAAACGCGAAAAGTCACATAGCTATGATTATGACCCTGATAAAACTGATGAATATTTTGATGGGAGTACTAATGAAGAAGATTTGCGTAATAAATTGTCTCGTAAAAATTCTAGAACTCGCATAATGTCTGACACATCTGATGACGAAGTTTCCAAAAGAAGTATTAGCAAGAGTCCTTCTTTTCTTGATAGTATAAAAAAAGAACTCCTTTCTGATTCTGAATCTATACAAAGAACGAAAATTGATGATGCTAAAGAGTCGAACGAAATTATTACGAAAAAGAATTCTTTGTTAAACTTGTTTGGAAAGAGCGACAGTGATGATAGTAAATTAAAATTGCGTCTTGATAATGACAATGGATACAAATCCAGTTACATTAAATCAATGTGTAATGACTTCTCCTCTGAAAGCGAATCAGCGTGTAATAAAAATTCTATGGAAAATCGTAGGAAACATAAGAAAAAACAGAAAAAACATAAGTCAACATATTCTGATGACGAAAAAGTAGAAAACAGTGACACTAGTTTACTAGAAGGATATAAACATAAAAACATTGAGAAACAACGTCGACACAGTACTAAAAAAGATAAAAGAAAGGAAAAATTGCGAGATAGTATTGACACAGATGAGACCCGTGATGAAAAAAATAAATTGAAACGAGAAAAGAAAATAGCAAACAACAATTTTGACATTATTACCGATACAATTTGTAATGCCATGAGGAAAGATGGAAAAATGGAAGACATCTTTGGGCCACTATCAGATGAATCAGACACAGACACACGAACGCACACAGCTCATAAATTAGACTTTTCCTCACATGAGGTCGATTCTAGTTTTTGTGCAAACAACTCTGATTATAAAATGAAAGAAAAAGATGAAAGACGTAAAAAAGAGAAAAAACGTAAAGAAAATCGTTTTTTCAAAGAAGATGATAACAGTTTAGATGTTGATGCTGTAAGTAAAGCAATAGAGGCTCGTCTTTTTGCTGACACTTTGATAGATGATGATAGCCGCCTTAGAGCAGAAACTCTTTCTGAGAGTCTTAACAAATTTGAAAGCAGTGACATTAAATATGCTGACGGTAATATAATAAGCGAACTAGTTAAGCAAGAAAAAATCAAAAGAGAGTGCAAGGAGAAGAAGAGAAAGAAAAAGAAAAGCAGGGAAGACAGACAAAGTCGCAAAGAACACCATAATTTCTATCACCAAGATAAACTCGAGAAAACAGATCAAGTTGTGATTGAGAATGCAGAAGTCTCACCCAAAACAATGCTATTAGACATACCTTTGCCAAACGATGAACAGACAGTGAGTCTTAGTGATAAAATTGAAAATCGTCAGTCACCTTTAGGATCCCAAAGTTTGCCTCGATTGACAGACAGCCCTCCAATTGTTATACAGTCTGATGAAAATACAGATTCTAAAAGTATAGATTCTAATAACGTTGTAATTCAGGATAATAAAATGGATTATGTAGAAAGTAAAGAAATAGAAATTGAAGAAATTCCCATGCCTCCACCATTTGAAACAATTGTAACAGATATAAGTGAAGTGCCATTACCTAAAGACCCCTTACCTAGCAAAGTGAATAATAATACTGAAGATAGTTTCTTATCAAGTTTTAGTAGTGACGGCGACTCCTGTGAAGATGCAGTGCGAAATATAAAAAGTTCTGAAAAAGAAGTAGACAAGACTGAAAATACTGAAAAAACTTCCGATGTTTTGGAAATATCACCCTGCAAAGCGGAGAAGAAAACAGACGAAAAGCCTAGGGCTATTATTTCTCAAGAAGAAACCGAGGATGCAGTTGCTGCATTGCTAGGTGAAAGTTTTGGAGGTAAAATAAATGCTTTTTCTAGCTGTTATGAAGAATCCGAAAATATTTCAACTCATCCTAATGAAATTGAAATTGCCACAATAGAAAATGAAAATATTCCGGAAGAAGATGCAGAAGAAATGCGACAAGCAGTGCAAAATTTAAATGCTAGTGAGATGGAAATGAAACCAGACACTCCTGTTTCTGATAATGACCTATTATTAATTGATACTGATACTGAAGAAACCGATGAAACAGCCCAAGATGCTATAGAAAAATTACCAGTAAATATCATAGCAACAAACCAGGCGCTGAATACTGCCTCTGACCAAAAGAAGTGTGTGGATGTATCAAATAATGTAGCTCCTGATAGAAAAACAAACTCTGTACCGACTTTAACTACTACTCCAAACGATTCTAATATTAAAGTCAAAGAAACAGATGTTAAGATACAATTAACGAAGAGAGAGAATATCCAAGTGATTACATCAACTGCAACTCCTGTGATTACGTCGTGGACATTGACGAATAATAAATTGTTGGAACCACATGTTTTAAACATTCAAAGTAATTCTATCCCTGGTAGAGAGAAAAACGAAATTAAACCCACCCATATAACTGCGAATATTGTTCAGATTAAAGGCCCCACCAATCAAAATGTGCAAATAAATAATTCCTCAAGACCAATTATGGCCCAGACACGAGTTAGTGCTCCGTATCAAGTCATCAACCAAATGATTCGCACTCAGACCCCAAACATGCAACCGCCGACTATAAAAATTCCGGAGCCTCATATTTTATATCAGAAACCACAAGGGATTGTAATATCACCTCGTATGTCCAACGATCCTAGATTGCAGAGTCCTAAAGCTAGTTCACAGGGTGAAAGTATGACCTCACCAAGGTTAACGAATATGGCCATTTTAAGTACATCACCACAAAATTTAAACTCAGCAGGAATGGCGTCACCTAATGCAATTCAACAAAGATCTCCAGGCCAAGTGACTGTGGTTCGAATGCAGCAGCCTCCATTAAGCCCTATCCAAACAATGCATCTACCGCATGGTGCTAGAACAATGTTGTCACCCAATAGACCTAATTCAGTTCTAGTTCAAACCCAAGGCGCACCAATCCATTTCAATCGTTTGCCTGTTACTCCAGTCTTAACTCCGATTTCTAAACAAATGAATGTTAATAACTTAATTCAGCAAAATAAAGGAATTAGTGTAACCACATCTCCTTTGATACATCAACAGAAAATAATATCGGGGGACTGTAGAAAGAGTGACCAAAGAAGTATTTCAGAAAACACAAATGAAAATACTAAAATAATTTTGTCACCAACAAATCTTCAACATAGCACCAATCCGACAGTCATGGCTCAAAATCGTTTGATATCCATGCAAAATGCCATACATGTTAGTAACATGAATACTGTTCATCTTAACAATAAAGTGGTTATAAATACTGTCAGTCAACTAAATGATAAACGAGAAAACCAGCCACAGAAATCAGATAAAATAAATCATATCCCGTTTGGATCAACTCCTATAATACATGTTGCTGCAGTAAATAATGCCACAACATCAATCATACAAGGTTGTAGCAAATCTGTTCCGAGTAATGTTCAAGAAGCAAGTTCAATCAACAGAAGCCAAGGTTCTAATGTTATTCATTCTTTAGGTTCGCAAAGGCTATTGTCACAAGCACCCCTTAGTAACGTTATAAAAATAGACACCAAAAAAGGACCCACGTCTGTGTTATCAATGGCGACAATAAGACCACCGTCAGTTCTAGCTAAATTGGGATTGTGTACTACTACCACTACAACTACTAGTATCACTAATGTGTCGCCGTTATTGTTAAAAACCACTAGCTCAACAGGGCCTGTTAAATTGAGTACCAAATTTGATAAAGATAATAAAGAACCACTGAAGACTTTGGTTTTACAAAATCATATGCGGGAAAATGAACCAAAAGCGAATGAAAAACCTGAACCAATCAAACCCGCTGTTTCTGTTGATGAAACTGTGAAAGAAAAAAAAGATTTACTATCGAAACCAATGATTATATCTCCCGATGAGAATATTGCTAAAGGTGAGACAGACTTTGAAGAATTGTTGAAAGACAACACAAATGAAATAAAAATAACAAACGATCCTGAAAAGAAATTAGAAGTTAATATTGGTAAAACGGTAACTTTAATTACAACTCGTAAAGAAAATCGCGACATAGTTGTATCAAATAATATGGATAATATGAAGATCGAAAATATGATAAATACGAATCAGTCTCAATTTCCACCAGTATCTTCTCTTAACAATGAAAAGAGAGAAAACAATGAAATAAAAGAAGAAAATACGACTGTTCAACCAAAAGAAATAGTTAAAGTTTTGTCTCATCCAGACAATATTTCAGTGCAGGCAATGTTACCTTGTGAACCTGTATTCAAAGAAAAGACTGACGTATTTGGTGTTGATATTAAAAGTGCATCTAGTGGAAATCAAATATCGTTGAAGATGGAAAACCTTTTTCAATCTGATGAACCCAATTTTGACCTCTTGTTACCAGAAGATTCCCAAGGAAGTGGTAGTCCAATAAAAACTGATGAAAATGACTCTTGGAGTGGTAAAGATGTAAACTTAGAATCTGTTATAAAAAAGGTGGACTCCCTTTGTAATGAAAATGTTGAAATTACTCAGAAAACAGACGAAATAAGCAAAGATGTTGATCCTATTAAAATGAGTCCACAGATTTCAGAACAGATAATCAATCATACACCTCATATAAAATCAATTACTATAAACCCTCCTATCGAAAATGTTATTGAGCATAAATTTGTAGAAGAGATTGTAACTGATAAAATCACACCAGCTGCTACTGCTAAACGAGGTGGACGTAACGTGAGAGGCAGGAAAATAGATAAAAGTCAAGATAGAGTACAGACTCGTCAAATCTCTAAACCGTCGAGAGGAGGAACTTCGGCAAAACGGGGTAGAGGTAGAGCCAAAGTAGACAAGAAAGTAAAAACGTTAGTTAATAGTAGCGGAAGTACAATGCCAGGGGACGTCTATGATTTCCACGAAGATTCTGGTGATGAAACTGCCACATCACCCAATAAAACTGAAACACGTCCAAGGTTAATTTTAACCATTAAGAGTCCACTCTCAGGGCATTCTTCTGTGACAGCGACTTCAACTCTTAGCATAGCCCAAAAAGAACAAATGAAGTTTATTGAAAAAACGAAAGAGGAAAAAAACGAAGAATTTATTTCACCGTCAACAAACACGCGCAAATCGAGAAGGCTCCAAGAGAAGGACGTCCAGCGGAGCACAGTAGACGATGTAATAGAGGACGTAATCAAGGGCCCCGTTGGACCAATTAAAACAGGAAAAGAGCCAAACAAGAAGAGGCCTACGAGACAAGCCGTCGTAAAGACAACTCAAGAGAAGCCTGTGGGTTCCGATACACGAAAATCGCCTCGTGGTGCCAAACGAACAAGGGATCGAAGTTTATCAGACGCGTCCATCGACAGCGGCGACGAGAGAAACATCCGAGACTGCACACGCGATCCTAAAGCTCCGCGTCTGGAGGAGCTCGAGCCGGGGCCCGCCCCCGCGCCGCGCAGCGCCGCACTCCTGCTCCAAGCAGCGACTGTCGCGCCCGCCGCGCCTGTCGCGCCCGCCGCGCCCGCCGCGCCCTCCCCGCTGCCGCTGCCTGGCGTGGTGGCGCCGCTCGCGCAACATGCGCCTCCCGCGCCCCACGCGGCGCCCGTGCTTCACGCGCCGCCCGCGACTCTCGTGCCGCCGGCCATGCAGGCGCCACCCGCGCCCCAAGCTCCACCCGTGGCCCACGCGCCGCCCCCGCCTCACGCGTCGCCCGCCCCTCACGTGCCCCACTCTACGCATGCACCTCACGTGCCTCTCGCGCCGCACGTGCTTCCTGCGCCACCCTCCACGTCGACGCCCATCACTAAACCGCCTAAAAAGATGATATCCGAGATCAGCGCTAAGCTAGCGGGGGCTTTCGACGGCGTGGTCGCCGCCAGCTCCACGTCGCGCGCGGCCTGCGAGGCGCCGCCGTCCCCGCTGGCGCCGGGCGGCGGCGACGCGGCGCGCGGCCGGCGCATGGCGGACGGCGTGCCGGGCGCGCTGGTGCCCGTGGGCGGCTCGGAGGCCAGCGACGCGCGCGTGCAGTCGCCCGCGCTGCCACACCGCCCGCCCTCCGCGCCCTGCACGCCGGCGCCGCGCGCCACGCCGCTGCTGCTGCGCTCGGTGGCGCGCGCGCCGGCGCGGGTGGAGCGGCCGGCGGAGCAGTTCGACGAGCCCGAGACGCGCGCCTTCCGCTACGCGGCCACGGCCAGCCTGCCGCGCGGCGCGGCGCAGCCCCCGCCCGAGCACGTGGCGCAGGCGCCGCTGCACCACCACCCCGGTCAGTACGCACGCTGCACGCGCAGCACCACTACACCTCATTTTATTATTTGAACTTACTCATAAGCGAAAAGAAAGCGAATTATATTTTGATCAACATAGCCTGATACTAATCTGCAAATAGCAAAATGGTGGTTTGGCTATAAGGACGCGTTTACGAATCTGACAAAAGGAAGCAGTTTTTCGGTGCATTTTGCGTCAAAATAAGACGAAACCTAATGATTGTAATGATTACCAATCAATAATTCAATAAAGATAATCAATCTGTTGCCTCTTCTCACAAAATCGACGATATCGTGCTGACTTTTGGGACATTTTTCTTCTATTTAATTACATAAATTTATTTATTTAAAAATATTTTATGTAAGCAGACATGTTCAACTCAAAAAGGTAGCAAAAAGAACTATCAAAATGTTACAAATAGGATCACAAAAAAAATAAAAATTGGTGTCCAATTTTTCACATATTTAGCTGTAATGCGTGAATCTTATTGGATTGAAATAAGGGTTATTTTACTGGTTTATTGCACAAACATTTGTAATGAAATAATAGTCTGCGCTCGGCCGCCTTCGTGAGTGGACACTCGGTTGTAAGCAGCAGCTTGTGCTGAAAAAGATCACTGTACAGGTACAAAATATTTGACATACCAAACTTAATATTTCACGCATTCTGTATGTACCTACTACCCAAGGAAAGATTTTATTCACAGTCTTAAGGGCCTAGTCTTCTATTGCACAATTTAAGAATCGCGTGCGGCGAGTCCACGCGCCGTGCGTCTGCACCCGGGCTCCCTGCAGTCCCCGCATTCATCCTACCTAGCGATATTTGACACGGTCGGAAAGTTGCTCTACTAAGTAATAATCAATATTTATTTATTTTTGAATGGTACCTTGGCGGGGGTTGCTCTTCCTTCGCGCCTCCGGTTTTTATATAAATTCGTTCATGCTAGATAGTAATACCAAAAAACAAGTTACGACCGATGAAGATTTTCAGATGACAAAAAAATAACTCCTTAAATAAACGGAACCTTCTGACCAAAAAAGAGATGAACTACAGAAACAGACGATAGACCAAAGTTTCGATCACATATTATGGTAGAGATAATGGACAAAAAGCATTATCTCTGCAGGAAAACGTCACAATTGCCAGCTGCGGTCTTTATATTAAACAAACAGTCCAATATTTAGGAGCCAGTCCCGATGGTATTTATAAACACAAAGATGGAAAAACAGGACTGGTAGAAGTAAAATGCCCACTTTCTGCAAAAAATATGCAATCTGAAGAAACGATAAAAGAAAAAAAAATGGAAATGTAACATTAGGAGAAATACGTTTGCGATTGACAAAAACCACGTCTATTATTTCCATACTCAGAGCCAATTAAACATAAGCGTTCCTGCACACGATGCCGTCGCCGCGCCGTCGCCGCGCCGACGCCGCACCGTTACACTGTAGATACGAGTCGCGCGAAGCCCGCCACCGCGCCGTCGCCGCGCCGCCACCGCGCGCGTTTTTACTGTTTCATTCATTCCATTACCGGCCGCGTACGAACGTGCACGCCGCGTAATTTCCCGTGAATGAATCAAACAGATAGGGAGGGGAACGCGCGCGGTGGCGGCGCGGCGGCGGCGCGGCGACGGCGCGGTGGCGGGCTTCGCGCGACTCGTATCTACAGTGTAACGGTGCGGCGTCGGCGCGGCGACGGCGCGGCGACGGCATCGTGTGCAGGAACGCTTACGGAGATGGATATGTGCTTATATGCCGTATGGGCTGGAGTGGACTACTCAATGAAAGTCGAATAATATAAAAAGAGACCCTACGTTCTGGCACTACAAAATGGTAGGCCCATTGACAAAATTTTATTTGCATTGTCTGCTCCCTGAGCTAATTGATTCCCGCCTTAAAAGACCCGCCATAAATATAATTCAACCTATTGAGAAAAAAGTAAAAAGAAATAAGAACCACGTCTTTTACCGCAGACTTTGTGAAATGACAACACCCACAAGACCACGAGAATTATCAGAAATCTACCCCAATATAACCGTCGAGAGATGGTTGTATTCAAAATTGAAAAATTCCCTCAACGGAAGAAAAAAAAAATGCGCTAGTCCCAAAGAACGCCATGAAATCGCTCACACAGACACTACACATCACATCAGACACAACACAACACTGTCTGTGTTGTGCTGTGTCAACAACAACCAACACATGCTCATCGCAGACTTATATTTTATCGCCTTCAAAGTATGCTCCTTCAGAAACGATACACTTACGCCAACGAATAATCCAATCATCAAAACATTTTTTTTTAATTTGGAATTGGTTTGCTTTTGACTCTAGTCTAGCTCAGAGGTGACAGAGACAAAGTCGACGATGGAGTGAGCTTACCCAGAAGAAGCCTATTCACTCTCTCTTTGAAGAGATTCAGGTTGTATGCGCTCGGTAACACATTTTTAAACGCTTTTTCCGGAATTGAGTTTAGTTCTCGCCGCGAATATTCCTTTGTCTTACCGAATGAAAACGGTGCCACGAAGTGGTAATTTGGGGTAAGGTTAGGAAAAAGAAAGAAGTCGGCTGGAGCCATATCTGGTGAATAAGGTGGTTGCTCGATAATCACGAATCATGTATTTGTTGAGCTTTTGGTCAAAAATTTGTTTACAAAGATGGCCTTGTGCGAAGGCGCATTATTGTGGTGCAAAATCCAACTATTTTCTTTCCACAAATCTGGCCTTTTTCTTCGAATTTGCTCTCTTAAATGCCGCATAACGCTCAAATAATATACTTTATTTTTTTCGATATACTTTATTTATTTCGAGCTTCTGACAAGTTGGTAACATCTGAAAAAGGATGCCGAGAGCCAGCAGTGGACCTGTGAAAATAAAAAAGTCATAAATTATTAACAGAGTTTTCAGAAGTACCTATTAGTAAAAAATCATCGTACTAAAAGATATCCGACTTTGGTCTAAATAGCCCTAAAGTATAGTAGACTAGCGATCTAATACATACATAAACACCAAAAACACAACCCACCCCATACATTCCCCTCACACACTCACCCCCCATACACACACCCCCACACACTCACTCCCCATATCTCATACAGATACATCTATCAACACATAATCACGCCCTCCTCACATACACTCACGCCCCACACACACGTTTAGATATCGATACCCAACACTTTTGCGGAGTTTCGCTATCTAATTTAATTTGACCCTGTATACGATATTATCTAAACACGACGAAATACAAAAAATAAAGATTTGATGATTTTTTTGGGGCCAATGACCGCTGGTAGTATTGTTACTTGAAGTGTGAGTTGATAAAATCTGTTTCATCGCGTTGAGATATCAATATCCATCACGTTTGTGGAGTCTCGCTAGCTAATTTAATTTGACCTTGTAGTTAGGCCCTAAACATGAATACTGTAAACAGTTCTACTTACCTTTGGATTCTATTTCTCTTCATCAATTCTACGTTTGAGGCCAATTTTCTTTTTCTTGTACAGGCATATTTTTTTTACGTTTACGATCCATTTTGAAGTCAAATATTTACAAAACTATTACTGCAGTGCGATTCTGTAACCATCTCACCGTGAAAACTTAGGTGAAGTGAGCGTGGAGTGAACTGTCAGTGTCATCTTACCAGATACTAGGGATTGACCAAGCATACATTTACAATCATAATCGAGATTTTAATAATATTTTTTAATGCTAATCCTATTGATATTTTTATATAATTCAAAGCTAGTATTTTAGTGGTCAAAACATTAATATTTTGTGGGGTTTTACTTACAATAAAATAGCAAAACAGAAACGCAGTCAGAATCTCAACCTTGTTTTTTTTTTCTTTTTTCCCTAGACTAGTAAGTTCTTATAAAGCCAGACAGCGCCAGCGCCTAACGCGCTTGCGCGGCGTGAAATATGGCTCATTCCGAATTAAGTCATCATCGCTCACATGAATAATTTGCTTTCCGATTTAGATAAATCACCACTATGGCAGCTGAGAGTCAGTAATATACCTATTCACTTGAATAGTTACTCATGGTTGGATTATAGTATTTATTTGTGTATACACCACGAATTTCTTCTTCTTTGGTAAGGTGGCGACTGTAGCCAGAAGCACAATTTCGAAAATGCCACGTTAGTTTAAAGATCGGTGATAATTATTAATTTAGGCCCTAAATGAAAAACCGACCATGCCCTAAATTTTAGGGCATGGTCGGTAGTCGGCGTTATCGCAAGATGGCACATGCCATGACTTCATATATGTCGATTCACGGGACATCGTTATCGCGTTCACGTTAATTCAGAAAAGGGCCCTAATTCACTATGACCACTTAATGATTCGTTACTTCGAAACCACGTCAATTCCTTAATAACCTAATCACTACATCTGCTATTAACGTATTCTCTATGACACAATGACCGAAACCGGTTTGAACTGTCAAAATACCACGCTTGACAAACGTACGGCGTGGTAAGATTATGCGGGGAATAATAGATAAATACCATACAGCATAATTGGGGTCAAAGTGTAAGCACGCTGTAGTCGATTACAGTGCAATTCGGAATGTACCATATA
This sequence comes from Luperina testacea, assembly GCA_927399505.1. Classification (NCBI taxonomy): domain Eukaryota; kingdom Metazoa; phylum Arthropoda; class Insecta; order Lepidoptera; family Noctuidae; genus Luperina; species Luperina testacea. Next base: position 8,451,138 of record OV656774.1, read on the forward strand.
TCACTCCACTCGAATCTCGTAACCATGGCAACATCACCTCGGCGTCAACAACACCTCCACCAGCCGCGTTTTGATTGACGAATACCTCGTCTTTTTCTACTTTAGAGTTACACATTTTGAAAATCGCTCAACGAAAACTTTGCTTAATCTGCCCCTTGGCAGACTCTAAGGCAGGGTCGCCATGGTGTATTATATTAATTATTAATATTATTACCATAATTTCCTAATGTTCTTATACATGACGCCTTACAAGTTAAATATGTAAAAACAAATCTCTAATGTGATGAGTGACTAACGCGCAAGCGCGGCGTGATCTTATCACTTCACCTTCACTCCACCCGATTCACGACATTAAATGTCGGGAATCGGGTGAAGGGAAGGTGAAGTGATCACGCAATCTGCAATGTGATAATGACAGTGATTAACGCGCAAGCGCGGCGTGATCTTATCACTTCACCTTCACTTCACCCGATTTACGACATTTAGTGTCGTGAATCGGGTGAAGTGATCACGCCACACAAACTACGTGGGAATCAAAAAATCTCTTTTATGATTGTAAATGTTTGCTTGGTCAATCCCTAGCATCAGTAGGATGACACTGACAGCTCACTCCACGCAAGTATTCACGGTGAGATTTTTACAGAATCGACATGCTGATACACAAATATTTACAAAACTATTACTGATATGCAAATATTTACAAAAAACTCGAAAAATTATATACAAAAAATAATAAAGTAGAGCAACTTTAGATACACAACAATGCGCATCCTATGTTAGAGCAGGAGCAAAGTTAGAGCGAGAGGGAACAGTTAAATTCGTCGTGGACCACACGTCTGAACGCTCCGACCGTGTAGTGGTCACTAAGAAATTTCTCTCTCAATTCTTGTTTATAAACCCCTTTTTTGTAGGTCTTTTGAAAATATTACTATTGTTAGGGTAAGGTGATTTAGGTGCTATTTTTTTTTTTGTATTTGCTTATTGAACTCTTGGCATTAAAATAATCTAATTAATACATACATACGATGCATAGTTATTATGAAAAAAACCGTTTATTAAGAGATAAAAACAGAGAATTTTGATGAAATTGTGACGTCTAAATTAAGAAAATGGAATATAATTAGAAAAAACTAATCAGCACATTTTGAAGACGAGAATGTTGAGATAAATATGTGCTGAACAGATTTCCAAATTAATTCTTCATTGCCCTAAACTAAGCGCCCAAACAGAACTCGAAATGATGTTGGGCGCGAAAGAGCTTGATTTACCTAACTTATCCCATCTAAATGAACTTAAAAAAAATAACTAGCTATTACTTATATTGTGGTTATTTATGTGCAATAATAAAATTTCATGTTATTTCATTGCTTTGTTTAAAAAAAAAAATACAAAGTTGCGCAAATAATTCGCCGCGAGTGAATTTTGCAAGACTGCAGCCTTAATGAACTTTTTTCTAGAAGTAAATAGGTATAAATTCATATATCATTTCGGACTTGATGGAGTGACCTGCAGATGTACTTCGAAGACTGCTACTGAAACTAATAGACGAGCTGAGCCAGGTGTGCCGAGTTTGGGCACCTTTTGTTAGTTATTTTGAGACTACCTTTGGACTTGATGGAGTGACCTGCAGGTGTACTTCGAAAACTGCTACTGGAAATAATAGACGAGCTGAGCTAGGTGTACCGAGTTTGGGCTCCTTTTGTTAGTTATGTTGAGACCTTACCTCCGGACTTCATGGAGTGACCTGCAGGTGTACTTCGAATACTGCTACTGGAACTAATAGAGGAGCTGAGCTAGGTGTGACGAGTTTGGACTCCTTTTGTTAATTATGTTGAGACCTTACCTCTAGACTGGATGGAGTGACCTGAAGGTGTACTTTGAAGACTGCTACTGGAACCAATACACGAGTAGAACTAGCTGATAAGAATGTGTATAGTTTTTACCTCTTTAACTCGATTGTGATTTTAGGCCAAGGCCTAAGACGTTTGGGAAAAGCTCTCTTAAAAAAATTCATGCCTGTCTTCTCCCAGAATTGATCGATCCAAGATTTAAAAGAAATATAGAACTACAAGAGCATTCTTCACATTGTCAAAATGTTTTTTTTGTTACTTTTATTATTTTTTATCATTTTCAGCCCCTAGTTCGGCTTAGTAAGTTATCCTGATTGCGTAACACACTTGGAATGGCAACCCCTTCCAATTTGACAGTTCAACAATATCCATTGCGTTGTTTTTGTTGTCGTGCAAATGAATTTTTTAAACATTTATGAAGCAATGAATATTGTTTAACCATTGGTTTGGTACTGTGTGCCTTAAAGTGTGTGTGCCAAATAAACGTATTTTCATTCTAGTTTTCGAGAACCTACTTGCATTTGATACCATAGCAAATTTATTATATAAAATACTAAATAAAACGAATAAAATAAGCTTGTTTTAAATTATTTGTTTTCAATAAGCTCGTCCGCAAATTGTTAATACATAGGTACTTTGGCTAGTACTTGATTAATAATGAAATTATGTAAAATAGCATCTACTTTTTTGAAAATATTACATTACCTACAAACTTTTTGAAAACAAATCAACGTAAGTTTAAAAAAAAAATACATGGCAAAAATTAAATTAAATTAGGCTGAAGTATCAAGTCGTGTCAGTTTACTCATAATTTCGCCACTTCGCGCATGTCGCTGTGTGTGTGAGCCGTGCACGTGTAGTAGTAAGACTCAATACCTAAAATTGAAGTGCGTCAATTCGTAAACGCGTCCTTAAATATTGATGTTATCAGCATTTACCTGATCATGGACTTAATAAGTGTACTCTGGATCTATTGGTATATTTCTTTATGGTTCTATTTACTATGAACAATAACTATAAAATACATGTATTTATTTCAGGTGCCGCCTCTAGAGTTACTATTGCGAGCGTGCCCTCAATCAGTCCTCAAGGCCAGATAGGAGTGGTAATTATTTTTCTCTGGCTTACTAAGCAATTTACCTACAAAGTGTACATATTTCAATTTTGTTCATGCCGTCCGGAAGTCTGCTGATTTAATTGGAAGTCCTCCGCCTGCACATCAACAAACTTCTCCGGTTACTCCGGTATACCACAACGTAATAAAATATTAAGACTTGAGAAAAGGTTAAAAACTTGTAATTTAAATTGAGAGTAATCGTTGCATGTTTGTGCTTACAGGGCGATGGAATGTATCCTCACTTCTCACATCAACACTATCAGATGTACCAGCAACATTTCCGCGCCACTCAGCATGAGACTCGAGCTACGCCTTCACCATATACTCGGTAATGTTTTACACAGCATTCGATTAATATGCTAATTTAATTAACTATTTAGTTATGCTATGTTTACAAGCTTTTATTTACTTGAAGGCCTTTGAAATTAATAGAATGACTCAAATTATTTCGTCCGTGATGAACACTCGATTTTTCTATCGATTGGTCTCCTAGTAATTGTGTTTTTTGAATGTTAAAAAGAATAATTTATTGCGATGATGAATTCGACCAATTCGCGACAATATCAAAAGGAAAAGTCGTCTAAACGGTTCACGTGCGGGACACAGGTCGCTGGAGGCGGAGGGCTCCGAAGCGCCCGCGCCGCCGCTGGAGCTGCGCCGCCCGCCCGGCGCGCGCGTGCCGCCCGCCGAGCGCGAGCTCGCCTACCGCGCGCCCGACGTTTTGCGCCGCGGGCCCGCGCTGGCGCCGCACGCGCCGCACGCGCCCCTCGCGCCCCTCGCGCCGCACGCGCCGCTCGCGCCCTACGCGGGCTGCGGCCGCTCGCCGCCGCCGGCGCACGGCACGTCGCGCCACGCGGGCGCGCTGCCGCCCGGCGCCGCGCCCGGCCCGCCGCACGCGTCGCAGGTGCCGCGCGAGGCCGACTCGCTGCAGATGCTGCTCCGGGTGAGTGCCGCTCCTCGAGCGCGCCCCGCGCCCCGCCCCCCGCCCGCGTTCTCCGGCTCATTTCCTTGCTCTGTTCCAGCGCTACCCGGTCATGTGGCAGGGCTTGCTGGCGCTGAAGAACGACTCCGCTGCCGTCCAGATGCACTTCGTGGGCGGCAACCCGGGTGTGGCAGGCGACACGCTGTCGCGCCACGCGGACGGCTCCACGCCGCTGCTGCGCATCGCCCAGCGCATGCGCCTGGAGCAGCCGCAGCTGGAGCAGGTGCACCGCAAGATGAAGGTAAGCACCGCGCCGCTCGCCCCGAGAACCACGAGCTGAAGAGGTAGCTCTACTAGATATTATAACTGTACGATCATTTTGCAGTTGGAGAACGAGCACTGTATGCTCCTAGCGCTGCCGTGCGGACGCGACCACATGGATGTACTGCAGCAGTCGACCAACCTAACTGCCGGCTTTATTACGTACCTACAGCGGAAACAAGCTGCCGGCATTGTTAACATCGCACCCCCCGGACATCATCAGGTATGTTAACCAATACGACTCAAGGAGTAGTTAAAAATTAAATAGAGTAGTATCAAAATATTACATGGAGCCCGCAAATCATAAATTTTCGCAAAAAAAAGATTTTTATTATTCGATTTTTAGCGACACATAAACGATTGTAGTATTGTTGGATCCCATAAATAAGTGTCTTTGCTGTTTAAGTCAAAAAGTTAGATATGGGATATTTTCGGTTACAACGCGGCAGCTTTGTATTAATTCATAATTTTTCGAGAAATACTATGAAATACAAACTCATTTTTGCGGTCGGTAAAATCAATATGTATGCTTAAATATTCATTCCAACTACGGAACCCTTCACTGTGCGTGGAACGACACGCACTTGACTGGTTCTTTCATTTTGGTTTTCTTACCTGCTTTGCGTACATCATTATGTGACTACGAAATCAATGTTCTTTTTTTCCAGGCTATGTTTACCGTTCATATATTTCCTTCGTGCGAATTCGCTAACGAGAACTTAAACCGCATCGCACCAGACCTGATGCATCGTGTTGCAGACATCGCACACTTACTTATTGTTATAGCGACCGTGTGAGGTACGCTCTATACTCTTATATTCATGATATTCCACAAGCTAATAATTGTTATGTACACGACATTCTTGTGGGCTACTTTTAAAACTTGAGGTGAAAGTCCTGATCTTATTCACGGATACATCCTGGACTGGACGCATTTATTCCTAAATCAGTTTGCTTCAATATTGTATGGACAAAACCGCCATCGATGTAGTCGATTCGATTTTAAGAAAGCATTGTAAATACGGCCAGGTTGTGAAATTTTTATCTTCATTTTTATCGTAGCAATAGATCGACCTGGTAGAAATAAAGTGTAATGAAACTTTAATAGATTTTTTGTCATCTTCACGATGTCAAAAGTTCTTAGGAATTGAGTTGTAATACCTCTGAGAAAGTGAACTCTCGTTTTGGTAATTTAACGTCAGTTAATTTATTGTTATCGCGTATCGCGGCGTCGTCGCCGACGGCTCGGGGCCTCCACGCGCGCCTGTATAAAGTCTCACATAGTTAGGTAAGCAGCCGTCACTTATTTAAGTGCTAGATATAAGTCATAGCTTATTTGTAAAATACTTTTGTTATGGTCGACTGGGATCGACGAAGTTCGGAGTTTAAATTTTTTAAAAATAATGATAGATGGCAAAGTCAGTTGATAAAAATATATTTAATTTTGGGTTCAGATTAGATGAGTGGCAATCTATCGAGCATTTTTATTGTTAGTGTAAATTGTTATTTTGTTTTAAGCGAATTAGGTCTAAAATAATTTAAATTATGTAAATATCGAATCTATCCGTACTAAAGTTCGATTTCGCTTAGGTCATTACGGTAGGTAATGGAAAACTCATGAATACTGGGTCGAATGATTACTGTTTACATGTAAAAAAATAATTAAGTAATTAAGTTAAGATAGTAAGGGAAAAATACATGTGGAAAATAAACTGTGATTCTGACTTTTTAATGTAGACTGTAGGTAGCCCTATTTTATGGAGCATAGAGTGCAGTGTGCTACTAAGCGAAAGCACACCAGTGGCGCGTATGGCCTCGCCTTTAGCGATATCGCAAATTATGTTCAATACTGTTTTGAAAGTCAATCTTTTTATTAACGTGTTCAGCAATGCGGAATCGTTATTGTTTGGAGTTGAAACTAGAGCTGCATTGTTGGTAAGCACTGTCGTGGTCAGGTAGGCGACTTGATTATTGACCAAATTGAAATGAATCGCAATAAGCTAAGATCGGAGATGTTAAGAATGTTTTAATTTAAATAACCGAAACCGTGTATCAGTATGACTGTACATACATTATGTCCAAAATGTCAAACTACGTTATCGATATCATCGTTCTCTACAAACACATTCACTAAAAGACTTTACATACTTACTTAGATATAAATTTCTTTCAATTGCAAATGTAAACATAGCTTAATAAATATATAGTAGGCGATATAAATCCAAATATCGCCTTTTAATAAAAAGGCTATCCCAGCGATTATTGTTTGTATCGGCTTTGCTTCGCTTCGCTCTTTGTAACGGTACAGGGATCGTATAATCAAAGAAACTGCACTGTTACGTGGTGAGAAGCGATGCTTGGGACGTGGCGGGGTTCTCAAACAAACGAATGCGTGGTGGTTATAATAGAACTATAATAATATAAAATTAATCATATTTACGTAAAATTTGTCAGTTAACATTCCCACGGGCTTATAAGAATTCTAACCATCACAGTCAAAGTATAACATAATTCCGAATAAAGTCACACAAAATTCATTATATTAAGTGGTATTTTGAATTGAATACAGCCAAATATATCAAAAAGGTACCTAACATTTCTAGAAGTATAATATGACGGTCGCGCATTCTTTCGGTTTGGATGAAGCCGTCGTGCACGCGGAGTGCGCGCCTGCCCGCACAGTGTCGACGTATTCGGATCTCATTGCTGCTTTAATTGCGGGCCGCCGCTCAGGTTATTCTCTACTTGTACTCGCCATCCTCATTTGCCGCTGTTCAATTGTTCATTCGCTTTTTTCAATGGACAGTTTTTTATGGATATTTGACAACACATTATGGTAAATAGCTGTACTATGAAAGCTTTACATGATAACTCTCAATCAATTCAAACTAACAATATTGTACTTCTCATAATTTAAGTTTTAGTGGTAGCGCCACTTTCTGATTCGATTAGCAGAGGCATCTTACATAACTTGCATTATTATTATAGTTAGATAATGGTGCGACTGTGCTGTCGTACGTAAAATAAAGTACAAAATATTTTATGTATTGTAATTTTATAAAGTACGATATAAATTTATAGCACAGGTAATATTATTACGTATATTCTTTTTAAGGTTTATAACTAGAATGTATAAATATAATAATTGTATTGTTTGTCATATTTCCGTCGCAAACAGTTCTTAACTTGGCTAGGAGGAACACTAACGAACTCATCACTTCGTCCATTAATTTTAAAATATCTATAATTTTACTAGCAAACAGATGCCCAATGATGTACACTCTTAAAAAATCTTATTTGAACTCCTTATGAAGGAGGTTAATGTAAATAAGTCTTCGTGAAATATAGTGATATGACGGTATTTAGACACGCTATTGAAAATATGGTTTAAGAAACATTATGAGAATTATAAATGATTAATTTATTGCGGTGAAAGTATTTACTTTTTTTTTGTAACTGGGGTGTAGTTATTTCCTAAGCTGTTGTTAATACATTTTATGTGATTTGTTGTTCGTAAATTTTATTATTTAGCTTATCTGTTCAGTCGTAATATTATCGTCTATATTAATTTAATTTATGTGACAGAATAAAAAAAAAATCGATTGATTCTGCCTAGTTAATAATTACATCCTTCAGAGCGTTATGCTAAAAATGTCAATTATTAATAATAATATGTCTCGGAATATTCAATTATTCCGTAAATATTGTTTTCTTTATTACACAAAATTTACACAGTTGCACACTTAACTGCATGTGAGAAGTATAATATAGTTTTGTTTATTTATTATTCGAGCGAGCTTCAAAGTGGTCCCACTGCGCAGTGGCTTCAAGCCTATGAATAAGTAAGCTCGTTCTTTGAGGACACAGTGACGTCGGGCCCTTTATGTTCACCGAGAAATTTTTAATTCTGTTCTCTAGCATGAAGTGGTTATATGAGGATGGAACGTCTAGAAACTTTGGGTCTTCTTCGCTAGCGACTGTTGTTGGTGTGCGAGATGATAGTTTAAATATTGTAAAAATAACATTTGATCTCAAGTGTGCAGCAAAAGTGAACGTGAGTTAGATTGTTGTAGAGCAACAGTCGCGTGCGGATACAACCCGATCCCAGTGTGCTCGATGTTGGTTTGGATTCTAACAGAGCGTACATATAGAAAAAATATTGTGATCATAATTATATTATAGTTTTAAAGCTAGTTTGTAGAGATAACTGTATATTTTGTACATATTGAAAATAGTATTGTATCTTTACTTCCCTTATCCAAACAACCCAGAATCCTGTGTGTTATGTACCTCCTACCTACCAATACTATTAAAAAAATATTACATAAACGTTTTTGTTTTTATTTATTTAACCTTGTTTGATTTAGGGAAAGGGTGGTAAAAATAATATTAGGTCTATGAAATTGGAGATTTGTATGAAAATTTTAAAATATAACATTTTTGGTAATTTTTTTATTTCAGCTAATTATCAGCAAATTATCTATACAATTTTGTCATTTTGATGGCAGTTTGTTTATCCCTTTACTGTAGAAGTCTGCCGGACGGGAGGCGATGAAGTCAGGGAAAGCATTTTGTACTGCCGCTCAGGTGTTTTTATACCACTAAAAAAATTGTCTAAATTTTGAAAAAACAAGAAGTCTGGTGGGGCAAGGTCCGGTGAGTATGGTGGGTGACGGAGAGCTTCCAGCTGCTCTTGTAGCTTTGCGATAGTCTGTTGTGAAGTGTGAGCTCGCGCGTTGTCGTGGAGAAGCAATGGGGAAGAGCGATTGACCAGTCTTGGTTGTTGAATTGCGAGCTTCTCCATACGTCGGTGCTCCATGGACCAATTGAAATTTGACCAATTGGTCTATGGGGATAATTACATGTTTCCATCGTCCAAATACCAACTGGGCTATGGAGAATTGAGAAATGTTCCGCTGCCCAGTTTAAAGCCTTGTCCATATTAATAATTGTTTGCAATTCTTGGCAATAGACATCTGCCGTCACTGTTGTGCCATTCGGTAAGAAGCTGTGGTGTACAAGTCCGGCACTGGTCCACCAGACAGTCACCATCATCTTCCTATGAGTAATCTTATTTTTAGCGCACTGATTAGGTGCTGCACCCGGGTCCACCCACAGAAGAACGGTTACGGTTGTCGTACAGGATCCACCTTTCATCGCAGGTAACAATTCGATTAAGAATTCCCTCGTTTCTATGCCGATTCAGCAGTGCTATGCATGCTTCGACGCGTAAGTCTCGCTGTTGGTCGCTTAGTTCGTGTGGTACCCACTTATCTAGCTTTTTTATCTTTCCGATTTGACGCAAGTGCTTCATTGTTGTTTTGACACTGTTGTATGTGCTAATAGCCACTGCCAGATTAAGATTAATAAAAATGTAGGTTTTGAAAGCCCGCCTCCTGGGACGTCAGTGTATGTGTATCTGAGGCACGAACCAAAAAATGTTGATTGAATTCAGTCATTATATTATACTGTAAAGTATAAAATTTTGGAGGCTCATTTATAAAACTGGTGGCAGCACAAAAATGGAAGAAACGTCAATAATGAACAGGAATTGAAAACACATTAAAATTAGCTAGAAATGCTATATTCTGGCCATCAATGTCTAATGAGAATGACATAAGAGAAATGATTAAAAATTGCACTACTTGTAGCAAATATCAACCAAGTCAGCAAAAATTTACTATGCAAAGTCACAAAATACCTACCTGAATATCCATTCCAAATTATATCTATGGATGATTTTTTTTCAACCAAAATGGTCAACAAATTAAATATTTAATAACAGTTGAACATTAATCAGATTTCTTTGAGATTGATGTACCTACTAAAAGACTTGTCCTCCAAACAAGTAATCGAAATTAGCAAGAAAAACTTTTCACGACATGGAATCTCAGAAATTTTTGTCATAGATGGTGGCACTAATTTTGTCAGTAAAGAGTTTTCAGACTGCTTGTAAATGGAGTTTCACACAAGTCACAACATCTGCATCATCCCCAAGGCAATGGCAAGGCTGAAGCTACAGTCAAGATAGCAAAAAAAGTAATGTCCGTGACTACCGCAGGACCACCAACGCCAATCGCTTCCATATTTGGTGAATAATTAGTGCTCAATTGGTACTAATTAGTACTCGAACAACAGAATTGGTACCTTAGTAGTTTTCGAGAAAATCCACTTTGAAGGTGGTCCTGCTGTGGTCACGCTCCTTTCAGCAGGACCACCATGAGCGCCGAAAAAGGGCCCACGCTACAGCTATTCTAAGTATACAAATAATTAGTACCCATAAATGTGATATATTTCGTAAAAAAAACAGAACTGTAATATTTGTATTTACCGAGAAATCAACGATGTTAACTTTCTCGCAATTGTTCAGCAGGACCACGATTTTGAATGTTGATTCCAAGTTAGAGAAGCTTGTCGCTTTCCTCAAACCTACATAGAAAATTAGTACCCTGTAAGATAAAATTAGTACCCAAAATTCAAAATTAAAAACTCCAGTAGTTTACGAGATATACCATGCCAATGGTGGGGTGGCGGTAGTCACGGTGCCAAATTTTCATTTCAAGATTTCCCTATTAAAAACTCTGTGATTTCTTCCCAAATTTATACAAAAATTAGTACTCCTAAAGAAGTTAAAGCGACTCTAAATCTAGCTTCCTAAGTGTTGTATTTTAAGAGAAATTAGCTTTCATTACTTTTCCATACTAAATCTCCGCGTATAACCCGACCAAATTAAGTTGTCAATTGTGCCAATTCCCTTGTTCACAAACTAAACTAAATTTCAGTTCAGTGAATCTTTATCTTTCTGTTTCATTATGAAAAGGACAGACAATAAATTTTAGTTTAGTCCTGCCAAAGTAATCAGCGTCTGACGTAAATAGACGTAACTTTAGTAGGCATGTATTGCAAATAATAACCTGCGCGCCATGCCACAAAAAAAAAGTTTTGGACCATAGACAAGATACATTTGAATCTCATTTATCATGTCTATGGTCCAAAACTTTTTTTTGTGGCATGGCGCGCTGGTTATTATTTTATTACCGAAGTAAAGCAAGCGAAGCGTGTCGTGGTACAGATGCCAGCACATCAAGCTACCCGAAACTGTCAAATTTCCCCAATCAACTTTGAACCTTATCTATGCTTTAGCGATACAGTTGAAAATCTATTAAAGAAATTTGTCAGATTGTAGTAACTTGACGTGCTGGCGTCAGTACATTGAGTTCTTTTTTTATTCGTTTATGGTTTCAAAATTGTATTTAACTAAATAACTCTCTAACTAGAGAAATAAATGTATACAATTTCAAAAAGGTCACGCGTCTCAATATTTAAAGGTTTCAGAAAATTATATAATTAATAATGATTTCCTGAGGAACTATCATCATCAGCCTATAATGTTCCCACTGCTGGGACACAGGCCTCCTCTCAGTGAGAGGGAGTGGGCCGTAATCCACCACGCGGGCCCAGTGCGGGTTAGTAGATGTCACATGTCTTCGAATTTTTGGTTCTAGGACATGCCGGTTTCCTTCACCGTTTTGTGAGCAGTGGTGATGAAATAATTTACACAAAGTAAAGCGCCTGTCTGGGTTCGAACCTACGACCTACAACTCGTAAGTCGCGGCCGTTACCACTTGGCCACCACTGCTCGAGCTGAGGAACTATAATATTTATTAAAAAAAAAGTTTCTTTTTAGGGCCAATTAGATCGAAATTTACAGAAATATTTCGATGTTAACGATATTAAAAGTTGATTTAGTAGATATTTTAAATATGGATAGGACTAAACTAAAATTTATTGTCTGTCCTTTTCATAATGAAACAGAAAGATAAAGATGCACTGAACTCAAATTTAGTTTAGTTTGTGAACAATGGAAATGGCACAATTGACAACTTAATTTGGTCGGGTTATACGCGAAGATTTAGTATGGAAAAGTAATGAAAGCTAATTTCTCTTAAAATACAACACTTAGGAATCTGGATTTTTAGTCGCTTTAACTTCTTTAGGAGTACTAATTTTTGTATAAATTTGGGAAGAAATCACAGAGTTTTTAATAGAGAAATCTTGAAATGAAAATTTGGCACCGTGACTACCGCCACCCCACCATTGGCATGGTATATCTCGTAAACTACTGGAGTTTTAATTTTGAATTTTGGGTACTAATTTTATCTTACAGGGTACTAATTTTCTATGTAGGTTTGAGGAAAGCGACAAGCTTCTCTAACTTGGAATCAACATTCAAAATCGTGGTCCTGCTGAACAATTGCGAGAAAGTTAACATCGTTGATTTCTCGGTAAATACAAATATTACAGTTCTGTTTTTTTTTTACGAAATATATCACATTTATGGGTACTAATTATTTGTATACTTAGAATAGCTGTAGCGTGGGCCCTTTTTCGGCGCTCATGGTGGTCCTGCTGAAAGGAGCGTGACTACCGCAGGACCACCTTCAAAGTCGATTTTCTCGAAAACTACTAAGGTACCAATTCTGTTGTTCGAGTACTAATTAGTACCAATTGAGCACTAATTATTTACCAAATATGGAAGCGATTGGCGTTGGTGGTCCTGCGGTAGTCACGGGCATAAAAAAGTATACAAAAGCTACTGAATATAGAGAAGATATCTGTTTGAGTCTGCTTTGCCTGAGAAATACCCCTAACAAATTAGATTCAAGCCCTGTGCAAAGGTTATTTTCACGTAGAACAAGAGGATTCCTACCAACTATTAAAACTTTACTGAAACAAATGTGGTTGAAAATGTTTCTGAAAACATCAAGTCTAAAAAAGAGAGGGTAAAATGCAAACAAAAGCATGACAAAAGGGCCAAAAGAGCAACCACATTAGAAATAGGACAGCCTGTATCGGCTCAGGTTCACCCAGCATCTAACAGACTCCTGGAGTAATTGCAGACGTTCTTTCAGATCGTTCCTACTAAGTGGAAGTGAATAAAAAAAATAAAATGTAAAGTTCACTCATACTCTATAGAAAAGGGAGGATCCTCCGACCAGACGGGTGTTGTGTCTGGCGGGCAACTGCCCGTTGATTCATGTCGGGCCGTTGTATCTATGCTAGTTGCGCGGTAAACTCTGCTTGCGCGATGCAGGATTTGCGTGACGTCAGTATGACGCGTTGTTTGCAAGTGGCGTTGTAGATACCGCTACATCACTCCCCCCCGGAGACCGGAGGTCGATAGTGGGCTGAGTCTTGTATCTTGCGATGCTTGCCAGGTCAGCTGAGGTTCCAGTGAGTCGGAACCGGTTGCCGCATAGTTCACGGTGAGTCGGAACTGTCTGCGAAGATGTCCCCAGTGAGTCGGGGTGGCGCTGCGTTATGCTCCAGTGCGTCGGATGTGGTACAGCGCCGGGTTGAGGCTGACTGCTGCGTCGACCAGGAGAGGAATTGAGCTCTTCTTGTTGACCGGCCGAAAGTGCAGTGTGCTGTGCCAAGGTTGCTGATGAGGCTGAGGGTGATGACCAGGTATGCGCGGTCGCTGCATGCTGGTGGTCAGGATACCCGTTGAAGCCGTGGAAGCTGGCTGGCTGGGTGACTCGCCGCTAACGCTTGCGGGAGTGATGATGATGACGTCACGCTGAAGTATTTGCACGAAGGCTGCGCTGACGTTCATGTTCGGGGTCACCAGTATAGAGGTATGAGGAACAGGGTGTAAAGTTCACTCATACTCTATAGAAAAGGGAGGATCCTCCGACCAGACGGGTGTTCTGTCTGACGGGCAACTGCCCGATGATTCATGTCGGGGTGTAAAGTTCACTCATACTCTATAGAAAAGGGAGGATCCTCCGACCAGACGGGTGTTCTGTCTGACGGGCAACTGCCCGATGATTCATGTCGGTCCGTTGTATCTATGCTAGTTGCGCGGTAAACTCTGCTTGCGCGATGCAGGATTTGCGTGAGACGTCACGCAAATCCTGCATCGCGCAAGCAGAGTATGACGCGTTGTTTGCAAGTGGCGTTGTAGATACCGAGATACCGCTACAATACAACATATAGAAGAGACCTTATACACATTCGTCCACTTTCACCACATTCAACAGGAGTATCTGAAACTCAAAATACCACGAATATCAAACCACAACTTCAGTTAATAAGTCATCTAGTCCAATTATAATTGGACTAGATGGCTTATTAACTAAAGAAGTCTTAGTAATAATAGACCTAGAAGAGAAAGAAAAACTCCAGGTTTTCTGAAAGACTGTGTATTAGATTAAATAGTTAAGTTAGATAAGATTATGTATTAGTTTTTTTATGAAAGGACTGCGTGTTGTATGAGCTAATAGCCACTGTGTCAGATTGAGATTAAAAAATGTAGGTTTTGACAGCCCGCCTCCTGGGCAGTCCTGGGATGTCAGTGTATCTGAGGCACGAACCATTTAACGAAGAGAAGAAGAAAAAAATGTTGATTGTATTCAGAATCAGTGATTATAATTATTACCTATACTCAGAGGCGTCTTTACCTATGGTGCAGGGTGTGCGGCGCACACGGGCGCCTGGTCTAAGGGGGCGCCGAGCGCCCTGCGCCCACCTCCAAAGATGCGTCGATGCCGGCCCGCTCTCAAAGCACAGAACATTAATACTCAAGAGAAGAATAACAAGCGCATAGGAAAAAAATGAGACAGGAATTCACGCCATCTAGTGCTAACCCCTCCTAAAACTTGACAAACCAAAATTAGGCGGCAAATTTGAATCTTGTGTACCTATATATAGGTATACTTATATTTATTTATAGGTTTGATATGGTTATACTTTCGAAAGGGGATTCAACTTTGTTTACCGACACTGCCCTGCGAATTGGAAATGTTTCTGATATTTGAAAGCTAAGTCTAAATAATATTATCATTAAAAAACCATTTCACTGTCTAAGTGTCGGACCAACGGCAGTACCAGTAATACTATATTTCAATAATTGATTATGATTATGTTATACCTGTAACAAGGTATTATTGAAATATAATAGTAAACTGTTAGAATAAAAATAAAATTAGTTTAAGATATTTATTTCTGTAACAGAATCAGTACACACATGAGTAGTTTTGTACAGAGAAAGTTGTTCAGTTTGATGGTCAGTTTGATGGTTGAGAGAAAAATAGATATTCTTCAACACAAGTAATGTGTGTAACATTACTTG
The DNA here is from genome assembly GCA_927399505.1 of Luperina testacea. NCBI lineage: Eukaryota > Metazoa > Arthropoda > Insecta > Lepidoptera > Noctuidae > Luperina > Luperina testacea. The sequence goes on from OV656774.1 coordinate 8,466,482, forward strand.
TGTTGAAGAATATCTATTTTTCTCTTTAGAGAAGCCATATTTGTTTCTTGTGCAAACTGTCGATTTTTTAGTATACAGAATCTTTTGATACATATATGAAAGACGCTATTTATTACATAAGCAATATTATCATGTTTGTGTTCATCACATTCATTGAGGAAATCCCATTTTATAGATTCTTTTAATAAATCTGTAATAGTAATTTTTAATTTCCTTTTATACGCCTCTTTTTCTAGGAATTTATTGATTAAATTAGCACATTTTTCAATACAATTAATTAAATCTTTTGAGGCGTATGTGAGGGAACTTTTTATACCTTCGTATTTTTTAAATTCTATAAAATTGTGAACTTCCTCTTGTGTAAGTGAGACAAAAACTTTTGTACAATTTTCACAACTATTATTTGGATTATTTTTTATGATAAATCCACAGACATAGGCACAAGCCTGCATTTCGCCAGTCGTTTCTTCCATTGTTTGCTCTATTTCATTTACTGCTATAGCATTTTCCAATGTGGCTGTATCAGCTGTGCCTATGCTTGTAACTGGAGTCAAGAGAGTCTTGAAATTAGATATTATGACCTCATTTTCATCAACCTCACAATTTCCTGACCCAATGTGGGATAAATTACTCAGGACAGCAGTTTTTAAACCAGCAACAAACTGCCCAGTAGTTGGGTTTGTGTTAGCTCCACAGTTACTGCGAATGCAGCCAAATAGATTTTCCAGTGGGTCCTGCTGGATTCTTCTAGTTGACAAGCTTTTGATTGATTTGTGTTTTTCTTTAAGATTTTTCCACAATCTTTCCAGCCCATTCAAACTCCAGACCCAGCCTTCCTTGGACGGGGGAGAACTTTTGCACTCCAAAAAAGTTAAATTTCTAAAAAAATCCTTCATTTCCTTAAAAAAAATTAAGTGGTCTGTACTGTCCTTTAAATTTGTGGCCATTGGTTTCCCTCTTCTAAGGTCTGGTGTGTACGCATTAACACAATCAAATAATTTGTCCATTTTTGAAATTACATTTGCTGTGGTTGTAGCATCACATGATAACTCTCCTGAAAAAAAAATCATTAATTATGATAACAATTTATCACAATCGGAATGCAAAGATGCATTGAAAGAGCCTTCATGGGTGACAACACAATCTTAAATGATCGTCCAGCATACCCTGGGCAGTCAGCCTCACCTACCCACCTACTGTGTGGCTAATCTGTTTATAACAATCACAGCATGATCTGAATAAATGCCATCTTCACATTGTGATTGTATAATATGAAATATTTAATGAAACAATTTTCAATCATACTGTTCAATGATCTATTATTGAGTAGATCATACTAATATGAGGAACAGTGGCGAAGGGTGAATTTATGACAGAGGTAACCCGAAGCAAAAAAAAATGTAAATAATTAAATTCCTATTTCGATCTAAGTACTTTTCTATTATGAGCTTCATGCGAATAAATAAATAGTAATAATAAGTTTTCTATAAATTACTATCAGACCCGGCGAACTTCGTACCGCCCCGCCTGCCGCTCTGCCCCCGCTTTTTAAATCTCTGTTATCTTTTAAAATATTCATTTTAATGATATGCTGTAAAGGGAAATTTTGATCTACATGAAATGCAGAACGTATCTAATGTATTTAATTGGATAAGGAATAATACTGTATTGTTTAAAATAGCTTGGTAAATAACCCATAATTTTTTTGTAATATGTAAAAGATAAAAATGGTTACTGTGGGTTATCCCTAAGAGATAGACATATACCATCGCGGAATTTTTTGTAGACCTTTTTAAGGTGTACAACACTGTAGTACATTCAAGCCACGTGACGTCTTATCGCGTTTTTTTATCGATAGAATTGAAATGAACTCGCAACTTTCAGCGCCTACGGCTTATTTTAGAGCAAAATATTTTGTTGTTTGTTTGGAAAAAAAGACAAAACGTAGTCAATGTAGTAGGCGTTTTACATTTTTAAATTTTATGGTGTACTATTACATATCTACAGTATGATATGATTATATTTCAATGAAGGAATCGACTATAGAGTGGTTGTGTTCTGAATTTTCGAAGGGAAGCCGGTGGGAATGGAGTTATATGGTACCTTCGCCACTGATGAGGAATCCAAAGTAGCTGTGAAGGTATTATTGCTAAGTCAAATACTTGGTAAACTAATCAAATGTGACATGAGACCTTTTTCTATAGCTGCTAATATTTGACTTAAGCCCAAAATGGATGATCAAAATAAAAGATCCTTACCTTGTGCTATTTTTGCATACATGCCTGCTGCTACTGAGTGGCTTAAAACTTGAGCAGCAAGCTTGACTTTCATTTTCTGTTTTGTGTTTGGATTAAGGTGGTCTGGTTTAAGACATGGTGCAAACACAAAATTCGGGTTACTGTTGTCCAGCTCATAAAATTGTTTTATGTAGCTCCATTTAGCAATACCTGTAACACAAATAGAAGAGCATAGTATGTGTTAGGATAGACTAAGGTATTCAAATTCAGATTAGTTTATTTGCTGAGCATCTGACATAGTCTTCGACATTACACACATCATACTTCACAGTAACATGTGTATTTAGGAAATTGCAATTACCCACCTATTATAGTTATAAAGATACAGCCTTGTGACAGTCAGACAGATAGACGGAAAAGCTTAATTATAGGGTATATGGCACCCTCTAGGGCAGGGATGCACAGACTTATTGAGAGCATGAGCCACTTGGGCTAGTGATGAACTAATGGCGGGCCACCAGCACAAATTAAAAACATAAAAATAGCCAAAAATGTAATTAAAAAAATAATAATATACTAGTTTGAAGCGTGGCACTGCATTGTGCTTATAATCTTTTTAACATTTGGCTCAAATTTACTTGTTTCGTTGTTTCTAAGGCGGTTTCGATTTTTTGTTTTATTATTATTCAATACCGAAAAAGTTTGTTCAAATATATAAGTATGTATAACCAAATAAGCTGGCGCATTTCAGGGCATTTGTGCGATATTTTTCCTTCAAATGTATATGGATATACATATTATATAGAATATTTTTGCTGGCGGGCCACTGGCATATTGCCGGGGGGCCGCATGCGGCCCGCGGGCCGCGGTCTGTGCATCCCTGCTCTAGGGTATAGAACCTTATGAAGGTTGATAATATCATAATATAATGATGATCATAAAATAATGAAAATTAAGTTATAGTTACTTACCAATTCCACAATTGTTGTCGGATGTTATATTAGTTTGACATTTTATGTCATATTTTAAAAATAAATTTCTAAAACACTTCAACAAATGAGGTGTGTCAAAAATAGTGACAATTTCATTATTGCCTAATTTAATATAAGGCTGCTCTACAGTAGCTCCCAAGATGGTTACAGCTCTCTTGTTCACCGAGTCTAGATCACATACTGTGGCAGCTATATTAAGCCCGGCATCGAAACAGCACTGCAAAACCTGAGATGATAAAATAAATTATGATGATAATCTGGGTAAAAAAAAATGTCATGCATGATTAGGAAATAATATAAATTCTTCATCTACTGTGTCAACATCAGCTGTACAATAGCTGGACACCAGGTTGGTAGTGCAGCTGACTGTTTCATAGTGCACAAGATGATAATTTTAAATGTAAGGAATGAATTAAAGGAAATGCTCACCTCTTTTAGGAGAACTGCCAGTCGATCAGCAGTTACAGATCCACCAGAAAGATAGTAGGCAACTGGTTGTTTAACTTGTTTTCTAATACCAGCCACCATAAAAACAAGTGCATATGATGCCATTTGTGCCGATCTACCCTGAGAATCATGATCTTGGTAACCTTCTATTAAATCCTCTTTTGTATTGTACCATAAATTCTTCTTTATGGACATCTCATCGAACATCAATACATATTCTCTGTCAGATGGTATCCAGGTTTTAACTGTTTTTTTTAAAACATTAAAAATACTCTTGTTGATGCCAACACACAAGTGAAATTTATTTAAGAGGGACTTTAATGTGCTAGGAGCTGGTAAACAAATCATTCTTCTTAATAGCTTATAACATGTTGGGGATCTTTTATAGAGCCTTAAAGCTGATATTTTTGTCTCTGTGTTCCATCTACGGCCTCTTCCTTTTCTTCTAAAGTTTTGTAATTCCCCTTGCAATAATAGTGCAAAGGTTGATGACACTTTTGACTTCAAAATATCATTGACTGCGCTGTCTTTGCATAAAATGTTGATAAATGATACATTTTTCAGGTGTTTGATACTTTTTTGAAGTCTATTAACTTTCTTCATATTTCTTATCATCTTTGTGTACAATTTTCTTTCTCGGTCATTTTGGGGTTGCTTGACAGACATTGCAACTGGTTTTAATTGCTGTGCAGACACATTAGTTGAATTTAACACATTTATATTTTCAGTCAATGGTTGAATTATTCTTGATGGGCCTGCTACTGGTACAAACACACTGTTTCTTTCCAAAGGATCAACAGGATTTGTAACCTATAAGTGAAATAAATGATTTGTCAAAAAATGCATTCACTATTATTATTTGTGGGGACACCTGTCGAGACAGTACAATACAACCATTCCAAGTTGGCCGGCCTGAATAAAGTATTGAGATACTAAACAGAAGATGACAGAAGGTGCAGGGCTATGGCGTCATAGCGATTGTACATGGGCGAACTTTTGGAGTGGCAGCCAGCCAATTTAGAATGCGCGTATTGTACGGGTTATCAGCCTCATATCATTTGAGACTATTTCACCAAATTCCCCAACCCATATTGCTGGACTGGGCTAACTTATCAACGACACAACACATTCACTATCTATTAATTAGTTACAGTTACCAAAATGTTTATTGACTGACCTCATCAAATTCTTCAGATGGCACTGCAGTTCTAAAGAGTTTCCGATCGATGAAACACGTCTTTAAGAAATGTTTGCTGCACAGCATTTTATGTTGAGAAAACAGTTTTTCTTGGAATTCAGGTGATGACCATGGTTCATTTGGGAAGCAGTATTTCGCCCATAATTCACAACTGAAAGGAGCGTAAGAAGGTGAAAAACTTTTAGCTACATACAATAAATTACATTGAGTTTACAAGATAGGCACTCAAAAAGCAACAAGTAACTAAGTGATATCAACACATACCGAAGACTGTTTGTTCTGCCTGGTTTTGGAAAACGGTGTATCGTGATGCTGCCATCTTGTGCAGGTGAGGACCCACACTTAATGCACTTTCTTAAGTTTTCCTTCATCGTGAAGAACGATTCTCAAAAACAGTCACTGTCTCACCAAGAGTCACTATCTCACAAAGAGTCACTATCTCACCAAGAGTCACTGTCTCACCAAGAGTCACTATCTCGTTAGAATTTCTAACACTTGACAATGGAACGGAGGAACTGGATGCTCGACTCACGTTTTAGTGGCACAATAATAGTTTAAATTAAACAAAATAAATTTAAACACAAGAAAAAACGACCGACCTCAACGGAAGACATTTACCTTGTGGTGTTGCCATAGCAAGCTACCAATCAGAGTCCATTTAATATTTTTAAAACTGATTATATTCTTTTATTTTTCTAAATGCAGTTAATAACCGTCAAATTTAGTTAAATAAACGAAAAATCATTAGATTGCTATTTAAAAGCTACATATTATATTGAAAAAAACGCTTTTATAGCACATCGATATTTCAATTTATTTTATATGGTAACAATATAGTGCATGACAGCTTGTTAGAAAGAGTCTGCAACAATCAACACTCGCTGTTCTTGTCATATTTTGTATCCCTAAGGGTGGTCCAAGGTCACCTATACACTGTTGACTGGGCCTGTCTCAAAGACCCTGCGCTCGTGTGCGCCGCACATAGGGTTGCCAACTTTTTTTAGAAGAAATAGAGTATATCTGATTTTGAAGGAGGTAAATAAAGAGTACGGACGTACAAAAAAGAGTATAATTTATTTTGTACTTTTAAAAAGGTATTTTTTGTACTTTTTGCAGCACATAACAATTTTTCATTGTTTTCAAAGGAATTGTATGAGTCCAAACATTCCAACTCTAAAATATAATTTTCACTTCTCATGCTCTGAAAGTGCTTCTTTGTGCAGGGTATAGGCTGCACAAAATCGAATTTTGTGCACAAGGGGCATTAACGTATCTACTCATAAATGTATTATATTAAGGCAAAGAAAATGAGCCATACAGCCAAATGCAATAAGTTCATAGATAGAATTTGTTATTATATTATATTTACTTTAATTTATTTGCCTTATGTGTTTTTTAAGATATAATAGATATTAAAATTTTAATTCTAGTACGGTAGGTTAGTTGATTTAAGAAAATTATTATTACAAAATTAATTTAATAGTAGGCTGTATAGGTCTGCAGCCTAATATCAATGTCGTAAGATTTAAAAAAAAAATAAAGCGGCTGGAAACAGCTCTTGTTCTTTTTTCGTACATTTATTAATTTCTTCAATTTGCTAAAATTGTTAAAAATGTCCAGTGAAGAAGAGGATTTAACAGTCTCTACCAGGGATGTTAGGGAGCTCCGTAACCGTAACCGAAACTATCGGATATCCGATATAAAAAATTATCCGTAACCGTAACCGAATCCGAAATAAAAGTTTCGGATAATATCGGATAGGGGCGGAGCCTAATTGAGACACAAGATAAAGATAGCTATGATTGTTATGTTAAACTTAAATCATAGTAAATAAATATGTGCAATGTGCATTCTAAATTTAAATCTAATTTTAATATTTTCTTTGAATACGAAATTACTAAATAAGTATAAGTAATAATTTTATTATTACATTTTCATTTTAGGTAGATTAGATAACACTCAACATTTATTTATAATCATTTTTAATTTAAATAGATGTAATAACTCACAGACTGATTGTAATTCCTACCAAATAGTTACATATAAATAAAACTATTTTGTTAACTATTTGTATTGTACTTTTGAAATTCCTAAAAAAATTAATAACCGTAACCGAAATTATCCGAAACTAACGGATAATCCGAAATAATTTCATATCCGTATCCGTATCCGTATCCGGTATAATAATCATTCCTATATCCGTAATTAATCCGTATCCGAAATTTCATATCCATAACATCCCTAGTCTCTACTAATACGCTTATGGAAATGAATGCACAGAGAGTTGTGCAACAGATATTACCGCCAAAGTCTCGGGAAAAATATCTCAAAGTTTACGATAATTTTGTAAATTGGAGAACAGAAAAACAATTTCCTTCAGTATTCAAAACTGTTCTAATTTTACATTGAATTTTAATTAAAGAAATGTTATGTTATACTACTGTTTTATTTCCTCGCAATCGAAGTGAAAAGCAGAGTTTATAACTCGTCCACAAAACCATTTTTATCCTCGACATTATTATCAGCCCTCGCCTTCGGCTCGGGCTGCTAAAAGTCTCGGATAAGAATGGTTTGTTTTGTGCACTTGTTGTAAAATCTACTATATATCAAGAACTCATTTTTGATCAATATCAATGAAGCTCTATTTCTCTGAAGCTATATTTTCTGGCAAAAATTAAGTCGTTTAAATTCATCTGCTCTCTGCTTATTTGGTTTGAAATTTTAAGCAAGATAAATATAGTTAGCAAGGCCCTTCAAAAGTCAGGCGTTGTATTGTCAGAAGCGGTGAAAATTATTGATAATGCAAAAATAAGTTTGTCTGAATTCCGTAATGAATCCGCTTTTGAGGAGCTCCTTAACCGGGCGAAAACTGTAGCGGAAGAAGTCAAGGCAATAGTAGAATTTCCCACACCTGCACGCCCTCCCACTCGTAAAAGTTCGCGACTATAATATATATATGTATTTACAGAATTATAGTCATTAGAAAAGAATCTTTAAGTTAGATTTGTTCCCTAAGAACTTTTCCATAAGAGATTTGTTCTTATGGAACAAATCTAACTTAGAAATATGTATTAATGATTCTAATGATTACCTATAATTCCGTAAAGACGCCTACCTGTTATAGTCGCAAATCATATTTTGATCAAGATACAACCTGAAACTGACTTGAAAATTGCAAAAAACCTAAGAAAATTAGAATTTCGCGCTCTATTACTGCGCATTCACCTTAATACCGTGGTTCCTGCGCATTCACCGTAAGTTAAATAAATATTAGTTAATTTTGGAACCAAGTGTACAATACAGACTATTTAAAAGTGACATATGGTCCGCGGATTTTGTTTGGCATGAAGTCTCTTTGATGTGATTAAAAAAGCGCAACATCTCCGACTAGTAAATAGTTATCTGTGTGTCAATGCACTAGTGAAATAACACAAAGAAAAAACACGCGTTTTTAATACACTGCATTATGGACCTAAAAGCGGTTCAATAAGAACCACTTTACGAGCAAGTGTGTTAAAAAAAATATTTGTCGCTTCTACAGTACCCGGCGATAAATATTGCACATCGACCTTTGGAAAGAGACAATCGGCTAATTTCGGCTTCGTGGAGCGTTATCTCTGTCGCACACTACCTATGTGACGTTTTGTCAGTCGTTGTTCAAATGCGATAGCGTGCGGTCGCGTCCAGTTCAAAATATATATTTAGAGTTGTTAACACCCCCAAATTTAAATAATTTAAAGTTGTAATATGGCATCTTTAGGAAAAAGAGGGAAACCTTTACGAGCTCAGTCACGCGAAATTATCTACAATGTTTATAAATATTTTGTAACCGAAACTGACAGATTAAAAAAAAATGAAGATGAAAATGTAAGTTGTTATTTTAAGAAGGTTCAAGAGCGAGTTGCAAATGCCATTGGAATTTCAAGAAGAACTTTGAACAATATATTAAACGAAGTCTGAAACACATTCTACTGAAATTAAGTTCAGCACTCCAAAAAAAGGGAGACCAAAAAAGCAATTTTGTTTGGATATGGACGATTTTGATTATGATGTTGTTCGAAGAATGGTATTGATTTTCACTTACGATTTAATGAACTGCCAACAATAAAATCATTAAAAGCTAAATTATCTGAAGCTATTAATTACAATGGATCTCAAAAGACGTTGAAAAAAATACTTCACGAAATGGGATTTCGGTTCACTAAAATGGAAGATAATCGAAAAGTTCTAATGGAAAAGCACGATGTAAGTCTCAAACGAATGGAATACCTCGATAAAATACGCAAATTTCGCGAATCAGGAAAAAATATCGTCTACATGGATGAGTCTTACATACATAGATACATACATCCCACACTAAAGGGAAATCTTGGAGTGATGATAAGAATTAAGGAGTAAAAAAGCCAATTTCAAAAGGTCAACGTTTGATAATAGTTCATGCGGGAAATGAAAAAGGCTTTGTACCTGGTGCCTTTTTAACGTATAAATCCACGGACACTACAGGTGACTATCACAATGAAATGAATAACGATAACTACGAAAAATGGCTGGTTAATCAATTAATCCCAAATATACCCAGTGATTCTGTTCTGGTTATCGACAACGCACCCTATCACAACAAATATGTTGAAAGACCCCCCAACTCAAACACCATTAAACAGGAAATGATCAACTGGTTAAACAGACACGAAATTCCAGTTGATCCAAAATTAACAAAAACCCAGATTTACGCTATTATATGTCAGCACAAGGAGAGGTATACAGAGTTTTCCGTGGACAAAGTACTTGCCGAACATGGGCACACTGTGTTGCGATTGCCATCATATCATCCGGATTTTAATCCAATTGAAAATATATGGTCTCAACTGAAAGGCTATTAGCCTCTAGAAATGTGGGTATGAATTTAACTACAGTAAAAACATTATTCACTGAAAAAGTAAACATGATCGGGGCTGAAGAGTGGAAAAAGGTTTGCGATCATGCAACCAAATGTGAGAATGAATATAGAAGCATCCAACACGGTTTAGACAATTACACTTATTACACTGATAGACTAGTGATAAATACGGCTGACAGTGACAGTGATATTGACCTCTTTGAGAGCACAGATAGTGAAATGGAAGTAATTGAGAATTAGAATTATTATTATTTTTATTACAATGTCTCATTCTAACAATAGGTATAATGGTGTTTATTATGTACACTACAGCTGTAATTTTCTAAAATAATTAAATACGTAAACATAATGTGAACATTTTATTTTACCCCAACCTAAAGCCATCACTTATAGGAAAATTGGTGTATTTTATATGTATAAAGAATAAAAATAATTATCAAAAGAAGCAAATCATAATCGTTTTAACAGCTCCTAATAGATACCGGACTGTTTGTATTTCGTGCGACAGAGACAATATTTATCGCCGGGTACTGTACTCCTAATGTACCTCTTGATTAATGTATTAAATTCAAGGAATTTTTGATAGAACAAGAGAAATTCAGCATGAAAGTTTAAGTAAAATATTTTTATATCCATTTGTCGTATTTACAAGAACAAACACTATAACAGAGATAAAGCCTATTTTATTTAAAAGCATAAAGAATGCGATAAATTCACTTAAAGCACTAAAATTCTGTATTCGTATCGTAAGTACCTAAGTATACTATTATGTCCTTGCATATTGTATGTGAAATGGTGAAATGTTAGTTTGTACGGGGCGGGTTTTGCATATAATAAAGACTCCAAAAGTTATAAAGTCAATATCATGCCTATAGAACGCTCTTTATTTCATTCCATGCCTACCATAAGGCCATCTTGAAACAGGACACACTGCTCATGATTTGCTGTAGAATGGAGAGGGGAGAAAAATAAAAATAGGTTTTGTATTGGACGTCACTAGCTCATCGCAACTGGTATTTCAGCAAGCAAGACAAGTCTATTAATTTATTACGCTCTAGATAATTAATTATTAATGTTTAACAACAATAAATAATATTTTCATTTTATTGTACTGATAACAAGTAACATTTATTAATGAACTACGCTACATCTCCCTATTCTTAAAGTGACTAACAAATTATTGCTAGCCGTTCATGTTAACTTCTACTTGTTACAAGGATTTAGCAGCCTTGTTTCATCATCAGATCTGCTAGTTTAAAGATTCGTAGCCAGCTGAAAGTTTCTGATTGTGGCTGAGCGGCCGTTGATCCGGAAACAGTGGCCGTAGTGGTTTCAACGCGGGAAGGCGCTCTCTCTGGAGTGCGCGCCGAATTCGTCGGCGATTTCTTTTCGGCCTTCTGGTTTTCTGGCGACTTTGTAATAGCTGGTGACGTCATTCTGTAACAAAGAGATTTTCTGGTTATTTTTCCGTTCTAGAATTGATATCCTATTGTAGGAACCTATGAGGTCCCGAGCGTAATTTCTATGTCGATCTTGGATGTTTTTACACCTTTGGTGCCGGGACCCTTTGGAGAGTTCCGGGCTATTCCTCGTGGTCGGCTCATTTTTGTAACCGACTTCCAAAAAGGAGGAGGTTATATGTTCGACTTTATGTTTTTTTTTAATGTTTGTTTACCGATTTCTCCGTCAATTGTGAACCTATTTTAATTTTTTTTTTTGCTTGATAGAGTATACTTTCGAGGTGGTCCCATTGTCATCAAGTTGGAATTTGATGAGTGGATCCCATGGAAATCGAGGGAATCCTTAAAATTTTATAGGTAAACTTATAGCGATTTGGGTATTTTTTAAAGTAACTTGAGCATTTGCTCTCGGTAATCATCATTTGGTAAAGTGGAGCTGATAATGAAGACACAGATGGCCACCGGAACTACTTATTGATAAATATTTCACGGGTTCACGTCCCTGCATCGGGAAAAGCAATATTTTGTAAAAGCTGATGAGCAGTTGAAATTAGGCTACTGTAACTTAGATAAATTACAAAAGGACCCACTAAAAAGAGAAAAATAAAAAAAACTTTTTACAAAAAAAAAAACAACCAACTTCCAAAACAACAAAGTAACAACACAACTACAAAGTGAAAAATAACTTTAATTTCGAAAGTTAGTGGCAAAAACTAAAATACAGATCCAAAGACACCGACTTCCGAAATTAAAGTTATTTTTCACTCTAGTGTTTTTTTTGAACGTCGGTTATTTAAAAAAAAAAGGTTTTTTAATTTAGGTTTTTCTTAGCAAATACAGCGTTATAAAATGTGAAAATAAAATCGGTTATATTGTGTCCTTCACCATACAATCCTCACATTTGAAAACTTCATGAAAATCAATTTTGAGAACGCCAAAAATAGTCAAGAAATAGTCATCAAGTGGCGTTGCCAAAATAGCCGCAATCCCGACTGGATTGAGGCTATTTGTCCCTCGCCGCGTCTGTTTGTCAACCGCGTGTTTTTGCGGTACCGTGCAATTTATACATACAAATGCATATTTCTCTTACACATATGTATAAAAGGTTATACTTTGATTCTGTAACATTATTGTATCTGTTACACATAGAAGTGTTTTTCTTTTAAAACAGTTTTAAAAAACCGTGCATGAGCGAGTCGGACTCGCGCACCGAGGGCACCATCATATGTTTTTAAATTTTCGGCGAGGCCTATATTCGTCAGAGAATTTTAACACTGTGCACTGCGGTGTAGAATATTGCAGTTTTATGTCAGCGCCATCTCTTGACCGATAGTGGAACTAATGTATCTTTTGTTGATGATTTCTGAAAAAGTGTGCTATTTAGAGAATTCGTTTTATTTTTCCTGTAATCTTTACATAATTTTCTATCACTTAGAATAATTTCAGATTTTTCTCTTTGCAAACTTCGGAGATAAGGGGGAGAATGGTATTTTTTTTTTTAAATTTTCATTAAAAGTCAAAAACTATGCCAAAGAAAAAATGTTTGAGAATGTGCAAACTGCGCTCTAGTTTCATATGCCCTAGTAGCCCAACTTCGAATTTTTCAGACCCCTGTTGCAAAAAATATACATATATTTTAATTTCTTTCTTATTTGCAAAATAGTTGTTCAAACGTCATCTAAAACTATTCCAAATTTCAAGTGGATAGAATTAGTAGTTCTCGAGATATCCAGCTGTGACAGACAGACTGAGTCTCACCACAAGGGTTCCGTTTTACCATTTTGGTACGGAACCCTAAAAACAGTGTATAAACACTTAGTACGGTTACAGTTTGAGTCCCTGCCTCCTATTAGATGGGATCTAACAAATAACAAAGGTGAACTGTAGTGGACATACGAAAATACACCGCTGCCTATCTTTTCGGGAAATACAGGCGTGATGATGTTAAAAATAAACCAACGTAGGTAGACTTCAGAAGTCGATCTACAAAACCACCTAAACCTAAGTAGGTAGGTACATACATTATTAGGAACCTAGGTGCACATCTGTAAACTAGGTCAACTCGAATTCGCATTATGTGAGGTTACGACTGCGTCGATTCGTATCCGTCAGCTGATTGTTGGTTGATGTAAACTGTAAGAAGTTTAGACTTCTTAGATTTTTGATCAAAAATCTTACCAGGGATAGGCAGTCGTGGTCATAACTACTGTTCTATCACATAATTGATTTACCTGTAATTGCTTAATTTTTAATTATTTTTACTTTTTGTGGTAGACTAATTTTATTCTAGGTCAGAGGTTCCCAAACTTATTTCATCTGCCGCCCACTTTGAAAATCAATTATTTTTCATGGCAACCCAATTTTTTTTTACCTTACCACATCTTAAAAACCACTATGACATTCATTTAATAAGCAGCGTTGCCACAGCACTAAAAACACGTTCACACAAATATGACGATGGGAATGCTATCAAAAATCGTTGAACGATCGACCACAATCCAGGGTACAATTGCGGGATTGGCTTTTGTAGCCAAAATTCTTGGTAGACATTTTTTAATTTGATTTTTATTTCCTCGTTCATTGTCAGTTCTATAAGTTCTTCTTCCAGCTGGGATGATATTGCTGTGTTGACATTTGAAAAAGGATCCACCACCCAGTCTACTATTTCCAATTTGAAAATGTCCTGAAATCGATCTATGAAATCACTGTGGAGGTTTTTCAAATATTGGCAGTAGGCAACCAAGTCATCGTTGTTGCAGCAGTTTGGCTACGAAAGCAGCAACGACATTTTTTGTTCAAGTCATCACCTTGAAGTTGGAAATTTATATCATTAAATAATTTATACAGGTCTGTCATGTACGCGATATCATTCATTGATGTGATGAGGTTGTCGCGCAATTCTGTGTCTTTGTTTTCCAAGAACTCTATCACAGAGTCAAACATTCTTAAAAACTTGGAACTTAAAAAGCAAAATTCCAGATGTGCTTGCAGTACATTGCGTCGTTCATCGACATTTGGTTGCAAGAAATTTATGTGAAAGACTGTTTCAATCACTGTAACATGTCATCAAAGCAGTGAATAAAATCCGAAACAGCTCTTTAAATGATAGATTCATAGGCAATCGGTATCGGAACCAGCCGATTGATACAGGATTGCATAAATCGCGGTATTTAACAAAAACTTGTTCAAACTTCACGCTCAACAAACTAAAAATATTTAAGATAGCTAAGATATCCTACGAAAGCTATCTTAAATATTTTTAGTTTTTATACAATCAAACAGAAATATGAACATGGGCAGAAATATGAACTAATTAATCGATGTTGTGTAGGTAGTAGGTAGATTTTAATGTCACTAATAATAAGTAGATGAAATTAAAAATCAGCCATCGCCCCCCTAAACCACTTCAACACCCTCCGTTTTTTTCTGGGTTCCTTACCGCCCCCCTCTAGGCCTCCAGCGCCCACAAGGGGGCGATATCGCCCACTTTGAGAAAGACTGTTCTAGGTGCATCATCTTCACATATAATTTATGTATACAAAACCTTGTAAAACATTTTAAAAGAGTAATGGTGGAGCTTCTTGCCCATTCTTCTCCATACGAACACTACCTTTTGGAAGGGGCGACTAGAATCAATTCAATTTTACTGTAAGTTTTGACGTTCAAAAGTGCCTTTAATGTGCCTATTTGAAATAAATGATTTGACTTTGACTTTGTTGTAGGTGGTGGTGCACATGCTGTTTTCTCGAGAATTTTCTTTGTCTACAGAAAACCCGCGTGCCGTCGTCGGTCGGTCGTTCCGCGGCTGCCCGCTTCAATGACAGTAAGT
This sequence comes from Luperina testacea, assembly GCA_927399505.1. Classification (NCBI taxonomy): domain Eukaryota; kingdom Metazoa; phylum Arthropoda; class Insecta; order Lepidoptera; family Noctuidae; genus Luperina; species Luperina testacea. The sequence goes on from OV656774.1 coordinate 8,481,542, forward strand.
AAATACAACGAAGAAATCAGAGCAATGGATGTAAAAAAATAAGAAGATAACAAATAAAAAAAATAAGAAAAAAATATAAAAGAAAAGAAGAAGAATAAAATAAGAAAGATATATTTTTGAAGTGAAAACTTCTTTAGGCGCGTTGGGCATTTTTTGAGATGGGAAAAAACTATTGAACTCACGCCACTGTTACCGTAACCGACACCGCTTCGGATGTGTTCGGCTGTCCTCGGGATGTACTCGGTTTTAATGTCCGATATGCCAGTGAGTAATGGCAAAGTATTCTGTTTGTAATTTCTTTTCACTTCTGTTGGCACTCCTGTCGAGTGCCAGTTTTTTTTTCGTTTCTATAGTTTCAAGCACTTGTAGGTGTGTATCTTAAAATATTTCGTGTATGAGTACGTCTACACCTTATATTTAGAATGTTTGAAAAAAAAACCACTTTTTTATTTATTATTGTATTGTTGTCTTCACAATGTATAAACCTGTTGCTCGGCTTCTAGAACCGGGCTTGTAGCGGAAAGGTTTGTAACATCGTCACTGGCGTGACGGAAACAATGGCATGTTCCAGGGCTATAGTACCTGCGGGTTCAATTACTACACATTCCTTATTATTTTCCTGTGAGTGATTCACGTTGGTTAGTAACATCGATATACAATGTCCAGTACACTGGCCCTAATACGGCACATCGAGTTTTCGAGTCAAACAGGTAACTACCTAATTAGTGGCAAAGCAAAGCTGAGTACCTACAGAGACGACCCTTGATGGTTTTATTTAACGTTATAGCTGGACAGTCATGTGTATGCCTAAATAGAACCTAGGTACAGTAGGTACTTACCTACTATTAAAGTCCTTCAGACCGAATTTCGGTCATGACGACCAATCTCAGCGGAGATCAGCCTTCGGCGCGAGAGATATCTTAGTGAACATATTGTGTCTTAGTGAATATATAATATTAGGTACGTCTAAAAACAAGGATACCTCTGTTAAATAATAAATGAAGTAGGTGTAATAGTCAATAAGCTCATTCTAGCTATGATGAACATAACACGCGTCGTAATCGTAGGCACTGGACGACCGTGACCCAAATAGAGCTAACGTTTGATAAAATAACGACTGAGGTCGCGTGGCCGATTCGGACTGGACAAATTCGAAAACCTTGCATAAGATTATACTCAGTACCTACCTACCTAATTGACGCCCAACACGGCTGACCTGACATGTAATTAATCACTATGACTCTAGAGGGTCTATCTTTATAATAAATAAGTCAAAACTTACAAATAGAGCAAATGGGAAGTCTTGCAGTGCGATAACTTTTAAATTCCAAAACTACACCCCTATTTCATAATAATTATCCTCAGACTTCAACAACGTTGCGTTTTACATCATGGTAACTCAATTTAAAATCGGACGTGACTTCATTTGGCAGTTTATCGAAAATGTCCGTTGCCCTAATTAGGTACATTCTAGGAGCAATTTATTAGTTTTTATAATGCATACTTCAAATAAACATATTTATTTTCAAATAGGATCATAACATATTAAGTACATAAACTAACAGTTTTATATGATTTACCTTCGATCAGTGATTTACAGACGCCAGCACATCAAGCTACCCGATCTCCCAATCAACCTTAATCCTAATGCTTTAGCGATAAAGTTGAAAATCTAATAAACAAATTTGACTGATTGTAGTAGCTTGATGTGCTGGTGTAGGTACATGTAAGTAAAAAAAACCCGGTCAAGCGCGAGTCAGACTCGCGCACCCAGGTGTTCCGTATTGTGAAACGTGAAATGTTTTTAATTTCGTCAGAGAATTTTAATACTCATACTGCGGTGTAGAATATTTCCGTTTTAGGTCAGCGACATTTCTTGGCCGATAGTGGTATTAAGTAATGTAATTTTTATTGATTTCTGAAAAAATGTGATAAAAAAATGTTTAGAGACATCGTTTTATTTTTTCTGTAATCTTTACATAAACTTCTATCACATAGAATAATTTCAGATTTTTCTCTATGTAAACTTCGGTATCTTTTACATTTTTCTTCAAAAGTCTAAAACTATGCGACTTAAAACAAAAAAAAAATGTTTGAGAATGTGCAAACAGCGCTTTCATATGTATATGCGCCCTAGTAGCCCCACTTCGAATTTTCAAGACACCGTTTCAGTCTGTATTGCAAAAAAAAAAATATCTTTCTTATTTTCAAAATAGTTGGGCAAACGTCATCTAAAACTATTCCAAATTTCAAGTTGATAGCATTGGTAGTTCTTGAGATATCCAGCTGTGACAGACGGACAGACAGACTGAGTCGCACCATAAGGGTTCCTTTTTACCATTTTGGTACGGAACCCTAAAAAGGAGGTAAGAATTATAGGGCATCAAAAACTTCTATATAGATAGATGCTTTGATTTGCAAGAGAATCATTGAAAATGTTTGTAAGTTTGTATGTAGGGGGTAATCTCTGGAACTACCAGTCGGATTTGAAAAAATCTTTTTGTATTTGATAGCCCAATTCTTTAGGTAGGCTATGGGCTATTTAACATCACGCTATAACCCTTAAGAGTTGAGCAAAAAGAAAAAAAATAGAAGGAACGCTAAGCAAAAACTAAGTAATAGCGCGGGCAGGCGATGAGATGCGACGGGGTGGGTCGGGGGAACAAGAAATATCACGCGGACGAAGTCGCGGGCAGAAGTTAGTCTTCTTCTATATTTAAAAAAGGCAACCGTTACTGACTGACTGATCTATCAATGCACAGCTCAAACCACTGAACGAATTGCGTTGAAATTTGGCACACATATAGGTATTATGATGTAGGCGTGCGCTACGAAAGGATTTTCCAAAACTCACCCCCTAAGGTGGTGAAATGGGGGCTCAAAGTTTGTATGGGGAGGTCAGCGGCGATTGTCCGAAAGGGTTACCGCTGGCCCGGAACATAAAGGGCTAAGGAAGGAACACGGGTGGGTTTTAGTCAGTAAGAGTCTGACACTCCCTTCCGCTCCACCCAGAGCGGGAACACGATTAGTTAGACAATTTGATTCGAAACATCACAGGAGTAGTACTCCTGATTGTTTCAGTTTTTTTTAGAATTCAACCCCTAAAAGGGGGAAATGGGGTGACAAAGTCTGAAAATCAAAATGGGTATCGTTTGTATGGTTTATCTTGCCGCTGATTACGAAAACAACGACTTTAAAATCCAACGTGGTGGACGTGAAATACCATATTATCACCCTTAGTTGGGGTGCGATGGGGTTGAAATGTCTAAATATCAATATAGGTGTCGTTTTTATGGTTTTTGGGGGCGTTAATTATGAAAACGGCATCGATTTTGAAATTTAATACATAATCAGCCTATAACAATCCCACTGCTGGGACACAGGCCTCCTCTCTGTGAGAGGGAGTGGGCCGTAATCCATCATGCGGGCCCAGTGCGAGTTGGGGATGTCACATGTCTTGTATGTAACATCGCTGAGGCGTTCCCGCCAAAAGTCTAGTTTCATTGTTAAAAGTTGTGTTCTACGCTATTTTGTCATTGTTTTTGTGCAAGAAATAAAACTGTATGTAAAAACCGGTAACTTTGCTTCTATTTTTTTGTGTGAAATCCCGCCACAATGAACATCGAGTTTTTGGTATTAGGATATGCACTGGCGTATCCTAATAGAACCAAAAATACGAAGAATGTTCTCAAAACGGTGAAGGAAAACTTGGCACGAATACTTATCTAAGTAAATTATGAAGTTTGGCTTTTTGTTTTTCTAAACAACCCTCTAAAGGAGGATTGTGGGGTGTCAAAATTTGTATGGAAGAATTTTAACGCGCGGTTATATTATTTCGAAACTCTGTATTTATACTTAAGATCAAAAATAAAGAATAACGTGTATCAGGGTTTTTCAAAAATCTACCCCTAACGGGGTGAAGAGGGGTAGTTAATTATACAGGGGAGGGCTTTACTGCGTGGCTTGATTAACTCTAAAATTCGTATAAATATAATCTTTGAGTCAAATAATGCACATATCTAAAACGATTTTTCGAAATTCCACCCCTGGGGGGGGGGGGGGGTGACAAGCGGGGATGCAGTTTATTTGAAAAATCTGATCCCTTTATCTATAAACTCAAAAATTGGCCCGAAAACTTATTTGTCTAAATAAATGATAAAGATCATAAACATACTTTTTCGAAATTTTTAGAGGAAAGTACGAATTTCACGCGGACGAAGTCGCAAGCAGAAGCTAGTATATGTATATAATAGGTGTCTATCTTTTATGTAGGCGATAAATTTTATGTGGAAACAACACACAAATTCGGAAATGTTTCGACATGATTATAGATGGAAAATGTTTCACTTGGTGTTCAGCGGAAAAAAAATAAGTAAAACTTGCCTAACGTGCCGACATTATTAGGTTTAGTCCCATCTCGGCACCCATGAATTTATTTATCATTCCCATCTCGGCACCCAGCCTAATAAACTAAAAAACATTTTATGGTTTTGTTGAACTAGTTGATTGTTTGCAAATTTGCAATACAAGATTTATTGTTTGATCTCGATAAGTTGATTGATAAAGAGAAGTTAATAAATACTTATTTTGGTATTAAGTACTTATATAAGTTAATAAGTTTTATTACTCGTATTCCAACTAAGCCAAAAAATCCGGACAAAAGTCTAGGAGTCCGGACAAATCTGGGCGGATGGTAACCCTAGCTATATGTAAATTACGTTACGGGATTTTACCTAATGATTTACTATAATTTGTAGGCTGATGTTTAATAAGTTATATTAGATATGTATTTAAAATTATGTTCTGCCGTTATTTATTACAAGCTCATAACGCATTTTACGACTTACTTTTTTAGTCTTGTTGGTAGAGATATCCTGTTTTGTCACAAAAATCGCGCACTGTGAAGAATTATTTGGTGTCCAAATTATATTTCAGAATTTCACTTTCACTTCAAGTAGAGCAGATTTAATTATACATAAGTATTTGGATTCGTGCCACAACGAGCAAAATAGTACTGATTTCGCGTTGTGCGTCCGCGTCTGTAGTCGTCTGCAACTGTGCTCAGATTGTGACTTGCTTCATTGTTGATACAGTCAGGGGCACTCCTGTAGCTAGTTAGCTACTGTTGTCACTTCTCTGCCGCTTGATACCAAATTGGTGTCAAATGGGTAGGCGAGAGGATGATTTCGTCGAACACAAACTTATATGACGTAATGTATGTAACGTAGTGTGTCATCTTGGGAAATCAGTTGCTTCATTGGTTTGAAAATGTACTTATCTATCTGTTTTGCTACCTCTATCACTCTAGTAAAGTTTTGTTTTAAAAATTAGATGCAATTCAATGGAGTTTTGGTAATCCGACTTTCTGCGTGTAAGTAAGTACATATTAGGTAGGTGTGAATTAGGTTCAGAATTTGGGATTTTATGTTTATTAGAATTAAAATAAATTGTTACTTATCTCTTAATGTATCTACACCATGCTGAAGTCAGGGCAGTTCACCTCTGTACAGTAATTATGTATAGTTTATTGTGTCACATGATAAATATCACGTTGGAAAGGTACCTACCTATCTATTCTATTCACCTGTAATTACCTAACTAATCAACAATACAAGAAAACCAACGGTTTATTTGTCTCTGACATGGAATCACCTTCAATCGCTGCTAACCGATCGTAACTCCGTAACGTAATGTTTGTAGTCGATGCATCGCCGATTACGTCAGCTACGCAGATAAACCTGATTCACGTCGTACACACGTACTGGCGAGTATGTCATGTCGCATTGAATGCTGATAACGTGTAGGTACAAGAATGTTTGTATGTCGTGAGAACCTCTGCTCGGTGTAGACACAAGTCACACTACTTACATGAACTGTGATGGTTAGGTACGTCGCTCTATCCTACGTATTTATCTCACAAAAATACAATCATAACATTAACATTCACAGTCGAAGTCCGGATATCATCCTGCAGCCGAAACATAATGTCCTCTGCTTGACATAGGCCGCCACCAAGCGTTCGCACATCGACCAGTCCTGTGCTTCTAGAATCCGGCGGATTCCCACGACTTTCGCTAGGTCATCGGTCCACTTGTGGAGTTTGGTTATAAGCTCCTCTAAAGTTGAACAGAGTGACAATATGTACCTATACTGACACAACCTTTTGCCGTCGAATTCGTCCGCGTGAAGCACCCTCCCCCCATTCACCCTCTTAGGGGTGGAATTTCGAAAAACCATTTCTTAATGGATACCCACTCTTCACAAAGAACACACCCTCCAAATTTCATGTCTCTAGGACCAGCGGTGTAGCCTGTGCGTTGATATATCAGTCAGTCAGTGACTTTGAATTTTATATATACAGGGTCCCATTAAAATAGATGGACAAATTTTAACACAACGCTCAGTACGTCTACCTAAAGATATCCAAGCGAAAAAAAAAACACTGATTAAAGTGATTTTATTTTGACCTAAAATAATAAATTGCCGGCACATTAGTGTATTTTCGCTAGCTGAATTATTTTTCTTGTAAGTATCTATGCGTTTTTCTTATATATTTTTTTCCATCGTCCTTATTTTGGTGGTCTGAATGATTTCTAAAAGTTTGTCCATCTATCTTATATAGATGACTAGCCACTTCAGAAGTTGCTACTGCAAGCAAGCTAGGTCGCTGATTCTGCAGTTCTACTATCCTTCTGCTTGTCTTTATGAATTTGACCAATAGACTTAAAATGGTCACTTAAGGTGAATGGACCACCAACCACCAATCTCTTATGGAAAAGTGTTAGTGGTAGAAATCTAACTTAGAAAGATGTATTATTGATTCTAATGATTATACTTCTCTAAATATGTACTTGCTATTGTCGCGAATCATATTTTGATCAAGATACAACCTGACACTGATCTGCAAATTGCAAAAAACGTAAGAAAATTTGAATTTCGCGGTCTCAACTACCCATTCACCTTAAGTCGGAAGTTTGAACTCTGTTCGATTCGATTCTAGTACCTACCTACCTACACTCTTTGTTCGCTGGAGCTACTCCTAAACACAGCTAGCTCTATTCATAAAAATGACAGCCCGAAATAAATATAATGGAGCCGATATACTGAAGGTTGAATAAAAACAATAGCCTACCCTTTGAGTTGATTAGAGTAACCCGACAATAAGATGATAATAAAGAACGCGCGTGCCCTCATCGACCTAGCACCGAGGTTCGCTGACCTAAATCCTTTGAGGTCTTTTGTAACCTCTGATTTATTTCCCTCCCCTACAGTAAGTATTAGATAAAACCAACGACAAGGGTATCTATAGGATTATAAACGTTGTATAATTGGACTTGATTCAAAATGGTAGGTAATTAAAAAAAAGTTGAAACTGTTTTTGTAAACCATAGATATAACAAAAGACACACTTATCATTGATATACACACAGTAGAGCCTAGGGCCCTATCCTAGTCTATGACTCTCTGCACAAAAATTAATCTTAACGAGTGGATATGCAGTAGGGGTATAAAAAAATAAACAAATGGTTAGCGCGTTATGTCTAGGATGAGTAGGATGCTTTGAGTAAGCAAGATTAAAGCTTGTTTGTATAGAAAACAAAACACTTTTAAAAGAACTATGAGAAACAGCAGCATATATCTATAATAATGTAGATAAAAAATGTAAACAGACGCAGTGGTACCTATTCATCCGCGATAATTCGACCTACTGACACAGAACCGCGAAAAGGGACACAAAGAGAGTTACAAAATGAATAAAACATAAAAATTAAAATTAAAAAATACACAATGTTTGAATGTTACCTTGGTTACTGATAGAGCTTCGTGGAAAGCAAGCAATGCTGTTAGACCTGGCTCGTAGATCTTGCTTTGGAGCTAGATGGGTCACGGCGGGCGAGCGAGCAGGGCGGGCGGTGAAGCGCCAGTGGCCCAGTGCCGCCCTGCGTCTCTGCGCGACACGTATTCGAACTGCGCACTACGTACCGATTCTACGTACGACATTTCGCAGATAATTCTTACATAACCGGGAAAGTGAAGCTGATTTACACTTGCGTTGATTTTTTTTTATAGATCGAGAGAGTTTCGTCTATTAAACAGATCAGTATTTTGACCTTGTTTTTGGAAAAAAAAAAGAGTTCGTAACAGTTTTAGTCCGTAAGAGTCTAACATACCCTTCCGCTTCACCCAGAGCAGGGGGGTCATTTGATGATTTCCAATCATCAAAAAAAAAAAATGTTTGTTCTCTCTATAGGTGTGTGATCTCGCGAGTAATACAAGGAAGTGGCAGTATGATTATAAATAGCATCAGTTCGTTTTTAACGATATTTAGATCGGCGGGATGTCAGGGGTTTGTTCGTCAGTTTGCTCGTCACCAAACTTGGGCTATTTACAGAATCCGGTGATTTACGAGCATTTGATGTGGTGTAACTCAGGAGTCTCAGGATTTGGGGCACATTAATCTATCACACATGACTTTCCCGTTTCATAATACCATGAATTTTTGACATGAATAACGTATATGAAATGTTTCACATGGCTGAATTGATTTATTCTTTTCATAATAATTGTAGGAGTAGGTACTAAGCCAGCCTTTTGACGACGGTATGAAGAACGCGTTTGAAACGCAATCATTACGCATTTGTTTTTTGACTCTCGTGTTAGCACAGATGCGAAAATCCAGTAGGTATTTTTTTTATTAAGTACTTACAAGCTTTTATTTTAACTTGCTTTGTTAGTATGTATTGGTCAAACCTTGCAAGCTGAGATTAAGATTTTACATGTTGATTCTGTTTCGAAGACAATGCAGGTTTTTGTTATATTGATTGGTGCATTATTTTATTATTTTTGGAAAACTTACAGCTAATCTGACACAATAGCTACGAAGTTTTTAAACTGATGATGGCCAATTACAAGTTTTCACATATAGAATATCAATTAACTATTTACTAGGTAACAGACAGTGTTACTTTAATATACTGTATATTTGTATATAATGCAAGGGCTATGTTAATTTGTCGAAGAAGTGATATAGTCATAGTGATATAGTCTGCGAAAACTTTCACATTTGTAAACTAAAAAGCGGGAAATAAAAAAAAGTAATTAAATAAGCTAAAAAACCCGACTGCGGTAAAAACTTAAGTTTAAAAAAACTGAAAAACTAAAAACAAGCGCATTTTAAATTAAATAAAAGTTGGCAGCAGGCGGGCCCATTCCATTTTTATATTTTCAAACTCAAGTGGGTTCCGCCTGCATCTAACTTTTATTTAATTTACTTATTTATTGGTTTATTAGCTCTAGTTTATTAATAACCATGACGTATTCACTTGGGTTTACTACAAAGAGTATTATAATAATACGGGAACTTTACTAATTAAACTGGGCAAGTGGGTAAATGTACAGACGCCAGCACATCAAGCTACCCGAAACTGTCAAATTTTCCCAATCAACTTTGAACTTTATAAGCATAAAGTTCAAAGTTGATTGGGAAAATTTGACAGTAGTTAGCGATAAAGTTGAAAATCTATTAAAGAAAATTGACAGATTGTAGTAGCTTGATGTGCTGGCGTCTGTACCTAGATAACGAGGCGCAAGCATTGACACTGACATTAAACATTCGTGTCAAGGAAATCGCATTCTAGATAAAACTAGATAACCTACGCAAAAACTAACTGCACTAAATAGTACCTACCTATTACAAACATCCCAATAAGTTGTACTTATATTAGTCAAACACTATTTTTGGAACAAAACATGCTCACAGAACAAATGGCCGATGGGGCCAAAAGGTTCTGGAGTGGCGACCCCGTACCGGAAGACGTAGCGTTGGAAGGCCTCCCACAAGGTGGTCCGACGACCTTGTGAAGGCCGCAGGAACCTGTTAAATGCGAGAAGCACAGAACCGGTCGAAGTGGAGGTGCTTGGGGGAGGCCTATGTCCAGCAGTGGACGTCTTTCGGCTGAAATGACGTTGATGATAATGATGATTTTCGGAAAAGCGACTTATGCGCGATTCATAGATAGGTACTTACTTTCATTTAGTATGAACTACAATTTAGGCGCTACTTAGAACCACCATCCTTACCTTTTACGACGATTTTTATGGCGACCTTTTTAGAAGGTTTTGAAACAAAATTCCTACAAAAGTACATCATAGGTGAGGTACTAATCATTACAAAAATAATGTCTTACTCTTTGATCCGTAGCTCAGAAGGAAAAACGGAACCCTTATATTTACCCTACGGACTTCGTTGTCCGTCTGTCTGTCCGTTAGTCAAGACCCTTTTTCTCAGGAACGCGTGGAGTTATCAAGTTGAAATTAATATCAAATACTCAGAGCTGCAATCCCTTGAAGCAGTGAAAAAACTAAACTTCTAAATCAACGCAATCAAATAGATACGGGCGTTTATGTTCCGAAATCAAAACCTATAGGGTACTTCCCGTTGACCTAAAATCATGAATTTTGGCAAGAAGCAATGTCATGTAGCGCAAGTAAAGGAAAAAATCCGAAAACCGTTTTCTAGTTACATACCTACAAATTTCTACGGAACCCTCGGTGCGCGAGTCCAACTAGCACTTGACCGGTTTTTTTTTTCTCAGGGATAGTTTTGGGAAACGTCACCTGGCGCATACATTGGGTACTATTCGCTTGGTCGTGCACGGCATGGTTAAAGTTACATTCCGCTCTACCGCCTAGCTTATTGCTCTGGTCCGAAGTTCCAACTTCATCCATGAGATGGCGTCGTTTCACTCTGGAGTGACTGACTGAATTTCAGCATTTCTTCTCAGATGCTTCTACGTGTTTTTCAGATTTGTATTATGATGGCGCTATGTTGGCTGTTTATTCATGAAGATGTTTATTATAGTCAAGCATTTAATTAATCTACATAAAACTAATTTAAAACTTTCATTTAGGTTTATTTCATTTGACATTATAGGAAACCGAAAACGAAAATTTTATATGTTTCATGACTTCATGACATGACTTTATCGATACTTGTCCCATGTAATAATGTGTCTTCTGACTTCTGAGTTACTTACATAATATAATAGGAAATATACCATTAATACATAAATACCTATTTAATTTACCAATATGTTAAACGTAAAAAAATGTGCTTATTTTATTTAGGTACCTATGTAATTTGAAAAAATGTATAATTAACTGACAGTTTAAATAATTAGCCACCTAACATTGTTAATTGCCGAATTTTATGATTTGAATCTCTCATCTTTATGAGGCAGCCCAGACTGACTATAACATCAACATATTACCTATAATACCTGACGTTTATAGGTACAGGTGTGGAGTTGAGGGTCATTTACATTTTAAAATGTTCGAGAAAGCTATCTCGGAGAGCTTAGGGTGACTTTACATTTGATTTATAGGCGCAGATAACTGCTAAAAAATTCAAATTTCTAGCCGCGTGTAGTTCTCATTTATAAAGTTCGCTGTAACTTTGGTAAGCCCCCATATGTAGCGGCTGTTGCAACCGCGATATTCTTATGAACGGTTTAACTGTTGTAAAGGTAAAAAAAAAGTCCTTTTGTGTCTATAGCCTAGCTCTCTTCTGTGTCCTGCGAGGTAACTGCGTAACACACTAACAGTAGCAATGGTTTTCACAACATTCATTGCGTTGTTTAACTACTTTGTTGAGCAGACAAATTTTTGGAATATATGGACCAATGGATTAGCAATATGCTTCAAGATTCAGATTGTGATTGAAAGTGTGCTGCGAAGCAAGGGTGCTGCTTTGTTGTTTCTCTTACTTCCACGCTGCTCTTTTCTGATTAGATTAATCATATCCATTTTCTTTTTATGCGTCATTGCCTTGGCGCAATGCTTGTGATCGCCACTGTAGATGCATTAAGGAGTTCTTGGGAAAACTAGGGACCATTCCACAAAAAAAGCAAAACGCGCTGCATCTATGGACCGATTGTTGTGTTGTCGGTATCCTAAGGCCCCATATAGGGTCTTCACGAGCTATCGCTATTTCTTTCTGTCTTGTGCTCTCTCTTTCAGTTGTATGACTAATACACCTAACAATAATTTAAAGGAATTAGTCGATGGTCATCTCTTATTTCAATTTATTTGGGATCGGAGAAGCAAGTTTATTTTTCCATATCTACGAATATAATCCTTACGCACCTTCTTCGTTTCTTCAAATTATTATCGAAGAAGATATATTCCGATGAGCTCGTCACGCGGTCGGTTCTTACTTATTAAGTGAATTAATTACTACGAGGCTTTGCTATGAGGAGGTAAAACAAGCGCGGATTGCGGTCGTGTTAGTAATTTATATGCGGTGTTGCTAACATCTGCCGTCTGCATATTCAAGCTGTAATACAAACTTAGTTCAAGAATTGCTGAAGAAAACTGATTTCATTAATATACTAGAAGCGACTAACACAAACGTGTATAAGCCGAAGGTACGCGACCGAAATTCGGCATGATTATATGCCTGCAATGCTATTTAACGTAATGTACAGTTCGCGTCAAATAACTTTGCCACTGCACTTTTGTTCTGCACTTGAAGTTGGCAACAAATCACTGTGCAGTTTAATCCCTGACTAGTATATAGTTATCTGTGGTTAATCCTATGAATAAAACAGCAGCGCGTACAGTGCGTGCCACGTAAGAAGAGACTTGACACACCACGTGGTCTAACATGCGCAGAACACGATTTTAGGTATCTTTAGCGGTATGAGGTCTGAGTGCGGGACGGGACCGGACGTCATAGGGGCGGCGGAAAGAGGCGGGGGAGGCGGGGTCAAGTCTCTTCTTACGTGGCACGCACTGTACGCGTGGCTAGCGAAAAGCCTAGCTTCAGAGCGGCAAAGTTATTTGACGCGAACTGTAATATCGGCATAATGTTTCGTCAGTAATTCAAATAGCATATTTGCAGACTTAATCATGCCGAACTTCGGTCGCGTAGGTACCTTTAATTTGTCTGCTCACGAACGTAAATAACGCAGTGAATGTTATTAAACTGTCAAAATGAAAGCTATTGCTACTGTTATATGCAATTACCCCGTTGATTGCTTATTTGTCGTGTAGTTATTAAGAAAGCGGGTGGTTTCTGAGGTGGTGACTAAAAGGACGTAAGTTTCGAAAAATAAATAAGGTCTAACTTGGCCAAATGCAATAAAAAATATATAAAACAACAATTCTGGCTGAAAACGATCGAAATTACGTACTTTACGATTTCAACAAAAAGTAATTAATTAATTTTGCTTCATTATTTCTATAGCCTCTATGTTTTTAATAGGTAGAAACCACTGACCTGTATTATACGTACTTGTAAGATAGAGGTCAGTGGTAGAAACTTATTACAGACCACTTCTTGTATATTCTGTGGTGGTGTTGTGGTAGCAAGTTACGCGGGGTGCAACGGGTGACTTATTAACTTACAGATATTACGTAACAACAACAGGTGCTTAGCAAAAACATTGGACGAGGTGCATTTAATTAACTTGTAGGTACTGTAGAGGCTGTTGGTGTAGCCCTTTTTTTATGTTCCCGGTGTGGAAAATCCTCATGGATGTCCGCCGCCCTGGGGCGGGCGGCGGGGTCTATCAGACTCTTACTGACTAAAAACCACCCCGGTGTTCCATCTCACACCTACGCCGGGGGTCGCGGGAACATAACCTTTAGCAGTACAGGCTGGTTATAATTGTCGGTGTGTTCCATTCGAACGTTCAAGCAATTGTCAAATATTCGAATATGGTTTTTTTGTTTAGTGGAAGCAGGGCTAGAAATAACATGATAATGTAAAGTCGTAAATATACGTATATTTCATACAAGTCAAAGCTTTTTAATTATATTGTGAAGCTCCCATCGGGACCCCCCACAGTTGGTGAGAGACTCTCAGCTTAAGTTGAAACCAGCTTTGCTAACGGGGCATAGCCTTCGCAAAGTGTGTACCTATAGTTGACACAAATGGTTCATCTTATGATTGAGCACCCACAGTTTTATCAGTATTGACTGATATTTCATGGAGTTAGTATTTAATGAGAACGGAGTAGATTTTTGAATTTTTCCTCTGGAGTATGGGCATATGATAGACTTCTTCGATGAACCCTGGCCTCTTAAGCTTTCCCTCCCTCTGGTACAATACCGTCCGATGGGGTAAAAGAGTTTGATGTTATGATCATTTAATTTAGTTAAGCCTCCTCCAGGCTGATGTGAATTATCACGTCATCTGTTGTTCTCATTAAGAGGCCACGTCGCATCTTTTACGCCAGTTTTGGCGCTACGAGGTTTAAGCACCGACGTTAGTTTGTATTAGTGCACATGGACACTTATAAACGCTAACTTACCTGGCACTTAACGAAGTGTCGGATACGCGGTTCGTTCATCCTGACTTAAGCCTTTCTCTTGCAAGAGATGGACCTCACCTTGTAAACTTAAAAGTCTGGCGTCAGGTAATTTTTCTTATAGGGATAGGCAGGAAGGGCCTGGATGTTCGAATGGTGTGAATAAAAGCCTTGTTTGGTAATGGAGCTATGCCAATACTTTTATTCAAAGATGTAGCTCATGTATAGGCTATCGGTGTAGCCCTACCTTTAACAGTACAGGCTGGTTATAATTGCCGGTGTGTTCCATTCGAACGTTCAAGCAATTGTCAAATATGGTTTTTTTGTTTAGTAGAAGCAGTGCTAGAAATAAAACGATAATGTAAAGTCGTAAATATATTTCATACAAGTCAAAGCTTTTTAATTATATTGTGAAGCTCCCATCTGGACCCTCCACAGTACCTACCGCACACCTTGATACTCAACATTGTTCCAACTTGGTTACCTATTGAAAGTATACATAATAATTTATAGAAGTAAAAATATATTTTCTAAAATTATCTTACCGCAAATAATCATTTTGTGCTACTGAAATTACATTTTAGTGGTAATGAGTTCTTTTTTAGGGTTCCGTAGTCAACTAGGAACCCTTATAGTTTCGCCATGTCTGTCCGTCCGTCCGTCCGTCCGTCCTCGCTTAATTTCTGTGACCGTTAGCACTAGAAAGCTGAAATTTGTTACCAATATGTATATCAATCACGCCGACAAAGTGGTAAAATAAAAATTGGTAAAAAATGTTTTATTAGGGTAGCCCCCCTATATGTAAAGTGGGAAGTGATTTTTTTTTTAATTTCAACCCTAACGTGTGATATATTGTTGGAAAGGTATTTAAAAATGAATAGGGGTTTACTAAAATCATTTTTTGATAATGTCAGTAATTTCGGAAATAATCGCTCCAAAAGTAAAAAACAATGTGTCCCCCCCCTCTAACTTTTGAACCATAAGTTTAGAAAATATGAAAAAAATCTAATCTGAAAAGTAGAACTTTATAAGGACTATCTAGGAAAATTATTTTGAACTTGATGGAAATAACAGTTTTTGTACAAAAAAGAAAAAAGTTGTACAAAATAATTTCTGGACTAAATTTGTAGTATAATCGTATATGCAAGCATTTTTTTTAACTTCGTTTACATATTTTATTATCCTGAACGTATCTTTTTTCAAACAAAAACAAAAAAAGAATTATTAAAATCGAATCCCAATATTTTAAGATCTATGATCGACTACGATTATTACGCGAACATAATGGATACCCACTTTTAAACTCATAAGTGGGAACACTTATTGTGACGGACGGAAAACTACGGAACCCCACACTGAGCGTGGCCCGACACGCTCTTGGCCGGTTTTTTTTTCTTCATTTTATTGTGACGATCTCTATAACCTCAAAATTCAAATATTTTTTTGTATATCAACTATTTTATTACCCCTGTAATTTATTTCACGTAGCAAGTAAATTACACAGATTTTCCTCCATTCATAAGAAAATCTCGAAATCATCTCTAAAAGTGGATAACTTCACATCCTCGTAAGTTGGGCCAGCTATTGATTAGAATGCGTGGCTAGATGGATATGTTCTGTCCCTAATTGAGGTTGGTCCAATCCGGCCCGAGGCCTATCCCATCCGCCTTTCAGTTCGACGTGGTAATAAAATAAGCAGTTTTTCCGATTCCGCGTTTTATCTGTCTCTCTGTATTCTCGCTCCAACATTCGTTTCGAGAAAATCGAGTTCGATGCTCTCAGGCGGTTTGTGCACTGGAATTAGTTTACGTTTTATATGTATTGAGATAAACATTCTAAGAAAACATGACGATTGTGTTTAGAATACCTACATTGTAAAATAAATTGGCAGACAAACGATTTGAACGATTGGATTCTGTAGAAATACTCCACGTTTGTCAAGTAAAGCGAGAAGACCATTTGTTTTTTTAAAGTTTCTGTTTTATTTTATACACAATTATAATTTTGCTAAGACATCCTTCCTCGTCGTTTACTGCGCACCATTTTCGTAAATAGCATTTCTTTAATACCATAATACATGTACCGAATGAGCACGTAAGAGAAGTTTGCACATAAATCAACAAAGACTTTAGAACATTTCCGTCGTGAGGCTCACTTTACCGTGAAGGGCTAAAGGTGAAATTATTAGCTTTTAGTAATAGTCTATGGAGGCAAAATTGTAATAAGCATTATCAGCCTATAGATTTGTATTTCATAAAATTGTATGTCACGTACGAAGTCACATCGGTA
Organism: Luperina testacea; assembly: GCA_927399505.1. Taxonomy (NCBI): domain Eukaryota; kingdom Metazoa; phylum Arthropoda; class Insecta; order Lepidoptera; family Noctuidae; genus Luperina; species Luperina testacea. The sequence continues at coordinate 8,498,143 of OV656774.1, forward strand.
TAAATAAACTCGGTGTGATTCAGTTACGCGCGGAGTAGATAAAGATTTGGTTGATTGCTTGTGTTTTGTTTATTTGTGTTTTCATCCTCCAGAGACGAGTCGTCGTTGTTCTTTGTCTCCGAGTTGTTTTTATTTCTCCGATGATAAATATTTCTCCTGGAAATCCGTAGGTAAGCTTACTTTCTAACGTAGCAACACGACACGACGTACTTAGCGGCGAAATGGTATGATTTCAGAATTATTTATTTTATTATATAATTATTTACTTGCCATAGTACCTAATAAATACCAACGGGCCCTATTTATGGGCTGTTAATAATATTATTATATTACGTACGTTGGTATAAAACGGTTTTCGTTGTCACGGTCGCAAAAGGCTGACGAATGGAATATCAGCGCCAGAAGCCAGCATCACGTACGATGATCTACGTACCAAATGAAATAAGGTGCAAGTTATCCGAACCGCGAGGTAAGGAGGACGGCTCGTAGCTCGTAAGAAAGGGGTTGATATCTCAGAGGAACGATACATTGCTTATTTGGTACTTTTATGAATTATTTATACACATAAATCAGTTTTTATATGAAAGCATCTACCTATACATAATCATCCTGAATTATAAGAGCTATGTGAGAGCTTATTTATTCATATATTTTTGTAAGTTAAGTTACAGTTTTCAGAAATTGAAAGACTCCTATATTATGTATTCTCTTTAGATACGGATACGATGAAGGTATTTAATTAAAAGGGAAGTATTCAATCATCATGAAATTATAAGACCTAAAAGGGTCCACTTTCGGAGTGAAATAAAATCCGTTCTACCTGAGCAATGCTAGGGAAATTGAGTTTTCAATTGGAATTACATTTACTGTTTTGCCCTAAAAACACAGGGACCCTCATCTAATCCTAATTTGTTGGAGGATTTGGTTGGAGCGCGAAATCGTTTAAGGTCGAGAGCGTCTGAGGTCTGTCCGGCGTGCGGCACGGACGCGGGACGGTGAGCCTCTCCAAACTTATGAGCAAGTACGCACTCACATGCAAATTATGGACGCATTTTCTATTTGTAGTCCTACTAATTTATTGTTTAACAAAAGACTTATGATTAACTTATAAAGTTCTAATTTGCAATTACATCAAATCTTAGCAAAATTTTCTCTTAAACTTTTCATCATATAAAATCATTAGTCCCAAACCAAAAACCAGATATTTACTTTAAAAATCTAGTTAACTTCTCGAGGAAAATGGACGGTTATGAATGGTAAGTACTTTTCCGTCAAGTTTTTCTTTAAATACATTTAGGCAATTCCTGTTCACTTTTACAGAATAAACACCGCCCTCTGAATTACTCCATCAAGCTACCTTGGAGCCTATTGTCTCAACTTCGTGCCATTTTCGTTGGGCTTAAAACTTTTCCTGCAGAGGTTTTCTTTCCGTTTGTTATTGTTGTGTATAATTCGCTCGACGTTTTGCTGGCAATGATGTTTGGAGGTGAAGATTGGGCTGTGCGCGGTGCGTCGTAAACACGCCTCAGGGAAATACCGTACCTGTGCCGGCTCCGAGCCGCTCCGCCGGAGACCACTTACCTGCACGTCCTGACTAAGCGAATGCTCAGCGACGTACTTTACTTTAGATAAACTCCATTTTCTTCTTCTTCCGCAATTGTTTAAGGTGTTATCGCTACCTGCTCGAAGAAGGAGATTTCTAAATAACCTTTTTATCTCAACAGACGTCGTTTAGGGGCGTGTAGTGATTTGGCGAATTTTAGTGTTATCTTATCTAAGAAAAGGGAATCCAGATTTATCACTGTTATCTTTCTAAAGAAAGCCTGACTATGTTTTTTTTATATAAATATAAAACATTTCAAAGAAAGGTAACAAGAATAAAGTTAGTTTATGTTTCGGTGACTTTATTTTAAGTTACAATAACATAAAATGTACTGATTACTTTACTTCGTATCCCTATTTCGATAATTTCGCATGAAATACTTGAATATTGCATGAAACTGTTATATTCGCTGTACCGAAAGCTGTAAATCAATTCGGTTTCATAAAAATATCTGTAGGAGATTTACTAGATATCGAGGCCCGGCCCATCGTGGGAAATATGAAAATTGGAAATACATGCATGGCCCGATACGGTGCGGAATAAATTTCGACCCTATTTGTAAGCGAACCTCAATATCGCAAAGTACAGTAGGTACTTGTTCGTATTCTCGAGAACGTTGACTTCCCAGCACGTCGGACGAAACTGCAATGGAAGGATTCAATGTGTACCTAGAGGGAAATCTTGATAGCATTGTATTAATATTGTCAAATGAGAAAATAGACATTTGTATAATTTTCCGACCATATAACGAGTAAAGTGATCGGACAATACTGACTGTCGGTCTTGTACGCAATTAAGGAGACAAGCTTGAATCTTTAATTTCAATTAATCAATCGAATGTGGGTACCTGTGTAGGGGTTCATACATATAACTTAGGTATTGTCCAATAAGAGGGAGCGAATAAATCGAATAAAACAATTCGATTGATTAAAATTTATACGATATACTTAATCGATTGAGTGAGTTATATATATCTACGTTTAGCTAGCCGCCAGGTATCTCTTAGATTTGTAACTAAGTAGTTTGTTCATTAATTTGTTTGTAACATAGGTACAGACGAACTTTTCCCACAGTCAGTTATTTCGACATGCGTGGGAGGGTAGCAGCTGATGCATTAACATTACCTATGAGTAGGTGCCTACGTTTTCCTTTTTGCGAGTCGCATCTAGTTCAGGATGAATACGATATGTTTAGGTTTGTTTGGAGTAAAAACTAATATGACGAAGCAACTTGGAGAGTTGGAAGAGAATCAAAAAGCTCCAAAGGGGAGGTTAAGCTTCAGATGCTAATGTATGATGATCTTTAGATGCTCATGCATATAGAGATACATTAATGGCAACACACAGGTAAACCTCATAGGTACCTACGTTACTATAATATAAATACCATAATATGAATTCATCAGTAGGTAACTAATAGATGGTCAGTACGAGATACGAATGTAAGGCCACATCATTGTTATACTTGTATTTGGAAAGCTTTTGTCCAACGGGTTAATATCGAACTGAGATTTACCTATTTCGTAACATTGATTCAATGAGTCAGTACATTGCTTGAAAGGCCTTTTCTAATAAAATAAAAAGGTTTGTCCTTGCGGCGTGTGACCCAGTTCGGTCAGAGTGGGATTACAGACAGGCCCAATGTTTTGCCCATCAGAGTTTAATGTGTTCCCTGGCGTCCCAACTCGTCCCCACTCGTCCCACTGGCCGCTAACTAATTAGAATCTATTTTCTGTTTCCTTATTTGGAACTTCACCTGTTTTTAAGGGATGGTTGATTTACTGTGACTGGGGACTAATTAATTTTATGTGACAAAAAGCTCATTTATCGCCTACGTATGTATAAAGAAGCATTGTATTGGAATCATCGAGATATATACGTTAGTACTTATATCTCGATGATTGGAATCAATATTCCAACACATGCTCACGTGGGGTTAGGTTTTGGCTACTTGACCCGGACGGACTAAACTAACCATACAATGTTTGTTACGGTCAGATACTGAAATATTTTGAACATTGTGAGGAAAAGGCAAAAGGCGGCAAACTGTGGCGCTTAGTATTCAGCGGGCGAGCCGCGCCGGGGCCGCTAACGCAGGCCAGATTGTCGTATGGACTACATTTTTGGACACGTTGACTTTGCTCAGTTTGTTTGGTTACCCTTTCGGTTCTTTTTCTGTATTTAAACAAGCTTGAACGTGTTAGAAAAATTTTGTTAAGCGATTTTAGTTTTGTTGTAGGTAAGTACTGTTTTTCCAAATCTTCTTTATTTCTACTTCTGTAAAACTCTGTTTATATATTTGTTTTTAATATACAAAGAAAAACACTAGCACTGGTCAGATCACATTTAATAACCTAGAAGCAAAGATGAAAAGGCATACCTTTTCATCTTTGCTTCTAGGTTATTAATGTGATTTGTTTTATTTATTAATGTGACTTTGAATCTAGGTTATTTGGTAAGACATAGACTTACCTTGCTGCCAAGATGCTCATGTAGGTACATTATTAAGGTACCGAAGTCTAGTACCTAACCTATAAAGACGCAATTTGCTTGAATTAGAAGTGTCGTATTCAGTACATTCTTCAGTGTGATCCTAGTGTAGTTGTCAGACAATTTTATTGTGTGTGATCGTCACGACAAGAGACATGTGTGCCATCGACTGGCAAACAGAATGAATCGAATGGAGATTGGCGCAGCATGGCGCCGCTAGATACGACCCGATAGTTTTACAACAAAAGAGTTAGGTACCTACTACGTTGCTTTTACATCGCTAGGTATCTTAGAAAAATGTGTCCACGCATCTACGAGATCTATACGGATCGAAAGTTGGAAATAAGTAGATCGTTTCAATAATATGTATAATTAAAGCTTTAATCATTGAGTATTTCTGGATAGTTCTATAAAGGGCCAACTAGCAAAATGTTTTTATTAGCAAACAATTATCATCGTAAATATACTTACTTAAAAATCTCACGGTATATTTTGTACCTACTTATATCTCAAAAATGTAAGTTCTAATACCTACTACAACTACTAATTACTTTATTATATATAGTACATATGGGTAGGTGCGGCAATTTCTTTCTAGACCGCTATTTTCCAATCGTGGAATGTAAAGAGGATTCTCAAACACTCTACTCGCGCGTCCACTGCCACTGTTTAAAGAAATCAAATAAAGCAGACACAATTGTCAGTTGGGTTACTTGCAGAATAAGAATTCAAGCTTATTTGACGTTTAATATTGTTATAAAAGATGTTCCAAAAAAATGCAAAATGCCATCAATCAGGAAAACCAGCTTAGTTATCACATCATTTTACGTGCAGTTTTTATATCACTTTTTGAAATCCATCGTCATACATAAGTCTACGGCGCCGGTGATAGGACGAATAGCCTCAAGTGGAATTATGCAGAATATCTGGCTAGATGTGGAGACAGCCGATGGAGTAAGGTTTTGCCGATAAAGTAAATAGCTAAGGTCGGGTCAACGAAACCCGAGCCGTCCATAAGCGCGTTAGTCTGTCACCTACGACTTAGTCGAAGTGGTAGGTAGCACCGGACGAAGAACTTTCAAAACTGTGAAGTCTAACAGAGACGATAGGAAGTCAGCGGTGGGTGAAGAAAAATGTAATATATTTTATTAAGTACCTACTTATATTTAATATATTTTATAATATACTTAATATATTTTATTATCATCACTGACCATGTCCCAGCAATGACACAGTATCCGGTGGTTTTATACAGTGCATTAGTTGATACAACAAGGATCGTGCTCGCGCTTCAATTCACACACTGATGGTACATAAACAGGTTTGCAGCCGCAGCGAGCTACCCGCTGCCAGAGCACACGTCCCACGTTATGAAATGGGAATTAAATTGTCTGTGAAGAATACAACGGGATTACCATTTATTCCCAAGTAGTGCTACTTTGTATGGAACAGTTTGCCACCTATCCACTGCATCTTTGAATCGTTGTGCCGGAACGGATATACAAACCCGAGGAGCGTTGGATACAATGTTGTATTGGTTGGCTCGCTATGATGTGAGTCTGTTGTAGGCTCATAGTTCAGAGGAATTCACTGCACTGCAGCGGGATTGGCTTGGCACGCCGCGTGCACCGCGCGGGATTGTGTATCGTAAACACACGAAGGATTACCAAATGCAAAATCAGTTAAAAAATATTGATACGTTTAATATTAGGTACATAAATACAAAAATAAATTAAATGTCAATCGAAATATTCAAAATGATGTGATTGCTGGTGAAAATATGAAGGCTTAATATTTACTCTTTTACTGATCTGTGTTTTAAAGGGTGCAAGAAGCGGATAAGAAGCTGCTTCAAACATATAATGTTTGTTACCAGAGAAATAATTTAAGCTTTTATATTTGACTACTTTTGGTTCATGAGTCTTCGAAGTGGTCTGTCTAGTATGTGGCCCACTGTTCAGAAACTGTAAATATCGCGATTTCTTCGTTTCGGTATGTTTAGGCCGCACAACACCTACAAAGGGTTGTCTCATAGGATTCGTGTTGTATACTTGATTATTACGCATTATTGGCTTACTGGTTTGGGCAATCATTGGTCTTGGTCTTGTTTTCGGTTGAATTGGTTCTGGTTCTCTGTTATACATCCCATAATCGCTGTAAGGTACGTTATACTTTCTTTCTGGTTCGTGAAAGACGCTTGCATTTCCTACGACTGCTGGGTGCATTTCTACGTATACTCTCGGTGGTAAAGGGGTCTGGTAACGTTGGGTTATGTATTCTACCTTTTCCGGAACATCAAATATTCTACTGTATGTAATAGCTGGTTTTACGTGCTTTGGTAACAAGTTTACATTTAGACTTACATTAGACTGTTTCGTACTCGACATAGGTTGTCTGAATTTTATTTCAGCATGCGCTTTTTCCATTGTATTTAGAATATTCTCAAGCTCTTGTAAACTCAAGGGTGGCGGAGTACTTGCAAATATTTCAACTTCATTTTCTAAGTTGATAAGACTTTTCTCATTACTATGCTTTAGAGTAAGTGACTCATCCAGGTACTCAGACAATGGTACTTTCTGAGGGACTGGAGATCGAACTGATCTCTCCCAAAATGATCGCGGGGCATAACTATTTTCGTTAAGAACAGAATGAAATGGTACTTGTCGGTTTGCGTGTTCTGAGTCTTTAATAAATTGTTGATCAGCATTAGAATCGGCGTTGCGTATCATAGAAGCTATTCGTTTTCCTAAGTTTGAATAGTAGATGTCATCGGTTCCTTGTCTATGTACTTGTGGTATTGGGTTGTAAGAATTTACATTTCTGCGTGTTGACCGAGGTAATTGTAGTTTTTGTAGTTCTTTTAAATCTTCGTTAAGATCAAAAGGTAAGGGGGGTCTGCGTCTACTTTTACTTTGATTCACTCTGTGAATAAGTTCAGATAAGTACTTAAAATCAACATCATCTAACTTAGGAATATTGTTTTCTTCTTGGTCCTCGTGGTATAATCCTTTATGAGGCGTGGAATCTTCTGATATATTAGGAACTTCGTCTGAATTCTGTAAATCATGATCTTGAGATTTGGCATGAGCTGGCGCTAAGCTATTTCTTCTTTTTCCTTTCAGTTTGTCCCGTAATTTTTGCATCTGCAGTAAAGTTAGTGTTGTTATAAAATACATATATGCACAATCTATCACCATAATAATCTACTACCTTTCACCACTCTACACTTACACTCTACACTCTTTCCACCAGCTTTCATCTATCTGATATAATCTGTCAACAATCATCGCTACTTTACATCTATCATATGTCGCCTGTTAACAACAGCTATCTACCTTATAATAACTTTGTTTCACTTACCAGTAGACTTTGTTGTCCATGCTTGAGGTTTTTTTGTTTCCTGAAATAACATAATGATTATAATATTTATTTTTATATGAATGCACGTGTTTGTATGATAGTTAATGCCAGAAGGTATGTTCGGTGGATGGGACATCGAAGGGCAAACTGTTACTATAAATTCAGACACCATCGAGGAAAGATATTTCGTCGGTTACTTATATTAAATCAGCTGTTTCATACAAAAGTGCAATGCCTACATAGCTAACAGCTGTTTTATAAAATTTTCTACGCTGTTGGGTCTAGAATCATGTACTGAATTCATCGTAACAATTTGCGAATAGCCCTTACACCCTGTATAGAGCAGTTTCCGTTTAAACAAGAGAAGATGAAAACCAGGTGATAAGCTCTGGATAGGCAGTTGGATACCCGATACTAGCGGTCCTAATTGAGGCCAAAGTGATATATTGTAACGTTGTTTATACCCGGGTCTGCTATCTCGAGCTATGATATTTTCTGGATTCGGTCTTTTGCGGTGTTTTCCATGTCTATTGCGTCTGTTTCCTATATCTGGTGTTGTATCAGATGTAGTTTCTGTCGTTGATTCTGTTGTTGACCCAGTTGTACTTTCTGAGTTTGCCTCTGGAGTAGTGGTAGTTGTGGCAGTTGTAGTAGTAGGCAGCTCGACTGTGGTTGTAAGTTTGCTACTTTCGTCGCCACAGTTTGGAGGTCCTATAAACATTAATTTCACTTCAAAAAAATATAAATATTTCAAAAGCAAAGCAAAGAAAAAAGTAAAAAAAATATAAGTAGGTACTTATTAAAACAAAAAGATTATCTTGCCAAACCTGGGAAAGGATGAAACATCGGAGGAGCCATCGGTGGTACCGGTACCATAGGATACATTGGTACGAGCGGTGGTGGCGGCAAACCTATTGGCGGGTAGTATGGCGTATCCATATTTGGCAAGAAAATAAATGATGGTAAAGGTGGTTTAGGTCTTCTATTAAATATTATAACTTTTTTATGACCATGATCTTTGTCATCGCAGCTCTCTGTTTCTTTGTCTGTATCTTCCGGTCTTTCCTTTCCATCACTTCCACTGTCAATATCAGCTGAATCATCATCGTCACTACTATCGCTTTCCATACTGGAGCTGTCACTATAATCAGAATCAGAATTTGAATCAAATAAACTGTCATCTTCTGTAATGCGGAGTAGTTTCTTCCTCAGGCCCCGGTCTTTTATGTGTTTCCTTTTCTTGCGACCTCTAAATGACTTCCGAGGTTTTCTCTTAGATTTTTTTAAAACCGGTCCAACTCCACTTCTTCGTGTCGGTGGTTTTTCGTTACTGGACTTCGTGTTATTGGAATTGTTAATAACTTGACTTTCTATTGTTTTAAAAAATTGATTGTAAAGCCACTCACTGAGATCATCTGTGTCTTTGGATATTTCATGAAGCTTGTCATCGTAGTAAGCTGTCGAGGTGGGGGTCGGGTAGGCTGTTGCTGTTGGAGTGGGCTCAGCGAAGTAATGTCGGCGGAAGTGTTGCGTTAATTTTATACTGAAAAATGAATGCATTTATTTATTTATCTTCACACTGGAACGCCGTACAGCAATTACACCAACAGAGCAACAAAATTATTTCATGCGGTGCTTTCCATCCATCTATTTTTCATATAATTTTTCTATAAAAAAATTTAGAGAAAATTTTTGTTTCAAAAAAAAACCTAGCGGTAAATAGCTATTTAAAATAAGTTTTATGCAAGGGATTTAGTTATAATAAAATATCTGTCTTGTATTTGTAGGACAGGTTGGCTCCGATATGGGCAAAGCGCGTTAGCAGACGCTATTCTTGTCCATCTTGATGAAATCCATGTTGAAAGTTAGGGTATGTTATTTAACGTTGTAACTTAGGTATAGGTAAAACCATTTAAGTTTCCAATTAACAGTTGACGATATCGTTTATTCTGGGTCATGTTGTAGATATATGGCGTACGAAAGCCCTGTATGTCTATCGTCCATATTTCATATTTGCGCCTTATTGTCACTAAATTCTCTACAGTCATACATTTTTATATTTATCTCAATGGCTTTCATTGCCAAGGAAGAACACAATGAGAAGGCATGCAACTTATTACAATTTACAGTTCAAATGAAGATTACTTTGGTTCACATATTTTGCTTTCGGTATCGAAGTAGTATCCCGGGTGGCAGTGGCAGCCGACCACGCAGCCGGGGACGTCATCGATGCAGTACTCGAACTTTCCGTGCGGGCCACATTCTGCAAGCAAATGTAGGGTTATAGCTGCGACCTAAAAGGATCGTTAAACATTACTGACAGGCCATGGATCGTCTCACGCGTACCTGAAGCTAGACCCCTTGTGAGTTATTAAAGCTAGGCTTGAAAGATTCTTCAAAATTAAAATAAATTTTAGTAAATTGTCTAAATCTGACTAGACTCTGACATTAGGTAGAACATTTGCTTACGATGCAATGCACCCGAAATGACGTAAAAATAAAACTTGAAATAAAATAATTACGTACCATACCGAACTTCTCTGGACACATGTGAGCAGCAGACTGGTGTCAGGGCACTCACCAAAAAACACAATAAAATTATAAAACCCATTGGTGGGGCAACGAAAACTGTACACATTGGAAATGTTATTATTAAACAAACAACATTTTATGTGGCTATGATCAAAACTGAAGTTGTTTTACTATTTTCTGAAACACAGTTTAGTCTCTTTTTTGCCTAACTGAAGGTGGGTAAAGTTTTTATAGAAGTGGTACTAAAGCTATGTAACATGCCATGGTGGACCACTTTTACCTTTATTTAAATAGATTTTAAGATAAATTTAAGTGGTTTACACAACACGCTCGTATATTTCAGAACTAGGTTATAATTAAAAAAATCTAAAATCAAACAATGGCTCCACACTTTTATGACTTATTTGGTGTGAACTAAACAATGGTGTATTGAAAAGATAGAGTAGGTTAACGAAGCTAATTACAAATAAAACGCAGTTTTGCTTTATCTGTAAATGACGATGATTTCCTTGATTATTCTCGAATGATTATCTTGTGGTAGGTACCTACCTACTTATTCATGTACTTAATCTAATACATTCAATATTGTTTTTCGAATCTTCAGACTATATCTTTCGTTTCTAGAAACATTCAAAATATTTTATGATCGCACTGGTCACTGTTATAACCCTTTTCTTTAGGAGAGTCTAATACAGAATTAATTAAGGGGCATACAAGAGCCTGTGTTTGAATGTTTGAGCATAGTTTTTTAGTAACGTAGTTATGTGACCGAATCAAACTTTACGTAATTATTTGTTTTAATCCAAAACATTTTTAATTCGGAAATTTAAATGGACTCTTTCTTTGATCAACGGGAAAAAACGACGACAAATAAAATAGGAAGATAATTTATTAAAATAAATATAAATAATTAATAATTACAATTAGGTAATTACAATCGTATGCTTAATCCATCACATTTTGTCGATTTACTTAAATGTCGTCACCAAGATCAGGAATTCCTTTGAGGCCTCTGCAAACAAAAGGTTTTATTTTAGAGATAGGTTTTTTCAGATTCTTTGTTTACTTTTGAATGCTAAAGTTCAACATTGGTGGTAGTTTTAAAGAAGAATCTCCAATAGGTCAACTGAAATATTATCCAAGCAACTTTGTGATTTTGATAACTTTTATGGGGCTAACAAGGAATGACCAATCAGATGCTGTTGTCAGCAAAAGTGGCGTACTTAGTGCATTCCTCGGGTAGGACACACTTGTGTGTCCTGTCGTCACGCACATACGGGTGCACGCAGATGCAACCTGGCTCGCAGAACGGGTAGCAGGGGCGCAGTCGGTCCCGTGGGTTGTCACACGTCACTGACGCACAACCCGCGAAACATGCCTCATATCTGCAAAAAAGACACTCGTTATACTACTTGACATTAAAGGTTAAAAATGGATTGGATGTAACGCAATACGTGACTACGACCACATAGACCAAAAATCCAATGCGCATAGTGCACTTGGCTGCAACGACTCACAGTTGCGGTCAAACTCTTGGTCAGAGGTGCTGCGGCCAATTTCGTCCACGAAAATCTTACTGATTGGCCTGTGAAGTACGCGCGGTTCCTAAAGGGATGTTGTAAATAATAATATATTCACAAAACACGACATGTATTTAGGTACCTTTCATGTGGTCTTTCGCAGTTCATCGACATGGGTGATTTTTTCTCTCTCTCTGCATCTTTTTCACTGCAAATAAATGTAAGCAGGTTGAAACGTCACTAAGTACAATAAACACGAACCTGGATCTTTTAGAACTCACATGTATGACGCAGCGTGTGCCACTTCTGCACTTTTCAATGATTGTTGTAAGTTCATTTTATCGTCTTCGTAATGTCTTGGCGATTGTCTGTACGGTGATGAATTGTCCACATTAATATCTCTTTGTCTGTCTATCCCACCGAATATCTTAGTTTCGGTTTCATCCATATATCTCGGATCTCTGTTATCATATTCGTTTCTCCTTCTATCCCAGCCCCTGTGTTCCTCAATAGGGTTCAATAATGCTTTCTTCCTCCATTTTCTTCTGTCGTCTATTAGGGAGTGCCTTTTGCTTCCATCTGCATCATCATAATCGTAACTATTCACTCTCGCTGCCATTGCAATAATGTTATCTGTAAAATAGAATTGTCCATTGGCAATATTGTTTTTTTGTATAAACTTGTACATTTGACTAATTTAAAACACTTACACAATAACAATGCAAGTAAAAGTAATTTACGCATATTGTTAAACTTTTTGTGAACAAGTATCAGTTCATGATGTAGTTTCCAAAATGGCTGCAAAGCATCGCTCCGTTTCACTTTACGTTGAATTCGTAACTAATCGAGGAAATTAAGTTGGGCCTCACAAAAAGAAATAAAAATAAAAGGATGTGATTGCTTTTATGGAGCCAATAAATAAAAACAAAAACTCTTCTTTTATGTCGTTTTTTTTTTTATTGTTTTCTGGCATGATTACCTACATTAGTAGCTTCGTATGAAACGTCTTGCAGTTTCCGTATGACGTAGCACCTAGAGCTAAAACAACCATTTTAGTTTCTCAGGTCGACATCAAATACCCATAGTAATTCATTGCTTGTGATTACTTTTTATCCTGATTTATCAAATCAAATTTAATAATCAATTTATCAAATTTATAAATTACACCTAGGCCAATCTGGCCTAGGTATAATATTATTTATATGTTTACTTATAAGGATTCTATGTAAACAAAAACGAATCAATAAGAATGTTAAAATATTTATTTCAGGCAAGACATATTTTATACTACGTATACATTCATATTATTATAATTTAGTTCATTCGTTTGGCGGCATTTCTGTAGCTTTCGCTTTGTAGTAGTTTTCTAGGTTGCAATGCTTTGATGGGTGGTGGAGCGATGACAATGTTGAAGTAGTTGCCCATACGGGAGACCTCGCTGCCACGTTGCTTGAATTCTTCCTTAGGGCCGTTGTTGTTGACAGGGACGTTGTTCACAGGAACGTTGTTGCCGAGGGAATTCGGCACATCGTTCTCAACGAAGTCATCTGCTTCAGCGCGCTTCACGTAGCCGCGAGGCATACTTCGGTACTTCAGTGCCGGCTTGTCCTGTGCTCTTTTTGCTGGTACTGGTATCCCCATTTGCGTTCTGTAATGTTGATTGAAAAATTAAAATGGTGTTTGCAATTGTCGTCAGCAAACTTTATTTATGATGTTTTCACTTTAAAAGTTTTGGCAATGAGCTAGGTATAGGATAGGTAGGTAATAATGAGAGAAGTTTTGGTGATGGCGATTTGGTGGACATCTTATAACAAATATGGTACTTTACTGCTACATTCAATTAAATAGATAGGTTCGAAAAAAAAATTGCGAAGTGAGGGTGTTCTATACACTTCTACCCAAAGGGCTTCATGTTTTTTTTATTATTGATACCCACGGTGAACAGTCCTGAGGTAGCACGCACTGGTGGGTGCGATCGTCTCGCACGTAGGGCTCCTCGCAAACGCAGCCCGGCTCACAGTACGGGTAGCAGGGTCGGAGGTGGTTGCGTGGGTTGTCGCACGACACCTCTGCGCATCCGCCGAAGCACGGTTCATACACCTCGTTTGGCCAATAGCAAGCTGAAAACAGGCGTCATATTGAATTTAATTTATGGTGTATGAGAAAAGAAAATTACGCTCTTAGGGCCCTAGTCATTTTTAGAAGGCAGGTGATGTGCATGGTTGGTCAAGGTGGCAGTAGAAGCGCAATATTGACTTGCTATATAACAATACACAATGTTTTAAACCGTGTTGATTTTCTAAAGTCTTAAAGATCAAAGCAAGTAAGTAAGTATTAAAGATCAATACATAATTGACACTTTATCTGGTAACAATTTATCAACCAATAAAGTTGTTTAAAAGCTTTTTAGAGATCCCAACTAACAACTGGCGGTCTCTATGGAATTTCAAAATACATTTTCCATTTAAATAGTGCGCAATTTCTCACATCGGCACATTATTGGGTATCTAAGGGCACTAAATCTAGTTGCGGACTAGACTTTTCCTTTTGCAGTCGCTTCCACAGGTCCATTACTGCTCCCAGGGGCGCTACTTGATATCCTTCGACTAACACTAGTAGTTCTAAACTTAGACAGTGTACTTACAGGAGATAAAAATCGAGTAAGGAGACTCGTGTCTTTATACAACGTATAACGGAAAGGATATTTAAGTTACTTTGCTAATATTTCAAGTGCACGGATTCTTTAAATGATCACAAACTCTAGCTCTAGCACAGTGTCATGTAATACAGGATAAATCATTACCTTTCATTATTTTGTCCTCATCTCTGCATTTTCCGCAATGAAACCACATCGCAAAAATCACGAAGCAAACCAATTTGTGCATATCGAAATTGCAGATTCTGTCGATACAACTGCCCATTGTGATTAGCGCTATATGACTGTGAGCAGTTGTTTTGAAGTGCTTTTTTCTTTGTTTTCGATGGAGATTGCTTTTATTCATATTAATATATCCAAGACAGGGACACCTAGGCTGTGGGAAAAGGTCGTCATGCAACATGATAAGGGTAGGTGGTGTGTTTGGTAAACACGGAGAAAGGCCGGTTAAGCCGCGTCTGATTGAATTATTGCTTGCGTTGTAATTTCTAGGCCCGTCCGGTCACGTACTGTCGATACTATGAATATGAATAGTATGCTTTTTTTTGTGTTGTAAAATGAGTTTCATATTTTTTTGTTGAAGCGTGATTTCTTACCGATATCTGATTAACGGAAACGATACAAAGAACCATGACGGCTCTTACTTTTCCACTTTAGCCTTCAGTTACAGTATTAGTTATAACTTTGATATTGGTATTGTATTTCTGCTTAATTTGACATACAAAGTAAAGTAACAATAATCAGTATGATGTGTATAATAATCCTGCATTATCCTAACGTACTTACATAATTATGATTCTGTGGCATATTTAATCAAGTTACAAACACATTGCCCCTATATAGCCGCAGCCGCCGCCTTTGTAGTATTCATTTATACCGAAATGAACGGAAAATCATGTGTAATTGCTTCTAGATTTCAGAACGATATTTGATTGATACGAACGTTTCTACGCGCATTCAGTTATTTCTGTAGTTAGAAAGCCTGTATTTGTGTACGTTTGTTTATTCCATGTAGCAAGTGTGCGGTATTGTCAATAAAGTCACCCCAGCAGCTGAAGGGTCTAACGGAAAAATAAAGGTGTTGTTTTACTGGTTTTATCGTAACTTACGATCGATTCAAGTGACTTTTTCCAAACATTATTCTTTCCTACGTTGTACGAAAATATGTGATAATAGTGATGGATGTCTTTTGCCGAATATCTAACAAAAGAGACAAAGCGACGGTCAGCAGGACAATAAATAGTACCGTTGGAACAGACAATAAATTGGGATTCCAATCTTTTCGGCTCTTTGGGCCTATCTATAACTACACTCGAGAGCAATGAATTAGGATCACATAAAGATACCTGAAAGTCTCAGAAAATAAGAATGCTAGCTTAATGAAATAAATTGTGTATAGGTACTAGACAGTCAAATGTTTCTTATGAAAGTATTTATTTATTTATTTATTTATTTTTATTTTTCAAATAAATAAAATAAATAAAATAAAATAAGAAAGTAAAAAATATGTGTCACTTTGTATTATATTCATAAAAAAATACATAAACAAAAAAATAACCAATCTTAACTTATAACATAAATAGGAAAGCAATTTTTTCTACCACTTTAATCTTGCGGTTTAGTACTTTGTATTACCCCCACATGCTGTCATCACTACAGTTATGCGATTTGGCATGCTGTACACCAAGTTTCTTATACGATGTTGGGGAATATTCTCCCATTCCTTTACGACGGCAACTTTGAGCTCTTGAAGCGTGTACGGGGAAGGGTTTCGGTGCCTCACACATCGTCCGAGCTCGTTCCAAGCATGGTCGATTGGGTTGAGGACCGGGCTGCGTGCTGGCCACTCCATACAGTTAATGTTCACCTCTTGATGGTAGTCATTCACAATTTCACCAGTATGAGGTGGGCATTGTAATGCATTAAGATAGCATCCTCTTCCAAATTGACCATAATTGGACCAATGTATTAGTTTAGGTTTTCTTCCACGTATCTTTCGCTAGTTATAGTGACCGCTAGACTATAACCACCAGTTCTGTGCGATTCTCTGCAGAAATTCCAGCCGCCCATATAAGTACGGATTCACCGCCATAGGCCACTTTCTCTTCGATGCATGCTTGCTTGAATCGCTCCCCTGGTTATCGATCTACTTTGTTCTTCCGTCGTTCTTATACATAGAGCTTAAATCTTGATTCATCTTAGAACATAACTCTTGACCAATCTTCAATACTCCAAATGGTTTCGGGTATATGTTAATCTCGAAATACGATGCCCATAGTCGTCGTCTGTCCTAAACTAATTATAATTAAGAAGAGAGCATGCGCTAACTAGTTTCATGAGACAAATTTTGGATAAAAATATTTTGTTCATTTCGATAGTCTCCATCCTGCGATGCCTTCATTCTTTCAGCCTTGCCCTAGAATAAAAGCAAATCAGACTATATCTGTACCTATACTGTATGTAGTATATGCACATTAATAAATCTTCTTTTTCGGTCCTCATGTTGTCTGTCAATTTCGGTATTTATTGAGAACCCACAGTTGGGTAGGTCTTTTAATTTTCATTAAAAAAAAATAACAACTTTTTAATAAAATAAGTGCTAGTCATAATTTTAATACTAGAAATAAAGATAAATTAGATTAACCTTTGTGCAATTTAAAAGTACATACATTTTTATGGGGTACTGTGTTAAATGTTATCAACAAAATAGCTTGTGACATATTGCAATTAAATGAAAGCAAATTTAAAACTCGTATTAAAAGTACACTTTGTAAACAAGGATACTACAAATATGAGGATTATATCCAAGATAAGAATGCTTGGAAACATGCTGGTCCTGCTCTATAGGGCAATCTAGAGTAATTTTATTCTAAGTGCATCGTCTTCACGTATAATTATAATAGTGATTGTTTACAAAACCTTGTAAATCATTTTAAAAGGGGATACCTACGGTGGATTTTCTTGCCCATTCTTGTCCATACGAAAACTACCTTTTGGAAGCGGCGACTAGAATTAATTCTATTTCATTTTAATTTTTGTCGTTCAAAAGTGCCTTTTATGTGCTTATTTGAAATAAATATTTGACTTTGACTCGGCCATTTTATATTTGGGTTTACGGTTCGTCTGCTATGAATAAAAACAATGAATGAGTGGTTTTTTGTTCCGAGTCGTTTGTGTTTTTATTTGCGAATTAGGTTCGTATTAACATAGGGAATGTATTTTTATAACCACCGTTTTAAGCTCACGTGTGGTGTTTGTGTTAGATTTGCTTTTTAAATACCATTAATATTTACTTATCTGGGATGTACACTGGAGGCTGGTGTTAATTGCCTATCAAGCGTCGATGAAGTAGGATATATTTGTATTAATAATATTTTTTTTATTTATTACTAATTTGTAGGTAGGTATGTGAATAGTTTTAAAACGATTTTTTTTTGTAATGTAACTACAAATTTACGGTTTTTGGATTTTTTCCTTTACTTGTGTGCTACATGACATTGCTTCTTGCCAAAATTCATGATTCTAGATCAATAGGTTTTGATTTCGGAACATATACGCCCGTATCTTTTGTATTGCGTTGACGTAGAAGTTTGGTTTTTTCACTGCTTCAAAGGATTGCAGCTCTGAGTATTTGATATTAATTTCAACTTGATAATTCCACGCGTTCCTGAGAAAAAGGGTCTTGAGTGACGGACAGACAGATTGACAACGAAGTGACCTTATAAGGGTCCCGTTTTTCCTTTTGAGGTATGGAACACTGAAAATACTTACTTAACCCATTTCAACAATTCTTTCAACTGTAGTAAGCTTACACTATCAGCGAATAAAATGGGCTGTATTTTTTTAGTATAATGTGGTGCCTTACGACTTCCACGCGAACAAAGTCGCGGGCTGAAGCTAGTCATAAAAATATAAAGGTAGTTTTTCTGTATGAAAATATAGGGGTGACAACAAACTTCATCTGTTGTGTTCAAATACAAGATAGGTGACACGATACACCCAAGAGGCGAGTTTATAGTTGTCCCCTTAAAGTAGGAAAGTAGCTTTCAGGATACGGTAAGGTCGTTATACAGTGTTATTTGAAATTGTTTAGCTAAACGTGATGGTTATAGATATCTAAACATGATGAAACAAAAAATAAATAAATTTGATGTTTTTTGTTGTAGGGTCTTCGACAGCAGTTATTGTAGTCTAGTAACTTGAAATATCAGTTTTTTTTTGTGAAAACTTCAGAGATAGGTACGACGATATCTAAAAGGGATCAAACATAAGAAAATAGATTCTCTCAACTCATTCTTTAAGTAACAACACGATCAGCGGTCGTTGACCTCCCAAAAAAAAACATCGAATATTTTTACTTTATTGTGTTTAGATGTCGATGCGGCTAGCTAAACAGCGATTTTCTAAACTCCTCAGACGCGATGGGTTCGCGTCTGAGGAGTTTAGAAAATCGCTGTTTACGGTAGGTCTATCGATTAGCACGTATTTAGGAAAGTCACGGTTATTTTTATGGTAAAACTAGCTGACCTGAACTTTGTACCGCCTCAGAATCTATAAGAAAACGAGAAAATGCACTATCTTCAAAAAAAAAAATACATGAATGTTTCCCATGTTTTAATAGTTATTCTACTATTCGGGGCGGAGACGAATCCAACAAATCAAAGATCATAAAAATCGGTCCAGCCGATCGCGTTCTTGAGTTATAAATTGTTTAACTAACCAGACTTTGTTTTATTTATATATAGAAGATAGATTGGCATTCTAAGTGGTAGTCAAAATTTCATATTGAACATTAAATTGTCACCAAGCACCTAAGTATCTGGAAATTTTTGCTGTAAGTCTGTGTCCAGGTTTAAGCATATACATACCTAGGTAGGATGTGTTGAGCACTCATTGTTAACAAGTCGTTTCGTGTAATTGAAGAGGAATTGAGCCGATTCACATAAACGGAGCTCGGAGCAGGATCCCCTTACGAAAAATAGCTTACCCGATAAAATATGATTGCGTGCGATCTTTTTTATTGCTCGGGTTTCTCACCTACGGCCTACAGGCTACAAGGTTGGTCGTGTTTGTAAATAAACAGACGCTAGGTGATGGCGTCTCTCATTTGTTTTGTAGCATTGTGTGGTCGACTGAGTTTTCGTGATTCTTTTAGTTTTTTCACTACCAAACAAAAGGTTACCAAATCTCAACATTCATAGGTACTGGGAAATAAATACATTTCAATGCACTCTTGACCTAGTAATTTGCCACTTTTGTTTCACACTTGTGTTTGTTTCTGTAAATAGATAAGATATCTAAGATGTCCTGTTCCATCTGATTAGAAAAACAACTGTAAAAACAACAACTATCCCAAAAATCCTAAAGTAAAGTTTCAGACAACTTACAATACACCGTTAATTTTATCTTTGCTTAGAAAGCGTGTTCGGAAATATTCAAACAAACTAATCGATATTCTACTAGGGAAGTAAGTACCTACCTACTCGTTCTAATTAACTTTATGCATACATATGCATACCTACTATTTTCCCTGTACAGACGCTGCAACTTCCACATTCCCAACACGCGCAATACAAATTACAAGTAAAACGATCTGCTGTCCCTTTAAATAGACGTCTCTCGATTGCATATCCCTTTCCTATCAAAACAAATATTAGCTTGTTACAATTGAAATTGCGACTCTAGAAGCTTACAAATAAGAGTTAAAGTTGTTTGTGATTTGTGTCAAAACAAGAAATGATCACCTAACCCGCACTGGCCGGTCTCTTGGGGGTAGGACTTCCAATATATTTGTGCGGGCTCGGGCTGGCAGCTCTTCAAGATTACTGTCAGCAAATAGGACAGCCCGACGTGCCTTGAAAAGTAGATGTCCGATAATGCGACCTAGTGCAACTTCCGATCATTTGCTCGGTTCTTGGGATACACTGATACTTGGGTGGTAATTTCTTTTTGATATTGCATGGCTGCGGCTTAAATGGTCCTATAGCGTGGATTCGTTGGTCAGTTAGTTTTGTTAATTTGATGTCTCTTAAGGGTAACTTAAATCAGTGAAGTTCTGGGCTTGTGGGTTTTTTTACAAAGTATCGAATATTATCCTATATATCGAGCATATTGAGAGGGGTCCGTGGCTAAATAATAACAGCTGCATAGATCGATCAGGTTAAGCTACCCTTGCTGTGGTTGGTATGTGGATGGGTGACCATATTTACATACCGAGACCCCTCCGTGCTTCGGAAAGCACGTTAAGCCGTCGGTCCCGGCTGTCATTCGTGGATCTTTGACAGTCGTTACGGGTAGTCAGAAGCCTGAAAATCTGATAACCAGTCTTACCAAGAGGGATACCTCTTGGTAAGAATTACTGGGTGACACTATCGTGTCACCCAGTAATTGGGTTGTGAAGGTCAGATAGGCAGTCGCTTCATGTAAAATACTGGTATTCAGCTGCATCCGAATAGACTGGAAGCCGACCCCAACATAGTTGGCAAAGGCTAGGCAGATGATGATATCGAATGTATTCTTCTCCGTAGGAACCTACTATACGCTTTCATATGGGCAACTTCCTTCATCTTTCTGACTGGCCGACTTCTTTGACAATTCAAAATTGCCTGTAAACGATATAATTGAAATAAATGCTTTGGGTTTGCGTTTATCTACATAGCTATAAGTATATTAAACACATAGAGAACCCGAGTCAAACCTTTTTACTAATGCCCGCGACAGTGGTGCAAACAGCTTGCGTCATAATAAATGCACTAAAGGTCCGTCAGCTAATGTGGCCGCCATTACACTTGTATGTTGCTTCCGTATTTATGTAAGTAACATATGACTGCGTTTACACATAAAAAAAATACAGTGAATAATTACGTCAAATTTTGTGAGTTTAACTTGTGTCAATTATTACAAACCCATTTTACACATATTAATCAAATTCATAATCGAAAATGCTATCTTACCGTCAAGTCATGTCGAGAAATGCGTTAAGCTATTTACAAGAGAATTCATATTTGCTTTAATTACCTAAGTGTGGAAAACTTACAGGTGTAACTTGTCGAATTAAGGCTCCTACAAACAGGCGCGACATGCGATAAAATCGCGCACGATACTGGCACCGCAAGTCGCGCAACGAGCGGTGTCTTTGTGTCGCGCGCGATTATATCGCGTGTCGCGCCTGTTTGTAGGAGCCTTTAGTAAATCAAATAAAACTTACGAAACATAACACTATCAAACGACACAATCTGCCGACGTACTATTTAGTTACCGCGACAGTTGATAAAATTACCGGCAAACATGATAAGTGCACTAACGTATCAAACTTCAACCACGAAGCAACCAGACCTGCAGTTTACTGTGTACCTCATAGAGGAATACAAACTGCCGAATGATATGGAGTAATGCCATCGACGTGGGCTTGCTACGTCGCAGTGTATTTATGACTTATCCTATTCTAATAGCATCGCTCTTGTGTTTATTTGTCGTACGTGATACGTGCGAGGTCTCAAGTGCATTGTCTAAGCAAATTGCAGGTAGAGACTGTATAATAGGCAATAAAAGTTGATGCTAGCCCGCCCACATAGCTTGAACGTGGTGGTACGAATCATAGATAAATACTTTCATTCAAAGATGAAATAAATGAGATGAGGCAGAAAAAATGGTAGAAAATCAAAATACGTTTTTAAATGTATACAAATGACTGCTTGAATTAATTACCATTATGGCCGCTTTTTAACCGTCAGATAACTTTTGTCTGAACAAGAAATATGGTGTTTTGACATGTTTTCTTTACAAAAGCCGTCAAACAGCTTTTTTATTCCTTAGATATTTTTTGAGATAAATCTTCCGGCAGGTTAAAACTAAACTGAACGTACTAAACCTTAAAAAATGGAGCTAAACCAATTGCAATAAGCTGTACGTACAAACCTACTACATACCTACATGTCATGTATTTCTAAAGTTAAAGTACTTAATCACTCGATGCAGAGCAACTTCTAGCAGAAGTAACTGAGGTGCTTAATCCCCATTATAAGTGAAAAGAAATCGATAAACACGCGATAATCAACGCGGAAAGAGCGTCAATTCAACACTCATTGACAAAGTTAGGTTCGTGAGGACGAGAGGAAAGTGTTATCTGTGTGAGTGCGGCGCGTAATTGAAAGCCGCGGTTTGGCCCAATAACAATGGAACCCCGTACAGTAACGTTCGCCGCGTATAAATTAGGGAATTATATTAATCGCGTATAACGCGCCCCCGCTCCCGCCCCCGCCACCGCGCCCGCGCCCCCCGTGCCTAACGAGGTTACTCTTGTTGCGGATTACGTACTTGTAGATGGAAATTACACTTTATTACGGTTACAGTCAAGGAATCCGAGAACTTTAATTAGAAGATCCTCTATGTGGATATTAACGTTTAAATATTCCACTGCTAACATTTTTACTTTGTGTATAAAATTAAGCTACACTATCTTTTCAGCACTAAAGAAAATACCTCGCGCGATTTTCTTGCTTGTAGCAAGATTTTTGTGCGAGATTAATACCGAGATAAAAAGCAAGGTAATTCTTGAAAGCATTAACGTTGCCGACGATATTATTTATAATTTAATTTTCAGTGCCGCTGCAGGAGCACAATCAATTTACGAGAAGATTATGCGCGGGAAATTAACGCAAGATAACGCGGTATTAGCGAGCCACCTGGGGAAGGATTACGTATTCCAGATAAGTAAATATATTGCCCTCCATTACCAAAAAGAACAGATATTTAAGGGAAAACACTGTAATGTAATTGTCGCTGCAATCTAAACGAGCCGCAATGAAACTCGAGGGAACATCTAACAAGGTTTATCAGGACTATGTCCTGTAGGCCTTTTGTTTATTATGAGGCTCGATACACCGCGTTACATATTTTAATATTTCTGTGCCTTTGTTCTGTAGAATATCATCGAGACATTTAAGTTTTCAACAAACTTATCACAGTTAAGTATGTTTGTAAGCACAGAAACTTAGGGGTTGTCTTTACAACAAAATATAAATTGAAACACAGAATAATATAATGTTGTGTTTGTATATATTAAGATGTAGTTATGTATGCATTCATCAATCACAAATTGCCTGCCTCGCCCAGCATGAGTCCACAGTCGATGACGTTGCAACTTCCACTGATACAACTTGCTCTATCACTGGCTAGGAACATCACTAGTTCCGCCACATCTTCTCCTTTTGTTATTTTCTTTAAGGGGGTGTTCATTTTTATCCCAACGAACATTCTCTCGCAATCTGTATCGCTCATACCGCTTCTTCTGAACAGATCTGTCTTCACAGGTCCTGGATTGACAGCATTCACTCTTACTCCTTTTGGGCCCAATTGCAGAGCAGTACACTTCGTGAACATATCTATGGCTGCTTTTGACATGCAGTACGGTATCATCAGAGGCATTGGTTTGCTTGACAAGATACTTGATACATTTACGATGTTCCCTTTCGTTTTTACCAAGTAAGGTATCACTTTAGTAGTGAGTAGATACGTTCCGCGTAGATTGGTAGCCATAATTCGATCGTAAACCTCTGCTGACGTGGGTACTCCTGACACGGAGTTAATACCGGCATTGTTGATGAGGATATCTATTTTCCCATGTTTACTTACAGTTTCTTCGACGATTTTTTCTAGATCACTATCGGATGTTATATCAGCGACGATGAGGAGTGGTTTGAGATGGTTTAGTTTTTCGCACTGTTTGCCGATTTTGGTGAGGTTGTCCAAGTTTCTGCCTACTAATGTTAGTGTGGCGGAGGATTTTGCGAATGCTAATGCACAAGCGGCTCCTATCCCGGAGCTGGCGCCGGTAATCAGCACTACTTTGTCGGTGAACATGGCACGAGGTCTGGCCGGCTACTGAGCCACGATATGGGTGCGCGTGCATTATACGCGGGCCAGCCGGTTGCGAAACACTTCCGCATGTCATTGTGACCGCAACGTGAAACTGCAAGGTTCTATATCAGCTTTAACTTCCTGATGTATTTAATTTCGTCTAACGATGTGACCACGGGATGTAACACATACCTTCATTCAGGTTTATGTGTTGATGTTCTAATGAGGATAAAGAGACGAGACTCGGATTATTTTTCTTAAATAAATAGTTTATTTTAATAGTTTAATAGTTTATTAGAACTATTTCATTGCTGTTGCAGTTTAAACAATTAGAAGCTTCTCTACCAACTGCTATAAGTATTGTTTTTGTATAATTGGCACCACATTATTTGTAGGTACATCCAACTTTCATGCGTTAATTTAAAAATATTAACGTTAATTTATTAAGGGAAGAAAATGAAAGACAGAAAAGTTTGATTTTCCATACAATTTATTGGAGTCATCTCGATATACGAAAGACAACATTTAAAATTTGAAGCGAATTTTTATTTACATCATCACTTATATTAATCGAAACTTATCATAAAAGCTCCCTAAATTGTCTTTGGCACTTGCTTTACACTAATAATTTAATACATTTAATTATTACGACAAGTTTAAGAGAAGTCATAAATGAGCAAGAGAAAGCAGCTACATGTAACCCTATCTTGGTTTCCGCATTGTGGAAACACGCACACAAAATATTCACAACCAATTATACATTTCAAGCATTTGGATGTTTGGACAAATGTTTTCCAATACACAAAACACTAAACGTGAAATCTCATTCTTCGTGGCTATTTGTTAGAGTTGCGTGGACATTTGTCCAGATGTCCAAATGCTTTGGAAAGAGGAATTGGACGTTTCTAAGAGCTTCGTCATCTCCGCAGGTGGACACTCAGCCTTAGGGCAATAAGGATCGTGAGGCCAATACTTGAGGAGGGAAACGGTTTATACTCCCAAGAGGGATTTGTAGCGGGTGTATGATTTGCATATTTATGTAGAGCCAACAATATTATCATTGCAGATTAGTTTTCTATGTGGCAAATACTAATAAATAAATTGCTTCGCTCTACGACTACTAAATCAGAGAAAGGCGTATGAATTATGTTTCTGGCTATATTTTGGATTAGAACGATTACTTTCTCGCGTGATCTCAATATTTAGTATTCGGAGACCTACCTAGGGGCTATTTAAAAATTATAATGATTCTATTAAAAATTGCTATTTTTTCTTTGCAATTTTGGTACTTAGATACTGATCTTACGTAAGATTCAAAAGGGGGGAGGGGTTCATTTAAGTCTTATTTTTTCTTACCTAGTGGGGAGGGAGGGTCAGAAATTGGTTAAAGTTGTCTTAAGAAATAAATGAACAGCCCCCTACGAATGTTGTGAGAATCTTATACCTGGATCTTTGAGCTGAAAATTCGGGTAGTCTTATGTATATTAAAGGTTGTAGAACCACACCAAGTGAGTTTTCAATAAGTTAGCGAATGATATTAAACAAGTAGGTATTTTAATCTTTTCTTATGACAATAGAACTACTCGTTATTACAAATGGTTGATGAAAGCTGAATATTAACAGACTTCACTCGCTATTAGGAAGCGCGCGCTTGCGCTTTATTATCATAAGGGGAAAGATTAAATTGTACACACAAACTACTGAAAATAGATCAAAGATTTATACTTCAGTGTAAAATTTAGTAATTCGCAAATATATTAGTAGGATGATAGACAAAATTACGGCTTCGATAAATACATTTCCCTGTTCGGGTTGTATAAAATTTATGATGATGAGACGAGTAAAATCTGTTAAATGCACTCTACCGTACACTAGTAACTATAGCCGAATAGTAGCCATAAAACACTCGTAACTTTGTACAAAAATGATGTGTGTAAACACTGGAGGGAGTGCGATACTGGACGTTTGTGTTATAAACCACCCTTTTACACTTAACACCTTATCATTAACACGTACGTACTTATAGTTACAGTAATATAATTAAAACTTAAGTAAATACTAGTGAAGAGGAACTTAGCGGTAGGGTTGAGTGGCCCGAAGTTGAACACGGGTCTGAGCTATCGATCATTATAGATAGGTAAGGTTTGGAGGTGTTACGTGAGAAGCACACGTTCACATAGATTATAACGTGGGGCACATCGTAAACAAAATGTGTTCATATTTGCGGTATGTAGGGCAGGCTGGGACTAGGCAGCGGGCAGTAGGTAGCTCGTCCGCTCCCGATCGATGTACGACCAAACAATATATTATTATTTTGTTCGACGAACCGTGGAGGAGCTACCGAATTTCTAGCATACAGCCATTTTGTAAATGAGTTTTCGTTTTACTTATGAAACATGTTTTCGATGAACTGGAAACTTTTACAAATAAATGTGTTACTAACCTTAAAATTTTTGCAAAATATTTTGCTTATTATAATATTTTTAAGTACATGATTTTAAGCAGGTACATGTGACTCCTGTCTTATATTTTACATTGTATTTTAAACAAAGAAGCTTACGATCAAAACACGAAGTTTACGCCCTACTTAGTCTAAGTTACCCTTACAAACTTTGACATTGGAATCAATTACACAATAGTAAAACATACAATTAAGTTCTACGTAATGACTAGAATGTAAAGACTAGAGTTTTATATAAAAATAATCAATGTGTCTACTACTTTCACTAGAAGCGGCTGTACATGTTAAAGTAAATTATTTACATCTACAACTGTATTCCATGCCTATAACATTAAGTACGCTAATTAGAAAAATCTAGACGCTTACTAAAATCTAGACACAGAATTTGAAAATGTCACTACTTACAATCGAACATCTAAAATTCGAGATCACAATATCGCTTGGCAATATAACCTTATAATAATGACTAGCAACCTATTTGAGATCAACATCTAGAATGACTTTGATGTAAAATATGTATCGTTAATTAGTTTTAATAATAAGCTCACCGGATTTAATTGCATAGAATTACGCAAATAAATAATCATAGTTTTTGAACCAACAGCCAGTGATTCGTATTGATTGAACTACAGTGTCTTGCGTTTACAAATGGACAACAAAAATAGTTTCTTTTTTATGGAGTGAAGCGAATCGCACTGATCACGACATGAAAATACACTGATCTTGAAAATGAGAAACGGAAACTAGCAATTCCTTCAGATTCTGAATAAAACGTTAAAATATCAATGGCTGTTGGTGTTTCTATGGTTGAAGACCACACCTAGACATAATTCAGCCACGTGGCGTCATCTAAGCATTCTTGAGATGATGTGCATCATGGTCGCAGCGGCGCAACACTGCGAAGTGTGTCATCTGGAACGTGTTTGAGGACCGGCAGCCACGCTCAAGTGTGCCGGTCATCGTGTAGCCCATGTTGAAGTCCGCTTGCGTCACGTTCGTCGTTAGATACAACTGTCAAAAGTGAAGAAACGATTAGACACTCGATCATCATCATCAATCTCGTGCCTTTATACTCATTTATTCGAACGTCCCCTAAATAAATTGGGATATGACGGAATAAAGGCAACACGTCTTTTTCTTCCATACTTCTCTATATAATCATCATCTCGATAGTCACACCCTTTCTAGCCATATAATCTTACACTCAGTCCATCTATCATTTCTTTGGACTTTCAAAATAATAATCTCAAAAATTGTCTAGACGCAACGGTGTGATGGAAATATAGTATGTAAGAATATGGAGGAGCCAGGTTCTCCTGCGCAAAATATATTAATGAAAATCGAGATATTCGTAGTGACATCAACGGAATTTATAGGGGCTAGAAATTTATTTCATCCCGAAATCAACGTGACCACCTAGTGGACTCAAACAATATAAAGGCAAAGTACCGAGGGACACGATATCTGCCTAGTCTTTTCCCAACTATGTTGGGATCGGCTTCCAGTCTAACCGGATGCAGCTGCATACCAGTATTTTACATGGAGCGACTACCTATCTGACCTCCACAACCCAGTCACTGGGTAATACGATACCCCTTAGTAAGACTGGTTGTCAGACTTTCGGGCTTCTGACTACCCGTACCGACTGTCAAAGATCCACGAATGACAGCCGGGACCAACAGCTTAACGTGCTTTCCGAGGCACGGAGGGGTCACGGTATGCAAAGATGGTCACCCATCCACAGACCAACTGCGGCCAGCGTAGCTTAACATGATCGATCGACCTATGCGGCTGTTATTATATAGCTACGGGCCCCTCACCAGCGACACGATAAGAAGAAAAAATTATTCGATTGCTATCCTCATCTATATGTAGATATAAAATTCAAAGTCCTGACTGACTGATACTTATATCAACGCACAGGCTATTATAATCCGCTGGTCCTAGAGACATGTTTGGAGGGTGTATTCTTTGTGAAAAGTAGGTATCCACAAAGAAAGGGTTTTTCGAAATTCCACCCCTGAGAGGGTGGATGGGGGGAAGGTGTTTCACGCGGACAAAGTCGCAGGCAGAAGCTAGTTTTATAACATAAAGTAGAGCACACTCATAGACTAGTATTCTTAATACCTTGAAGTCGGCATCAGTCCCCATGTGCTTGAAAGTGCCGACGATGTAGACCGCGTTGGCGCCGCTGATCACCATACGGGCATGGGTGCTGTGCCTGCAACAAATACATAATATAAGCTTAGTTCCTCTGAGCCTATCTTAGTTCATTGTTGGACTTGAATTATTAGGAGTTGTATGTTTGTGTCATTTGGGTTAGTGCAAAAACATGTGCTAAAGATGCCTGATACTTGTATTTTCTGGGCAAATCTACTAATTAAATTGTTATAGGCCCCCGTCTAGGTAGCTCAAACCCTTACACTCTAAACTTTCAATAGAGGTGTCGCAAAAAATAAATAAAAGAAAGGTAAGAATAACCTTTGTTTAGGTGTTCTACAGATAATGTGTGACGTCGCCGGCCGTTTGTCACGCGACGAGAATTAGTGCGAGACGCTCACCTCGACCCGAGCCCGGAGCCAGCACCTTGTAATACGCCGCAGACAGGCGGTGATTTATCTCCGCTCGATTGCCTCATAACTACTGCCCCTAGGAATTATTTGCTCTACGACATCGGACACGTTGTACCAAATGATAAATTGCTATCGACTTCTAAGATTTTACTGAAACTTTCAGAAGAATCAATGCCTATGAAAATGTATAGGTAGTCATCCTAGAAATATTTCGTCGGTAATCTCAAAAAATGTGCTGTTTCATAGAAAAGTGCAATACCTACGCGGTCATACATTTTGACATGGAACAGCTTATATTTTTTTAATAACCGACGAAAGGTTTCGATTAGGGAAAAATCAAATCAAATTATCTTGCGCACCCTCCGTCGACGGTGACGTACCTATCATTGAAGTGTAAACGAACAAACTGTCAAAGTCCCTTCGAGTTACGCAAACTAATTTGAGGAGAAAAAGTCACGTGTAAACTTGGAAACTTGAGTCTTCCTGATGCATTCAGGAAGGCCGAGGATCCCGTATACCGGTCACGTATCCCAGTTAGTAGGGCGCGAATCCAACACGTACCTACTGAGGCTCTAACGGCCCTGTAATGGCCGCCGCGCTATAATAGCCCTGAACACTCTCGCCTTAGACTACCCACCAGCAAATTAAAATCCCTTTATGCGTGTTCCGGCGTTACTTTCTTCGAAGTAAACGAAATTAAATCGACGTTTCCGAAATTAGAGCCTACAGTAGCAGGGCGCCTTTCTGAATACGTCCATGTGATTGTGATCGAAACTCCTGAATACTATGAAAACAAAGCTGTAACCGCTATTCGTAACATTCCTGTCAGCAATTTGAACTCTAGTCGTTGTTTAGTTTTGTATGTAAAAGTACTTACCTAAACTTTATAGAGAAAAACAGGGAGCCTAAAAAGGCCACTTTGGCAGTATCATAAAAGGAAAACATTATGAATCATAATGGACAGTTAACTGTTAAGTTAATCGTATCAAATCCCATTGGTGAAGGATTTTTCAGGTTTTTTTTGTCTATGCCAAAATACCAATCAATCCAATCAAAATCCAATGCCAATCTCTTTGATTATATCTACGTAGTGCAGCGAAAAAAAGAAAAACACGGAATGTCTTCGCCATTATTATGATTCATAATGTTATCCTTTTATGATTTCGCCAAAGTGGCCTTTTTAGGCCCTCTGTTCTTTGGTTTATATCTTATAAATTAAATAAAATGCCTACCTACAGCCCTGCAGTTGAACTACGTTGCTTAGAATTGTAGACATTATCAAAATTAAGGTGTATCGTGAGATACAACTCATTTAGGCAAAATAGTGGGATGGCTGGCAATAATCGTTAACGCTAACTGCTGCCGTTTAACTGTCGCGTCCCAGCTTCGACGTTTTTCTCCTAGCTAATTTGTTTTCCACAATATCCCAGTTATACCACTTCAAACAACTTACACGGTTTGCTAAAAGCCTGCGCTTAGCGGAATGGCAACTGGTACTATTAAAGCGGTTAGAGAGCTATAAATTTAATCAAAGTTATCAATAGTTTCGATACATATCCGGGCACACACGCTGCTGAACTTTGAACCGGTAACACTGACAAAACCGTGTAATTTACAAAATAAAGCTGTTCAACGGCAGTTAAATAAATACTTTATGTTGTGGTGGTGTGATAATAAATAGCACCTCATTCGCGCTAAGCCCTTTAGCATCCGCCATCTTTATTTACGGCACGTTCGCGCCACTTCTCAGCGGCGCACGTTGCTGGCGGTGCGATCGCGCGATAGTGGCGCCGACCACTTCCCGTCGTTTGTCAAACAACGGCTTAGCGCGCTCACCTGAACCACGCTGGTTAATTGTGAAAAGCACGTTAACGTGCTACAAACATGATATAATGTTTCCTCTCCGCGTTGAAAGCGTTAATTATATTTTTCACTTCAAATCCCCGTTTTGTTAAAAATGTTTTGGGATTTCTGTAAGCATGGCTTGTAACGCTAATTATGTTGTCTTATTTCTCCTGGTTGGGGTTGCCCGCATTAGTAGACTTTAGTAGTCTTTTAGCGGATGCTACTGGGGGAGAAACCCATACTGTAAATGCAGCTAATTTTGTTTTGGGTAACAGAAGAACAACAGACAGTACCTACATACATAAGGTAGGTAGCACCGCAGCAACTTATGTATTTGCTACCTATGCTTGTAGCTCTAGCCCTAGCTAGGTCTAGCAAGCTTGTGGCTCTGGAGCGGTGAATGCGAATACCTCATCCCTGGCCATAGGCAGAGGTGGAACACCGCGGTGGTTTTAGTCAGTAAGAGTTCGGCATGCTCCTCTGTCATCCCCACGATGGAGGAAGTCCATGAGCATTTCCACCGCGCACCAAAAAAGTAAGGCTCTAGTCTCTAGCAGCTTTATCGAAGGGTTTATGACCACACATCCATCACTTAAGAGGTTGCTTTTAGTTGAACTAGAAGACAAGTTTGGAATTCTGTCATTATGAATTCTATATTTCCTCTCAATAAAAAAAGTTAGTAAAAATGTTCTTTATGGTTAAAAATTAGAAAAACCATTAAATATTATTCTACATTAATGGCAGTTCAATAACATTTAATTTAAAAGCTCTCACCGTCTAGTTCCGGCGACCTCGACTACCTTGCAACGTGACCGGCGCCACCAGCACGGCTGCAGCGTCCAGTAGGATGAGGAGGCGCTGCGGGCCCACCCTTCCTCGGGGAACATCAGCACCTGCACACAGACACAATCATACCACTCAATATCTTCCGATTTATTCAGCTTTGAAAACTTTGTAATGGGAACAGGCGGTTTATTTACATTTCCAAGTCCGCATAAATTCATTTAATAACTCTACCAGCCCTTGATACCGAGTGAATACTCGATTGATGTTGTTTTAACAATCATCGCACTGTACCCTAGCCAATATTTTACGAGAGTATCTTCAATCTAAGAACCTGAACGAGGGCTTCACGAAACGTTGACTACGAATTAACTAAATTACAAAACTTTACAAGCCTTTCGACGGCGGGTTGAAAAATAGCTTTTTGACTAAAACTAATATTGCAGGCCAGAAACAAAACAGAGCGGAGTTGTAACGAAGTTGTTTCAGACTCTCGAGTTTACAACCGCGGGCGGTAGGAGTGTGTACAATGTAACCCGCTCGGTACTCGTTTACGTTTTCAGCGAGAGCAGTTTCGCCGCTAGCGTCATCGATAACGCAAACGCGGAAGCATATTGCCACCGAGACTCGTTCGCTCGATTGGTTCCTGGCATTCCGTCCTCATTTTCTTCGCCGCGTCTCGGGCAATATTTTTTTTCTCGTAAAATGTTTTCCTGGTTTCGACAATATTGCGCCAGTTTCAAAGGGGCGGAGTCGTCGAGGATAAAATCGCTTTCACATTGAGTGAGCACACTAATGATTGAGTTCCGTGTGGTGCGGGCGAGCGGCGGGCGCGTGGCGTGGCGGCGGCGTCTAGCACGGGGACAGTTCACGTCCGCTCACCCCACCGGCCCTTTGATCAATGTACTCCACTGTTTAATGGATTTAAAAGCATTTCATTGTTACGGATTGTGAAATGCAGGGATTTGATTTAAGTCTGCTAAATTTAAATACACATACCTACTGGTTTAAGTGTATCTATCAAGTTAGTGGAAATTCGCGTCAGTGTCGTTAACCTCAGGATATGAAAATATGAAATAACTTTGGACCACGGAAAACTTATAAACCGAGCTACAAGTATAACCTGTATAACTTAACTCGTACGTCAATAGAGCTGTGGCCAAATTAATACAGCTGTTTAATGTTCAAAGTACGTTGGTGGCTCTGACTGGTCGTAATGTAAAGCTCTACGGGATTGTTGGAATTTGGGAAGTCACGTCTATTCCCCGTGGTGTGTGCCAACTCGCCGATGGCCATTACGAGTTTTGGATAGATTATTCCGGCGAATATTTGACACAAGCATTTCGGTACGTTCCTCTCAAACGGAAAGTCCACAAAGCTCTAACAACGTTAAGAGGAATTATTCATCAAAGAAAATTTATGCTCGTTTAGCATCAAATATTAATGTCAAAGCCGAAATGCTCCTTTTCGGATAATTTATTTTGTATTTACAGAATATTTTAAATTAGAAGGATTTTAATAATTAACATGATTAAGAACGGACAAGTAGATATTCCTACCTAGGCATGAATGGTAGTAAAATCTGGTCGTTAGAACACGCCAAATGAGCGATATCGCTATGTCGTCTTGCCTTACCGGATAAGTAGTACAGTATCCGACTTTTTCTCATAGTTATTGATACCCAGTAATTAGTAGTGTACCTAGCAACACAAGCTGCAACTGCACAGCATTCTAATTTGTTTTCTAAAGATAACACAAATTAGAATGCTCTGCAGTTACACATTTTGGGCTCTGCAGTAACGCATTATAAGTTAGTAAATACTAGAAATGTAAGTAGGTATAACTACGATCCATCTGAATTCGAACCTATCTATCGTAATATTCAGTATAAAAGTTCAATAAAAATTCATACCAATTTTCTATTAAGACCGAGCTTTTTATATGCGGCCAGACAAAACCTCTTCTATGACACCCATTAATATTCAAAAGCTCTCGTGGTGCCATCAATCAACACCTTTTTACATGACGTAATCAATTCGCGACTCGAGAGTCGTCCAATTACGAAGCGATCTCGAAACGATCTATTAATTACTTGGTGGACTGCGCGTGATTCGTTCGTAGGCACCACAGGGTAGGAACCAACTACAAAATGAATAACTTCACATAGTTCATTGTTCCAATAAAGTTATAATAAGTAAGTTGCTAACTGTGTAATAGAATTGTTCTATCTTTCATCAAGCTCTCAACAATTGATTGACAGCCTCATCTCCCTCTTCAAATATTTGCGGATTGAATTAAAAATTGCAATAGTATACATCATTTTGCTGATTACCTACTGCTACAATCCTACTGCTGAAACAGCTGAAAAAATTGGCAAGTCGTAAATGCCATCGAAATAAAAATTTTGTGCAAATATAGAAGCGGGTCACTTCAATGAGAATATTGAATAAATGCATTCATTATGACGTGTATTTTTTACACTCACAACAGATGCAACAAAAAATAAAAAGGTGTTTCCTCAGTTACGTCACCCTCTTCAGTCAGCAGTGGTCTACAAAAACCTGCAAACTGAAATCTCGTAATTCGTATTTTAAAATGTCGATGCAGATTGCACGACGCGACTTGATAGTCACGCGCAAGCTCTCCACTCGAGTGTTCGCGCCTCGACCCAGCGCCGGCGTTTAGAGCCTCGCCACCGAGCGACGTAAGCAGCAATTTACTGGAAGAGCTGCCAAACTGCAGATTGTACTCCAAACTACATTTTAATAACATCGAAATATTTGGGAGTTGCCACAGTCCTCGACCATCGTGAATGTGCTTGGCTACGCCCGCTACGCTTCAGTTGATGACATTTTGAACGCTCGTGATAATTCGTACCTAAATTCAATAAAATTGGGTCTTTTATTAAATAACTATCTAAAGTACACTGTAGATAGTTAATTAATTCAATACGAGCTTAAAATACCCAAATATACAAACCATGGCATAATCAGAATGCAAGATAAAATGCATCGCAGATGTTTTTGTCTCAAATAGTCTTTGCCGCGACTATCACTATAACAATGGTTGAGTGGATACCTATCACACATGTTTATAAAACAAAGCTGTAAAAACTCCTCCACAGTTT
The DNA here is from genome assembly GCA_927399505.1 of Luperina testacea. Lineage (NCBI taxonomy): Eukaryota > Metazoa > Arthropoda > Insecta > Lepidoptera > Noctuidae > Luperina > Luperina testacea. The sequence continues at coordinate 8,532,950 of OV656774.1, forward strand.
CTATTGATAGACTGTCCAAACGTAGTCCTATCCAAATAACAAAAACCTTCACTATATTACACGGGAGTTATTACTTGTTTCTTCTTTTGTTTCGCCGTGATAAACCCCAAAATAATATGACTATGTGCAAAAATAACAAGTGGGTTTATTTATTATGGAAAAGTTATGTAATTCCTTGTTCCGTAGTGGGCTGCGCCGACTCGCCGTAATTGGATTTAGTCTGGACTACGAGTGAGGATTACGGGTTTAAGGGCCATACTAATGATACAATTTTCAACTAGCTACCGAAAATTAAGTGAATAGTCACGCTTTTTTTGATCATACATGCAATCAAGGAGGTTTGTTGGAACTTAGTTAAATCCTAAAAAGAGATGTCTAAAGAAAAGCTTCTTTAATCAGCAGGTACATAGAGGCTATCAGGCTAAAGACAAACATGTCTTTGAAACGTAGTCTGGAAACTTTTCTATTTTCCAAATTGGGACCGTCAGCGACAAAAGTCCCATCAGTTTTTTAAATCTTAATTATTGAGCTTTATATATAATTAAAATCGGAACAGAAATAAAATTAGAAGAATAATGTTGTGTCAGTGGTGTAGAAATAGCAGTGTTAATCGACTTTTGTCTAGCAACAAAAAACTACTTACATTATTTATTTGACGATTAATTCTTGTATCGTTTGATAAACAATTTCAAAGCTGGTACTTTATAGATATAACGAAAATCTGAAAAGAAACTTAACATTTTTACGATGGGTTGGTTGCATGACACAAAAATAAAGGGTTTGAGATGTGAAGTTTTCCGACCTCACTCATAGGAATACATACGCGTAGATAAGTGTGGGTGGACCTTTGACACTGCGAGCTTTAATCATGGTTATACGTTGTTTTGGTAGGGAAGAAAGTGTGCGCGGACATTATCATTCTTTTATATTGCGAATCTGTTTGTTCGCTCGTACGAGTTTGTTTAGGTCGCGCGATTGATTTATGACAATATCGTGCACGTCTTGAAACATGATATTATCTGCAGTTTGGAAAATGTTTATAAATATTGCTGTTGGTTCTGTGGATACTTAGTCATTTTTCATTCTTATTTGATATTCCTTTATTCGGGTAAATCTAGCTACTAAGCGTCATGTCCTAATGTGTAGGTTGAATTTATAAATACCTACATCTTGTTGGGTTTTCCTTGTTCAACTTAGGGCTGATTTTTTAATAGATTATTTATAAAATTGACGTCTGACAGTTTTTGTATGGAAGAACTGCCAATAATTCAAAATTATTCTTCCGCTAAAATTATCTGGCGTTGGAAAAATCAGCCCTTAATACAATAGAATCAGATAATTAAACTTAATAACGTCTTCACTGGATGGTGTTCTTACAAAAGCACAGCTCTGCCTATCTTTTTACGCAGTAGTGCAACAGATACTGAGGTGCCTCTCCAAGCACTAACTAGAGATGCATCTAATTAAAACTTTCAGTATTTTTTCTTTCAGCGCGATGAGAGCATGAACTTAAGAAGGAAGTCGCGGGAACTTCTTGAGTGATGCAGGTAGAGGGGAAGGGGGTGCCGTTATCTCTGAAGTTCTCTCATTAACTTATACGTCAACATGACTGCGTAAATACTCCTCATAAGCCAAGCGACCATCGCAGCCGGATTATTAGTAAATAAACATAGTTGTGAAATTCCGAAACGGAAATTTTTGTACAAAATATAATGATAATTTGTTATTTTCAGTCAAAGAATCCACAGCTGTACCTACTTTCGCACGACTCACATAACACATGGAAATAAAGTTTAGATTTTAGAGCTAAAACAAAATCGACGTCCAATCTTGGATATCGGTAGCAAGCTAAAGTTTTCCAACAAAAACTTATGTTCAAGCTAAACTCAGCTCACAGTTGAAAAAGTCTCGACAGTAAAAGAGCAAGGCAATAAACAAATATGACTGGTGCGGTATTACAGCGAGTTCCATAGTCGAACTCGAGCTTAACTCAAGCTAAAACTTGTCTCTGGTTGCTTAAACTCTGTTTAACTTTTGATAGACTGTTTTTTAATAGTAAGACAGTCAATATGCTTAACGGGATAAATGCTTTACAGTATTTTTATCTCTCGAAGCGATGCGCGCTTTACTTGTGGTAAAGAAGTGTACAAACACGCTGTGAATTTGTGTGTAAGCGCAGGAGCTATATTATATCAACTCGGTTTATAAACTCACAACCGTGTTACCATACTTTCTTAGTTACATTAAAAATATCAAGCTAAGAATTTTGAGACTGCTTTTTCATAGTGAGTCAGAAAGTGTGTCAAATCCGGGACATTAAATAACTAACAGTTGGGTGAAATATGCTAAACGTAGGTACAATTTAGTTGAAAATCATCCATATTGACAGTTTGTGTATGTGTACGGCCGCGGTCACGGGTTCCGTGTTGAAATCTAATTAACCTGCCAGTTGGTTCAAACACGGCAGTTGATGGCGGCCGCAGCTCACTTCATTGCCTTTCATTAGCGACTGGCGTTTCTACGTATGTTTCACTCATAAACCTAATCAACCTAGTGCGGATTACACTCTTAAATTCTGTGTCAAACTTAATGAATTTTGTTGAGTTATTATTAAATCAGATTTAAGTAAAAAAATATTAAGGTCGATCATCTTTCTGTCTGTTTATCTGTTTGTGCGCTAAATACAGATACCTATACTCGTACATGTAAATACTAACTTGCACCCTCGGCTTCGCCCACGAGGTATGTCGATACTTGAAACTATCATATGTCCTTCCCCGGGATGCAATCTATCTCTCTGTCAAATTTTATCGAAATCCGTTCAGTGGTTTAGACAGAGTTACTTTCAAATCTATAATATTAGTATGGATATCCCACACGGGCGGAGTTGCATGCACAGCTAGAATTTTATAACTCTCTGGTTTCTTTATCCTATTGCGCTTTTTTTTTCTTTACACCTAGTATACAATAGTAACATATAGCTAGGCGAGCACTTAGCTACAAGTGACGTTAAGCGGCCGGCTTCCCTCCATTAACTCCAACAATTTACATTGCATGTTAAACAGTGACACGTAGATACGTAGTTACACAGAGATGTACACAACGCTCAGGTAATGCAGTTCAAAGATAAAAAAAAAGGAAAAAGAAAGAAAGGAAAATAATACAATAAAGGAACAATTTGAAATAGGGACAATTTCATTTAGGGATCATTTGGAACAGGAATAACTTGAAAAAGGGTCAGTGTTTAAAAAAATGTCTAACAGCTGCAGCTTGTAACAACAACACATACCAATGTTTATAACGCATGTTTTATTTGCTGAGCGCCGATATTTGCACGGCGCGGCGGCCCGCAGCTATTCACCGGTAGCGGGAGAAACTGCCAATTTGCAGTTCGATGATACGACAAAGGGTCGGAACGCGCGTGTGGTCCGTAACTCTGAACTGAACGAACACACGATACCGTATACCGGTCTAACTCAATTCCATGCCGAGCCCAATTTGCCAACAAAGATCTTTGGACACTATTGCTTTTTGGATTTTAGCATCAGATTTTCAGCTTTGTTGAGTACGTACACTGGTTCGTGTATCCGATTAGCGTTTTGTGAAAATGCTAGCGAATATGCGAGCGCGGTTATAGAATTATGGGCTAATACCTAGAAACTGAAATCTTTATGTAGTGTACCTACATAAAGATTTCAGTAATGTAATCCAGGGTCCCGAAATGAGCCATCAACCCTATGTGCCCTCGATGACGACAATGACTACCTACCAATGTGTTTATTCATTTATTTAACAATTTAATTTGGGAACATTGTACTAACGGAACATCCATTTGTCAGCTCAGTTTATTTAGTTTGTTTTATGCGCAAACAACAATTTCCATCGATTTTGGGATTTAGAAGGAATTAGCAGATAATGTTATTTAGAGAGAGCAGTTTTGGCGATCGGTAGCCAATGCATAAATTATGCAATTGCTTTGAGCATAATTAGTGAACACATCAATGGTATTAGTGTTTATGGGTAACTGGTTCATAAACAACATACAATTTATACTGCAAATACTAACGTTAAGCTTTATTACAGCGGAACAGTTTAATACTAGATTTGAACAATACATAAAACATGTTATTCCGAGTTGTTCGCTCGCTAACAATTTCCGATACTTCTTTGCCGCCAACATACGAGGAAATTAAAGTTCACCAGACGTTCGCTGGCCAGACAATTGTGTTACAGAACGTTGATTCGACCAACAAATCAATTTTATACAACCGAGACTTTTAATTGGACGATAAAGCGAATAAATTGGAAGAAATAATTTCGTTTGCGGTTGATCGGGTGGATTTCTTCATTTCTTGTTGCTAGGCAACGAGGGTGACAACACGGAGCGCCGGAGGCACGTCGCGACGTAGGGTGATGTGGCTTATCAGATAATTGACTGCAACTAGTGGTGACGCGAGAGGAATTGCACGAGATGCTCCCCGTCGAGCGAGCGATCGTATTTGTGACACGTACGGAATTGATGATCACTCGATATGTAAATTGACTTAGTTCCCAAATAACAAGGTTATGTAGGTATGTTAAGTACCTACAGGATAACACATCAAAATAACTGTAGATATCATAGTTTACTACTTTATCAACAGAGACAATAAATATTACTTTGAAAGGTACCTACTGCTACAGTTCCAAGAGTTGGTTCCTATAATTTCAGTAGGTATACCAAGTTTTGATTGTTTTTGTTGATAATAAAAGCTACATGAAATCCACATCTTCCTTTCAGATACCAAGATAATCTCGTGAAATATTACACGATATTAATACAAGGGTTAATAAATCACCAGGATCTTGGCATTCATATGTAGCTAAGTAAAAAAAAAACTTGGCAAAGTTCACATAAAGGAGACTGCGTGCTGATCTATTTATATGTATATTCTGCGCAGTCGTCGAGCCTACCCTGTCATCACCATATATTTTGACTTGTAGTCTTTATGGACTCTTCTCTCCGCAGTTTGCTAGGCTGTGTTATTGTGGGAAATCAGATATTTACTTTCATGATATTTTTATGAGGAACCATTTAGATTTTCGGAGGAAGTCTAAACCTTTATTTATCGCGCGCATTATCATGCCTAATGCAAACGTACAGAGTTACGAAAATGCCAAAGTTGTTCATGATAAACTTGCTTATTTCTTTTAGCATAAAAGTAATCAAATTTTTACGGGGTGCAGACGGGACATCGACGCACAAACCGCTATCTTTGATTCAGTACATGATTCTGGACCCCCTGAGTTGAACAAGTTCGTCGGTTATAAAAAAAAAATAAGCTGTTTCATGCAAAAGTGCAATACCTACACGTTTGGGAATAGTTTAGGTTTTTATCAGTGCTTTCACTGATAGAAAGCTACACTGAAAAATATACTGTTCCTGTGAGAATATCAATGCGGGAATACATAGAATGTGTTTTCCATGGAAATTGCACGGTGTATAAATATAACTGCAAATTGGCATCCGCATCGCTATATTATTACCTACCCAATCAAACATCAGGGGTGTAAACTCGTAACAAAATCAGCATATCAGACATATTATAATGACAGGACAAAGCTATGTAAAGCGAGCGAGTTGCCAACTAATATCGGTTCATCATGCATGCGAGAACTTCACTCATTCCAATATGGACTGGTGAACTAGCACATCTCTTGTTAACTATTTAATGTGACTTCAGCGAAAATGTTTGTATGGCTTAATAAGAGGAGGAACGGAACGTTACATTGTTTACATCGTGTCCGCGTTAATTTGAAGTTTAAAAATATTAAAAGTGACCAAAAGTATCGTAACCGTACTGAATATTGTGGATAAAACTGAACTAGATAGAAACAAAGTGAAGTACAAAGTGATTGGTGCAAAAAATTTAAATTATTCCAAAAAGAAAAAAATAACGGCAACAATTCTCAAAAGTGACATTAGCATTAGTTAATATTACACTCTAAAATAAAGAAAAAAAAACAATGTTCATGATAAAATTATAACACCCTAAACTATATAACAGTCGGCACGGCTTTAATACAGTGAAATAAGTGATAACTTTTCTGATAATATAGATCAATAACGGCAAATCATCCTGTTCAAAATAGTGTATTCAGCACCATCTATTAGAACATGTATTAACTACAACGCCACAACAACACAACTAATGACATCTATTCAATAATTATAAAAGTACTGGACGTTGAAAGTACTTCGCAATTTGACGACTGATGAGAACGTTACCGTAGCCGGGTGGTGGACGCCTCTGACCCACGATTATCGGTGCGCTGGTTCGAAACCCGTAAAAAACAGAGAACTTTTTTTCATTCATAAACACGTCATCTCCTATTTATTCAAACATGGAGGACGACGACAACGTCAACGTCAATACTCAACAGCGACGAAGACTAAATTTCAATATTAGCGAAATTGACATGGACGTTTCATATCTAAGTCCGACAAACACATCACACATATCTCCAAACCAACAATTGTCCAAGAGTATAGACGGTACCATAGTCGACAGCGCAACATACTCCGAAATGTTAGATAGAATATCAACATTAACTCAAGAACTCGCTACTACACAGAGCGAATTAGAAAACGTTATATTAGATAATAACGATTTGCGAACACAAAATAAAAATCTTACTACACAAATCTCCGCTTTAAAGTCACTATGTCACTCCACGACGACTCCTAATAAACCTAACAGTATGAAAAAGATAAATAGGCGTTTGGTGTTGCACCAAAACAGCGGAGTATTCTCTATAACTTCATCGCCAACTTCGACACCCAATAATAAAACTGATCACAATAATTATACATTTGAAAATTTACATATAAAAATAAACGACATGCAGAAACAATTAGTTGAAGCAAGCAAGGAGATAACGAGCCTAATAAAACAAATTGAAGAACTAAAAGTGAAACTGACAACGCCAAAGAAAGCAATTACTACACATACCCAGAAATCGCAAATAATACCTGCGTATGAAACCAAAAAGAAAGAAATACCTGCAGAATACAGAAAACTAGCTATCCTCGGAGCTCAACAATGTGTAGACCTTGCCTCAGCTCTCCTATACTCAAGACAACGAACGCAATATGAGAAGTATACGATTATAAGCGAAACGAAGCCGAATGCGCTAAGCAGCGAGATAGTAAAAAACTATCAAAATATAAATCTAGCAGCCAATGACAAGCTTGTAATATCTCTTGGCGAAAATGACTACAACCAAAAAGCAGTGTTGACACAAATTCTAAAAATTATAAAGTATTACAGCTGCAACAAAATTATTGTACTAAACGTAACTAAAAATAATTATCTAGATGTAAACAAGCTAAATAATTCCATAATGAAAATATGTAAAGAATACAAAAATTGTTCCTATGTAAATTGTAATAATCTTAAATTTGATGATCTCTGTAAAACTATTAATTATATTATTGACTGTAATGACTATGATACCAAATTTTTAAAGTTTTCCGAAATTAAAAAGAGTTTAAAAAGTCTAAGCCAACAAAACAATACTTTAAATTTGAATTGCAGTTGTATACCTAAAAAGGGAACAATACCCTATTATTTTAAATCTCAGATTGTAGAAATATCAGCTAATAATAAAAACAAAACAGTACTAAATCCCTTACCACAAAAAATAGGGACTATTCCATATTATTTCCCCGTAACACTAAAATGTCAAAGTAGTCTGACGTCTAAGGACAACAATCTTTTTCGTGTACAATAACCTACGCTTACTACATCAAAACATAAATGGACTGCTGGCTAAGAGCGACATAATAACGGAATTCATAGACACTCTTTCAAACAATGGCAAATATGTACATATATTGTGTTTTACAGAACACAATATGACGATGAGCGATGTTGATCTTTTGAACATTCCAAATTACTCTTTAGCTACCTCCTTTACTAGACAAAAACGGAACGGTGGATCTTGTATATTAATACACAACCATATTAGATATACACAGATAGATCTTGTGAAAGTTGCAAATGTCTGCAATGTTTTTGAATGCTGTGCGGTTGAGCTAACGGATCATAAAATTATAATAGTATGTGTATATAGAGTGCCAGGACCAAACAAAATGGAAATATTCTTTGACAATTTAACATATATATTAGAACAAATCTGCTATAGAAATAAATATAAAATAATAATATGCGGTGACTTTAACATTGATATGTTACAAAAAACTAAGTATTCCTCTCAATTTAAACGTCTATTAAAAGAGTTTAATCTTACAATAGAAATAGAGGAACTCACTAGGCCTAGTAGTGGTACTTGCCTAGATAATATTTTTCACAATATACGGGGATGTAAAAGTGAGGTACTAGAATTAGGGGTATCTGACCATTTAGCGCAATTGATGCAGTTTCCTGTACAACAAACATGTGTATTGAAATATTATTATATTCAAAAACGCGACTACAGCAAGGAAAACATGTATCAGTTTAGACAATGCATAGGCAGCGTGAGCTTTTCAGACGTTTTTCAAGCAAATAACCCTAATGAAAAGTTTAATGCGTTTTTTGACTTATTCAAACTTTTCTACGACCTATGTTTCCCAAAAGTAAGATGCAAAATATCGACAACTAATAAACCAAAATGGATCACACCGGGAATTAAAGTCTGCAGCAAAAAGAGACGGTGTCTGCTATGGCAATATAGACTAAATCCTAACAAAGACACAAAAAATGCTTTATCAACATTCAGCGCCAGGTACCGCCGCGTTATTAAACAGACACAAAAAGCACAAAACAGCTGCTACATAGAAACTAGTAGCAATAAGTCTAAAGCTACATGGAAAATTATAAACAATTTGAAAAGTAACGTACCGAAAACACATATTAATGTTATTGAGGTAAACAACAAATGTATCACGAACCCTCAAAGTATTGCGCAAAATTTTAATGATTATTTTATAGACCTAGTTCAATCTAATGGACATTGTCTAACTTATAATAATACGAATGTTTTAAAATCCCATAAATCTATGTTCATGGAACCAATAGTCCCAAAAGAAATGATAACTATAATAAATAACCTCAAAAACACAAACAGTACAGGGTATGATGACATCAAGACCAGCGTGGTCAAATCAGTAGGGCCTACTATAGCACCAGTGCTATGTGATATAATGAATGCTTGTATATACAATGGGGTTTTTCCAGAAGCTCTAAAAATCTCGATTGTCAAGCCATTACACAAAAAGGATGACAAAGCAAAAATGTGTAATTATAGACCTGTAGCGTTAATTCCCATATTTTCAAAAATTCTTGAGAAAGTAATTTATATTAGACTTAACAATTATTTTGAAAACAACAACATTTTTTGTAAGGAACAAATGGGTTTTAGGCAAGACAAAACGATTAACATGGCAGTGTACAACTTCCTTAAAAAAATACACCACAACATGGACAACAGAAAACAGACTGTAGCAATGTACATGGACATGACCCGCGCTTTTGATTATGTTGACCATAAAATACTATTAAAAAAGCTCTATAGCTACGGTATTAGAGGTAATTTACTTGACCTCATACAATCGTATATAGAAGGTAGAAAACAGCTTACTCAGATCAGCCAAGTGAACATTAAAGCAAAAACTGAAACAATTTACTCCTCAAGTACGAGAATAATTTCGTATGGGGTGCCACAAGGGTCTGTCCTAGGTCCGTTACTTTTTATCTGTTACATAAACGATTTTCCCAAAGTAACCAGTCATCAGATGTGCTTATTTGCAGACGACAGCACTATTGTTTTCGACCAGAATGATTTTAAACAAATTGAATTAGATATAAACACAAACCTGGTGTCAATTATAGAATGGTTAAATGCTAACAACCTTAAAATTAATTTAACAAAAACCAAAATAATGGATTTTAAACTTCGACAAAAAAAACAAACACAATACCAAATTAGGTATAAAGATGACGCAGTACTAGAAACAAACACTACAAAGTTTTTAGGATTGCACATTGACAATGATTTGTCATGGAAAACTCAAATTGATAGTGTTTGTTTGAAACTTTGCCGATTCTCTTATGCCCTATATATGCTAGGGAAAATTGCAAACAAAACAGCCCTCTTAACGGCATATCACGGTTATGTAGCCTCCACATTGAGGTATGGACTTATATTCTGGGGTAACGCTTCAAATATATCCTCCGTGCTTTTGGCACAAAAAAGATGTATCCGAGCCATCTGCAAATTAAGAACAACAGATACATGTAAGCCACACTTTAGGGATTTAAGTATTCTGACAGTACCTTCACTGTACATATATGAGGTTCTGATGTTTGTAAAAACCAATATACATTTGTTTAGTCATGTAGAAAGTCAACGTCGCTCAGATAAGTTGAAAACAATAATCACGAGAACTGCTTTTGCTTATAAAAGTGTCTATGCAATGGCACCAAAATTGTATAATAAACTACCTTGTCATATTAGAAATTGTCAGAATAATAATAAATTCAAAAGCGAGCTCTTTAAGCTACTAAATGACAAAGTATATTATTCAGTCAAGGAGTATATGGATGACAAATTTTAAAGATTTTTTTATTTTTTTTTTATTTATATGTATATCTGTATTTTTTGTTTTAAATCTATTGACATTGTGTATTTTCATGACATTTTCCTTATATTATTACGACAATTTTATAACTTGACATGCCTAATAATATGTTTTTTGACATTGTTAATTTCGTTTATAATTGCATGAATTTTTTGTTTTAATCTTTATAAATAAGTTTACTATAACTTCAACTCAGATTTTGTATGCCTATCGGCGGAACATGGTTTGTGTACTTGACATAATTATATTGAAAAACACCTGTAATCACCTATGTTCACAAAACAAAATAAATGAAATGAAATGAAAAAATGAAATAAGAAGCTCTCCATAATTCTGTGATCTTAAAGATTCGTTTGGGAAAATTGGATACCTAGTCTCTTGGCAATGTACTCGTAATAAACTAATATATTGACTGCTAAGGCGTCACAAAAAAGTTATCATGATTCTGAACATTTCTACTTCTACAGTTTTGAATATTTTACAAATACAAAACATGGCAATTTTACTGTTTGCATGTTTAGATAAACATGTTTTATAAATAAAAATAAAGGAATTTAAATAAAATGTCAGGTGAGAGCGACCGTAAATCGCGCCTAGTGGCGACAGGTGCCGATACGAACGCGTCACATGTGAACCCACCGTTATTGCACCAATAAAAACTATTTTTCACAACAATGATATTACAAAAATAAATGTAACACCACTCATATACGTACCTACATGTTCTAAAATTGAATTCTTCTGGCTTTGAATTTTTATGAACTTTGTATAAATCAATATCAATGGGTTTTCACACGCACGGAAGTAGAAAACTAGGTACCTATTCTTTTTTGTTTTGAAAACGTAAAATAGGCAATGGAATATCGCACAAAAATCAGACAGCAAAATTTTTTTCCTAGTCAAAGCAGGGCCATAAAATAGGCATCAACTTATCGAGATAGTTTTTATGAAAGTTCCGTAACATCCGAAAAAAGGCTAAAATACATCGCAGAGGTACAAAAAAGCAGCAATAATTCATAGTACATCCGTACGTATCCTGCAGGGCCCGAGCCCCGGTGTCGGTGCCTTGGGCACACGACGTAATGCACAAAGGGCGCTAAGTGGCAGCGTGGTTCATCGATGAAACAAAGGGAAATATTACCCGGAATACTGCGAAAAATTGAGATATTCTCTCACAGAGCGGAGTGGCTTGTAAGCCGTAAATGATTTTGTTTACGATTGTACTGTTCATTGTTCATGTTGAGAGCTCGTTAGAAGACGGCAAGAAAATCTTGTTCCTTTTTAGGATTCCGTGCCAAAATGGTAAAACGGAACCCTTTGGTAAGACTCAGTCTGTCTGTCTATCTGTCACAGCTCGATATCTCAAGAACTACTAATGCTATCAACTTGAAATTTGGAATAGTTTTAGATGACGTTTGTCCAACTATTTTGCAAATAATAAAGAAATAAAAATATATGTATATTTTTTGCAACAGGGACTGAAAGAGGGTCTGAAAATCGAAGTGGGGCTACTAGAGCATGTGGGGTATCATTATGAAAGAGTGCAGTTTGCACATTCTCAAATTTTTTTCTTTTTTTTAGGCCGCATTGTTTTCGACTTTTGACGAAAAATGTAAAAAAAAATACCGTTCCCCTCTTCTCTCCAAAGTATGCAGAGACAAATAAGTATCTGAAATAATTCTATGTGATGGAAGTTTATGTAAAGATTACAGGAAAAATAAAACAAAGTCCTTAAATAGAACACTTTTTCAGAAATCATCAACAAAAGTTACTTTAGTTGCACTATCAGTCAAGAGATGGCGCTGACATAAACTGCAATATTCTACACTGCAGTGTACACTGTACAGTGTTAAAATTCTCTGACGAATATAGGCCTCGCCGATGAAAAATTAAAAACATGATGGTACGGAACCCTCGGGGCGCGAGTCCAACTCGCTCTAGGCTGGTTTTTTTATTAGAGCTTATTAACGCTGAGTTCTTCAACTGGTGAACTGTACCTACTATATGTACTGGAGTAGGTATTTCACATCTCGAATTGGTTTACGCACGGATATTTCAGGATGGCTTATGGGGGTGTGTTGTTTGGGGAAAACCTAAACTTTAAATCCCATTTAACCATTAATTTTGATATTAGATCACTTGAATTCAATTTCAACTCTTGATTTGATTCTTTTGTATTGCAGCACTTTTTTACGTCTGTTAATACCATTAACCAGCTTCAGTAGCTTCTTTATTAAGCAGCATTACCCGCCACCCGCGATTATACCCTGTTGGGCAACACATTTACCTACATACTACATATGTCACACACCTCTCCACATGACAGTTACAATCAAATCCCAGCAGTCAAACAGGCGACCACTAATTGTAAGAGCAGGCAATCAAGCAATCAATATCACAACAATGGTACAACATAAACGATTGTACGCCGGCGATTACCGAAGGCATAAAGTGAATGCTTCGGGACGAGCTGAATTTAACAGCGGAGTATAATTCAATTGTTCCAGCCTGCCGGCCTGTGAAACTATATCCCTTTTGCATCGTGAACTGCACACGGATATGACAACGTTATTAAATGCTATACAGGCTGATATACCAACTAGTTTTAGCTACTTGTTGTGTTTATTTTTCGTTACGAAGTGATTATTAACATTTATCAGAAATAAGTGTTTTCGAACTTCTATGAAATATATTTACGAACGTCTAATTAATTTCCACCTTTGTTCGTTTCCCAGATTTTCGCCAATTTGGGCTTCTTTCTCTAATTGTTGATCGTATTGTTGTGTATTTGTTTGATCATTAATACGGCTTTATCGTCAAAGACATTTTTTACAATATTTCCGCCACCCAGATCTTAAAAAAAAATAAGGCAAAACCTCCATTGTCATCCGAGATATTTAAACATCCGATTCAGTCAACCGCACACGTACAACAATATCATAATAGCGGTCATCAAAATAAAATTGGGAACAAATGAGTGTCACGCAGGGCGATACGTGGGCGAGTCGTATTGGCGCAGGCGACGCCGGGGAGCGAGACAAATAGCACTCATTCCAAGATATTGCTCGTAATGTATCGCAAAACGACAAAACATGTTTATTGAGATTCCACGCAGAAATCGGGGAGATGACGCTGCGTATACGAAATCGCTTTCTATTTACTATTCACTTATACTCTCTACATGTATATTGTTGATATATACATATTTTTGTATTTCCACTTTATTTCGTGTCCTTGATTTGGTTAAAATATTGTGTTCCGTAAGTCACTCGTGTGTTAACAGGAAGTGATGGAATGTAAGCTGGTTCATTTAAACACTTCATTGAATAATGTAGATGAATCTAAATCTTGATATCGAATTGTAAGGGATGTGCCTTATAATTCTTACAGGAGATTTCAAAGAACTGAATAGATACTGAAAACGAATATTTCACTGGTAATACCTGGAGTATAGGTACTCCGGTATTACCAGTAAAAAATTACATAGGTGTAAGGAATTAAGGGTCGTAGCAGATGGCGTTATGTAGTTTCTGCCTAATCCCATAGGAAAAAGACTTGAGTTTATGTATTAACTATATATTCCTATAAAAATTACAATTATTTCAATAAAAACATCGCAACAAAACTTTCCTTGTTAGTAACATTATACCGGATACGTTAATTAGAGAAGACGTACATTAACTAAACATTTAAGTTTGCAACAGGAACAGCAATTACACTAGCAGTATATTTTCGCGCCATCATAACCGCTTAAAAAGATAAACATGAAACGAGGGTGGCGGTATTTGCCACATCAGCGAACAATCAGTCTCGTTAGGACCCAGTTGGGCGCCAATTACAGATCGGTATTGGTCTGATTGCACGGAAAATAACAGCTCGGGAAACAAGATTTATAAAGCGAGTGTATCCATCAACTGTTGTCGGAATATTGGGGTTATTTCAAACAATGTAGCCCATAAAAATTTGAATTATGTACTTTGCGGATTTCGAGCCGAAATAAAAAAAAAGTTTCGCGATTTCCATGTGAAGTTTTTTAAGTGAACATAATGGTAGGTGCTTTGTGGGTGTTTTGTATGCGTGCGGAGTTTTTGACTTTGTTTATATCTTCCATAAATAGGTACTCTACAAGACATGACAATCTTTTATGCGAATCCCAACAAAATTTGTCTTTTTGTAAGATTTGTAGATACGATTTGGCTGGTATATCAAGCCCTTTACAACGTGCAGTCACGACCAGACTACAATGGCTATTCAATTTACTGTCTTGAACTGTGAAGCTTTTGCAATGCCTGGAACACAGAAATGAAATAGAAATCTACGACAAAAATATAAATATTTACCTAACTAAAAAAATATATAATACAGAACGCGCTCAAATAATATTCTTTTTACACGATGAATGGCGTGGAAATCAACGAATTTTGTTGCACGATTTCCGACCAACATTAATTTACAACAAACGAACAAATGATATGGAAATGAGACGCAATAATTTTTGAGCTTCATACAGGTGTAGGTACGTCAGCCATTCACGATGTACGCCGTGAACGTCGCAGGGGTGAACTCGAATTTTATGCTCCATTTTAAAACCTTAAGTTTTCAGGCATAAAAAACAATAGTTGTATCGGTCATATTTTTGGAACGAAGTTCCTCACGGTGAGTTATCCTCTCACTCCAGGAGTGCCGACAGAAGTGAAAACTTGAAAAAGCATAGTAATTTTATAAATATGTTTGAAGGTCATTCTTCCCAAAGAAAATGTACCGTGCGTTGATGTCTTTATAACGGCCAAAACTTAAAACAGAGGTTTCGGTTACCTCTGTTTTCACAAAAAGAGTTCCTTTAACTCTGGACGTTTTTTTTATTGTTGATCATCATAATTCAATCTCTAACAGAACAACGATATGGAAATGAAACGCAACCATTTTTCAGCTCCATTCGTCACCGGAGCATTTACAGAGTACGTTGTGCACCCTACGGAGGTGTAACGACTAATGTCCAATTTACAATTCACGCGTGTCCGTAATGTGATTTATCCGACCCTTTGTGACTGGACCCGACACAGTCCGCATGGACACGTTGCCCTCGACAAAGTATGCTAAATTCATCCAATATCATTCACTTCGGGATATAAATATAGATATTTTTGACTGTTGAAAACTTTCTTAATTGAAGACACTGCGAAGTCTTCAGACAGTTTGTGAAGGTTTAGTATTTAATTGTTTTAAGGCAACCTCTAAATAAAGGGAGGTATTCAAAAAGTAACATTACGTGGTGTTGGGAGCATATAAATGTAATGAATAATTTAGTTAGGTGTCTTTTTTTACATCTTACCAATTTGTTTTAGTGTCTATGTAGTTTTATACTTGGAAACTGTTTACAACAGAGTTTCAAGCATATTATTATCTCATTGGTTAAAACATAAAAGCTTGGCTCACCAGTATAAAAAACCCATTTCACTTTTATTTTTCCACTTAAAAATGGTGTAGTCAATAGAGAATTCCAGTGAGCGGTGTGAACACGACAGTACCTACCTACGTGGCACGGCTGCCGGTAGTTCATGTTTAACGTGACAGCTGCTGGTCGCCATCACCGCTCTCACGGCTAAACACATTCTACCATTTTATTATGTAGTTCGTACGTGTTCCCCCGGCTTTTTTTATTTCTTTTAGTAGTTTTTAGATTGTGTACCCTGAATAAATCGATTTTTAGTACCTACAACTTTAACACAACATCTTGTATTGATGTCTACTAACTGCTAAGCAAGGGCCGCTTTAAATAGATAAAATTACAAACCACTGTGTTGGCCTTTCTTTGTTTTAAACTAGAAAACATTATGTAGGTGTACCCTTTCTATTTCAAGAATTAACCATAACAATTACCTAAGAGCTTTTTAACTAGAATTTTCTTCCCACAACGATCATAACTTAGATCCTTAAATATAATTCTACAAAAGCTTATCTCATGCACGATACTCGTACAAACAACGATATAGTGAATATAATGTTTTCATTACATTCTTCAGACGTTCAACGTTCCTAAATCGAGTTGAGTAAATGTTGTTACGCCTCGTTTCTGTAACTAAATAAGCATTCACTTCTCGAAAGGAAAACAGAACTTCGTAAAGAAATTTTTAGGTAAATATGTCTAAGAGAAAATTGTAATACATCGCGAAGATAAAATCCAGATGGCTGCAAAATGCTTGGCGAAAATGAACAAAGTGCTCAACCTCGTCGGCGAAATATTGAGTTCCAATTGAAATGATCTTTATGAATACTCAATTGCTTCAAATAATCAAAGAATTTATTATGCAGGAATATACATCGAACGTCTATCTATTGGTAGATTGTTTGAATCTATGCAGATATTGGCAATAACATTAAAATTCATGGTTGTGAAAACAGACGTCGTCAATATAAATGTTTGTTGGGGTACGTCAATGTTGGGTTGGTATTTTTTGTGTGATATTAATTTTATGAATGTTGGTAGCGTACAAACTGTAGAATATACAGCTGGAAGTGCTGGAACATACATTACATTGATTACTAATGCCATTACCGTAATGTTGGTGGCTCAGTGAGCAGAAATACATTGCTTTGACTCTTGGAATTAAATGTCGAGCGTGGTGAGCTTGCAGATAGTGTAGAGTATTATACTGACAGGTTGTTTATAGCAATAGCTGGGACATAGTTTTAGTAATCTAATACTACATTACAGATGTAAGTGTAACATGGATATCTAAACCGATGTGTGTTTATTCTACTTCTATCGTTTCGATGGCACGAATATTACGTGAAAATTCATGTAAGAAATATTTAGGAACATGTGTACTCACGCCCTTTTCCCATGCGGGTGGGCAAAAACTACAGAACGCCACCTGCTACGATTCTTACATACTCCTTCTCTTGCTTCGTTTACGTTCAAATAATATAGAGAATAGTAAACTCACGAGGAAAAATATTTTATAATTGAAATCCTACCCCTAGTTACAACCATTATATTATGTGAATACGGATAATAGTAATTGCTATTATTTATAGGTCACTTTTACGCTCGTATCTGGACAATAAATATAATTAATATAAGACATGAATAGTCAATACAGAGAATACACAGCGTATTAATGGACAACAATGAAATATGAACGAAAAAAAAAAGAAAAGACGTAACAAATAATAAATGAATAACAAGGATAGAACAATAACATGTTTCAACAAGGTTATGGAAGTCGAGAACAGCGTGCGCCAGTCCTGTGACCCGACTTCCGTGTAAGAAACGATAGGAATTCGATTTAGGCCCTCGCGGCCAACGTCCTTCCTGAATGTAAATCGAGGGTGAGTTCGCGTCCCAATAAGTCTATTTTTAAATTATAGTAAAATTGACATTGTTTTCTCTCCCAAGATCGTTTATTGGTTAAAATAGAGGTAAGATTTTCGAAGGAAAACTACCTAAAAATTGCTTTTCTGTACCTATAAATAGTGACCGCGTCGTGAACCTTTATTTTGGGCTTTGCCTTATTTTAGACTAACCTTTACTTTAAGCGTTGCCTATATCCAGCAGTGAGCCCTACGAAGCCTAATAGTGTATGTATAAGGAAAGGGGACCCTCATTACCTGCGTCTAACGACTAACTCTGGGGGACGTGCGGGCTGAAAATATAATATGAAAGGATGATGAGCAATATTATAAAACTAGGTGTCCATTTTGAAAACGTTTAAGTTTTTTAAACAAAAAAATCATGGTAAACATATTTTTCTTCATTTTTCAAACACATAAGAAACAATGTTTTTTGGTGCTAAGTGTTCTAAGTTACTGCTTGAACTTAACTTAATGTCTGTTATATATGTACATGCCATAAATAGGTTTGTCGAGTCATCAGCATGAATAAAAAATTAAAAACCCAAAGATTCAATATCATAAAACCATCCATTAATTAACAAAACACACATAATTACAGCCTGAATACTGAACAAACAAGCGACCGAATAGTCCCTGTAATTATAATGGCTTGATGAAGGCTACTTGTAACCCAATAGGAGATCGTTAATATGATGTGATACAACTCATGCAAATACGACATACACCACACATACTAATTACTAGACGGTCCTCTATCATTGGCTCACATGTAATTGACTCAAGCCTTCGAACCGCTATATGTTTCCGACTAATACCCGGGTTTTGGTATGAAGTAAATCTTATTTAATATCTTAGTTTAGTAATGTGTACCTATAGACTTATAGAGTTACGCGTTCAAGGGTTCGTTTGGGAAACTATAGGACAGACAGAATAATATGTATTTTCTCGGCATGTCAGAAGTATTTGGAGAGGTATTCAGAAAAGTTATTCAACTGTTTATCTATACTAATAAGACAGTTGAAGAGTTTTTTGTTTGAGCGCGCTAATCTCTGGAACTACCGGGTGGATTTGAAAAAATCTTTTTGCATTTGTTAGCTGAATCCTTGAAGAGGGCTAAAGGTTATTTAACCTCATGCTATGACTCTTAGGGGCCGAGCAAAAAAAAAGTCTGTAAGATCAACGCTCTAACCTAGACTAGAGTCAAGAGCAAACTCATTTCAAATAAAAATAAAAAAAAAGCAGTGGCACTCCGGTAGTGCCGACAGAAGTGAAAACTTGAACAATTACGTGTTTATTTTGTGAACCGTCTTATAAACAAAACACGCGCGGTACCGGCTACGGCCATCCGTCTTACGAATTTTCGATCAGGTCACGTGTCCTGACGCGAGTTTAACATTTTTTACCCATTACAAAAAAAGTGTACAAAGCCGGTAAAGATGGTTTCACTTCAAAAAAAAAAACGCTAAGCGAAAACGAAGTGATACCGCGGGAAGGTGATGCAATGCGACGGGGTGGGTCGGGAGAAAATTAACGCGGACGAAGTCATGGGCAGAAGCTAGTCATAAAAATACACACTTCAGTAGATTCTTCAGAGTACATATTCGTATTAATGATTACAGAAAATCACGCGTTATTACCATCTATTTCTTTTGAAGTATTATTTAGGGCTGATTTTTCCAACGCCAGATAATTAAAATTTTCTCTGCGGAATAATTTTGAATTTTGTCAGTTCTTTCATACAAAATCTGTCAGACGTCAATTTTATTCCACGAATAAAAAATATCTGTCCATTGAAAAATCAGCCCTTAGTCAGATAGAAATATATCTACTCAGATAAAAATGTGATAGCAAGTTTCCTTTTTGCTTGTGAACTGATGCTATTTCTGAAAATCCTGTATGTACACCTACACACAGGATGTTCAGAAATAGGACCTTTATTTAGATTCCAGAATTTCTCATACCTACCAATGTTTACTGTTTCAATCTATAAATATTTACGAGAGCTTGTTATATTAACAAACCTCTCAACAAAAGTTTTTTTTTGTAACTTTCAACAATAACTGGAGCCACAAACGGTATTTTCAATTAAATTCGCATGCTGATTAAAATTCAATAAAACTACCTCCATAATTTACTGCCGATAATCCAACTGCGTTTCCGAGTAACATAAATAACCCTGTGAAATCCAGTCGGATGAAACCATGAAATATATATTGTGCGCCGAGAGACAAACATGTTTACAAGATGTTTGTTTTGCTGAGAAAAGGCAAGTGAAATCAAATTGAAGTTATGGTGACTCCGTATTGTTATTCTCGTTCTGTGAATGCAGCAAATAAATTTCTCTTCAGCGTTTATTTTGCGGCTGACGAGGAACTTGTGTTTTCAGGCAATTTAAGTTGTTCGGCTCACTCGCGCCCCGCTACGCCGCTACGTATCTCGTAGCACCGCTACGGCGCATCGCTACGGGCTACGATACCCTAGTTATGCTCGCCATTATATTCGCAAACTTTTAAGTCGGAGTTGTTCTTTATTTAAGGCACTTTAAGATAGGGATCCATGTTGTGGATGAGACGCTCATTTAGTGAAGCATACATTTTTCTTTGTCTTTCTGCTCAGATATTCGAATCGAAACTAGATATATCTATATATCTAGATATCGGCAGTAATCCGTATTGCTATAAAGCAATACGGATTACTGCAATATTGATACTGATTAATTTTTTTCTACTTTTAATCACATCATATTTATGGTTTGCTTTAATTTAGGTATTGGATATCTTGTATCTTAGTAGTTATACGTAAGCACAAATTAAGTGTAAGTATGACTGACTCTTTAAAATTCGTCAGTTATCGCCAACCAACGGATTCAAAGCGATTTAAAGTAAAAACAAAAAGCGTAGCTATTAAGAGCGCTGCCACAATAAAAGATATTTGTTCCGAAAACAATTTGTAGTAAAATGTATTCCGGTACATTTTATAGTTCAATGTGACTTGAAAATATTTTCATTTGTTGCTCGGCTGTGGCCACGTAATAGCGTTCTTTGTCGCGGAATTAGCAATCAGCCGACGGCACTTCGCAGCCGCTGAAAAAAACAAGCCTCCGAGCTTTTTCTTAATTGCTGCGCAGATAAGCTTTACACCGCAGCCCGCGCTCACAAATTACTAATATTTATCTAACGACTTGACTAAATGAAAACATGAAAAATGCGAGCCCTTTCTCACGAAACGGCTTGCTCCACTTGCCATACGCTCAACTAAAATTAACTTCTATTACCGACTCAAAGTGTTTAAAAAACATTAAAGCGACCGCCGGAATCCTTTTAACCACCGTATCTCGTTATAAAGAAGTAAAACTTTACGTTTCTCTTCTTGGAAAAAAATGAAGACGGACGAAGTTTTCCACTTTACCGGCGTTAAAATGAACTTCGTTTAAGGACTGAATTGTATTTGGAACTTGTTAATTCCCGTCTCCCGCGCAGTTACTTAAGTAAGTCTTTCATTAGCGCTCGTCACGTGAGTGGAATTATAAGCCGCGGAGTTTTAAAGGTTGGCAAAAAATTCAAAAGACAATGATAGCGTCGCCGTCCATCGCAATTCGGAAACCCTTCCTTAGCTCGCCTCCTTTGAATACAAATCGAGCTCCGCTACCTAACAACTTTTTATTAACCGTAACCGATCGCATTATTGCCCAAAGTTACTTCTATTGCGGTCTATTCGGCCTCTGTTGTTTTAGAATCGAAA
Source organism: Luperina testacea (assembly GCA_927399505.1). Taxonomy (NCBI): domain Eukaryota; kingdom Metazoa; phylum Arthropoda; class Insecta; order Lepidoptera; family Noctuidae; genus Luperina; species Luperina testacea. Next base: position 8,554,671 of record OV656774.1, read on the forward strand.
AGCAATTCCATTTGACATTCCATTTGAAGTTGTAATTTTATTATTTCAATATTTTCTGTAGCGGCAGCAAAATAAAATGGAAATACATTTACGCACCATTTAAATTACATCAAAATATATTTGAAACGATTGGGAGTCGTTACAAGTTTATTTGCTGAATTTGTTTTGCATCTGTTACAGTTGACTGTTAACGTTATAGCTTCAAATTATTCTCAACTGTCTGTCTCGTCTTAGCAATACAATAAACAGAATATCTGTAGTCTACATTTTCAAATAAATGTAGTCGAACTATCTTCAGCAGAAGAGAAATGCTACACCACATTCCACAATTAAGCGAAATAGTTTTCCCTCAAAAGGGCAAATCTATAGGTGTTCAGTGAATACGTATGTCGAGGGAGGGTGTTACAGTGGTTCCAAAAAGAACCTCCGTCTGTCAGGCGCGACGGGTAGCTCTGAAGGACAATGAAAAACACTTTCACCCCGCCGCGTGTGAATGCAAAATAGGGTAAAACTTTGCTTTACTGCCTACATACGCACCGCGCTACCAATGTAAAGATATTTTATACGAACCCCGCACTTGGTTATTAAATAAAGAAAGTTATGTAAACCACTTTATTAGCGACAAAGAAGAAATAAATATGAAACATATGAAAAAGGGACGAAACAAACGAAGATCTCCAAACTTTATATCTGTTCGGCTTGTTGATTTCCCTTTTATATTACATTGACGACTGTATGTGTATAAAACCACGGATTCCTTGAATATCGAGTTCACTTCTTAAACAAATGGTTGGATATATTTCGCAGAGAGAGGGAACAAACATATCTCTAAGCGAGGGTAGTCTGGAAATTGTAGTGCCATCTGCAATTATTCAGAATGAACTGCGGGTTTCAATACTATTAATCCTTCCAAGAATCCATTAATATTAATGGGAGTGAAGCTCCAATGAAAAATGTAGACGTTTGTAGCTATTTTTATTGAAATAGAAACAAAGGGTTATCGATACAAAATGTCAAGGAAAGATCTTTACGTTTCCACGATCATTTTCTTTGTGAACCGTTCGAGTGAACAAAGGAAACTTCAATAAAATGGGGGCTATAATAAGTACCTAGTGGTGCAATGAGTCGACTATGTTCCGGCTGACACATTTGCTCGTTTAAATTCATGGTATCCTGCACCCGCAAATAGTTAGCGAAGTTTGAATGACAGTAACGGGTGAGGTGAGGTATGAAATCACTGTTCATTTGAAAAGCGGGAGAGCTGTCTGAGCCACACTCGTCTCCACGATGGAGGCATTTCTGTTGGCTATTTTGGATACAGAACCGATTGGTTGCGGTGTACATACCATATAACTTGAGTTGGTGTTTAAGTTCAGGTATTAAATGTAATCCTACCTAAAATCACAGAAGTTGCTGCTAAAATATGTATATGTATGTATGGCTATTATAGAGAAAATTTTCCATCGTATCATTTTTGGGCATTCAACACTAATTATAATTTCAACCCTTCCATAAAACGATAAGGGTGACACAAAATTACCTGTGGGTATATTTAGCAACGGTTTGTATGCCGATTTTTACTGTGGCTGAAAACAAGCGTCCGAAAATAAAAAAGGCATTGAAATCGGTTAACCTGTGTCAAATTCAATAATGTCTTATTCAGAAAATAAGCCACATTAATCTTCCTCGTTCGAAATCGCTTCTAAATTATTATTTTGGCAACAGCACACGAGCGCTGATACTTCACATTAGGACCAATGAACTAATCTCATACGAACTCGAATCTAAAATGCGTCTCACTTGCCAAAAGACGATATCGGACGATCTTAATCGTTGTTTTTATCTATCATTGCAAGCTACTACGTTTTAATGAAAAAAAAACTAAGCTGTCCGGAATCGAAAATATTTAATACTTTATTCAACAAACTCAGGTTTATCAATCAATACTACAATATTTTATCAAATGAAAAAAAAATTGCGAAGAGAGTAATGAAATCGATTTGTCTCGTCTTCGTATAATTTATTTTGAAACTAAAACCCAATAATAAATGATTGTTGAACTTAATAATGAATGATCCTTCACTATTAAAAATATTCTTTAATTTTATATAAATTGAGTTCTAACTTTTAGGCGTGTTAAAATAGTACAGAAATTTAAGTGAAAAATGAGGAAAGGATAAACCGGGGTCCGCTCGGTTATTTGCCCTCTGAAATGAGTTTTCTTAAAGACCTAAATAGCTTTCTCGCACCCAAAGCGTAAATTCACTTCATAGTATCAAAATTATTAAGTCCGTTTTGTGACAAAATGAATGAAATAGCGAAATACCGAGGCAACATTGACATAGCGAATCAATTGGTTGGATACGCAGTGATTTAGAATGTTTACCGACCATTCAAACGAGGCAAACTTTTTAATATCTTATAAGCCCGCAATCCCCTTGCTATCAGAGAGCGTCCCATCCCATAATACCCTGTCTCGTGCTATGGCAGGTCTAATACTCGCAGACAAGTGGGGGTGACAGTGCCGAGTGTTTGCCGAGCACCCATCCACGTCCAACGATGGGATAATAGCCCACTCCGCGCGACACCGAACCACATCAGATTTCGCTCGGCTTAATGAATTCCCAACGTATAAATACGTTATCGGTTCATTCTATTCGAGTTTAGACATTCGTGAAATGGACGTTTGGCCTTTTGGTAAATAGGATTGTGAATGCGAATGACGTTTGTCTATTGTTTCGATAATACATATTTTCAGTCAATGAGCACACAGTTAACATTACAATTAACATACTTAATAATACATTGATTAGATCTAAGAAGTAGGAAATAGAGATGGAGCGACGTATCAGCATGATTATTGAATTTCCATTTTTTTTTTAAGTTCGGCACCTACCTATTGGTTTGGCGATAAGGCCCTCTTTTCAATACGAATACGAATTCTTGACGGCACGGTTGGCTGTTGCGCTGCGTGTCGCGGGTTCGAGTCCCGCACGGAACAAATATTTGTGTGACCTAGAACTAGTTGTTCCGGGTCCGGCTGTTTGTGTGTGTGAGTTTAAATGTTTTTAAACGCACCCACAATACAGGAGAAATTCCTAGTGTGGGACAATGTTTAAAAAAAAAATATTTCGTGACATTTGTTTGTCTTGTTGGTGCACAATAAAGAAAACTCTATGTAGGTATTATCTTTGTCACGAGAAAGACATTTTCAATAAACTATCGAAATGATATTCATGGTATATAAAGGATCCAACGTCGCCTGGCAAAGAAACCTATCTTAGTAATACAACAAAGCGCACGGGAATAAATACCAATTTTCACCTCAAAGGGAATCTATCTGTGGCGAGAGAATCAGCCAATCGGAAAGCAAACGCAAGGAAAATATTATTTGGAGATTTCCTCGAACACTAGTGGGGGTTTGAAGTCACGTAGCCGACAGTGATTTCAATTTCGAACGAAGAATTCGTGCAACCGCACCGTGGAGTCTCGACGAGCGAGTGAAAGTACTGGAGGACATGACGGGAATCACAGATGTGGTACAAGTACTGTACGCTGTTCTGTGGCTGGCGTGAAAATATAACAGGCTGTAGCTACGGGTAAGGCGTTAGACGTATCAGCAAGTTTTCATGTGCTTGATTTGCCGATTTTGAATATAATGTCATAGTCGCCTATCCACTGATGGACATAGGACTCCCCCAAGCACCGCCACTTCGACCGGCAGTGGACGTCTTTCGGCTTTTTTTTTTTTTTTTTTGAGGATGGGAAATCATCAAATTACTCCTACCGCTCTGGGTGGAGCGGAAGGGAGTGTCAGACTCTTACTGACTAAAACCCACCCGTGTTCCTTCCTTCGCCCTTTATGTTCCGGGCCAGCGGTAACCCTTTCAGACAGTCCCGCTGAACGTCTTTCGGCTGAAATGATGATGATGAGGATGAGTCGCTTATCCTATAATCGACCCTTGAAATACCTAAGGAACCATTAGTGATATTAGATTTTTTTGAGGTCCCCGAAGGTCATCGTTGTTTATTGATAGGAATTTAAGACCCTAGAAGCAAAATTAAATGATCACAAAGTAACTTTAAGATCAAATAACGCTTAATAATAATACCTGGCTAAATTAAAAAAAGAGCTGATGTTGTACAGAAACATTTTTCTATGCAACGAAATGTTTTTCTTACTCAAACCGTGAACTATCAATCCCATATCAAAACATCTTCCGAAATACAGTGAAAATGACACCTCTCTCCGCTGAGTAATGAACTTTCTACCAACGTATCTAAATACACTCCTAATATATAGTATAATAGTGTTGGAATCGTCGCGAGACTTTTGTCTCTGGGGAATGTAGCGGCAGGCCATATTAAATCGCACGTCGGTGTCGCATCGCATCGTTGCGTCGTACAGTGAGCGCTGTGCCTTATTGCGCGCTCTTTAAAATCTTCGTACTTCACCTCAACGATATTGAACAAGTTTCTAACTTCGAACGTTCGTAGTTAATATTCTAAAACTGAGCTCGTTTAGAAGGAAATCTTTAGGAGTTAGCTATATTACTACTTGCTACTGGAGGACATTTTAGGTGTTGACAACTTAGGATATGTTTTAGGAATGCAATAAATCTGTTGTTTAAATATTATGCGACTTACTGTAACTTTACTATGAACGCACTATTTTATTTATTCATAGCCTTATTATTTTCACTGTTATAAGGTACTTACTGTATGATTTTCTGAGGTTTAAGTATAGATAGTAATACATCTACTTTTACTTTAGATTCATGTTTACTCGGTTGGTGATTAGTTAAACAAATAAATGATAATAATAAAATTTATTCAAAAATATAAGGTTGAATCATTGCGAAAGATTGTAGACTTCATTTTCTGAGTCAACCGAAAAAAGGAGAGCACTGTCGTCAGCGTAAGTTATGATAGTGCCATGCTCTAGCTTTAGATTGCAAAGGTCATTTATGTAGATCAAAAACAGAGTAGGCCCTAAAATACTTCCTTGAGGAACACCAAAATATGTGTTTTTTTTTTAACAGCGCTGAGAAGTAGACAGGTAATTACTGTTTTATCACTAAATACCTTCCTATTTTACTTTTTACGTCGGTTTTGTACGCTCATAAACATTTTATTTAAATTTAGTTTCTCAGTTTTAAGTTTCTAGTGAATTATTGTCAATTCTTAATAAGGAATAATAAAGTTCTTAAACCATATAAGTTAGATAGAACAATTTCATCGTTGTAAACGTCCAAACATTATTATTTCATTGTTCCCAGCTTGTAAAGTCTAGAAAATTAAATTAAACATACTTAGTACAAAGACACGTACATACCTACTTACCTGGCCACTTGCTACACAGAGAAGCATTGAAGAAAATTCCAATTAATTCTTGCCCGGTATTTCCAGTTCAACTTTAAATTTAAACTCGTAAGACCTTCTCGTAATAAATTTTCTTATTCAATATCTGAGCTAAAGTGATGTTAGAAGTAAAAAGTGTGAGCAGCTGCCGGCTGCGGATTGGCTTAGAAAGTACTGTTCGCAAGTAGTTAGCGGAGGATAAGTTCCATGTTTGAACTAGCATTAGACTTTCACAAGAGATGCATTTTAAAATGTCCGGCAAGTCCGAACTTTGAACGAACAAAAGTAGTTTGCGAAACCAGCCTGATGCTAAGATGCGGGCTAAATGTTGATTTAATTTAAGGCAAAGTTGCATCTTGAGCTAAGTAAGATAGGTACCATACCCCGAGAGCAACCATTAAGCTTTGTATACCTACTGCAAACTCAAACTTATACTCAAAACATTTATTTCAATTAAACCTTGTACATGCACTTTTGAATTGTCAAAATTTAAATAGTCTGTCAGTTAGTCAGAAAGTTGAAGCTAGTTGCCCATTCCAAAACGTAGATCTCTATGGAGAAGAACGGGCAAGAAACTCCATGGACACTCTTTTAAATCAAGATATTACAAAATCCTGGCTATATTATTATTGTTGCTTCTATATGTGAGAACAATATTAAAAAAAGACACAAATGAAGAAACATTTCAAAATATAAGATTAAAAAAAAGCCTTGGCAGTTAAGAGATGACCAGTCTCAACCGACGGCGCCCGTTCACGAACGCGCGTAAATGACGCGTGGATCAGCACCATCCAGCTCAACCATTTTGTAGGGAACCGAATGATACAACACACGCGCCACCATCGATGAGACATTTAAGTGAGCATGAAACGTTCTCAACTGCCTGGTTTTACATCCATGATTTATAAACCCCTAAACGGATAGAACGTGTATCGTAACGTTACGCCAAACAAGATTCATCAATCAATTTACTCTATTCCAAATAACGAGAGCAAAGTCAGTAAAAATACTGCACACAATCCAATACAGAAAATAAACGTCGGATTCTTTCTCGTACTTTATATCGGTATGTCAAATAAAAACAGTATCGAACGTCGTGCGGCTGTAGTCGGTTGTACTGTTTTTACTGTATCAGAGCTCTGGCGTAAAATCTTTTATATCCGCTGGTAAGAAGCCAGAGAATTAACACTCGTTCAGACGATGGATAAACTCTGAAAGGATCTTTAAATGGCGCTCAGAGGCGTAAATTATTGCTCTCTACGCCCCTGTTTCAGCCATAATTTATCGCCGCCGAGTCACCTGTGGGACACTAGTAACTAGCCTCTCTATAGATATTCATACTTGTTCGAATGTTACGAAAAAATTCGATCTAATCACACTAATATTATAAAGGCGAAAGTTTGGGAGTGTGTTTGTACGTTTGTTACTTTTGTTACTCACGCACAAATGGCTGGACCAATTTTGATAAAATTTGGTATGAAGGTAGCTGACACCCTGAATTAACACATAGGCTACTTCTTATCCCGATATTCCCACGGGATCAATACTTATGCGGTGAAACCGCGTGGCACTGCTAGTAAACTATAATAGTAAGTCGATGTTTACTTAGGTATATTAGATCAGACAAAGAAATTCACAAGCCTGTTTTTGTTCTTCTGTACCTATATCTGCATTGAATATTTATGACCTAATACTTCATAATGCATCTTTTTCGCGAGATATGTAGAGAGATATTTAACGCATCATTCATAATAATGAATGCCGGACATTGGCATGCCATTCATTCACTTTGTTCCAGGTTGCGCCCTAGTTCATTCCCAGCATGACGCTTCGGATTATCGAACACGAGAAAATACACCCGATCGCGTTTATGACTATGTTTTGTCATATTGATCGAAATGCGTAGTATTAATTCATCGTTTCTTTTACGTTTTTACAACATCATAAAAAAATACACTTAGGGCAGATTTTTCCAACGCCAGATAATTTTATCCGAGGAATAATTTTGATTTTTTGACAGTTCTTCCATACAAAATCTGTCAGACGTCAATTTTATTCTACGAATAAAAATTATCTCTCGATTAAAAAAATAGCCCTTGTGCAAATTAAACGTGTATATCCTAAACAAAATAAATTAAATATCATAACTAAATATCCTTAACAAAACACTGACACTGACACCAATAAATTCTACAACTGATTTTAAAATATTACTACACATCTTCAATTCAATAAACAAAAACTTGGACAAGTAAATAAAGTAGTTTTGAATAGCGAGCTAACTTATTACTTAAAGTTGTAACAAAAACTTCGACACTATGCCTTTCAATAGCAGAGGGTATCTAAATCTATACTAATCTTTAGATTATGTTAATGTGAAGTTACTTATACAGAAATCGGATCTTTTTCAGAAGATACTCCTTTATTTATATTCAAATCTTCGCGGAGTAAAAAGTATGTAAATCACGGAAGGGGTATAGTTTCTTTATGTAGTTTAGCACGACTTCCTGGCAAATACTACTACTGAAAATACATATATAGGTAGAGCTGTCAAGTGTCAGTCGTGGCTGTGATACTTATGTTTTATTGTCATTGCGTATGACAAGGATTAGTGATATACTAGGAATCATTCGATGCTCTTTAAATTATATAGGCACTAGTATTTCTTAAGGAAATTATAATGTGTGTATAAATAAAATATTGCATTTCAAAAGTTACCCTATGCACGATTTTTCAGTAAGTAATAAAAACAGGATAAATATTTATAGCTTCTACATATGAATATTTTAAAGGAAAACCAAATAAAAAACTCGTATGTTGACTACCGCAATCCTCTGCTAAACTATATAAGAGCATCAGTCCAGTCCTCATCCACTAGCCGACTCGATTCACCGACACTCCACTTTTATGATTTATGAAAGAGCCGTTATGTTAAAAAGTTTGCCAAAATTCGTACCATCTAATTCCAATTTATGGAACTTTTGCTTTGAAGTATTTTTTTCTCGTTTCATCAGCATTTAACGTCAACAAAGAATTTCAAACACTTTTAATTACAAATTAGTAAACTCAGCATTTTTTCAAAGGGAAATCAGTTTTTCAGAATAATTATTATGCAAAGCTTAATTAACTGAGCGCAAATTAATTTACTTTAAAGAAAATTAGGGTGACCGTTTTGTGAGTCGTCTTATGAGATATTTCGCCATTATGAAAATTGCTAATTTTCCCTTTTTTACGTCCTGATGAGGTCCTTCCGCTTCCTCATTAAAAATATGTTTATGACGACGGTTGCTATGTAATATTTTCCTCCATTACATTTTTGCTGTGTGTATGTGTGCTGTTTTGTATGCGGTGAATAGTCCCTCCCGATTGAAACATCGATATAAGACCCGGGAGCTTTTCTCGACTAGGTAGCTATACGTAGACACATTAGTCAGATTGAAACCTCTTTGCCAAACTTAGAATTGCAAAATACTGACTGCAACCTTTCCTGGATGCTGTTTGATTCAAAGAAACACATTTTATTTTGAGGTTTGTGGATAGAATATTCAATGCAAGTATTTATTGTGTGTGGAACTTAATAACAAAGAGTTTACGCTTTTTATAATATTTACAATACAACATAGGTACCTGCAAGTGAATAATTATGGCAGTAAAAATTTATCTTCATATACGTTAAACAATGACATGAAATGTAAATTACTTTATAAAATAAGTAGCAATAGTTTGCAGTGGAAATTACTTCTTCACACAGTACATCAGTACGGCAGCGGCAGTAGATCACAATTACACTCGAGCTCTATTAAAACTTCGCACGTACTTTAATGAGTCTTTTATTATATTCGTGCAACATACATAAATCATTGTGCATTTGTTTCCCCCGAGGAGGTTAATCAAAGTGGAGAAGCGCTCCACGTCAGCTAAAACTAATTTCATCCAAAGTTAGCACTTTCGCGGACAACTTATTTGCTATACTAGTTATGATCTTAACACAATGTACATAATATCAACTCCAGTCTCGAACTTCTATAATAAGTCTGGGTACACCTTTGCATAACTACGTTTACCTAGAGGTAATCAAAGATGTATTTCGTAAGTGCGGTGCGAGTCAACCGCCATGGCTAAAAGTTAGTTCAAACTTCGATTATATTGAGCTTAAACGCGCTCTACCTTGAAATATGGCCGGATATCTCCGGGTCGGGTGTTTCATTTAAATAACTAGATTGGAACGTCCTTATAAGTCGAGCGAACTAATTTTGTATATCGAAGTCGATTCTGTATTCTCTTTAGTTAGCTCCAATAGCCGTGAAACCGTTATACTTATGTTATTTCTCCGATACGAGAGAAATAACATTAAAGTGCTACTTGGGGACTGTTGCCTCGGCACATACAGGAGATATTGAATCATTACAGCGACGTACATACTTATACAAACTCGTAACATTACGTTTGTAATGTTTATCCATCAAGTTTGACTTTATCACGTACCGTAAAAGTGCCCGCTTACTTGAGACTATCGTGTGCTGGTGACTAATGTACGCGAGGTATAGTTTATCCTCTTAACCTGTGGAGGTAAACGGGCACCTGCGGGTAAATGGCGAACAGAAATTTATAGTAATGTAAAATGTGGCGCAAAAAATGTATGTAGTTCCAAAATTTTGTAAGAATAAAAATATGGCTAACTACATAAAACAACGCCGTTATTAATTACTGAGTATCCTCGGATTCATCAACCGTGTTTTTTTAAATAAAAGATACACGAGCTGATTTGAAATATCACCAATACCAGCAGGTGAACGTCGGCGGTATCGTTAGGGCCCAAGGCGGATCCCGGTACCTTTCTCGCGGAATATTTCTTAGATTACCAATATTTAACGAGATGGACTTTAGCAGTGCGGTGGTAGACTCACCTTTTTGGGCTTGCCGTTCTTCCGCAGCAGCTTGGCGCAGCAGAGGCCGCGCGTGTCGGGCAGCGGCGGCGGGGGGCGCGACCAGCACAGCCGCCGCGGACTCTCCGCGCCCGCCTCGCTGCGCGCCTCCTCCTTATCTTCACACATTACACTACCCCCCACTACCCCGCACTACCACCCTACCATTACACAACCCGCGAAAAATCACAACCTCCAAGATATCGATGCTTTATGAGAACCTCTGGCATTGTTTCCCCTATAAAACTACGGACCGCACCGATAGAGCTATCTACGCCGCTGTACGTTATAGAAAATGGCGACGATTTAGCGAATCGGCGTCTCTCGGTTCCTAAAAGCGTTACAAAAATAAACTAAGAGATACTTAAGCGATTAAGTTCGATAGCTTTGTACTATTTTTAGAAGATATTAGTAATTTGCGCTGCACTGCTATGTTAATTCTACGGAAGGCTGTTTTAACGTCCGATTCAGCATCTGGAACAAAGAGAGAATTCATTCACTAATATGTAAAACGCACGATGATCATTCATCGTCACTTGGAATGACAGTGCAATTATTGCTTCGCCGTAATACGATACGATTTTTTACATTGGGTATTTGTTACAAAATATAGGCAACTATCAGAGAACCACCACACTTGTTCCTATAGAATCAATTTAGCTGAAAATATAGTGGGTGAATCTTTCAGGTGGGCGTGGATGGCCAAATCCGAAATTATGAGGAATAGCGAAAAGTACTGAAAGGAACTGGTTCTCGGCAACGTGCTGTGGCAATCGCTCTGGGCAGAACGCAGAGTGTTATGAGTCGACTTTGAACAGGTTAACGCACCACTGGCAGAATAGCAGAGCGACATAGAGGATGAGATCGCACCACACGCATACAAGATCGTTACATGACATACAAATTACTGCTCGACGAAATCGTACAATGATCGCGATGATGCTGGTTACGAGGCTAAATAGCTCTCCAGGGATGTTAATAAACGATCAAACCATAAGGAATTGCTTGCATGAAGTTGATCTTCGTTCCCAAAGGCCGCTACGTGTACCACCTATTGAGCCCCACAATCGCAGATCTCGATTACAATGGGCTCGTGAACACATAAATTGGGCAGACGAAGAGTGGCGTTTTGTGTTCTGACGAATCTCCCTTTGATATGAGGCGTATAAAGGCATGAACGACCCCTGGACGCGAAGAACGCTTAAAATCATGTCAGGACGTCCATACTAGGGATGTTACGGAGCTTCGGTTCCGATTCCGAAAAGTCGGAACTTCCGATTAATTTTACACCTCCGATTCCGATTTCGGTTCCGATAATTTTGAATCGGAGTTAGACCGGAGTTCGAAACGCAGCGATACACGTGATTAGAGCGCCTACAAACAAGTTTTCACGTGTCGCCAGGGTAATGTTTATTTATTTTATACACGCTCGCGCTCGAAGTCTCAGTTTATTGTTTTGTTTGTGGATGTTAGAAGAAAGTAGAAGAAAGATGTTTTAAGGAAAGGCCCCTTAACACATCTTTCTTCTACTTCCACCCCGGTTCCGGCTCCGATTCCGGTTCCGAATCCGGTTCCGATTCCGATGAATCAAATTTAAAACCTCCGATTCCGGTTCCGGTTCCGATAAAACGACATCCGTAACATCTCTAGTCCATACATACAGTGCATGGTGAAACAATCATGATATGAGCGGGTATTTGGATCGGTGGCAGAACCGAACCGATCTGCATCAGAGGCAAACTCAATGCACAGATTTACGCTGAAACGATTGTATCATTTGTTGTCATTCCTTTGCGGACCCAATTTGGTGCTTCGTTTCTGCTTAAGCATAATAATGCAAGCCCCCACACTGAGAGAGTCACCTCCAACTCATATTGAGTATCCGAATCGCTGCTATTAATATTATAGGTACGCGTTAACGGCGGAAATACAGACTGCTAATAGTTTATTTTACGCAACTTTTATTTTATCTTTTTATGATATATGTCAGGATTAACGAAGGTGAGAAATTCAGCACAAGCAAAAATCGCGAAAAGTCTATAATAATGCAAAAGCAGAGAGTACTTCGTTCGTCTAAACTTACGAAAACATTTTCAATCAATCTGAATAGACATTTTTATTTAATTTAAATAGGGCAATAATAGTTATATGATACTAGTGCGGTAAGTTGGTTTTTACAAACGAGTAGACGAATGTAAGCCCGAGACGAAGTCGAGGGCTTACCATAGTCACGAGTTTGTAAATACCAATTTCTGCACGTGTGTCATACAATGTTTTTCAACATATTTGCGAGAAAACAGTACAGTATGTAATTAAACAAACTTTTTCATTTGACTATTTTTAGAGAACAATTAAAGTCGCAACAATTTTTGAAGTTTCTAATATGAAAATGGCGCGAATTTGCAAATGGCGCCACATGCACGTGGTGAAAATTAGAACTACATCTTTCGTCTCGTTTACTCTTTAGTATTAAAGTGAGACAACGTATTGAGCAAAAGCGCTTCCAAGGAGGTTCGATCAGTCAGGTTGTTTATTCTCATAATGTAAAACTCTTTGGTGGAATTCTTATATTTTTTTTTTGGAAATTAAAAAAAAACCGTAAAGAAAACGCACGGTGCTATACAACGGGACGTGCGGTAAAATAGGTACTCTCACCTAAGTACCTATTTTACCGCACGTTCCGTTGTAAGGTGCGTAATTTTTAACTTTCGAACAATGTATACAGGCTTTGTAAATGCATTTTTCGAGCAAATGTGTTGAAAATTATATTTCCTAAATACCTTGATCCCTAGACACTTTTGATGTGTATTAAATGTGTGTGTGTGTGCGTTTTAAAACTAAAGAGTTTGTAAGTTGCGTAAGCCTCCGGGGTTTTACCCACGAAGAACTACTATACTTTTACTTCTAAGCTTGATATTTTCTACAAACTATTTCGTTATTACATCACTAACTATGAAGGGGTTCTGGTCAGAAAAACTCTTCCTGATATTTGAAAGAATAGTTTTTGTCTTCGTTAAAACTAGTTTTATCGGGATATTTCGCTATCCCTACACACAAAGGTCAGTTTAGGGAATTGAGGATCTCTTCTCAATGTTATGATGAAGTAGGAGTCAATCGTAGGTATAATGTTAAACAAAATTCTTGTTATAATCTGATCATATTTTTTATACATAGTACCAATAACGACTCTGTATCTTTAAACATACTGGACGACATAAAAGTATAATAGGTACTGTGAAAAAACTATTGTTTTTTTGTTTTTTGTACAAGTAGGTAATAGAACGGTGATGGTGAATGGTATTCCATTCACCATCACCGTTCTATTACCTACTTGTACAAAACTTTAGCACATTAATGTCAATGGCGGCCTGTTCCATTTGGGTAAATGAGCCAAAACAAAGAAAAGTTGAAGCAAAACAGATTTCAGATTAAGTAGGGATAATCCGGTAATCGATTTAACATTATTCTTTGCCTTGAAATATAAAGCAGCGGATAAATAGCATAGCGGATAGCATCTTAACAGTTAAGAATATTTTTCATATTAAAATACCTAATAACGATACGTTATTGTACCCCGGCCCATATTGTGGAGGTTCTTCTTTCTCTATTATGAAAATTATAGAAATATTTTTTTAACACCCTTGCTCGTAAAGCTGATGTAATTCCACCGGTTTTAAATATGTAAAGAGGGTCATAAAAAACGCGTGTGTTACCAAAGCAAATAGTTAAGTTATAGTCCATACAAATTCCATAACAGCATTATTTGCCATTTCAAATTTGGAACTGATCGCCGCCGCACGACTCCAGCTGTGACTCCAGCTAGTGAGCAGCGCGCTGTTGCTATTCAAATTTCGAACTAATCGCCGCGCGGCGCCAGTCAGTAGGCAGCGCTAGCGCGCTGTTAAAATGGCGGGAAAGCAACAGTGTGCATTCACAGATTGAGTTTATTTAAAATTAAAAAAAACAGTTTATTCGGTAATTTAAAGATTCCATCCAAAACAAAGCAAATATAAGTGCCAAAATAATTCAGACAATAAATTTGGAGCCACAAACGAAGAAGTTTTGCCCTGAGCCGCGCCCCTCTTCTACTGATGATACTTTTTTATTTACAAACTAATGACGAATTACAATGCTCTTCTGCCGCCTTTCAAGAAGTTTCGTCGTCTCCAACATTTACCCTAACACAAAACAATGACATTATGAATAGTAATAATAATAATAAAAACATAATTAAAAAACCAACTACAACTACGTATCATTTTAACAATTGTAATTTCACTAACTGTTTCAATAATTAAAAATGAACAAAATATAATTTTTTTTTCTGTTTCCTCGCAAATGTGTTAAAAAACGTCGTACGATATACGTGCGTATGGTTATAACATGCTCGGCTCAATTACGCCCTCGCCTTCGGCTCGGGCTGAAATTCCGCCTCGCATGTTATAACCATCTTTACGCACTAATATCGTAATGTACTATTATTAAAAAAAATGCTAAATTGGATCTTTAATTTTATTATTTTATGTTTGTTGTTACCATACCTAATTTAATCTGTAAAACGTCTACAAAAGTAAAATAAATTAAACAAGTTTTGTATGAACATGAATAAATAAAAATAAGTTAAAAATATTAGAGTTCTATAAACAACGAGCTCCACCGTCTAGAACAATAAGCAACTTCGTTACTTCACCCGTCTTTGTAACGAAGCTCGGTTCAAAACGAACTTAGACTAATTTCCATGTAATTTACGTTCGTAGGTACCAGGGATTTGGCAGCCAGTCGTAAAGTAAAAATGTTACTTGTAGACCGCGCCCTGATGAATATTAAACACCACACGGCTAATGAATGCGCCAACTTGCTCGACATAATTACGCCAACTCATTGAATTCTTTGCCAAACTCGACTGACACTTATTTAAATTCTTATCGGTTGTTCTAAGGGGGAATCTGTGCACTCATCCTTAATGTGTGTACTTTGGAGATTTTTGTTCTTTACTATTAAATGCACCTGGAACGAGCTGTGTCTTAAGTTTAATTAATCAGCGGGCTTGTTCATAAATTCTGGTAAATTCAACGAATGCTCGTACATATGCGCTGAATAACTTTTAATTAAAATAAAAGCGAGGACTGAACTAGGACGTAGTTCAACACGTAGATAAAACTCCACCTGTATAAGGAGATACCTTTATTACAGAGCATAGTTCACACCGCAATGTTGGATTCATTCCAACAGCTAATATCCCATTCTGTTTGTCTTTCGAGGCAATAAAATGACTTTTATGCAAATCATACGAATTCTATACATTTTTGATGAGCTACCCGACGACGCATTCGCGGCGTTTAATTAATACATTTTCCATCAAACTTTGAAAGTTTCAAACTCGCGAATATTTTTTATAGATTTATTTGCGTGAATTAATTATCACTTTGTTTGTTTTTCTTTCCATAAATATATTCTGTTGCAAAGTGAAAAGTTATTAAAGTTGCAAAATACAAACAGGCTAATTCGATGGTGTGATGGGTAGTTGAATACCTATATATTATACGTATGTGATCTACTGAGCTAGGTGTCATTTTAGACCATAGTTTTTGTTCATGAATCTTTTTTTAAACAAGAATAAAAGCCAATTCCAAAGCTTATGAGCTTCTAAATCATAAAACTAAAATAGCGGCAAATACCATAAAGTTCAGTCAAAACTTCACAAAACAGAGGTACGTACTTTGAGATAAAATTGCTTTTATATTCGGTCTCATTAATGAGTGCAAATAAGTGCAAACCTACACTAGACCCAAGTTTGTTGACATGCTAGCGAATAACAGGGCTTTTTCGTTTTTTCACTTTTCCACTTTCGCGGAGAGGGCTCGCGTCTCGACGTTCGCGTATAAACTGCTTTTATTATAAAATCAAGCGCGTTTCACTCAAAAAACGATAAGTACTCTTGTCTGGCGTTTGAACAACATGGAAATGAGAGAGTGAAAAGGAAAATTAGCAGTACATTATATAATGAAAGTCGAGTTTATTTACTCGCCTTTATTTAGACACGTATGCGTTTGAGATAAAAGCGGTGCTTGTTTGTTCTTTGTAGTTTTATAAACAGGCTCTTGTTGGAAAAATTGGGCTAAGTTCTTCGAGATCAGAATAAATAACTATATACTTTGTACTAAGCTCTTGCATAAATAAAAATAGAGAGATTTATTATTTGTATAGGTTTTTTCACTGCACAGGTTCATTGTTATGCAATCGATTCCTTCATAATTGTTTATATTTATAATTTACCACACTTACAATTTGTTACCATTTACCAACAAGTGCCATCAGTTATGTCGGAATATATAATATAATATCCCACGGGAACGTCTACCCGGATTAAAAGTATGTTATTCCAGGTTATAAACTATCTGTGTGCAGAATTTCTTAGAAAATCTGATCAGCCGTTTTTGCGCTAATCCAGAACATACACCCAGACAAACGGACAAAAATTCTATGTTACTATATTATTATATCATCATCTGCCTGGCCTTTTCCCAACTATGTTGGGGTCGGCTTCTAGTCTAACCGGATGCAGCTGAATATAAGTCTTTTACATGGAGCGACTGCCTATCTGACCTCCACAACCCAGTTACTGGGTAATACGATACGCCTTGGTAAGACTGGTTGTCAGACTTTCGGGCTTCTGACTGCCCGTAACGACTGTCAAAGATCCACGAATGACAGCCGGGACCAACGGCTTAACATGCTTTCCGAGACACGGAGGGGTCTCGGTATGTAAAGATGGTCACCCATCCACAGACCAACCGCGGCAGGCGTAGCTTAACCTGATCGATCGACCTGTGCTGCTGTTATTATTTAGCCACGGGCCCCTCCCTCCTCTTACTATCCTATTATGTGTATAAACTATATTATTGTTATTATTGAGTTAAGTTACTTACCTAGATACGTAGATAGATTAACTAAGTTTAAGCACATACAAGAAAAAAAATCGAAGAACAAAGGTAGAAGATATGACGTGCAAGAAAATACATTTTTATCTTAACGTTATAATGTAGCGTTTGTGCCTGTCAACATAATGAACATTTAATTGCAAATTAGGTACCTACTAGTAGAAAGGAAAACATTATAAATAAATGTTGGTGTTGTTTAGTAAATAAATAATTAAATACATAGTATGATCATGTCAACTAGAAATCAAGTTAAATGTTACGTTAGAATTGTCAACGACTTAATATCTGTTTCGAGACTATTGTAGGGAGTAATTTGTTCGTCTTGAATATACCTACTTAATAATTATTTTTGTTTACAACAAAGCTGTCTGAAATGAGGCATTTTCTGGGCATAGAACTCTGTGCTTACTTTTACTTTAAAAAAATATTATAATTAGCCACAGGTGACATACGAAATTTTAATCACGTCACTGGAGGAACGTTATCGTTGTTCAATCAGCGTTTTTTTTTAATTAAAAAAAATCACAAAATAAAGTTTGTGCACTAAATTTATGTAATTGAATAACTACTTACATAATAGCATATTTCGCTACATTCTTGTTGTTTTACCTGAAGCATACATTATTAGAAGTGCTGTCAAAATAAAAGTTTAAATTCAACAGAAGAACTACAAAGCAACTATTTAATATTCAATGAACCTTACCGAATAATGAACGACCCATAAACAATATCAATATCTGCACAAGAGATCCACCCGCGAAAACTTAATTTTAAAATGTCTCGTAGAAAGTTGTATGGAGAGTTTCGTAGCACGGGCTACGCGACGCTACGTCGTAGCCGAGAGCTGCTACCGCTCTGAACTGGCGCCGCTCTGCCGCCCGCCTTTTATTCACCTCGTAGCACTCTCCCGCCCGCCTAAGTCCGCCCTTCCCGCCGAAACATCCCCCTACATCGGGCACAGAAATTCTCGAGCCTCACTGCTACGGGACCGTTTTAATAATGTCTCACAAAGAAATAAAGGCTCTTGCGATTTGAGGTTACATGTACTTTCTTGCCCTTAATTAAGAAAATATTAAACTAAATAGATGTATTTTGCTTGGTGTATTACGTTCACGATACATTGTAAAAATAAAATTTGAATTTTAGTAGAGCACACAATATACCCACAACCTGTAGGTATAAATTTGTGTAGCTCAATTTGCATGTTGTCAGTAACCATTGACTAATAACTAAACCCGAGCTTTCCTGTGAGTGGGTAGTACATCCCGTTACCCGTAAGATCCTACAGTGGGATAATGGGATTAGATATCGGAATCAGTTACACGGTCAGCAGCCCAGCAGGACTAATCCGTAGCTTTCCTGATATCATCAATCAGTTTTCTCAAATCTACTATAATTGGACAGTAGATTTTTCACATGGTGGTATAGAGCCTTTTATTAGATTGTTGCTTGCAGATGCGCGCATTCTAGTTTTCTATTAATAAATGTAACAAACGATCGCCAATTTTCGGTTTGGAACTTGCAAACTAATCTATAATTATGATCCCTCATATGATCTGACGAATATAATGTCTGGCCTTAAAAGAGACTGTGATATCTGAGTTTATTTCGGTGTTTTTTCTCGAGTAGGCGGATAGGAAACACCGATCTCATCTAGTTTAAAAAATATTATTGACGTGTAAAAGTGTTTGAATAAACCTACTTATAGAAATAAACACCGTTTATAATTAAAAACTGTTTCAATTAAAATTACTCGGAAGCCAGTCGCATATTCAATAGGAGCTTTAGATAAGCATGTTACTTGCCTAATTATCAATTAGGTATAGGCTTACAGGGCTAGAAATCATAAAAGCAACTAATACCGGTTGAAAAATCGACTAATGACAAAAACTTTCACAAGCTACTTGTATAACCCCGTAGAACTTCGATTCCGGTCGTCAGTCATAAGACTAAACGCGTCTCACTTTTAAAATTGGGATTAGCTAGTTATTGCCAAGGTCCGATACACGGGCAGATCATTATCTGCCTAGCTTTTTCACAACTATGTTGGGGTCGGCTTCCAGTCATACCGGATACAGCTGTATACCAGTATTTTACAAGGAGCGACTGCCTATCTGACCTGCACGACCCAGTTACTGGTTAGCATGGTACCCCTTGGTAGGAATGTTTGTTTGAGTTTCGACTTCTTAATACCCGTAACGACTGTCAAAGACCTTCAAATGAAAACTCGGACCAATGGCTTTACGTGCTTTTCGAGCCAAGGCCATGATACAAAATTAATAATCACGGCCTCTGATTACATAGTGAAAACCGATCCAAATAATGGGTTATGAATAAGTTAGACCGCAGATGATAAGCATCTACCATACATCAATTGGCTGATAAGAGTTCCTACTACTAGTTTATAATCTACAACACAAATTATCATAAGATTTGATATATACTAATGCTATAATAGGTTTGATTAGATACAACTTTCATCTATGATTTAATTGGTCACTGTTTGTAGGTAGGTACCTACTCGAAGAAAACTGTATAAAAACATAAGATACGTACTAACATAGACCCCTTTTAGATATAGAGTGCAGCCACCTATAAATAGGTATAAACGTATCATAGGGGGCAACATGTATTGTTTATTATTAACCACTAAACTGCTTATTTAAATAATTCCAATCAAAATACTTACGGAAAACAGATATTATTCGTTAAAAAAGCGAAATCTAAACATAAAATCGAATACGACGATCACAGACAGCTAGCCCATTTATTTATCTTTGCTTTTCTCTTGTCGTACTTTGAATATAGCTAGGTATATTTAAATAACTACAAATTTAACTGACCTTAAGATTTCTCATTCCCGCTGCTCAAAAATCACATGATTCTCACAAACCAATGTTGCAGTCGATGTATAACATAAAGTATAAACACTAAACACAGCACAATCCAGTTTGTTTACATGAATCTTAGCTAAATAAGATATAATAATATCATGTTGTGCTTGGGCGGGCTCGCAGCGCCGACTAGCGGCGAGCGCGCGAAGCAAGCGATAGGGCGGCGGCAACTGGGGTCGCTAGGGTGTGCGTGGGCCTTTTCCCTCTCATTCGCACACACTTCGCCTTAATTGTCACAATACTCTATCGCGTTACGCAAAAACGACGCTTTTATCAATGACATAGGAGACATAATATTACTACGCAATGGCGTGGCTCGCATCAACCGGCCGGCGCCCCTCGGCTGCGCGTAGTGGCCTTGAGTAGGCCTGATGTTTTCATCCCGTGTGCGTAATAAAGCGCTTAGGGAGGGACAAGTGACTTTAGCTGAAGGATTTATAGAGGAATGTCTAAAATTAATTCGGCCCGATTGTGGCCCTCCCGCTTGGCATAGGGTGAAGCTAACAGATTTAAATATTATTTACATAATGGTAAAGATTATACAAACTAGATTCGAATTCTGTTGGTTTTATTAATAATTTATTCATAATATTAAATTCGGCTGTAATAAAAATCGTAACAACATTTAATAAATTGTTTAATTGAAAAAATATATTTCAAAGCAAAATCAATCTCAAATAGCAAATACGTTGACAGAATTTTATTATTGTTCTACATTACGTTTTTGATGCATTACAGATTTTTATAAGCACATTAATTGTGCTTTTTAAAAGAAACGAAAATAAATAAAATTAAAGGTACTTGTACTTCCAGAAACATTCTGTACATTAACATCATTTAAACACTTAATAAATATTTAAATTTTACATTCCACTTTTGAGCAACAAAAGTATTTCCAATTTTAATTTGACACTTTTTAAAATTTATCCAATAAGCATAGGCTCTAGTTTTCCTGACGCATGTAAAGCCTTGACATCGGAGCCTCCTCCCACACAGTTGCCATTGATGAATACTTGAGGTACCTGAAACATTGAAAAAGACAAATTACTATTATGTATTAAAGCCATTTTACAGAACTGTTTGTTGTATTGGAATATTAAACTTCATTTGCATAACTATCTTTCATGTCTTCAAAATATAAACTGAAACAAATTGCTAGAATTAAACGTTTTTTCTGAATAAAATAAATATAAATTGAATATAGCTGATTACATTGTGTGGTGACCTCAAAGTGTGGCTGTACTGATAAATACATACCTATTCACAGAATTTGTGAATTTGGTTAACCACAATATATAATAAAACTTGTAGGAAAACATATTCTAAAATTATTTCCATAATTATCAGTTGATGTGGCTGTCCATCTTCCTCATTGTCTCTCAACGGGAGAAGTATCATAACTGAGAATGAAGTGGATAGCGCCTCACGGGCTTCTACATTAAAAAAGAAACATCTTAATAATATGGTGTAATATTAGAAAGAATGGGTATTGAAATGATGATCAAAACCATTATGTAAAGAAAGTAAACATTCAATGAATGACAATAAGTACACCTCCTAGTAGTCCTTAATGGTCCAAATGTCTCCATAAAGCTTAAAAATGAATGTGCTTCATCACTATCATGAGTCAATAGCTAGGAGAATTAGTTATCATTCCTATGTTAAACACAATAATAGGTAAAAATATGACACATTAGTAAAAAAAATATGAATCATAGCCAAAATTACTAATAGCTTACAGTTCTGAAACCGGTTACAGCAGAGAGGTTCTCCTGGATCGCAGGACCATCATCACGCTCATCCAACTCGTATACTTTTATTGGCTGCTTAACTTTGCGGAACACCTGGAATCATCAATTGAATCATTTTATAACATATGTAATCTAATGTCAATAAAACATTGATAAAACTTATTTGATTAGTGTTTTTTAGATATTAGACTGATACTATTATAGACTTTGTGCTGAAGTCTCGGAAACATTTTACTTTAAGTATTGCACAAGAATTTAATATAGACAGAAACTTTATAAAAAAATATGAGTCATATCATGAGCTTTATAAAGTGCAAGGGAAAACAATTAAAAACTTAAAAATCCTTTACTGATTATGAACTTACTTCCTTGGCCATGTCGCAATAGGGGCAGTATGACTTTGAGAAAACTACAACTTTGTCTTGAGAAATTGCTTGTTTGATAAATTGCTGCACATCTTGTGAACTCGCCATTTTAGAAGCACTAACAATTTTGGTTGACTGAGAGCCCATATAACCTCGAATTGAAACCTTCTTGGTGGAGTATGTCAAATGTCAATGTCAGTGGCTCAGCTGCATAGTGTGACCATTTTTTATATGGCGAATCTGCCACAGACTGGGCAAAAAATCTGCCAAAATCTGTCAAATACTTGGCCAAAATTGCCAAAAATATGCCTTCATGGAAACGGAAAAAAATACACAACGAATTCAATAAAATTTCTTTAACTAACAAAAATATAACAATTTTCATATGCATTATACCTATACACTACTTACTCTACGTATCCGCATTTGCCGCCAAACTTTCGTCATTTTCGGTGTACACATTTTGACGAAATCTTTTTGATCATGTTTTTAGTTGGTTTAAAGGAGACAGTCTCCATGTTCGTTAATCCCGTCTTTTGCTGTTTTCTTTCTTATTTAATGATTCGTTACACAAAACCGCACACGATACTCATCAAAAGAGAATGAAGTAAAATCAAAAGTTGATTGGAAACCAAATCAATAAAGAAGATAAGATTATGAACACTATTCTAGTTTGATTAAAGTTCATAAGCATATGACGTACTTGTTTAAAAACAGAATAAGCCGGAAATCCCCGTAAAATTTGGCACTGATACAGAAGTTGCAAGTTCGATAAATTCATTTGTAATCTAATTATATATAAAACCTGATGTAATGAATCCATTGAAAATTCAAATTAAGTAATGTGAATTTTCTTGATATCTTTAAAATCTGCCGAGATCTGCCACTTTTGTAAATCGTCAGAGGAGCGAAATCTGCCAAAATGGCACAAATCTGCCACAAATGGTCACACTGAGCCGCAGTAATGTCAGTTGGTGGTGTAGTGTTGGCAGATAGAACATATTTTTTTGTAAAACGAGTCTTGTAAAATCGCCTAAAAGCGTCTACACGATTTTCGGAGACAAAAATGTTAAGCTTACTTTAGCTAACTAATGAATTTTGAGATAGTTACATACAGTTTTTGATGTGATTTGGCCTTAGATGGCCTAGTTTTTTCATGAGAAATAGTCAAACTTCAACTACACATTAGAAATAATATTGGGTGTATACATCTCAACAGTATTCGACAATCGTTATGCATAACGGAAATATCCTATAGCGATTACCATTGCTCAAAAGACAAAGTGCCACATTATGGCGGCAAGTTTAAAACTATAAAAAAAAAATACAACTTGTATTTTGATCGCTGACCTGTATTCTTGTTTATTAGAGGTCTCAGGTCAGTGACTTTGATGATTTTATTTTAAATATCAAAATTAATATTCATGATCGAAGGTCAAAATAAAAATTAACGTGCAAAAGCCATTAAACGAAGAGAAGAAGAAGAAGAAAAATTAACGTGTATACCTCTTTTACCACTCCTGGGTTAGACCTATTATACTATTATATTATACCACCTCTATTATACAAGAGGTCAGTGTATGACCGCTTTGTGACAGAGAAAAGTGCATGTCTGATTTGGTTCGTTCGGGTTCGAACCCGCTACCTTCAAGTTGTAGGAGAGTCGAGGCCGTTACTTCTGGGGCTTTGTTGTGTATAACAAAAATATGTGATTAATAAAGAAACTAGAATAGACATACAAAAACAGTTGAGGTGAGTAAATGTGGGGTGTAATGTATGTGTATGTTATCAGAGCAGAGAGTGTGGTGAGTATTAACTTGAGCAGTAGAGTAAACTTTCTGTTTCGTCATAAGTCCGGTCCTGTAACCATTCTATAAGCTTAGGTTAGGCCTCAGAGTAGATTATCGGCACAGTAAAAGTTTTGCTTATAGCATTGAACACTCGTATGGGTAAAATCGACGAAAACCGGGTCGGTTTTTGTTTTTGCGAGTGGGATTCGTTCGGGTATTATCCTTCCCCTCTTGCTGCAGTTAGAGCGATTTCTGTTGCATTTTAGTAGTGACCGTAGGGTAAACAGTAGCCGCACGCGTAAAATTGAAATTGAATTGAATTGAATTGAAAACCCCAGATTCCTTATAGAGTTCGTCTGTGGAAAAACGCCGCGGCCTTCCCAGAAGCACCTTGAGGACGGCACGCTGGCCCGCTCCAGCTCCAGCATGCACGTCTTGCCGGCGCTGCCAAACACTTACACAGTATAAATTGCAGGACAGATTGGCATAGGGAGATGTAAACCTGAACTTATACATATATTTTTGGGAGCACTGGCTCGTAAGATTTTCGCTACGTAAATGAATTTGCGAGTCTTTTTCGCGCGTGTTTGAATTTGTGCTTTGAAGGACAGATTCTGATTAATTATGACGCTTAGATATTTTGTCCTTTCTACTCTGTCAATGGCATTACAGTTGCAATCGGTAGAGGACACGGGTGCTGTTGTTAAAACATTGCATTTGTTGTTGTGTATTTTTAAGGAATCGATGCTTAGTCTGCTAGATCGAGTGACGTGAAAGGTCAATAAATTAGTTTTTTTGAGGTTAGGTGTTAAAAGATTTTGTTCTAGCCATGTCGATATGATACTCATCCTTCTTTCAGCTGCATCCAGAGCCTCTTTTCAAGTTGTTCCATGAAAAATGACAGCTGTATCATCAGCGTAGCAGACTACTTCCGACTGTTTAATGTTAAGCCTCAGTATGGAAAAGTAGGTAAGCTGTTTGTTGTCAAACAATAATTTATCTTAAATACCTAAAGTAAATCATAAAATGCACGTATTGTACATATGTTAATGTGTAAATATTATTTTATTCAGGCATGTGTTTAAGTTTCTCATAGTGTTATCACAGCCAACAAATCTTATCTGATCTGTTTAAGCACTTACCTGCTTGTTATCTGCTGCTATACCAACACAAAATATCAAGAACACTCGACCCCATGTGATTAACGCCGCCGCCGTAGAGCCCGTACAACTACATAATACTCGAATACTACATAGTATGAATACCACAGCAATGCGGAATGCCGTATTTTTGTGATCTTTGTACGTTGGTCTTCAGTGTACGGAAGCACTTATTTGACCCGTGATCTGCGTCGTCAAGGTCAGACTGCATTATCTATGTCTTAATATTATAAATGCGAAAGTGTGTCTGTCTGTCTGTTACCTCTTCACGCTTAAACCGCTGAACCGATTTAGATGAAATTTGGTATAGAGATAGATTGAGTCCCGGGAAAGGACATAGGATAGTTTTTTATCCCGATATTCCCACGGGATCGACAATTATGCGGGTGAAACCGCGGGGCGCTGCTAGTAAATTATAATATACTAAGTTAAGTTGATACAGCAACTTGGACGAGTAGGTACGGGTGAGATTCGAACTTAGGTACGACTTTTCGCTTGTCGCATCCTAACCACCTCACCATCAGCTGTCACCACTTTCATCCTGTAGGTAATAGGTAATACGGGTCGGGCTGGTGTCCGCAACTCCACGTCAAAGCGCGTATTTTGATGTAGCTAACCATATTATTGTCAAAGGTCAGTACTTCAGAGAGTTTGTTCCACACGCTGCCATTCTGTAAAAATTTCACCGTAATAATTTAGGTGAAGTGAACTGTTGCTCATCATCAACATTGTGGCCGGAAAACGTCCAATGCTGGACATAGGCCTTCTCCAAGCACAGCCACTTCGATCGGTGCTTCTCGCATCCAGGATTCCTGCAGCCTTCACCACTTTAAGCTCACTTTACTTACCTAAATTTTCAAGGTAAAATAGACCTGCTGGGCTGCGGGGCAATTGCGTAACACAATATCAATCGGAATCGGTTTTATTTTAACAGTTCGACAAAATGCATTGCTTTAATTTACCTGCTGAGCAGACAAAGCTTTTCCTGTGGCACTTTTGGCAAAGCTGCACAACCGTGCAACGTCAAACGACGTCAGCACCTTATGACGTGAAGCAATATGTCTTGAACGGCTTTGTCTGTCCGTCTCGACCGGCTCAGAGTAAACAAAAATGTTTCCACAAGGTGTAAAGTCAATGTTATGTAGAGACAAACTAATTTACGTAACCTTAAATATCAGTTCCGTGCCTCGGAAAGCCGTTGGTCCCGGTTGTCATTCGTGGATGGATCTTTGACAGTTGTTACGGGTAGTCAAAAGCCCGAAAGTCTGACAACCAGTCTTACCAAGTGGTATCGTATTACCCAGTAACTGGGCTGTGAAGGTCAGATAGGCAGTAAAATACTGGTATTCAGCTGCATCCGATTAGACTGGAAGCCGACCCCAACATGGTTGGGAAAAGGCTAGGCAGATGATGAAGGTGAATATCGGTAACATTAAAATTGATGTGTGATGTGTGTAACACGTATAAAACTTTTTTTTTCTAAATAAATGTCTATTTGTGTAAATGTATACCTACCATTTATATTACAGTGGCGACTGTTTTTCTATTTATTTTATTTTATAAATTACGTCAATACAATTATGTTAATGCAAGTCGACCTTTGGTCTCAAATATTTCGTAACAAGTACGAACAAGTAGGTATCTGAGATTGTAGTCATACACACCAAAAATGGCAACCATGATGCACACTACACTCATCTGCATATTTGACCACCTGACCGGTATAATGGTTCCCTTGCATGGGCGTAGCCAGCCTTGGGCTCAGGGTGGGGCAGCAGTCAACCTATCCCTCCCCCCTCCCCCGGTAATTTTTTTGTAACTTGAGCCGTTTGGGCTCTGCGCCTATGCCAATTTGTTAATCTGTAAATTTAGAGGTTTATATTTTCAGGTACAGAATAGTCGGTGTTTATAAATTTAAGTTTTAACTAACTTTATAAGTAATATTACTTCAAGAGAAGCCGGCGTGGGTTCTGGCAGAACCTATTTAGCACTTTTCTACAAATTTATTTTTTGTGTCGGCGATCCACGTTCTGTGCACACTTAGCATACACAGGCCGCTTAGACGATTTTCGCTCATGGTTGAGCGAAGCCACGTTTTGACCCGCCGTAATGTGCTGAATGATCGCTCTATTGTTAGTACAGGTCGTACATGGCTGGGCAAGAAAAATAGCGAGCGCAGTTTTTACGCTGGGATAAAATTGCATTTACAAAATTTTGACCAGATCCGCCACTTCCATTTCCTTCAATGCATTTATTTCCGTATTTTTTTCTTGTCAGAGCCAGGGTGGGGCAAGCGCCCCAGCTTGCCCCAGTGTGGCTACGCCCATGTTCCCTTGCCTACCTACCTGCATATTATTATAAGTCCAAGGTAGGTAACCAATCCTTCAAGGTATGAGTCAACTGTTTTGTCGTTGTAAACAACGAGCAGCTTTGTCAGACAGTGTCAATATTTATTATTGGTATTATTATCTACTTAATTGCATAATGTAATAGCGTCGTTAATGTTATTTCATCAACATAGTATTTCCTACTGGGTACTCATGTACCTATTCGTAATTTTTACTATTAAGTTCACTGTTTATATTATACTCTATTAGTTAATCGATAAGGGCGATAAATAAAGTTATTAATAGATAGATAGATACTATCCATTCATGGTATGATTGTATGTAGGTACAACTAATTACAAAAGTATTAATTGACAAACTTTTGGGTTTATGGAATTAGCGTACTTCCAGAATTTAGGGAATCACAACTAAATGAATATCTAGTCATATTTTTTTTCATTGAACTCTTTGCCCAAATTTCCGTAATGTGCACGGCTGTACTTTCATGATTGCTTAGGAGGTAGCGTAATTTCTTGATCTCTACATATAGAGCTCTTTTCGAGTTCTAAACCAGTCGGGCAAACCCGAAATAAACATTTAAGCAGAATTGAATTTGAATATCTCATAATCATCCTATAATGTTCCCACTGCTGGGACACAGGCCTCCATCGGTGAGAGGGAGTGGGCCGTAATCCACCTCACGGGCTAAGTGCGGGTAGGTAAAATGTCATATGTCTTCGAATCTTTTGGTTCTATACCGGTTTCGTTACGATATTTTCCTTCACCATCTTGAGCAGAGCAGTGGTTATTAAATATACACAAAGTACAATGCGTGCCACGAAAGATGAGACTTGACACACCACGTGGTTTGACTTGCGCAGTACACGATTTTAGGTATTTTTAGCGGTATGAGGTCTGAGTGCGGGACGGGACCGAACGTCAAGTCTCATCTTTCGTGGCGCGCATTGTAAAAGCGCTTGTCTGGGTTCGAACCTACGACCTCAACTACAACTCGTACTACTGGATCACCACTGCTCTACTGAGTTTGAATATACCTGTAACTAAATTCGCATGACTGCAAATTCAATTCAGCACACTTTACTTCCATCAGACCGACCTGTCTAGAGTACTTAGAACAAATCAACAATACTACTGGATCGGTACCCGTATTATGTATCTGAAATTCTATATGGTATTGCGAGTCGATCTATATTGTGGTGGGCAGTGATATGCGTTCGTAACCACACCGCGAGCAACATTTTTTACCGCGAACGGTACTGTCTGTTATGCACCGTTAGCTAATTAAAGGAGTTCACGATTTATTGGTTTATTAGATGATTTACCGTCAACTTTTGGTAAATTTAACTTACTATTTTGTTTCGTAATTGTTTGAATTGTGTTGCCGTGTGGTGTCCCGACGGTGCCCGTTCTTGCTTCTCTGGATGTGGCGAACCGCGAAGGATTATGAGTAGGTAGAGGATGGATGGCAATATCACCTTGCACGGTAACAACCATATATCTATGGTAACAACAAAATAATGCTTTGCAAACGGATTTGTCTATTACTCATAAACGGATTTGTCTATTACTAATACAGTAATACTTTCTTTTAAGTCTACGTTGAGGAAGATGGATGATGGAAGTCCATCACATCTATCTATCAAACGTTCAATTAATGAATAAGAAGAGTGTTGTTGTATATTGCAGTTTATTGACAAGTTTCCAGCTTCACCTTCCAGATGCTTGTAGTATTTTTTAAATTAATTTTTTTTTGCTTTTCGTTTTTTTAATATTTCGCTTTGTTTAGAATATTTAACTGCCTGGTCAATGTGAATAATCATTAAAACCATAAATTGACCAAAAAAAGATTAAGTACCCACCTTGTTAGTCAACGTACACAGAGTGACAAAGGAGTCCACAATTACCTACCACAATGAATAGACACAGTAACGTGTAGGTAACTAAGACTCAGATAATCATGTAACTATTTCACACTGCATTAAATCTTTACAATACTTATGCTTTGAAGGTCTTTACAGCACCTTAAGAAATGTAGAGGATTGAGAATGAGTCAGACAACAGGCATTATGTGCTCGCTCCAACTATTATTTTGCTTTACAAAAAGACAACCTTGGCATTAAAGTTGAATTACAACAATGAAAATCATAAAAACCTTGCTGTGTGCAAAAAGTATTCTGTCAAGGCTTCTTCTCTTTGACTTTCAGTAGAAAGTCAATGACATCATCATCCTCCAGCGAGGGCAGGGTCGAGGATGTTATTGGCTTTTTAGGGAGGACGTGTGGTCGTGGCGTGGATCGGCCGCACTTGGTGGCGGGGCTCGCTAGGTATGGCGGGCTGATACCAATCTGGTATATACGTGAATGTGCGAGTATTTCCCGTGTCCTTGACTCGTGGTAGTGGTTTTAGTCGGTAAAGGTCCGACATATCTAACCGTCCGTCAGGAGTGAACGAAGGAGGATCCATGGGAATCCATGAGGATTTCCCCAGAGTAAAAAATCGAGTTACGACCTATCCTAATTTACTTAGGGTCGGCCGAACATCTCTACTTCACCGGTAATGACGATAATTGAAATATTTAATCAAAGAATCAACATGGAGTTTCACGTCCCTATGTGTTTGTAGGTTCAGGAGGCCATACAGAACATTCAGTATATCCGTTGAAGTTTCAGCAACAAGTAATACCTGTAATATATCACGTGGCGATGTTTTCATCAATACATCTTCATCACCCGCAAAAAGTCAATGTAAGAATTTGAATGACAAAACTTGGAATGTCTAATCAAGGAAGCAATATGAAGATTCACGTACATAGGGTTGCCAGGTCTTAAAACCAAAAAGCCGGACAGACCAGCCAGTTTAGCCGGACATTTGGGTAAAACAGTCGGACATCCGTAATTTTTTATTTAGGTATTTAATACTTCAAGCACATACATGTTCAGAGGCGGACTTAATGCCATAGGCATTTTCTTTTTTTTTTAGTCTTAGTATAACACGACAAACTAAAAAAAAATAAAACAAGGCTTTTTTATCATTTATCATAAAATCTTCTTAAATTGGGGTGGGGATGAAGAGTGGTGGGGCGGCGGGGGGGCACCGCGCGCACGATCTTCAAAAAGCCTAACAAAAGCCGGACAGGCCGGACACCGTCTGATTTGGCCGGACACGCAACCTAAAAGCCTGACTGTGTCCGGCTTTATCCGGACGCCTAGCAACCCTACACGTACAGGGTTTGTAGTTTCATTGTAACTGGACGCCATACAAAACAGTTCGTATCCGTTGAAGTTCTAGCAACAAGAAATTCTTGTGAAATACCACGCGACAAGGCCCGCTTCCGGGTTGCGCGCGCGCATAGTAGCTGAGGTTGTTTTGAAACCCGACGCCGGCCGCTGGCTACACCTGCGCCACTTGAACCACACACACCTTTATTCTACAACACGACTTTACCCTTTCATAATTAAGATTGGATCACATCTGTTGTATTACGCTCCTTATTACAATGTTCGGCTTGGAATTTCTTCTAGTCACGCTCTGAATATGGCATCCTTGTTTTACTTTTCCATCGCACTCATGTTTCCACTTGAATATTTGTTCATCCGATTGAACATACCTAAGCTGTTTTACCTGTGACGGTAAACAATACATACTGACATACAGATATGTATATTACATAAATTTATCTGCTTTTTAGGAAGATGCTTTAATATTCTACATTCAATCTTGCGAATTGTAGATGGCTATCGATATTGGAATTGTAATCCGATTCATGGTCATGTGCTCTCCGAATCCACTTTTAATGGCTGGTGATACAGTATCACCTAATAGCCAATTTGTAACACAATGGAAACAAGTAGGTACTCTAGTGTTCGCTATTTTCATCGGACTGACAACGTATCAAGAAAGTTATTACCTGCATGCTGTGCTGACAATGACGGTGTGAAATGGTACAAATACAAACGCCAGCACACCAATCTGCTATAATCTGTCAAATTTCTTTAATAGATTTTGAACTTTATCGCTAAAGCATACGGCTCAATGTTGATTGGGAAAATTTGACAGTTTCGGTTAGCTTGATGTGCTGGCGTCTGTACCTACTCAAATAATGTGAATTAGGTTAGGGGCAATTCTTGTAATTTTACGTAGCTTCACAGTCTGATCTAAGTCTCAATCTGTGAAAAATACCTCTAATTTCCCAGCATTTTTGATAAGTTTTTGACATTGATCTGACCGATGTAAAATAACATGTATATTGTGGTGAGAAAAAAATAAAGTTTTATTGATGTCGCTGAAATGAGATTGCGACTAGATTTTTAACCTTTTTTAATTACGGGAATTGACCTTTTGTTTGTATGTCATTGTCTATAGTGTCTTCTAGCAACAATATGGTAAAAGAGTTAAGTAATGCTTAATAATCATGGTGGTTTTGCAGCCGAATCAGGGCCTGTAAACTTCAGCAATATACTCGGTATTCAGTGCTTGTATAGCATGTTCTTTGATTAAAGAAAATACTGCTTTGGAAATGCTTGCTCTTGTTGAGGAAGCAGTTAGACTACTCTCATAATAACCACCAAACAAAAGAAAATGCTTTTTGTTTTTTATTCGATACATCAATATGAAATACTACTAAACATTCGAATGGTTCTTTTTATTTGTAATATTAGTCAGATGGGACGGTAAAGGTTCTAAATGTTAACGACCAATTTTAGTGTAGGACGTTGTTATAAATAATACTGCGTTTTATTATGCTGGCAATAAGATTAGAGAAAAGAGAAGATAAGATTTTGTTTTTACTTTAAAACGATGCAATACCTAAATCCACACAATAAACATAACTACATTCATCTTCTATACAAATAAATAAAATTGCTGTCTGTTTGTAAGGTCAAAATAACAGTTTTTTACTAAATGCATGTTGCAAAAAAACCATTTTTAATATTATTGTCTGTCTGTTTGTTCTGGCTAATCTCCGAAACGACTGGACGGATTTGACGGTACTTTCACTGGAATATAGCTGATGTTATAAGATAAGGAGTAACTTACTATACTTTTATTTTTAAAAAGAATTAGGGTTCCGCGCAAAAACTAAAACCCATGAAATCCAATATATTTTTCATGATGCACGCGAACGAAGTCACGGGCACAGCTAGTTTTCAGATATAATTGTAGGAATGTAGATACCTTCTTAGTATTGCGTAGCTGGATATCACAATTGGTAGGTATTAGTAGAACTGACCAATTCATTAAAAATTAAGATAAATACGGTTTAATTGGACGTATTCCACATTGGGCACCCGCTTAAATGGCACCTAAGTGAATGTGCCGCTGTGTGTCAGGTGCCATTGAAGCGGGTGCCCAATGTGGAATACGTCTATAATTGAGCTAATGATACCTAAAACTATGCTATTTATATATCAGCTACCGAAAATTCTTAAAATATAATAAGGATCTGGCCTATCATGTATAAAAAAATGCAAGTTCAGGACAATGATAACGTTATCAGACAAATATCTAACCCAACCTCATTCATAGATACTGTGTTCCTTGTTGAGCCTAGACAATCATTTGCGTGCAATGTGCAATAGGGATGACGAATGATTTTGAAATCCTCTTCCGTAATGTACATACACATTTACTATTTACGAAAAAACCTATATTTCGGTTATAAACTAAAGTTGAACGAAGTTTAAAGACATTTTTCTAATATTTTTTCAATAGCGCGCGTAAACAGCTCGCAGTGTCATGGCGTCGGGTCTGATGTCACGCCTAGGTAAACACTAAACGTCAAATGTGTCAAGCTGACACATTTGACACATTTTACGTTTAGTGTTTACCTTTCCTCTGACTGCGCGTGTTGACAAAACAAACATTGCATATTTCATCTGATAAAAATGAATACCAAAGTGTATAAGTGGTGTGCAGTGCCTCAGTGTAAAAACACATCAATAACCACTCCCAACAAGGTGTTTATATATGTCCCAAACAAGCAAATAATAAGAGTTCAATGGTTAAAGCTCGCAAGGCGAAACCATGTTGTTATAGATTCGTGTTGTAGAGTCAAGTGGAGTGGATAAATTACACTTAAATTAATAAAAAATCGATCCAAATGCGTAATCGGTAGTAGTCAACAAAACGCAAGTAATGTTTACATAGGCGTGACGTCATGCGCTGTGATTGGCGTTTCAGTCAAAATGGCCGAATGCCGTATTTTCATCTTTTATTTTAGTGAAAATCCGATTAATCTCAAGTTTTTAAATAAAACTAAATCAGTGTTTTAAATCCTTTTAATGTGTACTTTCCCCTAAAATCATTAAATCTTTGATTATTTGATACTGTCGCCACGCCAGTCACGCTTCAAAGAAACAATTTACCTGGATGACATAGGCAGTCAGTGTATTTGCATAAAGAGCGACGCAATACTACTGTAAACTCTGATTTTTAATTTGGTAGACTCAAATGACAGCTGCGATAGACTTTTTTTGTCAACATGTCATTCAGTTAAAAATCAGAGTTTACATAGCAAAACGACACTATCTTTTTGTTTGTTTTAGTCCAGTACTAACCTCACAAGTTCTACATTAAGGTCAACTGTAGCATTGTAGATTTTTATCGTTTTAATTTTTAATTTATTTATAACTAGCTGCGCCCCGAGGCGAGGTTTTACCCGCGTAAGTGTCGATTCCGTGGGAATAACGGGATAAAAAGTAGCCTATATGTTAATCCAGGGTGTCAGCTACCTCCATACAAAATTTTATCAAAATTGGTCCAGCCGTTTGAGTGTGAAGAAGTAACAAACATATTAACACACGCACTCACAAACTTTCGCCTTTATAATATTTGTGTGATGTGATAATGCACACTTGCTTTTCCAATTCAGTTTTGACATTGCCAGAATAGTCGACATCGGCTTTACTTGCCATAAATAAAAATAGAATAGAATAGACACCAAAGTCAGTGAAAATTAAAGAAGTAACAAAGACGACTCGATTAAAAATGGAGTGACCACTAGCACATAATAAGTGATCGTTCTCTCGCATACATACATTATTCATAATAATGCATATTACTGGTTGTTGACTCTACTATTAATAGGTGTAAATATGTCAACGAGAGTTAATTAGTCACTATCCACGTTATCATTAAGATAATTCTGGCGCACTGAGTAAACAAGAATAATCATAAACTGTACTATTTCGAAAGATTTGCTTTGTCCAAGTAAACCTAATTTTAAGAAAGACTCGATTTAATAGACTTTAGTTTATTATTGGCCGAAGAAAATGTTCTCAGCTTGTCGTAATGGAAAACGTCAGGGTACCTACCTACTATTCATTGACCATTTGAATGTTTAATTAAAAAGAAAACAGACTTCCATAGATACTCAAATGGTCTTTGGTCAGAAAAGTGTAGATGTGTATGAAAAAAGAGATAATCAGACGACGATTTTGTTTTAACTTTAACGCTTTCCAAACATTTATTCATGCACAATGTAAGCTAGCTTGTTTTTATAAATAAGATTAAAACTAATCAAAAGTAAACACAGCCATCTAAGATGAGATGACAGCCACATTCTGACTGATAACTGTGTCGAGTAGGTAACAGTTTAAGGTCATATCATATATCATTTGTTTCAGGAAAACAGACTTTGTACATAAACATTAAAGGCTTGTAAAACATGTCTGCGTTGCTATCTAGCAAAGTTTACGTAACTGTTGCAGGCGTTTTGAAGTTATAGTTTTTGAGATGAAATTCCAGGCATTTTAGAAAATGACGACTACCTGATACCACGTTCATGTTAATCTAGTACCTAGTCGCAGACGGGACTGCTTAACGTGATGGTGTCCTATGATTCCTGGGGAAGTGTTATAGGGGTTTTCCACTACAAATCTCAGCAGCAGCCTGGGGGACTTTTTTTTTTTTGTGGATGGGAAATCATCAAATGACCCCTTCCGCTCTGGGTGGAGCGGAAGGGAGTGTCAGACTCTTACTGACTCAAACCCACCCGTGTTTTCTTCCTTAGCCCTTTATGTTCCGGGCCAGCGGTAACCCTTTCGGACAATCTCGCCGACCCGGCAGGCTTCGGCCCTTCACATGATGCTGACATCTCTTTGAGGCACGCGTGGTAGAGAAGAACAGGGACCCTTAAAAGGCCACTTTAGCAGAATCATAAAAGGATATGAATCTATGAATCATAATGGACAGTTAACTGTTAAGTTAATCGTATCAAATCCCATTGGTGAAGGATTTTTCAGTTATTTTTTTTTGTCTGTGCTAAAATACAAACAAATCAATCCAATCCAAATCCAATCTCTTTGATTATACCTACGTAGTGCAGCGAAAAAAAGAAAAACACGGACTGTCTTCGGCGTATTATGATTCATAATGTTAACCTTTTATGATTCTGCCAAAGTGGCCTTTTATAGGCCCCCTGGAGTCTGAATCTGTCTCCGATTATTGGCAATAAACCCGCTCCATAGTCCCTATTACGTACCTGTGTATTTATATGTACTAGGGTTTTTTTTTCAAAACAGGAGTAAGGTGAGTTTTCCCCGTAAGAGCTCTGGATCTGAATTAGTGCCCGATAATGTAATGTAATAGGGGTAATTGGATTGCCCCTATTACATAAAACCTATAAAATAGAACAAGCTAAATGCGGGCGTACTCCGGCGTAGGACTATTTACATCTGCCCATTCCCTTCGTGGAGAAAAGACGTGATCTGGTTTCCCTAAATTACTAGTCTGTTTTTATTTTTTATTCTATAAGTACGCCTGCGACATCCGTATGTAAAGTATCAATGTGGGTATGTAACGTTTCAACGGCTGAATCAGCGAGCAAGTCTTGTCTTTTGTCTTACATGAAAGAGCACGCTTTGTCTCGGATGATGAAACTTGGAACAATAGACTATTTATTTGTTTACGGATCAGAAAACAGATGCTCCACATGTTTAGGAGTGGCTTGAAACCTAGTTGAAGTATTGTCTGAATTATTAATTACTTACTAACAATAGGCTAGCCCCTCTACATGGGGCTCACTCATATAAATGGTGAAATATGGAAATGTGGTTGTAGGTTCTATAAAATACACCTCTGCCTCACCCCTTCGGGCAATACACACGTGATACTAATCTAACGTTATGTTTATTTAGCCTTTTATTTATTATCCAATTGTTGCAGTTCAATAAACG
The DNA here is from genome assembly GCA_927399505.1 of Luperina testacea. Taxonomy (NCBI): domain Eukaryota; kingdom Metazoa; phylum Arthropoda; class Insecta; order Lepidoptera; family Noctuidae; genus Luperina; species Luperina testacea. The sequence goes on from OV656774.1 coordinate 8,591,382, forward strand.
ATTCAGGGTTTCTAATGTTTTCCTTAACAACAAAAAAGGAAAATGGAATGCATTTGCATTCCATTTTCCTGTTTTGTCCTATTTTAGTAGTTTGTAGTTTTACGAATAAATCAATGTCTATACCACACACACAATGTCTAATAATCAATGTATACATATGTATATTGTTAGGACAGAAGTGAAATCACAATTAAATAGAAGAATTATTTGATATCGTAAAAACTAATTTCAAGAGTTATAAAAAGAATTATCAACCATAGCAAAATTACAATCAGAGGAACAAAATCATCACTAATCAAATTACAGAAATTAACAAGAGATTACAGATTACACCGAACGGCTTTTTTTTTTTTTTTTTTCAGGATGGGAAATCATCAAATGACTCCTCCCGCTCTGGGTGGAGCGGAAGGGAGTGTCAGACTCTTACTGACTAAAACCCACCCGTGTTCCTTCCTTCGCCCTTTATGTTCCGGGCCAGCGGTAACCCTTTCGGACAATCCCGCTGAGTCGGACAATCCCGCTGAACACCGAACGGCTGACAGCTGACGGATAGCGCTTTTTTTTTTTTTTAAAGGCTAAGGTCTGAGACCATGCTGCCTAGTCATCAGTGTTTTTCTTTAGTCTAACAAGACATTACAATATGGGTGTACACATTCTAATGTATTAGGAGTATTTGGCAGCAAATGTATCGAATCAAGTTTCCCGGTAAACTTCGCTGAGGTAGCCAAAACTACAATAAAATTCTCAGCTCCATTTTACCGGGATCGCGTCTGTTTCAATGATTACACATATTGTCCAGTTGCGCAGACACTTGAGATACAAAACTACACCAATTTTACATCACAATATCCACTAGGAATCAATTTGCGAATAATTAAAACAGCCAAATAGACTTCACTCGAAGAAATCCCGCCAAAAACTCTGACGGATAGCGCTTCTGCACGCAACGCTGTCAAAAACCATAGACCGCCAAACAAAGACCAGAGAGCCTGGCCTGCCGCCTGCTGCAGCCTCCTTGCAGTGACCGCGTCCCACGCGCTCCTGGGCCGGGTAGTAGTATCCAACAATATGTATGTTTACCTAGATATAGTATAGGTACTATATCTAGGTATATGTACATACATATTATAAATTAAAGTCGCTTTTCGTGTCTGTCAGTGTGGCTGCTCTTCTAAACTACGTTGCGGTTATCACTATCATTTAAAAGAATTTATTCTGAAAGATTCATATATAATACATTAATATTAAACTTACAGTAATAGAAATCTTGAAGCCAATTCGTAATAGCATGCGAAGTGGGGGCGGGTCGCTAGTCAATTTGTAATCTTGACTCTTGCGTAGAGGATTAGCAGCGCCCAGCGGTTTCACCCGCATAAGTGTCGATCCCGTAGGAATTTCGGGATAAAATATCCTATTTGTTATTCTGATGTATAAGCTATATTACTGTAAAGTTTCATCAAAATCCGTTCAGTAGTTTTTGCGTGAAAGAGTAACAAACATCCATCCATCTTCACAAACTTTCACGTTTATAGTATTAGTAGGATTCTGTTACATACTCGTACATGCTCGCCGACAATTTGCATAAGCCACAAAATTGTGCAGCTGTGCCTAATTAATTCTGCATGGAGAGGAGTTAAAAACACGATAATTTCTGTTCTTTTACCGAACACTTCATATAATAACGGTTCATTTATCGTTGAATGTTTAAAAACAACTCAAATTAAAGCGTGTGTGTTCATCAACTAACCTTTAAGCTCATAATGTAAACAATTTGCGTAAACTGGGACTATTCTCCCAAATAGCAAAGAGTTTACTTAAGGTTAAGGTCAATGACAAACAAATAGTCATCGGATGCAATCTTCGGTGCAATTTATATCTACTAGAAAACAGTTCTCGAAAACGAGTCTCCATATAAAGCGCAAATCTTCTTGCTATTGTGTAGAAACGACTCGGCAATCCAGTCTGAGAGAAACGGGGTCAAGAAATTTATTTCTGGGTACACTAAGACTATGACGTTACGTTGTGTATAAGTAACTTTCATTTTATACTTCGAGCAACAGTTTACAGAGCAAATGCTAACGATGTGAAACATCCTTCACAATATGGTGCCGACTCCCTTGTCCACAAACTAAACTAAATTTAAGTTCATTGTATCTTTTTCTTTCTATTTCATTAAGAAAAGGACAGAAGATATGATATTAGTTTAGTCCTAATATTAGTATTAGGTAGTATGGATGACTTTACAGTAATATTATTTGATGACTCATTAGAATCTATGTCCAAAATCGCCAACATGCAATGAAGAAACGTGGTGATCAATACACGCGCCTTCTCCTTACGAGGAAAGTATTTTTTCCTTTACCCTGCAGTGGGACAGGTATAGGACTTAAAGACTGGTTTACTATAATCAACAATGACATCCTTGTTTAAACTACTGCAACTGCTGTAGTTCGATAGCCTGTAGTTGTGTCGATAGCTTGTGCTAGTCACATTTTCTCTCTGCAACTGTTTAATTTAGCAGAGCTATCTTTAAGCCTGCAAGCAAAATTATGAATATGCATAGGTACGATACTTATTTAGCATTTTGTTTTCATCCGGCTCACAGTAGGTTATTCTCAAGGGTGAAGAAAACTCACCTGTGTGCATACCGAGAATACAACCTGGGTACATTAGTATATTAGCACGCGCGTGAAAAAGGAAAAACCGCTTTTCACCATGCCCCATTAATATACAATTTCTATTAGAACAGTTTATTTTTTGATAAATGCTGGTATGTGCTCAATATCTTTCCAGGCAAAGAGAACCGAATATATAGGTATTCGAGAAGTATGTCGACCGTCAATTTAAGCCGTTTAATGAATTAATTGATGGTAGAACAAGTCTCAACGAAGTTCCCTAGGAAACAGACTCCTACTTAAAAATCCGATGACGTCGATTCTTGTCTAGAAGTCGGGCTATAAAGAGTAAAATAAGATCACTGTGACATGTGTTACGTCATATCTTTTAAAGTTTTACAAGGTTATCGATTTTTGTAATGCAAATCAGGTCTAAGAAAATCTCTGACGAAGACGAAAAGATGAGCCATACCGTCTTGTTTTTAATTCATAAACGACAGTTTCTTGTCATTTATCGACATGGTTGAGAAATGGACGAGAAACAACATAAAAAACAGACAAATCAGTACAAATTTGGAGTTATATTTATATCTACTATTTGGTTCAATGTGAATGATTTAAGTACCTAATTCCTAAGATGATTTCTTGTTCAGTTTCAATCTAGGTAATTACGACTTGAAAATTTTCGGTGAACAGATACCTACCTAAAGTAAAGACAGAGTTTCCTGTCATCATCATTTTAACCCTCTTAGTTGACTCTCACTTTACTGGAAAACATTTTAACTACATAATATCCTAAACTGGACAGTGGATAACCAATCTGTGATTTTATGATCTTCCTTGCCTGTAATCTAATGAAACACTGTTTTACATATCCATATGGCCACTTCCTCCAGTACAGTCGTTTTTCTAGCTATCCGCCATTTAGAATCCAAAACGGAAACACAATTTAAATTTGATTACCTTCATTGTAATTACTCAGAAACACGTGCATGTGTGTATACTGTAAATTAATCTCAAGGAATATCGAAGATTGCGGTCTGGCTGGATTACAGTGCAGATTGTTTATGGCGTGTTAACATAATTATGATCTAAAACAATGCTCTGGGGGCCTAAAAAGGCCTCTTTGGCAGAATCATAACAGGGTAATATTATGAATCATAATGGACAGTTAACTGTTCAGTTAATCGTATCAAATCCGATTGGTGAAGGGTTTTTTTTTGTCTGTTCTAAAATACCAATCAATCCAATCCCAATCTCTTTGATTATACCTACGTAGTGCTGCGAAAAAAAGAAAAACGCGGCCTGTCATAATATGATTCTTAATGTTATCCTTTTATGATTCTGCCAAAGTAGCCTTTTTAGGCTCTCTATAATTGTCAATGTTCGGACAAAGGTTGTTCGTGATTGTAGGACATTTGCACCTCTTTTTACATGTGTTATTTCAAATAACTAAAAAAATAATACTCAAAATGTCTCACGTTAACGTAATAGGTATATGTGATCTAATAATCTCATACCCCCATTTCCTCACATGACCAATTTTTATTACAATGTCTAAATCTTTATAACCTTAATCTCTAACCAACGTTGTATGTAGCAACAATTTAACAGCGGAATTAATCTACAGTTATGGCTGAGCGGCGCACGATTCTAATTCCGGTGTTTTGCCTATAAACGTGCAGTCAAACCACGAGGAAGGTCCCTAATGTAGCCTGAATAAAAAGGATTAAATATATCATGTGTCAATTAGAAGTAGTAGGTTCCTTCCGCTGCGGTCGGTCGACGGAAGCAGTGCCACGTGACTCACATGACCACTGCGTGTGCGCACAGCACTCGATTCACTACCCATTGTCTGCACACTCCATAAACTTCACTCATTTATGCCATAGGCGAAACAAATATAGGGACGTAATGTATATGAATAAATATAGTCACATTAAAATGAGTGGTTCCATTATTGTTTAGGGTCGAGCGCAGAATAGATCATTATTGGAAAATGATGAGTGGACCCCGATTGTGAACAGGGCCTCCAATTGTTTTCTGAATGAGTAAACGGCATCAGTGTTACTAAATGGATGGATGGTATGTTTAGCCTGCTCAGTATTGCTTCGTATCAAAATTATGTTGGTCAGAACGTGATGGTCGGAAATCGACATCACGCATTTGAATTGGTGATTGATGCTCATTCCTTGTCTGCCGGCTAATACTATTATTATCTATGATCAATATTGAACATCCAGCTTTTGTTGCAGAAGAATCTAGGGCAGGTATAGTCTACGACTCAGTATAGAACGTACCGGATGATATCGATAACAACGCGGAAGACAAAGCAGCTGTTTTGATTACAGATTATATAATCTACCTTTCAATGGGAAAATTTTCCTACGGTATTTCATAGTAAGTAGCATGAGCTGTGGAATGAAAATAATTATATTATGCTTTTGCTTTTCGATTTCTTTAGGCTGATCATAATAGCAACAGTAACCTCGCGATCCCATCAATTTAGAGTCTACTTACTACATTATTTTATCGTGTGCTTTTCACAAAAATAATCTCAGTGTGTTTGATAATCTCATTGATAAATGGAGTAAATTGATTGATTTGCCAAACATAAACATCTAAACATCATATTTTTTTATTATTATACTAACTGTTGTATAGGCGGTCTTAGGATGTTATAAACAGAAAACTTGCCTGCATGAAGTCCATTCGAGTATTCGATATGTTTACGGTCTTCTGCAGGTATTTATCGACCTTCATTCCTCAGTTACTTTAGCTGTGAATACCTACTTAGAAATCGCTCTACAAGGCGTCAATGAGACTCGACGAATGATATCACTTACATTAGCGTACTATGAAGTCCAGCCTTCACTTCTCTGAAATCCATTACTTACTTATGCATACGTTTGATTCAAGTGGTTGGAATTGCTATGATAGTATGATTCATCTTTATTGTTTTCTCTAGAGTATAAAGTAACCTGTCTATTTGAATCTTATAGATGTTTTGAATTACACATTACTTTGCGATGCTCGTCTGCACATTAATTAGACACTGATTACAAGTCCAAACATTACACATTTGTATTTAATTGGCACATACTAACTTCGTGCGCTAACTGTGTTAGCATCTTCAAACTTTCCTGAACGTCGCGTCGCGTCGCCCGGATAAATAAAACGAAATGGATACATAAATATGTCATCAATACATTTATTATCAAATGCTACACTATAATAATATCAATACATTGTTTCAGTCATTTCAATATTTACATTAATTCGAAATAACTTTTGTAGTAAGCGAGTAGGATTCGGTGTACAAGTACAGACGCCAGCACATCAAGCTACTACAATCTGTCAAATTTCTTTAATAGATTTTCAACTTTATCATTAAAGCATAAGGTTCAAAGTTGATTGGGAAAATTTGACAGTTTCGGGTAGGTTGATGTGCTGGCGTCTGTACAAAATATTATTATGACTTTCTGTTACACAGCAGCTGCCTTTCCAAATTATATACATAGAGTTATCATACAATTTATTGTCCATTCGACGTCTACTATGTAGACAAGGTTCCCTACACATTAGAATAAGTAATGAATATGAGAGAGCTCTAAAGTTCATTAGTGAGAGCTATTACACCGTTAAAGACGTTACACACTACATTTAAAGGCCCAGCCAAAGGACCAGACGGCTACGCAGGGATCATGCTTTCAATAATTTAATACTGTTCTTTATCCACGATCAAAACGTTATTATTGAGACCGATTACTTACGATACCTTCCATTAGCAGGACAATAGATACTTATTATTAAAATAAATCGCTTCGGCATCTCATATTTTTCAAACATGGACTTAAACATAATAGTAAATGCGCAACAAGCCTCACATGGTTAAAGCAAAGTATCTACAACTATCAAGTGATATCTTAAGTGTTCACAATATAAAAACTGGTTAGTACGGAATAAATAACACCAAGAACATAAGCTCAACATGCATGCAAGCTTATGTGGATGTAGACCGAGATCCAGCGGCTGCGCTCGTGATTCGAACGGATGCGACGAAACGAGAGCTGAGCACCGTTACCTGCGCCCGCGCCGAGCGCCGTGCGGCCGCGGGGGATGCGCCGACCTCATCGCCTCCCACCGCCACCAAAATGTGCCTGACTCATTAATCGAATGCCCACTAACCAACTTGGACATCGACTTCCACTAGGTCGCCGCTTTAATCTGAGGCCATATAAATGCACTTCAGCCCCGAGTACTTAACAATATTGCTACGCTCCTAATAAGCAGTTTACTCTAATGTTCTAAGCAGTCTCAATGCCTTAAATTAAAAATACACTTGATATCACAAAATGCTAACCGGATCACACGGGTGCAACGACACATTGGTGGCGTTTTCACGGACGGAACAGTCCTTTGTGTCCATTATGACCATGCTGTACCACTATGTGCCATAAGGTCAATCTTTATCTCGCAGTAACTCTGATTTAGCACCTTTTTCGTTTCCGTGGAAAGAAAAGTTTGGATTATCCTTTTGTTTATATGCTTTGTCTAGTTTTGCTGAAGGAGGATCATTTTCAATTGGTATTGGTACAATCGGTGTTGTAGTCGTCGTTATCGGGGCCGGGTTTATGTTTTCCCCTCGACAGAAGTCTTGGAGCCAAAGCTCTGAATTGTAGGAAGGGCCTTCTCCTCCTAACTCCGCTGGCAGAATATCAAGTGGCAGAGAATCATGAAGCGTTGAAAGATTGTTTCCATGCAACACGATGCGCTCTCGCGTCTTCGCCTTAAGGTACGGTTTTATTACAGCGAGAGCGGTTTCCACATACCAAGGTTGTCCGATGAAATGTATGCTTTTAAAACGGACAGGCATGCAATCTTGTAGACAGTCAATCATCATTTTCAACACTTTAGCTTGTAAACTACACGATTGCTTAAACGTGAATTCAGTCCAATCAACGATAATGACATATCCGTTTGCCTGGTTTTGAACATCGTCGAGGGTGCGTTCTATTGTAAGCAGTAGGGCTCTGAACACTGAGAGTAGAGGGCACGCATGTGGGATCCAGTTGGAGGCGAACATGAGCAGCACGCAGCGGCCGCGGCGGTCGCGCTGCGCCAGCACGCCGGGCAGCCCGTCCGCCAGCGCGCGCAGCACGCCGCCGTCCGCCGGCGCCCACAGGTCCGCGTGCTCACGCCGGTACTGGTGGTAGCTCACTAACAACTCGAAGCTCTGCTGCACATCATGTTTGCGCGCGTACAGAAAACGCCGCAGGAAGTTGTCATCCTGACATCTACTCTTGTCGCGTAGGGCGAGGTTGAGGCTCTTGTCCACCGTGTCCCGCAGGCCGTTTAGGGCGCGTTGCCTGTCGCCGTCTGTGAGTCGTTTCCTGGTCACTTCACAAAGGCGCTCATTCTGCATCTGATGCAGCTTCCAGTCGTATTCGGCGTACTCGTTCATGACTGGTTTTGGTATGAGTCATGCGTCCTTTCACTGGTATAACGCGTAGCTGCGCGCGCGCCGCCTGTAGCTCGGGGCCGACTGCGCACCGAGTTCGCGCCGTGCGCCGCCGCCATCGCTGCTCGTTCATTAAACCGTGTAATGCTCTGTTCACATGCGATAGCAACTTGTTCCAGTAAACTTGCTCGATCATTTTGTGGAATACCTACTGGTGATAATGACATTTGCCACGCTGTAAATTACCCTGGTACCACAATAACGAAATAATTAAAATTATATTTATTAACCAACTTGAACATTGTCGAACCATGCGTGCTTAGGTGCTTACGAAAAGATCATTCATCTTGGGTACCCAAGTACACATTAGTAGCATTTATTATTTCATAATCTTAACTATGTAGGTAAAGAATACGTTCAAGGGAATTACCTACCTAATCGATATTAAGTTTTGTTGTTTTATCAATCATGCTGTAATCAGTAAGTAGATTGATTAGATAATACTTACTACCATTTCATAACTAGGAAATTGGTGGTGAAAATCATAAAAAGGCCACTTTGGCAGAATCATAAAAGGATAACATTATGAATCCTAATATGGCGAAGACAGTCCGTGTTTTTCTTTTTTCGCTGCACTGCGTAGGTATAATCAAAGAGATTGGGTTTGGATTTGGATTGGATTGATTGCTACTTTAGCACAGACAAAAAAAAACTGAATAATCCTTCACCAATGGGATTTGATACGATTAACTTAACAGTTAACTGTCCATTAAGGTTCATAATGTTATCTTTGTATGATTCTGCCAAAGTGGCCTTTTTAGGCCCCCAGGACGCCTGCCGTAGATGCCTACAGCACATTTTTTTTAAACAATACTAGAAAAAATAAGCAACCCAGTTGTTTTATTAAAACTGATTAGATTCTGATTATTCGGTTATTAATTAATAACAGGGTGGTTTGATCATATTAGAAATAGAAATCTTTTAGATTTGCCCATAATGTAGGTACACAGATATGATGGTAATTTTCACGAGAGGTGAGTGATACCGTGATACGTCATAAAGTCACAACATGGCAGATGAATTATCATTTATCAATGTTCAAATTTGCTCTTATTAGCATCTATTGGAAAACACATGTTATTATTTGATTATTACTTATACAACAGAGATAAATTATAAAAGCCAGTCCCTTTAACTGTCCTTTTTTTCTTGCAGCTACTGTCCTTTTAGGTAAAGGGCATTTCGACAGGTAACCGGCGTTTGAACGCAGCATAACTTACCCAGCCAGAGCGAGTTATAAATAAAAAAAAACTGAAGGTTGGCAGTATACCGGTCAATTGGCTGGCTGGTTTCTGCGATGACGTAGCGTCGTGCGCAAGAGACGCACATGCATGTGCGAGCGAGATGGAAACACACTTTGTAACAATTATTTCTATGAAGCCTTATACGTAACGTATAAACGGATGGCCGAAAATCGTATAACGTCCGCGCTTTGTTCACTTTATCGTATAACTAGCTGCCGTAACAGGCCACACTTACTGCCTATGCCGCATTCATAATTAATGCTTGTCAGTCCTATGCTAATATTTCGTTCTGATGTTACTTTAACTATAAAATAAACCGCTTGAAATAGCGCTAACAAGTCATCATCATAAAAAATGCGCTACTTTTTACAAGAGATGGAACATTTTTTTTAATACATTTTTAAATTATCATTAAGAATATTATGAAATAAATAACCGTCATCGTAATTATTCACTTTAATAAGAAAGTTTAGTTTCTCAATATGAAAGACATCAACGTCATCGCATCGGGAACATCTTGCATAAAAATTATTGAAATGAAAGAAAGGACGCGTGTCAATGGCTACCAAGTTATCTTATCTTTTATAAATAACAACAAAGAACTGCTTATTTTCCTTTGTTAAGGCGATGCTATTCACTAAAACCAAAATATTATGCGAGAAAAACAAACAAATGTGAACCTTATTTCCATTTCGAGATAGAGGTGCATATTCATATTGAAAAATACAACAATAACAAATCATTAACTTCTTTAAAAGAAAGTTGTGAAGGAATTTGTGTTAGTAAGTGTCGATAATGACTTAGGGGCAATGACTTTTTAAAAATTAACCGTGTCGATGCATCGCATGGTCGTTGCCCCATGCTGGCGGCTAGGCCGGCTAGCGAGCCGCGCGGTAAAAATAGACGCACTTCGTCTCAAGATGGGCTGATAGTGCCTTCGCACATTACCCTACTGCACAAGCATAACACAGGCTGCCGAGAATCTACTACAACTTACAAGTGGCACTTTCATTAAAATAACATTACGAGGGAATCTTGCGAAGCTATTTTTGTAGAGGGACAATTTTGAGGAAAACTTTTTTTACGTTTAGGTATACAGGATAATACTCAAATATAATAATAATAATATACCAAACAGGTAAAAGCGCAGTAATAACAATATCATAATTACAAATAAACTGGAACAACGTCTATTACATTCATAAATAAAGGCTACATGAACACATAAGCAATTAAAACGGTGAAGACAATCAAAACAAAAGAAAATCTTAGGCTGACTTTTAGAATAATAATTATAATAAGACATGCATGCTTATAATTATGTATATTATATCGCTAGTAGGTTGTTGCCATATTAAATAAAAGTATAAATTGGACCCTAATTCATTGTCCTAATTCTCTTTTACGCTGATATGCCATAAATAGAATAGTAAGTAGTTCATAATTTATATATTCCTAAACAAATAATCAAAGGAAAAATATCACACAATAATCATGAATTCATGACATAAACCAGTTGCAAGATTTAAAAATAACGTCATCTTTTTGTCGATAAGTTGACTCAGCAGTCAATACATAATGTAATATTGTGAAATGTTTTTCTCCTTGTCATGCCTACTAACCTATTTTTTGATAAGGAAACTTATAAAAAATTAGGTTTTATTAGATATGAGCATATCTGAGGTATGAGCACCATCAGATTCATCAGACATTATCTTTTATTCGTAGACCATGTTTAAGATCGTTAACGGGCAGGTATAAGACAAATTGTAGTACCACGGTAATGATATATACAGTAGGTCGTCTTCATACAAACGGACGAAACGCGGGCTATACCTACGCGCTTCGATCACCGTGTGCGCTCAGGCGGCTCGGAGTCGCGACTGTGCAACAGTGACGAACGGACGGTGTGTTGTTTTTTATAACAATAACCGCGCGATTTTTTCACTAAAAATAAGTTCAAGTACTTACATATTTAATATGACGAGTAGGCGATATTGTGCTGTTTTTGGTTGCATGAATTCGTCAATAACGCATCCAGAGATAGCTTTTTTTACATTACCTGGAAACTCGGAAAGGTAAGACTATTTTACTTACTAGTGGGTAGGTACATAATGTGTGTCTTTTTAATGGATAAGTATTTCCTATTACCTCCGGAAAAAAAGATGTCTGGATTAATAAATAAAGTGATTAAAGTAAAGGAAAGTGATAGACACGAGTGAAATAGGTAGTTATAGGCGGTTCATGAATCATTATACGGTAGGTACTTTATTTTATTTTATTTTATTTATTTATTTGGTTCACCAACAATTGTATACACTATTTTAAGCAATATAAACAAAAGCAACAAATCGGAGTAAAGTGTAACAATCACTTATAGGCAAACTCTGCATGCACACAAATAGTTGTCGTAACTTAAAAAAGTAGGAATAAAAGGCTATGTGAATGTGTATGTGTGTGTGTGTGTTGTATGTGTGAGTATGTATATATGTGTAAGTTGCTCTTATTAGAACTTAATAAATTGGTTAAACTAGATTAAAACGAACAAATTAAAAAAAGAAAACTAAACCAGACAAAATTAGGTAGTACAAAAAATAATTTATACGTAGCCTAAATTCAACCACCCAGTGAGATAATGCAGGGCTGAGAAACTCAGTTTTCGGGGAGAAACTTGTAAAAACTGGCTTTCAATTTGCTAAAAAAGCTAAAGTTATTTAATATTTCCGGACAGTCAATTTTATGGGCCATAACTTTACACACAAACATCGCGTCATTCAGTCGTCGACGTTTGTCAAGAGACACCATATTAAAATGTTTGAGCCTATCACTATATGAGCGTATTTTCCGAGATATACCGCTTGCATAGGCCAGATGCCCCAGAAAGCGTTTTTGTACACGCTCAAGCAAGACGCAGTGAGTGAGTAGCAAAGTGTGGCCGCCAGACCACACTACATACAATACTCTAACATGCTTCGACTCAAACAGTTATAAAGGATAATTTTCGTTCTACAGTTTTTAAATTGCTTTGAGTTTCTGATAAGTTAGGTACGCTTGTGTTAAAACCTCGGGGCATGTGTGTTTTGTTAGTTTGTATAATTCAAAGTAAAGACGTGGTTTTTATTATTAATAATAGTTGTTTATTGTACTGTGTGTATGAATAATACTAGAAAAAAATTGGTTGTCTGTAAAGTCGATTTACGGACGATAGTTTAACGTGACAACATCATAACAAAACATCAGAATAACTGTTTCATGAAATCATCATTCTTTGGACTTACATGGTCTTAGAGAGTTGTGTTGATGACTTTAATGATTATAATTCTGTAATAGTACATCAGCGTTCCTGCACACGATGCCGTCACCGCGCCGTCGCCGCGCCGACGCCGCACCGTTACACTGTAGATACGAGTCGCGCGAAGCCCGCCACCGCGCCGTCGCCGCGCCGCCACCGCGCGCGTTTTTACTGTTTCATTCATTCCATTACCGGCCGCGTACGAACGTGCACGCCGCGTAATTTCCCGTGAATGAATCAAACAGATAGGGAGGGGAACGCGCGCGGTGGCCGGCGCGGCGGCGGCGCGGCGGCGGCGCGGTGGCGGGCTTCGCGCGACTCGTATCTACAGTGTAACGGTGCGGCGTCGGCGCGGCGACGGCGCGGTGACGGCATCGTGTGCAGGAACGCTTACGATATTAGTGCGTTAAGATGTTATAACCAATACGCACGTATATCGTACGACGTTTTTTAACACATTTGCGAGGAAACAGAAAAAAAAAACATTTCACAATACAAGTACAAAGAAAAGAAAATTTGAGAAAAATGGCGCGAGGATTATTTTCTGCCGTGGCTGCGTGAAAATGTTGGCAAAGACACTAGAGCATGCAGCCAAGTTTTTAAATTACCGAATAAACTGGTTTTTTTTTTAATTTTAAATAAAATCAATCTGTGAATGCACACTTGCTTTCCCGCCATTTTAACAGCGCGCTAGCGCTGCCTACTGACTAGCGCCGCGCGGCGATTAGTTCGAAATTTGAATAGCAACAGCGCGCTGCTCACTAGCTGGAGTCGTGCGGCAGCGATCAAAACAACACGCATTTTTATTAAACACTTCCTATTCAATTCACAAAGTATTTTATTTGTTTATATAAAAAGAAGTAGGTATATTAATTTATTTATTTTATTATTTATGTACACACAGTAAAATACAATAACAAAACTAAATGGAAACACAAAGTAGGCAAATGTAATTAAAATACTGGAGGCGGGCAGCCCTGTCGCATGTTTACGTACCGCGCGGCTGTAGGCATTTACATCAAGATTACGGCCGAGATACAATACTGTATGTCTTTATACTGTGGTAGTACTGAAGACCGATAAAAATGTTGAAAATCTAGTATGAACCAAAATGTCAAGAATGGAAATCATTTTCGCTATTTCACAATCTGCTTCATCCACTCAAAGTCAAGCACAGAATACAGAATAGTACAAGTCAAAGACAAATAATTTGTTTCAATAACTGGAAAAAATAATTAAATTGAATTGCCCATTATTAAAGTAATTGGATTAAGAGGCATAAATGTAGTAATATAAGTTTAATTATATTTAAGATATTTTTTATACAGGAGTAAACCACTATTTCTTTTTATTATATTTTGAATAGTGTTCCTTTTTATCTATGGAGGTTCCCTACCTTGTAAGAGTTTTGATATGCAAACTCTAACACCCATTCCCCGCACTGGGCCAGCGTGGTGGATTATGCCCCACTAGCTCTCGTAGAAGAGGCCTGTGTTCCAGCAGTGGGAAAGTTTTGCCCATTCCAAAAGATAGTTTACTATAGAGACGAATGACATGAAGAATTCCTCTATACACATATATAGTCCGTGTTATCGTTAAACATTAGGTATTGCAATTCATAAACAGCGGTGTTTATCACAAATCGCAATGTGGCTTTACTTACAATAAATTACAAAGTGACCTTGAATGTAATGAGATTAGATATTAACGACGTGACGAATTACTTTTCAATATACAACGTGTAAAGCAAAATCGCATATCATGCTGGCCCTTTTAAGGTTTCGTAGTTTGTGCTGACCATGGTTTTGTTATTTTTAGGGTTCCGTACCCAAAGGGTAAAAACGGAACCCTATTACTAAGACTCCACTGTCCGTCTGTCTGTCTGTTGGTCACCAGGCTGTATCTCATGAACCGTGATAGCTAGACAGTTGAAATTTTCACAGATGATGTATTTCTGTTGCCGCTATAACAACAAATAATAAAAATAAAATAAAGTTAAAATTTAAAGGGGTATAAAAGAAACGTTTTTTCGGCGTTTTATGCCTTGTAGTACGGAACCCTTCGCATGCGAGTCCGACTCGCACTTGGCCGGTTTTTATTAGTAATTATGTACCTTTTTTTAAATTCTCTGTCCTATATACACATATAATAATAATATTATGCTTTGAAGCTTTTATTTAGTTACTACGTTTTTTTATGTTTTGAATTTTTGGTTATTATTTTTTGCTTGAGTAAAGTTTTCATTGTATTTTTTGGTATAATGGCGTGCCTAGCTGACAATTGGCAAACAATTTAATTTAATGGCTCTTTCAAACAGGCGCGACACGACACGCGACACAAAGGCTCCACAAGTCGCGTAACGAGCGGTGCCTTTGTGTCGCTCGCGATTATGACGCGTGTCTAAAGCTGTCTCGTAATGTTAATTACTTTGCAACCTACTATTGTATAGAAGCAAGTTTTTCTAATTGAACACTGTGCTGCTGGAGAGTTTGTTACACCGCTTCTTTCCAACGAAAGTACTAGGAAGTGGTGAAGTTTGGGGACTCTTATGTAATTTTGACGTTTTAAAAGTGCTGATTCTCAGCCTAGTTTGCATAAGTGACTTTTGATTTTGTAATAGAACTTAATAGAATGACATGTGTATTTTAATTTTATTTTATTGTGTATGTGTGATTATTATATTAATTTTATGTTTTTAATGTAATGAAATGGACTTTGTCTGAAAATAAATTAATTATTATTACTTTTGTTTTTAAAATTTATTTTCTCAGGCTTCTAGAACCTGGTACTCATTTATTAAAATATCACGGGTTTAAACCAAGGTGAGATTTTAAGTTTGAGTAGATTAGGTGATTTTTACTGCATTGAAATTATTGTCGAAATTTAATTGTAGGAATTTCCGAACTATGCCACATGATTGTGAGCTGCTTTCTGTAGTGTAAGGTATGTATATTTGGAAAGATTAATTGCATTTAAGCTGATTAATATTTATTTTTAAATATACATATATATTTTTTATTAAAAAAAAATTATTAAAATTAATTTTATTTTTGTTATTAAAATAAAAAAATAAAATTGATAGTTGTTTCAGGGTGATAATTATTATCATTTAACGATTATAATACTTTAAATCGCATACAACAGAACATTCATTGAAGGTCTATGCCTATACACTGTTCCCATTGGGCTCCTAGGGAAAATCTGTCAAAACGACAACAATTTGAACAGTTTTCCTACAGCTTTCTGCTTACCTATTAATTATATTTTCTCAGTCGGCCGTTCTTCATTCTCCTCTACTTTTGTCTAGAAAATTGAAAAAGCTATGCCTTGGAGTCTGAAAACGGGCATCCAGCCAAAGTGTTGTGTTGCATTCGTATCGTAACATTTAGTAGTTCTTCTCCATTCGCTCTAAATATGAACTTTATCGAGCCATTTTGTAACTCTTTGCTTACAATTGTTTTCTATTCTCTTTTGTTTGTTTTTTTGTGATACCTCTACGTTTAGATATGACGTAGAGTTGATCCAGATACCGAAACCACCACGTTCAAGTATTTGAAAGTAACTGTTCCTATTTCTAAAAAAATGTTTTGTGAATACACATGCAAAAAGCATTTCCTATTATCAAAAAACGCGGTCGCATTATCGATTGTCGTAGATAAGTTATGATAAGCTGACATTATCGCTATCTATCGCCTTGTTCTGTGGGTATTACAAATATCATGCTGCGTTCACACCACACTACCAAAGACCCATAGGCCAGCAAACTTGTTTAGTAACTAGCTGTAATTCATTGATATTAGATATCGTTTATTATAAGCCTTATATTCCGAGATTGTAAATTATATTGCTCATTTATCTGAAATCACGTCTCCGATTCATTTTTAGAAGCAGTAAAGATTACTCATCTGCTTAGGCATTTGTCGTATAGAATAATGCCGTACGTAAATAAAGATATAAATA
Source organism: Luperina testacea (assembly GCA_927399505.1). Taxonomy (NCBI): domain Eukaryota; kingdom Metazoa; phylum Arthropoda; class Insecta; order Lepidoptera; family Noctuidae; genus Luperina; species Luperina testacea. The sequence continues at coordinate 8,608,014 of OV656774.1, forward strand.
AAAGGATTTCCGAAGGAATTTAAGAATATTTCAAGAACAGAGGTGGCCCAGTGGTAACGATCCCGACCTACGAGGTGTAGGTCATGGGTTCGAACCTTGGCAGGCGCTTTAACTTTTTTAAATATTATTATTTAAAAAAGTCACATCACCACAGCTCTCAAAACGGTGAAGGAAAACATCGTGAGGAAACCGGCATGCTCTAGAACCAAAAATTCGAAGACAACTCAAGATATGTTACATCTACCAAACCGCACTGGGCCCGCGAGGTACCACGCGGGTTCAGTGTGGTGGGTTACAGCTCACTCCCTCTCGAAGAGTCCCAGCAATAGTAACATTATAATGTTTCATTAAGAAAATGGAATACTGACTTTCCTAACAATGGCAGTTGACGGTATTGTCAATTAAACACGCTCTATTTCCATCTAATAATAGAAAACGAAACTAAAAGACTTGTTAACAGAATTCGCTGAAGCAATGCAAATGTTTTCTTAAGAAAACATATATGCAAATACGTAGTTAGGTCAATGTCAGATAAGTAGGCAATACTTGTGACTCAGACTACCTACTCTTGATTATTATGCGTAAAGTATTGTAAAACCTGTTTATTCAGTCGTTTGTTTGATTTCTTTTTCCGATTTTTAATACACCTTTCGATTTAAAATACTTGTACCAATATTCATAAAAAAGTATCTGTTATAATTTTATTTTGTTCTCCATATATTTACAGTTTAATTTAGTTTAACTAGCCTGTATTTTTCTCTTATATTTTATGAATACTTGATAGTAATCTAAATACGAGTACTTCGAACAGACTCGCATTCTGTTTACGTTTAAAATAATGACATGTTTTTTTAGATTTGTCTCACAGAAAGGAGCCCTGTGTCCCAGCAGTGGGAGCGTTGCGCGAAGCTACTTTATTAGAACAATTTCTGTGAAAATTTCATGGAAATTGGTCTACAAGAAACTCGTCGCACTGTCGCGTAGCGCCATTGAAACAAAAGATGTTATGATACAAAAAAACAACAATAAATGTCGCCACAACTCAAGAGTTGACAACAGCGAAGATCCTAAGATACCACCAATCATTAAAAGAAATTAATATTAATTGCTTTCATCACGAACAGATGGCGGCACCTGATAATAAGTAATTACCACACAAAGCGAAACCGCAAACTCCTGCAAAATTTCAAATGCTTTACATATTCAGTGATCTAGATGATCGCAAACTTGCACTATACTTAGCTGCACGATCATCTAATTCCTCGGCCACGATGCGAAGTATGAGGTTAGAATTTATTATCTTATCTGATGTTCTTAATTGTGATTGGTCAAATGCATGTGCATGCAAATGTCCATAGCTCCCGGGAAAGGTGGAGAGAGCGCGCATTCAAGCAAGAAGCTCGCGTTGATGTTTTGCGCCAATACCATAGATAACATACATAAATAGCTTGATCGCTCGTTAATTAATTGTTATCGACAGCTGCCCACGTTAACGTTGTTTATATTCTGACGATCGTTAAAGTGACATCCGTCTGTTTGGCTATTACTTCACAGGGAGTCGTGTGAGCCCACACATTTTGGTGTTTTGTGATCATTTGTGTGATTACATCCACACTGCATCTTCCGGTGCAATATCATAATCTCTTCAAGCATAATTTCTATACCTGCTTACCTAGTCTGTCACTCTGATACCGATCGTACCCGCACAATATCTTGCTGTTCGTCTGCTAATCTAGCCTCATCTACCCATCTGACCATCTTGAGATGTAATAGTAGGATGTAGACAGCTCACGACTTGACTATTATTCATTTGCCAGCATTGGCATATAATACTTACTCGTAGATATTAAGTTCTTTAAGAGACGAGGGTAAGTAATAACAGGATCCATTTTATTCATGCAGGTACAGTTCTGCAAAAACAAGTTTAATAAACAAACTAAGAATTTTTGAATTTTTAATATGCTTACATCAAAAATCTTTAGTTTGTTTATTGAAGTTGTTTTTACTCTCTTCTTCAATTAGTTTTAGATATGTCAGACAATGGGTACTTATTTAGATTTATACTTAAGTATCTCTGAAGGGGTCGTGGTTAAGAAAAAGCAGCCGTACGGGTCGATAGATCAGGTTAAGCTACGCTTGCCGAGGTTTGTCCGTGGATGGGTGACCAACTTTACATACCGAGAGTTCCGGCTGTCATTGTAGAGTCGTCAGAAGCCTGAAAGTCTGAAAACCAGTCTTACCAAGGAGTAATATTACCCAGACCCTGGGTTGTGGAGGTCAGATAGGCAGCCGGTCTATATATGTAAAATACTGGTATTCAGCTGCATCCGGTTAGACTGGAAGCCGACCCCAACATAGTTGTGAAAAGGCTCTGCAGATTGATTTTTTGACATAATTATGTATCTCCGAGAATAACTATTTTATCTTTTCTCATTTTATATTACTCCTCTCTTTATCTTGATATCGTTTTTAGCAGCGATAACAAAGGCTTCAGGTACCCTTTACTTCTTGCCTTCAATGACTGCTTTTATTTCCTTGATCATTACACACGGTGCACTAATTTATTAGCCGGCGAAAACTTGCCATTTTGGTTACAAATAAGAGGCAATAAATGGTAACCGTTGAGTTGCACAAAAAGTGGCCTCCACTGGCGGCAAGGTTGCCGGGCCGGTTCGGAAAGCCGAGCCCGAACGCCGATAAATATAGGCACCACACCGCATACTTTCGTCTGATCAATAGTTAGGGGTCTACCGCGAAATCGGCGGGGGTTCATACAATGTCGCGATTTCTTTGGAACCTTTACAGACCAATAAAAGGTATGACAGTTTATCATTAATTATAGTGATAACAGGTACATATTATACAGAATTATTTGACGAATTGTGTTAATTCTGGAAGAATAGATCATTGACTCTAGTAATTGCAGGCAGTCTTATAAAAACCACTAAGTATGGCTAATTAAGTATGGTAAGATTAGTTATGTATGGCTCTTTCTTACTTTCAAGGAGAGAATTCGGAATCATGTTTTGATAGTAGATATAAAAAATCTGTTTACAGTTAGTTACTTCATTGTTTTGTTCGTTATCGTTGAGTTATATTTCACGAAATTTTTAAGCCTCACTAACTTATGACCATTATAAAACTTCTATCTAGCCCAGCAAATAAAGTTATCAACTCCATTCCAAACCAAAAGCGATACGAACTACCAACAATCAATATAACATGACTTGTCAGCATTCATATTTTTGTGACTTCATGACTCATGACATACAATGTCATGACATTGTAAAATACACCAAAACGAAAGCTTCTTCATCGGAGAATGTTTCAATGATCTTTTTTTAAATATTTGTGGTGACGGATGGCGATCCCACATGGGTTTTGGGTGGGTGTAAAATACACAAAAACGAAAGCTTCTTCATCGGAGAATGTTTCAATGATCTTTTTTTAAATATTTGTGGTGACGGGTGGCGGTCCCACAGCGGTATGGGTTTTGGGTAGGTTGGTTTGATTTGGTCTGGCAGGTATCATTAACAGTGAGTTCTTTTGTCCATCAATGTACTTATAAGGTTCTTTGCCTTTTATGGTAAAAACGGAATAGGTACTTTAGAATGACTTTGTAGTGCCTCAGTCTGTTTGATTGTTTGTTTGTCCTTAAGACAAGGCCTTTTTTCTCAGAAAGAGCTTGAGGCCTTTCAATATGATTAAATTAATTTCGACAATCTCATACTTTATGTCGTTACCTTCTTTATCCTCTATGTAGAGTCCCACTCACTGACTGGGTACAAGCTCCCCGGTGACTAATTATAATATTGTTTTCATGCCATTCTATATCTGCTTAGTGCTTATGACCTAAAAAAGGTGACAAAATGCATTTTCATGTCGACACCTCAATGAAACAACTTGAGTACTTGCATGTTTTTGTTCGAATATAAATTATACAAAAAGGAAACGAAACGATTCGAGTCCTAATTAAAACAATGAGCCAACAAGATTTTATTTTAATAGACTACTTGTAGACTAATTGAAACTATACCGGATGCTTTTCTTAGTCTAATAAATAGGTAGGTACATATTTGTAATTCTCTAGATTCTGGCGAAACTAAACGTGTTCTCCTACGTATGAATTAATACAAAACGAACCGGTGTAATACATACTAGGTTTGTGTTTCATATAAGGCGGGCCTGCGATATGTTTGAGTCGGAGTTATAACAAGAATTCCGTTCTGGATCGAATTTGTTTAACTTTATTTTAACGCTTATGTTTCGGTATGCGCTCACATGATTGCATAAAGTTAGCTCTGCTTTTGAAAAGATATGAGACACACTGTATGACCTTCAAAGATAATGTGGAGAAGCATGAGTGAAATGTCACAGTCATTTACTGAATAACAATTATAGCCATCTTTAAATAGAAGGCCACAAAAAAGCCAAAAAAAATAATCTAAAAAGCTGGGGTTATGATAGACCCTTCAAGAAGATCACAGAAGGTACCTTGGAAATTTTGGTCGGCTTGGTGTTCTTTAATTAGCTACTACAGGCATGTTCTACCGACGCGGAAGCACTGTCTCAGTGTTGACCATTGTGGTCAATTGTATCGCTCTCACATTATGAAACAGGCATTGTTGTCGCTTGAATGTGTTTACTACCTTACCAACCGAAGGACTAATGCTTCATTAACTCTCATGAATTCATGACTTTGTTCATTACTTTTTACTAACTTATTCATCTTTTCCCAACCATGTAGGGGTCGGCTTCAAGTCTAACCGGATGCAGCTGGATACCAGTATTTTACATAGAGCGGCCTATCTGACCTCCACAACCCAGGTACTGGGTTATACGTTACTCCTTGGTAAGACTGGTTATCAGACTTTTGGGCTTCTGACGATCAGTAATGACTGTAAAAGATCCACGAATGACAGCCGGGACCAACAGCTTAACGTGCTTTCCGAGGCACTGAGGGGTCTTGGTGTGTTAAGATCCAACCATCCACGGACTGATGGACCCATAGCGGTAAGCGTAGCTTTTTACTAACTTATTATCGAAAGCTTCTGAAACTTTATTAAAGAAAGATTCAGACCCACACATTCTTGCCACAGCAACTAGAACTAGAACCTTATAGATATTAGACATAGTAGGTACTGTTAGGCCGTCGCTTCGAATCGATCCATGCGCCAAAATGTATAGTTCTATTAGTACCTACAACATCGGTTCTTTCACGGACTATTATCAAACCTTACATAACAGTTCAGCACCGTTCTTTGATGTTGTACTCATTTTATTGGCCATTTGCCTGATAATGATTACTGCCTTTATGTAATGCTAGCGATTGTCGGCGACATCGTCGACAACGACTAAGATCATAAAGATTTTCACACAGTTTTAGCGAAGCATTAAGTTTCTAATAGGTACCAGGCATGGATAACCACAGGTAATGATGGACGCATGCAGACTTTTTTTTATTTTGGACCTATTAGATGGTGTGTGATGATGTTATGTCTGTGTGACAGTTTTATGGGAAACTAAAGTTTACATAATTTATCTTCAGACCATTTTAACCATTATCTGTTTACAAGATTTATAACTTAGTTTAATGAAGATCGCAATCAAGACATTGATAGCCAGATAACAACATAATAATAATCCTAGTTTATCAATAGGATATAATGTATTATCGTTAGCGCAATCCGAGGATCTCTGCCAACTTCGAGGGTCATAAACTGCAAGTAATCGTAACATCACACAGGAAGTGTATTAATTAAGGATTGAAATACGTAATAATAAATTGCACTTAAGCAATTAGCGCAGTGAATGGCCCAAGGCGAAATACATCAAAAAAATTATGATAGATGTAAAAAATAACACAGTAGGTAATACGATCAAATTACATACTCTGTAAATTTTACACCCGCCTGTTGTTACGAAAATTCTTCGTTCGCAATTCAAATGTTGTAGAAAAGTCTACGCTAATTAATATTTGAATATGCACTACTTTTTCTCGCTCTTATATAATTTTCTTCAGCTGCAATTATGCCCACTTAATTTACCGAAATAAAACAAATTAGAAACTTTAACGCAATCGCGCCCGTTTGTCCGTGAAACATGTTTTCATCGTTATCAGAGTATGTCGTCATTATTGTGGAACAACACAACCGCTGACACATCCAGCCGCGCTCCAGTGACAATGCAGGCGCTAATATAATTGATGCAATAGCCAGTGTTAGCAACATATTGAACACATGCAGTGCTAACTACCCTCGATATAGATTAGCAGTAACTAATCTAGCTCTAATTAACCTTTTCGTTCGGGCTACGCCGTAACCGAGCTACGGATTCTATTCCTGAATCACAAATGCTGATAACGAAATGAAAAGTAGGACGTGACAATATGACACATGCTGAATCTTGATAAAGTTACAGAATTACCAGGTAGTGGATCTTACATAATGGCAACTGCAACTAGAGCGGACGTAGACGCTACATAACTGCACCAGATGGCGCACCAAGCTCAGGTTCTCAAGACACCGTCACACTGATGTAACAAAAAGGTAACGGGACCACTTCTTCGATTCGCGTTTTTATGCGTTTCCAGCAGGTATTGTGTTGTAATGTTAGTGGCTACAGTGAAGTACATTTGCCAAGCAAGCGGGTTGCGTCAACGTGGCCGCAGAGGGGCGCTGGCGGCGGCGGCGCCAACACACCGTGAACAAACATTGACCAAGCACGCACTGCGCTCCGGGTCTCGACAACTTGCCGCAACATTCTTAGCGTAAAAGTTAACGTGGATGGTTTACTCTATGTAATTTGCGATGTTCGAGTTGATACTAAGTTTTCCCTTCGACAACGACTGTGCGACCGATTTGTGACGTATTCCGAACTGCCACTGTGCTGTAAACGATGTGTTTTGCTCATGTTACTACGAGAATGTTTTCTCTGAATTCCATGGAGATTGGAAAATTCGTGCAAGATGCAATTAGTGAGTATGATTGATTTCATTTTACTTTCAACTAACGTTAGATAATGTTTCACTCGCAGCGGCATTATGTTAGCCGAGACACCTTCCGTAAATGAGTGCATCCGGTAAGTGTTTTGAACTTGTTTCTAAATCATTCTTTACGCTCAGTTTAGATGCTCAGTTTGTCAATTTAACAAAAAATAAAACGCGATATTCGTTCCAGATTATTCGCTTAGTACCAATCACGTTCGTTTTTTCGCTGAATCATAATAAATAATAATGTATGTAGCAGGTCTCTAAGTAGACTTAATTTCAAATAATACGTTAGGCCTTGAACAAGATTTAGCAACGTCTCAAATAGCAAGTCAATCGCGAAACCATAGAACGACATAAAAAACAATTCGTGTGAACCACAACAAGTAAGAATTTAGAGAGTTTACGCGGAAATTACTATACTTGTCCATGACGTTTTATAATTTCAACGTGCGGAATCTAAATAACGTGAACGTGAACGATGCAAAAGCGATTGAGCGTAAACTTTGCTCATTCAATTGTTTAATTAGAGACTTTTACGTTTACAATTTCTATTTCTTATACACTCAGATATTAATTACGAACACAGCTTTGCTTATTAGGTGCAAAATCAATCTTCTTGTTCAATAAGTAAGGTAAATTGAATCACTTTTCATACCTAACACAAGAGTTGGTGTCTGGGGAACTGCTTTCAGCGCGATTTCTTTGTCGAAAACAATCGATTGGACACTTCATTGTTTTGTCACGTAAAAGTGTTATGCATTGTGGTTACATTGAGTGATAACCATAGATCGGAGTAGGTAGATTGAACTGGGGTCATTGATCCGAAACGTATATATTACTATGGACATTCCTCCGGAATTGGTGGTAGTCAGAATTTCATTAGTTAGCCGAAATTTATATCTATCTATAAAAGATCTAGCCATAAAAGGCTAAAAATAAAAAATAAATATTAAAGCTTCGATCGGAATTCGATTGTTTTTATTATTCAACAGATAAATAATGAATTAATTTAGTTTTGATACCTTCCTTTAAATTTTGAATTGAGTAGTAATAATATCACTACCAACATTAACAATATTTAATTGAATCCGGAAATACCGGAATTACTTTCCGGAAAAATGGCTTATCCATGTTATTCTTTCTGTGTGCATTTATGATACAAGTACCAAAAATCAATCTACCTACTCCGACCACTGGCTGATAACATTACCTTCCAACAAACAATACACATACCTACTTTAGTCAAGATCATTGCAATATTATGATCTGATGGGATAATGGGATTAAAACATAAGTACTTACCTTTCAAAGAATAATATGTGTATGTTTTGTGAGTAAAAACATACATACATACACACATAAACTCACGCCTTCTCCCCATGGGGGTAAATAAACGCCACCTGCTAAGATCCTGCACATACTTACCGGAAAAAAATATTAAAAAATAAAACACTGGCACTCCGGTAGTGCCGACAGAAGTGAAAACTTGAACAATTACGAGTGTATTTTGTGAATCGTCTTATAAACAAAACACGCGTGTTAAGGTGTGTTCCTTATTTTATAGGGTTTTTTGCAAATCAGGTATGATGACCAAAGTGACTGGTTTATTCTTCTCGTGAAAGGAATTTATTCAGATTTACAAATAAGCACACAGGATAGACTTCAGTTCGTGGTGTTGGTCGCGGCAGTGCTTCGTTAATCATTTCTAAAGTGGTAACTAGATAAACTAATAAGGAGCCTGTATGAAATTTTACACAATGTTACCTTTGTTCGATTACCATAATGTTTGCAGAGGCGTATTAGAAGAGGACGTAGATGGTACGATTGATATTAGTTACATTTTTACATACTATTGGCCTTGTACATAAAATGTATTTGAGCTCGTCGTCAGTTATATATCCGTGGTTCAGCGCCATCTCGTCGTTGTTGGATGAACTACGTAGTTAGTACGCGAGGCCCTCGTAGTTCTTCCCGATGTGCATAGATGGCGCTGTCTTACGTTTTACGTCTTACGAATTTTCGATCAGGGTCACGTGACCTGACGCGAGTTTAGAAGTTTTTACCCATTCCAAAAAAAGTACACAGCGCCGCTAAAGAAGTTTTCACTTCAAAAAAACAAAATATGTTCAGCAAAACGGCGTAGCTTCGAGGCTTCTGCTTACACCTTTGAGGGATGAAGGCGCGAACCTTAAAATTAAGGTAGACCTAGACAGGACCGCTAGCAAAATTATAATCTAATAGAAAAATAGACTAATTTTTCAACTGTCGTATAGCAGTAGGTATAGAATCGTAGGTAGTGTCCTCTAAACTGGCTCTATCATGGCTCGTTTAAGGAAGGGTCTACATTAACTGTTATCAGATAGGGTAGGGCAGTAGACTAGCTATCTGCCACTATGAAACAGTTTTCTTATTATCTACGGCAAGTATGATCATAGTATGACCGTTAGGTATACGGTATGTATACGAATACCCAACTATCCTCTGTTTTCTTTTCTGTCTACTTTTACTAAACATCATTCTGTCTCTGTCATCGTCAATCGATTGACAGGAACAGAACGATAATTGTAATAAATACATAATCAGCTTATAATGTTCCCACTGCTGGGAAAGGACTACTATCTGTGATAGGGAGTGGGCCGTAATCCGCCACGCGGGCCCAGTGCGAGTTGGTAGATGTCACATGTCTTCGACTTTTTGGTTCTAGTACATGACGGTTTCCTCACGATGTTTTCCTTTACCGTTTTAAGAGCAGCGGTGATGAAATTATTTACACAAAGGTAAAGCGCCCACGCTATTACTTCGTTTTCTATTCCGTTTGGTATAACTTTTGTTTTTTTTGCTCGGCTCCTAAGGGCCTTAGCGTGATGCGAGATAAAGAGAACCTATCACCTTCCCCATAAACTGGGCTTTCAAATGCAAACTTTTTTTTTCAAATCAGCCTTATTATTAATATAGTATATAGATTATTAGTATATGCATTACATTTTAAGTTTATTCCCTAATAACTTACCTAACATGTGAATGCTTGCAAAATTATTTCTGATTTATAAGTTACGTACCTACATCATTATGAATTATAGATAAAGTTCGTGACTTATGACATTACATTGATTACGCAGAGAACAAAGTTATAAATATTATATCGTATGAGTGATTATTGAAGTGAAAACTTCTTTAGCGGCGCTGTGTACTTTTTTGGAATGGGTAAAAACTTCTAAACTCGCGTCAGGTCACGTGACCCTGATCGAAAATTCGTAAGACGTAAAACGTAAGACGCGCGTTGTTGAGGACAGCGCCATCTATGCACATCGGGAAGAACTACGTAGTTCATCCAACAACGACGAGATGGCGCTGAACCACGGATATATAACTGACGACGAGCTCCATGCGAGCGGCTTGCTTCTCTTACCACTGCCGCGACCAACACCACGAACTGAAGTCTATCCTGTGTGCTTATTTGTAAATCTGAATAAATTCCTTTCACGAGAAGAATAAACCAGTCACTTTGGTCATCATCAGTGATCGGAGTAGGTAGATTGAACTGAGGTCATTGATCCGAAACATATATATTACTATGGACATTCCTCCGGAATTGGTGGTAGTCAGAATTTCATTAGTTAGCCGAAATGTATATCTATCTATAAAAGATCTAGCCATAAAACGCTAAAAATAAAAAATAAATATTAAAGCTTCGATCGGAATTCGATTGTTTTTATTATTCAACAGATAAATAATGAATTAATTTAGTTTTGATACCTTCCTTTAAATTTTGAATTGAGTAGTAATAATATCACTACCAACATTAACAATATTTAATTGAATCCGGAAATACCGGAATTACTTTCCGGAAAAATGGCTTATCCATGTTATTCTTTCTGTGTGCATTTGTGATACAAGTACCAAAAATCAATCTACCTAGTCCGATCACTGGTCATCATACCTGATTTGCAAAAAACCCTATAAAATAAGGAACACACCTTAACACGCGTGTTTTGTTTATAAGACGATTCACAAAATACACTCGTAATTGTTCAAGTTTTCACTTCTGTCGGCACTACCGGAGTGCCAGTGTTGTTTTGAATTAGAACTTTTTTTTGGATACAGTTAGAATTAGAAGGCAGATAAACGACATCTATAATATACAAGCCCTTCATACATTGTGTTTTACTTACTTATATTACAGGCGACTATTAGGTATCCAACACAGGTATTCATCTAATACAATGACATTTTACTCGAGCTCGAAACCAAACCTTGCGACCAGCTTCATAGGTATAACGCCTATGTATTCTTTTACAAATTACTTTAGGGACTATTACGAACTCAACCATTTGTAGGTACTAATTAGATGTTATGCATCGATTTTTTTAAACTTATACTTCCAGGTACCTACTTTGGTTTGGTAAAAGAGTCTCGGACTACCGCTACCCGTGTGCCTAAGTTGATCGGATTCCAAGGAATTCACAGGAAATGATAAAAACCTTAATGGAAGTAGAAATCACGAGACATTCATAGTGCTACTCTAGGCATAGGTAACGTGAAAAAAGTGATTGATGTTAGGTTATTAATATCTAGAAATCGAAGCAATACTCGTGCATAGATACAACATTTAACTTTCGTCCTACTTTCAACAATTAGGTACTTACATACATAGAAACCACAATAGTAGACTTTTTACATATTTGCTGTTACCTAAAGAATATTTGTTTCACTAAGTTTTTACACTTCATCTTGCAATAATTTGTTCTAGCTTGCAAATACAATGTTAATTGGGTTACAAAGTTTATTTATTTATTAAATACTTCAAGCACACATAAATGTAGAGAGGTGGACTTAATGCCATAGGCATTTTCTACAAGTCAACCTTTGGGTGATGCAGAGACAAACAGTGGTAGGTGCAATAATGTTCACTGAGGAATAAATATTTTAAATATAAAGATACGCATAAACCTATTAAAACTGAATATAATATATACCTAATTACACATAAATATAAGCACAAATACATATACATAAAGACATGAATATACTTACTAAAAAGAAATATCTAAGACAAACAATGAGAAAATATTTCCCTTGTGATGATACGGCCTGCTTCTTGCGAATGTACTCGCGAACCTCAACTTTAAAGGATAATCGGTTGGTTGCCATCCTGATTTCCTGGGGGAGCGCATTCCACAGAGAGATAGCCTGAACGAAGAAGGAAGAAAGAATGAAGCCTGTGCGATGAGTGGGACATTGGAGAAGACGATTGTGTGATGAACGTAGATTTCTATTGTGGTTGGCGCAAATGTACTGAAAGTGGGGGGCTAGATAACCAGGGGAAGACGGAGAATAAAGTTGTTTCATTACTCATTATTACGTTACCATGTCAAAAATTAATTAATTGCTTAATAGCTATCTCGGATAATGATCGCAATGAAATCGTTTAGGAACTGTTTTGTGGTTAACTTAACTAATGGTGTATTTTTTTGGTTCTCACGTCGATTAGTTATAGTATTTTGACTTGCCTACTTCACCAACTCTTTTGTTTAAGTAGTCTTATAATTATGTACTCATTTACACAGAGTGAAATTAAATAAGTTAGCGGAACTCTGCACACGTGATGAGCACCTATCTAAACACGATATTTTTTTATGAGTTGATGAGTTTTTATGGAGGGTGTTTTTACTGAAAGTATGAGTTGAGAAAACCTGTTTTCGTTTATTTTATCGTGTTTAGTTATCAATACCAATCACGTCTGTGAAGTTTAACTAGCAAAACTGATATTTCAAGTGATGCAAGCACTTGAAATATCAATTTCTTTAGTTACTGCGGTCTTTCACTAACTACGGTCGATGACCCCACAAAAACTCAAATTCACTCATCACATCGGCGGAGTCTTGCTAGCTAATTTTTTTGACCCTGTATAATGAATGTATATTAGCGTATTGAAATTGTGAATACATCAAAATAAATATTTAATTGGTTATAAGTATGAAGTGTTTGACTTTCTAACGCCAAGGTTATTCTTTAATTTGAAGTATCTACTTATTGTACAAAGTGTTAGTATAATATTGCAGTTATCCATTGGTAGGTACTGTGTGTAAAGGACTTGACAGGCAAATTAATAAAGCCTTTCCGCAAATTCGGAATTGTAGTCCGAAGTTGTAAAATGCATATGCATTTTCCGTTGTTGGTATAGTAGGTAAGTAGGATAGATTGTTTTTTTTAGTATTCGGAATCAAACTAATTATGTATGTATAAACATTTTGTTTACTCAAGCTTTCTTACGTTACTCCATTCCTATAACAATATATATATTTTACATTTTACTATCCATACTAATATTCTATTCTAAATGCGAAAGTAACTCTGGCTGCCTTTTCACGCCATAAAACGGTTGAAGCGAACTGTAGTACGTAGCGAGCGAAGCCGCGGGCAAAAACTATTCTCCAAATAAAAAGGCCCCGTAGGAGCGCGTATCCTCGCGTTTTCGTACGTAGCAGCGCGTAGCCGAGCTTGGCGTAGCCGAGCTTGGCGTAGCCGCGCGTAGCCACAGGTAACCGTAACCGCCCGTAGCAATGCGTACAGGCGCGTATCTTCGCGTAGCATCCTACGCGGCTTACAGAATGCCTTCCCTACTAGTCACTACTACTAGGTACTATCCAATGGAACACATTTATGAACATGAACAAAAACTATTTAATAATCATAATTGAATACAAACCTCGAATCAAGACTTCAAGCAATCTATTTCTAAAGAATAGACAATAAAATTATAAAATTAAATCATTAACATTATTGTTCATGGTACGATAGTTTCTCACCTTCATGCACCTTCACGCTGCGGATCTTCATAACTTGCCTGAGTAACTAGCATAATTTAATTTTAAGCAACACTTTAGAATCAGGCAAAATAATCGTTAGTTAGTTCGTTAGTTAGACGTGCTTGGAACCGCAGAAGTCATAATATGCTGTTTTACCTGAATAGCTGTTCCTTATCAAAAATAATATTATGTGACAAATTGATTCGCGATTCTCGTGAAAATATCGTACTCTATAAAAATCCGCGGCGTATAGTACCTGTAGTGGTAGGTCCTGTGTGAGACAACAACACAGAGCAATAATTGAAAATGCTAATAAGAACACCAGCAAAAAAACGTAAATACATAAATTAAAAAATGTATGAAAAGAACATGCAATGGGTAATAATGTATAACCATAAACAAAGTGACAATAAATTACAACTAAATTAGCTATTGAACTCAAACGCCTGCCAGGAAATTCAATGAATAGTGAGAAGTCATTAAACTGTTTTTGTTGGTACTTTGGAACTTGTTACGATCGCAAAAACAATTTTATATAAAAGAGGTATCTACGGGAGTAGATAGGTTATTATCGACTGAAAAAATTGAGGCGAAAAAAAACAAATTACACGTACTTAGTTGGACAAATATTTTTTACTTAGGGACCTCGCGCACTACGCGGCCATGACCACAACTGATTGCACGATCAGCTGAATACTTGGCTTTTGAAGGACCGAATACTTGGCCGTTCCGAACAAGAAGAATTCAGGCCATCTGACCAGTTGCGGCCAAGTTCTCTTCTTCGCTCAACCGGTCGTGGTTGTGGTGGTTGCTTAGCACTTACGTGAAGTTCCTTAACAGGTGTCAGGATTGTCATCATAAAGTTTATATTGGTAATTTAGTTTATCAACAGCATGCCCAAATTTGGTCCTCATTCAAAATCTACAAAAATCACAGCAGCAATCCGAAATTATACGTATAGACGGGGAGACCTATCAAAAGCAAACAGAGAAACGCTTCCTGCACTATTAGGTACTTGGCGATTATGGCATATTATAATATGTATAATTATATTACCTATTCAATCACACAATCACAGGTTGACCATTTACCTAGCTATTGCAGCCATTTTTAGGGTTCCGTACCAAAATGGAAAAACGGAACCCTTATGGCTGTCTGTCACAGCTGGTTATCTCAAGAACTACTAATGCTATCAACTTGAAATTTGGAGAAAAGTTTTAGATGACGTTTACCCAACTATTTTGCAAATAAGAAAGAAATAAAAATATTTATATTTTTTTTGCAACAGGGACTGAAAGGGGGTCTGAAAAATTCGAAATGGGCATGTGGGGTATCATATGAAAGAGCGCAGTTTGCACATTGTCAAACATTTTTCTTTTTTTTTAGGCCGCATGTTTTACGACTTTTGATGACAAAATGTAAAAAAAATACCGCCCCCCCCTATCTCCGAAGGTTGCAAAGAGAAAAATCAGAAATAATTCTATTTGATAGAAGTTTATGTAAAGATTATAGGAAAAATAAAACAATCAATGTCTCTAAATAGCACACTTTTTCAGAAATCATCAACAAAAGTTCCACTATCGGTCAAGAGATGGCGCTGACCTAAAACTGCAATATTCTACACCGCAGTGCGCAGTGTTTAAATTCTCTAACGAATGTAGGCCTCGCCGATGAAAATTTAAAAACATGATGGTACGGAACCCTCGGTGCGCGAGTCCGACTCGCTCTTGCCCGGTTTTTTCTAAATGGCTGCAATATAATGGTCAACCTGTCTACTTGGCTCTGTAAAGCGTTACAGAACCTTGTAGGTAATAAAATAAGATGGTGAAATTCGGATAATTCTGAAGAATTAATTTAATTATACATTAATATATCTATACCGATGCCTTCTTCGTAAGTTCTCGCAATGTTTTGTAAGTAGATAATAACTTTTTAGCGCGTTGTGCAATGGTGAATGATGTCGTAATAAATCGTCAGTCTAGTCTAGTCAGACCAATAGAAATTATGTAGGTAGGTATAACGTTTGCATTAGTCACTGAAAGTAAACCTTTGTAAAGTCTATTTAAACTTATCTATCAAATTTATTTCAAGTTAAACAAATATCAACTTTATTTTAAAAGTAATTAAGTTGATTTCAGAGTGACTAGGACTATTGAAAAATGTTTGAAGTTGTAGCGTAGCGTAAACTGAACTTTATTGTGTAGGATTTAGTTATTTTCCATAAACTCATATTTGTTTACTTTTTTGCCAAATAAATCGCAAATGCAGATTAGATTAACTTTAAGAAATATAATTAACATTACGCCTGTATTTCCCGCAGGATAAGGCAGAGGTATACCTACTTAGACAGTAGGTAACTAGGTAACTACACGCAAAAATATCTAGAAATATTTTCTATCATAGTGTCACATTACGGTAACACAACTAAAATCACGTCTTCGTGTGGTAAGTAGGAAGTGGGTAGGAAGGTAGGTACGCCGTCGGCAACAATTTACTGATTGATATCAGTAGGTATCTACCTTTAAGTACGTGGTCCGTATCATGTACCTACCTACCGAGACGCTGTATAGTCACTAATAATAAGTATACTAAAAGTAATGAGTTAATTAAAGTGCAGATCTAGGGAGCAACGAACGCGATATCATACCACCGTACCCCTACTATTAACCAAATTATAATTTAAAAATTGTAGGAAGCAGGTAGATAACTAAACGTGTTGCGCGACATGCATGCAGTTAATATTATTCGCGAAGGACAGTTTTCCACGTTGAATGCGGGAACTAGGCCACATTTGGCGGCCTGGGAAATTGCTTGAACGCTTTGTGTTTTTTTTTGTATGTCAGTATGAATAGGTAGTGTTGAGAATGCTGACTTAGTATTATTGTAATAATAATAAAACAACAATAGATAAATAAATTATAGGTAGATACTGACAGCCTAGTCAGTATCTACCTATAATTTATTTGGAACAAATATGAACATACATTATTTTAGTTGAACAAATATTATTTTAGTTGGTATTGGGGCCGCAAAGTTCTGTCTCATTGTCAGCATTTAAACGCAGCTGGAACATACAGAAGTTAACACGTGTGAATATTTTGTATAAGTACAATTTATAAACCTTCTCTCAACTATTTTATTCTACTGGGTTATCATTATTTAACTTCTAGCAGTACCTATAGTAAGTTTACGATGTGATAGTGGCATGGAATGAAAAAAGTGTTTGTTTATTTTTATCGCAACAGAATTTGGCTTAATACAAAAATACCTGTGCTGTATTATCGCTTATCGCACTGAAAAAAAGTGAAATGTCAAATTTACTTACGCCGCAAAGTAGTTTCAAACAGCTGTTTTCTCTTTTAGTACGGTACGCTGATGTAAATAATTGAAGAAAATGAACAGAAATTATAGTAGAAGGGTCGCTGACTTCCACGATGAACATTGCTGCGCGGGTAATGTCACCGGGAACTTCCGGCGCAGCTCTTCATTGCGGCTGCGCGGGGAGAAAATGGTGCAGCGCTCGCCTTTGGCAACAAGGAAATTAATACCAATAATCACGGAAAATACACACCAGAAACAACGCAGCGATGTGCCACGACTCCAGGAGCCTGGCCATCGCCAGCGAAGCCATGTAAGTAACCTGTCATGTAAACTCTTTCAATAAATTATAGAAGCATTACCTTAACGACAGTAGCCACGCATATGTTTAATTTTTTATAACTTCATTAACCCAACAGTTTAGTAAAACAGTTTTATTTTGATAGTCATTTATGTAGAAATTGAGGTTAATTAGATAGGTAGATTATATTATTTTTAATTTTTGAGAAATAAATATGTTCTGCCGAGCAAGCATTTGTTTTCTAACAGTCTTATTCTAAAAATAGACAATGAGTATTTTTGTTTGACTTTGTTCTCATACAGCAATTTTACTTTTCAGTCATTCAATTCAAACCCTATACAGAAACCTAAAAAATCCTGCTTAAAACCACAGGAGACTGGTTTGGACAGGAAGTTGAGCATGACTGACTCTGCTCACACTCCACCTGGCTCTCCAGAAGACCTTCCTGATGATGAATCACTCCATAGTTATGGAAGTGCTGCCACAGCTGCCTCCGTTGATGCAGGCTACGCACCATTCAATGGCACAACATTTAGTGGAAGATCCATGCGTTATGTATTACACTGCTCATCACATGCAGGGCTTGCTGGGGAAGAATATCTAACACCCACTCAGCGAGCACAGAAACAAATTCGACGACTCAAAAATCTTCTAAGCCAAGCCAAGAAAGACCTAGACAAAAAAGATAGTGAAATATTTCAACTCACAAAAGAGGTTGTTGAATTACGACTGTATAAAGCATCAATATGTTCCCCTGATGAAAAATCTAACTCTAGTGAAATTGTAACAATAAGAGAAAACGCTGATGAAGCTTCTATTGAACAAGAGAGCCCAAAACATGGGGATGCTTGTAGATCATTTGACATCACTGATAGCCCATTGTTCAAAAACCAAACACCAACCAGATGTCGCAATGAAATGCAAGGCTCATTCACTGACTCCGGTCATTTTGACGATCTCACAAATTCATCATTACATTCCAAAGAATCTGTACACATGTTGACACATGAGGCATCCTGTATGACTGATATAGGAGATGTGGATGAGGAGCGTCGTAGTTTAATATTGTATTATGAAAAGAAGATAGAAGATATAGTAAGAGCTCATGTTGGAGAGACACAGGAACTGAAGAAACAACATAATGATAAAGTGGAGTCATTACTGCAGAAGTTGGCAGATGTGAACACAAGATACTGTGAGTTACTGCCCAACTATGAGCAAGCCAAGGAGAGGATCCACTCTCTGGAGAAGCAGCTGGAAGAGTTGAGCAAGCAGCTGCATGAGGAAGAGACCAGGCACCGCGCCATCTATCTGCAGATGTACAACAAAGGTGTTGAGGCCGCTAAGTTTGAGCTAGAAAAGGTAAGCCATATTTTATACCATATTTGTATGTGTGTTAACTGTAAAAGAGCCTGCATAAAACAGTGTAAAATATAGTTTGTAAACATTGCAATGTAGAGTTAGCAACACCTGAATTAACATTTACCATCATAATGCATTTTGCAAAACATTGGAACGTTCCACGCGCGCCTCAAAGAGATGTCAGCATTAAACGAAGGGGCCCGTAAGGGCCGAAGCCTGCCGGGTCAGCGGGATTGTCCGAAAGGGTTACCGCTGGCCCGGAACATAAAGGGCGAAGGAAGGAACATGGGTGGGTTTTAGTCAGTAAGAGTCTGACACTACCTTCCGCTCCACCCAGAGCGGGAGGAGTCATTTGATGATTTCCCATCCTGAAAAAAAAAAAAAAATCCACCTATGAAAAATGTATGTACTTATTTAAAAATAAAATACATCAACAATCTATTACTTATAGAAAACTGGGAATCATATTCTCAAATTCTTTATTTTTTCAACTCTTTATTTCTGTTAGCAAATTAACATTGGGTGTCAATTAAATGGTTAGCATAGTATTGTTATTTCTGTGAGCAGAAAAATATAATCGGTGAGCAGAAATAGCTAATTGGTCAGCAACTCATGGTCAGCAAACATTTCAAAATCAATCAGCAATTTATGTCATTCTGGATGGCTGTAATTATTTTTGTACAGCATAAGGTGGTCGATAATAATAACGACAAACGCACATATAAACTTTTATTAGTGGAGAACGTGCTGATATTAGAACAAAAATGAGTGACTACGAAAAGAAAGAACTTCACTCGCTCTTGCATCCAATGTCGACGGAGCCCCGCTTCGCGGGGCTCCTATTTCTGTGAAAAGGGTTTAAAGTAACCTAACAAAACCGAACCTCGGGGTGGGAACATCATATGAACATTATACATTTTGATCAACAGCGCAAATGTTGTTATCGCAAATAAATATTCGATGAAATGAAAATTATGTTACCTTTTCACGCCTAATCCACAAAATCTTGCCGCTCAAGTAGTTATTTTGCAGACTGAACGTTTATTATGCAGACTCATGTTATTGTTGGCTGCCTATGTATGATTTAATTTTTGACCATTATCAAAATTAGTTGCGGAACAAGAATTGCTGCCTGATTTTTTTTATTGCAAACAAAATCTTTGTATGCTGACCAAATTATTTAAATGCTGCTTTTGGGTGGCTCGCCAAATTTTATAATTGCTGACCCATTTAATTACATTTCATTAACATTTGACTGCCACACGTCACAAAATCAAAAATGTGCCCTCTGCGTCGAAAGTCTGTCATGTAGACGAACCATGGCGTTCTGGGCACATTTTGGTTTGTCATCTATATGTTGCAGGCAATTTGTATGATTCCGTGTTTTACAAACGGCGTCGTCCGTTTAAAAACGACCGCTGTTTTAAAATATGCGGAACCCCGTGGTTGAGTTTGGTTAGGTTACTATCCCCCCTGGCGGTTCCCGCAT
This sequence comes from Luperina testacea, assembly GCA_927399505.1. Lineage (NCBI taxonomy): Eukaryota > Metazoa > Arthropoda > Insecta > Lepidoptera > Noctuidae > Luperina > Luperina testacea. Next base: position 8,628,284 of record OV656774.1, read on the forward strand.
TGCCAGTTACTTGTTCAATATTTGTGTATGTTAACATTTCCAGGATAACGAGCCTGGTACTTCACAGGGGCAAGTCAGCCGCGTGTCTGTAGAGGAACTACTGGAGCAGTTGCAGATTACTCAGACCGAGCTCGAGAAAGTTCGAGTGAGTTAACAACCCTATTGTTATCCCTAACTAAATCACTACAAATATCACATTGAAAAATTATCTAGCAAAAGTTCAACTATTATATTAATTGCTTAATTAAAGGATATTTTTCACAGTGATAAAAATTCTCACTATCCTGTTCTTAAATCATTCTCAAATAACATTTTCAAATAAACTAATATCAAAACTTTAGAAATAGAAGATTGAGTCACCATTTTGAAGTTGATTAACCGTTTTGAAATCCGAATTAACCCACAGCATTGTACACGGATTTAGTGTTAGTGTGTGCATGTAGTGGCGATTAACATGAGCCAGCTTTAACGTGTAGTGCATTCCAGGACACGGCATTCACAGAGGACCGATCAGCAAAGTCACAAGTACTGCTAAGTGCAAAGGAGGCTGTTTCTTTATGGGTCCTAGGAGCTCGAAAGGTTGGATTTTTATACCGGACAAATGGCAGTACTGCTGAACACTTTTTTCTATTTTATTTTATTTTTGTAATTACACCCTGCTTACTACACAGGTGCTGAGAGATATATAAATAAACTGTGTCCATGTTAATTAAGTCTAATTTTATAAAAAAAATGTTGGATATAATTGGAATATTTTAATAATTTGAATGTAAATAAACATCAGGGGTTTGGACTTGAGTTGCCTTATAGGTTTTCTGTTCTCGATTTTATATTTTAACGTTTTTTTTTGGGTTATGCAGGTTTAGATTTTGTTTTCTATTTATTATTATTTTCTTTGTAAATATTTTTATAGATTGTAGTGGTATTGATAGAAAGCTTACAACTTTTACTAATTCACTTTCTTTAGCAAGGCTTACTTTTAAAAACTAACCCGATTTTGGTTTAAATTTGCCTAACCTTGGCTTCGCATGTTACCTATTTGGTTGAAACAGCCTCTTTTGGTTTTGGGTAATTAGGTTCCTTCAATTATTGTTTCTAAGTTGAAATGTAAGGACAGCTGCATTCATCAGCTCCTTTCTTTTTTGAGAAATTTTAACATACATATGTGTGTGGTTTAATTTATCCAATGAATGCAGGTGTCTGTACATTGTAATACTTATGTAGATAGATCCTACGTTGTTAAATAGTAACTTTATGTGTTCCTATACATATAATAGAATCAATGATTTTGTCATCACACTAATCTTTTTTGACTGACATTGTGTGTAAATTTTAACTTTGTACTTAGTAAACAATATAATCTATACAACAAAATATAAAATTATGATAGCTATCCACTCTTCACGCTGCTTATTGCAAACTGGGCGCATGATACACGACGCAGCAATTACACGGTATTCAAAGAGTCTCCTCTGCGAAATACTATTGACACATCGATTGTTTGTAAATTACATTTAATTGAGGAATGTAAAGAGGTCTCCTATAGAAGAAATCCTCAGCTCATCCAAAATAAGTTTCGTGTCGGGTGTCAGTAGGTAGAATGCATGCCCCCCTATACTTCAGCAAATTTTAGAATCTCAAATTACTCTATTTATTACAGGCAATGTACCGTCGCATTGTCGAGTCACAGAAGGGTAGCAAGACCAATGTAGATCCAGAAGTGACATTGCAGTTCCTAAAATCGGCCATCTACTACTTCCTAACGGATCCCGAGAACCACCAGGGACACCTCAACGCCATCGAGAACATTCTTGGCTTCACTGATGCTGAAAAGAAGAATATACGCAAGGCGAGGACATCGTAGGAAAGACTGCTGTGATCGTGTGATATGACATTATTACTAGATAATTTTGTTACTATTTAGATAGGTCTTATTTTATTATTTTGTCGTCTGGGACGAGAGGTAGCTCATATAGGTTACAATATAGTAACTAGTTGTGTGCACATTACTCATAAGTCGCGTCTAAACGGTATAAGATTGCAAATAATCCTAAGATTTCTTACATGTTTTATTCATTTTTAATGTTTATTATTTTTTTGGTTGTACTTACATTTTTATTTGCTAGATTTTAAACCGAATTTATTTTGTAGATTGTGATTTTTTTATATATTTAGTTCGTAAGTACCAAAGATCGAGTTTTTCTGTAATAAAATCGTGCAATTTTGACTTTAAATATAAGCTTATTAGTGGCAATTGTTCCGTGCTGCTTTAGAATAAGTGTTATATACTTACTTAAAATTATTATGTTCCTTTTGGTGTTGTTTTCCTATCTTTTTACTATGCATGCTGGTCAGCATTTTATTTGATTTAGAATGGCTATGATAAAATTAATTATCTTAATAATCAACAACGGTCTATGTCAGCAGTTAACATCTATCTTCATTTCCAAAATAAAGACTGCCGCGAGAAAAGGATTATTGTAACCCACACGTAACTAAAAAAAAACAAATTGTTTTCTTGCCGAAGATTCTCACAACATGGAAATGAATAAATAATAATGCAAATAACTTTGAAGATAAATTTTAATGACGACATTAAGTAATGTTGCATAAGTTTACAGGCGTAACTATTTTAAGTAATTATTATTGGGCCTGTCTATTCCCTCTATAAATGAAAAGAGGTAGTGTAATAGAGGTCCTATTATTTTATATGTTATAATATCCATCCAGATTGTAGTGCGTCATAAATCCATCCCGTAGCTAAATTGCATTAGATTTATCTTCAATTGTTATTTGGGTTTACTCGAATATTGAAATGTGACCTATTTTAAAGTGATCTAGTACATAATCAATTTATTCTTGCCACACATAATGTTGCATCTGTGATTAAATGTACCTTTATAGTGATGACAATGCATAATACATCTATTCACCTTTACTGTGAATAAGTACACTTCTTGTGTTCCATTCGATAATTTATGTAAATATCTAACTTTTACACTTCATCACATACACTCTTTTCAGTTTGGAATTTTCATAAACATGTACTTTGAGCATGTTTATCTGTTAGTGCCAAATTGGAGAGATATAAAGCGACTTCTCATTTCTTTTTAAAATCTTAAGTATTTTTTAGTACTTATTAAAATATCGAATGGAATGATTTTGCATAATATTTTGTTATACACTATTTTTCTTCTACATAGAGCAAATATATGCAAATTACTTGTTGTTGCATCTTATCTTGCCACTATAATTTAAGAATGCGGATGCAGTGATAATGAGCTATTTTTAATAGCATTGTTAACGTCCAATAGTTATACAAATCTTGTACAATAGGTATTGTAGATTTGATTTATATTTTAATTTACTATAGATTTTATCACTAGTAAATAAAATACATGACATTCATTACAAGGTAATAAAGTATTTCTGGGACATTAAGTTGCTTGCTTTGGTTCTCAATTATATGGTAAATGGATAATTAATTAATTGTTTTAATTTTTCTCCTCTTCACACATCTTTCTTAAGAGCGTTAACGCCGTACGGCATTTCATACAAACTTTCAAGCCCTTATTTTTTGAAATAAAAATTTTATTATTATTATTTTTTTTTTTTTTTTAATAGGGAAATCTTGAAATAAAAATTTTTCACCGTGAATACCGCCACCCCACCATGGCATGGTACCTGTATCTCGTAAATTACTGGAGTACTAATTTTGGGTACCTACTAATTTTCTATGTAGGTTTGAGGAAAGCGACAAGCTTCTCTAACTTGGAATCAACATTCAGTCATGGTCCTGCTGAACAATTGCGAGAAAGATCATCATTGATTTCTCGATAAGTACAATGTCAGTTGTTTTTTTTTTACGAAATAAATTACATAATTATTTTTATACTTAGAATAGCTGTAGCGTGCCCCCTTTTTCGGCGCTCATGGTGGTCCTGTTGAAGGGAGCGTGACTACCGCCTGACCACCTTCAAAGTCTATTTTCTCGAAAACTACCATACTCTATTTTAAGGTACCAATTTTGTTATTAGAGTACTAATTAGTACCAATTGAGTACTAATTATTTACCAAATATGGAAGCGATTAGCGTTGGTGGTCCGGCGGTAGTCACGGACATTACTTTTCCTGTCATGCATGCCATGCCTCAAGCTCAAGGAAGGGGGAATTTTGCGGGAACATCACCCGCGCTATGCTCACGCATGCGCACGCATGTATTCTACTAATAAAAAGACAATTTTATAAAAAAAAAGTATATTTTTATTGTACAATTAAGATCATACGTAAATTAATTATTGGTAGTAAAACATACAAAATTAATATCAAAATTTAAAGCTAGCAGACTTAGTAAAAATTAAATACAAATATACAAACGTGAGTCTTATTGTAGTTGCCAGGTGCTTAACTTTCGCAGATCAACATTTAATACTAAATACATAGTAAAAAATAAGTGGCGATGTAATTGTCCACATCATCAAAATATAGCCTCACAATAAAAACTGGTATCACAACCATATCTTGTACACAAGTTCTATGGACAAGCAACAGATTATTATTGCTCAATTAATATTCGTAAAAAATTTAAACATTAAAAGTTTTCAACATTGCTTCATTTTCTCATTTCATATTTTAATACAATAGATGTATGATAAGAAACTTGATTCTTACATGCTAAAAGTATTTCAGTCGATTCCAATGAAATATATCGAATAGCTATTTATATGGCACATGTACTGTCGAGGTCATGGATATCACAAAAATGCATTGTCATGGATATTGTTAAATGTAAGAGAAATATAAAACATTACTCCTTAGAGATTCTGATCAGTCTTTGTTTCCTTATCTTCAATGATAAATCACAAATTAATATGCCCCATAAAATTCAAACCCTATTACTAAAATAATAAAGGGCTAAAAGAGTGTGCTTCTTTCTTCGTTTTACAGTCAGCAGTCCTTTGGGCATATGCGATTCTAATTTGAACTTTTATCCTTACATCTAATTAGTGTAAATTACTATAAGTAAACAATTCACAGATACTTTGCATTATAAGTATCAATGTGTCCATACTGTTATGCATGAGTTGCAAATTTGGATATTTATCACGATATGGCTCGTATCAGTCGAAGCTGAATTTGACCTCCTCGCGGGACGGATCATTGTTCGCGGCTACTGCTTGCAGCCAGTAGCGGCTTATTTGGCTCTCGATGGAAGGGGTGCTCTCCTTGCGAGTGCTGGCGGCGCGTGCCTTGCGCTTGGCCTTGCTGTGCTTGGGGCGGCGGCGGCCCACCTTGGTCTTCATCTCGGCTATCTTGACGGACAGCTGGCTGTCGAGCGAGTTGCGGCGCGACTCCACAGACACGTGACGCAGACTGATACTGATCTGCGAGTCCTGTGAGTTGCGGCGGTCCGGCGTGGAGCTGAGCGAGTGATGCGTGTGCGTCGGCAGCACGAGCGCGTCGCGGCGGCGCACGAAGCGAGGCAGGGTCGCCGCCCACGATGACGAAAGCTCTCCGCTGGAATTAAAATCTTTAATTAGTCATTTTTTTCAAAAGGAAAGGTAGTGTGAAACCCCACCAGTTTAACCAATAATGTAAAGAAATGTACCTAATACGTGTATATACTGGATGCGGAGGTCGGTATTGTGGCGTAACTTGGGAGGGACATATGTCCAACATCAGACTGCGACAGGTTGAATTGATTGAACTGACTCATGGGAAAATAAGGGACAATGAATTAACATTTGTAAAAGTAGTATAAAAAATGTTCAGTGAAATTGTGGTACATTTTGGATATATTAGAGCCTCGCCTCACCTTTCATGTTTAGCATCATCCGGGTAGTCAGCAGGCGAGGTGGGATCGATGCAGAGCCCTACAGGGTCCTGTCTGGAACCTCCCAGGGATATTGACAAGCGCCCTCTAGCGGCGAACTCCCCGCGGCGTCGGTAGGCGCGCGCGATTAGTTCGTGCTTGCGCGCGCGACGCGTCACCTCCGCTTCCACAGAACACCCGCATTTCCTGTATGGGAAAATAAGGGTTATTTTGCGATGATTTGGTAAGGGTGGAAGGCTCAACACATGGTTCTCAGCTTACTCGATCTACTTCACAAATGTTTGAAATAATCATAACTCGGCTCAGAGGTTGATTTTATACCTTGTTTTATGGCACACATTATACTGACTTTAAATACCAAAGACAAAAAAAAATAAAAACCCCTATTGTAGTGGACATTACGATGAAGGCTAACAGAGATGTAAGGAATAAAAAGACGTGCTGTGCCGACCGCAAATAAATTAGGACGAAGGGCAATATAATGTAACAAAAACCCAGTCCGATCAGAAAGGGGTTGTTAGATACTGCACTAACATTTAAAAAGTTATATAAAAACCCTATTACGCCTATACGCCTGTAATCCCCGAAGTGTCAGGCAGAGGTACCTGTACACCCACATTCGCCAGTTATGTTTAAGTCTCATGTAATGGAGGACCAGCCTATTGCCATAAACAGGATACAAATCCCAACTCCGTGCTGCTACTTAAACTTCTTGATAGCAAAACCCAACTAACAGTTTGCCGACCTGGGAATCGAACCTTCATGCTCAGCAGCAGCGCTTTAGACCACTAGACTAACCTATACTCAATTTGAAATAAGATTAGACATTGAAATAAGCCTTTTTTACAGTCCGTTCAAACAATTTTGAATTCTATTGCGTTGCTGGCATGACAAATGGCAGCTGCAGTAAACAGCTGGTATTGTAACTCCTTTTTTGCTTTTAATGCCATCCTTATGCGTACGGTATAGAAGTCAAAATCGGTTGAACAGACTGTAAAAAAGGTGTATTTAAATGTCTAATCTTATTTCAAACAAATGGAGTATAGGCAGTAAAAAACAAAACATTGGAAAATAACTCATAAATAGACCCATATCACGATACCTAACAACACCCTCACGGATCAGAGGGTTTTTGTTACATGTTGTATATTTGTACCACACCTTGCCAAGTAGCGCCTCCAGCCAGCGGCGGCGGCGGGCGTCCAGGTCCACGACGCCATGAGCGCGCCGGCCGCGAAGCAAGACAACAAGCGCAGCTGTAACACCGATACGGACGGCCGGGCCCCTGTTGAACACTCCTTCTCCGTCGCTTTTAGAGCTTCCAGACGGCAGCTGTTGAAAAATAGTTATTTGTATCGACTACAGACGTAAAGACTTGAGTAAATTTAGATAGTCACTCTGTAAGAACAAATGGGCGCCAAAATCAAAATAACGTGTTGTTTATGTAATAAGAAATAAAATAAAAACACTGTCCTTGTTAATCACCACTGCCTCTTCGGCAGAGATGTGACTTATCTAAGATACAAGTATCTGAAATACAGATACAAGATACAAAATACGTATCTTGTATCTGTATTTCAGATACTTTTTTGAAATGCATTTTGTATCTTGTATTTACATACCTGTTGTTTGGTATCTTAGTATTTTGTAGATACTATGTTTGCTAAAATACTTTTAGTAATTGGTGATTTTATTGTGACATCTTAGGTGACAATAATTTTAAATATTAACGTTGTCTTAGATGAAACTGAACGCATTATTGAATCTTCAGTCTTTTAGGGCCGAATTGATAGGTGGCGTGGCAATTCTTTCTTTCTACAAAATGTTATTGGCTATGCCCCTTGTCATTTTTAATTATTTCGCATAATAGTCTGTGTTTGTTGAGGGAGACAGACTCAGAGGAGACAGACACATAAAAGTTCGGTCGGTTGGTCGCAGCTATGAGAAAATTGAGTCTTTTCTTTAAGCCTTGACTTTTTCATAACACTATCTAAAAAAAAAATAACACAATATTTTGACGGCTGTTAATACAGTATGTGTGTATTGAAATAACGATTAAAACTGCATAAAGAACCAAAAATAATTAAATAATACATAGCGGCTTTTGCGCGCGCAACGACGACATGTGATTCATGTTGATTGTTTAACTATTGTGTCTACTTTATGGACAGTGAATCTGTTTTGTTGTATCACGTTTGCGCAATCAACGCGATTTACATGTAAAAAAATAAACTATCATAAAAAAAAAGTTTTTTTTTTTTTACAAAAGTATTTTATCTATAAAAAGTATTTACAAGATACGTATTTTATATCTTGTATTTCAGATACCATTACAGAAAGGTATTTGCATCTGGTATCTGAAATACTTAATTTAAAAGTATTTTGCATTTTGTATTCCAGATACTTTATTTAAGGTATCTTGTACATCACTGCTCTTCGGGTTTTCCTACTGAATTGAACTAAGGCCGAGATTGATAAACGTTACATAGCGTGTGGCTTGACATAGTCATTTTCATGTCTCTATCTTGCATTTGTTGTTTCAGTCTACCTTAGTGCTTCATTATTCAGTGTTATGTCGAAGGAGATTGCTTTGCGTTGTCGATCACACCAATTCTTTAGAAATTCGTAGTGGAAGGGATATCTTATGTATTCAGCTAACTTACATAATATTCTTCTTAAAAGACTCCTTCCACAGCTCAGCGTTCCTGAACTCGTAGATATGGCAGGCGAAGGTGACGCAGATAAAGACGGCGACAAGCGCGGCGGTGAGCGAACATCGCGTTATGGTCTGACGGATTTTGTTGGCGGCGCGCGGAGAGATCACGTCCTTACTTGAGACCCGCACAGCGATTAAGGAGAACACACCTAAAGGAAAATTATGGTTTCAGTTCTGGTATATGTAATTTTCGCAAACATTTTTACTACACAAGAAATGGCGAGCAAGCGGTCTTGAATTCAAAGTGTTATCATTGTTGTTAGTAGTTTATCTTCAAGATCAGATCATTCTGATGTTGTAAAGTACTAAAATATCATGAACGACATTTGATAATAAATTAAATAGAAGTGGGTCTTTAAGTGTGTGTGTGGGAGGGGAGTCCACTTTATCAACTCAACCACACTGCATCGTCTGAAGGCAAAAAAACTGACCTCAACAAAGTCGGATAAGAGCTTAGAATATTCATGCCATTTTCAATGATTATTATGGGTAAGTACCTAACAGTTAAACTAACCTCTAAGTAAGAAGTACCCTCCCAAAACCAGTACAACAGACAGCGGCGCAAGTAACAACGCAGCCCTCATCGGGTGGTTGACGTAGCCCACGAAGCAGATGCCGGTCACGCTGCTGCCGTCCACCTCGCCGAACGCCATCGTCGCTATAGTGAGGATGAGAGGCAGCGACCATGCGACTAAGTGGAAGTATGCTGCTTTCTTGTCTATGCGATCTTGGATCTTTCCTTTAGGATAAGAAAATATTTTAGAATTGAGTACCTATTTCAGTGGTTTAAAAAACAAACGAATAGTAAGACAGGGATAATTTTTGTACAACTCTTAATCAAGTTTTTAAAATGTTATGGTTTTATTTAATAACTACAAGTTTATGTATCTGTAGATTTGTGTAAACTACAAATGCGTATTGTATGTAATAGTTTGGCAGTAGCCAAACATGCATGCATGCGTGGCATTTTTATCTCAAGAAGCAACACGCGTTTTGCTTGTGTTTACTAAGTGTACAAACACGCTGTAATGTGTGCGTGAAAACGAGTGACGTCAGCACATACCACACACACGCACAATTTATATGGGACCACCCTATAAATATACCCTTTCTAACAAAAGAATTTTTCAAATCCATTTATAAATTACCGAGTTCTAGAGGTAACAAGCACAAAAAAGCAACCAATTTGAGAACCACCTCCTTTTTTATAGTCCGTTAAAAATGCTATAAAGCAAAGGAAATCTTGCCTGGCCCTTGCATGCACAAGCTATGCCCAGAAGTGGACTTCTATGGGTTTATTTTTTTATAATGAAATATTACCATCATATTCTAAGGATTATGAACTTACCTAAAGCCCGGAAGCTCATGTGCCATGCATATGTGAATATAACAAACCACACGCAAGCTGCCATCATGAAATAATACACCTGAAAAAACAAAAATATATTTCGTACTCAATTTTTCATAATACACCATACCATGGAATTGGACATGTTATAATTATGAATGTTTCGTGTTTTTCTATTACGAAATCTTTAGTAGTAGACAGAAATCCGGTTCGGTTCTCAGTTTATGGTATGGTACAGTGATGTACAAGATACCTTAAATAAAGTATCTGGAATACAAAATGCAAAATACTTTTAAATTAAGTATTTCAGATACCAGATGCAAATACCTTTCTGTAATGGTATCTGAAATACAAGATATAAAATACGTATCTTGTAAATACTTTTTATAGATAAAATACTTTTGTAAAAAAAAAAAAACTTTTTTTTTTATGATAGTTTATTTTTTTACATGTAAATCGCGTTGATTGCGCAAACGTGATACAACAAAACAGATTCACTGTCCATAAAGTAGACACAATAGTTAAACAATCAACATGAATCACATGTCGTCGTTGCGCGCGCAAAAGCCGCTATGTATTATTTAATTATTTTTGGTTCTTTATGCAGTTTTAATCGTTATTTCAATACACACATACTGTATTAACAGCCGTCAAAATATTGTGTTATTTTTTTTTTAGATAGTGTTATGAAGAAGTCAAGGCTTAAAGAAAAGACTCAATTTTCTCATAGCTGCGACCAACCGACCGAACTTTTATGTGTCTGTCTCCTCTGAGTCTGTCTCCCTCAACAAACACAGACTATTATGCGAAATAATTAAAAATGACAAGGGGCATAGCCAATAACATTTTGTAGAAAGAAAGAATTGCCACGCCACCTATCAATTCGGCCCTAAAAGACTGAAGATTCAATAATGCGTTCAGTTTCATCTAAGACAACGTTAATATTTAAAATTATTGTCACCTAAGATGTCACAATAAAATCACCAATTACTAAAAGTATTTTAGCAAACATAGTATCTACAAAATACTAAGATACCAAACAACAGGTATTTAAATACAAGATACAAAATGCATTTCAAAAAAGTATCTGAAATACAGATACAAGATACGTATTTTGTATCTTGTATCTGTATTTCAGATACTTGTATCTTAGATAAGTCACATCTCTGGTATGGTAATCCTCTATTACATGAGATTTAAACATAACTGGCAAAATTGAGGTTTACTTAATAAACACCTAGTTACATTATTTTATAATAATTATTATTATTTACCAATACGAAGACAACCACGCATGTCAGATTCTCCTCTGCAGAAGGTTCGCCCTGCCGCCGAGTGCCGTCCTTTGAACACACGATGTCATCTCTAGATCCCACACCAAACTGAATGAGCCATCTGCAACAAGTTATCATAAGTCAGCAATATCACTTACACATAGAAGACCAAGGAATCTTTAAAATCATTGTGTGTAAGATAATAGAGAAGTGTTTCCAGCGTCATCAAAATCATAATATTTTATTTCACATAAACCTACATGGGCACTTATGAAACTTCAGAAGCTGTGCATGGTTCAAATTGGTTGTTTCCTATGGAGAAGAGCCGGCAAGAAACGCCACGGTTATTTTTTTAAAGTAATTGGCTTTTAAAATGTTTTCAAATTGCATTATAGGTATGGGAGGACAGAATACCAGGTACTAAATAAAATAAAAAAATGGTCTAAAAATGTAGTCTACAAGGCCTACAATACCTATCTACTAAGAGGAACAGTTAGTATGCTTAATACAAAACTCCCACTGATCAGAAACTATGCAAAAAGCGTTTTGGCGCGACTTTTTGCCACAGCACTTTTTGATTCGATGATTCGTTAGCCCGCGTCGGCCGTTACTATTGTTCCAGTGTTTTTTTATTATTAATTGCAAACCTAATATGCACTAGGTATGACCGGTAGTTTCTAATTATGTTTTGAAAGCGATTTCAATGTTCGTATTCATCACATTTAACTAGAGCGTAATATCTATCTAATATTATAACAATGAGACAATAAAAATACGGACCAAGTCATTGTTGACACTTTTGTTCACGTTCAAATAGTGTTCATGACTTAGTAACCACCAAAATGATTAAAAAAAAAATAACATTGGTAAAATTTTGTTTGAAAGCATTGTATCAGAAAAAAAAAATTTTTCACGAGAGTTTGGAACTTCGCGACTACGCATTAAAGAAAGTTATAAATCTGTGAAGTGCGGTTTTTTTTTAAAGGCATCTCGCAGTTCAACTTATGAGGTAATCGTCTGATTACCCGGGCTTGCCTGTGGATGCCTCAATAAATTAAGGCCTCCAGCCAGGGCTTAAAAAACTTAAAAACTAAGCGAATACACACTAAGGTACGGACCTCGTCTTAGGCCGTCGCTGGGAGAAACCAGCAAGGGACAGGCTGGATCTGAATTATTTAGGGAATAATTTAAAACTACAGGCTCAGCGGCGCGGGCTGGCTCGAGCAAGGGTCGGGGCGGACATGATATGGGGCGTCGCGACGGGCTTCGACGGCGAGGACGGAAGGACGGCTGTCGGGACTTGTACTTTCTGAGAGTACTGGTGGCCTTACTATTCTCCTGTAGGAGGGTCGTGGCGTCGTTGGGGATGGTAAGGGTATGCCTCGGTCGGCGAATCCTACTTATGCGGGAGGGAGTGTATCGGGAGGCCGGCTGCCGCAATCAGGGGATTGGAGTGCTTTAAAGCAGCATCAAAGAAACCCTTGGAAAGGCGTTTCATGAACTGTTGGACGGTGGGCATTCTGAAATCTAAGTGTAGACTGTCATTGCGGACATAGAAGGGGACTCCCGTGACCTTACTGAGGAAACGGTGCTGGTGGGTCTGCATTATATACAGATAGTGAGGCTTAGCGTGTGCGAAGACGACGGAAGCATAGGTCATGATGGGACGGATGACCGCGGTGTACAGGCGCAATTTGCACTTCGAGTGACAATTTGCTGCGGGCGGTCACTAAAAGTGGAGCCTACTGAGAGCAAAAGAGGCGCGCGAACGAGCCGTCTTTATGTGCTCACTGAAAGAAAGATGGTGGTCGAGGGATAATACCTTAGCATTTAGCCATGCCATATATAATGATCTGACTGGGGAGGGGTGTGAAGTGCGGGTTGGACTTCCAATTTATATAGGAGTTGTAAAACGGACCCCATAGAAGCGACGGCGAAGCACACGTTGATGTAGAAGATGACAAGCGCAGGGTACTTGTTAGCGCTGCGCCAATCGATTAGGAACGTGGCGACCGTCAACAGGTTGAGGGCCAGGCACACGCCCGCGCCCCACGCCACCAGGCGGTGGATCTGCTGGTGCTCGTCTTCTGTATACAGCGGGTCACGGCATGGAAGACCGCACCCTGATATGCCTAAACAAGAGAATCAAAACGTTAGTCCCACCCAAGAAAAGGTCCCAGGTCAAGAAAGTGGCAAGTGCTCCAAATTAACTCTCACAACTCACCTTCGTAAAAATGCAGAGGTTTGTCAGTGTGTATAAGGGGCGGCAAACATTTTCCACTCGTATTAAATTTCAACTCCCTCACTGCGTTCTCGCATCTCGAAGGAAACAACGTTGCATTGCATTTCAGAAAGGACGGAAAATATGAGGTATTGTACAGTATAGAACATGGCTCCATCGTAATCTTGCACATTTCATAAGAAGGTAAATAAACCATGTCATTGCCCAGAACTCGATCGCACTTGGGCATAAAAGTGGAGCAAAGCAAAGGCTGTATAACGGCCCAGCAGTTTGGCACGTTTATCAGTTCTCTATAGAGTTCCAACTGTGTCTGGATTTGGTACTGATTATTATGAAACGTGAGATGAACGCTCGTATTGGCGTAGGGCAGCTTGGTCCCCAAGCAGCTCGTCCTGTTGAGTGGCTCACACCGAGCTCGCCGCACGCAGCTGTCGAGCTTGATCTGCGGCTCCGGAAACCATTGTGTACTTTTGTCTGGTTTAATCAGTCTATAATTTGGCGTGCCGTTTATTATTTCAAGGCGTTCTGTAGCATTGTCGCTCATATCTGTTATAGCGTTTTTGTGGCCACCGTTGTCGAATTGGCTCGCTCGACATGCTAATATCAGTAACAGCCAACTCAACCATCGCCGAGGGGTCATCTGGAACAAAAGAAACTAACGTTGACTATGTGGCTAGGAATCATCTTGGGGCAAAAAAGTAAAAAATAATAATTGAAACTACATTTCATTTCTCAACAATTCTTTATTAATGTAGGTTGACGACGGCATCAAATGAAACCCTTTCAATTTTCAAAATTTTATTCATTGAACATTGTTGTTTTCATTCAAATCCTATGGTTACTTAGTTGAAATACAACTAATAACCCAAGTCCGATGATTGTCCAAGGGAAAAGGATGTCTGGTAGTTGCAAGTGAGTCAGTACATTGTAATAAAATATTTTACGATCTATAAACATTTCCTGCCTTGGTGGTCCCTATACAAGTTGTAGGTACTTGATAGCTCATTATTCTTCCAACACCGAATATAACAGAAGAATATTTCAAAGATTTTGAGGCACAATAGACAAAAGACTCAGTTTGTCACTGGAGATGGCTGTGCCTTAGTTGAGCTGAAGACTGCGGTAATCTGATGTAATTAACATGATTTGATGCACCAGTAGATGTATTTGATTATGTATGCTAATGGTTTTGGGTTAGTTACAATTTTGGGGTATTAGGTTCATAATAATTTGAACATGATCTACTTGATCATGTTTCATGTGAACGATTAAACTTTATTATCTGCTAAGTGCTAAGTCAAAAAAGAAACCAATATCAAGCGGCTTAATTATTTTGCAGCATCAATAAAAATAAAAATTAAAGAACTTGTTCTACTAATAAAGTACTAAAGCCGGTAACCATCCATGTAAATAAATATACGTAAGCGCAACACTTCAGTAGGGCTGGACCGATTTGATTGTTTTAAAATGTTCGTAATAGTCTGTATAAGATTACCGATACCGAGATAAGATTAGTAATGAAAATTTTGAAGTTTTTCGGGAAATTTTTCAAATTCGGGAAAACTAAACGTCCTTTTTTCTATTGGATTGTTGTATAAATTACTGTTTGGACAGGACAACGTCAGTCGCGTCAGCTAATAGAAAATAAAACAGCTTTTAATTAGCATTTAGGATTGTTGAACTACTATGTGTCTACCTCTACACGAACTTTACTGGTGCATTATAAAAAGGCCCGTTTTTTATGAGAATAAGAAGAATGGCTTCTGATTTGCATAAGAGAATTATCCATAAAAAAATATTTTGCCAATTTATTCATAAATTATGTGATATTTCTGTGCATCAAGAGAATCTTTATTCATAAAAATTATAAATTGAGACAATCACAATCTTTATTTAGACGTTCTAAATCATTGATAAATTCATCATAACTAGGTAAAGTAAATGCTATTAAAAAATAAACAACAAAATACTTAACAGAAAGGGTTTTCCAAACAAAAAACTAGCACAAACCTAACAATAACAATCATTGTAAACATGTACTGACAGGCACGAAAAGGACAGGATAGCCCTTGGACGGAGGGTGTTATTTATTTATTCATCATTTATTTCAACCCCATGTATTTCAAAATATATTTTTTACAATTGGAAATCGGGTAAAACTTTATTCGTGATTCTTTATTTCTTTATTATTGACAAAACAAATTCAAAAAATACCAGGCTCTTACTATAAGAATGATGAAGATGTCGAGATGATCGCACGACGAGTATCAGCCAGACGTAATGTGCAAGTTTCTACGACCTGCTTCTGCGCCCGACTCCGCTCTGGATGCGATTCTTGTCCAAATAATTACCTGATGCCATAACAAAAAACATGTAAATGTTTTGAACAACAGTATTAACTTACAATGAAACTGATTAACTTACCAATGGTTGCAGCAATTTGAGAGAAAACACACCTGTACAGAAACCTTACATTTTGTGACATAATATAAATTTTATTATGTGTTTAGCTTATCAAAATAAAATACAAGGCGTAAATAAAACTTATGTACAACCTTTCACATCAACATCACTGTATTGTCTTAACACTTTCGAAACACGTATCAAAGTCTCGATTGTAACGTAAGAAATTCATAATAAAGTCTATGTATAATAATATTAAGAACAAGTTGAAGGCGGTGTGCTATTTAGAGACAGACTTTCCTCCTCTTCTGGCCCTGTTGGCGCCGCCGCCCCGCCGCCCACGCGAATTGCCACGTGAGCCCGCGTTCCCTCTCCAGTTGTTCCGCCCGCCATGTCCGTTCATGCCGCGCCCTCTGCCACGTCCTTGACCACGTCCTCTATAACCGCCATCCCATCTCTGATTTCGCATGTTATTGTTATTGTATCCATCATCTCCATTATTGTCCTCATTGTTATAGTTTTCTTCATAGTTTTGATCATATGATGAATCTTCGTCATTGTAACCCTCATCATTCTGTGAGTATGGTTGATTATCATAGCCAGAATCAAAATGAGGCTTATTAAATCCATTATCAGGAAAAGGTGGATGCGGTGGCATGTTACCCATTGGTGGCATGTTGCCCATGGGTGGCATGTTACCCAAGGGTGGCCTGTTGCCCATCATGCTGGCTATATGTGGCGGTGGAGGCATGTGCAGCGGACCCATTGGACCAATTGGGCCCATTGGAGGCCGAGAACCTATTGGTAATGGTGGACGCATCATGTTAGGTGGAAGCATATTATTCATAGGACCCATATTATCCATGTCAGGCCCATTGTTAAAACCTTGTTCATCTTCTCGACTGTTTTGTTCATCAATATCCATGTTATTCTCGTAATAATCATTATCTTGGTCATAATTTTCATAATCATCATGTTCATTATTTTCATCATCAGGGCAATCATTATCATTTTCAGGATCAGGATATTCAAAGGGTTGGAAGTTATCTTCATCTGCATCATCTTCTAAATGCGGCATGACATCATGTAATTCTTCTATTTCACCTGAAGCGATGTATTTTTTCAACGCCATTGGTCCATCTGATATAGCTTTCTCCAATTTTGAGCCCGGTTCTACTCCAATCAGTTTACCATAAATGAAAATTGCTGATGGTGTTATTTGTTGAAGAGGTATAGCCCCTGGCACAGATTCAACTAGAGCTTGAGTCAAAGCTTCAGTTGCAGCATCATCAGTATTTGGTCCATGGTTCCATTGAGCTTGGAAATTTCTGGGAATAGGTTTGCTGTATGGTACCTTTTTGACCTTTTTCTCAAAGTCCATCGGAATTAATGTGGTATCCAAATCCAAACCTGGAATGACTTTGTCAGTATCTGAGGGAAATATTTCCACTTTATCTTCAGGACCCATACCAGGTATAACTGCTGGTTCGTCCAAATCATGGTCATCCTGAACACCTGGTGGCAATGTATTCAGGTTATACTTGTCTCTCATGAGATCTCCAGGACGGTTACGAGTCCAAAACTTTGATGTATGGTCATTGGAACCTGAACATAAGATGTGACCAAGAGGATGCCAAGCCATTGTCCAGACTATAGATTCATGAGCTCCTTCTATACAAC
The DNA here is from genome assembly GCA_927399505.1 of Luperina testacea. Taxonomy (NCBI): domain Eukaryota; kingdom Metazoa; phylum Arthropoda; class Insecta; order Lepidoptera; family Noctuidae; genus Luperina; species Luperina testacea. The sequence continues at coordinate 8,645,780 of OV656774.1, forward strand.
CAACTTCTTTATCAGTACCAACATTCCAAAATAAGATGGCTCCATCAGAACCTCCAGAACAAAACAATCCCTCATGCGTAGGATGCCAAACCACACTAGAGGCTTCTTTCTTATGACCTCTAAATATTTGTAACTCTGTGCCTAACTTACGGATATCAAATAATTTGAGTAAATGGTCACGAGAGGCAGTGATCAGCCAGTTACCATTATCATTCCATTTGAGATCCATTACAGTAGACTTGTGTGCATGAAGGGTAGACAAGGCTGTCCCGGATTTGGGATCCCATAACTTTATAGGTTGCTGATTGTCTTTACTTCCTGACACAATGAGTGCTTTTGTAGGATGCCACTGGACACATTTGACATCTGCACCATGTCCCCTCAATATTCTCTCTTCTTGACATCTATAGAAATCAAATATTCTCAATGTACCATCATCAGAACATGTCACAATTTTAGAATCACTAGGACTAAAACTAATACCTCTAACAGCTTCTTTGTGAGCCTGGTACATCTTAACATTGTTCATATTACTTTGCCAATACTTTATAAATCCTGAATGATCCCCAGTGACCATCCAGCCTTCACCGTGGGACCAAACCATAGACCTTACAGGGGAATCATGAGCTTGAAGAATTGTTTCAAAATTAAATGTCAGTCCATTCCATAATGTGAATTCTCCAGATGAAGCCCCGGTAATTAAACGACGGCCTTCTGGCGTCCAAGCCACTGCGAATATTGGACATCTCATTTTATTAGTAGCAGTTTTAACAAATCGGGTTGTGACGGCATTTATAGGATTATCGGGATACGAGGGTGGCGGTAACAAATCAGGGGTATACATAGCATCGGGCTGCAGCGCGTGCCTGTCCCGCCAGTCCCTCTGCCAAACGCGACATTCTAAAGCTTTTATTATAGCAGCATTATAATCTACAGTTTTTCGCATAACGGATTTACGTAAACGTTTACCATCAAAATCATCTTGAGTCATGTTCAGTGGCCCTTGAGGTGGAAACCGCATCTGGTAGTTGAAAGGCCTAAAATTATGGCGCATGTTGTTTCTACCGGGCGGACCCATAGGTGGTCCCATGCCCATGCCCATACCCATGCCCGGAGGAGGCATCCCCAAATTCGGTGGAGGGTGTCCGAAATCCATGGTTTATTACTTCGATACCTAATCAAAGAAATAAATTCATTACATTTTCGGCCATTGAGAATCTGCTAAAATGGCCAATCACGACATTCATGTTGATAATCTTACCTTAGACTTATAAAATACACTATAACATTATATACGCCGCTCTTCCAAACTACACAACACACAAATTTATTTATAAGTACCACCAAACAATGTTTTATGTACAAACAGAAAACTTAGAACACAACGTTAACCTATTTGGAATGCTAGGCCAAGCAGATCAGCCATGTTGCTAAATGATATTGGAGGGACATGCACGACGCCACAGAGTTACTAAAACGAAATAAAATCGACTAAATTGACACAAAAAAATTTAAGCTGCATGATCTGAGACACGAGACGGTCTTTTCTAGTAAATGGTCTAAGCACGGGTAGTGTTGGATTTGGATTGGTTGTTAATCTTTATTTTACAAAGTGAATTGATTTAGGACCGATCGAGTAAGATTGTAACAATTTTCTCGTCACTGGACATACCTCATCTGAAAATATTCTTAGGATGTTTTAGCGTACAAATAAATAGCTAGTTCTGTCCTCTATATTTTTGATTTTAAAAAAAATATCTAGATCAGGTAAAAAAATACCTACCAAATGCGTGTCGGACCACGCACAATGAAGGGTTCTGTAGTTCGGATTAATTTAACCTAATAACAAACTTAGCTTAAGGGGAAGCGCTAAGGTAGCCCGCGAAATTCAAATTTTCTTACGTTTTTTGCAATTTGCTAGTCAGTATTAAGTTGTGCGTTGATTAATATATGAATCGCGGCCGTAACAAATATGTATTTACAGAATTATAATCATTAAAGTCATCAACACAACTCTCTAAGACCACGTAAGTCCAAAGAATAACTGTTTCATGAAATTATCTTTCTTTGGACTTACGTGGTCTTAGAGAGTTGTGTTGATGACTTTAATGATTATAATTCTGTAAATACATATTTTTTACGGCCGCGATTTGTTAATGTTTGTATTTTTCTCACATGACAACACCTTTAGTTTAAGATATTATTTCTAAATGTATATGTTGCAACACTCTTCACTTTTTTTTTTTTATCTGTCATGGGTGACGTTCCGCTAATGTTTCAGCGCATATTTTATATTTTGGAAATATCTAGTTTTTATAAATTAATCATCAAATTGGTATTGTTTATTGTGATCAATAAATCAATAGAAATTTGTCACACACAAGACGGTGTATTTATTTTCTCTGCTGACTCCACACCTGCTATTGAAGAAATCATAAAAGGTTATGGGCCCAGCCAGAACCTAATTAAACAACAGCAGCGAAAAACACCGGTGAGCGACATTCATTTTATTGTTCTACAAAATGCCAATCGATCCTGCAGTAGATCCAGCGATGGGATTGCCCGCCGCCGACGGAAATGTTGGCCTGCCGGCACATGGCGTGGGCATGGGCGGCATGGGCATAAATGGGATCAATTGTCCAAAATTAGAAGGCATTTCCAACTACACTGCTTGGAAATTTATTATTAAAATGTTGCTGACATTAGATGGGACATGGGGATGTGTATCCGGAGAGGACAGGGACGTGACGCGGGACCAGCGGGCGCTGGCGCGTATTTGTTTGTCAATCGACACTAGTCTTCATCAGTATGTACGCCAGGCTGCCAACGCCAAGGAAGCGTGGAACAAGTTGGCATCTGTATTTGAGGACAAAGGCCTCTATCGTCGCGTTTTGTTACTGCGTCAGTTACACCACATTAACCTCACAGAATATAAAAACATGTCTGAGTACATAACAACTGTCATGACGCTAGTGCAACAATTGGCTGATATTGGTCGTGTCATAGAAGACGGTGAGGTTGCAGAGATCCTGCTTAGCGGTTTGTCAGGGGACTATGATGTTCTTGTGTCCAGTTTAGAGACTGCCTGCATGAGCCGGGAGCTTTCCAGCGAGCTGGTGCGCACACGTCTTCTACAGGAGGAGCACAGGAAAAATGGTTCAATCAGTGATAATGGTGGTATTAGTGCGGCATATGCCACTGGCAGTGTTAAAAAACTTGTGTGTAATTATTGCAAAAGGCCAGGGCATATAAAATCAAAGTGTTTCAAGTTGAAAAGAGACAAAAAACGTGAAAGCCAAGAAAAGACACTTATTGTCACTGCATGCGCTATGACAGCGCGCCATGAATGGATTGTTGACTCAGGATGTACGGCACATATGTGCAACAACCGAAATTTATTTAAGGACTTTAGAAATAATAAAAGTAAAGTAACTATAGCCAATAATGACCTATTAAATTGTGAAGGTACTGGTAAGATACATATTTCTTTAAATAATAATTTAGAGGTTGCTGCGGAAGATGCCATGTTCGTCCCTGATTTATCCACAAATCTCCTCTCTGTAAATAAATTAGTTAATGCCGGATATACACTTGTATTTAATAAAAAGGGTTGTCAATTTTACAATAAACCTCAAATAATTGGTAATTCTATTGGTTGCGCATCAAATCAGAATGGAATTTACAAATTGAATTGTGTCGTTTCGTCGCGTAGAGAATCTGAGCAGGAGCATTCTTCAGTCACTCTGAAGAATGGAGTTCAGAGTGAACAGAGTGCAATGGTAGCTACAGAGACAGTGTCTTTATGGCATAGGCGACTTGGTCACTTGAGTCTAGGGGGATTGAATACTCTGCGTAGGAATAACCAGTTATTGTTTCAGGATACTGAAAATAATTTTGGTGAGTGCATTGCATGCCTGCAGGGGAAACAAACTGCAAAACCGTTTCCTGTTGGCGAGGCAAAGCGTGCTACTCAGCCGCTAGAGATCATCCACTCCGACGTGTGTGGACCGATGTCTGTCTGTAGTTTTGGTGGAGCCAGATACCTACTAACGCTGACAGATGACTACAGTAGGAAAAGCTGGGGATATTTACTTAAAAACAAATCGGAGGTAATGTCCAATTTTTGTAATTTTAAAGCCCTTGTAGAAAAACAAACTGGATTGCGTATAAAGATTCTCAGGTCTGATGGTGGAGGCGAATACTGTGGCGCTAAATTCGAAGCTTTTTTGAGGAGTGAGGGGATCGTGCATCAAGTCACTGTGCCTTACTGTCCTCAACAAAACGGTGTTTCGGAACGCTTAAACAGAACCATCATGGAGAAGGCTAGATGCATGCTTGAGGAGGCTGGTCTTCGCCGGGAGTACTGGGGTGAGGCGGTGATGACCGCAATATATCTTAAAAATCATTCCCCAACATCTGCCCTAGCGGGATCTGTACCTCAGCAGGTTTGGACTGGTTCATCGTCTCTGGACCTCAGTCACCTGCGTGTGTTTGGCTGCATAGCTTATGCCTTAAAACCTGAACCAAAACGTAATAAGTTGGAGTCAAAATCAACAATGTCTTTGTTTGTTGGATATAGTGACACCACTAAGGGATATAGACTTATTAACCCCATGAAGCCCGGACAGATTATTTTACCTAGGAACGTTTCTTTTCTAGAGAATAAATTTTTAAAAGATATTAAGTCAAATAATATGAATAATATTTCTTATAATTTTGACAATAATAATTTGATAAATATTCAATGCAATAATAATTCTAATAATTTAAATAATGTTAGTGAAAAGTTGAATATTAATGAAAATAATAATTCTAGTCAAATTTCAAATGAATGTGAATCAATTTTGAATAGTTTTGATGATCAGAATATTACTATCATTTCAGCTCCTAACTCAGAGTCTGAGTACTGCACTGGCAATGAGGATACGAGCTGCCAAAGTCCAGCGGCCGAGGATAGCAGCACGTCCACGTCCGATGCGTCGTCTACTGAAGGGGATATTGCCGTGGTCAGCCCTGAGGTACCAGTGGCTCCCACTAGCCGTCCCGTGCGTAGTACGCGCGGAATAAAGCCTATAAAGTATGAGGACTATTCTTTATTAACTCAACCCGAGTTGGAGCCTCTATCCTATAAGGAAGCCATATCCTCTCCTAATAGTGAGGAGTGGCAGCACTCTATGCAACGAGAGTTCGATGCTCTCTCAGAAAAATAATGTTTGGAAGCTTGTTGACCGCCCAGCAGATCACAACATAGTTAAGTGCAAGTGGGTATATAAAATTAAAAAGGATACTTCTGGTAACTGTAAGTATAAGTCTCGCCTTGTTGCCCGCGGTTTCTCACAACAGTATGGGGTAGACTATGACGACACTTTTTCTCCTGTAGTTCGCCATAGCACTCTGCGCACTTTATTTGCGCTTGCTACCGAAATGAATATGTACATTGAGCATTTAGACATTGATACCGCGTTTTTAAACAGCAACTTAAACGAGCGCATCTTCATGGAGCAACCTGAAGGTTTTGTTAAGGATAACAGTAAAGTATGCCTACTATTAAAGAGTATATATGGGCTTAAACAAGCTAGTCGTATGTGGAACATGAAAGTACACAGTATGTTGACAGGCAATCATTTTTCTCAAAGTAAGTGTGAGCCCTGTGTTTACTTTGAGAAAAGTAATGATAATTTAACAATTGTCGCATTGTATGTAGATGACTTCTATGTGTTTGCTACTAATAAAGCATCTGTAAACGAGTTGCATGCTTTATTACAAAAAGAATTTAATGTAAAAAATCTTGGGCCTATTAAAAATTGTTTAGGCATGCAAGTAACTCGTGATATGTCAAAAGGAACATTGATGTTAAATCAGTCTCAGTATATTAAGACATTATTAGTTCGCTATGGGATGGAAAATTGTAAAGCAGTCTCTACACCCATGGCGCTTAATGTAAAGTTACAGAAGTCTGAAAATAAAGTGCTTGATGATAATGTTTACAAGTATAGAGAATTACTAGGATCTCTGATGTACCTGTCTGTGTGTACGCGACCTGACATTACTTACGCATGTAGTCAGTTAAGTCAATTCAATCATGACTTTGGTAATGAGCACTGGCTTGCGGCCAAGCGTGTCTTAAGGTATCTTGCGGGAACTTTAAATTACTCCCTATATTTTTATAGGACTGGTAATTTATATATAACTGCTTTTGCTGATGCGGACTGGGCCAACAATGTGTTGGATCGTAAGTCTTATTCTGGGTATGTTATTCGGATGGGTGCTAATACTATTAATTGGGAATCGCGCAAGCAAAGATGTGTAGCATTATCCAGCACAGAAGCTGAATACTTGGCAATAAGTGATGTGTGTAAGGACTTGTCCTTCTTTAAAAGTTTTCTAGAAGAAATTGTCAGTGTACAGGGTAAAATTGTTTTGTATAATGATAATCAGAGTGCCCTTAAATTATTGCTGGCAAAAGAATATTGTCATAAAAGGACAAAACATATTGACTTAAGATACCACTATGTAAAGGATTTAGTTCAAAAGGATTTTGTTAACGTAGAATACCTGTCAACACAAGAAATGATAGCAGATGTTTTAACAAAGCCATTGTGTTCCACAAAACATAGAAACTTCATAAATGAAATGAATGTCAAATAATTGAGAGCGCATTTGTGTAATAATTATTAATTATATTATAATTTACTTTTAAATTCTTGACTAAGCATGTTGAGTGTGTTTGTTAATTCTATTATGTTTTAACTGAATGTAGAGTCATGTTGAGTAAAAAAGGGGTAGTGTTAATGTTTGTATTTTTCTCACATGACAACACCTTTAGTTTAAGATATTATTTCTAAATGTATATGTTGCAACACTCTTCACTTTTTTTTTTTATCTGTCATGGGTGACGTTCCGCTAATGTTTCAGCGCATATTTTATATTTTGGAAATATCTAGTTTTTATAAATTAATCATCAAATTGGTATTGTTTATTGTGATCAATAAATCAATAGAAATTTGTCACACACAAGACGGTGTATTTATTTTCTCTGCTGACTCCACACCTGCTATTGAAGAAATCATAAAACGATTCATATATTAATCAAAATTTTCTTACGTATTTTGCAATTTGCTGGTCAGCATTAAGTTGTACGTTGATTAATATATGAATCGCGGCCGTAAGAAATATGTGTTGACGCCCCGTCCCATACGCTTCCCGCTTATTGTTATCGCGGACCGAAAACAAAAGAGAGCTAAACTGCATAGAAGAGAGGATAAATAACGTGACGGAACAGCGATTGAAAAATGATACAAGATGATGCGTGGAGCAGTTAGTGATTAGGTAAGTACGTTGCGCAGTATGTTCTACCCATTCATATTTTTTTCCTTACCACGATCGACTGAACTAATAGTCGCGATCGACCGGTTGGCCACCCCTGACCTACATGGTTCCAATTTCTGGAAGCTTATGCAAAGGAAAGAAGCCGTTTAAACTTTTTTTAATTTGATAGGCCACCTCGCAAGTTGCGGTTACACTGAATGACATCACGTATTGCATCACGTCCCTATACCTTACATACACACTAAAATTTCGTTATTATACCTGTTTGGTTACAGTTACGGCTCGCTAGTGAATACCCGGTAGGAGTGGGCGATACAAATCGTATATAGATACAATATCTATATATCGGTACAATATCCAATACCTATATATCGGACAGTACTGTATCTATATTTCAGGTATCCGCGTACCTAGAACGAGACACTATAACGATATCGTATCACATGATCTATGATATTCGGTTCAAACTGATTCCGGTACAGTAGTAGTTATACGGTTGTAGGTACCGTATCCTTGCGATGCGCGCGGGCGGGAGTGATGTAGCTAGAGATGAACGAGCGAGAAAGCGCGTTAAGCTAACGTCTAATACTAATTTTAAACATTATATACAGGAGCATAGAGTTTAATACCGAATACATTATTTTGTAAACACTTGTAAACAGGTAACCATCAACAGGGCCGTCTTTCACCTATTGGAGGCCCTGGGCACATAAGAATCACGGGGCCCCTTTGTAGATAAGAGACAATAAGAGAAACATACTTATAAATATTTTATAACTGGGGGGCTAGAAACTTATTGCAAATTGCACTGCAAATATTTTGTCTTTGAATCGGGTACTAATAATGCGTAGAATGGAACGGTGGCTGCAAAGAATGTTTTTTATGAGGGCAGGCCGGGGCCCCCTAAGATCGCGGGGCCCTGGGCACTTGCCCAGAGTGCCCAATGGAAAAGAGGGGCCTGACCATCAATAAACGTCAAAGGGTTTTAAATCGTACCTATGGCATTCTCAACAAAAAAAGTGAGCCGTCACGGGACGCCTGGCAGATGTGAAACATTGCGCATGGCGACGCGTCGCCACACAGTACACAAGACTGTGACTGTATATATACTTACACCATCATAAAGCGTGGTGACGCGTCGCCACGGCATGCGTCGCCACGCCAGAAATTTGTTTTACGTGCGGCTATAGATGTTTCACATCAAAAATTGTTTTAAAATCACTTTACGTGACCCTTGACCTTGATTGCACTTTGCTGTTTTCGTCAGTCTTCAGTTATTAGCTTCACTCATGACTAGTCATGACTGATGAATAGATACTTGACCTATTTAAATAATTGATAAAAATATAAATCTAGAAAACCGAAACGGCTGTACTAGTTTCATTTCAGAGTGCCATATTATCAACAATACATTCACTGATTTCGAATATACAGTTACAAATAAAATACAATGATGTAATGAATCGAACAAAACCGAAACCTAAATATCACAGTACCAATTTCGATTCCGAGTTCCACACTGATTCAGCCAATATATAGATATTGAAATATATAGATACGATATCCGATATTCTAAACCGATACATAGATACGATTTGATATAGTGTAAAAGCGATATTACCCATGCCTAATACCCGGCTTTCAAATAAATAGGTTTGCATAATATACTTACATTTCTCAGTTAGATGCAGCAGCTTCGTCAGTAGAATCTCATTCATCAGCACCTGGAAAGTAACAAACAGTTTTTTAATTAAGTAGGTACCTATATTCATCTGCAATCCCATCATCTGCCTAGCCCTTTCCGAACTATGTTGGGGTCGGCTTCCAGTCTAACCGGTTGCAGCTGAATATCAGTATTTTACATGGAGCGAATGCCTATCTGACCTCCACAACCTCTAGCCTCTACAGTTACTGGGTAATATCAATATGATACCTCTTGGTAAGACTGGTTGTCAGACTTTCGGGCTACTGACGACCCGTAACGACTGTCAAAGATCCAAGAATGACAGCCGGGACCTACGACTTAACGTGCTTTCCGAGGCATGGAGGGGTCTTGGTATGTGAAGATGGTCACCCATGCAATGGATGCTGTGTGACAAGACAATATGCGACCCACAAAAGCAGAGTGTGCTATGTGAATTAAAATTATATGTAGGTACCTGCGTGAATTACAATTAGATATTCATCTAATTCTATGAAGACTTTTTTGCAACATTGTAAAAGTAGCATTAATAAAAAAAAATGAAAAAGAAAAGGCATTATTTCAATTCGCATTTAATTTAGATTTTGTTATTGTTTTGTTGATATCATTTCAAATAAATACTCTGGGAGATGAAACTGATTTATTGATTGCATCATGTCATGAAATGCAATCACGAGCGGAAGGGCGGGCGTGCGTAGCCGTAGGGTGCTCGCTGGCCCTCGCCCGGGCCGACATCGACAGCTCTATGTAGTTCTGTATATATGTACTTATATATCTCTCTGTATATCTTTAAGTAGGTACCTTTATTAAATTATCATAGATTAATATACTAGGTAGGTAGGTACTACTTACTGTTTGATTGAGTGCACAATATTTTGACTGGCTGTGCGAGACACCCTTTGATTCGTGTACCTATGGCCATGATGCCATTAGATCTTATCATTAGCTTTTAGAAAACAGGGTAGTCTCAAATCCAGTTTTTCAATAAAAATGCGTGCAGGATCAAGAAATGCTTTTATCAATTGCTTAAGTTATAGGAAAAAAAACCATTAAATACTTTGTTAAATAATTTATTTAATTGAAAATACGAATCTTAATTAAATTTTACATAGGTAATTGCTCCAAAAGTTCATAGCATAAGCTTCTCCATTCTCGTACAAAATCAGTCCGTGATACTTATCCAGACAGATTTGTCAATACTGACAAAATTCATACACTTCATGAAATAATTACAACATTATAGGTACCCGTTTTTCTAAAGTTATTTGATGTCCATGGACGGGGAACAGGAGTATTTCTATTTTGAGCCGATCGCATATTGTCGATGATACTTTGTAACTTCTAAGTACATTGGCGAGGATACTTTTCATTGCTAGCATCCCGAAGTGACGACCTGTTAATGAAATAACAATGTTTCATTACATGGGTATTGCATTTTTAGGGTTCCGTAGTCAACTAGGAACCCTTATAGTTTCGCCATGTCTGTCCGTCCGTCCGTCCGTCCTCGCTTAATCTCTGTGACCGTTAGCACGAGAAAGCTGAAATTTGGTACCAATATGTATATCAATCACGCCGACAAAGTGGTAAAATAAAAATTGGAAAAAAATGTTTTATTAGGGTAGCCCCCCTATATGTAAAGTGGGAAGTGATTTTTTTTTAATTTCAACCCTAACGTGTGGTATATTGTTGGAAAGGTATTTAAAAATGAATAAGGGTTTACTAAAATCATTTTTTGATAATGTCAATAATTTCGGAAATAATCGCTCCAAAAGTAAAAAACAATGTGTCCCCCCCCCCCCTCTAACTTTTGAACCATAAGTTTAGAAAATATGAAAAAAATCTGAAAAGTAGAACTTTATAAGGACTTTCTAGGAAAATTATTTTGAACTTGATGGAAACAAGTTTTTGTACAAAAAAGACAAAAAGTTGTACAAAATAATTTCTGGACTAAGTTTGTAGTATAATCGTATATGCAAGCATTTTTTACTTTTAAACTCATAAGTGGGAACATATTGTGACGGACGGGAAACTACGGAACCCTACACTGAGCGTGGCCCGACACCCTCTTGTTTTTGTAAGGATTATACGAGGTACCAGGTCAGGTCAGCCCAGGCCTAATTCAACCCAGAATAGTCAATTAATTTAAGTCGCTAAGACGAGATTACATCGGTACATACATCTACAATTAGTAATTTAATATGCGACCCAGCTCACTTATTAAAAATCACTGCTACACCCTTGAATAACCCATGTAATACTACGTATAGGTAAAACTGTTGGTATATTCGAATTACCGTTTACAACACACTTCGATCAACAAAGAAGACAACACATAATGAAAGTGAAAAAGTCATAACAACATACACATATGCTAAGCCATAACTTAGCTTACTTTGTAGCGTATCTTCAATACTCAATCATTTATTTTATATTTCATTCCACAATGTGCACACTCACGAGCATTACAGTTAGGCAAAATTCCAAAGCATTTTCTTGTGGAATGATGCTTATAACTTTGAAATAATACTTATTTCATAATAGAGTGGTTTCAATAATATTACGAATATGTTCGTGACATCATAAATTAATATCTATCAATACTCTCGAAGAAAATCGGTTTTTAATCTTGTGTAATTGTAAAGTATTTATGCTCGTGACTGTACCTACTTAGGTGCTGGTTACTTAAAATTTTATGAGACCCTGGACCCTGTACCTGTGACCCGGTACCCTGTACCTGTGACCCGGTACCCTGTACCTGTGACCTGGTACCCTGTACCTGTGACCCGGTACCCTGTACCTGTGACCCGGTACCCTGTACCTGTGGGTTTGTGTGACCCCATTATAGACCCTGTCGGGTACAGTAAAATAGTAGAAGAGAGAAAACTTTAAAACTTAACTTGTCAGTCAGTCTAGGTACTTAACTGCAGGTTAGCAGGGACGGCAAACTATAAGTTCCATGAATTCAGCACATGATTCTAGACCCCTTAACGCAGAAATTTTTCGTCAGTTACAAAAAAAAAACTGACCAAATGCGAGCCGAAGGGTTCCGTACCACAAGACAAAAACGCCGAAAAAAAACACGTTTGTTGTATGGGGCCATACAACAAACGTGTTTTTTTTTTTTTCGGCGTTTAAATATTTATTTTATTCTGTTTTTAGTATTTGTTGTTATAGCGGCAACAGAAATACATCATCTGTGAAAATTTCAACTGTCTAGCTATCACGGTTCATGAGATACAGCCTGGTGACAGACAGACAGACGGACAGTAGAGTCTTAGTAATAGGGTCCCGTTTTTACCCTTTGGGTCCAGAACCCTAAAAGCAGCTTTTCATAAGAAAGTGACCTACGCGGTCAAAATGTATGGAACAGGTAATTTTTTTTAATAACTGACGATTTAAAAAAAATTTGTACGGAATCCAAGGTTACAGGTTGAGTGTCAATGTTACTGCCACGTCTGTCACCCTGCACTTATACCTAATATAGATATCCAATAGAATATGACATCACCTATACAATTCCTCGTCCCATGACTGAAAGGTATGTAAGCACACGGATGTCTGGCCGAACAGTTCTCTGGAAGGAACCTGTCAGGGTTGAAGCGGTCAGCATCAGGACCCCACAGTCTCTTCGAGCGGTGCATCACCATCGGTATTACTGCACAGCCCACGCCAGCCGGGATCGTGAATGTAGCTAAAGATAATTATCATTATTTATCTATTTAATGTTAAATACCTGTCGGTATATTCTGTAGAAATTGCACCGTGATATGATAACATAAGTGAAGTGATGGGGTAACACTTTTTACCCCCTTACTAATAAACGTTATATAGCGTCTGTAAATTACTCAACGCTTTATCTTCTTCTTTCGAAAGTCAATTTTTTATTTTTATTTTTTTTTAAACGGTGCCCCATACTAGGAATTACTCCTGTATAGTGGGTGCGTTTACAAACATTTAAATTCACATACACAAACAGCCAGACCCGGAACAACTACCTGTAGGCAATACAAATATTTGTTCCGTGCGGGAATCGAACCTACGACACGCAGCGCAGCAGTCGATCGCTCAGCCAATAATAATAATAATAATAATGTTTTATTCAGTATTAAAATTGGTAAAATTATTACATAGAGTCTTAGAAATTATTTACATATTATGTATTAAAATTCGCATCACGCCGAGAGTACACCTTCTTGTCACAGTCTGTGCTTTTAATTATTTATTTGTTTTAGTTTTACTATTCGAGCTAACTTGTCTTTTCATAAAGAAGTGTTCTGTGACCATGAAACATTTTTTTCATTATTTCTTTTTTTTTCTAAAATAGCCGCGCACACGCCTTTATTTATATTGACAGAATAACATGTTTTTCGGATAAATGTCAAGCTTTAAGGTCACTACCTTATGAAAAAGACATAGAGAAGTTCCGGATGATAAAATCAAGAAGATATAATATATAAAAAATCACATACACTAATTGCCATCAAGCTTATCAATATAGTTTTCTGTTTTGCAATTTTCGAAAAAATCTAAAAAAGGTAACAGATGGTAAGTAGTGAATTTGCGGAACAAGGGTTACCACTTGGCAACTTACACTTTTTTGTGACTATTTGCTCGCAGTCTCGTAACTACTGATTAATTTCACCAAGCAAACAGCTAATATCTATATACGTATAGAAAGACTTACAAAGTTTCAATTCTTTTTCCGTTTTTCGACCAATTATAGGCACCACTGTGTACAACCGCATCGTTTCTTTGATTACTCTTTCTAAGTAGTCCATTTTTGATAAATCTTCTTTGGTAGGTATTCTTTGAGAGTCTCCGAAAATTGTTTTTAATCTGAAAGCCCCAAAGATTTATTGAGTTAGCATCCTGTGTTCGTAACTACTTCATTTCGTGTAACTGGCGAGAGCGTTTCTATGGAGAAACGACCACCCACATTTCCTCTTAACCTAAACATACTTACAACAACAACGACAATAACGTAGTAACGTGTAGTGCGGGCGGGAGCCTGTACTATAGGTTACACGCACACGTTAGAAATATCTGACAAAAAAACGCAGCTTTGTGGCAAGGAATCGGAACGCATTATCGTAACTAATAACGCATCCGATAAAACGCACCTGTGGGGGAGAGCCTTTAGGCTGCCTTTCCACCAGAGATAAGCGAGGATGCGTAGCGAGGGATGAGAGTAAAACTAACCAATACCAACGATAACTTACCTAGTTCAAGCTATAAAAATGAAGCAATGTTATTGGTTGGTTTCACACACATCCCTCTCTGGTGGAAACGCAGCGTTATTCTCGAAATGACGAAAAGATAGAAAAAAACCACTTACTCTTTATATACTTGATTCTGAGCAACTTCATGACAACCCAGTAACAGTAGCGCATATGATATTACAAGTGCCGTGGTATCGTTACCAGCGATAGTGATAGAATCGATGTGTTCCCGTAACTCCACGTTACTGAATGCTAACTTTCTTTCTAGTAGTAATTGTAGTATGTCTTTCCGACCTGAAAACAATAGGAAAGTTATCATTATGATATTTTTAAAAGCACTGAGATATGATTTGAATATGGTTAATAAAGTGTTTTTCGCCTTGTGGCTAAATGATAACAGCCGCACGTCGGGTCCGTCGAAGCCGTAAACTAGCCTTGCCTGAGGCAAGCGTAGTTTAACCCTCGAGCGGTTCGGGTATGGGTGACCATCCTACATCTCGAGACCCATCTGGTCCCAGCTGCCATTTGAAGATCGACTGTCATTACGGGTAGTCAGAAGCCCAAAAAGTCTGACAACCACTCATACCAAGGGGTATCGTTCTACCCAGTAACTGGGTTGTGGAGCTCAGATAGGCAATTGCTCCCTCTAAAATATTGGTTTTCAGCTGCATTCGGTAAGACTAGAAGCCGACCCCAACATATTTGAATAAAGGCTACCTAAGATTGAGTAAAGTGTGATTCGTAATTACCACCATTGTTGCTTATTTTTTCAAAATCAGCTATCTTCCTTTGTATAACCTGTAAAAAGCAAATTAGGTAAAAATTATAGTATACTGTATATTAACTAAGTACCTATGTATATGAAACCAAATGGTTTTATGGGCCAAAGCGACCGAAAATTGTTTATGAAAACATCACGAGACAGTGTCTGGTTATCTGGTGATGTGTCTGGCAGTGGCAGACACAGTTTTTTTTTTGCAAGTATCTTTTGCGTAAGTATATCGTTAATTTAACACACAAACATGGAAAACCACTTGCACACATAAGTACAATATTTGCTTAAAAGTTATGTTTGGTTTATGGTGACGAAGGTAGATCTATAATAAGATGGTAATTTTAAATTAATGTAAGTTAAACACTTAAATGAGTACGGTTTATGGGCAACATCATCTTATCATTCAAACTCAAACTCAAAGCATTTATTTCAATTAAACCTTGTACAGGCACTTTTGAATTGTCATTACCTCATCAGTGAACTTATGCGTGGCGTCAATACTTTCTTTCTGAGCGGTGGCGTATGACGTCAGATGGAAGAGCGCGTCGGGCTGCAACCACGCTTTGAACAGGCGCATGTTGATAATCGACATGACGGTCTTGCGCGCGCGCAGGTATGGCGTGTCCGGGTTGTGCTGCACATCCATCTTCTTGCCCATTGCTGTCTCTGTGTTCAACATAACATAACATCACGCCTGTAATTCTCGAAGGGTTCGGCAGAGATGTACAGTCGCCAGCAGATCAAGCTACTACAATCTGTCAGATTTATTTAATAGATTTTCAACTTTATCACTACAGCGTAAGGTTCAAAGTTGATTGGGAAAATTTGACAGTTTCGGGTAGCTTGATGTGCTTGGCGTCTGTACCTATAGAACACCCACATTTCGCCAGTTATTATTTACTAGCTTCTATCAGCGACTTCGTCCGCCTGAAATTTCCTTGTTCCCCCGACCCACCCCGTCGCATCGCATCGCCTGACCGCGCTATTGCTTCGTTTTTGCTTAGCGCTCTTTCTGACTCTTTTTCTTTTTGCTCGGCTGCTCAGAGTCCTAGCATGATGTTACCCTATAGCTTTTCACAAGAATTGGGCTACTCGTAGGTACCAAATGCAAAAACAATTTTTTCAAATCTGGTCGGCAGTTCCAGAGATTAGCGCATTCAAAGAAATGAACTCTTAACAAAATACATGGATATTAATTTAATAGAAATCACCAACATTCAAATTTAAATTCGAGCTCGCTCAAGGAAAAAGTGTATAGGGCGGGCAATGGTTGCGCTACAAACCGTATGACTTGTGGCATACCCGTCGGTCGCTGGCAGGAGCTTGCTCGAAGCCGAGGAAGGTGGTGCACTTCAATCCACAAACCAACTGAATGCTTTGAAACAAATAGTCTTGATGATCTAGACGTGAAACGCAAAATACGTAAAAGTGGCTCAAAGCCTTTTTACACATATACACTGATTTCATCTCATCTCATAACTTGCAAAACCAAATTTGGTCTTGAAAACCCACCGGTATAGAAGAGCTCACGAACCCAAACTAATTTTCATTCCTTTTGTGAGCTCTCTGGTCGCAATTAATTTATTAGATCTATACGTATTTTGTTGAAGATCAAAATGACGAAACCAAGATCTTTTAGAACTAATTAAAAAAGCACTAAAGTTCAAACTGACACTCAGCAGTCGCGCTTGCGACTACGTGACCAACGGGGAGTCAAAAAACCGGTCAAGTGCGAGTCGGACTCGCGCACCGAGGGTTCCGTACAAATTTGCAGGTATGTAACTACAAAAGAGAATGACCAAAAGTTGTACCAAAAAGTGTCATGCATCAAGATCAAAATATTGTAGTAATTATTTTCATATTTTTTTACGACGTTACGCGTCGGGGATTTAATTTTTGAACAGGGAATTTAATTTAAAGTATATAGTGTTGATATTGTTTTATTCCCTTTACATGACGTTCTGTTTTAAATGATATGATATGACCTTGAATTTTGAAAGTGCTATGATGTCTTTCAAAAACATGAATTATACTTTGTTGATTCTACGTTAATTAAAAATAACTAGAATAGAATAGGCTGTTTAGAGCAATAATGGTCGTTCATGTCAAACAAAATAAAGTACCTACCTAGTTTTTAGGTTATTTCGATTTTTTTAAAATCTCCAATACCCCGGTTTTGTTTACAAAAAGAACTTTTGTAGGAGTTAATTATAAAGACAAAGTTTGACTTTGATGCAACATGGTACAGGATTCCGTACATCCATGAGCATTGTCCTTTACGGTTTTCGGTTTATTTCCTTTACTTGTACTGCATGACATTGCTTCTTGCCTCATGATTCTAGGTCAACGGACCTGTAAAGTACCCTATAAATTTTGATTCCCTTGAGAGTGTAGTACGGAACCCTATAAATACTACTAAAACTAAAATCTTACCAAAAACAATGTCTAGCATGCAAGACGTGACGTATTCGTAAACGTCAAACGGAGATTTCTCGACTTGTTCTCGAAGTCTCTCCACGAGTATGTTTCCTTGTTCTCCAAACACTTCTATGTAGTCATCTATGATACGGTTGTGGAATATCGGCAGAAGTAATCGCCTGTGAGTCTTCCATAAATCAACTGTAAAAAAGCAATCACAAATTAAATATTAAAACATAAAGTTTTTAAAATAAAAATAAAACTAATATCGGCTTTATTATCAACTAGCTGCGCCCCGCGGTTTCACCCTCATAAGTGTCGATCCCGTGTGAATATCGGTATAAAAAGTAGCCTATATGTTAATCCAGGGTGTCAGCTACTAGCTAGAAAGAACTACTAGCTAGAAATTGGTCCAGCCGCTTGAGCGTGAAGAAGTAACAAACACACACACACACTCACTCATAATCGTTTGCCTTTGTAATATTAGTGTAATTTGTGGCAAAATCGGATAAATCGCGAATACACAATTTACAACACTACAATATTATTATTATTATTATTCCTTGCTATTGACCTAATCCATACATATCGAAATTGGTCCAGCCGCTTGAGCGTGAAGAAGTAACAAACACACACACACACTCACTCATAATCGT
This sequence comes from Luperina testacea, assembly GCA_927399505.1. Lineage (NCBI taxonomy): Eukaryota > Metazoa > Arthropoda > Insecta > Lepidoptera > Noctuidae > Luperina > Luperina testacea. Next base: position 8,663,879 of record OV656774.1, read on the forward strand.
TTGCCTTTGTAATATTAGTGTAATTTGTGGCAAAATCGATTAAATCGCGAATACACAATTTACAACACTACAATATTATTATTATTATTATTCCTTGCTATTGACCTAATAGAAATACGTAAATGAGGTTTTTCCATCACATCTCATTTTCAAGATAAACAAAAATGATAAGTCAAAACCACGATTTTCTTACAAAATTAAGCTTTCCCGCTAACATTTATTAATATTTTGATTGAAAAGGCGAAGTTTTCTTAGTGCAGCTGGCTATGCAAATGTGAATATGAAGGAAATGCAGTTTTAGTGGACAGATGGCGCTAGCTGTCATGTAAACATTGTGCTCCCGTAATTATATTCTTTAAAATAGTTATTTGAACAGTATCTCCCTAAGTACACCAAAAAATCAAGAAAATAGGACAATACATGTGTGGAAGTGTTATCTTCACAAACTATTCACTGTGAACTGTGTAAACAAAACTTATTGTGTGGATAAGGATTTTGTGATTAAAACAGTTGCGTGGGGTATTTATGTCTCTTATGAAATATTTACCACCAAATACTAAGCTAACAAAGTGTGACATACAAAGATAAACAATAACAACGAAAAAAGTGATTTTCTTACAAGTGACACTTGGAGAAAAAATCTTCAAATCGATCAAATTACAACTGACTTCTTTAACGAACTTTTTTACTTCGAAGAACCTAGTGATCAACAATTTCAAAGTTGTAAGTAACAATCACAGTGGCGAGTTTGCCAGACGGCCTACATGCTATTCGCATCGCCTGTGACTCGAGTTCGATTCCCGCAAACGGACACTCTTTTTGGAATATTTACAAATTGGAGAATAACATTGATGACCAATAAATAGTACCGTACCGTCGTAAACAATTTCTTCATACTACCTCAAATTTAAATCATCATGAACTTCTTTGGAAATATCACACAGCGCCAGCGTCGTAATCGAAGAGTCTCCGAAACAAAAAGTGAAGATTTGAATTTAACAAATAGTGAACTAGATGGCACTACTAGTAACAGTCTACCGAATATATCAGACGACGAAAACTGCGAAGAAATTCTTCAACTAAAAAACAAAATAAAAGAATTGACGCTACAGCTAGAGACTGCACACCGCGAAGTTGAATCCCTAAATATGGACAACACTAATCTAAAACAAACTATCAAGAATTTAACAAAAAAGGAAAATATTTATAAAAAATTGACAACGGACATTGTTAACACCCCAAAAAAGAAAAAATCTTCTCAAGCAGTTCCTACAATAGATCTCAGCGTCACTCCCAAGTCGACGAAAAAAGTTCTGCTCACTCCTAAAATGGCTGATAAATCAACACCGGCAGGTTTACCACCCCAGATGGTTGATAAGACAACTCAATGTGACACATATGAAATAAAACACTCAACGCGTAATGACTTAATCGAAAAACGACACCTAACCAAAGAAACGACAAAAGGTAAAATAAGTATAATAAGCACTAACAACAGAAATGGAGTTTGCAGCATTATCGAAGATTCTTTTGCAACTAATTATGACTTCTGCCACTACTCGTATCCAAATGGTAGCATTGAACAACTCTTACTAGGTATAGAAAATAAGATCAAACACTACACTAAAACCGACTATTGCGTCATATTAATAGGAGAAATGGACTTCATAAGAACTAAAAACTATCACGACTTAATCTACCATATCAAAGATACCATTGAAAAACTAAGCCATACCAATATAATTATATGTCTCCCAACTTACAGACAATGTGGTGAATATACAACTATATACAACTCACGGGTTGAAATATTCAATAATCTTTTGTATCTGCATAACACAACATATGAATATGCTTATTTACTGGACTCAAACGCTGACTTATGTTATGATAAAACCATGTTTTCGGGCCGTAAAGGTCTTTTAAACGACACAGGCATGAAAAATATATTTATGAATCTCAAGAAGACCATTTATGAAATTCAGTTTGAAAATAGTTATATTGCTGAGAAGGAAGACGCATTTGAGGACACATCAAACCAGTTTTTTCTATAATTATCTGTCAATAATGCATCAAAACATCGCAGGGCTAATAAATAAGGCAGACCAATTGCTTTTGAACCTGCTTGATCTTAAAAACCTCATAGATGTTATCTGTGTGACCGAGCACTTCATGGAAACTGGGTATGAAGACTTTCTCACTATACCTAATTATAAATTGGCAGCATGCTACTCCAGAGATACAAAAAGAGGAGGAGCGTGCATATTAATAAAGAACGACCATCAATGTAGAGAGCTTGAAGATATCAAGAAACTATCAATTCAAGGTGTTTTCGAGTGCTGTGCGATCGAACTAACACAGCATAACATTATCATTGTATGTATCTACAGAATACCTAAATCAAATAATCTTGATACTTTTTATTCAAAATTAAATATTCTCCTACCCAAGATTTGTTACAAAGCACGCAAAAATGTCATTATATGTGGTGACTTTAACATTAATACATTGAAAAAAAATAGAACTTCCCTTGATTTTATCAACTTCTTATTAAGTTATAATCTAAAATTGCAAATTGACCAGCCCACTAGGTTACAGAGCAACACATGTATAGATAATTTTGCGCACAATTTTACGCAAAAGTGTGTTCACGATGTAATTGACCTTAACATGTCAGATCACACAGCCCAAACCTTAAAGATCCCCGTAAAAAAGACCTGTACATTGAACAGTTGGAATATTACAGCACGTGATTACAGTTACGGTAACCTTATGAAATTTAGATCATGTTTATGTGCTTTATCATTTTATGATGTTTATCAAGCTGATGATCCTAATGTAGCGTACGATGGTTTTATGGAAATACTGCAGCTGTTTTATAATTTATGTTTTCCCTTAATCAACAAAAAAATTAAGTTAAAAAGGAATCCGAATTGGTTAACACCCGGTATAAGACGGTGTAGCAAAAATAAAAGACAACTCCTTTGGCAATTTCGATCAAAACCGAACAGCAATAACTTAGCTAAACTTAAAAATTACTCACAAAGACTTAAGAAAATAATAAAACTAACACAAAAAGCAAAAAATAACCATAAGATAATATCATCTACAAATAAATCAAAAGATACTTGGAAGATCATAAATGAAAATAAATATTGCCCCCCCCTCGAACATATAACAGAAATAAAAAATAACGGAGTTACAATAACAAACCCTAGTGAAATAGCAAACGCATTTAACGATCACTTTGTGAATCAAGCAGAATTACTATCGAATGCCACAAGATCTGCGAGTTATAGAACCCCGAATACATGTTCCGAATCAATGTTCATGGCCCCGACTACACCTAATGAAATATATCGGATAATACAGGATTTAAAAAATAAAGTCAGCGTAGGGTATGATGATATATCAACAAAAGTATTAAAATTTGTTTCAGATGTAATAAGTGGCCCAATTTGCCACATCATTAATGTTAGTATCTGCTCAGGAATTTATCCCAATAAACTAAAACCAACAATAGTTAAGCCATTATTTAAAAAACATGACAAAACTGATATTAATAATTACAGACCCATTGCCCTGATACCAGTCATATCAAAAATATTTGAGAAGGCTATTTATTGCCGTATGAATTCCTTTTTCACGAAACATAACATCTTGGTAAGTGAACAGAAGGGTTTCAGAAAAGACAAATCCATAAATATGGCCATCTATGATTTTATTAACATTATAATGACAGACATTGATGAAAGAGTTCCCGTTAGCGCTATATTTATGGACATGACGAAGGCTTTTGATCTAGTGGATCATAATATACTACTACAGAAGCTTAATGCGTATGGAATAAGAGGTAACGCACTTTCTCTTATACAGTCTTACTTAGCCAATAGAACGCAGTGTACAGAAATTAGACGAATTTCTAAAAGAGATAAAAAAGAACTCAAATATATTTCAGGAAAACGTAAAGTCACTTTTGGCGTACCACAGGGCAGTGTATTGGGCCCGCCGTTGTTTCTAGCCTACATAAATGACCTTCCAAAACACATCGCTTTTCCTATGGTTCTTTTTGCTGATGACAGCACGATCATTGTAAGACGTAATAAAAATAGAACTTATGAATGTGACATCAAAGACGCATTACAACAATCAATTAATTGGCTTGAACATAATAATCTAAAATTAAATTTAAATAAAACTAAAATTATGCAATTTCGACAAAGAATAACCGCTCCTGACATTAATATAACTTTTGAAGATAATAAAATTGAAGAAGTAGGACATACAAAATTTCTAGGCTTGACAATTGACTCTAAACTGACTTGGAAAGACCATGCAGCAATTCTTATAACAAAATTAAGTAGGTTCGCTTTTGCTCTTTATAAACTAAGTAAAATTGTTAATCAGGCAGCTGTTGTAGCTGCGTATTATGGTTACGTAGACTCTATATTACGTTACGGAGTAATTTTTTGGGCAAATTCCTGCGAAAAGCATAACATTTTTAAAGCACAGAAGAGGTGCATTAGGTCAATATGCAACCTTAAACCAACGGAAAGCTGTAAACCGCATTTTAAAACACTTAAAATATTAACATTACCTTGTCTGTACATATATGAGACCGCATTATTCGTTAAGAAAAACAGTCAACTATTTAAAAAAGTTTCAGACCAACGCTTTAGGTCGATGAGACCAGAATATCGACACGAATTATGTCTAAGAGCCTCAAAGACCGCCCTTATGCACAAAAGCATTCTCTGCATGGCTCCGAAAATATTCAACAAAATTCCAAATGACATTAAGGATTTAAATTTGACACAACTCAAACGGAAGCTAAATAATTTTTTAATTGAAAAATGCTACTATGCCATTGACGAATTCCTTCTTGACAAAATGTAACAAACTAAACTGACAATTATGTGTGTATTTATTCTTAACAATTCAAAAATTGACTATCTAATTGTAATCTGTTTTTTATTTATTTTTTGTGTATTTAATTAATTGTAAACCTAATCATTTTTTTTTTTTTTTTTTTAATTATTGGCTGTACACCAAACATTGAAACGATTGTTAACGTATGACTTTAAATTTCTTATTTGTTTAATTGTATATGCCCTAATGGGTTGTTTTTTGAGAAACGTAACATTTCTGTAAGACCACAATTGTATAACCAAAAAACATACAAATAAATACTTTGACTTTGACTTTGACTTTGACTTTGACATATACAGCACACTTTAGGAACCCACGTTTTTTTTCTCAGGATATGAAATCATCAAACGACCCCTACCGCTCTGGGTGGAGCGGAAGGGGGAGTGTCAGACTCTTATTGATTAAAACCCACCCGTGTTCCTTCCTTAGCCCTTTATGTTCCGGGCCAGCGGTAACCCTTTCGGACAATCCCGCTGACCCGGCAGGCTTCGGCCCTAACGGGCCCCTTCAAATGATGCTGACATCTCTTTGAGGCACGCGTGGAACACGTACGCGCCGTCCGGCACGGGCCTGGTCCTGATCGGACGGTGAGCTACCAGGAATCCACGTCATATCTTGGTTTATCACATCACGGTCAAAATAGGCTAAGTAACACTGTTTGATCAGGTCAGAAAGTGTTTTTTTTTTTTCGTTTTTGGCGTAAATTTACCACAAATATAACAAAATAAATTAGGACTATTAACATACGTGCATGAAATTCTGAAGTTTACCATCAAACTAACTTTTAAAGTAAGTATATTTTGTTTTACAAACAATCCTATTTTCGAAAGACCCGCATTTTAAAAATTTCTCCGCTTCTAGACGTGATATCAAAATAAATGCCTACAGATATTTATTATTAGTTAACCTCTTCAGATCATTTTTTAGTGTGGATTAGTAATTTTCCACCATGCTACGAACGCTACGAGCAACATTGTAGCCCACGCAGGATGCTCGTAGCGATCGCACACTACGTAGGGCCTTCGGGAGAGCTACGGGAGTACGCGCTACGCAAGCATTACGGCACCGGGGAATCGAATACGTAGGCTACGGGCATTCCCGTACAGCTATATTATATGGCTACCGTTGGTATTCATATACAGTATATTAACTAACTAAGAATCGTAAATTTATACGTTAAAGAAACACTCTGTACACGCGTACTTGAAGGAAGGACAGCAATGTCGGAATTTATTTAATTAAATAAATTAGAATTAATTAAATAAATAGAGTATCAAGTTACGATTTTTAGTGAATATTTTAATGTAAAAAAAAATAAAAACATTTTATTTTCGAATGGTAATATTTTTTTTAGCATGTATGGATGCTATACTATTGCGGGTTAACGGGAACGCCCTCTGTTAGTTAACATACTGTATTCCTACAAGGTTTTAATAGATCGTAATTACAAATTGGTTATATTGACATTCTCATCTAGCTACACAGTGTCATTAGGAAATGCCAACATCAACATTTTACGACTTATTTGTCTTTTGTTGTAAGTACCTATTACATTACTTTGTTTAGCTTGAATTACAAAGAACTTGCACAGTGTTGTTGTAGGTATCTAGGCGGCTGTTTACTTTTACTCTCAGGACATGATAGCTCACCCCACACACAGACATAATAACTATACTTTATGATAGCAGCGCAATTGTACCTATGTCTGGTATGACTTGCTTTTTTTGTTTTCATAAAAATGCAATTCTTTAAGTTATTTACCTGGAGCGACAAAAAGTCCATTTCCCAGCCAAGCTTGAAGAAACTTGTAACTGTAATCCTTTTCGAGGCAGTTTTCCAAAATCTTCTGCACGTCATCCGGATTTAACGTCACTGTAATTAAACAACTTCACTGTAGAACGCAGAGCAATAGTGGCTCAGTGGTAACAGCCCCATGCAACTTACGAGTCATAGGTTCGGACCCAGACAGGTGCTATACTTTGTGTAAAATTTCATCACCACTGTACTAAAAACGACGAAAGAAAACATCGTGAGGAAAACGGCATGTCTAAGAACCGAAAAATTTGAAGACATGTGACAACTATAAACACGCATTAGGCCCACGAGGTGGATTACGGCCCACTCCCTCTCACCCAAAGGTAGGCCTGTGTCCGAGCAGTGGGAACGTTATAAGCTGATTTTGCTACTTTATAACGCAGTCTTTAATTACTATTTAAATTCATAGACACTTTTTCATAAATATTATAATCAACATCATCATTTCAGCCGAAATACGTCCACTGCTGGAATTAATAAAACAATATTTAATAAATAATTTATATTAATAATTATCTATTATTTATTAAATTTAATAAATAATAATATAATATATTTTTTTATATTAATAAAACTAAAATCACATTTACCTACGTAAAGAGAAGGCCCGACCCAGATGGTACTAACAGTACCAGTTTCTTCTATCTTCTGAACCAAAGTTCTTATATTATTAAATATTCCTGAAAATAATTTAAAGCCAATGAATAGGTATATTCTGCTATTAATGATATTATTACACTGTTACTTACTTTCAGGCCCTCCAATGAACCAATGGGTATGTCCTAAAATCGGAAGGTAGCCCACACAAGGCAGAGTTTTAGAAAACTCATACAGAAAATTACGTGAGTATCTAAATTTAACATAATACAAAGCGGCTAGTAAAAACAGAAATAAAATGACGAACATAATTTATGAAGATTGGATAACTTTAAAAAAAAAGACACTGTTTCTAATTTAAGGACTTCACTTCATAATGTTTCATATTACACTGAAAGAAAAACGAATGAGGCTATGGTTTTAACGATGCTTTCCGTAAAAGCCCTACAACTGAATACCTACACGTAAATAACATCACACTGACACTTGAATCATACAATCGTGTGTATAGCTGACCACGTCACATACTATATTAGACTACGAATGGATGTTTGTAATTTTATTGTTCTTATAATGTATCATCGATAATCACAATAATATTTCATACACACACTTTTTTCAAAATATTGCTTTATTGTTATAATGAGAGGTCCATGACAAAATAATATCAGTCGCACAGATCGATCGATCAGGTAAGCTATGCTTGCCGCGGTTAGTCTGTAGATGGGTGACCATCTTTACATACCGAGACCCTCCGTGCCTCGGAAAGCAGGTTAAGCCGTTGGTCCCGGCTGTCATTCGTGAATCTTTGACAGTCGTTACGGGTAGTCAGAAGCCCGAAAGTCTGACAACCAGGTATCGTATTAGGTACCCAGTAACTGGGTTGTGGAGGTCAGATAGGCAGTCGCGCCATGTAAAATACTGGTATTCAGCTGCATCCGGTTAGACTGGAAGCCGACCCCAACATAGTTGGGAAAATGCTAGACAGATGATGATGATATTGCTTTATTATAATGTCCACCTTTATTTATAACGGCATCTTCTCATATCCTTGAGACACGTAATAGGAACAAGCTTTAATTCCCACGATGGCTCACAGGGATTGTCACTTGATTGAGCTTTTCAGGTTTTTTAACGATGTTATTTCAGTTCATGATTGCTTTGTACGATCCAAAGCCGACAAAATTCAATGTCAAACCTATTGTAACAATTCAAAATTGGAGTCGAGGGAGTGCACTACAACCTTTAAGAATGGTGAGGTCATTGTCACAATTTTCAGAACTAACTTATTTAGGTATACCTTTTCAGTGTTTCAGAAATAATACTGTCGCTCCGGGAATAAAAAAAACTCCAGCGCGCATTTGGGCGATACTCCCGCGCGCCGCGTTACAAACCATACCCAGTGAGGTTGGGCGGGCTCGTTTAATTTTTGCGATGACCTGCTGAGCTTGACAGTGAAAAAAAAAAAACAGTATACGTTCCTCAGCATAGTAGATTATGGAAAATGCGATACTGTACCTGTCCATTGGTTGATTGGAATACAGAGCGTCACTTTTTTTGACGTGACAACGTCTAATAAATCGATGAAGCTGGCTGCACTCACGAAAAAAACATGACTCATGTAGCGTTACCTTGCGGCCTCGCTCTGTAGCGTTCCATGGCGGCTTGAAGTGCAAGCGAATATTAACAAATGCAATGCAACTATTCCATCAATATTTTCTTATGACGTTGCGTTGTCACGTTCAACTATCGTCAGTAAACCGACTTTACAGACAACCGATTTTTTGTTTTGAAGACTTAGTTTACGTCGTAACACTTTTCTATTCAAGGTTTTAGTGTAAGTACGAACTTCTAACTACGATATCGCCCCAAATATAAGCCAAAATAAGCCCAAACACAGGTCACCAGCTGCAAGTTAACTAGATTTAATGAAAGATCATGAGATACTTTTTTTTAAACTGATTTTAAAAGAGGGATGTTATCAGTTCGTTTACAGGTGAATATTCCAATACAGCTGATCAAATCCGAAACTATAGGTAATACTGAAAAATACTTAAAGGAGTCTTGGGGTCCGTCGATTTTGATGAAAACTAAAACCGCATCATTCGGTTTTTGAAAAATCAATTGACCCAGCTAAGAAACGAAATTGTAAATTTTGAAAAAAAAATACACCCTGCGTTATTGCGCCGTCCGAGCTGGCGTCGTTAATAAAGTCAAATTCTGGGAGGTGACACATGGCAAAGTAAAGGAAAGGGCGCATTTTTAACAAAAAGCAATTATTTTGAGATAGTTGCAGTTTAAAAAAATCTAGAATTATTACTTTCGCATTTATAATATTTAAATATATAATATATATTTAATAAAACTAGCTGCGCCCCGCGGTTTCACTCCCGTAAGTTTCGATTCCAAAAAAATTCTGGAGAGGACCCACCCTTATCACTTAGGGGTATAAAATAGCCTACGATAGCCTACCTATTCTCAGATCTACCAAATATACACAAAAAATTTCATAAAAGTCCGTCAAGCCGTTTCGGAGGAGTTCGATAACAAACACGAGATTTTTATATATAAGATTATATTTTGAATTTATTGCTAACCATAATTAATCAATTTGCTAATCTGATTTTAGTTAATCTCAAAAATTTACACTTTCCTTTACTTTAAAAACCCTCTGCTCTGGGCTCCAACCACCCAACCCAACCACCACCACGCTGCTACAAATAGAGTATTTTTATTCTTTTTTATTCTAGTGCCCTGTTTATCAAAACTTACAAGTCTACTCGTACATGTTCACAAGTAATACTTTACAAGGAAGTTGTTACAAGTCTGTGTAATGTGTCTGTGTCTGTGTTTATCAAAAAAAAAAAAATCTACAGGGCTTGTAAAATTGAAGGCTTGTAGGTATAGATTCTACTTGTAAGTTCTAAAATCAAAAAGGTATGCCGCCATATTCTTTTCCCGCCGTTTATTGTATGTATGTTTTTAATTGGATATCATGGCTGAATGGTACCTATATTGTCTGTGCCTAATATGGACGGGACGATAAAAAAAAGTAGTAGCGACCAACTAGGTATTCCGCCTTTTAAAATTGATAATTTGAAGAGTAGGTATTCAATAAAAAGTAGTACCTAGAGTATGCCACTAATCTTGAAAAATGTCAGAGATGATATAAAATTACGGTTTTACAACTTCTTTCGTTAAATTCATAGGTCATCTGCATATGACCATAATCGATTCTTTTTTTATACCTATGTTCTCGGTTTCGTAATTCTAATATTTTCTTCATCACTTGAATCACTTGGCCACATAAAAAAAATCGAATTTAGAAATTACCTAATTGAGGTATTAAGCACGACACTAAGTAAACTTGCAAGATGTAATGGAGAGTCGCCAGACACTCTCAGGATTTGCCATGATTTTCTACATGTTGTAAATTACAAGGATTTCTTAATGAACAAATCGCCGGTTTGCGAGAATATCGACGTAATTCAAAATTCTGTCAAATTGAGTTCTGTATGCCAAACAATCATAAATCTTTGATATTTTATCGTGAACAGAGACGCAACGCCAATTTCGCGACAGCTTTCGTTAGAAAGAGACAGCGTCATTATTCATTTGAGAGAAAACACTCGAAGCGTAATCACAAATAAAGGCTCATCTCAGTTGAGCCAATGACAAGCACGGTCGATTCTCGAAAATAACGACGTATTTACAGTTTGGTTGCAACAATTGTTGATTTTTTTTAAGAATAGTGACATATTAAGTGATCCGTCGTTGTTCCTGATAAAAGTTAAGTATCTTTTTATGTCTTATTTCTATTTACGCCTGTATTCTTGAATAAATATGGGTGATTGCTTATGATATTGTATTTTATTCCGACTTTTTGTAACTTGAGTCTATATTCACGAAAAATAAACAGATTTTATTTCCTCGTAAATCAGAAACGTCGTTATTTTTCAAAAAAATGGGCATGGTTTTGCTTCTTATTACGAAATGCGTCTGTGTTCAAGGAATTTCGGGATAGAAATATTGAGTTAATTTTTTACATGGTATTCATTGATAATTAATTATTTACGTTAAATTATTTGTTTTAGATAATTATCTTTATCAGAGTTATTCAAGATGGCAGAAAGAATGTTATTCTTGGGAAAATTGAAAGAAGCGGCCAGTAAAAATAAAGGAAATGAGGATCAACATGATTTAATGAATACTGAACAAGAAGGTTAGCCTACAATTTTCGTATATTTGCAGTTTGTCTCAATTTTATTTATTCTTTCAACTATTTAAAATATTTTAGGTTCCAATAAACATAAAAGCAGTTTGCCATTAAATGCAACAAGTTGCGATGAAAACATCGCAACTTGTTGTATTTAAATTATAATAACACATCAGGTAAGCAAAATAAAATATTTGAATTCAACCAGTGGAAAGATTTTTCGATATTATTTTTATTCCGATGTGTAGTTCGTCCTGTTGCAAATAGTTTACACTCACGCTAGTGGCTGATCATAACCTCTTGGGTTACAAAAATGTGAGTGTTTCTATCACATAATGGATTGTTCCTCTGGAAGAAACCCGTGAAATGCATGCGATTACGATAACTGTTGCTTTTGGTATTTATTCTGTAAATAAATAAATGTTTATGGAATTTCAGGTAAAATAATTCAGAAGAAAATAAATTGATTTTGCGACAAAGATCACTATCCATATCGTCCATATCGTCATCATCATCATCTAGCTCATCTTCTTCGACTTCTAGCTCATCTTCCTCGTCTTCTAGTTCATCTTCATGCAGCAATAGAGAAACAGAAGAATGTAATAAAGAATCCAATAACATGATAAATTTAAATGAAAAAGGACTCCACGGCCATAGCCTAGAAAATAAAACCAAAGAAAATAAGGTAAGTATAGAGTCAGTAACTGATAATATGAAAGATAAGACTGCAGTAGAAAGTAATTCACAAATAGAAAGTGAACCAAAAGCTATTGAATTGACCAATATGAATGCTGAAAGTGAAGAAAGCAAGGAAGAAAGAGATTTTTCATCGGATGATAGTATCGCGGATCCTAATTATCACATTGAAAGTAATGATTTACCGTCAGATTCGGATGAAACAGTAGAAGAGAATGAAGAAGAAAATATTTCACGTGAATAAAACCAAAAGAGGAAAATGCAGCCAGAACTTTGGAAATAGAATGTAGCAAAACGTCTACGAAATGCAGGGAAAGAATATGTAGGCAAAAATAATAAACTTATACGAGAGAGACGATTAGGACCAGGATGTACAGAAAAATGCAAGTTAAAGTCTAACACAAAGTTTGATGATGAGACTCGACGCCATATTTTTGACGCATATTATAAATTACCTGATTTGCAAAGTAAAAGAACTTTTGTAGCATTCAATATGTCCTCTATTGTCCCGACATTATACATTTCCTTTTAAGAATTAATGTTCCTGTTTTTGATCTTTTTTTCATTACTTATTATGAAGAATTCACGTTTATTTTGATTTAATTTATTTTGAAAAACAGGGTTTTTAATACCTTAATATAAAGTTAGTATGTTATAAAATTATTTTTATTTGTTATACTTATAAGTACAAAAGTTTTAAACACGGTTGTAAGTTTTAATTTGTATTTTTAAAGCTAATTAAATGACATAAGTTGATTTTTATAATTTGGAGTCTCATGAATAAAGACTGATGTCTGAATCCCCCCTTTGTATGACGATTTTATAAATAATTTTAATAAAAGTTCTAAAATGTTTTTATGATTTTTGATACTACGATAAATTTTCCTTTAATCAGTAAAGTCAATCCCTCAATAAATCATTTACATTTTGCGGTATGCACTAAAATATTTACAAAGAAATTAAAAAATGCCATACTCAAAAATCAATCATTTTTAGTTCCGTCGCTATTCTCGCAAACCAGCGAAATGATTGCCTATTGTTTTAAATACTTAACAAACTAATGACTACTATATCAATTACTATAAAATTAGTGACATACATATTTTTAAATTATTGATTAATATTATTACTAATATATTAATTAATACTAAACTATTGACTATTGACTACTACTATAATGTTGCTAAAATCTTTAACTATTGTATGCCTAAAGGCGGGTCATAGATGTGTGTACTTCACTTCATAAACTGTAACACCATATTTTTACCTGTGTACCACAATAAATAATTTGAATTTGAATTTGAACAAAATCACAAATACAAATGTAAAAATATATCAACTTGTTAAATAAATAACTATACTTGTAACCCGTAATTTGCACGTGTAGTTTTGATAAACACATACCTATATGTAAATAAATCGGAAATATTGATTTTTAAGTATGGTAAAGGGCCAGAACAGGTATTGCCTATTAACTTGTGTGGGTCGCCTCTTAAAATTGTAAACAACTTTAAGTATCTAGGTCACATTGTCGCCGATGACTTAAGTGATAATCTTGATCTTGAAAGGCAAAGGCGAAGCATTGCTTGTAAAAGTAATATGCTCGCCAGACGATTTGCATGTTGTTCAAAACAGGCTAAAGTGACCCTGTTTAAGGCATACTGCCAGGCGTTCTACACCGGCCAACTCTGGTACAAGTACACGAAGATTACCTACAATACTCTTCGTGTACAATACAACAATGCGTTCCGGGCCATGCTTAACCTGCCCTGGCGGTGTAGCGCGTCTGGTATGTTTGCCGAAAGCAGGGTTGACGATTTTTATGCCGTATTACGTAGGCTTAAATAAAGCATCATTTCACCTGAGACTGATTAAGTGTAAAAACAATATTGTGAATACTGTATTCCGCACCATTTACATGACCACTAGGTATTTCATTTCATTTTAGTATTTTAGTATGACTGTTTGAATTTAAACATGACATTTATAAGAAAACTTTAATCTATCTGAATGTACCTATAACAATAATAATAATATAATTTAATTTAACTTAATATCTATTTTATATTTAATTTATTTTAATTTTTTTGATACTATGGGTGTATGTGTAAAAAAAAAAAGACTTGCCTGAAATAAATGAATTTTAATTTTAATTTAATATGTAATACTGACATTTTATACAAGAAAAATTTTGGTAATTAAACAGGGCACAGGTGTCTTACTCGATTTCATCTTCTCATTTATCGACTACAAGCCATGTGGGTGATGGGATCAGAAAATTACAAATTTTCATAAAAACTTTTATTTAACCCCTTTAGGGGTAGGTATATCCTACTAATATTATAAATGTGAAAGTTTGTGAAGATGTTTGGATGTTTGTTACTTAATCAAGCGTAAACCGTTAAACAGATTTGGATGGAAATTGGCACATAGACAGACCATTTCCTGGATTAACACATAGGATACTTTGTATTCCGATATTCCCACGGGATCCAAACTGCGCGGGTGAAACAGCGGGACACTGCTAGTATATAATATATTTTCAAACATCCTAAGTGCTCACTTTCTTTATAACAAAAGTTCATGTGCTACGCTTCTAGACCGCAGCAATTTAGGCCGTCCGTTGTCTGTCAGAGAACAAATATTTTTTTTAAATTTTGGAGACACGTTATCTCTCATACGAGTACATAAAGAGGTCAGCAGGTGTTGTATTTGCGCTTTTGGCGGCAATACTTCAAGGCCTACGTATTCATAAACCGGTACAGAATTCATTCAAATCCGATATCGAATTTGTATACTACATATTACCTAATTGCTTACCTGTTACGTGAGTACATAATATAGTCCCCCTGTGGCGAGTTTCGTGCTTCTATTATACCACAAGTTGAATTGTAATCGTGAGAGAGGATACTCGCCCGCGATCGAGATCTCATGGATATCTAGAATCGACATAGTGTTGTTCCTATTATACCTACTACAGATTTCATTTTGATTAATTGAAACGTAAGTACCTAATCCATTATTTGTTAAATTATGTAAGTAGTATGGGTTAATTAAAGAGGTGTATGAGGTAAATAAATTGATGCAGTGGATAGATAATGATAATTTTGCTAATTTTAACAGTCTTATGTCGATCGAATAGGTTTATGTTCACCAACAATAAAACACATTTCTCTAACATCGTTAGTATCACTTCAACTTTGTATACAACGCATTCACAAGTTCTAAAAGTAATTTGTTTAGAAATTACTTTTCCAGTTTTAATCTTTATGAATGGGTGTTAAATTTCTTAAATATGTATTATATTACGAACTTTTATTTCTAAATGTAAAACAGAGTCGTACTAGAAGCTAAGAAGTGAAATTCAATTACTAGCAGTAGGGCCACATTTTCAATTGGAACATAATATTGCAATCGGCCAATATTTTTTTCTAATAGTAATTAATAAATACAAAAATAAATGCAATAAGTTTCTACTAAATTGTCTTGTGTCTGCTTTTGTATATACTCGTATGTTATAGAAACGTTGCGGGCCGCGTGGTCCCAATGGTTGCGGTTAGATTACAAGATGACGACTTTTACACCGCTTATGCCGATTTTTCATTGTTTTTATTCGGACTATTAAGTATAATCATTGGGTAAACACATAATGGAGACGATATATACTAAATACAACTACCAACTACCAAGTACCAATGTCCACCAACATTAACCGCTATTAAACGATCGAAAAATGACGACGATTATGATTTATCAAACGTCGATATTTAGATTCTTATCGTCCTATCGTAGCCCTAGTTAAAAAAAATACATCATAGTAGATACAAGTACAAGTAGTAGTGTGGATGGAATACGAAATGCAATCATCGTTATTATTAAATCTACATTACTGAAAATAGCGAAATACATCGAGACATGCATTGGAGCTTGGAAGAAAGCTGCGAACGTGTTTGATGGCGGAATAGAAAATGTTAGAACAACTTATTTAGCTCCTCGAGCCACTGACCGGCTCTAACACGCCTGTTTGCCTGTGAGTGTGTTAGTTATTTTAGTAGAGGTCCAGCAAAACAAAAAAGTTGCTATAAAGGTTTGTGTTTTTGTCCAGTGAATTCGGATGATCGCATGATCTTCGTTGCATCAAATTTGACCGATTACTAATCATCGCCTATAGGTCCGCCTGCAGTGGTTTTTTTGGCTAATTTGAAATTCAAACGCATCGGGTAACCCGCAACGCGATATATCTAGAAGATGATTCCGCACCCGGCTAGCTTATAGACTACATTGCTTGTCTATAAGCTAGCCCAGTCTATAAGTGGCCGCTATAGTCTATGTAGAGTGATTGTTTTACTGAACATAGTTATGTAGAATATTTTTTGAGAATTTGTTAAAAAATAGAACGCTTGTTTGTTATTTCGTTTAAATATTCTTGAATTTCAGTTAAAGTTTTAAAACAAAATTTCGATTTATTTATAAAATTGCCTTCCAGGCTATCATTAGTAGTATTAAGCGGTGATAAAATAAGATTAGTATTATAGGGTTATATAGTTAGTATAGTTCAACGACCTTGTTTAAAGTATGTAAGTATCTATAAAATTAACCTGGTTTTTGCTTCGTCATGATGTTCGTCGTCATGGTGTTGTAAAATATTGCTTTACTTAGGTATTTGTTTTTTTTCCTTTTAAATTAGTAGTAGTATTTTCAGTAGATTTCTACCTGAATGAGTTTTTTTTTTATTATTCTTTGTTATCTAAAGGGGGTTTTTATCTATACGGATATACCAACCCCGTGTTACCTAATTTACTATTTGTTACTACATCAATAACTACAACTACACTACAAGTACCAAGATACGGTCTATGTAATTTTTATCTTGGCCAAATCAAAGTTAAAATATTTTATAGACATTGTGGCTGTTTGGTCAGATAATGAGCCTCGACCAGACGCTTTCATTTTTATTTATCCTTATAAATCGAAGAGACACTTCGTCGCATTGCCATTATGAACCCTGAAGACGCAGTGACTGCAGTCGAAAGGGCTGTCGTAGAGAACCCCAGGTAACGCTTCCCACCAGGCAAGATTGGAAAATTCTTCCTTTTCAATGAAGGAGTGGTAATTACACTTTTCCTAAGCAGCACATTATTAAATTCTTTTGCGGCATTTGGGTAGTTCTTCGAGGTCCCTCAAAACGCAGTCACACGGTCTTAATTCGTAACCTATTAAACATTCAGTCTTAGGACCAAATACAGATTAATCTTTATTTATATGTGTACATAATTTGAACATTAAACATCTAAAATTATTTCTAATGTTTATTTAAAAAAATATCTAATGTCGAAAACGGGAGCAAAATCGGTGTTCTTCGCGCGTCACACTCTGTTCGCGCTCACGGTAAACTTTGATAACTTTTGTTTTCAATTCATAAGCATATAATGTAATAAATCTAATTAATTGTATTTAACTATGCATCATAATTATCAAAGAATATTAATTTTGTCTCTTAAGTGACAATAGTTAATAAGCTTTATGTCTCTGTCACACGATTTTGTTAGTTTCGAGAGCGCGCAACAAAACTGCACGTATCTTCCAAGAGCGCCAACTTGTCGCTACACATTTTAGCTGCGCGGACGCTCAGTAGTATCCCGGCGTCAGTGGGCGAGACACGTACGTTCATCGCTTCTAAACAAAAAAAATACGAGGCGAGTTATTCTTTGAATATTTTCAAGTAGCCTTGGTCTAGAAACTTTCATGCGCATATTTTGAAGGATAATGCTTATAATTTTCCAAGTCATTTTGTATTAAGATATAAGATAGATCTTCGAGATTATTCTCAAGTACTTTCTTTGTTTATTTACCTATAAGTTTAATCGTAATTCTCAAAAATGTGAAATTTTCATAACTTTCGTGGCACAACTTTCGTGGTAATTTGTCCACGAAAGTTAGCTAGGGCACCACGAAAGTTATATATCTCCATTGAATGATAAATTTAGATTACTTGTGACGCTGCAGATGCTATCGTGAAGCTCAAAAAAGGTGTCTTTAATAGCCAATTTTCTAATCACGTCTAAATTGTCTATGGATTATCTTAATTTGACAGGACTAAACTAATATTTATCTTCTGTCCTTTTCATAATGAAATAGAAAGAAAAAGATGCCTGAACTTAAATTTAGTTTAGTTTGTGAACAACAGAATCGGGGCCATTATCTGCCAACAATAATTAGTAAGTAATAATTATGTTTATATTGTCTTTCGTAACTTTCATGGGCACAGAAATTTCAAAATAAAATATCTCAGTAGTTTATGCACCGATTTACATAAAATAAAAAATACGTATTATTTTTACAGCGTCTTAAATGTGGGTACATTTAAATGTAGATTATTAAAAAAAAAATATTCGCCATGAAAGTTACGCGGAGAATACTTTTTGAAGAACTACCCATTTACACTAGGCACCTTTACAGAACGGGGAGTTAGTTGCGCCACTTCTCCCCAGCTAAAGCGCTAGGAAGTAGTGAAGGGCGGGTGTTTTGGGTAACTGTCTAGCCTAGTTTGATTTTTGATTTCGACACAACCTCTTTGCAATCGCCGATTTAGGGTTTGCTACAATGTTTTGAACTAGACCAAAGTTTCATAATGTTCAATTTAAATTCTCTAATCAATTATTTGTTTATTTATTTATTAAAATTTATGCACAAGTAAAAAACTGTACAAAGGCGGACTTAATGCACCCATGCATGCATGCATGCTTATCCTTTGTCCTTTTCCGGGACTCAAACTATCTCTATACCAAATTTCATCTAAATCGGTTCAGCGATTTAAGCGTGAAGAGGTAACAGATCAGACAGACAAACAGACACACTTTCGCATTTATAATATTTTAATGAACTAGTTGACCTGGTGAACTTCGTACCGCCCCGCCAGCCGCTCTGCCTCCGCTTTTTGAATCTCTGATATCTTCTAAGATATTCATTTTAATGATATACTGTAAAGGGCAATTTTGATCTCCATGAAATGCACAACGTAGTTAATGTATTTAATTGGATAAGGAATTGTATTGTATTATAATTGCAACTGTATTGTTTAAAATGGCTTGGTAAATAACCCATATTTTTTTTGGTTACTGTGGGTTGAAATGGCTCGAAAGTTACCTCACCCATCGACAACAATGTGTGGAGATCTTGAGACAAGCAGGGCATCAAAAAATCGTCTGTAGATCTGCCTATCGGGAAAATAACGTTCAACGTTTACGTCCGTGGCTACCGCTGGTATAAGTCCTGGCTGTTTAATGTTGATCCTGTAGCTCTGAACTTTGCTACTCAAGACTAAATAAGGTTGATCGATGGGGTCCATCACGTAATCGACAAATATCGTAACGATTACTAAGTCGAGGACGTGTTTCAGTAAGTGCAAATTCATTTGAAATGTACGCCTTGATGGCGTGTTGCGTTGCGTTCAGAAATAATTTTTGTTCAAATTTTGAAATCTATAATATATCTAGATAACCTAACTGGAGACTAGCTCCGCTGTATAGACTGGCAGGGACATCTCCGCGCAAACTGTACCTAAATATGATTTCAGCACATGAGCGTAGAAATTTTACGTCGGTTATCAAAAAGAAAAATCTGCTGTTACATAGCAAAGTGCATGAGTGTGTTGTGTGTTGAGTGTTAACACCAGTGCAAGTTTTTTTTTAAACCGACGAAAAATTTAAATCCCCTGCGTTGAAATTTTTCGGTTCAGAACCTATGGTTACAGTTTCGCGTCGACGTCCCTGCCACCCGTGTAATACCTACACGTATGCCAGGAAATAACCTTTCATAATATAAAGTTGAATAGGATTTAGATAGGTTTCACTCATTAATGGTTGATTTGGATTTTAATTATCAAACTAGGTCTAATATTGTTATTAAAGTGGTTTAACTTTGATAACAATATTAGAACTAGTTTATAAAACACGAAATGATACAAGATTGTAGTAAGTCCCACAGGGTACACTACCTGTCGTGAATCCTCTATATACAATATTTTTACTTTCAGGTCTTCGCCATGATTATCTTAGTGCTAATATGCCTAGTGGTAAGTATCTTCTGGCTATATTGGGTGACTCAAGCGCACCGTATGGACCGCATGACGGCCTCACTGCCTGTACTGCCGACTCTACCGCTCATTGGAAATGGTTCGCTTTTCTTGGGAAATACCGAACGTGAGTTTTGTTTTTTTTTTACTGCTGTACCTATAGGTTTTCTTCGCTTTTGCTTATATCATAAATAACTGGACAAAGAAAGGGACATATTATCTTTACACTGCAGAGAGACAGTAGGTACTGAGTTAACCTTCAGAAATTATCTGTTGTATGCCAAAATGTTCCGATCCTGCCAGCTACATCGTTTTCCACTTTACCTAGTGTCCTACAGTTATAACAAGAAACTGTCCACGACATTTCGCGGCAGGTACTCTGCGCCACATATGTAATGGTCTAGGTGGTCTAGGTAATTCCATCATAATATAGGTACTTCATTCATTCATATCCTTGTGGAACCATCACTTAAAAGGTACGTCGTCTGTACAAATAGTTGAATGCGACACTTGAACTATTTACACCGCCACTGCATCTATATTGACGAAGGTACTTACTTACCAGGGCAAGTACATAGTACCTATTTACCAACATAGATGCGCCTTCAACATGTTGAAACAGTTTGACTAACTTAACTGTTTAAACAGATTAGTTCAAATAACCCTTTGTTACAGAAATACTTAAGAACCTTTGGACTTTAGCGGAGTTAGCGTTTAAGCATAAGCAGTCTGCGAAGATCTGGCTTGGCCCGAAATTATACGTGGGTAAGTTATCACACCACGTGTTTCTAAGTAAGAAGAAGTACTACTGTATACACTGCCCATTCTCACTCAAGCATCACGTTTTTGCGTCACCAACAAATAAGCAAGGTTTGCTTAACAAATAATAAAAATTGAATGTGTTCATTGTGTTAATAACCTTCTGCTGATGTCAGAATAGTGTGTTCATTTCTTGATTTAAGGCGAAAGCGCCAGAGTAGCCCGCAAAATTCAATTTTTTTTTACGTTTTTTGCAATTTGCTGGTCAGTATTAAGTTGTATGTTCATTAATATATGATTCGCGGCCGTAACAAATATATATTTACTGAATTATATTAAGACGTACAACTTAATACTGACCAGCAAATTGCAAAAAACGTAAGAAAATTTTTTATTTCGCGGGCTACCTTAGCGCTTCCCCCTTAACAAAGGGCCCTAATTTAAGGTTACTGTATCAAACACCTAATGCAAGGAAAAAATATATCCATTTAGGTTAGGTCTGTAGTTCCGTTAGTTCCTTTTGGTAACTTAAATGGTTATATCCAATATGTCATATTTTTCCGATTAGCTTATTCTACCTGAAACACCTCTATATTTACTTCCATTATTTATGTGAGTTTAATTACTTTAAATGATTACAGCAATCGGTGATCCTGAAGACGCACAAGTGGTGTTAGAGAACTGCCTTGATAAGGATGTTGTATATCGTTTCCTACGGCCTTGGCTGGGTCACGGGTTGTTTGTGGCTCCAGGTAAATATGCCGCGTCATTCAAACGTGTTTGGTTCTAAAATTCACTTCTTCTTCTCTTCGTTTAATGGCTTTTGCAAATGTGAAGTAAGCACAAACCAATGTACGATGAATTTTTGATCTGTCACTTTGCAATTATTGTCTCTGATACAAATATTTCTATTGATATTCCGCCTTTACTTCGTTTGTACATAATTTAAAGCTACTTTTAATTTGAGTAGATTTCGAAGTTTTGTTCTCTCAGTCAATTTTCAAAAGAGACACATCATACATCATCTGCCCAGCCTTTTTCCAACTACATATGTTGGGGTCGGCTTCCAGTCTAACCGGATGCAGCTGAATATCAGTATTTTACATGGAGCGACTGCCTATCCGACCTCCACAACCCAATTACTGGGTAATACGTTACCCCTTGATAAGACTGGTTGTCATACTTTCGGGCTTCTGACTACTCGTAACGACTGTCAAAGATTCACGAATGACAGCCGGGACCAACGGTTAACGTTCTTTCCGAGGCACGGAGGGGTCACGGTATCTAAACATGGTCACCCATCCACAGATCTATCGACCTGTGCGGCTGTTATTATTTAGCCACGGCCCCCTCATACATCATACATACATAGACATATTTATACAGTAGGTACCTATTTGCTAACAAATACCGTGCGTTTTAACAACTTAACTGTGACGTCACCGCGCTCCAGGTCCCGACGGACCTGAGCGCGGTGACGTCACAGTGGCGTGTTTGTACCGCCTGCAAAAAAGCGAACACAACAAGCAGCCGCCCACGGTTTCGTCACGGTAATAATATATACAGTAGATCGTCTTCATACAAACGGACGAAACGCGGGCTATACCTACGCGCTTCGATCACCGTGTGCGCTCAGGCGGCTCGGAGTCGCGACTGTGCAACAGTGACGAACGGACGGTGTGTTGTTTTTTATAACAATAACCGCGCGATTTTTTCACTAAAAATAAGTTCAAGTACATATTTAATATGACGAGTAGGCGATATTGTGCTGTTTTTGGTTGCATGAATTCGTCAATAACGCATCCAGAGATAGCTTTTTTTACATTACCTGGAAACTCGGAAAGGTAAGACTATTTTACTTACGAGTGGGTAGGTACATAATGTGTGTCTTTTTAATGGATAAGTATTTCCTATTACCTCCGGAAAAAAAGATGTCTGGATTAATAAATAAAGTGATTAAAGTAAAGGAAAGTGATAGACACGAGTGAAATAGGTAGTTATAGGCGGTTCATGAATCATTATACGGTAGGTACGCTTGTGTTAAAACCTCGGGGCATGTGTGTTTTGTATAATTCAAAGTAAAGACGTGGTTTTTATTATTAATAATAGTTGTTTATTGTACTGTGTGTATGAATAATACTAGAAAAAAATTGGTTGTCTGTAAAGTCGATTTACGGACGATAGTTTAACGTGACAACATCATAACAAAACATTAATGAAATTATTGCATACTTTTATGAATAAAATTAATTATTTTTATTGAATAACTGTTACTGTAATAAGAATAACTGTTTCATGAAATCATCATTCTTTGGACTTACATGGTCTTAGAGAGTTGTGTTAATGACTTTAATGATTATAATTATGTAATAGTACATTACGATATTAGTGCGTTAAGATGTTATAACCAATACGCACGTATATCGTACGACGTTTTTTAACACATTTGCGAGGAAACAGAAAAAAAAACATTTCACAATACAAGTACAAAGAAAAGAAAATTTGAGAAAAATGGCGCGAGGATTATTTTCTGCCGTGGCTGCGTGAAAATGTTGGCAAAGACACTAGAGCATGCAGCCAAGTTTTTAAATTACCGAATAAACTGTTTTTTTTTTTAATTTTAAATAAAATCAATCTGTGAATGCACACTTGCTTTCCCGCCATTTTAACAGCGCGCTAGCGCTGCCTACTGACTGGCGCCGCGCGGCGATTAGTTCGAAATTTGAATAGCAACAGCGCGCTGCTCACTAGCTGGAGTCGTGCGGCGGCGATCAAAACAACACGCATTTTTTTTAAACACTTCCTATTCAATTCACAAAGTATTTTATTTGTTTATATAAAAAGAAGTAGGTATATTTATTTATTTTATTATTTATGTACACACAGTAAAATACAATAACAAAACTAAATGGAAACACAAAGTAGGCAAATGTAATTAAAATACTGGAGGCGGGCAGCCCTATCGCATGTTTACGTACCGCGCGGCTGTAGGCATTTACATCAAGGTTACGGCCGAGATACAATACTGTATGTCTTTATACTGTGGTTTCGTCCTTGTTTTTTTTAACCTAATTTATTATGTTACTCAGGGAGGACGCTGCTTTTTATCTAATCTTGATTTTTTTTACACTATTTTAATACAATAGGACACTATTTAATTATGTATCACCGAAAGTGCCCAAGTAACATTTTAAACTGTATAAAAGCTGTATTATGGACTATTTGTTTACTGCAGGCTGTTAAACGTGCTGTATAAAGACTGTATAGCAAGCTATACAGCCCTTGTAACTCTGAAATGGGCCCCAAAATTATACAGCTTTAAGTGTAGATTTAGCTGTATAACACCTGCATAATAGCTGTACTATTTGGCTGGCTAAGATACTATTTAGATACTTTTATACAGCTTCCATTCTCTAATTTTCTTTTTTATTCTTTTATACAGACTCAAACTTGTGAAAATCTTAATAAAAGAATAAATATATTATAATTGTGTTCGTGGTTGAATTCATTCTCCATTTTATTTACTATGTGCCATATCTGAAGATAAGCGAAAAAATATTTAATAACCAAGTGGTACTACTCCTCCTGTTTATCGTTGTTGTTATGCTTGCGACTGATATTTTTATGTGATTATGTATACTAGTTTTAAGCTCAAAACTCACGCCCCTTCGAAATAAGGAATATACATACATTTTTTCTGTAACAACAAATATGTGATCAAATCTGAAAACAGTTTTAAGAGTAACCCGGACTGTTCTATTGATAGTAAACGTAATTGTGTGTACTATACAGTTAAAATCTTTTGTAATTTTGTACTGAAATTTCAAAAACAAACAAAAAAATATCTCGTAAAATTGCAATGCAATTTATAAATTATTATAAAATGGCGTCCTTAGTTTATACAGCTCTTGCTCTTCTAGTACCCCTTAATACAGCTTTTTGCATAACAGAGTCGTTATTTAAGAACGTATCTCAGCCTAAAGAGTAACATTGTCTGTACATTAGTATTTAAGTACTGTAGAAGCTGCCTTAAATTCTTATTCATATTCATTAATACAGTTAATTAGGGTTCAGTTGAAAATATAGAAAACCTCATTATGATCCAACGCCCGTAAGGCGGTGAGCAAGGAATCGGATAATATATAGACTGATTTTAGGTTATATTAGTTTCAAAATAATCGATAAGCTGGATAATTGTGTATGCCAACACTATAATAATAACTTTAATCTTCTAAAACACGAAAAACTGTAAAAAGGGAAAAATGTACGCCAATCGCATAAGGCTTTAAAAAGGAGTAAATCTAAACTCTTCTACATGAGACAGAATTGAATTAAACTATTATAAAGGGAACTGCTTGCTAAGAGTATCCTAGATTTCCGTTGTACAGCTATTATCAAGCTTAACTTGAAGGCTGAACAATAGAGTAATTTTACACCAATATTCAGGCTATAACAATATTTAATGCTCTCGTGCAGAAGTAGGTTATATAAAAGTATAATTTGAGAGCAGTATACAGTTATTGTCTTATAAAGTTGCTGAACGCAGTTTTTTACGCCGCGGTCTGTATTTTAGCATTTTCCAATGCTATTTAAAAGCTAAAGGTAAAAATTTAGGCTCTATACATCCGTTAATCAGCTATACTGTATACAGTTGTACAGTTATACTAAAGTACAGTCCTATACATATTTTTACACTCTTGTACATCATTTATTAAGCTTATAGCTGGTAATGCGCTGGTAAATATAATATTTTTCCGCTTAAATGTTACTTGGGTGTTGACTCTAAGGTTTTGTTATGAATAAAAATACAATGTTTAAGTTTATACATTTATTTTATCTATTATTTACACTTCTAATCTTCGTCACTACTAAGCGGATTTATGCATAAGTGATTTTATTCTCATCAACGTGGTTTTCGATATTCCCGTTGCCATGCATGTTCTTTTTACTGACTGGTCAACAGGTACCTACACAAAACTGTTTGTTCCGTTTTTCGTTTTCAGAAAACTCTTAACACTTTTAGCACGAGGTTTCTTTCTCCGCTATGCAAAGGTTTACCCTTCATAATGATAACCAAAAAAAACTTAACAAGAACTATAACAACAAAAACTACAACAACAAAACAATAACACAAACGAAATTAAAAGGATTTCATGGCAGAGCGCGTCGTTACGTGACGTAGGCCAGTACGAGACTAAAAAGAAAAACCCTAGTAAGAAAATAGTGGTGCGAACGGTACAATACAGGCGCCATCGGGCCCGTTGTACCGTATGCACCATTGTTGACCTGCACCATCAATGTTGCAGAGGAGACTATAATTAGTTTCGTTTGCACAATTAATGGTGCAAATGAAACTGCATTGATAGTATGGTCTCATCTGCACCATTGAGAATGGTGCAAACGAAACCGCATTGATAGTATGGTCTCATCTGCACCATTGAGAATGGTGCAAACGAAACCGCATTGATAATATGGTCTCATCTGCACCATTGAGAATGGTGCAAACGAAACCGCATTGATAGTACACCGTTGATCTGCGCCATTGATGGCGCAGCAGGTCAAAGGTGCATACGGGAGCAGTATGGTGAAGTAGCAACGACACGGTTGGCGCAGTGGCTGAGCGATCGACTGCTGCGCTGCGTGTCGCGGGTTCGATTCCCGCACGGAACAAATATTTGTATTGCCTACAGGTAGTTGTTCCGGGTCTGGCTGTTTGTGTAGGTAAACGCACCCACGATACAGGAGTAATTCCTAGTGTGGGGCAACGTTTTAAAAAAAAGTAGTTGTATTATTATTCATGGTGCAAACGAAACTAATTAGTCTCCTCTGCAGCATTGATGGTGCAGGTCAATGGCCATCGGGGAAGTGCAGGGGAAGCGGGCGGGGAGTCGCATCCCTAGAAGGTCCCAACTTATCGCGCACGGTTTGAAAATATTTATATACTGTGAACATTGTTCTCAATATAACTGGTACATAGTTGCTTACATACCCAACCTCACATAAATACTAAGCATTATAATTTACTTTTATGTTACAGTCAATATTACCATACCACGATTGTATGTTACAGTCAATCTTTGGAAAACGCATAGAAAAGTGTTACTACCGGTTTTCCATAACAAGATAGTTGAAAAATACTTGGGAGTCATCGCTGAACAAGCTGATGTGCTCATCGAAAGACTAGATGAACAGGCAGCAGGGAAGAAGTTCGATGTT
This sequence comes from Luperina testacea, assembly GCA_927399505.1. Lineage (NCBI taxonomy): Eukaryota > Metazoa > Arthropoda > Insecta > Lepidoptera > Noctuidae > Luperina > Luperina testacea. The sequence continues at coordinate 8,691,181 of OV656774.1, forward strand.
CTCAAATACGTCACTGCTTGCACCTTGGACATTGTTTTTGGTAAGTTGTACATACTTTTGCAGGAATATTCGTGATACCTAAATGTTTATAAAAACATATTTAAATCTTACTTATAGCTAGAGACTCACGATTTTGTCAACAACTCTTGAGACTATTTAGTCTAATAATGTCGCAATGACATGCCTCTCATGAGTCATAGTTCAAGCTTCCCAACCCTTAAGTACTTATAGTCCAGTCAAATAAGACTTTGAAGGTTACAATAATTCCCATAGAGCTAAAAATTGGTATGAATGTTCAGAATACTATTATAAATGAATTGTGAAAAGTCCCCATCAATCCCCCTTGTGCAAAATTTTTTATTGATGGTGAAAGTTTGCAAAAATAGGTTTTTCGCGTTTTTCAGCTAAACGGTGAGTTTTACAGCAAAAATAGTTCAGACAAAAATTGTAGATCATCCGATTCTCTACAAAAAATGTATCCACACTATTTTCATAATTATTGCCATTTCTGTGATATAGCGGTTGAAAGAATTGAATCAAAAATCAAATCATCGAGTAAGTGAAACTACACAAATCTTACGTCGGTACTGCAGTGCTTTTTTCTTCTCCAACTCTTCATTTAATTCATTGCCGCAAAATAAACAACACTGATTGAAGCAAAATGTAGTTTCACTTACTCGTGCTCTAGTACGAGGAGGACTTATTTTTGATGAACCAGCTTCTTCTTCTTGGCGCCGTCTTTTCACGGTATCAATGCTACTTTTTCGAGTATAATTTTTTCGACACTGCACATGAATTTTTACAGATGTCTGGTATTTTGTATGTATAAGACAGTGAGGCGGGGTCGCGGCAGACCACGTAGGAGATGGCGGGACGAGCTGGATAGGTTCCATCAAAACTGGAAGGAGGACGCGCGGGCTCGCGAAAGATGGAAGGAGTGGAGGGAGGCCTTTGCCCATGAGTGGGACAGAGCGGGCTAAACAAAAAAAAAAAGACAGGGACTCATATGTTTACTCGTATAACGGTTCAAAAATGTATATAAAAGTACATTAACGTGCATATTACGAATAAAATATTTTTTTCAATTCTTTCAACCGCTATATCACGGAAATGGCAATAATTATGAAAAAAAGTGTGGATACATTTTTTGTAGAGAATCGGATGATCTACAATTTTTTCTGAACTATTTTTGCTGTAAAACTCACCGTTTAGCTGAAAAACGCGAAAAACCTATTTTTGCAAACTTTCACCATCAATAAAAAAATTTGCACAAGGGGGATTGATGGGGACTTTTCACAATTCATTTATAATAGTATTCTGAACATTCATACCAATTTTTAGCTCTATGGGAATTATTGTAACCTTACCTCTATTTTAAGGACTAATTTGACTGGACTATTAGTCGTATTTGCTTGGTCTTATATCTACGCGAGGGAGAAAATTGCTCTTTAGAAAGTCGGTCTACGAGTTATAAGTATTTATTGAACTCAGGACTGTTGCCTATTAATGCTATTATACAAGTACCTAAACAACGTAACTATAGAACTCAAACATTCGAGGTTTCAAAAAGTCTCGTCGATAAACCAGAACAGTTTAGCTTAAAAAAACATAAAGAAGCCACATCACACACGCGTAAAGAATTCAACCGAATTGAGAACCTCCTCCTTTTTTGAAGTCGGTTAAAAATAACTTTAATTTCGGAAATCGGTGCGAACTCAATGACACCGACTTCCAAAATTAAAGATATTTTTCACTTTGTAGTGTCATATTGTGTTGTTTTTTGGAAAAACTTTTTTTTTTTAATCTAGGTATATTAACCCATCTTACATCTTTAGAGACAGCTATGGGCGAGCGCATGGACGTGCAGCACTTCCCAGACACGCCGTACTTGCGCGCGCGCAACATCGTGATGGAAATCCTCAACAAACGCCTCTTCAAGGTCTGGCTGCAACCAGACTGTCTCTTCAACTTCACCCGCTATGCCAAGCAGCAGAAGGATAACATCTATCTTACTCACAAGTTCACAGATGAGGTACACCCGTTGAACACCCGTTCAACAGAATGACAATTATCATTCAATAGATACAATGCTACAAGGGGACAGGGGGCTTTGTTGGTAAACATTTTGTGTTGTGACACAGGAAATTGACGATTTTTAAAGATGGCGGCGTTAGTTCCAATTTTGGTCACGCGCCAAAACAAGCTTGTAGCGTCGTTGTGTACCTACATTGCGTTGGTCTAGTTGTCGAAGGGACAACGTTTTCAAACAAATGAAGCAATGAGTTTTGTGACCTACGTGTCCCAATAATAATTCGTTGGTTTGATAGAACGTGGGTAGTAGTTTATTACGTTTGTCATTGGATTTTATTTTTGCAGGTAGTTCGAAAAAGACGTTTGGAATATGAAATGAAGAAAATAAAGAATGGCGATGAAGAACAACCCGGTAAGATTATCTTTTGGTTTACGAATTACACACCTCATCATTAATTTACACAACAAAAAAATATGGAAAGTGGACATGGACATGTTTACATTTCGCTAGAAATCTGACAAAAACGTGTGTTTCAAGAAGCACTACTAAGAATTACTTTATACCTGCCGTATAAACAAACATTTGTACTTAGATGAATGATTGGTCTCGCTGCACTCGAAGCGAGACCAATCATTCATCTAAGCATTTGTATGAAATCGACGTTTTAAAATTAACTGTTAAAAAAATCTCAGTCTCTAAATAGTCTCGATTTACATATAGCTAATAAAACAAATATTTGAACCTGACTTTTTAATTAAACTTGTGCTCGAACACAACACAACAACACAATATTTGCAAGACATTTTTTCACTTTTTCTACAACACAATGCGTAGAAGGAATGTTGGATTTAGAAAAAAAAACGGTCAAGAGCGAGTCGGAGTCGCGCACCGAGGGTTCCGTACCATCATGTTTTTAATTTTTCATCGGCGAAGCCTATAGGTATTCGTCAGAGAATTTTAACACTGTGCACTGCGATGTAGAATATTGCAGTTTTAGGTCAGCGCTATCTCTTGACCGATAGTAGAACTAATGTAACTTTTGTTGATGATTTCTGAAAAAGTGTGTTATTTATTAGAGACAACATTTTATTTTTCCTGTAATATTTACATAAACTTCTGTCCCATAGAATTATTTCAGATTTTTCTCTTTGCAAACTTCGGAGATAAGGGGGAAACGGTATTCTTTTTTACATTTTTCGTCAAAAGTCGAAAACTATGCGGCCTAAAAAAAAAGAAAAAATGTTTGAGAATGTACAAACTGCGCTCTTTTATATGATACCCCACATGCCCTAGTAGCCCCACTTCGAATTTTTCAGACACCCTTACAGTCACTGTCGCAAAAAAAAAAACAAATTTCAAGGTATATCCAGCTGTGACAGAAGGACAGACAGACAGACTGAGTCTTGCCATAAGGGTTCCGTTATACCATTTTGGTACTGAACCCTAAAAAGATTCGGTATCGACGTCATCGTCATTCTTAGTTTAACATAATCTCTATGGCTTTATGCAAATTACTTACTACTTTACGTTTGTAGGTATTTGATTTTAAGTGTTGTTTGATAGGATGTGGTCGGTGTGGTGTCGGACTTAATGAATAGCTCCATCCACTACTTCCCGTGGGTGTCGTAAAAGGCAACTAAGGGTCGTACCGGAGAATTGGCAGCAGCGTTCTCTGTAATATGCATTTCACCACCATACCATACTGCGATCGCCAACCCGCCTGCCAAGCGTGGCCATTATGGCAGCCCCTCCCCCCCCCACCCTTTGGGGGAGGCCTATGTCCAGCAGTGGACGTCTTCCGGCTGAAATGATGATGATAGAATGTTTAAATAAAGTTTGTAAGTAGGTATAACTACAATGATTATGAGAAGTCACAAAACCTATTTATTTTATTAAATGATAATGCTGTTTATAAAGTTAGTTTCGTATGATTATCATAATTCCTAATTTATTTTCCGTAGGCAAACTCCGCGCCGTACTTGACTTATTATTTGGTAGAGAGATCGAGTTCACGGACGTACAGCTTCGTGAGCACATCGACTCGATCACGATCGCTGGCAATGACACCACGGCCCTTGTCATTGCGTACACCCTCGTCCTGCTGGGAATACATCAGGATGCACAGGAGAAAGTACTGCTTGAGTAAGTTACGAGTACTATGCAGTAACGAACAAATTTTAACAGTGATTTTCACCTGTAGTATTGTTTGCAATTTTATGTTGTAGAAAACAGTATTCTGAACCCCTGCCTGTTTTCGAGATAGGACTGGTCGCAAAATTGCTAATCGTTATTCCATGAAAAAAATCGGCTTTGAATTTTGATAAGCGTACCTAGCCTACCTATCTACAGGATGACATCGACGCGCAACGTGTTAGAGTTTTTATATCATTGGTTAGCCTGGATTTAGTTTATGATTCTAAACCCCGAAGCGTTGAAATTTTTCGTCGGTGATTAAAAAAATTGCTCTTCCGTACATTTTGACCGATTAGGTATCTCATGCACTTTTCTATGAAACAGTAGTTTTTTTTTTATAAGTGACCTAAAATTTATATTCTAGGGGGGTCTAGAATCTTGTGCTAAATTCATGGTTAGATACAGTTAGCGCGTCGCTGTCCCTGCCACCCTGTAGATGCCGCAGATGGATTGTTGAATCTGCTGTTTTACAAAACCGCTAGTTGTTTTACAAAACAGTAGTGCGATTTTGTAACCATCTCAGCGTGAAAACTTAGGTGAAGTGAGCGTGGAGTGAGCTGTCAATAGTGTCAATTCCTAGCAAAAACAAACTCTCATTACCTACATTTTCACGGTGAGATTTTTACAGAATTGACCGGCTGCTCCGTTACGTAAAACAACTGAACAACGTTCTGAACAAACGTAGCGCAATAACTATACCGACATTTAGACGTAATGCAGAATGGCTTATCTGCAGTCACAATGAGCGTCTTTTATAAAACTCTGATAACTTTTAATTATTATGTATTGTCCTTAAAATCACTGTTTACACTTCCTGGTATTATTTATTTCTGTTTTGGACGCCATTATTGCTGCTACGACACACAGAGCCATGAGCGACCAAAATTTAGAACTAAAATCTACAATCTGACGACTGACGTTTCATTTCACGCTGTTTTACAAAACTGCTACTCGTTGACCCGCTGCATAAATAAATGCAAAACGTTTATGCATTTCTGAGAGTTCAAGTTCAGTAATTATGGAAAACCGCTGAACGTTTATCAGTTGTTTTACATAACGGAGCTGTTTTGTAAAACCACTAGCGTTTTGGTAAAACAGTGGATTCTACAATCCATCTGCGACATGGATAGGTACTGCATGTTAGTGCTAGAGGCAGTACACCCGATAAAGTTGCCAGTTGACCGCTTTTCACCGCTTCGCCGACTCTACAGTCGGCCGGTCAGTCGGTCGTACCTACGTACGTACAGTAAATGACTCTTCCCGTCTTATAACAGGTTTTCTTTAAACATAGCTAAATGATCCGATCATATACATAGCACAACTCCACTGCAATGTGGTGGGCATTGCAGCGACAAATTGTGAGCAAGCAGTGGTTACGTGTGAATAGTGTCGCTGCAGCTTCTTACTGTTGCGTTGTGGTGTCACAAAATTTCGATATGGTTGCGTTGTCGCTAGTACTTGCGATGTGGTTGCTATTGGAAAGCAGTAGCAATAAGCAGCAGTGATAGTTACTATATTCATTCGTGGTCCATATTTTACACACAAGTGACAATGTACAGAACATAAACAATCCGTAACTATGCTTATTTTAAATAGGTGACAGACATGTGTAAATAAGATTATTCACACAGGCGAGGGGGCCTAAAAGGCCACTTTGGCGAATCATAAAAGGATAAAATTATGAATCGTAATGGACAGTTAACTGTTAAGTTAATCGAATCAAATCCCATTGATGAAGGATTTTTAAGTTATTTTTTTTTTGTCTGTGTTAAAATACCATTCAGTCCAAACCAAATTCAATCCCTATCTCTTTGATTATACCTACGCTACGTAGTGCAGCAAATAAAAAAAAACGGGGAGTCTTCGCCATATTTTGATTCATAACATTATCCTTTTACGATTCTGCCGAAGTGGCCTTAGGCCACCTGTGCATACATATGTAGGTAATATGCGACCTCCAATAGTTGCTTTGTGGCTAGTGTTTGCATAGGTACTGACAGATCGCTGTGAAAGTTACATCTTGTTGTGATCATCCAAGTTTACTTTGATGATTTTTTATTGTAAATCAAATTATTTTACTTATTTGAACATTCCGTGCAGGCAACAATCAATCTTCGGCACAGAAAAGCGTAGGTCTACTAAAGAAGACTTACAGAAGATGCACTATTTAGAGCGAGTCATCAAAGAGAGCATGAGGCTCTACACCGTGGTTCCGATCATCGCGAGGAATATAGACAAGGATATTTATTTACGTAAGTTATTTAATTCCGATGCAATTGCCCGCAGCTGCGCCCGCGTGGATATCGGAAAATATTTTTGTACAATGCGCGCCACGAAAGATGAGACTTGACCGCGCCTCCCCCGCTCTTTCCGCCGCCCCTATGACGTCCGGTCCCGTCCCGCACTCAGACCTCATACCGCTAAAGATACCTAAAATCGTGTACTGCGCAAGTCAAACCACGTGGTGTGTCAAGTCTCATCTTTCGTGGCACGCAATTACACTACCGGGATTAAAAGTACCTGTTAAGTACTTATGTGTTATTTCAGCGGGGTAATTGCGTAACACACTTACAGTAGCAATGGCTTTCATTTTGACAGTTCAACAAGTCAACAACATTCATTGCGTTATTTACGCTGTCGAGCAGACAAATTTTTCGGACATATGAAGCAATGGATTAGCATTATCCTTCAAAATCAGATTGTGATTGAAAATGTTACGCAATTAGGGTGCAGGTTATAGTAACATACATATATCGACAAACGGACAAAAAAGTTCGTTACAATCCATACTAATATTATAAATTTGAAAGTAACTCTGTCTGTCTGTATGTTACCTTTTCACGCCTAAACCACTGAACGGATTTCGATAAAATTTGGCAGAGATAAAATTAATGCTGCGGTATTTTCGACGTAACGGAGGATCATGCTAATCCATTTGAGGTAGTATAGGCTATTATAGTCCTGCATATATTATTATGTTCGAAAAAAATGTCTGTTCAACACCGTAAATAACGCAATGAACGTTGTTGAGCTGTTAATATGAAAGCCATTGCTACTGATGGTACGTAACCTTCATCCAGAAAATGGAGAGTTATACGAAGAGAACCCTACAACAAACCCTCGTGTTCATAAACGAAAAACGTACGGACGTACAGTATAAACGTAACAAACGCTAATCACGTTAGGTAGGGTAAACGTTAAGTAGGTAGGTACCTACTTAACTTTAAGCAAGGTTTATAAATAAGGGGGAAGTGTAAAAAGTGTGCATTCTCCAACTTGCCATGGGAATTATTCATAATCTGCTTAACCCGATAGCTAAGCAATATAGGTATAAGTGCTTGGCTGGAGCCCTGGCGGATCCCCGTTTTATATTATAGAACGACTTGCAATGCTCACAACGCTATTAGCCGACGACGCCGACGTTAGCACGGACGTAAAAATATCGCGGCGGGATTTTCAACTCTCTGTGTTGTGCCTAGCATTGAAAGTCCATCAGATCGCATCCCAGCGCGTCCATAAAACACACTTGGATTTTTTGCAGTGCGTTGAAAATCTAGTGCGTGAAAAAAATCGCCGTGGGACAAACGCGCCCGTGCTAACCGCTTAGGCCGCTATCCCACTGGCGTTTTACGAGCGTTGACGTCAACGTCACGTCTGCGTAGCGTCGACGCCGCGCAGACGTTCGAGAGACGCCGACACTCGTAAAACGCCAGTGGGATAGCGGCCTTACTGTTACGAAACTACATTTAGAGCTTTAAAAATATTTTCTCGACAGCATGTGATATAAACTTTGCTCATTACAGCTACATGTGGAGTAACTTTGCCAGCGGGCACTGGAGCCGTGATAGGAGCCTTTGCGATACATCGGTCTACAGCCGCATGGGGCCCCAGACCTCATGAGTTTGACCCCGACAGGTTCCTGCCCGAGCGATCACAGAGCAGACACCCTGCCGCCTTCCAGCCGTTCAGCTATGGCTCCAGAAACTGTATCGGTACTAAATATTCATTAGCAAATAATTGTATTATAGAGGTATATGTATACAGGGTGGCAGGAACATCGACGCGCAACTTCCCATAAATTCGGCAAATGATTCCGAATTTTATCGAAGTTAGTAAAAAAAATTTGCTGTTCCATAATGATAAATGATAAATGATTTTATTTCTGTAAGTAGGTTTGCACAAACACTTTTACACGTCAATCATAAATTTTTTAAACTAGATGAGGTCGGCGTTTCCTATCTGACTACTCTGAGAAGAAAGGCCGAAACAAACTCAGAGGTCATAGTCTCTTTTAAAGTCCAGACATAATCTTGGTCAAGTTATATGAAGACCATGTAGGTCGATGTCTGAGATGGTCTTTTGAGGAAAGAACCACACAGATTGAGAGGACCTGTCCAGTCAGTGCACGCATTTGTCAGAAATCATGCAGCTCAACTCAAGACTTAAGGAGCTCAACGATTCGACGAACAATACCAAAGAAAGGACATTTGGGTAGGCCACATAAATTACTCAAACTGCCAGACCATAGAGAGAATAATAATAATATAAAATGCCTAAATTAAATGACCCACATCGTCTTCACATTCACAATAATTAAAATAATATAATACTTTAAAAAGTAAGCAAATGTCAGTTAAAAAAAAAATCATTAATGTCAATGTGTATATAAAAAAAAAAACATCAAAAACACTCAAAATGCAGAAATTGGAAGCAACTCAATCCCAAGCCTTTGTATCCTCAATATAATCTTTAACGGTATAAAAGGCTTTCTGGCACAACGATTTAAATTTATTAAGGCTTAGATCTTGAACGTGGCTTGGTAGTTTATTATAAAAGTGTATACATTGGCATCTGAACGAGCCACCTATTTTCTTGAGCCTTGTTGTAGGTACAACATATTTGTGTTTGTTTCTAGTATTTATATTATGGATATCACTGTATTTTTTGAACAATTTTATGTTTTTATGGGCATATAAAAGATTTTCATAAATATACTGAGAAGGCACAGTCATTACATTAATCTCTTTAAATTTGTCTCTGAGAGAGTGTCTCGGACTTAATTTATAAATTGATCGGGAACTCGCGATTCGCGTGAGTTCGGTATGGATGATGACTAGTCGTTTTGAGAGCACCACGGGTGACGGCTGTGTTCCTCGCTCCGAAATTATCTAAATAATTTCTACTAAATACTTCGCGAAATCCCTCTAAGGTAAGTTTCCATGTATTTTATTAGAAGGGCTTTCTGTAAGGTGTTCTATAACTTTCTAAACCTAGTTTCTGCTGTATTTCTTCCTATCTTCCTACCTGGGACACTGTGACCTTTGGACCGTGAACCGTGATGCCTACAGCTCTGCTTACGCTTCCATTTCTGTCTGGATTTCCAGGATTTTTAGTCTACCCATCAACCTTGCGCTACGTTGTGGTCTCCAAGGACGCTTGGCGGAAGATCCCCAGCTGCAGGGTGACACCTACCTACCCTACACTGAGTTTGACGACGGAACCTGGAGCTGGAGCCGTTGGTGGCGGGCTGACACCAGAGGCAGGAAGACCATCATCCTGGGAGTCGGTTCAGGCCAGTGTACCCTACCACCTCTGTAATTGAGACGTGAGACGGCCACGGAAGTTTAGGAGAGTAAATGACAAGTGAAACCTACCTCGCTTCTTATTTCGAACCCCTACCTACCTATCTGCTGACACCCTCCTAAAGGGCAAGTGTCACAGTGACATACATACTGATACTGACCCTACGCGGTCTAAGTATTGCACTTTTCTATGAAACAGCAGTTATTTTTTGATAATTCAGAATCATCATCTGCCTAGCCTTTTCCCGACTATGTTAAGGTCGATTTCCAGTTTAACCGAATGCAGCTGAATACCAGCATTTTACATTGAGCGACTGCCTATCTGACCTCCACAACCCAGTTACTGGATAATACGATACCCCTTGGTAAGACTGGTTGTCAGACTTTCGGGCTTCCACGAATGACAGCCGGGATCAACGACTTAACGTGCTTTCCGAGGCCGTCCACGGGCAGGGGCAGGGGATTCAGAATCATGTACTTAAAATCCATAGTACTAACAGGTTACAGTTTGCGCGGCGATGTCCCCCGCCCGCCACCACGTACTGCCGGTCGATTCTGTAAAAATCTCACCGTGAAAACTTAGGGGATGTGAGATGTGAGATTTTTTGCTAGGAATTGACACTATTGACAGCTCGCTCCACGCTCACTCCACCTAAGTTTTCACGGTGAGATGGTTACAGAATCGCACTGCAGTACGGCACCATGCTATAGTAAACCTAAATATACACAGTGTCATCCTGGATAAAGTGCAACGCTGAAAGGGGGTGAAATAAGATAAAAAAAATATAAAATAAAAATTTAAAGTTATGTTATTACCTAATTATGAGAAATCGTGCGATCCTCAGCTGCATTATGATTCGGTGTGATATTGCAGTTATCAAATATCTGGATGAATGATCTTTATGTCAGGGCTAAAGCCTCAATCATCTGCCAACTCTTTTCCCAATCATGTTGGAGTCGGCTTCCAGTCTAACTAGATGCAGCTGGCTGAGCTGAATACCAATATTTTTTACATGTAGCGGCTGCCTGACCTAGCCACCCAGTTACTGAATAACACGATGGCTAGAGCCTGACACGATTATATTATTTTTTTAAACTAGCTTTTGCCCGCGGCTTCGCCTGCGTGGGTTTCGAAAAATATCCCACGGGATTACATGTACGCTATTTTATAGTCCAGGTTATAAACTCTCTGTGCTTTTCATCCAAATCCATTCACCCGTTTTGCGCCAATCCGCAACAGACATGACATACATCCAAACAAACGGACAAACATTCTAAAAACTGTATTTTCTGCATCAGACTCGTTTGAAACAATAACTTTTTTCAAAAGTATTCAATGTACAGTTTTGGCTGCGTTACTATTTTGTTATAGTTATGTTTTTAAAATGTTTTACAGGACGTAACTTCGGCATGCTTATAATGAAGAGTATACTATCAACCGTGGTGCGATCATTCAAAATAGAAGCCGATGACATCGGTCCCCTTAAAATAGAAATGCTACTGTTTCCAATTAATGGACATCAAGTGAAAATCTCAAGAAGAACTGACCACATGTAGCAATAAAACTATTTAAGTACCGAGAAAAAATAATTTACTTATTAAAAAAAAGAAAACGAAACATATTTGTGACAGAAGTGATACCTAGGTAATTAATAAAATTATATTCTTATACTTAATTAATTGTATATTTCTTATTTAGTAGATAAATGTGACGGATCTCGTACTGAAGGGTGATGGTTGATGCGAAAACTCGTGGTTTTCGTACCGTGATTGTTTTCCAAATAAGACGTCATAAGGAAAAATTGAATACTTACATAACAATTTAGGTATTATAATATTAGTACTGCGTTTTATGTTTTGAGGGATGTCTCTGTCGTTTGCTTGATTGCTGACGTTGGTACCGTGTCTCCACCGGGATCCGCCTCAAATGTTTTCTGTGTCTTCGGCGCTGGCTCTGGAGATTCATCACTAGTGCTGTTTTCCGGTGGTAAGGTTAGCGTCTCAGGTGTCGGAGGGGACTGACTAGCGAATTCCATGAGACCGTCGTCATCACTGCCGATAACGTCGCGTGAATCATCCACCCCACAGGTCAAGAACTTAGAGTACTTGCTCAAGTCCAAGAAACCTACACCACACGGCCGATCCACGAGACGAGAAGTCATCATTCCTCGTGCAAAGCCGGAACAGACGATTACGGAGCCTATGTCGTCCTAAAAATGGAATACCGTTATACTATGTAGGTACCTATTCAGAAGAATGATTTCAACACCAACAGTCATTCGTTAGCAAACACGAGTGCGAGACCACTCTTATATACACATCGTTTCGTAAGTGCCCATGTAGTTTAATGTAAAACTAGCTTCTGCTCTCGGATTCGCCAACGTGGAGGTCGGAAAAAAATACCCTATAAAAACCCACGTGAAAAATATACAAATATGTACCAACATACAGGCTCCGCACGCCAAGATACGGGCCCGCCCAAATGTAGTTCGAAACTTTAGAGTGAACCCTACACCCGATTAATTACATATTTGCAAACATATCGGGAGTAGGGACCACTGTCAAATCGTGTTGTCATTCTTTCTTAGTTCGAGCCCCTAATTGTTGTTATGTCCGTAGGTAACACGGAGTCTTCAGCCGAAACTACGGATTTCGTGCTTAGGGAGTAGACCTCCTGTTTCCGTCCGTCGCTCCACGACTCGCATCGCGGTGGCCCGTGGCATGCTTTATTACTACTTCTTTCGTTTGATTTCTCCGCAGTCGATGTCGTAAACCGCATGTCGCTTGAGCATGTAGCTCTTCGCCACGGGGTCATGATGTTCGGTCCAATGGTGTTGGAGTTTATAAATCTCATACAATATACAAGGTGGAGACGACAATACAACAATAAATGAAAACACTAGCAATACTAATGCATTTAGGAACTATCAAATAAATCCTAACGTTGAAATTAAGAAAGTGATTTTTACTAACATATGAAATAGCATAAAAGTGTAAACAAAAAAGAACACCATTTAAATAATGGTTCAGTACCTAACCATGAGAAGACCGGCAATAGCACGGTGTCATTGACCCAACGACCATATGGCTGAAACATGCAAATAATGGTGAAGGTTCGTGTGCCAGGCACTCCATTTTTTCAGGTTTCAGCAACAAAACGAAGTAAAAACAAACAAACTATTACCATCCATCCCTTTCGCACATACTTAATTTTCGATTGACGTGAGTGCGTAAAATTTGTAGTAATAACTTCCGCATGCATTATTTTCTTATCTAATTCTGATGACACGATTTAGGACTCTTATACATATGTCTCAAGCATAAGGTACCTATTTATAATAAGCATTAGTCGCATCGGGAAATAAAATTTAAGAACAAATTTGGCGATGGTTATTGAAGTAGCGAGCTTGCAAAATGTTGTGTTTATACAGATGCAGATGCTGGCCTGTTAACAGATACCTCATGTTGAAAATGTTAAAAATGAAAAATAATTTCCAGTGACTAAACTATTGGATAAATTTGGTTGAATTTTTGTATGCAGACTGGGAACGTCATTAGATATACGAAGATTAATTTATTGTTGTATTGTCATCTCCACTTTGTCGTCGTCGTTTGTCGCAGTCAACTAGCTTAGGTATTCAATCGCCAATTTTTGATGAACTTTTGATGAACGCAATTACCCCGCGGGATACTTGCGTACCACACTAACAGTAGTAATAGCTTTCATTTTGGCATTTGAACAATATTCATTGCGCGGCAGGTCACGAAGGAACTGGACAAATCCCGCCAAAGCTTTTCTTTAGAGGGTCCTTTGCCCAGGAGTGGGACTGCGCAGATGGATGACGTAGCCAAAGATAGAGTTGAATGGCGTGCAATTGGTGCGGTCCAGCTGTGGTCTGCATAGGCTGATAATGGTAATGATGATGAGAGATGTGGTGGCCTACCTACTAAACACACGTTACTGTTTTTTTTTTGTGTAAGTATTAAGGTATACGTAGGTACTAAGTACTTATTTAGGTATGTTCCATATTCATAGTTGAGTTCGAGTCATTTGCGCATGTCGCGTAAGTAGGTACTTAATCATATTACATTATTTGCATTGTAGGTTTACATTGAACATTGGACAATAAGTTATTTATCTAACTAAACGATGAACACAGAAACGCGACAGTGTACCGACATCTTACCTATCTACTCTAAGTAAGTTTACTCAAGAATATACCTTAAATATTCAATCTGTTTAAGAAGTATGTAGTAATATACTTACTGGACACAACGCTCCGAATTTCTCCGACTGAAAAAGTATTTAAGTACACATTATTTATTATTATTATTTATTTATTCAATTAAAACGGTTTAAATCATAATTTAAATATAAAATCATCAAGTAAAAAGTGAACAACACTTTCATACATCCCTCTCACAGTACTTCTGACATGCCGACAAAATCTTCGTCCACAAACAGATCATTTGTTGGATTAGAGTCCAAGAGATCCAGAGTACGGGGTACTGGGGACTTAGCACGCGCAACTGTGCGACATGGAGAAACAGGAAACAGCCTGTGCTTTCTGCCGCGGCAGTAGTTGTCTGGTAAAAAGAAGCGAGCCAGCCACTGAGCACAGCATTTAGATCAGGCGGGTCAATAGTGCCACGGAACGTCTTACAGGCTATGGTGAGAGCTGGTCTTTTGCTCGCCTTACCTCTAACGAGTTATATCCGAGACATCCCAGAAAAAATTTAGTCAAATAGAGGTACGGGTAATAACCGTGTTTACGCTTATAGAGAAACCTAAGGAACGCTTTTTGTACAGACGCCAGCACATCAAGTTACTACAATCTGTAAAATTTCTTTAATAGATTTTCAACTTGATTGCTAAAGTATAAGGTTCAAAGTTGATTGGGAAAATTTGACAGTTTCGGGTAACTTGATACAATGTGCTGGCGTCTGTACCTTATTAAATTGTCTATATTAGATCCAGAAATTTCAGATATTTTCAAGTTATGCAACAATAAAAGCTGAATTTCATTTTTTTTTCTGCCTTTAATGTACTCTCTTTTCACCGATTTCTGTACACTGACTGACTCATTTCGCAACTGGCACTATTTACAGTTCACTTCACCTAAGTTTTCACGGAGAGATTTTCACAGAAGAAATCGGCTGGTGCTACTAGGATCAAAATCTCAATTAAGAAACTCAAGTGTATAACGTTATTAGGTTTCCTCTATTAGGTTTCCTCTAAGTTTCATGAATATACAAGCTGAGACCATATTTTATTAAGTTGCATTAAGTAACAAAAATTAACGCTCGCCATACGCTTAGAACTTGGGACGGCCACCGTGTGCATTTAGTCGGTAGAAGTTTTCCAAACTGAAGGCAGAAGTCAGAAATGAACCTTCGTCTTTCAAAAAGGATGGCAGGTACCTGACAGCCGATTCCCGTTAAAAATGTTCAAAATCTAGTCGCAATCTCATCTCGGCGATAATCAATGTCAAAAATTTAGGAAATTTTGCTAAGGTATTTTTGACAGTTCAGAGATACTGAGATCAGACTGAACGTTCTTAAAATTATTCTCGTAATTTTAAGAACGAATAGCTCATCTGCCGGTCGATTCTGTAAAAATCGCACCGTGAAAACTTAGGTGATGTGAGTTTGTTTTTGCTAGGAATTGACACTATTGACAGCTCACTCCACTCTCACTTCACCTAAGTTTTCACGGTGAGATGGTTACAGAATCGGACTGCTGGTATCTTTCTGCATCCGCGTATCAGACTTGCATCCTAAGTATGTTCGGACTACCTCCCCACACTCGCAGACTGTATTGGCCTTCACAAAAACTTATGTTCTTGACTTTAAATGTGTAACTAATAAAACTTATATGTGTAACTAATAAAATTAGCAACATTACCCGGCACTGTGATTGCTGGATACAAAGAAATTTTTCCTGGTAGTTAAACATCGCCAAACATTTGCTTCTGGGCAATATGACGACATTCATGCGCCGGAGGTTGATCAACAGCGGGATCAAGTAGCCCTGGAGATAATAATTATTATGAGAACATACCTTATACCTGCTTAGTTTGAACTTGACAAAAATTTACAAGATTAATTATTTATTATTGAATTAGGCTGCAATAAAATATTGTACCAGTATCTAGGTATTAGCGCTGTTGACTTTATTTTTACTTTTTTTCCTACCTACATACTTTTACAGATCCCGACGTCCCAAAACGAAGTAATCGTTTTGGGACGTCGGGATCTGTAATCCAGACCAAATTTGAACCTGCTTTTGAAAACAAAGACTAATCAAAGCACAATAAAACTAAAAAAAAAAAAAACTTACGTTCCTCCTACTGCCCCAACCGTAATACTTGCAAGTACGGTCCGAGTACACACTTTCGTCTTTCGGAGCAGTAATGCCATAACGAACACGATTCAATATGAACTCAGCGCCGTCCTCTGGATTATGGAAAGAGAACTGTTCGCTCAGAACCAGTAACGCCAAATTGTCTGTCAAACAATCTGCCCATCGCTGTGAAGTGTTGTAACCTACGATAAATTAGAAGTATTAGAGCCAAATTCGATTACTGGCTTCAGGATATCTAAAATAAAAAATGCTGGTCAATTTTCTGCATAATTTTTTTAACTCACGAAGCGACGCGTGGTTTACTTGTGGTTACCAAGTGTACAAACACGCTGTGAGCCATTCAATGAAAGCTGATTAAAAACGTTCAAAATCTAGTCGCAATCTCATGTCAGCGACAGTTTAGGCTTGATTTTTCAATCGACAGATATTTTTATTCGTAGAATAAAATTGACGTCTGACAGTTTTAGTATAATAATAATAAGTTTGTTTATTTCTCTCACAATGTTTTTGTAGCACTTTACAGTTTTGAACTATATAAATTCACATTGTGAGAGCTGGTGCCTGAAGTAGGTTTTAGAAAAAACCTGTATTACAGGTCACCAGGTGAAGTATGTAAGAACTGTCAAAAATTAAAAATTATTCCTCGTTTAAAATTAACTGGCGTTGGAAAAATCAGCCCTTAGAGGTATTTTTTACTGATTGAGACAGATTAAGTACAATGGGAATGTTCTTAAAAATACGGTTATTGCCCCTCTGGTTCCGGTACCTACTTCATGCAAATACTTCATACCTCTATGAACACAAAGATGGTTCACCAGTCGAAAGGCGCCAGTGTTTTCCAGAAATCTGTGTGTGCCAGCCACCACATTGAACTTATATCTCTCACCATGCACACAACTGGCTGGTGTGAGTACCACGTGAGCTTCTATCAGTACGCCCATGCAAAACATCATCGCGTGTGACAAATAATGGACCTAAGTACAAAAAATCGTCGTCAGTTCTTTGTGTTTTTAGAACAGCCTTCACCGCTGAATATGGATCTCCAGTATCTCGTAATAAGTACCTCATCATCATCCGAAAGACGTCCACTGTTGGACATAGGCCTCCCCCAAGCACCATCACTTCGACCGGTTCTGTGCTTCTCGCATCCGACGGGTTCCTACGACCTTCACAAGGTCGTTGGTCCACCTTGTAGGAGGCCTTCCAACGCTGTCGGCAGCGAAGAGTCCTGGGACGAGGTGGTTTCCTTCTGCGCAATATTCGTCTCGCAGAAGGAGGCTGCGGAAAGGGAGAGGGAGATTTCGTTCACTCACCCGGCCCGCAGCAGACGCACCGGGCGTCGGCGGAGGGTGGACAACGCCTTCTTTTAGCCCCCCTAAATAGGTCCAGGAGCGACGGATTCGGGGACGTCCGTCGAACACACATCAGGACCCGAGGTGGCGGCGCGTAGTGTTCCACGCTTGCCCCTCTTAGACGTCGCGGGGGCTCAAACACTTCATTTCCCCCCTGACCCGAGGAGGCCCGCAGCGGCGGGCTAGCAGTCGGGGGTTGAGGAAGGAACGAACGTTCCCCCCCCGGTGGGTTCCCGCATTGTCGAGGCGGGGGGGCTCAGTAGCCGTGGCTTGGACACCCACGGTGAAGCTAAGAGGAACCCGAGGAGGGGCCGCTCGTCAGGGCTTCTGCTGACAAGCCGACGACGTAGCGGCCAAAGGTAGGTTGCGGTGTCGCTTGGGCGACATCGCAACTGAGGCGGGCCGCGATGTCGTACGTACCGGAGGCATCGCGGTTGAGGGTTGGAGGCCGCGGCGGGAGAGGAGTGCCGGTATTACGGTGCGCCGCTCTCCCTACCTTCCGCGGCCTTGACGGGGTCGCCACCGTACGATGGCGGACGCGGTGGGGCTGCAGGGGAAGAGGAGTGTCGGTATTACGTTGGCCGCTCTCCCTATCCTCTGCAGCCGAAAATTGGCAGGCGGCGGGGCCAATGTCCTGACCCGTCGCAGGGGGGACCAAGGGTGCCCAGACACGGGGTCGTCTGGCGCCCATGTGCTGGTTTGGTCCCTGGGGTGGTCACGGCGTGCTATGTGTTCTGGTGCGCCGGTGATGGGGAGTACTCCCCAGAGGAGGGTCCGGTAACGGACGGCCGCGGCGGGTTCACGGATGAGTGCTAACGCGTGCCCGTGTTCCCGCCGTAAGCGGCAGAGGAGGACACCGTGGAGTTTTAGTGGGTTAAAGTCCCACATAACTGCACTATCTCCCCGTGGTAGTGCAGTATGCATGAGCATTTCTCCACGTGAAAAAAAAAAAAAAAAAGGAACGAACGTTCCCGCGACCGACCGACATAGCTATTTTAGACCCGATCTGGGATTCGAACCCAGGACCTACAAAACTATACTTTTATAATTACACTATGCAATTGTGCGTAGATTTTGTAGGTAAGTGTGTACCGTACTTACACGGTAGCGGTACACACTTACCTACAAAATCTACGTTATGGTAGGTATGTGGACTTGCTAAAAACTTGAAACCTTAAGACATATCTATGCATATATGACTGAACGGCCGCCCACATTGTTGCAGTAGATTACAAGTTCGTAGATCCGATTGTTTCAGGAAAGTTTCAGGACAGTGTTGGTAATTTACTTTATGCCATCACCAAAATAACAAACAAAAACATGTGAAAAAAACGTGATATTAAAAAAAACTAAGACTTACAACATATTGGGCTTCCGTGGATTCCGCTGTTTCGCCAAGAAATGAAGCAGCATTTTTAAAATCCATATCCACTGTAATAATTATTATATGATAAACTCGTTACAACGATCATTGTTATTACTATTGAGGAGGATTATTACAAAATAGTCTAAAAGTAGAGTATTTACGCAAAGTGGCAATCCCTCCGATTTGGCCTGCACCCATTTTAAGAACTTATTTATGTCAGCCGATATAGGAATTGGTTCATAAGGTTCCTGTAACCGTCAGCATTCTTGCAAACTGAAAATCATTTTTTGATTTAAGTTGTGTGTTGTACCTAATCTTTATTTTACTTGATAGTAGGTACCTAATCAAAACAAAAATTATTCGGGCGTTACAGTTTTAATTAAACGAACTGAGTACCTACACGCTAAAGCATGCAAAAATATAACTACCTATGTATTAAAAACCTTCTTTCTACGCGATCATTTCATTTTCATTTTTTGCAACGTAGCAGCGATGACGCCATAGTACAATCTTAACGCGACAAGCAATAAAGCAGTAGGTATAACCGTAGAAAGAATAATAAAATAATATAGGTATTCCCGATATTCGCCAAACCAATATCGATCAAACTGTGGCTGAGATTGCTGGGAGGGTACTACCTAATAGGCAAAGGCCAGGGACATATTTCGGCTAGCTAGCTAGTCACAGAACTCTCTGGCCTCCACCACCCAGGTGGTCAGAGAGTCGTAATAGGGGCAGGTTACAATAATCATAAAACGCACCTATGTGGGTCGCGCAATGATATTTCTTATGCGTTTTATAGTTAACACTGGTGTTGGCGGGCGCAATGGCGGACAATAAGTTCCAAAACAGTCACTAAGAACTTCCGTGCAAAGAAGACAATGGTTAAAATTTTGTCGATATTTTATTTAGTATTTTTTAGATGTTCTCCACCATGACCCTCTATTAGTGATATAGAATTAGTATGTAGGTACTACATAGTACATACAACGAGCAGCGCCAACTTTTAGAAATACCTACTCGTAGATGGACTCATGCCACCATGTATAAGACAACTAAGTCAGTGACTCATGCCCTTAATGGGCGTCATTTTTTCTTCATAATCCTGAAAATCACATTTAAATCCCAGACAGTAGGATGTCGCGTTTTATGAATGTAAGTAAATGTTGCTGGCGAATCGGAAAATAGGACTAAAAAAATGAAGCGAGCTCAAAAATTGTAATACCTCGGATAGGTTCACTTTTCTTTTGATTCGTAATAGCCCAGCACTTCAATTGCGTAACACACTTTCAACAACAATCTGCGCCGGTAATTGCGTAACACACTATCAGTAGCAATCGCTTTCTTTTGACAGTTCATGAACATTCATTGCGTTATTTAGGTACGTTGTTGAGCAAACAAATTTTTCGAACATGCAATATCCTTCGAAATGATTCAGATTGTGATATATAGTGTGTTACGCAATTAGGGTACTGAATCATTTTGAAGAATAGTGCTTATCCATTGCTTCGCTGTCTATCTGTCTCTACAACCTAAATAACTCAATGAATGTTTGTTGTTAAACTGTCAAAATGAAAACCATTGCTACTGTTTAGTGTGGTACGTGTTGAACCATGAAGGTTGTAATGCACTATGTTCTAGGAGTAGAGTCTTCTTATGTTGTTGCTTAGCAACTGTTATGTTCTGTTCTGTCATCTTATAATTAATTCCAGATGAGTTTAATTTTATATTCATAAAATGTAAACTACTTATTAAACCACTGTGTTACAATGATGTTCTATTTTCATTGAAAGGAAGCTCAGCCAACAGGTTATGGGCCCAGATGCGATCTGGTGTAATATCTGAGCAAAATAAAAGTAGGTATCTCAATTTCGAATATGGAACAAGCTGTTGTAAAGAGTATTGAGAGATTGGCAGGGCAAGCCAATTATGGTACGTGGGCTTTTGCCATGGAAATGTTCCTGACCGACCTCGATCTATGGGAGTGTGTGACCGATGATTTTGTGGCAGACTCTGCGGAGGCTAAAAGAAAGGATGCCAAAGCTCGGAGTAAGATCTGCCTCATGTGCAAGGAAAATATTTATCCTATGATCATGCATCTCAAGACAGCGAGAGATACTTGGCAAGCGTTGCAAAAATCTTATGCTGATGGCGGGTTACTGCGACGGCTATATCTGTTGCGGAAATTATTTAACGCCAAATTGACAATGTTTTCGTCAATGGAGGAATATCTCAATGATATCCTGTCAACCAGCCAGTCATTACTTAGCATAAAGGCAGGTCTGGATGATGAATTTGTAGGGATCATTATGTTGGCCGGTTTAACCGATGCATACAATCCTCTGGTGATGACATTGGAGCATTCAAGCATGAAGATTACAACAGAGTCTGTGCAGGCAGCGTTGCTCAAAGAAAGCTTGAGGAAAAGCAGCTCAATGAACACAGTTGAAGATGACACGGCAACGGCACTGATGTCAAACACCAAAAAGGGTGTTATATGCCATTTGTGTAAGAAGAAAGGGCATTATAAATGGCAGTGTCAACGTCGTAAAACGAGAGACAAGTCTGAAGACAACAAAAATACATATTTCAATAAGAAGAAAGACAGTAAGGAGACCTCGGGTCTAATGGCCGCTCTATCTATGACGGTTGATGAGGGCCATTGGGTCGTAGATTCCGGAGCTACATCACACATGACGTCTGACGTGCATATTCTAGAAGATAGACAGACCATTAGTTCTAAGCTAGTGACGACCGCGAACAATAATAAAATTGTATCTAGCGAACAAGGGGATGTGTATGTAATGGGGCGCTCTGTGAGGTTCGAAGATGTACTTATGCTTCCAGGTTTGACGACAAACTTGCTGTTGGTTAGTAAAATGTGTGCTAAGGGTTGCACTGTTGTTTTCGATGGGACTTGTTGTAAGGTTTACCAAAAGGATTACAAGGTAAAAGTAATTGGAAAGCCAGTATTGACAGCACCACTGAAACAGGGGTTATATGTTTTAGGTAAAGAAGCAGCAATGGTTCTGACGTGTCCTCCAGAAGAATCTCCTCGTGCTAGTTTTGATTTGTGGCACAGAAGACTAGGTCACCTGAGTGGAGCTCTGATGGTGAAGTTAAAAAGTTTGGCAGATGGTCTGACTTTTAAAGAGGTGAGCACGGAACCTTGTGAAGGTTGCTGTAAAGGGAAGGAGTGCGTCAAAATGTTTCCAAAAGGTAAAAGTAAGAGAGCAAAAGACTTTCTTGAACTTGTGCTTTCGGATTTAGCGGGCCCTATGGAAGTGGAATCCTGGGGTGGTAACAGGTATTACCTGATTTTTGTGGATGTCTTCAGCCGAAAAACATTTGGCTATTTGTTGAAATCCAAGACCGAAGTTTTCGCTAAATTCATGGAATTCAAGGCACTAGTTGAAAATCAGACGGGAAAGAAAATAAAGAAATTTCGTAGCGATAATGGCACTGAATATACCAATGGAGAATTTCAAGGTTTCCTGAAGAAACATGGTATCCAACACCAGAGATCAGTACCTTACACTCCGCAACAAAATGGAGTGGCGGAACGCACAATCCGCACAATAATAGAGAAGGCTAGATGTATGGTGCATGAGGCTGGTTTGGACAAGAGATTCTGGGGCGAAGCTGTTGGTTGTGCCGTGTACCTGAAGAACCGATCTCCAACAATGGCCATCAAGGATAAAGTTCCAGAGGAGGTTTTTACAGGAGAGAGAGTTGATCTATCGAATCTGAAAATATTCGGATGTAGAGCTCAGGTTCTGGTAAAGGATCATAGTCGCAAGAAGTTTGATCCAAAAACGATTGAAATGATAATGACTGGGTATTCGACCAATTCGAAGGCGTACAGATTTATAAATTTGAAGGATGATCCAAGGAGGATTGTCATCGCTCGAGATGCTACTTTTATGGAAAATGTTCCCATGGTTATTAAAGAAAAACAAGAAACTGCTGTTCCTGTTTCTAAGAAGGATGCTGTGGTCATAGATTTACAGTGTGACATTCCAGGAGTTAGCCGTTCCACTACTCAACCAGAGGTGCCAAGGATTGCTGGTCCTGTTGCAGTGGGGGTTCCGGTGGCTAGCTCGAATGAAGAAGAATCTGGAAGTGCATCTAGTACAACGAGGGCTAGTTCACTGACGAGATCGGATTCTGGAGAGAATTTTTATGACTCTATTGACGTAGAGGATCCTACGGAAGATTTGCAAAGTGCAAGACGTTACCCTGCTCGAAATAGGGTTCCGAAACGAGAAAAAGATATGGTATATAATTTCCATGTGTCAGAAGATCCTGATCCTATTTCTGTTAAGGATGCTATGGAGCGTTCTGACAAGAAGTTTTGGGTGGAAGCGATGGAGGACGAGTTCAATTCCTTGAAGGTGAATGAAACCTGGGAATTAGTTGATCGACCGTTAGACGCTAATGTTATTAAAACAAAATGGGTCTTCAAGTTAAAGATTGGAGCGGATGGCAGCACCCAGCGCTATAAGGCCAGGCTGGTTGCTAAGGGTTATTCGCAAAAAACCTGGTGAAGACTATTTTGAAACATTTGCACCGGTAGTCAAGATGTCGTCGATTCGTCTTCTACTAGCACTGGCAGTTGAGAAGAACCTGAGCGTTCATCATATTGACGTTACCACCGCTTTTCTAAATGGAGATCTGCGTGAAGAAATTTATATGGAACAGCCGCAATCTTTTGTTCAAGAGGGGAGTGAAGGCAAGGTTTGCAAATTGAAGAAAGCCATATATGGCCTAAAACAAGCTGCCAGGTGTTGGAACCAAAAGATTCATGACCATATAATAAGGATGGGTTTTTCTAGGTCTAAATATGACCAATGTGTCTACACAAAAATTCATAATGAAATTTTCACTGTAATAGCTCTGTACGTGGATGATTTTTATATATTTACAAATAGAGCTGTAGAAGCCAGGACGGTGAAACTTCAGATTGGCAGATCCTTCAAAATAAAGGATTTGGGTGAGGCAAGAGAATGTCTTGGAGTCCGGATTGAGCGGAAGAGTGGTAGTGAAATCCACTTGTCTCAAAAGAAATACATTTCAAAAATCTTACAGAAATATGGAATGTCGGACTGCAAACAAGTTAGTACGCCAGTTGAAGTGAACCTTCGCCTGAAATATGGTGAAAAGAACGACAATACTCGTTATCAGGAAATTATCGGTTCACTAATGTACCTGGCATGTTGTACAAGACCTGATATATCGTATGCAGTTACGATGCTGAGTCAATTTAATAACTGCAACGATTCTACTCACATGGCGGCACTGAAACGTGTGCTTAGGTATTTAAAGGGGACAGCGGAACTATCGCTGTGTTACAAAAAATGTAATAAGCCTTTGGTTGCCTATGCAGATGCAGATTGGGGAAATGGGCCTGATGGGAAATCTTTCTCTGGTTATACCCTTATTTTCGGTGGTGCTGCGGTGTCTTGGCAGTCCTTAAAACAGCGTTGTGTTTCGTTAAGTACTGCTGAAGCTGAGTACATCGCAATCTGTGAGGCCGCTAAGGAAGTGATATCAGTTAATGGCTTATATATTCTGAACTGACTGGCTATAACACTACCGTTACTATTTTTAGTGATAGCCAAAGTGCCAGTAAGCTAGTTTATACTCCTGCTATTGGAAAACGTTCCAAACACATAAATATAAGATATCATTTCGTTAGAGAGCTAGCAGAGCAA
This sequence comes from Luperina testacea, assembly GCA_927399505.1. Taxonomy (NCBI): domain Eukaryota; kingdom Metazoa; phylum Arthropoda; class Insecta; order Lepidoptera; family Noctuidae; genus Luperina; species Luperina testacea. Next base: position 8,715,784 of record OV656774.1, read on the forward strand.
AGGGTTATTTGTGTTGAATATTGTGAGACTAGCCTTATGCCTGCTGATATGATGACCAAGGGAGTTGGTAAGCAGAAACATGTGTTCTGCACACAACATAGTGGATTAAGTGGGGGTGTTGAACCATGAAGGTTGTAATGCACTATGTTCTAGGAGTAGAGTCTTCTTATGTTGTTGCTTAGCAACTGTTATGTTCTGTTCTGTCATCTTATAATTAATTCCAGATGAGTTTAATTTTATATTCATAAAATGTAAACTACTTATTAAACCACTGTGTTACAATGATGTTCTATTTTCATTGAAAGGAAGCTCAGCCAACAGTACGCAATTACCTCGTAAATAGGAGTTAGTTTGCTGACCTGTGCAGAAAAGCTTTAGGGATGATTCTCATTAGAGCGGGCCGTGCCCGGGGCGGGCCGTGTACGTGGCCCGGACGGGGCACGGATTTGAAACGTTACATACATTTTGTATGAAGCAATGGGTCATGTATGAAAATACTAAATTGTCTCGATTTTTTTTCTGCACTTATGAATAAGCTAATATTATCTACAAAAAAAGTATCAGATTTATCTGATTAGTATTTCCAGAGAAATAAATTAAATTCTGTTAGAAGCGGCCATCGACAGTAACCCACGGATTTTTATTCAATTTCCTTAGCCTACTCAATTAAAAAGATAACTGTAGATAATCTGTACCGTCTGACATCCATCCATCATAACTTGTCAATTTGTCATAACATAACCTCACTTTTCACCACTTGCTTTGTGTTTGTTTGCGATTTTATGGATATATCTTTACGACGACCCTCACGCTTTGAATACTGGATTAGATTTCGACTGCCTTCGCGACGACCCCCACGCTTTGGACACTGGATTAGATTTTGAGAGACCTTTGTTATGATGGATGGATGTCAGACGGTACAGATTATCTACAGTTTTTACTTTTTAATTGAGTAGGCTAAGGAAATTGAATAAAAATCCGTGGGTTACTGTCGATGGCCGCCTCTAACAGAATTTAATTTATTTCTCTGGAAATACTAATCAGATAAATCTGATACTTTTTTTGTAGATAGTATTAGCTTATTCATAAGTGCAGAAAAAAAATCGAGACAATTTAATATTTTCATACATGACCCATTCCGGCCCGGCCCGGACGGGACACGGAACATGCACTGTGTAATATAAATTGCTTCATACAAAATGTATGTAACGTTTCAAATCCGTGCCCCGTCCGGGCCACGTCCACGGCCCGCCCCGGGCACGGCCCGCTCTAATGAGAATCATCCCTTATACTTAATTAAGAAAATCCGTGATGCAAAAGAGAGCGAAGGAAGCTCAAAAGTTTTAGCACCCACCGCGCTTTAAATAGTTATAACTTATAAACGCAACCAACTTAAGGTAACGTTTTGTTGATTGATCGGTTTTGATGACTATGCTCGTAGGTACTCCGCACCCACTATTTACTTTTCATGGGTGTAGGACACTGATCTGTATTAAACAAGTACGTTTAATAGCGGTCAGTGGTGTAGGAGCACCCACTGAGTGTCTACCCCAGGTACAACACAGTGTTACATGTCTGTGGGTACAACCAAGGTGCTTATTATCTATACAATCTAATTTCATGACTACAACTTGTTACAAACTAATTACATGACTACTCCTTGATTGTTACTTTTTTTAACCTTTTGACCGCCATACGTCAAAAAATCAAAAACCTGCCCTCGCCTCGACGTCAAAGTCTGTCGTGTAGTCGAACCGTGGCTTGGTGGGCACATTTTGATTTGTCATCTATACATGACTGTGGCGGTCAAAAGGTTAATTATTTAATTAGTCGAACTGTTTAGGTACATCACTATTCTGTATTTGGCTGGCAACGTCAAAAACAAAAACGAAAAATGTCAAGCATACAGCGCATTTCGTAGACTTTCATTATTATAAGCATGACGATAAATGTCAGTTAGAGAAAACCAAAACCATTTTTGTGTGTAAGAGAGTGTTGCAACTAATTGTAAGTTGTACTTGCGAGATTCAGTCGTCGACTTGACTGACTGACGTTTACAATTCATGATAAGTAGACATGCGCAAAATAAATCTTTTAAAGGAACAGAGATTTATAAATCTTTTTGATAAGAAGATTTAAATCACTCTTTTAAATCTTTAAATCCCAAATAAATCCCATCTTCTAAATAGCTCACTCACTCACTCACTGCATCTTTTGTTCTTTTAACCAAAAGCAATGTTTCAGCGGGTGAATTGAATAATCATTCACTTGCATTTTGAATTTGATGGGCTCGTCAATCAATATTTTATTTTTAAAATTCAAATTAGAGCCAAAAACAATGCAATAATTATTAGTACAGCTGTAGAGTAATTTGTACACAATCTACACGGCATACAACTGTTAGTAAGTTTAAAAAAAATGTAAACAAAATCAACGAAATTATGAGCGATCATATAAGTTCACATTAGATTTAACACTTTGTGACAAAGACGGAAGAAATAGTTTCGTTCGTACATGCGAGATTCAATGTAAATTCCAGGGATCGTTGCAGTACGCATACACAGACTTTGAACTTACAAATCATTCTCCGTCTCGTTTTGTGTCGCCTAATCCTGCAATAGTCATTTCACTCTACATCTTTTCACTTTCAATCACTCTGAAATGAACCTTAGAATTAAAGATTTAAAGATGTATTGAGAAAACGAGGGAGTTACTGATTTATACATCTTTTGTGACGGATTTAAATCTTTTTTACGAATCACTCCTGAGTTACACATCTCTAATGATAAGGGACTTCGATTATTCGATCATGTTTACGTTAGTTCAGAATTATAAAAAACAATATTAAATAAATCACTTTATCGCTACTCCCACGCAATTATTGTATATCTCTTACGTTACATTTAGGTTCCTGTGATTGAGATAACTTAAACCGTGCGTATTTGTCGACGAAGTGATACTTTGTGCGACGAAACAAAACAAAAATCTTATCGCAATTATAAATATTCTATAATGAAGTGTATTACTAATATATGCCTGAGTTTATTCAGTTTAGTGGTTCTATTAAATGTAAGAGTATGCCTGTCGCAGTATAACAAACCATGGAGTGAAAAATACGAAAATAATAAATGCCCGAAGCTGTATCCCAAGAATTTTTTGAACTATATGCCAGTTGGTAAGTTTTTAGCACTCTTGTACTTGTATTTATCAATTTAGCTTTCGTAAAGTGATTTTTACAATGTAGGTACAAACTATTTGTCATCATAAACTAGTGGTTCAAGAAACAGCTGTTGACTTATAAGCTAATGGAATACAATCACTGAACATGTAAAATGCTACTTACTACTCAAATAGGTATTACTAAAAGTTAGTAAGGCTAAATATTTGAAAGAAAAGCGATGACTTTGTATGTACAGAGTCTTGTCTTGAAGTTTTAACACTGACACATGAAGTGGTGCAATTAAAGATATTTTATTTTTAAATTGCAGTATGTAAAATTAACAAAATAAATAAGTATGCAGGATCTTCGGATATAGTTGATGTTTACTAAGAAACCGATGGATGTTCTGGAATAAAATTTTATTTTATTAATAGAAAACAAACAGCTCATTTATCAAATTAAATTTCAGTCAACAACATCCATAATTTTCTTACTAAACTTCAACTATATCCGACGATCCTGCATACTTATCTCTTTTGTTGACTGGACCAGAACTACAACAAGAAGTCTTACGCCCCATAAATCAACTTTTTCTCTTCTCAGGAAATCTTACAGCTGGGAACTATACAGAGAAGCCAGGTCTAAAAGGTTTGAAGCAGTGTGTGATGGAATGCTGCCTATCTGAGTCCTGCAACATAGTGTTCATCTATGACCTGAGGTGTTTCCACGTGGAATGTGTCAGCGATGAGCTGTGTCTGCCTCTGCAGAGGACTGGCAGCCGCAAGTGGGTGGAATCACATGTGTCCATGATACTGGTGAAACCAGTCCTGCCTAATGGTAATGCATGATTTTGTTGAATACCTTAACTCAAATCTAAAATGTTGTAGTCTATAGCCGTCTCTTATCTTGAAAATAATTAAAATAATAAGGACAGGTAGAACTTTGAAGTTAGTATTGTATAACTACATTACTTTTCTAATGTTTAACATTTATTGCAGTGCAACATTTTCATTTATTAACATGTTATGCATGTTGCTTATTTTGTAAAATGTTTCGGTTTCCTATCAATGATTCATTATAACACTTCCTTGATCCCTAATATTGATAAAAATTCATATAGTTTACAAAATCTTTACATGATAACAAGTAGGTAAGTACTATCTCTCATTGCTTGTCGTATTGATTTTATGAAAAATAATTATTTTATATTGTTGCAGAGAACTGGTCAGACATACTAGATCAGTCAAGCTACAGGCCAGTGAACAACAATTTTTCACCTGAAGAAGAAGCAATATATTCTCCATACACAAGCCACCGCAATGATCTGCTCAATGATGATGATGACTCCAGCTTTTTGTCACATTTCATCAACAACTTGCCTACAATGGATGATGATGAAGCAAGATCCTTTGATAAGTACCGAGACAATAACGACAGTGACATGATAATGGATGCTACGAATTTTCTAGAAAAAATACCATGTGAAGTAGGTGCTGGTGACTGTCCGTTCAACTCTGAGTGTATACCACTGGGCTTGAAACTAAGGAATGGTATATGTAAATGTGTGCCCGGTACAGAAGAGAATGCACAAGGCGCTTGTGTTCAGACATTGAGACCGTTTTCCAAAGGGCCAACTGTAGATTCTATGAAGAAAAATGATGATCCTGAAGCAAAAAGTGATGCCCTGAAAACTGAAACCTCTTCACCAAAAAGTGTTCAAACTTTAACTGTTTCCATTTTATCTAAACAGGTAGGTAATTACTTCTCAATTATTTAAATCTGAAAAAAGCTAATATAATATAAGGATAAATGTTGTGTGTACATTCGTAATCATATTAAGTAATTGATTACAGTTAATTTGAATAGGAAAATGTGACTAAAATTAATCAAACAAGGTTATGAATGGCAAAGTTGATTACTCTATTGCTGCTAGGCTAACTGGTTCTTTAATGTATTTGCTAGGTACAACTGCCGGACAATGAAGTGACCTTGGCAGCATACACAATTCCTGATGAGAAAGCGACAATGAGCCATTACAACTATGTATGGACACTAGTTGATCAACCAAAAGGGGGTTTTACAGGTAATAACTATGAATAATTTTTGCAGTAAAAAAAGACTTTGTATGTGCTATAAATGGAATGAGCAATAAAATACAATAAAGCTTTATCTATAATAATAAAGCTGAAGAGTTTGTTTGTTTGTTTGAATGTGCTAATCTCTGGAACTGCCAGTCGGATTTGAAAAAATTTTTTGCATTTGATAGCCCGATTTTTGAGGCAGCTTGTAGGGTATGTAACATCTACGACCGACGAGTAATATGCGCGGACGGGCGACGCGATGCGATAGGGTGGGACGGGGGAGCAATAAATTTCACGCTAGTAAAATATAAAGCTATATATGTAAATAAAATCTAAAGTAAACTTCACACAACGCCATAACAATAAGACATTTGCAAATATAGCATTAAGCATTACTTTATGTGCACAATAGAGTACAATAACTGAATTGATAATAATTGCTTGGGCTTACATTATACTAAATCTTGATATATTTTTGTCTTTGTCACATTTAATTAAATATGACACAGACAAAAATATGACAAAAATTTTAGTTCAAATTTCGTCTGCACGTCAGTGCGAAAACCGCTCTTACGGCTAAGAAATAAAGTCATTATCAAAGTCGAGTTACCCATGGACTTTCAATAATTCTAACGAAACATTATCTTTAAACACATTTGTTTCTTTCATCACAGGCAATATGAATCAAAACGGAGCAAAAGTGACGCTAACCGATCTGACTGAAGGCCAGTACCGTTTCAAAGTGACGGTGAACGGCACCAACTCCTACGGGGAGGGGTTTGCCAATGTGACGGTGTTACCGCCCCATCGCGTGAACACACCGCCGCAAGTCGTCATCACGCCACAAACGCAGACTGTAAAGCTGCCTAATACTGTCGCTGTACTTGATGGCAGTGCTAGCAAGGTATGAAAACTATGGATACTTCTGACTGCCCTGGTTCCATGTAAGGGTATCGGCGCAAAATGTTTTCCTGTTTGATTCTACCCTGTTACCCGTCGTGTTATCATAATATACTCATTCATATCATTCTGCAGGCAGATGCTGGATGCGTCAAGCTGAAGACAGGGCGCTATGGCGCTCATTAGGGGAGGCCTATGTCCAGCAGTGGACTGCTATAGGCTGATGATGATGATGATATCATTCAGTCAGTCTTTTGTATGGTCTATCGATTTTGATACTAAAACCCATGCAACATTTGAAAAATTTGGATCCAACTAGCCCTGTTAAACCTTTGTTGAGTAAGAAATATGAGAGCATAAACCTTTTTACTTGTTTTTATCATGGAGATACGCAAAAATTGTTGAATGCCAGGTACTAAAATGATAAGCAAGTAAAACTGATAAATAATTTCGTGGAACAACGCAAGTTTCTGTACCCTACTATTGTTTGACTCTAATGCAATTTATTGTGACTGTTTTTCACAGGATGACGACGCTATCATCTCCTGGCATTGGGACTTGACGTCAGGTCCTATTGGCTACCAGCCTCCATTACAAGACGGACCCACATTAGTACTGAATGACCTCAAACAGCCTGGCAACTATACATTTAAGCTGACAGTTGAGGACTCAGATCATGTGAAGAACTCTACTGCAGCTAATATAACTGTTTTGAATCATACAGATTATCCGCCTGAAGCAAATGCAGGTGAGTTTCACCCGCATCGAGGTCGGAAAACGACAAAAATAACTAAGTATTAAATTATCCCACGGAAAACTACAACCAAGATTTTAAAAACATTTTTTGTCCTTATCCAAAGTCAAAGTCAAAGCATTTATTTCAAATAGGCACATAAAAGGCACTTTTGAACGTCAGAAATTACAAAAAATAGAATTGATTCTAGTCGCCCATTCCAAAAGGTAGTTTTCGTATGGAGAAGAACGGGCAAGAAACTCCACCGTTACTCTTTTAAAATATTTATCCAGATCATCCATTATATATCCAGATCATGGTCTACATTTGGACTAAATTCCATCCAAATTCATTTAACCGATTATTCACTAAGATATACTATTTTGTCGCCTGTATGCTACCGCAACATAAACGCATCGCTCATGTAGTTGTATTTTAAAGTGTTGTGTCATTTTCTCCAGGTCAAGACGTAATAATATATTTGCCAAACAATAACTTGACGTTAAACGGAAGTCTTTCAACGGACGACCACGAGATCACTTTGTGGGAATGGACGAAATCTGCTGAAGATGAAAACAAAGCTGTGGACATGCAAAATACACATTCGCCTTATTTACAAGTAAGATTTAAATCATCTATACAGTCCTATTGCTGGATAATCCATAGAATTTAAATACGTGAACGAATCCAAAACGTTACGTCAGCACTTCCTAAGACTAGATGAAGACTGAGCCCACTGAGTACCTAAGGACCCTGGTCCATCTGTCCTAACTCCTAATGAATTCGACAGTTATGACTCGCCAATTATTACCTCAGTAAAATACAGGGTTTTTTGATTAATTGGCGAGACTTCATATACGAGATGGGTATTGACACCAAAAAGCAATAAAATAAAGATTTCCAAAAATCACAATTTATTCATCATCAGGGAACGTTCACCGACCCATTATAAAATATTTGTTTATTTAAATAATCTGTAATCTTTAAACATCGTCCCAAAACATGCTAGATTGTGTAAAATTACTTATAAATAAGCTCGTTCGCTACTCGCCATTATAATAAACATAAAATAAATACCATAGATAACGCTTAATGAAAAAACGAGGTTTATAATCATATCCTTTCATTGTTATCGCCACTTATCAATCTAGTGCATGGTGTGTTTAACAATGTTTCCTGTTTTTATAAAAAAAATTGCCCTATTACAATTGTTTGTCAACAATTAATGTTTTAGAGTTGTTTACGATTAGATATAACGCGATCAATTATTTATCATAGACTAGCAGCGCTTCGCGGTCTCACCAGCATGTGTGTTGATCCCGTGGGAATATCTGGATAAAAACTATCATATGTCCTTGCCCGGGATGCAATCTATCTCTCTGCCAAATTTTATCGAAATCCGTTCAGTGGTTTAGGCGTGAAAAGGTAACATACAGACAGACAGACAGAGTTACTTTCGAATTTATAATATTAGTATGGATAACACTATTAAATTGCACGTAGGGAACTACTTGGTCTAACAAGCCTGTATTTTCCCACTGCTGGGCAAACGCCTTCTTTGTTTCAATTCTGTCAGGTCTTGATAGAAAGTGTAGGTACTTAATCATTGTTTAAGTTGAAAAATTCTATACTTGTTAGGCATACCTAGTAGGTTTTATGTGTCCTTTGAAAAGCATTTACCTACTACAAAGCTAAACATTCTACTGGGATCTTGGGCTAATTACTTCTTGTACAGACGCCAGCACATCAAGTTACTACAATCTGTCAGATTTCTTTAATAGATTTTCAACTTTATCACTAAAGCATAAGGTTCAAAGTTGATTGCGAAAATTTGACAGTTTCGGGTAGCTTGATGTGCTGGCGGCAACCGCTTCGCGCCTTATGGGTTAGCACTACATGGTTTCCCTATTTGTTGATCAAAATGCTCATAAAAGTTTATATCATACCATAAATATCTCGTCAACTATTTAAAAACAAACATCTTCATGAATTTACGCATCATACTATTCCAGCTGTCAAATCTATCGGAGGGCGTGTACACATTCGTGTTAAAAGTGACTGATTCTTCGGGCCAGTCTTCCACGGCTGATGTACATGTTTTCGTTAAACCACCGACCAACACTCCGCCTGTAGCCGACGCACAGGCAGAAGCCGTAAGTACTACAAACTATTCTAATAACACTCAGTCTCAATTTCTGATTTACTAGTTCGATCATCAAGGATGTGAGAAGTTTAAAAATTCGATATGATTTTTCAAACATGTCGCAATCTGTTCAAATCAAGTCCATTCAGATTTGTTCGAAAACATATTGTCTAATCATGTATTTAAATGTTTATAAAACAACATTGTATCGTAGTGTATACTTTGTAACTTGCTATCGGGCTAGTAAATCGTTATAACTTTGAGCAAGATTTATTAAAATATATCTTAATTTAAACTAGGTAACCAGAATCAGATTGCTGTTAAGCTTGTGAAAATCTTGCTGAATAAAACAAGTACCTAACTGGAACAAAGGTGTTGCTATGCTAAAGAACTTGCTGGAAAAGTAAAAGTAACGAAGGCGCTACGATAAACAGAGGCCAAAATTAAATTCAGCTGAAGTAGTTAGATAAATGGCACTTTCACATAATTTAGACAGGTACAGACGCCAGCACATCAAGCTACTACAATCTGTCAAATTTCTTTAATAGATTTTCAACTTTATGGCTAAAGCATAAGGTTCAATGTTGATTGGGACAATTTGACAGTTTCCGGTAGCTTGATATGCTGGCGTCTGTACAAGTGTACAAGGCAATAGTGGGTGACAGTGTAGGTTGCTGAATATAATAAATTTTACTTGAAATTCGAGCTAAATTGAACTGTAGTACATTTGTAAAATGTGAATACAATACAGGATTAATTTGCATGATGTCTTACTAACTACTGTACACTTATCCAGAGGATCAAATGGGCTATATATGTATTTCTATTTTGTAAACATGCATGCTGATTTCATGGTGTATGATTACTAAAACAAATTATACTTATATGTTAAATTGTAGGGGAAGCGTATAATGCATGATAAAAGATCATTGCATGTCACTATCGACGATCTATGCAAGTTATCACAACGGATATCCGAAATAATGGTCCGTTGTAATAATGCACAGTAAAACTTTGATTATATTTGTATAAATTCCTTTATGAAGTGTTATTTTATTTGAATTATGTAATTTTTAAGCGGTTTTAGAATATAAATAAACAAAATAAACCATACTATTGGCGCAAATCTCGAGCGCGCGTCATATGACTTTTATGTCCATTGATATGTTTAAATTAGAACACTTGACGCGCGCTCAATAAATGCAGCAATATAACTCCAGTCAAATGACAGCAGTTGTAATGAAATATACTTGCAGTTCATATCACTACCTCAAACGTGGATCATCCTGAACGGTTCGGCATCGCACGATGACCATAGGATAGTCGCGTACACCTGGCGTTGTCTCTCCGGTCCCACTAACTCTAACATTGTCAATTTTAACGAGTCCGTGGCCAATGCCACGGGGCTGACGAAGGGGCAATACGTGTTCTCGCTGACTGTACTCGACGATAACGGGAACTCTGCATCTGATAATGTCACCGTCACCGTTACCCAAAGTAAGTTTGTACATACATAGTTTTCTTGTAAAAATCACGTGAACTCATTGCACAAATGCACATTTCATTATTAGGTTATAGAGTCGAGATTTCTGTACAGTTTTGTTGTTAAAGTCAAATATAAAATATACGCAATGCACACTCCCGAATCAACCTAATGAAGAATCTGCAATTTGCAATAACTTATAAATAATATACATATCTCTGCATAACATATTGCATGAGTTTGAAGGAACTTCGATGGGATATACTAATAAAGTGTTTGAATGTTGTGTCACTTTCAGGAGATTATAGTTTTTAGGTTTGTCCAATTTTATTACAGATATTGAATTTCACGAACGCGCGTCAATTATTGCAATTTATACCTTATTACAATGATATAAAAGTTACACGATGGGCGTTCGTGAATTGTATTATTTATACCATAGATTACCAAATAATAGTAGAGCGTACTTATGGGTAAATATCTATTTGTACAACTATGTACAAATAGATATTTACCCATAAGTACGCTCACAACAGACTACTGTTCCAAAAATTGTTAGTGAAATGAAAAATAGTAGGAATGTGAAAAAAGTTTATTTAAAGCTTTTCAAAATATTCACCTCCAACCCCAATGCACCTATACATTCGGATGAACCAGCATTCAAGACATTTAAAAAATGTATCTTGCGGGTCAAAAAATAACCGCCTAAATTCTTCGATGGCCTTTTCTGCAGTGTTAAATTTTCGTCCACGAAGCATTTTTTTACCGGGGAAATTAAAAAAAATCGCATGGAGCCATCGAGATATAAGTACTAACGTACTAGAGAAGACACCGTAAATTCCTACTTTGTCTCGTTCAACTGCGGCGATCGCGCCGCACCTCACTCAGTAGCTCTCTAGCAGTCCTGTGAAACTCCGAACAAATTATTTTTATATGGAATTTGTAACCTTCTTTATGCAACATTCAGAAACAAACGCAGAATCTCAGGATGACCAACATTACACTACGAAGTGAAACAAACATGTCTGCCTTCGCGTCACTGCTTCGTGTTGTGATTTTTCTGTTTTTTTTTCCCTTTTTCTGTAAGATTTGGGAATACAACTTATTAAATCCGAATAATTTCTGTGATTGTGTTAACGTTGAGTCGAGCATCCGGTCAGTGGGTCGTCTTAGGGGCGATCTGCTTCTCCGTCATCCTCACACAGTTTTATTGAGATATTGACTATTAGTGTAAATGATTTTATTGTTATTACTAGCTGACCCGGCGAACTTTGTTCCGCCTTAGACGCCATAAATGAGCAGATTTTTGATTTTATTAAGTTAGGTTCAACCTGATAAATGTCAATCGCTCAGTTTCAACTTTCACGTACATATCCACAGCATATTGGTGGAAGAGACGCCGACATTTTAATATATGATTGTCCTCATTTTCCCGAACCATCAGTCTGTATGAATAATAATTCATTGAACTAACTTTTTTGTTAGTTTCGGAACCTGTAACTTGGTTTATCATCTTCATTGAAAAGTGATATCCATCTTCACCTTGCCAAAATAAGATAGGATATTGTAACGCATCATATGATCGATGTGTTTCGGACACACGCTGCAGTTGATTGCTACGCCGATGTAAAACAATATCTCGGTTTTCTACATTTTCACCCACGACAACAATAGCGACTTCGTCAATTGTTGGCGCATGAAAACGTCTCGCGTGTTGTCCTGCAGGCGTCTTATCAGCTTTGATGACAATTTTGTGATTATCTGACGGCATGCGGTCTAAAGCGGTCGTAAATAATGCAACCAATTCGTTATGTCGATGAAAAAACGTTTGGAGTTGTTCCACAATTGATCTTTTCACCGAATTGTTGTGTGCACAACGCTGATTGACTTGGCTTGCTGAATCGCCCATAAAATAAATCTGCAAAAATTTGTAGTCATTATTCGGCGTTGACAATAAGGAACCTGTTAGGTGATACATTTGACCCTGAATCTTAAAAGTTGGCATAAAGTTTTCTTGAATAACTTTTGTTGCACCAAATGACGTCATTTGAAAACAATTGTTATATTGCTGGATATGAGTCAAAAAATGTTTAGAATCTGGCCCATTTCCGGAAACCAGTGAATGTAGTGGCTCTGGTGGCGGTTCCTATGGCGTCAATTTGACTTGACCGCTCGCGCAACACAAACCAGGAGCGTCATTTTTAAATTTAAATGCCTTGCAATTGTTGTGTCAATACACACAACGTTCATTGTTCCAATAGTAACGATTTGCTGTGAACTGTAATCTATTTCCACGTTATAATTGAATGCAGCTCGATAAGGGTTAAACGCAACATTTCTATGTAGTTGACTTCGATTTCATAGATTCCTTTCTACTTCATTCCGCGCTTCGCGTTGCTCGTCATTTTGACTTGCTCTTGTATATCTTTGACTCGCAGCATTGCGAGTTCTGCGACTTAAGTTTGTACGTCTAGCTGCTGGCATTTTTATAACGAAAATTCATCTGTAAATTAAAATAAAACTATTGTATTCTTCTTTATAACCAAGTAGGTATATACCACTTGTTTTGTTAGTAACGTGTATGTTAGTCTATCCAAACTTACCAAAATTCCATATTAAATTGAACTTTATAGCAACCCTCAAACCGGGCCGTCCAATCAGGGCGTCTCGCGGTCGTTTGCCGCCGCGATACATAGAGTGAGACAACTATTTTGTCTAACCCTCTCGCACGGCCGTTACTGGTCCGCGGCGATGGCGCGACAGCCGACAGTCCGCTGCCCGCACGCTTACCGCGCAGACGCGTGCGCAAGTCCGTCGCGCCACCGCCACGTGCCCGTGTCGTTAGCCTACTATTTATGCCAATGTACCGAAACAATACTATTTTAGGATTCTGTAAACCCTGTGATCTTTTACCTTATATTAAACTCTTACTACCTATCAACAAACTGTGATTTTCATCCCTGAGAACTCTCCTCTCATATGTGGCGCTCCAACGTTCTTTCGTGTGACATTAGTGCATAGTAGTGAGTGTTTTGCAGTGACGAACAAAATGCCAGTGACCAGGAGTAGAGCGGCTAGTTTAAATCGGAGGGAAGATGCCACCGACGCATTACCCGTCCCCTCACGACCAAGCTCGCCGGCCGCGGCGTCCGCCAATCAAGATGGCGACGACGCGGACTCTTTCGCGCCGCGCGCCGATGCTAACGCTACCTTTTCCAACGAAAACGTGGCGACCATTATTGCCTCTCTCCAACGCTCTCAAACAGAAGCATTTAGGGAGTTGCTTAACTCGGTGTCGCGGGTCAACGCATCAACCCCGGAATCACTCGCGCTACTAGGGCAGAATACCCTAGCCCGCTGCAAAGCCACCTTCTCCGGCCGACCGCAGGAGTCGGTTGAAGCATTTATCGACGCCATAGAGGCCTATAGCGAGTGCGCGCAGGTAGCGGATTCAAACATCCTACGCGGCTTAGCCTACCTATTCAAAGATCAAGCAGCGACATGGTGGCAAGGAATAAAATACTCTGTGTCGTCATGGCGCGAAGCTAAAGAAAACCTAATAAGTGCGTATGGTGACCGCCGGCCGCCTCATCGTATCTACCTAGAGATATTTGCGACGCCACAGGACAAAGAAAACACAGACTTATTCGTGGCGCGCGTTCGCGCCCTTTTCGCGCGCTTACCTAAAGGTGACGTAACGGAGTCAGCTCAATTAGATATGACCTACGGACTCCTCCACAGCAGAATAAAGAAAAGACTGCGAAGAGAAGAGTGTCATAATTTCTATGAATTACTCCGCCTTGCACGAAATATAGAAGATTCTTTCGACGAGAAACACAAAATGCCGCCGACGGCGAGTGAGCGTCGAACACAAACGCGCCCGCCGCCGTCCACTTCGACGCCGTCTACACAATCCGCCGACCGCGATTGTGTCCCCGTTCACGATAGTGCTCCCGCCGGCGCCGCTGCCCCGGCGCCGCGGCCGCCGTCGTCGCAGAGCCCGCCCGCTCCGCAGGCGCCTCCCGCCCCGGTTCCGGCGAAGCAACGAGTTTCCTGCACCTACTGCAAGCGGTTTGGCCACACAAAGGTCCAGTGTCGTAAGTTGCAGATCCAAGGTGAGTCCAAACCCAAAAATAACTCTGCGGAAGTGATAAGTGATAACGGTGATAAAAAACAAAGTGGCCAAAGTCAATCGTTTTATTGTGTTCAATCTCGCGACGTATGTAAACAAAACCTTACATCGCAAATAATTGAATCTAAACAGTGCTTTTCAAATAAAAACATTGCGTCAGTTAAAGACTCTATTGGTAAAGATATTATTACTTGTTGCCATAACGATGTTTCCTATAATAATAATTCGGGTCATAACTCACAATTTGTAACAAATATGTGTAAATGTTCAAATTCTATTGACATAAATGTTTATAGCTCACAAACAGAAAATAAGTGTAGAAATGCATGTAAACAAAAGGGTAACGTTAACCCATTATGTTCTAGCAACGGTTATAACAATATTTTGTGTAATAATTTTAATAATGAAAAGGGTAATGACCCCCAATATTTTAAAGATATTGCGTGTAACACGTCCGATAAACAAAACGGTAATAACCGATATTATAACGATATTTTGTGTATTGATTCTCGTAATGAAAACCATGTTAAGTCACAATTCGATAATAATGAGAATGTGTGTTTATATGTAAATAGTGATAACTGTGTTTATAGTGGAGATGTTTTACCCCGCGGTAACGGTCATGCGAGTCATACGGAACTCTCTATTGGTCGCGAGTTACGACCTATTTTTAATATAAAAATTTTGGGTTTTACCGGTACCGCGTTGATAGATACGGCCGCCAAGCATTGCATTGCGGGTCATACGCTATATACTCTCCTTCTACGTCAAGGTCATCCGCTCAGCTCTTCGACACGCGAAGTTAAGCTTGCCGACGGGGTAACCCGTACGATGGATGTACTTTCTACCACCTTAGAGGTGTGCTTAGAAACGAAAGTTATCACGATTCCATTTTATATATTTCCCGATGCGACAAATAACGAGACTTTATTGGGTATCGATTTTATAACCGCCGCTGGAGTAGTTATTGATTTTTTTAAAGAAGTCTGGTATTTCAGTAACTATGATACGGTAAAATATAACTTGTTCTTCGAACCTACCTCGCGTGACGTGTCCTGCGCCTCTACTAATGTACTTAGGGATGATGAAGGTACTCACCTTAAACCAGCTGAGCGAAAAGCGCTCGCTGACGTCCTCGCCAGGCACGCACGCGTCTTTAGAGCAGGGGGAGGTCCAACACCATATGCTGAACACTGCATTGACACAGGTGAGCATTCGCCTATTGCTGTTCCTCCTTACCGCCTAAATCCTTCGAAGAAAGAGCTAATGAAAGCTGAAATAGGTAAAATGTTACAAGATGACATAATAGAAGAATGTGAATCGGCATGGTGCTCACCGGCGCTGATGGTGCCGAAGTCCAACGGTGGTATCCGCTTCTGCGTCGACTACAGGCGTTTGAATGCAGTCACCAAAGCCGACACATATCCGATGCCACGCATCGACGAGTTACTACAGAGTACAAAACGGGACTGCTACATGAGTACGCTAGACCTTCGATCTTCGTATTGGCAGGTAAGGGTAAGGGAAGCTGATAGAGATAAAACGGCTTTTGTTTGTCCTTTAGGTACCTACCGTTTTAAAAGAATGCCGTTTGGTCTCCGGAACGCGCCCGCTACCTTTCAGCGCCTCATTGATCGTCTCCGATCCTGCTCTGCTTTACAAGATGTAACTTTATTAGCTTATTTAGATGATCTGTTGATAATATCCCAGGGATACCAACAGCATCTTCAAGACCTCGAGGCAGTTTTTAGACGTCTGGCCGAGTTCAACCTCCATGTGAATAGGGAGAAGTGCGCTTTTGCTCGTGAAAGCGTTAAATATCTTGGCCACGTCATTACACAAGCAGGTGTTTCCACCGACCCAGGGAAGGTGAGTGCTGTACTCGAGATGAAGGAACCAGGAAACCTAAAGCACCTGAGAACCTTTTTACAAACATGTTCATGGTTCAGAAAGTTCATACCGAACTTTTCAAAAGTTGCCGAACCACTGACACGTTTGACTAGAAAAAGTCAAGTATGGTCTTGGGGCTCAGAACAGACCCAAGCATTTAATGAGCTGAAGAGTCTACTGACCACAGCTCCAATATTGGTACAAGCCGATTTCAGTCGTCCCTTCATTCTGCGAACTGACGCAAGTAACTACGCCTTGGGCGCAGTTTTATTACAGGGCGACGGCAATCAGGAAAGGCCGATTGAATATGCCAGCCGACTCCTCAACGCAGCTGAACGCAATTACTCCACCACGGAGCGCGAAGCACTGGCTGTAGTGTGGGCGGTGGAGCGTTTCAGGCCTTACCTAGACGGTCAACCAGTCGTGATAGGCAGTGATCATCAGCCTCTACGCTGGTTGCTCTCACTGAAATCGCCAGCAGGCAGATTAGTCCGTTGGGCTCTAAAACTCCAATCTTTTGATATCCAGTTCCAATATACCCCAGGGAAAGCAAATGTTGTGGCAGACACGCTGAGTAGACCGATTTGTTCCGACGACACGAGTGACAAGTGCGGTGTTTGCTCAGTTATCTGTGACCTTCCCACGAAGACACCTAGTCAACTACGTCTGGAACAGACTTCGGACCCTGAAGTGGAAAAGGTTATTAAAGAGTTGGAAGGGCCTGATGATGTTGCCTCTCAAAGATGGCTAGAAAGGGGTTACCTCATGGATCAAGGAGTCCTCTACCGTTACAACCCGGACTCCGAGAGTGAATCTCCTCAGCTAGTGATACCTGCCTGCCAAGTGGCAGCTATTTTAAAAGAGTTGCACGACTCTTCAACAGCTGGTCACCCGGGTAACCAAAGAACCTACCAGAAGGTAGCACAGCTCTACTATTTTACAGGTATGCGGAGGATAATCACCGATTATGTATCAGCCTGCATCCACTGCCAACGGTATAAGGCTAACAACGCCAAACCCTCAGGTCTGCTCCAGACACCGGTCATGAACCAGCGGGGTGAGGTGTTGGCTATGGACCTGTTCGGCCCTCTACCGGAAGGAGACCAGGGGGAGCGGTGGATCTTTCTCATTGAAGACACTGCTACTCGATGGATAGAGCTGTTTGCGCTTAAAGAAGCCACAGCAGAAGCCTGTGCTCATGTCCTCATCGAGGAATATTTCATGCGGTTCGGTCTGCCTCGCAGGATTATTTCGGACAACGGTGTCCAGTTCGTTTCCGCAGTCATGCGACAATGTATGTCGGTCTTAGACATTAAGCAAAATTTTGTTCCTCTATACCATCCACAAGCTAATCCTGCCGAGCGAAAAAACCGCGACCTTAAAGCAATGCTGGCACATCTCGTGGCAGACGACCACACCTCATGGCCGAAGAAGTTGCCGGTGATTCGCTTTGCCCTGAATAGCGCAAAATGTCGCACAACAGGCAAGTCACCAGCTTATTTGACCTTTGGCAGAGAGATGCGGTCACCCACAGAGGTTGTTCACGACCTTCGTGCCATAAGGGATAAAGAAAACTTTGTCCCACAAGTTTCTCCTTACCTCGAAAACTTCCTACATTCGCTGTCAGCTGTTCGGGAACGCGTTGAAATCCAGCAGGACAAGACAAAGCAGTACGCTGACGCTTCACGCCGACCATCTGACACCTTTGAGGTAGGTGATTTAGTATTGCTTAAGTCTCACTTATTGAGCAAAGGGTCAAAAGACCTCACTTCCAAGTTCTATCCTCGCCGAGACGGCCCTTACCAGATCACTAAAAAGGTAAGTCCAACAACGTACACCATCGCGAGCACGGAACAACCTAATGTAGATATAGGAAAATATCACTCCGAGGACCTGACACGTTACCGAGGTACCGACGACTCCCTACCGAAACCCGTTATTCCGAAGCGGAAACGCGGACGTCCAGCTAATGCTGCGGTTAAACTACCAGCCCAGGAGCGGGGACGTTCTCCAGGACTGGAGGGGGAGTATATAGCAACCCTCAAACCGGGCCGTCCAATCAGGGCGTCTCGCGGTCGTTTGCCGCCGCGATACATAGAGTGAGACAACTATTTTGTCTAACCCTCTCGCACGGCCGTTACTGGTCCGCGGCGATGGCGCGACAGCCGACAGTCCGCTGCCCGCACGCTTACCGCGCAGACGCGTGCGCAAGTCCGTCGCGCCACCGCCACGTGCCCGTGTCGTTAGCCTACTATTTATGCCAATGTACCGAAACAATACTATTTTAGGATTCTGTAAACCCTGTGATCTTTTACCTTATATTAAACTCTTACTACCTATCAACAAACTGTGATTTTCATCCCTGAGAACTCTCCTCTCATAACTTTTAATATTAGGCCTGATGGCTCTAAAGTAACCGTCATGTGAACTAAGAAAATCAGGTTTCTTAGATCCTTTAATTTAATTATTTTAAATGTATTGTTTATCAATAAAATAAGATTGACAGAAGAATCCGTTTTAAACGTCATTTTTTTTTTCAAATGTTTTTGTCAAATGTCTTAAGGTTACATTAAAAAGGTTACATTAAATAATTTTATATGGTGGTTAAGTAATTTTAAATTTTCTAATTTTCCGCGCAATTTTCTTAATTTTTTCTTTCATAAGAACCTTCTCCTGATAATAACGAACAGAACAAAAAAAGAATTAGCGAAATCGGTCCAGCCGTTCAGGCGTGATGCTGTGACCAAGGGAAATAGGGATTCATTTTTATATATATAGATTACTATATAATAACGAGACAGTGAGTACAGTGACTCTAGTTTGTGAACCATCATGAGTAAGGGTCACAGAAAATGTGATGTTTGCGGCATCAAGGAGGCCTGGCATATTGGAAATAATTTGTTTTTTCCAAGTTTCCACTGGATCCAAACCGGTGAGTTTTACCTACATAGTATTAATGTGATCTTGTGCTCACATAGCACTACCTCATTGTAAATTAATAGCATCATTTGTGCCTTCAGTAATACCTACCTATTTGTCTAATGTAAATTGTAATTTAATTTAGTCTAAGTAGGTTGACTGCTAAAGAAATGGGTCGGACAGTCTAAGACATTATCTACCTGTGACACCATTATGTATGTAAATAAATCTAGAATTTCTATTCTAAGTATAATAGTCAATTCCATTTAGTTATCTGATAGTGTAAATTCGGTGTTTTCTTAGCTATAAATCACAATCTAGAATTTCTATTCTAAGTATAATAGTCAATTCCATTTAGTTATCTGATAGTGTAAATTCGGTGTTTTCTTAGCTATAAATCACACTAAATAAATTCACATCAGGCAAACATAGTCAGTTAGAAGTAACCTTTTATATTTTGTACCTTCCAGATGTCGAGAGTGGCTAAAAACAGTTGGTAATGAAGAACTGGTGCATCTACCAATAGAGAAACTGCATGAGCAGCAACGGCTGGAGCGATTTTTATGAAATCTTCAGGCAATCATCAGATTAACCCAGCGGGTGATCCTGTGAATTTTGGTAGCGATCAGGCTACCCGTGCGAAACCGGGGCGGGTCGCTAGTAATTTACATAAATAAATAAATACAGAAATCATTTAAATCAGTGTTTTATTTTACCAATTTTTATAATAAAATAAATTCGTTTTGGAACCTCACTATTATCTGCGTAGTATGCATTTCATCGATATCGATGAACTCTAAATATCGATAAGATTTTTGATTTCTATACGATGCGTTGCACATCCCTATTTATGACAGTTCTTTCCGTCAACGTCATGATTGTCATTGTCAGTGCTACTTAGAATTTTCATGTTGGTAGCTATGTTTTCTTTATGCGGTTGGCTAAAGAAGGTTAACAATTTCTCACAAACTGAATGTTCTAAGTTCCGTCTCTTATAAGGTTACATGCTCTATGGCTCTCTAGCTCTTTCGCGCCTAGTACTTCCGACAATAATAAATTAATTCATAGAAAAAATCGACGAAAAATGCCTTGGTGTGTGTTGAGATATTGTACTAATAATTCAAGGAACACGGCAAAGTGCAAAGGAATTACGTTTCATCGGTAAGTAAACTAATTTCCTTGTTTTACAAATTAAATAATTACCACGCGCCATATTGTATTGTTTGTCATAGACTAATCAAACAGAGTGCAATGTAGGTAGATTAGACTGACATTACGGTGAAAATATCGTATGTTGTGTTTTTAATGTTGATATTATATTTAGTTTTTTAAACTATCGCACTTTAAACAGATAATTATTAGTCTTAACGGGACTTAGCACGAACCTTTCATTTATATATTTTTTTCTAGTCTTGCGCAACCATAGTGGAGTAACTACATCGAAACGTCAGCAGATATAAATAAATTAAAGGTTCGTGCTAAGTCCTGTTAAAACTAATAATTATATATATTTAGGTAGAAAAAGATTTAATAAATTTTCCTATAGTATATATCATAATTAACCAGACAGTTTTTACATTAATGTTTAATTAGTTTTGGATGTAATTAATTATTTTAAATTCTTATCCAGATTTCTACGTCCAAGTCATAAAAATAGAGAAAAATGGATCCGATTTGTTCAAAACAATCGCTGTGAAGAGACCTGGCTACCATCCGATCATAGTTACATTATGTTCGTTGCATTTTCGTGAGGATGATAAGTATGTTACGAAAGGGGGAAGGCATTTTCTAAAGAAGTCTGCTGTGCCCTATGATGATGTGAGTATCAATATAATTTTTTTTAGCTATTCGTTTAAAACATGAAGCAAAAACAGATCAAAGCGTTGATTATTCCACAAAAAGGCAAAAGATGACTAAACTCATATTATTTAAGGGTAACTAAATAAAATATATCAAAAAAATAAATTGTCTATTATTTATGAAATAAACCCTGTAGGCAAAATACCTACGTTGTCCATTCTGTAGTACTCCTGTCATAGTCTATAGGGAACACATGTTGTTGCACTTTGTCGAAGAAAACGCGTAAGTGCCGTGATTTACATGGCGCTTAAGACCTTTTTGCCGAGAATAAATACACTTCTGCAGCAAATCTAGCGCTGTGGTAAATTAGTTACGGTTTAGACGAATTGTTATTATTTTAGCGCTGCAGCGAACTAAAGTGGAGTCATTTTAATAGGTAACATTTGACGTCTGTCAGTTTTATCCTCATAGTGAGGTGACCTGCTTATAAACATCGATTAAAGTGAATGAATCGATACGGACTTGAAACATATGCGAATTTTAAAAATCATCAGGCGAATCCCTGTCCCATTATTATTATTTTTTTCGTAAATTTAAGGAGCAAAATAAGACAAGTACACAATTTAACAAAAAAATTGCATTTATTCAGTTGAACTATCAGAACTGTTAAAAGTATTGTCATCTTCATCACTGCTGTCAGCACTCAGAGATATTATTAATTCATTTTCAATAATATTGTCTATTCTCACATCTCGTTCAAAATCTTGTAAAATTATTTTCTTTGTTTTCTCTACGACTTTTTTCCAGTCTTCTGTAGTGACTTCTGCACACGCAGTTTTTAGCAGAGACATCATTTTAGCAGTACTGAAGGGTGGTTCAGTATTGTTCCGCGCTGCATAACCCTTTATTTGTGCCCAAATAAGCTCGATGGCGTTATACTGGCAATGGTAGGGAGGCAATCGAATAACTTCGTGTCCATGCTCTAGGGCTAGTTCATCGATTACATAGCGGAGCTTGGACGGCTTAGTTGCTTTTACTAGATTTAACAACTCAACTTTTAATAAAGTTGGACTTGCATCCACACCATTTCTTACCAGCCACGAGACAATTTCTTGCTTTTTATTTGCTTGAGTTGGTGGTTTATCAACTTGTACAGAATAATACGGTGCATTGTCCATTATAATTTTCGATGGGTTTTCTAAGCTGACTAGCAGCTTCTCAAACCACTCTTTAAAAACCTCAAAGTTCATTTCCTCATGGTAATCACTTGTAGTTTTAGAGGCGAATGCGAGGAGGCAGTCTGGAATAAAACCTTGAGAAGCTGATCCCGCGTGACATATAATAAGTCGGGCTCCTTTTCCCGGTGGAACTTTTGAGGTGGACGCCGCTGTATCATCGGTCCATGTCCGCGAAACCGTATGGTTCACATTCAACCATGTTTCGTCAATAAACACGACATTGTCCCAATCTGTAATTTTATTTACTTGACGTAAGAATGTTACTCTCTTCAAAATAATATCGTAGCGTTCTAGCAGGATTTTCCGCTTGTCAGATTTTTTAAAACTAAAGCCAATCGATTTCAAAACCTTTGATAGAGACGATTTACCGCCAAAAAATAAGCCTGCGTCTTTTAACGAACTTATTAGCTTTTCCCGTGTAGGATATTCTTTTCTCGAGTAATATCCATAAATGTGGTTGCGAATTGCAGCAGCATCAAAATTATCAATGCCAACAATTTTCTTGTCCCTCTTTCTTTTTTTCGGTGTACGTAAAGTATTATCTTCTGAGCCTGATGGTCCGTATTTCTCTTTCAGAATTTGAGTTACTGTCCTCTTCCCTATTCCCAATGCTTCGGCAACGCGTTCTCTCGGTTGTGTCAATGGTAAAAGAGGCCCATCGTTAATTGATTCCCGTTCAAAATAATTGTACAATTTCACCACTAGTTCGCGAGATTGACTGTTTAGCGTTTTCCCCCGTTTCGACATGGTAAGACTGTAATGTTGTTCTTGTTTACTAATCGTTAAGCAATCGGAGTCCAATTTATAGCCAGGTAAACGTAGTCAGTAAGATCAGTCCAATAAAAAAGCCGGGTCAGAAGAAAATAACAGAGAGCACACCAAAAACGCACAGTCACTTCGCACAACGACAAAAGACTGCGTCATGTAATGGCGACATGACATGGCGTCATCGACAGGCACTGGTGTTGCCAGCAACATACCACCTAAATTGTACCTAACATCAATGATTTTTACCCGACTGCGCCAGAAGGAGGGTTATGTTTTTCGAGAGTATGTATGTATGTATGTATGTATGTATGTATGTATAATTGTTTGGCACGCTCTGCAGCCTGAACGGCTCGATGGATTTTAGCTTGAGAGGTGTCATTAGATTCGTATTTACTGTGAGAGTGACACTGGGCATATCAAAATTGAAAAAAAATAAAATGGCCGATTTTTGGCGCCATATTATGTCTTCAATTTTTTTATTTTTTCTCAAAACATATCGATTGGGGTATCAAAATAAAGGGTTTAAAAAGCGATTACAAAAATATATACAACTTATATGGTTAAAAGTAATTCCAAGTGACAAATCATAAAAAAACACGTACCAAGAACTAAATCGTCTGCGATATTACAATATTTATTACAATCACATTATTTTGTAAACTAAAAAGCTGGAAATAAAAAAAAAGTAATTTAAAAAATTAAAAAACCCGACTGCGTAAAAAACTTAAGTTAATAAAAAAACAGAAAAGCTAAAAACAAGTCCATTTTAAATTAAATTAAAGTTGGAAGCAGGCGGGACCCATACCATTTTTATTATATTTTCAAATTCAAATGGGTCCCGCCTGCTTCCAACTTTAATTTAATTTAAAATGGACTTGTTTTTAGCTTTTCTGTTTTTTTATTAACTTAAGTTTTTTACGCAGTCGGGTTTTTTAATTTTTTAAATTACTTTTTTTTTTTCTATTTCATTATTTTTTGTATTTTTATACCTAGTTAGTTAAAAGAATAATAAATAAATGTTTTATTATAATCACAACGTGGTTATTAATTTATGGTGATATTTCTTCACAAGTCATCATTGCATTCGATTCTACTTATCAGCTTTCGATTTTTAGAGTAACATCCCTAGTGTTTAAAAAGAAAAATGGTTAACTGACGTAACCTTGTAACGACGTTCAGTTCTTTAGATCAGAAATTGTTTATTATGTTAAGAATGGTTTATTAATGAAAGCAAATCGTAAAATTACTCGTATCGGTCATTATTACAATAAATATGTAATCGTAATTGAAAAAAGGTAAGCAATTGTGCAGTTCTAACAAAACGAAAAAATATGTTATTTTATGCCCGCCGTTACAAGGTTACGTTGTTGAATATTTGATGAATTGTCAAATGTTACCTATTACAATGACTCCACTTTAAAGATTCAAATTACGAAGAATAGGACAATTCAGTTATTTGACGTAGCTTCTCTAGTACGTTAGTACTTATATCTCGATGCATGGAGCTAAATCTGGGCTGTACGGAGGATGGGGTAATATTTTTACCCCCGAAGTATTCAAATAGTCCATGGTTCTATAAGTAACTGTATGTGAGCGAATGAGGTATCCATCGCGAAGCAAGCTTCCTAACTTGAAGGTGAATACCTTCAAGTTAGGAAGCTTGCTTCGCGCACCAACCTGCATGAATATGCAGGTTTGTGGAAACTGCCTGTGATCCAACCTTCAGTTCAGCCTGTATCTCTCGATGTGTAATGTATCTATTATCCCGCAATAGCCACTTTACCCTGATGACATTTTCATGCGTTAGGTACTGCAGTTGTAGGTCGGCCGGGTCTGACCGGGGTCATCTTTTAGGTTCACGAAACCAATAAGTAATTGTTGCTAATGCAGAAGCAGACTCCCCAAATGCAGCTTGTAAATTTTCTTAAGATTCCTTGAAGATTAACCCTCGCTTATAGGTACATAAAACATCATAGCACGAAAAGCTTCCCGCGAAACATCCATTGTTGCAAACAAAAGATTGACAGATTTAGTTTTTTAAAATATTTAAAAAATGAACTACCAATCGGTGGCCAATGATTTTCAGCAAAGAGATTTGTATTGAAATTTGCCGTCAATTCAAAATAGTTTCTAGAAAAAAGAGATTGTATTTATTCTGTAGCTAACAATTTTCGGAATAGTACACGTATTGTATTGTAGCTCTTCAAAAGACTACATTCGTCAAAGAATTTTTATTCTAATAAGCGTTCTACCTACAGACAAGAACAGTCCTCCAAAGGCAGACGCAGGTGGCGACCTAGTCCTGAACCTGCCTGTGTCCGTGTTGATACTGAACGGATCCAAGTCTTCGGACGACTTCCGCATTGTCGCGTGGAAATGGACTCGATCACCTTCGGGACTTGCCGCCGGCACTGTTATACTTAACTCTGATACGCAACCCGTGCTTATGGTAAGTGAATGGTGTTTTATTATGAATTTGGCCGCTGAATCAATCATTTACTCGCATATTAGTAGTGTGCAAGTTTGAGGAAAAAGGAGGGAAGAAAGCGTTTGTCCTGCAGTCGGACAATACGGACTAGAATGAATATTTTATGCTAATTATATGGCAGGAGAAGAAGTCACAAAAAAAACCCTTTCTTTTCCGTTAGGCCGGATAAAACATTGACGATTGCGTCGGGTAGAGTGCTTCAAGGATATTGTAACGCCTCAAATGACATTGACAGGGAAGCGTGTGTAAACATTAGTGAAATTGAGTTGCAAAAATTGTATTGACAAAACAAGATGTCGACGTCCGTTCCGATTTTGGCCACTCGTCAAAATAACCTTGTAGCGTTGTAGATATTCTGACTGAAGATTCCAAGGTTTTGATCCCGGGCTTTTAAAATATTATATATGATTGTCTATGTCTAACTTGGGCTAAAGATATCAAAGTAAAGACATCGATCTTTGCAAAAAGAATACTACAATGACAAATCTAGACCGCATGGTTATGGTCTCCTATTTCACGCTGTACGCTGCGTCCCGTTAGGTCGTACGCTGCGTCACAATGTTTAGGCTATGGTCTCCTATTTCACGCTGTACGCTGCGTCCCGTTAGGTCGTACGCTGCGTCACAATGTTTACTATAGAAATGTACTATTGTGGTCTCTTTCACACGTCGACGTTGGCGTCTTGACGCCGTACGCGGCATCTAAACGCTGTGCGTCGCGTCTGTAGTCATTTCAAACCATTGCAGCGTGAAGGTCGTCTCTCGCGTCATACAAAATGATGAGGTTTAATAAAGAAAAAGACGAATTGTTGATAGAAGCAGTTAAATCTTTTAATGCAGTGTATGATAAAAGTGACAAAAATCATAAAAACAATATTTATAAGTATCAATGTTGGGAAAAAATTAGTGATGCAGTCGGATCGACCGCTCGCGAGCAGCGACTAAAACGCCATTCTCTGCTGCGGATGTATTGACCGCCGACGCTGTGCGTTGCATTCAGACGTCGATCGGAAACGTTGACGCTAACATCAGACGCCACGTTTGGCATAAAATAGGAGACCATAGCCGAACGGAATTAAACGTTGACGCTAACGTCAGACGCCACGTTTGGCATAAAATAGGAGACCATAGCCTTACAAACCCATCAGTGTTTAGTGCAGAAACTAACACTATCTGCAAACCTTTACTTTTACAGCTAACAAACATAGAAGCAGGACGCTACGTCTACGAACTCACAGTGACAGACGATCAAGGGGAGTCAGACAAAGACACAGTAAGCGTCCAAGTGAAGCCAGACCCCCTCGAAATGAACCTTATGGAGTTAACCCTGAACATTCAAATATCGACCTTCACGCAAAGCCAACTCGACTCCTTGGTGCAAAAGATGACGTTACTCCTCAAAGATGATATTAAAGTCAATGTTACTGAAGTCCACGGACAAATTGATTCAGGAAATACGCAGCTGATTTTCTACCTTTCTGAACAGGTAAGGAATATTTGTAAATCTTTCCTAAATTCTACTTTTATAAGAGCGATTTTTGGATGTAAGAATTGTTGGTCAGTGGGTCGTCTTAGGGGTTTTTTTTTCGCGACTATTTAATGACCCATTTCGTCCTTTTTTTAAACGGTAATCCTACTACGTAAGCTATCGGTGGCAATATGTTATAGAATTTAGTTTTGTGAATTGGCTTTTTCAACTTGCACTTGCAGCTATGTCTGCCTTACTGTTGAAGAATGGACCATCTCTCTAATAGAGGATCTCGCCTTAACGTTCGAACACATAGCCGGGTCATGTAGACTGTCATATCAAGCTCGTTATTCGTCAATTGATGGAATAAGCCACATTTTTTATGTCGCCATTTAAGTCGACATGGTTCATGGTTAAGGTTTTCATAAGCCGGCCGCAGCTATCATGACACAATTATCTGCAGTTCGTTTTATTGTATACTAGCACTTCCCACGCAACTTCTGTGGACTTCGTATTTTTCCCTAATATTTTTAACGAAATTTTCGGGTATTCGGGCCAAGTAGAAAATCTTAACGGCAAGCGTTGTTTTTTAACGGTAGTCGTGCCAAGGTTCAAATATACTTATTATATTATTATATTAATCTCAAAAATCACCATTATGTTCTAGTAGTGATTTTTGAGATTAATATTGCATTGTGAATTTGTGATACACCTGATTATTATAATTATGTAGGTAATCTTACAAAATAAACCTTAAAAATACCACAAAAGTTATTTTTGTCATTTCACTGAACCAATTTAGGGATTTGTTCAAATCACTAGATTGCTTTAGTGGGATTTGTCAAATCACCAGATTTGCTTAGGGAAATGATAAAAACTTGTTGTTATTTTAACATCCTCCGTGGTTTGATCAAATCCCTTAGGGATTTGCCCAAATCCCTGTTTTTATCATATCCCTGCGACATATCTATTATACCTATTCCTTGGAATAACCAACCAACGAATAAACATTTAATTCGAACAAAATCCCCCTTTTCACATCCTTAAAGGTTGAATTTCTATAATCCCTTCCTAGTGTTCGCCTACGTTGTAAAGGAGCCTTGTGCAAAATTTCATGTTCCTAGCCCCAGTAATTCTGTACGCTGATAATATGTCAAGTCAGTTAGTTTCTCCTTTTATTTTGATTGTATATCCTGTTTACAGGACAAGGCAGTAGAGGGCGTGCGTGCACTATCGCTAGTGCGCGGCGCGAGCGGCGGCTGGGAGGCGTGGGGCGGCGGGCGCGTGCGCTCGCTGCGCTGTCTGAGCACGTGCTCGGGGCGCGGCGTGTGCGACCACGCCACACGCACGTGTCGCTGCGACGCCTTCTGGATGCAGAGTCTGCTGGCGATGTTAGACCCTGACGCGCAGCCCGACTGCGGTAAGTACGCTGTTTGAGCACATGCTCGGGGCGCGGCGTGTGCGATCACGCCTCGCGCACGTGTCGCTGCGACGCCTTCTGGATGCAGAGCCTGCTGGCGATGTTAGACCCTGACGCGCAGCCCGACTATGGTAAGTACGCTGTCTGAGCACATGCTCGGGACGCGGCGTGTGCGACCACGCCTCGCGCACGTGTCGCTGCGACGCCTTCTGGATGCAGAGCCTGCTGGCGATGTTAGACCCTGACGCGCAGCCCGACTGCGGTAAGTACGCTGTCTAAGCACATGCTCGGGGCGCGGCGTGTGCGATCACGCCTCGCGCACGTGTCGCTGCGACGCCTTCTGGATGCAGGGCCTGCTGGCGATGTTAGACCATGACGTGCAGCCCGACTGCGGTAAGTACGCTGTCTGAGCACATGCTCGGGGCGCGGCGTGTGCGATCACGCCTCGCGCACGTGTCGCTGCGACACCTTCTGGATGCAGAGCCTGCTGGCGAAGTTAGACCCTGACGCGCAGCCCGACTGCAGTAGTTAATACTATTTCATACTGTGGACATTGCCAGACAAACAGATGGACTCATTCTTTCAACGATGCCTTCGCATTTGGCGTTTGGTTAGCGTAGGCTATAGCTGATCACAAACGGGTCGTTAACTATAATAGTCCTCCGAACCGAATTTCGGCCGTGGCGGTCAATCTCAACGGAGACTTGCCATCGGCGCAGCAGATATTATAGTGCACAAGTGTGTGCGCAGACAGGTGCACTCTCTCTTCCCTCACTTTTAAAATCCGATTGGACGGCAATCCGACATGACCGGAGAAAATCAGGCAGAAACGAGATGTTAACGCAGCATCAAGACAATAACTACGCGGCGTCAATGCCTAAGTTAGACATAAGCTTAGTGCGTAGTCGTGTTAAACAATAAAATACAATGTTTGAATTAACATGAATGGGAGTTTTCGTGAAAATTTACGACACCAGTTGGCACCACTTTGACAAGAGGTCTTCCATTTCGACAATGAATATAAAACATATGATGACGTTCATCATTCGTTTCATTCATTCGTTCATCATTCAGTCATTACTAAAGAAAATATAGGCTCTTTGACAGATGCCTGGACCTGGCGTGTCAGTGCTGCCACCTAGCGAACGTCACTTCAGAAAACCCTCATTAATATAAATGACTTTTATACCAGAATGGTCGGTGGTATACGCGAGCCTGGGCGGCGTGGCGGGGCTGTGCGCGCTGGGCGCGTGCTGCTGGGCGAGCGCGCGCGCGCTGCGCAAGCTGTGCGCGCCGCGCAAGCCGCGCGCGCGGCCCAAGTACCGCCTGCTGCCGCTCGCAGACAACGAGGAGAAACCATGTAAATATTGTACGACTGCCTGCCTGTATTATTTTTCTTTTTCATCAATGTTTTATAAGGCCCATATTGCCCTTCTGTAAGAGCAAGGCGCCCAATCTCTTATCGATAAGTTCAGCTTATCCCACCATCTCCGATTGGGTCCGATTGGTCACGATGTTGGTTACCATTTTCAGGGTTACTGAGGCTAGTAATAGAAATCATGACTAAGGCTCCACTGTCCGTCCGTCCGCCCGTCTTTGAGAGGGCTGTATCTTTTGAACCGTAATAGGTAGCCACTTGAAATTTTCAGATGTATTGTGTGTACTGTGTGGCCGCTGTAACAAAAAATAAAATAAAGTGAAAAAATTATAAAGAGTCCTCATACAATAAACGAAAAAATCCATACTTGCTTATCTTTTGTTCATCATCCTCAGATTTAAATAAACAATAGGTACCAATTTAAGTTTTCCATTGGACAGCCTATACCAATTAAAATATAGTTAAAAGATATCCTATAAAATAGTAAAATTTATTCAATGAAAACAACTAATTTCTTATTTTAATTTCACAGTCACAAGTAAAGACGTATCAGAAAGCGAGACAGAATCGGACGTGTTGTTCGAAACGAAAAGCAAGACGACATCGTTCGCGACCCGCGCCATGAACGGCGAAGCGTCGCAGGGTAACGGATGGAAGAAGAACGGACACTTCAAGACCTCACGCAAAGTGAAGACGTAGCTCATCGCAATACGCCTGAGCTGCCTACGTATTCAGTCAGCTTTTGGTCACTGTAAGTAAACAAAATAATCCTCCACACTAAAACGGACATTTCATTAAGACACATTGCCATTCCAATTTGTGTATAAACAAGACAAATATGGTGACTTCAGGTCGTTTAGAACAAATGCTAGAGTGAATTATAATCGTAGAATCATCGTTCATATTTAGATGTACGGAACCGGATGATTAGATATAGTAGATACCCAGGTATCGATATCTAAACACTCGTCTGCAGAGTTTCGCTAAATAATTTAATTTGACCCTGTATACTGACAGTTTTGTGATTTAAATAGGCTCGAAAATTAACCGCCAACATATTCATTTTAGTACTCGTTTCCTTGAAGATGAAATAGAAAATAATGAATTTTTTCGCTCAATTAAATTCGACTTACTAAAATCGCCCATTATCATTAAAAAATGGCTATGAATAAATTGTATACATAATTCCATAGATTGTAGCATCTAGATTAGAATAGGTTTTTTACATATAAACTTTACATAAAGAGGGTTACTATATGCTAGGACTTAGATAGTTTTAAATACATATTTGCGTATTTGTTCCCATATATTGGGGAGTCCGAGAGATATGAGCACATTGCAAGCACAAAACCTATATACGAGTAATTAAAGAATATATTTGGCAAGATAGAAACCCTGTTAATGTAAGTATTATATATTTTTTGTATTAAAATTGGATCGGATGCAAAATGTCTAAAATTGTTATTAGTCAAAATGTTACCTAAATTGTAGGTATCAAAACATTTGTAAATCTATAAAAGTAGTGATGTATTCTATATAAATTATGTAAAAAGATATTTTAGAAGTAGGCTTAAGGATAATTTTATTTACAAAATTATATTTGCCCGAATTAGGGACAATCTTAAATCATACCATCTATTTATTCCTCTTTTTTATTTATAATTAAATATAAGAGTATTCTACATGTTTATAATTGTATTTAAGGCGCTATTTTTCAGCGATACAATCGCAAAAGGACCGTTCAGTCGCGACGCTGTCGCTGGTCGTCTACCTTCGCCCACGTCACCACGATTCTGCATCGCTACTATCACGATTCTCATCGATACGACTGCGATTCAGCTTCGATACAGACGCAATGAATTCATACAGACACCATGCCGTACAGATACAGTCGTACGCTGTAATGAATGCCTGTAGATGCTACAGTTGCACGAGGGACTCGGTCGAGACAACATTAGTCGCGTTGTCGTGAATCGATTCTATGCGATTGTATCGCTACTGAACCGTTTGTCGTTGGTTGTAATTGCAACGTACGGCCCTAAGTAGCAATGCAGACGCGCGTTAACGAAACGCGCTACTAAACGCTGCAAAAAGTCGCTGTGGGCGACCGCCTCAAGGTGTCCCGCGCAATTTTTCTTGAGTTTTTTTTGCATCTTGCACATCAGTCAGATTATACTAAAAATATAATAGTAAGCTGAAAAAGCGTTAAAAAAAAAAATGAATTTCGTGGGCTACTTTAGCGCAAAAGCTATGGAACCGATTTTATTATTTACATAATGACATGTTTTTTTATGAATCGCGGCGTAGTAAGTTTCACATTTATGTCCGCGGTGTCTAAAGTCCAATATAACAATATAATGTTTTGACGTGACAACGTCTAATAAATCGATGAAGCTGGCTGCACACACGAAAAAACATGACTCATAATGTAGCGTTACCTCGCGGCCTTGCTCTGTAGCGTTGTAGCGTTCCATGGCGGCTTGAAGTGCAAGCGAGAGCGCGGAACGAGCGATGAGAGACAGATGATGTCGAACGCTGCCGAATCGGCCTCCGCGTTCGGTAATTTCATTAATGTTTTGTTATGACGTTGTCACATTAAACTATCGTCCGTAAACCGACTTTATTTATAAACAACATCACGCATTCACGTCTGCATTTCCCGAAGGGTTAGTTAGGGAGTATAAATCAAACATAATTATGTATCTCGAAATAACTTGTCTTATCCATAGTCTCGCCATATAGATTTGCCTTATTATAAGTATTATAGTATTGTATTGTTAGTTATTATGTCCGTGACTACCGCCGGACCACCAACGCCAATCGCTTCCATATTTGGTAAATAATAAGCACTCAATTGGTACTAATTAGTACTCGAACAACAAAATTGATACCTTAGTAGTTTTCGAGGAAATCGTCTTTGAAGGTAGTCACGCTCCCTTCAACAGGACCACCATGTAAGCATGAGCGCCGAAAAAGGGGGCACGCTACAGCTATTCTAAATATACGCTCCCTAAAGCAGGACCATCATGAGCGAAGAAAAAGGAGGCCCTTTTTCTTCGCTCATGATGGTCCTGCTGTGAGCGTGACTACCTTCAGTCGATTTTCTGAAAACTACTAAGGTACCAATTTTGTTATTCGAGTACTAATTAGTAGCAATTGAGTACTAATTATTTACCAAATATGGAAGTGATTGGCGTTAGTGGTCCGGCGGTAGTCACGGACATACAGTTATTGTATTAGTTAAGCCGTCATTATTATGGCAAGACGTTAAAGTGTGACCAGACTTCTTTAGTTAATATTTTCATAATTGAATAATCTAGTCGTGTTAAGTGATAATATTATAGATTATAGTACACTATTGCGTTTGTATTGTCTATGTAATATCATATTTTTACTGTGATTTTGACTAGTATTTTATAATTTGAGTGTAAGTACTTAAGTTGTCCCGAAATAAAATCGCATTTATGCTTTGAAGTCGTTTGTTATTGCATGATAATAATTTAATAACCGTAAGCACCTGACCTCAATAATGGGTTATAGAGGAAACAAGTAATTATGATTGTGTAAGAAGCCATGCCATGACATGCAACCTGCAAGTAGGTACGGTCAGCATCAAAAGTCGATCAACACTTCAATTTTTTTAATCTCAGTTATTGAGCAAAATATTTATTCAAAATTGCAGCAGAAGTACGATGCAATTTTCAACAAATATTTTGCTCAATAACTGAGATTAAAAAAAACTGAAGTGTTAATATTTTGCTCAATAACTAAGATTAAAAAAACTGAAGTGTTAATAGACTTTTGATGCTGACCGTACCTACTTGCATTAGATGCCGTAATAAAACGCACAATACCGATATAAACAATTTATTTAATATAAAATTTATTGCTTTCTTATCGATAGTGATCGATCGCTAAAGTTCATTCGTACATAAGTGATTGAACACTTCGTTGACAATTTTAGGCAAAATAGGCACTCGACCACAATAAGTAGGCACCAAAGGGCAAACAAAAATGCACACGATACTATTTTACTGTCTACAAAATTAGTACAAATTTTTAATTAGCTATGTAAATTGTAGGTACTTCATTACAACTTGATGAGTTTTCATTGCCAAGGCAATTCTGTAGACATTCAAAATCGTATCTTTTTCTCTCAAGAAATAATCAAATTAATGTAAGTAATATTATGTCCCTAATCCGTTTTGACTTAAGTACGAAATATGGAATTTAATTAGATGTTTGATTTCCCTGCACACCTCGCAAATAAGGCGTGACTGGTTCTAGAGAGAATGTGCGCATTGCCAATCCATTTGCTTTCTGGTCCATGATCAAAACTATGCACTCAATGATAAAGCCAGCACTCTTAGTATTAAAATTTTGAGACTAGCCAATGCTTATAGAGAGCTCTTATTACATTTACATAGATTTATAGATCTGTAAAATTATATAGAACTTTGTTTCAACGAAGTTTTTTATTTTACCAGAGATATAATTATTACAGTATTTGGTTTTTTGCATTAATATAACATCTTGGTTTTCAATAATCAGCGACTCAAGTTGCAATCGCTACCTAGTAATTTGTTCCTCAAGGGTAATAACTAATTAAACAAAAAAAAAAACAAATAAATATCAGATAACAATAAAATAATAAGTTAAAAGACTTCTAATTAAGTCTTATCATATTGTTTTGGAATGCTTTGTACCAAAGAATTATCATATAAATTACTTTGATAAAAGATTTTACTTAAAAATATTTTAACATTTTGTGAATACTACAGAGTATCCG
The DNA here is from genome assembly GCA_927399505.1 of Luperina testacea. Taxonomy (NCBI): domain Eukaryota; kingdom Metazoa; phylum Arthropoda; class Insecta; order Lepidoptera; family Noctuidae; genus Luperina; species Luperina testacea. The sequence goes on from OV656774.1 coordinate 8,750,573, forward strand.
AATTTCTCCTTAATTATTTCAAATATTTACGAATCTAGTTTAGCTTAAATCGATCAACATTCGAAAATTAAGAATGACTCACAGGAATGACTCTTGTAATTACCTATTTAAGTAAAATTTTAAGTTAGGTAACAAACGTTTACACAATCTGCACAATATTCAGGCCAATAAGCAATTCATACATACCTACATTTCGATTATATATATTTGTTTTTAAAGCTATCTTTACAAATAAATGCTTATGTAATAATTATCAAGAGACACGTAAGTAATTTTTATCATCCGTCAAAAATCAAGTCACGCTAACAAGCAGGATTTGATTTTGCGTAACAATTACGATACATACCTACTACTTTTAATTAATGAATTAAAATGCAAAACCCTTATTTTTACGTTACATTACTTACAAAACGCCTTCATTAGCAACTAAATTGGTGCTACAGGCAATGAGTATATACATACCTACTTTATCGAACAAATTGTACATTTATTGCTGAATTCATTCACAACCAATGTCTGTGTGTAAAGTTATCGGCAGCTTTGGTTATCTCAATTAGTTATTACGTTCAACAAGAAAAAAGTAGCGCCGAGAACAATTCTCGATTAAACGGTGCCTTGTTCTCATAACAGTATTTAATTACTTAGGTATTTCTGTGTTGTAATAAAATTATAGGTAGAAATTGTTTAATCAATAAAATGTATGTGATTTTATGCGGAACATCTGAATTCGTGGTCAAGATAAGAAAAAGTTGTAGGTACATAATTTAACACATCTACAAAGGGCAGGCAATATCTACAACTACAAAGTACACTGAATGATAAAATTGATAACAATAGCTGCATTGTACCAGTCATATCAGTGTTTATAACATTTCAAGATACACTTTTAATTAATTATTTGGTACACAGGGTGTCCTTTAATACCACATAACAACCACACACTAGCTCAACTGTGGCTAATGTAATGAGACACAACTGAATTTATATTGTTATAAGTCAAAATTTTGATTTTTCAACAGTTGAGAGGAAACAATAATTTAAATCAATAATAATTATTTTCAATTGTGATTAAATACAATTGCTATACAAATGATTAGAATGTATGAATTATATTTATAAATATCTACCACTATAGGTAAAAATTAGGAACCAAATATAGGTTTATATTTTTTTCAAGTAGTTAAGTATATATTTTTGATGGGGTTATTATATTATCACTTTCTTAAACATCAAACATATGATAAAGGAAATTAATTAGATCTTAAAATTTCTCATCTGCTGATCTTCACTGGCCAAAATGTTACCCCCTTCCCATTTTAAATTCCTAAATCTAAATTATTTTCTCCAAAAGCTTCATTACTGCATCCTTACTCCTTAAACCATCCACCATTAGAACAACAGCTTAAAACTACTTACAAACCTCAAAACATGAAGTGAGGTTAACTATTCAATGGCTATCTAAATTGTAACTATCTCAGTTATTATTTAGCCTTTTTCTTCCCTGATCTTACAGTTTTTTCTACTTCAGTAGACCAAACAGCTTTGTTGACTGTTTCTCCTAGAGAATATGCACCACAGGTTAATGCGAGGCAGAATATGTAGAAACATACTCTTACAGGCCAATTAAGAACATTCAAGATAGGGTACACCCAAACACCCGAGTTGAAGTAGATAACATGTATCCAAACTAAATAAGAAACCATAAACAAAGAAAGAATAGAAAGACCAACTTTTCTCTTAGGATACATCCTGAAGGATGTAAGGAGTTCTACAACTATGAACACTACTATGTTTGTGTGCATCACATGGTTTAGCCACAATGGGAAGTATGCATCCATACTTCTAGGCAGAATCAATTCTCGATCAACAGCATATATGCCCCAAAATGATACTCCTACAAATATTGCTAATGGGAAAGCTAAAGCACTAAAGACTGTGTCCTTAACTTTTCTTATTAAAGGCTTCTCTGATGGTGACGGTTCATTGTTCCCAAAAATATCATTAAACAATGCCAGTGTAAAGTATGCAGTTTGTATCATCTGAAACAAAGGGAATGATCAAATATTGAGGCAAACACTCTGTATCAGTTTGTCACATAAACAAAATTAAATTACATAAGACTTACCGCATCTAAGTAAGTTAAGTATTTAAATTTGCCTCCATAAGGTGTTACTGTTGAAGTTATTGGTATATTGACGTAGACGTAGTCATAGTAACATCCATAGAAAAATTTTATGGCTCCAAGAAGATGAAATAATGTCCTCAACATGGTTGAAGTTACTGCAAGTAAAATAACAGTTAGTCAGGCTATTGAATAACAAGCTAAGATAATACAAACAAGCTAGTGGCATTCAAAAATTAAATAGAATCCTGATATTTCAGAAAAAACTAGGAACTCTCGAATGATTTATTTGAAATAGATACTAACCTGTTCCTCAGCTTTTTAACAATTCCAGTTGAAGACACAACAGTAAGACTAAGAGAAGATTTTTTTTAAGATTTACTCTTGCTGTATATATTTCTGATTATTCACATCAGCATTTTTGGCGTGTCGCGAATTTACAACCAACCATCGACTACGCCGACAGAATGACAGAATGGCATCAATGGCATGACATGACAGACAGCTGATGATGGTTAGTGGAATCGGGTGAATCTATTGGACTGGATTGGATGATGAGCTGATAATGATAACTGACATCATCATGACATATGTATTTGACGTAAATAGGATTGTAACCCTGCGTTCCGAGTTGGAAAATAATCCGAATTGTTGATAGCTCTTAGCTGTCATAATCGTAATATCTAAATCGGAACGCAGGTCGGTGTCAGATTGTATCTTGATCAAAATATGATTCGCGACAATAACAGGTACATATTTAGGGAATTATAATCATTAGAATCATTAATATATCTTTCTAAGTTAGATTTCTACCACCTACCACCAATCTCTTATGGAAAAGTGTTAGTGGTAGAAATCTAACTTAGAAAGATGTATTATTGATTCTAATGATTATACTTCTCTAAATATGTACCTGCTATTGTCGCGAATCATATTATGATCAAAACCTGACACTGACCTGCAAATTGCAAAAAAACGTAAGAAAATTTGAATTTCGCGGTCTCAACTACCCACAGCGGTCGTGTAGATCCTCAAGGCAAGTCTGGTGATGTTCCTTCTCGAGGTTGCTCCCCGTTATTGGTCTAATTCCTTATGAATTAGACGTAACAGAAATCACCGGGCGACTTACCTCAGGGGTGGCGAGGTCATGCCCCTGGGTGTTCACCATCAAACAAGAGCAGATGATGGACAGCAATGACCTCCCGCGTGTTTGTGCCGTGCGCGGGGACCCGTACGGAGGGATGAAGGAATCCTGGTGGTTGAGTGGAGCAGGTTGCACACAACACACCACTTTGGCCCGGATTTCCTCTTACACGGGAGGTAGTGGGGTAGCTACCCACTATCAACCGGCTGAGGCATCCCATAAGCGGGATGTCAAGCGAGGAGCGGCCTAGTGGGGGAGGGCAGCCGGCGTGGCGTGGGGTCTCGGGATGAGTTGCGGCATAGTCTCGTGTCGTATACAGTCCCGTGATCTTCCGTCGCGTGCGGGCTCGTCAAATTCTTGCTAGGCTGGTCCTATACCGAAGGAGTAGCTCTGGCGATCGCTCGTTGAACGGGCGACGTCCCCGACTGAGGGCTCCGTGGCGGGTGGAGAGCTCCAACGGTGAATTAGAAACATCCAAACCAATGGATAAAGAGACGATACCGTCAACAAACAAACCACAAGCTGCGTCCCGCTCGTCGGATGCGCTAACAAAAACCATTTTACCTAGGGCTGCGTCTTCAGATGCGCCATCCACATCCAACACAAGGGTTGCGTCTCAAGATGCACCTAAGCGGCAACTGTCTAAGGTCGCACACAAAAAGCAAAAACGCTCGGCTGCGTCCAAGGATGCGTTGAGGAAGGTAAACGCAAAGGATGCGCCACAACTGGCTGCGTCCCGAGCGATCCCAACCTCATCTGCGTCCACGGATGCGCCCCCTAACATAACCCTGACACAAAGGCCAAGGACTGTACTCGTTCATGGTGACTCGAGGAGTACTGCAGAAGTGGATGCGCCCAAAACACGGGCTGCGTCAACGACTGCGGACCCTGAGAGGGACCTGACGAGTCTGGCCAAAGCCCCACGTGCAGGAGCAGGGCAAACAGGCACCAACAAAGAAACCCCCCTCAAGGCGGTGTCGGCCACGGCTGAGATGCCAAAAGGCGAGGCCCCCACCGGCGCTAAGCGCAAGCGCAGCGAGAGGCCAAGAGGGCGAAAAAACCCTAATAAAACAAATATTATACCACCGGCCAGGGCGCAGAAGCGTTCGCGTCCCGAAGATTCCGTCACACCAACCGGGGTTAGCAAGAAAAGCAAGCCTGCTCGCTCCCGTTTGGCTGATGGAACTTTGGTGAGCTACGCCGAAGCGGCTGCGTCGTACAGGAGCAACGAGCTATGCGTTGCCGTCATGACCGAGCCCTTTCTGGAAATGACGCAGGAGCAAGCGGAGGGGATCCGCCATGTCATCGAGGACCAGCTCCGGGCTCTGCTTAAGGCTCCTGAACCGACCGAACTAACTGACACTAACCAAAACACCGCGATCCATTTTAGGGGTCGGGCCCACTTCGCTGAAGGCGTCCTCAAAACATGGTGTGAGGACGACTTCACAATGGCCTGGCTCAAAGGGGTCATAAATAACATTCCGTCCCCGTTACCGGGGACCAAGCTCACCGTTCGGCCTCAAGCTGACATACCCAAGAAGGTAATGTGCATGCTGTTTGTTCCCGAGAACAGCGAGGACACAGCGGAACTCCTCAGGATGCTGGCGAGGCAGAACCCGAACCTCAAAATGAACACCTGGACCCTGACACACGAAAGGGCCAGGCAGGAGCCCCCGGGCACCTGTCTCTTCTTTCGTGTGCCGGAGTCCATGGTCAAAACAATAAAAGACCAGCAACGGCGGGTATACTACCTCATGGGTTGTATCTACATCCGATTCCTGGAGGAGGGTGGTACCAGGGAGGATGCCGCCGCAACAACATCTGGAACAGCCTCGGGTGCGCCTGAGAGGGAGCCTGGTTCACCGCCTCCTGCACGTTCCCCGTCGCCTTCTGCGATGGAGACTGTTGGGGGGGCGGTGGAGTTGGCGACCTCCATGGCCGCGCTGGAGGTTCACTCAACAGCGGGTTCAACGAGGGATCCACCCTCGTCCGGTCTGATTTCGGACGAGGATTGCTTTCCGCCAGGGGAGAGTAGTGAGGGCGAGGACAGCAGCCTCTGCTCCTCTCCTTTGCGGGACTAGGATCCTGCAGACAAACCTCCAGCACAGCCAATCTGCGTCGGCCACCTTGCGCAGAGTGCTGGAAAAACAACAAGGAAAGACCATCGCCCTCATCCAAGAGCCGTGGATCAGGGGTGGCAGGATATGTGGTCTTAGCAACATCGGGGGTAAGTTGCTGCTAGACACCTCCGTTTGTAACCCGCGCACCTGCATTTTTATTCCAAAACATGTACCTAACCTCTTAATTAACGAATTCTGTTCAAGGGACCTGACAGCAGTCAGGCTTTTCAGAACCGAACAAGAACTCCCGGACATTGTACTAGCCTCGGCATACCTGCCAGGCGATGAGGACGTGCCTCTGCCAGAGCTCGCCTCACTGGTTGAGTACTGTGAAAAGGAGAAACTGGAACTAATCATCGCGACAGACTCCAACGCGCATCACACGCTCTGGGGTAATGTTAAAACCAACAATCGAGGTGAGGAAATGCTTGATTTTATTCTTAGTAATAACCTTGTTTTACTTAACAAGGGCTCCGAACCTACCTTCATAAATGCGAGATCACAAACAGTAATAGACTTAACTGTAGCAACCATAGGCATATCTAACTCCATACAGGACTGGCATGTGTCCACCGAGATATCATGCTCTGCAGGGCTATTGGCTATCTTTTTCATGGTCAGTGACTAACAGGCTTCAGTTGTCCACCGAACTTTGATGATAACTGAGAATTTCATAACATTGGTATTGCGTATCACAGTAAGTGGATATCACGTTACGGTGACGAACGGTGCTCTTCGTCCCAACACTTGACGCCTCTATTTTTTATCGACTATTATGCGGCTAAGTTGAGTAACGCCTTTTGAGAGTTACAATACTTCATTTTAGGGACCATTTTATATTAAGCGGTTTATATACACTTGAAACGTGAAACTGGCGGTAAATTCAATCATGTGCAGTTGTAATTCGACAGTCTAACGGAATTCAATCAAATAGTGTGTTTGCTTGTGATAATAAAGTGTAACTTTGTGAAAATAAATCCTTAAGGTAAGTAAATAAAACCACAAAATAGATATGCTCCCTCGTTTATAATGTGCAAGTTGAGTTTTAGAATTGATGTAGAGTATAAATTATGTAGAATAATAAAGTGTAACTTTGTGAAAATAAATCCTTAAGGTAAGTAAATAAAACCACAAAATAGATATGCTCCCTCGTTTATAATGTGCAAGTTGAGTTTTAGAATTGATGTAGAGTATAAATTATGTAGAATACCCGTCTTTTTTTAAGATGCCGCCAAGAAGAACGGTTTCAATGAGGCAAATGGAATTACTTGTGGAGTTTGCGGAGTCCCATCGCGACATAGCATTGGGTCGCTTCCCGGGAGGGCCACAGGCTGTTCAAACCACCCGAAAAGCGTGGGAGTCGGTCTCGCTTCAACTCAACTCTATAGCAGACGGAACCACTAAAACACCAGACCAATGGCGAAGAGTAAGTTTATATAGTTAATAAAATCCTCTGAAAACATACTTAAAATATTATTTTAACTTACTTAGACTTAAAATATTATTTTAAACCTATCTAATACATAGATTTTATGAATCATTACTTACTACAAAAGTATAAATAGGTACGACTAAATTTGTTTCATCATAATGTTGCATTCTCATACATTTTTTGTCACATGACCCTTACCTACGGTGGGCTCATAAAAATACCCCACTTAGAACCCAGACTCAACAAGTGCCCACTTATCAAAAAATGCACTCTAAAAATGGCTTGCATGTTTACGTTAAGTTCTTAATAGTTTTGCTTGATTTAGTAAAGGCAATTTTTTTTCCGACAAAGTTATAAAAGCTTTTTATTTTATTTCTATCTAGTACTGGATAGAATTTAAGGCGAAAACAAAGAGCAAAGCTGCAGATTCAAGGAGAAATGCATCGGCAACTGGTGGAGGGCCTAACAAGCTTATTCCTCTAAATGAGCTAGAGAAGAGAGTACTAGCACTAATAGGTCCTGTGGCGGTGGAGGGATTACGTGGAGTGGCCGTGCCTTGTGAAGTTAGTTTCAAAATTAATAATCATCAATTTCTGTCATGTATATTTAATTAATCTTCATTCAATTATTTTATGGGTACACAATTAATCATTGTATGTATGTACGTTGTTTCATGTGAATAATATCTAAAACTGATTATAAGTGAAATGTTGAATAAGTACTAAAAATCTTTGAATATTTTACAGATACCATCAGTAGATGAGTCTCAGGCCCCTGCCGATTCTGGGATTGCAGCACCGGATCCCGCTAATCCCAGTACATCAACAACCGTCACTCCGTCCTCAGCTCCTTACTCTACCAATATAGTCACTGAAGATATAGCTTCAGAGTCTATAATGGAAGTGGAATGGCTCGACGAGTTTCAACCTCCACTAGGGCTAGAACCCGAATCGCAGACTTTTACGCCGCCACCGTCCGCCTTAGGAATGTCATCAGTATCGGCGGGCTGTGAGACACAGCCCTCCGATACTGAAGACATTCCTATACAGAATACGTCAGACGAGCGACCAGAAGTTTCGTCGAGAGAAAATAGCAAGTATATTTTATAACAGAAATATTGTGGTCAAACAAGCCTATTATGAAAATTTAAAAATATAGATAGAAAAAAGTAGGATAGATAAAAACCCAATTTACAAACTAATTTTCTTTTAGGACAAACTCGGCACTCTACTCCATCTGCCCGAAGCTCGAGGTCACAAAGGCACCGTTCGCGTTAGTATAATCGTGTTATAAAATAGTTTTCTGCAACCTTTTAATCAAAAACTGAGTCAATGTAAAATTATATAAATTACAGTTCCTAGACAAGAAAGGGCGCCACGCTGGGCTTATGAGATCGAAACTCGACGCATTGCTGCTGAAGAGCGACTTGCAGCCGCAGTGGGAGCGGGGATGCAGCGACTTGCAGCCGCAGTGGAAGCGGGTGTCCAGATAATGAGGGAGATACGGGATGATGTACATAGCTATGTACATCGTTTAGGATGATATACATAGCTATGTATATTGTACAAGTACATATTATTAAGTAGAGATTATTGTAACACTGTCTGTATAGTTTTGTAATTTCATACTATTTTGCGTAGTTTTGTCTTAATTTGTTTTTCTCTGTTAACAGTTATTTTAACCTGTAATTAGCGACTGTGCAAGTCCAACGCTAATTGTTATCTATACCTACTTATGATATATTGTATAGGTACAGAAGCTAGTTTAGTAATAAATAGTTTGGTTTAATAAATAAATGCATCACAATGTTACTTATAAATTTATGTAAATATTAAAGCATTACCTTAGTATTTTATACATCATAATATATTTTTTTTCAACATGTTTCACAAAACAAATCAGTTTATTCACATAAAATAACCAATTAAAAAATAATATTATTACAAGAAAATAAGAATTTTAGTATATCACACACAATAGAATATTACAAATTATTCTCTAGCGTTCCATAATCTTTGGACTTAATTCACATAAATTAATCAATAAAAAAAAACTAATATTACTTATTACAAAGAATTTTTGATTGTAATGAGCAATATTACACACAATAAAGTATTACAAATGATCTCTAGCATTCTAAAATCAAAATCAAAAGTCATTTATTCAAATTAGGCTGAGAATCAGCACTTTTCGAATGTCAAATTTATAAAAGACAGTCGCCCCAAAACGCATAATCTTTAATTCACACAAAATAATGAAAAACTAATATTAATTCAAGAAAATAAGAGTTTTAGACTATTATGAGCAACATTACACACAATAGAATATTACAAATTATCTCTAGCATTCTACAATCTTTGGACTTTATCCACATAAAATAATCAATAAAAACTAATATTAATACAAGAAATTAAGAATTGTTAAACACAATAGAATATTAATTATATATTGTTTCTGGCATTCCATAATCTTTGGATCAGAATATCCCTAGTACTGTCTCTAATTTCCTCGCTTCTTGCCACCTCTCTAAAGACTTGGTTCTGTAAATCATTGTAGAGATCATCACTGTTAGGCTCAGGCATTGGAACATTCCGTGCATTAGCGATGTTGTGTAGAACAACACATGCATTCACAATCTTGGCTGCTGTAACTGGGTCATAGTGAAGTACCCTGTGTGCTAACAAACACCGCCAACGTGCTTTCAGAACTCCAATGCATCGCTCAACAGTGTTTCTGACTTTACAATGAAATTCAGTATAATATTCTGCTGGAGAATCCGCAGCCGCGCCTATGATTGGTGTCATCATCCAAGGTCGCTGTGCATATCCAGAATCACCTAAAATATTAATAAAATAATATAAATATTTCAAATAAGTTATAATTTCACATTCCACTTAGCAAACGTCACAATAGAACTACTCATTTTAGTATCCAACTCATATTTATTAACACATACATTATGAGTATTCCGTTATCAATAACCAAAATAATGTATCAATAATTATAATGCCATACCTAATAGCCAACAGTGCTCTCTATTCCTTTGCAGTCTTTCTAAATGACCTTTTAAGGGGCATTGATTCCAGACAAAGGAATCATGTGAAGCACCACCAAATGATGCATCCACATGCAATATGTTTAAATGTGCATCACAAATCTGGAACAAGTTTTAATTTTAAAGTACTCAATTGTTGATATACTTAGTAGATATTATTCATATGATGATTTAAGAATTAACTTCTTAATGTTGTTTAAAAAAAAAAATCACATAGGTATGTAGTATTATATACCTACTAATTACTTACTATTAAAACATTTAAAGAATGATAACTTTTCCTATTAAAAAATGCCTCCTCATGATCTGTTGGTCGGATTATGGCCACATGTGTACCATCAATGCACCCAATAACGCCTGGAAAGCTAAACTTTTCCATGAACCTGAAACCAATCATAGATCAAATTAAATTACTTTGAGTATCATAATAATATTATTATAATTAAAATATACAATAAACTTACCCTTTCATAATGATTTCCCTCTCCTGCTGGGATGAAGGGAACTTTATGTGGTTACTGAGTACTTCCCGGACATTGAGTGCATCAGTAACTTCATGTAGACACTTACTAAATGTTGGCTGGGACATGTTGCATAGGTATGAGGCACCTACATTACGTTGATATGACCCATTGGCAAAAAAGTTTAACGCAGCCAAGATCTGCAACAGACAAATCAGAATATCATTATGTTGCTCAGTCAAACAAGTTGATAATGCTTTAAGTTTAGAGGCAAATTATATTTTCACAACAAAAACACATTACTTTTAGAATTAAGGAATTATGTTGGGTACCTACTTACTTTTATTTCATTGCGAACAGCTGTTTTTCGTCGAGCTTGTGGTAGACAAGGGCCGAGTTCTTCCAACAGCTGTTGGAACCCAGCTTTACTCAGACGAAAATTAGCGATAAACTCTATCTCCGGCAACTCCAATGGGTTACTAGCGTCACGTAAGCGGCGTCTCTTAATTCGCAGAAGACTTTGTTTTCGCTGTTCTTCAGCAAATCCCAGCAATAATAAACGTGCCATACTTCTGCCACGAACAAGACTCACAATAAAACAACGTAAAACGTAATATTTACACGCTTCACTTCAATACCGGCTTCGGTGTTAATCACTAGAACTTCTAAAACACTACCTTTGAGTAGTGTCTTTCACGAAAGCCACGACGAACTAAATGATTATCAATTTTATGTCCACTAAGCTTAGGCAATCGCAATCTTACAAGTATCGATACAAAAACATCTGTCAAAATGTGTTACGGTGCCTATCAGCGATACTGGGTGCTTATGACGTCATTCTAGTTAGTCACTGAAGATAACCAATACGAATCTAATTGTTTGACAGCTAATCGATGTACACTTTGCCAAATGATCATCATTATGAACTGTCAACAGAGATACGCAATAGCCCTGCAGACCACAGATGGATCCGCTATACCATTAACTTTAACCTAACCAAACCACAGCCAAGAAGAGTTCCTCGTAATACGGACCAAGTCAGGTTCACTAAACTCGTCGTAGCTGAACTAAGTAGACTTCCCGCCCTTCCGGCTGAAATACCAGTAACCAACTTAGACGAACATGTAAACAACATCACACACATACTTATATCTAGCTATGAACAGTCTTGTCCCCTCACGACACCTAGGCAGGGAGCTCGCCACTCCTGGTGGAGTCCTGAGCTGGAAAGACACCGACGCAAGCTGAGAAGACTGTTCAACAGAGCTAGGAACACACGGTCGCCTGTAGATTGGGACCGATATACAACAGCCCGTAAAATATATAAAAAACTGATACGCCTCAGAGGAAGGAATAGTTGGAGGCGTTTCTGTACTAACATTGAAAGTAACAACCAGGCAATGAGGGTCAAAACTTGTCTTGCCCAAGAGACAAACCATTCAATAGGATGCCTAAAAAAACCAGATAACACATACACAACAAACGACGCTGAGACAAGTGAACTACTTCTAACCACCCACTTCCCAGGATGCCAAATTGCTGCCCAGCAAAGCTGGGAAATGCAAAGGGATAGGGCCACGTGTAGCCTGGATTGGGAAGTGGCGTTGGAAGTGATTGATAAAGACAAAATAACATGGGCAATCAACACCTTCCTACCTTTCAAGGCAGCAGGACTGGACGGTATTTTCCCGGCTCTGCTCAGGTGGAGTCAGGATATATTGGCCGATCACCTCGTTAAGGTGTTCCGATCCTGCCTGGCCCACCGCTACATTCCTTTGAAATGGCGGGAAGTAAAAATAATCTTTATACCGAAACCTGGTAGGGGCGACTACACCCAGCCCAAATCTTTTAGACCTATAAGCCTCTCCTCGTTCTTCTTGAAGACACTGGAGAGGCTGGGGGATAGGAAGATTAGATCCCAGGTTTCGTTACAAAGACCTCTACATCCTAATCAACACGCCTACTGTGCAGGCAAATCAACTGAATCAGCACTTCATAGCGTAGTCTCACGCATAGGTAATGCTCTTAAAGCCAAAAACCCAACCCTAGGCGCCTTCATTGATATAGAAGGTGCTTTCGACAAAACTAACTTCGTCAGCATCGAACAGGCACTTGCTACACACGGTGTTGCGCGAACACTCATAGAATGGATTAATAACATGTTAAAACACCGAGCTATTCAATTTACCGTGAACACCACCACACGAGGTATCGTGAGTAGAGGCTGCCCACAAGGTGGGGTGCTGTCACCACTGCTGTGGAATTTAGTCGTAAATGAGCTCATTTTAGAGCTCAACGCCAGCAGTCTGTACTCAGTGGGATACGCGGATGACATAGCAATTCTGATTTCAGGTAAATTTGAGGGCATCTTATGTGATCTCATGAGAAAGGCCTTCAAAATAGTCGAGAGTTGGTGCACGAAGCACGAACTATCGGTTAACCCCTCGAAGTCAGAACTAATAATGTTCACCAACAAGAGAACTCTTGGACCTCATAGGCTCCCAAAACTTTTCAACACGGAACTAACATTGAAAGACGAAGTCAAGTACTTGGGGGTGATTCTAGATAGCAAACTGCTCTGGAACAAGCATCTTGACTACAAACTTAATAAAAGCACAATTGCACTCTACCAATGTAAAAAAATGTTAGGAAAATCATGGGGGCTCTCTCCGAAGATTACCTTGTGGGTTTACAAAGCGCTGATCAGGCCAATGTTGGCTTATGGCGCTCTGGTTTGGTGGACGAGGACAGAACTCTCGACCACCATTACCAGACTACAACGCTTCCAACGACTGGCCTGCTCAGCTACCACTGGCTGCATGAGAACCACCCCAACAGCAGCCATGGAGATAGCCCTTCAATTAACTCCCCTTGACCTGTACATACAGCAGGAAGCGGCGCTAGCTGCCATCAGGCTAATGCATCTGGGCATATGGGGCAAAAACATTACTAGTCCACACGCTAAAATCCTGGACCGGGCGATTGAGTACCAGCCTCTCATCGCTGCCCCGTGTGATAGAACACCAAACCAACCGATGTTTAATAAGAACTACATTATACAAACAGTTCAGGAAGAAAGGGATCAGTCAGGAGTCAACGAAGTGCGCATTTATACAGATGGCTCTAAAACACAAAACGGTTCAGGTGCTGGCGTACACTCCCTTGACCTCAATATTAACTTTCACATACCACTAGGCACACATAGTTCGATCTTTCAATGCGAATGTGTTGCCTTAACACAAGCTGCAATAGCAGTAAAGCGCTTAGGCATCCGGAACTACGGCATTAAATTCCTATCCGACAGCCTATCTGTGCTTAAAGCTTTAGGTAGCAAACAAACTAACAACAAACTAATTTTTGAGTGCCATCTAGCTCTGGAGAGTTTATCGACGTCCAATCGTATTACTCTCCAGTGGATCAAAGGGCACAGTGAATCTCTGGGCAATGATGCTGCAGATGAACTTGCGAAGAGAGGCTCTGATATGAGGGTGTCAGGCCCGTACCCACTTCTCCCTTTGCCTTTCTCACAATTTCGTGCATGGATTCGCCAAAGATCGACCGAACTCCATAACAACAGATGGTCACGGGCAACAGACTGTAGACAGTCAAAATTGGCATTACCAATGATACACCCGCGATTAACCAAAAAACTTCTCAGTCTGAGTAGAAATAACCTTAGAATAATAATAGGCACAATTACGGGCCATAACCTCCTTAACAAACATCTTTTCAACATAGGCGCCACGGACAGCCCCCTCTGTAGGGGCTGCCTTGATGCCGAGGAATCAGCCGCCCACGTAATCCTGGATTGCGAGGCCGTGGCTTCTCAACGTGCAGAAATCCTCGGAACAATGAGGTCGCTCCGCGAAGCCTGTGAAGCTCCCAGGAAGCTTCTGTGCTTTTGGGCGGAGCTAGGCTGGCTCGGTTAGCCAGAATCCCCACGCACAACGGACCAAATGGGAGTCTAAGTGCGGAAAAGGGAGTCCCATCATCATCATCATCATCATCTCAACTACCCATTCATCTTAAGGCGAAAGCGCCAGGGTAGCCCGCGAAATTCAAATTTTTTTAGGTTTTTTGGAATTTGCTGGTCAGTATTAAGTTGTTATGATGATGACTTTAATGATTATAATTCTGTAAATACATATTTGTTATGGCCGCGAATCATATTTTAATCGACGTACAATTTAATACTAACCAGCAAATTGCAAAAAACGTAAGAAAATTTGAATTTCGCGGGCTACCTAATATTAATACGTTCCACAGATACTTACTATTTGCGTCACTGTTATTTATAAACAACAGTAACGCAAATAGTATTTTAACATCCCTACAGTTTACATAAGGAGACCAAATACTCCTAATACATTAGAATGTGTACACCCATATTCTAATGTCATGTTAGACTCAAGAAAAATGAAACAAAGACGTGGCTAAAAGGTCTTAGCAACCAGGCCATAAAACTAATTTATAAAAAAAAAAACATGAACGATGGAATCGTTAGAAAAAGTTGCCAGTGTTGAAATATTCATATGGCATCGATCAAAGGAGTTTAATAGTGCTGCATACTAATTCCATGTATCGAACTTTTCCGACATGATGATATCAAGGAAACACGAGTATTGCTTTGTACCAGACTACGGTGAAGCAAAAAGAAGGGTTATGATTTTGACCCGTATGTGTGTGTATGAGGGGCCCGTGGCTAAATAACAACAGCCGCACAGGCCGATAGATCAGGTTAAGCTACGCTTGCCGCGGTTGGTCTGTGGATGAGTGACCAATTGACCATCTTTACATACCGTGCCCCCTCCGTGCCTCGGAACCGTTTTCACACAGGAAGGGTTAAGCCGTTGGTCTCGGCTGTCATTCGTGGATCTTTGACAGTCGTTACGGGTAGTCAGAAGGCCTAAAGTCAACCAGTCTTACCAAGGGGTATGTATTACCCAATAACTGGGTTGTGGAGGTCAGATACGCAGTCGCTCCATGTAAAATACTGGTATTCAGCCGCATCCGGTTAGACTGGAAGCCGACCCGAAGTAAGCCCCAAAACAGTTAATAACAAATAAGTTTACAAACTAAAACCCGACTTCTGAAAAGGATGAAACAAGAAAGTACATACCCGTGGTCGCATGCCCCTGGTACTAACATATGTACTTACTTAAAAGCTATGGTATGGTAGCGTGCGAACACGGGAAGGTACTCTCTTGTTTCATCCCACAGATTACTTTTTGATAGACTGTTTCATCCTTTTCAGTAGTCGGGTTTTAGTTTTTTTTAACTCTATAGGTACATCATTTTTTTTGTCTCTATGTATACATCATTTTCATCGATGTTCCAACTTCTGGATGAAAAAAATATTTTTGTAAAACCCGAACAAAATTGGCCTCAATTTCAGCTACCATGGTATCCTCATTTGATGAAAAAAAATTCCCGCCAAACATATGTATATCTTTTATTCTCATATAGGTAATAGATTTTTTTCTGTGGTAGATACGGTAGTTTCTTCATCAACTCTTCATTGAATCTGTCAAATACAGCATAGTAAGCTCTGGTCATTTTCTTGCATTTCTCCAAAAAAATCAATGTAAAAACTCCTTGGCTGACCCAAAAGGCTGGTCATCTCCTCACCAGCCAAACAAACACTTTTTGCCTTTTTTGGCGTGTTTCCTGGTAGAAGTCCACTGGTTTGACTGTAGCTTAGACTCTGGTATATAACGAATTAATGATGTACAGTCAGCAATAAAAGTCGATTAACATTTCAGTTTTTTTAATCTCAGTTATTGAGCAAAATATTAACACTTCAGTTTTTTTAATCTCGGTTATTGAGCAAAATATTTGTTCAAAATTGCATTGTACTTCTGCTGCAATTTTGAACAAATTTTTTGCTCAATAATTGAGATTTAAAAAACCTACGTTTCGTCCACTGTTACGTAGGTACCGACGCAAAAATTCACTCGGATTGCAGTTATATACATGGCTACGCATTCCTCAAGTTGTTACGCGATTTTGTTTTTGGTTGGCTGTCAGTAAACGCGACACCCATCTTGCAGAAAGCTTTTTCATACCCATTCTTCGTATGAAAAAGCTAAAAAACTTGTCCAGTCGAGGTGTGCCCAGCATCAGCTATTTCTTCTAGTATCTTCACTCGACATAGATTTTATTAACCAAACCCTCAGTGCTTAATGATATTACCACATAAAAAATAGCGTTTAGTTAACACTCGAAACTCGGATTTCTCCATTTTCATAGAATATTTAGAAGTCGCCTACTTAATTTTTTGTTTCCAAAAATATTATTTTCGCACAAAATTTAAAAAGAACGACATTAGCGTTCTAAGAAGTTTCCATAGTATGAAACAAAAATAAATTATGAAAAGTTTTTATTCAACCTAAACTGATGGACTTAGGTAACAGTTTAGTGAATATTCAAAATATGAAAAATACAATTTTGGATATCAATAAAATTTTATTCATTTAGGTACATGTGTATTTATTATATATATAGCTTATGTATATACGGGTACGCAAATACGCGCTTGGACGTGAAATTGCGGACACCAGCCCGTTATACAATAGTTTATGTTGTGCAATTCAACGACATATCAATAACCCCAATACAAGAAAGTAGCAAGTGTTTTTAGATAGCCACTCTTCGAAAAACTAGATTCCACATAAAAGGCGAACCGTATGCACACTATAAAAGTTTAATTTGAAAAATCGGCCCTTAGGACATAATAAAGTTAATATGATAGGTAATATTGTAAAATAATTATATGATCTCACGATATTAAAAAAAAAACTTTTCCATTGAAACTTTACGATACAGTCTCAAATATAAAAATTGAACAAATATTTTAAAACTATACACATAGAAAACACGGATTACTACAAACAGACTACACGTAGGCTCTTAGCCAAATGGTAATGGTTTGGCTGTTGCGGTGCGCCTGTGCCGGCCACGAAATAGGATAGGTTCTGGTTTTAAATTCAGGTTTAGTTTAGTGACCGCTGGGTGACGGCGGTGATGACCGTGACCAAAAAATTCTCAATTTTCATGGTTATTTCGTTAGTTTCAATTAAAGACACCGAGCCAGAACAGCTTCCTGCTCCATCAAATGTGCTTTGCAAGCAGCCCGCGTCACCATGAAATGCAAATATGTAGCTGTACTGCGAATTTTCATAGTAAATCTGCGCACATATATTGGGCGGGCGTTTCGACGCAAAACCTTTGCGCAAACGTCACACGTCTGCAAAGTAAGAAATATATTTCACGATGAAGTGTGATTTGAGTTTTATGAACATTTCCTCCATCCTAATTTCTTCACCGGCTCATGTATCCTAGAGTAAAATAACTCGACCTGTGAATGTGCAGGGAAGTTAAGACTGCGAAAAATAATATTTTCTCGTGAAGTCTGATGTTTAAATAGGTGGTAGTCGGGCATATGCCGGGGGTGCATCATCAGGAATGGGCGCAACGAATCCCTTCCGGTAGCCGCGCGCGAACTTGGCCGTCGGTGCGGGCAGCTCGGGCAGAGCGCCGCGCACCAACTGACGCAGCGCCACGTTCCGACGGCGCAACTCTACCACCTCGTCGTGGATACGTTCGCGTTCTATAAATAATAATAATAAGCCTTTATTTTCCACCTTATCTTTGACCACAGAGAACCCATACTAATCCATGTTAGTAAAGAAACTTAAAACCAATGTTAGTAGGTATCAAAAAAATTATATAAATGCTGGATGTTATTTACAACTAGCTGCGCCCCGCGGTTTCACCCGCATAAGTGTCGATCCCTTGGGAATATCGGGATAACAAACTTTCGATCATGGGAAGCACAAAACAATAAATTTTAATGTAGTCATTATTTATGTAGGTACCTATACAAATACATGCCAGTTCTAACAGCATCCTGTGCACTGTGCGGTAGGTAGAATTGGGTTATGCCTAACGTGACCAGACGTCCCGTTTTGAACGGGACTGTCCCTTTTTATAGTTACGTGTCCCGGTGTCCCCGAAATGAACTCTGGGACGCCAAATTGTCCCGTTTTCAGAAACCCCGCGAAAATTTGAGTAGTCGAGCCAGCTGGACCAACTGTTTCATGAAATCATCATTCTTTGGACTTACGTAGTCTTAGAGAGTTGTGTTGATGACTTTAATTATTATAATTCTGTAAATACATATTTGTTATGGCCGCGAATCATATTTTGATCGACGTACAACTTAATACTGACCAGCAAATTGCAAAAAACGTAAGAAAATTTGAATTTCGCGGGCTACCTTAGCGCTTCCCCCTTAAGGGGGAAGCGCTAAGGTAGCTTAGCTTACCTAGCTTACCCTGGCGCTTTCGCCTTTAAAAGTGTTTTTTTCATTGACTACCTGTTAATAAACCTAAATAAACCAATGTCCCGTTGTGAGTCAAAAAATAAATGGTCACGTTAGTTATGCCACAAATCCCCATTGAAGTCTTATGAGACTTCAATGGGGATTTGTAACGCAATTAACTGGCATGTATAGGTACCTACATAAATAATGACTACATTAAAATTTATTGTTTTGTGCTTCCCATGATCGAAAGTTAATTAGGCAATTAGCCGAGTTTTCTTTTACGTTGCCTGAATCTAGCGCAGTGAATATCTACAGCTATATTGAGGATTCAAATTATATTCGTGTGACTGGATAGAAACCTTTATCCGCAATGACAGAGTGTGACACCGATGAGGCATGCGATTTTCGATGCTGTTAAAACTATTCCATTTCGTAACTCACCTTGTAATATCGACAAATAATTGTTCAATCCAGTCAGTAGTCCATCCCAAAACTTATCTTTCTCTGGTGGGAACACATTTTTCCATTGTAGCCAATAGTTTTCGATTTCTTCATAAGTAAGTCTGCGAGATGGAGTTTCAAAATTCGGTGGTTTCAAGCTTTCTCTGTAATTAATGATTAACGTAAGTCAGTATAAAAGTTTGGATCGAAGTCGGTATGCTATTATTATTATATTGTCGTAATGCTATTCAGTGCGAGCCTCCGTCTCGACGGAGGCTCGCACTGAATAGCATTCGAGAGAATTTCATTGGATCACCCATGAGCGAGCACGTCGGATCGTTTCATTGTGTTAACTTTGGTCAAGTTTTGAGAAGGAAACACTACGAGAGCTAAGCGCCAAATATCTTAAGTATACTAACAGTATATTGTTAAGTTTCTTCTTCTCGGGTGGTACGAAAAGTGCTATAAAATCGCTCAAAGCAGTCAAAACTTGCATTGGCTCCATTTCCAAAACGTGACCCACTGAAAAACAAACAGTATAGGTAGTTAGCAAAAAATTAAGTGATTGCTATCTGATATAAAGCTGAAGAGTCTGTTTGTTTAATCTCGAGAATTACCAGTCGGATTATATCAGTAGAAACGCAATAATTAATTTAGTTTAGTCAAAGCGCGAGAGCAGTGATGGCCCAGTGGGAACGGCCGCGACTAACGAGTTGTAGGTCGTAGGTTCGAACCCTGACAGGAGCCTTACTTTCTTTCAATTATTTCTCCACCGCTGCTCTCAAAGTAAAGGAAAGGTAAAGGAAAACATCGTTAGGAAACCGGCATGTCTTAGAACCAAAAATTCAAAGACTGTGACATCTAACAACTCGCACTGGGCTCACGTGGTGGATTATGGCCCACTACCTCTTATCAAGAGGAGGCCTGTGTCTTTTTTTTTTATTGCTGAATGAACCCGCTATTGACCTCCATCACGCCTGATGGAGTCCCAATAATGGAAACATTATCGGCTGATTATGCTAGTCGAAGCGCAGCAGAATGAGGACGAATATGGGCCTGTTCACATCTCCACGTCACCACGTCATCAACGAGAAACGGTGCGGTAACGCGGCACGGTGCGTTGACATAACGTGCAAAACGTTACCGTATCGTAAAAATGCACGTCACGACGCCGCAACGTTACACGTCGCCGTGCCTTATCAAATTCCGGTACATTCTTCACTAACGTACCAGAGAAATAACAGTTCGTTCTAGATATGGACCGCACAATACGTATTCTGCTTCTGCACTATTGTTAAAAAGACGGAGAGAGAGAGGTTGAAAAATAGAGGCGAAAAGACAATACTGGGTGCACCCATATCTTTCAATTATGAATAGTGATGGGAATCATTTCACTAGAAAATACAAGGCGTTGAAAACGTGACCACAAATTTTACAGTTATTTCAGAATGCTAAGACAATGAAACATTAACTGAGCGAGCACATCGTAACCACGTTGGCTTATTACGACGACGTCATCAGACACGCCGTTCCACGGCGACGTTGCCGTACCGTGCACTAGCACGACGCGGCTACGCACCGTGCCGCGATACCGCACCGTTCTACGTTGACGACGTCGTGACGTGGAGATGTGGACAGGCCCTATGCTACATATAACTAACGTGGACAGAGGAAAGGATTGTTTTGTTTAAGAGTTTCTTCGTCGGATCCTAGTGTGTGTGGTGCTACGGTGACGGCTCGCGAGCCAGGCCTGCGACTGCTCACGGAGCCGACCTCCGGCGTGCCCGCATTCACCATAACAGTCGCTAAAACAAATGAATACGACTATTATGCGCGGTACATAAAATTATACCAATAGGTCTACTTATTTATCTCTAAACAACATCATCACCTCATCTAGTTTAAAAAAATAATATGATTGACGTATAAAAATGTTTGTACTGTAGCTGTATCTACAAACGCCACATGCGAACTACGCGTCATACTGGACGTCACACAAAATCCAGCATCTAGCAAGCAGAGTTTACCGCGCAAGCGCAACTAGCATATTATAATGGCACAACACCCGCTGGTCGGAGGATCCTCGGTTTTCTATGGAGGATTTGTGAACTTTACACCCTCCTCATACCTCTATAATAAAAACCTACTTGTGACTGTAATTTACGTAGTCTTTAATAATAAAAACTTTTTTCCAAAAAAAAAGCAAAGATTTTTATATGAACTTTTGGATAGGATAACGTCTGTCGGGTCAGCTAGTCATTAGTAAATTTCGTGTACATACCTTAGTCAGCGGCCTCGAAACCATAACAAAAAGCGGGGGGTTCCAGAAATTAGTTCTATATTTGTTTCGCGCTCTGTTATGGCTATGGGCCGCTGGGTGTAGGAACACATAATATACATTTTGGGGCTACAATAACAAGCATTGATCTTACATTGGAGATCTCCACATTTCTGCATTATTTCATCTGCCTCCGTCATCAAAAGTTGTTCCAGCGGTGATAGTTCAGTTAAACTCCTGTAAGGTACAATAAAATTCCCAATCAATAACCTAATTTCCTACATTTTTTCTTCAGTGAGTTTTGTATATGTAACAATTTTAAACAAAACAGATTTATTAATTATGCTATCAATATTAAAATGCCAGATAGTTGTACGCATTCGCGACGTGTTGTTCAATAAACGACGAAAAAATTTCAACGCAGGGTGTTTCAAAATAATGCACAGACGCCAGCACATCAAGTTACCCGAAACTGTCAAATTTTCCCTATCAACTTTGAACCTTATGCTTTAGCGATAAACTTGAAAGTCTATTAAAGAAATTTGACAGATTGTAGTAGCTTGATGTACTGTACTAAATCCATGGTTGTACGTCGATGTCCCTACCACCCTGTAGCTTCTGATCAACAATGTCGCGAACTCGCGACGTTTCATCGTGCTGGCTCTTTCGAACACTGAATGAATGATACAGGTAGTAGTGTGTAACAAATGCATTGACAATACGGATGAGTTACAGTAGTCTTTGGCTATTAATCATGAGTTACAGTAGTCTATGGCTATTAATCAACACAGTCTATTGCAGTCTACAGTCGACTGCTGGTTACAGTCTTTTGCATACAATCTGTCCCTAGCAGTCCAGTGACTTGCCTATTATGCCGGGACATCACTTGGCGTATTTGTGCAAATATTCGGGTTATATCGTCAATGCAATCAACTTTATTCCAATTATTATTATAATTAAAAGTCTGGAATGTCTCAACTGCAGGGCAAAGGCCTCCCCTACACTCTTTCCTCATTTCTCCTTACATAAAGTTGTAAAGGATCAGTTTTTGTTGAAGGACTCCAGCTCAGGCCGCCCTCTCCTTTTATTTCAATGATGATAGATATTTCAAAATATAACCTACCGAAGTAACGCTAACATCTTGACACATACGCCAAAAATTGGACGATATGATGCTAAGGTATTATATATGCAAAATATACCCTACCGAAGTAACGCTAACATTTTGATACATTCGCCAAGAATTGAATGATGTGCAAACCTGAATCCAATGTGTAGTGTGCGCGACGTGCTAGCCGACACACTTCTGGCAGCGAGGCTTGTACGAACTCTGGCTATTGATCCCCTTTCTCCTCCTCCACCTCCGCCTATCGAAATAAGAATAACGGGTGTAAATGAAATTAAAAATTGCAAGTTTATTTTCAAGCTTACATTTTTTTTTTAAACGTTGCCCCACACTAGGTATTACTCCTGTATCGTGGGTGCGTTTATAAACATTTAAACTCACATACACAAACAGCCAGACCTTATCTTTGTGATGGAATGGATTTGTATTCCTAACCCTATTTCTAATAAATTTTACGACATTAAGTTTATTGCTCCAAAACTAGATTATAAATTCGAATATAGTTTGCCTGCTTGAGCAATCTGTCTTGTGGACTTGACGCAGGTTTGAGTCTTCTATAAACTTTATCAGCCGCATACAGCAATGACCTAGGAACCTACCTCTGGTACCTACCAAGTGTTAATGTTTGTATTTTTCTCACATGACAACACCTTTAGTTTAAGATATTATTTCTAAATGTATATGTTGCAACACTCTTCCCTTTTCTTTTTTATCTGTCATGTGTCATGGGTGACGTTCCGCTAATGTTTCAGCGCATATTTTATATTTTGGAAATATCTAGTTTTTATAAATTAATCATCAAATTGGTATTGTTTATTGTGATCAATAAATCAATAGAAATTTGTCACACACAAGACGGTGTATTTATTTTCTCTGCTGACTCCACACCTGCTATTGAAGAAATCATAAAAGGTTATGGGCCCAGCCAGAACCTAATTAAACAACAGCAGCGAAAAACACCGGTGAGCGACATTCATTTTATTGTTCTACAAAATGCCAATCGATCCTGCAGTAGATCCAGCGATGGGATTGCCCGCCGCCGACGGAAATGTTGGCCTGCCGGCACATGGCGTGGGCATAGGCGGCATGGGCATAAATGGGATCAATTGTCCAAAATTAGAAGGCATTTCCAACTACACTGCTTGGAAATTTATTATTAAAATGTTGCTGACATTAGATGGCACATGGGGATGTGTATCCGGAGAGGACAGGGACGTGACGCGGGACCAGCGGGCGCTGGCGCGTATTTGTTTGTCAATCGACACTAGTCTTCATCAGTATGTACGCCAGGCTGCCAACGCCAAGGAAGCGTGGAACAAGTTGGCATCTGTATTTGAGGACAAAGGCCTCTATCGTCGCGTTTTGTTACTGCGTCAGTTACACCACATTAACCTCACAGAATATAAAAACATGTCTGAGTACATAACAACTGTCATGACGCTAGTGCAACAATTGGCTGATATTGGTCGTGTCATAGAAGACGGTGAGGTTGCAGAGATCCTGCTCAGCGGTTTGTCAGGGGACTATGATGTTCTGGTGTCCAGTTTAGAGACTGCCTGCATGAGCCGGGAGCTTTCCAGCGAGCTGGTGCGCACACGTCTTCTACAGGAGGAGCACAGGAAAAATGGTTCAATCAGTGATAATGGTGGTATTAGTGCGGCATATGCCACTGGCAGTGTTAAAAAACTTGTGTGTAATTATTGCAAAAAGCCAGGGCATATAAAATCAAAGTGTTTCAAGTTGAAAAGAGACAAAAAACGTGAAAGCCAAGAAAAGACACTTATTGTCACTGCATGCGCTATGACAGCGCGCCATGAATGGATTGTTGACTCAGGATGTACGGCACATATGTGCAACAACCGAAATTTATTTAAGGACTTTAGAAATAATAAAAGTAAAGTAACTATAGCCAATAATGACCTATTAAATTGTGAAGGTACTGGTAAGATACATATTTCTTTAAATAATAATTTAGAGGTTGCTGCGGAAGATGCCATGTTCGTCCCTGA
This sequence comes from Luperina testacea, assembly GCA_927399505.1. Taxonomy (NCBI): domain Eukaryota; kingdom Metazoa; phylum Arthropoda; class Insecta; order Lepidoptera; family Noctuidae; genus Luperina; species Luperina testacea. Next base: position 8,775,087 of record OV656774.1, read on the forward strand.
TTTATCCACAAATCTCCTCTCTGTAAATAAATTAGTTAATGCCGGATATACACTTGTGTTTAATAAAAAGGGTTGTCAATTTTACAATAAACCTCAAATAATTGGTAATTCTATTGGTTGCGCATCAAATCAGAATGGAATTTACAAATTGAATTGTGTCGTTTCGTCGCGTAGAGAATCTGAGCAGGAGCATTCTTCAGTCACTCTGAAGAATGGAGTTCAGAGTGAACAGAGTGCAATGGTAGCTACAGAGACAGTGTCTTTATGGCATAGGCGACTTGGTCACTTGAGTCTAGGGGGATTGAATACTCTGCGTAGGAATAACCAGTTATTGTTTCAGGATACTGAAAATAATTTTGGTGAGTGCATTGCATGCCTGCAGGGGAAACAAACTGCAAAACCGTTTCCTGTTGGCGAGGCAAAGCGTGCTACTCAGCCGCTAGAGATCATCCACTCCGACGTGTGTGGACCGATGTCTGTCTGTAGTTTTGGTGGAGCCAGATACCTACTAACGCTGACAGATGACTACAGTAGGAAAAGCTGGGGATATTTACTTAAAAACAAATCGGAGGTAATGTCCAATTTTTGTAATTTTAAAGCCCTTGTAGAAAAACAAACTGGATTGCGTATAAAGATTCTCAGGTCTGATGGTGGAGGCGAATACTGTGGCGCTAAATTCGAAGCTTTTTTGAGGAGTGAGGGGATCGTGCATCAAGTCACTGTGCCTTACTGTCCTCAACAAAACGGTGTTTCGGAACGCTTAAACAGAACCATCATGGAGAAGGCTAGATGCATGCTTGAGGAGGCTGGTCTTCGCCGGGAGTACTGGGGTGAGGCGGTGATGACCGCAATATATCTTAAAAATCATTCCCCAACATCTGCCCTAGCGGGATCTGTACCTCAGCAGGTTTGGACTGGTTCATCGTCTCTGGACCTCAGTCACCTGCGTGTGTTTGGCTGCATAGCTTATGCCTTAAAACCTGAACCAAAACGTAATAAGTTGGGAGTCAAAATCAACAATGTGTTTGTTTGTTGGATATAGTGACACCACTAAGGGATATAGACTTATTAACCCCATGAAGCCCGGACAGATTATTTTAGCTAGGAACGTTTCTTTTCTAGAGAATAAATTTTTAAAAGATATTAAGTCAAATAATATGAATAATATTTCTTATAATTTTGACAATAATAATTTGATAAATATTCAATGCAATAATAATTCTAATAATTTAAATAATGTTAGTGAAAAGTTGAATATTAATGAAAATAATAATTCTAGTCAAATTTCAAATGAATGTGAATCAATTTTGAATAGTTTTGATGATCAGAATATTACTATCATTTCAGCTCCTAACTCAGAGTCTGAGTACTGCACTGACAATGAGGATACGAGCTGCCAAAGTCCAGCGGCCGAGGATAGCAGCGCGTCCACATCCGATGCGTCGTCTACTGAAGGGGATATTGCCGCGGTCAGCCCTGAGGTACCAGTGGCTCCCACTAGCCGTCCCGTGCGTAGTACGCGCGGAATAAAGCCTGTAAAGTATGAGGACTATTCTTTATTAACTCAACCCGAGTTGGAGCCTCTATCCTATAAGGAAGCCATATCCTCTCCTAATAGTGAGGAGTGGCAGCGCTCTATGCAACGAGAGTTCGATGCTCTCTCAGAAAATAAAGTTTGGAAGCTTGTTGACCGCCCAGCAGATCACAACATAGTTAAGTGCAAGTGGGTATATAAAATTAAAAAGGATACTTCTGGTAACTGTAAGTATAAGTCTCGCCTTGTTGCCCGCGGTTTCTCACAACAGTATGGGGTAGACTATGACGACACATTTTCTCCTGTAGTTCGCCATAGCACTCTGCGCACTTTATTTGCGCTTGCTACCGAAATGAATATGTACATTGAGCATTTAGACATTGATACCGCGTTTTTAAACAGCAACTTAAACGAGCGCATCTTCATGGAGCAACCTGAAGGTTTTGTTAAGGATAACAGTAAAGTATGCCTACTATTAAAGAGTATATATGGGCTTAAACAAGCTAGTCGTATGTGGAACATGAAAGTACACAGTATGTTGACAGGCAATCATTTTTCTCAAAGTAAGTGTGAGCCCTGTGTTTACTTTGAGAAAAGTAATGATAATTTAACAATTGTCGCATTGTATGTAGATGACTTCTATGTGTTTGCTACTAATAAAGCATCTGTAAACGAGTTGCATGCTTTATTACAAAAAGAATTTAATGTAAAAAATCTTGGGCCTATTAAAAATTGTTTAGGCATGCAAGTAACTCGTGATATGTCAAAAGGAACATTGATGTTAAATCAGTCTCAGTATATTAAGACATTATTAGTTCGCTATGGGATGGAAAATTGTAAAGCAGTCTCTACACCCATGGCGCTTAATGTAAAGTTACAGAAGTCTGAAAATAAAGTGCTTGATGATAATGTTTACAAGTATAGAGAATTACTAGGATCTCTGATGTACCTGTCTGTGTGTACGCGACCTGACATTACTTACGCATGTAGTCAGTTAAGTCAATTCAATCATGACTTTGGTAATGAGCACTGGCTTGCGGCCAAGCGTGTCTTAAGGTATCTTGCGGGAACTTTAAATTACTCCCTATATTTTTATAGGACTGGTAATTTATATATAACTGCTTTTGCTGATGCGGACTGGGCCAACAATGTGTTGGATCGTAAGTCTTATTCTGGGTATGTTATTCGGATGGGTGCTAATACTATTAATTGGGAATCGCGCAAGCAAAGATGTGTAGCATTATCCAGCACAGAAGCTGAATACTTGGCAATAAGTGATGTGTGTAAGGACTTGTCCTTCTTTAAAAGTTTTCTAGAAGAAATTGTCAGTGTACAGGGTAAAATTGTTTTGTATAATGATAATCAGAGTGCCCTTAAATTATTGCTGGCAAAAGAATATTGTCATAAAAAGACAAAACATATTGACTTAAGATACCACTATGTAAAGGATTTAGTTCAAAAGGATTTTGTTAACGTAGAATACCTGTCAACACAAGAAATGATAGCAGATGTTTTAACAAAGCCATTGTGTTCCACAAAACATAGAAACTTCATAAATGAAATGAATGTCAAATAATTGAGAGCGCATTTGTGTAATAATTATTAATTATATTATAATTTACTTTTAAATTCTTGACTAAGCATGTTGAGTGTGTTTGTTAATTCTATTATGTTTTAACTGAATGTAGAGTCATGTTGAGTAAAAAAGGGGTAGTGTTAATGTTTGTATTTTTCTCACATGACAACACCTTTAGTTTAAGATATTATTTCTAAATGTATATGTTGCAACACTCTTCCCTTTTCTTTTTTTATCTGTCATGGGTGACGTTCCGCTAATGTTTCAGCGCATATTTTATATTTTGGAAATATCTAGTTTTTATAAATTAATCATCAAATTGGTATTGTTTATTGTGATCAATAAATCAATAGAAATTTGTCACACACAAGACGGTGTATTTATTTTCTCTGCTGACTCCACACCTGCTATTGAAGAAATCATAAAACCAAGGTGGTCTCGGTAACGCTCACTGCAGCTTAAAAATACTCCGACCAAAAAACCGATAGTTAATGTATTGTTAAATGTGTGATGGGCTTGAGGGCAAATAATATATCATACTTAAGACACGTTTACGCTGACGCCAGCCGTCACCGATAGTGAATAAATGGAAGACTATAAAACTGCATGATTTACCCACCCCGTCTAATCATACCGCCTTGGGAGTCTGCCTTTGACACAGCATTTGACCCAGCATCCGGTGATAGTTGATCCTGCGCCGGCACCGGAGTATCCGACGCTAATTCCAAACCCACGCAAATAGGGCAAAACGCATAGTTCAAAAATGTGCCACACAAAAGATCTATATCTTCTTCCGCTTGAATTTCTAGCGCCTAAAAATAGTAAAATATTATGAGTATCTTCAGTAATAGAGGTAGCTGTAGGCAAGAAGTGTACCTACTTACTCTGTAGTACTCATGGCACCCAGCTGGCCATTTTAAGTAAAGACACATCATCATCATTCTCCTCCTAATTTATTTGTGGTCGGCGCAACATGTGTTTGTCTTCCATACATCTCTATTAGTCCTCATCTTTTATGTACAGGGAGCTTAAAATAATTACTAGCGCTAGACCAAAGCTGTCATTCTCAATCATGCATTATGAAGCCATGTTGCTTTGTTCCATTATGTATTAAAATTAACCGGTACCTTAGTATGCCAACGACGCACAACCCGTACAGTAAAAGGCGCTGTACTTAACAAACTCAAGGATTCATCATCATCAGCCTATAATGTTGCCACTGCTGGGACACAGGCCTCCTCTCAGTGAGAGGGAGTGGGCCGTAATCCACCACGCGGGCCCAGTGCGGGTTGGTAGATGTCACATGTCTTCGAATTTTTGGTTCTAAGACATGCCGGTTTCCTCACGATGTTTTCCTTCACCGTTTTGTGAGCAGTGGTGATGAAAGAATTTACACAAAGTAAAGCGCCTGTCTGGGTTCGAACCTACGACCTACAACTCGTAAGTCGCGGCCGTTACCACTTGGCCACCACTGCTCGTATCAAACTCAAGGATTACTTACCATAAAAATTGCATCTAGCGTACACAAATTTCTGGAGCTCAATTGGTACTTTTCAATAAGTTTGAGTAAACGATCTTCAACTAGAAAGCCCGTGTTATCCGCTACAAGCTGTAGTATGTGACGAATCTGCGGAGTAATCACATTTATCTTACAGGAAGACGCGAGCCATGCCTAAGACAGTCACGTTATTCCCGAAAAGAAGAGAAATAACGATGGACTTTAATTCCAAGACTGAAGAGCAAGAATCAGAGACAAAGTATCCCTCTAATTAATTTTGTTCAAAAAACTGAAGCGTTCCACACTGCGCTCCAAAACAGAATACTGACGTTGTTTAAAAAATCGCTAAGCTGAAGTGGGACTAGGCTGGCTACGTCTGCCGTATGCCCAATTAGCTGTGGGCCAAAATAACCACGTAGTGACGTGAGCCATGACACAGCCAGAGGCGTCGCGGCAAACCTCGTAGAAGATGGCGGGACGAGCTGGAGAAAACTAACGACCAGTGGTCCACTTTAGCCCTGGATCGAAAGAGCTGGAAGTCATGGGGAGAGGCCTTTGCCAATCAGAGGGATGATGCAAGCTAACAGTAACTGCAAAGCGTTAATCGAGTTTTGATACGGTCTGTAGGTCAGCGGGGTTGTCCGAAAGGGTTACCGCTGGCCCGGAACATAAAGGGCTATAGGGAAGGAAAACGGGTGGGTTTTAGTCAGTAAGAGTCTGACACTCCCTTCCGCTCCACCCAGAGCGGGAGGGGTCATTTGATGATTTCCCATCCGCAAAAAAAAATACTGTCTGTAGTTACAAAATATGAAGCTTGACTAGTGTGTACATAAAATTACCAATTTATCTTTTGCTTCCTCAAACTTATTTTCGGGATCAACGCCTTCCTGCTCAATGGCAGTCGAAGCAAGCTTGGCTTCAGTTTCTGAAAATAAAATAGACATGCTTTTTTTTGAATCAGTTATTTTTTATCGTTACTTGTTTTTTGTTCCAAAATATCAGAAGTAAAACGTAAGCAAAAAGATCCGATACGTATCTGTGAGTGCCACTCGCACGTTGAGGTTAATTTGTTAACAAAAATATAATGAAAACAATTTTCGTCGATGATTTTCAATTACAATTTAATAATGTTATTCAAATAATTATTCTTGGAAAAAGTAGAAACATACCTACCAAACCGACCGACCGACCGTCCGGCCGACCGACCGACCTACCTAACTGTAAATATACATTGGTTATTAATCCATAAATACCTACCGACCGACCGACCTACCTAACTGTAAATATACATTGGTTATTAATGCATAAATACCTACTGATGAGTGTGTTCTAATTCCCTTTAGTGAGTAAGTGAGTGATTGCGTAAGAACTTAACCTGAGCAGGGTTTGTTTACATTTCTGTCAGATACTTTTGGAACACATAAATAGTACGTGTATTACGAATATTACCTACCGTATTTAGCCAAAGGACTCTTGGGCGGATTCTGCGGCGGCGGGGGAGCCGGCTCGGCTAGAATATGAGCATGTAGTGCTATTTCCCCTTGACGTAACTCTTTGCTCAACTCTAGACACCTCGCACTCGACATCCGCCACACTTGAGTGAACTTGTTATGATTCACCTGTGCGAAGTGATCAGATTTCCTCTCCAAGTCATCCATTGTTTGCATCAGCTTAATGATTTCAGCGTCTGCCTTTATTTCCTCTATGGCCCCATCCTCAGCCGCTTTCCGAATTTTCGCTCTTAATGAATTAGCTATATCAGACATTTTATTAAGTTTCCGTTTTTGTTGCGATCTTACAAAGACATTCTCCTCTTCGCGTTTTTTTAGAACCTGAAAATATTTATAAGTAAAACAGTAGGAATAAAAATAATTCTAACGTATGAATCACCCATCTTTTTACCTGATACGTATACCCAATTTTTTCGGTATTAATTATACACGTAGCCTTCAACTTTTCCAGTTCTTGTTGCAACTCCTGAATCAAAGATTCCAGTTCTATTTTGGCCTCGCGATATTTTTCGTGATGCTCCCACATTATAGCCTCAATGTCTAATTTATGTTCGTCTAACTGAAATTGTTTACCAAATTAGTATGTGTTTTTATATGTTGTTGAACCATTTTAATCACATTACATATTATTTCAACCTGCACAAATTTGTACTCCAAATGTGCAATTTCTTCTTTATCGCATTGCTTATAGAGTGCTTCCCATCTCTTGTTGTTATGATCAATCATTGCTTCGCGTTCAATGTTCACGGCTACTTCTATCAAACTTAGCTGCTTGCCGTAGGCTCTTTGCATGATTGTTATTTGCTTTTCAATTCTATCTGACAATTCTTTTATGTCATTATCCTGTAATAGTAAGAACGAAAATTTAATAGCTAATCAGTCCCAGACGGAGATGACGGAATAAGCTGGACTCCTTTAATAAAGATTGGTCCTTGGCAGCTCTGGATAGAGAGAGATGGAAGGAGAGTAGGGAGGCCTTTGCCCAGCAGAGGTACAGACGCCAGCACATCAAGCTACCCGAAACTGTCAAATTTTCCCAATCAACTTTGAACCTTATGCCTTAGCGATAAAGTTGAAAATCTATTAAAGAAATTTGACAGATTGTAGTAATTTGATGTGCTGGCATCTGTACATTAATGGCTAATAAAAAAAACAAACCAGTCAAGTGTGAGTCGGACTCGCGCACTGAAGGTTCCGTAGAAATTTGTAAGTATATAGGTAAATAGTTTATCAGCGGTTTTTTTTTAAATTTTGTAATGTAATTACAAATTTACGGTTTTCGGATTTTTTCCTTTACTTGTGCTACATGACATTGCTTCTTGCCGAATGTCATGATTCTAGGTCAACGGGAAGTACGCTATAGGTTTCGATTCCCTTGTGAGTGTCAAAATATGCGGCATAAACGCCCGTATCTTTTGATTTCATTGACTTAGAAGTTTGATATTTTTCACTGCTTCAAGGTATTGCACCCGGACAACGCTCCGTTCCTGAGAAAAAGGGTCTTGACAAACGGACAGACAGACGGACAACGAAGTGATCTTACAAGGGTTCCGTTTTTCCTTTTGAGCTACGGAACCCTAAAAAAGAAGCTTAGTATAATTTAGGGATTTCATTCCTCAACTGATATGTTAGGTACTAGGTACCTACTTGTTTCTCCAAATCCTTATAATAAGCTTCGTCCATTGTTTTCAGATCACCTTTAACTTCGGCAATAAGAGCATCTTTTTGAGCAAGCAAGTCATCACATTTCTTCTTTTGCTCCTTCATTTCAGCGTCAATGTCTAAGGGATCTTTAATTGACAACATGTGGTCCCAATTTGCCGAAATAGCTTCATACTGGATCTGAGCATCATTTGCTTCTTCCTCTATCTTTTGCATGGAACCTATTCAAACACATATATTATTCATTTTTTAAAGTAATGATTAGCTGTATAATACCTTTGTTTCCATATGCTGCAATAGTCTTACACCAACCGGGGGTTGTCTTTGGGTGCACTTGCATAGTGCGAATAGGGATATCGTCGGTTGGTGCCTCATTTCATTAAAAACGCCTAACGCCTCTGCGAGTTGGTTTCGGCCCCTCGTACGCCTTCCAAAGTTCCGGGACACCAGGGACCCGAGAAATATCAAAAGAGTAATACTACAATATAGTTCATAAATGCACCCTGTTTTATGTTGGAGTTGCACATACCTATGTACATCATACAATACGCCACTTAGTTGAAAGTGCTAAGTGTAGGTACCTACTCGCGTCGCGCATACTCTTGATGATTGTTGACGACCGCAAATGAGAACCAACTCATACATATCCCAATAAACATAATAAAATTAATTTAACTTAATATCTATTTTATATTTAATTTATTTTTTCTGATATTATGGGTGCATGTGTAAAAAAAGAACTTGCCTGAAATAAATGAATTTTTATATTATTATTATTTTTTTTAAACATTAGTTCTTTTGTAGGATACGGAATAAGTCTAGCTGTTTGTGATTCTAGAGGTGAATCAAGATTTCTGGAATCTCAAACCGCATAAACCAAAGCTTCAAGTCTGATAGTAAATTATTTTAATTCCTAAGTTATTATAACAAAAGTAAAAGAATGTTACTGGTCATTTTCCTGAAGAACTCATGGCGTCGAACGACCTCGCGCTCGTCCGTGGTGACCTTGACATTGGTGACTTTGGCAGCGCCATCTAGTGCCAATCGCTGTAGTTCCACCGCTGCGTTCGCCGTTGCTTTTTCTACGAGGCTCGGTTCTTCCTCCGCTGCCGCTTCCTCCGCAGGCTGGTCAGCTCTAAGGAATAGAAGGTTAACAGACAAAAATAAAGCTTCGCCCTTGGCTCCCGCCGGAAAGCGGTTTTGAACTGTTGTCTATCCTTTACTAAGAGACAGAGACGTTGCGTTTTATATGTTAGAATAGTAATACTCAAAGACGACTACTTAGTCAAGTTCCAGCGAATGTGTAAAATATTAGGTGATGTGCTCGTAGTTTAGACTATATGCGACACTAGGTAACTACTAAAAAGAGAACTCAAACAGAGGCACAGTTTTATAATCATATTTATTGAACTAAGATATCTGTGGTAAAGTGGATATTCCTGTACTTTTCTGTATTCTGAGATCCTACCTTTTAAGTGCATCCTGCCTTCTTTTAATGCGTAGACCCCGACCTGCTTTCCGCTCTTCAGGGTCCAAACTCGTGACCTGCGGTTCTTTAGGCGCCAAAACATCATCCTCTTCATCCCCGAATCTCGAAGCCATTCTTTGTATTTTACGATAAAAAATACGATTTAATACACTACATAAAAACCTTCCAAATGAAACTTGACACGTACACGTCGCTATAACAACAAAACAATGTTGTTACTATAGTAACTAATAAGTCTAATAATATAATCTGCACAGATTATCGATGTCTGTTATCTGTAATTAGGTAGCCACAAAGGAGTTTATAACTACTCAACCACTGCCGCATCGAGTGTTGACCCAGCCCTATCACCGACGAGCTGTTTATAGAACAGGGCGAGTGATGATGTTGTAGGGATTCCTAAATCTGTAAGTTCTAAAACACGTCTACACCCGACTGCCCCGTTGGTTTCTTGTTCTACTTTGTGATGTCGGTCTGAGCGTGGGGTCCAGGGTTCGATTCCCAGGTCTGACAATGTTATCTGGGGGTACGGCAGTGCCGCCAAGTCGAGCAAAAAGCGGCACGGCCGTACCATCCTTTTCTCGAAACAGTCGGTCGGTCGATTCTGTAAAAATCGCACCGTGAAAACAGGTGATGTGAATTTGTTTTTGCTAGGAATTGACAGCTTACTCCATGCTAACTTCACCCAAGTGTTCACGGTGAGATTTTTACAGAATAGCACCTCTGTTCTGGCCATTTTCGACCCCCTATAAATTTCGTTGTGGATAAAACTAGAAGTCTGATTTTTCAGTAACCAAGAAGGCATTGTATAAATACGGTATATTTCAAATTACATTCAATTTGAACTAGTAGTTTAAGAATTCTCACCGACAGACTGATCATCAAAACTAGGCACTTCTAGCAGAGTTTAGTGTATAATACAAGGAAAAACTAAAATATTTTACAATTTCGTACGACTTTTCTAAATACACCAACTGCTGTTAGGTTATAGTCCAGTCAAATTAGTCCTCAAAATAGAGGTAAGGTTACAATAATTCCCATAGAGCTAAAAATTGGTATGAATGTTCAGAATACTATTATAAATGAATTGTGAAAAGTCCCCATCAATCCCCCTTGTGCAAATTTTTTTATTGATGGTGAAAGTTTGCAAAAATAGGTTTTTCGCGTTTTTCAGCTAAACGGTGAGTTTTACAGCAAAAATAGTTCAGACAAAAATTGTAGATCATCCGATTCTCTACAAAAAATGTATCCACACTTTTTTCATAATTATTGCCATTTCCGTGATATAGCGGTTGTAAGAATTGAAAAAAATATTTTATTCGTAATATGCACGTTAATGTACATACTTTTATATACATTTTTGAACCGTTATACGAGTAAACATATGAGTCCCTGTCTTTTTTTTTTTTTTGTTTAGCCTGCGCTGTCCCACTCATGGGCAAAGGCCTCCCTCCACTCCTTCCATCTTTCGCGAGCCCGCGCGTCCTCCTTCCAGTTTTGAAGGAACCTATCCAGCTCGTCCCGCCATCTCCTACGTGGTCTGCCGCGACCCCGCCTCACTGTCTTATACATACAAAATACCAGACATCTGTAAAAATTCATGTGCAGTGTCGAAAAAATTATACTCGAAAAAGTAGCATTGATACCGTGCACATGAATTTTTTTCTTACAACCGCTATATCACGGAAATGGCAATAATTATGAAAAAAAGTGTGGATACATTTTTTGTAGAGAATCGGATGATCTACAATTTTTGTCTGAACTATTTTTGCTGTAAAACTCACCGTTTAGCTGAAAAACGCGAAAAACCTATTTTTGCAAACTTTCACCATCAATAAAAAAATTTGCACAAGGGGGATTGATGGGGACTTTTCACAATTCATTTATAATAGTATTCTGAACATTCATACCAATTTTTAGCTCTATGGGAATTATTGTAACCTTCAAAGTCTTATTTGACTGGACTATTAGCTAATTACGTAATAACTTAAGACAGAAGGTCCCTTAGGGACTGAATAAATTAACTTAACCGACTTGGTATTACATGGATCTCACAACTTTTTACGGTAGAAGAACTGAGTTGCGAGACTCGGCTTTTTTTACAAGTTATGTTTTTGATGGCATTGAGTTTTTCCATTAGGCATTTCTTAGATAGGTACACCCCGGAGTTTGGAAGTTGGCAGTGTGATACTGATAGATACCGCCGTGTCTCAGCCGTTGGTCATGCGCCCCCATCTCTCTCCGGTCACGTCGAATTGCCGTCCTATCGGACTTTGATTTGAGTGGCAAGAGAGCGTATGTCTGCGCGCACACTTGTGCACTATATAATTTCTCCCGCGCGCGGTAGGCCAGTCTCCGCGGAGATTAGTCCCAATGCCCAAAATTCGATCTGGACGACTATTGGAGTCACATTTCCCCAGTTACCTATATTAATGTACCACATAATAAACTAACTTGACTTATGAACTTTTAGTACCTATTCTACTTTGAGTGCCTACATGATTGTGTACCTACATTCTACAATATTTCCATTTAAGAGACCACTTGCTTGTGCTAACTTTGAATGTATTTGCGTGTACGGAATAAATAGGATTTTTTATAAATAAAACAAGATAACCTTTATAAATTTTGTTTACTTAAGTTTACTTTGCTTTGCTGTTCAGGATGATACCATCGTATTTCTGTTGGAACCACTTCATGGCATCTTCCTTTGTCAAGCGATGGGGGAACCCAACCTTGCCAGTCTTGCGTCTTCTGTGGGCTACATTGAATCCTAGAACAACATAAAAAATACATTAAGACTATGCTCTAATAAAATAATCTAAACAAAAACTTTGATTTTATTCAGACTAGGTAATATTTTTTTAGATGTGCACCATATTTTTATGAATATAAGGTTTGAACTTAACATTCTTTAAAACATGGTTTTTATTATAGCACATTTTTTACAGAGTGAGGCTGTGTTGTTTTCATCACCCTTGAACAGATGTGCATTAAAAAAAATCTTTGTAAATTATAAAAACTCAAGACAGACGCGATCCCGGTAAAATGGAGCTGAGAATTTTATTGTAGTTTTGGCTACCTCAGCGAAGTTTACTGGGAAACTTGATTTGATACATTTGCTGCCAAATACTCCTAATACATTAGAATATGTACACCCATATTCTAATGTCATGAAAAATGCTAACTGATGACTAGGCGGCATGGTCTCAGACCTTAGCCTTTAAAAAAAAAAAAAACTCAAGAAAGCTTTTGACTAATATTACATGACATGCACACCGCCTGCAAGCTCTAATAAACGCCTCATGTAACCATGTTGTCTTTAACACAAAATAAATTAGAAAGAGTGAAGAATAATAATAATTTCTTACCAGGTCGGCCAAGTACGACGTAGAAGTCAAGACCATAGATACCAATGGAGGGATCATATTTGATACCCAAGTCAATGTGTTCTTGAATACCAAAACCGAAGTTGCCGGTGGCAGAGAAGTTGTCACGCCTCAACTCATATTCTCTGACCTGGAAGCAGAAAATAAAAAAATATATATTTATTGATTTATGGACCGAAAATCTAGTTATTATAAATAATAGATGATCTTGATATTATCTTCTAAGAATGCCTACAGACACTCAATGTGTTCAGAATTCGTTCTGCCAGGAATTTCAAGCAATATGAACAAGTTTACTCAAATACAGTAGAACTTTGTAGTTTGTATACATACTAACAAAGGGATATATAGAACCTACCTAATGTAAACAAAGAAACGTTAATCCACAGTTGGCACTTGCATGTAATAATTAACATACATTAAGCAAATGTAAACCTAGATAAGAGCACCACCTGCTTAATTAATGAAAGATCTATCAAATAAACCACCTTTGCCTCATAGAAAGTACTTGAGGGGTTGATAAAAACCGAGAACATTAACATAGTCATCCTGGCTTTATGGAGTCCGAGTCCCCAAAAACATAAATAAATTAATGATGATAAATGTTTTCATCAAACACAAGTAAAACTAATTAAGTTTACTATATCTTGATATTATTACTGCTTTTATCCAGAAAGCAAAGCCAGAAGTGTAAGTCAAATCAAAATGGTTTCTTAAATAAAAATAACTACTATAGAAGAAAAAGAAAACCAGTTTGATTATCTAGTACATTGACTTACTTTGAGACCTCTTTCGAGGATCTCCTCAGCCTTAGCACCACGGACAGTGCAGTGGACAGCGATCTTTTCATTACGACGGATACCGAAGGATCTGACGGTGTACCTGGCCTTTGAAAACACTGGCTGCTGGCCAGTAAGCTGTTCCAACACCTGAAATAATACAACAATAATGCTATAGCATTTATGTTTTTAACACACAAGGAATAATACTTTTAGAATAATAAGTTTATACACACTAGATAACAACTTGAGTTCTATAAAATTGTAACAAAATAGGACAAACATGGCAAGGCAACTATCTAATAAAGAACTTATTTTGTAAATGTTATTTCCGTAAGTATTCTGAACAGTAAGTAATTAGTGCTCAGAAGTTGCAAATTGGAAATATTGCTCTTGCATGAATTTACAAACAGCAACACAAGTTATGTTACTCTTGAACAAGTTCATGCTGCCCTACTCAAGGTCGTAGTTTATTTAATAACTATCAAGTCCAACACTGCAACTTGTTAAACCTAATCAAAGTGGAAATGTAATAAAATAAAATCAATCAACTTTTCACACATGCCCACTTAAAGTAGCAATATCAATGATGACAATGATTTTAGTATACCGTTATTGGGCAAGGCCCTCATCGATTTTGTATTGAGGCATGAAATTGTATGTAGTCAACATGGTGTGTGTATCCATGTTTTGAGGGTTATGTATGATAAAAACCACATACAAAACATTATAAATAAAGGTACGCTGAATGAAACAATTACTAACCTTAGCAGCACGAGTCAGCCTGTCACCAGACTCTCCGACACAGATGTTCAGGCAGAGTTTCCTGATGTGAAGATTTCTCATAACATTCTTAGAGTTATCTTTAGGAGGTTTCTTCTCCTTCTTGTCTTTCTTCAACGCGGGCGGTGGTACACGCTGAAATGCATATTCTTAGTTTACGTTTGGCACTTTCAACACATTTAATTTAAAAATAATAGCTGTGTTCAAACAAGTACTAGGTTATGCCGAATCTAAGGCCAATTCACAGCGATAAAACCAAAAATAGGATATCGGTAGGAAACAAATTTAAGTAACAAAGAAATTGAAATATATTTTTACGCATAATCTAAGAAAATATAACCGATTCAGATGGATAAATTAATACAAAAATCAAAAACACCCACCGCCATGGTTACGACTTATCAAAAAGAACCATAAACAATCTTGCTGCAAACGTCAATGTCAATTAGGAAAAATAGACAAAAAATAATACTTTTATAGGATGTGAGTACTAGTTATTTAAGTTTAGTTTAAAAATCCATCATTCTTGTAAAAAAACAGTATTTTATGAATTTATATTTAATTATTACGCTAGTTTACAATTCCTGAACTGATGACTATTGTACAAGTTATAACATAAAATTAGGGATTTGTACAAAAAAAAAAGTGAAAATTAAACATTTTTTGTATGCATGCCAAACGGGCTTTCCCATATAAAATTTATATATTGTATGCATAAAAAGATAATATAATGCCATTCACGTCTATTAAACGGTAATACGCCTTTGAAATCCATCCCATTACTTACTTTGTTTTGATAAAAAGAATAATTGTTAGCAACACTACTTTCTGTTTTTGGTCACTTCAATTAGGTACTATAAATCTTGCCTTTTTTTTTTAAATCAAAATGCTGTCAATCCACTTATACAATATTGACGAACAGCGCGAAAAAATAATAATAGTCCTAAATGAGCGTATACTTCGACTACTATCGTTCACAGGAACCATAAACTTCGGAACTTTATTATAATGGGTTTTTGCTTCTAACCCTGTTGCAGGTTAGCCGGTGGGTCCAACTCTCCCCTAGAGTAAATAAATATTAAGGTCCTTGGTCCAACTTCATGGACCTATTTATGAAATAAAGGGGATAGTGAAATAATAATGTCTTTTGTCATTCACATTACATCCTTTGTAACTCGGCATTTCTGCACAAATAGGTATTAGAGTAGCTTTGCAGTTATTACATACTAACTGCGTCCCGCGGTTTCACCAGCATAAGTTTCGATCCCGTGGGAATGTCCTGTGTTAATCCAGGGTGTCAGCTACCTCCATACCAAATTTTATCGAAATTGGTCCAGCCGTTTGTGCGTGAAGAAGTAACAAATACACTTACAAACTTTCGCCTTTATAATATTAGTGTGATGTTCTTGCGTGGAATAATAATGAACCCTAGGTGACCATGTTCTATTAAAATTGTATAATTATTTATTTATCTATGTATCATAAATTAATAATGATTTATTAAAATTGACGAACTTCCGGTGACATTACTAAAAAAATAATACAGCTACAGTTCGTGCCACGTAAGAAGAGACTTGACCCCGCCACCCCCGCCTCTTTCCGCCGCCCCGATGACGCCCGGTGCGGGACGGGGACCTGGCGTCATCGGGGCGGCGGAAAGAGGCGGGGAGGCGGGGTCAAGTCTCTTCTTACGTGGCACGAACTGTACTTTCCCAGGATAGTGCGAACCAGACTATATTATACATAATGTATCAAAGTGTTAATTTATAAATTACAATTTTTAACTTTGCTATCCTGTATTCAATGTCGTAGCAATTTTAAAATAAACTGATTTTCTATTCCTACCTACGGATCTATTAATAATCATACTTTCGACAATATTGTAGGTACTTCCTTATTCACGAGATCGAGATCCATTACATCTGTAGTGTCGTTGTGGATTGTGGATATTGATTGACGAAGTGGCCTAGTTCTCCAATACAGTCGAATAATCAATAAATTGCAATAATAAATAGATGTCTATCTACAGATACGACGAATTATTTTAATATGGCAGAGGAAACGCGAAAATCTAAAGTTATTGCTAATAAAAAATATGAAAAATATTATTGCTCAATATGCCATATATACACAAACTCGGAGAATCAATTAAATCAGCATTTAGAAGGCATTCGCCATCAACAAAGGAAAATATTTTCTCCTCCGCTGAATGCCGATAATTCAGATATTAAACATGAATGTAATAGTCTTGTGTATGTTCCTGCCTTCGCCGTTCTTTTCATAACAACATTTGTTTTTTGTTATACAATTGTTGTGTGTTGGAATTGACACCTACCGCTAATGATTATCATAAATAAAACATTAAATTGTTGTTAACGACGCCTTAAATTTCGCGCCATTATTTTAATTGGCGGAGAAGTCGTCCCCAAGCGTTCACGGCTTCTATGCGCACGAACGAACGCGCAGAACAATGAGGTAGCAGCCATTTTATGTCGGTGTCTAAGAAAAACATAATTCGAATGGCCAATCTTACGAAATTGTGTAATTAGTGATATAATTTATGTGATTCTGTATACACTACTATATTTAGGTGTTTCTTTACTTATGTGAGTAGAATATAACTTTTGCTATACATAATATAATGATAAAATAACATAAGCGCGATGAAACCTAACATTTTGCATAAAAAAGAAATAATAATAAATTTGTATCTCATTCCCTCCATACATTATGAAAGGTCGTTGTATTTCCAATAGCTACAAGTCTTTCGTTTGCAAACGATGTTTATGTTTACAGATAGTAACTAAAGAGTATTATCACAAAGTACTTTCTGTAGATTTAGCTCAGGATTATATGACATAACTTTCACCGAAACGTTGAATAAAGTATTATAAACCCGTTTTGTTTACATTAGACTTGTATTGGTTACTAAATTACTTGTCGTATGACAACCGGCGTCGCGCAGCCTCGGCTTGAAAGTTGGGGACAAAATTCAATAACGAATTGGCCATTTTATTGATGGCCGGGGGGGAGGCTGGGTGGAGACAGTCGGTCGGTGAGCTTCCGCCATTTAATATTTTGTTAGACATTTTAGCTGTTTCCATTATGTTTTCTTGTTTACACTTTCGTATATCTACCGATTAGAGTTGCCGCTGTATATGTGAACAAGTTTACATACATATCTGCATATCCTACACAAATATGCTAAAGATAAGCGCCCTTGTGTGAGTGTACGCTATTATATTCGTATACATGCCTATATATACCTATCTATTGCGTTTCGCATCTCCGGCTTTTTATGCACTTAGCTGTGTTCAGTCAACGGCCTATCAATATAAATAAAACAGCAATGTAATGTAATTTCTAATCTATTTTGTTATTGTTTGGAATTATCTGTTTAACCTTATAATTTTTGTTTAACATAATACCTACTTTGTTTGCCTAATATTTAATATGCGTTTATGTATTTGTTACCAACTTAGCACTTAGTAATTTGTTTTTTTTTTGTTGCCATGTATCTGCATCTGTTGATTTGTAACCACCTGATTTTGTAATATTTTTTTTTGTTTTAATTATATTTTTATTTCACGCAAAACTAAGCTTTTTATTTCAAATTGTTAACTTTTTTGCTGAAATGGGTTTAATTTTATTTGCAAAATAGGGAGGCACGTTTAGTTCCTACTTCCGACCGGCACTGATTATAACTTAGAAATTACCGTGATTTAATTAATCCTGTAGGTATTATATTACCTACTAACCGTCCTCCCCTAAAAATGACTCTTTGAATATTGTTCTTTCCAATCAGTTGCTTAACTTTACTTTAGCTATGAAGCATTGTCTCCCCTAATAAAATTGTCGTAAGGGGCTAACCAAAGTGTCGTTCAGTTTAAATAGGTTAACTTACACCTAGATCATAGATATATATTTTTGGTATTCATAAAAACAATTGAACAGTGATCTAATAGTACAACAGCACAAGTAAAAGTTAATGCCTTCATTTGACTTTAAAGATTAATTACTTAATTGCGAAAAGAGCCAATTTATTTATAATAAAATCGGACTTTTAACTTAGTGGAAAAATGGCGCGTTTCACGAGCCATTTTCCGAAAGTGGTTCTCATCAAACCGTGACAGTCCTAGCACTTGGTAGACCGGTCTTTACAGGTCCATCGCCACCTGAATCTTTATTTCCGAATTTACCCTAGAAAAATGAAGACAGTGTGTGCATTCAGTCCTCTATGACAAATTTTTTCAGTCATCATCACTAGCATCTTTGACTTATGTTTATTTCTTAGGTTCCTTTAAGCAAAGTCAATCCTTTACTTGAATTAGGATAACCTCGTCAGTTATTGTTTTACTTGAAGTGTCTTTTACACACGAAATAATAAAAAAGTTATTGTCTTTTGCACCTGACTCGATTTTCAATGAGAAAGGTGATGGAGCTGGAAGTGTCTTGTCGCTTCTACAACCTCTAGTTGGCCTTTTTTAAAGTAAGGCTTACCTATACATATCAGTTTTTGACCTAAGTTTTATCTCTTACCTTCATATTTCTCCTTGTTGCACCGGTAACAGCTTGTTAATCGAAATTTTGCGGTAGGTATTGAAAAACGCAATACTAGGCATCATAATTCGATTCAGTTGCATTTTGATACTACTGACTGTAAACCAGAAACTATCCTTGTTCTTTACAAAAGGTAAATAACGCTACTGCGTAGTAATTTCCTATTCAGGTAGGCTAAGTGCAGTTTTGATAGCAATTTGACATGAAGTTCTTTTCAGGTGGCAGAAATTGAAAATGGGGGAGCAACGAGGTCGCCATTAGTTTCCCAGCACACTGGGGCGTAGGCGTCGGGGGAGTGGCACGGGGCGTGGGGGTCCCCGTGCCACCCCCTGGCGACCTACTCGCCACTATCTCCATGTTCGAACAGCAGATCAAGGCTGAACCCATGAGGTAAGACTCGACCATAAGACAAGTTGGGCGGAACCTGGTGGACTCACAAATTATAATTGGGTTTATAGGTATTCTCGAGGTCTTTACAATCGCTGTTCTTCAACACTTATAACGAGCATATGACCCAATACAAGTTCGAAAAAGAACAATGAGGTGTATTGTGTACACAAATGTACGAAAATAAGGCTCAACCGCAATCAAAATGTTGAGATGCAACTGCGCAATGTTGGTGAACTGTGAATCCAAAGCTCTTTGGAAACATTTAGGTTCACTCTAACATTACGTTTTGATTACCAACATGTACTAAAAGACCAAAATAACCAGTAAAAATCTGCAGAACACGTAAGTTATTTGAGGGACGGATATTAAATGAAGCATTGTGTTGCTTTGCAGTTTCTACACATCTCACCCACATGTACACTCCGGTCCCCCAACAATAATACGGTCAGATTCAAGCCATGCATCCATCATCAACATGAACCAACATCACCAGACACACCAAGAGGATTCTAAAGACAGCCTCATAGTACAACAGCAAGTACAACATCAGCAAGATCTCATGGAACAGCACCAACAACAACAAGAAATGCAACAACAAGACGACGAAGTGAGTTCATTAAATTTATAGGAATAAAATATTGACTGGAAGGTAACCTCTCGTGTTAGGTAGGTACTCCGTGGTGTCGGCCAAGTAAAAGCGTTTGGTAGATAAGAGCAAGTAAAGTGCTAAAGTCCCGCCAAGTGGTTCATTACCTTAACATTTCGTATACCACTCAACACCGGCCAGCCGATCCAGGGCTGCATCGGTCTAAGTCCAGAACTAGAATTTTTTTTACTGCTGAACGTGCTTAGCAAACGAATAGTTCGCTAAACTTGTTTAAATTGAAAAGGCAAACAAGAAGCTCACCTCTGAACGTTCCTCTTTTCATTTTCAGCTGAGCTTCAAAGGGATGGAAGATGAAGGAGTTGACATGGATATGGACGGACGACAATGTTCTCAGGTTAGACTATATTCAATTTCACGACACTTTTCGATATTCTAACCATTATTTTACAAATAAAACATCAATGCAACCGTTTTAACAGGGTATGGGAGTGGACATGGGATCCGTTCAAACTAAAATGGAAGTGTCAAATGGGGGTCAGTCGACGCCGCGATCTAAGCCTCAGGCCTGTAAGGTGAGCTAGAATCGTTTAAAATACTGGCTATTAACAGACTTGTCTCATATTTCGTGATGTTGGACTGCTTTTTGTTCTTTTTCGAATGGTCATCTATCATATCTCTTCATTAGTACTTCTTCATGATTAGCCCCATTCAACTAAGTAAGCTCGTTCTCTTCTTCTAATCTTGAGAAGTCTTAAAGTCTTCATTTATAACACAATAATAATAATAATTCAGCCTGTGTTTTCCCACTGCAGAACAAAGGTATCCCTTTCCACACATGTGTAACACAATTAGATAATACCTAATATAAATTGAATAGATCCCAATAAATATAAAACAGTTAACTGCATTAAAATTCAAAACACGCTTTACTCAAGGTTAAGTCCCGAATTGGAATATGGTGGACTGTGCAGACTGTGCTAATAGTATTACTAACCCACGCGTTAATGGGTTACTGGGGAAAGTAAGTACGACGTGCTAGTGAGCAGTGCTATTTTGAGAAGGCGTAAAAACTTACCATTTTCAAAATATCTTCTTTCAGGTCTGCGGCAAAGTTCTGTCGTCTGCTTCCTCTTACTATGTCCACATGAAGCTTCATTCAGGAAACAAACCTTTTCAGTGCACTGTAAGTATAAATATATACCTACATATTGTCCCAATGGTTAGCTAGGACTATTTCTAGAATAAATAGGTTGATTTAAGACTGAAGAATGAGCCATGTTAGATACCGTGGAGTTTCTTACAGGCTGTTCTACACAGGAAATGTCCAATTTGAACCGTGCACCTAGCTTCTGACGTTTCATACTGCCCATATAGTTATGTGAAATAAAATATTTTGATTTTGAAAGGACCTATTTCAGCTAAAGAAGCAGAAAAAAGAAAGGAAAAGCCATAAGTGCGCGTTGCAAAGATTTAAAAGACGAAGAAACAAAAGTATAATAAATCTAATAAGATAAATATTTAAAAACATACCTGCAAGCAGTACTAGACGACAAGTATTTAAGTATATATTTAGTAGTCACGATTCACAAAGTTAAAACTACAGCAACAATACTAAATTTGCCTGACTGCGCGCGATTCTACCAGTAAGATGTAAATATGTGTAATGGACAGATGAGTACATTGCACATACAGGTTTCATGTTCTCAATACAAGTATTAAAGGTCGGTTATTGCTTGGCTTGTCTGTTTTTCTGGTCACCCCAAAAAACTTAACGTGACGGCGATATTGTTATTTTTGATCCCAGTAGAATAAAATACGGCTTTGTCAAGCATACCGCTACCTAGCAAAGGGTATGCTTTACCTACTAAGTAACGCATAGGTGATGGTTGGATGGTGCATGAATTATCGTTCAAAGAAGCAAAAACACAGCGTTGGCCTTAACTCCATGCACGTCCAAGTCGCAGCGCTCAGCGTAGTGCTCTTTGTTCAAATAGTCACGATTCATTTCATTAGTGGACGGTTGCATACCGTCTGAATGGTTATCTTACGAAAGTATAGATTCAGGTCTTTAAAGGAATATATTAAGATTTGTCTTTGGGTTAGCAAATCGTTAAAATATGGTACAGTGCGTGCCACGTAAGAAGAGACTTGACACACCACGTGATCTGACATGCGCAGAACACGATTTTAGGTATCTTTAGCGGTATGAGGTCTGAGTGCGGGACGGGACCGGACGTCATAGGGGCGGCGGAAAGAGGTGGGGGAGGCGGGGTCAAGTCTCTTCTTACGTGGCACGCACTGTACCTACTTATCTTTTTGGGTCAAGTCCAGGAATGGACTACGAAGGTTTCACATAGAGTTGGCGGGCGTTTTCTCGGAAAGATGTAAGTACTTATAGTGTACTTACCATACATTTTTAACGTTTTCCTTCCTTACTAGTCTTACTTCTAGCTGATAAAAGGTGCTTACATCTTTTGGCAAAACCGCCGGGGATTTCAGTCAGCAAATATGGCAAGGCACTGAACAGTTGTTTTCCTCGTTGATTTAGGTGTGCGACGCAGCTTTCTGCCGCAAACCGTACCTAGAGGTGCACATGCGCACACACACAGGGGAACGCCCCTTCCAGTGCGACCTCTGCCTCAAGCGATTCACGCAGAAGTCCAGTCTCAACACGCACAAACGTGTTCACACAGGTCAGTGTAAACTAACCCTAACATGGACTTGTTGCATCTGAAGCATCTCGGTGTTGTTTACAGGCATTCGGAAAACAGAATTTTGTAAAATATAAAGTTCTTCACACTAATGTTTAACTGTTCTGTTTTTCGTCCGCCTGCATAAAATAATATTTTTCAAACACTAAATGTTTAATGCCAATGCTCAATGCTCGCATAAAAATATTAATTAATCGCATTTTTTGTGCAGTGAACAAATTGATCGCTTGAAAAATATTGATTTATTTGATAGCTGATTTATAATTGTTGTATCTTAAAACGATGACTGATAATTGCAGCATTATTGTTGAATGCAATTTAATGTAATTTCCATATTACTGTTTATCTGCCAGTAATTAAAAGACTATGCATTTGCACTAAAAAAGTACATTTTAATTTTTTGTATTGTTATCACTGAAAAGATTCCCCCCCAAACTCTGAGATTTTTTTAATATTTATAGGGATGAATGTTTAAACACTGATTTTAGGATGGAGGTATTAGGAGATCTATATGGAAGTTACATTTTAGTTTTACATATACCTACTGAACTGGAAAAACTCAATAATAAATTCCCATTTTAGATTTTACCATGAGGGGATTATTCAAAAATTATTACAAAACATATTGGATTCTTATATTTTCAAGTTGACCTCCTCCTGTTTCCGCGAAACCGAAATATTTAAAATTATTTTGTGTTATTGTTTTAAATTTTCCATTGGCTACCTGTTGTTGATTATGGCTTAAATATCCTGTTTTGACGCCCTGATAAACGAGCTATTTTGTATTTTATATGTATTGTCTTTTTCTTGTTTATACTCATACCTATTATTTTATTTACGCTAGATGTGCTACATATTTATCTATATACCTACGTTTTACTAGGAAAGCATAGTTTTATATTTTCCACGCACAAATGATATTTCTTTGTTCATATAATATGTATGTAAGTAGATAGTGATTCCGCTCCTCATGAGAATTGGTCAAGTTCATATAACTATCCGGTCTCTCCCCCCACTGACCCTTATATACCTAGATCCACATTAGATGAAAATGTCGTCTCTCCCTTCTTCCATTATATGTACTTCATTGGGTATTAAGTTACCTAAGTACAAAATTTTTCTTTTATTTCATGGTGCTTATTTATATTTAATTATAAGCACGCGGCCTCTGGACGGAGCTTTTTACAACTTTTATTCAAACACTTTTATTATACAATATTGTTTATATACTTACCATCCATTATATTAATCATATTGAATCTAATGAACGACACGTACTAAAATACATATAGCCAAGTAGGACACTGGTGCGACACACAATTCGCTGAAATAGTTGACAATACATATGCTTAACATACCGACATGTGAATAGTTTTTGAGTTGTGCCAATAGAGCTAATAGTGTTTTCGCATAAAGATCAGGGCGTGAGGAAGGCTTCGTTGATGTGAGGTAAACAGGGGGAGGTAAAGAACTCACAATGGATACGATGCGGTATGCACATACCGCACTGTGTCGTTACTATCACAGGGAAATCGATTGTGTGTTCTTGTTAACGTGGTGTAGACAAACGAGCGTGTGTTGTTGGAATGTGGCCTGGGTTCTAGATGAGCACATGCGCGCGTTGATGGTGAAGGACCGGCCCTACAAGTGTGAGCTCTGTCAGATGCGGTTCACGCAGAGCTCCAGCCTCAACCGACACAAGAAAATTCACACGGGTGGGTTTATATCTTTAGCACCCGTGCCGACTGTATCACTGCAGTATCCGTACTGCCCACCTCCTCTCGGCTCCTCAAGCCCGACATCTCTAAGTCCGTTCACTTGAATGTAAGCCGTATTCTGACTCATTCGATGGTTTCGTTCAGAGGAACACAGACGTGCGCTGCTGGCTAAGGATCGGCCCTACCAATGCGGCGTCTGCTTTGTGAGATTCACCCAGAAATCAAGTTTGGGCCGGCACGGAAAAATACATACCGGTGGGTCCCTACCTATAGCTCCTGCCTACTTGTGCGTGACGTTTTCCTTGAGGCAGAACGGTACTAACGTGTATTATGTTATAGAGATAGCCTACCTCCCCCTGAATGTGTGTGAATGGTTTCATTAATGTAACATTATTAGGTAATGGTAATATAATGAAATAAATATTGTTTGAGAGGGTGCTGAGATGCTATATCGATACTCGTATAACTTATAGAGGAGCACAGACGAGCCCTGTTAGAGAAAGTGCGGCCGTACCAGTGCCACATCTGTTTTATGCGCTTCACTCAGAAGTCCAGCCTGGGACGACATGGGAAAATACACACTGGTAGGCATTTTCCCCTAAAATCCTTAAGTAGACAATGAATTTGATATTATTCGTTAGCTCACGTTACTAGGCAGTAACATTAGCAGTGCGTCGAGCTGGACCGTTGTTTTAGCTGAATTTTGTTGGTATTTCTAGAGGAGCACATCCAATCGCTGATCAACAAAGTGCGCCCCTATCAATGCGACATCTGTGACAAGCGGTTCACTCAGAAGTCCAGCCTTGGCACTCATAAACGTATACACACCGGTGGGTCCCTTGATATTTCATTTATTTTGGTTCGGTCTCGAAGCCACAATGCATAGCTTTTACGAATCATTGTTGTTAATTTTATCAAATTGTGGCTTGGACACCTATGTTTTGTGAATAGTTTTAAGGGCTCCCCTGACCTAATATAATATGTACTTATAAATTTTTGTTTTGAATATCAAACCTGTTTACATGGATAGCGATTTGGAAGTGATGCATTTGTTGGTTTCAGTCTGTATATAAAGCTTACATTAGGTTACACACGCTCAAAAACTATTCACAAACAGTTAAGTAAAGCATGTGTACGTTGTGATGATTTCCGTTAAGTTATAGGAGAGAGAATGTCTGATGGACAAATAAGGTGGTTAAAATTCCCTCATGGTAGTCAGTTGGAAGCAATCGGCATTCGGTTACTAAGCTCAGTAGAATTATTTGTCCATCGTGGTTTTGTTTTGTTTCTCTGTCCCCCCCGTGTCCGTGTGTTGGCGGCGCAGGGGAGCGGCCGTTCCAGTGCACCGTCTGCCTCAAGTCCTTCACGCAGAAGTGCGCGCTCAATTTGCACGAAAAAATACATACGGGTTAGTAGCCCACATATATTATAATCCGCAGTATTATTCCTATCGGTACGACTAGCGTTAACTTGCGACTCGTCATGCAGTCATTTCATTTAGCGTCATGCTTCGCTCCTATTTTTCCGTTGCCCGCCTAACCCGTTGTTTTACTCTCCCTGTTTTTGATAGCTTCCATCTCGTTGCTTTCGACTAACATCTCGATTTCTTTAATTAACTCATTCAAATGCGCGCTTTACGTACTTCTGCAATCACTGATAATTTCCCGCCTGTCATATTATTAATAATCTGCCGGTCATTCGCCCCTCTTATTCCTCTCATTCTGCATACAACTCGGTGTTTTAGCATTTATCATTTTTATCATTTCTTCATGGATATTAATTCATTCACAAAAGCGGTAATGCAATCGCCGCAATGACGCATTCTTGGCGCCCCAACATCGTATCTTAATACGGTGCTGGCTTTCAAAATTGGGTTTACAAAATTGGGGACGAATCGGTCGCCGCGTGCGACGCTCGATGCGGTCGAGATTGGCAGTGGGTGGGTGGCCAAAGGCACACACCATGCGTCGGCGACGTGCGTTACTCGCTTTTGTGTGTGCACTGGGCGCAGTGCAAGGGCGTCCTTTCGCGTGCGGGCTATGCCCGGCAGCGTTCGCCCGCCGCCCCTACCTGGACATTCACATGCGCACGCATACAGGCGAGCGGCCCTATCAGTGCGACGCGTGTCTGAAGCGCTTCACGCAGAAGTCCAGCCTCAATATACATAAGAGGACGCACACAGGTGGGTGACCCCGCGGGCCGGACTGGCACCGCCCGCCCACGCCTCTCTCCACTCGCACTCCGCCTCTCCTCCGAATCTCTCCCGATATTAAGCGATCGCGAGCCTTTCTGTAATCAACTTAGTGAAAGATTTGGAGCGGAGTACGCGGCGAGCGGCGACCGGTCCGCGCCGCGACCTCCGTAGAGCGAGGGCGTCTAGCGTCCTTGCGGGCTCGCCGCCGCTATAATATATGTGTTGGGCACCAGTCCAGGGCAGACCGTTCCAGTGCCTGTCGTGCCCGGCCGCCTTCACCTGCAAGCAATACCTGGAGATACACACGCGCACGCACACCGGCGAGCGGCCCTATCAGTGCGACATCTGCCTGAAGCGCTTCACTCAGAAGTCCAGTCTCAACATCCACAAACGGACGCACTCAGGTACGTGGGCGGCCTGCGAGCCACCGGCGCTAGGGAGGAATGAACGTATGTGGGCTACTAGAGAGTGCGTGCACGCGGGGAGGCGGGGGGCCGCAGTGAGCTAACCGTGTCGCTCGTCCACAGTGCAGGGGCGGCCCTTCCAGTGTCTGCAGTGCCCGGCCGCCTTCACGTGCAAGCAGTACCTGGAGATCCACAACCGCACACACACCGGCGAGCGCCCCTACCAGTGTGACGTATGCCTCAAGAGATTCGCGCAAAAATCTACACTCAATATACACAAAAGAACGCACACAGGTCAGTCGACAACGCTCAGCGCACGCTTTTGATATTTATTTTTTATTTTTATTGAAACATTTATAATCACCTGCAATTATTCTGTAACATTTGTGCCATACTTCCTCAATGTATTTTTTTATGTTCGAATTTAAAGTTGTCGGTGCCACATAAGTAACTTATTAATCGTAAGTCCTATTGTGAGTATTTTCATATGATGTGTATCATGCAAAATAATCATGTATGAATAAAGACTAATATTGTGCGCGGGTGGTCAGTGCAAGGGCGTCCGTACCAATGCATGGAGTGCCCGGCGGCGTTCACTTGCAAGCCGTACCTGGAGATACACATGCGTACTCACACGGGGGAAAGGCCGTTCGAGTGCGATGTCTGTTACAAACGCTTCACGCAGAAATCCACGCTCAACATTCACAAGCGAATTCATACCGGTACGACTACATCGCGTTCCATCCATAAACGTGTTTTGGACACACAACCGGCTCCACACCAATTTTTGGTGTCGTTTTGACACACAAATATCGGTCGCCTATTAAGACCAGAATAACTTTCTCATTAGAATAGCTCCAGGCTGGTACTGTGTGCTGATAAGACGGTATTACCTCAATAATAGGTACCTACACAACGACCGATATCTGTTTGTAGAAACAAAGAGACACGGCTGTGTGTACAAGCGCCATAACAGTACTACGTGAATCATATGTTGTCTGTAACAAAATGATTCATGGTAGCAGCTTAGTGTGTCTAACAGATAAAAAACATTGTAATACTAACATAATAAGGAATTTATTTATTAGGGTTGGGCGATTCTCTAACTTAACCGTAGCGTTGCATGTTGGGCGGACGTTTAGAGGAATATAGCCCCATAATGATAAAAAAAATATGTAGGTTCAAAATTACACGAGGGTACATATAAAAATACACGAAGCTTTAATATATTAACCCCATGTATGCCGGGAGCGTAGATCTACGCGAGACACAATGATTTTTAATTGTTTTCTGTAATTACGGCATACAATCGGTTAATGCATGTTTAGTAAGTCAAATGCCTCTTGTGATGGCAATAAAGAGACGCATGTAATTATCATAATTGAATAATGTTTTTCGTCTGGTAGCTTACTATTAATAGAAAGTAGTGAATTATTCACGAGATTGGAAGATAGCTATGGTTCGTTTAGAAGGCGGCAAATTGCTTTAACAGACAGATACTTGTCATTCTGAACTTAATGATGTGGCACCGACAACTCATTGTAAGTTATAATTTTAATCATCCGCTGCATCATCACTTGAGTTTCAGTATTATTATTTACTATAATTTCTTGGCTTACATTCATTAATTTCAGACTGCATCACTCTCTAATCGCATCTTGCCGTCTTTCTAACATCATTTGCCTTCATTCTCGCTTTCATCGATTTTGTAAAATTTCATTTCATTTGTTTTGTTTTAGTATTTGTTTTACAGAATAGTATGTGTTTCAGGTGAACGTCCCTATGCTTGTGATATTTGTCAGAAACGTTTTGCTGTGAAGAGTTACGTAACAGCGCACAGGTGGGTGGTCATTTAAGAATGTAATGCACTACATAGAATCTATTATAGTTGAAAAAAATAAATTGCCACTTGCTCAACTATACACTTTAGCGTCATGTAGACTAAGTTATTTTTTAAGTGACCATTTGTATTAAATAGGTCCTTAATTATAGTTGCAATGGAATTTGAAATGTGTCATGTATTGAGTTTTTGAACCACAAAAGTGATATGCCTATAATCCGGAATTAAAGTTTAATAGGTACCAGTTGTTTACTGAGATATATTCAAGGACATAATAAAATGCGCTACAAGGTTATTGTAGCGCGTGGCCAAAATCGGAACTAACGTCGCCATCTTGTTTTGTCAATATAATTTCTGTGACAAATTCGCAAATTTTTACCTAAGTTAATCAGGCGCCAAAATATCCTTGTAGCACTAAGTAAACCTGGTGTTTGTCATGACCTCCAGATGGTCTCACGTGGCCGACAAGCCGCTGAACTGCGACCGCTGCTCCATGTCGTTCACATCCAAGTCTCAGTTTGCGCTGCACATTCGCACGCACACCACCGGTTCCTGTTACGAGTGCAGCGTCTGCGGACGCTCCTTCGTACGGGACAGCTATCTAATAAGGTAATTAATATTTTTTAAATTCAAATTATTTTATTTCACATACATGGACACTTATGAAACGTCAGAAACTAGGTGCACGGTTCCAGTTGGTCGTTTCCGATGGAGAAGAGCCGGCAAGAAACTCCATGGTTACTCTTTTAAAAGTAGTTGTTTTTTGAAATGTTTTCAAGTTACATACTTAATAGCTATAGGACAACAGTGTAGGCCCATCAACAAGTAGGTCCCAGCGCAGAAAGTCTATGAAAATATGGATTTCCGAACACGTTTTTCCAGTTAAACAAATATCAACTTTACTCATAAGGAAATTAATGTGATTTCAGAATGAGTAGCAATATTGAAAACTTTATAAAATGATTGAAAGTTATTTTTCCGAAATTACAAATTGTAAACTAAATTATTGTGATCACACTTAAATTTTTCTCAATTCATAATTTGTGCGTGAGATGCATTAGGTAACTTTATAAAGGATTTTTCAATAAGGTCCGGTAGATGTTGAAAGCTGTGTGTGAGGTATTAACAAAATTCATTTTTTATTTGAAAAGCCCACATGTGCCATTAAGTGTGGAATATGACATCATTCAAATGCCCGCATCGGCTTCTTACAGTGGCACGGATCCGAGTGGTCCAATTTTCAATGACTTCTGCATAGATCCGGTTGAATTTGAGCGATGGCCTGTGTTATGTTCAGCTTTAGGGCATCGGTCGATTGTGGTTTATTTGCGTTCCTTGAACGTAGGTACGGGTATTGGCTGGTTGTTTACCGAACCGGTCGCTTCAAATTTGGCCACCAAACGTTGAAGAGTCGACTGTGAAGGGCCATCACGTCTATCGTAAAATGGGCGCAATGCGCGCAACGTTTGCACTAACGAACACACATTGAATAAATAAAAAATATTATTTGAACATGCTGATCAATCGTGTAACTTGTCATGGTGATTTGGCATAAGTAACTGATTAATAAACAAAAGATTTTATAGAAGTCACCAAAACAAAATGGCCGCCATGGGCCGCCAAAATCTACCCGCGCCCTTATTGAAAAACCCTTTATTTTACATTTGGACGGTGCAAAGAGCTACTACTACCATTGAGCACTTCTCCTAAGTATCCTGTCGATGACACGTATGGCATATTTGTAGATCCGCCTGAATGCAGGAGGTTCGCAGTACCTGAGAGAAATTGTCTTTGCTTTGCAATGCTGAGAAGGCATGGCAGACTTCAGAGTTCTTCAGAGCACTAGACCCTTTTTTGTTTCTAAAAAATCTATGTATGTATTTATTCCTCTTTTACACAGACACCACAACCGTGTCCACCGCGAGAACCACAGCAATGTGTCGGCGAACAGCATCGGCACTATCAACAGCGTTGCTACCAACACTAACAACAGCAACTTTGACTCGCCCGGCGTTTGTGACTTAAGGTATGGCATCGATGGTATCGGATTTATGTGAAAACGCCTAAGAATGAGGATATTCAAAGCATAAAAAGAGTAGCAAATACCTAAAATCTGACTATTTTGAGTAGGTACATTTAAGTGGAAAATTAATATGCTTTATCCTTAATTTTTTTTTATTCAAATTAGTCCCATTCGCATTCCAAGTGAGGTACTAAGGTACGGCTTAGCAGTTAGCACCCCCATATATATTACTTATTTATGATACTTATTTGCTTACAATAGAACGCACATAAATATTATGCATTTAGAACGAATTGATTGCACCCAGATCAGATCCATAGAAGCGATTGATAGACGCCAATTTCTTTCCAGCTTCGTTCCAATGGTGAATCGTTATATGACATCTCAAGGGACCCAAGTGTCCATGCAGGATACCAGCAAAATGTCTGCGATGTCGCCACAGTCTATTGCGTCTATTTGTAAGTATTATAGTTACATTTTATGTACAGTCGGGGAATTGTGTTGTTTGTCTTAGCAGATAGACACTATGCTTTGTCATGTTTTAGAATTTTTCGCAATACTAAAATTATTACAGTTCTGATTTGAATATACGGACAATTTAAGTTGATTATCAATTTGCTAAACAATCCGGTTCCATGATTGTGTACTATTATGGATTAAATCATATTTGAATGCTTATCAATAATTATATTTTCAGCGTCGCCCCCTCCCTCGCATACCCCTACGCCCCAGCCCCAGATGCCTGGCCAGATGCATCTTGCAGACTGATCACCGGTTTAGGTACGTGTTTGACTAATATTTTATTGTTTACTATGATAATTGATTAAATACAAAGTTCTAATGGCTATCGATACGTTGTTACAGCTCTCCGTTGAGCAGCAAGCAGCCAGAGTGCAATATTATATATTTGGCAGCCATCAACAAGAGCAGCTATCATTCACAATGATGTAAGCAGAGGAGACCGGCTCTCCTCGCTAGGATCGTCAGCATGGACTCATGCACTTTATTTGTTTATTATATTTGGAGTTATTTATTTATACATTGTTGATTTCGTCGGCCGTGGTGTGGGCGCGAGCAAGGCTGCGCTGTGCGTGGACTGTGGCAGTGTACAGGAATCGAGTTGGTTTCGTTACGCTTGTGGAATCCCTCGAGAACACCAGGTGGACATCACATAGAGACGAGGATGTAGTGAGTAGTCACGTAGCGGTACCGCCTATGATAATATATGCATTGTGATTTATACCTACAACTGTGATTTATCTATACCATCACATGATTATATTAATTTCCGTGGTGGCGTTCATAAATCAATACTTAAAAGTCTCATCATGATAGATTGTAGGCCTAAAATTTTTGATCTCATATTCTAATTTGCTTAGTGATAAATTTTGGAATCGTAAATGGTAAATCTCCAACTTAAAAATTCTAAATTTTAATGTTCGTCATTCGCTTGTCATCGTCATACCCATCCTTCATTAGTCGTAGTGAAATGTAACAATATCTTATTGCGATGCTTTAACTTAGAACGTGTCAGTGTATATGGAAGTTCAGTAATTTTATATAGAACTGTTACCGATGAGTGGTAAAGTATTTTGATCGCTGAAGAATAGGAAGGACTCTAGATAATACTCCTCAAGATTAATCCATAAGAATACTTTAAATAAAAATCAGGTTTCATATAAAATAATAATAATAGTAAATAAGAAGTACAAAAATAATAATCCCATAAACTAGCAGAGTCCTGAGAGGCAATATGAAAGCTTCACAAAATTAATAACTTTTAATATGATGTTTATTGGAGAAATCCAGAGAAGTGCCTGTTGCAACATAAAATTGGCAATATTTTTTAAACGTATTACGTTCAGAATAAAGTTATGTTCAGTGTTCAATGTGTGGGGGACATCGCCCGGAGTACGCTTTAGTGTGTCTTACAGTAAGTGAACGTTGTTAGTGGCGCTGATGTGGGCGGTTCATAACAGAGAGCATAATTTGTGAAGCTTCTTACTAAAACTTTGTGTGCCTTCTAGCGGTTAGCGACATTAGGCAATATCAATCATAACACCATTGATAAACTTAATTTTATATTTTTCCAATTTCTGATGAGATTGAATATTCATATAAAGTGTAGTCATCATAAACATTGTTACATAATTATTTACCCATTTAGGATATCGCAATATATATACATATATTATGTAACAAACGTATTTTGGCAAGAGGCAGAACTTATTTCATTACTGTTTTTCGAATAATAGTAATAATGAATAGTGTATAGTGCAGTAGTCTTCCAATACCTTGAGACAGTTCTTGCGCACGCGTCGTGTAGCTAAAGTGTCCGCTGCGGGGGTTCCTTATGGTTTGCCATTATTGATATCAAAGATAGATTGGTGCCATTTCTATGTAAATGATGTGGTAGTGTAAGTTTAGTTAAGTCTGCAGGTCAGGGTAGAACTGGAAATAAAATATTGTAAGAGCTCTAATATGTAATACATAGTGTTAAACCGACATTTATATCCATTGTTTTACAACTTACCGTGTTGTTATTTTGATACATTATTTTATTTCCATGATGTGTGTGTCCATGTGCTGGTTCAGCAAATGTAAATAAATATTGGTAGTGTTTATTTATTCAAGTATATCGAGGAGAAATCCATTCAAAATTATAATAAATGTATGATTTGTAGGAATGTCTCTTTCTACAGTCATACCAAATATCGAACTGAGAGTATAATTGGAATTAATGTTAGACTTAGCGCAGAACTATACTTTGGGTACTATAAAGATCAAAATTTCTTGTAGATGTACATAAGTATACATATAATAATAATATATACATATGAATGTTGTTTGATAGTCCTCAATATTTTTTTATATTTTGATAGTTCTGTATTTGAAAGAAACACGAAAAAAATAGGCCAATATCTCATTATCATTTTAAAATAAATGTGTACACCGTATGTTAAGATAAAATTAAAATAATATGAGGATGCATTTAGTTGCCCACAAATTTAAGAGAAATATCTAAACTTTCCGTATATTAATAAAATTTTAAACGTTTTTAGTAAGTTTCTTACCAAGCCATTGATAACAGTATTATTTAGACAAAATAGAACTTGGGTTTAAAGAGTAGTATAAATCTTTCAGCTACCATTATAAAATGATCACCATTGAAATTTAAAACCATAGTTATCAATAGTTTGTATGTAACAGCATTGGTAGGGACAACACGTATTAGGTGCCTTTCAATGCTGATTACCTTATATAATTATATTATCCATAGATATTATGAATGGAAATAGAAACACCAACATAGTGACCTAGGTACATAAATACATATATGAATATATAGATGTCGCTCAGCTTGCCGATCTCTCGCCGAGGGTGATTGTTTCTTTTTGAATTCTAGGATTAGTAATATATTTTTGTTATTATTATATTATGTTCACTGTCTTTATGATTGTTTTATCTTTATTATTACATTACCGTTGCT
Organism: Luperina testacea; assembly: GCA_927399505.1. NCBI lineage: Eukaryota > Metazoa > Arthropoda > Insecta > Lepidoptera > Noctuidae > Luperina > Luperina testacea. The sequence continues at coordinate 8,809,245 of OV656774.1, forward strand.
TCACCTTAGCCGAGCGAGTAGGCGAGCCGAGGACATGCGGCCCTCGTTCATTACGAGATGTACTCTGATTTCTTAATCCTTCACAGAGTATCATTCATATATTTATATTGATAAGAGGAAAACTTTTCTCGATGAATATGTCTCGTAATGTATAAGGACCCAAAATCAGTGAAGGTCACAGGTTGCACCTTGATTTGTAAGAGCTGCTATGTATACGTTGGTCTCGCAACTTGTGTGCCTTCATTGTGCAACTATTTTACATACCGATGTTAGTTAACCTATATTAAGAAGTAAATATTGAAACCCTTGAATTTACGTAATTACTAAAGTGGTGGTATGACTTATTTCTCTTTGTCTACTTATTTTTTTTAAACCGTAGAAAAGACTGAGGAATTCACAAAGTTAAAAAGAATACTCACGCGAAATATTGGCAGTGTTAGATTGTGTTGTTGTTATTTTGTTGTTAACATCAAAGTGGTTGTGGTTGACGGACCAACCAGTTTCTTGTAGCAGTTATATTGAAGTTTGATTAAAGAAATCGTACATATCCTTCCCCGTGAATGTATAACGTATACTTCCCTCGTCGAGGCAGACTACTAGTCTTGGGGGCCGCGTGCCGCCGACCAGTTACACTAAAACTTGATGGTAGATTTATGAAATAACAGTGAGCCTTGTATAATCATAATCTAAGGTACATAAATATTTAGTTCTATTGTATCGTTAGATTTACGTGAACTTCCGCTTTGCCAACATATTGCGTTGCTTACATTATAATCATACGAGAGTACAGCCTAAGGATTTTAACTTTTTTTATATACTGAGAGCTATTTCTAAGTCACTGATTTTATACTATTTCTAATTATACGCTAAACAAAAAATACGTGGCTATGAGCCACACTTTACCAAGTTTTGGAGTATTTTTACATCCCTTTGAGTGCAATTTTTTTATTAAAATTCAAACATCATGGCATGATGATAATTTGTACGGTCATTTAGTTATAGCTCTTCAGAGTTTTGATGACCAATATTTTAACTGCAACCGTGTTTTCTTTATTGTTAAAATTTTTAGGCTAGTTTATATTTTAATTAAGTTAGATTTGTTAACTGTGGTGTATTACATTTACATTGCACGTGATTATAGCTCTCACAGCCTCCTTTACAGGTGATTATTTAGTTATTTTTGTAGTCTGAAATGATTGTGATAAATTTATTATTATAATTATATTGGTTTGTTTTGTAGAACTGGAGTCTTTCATATTGTTTATTGTTGATACTTTGAGTATGCAATCTGCAACGTGGTAGCGGTAGGGAGAGGCTGTTAGAGCGGTTATGTAGTCAGCATTATATATATGCTTTAATGTGATTTTTTAAATGTACTCTTTATTATAGTCTCATCAATCAATATTATAATTAGAGAACTAACAAAAACTTTTAATTTTTTTCAGTTCATAGTGATTTATATTGAGATCAAAATAAAAATACAGAGTTTATATTTTAATTTTATGGAAAAATATACATTGTAAAATTATTCTTTAGTGCTCATTTGCAGAGCTCTAATAAAAAAAATGAAACTATATGAATGCAAAATAACAAGTCACGATTCTTTTAGAAGTCGCCATGTAGTGGAAAAAAATAAACGTGCCATGATATTTGTGGCTATTTATTTGTTTATTTTCAATTCCCACTTTTTATGTTGATTTATTTTGGCGCTATTCGGCAAAATCCCGGCGTATGTCCGTAAAATAGCGGTACGCATGACGACACATCAAGCTATACATTTCCAGTTTTAGCTGACCTCGCATTGTATAGGGTTTTCGTACAATGAGAAGTCAGATTATACTGGAAATTTATAGCTTGAAATGCCGTGCTTACAACGTCCTGGACAATAAAAAGATTTGACTCTGTGACATCTAGTACTTGGCCGATATGTACGAAAACAAAAACTACAATTTTTACAAATAACTTTATTTACCTTGCACATTTAAGAATCCACAACTATTTCTTCCTTCACAACGTTGGCGTCGATGGCCGGCGCGAGCGTGTTATCAATAATGGGTGCTGGGCTTTTATAATACTTGTTACTGGCATAATGTTCTTTCAAGTATTCAGCACCCATCTCGTAGTAGTCTTCTTTAGAAATACACCAGTTTTCGAACTCATTGCTGCCCGCAAAGTCTCTGGCTCCGTACCAAGCATCGAGACTCGGGTTTTTGGCCAGAACAACCTTATGTGTTGACTGAAATGGTCTCATCTCGAGGAGTTCTCTTTCAAGTCTTTCTTTTAGACCTGAAAGGCGAGAGGTATAAGCATTATTTTTTAGATTGGGTTTACGAGTTGAGATTGAGACACGGCAGGCGCCTCTGTAAGCATAGGTAGCATAGGCGGTTCCCTACAATATTGTTGAGGTTGAGCTAGATGGCGCTGATCCACGCGTCATGTTCGTGAACGGGCGCCATCGGTTGAGACAGGTCATCTCTTAATTGCCAAGGCTTATTTTTAATCTTAGATTTTGAAATGTTTCTTCATTTGTGTTTTTTTTTACATTGTTCTCACATATAGAAGCAACAATAATAATGTACCCACGATTTGTAATATCTTGATTGAAAAGAGTGTCCATGGAGTTTCTTGCCCGTTCTTCTCCATAGAGATCTACGTTTTGGAATGGGCAACTAGCTTCAACTTTCTGACTAACTGACGGACTATTTTAATTTTGACAATTCAAAAGTGCCTGTACAAGGTTTAATTGAAATAAATGTTTTGAGTTTGAGTTTGAGGTAGGCGTTTTTCTCGCGGCGATTTTTGTTCTCGCACTGGATCTTCATCGCACTGCTTAGCGCCAAAAGTTGAAAATCCAACAATGTGTTTTGACGCGCTGGGATGCGCTCTGTTGGATGTTTTCTCAATGTTTGGTTCAACACCGAGAATTAAAATCCAGTGCGCGATATTTTTACGTGGGCTAATACGAACACGAACACTGCGTCGTGTACCGGAAAACCTAGCAAATTTACGGATCTAATCTAAGTAGCCTGTATGGTCACACTGCTGGGCAAAGGCTTCTCTCTTCCTTTTCCACACAATTCTGTCTTTTGCGAGTTCCTACGGTAGGAGTCATGAGAGAGAGGGAGAGAGAATAAATCATCATCAGATAGTATATATAGTGTTGAAGTTATAAACTAACCTGGAAATTGTGAACTGCCCCCTGTGAGGAACACGTTGTTAGCTAACAACAGCTGGTCTTCAGGACTGAAGTGTTTGAACACATACTCCATGGTTTCAGCCAAGCCTGCTTCTAAGTTACCCATCATTGATGGCTGGAACATCAGTTCTGACGCCCTAGAATTCAGAAAAAGATTACGATGATTTTCTACTAGTGTTATATAAAAATCCCGAAATAACGCGATTGGTGGGTTCGGTAGAAACCGCGAGAATCGGGATGACTTCATTTACTCAGGGCGAATTTCACCAAACTTTTATACCTAGAATAAAGTTTTTCCATACTAGAGCTGTCAGACGTCAATTTTATTCCATGGATAAAATTTCTAACCTGGCTTTGGTAAAATCAAACCTTAGTAGGAAAAAAATGGGAGGAACGAAAAACAATTGAAATAAAGGTAGTCATGTAAATAAAACAGGTTTTTATGTGTGTGCCTAAAAGGAATGGGGATTTGAAAGATCGACCGAACTCCACAACAACAGATGGTCACGGGCAACAGACTGTAGACAGTCAAAATTGGCTTTACCAATGATACACACGCGATTAACCAAAAAACTTCTCAGCCTGAGTAGAAATAACCTAAGAAAAATAATAGGCATAATTACGGGCCACAACCTCCTTAACAAACATCTTTTCAACATAGGCGCCACGGACAGCCCCCTTTGCAGGGGCTGCCTTGATGCCGAGGAATCAGCCGCCCACGTCATCCTGGATTGCGAGACCGTGGCTTCTCAACGTGCAGAAATCCTCGGAACAATGAGGTCGCTCCGCGAAGCCTGTGAAGCTCCCAGGAAGCTTCTGTGCTTTTGGGCGGAGCTAGGCTGGCTCTGTTAGCCAGAATCCCCACGCACAACGGACCGAATGGGAGTCTAAGTGCGGAAAAGGGAGTCCCCTAATCATCATCACCATCAAGGAATGGGGATGTGGGAATATGGTGGTTGGCTCTTTAGGAAGATCAGCAACGGCGTTACTCCGAGTTCACATAAGTCGATGTTTGACTGTATTGCATTATCATAATAAATATACCAACACGTTAAGATAGTAAATGATAAAGCACTGCTTTAGTTTTTTTTTTTTAATATTTACCTCAACGGCTCTATAGCTAGATGCAGTTGATGATGCTGACTCGAATTAGCTGGCGGAGGTTCATACTCGCGAAGAGCTTCTTCCAATTCTAGAAGACGTTCGCCGTCCGCTTCCGAATCAGAGTCCGCCTCGCGACTTATGCTGAAAAGGAATGAAAATAAATGATAAGATCGGAAGAAAGTAATAAGTAATTAGGACGTATGGTACATAGATGGATACAATTGGAGAGGCCATGTCCAGCATCATTTCACATCGCGTTGATAGCGTATAGATTCGAGGCGTAACTATGATACGCCCAGTTAGTAGAGTAAGAAATGTACAAGTATCATCAAGAAGAAAGATGGAAGATAAATTTATTTACCCAGGTTATGGTACACAATAACTATTCTATATGTACATATTATAAATTGAAGTTGCTTTTCGTGACTCTGTCTGTGTGACCGCGTTGCATTCCGGAAGATTTATGTGTCAAATATATTGAACTTACATAATATATTGTTTTGTCAAGTCTTAAAAGCTTCGAAGCAGGGACGGGTCGCTAGGTACACACAAAGTAAAAACAAACAAACAGGGGACTATACCTTTTATAAGCATCCCAATCAGAGTCTTGGTTTCCAAAGTCGTCTCCGGCCGCAGCGAGGCGCGAGATGACACGCATGCGCTCGGCGGCCGCGGCCGTGCGGCGCTTCACCATGGCGGCGCGGCGCGCGCGCCGGGCCTCGCGCCGCGCCACCAGCTCGCGGTACTGTGGGGAAACTGGGCTCACAACCGAGACCTTGCTACGAACGGCAGGCCGTCTCCAAGGTGACCAGATCCCTAATTGTGTAACACTCACAATCAGAGGATTTTATAGAAAATTCTTAATTCATTGCTTAATAGGTTTGAAAAGTAAGTGTTACGCAATTAGCCTGCTGGATGGGATGGATCAAAGATCGTTACGGCGATGCTCGGGGGGGGGGGGCTCTGTCCATCTGTCGTCTACGGTTTAAAAATATTTGTAAATATGTGAGCGTCTATCGCCATAATTTATCCGTTTGCTTCTTTAGCTCCTGCACGCGACTACCTCCGTGTGTTTTAACATAAAACACATCCTGTGGCAGAAAGAATTTTTACGAAATCGGATCAATAATTCCGAAGATTACTCCCTATATACGAAGTTACGAACTCACAAATTTTACCTTTTCTTAATATTAGTTTAGATTGCTTCATTTTAAATTCTTTGTACCTATCGGAGTAAAGTAATTTTATTCCAGGTACATTGTCTTTACATATGTATATGATACACATTTCTATTACTCAATCCAACTTAATTGAGACGCAATTTTATGGCAAAATTTACATTAAAAAAAATATTTGATCATATTTACATAGAATTTCGGAGGGACTTGTGGCTAAGTAATAACAGCCACTCAGGTCGATCGATCAGGTTAAGCTACGCTTGCCGCGGTTGGTCTGTGGATGGGTGACATCTTCAAGACCCCCTCCGTGGCTCGGAAAGCACGGTAAGCCGTTGGTCCCGGCTGTCATTCGTAGATCTTTGACAGTCGTTACGGGTCGTCAGAAGCCCGAAAATCTGACAGCCAGTCTTACCAAGGGGTATAGTATTACCCAGTAACTGGGTTGTGGAGGTCAGATAGGCAGTCGCTCCGTGTCAAATACTGGTATTCAGCTGCATCCGGTTAGGCTGGAAATCGACCCCCAACATAGTTGGAAAAAGCTCGGCAGATGATGATTTACATAGACTTTCAAGATACACAACCAAAATTAAATATTTTGTAAGTGTCCACCTTAGTCCGTGTCTCATTGAGCCATGCCTGGAACGCTTCGGGTTCAGTAGGTGGGTTCATTCTGCCAGTCGGACGCGTCTCTAGGTTCTCTTCCGCCGTAGCAGCCGCGGCTATGCGTTGTTTATTCTTCTCTATGCGCATATTTACGTTCGTCATTTGCCTCTGGAACAACAGCATTTATTCATTCATCAAGGCATTGGCAAGTTCTAGCATAGAATCTTAACTGATGACGCGAATGGAGAGCTAGTTTTAATAATTATTATTTTTTAGCACGCTTTTCTGTTACTTAAGTAGTCCATTTTTACACAGAGAGCGTGAATTAAGTGCGAGATTAGGTCACACGAGCTATAAAATAGGTGTGACTTAAGTAGACTATTAATGCACGGCGTTTAGGACTACTTGAGTCACAAGTATCGTAATTTACTATAAAAACATCGTAGAACTAAGCTGGACAAGGTATATAAAGTTTTACCTGAAGATCTTCGTAGCTTTTGATGTCAAAGCCTTTTATAGCTTCATTGAATTCATCGGTATCACCATCTTCTATCATGTCCTGTAATTATAACAAAACTATTTTAGCTAGCACCAAGTTTGCATTCAGACTTCATTGTAAGTGATTGAATAATAGACTTTATTAAAGTAACATAAAGTTCAAAGTTGTACGAACATCGACACAGGCATCAAAAAGCACCTTGTACCTTTATAGCAAGAAGCTGATTTAATTGTTCCTCGTCGTCAGCTAATCTTTCCTCTCGTTTTCTTGCGTTTATTTCGAGCAATCGACGAGCCATCTCTTTCTTTCGCTCTTTTTGTTGCTCAGCTGCAAATGGTTTAATATAAAATTATAGTGATTTGGTGCAGGTATTTTAAGTAATAATAGCCAAAAGGCCTAGCTTAGCCTAAGGCCCTTTGGACACGGCACGGTTTCTTTACAGTACGGTGTATAAACCGCGCCGTAGAAAGAACGTGTCTGGAAAAAAGCTTCCATAGTGATTCGTACCACACTGACGACCGTGTCTACACACGGCGAATAAACTATGATAAAAGATGGGCTTATGAGTGAAAAGGGGTTAAGCGTTATAAGAGCTCAACGGCGTGAAGACGATTGGCTACCCACAACATTTTTTAGGGTCTGCTCGGAACAAGCCAGCGACATTATACATAACGAAGAATAATTTTTATGTTTATAATATTACCTACATTTTGTTTTATTAATTAATTAACAATAATTACTCTTGCGAAATACTGCATTCATATTTTTGAAGATCGAAAATAATTTATTATTTTACAATGAGCATACGTGTATGCTCATTGTAAAAAAAAAAAATATTTCTGTGTATTGAATTGAATGACAACGTAATTAAAGAAATATATTTATCTCTCTCTAACAACAGAAATTCCGTAGATGACATTATATAAGTCTGTGGATGACATTTAATTTTCTTTCCATTTCTTCGAGCGTATGAGTAGCTATCTAGCTACCGATAGTATTTACGCTACTTTCGAGTGCCGTGATGTTCATTCATGACGCGTCTATTTATATTACGTCATTGGTTAAGATGGGTTCAACTTTATATCTCACCACTTTGTCTAACAATTATTAAATTGTATCACACGCATTTTTTTCAGGTTAAATTAAAGCCCACATTTGCTCAGGTGAGGCAACCAATTGCAGCTGCCCATTTTTGTCCTTGGTTCCAGACATAAAATACTTAGGAGTCCACATTGACTTCAAACTTAGCTGGCAAATAGGATACTTCTTATCCCGATATGGCCACGGGATCGAGATTTATGGAGGTGAAACCGCGGGGCGCAGCTAGTAGATTATAGCCCTGTCACAATAGTACAAAAAAGTAGCTCACCAGTCAACCCAGTAGAAGTTGCAGCTTGGACATAAGGCAGCTGAACTCTCTTAACATTAGCTTCATAATAATCAGCATTAGCCCATTTCCTGATCTCCTCCTGGTAATCCAGTGCTATTGAACTATGTTCCTGAAGAATTTCTTCCACTCTAGACATGGTGATTGCATTGACGTGTACCGGGTATTTCAGTTGCAGGAGTTTGTGTAAGTAGTATATCATTTCACTGCCTCCTGAAATATACATAAGAGCTTTAACTTTTCACAAATACCTTTCAATGGATTGGACCAAATGCAAATGGAAAAATATGATGTTTTCTCATTCTTACCCAAATTAATTCTTCTAGCATGGTCCACAATGACTTGTCCCCTGATCACAGGTATAATATGTATTGTGTGGTAACCACAGTTTATAATGAGTGCTGTGTCCCCAATTTCATTCTTATACATGCTGAACAAGGAATCAATGCCATAGCTCACCCCTGGGACACCATAGCCTTCGAATAGCAGTTCAGACATTACTGAAAATTAAAAATTACTTGCCGAGCTGGTCATTTCACATCAAAGAAGTAACAATTAACAGGTTACTACGTAGGACTTTGAAGTTATTTTTTTCTTATGTGCAAACCTACATGAACAACATAACTTTGAATGTTAGGAGATGAGTTGCTTGTCTTTTGCTTTCATTTTATTAGATATTAGAAAAATAACATAATGTAAATCAATCTGTAATTCCCCAAAAGGTTAGGCAGAGGTGTACCTTAGTTGTATAGTCACCAAAAGAGATAAGTAACCGGGTCGTCGGATATAGTTGAAGTTTAGTAAGAAACCGATAGAGGTTTTCAAATGAAATTTAATTTGATAAATGAAATTTTTGTTTTCTATTAATTATATTAAATTTTATTCGAAAACATCCATCGGTTTCTTACTAGACTTCAACAATATCCGACAACCCTGGGTACTTATCTCCTTTGGTGACTGTACATACACATTCCACCAGTTATGTTTAAGCCCCATGTATTAGCAGGCAGGCCTATTACCGTCAGCCGGGCATGAATCCAGAGTCCAGACTGCTACTGAGAAATTTCTTATAGACAAACATTTGCCATCTTAGCAAGTAGCCGTAAAACTGACTGCCGACCATGCAACAAGTGTGACGCCAAAGATGGACATTTTTTAGTGAACTTCTCTGGTATGCTATTAATAGGTAATACGGGCTGGTGTTCGCAACTCCACGTCAATGCGCGTATTTTGCGTACGGGAGGTACGCAAAATACGCGCATTTGGTATGCTATTAAAGAATCATGAGTATAATATGTTCATACATACACTGCCTACAATAATTGGGTGTAACAAAGGCTTCAGTCATAGCAATAGGATGTGGGACACTGCCATCATTGTCTATGTCCAAATGAGAGAAGATATAGTCAAACACTTGCTCCTGTGCTTCAAAATGTGTCACTACATTTTTATCAAACTGAGTCTTCAGTTGGAATCTGAAAATGAGATGGTTATTTATTAACTTCTATGTCTTTATAATAGCTAGTAAAAGCTCACATGATTTATTTACTTATAACACCTTAAATAATATTAGTTATTAACAGGGTGTAAGGGACATCTTCGCTTTGATTGTACGGGCTTCCAGAATCATGTATTGAATCCATAGTATAAGGTTGCGTGTCAATGTCACTGCCACCCTGTATACTACCAAATTCACAATAAACCAAACAAACATAACACCTAAATTTATCTTATACTAGCTGACCCAGCCACGCATTGCTGTGGAATGTTTTTGTGCAATAAAATAATATTGCGATTATAAATGGAGCGATAACTCTCTATAACAACAAAAAATGCTCAGTCCCTTGAGTTTCGTTATAGTTTACACTGTATATTAAGATGATAAGCCAATTGGTTTAGCATTTTAATAGGGAAAGTTGTGTGCAAGGTTAAGATCTAAGAAATAACTACTTGCATGCCGTAGATCTGCATGAGACGATGGATAGATGAATGGCTTTTGTATGGAATTGGATATCTGGTACTGACCTTACTGCTTCTATATTCACGATATCATTACCAATCTGTATTGGTGGAGTGGCCGGAGGCTCGGCATCTTTCTTACATCTATCCTTCCTAGGTCTGGCTATCAGGTTCTTGAAAATGAGGTTAGGCTCATCATAAATTGACCACCCAACTCTGCACTGATACGAACCTTAAAATTAAACATACAACGTATGCATAATAAAAATCAGGTTATTTTAATAATGTTAATTTATCAATAAGAATATTTTGAGTGCTAACCGTTATCTATCACCAAAGGTATATGACCAAATTTAAGTGTAGGACTATACTCGTGTACTATATCTGGCACATTTTTGTAATCTTTAAGCACTAAGACGTTCTCCATTATTTATAATAATCTATGTTATTTTAAAAAACGCCGGTTTGTTGTGCAAGAACATAGAATTATAACGTGCAAGAAGAATGCCACTGCCAGTAGTGCCAGTCACTGCCACTGTGCCCATAGAATCTATATAAAATATTAAATACTAATGGCCCTCTGTCCTCTGTGATACTAAATCTCGTTAGAAAGTATTATATTCCTTGTAATGTATCAAGTCCTAAATGTATCACAAGCCACAACAACGAACCAAACCAACCTTATGTAAACAGTTTTTTTTGACACTGACTCTAATGACATTCCTGTTTTGCACAGATTACTTTTTACAGCTGTACAGTACACTGTTCTATGAGTGGTCCTTTTGGGTGTGGTGTCTTGTGGCTGCTGTGGTTTTTAGGGTGCCGTATCCAAGGGTAAAAACGGGACCCTATTAGTAAGGCTCCGCTGTCCGTCTGTCACCAGCAGGCTGTATCTCATGAACCGTGATAGCTAGACAGTTGAAATTTTCACAGATGATGTATTTCTGTTGCCGTTATGACAAAAAATACTAATTTTAAAATACAACAAACGTGTTTTTTTTCGGCGTTTTTTGGTACCGAACCCTTCGTGTGCGAGTCCGACTCGCAATTGGCCAGTTTTTACTAGGTTGATATAAAAATCACAAGAATTTGTAACTGCTAGCGACAAATCTGCTGTCAAAGTCTGGGTGGACGTGAGAATTTGAAGTCGCCAGCAAGTCGCTGCCCGGCACAGATCGCGGCTGAAGTCACTGCTGATTAACATAACGCCTGTTGTATGTACACTTCACGAAACCGGAATATTGTGTGAGCTTGTTTGTGACACGGCAAAGCACTGGTTTTATGGTATAGTGCCGCTGTGTTGTCAACAAACTTCCATAGTGATCTATACAACACTGACGACCGTGCCTACTCACGGATAATAAATCGTCGTTTTTCTGGGCAAAAATCATCATATCACTCTCGTTGAGGTGGCGGTGGGGAAACGGCCTAAGGGTCTATCCATACTAATATTATAAATTCGAAAGTAACTCTGTCTGTCTGTAGGTCACCTTTTCACGCCTAAACCACTGAACGGATTTCGATATTAAGTGCATTTATGAACGCATCTTAACAGATCAAGTGAATTTTTGAGCGCGTGCGTAGTGTCCGTGATCTTTCTGCCAAGGGGAATCCCCGTCACATATCTATACGAGCCGAGCCGAATAAATTCAAACAGTTGAACGTCAAGTGACAACACTGTTTGTTTATGTGGTTGATTGCGTTTGCGAGTAATCAGGGTTTATAAAATAAGTAATTTATTAGTGAAATCAACGCAATCAATCGTTTAGTGTGTTTATTATCGTAGTGGAAATCAACAATTTGCAAGTTTTTCTCAAACACTGAAGGGAGGGGGCGCCACTATAAAGGTTTTGCCCCGGTTCGAAAAAATCGTAGATCCGGATTCCGGGGCTGCAGAATATAGTCTTTAGAATCATTATGAGATTTGTTCTAGAACAAATCTAACATAGAATGATGTATTAATTATTATTCTAATGATTATAATTATGTAAGTACGTAGTAGCGAATCACATTTTGATCAAGATACAACCTGACCTGAAAATTGCAAAAAACGTAAGAAAAATTGGATTTTTGCCTTTGCGTGGTTTATATAATGCGTGTGCGTGGGCGGGGTTTATATAATGCGTGGTCGATCTCTGGAATTATCTTTTCGGATTTGCCGTAGTCGGGTAAAAAAGTTTCGATAGTATAGGAAAAATGTTTACCGTACCACAATTTTGTGCCGCATGAATAATACCAAGTACTTATTCCTTAGTTTACTCTATTTACCGAAAAATCTTTGTATCTATAGTGGTTTTTTTATTTATTTTTATGGTTTCTTCTCGACACTAAAATAAAACTCGTAACCAACATATTTATGACGAACTTTATTCACAATACTGATGTAGTTAGTTATCACATCACAAACCACTAAAATTCTATTAACTTCAAATTATTGAATATATAATATCTTTTTAAATAATCATATTATATAAGAAATCTGTTATGTAATAAGCCCATAAAGGAATGTTTCCACTAAACGTTTTAATTTAGTATAATTTTATTGTTTTACATAGATACACTCAAATTAAATTTTTCATATATTTTTTACAGAGTATACAGAGATAGTAGGTATAAGTGTCAGAGTGGAACGGAGGCACATTATTTACATTATATTTTACGTAATGCAGCTACTGTATGTGTAATAAGCCTGGTATTCTTTAAGACAGCAATATAACAACGAATTAAATATTTCATTTACTTTACAAATATAACAATGTTTAAGCCTTAGCTCCGACGACAGTGCCCGCCTGCTTGTCGATTTGTTCTTTTTCCAGTTGCTTGCCAAGGTACTCCCTGAAAAAAAAAAAAAAAAAATGTATCGGCAATCAATGGTGTATGCTGACAAAAACACAATGACGCTATGTATACAGTTTACTGATAGCGTATACTAAACAAAGCCATTGCAATAGTCATTATGTAATCAGCTTATCGCATTGATACGTTGTGATAAGCATTCAATCGTGGATCTTTGACAGTCGTTAATGGTCCCAGTAGCCCGAAATTCTGACGACCAGTCTTACCAAGGGGTTTCGTATTACCCAGTAACTGGGTTGTGGAGGTCAGATAGGCAGTCGCTCCATGTAAAATACTGGTATTCAGCTGCATCCGGTTAGACTGGAAGCCGACCCCAACATAGTTGGGAAAAGGCTAGGCAGATGATGACGTCGTGATAAGCCCAAACAGTGGACCGATATGATATACCTACTTTCACTTTCAACACATGACCTCTACATATCCCAAGCTCGACATGGTAACTTATCATCGGCTTATTCGTTCATCAATCTACTCTCGACTGGTGCACAAAAATAATCAAGATAACCTTGATCTATGAAGTACCTATTACATCCAGCCTTATTTCCCGAAGGAATAGCTAAAGGCGGATAGTGCGGACACAGACATTGCGAGGCATGTGCAGCGTACGGCGCTCATCGCATGATTCGCAATGTGTGGACGTTCATATTCGTGGTGAGGCATGGGGAAGCACGTGCCTCACCACGAATATGAGCACCGTGCGCTGCGCACGCCTCGCAATGTCTGTATCCGCCTTTACGCGTACAACGACACATCAAGCTAGGGTTGATGGGGATTCCTCATCCTCATTATGCCAGTTCCTTATTTTTTTGCGATTCCTGATTCGCGACATCCACATTCCCAAATTTGGCATAAAATATTCCTCTTCCGCTTCCTCATTAATTAAGAGGAGTTCATTGAAGAAGTGCTAAGTTATTGTGTTGTAAGTCAAAGTTAATTTTCATTAAATTCAAACTCCTTGTGTGAATTTTTACTATTAAATTGTTTTTTAAATTAAATGGGCCATTTGCAATCTTTCTTTTATCTAAATTTTTAATTTGAAATCGCAGGTTCTATATTCCTCGTCCGCATCCACTTCCTCATCAACCCTACATCAAGCTATATATTTCCAACAGGACCTGACCTCGCATTGGCAGACCATAGGCTTCCGGTATTTTAACTAATACAAATAAAAACTGTTTAAGAGTACATACCAGTTGTGAACCATCAGTTTCTGGACAGCGAGTAAAGCCTCATATCGCACATTAGGGTCATCATGGCTGAGGAGGAACATAACGCGTTGTTTGCCGCCCAGCTGCTCGATGATGCTGTTGACAATATTAGGTTATAATAAACTGAAGTACAATGGATCATTGTTCTTGGGGGATTTTAATATTTAATCTGAAATTGATAAACACCGCCACTTGCTCAAGACGGGTTGGCGATTTCAGACTTATACAGTATGTTAACTAACAGAGGGCATTCCCGTTAACCCGCAATAGTATAGCATCCATACATGCTAAAATAGTACATTACGATATTAGTGCGTAAAGATGGTTATAACATGCGAGGCGGAATTTCAGCCCGAGCCGAAGGCGAGGGCGTAATTGAGCCGAGCATGTTATAACCATACGCACGTATATCGTACGACGTTTTTTAACACATTTGCGAGGAAACAGAAAAAAAACATTTTATATTTTGTTCATTTTTAATTATTGAAACAGTAAGTGAAATTACAATTGTTAAAATGATACGTAGTTGTAGTTGGTTTTTTAATTATGTTTTTATTATTATTATTACTATTCATAATGTCATTGTTTTGTGTTAGGGTAAATGTTGGAGACGACGAAACTTCTAAAAGTAAATAAAAAAGTATCATCACTAGAAGAGGGGCGCGGCTCAGGGCAAAACTTCTTCGTTTGTGGCTCCAAATTTATTGTCTGAGTTATTTTGGCACTCATATTTGCTTTGTTTTGGATGGAATCTTTAAATTACCGAATAAACTGTTTTTTTTAATTTTAAATAAACTCAATCTGTGAATGCACACTGTTGCTTTCCCGCTATTTTAACAGCGCGCTAGCGCTGCCTACTGACTGGCGCCGCGCGGCGATTAGTTCGAAATTTGAATAGCAACAGCGCGCTGCTCACTAGCTGGAGTCGTGCGGCAGCGCGCGGCGATCAGTTCCAAATTTGAAATGGCAAATAATGCTGTTATGGAATTTGTATGGACTATAACTTAACTATTTGCTTCGGTAACACACGCGTTTTTTATGACCCTCTTTACATATTTAAAACCGGTGGAATTACATCAGCTTTACGAGCAAGGGTGTTAAAAAAAATATTACCATTCGAAAATAATATGTTTTTTTTATTTTTTTTAATTAAAATATTCACTAAAAATCGTAAATTGATACGTTAAAGAAACACTCTGTACACGCGTACTTGAAGGACAGCAATGTCGGAATTTATTTAATTAAATAAATTAGAATTAATTAAATAAATAGAGTATCAATTTACGATTTTTAGTGAATATTTTAATAAAAAAAAAAAAACATTTTATTTTCGAATGGTAATATTTTTTTTAGCATGTATGGATGCTATACTATTGCAGGTTAACGGGAACGCCCTCTGTTAGTTAACATACTGTATTTTTAAAAGTCCAGTGTTCCTCACGATGATTTCCTTCACCGATGTCAGTGATTTCCAAGATAAACTCAGAAAGTACATATGAATTGAAAAAGTCACACAAAAACCATTATAAAAATAAATGATTACGTACTGTTTGCCCCTGGGGTAGTGACGCACGTACTCGCCGACATCGTAGCAGGCCACGGCCAGCACGACGGGGTCAGCGCTCTTCTCCAGCAGGTGAACCAATGTACGCAGCAACTCCTGACCGCGTTCGTTGAGGCGAGCCGCGTTCTCACGCCAGAACTTAGCCGACTTGTGCACCGGCGACCATTCCAGACTATAAATGTTAACTTTAATAAGTATTTTGATCTTCTCTAATGATTAGTGATGACTGATGATGTATTCGTTGCTACAATGTTGATTTAGTTTGAAAAATGAGGCAAAGTATCCAAGAATCCATTGAATCCAAGGTTGACCCATACGACAAATAACTGTAATGCAACTTTAGGGCTCCCACACACATGCCTGTAACTTGCACAAAAGTATGCAAGTAGCTGGCATACCAGTATGGTATTCACCAATCAGAAGTTATTATGGCACACGGCATGCAAGCTGATTGGTGAATACCATAAGGATATGCAAGCTACTTGCATACTTTTGTGCCAGCTACTGGCATGTGTATCCTTAGCATTACGTGAAATGAATAAGTCATATCATCACGCCTTTGTTCCCCGATCCCCGGTAAGGCAGAGGTGTAGGAGGAGGTGGGAATAAATACATCAGTAGTCATTTACCAAATTTACTGAACCCTCTTACTAATATTATAAATTGAAAAGTAACTCTGTCTATCTGTATGTTACCTTTTCACGTCTAAACCACTGAACGGATTTCGATAAAATTTGGCAGAGAGATTGCATTCCAGGGAAACACATAGGATAGTTTTTATCGACATACCTCGCGGGCGAAGCCGCGGGCGGAAGCTAGTATAAAATAGGCCATTAACTGAATGAAGAAAACCGCCTGAATCTTATGTCAAACTTTTAACATTTAACAGTTGTAATATCTAAGAATAAAAAACATAGGCATCACAACACATACCGGCCACTCTTGACTTCGGTAGCATACTGGTCGAATGAGCTGAGGTCTTGCACCGATGTCTGCAGGCGTTCGTTGAGGAAGTCCACGTCATTCATGATGTCTTCGTCATCAGAGCGCTTCTGCTCCAGGATAGACAACTGCTTCAGGACCTTGCACTGTACCATGGCGATGCAGTGTTCCTTGGAGACCTAGTAACAGTAAATAGTTATAAATAAACTAGTGTCCGACCGAAACAGGTTTTTCAGCCGAAACCGAACTTTCGGCCTTGCTCTTAGTTTCGGCCGAAACCGAAACCGAAACTTACATAAACATATATATTTTTTTTAAATTTTAATTTTTTTTTATCGTATACAGAAATCTGGTGTGTTTTTTACACATTTGTTTGAATATACAATGTATATTATACATACAGACAGTTGAATACTTACCTAATTATTTACGAGGTCGGTCCCATAATGAACTGGCCTGATATACATAGTTCTACGCGACATGTTGTGTTGCATTAAATAGTACGTTTATCGTGCACTTAATATAAGAAACACGCATCGACATGAAATGCTTAGTCTTAGTTTAGCAGGCATTAGCATAACGAGTCGCGTATTTTTTCAAAATGTCGAAAACTGAGTATCGAAGTGTCATAAAGTTTTTGTTTAAAGAAGGTTTATCCCTGCCCAAATAAAAGAACGATTGGATGACGTGTATAAGGAGTCTGCCCCCTCCTATAGCACAGTGAAAAATTGGGTGAAAGAGTTTCGCCTCGGGAGAGAAACCGTCGAAGACATTTGCAACGACGGTCGACCTGTGGAAGTGCTTACTGCCGAAACGATTGCTCTTATCGAAGAGGAGGTTCTGAGTGACCGCCGTTTGAAGATTAGAGAAATTGCAGCTGGGCTTGGGCTCTCTAAAAGTACGTCATCGTGCGATCCATGAACATCTTCACGTGAAAAAAGTGAGTGCAAGATGGGTATCGAAACTTCTTTCAGCGGTACAGAGACAGGAAAGCGCTGCGCTTCGAAGTTTTTGGATCTTTGTGGCGAAAATTCAAAGACTGTGATCGAGCGGCTAGTGACTGGTGATGAAACTATGATCTTGTATTATGACCCACAAAGCAAGCGCAAATCAATGGGATGGCGGTTTAAGGGTGAAAAGCCCCCTAGAAAGGCAAAGGTGCAACAATCGGCTAAAAA
Source organism: Luperina testacea (assembly GCA_927399505.1). NCBI lineage: Eukaryota > Metazoa > Arthropoda > Insecta > Lepidoptera > Noctuidae > Luperina > Luperina testacea. The sequence goes on from OV656774.1 coordinate 8,826,919, forward strand.
ACTGATGTGCACAATCTTTTAGGATTTTCAAGGCATTTTGATGGTGGATTTTAAAGAACGTAATACAGTCGTGAACGGCTAATATTATGCTTCTTTAATAAATAAATTACGAGACAAGATAAAGGAAAAACGAAGAGGCAAGCTGTCTAAAGGTGTCCTGTTGCTCCATGACAACGCCCCTGTTCATACCGCTGGTGTTTCGAAGGATGCACTTCGTCAATGCGGGTTCACAGAAGTTGAACATCCAACTGAAAGTCCAGACATGGCCCCGTCCGACTATTATTTATTTCCAAATTTAAAGCGAGACTTAAGAGGAAGAAAATTTTCAAGCGATGAAGAGTTGCAGGCGGCCGTCTTCGATCATTTTGAGGCTAAAAATTGTGATTATTTTTATAAAGGTTTAGAGATGTTGATTCACAGATGTCAGAAGTGTGTTAGTAGTATTCATGGTGATAAAATTGAAAAATAAAATTGGTTTAGTTTCATTTCCTTCATTAGTTCATAGTTAGGCCAATTCATTATGAGACCGCCCTCGTATGTGCAAAACACAACCTCAACTCCATGCGATTAATGATGGACGGCGGCGAACTGGGCCGGCAACGCGACGAGCGAGCACGAGCTAGCCGCGAAGTTCGCCGAACGATGGACGATAATTCATGAACACTCGAGTTTCGGCGCGGCCGAAAGTTTCTGCCATTTCCTGGCCGAAACCGAAACTAAGGCCGAAACTAGATTATTTGGCCGAAACTGGCCGAAACCGAAACCGAACTTTCGGTCGGTCACTAAAATAAACTACCCATTGTAGCTAAATCTTTGTTTTGGTACCAAGGTAGATTTAAACATTCTACTTTGTTTTGTTACCAAGGTAGATTTAAAATTAAATATTTGGCTATAAAATAATAAGACTGCAAGCTAAAATTGTTGAGGATGAGAAGCCAAGATTATCAATTTAATTTAGCACGAATTCCACAATGTTATTGATCGTTAATGGTTGGCATTGAAGATTTTTTGGGATATTACCTAACAATAGCAATGCCATCAGTGAAACATTGGAGTAAGATGGTACACAATGACCATATAAACATGCAATGTACCTTACATTGCATGCTTAGGTATACATATTTATGGTCATTGTGTTGGGTGTTCCAATATTGTTTTATTATGAACCTATATTGTCTCACTGCTGCACTGCTGGCCTTCGACTCAAATAGGGAATTATCCCATCACCCACAAATTTCCAAATATCCATTCTCTGTATGCAACCTAAAAATCACATTAATATTATAAAGGCGAAAGTTTGTTTGTGTGTTTATGTTTGTTACTTCTTCACGCTCAAATGGCTGGACCAATTTTGATAAAATTATGTATGGAGGTAGCTGACACATTGGATTAATATATAGGCTACTTTTTATCCCGATATTCCCACGGGATCGACATTTACGCGGGTGAAACCGCGGGGCCAGCTAGTAAAAAATAAATGACCTGAGGGTCTTCTGGCTTCTCAATGAGGTTCCTGAAGACAGCCAGCACGATGCGTGTCACCTTCTCCTTCACGGAGTCGCTGAGGATGTCGGCCAGGATAGGGATAGCATTGAACTTGTTCATCTTCTCGGCCAACAGAGGGTTGAATGTCAGCACCCACAGGCAGAACACCAGCTGGTATTGAACCTAGGAAGTGAGGAGTATTTATTAATAACAATACCTAACATAACAACACACCAGTGGCCTTAGTCTGAGTTTTTATACCTATTCGATCGCGGCAACGTTAACTTCAAGTTGTACTGAAATTCAATAACCGCATTCTGGTGACAATAATGGGGAACATTAACATAATCAAATAAGTATAAACACTCGGAGTAGAGCAGCACCTACATTTCATCAGTACAGAGTTGTATTTATTACACCCAAAACATTGAGCAAAAATGTATGGGGGTTTGGTCCAAATGTCGACCAAAATCTTATAGCCAGTGGCACTCGTGGGTTGGGATGCAATCTCGAGTCGAGATTGGCAACTCAAGATCTCGCGTGCTATGCCTGGTGTCGCTCGGCAATCAGGCGAGATCTCGTTTTTAGGGTTCCGCACCTTAAAAGGAAAAACGGTACACTTTGTTGTCCGACTGTCTGTCTGTTAAGACCCTTTATCTCGGGAGCGCGAGGAGGTATCGAGTTGAAAGTAAAACCATGTTCTCAGGTCTACAGTCTCTTGAAGCTGTGAAAAAATCAAACGTCTAAGTAGTCTCTTTTGTAGAGCTGTGTGTAGGTATGGTATGATAACGTTTCCTCACTCCCCGCATAATACGTATCGGGGCATCTCTCTCTCGCAGGCACGGGCCGGCCGTTGCGAGTACTTAAACTGCTAGATTTTGTGTATATTTGTTTCATAGAAAAAAATAATAATGTGTTCTCACCAAGCCCTAAAAAACAATAACGCTATCTTTTGGTTTAACTTTTACATGGTTTAACGATGTAATCTCTTCAACGTACACGTTTTAAATAGCGATTTAGTGTCATCTTTATGATTTTTTTGTTCGTGGAGACTGCCGTCTAACTGCTCATCACTGATGAGTCAGCGTGCTTTTTGGCCATGACCACCAGTGAGTTCGAGCTCGCGACTAGTTTACTCTTAATTCACGTTTCTATCTTTACACAGCGCTTGACAATATCTTTAAATTTCCTAAAATATTTTCTTTTTGCGCAAATTTAATATTTTGCTAGATTTACAGAGGTTTAAAAAAGTTAAAAAGTACTGAAACCTCGCCTTAACGTAAAAAAAGATACGGACGTTTATGTCACAAAAAATATATATTTCGACAATCTCAAGGGCATCAAAATTTATAAGGAAATTTGGTAAGAAGCAATGTCATGTAGCACAAGTAGATAAAGGAAAAAGTCCGAAAACCGTAAATTCGTAGTTACATACCTACAAATTTGTACGGAACCCTCCGAGGGTACGCACGAGTACGGCTCGCACCGTTTTTTTTAAGTACACGTTTCTTCTTATTTAATAGAATATTCAGTTGCATAGATCTTGTTCTTTTTTTTTTTTTTTTTATTTGAAATGGGTTTGCTCTTGACTCTAGTCTAGGTCAGAGATGACAGAGACAAAGTCTACGATGGAGTGAGCTCACCCAGAAGAAGCCTGTTCACTCTTACTTTGAAGAGACTTACTTTGTTCGTTGGACATCTGGTCTACTGTTGTTCATTTTCTAATATTTAATTTATTATTTAACAGTGAACTAAAACCCAATAGCACTGCCCGAGGATCGAACCCAGGACCCTATAAGTACTCCGCAGTCGCGTTTTGGACCACTAGACCAAAGAAGGCAGTAAATAACAATCATAATAATTATATTCATAGAATTTCCAAAATGTGTCAATGCACTTTCTGAAAGGAATTTAAAAAAACATTGGCATGTTCCACAGGCTTTACCTTACACCAGCTAAAGTATATCATGATCAACTTCGACCGTACCTGGAAGTTGACCCTGGAGGCCAGGATAGACAGCAGAGTGGAGATGCCGTCAACGGTCAGGAACGCGAAGCGGTACTCGTCGACGCGCAGCATCATTTGTAGGCAGCGGGCCACGGACTGGATGTAGTCATTGTTCTGTGTGCAAAATATAGTTCTATACTAAGCTCATTAATTAAAAAGCTAGAGGGCTAAACACTCTAGCTTTGTCCCAATTTTTACTCCATTTAAAGCTTATAAAATTACAGCAGAATTTAATTTAAAAAAAGAATCCAACTTATCAACATGAAACCTACATTTCACTAGATAAAAACGAGAGGTCTCAGCCTGTCATCATCATCGTTACCCTGCTCTGCCCTTATCTCTATAGAATAGAATACTCCCTACCCCCCCCCCTCTGCCTAGCCCTACCTCCCTCCTCCCTATTTGTTTATGGTTGGCCCAACGTGCCTTTTTCTTCCATACTTCTCTATTAGTTGTCACCTCTGTAGTCAACGGTTCCAGCCTTAACATCTTTCACACAGGTCTTAGTTTATATAAAGAGTAAATCTATTAGTGAGTTACATCCCATAGAAATGTAAAGTTAAGCATCCACTGTACTGACCCATTATTATAAATTGTTAACTGACATTCACAAATAAAATAACCTAGGTTAAGCCTAGGTATAATATAATCAAAATTAAATACATTTGTAGACTGGAGAAAATAATGTATAATATAAATTAAACAAAATCATAATAAGTACCTACTAAATAATATACAATATTTTTTACAAATATAAGCCTGCATGCACTTTGCACATACCTTCACATCCTCCTAGTTTGTGAGTGTAATGAACAAGATTAGTGTAAGCATGCAATATAATATCAATGATTAAAACACATTCTGTTAGAAAGAACTCACATTCTGTTAGCAAACACCTAAATATTTACAAAAGAGAGTTAGTCATCACTGTTATAAGACAATAGTTTCGTTTAACATTCAGGTTGGTGTCGACATCTACATGTGACGAGGGTACCTTGTGCACACCGGGCGGCAAGTCCTCGAGCTCGAGCGGCTTCACCTCATCGAAAGAGCGGTAAAGGCTCGAGTATTTCTCTGGGCCAGCGTCGATATTCACATTTTCTTTTTCCTTGTGGTGATGTTTCAGGTGTTTCTGAAGTTTATCAGCGGCGAAATGTTGTTTCTCGTGCAGCAACATAACCTGCTCAGCATGCTCTAACTCGGCAGACATTTTCTCCGCCTTACCAGAAAACAAACCGCTCAGTGATAATTCACCTGCGTCATCAAAGCCCCCAACGATGCGTGATGCTTGCACGTGATACTCACAACATTGTGTTACGTTTCAGTCAGTTTAGACACATTGATGGTACAGTTATACCAATCTGGTATAAGGCACTAAGCATTGCCGCACAACTACTATTGAATTTTGAAGTGGAGTTGTTTTGAAATCATATCTTATTCATTACAGTTGTGTATTATAGTGATGCAGCTTTAATGCAAAGGTGATCGTGATAAATGCAAGTGCTTGTGGATGAAGTAGGTATCATGAAATTATAATGTGTGAATCTGAACATAATTAAATTATATAAATGTGTTTCATAAACATGGGACCTCTGTTGCTGGAGAGTTGCGAACTTTAATTGTACCTACATGTATGACCTGGCTTCAATACATATGAGCGGTAACAGTCATTGTGAAGATTATGTGTGAATACTTATTTGTCAAGAATAATTTTCAATATAATGACAAAAACAAATAACGAATTTTACCTTACCATTATTGTCTCCACTCTAATAGGAATCTGAGTATTAAAACATCTCAAATATGGTGTATTTGAGATATGAATTCTCAGATTCTTGTATCTGCTTGCCTCTTTACTTACAAGGAAAAATTTTTTTTTAAACACTTAACATGCTTTATTTTTGGTTTTAATATTTGGTAAAGTTTGGTTTTCCATGGCATATTTTGGTTGATATGTATATTACATATCTAAATGAATGTCTTAGGATAGGTTTAGATTAGGACACTATATATCATACACTCAGTGTATACAAAAGTATCTCTAATTTATGACTGACATGATAAATACAGTGTTGAAACAGCGGCTGTGTGCTGCTTAGTGGTTGACGAGTTTTTAAACAGGTATGAAATTTTTCTTTACACTCCCGAGAAGATACCCCTAAAACAAAGAGTTTCATGTGGTGCAGGGAAAGTTAAAGTCAAAGTCAAATCATTTATTTCAAGTAGGCCATTAAAAAGCACTTTTGAATGTCAAGAGACTACCAAAACTCTTAGTGTTTGTTGACAGACTACCAGAGCTTTGGAGCTTCACCTGGTAATCTCATTAGCATATCTCTTTTTTATTCATAGGAGTAACATTTTCTAAGAAATATTTGAAAGCCTCATATTTAATTTGGCAAAAGTTAGCAAGGTTAAGGATTTTCTTTGCACAATACTGTCTTTTTTTAATCCACGACCTAATTATGTCTTTAACATTTACATTGTTGATTAATTACAATATAAGCAGCAACCGCGGCCGCAAAAGCTTGTTCATGCACTAGCTGTTTAGTCTTTAAAATTATTTTGTGTATGAATAGTTGGGACACAAATTCCATACAATTAGACACAAAAAAAATTATGTCTGAAATTATTGTGTCGTAAATTCTGTCATAGTCTAAACTTAGCTTTACACACTATTGTCTATTTATTACCGGGAGTGCATATTGTTTCAAAATATTTTAAATGAAATAGGTACTGAAAAGGTGATTGTTAGTTATTAATTAGTGGCATTTTATTTGACAAGCTTAATGATTTCAGTTTTGACCTTTTTTAAAATGAAAACCTGTCATGGTGTGTAAACTACCAGCAAAGCTTTAGTGATACATGCTTTATTGCTATAAATTCAATCAGAATCAAATACAAAATATTCACATGATTCATCATATTGCTGATACATGCATAAAAATGTTTTTTGAAAAATCATGCATATAATGCATTGTACATGAGATAAGTAAGTGAATATAATAATTACAAGTATTGTATTACTTACATTTGATTTAAGTTGGTCTTTGAGCCAGGAGAGGTAGAAGAGCAGGTCACTCTTTTCCATCAGGATAGGATGCCAGCAGGCCAGCTTGGCAATGATGCGGGCCGACATGTGCTGCACAAACTCATCCTGGCGGTTCAGCAAGTTCAGGAATGGCTGCCAAGGATTCCCAGCACATTTCCCTTCACGGAAGATCTTGACCCTAGACTTGTCTTCCTGTAATATTTCATAATTAAAATATTTTATAACATTTAATTGTTTGAAATTACTTGGGTGTTGTTGGCATCAGCCTAAATATTTGTAAGCATATAAATTTCTTTGAAAAAACATTAAACTTATTTCAACATAAATTAAGATAACAAGTAGCACTTACAGAAAGGATATCGTCAATCATAACAAGCAGGTACTGGATGGTGTTGTCCTTGCTGATGTGTGTTAGAAGGTTCATGAATGCATCGCAACACATTTCTGGGCTCTTGTCAGGTAAGTCCTTGTGACCACCCCGATCCAATTGCACAATAAAGTCATGGTCACGTTGCGTGATCATCTGTGACCTAACATATAACGATAATTTAGATTTGAACAAAATATGGGCATAGGAATAACAATGACCTGTGCAATGGGAATCAATACGTACTGCAGGTAAGACGCCCAGTTGATCTGTGTATGGCGAATATCACTGGCACGGATTTGCAAGACGCTGGTTGCCGCAATCATATCTGGAAAGTATTATATTGGTCATATCTCCGAAGGAACAGTGTTAATTTAGTTGAGGAATAATGCGTAAGTGAGTTAGTTACTTACCGACTTTTTCATCACCCAGCGACGGCATAAGCTGATTTACATTCGGATCCCCCATGTGAGCCATTTTGGCTACAAAATTGATAATCACTTCTGCTATAGCCAAAGAAGAATCGAAAAACTTTATATTTAGGCAAAACAGAAAAATGAAGACAGCCTCAGCTGAGAGGTCTTGTGACTATGGAGAGTGACGTTAGTGGTACTTACAAAGATAATTATATTCTTACCTTCTCTGTTATACACTTTTTTAGCTGGAACGAAAGAGACAAAGTATGTAAGGAACAGTTGGCAACATTGTTTTTATGTCAAGGTGGCAAAATTCAGCAAAAATATCACTTGTATTCTTTTTTTTTATTCCTGTTATCTAGATACTGTAGCAAAGTATATTGCGCCACAGTCAAACATTAAAAAAAATCGAAAATTAAAATCCCATCGGTGTCGTTGGGATTGCATTTTTGTTGTTCGCCACCGACTTCCAAAATTGAAGTAATTTTTTACTTAGTAGCGTCTTTTTTGGAAGTATTTTTTTTTTTTGTAAAAAAGTTTTTCCTTTTCAGTTTTATGTTGAACTTTCCCCACACAAATTCGTATAACACTACTTGCTATGTAAATACCTAATACCTATTAGTGATAGGAAGTTAATATAAGATCATCAATTTAAACTAAGTGGCAAAAATACGTATTATTGACTACCCAAGCAAAATTAATAAAATTTATATGGGACCACCCCTGTGGCATACCGGATCAATTAAAAAAAGAATTTTTGAAATCGATTTACAATTGCCAGAGATGTCAATATCAAAAATAAAAAAAACAGTCGAATTGAGAACCTCCTCCTTTTTTGAAGTCGGTTAAAAATGAATTTTGTAAACGCAAAATAGGTATTTAGTTTACCTAATATTTTTTATGTGATAAATCTTTGGGACTTTTTCCTTTACCGTGATATGAGTGGATGTGAGTTCATGTGAGACCTTACTTCTTGCCAAATTTCATGGTTCTAGGTCAACGGGAAGTAGGTAGGTACCCTAGGTATTGATTTATTTGCGCGTATCAAAATATGTCGCATTAATGGCCGTACTTATTTATTGCGTTGACTTTTAAGCTTGATTTATTTTTTAGAGCTCCAAGAGACCATAGACCTATGTATTTGATAATTATTAATTTTAACTGGATACCTCCACGCGTTCCGGAGAGAAAGGGTCTTGACAGACAGATACGACAGGGACGGACAACGAAGTGATCCTTTAAGGGTTCCGTTTTTTCCTTTTGAGGTACGGAACCCTAAAAACTAACATTTTACCATGAAAACTACATAATTATCTAGTACTAGTATAACATTACGCTTTCCCTTACGGTATAGGCAGAGGATCGAGCAATTAAAAAGATTAAGTAGGTACCTATGATGTTTCTAAGTGACTTGAAAAACAACGTCGTTTTTCATAAATACTATAAAATAAAAACTATTTTTTGCAGTCGATAAAAACAATACTGTGCATGCGTAAATATTCATTCCAACTATGGAACTAAAAGGTTACATGCTCTGTGTATGGAACCCTTCATTGTGCGTGGTCCAACACGCGCTTGGTCGGTTGCTTTTATTATATGAGAAATCATGAATCATGTATATTCGGTCTTCTGTACCTAGTGATCGTTACAGATGGTCAGTGGTAAACTGCGAAATTCAAATTTTCTTACATTTTTTTGCAATTTGCAGGTCAGTGTCAGCCCAAGTAACACAAAATCGATATAATGGAAAAAGTGATGACCAGAAAATTTCTTCTAGCTTCGTTATAGAATTTGAAGGGTTTTAGCAATGTCTTGCTTCTGTATAACAGCATTTTATTAAGAGTCTATATTATGATGTTTTGGTGATATTGGGCGATCTGGATATCGGTATCTGTAAGACTTGAGAGTTTGCTATTTGGACACATTAAACTTGGACTTATAATCTTTAAATTTGCAGAAGCGAAAACACGATTGGATAAAAAAATCTCGATAAAAAAAAATAACGAAAAAACCTCGTTTTGCACTTATTTTGAGTTAGATCTCTGAAACCCTATGGAATTTAATGATGATTTTTAAACTAATAGATAGGTAATAATATTATCTCAAATCGTGCAGAATTATTTTTTTATTTTTCTACTCGTTCTCCTCGTAATTAGCAATCCAGTGATTTGGCGCTTGCGTCATTTTATTCTAAGCAAGCATACTCTCTTTCTGTCTCTTGTTTTACACGCGGTAGTAATAGCGCTATCCTTTTCAATTTATTCAATCAGTCTGCTACGGCACCTGTTGGAGGACGAATCTATGTTTGGCGACATTACAGAGAGAGGACTATTTTCGACATTTTTATTTTGTTTAGTGTTAAGTATTACCTACTGTAAAAAGGAGTTAAACCCGTTTGGTGTAAACATAATAAATTATTATCATTATTTAGTGTAAATAAAGATGGGCAAAAAGAAAACTCTCGGAAAACACGACACATGGTTGGCGCCACGGAACAAAAAAAACAGTTAGTTCCGTGGTTGGCGCAGTGGCTGAGCGATCGACTGCTGCGCTGCGTGTCGCGGGTTCGATTCCCGACCGGACAAATATTTGTATTGCCTACAGGTAGTTGTTCCGGGTCTGGATGTTTGTGTATGTGAATTTAAATGTTTACGTAAACGCACCCACGATACAGGAGTAATTCCTAGTGTGGGACAACGTTTTTTAAAAAAAACAAAAACAAAACAAAACGTTTGAGGGAACAACTCCGTATTCTGAACGAAAGAAAGAAAAAAGTAAGTACAGACGCCAGCATGTCAAGCTACTACAATCTGTCAAATTTCTTTAATAGATTTTCAACTTTATCACTGAAGCATAAGATTCAAAGTTGAATGGGAAAATTTGACAGTTTCGGGTAGCTTGGTGTGCTGGCATCTGTACCTAAAAAGGTATCAATTCTTTTATTTCCTTAGCTACTTAGGTATTTCGAATGTCTATTGCCTGGGGAAAAAAAAAAAGTAAATTTTTAATCCCCGTTAATATTTTTTTTTACCTGGCTCGTTGGTCTAGCGGTCGCAAGCGCTACTGCTGAGCTGTGAGGTCCTGGGTTCGATTCCAGCACCTCTGCCCACCTCATCGGGCAATACAGGCGTGATGCTTTGTATTTATGTATGTAAATTTTAAATCGCATAATGTAACATAATTGAATCTTTCCCGTACAATGAGAGGTCAGCTTATATACTGGAAATGTATAGCTTGATACGTAGCCGTGTGTACCTACCTATCTACCTATATAATGCGGGTAAAAATACAATAAGTATCAAAATAATATCATCCTAGTTCAATTACTGATATTTTTACTAATCAATATTACTTATTCAAACTGATGAATTTTATTTAAAGAAAAAAAAAATGCCATGATGGCTTTCTCTTTTTTAGGGTTCCGTAGTCAAAAAGGAACCCTTATAGTTTCGCCATGTCCGTCCGCAGTTTAGCTCAGAGGCTCTTAGTACTATTAGAAAACTATAATTTGGCATGGATATACATAATAATGTACAGACGCCAGCTGCATATCAAGTTACTACAATCTGTCAGATTTCTTTAATAGATTTTCAACTTTATTACTAAAGCATAAGGTTCAAAGTTGATTGCGAAAATTTGACAGTTTCGGTTAGGTTGATGTGCTGACGGATCGAAGCATCGATGTGTGTCTTCTCGACATCCGTGTGTCACTAACGGGATGCAGCAGAATACCAGCGTCAGGTATTGTACCTGGCATATGCTGAGCTGGACTCCCATTTGGTGCAATCATAAGACACACACCGCCCAGTAGTGATCGACGTTATTGATGTTTATGAGCTAGGTGTCTATGGTTCATTTTATCTTTTTAATCTTTGTTATTTTTATTTTTTTTTCTCACCTTTTTTAATGTTTTTAATACCTGTATTGTGTCTTTTGTTGCACTAAATAAACGTTTTATCTATCTATCTATCTATCGATGTATCGACTGATCGACGGATCGATGGACCGATGGATCGATGGATGGATGGATCGATGGATGGATGGATCGATGGATGGATGGATCGATGGATCGATGGATCGACGGATCGATGGATTGATGGATCGACGGATCGATGGATTGACGGATCGATGGATCGACGGATCGATGGATCGACAGATCGATGGATTGACGGATCGACGGATCGATGGATCGATAGGTCGATGGATCCATGGATCGACGGATGGATGGATCGACGGATCGATGGATGGATGGATGGATCGATGGATCGACGGATCGATGGATCGACGGATCGGTGGATCGACGAATCGACGGTTCGACGGATCGATGGATCGACAGGTCGATGGATCGATGGATCCATGAATCGACGGATGGATGGATGGATCGACGGATCGATGGATGGATGGGTGGATCGATGGATCGACGGATCGACGGATCGATGGATCGGCGGATCGGTGGATCGAAGGATCGACGGATCGACGGACCGGTGGATCGATGGATCGACGGATCGATGGATCGACGGATCGATGGATCGATGGATGGATGGATGGATGGATCGATGGATGTTCTTTAGCATCGTTGTAATTTGAAAGTTTATGAAACGAAAAAGCGACAGTAAAAAGAGACATGTAAATTCATAAGATTTAACGTGGGAGAAAATGAGACAGGAAGCATTATACAGTGTTTTTGAAGGTTTCACCTTCTACCACGTGTAAATTGCACACATGCTGTTTTTTTTTTTCTCGTCTACCCATGTTACCGTTGGATGGTCCTTTAAAAAATCTTGCTGGTTTGTGAAAACCATTTTTCGATTTAGGGATCAGTTTGTGAAATATACTGGCCTGCAAAACTAAGTAATACACTTTTAAAATTTATATTTTTTCTAAACTATAGAATTTAGAGATTTAAAATAAAAAACGTTTTGTAGCAAATTTTATCGGCTTTCTTTGAAACTAGTAACTATACATTAGTAATATTTTTAACTTAAAAAATATCTAAAACAATAAAAATAGCCATTTTTAGCTTAGTGTCAAAAATACAGTACAGTGCAGTTACATTTAATTAAATTTTTAATAACTGGTATTGCCTCCTCGGGCTCTGACTACAGCTTCGAGCCGGTTTGGCATACTGAACACGAGGTTTCAGAGCTGATTTTGGGGAATATTCTCCCATTCTTCAATCAGGGCCTGTTTTAGTGCCCTGAGGGTGGTAGGTAGGATCCTAGCACATTCTTCAGGTGAAAGAAGCACGATAAATAAAATGTATGTGCTGTTGTCTAACTTAGCTTTTGTAACAAGACTCATCGATCAAGAAAAAGGTTGAAACCAGAAACAGAAACAAAAAATTATTGGTAAAATTGTAATTCGAAAAGGATTATTTTTCTTTTTAAAGCTCTTTTCAGCCATTTCTTAAAAGACTTAACTCTTTTTCGAGTCCTTTTTATTTCGAAAGTTCTTCTTTCGAAAATCTTCTGCACTTAAAAAGTTATTCCAATTTCAAAAGTGTGATACTTAGTTTTGCAGGCCAGTGTAATAGCTTTAAAGTGCTGATTTTTGTTAAAATCAAGTCCTTCTAAGGCTAAATGATTGTTTTTCGATATGTGAAAAAATTCACGCTAGTAGTATAACGATGTTAAAAGGAAAACTATCACAGCTACGTAGGCTTTACAAGTTTACGAGTGAGAACATGATTTTCAACTACAATGTTAAGTTTGTTCTTGGCATAAATTCATTCCAACTACGGAATCATTCATTGTGCGTATCTATTCCATTTCATTCTGTATAAGTCTCGATATTCCCGGGAATTTCCGAGACAGTGTGTGAGTCTTGAAAATCTAGTCTCAGAGCTTGGGACTGGAAGCGCAATACTAAGGTTAGTTTTTATTCAGGTACCACGTGAGCAAAGCCGGGCCCAAATGCTACTATTCAAAAAGTCCAAAAAGTTTAAAATCTTATTGTTTCAACAAATCCAAAACGACGACGTGGACGAAGTGAACGACGATGATGAGCTCGAAGACTTGGTTTATGAGAATCAAAGGTAGGTAATAGAAATGAATGCATCGATAATATTGCAGTTCTTGCATTTTTACTGACTTCAAAAAGGAGAATATTCTTTATTTGACGGTTTTTAGGGTTCCGTACAAGTTCTGTCAAGTGGCATATTATATGAAAGGGCTTTGGCCATGGGAAAGTATCGGAGCTATTCAAAAATATACTACTATTTCAGAACATTCATGCATTGCTATTATTATCTGCTTTATATTTATGTAATAAAATGCATTAATCTTGTAGGTTTCCAGACGAAGAGGACAGGTCAGATAGAAATCAATGAAGAATCAGACGAAAGAAGAATGATAGACTTAAATTTTTTTTAAAGAATTAAAAACCTTTTCTATTCCCTCAAATGCCTTTGGTTGCGGTATAAATAATTTGGAGTTGATAGGGGAGAAAAGGTTAGGCTTCTTGGGATAAACTCATTCCCAACTACGGAACCCTTCATTGTGCGTGGTTCGACACGCACTTGGGCGGTTTTTTTTACAAGCCTAAAGATACAAATGGGGAAGAATTATTTTTTTCAATGCACCCCCTCTTGATGGGTATAATTGAATAGGTCTATTTAAACGAAGGTAATATAAATTAATACATCACTTTTTTCAGTTATACCGTTTGCAAAATATGGCCCGCCAAATTGCCTGCCTTGCAATGCCAGGGGGCGTTGCAAGGCACTGCAGTGCCCCCCACCCTCCCTGCCATTTCTAACCTAGAAACTTCCACGTTGCTATAACTTAGTAAAAACTGTTTTAAAATAATTTCGCGAACAATGTGATTATAACTTTTCGAATAATAAAGATAAAACTGCAAAATAGACAATAGACGTCCTAGTTCAAAGGTTTGCCTTTGCCTTTAGCAAACAATACTCTTTTAATAGCCTTCTATTTATCTTTACATCATAAAAAGTATGTTACAGTCGTTTGTAATTACAGCTACGGAACCCTATATTATGCATGGCCCGACTTGCTTGGTCGATATTTTTATTTATAAGGAAACATTATTTTGTTCTAGGTACATGCATGGTTATGTTATGAGAGAGTTTATTTTTGTTTAGGGAACATTACTTTTTGTTATTACGGTAAAACGATATTTGTAATAAGTACATACCTTCGAACGTTGCACGTCGCGAAATTTTTTGAAACCTCTTTGTCTTTTATTTTTTATGGGATTTTTATTGTTATTGTAATGGTATTATATATTCTGAATATACATATTAAATTGTTTAATAAATAAACATTGATGAATATTTACATAACATTTTATTTCATACTAACCTTTTAGGTAAGTATATAGATTGAGTATGTACCTACGCGAGGATAGAATAACGGATCAGTCTATACAGTATCGAGTCCACAAAAAAAAACACGAGCCTCTAAATTTCGAAACTCGCGCCTCGGGATGGAAGCCCTAGTAGGTACCTATTTACCTACTATGTTGGTGGTAGGTATGTCAGTTTGTAGGTCTATGAACAGAGCTTCAAATAATAATTATGTATGTATTGTATACCGACAATGAGCTCGTTTGTTTAGCTGTGTTATCTTTTACACATCGATCCGTCGTACCGTGGAAATACTTCCGTGAATTTGAACTTTATTTGAATGACATAATTTTTTACGAATACATTTTTATTGCCATACGAATCAAGTTCAAATTCACGGTCCGTCTCCGGCACCGCGCCGTTCAAACTCGAACTCGACTCACGCAGTCGATCGCACTTGCTGCGTCGCCGCTCGCCGCCCGCGCCGCGCGCTTCCGCGTATTATAGTAGAGGGGGCGCGGGGTGGCGCGGGCGAGAGGTACGAAATCGCTCGCGTTGGGCTGCATAGGCGCCGTCTTAACTTTGTAGTTCCTAAAGCTATATAATCCTCTTTTTCAATCTTTTGTGCAGCTAAAGGTTTTATTTTAGACATAATTTATGTCCCTATACAGCTTCTAATACAGCTGTAAGCATTATACAAAAGTGTAGGCCGTATGTAAGCATTAATTACGGCTTAGGCTATTAAAAAGCATTTTAAAATTCTTTAAAACTGCTCTATGTTTTATAACGACCTTTCGCATGGGTTACAACTGTTTAACTGTGTACATTGGTGCTGTTTTAATGCCAGCTTTTTAAAAGCATTTCATCATAATATTATATAGCCTTTATCTATACAAACGTATAATGACAAGAATTTTAACAAGCAATAAGTCGTATACCGGCCATCCGCATGCCTAAAGTTTTTAATTATGCTTACGCCATTTTGCTTTTTGTATCGATAATATTTAAAATTTAATTTTATGGTAAATAGTCCTTTAGAAAGGACTTCAACCTATGGTATTGACCGGCCGGTACAATACAGGTATCATAATGACTAAAACTAAAGATTTCTTCGTAAGAGCATAATTTTTTTTACAATTCCACATATTTTTATAATATTTTTGTAATAAATAGCTCTTTAATTTGAAGGCGCATGAAATATTTGATTCAAATATATACATACTTTCACAGTAAACTGATACTCGCAACCTTAATTCACTCATAGAGAACAAAAACAAGAGTTTAATTACTTGCCTTGTAGCACTTATATTTTTTTGTTGAAAGTATCCATGTTCTTTTTACACAAGATTTATTAATAATAACAGAAATTAAAAATAATATTTGAAAATGTTTTTATTTTGCCTTTGTAATGGTACAAGCTGTATAAGAGCCGCATTTAACATATGCGCACTGCTTTAACCTGTTTTCACAGCCCATTATAATGCGTTTATCATTCCGGTAGACAACCAATATAATGCTGCTAAAATGCCATTCTTACACTTAAGGCTGTATAATTTGGGGCCCAAATTAGCATTACAAGAGCTGTATAGTGGTTTATAATGCCTATATGTAACTTCTTATAAAGCTATAATAATATGCTAATTCTGTTATCCATCGATTATAAAGCTATTTTGTGCTACTTGGGAGGTTGTATCTGTACTAAAATAGGTATGTACGTATTTGCAGAATTATAATCATTCGAATTATTATACATTTTTTTTATGTTAGATTTGTTCCATACGAACAAATCTCATGGAAAAGTGCTTATGGAACAAATCTAGATTTATGTGTGAGGCAACAAGGGAAAGATTTGTTCCATAAGCACTTTTCCATATGAGATTTGTTCGTACATACCATGTTCGTCGTCGCGTACATACGTGTAGTCGCGAATCATATTTTGATCAAGATACAACCTGACATTGACCTGAAAATTGAAAAAAACGTAAGAAAATTTGAATTTCGCGGTCTAATCTTAAGGGGAAGCGCTAAGGTAGCCCGCGAAATTCAAATTTTCTTACATTTTTTGCAATTTGCTGGTCAGTATTAAGTTGTACGTCGATCAAAATATGATTCGCGGCGGTGACAAATATGTATTTACAGAATCATTGTCATTAGAATCAGTAATACAACTTGTTAGGTTAGTATAATTCCAAAATGTCAAGAAATCATGAAAAAATCATGCTTTTGGGGTTACTTGGTCTTAGAGAGTTGTGTTGATGAATTTAATGATTATAATTCTGTAAATACATATTTGTTACGGCCGCGAATCATATATTCATCAACGTACAACTTAATACTGACCAGCAAATTTCAAAAAACGTAAAAAAAATTGAATTTCGCCGGCTACCCTGGCGCTTTCGCCTTAAGCTTAAGGGGAAAGCGCTAAGGTAGCCCGCGAAATTCAAATTTTCTTACGTTTTTTGGATATACGGCGATCAAAATATGATTCGCGGCCGTAACAAATATGTATTTATAGAATTATAATCATTAAAGTCATCAACACAACTCTCTAAGATCACGTAACCCCAAAGAATGACGATTTCATGAAACAGTTATTCTGTGCACCCTATTATATAAATCGCTGTTGTAGATAGATCTATTTTATGTTACTTCGTACTTACGATTATATTTTTCTTGTTCTTCTGCTAGTTTGACGGGACCGGTGGTGGTTTTTTCTCCTTTATCAGGTTGAATTGAATGCGTAAATGTCGCCCAATCTTCCATGTTGAGGTAAGTACTAGGTATTTAGTATTTAATCAAAAGGTAAGAGTTGTTTTTTAATCACCGAACGATAGATATAATTATGTTTTTAAGATTCATAACAAATGGGTACAAAAATGAATACAAAAATTGACTTTTTAAATCGCAGTACTTAACCCTACAGTGATTTTTTTCAGTAGTAAAATAAACATAACACTAGAAATTCCATATAAAATAATGTCAGTTTTTTTGGTATGGCCCAGTACCCTAATTGCGTAATACGTCTTTCAATCACAATCTGAATCTTTTTGAAGAATATTACTAATCCATTGCTTCATGTTTGAAAAATTTGTCGGCTCAACAACGTAAATAAGGCAATGAAATTCAATGAATGTTGTTGAACTGTCAAAATAAAAGCTATTGCTATAACTATTGTGTGCCATGCAATTATGCCGCAGATCTGTCAACTCAAAGTGACACTAGTCAAGCAAGTCAACGAATACAAAACTCAGGCCGCATTCCGAATTAGCTATAATCGCTCACAGCACGCACATCATATCACGTCATGCGTTCTGATTTAGTTATTACGATTATGATAGCTGACAGCTGTCAACAATTCGGAACGCTCGTGAACGCGCTCACATTGCTTACTCAATGTAAAAACGATATTATTACATTCTTTGTTTCACCACATTTCTTCTTCTTTGGTTAGGTGGCGACTGCCTGAAGCACAATTTCGAAAATGCCACGTTAGTTTAACTTAATGTTAAGATGCAAAACAAAACACACACTGACATAATTATCCTCATACACACACTGTCATTTTTGACAGCGCTCACGGTGATATTATTAAAAGGCATGGTCGGCGTAATCGCAAGATTGTGATTGTATCCATGTATTGGCGTCGAACAAGATTGTGATTGTATCCATGTATTGGCGAATTCGGTACGGACTTAAAAGCACGCTCAAATCGATTATATTCCCAACTCGGAACGCACCCATGTCTCAAATGTGCTGTCAGTGCTGTACTCGATGATACGTAGGTACAGACGCCAGCCAGGCCAGCCTGTACATCATCAAGCTATTAGGTTTTCAACTTTATAGTTTTTCAAAGTTGATTGGGATTTGACAGTTTCGGGTAGCTTGATGTGCTGGGGTCTGTACTTCGTTCCAAAAACATGCATAAGCCATTAATTTTTAAAATAGTAGAGGTGGTGCTGGTGGTGTGGGTACCATTCCACTCTGAAATACATACGAAATATAATTCGTGTCGGATAGATTATTTTGCGTCTGTACTTTATGACTGTACTGCTGTCAACACAGACAGACCACAGAGTACTTCGATAGACAGATGAACTGAAAGCTGTCAGCGTCAGCGCTGCCGGTCGCAGTGCAGGGCATAGAGTATAGTAATAGATTGGGTGCAGGGTTGTAGGTATAGTTTGCGCTCTTCTTTCTTTTCTTGTCTTCACTTGAAACTGACACATTCGGCAAGGAACTAGCCAGTTCTTGTGTCTCGATGACTACTATGCCTTCAGAAGATTGTCAAACTACTGACCCAATTGACTCATTTCCCATGGCTATTGAATCGTTACGTTTTCCATTAGATAATTCTATGCGAATTGTGTTTACTGGATATTACAACGGGTTTAATGTGGAAGTAAGGTCTGTGGAGGAGATAGCACTGCTCTACCACATGGGATGTTTTGGAAAAGGATCAGCATCGCGATCGCAACCGAAAGCCGCTCAAAACGACGTTACACCTCGTATTATGCGAAAAAGACAGTTTCTAAAACGAAATTATTGGTTCAAGAAATTTGGTGGGTTCAGGGGAACGGCCGAAGCAGATAGTTTCATGAAGGATATTGATGTACTAACTGCCAAAATAATTGGTGACAGTAAAAAAAGAACTCAGAAGGACGTCATAGATTTGGTATCCAGTGAGGAGGATGATGCTGAAGAGACCAACTCCACTAATAGTTCTGAAAGATTTCAGAGTCATGACAAAGAAGACATAGTGGTTATAGTACCTAACAGTGAATCTGAGGAAGACAATTATTTTGCGAAAATGAAACCAAAGTGCTGTTTAAACAAAATTAAACTACAAGAAAAGCTTTTGCTGACCCCGCAGGAAGCATTCTTTCTACTTTATGGTTTGGGATGTTTACAAATAGTAGGCCTTGACAACACTTTGCTAAATATTGAAAAATGTTGGGACCTTTTTACAACAGCAGACAAAAAATTTGTTACTGAATATATTGTATATCATTACTATAGGTCTAAAGGCTATGTTGTCAAACCAGGGATAAAGTTTGGTGGAGATTATCGTAAGAACTTTTCTGTTAACCCTAATTTTTATTTATGCAATCAGAAGACCAATTCTCATAATTAAAAACATTCAATATCTAGTCAATCTCATCTCAGTGACAAGCAATGTCAAAAATGTAGGATAATTAAAGGTATTTGTGACATTGAGACTGAGATCAGACTGAATGACCTTAAAATTACACAATAAACAAAAAAATTACTATATATATGGTTTTATCTTTTTTAGTACTCTATAAAGAGGGTCCTGGGGTATCCCATGCAGATTTCATAGTTGTTATAAAATTTGAAGACAGAAAGGATGATTGGATTTCTACACTTGGCCATGTTAGAATGGCAAATACTACAGTGAAGGTATGTTTTTAATTGGGTAAGGAGATTAATTTCATCATGTATTTCACATATTATTAACAGAGATATTGTGGTCAAATGGCTGCCATTTACCCTTTTGACCGCCACAGTCATGTATAGATGACAAACCAAAATGTGCCCAGCACGCCATGGTCACGACTACATGACAGACTTGTAGGTAATTCGTGCTTGGTGCAGCGCCGAGGGCATGTTTTTGCTTTTTTGACATGGCAGTCAAAAGCTTAAGCTTAAAGTTACGCTTGAAAAGCTGATAGCTGTGCTTTTATCACCATTAGCCTATTGTACATGTTTTCCAATCACTGACTAAACTTTACGGTACTTTTCATTTTATTCAGTTTTCACAGTAATTTGTTTTTTTTTTAGGAAATATTGATTGCAGAAGTTATCAAACCTAGTGCAAGTCTTGTGAAACTACCCCAGGACCTGAAATTTTTCAGTGTTCGGGAACTATTGTTAAGCAGGAATTTACCTGTAACAATAAATGAAGATGACTAAATTGATTTTTCATTTATTTACACAAATCTAATAACAATACATTAACAAAATTGTCGACAATTGTGGTGTAGCGAGCTAAGCTCTCCTAATGGGTTTCCTAATCCCAGTTCTTCTGTATTCACTTCTCTGTGCTAAATACTCTTCAGTACACAGTTTCTTGAACTCTTCATTTTTGTACCACTCGCCTAAACAATCTTTTAGGATTGAATTCTGGTTCCTACACTTCACCACCATCAGAAGAGATGACTCCTTGCAGCAATTCTCAAAATCTGCTACTTCCTTGGTACATTTCTCTTTCTTAGCCTTATCTCTTATAAGCTTTGGTATCATTACGTCTTTTTCGACTCTTCTCAAGCTTCTGTCATCAGGATCGCCTAGAAATATTATTTACATACATAACAAAATAATTGTAAGGGTACCACGACAATGATTTTATCAAAGAATTGGAAATACGGTGTTGTACCTAAGCCATGAGGACCTTCAGAAAGTTTATTTGGTAGTACTGATTTTTCAGTCATTTTGGCTCAAGTAATTTTATTCAGATAAAAAGGTACTGCAGCGAGCTACGATTCCAAAATTTCATTCCATTTCCCAAATAACCTGCTGCTTGCTTCTATTACAACTGACAAGTACCTGACAAAATAATGACAATACATCTGTCAATGGAAACGGGCCGATTCCCATGGAATTAATAAGTACGCGATTCTCGTTTGTAACATTCAGACTGACTTTGGTAAATGACAAATGCTGCAGCAACAGCAACCAGCAATAATAATTTGTAACCGCAAATGGATGAAAACTAATATCTTTTGCCAAACAGAAAATGTCATTAGCTCAAACTAAATTTCTTTAGAAAATTCTCTAATCGGTTAAAATAATTATGGAAATGATGAATTTCCTAAAGACTTACGATTAAAAAAACTACGGGACTACAATTTTACAGCTTTCAAAAATTTAAAGACATGTTAAGGTTGTAACTGATCAGTTTCATGCTGTTGAGTTCATCGCGAATTTTAAATTACGAAAAAATTGTTCGATTTTGCGTTAAGTTTCTAGATATTCGTTATTCGTAGCTCATGAACATCGAATATGTTATAAAAGTACTGTAGGCCGCACGTCAGTGGTGGTAAGACCTTCGTTTGAGCGAATTCAAGCCCGATGATTCGATTGATAATCAAAATTGTATAGTGAACTTCCTTCCCGTCACTATAAAGATCCGTGTTTGCATTGTCACACTTGTTGATCCGAAACTTGTTTGACGATTCATGTTTCTTGACATGTTTTATAAACCAATGGGGTTAAAAACTGAAAATTCGTGATAGGTAGCAGCAATGCTGTTAGTCCAGAAACGGCCATTGTTTTGTATGTGTTTTCTATAGTGTCGATCACAAATTAAACGAAAACAAGATAAATATGTGCGACTTGAGTGTAGCACTATTAAAAGACGAGCTAAGGAAAAGGGAAGCGTCTTTTTTTTTTTTCAGGATGGGAAATCTATCCCACCCGTGTTCCTTCCTTAGCCCTTTATGTTCCGGGCCAGCGGTAACCCTTTCGGACAATCCCGCTGACCCGGCAGGCCTTGGCCCTGACGGGCCCCTTCCCTTGATGCTGACATCTCTTTGAGGCGCGCGTGGAAAGGGAAGCGTCTATCCCTGGTAAAATAATGTGGCGGACAGTTCAAATGTATAAGAGTAACTAACTTGTAGATAACTTGTCTTCCATTTAAGGTTTCTGGCTATTTGTACGGCAGTTTAGTATGATTGTAAAAAAAATATTGTTTAATAATATTATTCGTACAGAACTAAACAGACAAAGGAAGCAACAGACAACATAGAAAAAGTGAAACGATTGGCAATGTTGAGATCAATGACACTAAAATAAATAAGCACACGTTCATGAGGTTGCAATTTCGACGTGGGCTGTCATTTTCGTTTCCATTCCATAGATTGAAATCATTCGTTCCTTGTTTCAAATCTTGTTCATTTTGGATTCTGGCCGGAGTTTTTCGGAAATTGTGTAAATGATTGTGATTTCTTTGTGTAAGTAACTTTATTTAAGTAAATGCATTTATTTCTATGAAATAAAACTGAATAAATCACCGATGATGTACACAGTTAGTCGTTGATGTATCATGGTGTCTGTGACAGTGTGATGCTAACTTGATGAGTTTGCTTTTTAGAGTGTAGAAGAAAAGTGTAACATGGATCGTCTTCTTCGTCTCGGAGGAGGTATGGCTGGCTTGTCACAAGCGCCGCCGCCAACCGACGCTCCTGCTGTTGACACCGCCGAACAAGTGTACATCTCGTCTCTGGCATTGCTGAAGATGCTAAAACATGGTCGTGCTGGCGTACCCATGGAAGTCATGGGGCTCATGTTAGGTTAGTCCATAAAAAAAACTTGAATTTGTCAAAGATAAATTATTCAAAAATGCTGTATCATGTTGGCTGTTTTGTTTATTGTTTCAATTAAACTGACCATTGTTTCTAGGCTTTGTTTGAGCTAGGTTTTGAGGCTCGTATTTTTAAATAAGTAAGTACATTCATTTACAAAATTGTGGTAATTTCCAGGTGAATTTGTGGACGACTATACTGTCCGTGTGATTGATGTGTTTGCCATGCCCCAGACTGGTACTGGCGTGTCAGTAGAAGCTGTGGACCCTGTCTTCCAGGCAAAAATGTTGGACATGTTAAAGCAGACTGGCAGACCTGAGATGGTAGTTGGGTGGTCAGTATAGAATTTTCTTTAATCATGTTTTTTTTAAATAGTCTTTAAACACCTTAAAGTCAGTATTTGTATTCCATAAAATAACCAGTCTTAAGATTATCTGCCTAGCCTTTTTCCAACTATTTTGGAGTCAGGTGCCAGTCTCACCGGATGCAGCTGAATATTACACCCATATTTTACATGAAGTATCTGTCAATCTGACCTCCAAAACCCAGTTACCCTTGGTAAGACTGGTTGTCAGACTTTCAGGCTTTTGACAACCCATAACAACTGCCAAAGATCCAGAAATGACAGCCAGGACCGAAGGCTTAGCATGCTTTCCAAGGCATGAAGGGTTTCAATATGTATTTGATGGTCACCCATCTGCAAACCAACAGCGGCAAGTGTAGCTTCACCTTCAAACAATCCATGCAGCTGTTATTATTTAGCCACAAGCCCCTCATGCAGATAGATAAATAAAGCCTTTTGTTACCAGGGACTGTCATCCTGATAAAAGAATTGATTTCTGATAAGTGTTTCTTAGATTTCCTCTATTATGGAATGTTGGTAGATCATGATATTATAACAAAATGCACGACTAATTACAACTTTTTTTTATGAACCTTATCCGTCATCATTCTCATGCCCTTATCCTAGTTTATTTGGGTTGGCACAACATATCTTTTGGCAAAGCTATTGTTTTTATTTATATACCTTACCAGGAAAGGCTTTAACACTTTTCTTAAAATAGTATGTTTTGTGCTCTGAGATTGTTTGTGTTGTCTATACTTATTTATTATTATTAACTTTCAGGTATCACTCTCATCCTGGCTTTGGTTGTTGGTTATCAGGTGTTGACATAAACACTCAGCAGTCATTTGAAGCTCTGTCAGAGAGGGCAGTTGCTGTGGTGGTGGACCCCATCCAGTCAGTAAAGGGTAAGGTAGTGATTGATGCATTCCGCCTCATCAACCCTAACATGATGGTGCTCGGCCAGGAGCCAAGGCAAACCACATCAAATTTGGGCCACCTTCAAAAACCATCCGTACAGGCCCTCATCCATGGACTCAACCGTCATTACTACTCCATCAGCATAAACTACAGGAAGAATGAACTGGAGCAGAAAATGCTGCTGAATCTGCACAAAAAGTCTTGGATGGATGGCCTCACCTTATCAGATTACAAGGAACACTGTTCAATCAATGAGACCACAGTTACAGATATGTTGGACTTAGCTAAAAATTACAATAAGGCTTTAGAAGATGAAGAGAAAATGACCCCAGAACAGCTAGCCATTAAGAATGTAGGTAAACAGGATCCCAAGAGGCATTTAGAGGAGAAAGTCGATGTCCTGATGTCTAACAACATAGTGCAGGGTCTAGGAGCGATGCTCGACACCATGGTGTTCAAATGATCGCCTTGTGAGACTTTTGTACTATTACATATAGTAAAGTGGTAATAAATGAATCCAGTCTCACAATTTTATCTATTGAATGTATTATACTTATAATTTACTTATGTACTAGAACTAAAATAAAAACACGTTTTTTCATAATATTTTTCATTATTATTTAGTAGAAGAGTTGCTGAGGCGCTATTTGTTTACGAATACTAATGAGTTTTTTCTCGACTGTGGGATAGTCACTTAAATGCGCAAAGTCAATGTCAAACATGGGTTTTAATGTCTTTTGGGAGTTCACAATATTCCGAATCATTCTACGCACAATGATAAATGCTTCTTCAGGATCATCCATGGTGACCTGCCGTAAAGAAAACTAAACTATAGTAAACTGAAATTTCTCATGTGTCCAGTCACGTGCATAAGTATGTATACACTTGGCTTTATTCAAAGGCGATTTTCTCCTTTAGTTTTGAATGTATGTTATTACGAACACAGTATTTTCGAACCCATAGGTTTGTGTAATGTGTCGTATTTCAACGTTGCATTCGTTATTTCACGAAAAAATCGCAATTGAAAGTTGCCAATGGTTGACATTAGTGCTTGTGATAAATAAAATGAAATTGAACATGATGACTTACCGTGTCCCAGAATAATCCAGGGCATCGACGATGTATATGTTCATAGGTATCTCTGCGGCCCATTGTCGGAGGGTTACATGTATATTCCTTAAACAAATAGGTAGTAGGTAATACTTTTATATTCTTCTATACTAAATTTAAGTTTTTATTGACTAGTCCAGCCAGGTCGTCGTGTGGCCGTAGCCGCATCAGTGCGCGTTTAGCTTTAAACATGCATACATGTAACGCTGCTGAGGGGTTAGGGGGAGGAAAGGGTGACCTGCCCTCTTTATGGAAGTACGAAAAAATGCCGATGTTAATGAGCTGTCGTTTAATATTCACTGTCCACAAAGTAGACACAATAGTTAAATATTCAATCTGAACCATATGTTAAACATACTTTTTCAAAACGAGTGTGTCACGGCGGCGGCGGCTATGTACAGACGCCAGCACATCAAGTTACTACAATCCGTCAGATTTCTTTAATAGATTTTCAACTTTATCACTAAAGCGTAAGGTTCAAAGTTGATTGCGAAAATTTGACAGTTTCGGGTAGCTTGATGTGCTGGCGTCCGTACACCGGGCAATCAGTCCCGCTACCAAACTTTGAATAGCTAACCTCAACATCCTTTACATATCGGGTCAAATTAAATTAGCTAACAAAACTCCGCAGACGTAATGGATATCTAAACATGATAAATCAAAAAGAAATTAATTTGGTGTTCTTAGGGTTCCGTACATAAAGGGTAAAAACGGGACCCTATTACTAAGGCTCCACTGTCCGTCTGCTCGTCTGTCACCAGGCTGTATCTCATGAACCGTGATAGCTAGACAGTTGAAATTATTGTTATACTGCGAGCGCCAACCCGTCCGCCAAGCGTGGCGATTATGGCAAACCCCGCCCCAAGAATGACAAGCACAAAAAACACTTGGACCCCTAGTACCCGTCGGCCCGCCTACCCTTGGCTATATGGTAGCGGCCAAGGCCACGGTGAGGCAAGGGGTGCTACGAATCCCCGGAAGAAGCACAGAACCGGTCTTAGTGGTGGTGCTTGGGTGAGGCCTATGTCCAGCAGTGGACGTCTTTTGGCTGAAATGATGATGATGACATACTCGTATTGTTAGTATTGTTACTCATCACGTCTGCATAGTTTCGGTAGCTAATTTCATTTGACCCTGTGTAAATGTAGTATCGCTATTACCGTTTCTACTGGAGGAATAAATTCATCCTCAGGTTTCATAGGACGTTGTGCGTTGACTTCCGCTGTGAATAGATAAAATACATAAAACACGATTTTCTAAATTAATAGAGCACACGTGGAACCTGAAAAAGCAAATGATTATATGGTTTGTATGATCATCGGTCGATGTTATGCCGGTCGGCAAGCACCTTGAGGTAAACTTACTGGTAAACTGACTTGTGTCAACTGGAGTCCCGAGCGGATGTACAGGAGAAGTTATAGTTTAGGTACCTATTATCATTGCGTTGGTTGCTTCACGAAACTCATGTACTAACTGTTTAGGTAGGTACTAATAAAATAATACTTTAATAATATATAATTTTACGCTGGAACACATTGGTATCGCTAGCTTCCAAGTATCCAGCTTCAGTGAGGAAGGCGAGCCAGAGATCCGACTCGTCCATGGACACGTGCGAACCCAGCCGCGTCTGCCAGCCGGCTAACGGCCATGGCATCCTCGTGCTGATTGAACGGAGCATCGGCCTCGTCTGGTCTGTAGAAAGGGTTGAAGTATATACATTAATTAGGGTAGGTAAACGAAAGTGGTGAGTCAGCCATGACCATGACTTGAGCTAATCTTGTAGGTCAATCATTGCAGATTGTGGTAGGCACACAAAATCATTATCCATAACACGTTTGCTAAACTTCAGTAACCATAATTCGAAATTTTGTTTTACTTACATATTTATCTTTACTTCTAAAACTATTCTGTCATAATATCGAGTAGGTACATACTATAATAATTGAATCTCCTAATTTTGCATGAAATAGGTAAAGTCGTATGTCCTAAGAATGTGTAGGTATTATTCCGAACGTTCATCTTCTTTACATAGTATAAAACAAAGTCTCTCCCGCTTCCTGTTAATTTAGTTCTTTTAAACTACGGAACGGATTTCAATGCAGTTTTCAGCAATAGATAGAGTGATTCAAGAGTAAGGTTTATAATATGGTATACAACGTGTTTTTTTTGATATCCCATAACTCTATGGGGTCATTGTACTAATCATTATGAACAACTTTTACTAAGGGACCAAACCTGAAATCGCGAAAAAAAAATCAACCATTCCCTACATTTTGAAGAGTTATGCGAACATAAATGTAGGGAACAGCTGATTTTTTTTCGTGGTTTCAGGTTTGATCCTATAGTAAAAGTTTTTTATTATGATGAGTACAATGACCCCCTAGAGTTATGGGATATCAAAAAAAACACGTTGTATACATGCATGCGTATTATAGTAGAGAAAAGCCGAGAAATTCAAAGATTTGTAATGTGATGTCCTAAACTCCTAACAAACACATTTTTGTGCGCTTAATTACATTGCAAACGCAGGCTAAACCTTACGAGATAGATCAAATTAATGTAGGTACTACGGAATTGTATACCTATCTTAAAAATATCGATAATAAAGTCCGCGATGGTGTATGTTTATCTCCTAAGGATAACCCACAGTAACCATTTTTATCTTTTACATATTACAAAAAAATTATGGGTTATTTACCAAGCTATTTTAAACAATTGGTACAGTATTATTCCTTATCCAATTAAATACATAAAACGTTGTGCATTTTATGGACATCAAAATTGCCCTTTACAGAATATCATTAAAATTAATATCTTAGAAGATATCAGAGATTTAAAAAGCGGAGGCAGAGCGGCTGGCGGGGCGGTACCTACGAAGTTCGCCGGGTCAGCTAGTTTATAATAAAATTGTTAGTCCTAAACAATTAGCTAAAAATTAGGTTTAAGTGACAGAAACGAACCGCTGTAAATCCGTTTCGACGCAGTATTGTCTGCCCTACCCCCAGAATGTAATTTGGAATCGCGCAGGTCATATTGTATTTAGGGATTTCAATTTTATGGCGTGTATATGATTATGCGTTATGTGACATTAAGTTCTGGCAAGCTATCATTCGGACAAATGATGGTGATTAGGACAAAAATATTATGGCACTTTAGATTATGGATAAAAAAGTTTGGGAACACAATAGAGAACCACTTTCTAGTTCTCGAAAATTGTTCATAAAAAGACCTATTGTCATGTCGATCTTAATCAGTTTCTTAATTCCATGTACACGTCTTTTGTTAATTAGTGGTAAACAAAAAACCGGTTTATCTATCGGCTTGCGCGCGCGCAGGCTGGTATCGCGTCGCGTGTGCTTTTAGGCAATTATGAACGTTATGCTTAATGGATAGTGATCAAAATCGCGATGAGAATTATGACGTAAACAGAAATACTGATATATTAGATGACCAAACACAATTAAATAACGAAACAGAAATGGATACAATAACATCAGTGGGGAAACGACAAAGACCCGAGGATATTGAAGAAGGTTGGCAAATTATGGCGAAGAATGTTAAGAAGAAGGCAAAATATAACAAGGCTGTGTTTGTTGAATCACCAATACAAGTTACCGTAACCTCTAAGGAAAAGATTCCCAAACAATTTGCACTTGCAAAATTATTAAAACAAAATGAGATGATGGACATTGACAGAATAAAATATATAAACCCATACAAATTGCTGTTTACGTTTAGTAACCAAAGCAGCGCAGATAAATTTATTTGTTGTCCGGTATTTAGTGAACTTGGTTGGCGAATACAAAAAACTTGGGAGGTTGGTATATCGTACGACATTATTAGAGATATCGAATTAGGCTTATCTGAAGAAGAACTTATAGAAAATATTTACTCTGAAAAGGAAGTTATATCAGCTAAACGACTCAATAAAAAAGATGGCCGAGAATGGGTTCAAAGTGAAACTTTTAGAATTGGTTTTAAGGGTTCTTCTTTGCCCACATACATACTGTTATTTGAACTGAAAATAAGAGTAGAATCTTATACGTTTCCTGTGACACAGTGTTCTAAGTGCTGGAGATTTGGGCATATAGCTAAAATGTGCCCGGCAAGTAAAGCATTATGCCCAAAGTGCTGTAGCTACCATGATACTTGTGATACAACTGAATTCAAATGTGCTAATTGCTCAGGCAATCACGAGGCTAAGTCGAAACTTTGCCCTGTTTATAAGAAAGAAAAGCGCATTAGAGAATTGATGTCCGAACAAAATTGCACGTATCAAACAGCCCTTTCAAAATATTTGGATTCTCCCTCACTTCTCACACAAGAAGTTCAACGATCTCCAAGCCCGATCATTGAATGTAGAAGTATACAGGCAGCTCAAAAAGGCAAGCAAGATTCAGTAACTTCTTTTCAAGAAGATTATATTCAAACAGTCGATGGAAAAAATCCTCCAAGTTCTGGCAAATCAAAAAACAAAAAGAAAAGTAATAAGAAGAAGAAAGTACTTTATCAAATAGCACGTAATGTGACGGCAGAAATTGAGACTTCGGATTCAGAAAAATCGGCAGAAGGCCTTCCTGGTCCATCGTCGCAGTCAGAAAATATTGATCAGACACATTGGAAATCATGGTCATTTAGTGAAGTTATACAAAAGATTAAGGACTTTATTAAGGACAAGAAAGATACTGTAGTTGCTAGGCTCAAAGCCATAATTAAGATATGTACAGACTGGTTTACCTCATTTTTTACTAACCTTATGCCAGACTTATCCATGATTGTTAAAATGTTTTTGAGTGATAATGGTTAACAAAACGAAAACTAGCATTGATTTAAACGTGATACAATGGAATGCTCGCAGTCTTAACCCCAAATTAAAGTTATTTGAACAGTTATTAAACCGGGAACATATACATATAGCTGCAATTTGTGAAACGTGGCTTGATCGGGATACACCCTTAAATATTAGTAACTATAATATTTTTCGTGAGGACAGAGACCTTGCTTATGGCGGTGTAGCTGTTCTGACACACAAGTCGATTCAGGCAGTACGCGTCTCTTTGACGAATAACAACTCGGGTCTAGAAATAGTTAAAGTAAAACTGTTTAACTGTGATGAAATTCAAAACATTATTGCTATTTATTGCCCGCCAGAACTTCACACAAATCAAAGAGTCTGGGATTATTTATTTTCACTTAGTAGTGGGAAGACCATGATCTTGGGGGATTTTAATGGTCATCACACAAATTGGTCGCATAAGACAGACTCGAGAGGCAATCAGATTCTGGATTCCGTGATTGATTACGATTATGTTATCTTAAATGATGGTAGCCCAACGCGGCTACAAATAGTGAGTGGTAGCTTGAGACAATCTTCCCCCGACATAACTATGGTGACATCAGACATATCATTAAGATTTGACTGGAGGGTGACTAGTGAAACATTAGGTAGTGATCATGTTGTCATCAAAATTTCTACTACTTTTAGCTCTGACAGGCCCTTTTTCAAAAGGAAAAACTTCAAAAATGTTGATTGGAAGAAGTATACCGATTACGTTCAAAATATTTTTAATTCATTTACTATAACAGACGATCCCCAAGTTACTTACAATCGATTTTTGGATAATCTAAAACTGGCGTTAGATAAATTCATTCCTGATATTAAAATATGTTTAAATCCTAGTAGTAAGTTTAAACCAAAGCCTTATTGGAATGCAGAACTATCAAAGTCAGTAGCACTCCGACGTTTGGCTTTGGCGGTGTTTAGGCGTAACCCTACTCCTACAAATTTTATATTGCTTCAAAATAAAATACAAGAATCTCAAAGACTTTTAAGATGTGCTCATAATAATTCCTGGCGGGAACTTTGTTCTTCTTTGAATGAAAATACTTCTATTAATGACCTTTGGAGAAAAATGAAATGGATAAAAGGTAAACTCCCAGGCATTTTATTGATAATGATAAAGCAAGTCTGTTGCTACATAGTTTGACCCCTGATTATGTCCCGGGTGGTCAACCATTGTTTAATTCTGAAAATTCAAAATTAGATTTACAAATAACTTTAGTCGAACTTAATAAAAGCATTAAATCCAAAGATACCTGTCCAGGAAATGATGAAATATCATTCTCTATGATTAAATATCTCTCAGATAATGCTAAATCAATATTATTATTCTTGTATAATACATTTCTTTCCTTAGGTATAGTACCGAATCAATGGCGAGAAATTGGTGTAATTCCTATTCCTAAGTACGGAAGAGACAATAATATGGTATCATCGCTTAGACCTATTTCACTTATTTCGTGTATATGTAAAATCTTCCATTCAATTATTCAAAAGAGATTAGAGTGGTATTTTGAAAGTAAATGTTTGTTTGCCGATACCACTTTAGGTTTTAGAAAGTGTAGATCTTGTCTCGATAATTTAAGTCTATTAGTTACTAGGATACAAAAAGGTTTTTGCACTAATTGTGTCACGGTCGGCTGTTTCATAGACATCGATAACGCCTACAATAATGTAGATATAACTCAGCTATTGCTAACATTAGATGAGCTGGGCGTAGGAAAAAAGATTTGTTTATACCTTTGGGAGTTTCTTCGTGAGAGACATTTAAATATCAAAGTAAACAATTTACGTATGGTAAGAACTACGGGAAAGGGTTTAGCACAAGGCGACCCTCTATCACCGTTATTGTTTAATGTAGCTACAATAGATTTATGTAAAAAAATCAGTTCCAATCATGTCCATGTTTCACAATATGCAGATGACTTTGTTGTTTACTCCGTTGAAAATAGTGTGGCTCAGGCTAGTTATTATTTACAGAACTCACTTAACTTACTTGCCAAACTTCTTGCTGATATCGGTTTAGAGATTTCAACAACTAAAACTAAAACATGTATTTTTAAAAAAGGTAAAAATAATAAAGTAGGCGTTCTTAAAATCAACAACTCAATCGTGCAGGTAGTGGAAAATGTAAAATATTTGGGCCTTTGGCTTGATCGCTCTCTAAGATGGACCAAACATATAAATGAAGCCCATCAAAAGACAGCAACATTTCTGAATGTCATTAAAGTTCTATCTGGGGCTAACTGGGGTGTCCACCCG
Source organism: Luperina testacea (assembly GCA_927399505.1). Taxonomy (NCBI): domain Eukaryota; kingdom Metazoa; phylum Arthropoda; class Insecta; order Lepidoptera; family Noctuidae; genus Luperina; species Luperina testacea. The sequence goes on from OV656774.1 coordinate 8,859,347, forward strand.
AAACACTTAAGAATCGCTTATATTTCCCTAATTCGAAGTCGTATGGACTACGCTAGCTTTCTGTATGGAGATAGTTGTCACTCAAACTTGTATAAACTCGACAAAGTTCAAAACCAAGCGATGAGGATCATTGGCAGTTTTATAAAATCGACACCAATTCATGTCATGAGTAGTGAATTAAGCCTCCAGCCCCTATTTATTCGTAGAAGCTATTTAGCTGGTAAATTTTATCTAAAGTGTAAGTCGCTGTTAAGTAGTCATACAGTTGTTGACCTGCTGGATGGTTTTTTACCTCAGATGCCTTTGTGGAAAAGGAAGAATAAGCCTTTGCTCATTTTAAGCCATGAATATCTGAAAGACTTGCGAATACACTGCAGCCGGAACTTGGAGATGTTTGGGTATTGTTCTTGGGTCAGTTACATGGATTTATCTAAAAACATTAACTTTAGCATTAGCGGAGTAAATCAAGCAAAAAAACTATTCCGGCCTTTGGTTTTAAGTGATTTATGTTGTCAATTTTTAAACACAGAATATCCAAATTTTTATCAAATATTTACAGATGGTTCCAAAGAAAATGATAATTCCGGAGCGGCTTTTTATGACCCTCAACAAAATATATCCATGGGTTTTAGTATTGACTCGAACGTGTCTATAATGTATCTTGAATTATTGGCAATTAGTGAAGCTTTATCATACATTCAATCAATAAATCATAATAACTTTCTAATACTAACTGACTCCAAGAGTTCTTTACAACATGTAGCTCGTTGTACCTCGACAATTCGAGGAACACCGATAGCATACACAATAATGGATCAGATTCTGGAATTACAACAGAATTCTAAATTAGTAATACTGCAGTGGATTCCGTCACATATCGGAATACATGGCAATGAGGTGGTAGATATTTGTGCTAAGAGGGCCTGTGTAGAGGGTACTCCGTTAGATATAGTACCAATTTTTTCAGATAACTTCTATTTGGTTAAAAAATACTGTCATAAATTGTGGAAAGAATTTCATGACGTGAGATCAAGAGAAAAAGGTATCTGGTACAAAACCATTCAGCCTGAGCCTCTAATCATTCCCTGGATAGATAACTGTTCACTCAATAGAAAAGATATTGTTACTGCCATGAGGCTTCGGTCCGGTCACATCCCATCGAGGAAGTTTACGTTCCTTATGGGTATCACACCTTCACCTAATTGCGAGAAATGTGGAATAATCGAGGACGTACATCATATCCTGACCGAGTGTGAGCGGGGCGAACGCCTCAGGAGAAATGTTTTTGATAACCAAAATATGTTTGGAATTGGTACTTTAAATAGCATTTTAGCTAAGCCTATGTCAGACGAGGCTAAAAATCTGTACAAAATATATTACAATCATATAAATTAATTTCAAATTCAAAATGTGGCTATGATGGAGCGACATAGTCAGTATTGTGACAAAGCTCCTTAATAAAGAAAAAAAAAAAAAAAGTTAAACTGCTCACTGTAAGAAAGTACCTATGGTGTATATCGTAGTGAAGAAAGTCTGTACTCACAATCGTGTGCAGGATCGACCATCAGCCCCGACGTCGTGGCTTGATCCCCTTCTTGATAAGTGAAAGTAACAGATTTGGAGGTCGACTTAGAGCTGGCTTGGAAAGGTGCAAGTCCTGAGGGTATTGCGATTCCAAATTTAAATAATCTACATAGTAAATATGTGTTGTTACGCGCAAACCGGTGTTTAGCGAGCAAAAAAGCTTACAAGAGGATGACTTGGTACGCTGTAGTAGGTCCTATAACATGACGGAATCTCATTGTGTTAGATACCTAAGTTACAGTATTTACGAATAGTTACGAATAAAAGATATCTGACAGTAAATTCAGCCCTTAGGCGTTAAAGTACCTACTCGTCCGCATCGCTGTCATCCGGAAACGTGCCTGAGACTGGTGCATTGCCACGTTGAATGGCAATGCTAATTATTCTTCTGCCAAAGAAACGAACCAGCACTCTGATCACGTAAAGCATCGACCCGTAGGCGGGATGTTCAGCCAGACAGCTTCACTGCAGTGACACCGATGCGGAGCAACACAAGGTGCATCTATACGGAGACACTTAGCGAGCCGAAACGAAGACTCATTCATCATAGTGCTTATGGTGGATGCCTATGGTGATGACGGGAGCGCCTGAAGCCACAAGCCTACCCATTCCCCAACAGCCGAACAAACGGGCACGCTCAATAGTACCTATTAGTTAAGGGTCAGGGTATTCCGTAAAATACTGCAGAGCGGTACGTCTCACCATCGCCCGCCAAAGACGGATTGTTGGGCAAATCCATATTGGGACAAGCCATTATCGAAGCGTTCACCGCATCGGTCCAACGCGTTACAATCGACCAGTGAGGAAGAAAAAATGTTCCTGATTAATTTTTCTTTTTTAAAGTAACCTAAAACCTTAGTACCTACCTACTTTTAAAGAAGCATTGTCGTGTCAGTGAAACAAGTATTAGTAGGTATTGAATAATGATACTTACGAGAATTATTAGAATGCTTATCAGTATATTTTGAACGCGTGTACCGATTGTCCCTGTAATAGAATGGTCAACGTTATCGTCATTTAGTTAGCTTTTATCAGGTTTCGACATTACAAAACTTAGTTTCAAAATTAACATCACGCCTGCATTCCGGGTTAGACCTATACAGTCAGTTACCTACCTATTGCTGCAATTTATCTGACTCACCTTTGCATAAATGATTGAGATTTTTTAGAATACGAATTGAGAGAATTTTAAAATTCTTTTTTTTTATTGCTTAAATAAATAAAATATAAAAGAATTATAAAATTCTATCGATTCGTATTCTAAAAAATCTCAATCATTTGTGCATAGGTGGGCCAGCTAATTGCAGTAACTGACTGTAGGTACCTTTAAAGTACACCCATATTTCGCCAGTATAGGGGGTGAGCCTTTATTCATATTATAGAGGTATGAGGAATAGGGTGTAAAGTTCACTCATCCTGCATAGAAAAGGGAGGATCCTCCGACCAGACGGGTGTTGTGTCTGGCGGGCAACTGCCCGATGATTCATGTCGGGCCGTTATTATAATATCTATTGTTACGGGCTCCGGATTCGTGACAATAAACACTGTCGATTTAATAATAATTTGACGACACGGTTGGCGTAGTGGCTGAGCGATCGACTGCTGCGCTGCGTGTCGCGGGTTCGATTCCCGCACGGAACAAATATTTGTATTGCCTACAGGTAGTTGTTCCGGGTCTGGCTGTTTTGTGTATGTGAATTTAAATGTTTGTAAACGCATCCACGATACAGGAGTAATTCCTAGTGTGGGGCAACGTTCTTTAAAAAAAAAATGACACTAATCAACAACACTAATAACAACTCAAACACACTAATTATAAACACACAATTGCACTACTGGTCCCTCTAAGTCGCACTTCAAGATCGCTTTCGATGTATTCGCTTGTATCGCTTTATTCAATCTGACTCGGTCGTTCATATCGGCCTTATATAGTGCCTCAGATAGTTCTAGAACCTTCTACTGTAGAAACATCTAGAATACACTAGAGTACATACCGGCCCCGACTGACCAGATGTCGATAGTTCCCGAAAGTTCTAGCATCGAAATTTCTAGAAGGATCTTGACTCTACTAGTTCTGTTTCTCGATACTAGATGGCGCTAGTGGTAACTAATGTCACCATGTACCAGGCATTAATTGTGGCGCGCAACACTATGCTAGTTGCGCGGTAAACTCTGCTTGCGCGATGCAGGATTTTACATCTCCCCCGGAAACCGGTGGTCGATAGTGGGCTGAGTCTTGTATCTTGTGATGTTTGCCAAGCCAGCTGAGGTTCCAGTGAGTCGGAACCGGTTGCCGCATAGTTCACGGTGAGTCTGAACTGTCCGAGAAGATGTCTCCAGTGAGTCGGGGTGGCGCTGCGTTATGCTCCAGCGCGTCGGATGTGGTACAGCGCCGGGTCGAGGCCGACTGCTGGCGTCGACCAGGAGAAGAATTAAGAGCTCTTCTTGTTGACCGGCCGAAAGTGCAGTGTGCTGTGCCAAGGTTGCTGATGAGGCTGAGGGTGATGACCAGGTATGAGCGTTCGCTGCATGCTAATGGACACACTGTTTGGGAAGAGATCCTTGCTCTGCAGTAGGACAATAATAATAGGTTGGTATTATACCTAGTTTATGCTGATGCGAGAGAAAGAGAACCAGGTATATAGTTACTTCTTAGAGACGCGTTCTTGATAAGATGATTGGTGCTGGCCGAGATCGCTTGCATATTCAGCGGTGCCCTGCGACCCTTTGAACAAGGAGTATAGACTTCGTTCTTCCAAGTCTTGAGTCTGTCTTATTGCTTCGTCAAGAGAAGAGGAACTCTGAATAACAGAATCACATTAAGTCCCAATTATAACGTAAATATAACGTACAATTAAAACTTATGATCGTGGCTAACTTAATAGTCGCTGCATCAATGAGGGTATTCTGAAATGACGTTCGCTAGGTGGCAGCACTTTACATCAGGTCCAGGCATCTGTCAAAGAGCCTATATTTTCTTTAGTCATGACGGAATGATGAACGAATGAATGAATCGAATGATGAACGTCATCATATATTTTATATCCATTGTCGAAATGGAAGACCTCTTGTCAAAGTGGTGCCAACCGGTGTCGTAAATTTTCACGAAAACTCATTAGCTGTATCCGCTTGGACTGAACTGGAAGTCGACCAGCAACCTAATTGCGTAACGCACTATCAATCGGAATCTGAATCATACGTTCGAAAAATTTGTCTGCTCAACACGTAAATAACGAAATGAATGTTGTTGAGCTGTCAAAACGAAACCGATTCTGATTGATAATGTGTTACGCAATTGCCCCGCCAGTTGGAAAAAGGCTAGGGAGATGATGACGTATCATACTACTTTGCGCAGTAAGTAAAGAGGTGGATGACCTACTGAATTCAAGAGAGCTAGTATGTTGAAGCTTCTGGCGTTATCCTTCATTGCATGGCGAACATCGCTGTCCATCATGAGCGAACACTCAGATTCCATCGTGAATTCACTTTGCTCTCTTTCGTCCGGTAAGTTCTGAAACGTTGGTTACAATTAGTCAGTTAGGAAGCCTCCTAAAGCCCAGCTCCCAGCGATGATGCAAGAAGGCAGCCGCCTTTACCTAACTAATATTATACCTAAATGCGAAAGTAAATTTGTTTGTTATCTTTTCACGCCTAAACCACTGAACCGGTCATTCTAAAATTTTGCATATACGTTGTCAGGTGTACAGAAACGGTCATAGGGTACCTTTCATCCCGAAAAAAAGTGCTGTTCCCGAGGAAAACAACAATAACGTTATTATGATAATAGGTGGCGCCACGTGTCTTTCGAACGGGATCGACACTTATGTGGGTGAAACCGCGGGGCGCTGCTGGTATTTATATAACAGCCACTAAAGCAAGAGTGCTCTGTCCCAGTCTGTTCATAGCATCAAACTGCAAGAACTAATCCGTCTCTCAAGTTGGTTGTGATAATTACTATAGCAATTTCCCCTTTGACCAATCCCTTAGCGATTTCTGTCGCATTCTAGATCCCGTGCAAAAGTAGGTGCCTAATTAATTTGTCCGTATATTTTATGTGCTATCGAAATTAGCAGCTAATCGAACACATGGTCTATCTCTCTTTACTGAATTTAATACAGATCCATTGATGAGTGATACAGTAATAAAAATGTTGACAAAGTTTCTTATTTCTAAAATAATTAATAATTTGTAGTGTGTAATGTTTTGATTGTACCTACGTAAAAGAATGCGTTAATTACCATAATAATTTCGTTAATAACGCCGGAGATGATAATCCGGCCGGAGAGCATGACCTGCAACGTAGAGCGCTCTGTGGGCGCCTCAAGAGACAAGCGGTCCCGGTTGCACATACGGTGCCTGTATAACAAATAACGTAAAGAAGTATTTTTTCTAGTATAAGGAGAAGGCGGAAGATTATGAAGCGATTTATTAATTGCTATCTAGTTATTTGAAACAAATCTTGATCAGATGAAAATACTTTAAAAAATACTAGGTACAGCCGCCAGCACGTCAAGCTACTACATTCTGTTAAATTTCTTTAATAGATTTTCAACTTTATCGCTAAACAATATGGTTCAAAGTTGATTGGAAAAATTTGACAGTTTCGGGTAGCTTGATGTGCTGGCGTCTGTACATTATATAATTATGTTTTGATTTTTAGTAATGCACGAAGGATGTAGTGGTATCTATTGACAAAAAGAATGTAGTGACTACTAGCAAAATATGTTAACAAGTTATTTATCAAGATGTGATGAGAGAGGTGTTCATACGCTTTACGAAATTCTTGTATTTTCGCTAGGGATTCTGTATCTAAGCGCCTTGTGAGAATCAAGTATGGCCGGTAACCACGTAATTCCAGCATCAAAGCCGCGGGTAAATCCAAACACACGACCTTCACTTTCCCTTCTGTTACGAAGGCTTCCTCGCGACCTACGGAATAAAAATATAAATTACGTAAAACATACACAACCCTGTTCTTTTTTGTGGCTTACTTCGACCCATGTTTTAGTTTACTCTGTTGAGTCCTGGAGTTTGTTTTTCTCGAGTGCTAACATAATTTTTTTGGTAATGCCTACAGGGTAACTACGTGAGGATTTATATAAAAAGTAAAATACAGCTTTTGTTGTTATCATAGGACAGTTGACATAAAAAGATTCTTGTTGATATTAATTTGTAAAATAGGAACTGTGTAATGGCGTACTTTAGTAAAAAGTTTTAAATTCTTTGAGAAATAGGGGTGTTTTAAACTCGGGTGCGTGCTGCGCTCTACGTGCTACATAGTCTACTACGGGCGTTAGCCGTAGCGCATAGCGAGCCGTAGAACCGGTGCGCGTAGCAGTGAGGCGCCATCTGGCACCCCCATCGGTGGATGGTGGTTATGCTGGGGGCCTGGGGCATATTATTAAAACCACTTGGTTCTGTCGCACACTACAAATAGAACTAAGTATACTTAGTCCGTATGACTCTCCATCCATTTCAGAGTAAGTAAGGAAGTCCCCTGCGAGCAGCATATCATCAAACTTCTTTCTAGTGATTACTCTGTAGTGGTCTGAGAAGTGGTAGTTAGCGGTCGTGTGCTGTAGCGCGAGCTGTATGTTTGAGCTGCACTCTGCCGCGAGCCGGCGCGACAAAGTTCCTGCAACAACATTAGGTCTTATCCCACTCATCTCGCTGACGTAGAAGGTCACTCATCTCAGACTCACTCACTGACGTAAATAGTCATCGCGTGTGGCAATACTTACATTTTGGTACCTCCTTTCGGGGTACCTTGAATATATATTTCAGCTAAGAATTTGAGATAATTTTCAAGTAATGGAACAACAAACTGAATGCCATACTAACAAAGTTCAAATTCCGTTGCAACCAAAAACTTATGGTCACTCAAAAATAAACTTAGAATACATTTCACTAAAGAAGATAATTGATTAAATGACAACGGAATGTAAATTATCTGAGATTATGAGCACTGCTTCAGTATTTTTTATCTCGGTACATGAGCTTTTCTAACATCATGTAGGTATGTAGGATAGTTCGTGCCAATACGTGAGAAGAAGAAGATAAACTTTCAAAGAGATGAGATTAGCATCAAAAGACATTATGTTTATGTAATTGGAACTCGAAGTTGGCTAACTTTACGCAACCTGCTTTCCTAATGTCCTCTGCTCTTCCTAAAACATCTGTACATAAATACGTACTATACTATTCTAGGACATTAATATTTATGGAATCAATAAATTATAGATTAGTTATTCACCTCGAATACATTTTGTTCCAGCTAACATGTAGGTAAACAATATATAGATACCTTTTTTTTTTTTTTTTTTTTTTTTTTCAGGATGGGAAATCATCAAATGACTCCTCCCGCTCTGGGTGGAGCGGAAGGGAGTGTCAGACTCTTACTGACTAAAACCCACCCGTGTTCCTTCCTTCGCCCTTTATGTTCCGGGCCAGCGGTAACCCTTCCGGACAATCCCGCTGACCCGGCAGGCTTCGGCCCTTACGGGCCCCTTCTTTTATTGCTGACATCTCTTTGAGGCGCGCGTGGAACACGTACGCGCCGTCCGGCACGGGCCTGGTCCTGATCGGACGGTGAGCTACCCATTACTCTCCGCCCGCAGGCCCGCGCCTACGGTGGCCGGGAGTCGTCGCGCGGCTCCCGACGCCCGGAGCGTCTCCCGCGGCGGCTGGGACGGGAGGCTCTCTCCCTCAGCCGTCCCGCCGCCTCCTTCGCTAGCATGACTGCTTCGCAGAAGGAGGCGACTGCTCCCCACTCCCTCTCGCCCCGGACCATTGCTTGAACCAGGCCCGGACGCGAGAGGTCGCATATATAGATACCTTAGGTAACCTCCTTTCGCTACTTCGGCTTGGTTGATGACAATACCATTATTGAGAAGTGGAATTTGAAACTTCAACTTTAGAGTTTGGACTGTATTTAAATTCTGCCTGTTTATTGTTCATGGGATATTTTAAAACCCATTGGTTACCTACGACTTTGATCAAGATTACATTTACTCGAACATAAATTTGAATTAAATCGCGTCGCCCGGGTGTCACCATTGCCAGGATCCCCCAGAGGATACGGTGGAGCATACGGTGGAAGTCTGCCCCGCTTGGGCGGAGCACCGCCGTGTCCTCGCAGAGGCGATCGGCAGCGGCGGCGACCTCTCGCGTCCGGTTTTGGTTCAAGCCATGGTCCAGAGCGAGAGGGAGTGGGGGGCAGTCACCTCCTTCTGCGAAGCAGTCATGCTAGCGAAGGAGGTGGTGGAATGACTCAGGGAAAGAGCCTCGGGAGCGTCGCGAGCCGCGTGACGACTCCCGGCCACCGTAGGCGCGGGCCTGCGGACGGAGAGTAATGGGTAGCTCACCGTCCGATCAGGACCAGGCCCGTGCCGGACGGCGCGTATGTGTCCCACGCGCGCCTCATAGAGATGTCAGTATCAACGACGGGGCCCGCTAGGGCCGAAGCCTGCCGGGAAAGCGGGATTGTCCGAAAGGGTTACCGTTGGCCCGGAACATAAAGGGCTAAGGAAGGAACACGGGTGGGTTTTAGTCAGTAAGAGTCTGACACTCCTTTCCGCTCCATCTAGAGCGGGAGGGGTCATTTGATGATATGCCACCCTCAAAAAAAAAAGGCGCTTTTCGTGTCCGTCTGTGTGACCGCTTAGACCTTCTAAACTGCCCAATGGATTTGGATGCAATTTTCATTTTCCGGAAGTTTTATGTGTATAATAAAAAATAAATAAATAAAATAATAATATATGTGTATAAGCTAGATATATCACAAAAAAATATCTATATTTTGACATGTCACCATTGCACTCGTATGAAGCAGGGGCGGGTCGCTAGTTTCAAATAAGGCAAACATAAATATTTAATCTAAAAATACCTATTTATAAAAAATTGGGTTGAAAAAATATTTAATACTTTAAAAATATTAAAATATTTAATCTAAAATATACAAAAATTGGGTTGAAAAAAGGATATTGGTTATTTGTGATGATGATGAATTCTGAATCTAGTGTATGTACTCTTGATCAAAGGCATATCTTAATTACCATAATTTAACTTATACCTTCCAAGTTTCTCTAGACCTGTTCTTAGAAGCAATTAAAACTTATACATATTTACCTTTGCCGACCCCCTCATGGCCCACAAGCGCAACTATAGGTACGTCGGTGGTATCCGCCGGCGGGACGTAGAGCGAGACCCGAGCCTTCGACAGTTGCTCGATGTAGAGCAGCCGCAGTAACTTGCGAGTAGTGTGCATATTTACGTCTGGCTTCGTATCCATCATCAAGGTGCGCTGAAAGTACGTGAAGTTGAGAAGATATTAGATATGTGAGCGATAAGTTAAGTGAAGGGTTTTGGGAAGATTGGCCTCGCAATTAAATAGGTAGCAAATTGAACTCCTGCAATATTACCAATTTTTCAGGGCTTCTAAAAATCTGAGTCGACTGTAGTCACGCGTCTAGTTGTTCGTTTGTTCTAGTCTCAAGTCTGGTATCACAAACCTTCAAGTGCAGCATCATACCCTTGGTTGAAGGAAAGTATCTATACTGTCCCACTTCTGGGCAAAGGCCTCCCCCAAATCCTTCCAGGAATTCTTTACCCGCGTCCCAGGTCATCTCGCCATCTCTTTCTGGGCTGGCGTCGGCGGCGTCCATAGATTTAAAATAACGATGTAAGCAAAGTAGTACCGAGCTGTTTTTAGCTCGTTACCTGTTCAACCGGATCAAGTTTCGCTGCATCTAAACTGAGTAGAATCGTGAATGTGTTGATGATGACAGTTTTGTAGGCGGGCACCGAACAGATAGGGTTGGCGCGAAGATCAAGCACGATCAGCCGCCGCATCTGACGCATGTAGATCGGCAGCTCCAGCATCACGCTTAGGCGGTTGTTCCGGAGGTGGAGCTCGCGGAGTCTGAGCAAAAAACATGGCTCTAATAAAAAAATAAGTTCGGGGAAAATATGCGTCACGTCTACCAGACCTCCGGGAAAGTGCTACCTTAACTATTTTTGTCGCCAAGTAGCATTGCTGTGTTTAGGTTTGAATGGTTGGATTCGATCCGACGAAGAAGAAGAAGAATGGTATGGGTGCCCTGAGCCGCAAAGAAATGCATAATAGACGTTTCAATTTTGTATATATCTATTGTAAGTTTGTTAGAAAAATATCGGGAATTAACTTTGTGTTGCAAGGGTCTGTTGGCGGCGATAACCACTTTCCATCAGGATCATCGGTCTATTCGCCAACTTTTTCCGCGAAAGGCCTTGTAAAGGAATGTAATCTTTTCAATTTCTGTTCAACACGAGTTATTGTAGTTCAGATTTCTAGTAGGTATATTATGAGGCAGTGAGGCGTTGAATACGTGAAATAAATAACACATTTCGTGGTTGGAAACCACATTTAGGTACCGACTTGCGCCGAAATGGAATATTAGTATATCTACGCCAATTTTGGTTATTCATAAGTAGGTCCTATACAAATTTTATGCTTGATGCAAAATCGATTCCATACAAAACTTAAACTATTAATTTCTAATTCCTTTTCAATACAAAATTGAGCGTAATTAATCATACCAAAAGCGCAATTTATTGCTGTTCCTATCTTTCCGGCTCTATAGTATTGAAACGTAATGTCAGCCTTTGTTTCATTCGTTAGCGCACCGGTCGAATCAGCGCGGATTGGGCATTGTGGTGGACGCGCGGCGAACTCATTAGTACCGGCACTACTTGCACTACTCACCTGGACACATATGAGAACATTCTCATGGAAGTCAAATTGTTTTCGTTTAAGTTAAGGTACTCGAGGTGTAGCAATGTCCAGAGACCGGCTTCCGGGCTGAACTCACAACTTGATATATTGTTGTAAGATACATCTAGCCAGAGCAGACGCAGGTGATTCAGATTCTCAAGACGCTGAATGTGATTAAAGGATAAATCTAATCGCCGAAGATACCTGAGAGAACAGAATCATAGATATATATTCTATATAATAGCTACTATAAGTTTATATTGGAACGAAGTTCTTTAACACAGCTTGCGGTAGGAGTCGACTGGTAGAATTTGTCACGTTAGGAAAAAGAGTAATGCTCCCTCCATGCAACTTCCTCTCTGTCTTTGTTTCTTTCTTAGATATACGAGTGATTGTTGTGGGTGCGAGTATTGTGCGTAAGAAACTTCGTTTCTGACAAGGGGCCCCCGACCGCACACGTTTTTTGTTTACGGTTCATTGTTATTAGCTTACATTACAATACAAGCAAGAATAACACCTACTTCAAATTTTCCAGACCAGTAATACACTTGATATTATTATGCGACAGATCCAGTATAGTTAACGACCAAAACAGGGTCAAATCTCTAATTTTCTTCACCGAATTGTAATTATAGTGCACTTCAGTAAGGAACCATTGAGCTGAAAAGTGAAAAGGGTAACATGTGCCAAGAGTTCATGTCTACATTTGCACAAACAGTTGAAGTTTGTGTGGAATGTGAAACAGACTGTAGAATGCCTACAAGCAAATGTAAACATTGATCATTCTGTATATGTGTACCTACATTGAGTCGCAAGGGAATTTGTGCTTGTCCAACATTTAGGATACTTCTTATACGGGTTTTTAGTTTGAACTGTGAATTAGTTCCCATAGGATGCGATGAAACCGCGGGTAACATAATTTCTTCTGCCAAGAAGCGTTGTTGTATTCCAGTTTGAAGTGTATGGGTGCCGGTATTGTTACAGGCTCATGAGACATTCCAGTTTGGTCTATGGGCTGGTCACGCATCTGCAATACTTCTGGTATTGCAGCCGGTAGGCCCATCGGCTTGTTAGCTATAGGCATAATCAGCATATAATGTTCCCACTGCTGGGACACAGGCCTCCTCTCTGTGAGAGGGATTGAGCTGTAATCCACACAGGCCCAGTGCGGGTTTGCGGGTTGGTAGATGCAACATCTTCAAATTTTTGGTTCTAGGACATGTCGGTTTCCTCACGATGTTTTCCTTCACCGTTTTGAGAGTAGCGGTGATGAAATAAACAAAGCGCCGCGCGCGCCGCGCGCTTTACACAAAGTAAAGCGCCTGTCTGGATTCCAACCTACGACCAATACAACTCATAAGTTGTGTCCGCTACCACTGGGTCAACACTGCTCCGTGTTAGCCATTAAATCTTAAATAAATAACTAGTGTAAAAAATTTACGAGTTTCATATTCCAGAACTGTGCTGAGCCTGTTGAACGCCACCGACAAGAATTGCAAGTACGGAAGACTCGACAGGACCGTCAGCGATGTCAACAAGTTTGACGACAGATCCAGACACACCAAGAACTTGTAGTGCATTAGCACATCAATGTTCTGCAGATGCTGGAATAGTAAAATGAAGGAGTTATACATTAAACGCGATAAGACACGATACTTACCTACATCGAAATTTTATCCTAAAGGTCGCGATTTGGAACGATGCTTACCTACATCCAAATTTTATCCTAAAGGTCATCACACGTGATGATGATGGGATCGGCACCGTATCGACTCGAGCCGTTCAGTATTCTTTGTATGAAACTCCCTACTGCAACGCACACTAATCGGAATCTTAACGTAATCGTCTCGTCTCCCCTCCGGCCTGCCTGCTGCACCATCAACCAGCGGTCGGCAAGCCGTAAGCACGGCGTCGCCTAGCCGTAGCCGAGTCGACGTATCGGAGCTTCTGATCCGCTTTGGTTACGTGCTTACGTTAGGTTGACGCCTGTTTGACGGTGAGGCGAAAGGCGATACGGTGCCGATCCCTTTCCGATTTCATACGTGTGCTAGACCTTGCAGTTCCTAAACTGATCGAAAAACGGCCTAATTTTTTCAAAAAATCAGTACTTACGAGTAACTCATTCCATTTTGGTCGCAGAGACTTTGTAAATAAACAAAATTTCACAATTTTGGGGAAGACTTGACCACATGGATAGGACCCCGAAATATTCTTGGGTAGATAGATACTTATATTAAAATGGCAATTAATTGACTTTTCATTATAAGGGTAGATTTAAAAATTTGACGGTCTATCGCTTGTACTGTTATGGGTATACCAGAAAAATAAAACATTGATATGTATGAAATGTTATGATGTATAGAAAGGTCATAAAAGTTAACGCATTATTTATTCACACAAAGTCGTACGATTTTGTTGTAGTGAAGTGAAGTTGCGCTAAAGGCGCCGACTTTTCCAAAAATAACAAAATTTTGGGCGTTCATCAATCTTCAAGAAACTGAGGGTTGGTCTTATTTGATGTGATTATGATTATTACCTTTGACGAAAGATCCAGTTTAATATAAACGAGGTCTCCCAGAATAGGAGTACGTTTGAGGTAAGTGAGACAAGCGGTGACCATGTCCCTGGTCAGTACGCCGCCCACGAGCTCCGGCACGTCTTCCAAGTTACGAATGCGGACTACTGGCGAAAACTTATCTGAATAAAGCTCAGGAAAATTGTAGAAGCAACCCCAGTAATTACTTTCGTTCATGAGATTCGTCACGTGTAATGGAAACTGAAAAAATGATTACAAAAAATATACATACTCGTAATATTTTATCTTCCACGAGGCATTTTCGTATGAAAAATCGTGTGTCGTCCAAAAATCACTCAAACTCAAACTCAAAGCATTTATTCCAATTAAACCATGAACAGGCACTTTTGAATTGTCAAAAAGTTGTTCAGTCAGAAAATATGAAGCTAGTTGCCCATTCCAAAGCGTAGGTAGGTACCTATGTAGAAGAACGGGCATGAAACTCCATGGACACTTTTTATTAAATTATATTTTACAAAAATATTAGTTACATCATTACTTTTGAATTTATAATTATATAATGTGAGAACGATGTAAAAAATAAAAAAAACCGGGCAAGAGCGTGTCGGACTCGCGCACCGAGGGTTCCGTACCATATGTTTTTAAATTTTCATCGGTGAGGCCTACATTCGTTAGAGAATTTTAAGTCTGTGCACTGCGGTGTAGAATATTGCAGTTTTAGGTCAGCGCTGTCTCTTGACCGATAGTGGAACTAGTGTAACGTTTGTTGATGATTTTTGAAAAAATGTGCTATTTAGAGACATCGTTTTATTTTTCCTGTAATCTATACATAAATTTCTATCACATAGAATTATTTCAGATTTTTCTCTTTGCAAACTTCGGAGATAAGGGGGGGGACGGTATTTTTTTTACATTTTTCATCAAAAGTCAAAAAACTAAGTGGCCTAAAAAAAAGAAAAAATGTTTGAGAATGTGCAAACTGCGCTCTTTCATATATTCCAGATGCCCTAGTATACCCACTTCGAATTTTTCAGAACCCCTAGTCCTTGTTGCAAAAAAAAAATGTATTATTATTTCTTTCTTATTTGCAAAATAGTTGGGCAAACGTCATCTAAAACTGTTCTAAATTTCAAGTTGATAGCATTAGTAGTTCTTGAGATATCCAGCTGTGACAGACAGACAGACAGACTGAGTCTCACCATAAGGTTTCCGTTTTACCATTTTGATACGGAACCCTAAAAAGACGTACGCGTTAAAAGCATCTGAAAGCGACTGTGGCTCTTACCTCACATAAAAAATAAAACAGGTCCGGTGAAATGTCTTTACCTGTGGGAAATATCTACTAAAGAGGTGTGACGAAATGTGATCCCTCTCCAGAGGACCATCATTCATTAAATTGTGCGGTCATGTTAGCCTGGTTCACCTGCAGTCTTTACATTGGTCTTTACCTTCCACCACTGAGGAGTGTGTGTCCTACACACACTCTTTTCCTTCTTTTCATTACACGATATAATATATTGCATATGGGCTCTTTAATAACTGCCCAAAATGTAACAAGGGCGCCTACTGACGAAGATATTTGTTATACACGTAGGTACATTACCTTTGAGTAGATTCATAAATATTTGCATCGAAAATTAACAAATAACTTAGAGTTTGTAGTCCCTAAAGTTAGACGGAATTTAATATAACTTGTTCAACATCTTGTAAAAATAAATTGCTGTTTAATTATGGCACATTTTCCCTTGTACCTACATAATTACGACGTATTTGCTTGTAAGAAAGTATCTAAAGGTGAGTATAGACTAGAGCGTTTAATTGTAACAGAACATCGAACATTTGCCGTTTTTAAATTTTATCAAACTGCACTTCGAACATGAAAACTTCGATGTTTTGTTACAACCTGATTTTAAAAACTAACAAGTGCAATCGTGTTACTTTATATCGAGCAAAGGCATGAGCGGTACCTATATGTAGGTCCGACATTTCAACAATGAACGCAAGGTAGAAAGAAATTTTACAGGTAAATACTCACTCGCCATGCCATGAGCATTACGTCAAACGCAGCGTCGAGCATTCGCGGAAAGGTTACTTTACATGGAAAAGCTTTTGGAAACTGAGAATTTGGCTGTATTGTACCATTCGTAAGAACGTTACACTATATGGAAATGCTCAAGAAAATGCTCTAGTGTATATTCATATTATTAAAAGCCATTTTATAAAAATGACTATTACATAATATTATAATATAGGTAACATTAAGTTAGAAAATAGATCCAGATACCTCCTCTTGAGGTAGCCCTTCGTCGCTTTTTTTATCTAAATCTTCTTCTGAAGCTATAGCTGGCGCTACAGTTCGCCCCAAACCACTTATAACTGAAATATCAACAAACGTATCAAATATTTATGTTACTATGGTGACAGACGCTTTCAAAATATAGGTACCTATGTAATGAAATGTAGCGTTGGCGATACATAAAAGTAAGCCTATTTGGTTTTCCTAACATTTTCCTATTTTTATGGGAATTAATCTATACTAATAATAAAGCTGTTGTGAGTTTGTTCAAACGTGCTAATCTCTGGAACTTCCAGTCGGATTTGAAAAATTATTTTTGATAGCCCATTTCTTGAGGAAGGTTATAGGGTACTTAACATCACGCTAGGACGCTTAGGAGCCGAGCAAAAACAAAAACACCGGGCAAGAGCGAGTCGGATTCGCGCACCGAGGGTTCCGTACCATCATATGTTTTTAAATTTTCATCGGCGAGGCCCATATTCATCAGAGAATTTTAACACTGTGCACTGCGGTGTAGAATATTGCAGTTTTATGTCAGCGCCAACTCTTGACCGAAAGTGGAACTAATGTAACTTTTGTTGATGTTTTCTGAAAAAGAGTGCTATTTAGAGACTTCGTTTTATTTTTCCTGTAATCTTTACATAAACTTCTATCACATGGAATTATTTCAGATTTTTCTCTTTGCAAACTTCGGAGATAAGGGAGAACGGTATTTTTTTAAATTTTTTATCAAAAGTCGAAAATTATGCGGCCACAAAAAAAAAAGAAAATATGTTTGAAAATGCGCAAACTGAGCTCTTTCATATGATACCCCACATGTCCTAGTAGCCCCATTTCGAATTTTTCAGACCCCTTTCAGTCCCTGTTCCAAAAATATATTTTTATTTCTTTCTAATTTGCAAAATAGTTGGGCAAGCGTCATTTAAAACAATTCTAAATTTCAAGTTGATAGCATTAGTAGTACTTAAGATATCCAGCTGTGATAGACAGACAGACAGACAAAGTCTCACCATAAGGGTTCCTTTTTACCATTTTGGTACGGAACCCTAAGAAAGTCAGATGGAACGCTAAGTTAAAACGAACTAATAGCTCGGCCAGGCAATGCTATGCGACGGGTTGGGTCGAGGGCCGAAATTTTACGCGGACGAAATCACGGGCAGACGCTAGTAATATTATATTGTAAAAACCAATACTGTCGTTCCAAACGTGTTCACAATTATTACGTTCCATTTATGCAACTCAGCGCATTCTCAACTTATGCCATACCTACTCTTGTAAAGACATCTTTATAAAAATATAGTTACGTTCCGGTTAATGCATAGATAGTATATTTAAAAATTATAATTAAATGTCTTTGGTTCTGGTAGATACACTTTAGCACAAAAACCTAGGAATATGTGATAGGTACCTGCTTGTTTATAATCTGAACCCAAAGTACTTAGAGCTTTGCTGAAATAGTTGATCTTGGAGTATTCCTCATTCCACTCATGGACAATACTCCGCACGCTCGCCTGGCTTTCTCCGGTCAGATACGCGCTGTTTTTGGTGCTGAGGTCCACTCCTTGTTGGAGGCCTTCATTCGACACTTCTGCTATAGGCTCCATGTGAGACATACTACGTTTCGATTCCAAGAGCATCAGAAGCTTCGACGTAAGCTTTGAAGTATTCATTTTGGTTTCATTCTAATTAAGAAGGAATCTTAAATTATTATTTTAAAATCAAAATAATACCAACTCTAAATTAGTTCTTGTCACTGCGATGTCAAAATACAATCAATGTCTTTACAATATTTACTTTGTTAGTACGCCGCAGTAACTGCTACGTTTTTGGCCAGTGTTACTGTTTTTGAAATCGATTTTAACTGAAACATTTTTCATTTATGTACTTCCACCTTCGGTTCGGTTATTTCGTGCCCCCAACATAAAGTTGGCGATGCTTTCTCCACGACGAAATTTGATTTTCATAAAAGCCATTTTTATACCGAAGTGCTTACAATCTCGACGACGCGGACGCGTTGGGAAGGTATGAATATTGCTAGTTACCTACGTGCTAAGAAATAGGTGTTTGGTTAGCATATTACGTTATAGTACATTACGATATTAGTGCGTAAAGATGGTTATAACATGCGAGGCGGAATTTCAGCCCGAGCCGAAGGCGAGGGCGTAATTGAGCCGAGCATGTTATAACCATACGCACGTATATCGTACGATGTTTTTTAACACATTTGCGAGGAAACAGAAAAAAACATTTTACCTATATTTTGTTCATTTTTAATTATTGAAACAGTTAGTGAAATTACAATTGTTAAAATGATACGTAGTTGTAGTTGGTTTTTTAATTATGTTTTTATTATTATTATTACTATTCATAATGTCATTGTTTTGTGTTAGGGTAAATGTTGGAGACGACGAAACTTCTTGAAAGGCGGCAGAAGAGCATTGTAATTCGTCATTAGTTGTAAATAAAAAAGTATCATCAGTAGAAGAGGGGCGCGGCTCAGGGCAAAACTTCTTCGTTTGTGGCTCCAAATTTATTGTCTGAGTTATTTTGGCACTTATATTTGCTTTGTTTTGGATGGAATCTTTAAATTACCGAATAAACTGTTTTTTTTTTTAATTTTAAATAAACTCAATCTGTGAATGCACACTGTTGCTTTCCCGCCATTTTAACAGCGCGCTAGCGCTGCCTACTGACTGGCGCCGCGCGGCGATTAGTTCGAAATTTGAATAGCAACAGCGCGCTGCTCACTAGCTGGAGTCGTGCGGCGGCGATCAGTTCCAAATTTGAAATGGCAAATAATGCTGTTATGGAATTTGTATGGACTATAACTTAACTATTTGCTTTGGTAACACACGCGTTTTTTATGACCCTCTTTACATATTTAAAACCGGTGGAATTACATCAGCTTTACGAGCAAGGGTGTTAAAAAATATCTTAGATGTGAGGAGATTATTTTAAACATTTTTATAGCAGCCAAGCCGTGCCGAGGTTTATCTACCTAATGCACCGAGGCAACTAAGGTAAGTACAGACTTATTTGAGCATTAACAAACTGCGAGTTTGCCTTATATTTAAGTCTTATCCTTATTGGTCCATTCAGTATTTTATTACACGTAAACCTACATGAGCACAGAAACGTCAGAAGCAAGGTGCTGCCGCTCTATTTTGTAAAAATCTCACCGTTATAACTTATGTGAAGTGAGCTTAAAGTGAGATGTCAATAGTGTCAATCTCTAGCATCAGCGGTGCTATTCTGTAAAAATTTTACCGTGAAACCTTAGGTGAAGTGAGCGTGGAGTGAGCTATCAATAGTGTCAATTCCTAGTAAAAACAAACTCACTTCACCTAAGTTTTCACGGGGAGATTTTTACAGAATCGACCGGCAGGTGGAATGACAGCTCACGTTAAGCTCACTTCACCTAAGTTTTCACGGTAAGAGGTTTACAGAATAGCACAGTAGGTCGCTTCCTATGAAGAAGAGCCGGCAAGAAACTCCACGGTTACCTACTCTTTTAAAAATTTTAAAAATACTTTTTTAACACCCTTGCTCGTAAAGCTGATGTAATTCCACCGGTTTTAAATATGTAAAGAGGGTCATAAAAAACGCGTGTGTTACCAAAGCAAATAGTTAAGTTATAGTCCATACAAATTCCATAACAGCATTATTTGCCATTTCAAATTTGGAACTGATCGCCGCCGCACGACTCCAGCTGTGACTCCAGCTAGTGAGCAGCGCGCTGTTGCTATTCAAATTTCGAACTAATCGCCGCGCGGCGCCAGTCAGTAGGCAGCGCTAGCGCGCTGTTAAAATGGCGGGAAAGCAACAGTGTTCATTCACAGATTGAGTTTATTTAAAATTAAAAAAAACAGTTTATTCGGTAATTTAAAGATTCCATCCAAAACAAAGCAAATATAAGTGCCAAAATAACTCAGACAATAAATTTGGAGCCACAAACGAAGAAGTTTTGCCCTGAGCCGCGCCCCTCTTCTACTGATGATACTTTTTTATTTACAAACTAATGACGAATTACAATGCTCTTCTGCCGCCTTTCAAGAAGTTTCGTCGTCTCCAACATTTACCCTAACACAAAACAATGACATTATGAATAGTAATAATAATAATAAAAACATAATTAAAAAACCAACTACAACTACGTATCATTTTAACAATTGTAATTTCACTAAGTGTTTCAATAATTAAAAATGAACAAAATATAAAATGTTTTTTTTTCTGTTTCCTCGCAAATGTGTTAAAAAACGTCGTACGATATACGTGCGTATGGTTATAACATGCTCGGCTCAATTACGCCCTCGCCTTCGGCTCGGGCTGAAATTCCGCCTCGCATGTTATAACCATCTTTACGCACTAATATCGTAATGTACTATTACAATGTTTTCAAATTACAGTGTTAACAGGGCAATTCCCGTAATTTTAAGAACGTTCAAAATCTGTGTACTTTCTTAAAATTACGAGAATTGCCCCTCTGATCTCAATCTCAATCTGTCAAATATACTGTTGCGCGCCATAATTAATGCCTGGTACACGGTGACATTAGTTATCACTAGCGCCATCTAGTATCGAGTAGCAGAACTAGTAGAGTCAAGATCCTTCTAGAAATTTCGATGCTAGAACTTTCTAGAACTATCGACATCTGGTCAGTCGGGACCGGTATGTACTCGAACATTCTAGATGTTTCTACAGTAGAAGGTTTTAGAACTATCTGAGGCACTATATAAGGCCAGTAGGGGCCGCGAGCCAGTTAGATTGGATAAAGCGATACGAGCGAATACATCGAAGCGATCTTCAAGTACGACTTAGATCAGTAGTGCAATTGTGTTGTATAATTAGTGTGTTTGAGTTGTTATTAATAGTGTTGTTTAATTAAAGTGTAATTTTTGGTTATTAAATCGGCAGTTTTTATTGTCACGAAGCCCGAAGCTCGTAACAATACATTTTTGACCATTTTTAACAATACATTTTTTCCCTACATTTTTGACATTGATTGTCGCTGAGATGAAATTGCGACTCGATTTCGAAAGTTTTTAATTACAGGAATTGGTCTTCTGATATGGCAGGACAGCGTATGCCTATCAATAATATTATGTAATAGAAGAGATCTTAACAGAAGTTGTTGTACCTAGTGTTCTAAAATATCTTAAAGTGTTGCTCGGTAGACAACACGGCACACAAGTATGGCGGTGGTTGGTAAAGGAGCGAGATAACGAACTGCAGCTTTTGTTTTGCAATCTCCTTTGACAGCACAAAAAGCTCTCGTTGATTTCCATGTTGCATTTTCCTTTTAAACAGCGCCTTCTGGAAGTACAGTGCAGTAGTTAACGTTGTAGATACTGAAAATGTGTAAGATGTTTTATTTTGTGTAAAAGAACTTGGTACTTACTTACCTGAAAAGAATAGAGTATAATTATCAGATGTTGGTGCTGTCATATAACTGATATGTTTATTCTAAAAATTATTGGTACCTCGTCAATATTGTTCTTATCTAACTACTATGTATTCTTAACTACTATGTATTTAACATGCAACCATTTTGAGCAAGCGTGGTGATCAATGTTCATGCCTTTTCTGTATGAGAAGGGCCATTTGCCCAGCATTGGGACATTAATAGATTGGTATTATTATTATTTTGTTTTTAAATTTATTTTCTGTGGTTGATAGAACAGAAGAGAGGTATTTTTTTAATCTCACGGATGTAAACCGTGGTGAGATTTTAAGTTTGACTTACTGCAGTGCGATTCTGTAACAATCTCACCGTGAAAACTTAGGTGAAGTAAGCGTAGAGTGAGCTGTCAATAGTGTCAATTCCTAGCAAAAACAAACTCACTTCACCTAAGTTTTCACGGTGAGATTTTTACAGAATCGACTGGCTGCATTGAAATAATTGTCTAAATCGTTAGATTTATGATGATGATGATGGTATAGTCCGGAAATTCCTACAGTTATGTAGGAATTTCCGGACTATACCATCATCATCATCATCATCATTATCATCATCATTTCAGCCGAAAGACGTCCACTGCTGGACATAGGCCTCCCTCAAGAAGGGGGGGGTTTGCCATAATCGCCACGCTTGGCAGGCGATACGATACACTATACGATATCCATGTGATTATTATTATGTATAATGTGTTTCCTATCCGACTGCTTTTGAGAACAAACATCAAAACGAACTCTGAGATCAATCTTTAGTCCTTAATGAGTGATCTTTTATTCTTTCCGAGTATCATCTTTATTCTACTTATAAGGATTTTACAACTACCTAATACGAAAAAAGTAAGTTTCAACTTAGCAACCAAGAACATAAATCTCTAGATGCAGGTGCAGCTGTCAATCGAAGCAATACAGTCTACACTGGTAGCAAGTTGTAACATTCGATCCGAAGCTTTAGGGATTTGTCTCCGGAGCAACTGACTGCTAAAGTTGGAACAACTCTTTCATTTGATCTGTGCTTCAGCGATCAGCTCGCTCTGTAGTAACTTAAAGATGGTCAAGTTACGTTTTATTATTGCTTCGTTCTGGTTTGGAATAGTGGATGGTTTTCAATCCAAGATTTTTGTTTTAAAGAAGAGGAGAATTTGATATGAGTTTTTATGTATAGACGCCAGCACATCAAGCTATTACAATCTGTTAAATTTCTTTATTATATCTTCAGCTTTATCACTGCAGTATGAGGTTGAAGGTTGATTGGGAAAATTTAACAGTTTCGGGTAGCTTGATGTGTTGGCGAGAGGCGTCTGTACGGCCTAGTGGCAAAAACATCGGGATTTTATGAATAACGTACAAAAAGATTTTTCTTCTCCGAGACGACTGAAGCCAGGCAAAATATTAATTATAAGTGGATGGAAGAAATTGGACGAAAACGAGGAAATTCAATTGTATTTGGTGACATTACTTAAAACTTTTGCTAATTAAGTTGGCCGGAAAGAAAAGGGAGGAGAGGAGTGTAAATTACTCACATTTCGTGAAGCACCAGGAAGGGACAATTGAATTGAAGTTGTTGCGTGTATTTACGTAGGGCCGTCAAACAACAACAAAGTGTCATAATTCAAAGTTAGCTGCGGGGGCTCGGAAAATATGAAGAAGTGTATCGTGGACGGCGCTCGTTTGAGAGGAGAATGGAAAAGAAAAGTGTCGCGTTTCAGTGGCGGTCGACTTCGGACCCCCACCCTTCTCCCCCGCCAACACCCCGCCGCCGCGACGTCGGCCACCGCGAAGTGCGACGAGTCGCGGCGAAATTTTCAATTTGCTAGGAATACGTATTTTAACAAAAATTCAAATGGTTTTCTGTTACGTTACAAAGTTTCAGCTCAAGTTTTCCAACTCCTTTTTATAAGCGTATTGTGAAAAAGGAAGATGTAGGAAAAAAAGTGGCAAGAAATAATGTGTGACATGGAAAGCAGTAACAGCTGTCAGTAAAAGTTGTTGATGAAGGTTTCTAAGCATGTTTTCGGCGAGTGGCCGAACATCATTATCCTGAGTACCTTCGCACGAAATAAGCTAAAATGTAGTATTTTTTGAGCTGCGCTAAGTGCAGTATAGAACACTTAAATAAATTGGCATTCTTCTTTTTATGGCGGTGCCGTTAAAACGGAAATTACGTAACATCCCCGTTGTTTTACTGCTGACAAAGTTTTGTTTTTAATTAAAGCAACGGAAGAACGTTTTAATAACGGTTATACGAGAAAGCTCAATAATTAAATTACAATTTCTATCGACCGTCGACATTGTGAATGTTTATTTAGCAATAGGCCTAGGCATCTACGGCGTCAGTTCCTAACACTAACGGTGCATATTGCTTCCACCCCTTGGGTAGCTTCGTGCAAGTTAAGAAGCTGACCTAGATTTTTCAAGCTCTATATATCTGCGTACTTATAAAGGTTAAGTCGTTTCCGAGCGGGTTTAAACCCCCAATTTGCTCACACACATTAAAAGGTCACTTAATTAGGGAAGGTCTGCAGTTAAATCTTGAAACTGGCCAAAGGGCCGTCGTTTCAAGTCGTCGTCGGTTCCGGTCCGCGGTGGCCGAGAGCCAGAGAGCCTACCCGTAACCGTTACCCGCGCTACCCCACCTGACTGTTCACATTTGTTGGGGCTATTAACTATACATTTGAATGTACCTACATATGATTATCTTACATACATTGGGCATAGCTTTGTTTGCAGCCGCAGCCTAGTTTCATGAATCTTCGTGAAACAAAGGCCGGTGTGGATGCAGTTTGATTCAAATCCAGTAACAGCAATATTGACGTTCACACTAACAGGTACCTAACGAAAGTTAATGGAAGTGTATTATAGTCTCATCAAATGTCAAGGCAACACATTGGTCGCTGTGGAAAATGGCTGGTAGTTACATAGGTACATGTAGGTTTTGTATTGTAGGCTTTCAGTTAATCGGATATGAAGTAGGTATTGTGGAGAAATAAATAGGTTTCCATTTGTGCGGCGGTCCGTCCAAATAAGGCACTTGACTTTACCGCAACAGAGTGCGTACCAGCAGGACCTAGCGTAATGAATGTCGCCAGTATATTCACTTCGCACATTGTATCCGACGTTTCACAATTTAACAGTTACTTGCTGTTTTGGCCGACGATTATCGTAAAAGACTCTCGACAGCCCTTTTCTCCGCCATTATATATTTTTATCCAAAAAGTCCGCGATGATATTGGGTTCTGTGTATATTATTCTCGAAGAGCTCTTTGTGTGGGTTATTGAGTGTTCATTAATCAAACTTGAGCAGCGACACTTAGGTATTGTCCGCCGTGAATTTGGGACGCTGCATTATTATTTACGGCGCGTGTACAACAAGCCTTACAAGATTAATGGTCTATCGGAAGCACTTAAACGGAGCACGATAGAAGATTCTTATCTTTGTATCAAAGTTGACTTTTGTTTTGTTAATAAGCTTTTCGGTTACCTACTTTCATCAGTTTCATCTCAATTTATAGCTATAGATATGTCTTTTGCGGTTAAGAAATATCTGTTCGAGTGGGTTTAGAGTTATATAATTTAGAAATCAACATTACAATTTCTTAGTAATTGGATCAATCTACAAGCCAAGGGCATAATATACTGATAACTTCGCCTGAATGCTACGCCCGCGGCGTCCGCTACGTTTGCTACGCCGTAGCGACAGCTACGGTATCTAAATGTGTTGCTTGGGGCTCATTTTATTGATGTTATTTATTTTTAACCCCCGACCCAAAAACGACGGGGTGTTATATGTTGTTTGAGTACATACATATACTCATGATTCTGTGTTCGTAAATTATATATTTATATGTTTCTTGATCTAGATTTTTTCTCAAGGGGCCTTGCTTTATCTGGAAGACATTTATTTCAGAAATATCTATTATGTACCTATTCGTATGTACGCCTTAATTTTTAGGAAACTGTATTATTTTATGTGAACAAAAATAAATAACAACGGTAACTTTATCTAGCTAAACGATTCTGTAAAATATATTACATTACTTGTGTGTATGCAATGTTCCGTGACTACGAAGTTTAGGAAAAATCCTTTCGCGAGATTCCGCCAGCGGCAGTCGTTCATCGCGCCACTGTCACGTTCTTTGGCAAACAGATCGCGTTTCTGGGGCAACACGCGGAAGAAATGCTTACTTATGTACTCGTTTACATACTTGTGCATATGGTATGCATAATATATGGGTCGCGGATAAAACTTGCCTTTTGTGGGGATTTGACTGTGTATGCGTGAAAGTTGTCAAATACACTTTTTAGAAATCTCTTTAGTTGCTTTTAGGCGGTCGTCGAGTGAAAACTTTTTTATTAACACGAATATCATTATGAAAATACTTTATTAAGTAGATTTTATATTGATACTTTGATTGAATATTCATGTCGTTGACTCGTGATAGCAAACTTCTGAGTAATCTAAATTTTTCGTAAGTCCGACGGCGCAACTTATACGAAGTTACCGAATCTTTATACTTACATTGAACTTATTGATTTTTTTTGACGGCGGCTTACTTTAAACCTCATGCCTGCCATTTCAATGCATGATACTGAATTTGTAACATATATATTTTTAACACTGAATATCTGTAGATATAATTATGATTGTATAATCATCATTTAATCAACCAGTTCAATGTTATGTTGAGACTGAAATTACACTAGTTAAATTGCTTCATATTTCAATTCTGCTGTTCATTAAAATCAAAAGTCATTTATTCAAATTAGGCTGAGAATCAGCACTTTTCGAACGTCAAAATTACAGAAGACAGTCCCCCAAAATATCCGTCCCTCACACCTTACAGAGTATCTACCTTTGTAACCAACAGTAGGTGTCAACACGTGCTAACATCTATTTTGTGAGACATCTAGATGATGAGTGCATTGGAATTCAGTCTCCCGTTTGAAACAACTTTTGTTTCGCTCCAAATAGTTCGAAAGTAGATTCGGAAGAAGGAACCATCCGACCGAGTACTTCCTGATAATGGATGATCCTTTTCCTTCCCATAAGCGAAAGTCAAAAGTGTTGTTGATTAAAAGACGTGTGTGGTGTCACGTGTCGTCGCTCTCTGTTTGCGGAAACATATTTATTTTGTACGACCGACATGTTATGTTTGGCAACGGAGGGTGGCAACATAAAATTTTTGTTACGGTTTCCAATTTCCACACTTTGTGATATTTATTTGCCGTTCCGATTTCCTTGGCTCAGCGCTGGGTCGCCCCGTCAGTATGAATACGGTTTTATAATACCCACATAATTGGACTTCGATTTTTATTAAAGATAAATTTTACTGCGTTGCTTTCCATTCACCTGAATTCGAAGTGTTTAGGTGTAACTCAAGGCCACGTTTAGGCGAATATCTGTTTGCATAATGGAGTTTTTGAATGGGAATTTTAACTGACTTCTTTCTCATAGCACAATACCAACACAAAGGGCACAATGAAAGACAGTGGCGTATTCTTCTGTGGGAAATGTTTTCACGTGGAAAGCGTGTTTGTAATATAGCTCGGGGTTTTTATGTCTTGGTTTACTTGGGTATAAACCCGTCGGATAGTATCCTAAGCTCCCTTATCTTAGGGGTACATATTAAAGATTTTTGGTAGAAGAGCCTACCCTAAAATAACAATATGTAAAAGGCCTTTAACCATAATTGTTATTTTACTCAGAATCAAAACAAAACATAACATAGCCATTTGTCACAATGGTAAAGTAATTTTTCCCTCTGATTCCCGATTCATGAATCAGTATTAAACTCAGCAAAATGTTTTATATATTTCCGATATCTACCCGGAAGTGGGAACCCGCTCTAAATGTGCATCAATCACGAAACCAACATCGATAAAGTGATTATGTTAAATGTACCTACGTATACCTACAGCTCTGGGTACGCATTGTATACTTGGTGTGACAGTGAGCTTATCCGCGTTAGGAAATTACTTATTGTGTAACAAAATCATGATAACATTTGTGACAAAATTAATGTTGTAGATTTCGGTGTTTTAGCTATTATAATGTTCTTTATTATTATTTTACATTGTTATACAAAGTTTTAATGTAAAACCAATGCAAAAAAACCTTTAGATTATAGTCTAGATCAGGAGTCACTAAATGGCAGACTGCGGTCCGGATCCTGATGAAACAGTAAGATTTATAACTAAAACTTAATATTAAAATACAAATTTTGAGTAACTTAATTAAGGCCTCGCTTTGTCTTCAGACAGATAGTTCAAAGTAAAAAATTAGATTTTTCGCATTAGTATGAATGACTTACTTTGTTATTTTTGTTCATTGTATATAATATAAGTAATATTATGTGTTTATTACTTAATATAAATATATTCAGGTTTATTTTAGTTTTATTTCTTATTTGATATTTTTAATCTTGTTTGCTAGTAATCGTCTAACAAACGGACCGCAACAGTCATATTATTAAAAAAGATCTAGATTTATAAAACTAGTCTGAAAAAACACCTTTCAGCTGGTAAGAAGAAACGTAACTACAACCTCCCTAGCAACATGTCTCTGCTTCCTTTACAAAATTATGACAAAATAATATTTTCTACGGAAATTTATTCTTTATTATCGCAGTACTTTGTTGTGCACCGGTGTTACTAAAAAGGGTGGAAATTACCACCAGTTATCATGCCGAGCAAGCGAGCGAGCGACCGGTAGCATCTTAACTTTTAACTACACATTTTCTTTTGACAACAAAGCAAAGGAGAAACTTGCCCGTTCTTTTCCATAAAGATCTACGACTAACTGACCGACTTTTTGACATTTCAAAAGTGCCTGTAAATTGTTTAATTGAAATAAACGCTTAGAATTTGATCTTATTAATATTATTTAAAGATATTAGGTACTTACTTATTTCATTAGAAGAAATACCAACACAGAGAAGGGTGAAGAATTATATGAAAATTGAATGAATCTTCTATGAAACAAATAAAATGCACGAACCCATTAATTTATCAGTACTGCGTATGTAATTATCAAGTGACAAATAGGTATCCTTTATTTTATAAAGTGTACCTTACTCCGGTTGTATCGTCGATAGTTATCCTACTAAAAATATTATAAATGTGAATGTTTATGTTTGTTACTCAATCACGCAAAAGCGGCTGAATGCGTTCCCGTAGGATAATTCCCGACCTTCACGCGGGCGAAGCCACGGGCAAAAGCTAGTAGGTACGCAATAACGCTATAGATTCCGTGGCGTCACATGATTGATTAGGGCTGCAGACAGAAGCGCTTGTTTCCCGTATTAAACGCCACAAAGATAGGAAACCGTCTATTTGTTACCGCGTTTAGTCATATCGTATCATATATCATAATATTTCACTTGATTTCGTTACTATATTGCTCTGCTGTCTTGATTGGGTTGCCAGTAATCGGTTTTAGATGTAGATTTGATTGTTGTTTTGTCTGAACCTTGCTGTGGTGTGGTTCTGTGTGAGTTTGCTCTTGTATTAAGGGGCTTACATGACCTAAAGCGCGGTCACTGTCGGACTGCATAGAAAAGAAAGAGAAGCGCGTTGACACAACGCTGGTGATTTATTGCAAAATATGAAGCAATTATTTAATTACAAAAAATCTATTATTTGGACTAAAAAATTAAAACACTAGTATTTTAGTATGTTACTTGTAGAATAATCTGACAAAAAATCAGAATGATTGTGTGTATATAAGTATGGTTTTTATTGCAAAAAGAAAGTTTTTAGAGGTCTCTTCATTATTTTTTTCTATCGTATCAAATTAGTTTTATTATATTTTCAACACACTATCTACCTAGGATATATCCTGAAGAATATCATATATTTTTCTGATTTTGTTTACTGTAGTCGATCATATAGATACTTTTATTGTTTCTAAGACTTGCGTTTTTTGTGTTTGGTTCCTGTAAGCCCCTTAAACTAGTTTTTAATTTCGATGTTAAATCACTAACTAACGTGGGCAGCGCGTTGTAAATACTTTTGTCCTGTTTTTGTTCTTCTAGATCTTTATTTCTCTAATATAACAGTAGCATAATCTGTATTTTTAAGTTAAGTAGCACGCATCATTTGTCTTCGCCCTTAATAGTCAGACACGAGGCAGTCGCTTACCTGGTTTTATATATACCTAATGTGTAAAGAACATAGATAAATCCAATACTTATTTTTTTAATCATGATCAAAGTGACCCATGCGGTGCCACCAACGACGCCGTGGAACTTGTGCAAGTGGCGAAGTTTTGGCCAAACAAGATCTAAAACATAGTCGCGCCGACTAATAAGCCTAAATGTAATTTGGTAACACGTGTGTTTCATTAGAAACTGTCTGACCTAACTGACGTAGTCTTATTCATACAAAAAACTCAAAGAATAAAAAATTTTTGGTCTAATACAAACATTTTTAAACAAAAAGTAGCCAAATTGGTCCAGCCGTTCTCAAGTGACGCGCTTACCAACAAACATAATTTAATTTTTATTTATACAGGGTGGCAGGGCAGTCCAAGCGCAAATTGTAACTATGCATTCAGTACATGATTCTAGACCTAGAGTAGAAACGTTTCGTCGATTATTAAAAAATTGCGGACATACAAACATACATACATACGGGTCGAATACAGAACCTCCTTTATTGAAGTTGGTTAAAAAAAACAGCTGTTTCTTACAAAAGTACAATACCTACACGGTCAAAATGTATGGAAAAGCAATTTTTAAGATAACCTATGAAAAATTCCAACGCAGGTTCAGGATCCTGTACTAAAGCCAGATTGATTGATTGCCAGCAGATTGTGCGTCGAAGTCCCTGCTACCCTGTATAGTCAGAAATTGAATAGCCATAGGTAGGTAGGGTACTCTTGTCTATGGCAGCTTATTTTCAATTTCAATTTCTGTTGATGTTCCGTGAGCCTACAAAATCATTGCAATGTATTTTCACCTCTGTTGTATAGCAAGCTTATACATATTGTATGTCTATATCCAAGGCACCCAATTCACATGATTCATAATATTATTCTCGGCGTCTGTTTTAGATTTATGTAAATATATAAGGTTACGCTGAAAATTCGAGTTGGTAAGCATGGAGGTAAATAATAAATATGAATTATGTATTGGTAAACAACAGTCTGTTGGTACATATAATAATCTGAGGAACGTCTGTCTGTGTTAGGAAAATATTACGTTTTTAATTTTATAGTGTTCTAACTTATGCTCGCGGCTTCGCCCTTGTTGGTGACGGAAATTATGCCACGGGAATGTGCTACCGACAAAAAGTATGCCATCATGGCTTCCCTAAGATGCTAGCTATCTCCTTGCCAAATTTTATAGAAATCCGTTCAGTCGTTTAGGCGTGAAAAGGTAACATACCTACAGACAGAGTTACTTTCGAATTTAGGTATTTATAGTATGGATGTATGTACCTACTAGATAAGTAGGTACTAGTTGCTTACGACTGAATTTGTAAATAAACTTGTAATCCGCTGTTTTACTTGCTGTTTCAAAAATGCTTCTTGAGTGCACTTCTGTACCCTCTAAAAAACGTGTTTTAAAAACAAAAATATATTTTAATAAAAAAAAGTATCATGTTTGTAAACCTAGTAGGTGTGTGCTGTCTCAGACAATTACCGAACTCCTTTTTATGTAATTGCAGATTAGAAATATATTAGAATGAATACAATCAGAATAAATACAAAGTAATTGCCCATTAGAAATATATTTCATGATGTGAAAACGCAACGTTAGCTAGCTCGTAAATGCCGATGATAACAAACTCCCGCTAGCATTGGTCGAAGCCCGCGTAGTGTATCATCAACCATACGTTGGAAGTATAACTCGAACTGCGAAAACCGCTGTTACTGCTACGGAATAAAGAAGCTATCAATGTCAAATTGTTACCATAGGCGCGAGGTTGACGGTACAACAGCACTGTCTGACCTCTCCCTGCATCTATATTCGATCGTATAGTTTTAGATTTGCATGTAAAGCTTATAAATGGAGCTCATCTGTATATATTCAGCTCCGTGAACCCGTGGACCCGTGGAGTGCTCTAGGGCTGGTTGATATTTAATTTAAAACTACGCTGTATCCGCTCGGTTCAATGTAACTTACTTAAGGCACAAACAGATCAGTTTCAAAGTAACAATGTAGGACTTCATATGCGGATACTCCACTGCTATTTGTTGCATTCACGTGTAGCGGTTGTTTTCTTTGAAATATGGGTTTTATAATGGACACTATTTGCTAGCGCTTTTGATAAAAGGGTTCATATTTTTAGGGGAATAGAGAAATACAATTAGGTACGTGATGTGTAATGAATTATAATTAGGTGCTTTTCAAGGTCAACATAAATCTAAGAAATTATAAAATAAAAGTGCACATAAAAGCTAATTTATGAAACCTAAAATCAACACAAGAGTTAAAAAAGAAGGAAAACGGAAGCGGAAAGATTCTATTTTTGTCTAAAGAATGTAATCAGAGAATTGATTGGAACATTATAGAAAATGTTACTTGTTTCGAGTAGATAAACAATTTTCCCTTCCATTATCGTAGAAAGCGACATGATAAGTTTTCGGTGACAACGGGAGGGTTCGCCCCATAGACAAACAAAGGCTTTTATAATGTTTTTGTAGTTAATTTGAAGTGGGGGACAAAGAGCTGGGTAGACGAGGACACTTTTTATATTACTAATTATTATGAGAGTAGAGTGGACACAACATCATATTTTCTGACGCGAGAGGCAGAGTATAATCACATTTGTAAAGTGAGTGAACATTATGAGATACAACTGTGACAAATAATACGACCGTGGAAATAAATAGCAAAACAAGAGGAACGGATTAAAGTCATACATTTTGTAAGTTCAGAAATAAAGTCTGTATTTTTGCCCCTTGCAGCAAAATAAGGTGAAAGTGTGCATTGTAATAAAAATATGAGAAACGAAGCTGACATTTAAAATGTACCTATGCTATTTCCAGATCAGGATTTAACGGTAATAAAGATTTAAAATCAAAAGATTAACTATAGTTTGGCTCTTGGGTTTATACTTAATGTTCTATTCAACATGGGATCATAATTGAATGCCCGAAAAAAGGTTCTAAACCGTGACATGTACATATATCACTGACCTGTATTATACACTTGTTTATTAGAGGTCAGTCACATAGATAGACATTACACGAGTTATAACTTTGGTACGTCTCAATTTTTGTTGTCTTTGGTCTCAATTTTTTTGTCTGAATTTAGGATTTTTTGTAAAGGGGAAAAATTAAGAATATCATCATTTCGAATGTAGAACTGTGCCACTTCAAACGCATTTTGTCAATTTCACGAACCTGCTGAAACCAGTTCTTCTTCAATTGTTTCAATTGTTTGTGTCCACTTACCGATGAGAGTTAGTCGCAATCTCTTTGACTGTTTACCTAAATGTCGGAACAGCTTCATCAAAATCAGCATAGATAGTGTATCCGGTAATGAGACTGAATACTAGAATGTAACACGAAGGATTCGCTTATAATTTCCATGTATGCTTCTATACAAGGTCAAATAGATTAACTAGCGTTGGTAACTTCTCAGATAAGTCAAGTCGCGGCATGGCGCGGGCGCTGCTCACGTGGACGGAGACATGGGACCTTTCGTTCTCACTCCTGCGCAAGTGCGCATGTTGGACATCGACATCTCACTGCCGTTCAAGTTCGTCGGCCTCCTTGTTACCTACCTCATCATATTGCTGCAGTTCTAGAAAGTTATAAATCCTTAAACTATATTATAAAATATAGTCTTACTTTTTATCTCAATGATAATTTCTGGTATAACAAGTGGTAGAATTTTTTTATGGTAATACCAAGATTGCACGTTTTTTGAGTGTAGTAAAAGTACTGAGTGGCAGGGACATTGGCTACATGATTCTGATCCCCCAAAGCGTTCAAGGAGGTCCAGAATCATGTGCTGAATTCATGGACTGTTTGCGCGTCGATGTCATGCCACCATAGACGCAATATGAACATAGCTAGTGGTTTTGGATACAATTTTAATAATATGATTTGTGTGATGTCTCAGTATACCTTTATGTATTAAAGCTGTGTTTTTAATTCCTAAGGCATTTTGTTACCGTTATCATTATAAAAGAGATGTTCGTTATTTTTAAATCTGAGTGCGTCTCTTTAAAATAGATTATAGAGAAACCATATGTTCATTCTCTGGGTTGAAATAAACCAAAGTAACCAACAATTACAACCATATACGAGTACACGTATTATCCCAATTATAAATTGCTCACCCATTCTTATTTGGGACGTAACTTGCGAAATGTTGATATTGTAAACACCTATGTCTAACCCTGTAACATAATCTGACATCACGCCCGTATTCGTTGTTACGGGCCGGCGTGATTTTTATGTGTGATGGATCCCATTTGGATGCGTTTAATTGCAACCTAAAACCTGGATACTAAACAGGCTGTAAATTTGATACGATTGACTCAATCATTTTTTAGAACAGTAAGCCTATGTCTAATAAGGGCACCCAGAGAAAATAAAGGGTATCATTTCTAGTTTGAACTTGCGCCACGTTTAGCGGAATACAAATACCATAGACATCTAACTATAATCATACACAGAATAAATCGATTCCATACCTATTCCGCGCAGCGCGGTTCCCTATTGTTTATTTAGCTTTATTTAGGCAAGACAAGGACATTCTGACGGTATTTTCCTATTATTTCGTAATGCATTATATTCATTTATTACGTCGACGTGTGTCAAGTTGTGTAGGGCAACAGACCTTCTAATTAATTTAATGGTATACATATTCCGTCTGATATGAGCTATAGATAATATTGTCATTTGAATTAGATTATTACCTGTCACCGCTAGGTTTTATAAAGTGTTGCCGTAAGGTGCTAAACGCTCATTTGTATACGCGTATAGAGGTCGACATGACGGCTCCATCGGTTCTCGTGAACACTTATGTTAGCGCTAGTGATAAACCTTACATCGATCCTATATCAAAGATTTTCATAATTAGTAAACTAGCTTTTGGTATAGTTCGACTGCCACTCCTCGGGGACGTACATGTTAGGTGCATAATATTGTCCGCTATGTACTCACTCCTATTGGCGCTACTCTATGCACTTGTGTTGGTCAAGTTGCAAGATGTGGAGCTCTTGAGTATCATAGTTTACATATTCTATTTCCAGTGCATCTTCTTCATGATATTCAATGTAGTGTCCATCAAGAGAATGCAGCTGTATTTTAACGAGTTGAATGTGTTTGATAAAGAAGTTGGCTGCAGACCGAGGGTTGGATTAGCATCGATAAATAATTTGATATTAACAGTTTGTATGATAATGTATGTCCTGTTTGTGTTTGCGATGCCTTTCATCTTTGTTACCCTGGAGGACCTGTACTTAGGGATAATGCCGTTCCCAATAATTCATATTTTGGAAGTAAATTTTTGTGGCCATTTGCTGAGTCTTCTCTTACCGCGGCTACGATTAATAAACTATTACATGGAGCTGTCGCTGTCAAGCAGTAGGATTACAAAAAACCTGAACATAGAACAGTTTGGATACTCGAAAGCTGACAGTAACAAGACTCTTTGTAAAATGGATAAGGTGATGAATCTGTACCACAACATGATTAAATCGTACAATTATTTGATTGAATCGATAAAATGGCAGGTAAGAATATTGATATTGGTCCAGACTCTGATTATTATCAACTTATTAGAGCTTGAACCTGATAATTTATTTTCAGTTGCTGGTCACCATCGTCTCAGCGTTCCTTAATATTTTATCTTGCTGTTACAGAGTGTCTTTGACTATTATTAAGGAAGATGTAAGTCTAATAATATTTCTCAAAAACATAAACATGTACATGAATTAATAACCTTAGGTAGTTTAATTTGTTTCTTATCGCCTTTTTAAATGCTTCATCTATACAGTCCATGGCAGATCAGATGTGTAGTAAGAACTGACCATGAATGGCATACATGGCTGGTTCTGTCTCAGGCCTGATCTCACAAAAATCCATACCGTTACCGTGTGGGCGTGCGTTAACGATCTGCGCGCCTGTGAGGGCCGAAGCGATTACTATATTTAGTAAAATTCTTCTATTCAGCTATTTTAAGGCCCTTTCTTTTTTTCTGTTCATACTTTTTCTTCCAGGTGCCATTAACATTCATGATCACATACGTGGGACTACTGGCAGGCATCATGTTTCCTCTGTTCTCACCGTGTATGCTGGGAGACAAAGTTCACAACGAAGTTAAAAGACTTAGAGAGCTGCTTGCTTCAAGGCTTTACGAGAATCAACTGGGTATGTTGATTGACTCTTTTTATTTACAGCTTGTGCTAACAAGACAGAAGATTTTTTTTTCTCATTGCCGTTTTGTTAAAATTTTTATGGGTAGTCGGAAGCCCGCGACTCTGTAAGCTAAAGGCGCATACCACGTACTTAAAAAAAAAGTTCCTACTAACAGCGATGGCAACTTCTCAGATAAGGCGAGTCGCGGCATGGCGCGGGCGCTGCTGGCGTGGACGGAGACGAGGGACCTCTCGTTCTCACTCCTGCGCATGTTGAATATCGACATCTCGCTACCGTTCAAGTTCGTCGGCCTCCTTGTCACCTACCTTATCATATTGCTGCAGTTCCAGAAAGTTATTAACCCGTAAATTGTGAAACATAGTATACATATAACGCCAACCAAGTTTAGTGATTTGTGGTGCAAGCGGACCCTAGTCTATTTTGTTGTTATCAGTACAGAAATCGCATTATTTTATGCAAGTTGCACTTTTTCCGAGTGAAGTAAAAATATTAACTTGAATGCAACCAAGACACCTGCACCGGTCCTGTGGTTTTGGATTTTAATATACATCTGTTAATGTGTTGTTAGGCATTGATAAGAGTTGTTTAATTTTTCTGTTAATTGTGTATTAGCGTGTGTTGGTTGTTAATTTATAATGTATTTTTATTATTGTAAGTTATAACTGACCTCTTGTTCTCCAAGGTCTCTTGAAATAAAAACGTGATGTATGCAAAATTGATTTTAATGGGCTTCTTTGAGGCAAAGCATCTCTACACTTTTGTATAATAGCTATAAAATTAATGTAAAATGTAGGTATTGTTTGTGGTGAATCAAACTATATTGTTAAAATAAACATGTCATTTGGAATTAAATAAAATGTTCTTGACAAATACGATGTTGTGTTTTTTCAGACACAAATTATATTTAACTAAATAAATATAAAGGTGTGGTCTTAAATATGGTACATAGTGTACATAGTGGTACAGACAATAAACCGAACAACTTTTCAAGAAAAGAATATCAACTGTTCCATACAAAAATTCAATATTGAATGATATTTTTTTCGCGATTACGATGTTGGTACAATGGAGAAAGTTTTTCAGTTTGATTGTCTCTCCCTTAAATATGACCACACATTTCTGAAACATGCTGTATTATTTCGAAGTAGTTTCTCACAAAAAAAGAAAACAAAACGCCCAAGAGGGTAAACAAGTAAGGCTGCATAAAATAATACTACCGATAAATCTCATATTATTTAGTAATGGCGGACAGCGACAACAATCGTTATAAAAGTTTGAAGCTCGTTAATTAATTTCGGAATAAACTTTACGCCGGCAATGAAATATGAAAGAAATAATTTAAATGCCTTCGTTGACAGTTTTATTAACATAATTAGGGAATATCCAACAAGATTCGTACTGGCACAATATGTACCTAATTTTCAAAACTACAATAAACAACTACCGCTTTAAATCGATTGATTTGTGTCGAATCGATTGATTGATTGGTGATTACCAATCAAGCAATCGCCAATTTAAATGTCTGGGCTAGGCAAGTACTTAAACATTAGCATTCCAAGTCATTTGCCTAGCTGTTTGATTGAATGGCTGAATATAATTCAGGCTGCTAGTTGAACGGAGCCATTTAGTTAAAAGGCAGTTAGCCTTTTAACTAAATGGCTAATTAAGCTAGATGGAAATCCATATTATGTTCTGTAAACTTTTTGAAAAAAAAAATCATTCAAGAATGTTAATTTTGCCTAGTAGTGGGATGATGCGGACTAATACTAACCAGTAATACAATAATGTGCTAGCTTTTACAAACCTGCTTTAGACAGTAATCTTTAATTTGAATCTGTGTTGTACAATAATTTCAGTCGTACGCGAGATCATTAGAATGCAAATTCAGTATAAGAGAGTTGGTACACGGAACTGCCACTGCAATACAAAGTTGTATTTTGTATCCTGTGTGTAATATTTATTATTTGTGTACACTATAATGTACGACAGAAACTACATAACAAAAAATACGATTATCACTACAAATCACAAAATATCTGCGTTGAAATGAAAAAAATTGTTTATTCTGTAAATAGGATATCGGAATCAATTTTACACGTCATATTATGAAAGAAAAAGAAAAAAAAATAGGTTTATTTGTCACAGAAACACTTGCATACAAAAATATAATTAATACTATTATTGAGAAAAAAAATCCTTCCTACTAATCTATACTAATATAAAGCTGAAGAGTTTGTTTGTTTGCTTGAATGCGCTAATCTCTGGAACTACCAGTCGGATTTGAAAAATTCTTTTTGCATTTAATAGCCCAATTCTCGAGGAAGTCTATAGACTAAACTTAACATCACGCTAGGACCCTTAGGAGCCGAGCAAAAACCAAAAAGTCAGAAAAAGGTAAACGAATTAAAAGCGCAGGCAGGCGATGCGACGGGGGTCGGGGGAACAAGAAATTTTACGCGGACGAAGTCGCGAGCAGAAGCTAGTAATATTATAGACGTGAAAGTTTGTGAGGATGGCTGGATGGATGGATGTTTGTTACTCTTTCACGCAAAAACTACTCCACGGATTTTAATGAAACTTCACAGTAATATAGCTTATATATCAGAATAACACATAGGGTACTTTTTATCCCGATATTCTTACGGGATCGACACTTATGCGGGTGAAACCGCCGGGCGCTACTAGTACTTATCTGTAATAACGAGCACAAAGCAGGATAAAAAATTAAATAAGCAAGATGTAGTCGACATTTCGTATCTGAGAGGAAATGGCAAAATAAACTCAAGGGTCAAAGTGTCTTTCAAAGTCCAGACATGATCTTGGTCAGATCATGTGAAGACAATGTAGATTAGTGCCTGAAATGGTCTTTTGAGGAAAGAACTTCAAAAATTTTCATGGACCAATCCAGTCAATGCAAGCATCTGTCAGTAATCGTGTAGCTCAACTTAGAACTTGAGGAGCTCAACGTGTAGTTCTGAGTTTATATGTTAAGTCCCTGTAGCGGGAAAACTTGTTTTGTTAAATCTTAGTACCATAAAAACTCAGAAATTACTATAACGTGAAGGGAAATGTAAAATCTATATAACACAATAATTGACCTATGCAAAGTGATAAGATAATTTTCACTAAGACACTCCGTGAGCGGAGTGTTTTAGTGAAAATTGAGTTAATAGCTTTTGTTCTATAAGCAGCTTACTGCTTAGCTATTATTTGCTCAGATTTAGTGGCTGACAAAGGATATTTTCTACAGAGGCAAGAGGTACCTATCTATTGTCATCGGGCAGAACGCTAAGGTTAGTCCTTTATGTTCTGGAGAAAACATTTCTACAATTTCCCTTTTTTCGTTTTTTACAATGACGGATGAGGAGCATTCCGCAAAGAAATTTATAGCTACACCATTTGGAGAGTGCCTGCGACCATTGTCTGGCATGCGATGTATTTCGTTACGCTCTCATATTTGCTTATGAAAAAGGAATACAGGAATGTTTAAATATAAGAAGATAGTAACTGCCGCGTTGGTCCAGGTCGTATGCGCCATTGCTGAGCATGAGGTCCTGGGTTCTCGGTTCCCGGGTCGGGCAAAGTGTTAAGTATTGGGTTTTTCCATCTCTCAGTTGCTACTGAGAGATGGAAAAACCCAAACCCGGAGTCTGGATTTGAGCCCGGTTGAAGGCAATTGACTCGCCCACTGTTACATGGAACTTAAACAAAACTGGCGAAATGTGGGTATACTGTTATACAGACGTCAGCACATCAAGCTACTACAATCTATCAAATTTCTTTAATAGATTTTTAACTTTATCGCTAAAGCATAAGGTTCAAAGTTGATTGGGAAAATTTAACAGTTTCTGGTAGCTTCATGTGCTTGCGTCTGTACATCTCTGCATAACCCTTCGGGGAATGTTATGTAGTCATCAAATATTTTGACGCCTCATAAAAACTTTTAACCATTTCGTTTTAAGGGGACTACATGACCTAAGGCACGGACAGTCGGACAATGTCGGACTGCATAGAAAAGAAAGAGAAGAGCGATGACACAACGCTGGTATTTTATTGCAAAATATGAAACTATTATCTATTTACAAAAACCTATTGATTAGACAAAAATTTTATTACAATAAGTTGAATTTGTTTGATATAGAAGTTGGCTGCAGACCTAGGATTGGAAAACCGTCGATAAGAAACTTGATAGAAACTGTTGTTTTGTTGCTACTCGTGATGACTGCATTTGCTCTGCATGAGATCACGAACGCCATGCTTAGTCTGTATTTAAAAGTGTTGCCT
Organism: Luperina testacea; assembly: GCA_927399505.1. Lineage (NCBI taxonomy): Eukaryota > Metazoa > Arthropoda > Insecta > Lepidoptera > Noctuidae > Luperina > Luperina testacea. The sequence goes on from OV656774.1 coordinate 8,899,590, forward strand.
TTTGCACTATGTACTATTCGGGAAGTACATTACTATGGCTATCTTAGGCTTCTCATACTGCGGATGCATTTAATAAACTACTATATGGAACTGTCGTTGGCAAACAGTAACACAGCCAAAACTTTGAACGTAGAAGCGTTTAGATACTCAAAAGCTGACACTAAGAAGAGTCTTTGTGAAATGGAAAAGATGATGAATCTGTATCACAAGATGATAACAGCACACAATTATTTGGCGGAAGCAGTTAAATGGCAGGTACCCTGAACACTGCATTTTGATACAAGTATAAAAACTGAAATAAATTAATTTTGACATTTTGTAAGAAATATTTGTGAAAAATTGCTCTTGTATTTTTTTCGTCCGCCGTTCCTTCGCAACTTGTAGGAAAAAAGAACTGAACTTTCACTGACTCCCCAGCGAAAGCACTAGGAAGTGGTGAAGGGCGGGCGTTTTGGGGGACTGTCTTTTGTAATATTGACGTTCGAAAAGTGCTGATTGTTAGCCTAGTTTGAATAAATAACTTTTGATTTTGACTCGAAGCCAACAAACAGCCTAATATGTATAAGGGCTGATTTTTCCAACGCCAGATATTTTTATCCGAGGAATAATTTTGAATATTTGACGGTTCTTCCATACAGAATCTGTCAGACGTCAATTTTATTCCACGAATAAGAATTATCTGTCGATTGAAAAATCAGCCCTAAATGGAATATTTTGATGTTTAGAATACAATGAATCTTAATTTGTAGACAAAAAAGTGATGAAATCTCGGCAACTTTGCTGACATTAAAAAAAACAGTTTCTGTGGCGCAAATTCCCGTATAATACAAACTAAGAAGCACACTTGTAAAATATACTGCATTGTGAACCTAAAAGCGGTGCAATAAGAGCCACTTTTCGAGTAATTGAGTTGATTACTTTGATATTTTTTTCAACTAAAATGTAATAATTACTTAATTGTTTTCCAGTTGCCGGTCACCCTAATATGTACGTTTTTAATAATTTTAATGGGCATCACAATCTTACACTGTATCTTATACATGACGATGTACGAGTAAGTGTTACTGTTATTTAGGCAGAGATGTGATTCTTTTAGGCAAGTTTCTGCTAGTGAAGAGGTCCCCAGATGGACGCTTGACGATGGACGCCCGGACGCTTCTCTTTCTTTTCTATGCAGTCCGACAAAGACCGCGCTTTAGGTCATGTAGTCGCCTTAAGTGATTTGACAAAAGATTTTAGCCTTTAAAACGAATAAGTTAATTGGTTGAATTTATAATTATATGAGAGAACGATGTAAAAAAGATGTGCGCGTTAAAAGTTAAGCGTCCAGAGTAAAACAAACAGAAACAAAAAAACAGAATTAAAAAAAAGGCCGAGGCGTCTAAGAGATGACCAGCCCCAACTGACGGCGCCCGTTCACGAACATGACACACGAATCAGCACCATTCGGCTCAACCATTTTAAAGGGAGCTAAATGATCCAACACACGCGCTTGCATCTGCGAGACATTTGAGTGAGCATGACATACTCTCACTACCTACTCAAATAAAGTTAAAAGGAAAATTGGAAAACTTTAATATATAAAGTTAAAGCACAGTTTCAAGAAACATCAGAACTAATTCGTGAAAGTTAGCGCACCTGGGAAACATTTAATTTTCACTAAAAACTGTCTGTCACAGTGAGTTGGCTATTCCTCGTTAGAAATGATATACATATGACGGAGAAGGTACGTATGTCTCGTTAACATCAGCTATATTTTAACTACTGTGGGCGTACTATGGGTAGTGTTGCTGTGGTGGTTATTCAGAAATAGAAAAACCTTTGCAGTTCAAATCAAATTATAAATAGTTATAATCTACGAAAGAATTAATAATCACACTAGCGAATCCCACACGAGTTGTGTGGTATACCTACAGTGTGTATACTACCTATAGAACGCACGACACTTTCTGAGCACATGTCCGTACGATGTGCGATGGTCAAGAGCTGCGCCACACCACTGTTGCGCTCTCGCCGACTTGCACGAACGTCACGCTAGATCCTGTTGAGCGCCGCCTGGGCTCTGTATGGCGTCCCGAATAGTCAAATGATTGACTAACGTATTTCTGACACATATATGCCATGCCAGTCACTGACCTAAGCTATCGAGAAGCTAATGTCAATCCTGTTGAAAGTCGTTATAGAAATAAGAAATGTTTTAAAAGCAACTGCTACTTGTCTAGGATTTCAGATGGTATTTGCGCCTGAGGGGCCCGTGGCTAAATAATAACAGCCGCACAGGTCGATAGATCAGGTTAAGCTACGCTTACTGCGGTTGATCTGTGGATGGGTGACCATCTTTACATACTGTGACCCCTCCGTGCCTCGGAAAGCACGTTAAGCCGTTGGTACCGGCTGTCATTCGTGGATCTTTGACAGTCGTTACGGGTAGTCAGAAGCCCGAAAGTCTGACCAACCAGTCTTATCAAGGGGTATCGTATTACCCAGTTATTGGGTTGTGGAGGTCAGATAGGCAGTCGCTCCATGTAAAAAACTGGTATTCAGCTGCATCCGGTTAGACTGGAAGCCGACCCCAACATAGTTGGGAAAAGGCTAGGCAGATGATTTGCGCCTGAGGCTGTGGAGCATTCGTGTCGCTTACCTCTTGCTGTTTGATCACACCTTTGTGTAAAACGAACCTAGTGATCATTCGATTACAAGCTGAAATTGCTTGTGAACTATCCTCTAAGCACTGTGTGGAAAAATAACTACAAGTATACGATGTTTTGAAAATTCTCGATAGTATTTCTTACCTACCTGCAAAGAGCAATGTAATCACTAGTGGTATCTACTAGTGACGCTTTAAGTTGAGAGCAACACTGTATCATACATTGTTGTTCATCATGATTTGTTTTCCAACAACATTGACGTTGTTTGCCACTCGGTCGTTGTAATTTACATAATAATACAGTGCGCCAATCTGTACAGTAAAGTTCGTTATTGTACTACACTCGAAAATAAGATTTGTGTGTGTATTATTCTTTGTAGAATGAGTAAATCTACCCTAACTCCGAATAGTAACAAGGTCTACCTATGAATGAATCATTTACAGTTAAAACGACTTATAATGTCACTTAAACTTCTGGCGTAGAACTGTAACATCTTCTTATTTCGTCTACTAAATATGTCTTTTAGAAGTTTCCAAATAGAAATGTGGTGTTGTTACAGTTCCCATTCAAAGGTTATAATAAATTTTCACCTCGTTTTGAGCTTCATTCGTTTTCATTCAACACGTGCCGACGTGAAAAAGAAACTCTTACAGTATTAATTTCCTATTTTTGTTTCAGGAACCTCTTTTAATGTATTTTCTTGGTTTCTCCTCAACAGATTGGATACAACTCGAATCCGGCTAAGCTGTGCTAACATCGTCTGTAATAAGGTATCTACCGGTGCAAAGCTTGTTAGTACAGAAACTTATTTCCTTCACTTCACTCTTTCCATTTGCAAGATAATAAAGAGATTCGAAGACCTGTAAGGACTTTTTTGTTTCAATTTCAAAGCTCTTTTTTTAATTGCGGTAGTAGATACTAATTGGTTGTTTCTTTGAATTGATCAAAGTCAGTGAGTATTTGTTTGCTTCATTAACTTTTAGACTTCATGTTTTGCCTGTAAACATAAATGACGCGATGCGGCAAATAAATCACAGGAAATGACTGTTTCGAACGAGGGGAGCAAAGATAACTCAATTATAACACTTTTCAACTCACGTAGATTTATAATTATATACTTTCACGATGTCGAAGTTTTTGGAGAAAACCCATTCTGTGTTGAGTACGTTTTTAACGGAAATGTTGTTCGTATTAAATTAATTATTCCCATGTGCCAGTTTGATAATGAAATGCAGATTTTGAGGCTGTTATATGAAATTATGTGGGCGAGGGTCCGGGATTCGGACTAGTGTCAATTATGCTTGATCCAATTATAACCCTCGAGATTTTAGACATCTTCCTAAGAAATTACTGGGACCGGCGGATGTCTGTGACAACTAATTGATTAAACAATATACAGTATTATTTGTAGTTAGGCCTTTATCTATATGGGGAAAGTTTTGTCATAAATCCTGCCAACTGACGTCCGGGGTCACATTGTCAAATTGAGGACATTTGTGGGGTCTTGTCTCTAACGAAATTAGTTTGATTTCATTTCATTTCATTTCATTTATTTTGTTTTGTGAACATAGGTGATTACAGGTGTTTTTCAATATAATTATGTCAAGTACACAAACCATGTTCCGCCGATAGGCATACAAAATCTGAGTTGAAGTTATAGTAAACTTATTTATAAAGATTAAAACAAAAAATTCATGCAATTATAAACGAAATTAACAATGTGATTTATGATGTAAAACTATGGAGACCATGACAGCACGTGGAAGGGATGAAGAGCAATCAAGTTGAGCAGGTAGATACTCAAATCGAAAGTCCTTCCAAATTAATTAATATTAATGTTTATGTAAACCGTCAGGTGGATTAATCACAAAAAAACATTATGGATATTGCTTTATGTGGTCGTGCACTTATATAATGATCATGGTTGTCATACAATATGACGGATATTTGCAATTTCCATTTCGTCAGCGGGGCGCGCTTATTTCATTCAAATTATAATAAAAGATCTTTATGGTAAGATACGCAACATTTTAAGGTAATTTCATGAGATTTTTCAGGCTAATGGCAGCACAATAATCAATTTATACTATTTATCATGGAGTCCGCGCAGGTGTGAAGACATAGAAACAGTTTTCCTTGATGAATGTCTGCTGTTGTCGGAAAGAATGGTCGAGCGGCAGTTAACGAAGACGGATCGTGTCGTCGGTGACCGATGTGCAGGTAACGAAAAAATAACAAAATGAGCTCAAAACAAATTAGTTTCTTCGTATTTCATTTAGCTAAGCCCACTGGCTCCAACCCTGTTTTTTTTGGAATCTTCACCTGTTGCACGAATCTTGCTTTTTATGTTAAGCTCGATACAAGAGTTCTTCCTTTAATATATTTTACGCACACTAAAAATAAAATACCAAAAGCCATAACATTGATAAAGTAGGCACGTGCCACTTCTTAGCACTCGTAGCCGCGTAGATTTCTACGGCGTAGGCGCTACGGCGTAGGCGCTACGACGAAGAAGAATGCGAGGAAAAATAGTATTCGCATGTAACTAAGGCCTAAAAGCCGCACTCGTCTACCGAATGCGGATTTACCCATAAATCTGTATCGGAATAAAAACTGACATAAATAGAGTGTGTATGTACTCGGCCTAGCTGCGCAGTTTAGATAATATTTCCATTATAATTCCCGTGCGGGTTAGTGTGTTGTGTGGTTATTTGAATATTAATTAGAGGTTCAAATGCTAATTTGTTCGTTATAAATAATCTAATGGTTAGCCACTCAATTAATGTGTTTGGTGATTTAGCAAATACCCCCTTGTTCATGCATGTGGATATCAGCTGAGAATTCTCAAAACTCCAGTGTCGTTTTTATAAAAAATCATCATCATCTGCCTAGCCTTTTCCCAGCTATCTTGGGATCGGCTTCCAGTATAACTGGATGCAGCTGAATATTAGTATTTTACATAGAGCGGCTGCCTATCTGACCTCCGCAACCCAGTTACTGGACAATACGATACCCCTTGGTAAGACTGGTTGTCAGACTTTCGGGCATCTGATGACCGTAACGACTGTCAAAGATCCATGAATGCCAGCCGGGACCAACGGCTTAACGTACTTTTCAAGGCATTGAGGGGTCTTGGAAAGATGATCGCCCATCCACGGATTGACCCATGCGGCTATTGCCGTGCGTTATTACTTAACCATAGGCCCCACATTTTTATCAAAACTAGGTGAACCAAAAACGGAATGTTTGCCAGACAGCTCAGTGTCAGCTGTATACGACGTTCAATTACCTACATAGCAGCTGATGCGTGCTCTTGCAAACACGATGCATGTAGGTACCCGTTGATATGGATGTCATGTTGATATACTACGTGTCACAGGATCACCTGAAATGAAAGTACATAGTTGGACTACTGAATCGAGTTGAGAAAAATCAACTACGAGAACCTAACCACATAACACGTCTGTATTCCTCGCTGTCGTGAACAGAATACACGCATTATTACCAGTTCTGTTTAAAGCTAATAATGCAAATATTTAATTTAAACTAAAAAATACGAAATAATAAAGTTTAATATAAATAAATTAAATCGACTTTAAAAAGAAATTAAGTTAAAATTATGAAATAACTTTAATTTCGGAAGTCGGTATTTTAGTTTTTTGCCTCCGACTTTTTGAAGTCGATTTAATTTTTTTTAATTTCCTTTTTCTTAAACATTTGTTTCATAAATGAATTATCGCAGCTTTTTTGGGTAAAAATACAATAGTCCAATAAAAAATCATTTTTGTAACTTGAACTAGCTGTACCCCGCGGTTTCACCCGCATAAGTCTCAATTCCGTGGAAATATCTAGATCCTATGTCCTAATTTAAATCATGGTCTACCCATGTGCTAAATTTCATCCAAATCTGTTCATCCGTTTTAGCGTGAAAGCGTAACAAACAAGGATACAATAAATCAAATCCTTTCTCTTCACAATGTTAAGTTTAGATAAAAACTATAGGCAAAAGGCAATGTATTGTGCTTATAACTAACTCGAGAATGTATGTACACGTACCTATTATTCCAAACGAGATATTAGAAGTATACTAACAAAATCTAGTTTTCCCAAAATACAGATGATCTCGATGAATCGAGATCATCTGTATGAACAGCAGCCGTGCAGCAGCCGTGTGCCGTGTCGTCTGCAGCTTGCTGAAGCAAGCTGTACACGACATTCAATTACCTACAAAGCAGTTGGTGCGTACTTACCACATGCATTGTGCGGCGAGCCGTCTTTGTCGATGTAATCACTGTGTCTGGCTGGTTCCTAGAGTCCTATCTCTCTTATTCATAGTTCAGGAAATTGTGTTAGAGGAAGGTAGTTAATTATTTGATGAAGTGATCGATAAAGGAGGAGGGAAATTCTGGGCCCAGCAATTGAAATGTGTATCAAATAAACCGTTATGTTTTTCTATTGTAAACCACTAAATATAGTACCATGTTTCTATCTAGGAAGCGAGAAAAGTTAAATTAAGTCATGAAACTAAATAATCGATTAAACACAACTGAATTCTTAATAATTATAATCGATACTGAAAAAATGGCTAAAATCACAGAATATGTATGAAAATCGAGTGACAAATGTTTATCAATCGTTTCGTGGAATCGATTCATAGCGAATCGAGTTCCTTTACTTTTTCTTCAGTTAGCAACACTGGTCACCGACTGACAGTGACAGGATAAAACCGGCGCTCGTTCGTTTTCTTTCGTTCTGAGTTCGCACGTATTTTCCATGTTTTATTGTTTAACCCGACGACCTCGGCTTTGCATATTATAAAAGACTATTCGACGGATGCACTCCATGCATATATCGCTCATTTGGAGAAGTCCAAATGAGCGACATATAGATTTTTTAAATGTAAAGCTACTTGATAGAAGCTTTACAGTTTAAAAATCTATATATCGCGTGTTAATATCGTGTATCTTCCATATTGGTTTTTATTGACAAAAGAAGTTCATAATCACGCGTGAATGGAAGTGTTGCGTATCCAAGACTCTGTTAGCTAAAATTCAGCGGTAATTTCACATCTCATGAGGATAATGAACAACGTATTAACTGTTAATTATAGGGAGGGTGGCGTGTTAACAACCGTGAGATGAGTAGGTACTTCGTGGAGTAGAAGCTGTAGTGATCTTTTAGTGATATGTTGTATCACTTGCAAGAGAGCTCTTGTCATCAAAGTATCTTTGTCTCTCTTGGTTTAGAAATAATTTGGACAATAACTAAAGCAAAGTATAAGATAGCCTTTAAAATTGACTCACAAAATAATTGAACAGACAATCGCCAATCACAAAGCTGGGGCTTATTTTATAACAATAAAGAAGAAGGGCATTGCCATGAAATACGATACTGACAAAAAGTAAAATCTGCGCAAAGTCCTTTTGTGTCGAGACTACAAAGGTTCCGTATCCCGTAACTACTTAATACAATTTGTCAGAATACATCTTAGTAATTTCCTTCACAATTGTTCTTTGTTTACTGTCAATTCAGAAAATAATGATTGTATTCATTAAATTGTATCCGGTAGAATACCCAGCTGCTTCTCGGTTCGTTTGTGTCGACCACTTTGTCCCGAATACCCTTATTAATTAACCATTTGTATGTCGGCGAACAACTGATTTCACTAATTTACTTATTGCATGACAACGTAGTTTTAACAGAACGCTAATTAAATTTATTTGAGGCTAACAGTTTCCATAATTCCGTAATACTCTGATAAATAAACAATTGAAGAAAATTAATTCAGTTATAAGTTTCGGTTTGATCGGCCAAGTATTTATTTTGTTGTGGGAGCGAGATTTAAATGAATCGATTCATTCGCTTAATGTGGGCCAAAATCAATGATTGTTTAAGTTAAATACTATTGGGAAGTTACTGACACTAATAGCATAATATTTTCAGAAGGTATTTTTCTTCATATGATCTGACGAAGATTATGTCTGGACTTTAAGAGAGACTGTGACCTCTGAGTCAGAGAGAAAACGCCGACCTCAACTAGTTTTTAAAATATGATTGACGTGTAAAAGGGTAAACCGACAAACCTAACTTGCAAAATCTATTTTACAAAAAAAAAAAACAACCGATTTCCAAAAAATTTCACTTTGTAGTGTTTTTTTGGAAGTCGGTTGTTTTATTTTTGTAAAAAAGTTTTTATTTTTCACTTTTTAGTTGTACCTACCTACCCCAAACAAATTCATATAACACTACTTGCTATGTGAATATCAGTGACAGGAAGCTATTGAACACATCTGCCTACCCCTTTAAAGGGTATTAGCGTGATGTTATGTTGTATGATTGCGTAAACAATGCATACATATGCTATAGCAGCAATCGCGGTTGATTTGCTGGCATTTATTGAAGAGTTCCGTTGTCTGCCTCCGAAACTCATCATAAGATCTTTACGAAATTTAAATGGGACCATTTCGGAATGAACCTCTTTCGAACAATTCTCATTCCCTTTCAATATAGTGTACAGTATTCCTTGGGCCGATTTTCATCAAACATAGCTAAAAACACTTCCGACTAATTCACCATTCAAACAAAAAAAAAAAAAAACAAAATCGGTTCATCCGTTCGGGAGCTATGCCGCAGACACACACACACACAGACACATCAAACTTATAACACCTCGTCGTTTTTGCGTCGGGAGTTAAAAAACAAGTCGATATAGGAAGTTATATCTAAGTATTTCCGTCACGCGTATTTTTAATCCAGGCCAGCGATGAAATCGAAAAAACGTGCGTAACAACCTTAAATTTAAGGAGTTTTAAGAAGCTAGGAGTGAGCAGTAATGCGTAGCTTTACGAGCCGGCTGTATTACCCGGCCAAGTCTAAATGTGCGCGACCTGAGATCTTAGTCTGGCAGATTCGCACACTTTACGAGCTCAACGAGGTAATGCCATTCTCAAGCTTCGTTTCCCTCTATTATCTTTGCGAACAGACAGTAAATCTTGGAATGTACTCACAGCGAACCTTATCACGTACTAGATGCGTAATTTATATATTTTTTATCTCTACGGATCCAGCATTCAGTTGTTCGGAGCGCTTTTGATTTAGTATCGCACTTAATTCTCAATTTGAAAGGTTTTACCTTTTATTTTTAAATTTTATCTCGGTTGTTTGTTTCGCATACCGTAAAAGGGACCGTGGGAACAAAAAAAAAAAACTATTTTAGGCGGTATGTACAGGTAGCACGTAACCCTAATATCGAGGCTGCGTGTAATGTACAAAAACCTAATAGCCTACGAAAAATAATTTACGGAGTAGCACCTGCGAAGATAAATCACCCTCATGATATAATTATCGCAGCGTAGGTACTCGCAGGTACTAGACAAGAGAGCTTTCCAATAGACACGAACCGATATTTTTCAGTGTAATCAATTAGACCTTGAAGCTAAATTGCTAATTTAGTTAATAGCTACAATTTGGGGACGATCGGGCTCTCAAGGGAATAAATGGAATGGCGCCACCTGAATTGATAATATAATAAGAGCGTGAAGGCTTTAGGTTTGGCAATCAATAGAAGGGTGAACGTGATGCTTATACGTGTGTTTCTACAGGGATTTGTTTTTCACCTACTACCTGTAAGTGGTTCAAAGGAAAACTATTCGTACCTATTCAGGGATTGTATTTCAGTTAGTAATTGGTTCGTTGTCCGAAATAAAGAATTTATTATTTGTTATTGGAAATAATTTACCTTGTACCTTTTTATTTCATGTACCAAATAAGATAATATTGACATAATATAATAAGCTAACAATCTTAAAATAATAATAATATGTACATGTTTATATATAAAAAAGGAGGGGATAGTCATAGGGCATCAAAATTCGTCCGCATCGCTGCCGACAGGAAAAGTGTCCAAAAGGCTGGCAGCAATAATATAGCCCCTACATGAAACACAACATAAAACAATACTATATAGGTACAGTTAAGTAGTTCATCCTAAATTCAATGCTCAGAAAGTCACGGACCTAAGTTTCAATCCACTCTGACACCATTATTGAAATAAACGGGCCATAATTCATGACATAGAATCGATTGCATTTAGCGGGAGAATTTATTTGATCGGTCTGTTCATCCTCTTAGTTTTTAAGAATACCTGGAACAGTATTGGTCCCAAAAGTAGTTGTGACAGGAGTTTTGAAAGGCTTTTGATTGTTTATTTAGTACGGACATGTTTTACAGTTTAGACTAAATTATAGCTAGACTAAATTATAGTACCTATATGCTCGCTCGGCTCATTACACGTCGTGATAAGCTGAGAGTTAATTGCTGTTACGAGTAGGGACTTATTAGGTACATTAATATAAATTAACGTAATATAAGGAATTAAAGTACATACTTTAATTCCTTATATTTTTATGTATTGTCTGTACTCGGTACCTCATGAACAGGTATTGATTTTATTACTTGCGTAGACATATTTATGGCCAGTGAGACTTTAGTCTAACGTTTGTATATGGCTCAGCCTTTGCAGTGTAGTCTGGGCTAGGAACACACAAGCGACAACGTAACACAACCACAAGTAAAGCGACATGCGCTTTACTTGTGGTTACACACTTGGTTGTGCACTTGGTTACTATAAGTAAAGCGTGTGTTAGAAAGTGGATAAAAGACTACATTTATAGATATTGACATCCACTTAATTAGAGATCTTATAGTGTCAGGATGGTCACCAGTTATTTAATATGTGTAAAAGTACCTATGACTATGGTATGTAGGGTAAAGATTTTATGAAGAAAAGCACAGAAAGACAAAACTAGGTATTTATTTCAATTAGGCTTGTCAATTAATAGGAAATTAACGTTAGGTAATGAAAAAGCTGGGTAGGTATCCGTTCCAACAAAAGGTCTTCATGGAGAAAAAGGATAAAGAAATTCCATGGCAGAAATTTCATGTTTTAAAGTATTTTATCAAGTCAAACAGTTGTAACCAAAGTCTTCCTTAAAATTGGCGGTAACCCCGTTTTATAGTTTTACGATATTCCCGGTACCTACCTCAAACATTGCCGCCCATTCTGCCGCCATTTTAGGCCAATCCGAAATGTTCATACATAATTGCTAAATAACTTACGTATTGGAACTATTAGAAAACTTATTAAGTTTGTTTAGCAGTTTAGTATGTATATATTTGTAATCTGTAAGTAAAATCTTATAATATAATAACATCTTATTAAAGATCTGAGAATCGTCTAAAACAACTTGTTACCTACATTAAAATTGAATGGTGAGACATATTATTGCATCATATTTATTACTACTTAATTATTTATTGTAATTCTAAGATAATAAACATTTGTTTTGATTATGTAAAACCACAAATAATGACTTGTTCGGAAACTCTAGACTCGTTGTTTGTGAAGCAACCTTTTAAGTCACAATAAAAACCAGTTACATTAAATACCTACATTTGTCTATGAAATATCAATTAAGAAATCAAATAACATTATATTTTAAATTGCAAACTTTCTATTACAAAATAATAATTTACGTTTAATAAAATATTGTTAAAACAGAACGTTACAATACGTCAATGTCATTATCAAATTATTCAATGTATAAACATAATTTTCTTTTTTTTATTCTCATTCTTATTGTATTTTTTTTTCGAGTGTGTGATAATTTATTTGCGTATCTCTTGCGTCGCTGTTTTCGCTTATTTGTTAATGTTATTCACATTAGTCATTAGTGGAAGCTTGTAATTGGCCATCGCTTACACATTGTACCAGTTATTAAAATGTATTAGCTGTAAGTTTTCCTAAAATTAATAAAATAAAATAAAATAAAATTATCATCTGGCAGCTGACGTTCTTTTTGTGATTTATTGCTTTACAACATCAATATGTGATCAATATTCAATGAGATATTCTAGAATAATCAAACACGCGCGTTGGTTCGTAAGATAAAAATACTGTTAATTGAACTAGGTTATTAGAATATTTGCAATTTGTGCTGCAAAAGGAATGTCAGTTTATCTCGTCATATCTCCAGTTTTACCTTATACTCCCCAGTATTTGAGTGGAAAGGTAAAACTGGAGTTCCCAGTATTTGAGTTACTACAGTTGACATATATTATGTATGTTGTTAATCATAGTACATAATTATACATTTCGTGGGTTTGACTTTGTTATACCTTTATAATCCAACTCAATTCTATAATAAAATATAATTTCATCTAAAATGTAGATAGGGCTACGTTTAGTTTGCAACTATACCAACGTTCGAAACTCTATAATATTTTTCTAAAGAATTCCTATGCCAAGGCAAGACTAATTTTTGTTCCGATGAGCTACGTACCTACATTAAAAAAAAAAACAAAATTGCTACCACAGACTGTTTAACATTGAAACTGGTACGAGAGAATTTTACCTTCTTTTTTGAAATGTAGTTGGCCGTAGATGCCAGCAAATTGCCTGCATGGAGGTTTTAAATGCAGCATATTTCTCCTTGCGGCTTTGACCTGTGCTAACGACCGACATCTTGACGATATCGCTTGGAAGTTTTGCTCTTTTAAACCCGGTGAAAATGGCCAGTCACAATATCTTAATAGCTAACACGACTTTCCGGAGAACCTTTAAATAACAACTAACGAGCAATATTATAGAAACGAGCGAATAATATATAATAGGACAACGTAGAAAATTCCGAGTAAATGAAAGCCAAATTCTGTGAAATCTAATTCGGCCTAGCGGGATTGTCCTCTTTTGAATTTACTGAACAAAAGGTCGTCAATCAGAAAGTAAATAATTTAGTTGACGAGATCAAAGCGATATCTTGCCGTGTACCTAATTGTTTAGGGGACTTTGTGGGTCGGTAAAGTTTGGGGGCCTACCGCACAGGGTTGATCTTGCATACAACAACTTCATTACTACACGGTCAGGTCGACCCTAAAAATTTCAGCCTCATTCTACTGTGCTTTAGTGAAATTGTTGTTACATTTAGCTTGTGTGGTGTTCCGCTCATGTTTAACGTTTTGGTATGTTAATTATTATTAGGTATTATTTATTTATATTTCAGATAACAAGATCCATTTTGTTAGTAAAATAATGCTTAAAACTATCCGCACACAATTTTTGAAGAACGGACAGTCATCCTTAAGTCATCATTAACTACCTGATTTGTCTGTGTTGCTAATTTTTGAGATAATTTTACAGCTAAACGCGGAACCATTTTCGGGACAAGTCGTCAGATATTTCATTATTTTTTGATCTTAGTAATATGCGTTGAATAATGATCGTAACTGAGATGAACCTTGAGTGGAGCGAACTTGGACAAGTTGATAATTATGAAAATTTTAATTACGAATTTATGCTAATTCTTCGAGCAAGAGAGCCCCCGCCTCCGCTTGGGATAAAAGCTCGTTCACAAAGGTAAAGATTGACTGAACTAAATTAAAGCTCGGTAAAACTGTTGACAAAGAACTAACAGATATTCTTTGCAGTTACCTTCGGTAATGGACCGTTTATTTGTATGCAGACGAAATATAATCACTGGCCAACGCAACCAGAAACAGTATTTTAAACCGATTAATTATTCTATAGCTTGTGTAAGTATGGGGTGCTCTCTTTTGCATGTATCGCACGTACAAAATTGTGAAGTGCAGTTGGGCTAATTTGAAGATCGACTAATTAAGTAATTAATAAACAACTTTTTCGCGAAGTCCACATTAAAGTTAGTTTATTGCCGAAAGCGCTGGAAGAATATTAGCAGAGACTCAGTAGGTAAATATTTAGCTTATTTCGCTTCGTACACCTAATCACTCCGTGGTTGAGGTTTTATGGCTATGCATAAATTTAAATGAGGAACGTTGAGGAATCGCGCTGTTACGTCGGAAGGTCGTTTTAAATTCTGCTAAAATTGACTTCATAATATACCTGTTTTAATTTGAATAACGCGGTATTTAAGAGACGCGTCGCGGGGAACCTCTGGAGAGTAATCTGTTTAATTTAGTTAGATTTTCAGTTCGCCCGCGTCTGTGGGCTCGTCACACAGGTGCCAACTTACACCGTTTTAAGGTTCCTACAAACAGGTGCGACACGCGATATAATCGCGCGCTCGTTGCGCGACTTGCAGTGACTTTGTGTCGCGTGTCGTGTCGCGCCTGTTTGAAGGAGCCATTATGGTTTGTCGCCGCGCTGCGTGACAATGATAATGTCACACGAGTTTTGTATGTTGGATTTAATTAGGTCCAAACATACAAAGTTATAAGCGACCTTTCGACAGCTCCTTTGGCCTTTGAGTAGGCAGGTAGGTATATTGCGAGTCAACTTGTGCCTCTTCTGGGAAGAATTTGGGATCATCGATAGCCTGTGGACGCAGAACTTAAAGAAGGGTATGGATAACTTCCCTCTACTGGGCCGAACATCTTCCGAATACTAATTCGTTACATTATCTTGGCACAGAAGTGAAGTGAAAGAAAATAAAGCTTAGTTTTGTTTGCTGGGCGTGCCTACCAGAGATTTTTTCATTGCTAATTAAAAGTCTTGGAATCTGGCACACTGGAAATGTTTCCTTTCTTTTTCGGCTAAGATTTCGTACAAATTGCAAAGAGCTTACGAGCGACGTTTCGTTTCAATTTGGTTTCTATGTATCATCATTATTTTGAACTGGTTTTCTAGCTTTCATTTTGTATTTTTTGTTTTATTGTTTTTAATCTGCAAGTTTACCTCAATCCCATCGAGCACGCATGAGATATTAAAAAAAATCTTTATTTAATTTTGTGAATCATGAAACTTTTATTTTCCCCTGGATGCAATCTATCTCTCTGCGAAATTTTATCGAAATCCGTTCAGTGGTTTAGGCGTGAAAAGGTAAAATACAGACAGACAGACAGAGTTACTTTCGAATTTATAATATTAGTAATAGTATGGATTATTGAATTTAATATTTACCTACAGACGATCGTACATTTCAATTAAAACTCGGGTTTCAATACTACGTTTGTTTTGGTTTGACATTTATTTAGGTGCCTACTTACTCGGATAAGGAAAATTCAGTGGAGTACATTCGTTCAGTCGTTTCGTACCTAATCATAATTCGTACTTATTCATTTATCGGCACCAAATCCTACTAATATTATAAATGTGAAAGTTTGTGAAGATGTTTGGATGTTTGTTACTCAATCACGCGTAAACCGTTGAACAGATTTAGATGAAATTTGGTATAGAGATAGTTTTAGTCCCGAGAAAGGACATAGGATAGTTTTTATCTCGATATTCCCACGGGATCGTAACTTACGCGGGTGATACCGCGGGGTGCTGCTAGTATTTCATAAATCGAATGGCTAGCAACGTTCGAGCGTTCCACTTACGAAATGGAAACTGGGACCAATGGCAGAGCGTAATGACAACGTTCATACTTCATACGTCTTTTACAGTTATTTTGCATCACTGTTCAAATCACACTGATCTTTATTCTCATTTTAATAAGGTTTCTGTTGTGTTGCTGCCACTGATAAGTTTGTCAAAATCATTGTGATCCTTATTCTCGTAACAATAAGGCCCGGTATCCACCAAAGCGGAGAGGAGACGAGACGAGAGGAGATGTGCTGCAAAGCTGGCAGGTTATTTCCACCAAAGCGGAGAGGAGATGTGAGCTGTGCATAGCGGAGATGTGTGATTCGAATGACTCTTTCGGGTGTGCGAGACGCGGGGATAAGGCAGTGGGGAAAGGGGCGCGCGAGCGAGGGAGGCCGCTCGACTGAACACATCTCCGCTCTGCCGCGCCGCTTGCTCGCTCGGGGCACAACATTCTATAGAAACATGAGACATCTCTCCTCTCCGCTGGATCCATTTCCACCGATGCTAAGCGGAGAGGAGATGTGGACATAACGAAATCTGATTGGTTATTCAAAACACATCTCCTCTCGTCTCCTTTCCTCTCCGCTTTGGTGGATACCGGGCCTAAGGTTGCCGTTAGGTTGGTGCTGTCAAAGGTAAAATAGCTGTGAACGGACTGTACAATCACGGCCCTTCATTGGTCGCGTCCTCCGCGCCATCTGTGCACGAGCAGAAGAGATTTCGCCGGCACGCTATATGTGCAATTCGTAATAAAATTAATATAACCAGGAACTTGAACTGGGTTATTAGTGTTCTTCAAAGATTTACGACATTACAAGAAGGTGAATTGCCACTTAGTAAAACAGGATCAACTAGGACCACGCCGTAGAAAAAACGTGTCCATCAACAAGCTTCCATAGTGATCCATAAAACACTGACGACCGTGTCTACACACGGCGAATAAGCCGTAGTTTTTCACAGCAAAAAACGTGTGGCCTAAGGGTTTTTTGCTTTGGATGCGGACGTCTTGAACTTTTCGGCCCATTCGATTTTTTTTCAACGAGGCTGTTCTCAAATGTGAAGATACTTATCGTCAATCCTACATTTGCCCTAGACGACATTATCCCATAGGTTCAATCAATCTCATTAACTTAACGATGTAACATAACAGATGTGATTTAGATCCTTTTCGCGAAGGAGATCCCTTTTGTTTGTTTGGATTCCAAACGTACCTAGCGAGCGTTTCCTTTATTTTCGTAGGAATCTATTTCCAAATATTTGACAAAAAAATTATGTGTATTTTTTGAAGTTCTATATACATATATATTATCTTTATATCTATCTATACTAATAATAAAGCTGAAGAGTTTGTTTGTTTGAACGCGCTAATCTCTGGAACTACCGGTCGGATTTGAAAAATTCTTTTTGCGTTTCATAGCCTAATTCTTGAGGAACGCTAAGCGAAAACGAAGTGATAGCACAGGCAGGCGATAGAATGCGACGGGTGGGACGACCGACGGGGGAACAAGAAACTTCACGCGGACGAAGTCGCGGGCAGAGCTAGTACTTATAATATAAAATGCCTGAAAGGTAGGTAAAGTTAAGTCTGGTGTCTAAAGTATTTATAACTAGATTTTACCTATTTGATATTTTGACAGATTTCATTAATTGTCAATAGGTAGACAACTTTTTCGAAACAATGGACACCTAAGAAATCGGTCATTAAATATTATTACTTAATTTATTATTTTTGACGAGTGTCGACGGCAGTGCAGGTGCCTCTGCCGTTGACGGGCGTCGCTCGTGTGTATGAGCACTTGCTTGTATCAAAAACAATAAATTAATATTTAAATGGCCGATTTCTTAGGTCTCCGGTCTTTATTATTTCGAAGAAGTTGTACGGTGCTCCAATACACGAGGCGGCACGTTGTCGACGGCTTCAGTTGCCTCTGCTGTTGACACGTGCCGCTCGTACTTACGAACACTACGACCTGCGGGGTAATGAGGGTTTTCTGAAATGACGTTCGCTAGGTGGCAGCACTGGCACGTCAGGTCCAGGCATCTGTCAAAGAGCCTATATTTTCTTTAGTCATGACTGAATGATGAACGAATGAATGAATCGAATGATGAACGTCATCATATATTTTATATTGGAAGATCTCTAGTCACAGTGGTGCCAACTGGTGTCGTAAATTTTCACGAAAACCCTCATTGCATAACACACTATCAGTAGCAATCGCTCTCATTTTGACAGTTCAACAACATTCATTGCGTTATTCACGTTGTTGAAGCACACAAATTTTTCGAACATATGAAGCAATGAATTAGCAATATCCGTCAAAGTGATTCAGATTGAGATTGATAGTGTGTTACGCAATTAGGATGCTGTGTCACGTAGTCCCAAGTTCCCTAATAATATCTAATAATAACTTAGCTTACCAGGTGTGCCTTTGTGTGCCAATCTATCAACGTGTGTTGTTGGGCTCAATGCCTAGCTGTAATTACTAGCCGAGTTTTGACCTTCAGGCTAATTGGTACCGTAACGACCTTTTGAGGCAAGGTTTACGTTTATGCGATATTCATAATTATACTTGTAAAACTTTAGTATGAGAGTAACTTGTAGGTTGATATAAACACGTCTTGAGGTTGCGTAATTTCATGATAAATTTTTTGAAGAAAATTCGTAAAATACGTGCAGAAAATCACTAAGCCTTTGATCAGTAGTGAAATGTTAAAGGCTATAAATGGCAGTAACGCGAATCATGTTTTCGACTAATTTAAATATTTTGTATTCGGTTTTACTAGGAATTCTGTAACCAACTGTTGTATGTTATTGGTTCATTTCGTAGAATTTTGCGCGGATCTCTGTCACTCGCTTTATTGAAATTTGTATTTTTGCGAAAAATATGCCTGAAAATTGTAGATATCGACATAATTTACCAGTTACAAGTTAATAGGTACATACATTTATACTTAGCTGTATATATTTTATACTACCTTTCGCAAATAATTTTTTGTTAAAGTATTGGTAATATTTTACAAAAAAAAAAAAAACATAAAACACGGCGTAATCGTATACAAATTTTTATTACAGCATGTAAAGGCTTATTGGTCCCTTTGAAATCGTTAACGTCAATATAGATTTGGCGACAAGCCAGACCGTTCTATAAAAAGTTCATTAATCAAAGCCATACCGGAATCGGTGGAGGCTTCCCACCATAATTGATTTTATATAAAACGTGCGTTACGACCCGTGGCACTGGATATTGATTGAAGAATTAAGGAATGACTTCTGGTCATTGGTATTCATCATGTTTATCGATAATGAATTTAATTCCGGTAAGGGCATTGATTATTATGTCCTGGTTTTTAGAATTATAACAACATTACCAGAAGGCACTATGCTTTCCGTAAGTAATGAGAAGTATTTGTTTTTGATCTGTACGAGCAAACCCGTACATATCAATAGTATCGATTTTATGCCGACGCGCAGCGAATCGATAAAAAATACACATATTCCAGTTAGCAATCAGTAGTTGCATTGCATAGCTTTCGCCGCGGGTCGATAATTTATTAGTTTTCAATACTTAAGTTGAAAACAAATCCGTTTTTCATTTAAATGAAGGTATATTTAAATGAAAAACTGATTTGTTTGACCTCGTACATGATCAATAAACTTAGTAAATTATACGTCATTTTACATCAGATTACCTACATTTCATGCAACCTTACAATACAGCCGTTGAGTCTCTGTCTTTCTGAACATGGATTTCCTAATTTTCGCGTATGTGTTCATCACTCACACTCGCCTCATGCCAACATTTGGTTCCTAAAAGATTGTCGCGTTTCTGTTTCGTTTTGACACCTCTGGGTGCTTACTCTTCAATTTAATTCCGATAGATCGACATTGGAATTGTGACGTTTCGTACTTTTGAGTTCGATGCTAGCGCCAAATATTTTTTAGATTGGGTGTCCATTTTGGGGAACTAAGTGGAATTGGGTTCGGGCTTGGCGTGGGGTAATTGTTGACAATATTGTTTTCAAGAGTACCGAATCACGTGACTGTAAAATTAATATTGGAATCATATTGGCATCTCATTGGTATTAAAATTAGTTTGGAGAGTAAGCCCCCTGACATACAATTACGCAGGGACTTGACTTAATTGTCATGGAAACGTGTGAACTCACTCTTCTCAGTATGGACACTTTTTCGCGTGACGAAGTACTTGTGAGAGTAAATCTAGCGATTTAAACCTTTGCGCAGCGGCGATCGACATAATGTCAAATTTGGTGTAAAGACAAATCAGGCAGACGGCTGTTATAATATGACGAAACCGCTTTTCTAGGAAACCAAAGTTTCAGATCAATCGCTGCAAAGCTACACTGCGCACTTTAAGTAGGCACGACAAAATAATAAAATCTGAAGTTTTTACGTTTTTTGGGATTGTCTCTCAGTCATCCCTAATGACTGAGAGACAATCAGTCGATCGATTAAACAGGTGGTAGAAATGCAATCAAAAAGGATCCACGACAACATCTAATTACCGAAGTTGAAATTTGCAGTTATTCCAATGAAAACTCAGGCTCAGAAAACAGTTTGTTTTAACTTCAACAATAAAATTGAAATCCAGATTCCCCGAAACATGTCAATGTGTGAGCATTGCCGTCGCACACACTGCAAAGACCGTCATCAGCTAGTCATAGACTCGTAGGAGTGCTGCATTTGCGTAACGTATACAGTGCACACTGGGGATTATTTGATAGCGAACACTTAATTAGTTGCGTATGATGTTGAGTAAGACGAGATGTATCCGTACGTGCGCCCGCCTTAGGTTCTCATTAGACGAGCGATGATTGTTCACTGTGCAGTAGGTATTCATTATCAAATTATAGGTATTGTGCTAAGTTCCTTTGTGAGTCTCGTGATAATTATCACCTAAGCTGATGTGTAGGTAATTAGAGTAGGTATTACATTTTAAATATGTGTTTAGTGTGTTATATTTTACTGGATTTCCAATATTCAATTCAATTGCGGATAAACTTTTGTTCCTCTTTGCGTGAAAACATTTTCGTAATAACATGTCTACTTTTTAGACACCTGCCTGTAGTTTCACAACATTTCAAGAGTTCTGAAACACGCTACGCAGTGAATTTCGACGTCAGTTTTGAATAAATGTTGCACCAATTTTAAATCCATAAAGTCTATATTTCCAAATGTGTTTTGAAATTCCCAATATTTTACCCCTAGAATAATGGATGGAATAAAAAATATGGATTGTAACATAAAAAAAGAAAATAAAACCGCGATTCGTTCTGCAATTTAAAACAATATGAAGAAGAGATCAAAGCGAATAAATTCAGAGCCGGCTGTCGAGAGGCGTGAACAAGTGTCCGCCACATGGGAATGTGACGCTAACGAACAACACGACTCAAATATTGTAAAGGAATCCACTTTGTTTCCTCTTTCTATATTCAATACCAATTATTTTTAATAAAATGTTAATTAAATTCTCTTTTGACACTAACAACGTGTTTTCCCGCCGCATTACCGCTATTTTGAATACTTGGCTTATTTATATGAAAGTGTCTGATGAGAGATTCCTACGTTACATTATTTGATCTTCGGTCGAAATATTTGCTGTTGCTGGATTCTCTTCCGCTGTCGCGACAGATTTATTTACTTTATTGAAGGAGTCGTTAGGGCCCATACCGCCATCTGAATGAAGACGAATAAATTACGAATGTTAACAAAGTTAAATTAGGTACACATCCTTCAGGTTTGGGTTAACCGCTGTATTAGGGGCGGGGGACTCGAGTGACATATTCACACCGCGATACAATTAAACAAGAAGGACACTAATTTATTTAGCTTTATTTCACGTGTAGATATTAATACGGAAAATGTTCTAATACAAGGTTATTTTAATTTAACTGGGTAAACTCCGCAGACGCGATAGGTATCGATATCTAAACATGGTAAAACAAACAACAACAACAATCAACAACGACAACAACAACAATTTGTTGATCATTTTTGAGGTCATTGAACGCAGTTATTATAGTCACTTCAAATATTAGTTTAAAAAATCGTTTTTTTTTGTGTAAACGTCTCCCAGTTTATATCTAAACGCGACAAAACATAAGAAAACAGTTTTTCTCAACTCATATCTCAAATAACAACACAAAGCGCGTTCGTTGACCTCCCGAAAAAAAACAATTAAATATTTTTATTTTATAGTGTTTATACTTAAATCGATACCAGTTGCTCCTGCGAAGTTTAGCTAGCCAATTAAAAATAACCCTGTATCTTTCACGCTAGGACAATTTTCATGCTGCTTTGAAAAATGAAGAAGGTAAAATGTGTCTTTCATTTATTTCCCCGCGTGGAGTAGCTAAGTATGAGAAATAGGTTAGTAGGCGCTAACAAGTTATGAGAAGTTCTCCTTCACAATGTTTATACGCCTCAAGCGTCTGCAAACGGTGAGGACTTCTTTGCCTTAGCGAAAGTAAAGCTGTACTAAGTGATACGTGTGTAATATAACACACCGTTTAATAAATTGTGGAATTAAGTACACACTAAGTCGTTCGTATGAATCATACAAAACAAACAGAGTACTTTCATATACTTATTTATGTACGATACATAAGTATATTAAAGTACTCTGTTTGTTATAAATGTATAGAGATTATAAACCTGCATGGTGTTAACATGCAACCTTTTTTAGTAATTATAAAGATGATGGCATAAAATTATGAGATAAGCACTAATTCGTATTAAGAATAGAAGAAAAACAGCCAATCACGTAACTAAAAACGTTAAAAATCTAGTCGCAATCTCTCAGCGACAATCAATGTCAATAACTTGTCAGAAATGTGGGGAAATTACAATAATTTTTGACAGATTGAGACTCAGATCAGACTGTGAACGTTCATATTGCCCCTCTGAAAAGCTGACATACCATGTGTCATTATGTAAAATCGTAAAAGGAATCCGTAATAATTATTATTGTATTTATAAAGATTAGTTTTTGAAATACCTCTACCACAGTACCTACCACATAAGCTCCTAAGGTGTTGTCGGCCGTAATTATGTTATGGCCGTAATTATTACGTTACGTGCCGTACACACGGATATCTATGGCCGTAAAGTAGCATATTGCTACTGTGCATTACAACTTCTGTACTTATCCATCAATTAATTTTTAATACAAATGTCCAAATTGCTTACGAACTGACACGTACATTGCTACCTCCGTCAAAGTAATTAAATATACATATAATGTATTCTGACATAGGTGGGCTCGATTAGGCTGCCTTTCCACCAAAGATGAGCGAGGATGCGTAGCGAGGGATGTGTGTGAAACCAACCAATAACATCGCTTCATTTTATAGCTTGAACTAAGTTAGTGTTGATATTGGTTAGTTTTACACACATCCCTCGCTACGCATCCTCGATCATCTCTAGTGGAAAGGCAGCCTTAGAGAGGGACAGCCCTAGCATTTGCTGGAATATTCATATTCGATATTATATAACACTCAATGAGTGTTGGAGAGCTAATGGAGAGTTTGATAAGGTTGTCAAATACGATATTAATAGTTTTTCTCCGTGAAAATTTCCCATTTGTCACTTTTTGTGGGACATTTTCATGGCAAGTGAGGGATTATGTCGGGAGATTGAGCATGGGGAACGCTTGTCTCGACATAATCCTTTTTTGATCGACTCTTGACCGATAGTGGAACTAATATAACTTTTGTTGATGTGATCTGAAAAAGTGTGTTAATTAGAGACTTCGTTTTATTTTTCCTGTAATCTTTACATAAACTTCTATCACATATAATTATTTTAGATTTTTCTCTTTGCAAACTTCGGAGATAAGGGGGGGAACGGTATTTTTTTTACATTTTTCATCAAAAGTTGAAAACTATGTGGCCTAAAAAAAAGAAAACATGTTTGAAAATGTGCAAACTGCGCTCTTTCATATAATAACCTACATGCCTTAGTATTTTTCAGACCCCCTTTCAGTCCCTGTTGCAAAA
The DNA here is from genome assembly GCA_927399505.1 of Luperina testacea. Taxonomy (NCBI): domain Eukaryota; kingdom Metazoa; phylum Arthropoda; class Insecta; order Lepidoptera; family Noctuidae; genus Luperina; species Luperina testacea. Next base: position 8,923,596 of record OV656774.1, read on the forward strand.
AATATACATATATTTTTATTTCTTTCTTATTTGCAAAATATTTGGCCAAACGTCATCTAAAATTATTCCAAATTTCAAGTTGATATCATTAGAAGTTCTTGAGATATCCAGCTGTGACAGACAGACAGACAGACTGACTCTCACCATAAGGGTTCCGTTTTACCATTTTGGTACGGAACCCTAAAAACGAGAGGTGTCGTGGGACACTCGGTTGGAACTAATTCCTTTCGCTTTTGCACACTTGTTACGTAAAAAAAGTGTCGTGATAGTCAAAACTATTCTGTAAAAATCTCACCGTGAAGACTTGGGTGAAGTGAGCTTAAAGTGAGCTGTCAATAGTGTCAATCCCTAGCATCAGGTGGAATGACAGCTCACTTTATGATCACTTCGCCGAAGTCATCATTGTGGTCTTTTTACAGAATAGCACCGCAGTAAGGTACTTCTTTCCAAAAACATGCATAAACCATTTCTAAAATAGTAGAGGTGGTGGTGTGGGTACTATTACATTCTGAAATAAATACGAAATATAATTCGTGTCGGACAGATTATTTTCATAAAAGCTGCTGCGTTATTTGCGAGGTATCAGATAACGTGCTCGCACGGCATGTGACGTTAGCCGTGCAGCGTAACATCAGTGTGTTTTAATAAAAATGCTTTTCGCCCCAAAATATTACGTTCATCGTTTCATAGGGAAATGTAAAACGTAACAAAATTTTGTCTGGACTTTAAAAGAGACTGTGACCTCCGAGTTTGTTTCGGCCTTTCTTCTCAGAATAGTCAGATAGAAAACGCCGACCTCATCTAGTTTAAAAAAATATGACTGACGTGTAAAAGTGTTTGTACAGACCTACTAACAGAAAATAAATCATTTATCACATTTTAGTTTGAGTGACGTTCGAAATGTATAATTTGAAATGTTTTGATCGGTTTCGAAACAAATTTTGTATTAGGTACTGAAATATAAACTTGTGAAACTCATAAAACAATCATACTGGCTGTAAGTCAAATAGTTGAGTAGATTATCTACCTATACAATGGACATTTAAAAAAGAATGAATTGTTGCAAACGAGATTTAGAACACTGTCAATAAGTACCTACTTAAATAAAATTCATAAAGAGAGAATTGATTAAAGGAAAGAGATATATTGTGATGATTGAGATTGAATGATTGATTTGAGATTGAGGAATTAATTTCTGAATGTCAAGGATTTAATTTTAATAACGTAAACGGTTTCCTAGCAGCCCTAGTGCTAGTGCTACTTGAAAATGTCGCCGGGTCGCAGTGGACGAGCCGCGTCAGCAGAAACCGACGCCGACTACACTCCACTCCTCTCACATGTAATCTCATAACGACCGTTTTATCTACATAATCGATAGCCTTCATGCTCCCACAAGTACTCACAACAAACTTAGTGCATCCATTCGCGAAACAAATATGATCCTGAGAACGAAAGTTGTAAACTTTAATTGAAAGAGCGTTTCGAAGGCTGTATTTTTAACAAGAATCACATAAACATTTCCATTTACGTTGTTTTAGTTGGTGTAGGTATGTAAGAAAAAAGGTGTAGGTATGTAAGATAATTAGATTTAGGACTCCAATTTTCCATTTTCATGTTTTTCAGCCCTGTTTAGTTGAGTTGGTAGGGAATTAAATATTTAATTAAAGTAAAAATGACTTAAGTATACAGTACATTGTAGATAGCAAACTTTTATTTCGATGTTATGGCTTTACTTCGGAAACAAGTACACATTACATATATGTAATACTAGCTTCCGCCCGCGGCTTTGACCGCGAGATATGTCGATAAAAACTATTCTATGTCCTTCTCCAGGATGCAATCTATCTCTCTGCCAAATTTTATCGAAATTCGTTCAGTGGTTTAAGCGTGAAAAGGTAACATACAGACAGACAGAGTTACTTTCGAATTTATAATATTAGTATGGATTTATCTTTTGAAATTAGAAACTAGTATTTGCTAATTTACTTTAGCTAATCAAATTGCAGAAATCAGGCGACAGTAAATTTCTATTTGAATGAGATATTAATCAAAACATTTATTGCAAATATAATATAGTATTAAAAATGCTCACACAAGCAAAGGAAACATAGTCATGAAATTCACTTACTTTTGAAAGGTTATTCCGCTGCCTTTTTGATAGCGAGTATTACAAAATGCGCATGCTTTCATAATAAAAATGTTCTAAATATCACGTAGTACCTAAACACAAAATACACAAAAAAAAGTAGTTTTCCACGATTTAGACCTAAATCATTAGAGACGAACCAAACAACTCAACGTCCATTTGAAAGAACGTGTCAATTTTAGTGGGGCTTCGATCGGGGCGCTTTGAATCGGCACAAAAAACAACTGTCATTTCGTAGAGTATCGTTAGTCCAGCGTACTTGTATGGTAGAGGTCAGTGTTTAAGAGGGATTATTTTATTCCATTTTCAGAAAAAAAATGTGTGTCACGCAAGCATCACCAAAAAAAACAAAAACTAATAGTCCTTCGTTGCATCACATGACATCACATGACTCCACGTCACTCCAAAAAGCTTTCGGTTTTCAGCAGAACGAATCTATCTACGTACAATATACGTAATCGTTAAGCAACTCGCGCCCGAAGGCCGAAGTGAAAAGAAATCATACAAATTATCTTAAAAGGAACGCTGAGGACTGGTCCAATGTCAATCTTTTTACGAATTTAGTTTTTCACTTTACGTAATTGGAGAAAATATCAGCGTAGTCGAATGTTTCAGATTGCCTTTAAAATTGAAAACGTAAATTAAGAACGAGCCTATATTAGGAGTGGAGATTGGAGTATTAGGAACACAGGAATACGAAGAGTAATCAATACATGCCAAGCCTTTATCCTGCCTGACAGGTGGCTTGGCGGAGGTATTTCCGTAATTTATAATGAAATTGTCCGTTGAGGGATGATACAGAGAGTAGATTTGTATTATTTATTAGTAATATTAACAATAAAATCGTCGACGCGACAGTTTCAACCTAAATATACCAGTTATTAAGAAAACTCGTTACACATCATATCAATAAATATACCAGTTATTATGAAAACAGATCATATCAATTTTCACATACTTAATTAGGTAAGAAGAGAAGTCTTAGAAGTAAGGTTAACCGCAAAATATCCAGTTTATCATAAGGAAAATTAGTGTTATCAGCGTAACAAGGAGATAACCAGCATGTGTAGGAAGTGGCATTATGTTACTCGCATGGTTACTAGTTATTCAGAAAGGGCTGCCAACGTACGGGGGTTGTAATACCAACCTCATTACATCGGCACAAGCGAGCCAGTTGACAGATAAACTGGCACAGGAACATAATCAGTGTACAGTTCGTGCCACGTAAGAAGAGACTTGACCCCGCCACCCCCGCCTCTTTCCGCCGCCCGAGGCCGCCCCGATGACGCCCGGTGCGGGACGGGGACCGGGCGTCATCGGGGCGGCGGAAAGAGGCGGGGAGGCGGGGTCAAGTCTCTTCTTACGTGGCACGAACTGTAATTACATGCGAATGTAATTAGCCGCGAAAATGTACACTCGAGAGCAATGAATTAGGATCACATAAAGATACTTGAAAGTCTCAGAAACTAAGAATGCTAGTTTAATGAAATAAATTGTGTTTAATACCTAGAGAATGAAATGTTCGCTAAATGAAAGTAATAAAATGTATATTATTGTGTCACTTTGTATTATATTCATAAAAAATTACATAAACAAAAAAAAAATACCAATCTCATCTTATAACAAAACTAGAAAAGCAATGTTTTGTCTACCACTAATATTTTCTTGAGATTTTAGTACTTTGTATTACTCCCACAAGCTGTCATCACTGCGGTTATGCGGTTTCGCATGCTGTAAATCAAATTTCTTATACGATGTTGGGGAATATTCTCCCATTTTTCTACAAGCGTAACTTTGGGCTCTTGATGGTAGTCATTCACAATTTCACCAGTATGAGGCCGGGCATTGTTATGCATAAACATAACATCTTCTCCCAAATTGACCATAAATGGACCAACGTATTCGTTTAGGATTTCTTCCATGTATCTTTCGCTTGTTATAGTGCCGTTTTCTATAACGACTAGCTCTATGCGACTCTCTGCAGAAATTCAGGCCCATCCACCGCCATAGGCCACTTTCTCTTCAATGCATGCTTGCTTGAATCGCTCCCCTGGTCTTCTATACACTCTTGTTCTTCCGTCGTTCTTATAGAGCATAAATCTTGATTCATCTGAGAACATAACTCTTGACCAATCTGCAATACTCCAATTTAAGTGGTTCCGGGCATATGTTAATCTCAAAATACGATACCTACGCTCGTATTTAGGGTCATTTTTGCAGGTCTTAATGGTTTTAAATTTGCTTCAGCAATTCGTCGTCTTATAGTCTGCAGTCTTATAGTATGCACTTAGGTTACTTCCTTCGATGCGTCTGAACTGATATGTAAGTGCGGTTCCTGTGAGAAAGCGGTTTCGAAGCATTGTGTTGACCAAGTATCGATCTTCTCATGCTCTGGTACACCTGGCCTTGCCTGTTCCTGGTCTGTATAGATTAGAGCCGGCTTCCTCGTAACATCGGACAAAAGTCCCATTTTTTTATTTTGTTATTTTTGATAGCATAACTTTACAGTAACTAAGAAGTTTTATTACTTTCATTTAAGGAACATTTAATTGTCAAATAAACACAATTTATTTCATTAATCTAGCATTCTTAGTTTCCGAGACTTTCAGGTATCTTTATGTGACCCAAATTCATTGCTCTCGAGTGTATTTCTAGTGGCAACTTTACCAAGCACGGTCAGGGAAATTAATTGTTTATCAAATTTAGACGTCAATTTGCTGTGTAATAGCAATTTCATATAACTGTCAATAATGACACTCGTGATTGGAATATACGGATAGTTTAAGTTAGTAAGTCTTTGATTAACAATCAGTTTCACTGACTTTATGTTTTCATAGCTAAAAGCGAGTCAATTTTAATGAGTTTCGGATAGTTAGCTTTGGTACCCGGAAAGGGACATAGATTAGGTACTTTCCATCCCGGAAATTTAAAAAACGAACTCAGTCCGCCCTGCCAATTCCGTTCGTTATGTATATTAGTCCCTCAGGTACCTATTCGTATTACGTCTTGGACAGCCCTGACGTAAAGCGTCACTTGAAACGTATCATTAAGTTCTAAATATCCAGCTCGTACGTGGCTCGCTGTATGTTCGTACCGATTTCAATAATGTTTGATACAGAGCCCGCTATAGTTGTACCAAATTACTGTTAGGTTACGATTGGTTTGCTCTGAAACCAAATATTAAGGAATACCATCACGTAAAGTCTCGAAACAGGTTTGTCCTTTGTTTGCTTAGTTTTCTAAATTCGCATCACGTACGTAGAACGAAGATACCAATAAGACTACGTGTTTTGTTTCAAATGCATAATTTTCTGATCTGCACGCCGGATACCTTTTTCTAATGAAGTATTTTTTCTGAATTGATATCGAAGTCCGCTAAATTAATTCTGAGAAAGGACGCCTTTAGTTTCGCAAACTTTTTAAACAGCATCTCATTAAAATTCTGGCAGTATGTCCTGACATCTGCAGAATAAGAATGGGAGGCAAAGAAAAGCACAGAACGTGAACTGTGTGCAACTACAACTTGTTCGTAGTGTGACCTGGCCGTGATCTTAATATCAATTGAACCTATTGGCAGAACCTAAAGATATAATTAAGTCACCCTCTGTTTAAACCATTGACCGCCACACGTCAAAAAATAAAAAAACGTGCCCTCGGCGTCAAAATCTGTCATGTAGTCGAACCGTGGCATGCTGGGCACATTTTGTTTTGTCATCTATGACTGTGGCGGTTAAAAGGTTAATAACCCAGTACAGCAGCCAAACAATAATTATTTCCCCGTTTACTTCGGTTGTATTAACAGTCTCCGAAACACAAAGGACCATGTTTCTTGATGATGCTTCTAAAGATTCAAATAGAAAGACATTTTAAAGAAAAATATCGCAGAGAAAGACGCATTTTTTCTTACAGAAACGCCGTCATTATGTCTAGTCATTCTTTCCATTACACGCGTAGCTGAAAACAAAATGGAAATGCGACATTTGATGCGACGAATACCCGACCAACGATTATTAAGCACTCGAATGTTCTGCTGTTCTCATTTATAGCGATGCCTTCAAAAGAATGTCATTTAAAAGTCGAGATAGTATCGTCGGGTTAGGAAATTGCTTGTCGTTCGTAAACTTTTCACTATTTGCAAACCTTTGAGAATCACCTCCCCACGTTGTTAGGGCCATGCTGTAAATATCCAATACCACTCGTAAATATAACAAGTTTGGTGAATGATTTGTATGGAGCGAGTTCTGAAGCACTCCCAACTTGGAAACCTCCATTTCTCAAACGCATTTACCCACAAACGTAAATCTTTGATGCAGCCTGCTGCTACGAGTAGGTCCGGGTGTGCCATTTCGTCAATCTTCGGGATTATATACGACGGAAAATGTATAAATTTAAAAGTAAAAATTGCAGTTCCTAGTCTAAAGTACCTACAAATATAAAATATTCCACCTGAAGTGGGTGCAGTAAGTACGTGACTCATGCATTTAGGATTTTTCAAATATTTAAACCAACATCCGTGCTTGTAGTTTTCTGGTACCAAAGCTTACATTTTACGAATAGAGAGTTTATTAGGTACCCTAATATTTCGTCTAACTTCTTGGTTATAGGGGTAGTTTCATTAGTTTGTTCAAGTAGGATACGATGTGGGTATATAGAGGTAGATCTAAGTGTAAAGCGGGTCTATCCGGCGGAGCTATCTATTTAGGAGAGATGCGCACAGTTGGCCTATCCCTGTCATTTCCGATCCGAACCACAACTTATACAGACTCGACAGATACGTGACCCGAATATGATTTTTTTTCATTCAGGAGTTCATACGTTTTTAGAAATACATTTTGTTAAACATGGTATAAAAAATATTTGAAAGACATGGTTGCTGACACAGGAACCGTCTTTTAGATGCAGTAACACATTGAAAATAATAAATTCACAGAGTCAAAATTCAGTTTAAGATAAGACAAGTAAACGAGGCACGGTCGCATAAAACGGAATATCCTAAGAAATTGCCGTTTTTATAGCTCGGCCAATCACGTTCGAGAATCGATACCGTTCAGGAATATTATAATGCCTACTTGGTATGACGGGTACAAACGTTCAACATACGTAATTGAACACTATGTTTAGCCCCCTTGTAATTATCCTGTGCTTCCGGGAACATTGATTTACATAAATATTCAGTGTGTGCATCACCATACTACATACTCTGGCGTGCCATAATTGAGAAACAGATTATGATAATAGTTTGTGTTAACTAATGAATTTTAACAAGAGTGATGTGAAGTGTGAAATTATTTTAGAGTCACTGACACGTGCTCTCATGAATATGGATTCTGAAAACCGCAAATCCTTTATGAAATAACAGTTCCATTTATTTATCTCATTCATCATTTATTTATCTGTTTCACCCGCGTAAATGTCGATCCCGTTGGATTATCGTGATTAAAAGTAGCCTATATGTTAATTCAGGGTGTCAGCTACCTCCATACAAAATTTAATCAAAATTGGTCCAGCCGTTTATGCGTGGAGAAGTAACAAACCTATAAACACACACACACACTCAAAAACTTCCGCCTTTATAGGTAATATTAGTGTGATTAGAATTATAGAAGTAAAAATGTTCAGTCATACGGAAGACATTGAAATTACGATTAGTATTCCAACTAATTGCATCAAGTTTGGCTTTGCCTAAACTGAAAAGACGAGTAAATTAAATTTCCTGCCACAGTACCACCAAGGCTGGTTGACGTTCTTTACTTTTTATAGCCAGCCAGTATTCTCCCGTTTTTCGTATTTACCTAGTTCTTGCTCATTACTAGAACAAAAGACGGTAGACGTTAATTAAAGAGATTCAATAAACGCACTTTATAATACGAATATTTACGCTGCGATAACTGGGAATATACTCGTAATCACAGTTTCAAAATGTTCTTTTGATATCTGACGTTTTGCTTAAATTTTAATAACCTAGAGTTTCTATTACTTTAAATGGACACGCGTGGTTTTTTAGTAGGAGTATACTTAGGGATGGAGGAAGATCCAAGTAACAAATCTAATTCAAACATCAACATCTGTGTCTTTCTCCAATACAGCGTTTTAACAAGTTACAAAATTGTACGGAACAGAGTCAATAACGTTTATTTTTATCGAATACCAGTGCTTACATAGAGTCTATATACAAAGACTATCTATATAAGAGTAAGTTATACTGAAAAGCCTCGATTAGAGCGGCGCCGTGGGATTAGAGCGCGTTCACCTGGCCCGTTGGACTCGTTCATACAACGATCTATTTTATTTTTCCTCCCCTAACACCTATCTGCTCTTTGATGTTCAGAATCGTTTATTTTGTTGAGCCAATCCCGATTCTCCGATACGTCAACATAAATATTAATATTTGTATAAATGATTTACTTTATTCCGAGTGGAGTAATAACAGTAAAATTACGTAATAACACGAGTTGATAACTTATGAAGAACATATGAGTTCATGCAAGTGAATAACTACGTAACTTGAAAAGGACATGGAAGTATTCCTCTCGAGATGTGGTCGAAGTTCTTATTTGAAGTGGGTTAGCCCTCAGAGGTTTTGTATCTAAGTACAGCTTGAGAAATAAGAAAAATACAAGTTATAAAGGCCGCTAGGTCAAGACTATCGCCGGGACATGAGATAAGTGACTCCGTAATGTCCAAAACAAATAACCAAATAATTAAATTTGCTTGTGAATTCAAGAGAACTGTTATACAAAGAGCATAATAAAGTTTTACGCGATGAACATTACGTACACATTCACATAAATTGAAATGGAGCAGGCACAAGAATTCCTTTGATTCATTTTCTTGAAGTGAACGGTGCAGTTTTATGATTGAGTCGTAGACTATTGATGACTGCGTTACGAGGGCGCTTATCATAAATTTAACGCTAATGCAAGCAGGGGGGGGTAGTAAAATATTTGAGGCGGTATCAGTTGACAGAGGTCCGAGTTTACGACCCTGCGCATCCGTCGGCCGTCGGCCGGAACACGACCAACAGGAAAGTCACCACTGAAAGTGATTCACGCTGAGATACTGTGGACACTGTGTTTTGTGTCAATGTACGTTTGTGACGGTTTTTTCGCTTTAATAGGTACTACACGGATGAGGTGGTGGCGCTGAAACAGGAAAACGTTTCTACTTTAAAAGTCATGAAATTAAACTATGATGGAGGTAGTTTCAGCGGAGTTACTGATCAGTTTTTCTCTCCATTCCGTTTTCCACTGACTAGAGGTGCGTTTTCTATAATTAAATGTTGCTGGCTATGTGAGTACTGCTGCGGCTACCGTGGTGTTGTAGTGCATCAGGTGGTTTTGCCGCCATTATTAGGAAAAGATGTACATCCCTGATGACGCATGCTCGCGCCAGCACCACCAGTATTCTCAGTGTGTTCGCAGATCGGTGGGATTGCCCGATGTTGCGGAGGTGGATGCAGCTCCACGCTGAATTTTAATTGTATATCTGTGTCTGTAACTACTAACACTAGAAGATAAGTAAAATTGTTAGTAACGCTATGGACTCTTATATGTGTCTGGATGTCTGAAATAAACGTTTTCTATTCTTCTATTCTATGATTTGAATTTTCAACAAATCATTTGCGATGATTATGAATGTATAAATAATGTATTAAAGTCCAAAGGAATCCTTAGGTACCAAGCTTCAGTAAGTGAACCGTCATAAACTTGCCTTTAACTTTGTTTAAACTCACTCGCGCTATTCTCTCTTAATCGGCACTCGAAGTTTGTTCGGAGCGATAAAACACGGCTTAAATCGGTACATCGATTAACTTGATCGTTGATATTTCCGAGTTTCTGTTCTATTTATTATTCAGTTTTTGGTTCACGTTTGTGGCAGATGTTTCATGAATTTGGTTATTTAGTGTCGCTAAATGTAGCTTCTCTTATCAAATTATACTCATTTAATTCAAGTCCAGGGCCGTTAATGTCTAGACGGTATTCGCTGAATTATTCGCATCTATTCGGGTAGTTGTGACGTCATTGTGTTGACTATTCTTAGCCGCGTGTATTATTATCGTAGCCTAATCGGTGCTAACTGAACTGTGAATGTTCAGAACGATTTTTCTGCGCGCGTGAGCAATCTGATCATGCGGTGTTGGCCTTTATGGTGTGTCTACGTACATAAGTACTATGTGATTTTCTTACAAATGGTTAACCAATAAATATATATCTGAATTCCTAGCGGGATACTTCGCGCGCAGATTTTAAATGGCACTTAATGACTTTGGTAACGTTTTAGATTTTTGGGTATCGCTAATACGACGCACGTGGCGCCGTGACTTGTGTAGGAATTGTCGATAGAATTAGTATTTTACAGTTAAACACATTATAAGTACCTATTATAATGTAAAATATATTCTCTAATTCAAAACTTAAACAGGTGAAAGAAAACATTGTGAGGAAAACGGCATATCCTAGAACCAAAAATTCGAAGACATGTGAAATCTAGCAACCCGTACTGGGCCCGCGTGGTGGATTACGGCCCACTCCCTCTCACCGAGAGGAGGCCTGTGTCCTAACAGTGGAAACATAATAGACTGATTATGCTATTCTCTAATTTGTATAGAAAATAGACTATACTGTTATAGTCTATTTTATATACAAATTAGAGAATAGCATAATCAGTCTATTACTAATGGATTAATTATAGGCATTATTGTCTGTACAATAATGCCTATAATTAATCCATTAGTATCTCCATAGGTAATCTTGGTAGTGACAATTTGGACTTATGCCAAATACACTACACAATACAAGTTAAATACCTAATAGTAGAAAATCTTTTTTGTACAAAAGTAATAATACCCCAAGAGATGGGGTCAAACCTCCATACTAAGGCGTCCGAAGCTAATAAGTTAATAAAATAATATTAACGGAGCTACGGACAGCATTACGATGATATTATTGGCTTCTAATTATACGATCGTCAGATATTATTTGGGATAGTTTTATCTGATTCTATTAACGTCTGCGCGCCTACGTTCATGGTGGAATTAAATCGGCATGGTGAAATATTTGTTGGGATATATTTATCTTTCTCAGCATCGGAATAGGTAGGTAAAAGAAAAATAAGTATTGTGATAGCTATTTATTTTTACGAATTAATTCATTTTAAGAAAATTGTTGGGTGACAAATCAGGAACTTATGACTTTTTGTTTTGGCTTGCAACATGCCATTATTGTGATCCTGATTATGTATTTACTTTTAATTATAGGATGCTAGCAACCCACCCCTGCTTGGCACGGCGTGTAATGACTATATGATAAAACATAGCGATTTCGGTGCTAAAACTTAGTTACACAATAATGGATTATACAAAAAATATATCGGAATAAATACTCTAAATGACTGTGAAAACCGCGTCGAAATAAATTGTGTGGTTTAGAAAACCTGTGCGGTCACACAGTAGACACGAAAAATACTTTGTTTTATAGCATGTGTATAGGACCAGAGTGATTTTGTCTTTCAGTCTGCCTTTCTGACTCACTATTGTATTGTGTAATGTAGTCTGATTTTGGTTCTTGTTTATTGGGATCCAAAGTAGAACCCTATTCTGTAGAGATGCGCCGAGTACCTACCTACTAGTTTTACCGAGTAACCGAGTATTGCTCGGTTACGTTTATCGAACCGAGTACTCTGCCGAGTAATAGTCGGTTATTACTCGTAAATAATCGATTTAGTTGAAACAAGTATTGGAAACGTACGAAACGCTTCAAATATTATAAAAATCTTATATGGCACTCCCATGCAAGTTTTTGGCATTGCTATACGAGGAATTAGCATCTCCAGCACCGCAAAAGCGTGAAGATCCGAAAAGTGAGATATCCGCTATAGAGTTAGAGCAATATCTAAGCGAAAATTTATATTACCACGAGATACTGATTAGTTAATGAATATTAATAAAATAAATAATATATTAGATTTTTTCACGTCATTTTTCTGACAATCTACATTAATATTATAAAGGGGCCAGGTTATAAGTTTATGTTATTTTCGGGTACCTAACTCGGCAGTCAAACCAAGTTGCTAAGCCGATAACGAGTAGGTACTACCAAAATGACCGAGTATGCCAAGTCGAATAATAAAAGAGTACTCGGCGCATCTTTACTATTCTATAGTGGGAATTAACTGATTTAAGCTCTGACGATGCCTTCATCCTAAAGTTTGAAAAAAAAACACTGGCACTCCGGTAGTGCCGACAGAAGTGAAAACTTGAACAATTACGAGTGTATTTTGTGAATCGTCTTATAAACAAAACACGCGTGTTAAGGTGTGTTCCTTATTTTATAGGGTTTTTTGCAAATCAGGTATGATGACCAAAGTGACTGGTTTATTCTTCTCGTGAAAGGAATTTATTCAGATTTACAAATAAGCACACAGGATAGACTTCAGTTCGTGGTGTTGGTCGCGGCAGTGGTAAGAGAGCTCGTCGTCAGTTATATATCCGTGGTTCAGCGCCATCTCGTCGTTGTTGGATGAACTACATAGTTAGTACGCGAGGCCCTCGTAGTTCTTCCCGATGTGCATAGATGGCGCTGTCCTCAACAACGCGCGTCTTACGTTTTACGTCTTACGTTTTACGTCTTACGAATTTTCGATCAGGGTCACGTGACCTGACGCGAATTTAGAAGTTTTTACCCATTCCAAAAAAAGTACACAGCGCCGCTAAAGAAGTTTTCACTTCAAAAAGAATGTGTGCCTTCATATCTTTATAATGCGCCAATGTCGAGATGTGGTGTGGGGATGAAGATGTTTGAAGCTCGACTTCTCATTCTGTATAAAACTTACGCAGTGCGTATACTTAGCGTTCAAGTCGCCGTGTCAAAGACACAACCCCTCCAGTTTGTGGCTTGACAATAGCCAAGAGGTCGTAGAGAAGAATTTTATAAAAAAACCGGCCAAGTGCGAGTCGGACTCGCGCACCGAGGGTTCCGTACAAACCTGCAAGGTTTACAAAGTTTGTTCATTACGACAATCGAGTCATAACTATGGTATTTTTATTGCAAAATGAAATTCATAACATTAAAATGGGGAAAGATGGAGGAGCATAAATTTAAGACAAAGATCTCTTTATCGTTTAAGTAATCCTTTATTTTATATTAACACATATCATTTATCTATAATATAACTGAAACACTTATACTAGCCTTGCAGCAGACTTGCGAAAGTTCTTTTATTAAAGTTATTGATTTACTAAGTTTTTTAGTCACTATTTAGAAATCTGGTTCAAAAATATTAATTAAGTATTAAATTTGAACCAGACCTGTAAATGGTGACTGAAAAAGTTATGAATAGTACCACATTGAACATTGCAAAAAAAAAAAAAAAAAATTAAGGTTTTCGGAATTTTTCCTTTATGTGTGCTATAAAACGTTGCTTCATGCCAAATTTCAAGATTCTAGGTCGACTGGAAGTACCCTTTAGGTTTTGATTCCCTTGCGAGTACTTGCGAGTTTCAAAATATGCAGCTTAAATTGCTGTTTCTTTTGATTGCGTTGACATAGAAGTTTGATTTTGTTACAGCTTAAAGGTATTATAGACCTGAGTATTTGGTATGAATTTCAATTTAATACCTCTACGCGTTTATGAGGAAATGGGTAGTAAGTTTAAAATTATTTAAAAAAAATATATTATGTGATGTAACTAAAAATTTATGGTTTTCGTAATTTTTCCTTTATCTATGCTATAAGACGTTGCTTCGTACCAAATTTCAAGATTCTGAGTTCACGGGAAGCACCCTGTAGGTTTTGATTCCCTTGCAAGTGTCGAAAATTTGCGGCATAAACGGCTGTATCTTTTGATTGCGTTGGCTTAGAAGTTTGATTTTTTCACAGCTTCAAGGGACAGTAGACCTGAGTAATTGATATAAATTTCAGCTTCATACCTCCACGCGTTCCTGAGAAAAAGGGTCTTGACAGACGGACGGACGGACAGACGGACAACAAAGTGATCCTATAAGGGTTCCGTTTTTTCCTTTTGAGGTACGGAACCCTAAAAACAGCGACCACTAGACACTGCGTGACCGCATCTGAACTTGTAGTATCCAGCAGCTTTGGGGGCCAGATACGGATAGTATCTGGCCCCCAAAGCTGCTGGATCAGTAGGTCATTGAATAAACACTAGAATATCTTTCACGGACAAAAATACCAAAATTCCACAGAAATGGCTATGCTAAATTCAATATGGTATTCATTAAGAAAAACAATGTTTCGAGTGTCGTGACACCGTGTGTCGCCGAGCACATGACTGTCAGCTGTCGACACAGAAGTTCCGACACGACAAGTGTACAGTCAAGAGCAAAAATATGTCGACACTACGCTTGCAAAATTGAAAAGCGAGCTTGTACTAGAGTCAAATGTAAAAATGTTTCAGGTAGCCTATGCGTCCGATGATTTATATCAATATTTATTTTAATTTAGATAATAATTTTTGTAATTAACAAATTCATGAAATATGAATGACATAAAGTGAAATATAAATTGGATAAAACTTGTAATAATGTAAGTAAATCACAATTTGTATTTCATAAATGATGGAAATGTAATTACATGTACGGTATCTGAAATATAGGCTATTCGAATTTGAATATATGTCCGATGATAAAAACTCATAATTTCAATAAAAATTTTAGAAGGAAATTGTTGTCGAATTTTGCCGAGTCGTTAGGTAGGCTTAAGGCGAAAGCGCCAGGGTAGCCCGCGGAATTAATTTTTTTACGTTTTTTGCAATTTGCTGGTCAGTATTAAGTTGTACGTTGATTAAAATATGCTTCGCGACCGTAACAAATATATGTATTTACAGAATTATAAACATTACAATCAGTAACTTAACACTTTGTTTTGTACCTATTACTGATTTTAGGATTATACTATAGTATATGTATAATCCTAAAATGTCAAGATTTCATGAAACAGTACGTATACGACAGTACGTATATAGGTGGTACATGTGTGTTGCCCATAAGTATGAAACAACGGTATTTCACTGGCGATGTAATTGAAAAGCGTTTTAATTACTACCCAACTAAATTATGTTGATCATAAAATATGCACTTTGTGCGACTGACTGTTAATTGTGACTGCTCGACAATCCACTTGTGAATACTATATAAATACTGGCCTGTATTTACTGTTCGGAATATGTGGTTTCAGAGTAATTAATACGAATCAAAATGTTAATATGGCCATGGATTTTTTCACTGGAAAACCGGTCTTGGAGTCTGTAATGACATAATACTTAATTCAGAATAACGTATTAATAATCATTACTATTTCTTGTAAGCTCCTCGCTTGAGGCTAAGTAATAACAGCCGCACGGGTCGATCGATCAGGTTAAGCTACGCTTGCCACGGTTGGTCCGTGGATGGCTGATCAACTTTACATACTAAGACCCCTCCGTGTCTCGGACAGCACGTTCAGCCTTTGGACCCGGCTATCATTTGTAGATCTTTGACAGTCTGAAGCCTGAAAGTCTGACAACCAGTCTTACCAAGGGGTATTGTGTTACCCAGTACTTAACTAGGTTTTGGAGGTCTGATAGGTAGTCGCTCCAGTATTCAGCTGCATCCGGTTAGACCCCAACATAGTTGATTGAATCATTTCTATTCCAGTTCTCGATTCCATACATAATTGTGTCTTTGCCAACATTGAGTCGTAGTTATCATATGTTAGCAATAAGCATAGAAAACCCTGTCACCATTCAAAACCATCTTTAGGTCTCTGAATCTTTTTAAGCGACCCTGTTAGGTTGTGGCCTTGTATCTTTTTAAGGGTCGGAAGTAACTAATAAGGTAGTGCCTGTACATAAAGAGATACATTTTCAGCCTATAATATTCTCACTGCTGGGTTCACAGGCCTCCTCTCTTCGAGAGGGCCATAATTCACCACACGGGCCCAGTGCGGGTTGGTAGATGTCAAATGTCTTTGAATTTTTGGCTGTAGAACATGCCGGTTTCCTCACGATGTATCCCTTCACCGTTTTGAGAGTAGTGGTGGTGAAATGATTTATACAAAGTAAGCGCTTACGACCAACAACTCGTAAGTCGGCTGTTACTACTGGGCCACCAGTGGCGTGCCTAGGGGTCAAAATTAGGGCAAGCCCACAGATTTTCGACGTATAAAAAAACGGCAAACTGAGGGATTGGCTGATTTCTTATTGTTAATGGTTGTTAGTAGTACTTACATCATTATTATAATTTTGGTAAGAAAACCGTTAAAATACGTAATTGTCACAAGCGCCATCTACAGTACCTACCACCACTGCTCACATAAAAAAATACAACAGCCTTTTTTAGCATTTTTTTGCAGTCTACAGACTGCAAAAAAAAAAACGATATGCGTCACACCTATTCTAGAGCTTCTGATTTAATTGTTGGTTTTCGTTTTGATAACGGTTCTTTGTGTTAACGCTCCAAAGCGCAATGTTGAGAGCAGTTTCAAGTTAGCGCTACAAGGGCTTTCATAATTCTATCACGTTCGCCGGTCGCAAGATGGCTGTTCCTTCAATTTGTCAGTGATTATAACATTTCGCTAGAGTGTTTGTGAGTTGTTGTGTTTCTAAAGAAAATGTAGGCGAGTAAAAATGTAGAATGTTGAAATGACACACGTGACACGGTTTTGGTCGAGCGGTTTTCAGTTATTTCGAGGGGTGTAATGAAAGTTAAAAGTTAGTCATTATCTGACGAGCCTTTTCCCAACTATGTTGGGGTCAGCTTCCATTCTAATCCGATGCAGCCTTTACAACCCAGTTACTGAGCAAGATACCCCTTGGTAAAACTGGTTGTCAGACTTTCGGGCTTCAGACTGTCAAAGACCTACAAATGACAGCGGAGACCAACGGCTTAACGTGCTTTCCGAGGCAAGGAGGGGTGTCGGTATCTAATGGATGGGCATCCACGGATCGACTTCGGCAAGTGAAGAAAAACCTTGAAGATGTCTATCTTCAATAACGTGTCCGTTATATAATAATGTATATTCACATTGTAAGTACATTTGAATTGAAGGAGCGAGAACATAAAATAAACTAGCTCACCTGTATTTGTCTTGTTAGTATAGGATTATGAGAATACTATGCGAACAAGAAATGAAATAACGTAATTCTCTTGGGTGCAAGTAAAAGCAAAAATGGTTCTTTCTTATTATTTGTTTATATAAGATAAATAATAAATGATTTTATTACTGAAAGCAGGTTTGTACAAAAACTTTTACACGTCAATCATATTTTAATAACTACTAGAAGAGTTCGGCATTTCCTATCTGACTACTGTGAGAAGAAAGGCAGACACAAACTCAGGTTGATTTAGGATTGAAAGATAAATTTGGAGTTAAACGAAGTTAGGTACGACTAGTGATGTGCAGTTCCCGGAAATACTTAGGAACATTCGGAATTTCAATAGTTGAAGTTGCTAGGAATTTTGAGAAAATTGCTACTAAAATCCCATTTAAATGCCTTATGACAGGTATTCAAATAATTTTCTTCGTTTAAATTTTAAGCTAAAATTCCAAAATGAGAGGATCTTCAGGATTTTGGAATTTTCAATACGAATAAATTTAAACAAAACAAAGGTTTTTATTCATTGTGTACCTAACGTCAAGGCCAAACTGTAAATCACTGCATCAATCAATCAATCTGGCTAGCCTTTTTCCCAACTATGTTGGGGTTGGCTTCCATTGCAGTGTAAACGGATGCAGCTGAATACCAGTATTTTACATGAAGGGACTGCCTATATGACCTCCACAACCCGGCTGTCAGACTTTTGGGTTTGCGACTACCAGTAGCGTCTGTCAAAGATCTACGAATAGCCAGGACCAAACGGTTCAATATGCTTTCCGAAGCACTAAGGGGTCTCGATATGGACGGTCCACGAATGCACGAACCGACCATGGCAAGCGTGGCTTCAGATTAACTTGACTCGTGCGGGCTGTTATCAGCCCCGAGCCCTTTATGTAGAGGAATCCCGTCAATGCTCAGCTAAACACCTCGCGCCGAGCCGACGAAGAAGAATCTACGTATTCACTGAGTCGCCCTAATTCCTTACAATATATCTTACTTCATTTGAATAGTCTCTCACCTCATTACTCTTCCGAATTTAAAGGAAAACTCTACTGAAGACACGCCTAAATAACAAAAACGTAGAGGTTGATAAGTCGATCTTTATGTAACGAACAAACTCCGAAAACCTTTAATATAATGTTTACAAAATAATCACTCAGAGATAAAAAGCAGAAAATTAACTTTGTTTTAGCCCAGGCTCGCACGGGAGCGTTTTTCTTGCGGCGTTTTTTTTGACGTGACAACGTTTAATAAATCGATGATAGGCTGCACATACGAAAAAAAAAGCCTCATGTAGCGTTACCTCGCGGCCTTGCTCTGCTGTAGCGTTGTACGCCATGGCGGCTTGAAGTGCAAGCGAGAGCGCGGAACGAGCGATGAGAGACAGATGATGTCGCACGCTGCCGAATCGGCCTCTGCGTTCGGCAATTTCATTAATGTTTTGTTATGACGTTGTCACGTTAAACTATCGTCCGTAAACCGACTTTACAGACAACCGATTTTTTCGCAGGCTGGATTTTCAATGCACTGTTTAGCGCCGGGAGTGTGTTTTTTTGACGCGCTGGGATGCGCTCTGTTGGATTATCAATACTCGGCTCAAAACTTAGAGTTGAAAATCCATTGCGCGATAAAATCCCGGCGAGAAATTCTACGTCCATGCGTACGTAGGCTTACACAGAAATTAGCTTTTTTGTTTCATGAAGGAAAATTTGATTTTATACGATGTTTATGTTTTCATTTTATCGTTTTAAGCATCGCTCATATTATTTCCTTCTTATTTCGTTAGCTTAAGGGGCTTACAGGACCTAAACACAAAAAAACCCAAGTTTTAGAAACAATAAAAGTATATGATCGACTACAGTAAACAAAATCAGAAAAATATATGATACTCTTCAGGATATATGCTAGGTAGATAGTGTGAAAACATAATACAACTAATTTGATATGATAGAAAAAAATCATGAAGATACCTCTAAAAACTTTCTTTTTACAACAAAAACCACACTAATATACATACAATCATTTTGTTTTATTGTCAGATTATTTTACAAGCAACATACTAAAATACTAGTGTTTTAATTTTTTCGTCCAAACAATAGATTTTTTGTAATTAAATAATTGCTTCATGTTTTGCAATAAATTACCAGCGTTGTGGCATGGCGCTTCTCTTTCTTTTCTATCCAGTCCGACAGTGACCGCGCTTTAGGTCATGTAAATTGTAAATGTATTTGTGCGGGTGGAATGACTTGATTTTTCTTCCATATTAATAATTACCTACGGACTAATTTGCCATGATGTGCTTGGTAAATAAAAGTTTGGCACTGCACTAATCAAAACTTAGGCGTAGCATGTTCGCCACTATAAATAGAGACCTACACAAAAGTAGTGAAAACGCCTTTACTCGTGGTACATTGTTTCAACATACCTTAAGTTTTTAACCTTTAATACAAAAACTTTCAAGCTACGATTGTGTTTAACAATACACTTGACAAAAGAATCGGAATCAGTGCTTCCCAATACACGTCGCTGCTCGCTGTATAAACTGCTGGTCATGCTCCATTAGCAGCACTAACTCTTATTCCCTAGTGATTTCCACAGCTTCCGCAAAACGCAACAACAGCTTTATTTTCAGTACTTTTCTCTCTCCAGTGAGTTTTCCTCCAGAAATCGATATAAAAAACCCTTTCATAGGAGTCATAACTCGACTATACAAGTACAACCGTAGCAATAATGAGGACAGGAAGCAATTTGGAGGACAGGAAATGATTCTTCTTTACCGTAGTTCCGACATTCAGGAGACTCCTTTGATTAATTATATAAACTGGTACAGTCATTGCAAATCATGAGCGCGCGTCATTTTACTTTTATGTGATTGACATAAGATGCGACTTTTATTCAACAACTAAAGTTCTTTCGAGTTTTTTACACTGAAAGAAATAAGCAGTAACAATGTATTTGCAATGTGGTCGGCCGCTGGTTTTGGTTGCGCCCCCACGAATGATTTTGATGGACAAATATGGTCCGAGTGAATAAACATTTCATTTTCATACAAATTAGCGTCTAAGTGTTGTCGTTGTGGTGTGGTTGTGGCACGTGTGATCAGGCTCTTAAACAGACTTTTGCCAATATAAAAGAAGCAGGTACATTTTGAACACACTTTGAAGTCTAAGCTACGTATGTATTCAATGCGAAACTTTTTAGACTTTGCCTGGTTTTAAAGGTATTCAGAATCTTTGAAAGTTTCATCCTATGAATGTTGCATGTTTGCATACCAATTCCGGGCCTCTAGATAGATTCAAGACATATCGAAAACTAACTATATTTAAATGTAAGTAACTCTATCTATGAGACCACGCTTAGTTAAACGATTCACCTGAAATTCCTACATGATTCATTATTTTGTAGCACTTGTAACATTGGCTAACCGCCAAACCCTGGAGTCAAAATCTGGTTAGGAATCTATATCAAATCTGAAATGCAAAAATTGTATGCAGTCATACTAGGTATTACCCGTAGGTAATACCTAGTACTAGTAGTTTCCCCCTAAGTATTTCACCCTAAGATTGACTGGTAGAAAATGCCTCGGGCATTATAATTAATAATAATAATTAATTATTTATTTCAGATTCATTACATCCATATTTGTTAGTACACTTACGAGTTTATAAATAGTTTTAGTAATAATTCATAATAATTGATTGACCTATAATAATAATTTATTTAAATAATATAAAATAAACAATTTTTTTTCCATAGACCTTGGGTAGACCTTGAACTGCACCCTAATTGCGTAACACACTATCAATCGGAATCTGAATCATTTTAAAGCAAATTCCTAATCCATTAATCCACATACCATATTGATCTCATTCGGGGAAATGTCTCCGGTTTGCAATATGCAATGCTTTGTAATTAGAAGCTCTGTGAATTGATTTGAACAAATACGTATGTGATTGAGAATTAGCGTTATTAGCTTTGAGAATTAGTACTCAATTGTGGTCAACACAGACACAGACGCCTAATACCCTCTGTATTAGGCATCTGTGTCCGTGTTGACCACACTCCATGATCAAGACGTTATCTATGGTCGGTGACAGTTCATAGGTGATAGGTGATATAGGGGAGGTGGACGATATTTACCATAACAATTGATCGAAATGGGTTTCATTTTGACGGTTCAGCCACGTTCATTGCGTTATTTACTTTGTAGAGCAGACGAATTTTTCAAACCTATCAAGCAATGGATCAACAATATCCTTCAAAACTCTCGGATTGTGATTTAAAATGTGTATCGCAATTTACGCAATCAGGACACGGCGTGGCATACGCTGGCAGAGTGTGCCGCTTGGGAGGAGCCGCGCCGTGCCCTCATCTCAGAAGTAGGCAGTGACCTCTCGCTGCCGGCCGTGGTCGAGTCCATGGTCGACAGCGAGGAGTCCTGGGACGCGGTGGTTTCCTTCTGTGAAACAGTCGTCTCGCAGAAGGAGGCTGCGGAAAGGGAGAGGGAGATCTCGTCCACTCACCCTGCCCGCAGCAGGCGCACCGGGCGTCGGCGGAGGGCGGACAACGCCTTCTTCCGGCCCCCCTAAACGGGTCCAGGGGCGATGGACTCGGGGACGTCCGTCGCCCCCCACACATCAGGACCCGAGGTGGCGGCGCGATGTGTTCCACGCGCGCCCCTCTTAGACGTCGCGGGGGGAGTCAAACACCTCACTCCCCCCCCCGACCAGACGGGGCCCGCTGCGGCGGGCCGGCACCAGCCGGGGGTTGCGGAAGGATCGTACGTTCCCGTGACCCCCGGCGTAGGTGTGAGATGGAACACCCGGGGTGGTTTTTAGTCAGTAAGAGTCTGACAGACCCCGCCGCCCGCCCCAGGGCGGCGGACATCCATGAGGATTTTCCACCCCGGTTCAAAAAAAAAAAAAAAAAGGTCGTGAGTTTCAAGTTGGATCGTACCCGTTGCAAAATTATCGTGAACACACACTTATTACAAGGATATTCAGCTTCGTTGGAGGGGTTTAACATCAGAAAAGTAGTATTGAGGGTAAGATAGGATGACGAAAGGAAGCAAAATGGAGGTAAATTACATAACATCGCGCCTGTATTCCCAAAGGGTTAAGAAGAGGTGTAAGTACTAGTTACAACTGGCGACACACTTCTAAGGTAGGTAGCATAAACATACAACCAACAAAAACATTACCGCCAAACGGGGTGAATTGGGATGCAGGGGTGAATCGGGACGGAACTTTAAAAGGGATTTTAACATTGAAATAATATTGTTTGTTGCCAAAAAGGACTCTAATGTGTTTACTGTATTATAATTAACGATTTAGGCTGCGTTTCCACCAGAGATGAGCGAGGATACGTAGCGAGGAATGCGTGTAAAACTAACCAATAACAACGCTAACTTAGTTCAAGCTATGAAAATGAAGCGATGTTATTTGTTTGTTTCACACACATCCCTCGCTACGCATCTTAACACATCTCTGGTGGAAACGCAGCCAAAGTGCCCTCGTTGGCAACAAACTACTTATATCATATTTTCAACGTTAAAATACATTTTAGAGTTTCCTCCCGCTTCACCGCTTCATTCCTATTCACCCTGTTTGTAGGTATTTATAGGCACTCTAAGCACTAATAAGTACTTAGAAGAAATTAAACAACGATATGATTTCTTTACGTTTATTCCAAGCGTACCTACCTACGTCTTTATATTTATTTATTTATTTTTTCTTTATTTTTTTTGTTCCAAACAAAAACCTAATACGAAATAAATATTTGACACCTCATTATAAACCTCCCCTAGAGTAAATAATATGTTCCTTGTTCTAAACTCGCTTCACTGTTCGAATGAAACCACAGTTATTTTATTGCTAGCTAGGGCCCTAATTCTGTATTATTCCCCGCGAAATCTTACCACGTACAATCTTACCACGTGCAAACCACGTCAATATTGTGTCTTGTTACGGCAAGGAATCGAAATGTCAACCGTACGGAAAACATGTATTTTGACAGTTCAAACCACGCCATTGTGTCATAGAGAATACGTTAATACCTACCAGAAGGTCAATTCTCGTAATGGGGGTTTTCGTGAAAATTTACGACAACAGTTGGCACCACTTTGACAAGAGGTCTTCCATTTCGACAATGAATATAAAATTTATGATGACGTTCATCATTCGATTCATTCATTCGTTCATGAATGATGAACGAATGAATGAATCGAATGATGAGTCGAGATCGAGTCATTTGGTCATGACTAAAGAAAATATAGGCTCTTTGACAGATGCCTAGACCTGACGTGTCACTGCTGCCACCTAGCGAACGTCATTTCAGAAAACCCTCATAAAAAACGTTCAAAATCTAGTCGCAATCTTATCTCAGCGACAATCAATGTCAAAAACTTGTTAAAAATGTAGGGATTTTAGAGGTATTTTTGACAAATTGACACTGAGATTAGACTATGAATGTTCTTAAAATTACGAGAATCACCCCTCTGATGTCGTAATTAGCTAAGGAATTGACGTGGTTTCGACGTAAGGAATTGTTAAGTGGTCATAGTGAACTAGGGCCCGCTAAAGTAGCCCCTATGTACTGCATCATAGGGGCGACTTTAGCGGACAACCTGTACAGTACCAATAATATTCCGCATCAATCAAATAATAAGACTATACAAGCACAGGTAGGCAGGTTTATTATGCCTCCACCTTAAATACACAGCCCAACAAAAGCAAAGGAAAGCGCCAGTCCGTTCCATTACCATAATCCCGTACAAATATATGCGGCGCACGCGGCGTTGTCCGTTGTTCGTCTTAATTATGAGCGCTCCTGTGACGGACGGTGCCGCTCCGTGAATACTGAATCAAATTATTCAAAAGCCGATCACCTGCCTGGATTATCTGTTGCTGGCTTTATTTGTGTTTAGGTATAGGTAAGACTGAATGGACTGTTGGGTGTATTTGATAAGTTTGGTGTTGGGAATGGTGTAGCAGGCTCTTTTTTAGTATCTACCTATAATATTTTTTTCAACACGTTTTTCTCGTAAAGTGGCTCTTATTGAACCGCTTTTAGGTCCATAATGCAGTGTATTAAAAACGCGTGCTTTTTCTTTATGTTATTCCACTAGTGCGATAACGCTACAAATAACTATTTAAGTACTAGTCGGAGATGCGCGCTTTTTTAATCTCATCAAAGAGACTTCATGCCAAAAGAAATCCGCGGGACATTTTTCACTTTTTATAAATAGTCTGAATTGTCCTTGGTCCCAAAATGAACTAATATTTATTTACCTTAAGGTGAATGCGCAGGGACCACGGACAATTTAAGGTGAATGCGCAGTGGTAGACCGCAAAATTCAAATTTTCTTAGGTTTTTTGCAATTTTCAGGTCAGTGTCAGGTTGTATCTTGATCAAAATATGATTTGCGACTATAACAGGTACGTCTTTACAGAATTATAATCATTAGAATCATTAATACATCTTTCTGATTTAGTATGGAAAAGTTCTTAGGTTCTTCTAACTTAAAGATTCTATTCTATATGACTATAATTCTGTAGATAAATACATAAACAGATACACGCAGAAAAAAAAATCTAGTCCAACGATATTTTTTTTGGGCTGAGTATGATGGTATGGCCACCGTCTGTTTTATAATACTCGTGTCGCTGGCACGACTGTATTTTCAATCTTGTTTTCCCAAAACTTTACCACTTCCACGGCGTTGTCGATTATGGCAGCGCAGAGATCACTACGACTAAATGCTTTTGGGGCACAGGGGCACAGAGAGCAGGATAGGAGGTGGAGCATGGTTTGTGTCGCCCCACTGCCGTTACGTCAAGGTACCTACCCCCACTTTACCAGGATGGACTTACATCTTCCCACTTGTATCCGGAGACGGTTCAGAGACTTCCAAGTGGACCATGGAAGGTTACATCCTGCGGGGAGATAATAATACTCCAAATTAATAATATATATATATTATTAATATATATATTATTATTATATATTATTTTGTTTTTATATTATTAATATTATATTAATTATTATTATTTGTAATACTCACATAGAATACATACGAGTACCTCTTGATTTTTAGGACCTTAACGAATCTAACCTTTTTTGAGGGACCGAAATTATGTTGAGAATGGCTGAAACCCTCCAAAAAAATTTAGTCACCATAAAAAAAAAGAAAAAGAAAAGCTTTTTTCTTTGAATTAAAAGGCTGCAATACCAGTCAGTTTTCGAGTGGTATTTTTGAAGACCTTTTTGATACATATTTCTACATAATTTGAGTTAAATTTCTCAGTAAAATTTAAACGCCAAGCAGGTCCTACGAGTTTATCTGTCCCCATTCCCCAGTATTTTATATTTTTTGGTTTTATTTTCACAAGTATTTATGTCGCCGTGACAAGTGTGAATCCTTTGTTCACGAAACGTGATTCACCCAACAATACACACAATATCGTAAAAGTCACGGAAAACGTGAGCTTTATTTTAAGTCAAGTCCATGGTTTAAAGCATTTACTCCAGCTGCCGTTAACTTCGAAGAAAAATTGCAGGTAAAACTTTCAAAGGTCTTTAATTCTTTGGATGTATTGGGAAGAAATATAAAATGTACCGGAGTTTCTGTATCTACAAAGTGCATTTGGGATTTGAAAATGTCAAACATGGCACCGGTTACGATATAAATGGATTTTAAAATTTCAGCAGCTGCGGCCGTCGGACATAAAGTCAGCTCTCTATGACGCATGGAATGAGATTACGATACGGCGTCGTTATTTGAAAATTCGGTTGAATTACTGAATAAAATTGGGAGCTCATTTTCAGGTTCTATCTTGATTCGACGTAGGGATGGAATTGGGGAGATTAAATGGAATTTATTTGATAATATTTTCTAAACAAATTATGTAGTGTAGGCTAACACAGAATCTCGTAAAAGGTAAAAAAAACGTCGTAGAATGGTCTGGTATTCGTAAACAAACAAACACAAATGTAGTGTGCGTAAAATAAATATTAAATCTAATATTTTGAAAAGTC
Source organism: Luperina testacea (assembly GCA_927399505.1). Lineage (NCBI taxonomy): Eukaryota > Metazoa > Arthropoda > Insecta > Lepidoptera > Noctuidae > Luperina > Luperina testacea. Next base: position 8,949,871 of record OV656774.1, read on the forward strand.
AATGGAAATAGTACATTATGGTACAAGTGTGTAATGTTGGTGATTACCGCTGAGGCGCCATTGAGACCCGAGCCGTCAGGTGAGGGTCTTAAGAGAGCCGAGGACGGTAATCATCAATACACACGTGTATCATACGACGTTTTTCAACACACTTGCGAGGAAAAAACAAATATGTATTGCATAAATCGTTTAATTATTAAAACAATTGGTGAATGTACAATTTTCAAAGCGATATTGGATTGTTTTTGATGGCAATTTCACAGTTTGTGTTACATTGGTACTTGCCACTTCTTTAGTACCTTCATTTACTTCTTGTGTAAATGTCGGCGACAAAGGTAAATCATACAAATTACTGGAAGGAGAGGGCACCAAATAACTCACGCTAGTAGATGTACATGGTTGTGGTTCGGGGCAAAACTTTTTTGCCTTTGGCTCCAAATTAATGGCTTGCGTTATTTTGTCATTGATTTTTGCTTTGTTATGAATTGAGTCTTCTATGTACGATTCAGCGACTGCGTCAGAACGCCATCCACCATGTCGCTTCAAAGTTAGTATATCAGCCCCCGAATCAGCCAACATTGTAGCCGACGTTCTTCTAAAACTGTGTCCAGTGTAAAAATCGGCCTCAGGCAAACCTAAATACTTCGCTATTTCTCTTGGCATATTACCAAATTTGTTAATACCGATTGTTTGTGCAGTACATTTTCCTTTCTGAAAGTTTTGGAAAAAGCGGTCATTTTTTGTTTTTGTTGAACGGAGATCTTGGTATTTTTTCACTATTTCACGAAACGTTCCTTGGATTGTAAAAGATCGTGGAATCTTGGTTTTAGTCTGGGTAATTTTGACAAGAAGCATATCTCCGTGGATTTCTACATCTTTTGTTGTAATATTGTACAGCTCTTGTCGTCTACAAGCACCAGTAACACCGAATATTAAGGCAACCTGCAAAGAAATCAATTAATTAGTTCTAAGAAATTATGCTAAAGTTACACACTTGTATATTGTAGATTCGTTTCGATTAAAAATATGAAACGTACCTTTGTTGCTAGATACTGACTATCCGGAGCCTCATTCAAAAACTTTTCAACGTCGGCTGGTGACAAAACTTTAGATTTCCGACCAATATATCCATCCGAGCGTCTCTTCAAAAATGCCATCAGGTTACAGTACGTTTTGATATCAACACCATGTTTGAGCTTAACCATGCTTCTTAACATGGAATAGATGCACCACAGGGAGCTAGGTTTGTATGTATTGGCGAGTTCAGAGAAATACGCCAAAAACACATTTTCAGAAAATGACTGGGTTTTTTTGTTGCTCTTCCATTGCAGGAAACTATCGTAAGCAGCTAAATACTTTTCTCTAGATTTTGCAGGTATTAGGCTTTCGTTTGCATTTTGTGCTGCATTTAGTATTTCTGGCGGGGTTAAATCAATGAATTGTTCATCTTCTGTACTAAAACCTGACATTTTTATAATTATTTACCACACAGCAACAAATGCGATACAAACAAAATATGAAAATTAGGGGAAAATTGGGAAATGGCGCGCAATTTTTTTTTTTGCACGCGCCAAATGTAAGTTGATTGATTACAGCCATACAGCCTACTTCAAAATGATAATTTTTGTGATAAAATGCAAATATTTTATAAGAAATTATTGTGAATTATAAATAATTTGATAATAATAAATGTTTTTTCGTCTTAATTAGGGACACATTTATTTATTTCAAAAATGTAAATAGATTTTCGGTGGCATAAAACCTCTTTGTTGTTACAAAAAAAAAAAAAAAAACTGTATTACCCGGTTAAATTGAAAATGCTCTGTTTACTCGCATATAATTTGCAGTTAGGTACTAACTTAACTTTGTAGGGATCATTCTATTATGCACTAGTGTGTAATATTATTATGCACGTGTATGTTATAGTTCGGTTTATGGCCCTAAGAACGATATAATAAGGCTCACTTTACGAGCAAGTGTGTTGAAAAGATATTATAAGTGTAGCAAAAGGATAGTAATTTGATAATAAAGGTGAGGAAAAGTGAGGAAATTGTGTGAACTAAATACTTAGTTGAGACGTCAAGGTTTCGATATATCGCCGTCGGCCATGTTACTGTTGGAATCTCCGTGTGCTACCGACAGTTCCGACAGCGTCTTCAATCAGAGCCCCGAGCCAAGAAGCGCTTGTGTGGACATAAACTGGCTGGAATTCAATTGTGCATAATCCTATCAAGCACAGTTCACATTGATATTGAGTGGTGTAAAGGCTCGTACACACAGGCGCGACGCGACACGCCACACAAAGGCACCGAAAGTCGCGCAACGAGCGGTGCCTTTGTGTCGCGCGCGATTCGCGTCGTGCGTCGCGCCTGTTTGCAGGAGCCTTAAGTCCGTTTCAGTTAATACCAATACAGTTGTAAGATCAAGCTTTGAGATAAGTATATCTCCTTTAAGTAGGTATACCTATACGGCTATACTTTAGTCCTTTCACAGTTACTGCTGTCAAAATCAAACTGATCTTTATTTACGTCACAATAAGGTTGCTGTTGGGTTGTTACAATAAGGTGTAGCTGTTGGGTTGTTGCCACTGACTAGTCTGTCAAAATCACAGTGATCTTTATTCACATCACAATAAGGTAGCTGTTGGGTTGTTGCCACTGACTAATCTGTCATAATCACAGTGATCTTTATTCACATCACAATAAGGTAGCTGTTGGGTTGTTGCCACTGACTAGTCTGTCAAAATCACAGTGATCTTTATTCACATCACAATAAGGTAGCTGTTGGGTTGTTGCCATTGACTAGTCTGTCAAAATCACAGTGATCTTTATTTACATCACAATAAGGTAGCTGTTGGGTTGTTGCCACTGACTAGTCTGTCAAAATCACAGTGATCTTTATTCACATCACAATAAGGTAGCTGTTGGCTTGTTGCCACTGACTAGTCTGTCAAAATCAAACTGATCTTTATTCACATCACAATAAGGTAGCTGTTGGGTTGTTGCCATTGACTAGTCTGTCAAAATCATAGTGATCTTTATGCACATCACAATAAGGTTGCTGTTGACTTGTTGCCACTGACTAGTCTGTCAAAATCACAGTGATCTTTATGCACATCACAATAAGGTTGCTGTTGACTTGTTGCCACTGACTAGTCTGTCAAAATCACAGTGATCTTTATGCACATCACAATAAGGTAGCTGTTGGCTTGTTGCCACTGACTAGTCTGTCAAAATCACAGTGATCTTTATTCACATCACAATAAGGTAGCTGTTGGCTTGTTGCCACTGACTAGTCTGTCAAAATCACAGTGATCTTTATTCACATCACAATAAGGTAGCTGTTGGCTTGTTGCCACTGACTAGTCTGTCAAAATCACAGTGATCTTTATTCACATCACAATAAGGTAGCTGTTGGCTTGTTGCCACTGACTAGTCTGTCAAAATCACAGTGATCTTTATTCACATCACAATAAGGTAGCTGTTGGCTTGTTGCCACTGACTAGTCTGTCAAAATCACAGTGATCTTTATTCACATCACAATAAGGTTGCTGTTGACTTGTTGCCACTGACTAGTCTGTCAAAATCACAGTGATCTTTATTCACATCACAATAAGGTAGCTGTTGGCTTGTTGCCACTGACTAGTCTGTCAAAATCACAGTGATCTTTATGCACATCACAATAAGGTAGCTGTTGGCTTGTTGCCACTGACTAGTCTGTCAAAATCACAGTGATCTTTATTCACATCACAATAAGGTAGCTGTTGGGTTGTTGCCACTGACTAGTCTGTCAAAATCACAATGATCTTTATTCACATCACAATAAGGTAGCTGTTGGGTTGTTGCCATTGACTAGTCTGTCAAAATCACAGTGATCTTTATTCACATCACAATAAGATAGCTGTTGGGTTGTTGCCATTGACTAGTCTGTCAAAATCACAGTGATCTTTATTCACATCACAATAAGGTAGCTGTTGGGTTGTTGCCACTGACTAGTCTGTCAAAATCACAGTGATCTTTATGCACATCACAATAAGGTTGCTGTTGGGTTGTTACCATTGACTAGTCTGTCAAAATCACAGTGATCTTTATTCACGTCACAATAACGTTGCTGTTGGGTTGTTACCATTGACTAGTCTGTCAAAATCACAGTGATCTTTATGCACATCACAATAAGGTAGCTGTTGGGTTGTTGCCACTGACTAGTCTGTTAAAATCACAGTGATCTTTATGCACATCACAATAAGGTTGCTGTTGGGTTGTTACCATTGACTAGTCTGTCAAAATCACAGTGATCTTTATTCACGTCACAATAAGGTTGCTGTTGGGTTGTTACCATTGACTAGTCTGTCAAAATCACAGTGATCTTTATGCACATCACAATAAGGTTGCTGTTGACTTGTTGCCACTGACTAGTCTGTCAAAATCACAGTGATCTTTATGCAGATCACAATAAGGTAGCTGTTGGGTTTTTGCCACCGACTAGTCTGTCAAAACCATAGTGATATTTATTCACCTCACAATAAGGTAGCTGTTGGGTTGTTGCCACCGACTAGTCTGTCAAAACCATAGTGATATTTATTCACCTCACAATAAGGTTGTTGTTGGGTTGCCTGTGTCAGAGGTAAAATAAATGTAAAAGGACTGTACTATAGCTTACTTATAACTACTAAAAAATGTTGTGAGTGGCTTGACTCACAACATTGAACAGTTATTTACATGACTCTAATGGGTCTAAGCTTTAAAAGTAAATGATCATAATAAAAAACCGGTCAAGTGCGAGTCGGACTAGCGCATCGCGGATTCCGTACAAATTTGTAGGTCTGTAAATATATATCACGGGTTTTTTTTTTATTATGTACAATCAAATTTACGGTTTTCGGATTTTTTCCTTTACTTGTGCTACATGACGTTGCTTCCTGCCAAATTTCATGATTTTACGTCAACGGGAAGTACCCTATAGGTTTTGATTCCCTTGCGAGTGTCAAAATATGCGCCATAAACGGAACATAAACGCTCGTATCTTTTAATTACGTTGACTTAAGGTGCATCCACACCGCAGTTACTTTTTGTGGAGCAACGTTTCCAAGTGTTAGCGGGCAACATCCGATACGCGGTCAAAATGTATGGAACGGCAATTTTTTTTATAACCTACGATTGCGAAAAATTTAACTCAGGCCGTCTTATCACCAAACAAAATCTAAATTTAATTCCAGCCTAAACCTTTAGGTCAGTATTTGTATTTAGAACTTTATTTCGATTTGGACAAAGTTTTTAATACTGAAATGACAACATAACACCATAGCACCGAACTAAGCTGTCATTTTTGTACAAAGAACAGCATTTCTACAACGTGTTTTTTTTGATATCCCATAACTCTATGGGGTCATTGTACTAATCATTATTTACAACTTTTATTAAGGGACCAAACCTGAAATCGCGAAAAAAAAATCAACCATTCCCTACATTTTGACGAGTTATGCGAACATAAATGTAGGGACAGCTGATTTTTTTTCGTGGTTTCAGGTTTGATCCTATAGTAAAAGTTTTTTATTATGATGAGTACAATGACCCCCTAGAGTTATGGGATATCAAAAAAAACACGTTGTATAACAGTTAGGTTCTTAATTTAATAACTGGCTCGGTGGTTTAAGAAAAACCTTGTTTTGTAATAGGGGGGAGGGGGTTTCAAAATGATGTACTGATTTCATAGTAACAGAATGCGCGTCGATGTCCCAGCAACCCCATTCATAAATAAAGTTAGCTTTATTACAAATCCCATAAGCATAAACAATCCATTTTATTCAATAAAAGGCTGTAAAAAGTCAACCTAAATGTAGTCTTTGCGTTTTCCCTGGAGCAGTAGAATTTCATTTTGAGTTCAATATAACTTGTTGTAGGCAAATATATGTAAATGTTTGAAACAAGGACACCTTTTAACTTTCCCGTTTAAACGGGATGAGGGGAGGCACAGACGCCAGCACATCAAGCTACTACAATCTGTCAAATTTCTTTAATAGATTTTCAACTTTATCGCTAAAGCAGAAGGTTCAAGGTTGATTGGGAACATTTGAAAGTTTCGGGTAGCTTGATGTGCTGGCCTGTGTCTCTACACCCGAGAACGAAATTCGTAATAAAAGTAGACAGTAGATATGCTAAACTCTTAATTTTTTATTATCACCAAAACTGTAATCACACTTTGGTACAAAAACAACAAATCTTTTAACAACAAAATATAATTATTAGGTACGTCTAAACAATAGTCTTAACAATAATAGAACAAAACTATCTAACTCATCTCCTTAAAACAGTTATTAAATATGATCGCTAAAATTGACTTTGTATTTATCAAACAGACTATTGATTCATACAAACATACTCATACATTACTCGTTTCTTCACTGTACTATATTTTTGTTTATAATTCATCATTTATTGAGAATAACTCAAATACATATTCATTATTTTATATAGTCTCAGATAAGATAGATAAATATGACACAAAGATTGAAGAATTTATGATTCAAAAGTGTTGGCTCTACATTATAAAATATGAATTTTTAACTACGACAAAGGTCCCACGAGTACTTTAAGAAGTAGGAAAAATTTGCTATTTTATTTTACAGTTAACATTCTACTCTCCAGCTTTACGTTGAAGGTATATTTGGATTGTTGGTTAACAAGCAAACATGGTTACGGCCCAAGGTTGGGCGGCTATCGGGTTTTATACCGTTTGGTAAATAATAACAATGTTATTATTGTACGTGATTTGAATAAAAAGACAAAGGAAAAGATCCAGTCCACTGGTTTGTGAAGGTAGTAGAAGGATAAATGTTATTTTATTTCAGTTTATTGCTTTCTCAATAGATCTATCACTTCAACTTTCACTTCAATTAGTAGATACATAATTTTCTACGGAAACAATTATATACACAATTCTTTCATTAGTCACTAATAAAACAAAATGTTCTTTGCGAGCTCTTCATCAGGAGAACTGCGCGCACTATCGCACTATCAAACGGAAGTGGTGATCTGTTCTATGAGGTGATGCTCGCGGCGGCGGCATGCGGGTCGGCACGAGCCGCCGCGCGTCCACGTGGCGCCGCGCGCCGCCAGCCCCTCGGGCACCGAGCGCGACGAGCGCAGCGGCGGCGCGCGCCGGTAGCAGTCGGGGCAGTGCGCGGCAGAGCAGCATGCGCGGTCTAGCGGCGCCGCGTATGAGAGCGACTTGGGCAGGCGTGTGCCGCAAGTAGGACCAGGCCAGGCACAGTAGGCCGTGGCCCCGCCAGCGCTGCAAGCACACCACGTGGGCTCACAGCGTGGTGGAGGAGTAACACATGGACACGCCTCCACCAGTGTAGGAGCGGGCGCCGGTGGTGGCGGCTCCGGCTCCCGCTTAGAAAACCCAACGAAAAACAGCAGCATAGCGCCTGCCAGCGTCGCCGCTGACGAGAAGTAGAAGCCTGCTCGTGGCACTTGTTGATTGATGTACCCTGTCACTGGCACACCCACCATGACTGGAATAGCTTCAGCACCTTGCACGAACCCTGTTTAATAAAAAATCTCTTGACCATCCTCTTTTAAAGCGAAATCTATAAAACGACAAATGCATAAAATATTCTTACCCCAAACTCTAGTAAAATGTCGTCCTCGAACACGTTCCATTGTGAGCATCTTCATAGAATACAAAAATCCTCCCAAACAAAGCCCGTACATCCAAGCGAACAGCACGTATCCGTGATACCCTTCCACGCTGCTTAGCGCGAGCATTGAAATACCTGGAAACATTCTTCCTATTACTTCTGAAATTACGTTTTCGTGGAAGTGAACGTAAGAAAAATGTTTATTAATTGTGTACCTATTCCCACCATAGCTGTTTGGCAAAGATATTGCTTGGAGACGAGGCACTGCGCTGACGGTCGTACCAGCACAAGCCCAAAGCCGGCACACCCGAGCACCGCAGCGAACCCCAGAAACGTTTGCAACAATACCAGCGCACTCTCTTCTAAGCCTTCTTGAAAACCTTGCAAAGCCTATTAAAAAACAAATATTAAATATTAATCACGAAAACTTTTTGATTTCACAAAACTTTAGCAATTAGCCTTACCAAAAAAAAGACGGGAGTGTAAAGTCCAAAAGCAGCTAATCCGGCGGCTAGCAACAAAACTTTCGCCGGCCGGGACTGGAGAGGGCTTAAATCGAAGGTTGGTCCTCCTCTCTTTAGACCTTTCTTTTCTTTTACCTAACGCAAATAGGAAAGAGTTCATTAAATTATTAATCAATCAATTAAACTTGGTCGAAACATCTTCAAATTGGCAAATATTAATTAAAGTGGAACTTTGCTTCAAATAAGTTGAGAAAAGAATCTAACTCTAGATGAAACGTTCCTTACATAAATTTGTGTCAGTTTCCGTTGGGTACAAATTGCGGGAAAATAATTTGTCATAGATTGAAATCGGTGAGTTTATTGAATAATGTAAAAAGTTTCAATCTTACCGGCCTTACCTTTCGACGTTGGTTCTTGAGGTGGAGTATGGCGCGTCGTTGGGGGTGATAAAGAGATGCACTGCGGTATACGGCGCTAAGGAAGAAAGCTAGGACGAGTACACCAGTTACTGCCTGCAAGCCCAAACGCCAGCCTAGTTTCCTGGTAGAAAAACTGAACATTTAATAAAATATTTCCTTTGGTACGGCGTAAAATATTATTGTATCCGATATCAGATTGTATTCATACTAAAATTTATGAGGAGCAATTTGGTAATAAATTTTTATTTTATTTGTCTATGTCCAGAAATGGCCTTCAATTTACCAAATTGATATCAATTTCCAAAGTCATATAAAAAAACAATAAAACAATTAGTTTGAGAATAAATTATTTGATCATCATCATCAATTCAGCCAAAAGACTTCCACTGCTGTCCACCCCCAAGCACCTCCACTTCGACCGGTTCTGCTTCTCGCATCCAACGGGTTCTTGCGGCCTTCACAAGGTCGTCGGTCCACCTTGTGGGAGGCCTTCCAACGCTACGTCTTCCGGTACGCGGTCACCACTCCAGAACCTTTCGGCCCCATCGGCCATCTGTTCTACGAGCAATGTGCCCTGCCCACTGTCACTTAAGTTTGGCAATTCTTCTGGCTACGTCGGTTACCTTGGTTCTCCTGCGGATTTCCTCATTCCTGATTCGATCATGCAGGGAAACTACAAGCATAGCCCTCTCCGTTGCCCTTTGGGTAACTTTTAGCCTTCTTATAAGGCCCATTGTGAGCGACCATGTTTAATAGTATAAATATTTAATTATTTGACACTTCAATTTAATTATTTTCAATGGCATACCCGACGGCTTCCTTATATGCGACACTGAAGAGTGCGATCCCCACGCCGCCCCCAGCGTGGGCCACTAGCTCAACGAACTGCCTCCGTCTCCTGAAGTAGGCTCCCAGCACCAGACCGGCAGATTCTCTGACGAACCCACAACCCACACCCAACACCACACCTGGGTTGGACATACCAGAATTAAAATACATAGGTAAATGTAGGACTGGATGAGCGTAATTTTTGTGGCTTAAAGTAAAGGAATTCACGTGTGATAAAAAAAATCCAGGGTTACTAATTTGGGTCAAGTGTGGTGAATCTGTAATATTGTATGAAACCAAATGCAATGTTATTTGAGAGGGGTAAAAGGTTGAATTCCATTAGGGTTTTACATCCCATTACATCCCGCCTGAATTTCCCGAAAAGGCTAACAGTGATGTACTCCACAGTAATTACTCGTGAAGCCACAACGTTACCAATCACAGTATTGAGTCCTACTCAATGTGGCGCAATTCCAATTTCTGGACTACTACTGAGAATTTTCTTTTACATCTCATTAATACTGTTCAATCTGAAAATAAAACAACTAAAAAAAAGTGGAAGATCATTTTTATAAGAAAAATTGTTATGCATTTTTCCCTTTCTTAGCTTTATCTGACGTTGTTACTACCAGTAACAGCTACAATTAGCAAGTCGGTCTGCCTCTTATGGCTGCAAGGTATGTCGGTACCAAAAAAGTTTTTTAAAAAACCTAAAGAACCTTTAGAATCTTCAGAACTCTGCATTTACAGTTAGATAAAATAAAGAAAATATGCAAAAAAGGACACACCTATTGTCGCATTTCTGAATAGAAGTCCTTGCAATTATAACGATGATTTTAGTAAGAACCTCCTCCGTTTTTTCGTCGGTTAAAAATATATTTAACCCTCGCTACCAAGCTTAACATTATGGTAACGATATCACGCTTAGCAAGCATTCTCGAATAGTAAGCAAAACTAACAAGCGAGCTTGATTCAATATCTCGAGAACCCGCACTGTGTGGAGAGGATAACTTAATGAACCGAACACGCGTTTTATATAAAACTGAGCTTTGCACCTTTGTTTTAGATAGATAACACAAGGATTACTGCAGCTGAATTCGAACGCGAAGAGTTTTCTGCCGGTTCATTTATGGCTTAGCAAATGTTATCGGTTGAAGTAACGCTCTCGTAACTTCACAGACTCAAAAGCTTAACGTAGATCACATTACATCGTTAAGAGTTTTTAGAAGTACCATATCGTGTTCAGACTTTCTCAAGTAGTTAAGTATGTAGTATGTAACCAAAGTTTACGCCAATTATTGGTGTAAACAAAGCCATTCGATATCGAAAATATTTGATTTTAGTGCAGAGTTTTAATATGTTTTTAATATTGTAAGTAGGTGTAGGTACTTACCGTAACTAAGCAATGTTTGATGAAGCTGCGTGGCGAATGAAGTGAAGAGGCAAGCGAGGGGCAGTAGCAGTCCTCCAAGGAGTGCTACGAGGCGCGGAGACTTCCTGCGTGTCGCTGCGAAGGCGCCGGCGGCGCGAGATACTCCCACGCATATCGCTCCAGCCCAAACTGAGGGACATAATGTTGGTATAGTATTGAATAGACAGTAGTCAACCAAGGAGTGCCACAAGGCGCGGATACTCCCAACTGCATCAGCGCAAAGTAAGGGAAAGAACACACGTTACAGGCCACAAGACGCATTTCCATGAGACGCACCAAGCGGCGCAGCAATTTCGTCCGTCCTCCATGACTTTGCTAATTAATTTCATCTTTCATTCCTAAAGTATTTACTTTTTTACTACATGAAGTAATGTGACAATAATAAATTTATGATACAAATACGGTATTCTAACGGCACTATGGTATTGTGACATAGGTATGGGTGTTGTGACTAGAAATGTGTTGGAGGGCAGACACACAGACCTTGTAGCCGAGTTGTAGCTGTAATTTTGTGTACTAAGCTTTTTACTTTGGTAACTGTGGTTGTTATCACATATGTATTTTGTAAAGACACAATACGCGATAAAAACCGATTTACATACCTAAAATTTTTTCATACTTAACAAATATGTACCTATACCATGCACGCAGTCCAATATGGCATGTTTAATTTAACTCTTTACATTTCCTGTTGACCTTTTCGTAGTTTAGCGAAATTTTCAGCGCTCTCGTTGACGAGGGACCCACTTTTCAATTCAAATTCGCTGGATTAAAGTTTTGCGAGCCATGCTTGCTATGTGAGGGCATTAGACAACTTTCAGGAATAGATTAATCTCACGTATTCCATGTCGTGTTTTGCTTGATATTAACAGAGAAACACACACACAGAGTGTTGATTCTAAAAGTTTGAGGACTACATAATTTGGCAAAGCATCAGACTTTGAGCTCGGTACTCAGTGCCTTCGTTTATCCGAACAACTCAAAAACGATTTGATCAATTTTATCAAATAAGATGTCAAATCACTTTTCAACAAGAGAATTAAGGCTCCTATAAACAGGCGCGACATGCGATATAATCACGCGCGACACAAAGGCATCGCTCGTTGCACGAGTTGCGGTGCCTTTGTGTCGCGTGCAATTTTATTGCGTGTCGCGCCTGTTTGAAGGAGCCTTCAACGGCTCAGTGGATCGTCCCGATGTTCCAACGACGGAACTAGTCGGAAAAATTGTGGTGACAACATGTTTTGCACGAAATTGAGAACACAACGTACCTACTCGTAACTTTCGGTCTGAATTTCTGCTAATTGGAAGCTGTGTTTCAGTCAGAATATTTCGTTCCGTACATTTTCAGATGACGTGTTATGATATGAAACATCCTTGTTTTTGTAAAGTTGAAAATGTGAATGAAATTTAAAAAACATGTACAATTCAAAACTCTGAGATTATGTTACATTTTTTTGTTTTAAAAATGTGTTTTCCATTGTAATTTAGCGTATTTTTTCCACGATCTCGTATCTTACGAATATTTCACCAAGACCAATAATCTTCTAAGGAAATATTTTTGCATTTTCTTCTATTTTATTAGAGTGGAATTGTTCTATATTCTGTGATCCTCCTTAGGGACATGACCGTCCTATCCCGACATAGACGGACATAAAATAAAATCTGAGCGATAAAACCCACCAGTGTCACGAGAAAACTCTTTACCTTTGAGTATCACGTCAACAAAAACACATTTAGATTATTGTTGATAGGAGACATACAAAGGAAATTTAACCCAAAAGGCCGAGCAAAGGGATCTAACTAGAATTTTATTTACATACTAGCTGTTACCCGCGACTTCGTCCGCGTGGAATTTAACAAAAGTTATTGTTCAGTTCGCAGAGTTCTCGATAACATATTAATTATTTATTCCGCGTAAAGAAATCGCTATATTGATTTTAATGAAATTCTTCTTTTTTTATGAATCGATATTTTGTTTTTGTACATATTTCTCCATTTTTGAACAACACGTTTTTGAATTTTTAGTTTAAGTAATTATTATTTATATTTAGTTTTTCGTATTAGCTTTATTGAAAAAATTCTTTATCACACACTAATATTATAAAGGCGAAAGTTTGTGAATGTGTGTGTGTGTTTATCTGTTTGTTACTTTTCACGCTCAAACGGCTGGACCAATTTTGATAAAATTTTGTATGGAGGTAGGACCTCGGACCTTGGATTAACATATAGGCTACTTTTTATCCCAATATTTCCATGGGATCACATTTACGCGGGTGAAACCGCCGGACGCAGCTAGTATGCAATATTTGGTGTACGATTTTCAACTACACTACTGGCATTCCTCGCACGTGAACATGGCATGTATGTTACCCATGGGTAAAGTAACCCTTAGTTAAATCTGTGCCGGCTTTGCTTAACGTTTGCCCTTGTGATTTGTTGATTGTCATAGCTAAACTGACATTAATAGGGAATTGTAATCTTTTGAATTCAAATAGAAAATTCGACGGTATTATAGGAATCCGTGGTATAAATACTATCTCACCTTTTCCGCATCCGGATATTATACGACCCTCTATAACGTTTCTTTGCAACGACACTACTCACAACATAGTAGGTACCATTGCAAAGTTTCGGTGGGTTTAAATTACGGAGTTGTTTGATGGGCACGCCAATCTTAAGTTCTAGTTTGTGAGGCGATAGAACAGGCACAATTATACTGTTTAAAAATTCTGTTGGGTAATTAACCACTTTATCCGGATTGCAAACTGTATTGTTGGAAAGGTATGTTATGTTTGTGATTCACCAGATAGCTAATCTAAAATACGCTGATTATGCGCAATAACCTGGTCGTTCATAGGGGCTAAAATTGATCTTTCACACATCCACGAATATTCTTTAATATTGAGAATGGGAATATCATCATAAATACTATATTGTATTAAAATTTCAGTGTCCGCCACAACCTGACAAAGACCGGTAGGTAGTTCTATATCATGAGTACTATTCACTTCTGGACACTTTCCTCATCAACATCAAGAAGAATTTTGCTGAATTCTGAATCGGCTGAATGTGCTCTCATTACAAACACACACTCCAATTTTATTTATTTGTATATGTATTGAAGATGTATAAATTTCATTTCATTTCATTGGTTTTAATTTTTTTTCGTGGGTTCTTGTTTTTTTTTAATAAAAGTAGCCTAAGTTACTCCTTATTACATCAGCTATCTGCTAGTGAAAGTACCAGCAAAATCAGTCCCCGTTTCAGAGATTAGCCGGAACAAACACACAGACAGACTGACAAAAATTGTAAAAAATGTTATTTTGGTATAAATATTATGTACCGTGTATACATTCATATGCATTTAGTAAAAAGCGGTTATTTGAATATTACAACCAGACACTCCAATTTTATTTATTTGTATAGATACATAAGTGTAATTTAACCACAATAGACAAGAAGTACCTAAGTATAACCTATCTATGCATTATAGGCCCAGGACAATTACAAGTCAAGATAACACCACGACGAAACGTAAACATTGCCAACTGCAATGGATCATTAGATAATATCACTCACGTCATTTCGTCATCAGATACGCATTATGATATCAAATAATAGTGCCATTGTATGCCACACAATGTCACGTTCGATGCGAACTGAATTGCAGATAAATTCTTATTTTAATCTTAATTAGTTCTGCTAAGATAGTGCGGTCGACGTAAAACACATTAGTCGAATGTGAGACTGGTAATTTGAGAAAACCGCCATACTCCCATCGTTCCGAGATTTCACTTAACACCATTACTCGAATGGTCGTTCCCCTTTATAAATATTGTCGTACGCATTAACGTTCCCTTCAGAATGTACCAAGAAATCGTCGGACGAAGTTAAAGCCGACATTATTAAATTAGCCTTTAGGATATAAGGGATAATAAAATTGTGACGATTTTTATCTTGCAGCCAAAATCCGGCCAAGTAATTATAACTCATAAAGTTATAATTACTTGGCCGGATTTTGCACTTTATTGCATTTTAATTATTGGCACCGTAAGACTGGATTAAAGTTAATTAACGTTTTTAATTTTGTTGGGATCATGCGGTATCGAGGGCTGCAATCAGGCTGGGTAATATTGCCTGAGTATAATAAGGTTACCAACCCGCACTGGGCGCGCGTGGTTTATTATGGCCCACTCCCTCTCACAGAAAGGAGGCATGTGTCCCAGCAGTGGGAACATTACAGGCAGATTAGGTATAATAAGGTTCGTTAATAATAAGTTTAATGTTGGATATCATCTTGTCCGTAGTCTACCTGAACTCGTTAACATCGCTAAATTCCAATTTGAAAGCGCCGCAAATGGCGAACCTGACAGAGTTATGTCCCCCCGCCCCGCCCCTACCACTGACAACAAAGACCGCGCTCATAACCGAAATTACTTTTGCCTCTTAATATTCAACCCTAGTCGTGAATCTTGGAAAATTAATTCAATAAATCAACCTGGTCCACAAATACCGGTGACTCGGAAAGTTCATTTACTTAATAAACAATATTAAATTCTAGTTGTCAAAACACAATCTCTTGGCTTTGTTCACGTAAATTACGACTAAATAGAGACGTCACGAAAAACGTTACAAATGCTAACAGCCGAACAAAGTTGTAACAAGTGAGCAGATGAGCCTCTTTATTAAATTGGAACTTTACAAAACGATAGTAATTAAAAGTTGTGAAGGTGAACTCGTTTATTTTGGCTGTAACGCTGTTATGCTTTCATTTTGCGTCGTAAATATTTTTTCGTCGTTGTCTGTTTATTTAAGTATTATATCCGGAGGGTTGCCGTTGATAGATTACTTTCCTACTCTGAGTCCCTCGTCGGCCTCGGCTACGCATTCAAAATTATTTTCTTCCTCAATCTTACGTTCAGTTATGACATTTATAAGAGCTATTGTCGTTTCTTCGTCCTTACTTTATTTATTATTCGTCATGTCTAATAATAATCTACAATCCTAATGCAACCTTAATTTCATCTTATTTTACGCACGATTGGATTTTATAGGATGCCAGCGTATAGATAATAACAACGTCAATAACGCAAACTTAGTTCAGGTGATGGAAAAGTAGAGAGACAGTATATTGATATACATTACATTAGATAAAATTGATCTATATTGTTTGGAAGCGTTTAAAGTTTGTAAGCTCTTACCAGCATGATCAGCGGATGGTCCAAGGTGTCTTAGGGCATACACATGAAGCGCTCCATAGGCTAGCTGCAGCCCAGTGGACAGTAAATGGGCCAGAAATGCGGCCCCGCACACGATCCATCTGGAAACAAACCCAAATTTAGACAACTATTAAATTACGCATCCTAACTCCCACCTTAGTAACACATGGCTGATTCACCCAGATTGTTCCGTCGTGCATGTAAATCACGTCTAAATTCTGGCGTATCACGGATCCATGACGCGGGGCGTGTGAAGCCCGCGACGTAATTAAATCGCTGCGATTATTTCGCCGCAGTATAATTCTCGCGGCGAAGCTCCGGTAAGTCAGCAGGAAGTTAACGCAGTAATCCGTATTTTAAGGCTTACCTCTATTACAGCAATTCGTAGTGTGAATTATTAATACACTCGTTACAACGTTAAAGGTGAGAGGCTCTGGGGACACAAAGTGCCTTATTTACTTCACATGTATTATGTAAGGACACAATGCTCATAAATCATGAACATATTTTTCAGTGAAATACCTAAAACGTATTTTTATCCGTAATTATTATTTCATTCAATGTGAGACAGTTTCAAAGAGCCATTCAATGTCACCCAGATGGATGTGAAGATCGGGCAAAAAGATTTTTCAAAGTAGCGTTCGTTCAAAAATTTTAGCATTCAATTTCCTCGTACGAATAACTTTTTTTGTCATGCCTTTGGATGTCTTGAAAGCGATATCCTGTGACATTCCGTCAGAAGAACTGTGAACGTAGCAATTGTATTCATAACCATTTATGAATGTTATGTTTAAAGATAACAGCTTCGATACCGATTACAGCTAGATAATTATAATAAAATGTTGGTTTTTCAAATTCATAATTTCAGCTGTTCGCACCTGTTGTGAAAAGAATAACATTTTTTAAAACCAATTTTAAAATGGAATCATTATTAACATGTATGAGCCTATGAGGAGAAGTGGTTCTGTCATCGCCAGAAACCTGCACATTAATAGCCACGGCACGCAGTCAATATCCGAAACATAAATTCGTTTATCGCCCGATGAGACCGTCGCATTACGAGTATGTCCGTATCAGATTCGCGAATTCCCCGTTGACTGTACCTCGTGTTCGCATCAAATTTATCTCGTACCCGGAATAAAGTTGCTTCACAACTGATGATGATATTATATGTCTTCATCTTGTGTCTCGTCACGAACTCTGGGGAAATTCGAGATTCATGTTCATTGTGCCACATAGCTTGTCGGAACATTTATCTGCGACCGAAGACGGGTTATGACGTGTCATGTCGTATCTAGTGGTACATACATCAAATCTTACACGTAATGCGTATTGTATGAGAATAATATCCGTTGTAATAACAACCACGTCCCTTTAATACACGGTATGAGGTAAAGCAATAGCAAGATACATGAATAAGAATGATTAGATTACATGAATAATTCATTCAAAAATTTCACATTCGTCAAACAAAGAGTAGGTATATATGTCTATGTATTGTGTTTATTTCAACTGTGTTATTTAGGGAAATAGTTACAACTACAATGCACAGAAGTAGTGCAGAATCCGTAATTAATGTGTGATATTGGATGTGCTTGCGTAATCCCAAAGGATTTAGCTTAATCTTAGCTCTGGATGTCTTACTGCTACACATCTACCCGGAGCTATAGGTGAATGCTCTAGATACTTAATTACTTAATTTTTAACCAGGTTTTATACAAAGTTATTATTAGCACATTTACAATAGAATAGAGTAGAATACTCTTTATTGTGTATACCATATAAATTATAGATATAAATATATACCTACATTTTACAAAGGATGACATAATGGGCGGTCTTATCGATAAGAGCGATCTTTTAAAGACATCCTTTGGATGGATTAAAAAGGGGAAAGAGACCATTGTGGTGTACCATTTACTTCATACAATAAATACATTACATACCTACATAAAGCATATTATACTAATCTAGAATATTAATCATGAAACAGGAGCAAAGAAAATATAATGATGATGTTTATGGACAGAGGAAATGCTTTTTTTAAATGGTATATATTTACCATTTTAGTTTAATTGTTTTGTTTTCTAATACACCTTTGAACATCAACTACCTAAGTATGACGCTCACACAAAAGAAAGTAAAATATGGTAAATATCCTGTTCTATGTGTATGTAACTTGTCATGTTACTTGTAAGCTGAAGTAAACAGACATACTCGTAAATATATAATACAGGAACGTCAAAAGAAGCCAGTCCTGAACAACGATTAATTCGGTTTTTTTATTGTTACTCGTCTGACTTCACAATTTATTTCGGTTCAAATGTGATAAGAAATATTGATCGAAGCACTTTATAGGAGAGCTGAAAAAAGTAATAAAACAGTAGGTAGGCACTTATTCTTGATGTCCCAAAAGTTTGTTTGATGGACATGGTTACCGCCAGTCGTAGAATTTTATAGCAGCGAGCTTTCGACTTTCGTTTTGTACCGTATTCTTCGTCAAACAATTTTCAGATTTAGTGTTAGTTTTTGCTCGCGTATGCTTCGTTTTTTATGCTCCTGTTGCG
Source organism: Luperina testacea (assembly GCA_927399505.1). NCBI lineage: Eukaryota > Metazoa > Arthropoda > Insecta > Lepidoptera > Noctuidae > Luperina > Luperina testacea. The sequence continues at coordinate 8,968,445 of OV656774.1, forward strand.
CGCTCCAAAATTCACGCTAATAGATTGTTTTCACGTCGCTGGATGTCAAAGGCTCTATGTTAGATATCTTGTTTACTAACCGTTATGCAGTATGCTATGGTAGACTTACTGCCTTATACTTGGTTGGATATTCCATTTGGGTGCATAGTTAGGTACTCAAACCGAAGTTAATGAAATTGACCACTAGCTGAACAGTCCAACTTTTCCCTAACCTAACTACAGCCAATGGAGAAAGCTCGAGAGCATTATCAACGCTAACTTTTAGCTGTTCCAGTTTATATGATGCTAATAAGCTGCTCACCGGTTAAATAGCAGTGGTTAATTGTTGAGGAGTTATAGGTAACTGATATTTACCTTTGCACATACTCTTATATGGGAGGAATTCTACATGTTAGCTTTTCCTCACAGGTTGTCGACTAGCGACAACTTCTGTATTACTGTTGATATTTTGATCCATTTTGTTTGACTTGTTATAAATGGACAGTTGATGTTGTGTGTACTCACCCCCATCCTCCCTCTGGGTAGAAGTGGTGCTTGATAGCGCGGGTGTCGAGCTCTCGGCGACGCAGTGCGGGCACGGTGCGGTGCAGTGAACGCAACTCGCGCTCCCGCAACGCACCGCCCGAGGATTCTTCCTCGCCGTCTGGCCATCCATCTGCGGACAAAGTACGTTATCAACAAAGTTCTTTAATACTTCCGTTTTTAGTTGATCTTCAGTAACCACACAGGGAAACAAAGTAGTATGATTTGGGAAAGTGTTATTTTAGCTGGAGTTATTCTGGATAGTGTTTATTACTTTACAATAGTGCTCACACTTTTGGGTTTGGAGTCAAAAAGCCCCGTAAACTGTAACATGACATTTCTGCTGATTATTTAAAAAGAGCCAAAACCAAGAGAGCTCATAACTTTTTTCCTACCTACTGTTTTATTTACAAAGAAAGCTCCTCATAAAAAAGAAATAAAACAATGCGTAACAGTACCTATATGGCAGTCATTTCCGTACTTTTATTTTATACTGCGTTATACCTCTTAACAATTTCGGTTTACGTGAATTCGATACAAATTGCCGGAGGTTAGTGAAGACGAGTGTAACCAATTGTTAACCTAATATTAAACATAAAAGCGGAATTCGATAATACTGATATTGTTGAACACATTCTTTTATACTCATTTTACGACTCAGAACAAGTCATTTGACGCCCCCTTATCAGAAAAGGTACTGTTCTTCAGATCTCAAAAAAAGTAAGTAAAAAAAAAGAAAAGAATTCGTTAAAAGAAGCGTCCTCACGGAATCTTCAGACAACATCTACAAATTGTACTTTTGTTTTATTATTTCCATTTGAATTATCTCAGAAACTCACAAGAGATAGACCTTCAATGATTGGCAGACAAAAGTTATTCAATTATCGATACCTAAAGGAATTAGATTGTGTGCTCCGAATCCCTTAAACTGGTTACCCGACAAACGTACGTGCAAAAGAGTACTGTAAATATTAGGTAAGTTTAACTGTGTCAATTCAGCTATATTTTCATTCGACATAAATCTTTTTGGGAGACAAAACAACTCGAAAGAATCTTTTAAATGTAAGGTTCGCATGAAAGCAGCCGAGCGGCTAAGTGCTTCGCATCCGGCGGAGGAACCATACATTCGTTAGAACAAAATTGTGTTGACCGTTGTTGTCGAGAAATAAATTCGCGCAGAGTTCTTACAGCGTGTTGCCGTCACCATGTGTTTTTCCTTGCCTGGCGTAGACCGCGGAGATTGTGAATCTTTACAAAGCGATTCATGATTTATTTGCGCAGAAGAATTACGAAGATGACGTTTTTAGGCCAGTAACTTTAATATATGTTCTTACATGAAAGTATTTAATGGGGTGGAATGAGGCACGGGAAATTGGACAACATATTGCTTATTCAGGAGTTTAAAAGTTAATTTCACCTATCGTGATCGGTCGGGAGGCCCCTTAGTCTTGGGGGACTTCTGATGGGACAGTCACACTTCCTGACAGCGTGATGTCAATGGGCCATTCCATGTTATATGAGAGAGCTTGAATGCTAAATTCATTGAATCACTAAACAGCGAACCCTTGGCCGACCAAGACACTTAAACAACTAGACAGAATGTGATCTCGCCAGCCGGACATCAGCACGGGTTTCGTCGTCTCGTCTCTTTAGATAATTGCGAAATGTTTAAGGATGACGTCAAAACTGAAACTTGAATAATAATCAAATATTTTATAAAGGACAATGGGCAAAACACTATGGGAGTTGGGCCTGCTGACCAATACACATGAGATATTGTTTTTGTGATAGATCATAACACACAACTAACGAGAAAAATAAAAATAAAAATTAAATGTACCGGGTTGTTGTACAGTCACGTCGAAAAGTATTATTTATTTATGTTAAATATTTTGCAATTAATAATTGTTTTTTAATACGAATGAAGGCATATTACCCTAAAATAGCACTGGAGCCACTCCCAAATGCTGTTGATTGCAATAGTTGCAATTTAAAACGCCTCTTATGACTTCCATCGACAACTAGGTACGTATAATAATAAATACAAGAAATGAAACAACAAGTTTCCTTTTACGCATTTGTTTATTTTTCTTTACATTAGTCTATATCCAGAATAATAGAATCTAAAAATGCGGCTGGAGGGTTAAATCCTTCGTATCTAGCTAAGCCCATATACCAAACTACGGATAAAATGTGCGCACAGCTTCCCAGCGTACGACTTCCGGTCAAACAAGTACAATAATATTGTAAAATAGAGCTGATGCCAGTTTGGTCTCTGTCAATTAATATGTAGCTACGATACTCGCGTGCCCTCGCATGTCGTGATTGAATATGAATTCTAATTAAAAATACATTCGTTTGAAAGATATTAAAATCTGTCAAATCTTCTAATTGCTCGTCTCGATAAACCTCAATTATGTAAACGCCATTCCGTAAATGTTCACTGCAGTAAGACCTTGCCAGTTTCAATTGATATATGCCCAGCGCGAAAAGGATTATTTCTTCCTCAGTCAAATGTGGAAAGTCCTCTATTTGATTTTCTTCTATTCTCACGAATGAAATCCTTTGTCTGTTAAGATGCTTTCGCTCCACATATTCTTGCAAAATGTTAGGTGTGTGTATCCTTTCCTGTATGCGGTTTATTATCGCAGGAGAGCGTTCATTATCACTGATTACAGGATGAAAATGGTTAATTAATGCTCCGCACACCTTAAAATCATCAAACATGTGTAAAAGTGCTTTGTTGAAATATTCCTGGCGTAAAAGTTTATAGTCACGCTTAAAACGCCCGTTGACTACTTCGATTTCCCAACGACAAATTGTTACTTGTCGAGACTTGTTGGCTTGGGTAGTCGTTAACTGTGTGGCACTTCTATCTTTTGTAGGAGGGAGTTATAGCTTGCATAAGTTTTCCAATTTATTGAAACCGTTCATAATTACAACTAGTGATGGATACATAATAGATATTTTGGGTCCATATGCTGCAACAACAAGTGATGCGACCATATTGAATTCCATTTTGGAAAACGAAGAACACCCGCTGCACGTATTTCTTGTCCCGAACGATGTGTTTATTTTAGATAGAGGATTTCGTGATGCCATCGAAAATCTTGGAATGTATGACTATGAAGGTCATATCCCTCCTACAAAAGATAGAAGTGCCACACAGTTAACGACTACCCAAGCCAAAAAGTCTCGACAAGTAACAATTTGTCGTTGGGAAATCGAAGTAGTCAACGGGCGTTTTAAGCGTGACTATAAACTTTTACGCCAGGAATATTTCAACAAAGCACTTTTACACATGTTTGATGATTTTAAGGTGTGCGGAGCATTAATTAACCATTTTCATCCTGTAATCAGTGATAATGAACGCTCTCCTGCGATAATAAACCGCATACAGGAAAGGATACACACACCTAACATTTTGCAAGAATATGTGGAGCGAAAGCATCTTAACAGACAAAGGATTTCATTCGTGAGAATAGAAGAAAATCAAATAGAGGACTTTCCACATTTGACTGAGGAAGAAATAATCCTTTTCGCGCTGGGCATATATCAATTGAAACTGGCAAGGTCTTACTGCAGTGAACATTTACGGAATGGCGTTTACATAATTGAGGTTTATCGAGACGAGCAATTAGAAGATTTGACAGATTTTAATATCTTTCAAACGAATGTATTTTTAATTAGAATTCATATTCAATCACGACATGCGAGGGCACGCGAGTATCGTAGCTACATATTAATTGACAGAGACCAAACTGGCATCAGCTCTATTTTACAATATTATTGTACTTGTTTGACCGGAAGTCGTACGCTGGGAAGCTGTGCGCACATTTTATCCGTAGTTTGGTATATGGGCTTAGCTAGATACGAAGGATTTAACCCTCCAGCCGCATTTTTAGATTCTATTATTCTGGATATAGACTAATGTAAAGAAAAATAAACAAATGCGTAAAAAGAAACTTGTTGTTTCATTTCTTGTATTTATTATTATACGTACCTAGTTGTCGATGGATGTCATAAGAGGCGTTTTAAATTGCAAATATTGCAATCAACAGCATTTGGGAGTGGCTCCAGTGCTATTTTAGGGTAATATGCCTTCATTCGTATTAAAAAACAATTATTAATTGCAAAATATTTAACATAAATAAATAATACTTTTCGACGTGACTGTACAACAACCCGGTACATTTAATTTTTATTTTTATTTTTCTCGTTAGTTGTGTGTTATGACCTATCACAAAAACAATATCTCATGTGTATTGGTCATTAGGCCCAATTTGTCGCATTGTCCTTTAAGTCAATTTCGTGTTTGTCTGTGTGACCGCGTTGTTCTTCTAAACTACGCACGATGATTTTGATCCAGTTTTCACCATAATTAAGAGAATTTATACCGGACGGTATGATATATTAATATTACACTTACACATAATAAAAATAAATCTTGATGTTTTGTCAGGTCACAAAACCCGTGCGGTTCAGGGGTGGGTTGCTATGAGGTAACTTGATCGGTTAGAAACAGCTAATACGTACCATAGTGCGGCAAGCAGGTGTAGCTGGTAGAAAAGGGTTGTCGGCAACGGCAGCGCGGCGGCGGGGCGCGGGGCGGCGGCGGCGGCGAGGCCGACGGCGAGGGTGACCACCAGCCGGGCTCCATCAGCCGGCCATGGCACCCGCAACCGCACCCGCACCCGCACCCGCACCCGCGCCCGCGCTACCTGGGAACATAATAAACAAATACATGAACAACACGAAGACTAGAAAAGTGGCCACCTACTGGACCCAACTACCCAAGTAACCGAATAGTTCCGAAGCGCCCCATGAGATTGGACCCGAACACACGAACCTCCGCCGGGTCGTTAGTGGGTCCCATCGGACCCCAGAATGAGCCGAAACCCTAAACTGTATTTATTACTAGCTGCGCCCCGCGATTTCACCTGCATAAGACTCGATTCCGTAGGAATATCGGGATAAAAAGTATCCTATGTGATAATCTGATGTATAAATGCTATATTAATGTAAAGTTCAGTAGTTTTTGCGTGAAAGAGTAACAAACATCCAACCATCCATCCTCACAAACTTTCGCATTTATAATATTAGTCGGCTGCTTACTTATAAGTATTTCAAACAGATTTGTTTTTGTGACATTAAACTATTTGTGTCAGTTTCCAAAAAAGAAAATTAGAAATTTAGTAATTCCTTCAACTTAAGGTTTAAAAAACCACCGTCTTTTAGGTAAGTCAGCGTTCCAATGGAAGTGTTTTGGTCATTATAAATTATAGTATTTTCCACCCCACAATACTTTATTTCAAAACAATATGTGTAGGTAAATGGAGTTTGACTTGTTGGAGCTACCCACCAGTATTATAATGATGCTCTGAGAGCTACCCTGACTTCATTGACCGTTATATTCACACATATATCCTGATTGGCTGCAGCCATAACTGCGGCACCGGAACGCTAGCGCCGCGTGTAAAAATAAGGTAAAGGTACTCTCGTGTTCGCTGGATGCAAGAAGCACGGCTCAGATCAAAGTGGCGGTACTTGGGGGAGGCCTATGTCCAGCAGTGGACGTCTTTTGGCTGAAATAATGATGATGATGATGACTCTTGAGTCACCAACACCAGCAAACAAACAAACTGTCAAATTTCAAACTTATTGTCAAAATATTGTGTAATGTGATATTGTGTCCCATTGGACAACTAAGTACGACAAACAGTGCCGTAGAACATTCGTGTAGAAAGATAAGTTAGGGTCCAGATGACCAAACGTCTCAAATAGTTTATAGAAGTCAAATTGCCTTCACCACGTGGAGCATTTGAACGTGAAGTACTGATAAGTTTTTACGAGTCACTATACGAAATATTTTCAACACATCGACTACCCACATTTGAAATCCACATTAATATGTGAAAGGATATGTAGAGGGTTTTCAGAAGTGGATGTAACTTCGCTTTGTACCACAAATCATGAAGCATCATGAAGATGAAACTTTACCCTCATGTGGTTAGCACGCTAACTTACCCGTCATGAAACGTTATACTGTTGCTCGGTTACCATTGTAGAAACGGCTTTAGAGCCTCGCCGCCATGCGGAAGGGTATATACTTGAAGTCATGAGTTAACTCATACCCAACAAATAGACAAATGTAGGTCACATTAAGTCACATAGATGTTTACTCGCAACGTTTATCAAAGCGGATCAAATAAATAATAACAGAATATTACCTAAACAGAGCTACGAAGTTTGAATCTTTAACTCTACGATACACTTTAGAAGTCGTGACAAAAGTGATTAAGAATCGAAACATAATCAAGCGTTTTTCATTTACTTAATTGGGGACTGGTGAACAAAATTCTAGCGATTACCTACATCATACTAACACACTGACCAAAATCTATCGAAAACGTACTTGACCAATCAACACTTCGCTATTTTAATGATTGCTGCATCGTTAGTAGGCGTTGATTTGTGAATACAATAGAATGATACAAAATAAAAAACAAGCTACATTGGAGAGTCTCTCCAAATGAAGCAGGAAGTCTGTTTTTGGCTGTAATTTAGCTCGTTGTGCACCATGCTCGGAATGTTAATGAAATTCATTTGAATTCGCAATTTGCATTAATTACCTTTGTAATGTTTATAACAACGTTATAATCTTTAATCAATGTTACATAAACAACAAGAAATCGGATTTGTGACTTGGATACAAACAAGTTGTGCTTATTTACGTCTGACTGCTTATTTGATTATAAGATTCTTCAGAAATGGTTTTAAGTCAATTCAAAATGTTGTTTTGTTTATTAAGGGCCAGATATTTTTCATTCGTGAATAAAATTGACGTCTGACAGTTGTTGTATGGAAGAACTGTCAAAAATTCAAAATTATTCCTCCGATAAAATTATCTGGCGTTAGAAAAATCATCCGTTAGACGATTTTTTCTTTAATAGAAACTAGTAGGTGGTTGTAGAGCTAAGAAAAACAAATTATAAGAGGTCACAAGCGTAACCCGCTTGTAAACTAATACAAAGTATAAAGTTTGTCACGCACGTACGGAACCGAAGAAACTTGAGAATTTTCCACACATACTGGAGGTCATAGGACTCGCAAGAAAATGTCACACGTCGAGTTTAACCATAACTATATTTTCAGTTTACACAAACATCGCTCATGAAAAAAACAAACAAGCGACGGAATTGACGTCGGTCACATCAATTGATGGACATGATATGTCATGATGACAATGCGTCTATATGGATGCGAAATGACAAAATTAAATTCGGGACTGCCAGTAAGGCTGATTATTTATTTTCAGTTGTCATCAGTACAGGCTATATTGAATACATCACCTGACTGTGATTTACTGTAAAGCGTTTCGAAGTGCAATTTCGGTGATGTTTATTTTGAAAACTGCATGGAGATACGATACTGTCGCATGTGCTAACATCGTGAAGCTGTTCAGGATTTCAGTCAAAGGCAAAGTAGGTAAGTTGTTAAATAAATTTTGAACAGCAAATTCATTAGTGGAGGCTTTGAGAATGTTACAAGGGATACTAAAAACAGAAAATATACAATAATCCTAGCTAAAGTGATCCGTTCGTTTTTCTCATAGAAATAATAAGTAGGTAGGCCTGTGTGATAAGGGTAAGAGATTACGACAGTCAGACGCAGCAATATATAATATCTTTGCTAACCTATATGAGAAATGGATAACAATAAGTGCTGACTTCTGTAATTATTATCAATGAATCTTTGTTAATATTGATACAAATGACTATTATTATAACATAAATTAAAAAAAACGATCCGCACTAATAAAACATGATATTTAAAGCCTTTGAACATTTTATCCGAACTCAATACAAAAACCTTTTAAATGGCCACCACTTCCATTTAACTTGTATTGACGGTAGTTTCAACATCGCCAGACGCCATTGATAAAACGTGCTCTTATTTTAATGAATCGTTACCAACTGAAGTGAGATTAAACGTTAAATAATTTTAAAACACGTCCGGACCGGATAATAAGAGCATTCGCCAGGAATCCCGGATAACCTGACAATTAAGATAACAGCGTGCAACTTTCCAATGAAGCAAGCGATATAAGACTTTATACGTTGCGCTGTATGGCTTAATAGAGACTAGCCAAAAAACTAAAGCACCTTTAGGACGTGATTACATTGGCAGAGATACTAGCTAAATACTTCTGGTCTAATGGAAATAGACTGGCCCAGCTCTCACGCATATAGACTACATACACTACCGATGTAAATTATCAGGCCTGTACCTACATTTTCAGTACTGAAGAACTAGCCTATTTACTCGACCTAACGTAAACGCGCCTTTACTAAAAGTTCACTGAACTTTCAACGATGTGACATACGATAAAACGAGAAGTCATTTCGTTATCTTACAATGAAGACCATTTAATGGCAACCCATTTAATAAAATTGTAATGTGTTTACATGCGTATGCCGCGGTATGTTACGAAAGGTACCTACATTAAAATAAATACCGCTCGCTTCAGATGCAATTGCGGAATTGTTGTCTGATGTACCGAAATTATTCGTATATTATGACAACGACGGAAAGTGAAAATGTGTATCATGGAATATGTATATTTTTGGCAAAGGCAATCAGCCACTTGGCATCCTTAAAGCGAATGGAGAGATAGATTATAATTGTTTTTTTGACCTAGAATTCTCAATCTCAGTCTAGTTAATCTCTTCAAGATCTCTATAGATCTTGGCAAATTTCTGTTAGTGTACCTAGTGTTTTGGGATCATTTCACAAAAGAAAGCACAGCTAGGACCTATGTCTCTTGTTAGGTCTCCTTTGCTCTTTAACGTCAACCAAAAGATAATAAGTATATTGTAATTTATACTGTCTTTTAAAATGAGCGTGTTACCGAATCGTGTTTTTTGTGAGTGGTACGGTACATTCGGGTCTGTAGATAAATAAAACAGACAAGTGCAACGTATAGCCTAAAGGTCATATGCACACGTATCAAATCGGAAAGGAATCGGCACCGTATCGCCTTTCGCCCCGCCATCAAGCAGGCGTCAACCTAACGTAAGCGCGTAACCAAATCGGATCAGAAGCTCCGATACGGCGACTCGGCTACGGCTCGCCGACCGCTGGTTGATGGTGCAACAGGCAGGCCGGAGGGGTGAAAGCGGCAAGGGTGGACAAAGAGACGTAAGCTCGGGTACGGAGAGACGTAAGCGCGGGGACGACGAGCAGTAACGCAGTGCACCGCGGTTCGTGAGCTTGCCCTGAAGCGAGGCGATTACGTAACTATTCCGATTAGTGTGCGTTGCAGTTGGGAGTTTCATACAAAGAATACTGAACGGCTCGAGTTGATACGGTACCGATCTCTTTCCGGTTTGATACGTGTGCTATGACCTTAAACCACTAAAGACAGATGTTCATACATAACGATTGCTTCATAACAAATGGGCGTACCATTTGTTATTAAGCCCTCGATATATATTATAAGCGTAGGTACTCTAATGCCGTTTTGAGCGACATATGGATTTGTTCACACATTAGCTACTTTTCAGATATGTTTTTATTATAACGGGTGATGCGTATCCCGCATGCGGGCCAATTCCGCGTGTGTGACTTTAGTGTCATGCACTGATTGGCACTGAAGGGCCCTTTTTAAATTGCATCCATAATATATTATATCAATATGTTTGTATACGAATGAATTTCTATTATAAAAGGATTGTCGTACCTAGCACAGGCGCACCGCTCCAGGCCCTCGCTCACACTGTACACGCTGGCGCGCCGCATCCGCCGCGGTGCCGCTAGCTGCCCGCGCGTCACACGCCACGCCTCCGCATCCCTTACAGCCGCTTTACCGCTTTATTCAAGCGCTCGACTGTTGCATGCTCTGTCCACACCATATACGACGCTCACTGTGCACTGTTCCGTCCCACACTACAAGTTTTTGTTTTTGGCATACTTTTTCACGATCTTATTGTTCAGTGTCGCTTTAACAAACACATTCACACACACATTTTAAAGCGTCCGCTCGCTTTTCGGCATCCTCTGCGGTTTTGTTTAGAGATGATTATTAGATGAAACGGATGCTTCCGACATATCTGTAAAAGAAAGGAAAGCACTTAGATTATTATAAGTACTGCAGGTATCATAATGCTTTGTTTTTTTTTGCACTTGAAAATATAATAATGCTGGCAATGCTTTATTCTCTTTAGGGATATGCGGGGATTGTGCATTTGGTTAGAAAGATAAGCATAAAAGTGCAGAATAGCCACGGCCTTTAACGTAACCTTTCCCCAGGATCTTTGATCGCCGTTGAATTTTGCGAAATCCCATTTTATCCTTTGCGTCCCAAAAGAGACCGCCTGTGAAAAATTCCACACGGCTCGTGAGATACCGTGATGAATGAGTCAGTGGGTTTTGCCTTTTAGATTAAAATGAAAAACGTAAGAAGAACCTGTTTGCCGTCTAACACTTTATGAAGCAGAAAAGGGGTGTTTTATTATTCAGAATGTTCTTTAACGTGTATGAGTTATTCACAGTTGCTTTGCCGGGAAATCGGAGTGTGTTGCGATTTACGAATATATTACGTGTTGTATTAGATGAGGCGTTTATTTTATCACGTATGCATCTAGAACGTAATGGAAGGCGGTTGAACGTGCGGGGCGGAGCAGGCGTCGTTGTTAGTTGAAGTATAATTTGCATTGAATGTGCCGCGGCTCGCGAGGCGATTGAGTGTGATCGTAACCGCACCGAGTGCCGCTACTTGGTAACTTGGGTTAGCGAGACGGAAATTGGCTTGTAATCGTACTACAGTACTGCTACATACATACAGAAACACAGGTCAAATTAAATTATCTAGCGAAACTGCAGACGTGATGAGTAAACATGATAAATAAAAATAAAGATTTGAATTTTTTGGGGGGTAAGTAAATACATAACAATTTTCAACTTGAGTCACAAATGGATAGTCAATAATTGCAAAATAATGTTCGAATTAAGTAACTTATTTTCTATTTGCTAATTCAACGGCTAACGAGAAAAACGTCTATGCTACCCTTGAGGTATGTGGTTTTAACTAAGAAAGGTTCCATCAATATTGCATAAAATATGAGCACAATGCATTAGGTATTTCAATACTGCATACTTCCCAACCACCGCCGGCGTCGGTATGAGAAGGTATTTTTAAGGAGAGTACACATCACTGGTGCGGTTCGCAGCTCATCGCAATGCTAAACTCAACGAACCTATTCATGAATACATTTTCGTCGGCAGCAACCGCTCTGCCTTGCCCAAGTTCATCAAATGTAGGCAAACTGTATGCTCGGATTTCTGACTTGTATTAGCTGCTTCAATAATGTTAAGAGCATTTTGAATGAGGATGTTTTTTTTATATAAATCTAAACTATGTAATATTATAAAGAGAAAAGATTTAATTTTTCTGTTTGTTTGTTACGATTTCACCCTAAAACGGCTGAACGGATTTGGAGGAAATTTGGCACATGGGTAGACCATGACCTGGATAAAGACATAGGACATACACACTTTTTGTTCCGATATTCCCACAGAATCGAGACTTATACGAGTGAAACCGCGGGGCACAGCTAGTCCTCAATAAATTAAAGTTCGGATACCGTAAAACGGGATGAATCGGGATGCATGGGTGAATCGGGTCGAAACTTTAAAATGGATTTTAACGTTGAAATAATATAGTTTGTTGCCAGAAAATACTCTAATGTGTTTACTGTTTTATAATTAAAGATGAAGTGCCCTTGTTAGCAACAAACTTTATTATTTTAATTCTTCTTCTAATCTATTTTAAAGTTTCGACCCGATTCACCCATGCATCCCGATTCACCCCGTTTTACTGTACATATAGTTACAATTAAAACCCTGCTGAATATTTTCAAACCTTATTTTGCCATTTCCAGAAGGCACAGTCCTATTCAGAATTGAAGGCACACGACTTGTACCTTATTAGGTATTCGCTATTGCGAAAAAGGTTACAAGAGTATGGAGCTGTCTTCTCAGTAAAATGAAACGTCATGAGTGCAACCAAGATTGGATTCTTCAGATTTCTATGAAGTTGTGACAATCAAGATACGGGTTCGTTCGTAACATAAACCCCCTTACTAATAAACGTATTATATCAGATGAATAGGTACACACCGATTGCTCTCTTTCATTCGTTAGTAATTTGACTTTCGAAAGAAGACAAAGCGTTGTGTAACTATAGACGCTATACAACGTTTATTAGGAAGGGGAAAAGAAAATAACTAGCTATCTATACCTACAGTTAGTAACAGATGCTCCTGTAAAGTACAAATGTAAAAGCAAATTCATTCGTGCCGTATTCTATGAATAGGGGAGAACTGTACAAAACCGTATACCGGGGTAAAACAGTATAGTACATTTATTTCGGTCAATAATTCAAATTTCCCGCCTAAACGGCCGCTCAGTAGTACCAACCAATGAGACCCATATGTCAACAAAAACTTGTCGTTGCAAGCACGCTCGTTAATAAAATATTTCATTTTATTGTTTTTTGGTGGTCTTGATCTAATTTTTGAGTAAATTCAAGCAATAACTGTGAAATCTACGTGTACTATAGGTAAGTCCCTAATTATCTAAGTTAAAGTGTGTGTATTTGCTCGTAATTAACAATGTTTTAACCGGTGAGACGATTTGCGTATGTAGTAGTAAGTGATATGTTTACACAAACAAGTCTTGGGGCAAAACCGGTCGGGGTAAAACCGGCCCATATACGATTTTGACCCCGATGTATTAATATGAGATAACCTTGGAATTAATCATTACAGATGCTACACACACTTCTGATCACATCTTCTCCCTACAAAGAAGAGTTAACAACCACCACACACAACAAAAAACCACTTAAACTTAATTTGAACCAGTCAAAAAAAGCCACAACATTTGCCTGTATTGTCTGGAGGAATACGGAACAAGTCGCATAGATGAAGGTTGGGTGCAATGCACAGGTTGCAAAGGCTGGGCTCATGATGGCTGTACAGGCTATGACCCAGAGGAACTTGATGATTTCTTGTGTATGGGCTGCGTTGCCTCTCGGTAATTTCCGGGGCAGTATCGTATATAGTATACGGTTTTGTCCAGGGGTCGGGGCAAAACCGGAATGAGCAGAGGTTTCCTATTTTTTGTTTTTTATTGATTAATATCCTAATTATCATAAGTATATCGATGTGATTATGTACCTAATGAGACTGACTAATAGTTAAAGTTGATTTGTTACATTTGTGTTTTTTAATTAATGACCTACAATCCTAAATCCTTAGCTATACGACTTTACCCCACTCTCCCCTACTCATTGCACGGAAGCATTCTTTAAAAGCTTATTTAAATATTCCACAGCTGCGGAATTCGTTCTAAAAGGAATAATTATCAATGTCGTTTGCATTTTCTTGTTGTTTAACGGTACATAACAAGTTAATTCACTGTTTAAATATTTTAGCAACAATTTCGGACATTTATTGCTGGCGAGATTGTTCAGTAATTAAAAGCGACGAGCAGCAGTGCAAGTTTCTGCAAATATTTTATTATAGGTGCTGATTAAGCAAAAAGTCACTTTGATGTTTTGTTTTGCATAAGCTGTTAATAGAGTTCGAATATAAAGTACACAGGATATATTAATCATCTATGGTTTGTACACAATGTATTGTAACTATTAATCTGTAGCCTGCAGGTCGTTCCAAGACATCTGGACGCAAGGTTAATTTATCGAAGCCATTATTCATGGTGGGGACGGCGGCGCCGCGGTGACGTCACGCATGCCAATGTACGCTTAGCTTTTTCCGTGGCCCTCTTTAATAATTGACCACCATGCTTCATTCAAATGCTTGCCTCGTTAACCTTAATAGTTTCTATGATTTGTGGATACCATTCCGTCCACGAGTAAGACGTTCCCTAATGGAACCACCGATTAAGAAGAACAAGAGGTATTCCAGTTGTCAACTGTCTTGATGAAGTATTGCTTTTTATGATAAAACTGGGACATTTCTGTCGTTGTACGTAGACACTTTTTGCCCGACGATTTTTCCCCGAACGCTCGTCTCGTGGAAAGTTTTTCTGCACCATGAAAAGAGTTTTGTAAATAAAAAGTTGGAGACGCGGGTACAACATTGGGTTAGCGAGTTCTTAACAAACTTATTAGATGTTGGAACCGTGATGTTTTCATTTTTACCCTGTTAGGGTAACAAAGAGTAGTTTGTATTGGAAATCTGTGTTTGTTAGTGCGATAGCTCAGTTCACGGATGAACGAGTTATCCAATTTTTCAAAAAATCCTTTGTTCAAATAATGCAATATTCTCTTAATTTAGGAAGAGAGCGTCGAACTTTGATAATTTAATTCCAGTTTTTTTCGTGAAATTTTTGCTTTAGTATCTAAAATATTTATCGAGTGTGCATTATTTGCATAAATCCCGACTAAACCGTTATTTTGGTAATTTATGGTTTGTTTATTTTTATTGTTTCACTATAGAGCGCGCAAAAATCACATTTAAACTCTGACGAGCTTTGAAATGTATCTTGTTTTCATGAAATAAACTGACAAACAATCCTGAAATTCTAATGATTTCAAGGAACAGCTACAAATAATCTTAGCACCCTAATCCTAGGAATTATGTCATAATGTAAACATTTAATGTGACATAATTAAAGTAGTTTCTTGACGTAAAACAGATAAAGCTCAGTAATAACGTTCCGTAGTGCGTTTGCGCAGCACCGTAATGAACCTATGAAACGCTAAGATATCTAATATTGCGAGTTATGACCGGGATTTATGATTATTAAACCCAACACACGCATTAAGCGATAGCGGTTTAGTGTCGAATTACTGACCGATAACTTTATAACGGTCTTCATAAATAAATTATTATTATACATAGAGATACTTACTTTGTTAAGGCTTACGTATACATACTCTGATACCTTAAAAATTCAACCGATTCCATTTCCATTCGGGAAAAGATCGAATAATAATAGTAGACAAGTGTTGTTGAAATCCATTGAAACTTACTTTTTGACATGAGTATCTAATAATGGTGAGGGCTGGCCTATTTTTAGTCCAAAGAGTCAGCATTG
Organism: Luperina testacea; assembly: GCA_927399505.1. Taxonomy (NCBI): domain Eukaryota; kingdom Metazoa; phylum Arthropoda; class Insecta; order Lepidoptera; family Noctuidae; genus Luperina; species Luperina testacea. The sequence goes on from OV656774.1 coordinate 8,984,093, forward strand.
CCATCCAACGTGGGAATGCTGCCAGCCTTTTAGGCACTTATCCCATTCATAGCGATGCTGACGAATGTTTGATGTCCAATGAGCTCTTCCCTTTTTTGTATATAGGTACTTACATAATATATAATAATATATTTAGCTTTGTCAAAATTACTATGACATAAATTTAAATGCTCAACTTCTTTCAATGACAAGCAAGTCTTATTTACGTTTTACGAACACTAGTTCTACGTATAAGTTAGATTGCAATTCCGTACCAGAAAGCCATCTCGAGGAAAATGACAATGTAATCCAAGGCATTTGCATAACGCGGGCAGGCATTATGACGTCATTTATGCCCCGTTTATCTTTGTTGTTGGATTACGATGAAGCCAAAAGAGGGTAAGGTTTTTATTTCGTATGTAAGAATTTTATTCTGGCGATAAAGGGTTGGCTCAGTGCGGATCATTTGAGGGGGCTACCAAAAAGCCTGCTGTTAGATCCGTCAAACGAGCTGTAGGTTTACATATAACTATTGACGTGCATTTCTTTGTGCCTCAAATAGGTGTATTTGAGGGATTCCTTGTGTTAATGCAACCTCTTAATGTCCTGATACCATAAGCATAAAGCATAAATTAGCTTATAATGTTTCCTCTGCTGGGACATGGACCTCCACTCTTGGAGAGGAAGTGGGCCATAATCCACCACGCGGGCCCAGTGCGGGTTGGTAGATGTCACATGTATCTAAATTTTCGGTTTTAGGACATGCCGGTTCCTCACCATGTTTTTCTTCACCGTTTTCAGAGCAGTGGTGATGAAATTATTTACACTAAGTAAAGCTTGGGATCGAACCCATAGCCTACAACTCGTAAGTCAGGGCCGTTACCACTGGGCCACCTCTGCTCTGTATAATGAATAATAATTATAATGAAAAATTTTTACGAATGTGCAATTAAGGCTCCTGCAAACAGGCGCGACGCGCGACGCGAATCGCGCGCGACACAAAGGCACCGCTCGTTGCGCGACTTGCGGTGTCTTTGTGTCGCGTGTCGCGTCGCGCCTGTGTGTACGAGCCTTTTTGCATGTGCTGTTACTAAGTGAAAATTTCTTTTACTAAGTCTGAAGCCATGTTGGTAGGTATTGACACATTATTTAGCTGAACACATACTATGACCAGCAGTCCTCATTACAGAAATACAGCGTTCCTAACTATGATTCGGACTAGTTTAGCATCTCATCATCATCATCATTTCAGCCGAAAGACGTCCACTGCTGGACATAGGCCTCCTCCAAGCACCTCCACTTAGACCGGTTCTGTGCTTCTCGCATCCAACGGGTTCCTGCGGCCTTCACAAGGTCGTCAGACCACCTTGTGGGAGGCCTTCCAACGCTACGTTTTCCGGTACGCGGTCGCCACTCCAGAACCTTTCTGCCCCATCATCGATTTAGCATCTATTCTATTGGTATTCAACGTGCCTCTAAATGGATCCACATTGTTGAACTGAAATTGAGTGGACGTAACACCATAATCCATGGTTTTGAGGTTAAGCCCGGGAATTATGTGGCTTTTGCACCATTGGTAGTGGTGATTAAATCCTATATTATCGCCTTTAGGTATTGCGGTCAACAGGGCCATGGTCTTTGGTTATTTTTGTAATTAACATTATAGATTGATGATAGTCTTATGTAATATTGGTAGAATATTTATATTTTCTATCTTTCTCTGTATTACTTTTATTTATTTTCTTAATTGTTTATTCTTCAAAAAGCTTACAGTCTAATATTAAGATAATGAATGTACAATGAGTGCTTACGGGTTGCCATTTACAAGCTTATAGGTACACCCTTGAGGTAGGTGTGTTATAGAGAAACTTTTTTAAATTTTGAACAATTTTATTCTAGCATTCTATTCTATTGAAAACAGAGGACAAGACACCTACGACACAAAAATTATTGGAAGACCAGACCGAAATCGGTACAAATCAGGTAGGTAATCACACTAATACGAGTATTTTAAAGGCGAAAGTTTATGAGTGTGTGTTTATATGTTTTTTACTTCTTCACGCTAAAATGGCTGAGCCAATTTTGATAAAATTTTGAATGGAGGTAGCCGACACCCTGGATTAACATATAGGCTTCTTTTTATCTCAATATTCCCACGGGATTGACATTTACGCGGGTGAAACCGCGGGGCGCAGCTAGTATGACATAAGGAACGAGGATAAGACTGCAGTGGAATGGAAACGTCTGAGACGATGATGACCACACATCCTAAGTAGAAACTTTTTCGCAGGAACTTATTATTTCAACCCCAAACTTTCTTAATATAATCGTCAATACCTGAGAGATGAGGTCTATTTCCCTAAATTACGCACTATCAACAACAGCTAAAAAAGTCAGTTTATACGTTACACTATCAACCGCTTATGTTACTCACATAACTACAACATACCACGATTGGTAAGTTATTTACTTCAATAATACTGAATATCGCTGAATGTAGGTATGGAAATTCACAATCAAAAGGGGATAAAGTGATTGTGAATTTACGAGTTTGTTTTAGCACGGTAGACAAAAATATGCAGATAGTACTCCCGAATAACCATTCGGGAGTACTATCTGCATATTTTTTATTTTTTAAATGATGACAGACAAAACCTTGTCTGTCATCATTTTTAGTACTAATAAAGTCAGGTTTTCTTACGTGAGAGCTTCAAAAATCGGTATTTTTGCACAGGCATTAGAAAAATAACTTCGAGGTTGCCAACCGTAAGAGACATATGAGATTTGTGTTACAAGCTGGGTACTTCAATTTGGTACCGGTATTAGTTAGGTGGAATACCGGAGTACCCTGCGTGAGGGGTAACTTGCAGTAGATAGGCATTTTTGGGTTAACAAAACAACTCTGCTGATTCGTCAATCATAGTTAAGTAATTAAAACAGATTTCTTGAGAAAAGTAATTCTCTTCAATGCGTTATCTATAGACACGTCAAAGAAAACATAGGTTAACCACCACAAAAGTCAATTGTCCTATAAAAATCGAAGATTACGTGCAAAAGTTTCTTTGTTCGTGTCATAAAAACTTTATTCCTAAAGCCTATGTTTATTTAGTACAGCAGGCACACACGGATATCTGAAAACTGTCCGAAACATTTTAAAGTTTATGAGTTTCCACAAACTTACTAAACACTATTATGAACACTCACGTTAGTAAAGTTTGTTGCTACAGTAGTTAAAACCCAAGTTTACACTTTCAGTTGGCTGATTCCAGTGGTGTAACCGAATGTCTCTGATATTACTAAGGTTTTAAGCCCTTTGCAGCACAAACGTGCGCATTCAAGTAATATTCTCGCTTCAGAATTAGTTGCTAATATATTCTACGGTTTATTGAACCATTCAACCCTTTCTATGAATAAATAAACTATGTAATGTTACGAGACAATACCATTTGGGATTATTTTGGATCGTTGGTCTCGGCTGTCATTTGTAGATCTTTGATAGCCGTTACGGGTAGTCAGAAGCCAGTAAGTCTGACAAACAGTCTTACTAGAGTACTCCTTAGTAAGACTGTAGTGTTACCCAGTAACTGGGTTGTGGATGTCAGAAAGGCAGTCGCTCTATGTATTCAGCTGCATCCAGCAAGACTGGAAGCGGACCTCAATATAGTTCAGAAAAGATGATGCAGATGAATTTAGAGAAGTTGTGGAGCAGTGCCCGCATGCGGTGTGCGGTTATGTATTTTTAAGACGGGTGTTTTCTTCTTTTGGTAATTTGATTTATTTTGAAAACTAAGTTTTTCGTGTTTTGTTTTTGGTGCGTTTTTTGTTTCATCATCATCATCAGCCTATAATGTTCCCACTGCTGGGACACAGGCCTCCTCTCAGTGAGAGGGAGTGGGCCGTAATCCACCAGGCGGGCCCAGTGCGGGTTGGTAGATGTCACATGTCTTCGAATTTTTGGTTCTAGGACATGCCGGTTTCCTCACGATGTTTTCCTTCACCGTTTTGTGAGCAGTGGTGATGAAATAATTTACACAAAGTAAAGCGCCTGTCTGGGTTCGAGCCTACAACCTACAACTCGTAAGTCGCGGCCGTTACCACTTGGCCATCACTGCTCTGTTTTTTGTTTAGTTTATCTTAATTTTAATTTATGTTTAATAACAACTGCCGGGTGTGTAGTCACTGCATATGCTACGGGAGCAAATTGCGCCGTATGTTCTTTATGACTCAAACTTTTACCTACATGTTCCAGTCCAGTGCAAATTATGATGCAGCTTCCGAAATATTTAGTAATATACATTTTGATCTGCAATTTCATGTTAAAAATAAATATGTGTATTTTATCGTGCCATATTAAGTTCACAGACTGTTGGGTTAGGTCGTCCGCCATAATTAATGTTCGGCTACAATATGGCATCGGATTTTATGCTAGTTTAATATTATAGCACTCGTTTTTTAAATGTATTTAATGCTGATCTGAGTGTAATTTGTGGCACAAAACATGGCCATAATAATGTGGTGTAAAATTAAATATACGATGCAGTTTCCTGCAGACAGATAATGTTGTGAAAATTGTGATACAATAAAATAAAATGCAATATTCTCTATGTTATAAAGGCTCGTACACACGGGCGCGACGCGACACGCGACACAAAGGCACCGCAAGTCGCGCAAAGAGCGGTGCCTTTGTGTCGCGCGCGATTCGCGTCGCGCGTCGCGCCTCTTTGCAGGAGCCTTAACGGTTACTAGACTATTTCAGTTATAAAACCAGTTGAATCTTTAGGAACTTCATAATAAGACTTTATAATAACAATAACAATGATATATAATGATCCTGCCGACCGATTTGTCATCGTGGTTAATCTCAACGGAGACAAGGTACGCAGTCCAGGAGGGTGATAAATATATAAAGTCCTCTAGACGTATTTCGGCCACGGCGCCGGCGCGGCGGCGGCGCGGCTGCGGCGGCCAATCTCAACGGAGACTAGTCTTCGGCGCGGGAGGTATTATAGTGACCAAGCGTGTGCGCAAACACAGGTGCAGTCTAGTCTATGTTCCTCTCTCTCTCTCTCTCTCTCTCTCCACTCTCATAGTCCAATGAGACGGCAATCAGACACGACCGGGGAAAGATCAGGCGTAGGACCAAAGGCTTTACAATGCGTGCCACGTAAGATGAGACTTGACACACCACGTGGTTTGACTTGCGCAGTACACGATTTTAGGTATCTTTAGCGGTATGAGGTCTGAGTGCGGGACGGGACTGGACGTCATAGGGGCGGCGGAAAGAGCGGGGGAGGCGGGGTCAAGTCTCATCTTTCGTGGCGAGCATTGTACGTCTTTCCGAGGCACAAAAGCTGCTTGTAGTTTGGAAGTTGTTGGTTGGTTGGTGTTAACACCACTACACAACTACCAAACTCCAGCTGCTACTGAGAAATTCTTAATGGAAAAACCCAATAAGTAGGTATCACTTTGCCCGACCAGGGAATCCAACCCGGGAACCCCACGCTCAGCAGTCACGCTTACGATCATAGGACCAACGGGGCTCTCAAAATACAACAATGATAAACGTAGTAGGTGGATCAAAATATTATTTTGCTTAGATGTTCTCTGCCTAAAAATATGAACCGGTTTTCAATCCTTAACCGCCCTTTTTATGTTCCGCTTATTATATCCAGCAATGTATTTTAAACATTTTATACAGTGACACACGTAGGAAGCTCTCAAAATAACAACTCGAAGATTGCTCCTATAAAAGTGTACAATGGGTGTTATTTGAATGACGGGCGGGGCTAACCACGCCTCCGGAAGACAATGTCTCGCCGGCGGCGACTCCTACGCAGCCATGTATGTCTGTCTACCCAGAATCTGTCCACTTAACCTTTAAATCTTTTATTTGTATTGCTGAGATGGATCTTTTTATATCTAACTTTGATTGCTTGATTTAGAAAATCTATACTAATGATCATAAAGCTGAAGAGTTTGTTTGTTTGAGCAATCTCGGATTTGACAAATTCTTTTTACATTTAATAACCCAATTCTTGAGGAAGGCTATAGGATATTTAATATCACGCTAGGGCCCTGAGGAACCGAGCAAAATATAAAAAAATGTGTCAGTCAGTAATAACGCGGGTAGGCAATGCGATACGATGAGGTGGGTCAGGAAAACAAGAAATTTCACGCGGCCGAAGTCGCGGGCAGAAGCTAGTATTTTATATTTGGTTTGTTACTCAACCATACTTAATTCTTCTCCTCTATCCGGACTTAATAAGATTGTCTAAAGTTTATTTTAATTACAGTAGCCACAATTTTAAAACGTCTCTCAGTGGTTTCAATTACGCAGACTTATGTTTAAAACTTACCCAACTGATTGCCACTTTTAGTTTCACAAAGAAAGTTTTAATTTGATTCTTTCCAAAACTAACTTTGGTTTCCAATTTCAAATTCGAATAAAAAGTAAGTTGATACAAAATAAAGCCAGCAGCAATAAAAACGAAAGGAGTTTGGTTATCTATGGTAACATCATAATATATACTTCTTTGTGAAGGAAGTAGGCTGAAGATACTTATAGTGATAACTAACAATAAACTAAGTAGAGGATTCAAGGTGCCATGAAGGAGTGTGGAATCCTGAGATTATATCAGGTCATACGACCACCCCAGATAACAAAGGACCCCATACTCGTATTTTTCTGTATAAATAACACCCGAGTCCTTAAAGCGAGGTTAGGCTACGAAGGAAGTCGTTTATTTTTTTATTTTTCCCGTCTTAAGTAGAGAAAATAGAACAAAACCGTATTATTCTCGAGAATGTTTAGGCTGCGTGTCTTTTTAATATTATATGTAGTAATGTTTCATTTTCGTAGACGTATTTGGGCAAAGGTTATTTACTATGGTGATTGTGAAATAATGATGTTTATAAATGCGTAATAACGCGAAATATCTTTGTCGACTTTGCATTAAAAATTATCACATTGTTTTAAGCTCTTATAAATATTAAGCAGTAGTTAAAAAGTTATAGTTTAAGACATTTGTTTCTCAAAAACAAAAATGAGAAACACTGGTTGCTTCCTTACCTATAAACGTTTCATGGAATAAGTATCGGACCGGTATCAAACGATCATCATAGCTATATTTAGTTAATCACGGGTTGGCAAATAACGCTTGACAACAACGTGAAAACTACACAGCAATAAAACAAACTTCTGCTTCACTCCAAAGACTGATTAAAAGAGAAATGATTGGCTTCAATTATCACAATTTACTTCAAACGAAACTTCGCAAATCAATTTACGGTAAAGGAAAATCGATTGAACACTTTCTAAGAAACTAATTACATTCATCTATAAATAAAATGCTTATTTAACTTTGTAATTATTTAAATGAAAACAGTTCAGAGGTTAAATTGATAATCTAAAGTTTAAATTCTATAAACGGAACGGGCGGGCGGGCGGTTTGCGGCGACGTGGCGACGGCGAGGTGTTCGTGCTATTAAACTTGGTCGCTAATGCACTGAAACTTCATTAACTCGTTATTTCTACGGGCTTCATTAAAGACTTCGGGAAATTATGATCAAAAGACAATTTCAAGATTATGTCCCTTTGTGTTAGGGATGCCACGAAGTTGTTTTAAGCCTTGCGACTGGACACCTAAGACCGGAAAGTATTCTTCTAAAATATCTCTTTATTTAACAATATTCTCATTAATTTAAGTTCACGACTTCAGAGAATATTTTTCAGCAAAGTCAAAGCATTTGTTTCAAATAGGCACATAAAAGGCACTTTTGAACATCAACATTTACAATAAGTATAAAATTGAATTGAGTCTAAGCGGCCCTTCCAAAAGGTAGCTTTCGTATGGAGAAGAATGGGCTTCTTGCCCATTCTTCTCCATACGAAAGCTACCTTACATTAAAATTTTAAAAGAGTAACTAACGTTGGAGTTTCTTACTCCAACGTTAGTTACTCTTTTAAAATGTTAATTATAATCATTAGAATCATTAATATATCTTTCTAAGTTAGATTTCTACCACCAACCACCAATCTCTTATGGAAAAGTGTTAGTGGTAGAAATCTAACTTAGAAAGATGTATTATTGATTCTAATGATTATACTTGTCTAAATATGTACCTGCTATTGTCGCGAATCATATTTTGATCAAGATACAACCTGACACTGACCTGCAAATTGCAAAAAACGTAAGAAAATTTGAATTTCGCGGTCGCAACTACCCATTCACCTTAAAGCTAATCGTTGTTTGTTAACCGCGAGTCAACGCGGAAACCCACCATTCATAATTTGTAAGAAACTCTTAATATCCTCCAAAAGTTAAGGCGTGCTGCTAATGGACTTATAAAACTTACAATATTCTGTTGAAATTTACATTCAAATGAGTATCTTAGCAACTCTGCATGCCAAGTGAACTCAAATGGAGCCGGTAACCCTAATTGCAGTTAAGTATCTACTGACGTAGCGAGTTCTTTGAACCTGTTAATTAACAAAAAGCTCCTCAGTGTAACTATCTAGTAACAGTTTTTATTGCTTGTACTGTGTAACTTTTCTTTTAATTAAGTTAAACGAGCGTTAGCGAAGAGATTAATTATGAAAGCATTTGTTTTTTTTTTCCTTATGATTGCGTGATTGCACACTTATCTGCGAGATGGCCAGTGATTATCGCGATGACATGAGATAATTACGGAGACGTGAAGAAAGGCGCGTCGGGAATTATACGTATTGTATCGAAGACCCAGTTTTTTGCCTGACATTTGGAATGATTGGAACTGATAATTATCTTGGCCTTACACAGTGAACGACGATTAACACTTTAATGTCAAAGACATAGTTAGCTGTAAATACAATTATGTAAAAACAAAATTCGGAGCGATTATCTCAACATAACCACACATGCCTTTGGTTAAATACTGATCTGTTACGGACAGGCAGGCATGTCAAAGGACACGTCAACATGATTATACCATTGTGCAATTAATTATGTACATTAGTATGGATAAGGACCATAACTAACGGATCTGGGTTTGGCAGATTAGAGGAATTTCCAGCACACAATCTACATTCTGAATGAGGGCTCAGGGAATCATTGATTGGTTCGCGCTACGCTTTGAATATTGATGATAATTATAATCGTATTATTTATCATAATGAGTTTAATCCGATGGGTGGGCGTTAGCCTGTCATCTGTTCGAAATGTGATAATTGTTTTTGTCTTGAAAGATATAGTTATAGTATAGCTTTACAGAATGTAAGTAAACATGTGGAATATAAAAACATAACACAATTTCTCAAAGATAAGCCCTCAAGAATTCAGATCAAAAAAGAAAGCAAGAATTTACGAATGACAAACTGAGCACTAAAAACTGGAAATGAACCAATAAATATGAAAATTTAAATAATTTCGTGCACGTTCACGTAACACATGTTCCGGTGGAATGAGTCGACCGCATATTTGAGTGCACTAACATTAACAAGAGACACGCGCCAGTCACGTTGTCGCGTAACGACTGCGACACGACGTTGTCACGCGCGAAGACAAATACCTTCATATCCCACGTCATTTTCATTTACGTCCACATTTCCCCTAATATTCCAGTCTTATATACCTACCTGAGCTAATATAATCCCTGTTTATACAACTGCTAATTCCTGTCGCAACACACACATACTCGTAAAGTGTTTAGTTAACTCCGAATGCGAGTCTCTTTCCCGGTAATTTCTCGCCTCGTCACCGCGGACAGAATGTCTATTCAATTTACGCCTGTCTCAATGCACTTTAATTAATTTCATTTATGTTGACTGTATTCATATTTAATAAAAAATATTATTTTCACTAGCTGTCCCTCGATAGTTTGTTTATTGTGCCGGAGCTCATTATATTTGTATTCATCTAATTGGAGAATAAATAATCTCATATTTTTTTAAGAGATTTCTTAGAATTTTGCTATAATGATTGGAAACCGGAGAAATGGGATCGAAAAAGCGGAATTTGTGTATCAACAGTAACAATCACACTCGGTTCATTTGTATCCAAATGCTTGTTTGTCACGAGCAAACTTCGGCTACAGCTTTCACTCAACAAACTGCATTAAATGGTGTATGACGGTGACGGTGGTGGTGTGGCGGATGCATATTATCGTCGCTATGACCTGAAGAACAAATATAAGTAATGTAGTCTGCTGTGTTAGTCTGATTGGAACACGTTCCAGGATAGATGCGGTGTTCCGACGTGATGTCGAGGTGTCAGCGTGACGGATCGGGGAGACATGGCGCAATTGAACTAAATGCGGGCTGCACGCCGAACGCCATCCGTGCCGCAGGGAATAAGTGACTACGTTATTATATAAATAGAAACATACCGAGTATTCTAATAATCACGAGGGAGGCGGCAACGAAGGAGTAAATTCCTGTAATATTAAGTCACTGAGTTTTAATGGAGTAGGTCCTTTTAGTAGCGGCTTATTTAAAGCTATTTCCTGCAGCAGCTATCGTCTTGGGAACAACTCGTAACAATAAAACATTTTACAAAGTTTAAAGAAATGTCCGGACTAGTGTTTGCAGTCTGCTCCTTCGCGCACTTGTTGTGTTCATGTTAAAGGGTTAGTGGAACCACGAACAATATTGCGCTATCTCCGTTTTCACACAATTCTCCAATACTACCTAATACATTATTCGTTCGTTTCGGGTACTGTTGGAGCAAATCCAGGCTGTTTTCTCTGTTCGTTTAGTATTGTACAGATTCACCGATGCTTCAAAATAAAACCTCTTTACAATGCTCTATACATCGGGATTGGATACGGTTTAGAAAAATGGGTCTTACTTATCTTTATGCTTGTTTTCCGGTTTAAAATAGCAGGATTTAAAGATTTACAATGTTTTTCTTTCTTGAACATTTAAATGGGGATGAAGGGAATCTTCGATCTAGAAAAGTGAATAAATGATCATGAATGAAATAATCGATTAGGAGGCTACCGTAGTAAACACCAGGATACAATGTCAATAAAATAATATTTATCATCTGCCTTTTCCCAACTATGTTGGGGTCGGCTTCCAGTCTAACCGAATGTAGCTGAACACCAGTATTTTACATAGAGCGACTGCCTATCTGACCTCCACAACCCAGTTACTGGGTAACACTAATACCCCTTGGTATGACTGGTTGTCAGACTTTCGGGCTTCTGACTACCCGTAACGACTGTCAAAGATCCACGAATGACAGCCGGGATCAACGGCTTAATGTGCTTTCCGAGGCACAGAGGGGTCTCGGTATGTAAAGATGGTCACCCACCCACAGAACAACCGCGGCAAGCGTAGCTTAACCTGATCGATCGACCTGTGCAGTTGCTATTATTTAGCCACGGTGATTTCTTTTTGTTTTTTTAGAGGGGCTCAAAAAAAACAAACTGGCCTGGACGGATGTGGTTACTAAGCAATCATATTTTCTTTTCCACTTCGTAGAAATAGTTCTGATTTACGAGTACTCGTATGTCGTTCCTGAAGCGGACATTAATAAATATTTCTGTATTCCATATTTTTTACTCTAAGTACTTATTTTATCTCTCAGTCGAAGCTTGATATATTGAATCATTTCAGCGCTGTGAAGTATAACGAAATTAGTTTGCTTTAAAAAAATTTGACGAAATTCGATTTTATGTGAAATTTTTCTAAAGCAAACTAATTTTGCTTCAAATAAATCTCCATAGTTTCAAGTAATACAATTTAACCGATCTGGGGTAAGGTGATTTGCTAAATCGCGTGTCAGTCATTGTGGTGGATGGCGATATATCCCCGTCGCGTCGTTTTGCGCCCCACGTGATGGGTGACGATCCCATGCCCCATTACATTGTGGTAATAGTTTATTGATCCCATGAATTTAGTTTAAGATTTTCCTGCGATTTTTCCTTTACACGAGGTTCGGTGCATAATATATTTCGTAAAACGAAGTCCTATTTAACAAAGATCCGAAAATGCTATGCTACGCTTAAAATTCGTAATCAAATATTCGGATTTTTCTTTTTCGATTAAAACGTAACGCCATAAATAAAAAAATCTAAAAACCTACTAGGTACATTTAATGAATTATTCAGATCACGAACCCTTAATACGTGTTTTTTTCCCTAACAATCCAAATTACAGCCAAACAACTCTGCCTAAAAATTCTGTTTTCAAAAATAAAACTCGGTTATCGAGCTTTATTTTCTGAGGCAAAAAATTTTAGGATCGAGTTTCATCGGCCGTGCAATACTAAAGGCTCGTGCACACAGGCGCGACGCGACACGCGACACAAAGGCACCGCTCGTTGCGCGACTTGCGGCGCCTTTGTGTCGCGTGTCGCGTCGCGCCTGTGTGCACGAGCCTTAATCCGGAACGAAATGTTGCCCTCTAAAATAGTCGTGTCGCGTTCCCAAACACTAGTTTGCGAACAGAAAGTATGAACATTAGATAAAAATATATTAGTTTGTGTACACTAGTTGAATTTTGTTCAAAGAGAACTTTTCAGGGTATTATTGTTAGTAGTAACTTCCTACATCTAAATTGGAGTTTAAAAAGCGCAGATAAAAGTTTGGTGTGAGGTTTTTCCGCGCACAACATTGTTGCTAGTTCTTAATTCAGTTGGAAATCTGCCTCTTTAAGGTAAGCTTTTCTTAATTGGAAAATCATGTTTTTAATTCTCCTCATAAATATTTATATCAGAAAATGTATTGTTGACAATAACAAAGACAAACGGCCAATGTTTAGCTGTTACAAACGATGATTCACTTCACGATGTATTGCGTGCCCTCCAAGTTAAAGGAAGTTCTATTAATATTACTCTTTCAACATCCTTTACAAAAATATCTCATTCTTATCCGAACGTAACATCTTGTAGGCACAGACACAAGCTTTACAAATCCTTGTTTGCCGTTCGATATGTAACGCGACGTCAGTTATAACCCACAATCTGTATCAACATCGGATGCTGGGGTCGGACGCACGGATGTATGTGTCATGGACGCAGAACACATATATGTATAAATATGTATAAACTGGAATATATAAGTATATTTGCGTGTCCGTGGTCCCATTCAGAAACATCCTTTTCATATCTAATTCTATCCTTAAATGGTTTAATGATGAATGCTGTTTTCATTTTGGGATGTGTTTTGAATATCGGTTTTTTTTCGGGTTCACATGTTATAAACTCCGTGTAAGTTATCTTTTCGGTCTGTGGTGCCTAAATAGGGCGCAGAATGTCCTTTAACTAATATCATACTAAAGTGATTTGAAAGACATGTCAAGGACGTAGTTAATCGCATATTTATATGGCTAAAGTCATTAAAGATAAAATTAGTACGTATTACGGTCAAAATTATTCGATGGAACACTCGACTAATTCGGGATAATCCCTTTTTTGTTCGAAAGTGTCTGCAACAAACAGCTCTAATTTTGCAAAACATTTTTCTCTTACAATGCTGTTTGCGAACATCACTTTGGATACGTAACAAGGGGAAATCGCCGCTCAACCGACCACCCAGAAAATTACCAAAACATATCATAAAAAATGTAACAAAGTTCGTGAAAAAGCAGGCTTCGGACAAACGTTTGAAACTTAAAGGAAGTGAAAACCAACATAATTTGATACAAGTTCCGATGTAAATAAGTAATTGTGGGAAAGTTTTTAGTTATTTGACTTGTGGAATATCTAATCAAGCAAGTTCGAAGTGAAGGTGAAGTTCTAGACGGAACGATCGTAATCAACGACAGTTACAAACGCGAAACTTTCCGGCATCTGTTTACTGAGGAAAATATTAGGTGTAGCCTTCTCTACAAATTGGTAGGTAGTGTAAAGGTAAATATTGACGACAAGCATCACATTTCACCTATTTTAATAAAGCCAAATAAAGCTGAAAACTGTTATGTTTTTGAGAACTGTAAACAACATTCGGTTCGCTGAAATGCTGTTTTAAATAATGATAAGTAGGTATACAGTAATTATTTTAATCTATATTAATACCTGTGGTTATACTAACATTTTAATACATCCAGAACAATTTTACGCTTACGAAAATAACGGCGGTTGAATAAAATGAGAAAACGAGTATCTAAGTATCATGTAATAAAATAAATCATTTAGGTAGATAAGAAGGTACTATCCCCCTTATTTATAAGACGTTTGACATAAAAAAAAGTTTATACATACGCTGATTATTAACTTAAAGCAACGTTTTAGAGGTATATTGATGCCGGATTGCCAAAAACAATTATTCTACTAACCTTTTAAGGACGTTTTTTTAGACATTATGTACTTAGGCACTAGACTTCAGAATAAGAAATTGCCAGAAACAAGTAGGTACATTTAGGTACCAGGAATTGCACGATTCTTACCTACGACGCGAGACGCAAATAAAACAGTACCATTACGATCTATCTACGAGTATACCTACATAGATACCCATACCAAAACAATTACCATTTACCATTCTAAACGTAACGTGTAAACCCGATCAATAGAACGTTATGTCACTGACATCAATTTTACGTTGCGATTGTGCTCGATATAATTAATGGCGTCCCAAAATTTATGGTCATGGGGTATTGACTGACTAATTACTTCCAAACTCACGTATTGACAGTGACAAGTGCTTATTGTGTGAGTTTCACAAATCGTCTGACGTCGCACACAATGCTCGGAACAGTTATTTCGCACTCGGGCACTGTTCCAATCTCTTGGACTATATAATCACAATTTTATCGCGTCTACTATGTGACTATAAAGTAGTCTGTCTGAAGAGTATTTACTATTTATTCTGTTCGCAATACATCTCATTTTGTCGCGTTTCGTCTCCATCTTGGAACGCCCCAGTCTTTGGCCGGCAATCCTATTTTCCGTGGGATAGAATTGTTTAGCATTAAGGAAATTTGAATTTTGCGGAAATGATAACGGTTTCCATAAATGTTTTTTCTTTGCAAAGTGTCCTTCAGCGTGAAAGGGCGTTATTATTAATACCCGAGAGGTAAAGGACAGGCGTTGACGGAAAGCTTGACCTCGGTGGAGCAGGTGAAGAGTGAAATAGCCGACCAATATCAACGAACATTTGCAATGTCGGGCTGTCGGCGACTCGAACCGTTCAGCTTAATCTTTCACCACATAAATGGTGAGATAGAATCTCTGATTCTGATGCTCGATGCCGCACCATCGAACTGCGTTTCCACTTAATAAAGCACAAATGAACCGAGCGAAATGTATATTATATCTGCGTGTAAGTTAAGTTCTCTGCAGCACTGGAATATATATCGGAAATCGAAATGACTTATGTTTCAGTACACATTAGAGATTACTTCGAGTACCGAATAAACTGGTAGATTGTGTAAATTTTATGGCACAACTGTTATTTGTGATAGATACAATTTAGATCACAAATACTTTTACGAAAATTCCGTTTACGTATATGAAAAATTCGATTACAGATATGAATTCAACTGTGATAGGAAAAAATATAGCAAAATGAGTAGCTAATTGCAACAATCTTTATGAAAAATCTGAACGTTAAAAACATGATGTTGTAACCAAAATACGTGTCCTCCCCAGCGCAGTTAAATTCCACAAACGCTAGCGTTGCGGCGTTCCCTCTCAGTAGTACCCGCGAATAGTCTATAAAACTGCACGGGTGCATGGGTGTGAAATTATTTATTTATGAACGACGACGTATTCACTCGTTCCACTACATTTCGTTCGCAGAGAACAGGTAATGCAACATTTTCCGTCTGCAGGGTGCATTGCAGACATTTTCTAGCGTCGACCCTTGTTCGGAAAGCCATTACTATCTCTTTTACTGCCTTGTTTCTTTTTTGCCAGCCTTTGATGCATTATCAAAGAGATTTATTATAGAACAGTAAGGAAGATTTCTACAATTTTGCATCGTGCGCGCTCAGGAGATTTGTACTCGACGACTTATCTGATTTAATTCTTGGTTACACGGTTTGCTTCCTGTGTTCCCCTCCTCTTCAATGTTATTTCCATTGCGGAGCTTTTTTGTCGTTAGATAGCTGTAGACGTTGACGTATGAAACATTCGGTCACGAAAAAAATAAAATAAAGTTAAATGTGTGCTTTGTCTTTTGTCAGGAGTTTCATTAAAACTCTTGCAGTAAAAGAGGAAAACTATGGTCATAAAATGCGATACTTCTGATTTTTCATGAAGGAAAATTAGGTTAGCCTCTGTATAAGTGCACGGTATCAGCTGAGAGTGCAGTTTGGTGCCAAGTTCTCATAACCGACAGTTTCAAGGCCTCATCACACAAAAGCTTCTTTAGGCATCCGCTTAAGTGCTTATTCTTAAGGAGGAGGTCGTCAAAGTGGTACCTACTTAGTCAACACGTCATTGGCTGTTTTATAAAACATCTTTGTTGCTTTTTATCTGTGTATTTAAATACTCAAACAACGATTGGTTTTACGATACATTGTTTATTTTTATTATTTTCTATTCAAATATAGAACAGACTAGTTGCTGTCCACGGCTTCATCTGAGCGGACATAGGAACTTTCCCCACAGGAATATGCTACTGGGACGCATGTCACGCTATCAGCTATATGCCAGCGTGAAAAACGGTCTAGTCGTTTCGGAGATTAGTCGGAACAAACAAACAGACAAAAAATTTAACAATTGTTTTTTTGTTCTATGTAGGTACCTTAGATACTTTCATATGCATTAAGTAAAAATATATTTTTTGAACATTGCATTTGTTTGTATTATACAGGGTTATTGGTAAAACCTTAACAACCTCTTAAGAGGTCATTGTACTCATCATTATGAACACCTTTTACTATGGGACGAAACCACAAATCACGAAAAAAAAATCAGCTGTGTGGGGAACAGCAGATTTTTTTTTCGCGATCTCAGGTTTGTTCCCATAGTAAAAGGTGTTCATATTCATAATGATGAGTACAATGACATCTTAAGAGGTTGTTAATGTTTTACCAACAACCCTGTATAGATAAAACTGTTGGAATATATGCCAATTGTATCCAAAAATAACAGAACAAAGCACATGCCAATGTTTCATAGAACGGCCATCTATTTTTGACATGACAGCCTCATATTGAGAGGAGCAGATGTGCACACAAACGATTAATAACTATTGCAGTCTTCTTAATAACTATTGCATCTAGTTTCCAGACAAGAGCATCATGATGATTGATACACAGACATACTTTATACTATCTCTCTAGAAATAGATCTAAGATAAGGTCAAACTTTTGAAATTGGAACTAAATATCTCAAAGCTGTTAAAAAGACCCTTCTACACGACTTATGAAAGGTATAATCAGTCTGTGACGTTCCCACTGCTGGGGCCCAGGTCTCCTCTCTGTGAGAGGGAGTGGGCCGTAATCCACCTCACGGGCCCAGTGCGGGTTGGTAGAAGTCACATGTCTTCGATTTTTTATTGTTTTTCTTAATCGTTTTGAGAGCAGTGGTGATGAAATTATTTATACAACGTAAAGTGCCTGCCGGGTTTCGACCCCACGATCTACTACTCATAAGTCGGGGCCTTTACTACTGTGCCAATACTGCTCTCACATGACTTCTGAAAGGTATATATAAATAAAGGTATAAAGGTGGGTTTTAGGTATAAAGGTGTAAATTTGCAATTTTAGACTTACGATTAATAACGGACCTCGTATTACAAACATTAACGGTCCCTTTTCCACCCAATAAAACTGTAGAAAGGGACTAAAATACAACAGACTGATAAACAGCTAACAACATTTTGTTATACTATTATTTAGAAACATAACAGGCTTAGTAAAAACATTATTTGGTTGAGTGGTCACACAAACATTACACTTAATAACAATGATAATGACGTGGCGAAAGTGTTACCGTAATATTGTCATAGAGTACTTAACTACTAACATAAAACAGATAGGCTCAGAAGATCGATTTCATACGAAATGTGATACGCACACGTAGACACGTACGCTTCACGTACAACGAGTGCAAGCGCACTTGCGGCTGGCTCGAGAGCGGCATGCAGAGTATGCGTCTATATTGTGTGCGTGCACTTACTTTTGCTGGTTATCCGGAGTCGACCTTCTGAACCTATCTATTTTGTGTTAATGATTATTCATGAGGGTTGTCACTCGAGCACAATGCGTGAGAGCCTTCGGGTATGATTGATCATTGTGTCACAAGTCCCTTGAGGTAGTTACGATAGGGTTGAACGGCGACAGATGCAAATAAATAGCTTATGAAGGTAGGCGTCTCAACAGTTTTGGCCACATGAAGTTTTGGGTTTGGGGCTATGGGTATAGATTTTCGTTTCGATTTAGGTTTTGAATTATTTAGAAGGGTAAGTAACTAGGTATGTAATAAGGGTTCTAAGTCAATACATAAATTAACACTAAACAAAGCTCACTATAAACTTCTTCTTGGTATTCAATGCTTGAGATCTACCTACTGGCTAATTGGTAGAAGGATTGACAACATTTACTTAGGGATAGGAAGTGTCATATTAACCTAGATTTTACCATAACAACTGTCTTAAGACTCTTAAGTGACACGGTAGGCAATTGAGATAATTATGTTTCTTTTTAATCACCCGCAATATTGTCACAACTTTTTTGTTTGTGGTTGTAATAGAGCGCAATAATTTTTGGAGTTATCTGCAACGTACATTTATGTACAATTGGTTCTAGAAATTGAAATGGGTGCTTTCAAAGTTGTAAAATTGAGTAAAGGATCGAAAAATTTCAATGTAAAAATTAAGAAAAAAACAGAACAATTCTGTGCTAGCAAATGACAACCCCAATCCAAATAATATTGGAAAATGCATGTGTATAATCTCTAAAATACTGATTAATGGTTAGGGTAAATTACAGTGTCTTCAAATAAAAAACAAACTGGGATCATCAATCTATCTCCCGAGAGTGGTTCTTTGAAATCCCTTTTGATCGATCTTCAATGTCAAGCTCATTACTGGGATGAGTAGGAAACGTTTACGGAATGATGAAGATGATAAACACAAGTCCCATAGTTTTGATAGCATGAGTACCTTTTGTATCAGGCAGGCCCCAGGATAGGGACAGGAAAGCTCAGGATTTATGGAGGCTTTTGTCCCATCACTGGACGTTCTTTGTCTTAGACGATAATGATGAGTCTCAAACTCAAAGCATTTAATTCAACTGAACCAATTACCGACACTTTAGAACTATCGAGGATTCGGTTAGTCAGAAAGATGAAGCTAGTTGCCTATTCCAAAGCGTAGTCAGTTCTTGTGAACAAGAATGGGCAAAAAAGCTCCATGAACGATGTATACTTTGACACCACCCCCGTACCCTGCTTTTTGTTGAAAATACCAAATCCAATGATACACATTTTTTTTAGCGTACTCTGTCCAAATCCTGACCCAAATCCTTCCAGGCATCACTTTCTAGAGCCACCTCGATCCAACCGTGGCGGTATGCGTCTGGGTCGAATACACATTACGACCACTAAACCCGTTAATAACTATTATCTCGTAAAACAACACTAATCATAACGATCGTCAACCAGTCCTCATAGAGTGGTCCACGATATGTTATTATTAATTCCAGTCATAAATTACACGCGCGTACTAGAATTTCCATTGGCTTCCCGACTATTAATAATTACTGAGTAACAACAAATGGACTTTAATGGTACATAAATGGTTACGACCGAAGTTATTATTGTTACTGTAGTATATGTGTAAGACAATATTAGAGTAGTCTGCTTCAAGAATGTTGTGTCAGATACTGTTGTAAAATACTTATCACTAAAATAATTAATTGCGTAGAATAAATTAATGATGTGAAGAACTTGACGTTTCCATTAATATTTTATCTATTGTTTTTTTTCCAATAACCTGTGGAAACCATGAAATCGTTGACAAACTTTAAGGAATATTATTATTATTATTTACCCACATACAATGTTCTAAAATCAATGAAAGAAATCCTAGCTATGTAATGCTACGGCGTAGCGGAAGTTACCTACGCCCGTAGCAAATGATTATGCTAATGACGTTAAAATAGGACAGTGCGCTACATAATAAAAGCATCTCGCGGCACCGTAGCACTACATCGTTTTCTAGCGGCGGTGGTCCGCACAAGTCGCACAATAGGTGCCTAGTTGCTGCCTACATTTCGTTTTGCCGGGCGGCAGTCATATCGTGAGTGGATTTCCGCATCCACTGAGAACATTGTGCTCTAAATGGCTTCTATACTGTCTGTGAATAGGACATAATGTAACAAGTTACTTTGTGCATGTCAATACCTGAGTGGTCGATGAAGAATTCCTTTTTGTTTTATGTTTGATGTCGAAAGCGCATTGTGCTTGTATTGTGTCTGTAATATTTATATCATTAGGAGGCAGATTTATAAAGGTCTTTTCTTGTTCTTCTTGAAAGTTGCAATCCTAACAAAGTTTTTCAACACCCAATCTATACTTAGCTCAATCCATTTTTGTAGTTCTAATGAAACTAGATTAGTTTTGTATCAGATATTCCAATGCATATAGATAAGAAACTTACTTGAACTTCGTCCGACTTGCAAGTGAAAGTTCGTGAAAGGTCTTTATTGTGTTTGTGCGATATTTCGTTTCCTTTCCATCTTTGTTCCAAACTCTTCGTGGAGGAAATTGTGCTACACTCGTCGCAAACTAAGTTGTGGGCTTAAAACACAATCCGTGTTGTGAACACCATTTGTGTTAAACACCTCGACGGTGGGAATAAAAAAGGAAAGTAATTGCTTAGAGATACGAGTACCTACGTGCCAAGTATACAGCGCGGGCGATGGCGTAAGAGTATGATTCTGAATGATTCGCAACAATTATTTCTTCGCGCTCCGAATGTGTTTCATGTTCTTATAGAAGCATTAAGGCTCTCCCCCTGAGGTGCGTTATTATCGGTCGATATATCGGATCCGTTATTGAGATATCTGTTTTCAGTACATTTTGTATCAGGACAGTCATGAAATTACACACTGCTGTGATAATAACGCAATTGAAGTTGGAAGCTTGCGTTCCTTTATCCTGTGATATTATATTCTGATATAAAATCTTAGAAAATTTTGTACACTTTACAAATATCGGATGATAAAAACGCAGCTCAAAGGAATCGGGACCCATTATCGCAAAAACACATCCGATATTATCGTCTGGTAATAACGCGCCTGTGGGGCAGAGCCTTTAAGTTCTAATATCATTTTTGAACCTTCACATTGTGATACACACAGTTACAATCTTTGTGTAAAAATAAAAAGAAATCCTGTACTTAATCGCTACACTTCATGGGTATGATATCAGTGATTTTTGGGCCAACAAAAAGTTTATTGACCCAAATAAAAGTTGTGGTCCATTTATTTGAATTGAAAGTGTCGAACGCTGGCTTTCGTTGGATTGATGTACAAACCAACCTTGAAGTGAGGTCTAGCAGAGTCATTGTCTCCAGGCGTCTGTGCGTATTTGACAGCTGAGATGAAGAGTGCCATAGACACTCTAGTCATAGTCATTCCATTCGTTCCAACTTTGAAGTGAAAATAAACTAAAGGATAATAAAGTAAGGACGTGTGAGTGAACACTTACGGCAGCTTTACTTTTACGTGTCTGTCTCGGAGCTGTGCTACAATTTAAATGGATACGTGCCTTCAAAGATTATTATCATTATCCTTTTATTTCTTATCACCAACATTTAAACGTTTATGACCTGCAGTTTCTGCTTGACAGTTATTTAGATGTAATAAAATAAAATCATATTTTTTATGTTTTAAGCTTGTGTTATGGCTGCTCACGGACTGATAAAAGTTTATTTTTAATTAAAAAAAAGAAGAAAAAGAAAGAAATTTCATGGGGTTAATTTTTTTGCGCGGAATCTTAATTCTTTTTCTAAAATAAAAGTAGCCGAAGTTACTCCTTATAACTACAGCTATCTGCTAGTAAGCGTCCCATCAATTATTTAATTACAAAAAATCTATTGTTTGGACTTAAAAGTTAAAACACTAATATTTTAGTATGTTGCTTGTAAAATAATCTGACAAAAAATCAGAATGATCGTATGTATATGTATTAGTATGGTTTATTTTGTAAAAAGAAAGTTTTTAGAGGCATTTTCATGATTTTTTTCAATCGTATCAAATTAGTTGTATTATGTTTTCAACACACTATCTACCTAGCATATATCCTGAAGAATATCATATGTTTTTCTGATTTTGTTTACTGTAGTCGATCATATACTTTTATTGTTTTACTTTGTTTGTTTGTGTTTTTTGAGCCCCTTAACTAATGTTCATAATAATTAGATTCGTAAACTTTAGTTCAACAGGTGTCCGCGATGTTTAATATCGGAAGAGAAGGTTAGATAAAAGTGCTGTAGTCTCATAAATATGTAAATTAAAATACCTACGTGGCTTTTTCGCATGTTTTTTTTTTTTACTTCGTTTCCGTTGGTTTACTGACTTACGCAAACCTGATTAATTATGAATTGGGCGTTCCGCTGACTGAATCGGTTATTTTATTTATATAAATGTCCCAGTCTGATGACTGACTTACAAACTATGCATAGCGTAATCCACTAAAGTTAAAAACATGAGTAAGGTCGCCCCTAAAAAAATATGTAGAATTCTTAGCATTATGCTGAGCGTTGTCCGTTTTGCGTGGATGTGACGCATGGTTTCTCCCAACTCGTAATTTTTTTTGGTGTTTTTTTTTATGCGTCATGTTTGCCGCAAAAAAACCTATTTTCTTTCTTTCTTTCAAAAGTATTTAGGCAACAGCTAGTGTTGCCTTCTTACACATACTCGTAACATAACATCACGCCTGTATACCCCGAAGGGTTAGGCAGTGATGTACAGACGCCAGCACATCAAAATACTACAATCTGTCAAATTTCTTTAATAGATTTTCAACTTAATCGTTAAAGCATAAGGTTAATAGTTGACAGTTTCTGGTAGCCTGATGTACTGGCGTCTGTACTTACCTATAATACATCCACATTTTGCCTACTTAAATAATATTAATAAGGAAGCGTTATATTATATTTATATGTACAGACACCAGCACATCAAGCTACTACAATCTGTAAAATTTCTTTAATACATTTTCAAATTTATCGCTAAAGTATAAGGTTCAAAGTTGATTGGGAAAATTTCACAGTTTCGGGTAGCTTAATGTGCTGGCGTCTGTACATTACACCAGCAGTTATCTTTTCACTTGAGTTGAAGACTAATCTAGGGCTAGAAGTTATCAGAGCGTGAAAGGAAGGATATCCACTAGTACATATATACATATATGCATTGTTTGTATGGTCCAAGAATATAATATGTATGTTCTTTGTTGAGCAGGTTGCTGCATATACTTCCTTATTCTTGCCTGTTAGTCATGAGGAAAGTCCGAACAGGAAGTTACCTGTGTGCAGCTTAAATTACCTTCTTGAGATCTGAATACGGGCGGGACGATATTATCGTCACGTTCCACGGCATCACGATAACACAAGGGAGTAAAATGTATGGAATATATTATGAAGACGCTTTTAAATTTCCGTCCACGATAACGTTACAACGTGCACGTATTTCATTACATCTTATGGACGTCGGCGTGGGCGTTCACGATATTATCGTCACGTTAGAAATTATAAAAGCGCGTAATGCAGGCTCCATAACTCCACATTTTTTTTTTTGTTTTAGTTCCAGAACTGTCAAAAAATCTAATCCACTTATAGCTACAGTCCGTTCTTACCTCTGACAGCAGCAATCCAATATCAACCATAGTACAACGAGAATAAAGGTCACTGTGGTTTCGACAGACTTGTCAATGGCAGCAACCGAATAGCAACCTTATAGCATTGATTATAAGGATCACTGTGATTTTGACAGTGATGCAAAATCAAAGGTAAAATAATAGTGTAAGGAGTGTAGGTATATCACCTATTTACTATCGTTGTATCTCTCTATATCTCAACGAAACAAACAAAAAGAGGACACGAAACATATCTATTTGACAAATGGGTGTAAGTATTACTTTATCTTACATTTCCGGTCGATTACATGGCTGAATTTGCTCACAAAACGAATTTGCTAAACGACGTTCCCCATTTATTTTATTGAGCTGTTCGGATGTTTTTAATCAAGTAAAAAGTTCGTTTTCACTGAAAAGAAACTGGGAGTCTACTATGAAATGACAATAAACCGGGTAAACCTTTACTTACGTACATTTAAGTAGGTATATCCATACTAATATTATAAATATGAAAATGACTCTGTCTGTTTGTTACCTTTTTACGCCTAAATCACTAAACGGATTAAAAAAAAAACTGATAAGGAGATAGATCATCATCCTGGGGAAAGACATAGGCTACTTTTTGTCCCGGCAGCATGTTCTCGTGTGATAATTTCCCACATCCACGAGGCGTCAGCTAGTAAGGTGTATTTTATGATAAAGTACCGATTAGTTCATATTTTAACCTTCACAGTGCTAATGTTTAATAATAGGTGACTTTATTCTAGAAACATGTGGGCTTCGCTTGACATTAGGCTACATTATGGAGATAAAACTATCTGTAAGTTGTGTGGGCAACAATGTAAATTCATGTGGAATTATTACATACGCTCGTGACTTCGTCTGTGTCAATTTTGGATTTTCTCAATTGAGTTTATTAGTGGTATAATTTGGAAAAAATAATCCTTAGTGCACCTCCGAATCCTCTTCAAGAACGTGCCTTCTTAGCCTCTAGAAATGGTCCTACATATTATATTATATTCAGTGGCTATAGATTATGTATTGTCTTTGTCTGTTGGCTAATTAGTCAGTATTGATAGTTTTTTTTGAGGATCGGAAATCATCAAATGACTCCTCCCGCTCTGGGTGGAGCGTTGATAGATTAGATGATCATTTAATTATTGTATTCCATATTGTAAAAAAGGTGTTACAAAAAGCTTACTCCCTGATCCTAGCAAACCAAACCAAATCGAAGGTATGCTATATATATCTAATGATCTTAATGTAACTTATATGGATATTCTCTTAAATAAATAAATAATAATATTAAATATACATAATACATATCTAATGACGACACAATAAACAAACAAAAACATGACCATGAAAAAAGCTAAGTAATCGCTAAGACGAATAAAACACACATTTTGTAAAAAGACCACATAGTCACGCAGAGAAAGTAATTTCCAATTACGTGCTTTCACTGAAATTACCACCGCGTATAAACTCAGGTAATGTGCCCAGGAGACTGATCCCTGGAGACCGTATCCATCAAAGACAAGGATACCAAATTAAATATAATAGCGATAAGATGGGTTACAGTATCCCTTAGGGTAAAATCATCCAATTATTTCGTATGTAAGTACCTAATAGTTTTCCAGACCGAATTTCGGCCATGGCGAACAATCTTAGCGGAGACCAGCTTTCGGCGCGGGAGATATTATAGTGCACAAGTGTATGCGCAGACACAGGTGCACTCCCTCTTCCCTCACTCTCATAGTCTGATGGGACGGCAACCCGACGCGACCGGAGAGAGATTAGTTACAGGACCAACGGCTCAACGTGCTTTCCGAGGCAGGGAGTTGTCACACCGCCAACTTCCAAACTCCGGGCTGATACTAAGAAATTCCTTTTTGAAAAACTCAATAAGACTGCCTGAACCGGGAATCGAACCCACAACCTCAGCTGCTCAGCAGTCGCACTTGCGACCATGAGACCAACGGGGCATGTAAGTACAGTGCTTGCCACGTAAGAAGAGACTTGACCCCACCTCCCCCGCCTCTTTCCGCCGCCCCTATGACGTCCGGTCCCGTCCCGCACTCAGACCTCATACCGCTAAAGATACCTAAAATCGTGTTCTGCGCATGTCAGACCACGTGGTGTGTCAAGTCTCTTCTTAGGTGGCACGCACTGTACCGCTTAGGTATGTCAAAGGGAGGAGGCCTATAGATACTCAGAAGTTGGTGGAACGAGAATGCCAATGATAATGATGATCAAGATTGCAATAACTTCTTATAGCCGTGGATTTCACCACTGTAAACGCACTAGGCAGGCGAAGGCATGATTGGTATGCTTTTGTTTCTTGTGGAATCAATACAAACCGACGACGACGGCAGCCATCACTGCTAGTGGAATCGCGCGCTTGGACCAGCTCAACCTCAAAGTGAGCGAGACAGAATTATTCTGTTGTTCTAATGGTATGAGTGCATTGAAATGCATTGTTTATAATTACATACAAACTCATTTATCGCATTGGATTATCCTGTATATATGTAAGTATAGATAAATAAAAAAAAATCGAAGGTGGGTAAAATTAAAAATAAAATAATGCGGTTAACACGTCGCAACCAAAGGCCTGGTCCAGGCGGCACTGATCAGAACAATATTTTACCAAACAATTTTGGGATCACATGACAGTTTATAAGACATGCCGGTTTCCCCACGATGACCGAAAATTCAAAGACATGTGTGTGCACCAACCCACACTGGGCCCGCGTAGTGGATTACGGCCCACTCCATCTCACCGAGAGGAGGCAAAGGGAACATTATACGCTGATTATGCCTGCTTATGCTCATGGCACTGGGATGTTTACATGTGATCCTATTTTTCACCGTAAAATATCGTACTGGCCAATGCCGTGTGAACGGGACCCAACACAACACAGATGCAACAAAGACGCTACAGAACCTCGGCCCGCGGCCGGATTGTGGCCCTCCCAAAAGGGTTGGGTTATTACCGGATTCCCCCAAACAGAACAGTTCCTCCCTCTCGAAAAGTTTTAAGTTGTTAAACAAAGGGATAATTTTTCATAAAAAAGAAAATTAATTTCAGATGCCTTTGCCTTGACCAGAGAACCTGCGAAAAGGTCAATTCGTTACTTAATTAAAATATAATTCGGAAATTATTCTTCAGCAACATCTGATTGTTTGTGAGCAGGTTATTAGATTTTTATGAAAAATATTCGTTTGTATTATTTACCTTCTATTCTCGTTTATGTACAAAGGATTTCCCGTTTCTATTATGTAAATGAGGATCTAATTATTAAATATTTATTTAAGTTTTCTTAGAAATATCATTATTTACACGTAATTATTTTAGTGTATTCATTGCAGTGCAGTTACATAAAAAACATAAACCTCCTTCTGGCGCAGTCGGGTTAAAAGGTATACGAAAAGAATGCAACACATAGGGCCAGTTGTTTCAAACGGTTGGTTAATGAAACATACGTACGTCAAATAATAACGATTACGTACGTACTCGTCACGGTAATAATATCATACAGTATTTCGACTTCATACAAACGGACGAAACGCGAGCTATACCTACGCGCCTCGACCTCGGCATGCGCTCGGCATCCGATTGAATGTTGTCGAACTGTCAAAATAAAAGCCACTGCTACTGTTAGTGTGTTACGCAATTACCCCGCTGTGTACCTACCTACTTTCTGCGTAGACGTATCTCACAAAATATCGGTAACAGTTATCGCAGCTATCAGACAGCCTACAAATATAATAATGCTTTAATGTAGACTCATTAAGTATATAATAGTACATTACTTCAGAGGGAAGAAAGTGACAGTTCCATACCGAGATTATGGCATTTGCGCCACGAGCTTGCGAGGGGCGCAAACCATTTGAGGTATGGAACTGTACTTTATCCTGAGGGATGTATAGTGCTTTTTATTACACCTACGAGGAAAATTATGGACATATAAGTATTGTTGTATCTGCATTTAGATTTTTCCGGCAACAGATTATCAACAATTTCTTGGGCCGTCTCTAATAGTTCTGGCGGTGTGTTAGGGATAACATCATCACTGTCGCTCGAAGTATCCATATTTTACAAAAAACACAAAGATAAATGTGTTTTTGCGAAAATGCGCGGGCTTTTCCATTTTTTATTCGCCCGTTTCTGGAGTAGGCTAAGATCATAAGGTCATGCAGCCACTTCTTCAGTGATTCCACGCGTTTTATATACAAAAATAATTTCGTTTTTAATTTTCTGTATGCACCAAGGAGGTTGGTAACTGGTAAAAAAAAAACTGTATGTGGCCAGTAACAATTTACTTGAAATTTAATTAGTAGACAGTTAAAATCTCTTGGCAGTATGACTGCTGACAAATTAAAAAAAAGAAAAACCGGGTATGTAATGGAATTTCATACATTTTTCCCACCCTTGGGTCGAAAGGATTTTCATACAAACTTCCATACCTTGGGATGAAAGGATTTGAAGGGCGGGATAAAGGCGTTTCTTCCCTCTAATTGGTATAATTAGTATGTATTTTCAGAGCAGGTGTGATAAAAAGGACATTATTATAGTATTACTATAATAAAGTCATACAAAGGGCGGCCTTATCGCTATCAGCTATCTCTACCAGACAACCTTGACCGTCCTACCTAATGTGGAGCTTAACATTATTAGACATTAATATTAAGTAGTGTCAAAATTTGAGCAAAGACAAACTTTAACCCTTGTTGAAATTTTGAAAACACAACAGGCGAAACGTGTGTACTATTTAAATACCTACCTCTATCCTATGCTCCTAGTATATTATAATCCTACCTCTACCAAACCCGAGGGGGTATGATGTGTGGTGTGTATTGGGTGTGTTATGAGTGCGTTGGTGTGTATGTTGTATAAGAACCCTTTTTTCAATCAATCGACGTCCAAATGTACTCGTAGGTATGAGTAACGAATCAAAGATGTGCGTACAATTCCAATGTTCCTTTTCTCTTCAAACACATCACCTTCATCCTATTAGCATTTTTATAGGCTCTTAAGGGCCCCGACGTTATCTCGCCCGCGCGGCATACGCTGAAACCTTCACTAATATACGTATGACTGTGCCATTTCCTTTATTTCCACTTTCATTGAATATTCTTGCCCTTTTTTGGGAACTTACTTGTCATTCTCTATTTACTGTGTTTCTTTTGCCTCGGCTTAGGCATTAGAGGTAATTGGCTATGTGCTTACAGAAAAAAGGTAGGCTATCTCTAAAGATAGAATAAGTTGTAGTGTTATATATATATGTATATGTTCCACTAATACAAACCAAGCCATTATCTAAAACCTTATTACTTTATTTATTGTTATTAAATTCCATATTATAACAATAATGTGATGTTTCGTAGTTACCATTCAGGGTACCTATCCGCAACGGTTACTATGAAATGTAATATAATAAGAACAGCATCATTCTGCGTCCATTTTATAACTCAAAGTTCTTAATTTACCTCAAGTTTATTATGATATTCATGGAATTTTTGAAGCACATCTCTATTGCAAATTGTTTACAGTTCCGATTGCAATAAAACTGTTCCAGGAAATTGTGTATAGGTGAGCTTCTGGTTTTACGTTTACGTGGAATAACAATCAGTTCAAAATTTCAGAGAAAACGACGGCAACTCAATACAGATTTTTCTGGCTTAGATAGAGCGGAATTGTAAAATTTTACCAAACTACACTGCTTTATACTTATAGGTGTTAAAAATAAGCTATAAGAATCCTACATATATGGGTTCATAAAATAACTCCAACTTGATATATAACCAAGAGTTTCCAAAATACATTTCCCCAGAGGGTCAAACTCTCATATAGCAAACGCCGGAATAAAGTAAATCTCCACAAGATGAGCGCTTATGCTAATGCTATATTTCATTTCCGAGCAGAAAAAATGTTAAGTTCAAACGTGCCCGTGTCATGATATCCATGATTTGAAACGTGTTGGAATTGAGAATAAATTTTAAATTGAAACCGGGTAAGAGGATTACAGAACCCGGGGGAAATCTGAATAGCGCATCACTATGGAAGATTTCTAGCTTTTTCTTTTTGCTGTAAATTTTATATAAGGGTATTTACCTGCTGGTCTTTCTACCACATTGCCCGTGCATAAGAACAGTCAAGTGCACAGTTTCTAAGCTGTAGAAAGTATTCGCTTATCTCTAACAACTTACAAATGAGGACAAATCTTCCTTCTGAAAAGTACTGTTTCCGAGTGGGAGGTTTAAATCCAAAAGGTGCGGTATGTGACTGACCCAAACATTAAAGACAAAAATTGCACAAATTCTTCGTACACCTCAACATTTATTTATTTTATTTATTTATTTAAAACAACAATTTTATCATTACAGGATATCCCAAAGCGATAGGGTGGTACTTTGCAGTTATTCTTGACATGACTTCACCACACCCTTTTGTTTATATTAACTCGAGCAATTAGTCTCTTGTTATTCTATTTACAACAAACCGTGTCAGAAGACGCAGGAATTTAATCACTTATTTGTGAATTCAGATTGTCACATGTATCTACTAACCCCGAATAACGTGGGCGGACACTACGCCCTCAGGCTCTGCTATTAATAAAATCAATTTGCTTTCATATTGGGCCTACCATGTTATTTTAACTAATGTATTTGGTGTTGTGCCGTCTTAATTAATTATAAATAAATACATTTTAAGATATAATAAGGAAAATAAAAATCTATATTCGTAATTTTCGCAACGAAATCAAAAGAAGTTGTATAAATTTCGATGTAATGCTTTCAATCTTTTCTGATTCACAGCAATCTTGATTGATTGCTGTGAATCAGAAAAGGTTGAAAGCGTAGGTATGTACTTAGGCAAAGTTTGAGTTAAGACTAAAGTTTTGAGAATTTGCATGTAAAAGTTACGAACAGCTAATAGCTAACTCTCGTTAGTTGTTAAAATATTCAAATCGCTACCGTGACTGCTCGTGCTTCTGCATTCAAATGCGATTCATAGTGATTCTATTAAAAAAAAAACCGGTCAAAAGCGAGTCGGACTCGCGCACCGAGGGTTCCGTATTATCATGTTTTTCATTTTTCATTGGCGAGGCCTATTTTCGTCAAAGAATTTTCACAGTGTGCATTGCGGTGTAGAATATTGCAGTTTTATGTCAGCGCCATCTCTTGACCGATAGTACAACTAATGTAACTTTTGTTGGTGATTTCTGAAAAAGTGCGCTATTTAGAGACTTCGTTTTTTTTTTGTAATCTTTACATAAACTTCTATTACATAGAATAATTACAGATTTTTCTCTTTGCAAACTTCGGAGATAAGGGATAGTACTTATTTTTTTATAATTTTCATCAAATGTCGAAAACTATGCGGGCTAAAAAAAAGAAAAAGGTTGGAGAATGTGCAATCTACGCTCTTTCTTATGATGCCCCACATGCCCACTAGGGCATGAACAACATATGTATATTTATATTTTTATATGTACTACTCCGAATTATTCAGTCTCCCTTTCAGTCCCTGTTGTAAAAATATACATATATTTTTATTTCGATCTTATTTGCAAAATAGTTGGTCAAACGGCATCTAAAACTATTCCAAATTTCAAGTTGTTAGCATTAGTAGTTCTTGTGTTATCCAGCTGTGACAGACAGACAGACTGAGTCTCACCATAAGGGTTCCGTTTTACCATTTTGGTACGGAACCCTAAAAGCATATTTAAAAGTGTCAGCAGCATTTTCTCTGTAGGGTTGCTACAACAAATAGGTTCTTGTGCCTAACAAATAAATATCGATAAGCATTCGTAGATGTGAACTTCCATTGCCAATAACTTGGTCAAGAGCCCAATAAAAATAATGGTGTACAGAACCACAGCGTTATAGCAACTACATTATATCATTCATAATTTCCAGATTTTCGTGCGTGTCGGTGACGCAGCAATAACAGATATTTATTACCGCCGTTTTGTCGATATAAACCGACGCCAGGAACCCGTCACCTGAGATTTTTGTAGGATTATTTTGTTCTTATGATGATTTAGCCGTGAAATGTATACGAGATGTATCATGGAATAAATCATCTGCTTGTCCTTCGAGGCATATTGCGTTAAGGAAGTTACTGAAATAGAAATCGAAATATAAAGCAGGTACATATATAAGTTTGATCGTGCTAACTGTTGGTGAAAACTATTTTAATTATACTACTAGGAAATTAATACTATGCAGGAAATACCTCGTAATTAAAGCTCAATGAATTTCGCCGAATAATTAATTAAAGATTTAAATCAATAGTTCTGCTTTTCGGTGTTCGAAAATCACGTTTGTTTGGTCTGACAATACCGGGAATTGACTCAAAGCTCCATCTTCTTCTTCTTCTTAGCGTGTCGATATAGCAATCTAAATGGACTCGGCCCAGAATTCGGCTACTTGTTTGGCGCCATCTAATTGTGCATGTGGAAGGCAACAATGGGTCTGGGTATCACCAAAATATTCATGTCAAGCATAAGCATAGCATATACGGCCTATAATGTTTCCACTGCTGGGACACAGGCCCCCGTGAGAGGGATTGGGCCACGCGGGCTCAGTGCGGGTTGGTAAATGGCACTGGTCTTTGAATTTTTGGTTCTAGAACATGCCGGTTTCCTCACGATGTTTTCCTTCACCGTTTTGAGAGCAGTGGTGATGAAATGACACAAAGTAAAGTGCCTGAGTGGGTTCGAACCTACGACCCACAACTCTTTATTCGCGGCCGTTACCACCAGGCCATCACTGCTCCCGATTCGTGTCAAGCCCCATTACGAAATCCTTAAACAAAACATAGCATATAAAGCTGGACAAATGAACGAGATGAATCGGGTTACGAAACGTTGGTATAAACTTGACAAAGGGTTTAAATTAGACAGAATTTAATTAAAGGCAATTAGGCAAATTCAAAAGAATGTAATTTTTTACCTGTGTCACTTTTGACAAAGGCTCAACGAACGTGTTGGCTCGAGTTATTCTGGTCTCGATGGCTCATATCTACCTACAATGTACATATAAATAACAGGACCCGAGGTCATCATACGTCGTTAGTTTTATACCTATGTTGTATTGTGAGGAAGTAGAGCGAACGAAATACAATATAAAAAAACAACGTCGACGTGACTAATCAATGATAATTGTAAAGCATTTGTTAGCGGTTAGTGACAAATTACATAGGTACCTACACAATTTCTTTGTGAACACAGTGTACCGTGACTCGTTGACAGAGCAGCAAAAGTGTACTAAAGAAGTTACTGTACGAAAAACATCCCGCGAAGGGGTGTTTTGTTTGCATAAGAAAATAGCAAGATGATAACGAAAACAAAATTCTGCGACAAAATCATGTGAAAGTTACTATCAAACACCAATAATGTATTCCAAACATTCGAAGTCCTTATCAGAATACCAATTCATAGTTGCATTAAACTCGCAGCAGTGCAGTGGCACTTTGTTTGCGAACTGCAGTTTCCCAATCTGCTTATTTCAATATTAGATTTATGTGTTGGAATCCGGAATGACTTCCGATACCAAGTGGCTATTGTGTGAGGAATAAATAGCTTTAGGCGTGTGTTTAAAGTCAATTGATTCTATCAAACTTTGGTGCCCAGGTTGAAACTACTTCAACCCTTTCGAGTGTTGAGTTCTTTGGGTCACAGAAAAGTTTAATCGGAATTCTTTGTTACAACATTCTCTTGGCCGAGATTGAAACTTCACATTGTTTGATGCGGAATTGGAAATGCTAGCAATTGTTTTCTTATAAATACATCAGAATGATGTGATGACCTACTGTGAACAGCCAGTCTATTTGTTACTAGCTGTGCTCGCGACTTTCTTCGTGTGCATGTCGTAAAACAAATTGTATTTCATGGGCGAAACCCTAATTTTTTTAAAAGTGAAAGTAGGCAAGTTACTCGTTATAACATCAGCCATCTGCCAGTAAAGTCTAGTCAAAATCGGTCTAGCCGTTTCGGAGATTAGCCGGAACAAAAAGAAAGAAGAAGAAAAAAATTATATGTACCTATCGGATATATTTTCATATGCATTTAGTAAAAAGCTGTTATTTTTACATTAAACCAGACACTTAAATTTCGTTTATTTGTATAAATACATAATTAATTTTGAAGTGAACTGTTATCCCTTCTGGCTTTATGGATTGACAGCTCACTTCAAAATTATTTCACCTATTTTTCACGGTGAGTTTTTCAAAGAATAACACTGCAGGCATAAAAGTGATGAGTGACCTACGAATTACGTGTTTTTTAGTTCCCTTCAAAATGGTTGAGCTGAATGGTGCTGATCCATACGTCATGTTCATGAACGGGCGCCGCCAGTAGGGACTGGTCATCTCGTAGCTGAGCGGGCTTATTTTAATTTCTGATTTGTATTTTTTTTAATCTTGTTTATTACGGACGTCTTTCTGCATCGTTCTCAAATGTTTAATTTCAACATGAATGTTGTCCCAATATTTATGATTTTGTGTCCGTGGAGTTTCTTGTCCGTTCAGATAGGTACCTACTACGCTTTTGAATGGGCAACTAGCTTCATCTTTCTGACTGACCGACCCTTTGACAATTCAAAAGTGCCTGTAATTGGTTTGTTATTTGAAATAAATGCGTTAAATGTGTGTTTTATAAAGTTATTAAAAAAATACCTACGTAAGTGTGATTAATATTCCTTTTTGGCCTTCACGTCCTCAACACGAGTGATTAATATGGAAAAGTTTGAACTTAGCATCTTTTGAACGTCACTCAACGCCTAAGCTATTGACGCTTGAATTTATGAAGGCATTAGAAATTCCTAGCCTCCCCATCTGTTGCCAAAATTCCAGGAGAGAAAAGGCTGTTTTCTAAATGCGGGCAATAAATAACTTTAATAGTATATTTAAATCAGGGGCTGGTCACCCTGTAATAGGATTCGCACGTGCTTGTGACTTTTTCGTTATCCCCTTCGTCGAATAAACTAATTATTTATCCTTTAGCTATGAAACTTTTCGTGCGTTTATAAGAGTTTTGGAATAATTGCCCATATATTACAGAAAAATACTACAATTTTTTTAACCAAATAAGCCTACATCGTTCTTTAATTACTGCTTATATGTGAGTCGCTGCTGCAAGCTGTCTACCTCGGTATTAGGCGTGTGGCAGTGGTTCACATATATTCGTGGTTTTTTGGCTAAGTGATTAGAATAGGTATACTAACATAGGGGTAAAGAATATTTATTATTATTAATTACTTTTATTACCTCGTTTTAGAACACCCTAGTTGCGTAACACACTTTCAAGTATAATCTAAGTCATTTTGAAGAATATTGCTAATCCATAGCCTCTTAATATGTTCGAAAAATTTGTCTGCTCAGCAACGTAAATAACGCAATAAATGTTGTTAAACTCTCAAAAGGAAAGTCATTTTTACTGTTAGTGTGTTACGCAATTACCCCGCAGGTCCACCCTTTCTCTTCCCTTGGAGTCGTAAGAAGCGATTAAGGGATTATTTAAGGTGGATGCATATGACAGAAACATATCCGTCATGATCTCTCGAAGTACGAGAGGAAGCATGACCGTCCTACACGCAAGACAAAGAAGCTACATATAGTCATCTCCCTAATGAGCGCGTGCTTTACCGCAAAGCTCGGATTGTGGAGCGAGAAAACTGCATGATTAGACGGAGAAAGAAAACTAATCTTTGCTGTCATAACAAGTATGTCGATAAGGAAAAATATTAATTGAGTATTCCGTAGGTATTCTGCTCGAAATTGCGGCTGTTGTGTCCAAGAGGTCCCCAGGGTTTGATCCTGGGTCAAGCAAAGTGTTATTGAGTTTTTTTAAGACTTTTGAAATAGGCCCTTGCCCTAACTATGTGATACTCGGAAATGGTCAAAATTGTCGTAGTCTTTGGCAATTACCGACCCCAAATCCTTCGGGAAATAAAGGCGTGTTGTTATATCTACATAGTTTTCCAACAAACAAAAGCATACTGGATTTACTGGCGAATGAATAATAGGGAAAATATTGCAACTTTTGGGAACCAGAAACAGGTCACCATTGATAAGGAGGAAGTCGTGTCTTCTTAAAGTCAAAGTCAAATCATTTATTACAAATTGGCACATAAAAGGCACTTTTGAACGTCAAAAATTACAATAAAATAGAATTGATTCTAGTCGCCCCTTCCAAAAGGTAGTTTTTATGGAGAAGAATGGGCAAGAAACTTCAACGTTGTTACTCTTTTAAAAATGTTTTACAAGGTTTTGGTATT
Organism: Luperina testacea; assembly: GCA_927399505.1. Lineage (NCBI taxonomy): Eukaryota > Metazoa > Arthropoda > Insecta > Lepidoptera > Noctuidae > Luperina > Luperina testacea. The sequence continues at coordinate 9,020,092 of OV656774.1, forward strand.
TTTCCGGTATTCATTATATAATTATATGTGAAGACGATGCACATAGAATAAAATTAGTCTACCACAAAAGGTTAAAAGAATTAAAAATAAAGCAATGCCATGTAAATCAATTATGTGATAGATACATGTGCTCACATATTTACAAATATTGTGAAAGTAGATGATTTTCCTAGAAATTTAACAAGTGTGTGAGTTACAGTAAAGAAAGAAAGAAAGAAAATTTGTTTATTCTGCACAAACAAAAACGCACATTGCAAATAAAAATTAAAAATGATTAAAAAGTAAGACATAAAATACACACCCAACGTAGTCAAAAGCCTCGTATTCAAGCTTAGAAAATGTTGACAATTTTGTCCACTGCTTGATGTCAGGGCCAGGCACCAAAGACAACACACATTATTATTTGACAACTGACATTGACAATAGATATCACAACAAAACGTGAAAACAACAACAATAAAACAAAAACAAAAATGCCAATTTCAGAATGGAAAAATAACTACGTTTGTAAAAAACAACATTAATAAGGACAATAATTAAGTTGAAGCTGAATTAAGCAGTAGTCACAGAATGAAAGGATCAAGTCATAAAATAAATATACATAATTCAAATTAGCAGTTAGTTTGATTTTGTCTAGACTCTAGATTGTCCTGGAGCAGGACTAGCATGTTCGTTTTGTTAATTTGTAATATCCTTGCTTACAAAATATACTTTTAATATGAGTTTTAAATTTTCTTTAATTTAATTACAATTACAAACTGAACTTACGAATATGGGTAATATTTACATTAGGAGATTTTTTTATCAGTCCCTTATATAAAAATGTCTAGAAATAAGTAAAAGACGGAGGAAATACCGTAGGTAGAAATCTTGTTTATATGTGTGTGTTAGTTAATTTTGAAAATGCGCTAGTTACCAATAAAAATAAATGATCATAAAAACATAATTTATATTCCAAACTCTGAATTCTACTCAACACAGCTTCTAAGTATAATTTATCTTAACTACTTTATTGCATTTCCTTGTTTCAAATTGTGGCAATTATGGTAAATCCCAAGTTAAATGAATAAAATATAGTATTCAATTTGGCGCACAATCAAATATGGAAAGTGATTGCAATTATTATTCTACATAAAACCACTGCCTGCAGCGCTACTCCTATTAAAAAAAAAGTAATTTGTCACAAAAGACAAATGCCAGCTCCGACAATCGGCGACAAAAATCTTGGCTTTAAAAAATTATACCAGAGAGAAAAAAAAAACAAAATAATTATTCGCACCAATTTATTACCCGCCAAAAACTGTCAGATTGTACACAAGAACCTTCCGAACGTTAGCTTTTCACCGTCGCATTTAATGGAATGATTCATAGCAAAATTTTGTTTAAAAGCTTCGCAATATTGGGCTCGCGGTTTTAATAAATGAAGTTGAACAATTCATAGTAGGGCGTACAGATAACTTGCAAATAAGTTGAGAAGTAATTACGGCAGTAGAGATGGGGTTATCGCGGCCTGTTTGTTGTTAGCTAGAGATGCCCGTAAAGTTATACATTTTAGTATACATCTAATTGAATTTATTGGCTACAATTAAAACGAATGGTTATTGCAAGCCGTAACTTTCATTTTGGTTAAACGTTTGATTTGTGGTTTCTATTGTTTTCGTTACCCTGTAATTGACCGGTGAATTAAGTAGTAGAATGTAATGCTTTTATTTTTACAACCGATATTACAGTACCCTTATGAACTATTATTATATATATTATATATATAGATTACTCAAAAAAAAAAACATTAAAAAAGTATCAATTTAATTGAAAAATGCGTGAGAGAAAAATACGCATTGCATGAAAATATGACCTTATTAATGAAGGTTTAATAAAATAACCGAATAAACTGAGCCCCTTTGTAACCAAGCGTAATAGAATGAAAGGTACATGCCTTTGTAAGATTTCACAATTCAAATAAATTAGAGAGGTTTATTCAATTCTACTAATTCATTTAATTATAAAATTTCTGACGTTTATAGAGCTGCGATATTACGTTAGTGAGTGCTATTTCACCGCAGCAGAATTACATTATTTTTTCATTCGGTCAGGACTTTGCTTCGCGAATTTGTCAAAATGTTTTTATCAGTTTTCTTTTCACGAAGATTTTTTAAGAGAAGATTAAATGGAAATTGCTATTTTCGAACAATATAATTTAGTTTATGCTGACGTAGGTTATCAAAATAAAATGATATTTGTTATTGAAGCAACGTCTATATATAACTAAACAGACACATATCTACGACCTTCTAATTGAGAGTATCCAATGCTCTGGACAAACAATTCGTTGAAATATTTATCGCAGGCAGATTTAGTTTTACACATTCAATGTGTTTACTCACCTACTTTTGTAGTTGGACGAGTGAAATGTATGTATGTATGTGCTTGTGCCTAATACATATGTATGTAATGTAGGTACCTAGCTACCTACATCAAGGGCTGCCAGATCCGCTAGGGAAAAATTGGACAGTTTCTTGCATTCAGGGGAATTCTGTGTAACTGTTTATTTTATTTATAAAGTAAACCGACATTTCTTTTTATCCGGACAAGACACTGTCCAGGGTGGAAGAGACATCAACGTGCAAGGTCCTGTTACCGTGGATTCAATACATGGTTCTGAAGCATGGTCTTCATATAATCTGACCAAAATTATGTCTGGACTTTAAAAGAGACTGTGACCTCTGAGTTTGTTTCGGCCTTTCTTCTCAGACTAGTCAGGTAGGAAACGCCGACCTCATCTAGTTTTTTTTTTAATTTGATGTATGTGTTTGTGCAAACCTACTTACAAAAATAAAATCATTTGTCATTTAACAGCCGTAGGTGGATTCTTTGTCAGTTATTAAAAAAATCTCGTCTAGAATCATGTGCTGAATTCCAGTTTGCACGTCGATATCACTGCCAGCCTGTATGTAGTGAAGGAAAAGCAGGCTTTTCATCCCTTTTACATCTCAGATCTTAAATAATAAATGTAACCTTAATAAGTACCCCCACTTTTCTTGAAACACAGAGACACCTTTTAAGCACGAGTGAATTAAACATCTCCTCCTAACTGTGCGTTAATATTAGCTGCGCTACAAGATAAAAATTTATGTGAAAGCATGCTGAAAATTTCAGCGCGAGGGCGGGATATTACCGCTTACGGAGGGTGACGGCGTTCACACTGCGCTCGCGGTACCACGAAATCTCGACACGGATCTGTTCACCGAAGTGACGGAGTTGTGGGATGTTCTAAAGGGTGTTGTTAAAAGTGATAGCAAAGAGTAGTGGTAATGAGGTGTCTTCAATTTCATTCAGCTCTCAGTAGTGCCTGTGTGAGTGTGTGCGAGACGTTGCCTAAGTGTTGACAGAGTGGTTCATTATCTTTTGTTAAATTATTCTCACTCCTTTTCTTCTCTTATGAGTCCTTTTAGGGGTGATGCTCGGTACACTTGTGAGCAGTGGTGTAAATAAATTAAATGGAAAATGTTGATTTTAAGAGCCTTTTGTATTAAAACGCTCTTCAGTTAATCACTCGTTATTTAATGTGTTTATATTATGTTGGAAGGTTTTTTGTAGAGATGGTTACGGTTATATGATAAGACCTCTTTCTTTGTGATATTTCAAAGGGTAGTATTACTTCCCTAGATATCAACGTTGAAATAGGTACTCTCAAAGGATTAATTAGAAAGCCATTTTCATAGACACAAAAAAGAGAAAGGAACATTCTTTTGTGTAATATTTTATAAAAACGTAAATATGAGCATAAACCTCGGGTTACATTTATCTTCCAACATAAACCCTTTATCACCACCTCCAAAAGGCAAATAACAAAACAAAAAAAATACAAGCAATCCAATATTCAAAAACAAAACAACGTTAAAAAGTAATTTATTACTCACTAAACGTATTTATTCGCCAATAAAATTCACGAACGGTAATAAAGGCGGCACATAAAGGTTGTCACTCATTCACAATACGGTGGTGTCACAAACAATGCGGTGCATTACGTGGATCGCGGATATTTTCACATCACTAGCGTGCGTGGAAAAGTACGGGAAAGTTGCGGTCCGCGGCGTACAGAGTCTAGAGGCGGCGTTCGCAGCGGCGGCCGACGCGGGACTAGAGTCGGCCCGGGTCGCTCCCGCCCCCGAGCGCGGGATCGCCGGGCCGCCTACGCGCACCACGACCCGTGCAGCCTCGCCGCCGTAGCCGTCTAGTTTACAGGCCTTGGAATGTAGACCTGAAAAAACACAAAAAAATATTATCTTATGGATAGTTTCAGTTTTTATTAGCAATATTTTTGCGTTATTTATTAACGTCCATTCAAATAAATAAATAAAGTAGAAAATTAATGGGTATCACTTTGATCATAATAGCACTGTCGCAAGTCGTAGAAGAATAGTTATTCAAAGAAACTATAAAAAACGTAACGAGGCTCGTTTAGCATAAAACCTTCAGCGTTCTAGGTCAAGGATCTGCGAAGGACCAGACAAAGAAAGGAGATGCAACCGAGGTAACTAAAAAATGAATTAGCCACTTTAGTTGCATAGTCGCTGCAACAATCCATTTATCCAAAAGAATCCTGAAGTGATAAGAGTATTGCAATTTTCATATTTCAGCCGTGCATTAGGAAAATTAAAAGCAAATACAGACGCTGAAACAACATTTTTACTATTTTATTTTCTTATATTTGAGTGCAGTTGAATTTTAATGAAACGATCTGAATTTTAAGCACGAATTGAAAAACTTGAGCTTCACAGCAAACTTGCACGGTGAAAATGTTCGGCAAGTCGAATCAAGGCATGTTTTTTTAGTTACTTGCAACTTTTGCTGCTTATGTAGGTACTGCTAGTATTTTTATTAACACCACTAGCGAGGTAATTGCGTGACACACTAACAGTAGTAATGACTTTAATTTTGACAGTTCAACTACATTCATTGCGTTATTTGAGCAGACAAATTCGAACATAATTATGAAGCAATGGTAATCCTAATACTTCATAATGTTCGGGAAATTGATGATTTGAAGATTGCATATGCAATATCCTTCAAAATCATTCAGATTGTGATTGATCGTGTGTTTTAGGGTGATGGGCCCTATTTAGTATAACCGTAAATGGGACATAATTATAATATAATAGAATACTCTTTATTATGTAGGATAAATTACAGACATAAATATAGAAACTGTACAAAGGGTGACACAATGGGCGGTCTTATCGCTAAGAGCTATCTTTTAAAGACAACCTTTGGATGGATTTAAAAAGGGAAGGACAGACAAATACTGTAGGTAGTCCGTGGTGTACCATTTACATAATACAATAAATAATACATAAAGTATAATTATACTAATCTAAATAAATATATACATATAATAATAAATATGAAACAGGAGCAAAGAAAATATAATGATGATGTTTAAGGAGAGAGGAAGTGCTTTTTTACGATAATTAAAATTAACACATTTTCATGAAAAATGTTGTTTCATAAAAAAAAATTGAACCGAATCTTGTGATAGTATCGGATTGTCATCTGTCACCTGTCGCCTGTTGATTTTCGGGTGTAATGGGTGAAGATTGAACCGAGCCCATGATGACTGCCGCAAGGATTATTGCCATTTATGAAAATTCTTGGTTTCTTTCATCGAGTATTGCTTTTCTAATTTATATTCTTACATAGGTACCATATTACTCACTTGTAATAATCACAAAATCCTGGATGATTTACACATGAAAATATAAACGGGTTAACACGAATATTACGACATAATACGATTTCCTCTCTTTAAATTGATACTATCATAAGTACGATCTACGCGTAAAAGCCTTTATAAATTTTATACCCTTTCGCTATCTCGAATTAGGTTTTCCCTTGCCAATGAGCTTAAGCCAATATCGTGGTTTTTCCATGAACTAAGAACACCGTACGCGTGTTATCTACGGGGAAACTCACACATGTCCAAAATGAACACGAATTTATATCCGACAAGAGGAACAAGAGGTATATACTTATAATATTCTTGAACAACTTCCTAACTCACACATTAGATTGGTAAACTTTGTAATTATGTTACTTTATGAAATTTTATGCAAAGGATTAATTTTACTTCTAGAAAATGTTTAATAGAAATAATGACATAATTGGTTGTTAAGTATTAATGGCTTGCCAAAATAACCACAAAGTTTATTACCCCTGTGACATTCACTAATATCCTTAAGTCTTGAGTTGAGCTGCACGATTTCTGACAAATGCGTGCACTGACTGGACAGGTCCTCTCAATCTGTGTGGTTCTTTCCTCAAAAGACCATCTCAGACATCGACCTACATGGTCATCATATAACCTGACCAAGATTATGTCTAGACTTTAAAAGAGACTATGACCTCTGAGTTTGTTTCGGCCTTTCTTCTCAGAGTAGTCAGATAGGATACGCCGACCTCGTCTAGTTTAAAAAATATATGATTGACGTGTAAAAGTGTTTGTGCAAACCTACTTACAAAATTAAAATCATTTATCATTTATATGTATATTTACATGTGAAAATATCAATGAATACCTTCTTCTTCGTTTGGGGCTTGTGGCTAATTAATAACAGCCGCACGAGTCGATCGATCAGGTTAAGCTACGCTTGCCGCGATTGGTCCGTGGATGGGTGAACATCTTTACATGCCAAGACCCTTCTGAGCCTCGGAAAGCACGTTAAGCCGTCGGTCCCGGCTGTCATTCGTGAATCTTTGACAGTCGTTACGGGCCGTCTGAAGCCCGAAAGTTTGAAAACCAGTCTTACCAAGGGGTTTCGTATTACCCAGTAACTGGGTTGTGGAGGTCAGATAGGCCGTCGCTCCATGTAAAGTACTAGTACTCAGCTGCATGCGGTTAGACTGAAAGCCGACCCCAACATAATTGGGAAAAGGTTAGGTAGATGATGTAGATAATGATGACCTTCTTCTTATTTTCGTGTCGATGGTACTCTTCCTCGTTGTTTGCTGTTGTTGTTTCTTTTTTATATAGTTTTAACCCAGTAGGTGTCCACGTTGATTGCAGCATCAGTAGCATTCATTAGCTCATCCGAAGTGCAGGTGAACGGGCACTATAAATGAATAGGTACCTAAGTTTGCGCAACTAGTTTCGTTATGTAAATCCGGCTTTAAAGGTGCAATATTAAATTGATTACTCAAAAGTGGGTTTAAATGAACGAGAACCACTCTCTTTTTTAATATAGACCTAATGATTAAAGGACAGTTAAGGAAGCGGGAAGAATTACAAATTCGTTTTCTGAATTTAAGTAAATTCAGAAAGCAAATTGTAACGTTTTATTCAGAAATTTCATCACGAATAGGCATTAAGAGATTTCAAGAATAGAGAAATTCAATTTATAACGAAATCACGTTACATGGAAATCGCCAGTGGACTTAATTCAGAGGATGGATTCCGCACAGTGACAGACTTTAGTGTGGGTACAAAAACGGCACATGCTTGATAGAAAATCAAACACAAATCGTATTTTACTTAACTAAATTCAGCTTTATAGTTTTCCTGCAAAAATGCCGGTTTAAATTTTATTGTTGCCAATTAATAACGTTTTATACCAAAATTCGTGAAATGTACGAGCTTTGATAGAAAATCACTCAACCCCTTTTTACCTGTTTCGTTTGACTCTAACTAAAAGCGAGAACTAAACAAAAGCCTTTTTCCAGGAAATCGCGTGTCGGATATATAGTGGCGCTTACAAGCTGGTGGTCCTATTCAATAAAATATTGCCGTGTTTAAATTCAATGCGTTCATATTGAACAAAGTTGGCACCGATTGTACGATTTATTTAAATGAAACTGTGGCCAAGGCCTCGCGTCCCCTCGAGAATCAAAGTCTTGTACTACCTAACAAGAATCAGAACTACGCTCGCCCGGAGATTAGTATACTTTCGTAGTTTGTCCCCATGTCAACGTAACGGACACATGTCGTGGTCCAAGCCTCTGTAAACGACACCGAAATACAGATACATATTGACTTATTGGGCGGATTACCGTTTACATAATATATGTACACGAGTAGATATAAAGATAGATACTTCCGCTAAGTACATAGCTAGGTAAATATTTAATTTAATTATGTCCATCAAAGTTAGCACCAACATAAATAAAACCTGCTATTTGCTCCGCGCTACGTAAAGTTGGAGTGGGAAAAGTTGAAATATTTTATTAATATTCTCTCCGACCGACGTTAGAAAGTTAACTTTGAATTTTTCAATACGCTTCGCCTGGCCTACATCTTAAGTAGAAATTAGAATACGGCTGTTTTCATACGCTTAGAGGTAACCAAGAATGCAATTTCAAGTTTGCATATACTTACCCTCAAATGATAACTTGGGAGTGAAAACTTTTGCTCAGTCCAACTTTTTTAATTATGTTGCCTTTGGTCCAATATCGGTTTGCCATTCCCGCCGGTTCAGCAAAGGAATTTCTTGAGATTCCAGAATCTCAAGAAATTCGTTTGCACTGGAGCGTATCTTTTTTCGAATTACACTTCCTTTAATTTGAAACGCTTTTACAAAGTGGTAACGACGAGGAAGACAAAACCCAACTGTGTTTGTGGAACATTGCAATCGAACATAAGAGCAATTATTCCAAGATAACTTTAGCTGGGAGCCCTCCGTACCTCGAAAAGCACGTTCAGCGGTTGGTTCTGACTACCTGTACTACGCGCTTCTGACTACCTGTAACGACTGCCAAAGATCTACTCTTTGGCAGTCGTTACAGGTAGTCAGAAGCGCGAAATTCTGACAAGCAGTCTTGCCAAGAGGTATCGTGTGTTGTGGAGGCCAGATAGGCAGTCGCGCCATGTCAAATAATATCCAGCTGCATCCGGTTGGACTGGAAGCCGACCCCAACATAGTTGGGAAAAGGTTAGGCAAATTTTAAACTTTATAATCCGAGATAGCATTTTAACTTGATAATCTGTGCTTTCACGTCCAATTAGACCCAACAAAAGGCACTTTATCACTAATCCGATTACCTACCAATCAATTAAGTATAAAAACAAGTTGATGAAGCCACTAGAAACGCTACGTCATTGGAAGTAATTAAAATAAAGCATCTCGAGCTCGGAATACCTTCCGACATAAGCAAGAACATTCAAGTGTCATTCAAACGTCTTGCTTCGACGCCTGCCACTGAATCCATTCTGCAATATTATTATAGCGCATGAAAATAAGAATAAAGCGTATTTGAGGAATATTTCAACCGAGATGATGAGTAATTTATAGAGAAGTATGGAAGAAAAAGGCATGTACGCCAAATATATTGGGATCCATAGAGCAAGAGAATGATGATGATGATTTGAGGAATATTTCAATTCATGAAATTATTGTGATTATAGTACGTGAGTACCTTTCTTTAGACGCGTTGGGAATTTTTTGAGATGGGAAAAAACTATTGAATTCGCGCCACTGTTACCGTAACAGAAACCGCTTCTGATGTGTTCGGCTGTCCTCGGGATGTACTCGGTTTTAATGTAGACATATTCGATGTGTCAGTGAGTGTTGGCAAAGTGTTCTGTTTGTGTTTTGTTTTCACTTCTGTCAGCACTGCTGGTCACAGCCAATTATTATTTTTTTGTTTTCGCGGGGAAACCTTCAAAAGGCACCCGACCTTCAGGGATCCCAAGTCGGGGAATGTGCGATTTTTACCACACTAAAACCACCCCGGTGATCACCATCAGCACATAGGGGTGGTCCCGGTTCCTCTTAAAAGACCAATTCCGGAACTCTGTAAGGCACGTCACTTGGAAGACTGTAAAGGGATTTTAGTACATTAGTACCTATCTATTTATTGAGTTATCCCTATTCAAATGTAGAATTATAAGTTGCGGTAATTGTTCATATAGGTCAGGTGCGTAGTACTGGCAACCGGCGTGCGTGTATGACCAAATGTATACGTAAACGAAGCAAAAGGGGATTATAAGGATCGTAGCACGTGGCTTTTTGTAGTTTCTGCTTACCCACGTGAGGAAAAGGCCCTAGTTTATGTAATAGTTGCGTCCTGACTGACAGGCAACGTATATAATATTTTCATATTTATATCTTCAGTGGTTAGGGCTAACGACAAAATAAAAATAAAGAAGGGAGATATTAGTTTCTTGATAGCGTAGAGAGGTGCACTAAGGAAGGAAACTCAACCCCTGAGCGGGTCTAATGAGGAATTTGTATGCGAACGAGTTGCGGACAGTAAGTAGCTATAGTAAAATATACAATTTATGTATTACTAACTTTTTTGCCTACGGCTTCCCGCGTGGAGGTCGGAAATTATCCCTCGGAAACGTACTACCGGGATAAAATTATCCTATGTCCTGACCCAGGTCATGGTCTACCCATGTGCCGAATTTCACCCAAATCCGCTCAGTAATTTTAGCGTGAATGCGTAACAAACAAACAAACTCACTGTTGCACTGTTGCATTATACAGAGTTATTGGTAAAACTAACAACCTTGCAAGACTGTATTACTAACAACTTTAGTACTATGAATTTTTAGAAACATAATACCTTTACCAAAAACAAACCTTCAAGATTTCGTTGTTATAATTATCTAACCCCCGCTCCCCTCCGCTGCATTTTGTACTAGATACGGCAGTTTGTTTACCTAATTTACGCTTTCTTTTGCTTCGCGTAGAGTTCGTAACATTTAAAGCGCTGAACAGATTTTTTTTTGTATGAATTCTGATGAATTATTAAAAGTGATAGAACAAAGGTTAATATTTATGATGTTAGTTGCTGAGAGGTTGTTAGGGTTAAACCTATAACCCTACGCAAGGATACTAACACCGCACAGTAAAAGTTGATTACAATTACGATACGAAAAATATACTCAAAACCAGTAAGTACTTCCTACTTAAATAAAAAGGCTTCGTAACTGGGAATTACGTAAGTACAAGCCCTAAAGTAATAAACAGTTTCCTATTTCGTTATTTGATACGCTTTTTTGTTGTTTTTATGCAAACACGGGCACGCGTTCATACCTATAGGTTTAATTACGGTGAAAGGGTAGAAAGTCAATTACGGTTCGCCTGAAAAGATAATAAAATATAAATTGCCAATCATAATATTGTCGGATGACATTCGGATACAAGTCGCAGAGCTCCAAAGCCAAACATTCGTGTGCGGCTCGTTGTTCAAAACGTAAATAATTATTTATGAATTACATGAACAAAGCACTAACAACAATATTTGAATTTAACACGGAGGCCTTTGCCCAGCAGTGGGACAGCATAGGCTAGTAAAAAAAAAAAAAAACACGGATATACTTGACTCAATAAATATATTTACATTCCCACTTTGTGTTTGGTCTTTTGTTTTTCATACAAAATTATAAAACATATATTAGAACAGTTAGAATATTCTTCTCTTCTATTTAGGTACCTATATAAAAATGGACACAGCGTATGACCGATTAGGTACCACCATAGTTAGCATATATAGCGTATTTTTCTATGGAGAAGGTTTTTATACAGAGTAGTCTTAAAATGGTTAGCTAAACTCTAAAAACTAAAATAAAATAAAAAATTAAAAGATTTGAATTTTTTTTGGGACCACTTTTTGTGTTGATTCTTGAAGTATGAATAAATAATAAAACCGGCCAAGTGCGTGTCGGGCCACGCACAGTGTAGGGTTCCGTAGTAGCCCGTTATCACAATATAGTGCGATTCTGTTGCTCTTTATTCTGAATATAAGTACCTAATGATAAAGATGGTTATAATAACAATATATGACAAGGGTGTCCAGAGTAAAACAAAACTTTAACACATTACCACGGAGGTCACACCTTGCAAGAAAATTTTCACACCGCGATCTACAAAAGTGACGTCACGGCACAACACCATCTGTTATCGAATAGCGATACTAAACTAATGACAAAATATTGATTTTCGAAGATAAATCCTCTCAAATTAATCAGCGCCCGCGTCTTTACCCGTTATACACAAGCAACTACTTCATCTTAGTCACTTTAAAGAATTAATGCTAAGGATTTTGTATTTGGTACAAAATTATCCAATACCCAACTTCAAAGACTATTACTGCTAAACTAATAAAGTTATCTTAACCGCTATAATTTTCCTTTAAATTTCATGAAATTCACTATCCTCATGAATTTTTCCAGATTTTTCAAGCTAGCAGTTTAGCTTTTAGAGGGGGGGGGGGGCTACTGAAACAAACATTTTCACTTGAAAGTTTAATATTTCGTAAATGGAGCATTAAATCGAAAAATAATTTTAGCAACCCCCAAGTCATTTTTGAAGACCTATTCAACAATACCCCACACGATGGGGTAGACGACGAAAAATATATTCATCACCACTTCACATGTAGGCGAACTACCCTAAAAAAAATATTTGCCAAAATTTTATTTTACCACTTTGTCGGCGTAATTGATATACATACTCTTACAAAATTACAGCTTTATAGTACTAACGGTCTCTTAGTAATACCTCGGACAGACAGACAGACGGACGTGACGAAACTATAAGGGTTCCTTGTCAGAACTACGGAACCCTAAAAACTGTATTCTTATATTTGATCGTGTTCATCACGTCTGTGAACTTACACAAAAAAAAAACAGATTTTTTAAACTGCTATTTCAACTGACACAATAACTGCGGTCGATGACCCCACAAAAAAAAAAAACATCAAATGGATTTCTTTTTTGTTTTAGCATGTTTAGATATCGATACCCATCGCATCTGCGTAGTTTAGCTAGCTAATTTAATTTAACCCGGTATAGGTTTTTTTACTCTGACCTCCACGCGGGCGAAGATGCGGGCTAAAGCTAGTATATTATTAATGGTTGAATACCAAAACCGCTTACTATATTCATAGATGTGTGAAAGCATCTATTCAGTATTATAATCTATATATTATAATATAATACATAACACAACAACAAAGGCTCATGTCTTTACATAAATATGGAAATTTAATTGAAAGGCTTACAGCACTCGTGATCCCAACCATATACGTTGTAATGTACGACGACCCTTTGTAGGGAACCATTGTCCATTAACAATTAGCTACTCTGCTTAATTTGCAGAACCAGTCTACCGCTTGACTGCATCGTGTAGTTTCGCAATCCATACTAAGACCCTATAAACACACACGTTTTTCTTGCCGTGAAAAACTACTGTATAAACGCCGTGTGTAGGCACGGTCGTCAGTGTTGTATGGATCACTATGGAAGCTTGTTTACGGACACGTTTTTTCTACGGCGCGGTTTATACGCCGTGTCTAGGCACGATCGTCAGTGTTGTTTGCATCACTATGGAAGCTTGTTGACAGACGCGTTTTTTCTACGGCGCGGTTTATACGCCGTGTGTAGGAACGGTCGTCAGTGTTGTTTGCATCACTATGAAAGCTTGTTGACAGACGCGGTGTTTCTACGGCGCGGTTTAGGTATACGCCGTGTGTAGGAACTGTCGTCAGTGTTGTTTGCATCACTATGGAAGCTTGTTGACAGACGCGTTTTATTACGGCGCGGTTTATACGCCGTGTGTAGGCACGGTCGTCAGTGTTGTTTGCATATGGAAGCTTGTTGATAGACACGTTTTTTCTACGGCGTGGTTTATATTTATACGCCGTACCGTAATGAAACCATGCTGTGTATAAAGGGCCTAATATTATAAATTCAAAAGTAATTCCGTATGTTATTTTGTCACGCCTAAACCACTGAACGGATTTCGATAAAATTTGGCAAGGTGATAAATAGTATCCTGGACACAGACTACTTTTTGTCCCGGTAGCACGTTTCTTGGGATAATATCCGACATCCACGCGGGCGAAGCCGCGGGCAGAATGATGATATGTGGTCACCATCGCCTATGGATATCAGCCGACCTATTCTGTGAAACTCTTACCGTGAGAACTTGGGTGAAGTGAGCTGTCATTAGTGTCAGGTGGAATGACACCTCACTTCAAGCTCACTTCACCTAAGTTTTCACGGGAAGAGTTTTACAGAAGGTCGGCTGATATCCATAGGCAATGATTGTTTACGATATTGATGATTGTGATTGATGATTGTTTACGATTGTTGATGCTAGTTTGATCCTAGGTGAGATTTCCACAGAATCACTCGGTTGTAATATCAGGGGCATCGCAAGTGAGTTACCATCCCAGAGACAAATCTAAAATGTCCCATGTGCCTCATACCTTTCTAAGCAGACTAACTGTAACCCAAGCAGGGATACAATTATTTAGTAGAAATTGCGATTTGTTGCTTCCTCGAACGACCTCCATAACAAAGAGCTCGAACGCAAACTTAGTTGGAGAATGAGCCAACTAAACTGTGAACAGTTTAGTTGGCTCATTCTCCATATATAGTATCGGTTACGTTAACAATATGTTGGGTTGCATTAAAGTAGCCTCCACAAGTGGCGGTGCTTAAACATACGGCCGGCACGCCCAAGCCCGCTATCTTTCAGACTAACCTATGCATTTTTATCGTAGGTAAGTAATAGGCAATACGGGCTGGTGTCCGCAACTCCACGTCAATGCGCGTATTTTGCATACTTTATCGTAGGTATTGCACTTTGTAACGAAAACAGAATGTTTTTATCATATTTCATATCACTGGACTCCTGAGGGAGGGACATCGCTGTCGAGGTAGACCGCGGCGAAGTTGGTGTGACGATTTGATCATGTTTGAGGGACACAAAGATAAAGATCGCACAAAATACAGAGGTATGAAAGGAAAAAGGGGTGGTTTTTGCCCAGCAGTACAATACGGGCTATCAAACAAAAAATAAAAAAACATACCCTAGTTTTTATTTTTATTTTGTAAAAAGTTCTGTTATTTTGGTAAAAGTTGTTCATTTTCATGGATAGGCACTACACTCTATTGACGTTTGCCATCATTCTTGGCCATCATTCAACCTTACACCCTTATTTAGGGCTCAGTACCTAAAGGGTGCCAACGGAACCCTACAACTAAGGATCCGCTGTCCGTCCGTCCGTCTGTCACAGGGCGGTATTTTTTGAACCGTAATAGGTAGACACTTGAAACTTTTACAGAGCGTGGCCGCTATAACTAAACATAAACTATAGTTAAAATCATACTAGAATAATATGTAGTGTTATATATTGTACGGTGGCACGGAACCCTTCGTGTGTGAGTCCGACACGACACTTAGCCGGTATTTTTACCACGGCAAGAGTTATTCTCATATAGTTCATCCCGAAATGAGAGAGAACAATATGTTTTCCCTTCTATTAGATTGGTATCGTAAAACTTAGTAGATAAAGCCAATGCCGAAGTCACAAATAAGTTTCTACTCTCAAATGCCATAAAAGTTTATTGCTTTTCAGGATGTGAACTTGGAGAAAGATTTTCGATATATTATTATCACTTTTTACATTGAAACTTGACAGCCAACGATTGATCGGTGGAATCAATTTGAATACCTCTATCTAATACAATAATTCTATCTAATTAAATCTCTGTATAGGAAACTAGGGATAAGATAGATTTATTTATGCCACAGCATGAATTTTAAGCAGTAGTTACAGTTCGTCCGTCGAGAGAATGCGTACCTGACACCTGTCAGTGTGACAATTTTTTTTTAATATTCCATACCTAATGTCCCACTGCTGGACAAAGGCCTCCATACTCTCTTCCCACCTCTCTCTACGAGGATTCTAGTAGCTAATAAAGATCAAATTCGCAAAACACGTAGTTATTTTATATTAGTTTGTATGAACTGATAGGTCATAAACGCATCCTCTGTTCGGCCGCACTGTAGTGTAGACAGTTTATGAAACAATTCCATTAATAATGGAATTGTTTATTAATTTCTATAAAACTTAACGAGAACATGTACTTAGCACTAGGTACTACTGTAGTTTCCAATATCGAAGTTAACTTCTATCGACGTTTGGATTCTTGCTTCCCTCAAATTTCCTCAGTTTCCTTGTTCAGCGTCCTCGAAATAAACGATATTGTCGTCTGCACAAGGTTTAATTGAAGTGATATTAATGTTGCGGTAACGTTCCGGTATTAAATCCCTATTATGTGTTAAAAGCGGTGTACATACGAGCGTTGTGTTCCGTTTATTAAGGCAAACTTAGCCACTTTCTTGCGACTATTATGTACAACACCTTATTACACATAGTTTATGTGCAGTTTACAGCTTTAAGTTGAGTTTATTTTATGACATTATGGCAACGTTATGAATGACATTCTTCCCCGTAAGCAAAGTGGGCCATGCCAGCTTTTATGAATACTTGAAGAAAAAAGTTTCGTAGAACTATGAGAAGTTTAAACTTTAAAATGAAAAACTGAGAGAAAAAAAACCAACGAACATGAATCTGAAATAGAAATCTTAAGTTATTGCGGCTCCGTTCCGTGCCAAAAGTGGGAAATGATACGTTTTTTTGTAAATCAAGCTTTGTTATTCTTTTATGTTTATTATCTCTTTTCCAAATTTGAAATTAAGAAGATTAAGAGAAAAACTGAATTTTCTTGTTACAGAATAGCGTGGTCATTTTACAGTTTGCAGAACTCCAAGTTGCTAACTATAATAATGTAAGTTTGCTAAGCTGCAGCAGTTGCAGCTCCCAACGACGTCTCAAGCTTAGTACACGAAATTAATTTGTGAAATGTACACACTGTTCTACTTTGACTGTGGCAGGAAGTTAAAAAAAATAGTTCAAAGAAAGACGCGAATTATACTTGTACCTACTGTTAATTCTTATACTGAGCGATTGGACAGCGTTTTATCTGTCTACCCTACAATCCATTAATCCAAATGTCCGCGCCCGATCACGTCCAATGGCAATTGGATTTTTTTCTTTTATCCTGTTGCAGACGAAGAGTACCAATCTTTCCTTCTATAGCTCTTTCATCCAATAAAACTACACACTTTTAGAGATCCCTTCATTCTCATCGTTCTGTTGCATTTAGTTTACGATCGGCTGTTAACGGCGAAGAAACATTTGTACATGTTGTGGTATTAAAGTTTACAGTTGTGTTTGTCGAAAATGAAGAAATGGCGGAGAAAATTAAGTTTATTTCTTTTTAATGTCTTTTTTTTAGTAAGTAATGTGTTTATTTTGCAAATAAGAGTAATAAAAAAATTAAAACACGACGTATAAATTGATAACGGCCGTACACCCAAATATTCCAAATATTTTATTCCGAATTTCGATGTTCCGATTTTCAAAAGTCCGAATTTCATAACAGGTGTCCCGTTCATGTATAGGGGAAAAAAAAATTGAGCTACGGCTACGCAAGAGGTATCAAAAGTTGCGTTTTGACACATATATTACGATTATTATAAAATTTAATTAGATATCCGGCATCTTGAGGCCTCTACCAGTCCTTGAAGTTTTTCAAATTTGCTATTTTTAGGGGTTCCTAATATAAACTATAAATCATACAAAAATAACATTTTCGTACCACTTGCTCAAAAAAGTGACATTCTATGCTACAAAAAGCGAACATAACAATAGTCATTTTTAATCTGTTAAAAACAGGGAAAGAAAATTGTACTGATATTAAGCAGTCAAATTAACAAAAATATAAAACATAATCCATCAGAGCCACAACAATCAACTTCCGGCATTTTATCTTCGTCCATAACTCACGATGCACCACCACCACTATCTCCGACGTATACTATCTACAATGAAACGCAAATTCCTCAGACGCAAGAACAGAGAAATACTCAAATCAACTCATCAACAATAAATGTACGAAACAAAAATGTAACTCTATCAATATTGGACCAATGTTTCGAATGTTAACTTTTACCTTTAATTGTCATTATTTTTAATAAATGCTTATCTCATAATAATTATTATTGCGTTAATTTTTTCGCAAATGGTACGAAAAGTAGAATATTTTCCTCGGTGATAAAGCTGTCTTAGTCTTGGGTGAACTTAAATCCCTCGCTACACTCGCGATTTAAATCGTCACCCGCGACAGAAGACACTGCTTTATCCCCTTGGTTAATAATCTACTATTAAATGGTTTTTATTAAATTTAAGGGTACAACAATGAGTTAAAGCAAGGTTTAAAATAGTTGAAAGACAAAATAATCAATGGCAACTTTAAAAACGGAACTGGTTTTTGTGACCAAAATTAGGCATTTCTGAGCGAGATTTTAATCTGTTCCTAATAAAACCATCCCGAGCTGTAGCGTCCGTGACGCTTTGAGAAGCCTCCGTCACTAGTTTTACACATCTTTCCACTGACTGTGTCAGTCCGCGTTTTTCTTTTTTTCATTGCACTACGTAGGTATAATCAAAGAGATTGGATTTGGATTGGATTGATTGGTATTTTACACAGACAAAAAAAAAAACAGCATGTGTGCAATTCACACGTGGTAGAAGTGAAACCTTCAAAAACACTGTATAATGCTTCCTATCTCATTTTCTCCCATGTTAAATCTTATGAATTTACATGTCTCTAAGAAACAACAAAACAACATGTAAAAACTGGCGCTTTTTTGTGTCTTAAACTTTCAAATCACAACGATGCTAAAGAACATCCGGATGATTCTGATCCAGATTCTGATCCAGATTCTGATTCTGATCCAGATTCTGATCCAGATCCAGATTCAGATCCAGATTCAGATTCAGGTTCAGATTCAGATTCAGATTCAGATTCAGATCCTGATTCAGATCCTGATTCCGATCCTGATTCTGATCCTGATTCAGATCCTGATTCAGATCCTGATTCAGCAGTGCGATTCTGTAACCATCTCACCGTGAAAACTTGGGTGAAGTGAGCGTGGAGTGAGCTGTCAATAGTGTCAATTCCTAGCAAAAACAAACTCACATCACCTAAGTTTTCACGGTGAGATTTTTACAGAATCGACCGGTTCTGATTCTGATCCTGATTCTGATCCTGTTTCTGATCCTGATTCAGATCCTGATTCAGAACCTGATTCAGATCCTGATTCAGATCCTGATTCAGATCCTGATTCAGATCTTGATTCAGATCCTGATTCTGATCCTGATTCTGATCCTGATTCTGATCCAGATTCAGATCCTGATTCAGATCCTGATTCAGATCCTGATTCAGATCCTGATTCAGATCCTGATTCAGATCCTGATTCAGATCCTGATTCAGATCCTGATTCAGATCCAGATTCAGATCCTGATTCAGATCCAGATTCAGATCCAGATTCAGATCCAGATTCAGACCCCGATTCAGATCCAGATTCAGATCCAGATTCAGATCCAGATTGAGATCCAGATTCAGATCCAGATTGAGATTTTTGAGATTTTTTTGATTGATTCTGATCCTGATTCTGATCCTGATCCTGATTCTGATCCAGATTCAGATCCTGATTCAGATCCTGATTCAGATCCTGATTCAGATCCTGATTCAGATCCTGATTCAGATCCAGATTCAGATCCTGATTCAGATCCAGATTCAGATCCTGTTTCCGATCCTGATTCTGATCCTGATTCAGATCCTGATTCAGATCCTGATTCAGATCTTGATTCAGATCCTGATTCAGATCCTGATTCAGATCCAGATTCAGATCCAGATTCAGATCCTGATTCAGATCCTGTTTCTGATCCTGATTCAGATCCTGATTCAGATCCTGATTCAGATCCTGATTCAGATCTTGATTCAGATCCTGATTCTGATCCTGATACTGATTCTGATTCAGATCCTGATTCTGATCCTGATTCTAATCCTGATTCTGATCCTGTTTCTGATCCTGATTCAGATCCTGATTCAGAACCTGATTCAGATCCTGATTCAGATCCTGATTCAGATCCTGATTCAGATCTTGATTCAGATCCTGATTCTGATCCTGATACTGATCCTGATTCAGATCCTGATTCTGATCCTGATTCTGATCCAGATTCAGATCCTGATTCAGATCCTGATTCAGATCCTGATTCAGATCCTGATTCAGATCCAGATTCAGATCCAGATTCAGATCCTGATTCAGATCCAGATTCAGATCCAGATTCAGATCCAGATTCAGACCCCGATTCAGATCCAGATTCAGATCCAGATTCAGATCCAGATTGAGATCCAGATTCAGATCCAGATTGAGATTTTTTGAGATTTTTTTGATTGATTCTGATCCTGATTCTGATCCTGATTCTGATCCAGATTCAGATCCTGATTCAGATCCTGTTTCAGATCCTGATTCAGATCCTGATTCAGATCTTGATTCAGATCCTGATTCAGATCCATATTCAGATCCAGATTCAGATCCAGATTCAGATCCAGATTCAGATCCTGTTTCCGATCCTGATTCTGATCCTGATTCAGATCCTGATTCAGATCCTGATTCAGATCTTGATTCAGATCCTGATTCAGATCCTGATTCAGATCCAGATTCAGATCCAGATTCAGATCCAGATTCAGATCCTGATTCAATCTTGATTCAGATCCAGATTCAGTTCCAGATTCTGATCCTGTTTCTGATCCTGATTCAGATCTTGATTCAGATCCAAATTCAGATCCTGATTCAAATCCTGATTCTGATCCTGATTCTGATTCTGATCCTGATTTAGATCCAGGATCCTGATTCTGATCCTGATTCTGATCCAGATTCTGATCCTGTTTCTGATCCTGATTCAGATTCAGATTCAGATCCTTGAATACAAAAAAAATAAAAAAAATGCCGGTAGAACCCTCAAGATATTTTTTATGTTTTTTTTTATTATTTTTACGGTAATCTAAAACTAATAATGCAACTTTTGAGGGGGGCTTGAGTAGCAAAGCGAAAAAAAAATTTTTCGGGACACCCTAATGTACCTACCTAAGAATTATTATATAATGTCTATTAGTAAAAATCGCGAAATTTATTTTATCGAATGACATAAATGCGATTTGTTTGTTTTCCGATTTTCATAATGTTCGAAAAATCAAATGCTTGATGGGTTCTCGGTCCGAAAAACGACATTCCGATTTTCAACTTTCTGAATAACCCGCTAAAATTAGGATTCTGATTCAATTTGTCTAATATTCAGTTACGTACCTATATAAATTCAAAATGTTTATGGTAATTTAAAAACGTCTATTGTTATTAATATTTGTGTATTAATATTATTTTTTATGTTTTCTTCTTCTCTATAAATATGTTAGCGGCCAAACTCGATTTTAGGATGATCTAGGTTCGGCTAAGCCAAACCAGGTCTCCCTACACGCGATAGGACAAACCCTTCGGGTGACATTGGTTGCATGGTTGCGGTCGGTCGATAGGCGACGTAGGATGCAAGAGCGAGCGAAGTGCACGCCGAGGTTAGGTTTGGTTAGGTAACTTTGTGGGGATCGTGCGATCGATGTCCCTGTATGAGGCCCCAATCTAGGAGACTGACCTGACGGCCGCCCGGCCGGTAGCATCGCAGTTCTGCGAAAGCCGCAGAGAGCGATGGCCGTCAGAGTCGTCCGGGGGTATCGCTCGATCTCCTACGAGGTGGCTTGCGTACTGGCTGGATCCCTGCCCTGGGACCTGGAGGTATACCTAAGTACTCGCGTCGCTGTACCAGTGGCGCGTGGAAGCGCGGGCACGAGGCGAAACGCTGATGCAGCGCCATATGGAGCTGCGTCAGTCTCAGCTTCGCGTTCAGCCATAGGAACTTTATTTTGTGTAATAATGTAAAAGTTTTTGTTTGTGAACAATGATGATTTGAGTTCATTCATTATTTACTTTAAGTAAGGTATCTGGATTGGGTGTGCTGAGTCTCGATTTTCCGGGAATCTTATTGTGTTTAAAAGAAACTTGTCAACAGTTAATTGTACAGGAAAGTATCTACAAGATAGATTCTTTTATTTCTAGTGACTTTAATTACTTGTAGACTTGTACGAACTGAAAAGGCGATAATTAAGCTCGACAAAATAATACTGAACACCGGCTACCCGATAAAGTAAATGATATGAACATTGACTTTATCGGATATTCAGTAATTCCTTAATCACTATTTTATCGATGTTTTTGTATTAGTAAAAAAAAGTATATTCAGTAAACAAGTACTTACTTGTTTACTGAATATACTTTTTTTTACCGACGACAAACTGAGTATCTATAGGTACTTACCTATAGATACTCAGTTTGTCGTCGGTTTTAATCTTCCATAAATTAATTAAATAAAAATATAAAAAATCCATGCATAATTTAAAAGTGAGCCATAATTATTTCAGTTTATTTTAAAACCGTTGCAGCGTATCAATAGAAATACAATATTCTATAACTGTAGTTTATGACCAAAGCATTACAAACAGATCTAAATCAAACAATACTAAAACAACGAAAATAGGTTTACAAAAATAGTAAAAGATTAAATGCTGGATTACAAGCACAATAGAGCACGAGACGAGTTCATGAACAAAATAAATTTTATCGCCATTCTACATCTAATGTGTTGTAGTTTTAGATTCCCTAAAGCCTTTTATGTATATGATTTTATACTGGTAATACACACGCAAAGTGTTTTCTTCCAGAAAAAAGGTTTTCTCGCTCACAGAAAAGTCTATTCAGAAAATAGTCGTTTTTACAAACTTAATAGACTGCCGACCGATTTCGGTCACGGTGGCCAATCTCAAAGAAAATTCCTCATCTAGACGGAAAACCCAATAACACTTTGTCCGAGCTGAGAATCAAACCTAGGACCCACGCCAACCATCCGCTCAGCAGTCACGCCTACAACCACGAGACCAACGGGGGAGTCAACAAAATATTAACATTACAATGCGTGCCACATACGAAGAGATTTGACACACCACGTGGTCTGACATGCGCAGAACACGATTTTAGGTATCTTTAGCGGTATGAGGTCTGAGTGCGGGACGGGACCGGACGTCATAGGGGCGGCGGAAGGAGGCGGGGTCAAGTCTCTTCTTACGTGGCACGCATTGTACCTTGTTTGTACATACATATTTGAAATAGCTGTGTTTGTAAAGACAAATCCGAGTCGATTTAGACGACTATCAGATGTAGTGCCGCGCAATAGACGGGATAATAGTGTGCTATGTCTGGAGCCAGCCAAGACAGCACTTATGCGCAAAAGTCATTTAAAATAAATTGCCGAAGACATCTATCATTATTTAAAAAAAGACTCAGATGGTTTTTAGTGGCGAAATCATACTATACAATTAAGGAGTTCCTAACTGAGAAAGACTTCTTAAGCATAATCTTGATGTATAATTAACTATATAATATTTTCAAATTGTGTTTTGTGTGTAATATTTTTAAATTGTATTTAGTTATAAGTCTATGTTAAATCTTTTGCATGCCTACGTGGTAAAATATGGCTGTACTATTATGTTTTTTTTGTCATCGTTATATCTTACCCATATTTGCAAAATAAAAAAAAAATAAAAAAACAATATGTGTGTGTGTAAAACACTAACACACATAATTATGACATAGGTACCTACAAGTTTAATTGTTTTGTATTTTTAGGTAACTTTGAATGAAAGGTTTAAACTTAGTGTTAGTCTTTAATGTTTGCGAATGAAAGTAAAAATTTTAACTCTAGTTGATTTTTTATTTTACACGAGGTGTCTACCAGACCCCATTTAAAAATATAAGATTGTTGAAAGGCGCAGCTGTCACTTACTTAAGTAATTCTGCCGTCGTTCTGCCTTCAAAAATCTGGAGAACAAAGTTTCACAAACGTTTGTATCGTAAAATAACAACCCTAGTCAAATGAAAAAGCCCTAAATGTGTCGATGAAGGTAACCTCGCTGTATATATCTATCGAGAATCGACAGCGGCAGATGGCACGCGGTGTCATAAATTACACAAAGTAGTGAGTTTGCCGCACGGGGAGGCGAGCATTATGAATTAAACAGGGTATCAACAGCTTCAACTATTATTATGCTCCAATATTATAATATATATTTTCATAATATTCGACCTTTTTATACAGGGTGACAGAGACATAGCGCACAACTTGTACTGTGCACAAACGTACGTACGTACATTTTGAAACGTACATTTTGATCGCGTAGGTTCTTTTTTAGGTAACCATAGATCTTATTTGCTATAACCGACGAAAAATTATCTACGCTAGGGGGTCTAGAATCATGTAGATACAAAATTAATGGTTACAGTTTGCGCATCCATGCCCATACCTACCTATAAAAAATTGGTAAAAACACAAATGAATAATATTCGTAGAAAATAATTTACGAAACGCCATGTGATTTTTACAAAGGTTCCTATATTTATTTTATGCACTTATGCAGAAAAAACATAATAAGGGAGTAAAGGAATACTGTAATAAAAATCCAAGTATCTCCTAGTTTCTAGGAAATTTCTCCTAGCAGCCTTGTGAAAATATAGTTTTGTAAATAAGTGGAACGAAGACACAAAGAGACAATATAAAAACGAATATTTTATGTAATACTATAGCGACCCACCCCTGCTTTGCACAAATGCAATGGCGAAATGTTAAAACATCCAGATTTCTGTTCAATATCTAAGTTAAATAACAATGTTTTATACATAAACCTTCCGGTTTATCCGGTATAACCTTCCGGTATAAATGCTCTAAATAATGGTAAAATCCGCATCAAATTACATTGCGTAATTTAGAAGATATAGGCGGTCACACAAACAGCATCTGTTTTAATCTCTTGCCGCATTTTTTTATCTAAATAAACGAAGTGAAAATAAGCTTGTAATCTCCTTAAAATAAAATTGAAAAGAAAAGCTTCCAGACAGTTCACGCTTTCATAGCTTCTCTTCTTTCTAAACGAGCTTACTTCCCCAGAATTCTTAAACATCATTAATCAAGATTCATTGACGAAACAAACTTCGGTTTGGTTGGACGTATCTCCCATATCTCCGCATTTCCCGGTTCACTTTTCCCCCCTTTTTCAGTGCCGGCCTGAAAGCATCGCTGATGCAGATCGCATTAAATAAATAACACTGAAATGGAACTTCATCAATTAGAGTGGCCGATGTTACCCACAAAGTGAATACGTGAATAATGTCTATAATTAATATTACGTAATTGAACCATTGGGCCGTCGTATACTTTACCTTCGAGTAACTTAAGACTGACTTAATTCAAATAGATTTATTAAAAGCTATTTTGGGAACCGTTATTATTTACAACTGCTTATTAGATAGGTACGTAAAAACAAAATTTGCTGCTGGAAAGACATTCTAGGTATTTGTGCTGAAACTTAATTTAGCTAAGGATTATGTAACTATATAAAATATTTTTTTAATAGATTTCATTTAAATTAAGTAATATTTATGTCTTAATATTTTTTTGTTTAATATAATTATTTACATATTCTTTATGTCCTTTAATAATATAATAACTTATCCAAATGTTATTAATATGTTAACTTTGTTAGCTAAGTTGTTAATTTTATTGTGCACTAGCTGAGCCGCCACGACTTCGTTCGCGTGGTATACTACCCCTACCCAACTGATACCCCTGCTCTACCCTACCCTTGAGACCGACTTTTCCGATTTTTTTTTCTTTCATAAGAACCTTCTCCTGACAAAAACAAACACAACAAAAAAAGAATCAGCCAAATCGGTCCAGCCGTTCTCGAGTTTTGCGCTTAGCAACACATTTAACGATTCATTTTTATTATATAGATTCTCTGGTCTCCTGTAAGCACCTATTTAAAAGTATTGCCCTTTATTTTATGTGTCATGTATTGTGTACATTTTTTGTTGGAGATCTTAAATAAATAACGAACAAATAAAAGGAATAAATAACATCGTTCGAATATGTAGTAAAAGTCAAAGTCAAAGCATTTATTTCAAATAGGCACATAAAAGCAAACAAGTAAATAAGTAAGTAAGCAAGTAAGTAATCAATCAGACTTGTATTGCTCTTAATTTTGCTGATTCGCACTCGCTAATTGGGTGTGTACAGCGAACGTATAATGTAACTCGTGGATATTTTTTATTCGTGGAAACATAATTTTAAAAGCTAACAGTAAATAATAATAATATGTACAAGTATATAAAAAGGAAGGGAAATAATCAAAGGGCATCAAAATTCATCCGCATCGCTGTCAGCAGGAAACGTGCCCAATAGACTGGCAGCATTGCCGCGTTGAATGGCAATGCTGATTCTTTGGCCAAAAAATAAGCCAGCCCTCTGGTCACGTGAAGAGTCAACCAACCGCTTGGCGATGTCTCGAAATACTAAGTGGGCACTCGATCCCCTTGGCCCTAGAGTTTCAACCCCAAACGGCTCAAACATATATTATATGTTCCAAAGAGGTTGGAGTATTTGTGCCGTTTGAGGTTTTCCGCACCTGCAGCAGCCGCTCCAGCACAGCTCACTTGGTGCACAGCTTGGTGTGGGATGCAATGCCATCCCATCTTCCAAGCACGGAAGATGGGATGGCGTTGCATCCCACACCAAAGGCCTACCAACCTTCCAGGGCATTATGGTCATTCCGTCTTGTCTGTTCCCATCGTCGTGTGCCAAGCCATTGCGTTCTAAAACAGCTGACACCCCGGCGGTGACAAGAGCATGAAGGATGATGTCATTGATACTGGCATGCCATGCTATCCGGCCTGCGCTTTTACTGCAGGATAAGCCATGGTGCCCGAGGTAGTCGACACCTTCACCGCACTGGCAGCGATGCGGAGCCACGCAAGGGTAGGGTTGCCATACGTCCGGAATTTTCCGGACAAGTCCGGAAATATAGGTCTTTGTCCGGAATGCGGGGGGAATCTTAAACCGTCCGGAATTTCTACAAATAAGTGAAGAGTGAAATAAAAAATGAAAAAACCGAAACGAAACGAACGATTTAGCAATCGATTTGGTTAGTTTATTTACTTGCACGATGCGTAACGATTTTAATAAAAAATTAACAAGATTGTCCGGAAATTTCATGGAATGTCAGGAATTTTCTCCGGATTTTTGATATTTTGATCTGGGAACCCTACGCAAGGGGCACCCAGACGCAGACAAGTAGCGAGCCGGAAGGTGGAGTCACCCAGCAAAGTGCCATACGTTGGGTGACGGTAGAGCCTGAAGCCAGAGGCCCGACTCCCACTCACTATACGGTATTGTATTCGTTCAACGCCATAGCGTTTGTGACTTAGCATCACACTACTATGTTGCATTACAAAAATTATCTTTTTATAATAGGTAGGCACTCACTAAGCCGACGTTGTTCGCATGGACGTAAAAATATCGCGGAGGGATTTATTCTCGAACTGGATTTTCAACTCTCGGTGGTCAGCCAAGCATTGAGAATCCAACAACCAACAATCAAACCAATGCTTCCTACATTTTCCAACGTTATATTTTTATTGATAGTGGATCCACCTGTCTACAATGGTTTTCTTGAATGGGGTTTCAATATAAGTACCCCAAAACTGAACGCACGAGCAAAAAAGTGTCGATAATTATACATATCGAGAATTTGAACCTCGAATGAAGCTCTTGGTAGACAAACGACGTATCGAAGTCTCTCGTAGGTCCATTTACTTGACAAAATACTGCTGGTAGAACATTATTGCAGGAGGAAGTGGCACCATTATTGTTTTCATAAGTCACATGTCTGTTTGCTACTAATTACATATTTCGACTTGGCAAAGAACGGCTTACCAGGTAGTATAGTAAGTGACACGACACCAATGGTGACAGATTGTGACCCGTGCTCTTTCAACCGGAACTCATCAACACTGCTGGCTGGGCGGTAGATGTAGTTGTTGTGTGGTGGTAGAACATCCTTGGACCAGCTCCTTCACAAACCTCTACTAATACTAATCAAACTTTAGGAGGAGGGGAGGCGGAGGTAGCGTTTCAAAGGCCAAAGGCAAACAAATATCGATATTTCTGTAGACTCTAGGTAAAATAGAAACAATCATATTCTTTAGCTTATCATGTCTGTATTGCCAATTTGAAATTCAAAGTAGGCAACGCCTGAAAAATATTTATGGAAGTAATCTAGATTGCTTACGCCTCCATAATATGTAAATGCAAATACCTACAGAATAATTTACTAAATAGAAATCTTATATTTGTGTTGAAAATAATAAATTTTTATCATTGTTCCTCTCAACCAAAGCACCTGTCAACTAATTGCTTCACTACCCTTGGTTGACTGGTGGAGAACGGCTAAGGCATAAGGGTCCGCCTTTGTTCCTTTTTGCGTGCGAAAAATATAAATAAATAATTGGTTATTCGATCCTGCTATGACTTTGAAACGCTACCTACGCCCCCTAAACCTATAGTTTGATCCGTAGTAGTAGAAGTTTGTGAAGGAGTTGGTCCGAGGATGTTCTACTACACACCTATGACCTACCTATATCTCCGCCCAGCAGTGTTGATGTGTTCCGGTTAGGAGGGCACGGGTCAACATCTGCCACCGGCCGTTTTATTTGCCACCCTAGTCGAAATATGTACTAAGGGCGGGTTGTTTCTAGTCCACTTGACGCACGCGTAAACGTCAAAAACGGCGATAACTATCGTCAATCCAAAGAAAGCGTTGTTTCAAATTACAATTACAGAATGATGGCCTTGCCGTACGTCAAATAATAACGAGTACGTAATCGTTATTATTTGAGGTACCTACGTATGCTACGTTAACCAACTGTTTGAAACAACCGGCCCCTAGTAGCTAGAACAGACGTGTGTAGGTTATACCTACTAATGCCAAAACATGTGTCCTTGAGATGACTTATGAAAACGATAATTGGCACCATTATCGTCATCCTCCTGCAATAATTTTCTACCAGCAGTACCAAAAATACCTATTTTGTCAAGTAAATTGTCTTACGAGGGACTTCGATATGTCGTTTGTCTTCTAAGAGCTTCATTCGAGGTTCGAATCCTCGATATCTATATTTATCGATCCTTTTTTGCTCGTGCCATCATGCTATGTTGTAACAAATACATAGGTACATAAACACATAAGACATGAAAGGTACATTCGAAAATTGTAACAAGCATACCTACATACATAAATATGTATGTGTTACGAGTATTTACTCAATCCCTTTTCAAAATCTCATCTCGTATAACAATAACATGATTCGCAACGATTTAAGTTTAATTGTATCTCCAAACTTTACATAGATGTCTGTTATCTCAATTTGAAATGATAAAAGAGTAACTTAATGTTGAATTGCTGTTATTTCTTATGATTGCCTGAAACGATGCCGCGGGCGGACAAAAACCAATTTTGAAAACTTGAAGGTATATGAAAAAACATAAACGGAAATCAAAATTGAATAGGTACTTCATCATATTCCAAAAAATGGAGGGTAGTTATGTAATAAAAACTGCGAGAAATCACTTGTCAAAGTACACTATCGTAAGTGACTGCGGTTTAAAGCGAAAACTTAACATAGTTAAAGTAATAATAATTTTAGAAGTGATTAGTATTTCCAAAATAAACAACATGGAATCTACAGTTCAAGGTAAGGTCTTTTAGAAATTATGCATAAGTTTCTTAAACATAAACCTATTTACGCATATAGCGTGCTTAAATATACGACTCAGAATTTGATTATAAATAAAATTCACGAGAAGATTTGTATGTTCTTTCTATTTCTTTCCGTAACAAAATTTTAACAGTAATTATCTCTGGACTACATACTATTAGCATGTTAAAACAAATGTTGCTACTACACACTACCCGATTTTTTAAAATTAATTGTTTATCACAGGACGCGTGGTTGAATTTACTCGTCGCGAACTTGTGGACATCATGTTTAAAGATCCTGTAAAAAATTGGGATCGAAAGGGCCAGAATTTACAAGAAATGATAATTTCGAAGACTAACTGTCCTCCAGACAATCAAAATGCTACTCGGTATAAGGTGTCACTGTTTTTAAATAAAATTAAATCGAAATACTTAGATGCCGGTCGAAGGAAAGATTTATTTTATAAAAGGCATTCAGCTTGGCTAAATGAAAAGGAGATGTTTCCAAATTATGCAGCTCTTCCTGGACCAGGCCGTCCGTCTTCTTCTTTTGACGTAGTAGGTGAGAGGTCCAAGCGAAGAAAAGTTGCTCACTTGGGCGAAACTGCTAGTGGCAATGAATTATCTTTCGCAGCAGCTATGACTTATCGCAAAGAGGGGCAAAGCGATAAAGCAAAGGCTATCAGCAAAATTTCTTCAGCTTCATCTGTCAAACTCAAGTCGTACATGTCTTCATTTAGCAGTAATAATAATTGTTTAACACCTGAGGAGGCGCTTTGCGTATTGTTAGACGCACAATTATCCGTATATCAATATAATGTAATTAGACAGGCAGCAACAAGCAGATTTCCTTCATATAAAAAAGTTTTGGAAGTCAAGAAGTTATGCTATCCCAATGAAAATGCAAGGAGACAGTGATAGTGCCAGTGAATTTAGTGATTAAGACTTTGTTTTATTTTACTTACCTATTTTTTTCTATCTTTCGTTATTTTTACTTATTCGTTACATCTTATACGCATGCAATAAAGTGTATTTGAATTCAAATTTGAATCAAAAATTCTCTGACGTGCAAAAGTGATTTTTTAAAAATCCTATTTGAATAAATGAGTTGATTTGATTTGATTTGATTTGATTCAAATCCTTTTAGGAGTAAATATTTCTAAACTTTACAATAGTATTTTTTATATAAATTTTTAAGCCTGGCAATCATTTAAATATCATTTTAATTAAGAATGACGGCAGATAAGTTTATTTTGGATACGTGAGTAGGTAAATGAAAATATTATTTTATCAGTTTTTTCATGGAACTTGTCAATATTGGGTTTTACAACTAAAAATAAAATAGAAAACATTTGATACATGTAAAAACTAATTTAATTTCATTGGATAAGTATTTTTCGTACAATTACTGTCTTTAGGTAGTAAATTAATATCACAAATAATTTTGTCCGTGACTTAGTATGGAGCGGCAAGACTGTGCGACGTGTGTCATGAGGTACTCAAAGCTTATCTACATAATAATATAGCAAACATAAAGACAGAAAACCCGTATTTTATCAACACTTTCGTGAGAGTTTGTTTATTCGTTTGTTTGGTCAGTTTTCACGCCTCAGCGCCTCTGCCGACCGTCGCTCGTAAGTGTTTGATCGGCCAATAGTTTACGACAAAAATATGAACATAGCTACAAACTTTTTGTCTGGATCGAGCATGTATTTAGATGGCGAATGCCTGTCAACAAGCTAGTTCATCATATAAGAACAGATTATCATACACGTCTGTCTGTCGCTTCTTGAGGACAACAAAACTTGAGTCTTTCGAGGATCCTCACTTAAATCATCGCTTTGCACCAAATGCACATAATTAAGACTTAGAAGTTTTCCAGTTATTCTCATAAAGTATGTGGGAAGAGGAAACGCAAACCGTGGATTTCAAGTTTGAATGTATGTACAAGTACATACGTAAGAACCGAACTTAGTTAATTGAAAACTTGACTTGGATGGGGAATGAGTTTGACTACGATTCTGTTATACATACGTTTATTAGAAAAAAAAAACTTGTTTTTCAATCACTGTTACTTGAACCAATTCCACTGTATAACGATGAAACTAATTTATTAATAATCCTCTTTCTATCCTAGAAATAGACTAAAGAAAATTATAACTGAAACAGAATATTCGACCAATATTATTTCTGCTTAAGTATGTAAAAATTTAGACAGAGTGAAATGTGTACTGGTTCTCTCAGGTAAATAAAAGATGGAAATACATTTTAGTTCAGTCGATACTGGAGGCCTAAAAAGGCCACTTTGGTAGAATCATAAAAGGATAACATTATGAATCATAATACGGCGAAGACAGTCCGTGTTTTTCTGTTTTTTGCTGCACTACGTAGGTATAATCAAAGAGATTGGGATTGGATTTGGATTGGATTGATTGGTATTTTAGCACAGACAAAAAAAATTACTGAAAAATAGTTGACCAATGGGATTTGATAAACTAACTAATCAGTGAACTGTCCATTATGATTCATAATGTTATCCTTTTATGATTCTGCCAAAGTGGCCTTTTTAGGCCTCCAGATCAATTTAATCACGTGTTGAAAGTATTTTTAAAGTGCAGGTGTTTCGCATAGGTGTCCTTGTCCATTTGAAATTGAAAGTTTTCACGATAAAGAACACGAAATAGGAACTTTTTCTTTTTTGTATTGGTACCACAATTTCCCCAGTAGGTAAGCCTTCAAAAAACTGGTTCCTGCTGTCTACAAAAATAAGGTATAAAAATAATGTTGTCATTAAATTTATTAATTATTGACAGCTTTATCTGACATTATTTATTGCCATATTAAAAAGCGATGGCTTTTAAACATTTATCTTTTCGCACCAGTAACGAAATGATTTTTATAAATTCACTAAAGGGAGTTTTGGGCACGTTCATGTAAATGATGAATGGAAGGATTTCCGACAGTCCGGCCAGCGGTGCTTATCTTAGAGATAACCCATGATATTGCCAATCTCAGGTGTTTTGGGGATACAAATAGTGATATATTAGCATTATGGGAAACCCATATATTCGTAGGTAGGTACTACTTTAATTATTTATGTTCCTTTGTTAATTTAATAAACTACGTTATTAGTATATTACCTACTGTATGTTGTTAATATATACCTACTTCATGTATTAAATATTTGCATGTCATCATTACATGGCGGAATGTGACTTTGCACTACAATTTTACATATCATCTTTTGTACCTACCACATTTATGCAAATAAACTATTTTGATTTTTGATACATTAGTCTATGCAATGATACTCCGTTGCCTTTACGTTCTACGATTCTTTTTGTGTTCGTCTGATCACAAGTGAGTTCAATTACCCTATTTTCTATTGATTCCATTAGACAAAACGGGTCTTTATTAATTTTAAGTCAACTCTTGAACAGGTAGATTAATTAACTCTTTTGTCAATTTGAGCTTTGTGTAATACAATCAAAACGTAAGAAATAATGAGAAATCAAAATATTATAAGGTACTTAGTAAGTTAGTACTTACCTTATAATAGTTTGATTTCACATTATTCGACTATTTTACTGTTCCTTTGTATAAATCTTAACTATAATGGGCCCATGTGCTCATGTTTCATTTCACTGAATTTCCTTCAACGCAGCAGATGATGCATCATAGTAATATACTGTCCTTTCATACCGAGATACCGAAGATTGCATAGAAAATATTAACGTTGAAATCTCTTTTGACAGTCTTAATAATATCAGAGTTTGAAGCTTGGTATAATATCTTTGACGTTATTCAACTCCAACTCCACTGGTGCACTGTGCGGTAGTTATTTTTATTTAATTTATTGAAAATGGATAACGGAAATGATTTATACTGTATACAAACATACTGGTCTTTCAAAACCTATACTAATATGTACCTAATAAAGCTGAAGAATTTGTTTGTTTGAACGTGCTAATCTCAGAACTACCAGTAGGATTCTTTTTGCATTTAATAGCCTCAATCTTGAGGAAAGTTATAGGGTATTTAACATCAGGCTACAATTCTTAGGAGTCAAGCAAAATTAGAAAAGTCAGAGAGAACGCTAAGCGAAAAGGAAGTAACCTAACCTATAACCGCGGGCGGGCGATGCAATGCAACGCGGTGGGTCGAGGTCGAATTATGGTTATGGTTAATTATTAAAATTATGGTCGAATTATCACGCCATGAAAGTCGCGGGCAGAAGTTAGTAACACATGAAACACAAAAGAGATATACCTAATGATCAAAATATTTATGAACCAAATACAAAACCTCATAAAACATGCAGGAGTTTGTTCTATGCGATTAATTTAAGCTGAGCAAAAACAATAAATCTAATAAAGCTGTCAGAGTATAAATTGATAGTGCAAGGTCTAAAGTTTATTCCAATAGTCGGCTCCCGTCGGCGGCGAACGAGTGAGCAGCGCGTGCAAAATAATAAATTTCAAAATCGATAGGTTCTTACTACTTATCCACATTAAAATCTTTCTGCGTTATCAAGTAAGTCCGCCTGACTTCTCTGTTATTGGACCTTCCCTTTTTGCTTCAATACTTCGCTCTTTGATGCAGACGGAATGGTTGGACGGTTGGCTACACTGTATAATTAATACGTGGATATTTATCAAACCCCATTACTTGATCTCTTTGTCTATGTTGTGATATATTTTCTTATAGAGCTGACAAGATTTTTACGGTCAAGGAGCGATATTGTTAAGCAATTTTCAAACAAATTCCTTTCCCACATTGCACTTTACTTACTTTTTTGTTAATCCAGGGTGTCCAGCTACCTTTATACAAAATTTTATCAAAATTGGTCCAGCCGTTTGAGCTTGAAAACTAACATATTATAAACACACACACACACACACACATTCACAAACACTCACAAATTTTTGCCTTTATAATATTAGTGTGATTATTTTAGATATTTAGATACTTATAGGCAATTGTGAAGAGCCTATCTCACTAAAGTCAACGATTAAAGATGAGTTTAAAAGTAATCTATGGTCAGCTGTGTCTTGGCCTTTTTCATACACAGGCATCTTTAAAGTGTTAGATATATATTCTATTATTATACTCTTTTATTAGGACCACTATAACAATAGGTATTTTCATGGTGAAAAGATCTGCCAGTCAGCAAAGTGGTACCAATAGTGGTTAACTGCCCACGATGCGACGCGATTATCATGGATATCTAATTTAAAAGTTGTTATCGAAAAAAAAAATTTGATACCTATGGATTGATCGTACCATGAAATAAAAGGAAATTAAAACCGACACTGGTTTTAACTCCCTTTTAAAGTATTTCAATGATGTAGTAGGTACCCAACCATAAATCATACTACCGACCGCTGACGAACCGTTAAATCCAAATCCAATAACCACTGCAATAGATTTATATTTCTTGGCGACCAGTCTCCTTTACAGTTCGTAATTGGAACTTGATAATGCCTTTTTTAACCGCATTTGTTTTTCTTGGTACGTTCGAAACAAAAAAAAAGGTATCTAGGTAAATAAATATCTACTTTGACTAAGAATTATTTTAACAATAGTTACCGCACTAACGTGGAATCTTAAAAACAATTGTTGAGTGTCTTTTTTACTTTAAAGTAATGATACTGAGTTAAGGACAAATAAAATGTTACTTGCTTCTGAACGTGTCTGACACTAAAATGTGCGCGAAACAAACTTATTTGATAATAATAGCGTTGTCTCTTTTTCACCAAAAACGTTTCAAACGCGGTTCAGCCACAAATTGCGATCTTTTATTCACTTTTAACGATCCAAATGCCGCTGAGCGTATTGAACGTCATGGTACGACTTTGATGCGATGCAGTTTAGGAACCTAAACTGAAATGTCTTGCTATTGAATCGTTTTTAATTAGATCATGATAGGCCACCTGTCTCCTTTACAGTTCGTGATAAGCCGGTCGATTCTGTAAAAATCTCACCGTGAAACTTAGGTGAAGTGAGTTTGTTATTGCTAGGAATTTACACTACTGACAGCTCACTCCACGCTCACTTCACCTAAGTGTTCACGGTGAGATGGTTACAGAATCGCACAGAAGAACTTGATAACGGGGACAGGTACACTCGCACTAATACCGGTAGGTACTCGGCTCGTATCTAATAATCTCTCAGCGAATTAACTGTGAACGGTAGTAGTATAAAAACTTAGTGCACCCGGGTCTACCCCTAGGGGGATAGCCATCGGAAATTCTTGGTACAAAGCATATAAATTCTACATCTATACTTATTCATATTTAAGTTCTAAAGTTTCCAGTTTCTAGATAATTTTCAATTTCTCCACTTACCTGCTGCTCGTTTTATAAAAGTCCAGTAGGTAAAGCGCGTTGCATTATTAATATTTAAATATTCTTGTGAACTAAACCTGAGGTAATATTTTCCCCAGTAGCGGTTCTCTGCCGCAGAAGTGAGATTCTTGCACGTGTATCTTTTTATATTTAGGTGCTATCGAGCTCAAGACGTGAAACTCGTGTGAATGTGAACTATGATGGAATATATCTATTCATAAAAGGTAGTAAACATACCATGTACTCGTATGTACTTGTACTTTCTATTAGGTTTCTAATTGAATGATGCTCGATTGATTTCATGTCTAACCAATTGGGTTGTGCGCTACGCATCGCTCGTCAATTCTCCTTAATAATATATGGCACAAAAATAGTTATTCCGGATCTGCGTGATTTTGCATTACATAAGATTTGCGACTGAACGAGAGAAGAGTAAGAAATCTTAACGAAACGAAATTAATAGGTTTAACGTGCAATTAATTAACCAAATGTTCAAACACAGATGTACATACCTAATTCTCTCATATCTCCCGGAAACAGATACAACTGTTTTAAAGCTATCACAATCTGGAGTGACTCATCCATTATAAGTAAAAGGTAATAAATCATAATTAGCCAGCGCGGGAGTCGTATCCCGAAACTTGAGGACATAAATTAACCCTCCACCCATTACGTGATTAAATATTTATTTGGCTAAGGTTTAAGCTACGTTGTATTCATAATTCTAGCTAAGAGAATATTTAATGATTCCCTAGAATATGAAATAATTTGCAACATTTAGTTTTGTTCTAAAAAATTACCTTTTTTAACCGACTTCAAAAAAAGAGTAGGTTCTCTATTCGGATGTTTATATATATTTTTTGTTTATAACTCCGTCTTACATAGACGGATTTAATTTTTTTTTTGTTAGTATGAGGTTTATTCCAAAATGCTCCCATTGAAATTTCGTAAAGATCTGATGATG
Organism: Luperina testacea; assembly: GCA_927399505.1. Lineage (NCBI taxonomy): Eukaryota > Metazoa > Arthropoda > Insecta > Lepidoptera > Noctuidae > Luperina > Luperina testacea. The sequence continues at coordinate 9,056,795 of OV656774.1, forward strand.
AGTTTCGGAGACAGACAACGGAACTCTTCAATAAATGCCAGCAAATCAACCGCGATTGCTGCTATTGCATATTGCATCGATTACGCAATCACACAATAAAACATCATGCCTATATTCACATAGAAAGTAGTGCTCGGTATATGAATTTGTGTGGGGTAGGTAAGTACATTGTAAAAGGTGAAAAATAATAACGTTTTTACAAAAAAGCAAACCACTGCGAAACCTACGACACCGACTTCCGAGATTAAAGTTATTTTTCACTTTGTAGTGTTTTTTTTTTGGAAGTCAGTTGTATTTTCTTAAAGTTTTTTTTTAATATAAAATACTAGTTGACCTGCTCTGGCTTCGCTGTAGTGGCTTGGATTCACAACACAACAACAGACTCATAATGTATTAAAATAATTAAACGTTATAAAAGACGGTTTTCGGGAGCGAGATAAGACGACATCAGCGTTTTCGCCTGTTTACTTGTACCGTTGAATAGGTGTTATATAAACCCTTTTCATAAACAGTCACGAGGAAATATTACCGCGATCATAAGCATGACCGGGTTAAGCTGAAGTTGATTTATAGAAGGATACTTTTTCCCATCCTCTGGGCGAAATCCCGACCTCGCTCTTTGCCATGCATGCTTTGCTATGCCATGCATGTTTTGATATGCATGCTATGCGATGCATGCTTTGATGTCTGCAAGGACACTCTTTTAAATTATACATATTTTAAACATTGATATGTTGAATTTATAATTATATCAAATCAGGGGCACCCTCACCAGTTATTAATAAAATTGCTTGTCATTAGGTATTTCAGTGTCATTCTATTTGAACATTATTAAAAAAAGTTTATTTGTGTAGGTACACACAAAACAGTTTATATGAAAATATAATATATGGAGATAACGGAGCACTAAACCCTCTAAAATGCTGTTTTATAAACCAGCCGCTACTCTGACTCTTTTTGCAAATAAGTACACAAATCGTAGGCAAAGTAATTAAGGAGGTGTATTATTTTACCTCCTTCTGGGCAGAATTGATTTAATTAGCAACTATTCTTTTTGTCATTTTACTAAGATAAAAGTTAGAAAACACGAAAAACTATAAAATAAAAATGAACCGCGAGTGTTGCCAACGATAACAGAGCAATTATTTACTATTAGCAGCATATTGCAATTGTATTTCTCTAGGCGTTATTACGACAAGGCTCATAATATCAGGCCATGTTATTTATTAAAGCAGTGTTAATATTGTGTAAGCATTTTCCTACACGGAAAATAAAAAGGAAACATAATTATATCTTTAGAGTTCTCATTAAAACTGGTTGGAAATACAAGAAAAATGGAAAAAGAGGGGTAACTATCTTGTTTTAAAAAGGGTGTCAATTAAATGGTTAGCATAGTATTGTTATTTCTGTGAGCAGAAAAATATAATCGGTGAGCAGAAATAGCTAATTGGTCAGCAACTCATGGTCAGCAAACATTTCAAAATCAATCAGCAATTTATGTCATTCTGGATGGCTGTAATTATTTTTGTACAGCATAAGGTGGTCGATAATAATAACGACAAACGCACATATAAACTTTTATTAGTGGAGAACGTGCTGATATTAGAACAAAAATGAGTGACTACGAAAAGAAAGAACTTCACTCGCTCTTGCATCCAATGTCGACGGAGCCCCGCTTCGCGGGGCTCCTATTTCTGTGAAAAGGGTTTAAAGTAACCTAACAAAACCGAACCTCGGGGTGGGAACATCATATGAACATTATACATTTTGATCAACAGCGCAAATGTTGTTATCGCAAATAAATATTCGATGAAATGAAAATTATGTTACCTTTTCACGCCTAATCCACAAAATCTTGCCGCTCAAGTAGTTATTTTGCGGACTGAATGTTTATTATGCAGACTCATGTTATTGTTGGCTGCCTATGTATGATTTAATTTTTGACCATTATCAAAATTAGTTGCGGAACAAGAATTGCTGCCTGATTTTTTTTATTGCAAACAAAATCTTTGTATGCTGACCAAATTATTTAAATGCTGCTTTTGGGTGGCTCGCCAAATTTTATAATTGCTGACCCATTTAATTACATTTCTTTTAAAAATGTAAAAGTTTTGCCAGATTTTTTGGGAATACTCTTTATGGATTTAATGTATGACAGATAGAATCAGCACCTCTCAAACAAACCAGAATGTTGTAAATGCGTATGGAAACCCTTGACTAGAACAGTTGAACATTACATTATAAACGTTAAGATTGATAAAAAATCATAACAAAAGATACATCTTGCTGCCTAAAATGGGCTGTACCGACATTCGTGTTTGTTTAATCGTGTCAATGGCATTATTTTGACTGTATCACCCACTTCTAATATAGACAATTTTGTAAGGGTCTATATGCCACTGACTAAAGGTATGTTCCTAACTACTTTTCTATTTTCAAGTTTTCGATAGAATAGAGTTTGACAGTTTGATTCACAAACCGACTGCGAATCAATTCGTTTTTAAATAAATGATTCGATTCAGTATTCAATAATGTTGGGAGTAAGCCAACAATCTGTAGTTTGAATAGCATATTTTATTATAATCCTATATCCTATACAACCAGTCTTGACGAGGGTTATCGTATTACCGTATCGGTGTGGGATATCGTGTCGTAGGGATTGTGGAGGTAAGATAGGCAGTCGCTCGATGTAAAATACTGGTATTCAGCTGCATCCGGTTAGACTGGAAGCCGACCCCAACATATTTGGGGAAAGGCTAGGCAGATGATGATGATTTCATTAATCCTACACATAAATCACTGTCAGTTTTTTTATAGGTTTATGTAATAAATGAATCATATTGAAAAACAAGTGCAGCTATGCCATAAGTGGCTCCAACCATGATTAAACATTTAAGTGTTGGCTCCCGCAACCACGACAGCTGTAACAAATAAATTATAAAGCTCAATGGAGTGTTTCCATTTAATTTTCCAATAATCAAACGAATATTCTCTTAACCACGAAAACCGAAAATGGTGGAAGGTATTATATTGAGCAATAAGAAGTTTCTAATTTTTTCCAGCAGGTAAATAAGTAAAATAAACATAAGTAGTCAATTACTCGACGAGGCAAAACCACTTCAGTTGTTATAACGACACATATAAATAAGAACAAAGGAAGTGTACTTCGTAAAATGTAATATACAAGTAGGTATTACGTATTGCGTGCGAAAATTACTGCCAATTCATACGTTTGGTACTGCGCCTAAACCACATTTAGGTTCCCACATGTGGCCACATTTTGAAGCCAGTGGGCCAGTAATTATTCGCTTACACACATATTTGCGGCTAACGTTACACGGGCTAAGGGGATTCAATCCCTTACATTTAACAAAGGTAACTTCGTATGAAAGTTGATCATTTCCAAAGCGAATTTTCCACAAAGGGTTAGTTGAAAGGTTTCCTTGGGATTTGCCGATTGGCAATCTGTTCACCTACATTTTTGTAAGCTAAATATTTTTCGTGGATGCCTCTTTCTAGTCATAAGTTTTATTCAGTTATTTGAAAATGGCTGACACGACATTACATCATGAATGATTTGGTTTGTGGGACCATAAAAGCCACTCTTTTAACAGTAAAAGAGTGGCCTTTATGGTTCCACAAACCAAATCATTCACAGGAAGGCCTTCACAGGAAGGCGAGGTTGGTGTTTCGCCTAGAGGATAGGAAAAGTATCCTTCTATAGACCAAATTCAACTCTATCCGGTCGTGCATAAGATCGCGGCAATATTTCCTCATGACTGTTTGTGAAAAGGGTTTATTAAAGCCCATATTTAACGGTATACGTAAACAGGCGCATATGCTGATGTTGTCTTTTCTCGCTCCTAGAAAACAGTCTTTTTGAGAATGCTAATCTCAAAATACTTAATAGAGTTTCAACAAAATTAAATGTTGCTTTGTGGAGGGTTAATTTATGCCCTCAAGTTTCGGAATATGACTTTCGCGCCGGTTAATTATGATTATTACCCTTTACTTATAATGGATGAGTCACTTCCAGATTGTGATAGCTTTAGAACGGTTTCATCTGTTTCCAGAAGATATAAGAGGATTATGTGTTTGAAACTTTGGATAGTTTAGTAATTGTTAAATGATCTTCTCTTGTACAGTCTCAAATCTTACATAATGCAAATCACTCAAACCCGGAACAACTATCTTTGTGCCATATATTATGGGTAATTGACGAGCGATGCGTATTACACAACAGAATTGGCTAAACATAAAGTCAATCAAACATCGTTCAATTAGAAACATAATAGCAGGTACCTACAGACTTTAGAACTAACGCTATTGAAAGTGAGTTTGAATATGAATATAGATGTACAATTTAAGGCTCCTGCAAACAGGCGCGACGCGCGACGCGAATCGCGCGCGACCCAAAGGCACGGCCCGTTGCGCGACTTGCGGTGCCGTTGTGTCGCGCGCGATGTTATCGCGAGTCGCGCCTGTTTGAAGGAGCCCTTATATCCGTTGTGCCAGGAATTTCCAATAGCTAACCCGCTAGGGGTAAACCCAGGTGCATCTAGCTTTCATACTACTACCGTTCACAGTCAGTTCGCAGAAAGATTATTTATTTGATACGAGCCGAGTACCTCACGGTATTAGTGCGGGTGAACCTATCCCCGTTATCCAGTTCCAATTTCGAACTGTAAAGGACACTGGGCTAAAAGAATAATAAATCTATTGTGGTTGTTCGGTTATCTGCTGATTTAACGGTCTGACAGCAGTCGGTAGTCTGATTTATGGTTGAACACTAAAGGGTCATTGAAATACTTTAAAAGTAAGTTAAAACCAGTGCAGGTTTTAATTTCATTTTGAGTATTTCATGGTACGATCAATCTGTAGCTATGGTAACAAATAACTCAAGCAAATAATATAAGAAATATGTATGAACCCTGTAACGTCGCCAACGACCTAAATGCAAATATGGTATCGTTATTTAGATATTCTTTTAAGTGAACTGTTATTTAAGCTCATATGAGAAATAAAACCTCTTTTCACCTAAATATTTTTTTGATAAAGGAACACAAAAAGAACCTTCATATTGTATTATATCGTCATGGCGCATCGTGGGCAGTTAACCCCTCTACCACTTTGCTGACTGGCAAATCTTTTCACCATAAAAATACCCATTGTTATTGGTATAGGCTTAAGGCTTCTATCAACGCTAAGAAAAGAGTGTGATAATAGAATACATAACACTTTAAAAATGCCTGTGGATGAAAAGGGCAAGACTTTCACAACAGACTATACAGAACTTGTAAGCTCGTTTTTTCACCAGCACCTTAATCAATGACTCCAGTCATCTCGTTAGATTTTATAGGCCACTTTTATACACCCCTCCCCCCTCGCCCTTGCAGCTTCATCATGAGGTTTTAGGCTCCTCCCAGCATCAAGTGTATTTTTTATTATTGAAAATTCAAATATTTTTTAAATTTATTTTAATAAAAATATATATAAAATATATAAAACAAATATTATTCAAATTGAGAGGTTTGTTGGTATTTACTACACTTGAAGCTACGCTTTAAGCTTCAAGGGCTATGATATAAAATCTTCTTCTTAGCGTGTCGATAGCAATCTAAACGGACTCGGTCTAGAGTTCGGCTACCTACTTGTTTGGCGCCATCACCAACATCCATCAGTTCCTGTAACGTGTGTGATATAAAATGTTTATGATATAAACATCTTCAAGCCTGCAACCCTTTTTTTGAAGATGGGAAATCATCAAATGACCCCTCCCGCTCTGGGTAGAGCGGAAGGGAGCGTCAGACTCTTACTGACTAAAACCCACCCGTGTTCCTTCCTTATGTTCCGGACCAGCGGTAACGCTTTCGGACAATCCCGCTGACCCGGCAGGCTCCGGCCCCTTCAATTGATGTTGACATCTCTTTGAGGCGCGCGTGAAGCCTGCAACCCTTATATTATATTTTTCTTTCCACGAAAAAATACACGTAAGTGTCACATTAGCCAAACAAGCGTGATTACTTACCCCCTCTGACCCCTCCCCCTTGTTTGAACCTCACTCCATAGGCTCTTGAACATTCATCATCATCATCATTTCACCCAAAAGACGTCCACTGCTGGACATAGGTCTCCCCCAAGCCCCCAAGCACCTCCACTTTGACCGCTTTTATGGTTCTCACATCCAACGAGTTCCTGCTGCATTCACAAGGTCGTCGGCTTGATCTTTACCTAGAAGTATTAAGAATAATAGAAGAACTTCGTAGTAAGCCCTATAACTATTATAACTATACCTAAAACTAATAAATATATTAAATTGAAACAAGCACTTCAGGGATTGTGGCTGCATCTGGGTTGGCTCTGAATATGTCAAACTGTTTAATATGTTAATTTAATCAAACCAAATCGCACGCACTACGGCTTTGTAACAATTTATAGGTAATAACTAATGGTCACAATATGTTTATTGAATTGAGAAACATTTTAGTGGCTCATTAGGAATTTATATTGAAAACGCAATATTTATGCATGTGACACTCATATCGGTGGTCAAAAAATACAATCAGATGACATTAGATTTGCGGTTTAAGATCATTTATTCTCATAAGAATTACAATATTCACTTACATGAGAATATTAAAACTAAACACTTAAAAAGATCAAAAAGTTGGGGTATTACAAAAATTAGACATCGGTTATATGAATGTTTTGAGGGTACATTACAAATCATTATGGACAAAATGTTTGTCCGACACATGCAAACAAGTATCCATGTAACATAGATAAACGGTAACTGGATGTGGCTCGACACTATTGTAGGGACTGCGAATTTTTTATTATAAATTGTTTAAGTAGCTTTTTAAAAGTGGTTTTGGATTTAGATTCTTTAAGGTCTCTCGGTAACTTATTAAATATTTTAGATCCTTCATACACGATAGTTTTCCTTAGACCTTAGATTTATGATTCTGAAACTCATAAAATTTTCTAGGCATTAAAATAAACGGTTTTTTACCTACTTTACAGATAGCAATGTGTTTAATCTCGAAGGTTCATCATATTAAAAGCAAACATGAAACATCTTTTTCCCATTATCGTCACTAGGTACCTACGTGCCGATAAGATAAAATCATGAAATACATCAGCAAGTCAAAAATTTTATGTATTCTAATTAGTGACCGACCGAAAGTTCGGTTTCGGTTTCGGTTTCGGCCAGTTTCGGCCAAATAATCTAGTTTCGGCCTTAGTTTCGGTTTCGGCCAGAAAATGGCCGAAACTTTCGGCCGCGCCGAAACTCGAGTGTTCATGAATTATCGTCAATCGTTCGGCGAACTTCGCGGCTAGCTCGTGCTCGCTCGTCGCGTTGCCGGCCCAGATCGCCGCCGTCCATCGTTAATCGCATGGAGTTGAGGTTGTGTTTTGCACATACGAGGGCGGTCCCATAATGAATTGGCCTAACTATGAACTAATGAAGGAAATGAAACGAAACCAATTTTATTTTTCAATATAATCACCATGAATACTACTAACACACTTCTGACATCTGTGAATCAACATCTCTAAATCTTTATAAAAATAATCACAATTTTTAGCCTCAAAATGATCGAAGACGGCCGCCTGCAATTCTTCATCGCTTGAAAATTTTCTTCCTCTTAAGAGGAAGAAAATTTAAAGCGAGACGGCTTCTTTTTTTTTATAGCGAGACTTAAGTCTCGCTTTAAATTTGGAAATAAATACCTAATAGTCGGACGGGGCCATGTCTGGACTGTGAGTTGGATGTTCAACTTCTGTGAACCCGCATTGACGAAGTGCATCCTTCGAAACACCAGCGGTATGAACAGGGGCGTTGTCATGGAGCAACAGGACACCTTGCCTCTTCGTTTTTCCTTTATCTTGTCTCGTAATTTATTTATTAAAGAAGCATAATATTAGCCGTTCACGACTGTATTACGTTCTTTAAAATCCACCATCAAAATGCCTTGAAAATCCCAAAAGATTGTGCACATCAGTTTTTTAGCCGATTGTTGCACCTTTGCCTTTCTAGGGGGCTTTTCACCCTTATAACGCCATCCCATTGATTCGCGCTTGCTTTGTGGGTCATAATACAAGATCATAGTTTCATCACCAGTCACTAGCCGCTCGATCACAGTCTTTGAATTTTCGCCACAAAGATCCAAAAACTCCGAAGCGCAGCGCTTTCCTGTCTCTGTACCGCTGAAAGAAGTTTCGGTACCCATCTTGCACTCACTTTTTTCATGTGAAGATGTTCATGGATCGCACGATGACGTACTTTTAGAGAGCCCAAGCCTAGCTGCAATTTCTCTAATCTTCAAACGGCGGTCACTCAGAACCTCCTCTTCGATAAGAGCAATCGTTTCGGGAGTGAGCACTTCCACAGGTCGACCGTCGTGGCAAATGTCTTCGACGGTTTCTCTCCCGAGGCGAAACTCTTTCACCCAATTTTTCACTGTGCTATAGGAGGGGGCAGACTCCTTATACACGTCATCCAATCGTTCTTTTATTTGGGCAGGGATAAACCTTCTTTAAACAAAAACTTTATGACACTTCGATACTCAGTTTTCGACATTTTGAAAAAATACGCGACTCGTTATGCTAATGCCTGCTAAACTAAGACTAAGCATTTCATGTCGATGCGTGTTTCTTATATTAAGTGCACGATAAACGTACTAACTATTTAATGCAACACAACATGTCGCGTAGAACTATGTATATCAGGCCAGTTCAGTATGGGACCGACCTCGTAAATAATTAGGTAAGTATTCAACTGTCTGTATGTATAATATACATTGTATATGCAAACAAATGTGTAAAAAACACACCAGATTTCAAAATAAGATAAAAAAAAATAATTTTTTTTTTTTTTATTATGTTTAAGTAAGTTTCGGTTTCGGTTTCGGTTTCGGCCGAAACTAAGAGCAAGGCCGAAAGTTCGGTTTCGGTTTCGGCTGAAAAACCTGTTTCGGTCGGACACTAATTCTAATTATAGCCAAAAATTACCCTACGTCATATACGAGGCCAGGTAAAGGTGCAGTCAAGGAATAAATATGATAAGCACCTTAAAGTTAATAATTACTTGCATCTTATTTTTCCGAATACCTACGTCATCGTCAATTTTTTTTGTGAAAATCACAGTTAGGGAAATTAACATGCGCCCGCTATGTGGGAAAGGAATTTCTTTGAAGATTGCTTAACAATATCACTCCTTGACCGTATATAAAGCCTATAAGAAAATAATGTTCTCAGCCCTAGAAAATGTATCACAACATAGACAAAGAGATCTCCACACGACTGATCAAGTAATGGGATTTGATAAATATCCACGTACAACCGTCCAACCATTCCGTCTGCATCAAAGAGCGAAGTATTGAAGTAGTAAAAAGGGAAGGTCCAATAACAGGGAACTCAGGCGGACTTAGGTACTTGATAAAGCAGAAAGATTTTAAAGGTTCCTTCAAACAGGCGCGACACGCGATGAAATCACGCGCGATACAGAGGCACCGCAAGTCGCGCAACGAGCGGTACCTTTGTGTCGCGCGCGATTATATCGCGTGTCGCGCCTGTTTTTAGGAGCCTTAATGTGGATAAGTAGTAAGAATCCATCGATTTTGAAATTTATTACTTATTTTGCCGCCCGCGCGCCCTCCACTCGGTCGCCGCCGACGGCAGCCGACTATTTGAATAAACTTTAGACCTTGCACTATCAATTTATACTCTGACAACTTTATTAGATTTACTGTTTTTGCTCAGTTTAAATTAATCGCATAGAACAAACTCCTGAATAGTTTTATGGGGTTTTGTATTTGGTTCATAAATATTTTAATCATTATATTTCTCTTGTGTTTATGGATTACTAGCTTCTGCCCGCGACTTGGTCCGCATGAAAGTTCGGCCTGTGACTTCTTTGTAAATGGCGCTGATCGGACAGGACAATCTGTTAGATCCTTCATAATGTATACCAATACTAGCATTAATTGCATTGTAATCCAAATTAAATTAGGTATGAAATTATTATTAGTATTTTATATTATTGCTAATTACTAAATATGCACTGCATGCTATAAGTATTACCAATGTAAAATATAAATATTTGCACGGCTGAAATGCCGAATATAGTGCAACCCATAGAGATCTTAAGAACTTATGTTAGCTACCCATATTCTCGCAAATAAATATATCATTCATTCATTAGTATAGATTTTGAAAGACTAAATATGTAGGTATAAATGCATTATGTATACAACATTTCGGTTTTCCATTTTCACTAAATGAAAAACACAAAAAAACTACCGCACAGTGCACCAGTGGAGTCGACTAACGTCGAAGATATTATAACAAGCTCTCTGATATTATTAAGACTCAAAAGAGAAAATTTGCAATGTTCGGTATCTCGGAATGTAAGGAAAATATATTACTATGATGCATCATCTGCTTAGTATCGCCGGCAGCTGTTAAAGAAAATTAAGTGAAATGAAACATTAGCTACAAAGTAGGTCCTTTATAGTTAAGATTTGTACAAAGCATCAGTAAAATAATCGAATAATAATAATGTAATCAGTACCTTATAATATTTTGATTTCACATTATTTCTTACGTTTTGATTGTTTAAATTACACAAAGCTTAGTTTGACAAAAGAGTTAATTAATCTTCCTTTTCAAGAGTTGTCTTAACATTAATAAAGAAACGATCTTTGTCTAAAGGAATCAATAGAAATTAGGTCAACTGAACTCATTTGTGATCAGACGAACATAAAAATAATTGTAGAACCTAAACGTAATGGAGTATCATTGCAAAGAGTAATGTAGTACGGTCAGCAACAAAAGCCAATTATCACTTCAGGTTTTTTAATCACAGTTATTGAGCAAAAATTTTTTCAAAATTGCAGCAGAAGTACAATGCAATTGTGAAGAAATATTTTGCTCAATAACTGAGATTAAAAAAACTGAAGTGTTAATCGACTTTTGTTGCCGACTGTACCTACCTACAAGTACATACGCTTTCCAGAATGCCAATACATCACTATTGTATCCCCAAAACACCTGAGATCGGCAATATCATGGATTATCTCCAAGATAAGCACTGGTGGCCAGACTGTCGGAAATCCTTCCATTCATCATTTACATGAACATGCCCAAAACTGCCTTCAGTGAATTTATAAAAATCATCCCGTTATTGGCGCGAAAAGATGTTTAAAATCCATATTTTTTACTAAGGCATAAATAATGTCAGATAAAACTGACAATAATTAATTAATTTAATGACAACACTATTTTTACACCTTTTTGTGGGTTTAAATTATTGTAGACAAGACCCTGTCTTTTGAAGGCTTACGGGGGAAATTGTTGGTACCAATACAAAAAGGATAGTTCCTTATTCGTGCTTTTTAGCGTGAAAACTTTTCAATTTGAAATGGAGAAGGACACCTATGCGAGAGACACTTATCGGAGATACTCTGACTGCACTTTAGAAATACAACTCGTGAATAAATTGATCTGGGCATGGAAATGGCTCAATTTTGTTGAGTATCGACTAAACTAAAATGTATTTCAATATATTATTTACCTGAGACTCCTGAGAGAACCAGTATACATTTCACTCTCTCTAAATTTTTACTCACTTTAGCACAATATACCTTTTGTTCGAATACCTATTCTCTTATATGTACACGTATGTAAAACTGAATCATAGTCAAACTCATTCCCCATCTAAGTCAAGTTTTCAATTAATTAAGTTTGGTTCTTACGTATGTACATTCAAACTTGAAAGCCACGCTTTACGTTTCCTCTTCCCGAATACTTTATGAGAATCACTGGAAAACTTCTAAGTCATAATTAAGTGCATTTGGTGCAAAGCGATGATATAAGTGAGGATTGTCGAAAGACTGAAGTTTTGTTGTCCCCAAGAAGCGTCAGCAAACGTATATAATAATCAGTTCTTACATGATGAACTAGCTTGTTCTCGCGGCCCGACAGGCATTCACCATCTAAATACATGCTCGATCCAGACAAAAAGTTTGTAGCTATGTTCATATTTTCGTCGTAAACTATTGGCCGGTCAAACACTTATGAGCGACGATCGGCAGAGGCGTTGAGGCGTGAAAACTGGACAAACAAACAAATAAACAAACTCTCACAAAAGTGTTGATATCATAGGAGTTTTCTATCTTTGTATTTGCTAAAGATAAACTTTGAGTACCTCTCAGCACTCGTCGGTTCAAGCAATCATAAAGAATAATAGCAATTCAACATTTAGTTACACTTTCATCATTTCAAACTGAGATTCCGAAACCAATCTTTCATCATATTACCGTAAACTTCAGTGTAAAGTTCGGAGATACAATGGAACTCCAATCCGGATCATTATTGTTATACGAGATGATATTTTGAAAATAGATGGAGTAAACTCTGCCTTGCACCACCTTTCATGTTCAATGTCATAAAATAAGTCATAAAATATCGCCCTGATGTATTATTTAAATAGATTACGCAGTTTATTCCTACGCAGTAGCTTAGCTGATGCAGAGATAATTATATTTATTTGTTTTCATTTAAAATTATTGAGTAATATTTACAGAAAAAAATAGAAAGAAACACAGAGAGAGAGAGAGGAAGTCGCATGGGGGACGCTTTTTTCTTACGTGACGATTTGTACCAGTCAACTCCTTCCGTAATTCTCGTCAAGGAACTTCGTTCCAAAAACTAATACACATGCCAAAAATATTGTTTTTTCTTTGAATTCGACGAAGGAAAGCAATTAAATTGTCCTTTTTATTTTGAAACGATAATTTAATTATTAGTCTTCGGTTAATCGACTTAATATTGACTAAATAAAAATATTCTACCTCAACATAAAGACTCAAGAGCAGGACAACGCAAACGTTTTTAATAAAAATTTTGCCAGTATAAGAGTGGGCTATTCACTAGTAGGGTCCGTCCTCAAATGATGTATAGACGCCAGCACATCAAGTTACTACAATCTGTCAAATTTCTTTAATAGATTTTCAACTTTATCGCTGAAGCATAAGATTCAAAGTTGATTGGGAAAATTTTACAGTTTCGGGTAGCTTGATGTGCTGGCGTCTGTACTTTGCCGGCGACGTATCATCTTCGGATTAGACTGTTGATAGCTGTATACGTTTCTTGGTCTTTTTATAGTTCTTTTTAAAACTGGACTCTTGTTGACAAATTCAGTCTTCATGTAGGTATGTAGTTTTGATGGCGTTTGCCTTGCTACAGTTTTTTTTTTATTAAATAAGTAGTTTATTATACCTATAGTTGTTTTCAATTAGTTAAAATATTGATTTTATTTGATTGGTAATAGGGCAGGTAATTATTACAAATCATATTATTCCTTAAAATTGCAGAGAACTAGGTATGGGGCACTTGTCTTGTTCTTCTTCCTAGCTACGTTAGTGCGATATAAATTAAATGATCAGTGAATAATCTGTATTCGTCTTTAAAATATTATTTAAAAACGATTGTTAACCATTTCCTTGTCCCACGAACCACATGTGGTTCAGAGTGATTGTTAAAAATATGGTGTCATTAATGGCAGCTAAGAAGCTGCCATTAATATTATCTCCTATATATACAAATTCCTACATGTTCCATGTCCTAAGATATCACATCTAATTAATGCAAGCTTCCAAGCGCATGCAATTGAAATTGACCGCAGACGATCTAAATAGACTATTAAGAGCACAGATTTCTCTTTGAATCAGGTTTTGAACCAAAACGTAGAAAAAGGAAACCCTAATTGAATTCACTTATTTATTACTCTTTACCTTCTCAGTATACGGTACAACAAAGAGATAATTAAATTTTAATGTGAGTTTTATATGACTTTATTGAAGATGCTTACTTGGTTTTTTGGTTTTTTTCTCATCTATACTATATACATATATATATTTAATATTATAAAGCTGAAGAGTTTGTTTGTTTGGTTGATCGCGTTAATCTCTGGAACTACCAGTCGGATTAGAAAAATTCTTTTTGGATTTGATAGCCCAATTCTTGAGGAAGGCTATATGCTATTTAACATCACGCTATGACCTTTAGGAGCCGAGCAAAAAGCAAAAAAATCAGAAAGAACGCTAAGCAAAAACGAAGTAATAGCGCGGGCAGGCGATGCGCGCGACGGGGTGGGTCGGAGTAACAAGAAATTTCACGCGGACGAAGTCGCGGGCAGAAGCTAATTAAATCTAACAAAGGAAGTAGTACCTAAAAAGGCTTCGTTACAAAGATATTTGTAATTTCATTTAGTAAAATTTAATTGTGCTTTGCAGTAATAAAGGGTCTAAACTTAGTTTTGACATGTTTCAGCCCGTCCAATCTTATGAATGAAAAAACGACGTTGCCAATTCGGATAAAGAGGCATGCATATCGGGTGATTTACGTCAAGATACAATGTGTGCCACGAAAGATGAGACTTGACACACCACGTGGTTTGACATGCGCAGTACACGATTTTAGGTATCTTTAGCGGTATGAGGTCTGAGTGCGGGACGGGACCGGACGTCATAGGGGCGGCGGAAAGAGCGGGGGAGGCGGGGTCAAGTCTCATCTTTCGTGGCACGCATTGTATTTAGTTTGTATGAAAATTAACAAAAAATAAGAATTCATTAATGTGTCCTTATTGAAAAATGCTTATTTCCATAGTCTGAACTAGGGATGTTACGGAGCTTCGATTCCGATTCCGAAAAGTCGGAACTTCCGATTAATTTTACACCTCCGATTCCGATTTCGGTTCCGATAATTTTGAATCGGAGTTAGACCGAAGTTCAAATCGCAGCGATACACGTTATTAGAGCGCCTACAAACGAGTTTTAACTTGTCGCTAGGGTAATGTTTGTTTATTTTATACACACTCGTGCTCGAAGTCTCAGTTTATTGTTTTGTTTGTGGATGTTAGTAGAAAGTAGAAGAAAGATGTTTTAAGGGAAGGCCCCTTAACACATCTTTCTTCTACTTCCACCCCGGTTCCGGTTCCGATTCCGGTTCCGATTCCAGTTCCGATTCCGGTTCCGATTCCGATCAATCAAATTTAAAACCTCCGATTCCGGTTCCGGTTCCGGTAAAACGACATCCGTAACATCTCTAGTCTGAACATCTGGTCGAAGTTTATGTATATCATCCGGAACACGGTGTATAGAAGATGGTTAGACTAATGTAAACTGCCCCTTTTATTCAAGTTTGGTATTTTTCATATCATCCGTTCCACAACATCTACGACAGTTAGATCGATCATCTCTAGAATTTAGTGTCCTACGCACTATAAAACAAACTAGATATTATAAAACAAGGTTGTTTTTCATGTCTGTCTGTGTGACCGCGTTGTTCTACTAAACTACGTAGGTAACGAATTTTGATGCGGTTTTCACCATCATTAGGAAAATTTATTCCAAAAGGTTCAGTGTAATATATTAATATTAAACATACATAATAATAAAGAAATCTCTATGTTTTGCCAGGTCGTCAAAACCGTGCGGAGCAGGAGCGGGTCGCTAGTGGTCGCTAGTAATATTATAAAAGAACGTTAGTTGTCACTCAGATGTCAAAGTTCAGCATGACAAATGACTGTCTACCATGGAAATAGTATGTACTGTAGAGGCTACCTGTGTAGCCCTACCTTTAACAGTACAGGCTGGTTATTATTGCCGGTGTGTTCCATTCGAACGTTCAAGCAAGTGTCAAATATTTTAATTAGGTTGTTTTGTTTTAGTAGAGTGCTAGAAATAACATGATAATGTAAAGTCGTAAATATATTTCATTTAACTCAAAGCTTTTTAATTATATTGTGAAGCTCCCATCTGGACCCCCCACAATTGGTGGAGGCGCCTTTACGATTAAACGCCTAAACGAGTTTTGTTTCAGCAAATTAATAAAAACATGATAATGTAGAGTCGTAAATATATTTCATACAAGTCAAAGCTTTTTAATTATATTGTGAAGCTCCCATCTGGACCCACCACAGTACTGTATTTTGTCTACCTACACTGTTTTGGGTATTTTGTTATATTATACAAGCTTTGCCCGCGACTTTGTCCGCGTAAAATTTTTGTTCACTCGCATATTTTTTTCTTTTTCCTCGGCTCCTAAGTGCTGTGGGGGGGGGGGCTGTGTGGGGGTCTGTGTGTGTGTGTGTGGGGTGTGTGTGTGTGTGGGGGATGTGTGTGGGCTGTGTGTGTGTGTAATTTAGTAAATACGACTGGCAGTTTCAGAGATTAGCACGTTCAAAAAAAAAAGCTTCAGCTTTATTATTTGTAAGTTTATTAAAGTATGTATATATTTTACATTTTTGCAAGTAATCCAATTTTATTTATTCAAACAATGATGAACTTTAAAAATCATTGGTGCTGATCATTAAGTTTTTAATTTATTATCGGAATGGAATTCCGTCATATCTCATATCAATTCTGGACATCATTTCACCGCACGTTGGAATTTACTTCGATATCGAATTTATCGGATCACGTAACATTATTTGATATTATAAATGGTTATTCCATATCTTTATGAAGAGGATTTTTATAATTTATTGCTGGAATACAATCTTTCCTGGTTTTATTTTTATTTGTAGTTACACTAGGCTCATTTACAAGGTTCAGTATTGACAGTACACTGACAACCTTCAGTAATCGAATTGGCATTGTTTACAGTCTCTTCACTAAATTCAAGGTATTCAAGACGACCCTGGCCACAGTATACATAGAATTCAGACACTAAAACTATTTAGCATCGGTAACCATCGAGATGAAAGCATACATCAGTCGATTGCTCACAGTAATCTAAGGAGAGTGCATGTAGTGCCTACGTAGCAGCGTAGCAGTTTCGTAGCCTTGGCGTAGACGCAGCGTAGCGAGCGTTGTCGTAGCGTTCCGAATCTTGGCCTGCATTGCGGATGACCGCTCAAACTCTCTATTGAATTAGTTTCTGTACAGTTCGCTTCTCCTTGATTAATATTTAAGATGTCGTTCAGATTATGAACTAGTAGGTATATTTGAATTGTTTTCAATTCAGAGGCAACTTCTGTGCTAGTTTTTAATGGTTTTGTTCGTATTAGTATAATTAGGAGTATAAGGCTAAGAACTCACGGAGCGATTTTCGCCCGCGTCCGCTGCGGTTGCGGGCCCGCAGCTTCTGTAGAATGCAAATATTTATATAAAAAATTAAAGCACATTTCACGACGCGTTTGACGCCCGCGGTGTACGCGGTTGTATGCGGCTCCCGCTGTACCGGCGGGCAACTAGTAGAATCGCGCGGGCCGCGGTTACCCGCAGCCTCGGCGGGTGGCGCCCGCGCGCTTTGCGATCGGTTGGCGGGCGACCGCGGGGGCCGGCGGGCGGCGCGGCGGGAGGTACAGAGATCCGGCCATTCCGTCTTGCAATCTTGCGATCATCGCCCGCCACGTTTGCGGGCGATGATCGCAACCGCGGCGGCCGCGTAACCGCGCGAATAACCGGTCTCGTGAGTTTTGAAATAAAACCGCAGATCCACGACCGCGGCGGTTGCGGGCGAAAATCGCTCCGTGAGTTCTTAGCCTTAGAATATAAACTTTAAGCCCAGGTTCGCACAGTCGCTAGGCGCGTTTTACCCGTGGTGACTTTTTTCGCGCACTGGATTTTCAACGCACTGCTTAGCGCCGAGAGTTAAAAATCCAACCGTGTGGTTTTTTGACTCGCTGGGATGCGCTCTGTTGAATTCTCAACGCTCGACTCAACACAGAGAGTTTAAAATCCAGTGCGTGATACAATCCCGCCGCGATATTTTTAAGTCCGTGCAAACGTGTCTGTTTGTCTCTGCATCACCCGAAGGTTGACTGGTAGAAAATGCCTATGGCATTAAGTCCGCCTCTGTACATTTATGTGCTTGAAGTATTAAATAAATAAATAAATATAACGTGGGTTAAATAAAACTTAAAGAACTATACATATATTAGTAGATAGGCATAATGAACCAAACAGTAAAAAGAGTCCTCTAGGGAAATTCTATCGACAATTTTATTTCTGCCGCCAATCGCCTCGGTTTGCATACCGATGAAATTACGGTCTTTTTCAACTTGTCTGAAACATTCCATCGCCCCATCATTAGCATTACAAATCGAAGGTATGACGAAGGTTAACCAATAAAGGCGGAAGGAGTCACTTTACATGAATTAATTGGTCCGTCGAGGCGTCGATTGTAAATCTGTAACATAAATATATCAAACTATATGTGTAGTGGTCAAAGGTGAGGATTCGAATAAGCTTACCAGCAAACTCCCGTCCACTGCCTCACTCTCCTAGGGCTCGGCGACGCATCCAGTCATCCTGAATCCTGGTAAGCTTCACTGCACATTTTTTCCACAGGTGTTGGTTAATGTTATTGTTCGTATCTTGAGGAGATTGTAGCACAAAATCACAGAAGGACCATTTCTTATAAGAAAAAGTTTATAACGCGTGGAGCGCGTGGTTTGTACAAGTTGAGACGATTAGAGTAGTGAAAAGGCATGCGGAAGCGCGGCACTAGTGTGCTCATCCGTACCAATCAGATTGCTCAGCGAATGGGCGATGAACGAGCCGACAACTTAAAGCTCCTACAAACAGGCGCGACACGCGATATAATCGCGCGCGACACAAAGGCGCCGCCCGTTATGCGACTTGCGGTGCCTTTGTGTTGCGCTCGATTTTATCGCGAGTTGCGCCTGTTTGAATGAGCCTTTAATCATCCCACAACACACAAAAGTTTAGTTACTAGTTGTGGGGTAAAAAGTATCCAAAAATCCCTAAGATTGAAGGTAGTTAATACCTACCTTAAAGAAAACGGTACATAAATTAGATATGCAAATCATCGAAGCCATAAATTCTCTCATAATGATTGACTATACAAATTAAATCTAAAACAATCGATAACATAAAACATAAATCCGTATCTCGAAGATATTGAAGGAGTTACAAAGTTCTTGAGGAGTTAACAACTTAATATCGTCTGCTCAGTGAGATTCCAATTTTGTTGGGAACTGCTGGCAAACAATTTATTATGAACAAAAAAAGGGATTATTGTGTCGTTCAGCCTCATTCGTCTCCCTGAATAACAATCTTTGACAAGATAACCGATATGAAAGGTAAACACTTTACCTTAAAGATTATGAGGCAAAAATAGGCCGCTTCATTATTTCAATGAAGGTTATCATCGGTACCTTGACTACTACTACTGGTAGTTTTTCTGAAAATAATAAATAATCTATATATTATTTTAACAACATTAATTTTACCGAATTTAGTTACACTATTTATAACTCAAGAACGGCTGAACCGATTTTTATGATCTTTGCTTTGTTGGATTTGTCTCCGCCCCGAAGAGCAGAAACTATTAAAACATGGGATAAACTAAAAAAAAACATTTATTGATTCTGGGGCGGTACGAAGTTCGCCGGGGTCCTAGTAATAAATAAAGTTTTATTTATGCTTCAGTTTACGAAATGAGTTTAGTGTCTGGAGCCTCCTTTTAAACAAACAATGCCTATGTTAGGAGACTCCGCTCTTCCATAGTACAGCATAATTACTAAATCTAGTTACAAAACCGTTGGTACTTAAAAATTATCAAATAAAAATAAGGATGTTAGTGAGAGTATGATTCGAGTGTGAATACCTGTTCGTATTGTGCCTGTGTGAGTGTATGTGAGAGTGTAAGTGAGAGTGTATGCGAGAGTGTAAGTAAGAGTGTATGTGAGAGTGTAAGAGACACAGACACAGCAGCAGACACACTCGCATATACTCTGTATGCGAGTGTGTCTGCTGCTACTTTAGGATTAGGTGCTCCAAAAGTGCCTCCGTGTCATCATTTATGTGTCTTTATCCAATTGATTATTGTTTTCTTACATTAATATGTTCTTTTTCTGTTTAGATATTTTATTAAATATATTTTTATAAATAATTTCAAACTCAAAACTCAAACTCAAAACATTTATTTCAATTAAACCATTTACAGGCACTTTTGAATTGTCAAAAATATAATAACACTAATTCCCTTATACTTAACGGTACTTAAAACTCAAGCTTTATTTAAAACTAGTTTTAACCAAACAAATGGCTCTAAACTATGTAGTTTTAAGTAATGGTTGAGTCTTGAGTGAGGTTCTGTGATACGGGCCCAAGATTAGCATTAGGGTTCAACCCATGTTCTAGAAGAGACAAGCGCGCCCGCTAAAGGTGGTCAGACCAGATCAAGATTCAAAACATTCTCTTCTCGATATAGTTAACAAAGAAAGAATGGTCTGTTTACATAGAGAGAGTTTGATAGAATGAGCATTAGTTTGGTCTAAAACTATCTTAAGACTGAAATAACTTTGAAAATTGCATACTTTGTTTCTGTAGCAAACCAAATATTGTAAAAGTTGCCATTAGCTCCCACTGTCGAAGACCAAAAACCAAAACAAACAAAAAATACGAGTTAACGAAAGTATACTCTGTTACCCCCTTTATAAGAAGAAAGGGGTAATGCGTTATTTATTTAAAGATAACGTTTCCCAAATGCTATATACGGTCGTGAATCGTAAATACATAATGTATGACTGAAGGAGCGGCTCGTAAAGCGAATGTAGAGGAAACTCTTTCCCAATATTTGTATTGTCTCGGATCGCACCTATAGGTACACGTCATTGTCCAGGGTAGAAGAAATACTGTGATCATGCTAAATCCGATCTTTGTTGGGAAAATTAATGTGGACTTATACAGGATGAATTAACAAACAATTGCGCATAAATATGAGTTCATCATAACTTTTCTATAAAAAGCTGTTTTTTTAACCGACTTCAAAAAAGGAGGAGGTTATCAATTCGGATATTCATATATATATTTTTTATGTATGTTCGGGCATAACTCCCTCATATATAGACGGATTTGCATTTTTTTTTATTCTAACTAGGTTTATTCCGAAATGGTCCCATTTAAATTTCGTAAGGATCTGATGAGGAGTTTCGGAGACAGACAACGGAACTCTTCAATAAATGCTAGCAAATCAACCGCGTTTGCTGCTATAAAGAATATCTAGTTGTGCCGTGGTGTGTGATTCGCTAGCTAGTGTGATTAATTTGTGTGTAAAAGTATAATCTGAATTGAACCGCAAACGGTTTGTGTATTGCGCAATAACCAACACTACCCATAGTATGCCCACAATAGTTAAAATATGCCTGATGATATATAATAAATATTATATATATGTGAAAGTTTGGATGTGTGTATGTTTGTTTCAATCACGCAAAAATGGCTGACCTGCGGGGTAATTGCGTAACACAATATCCGTAGCAATGGGTTTTGTTTTGACAGTTCAACAACATTCAATGCGTTATTTACTTTGAGCAGACAAATTTTTCGAACCCATGAAGCAGCAATGGATTAGTAATATCTTTCAAAATGATTTAGATTGAGATGATAGTGTGTCACGCAATTAGGATGCTGATTTGGATGAAATTTAGCACACAAATAGTTTATAACCTAAATTAACACATAGAATACTTTTTATCCCGGTAGTACGTTCCCGTGGGATATTTTACGACCTTCACGCGGGCGAAGCCACGGGCAAAGGGTAGTCTAAAATATAAATCCACATACCTACAAGGGAGATACATTTATTACAGGTAATTCCTGCTGAAACTATACAATAATTGTTCTTGGATGAACGGTTAGGTGCCTTCGTTTAGATAATGGGCTAAAATACTGTATTAATCATCCTTATCGTACAGTATCTTGAGGATGACAATGAAGGATGTTAACTGTCAACGAAAGCTTTCAGTTCACAGGAGTGACGATGTAAGTAGGTACAGACACCAGCACATCAAGTTACTACAATCTGTCAAAATTCTTTAATAGATTTTCAACTTTATCGCTAAAGCATTAAGGTTCAAAGTTGATTGGGAAAATTTGACAGTTTCGGGTAGCTTGATGTGCTGGCGTCTGTACAATGCGTTCAATGCACTTTACCGGTTAATCTCGAGTCCCGCTACTAGAGCTGCTGACTGGCATTTTCGTACAGCTTGAGCTGATACGAGAAAAAAAGACACACTATGTACCTACTGCGATTATTTTTTAAAATGTTTTGTAACAAATATAATTTTACTGAAAAGGGTTCTTAAATACTGAAACAATCCTAATACTAATTCGCAAAGAAAACTAAAACGGCGCGCGTGTTTCTTGTTTCGCATTTAAGCTGATTATGTGATTAAGTTTGCCGTAAGCCCGCAGTAAAATAACAGAGATAATAATCTTGCGTTGAAATAGATGACAGGCACTTGTCCTTCCTTCCTGCCCGGAGGCATAATGGCCCACTTCGACAGTTACCGATTTTTTTGCCGAAGCAATGTTTCTTTTTCCGCGTTTGTGTTTCTAATCCGTAGAAATGAAATACTTGTTTAGATCCTTGTGGGTTTGACTAATTACTGCTTTTTGGTAGACATTTATCATGCCATGTTCATGTGTTTGGTAAAAGAAGACCTTGAAGAATTACATACATACATAAACACACGCCTTTTTATTTGGCTTTTAATTTGGTAGGCAGAAACTCCAGAACGAGATGCTACCCTCTTTACAGACCCACCTACGACTTTTGCTTCGTTAGCGTTCATTCATCTGTTAATATACGCACGCCGGCTGCGAGTACTACTTTTTTTTTTTCAGGATAGGTAATCATCAAATGACCCCTCCCGCTCTGTGTGGAGCGGAAGGGAGTGTCAGACTCTTACTGACTAAAACCCACCCGTGTTCCTTCCTTAGCCCTTTATGTTCCGGGCCAGCGGTAACCCTTTCGGACAATCCCGCTGACTACTTATCTGACCTTTCTAAAGAACGTCACCAATAAGGTCAACTAATAAATCACTAAATATATCTTTCTTGTGAAATATAACGAACCAATGTAGTAACATAAACAGCATATAACTCCTGGGAGCCAAGCATAGATATCAAGCCAAGCCTCCACTCTGTGAGAGGGAGTGGGCCGTAATCTACCACACGGGCCCAGCGCGGGTTGGTACTAAATGTAGTAATTTCGACTACCCATTCCATGTCATAATAATTATAATATTATTTTACATACCATTATCACAGTCGAAATTATTGTTTATCGCTCTTCAAAATGAACATGAAGTATTGTAGATATTATCAGATTGGTCTACATTATAATGTCATTTTGTGATTCCAACAAAATGTTTGCTAATTAATGTGTTTCAGGTTTCAAAGAACACAACCACGGATTGTAAAATTTAATTATAAAACTTGTAAACTGAAAATATATTTCTAAAACAATACGGACTCTAAGATTGAATTTGATTCAGTCAAACATTCCCAGAAGAGCCAAAAATCTGGTGCGAGATAAAGAGCCTAATGGTTCACTGTTTGTTACATTTGTGTATGTGCCCTCTCGATTGTCTACCGCGATATATCCTGGCGAGGGCTCATTTCAAACACCATTAAATAGGGGAAAGCCATCATTGCCACCATTTTCCGCTTATGATGAACACAATGGAAACATTTCAAAGGTTAAACAGATGTACTAAACTGGATATGGGTTTGCGTTACAATACAGACGTTTTTATTATATCGCTCATCCTCCAATAATGGATTGCTGTAATATTCAATGTACTAAACAAATTGGCAATCTTGTCTTCTGACTACTGTTAAATTTTGTCGCAATCGTTAGATATATTTTTTCTAAGAAATAACTGTCAGACTCTAGTTTAGCAAGCTACATCTACTACAATAAATATGACACTAAGGTAAAATTGACATTATCCTTAGAACAGTAGATACGTAACGTATTTCGCCAGAAATTGTAATACGAATAACAAAGTGAATAGATTACTAACACAATTGATTTCGCAGCTGAATTGACAAAGCGTTAGGACTATTACTGTCTTAATTACTCGAATATTCTGCGAATATTATTCACGTAAGAAAACCATAATTCATAATGACAAATCCATATAATTACTTTCTACTAATACTAACTGATCACGATGATGAGATAACTTACTCCAAAATATAGACATTAAAATGAATGTTCCCACGAGATTGTTTTTACAGAATTCACAATGACATAGGTACAAGGGCGAGAGAGACACCCAAAAGGATATTTATGTATGGATAATAAAAACTTTCTTAGAAAAAAAAAAACAACCAACTTCTAAAAAAAAACACTGAAAGTGAAAAATAACTTTCATTTCGGAAGTCGGTGTCGTTGCTTTCGCATTTTCGTTTTTTGACACCGACTTCCGAAATTAAAGTTATACACTTTGTACTTAGTGTTTTTTTAGAATTCGATTGTTTTTATTCTTCACTTTTTAGTTGTACCTACCCCACACAAATTAATTTAACACTTCTTGCTATGTAAATATCAGTGGCAAGAAGTTATTATAATATCATCAATATAAACTAAGTGGAAAAAAAATAGTATTATTGAAGCTAAGTCAAAAACTACCCAAGCTAAGTTAATAAAATTTATATATGGGACAACCCCTGAGGCATATCCATTAAAAAAATAGAATTTAGCTAATCTGTCTGTGTATGACGGAGTTATTCCCGAACATACAAAAAAAATATAAACATTTGAATTGAGAACCTCCTCCTTTTTTGAAGTCGTTAAAATGCATTAAAACTAGATTAACATCAAAATGCAAATTTGGAACGAAATTAAAGCGAATAAGCATTCATGAAATCGTATAGTACCGCGCGTTGGTCAGATGGGAAAACACGATAAGGCTTGTAATAGAGTCGCCTTTGTGCTACCCTAAACATCCATGCAATATGTGCCTAAGAGAGTAAACATGGCGACATCAAAGGTAACGAGCAGCCATCAAAGGTCCAAGTCATCGTGGCCGATTATATTATTCCCAAAGAAAATGTTGCTTTCTATAACAAAGTGGTGACGTATTCATACACACAATTGTTTCAAGTAATCTCCCCTCCTAAGTTAGATTGGATTTTTTCAAGACTGATCGGATTTTCTCCCTTCTCTCTTTCCAGGGCAAGAAACTTTTACATTCAAATATGTATAAGAGAAATCGCGAGGCTTACCAGGATAACTCTACGGAAATAGGAACACACCTATTTCTTATACTGTGTTCCGGAGTCGTTAATACTTACGAAAAGAGGTCACAGGAGTGCGGGTGAGTCACACTTTGTTTTTCAGGCGTAAACTTATACTGTATAATACATACCTACGTAAGTTAGAACTTAGGTAAGAATGGTGATGGGACCTTAAAAATATTCATACTACACTCGAGAGCAATAAATTAGTTTCTAAACAGACGGACTGCATTTCAGCTGCAACATCGCAGTCTGGATGCAGTTGACTTAACTACTTCGAAACCTAGTTAATAACTAGTAAATATCGCAGTTTTGTCATGCAGTTGACATAACTAGTAGTTATGTCAACTGCATGACAAAACTGCGATATTGCAGCTGGCATGCAATTCAAATGCAGTCCGTTTGTTTAGACCCTAATTCATTGCTCTCGAGTGTATTCCTTGACACTGTCAAATCATAAGCATGAAAGTATACTCCAGGGACGTATGCTAGTACTGCTCCCAGCTCAATCCGCGGTCGTGCAAAGGTTCTGTAAAACAACAATGTCTAAGCATGCAACAAACTGTTTGCAACAAATTTTCTATTGAAATGGTGGTATGTTATACTTATCGACTGGTTGGTGATCGCAGAGCTCTTTGACTGGTTATACGGGTTATACCTAATGTTTCCGACATTGGCATCAAGTATGTATTTTGTCAGGAACATTGGTAGTGGCAACGGCCGCGACTTACGGGTTGTAGGTCGTAGGTTCGAACCCAGACAAGCGCTTTACTTTATGTAAATTATTCATCACCACTGCTCTCAAAACGGTGAAGAAAACAACGTGAGGAAACCGGCATGTCCTAGAACCAAAAATTCAAAGTCATGTGACATCTACCAACTCCCTCTTACCGAGAGGAACTGTCTGTGTCCCAGCAGTGGGGAAATTATAGGCTAATTATACTATACTACATATATATTTTGTCTAATTGAAGGTTTTCCTGTGTATTTTAAAAGTAAGGCTCCTTTATGCTGTAATTATTAATATCTTCTGTATAGATAAGTAGCCTTATCGTCTAATAATGTTTTATTTACTTACCACTAACTTCAACCAGTGTACAAAGTAGGCTCAAAATCAAATTAGTCGACATAAACATACACTAATTTGTAAAGACCCAAACTAAGTTCTATGAAGTTGTCTAAGATTAAGATAGCCTACGCTAAATAAATAGCTTTGTATTGCTCCATCGCAATCCCGAGACCGTAGGATTAACAAAGTGAGTTGCTTATCTCTGATTCTCTGAAATCCCATTATGTTAATCTAGCGTAATTGTTTATAGGTCTAACTGGCCCGTTTCTCCCCGTGGTGTGGGGTAGAGTGGGCCATAATAAATCACGGCTAAAAGGCTTCATTGTTGGCTCGACTGACAAAGGTTTTGCGCCTCATGGCAACGGCACGTGCGTGAGGAATTAAAAGGCGTCCAACCGCACTTCCTGTGACCCGACGCTCCCCGAGGCAGCCCGAGGCACGCCACGAAGGGTTGCACTCGATACCGCTTAATGTCCTTCTAAGCATTATTTGTATCATTTTAATGGACAAAATATTTTCAGGTTGCAATTAAGCCTCGCCTTTGTTTGGCTGATACAATGACTGGATTTACGTTCAAAATAACTCAATATTTTACAGGTTGCGTATGAGAACTATTTAGTATTCCTATTAACTGTTATACGAGTACGCCTTTGAAAATGTTATAAGTCGTTTATAAAACGACTAGCTTTTGCCAACGACTTCGTCCGCGTGGAATTTCTTGTTCCCCCGACCCACCCCGTCACATCGCATCGCCCGCCATTACTTCGTTTTCGTTTAGCATTCTTTCTTTGACGTGATATTTAATAGCCTATAGCCTCCAGGTAGACCCAGAGCTTAGCGCGTTCAAACAAACTCTTCAGTTTTATTATAAGTACTAGCTTCTGCCCGCGACTTCGTCCGCGTGAAATTTCTTGTTACTCCGACCCACCCCGTCGCATCGCATCGCCTGCCCGCGCTATTACTTCGTTTTTGCTTAGCGTTCTTTCTGACTTTTTTTCTTTTTGCTCGGCTCCTAAAGGTCATAGCGTGATGTTAACCTATAGCCTTCCTCAAGAAGTGGGCTATCAAATGCAAAAAGAATTTTTCAAATCCGACTGGTAGTTCCAGAGATTAGCGCGTTCAACCAAACAAACTCTTCAGCTTTATAATATGTATTTTTCACTTTGTAGTATTCTTTTGGAAGTCAGTTCTTTTTGTTTTAAGTTTTTATTTTTCACTTTTTAGTTGTACCTGCCTACTCCAAACAAATTCATATAACACTACTTGGTATGTGAATATCAGTGACAGGAAGTTATTGAACACATCTGCCTACCCTTTTAAAAGGTACAGGCGTAATGTTACGTTGTGTGATTGCGTAAACAATGCATACATATGCTATAGCAGCAATCGCGGTTGATTTGCTGGCATTTATTGAAGAGTTCCGTTGTCTGTCTCCGAAACTCATCATCAGATCTTTAAGAAATTTAAATGGGACCATTCCGGAATAAACCCATTTCGAACAAAAAAAAATTGCAAATATATATATGAGGGAGTTATGCCCGAATATAAATAAAAAATAGAAACATCCGAATTGAGAACCTCCTCCTTTATCGAAGTCGGTTAAAATCAAATGATGTCAAGGGCAATTTTATTCAAAATTAAATACTTGTGATTAATAACGTATTTATTTTGATAAGGATTAATTACATGTTTATAAAAAAAAAACCTTCGCAAATAATGCATTAGTTTAGAAGAAATTTGATTACCATAAAAAAGGTTATAGTGAGTAAACCTTAAAAGATAGACATATGCTGTCGCGGACTTTTTTTTAGAACTTTTAAAGGGAAACAATTCCGTCATACATGATTTTTGCGTAACTTTAACCGTTTACGCAGCGTACGCAACGAAAGCTCTCAAAAGGAATATTTTTTCCCCGTTTTTGCATCATTTTTCATTGATGCTCCGCTCCTATTGGTCGTAGCGTGATGTTATATAGCCTATAGCCTTCCTCGATAAATGGACTATCCAACACAAAAATATTTTTTTAATTCGAACCAGTAGTTCCTGAGATTAGCGCGTTCAACCAAACAAACAAACAAACAAACTCTTCAGCTTTATTATATTAGTATAGATAGATATAGAATACAGAATAACTGACCGCCCTGTGCGCCAATTACCAATCTCACTAAGACAAAAAGGGGTACAAGACGGTTATTAGTTTGAATAATTCCACGGACACGGTCGTAGATCTTCCATTTCATTCATTATTACTGAAGGACCCGAGCCTCTTCATTAGCTTATGAAGTGACCTTAATATATCCAACTTATATATTTGATGATTTCTAAAAGTTTTTACTGGCTTCGATTCGATTCTTAGAAAATTTAATTAGTGGGCAAATCAGGAAAATGAAATTTTAACAAGAATACAATGATCACAAATCATTAGCTGTATTCTTTCGCTAAATTAGGATTTTCCTCTTTGCAGTATGCAATGACAGTAAGAAGTTATGTATACAAAGGTTCTTTGTTACAAAGCACATGGAAAGCTCTGAATATATCAATATAATTATTTTTTCCATTTGCGAAATACTCGACGAGCTGCACCATGGCTGCAACTGCAAAAATTAATCGCCACGTATAAAAATTCCTGAAAATTATATTTTTTTATAATTTGATGCAATTGAAATGAAAATCCTGCACAAAGCAATAAGGAAAATATTCCTGAAAAAATTACTAACTGAATTTTTACCTACTTTACTTTAACTTTACTTGCCAAGGAAGAGTCCAAGTAATATTTATGGCTCAATGTCGGCGCGTTTAACAATTTAACTTGTTAAGTTTTGTGACCTAAAGCCTTTTAGTTACGGTTATGTTAGGTGCTCAAACTTGAAGGATTCTGAACTTCTTAGACACTGACACGACACCTGCGGGTCTCATAAATTATTATAAATGCCAGTAATAGGTGCTTTGATTAACGTCGGTAAAACTTGCTTAAATACTTGGAAATTGTGTTTTTTACCGACTTTAAAAAAGAGGAGGTCCTCAATTGGTCTGTATTTTTTTTGTACTTACATACATATGTTACGCGATATCTCCGGCACAATTTGGATTGATTTGGAAAAAAAAAATATATGGATCACCTCAGTCATGATCCCATATAAAATTAACTATGCTTGGGTAGTTTTTGAGTAAGCTACAATAATACGTATTTATGAATTTCATTTATATTGATGATATGTTATCATAAGTTTCTGTAACTGATATTTACATAGCAAGTAGTGTTTATTCGAATTTGTGTGGGGTTCGTACAACTAAAACGTGAAAAATAAATACATTTCTACAAAAGTTAGTTGTTTTTTTTTAACAAAAAAAAGTTTTTAATTTTTTAATAGCAACATTTTATAGGGAAATTTTTAGCTGATCCTCTAAACCCCTTCAATTAAGAAACGCTTTTTAAAATTAAAGAACCTCTAAAAATGGGCTTTTAATGATGTTCCCTTTTTTAATATATTAATTAGCCTCTTTTTAATTTTCTGACCTCCTCGAAATTGGTCGCAGTTATTTGGCCATTTAATTTTTTTTGGACGCCAAATTAGACATTATTTGAGGTTCACAAAAAGAGGCGCAATCATAATATTGGAGTGTTCTATCATATTAAAAAAAAAAACAAAATATTATTATTTGAGGTTCGACTAAATAAATACATATCCATTTTATTTCAAGTTTTTTTTGTTGCGTTAAATATTTACAGTTTATACTTTTATTTTACTAAACTAACGCTGTATAAGTGCATAAACTGTAATGTAAACACAAAAGTATCTACTTGATCTTGTAGGTATATTACAATATTTATTAGTTCACCAGAATTCGTGAAACTCTCCATAAAAAATGTTTTGCAATGTTTTCTGTTTGAAACCCACTTGTATCTAGAATCCAATATTGATTTTCGTGGAAACGTTTGTAGCACACGAGCTTCAAATATTGAAAATGAAACATTGTATTTGCGGATAGCCGGAAAAACGTTATACAACTTTATTAGTGTGTCAAAGCAACGCTCAAATAATGTTACCTATGAGGGAATTTCCACCAGAATACACACATCTTTGGCTTACCTACAGTTAGACAAAAAGAAAACCAAAAAACCGGTTTTGACATTATGCATACATGTACCGGGTTCGTTAGTCCACTATTTTGCTCGAGGTATTCACGGGATGAATAGCATCCATCAGCGAAAACCCAACGAGTTTCACAATGACAATCACAAAAATCAATATGAACGCTTGGACTAGCATCGAGTGTCATTGATGTTTTTTATATATTTCTGGTTTCAGTTTCAATGCAAATCTGGATAAAAAATAGACCGCTTATCAGTGCATGTGCATGATTGTAGATAAGGATTGTATAGTTAGCGTCAAAACTCGTGGATCATTGAAAGGTTTTTATTATCATAGAACCTAATTATTGATTTAAACTCCTAATCTTGTTAGGCTTCTAACTATTCTCTCTTCTTAAATCACTATAAGAGCTAGGCAATTGTCATAATCAGCTAGTTATGTTTATGAAATCTTTCTTGAATCTTAAGATAATGTTTATCAACCTTTGTGACTGACTATACTCAAGCACGTGACTGAGTGTTGCATATAGCAGATAAAGATTTGTTATCTCTTGCACTGAGCTCAAAAAATATTTCACACTTCCTTATCAGTTACGTAGGCGATTCAATCACATCGTATACGTCATACATCATACTGAGAATAGCTGTTGGAATAGTAAGATAAACACAAGATAAGTCGAAACTGCAATGATAGCTCAGTAATTTACTTGTACATAAGACTTAACAACTGGATATAGCACTTAATAAAACTACGATAACAGTATTACAAGCACTTGTTCCCAAAACACTTGAACACTTTTACTGACATCACAAAAGCCTTTAACTGTAAAGTAACAAAATTGGTTCAAAGTTAACCCTCAATTAAAAGTCGTAAGTCAGAAATTCACTCCTGAAAATTGTTAATAAAGCAAATTGTACAAAAGTACGAAAGTCTTTATTGACTTGTAATGATCGTTAACCGCTGGCTGAAAAACACTTTCATGAATACAGCGCAAATAAAGGGCCCATTTAAGGCTGCCGAGCGCCGATTCAGTCATTAATAATTCATTTTCGACCTCCGGACTTTCAATAATTGTGTCCCTAATTGTACGACTCAACTGGCAATTTGAAAGAACAGGTCCTGTTGAAACAACTATGGTGACACCTGGTTTATAAAAATCGGGGATAATAACAATGCGAGCATGTTATTAATTTGCGTGTTCATCAATATGTTCATCATAATAACCTTTAAAATAATAACCTTAATAATAACCTTTTAAATAAAATAAAAGTAAATAATCAGCCTATAATATTCCCACTGACACAGGCCTCCATTTTGTGAGATGGAGTGGGCCATAGTCCACCACGCGAGCCTAGTGCGGGTTTGGTGGATGTCACATGCCTTCGAGTTTCACGATGTTTTCCTTCACCGTTTTGAGAGTAGCGGTGATGAAATGGAATACACATAACAGACTGCTGCTCTATTAATATGTTCATTTCTGACCAAATCTTAAAGACAGAAAGACAGATAGATAGATAAACCATTTATTTGGCGCACACAAGAAGACAGCACAACACACAAAAGTACAATATTAGATAATAACCAAATTACCCACATGATTATAAAACAAGGTGCCGATAAAGAAACAAAAAGTAAACACATTGAAATAAAAGTGACACTATGACGAATACTTAAAATAAAATTAATAACGAAACATACACAGTGCGGTGTGTGTCTCAAGGTTGCACCAAATGGAAGTCCAGCTCAGCATGTGTCAGGCAAATGTACCTGACGCTGATATTCTGCTGGATTCCTGCTGTGACACACGGACGTTGAGAAGATGAGATAAATTGGTGTTGTGACAGGTGTTAAGTGCAGAGTGAAGTTTTTTAAGTATACCCGACACTTTAATTACGTGTTCTACAATAAGTTTTGCATTGGGAAACGTTCTTGTTCGTCAGCGTGTTAGATTTGTGTTTAAAATGATGACTCTTTTCTTCATTGCATGTTTTTGTCCCAGTCAGCGGCAGGTCTTTTCGAGAAATCAAATGACTCCTGAATTTTGAAATAAAAAATAATTATATATCCACAAAAATATCACCTAAATACGTTGCTGTAATTTACAGGGATTATTAAATTCCATTCGGATTCAATATATCCTCATATAACGTTGTAGTGTAGGACCTACCTGGGGGCCTAAAAAGGTCACTTTGGCAGAATCATAAAAGTATAACACTATGAATCATAATGGACAGTTACCTAACTGTTAAGTTAATCGTATCAAATCCCATTGGTGAAGGATTTTTCAGTTATTAATACCAATCAATCCAATCCAAATCCAATCCCAATCTCTTTGATTATACCTACGTACTGCAGCAAAATAAAGGAAAACACGGACTGTCTTCGTCATATTATGATTCATAATGTGATTCTGCCAAACCCTGGCCCTGGCCCTGGCCTTTTTGTGCCCCCTGATTTATATTCGTAGCATCATATTAAGGAAAAATATTCACTTTCAGTGCAAAATAAATGATCCCCACGGGTAACTTGAATTGATAGATTACATTTGGGCCTCATAAATTGTATAATATAATATTTTTGACCATTGCACGGACATAATGGACATTTCGGCCCCCGATTTTCTATGACCCATTAAAATGTAAAATGTTTTATTGTATGCTTAGGCATAAAATGTAACCGCCAGAAGATCTATAAAAGAGGGGTTCTTTCATAAATATGTAACTTTGGGATATTGCTTCTTTTTTAGTGTCGTTGGTCTCATGCTGATCATTGCCAATGTAAAATTGTGATTTGAAAACTTTAGTGGATTTATTGGGCGAATGGTTTTACGGCCGTTTTTATAGTAACTTCATGAAAAGTGACAGATAATAAGCTGAAAGTAATAAATAATTTTCTAAATTTTGTCCAGTTCTTACGAATGTTTAAAAACCGGTCAAGCGCGAGTCAGACTTGCGCACCGGGGGATCCGTACTTTGTAGGATGTAAATAGTTTAAATTTTTTTTTTCTTCTGGGTTCTAGGTCTTCACCAATTGACAACGAAGTGATCTTATAGGTTTCCGTTTTTCCTTTTGAGGTACGGAACCCTAAAAACACGATGTTTTATACGCAAGCTAGTGTAAGAGCCGAACAAAGAATGTCAAAAGCTTTTGCGGTCTTTTTAAAAACCTTTGAACAAAGCCCGCTACAAACCACAGAAAAACGTGGTACTTATTCTACAATAAAATTCACAGTCTTAATGGAGGTAGTATTTGTTGACAAATTCAAATCAAATGGGTCAATTTGTCATCGTAACTAATGCACACAAGCGGTATAGACCGGGACATGTGACATGAGAAAAATGGCACCGTGCTCAATAGTGATGGATAGGTGCACCATACTGCACTGTAGTGTAGCGCACACCTTTTATACCAATTGTTGTGTGTGTGAATGATTTTGATGAACACCTGGTGATGTGGGGTAGGAATTATAGAAAATATAAACAAATCTAAATGTCTTTGAACATAAAGTCAAATAGTATTAATTAAATAAACGCAGAACTGCGCCTTAAACAATGTCATTGTAACTGTAACGTATTCGCTAAACAATGAGGAAATGCATCGCAGTACTGAAACAAACACTTCACAGAAATGGCTTACAAAACTAACAAACACACTGTTTGCAAATCCCAATTAAACTAAGAGTTAAAAGGTAAGTACAGGAGTTAGACGAGTACTGGAAGCACGCTCGATAACCGCACTCGTCCAACTTCATTTAAGTTAAGCTTTTGGCTAAACAGTGCCTAGTGCCTCGCTGACAACCAATCAAACACACGGCGAGTTTGTAAACTTACCACCTCAGAATGTAAACTTAAGTTCACGAGAGCACAGGGTGTCATGAGTAAGCGGGTCGGTTCAAAGTTTGATGTCACACATTTCTTTTTGAAAATTGCTACTGCCTAAAACAAACTATGTTTTTTTCTGCCATTGAGCTTCATGTTTATTTGTTGTAAAATTTCATAAGAAACTTTGATGTTGTTCCATCTTTTCTTAAATATTCTCTCCTTCAAAGCGAAAAGCATTAATTTTAGATGCTTCCTTTCAATAAAACTTTTATAATCCTTACCAACTAACCGCCGCTCATTGGCTCAACAAGGGAGAACCAAAAAGAACCGACAACATAATTTCCGAACTTCCTTCTTTTATAAAGTTTTCCGTCGTTTGAAATAACTGCAAACAATTCAACACCTGCGGGATTATTTAACTCGAACTCAGGCCTTAAAATTAAGGCGCTCTGGGGCTTAATTTGTCTGAACTGAATGTGATTACCGGTTAACTTAGAACGACAAATATAACTTGCAGGGGTGTGAGAAAACAAACGACGACCTTAACAAGTTAACATCGTAATATTCTGCCCAAGTACCGCGAAGTTATAGATATTAATTCAGTAATGGATAACAAGACTCGTCGAGTGTGAATTTGTTTGGATATAACTGGGAAATTAGATTGCGTGAGGATCGTCATCGTTAGTTTTGGATTACTAATACATAGGTATAATATTAAATGTACGTTTCGAGTTTCGAGATCGTCGGCTTCTTGGTTTTCTTGATTTAGGGCAATTCAAATATCAAGTTTATCGGGACGAGATGAAAACCTTAGTTTGTTACGTAAACATTTGCACTATCTTTGGTATCAAGACAAGCAATACTTGAAAATTATTTCTGAATTAGCTTACATTATAATTTACCCTCTTCATTATTACTATCAGAACTAGTTGGAACAAAGGCCTCTCAATGATCCTGCTAGAAACGGACATTAAAAATAATATTCGATACGGATTACTGACCTCATACTGGGTAAGTAATTATGATATTTTTCTCGTAATGTAACAAACAATATTCGACCTGTATTTAGATTCGGGGATTTAGGTTCCTAATCAATTTACATTCCGCTACAAGCACGGTACAGTGGCTAACAGCGTTTGGGTATCGTAAACGGGGTATAACTTAGTAAAGCCAGAGGCCGCCAACACACGTAGCTAAGCGAGTAATCCCAAAACGTTCGCTTGAAATACCTCCTACTTCCTCTTGTAGCGTAAAATACGGGTTGCCGCTTAGGGTACACACTAGTTGCCTAATTGATGGTTATCCCTTCCTTAATTTATCTTGGTCTGCCGAATCTTGGGAGAGCGGACGGATGCAAAAAAGAACCAGGCATATGTCATATTATTATATTGTGGGAGGTTTTTGTAAGTGTGTTACAGTAAGGAGTATGACGCAATCGAGAAATAACAATTCATTTTGTTTGATGTATTAAACCCAGTTTTTTTATTCACTTGTTTATGGAAAATATAGACTCTCGCGAAATTAAACTAAGCTCGTTGTGTTGCTCGTTATAAATGAGGTAGAATGTACCTGTAGATGAACTATTGTTATTGTTATTAAGTTACAGGGGAAACAAGATTTTGTAAGGTATACTGTTTGATGTGGGATGTTTGAAACAATTTGAAGATGCTCTAAGAAGTTCTGAATATAAACAGATTTTATTATAAACCTCAGTGGCAAACAGCCATTGAAAACTTTCCGCGCCCAGATTTCGTCTCGTAAAACAAAACCCAAATTGAACAAAATTTGGACTGAAATAGAACAATGCAAATCGTAAGTAGAAGCATCAAGGAACACAAATAGCAAATCATGGCAACCAGCCAACGGAATGCAATGCAGATGACTCGAATGTTGAAGGAAAACAACAAGCCATTGACTTACAAAACTAGACAAAAACTGAAATAAGAATTACGAGACTTCTCTAGCTTTGACAGTCGTAATGGGTAATTCAGAACCCAACACAAATCTGATGAAGTCTATTGTAAGTCTATCGGTTCTCTCATTAATTAGTTGGTTTTAGGGGTAGTTCTTCGAGGTCCCTCAAAACGCAGTCACACGGTCTTAATTCGTAACCTATTAAACATTCAGTCTTAGGACCAAATACAGATTAATCTTTATTTATATGTGTATATAATTTAAACATTAAACATCTAAAATTATTTCTAATGTTTATTTAAAAAAATATCTAATGTCGAAAACGGGAGCAAAATCGGTGTTCTTCGCGCGTCACACTCTGTTCGCGCTCACGGCAAACTTTGATAACTTTTGTTTTCAATTCATAGGCATATAATGTAATAAATCTAATTAATTGTATTTAACTATGCATCATAATTATCAAAGAATATTCATTTTATCTCTTAAGTGACAATAGTTAATAAGCTTTATGTCTCTGTCACACGATTTTGTTAGTTTCGAGAGCGCGCAACAAAACTGCACGTATCTTCCAAGAGCGCCAACTTGTCGCTACACATTTCAGCTGCGCGGACGCTCAGTAGTATCCCGGAGTCAGTGGGCAAGACACGTACGTTCATCGCTTCTAAACAAAAAAAATACGAGGCGAGTTATTCTTTGAATATTTTCAAGTAGCCTTGGTCTAGAAACTTTCATGCGCATATTTTGAAGGATAATGCTTATAATTTTCCAAGTCATTTTGTATTAAGAAATAAGATAGATCTTCGAGATTATTCTCAAGTACTTTGTTTGTTTATTTACCTATAAGTTTAATCGTAATTCTCAAAAATGTGAAATTTTCATAACTTTCGTGGCACAACTTTCGTGGTAATTTGTCCACGAAAGTTAGCTAGAGCACCACGAAGGTTATATATCTCCATTGAATGATAAATTTAGATTACTTGTGACGCTGCAGATGCTATCGTGAAGCTCAAAAAAGGTGTCTTTAATAGCCAATTTTTTAATCACGTCTAAATTGTCTATGGATTATCTTAATTTGACAGGACTAAACTAATATTTATCTTCTGTCCTTTTCATAATGAAATAGAAAGAAAAAGATGAACTGAACTTAAATTTAGTTTAGTTTGTGAACAACAGAATGGGGCCATTATCTGCCAGCAATAATTAGTAAGTAATAATTATGTTTATGTTGTCTTTCGTAACTTTCATGGGCACAGAAATTTCAAAATAAAATATCTCAGTAGTTTATGCACCGATTTACATAAAATAAAAAAATACGTATTATTTTTACAGCGTCTTAAATGTGGGTACATTTAAATGTAGATTATTAAAAAAAAAATAT
This sequence comes from Luperina testacea, assembly GCA_927399505.1. Taxonomy (NCBI): domain Eukaryota; kingdom Metazoa; phylum Arthropoda; class Insecta; order Lepidoptera; family Noctuidae; genus Luperina; species Luperina testacea. The sequence continues at coordinate 9,094,141 of OV656774.1, forward strand.
TCGCCATGAAAGTTACGCGGAGAATACTTTTTGAAGAACTACCCTTAGGTAACAGATAGATAGGTAGAGTCCGTCGCATCTGGTGAAATTGGAAGCCATCTATTGATAAATCAAACAGAGTCGACATACATTTCATCGAACGTCTAGCCCCTTATAAATGACGAACTATGCATACAATCTTAATGTTGTCCACGCACATACGGTCTTGGAAAACAAGAGAGATGCAGTTCAAAATTGAGGCCAGAATTCAACCTAGGCCTAGATTTTCATAAGAATAGAGTTGTAACTTATTGGAACATTAGGAGGAAAATACAATGAAATAGGCTGATCGGCATTGACGATACATAGGTACCTACGCCAGTCAATCAAACAAACAAGAGTAAACTAGTCGCGAGCTCGAACTCACTAGTGGTCATGGCCAAAAAGCTCGCTGTCTCACCTGGCTTCGTGTCCGACGGAGCTAGTATCAGTGATGAGCTGTTATGCGCCTGCCACACACTCGACGAGTGGCATGGGAAGTAACGAGGAAAGGAGGCAGAGACATAGTGTGGCAACATTACTCGTCATGCCACACGTCATGCTCCTCGTCCTACCCACTGCTCCCTATTTTGTCGGTTTTTGCGCGCGAGTCAAAGGACCGGCAATACGAGTGCGAGTGGCCGGCCACATAATCGCGCGGTCGCAGTCTGCATGGAGCGCTCGCGCACGCGTATGCAAAATTGGAAATTATGTCGTCGCCAAGCGTGGAATGGTCAAATGAAAAGGTGTTAATAATCCACCATCTCCGTTGGCGAGGACGACGACGACGATGTATATTTCTTTTTACTACATTAATATAATTAGCTATACTAAAAATGCATAGCGCGCACGCTGCCACCGTTTCAACGTCCATTGTCTCACCAAGGCAAATGACAAGTGAGGAGCGTCGCGATTAATTGCGCGAGTAGAGCAGTGTGTGGGCAGAGAGGGCAACATCGCGGCAAATCACGGCAGCGCGAGGAGCATAGCGATGAGCAGCGCAAGGAGCATAGTCTGGCAGGCGCATTAGACGCTAGTCTACACGAACAACGTCTAGTTCTCAAGCACAGAAACACCATTCCGAACTGACAGGCGCGTAAAAAAATTCGAAAAGTGCTTATGAAAATCGAGTTTTATGAAAAAACCACTGCACAAATCAATTACAAATAAAGTTTATTGAATTCTTCGACAGCTGAGCTTTATCGGTACGGAATTGGTTTTGAAGATTTTACAGTACTTTTAGTACTTAAAAATAGCAAGAAAAACGAATTTTTGTGGGCTCATAACTTTTTAATGAATTTTTATTTTACTATTCTGTTTCCGTACAGACAAAATTAATAATAAGTCAAAACGATATCATGTTTAACTTTGGATGCACAATTTCAAACAGTGGAGTAATACTCTCCCGAAATTTTTATGGGAAAAATATCGACTAGTGGCACCTTAAATGCTGAACATGGCTTCGATACGAAAACGACATCAAAAATAGAATACCGACATTAATGTAGGTAGGTAGACGGTACCTACCTTTAATCATAAGGACTCATGATGAACGTTTTAAGATACTGTTTACCGTCCTCATTAGTCGAAAACACTGTCAAGGGCCTGCTTCATCACAGTCGCTCGCGTTTTATGTCATCTTAGCAATAAAAGCACTTTATTCTTCTTACGTTTTTCTTAAAGCGGCCATTAAGCCTTCACAACTTTTTATTTAGCAGTATTCTTTAAAAAATTCTGTCGTATATTTTTAAATCTGACGTTTTAATGAGGTACCCTTCAGACAACTTGTAGCTAATGTTGGTAGGTATGTATATTTCTAAAAGGTTACCGTAACTCTGTACCCTATCAATGTTCACTCAAATTGCTTGTGGGTAACAAAGCTGTAAGTACCGGAGCTTTGGAACATGACCACCGCGCCGTGGAGATTGGAGGAAAGGCGTTCGGAGAGACTTTTGAAAAAGTCTAAGTAAAAAGTCATAATTGGAGGTTTGGCTCGCGCCTATTTCCTTCTCCAATATTGAACCAATTTAAAAGATATTTCATAAACTGAATAAGAAGGATATAATATACTGTGTCCCTATGTTTTTCTATTTTCATTAATAGTTGTCAAATTTGTACACTAGGCCTCTGTTGATGAGGATTTTTTGAGGGTTCTAGTGCTTATAAAAATAATCATCAAAAAGGATAAAATAGGGACATACAAGGAGTTAATATTTATTATTCTGTAAAAAATCATTGCGTTCTGGTCATTTACCAGAAAGAAAACAGGCGAGAGCATATCTACGGAGAAAAGGCCACCCGCATTTCCTCTTAAAGCTTAACGGTAATTACACTGACTGACCTAGAAATCGAACCAAAGGCCCTACACTTGGTAACTGTTCCAGCCTCAATAATGATTTCAATACATAACAGTTCCAGCCTCAATAATGATTTGAATACATAACAGTTCCAGCCTCAATAATGATTTCAATACATAACAGTTCCAGCCTCAATAATGATTTCAATACATAACAGTTCCAGCCTCAATAATGATTTGAATACATAACAGTTCCAGCCTCAATAATGATTTCAATACATAACAGTTCCAGCCTCAATAATGATTTCAATACATAACAGTTCCAGCCTCAATAATGATTTCAATACATAACAGTTCCAGCCTCAATAATGATTTCAATACATAACAGTTCCAGCCTCAATAATGATTTCAATACATAACAACATACTTAGCTGAAAATTAAACCATAGTTGTCATCAGCTGCCTAGCCTTTTCCTAACTATATTGGGGTTGGCTTCCAGCCTAACCGGATGTAGCTGCGAACCGACTGCCTATCTGACGTCCACAACCCAGTTACTGGGTAATACGATACCCCTTGGTAAGACTGGCTGTCAGACTTCCGGGCTTCTGACGACCCTTAACGACTTGTATAAACCAAACCAAACTACTTGTATAAATCCGAGAATATTCTGATCAATTCATCAGACCTAATAATGACGAGCGCTCGCTAAACATTAATAAATTTAATTGGTACTTAATACCGTGAAGTCATACTCATCGCTCGCTAATTAATAATGGACAGTTCATGGAATTGTATCGCGTTTCCGTAATCCGATATATTAACTTAACATCAGTTTACAGGATTACAGCCCAAGTAACACAAAATCGATATAATGGAAAAAGTGATGACCAGAAAATTTCTTCTAGCTTCGTTATAGAATTTGAAGGGTTTTAGCAATGTCTTGCTTCTGTATAACAGCATTTTATTAACTTTGTAGTTCCTAAAGCTATATAATCCTCTTTTTCAATCTTTTGTGCAGCTAAAGGTTTTATTTTAGACATAATTTATGTCTCTATACAGCTTCTAATACAGCTGTAAGCATTATACAAAAGTGTAGGCCGTATGTAAGCATTAATTACGGCTTAGGCTATTAAAAAGCATTTTAAAATTCTTTAAAACTGCTCTATGCTTTATAACGACCTTTCGCATGGGTCACAACTGTTTAACGGTGTACATTGGTGCTGTTTTAATGGCAGCTTTTTAAAAGCATTTCATCATAATATTATATAGCCTTTATCTATACAAATGTATAATGACAAGAATTTTAACAAGCAATAAGTCGTATCCGCATGCCTAAAGTTTTTAATTATGCTTACGCCATTTTGCTTTTTGTATCGATAATATTTAAAATTTAATTTTATGGTAAATAGTCCTTTAGAAAGGACTTCAACCTATGGTATTGACCGGCCGGTACAATACAGGTATCATAATGACTAAAACTAAAGATTTCTTCGTAAGAGCATAATTTTTTTTACAATTCCACATATTTTTATAATATTTTTGTAATAAATAGCTCTTTAATTTGAAGGCGCATGAAATATTTGATTCAAATATATACATACTTTCACAGTAAACTGATACTCGCAACCTTAATTCACTCATAGAGAACAAAAACAAGAGTTTAATTACTTGCCTTGTAGCACTTATATTTTTTTGTTGAAAGTATCCATGTTCTTTTTACACAAGATTTATTAATAATAACAGAAATTAAAAATAATATTTGAAAATGTTTTTATTTTGCCTTTGTAATGGTACAAGCTGTATAAGAGCCGCATTTAACATATGCGCACTGCTTTAACCTGTTTTCACAGCCCATTATAATGCGTTTATCATTCCGGTAGACAACCAATATAATGCTGCTAAAATGCCATTCTTACACTTAAGGCTGTATAATTTGGGGCCCAAATTAGCATTACAAGAGCTGTATAGTGGTTTATAATGCCTATATGTAACTTCTTATAAAGCTATAATAATATGCTAATTCTGTTATCCATCGATTATAAAGCTATTTTGTGCTACTTGGGAGGCACGTTCAAAACGAATACACTTATCTAGCGAAAATATGAATTATGACATTTAAATATTTTAAATATAATAATTTAAGAGACAGCCTCGTTAGACTAACGAGGCTGTCTCTGGTGGCGTGCATGTCAAAGTCAAAGTCAAAGCATTTATTTCAAATAGGCACATAAAAGGCACTTTTGAACGTCAAAAATTACAACAAATAGAATTGATTCATGAGTTCCTGGGTTCGATTCCCAAGTCAGGCAAAGGGTTATTGATGTGAAACATCTATAGCCGCACGTAAAACAAATTTCTGGCGTGGCGACGCATGCCGTGGCGACGCGTCGCCACGCTATATGATGGTGTATATTATACAGTCACAGTCTTGTGTACTGTGTGGCGACGCGTCGCCATGCGCAATCGACTGCGATGTCGATGTTTCACATCTGCCAGGCGTCCCGTGACGGCTCACTTTTTTTTTATGGTTTTTCTATGAAGAATTTGTCAATAGCAACCCGGAGTCTGCCTTCGTGCCCGTTGAATCGCAATAGGCTGGCGCCCTAATACATGGGACTTAAACATAAAAAAAAAATGAAAAAAAAAAAAGAAAAATGTTGGTATACACCTAAGGTACACCTCTGCCTAACCCATCGGGAATTACAGTCGTGATGTTTTGTTATGTAATTTAAGAACAAATTCTTGGAATCGTTTTACGCGTGACATCACACATGTCAGTTTCAAGCTCAGAATTCGCTATTATCAACTCTCAAAAATACCCACTGAACCATGACAGAGTACCACGAAATTGCGTAGGTGGTCGATCCACAAAACCACACGATATACAACAAGGTGTCCAATGGAAAATAAAAGTGTTACTAATACACAAAAGCTAAACCTCCATAAACTCACTTCGGTACCTGCATCAACAGAAGTAGTTATACGATTGAGATGCTGTCTCTTTCATGACGAGATGTCAGCACTTGCAATTAAATGGATACGGCGAGTTGTCAAAAATTGCCAAGTTACTAAGCTCTGTAATAACTTGGCAATTTTTGATAACTCGCCGGCGTACCCATTCAATGGGCCATGTATGAAAATATTAAATTGTCTCGATTTTTTTTCTGCACTTATGAATAAGCTAATACTATCTACAAAAAAAGTATCAGATTTATCTGATTAGTATTTCCAGAGAAATAAATTAAATTCTGTTAGAGGCGGCCATCGACAGTAACCCACGGATTTTTATTCAATTTCCTTAGCCTACTCAATTAAAAAGTAAAAACTGTAGATAATCTGTACCGTCTGACATTCATCCATCATAACAAAGGTCTCTCAAAATCTAATCCAGTGTCCAAAGCGTGCGGGTCGTCGCGAAGGCAGTCGAAATCTAATCCAGTATTCAAAGCGTGAGGGTCGTCGTAAAGATATATTATCCATAAAATCGCAAACAAACACAAAGCAAGAGGTGAAAAGTGAGGTTATGTTATGACAAATTGACAAGTTATGATTATCTACAGTTTTTACTTTTTAATTGAGTAGGCTAAGGAAATTGAATAAAAATCCGTGGGTTACTGTCGATGGCCGCCTCTAACAGAATTTAATTTATTTCTCTGGAAATACTAATCAGATAAATCTGATACTTTTTTTGTAGATAGTATTAGCTTATTCATAAGTGCAGAAAAAAAATCGAGACAATTTAATATTTTCATACATGACCCATTAGGTTGAGTGGTCTACTCGCACCTGCACCAGATCTCCCTTTGACAACTTTTAGTAAGTCTTGCGTTGGCAAGACTTACTAAAAGTTGTCAAAGGGAGATCTTACTTATTAAGTTATTCCGAATATAATATAACAGTAATAAGAGAGCAAATAAAGGCGAAGTGAGGGGACAAGAGCAATTTGCGAGAATAGATAGACCTTCTCGAACATAAGGTGGCTCTTTTCGAAGTTTCGTGGCCAATAACGGTTAACAGTATATTAACATAATACAGGCTTTAGATAGTTTTCGACTTTTTGTTTTTTTTTTTAAGTAAGTACTTTTTTGTTTATTACAATATATACTGGCTCTTGTGAACTAAAATAGCTTTGTTATAGCATTTCCAATGTTATTTTTTTCCTGGTCAAGATAGACTTGTAATTTGAGAAATGATAGAAATATAAATTAACGAACAGACTATTTAAATAATACAAAAAAATTACAATGTATTATCCTAACTTAACTAAAACTATTCACAAAACAAAACATGGTGTCGAAAAAAACCTCTGTATCGCTGTCGCCTGGTAATGTTCCCAAGAGACTGGCGGCATTGCCACGTTGTAAGTATGGTCCTTAACAGGAATCTGTAATTAATTGATTACTTTAAACATTAAACGAATAAAACGCACAAGTAACATCAACTTTCACATGACACATCGACCCACAATTGAATACAGGATTAAAAGAAACAGAAAGATTAAAAATCCAAGTGCGGTCGCCAAGAAATATAAACAATAACATATTCGGTGTATTCCAACACCGTTGCGAATTTTATTGAGCGGGCTCGATATTTTATGCAGGGACAAGCCCGCCGGCCGGCTGCCGGCTGCCGGCTGCCGGCTGCCGGTGACAAGCGATCCTTGTGCTTCTCTTTCTATCCACGATGTTTTTGTCACAAACCCTCAGGCTCTCTTGACAGTGATTGTAACCGAAATTTAAAGGGTAACATTTATTTGAATTACAACTAAGAGTATTTTTACGTGTTCTGTGACATTTATTTCCCCATGTTGGTGTGGGACAGTAATTTATGTTGACGACTGACAAAACCTGTCAATAGGCGAAGTTGGTTGCGTTTGCAGTACATTATTTTAATTTTTTTATTGAGTAAGAAGATATCTAAGATATGAAAATTCGAAGACATGTTACATCTACCAAGCCGAACTAGGCCCGCGTGGTGGATTACGACTCACTCCCCCTCACAAAGAGGAGGCCTTCCCAGCAGTGGGAACATTATATGCTGATTATGCTAAGATGATATCATTATTATAGACAAGATTTTTCATTAGGTACAGACGCCAGCACATCAAGCTACTACAATCTGTCAAATTTCTTTAATAGATTTTCAACTTTATCGCTAAAGTATAAGAAGGTTCAAAGTCCATTGGGAAAATTTGATAGTTTCGGGTACCTTGATGTGCTGGCGTCTATACAATAAACATTTTCATAACTAAAACTACGCAATCAGTTTAATAAAACCTAAGTTTAAAGGACTAACATCTTATGAAATGTGTTGAGTGGTTAGTATATTAAAAATGATTGATTACATACATACCTCACCCAAAGTGAACAAGAAATCGAAGAGAATGTAGTTTGGAACAATGGAAACCGTTTTTGCGGAACATCTATTGTTTTCATTGAATATCTTTCCATCGAGCGCATATTCACAATAGACTGATATTGGTTTACAGCTTTTAACGATAAAATATCTTTGCTATCGTACAATATATTTGGGAGGCTTCTACGTGAAGCCATTTTAGTCTAGTGTCGAATTCCGTAAGGTGTAGTTTTCTCCGTGTGAAAATAAAAGACGGACTCATGAAATTTTTAATATTAACAATTTTTTGTAATTTGCTTTCGTCAGGTTGGTAAAAGAAAATAAAATATAGTTACCTTTTATTGTTATACTTAAGTCTTAATACTACATTTCTTTCAGGGCACCTACAGGAGACAAATAATGTAGATGATTATAACTTGATTCAGCCAGATGGCGGCAAAAGTGATAGGCCAGTGCAAACCTTCCATACTGTTCAAGGTAACTTTTATGGCCAAGGCCAAAGAAGTTTTGTTCCAAAACCATGTTCGAGGCGTAGTCCCTCAGAGAGTGAACCAATTACTCAGCAGCTAAGTCCTCCGCTTGCTTCAAAGGTTGAAACTTTAAATAGCGCTGCCGCTCCTCTCAAGCCACACGCTTTGAGAAATGCAGAATATGATTCTAAAAAAACTGTCAACCTAGAACCCCTTTCGAACCCGCAGCATACAATTGATAGCAACAAGTTATTGAAAACTAGGAATTCCTTAACAATAAATAACCCTGTAATAGACTCTACTGAAGAAATGCACCATGAAATAATACCACCCATCAATAATGAAATACAGGAAGATAACCCTAAACAATCAGATCAAATGCGTTCAGCACCAACCAGTGATTCTCTTTCATCGTTGACTGGTGGAGTTAAATCTACAGCTGGAAGAAGAGACCAGCCGCTACCTATTGCACCAGACAATGAATATGGTGCTCAGCCTGAAAGTCATTATATTTCTGAGCCAAGTAATGCTATTGCTTCTGAACCTAGTGGACTCCGTTCAACACAAATAAATAAGCCTTCTACAGATAAAAGTGAATTCCCAGGATTCCCCGCTAATTTCGATCCTATGGAAACTCAAACAATACCGCCTGCTCTTGTAGCTAAACTTCTGTCGCAACACAACGAAGCAACTGCATTGCCAAATAAGTGTTCCCATGACAAAGAACCTAATAACATGATAGGACACTCAAGGCGGTCTATGTCCAGGTATAATGATGAAGACAATGCAAAAGACGTTTTGAGCAATGATAAAGAGTACCTTCGACACAATAATGATCCGTACATGGAATCCCGCATTGAAAATGAAAACGCGTTGGCTTCAGTTTTGAATGCAGAAAAAAATACTTCGAAATCAAATAAAGACCAAGGCCTTAGAAGTTCGGATAAATCAAAGTTGCCTCCTCATGAAAAATCAGTGTCACGTGTACGGCCACAGTTCAATGAAGCTCGACGTGAAATGATTGAACCTACCAAGGGAGCCGGGATGATGGGGCAGTCAGCACTGATGTTGATGCAGAGTGAGAGAATTTGTTACGCATGTAGTACGGCCAACAACCCATCATGCTGGGCTCCGGACAGAAAGACCACAGTGAAGTACTGTAGAAAAGGAAACAACGCTTGCTTGACAAAAACTTTTGGACAGGGAAGTAAGTTATACGAGTATCACTATTTAAATTGACTTTTAAAACTGAAATATTTATGAATAACACATTATTCACTTGTTGCAGGTACATTTACACTGATCCGTGACTGCGGAAGGTCCTGCGATGACTCTGATGCGGTAGGAATAATGCCAAGATACAAATCTTGCTCTATGTGCCACTCAGAGCTCTGCAACGGTGCTTTCTCCATCAATGGGCATAGCATAATATTTGCATTAATCTTAATAGCTGTGGTAAAATATTTGAATTAGACGTTTGGTCCAACATTTTGTTAGTCTTATAAACAGCTTGTTTGTTAACTGCAGTGAGTTATTTATATATTCCCTCTGATTGAATGCAAACGATAAGGGTGGTATAACTTTATTCACATTTCAAGTTCCCATTTCCTCGGTACAATGGCTCCGATACGGAACGACGACATTCTTCCACTTAGTAGTTTGATTCGTTGCTTATTCAATAAAGCCAATAGTAACAAACATTTGTTTGTTTAATTACATTGCATGCAAAACAAGAAGTATTTTATTTAAACATTTGTAAAGAAGTGAACTCGGCTTTTGTGTAAGAGAGGTACCTACTTGTTTTCTTGATTGAAATATATGTGATCAAACAGTGTATAGCATTGGTTTCTTTTTCCCTTTGAATTATAAGTGGTGAAAACGTGCGGGTCAGTGCATTAAGCCTTTCAAAAGATCACGTTCCTTTTGTCCGGAATTACCCACGTAAAATATGTGGCTGTCAAGGGAATGTTGAATCGACAATGCCGGAGGGGTGAGGTATGCCGTATGGCATTGTTATTCAAACCATTGCAATAACATTAAACATAACTCCGGGTTAATCATAACATCGTTCACAGAGACATTTAATTAATTATTCAGTATGCATTGTGCTGCACTCCTGTGAAACTTGACCCGTTATTAAAATATTCCGTTTTGCATTTTTGTTTAATCCTGTGCTACTGTCAACTAATAAGGTAAATATTTTCTTGTTAAAATGCTTTTATGAAATAAGCTAGTTTTTGTGTATCCAGCTTAGGTACGTAAAAATAAATTATTATGGAAGATTTGCTTTTAAGTATGCGAAAACGGAGGCCCTTTGTATAGACACGTTTTTAATACGGTTTATTCGCCGTGTGTAGGCACGGTCGTCAGTGTTGTATGGATCACTACGTATGGAAGCTTGTTGATAGACACTTTTTTTCTACGGCGCGGTTTATACGCCGTACCGTAAAGAAACCGTGCCGTGTACAAAGAGCCTCAGGCGTGCACTTCATTACACAAAATTATTTTTGGTTACTACGTGCATATTATTATTTACGGAGCATTCATATTGGTATACAAAACCTTGCGAGTACTTAGTTTCTCTCCCTAAGATCAGTCTAAATCTTGATATTTTCAACTTAATTTCACAAAGGTCTACAAATTACTTGTATACTTTGAATAGGGTGCCCAATCCCGACGCGTCAGCTTCTTCCAAGTGAATTGTTCGGCTTTTGATAGGTACTAAGATGGATTGTAGGTAGATTAAAAAGGGATTTTCAATTCAAGAGGTTTTATTGAGCACTTGGTTTCGAAATTAATGGCTGTTTTTCATACAGGCACAAAAGTAAATGGAATATTAAGAAATTCCTAATAATATAATGTCGAGAAAAATCCGTTACTGTGGTGGCTACTAATTTTGTGGAGAGGGCAATTCACCAAAGAGGGTAAAATGGACTGGGTAAAATAGCTAACTTAACCAGTTATTTTTTAAACACAAAAGCAATAAGTTGCCCCTTTTTTAGTACACCACAAGGAATTTCTTCACTGATTTGTTTAGGTGATAAAATGTTTACATAGGAATTCAATATGTGGCGAAAACAGGGCAAGGTTGCGTTCGAGGTAGCCCTAGGGAGGAATATTGTTTATTCATGTATTCGGAAAACATTGGCGAGCACTCCAATCGGTGAATGGTTGCGAAATCTTATCTCTAGGGTCGTCGATACATCATTAGAAATGGTTTAAATTTGTTTGACGGATCGTACATTTTGGATTGTGATTATACTCCCTGGCCGCGCTACAGAGACGTATTCCAAGAACGTGTTTCTAAAATAATATGAAGTTACAAGGAATGTAAAAAATGTAACTACCTACTCGTACAACTTAAACTTTACTTTTTACTTTTTTACCTATAGTCAAATATCAGCCTATAATGTTCCCACTGCTGGAACACAGGCTTCCTCTCTTTGAGAAAGAGTGGGCTGTAATTCAGCACCCAGTGCGGGTTGGTAGATGTCACGTGTCTTCGAATTTTTGGTTCTAGGACATGCCGGTTTCCTCACGGTGTTTTCCTTCACCGTTTTGAGAGCAGTCGTGATGAAATTATTTACACAAAGTAAAGCGCCGTGTTCACGGTTTCGGATATCTATGGCTGGGTTGGAACTTACGACCTACAACTCGTAAGTCGGGGCCGCTACCATTGGGCCACCATTTAATGAAATATGTAAACTTACTGAAATCTCGGTGACGCGGTAAGGAAGCAATCCTCTGCAACCGCCAATTTTTCAATACATTACAAGCCATGAAACATAAGGTACAGAACCCAGAACATCAAGCTACTACAATCTGTTTCAAATTTATTTAATAGATTTTTAACTTTAACGCTAAAGCATAAGGTTCAAAGTTGATTGGGAAAATTTGACAGTTTCGGGTAGCTTGACGTGCTGGCTGTCTGTACCTACATAAATATTACGATATTTTTAGAAACACAAATTTTTGTAGTGCCTCCCTGTGGCGGTCGTACTTGTCTGGCGGTATCACACCATTGTGGATAGTATCTATTCGTCCTGCTTCTGACGTCTGATCGTGAATCGTATCATCGATATTATTCTATATAATAAAATAAATCTAATAATATTTTTTTTAGAACAAAACCTAATGTTTTGGTGCCCAACAGGTTAGTTAGCAGGCAGGTCAGTTTTCAATTTCAATTAGTATATAATGATCGTGAGGAATCTTGAAAAGGTTTGAACCCACCTACAAGCAGTAGGTATAGTACAAGTGTTGTTTTAAAGTAGTCTTTTTTCTGCAGTGGGGCGTTTACAGGCCCACTAATGTTTTGTCCCAATCACCCCATAGCAACACCTCAACTCCCAATCTCCTACCGCATGAAGTTTGGTCAACGAGCCTTAGTAATTCTTTAACCAAGCTCATCCTTGTCTTAAGGCAAATTCTATACCGTCCAAAAGATAGGATATTGTGGGCAGATAGAATTTCCCACCCGACATCGACGGCACCGGTTAGCATCAGAGTCATTGATCTATTGTTAAACGGACAATGTGCACGGTGACCGACTGTCCTTCGGTAAATTCGACGATATCTTCTACATGAAATGGTAACAGGAATGAAGAATTACTGGGTTCTTTTGTTAGACTCAACCGTTCTGTTTTAAACCGACACGAAGAAACAGAAAAATACGTACCTACAAAAGTAGGCTTTTTTATTAAGAAATCTCTTAAAGCCTCTTTATTTTTCTTCTTTTTTTTCTTCGGTTGCTTAATCATAATTATTATTAATTCCACAAAGAAAGATTATCGATCTTTCTTTGTGGAGTTACTCAAACTAAAAACAAAAGACTGTCTGACGAAGACTGTGGAAGAAAAATAAAAAATATGACAATGAGAATACGCTTCAAATATACAAAAGATCAACGTAGGGGAAAACGGGGTAATGGGGATCACCCACACATCTACAAAACTAAACATCGGAGAATATCGTAAAGGACCTCTGCACCCAGCCCTGTGCTCCCCGCCATTGTTACAAACGACTCGATTAAGATCCGCGCGCGCGTTTCCGAGTTGTCACTCGGCAACGCGCGCGCGCCACAGAACACTATTACTTGGTGACAGCCGTGTGTTGATTTTGCGCCACGCTGTTGTAAATTTTCGTAATAATAAAACATAAGGTAAGGGGTCTAATTTGAGCCCTCACGACGGGCCAACGCGTTCAACATCCAGCCCTGGAACTGCATTGGGGAGGCACTCCGGTATCACCGGGTGCCGACCTACTTCCGTCGAGTAGTCGGGGCGTATTTGACGGACAGAGTCGTCGTCTACTCCGGTCGCGACGGGGAGTGGAACCGGCGCGAGATGTCGTGCGGTGTCCCGCAGGGATCGGTTCTGGGGCCGCTCCTGTGGGGCATCGATAACGACTGGGTGCTGCGGGCCGACCTGCCTGATGACGTCAGCGTGGTTTGCTACGCTAACGACACGCTGGTCCTGGCGCAGGGGAGGTCGCATCGGCATAGAGCATACGGTGGAGGTCTGCCCCGCTTGGGCGGAGCACCGCCTCGCAGAGGCGATCGGCAGCGGCGGCGACCTCTCTCGTCCGGCCCTGGTTCAAGCCATGGTCTGGAGCGAGAGGGAGTGGGTGGAGGTGGCGGGATGGCTGAAGGAAAGAGCCTACCGTCCCAGCCGCCGCGGGAGACGCTCCTGGCGTCGAAAGCCGCGTGACGACTCCCGGCCACCGTAGACGCGGGCCTGCAGACGGAGAGTAATGGGTAGCTCACCGTCCGATCAGGACCAGGCCCGTGCCGGACGGCGCGTACGTATTCCACGCGCGCATCAAAGAGATGTCAGCATCAATCGAAGGGGCCCCGTTAGGGCCGAAGCCTGTTGTTTCAGCGGGATTGTCCGAAAGGGTTACCGCTGCCCCGGAACATAAAGGGCTAAGGAAGGAACACGGGTGGGTTTTAGTCAGTAAGAGTCTGACACTCCCTTTCGCTCCACCAGGACGGGAGGGGGTCATTTGATGATTTCCCATGCTGCAAAAAAAAACCCCATTGCACCGAGGTCATGGCAATTGTGATCACCCTGTGGGAAATTATGAATGAGAAAAAAATATACCTAACCTCAGACCTCCACCGCATGCTCCACCGTGTCCTCTGGGCGATCCTGGCAATGTGCAACGGGGATCAAAACTGTTTTTTTTTTTACTTCCATAATTACCAAAGTGTGTACCTACACAAAATGATTAAAAGTGATCTCAGTTGATAGATGAATAAGTAAATTATGTAATTAGGCAGTTGTAATAAAGATTTTATTTTTAAATAAGCTTTTGTTTGAATTCTCGCTTAAGTGGTTTCCATTACCCCGTTTTCCCCTGTATTTGAATTACAAATTTTAGATAATTTTCAAGTTATGGAACAACAAACTGAATTTCATAATAAACAGAGTTCAAATTGCATTGTAACCACAAATTTATTAGGACCTTTTTGTTGCAAATGGTCACTCAAAAATCAACTTAGAATACATTTCTATAAAGTAGATAACTGTTTAAGTGGCGATGGAATGTAAATTATCCCAGATTATGAACACTGCTTTAGTTACCTAGAGTTGCCCTACATCTAATTACTACCAAAGGTTCCCTCTTCTCGCTCAATACGACCGTGTTTCAATAAAACACTCGAAAGATTTAAAAACAATTAGAAGAAGGGCAGAAGCACCATAGATTAAACAGATAGTGAAAGTGAATTTACTGCGGACAATTATCAAACGATCCAAATCGTAAAGCCTGAGTTAAAACCTCTTAATAGCTGCGTCGGCAACAATTTATTCAAATTCTTGCTCTGCTGATAAAGTACTTATTCGGCTAAAATATTTTATGTACGCTTCAAAGTAACTAACCGTTTCATTTGTTAATTAAAATGCAGGGAGATGCAATTACCTTAATAGCAGCATTTTTTTAACACTGTAAATAAAAAAACCTAATAAAATAATATTAGATTTAGTTCAGAAGATTAATAAGCCAAGTTTTCAGAGCTATATTTCTCCCTTTTTTTTAATATTCCGTTCCGATATCGCAATATTCCGCGCAATATTTTTTCTTTCGTTCTTTTTCTCTTTTTTAATATTTTTCTCTAATTCAAATTAATAATTACTTAGGTAATTACTTAGGTACTAGGCCAGGCATTTGCTAGCTGTAAAGTTAAAAAAAATATCTCTCCGTAATTTTACCAGTAAACGCAATGCATGAAAACCCTTCCCTGATATTGACTATGATAATGACGACGGTCGTGATAAATGAAGAGTTCCATTGATCATGGCAGGCTTGTCCAAAATATCGTCGGGACTCGGGAGTGACGTGCGTATTATCACGGTTGAGATAACGAGGCCTTCCTCCTCGTGATAATTCTATCGCTGGAGGAATCGCCATTGCGGAGCCATAATGTGAATTAATAAACATTTCCCTATATATCTCACTGAAAGGAGACTTGTTTACGGCCATTTATGTTATTAGAGCTTACGAGGGCAAACAATAAATTGTGCTTAAACCAGCTTTAGCAATGTATTTTTAATTTAATGGCCGGTGACTGAAGATCAGGAGTTATTGTAATTGTTGCTCCTAATCTATCTAGCTTAATGCCTCCTGTGATAACAACCCGTAAATGGCTGAAACAACGAACGGTTACCTATAGACAAAAATAGCAAAATCAATATGCTTGGCTGTCGAAATGCATAAATATACCTATACTGTCATTGCATTTATTTATTTATTAAAGAACACGAATAGTTACATTGAACCTTTCAAAACTGCTTCTTACAAAACACCACCTATAAGCAATCACATACAATCCCAAAACGAAAACAATAGCCCGCCTGTCAATACTCAATAAAGAACGAATGTGAAGAGAGGCGTAAAGGAAAAGCGGAAAGCAAAATTCAAAGTAGGGGAACCTGTTGAACCTTGGCACTATGTGTACCTAGGACATTGGGCTCGTTTCAAATATTCGCGCGATATTAAATTCTACTGTTTAAGGTATTCGGTACGTCACTACCGACAAGTCAATGTGAAGTTAGTCGCATACCGCCATTAAGCTGGTGTTTGGTGTTATCGACGGTTAAAACTTTTTTTGGCGAAAAAGTAAGTATTTCGAATATATTTTGAAGTCTGATAGTTTTAAACGTTTAAAATAGTGACTTAACTGTTATATGCTAACGGTTCTTTTATTCAACAAGTGTCAACACAATAAAAAACTTACGAGATACGTGATCTCTAAACTATTTAAAATCCATCGTTTTGTTGTAGCTGGAGTAGTGTTGTACCATGGTCACTGTCAATCAGTTGTTCCTTGGTCAGTGGCCACGGTACAACCAGGATGTTGTACTTTGGCCAGGAGAATATTTTATTAAATTATTTCACACCTACGTAATATATTCCTAATCAAATGAGTTTATTATTTCAGAAATCATGCCGAGAATTAAAGAGAAGAAGAAAAGGACACCTATTCATGTGGATCATCTGGCAAATGCCATTATAATGATTAAGGTGAAAGCGCCAGGGTAGCCCGCGAAATTCATTTTTTTTAGGATTTTTGCAATTTGCTGGTCAGTATTAAGTTGTACGGTGATTAATATATGATTCGCGGCTGTAACAAATATGTATTTACAGAATTATAATCATTAAAGTCATCAACACAACTCTCTAAGACCACGTAACCCCAAAGAATGACGATTTCATGAAACGGTTATTCTTTGGGGTTACGTGGTATTAGAGAGTTGTGACAAATTGCAAAAAACCTAAATAAAATTGAATTTCGCGGGCTACCCTGGCGCTTTCGCCTTAAGGAGCAAAAGTTCTCCACTTTCGGTGCTTCCAAACATTTTGGAATACATTTAAATTTCAATTAATTTATTATGTTCCAGAGATACAGAAGTGCTTGAATTTCTTAAATGCTTAAGGCTGAATAATATATCTACATATTGATAGTGTTCTTATAAAAGCTAGATAGTCCTACAGAAATAATAATTTATAAAGTTAATTATTTAAATATTTTATTTTCTATTTGCTATATTATAGGTATATTTATTTACAATATTATATTATGACATAATATAATATTGTAAATTTGTGATATGTTCAAATGTACCTACCTAGGTCTATGTACTTACCTACTAATTTTAAAGTTTGCGATGTGACAAAACAGTAGTTAAAAGTTAGTTGTTTTTGTTTAAAGATTATGTTTGAAAAGCAAAAAAAAACTGAATATTATTTTAATTTTGTTCAGAATTTCTAAAGTAACTACTTTGTTAAAGATTGTAATAGACCAAATAAAACCATTTTGGTTAAGAAAACCTGATAATTTGCTTAAATTACCCCCAGATTCTCAATGTGTCCTAGGTACAACGTAGTACTGGCCCAGGTACATAGGGTATGTTGTACCTTGGCCTTATTTACCATTTTTTTTTAAACCTTTAAAATATATGTTAATATAAAATATACATTTCTGATATTTTTGTGGTGAGTACCCAAATAATTGACATTTCAAAATATGCAAATATGATTTGTATGCTGTACGTCAAATCACAATAAAAAATATATATCTAAAAAACTGTCCTAGGTACAACAGGTTCCCCTACACTAAATGGAATCAGCGCGCGGTGCATCAAAGTCGCAGGAACTTGTCAGCTCGCAATTTCTCGAAATGTTCATGAACATTCACGAGGTTGAACGCAAACCACATACTCGCACAGCTCAGGTAGTTTCAACAGGATTCGTTCGCGTTGAAACTGGCTACTGTGGCTGCCAATGTGCCCGTCGCCAAATTGAACCAGCCAAGCGCAGACCGACTAAAATCAAAGCGCGGAATACGCAACCGACAGCATTTCACCGTCACTCTTTTATACGCGAAAATCACAAAAATAAGCCAGTAGATTCCTAACAAAGTCTGTTCCTTACTTAAGTATAATAAAAACTTTTCATAAGCCGATTTAAATCGAAAATCCAAACAAAGCTGTCCCTTTATTTAAATGTTAAGGTTTCAGAGATTTATTTTAGGGACTATTAAACATTTGCGGCGGACATTTGTTTAAGTAGCTAAGCCACTTGTTAATTTGAACCTCTAAAATACTTATGTAGCTAACCTTCCAACCTACACATATCAAAGAGAATATAGGTACAGCCACAACCAAAATATTATTTTACTTATTTATTTATACTAAATAAACAAAATTATAGGTCGGGGAATATAAAATTTTTGCCAAGGAAGCAACAACTATTTTGAAGGCGAGAGTGTTTCTTTGAATCCAGAGCGGAGCGAGGGTTTCTAAAGTAGAATCCTGAACGCAGCGAGAGATTCAAAGTACGTCACTCGAGCTTAAAATAGTGTTGCTCACGAGGTGGACACTCTACTTTTTATCAACCTCTATGAAAAAATAAGTAAGTGCAACTTATGAATAAAGGTGATTTCCACCAAACGGCTCGCATCGCATCGGATCGTGATTCGTGCATACGAACGGATTCGGCGACAGCCGATCGCGTCCGGCAGCATGTCGACGCATACGGTCGGCTCCGCACAGTCGCTCGAACGTATCCGTTTCCGCGCCTAGTCAAATAGTTTCATTTCTACCGTATCGTGTTCTAATTTTTGAAAATGGTTGAAGTTGACATAGTATTGTTGGCTATTGCATTAGAAAAAGAAAAAAATAATCATAAAACGGCGGCGGATGGCGGCTGTAAAACTTTTTTTTTGTTAATAAATACGTTTGTTTTATGTTCCTGACTAGTGACCGCGTCTGTCTAGACTAGACCTGGCCTAGTGCCTGCCTACCTATTCTGAAAACCAATGCACGTCACTGCGGGCAAGCTGCTGTGCGCGGCTTGGTATTATAGACTAACACGATACAGTAATACACACGATTTAATATCGTTTAAAGATTGTAAAATCCGTTCTTATCCGATGCAATGCGAGCCGTTTGGTGGAAATCATCCTTACCTAAAGGGCTATTTCGTCTGCGGCTATATAAAATGTACTCTGTGGTCTGCTCATTGCACGATAGAATCTGCTTTATCGACTTAGCATTATATATTTCGCCTTAATGTCAATGCCACAGAATGGCATTCAGCCATCTTCTTTACATGTCAGACGGAATTAAAAGGTGACATTGACAGAAGCTGACAATTATAATTAAAAAAAATATATAATATAAATGGTCAGGCAACTAAAAAGGTTTTAAATCGCTTGATGTCAACTCGACATTGGTCAAAAGTGTAAGCTATTTTGATCAATAAAGATCAAAATAGCATACACTTTTGACCAATGTCGAGTCATCAAACAAGTAATTAAATATAATTTTCTGTGCAATATTCTGCCCAATGACATAGCTTCAAAAGGTGTTATGTACCCGGATTTCATAAAATAAAAAGGGAATTTTGAAAACTGACGAAGATATAAAAGACTCGACTATACCTACGATGACTACGCCGCCGTCGGAACAATACAGTGGTTATAAACAAATAAAATTGTCCACATCACAGAAATACATGCGTTTTGTAAAAATAACGGGGATAGCTTCCCCGGGGAAATCATAACGATTCAGAAGATTCGGCTTTGCTGAGCTTGACTCCTACATTCTGTTGACAATATTGCGCAACAATTGGAAAAAATATGTACCTATATTCATCTGAATATTTCAAGCAACTGTAAAACTTTCACTATTCAAACCTAGATTTTTATATTCGGTAGGTTCCCAAAATTACATGAAACAATTCGTTTTTCTGCCAAATACAGACTGGGTCGGCCGGCATGTAGTACTGAATTTACAGGAACTCCAAAAACAAAAAATCTGTCAATTTTATATCTATTTATATTACTAGCTTCTGCTCGCGACTTCGTCCGCGTGATATTTCTTGTTCCCCCAACCCTCTCTGTCGCATCGCATCGCCTGCCCTTACTTATTTTTTGCTTAGCGCCTAGCTTCTAACTTTTTTTTTTGCTCTGCTCCGGATCCCAGGTTTCTAGCGTGATGTTAAGTAACCTATAATCTTCCTCAAGAAATGGGCCACCCATTTCAAAAATTTTTTTTCAAATCCTACTGGGAGCAAACAAACTCCTTAGGTTTGTTATTAAGTATAATAGATAAAAATATAAACTCGCTTTTCGTGCCTGTCTGTGTGACCACGTTGTTCTACTAACGTAACGGATTTTGATGTAGTTTTCATCATCATTTAGAGCATTAATTTAATATACAATTTATTTCTGAAGGTCTATTTGTATAATAAACTAGTAAATAATAAAGAAATCTCGATGTTTTATCAAGCTACAAATAACCGCTGGATGCAGGGGCGGGTTGCTATCACAATATAAATATAATATTTAACATGATTAATACGACTGTCTCACAAAGACAAGTGAGTATATCAACAAAGGCTGCTGAAGTACCGCGACATTAAATCAATTTCCCGCAGCTGAGACGAACCCTTGTCAAAATCCGAACAATCTGCAATTTATCGATTAAGGATCACAAAGATAATAAATACTATATTGCATACCTAACGATTATCTTCAATGGGGTACCTACTTATGGATCCTATTGTTCTTTCTCGACCACCATTTTGGTTTACATGGCCAAAATTAACGATAATTTTGGCCATGTAAAACAGCAACAGAGATCTTTAAATAATGCTTTTAACTGAAACAGCCCATATTTAGAATTACCATACCTAGAAAGAGAAAATTCAATATTAAAATGATAATTTATTTAATATTTACTTGTTCCACAATTAATTTATTTATTGTGATCTCTCGATACCCTTACTACGCGTGGATGATATTCTCGATTTCCTACAAAATCATAACGACTGCTTCTTCATATCGTTGCCATGTTTTCGAAGACATAATATTGTAAGAATAATTAGATAACTACGAACCATTTTTTAAAAGGAATGGAAGTGCATATAACTAACTAGTTCTAAATATGTTATTCTTACTGTTTGTTTATTTAATAAATACTTTGTTTTTCGTACTATGGCTATTATTTTCTCACAGTAGGTGTAAAAAGTAGAGTATCCTCCTCTGGGCTAAAGGTGTCTTTGCCTTGGGCTAGCTTGAATCCCTCGCTGCATTCAGGATTCTTGAATTAACTCTTAATTCCCTCGCTGTGCTCGGGAGTTAAATCCCGAATCCTTCATTGCGCTCGAGATTCAATATGACGCCCGTGACATAAGACACAACTTTAGCCCCTCGGTGCATAATCTACTATTTTTTTGGTTAATGTTTCGATTTTCTCAGTTGAGGTTCCAAATTCAAATCACATTAATGACCAGCGGGTCATAATTAAATTCAGTACTTACAATATTAATGCCCGGTTAGAGCCTAAGGCTTAATTTACTTGCTTTAGGTTTGCATAACATATAATTTGACGTTAGCAAGCAGGTGGTGTAAAAAAATTATTTTAATCGTTGGCGGGTTTTTTTTATGGTAACAAATATGATAAAATAAAAAATACTTCCAAAAGAAACAAACATCAAGTTAACAAGCAAACAATGCATTGTCTTAAAGATCCATATAATAATAATAACAATAAAATACAATAAAATAGTTTAATAAAGGAAATAACAATAATAACAATTATAATAGAAACGCGTTGTTGATACTGGTGCTACGAGGGTGTCGCTACGCGGCTACGAATATCGTAGTCACGTAGCGATGCATTTGAGGGACTACGAGGTAGCAATGTTTACGTAGCGCATCTACAATACATTTTTCATATTCAAATACGATGTATTGAATGTATAAAATTATCTACAGTCTATACAGCCAGAAAATAGTCTGCTTCAATGTTATTTCACTGAAGAATTAAAATTAAAATGTAATTTCGGGTACCAGTTTTATTGCCAGCTAAACATTTCGCTAATTTTTTTCTAATTTCGCTAATTTAATTCATTTTTGGCTACGTAATAAAAATAATTACATGTCGCTTGGCTAGCCAACAGACGTCAGAGTCTTCACGTGAGTTACTAGACAAGGTAATAATTGCAAGACTTTTTTGTTGCTCTTTCACACACTAATTTCTTACGTACAACATACTACACTTATATACTATACGTATTTTTTTCCTACAATTTTGTTTATCTTATCTCCATGTCTGCGTCTATACAAATCTGAAGCTGCATTTGTGAATACTAGAGCTGCCATTTAGTCGGTGCAAACATAATATTCTCAAAGCTCACTTTGACTGCGCTCGCAAGCTCGAATAACCTTTACAGTTCACATACATCTTATGGAAAGGTAAGGTAAGTACCTACCTTTCCATAAGATGTCGTAGAAATCAATAGTAACGATGTTCATTTGTTACCAAGTAAATCAATTCTTTAGGCATGCTATCATTTGATTATGCCTTATCTGAAAATGAACGAAATACCTAATCACTCATTGGATTGAAATATTTTTACATGCGCTTAGGTAAAATCAGGGGCCTAAAAAGGTCACTTTGGCAGAATCGTAAAAGGATAACGTTATGAATCAAAATATGGTGAAGACAGTCCGTGTTTTTCTTTTTTTTTTTGCTGCACTACGTAGGTATAATCAAAGAGATAGGGATTGGATTTGGATTGGACTAATTAGTATTTTAGCACAGACAAAAAAAAATAACTGAAAAATTCTTCATCAATGGGATTTGATTCGATTAACTTAACAGTTAACTGTCCATTACGATTCATAATAAATAATAATAATAATAATTAATATTAATAAATAAATAAATAATGTTATCCTTTTATGATTAGCCAAAGTGGCCTTTTTAGGCCCCCAGTTTTCTGACAAGTTTTAACGATTTTAGAAGCTAAGAAAGAGCGTTAGGTAGATAGAATAGTCTTTATTATGTACACGATAAAAATTACAGATATAAATATATAATTTTTTCAAGGGGTGACATAATGGGTGGTCTTTTTGCTAAAAGCGATCTACATAGTTGGGAACAGGCTAGGCAGATGATGATGACATACATACACAAAACATCTTGTATCTACTTATCTTTCAAAAAAAAAAAATATAGAATAATAATCATGAAATTAGTGCAAAGAACAAGAAATAATAATTTAAAAACGTTAATAGGGAGAGTAGTTAGTTAGTTTATATTATAACGTTACTAAGAATAATATATTTGAATATTTACTTTTCCTATTGGAGAAAGACGACCGGAGCCTCATCTACTGGATAATTCCGTAACAACCGAACGAAATGGCTGGTGCCGGAGTTAGGTAAGTCAATTTAATAAATGTTGATTTGAAACACCGGTGAAACACCGGTAGAGAGCGCCTCTGTCGCCCAGTCAGTTTGCTCTTCACTTTAAATGAAATAAAATTATAGCCGCAAGATGGAGGCATTACTGAAAACGATTGAATACAAGATAAGCTGACCTGAATCTATAATATTATAAATTAAAGTCCCATTTCGTGTCTGTCTGTGTGACCACGTTATTATTTTAAACTACGCAACGAATTTTGACGCGGTTTTCATCAACATTTAGAGACTTTATTCCGGATGGTTATCTACTATATAAAAATAAGTCGGGTTTTCCTTCCTGACGCTATAACTCCAGAACGCACGAACCGATTTCCACGGTTTTGCATTCGTTGGAAAGGTCTCGGGCTCCGTGAGGTGCAAAGAAAATTCAGGAAAAATTTCAACAGAAAAGCGGGACCACGCGAGCGGAGCCGCAGGCGACCGCTTGTTACGTATAATAAAGAAATCTCAGTGTTCTATCGAGTAGTAGAAACCATGCGAAGCAGGCGTGGTTTGCTAGTACAGACGCCAGCACATCAAGCTACCCGAAACTGTCAAATTTTTCCAGTCAACCTTGAACCTAATGCCTTAGCGATAAAGTTGAACATCTATTAAAGAAATTTTTCAGATTGTAGTAGCTTGATGTGCTGGCGTTTGTACATCAACATAACCCGGTGAGATTTATCGATTGATATTTCGTGTTTAGCGTGGAATGCATCAATAATAATAATAAAATTTATTCAAAAATTTAAAAACTAACGTTAAATACAGTTTTTCTTAAATCAATGTCGAGTTTACCCATGATTTGTGCCTGAACTAGGTAATCCTGTGTTTCAGGCGGAATGACGTATGAGTATTTACTCTATTTATAATAGTAGTTCTACGTATAAAGAAAATTTTCAATAAAGCTAACACGAATAACTAAAAATAAATAATAATTAAACTAAAAATGTAAAAACGAAAAATGAACTTAATGGAGAAATATGTACAAAATCAAAATATTGATTTATAAAACAGAAGAATTTCATTAAAATTAGCATAGGTATTTCTTTACGCGGAATACAGAATTAATAAGTTATCGTAAACTCTGCGAACTGAACAATAACCTTTTGTTAAATTCCACGCAGACGAAGTCGCAAGTAACAGCTAGTCTTTACATAAACATCTACCACATAGAATAATTCCAGATTTTTCTCTTTGCAAACTTCGGACATAAGAGGGAGGGGAACGGTATTTTTTTTTACATTTTTCATCAAAAGTCAAAAACTATGCGGCCTAAAAAAAGAAAAATGGCTGAGAATGTGCAAACTGCGTTCTTTCATATTATACCCCACATGCCCTAGTAGCCCCACTTCGAATTTTTCAGACCCCCCTTTCAGTCCCTGTTGCAAAAAATATACATACATGTATTTTTATTTCTTTCTTATTTGCGAAATAGTAGGGCAAACGTCATCTAAAACTATTCTAAATTTCAAATTGATAGCATTAGTAGTTCTTGAGATATCCACCTGTGACAGACAGACAGTCTGAGTCTCACCATAAGGGTTCCGCTTTACCATTTTGGTACGGAATCCTAAAAAGATGCTACGCGCTTTGAATGAACCCTAAAATAAATTAGTGCTATCCACTTATTTCTTAAATAATCATTAGCCATTTAGGTGGAGAGTAGTAAAGGAGTATGTAATTATCAGATAAGTTCTTAGATAAATGTAATTATGTATAGGTTAGATACACACCAGAGATAAAGTAATCAGGTTTTTGTGTTAAGTAGGTACTTACCTATTTATCAACTCTTCTTTACTGAGGGCTGATTTTTCAAGACTCAGATAACTATAATGTATATATAACCTAGTACCTAGTTATTGTTATACTAGCAAACTTACGGCCTGACAGCATAGTGGCTATTATTTTTAGCCGTACCAATTTAGATTATACCTACTCGTAAACACTTCCGTTTTCATTGCTGAGTGAAACGCCGCCGTGTGACTGTATCACGTGCTTATTCTTTCTAACTAATTATGAGGTACTTGAATGTTATGCAACATATTGGAACGAAGATCTTTAAAGAGGCTTGCGGTAAAATTAAACTTGTAGAAAGGTTTTTTTATTTGGCGGACTAAATGCCACAAGGCATTCTCTGCCAGTCCAACTTTGGGTTAAAAACATTAGGTACCTACGTTGTAATAGATACCTACAAAAAAACAGGGGCACTCCGGGAGTGCCGACAGAAGTGAAAACTTGAACAATTACGTGTGTATTTTTTTAATCGTCTTATAAACAAAACACAAATAGAATACTTTGCCATCACTCACCGATATATCGGATATACCTACATTCAAACCGAGTACATCTCGAAAACAGCCGAACACATCCGAATGTAGCGCGGTGTCGGTTACGGGAACAGTGTCGCGAGTTCTATGGTTTTTTCCCATCTCAAGAAATGCCCAACGCGCCTAAAGACGTTTTGACTTCAAAAAATTAAAACAATTTTATCTATTACCTATGTAGAGAAATCAAATCAATGGATAACTTATACCACCTACTTAGGTAGCTTTATAAGGATAGTAGTAGAAATAAAATAACTAAAAAAAGACAAACTACCTTTATGAGAGAGTAAGAATAAGCTAAGATTCCTAATAAATAGGTAGGTCATCATCTGCCTAGCCTTTTCCCAACTATGTTGGGGTTGGCTTCCAATCTAACCGGATGCAGCAGAATACCAGTATTTTACATGCAGCGACTACCTATTTGACCTCCACAACCAAGTTATTGGGTACTGGGTACGATACACCTTGGTAAGACTGGTTGTCAGACTTTCGGGCTTCTGACTACCCGTAACGACTGTCAAAGATCCACGAATGACTGCCGGGACCCGGGACCAACGGCTTAACGCGCTTTCCGAGGCACGGAGGGATCTTGGAATGTAATGATGGTCACCCAGCCACAGACCAACCGCGGTAACCGTAGCTTAACCTGATCGATCAACCTGTGCGGCTGTTATTATTTACCCACGGGCCCCTTAAATAGGTAGGTACAGCACAAAAAGCTCAACAATTTATTTGCTAAAACTATACAGGACCTAAAAGATTTTATAGTGTGCTAACGCGCAAAAAAGGAAAAGGACATTATAATTTGCTCATATGGACCCTCCACAGGTAGTCCTACTAGGTAACTCATGGCAATGGTAATTTTGTCACAAAGAAAACCAGCAACCTGTTAAGAAGCAATGTCTTTTGAATCCTTCTCAAAAGGAAAGGGAATCAGAAATGGATTGACCAGACGATAGAAACAGAAACACTGCATAAACGCGTAGATGTTAAATTAAGGATTTGCATGATGCCTAGCTCAGAGAACCTCATTATAGGTATCTACCCAAGTAGGTACTTTCAAAAACGACCGGTCATCATGATGGAACAAAATAACGTGACACAGAAAAAGACACAACTTATTCTATGTCTACCATTGACCTGTATTATACATGTATGATAGCGACAAGGGTCTTTTGACGCTCGAAGTTGACAGGAGCGCTGTTGGTAAACATTATCTGTTATTGTGTATTCTATTCTATTTTTTTTTTTGAGGTTCTGGCTCTTTTATAATTGTGTATTTTGTGTAATTATTGTTTTGTGAAATGTATTGAAAAAACAAGATGGCGGCGTTAGTTCTGATTTGCACCACGCGCCAAAAGATCCTTAACCTGCCAGTAGATTTTGCTTCATTTTGACAGTAAAAGTACTCTGTGATTTTGACTGTGATTTTTCTGTGATTTGTGTGTGACAAGACAGCTAGCTTCAGGCTTTTATAGTTGATATATAAATTAATGTATAGTTGCTCTGATAATATATTCCCACATAATTGGCTATGAGAAAAACTGAAAACTGTGTGATAGAGCACAATCATTCTGTTGGGACATTACCTACATAATAATTCGTTGAAAATAAGAATGTGCAGAAACTCAGCAATGATACAGTTTACCGCGGCTAAAGAAATCAGAAGAATTGCTTTATTTGCTGGATAATAACACAACTCGCCCTCCACACTGGTACGCAAGAATGATATGGTGCGACGAAAAAAAGACAACGAGTTCCACGACGCAGGATGCAGCGCTAGGCTGGACCAAGGAATATACTAAGGGCTGGAACGTCCCGTTAGCGGTAGGTTCACTACAACCCGCAAGAGTTAACTTCACTTGGATGACGTAAGCGCGCGGTACTGTGGCGTCAATGGCGAAAGCGGTAACAGCGGCGCCAGTGTCGGGACCGCTCGGGTCTCAACATTTAACTTTTGTGAGCTGTGTAAGTACTTTTTCGAAATCGAAGCTATTGTTCGCGCAACGGTTTACATAACAGCATTACTGATACGAATTGACGTCAAAGGTACAGAAACAGGCAGATACCTCAATTTCTTTTTCTAAATTTAGTTGAGCAAAACATAACAGGTAGGTACCACTGAATATTTTGTGGTAATGATGACGCAAGGAAATGTAGATGTAGATACCCCAGACACGTCACTCATCGGTGTCATCATACGTAATACCTAACTACGAGTAATAAAACCATCTTATCAAAAATTAAACAAATACGTAGGTATCATGTATTGTAGCAATTTCTGCAATTATTACGCATAGCATCGTTCCTAACTAATATTATACATGCGAAAGTATGTTTGTTTGTTACCTTTTCACGCCTAATCCACTGAACCGATCATTATGAAATTTTGCCTACACGTTGTCAGGGGTATAGAAAAGGACATAATTATGGTACAGACGCCAGCACATCAACCTACCACAATCTGTCAGATTTTCCCAATCAACTTTGAACCTTATGATTTAGCGATAAAGTTGAAAATCTATTAAAGAAATCTGACAGATTGTGGTAGGTTGATGTGCTGGCGTCCGTACAATGCGTGCCACGTAAGAAGAGACTTGACCCCGCCTCCCCGCTCTTTCCGCCGCCCCTATGACGTCCGGTCCCGTCCCGCACTCAGACCTCATACCGCTAAAGATACCTAAAATCGTGTTCTGCGCATGTCAGACCACGTGGTGTGTCAAGTCTCTTTTTACGTGGCACGCACTGTAGCTTTCATCCAGAAAAAAACACTGTTCCTGGGAACAGAACAATAACTTTCAACGGTCACAATTGAACTTGAACTCTTTCGAATCATGATTGAAATATGACCCGAGTTTCTAAGCAGTAGCTATTCTAACAAAAAGTACCTACCAGGTTTGCATGAATTCACAATAGTACCTACCTATTTCAATAATTAGTATTATGCTTTTAATAGGATTTGGATGAAATTTGGCACACAGATAGTTTATTATAACCTGGATTATCACATTCTTTTATCCCGGTAATACTTTTTCGTGGGATAAGTTCCGACTTCCACGAAAGCGAAGCCGCGGGCAGAATCTAGTTTCTTTTAAAACACACTATGAACCAGTGTTGCTATCGTAAAAGTCTGAGCTGCCCACAGTCACAGTCTGGTTTACCGTATTTTAAGGAAAAAAATACTAAATTGCCGTATTTAATAAAAAATGTCTATTCCTCATTTGTTTCTTGTTTGTATTACCTATTATTATTATTTATTATTCATGTTTACCTAGAGCATGCTAACGTACGTGGTGTCATTTGCAACCTTTTCATTCATTATTAACCAAGGCGCAAGAGATGCCAATGCCACTTTGGCGTTACAATTACAACTTCATGTTTGTAGTCGGGATTTTCCCGGCTGTGCTCATATAATTACCTGTGGACGTTTCGTTTCATTAATTAAGCTAGTGAAAAACGTTTCGTGTCACCTATAGCAATTGCCGTATTTTGTGATACAGCAATGAGAGGACTGCCGTATGCCGTATTTTCTGAAAAAAAAATCGTGGATTGCAACGTTGCTATGAACAAAAAATAAAGTATGTACAGACGCCAGCACATCAAGCTACTACAATCTGTCAATTTTCTTTAATAGATTTTCAACGAATTATATTTTGTCGGTGAATGAACTTCCATGGTGGACCTAACCAACACACGTTATAGATTACGTAGGAATTTACTTACGTTACGGTATCGATCGGGGCGGACTGGCACATTGGCCAACTGGCATTACTGTGGCAACATTACATTTTTCGCGCAGTTCCAGTGGTGCCAGAACGTCCCAAAAGGGACGATTTTTGTCCGTTTAGACATCTTTACGTCCCTTCAATGTCCGTTCATACATTCAGTCCCATTTCCGTCCCTTTTCAAATAGCCAACTACAATATATAAATGCGTTCAAATAAAAAAACGTAGTTTTAAAAAAAATTACAAAAATGCGTAAAACTTTAAGTAAAAACGAAACGCGCGGCGTGTGAATGTAACTTCAGACCACTGCTGGCGAATATCGCCATCCTTTTTCCACGCGCAGTGATCCCATACCGCTTGCCTGCCTGTACGTTCCACCACGCACACAACAGCTGAATTCATTACAGATACTCGGCGGTGTTTATGTTTAATTTGAAATTGAGTTTTCGATTTGCGAGTTTCTTTTCAACGAGTTTTCTTTTAAACATTTTTTAATAATAGTCTTAATAATACTATTTACGCAGTGGTTTTAGTGGACAGATACTGAGCTGAGGAAGACACGAAGCGACTAACTTGCTTGCTATATACGTACGTACTTATCGATCCGTTTTTCTTCTTGATCAAAAGTTTGTTTACACTTTTTGTTTTGATGTTTGATTATTTTGATTTATGTATAAAACTGAAGTGCGTGTGCTTTGTGTTGAATTAAAATAAACATATGGATGCAAGGAATACAGATGGATGGGTTGGTGGGTCAAGTTTTGGCGTGTATTCATTACAAGATTACAACAAAAGTGCCTAGTGTAGTCTTAATCTCAGTGGCGGACTAAGCCCGTCAGAGGCCCGGGGCGGCAAAGCTGAATGAGGCCCCCCAGCTTTAAAAAAAATGTAGTTTTACAAGCTTTTTATTCAGTTCACATTTGTATGTATAAATAAGTGTTTATGTTTAATTCGTTAATTTCGTCGGCAACGCCACTTTTCTTCCCTTCAGAATTCGAAAAGTAATTGGATAAAGATTCAGCAAGCGATTTTGCCTCTTCAGTCTTCGTTTTTTTAGGTTCCTTTTCTGAGAACCAGATGGTTGAATCCTTTTCAATAAAAATAATGAGATAAATAAGAAACTTTTATAAAAGATAGCTAAACTAAGCCTCATTATTGATTTGACGATATAGATATACAAGAAGACTAAAAATGTGCTTAGGCACATTTTTAAAGTTTTGTTTAGGATTTTATCAGGGGAACGCGGAGGCATTTGGGGGCCCCCCAAGACCGGAGGCCCTGGGCGGGCCGCCCCTTCCGCCCCCCTGTTAGTCCGATAACTTTGTCAACAGACAAACATTACTTTCCGAGGCTGACAAGAGAAGCAATTGAAATAAGAAAATACAAACATTTTAAGATCTCTAATACTTTCACTTTTTATTTGTTTGCCCTAAAAATATAACAGTACCTACTCACGCCCTTTTAGGTAATACTTTTTTCTCATTCAATCGTAACAAATTAATATTTCTACAGTCGTCCTTTTTGTCCAAAAATCGTCCCATTTCAGGTAGTGAATCGTCCGAAAGTCGAGGTGGGTACTGGCAACACTGCGCAGTTCATTCATTCGTTGTCGTGTGAGTGTACACGCACGGTTCTGCTGTCACGATTTTACGAACGAATTCGTCATTGAAAAAGTCCAAAGTGTGGTGAGCGAACGTCGCGGTAAATTGTAAATTATTCAAAAACACAAAATCGTAAGTAGCTTCCTATTGTATTACAGGCATTGATAATGTAGAATCTATTTTTTTTTTATTAACTTTTTCCATGCAATTTTCGTATTGATTGCGCTATGACACCTTACAGTTAATTTTAACTTGGGCCAAGTGTTTCGCGAATTTATGTTGATAATGTGAATTTGCTGACTGCATAAAAGTAATCAACGATTATAACAAGGAGCACAAAGCATATCAATGATGTGATTTGCTCCAGATTTCGTATTTCATGCACTTACGTAACATGACATTATGACACCTTGTGCCTTGGAACTCCCTGCTGACATTGATCCTGACCTAGTTCGTAATAGCAAATTCCAGGGCAATACTTATTAATAATCCCTTTATAATTTACTTGCTATTTACCCATGCTTATTACATCAATTATAGTGGAGTATTTGCAAGATTCTGCAAAAAGAGTTAGGTACATATTTTAGCCACATTTTTCCTTGTTAACCACCGGTTTATATAAAAGCTACTACAACTACTACTATAGCTACTATAAATTAGGTAGTTACACTCTAAACTTATTAAATCTCTATGAACTTAGTATTTAAATCATAATGTAGGAAGCATAAGAATCATGACCTTGAAGTCATCATGATCTCAACATAACCTCACTGTTATAATTTGTTCCACCAATTTTCCTTTAGCCTAAAATTGTAAATATATCTAACTTTACCTGTTTATTCGTTCTAGTAAAATGGGAATCCCTGCCGGTAACGCTGAAAACGGCAAGAAAATCTTTGTTCAAAGATGTGCGCAGTGCCACACTGTAAGTACCGTACCTTCACTCCTCTTTAATTCTTATCTCTACCATAATTACTTTGTCAGCAGCATTTATGACATATCTAATGTCACCCATGCGTGACATTGAAACTTTATTTCTGGCATGGCTGATAAATAAATTTTCCTAAGGAAAGATAGATTATAATTAAACGAATGGATATGAATTTTCCTGTCAAACTGTTAATACATAAAACCCAATAGCATACCACATTTTATGTAACTATATGAAATAATGTAAGTAACATTTGACAATGAGTCATTGTAATTTGAACTTTATGTCAGTATCATAAAAGTTACACCATGTATCAAGCATGCAACAACTGCAATGACAATCACATAGGAATTTCAATGAATCTTTGTTATTTTGACACTTTAATTTTTCTATAACACAAAATCTAACTGCTTTGCATTCTGCCAACTTATGAGTTTCTTTACCAGTCTCTTGTTTTCTTTTAGTATCATGGTTTTAATGGTAAGCTTTTCATGTTACAGGTTGAAGCCGGTGGCAAACACAAAGTAGGACCCAACCTACATGGGTTCTGGGGCCGTAAGACTGGCCAGGCAGCTGGCTTCTCATACTCGGATGCCAACAAGTCCAAAGGTTAGTTTCTTATTTTTAGTTTTTACATTTTAGCATCGATTTTACTATTTGCTGTATGGATTGATTTGAATTCTACCACATGACATTATAAGATATGTAATCAATAATTCTTATGAAATCAATCACTGGTTCACTTGTGATTTATGTTTCTTTTGTCAGCTGAACATGTGTATATGTATACTTATAGTATTTGTGTGAATTTCAAGAAAACTCATTGTACATATTTGATCATTTATTTTCTAATAGTACTACAGTTGATGGCATCATGTTCAAAGTCCCATTGTTAGTGTCCACTGTCTTTTACAATCGCGTGAATATCACGGAACGCGTGCACTGCAATGACTTCACTTCCGACAAATGCCGATGTTTGATTAGCTATCGCTTATCATTCGCCTGTGGTACAACACAGACTGATATATTTACTGAAATTTTACAAGGTCAAGAATTATATAATGATAATATATACTTTTTTTTATAGGTATCTCATGGGGTGAGGACACACTCTTCGAGTACCTGGAGAACCCCAAGAAATACATCCCTGGCACCAAGATGGTGTTTGCTGGTCTGAAGAAGCCCAATGAGCGTGCAGACCTCATCGCTTACTTAAAAGAAGCCACAAAGTAGATTTATGAAGACATAGGAAAAATTATGTTTGAAATAAGAGGCATTTTCCATTTTATTTATGGAATTCACTTCTTATTTTTGTTAGCCCAATCAGTATCATCAATCGTATTTTGCAATGTTAAGTTGCCTGATACACTTAGTTCACAATCATGTTCATAGCTGTTATGTGAGTACAAGTTACAGTGTGGAGTATATACACTGATTATACTCTTTTGATAATGTTGTGAGTGAATTACTCTTATTAAATTATTAACTAGACTACCCCTAAAGCTTTTCATTTGTGAATGTTCTACACAAATCACTATTTATTTTCTTCTTTATCACCTAAATTCCAGGGTGTGTTGACTATCGATTTCGGATAATTGTTACCAATTATTAATTAGCGGTTAATGAAATTATTTAATAAATAATTTTAATTATTAGTTTTTGATTTTTGGTATTTTTCCTAAATTTGTTATTGTATTTACTGCTTTTATTATTTTTATTTCTTTTACACAAAATGACGTGTACCGTATTAATAATGATTTATGCTGGACCGTACCGGTTCTTTGCTGACACACGCCCCCTGGCGGCGCTACGTACAGACAGCACAACACTGGTAGTTACCCACTGACCTCTATTAGGTCAGTGTAGTTACCATGCACTATGAAAATGACATAAAGTGCTGTCAATATCAAATTATTACCGCTCTTGATGTGTGTAGGTATAGTCGGCTTCGTAATTACTTTACCAAGTATCTGCAAGGATATTTTGAAGCGTGGTCAAAATCGGAACTAACACCGCCTCTTCTCTTTTTATTTAAGAAAGCGCCAAGCCCGCGAAAAAAGTGTTTCAGCATTTATCAGAAAGGTATGGTTCAGACCAAACTGAACAACTTTCTGCATGGGTCCAACATCACTAGGCAAAAAATAATCAGCCGTCCCACACATTTGGGTCGATTGAAGTTTTGTTTATGTCATCCACTACCTTCTTCTAAGTTTAAAAAATTAGAGAACGTAGGCTTCAAGATCAAGTGAAATATATCTTTGGATATCTTAGCTCTCCGCTGCGGATAGGTTCTACTTTTCGGCCATTCATGCATAAAAAGGAATACTTTGTCAAGAGAACCTAAAAATTGACACATGCAAATGTCAAATTTACAAATAATGTTGCCAGCTCTTTTGTGCAGTGTTGTACCTACGATACCGGTTTGTTGAATCGTAACTTTTTATCTATAATAGACGAATTTAATTTTCATTCAAAGTTTTATATTTAAAATTCACGTACGTACACACGGCTGCACGAAGTGCTACAAACTGCCAGGGAAATCTGACCACGCAACGCCATGCGTAATCCGACCATATTTCGATGCCTTTAAATTAATCAAAAAAAAATTATAGACGCCATCAGTGTTGTTCCCGTACGCGTTAAAACGGCAATCTTAACCCTTTTCTCTTACGAAACGGCAGAACTTAAAAAATACGGCAATTATGGAACTTGACACCATACGAACAACTGCAATTTTTAAAATAATTATGATAATATGGTAGTTTTATTTCATATGACGAGACAATGTTAAAGCCCGAATTAAATTAAATTGTCCGAAAGCACAAAAAAGCCCATGAAAGGTATGTCGTCGACGAGATGGCTGCTGAACGGGGTGCGACTTTGCGACTGCCCCCTTACCACTGCGAGCTAAACCCGATTGAGTTGGTCTGGGCTCAAGTAAAGGGGCATGTTGCTAAAAATGATAAAACATTCAAAATGAATGAAGTACGAAGCCTTTTTGAAGAAGGGCTTCGTCAAGTGACCCCGCAGCGGTGGAAAGACTGTAGTCCATGTAATTAAAATTAAAGATCAAATGTGTCATCTGGGCCATATAACCGACGACATTACTGATAGGTTTATCATAGAAGTAGGTGGCGATTCTGTTGATTCAGAATATTCCTCAGACATGGAGTCATTATCTGAATCAGATTAACGCGAATACCTGTAATTAAGTTATGTAATTAAAAATATATGTTTTACATTATTAATTTTGTATTATTACGTTTTAAATAAGTACCTACACATTATTTCAGGATAAACACATTTTTTCAGTATAACTTATTGTAAAAAAACGATACTTGATTTTATTAACGCTAAGTTTCGGTTGTGCCACATCACTATTTAAGATTTGCAATAAACTGACAACACTCGTAAACTTTAGGCTGCTACATTGTACGAGCGAGCGACGCAAGTGCGAAAATTTTAGTAACAATTATAGCATAAAATGGGGGACCCGTGCCTTTTTGGATTCTGTGTCCTTTCTTCTAAGCTTAAGGTGAATGGGTAGTGGTAGACCGCGAAATTCAAATTTTCTTACGTTTTTTGCAATTTGCAGGTCAGTGTCAGATTGTATCTTGATCAAAATATGATTCGCGACAATAACAGGTACATATTTAAGGAATTATAATCATTAGAATCATTAATATATCTTTCTAAGTTAGATTTCTACCACCAACCACCAATCTCTTATGGAAAAGTGTTAGTGGTAGAAATCTAACTTAGAAAGATGTATTATTGATTCTAATGATTATACTTGTCTAAATATGTACCTGCTATTGTCGCGAATCATATTTTGATCAAGATACAACCTGACACTGACCTGCAAATTGCAAAAAACGTAAGAAAATTTGAATTTCGCGGTCGCAACTACCCATTCACCTTAATAAGCTTATCATGTTATTCTAAAACCCTAGTTTACCCTAGGCCTGTGCCTTACTGATTTGACGGACCTCCCAACCCGGAAACTGAGTGGGCCCTCAAACACCGCGGGCCCTGTTGAGACGCATCAGTTTGCAACTTAGAAGTTACGCTACTGCCTCGTCGGTGCACGAGCGTGTATTGTATTTATGTATTTCTATCTTCTGTATTGACAACAAAACGAATCACTCGTATCTTGCTCAACTGAGTCTTATTGTCAATGGAACTAAACGCATCAATTCATCTGTCACAGTGACGTCGATTTTCTTTTTACGTTTGACAGATCACGGACATCCAACAATTTCCCAATGAATTGAACAATTGCGTGTGGTTGTAATATTTTATCGTTATTACATTAACAAAACACAACATGGAAGTACAATAGCTTAAAAATATTAGTGGTAATCCAAATTATTCGAAACGTGACTCAAATAAATGCTTTCGCACTTTATCAGCCTATGGTGAGTTCGTTTACATATCTTTTGATCAAAAATATATTAAAAATACATTAAATACTAGTGTACGTCAACCCCGTAATTATGACTGAAACGTAATTAATATTTATTGTTACTTTTTGTTGAAATCGCTTAGAGGAAACAAGAAAGCATTTTGTGAAATTATGACTAAAATCAACTTGATGCAAAATTATTTTCTCGAC
The DNA here is from genome assembly GCA_927399505.1 of Luperina testacea. Taxonomy (NCBI): domain Eukaryota; kingdom Metazoa; phylum Arthropoda; class Insecta; order Lepidoptera; family Noctuidae; genus Luperina; species Luperina testacea. Next base: position 9,130,740 of record OV656774.1, read on the forward strand.
TAAAATTTAGTATTTTTTAAATACTTTCTTAATGTTGACGGACACTTGAATTTGTTAATATTTAAAAAGTGCTTATATTTTATTTTAGTTATATTTTTCTTGCTTACCAGATAATATCAGCATTAAATATTAAAAGCTTAATTGAATGTTACTGGAGATCATTAAGTTAAAATAACTTGAAAATGGCCAAAGCTTCAGTTGTATTAAGCTTCCATAGTATTATTATTCATCAGTCAGATATTCATCTTTTGTCTGGACCATACTGGCTGAATGATACTATCATATCATTTTATTTCGAATACTTAGAGAAAAAGATATTCAGAAATGCAAAAGAATTACTGTTCGTATCACCAGAGGTGACACAATGTATAAAATTGGTTCAAGAAGATGAAATAGCTACATTTCTAGAACCTCTTGGTGTAAGTAAGAGACAGTTTGTGTTCTTTGCACTAAATGACAATGATACACCAGACATGGCCGGCGGCTCACACTGGAGTCTTCTTGTTTATTCAAAACCTGAAAGCTGTTTTTACCATTTGGATTCTTCATATGTGAGCAATCACAAAGCTGCTTGGGAGTTTGCAAGCCATCTGATTCCATACCTATCCAAGGGTAAGTAATCAATTTTTATAATCAGATTCAGTATAATATTTTTTCCAAATTTAAATTGAATTTATTTGTAAAGGATTACTGTTTTAATTGGTTTTAAAAGGGTATTTATTTATAAATGAGAGCACAAATTGCCAAAGAAACAGTCAGGATATTCTTAACAATCCTGCCTTTTCTAAATCAACAAAAGTGTCAACTTTATCATCATGTTAATGTTTGGAACTGTTTTCAGGTAAAATCAACTTTGTGAACAAGGATTGTTTACAACAGGGCAATGGCTATGACTGTGGGGTGTATGTCATATGTAATGCTGAAAGGCTAGCTGAACATGCCCATCAGACCGGAGAAATTGCCAGCTGCGAAATGCATGACAAGATAAGCCCCTCTGCCAAGAGGAAAGAAATATTAAAAGTCATTTACAGCCTTGCTAGCTCAGAATAATTTGTTATGTTGATGTTGTAATAGTTACTGATGTGCTTTGTTAAAGTAATTTATTAATATAAAATTTTAAATCAATAACATTGATCAATTGGTTTTCTTTTTTAACAAAATTTTTTGTGAGTTTGTTTTGTCAGATTGGCTTTAAGTTTTATCTGAATAATCTCTCTATCAGGTGGTACTTGTAAAGATAGCCCAGTGAATAGTGAGCAAGTCACTTTTTGTGATTCAATTTACAAAATTATAAACACCATAAATCTGTATGCTCCACACATGGGCAGCAACTGTTCTGTCCAACGCTTATAAACAAAGTAGATGGCAAAATGGAGGTATGGCTTTGCCGCCAGTCATTACTGGACTGGTTAGGGTTCTGAATCTACTTACAAAATTATTTTTAAGCTCTGATTTGATCTAAGTGTAAGAGTGTTTACGCCGTACGGCATTTCATACAAACTTTCAAGCGATTGTTTTTCGAAATGAATGAACCGATTTTAATGAAACTTCATAAGCAGGATACAAAGGTCTAAAAAGTTAATTAAAAACATTTTCGAAAAATAGTGTTAAAGCCAAATTAGACCAATTTTAAATTTTCCATAGAAACAGAGATTTCCAGTTATCTTGTTTTAAATAAGTCACTTCGAAAATGTTCGTAAGTAACTTTTTAGACCTTTGTGTCCTGCTTGTGCGTATGAAGTTTTATTGAAATCGATTCATGATTCATTTCGAAAAACAAGGGCTTGAAAGTTTGTATGAAATGTACGGCGTAAATGCTCTTAAGATCTTGAACGAAAAACGTGTCGAAGTATGGATAAGAAACCCGTATCGTTCAAGATCTAAAATTTTACACCTCTGCCTAGTGCTTAGGCCTACTACTTCGGGATGTCGCGAAAACCGGTGAGGCGGCACTAACCGTGAGTAGGTAATCTTTATGCATTACGAATTCGCGTTTCAGTTTTGTCTAGATTTGACACTTTCAACTCGAAGTCCGCACGCTGAAGTTCTGGGTTATAAATTAGCCTTTGCTTTCTATTTTTGTCAATATCTTCTGACGATCATCAATGGCGCTCGATATGCTGTGTTTTGACGATATACGTAGGACACTCAGAAAGTATTACGAAAATAAAATAAAATGTTCTATAGGTAAATATTTTTTATTAAATCTTTTCAAAGTACTCTCCACTAGCCTCTATACAAAGTTTTATGCGTCTGAACCAGTTAAGGTCATAGGATAGTTTTTATCCCGATATTCTCACGGGATCGACACTTATCCGGGTGAAACCGCGGAGCGCTGCTAGTAATTTTATAAACGCTTACCTACCAACCCATGATTTGTCACTAAATAGGTGCCATTACTTACACAATCACTAAATAGAACTGCTGACCCGGAACAAAAAGGGCTAAGGAAGGAACACGGGTGGGTTTTAGTCAGTAAGAGTCTGACACTCCCTTCCGCTCCACCCAAAGCGGGGTGATTTCGCATCCTTTAAAAAAAAGGCCCTGTATTGGTTCTGCTGGTGAACTCTGGTGATGGTTAGATTACGTAGATAAGAATGCTGTCAATCAATCCATACTAATATTATAAATTCGAAAGTAATTCTGTCTGTATGTTACCTTTTCACACCTAAACCACTGAGCGGATTTCGATAAAATTTGGCAAAGAGATAGATTGCATCCCGGAGAAGGACATAGGATAGTTTTTATCGACATACCTCGCGGGCGAAGCCGCAGGCGGTAGCTAGTACGTCATAAGGTTCTCAAGTAGGGTAGTACAATACTCTAGCTAGGTAGTCGCTTCAACAAGGATAGGTGGAGATGTGTTCATGCTTAGTTACTGTGTAGTTACGTGATAGGTAATAAAATGATACGAATGAAAATTTAATAAAAAGTTTTAATAGATTTTTTCTTTTTCTGTTTAGTACTACACTATCGAGGAGAACATAACCAGTTAGCTACTATATAGTAAACATGAGAGGATTCTATCTTATAGCCACTCAATCGCGGCAACAACACGTTGGTAATTTGCTGTTCCCGTTCAAAGTAGGTAGTGTGGCGTAACAGGCAAAAAATTGTAACATTAATTAAAAAAGTAAGTTGAACTTACTTTTTTTATTACATTGATCGAATTTTCAAATGCTACTTTGATGTTTTTACCCGTATTGGAAAACGAATGGTTCTTAAGCAGTAAATAACTGCACCCTTGATTATAAACGTGTATTATGCGATAATATTCTAAATATCTATCCACATACCTAATAGTGTTTTATGAAAAGAGGAAAAAATTAATCATCGTAAGAAGAAATTCTTGTAACAACTGCGTCTAGTTGCCAATTTTAATATCACACCAAATTAGATTACCTATTACTTAAATACCGTTAACAATTATTTCTCACATATAAACATTTAAGGCATTGTACAAATATGTTAAAAATTACAAAAAATATTGTGACACACTGCAGTATGCACTTATGCTTGACTAAAGTTGTAAATGTCATAGTAAAAAGACGTCATTGAATTTGGGCTGAAATTTAAAAGTGTCAAAAAAAGGTATGTTCCGATTGAACATGTTATTGTTTTCATTGTTAGAGTTACGTACCTCAAAAGGAAAATACGAAACCGGCACTTTATCATTTACCCCAAAAAAAATTGGACGCTGAATGATATCCTTTATGATTTTTGAGGTTCTACCCATCCTCCAAATGCTTTATTTAATTCTTCTGCTACTGCAAAACATAATCTATCCTGATTGTGATTTGCAATCACTTGGATTCCAATCGGTAAACCTTCGCTACTTAACCCTAGTGGAACCGTCGTAGCAGGCAAACCTAAACAGTTGATAATAGCTGTGTAAGAGAAATTGAAAGGTCGAACTAGTGGTTCATTGTGATAGGGCGCCGTCGTAGGGTGTGAAGGGAAGAAGAACACACCGTCGTCCCCGAGCAACTCCGAGAAGCTCCTCTCTAAATCTTCACGTAATTTGAGGTAGTGTTTGTATTTTTCACTGCCAATTTCCACACCTCCGTAGTCAAATAGAGCCGTAACCAAACCAATGAACGTGTTTCCAGAGAGCCCAAATATATTTTTCACGATTTCGAGTAAGATCTTTCCTATACTATCGTTCGACATTATTAATTGGCCAAACCTCTTGGTGGACTTCATGTTTGCGAACCAAATGGCCATCGCCTTGCGCATTAGTGGTACTTTCTTCTCTACAGCGTCAATTTGATATTGTTTCTTCAAAAATTCAGTTACCATTTTCATTGCTGTTATAATTTCCGGATCAACAGGGTCCACCAACGGCCCATCAGTGCTAAATTGATAGTAATACTTGAGTTTTTTGACATCGACGGGTTCATCCAAGTTAAGTTTCTTGGCGTTATGCGCTGCTAAAATTTTCATAAGAGGCTTCAAATCCACCGCGTGTCTAGTCAAAGGACCGATACCTGTAAAGAAAATAATTATCTAAATATAAGTTTAGATTATCCCTACTGAAACTGTAAATTACTCGTAATATCTTTGTTGGGCTCTCGCACTAAAGATGCACATTAATATGCAGATTTTGAGAAGATTATAAATATGATGGAAGAAAAAGACATGTTTCGCCGAGCCCAAATAAATTGGGATCATTCTCTTGCCCTTGCAAGAGAATGATGATGATGATAAATATAATGTCAAAAAAATTAATATAGGTACTTAGATTCCTATAATTATTATGATAATTGCTTACCTAAAAATGAATCCAATAAATCCGTCTCAGGAATGGGGTACTGTCCAGTGTTTGAAACAATGTTACGTGACGGCTTGTGACCAAAAACCCCGTTGAAATAAGCTGGCATCCGTATCGACCCACCGATGTCGGAACCTTTAAACACAAAACAACCCTTGTAAATGAAAACGGAAATAAACGATCTCTTACAAATGCATCGATCTAATATTGAGGTAAGGTTGCTAAGTGATGAGTTGAAGTAAAGGCTCCTGCAAACAGACGCGACACGCGTCACGAATCGCGCGCGACTCAAAGGCATCGCTCGTTGTGCGACTTGTGGTGCCTTTGTATCGCGCGCGATTTTATCGCGTGTCGCGTCTGTTTGAAGTAGCTTTAACACATTAGCAAAATTACTAGCGCAAAAAGATGTAAGTATCTATACTATTTATATGATTATAATATAATAAATGCGTTAGTAACTCTATGACTGTTACCTTTTCGAGCCTAAACCAATGAACCGATCGTTATGAAATTTGACAGGTAAGTAGCCTGGAGAAGAACTTAGGATACTTAGTGACTTTTTATCCTGGATATTTGTATTAAAAAATGATAATATACAAAACACACGCAGACAAATTCGCGGACAGCGTAAAAATTTTGGAAAACCCAAAAGTACACGACTCATAATGCTCATTTGTTCGCATAAAAAACCATAGATATTATATTTGTTACTTTTTATTTTATTAATTATAATTAAACTACTTTGAATAAAAGAGTCATTTTCAATAGGGTTTTTCCTATGGGTGAAACGAATCTATTAAAAAAAAAATGATTCAATTAATTGATTGTTTCGCAAGCTACAATGTTTTCAGGTTTCACACTTGACTGACGAGATTTTTTTAGAAATATTTTGATGTTTTTTTCGTTTGTACTACATTCAATCAATTTTTGAAAAATACAGAATTAATCTCCATTAAATTATTTATACAATTATTGTATATAAATTAAGTAGGTTGTGTGTACTAACGGAAGTATAACAATAGAAACAGTTGCAGAAAAGAGGCAAATAAAATTATTCGATTAATGCTTCGCATTATGAGTCGTGCAATGAACAGTTACCCTACGTTTTACCGCTGAAATTAACAAATTTCTATGGAGTGGTCACGCATTCGCGCAAATCTCAGTTCGATCCACTGATCAACTCAGCCCATCGCTATCCACTACTGGCCTCAGTGGCCTCTTCCACGGCACATCACCTGGTTTCCCGGTTTCCGGATGAAGTATGTCACAGACCCCTTTTTAAGGGTTCACAAAATGTTGTTTTCTTTCTTTCTTTATTTGTCTGACACAATATACAATTATATCAAGTATTTTCAAGAAGTGTACGCTCTACATACCTATGCCAAACACGCTCCCTGCAGCTGATTGGCAGCATCCCTCCCCGCCAGATGAACCTCCAACAATTCTTGTGGTGTTGTAAGCGTTTTTCGTTCTGCCATGGATGTGGTTGTGGGTTTCCCACCTGGAATATAGAAATCATATATGCATCAAATATCTTAGAAAACGAATATTTTGAATAGGTATAATTATGGGCTTGGCCCGTGATTTCGTCTTGGACTCAGATCAAATTATCTGAGGTATTGGATTTCAAAGCTAGTAGACAAACTTCAACAACCTTTGCGGGTTAAAAATAATGAGATGAAAAGACCTTTCTTAATGCAAAATTACTCTCTCGTCTCTCCCTTTTACTTTCATGTTTGTTTCTTCAGTGGCTTAGGCTGTGTGTTGTATGTCTGTCAGTCACGATATTTTTACATGTACAGGAGATTGATCTAGACTTACCACATGCACAATTCAGGTACATTCGTGAGTCCAATTATAATGGCGCCCTTCTGTCTTAGCAACGCGACGACATCACTGTCTTGTTCAGCAATAACATCTTTACGGAGAACCACACCGGCTGTGTGATGTAAACCTGTAATGTGAAGGTAGGAAAACATCTTTATAATAGAAAAACAATTTACCTATGACCCTTTTACTGCCAGTGACGACTTAAAGCGATTACATCACTAGCGATCGTGCGTGTAGGTATACTTACTTTACCTACAGGTAAGGATGATTGGGACGGTCGTTGTGGTAAGTGAATAAATAAGCAATCAATCAGATGAAATCACACAGAAGAAAAACAATACTGACCATTTGTCTTTCGTAATGATTCTAATTTATCGTTTTTTACGTACCTACCTATTATATAATTACAATATATTGAGATCTATTGTATAAAATATTTTAAAAAATCGAATTAGATAGGTATGCCAAAAACATTTTAGGTACCTATATGCGTTTCAATTAGGTAATGTGTGATCGTAGAGCATAAAATACAGTAGTTAACTTCATAGGTACCTACACTTAGGTAATTGACAACAAACCATAATGTAGGTACTGCCAATTAACTGTAGGTACCTACAACACATTGTTTCATCATCCGTACTTAGTCATCATAATGTTAGATCGCAGATCTGAATTAAACACGGACAAAAACCCTTGAACCGACCCTGATAAAAGTAAAGTCATCATTAAAAAGTTACAATGGTACAGAAACTACATGATGCAAAGCAAAGGTCAGTCGTTCGTTAGCATGGCAGCCATTTTGTTATCTCGGACTAAATCCTTATACATTCAACCATATTATAAATTAACTCTTATCGTACCTTTAACTGCAATACAGTCTTTGGTCGTAAAAGGGACGCCCAGGAAAGGCTTCTCTTCTTCTAGCTGAGCGGCCGACTTTAAGCCGCTACGGACGAGGTCATCGGCCTCTCGTGCTTCCTTTAATGCGACTTCAAATCGATCTTCCACGAAGCAATTGAGCGCGGAATTGACATCTTTGATCCGCCTGATGCACGCTTCTATTACTTCCACGCTGGTTATCTGTAAATGAATGACAAAATAATTTTAAGGTTCTCACTTGATGTTATTACGGAATAACTTTATAAAAACGAAAAAACGGCCTTGGATTTATAGTTAATTAAATTAACACATAAAGATAATAGTTTTTAATAAAACTAGTATCTTGTGTGTTTGACCTTGTTGGTTAGCTTATCATGGAAACAGTACCGATGTCGGATATAATCACAGAACAGAATTACCGTCACCCTATACTACCTACTATTATTTTACTTACTACCGCTGAATAATGCCGACCGCTATACAAAATAACAGACTATAAATTACTATAACAAAAGCTTCTTGTTAGCGTATTGATGGCAAAAAGTTCAAACATCTTTGGATAAAAATTCAGCTACGCGAACTCCGCCATGGCTGATGTTATTAAAGCCACATGGAATGGGATTGACTAATCGATATATTCATCACTGCCTCAATTTTATAACATTTAACTAGCAGCGCTCCGCGGTTTCACCCGCATAAGTGTCGATCCCGTGGGAATATCGGGATAAAAACTATCCTATGTCCTTCCCTTGGATGCAATTTTATCGAAATCCGTTCAGTGGTTTAGGCGTAAAAATGTAACATACAGACAGACAGAGTTACTTTCGAATTTATAATATTACTATGGATTACCTAAGTCAAATATATGACAGTTCAAGCCGCAGACAGATTGAGCTTGTTGCCAGTACACAAAAGCATAACTTCCCGTAAGTACCTTGCTTTCAGGAACTCTATAAAACTCATTCATAACTTCAATGGCGAAGTCTCTATCCTCAGAAGATTTTGTACAAGGCGAATCAACTCTTTCATGATATTTATTCATACTTTTTTTCAACAAAGCGAGTACCTACCAAGTGTACCAGCTCACGGTTTCATTCGGTTAGTGATGCTTAAACAACCAATTCGTGCCGCATTGTGAGCCCATTTAAACTGAGAATTACTAGTTATGTTACGTAGTTGATCAATCAACATCGGGTGTCATGTTTCCTGCTGTTTATTACGTCGAACTATTATGAGAGAATAAGTCTGTTTTTGTTCAGCTACATCTCTAGAGATTTTGCCGCCACACTAAATCTCTTAGGATTCCTTCATTCTAATTTTGGGTTATATGGATAGTAAAAGGTTCATCGAAGAACGAACGCAAACAGTTAGCCTGTTTGCGTTCGTTCTTCGATGAACCTTATAATATGCATAACCTGATCAAGACTGAATAATTAAATCAATCTACCAACTTGATAAATCTAATTCTCAATTGATAAGTTTTTAGAGCATTTAGTGTTCTATGGGAAATGATTTACCAGGCCAATTTCAGCCGAAAGACCTCCATTGCTGGACATAAGCTTAGATATCATCAGGCTCTTAATCGTTTATAAATTTATAGCTTTTTGTCTCTCTTAGTTTTATTGCTAAGCCAACATCTAGGCTACTATTCAAACAAAGATTATGGGCTATGGCGAATTCTATTGTTCAGCAGATTCACTAATTAAACACTTATGACCTTCAAACGAAAGGCACGAGGCAACATTGTTTTCATTCCTAAATATTCTCTCAGCGTAGAAATATTCAACATCCCAGACAAAGCCAAATCATTTTTATTTATTTGCCCCAATTATGGACAGGAGAAACCTCTGCCCAAAAAATAGTACATAATACAACAAAGCATAAACAAAAAATATGAATCTTATCCTGCGGTTCAAGAATTACAATCGGTTTTTCCTCATAGGCATTAGACATTAGACCACTTTCGATGTTATTACGATCGTACAGGATTCTAATGGAGACAAAGGTAAGTAGTTTTTATTCGCAACATAACTTATACTTATGTCTTCTATGAAATATTTACCTACTTTATTATGTGAAATCGTTAACGACTAAAGAATTATAGATTTTAAATCCTGATACCGACTTTATAAGGTGCCGTTCCGAATTAGCGTAAGCGCGATAACGTTGTCCCATGAATCGTCATGGATGACATCATGACATGCGCCATCTTGCGATAACGCCGACAATTTACTAAAATAATATCACCTTGAGCGCTGTCAAAAATGACAGTTATTTTGTTTTGAGTAGCATCATATCTTTAAACTAACGTGGCATTTTCGAAATTGTGCTTCTGGCTACAGTCGCCACCTAACCGAAGAAAAGAAGAATTTCTTCTTATCTTCGGTTTTTCTTTTGGCCGGTAACATACACCACAAATTACTTCAGAAGTAATTTGTGGTGTATGTTACCGGCCAAACCCGATTTTAGGATGAACTAGTTTCGCCTAGGCCAAACTGGTTTATTCACTCGCTCTTGCATCCTATCGCTTCGCGGAGCTCGTATTTCTGTATAAAGGGTTTAAAGTAACCTAACCATTTTTTTTTTAAATGAAAAGAAAAAGAGAAATGCTCATGCATACTGCACTACCACGGGGAGATAGTGCAGTTATGTGGGACTCTAACCCACTAAAACTCCACGGTGTCCTCCTCTGCCGCTTACGGCGGGAACACGGGCACGCGTTAGCACTCATCCGTGAACCCGCCGCGGCTGTCCGTTACCGGACCCTCCTCTGGGGAGTACTCCCCATCACCGGCGCACCAGAACACATAGTACGCCGTGACCACCCCAAAGTAACCAAACCTAACCTCGGGGTGCCCTTCGCTCGCTCTTGCATCCTACGCCGCCGCCGCTGGTGAACTGGTATAGCCTAGACGAAACTAGTTTAAATCGGGTTTGGCCGGTAACATATACACAAAGAAATACTGTAATATCGTTTTGACGTTGAGTGAGCACTGTGAGCGTGTTCACGAGCATTCCAAATTGTTGACAGCTCTCGGCTTTCATAATCGTGATAATTATCTATATCGGAACGCAAATTATTGATGCGAGTACTGTGAGTGATTATGGCTTAATTCGGAATGGAGCTTATGCGTCACATTCATGTTTAATGCCAAGGTTGAACTTGAAGTTTGGGTACACGTGCTGGCATTAAGTAATAGGGCGATAAAATAAATTGATAAAAGTGACATGTAGGCAACTAAGTAAAACGAATGTATACATTATAGAAACTACTACCCTATTAGAAACCAATGAAAAGGATAAAGTTGAGCAATAACTCAATCAAACAAAATCGTAATTATGACGCAGTAGGTCAGAAAATTCAACCCATATTACAAATTTAACAAGCAAAAGCAAGCCTAGTGTCTTTTACAGGGTTTAATTATTAGTAAAGAGCAGGATAATTCGCAATAATCTAACTGTTTCGCAAGTTCCAGATAAGATCGTGCACATAATGAGTCATTCTTATAGTTCGGACTTTGTTACTGTGTCTATTGCTGGAGATATCAACGTTTTGTTAATAAAGCGTATTTTTAAGTCCATAACAATCGATTCACACATAGATATTGTTATCAGTTTGTGTAAACATGGCGTGGAACTACCTATGCGTTTGGAAAATCAACACAGATAGGTATCAAGACTAACTGAAACCGTCTGGAAAAATTGTAGGACCACAATTTCCTCGTTACGTAGAAACACGCACTGGTTACTTGCATCATGTGCTTCCTTCTTAAATATTACATCATTAGCTATTAAACTTGTACCTACGAGCTCGCCGTATTCATGTTTGTATACATTTGTTTTTTACATTAAAACTTCGTATACTCCAGATGTTTGCAAGTTTCGCCTGTTTAGAAGTTCTTTCATAACGGGACCACCAAATATGTGTACTCTCTGTTCTAACTTTAAATATTTATTATGAATTTATTATAACTCAAACTTACCTCTTTATTCCGAATTTTCTCTGCTACTGTAATAGCTGGCTGCTTTAGGATCTCGTCGTGTATGGGTGGTATCTTCTCACCCTCAGCTCCATAATATAAACTAAAGAAAAACTTCCCGAGACTCGCAAATATTAATCTCACTGCATGTAGCACTCTCAGTTTTAGTCCCACAGCTCTGTCTATCTCGGTGGTAGACATATTTGCGTTTACTTTAAATCACTTCTATTTATAAACTTTGCGCTTAGAAACTATCGCTGTTACCGCTATTGCACACTTTATTTGAAAACAATGTAGAAGTTTTGACGGCAAGCAACATGCGACAACGCCTGTGTCGCTCATATACATACAACGAACTGTTCAACTCAATGAATGAGCGATATAAACCGAGGACACATCAGCTTGTATCTACGTCAGACCGTCAGTGCTGCCGTCTCGCTCTGGCGCAGTAGTTCCGCGGAACTTCCGAGAGTAGGCCGAGTGGCGGCTTCGTGTCGGTCGTCCTCCTACGGCTCCTCACTGGCGTGCCGGGTTGCCGGCCAGTCCACTCCGTACACGTTGTTTTCTTTATCACTTTTTTATAATTCAAAACGTAAATTGTGTGACGAAGAATTGATAAATGAAGGCATGCGCTGGACATTGGGCTCTACACTAATCGCTACGATTATTTTTTGTGGAATGTTTATTCGTTCTACATTTTTGTTGAATTATCCGATCATTAGTGTGGCAGATGCAGAGAGCTTCCTGAAACATTCATCCGAAATTATAGGTCTTTTAAAGTTTGGCAAATACAGCGAACAGATTTCAGTTAACAAATACTTTAATGTAAATCAATTAAGTTACCTGTGAACACAGCAACACAGACGACATAAGGTATTGCTGTTTGTTGTTCTCTTGACTTGTCTGCCAAAGCTTTCTTTTTACATCATCAGCAGTAGCTGATGTATGCTCAGAATATTCGGTATATAAGATAGTAGTCTTATATAACGTAAAGGTATATGCCGAACCACTACAGCTTCCACACTTGATTATTAGCTTTTGTAAAAGTCACCATAATTGTATTGATAATTTTACTGTGTTTCTTGGTCAAGCATTGTTTTCTTCTTCTTCTCTTCGTTTAATGGCTTTTGCGGAAAAAAGCATTGTTTTCGTTTGTGCTCCAGTTATTTTGAGGTTATCCGACAGTTGACATTTAAATGTCTTTTGATTTTTTTTTAGTCTTAAATGAGACCAAAAAAGGCTTTGATGTCTGGATATAGACAAATTAATATCCTGCGAAGCAAAAGGGAAGAAGACTTTCAATAGGTAACGATAACAAATTATAATAGAAAATCTGGAACCCTTTTTACCAAAATAACGTCAGTTATTTTTTTTAAATTTAATATTCCTCCGTAAATCATTCTTCTGAAGATCCTTACCAGACTGAGCTGTTTGCTCATAAATAATCTCTAAAGTTAGACCATCATCGGCCTTAAATAGAAAACCGGTTACAAATTAAAATACGAATCTTAATGGTAAATATTGAACGCCTGAACTTTTATGAGGCCACGACATTTTTTTTTTGTGGTGAACGTCTTTGTATACAATATCTTCATTCTCTTCCTTTGCATTTCTCAAAAAGCTTAAAAAGCTTTCTGAAAAATGCAAAATCGAAAGACAAGCTGTTTTTGGAAAAGTATCTACATACTATCTACTTATTCATTTTTCGTTTAGGGAATAAACCCCTCATAAATTTTCAAACTGTGTCAGCTTTGTGCGATTTGACCGTAAAAGGTTTCGAATCAATACAATACTTTTGAAAGTGGGCCAACATCTTTGTAAAAAACTGAAAACTTTTTAAATATTTACACTGCTTTGTTCTTTAGCGGGGTAAACAAAGTTCGATAATATGTAAACTGTTGTAAACATTAGAATAAATATATTTATTCTGAATTTTAAAAGAACAAAGAATCCATTGATAGGTTCCTACTGTTTGTTGTTTGGCCTAATCGTTGTACCTATTTCACTTACTGCTTTCATATATCACTAATTAATCACAATAACATATATTTTCGCATCACGCTATGTTAATAGCCTCAAAATAGTCCATGCTATGTTTAATTATACACTGGTTACTAAAAAATATGTAACGGGTATAAAAATATCCTTAACGAAGCCGGGAGTCACTTGTTCTTACCGATATTATGTTTTTTTTGTAATGTACCATACCTGGGAACCGTCTTCGTCTTATCGGTAGTTCTAACTTTTTTGACTTTTTTTTTTACGAAAAAAGTTTTAAATGTACTAAGTTGACTTTAAGTAATGCCACGATCCCTATACCGTTGCATGCACCGTTACATAACGCACTACCGTAAACTGCGAATTTTCACACCAAACATAAAAGTCGTTTCCCAGCAATAATTTTTACACAAAGTAACTTAGTTTGATGTACAGAATGCATACTTAGATGATGGCTTCGTGAAGGGTCTTGTTACACCCTGTATACTAGAATCCCGACTCCTCCACATCTAGGTACCTACTTATCGTTTTCACACATGTAACACTTATTCGTTTCTTTGATTTCAGAGTAACATGGAGGACTCTCCAGCAAGGGAGCAGAAATCAACAAGAAAAATATCGTTGCCCACAGTCCTCTGTACTTCCGAGCCTTCCGAAGACAAATCCGATATTTCTATCAAAGTGAATTCTTTAATTTCTTCGGATTCCAAGATGTCACTTCCGTCCAATTTGGGCACCCCAACGTCACCTCTAAGATTATCCTCTCCTATATCATTACCGACGTCGCCATGTGTGAAGATTTCGCCGGCGTCGTCAACCAACTCGTTACTGAACCCGAATCCAAAGCCAGTCACGGCAAATGCTGCGACGAAGAACGTGGTGAACAGCGGCTCGGCTACCGGTAAGTGATATAATATATGTAACAAGTGCTGTACAATTAGCATGCTTGTTCGTTGTTGGTTAGCGGTGGAGTGCAAATACTAACATTATGTCTTATACAATCGCGAGAAAACTGGTAAATAAGACTTAATGATGATACGTTTTTATTAACACCCGTAATTACAAAGGTTTTGTACGTGTTTCCCCCTGACGTTGTCACATACTTATTTGAACTATTTATATTTATTTTCCACTCTTAAGGTGCCACTTGTCGATATTTTTTCCTTACAAATTTCGGGAGATGATTACTCCACTATTTGACATTGTGCATCCAAAGTTAAACATCGTTTTGACTTAATATTAATTTTGTCTGTACGGAAACCGAATAGTAAAATAAAAAGTCATTAAAAAGTTATTAAGCCAACAAAGATTCGTTTTTTCATGCTATTTTTTACTTAATTTTGGGTAAATAAGTAATAAAAGAACTGTAAAATCTTCAAAATCAAGTCCGTACCGACAAAGCTTAGTTATCGAAGAGTTCAATAAACTATATTATTATTGATTTAAGCAGTGGTTTTTTCATAAAACTCGATTTTCCAAAGCACTTTTCGAATTTTTTTATGCGCTTATCAGTTCGGAACGGTGTTTCTGTGCGTGAGAACTAGACGTTGTTCGGGTAGACTAGCGTCTAACTACTCATCACTGAAACAGCGTGCTTTTTGGGTTCACCAGTGAGTTCGAGCTCGCGACTAGTTTACGTAAAATACATAGGCACCAAACCTAAATTCATTTTCAATTTATGAACTTTGTGAAACCCGTGTGTGTAAATTATTTACTTACTAGCGCCCCGCGGTTTCACCCGCGTAAATGTGGGGAATATCGAGATAAAAAGTAGTTAATCCAGGGTGTCAGCTTGCTTCTTACAAAATTTTATCAAAATTGGTCCAGCCGTTAGAGCGTGAAGAAGTAACACACACATAAAAACACACACACTCACAAACTTTCGCCTTTATACTATTTATGAAAATATATCATTGAACCTTTGTGCCGGTTACCTTTTTTGAAAAATGTTTCCAACAAATATAACATTCTAGGCACGTTACTCACTAAATCACGTTTTGGATAAAAACTTAATAAAAGCTCGCATTTTGTATTCTATTCTCGCATTCTGTAACATGTATTCAAGTTATATTTACTAGAAATATTACATAACACCAACATAACGGGTTTAAAGGTAACATTAATAGGACTTACATGAGCTCTCTCATTGTCCACTAATAAATAATAAGGCTGAAGTAATTGTGTCCCTTGCTTCCAAATTGTACTATAATTAAAAAAGCCATCGGAAATTCGAAACCGACCCTTCCTGGGTTAGGCTTTATTAATATTAATTTTGTTAATAATGATTATTAATTATAGTTCGTTACAGAAACTCTCACACGATGTTAATAAAGTGACTTTTAGACGAAAATAATTAAGGTACAAAACAATATTTATATTTATTTAACAAGGATAACTGTTGAAGATAATAATTACAATGTAATAACAGATCTTGACAAACTTAATGAATAATAATTAGAAGTCCGAAGTCTAATGAATAACACAAGTCAACAAAAAAAATAAAAAATTTTGGTGCCGAGATATTGTTAGTGGTTTTGTATTAGGTATGCACTGGCAACACTAAACATATTTTTTATCTTTTTTTCCTACGTGTAATTTTTGATCTACCCGCAGTTTTAAATATTGGTAATAATCAGTACTTTCTTGTGCATGATTTGTTATCTTATCGATACATTTCTATAAATAAGTTGATTTTTATATCATGTCTTCATCGCAAAGAAGTTGTCTCAATGACCCAAATGTGTTTTGTTACATTTGTGGTGAATACACAGTTAAAAAGTTCAGAAAACCAATAACAGATTTTATAAAAAGTGCTTATTTTTCTTACTTTAAGTCCAAAATTGTCGATGAATACAAGCTGTGGACACCTCAAATTGTTTGTAAAACATGCTATGAACATTTGCGACAGTGGATCAGTGGTCAAAGAAGTCGTATGAGGTTCGGAGTGCCTATGCAATGGAAAGAACAAAAAAATCACTTCGATGACTGTTACTTCTGCTGTGTCAATTTGCGTGGTGTTAATGTTAAAAAAATGACTTATCCTGACTTGGAGTCGGCTAGAAGACCTTTGCCACATTCAGAGGAAATACCTGTTCCAACATTATGTTCCATTCGTGAACCATCATTTGAAGAAATCGTTAATAAAGGGAGTAGCGACAGTGATTTCGAAGGAATACCATCTACAGAACCAAAACTTTTTACTCAAGAAGAATTAAATGATTTGATTAGGGATCTTGAACTACCTAAAGAATCTGCGGAGGTTTTGGCTTCTAGATTAAAAGAAAAAAACTTGTTGGCGTCAGGTACAAAAGTGACATTCTATCGTACAAGAGAGCAAAACTTGCTACCATTTTTTCAATCGGAAAATGATATTGTTTTTTGTTCGGATGTGCAAGGCCTTATTCTCGAAATTATACTGCCCCCCTTGCACATAAAGCTAGGCCTTATGAAACAATTTGTTAAAGCGCTAGACAAAAATGGGCAATGTTTTTCTTATATTACGAGAAAATTTCCTGGTCTGAGCACAGAAAAGATAAAAGCGGGAATTTTCGACGGCCCACAAATAAGAATATTAATAAAAGATACTGATTTCTTAAGTACAATGAACAATTTGGAACGACTCGCGTGGACATCGTTTGTTGAAGTTACCAAAAACTTTCTCGGAAATCACAAGTCGAGTAACTACTCTGAAATTGTAAATGGTATGCTAGAGAATTTTAAAAACTTAGGATGTAACATGTCCATCAAAGTGCACTACCTTCACAGTCATCTTGACAAATTCCCAGACAATCTTGGATCCTATAGCGAAGAACAAGGGGAGCGGTTTCACCAGGACCTAAAAACTATGGAAGACAGGTACCAAGGCCGATGGGATCGGCATATGATGGCTGACTATTGCTGGGGGATGCAACGTGATAGTCCCACCACACCTCATACTCGAAAGTCGCGAAAAAGAAAGTTTTTATTTACCTAATTAATATTGTAATAAATATTTTTTTTATGTAAATTTGTTTTTTTCTTTACAAGACAAAATCTATAAAACTACACGTAGGATAAATATCTTTTTGCTATTAATGTAATCAGTTTATGGTCTTAAGTCAAAAAAACAATACAGCTTCTTGGCACCAAAACTAGTGTTGACCAGTGTAATAATATCAAAGAATAATTAATAAATGTCTGGTTGTTCGTTGTTTTATAGACAAGTTTCATAGAATTTGGTTTCAAATAATTTTTTTCTCATATTATCATTTCATAGAATATAATCAATACGCAAAATACTCAGTTTGAAAAAAATTAGATCATAGATTTTTGTTACAAATAAAATGTAATGTTTCGATATTCATTTCATAGATACCTATAAAATCAAATATTCTTTATCCTCATATTGTTTAGTTAATATAAAACTTATTACCAAGAAAAACATTTTATCGAGTGACAGTTTCTAAATGTTTCAATTCGTTGGGAAGATCACATGGCGGGTCTAAATTGGTTTACAAGCAGTAATAATAAGACTTAGTCGACGGAGCCCCGCTTCGCAGAGCCTTTATTTTTGTCTACAGGGTTTAAAGGAACCTAACCTAATCCATAGAAACCATTATTTTTATAGTTCATTCAAATGCCATGAAAAAATATACCGAACAAACAATATTCGTTAAAAAATAATTCTACTGTTTGATTAGTTTGTTAAATAAAAAAACGTGATTATGAAATTCATTGAACTGTGTTTCTGTGACATTATGTTTCATTAAAGTAAGTAGTCGTTGAAACAATAATATTCGAAATAAAAATACAAGGACCAAATATTATATGAAACATTTTCTGCGAAACGAAATTCTATGAAATTTCTGTCTGCGAAACAGGGGAACACCATAAATGTCTATCTAAGATATACTTCTCTGTGTTAGATTAAAAACCCGGGCATTTTCATTTAATCTTAAAACCTAGACATTTTTAAATTTTTATATTAATAAATTATTCAGATTATTTGTTGTGCTATCAAATTACCTATCAGTTATCAACTCTTGGACGTTTATTATAAAATATTAGCGATGTTTCTCCAGAGACAAATTATGAGTGTTGCACTTTCCTACGAATAATTACGTACAATATAATAATATGTATGTTATAAATGTATTAATAGAATGAGCCTAAGTATTTTATAAAGTGCGGTCGCTGTACACGCGCATTAATTTCCTGTGAAAAAAAAATGATACCGTGTATAATCGAATAACTTCAGAGCCCATATAAATGAAGTTAAGGTACAGACGCCAGCACATCAAGCAACTACAATCTGTCAAATTTCTTTAATAGATTTTCAACTTTATCGCAGGTTCAAAGTTGATTGGAAAAATTTTACAGTTTCGGGTAGCTTGATGTGCTAGCGTCTGTACTTAAAGGCTTCATCGTCTCTACCGAAACCATAACGGCTCCCGCAGACAGGCGAGACGCAACAGCGCGACGCGGCTCTAGTAGAACAATTTCTATGAAAACTTCATGGAAATTATTCTACCAGAATCGCGTCGCGTTTGTCTGCCGGCGCCTAAAAACGGTTTCATAAATAATCGTCGTAAATGTTGGAGCACAATATGAACCGTATTAATTATTCTGTAATCCGGCCTGTGCAATCCATACAATATGGCCGAATGAGCCGAATGTTGTGAAGTAGGTACGCAACGGGTTTATAACACTGGTACGTGTATAACTAATAATTTACACACCATCGATGTCCCTAATGAACGCTTATAATAAATGGTCGACTTATGTACCAGGTTTTCTTTCTTATTACAATGTGTAACGAGAAAAGTTCGGAGCTACCATGCCACAGACAGAGACACAGAACCACATATACGTAGTACGACGGAGCCGGCACCTTATAAGCCTCCACTATATACGTCGGGGATTTAAATAAAAGATGAGCCATCCAAAGAGATTGGCTACAAGCCTGACGGACCAAGGCACGTCATTCTTTGAGGCTTTAGGCACAGATCACAGCCGCAGTTGTCTGACTAGGATGTCTGTACGTTGACACAGCATCTCATTCCAGCAAAGGAATCCAGTGAAAATGCATCGATATTCAATCAATATAAACTAGTTTGACCCAGCCCAACATCCAGTATCTGGCGCTGTAGGAATAAAGCAGGTGCTAATGGGCCATGTATGAAAATATTAAATTGTCTCGATTTTTTTTCTGCACTTATGAATAAGCTAATACTATCTACAAAAAAAGTATCAGATTTATCTGATTAGTATTTCCAGAGAAATAAATTAAATTCTGTTAGAGGCGGCCATCGACAGTAACCCACGGATTTTTATTCAATTTCCTTAGCCTACTCAATTAAAAAGTAAAAACTGTAGATCAGAGACTGTTGTCAATTTGTCATAACATAACCTCACTTTTCACCTCTTGCTTTGTGTTTGTTTGCGATTTTATGGATATATCTTTACGATTACGATACGATTTATCTTTATTTTATTCAAAGCGTGAGGGTCGTCGTAAAGATATATCCATAAAATCGCAAACAAACACAAAGCAAGAGGTGAAAAGTGAGGTTATGTTATGACAAATTGACAACAGTCTCTGATCTACAGTTTTTACTTTTTAATTGAGTAGGCTAAGGAAATTGAATAAAAATCCGTGGGTTACTGTCGATGGCCGCCTCTAACAGAATTTAATTTATTTCTCTGGAAATACTAATCAGATAAATCTGATACTTTTTTTGTAGATAGTATTAGCTTATTCATAAGTGCAGAAAAAAAATCGAGACAATTTAATATTTTCATACATGACCCATTGGCTCACGGCTTATCCAGCTTGATCAATGTAATTATTAGACTTTATTAAGTCCTCTCCTTGATATAAACCCAAACTCCACCAAATTAGAATGCTCCTAAATAGCACTAACATAATTTTAAGACGTTTGACAATTTCCCTCACTTTCTTGGAAAGTTTCCGGAATTTAAACCTATTTGATAAAAACTATAAAGTTACCGGGGTGTCATTTTACTTGATTTGCTACGCAATCCTCGTAAATATACTTAATTTAAAATGTTCTCTGGTACAGCGTCAGCTAGGTAGTCATAGTCAAGCATTTGGAAATTTTACAAATATCTATAAGACTTCAAAATATTTCTATCCCATTTTAAAAACTGAAAGTCTAGTCACGTCTTTTACAAGTAAAACCGTCTTTAGTTAGTAAATCATTGACCACAGCTGATCATAAAAGTTAACGTACATTAATTAAACTATAGATCAAACTGAATAGCCATTCAGGCTTTCATTTTAATATTGTATGGGAATGAAATGAAACCTGCTGAAAAGTACAGCTACGCTACGGCTTACAGCGGCCGCAGGTTTTTTCAGCAGGGGGTATAATTTTGCAGTGAATGGTGGTAAGGTAACCATTCACTGTGCTACTATATCTACCTACACGCGTGATTTTAAAACCTAATAAATCAAGAAACAATACTATTATAAATAAGATAGCTAATCATCTGAAACCAAATAGGTACCTACTACAAAAAAAAACTCATCAACTCAACGTTTTATTGGCTTGATTTAGAGAGTAGATATAAAACTGCCAGTGGGGGATAAAAATTTATACATATTGTTTTTCGTTACCAACCAGGAAACAAACAAACGTTACTAACTTTGTGATTCATTTGTATTGTGACCTTATAAAGTTAACGATATTCGTGACTGTTTCCATCTAACTGATAAAACTTTAGCAATTAAAGCCACGTAACTGGTAAAAAATCGTTCATCTACTAAAGTATTTATGTTTAAATTACGCTTGGAAAGTAGTACAATCGGTTGGAAGGTTCCCTAATAAACAAAATTGCCACACCGCTATATCTCCCCATTATTAAGACAAACGTTAAACGCTGGACGAGATTAAGTCTGGTGTGAATTGGCTAGCGCACACTATTTCGTCATTATGGTCCATAATCCGTGATATTGAAGTCAATTTTAGCAATTGGGTTGATACGCAATCCTGAAGGGAATAAGTTGAACCCTCATTGAACCTTTTGGCCTTCACGGGACCCCAATAAACATGAGGATTTAGCTATTTTTTCAGGACGCTGAAAATGAGAAACCCTCATCGACTTCATTCATATTCCGCAGTTGAGCGCAGAACGCGGCGGAGGGCGGGCGCGTCCCGTTCCGCTTTCCTCGACAATGCCGATACTAATTCGCTTTAGTTTCCTTATCCGCGTGAAGTGAAGTGGCAATTAGTATGTCGTATGCCTGTCATTTAGCGTGGTTGTACATTAACTATTGACAGTCCCACTCCCAACACGTGCAATGATAAACTCGCAGACAAATCAAAAACTTTGCGGTTAATAGAGCTGATAAATTAAAAAAAACTTTCTCAAGGAAAAGTTTTATCTCGTATGAAAATAAATAAGTACTCATGCATATTCAAGATAAACATAGAAATCCGTTTCCTAGTAGTTACAATGTAGAGTTGTATTGAATAGAATAGTTATTGCAACGAACAATGTTTCAATAAGCTTTTGTTGGTAAACTCTGTTGTGTATCATAATGCGAAGACAAACACGAGTGGTGGTGTGAGGCACCGGGATGCCTTGTTGTGGCTGCTGGTGGAATGGCAGACAGAGGCATCGACCCCCCGACACCGACACTTCAGGTTATTTTCCACCTCATTTTCTTTACAAAATTGCTTGCTCTAAACCCAAATGGATATAAAACCAATGAATCGTGGGATGATGGATAAGCGGTTCTTTGTCCACTGAGCTTTTACCGCTCAACATTATTACTACGATCTGTGTGGGTTGGAAATGTTGGTAGGTACTTACATTATGGAATTTTCTCATAACTTGCAAAAAGTTAGATAGCAACTCTTCGTTATCGCTTATTATCCGAGTGTCGCGTTTGTATAATTTTATCTTATTTATTTAATCATATCTTTAAAGAAACCTATGAAACGTGGGTTTTCTCATTACCTTTTATTACAATAACTAAAAGTCGCGCTGTAATATTTCCATAATTACCTAATTTGGCAAACAAATACGTAGTCTACCGTCCGTCGTATGTCCACCTATTTGTTAGAAAAAAAGAGGTGCATCTTTTAACATAGGTAAACCTTGTGTAATAATACTACGACGCCCATGGAAAAAGTAGGCTAGTACGTGCTAGTACATCATTGAAACCGATAAAAAATCAGTCTATATAGGCAATCTAGAAACTACATAATGGTTGAATTTAATTATAACTACCCTTGTTCCATTAGCTACAACAAAGGAGAAACTTCAAACTAAGGGTCTCTTTGAGCCAGATATGATTTAATCAGCTAACATGACCATACAGTACGGGAGCACAATAGCACTTCGATGTTATCAAGAGCCCTTCCTCCAAGACATACGAGGAACGGTTTTGGATTTACTTACCTACTTGACAATTTGACAAGAAAGTAGTTTCACAAGTTAATACTCTCGTACCATTTACGTAATCGTCTTAAACTTTTGACTTGGCAACTATAGGGACTTCCGGATGTGAACAATGGACCCCTTTTAGCCCTAAACGTTGACGTGTTTTTGACAACAGAATATAACCGCCATTATCCACGGATACAAAAAAAAAACCATATCCGTGAAAGAGGTCCAGAATAAACAAAAGTGATTTATTTACGGATTATAAAATGGAGCGAAATTTTTCAGGGACCCATGGACATCGCTGGGACTCGGGCATAATTGATGGTTTTCCTGTAGCAAAGTGTTACTACAATGTTTTTTCATTTCCTTGGGATCAAAAGGAAAAGCTTTCCAACAAGATAATAAAGTTATCTTTGTAAACTACAACACAAAAAGTGTTAAACGAGTAAGAAGTCAGGGTCGAGGGTTGTAATGTGATCCTAAATTTCGTACGCATTGTAGCCTGAAGGCACAATGAATTTACTTTCCGGGAACCGATTTATTGTAGATCTACATAAATTATTTTCATATAAAAAGAACATCATTCGCTTGAAAAATATGACAATTTTCAGGAATTTTATTTAAAAAATATAACGCTCTAATGGTGAAACTTAATACAGTGGCGCAAAGAGGATCGTAACAGCTCCGTGACAAGAAAATAATGAAAAATTCTTTATTTACAAGACTATTACCGTAGGGAAAAATAATAAAGGGAAAAGAATTTCCAAGCAACTTGCGACTAGCAAAGGTGGAAATAATTGAGACGAATGAATGGGGCTCGATTTATCACCCTGATGGTGCCAGGGACTGTGCTACGTGACAGGTGGCACTACCCTCTACCTGCACTGTCCTCCAGACAATATCCGCGTACACTTTTATTGCGAGGGTGTGACTTACGATATTTCCTTTTACCGGAAAAAAAGGCTTTTGCAGCAGAACCGGGCGCTCACGTTTCTGTACGATAACTCTATAATGACTAGCATTTCACCGAAATATACATTATTGAGAAGGGATTAAATAAGGTTAGGTCCGTTCCGTGGTTAGGTCTTTGTCCACTTGTGGACAGTTTTTACCAAGTAAACACTGGGTTATTCAAGTGCTTAAGAACGTTTAGAGGTGATTCCTTGACCTTTCTATTAAAGAAAATGGCTCAGTACAAGTACCTACCCGCTTCAAATAATCGCTTTGTTTGCCCTTAATAACACGAAACACAAAACCGATTACCGATAATTGTATTTGTGGATAGGCTTTTTTTGTATTTACTGCTTCACGGACTGAAGTTAACGCAAAAATACGTAATGAAAGGCCTTTGCTCAAATCCGTGGGATCTCCGGCTACCTGTGTGTTTTTCGACTAAAAATAGACTAAGTTGGAACAAGACTGAGAGATTACTTCAATTAATTGAAGTGGTCTATAAGAGAGTCCCACGGGTGTAATTCAACACACGAATTATATGTTTCAAGTACGACATAATCCCTACAGAACTGTTCTACACAGAATACACGTAACATTTCGCAAATTATCTTACATACGTGCAGTGGCGTGCATTGCATAAAGGCATATAAGCAGTGCCTACCTCGATTAAATCACCATAAGCCTGTCAATTACATTTTAGTGTGTGTGCCCCACATTTAAAAACTCAAATAATTATCATACTTAAAAAAAAACAAAATCTTCATACAAAAACGCGCAGCAGGTAGGCAGTCGCCAGACAACCTACTCGGCTCCCGTACTATTCGCACATTGTCATTGGTCTTTACTCGTTCAAGTTAATACGACGAAATTAAAAATACGTACGTCCCACGCGTAATACCATGAATTTCGACCTTCGCAATTTATCAGCCCAAAGTAGAGGCATGCCTACTCAAATAACCAACCGAGTATGAATGTTAAAATCGTAATTTGTAATTCGTTCGTAATTTGGACATGCGAAGAAAGAAAGGGATGAATATTGAGGTCGCCGATAGCGAGGTAAAAATGAAAATCCAAGATGGCGGCTACAATATATTTTCAAATTTTTCATCATGGGTGTCGTTTTCATGATTTTTGAGGATGCTGAATCCAATAGTGAGGTCAAAATTAAAATTCCAAGATGGGGCTGTAATTTTTTTTTATTTTTCATCATTGGTGTCGTTTTAATGGTTTTCAAGGGTGCAAAAGCCGATAGTGATGTCAAAATAAAATCCAAGATGGCGGTTCTAAAACTCCTTTTTTGTTAATAGATACTTTTGTTTTATGTTTCTGATTAGTGACCGCGTCTGCCTAAACTAGACCCGGTCTAGTGCCTGCCTACAGTGCCTACTTATTCTGAAAACCAATACACGCCACTGCATACGTGATATTTTGGTATTAATAGATTTCATCTTCTAACAATTATTATAAGATTTCAATAAGTGTTACCAACAGACAACTGTATTTTGTGATCGAACCAAACTTATAGTAAGTACCAAGTACCTACCATGTTTTGAATGTTAATTGCCTACAGATACAATCTTAATACCACATAATTACCACAACATTTTATAGACATTTAAATACTATTCTACAACTCATTAGGTAATAATAATAATAATACCTACCTACCTAATATCTACGTATGAGATATTTCCACAGCATTCAATATTACGCGGAAAACCTGCGGACTTCATAATGTCGCAGCCACGGGTTAATAATGTCGACTTTGGAAATAAAACTCTAAAGGCGAAAACTAGAACGCTCCTATTAAAAACGAATATCAGAACTATAAAAACGCCAGTGCAGTTTTTAAAATAACTGTGTACAATTTTGCCCGGTCGATTTGATTATTTTAATAGTTGTTATCACACTGCCCTCTCATATTGGGCATATTTCAAACTGCCCGGGCATTTTTTTATAATATCCTAATAATCACTTGGTCCATGACATAATATATTATATATATGTATATACATATTCGATATTATATTCAGTCGTTAACAGTGCGTGACTGCATTGGGTCATAAATCTATGACGTCATTATATAGGCTACAAAGCCTTTTAAACTAACGGGTCCTGCATTTTAATGAACTATTGATTGTTTGTTAATTTACCTACAAATCAGTCAGCTTCGGTCGGCCGAACGGCCACTTCGCACCGCTAGAAAATTAAAATGTTTTGTTGCATTTTCACCGAAAAACGCGCAAGTGAGTGCTCCCATACGAACTCGGATGAGAGAGATTACAGTAAGTGAAAATATCTCGAAATAGAATACGGAATGTGCAAATAATATCCAGCGAGACGACACATTAAGAAATTGTTTTCCTCGTTATCTTTTGATATTTGTTTGAGTGGAAATATGAAATAAAGCGACGTAGCAGGTGTGCGCAAGTATATTCTCTTTAAGAAATTCTCGGCTTTAATTAAAATGAAGTAGATAAAACACTACAACCTGTGCAGCGATGCCATTATGTAATAATCTCGCCGTGAAAACATAGGTGATGTGAGCGTGTCAATTCCTAGCAAAAACAAACTCACTTCACCTAAGTTTTCACGGTGAGATTTTAACAGACTGGCAGTACCTAACTTATAATTTTCGGAAAAAGTTTTCTAATATCATCTTAGGGCATTCCTTTATTTAAAAATTGTGATTTAGGTGCCTTTACCTACGGAAGTTAATTTATTTTCTTAACAATTTCGTGGGGTGTTGTGTTGAAACTTCTTGTTTTTAAAAGTGTTTCTAGCAGCCTGTTGTTTTGTTAGTGAACTTTCCGACGCTACTAACCTTGAAGAGATAACGTTTTCTTACTGACCAAAAATATACTCCAAAACACATGGAATTGGAAGTGATACAACCTGTCTGAAATCATTAACTAAATTACTGTATTCATTTAAGTATGTTATTTTATTGCATTGTATGTAGGTATATTTTAATTGAAGCCGTCACAAATCAAATTCTTCTCTTCTTGTTCTCATACTCTATTGTCTACATTTTTTTTTTTTATTTCTCTGCTGCTTTGTCTGCTGGAAGAAATTTCTTAAGGACTACATGACCTAAAGCGCGGTCACTGTCGGACTGCATAGAATAGAAAAAGAAGTGCGATGACACAACGCTGATAATATTTATTGCAAAATATGAAGCAATTAGGTATCTATTTACAAAAAGACTTGTTTGGACTAAAAAATTAAAACACTAGTGCTTTAGTATGTTGCTTGTAGAATAATCTGACCAAAAATCAGAATGATTTTATGTATATTAGTATGGTTTTTATTGTAAAAAGTAAGTTTTTAGAGATGTCTTCATGATTTTTTTCTATCGTATCAAATTAGTTGTATTATGTTTTCAACACTCTATCTACCGAACATATATCCTGAAGAATATCATATATTTTCCTGATTTTGTTTACTGTAGTCGATCATACACCTACTTTTATTGCTTCTAAAACTTGCATTTTTTTGCGTTTAGGTCCTGTAACCCCTTAAGAAAATAAATTAATAATTAAATTGTCCATCATCCATTTGCTTTAATTACAAGCTCCGATGAGTTTTTGTTTATTTTGTTAATCGATCGCGAATTTTAGTGAAATCTTCAGTAAATATTTATTTAGGCACTATTTGTTTTACTCATAGATCCGCTATTGATTGTAACAAAACTATATGTAGGTCCTGTATATTTTATGTCTCACTTAGCTGATTCGCTCATTGATATCAGGAACACGTATTTCATATCGTTGATGCGTATTGATATGGATACAGTATGTTGTAATAACATATTCGTAGCGAAACGAAGTTCGTTTTGTTATCGAACTAAGTCATAAGTCATAAGTCATTTATTCATTTGTTAACATAGGTAGGTACAAATTACAGATGTTATGAAAAACAAAATATACAAGTGCTCTATGTTATACCAAAAAGGTGTACAAATGTCCATAGATTCCATTAAGTACATACATTAAAGCAAAAAATAAACATTGCAGACAAAAATTAAAATAAAACATGTCAAAAGAAAAGAATATAAGAATAATGTCAATAAAAATAATTTAAAAAATAATGTCAAAGAAATATAACAAATTTTTACATGCAAATAAAGATAAGTTATTATAAGTACGATTAAGTCAAGTAGTTTCAAAATTATTTGTTAAGTAAATGTGTCAAAATTAATTCAGATTTGTATTTATGACTACAAAATAGTCAAGGAAGCAAATTACATAACATTACAAAAATTACAATTAAAAAATGTCAAAATTTATCTAATAAAAAATCTGATACACTATAATAACATTTTTGACACAACATACTTCTCAGTTTTTGTTTAAATAAATTAATATGTAGTTTTTTTAGTTCTTTTGGCAATTTATTATATATAACTGGTGCCATGTGAAAGACACTTTTATACATTAAAGCAGTATTCGTTTTTGGAATGCACAGACGACTTTCATCCCTAAGTAATGTAGTTTCGTTTCCGTGAAGTTTTCAGTGAAAAGGTCTTGGTGTTTTTCCGTTAACTTATTTCTACTTCTTCTTTCCTTTCATCTTCTTGTATATATTTATAAGTATAGATAAGTACTTGTTTTGTGTATGTATTGTATATTATATGTAAATATACCACACAGACTACCTGCTGTGTTGTCTCGCCTTTATTCTCTAAATCCATCCAAAGGTTGTCTGTAAAATATCGTTTGTTCATTGTGTCACCCCTTGTAAAATTTCTACATTTATATCTGTAATATTTATGATGTATGTACATAATAAAGAATATTCTATTGATATGACCGGTTCGTTCGAGACAATGTCTTGCGGTGAATGAAGCTCGATGACCGCCTGATCAGATATGGTTTTCTTTATTCTCGGAGCAGCTGTCGAGTCTCTGTGTCAGGAGATAACATTAACAATATAGCCTTTCATAATGTTATGTCAGGATATTATTACTTGCTTTTTCATGTTACGGAAATTGATTTTAACTTTCAGGCGCTTTATTATGTCTTTTATAGGTTGTTTGTGTTTTATCTCGTAGTAATGTAAAGCGGTAAACATCACATTCTTCATAGATTCAACTGTGATAGATAACCTTGAGCCTGAGGAGGCCTGTTTCCCAGCAGTGGGCACATTACAATGTGCCCACTGCTGGGACACAGGCCTCCTCTCGGCGAGAGGGAGGTGGCCGTAATCTACCACGCGGGCCCAGTGCTGGTTGGTAAATGTCACATGTCTTCGGTTTTTTGGTTCTAGGACATGCCGATTTTCTCACGATGTTTTTCTTCACCGTTTTAAGTCCAGTGGTGATGAAATAATTTAAAGCAAAAGCGCCTGTCTGCGTTCGAACCTACGACCTACAACTCGTAAGTCGTTGCCGTAAACACTGGGCCACCACTGCTTGTAATGGTTACTCAAAATATATTAAGTATGGGATATAACAGTATGGCTCATGGTAACATTACTCATATCTTTTTCCTGTATTGCCTTAAGGTACCTACATAAGGAGCGTACTTACTGCCAGTAACAAACTTTACGTGAGTGTTATCCCTGAAAATATAATAGGATTATAGTACTGTTTGTATAGTAATATTTCTATCGAATAGCAATATTATTGTAACATTTGGGAGGGTTCGAATCATATATCTATGGTTCGAATATTACCGTACGTGTGCCGTCGATATAACGTTGATAGTTAAATCGATAACACAATTTAATACAGATTAACCGAGTTACTCAGCGTTAGGTACTACTTTCCGATAATGATAAATTTTTTAAATATGTCTATGTATTTACGGCCAAAACGATTAATTTTAACAGATCATTTCATAGTGTTACTTAAAAGTTACAAGTTACAAATATAATTTATATCGGAACAAAACTTACATAAATAACTATGCATAAGACCAAGATATTACACGATACACCAAAAAAAATCTGCGGTTTCAAACATTTTGGTCAAGTAGGTATTGAACTTTTGTATGAAACAGCAGATTCTTTTTTCATGATTTCAGAATTGGTCCCATAGTGAAGTTGTTCATATTCATGGGTAGAACACCCTGTAAAAATTCGGAAACTGGAAAAACATCGTTCTGTATACCTACCTACATACCTACTTAGATAAATCTAAAATGACAAAAACTTCAAAAATCTATTTCAAATTCATTCACATTCATCCTTATTTACTGAGTTATGCAAATGAATACATCCTGCATAACTATGTCTAAAATGACGTCAGAACTAAATAAACAGTTCACTTTCATTCTTTTCCGCGAACGCAGGCTATATGCACTGGTCGTAGTGGTCACTTGCCGCATAGTTTGTAGCAGTCAAGAATTGGGTCAGCACCGAGGTGGAACGATGTGCTTCTCCTATTTGTAGAGCCAGACTATTGAAATATGCAGCTCCAACTTGATTGGCCTTAGACATGTCGAGGTTGGTACCTTGTTTTGTTTTCTCTGCTGATATTGGTATTCTTGCCTTTTTTTTTTGAGGATGGGAAATCATCAAATGACCCCTCCCGCTCTGGGTGGAGCGGAAGGGAGTGTCAGACTCTTACTGACTAAAACCCACCCGTGTTCCTTCTTTAGCCCTTTATGTTCCGAGCCAGTGGTAACCCTTTCGGACAATCCCGCTGACCCGGCAGGCTTCGGCCCTGACGGGCCCCTCCGTATGATGCTGACATCTCTTTGAGGCGCGCGTGGAACACGTACGCGCCGTCCGGCACGGGCCTGGTCCTGATCGGACGGTGAGCTACCCATTACTCTCCGCCCGCAGGCCCGCGCCTACGGTGGCCGGGAGTCGTCGCGCGGCTCCCGACGCCCGGAGCGTCTTCCGCGGCGGCTGGGACGGGAGGCTCTCTCCCTCAGCCGTCCCGCCGCCTCCTTCGCTAGCATGACTGCTTCGCAGAAGGAGGCGACTGCCCCCCACTCCCTCTCGCCCCGGACCATGGCTTGAACCAGGCCCGGACGCGAGAGGTCGCTGCCGCTGCCGATCGCCTCAACGAGGACACGGCGTTGCTCCGCCCAAGCGGGGCAGACCTCCACCGTGTGCTCCACCGTGTCCTCTGGGCGATCCTGGCAATGGTGACACCCGGGCGTTTCCTCCCGCCTGATTATGTGCAGGAACCTCCCGAAACTTCCGTGTCCGGCGAGGACCTGCGTCAGGCGGTAGGTGAGGGCGCCGTGACGCCTCTCTAGCCACTCCTCAAAGAGGGGTCTTACCGCCGCTATCGTGGCGTGCCCTGGTATTCTTGCCTTCAGCTTTATTTTATGGATGTTCGGTCGAGGATTGTCGGATGAGATTTTCCGGGTTCCACTAATGGCGTCTGACATGTATTTTCAACGATTTGTTGCATTAGCTCTTCTTTTCCCGTGTCGTTTGCTATAGGAGTATTTATCATGCTGAGGTACGAACATAAGCCAGTCAGTAACGTTCCTAAGAGTTGTGACAACTACACAAAGTCAAAGTCAAAGCATTTATTTCAAATAGGCACATAAAAGGCTCTTTTGAACGTCAGAAATTACAACAAATATGTAGAATTGATTCTAGTAGTGGTACTTATACCAGTGTACGCCACTCGAACTGTTATAATCACTGATTTCGTCTTGCTTGCATAGACTTGCAGAACCAACAATTTGCCGCTTCTTTAGTATCAACTTGAGTTCAAACTAGATTTGTCGCTTTCAGAGTAATTTCGAATTTGATCTAATTAGAACAATGTAAGAAAATTACCAACTTGGAGTAGGTAATGCTTTGTGATCAGTGCACCGATCTTCTTTCCTTGAATTTCTTCCTTGCCTGCACTTGGAAAATGCATAACCAGCCTACAGTGTTCCCACAGCCCAGGCCTCCTCTCTTCGAGAGGAAAATAACATTATTCCAAAAATAACTTGGAAAATAACAAACTGAAATTAATATGCATAAACGTTTGCGGTTGTGACGTAGAAATGCAAATGAGAATCAAACTGGGTACAATACGTTTGCGACAATCAAATATGTCAGCTTGTTATGAACATATGGGTCATGCTAACAACCTGTAACCTATATGGGTTAGTCTAGTGAGACTATAGGTATATGTCGTAGATATAAACACGTAGGCATACACGTTGTAACAGTTGTGTGGTTCAACTTGAGAGGCGAAATTGCTCGTTAGTTCCGTTTCCGGCTACACTTGAGGGTTTTCCTCGCTTCGCTTGCTTTTTTTTGTTTCATTGTTTGAACGTCGAACATCAAATACACTCAATGTTGTAAGCTTTTTACAAAGGTTCTTATCTTTACGCAGAATACAATATAATACGAACCTTTTAATGCCTGTATGTTTTCATATTGCTCTCATTTATTTGTTACTCCCGAAGTTGAAAGGCCATGACAAAATGTTGAGCGTGAGCAATTAGTAAGAGGAACGTGTTAAGTATAAAAGATCTCGCTGTAATGATCTGGGTCATACTTCGTTCATTACGTACATAATTTCAAGGTCATTGAGCGTGTTAAAAAAGAGATCAAAGTATAGTAATTACATTTTATACATGATATCATTGTCAATGTGAACTG
This sequence comes from Luperina testacea, assembly GCA_927399505.1. Lineage (NCBI taxonomy): Eukaryota > Metazoa > Arthropoda > Insecta > Lepidoptera > Noctuidae > Luperina > Luperina testacea. The sequence continues at coordinate 9,163,110 of OV656774.1, forward strand.
CAATGCACACTTTGACGACACAATAAATTTTGCAGAAACTATTTTAAAATATCTTACAATACAAGAATATTGCATCTTTGTATATTCCGACCGTAGCGAAGGTGATATTAGAATTGTGCCAAAACTTAATCACGATTGTAGAGCCTAGACTTGTGCTGAATAAAATAACTCATCTTCATAATAATACAAAAACTAGAGAAATGCAAATCACGCTACAAATATAACAAAAAAAGACCCCAAAAATGGCGAAAATCATACTATTTGGATTGCAAATTATGTTGTCCTACCAAATGAGAATTATTATGACAGGTATAAAAACTGGGTCATTGTTATCTCGTAAACAAATTTCTATGATGGACGGCTGAAGGCGCCAAGTTTCCTGGAGCCAGATAAACACGCTCCATCTTTGCCAAGCGCACCCCCCACTACCACAGCCTACCGGTCTTATTTAGGTAGTGAAACTGTTAATGTACTTGTTATTAACACTTTGGGGACGGGCACGGCAGTAAAAAGTAACGGACCATCACTTGGTGGTGTTATGTGAAATGTCTATTAAGTTGGTACAGGTGCAGTAATACGTGCTTGTTATGACTTCTAATAATAATGTTGTGAGTTATCTTACTACCACCCATCCCGCTGTTATTTCAGTGAAGGCTTCACATGTCTAGGATGACATAAAAATAAAGGCACAATAACGGAAATATCTTTGAGACATTTTTCATTCTAATATACTCTTCGTAGGAGCCTTAACTTTTTACAGAGTAGTCCGATTTTGATAATTATTTTTTTAAATAAAGCAAATGAAATATATAGTAGAGTAAATATATTAACGTTTCCTCTATTTACTAAGGTTGAGCAGATATAAAACAGACAAACATAACAATCTTTTGTGCCGCATCGAAAACCAGCAACTAAACGTTCTTTTGACTAAAATCTTTTTTACCGATGCTCATCTATCTCCCAAAGAATTTGTCCAAAACAGTTTTCTTGCTGAATGTGGTGATGAGTGATGACACACATTATCTTCGTACAAATTGTTATCGGATTTCCACATGAACGATTGGACGATTATTACGAATTTTTTTTGGGCAAACAAGAGCACTCGTGTTCATGGGATGTCGTAAGTCGTATGTTACAATTGAACGGAAGTCGAATCACTACATGCCTTGTGTTTACTGGCCTAAATCTAATACAACGATTTGTCAAAGGGAGGTTTTCCTTACACAATGGGATCAATCAGTTTCCGCTTGAAAAAATATTCTATAATCAAACTAGTAAGTAAATGCTTCTTTTGACGAAAATAATTATCCGCTGTTTATCTGTCTCCCAAAGGATTTGTCCAAAACAGTATTCTTTACACGCGCTGAATGTGCTGATGACACGCATTGTCTTCGTACAAATTGATAACGGATTTCGACATGAACGATTGGACGATTATTGCGAATTATTTTCTTTTGGCAAACAAGAGCAGTCGTGTCCGTGGGATGTCGTAAGCCGTACATTACAATTGAACGAAAGTCGAATTACTACATGCCTTGTGTTCACTGCCTTACATCTAATACAACGATTTGTCAAAGGGAGGTTTTCCTTATTCAATGGGATCAATCCATGATGGGATTCTATTTGAGCGTATATTTCTCTGAAGTTAATGATTGAAAGATAAATAAACACATATGAATCTGTTGTCGTTGCTGTTCTTATAAGTGGAATTAAGACTCTGGAAACATGAATATTAATTACAGCCGGTATATTAAATTTATTACTTGAAGACAATAAAATTATAGCAAAATGAATATTCCGACAAAAAATACGTTTCATTTTGTTCTGTACACAGCCTTTATTTTACGTAGAAACACAATGACGATGAAGTCTACAATTATATGAGTCGTTACACTTACAGCAAATAACTGGTGTTCTTGTTTACCTCCATTGTTGTTCCCCCTCGGGGATAAGCTCCCTTATTGCTATAGTTTACACCCCCACCTCCCCTTCTTACCCAATACCATCTATTTCCAACTGCCGGTATCTCTAGTTGCGCTTTTTAATCATTTATCATCATTATAATGTCTCAGTTTATTTTTAACCAACAAAAAAGAAAATCTCTTGTTCGCAAAGATACATCATAAATCATAATCAACTCATTACGCTAGTCGAATTTAGCATTTATTTTTTGCATCATAAATCTCGTCTCTCACTCGGGCCCCTGAGGACGGTCCTATATTTCATAATTAGGCTCTAAATTCTCTAAAATTTTCTCTGAACAATAAACTTATTTAATAACGAAACTTGTCTCTCGTTAAGGCTTTATTGTATCTCCTACGAGTTTGACAAAGAGCCGCTACCTTAATAGAAAGGGGAGTCTTAGTTTATGCAGGCATGCCTGCATTGTGACGGATTTGTTAAGATCTCAAGCACCCAACATACATACACACACATCCCTTTGTCTATATGAGAGAGCCAGCGGCTGCCAGTGTTGGCTCTCCAGCAAATCTTTACTTAATCGGTTTAAACGAGGGATCAGCGATGCCAAAATTGATTCGGAGATCACAACAATTAAATCCTCGATATATATCTGTCCATCTGTCAATCGATATAGGCTTATCTCGTGAAATTCCAATTCGATTTTTGCCATTAGTCATATGAGATCGAGTGCCAACGAAGTTCGTATTGGTAAACCAGTCGAACAAATATTGAGCCGCGTATTTTATGTCATAAATGAGTGATTTAAATTAAGATTATGTCTGGACTTTAAAAGAGACTGACCTCTGAGTATGTTTCGCCTTTTCTTCTCAGAGTAGTCAGTTACGAAACGCCGACCTCATCTAGTTTTAAAAATATGATTGACGTGTAAAAGTGTTTGTACAAACCTACTTACAGAAATAAAATCATTTATCGTTAGGTCAATGACGATGGTTCGATTCCCGATTCAGGATAAATATTTGGGTGAACTGTTTGTTTTAAGACTCGAAGTTTTTATTTATCATAAAACAGGAATTTTGCGTAAATAAGCAAGCATTTAGTTAAGAATAATTAAACATTAATTAAAGATTCTCTTCTATTGGTTAAGTCTTACACTCGCCATCATTTTACATTTTTTCGGTGACCATTAAAAATAGTACTTTGTTTAAGTACAGTCCTCATATTTTCATCCGAGGTAACAAATAAAAAAATATATTTATTTTTATTTTACTGACAGTCAATTTTATTCATAACGATATTTTCTTCTCAATATGTCAGTATAATAACAATGAGTTTGAGACCGGAAGGTTATATTTAACACCCACGGGATTCTACACGTGGAAAACTCGGTGATTGATAATAAAAAACAATGTTACTATATTGTTCAAGTGTTCGCTGTTATGAATAAATTATTGTAGCTTTTATCTAAACAGGCAAATATGGCTGGCTAGGAAGGAACTAAACACTGAAATGACATCTGATTGAGATGTATACATAGATGAAAAAGACGTAGGTAGGCACTACGTGGATCCCAAATTGGGATGAGCGAAAAAGGATAATGATGATGATACGATCATTAAATACAATTAGGACGATAAGGTTTTTTTAACACCCTTGCTCGTAAAGCTGATGTAATTCCACCGGTTTTAAATATGTAAAGAGGGTCATAAAAAACGCGTGTGTTATCAAAGCAAATAGTTAAGTTATAGTCCATACAAATTCCATAACAGCATTATTTGCCATTTCAAATTTGGAACTGATCGCCGCCGCACGACTCCAGCTAGTGAGCAACGCGCTGTTGCTATTCAAATTTCGAACTAATCGCCGCGCGGCGCGCCAGTCAGTAGGCAGCGCTAGGGCGCTGTTAAAATGGCGGGAAAACAACAGTGTGCATTCACAGATTGAGTTTATTTAAAATAAAAAAAAACAGTTTATTCGGTAATTTAAAGATTCCATCCAAAACAAAGCAAATATAAGTGCCAAAATAACTCAGACAATAAATTTGGAGCCACAAACGAAGAAGTTTTGCCCTGAGCCGCGCCCCTCTTCTACTGATGATACTTTTTTATTTACAAACTAATGACGAATTACAATACTCTTCGGCCGCCTTTCAAGAAGTTTCGTCGTCTCCAACATTTACCCTAACACAAAACAATGACATTATGAATAGTAATAATAATAATAAAAACATAATTAAAAAACCAACTACAACTACGTATCATTTTAACAATTGTAATTTCACTGTTTCAATAATTAAAAATGAACAAAATATAAAATGTTTTTTTTCTGTTTCCTCGCAAATGTGTTAAAAAACGTCGTACGATATACGTGCGTATGGTTATAACATGCTCGGCTCAATTACGCCCTCGCCTTCGGCTCGGGCTGAAATTCCGCCTCGCATGTTATAACCATCTTTACGCACTAATATCGTAATGTACTATAATTTAATGAAATGAAGCTTCATTACATCCATTAATTCTGAAGATAAGCCACGCTCTCATTTCTTTCAAGACGTTTATGTCTACCATTTATCAGATTAAAAACCAAGATGTACCTACATTATATTACAACGTTATGTTTGAGCTTACATTGCGCCAACTTACGTGAAGTTGATTTTATTTACTTGACTCATTTGGTAAACAAATATGGCGTAAAATAAATAAATACCTCCTGAGATCTCTATTTTGAGAAAACTTACTTCAGTTTTTGTCGAAATGTGTAATACATATCTACCTACTTTTATCATCAGAAGCCCAAATATCCGACAACCAGTCTTACCAAGGAGTATCGTGTTACCCAGTAACTGGGTTGTGGAGGTCAGATAGGCAGTCGCTGCACGTAAAATATTGGTATTTAGCTGCACCCGGACAGACTGGAAGCCGACTCCAAAAATAGCTTGGAAAAGACTAGGTAGACGATAATGTACCTAATACATACCTATCTTATGTGTTTATTACAAAATATCAGGATTCAAACCACTCTAAGTGTTTAATTCAAATCTCTCTAAGTGTGTAATTGATGCGAAAAGACATGATTTCCCTACCGTGTTTAATCCTACTTAATATTATAAATGTGAAAGTTTGTGAAGATGTTTGGATGTCTGTCACTCAATCACACGTAAACCGTTGAACACATTTAGATGAAATTTGGGATAGAGATAGTTTGAGTTCCGGAAAAGGACATAGGATAGTGTTAATCCCGATATTCCCACGGGATTGAAACTAACGTGGGTGAAACCGCGGGGTGCTAGTTACTAAATAAGACATACGTGAAGGAAACCCACTATAGTTAATTACTTAATTAGTGCTGTCCCTACTTGTCTCGGCCCTCGATCGATGTTACTTAGTAGTTACGTAGTCAGCTTGTTACCTTCAGTGACGTTTCCACTTAATTAAGTCAAGTTTGGGACTCAAATGGAAGTGCTATTGTTCTCCTCCATTGTGTTCTACGTGAAGACAATGAAGTCTTTTAAAACTTTTAAGTTTATTTCCAACATTTGCGTCAGAATTCTTGACCTTTTTCTATCGGTTTAGTCTTTATGTGAACTTAATTGCTGGTTTTTAAAATGAAAACCTTCATAAAGTATTGAAGATCGTTAAAAAAACTCCACTGAAACCTTTTCAATTTACGCAGAATTCTTTGAATAAGAAAGAAAACAGTCTTACGCTAGAAAATTAATCGGGGGAAATAACTTATCGTGAAATTTTCTTTATAACTTAACATTTTCCTTGGATAGTGTTGATGGAAACCATCAACACTATCCAAGGAAAATGAATTAATAAAGGGCTGATGGCGGTCGAGAGTAATTTGCTGACTAGCGCTATCAAAGCTCGCCATCGCTTTGACAATTTACCTTTTATAAATAACATTCCGATGGGAAAGCATAACATAGCAAATTACTTTATTCTGCCGAAAGTGGCCAAAATAATCAAAGGAGAGGAAAGAATTTATGTTCATGGAAATAAGCTTATATTTTACGTGCTGGTTAAATAATCAAAGATGCTGATGGTAAACAGTGCATAGTAGTTTTTTACGTGTATAGCTAAGTTCAGTGTGCTATTTAATACCATGGGGTTTATTTATAACCGCTGCAAAAAATTAGGTGGTTAAGCAAAGAATCATTACTGCAAACAAGTATGGTTAAGTAGAGAATAAGTACTACAAAAGAAGTATGGTTAAGCTGAGAATCATTCCTGCAAAAAAGTACGACTTAGCAGAGAGAGAGAATACAGACTTATCAGAGAATCATTAGTGCAAAAAATATGGTTAAAGAGAGAATCATTACACGGTAACCCTAAGTATCGTTTATTCGTTTATCTTTGACGCGTCGCTTTTGTTTACACAAAAAAAAAATCAAAGCTTTCTTAGAACATGAAAACGACTACTACACTCTAGACTCTAGTCTACTCTAGGGTACCGGAACCTTAGTGGCAAACGAAATACGATTATTTTTATCGATGACTGCGTCATCGTAGAATGTCTGGGTTGGCCTATTAGTAAATAAAAATGTAAACAATTTAATATAGAGCCGTCTCATCATCTGCCTAGCCATTTCCCAACTATGTTGGGGTCGGCTTCCAGTCTAACCGGATGCAGCTGAATACCAGTATTTTACACGGAGCGACTGCCTATCTGACCACAACCCAGTTACTGGATATTACGATACCCCTTGGTAAGACTGGTTGTCAGACTTTCAGGCTTCTGACTACCCGTAACGACTGTTAAAGATCCACGAATGTATCTAAATACAGGCTTGTATTGTCGTCCCACTGCAGGGGAAAGGCCTACCTCTTCCTTTTCCACACAATTCTGTCTTTTGCGAGTGCCGGCCAGTCCCTACGGTAGGAGTCAAGCTCGTCCCGCCATCTTCGTCTTGGCCTGCCGCGATGGCGTCGTGCGTTTAGTGGGACCCAATCGATGGTTCTCTTAGCCCTATTGTTATCTGAAATGTGGCAGACATGTCCGGCCCAGTCCCAATTAGGTAATAGGTAATACGGGCTGGTGTCCGCAACTCCACATCAATGCGCGTATTTTGCGTACCCCAGTCCCATTCTGGGTAACGTCCGTTATCTTGGTTTTGGCGCGCAGTATTGTGTTCCTTATACAGTCAGAAATTCGAACCCCCAAAATACTGCGCTCCATGGCTCGCTGGCAAACCTAGAGCTTGGACCTCTGCTGAAGGTTCAAAGACCAGTTTAAGCACCATATGTCAGAATTAGGAGAATGCACCATGTCCATAATTCTCCTTTTGAGACATAGTGGTTGATCTCATTTTAGATGATTCATTGACCAAAAGCTTCTTCAGGCGCTCTCGGTGCGTCGAGCAACTTTTTTGTCTTGTCGCGCCTGGAAGGAGACATTTTGGCCCAGATAGATAGTCTTAGACATATGCAATCGCCTCACCCAAAGTCTCCTTTTGATGCTGTTAGTCATGAGTTTGGTCATGACATGACATGCTTTGACATGTTCATCCTAAGCCCAATCTCGAGGCTTGTCTTGTTCAAGTCTGCGAGCATGTTATCCAACTCAGCCGCTGATGAGGAAAAAAGTATAATAATTTAAAAATTATATTTTTATTTTTCTCTTTATACAAATATTACTTTTAATATTATTTCTTTGATAGAGTGTACCAAACCAAAAAATATTACGTGAAAATAATCCTAGGCTTACGAATATTAGTTTCTACATTCTTTCTTTGATCGAATATCTACCTACGTCAAAAAAAGTTTTCGCAGTTAATATCAGTTGATGCTAAAGTGAGTGACTAAGCAATAAAAAATATAAAAAGCAATTTATACGAGGGTAACTTTCATTAAAGCCTAAAATTAGGGTAGTCTCATGCATAAAGATTTCTATATAAATCACGCTGGAAGCATTTTATGGTGAAAACAACCATGAAAGCAACGTATCTACCTACAGTTATACATGTATGTAGCTGTAGAACATAGTGCCGTCAAGCGATCCGCCGTATGAATCATCTACTGTATCGATCAGTTGCTACTTGACATTTCACGTTATAGGTCGCTTAGTTCTTTTTTGTATTTGCTCAATTACTCGGCAAATACATAAAAAATGCTGTACCTTGTAGGTGCCTTTTGTACCACGTGTAGACAAAGGAAAATCGCTCTAGCAAAATACAACGACAATTACAACAAGAATTACCGTGGTTCGTGGGTTCACCCACGTTTCACAATCATGTATTTCACGTTTAAAACTTTAGAAAGTATAAGTACCATGCGTTATATTTTGAGGTTGGGGTAAAAAGGTTTAATGAAAATACATAATATATGACTAATGCCACTGGCTAATTTAGATGAAAAAATTTAAAACCTCTGAAACACTGACCTCTACTATCATGCACTGAAATACATTTTGTCGATTCGATTAAATAATCGGTCAATTGTTTTGGCAGTAACTAGCCAGTGGCTACTTTATTCATTTTGAACATATGTAAAAATTAAAAAAAACAGCATGTGTGCAATTCACACGTGGTAGAAGTGAAACCTTCAAAAACACTGTATAATGCTTTCTATCTCATTTTCTCCCACGTTAAGGCGAAAGCGCCAGGGTAGCCCGCGAAATTCAATTTTTTTTTTAGGTTTTTTTGCAATGATGATGAATTAATATTGATGAATATGATTCGCGGCCGTAACAAATATGTATTAACAGAATTATCATCATTAAAGTCATCAACACAACTCTCTAAGACCACTTAAGTCCAAAGAATAACTGTTTCATGAAATCATCATTCTTTGGAGTTACGTGGTCTTCATCTATCATCATCATCATCAGCATAGGATTAAATGTGATGTCATTTGTAATAATAAAAAACAAAAACACTGTATAATGCTTCCTATCTCATTAATTTCAAATCACAACGATGCTAAAGAAGTTTTCACTTCAAAAAGCTGCAAGCTTTGTTGCAAGTAAAATAAAAATTAATTCAAACTTATCCTTGTCACTTAAAATGACTACAACTCGTCGAGAACTAAAATTCATAAATTAGCATACACGGACGAGCGCAGCTCTAGTATAATTTAATTCTTCATTGTCAAGTTTTGCATAGATAACGCTTCGCAGTCTCGGTGCCTCTCTATTATAACAAGGTACGCTGTCGCCAACAGGACGAGCGATAATCACCGACATAATTATCGCTCATCCTATTGTAGCGACATATAACTGCTATATCTGAGAAACAAAAATGAATTCAATTTAAATCGTTCTGAAACTTTCGTTCATTTATTTGTAGCTTTCCCAACAATGTTAAACTCGGTTTCAAAACCGAGCTAATGTGACAGAATTTCCATATTTTAAAGCTTTTAACTAACCGTAGTTGTTTTATGCTTTCGAATTTCCATGATAGGTAAAGAATGTTCACCAACCCTTTACCTGGACTGATCGCTGCAAGCGCAGTTATAACTCGCTTTGACTTGTGTGGTAGCTATTTGAGCCATTTAGCCACGAGCCCCAGATCCAAAGTCTGTTGTTTGTCCGCATATACATATAAATAATTTATTCCTTTTTAACTCCGTAGAACGGCGCCGCAGTTATTTTTGTTTTACGTCTAGCACATTAGAGATAAAAGTTCAGAAGGAAATCTTGTTTCATAAACCAGTTAAACGGGTGAATATAGCTGGAAAACTCGACGTAAACAACTTACAGACGCCACAGAACTTATCGAAGATCTATTAACGTCTTTATTTGTTACACCTAGAATTACGTAACTGTTTATTTGTGGTAATAAACAATAGCTCAGAAAAGAGGACACTTGGAACCATAGTGCAAAATACAGTGGAGCCCAAAATATTTTCAAATCTGACGTCAACCAGAAGGTCAATTCTACTAATTAACGTGCAGTTTGAAAAACATGAGACCGGAATGCGATGACACTGTGAATAGACCAAAAAATGGTATTCTGCTAATCTTAAAATTCGGTTTGTTCACATTCCGGTCGCAATATCATCGCAGTATAGTCTCACAGTAGTCAACTGTGTTCTCGTTTACGAAATTAAACATATTTTCATAGTAGTTCAATGTACGCAGACGATATTCTGATACTTAGTGATACTTTAATTTGTAGCAACCTAATTTTCTGATTTTTTGAATGTCTTTATTAGTTTGCTTGATTAAGAGTATGCTCATAGTATTTTCATTTCCCGTTTGTTATTAAATATCTTTGAAAATACAAAATCATTAAAATAAATAATCGGCTAGCAAGCTAACATGGAACGTATTGGTAATCACCACGCGCAAGCGCGAGATGTCAAAAAGAGATGACATTCGTATTTTTACTAAATATGTCAAATTATAATTAAATTTTAAATAATTTATTTTTGTCTGAAATTATTCTATAAAGATTTATTACATTTTATTTACTGCATTGATTTTCTCGTCTATTGTACCTAGCCATCGCAATCAAAAAAATCGAATAACACGACATCATAATTTTGTTTTTCTGGTTTTAATATTATGACCCGCCAAATAACGCCTCGCCAATTGGAGCTCCTTCTAGATTTTCTGGAGGAGCACCAATCATTGGCGTTGGGCAAGGTGAGAGGCAGGGAGGGCAAAGCTCTGCCCAAAAGGCTTTGGAGACAGTGCGCCGATATTTTGAATGCCAATGCCGGTGGACTGTCCAAATCTGGGCCGGAGTGGAAGAAAGTAAGTAACTTATTGTACCTATCCACTAGCTGTGCTCGCATGAGATTCAGAAAACAACAAATAGGTACATCATTTATTTTGTTTGCAGTACTACAACCAGTACAAAAGCCGGACGAAGGCAAACCTGAGGCAAATAAATAAAAGAGGGCCGAACAAGGACTGGTGGTGGGCCAGCACCTCAAGTTTTGTTGTTTCCCCTCAAAGAGAACGTATTGCTAATTATTAGAATTAACAAAAAATACGCAAAATACGCGCATTGACGTGGAGTTGCGGACACCAGCCCGTATTACCTATTACCATCGAGCCTATTACCTATTTTAGGATTTTTCAGCAAGCATATTCGTTCTGAATATGCTCTGATGAAAAATCCTCTGGGCTTCCCCTTCCATTTGTTGTTTTGTAAATAAAACGCTGAGTTTAAAATAAAACAGTCTTATTTAATGAATAATATGTACAAAATGAAAAACAAAATTGTGTTTTCTTTCAGGGCTTTGTTGACACTGCGGCGGCGGCGTGCTCCACGCAAGCAATTCACCACGGGCCATTTTTTTTTTACTTTCATCTATGTTAATTAGGTAATAAAAAATATGCATAATACAAAAACTCTTTTTAATTTCATGAGAGTACTTGAAAATTATATTAACAGATTCACTGTCCACTGTGTATTGTGTCTACTTAGACACAATAGTTAAACAATCAACATGAATCCTATGTGATTCATGGTACAGGGAATGTGTTAATTGTACTTATTTAGATACCTAAGAGGAAAATTGCTTCCCCAGCCTCATTAAGCCCTTCAATATAATTATTAAGTGGGTGATCCCTCCAAATGATCGAGTCGTGTGAACTCCCGAGGCTAGATGGATCGACGCAGAGTATATTCATCTCGGCATCACATATCTGAAAATTAGTATTGTAGGGTGAATCAAATGAAATAAAGTTTTGTGGCGTAACAAAAAACAATATAATCGTGCACACAATACAAAACGCAGAAAATAGTAAGGGAATTTGAGTGGAACAGTGCAAAAATCGTGCAGTTTGCGTGCGAGATGCAGGCCGGACTGACGGGCGCGGAGTGTGGTGCGGGCGACGCCGACGACGACGGGGCGACATGCGACAAGACAGCGAGGGGCGCGGGAAGCGGGCGCGTGGATACGCGTGTGTCTATTTACACATGCCTACTTCCAACAAATTACAATATTTCGTTAGTATTGACGAGCTAATAGAGAGACATAGGTAGATCTACTTATAGTAAAGAAATATTGATGTTACGTTAAGTTGCTGCAAGTGACGTCGACGGAGAACTAACTTGATTGTATTCCATCGTAACCCGTCTTGGAGAAGTTATGCAATAAGATGCCCCTGCTGATGTGGTTATAATATATTATGCGCTAGTCTTTAGACTTACCCACTCCTAGCCCTTTCTCGGGCCTCTCTTGTCAAAGGGAAAGTTACATGTTTCTTAAATACATGTGGGTGGTTCAGGGTCAGTTGACCGCCCTAGAGACGCTCGGCTGGGAAATTGAATGGGAGCAGTGGTGCCCTACCAAGGTCTGATAGGACCCGCTGGCGTAAAACACCAAGGTTATCAGTACCTAGAAAAAGTAGATAATTTAATGTTTGGAATCTAGCTGCCTTGTTGCTTGTCAATAAATAAGTGTTTATGTAACTAAGACTAACCTTGGCGGCAGCATCGAGTCCATCACTACGCCTTTTCCGAGGGATGTGCGGCGTCAGCTCCGTTATTAAATTTGCCACGTGGGACTTAGTGAGCCTGTAGGTCTTCACAAACTCACGGTCGCTCATGGAAAATGCATCCGTTGCAAGGCGACGACGACGGTCAGAACGGCGGCGGCGTCGTTCCCTCCGTCTTTCTGATGCCGCTGCATTGTCTGCACGTTGCGCCTGGGTTAAATATAATAACCGCAAACCAATACCACTCATTTTAAAATGAATATCCAACTAAGTATGTAACCACCTTCACCACAATATCCAAACACTTTACAAACAAAAAAATACACAAAACGTCTGTCCAAAAAATCTATCTTACTGAACTCAATACAAAAAGACGGGAAATAAAAATTTTATACGCTTTTAAATATGCAGAAGCTAAAATTATTTGTCACAGTCCGGTGTACAAATAATCTCATGCTTATGTCAGTTTTGACGTTTTTATTGTTAGTGGAATACCAATTAATTTTGAATTGTCATGTCGAAACTTTAGCAGAATACCGTTTTGGTACATTTTTTGGTTTCGGTCTAGTCGCAATCTCATTGCAGTAAAAGTTGCGTTTGACTTACTTTTTTGGTTTAGTAGAATACCTTTTGTGACAGTTTGGAACTTTTGAGGCACTGCGACTTGAATTTGAACGTTTTTTTGTTACGAGAATTGGCCTTCTGATCTTGATATTAAAGTCTAGCTTTATAAAGACTTTATGAGTATTGTAGTTCTAAATGGTCTGAAAGCCTATGTAGATATTAACAAAACTGTTTAAAATTGAATTATTTTACATTTCATTTTAATTTGACATTTCGATAACACCCACTACAAGACGTGTTTCGTACAGCTACTTACAGCTTATTTATTTTATACTTCACCTCAGTTCTAATCGTCTTACAGGCACAATACACCTGTTTTGTATAAAAACTATACATACGAGTATATACTCGTAGATAAGTAGTGTGTGTATGTGATGTGCCACACTCTATCCAATCAGTTCCACTAAAATCTTTTCAATATCTCCAGCGTGGAATTGAATCGCTTAAATCGAATTTGGGCTAAGCCTGGACGGACAAACGCATTGTACTATATTTTCGAATTGTTAAAGCTAAATAAAGATCCTCATCTCTGCTTTACCGGGAAATAGTCTTCTTTGCAATACTATATTAGAGCTAAATGAAATGTACAAAAAGTAGTTTTGATGAGCCCGAGACTGGACAAGAATTCAATTATACATAGGGATATATATCTATTATATAATGATAAATGATTTTATTTTTGTAAGTATATTTGCACAAACACTTACACGTCAATTATATTTTTTAAACTAGATGAGGTCGGCGTTTCCTATCTGACTACTCTGAGAAGAAAGGCCGAAACAAACTCATAGTCATAGTCTCTTTTAAAGTCCAGACATAATCTTGGTCAGGTTATATGAAGACCATGTAGGTCGATGTCTGAGATGGTCTTTTGAGGAAAGAACCACACAGATTGAGAGGACCTGTCCAAGAACTAAATAAAAATGTACCTATAGTTTTTATCACACATCATGGTTTAAAGAAGTACTTATCTTACTCACCTATAAATCTATATACAAGTAATAAAGCTGAAAAGTGTTGTTTGTTTGAACGCGTATTGAAAAAATCGTATTGCATTTGATAGCCTAAATCTAGAGAAAGGCTATATGCTATGTCGAGCAAAAATAAAAAAGTTACAAAGAACGCTAAGTGAAAACGATGTGATAGCGCGGGCAGGTAAGCCATGAGACGGTGTGATTCGGAAGAACAAGAAGATTTCACGCGGACGAAGTCGCGGGCAGAAGCTAGTAAAGCAGACAAGCGTTTGTTTTACTTATTCCTAAAGATTATTCCAGCTATATCCACACCAAATCGACTCAACCTGTCTACAGATTTATTGCCGCATAGTCGGGTATTCCGAGCAGTAACACTCATACCACTGTACATTTTCTTCCAAAGATAATCCGCATTCGCACGTATTCTATGTAAATATATCTTATTATACACATCGACTAATGATCATTTAACTTTGGCATCGCTATCATCAGTAGGTATCCTTGGGACTTGGCAACTCGATAAACCTATATGTACCTAGATAGTGTTATGCGACAGTTATGGATGGCGACGATACGACTAACTGCACAACTATTAATTGAATTGTGTTTTATCGTTAAAACTTTACGGACAATGTTAAATGGGAATGGGTTTAAGTTGAAGACGGATTTATGTTACGTCACTTTGTTGAGTATTAGTAAACGTAGTGTTACATTACACCCTCACTTAAAGCTATACAGCATTTGCATAGCTTAGAATCTGAATTCATAATCATAGAACTTAACAATAGTGACATCGTACAGACTATTGCCTCTAACTAAGTCAGTGTTGCTATCGTAAAAATCTGAGCTGCCGTATGTCACAGTCTGGTTTGCCGTATTTCAAGGAAAAAATACTAAATTTCCGTATTTAATAAAAAAAAAAATCTATTCCTCATTTTTTTCTTGTTTGTATTACCTATTATTATTTATTTTTATGTTTTAACATATCTCGGGACCATGGGGTCCCGGTCCTTTGGAAGGCGTACGAGGGGCCGAAGCCAACTCGCAGAGGCCTGTTAGACGTTTTCAATGAAATGAGGCACCTATTATTATTATTTTTTATTATTCATGTTTATCTAGAGCATACTAACTTACGTGGTGTTATTTGCAACCTTTTCATTCATTATTATATTAACCAAGGCGCAAGAGCACTTTGGCGTTATAATTACAACTTCATGTTTGTTGTAGTCGGGATTTTCCCGGCTGTGCTCATAAAATTACCTCTGTACGTTTCGTTTCATTCATTAAGCTAGTAAAAAACGTTTCGTTTCACCTATAGTCAATTGCCGTATTTTGTGATACGGCAATGAGAGGACTGCCGTATGCCGTATTTTTTGAAAAAAAAATCGTGGATTGCCGTATCAATAACAACGTTGAACTAAGTTACAAACAAATTCTGATGGAGATACCTACTTGGCCCTTGGTTGCAATTGCAAGGAAACTATTATACAGCTAAAGTGTTTCCGAGAGTCGTAGTGGTTCCCAATCCGGCTTACAGTGAGACCTCAAACGGTTCGAGTACGTAGTTGCCGACAAGAGTTTCATCCTTGCAGCTTTATTGGTATTCAGCTGTGAAAACATTGGAGAGGAAAAGTTTTGGCAAGACTTTCCCGGGGTGGGCGGCGGGAAATCTAGCGCGGTGTTCCGTTTTCATACTTTCTTTCTCATTAGTTCCATTGTTTTTTAATTCTGATTGAATTATCAAGATTCTGGCAGGATAATTATTTCATAATAAAGTCTAATGATGACAGGTATGTACCTTTTTTTTTCGTGGGGAATGAGGAATTCCCCACGGAAAAAAAGGTACATACCCTCCGCCTGGGGAGAACAGACCCTCTGTTGTCTGTATGTCGGATTCCTACCGACTAAAAATCGTGTTCTTCCTACTACCATGAGCTGAGGGCCCAGGAGATACTTGTACATTTGTCGCAAAGAGGTATGTACACTGCAATTATATCGAAGCGACACATAATGTTAATCTTTTGATGAGGCCCATGGCTAAATAATAACAGCCGCACAGGTCGATCGATCAGGTTAAACTACGCTTGCCACGGTTGGTCTGTAGATGGGTGACAATCTTTACATACCGAGATCCCCCCTCCCACATTGCAGTCCCGGCTGTAATTCGTGGATCTTTGACAGTCGTTACGGGTAGTCTGAAGCCCGAAAGTCTGACAACCAGTCTTAACAAGGAGTATCGTATTACCCAGTAACTGGCTTGTGGAGGTCAGATAGGCAGTCGCTCCATGTAAAATACTGGTACTCAACTGTATCCGGTTAGACTGGAAGGCAGATGATGATGTTAATCTTTGTTAGTTAATTTTATTGCCTCAATTACCTAAAATCCCAGCTTTTGTATTGAGGTTAAGGCAATCGGTACGTTGGTCTACCTACAGTTACTAGAGTTATGACCTCGTAACAGTGAGAAGCTGGATGCGTTTTGTTCGCTTAAAAAATTAAACGAGATTTATAATTTGTATGGTTGGCTGGTCAAAGCTTAATGAACGGCGGAACAGAGAATTTGGTAAACATTAATACATATTATGAATGTTATTTCATCAAGGCGTCAAAGTTGTGTATTATTGGGAGTCATAACTTCTATAAATCAATGGTCGTATAAACGTCTCTGGTACGTATTTACGTAATCAAACTGTTGCTATATTTTACTCCGTGACCTAAAACGAATGTAGGTAATGATTCCTCCCAATAGTATATCTGATGTAACAAAATATTGAGCCTGATATCTGATTATATATTATTATTGTAGATTGGCCAATTTGTGATTTGTCAGTGTTACGCAGTCAAGCATAAATGGCCTGACCCACAATCTACATAGAGATGAGGGCTTTCTATCTTGTTAATGTTTAATTTACTCGGTAAATAAAGGCCCTGAACAAACACAAATATTTCAGTGTTTCACTACATCATTGTTGTTTTCAATCTCAGCACCTTTTAGGTGTTCAATTTTTCTTTTTGCCCATAAATTGGATATCGTGAATCCACTTTTTGTCGCTCCTGACAATGGAAGCAATTTGTAACATCAATCACTATTTTTCAGAGTCACGTGACGATCCCCCGTATTTAATTACGACAGCTCATGCTTGCCATTTTTCTGATAAGAAATAATTTTTTCGCTAACTTTAAAGAGAGAAAAATTTATTTCAACAACGTAGTTAAATCTTTTTCAAAAATTCAGGCCGGATTAAAATCTGGCCTGAATTTTTGAAAAAGATTTAACTACGTTGTTTGACAATTCATCTTGAATTGGATTTGTGATTGGCTTGTCGGCGCATCACATATGCGCGTGATTGACCGAGGGGACGGCGCGGGGTGTCGGGGTACCGAACACTGTACTCGACGTCCGCTGCGCGCCCTCCACGCCACTCAGCTCACAGACGCGCTCGACCACGGGCATTTCATTGTTTTATTCTATGTTAATTATGGTATTACACCTATTTTAATACAGTCCACTACTTTTATTATAAATTCCCGATTGAGCCCAATCAGTGGTCCTTCGATTGCGCAAAAATAATTACCGGTATTGCCGTAATTAACGCCGTCCATATCGTCGGTCGTCGTGTTCACCTTTTGCGGACTTTGACCGCTCGCGAGCACCACGCGGTACGGCCACGAAGAAAAGAACAGTGAAGTCGTTCCCGAGGCAGCCTGCATCGTCATCGTGGGAGCTGATGTCATTCTTTGGGAGTATATTTACTGTATTTGAGTGAGTCCGTTCCAATTAGTTATTTTTCTGCTTTCTTTTTCTTGCCGAAAAACGTTGTTCATCTTCCTATATTTCAGTTTTCATACAGTGTGCTTCAATATTAGTGCTTTCATAGTGTTTTCTACGGCACTACGTGTTAAAATACGCATATTTTGTATCGAAAACGCTTGGTCATTGGCAAATTCATTACTTTGTTAACGTGTTGAGTCATTGACCTTGAAACTTATTCTCGATCCCTTTCATTAACGCACAGCTGTTTTGCAGTTTTTTATCTATTAAGTTCATTAGCATCAGTGCATCCAGTTGTTATTTAACTTTACAATGGCAGATAATATAAAAACTTTGATAAAGAAACGTAGTTCAATTAAATCGAAGCTTACTATTTACAGCAACTATTTTAATTTAGTAAAAAGTAGTTCCGCAATATCTGAGTTGCAACGGTTAGATTTAGAGGAGCGTTTTAATAAATTTGAAACCTTACACACCGACTTTGATGCCTTACAGACACAGATCGAAGTGCTTTCCGATGACGACGAGTCTGCGTTGGCTGAGCGTGAGGACTTTGACTGCCATTTCTTCAACCTGGTGGCACTCACGCGCAGCCTGCTCGGTGTCACGGCCAACGGTGCTGCGTCGGAGGCGGGCTTCAAAGATGCTGACTCAGGTGCACATGTTTCATTTAGGAATTCATTTGTTCGTTTGCCTAAAATAGATTTGCCTCATTTCGATGGGAACTACCAATGCTGGCTTGAGTTTAGGGATACCTTTGGGACATTGATTCACGACAATTCTAGCATAAGTGATATCAATAAGTTCCACTACCTGCGAGCTTCACTCCAAGGAAATGCGGCTTTAATTATTAAAAATATTGATTTTAAAGCCGATCATTATAATCTTGCGTGGGACCTGTTGTGCGAACGTTACAATAACAACCGACTTCTTGTGAAAAATCATTTTCAAGCTTTATTTGATGTCGAACCCATTACAAAAGAGTCAAGTGTTTCCATCAGAAACCTTGTTGATGTTATTAATAAAAATGTTAGGGCACTAACTACTTTAAAAAAGCCCACTCAGTATTGGGACGATATTATTATTTATTTTATGGTTAAAAAATTAGATTTAATAACAAGTCGTGACTGGGAAGAGCATAGAAACAATACGTTTAAAGATGATCCAACTTTAATACAATTTTGTTCATTTTTAAGCAGGAAAGCGGACTGGTTAGAATCAGTGGAGTCGAATCATAGTTCTTTTGAAATTAATAGTATTGTCGCCTTGAATAATAGTCATACAAATAAAACTGATTCTAAACACAATCAAACAAATAAAAAATTGGATAATATTAATAAAAACAGTAAATGTCCACTTTGCTCCCAAGCACATACATTATTTAAATGTGAATCTTTTAGAAATTTGTCCGTAGAAAATCGCATACAAAAGGCAATTGAATTTAATGTTTGTATAAATTGCTTACGCTTTGGACATAATTCTAAGAAATGCAGATTTTCACATTGCAAATATTGCAAAACAAAGCACAATACGCTTTTGCATTTGGAAAGTAACGAGCCCAAACTTGCTTCCAATCCATTGCCTTCTACCATGCCTTCTGCACTGCCTTCTGCTTTGCCTTCTTCAAATGTTGTGCTTTCAGCCAATTCCATGCAGCTTGCTACTTCTGCGCATGTTTTACTGTCCACAGCTATGGTGAACGTGAGTGGCGTGACGGGTAAGAAGTACACTGCGCGCCTACTGTTGGACAACGGCAGTACGGCGAACTTTGTTACGCAGAGCTTATCAGAGAAGCTGGGTTTGTTACGACGCGGTACGAGCACCAAGGTAACGGGTATTAATAATCACATATCCACCAGTACACAGTCTTGTCATCTCTCAATAGAGTCTTTATGCTGTGCCTTTACTGTAGATATCGAGTGTCACATTTTGCCTGAAATCACAAAGGTTCTACCGTCTTCATTCGTGCATATCAATCACGTCCCTATTCCTTCAGGTATTACGCTTGCAGACCCGAACTTTAACGTTCCGTCGGTCGTAGACATCCTGGTAGGGGCTGAAGTTTTCTGGAATGTCTTAGGTAGCAAAACGATAGACTTAGGGAAAAACCTACCTAAATTATGCGAGACCAAGTTAGGATGGTTAGTTTCAGGTAGTATTTCGCACCCATCATGTTTTTCCGCTAATCATTTTTGCCATCATTCCAACGTCACTCCTGACCTCACTTTATTTTGGGAGCTTGACAACGTCGCTTCAAAACATTCACTCTCACTTGAGGAGAGAATGTGTGAGCAGTCTTTTGCTCAAACCACCGCTCGTAATGATGGTGGGGGATTCGTCGTCACTATGCCTTTAAAAGGGGATCCTAGTACATTAGGTCATTCGTTTAGGAATGCTAGGAATCGTTTTTTTTCCCTTGAACGGCGATTTAAACGCGATCCATCATTTCATAAAAAATATAATGAGTTCATGAGAGAATATGAGCGCCTAGGTCATATGACGTTAGACTCAGACTGTACTCCATCACCAGAAAACTCCATGAGTACATATTACATTCCGCATCATGGAGTCATTCGCAGTTCTAGCACCACTACACAACTACGCGTAGTATTCGACGCATCAGCTTCTACCAGTTCGGGGGTGTCACTTAACGACATTCAGATGGTCGGTCCCGTAGTTCAAGACGATCTGTTTTCCATTTTAACACGTTTTCGTCAGCATAGGTACGTGGTCTCAGGTGACGTGGAAAAAATGTACAGGGCCATAGAGTTAAATCCAGTCCAACGACCTCTTCAAAAAATAGTTTTCAGGTTCGAACCTTCAGAACCTCTTAGGACCTATACTTTAAATACTGTTACCTATGGTACAACTTCTGCACCCTATTTAGCCACTAAGTGTCTAGTAAGTTTGGCTGATAACATTGAGGATAGTCGTGTCCAACGTGCCATACGACGTGACTTCTACGTCGATGACTTTCTTAGTGGAGGGGATACCATAGCTGCAGCTGTTGACATTTCAAAAAAGGTACACTCGGTTCTATCATCTGCAAAATTCAATTTACGTAAATGGCGGTCAAATAATACTCAAATTCTTAAAGAAATTACACATAGTAACGAGTTACATAATACTTTACATTTTTCTGAACACGGTCCAAACTTATCTCAATCTAAGACTTTAGGTCTTAACTGGGTTTGTGACTCTGATACACTTACTTATACTATAAATATCACCTCCACTACTAAAGTCACCAAACGTCATGTTCTTTCTGTTATCAGTCAAATCTTTGACCCACTAGGCCTCGTAGGCCCGTGCGTCGTCGAAGCAAAGATAATCATGCAGCGTCTATGGCTAGATAAGTATGACTGGGATGACGAAGTATCGCACGAAGTCAGAAACCTTTGGTCTACATTTGAAGGCACAATAACAGCATTAAACAGCTTAAAAATTCCTCGTTGGGTTTTGCGTGAAGGCTCTATTACACATGAAGTACACGTCTTCACCGATGCGTCCGAGAGGGCGTATGGCGCTTGTGTGTACATTCGGTCCTGTAATGGCAGTGGATCCATGGGCGTACAACTTCTAGTCTCTAGAAATCGTGTAGCGCCCATCAAACCAACGACGATACCGAGGCTTGAACTTTGTGGAGCTTTGTTGGGTGCAAGGCTGTGTACTAAGGTTCAGGAATCGCTTACCATGCCCATTCATAGATGTAGATTCTGGTGCGACTCAACCATAGTTCTGGGTTGGCTCTCTACTCCTTCTAACCAACTTAAACCTTTTGTTAGAAACAGAGTCAATGAGATACAAGAAAGTACTTATGGTCATACCTGGAGCTACGTACCGTCGAAGGACAACCCGGCGGATCTTGTTTCCCGTGGTCTCAGGGCCGACGTTATCATAGACACACCTCTGTGGTGGTCTGGACCCTCATTTTTACAGCATAGTGAAAATGAGTGGCCCAGCATGCCCAACAGCGGGAAAGATAATCTGCCGGAAGTAGTGACTCATTTCATTGGTAGTGATAGTGACAATCATTCATTAAGTAATTATCATTCAGACGTAACCATTAATTCATCAATCATTCATGATTTATTAGTAAAGTATTCTAGCTTAACAAAAATTCAAAATATATTTACATATGTACAACGCTTTATTTACAATGTAAAAAATAAAAACAAATTGCATGGTAATTTTTCTACAACAGAACTAGAAAATTCATTAAATATAATTATACATTATTCACAACTTGAAATGTTTCCAGAAGAGTATAATTTGTTAAAGTCTGGACAAAAATTACCACGCAAAAGTAGATTGCTTCCTCTGACACCGTTCATTGACAATCATAACCTCATTCGCGTGGGCGGGAGGCTCGATAACTCCCCCTACGATTTTAGTGTGAAACATCCTATTGTTTTATGCAGTAAGCACATACTTACAAAACTTATATTTCAAATGCAACATTTAAAGCTTGTACATGCTGGTCCACAGTTGTTATTGTCACATATACGACAAACTTACTGGCCTCTAGGTGGCAGAAACTTATCTAGATTTGTCGTGAATAAGTGTCTTAAATGTTTACGACATAAGGCTCAGAACGTACAGCCTATAATGGGTCAACTACCTAGCTCAAGAACAAATCTTGAGTTTCCTTTTTTAAATAGTTATGTTGACTATGCTGGGCCAGTATTGGTGGCCAATCTTAAAGGTCGAGGATGCAAACTTACAAAATCCTATATGTGCATCTTTGTTTGCTCGGCAGTGAAAGCCGTACATTTGGAGCTCGTCACCGACCTCACCACTGAGGCCTACATGGCCGCTCTAAATCGTTTCGTGGCGCGTCGAGGCAAGCCTCGAAGCATCACGTCCGATAACGGGACTAACTTTGTTGGCGCATCAAACGAGATGTATAGGTTCTTGCAATCATCAGATGTTGCATCTGAAATGGCACAGCAGGGTATCGAATTTATTTTCACGCCTGCATACAGCCCTCATTTTAATTCATTGGCTGAAGCTGCTGTAAAATCATGTAAGCATCATTTAAAACGGCTACTGCATCTCACTCATTTCACCTTTGAAGAGATGGCTACCTGTCTCACTCACATAGAGGCGGTTCTTAATTCACGTCCTCTTACTCCTCTTTCTTCAGACCCTAATGATTTTTCGGCACTCACTCCCTTCCACTTCCTAATTGGACGGCCATTCTTATCAGTACCACATCCTCAGGTGACTGAAGCCAACATCACGCGATTGGATCGCTGGAAGAGAATCCAGCACATCAGGCAGCATTTCTGGCGACGGTTTCATAATGAGTACACTTCTCTGCTGCAGGCAAAATCCAAGTGGTTTCATTCCAGAGGTGAAGTGAAGCCGGGGTCCTTAGTCCTGATAAAGGACAAAACAACGCCACCTCTGCTCTGGTCCCTGGGCCGGGTCACAAAGACCTATCCCGGCGTCGACGGGGTCACGAGAGTGGCTGAACTGAAGACGAAGCGGGGCACCATTCGTCGTGCCTTCAACTGCATCTGCCCCCTTCCAGTCGAAAATTGAAGACTTCCCTTCAACCCGGGGAATATGTCGGCGCATCACATATGCGCGTGATTGACCGAGGGGACGGCGCGGGGTGTCGGGGTACCGAACACTGTACTCGACGTCCGCTGCGCGCCCTCCACGCCACTCAGCTCACAGACGCGCTCGACCACGGGCATTTCATTGTTTTATTCTATGTTAATTATGGTATTACACCTATTTTAATACAGTCCACTACTTTTATTATAAATTCCCGATTGAGCCCAATCAGCTTGATTGTTTCAAAGTAATAGCAAACCAAAATTGGTTTTCGTTTATTTTATTGGAATGCGTTGGCGTCCGTGCTCACAGCAATTTATTTTTTGTACCTTCGAAAATATAACCTTTGAATACAGAATGTCTAGAGGACATAATTCACGGTCCTACAATTGATTTGAAAATTCTACAAATTCTGATACCGGGTCGGGTTCTGAATAGATTTCTGCCAGATTCAATTTGTAAATGTTGAATGCTGCTAAATAATTTAGTTGCTAATCGAATAATATCCCTCATTGTACCGAGTTGTATTAGATACTAATTTATTCAACGGCGATGTGGTGTAGTGTAGAATACTTTAACATGAAACGAGCTTTTCTATTTTCATGATACAAATTGAAAGGTGAATAATACAATTAAATCAATTGAGGAATAATTAATACGACTTTAGTATGTCCATGAATATCTACTATGCAAGTAGACATGGGTACTGGGCATACTCCATAACTTATGCTGATCTTACGTCATCGTACTGTAGGTAATGTGGACATGGATAATCCGGAAATGTAAAAACAAACATCAACATAAAATACATAACACGGTTCGAATACGGGCGCTAGGTAAAATGTCGAATCATTCTCGTAGGAGCTCTCCGCACGACATAATGCCAAGAGCTTTAGACCATTTGAAAGAAAGTAGTGATGAAAAAGAACATGCTCCGGTGACTCGAAAATTCAAGACTCAAGAAAGGAGGAAGGAATGACGCTAAATTACGTCAGTGTAGGCTCTAAGATGGATCTTTTAGAAGAATGAACGAAAAGGAAACGAAAAAATTGTTTAGGGTTGAAAAAAAAATGTTTTTTGTTTAGTTAAACGCGAACGTATTCTACAATTTGAAGTCTCTTTGGAGAATATTGTCCATGTAAACACAATGCGATAATTCACGTTTTATACTTGTATGCTACCTGCACCTACTTAGTTGTGAAGCACACCGCTTTTCATGTTTCCACTTCGCTGGTCTCGGCATGTTTCAATAAAATCTTTAGATGTTACTTCGAAGGAACTTCGCCAGCGCTTTATGTGCTTCAATCATGACTAACTGCTATATTGTATTGTATTGCACCATTTAGAAATTGTTTGTTAAAAGTTTCAGTATAATAGAAAACAGAGCGATTCAATGTGGAGCAAGACTAGTTCAAAAGGATTTCAAATTATGGTTCATTATATGCGCCGGATGCTCGATATATGTATAAATTGTTAATTCACTTCCTGGCGCTCTCATAATCTTAATCCGCTTTGTCTTAATTGCATTGTCCTCGTTAACCGTGAAGTGGCCAGTATCCCACTCCTAATTTAATGGGAAGATCGGAGCTCTTCAATTTCGGAGATAAAAGCCCGAACCACGCTGATTGACGACGGTGCGGCCATGCGTGCTACGAACCTTTACTGCCTTTACGGCTGAGCTGGTGATTCTAACAAGCCACTTCTAAAATTCCTAGGCAGCCATCACTTAAGCCTGTAGGATACAACTCGATGGGAAAATTCCAACGTAAGTTAAACGAAAGACGAAGGAAAGGGTTGAGATAAAACTTAATCCCCAAGGACAATACGGGTACTTCTCGCTGTCTTCAGGGGGATAAAGGGAAAAGTAAACGTTATATCAAATCATTGTGCCTCAAGAAATGCTCTCTTTTGTAGTTAAATTTGTTTTCATAAAACTCTAGCTTCTGCCCGCGGCATCGTCCGCGTCAAATTTCTTGTTTTAACATAAAATATAGCATCGCATCGCCCGCCCGCGCTGTTACTTCTGTGGGAATTCGTGACCGTGGTGGACAAGTAATACACTGAAGTATGTTGTAAATAGTAACGATTAATTTATTACGATATCAAGTAACTAAAGCTAGTAGTTACACTTGACACGAAAAGGTAAAATTAAATAATGTTATATGAAGAGTAAAACGAATAGAAACACTAGGTTACGGCGAGCTTCAGCGAGTAAAATATGATCGGGGTCAGAGAGGACCTCGCACGATCTTGGTTAAAAACAGACTCGCGAAACTCTTCACGCACTGTCACGAACTCACGCTATATGATAGCTTTGATCACGTCGGCTTAGACTTAATTGTAATGCCCTATTCAGATGGATGCAGATACTGTCTAACCTGTGTCGACCGTTTTTCACGTTGGCCTGAAGCCATACCGCTAGAAAACCAAGAAGCTGAAACCGTTGCTCGTGCATTTTACACTCACTGGATATCACGCTTCGGTGTTCCCTTACGTGTTACTACAGATCAAGGCAGACAGTTTGAATCGCTACTTCAGTGTATCACTCGCCCAACACGCGGTCACGAATTCCCACACTTCGTTTTCGGTTAGCGTTCTTTCTGTTTTTCTTTTTGCTCGACTCGGGTGTAGCTTCGTCAAAAACTGGGGTATCAAATGCACAGAGATTTTTTTCAAATCAGACTGGTAGTTTCAGATTTCTGAATCTGAAACTACCAGTCTGATTCGAAAAAATCTGAGATGAGCGCGTTCAAACAAAGAATTAAATTCTTCAGCTTTTATTATCTTTCCGAAAATATATTTTTTTTTTTTATCGTTGCCCCACACAAGGAATTTCTCCTGTATTGTGGGTGCGTTTACAAACATTTGAACTCACATACACAAACAGCCAGACCCGGAACAACTACTTGTAGGTCATACAAATATTTGTTCCGTGGAATCGAACCCACGACACTCAGCGCAGCAGTCAATCGCTTAACCACTGCGCCAACCGAGTCGTCTAATTATAAAAAATATATTGTACTTAGCTTTATCGCTTTTAATAAAACGGGAAGGAAATTCTTTGGTTCGAATATACCTTGACATTTGGTTCTAAGTTTTATTTAAGACAAAATAGTGCGAGACCTGGGAGACTACTGAGACAAAATGGTGACGAGACCACCCTTAGAAGTGAATCGAATTTGGATCCGATCCAAATAAGATTTACAACTATTTCAGGAGTACGATATTCCGGAAACTCGGAGATAAGCAACAAGTTCTTCTTTCTAGAACCTTTCTTTTGGACGAGATAAGGCACTTATGTTTTCTTAACCTTTTTATACAAAATCCTAACGTTCTTAATCAAAAAGGGTTGAAAGGTTTATTTCTAGTTTGGAGGTCATTCTGTAAGACAAAGACCTGTATCTCCTTTAGAGATCGTTGCGGAATGATAACCAACATGTCATGAGCAGATTTAAAAATAAAATATACCGCGACGCAAACCCTTATTACAAAAGTTATTTTTAGGTTTGTATAAAGCTGTATATTTACATAAATATATTGGCTTCTAAACTTTTTATTTGTTTAAAAGTCAATGAGATTCTGTGTACCTACACATTACTGGTTATATTCTGAGTAATCGTTAGTAGACAAACAAACTTTCTCGTTTCGCGGTCCCGAACTTATGTTTTAATGTATAATCTGCACTGACCTTGTTTAATAGAGGTCAGGGATAATCTGACTGATACCTTTTATACCAGGCCACTCAGAAAGTATTGCGAAAAAACGTTTTTATTTATGAGAGACTGGCCAGTTATAATCTATTTTGAAAATATGATTATTTGTAGGTAAAAATAGTTACGTTCCAATTTCAAAATTTCCCTCCAAGCGTCTCATTAAAAAATGGATCTGCCGGGAACATTTTCGCGCTATGATTTTTTACGATTTCAAGTGTCGTCTGAAATCGGACGAATCGTATGATAGACTTCAAATTGCATTCATGGATGAAGGCCCTTCTAAGGCAACCGTGTATCGTTGGTATAACGCATTCAAGCGCGGGCGACTAACTTTGGGGGATGAAGAAAGAAGTGGTCGCCCTTTGACGGCTGTTACGGAAGAAAACGTGCTAGCAGTGAAAAATGTAATCATAGACAATAGGCGAGTTACGTATCAAGAGATTCAGCACATTCTGCAGGTTGGATCTGAAAGTCTTCACGAAATTTTACACGTGTATCCTCGCGTGAGGAGGATAGTTTCACGCTGGGTGCCACACAACCTCACCGATGCTCAGAACCAGGCCCGGGTGAAATGGTGCCGTGATATGATAAACAAATTTGAAGCAGGCTTGTGTTTACCACATCATTACAGATGATGAGCCTTGGATTTATCAATACGATCCAGAAATGAAGCGATCTAGAAGCGGGGGGAACATTTTGATCGCGAGCTTTTTCAATTTGACTGGCTACTTGGTGTACATTCCTTTACGGAACCAAAGAAGCATCAACGCTGAATGGTATACTACCAAATGCTTGGCAGAACTTTTCACTGTTGTGAGCAACAAGCGACCAAACAGGGCTCCGCGGGCTACTGGTCCACCACGACAACGCGCCTTCGAACACCGCGCTCAAAACGAGGGACTTCCTTGAAAGCACGCCGGTCAAACTCCTTGGTCATTCTCCTTAAAGCCCTGACCTAGCACCGTGTGACTTCTTTTTATTCCCGAAAATAAAAAATCAGCTCAAAGGGATACAATTTTCGTAGCCGGAAGATGCACTGTTAGCGTTCGAGCAGGCTGTAAACAAGGTGTCTGCGGCGGACTGGAAAAAGTGTTTCGAAAACTGGTTCAGACGCATGAAACTTTTGTATAGAGGCTAGTAGAGAGTACCTACTTTGAAAAGATTTAATAAAAAAATATTTACCTATAGAACATTTTATTTTACCTATAGAACATTTTTTTTTACTTTCGCAGAACTTTCCGAGTGTCCCAGTACATTCATTACGTTCCATTTCTACATTAAAGCTTATAAAAAGGTCTCGTGTTCTTTTATGTATTTTCGATGACAAATACTAAAAAGAAAAAATCGGTTGTTATTTTAGGATGAAACATCAAATGTTGGAAGGTAACTCTCTTCTAGAAAAAGAAAATAATATTTCGCGCTCGCTGACGTCCTCGTTTATTTGGGCGCCGCGCCGTGGGTTATTATCATTTGTGATATTCGGAGGTATTAAGACCCGTAGTTTTATTCCAGGTGTATAAACCGTTACATTTTGATCGTTTCAATCCTTAAAAGGGGTCATTGTACTGTAATGTAATGTTGTATTGTAATGATGACATTATGAACAACTTTTACTATAGGACCAACCCCGAAATCGTGAAAAAAAAATCTGCTGATCCATACAAATTTATGTTCGCATAACTCGACATAATGTATTTGTCAACAGTTTTTTTTTGATGATTTCGTGGTTGGTCCCATAGTAAAAGTTGTTCATAATGATGAGTATAATGACCCATTTTTAAGGATTAAAACGATCAAAATGTAAGGATGTATTCACTCATGTGTTTCTTTAACAAAGGATTAACTAAGAATATGCCTATGTCTGTTCTTTCTGTTGTTCTTGTTTCCAAAAAATAGTCGTGACAATAGTAAATTATGTCAATTAACGTGTCAAATTACTTTGGTGCGCAGAAGTGTTTACTGTATGCCCCAATTATTTAAAATAAATTATGCACAATGCGTGCCACGTAAGAAGAGACTTGACACACCACGTGGTCTGACATGCGCAGAACACGATTTTAGGTATCTTTAGCGGTATGAGGTCTGAGTGCGGGACGGGACCGGACGTCATAGGGGCGGCGGAAAGAGCGGGGGAGGCGGGGTCAAGTCTCTACTTACGTGGCACGCATTGTAGGTACCACGTGGTTGGAATGTTACAAAGTCAAAGTCAAAAAAAGCGAAAAATTCGAAAGAATCCTGTTTCTTTCCAAAGGATTCTTCCTGTTAATTTTTCTATGTAACATGCGAAAAAAACGAAAAATACCACAATTTGTTTTTTTATTGTGAAAAAAACAAATTGTTTTTTTTTTCGGTATTTTCAACGCTATACACGCCCTAAGCGGTCCCGTTCAGTACCACTTACACTACACACCCACATTCTTTACTTAAGACGATTAATGTACACTACACAAAAACGCTACCCATAAACATAAAAAAACCGGTCAAGTGCGAGTCGGACTCGCGCACTGAGGGCTCCGTGCTTCGTAGGTATTTAAATAGTTTATCACGGGATTTTTTAATGTACCTAAAAATTTACGGTTTTCGGATTTTTTCCTTTACTTGTGCTACATGATTTTGCTTCTTGCCAAATTTCATGATTTTAGGTCAACGGGAAGTAGTACCCTATAAATTTTGATTCCCTTGAGAGTGTCGAAATATACATTTTTTGCGGCATAAACGGCTGTATCTTTTTTTACGTTAACTTAGGTGTTTGATTTTTTCACAGCTTCAAGGGACTATAGATCGGAGTATATGGTTTTAATATACCTCCACAGTTTCCCGAGGTAAAGGGTCTTGACAGACAGACGGACGGACAACAAAGTGATATATAAGGGTTCCGTTTTTTCCTTTTGAGGTACGGAACCCTAAAACAGCAACCATTATTTTCTTTGTCTATGCCAGAGCGGTCAATTACCGACATAAAACAGGCATTGAACAGCATCGTTAAGAACTAAACTATTTGTATATTTATAGATATAAGGTTTTGACACAATCAGTAGAAAATAATAAAGTGAGGATAATTCAGTTCGAAGCCCGTTCTATTGAATAACTACAACCGCCCTCGAATGTGGCTGCGTGCGCTGGCTGTCTATATTTTTTCTATTCGCGTAAACCCAATCACTGACATTGTTCGACACGTGCTTTGAAAAGGCAATGAATTTGTACTTTGATTTTACTGGTTTTATATTGGTCGCTGGAGAGGAATAGAAAAATTTAAAATAAAAGCTCGGGAACACATCCATAAGGAGTTGGCAGACTTGTCCCATAATTAATTTGTTGGTTTTCTCCATCTATGTTTTTTTATTTTTTTATCTTTCCTCACTTTGTATAATTTGTTGTATGTATGTATATAAGTATTTATTATTATATTTTATTCCTCAAATTTTTCTGTTCTGTTGCACCTACTGTTTTGTCTGCATCACCCTAAGGTAGACTGGTAGAAAATGCC
Source organism: Luperina testacea (assembly GCA_927399505.1). Classification (NCBI taxonomy): domain Eukaryota; kingdom Metazoa; phylum Arthropoda; class Insecta; order Lepidoptera; family Noctuidae; genus Luperina; species Luperina testacea. Next base: position 9,193,560 of record OV656774.1, read on the forward strand.
CATGGCATTAAGTCCGCCTTTGTACATTATGTGCATAAAGTTTTAATAAATAAATAAAAATAAATAAATAGAAAAATGGACGAAAAGTGTGTGGGATGAAATTAATGAAAAGGGCGTAACGATTGATGGCGGAGAATGTAAGAGAAAATATTTTGTAACATAGGACAAGGGAGCGTAGATGTAACTGTGCCTGCACTGAGTTGCAAATGCCTTTTCTATCCGGAGAGTATCTTGACGATTTCAGGCTCTATAAGTCCAACTTGGACTCAACGATGGTGCCATAAACCATAAGACTCTTATGTCTTAGTACAGCTAGGAAAGTACAATGGAAAGCTTTCGTTCCTCGACACCACTCGACGTCTTTTCCTGTTTTGTTCTTATTTCCCCAAGCTTATTTGCATCATTAGAATATAAAGTTTTCTGACTGACGGTCCATATAAGATATCTTGACCTCTTAAGTAAAGTCGTCAAGAGCTGCAAGCTTGCAGACTCCAGCCAGATGCATCAAGTTGACGTGTCAAATTAGATAAGAAATTACTCACTCAAGACAAGGTAGACGCTACGAGCTACAATACGATGTGTCTCTAAAATAAACTTTTAGTTTTAAATTAAAACAAATGGACTGACCCTAGCTGCAAAGTCATCATTGCATTATCTTCTTTAAAACTGTACCTACACGCCAATCTAAATACAAAATTACGTTGTTGAAAATGCAGCTTCGATACTAAGCTCACACTTTCAGCGGGGAACTGATTTTCGTTAGATATTCGCCGAAACTATATTTTGCTGCGCTACACAGATACCCCTCTGGCAAGGGAGGTGAATTCCGCCGCTTTTCCGCCCACCTCTAATCGTCTGTTGTAGCGTACTATGACGTGGTCCATTTCAATTTATTAGTGGACAGACGCTATCAGCTGACCACAACTGGTTGGACTGATTGCAGGCCACAGATAGAGGAACGATGATAGAGAATCAAACATAAAAGTACTTGTAGCAAAGTCGGCTATTTCGTAACACCTTTAAAAGTCGGTAGAAGGATAGAAGAGCGCGGGTAGTCCACATTTGCAAGCTCATCTTTTATTCACTGGCAAAGGGGTCGATCGGTCGGAGAGACTAAAAATAGGCTAATTTATTAGTCACGGGATCCTGGCACATTGATTTGTTTCTCAACCCTAGTCTAGCAATATAAATGGAAAACTTAATTGTATGATTGTAAAGTTTGTTTTGTTTTACTGAATCCGTAATATTGAATTTGATTTGAATTGCGATCAAAGTTTTTGTTCAATCACGGCAAAAGTTTTGCACAGTTACTTCAGAAATATAATTTTCTCTAAATCGGTTCTCTCGAGTCGGAATTTGTATTGTGCGTTAGTTTTTAGTGTAATTATAACGTTGTATGTATTTATAGTATTTTTAAATTATATTAATATTGTATTGTATGTGTTTTTATGGGCCTTGATGGCTGAAATAAATGGATAAATACCTAAATAAATTATTCCAAATTTCCAATACTCCGACGTGTTATCTTTTTTCCTTTGTTCGTTTGCTCCTTCAGCGGATTCTCACGAATAAAACGGTGGTATAAGCACTTCTTTCGGGCTGTCGGTTGCGATATCCTCATTATGGGCCGCCCGGCGCTCACAAGGGTACTTCTCCAATAAAGCGCGGATGGTTTTTGCTTGGCTACAGAAAGCTGCGACGGCAAAAACTACCTTCGTGGGATGAGGATAACTAGATCCGGTCTAAAACACTGTTATGGACGCTTTTTGCACCTTGTTCGTAATTACCACTTAACATAACAGGATTATACTCGTACTAGTCTAAAGTTCCCAAACAAATGCTGGCGTTTTCTGCTTACTTTTATCATTATTTTGTGATCTTGTTAGAAATGTCTAAGTAAATGTTGAAGTCAAAGTTCTGTAAAAAGTACGGATATAAATCGCTCCTCCCAGTTATATTTCATTTCAAGTCGCAGAAGTTCATCGGGATCGTTAGCTATTTTCAAACTAGTAATGAAGTTTCAGAACGTGGAAAACGTGTCTCTCTTTGATAGATAGTTTGACATTGAATAATACTCTGACATTAAACTAGATACCTAATATTTAACTGACATGCCTCATATTATAATATTAATTCGTAATTATTTATTCAGTAGTATCATTATTAATCTAATATATCTATTTTTGTATTTGTTATTTAAATTTTAATATTTTTTTAAATATTTTATTTGTGTACCTACCTGATATTTGCGCGCCCCACGTGGCAGAATGTGATGAGACCATTTATTAATTTATAAGACCTGTAATGTACCATGTTCGGACAAATAAATGAATTTGAATTTGGATAGGAATATATCGCAGAATAAACAAGCTCTTCCGAGTTTTTTTTTACCTCTTTCATTTTGGCGCCCGAGGGAAAATGCTAAAATATACACAAATCCCTCTCCGGTAAATTCTCAATTAATATTTTATCATTCTTTAATTTCATTTCAGCAATCTATTAATATCCTGAACCATTCCACAAAAAATAAAACGAAAAAGAACCAAAAATGGCACATTGCATTGACTGATTTGAGTTATAGGTAATTTTTAGAACATTGGAAAGGGCTTCGCCTAGAAGTTGGACAGTAGGTATGGGCTATTAAAAAGTTAACGATGTTTCTCTTCAGAGAAAGTGAGTAATGTCGAAGAAAATGGTTTAGTGTTCAGTGTTTGGTCATTAAAAACCTTTCACGGTGCTTAATACCCAGAAACTCACCCAATGTCTTTGCCTTTTATACGTACCGCGTTTTGCTTTTCACAATAAAAGGTTTTTCTTTTATTAGTAAAGCAAAGCGTGCACATTAGCCTTGTAAACAGTCATGTTAGGCGCTTTTCTGCAAATTTAACGTTCTTTTACCTACTTCTTTTATTCATTCTTCAATGGTTTATGTAAAAGGAAACGGGAATATAATTACCTCGGTTAGTACTCATACAATAGAGAAGATTTTGCTCCCATAATCGTATTTTTAACTTACTTTCAGGAGTATATTTGAAATGAAAGCTCGCTTATAGAGAAAAATGACCAGAAAGTTTGACGTTAAACAAAATTTACTTTCATAAGTTCAAAATAATAAATATCTCTTGAGTAAGAGAAGTTAGCCATGACGTACGTGATCGAAGTAGTTAGGGAACAAAATATTTATGTCGTCATTAGACTTGAAGAGGTTCTATTTCGTTTTGACTGATTAAATTATGAATTCAGGATACACACTCGTAATAAAGCTTGGCATAGAAGGTTTAAACCAGCAGAACACCGCATAACCTGAATTTACGATGTTACCAGGCTTTAGGCAAATGGCGTCATTAACAAAATACGTGCTTTGTGTTAGTATAATCTGTGGTACAATTATTTTACCAGTTCACTTTAACCTTCACGTACAGCCTTCAGCCACGGACAAAATTCTGTCATAATTTTCCAGTTGCAATTTTTCCAACAAATTGAACATCTGCACCTGATGATTTTCCATTTTCGTTTTTTTGGACAAAAAGTGAATTGAATCGACGTTCGTTACCTGCGACCGAGAGGTAAAATTCGAGAGTACATTTTGTGCTGCAGGTTATTTACTCATGTTAAAAATCTGCCCTTGTTTTATTCAGAAACTTTGCAGTGTAACGCATTTCAGTATTTTCAGTGCAACTTTATAGTGTATTGCGCTATTTCTTCAACCCCGTTGCTTTCAAGCTTTCTTTCAAATTGCAATGGAACGCGATCTTTAAAGAAACACCTCGTTTTTTTTGCCCTAGGCGGAACGCTTAGCTCTTAAAAGATCTTAAGAAAGAGGTTAGTAAATAGTGAGGTAGCAGATACTCCACTAGCTTTGTAGTTACTTGAAAAGATTAAGGTATGTTTCCATTGGTTCAGAGATATACTCAAATGTGGCTTTTAGGGACCTACCCGCCTCAATTTATACGGCCGACTCAATTTATATTAATATTTCAATTTATAAGAAGATCAGCCAGTTAATAGGTTTGTAGGGCGGTTGAGTACCTACCTATACCTACCCAAGGGTGCGCCGGAAAAACTTAACCACCTACGGACTAACTTAACGAAAAATCACGGACACTTTTACTTCACTAGTGTAAAGAAGGCTTTAGACACAACATCTTACTTCAAGTAGAAACGAAATTCCTCGTTCACATACTGTCTTTTATCTTATCGCAGCTCGTTGGCTTAAATTTACTAACATGGTCTTTAATTTTCTTACAACCAACATATGTTTTTGACATTGAAAATTATACCTTACCTATCATACATGCGAAACTAAACCTTTCAAATCTGTTTGGAAGGTATTTAAAAAGCTTGGACCTGAACACTTCTACAGAGTGGATACAATAATAGTGTACCTTAATAACTTTAGCATCATACCTTTTTCGCAGTCATAATAATAGATAATAATTATGTCAAAACATTACAATAGACCAGAGGGGCTATTCTCGTAATTTTAAGAACGTTCACAGTTTGATCTCAGTCTCAATCTGTCAAAAAATACCTATAATTTCCCTACATTTTGACAAGTCTTTGACATAATATGTTTGTCGCCGAGATGAGACTGCGGCTAGATTTTGAACGTTTTAAATTAGAAGAAAGAAAACATGTTTATTTAGTAGAAAGCCACAAGTGCACACAACAAACAATAAAAATTGTAAAAGAAACTAAAAAAACTAACTGAAAACATTGAGTTATATGTGTGCATCTCACGGCTGCGCCAAATAGGACCTGTTCAGCGAGAATTGACCTGATGGCCAATTCCCGTAATTAAAAACGTTCAAAATCTTGTCGCAATCTCATCTCAGCGACGAAATGTCAACAAGTTGTCAAAATAGTAGTTAAATTAAAGGTATTTTTGATACATTGAGACTGAAATCAGATTGGGTTCACGTAATGTTTCACCAAAACACCATTGTCAAATTTTTAGTTTACAACCAATGTTTTGTATAAGTACTATTTATTTCACAAAAAACTTATTCCGCAAATGTTTTATTTTTTAAACACTCGCTTTACAAACATTTATTTGGAAAAATTAAATGCTTCTCTTTACAAATGTTTCGGATGATATGTAATAATTTATACATTTTTCATTTAATATTTAGATTGAAATGAAAAAAAAAATAATTGTTTGTCAAATACGTTATTAAAAAAAGTTTATCGGATATTTTTTTTCTTAAGTAAATTAATTGGCAAACTTTTTATTATATAATGATGAAATAACAAATCATGTTTTTGCCAATCGTTGTTTGTCAAGTAAAAATTTGTAAATAAATTTTTGGTGAACTGACAGGCCACCATCAGACTATGAACGTTTAAAATGAGGATAGAGATAAAAGATTTAAAAAATAGAGGTTTAAAATGAGGATAGAGATATAAGCTATACCTAACTCACACAACATTCAAACTACAATATCCGAAAAACTTGTAAGTATACAAGTAAGTATATAACTGACCTCGCCATAGAAATAAAAACCCAATGGAAAGCACAACTCGTCCATATCGTCTCTATAGTTCTCTCATCTACCGGTCCGGTCCAGTACCTGTGGCTCTTACAAGTCTTAACAGTACACAGCCTCCTCACATACTTTACATGCTCCAAAAAGCCACCATACTCCACACCTGTCGCATCACCCTAAAGTTCCTGTTCTTCTTCTACATTATCATCCACCTTTTCAATTTAAATTCCCCCTTACACACTTGGTTCCGGCCCGTGTGTAAGGTCGTAAATAAAAAAAAAAACAATATAATATGTCAAAAACAATAATTACAGTGTCTATCGATACAATATGTAGAGAAGCTAATTAATTATTCAACAAATTAAAATTACGGCACAATCCCTAACTTTTATTTGCATAATATTTTCCCGATTTTATTAAAAAGTTGGGATATTTGAAATTAAACTACGCTAGAGTTTCATACCAAACTTGGTTGTAATTAACTTTTTACATTTCCGGCGCTTCGGGCTACTAGCCGCTCATGAGCACAGATGGTAGCTAACTTTAAATAATCTCTATGTGGGTTCCCACATAGAGATTATTTAAAGTTAGCATTATATGGATAGCATTATATGGTTAGCAAGATATGGATTAGCATTTATCAATTATAGTAGAAATTAATTTATCGCTTCTATAGTAAAAAAACATGAGAGTCATAATAAAATCTAACACATCCATTTCGATACAGATTTTGTTTATCCTGTTTTATATTCCGAGTTATGATAATAAAAACAGCTATTAAAAGAGGGATCAAGAAAATAAGTGGTGCGGTCGACGTAAATAAAATAAAAACATAATTAAATGATGTCTTGTCTTCATCCGCGTCGGCCGGAAAATTATCATAGCCTGAAGATTAAGTAATCAAAGATTTTGCTCGCGCCATAACCACCAGGTTATAAAATAACTTTCTATAAAGAATTATTTTATATACCGTTATCACAATAACTCAGAGTTACTGCCATAAAATTTAATTTGCATGAATAAATAATAATCTCTCATGAAAAATAGAATTGCATAAATATTCATTAAAAAATATAAAACAATATCACAGACGCCAGTTGTAATGAAACGCTTTTCCCCCATTCCCTTTTGTGAATATTTATCTACAATTACCTTTTCAGAGTTCGTTGTTGGATGAAATATTTAAAAAATTGTATACGCTTTAGTATCAGTTCCCAAAGATACATAGGTACTTTGGTACTGTAATACCCCTAGAACGCTTTTCTGTGGCTTTTGTTAGGATCAAAGATCTCTTTTGTGCACACTTAGGTACGTTTTATACATAGATGACTGAATTTTGGGTCTATTTTGCATGTGAATTGATACCTCGTATGTGTCATACTAGTCGTAATTGACTTCTGTCACCAACACCGTACTACTCAGATTGCTTGCCCTGGTTGGTCCGTTCGGAGAATTTCATTTATGGCACTCGCCAGAACAATATTTGACTAGAATATTACAATGTTGTTCACGCAACCACTAACTTTATCAGACAGCTTTGGGGATTACTGCCCAAATATTTCCTATTAGGTAGTTTTTCCCTGGACATTTCTATCCTTCACAAATCCTCCTGTCAACTTGTATCTAAAAACCAATATTTCGTTCAAAACAAATAAGATTTCCCTTCTCAACAACTTTGAACCTCATAAATAAATTAAATATAGGTAAGAAAACCTTTTTATAAAATATATTTTTTGCTATAATTCCTTAGAAGGCTATGAGCGGAGCAGCCGAGGTCCCCGAGCTCTACTTTGCGCCTAAAGAAATAAGGAAAATGGTGAAAAGAAACCGTTTCGCTCTCTTCCCTTACATGTTAAAATTAATTAACTCAAAATTTACGTTGACAGATGGAAGTACATAGTAACGAGTTAATATCGAAGTCTGTTGACTTAGTAACAAACATGAGATTCTCTGAAACTTGACACGAATTTTGAACATTAATCAAACTTTACGCTTTGGGTCAATGAAAATAAATTCTCTGACGACATTTTCATGTAATTGGGTATGTGTTGGCATATTTAAAAACACAGTTTCTGGAGTGTGCATTGGAATGAATAACAATTAATATTGCTTGTAGCACTTAGTAAAGCGTGGATATAGCTCTATGCCTGAAACTGTGGGTTGAGCGGAAGGTTGTTGTGTAAACATGTACTGTGATGAATTAATTAAGACAATATTGATTTAACAAAGGCCGTGGTACTGCCTGCTAAATAGGCCAGTCATGTACAGATGATTTTGACGTGTGTTTATTTATATTGTACCTACTCGTAACTCGACTGACATGCTGGGAGGAAAATTAATTAGCGAAGTAAGAACGCATGCAATGGATATTTTCCGTTTCTTTTTTATAAACATGTACAGTGTTAGTAGGACATAATTCTTCATATAGATACCATTCGTTGTAAACCTAGAGTCGTAAAATATTATTCTAAGACTGCCACGTCTCGGTTCTCTAACTTTATGGGTGTGATTCTGTCACTATCTTGGTTTTACTATCATTTTAATGATATTTAAAAAACATGTATGGTCTAACCAAGAAAGATTTTTATTGCTTTTTCTCGATGTTTGACCTTAACCTATAAATCATTCTTGTTACGATAACGATTCGATACCATTAACAAAAGCAAAACGCAAAAGAAAACAAATCTAATTTGAGTAAAGTTTTCAGTTTGTAATTCAAACTGCGACAGCTCCAACATTTCACCGGCCAGTTGCTCGGTCCAATCAAACTCGATATTTAAAAATTCATTCTCGTTTTATTTTTTTATTCAGACGGCAATGGAACGAAATCTCTGAAGCCTCAATTGGCTCAACCTAAAGACTTTTATTAATTGTGGAATGTGATCGATCCTTTTTTGTTATGACAACACTGGGCCAATTCCGTCTTTTGTGTCAGCCTCATGTTGAGTAGTCCATTTCATTGATTCGAAAGCAAATTAAAAGAAAATTAGATTATTTTACTTTGGCCGGGAATTATGGATCGAACAATTTCCGGAAGCCAAAGTTTCCGCTAGGCTTACACACAAACTTTAATTTGCAACTGGATTTCCCAGCGCTAATAGACCGCAGTGCACATATTGGCATGTCAACTACAAACTAATAAGCTTTTCTCGCCAAACTGTAATACTGCATGGATTTAAACTTAGCTCATTAAAGCCTTCTATTTAGCGTTAATGACTCGTGCGGAGGGCGACGTCACTTATGTACCAGAAGATGACGAAATTATACTTGCCTATATGAGTCATTATAGATGGAATTAGCAGGAAAGGTCACAATTATATCCCTCTCATTAGAGTTGTGATTAAAGGGATCCTTTCGTAGGATAATTACAGTCATTTTTTAATTTACCAAAAGCTGTTTCGTGTTTGCAATGAAAGTCATCATCTGCCTAGCCTTTTCCCAACTATATTGGGATCGGTTTCCAGTCTAACCGGATACAGCTGAATACCAGTATTTTACATGGAGCGACTGCCTATCTGATCTCCACAAGTCCACAACCCAGTTACTGGGTAATACGATACCCTTTGGTAAGACTGAATGTCAGAATTTCGAGCTTCTGACTACCCGTAACGACTGTCAAAGATCCACGAATGATAGCCGGGACCAACCGCTTAACGTGCTTTCCAAGGCACAAAGGAGTCTCGGTATGTAAAGATTGTCACCCATCCACATACCAACCGTGGCAAGCGTAACTTAACTAAATAGATCTACCTGTGCTGGCTGTTATTATTTATATATTGCTATTTATTGTTGTTTTTTTTTTTCGCAATTAAAGTATCAAATGGAAGTTTGAAACGTATTTGATATGTACCAGGCCACTCGGAAAGTTTTGCGATAAAAAGTTTTTATGTATGAGAGACTGGCCATTTATAATCTATTTTGAAAATATGATTATTTGTAAGTAAAAATATATACGTTCCAATTTCAAAATTTCCCTCTACATTGTTTGCGAGCTCATTTAAACTACCTATCGTGTCTCATTAAAAATTGGATCTGCGCCGGGAACATTTAGCCGCTATGATTTTTTACGATTTCAAGTGTCGCCTGAAATCGGACGAATCCTACGATAGATTTCAAATGGCATTCTTGGATAAAAGCCCTTCTAAGGCAACCGTGTATCGTTGGTATAACGAATTCAAGAGCGGTCGACAACTTTAGGGGATGAAGAATGAAGTGGTCGCCCTTTGACGGCTCTTACGGAAGAAAACGTGTTAGCAGCGAAAAATGTAATCCAAGACAATAGGCGAGTTACTTATCAAGAGATTCAGCACATACTGAAGGTTGGATCGGGAAGCCTTCACGAAATTCTACACGTGCATCTTCGATTGAGGAGAATAGTTTCACGCTGGGTGCCGCACAACCTCACCGATGCTCAGATGCAGGCCCGGGTGGAATGGTACCGTGATATGATAAACAAATTTGAAGCAGGCTCGTCTCGGCGTGTTTACCACATCATTACAGATGAGTCTTGGATTTATCAATACGATCCAGAAACGAAGCGCCAGACGGCTTGGGTGTTAGGTAATTGGTAATATGGGCTGGTGTCCGCAACTCCACCTCAATGCGCATATTTTGCGTACAGGTGTTTCAAAACTAATCAACGCCTACCAAAGTGAAGCGATCTAGAAGCGGAGGAAGATTTTGATCCCGAGTTTTTCAATTTGACTGGCTACTTGGTGTCAATTCCTTTACGGAACCAAAGAAGCATCAACGCTGAATGGTATGCTTGCCAAATGCTTTACAGAACTTTTCTCTGTTGTGAGCAACAAGCGACCAAACACAGGACTCCGCGGGCTAATGCTCCACCACGACAACGCGCCTTCGCACACCGCGCTCCAAACGAGGGAACCCTCTTTACAGCCCTGACCTAGCACGGTGTGACTTCTTTTTATTCCCGAAAATAAAAAAATCTGCTCAAACGGATACAATTTTCGTCGCCGGAAGATGCGCTGTCAGCGTTCGAGCAGGCTGTAAACGAGGTGTCTGCGGCGGACTGGAAAAAGTGTTTCGAAAACTAATTCAGACGCATGAAACTTTGTATAGAGGCTGGTGGAGAGTACTTTGAAAAGATTAAAAAAAATATATTTACCTATAGAACATTTTTATTTATTTTCGCAAAACTTTCTGAGTCTCGGGAACGTAATGATAAAGTAAAAATGTTTTGGCAACAATTCCTTTGTTTCGACAATGATTTAAATCAAACTTGAGACACGAAATAATCCGAGCTTTGTAATTTGTTCGTCCTATCAAACACGTATAAGAGAACCCCTAAAACGAAATTAGGGATGACAATTGCTATCTTAAACTTAATCTCTCGTAACAGTTGTTGGACATGCGAACTACCGAGCAGAATTACTTAGTGAAAGTATTTTAGGAATTAGAGCTAGTCGGAGGAAACGTAATTCTAACTTCAATATGAAAGTAGAACAACTAATTTAATCTACTTCGTTAGTTGTTCTTATCCTAACTAAAAAAGTTTATAAGTACTTATTCACTAAACTCATACTTGTGTTATTTCCGTGAAAAGTGTATGTTAAGCAAATAAATTACTGAATACGTAGCAATAACCAGCACCCCAATTGCGTAAAACACTTTCTTTCACAATCCGAAGGATTTTGAAAAAAAAATCCTAACCCATTGCTTCATAATGTTTGAACAATTCGTCTGCTTGACAACGTAAATAATGCTATGAATGTTGTAGAATTATCAAAATGAAAAGCATTGCAATTGTTAGTGTGTTACGTAATTATCCCTCTGGTATTATTATAATTTCAGCGCGGAAATGGCCACTGTGTCCATTGTCTACGTTCATTATTCACTACTGCAAATGGGTTTCCTGTAGGTATTATTGATTATTAATATCAATGATCACGGCCTTATTACCAATACCATGCTTGACAGAACAATTGATGATCGCAAGTAACTCTTTAGTAACTATCCATCTCTTCAAGTCTTCTGTATCTCGTAACATCACAGCGAGCGGTCCCTATCAGAATGCCAGTGCAGCGACACTTATTTTTAAATGTCGCAGCATCATGCTGACTTTAGCGTCGTTATTTTTTTATGTTTCTATGAGTGTGCACGTGTAGTTTAGTTTATGATATTCCTGTGCGACTCCCAATAAATACTTTTCTCTCTTTCTTCAACTATAAGATCTACAAAGTACATAAACTTAATTAATAACATAATTGAAATATTGATTACTAGGTAAAAGTAACGTGTCTGGCTGCCGCTGCTAACATAGTTTTGGAAGCACGCAGCATTGTTTACCCTAACATAACTAACTAACCTAACTATAGACGTGTCGAATCCAAATTACTTAAATACTTAGCATAATGTTCATGTATAATTTCAGAAATTCCTGTACAATAAGCTAAGGTATTACAATGTTCCCTAAAATAACATCGGCTCTCATTACTTGTATTAGAAACCGAAAATTAGAAGTTTAAGGCGAAGTGAAGTTATTTGATTGGCATCGCGAAGAAAAAGGGAAAGCTCCCAACTTCGGGGGTCGTAACATTAGCATGGCAAGCTTTGATTTATTGATCTGTCCCTCGGCGCAATTTGCGCTGTTTTCCTTTAAGCGCTAGTTGCCACTATCTGTTTGTGTTCGACGGATAAGCTTTAGAGCTTTTGTCAACAAACTTGTTTGTAGACGTTGATGATAGAGGTAGGTCATCCACGTAAACTGCTATGGACCTCTGAAATACTGGGATGGGGAAGTGGGAGTATTGCCATAATGAAAATGTTTCTTGTTATATTGGCCCACAGAACCCCTTTACATTATTATTCGTTAGTCGCCTTTGGTGATATCCACGGAAGTGTGTAAAGTGGCCAATAGCTTGTCGAAAATCACACGGGTTTACAAACACTAAAATAAATCGAAAATTCGTTCCCTCGATCTCAGAGGTCTCGCTTGGGGTTAGAGCTGCAGTTTCGCATATTTTATTCAATAAAGTAGAATGCGTTGACACTTGTTAACAAACAGGGATAACGTTGGATGAAAAATGAATTTTGTAATTATTACGATATCATGGTTAGGTGACCGACAGCGGCAGTGGGCAGGGCACATTGCTCCTAGAACAGATGGCCGATGGGGCCGAAATCTTCTGGAGTGGCGACCGCGTACCGGAAGACGTAGCGTTGTAAGACCTCCCACAAGGTGGTCCGACGACCTTGTGAAGGCCGCAGGAATCCGCTAGATGCGAGAAGCGCAGAACCGGTCGAAGTGGCGGTGCTTGGGGTAGGCTTATGTCCAGCAGTGGACCTCTTTCGGCTGAAATGATGATTAGGTGATCGCGCAGATGTGCTACCAACAAAGCTATTCAATTTCAACACCCATAAAACTGAAACTTTCAGTGAGATCCATGAATTATTTGTGGGAACGTGAGTTATTCCTACGTAGCTATCACGTACAAAAGTAGTGGCGGCCACTCACACAACATCTCTCTACTAGTCTACCATAAATAAGTTATAAGCTGCGCTGTTGTACGGATTTACTGTAGAATAGAATACTCTTTACCGTACAATTTATTCACCTAAGAAAAGGGTTTCATGTATTATTTTCAAATACAAAATATTATTTGCTTACAAGTGTATTGTGTTACACTCTCCCCCCATGTATCCGCAATAGCAGATATCCTTCTGTATGAGACACATAAGCCAATGTAAGTCCCTTGAAACGTATCTCACTATTGCAAGAATGGAATTTATGCGGTGTTACGAATGTGGCGGAAATGTGAAATGTTATCTAGGAATATATGGGGCCAAGGGAATTGTGGTTTTGTATGATATCTTCTATATAATAAAATGAAATGCTGTTCGTTGGTAAGCGTATCCCTTGAGAATGGCCGGACCGATTTTGGCAATTTTTTGTTTTAAAATGTTCGTAATAGTCCGAATTAGGTTTTCATGGAAATAAAAAACCGGCCAAGTGCGAGTCGGACTCACACACGAAGGGTTCTGTACCACAAGGCATAAAACGCCGAAAAAATACCAGATCAGGTTAAGCTACGCTTGCCGCGGTTGGTCTGTGGATGGGTGGCCGTCTTTAAATACCGAGACTCCTCCGTGCCTCGGAAACCACGTTAAGCCGTTGGTCCCGGCCGTCATTCGTGGATCTTTGACAGTGATCGTTACTGGTCGTGAGAAGCCCGAAAGTCTGACAACCAGTCTTACCTACCACCCCTTGGTAGGTAAGACTGGTTGTCAGACATATTACCCAGTAACTGGTTTGTGGAGGTCAGATAGGCAGTTGCTCCATGTAAAATTCTGGTATTCAGCTGCATCCGGTTAGATTGTCAGCCGGCCCCAACATAGTTGGGAAAAGGCTAGGCAGATGATGATGACTTTTGGAAAAGTTTTAAATATCGATATCAGAGGGATTAAACATTTTGTTTCGGTCTTTGAACCAAATTAAACAAAACTACGCACCAATGTGTGTTAAATTAGTAGATATACTTACTTAATTATTTATATCAGCTGTTGTGCCACGAGTATCGCTGCTCTATCACGACCTTGATTTATTATTAATTGTGAAACCATGTCCGAATTAATTACCCACTCTACTATAATTAATTATTCAATCTCTTCCTTCGGTAATTAGGACATAGTTAAGTACTAAAAGTTCATATCACCCGTAACATACTTTTTTGTAGGAATGTACAAAATATTTGTTTTAAATATTTTGAAGGCGAAGTTTATGCTTCGCATTCCCGTTATTTTTGTGGCGATGTTTTTGAAAATGTTCTATAAATATTCATGTCAAGTACGTGCATGAATGCATTTTACCTGCACTACTAACAGTACTAACATTTACGAATGGTAAAAATAAAACATACCTACATTATTTACGAATATTGCTACCTCTACCTACTCACTACCCTCAACACAATTCTTTTTAAGGTGTCTATAGCGTCCTTTTCGTTACAGGTAACCCCCGCAACAAATGCGCTCTGCAGCCGGGTCACAGTTTGATGGACTGGATCCGTCTCGGCAATTCCGGGAAGGACCTAACAGGAGTCGGCGGGAGGATACGACCAGTCTCACCGGCTGAACTGTCGACACACAATACGCTGAGTTAGTTCTACTTCTACAGTACCCAGACGATAATACAGGGTGACAGCAGGGACATTGCCGCGCAATCTCTTACCATGGCTTCTTTAAATGATTCTGAAGCGTTAAAAATTTTCGTAGGTTATTAAAAAAAAAATTAGCTGTTCCATACATTTTATCCGCATAGGTTTCGCACTTTTCTATGAAACAGCAGACTTTTAGGTACCTAACCGACAAAAAATTTCTACGCTTGGGTGTGCTGAATTCATGGTTACAATTTGCTCGTCGATGTCCGTGCCACCCTGTATAAAACATCCCGCTTTAGAAAAAGTTCGACTTTGTAGAGCGTTGTACCTACTGTCACTCACATCTGTATAACAGTCTCTTTCTATACAGCTCGATGTGTCATATCAAGGACCTACCTTCCTTTAATTGGTGAAATAATCTAGCGTTAAAACACTCTTGAGAAATAAATAAACTACAACATACACTCACATCTAGACCCAACCAAATTTAATACAATAAAAGGTTGTATTATTTAATCACATTTTAAGTATTCTCAAAGATCAGCATCTATAAGGATGAATAGATCCCAAAGTTCCAATAGAGCGCTCTGGAGTTCAACAAAGATTACCCTTAGAACACAATACAATATACACCAATAAAAGTTAGCGCCTCGATAAAATGTTTCATAAGGCACTCAACTTGAACTGATTGTTTCAGACGACGCCTGGCTGGCGATACGCGGTCGCGTCTACAATATAACGCATTATCTACCCTACCATCCCGGAGGTAAGAAGTGTTTGTAAATGTTTCGAAATGTCTTGGACTCATATAGGTACCTACATAAATTGTATTTGCATCTCAGGGCCCGAGGAGCTAATGCGAGGCGCCGGCATGGACGCCACACAACTCTTCGACAAAGTACATCCGTGGGTTAACTACGACTCTCTCCTCGCGAAGTGTCTCGTAGGGCCGCTCCGGTTCGACCTCCCCGATGCAGAGGAACTCTTCGACACCTCGAACCCATCGCCGAAATCCGACCGTCTCAGAGAACCGTCTAAAGCACAAGAATTAGTTAGAAAGTCAATGGAGAACTTAGCAAATTGTATCACACCGGTTAGAAAGAAAATTACTAAGAGCGATGATAATGCAAAAGGGAGTCCGCCTAGCAGGATTATGCAGAGTTTAGTGCATTCAGCTGATTTACCTATGTCAATAAGTCGAAGAGCGGCATCGAGTGTAAAGAAAACAGACAAAAGCCCAGATTCACCATTACCTCTACGGTACGACTGGATACAGACTTCAACAAAACTAACGATATCTGTGTATACGGGACACCTGGCCAACCCGGGGGGATGTGCGAGGATTACTGAAGGATTTCTATTGATTGAAGTAGCGACCAGCGGCTGGTTGAGGACGCTCAAATTAAAGCCGGAGGCTAAATTAAAAGAACCTTTACAACTACGTGTGTTCGCTGAAAGTGGAAAAATAGAGGTTAGCTGGAAAAGCAAATTGCAATGAAACTATGTTCAACTTACTGGAAATAGCTATTTCTTGAGAACGCCCACACGATTGAGTAACTATTGTCATAAAATATTCTGCAATCGTGTAGGCGTCCTAAAAATAAAATGAAGGGGCCTGTGGTTAATTGTCTCTATTTTTTTAGATCACCGCACTTAAAGTGGATCCGAGTGTTTGGAAGGGTTGCGGGGACGTGAGTGTGGGGGCGGCGAGCCGCGTGGCTTCGCCGCGGTCCGTGGAGTGTCGCGTCATGGAGGTGGGCAGGGTGTCTCATGACACTTCCCTGCTGTCCGTGTGTCCGCGAGCAGGGCCCGTTGTCGTGCCGCTGGGACACCACGTACGAGTTCATAAAAGAATTGAAGGTCAGTACCAACGAATTTTTTACCGTCGATATCGATCTGTCTACTTAAAGCTCACTGAAAAGTCCTTATGAAAATAAATTTTCCAGGAATCTGCCAATAAGTAGTTTAGTTACGACCACCAATGTTTTCCAGAACATCTAAGAACATTTTTCCGTTCCGAGTAAAAATGTTTTCCAATAATTTTAAAAGAAGTGCAAGAACTTTCCATTAATCCGGCGTATGTCTTTGATAAAAATACTTAATTATTCTCAAAGTAATAGATAAGCTTTTACTCGCCATCTAAGTTGTTGTTAAATATTTATCCGTAACCCAAGTAACTTGTTTCTAGAGAAAAAATTCAACGGATGATTAACGAAAAACTAAGTTCTTTCAAAAAAGCCGGGAGTTATTTACAAAATAAATACTTAGTTGTTCTCAAAGAAATAGGTAAGATTTTACTCGCTAACTAAATTCTGGTTAAATATTTATCCGTGACCCAAGTAACAGGTCTCTAGAGAGAAAAAAAATAGAGTTAAGCTCGATAGATGATTAACGAAATGAGTTTATGTGATTATGCCTAATATCGTTGAGACTTGAGAGCTCATCTCTCAACTAGAGCGTATCACATCGTTACGACGCGGAATTATGAATGTAAGCTAAACGAAATATTGCAGAATTTGAAATTCCATCAGATGAATTTCCGTAATAATGTTGATAACATAATTTCTTGGAAAATGGTAAAATTCTCGTAAATCCTTATTGAAATATGTCCCCTATTGTATCTTGTATGGTAGGCAGACACCTGTCTCGCGTGTCAAGCCAAGATCTTTTTTTGTATTCATAGTATTCATGATATTCAAATATGTTCCTTTCATCCCGCACAGCGTGGGCTCATGTCGTCTTCATATTTTAACGAGAACAGTGAGTGGGTTACTACTTAGATTCAACGTATCAAATTAGTGTGTGTTTCTGACGATACTTTGGCAGGAAAACAGTTTTGTTGACATAGTAGCGTGGAAACATGAGTTTATAATAACGTAAACAATGTTATATTTTCATTACATTTTCCTTATTTTGTTACAATATCATCGATATATTATTATATAAACTTTTTGTTTTAAGCTAAGTTTCATCGATTCGACACTATCACAGTTCCGTACCTAGTCGAATTGCAAACACGGAAATCGACGGACAACAGGATTTTTATTAGTAGGTATTCCTAATTAAGGTTTAATACGGAACCATAAAGAAATAAGTACCTAAGACAAGATTGAAATGAAAACGTAACGTACCTATACCTATTAAAAACCATAATTAATGAGGCGGGGTAGATGCTTATAACTTCATTAGTACGATCTTGGCGGAACCTTATTAGTGGACGATGACGTAAAGCGTTTTTATCCGACGAAAAAACGAAGGAGGTTCTCAAGTCGACGCGTATATTTTTTTTATTTTTATGTATGGTCATACTTAACTCGCACACACACGCATAACTTTTTACAGAGTAGTCCGATTTCTCTAAGTAGGTACCTTTACGTACCATTAATATGACCTATTTGTATTGGAAATCTTATCTTACAGAATCGAAGAACAGCGTAAGCGTAGCATGTAACCAAATTATTTATTTGATGGTAATTAGAAAACTTAAATCTAATCTTCTCACTAATTGGTTTATTGTTGTTTTGATCAAACAATTACGATACAATTTTAGCTAAATCTGCTGAATTTATCAGGTGATTTAGTTATGTTAAACTTAATTAGCCCTTCAGGAAACGACATTTGGGTAATTGGGTAAATGCTTTTAGACGTGGCAACTTGTCATCACCAGTCTTGCCTTACCTTGTTAGGCAACACGATGAGGCACTCCCTGTTCCGGCTGTCTTGTTTACATTAATCTTCCTATGTGAAAACAATTATTAATGGTCGCGTTATGTATGAGTATCAGGGTGAAATTTTTCAACCACACCCCTAATTTTAATATGGAATTATGGATCTAACCCGTTTCCAATCAAAAAGGTATTACCTACATAATATGTACTCAGGATTTGATTTCAAAAGGGTTCCTGAAATTGATCTTGGTTTGGTTATTTACCTCTAAGCTCAGTGAGTGCCTAGAGCTCTTTGTGAAGGAACACATTCGAAAAAGTACCAACTAAGTACCTAACTATATCCCTACCATTAAACCTAAAAAATACCACTGACCTAATGCAATGACCTGAAAAATACCACTGATGCCGTAATCAACGTGGCCACCTACTGGGCTCAATATATATTTAAAAAAAAACAACGAGGAAGAGTACCATCGACACAATGAGAAGAAGGACTACCATGATACCTATTTTTAACGCTAAGCAGTGTTGCTATGCTCCGGTTTGCCGGTGATATGACCGAAACATGAAGCACTTCCGTTTCGTCTTTGGAGAGGCAATTTAAAGCACCTGCTCTGGTATTACAGATAGTCAATAACTACCTCTTACCACCAGATCGGCTACTTACTACCAACAACTTACTTAATGGAAAATTGCTTGTTTCATCTAGGCTCAGAGTGCATCCGATCCTACACCCCCGTGGGCGAAGGCTGGGGCCCAGCAGACGGAACTGAAATCTTCTCAGCTCTGCGGTTGGCAGTGAAGCGCTACGACAGTGGCGCCCTCTCGCCGTACCTCACGACACTCAAAGTCGGAGATCTAATCACTCTCTCAGGTCCTTATGGCAACTTTCAATTGCAGAAGGTAAAGTTTTAATTATGTTTTACTTTTACGCACTCAACCTTTCTAACTTCTAGGGCAGTTATTTCATTTTCTTTTTTTAAAGTTGTACGTTGTTGATAAGTGGTCGTTATTGCTTCACGAGATTTCTTTGCCGTCGGAAAAATTAATAGAAGACTTTTTTACATAATCTCGATTGGAAAGAAGCTTTAGAAGTGCTGTTATTACTTTTGGCTATTTCTTTGAATTAATATACGCTTGAATACCTAGTTGTGAAAATCTGATGCTGATTATACCTACCTTCCATTGTTGTAAACTCTGACATCAGTATTTGTTTTATATATCATATTTTTCCTCTTTAGAACATAATAATTATAATGTCAATATTAATAATTTTCCTTTGATAACGCAGGGCTCAGAAGTAGGTACATTTCTTAAAAAGTAACTTTTCAGTTAGAACTTGGTTAATACTCTTGTTCCACGATTACACAGACTGCTTGGTAAAAGCATAGGCAAGGCATAAATTGCTTTAAAAATATGTATAAAGCAAATCTGCTAGTATTACTACTGTTACTTTAGGCAGTAGATTCCAAAAAAATCGAAAATAAGAAGAAAGATGTTCAATTTATAACGAAATCGAATCGAATCGTTGTCGAAATAGTAAGGGCCAACCTCTTGACTTTTCAAACGAAACTCCTTATCATTGGCCTGAACTTGTGGAACAATGTACCTACTCATAAATAAAATAAATGGCGACCTAAGCCCATAAAAATACGGTACATCAGTTCTTCCTTGACCATCATTTCTTTGTTTATCATCATGAATCATATTTATAGAGATAGAAAGACGTGGGGAGACGTAGGTAGGGGACTCTATGATTTATTGTCCATTGTTCGTTTCAGTTGAAGACAGTGAAGACGTTGTATTTGATAGCGGCCGGTACTGGGGTCACGCCTATGCTCGGCTTGATCAAGTTTATGTTATCGAGATCTAATCCAAGATGGTAAGTTTTTTTTTACTTACCTACTTTATTAACCCCTCACACATTTGCCCGCGTACCTGTCAAAATACCTCACGCGTTGGAGCAGTTGAATTGGCGCAGTAAAGTCATTGTTTTAACAATGACAATAGAACAATGACACTGTTGTGTAGGTACACTTGGTGTACCGAGGACGCTTGAGGGGTTAATAACTAGCTGAGCCCCGCGGTTTTGCCCGCATAAGCCTCGATCCCGTAAGAATATCGGTATAAAAAGTATCCCATGTCCTAATCCAGGTCGTAGTCTACCCCTGAACCAAATTTCATCTAAATCCGTTCAGCCGTTTTAGCGTGAAAGCGTAACAAACAAACATATAAAAAATCAAATATTTTCTCTTTATAACATTAGATAACTGCCGAAATGTGGGACTACTAATGTCTATAGGTAAACTTCTGCCAATCCCTTAGGGGCAATACAGGCGAGATGTTATGTCATTTGTTACATTAATAATTTTATTGATGATACCCAATTTTTATCTAAGTAATAATAACTTTGTGTACAACATACAATCATACATCCAAAATCAAAAGTCATTTATTCAAACTAGACTGAAAATCAGCACTTTTCGAACGTCAAAATTACAAAAGACAGTGCTCCAAAACGCCCGCCCATCACCACTTCCTAATGCTTTCGCTGGGGAGAAGAAATGGCGCAACAAACTGCCCAGCAGCAGAGCTGTCTGTTCAATTAGAAAATACTTGATTGTATACAATAATAGGCAGGCATGCAAAGTATTTATCCTTATCCTTTACGTACTTATTACTAGTGGAGTGAATAATAATACCTGTTATAGGTAGATAAATAATATTACGTGTGAACCCCTGCAGCACGAAATATATCGGAAGTCGGCTTTAAGCGAGGTCGCAACATCAATCATTCTCGCCGAGTCGCTGCTCCGACATCATTAATCGATATTAATGTAGTCTCGACATTCGATCATGGAAACTATTTCAATATTCACATTATTCTCTGAATTTCTAAGAACACTTCCTTTGATCTATCTAGATACTTACTTGTCGTATTACAACAGGATACTGAGTGGGCAAATTAAAAGAGTTTGTTGACTTTTTAAAGAGTTTAGAATGTAATTTATTGTAATATATTTAGGTATTTTAATTTTGCGAAAATTTACGTTTCAGCGAACGGACCCACTTATTGTTCTTTAATAAAACCGAAGAAGACACCCTGTTTCGTGAAAACTTTGAAGAAATTACGATAGAAGATGAGAGGTACTTAGATTTTTCATTTTTATTTCTTCAAATAAGTATCTTCTTGGATACGAATAAATTTTTTGTAATGGTTTGATAATAAATTTATCAACTCGCCAATTCTTCTCTTTTGGCTACTTTGATAAAATCGACTAAGGGTCGAATCTCATTACCAAGTGGTGTTTGAATTCGACTTATCATCATTGCATTCATGTATGAATGCCTGCAATGAATTTGATGCAATTTGAATAAGAAGAGTCGGGGTAGACCTATTTGCTGGAAAATAAGAAACCTATAAATAAACTGCCTGTATAAATACATACCTATGTATGTATTTATGTATCTATTATAGTACATTGTATCTACGTACTTATTATTTTGAACCAATGACACCCATTTTTATGATGTCCACGCAATCACTGTCCATTCCAAGGATGCCTGGAAGAGATCGCACAAAGCGATAAGGCCACCCATTGTATGTTTTGTAGCGTTCAATATATCTTTTTTTGCTATGTAATAAAGTACTTAGAAATATATAATTAAATAAATCAACCCTCAAGGAAAATTTTAATTCAGTCCATTACATGAAGTGATAAACGTGATATATTTCCAGGCTAAAGATCACGCATGTCCTATCAGACGCCAGTCCATCCTGGTCGGGTCACAGAGGTCGCATCAGAGACGAACTCCTTACTGAAACGTTGGGCGACGTGAAGTGCGACGACAGATGCTCGCACTACGCCTGCCTGTGCGGCCCGACGGAGTTCACGTATGCTGGCCTCGATCTACTGAAGAAACACGGTTTCAAAGACGACTGTATTCACGCTTTTATGGGATAGGGATCAAGACAGACTGCGCTAAAATCGATTTGCGTATTGATAATTATTATTGATAAAAAACCATCTGCGCGTGCGCAGATATTTTTTTATGATGCACAATCACAAGCCTCGGAAAATTAAGCCGTTACCTATCTACATTTTGGGGGAGGCCTATGTCCAGCAGTGGACGTCTTTCGGCTGAAATGATAATGACCTATCTACATTGTTATAGACAATATTTCTCATATTGTCAGGGCCAATATCGCTACTGCGCAAGAGCGGGTACGTCACATGCGCAACATAGCCGCCAGACAGTATGGCGCTAACAAAACCTAACATTAATCCACGAATTATTCCACAATTACGATTGGAAATTCCGTCAATGGAATTCTATAAAGCACGTAAAATAATAGGTACCTACCTAGACTAAAGTACAATCGATGTCGACACACTTTAGAGATTTTATAATAATGAAATAAATATTTCATTCCAAAGAATATAACTGCCCAATATAAGAGCAATTGTAAAAAGTTTATTAACTGTAAATTGTAGCATACAATAAAGCGTCTAAGATTTTTTAAAATTAAAGTTTAGTCAAAGAGTGAGAAATCTATTAATAGCTGTAATAACTAAATAAAACTACTTTGTACAAACTGTAAAACAAGTTTCGGCCAAATTCTCGCACTTACGATAACTTTCAGGAACAAATTAAATGTGTATTAGTTTTAAAACCAAAGTGTGATAAATTAGCTTTTTTAGGTACGTCGAAGATTATTTTAGTAATTTGTGATTAGAATATTGGTGATTGGGTAGATTAGCTCAATGTACAGAAAGACAAAAAGAATAGTCATAATTGTATGAAGTAAATCCTGGTGGTATTTATGTACCTATTCCATCCATTAATAAATATAAATTATATTTATATTAAGTTTACTT
Source organism: Luperina testacea (assembly GCA_927399505.1). Lineage (NCBI taxonomy): Eukaryota > Metazoa > Arthropoda > Insecta > Lepidoptera > Noctuidae > Luperina > Luperina testacea. The sequence continues at coordinate 9,216,713 of OV656774.1, forward strand.
ATATATTTTTTACCCATCCTATTTTTATCATAATTACTTACTTTTTGGTGCTTAAAGCCAGTTTTATTAATAACATTGTTACCATTGAAATCGAGTAATATAGAAAATGCATAGGATTGTCTATAATATTCCAATTCTTGAAAAGATATCTTCCTAAATATAAATGAAACTTTCACATTTATGGTTCAATTAATGGTTTTTTTTAACCTTTATGGTTTTTTACAACAATTCATGGTTTTTTTTTCAACATTTTATGTTTTTTTTTTTAATCTAATAGCAAAAATAAATTGTTATTTATTCCTTGCTTCTGTTAAGAAAGTGCTATTGTTTACTATCAACGTCTTTGTTTTATTTGAACATCCTCACGTAGTTACATCAGCTATTTTTATTTTAAATATATCTCATACTTACTATTTTCAAATAATGTACATAACAATATTTCGGACATCATGGTAATATTATAATTACAACATATCAAGTCCTTACATTTTTTAAAAGATACACCAAGGTTTTTATTTATTTGTAACAGAATAGTATTTTTTCACTAATAATAATACTAAACGGGTACTACCATTGAAGTTTGGATTGAAATAATAGTGTAAAATTAAAACTATACATGTAGTCCTAGGTGTGTGTTAGATATATAACAAATGTTATTTATTGTATTATATCATTTTGTAATCTATGTATGTTTTCATTTAAGTGTTTACATAAATAAGTGAAATTGGTGAATGTTTAAAAAGTGCCTACATTCCATTATGGTGTTTTGTTTTTGGTGTGTTGTTGACTTATGGCTTATGGGTTTCTATTAAATAATGTAAAGAACAATAGAGCTTTCATTTATAAACATGGAGGTGTCTTTGAAAATAAAAAGGGAGCCGTTAAAAGTAGATATTTAAATAAAAACATTTATTTAGGAAGAAACATGACTATAATACAACAAAACAATATATTACACAGTTCGTTTTTGAAATAAATGCATATAACCTTTGACCCAATGCGCCGCATCTTTGCACAAGAAAAAATCCATTCAAACACCTTTTAGTACTAAATAGTTAACAAAAAACCTAGATAAGTTATAGTTATGGAACGCTTTTAAATAGGATAATTTACTTTTAAAAAACAACTATACAATAAAAACAAAGGAAACGAGTAGCAAGCGATATTTAACCAAAATTCCAAGAAAAAATAATAACATTATGTACCTTGATCTATTTAACGCTATCTTATAAAATATCAATCATAACTTACTAATTTTAGATTTACATACTTTACCCAAATAAAATTAGTTTTGTTCCTCATCTTTCGCATTGTTAGTGGCATTGACAAAGCTTGTCACAATAATTATTGAAAGTAGGTAAACCTATCCGCAAACTGGCAGCTATGTGCTGTGGAGCTTTTTTAGTTTGCTGCAAAAAAAAAACTATTCTGAGCTTAGTACCTCATATCTGGAATCAGTTTGATAAAAAACAAAACTAATTTTAAATGGTTATGAAGACACAACGGAAAATTTGTTCGAATCTAGGAGGATAGCCTCTTGACTTGTCACACTGAAATTTGAAGTGTACTCCATTACCACATTGTTATTACAGGTATTTACAACTACGGCATGTAACGACCGGTTCAGTATGAAACCTTAAACGTTTTCAAAATGAGACCGTGGGTACTTGAATCGTAAGAAACCTGCGAGTCAGGCTGAGGAAACCGTTGCGCATGTGCTCTTTAGCTGTCCTAATCTGGGTGACGCCTGTTCAAGGTGTCGCCCAGATTAGGACAGAAACCATCGGGGCACCCAGCTCTTACACAGATGTTCGTATCAGACCGGGAGATGTAATCGACTTCTGGAGGGAGGTGGACTGGTTGGAATAACCACAGACCGCCGCCATGGCCCACACACAATGGTCGGACACCTGAGGGCTAAGGGCGAAAACCAAACCCTCTAACATAGAATCAGCGACTCAAACAAATCTTCGCCGTGTTAAGTAGGTAACATAGTGGACACAAAACCTTTCGTCTTTACTAGCGCAAGAACAATCCTTAATTAACTATAAAAAATAAAAGCAATATTCCAGTTTATCAAGAGTGTAAAAATGAAAACATGATATGCAATTAATTCACGCATCTTCCAAATAATATTATGTCTTAATTCCAGTTTTGGTTAAGGATACCTACACAATATTTTAGCACATACATACAACACTCAAATATCACAATAAGAGGGAGACATTTACCCAAAAGTTTTAAGTCAAGAGTGTTCCTTTTAAGTCATATAACATCGCCAAATATTGTACTAATACACTTCTTACATTCATGAGCATCACAATAAGAGCGATGTCAAAGTGCGATTTTATTTCATCATACGACCAACTTATTCGACTTAAGATTTATGACATCATTACATCTGCTAATTTTGCAAGTCACCTTAACTGGAGTGTAAAGAAGCGAGCCCAAGTAAGAAGGCCATTAATATAGCGAGGCTATTCCTCAATGACCCTACTTTCATGGGTTGGATATAGAAGACATTCAATTGACATGCATTGGCATAATTTCAATGAAATATTGACACAAGTCCAATCTCCTGACCTAAAATTTATTATTATTATTATTTCGTTAAATCTACGCAAACTACAGATCATTATTATAGTTCTATATTGCGGGATATAAAAAAAAACAAATCCTGCAATCGTCCAGCGATCACATACAAAGTGAAAAGGGACATTACATACTGACATTTAAGTACAAAATTAGTATTACCCTGTTTTGCAGGGTGTCCTAATCTCGATATCGGCAACATCCCAACTCCTCACACTAACCCCAAATATTGCACCAAACATTTGTTCCCATTGTACAGAAGGAAAAATGTTTGTGTGAATCAAGTGAATATTGACTCGGTTTGCTGGGATCAGTGAGTGGTGCCAGGTCCAAAAATACGTTTGGCATAACCAGTATAAATAACTCGACACAGTGGGTAATCATTTTGACTGATGGACTTTTCGACATTTTATTAAAGGGTCTTATCATGATATAAACAATAAATTAAAATTGTAGTGCCGTGAGTCCCAACTACTTCGTACTGCATATAGTTGCTCTGACAAAAGGAATGCGATTGCCGACTGTGTAGAATTAAAATGGAGTATTCTTATGTATATTTATTGAATGCCAATTCTGGTATTACTATAATCTGGTGTTTCTATTATCGTATTATTGAATTTAAGTGCTCTAAACTGCCTCAACGCGTGGCGTGTCGTAATAAATATACGCCTACTCGCGTGAGCAGTTGTGTGTGTGGTTGTTCTGAATAAGATACTGACATTGGTCATAGAGTTAAATGAATGACATAACTTTACAAGTTGCCTGTTTATTATGTGTATCTTGTTCAGTGTATTATGTACATGTTCCACTACTTACCGGCCGATAATCGACGCGGTAGTTACAATTAAAGTCGAATCGCGTATGACCACAGAGTAGTGAACAAATGAAGTTTTCACACCGTCACACGCATACATAGTACAATCCCAATGTTTTTTACAGCCTGCCTCACATAGCTTCGAGATTTCTAATCCGTCGCATAATAAGCTAGTAGCCAAACTAAACTAGTAGTGATCGTGACTTGGTTACTGCAGATGCAGCGATTCGAGTACCAAAGTATGCGAGAAGTGTGTGGCTTAGTATGCGGCGGCATTAAATTAACAACTTGGCGACACACACGCTTTGTTTCTTTTCAGATGACAACCAAGCAAATTCCTTTCCCTCCATTTTCACACCACTCCGTGGCAAACTCAACAAGATGTTAAAACTATGCATAAAGAGACCACTAACGCATTTTATGCGTTAATGTCGTTGACGAACAACACGTCCCTGTCCTTGAGCCCGACGTCTATCAAGCTGCTGTCCCCGCGCCCTAGCACACGCTTCGGGAAGTTAGTCGTGATCTCGAACTCTTCGGGAGACTGCGGGTGACTGAACACGAAGTCGTATAGATCCTGAAAAAATATTACAAGTCATTAAAGACAGGGTTAACTATGTATTGAAATAAATACCAACGGTGGAATTAGGATTCTCCCAAAATTATGTAAAATTCTGTGGTAACTGTAGAGATTGGTGAAAACAGGCATTAATTTTCTTTTACACTGGTTTGTGGGCAAGGTACGATGTTTTAGTAAAAATGTAATATGTATCAAAAGTGATAAAAAGCGCTTTGCACGAAACAGTGAATTGAATTGACGTTGCTTATATTATTTCATAGATAACAAAGATAAGTTAAGCGACAATCTTCGAAAGGTGGCTGGTAGCAATTGGATAAGAGGAGCAGAGAATCAAGTTGAATGGCGTGCGATTGAGAGAGTATGTCCAGCAGTAGACTGCGATAACTTGACGATAATGAACTGTTTCTTAATTTTATTTGTTACTTTTTACTGTGCCCCTTGTAACATCTTATTAACATTATAAAATGCAACTAAAGATGAACCAACCTGTGTGGTGTGCCTGAGCGTGAACCGGCGCGTGAGCCTCTCGCCGCCCGGCAGCCGGATGAGCAGCACGACGGTGTCGGCGCCGGCCGCGGGCTCGGGCGGCAGGCGCGCCGCCATGGCCGCGCGGGCCTCCACCAGCTGACGTATAGACTTCAGTACAATAGGAGAGCTGAACTTGCAGCTATTAGCTATAATACATTAGATGGGGATTGTGCCCCCTTTTTGTGGGAAAGCAGGGGAAAATATTGATAAAATACTAATATAAATATAAATTCGAAAGTAACTCTGTCTGAATGTTACCTTTACACGCCTAAACCACTGAACGGATTTCGATAAAATTTGGCAGAGATAGATTGCATCCCGGGGAAGGACATAGGATTGTTTTTATCCCGATATTCCCACGGGATCGATACTTATGCGGGTGAAACCGCGGGGCGCTGCTAGTGTTCAATAAATATAAGTTTCACTGCAAACCGCAGATTTTGTTGTATGTATGTATAGTTCAGTTCCTTTATTTAGTCTGGTCCATAATTGCTCAGTCTTCTGTGTATTTGCCACCCAGCAAGAAGATTTCATGGGATTTCACTTCTCACAATGTTGGGTTACTTTAGCATTATTAATTTATCCAAATGGTGGAAATCCTCAGGTACGCGATTTTTCAAAATGCGGCGTACGGGTAGAAGTCAAAACTTTCGGAAGCGACTCTGAAGCTTATGATGGAACGGCGAGAAAACCCACCTATCACTTCGTTAGATCAACGGGCACTCAAACAAAATATTAGAAATTGGTGCGACGCAACCTCCGGCGCTCCGAAACACGCTCTACAGAGAAAGCGATTGAGCAAAACCGGGGGTCGTTCAGTCACTTGAAAGGAAAAGGAGCCACCTCACGAAGTTGACCAAATCCAGTAGGTCCTATCATCGTTTCGAAGCTAGAGATCCTGTCGAAGCAGTACGCATCACATGCATCTCGACCTGATCCCGAAAATAAGGATCCCAGAGCCACCTATTTCACGGAAGACCTGCCGTAGTCAGACAAACCGAAATCGAGGTGGCTCTTTAACTGCTTAAAAATGGAAAGGCCCCTGGTGAGGACGAAGTTATGACCGATATCCTAAAAGCGGGAGGAAGTCCTGTCTTGAAAGTCCTTCCGGTAGCTCTTCAAACTATGTCCTGTTGTCTGAGAGAACTCTAGAAACGAAGGCGAACTCTACAGTTTGGTAAGAACACTGTTGAGAGGGTAGCTAACAAGGATTCAGCTGGGTTGGGCAGCGTTTGGGAAGCTTCGTTGTCGAGTCTTCTTGCCGCGTATTCCGCTGAGCCTAGTCTTCAATCAGTGCGTCCAGCCTATTATAATTTACGGAGCCGAATCGAGGACACTCATGGTACAACTAGTCCATAAATTCAAGGCCGCCCAGCGACCTTTTAGAACGAGCTATGCTTGGAGTCTCTCTGAGGGATAGAATCCGAAACAAGGTGATCCGGCAGTGAAACAAAGCTACATGCGAAATGGCTCTCAGAATAAACAAGCTGAAGTGGCAATGGGCCGGCCATATTAGTCATAGAACCGATGACCGTTGGGGTAGACGTGGTCTTGAGTGGAGGCCGCGAATCGGCAAACGTAAGGTAAGACGCCCTCAGGCTAGGTGGAGCGACGGTCTTCGCAGGGTGGCTGGTAACAGGTGGATGAGAGTAGCCGAGAATCGAGCTGAATGGCGTGCAATTGGAGAGGCCTATGTCCAGCAGCTGACTACTGTTGGCTGATGACGATGAGCATTATGTTGTCCAAGTTGATTTTTAAGAGATAAAAAGTTCCTCAAAAAGTTATGGTTTGAAATTAAATAGAACCTTTACTTGCATGTCACTGTGTTTGTTGTTCCAAAACTTGATAGGTAAGTGAAGATTAAAGCTCGGATATGAAACTTACATCCATCTTGTGCCTCTCCTCCTGCTGCCGCCGCTGCAGGTCCTCGTGCTCGCGCAGCTCACGCGCGGCGCGGTCGGCGGCGCGGCGCCGCTCCTTCTCCTGGTCGGCCGCAAGGCTCTCCGCGTACGCCTCATCCTGCGCCGCGCGCAGGCGGGCCGTCACTTCGCGCTCCACTCTACGGGGACATAATTATTACTGTATTTTCATTATCTTTAGTGTCCCAACCAAAGATTCGATTTCGGCCAAAAAGTAGCCGAACGTTAGTCGAATTACTTGTTATAAACCTACGAAAAACGCTGTCTCAGATCATAATGCTAATTTCAAACACTTTCAACTTAATGCAGGGAGCATGATGCCTCGGACTTCGCCACCACGGTCATACTCGCATATTTATAGATGAAATTATTTTCATTCCTAAAGTAATAAATAACAGACAACCTGAAACCTGAAACCAGAATACCTGTCGGCCCTAGCCGCAGCTAGATGCGGCTCGTTATCCGATACGACTCGTCGCAGACGAGTGAGCAGCTGATGCGGTGAGCAGGAGCCCTCGGATCTCGCCACCACGGTCATGCGGTGCTCGCGCACGCACACGACGCACAGCAGCGGGTAGCGCCGCCCCCCCACCGACTGCGCAACCCGCCACCCTTCCGCTGTGTCTACTGAACAGCCCCAAAACAGCGCGTGCGTGTTTATGTACTGGATCACATCTTGATCGGTAAGGGTTTGCCTGTAAACACGTTAAATGTTACAAAAACCAAATACAGTAGAACCCGTTTAAGACGATCACGCTTAATACGATTTCTCGCATAATACGCCACTTTAGGCCAGTCCCTGCAACTTGAGACATATTTTCATACATTTCTTAACGCTTAATACGATTCGTCATCCCGTTTAATACGCCCGAGCCCGAGCCGAGAGGTCTAACCGAGCGCTTTCCACAACCATTCAAAATTGTTTCAAGAAAGCAGGTTTCAGAAATAACGTGGTTGACGTCGTGTTGGAAGAAGAAGAACCCGAGATACTACAGGGTTTTCCTGGATATTCTTCCATTGATGACAATGTAGCACTATACGAAATTGAAGAATCACAAAAATCGCAATCGCATCGCGCATCGAATCGCAATTGAAGATCTTATTGAGAATGTGAATAACACACAAAACGAGGCCCTAAGTGATAATGATGAAGACGAAGATGAGTCAACTCCGATTTTGTAAAACGCCCAGGCATTATCAGCTGTTAATGATTTAAGACGCTATGTAGCTTCTTTGGATCAAAGCGAAAATCTTTTAATTGCTAATGCATCAAAATCTTTCTGTCAAACCAAAATAAGTGATTATTTAAAAAAATGCAATTATAATCACACTACGTATTTAATTTAATTTATAAATGTATAATTTAATACCTATATATACCAAAATTAGAACATAATACATAATAATACCTATGTAGTGAGTTTTATTTTCCCTATCCCGCATAATACGCTTTCTCGCTTAAGACGCGTTTTTGGTAGGGTCCCTGAGAAATCGTCTTAAGCGGGTTTTACTGTAGCTATGGGGTAATTCTGTAGACATTGCTAATTCCATTATTGTAGCACCTACTCTGTTATTTTAAATAATTGTAATAAAGGTGGAGTTTCCTGTTTTCAACAGGCAAATAACAGTCAAAGAATGCTGTTGATTAAAATGGGTATTGCATCAGACATTACTAATTATAAATTTATTTCAGTGCAATCTACTTTTACTATAATTTCTAAAAAAACTTATTTTAGATCAAATGCAAAGATTTAATAAACATAAATGTAGAGAGTTGTATTGATGATTAAAATTCTGTGATTACACATTTGTTACGGTCACAAATTATATTTTGATCAAGATACAAAAAAAAAACTCTATCCTGCAAACTTCATAAAACTTAACAAATTTCAATGTTGCGGGCTACCTTAGCCCATCCCCCTTAAGCAGTATAATACCTTGTCAGTCTAGCATACTAACTTTTAACCTAACCTAAATTGAAAATATTTTAAACAACATTATGATTTATTGTAACAATAATGACAAGTGGGTAAACTTTGATGATTATTTCAATACCTGCAGAAGTTTTGCGTCTCTGTGGCTGATTCGGAGTGTAAGTATACAACGAGGAACCGTAGCTCGTTCTTAGCATCATTAAGTGCCTGAGCATAGGTTCCCTGGTAGAACACTGGGTGAGGGTTGTACCGTGATGTATAATTATTGATGAAGCCCATGACATCCCCCAGTGGGTCAGTCACCACTAGAAATAAAAATACATGTACAATACTATGAAAAGTAAGGTGAATAAAGTTAATAGGTAATTCATACATTAACATAAATTATGAGACATTGAGACCCAATTTAGAAACTAGAAACATTTGTGTACTTTGATTTTTATTTAGGCACAGACAAAATCAAATAAAGAATGGAAAAGTAAACTATTGCTTATTTTACAGAGATCTTTCAGCAGACCTTAAATAAGAGAACATTCACTCGGTAAATAATATATCTAGTTCACATCAAATACTTTTGCTTTCACAAATCTGCTCTATTTAGGACAAACATCAACATTGTGCTAACACAAATAAATCATACATTTATTATAATTTTTATTAAAATTTGAATATAAGATACTTACATCTTCTATCTTCATTACGTACAAAACTTAGTAGCAAGTTTAGCACAGATGTAATTGTACTATAGCACATAGATACTACGAGGTTGACTACATAGCGGAACAGGCCTCGCACACCGCCTGGCCCTTCCGGGGCCTCATCTGTGAACACTTGTTGTGCTATGTGGTCATGTACCACGGGTGGTGCGCGGGCCTCTGTCGCAAACACCGACGGCCGACCCTCTCTTATATTCAATTGCTCCTGGATCGCCACCTACAAAGAAATGTGAAGCCAAAGTCATATTTTTAAAATTTAAACAGTACAGTTTGTTATCAGTACTTTCTACTTTCGGGTGTTGCTTATCTTGAGCCTGACATACGGGAACATCGTTCACCATATCAATATATTGAGATAGATATTACCTCCAAATCCCATTGATGCCTTTGTAGAACGTCTCTACATATTGACATATCTTCTATTCCGGTTAAATCTTGAAATTGAAGTATTTTATCCGTCTGTTCGTGGGTTAGACCCATAGCATTGTCCTCAAGATCCATTGCCCTAGTTTTGATACCTAATTATTTATATATTAGAAAATCAGTCACGCCAAACTAATACGTGTATAAGCTCATACAATCTTATTAATACATATTAACACGAACTTGAACGAAAAAATGTTAAAATCAAAATGTTTTGGATCAAATTGCTACTCATTGCCTACAAGAACGACATTTCTGATGTCATGTCATCCATGAACAGACAAAGTAGAAGTATACAGATAAAAAAACAACATAGATTTGTTTTGGGATTGATGAGGATAAACGCGTAATAAAATTGGTTATGTTAGATTTTCGGTGACATTTTTCTAAATGAATGCAAGCACACCTGTAGCTTCAAGGCTTTGTTAGCCTTAGGTGCAGCGCAGACGACAGACTATCCGTGACGCACTTTTTAGTCTGTGAAAATAGAACCTATGCAATTATTATTATTTATGCAGTAACGCACACGACGCGCAAAAAGTCCGGCGCACAAAAAAGACCGCACAGCGCCGCGCCGCGCCGCTCGGCACAAAAAGTGTGTGAAAAAAATTGAACGTTTGCTTCAACGCGCGCTAACGCAGACGGCGGACACTTTAGTCGGCAATCTGCATTTGCTAAGGGTGGACGTAACACACGCGATCTATTATCATGGCGCCAGAGGTCGATATAATGATGTTAATTCAAGAAATACAAAACAGACCAGCAATTTATGATACTTCTAAGGCAGAATATCATGATAGACATTTAAAAAGAAAAACGTGGGAAGAAGTGTGCTGTAATGTTTATTCCGCTCCTAATTTTTCCGGATGTTGTTTCAGAATTGAATGTTTAGTATGGAACTGTCCCTTCAGTAATCTTTCCGAAAGTATAGGATGTACCCAAAATTCTCTATTTTTCTTCTTTTTCTGTACTTCATGTACAAAATAATACTTCGCGATCTCTGCACGATTTCCATAGCGTCTACGTTCCTACAGCTCTGCCGACAGAATGATCGAAGATGTGCGTCGCGTCGTCGTGTGCGTTGAGTCTGTGAAAAATCCGCGACCGACTTTTTGCGCGCCATGCAGACTTTTTGTGCGCCGCATACTCGATCGCACAAAAAGTGTGCCCTCTGCGCTGCACCATAAACAAATTGCGTTATTTTTCATATTTTCATTATGTTGATTCTTTTCTATCAATAATGAATCTGTCGGAACAATAGCGGTCGGTCGTCCATAAAATAATAAAAAAACTGCGTTTAGAGGACTCCTACGATAACATTGATTGATGTGCGATATGGGACGGAAACGTATCGATTGGTTGTGAATAGCTATGCTTGTCTTTGGCTGGGAGGCTTTAATCTTTAAAACCGCGCGAAATAAACGCGAGATTGGCGGGATTTGCTAAGGAATTATCGAGGTTTCGAAGTAAGGAATCGTGAATTAGGGTCCTGGTGTAATACTGTAGCTCAGCCTGCTTTTGTCCAGCAGTTAGAATTTGAACTGGGTATAACAATAATAATTTATAAATAGGTACCTACCTAGTTAGTTCGCGTCAAATAACTTTGCCGCTCTGAAGCTAGACTTTTCGCTAGACGCCCATGCGCGCTGCCATTTTATTAATAGGATTAACTACTACGCAGTGATTTGTTGCCTACTTCAGAGCGCCCCTACAGCTAGGGCCCTCCCTAGGAGCAGCTTATGGATCAACCATTTACAGTTAATTTACAGATAAACCATTTACAGAAAATGACAGAAGTTATGGCTCTCGCGACTATCTCCATATGAATATCACCATCACCATATTACCATATACCCCTGTATGGCGATGGTGATAAGTCGCGAGAGCCATTACTTCTGTCATTTTCCCCCTAACCGTAACCGGCCCTAACCAAAAAGATCGTTCACGCGAATGCGATCGTCGCATTCATTTTGATCAGCGAACCCGAACGCGTGGTCGCAACGGCAGAGGATGCCGTCTGGTTTGTTCGGAAAACTATGACCTCAACCTCGACCTCTGTCGGCATGACCATACAAAGTGACATAATTTATGAACGCGATGATCACGTATCGCGCGACGATCGCTTTTGGTTAGGACGCAGGGGTTAGTTGTCGAGTGTGGAACCTAAAGGCAGGGTTATATTAGAGCCACGCAGCGTGTCGCAACGCGTGGGATTGCAATCGGTTTCATACATTTAGTACTGGAGTGATTACATTAGTCCCGTCCCGCGTGTCGCAGAGCCTGCTGACGCCACGCAGACCGAGCGATTTCGATCGGCGTGGGGTCGGTGGTGGGGGTTGTGACGCGTCAGCCCAGTCGGGTCTAGTGTAATCACGCGTGGGCACGCGCAGACAGCCGAGTGGCGACGTAGAACAGTGGACGTGTGTTTAAAAATGTCAGACGAATTAATTGAAGTCGTTAGAAACTATGAAATAATATACAATCAAAAACACAAAGATTATATTTAATTTCATCGCTTTTTAGTTCTTGCACCAACAAATGATATTCACTTCGGCTTCCTCTTGAAGTATTTATTGGATGTACCCAATATCTCCTTTTCTTTCTTTCCTTTTTGAGTAAGCTTAACATGAGCAGGTATGCTACATTTTCTTCAAAATCCGTATCCGAGTCTGAAGAAAACATTGTAGACGTTTACTCCAAAGGCCTCCACTGTACTGACTGAGACGAATTTTTGTCAGGGCGCGCGGCGACACGACACGCAAATGTAATAACCCGCCGTTGCGTCAGGCAGCGTGGCGACACGCGGCGCGGGCTAAGTATAATTGCGGCTGATAGAAACACGCTTGTACGATACGACTACATACAGAAAGCAAAGCTCATAGAAATCTCTATTCCTAGACAACAACGTTTCGCCGAAAAATTTGTTGATAGAAAACATTGTTCGTAGATATCTCGGTCCATAGGAAGCACTGTTGACAGAGATCTCTGTGCATAGATAGCACTTCAGCAGCTTTACTTTCTGCATGTAGTTGTATCGTACAAGCGTGTTTCTATCTTAGGTTCCACACCGGATAAAGTTGTACAAGGATCTTAGGCGCCTTCACAGAGATGTCCAAACTTCTCCCGCACCTCGCAGCTACCTCAGGTACCGTCTCAGTTAAACGGTAGGATCCTGGATCAACACTGAACTAAACGGTATTGCACTCAAAACGTCAGTGATTTTTCTTTTGGTCAATGCTCTGATTTTAATCATCCACAACTTCATCTTGGTACTGCTCAGCAGCTCCTCTCTGTTTGTGTCAATTTCATTCAAATTCTATCCGCAATGTTCGGCAATTGATAAATTTGTAAAATATACAATTTGGCGCATGAAATTAGTGAAGACTTTCTCAGCCGACAAATGAAAAATAACACACATTATTATTACCAATAATTTAGATATAATGTTGTAATGTATAAAAAACCAAATAAATATTGTACAGAATAAAATGCTGGTCACTTCTTTTTTTTATCACCTTTTTCTTTTTTTGGAGGCGGTGGCGGTGGTGGCGGTGGCGGAGATGGTTCTTCTGCGATAACGGGTTCTGGAGGCACTGATGGATCTTCGTCGGCATTTTCATACAAAAATTCTGCCTACGAAAAAAATTAAAAATCATTTTAAAAGATCTTCACTCGACTACTGATCGACTGCAAGGCAAAGAGCTTATTTATTATTAGCCAAAAAATATCTACGCTCTTAGATACTTACTTTAATATCATATAATTCCGGGGCAATGCTAAATAGACTTTCGATGAAATCCGCATAAACTACATGTCCATCCCCATGAACGTTAGCATCACGCATAATTTCGAGCGCTTCAGCTTCACTGTAGGGATCGTCACCGTACGTCATCACAATTTCTTTGATTTGTTCAAGTTCCAGGGACTTTCTGTTTTCTGTATCAAAGACCTGTTTGAAAAAGCTTAAAATCAGGTAAGATATTGGCTAAGGGCGAGCATGTGAAATATAAGAGAAAAATATTGGACTAATCAGGAGACTGAGCAGTGAAATATAAAAAAAAACCGGTCAAGAGCGAGTCGGACTTGCGCACCGAGGGTTCCGTACCGTCATGTTTTTAAATTTTTCATCCGTGAGGCCTATATTCGTGAAAGAATTTTAACACTGTGCGGTGTAAAATATTGCAGTTTTATGTCAGCGCCATCTCTTGACCAATAGTGGAACTAATGTAACTTATTGATGATTTAACGCTCAGCATTATGCTGAGCGTTGGCCGTTTTGCGTAGATGTGACGCATACTCTCTCCCAAATTGTTACTTTGTTTTTCTGTTGTTTGTGTTTTTTTTTTTTTATTTTTATGCGTCATGTTTGCCGCAAATAAACGTATTTTCTTTCTTTCTTTTCTTTCTATTTCTGAAAAATGTGCTATTTAGAGACTTCCGTTTTATTTTTCCTGTAATCTTTCAGATTTTTCTTTTTGCAAACTTCGGAGATAAGGGGGAACGGTATTTTTTTACATTTTTCATCAAAAGTCGAAAACTATGCGGCCTAAAAAAAAAATAAAAAATGTTTGAGAATGTGCAATCTGCGCTCTTTCATATTATGACACTCCACATGCCCTAGTAGCCCCGCTTCAAATTTTTCAGGCCCCCTTTCAGTCCCTGTTGCAAAAAATATACATTTCTTTCTTATTTGCAAAATAGTTGAGTAAACGTCATCTAAAACTATTCCAAATTTCAAGTTGATAGCATCAGTAGTTCTTGAGATATCCAGCTGTGACAGACAGACAGACTGAGTCTTACCATAAGGGTTCCGTTTTACAATTTTGGTACAGAGCCCTAAAAAGTGGGTAGGTAAATGTAGCCGAAAGGCAGAAGACGGAGTGCATTAGCCTAGCCTTTTCCGAACAATGGTGGTGTTGGTTTCCAGTCTAACCGGATGTAGCTGAATACCAGTATTTTACATGGAGCGCCTGCCTATCTGACCTCCACAACCTAGTTACTGGGTAATACGATAACCTTTTCATAAGACTGATTGTCCGACTTTCGGGCTTCCGACGACCGGTAACGACTGTCAAGGATCTGCGAATTACAGCCGGGACAGGAACTGGGCAGAAATCAGATCATTGGAAAAACATGGAGTATACCCATATCTTTCGTTGACGATTGTGACAACAATCGAATCCAATCCAACCGTTGTGTTTTTTATTGTGTGTAGGTAACTGAATAAGCACTTGGGCAAGCCTGCTGGCTATCTGTTACTGTTAAAAATATACAGCCGTTAGAGTGCGGCCGGGTGGCGTAGGTTTAATAATAAGGTTCCGTTGGCAACCTGATATGGGTACCTACGCAACCAATATGCGACCCTGAAAGTAATTGTAAAAGTAAATACGTACTGCAAAAGCAAGTTCTAATTCATGTTTTATTTCTGCTTCCACTACCCAAAGATTTAACATGTAAATAAATTGATCCTGTGTTAACATTCTATTGACCCCTGCATTCAAATTTTCTGCTTGAGTCATAATTTCGAAATAAGTAGGGTAATTGAAATGTCTCCTATGGTATCTGTAAGGTAAATAGTCGAATTATAAGAGTACTAAATCTATCCACAGTAGGACCCACACAGGCCACACATCATATCATCATGAAATTAAATCAAATTAATCAACTTAGCCAAATTCATAGTGATATTTGGTACTGTACTTCTTTAACTCCAAAAATGATATTAATTGTTCGATAGTTACTACATTTGTTGGTTCAGGAGCATCATTTATTATTAACAAAGGCTTTGCGTGACCATCAAACCATTCAACGATTTCCGCTAACTGTTCTTCAGTAAAACGTGGTGTTATGTTTGCAAGAGGGTTTAAAACATCGAATACAGACATTTTTTTAAATTTTGATATACTTAAGATCCTTTAAAAATAAACAATATTTAAATTAACACAAAGTTTGAAAACACAAAAAATGTCTAAATTGACTTTGACAACATGTTGACAACAAACTGCTTATATATTTTTAATTTCGATATTTTGTCTCATAAATCGGAAAACCCAAAGTTCTTTGATCAAAAAGTAGTCTGTAGTTCCTTGTTAATCTCTTATCAAATTTCAAGACATGCATCAATTTACATCTCTGCATTTACGTATTTGCCAGGTTTTAGGGTTCCGTACCTCGAAATGCAAAACGGAACCCTTATATGATCACTTCGTTGTCCGTCCATCTGTCCGTCAATACCCTTTTTTCAGGAACGCGTAGTTATCAAGTTGAAATTAATATCAAATACTCAAGGCTATAATCCCTTGAAGCAGTGAAAAAATCAAGTCAACGCAATCAAAAGATCCGTGCGTATATGTTCCGAAATCAAAACCTATAGGGTAGGTACTTCCCGTTGTCCTAGAATCATGGATTTTGACAAGAAACAATGTCATGTAGTCATTGACCTGTATTAGGTCAGCGCATGAAGTAGCTACATTACAAAAAAATAATTTTAAAACTATTTATATACAAACCTACCTTACCCTCCCTACCTACCCTCTTTTTTTTTCAGGATGGGAAATCATCAAATGACCCCTCCCGCTCAGGATGGAGCGGAAGGGAGTGTCAGACTCTTACTGACTAAAACCCACCGTGTTCCTTCCTTAGCCCTTTATGTTCCGGGCCAGCGGTAATCCTTTCGGACAATCCCGCTGACCCGGCACTCCCGGCAGGCTTCGGCCCTGACGGGCCCCTTCGGATGATACTGACATCTCTTTGAGGCGCGCGTGGAACGCGTACGCGCCGTCCGGGACGGTGAGCTACCCATTACTCTATAATCAGTATGTACCTATCCTAAGTCCATGGACCATGGTATGCTCTAAAAACATAGGTACCTAACTAAAAACCATGGTTCTGTCTATCTACTTTTGTTATTTCAGGACAGCCGTACTCCGTAGACAGTGTCTACGAGGACAGCTAAAAAAGTGACAGAGTTGACAGACTGCCAGTGTCAAAAAGTACAACACTTTTTGGCAGTTTTGGCCTTGGTTTTGGCACTTTGTTTCATTTGATTGTTGAGTTTGGGTTTGCGTTGTTTTGCACGATTTTACTTTTGAATAGATTAACTTTGGTAGTGGAGACAAGTTTTATTTAGTACCGTCAACAGCTTAATGTGTAATAATTATGTTTGAATCGGACGACTTCGACCAGGTATGAGGCTGCAGAAGTGACTGGTGTTTGTTTTTGTTGCAGATCTCTCACTGATCTAGAAATCTTTTTCTGAAAATGAACATTACTGTGCCTAAATAAAGTTATCATTATGTTTCCACATAGGTCCTGTCTCAGTTTGAATTCCCAGAAGATACTGTAACAGAAAAGATATCTACAGCTGTAGATAAACATGGGTCAAACAAACCTAATTTGAAAACCAATGTATCTCTTCCAAAAATAATACAAGCAAGTGGCGTGAAAAGTATAGAATTAAATGAAAATATTGCCATGAAGTGTCACAAAACTTTAAGGAATAATGAAAGTAAGAATATTGGAAACCACACTATTGAGAATAAGGCAGCAAATGTAAATAGTATTATGTCACCCAAGCACACAAAAAAAAAAATGATTAATTCATATTTCGATCATAAAAGCAAAAGAAAGTTTCCTGGCCCAGCTGGCCTACTCACTGGAGGGTTTGAAGAAAATAAAGATGAAACTATTTGTCAGATAGAATTACTTTCACAGGTAAAAGGATAATTTATGTAAATAATTGCATATCAATACCTCTGGGCTCAAAGGGCATATAGCATGTTTGGCCAAATGTGCTATACACCCATTGAATCCTGAGGTATTGATATTAGGTATGAAACAATGTTGTATGTGTGTGATGTACATTAAATTTATTTCTTACAGGATAAAAAAACTGCGTTTAGAGGACTCCTACGATAACATTGATTGATGTGCGATATGGGACGGAAACGTATCGATTGGTTGTGAATAGCTATGCTTGTCTTTGGCTGGGAGGCTTTAATCTTTAAAACCGCGCGAAATAAACGCGAGATTGGCGGGATTTGCTAAGGAATTATCGAGGTTTCGAAGTAAGGAATCGTGAATTAGGGTCCTGGTGTAATACTGTAGCTCAGCCTGCTTTTGTCCAGCAGTTAGAATTTGAACTGGGTATAACAATAATAATTTATAAATAGGTACCTACCTAGTTAGTTCGCGTCAAATAACTTTGCCGCTCTGAAGCTAGACTTTTCGCTAGACGCCCATGCGCGCTGCCATTTTATTAATAGGATTAACTACTACGCAGTGATTTGTTGCCTACTTCAGAGCGCCCCTACAGCTAGGGCCCTCCCTAGGAGCAGCTTATGGATCAACCATTTACAGTTAATTTACAGATAAACCATTTACAGAAAATGACAGAAGTTATGGCTCTCGCGACTATCTCCATATGAATATCACCATCACCATATTACCATATACCCCTGTATGGCGATGGTGATAAGTCGCGAGAGCCATTACTTCTGTCATTTTCCCCCTAACCGTAACCGGCCCTAACCAAAAAGATCGTTCACGCGAATGCGATCGTCGCATTCATTTTGATCAGCGAACCCGAACGCGTGGTCGCAACGGCAGAGGATGCCGTCTGGTTTGTTCGGAAAACTATGACCTCAACCTCGACCTCTGTCGGCATGACCATACAAAGTGACATAATTTATGAACGCGATGATCACGTATCGCGCGACGATCGCTTTTGGTTAGGACGCAGGGGTTAGTTGTCGAGTGTGGAACCTAAAGGCAGGGTTATATTAGAGCCACGCAGCGTGTCGCAACGCGTGGGATTGCAATCGGTTTCATACATTTAGTACTGGAGTGATTACATTAGTCCCGTCCCGCGTGTCGCAGAGCCTGCTGACGCCACGCAGACCGAGCGATTTCGATCGGCGTGGGGTCGGTGGTGGGGGTTGTGACGCGTCAGCCCAGTCGGGTCTAGTGTAATCACGCGTGGGCACGCGCAGACAGCCGAGTGGCGACGTAGAACAGTGGACGTGTGTTTAAAAATGTCAGACGAATTAATTGAAGTCGTTAGAAACTATGAAATAATATACAATCAAAAACACAAAGATTATATTTAATTTCATCGCTTTTTAGTTCTTGCACCAACAAATGATATTCACTTCGGCTTCCTCTTGAAGTATTTATTGGATGTACCCAATATCTCCTTTTCTTTCTTTCCTTTTTGAGTAAGCTTAACATGAGCAGGTATGCTACATTTTCTTCAAAATCCGTATCCGAGTCTGAAGAAAACATTGTAGACGTTTACTCCAAAGGCCTCCACTGTACTGACTGAGACGAATTTTTGTCAGGGCGCGCGGCGACACGACACGCAAATGTAATAACCCGCCGTTGCGTCAGGCAGCGTGGCGACACGCGGCGCGGGCTAAGTATAATTGCGGCTGATAGAAACACGCTTGTACGATACGACTACATACAGAAAGCAAAGCTCATAGAAATCTCTATTCCTAGACAACAACGTTTCGCCGAAAAATTTGTTGATAGAAAACATTGTTCGTAGATATCTCGGTCCATAGGAAGCACTGTTGACAGAGATCTCTGTGCATAGATAGCACTTCAGCAGCTTTACTTTCTGCATGTAGTTGTATCGTACAAGCGTGTTTCTATCTTAGGTTCCACACCGGATAAAGTTGTACAAGGATCTTAGGCGCCTTCACAGAGATGTCCAAACTTCTCCCGCACCTCGCAGCTACCTCAGGTACCGTCTCAGTTAAACGGTAGGATCCTGGATCAACACTGAACTAAACGGTATTGCACTCAAAACGTCAGTGATTTTTCTTTTGGTCAATGCTCTGATTTTAATCATCCACAACTTCATCTTGGTACTGCTCAGCAGCTCCTCTCTGTTTGTGTCAATTTCATTCAAATTCTATCCGCAATGTTCGGCAATTGATAAATTTGTAAAATATACAATTTGGCGCATGAAATTAGTGAAGACTTTCTCAGCCGACAAATGAAAAATAACACACATTATTATTACCAATAATTTAGATATAATGTTGTAATGTATAAAAAACCAAATAAATATTGTACAGAATAAAATGCTGGTCACTTCTTTTTTTTATCACCTTTTTCTTTTTTTGGAGGCGGTGGCGGTGGTGGCGGTGGCGGAGATGGTTCTTCTGCGATAACGGGTTCTGGAGGCACTGATGGATCTTCGTCGGCATTTTCATACAAAAATTCTGCCTACGAAAAAAATTAAAAATCATTTTAAAAGATCTTCACTCGACTACTGATCGACTGCAAGGCAAAGAGCTTATTTATTATTAGCCAAAAAATATCTACGCTCTTAGATACTTACTTTAATATCATATAATTCCGGGGCAATGCTAAATAGACTTTCGATGAAATCCGCATAAACTACATGTCCATCCCCATGAACGTTAGCATCACGCATAATTTCGAGCGCTTCAGCTTCACTGTAGGGATCGTCACCGTACGTCATCACAATTTCTTTGATTTGTTCAAGTTCCAGGGACTTTCTGTTTTCTGTATCAAAGACCTGTTTGAAAAAGCTTAAAATCAGGTAAGATATTGGCTAAGGGCGAGCATGTGAAATATAAGAGAAAAATATTGGACTAATCAGGAGACTGAGCAGTGAAATATAAAAAAAAACCGGTCAAGAGCGAGTCGGACTTGCGCACCGAGGGTTCCGTACCGTCATGTTTTTAAATTTTTCATCCGTGAGGCCTATATTCGTGAAAGAATTTTAACACTGTGCGGTGTAAAATATTGCAGTTTTATGTCAGCGCCATCTCTTGACCAATAGTGGAACTAATGTAACTTATTGATGATTTAACGCTCAGCATTATGCTGAGCGTTGGCCGTTTTGCGTAGATGTGACGCATACTCTCTCCCAAATTGTTACTTTGTTTTTCTGTTGTTTGTGTTTTTTTTTTTTTATTTTTATGCGTCATGTTTGCCGCAAATAAACGTATTTTCTTTCTTTCTTTTCTTTCTATTTCTGAAAAATGTGCTATTTAGAGACTTCCGTTTTATTTTTCCTGTAATCTTTCAGATTTTTCTTTTTGCAAACTTCGGAGATAAGGGGGAACGGTATTTTTTTACATTTTTCATCAAAAGTCGAAAACTATGCGGCCTAAAAAAAAATAAAAAATGTTTGAGAATGTGCAATCTGCGCTCTTTCATATTATGACACTCCACATGCCCTAGTAGCCCCGCTTCAAATTTTTCAGGCCCCCTTTCAGTCCCTGTTGCAAAAAATATACATTTCTTTCTTATTTGCAAAATAGTTGAGTAAACGTCATCTAAAACTATTCCAAATTTCAAGTTGATAGCATCAGTAGTTCTTGAGATATCCAGCTGTGACAGACAGACAGACTGAGTCTTACCATAAGGGTTCCGTTTTACAATTTTGGTACAGAGCCCTAAAAAGTGGGTAGGTAAATGTAGCCGAAAGGCAGAAGACGGAGTGCATTAGCCTAGCCTTTTCCGAACAATGGTGGTGTTGGTTTCCAGTCTAACCGGATGTAGCTGAATACCAGTATTTTACATGGAGCGCCTGCCTATCTGACCTCCACAACCTAGTTACTGGGTAATACGATAACCTTTTCATAAGACTGATTGTCCGACTTTCGGGCTTCCGACGACCGGTAACGACTGTCAAGGATCTGCGAATTACAGCCGGGACAGGAACTGGGCAGAAATCAGATCATTGGAAAAACATGGAGTATACCCATATCTTTCGTTGACGATTGTGACAACAATCGAATCCAATCCAACCGTTGTGTTTTTTATTGTGTGTAGGTAACTGAATAAGCACTTGGGCAAGCCTGCTGGCTATCTGTTACTGTTAAAAATATACAGCCGTTAGAGTGCGGCCGGGTGGCGTAGGTTTAATAATAAGGTTCCGTTGGCAACCTGATATGGGTACCTACGCAACCAATATGCGACCCTGAAAGTAATTGTAAAAGTAAATACGTACTGCAAAAGCAAGTTCTAATTCATGTTTTATTTCTGCTTCCACTACCCAAAGATTTAACATGTAAATAAATTGATCCTGTGTTAACATTCTATTGACCCCTGCATTCAAATTTTCTGCTTGAGTCATAATTTCGAAATAAGTAGGGTAATTGAAATGTCTCCTATGGTATCTGTAAGGTAAATAGTCGAATTATAAGAGTACTAAATCTATCCACAGTAGGACCCACACAGGCCACACATCATATCATCATGAAATTAAATCAAATTAATCAACTTAGCCAAATTCATAGTGATATTTGGTACTGTACTTCTTTAACTCCAAAAATGATATTAATTGTTCGATAGTTACTACATTTGTTGGTTCAGGAGCATCATTTATTATTAACAAAGGCTTTGCGTGACCATCAAACCATTCAACGATTTCCGCTAACTGTTCTTCAGTAAAACGTGGTGTTATGTTTGCAAGAGGGTTTAAAACATCGAATACAGACATTTTTTTAAATTTTGATATACTTAAGATCCTTTAAAAATAAACAATATTTAAATTAACACAAAGTTTGAAAACACAAAAAATGTCTAAATTGACTTTGACAACATGTTGACAACAAACTGCTTATATATTTTTAATTTCGATATTTTGTCTCATAAATCGGAAAACCCAAAGTTCTTTGATCAAAAAGTAGTCTGTAGTTCCTTGTTAATCTCTTATCAAATTTCAAGACATGCATCAATTTACATCTCTGCATTTACGTATTTGCCAGGTTTTAGGGTTCCGTACCTCGAAATGCAAAACGGAACCCTTATATGATCACTTCGTTGTCCGTCCATCTGTCCGTCAATACCCTTTTTTCAGGAACGCGTAGTTATCAAGTTGAAATTAATATCAAATACTCAAGGCTATAATCCCTTGAAGCAGTGAAAAAATCAAGTCAACGCAATCAAAAGATCCGTGCGTATATGTTCCGAAATCAAAACCTATAGGGTAGGTACTTCCCGTTGTCCTAGAATCATGGATTTTGACAAGAAACAATGTCATGTAGTCATTGACCTGTATTAGGTCAGCGCATGAAGTAGCTACATTACAAAAAAATAATTTTAAAACTATTTATATACAAACCTACCTTACCCTCCCTACCTACCCTCTTTTTTTTTCAGGATGGGAAATCATCAAATGACCCCTCCCGCTCAGGATGGAGCGGAAGGGAGTGTCAGACTCTTACTGACTAAAACCCACCGTGTTCCTTCCTTAGCCCTTTATGTTCCGGGCCAGCGGTAATCCTTTCGGACAATCCCGCTGACCCGGCACTCCCGGCAGGCTTCGGCCCTGACGGGCCCCTTCGGATGATACTGACATCTCTTTGAGGCGCGCGTGGAACGCGTACGCGCCGTCCGGGACGGTGAGCTACCCATTACTCTATAATCAGTATGTACCTATCCTAAGTCCATGGACCATGGTATGCTCTAAAAACATAGGTACCTAACTAAAAACCATGGTTCTGTCTATCTACTTTTGTTATTTCAGGACAGCCGTACTCCGTAGACAGTGTCTACGAGGACAGCTAAAAAAGTGACAGAGTTGACAGACTGCCAGTGTCAAAAAGTACAACACTTTTTGGCAGTTTTGGCCTTGGTTTTGGCACTTTGTTTCATTTGATTGTTGAGTTTGGGTTTGCGTTGTTTTGCACGATTTTACTTTTGAATAGATTAACTTTGGTAGTGGAGACAAGTTTTATTTAGTACCGTCAACAGCTTAATGTGTAATAATTATGTTTGAATCGGACGACTTCGACCAGGTATGAGGCTGCAGAAGTGACTGGTGTTTGTTTTTGTTGCAGATCTCTCACTGATCTAGAAATCTTTTTCTGAAAATGAACATTACTGTGCCTAAATAAAGTTATCATTATGTTTCCACATAGGTCCTGTCTCAGTTTGAATTCCCAGAAGATACTGTAACAGAAAAGATATCTACAGCTGTAGATAAACATGGGTCAAACAAACCTAATTTGAAAACCAATGTATCTCTTCCAAAAATAATACAAGCAAGTGGCGTGAAAAGTATAGAATTAAATGAAAATATTGCCATGAAGTGTCACAAAACTTTAAGGAATAATGAAAGTAAGAATATTGGAAACCACACTATTGAGAATAAGGCAGCAAATGTAAATAGTATTATGTCACCCAAGCACACAAAAAGAAAAATGATTAATTCATATTTCGATCATAAAAGCAAAAGAAAGTTTCCTGGCCCAGCTGGCCTACTCACTGGAGGGTTTGAAGAAAATAAAGATGAAACTATTTGTCAGATAGAATTACTTTCACAGGTAAAAGGATAATTTATGTAAATAATTGCATATCAATACCTCTGGGCTCAAAGGGCATATAGCATGTTTGGCCAAATGTGCTATACACCCATTGAACCCTGAGGTATTGATATTAGGTATGAAACAATGTTGTATGTGTGTGATGTACATTAAATTTATTTCTTACAGGATGTTGATTTTACTCAAAATAATTTAAGAGGAGATTTATTTGAGTCTCCATTATGGGCAAGGTTATTAGATGATTTAAAAAGTTGGAACCTAAATGACATAGATTCTATAAAAACAGTTAAACAGCAAGCCATGTCTGGAAACTTGAGAAAAAGGAAGGCCCACACAATAACTGCATTTGTGGAGACAGTCGACAGATCTGCTACGGACCCTTTGATTATTATGAGGGATACAACTGGTGAGTATCACTATCTTTAAAATTATAAGCCCTCATTTCAACAGAACTCATTCAATTTAATATTTCCTTATAAACTTTTTAAATACAGACATTCTATAAATTATTCTCCTGGTATTCTAAAAAGTTTATTTCGGTATAGTATGTACTAGTATTTATTCTTTTTAGTTATCTATCCCTTATGTTGCACCTGCCATGTTTTGTCTCTGCATCACCCTAAGGTTGACTGGTAGGCATTAAGTCTGCATTTGTACAGTATTTTTTTACTTGTGCTTATAGTTTTGATAAATAAATAATAATCTTCTTCACTTAACAAAGAGGTAGTGGGCTAGATAACTTGTTTCCAATTGCAGATATCATTGTAGCTCCCTGCATAATCTGTCCATTTACACAAATACTTCAGCAGTAAAAATGCTGCATTTCTGTAAGTTTTGTTTTCCTTAAATTATGAGATGAAACTGGTATTGAATTCAATGTTTGTTTTCCAGGTAACATTAAGGGCACACTTCACAGAGATGCATGGTCGACATTCTCCAAATACATTGCCTCTGAATACTGTGCCTTTATTCTTTGGAAACCTACAATACTCACAACAGGAAGTGCTTTCAAGAAGCACTATCTTAATATAACATTAAGCAATATACTGGCAGTCTACAGCTCAACAATACTGAATGATGATGCAGATGCTAAACCATTACCTGATGGATATGCCATCGTTTATGAAGAGGATTACACTGTGATTAAAACACAAAAGAATTTAAACAACATATGTGAACCAAGTAATTTTATTTGTATTTTAGGAACTACTTTTTTGTTTGATCACTAAAAATTATTTCCATTAAAGTATTCCTATCAAGTCAAGTGTACACACTACACAATTACAGTGAGAATGTAAATTATATTTTAAATAATTAGTATAACATCATTGATATATAAAAACCCTAGATGCACAGTCTCGAAGAAAAGTAACGCTCGAAACTGTCGCCGAACACTAATACCTACGTAGTATGTACTTATAGTTATGCTATAAGCATAAGTTTTTGTAAATTCAACCTTAAGCGAATTGTTTAAAGTTGTTTTTACAATGCAGTGTGCGAAAAGCAATAAAATTTTACGACCGACGTTGGTCAGTAGGACAAGGCATTGAGTGGAGACGAATATTTAATATTTTAATACTTTTTTTTTTCTTAAGACATTGTGTTAGTATTATAAAAGTTTGTTAAATTGTGTTCTAAACACATAATTATACTCATATCTGAGCGTAAATATGTTTTTGGTTAGAACATTTGTGTATATCAGTGAAACAAACATTAACTGTTAAAATCGTTTATTGAAATTTTTGGTTCAAAAGGTATTTTTGAATACCTTTTGAACCAAAAACTTCAATAAACGATTTCGATTCGACGAAAAACTATAATCCATAAACTATAATATCTTTTTTAATAATTTGTTATTAAAAAAGATATTATAGTTCACAGATTATAGTTTTTTTTTATTCGGCTTTAAATAATCTTCACACCTTTGTTGACTGACAATTGATCTCCATTCTCTGCATCGTATTGGGTCACGAGGAAAACTAAAATATAAACATTAAAAGTTTTTAATGAGACATATTGCGCCAAAGCATTACTCACAGACGCGACACTTCTGTCACTAGCAGGCCGCATGTCGCGAACCCATAAATTATCCCATAATGAATCGATATAGATATAATATTTACGAACATAAAAAAAAATCGTATAATTGACTACCTCTTCTCCTGTATTACATTATAATATAATAATAATACGTTATATTATAACGTATACATATTTGTAAAAAACTAAACACAAAAGGTCGAAACTACATATTTATTAATAAAAAAAATAAACATAATAAAAAAAAATCGACTCCATTAAATAAGAACAGGGTCATTTTTATTATGCGACTAAAATAAAAAGGTAGCTATAATATATTGTTCCGACACTAAAAAAGCGGCCATTGAAATTTGCCGTATTATACTTTGACCGTTGAATGAAGTTTTAAGACAAATTAAATCAAAATCACTTAATTCTTCCTATATTCAGTCATAAGAACAACAAAAACTAATCAATAAACTCTTTTACTTATCGAAAATACGATATCCCATCCTTTTTTAGCCTTCTTGACGTAATATTTTTACAATTTTTCAAAGAACACTTCGGCATTTTTGACGTGCTTACCTAGACGCGAGCGACGCGACACTATTTGAAATGAGCGCACAATTTAGAATTGTGCACTCTTTTTATGCGGACGGTTTTGAGACGTTGAGTGTGCATCTTGGGTTTTTTATATATCAATGTATAACATTCATAATATGATTCAAATACTTTATTACACCAGTTTTCAGTGATCAATCAGCTTGATTAAGTAATGATTTTTCAAATGTTTCAGTTTTCTTCAAACTCAGCCCTCTTTTTTAAGTGTTTTTCGCAATGAACAAGTAATCAATGCATTTGATTGGCTGATTTTTCCATCGCCAGATAACTTTTATTCAAGGAATAAAATTGACTTTTGAGTTTTTTTTTTTATGAAACAAGTCAAAACTTCAAATTTATTCCTCGAAAAACTTATCAGATGATTGAAAAATCAGCTCTAAGTATAAATATTTTTTCTGTTTCAGGTACAGATGATACAATTACGAATGGAACTGATAATAATGCTAGTGATTTGTTTGATGAACTAGATACCATATTTTCTGATGATATATTTTAATGATATTTCATTGTCTACCTTACTACACGATTACAACAATATATATACATAAACTCACGCATTCGCATGTGGGTAAGCAGAAACTACAGAATGTCATACAACACATAATAACATACCTCACAAAAATTTTGCAGAACCAAGTCTATTGTTTAGATATTAATTCCTTGATTACCTGAAAATATATACCAATGCTTTTAGAACCAGCATTTGAAAATGATTGGCATATTTCTAGTGGTGCTATAACAATATTAACAATTCTATAGTGCTATTTCTATTCAATCAATACAAATTTAATTGCGGATCACATAGCTATGATATGATTCTAAAATAAAACAATATTTTATTAAACAAGACTTTTATTTGATTTTATTTTAATATGGCTGGTGACTATGTGTTTCGAAAGGGATGCGGAATGATAATAAGTACTGGGACACATTTTACACTTGAAGATTTTTGTAGATTGCTTTTTCAGTTGTGTTTCTTGATCTGGTACCCTGTTTGTTTGTAATATTTGTTGACTTGTGCCCTGGTGCGTTTTCATGTGCCTCTGTACGTTGCTCAGTTTCGTGAATTTAACCTGAATATAAACATTATTATTAAAGTCTGCAGCAAGACCCATCTCTTTAGACCTTTTTTATTTCATCATCATCATAATCAGCCTATATTGTTCCCACTGCTGGGACACAGGCCTCCTCTCTTCAAGACGGAGTGGGCTATAATCTACCACGCGGGCCCAGTGCGGGTTGGTAGATGTCACATATCTTCGAATTTTTGGTTCTAGGACATGCCGGTTTCCTCACGATGTTTTCCTTCACCGTTTTGAGAGCAGTGGTGATGAAATAATTTACACAAAGTAAAGTGCCTGTCTGGGTTCGAACCTACGACCTACAACTCGTAAGTCGTGGCCGTTACCATTGGGTCACCACTGCTGCTTTTTAATTTACTATAAGTCAATTTAGGTGTTTTTATTAAATGATGATGAAAAAAAAATAGTTTCTATTACTTTTATAATACTTACATTGCATTGTGCACAAGAAAATATTGTTTCCTTGCCGGTTTTCATAATGATCACGTCATCATCATTATTTGATTGGTCAGATGATTCTTCTATTTTTATGGTTTCGTCAGTGTCCATGCATGTTTTGTTCTAAAATAAATTGTGAGTGTTTATTTATTACATCTATACAAATAAATAAAATTGAAGTGTCTGCAATGTCAAAAAAACAGCTTTTTAATAAATGCATAAAATAAATAAAATTATATCATTTTTTTTTTCATTTTTGTCAGTCTGATACGGTTATTCTCCGAAACGGCTGGTTCAAGTTTCAGTTTTAGATAGCTGATGTTTTACGGAGTAACTGAAGCTACTTATTATTTTAGAAAAAGAATTAGTGTTCCGCGCAAAGAAATTAGAACCCATGAAATCCAATTTGTTTTTTGACATGCACGCGAAGTCGCGAGCAGAGCTAGAAAAAAATTTAATAGAATGAATGGTCATTTCTGTGACTGTTAAATAATAGGTCATGGTACTTGTAAAAGAAGTTACCCAAGAGATGACATCTCTTGGGGATATTAGTATTACCTCTTGGTGCTCCTTCAATGCATTCTCAGATCTAAACAGCACTGCACAACTGCTACAACCAAACACCGTGGTCGGGTAACGTTTCTTCAGATCAAACACCAAGTTCATTGGAAGTCCTGGAAGTCAAAAATTTACTAAGTTACTAAAATTGGTTATTTTAATTTAACCAATCACTGCAAAGCAAACATAATGAGTCTTTTCCGATTATTACAAAAATAACATCATGATAGTTGTGGCATATATAATGTCTGCCTAAGACTTAGCCGCTTCCCAAGACAATGGAAGATAGCCCAGGTAAGAATGTTAACTAAACTTGGTAAACCACCAATACACTGTGCAAAAAACGGTTAACCTACTGGACAGAGTTTAAACGACGATAAGTCTTCTGCCCATAATAGAGAAACTCCTCGAGAAAATCGTACTGAAAAGGATGTAGGTACACCTAAGTGACATCACTAAATCACCAATATAACTTCCGGGGAACCACGGAACGATCGAGCAAGTTCACTGCATCGTCGCCGTTATAAGCAGATTGCTAGAAGAAAAGAAATATTGTTCTGCTGAAAAATATTATTAGACTGCTGTTTTATTGGATATTAGCCAGGCCTTTGACAAAGTGTGGCATGAGAGTATACACCGTGTTCGGAAGATATATACATTAACTTCGACCAGATGTTCAGACAATGGAAATAAGCATTTTTCATTATGGACACATTCATGAATTTTTATTTTTTGTTAATTTTCATACAAACTTAATACCTTGACGTTACCCGCTAAGCATGCCTCTTTATCCGAATTGCCAACGACGTATTTTTATTAATAAGATTTGGCGGGCTGAAACTTGTCAAAACTAAGTTAAGACCGTTTCTTACTGCATAGCTCAATTAAATTTCATTAAATGAAATTACAAATTTCTGTGTAACAAAGCCTTTTTAAGTACTACTTCCTTTGTTTGTTAGATTTAATTTGTAAAAGCTATAAAAGCGTTTGACAAAGTTTATGGATAACGTGAAGAACATGGTGTATTAAAGGCAAAAAGATGCTACCACACTCGTTTTACCACATGTGATAAAACAAGTGTGGTAGCATCGGTTATAAGTCTTATTTCAGCAAGCAATGTTGTGACGTAAATTTCATGATGAACTTTCCGAAATGCATGAGATTAAATCAGGAGTACCACAGGGAAGTATACTTGGACCGGTATTTAGACCATATATACTGCTGACCTACCTACAACAGACAAGACTACGGTTGCAACATATGCAGACTATATAGCTTTACTATCTACATTCTATACACGTGAATCCAGCAACCGCATCAGAACACCCACATCACATTGACAAAATTGAAGAATGGCTTAAAATCTGGTGAATTCAACCAAAGCAAAGTAAATCAACACATGTGACCTTTACTCTCAGGAGACACGTGTCCGCCGGTCAACAAATCGAGAAATCCCGCAAGATGACAATGAAGAATACTTGGGCATGCACTTGGATCGAAAGCTGACATGGCAAAAACACGTATGGAAAAAGCGGAAGCAACTAGATTTAAAGCTACGAGGTATGTACTGGTTAATAGGACGCCACTCATAAATGAGCCTACACAGCAAGTTGACTGCCTATAAAGCCATCTTGATACTAATATGGACCTATGGCATACCTACGGCTTTGGGGTACAACCAGCAACATAGAGATACTGGAAAAATTCCAAACCAAAATACTGAGGACCATCTTTAACATGCCTCAATATATCACTAATAAGAACATAGTATCTTAACTTAAATGTACCTACCAACTGTCAAACAGGAGATAGCGAAATATAGCACCAACTACTAGAAAACTCTCAAAACACAAAAATGAGCTTGCCTTCAGACTGAGTGGAGATCAAGGCCTTCAACATAGAAGATTAAAGAGAAATAGTGTTTCGACCCTACAAGATAAGATTCTTCAGGATGGACCTAGCTGAGAAGTGTCTGCCCACACTAAAAAGCCTAAACAGATACAAGTATCAGACAGAAAAGTAACTTATTGTGTGTCCGACCGACTGCCGCGGTGCAGAAAGAGAGGAGAATAAAAAGTGTCCAAAACACATAAAATTGAGGTATTTCATACTTACGCCGTTTATTCAATGTAACAGACACTCGGATCACATTATCAGTGCATTTCGTTTCTGCGATATGAACATGGTAAATAGTGAAATTTTCTTTGGCCTCTTTATCCTCAATACAGCTGAATACTTCATCGTTTTGTAACGCGTTTCGTTCTTCTGTAATTTACAATAGAACACGTAAGAGTAGACCCCTCTTTGACTATGGTTCCGCTCACAGACTATTATACAGGTTCAATTTTTAAGATCTATCTACAGTCTAAGAGCGAATATAACAGCATGACATCACGCCTGTATTCCCCGAATGGTTAGACCACACATTTCACCAGTTATGTATAAGTCTTGTAGTAGGGGGGCGAGCTTATTGCCATTAACCGGACAAAAATCCAGACTCCGGTTTGCTGCAAAGAGCAAATATTATAAGTAATTTCCAAACAAAATTTTTTCCCACATAGCTGGCAAATGCCACCTTCTCGAACGGTGATTTTCATTCAAAGTGCTAACGATATGTACTCGAAAAAATAATAAGGTGCAAGTGCAAATTAATCTCAAGGTGTTTAACATTTTCATTCCTATACTGTAATGTATGTAATGCAACACAGAGCACTGGGTACATTTAATAGTAATTTTATTACCAAACTTCAATACATGTTACATCAATGAGGTCTCGACCCCTGAACTAGGACATTCTGTATGACAGGTTGTAATCAAGGTTGCTCATACCGATTGCTCTGTCTTGGCAATGTGTCGCTGATTAGTAGTGATGTATAGGTAATACCTGATTGAAATTTAATAGTCTGTAACAAACTGGGTTCGTGCTCGAAGCCGTATGTCCCCTCTTTCTCCTTCACCCGGCCGGTTAAAAGAGTAACTTTGCTTCTATTGTAAATTGTACCAAATTCGTCTTTGTTATATGTTGCCTGTCAAAGATAAAATTAAACTATTAGATATAATAATACTATATATGTATTGGGGCGTTTTTTTTTGTATTTCCATAATCATATCAAATTATCCTGATTCGTCAATTAATCCATCAATAGCTAGTTTCAAGTTGAGTCGTTCCACAACAACCATATTTAATCAAAAATGGACCTTAATTCGTAGAATATAAGATGCACTTTTTCTTAACCGTTTTTTAATTTTCTGGGGCGGATGCGTCAATTCGTATCGTCTTTACGTGCTGCTGCATCGGTTCCTTGGTCCGCCACGCTATCCAACCGCGTCCGATATGGCCAAGGGTTAAAGCCAAAGAAACAAAACAATATCTCATTCCATACCTTAGTCACAATCAAGTTGTGTCCAATAAACGATTGTTTCAAGTTGGGCACTTTGAGTAGCTGCGCGATGACCGTGTCTGCTGAAGCAATATCTCCCTCGTTGAAGCTGCTTCCAGAACGTAACGTCGCTTGTATGA
Organism: Luperina testacea; assembly: GCA_927399505.1. Classification (NCBI taxonomy): domain Eukaryota; kingdom Metazoa; phylum Arthropoda; class Insecta; order Lepidoptera; family Noctuidae; genus Luperina; species Luperina testacea. The sequence continues at coordinate 9,248,769 of OV656774.1, forward strand.
GGCTCACAAAATCTACTTCATGCAGACCTGTTGTATCTGGAAATGTAATTATTTGTCATTCATTCCATTGAAAGTCCTTTAAAAAAATTTGGAAGGATAAATGATTCAAAGGTAAGTAATAGTGCAATAGCAAATTAGTATCTCTTGGTATATGCGAATACAAACTATGTGATTGAAGTAAAAGCAACGATATAATTTTATCTGCAATATTCCCCTCACTTAACTTGGGGTTGGCGCATCTGTTTTTTTTTTCCACAATTCTGTGTCGATCTCTTTCGGTATCCTAATAGAAACCAATCATGGCGCGAATACGCGATCGTTCGTTTGGCAAGTCCCAACAAATGATCGCGTTCTCGTATCCACATGACGAACGCGCTCTCGCATTCGCGCAAAGATCACGTTTCCGTATTGGCGCGACGAACGCGTTCGCGTAATCGCGCGACGAACGCGCTAGTCGCGCAAAGATCGCGTTCGCGTAATCGCGCGGCAAACATACTTACTATAATGTTCGTTCCCCGTAATCTGTTTAAAAACAACATCCTCAGGCATTTTATTTATTGCGACCTTGTTTTTATTGTATCGCAGTTTTACTACTTTAGCTACCAATCGCTTTCCGTTGGCACATTTTCCCAGTGTTATTTTTTCAGGAATATCTGGAGATATAAAACATGTTACGTTGATTTAATTCATGTTATACATAAGGTAAAGGCCACGGGAATCCGCTAGATGCGAGAAGAGGAGATGCCCAGCAATGGACGTCTTTGGATGGATGATGATGAGATATAATGTATATTTGGCCTTAAACAATTACTTAATTTATTACCTTTGAAATTGAATTTAGTCTTTATTTTAATGGAGCGTGTATCTTTATCATAATACGTTTCCTGTTTCGGCTGTTCCAGTGTTTCAGGTTCTACCAGCTCAGTTGGTGGTTCGAGTTTTTCACGATTTATCTCATTTTCGTTCGTGATTGTTGTAGCCAGCTGTGGTACAGTTTCTGCACATATAAATATTATATTTGATTATTTTAGGGTTAATTTACATTCCCGTGGAAAAAATCTCATGCAACAAAAGAACATAGCATTTTGAACGTCTTCTTCGTGTCGTTGGTACGACTGTATATCAGATCTTGTTATCCTAAAGCTTCGCCACCTACACGGCGTCGTCGGTGGCAGTGCACAGGTCACTTTGACTGCCTATTTTGGATCACAGAGGCATTTTTATTTTGGATTTGGGCAGGATGGGAGATCGAATTTCGAGTTTTCGAAATAGCTCCACATCCACACCCTGCTGCCGTTCCGTCGAGGTAGCCCCAGTTTATTTATTTTGAAAATTTGAACTTTATCTCCATTGTGTAACACACAAATTAGATATGAAACCAAAAACGGATTCGATACTACCCCTCTCCTACCATTCACAGCAATGCAAATGGTCATTAATACAAGGTCATTTAATATCAGCAATAGCTCACGACGAAGTAATAACAATAATAAGAAAATACCTTTATCATCATTAACAAAGAGTTGTACACATTTTACATTCTCATTTTGTTGGTTGTCAGCATTTACCACGAATTCCACTGTTTCTTGTTGATTGCTCAGCGGCTCCGAGACAATGTTCGGGATTTGACTTGAAACACTTTCTATTTTAAGAGTTCTGTTGGATAGAAAAGTTTTATTAAATTATGCGCCGGCATTGTTTAATATCTAGTTATCTGTACTAGTACTGTCTAATAATAAAGCTGAAGATTTGGTTTGATTGAACGAGCTAATCTCAGATTTGAAAAATTATTTTTGCATTCGATAGTCCAGTTCTTGAGGAAGGCTATTTAACATCGTGAAAACGAAGTAACATCGCGGGCAGGTGACGCGATACGACAGGGTGGGTCGTGGGAACAAGAAATTTTACGCGGACGAAGTTGCGGGCATACGCTAGTATGAGCTACAACAATAAACTATAAGTACCTACCCGCCATCATTTTCGGTAATGTTGTTGTCATTTTGACCCTCGGTTCTCAATTTCTGTATCAGTTCTAGAAGAAAAACAAATCATAAGCAGAAGTAAAGTACATCCATAAAAAAATTGTCATATAATATGCTTCTATTTTTTCTATTAGAACTATAATACATACTATCATTATTAGTTATGTCGTGTAGACCTAAAGTGTTGAGCACAAATATTTTGTCATTCGACTCCAGCAAGATCCAGCCTTTCTGTTCCAATGTCTGGTACTGCTCATCACTTAAAGTTATCTACAAAATAAAATTAATAACATTTAAGTTCTACCACTCACCATGACAGTTGGCACATGTGTGTATTCGTTAAGGGGACTACATGACCTGAAGCGCGGTCACTGTCGGACTGCATAGAAAAGAAAGAGAAGCGCGATGACACAACCCTGGTAATTTATTGAAAAACACTTGTACTTTAGTATGTTGCTTGTAGAATAATCTGACAAAAAATCAGAATGATTGTATGTATATTAGTCACTGACATCTATTATACAAGTACGCTGGACTAACGATACTCTACGAAATGACAGTTCTTTTTTGGGCCGATTCAAAGCGCCCCGCTCGAGGTTCTCAGGAACTAAAATTGACACGTTCTTTTAAATGGACGTTGAGTTGTTTGGTTCGTCTCTGATGATTTAGGTATAAATCGTGGAAAACTACTTTTTTTGTGTATTTTGTGTTTACTACGTGATTTCACTTTTGGCATTCAATAGTTTTTATTTAAGCCTATCCTCATATTTAAAGTTCACTGATCTGACCATCATGCGCTATAACTTTACTAGGACACTATCCACTAGTTTATAGCTTGCGATCTGACCGCGCCCTAATGAATTTTCAGTTAACCTTTGCAGAGCAATTATTCTATTACTTAAAAATGAAGCATAAAAATAACTGGGAGTAATCCGATATTTTTCTTTTAAGTAATAAATTACTCTCAGTGGTTATAACGATCGATAACGTTCATAAAAGTATTTATTTATCGTAGGATATATCCCATCTCTAATATTAGTTCCAAGGTACCTCACGTTGCTATCAGCGCCAAAATGGCGTAAATCAAATGTCTTCATTCTGTCATCGATAGTATGCAGTCCAGCATACTTGTATAATACAGATCAGTGATATTCGTATGGTTTTTATTGTGAAAAGAAAGTTTTTAGAGGTATCTTCATGTTTTTTTTCTATTGTATCAAATTAGTTGTATTATGTTTTCAACACACCATCTAACTAGCATATATCCAGAAGAGTATTAAATATTTTTCTGATTTTGTTTACTGTAGACGATCATAAACTTTTAGGCATTATAAAACTTGCATTTATTGCATTTAGGTGCTGTAGTCCCCTTAATGGAGAAGGTGTTTTTAGGTATTTTTTGACCTCAATGCAGCCAAAGCCGAGGGCAAAAGCTACTAATATACAAAACTACACCTCAGTAAAATTATTCCCTTGTTTGCTATTGTGAGTCACTACATCAATGTCAACATCTTGTGTATTTGGTTGTTTATATTGGTCAACGACAACATCTTCTTCCATCTGAAAACAAATTTTGAACATTTTTATTATTATTGCTTTAATTTTACATAATTACGTAATTATTATATAAATCAGAATAACTCAGAATGAAAGAAGCAAAAGTTGTTGAACACTATCACTATCTACAACTGCTAAAAAAATAATCTGTTTATTGAATTATTCAAACTTAGAATTAATTAATATGTACCTGTTCCGTTGTGGTGCTTGAACCGGGTTGTAAGAGGTAACTATTAGTGTAGAGACTGCTATCTCCATCAGGAAGGATAAACTGATCTGAAATTATAATATTTATTAAGTTATCTTATCACACTCTTTTTTACATAGACATTAAAAGTAACTAGATTAAAATTAAACATTACATGCATTACTGTTCCGTTAGCCTGTATCATCACACTGCTGGGCAAAGGCGTCTTCCCATGACTTCAACTGCTTGTAAACCAGTGCTTATGTGTGGATCATGGGTATTCAATTATTTTAATCGAACTATCTTGTGGATCAAATCTTTCCCAAACCATGTCCACTGAGGTTCTACTTAAGGATGGTTCACAGAAAATACAAATTCAATTAAAAAACTCACCTGCCACAGATATGAGTTCAGCAGAATTGTCAACATCAACAAAGAACTGTTGTGAAGAGACTCCATACACAGCGCATGGCTGAACATCTTCCAGTGCCTCCTTTACATCCTGCACCTGGGCTACATACTGGATCTGTCTGTTTACTGAAATGTTTTGGAAACAACTTCAAACATCCTATTTTGTGTACCCTGAGAAGATAAAGATTGACTTGTTCCAATACGGTGTTTTATGTATCTCTCTTTGACTTGTAATGAAATGAAATGTTAATGGTAGGACAGATTGCATCCATTATGTATGTCAAGTAGATACTTGTAAGGGAATAGTGGAGAATAAAATTCAGATCAAAAAATTTAAAATCAATTTACGTGGCTTGCCAACTTACAGAGAAAAGTGCCATCATCTTGAACCACAAAGAATTGGTCGTGTTCTGGCTCAGTTCCATTCGCTGGTAGAAACTCGTATGTTTCGTACGTGTTTTTATCCATATTATTTTCTAAAAAATAGGAGGTAAATAATTTATTATCTGTCTTACTTAGATTAATATTTGAAAATGTACACGCAACACACTCAAAAGGTCTCTGATTATTACCTGTTCTTTTATAACCTGTCTTTTAGAAAAGACTATTAACGGATATATTCATAGATCTTATTAAGGGCTTTTAAGTAAAATTTTAGTGAGACATTATAATTATTTTAAGGTATTAACTAGAAGAAAACTTTTTGTAACAATCACATTTTTGTTTACTCTTTGTCATAATGACAGTGCCTGTCATGTTTTTTTTTAAATTATGGATGCATTCGTAATTTTTCAAAAGAAAACATCGAGTCAGCAGCATGGTAATGTGAAATCAAAAACGTAATTGATCGTTGCAAACGCTTCAGAATGCACAGTATTTTTCAAACCAAGAACGTAATCTTTCAATTCTATTGGTCTATAAACTGGTGCTCTAAAGCCACCCACTATCATTTGTTGAATAATTTTTTTGTACATAATGTCTTTATCAATGCAGGTGGCAGAAGCTTCCCAATTATGAATATGGAATTTATAAAACTCGGCGTCGCACCGGCAATACTGCTTCACCATTGGTAAATAATATGCACACCCATAATAAACTATGACTCCATTACGATCAAGTAACTTTAGCAAAACATCTTCATATCTTCCGCCTAAACAGTTCAAGGCTAGCTTAGGTCTGGCTAAAGATGTATCGAAGGCTGAAAGTGTTTCAGCTTCCTCTAAAGTATGCACTTCAGTAGCTCCTATTTTAAGTAGATATGTCTTAACAGAGTCATAATCACAATGACTGGCAACAATATTAAAAGTGTTTATGCCCCTAGCTCTACATAACTGTATAACTGATTGACCACATGGGCTGTTGGCAGCATTTTGTATGACTGTATCACCAGGTTTCATTTTTCTAAAGTCATGTAGCATTCTGTATGCTGAACAGGGGGCTATTGTTAGCATTGCTGCTTCTGGAAGTGTAAGATTTCTTGCAATAACATGAACATCTCTTTCGTTGTAAATACCATAGGCTCTCCAAGAACCTAGTAGTCTGGTTGATAGGACAATTCGGTCACCAACAGCTACTCTACAGACATGTTTTCCAATTTCTACTACATCTCCAACTCCTTCATCTCCAGGGACAGTTGGCAAGATAGGCAGGCATATGTTCCTTCCTGGAATTACAACAAATAAAATATTAGAAAAGTGAGAATGCCTATTATCACATAACATAAAGAGGTATGATTAAAATGATACTGGCAATGCAGGCAATTTGGTATGTTAATAAAACAAAATTAATTATTTTTAACAATTTATTATTTTAAACAGTCTAAAATAGCATATCACCACTTATAAGTTATACTTAGCTAAAATCTAAAATATATTTACATCCTTGAAATCCCTTAGAGGTGAGAGTATTGCCAATGGCTTCTTTAAAGTTGACAAATTTCACCATCCTGTGTACAGGAGCTCTAAGTTTCTTTTCACACATCAATGAAATTACTTCTGACATCATTTCGTCTTTGGCAGAGTTACTGGCTTTTTCATTCCAAGCAGTCATCCAGAATCCATAAAAGGCTAAATTTTTAAAAATAAATGCTGAAGTTGGAATAGTCACTGGCTCTCTTGACATTCCCCCATAGGTGACCATACACCCAGCAGGTCCTAAGTGTCTCAACATTTCCAATGAACTTTTCCCTCCAACACAGTTCAGGGCTAGAGAAGGTTTATCAATTTGTTTCTCTCTAAAAATAGTTGTTGATCGCAGTTCTTCTTCTGTTAGAACATAAGTAGCTCCCAAGGATTGTAAGTGACTCTTTAATTCATTTATTTCAGGCCTATTTCTCACTATGTTGATATTTTTAACACCCCATGCTTTACAGATTTGTATAACATTTTGCCCGCATGCACTGTTAGCTCCATTCTGTATGACTACCATGCCACCATTCCGTACTGGTTTAAAATCAGTTAGCATTCTAAAAGCAGTGCAAGGATTAACAGTGAGTGTTGCAGCTTCTGCTAATCCCAAATCATCTGGGACAACTTTCAACATAGTATTATTGAATGTGGCAATGTCCCTCCAAGTACCTTGAACTGGCTTTGTAACTATAACTTTATTGCCTGGCCTTACACCACTCACTTCTTTTCCAATCTCTTCAACAACTCCTACGCCTTCATTACCGGGAATACATGGCAGCATTACTTTGACTGGGTATTTTCCTAAAACAACAAATAATTTTGCCACAATAAGTTAGATGTTTAATAGAATATTTTAGCAATTAGTAATTACAGTTAAACATGAGAATGATAGAAAGTAAATAAAAAAAAATACCTGCAATATTCTGAAATCTTGACTTCAAACAAAATAGAAATGAATAAATTTAGTGTCCAGGTAATGCAATTTACAGGTACTTAGGTTGAAATGTTGAATACAAAAGTTTACACGCTGTACTTTCAAAGTACTAAATCATCAAAATTATACAAACATTTTTTGATTTTATTTTTTGTAAACAGTTTTCACATGTAGGTTACCTACCTTGAATGGTGTTTATATCAGCTGGGTTTATTGGTGCAGCTAACATGCGAACCAGAACATCCTGGGTGCCTAGACAAGGAACTTCTGTTTCTCTGACCTTTAAAACACTTAGAGGATCTCCAAATTCGCTGTAAACTAATTGTTTTGACATTAAATGCCGCACCGAACCAGTCAAGTTAATAAAGTTTTTTGCATAACATTTTGCAACCGCCAACAAAGTATTCGGGTAAGGTAAAAAGGCCATAGTGTATCTTTAGATAGATTTACAGAAATATATTTCTTTTAGAGAGTAACTACTGATAATTTTTTCGTGTAATCAATCAGCAACTGTCAAGCACCTGTCAAAAGTGCCAGATCAGCCAGTCGCTGGTCAGTGAGTCACTGAGTCAGTCACCGAGTTTTTTTTTTAAATGTTCATCCATAGATTATAGAGTATTTTTGTTTGACATTGTCAGCCGGATTGTCTTGTACTTTCCCTTGTACCCACTCTTGTATTCCTTGTACCGCGTAGGGAATATCGAGAGTCTCTACTTGCACCTAATCTCCGTCTGCGGCTTGAATAGTACAGAAAAAATAAATAAATAAAAATAAATACTATTAAAACCCAGACCCATCCGGTCCGGCGACGACGAATAAAAAATGACATGACAGACCTTGTCACTTTTCGATTCGTAGACCGTAGGCATTTCGATTTCGAGCTATTGGGCCAGTTATGGTTTAGTCCTTTTACCCTTCCATAGCTGCATATCTCTGACAGCAACTAAACAGCAACATCAACGAGAATAAAGATCACTGTGCCTGCAAAATCGTAAAATAACTGTGAAAGGATTCTCACTTGCTAGCTTGGCCACAGAAAATGACATGAAAACCTAATAGACTGGCTCCTATTAGAAGATCCTGAAATAGCACGGCAAATTAAAAAAAAAAGCATGAGCACGAGTGTTGCATGTTGGTATCACTGAGTATAGTAGGTAAGTAAGAATAAATTATTTGTATACTTAGCAAAATGTTACTAATTCCATGGGTGACATTACATGATACCTTTTTTATTTTAGCCATTTATAAAGTCCATAGACTTTTTTTTTCCAAAGTCCATAGACAGAGAATGGACTGAGCGTTCCGTATTCAGTTGTGCAGTGAATACAAACGAAGATGTACGAGAGAGACAAAGCGAATGTGCGGCCCGGTGCGGCCAGTAAAGTGGAGTCATTTTAATAGGTAACATTTGACAATTCATCAAATATTCAACAACGTAACCTTGTAACGGCGGGCATAAAATAACATATTTTTTCGTTTTGTTAGAACTGCACAATTGCTTACCTTTTTTCAATTACGATTACATATTTATTGTAATAATGACCGATACGAGTAATTTTACGATTTGCTTTCATTAATAAACCATTCTAAACATAATAAACAATTTCTGATCTAATGAACTGAACGTCGTTACAAGGTTACGTCAGTTAACCATTTTTCTTTTTAAACACTAGGGATGTTACTCTAAAAATCGAAAGCTGATAAGTAGCATCGAATGCAATGATGACTTGTGAAGAAATATCACCATAAATTAATAATTAATAATATCTCTGAGTGCTGACAGCAGTGATGAAGATGACAATACTTTTAACAGTTCTGATAGTTCAACTGAATAAATTCAATTTTTTTGTTAATTTGTGTACTTGTCTTATTTTGCTCCTTAAATTTACGAAAAAAATAATAATAATGGGACAGGGATTCGCCTGATGATTTTTAAAATTCGCATATGTTTCAAGTCCGTATCGATTCATTCACTTTAATCGATGTTTATAAGCAGGTCACCTCACTATGAGGATAAAACTGACAGACGTCAAATGTTACCTATTAAAATGACTCCACTGTAGTTGTCTCTTTCTGGAATTCTGATTTTGAATAGACAAATTCAAATTTTAGAAATTGATCAAAATGGGTTTTCATTTAGGTACAGCCTAGTGTGTAGAAAAGAGACAGGTACTGGCCGCACAGTAGACAGAGGAAATGGCTTGTACACAAAACTGCGTTGCGACGTCGCATCGTAAAAATCTACGAGCTCGCACGACGCATTGCAAGGCAGTTTTCTGCGTTGCGAATTCGCATCGCACTGATTCGCAGTTTTTTGTACAGACGTCAGCACATCAAGCTACTAAAATCTGTCAAATTTCTTTAATAGATTTTCAACTTTATTGCTACAGCATAAGGTTCAAAGTTGAATGGGAAAATTTTACAGTTTCAGGTAGCTCGATGTGCTGGTGTCTGTACAAGCCCAAACTGACAGAGTACCTACGGGCCACACAGTCGCTTCGTCCCTTTCTAGAGAGTGGTCACTTTTGAGCGGTTTCGCACCAAGTACATCCGATCCGAATCCGAGAAATGCCGGGTCCGAAGTGACCATAGTCCTATTTGTACGAGGGTTGCGCACTAGATCCGAACTCTATCCGTCCCAATTTAGAACATTCCCAATTCGCATTGAGTCGAATCTTCAATTCGGATTCGGTTTGGATGTAGTGCGAAACCGCTCTAACGATCAGTCCATTCTCTTCTTTTCCTATTCTAGTTTTTCGGCAGACGCCAAAATCATGGCCAAAATACAGTACGATCATTGATCATTGATACATATTATGAATGTTGGAACTAAATGAGCTAATTAACCATTATTACACTTTCTAATGTTTTTAATTGTTTATTAGTCTAAACAAGTAATATCTATATGATCAATACGTATGTACCTATAATTTGGTTACATGGCAAAAGAAGAAGAGGAAGACAAACCTAGAGATGGTCTGATGACAAAGAGAAAGTTAGAGGTGCAATCTGGTCATGAAGAGCAAACAATAGGACAGAATGAAAACGGCTAGAAGGGGTCTACGTGTATTGGATAGGACACGCTGATGACCGCTGATCACTAAACCGGGGAATGCCATGTGTAGTCAAAGTAAGTTTAATACCATAGTTTTGTAATTCATGTATAGTGTAGTACCTATAGGTAATAGAGGATTTTTTTTTTTTTTTTTTCATGATGGGAAATCATCAAATGACTCCTCCCGCTCTGAGTGGAGCGGAAGGGAGTGTCAGACTCTTACTGACTAAAACCCACCCGTGTTCCTTCCTTCGCCCTTTATGTTCCGGGCCAGCGGTAACCCTTTCGGACAATCCCGCTGACAATAGAGGATTAATGTTGGTCGCACATCTGACGGAAGATGTTTCGGGCGGGCTCGATGCACTAACGCATCGTAAGTTAAGTGTGTACCAGTGTCCGTTCTGGCGTTACGCGACCGACGATACGCGACGTAGGTACCTTCCGTCAGATATGTGACCACCCTAATAAATGGTATCTTTCCATTTTTATACAAATAGGGGCGGCAAGTAATGACTGTGGGATTCCATGATCGAGGGTTTGGCACAGACGCAACCCACGTAAGCCCACGTTACTCTAGGTAGGTACGACTTAAATGCAACGTTTGATTAGTCAAATAAATAAAACCCAGTAAAAACAATTTATTATTTTAAGCAAGAACTAACTAAAATCTAAAATACATTTATATCCTTGAAATCCCTTAAGAGTTCTGCATAAGGCTTCGGCGAATTCGTCGAATTTCACCATCTTGTGTACAGGAGCTTCAAGTTTCCTGTGCACCATCAACGAAATTAATTCTGACAGCATTTCGTCTTTGTCAGAGTCGCAAGCCATTTGATTCCATGAAGTCATCCAGAACCCATAAAAGGTTAAATTTTTAAAAATAAATGCTTTTGTTGGTATAGTTACTGGCTCTCTTGACATTCCCCCATAGGTGACCATACACCCGTAAGGATTTAGGAGTTTTAACATTTGCAATGCACTTTTCCCTCCAACACAGTTTATGGCTAGTGAAGGCTTATCAATTAGATCCTCTTTAAAAATATTTGTTGATGGCACTTCTTCTTCTGTTAGAACATGAGTAGCTCCCAAGGATTGCAAGTGACATTTTAAATCATCAATGTTACGCCTATTTCTCACTATATTGATGTTTTTAACATCCCATGCTTTGCAGATTTGTATGATATTTTGCCCACATGCACTGTTAGCTCCGTTCTGTATTACAACCATTTCACATTCACGCACTGATTTGAAATCACTTAGCATTCTATAAGCAGTGCAAGGATTAACAGTGAGTGTTGCAGCTTCTACTAACCGCAAATAGTTTGGGACAACTTTCAATACACTTTCATTGAAAATAGCAATGTCCCTCCAAGTTCCTTGAGCAGGTGTCGTGACTACAACTTTATTGCCCGGACAAATACCACTCACATAGCCTCCAATCTGTTCAACAATTCCGACGCCTTCATTACCAAGTATACATGGCAGATCCAACTTGACTGGGTATTTTCCTAAAACGAATAGCTGTATAGTTGTATTTTGAAAAAAAAAACATAACATAACGTCATACATATATCTACCTGTTCCCTGAAGAGTTTTTTTGGTAGGAATCAGTTTTACTAGGCACTATCCTCGAAACTGAACGAAATGTATTAGATCTTCTCGTCAAGGTTATTGCTGTTAAATAGGAAAGTTGATTTCTTTCATGTTTCCATAAGTTACGTACCTACCTTGAATGGTGTTTATATCAGACGGGTTTACTGGTGCAGCCAGCATGCGAACCAGAACGTCCTGGGCGCCTAGAGGAGGAAGTTCACTTTCCCTCATCTTTACAACTTTTAGAGGATTTCCAAATTCGCAGAGAACCAGTTCTCTTGACATTAAATAGCGCACCGACTCTGTCAAGTTTAATACAGTCTTTGCTTGTTGTTTGAGGTTTTTTGCAAACATTTTGTGATTTGTAAGAACTAGTAAGAAGCGATTTTTGATTAGGGCTTGAATCGTTTGAAGGGCAGTTTCAACTCCATCTCTTCATTAATGACTTTTGTCGAAGAGACACAATCATGGGACACGATCGCTTCAAAATCGCTTGACACTGCATGGCACGTTTCTCTGAAGTTTTCTGTCAAATATTGATTGCATAGTGTGAGCATTACCTACTTGTAGTCATATTGAAGTACTTATTCGATAATGTTTAAGGAGGAGGTGGATACGCGGAACCGTATATCCTAGAATCGGGAACCTCATGCATGCAGGATCTGGGACGTCGACAATGGTAATCACACTAATATTATAAAGGCGAAATTTTGTGTGTGTGTGTGTGTGTTTATATGTTTGTTACTTCTTCACGCTCAAACGGCTGGACCAATTTTGATAAAATTGTATGGAGGTAACTGACACCCTGGATTAACATATAGGCTACTTTTTATCCCGATATTCCCATGGGATCGACATTTACGCGGGTGAAACCGCGGGGCGCAGCTAGTTTCATATAAATTTTCATCCAGTTTCCCCCTGGGCAATGTAAAATTAAACAGTGTGACAAAGCGGAATGTCAACCGGAAGTAAATTCCTTTCTATCCCTTTAACCCAGGCTTTGCCTGGTTTCTAGGACATACATTTCCGCGAATCCGTAATCACTCGATCTATTTTTACTAGCTGACCCGACAGGCACTGTCCTGTCAAAATTTCAATACGATCTTGAGTAGGTACAGACAAAAATCCTATAGACAAAGCACTTTGTTTTTCCCTTTCCAATTTTTCGGGCAAGTTTTCCAGTTTTTGTTTCGAAAACCTAATTCGGCATAACGAAGATACAGTATTAAAACAAAAAGTAGCCAAATGGGACCATCATTCTGAAGTGATGCGCTTACCAACGAACAGCATTTCATTTTTAGTATCCCTACCTACAGATATCCTATTTACCCTTACAGAATATAATATGTACTTTTAGCAATGCCTATTAGGTACTCTACAGTCTACGGGAAGCACGGTGGTAAAGTTCAAAGGTTAACAGAAACTGACAATGGAATATAATGCATTTTAATTAACTGAATTTATGGTTCATCCCATTCCGTATGGAAACTTCTAGAACGTTTTGTAGAGAAGTGTGATCTACTAAAAACTCTTGTTTTTTAACTTTGCAGAACGGAGACTGACTTGACAAGGCTTGATACAACAGACTAGGTAATAAATTATTTATTAAAATAATGGCCTGAACACACGTAACAGTGTGGGTTGTGGCACAACCACACCACAACGACACCACGTGGACGAGCGCTATTTTCAGTCTATTATAAGGTACTCTGTGATGAAAATGGATATAGTCTATTCACACTACTGCTTGTATGATAGAGGTCAGTGATTCACACAGACCATTTTTGGCCGTCAAAATCAACCGTGTGGGTGATACCGTTGCGTTGATGCGATACATTTACACTGTCACAGCCGGGGTCGATCTGTCTGCGAAAACTAGCCACAATGTAACCACATCGCAACTACTAGTGACAATAAAACCACAACACAACTGTAAGAAGTTGCAGCGACATTATTCACACATAACCACTGCTTGTCCACATTTTGTCGCTGCGGTGTGGTGAGGTTGTGGTACTTGTGAACGGGCCCTATTGTTTTTTTTTTGTTACCCTTTACTATCCCACTGCTGTGAAAAGGCCTCCCCCAAATCCTTTCAGGAACTCTTTTCCCGCGCCACCTGGAACCAGCCCTCGCGGTACGCGTAATGTTTTATAGTAACCCCCTTACTAATAAATGTTGTATAGCGTCTGTATAGTTACACAACGCTTTGTCTTCTTCTTTTGAAATTCAAATTACTCGGCTCGGTCGGAAATCGGTTTGTAACTATTCATCTGATATACGTTTATTAGTAAGGCGGTTAATATAAAAAAAATATCTATAATACAATGGTATATTTTTATTGGTAAAGTTTTCAACAATCGTCATTACAAGTTTGGTGATTTTGAAATTAGGTTATAGTTAAGTTTTTGGCCATTCCTTCGTCTCGTAGAAATCTGTTAACACGAATATCCAAATCTTTCCGAGCCATTGGCGCGGTAGAACTGAGGGGAGCGATAGCTTCTGGGGATGGCATTTGGAGTTTTGGGATGCGGAAGCGACGAGCTCGAGTAAGCTGCCAGGCTGCACTTGAGTTTCGCATTGCTCGACCAATCCCTTTACTTTCATCCACGGTTGCCGGAAAAGGACGAGGAACACTGAAATAAACAATTAATACCACCAATAACTGGGTTGTGGAGGTCAGATAGGCAGTCACTCCACGTAAAATACTGGTATTCAGCTGCATCCGGTTAGATTGGAAGCCGACCCCAACATAGTTGGGAAAAGGCTAGGCAAATGGTTGTCGTCTCTGACGAAAAGTAAATTGTGGAGATGAGTCGTATCCACCTTTTGATTAGATGTGTAACTAATATCTTTGATTAAAACATTGTCTTTCTATTACTTGCAATGGGCTTCAAACTGACTGGTAGGTAATACAACTACACATTGTAGTAATTAAGATAGGTAATCATCAACTAACTATGCCATTGTGATTGATGCGCGCAATCGAGCTGGAGCAATCACCGATGGTAATTCTGCTGAAGAGTTTCTTTTTAATCCTGGGAAGCAAGATAATCATTACGATAATTACCAGATTAATAAAAGATCAGTAAGTAATAAAAAAGGTTGAATGCCAAATGAGGGCTATCGAACATTGATTTGATATACCATGATCGAAACAATGAATTGGGTACAAGTCATTCTAAAAAATCTTCAGGTGAAAAGTAAGCACCGTGAAATACTGAAGCCCGTATTCTAGTACGCAGATGTCGTGTTATCTTTTAAAACACGCAAAAGGAACCACCGTTCAATCCTTTTAAGATACCATGTACAGTCAACAAACGAGATAAATATTCAGGATCGTTGGATATGGTTGAAGTTTAGTAAGAAACCGATGGATGTTGTCGACTGAAATTTAATTTGATAAATGAGCTGTTTGTTTTCTATTAATGAAATTAAATTTTATTCGATAACATCCATCGGTTTTTACTAAACTTCAACTATATCCGACGATCCTGCATATTTATCTCTTTTGTTGATTGTACCTAGTGTCGTCGCTACCTTAGTAGATTAACTATTGTTATACAGCCATCTCTGGAGTTCAACCAAACTGAATAATGTATAACAGCAATTTTCTTAGCGCATTGATTGCAAAAAGTTCATACATCTTTGGCCCAAAATTCGGTTGCGCGAACTCCGGTCACTGACGCAGTCATAAGATCATCAAGTACACAGGTGACAAGGACCAGGGATATATAGGAAATGCTAAATAGTAAAGGAATAAATGCCAACCAGAATATTTCACATTGTTTATAGATGATTTATCCCTCCATTTTTGGGAGCAAACTGGGCAAATTGATCGACGTATTGACCATCGTGGAATATTTTCATTTGGAGAAGGATTGACTTTTCGCAGTCCAGGAATTTCGAGTGGTGCCTGCCAGGATAAAGGTATTAATTATTTTACAATAGTGTCTTGTGAATTAATTTAAGTTTTTAGTAAATAAAGCGTAGTATTAAAATCAGTGAAATTGATTTTCTTTTAGATAATTTAATGTAGATCTAACCGGTGCAGGAGTAACTGGTATTTCAAATGCCAAAATGGAAGGAATGTCCATGTCACGGCGGGTAGATATCCGGGAGACTCGCGACCGGGAAACGCTGCGCTCAGTCATACGCATGCTTAGGCCATGCACGCACGCCTCGCTTGATTGGCTGACGAGGAAAATTAACGAAACCTTTAGGTACTCACTAGCTAAAACTCATAATTATTACCAGTTACCCTACGATTCCACTAACAAATCAAGGTGAATAGACCGATTGATTAGGACGATGACAACAGGATCATGAAATCCATACTTCCATACTAATATTATAAATTCGAAAGTAACTCTGTCTGACTGTCTGTCTGTCTGTCTGTCTGTATGTTACCTTTTCACGTCTAAACCACTGAACGGTATTCGATAAAATTTGACAGAAAGATAAATTGAATTCCGAGGAAGGACATAGGATAGTTTTAATCCCGATATTCCCACGGGATCCACACTTATGCGGGTGAACCCGCGGGACGTTGCTAGTATGTTTATAAAATTGAGTTCACAGACAATAAGTGAATTGAAGTCAGTTTTTAAAATGAGTTGAAAAATTAATCCGGGAGCAGATAATAATTATTTTGACAAAACATTCATAACAGTGACTTATTCGCCAAAGAAAAGTGTGAGAAAGTCGTAGTTAATAGACGTAATTGAATCGAGAGTGAAAGTTTAGTGGGAAACCTAACTTTTTTGACAAATGCTTCTTTGTCTTATTTGGTTTTTGTTACGCTATTGTAGACGTCAGGTGTATAGCACAGTTTATGATGACTTAATTGTTACCATCTATGGGCCACTAGATATCAAACTATGCTGTCTCTTTTAATTTATTGTACATTTATTGTACATTGACGCGCAACCTGTTACTATGAATTCAGTATTTTCATTCAGTACATGATTCTGAAACTCCCCAAGGTAAATTTTTTTGATGGTTTTCAAAAATCGGATGCTTAGGTTGCTTACGCGTCGATATCCCTGCTATCCTGTATATTATAATATAAAACATAATATTTTTAGTATCTATTGTGTTATTGTTCAGGTATGTAATAAGTATAGAAAACTATTGTTTGTTTAATTAACCAACTCATCGGAACCATCCTCTCCTGGTAGTTCAAGCGTTTTGTCCTGAGCTTCCTCTTCAAGCTCCCGGCTTCGAGCTCGAACCATGTCTAGAAGTAATGTATCGTTGCCTCCTAAATCGTCTGACCTGGTGAACAAATTTAAGAAAACGCTTTCATAAAATATAGAGTTGAAAACATATCGCATATATTATATTCCTTTCAATCATTACTGTAACGTTAAATCTATGTAACCTACTTATATATGGCCTCCGCAGGTGCGATTCTTTAAGGGAACTGTTTAATGTTATTAACATAATGACAAGCCGGTATGTACGTTGTCAATATATCTATAAAAAAAAATACATCATGTACGTAAGGAAAAACCTAAATCTTTTCAGTAAAAGAGGTGGAAGACTTAACTAGGACTAGAATAGAGACCAATTACTTTACTCATCCTTCATGGGGTCCTGTTTAAAATGTTACAATAAATTTAAATCTTGTATTTAGTTATTCTGTGATAAAACGCACACTATGTACAGCCAAGCATATTAGAAGTAGGGACATTACATCGCTGATAAAAATGCTTGGCTCAACGCTAGTCCTGCTCTACAAGGGCGCATAAACTAATTGATTGGCATTTGAAAATATTATTGGAGCTGCTGAAGATTGTAAAAACTATCTTTGCATTGTATAAAATGAATATATTCGTAGGCGTAGCATATGTGTGAGCACTATGTACCTACTATAAAGGTACCATTTCCTAGGTACGAGTTTCATTGACTTGAATGTGCCCTGGCGGCTGAGAGTATGTCATGCTCACTCAAATGTTTCGCTGGCGGTGGCGAGTGTGTTGGATCATTAAGTTCCCTTCAAAATAGTTGAGCTGAATGATGTTGATCCATACGTCATGTTCGTGAACGGGCGCCGTCAGTAAGGACTAGTCATCTCTAAGCTGCCACGGCTTAATTTAATTTTTGAATTGCTTTTTTGTTTGAATCTTTTTATTACAGACGCTTTTAACGTTAATGTCTTTCTACATTGTTCTCACATGTATAATTTCAACATGAATGATGTAACCAATATTTCGTAGCAATATTTTGATTTAAAAGAGTGTTCGTAGAGTTTCTTGCCCGTTCCCCTCCATAGGAACCGACTACGTTTTGGAATGAGCAACTAGCTTCATCTTTCTGGCTATGACCGACCCATTGGCAATTCAAAAGTGCCTGTAACTGGTTTATTTAAAATAAATGCTTTGAGTTTGTACTTCATAGTAATAAGCACATCGTGAGCATCATCACCTCATGGGCTATCGTGCATCTTCGTCTGTTCGTAAATAATGTAACGTTACGTATGAACGAGAGCATTCTCGTGGTGGCGATGAAGACCCACGATTAAAATTCATGGTGTACCAACCGCTCGGAATGTATTACGCTGTCGTAGAACTCGCTACGTTGCGACATCAGGGTTTTAATGTCGGGAGGGATGGCGACGTCACAGCCGTAGATCAAGGAGTCCCGGTTCATCGCGCGCATCCTCATCAGCAGCGACGTGTATGGAGTCGAATCATTGCCCATGAACGAAATGCGACGCGGCTTTTCTTCTTGTGTTCTTTAATGAAGAGATATTGTTTGTGTTAAGTTTATAAGAGGGTGCTTTATCTTGTGAAAAAGGTAAATGGCGATCTTAAATTTTTATACTTCCAATATTTACTTCAATTCAAAAACCTCTTATAAACAAGCGAGATTTAAAAAAGATAGAATGTTTTAGAGGCCAATACGTCATTTAAATATAATGCAAAAGGATAAAGCATTGAAATTGGAAAATAACAATGGTGGCGGTGGCGGTTTACGGCAAAAGATCGGAGGCTGGCATTACTTTTTCACCGGTTACGTGAGTCATGTAGTGACTCAGTGTAACTATAAGTATAAATAAGGTTATGTTTAAAGCCAGGCTGTGGCCAGTAGCGGTTGAATAAATGCAACTTGACTCCTAACAGGCCTTGAGACCTATGTCGATGTAACGAGCTCCGTTGCAGCTACATATTTTGAATGTAAAGTCTCCGTTGCAGCTGCATATTTTGAATGTAAAGTATGTCTTTACACGGCATATAAAAACTTAAGTCTTGTTTGTAATTTAGGTACGTAACTATTGATAAGAGGCGATAAAACCTGGTGATTTATATGCGGAGGATACAGACTAGTTCCAAACATTTAATAAAAATAGATACTTAGGTTACTTATATTTAAAGTAAAATGGGTACAGAGGATTTGGGAAAAAAATAGAAAACAAGTCCACTTTCTGCTATTATTGGAAGAGACAATGCGACCACGTGGGTGAGTATGTAACAAAATTTCAAACTACATAGAAAGTGTTTAACGAGCTTGAAATACTGTTAATGGAGGATTACTGAAGTGTATTCAAAAGAGTAAATAACTGTCGCGGTACTAACCGGAACATGTGGTGTGTAGAGTATAATTTCGAATAGCGATCTTTCCAGTCACTATTTACTTTCGAGGCTATTTCAGATTTCCTGAAAATATATTTGATGGTTTTTGTGAATAATTATGGCTTGGTTGTATATTGCTAATCAAAGAAGCTATAACAGATTTTTATATCTTATTTTATATATTCCTTAAAATGTTACTAAAGAAAATTTTCCTGTTAACATAAAATCAAGAGAATGGGCGATAACTTTATATTCTGTTTGGTTAGTTAGTCTCTTTGAAAACTCTTTCATTTATAGCTCTTTTTGTCACAAACTCACAATGTAAAGCCAATTGATACAATGCAAATAAACACGTAATGAGTTGAAGGCCATGTCTCTGCGGTGATGCCAATGGTCAAAACAATATCAATCCAGGTGACGAGTCATAAAATAATTTTGTTGTATCTGCCCTTTTTCTTGTGGTTATTAAACTTTTATAAAAAAGTTATAGAACAACTGTCTATTAACAAGTTACTTAAAAAATCAATTAGGGCGATATAGTTTGGATTTACAGAAAACCTTCTAGGCTTACTTATATATTACTTTTGAAATCATTGTTCTAGGGGCTTCAGGTGAGGTTTCAACATCATCGCCAATGAAGATTCTATTCTACCTTATATCTACCTAGTCATATTTCTATCCAATCACAGATTATAACTCTACTTACGGCATTCTTCATTTATTTTCTGGTTAGATTTAAAAGTATCTAATAATTTGAAGAATTATTCATTAACTTACTAAAATATGTTTTAATTTGCTTGTTATGTTAGAAGGTTTATCTACATATTCCATTTTGACATTGACGTTTGTTTTGCTGCCGACTAGATTGGTTTTGGTTGACTTTGATGTTTGTAGTTTCATTTCAGTTATTATATATGTAGGTTCTATTTTATTTTAAAATCATTTATGACTTTTCATTGTTTGTATAGTTTGTCTGTAGTTAAGATTTTTTATATTGTTCTCATTTTTTCTTGAGGTGGATAATTTTTTTCACTTTCGTTGAAGTCTGCGTTGACCTATGAAAGCCACAGTAATTATGTAAATTCTATGCAACTTGAGATATTTTGAACTCGTTGAAATATCGTTTCTCTATTCGTACTACCTTGTGGTGTTTTGATGACCTAGTAAAACACGTGAGAGTTGTTTTGTAATTTAAGACACTAATGTTTTAATGTACAGACGCCAGTACATCAAGTTACCCGAAACTGTAAAATTTTCCTAATCAACTTTGAACCTTATGCTTTAGCGATAACATTGAAAACTATGTATTAAATAAATTTGACATATTGTAGTAGCTTGATGTGCTGGGGTATGTACTTATAATATTTTCACTCGCAAACTTATAACTTCATACGACTCTCCAGCTACACCAGTCATCCACAATGGGTCTTATTCAGAAACACGATTACCTTGAGATCTATTGACCTGTAACAAGCGAGCTAGTCATGAGGCACCACTCATTAGTTTAGATATTCATCTCACATAAATAAAGAATGGCATCGGGTAACAAAGAAGTTTGAAGGAGTTCAATAAGAACGTCTGTAACGAGAGCAAGTCCCGTTAAACAAATGTGAGCCCCGAGCCTGTCAGCTGAATCTGCGGTGAATGTCCCGATTAATAGTCGCATGTCGTGGGAGCGCTCCCCAGCTGAATGCGAACAGTGCCGAATATTTGTATTGTGTCAGAGCATTTAATGCTACAATGCAATTCGAAAAGTAATTTGATTGAAGCTGTTGTGACGCTGTAAGCGGCGGCGGCGGCGGCGGCGGGGCGCCTCGCCTGTCTCCTGGCCCGCGCTGCTGCGCTTGTCTCGCCTTCAGTTTAGTCGCTCCGACCGCGAACTGCCGCGCACACGTTGCGCCTCCGCGCACACCAACTCTATGCAACACTCTCGCCGATAACGCGCTCTATTTGAACGTAACAATCACTAACTGCACTATTGAACCCATTCACACTTACTACGGACCATTATCGAATTACGTTTTACGTCGTCCCAAATTGTAAGATTCGTTGGAGCGGTAGTTCTCAAACCGGCTCCGTGACCATATGATCCGCACTACAGTGGAACTGTTGCCTGATTTCCGATATCGGTGGGCAGTCACGATGTGGATCTTGAGCTGAAGTGCACTCTGGATTTTTGTGTTATAGTGGACGCAGATGGAGACTAAATGACAGAAGACTTTGAAACAAGTGTCTGTGATTGTTTAGTGACTGAATGTGCCGGAGATGTGAATGTTGACGTTGATTTTAATGTATTAGTGTTGGTATTGAATAAGTGCAAATGGCTGGTGCTAGTGAGGAGGGTGGTGGTGTGGAGGAGACCACGCCGAGCTCCACGGTAGAGGCGCGCGGCAAGCGCGGGTTGAGCGGGTCCATGTCGCTGCGCACACGCAAACTGGGCCGGCGCCTGTCGCGCAGCATGTCCATCGTGGCGCTGAAGCTGCCGGAGAAGGCACAGAGCATCACACGCTCGTCGTCGAAGCTGATGAGATCTGGCAACCGCGACAAAAAGAACAGATCATTCGAGCTCTCCATAATATTGCCAGATAAAACACAGAAACAGGTAAAATGCCGTTGGCGTTGTATTGTTATGAACTTATGTACGTGTTCTTGTTAGGTGATAATTGTTTGATAACGACATGACATATGTAGGTATTGAGTTTTAATACATATTGACGAAACCAATAATCTGATAAAGAAGTTATTACAATACTTACAACACAACATAATAATGCTGTTTATTTTTCCAAGCATGTTTCAGAATTAAAATAACAATTTTCTTAAATTGCGAGTAAATGTTGTGGGTTTTTTTTATTAATAGCAAAGAATTGATAAAATCACAATAGTCATAAATAAGAATAATTAAGCTTTTGATCATGATATTGATTGGTATGTTATTACTTGTAGAGCACAAAAAGTAACAACAAGGTTGAGAGAAGCAAAAAGTAGAGCCCACCCATAGATTCCAGGATGTGCAAATATTGATATTTAAAATAGAAGAGGTTATGAAGTACTTTAACAAGTCGTCGTCTTTTTGAGTTAAATGTTTGATCGCTACCTTCGATTTTACGGTAGTATTTTTTTAAAACAAGTGCTTGTAAGCATAGATTTACGATTTAGGCTCCGTGTTTGAAAGGTACACGTTTAACGCTATGCATTTGAATGTGCTGTTTACTGAGTCACTGCAGTTCTGTTCTACCGTCGTTGGTGTTTCGCCACTGCCTTGCGTCGCCCACATCGCTGATTTCTCCATTGATATAATAATGAGGTGCAATTGCCTTCGCGTTCAAATCGGCAGGCATTGTTTGCTTTGTCATTGAGCCGGAGAATGCTCTTTGAAGCCGGATTGTTGAACTACCGGATGAAGTTCCTCTGTTTTGTCCAAAGCAGTGACTTTCCGTCGATACTGTTTATATTATCATGCATGATTATTTTACTGGCTGACCAAGATATTTTTAATTGCTAGGTTAAAGTATACTGTCAGTTGCCTACGACTTGGCCTGATTGTAAGTAGAGGCGCGTGGTGTAACAGCTTATTTTAACTGAGAATTGTCGTGGTTTGTGGTCTGAGCTCTCGCGGTTAAAGATCATGGCTGGGTAATTATACTTTTTGTACCTGATCTACCTCTTTACTCTGAACTGAACTTCCTTAACTGTGAAGGATGGAATTAGTTCCGGTGGTAGGTTGCCTAATTAATTCGACAACCAATTACCGCTAACATTGAGAACTGCCGTTTGACATTTTCATACTGCGTGTTTTATTGCGAATCCACTTAGAATTTATATCCAAATAGTTCACACAAAGGTATTTCAAAGTCGTTCTCAAGTTTTTGTCGTTTCATTACAGAACGTGTAATGAAACAACAAAAACTTGTCTTGTGCGGTTTTTTTCAGGACGGTAAAAATATTCACATAAACATTTGTTGCGAAACTAATGACATATTTACTTATGAGACTCAGAGACATTTGCCAGGGTCGCGGGTTGTTCGAAAGAGTTATCGTGGCCCCTGGTACAGGCAACTGAAGGAACACGGGTGGGTTTTAGTCAGTAAAATCTGACATCCCGCTCCGCCAGGAGCGGGAGAAGTTATTTGATAATTTCCCACCCAAAAAAAAAATACTCCAAGACATACGAAGAATATTAATTTGTAACACGTAATAATGTTTATAAAACAATCTACATATCTGCGTTAAGATATATTGTCCTCATTCATTTATTAGATCTCTTATGACGATGTATTTATCTTTCCTTCGAGAAGATAATATTGTATTCTGCTTAACCTGCGCTCCCGAAGTTAAGTTTAGAATTTTTCTACTGAAATATTTATTTATTTAATACTTCAAGCACATAAATGTACAGAGGCGGACTTAATGCCATAGGCATTTTCTACCGGTCAACCTTTGGGTGATGCAGAGACAAACAGTGGTAGGTGTAATCATGAACATAATATTCCCCGTTCACTTACTATTTTTAGAAGGAAATGGCATTATCATTTAACTTTTTTCATTAAGCTTGCGATTTAGCGATTTTGTGTCACTTTTTAGCAATAGCAATATTAATTTGGCTTCTCCTTTAAAGCAATAAAATCAAAACAAATGGCAGTATACATAGACTGCAGACTGCAGTTCTGTAAGTCCGTTGCTCTAACTGCTTTATCACTTTACAGATCCTTAACCCCTTAATAAATCTGGCTGAAATTGTGTTTGTTTATCAAAGTGATGAGTGGGTGTAGTGAATTGCAGTTTAACATCAAACATTGTAAAGGACACACAGTCTTTGTTTCTGCCTGTCTTTCTCGCCTTGAGAGAACAATACTGATTATAACGGATTTATCACTTTAGGTGTTGCAGGAGAATAGCATTTGAATAAATATGCAGATAAGCTCCCGGCACTGTCGTGTGAGCATAATAATACCTTAACCTTGCCTATATGTGACATTTTTTTTTTAAATTTAATTTAATTTGATAGATTCCAAATTTAACAAAGTTAATTCCAAAATTTAGGGTTGGTACCTAATGATGAATATGAAAATGTATTAGTCCCATTAACACTTGTCTCTCACGATTTTACAGAACATGATTATGATTAAATCAAGGACAACAATATGATTGCAGTAGATCTTAATTATTATTGACAAGATTCGTTATGGTCTAAACGTTTAAATAATTTCATCAGTTGTATGAGCAGTATCTATTTTATTTACAGTATAATAATAATAGTAAGCAATTCAGCAAGGATTTATATTAAGTGTCTCAGTACTCTCAGTGCGATTTCTTTAAAATTTGAATTATAGTCATGTCTAGACTGTATTATGTACCTATATTTATAGTGACAGTATATCTTATCATATAATAGAATAGCTGTTGCCCGCGGCTTCATCAGCGATCCAGAATGAAAAGTAATCTAAGTTATTTTTCAGGTCATAGTCTACCTATGTGCCAAATTTCATCCACATCCGTTCAGCCGTTTTAGCGTGAAAGCGTAACAAACAAACATACAAAAAATCAAATCTTTTCTCTTTATAATATTAGTTTAGATAATAGATATCTAGACTTTTAGAACTATGTTAGTACTGAACAATATCAAGAAACTAAGAGAACAAAGATGCAAATGGTCCTATTAAAGAACCGATTTCATCAACGTGTTGCTTGTTCTTCTATTTTCTTACTTAACGTGCATGGGAATGCAGTTGCTCTCGGCAAGCATTCCGTCGTTAACATAGAATGAGATAACATTCATTGGTCCCTCTAATACGCTAATGATGTGAGGATAGACAATATTTAGCTGCAATGAGGATGAAGCCCACGTACTGCACCGACTAATGCAAGTAACGGAAGCGAGGATCAGACGGTTCATGTTCATGTATGAGGATGCTCTCAATTCATTAGGAGTTTCTTTTTGCACTTCGAGCAATGTATTAGATTCATCATCAGTCGTTTCTATTATTGTATTAAATACAGTGATGCGTTGATTGATATAAAATATAGGATCTCGTCTAGTCGTGTTCTAGGAAGCTGGACCTAATGAGTATTTCATTCTAAACATGTTGGCAACCCCCAGTACATTTTTCACTATTTCCTTACCTGGCGTGATCAACATCACCTTTTGCCAGAGGTTTGTCCAGTAGGTAATCAAGATTCTATTGATTTGAAAAGTCAACCGATTTACGATCACAGATTGTCGCAGTACCTTGTTTGTCGGTTCTATCAACTGCACATATCTTCAAATCCGTTTCCAAACAACCACGCTAAGAAATAAATCACCTAGCCGGCTTCGAATAACTTCTAATTAAAATAATTGCATCAGAAAGTTAATCCGTACTCGTACACTACTTTTACGTCGTTAGTGACAAAGTGAATATAAGACTACTTATCTACGGAACCATAAAAACAAACATCAGCTACTAACGCTCGTAATAGATAGAATGACAAATTGCGAGAGAAAGTGATGTCGCAACGATATGCGTTAGTAGGTGGACGATTAAGTGGTGTTCCATGCGGGTATCTTGCGGTACTCCAAATAATTGGATACACATTCGTGACGTGATACATAAAATAAGTCTAAAACACGTGCATCCTTAACATCAGTCGGTTGGGTAATAATGACTGGTTGACAAACGATTTGGCACAAAACAATCAATGACTGAGATTCTACATGCGGTGTTAATTGTGGAGTTCTCTGTCTGAAGTCTGTCTGTTTCAAACATGGCTGTCTGTAATGTGTCATCGTTCATTTTTATGGCAAGTGCTATGATGTGATAATCACCTGAAAAATCATGATAGTAAATTGGTCACTTGTTAAGAGCTGCGTGTCTTTAGTAATAATGCGTTATTTAAAAACTTTTTAATTGAAGTGATTTATTACGTTTGCTTCTAAGATTACCGTTTTAGTTTCAATGTAATATATAGCTTCAATAGTATACAGATTTCAGATCTATTACTGCTTTGCACCTTTCATTTTGTTCAGCAATATCAAGATAGCCGCGATACGTTTGCGCCTAATTTCTTACTTCAATTTTCAATGT
Organism: Luperina testacea; assembly: GCA_927399505.1. Taxonomy (NCBI): domain Eukaryota; kingdom Metazoa; phylum Arthropoda; class Insecta; order Lepidoptera; family Noctuidae; genus Luperina; species Luperina testacea. The sequence goes on from OV656774.1 coordinate 9,275,033, forward strand.
TTGTAAATAGCGGACTGGTGGCTTGGATTGGTGCCATTTCATTGATTGATAGACAGATAGACGACATCATTGTTTGCGTATAATGTTTATAACATAGAGGACGTTAGATTATAAATGAGTGGTAGTGGAATACAGTAGATCATAATTGTGTAGTAGTCCGTGTTCAATTATAGAATGGTGAGGTTACGTAACATCATTAAAACGGTAATGTTTATTTCCATAAAAGGACGTATATCTTTGTCGTCAGTGAGTTACCATTTAGCTGATGTTGGTTGCAGTTTTATCTTCAATAGTAATGAAACTTGTACGTATTAGGATTCTTGAATCAAACCAGAGTTCACCTGACAATCTACGTGAGACTTAAGTTAATATCATCGTTTCTATAATAAAATACTAAAATTATACAGACATAACAGCCACAGAGCAAGTTACGTATGCCTTCAGACAGTCTAATGCTGTAAAATCAGCATATAAAACGGAAGCTTTAATCAATATTTGCTATTTAAATTATTTTTAACTGTGTAACTTCCGCTATTATTAAAGATGAAATATATTTTTTGCCAAATGTTGCATTTTAAATATCATGCATTCATGATTTTTCTAAACAAGAGAATGCAGACGTAATCCGTGTCGGCCAGGATTTATTATTTGAATTTGAAACGGTTATAATTTTAAAAGTGTCTTGAATGAGTTTTATGTGGTTTTTTCTAATGAATAAAATAATATAAAACCTCCTAAATATCTATGTTACGTCGAGATGAAAGAAACAGTCTCGACAATAAATAAATTAAATCGGAATTTTATTTTCAGTGAATTTTTTTTCTGTCGCCGCATAATGTAGGTTTATGAATTGATGTCCGTTCGAACGGTCAAGACAAGACCATGGGAATATTCAATGTCCATGGTCAAAACTCAAAACTATGCTAAGTTATCATCGATATGTCCCACATTATATCGATGTCAGATGAAGTCACTCGCGTTAATCGCTTTATCTTGCTCATACCTTACTATTTACCTTATTTCTCACTAGGAAAGTGTAGTAATTACAACTGACTGCAATATAATCTAGTCTCTATATAATTTCTGATCTAGTGAAGAGAAATACACGAACACATGTCATGTGAACGTTATTGAAGAAAGCTGTACCGATCGAGTTAAGGTCTCGGACCTACGATGACTATCACTTTTTGTATCTAAAGTGCGGTTCAACCGGTCCGAAGGCCTACGAATGCCAACTGGACATGCGCATGCGCACTCTATGCAATACGTGGTTTTGCGCACATCGGTCAGTGCAATCTTTGAAGGTATCTTTTATACGTAATCTTTGCTGAACGCTAATAATGCATTGCCAGGTCTTAAGATATTTAAATCCATTCCTCCATTTCCATTTCCTCCATTGGGTTATTAGCAAAAAAAAACCGTGTGTTTTTTAAAGATGGTGGAGACGCTAATAATGGTAGAGTTGTAAGTATTAAAAATAGTGACATTAAAAAAATAGCAGGTATTTAAATAAATAAAAAATGGTACTTTGCCTTGCTCACAGATTTCTCTAAAAACGTTCGTTTTTACAGTCTAGTATCCAGTTCAATTTTTCGCCAATCCAAAACTTTCTTGACAACGATTACAGAACGAATAAGTAATTCTAAAAATAAATTAAAAACTGCTAGAATCTTTCCGCTCCATTGCTTTTTAGGTATGATTGGTTTGTTTTCATTCGCCAAACTCTTTGCAATAACTTGAGTATCCTTAACAGGTATTGTAACTTTCAATTAGTTTCAATGTATTACTGTAGATTGTTTTGCATTTATAGATGGACACATTATCTGACAAAAAATGGCTCGAACCAGTCACGATCACGAGTGCTAGATGCCACACATTAGTTTCAATATGCAAATGGAGTGAAAGGATGTGGACTTGCGATTTTCATGCCACCTTCGGACGAGTGTGAAAGTGTACCTATAAAATTATCAATGTTTCGCTAATATATTAATTTTATTTTTGTTTCTATTTTATACACATAAATTAATCATTTTTGCGAGACGAAAACTTTCGTTGAGTTGATTCGTTGAAATTGTCTTCATGTGCAATAAATTAAATTTTACTGGAGGGTTTTGGCAAATATCCATGTGTCTAAAATTGCAAGAAAGTAATATTCATACATCCAATAACAGTTCTTCAGATAAAGGCTAGACAATTAAGGTCACTTTGCACATTTAATCAAAATATTGTAATTTACTTGTTGTTGTGATAAGATTAAGAAATAATTCGAGGTCATTGCACATTTTTATACAGAACTAATAAATATCACATATTGTAGGGATAATATCTAGGTAGGTATGTATCTTTCTAAAGTACCTAAGTTTGACAAAACACTTTGGAAATTCACTCTGTGGAGAGGACGTAAGGAGTCCAAAATAAGACTAATTCGAAGTAACTTCACTGTTTGTGCATCTTATTCTAAATATAGCATTCATAGAGTGGCTAAATAAAGATATAAGGTAGCAGCATAACTTTACAGACACAGCATATTATCGTTCGTTATTATTATTACTTGGCGAGCGCCCAAACATCTTAGGACCTGTCGTAAGATGAACTAAGGACTTGTTTTCATTACACTTTAGCGGCAAAAAGACACACACTACAAGATAGAATAGGAAATGCAGGCATGCATCTAATGCGTTTCTATTGTTATTCTGTTATTAGTAATAATTAAGGCCTAGCTTAAATACTAGAAAGTAGCTTACAATTACAAATACAGTACAATACGTATATCAACTCATTCAAAACACAATGTGTAAGTCATATGGCATTGTTGTTTTGGCAACATGAGTGCCAGATTAGAAATTTTGGCACAATTCATGATTATGACCGCTCTCAAATGGCTATTAAGCGCGGTTGACTTGGCACTTCAACCTGATTTGCGAATGTTTAGAACTAATAAGCCATTACAAGGTATCGCCGAACCACGTCGTTTCAGAATGTCGTTAAAATTACGTTTAAAGGGAACTGAAAACTGACGACGGTTTACAGTGAATTTCCGAACAGATTTCTTGGAATTTTCCCCACAAAATATTGGGTACCTACATTACAGTATTTTGTACGCAAAAAATATTTGTTGTAAAAAGATTTTTAAACAGGTTTCAGTTACATCTGCAGTGTGAACGTCACAGTTTATTTTCGTTTGCACGTAATGCGGTGGACAAATTGGAACCATTAATGGTTGTAGTGATTGTTTTATAGGGAACAATTTTGTGGCAACATGGCCTTAATTAACATCTGAAGCGAGGGCCTTCGCGTGACCATTGAACCGTGTAAACTGTCTTTGTCAACTAGGTGTGCTACGTGTTGGCGGCACACGTTTACGAGTTGTTTACCAAATGGAAAATTTGATTTCGCTAGTCCATTTAAATGAAATTATACTTTGATTTTCAAACAAGATTATATTAACATAATATATACGCTAACAGACCTAAAATAATAATATGCACAAGTATATTATAAAAAAGGAGGGTAAAGAATCATAGGGCATCAAAAAATTCGTCCGCATCGCTGTCAACAGGAAAAGTGTGTGCCTAAAAGGCAAATCTTGCCAATTTGCCACATTGTATGGCGAAAAAATAGACCAGCCCTCTGGTCACGTGAAGAGTCGACCAACCGCTTGGCGATATCTTGAAAAACCAAGTGGACTCTCGGACTTCCATGGCCCTTGTGTTTCAACTTCAAACGGTTCGAACATATAACTCCCAATAAGATTGGAATGTTTACGGTTAATATTAGACTCCCATGATTGGAATTTTTATGTTTAATATTTATTAATATATATTTAATGGTTAATATTTATACTCCTAATAAGATATTTATACTCCTAATAAGATTGGATAGTGTTATGGTTAATATTTATACTCCTAATAAGATTGGATAATGTTATGGTAAATATTTATGGGGGTACCTATGTGGTAAGCGTAGATCTACTATCGTTGTCTACACCAGTGGTTGAATTATCTTTAAGATTTATTTTAAATTAAATCATAGAGTTTTCTTCATTACGGAAAACAGAATTTATCACGAAAATCTATTTATTTGGACACTTTAATAAACGTTGTGACTAGTTTGTTAACCTGTATAAACTCATATAACGTGTTCACCGGAGTTTTCCTGATCGCATGAGCTCTGTGTACAAAAAAGCAATATGGTAAACCGGTAAAAGTTGTTATATTTACCGGAAAATTTTTAAACGCATTTCCGTATGTTTTTCCCGCACATGTAAAGGTAGGTGCTGTCTTTATCAGTTGGTACGTGAGTTAATTGCGTTTTTAATACGAAATTACATAGGTATTTGACAGAATAACCTTATGTTCGTTGAGAACGAATGGAAAAACCTGAATCACGTTAGTTTTTTGTACAAGCTCTTGCTGGTAAGTATATTCATATACTTTTTTCAGGGCAATTTATTGCCCGTGTAGGCATGTTAACCTAGCTAATCATTTTATGATGCAATGCTCATATAAATAGGAATAGGCTTCTGAATAGGTACACAATCGATTACTGAGCTAATCGAGAGGAAACTCTTTAATGTTTAATAAAGCATGAAATCTGTTGTTAGCGACTGAACGGTTTTCAGGGGCAAATGCGACACGATTTTAAATGTGTCTTAGCATATTATTCTGAAATAATAGGAAGTGATAGGTGACTGCCTGACATTGAACTAGATGCTAATCTTAGTGCTTGACGGTTCTAATATTTCAAGTAAATGCTAGATCATAAAGTGTTTTTTTATGAGCATCTACTAGGTATGTTCTATTTTATCATGAAGAATTCTATTTGATCTAATTTTGTGGAAAATCTCCATATAGTTGATAGCATTTTAAAGTTATAGCAATTTAATAGTATAGTATGATAAAAAAGACATTAAAATTATAGGTGTTCGGCTTCTTATAAACTACGGGCAGCTTCGATATCGGAATAAATGAATCATATATTTTTCCGATTGATTGTTACTTAAGGACAATTCTTTCATAAACAGTTAGACATATCATAAATAGTACCTGCATAAAACCGCAGTAGGTAGTTAATATGTGTGGAGTGAGCGATTTTTTAAGCCAACCGCGAATACCGAACACGATTCATATTCTCGAGCAAGGTGCATTATGATTGTTTATCCTTTCCAATACCCAAGTGCATGATGGTCGGTGATTGTGTGAAAGTCGCTGCCCGCACATTATTATCTCATCATTTCGCCAGTCAATAAACTGCGTGCATTAGCGTTCGCGTTTAACGACAAACACATATAAAACATGTAAACATTCTGTGACGTAACAGCATACGATTAAATCTAGACAATGGTGTTTTCCCAGATGTCTGCGCCCCGTTAACGGGTTGATTAAAAAATGGTGCCACCCGGACTGAAATAGAACGCGCGGAGAAAGTTGACACGAGCGTTTGTTTCTCTCGTTTTGACATGATGAAAACTCTCACAGGCAGTTTTGGGTCACACACGTAATAGTCCCGGATACCGAACAATAAAAAAAGATACAACACCACAAGTATTTACGCGAAATGTTTCCTTGGAGTTGTCATAGATCTGTTACGAATTAACTCTTCAGGCTGAAAAAATAATGTAAGTTGAAAGACGTGTTAATTTCGCATGGAATGTTGCTTTAATTTTAATGTTTTTCATCTACTGATTATTCTTAATGACCTACTTAAGTCAAGATTCTAAATTAAGTGTGTCACTTTGATAAAACTATACATTACCATGTCTGTTGTCTAGCTAACTGTTCTATTATTCTCATCATGACATCGTAAAGTATCACACAGATGTTGGCGTCAATACCAACACACCGTAAGGATGGTACTGTTATGCAATTAGCCAAGAGAATGGCGTACACAGTAATGTCCTTCTCGGTCAACGGGTTGTGTTACTTACTGCTATTAACTTAAACCACGAATGTTGTAAAGCAAGGCTGCTCTATGTACAATTCGGCCATGGGTACAATCATTGTGTTTTACTGTGTGTACCATCAACAAATCGAAGATTTAATGAGCAACTGTTTTGGCTACTTCTACTGACATTGAGTTCGATTCTTGAATTCTCTTGGAGATTCTTTGATCTGACAAGAGCATGAATATTCTTTTTTTTAGTGTTATATTTAAAGCAATAGACCCGAGGCAAGGCGAGGGGCCGGTGGCTAAATAATAACAGCCGCACAGGACGATCGATCAGGTTAAGCTATGCTTGCAGCGGTTGGTCAGTGGATGGGTGACCATCTTTACATACTGTGACCCCTATGTGCCGCTCGTTCCACAAGCACGTTAAGCCGTTGGTCCTGGCTGTCATTCGTGGATCTTTGACAGTCGTTACGGGTAGTCAGAAGCCCGAAATTCTGAAAACCAGTCTTACCAAGGGGTATCGTATTACCCAATAACTGGGTTGTGGAGGTCAGATAGGCAGTCGCTCGATGTAAAATACTGATATTCAGCTGCATCCGGTTAGACTGGAAGCCGACCCCAACATAGTTGGGAAAAGGCTAGGCAGATGATGACATTTAAAGCAATACCTATTACAACTTATAACATACGATTAATGACTCTTATTAATTTTTTCGTTAATTATCGTATTTGAACGAAAACAGACCGTTTAATTTAGCTATCAAGGAAGTTTTATTACTAGAATTTCACTATATTTCGGATGTATTTAAGTTTTCCTGAGAGCTGTTGTGGCCGAGTGGTAATGGCCCCACGACTTACGAGCCGTAAGTCGTAGGTCGTAAGTCGTAGGTCTGAACCCAGACAGGCGCTTTACTTTGTGTAAATCATTTCATCACCACTGCTTTCAAAACGGTGAAGGAAAACATCGTAAGGAAACCGACATATTCTACAACCAAAAATTCGAAGACATATGACTTCTACTAACCCGCACTGGGCCCGCGTGGTCGATTACGGCCCACTACATTATAGATATAAGAAAGAAGTTTCTATGGCCCACTCCCTCTCACCGAAAGGGAGGCCTGTGGCCAAGCATTTAGAACATTATAGGCTGATTATGCTTTTCTATAGAAATATTTATATTTAAAATAGTAAAAGTTTTATATTAAGTTGTTAATTTTTCACCTCCCAGGGAGTTCGGCAAATAAAATCTCCTGTTTATTATAGCATATCAACGCATCTTTGCGTAACGCACAACGGCACAATATCACATAATTCAACTAAGTAACAATCTTGTTGACACGGCTGCCAGTAATTGGAGACATGTAATCGTTAGCCGTCGAAGAAGTAATTAGGCAGCTCGGCCTAATTGCAAGAAAGTGAAATGCGAGGCTGCTGCGAATGTGAGAATGTTTCCCATAGCTCTCCGCTGTTAGCTCGTAATCGTAACACGCGTCTACACGCTTCAGTTTGTTGATGTGTCGGTAAATCACTATTTGTTTTGGCGAGTTTGTTGATCAGGAAGTTTTTATTATTTTGGTACACAAGGTCTAATCCGTAGTAAAGTCAAGTATACCTCAGATGAACATGGCTAGGATTGTGTAATATTTCTGCAAGACGTCTGTGTTGGTTATTTTACTTATATCTACTATCTTAGACATTCTATCTTAGTGTTTGTAGGAGTTAAAACACATTTTTATTTGTCAGGGTCATCATTACCTATTATTTCGACTGTACATTTAATTAATGTCTTGTCAATAACTTGTAACCGTCGCGTAGGTGTTATCTTAAGTGAATCATGAGATAGATGAGATATTGGCTCGTTAAAAGTTTTCTAACCTTGATTAATATAACCAGTCTGTTAGTGTTTAAGGTCCAGAATAACATACAAAACTTGATCGAGGTCTTAGCAATACATAAATTCACACTATCGTCCTCCGGTCGAATAGTACCAAGTTGCGTAACACTACTTGGTTTGATACGACAAGAGACTCTTGCCATGTAAATTAATGTAATGGCAATAAACGCATTTTTCTTTCTTTCTTTCCATGTTTATTTTTTCATTCACCTTTTCCAATCACTGCATCTCCTCAATTCTAGGACCTATACCTACTTAGAAATCGGATACAAACGATACGGAGGCATTAAACCTCGACATTTACCAGGGAAATAAATTAAATAATCCAAATAGAATGGTAATGATCGTCGAGTCGTTGAGCTATTCAAGTTTTGAGTTGACGTACACGATTAGGTACTGACAAATCCTTGCACTGACTGGACTGGTCCACTCAAATCTGTGTGGTGCTTTCTTCAAAAGACCATTTCAAACATCAATATAAATGGTCTTCACATCATTCGACCAAGATTATGTCTGGACTTTAAAAGAGACTGTGACCTCTGAGTTTGTGTCGGCCTTTCTTCTCAGAGTAGTCAGATAGGAAACGCTTCGACCTCAATTAGCTTATTTTTATTTATAATATTACGTGTAAAAGTGATTCTGATATCCTATTTACAGAATAAACAATTTCATTTCATGGAAACCGCAAAAAAAATTCTGAAAAGAAAATTGGTTAAGTAGGTCTCTCGTCTCCCCTTTCTTGTGACTCATTTTCTGCTAATCTAGTTCCAGTTCCATCATATATATTTAAAGAGCTCGTACATCAATGTTTATGAATGTTTCTTTAACTACAACTGTGTTTACATTGTTGTTTGCACAACCTCAATTTTTAGAATGAACTCACAGCGTGATCAGTGCCTGATTTAGGGTTCTGACAGCCCTAGGCTAACTATGAATATGCACCCCCCCTGGGCCTGTCCATGAATATACTTACTACATTTTTTATATTTTACTAGATTTACGACTCGCGGTTTTGCCCACATATTCCCGTTAAAATAAGGAACCCATTTTCTCGCGGTTAAAGGTTTTTCTTCAGGTTACATGTTGCCAGTCTATCTCTTTTCCTTGTTTTATCGAAATCTGTTCAGCAGGCGTAAAAATGTAACAGACAGTAGTTCTTTCGCTTCGCTTTTATAATATCAGTATGTGTATAGGTATAGTTTTTTTTATTTTCATTCAATTACATTATATGTTAGTTAAATTATTATCACGTATTTCTATTAGGGCTTATAGTAACTAATTAAATTTCTTAGCCATATTTTCTGCACTTGTGCTTTTTAGCTAAAAAAAAGTCAGGGTTAATTTCCCAATGTGGTTGAAACATAATTTGTAGTCACTATAAAAATATTGTCACTCGCTTCTCACCAGGCAAGATCGGAAGATTCTTCCTTTTTAATTTAGGAGTGGTAAAATACACCTTTCCTAAGCGACATATTATTGTTTTCTGACGTCCACGCGAACGAAATCACAGGCACAGCTAGTCAACAATAAAAATAAAATTAATTATTGGATTTATTTATTTCTACGTCGTCTTTGTTAGGTAAGTAATGGCAGATGTACAGACAAAATTATGACTTCTGTACCAAAGACCCCATTTAGTTTAACTGAAATTAATTGTAACAGTTACAGTGAAAGCACCAAAGATTTCACTGTATCGTTAACGTAATCTCCAGGTTTTTAATCCATAGTATGAAATAAAATAATCTTAAATAGTTTAAACTTTTATTTTTGCTTTTGTAATTCTGTTAAGTAAAGTTCCTATTTTATCCCGAAGCCTCAGATTTCGATACTCTTTGTACCTGTTTTCCTTGAGAACTTGAGATTATACTACATTTGCGCGCTAATAATATCGATATGCGATATCTTGTAGAATGTAGACTTAAGGTTAGCACAGCATAATAATTATGTGCTTATATTACACAGCAGGTATGTGCAGCCCTATTGTCCTATAGAAGGCAGACAATATCATGATATTAGTACATACACACTGAGTGTTACTATTTACATCACATAGTTCTAGAACAGTCTATGGCTTGATGGCAAACGATTGCGGAAACAAACCATAGTGTGACGTGAAATAACTCTCTCTCTCTCTCTCTTCACACATGAATCATGTTTATAGCATGCGATTTCGCGTTAAAGGCTCGTACAAACAGGCGCGACGCGACACGCGACACAAAGGCACCGCAAGTCGCGCAACGAGCGGTGCCTTTGTGTCGCGCGCGATTCGCGTCGCGCGTCGCGCCTGTTTGCAGGAGCCTTAAGACTCTTAAGGCTCGTACACACAGGCGCGACGCGACAGTGCGACACGATTCTGCGATATATATCCGTAGAACATTTTCTATGGAAACGCGCGCGACACTTCACACAGGAGCGACTTGTCGCGCCGCGACCGTGTCGCGGCGCGTCAGGTAGCGAATAGCGTCGCGGCCGCGATATCGCCGCGACGCCATACAAAATGAACATTTAGTATGGTGTCGCGGCGAATTCGCGGCCGCGACGCGACACAACCTAACCTAACCTACCCAGGTACTTACTCATGTCGCGTCGCGGCCGCGAATTCGCCGCGACACCCAACAAAATGAACATTTAGTATGGAGTCACGTCGCGCCGCGAATCGCGGCCGCGACGCGACACAACCTAACCTAACCTACCCAGGTACTTACTCATGTCGCGTCGCGGCCGCGAATTCGCCGCGACACCATACAAAATGAACATTTAGTATGGTGTCGCGTCGCGGCCGCGAATTCGCGGCGATATCGCCGCGACACGAGGGCATTATAAAAGGCAGTGCAATCCAAACCGAGCTCAGTAGTAGACGATCTTCGTCAGAGGGCGAAGGCAGGTCTGTGCGTGTTTGCTGAGCGTGGGTCCCAGGTTCGATTCCCCGGTCGGCCGACATAACTATATTCAAAGTCCTGACTGACTGATATTTCAACGCACAGCCTAAACCGCTGATCCTAGAGACAAAATTTGGAGGGTGTGTTCTTTATGAAGAGTAGGTATCCACCAAGAAAGGGGTTTTTCGAAATTTCACCCCTAAGAGGATGAATGTGGGGAGGGTGAAATTTCACGCGGACGAAGTCAGGGGCAGAAGCTAATTTTACAATTTATTGCCTGCAACTCATAATTAACATTGTGTAAGACATCTGAAATCATTAAATGTTCAATACAAATATTGTTTGTTATTTTTGTATTAAAATACAAATTAAATTATTATTAAGTATATCTAATCTATGTATACCTACTTAACTCTCGACGCGAGTTGGAATGATCTGCGTTTGTCGTACTTTTAGCGGACGCGGTCTGTTATAGTACATTTTATTATAGTCATTTGAGAGCCGTTTGGGCTCCGCTGGCAGTCGAGTGCTAGTGATATCAGCTGTGCGTGAGTCAGTTCGAGTTCGACGTCTGAATGCCAACAACGGCTGTGTTACATTCAGGTACCTACATTACAGCTCCCACAGGACCTCACGCGCAGTTGCACTTGCGACCACTACACCAACGAGGCAGTCTATATATAATTAGGTCACTCATTCATTAGACATATTTTTTAAACATACACACATACTTACATAACATTACGCCTGTAAAATTTTGGCGCAAAACAGCTCTAGTAGCCCGTTAGGATATTATTTTATGTTTTGTGGACGATACTGACTGAGCCCTGAACGTTCAGGAGCTAACGCACATAGAAACTATGTGCATGTGCATCTACACACTTAGGTTAGATTAGGTACCTAAGCCGAACGACGACACTGGTGAATTCGGACGTACGTACTTTTACGAAGTATTTTTGTTTACTACAAAGATTTTTTAACAGGGGATGCACTGGGTCGTGCATTTAATAAAAGTTTTGTACTTATGTCAGTCGATAATCGATACTTAGTGAATTAATAAAATAAAAGATCGCGACTTCAGCCGTGATTGACTAAAAAATCTTCATCATGAATCTATTGAATCGTGAATCAATTTGAATTTGAACTTTATGTCAATGTAATTAGAGTCACACGACGCGCGCTCGTTTATTGCAATACCTAAATGTAAATATAAATATACAACGTGTAACAGAATAAACGCAATTCCTGAAAGTAGTTTGTTCAGAATCAGCTTCTGAATCCATTTCCGTCATCAAAAATAGGTGTTAAATTTTGACGGAAAAATCTTTTAAATTACTTAAATTAGAAACACAGTATCATGACAAATTAATACAATCCTTAACTCAAGGAAATTGAAACCTTAACTCAGAGCAATAAAGGTTACTTAAACGCACGACATTATTTGTATTTTGCTCACAGGTCGTAATACACACACGTAAATAATATCAATGAATTTTACAATAAAAGTAGTGTGCGTCAAATAAAATAGGTAATTTAAAGGAATTTCAACTTTATCTCCAATATGTAAGGCTTGTTTGAATGCACGACCAAACTTAGTGCGGTCATCAGAGTAGCCCTACACACACACAAACAAATTTTAGGCATTAATACAAAATAAAATTATTGAATTTGAAAAAATTTGAACCTTATTGCAAAGAAATAAAGCATTTGTCGGCAACCTCTTTGACGTTTTATGCGAAATGCCGACAAACACGCCGCCGCTACCGCCGAATAACATGAGTACCTAACATTAAAATATTAAATGCTAGTCATCCGCCGGTAGCGACCTAGTGTAGTTGTTCTTCAGTTTACTTCCGTGACATTTTTGATTCCGTGCTTGATGGCTTTCCGGTACACCAACATACAATACACGGAGATGGTGAGAACCCTGGCTCGCTGTCTTGATAATGTCGCGTTAGCTTGTCGGGAGTTCAATGACCGTTTTGGCTGCAGTGTGAGCGCCAGGACGATGCTGGCTGCACTCAGCGATTGAGGGACTCTGGGACGTTCCTTCCTAATACGGCTTTGGACAGAGGGACGAATGTGCGGACTACTCGTCTGCAAGAGCGTATTCTCGACCATTTCGATGAACATCCAGAGGACAGCTCGAGAGAAACAGCACCCCAGTTCGACTGCAGCCACATACAGTACGTGTGGCGAACGTTGCGTGCTGATGGTGAACACCCATATCATCTTCGACGGTGTCAAGACCTAACGCCGAAGACGGTGCTCCCGCGCATTTCACGTGGACCGTTCGATGTTCGATGGCATCTGGATGCGGAGTATGGCAGTCGCTGGATAGGTCGCGGAGGACCTGTGCCGTGGCCTCCCAGATCGCCAGACTTACACCGCTAGACTTTTTTTTGTGGGGTCGCATAAAATCGCTCGTGTATGTCAGTCAATCTACAAGTGTCGAGGAGCTAAAAACAAAAATTCAACAAGCATTTGTGACGGTGAAAAGTGATACTGAAGTGCTTACAAAATTGATAATAAGTGCATAGTTCAAGACGGCGGTCATTTTGAAACTTTAATGAAAGTGGATCGCAGAAATAGTGCAAATTAATAACCTACAGTGGAGTCATTTTAATAGGTAACATTTGACGTCTGTCAGTTTTATCCTCATAGTGAGGTGACCTGCTTATAAACATCGATTAAAGTGAATGAATCGATACGGACTTGAAACATATGCGAATTTAAAAATCATCAGGCGAATCCCTGTCCCATTATTATTATTTTTTTCGTAAATTTAAGGAGCAAAATAAGACAAGTACACAATTTAACAAAAAAATTGCATTTATTCAGTTGAACTATCAGAACTGTTAAAAGTATTGTCATCTTCATCACTGCTGTCAGCACTCAGAGATATTATTAATTATTAATTTATGGTGATATTTCTTCACAAGTCATCATTGCATTCGATTCTACTTATCAGCTTTCGATTTTCAGAGTAACATCCCTAGTGTTTAAAAAGAAAAATGGTTAACTGACGTAACCTTGTAACGACGTTCAGTTCTTTAGATCAGAAATTGTTTATTATGTTTAGAATGGTTTATTAATGAAAGCAAATCGTAAAATTACTCGTATCGGTCATTATTACAATAAATATGTAATCGTAATTGAAAAAAGGTAAGCAATTGTGCAGTTCTAACAAAACGAAAAAATATGTTATTTTATGCCCGCCGTTACAAGGTTACGTTGTTGAATATTTGATGAATTGTCAAATGTTACCTATTAAAATGACTCCACTTTAAGTGTTAAGTGTAAATAGTCCAGTTCTGTAAGTACCTACTTCTTCCTATCAATACGATTGTATTCTAATCACTGTAAAAATTGTTATTATAATCTTTTAAACACGCCGTCTTTGCATATTTTTGTAGTACAAACAATAAACTGGAGACTGGACCTACCTAAACACAACGAACTTATCAGAGGGATCGCGGGATTCGCGGGGGTGCAATCTCGAAAGATAGGTAGGTAGATAAAAACTGCAAGCAGCGGCGCGCGGCGCGGTGCGTAGAGACTAAATTCAAAGCCTGTGAAAGTTCGATAGAAAAAAAATAATTTTACACGGTGATATCGCTTATCAATATCACATCTAGCTAATGTTCGGTAATTTAATGATCGGTCATACGGCCATAGGTAAGTATTTAATGCCTACATTAGAACTAGGCACTCACCGTTGGCGCGCGCGCCGCTAAAATTGAACAAACAACATTTTTAGGTCCATGATACACACGTGCACACAATTATTGATCGAAGCGTGCACATGAATAATATCAAAGCATTTTAGCGCGTTTAATAAAACAGTTGATGTAAGAGAATGTAATCCTTCCGTGCAAATAATAAGGCTTATTGAAATGCACGACCGATTTGTATTCCGTATGTCTCACTAATTGATTTGTTGAGAAATGTCGAAATAGGTAGTAGACAATTTTCTGGTTCCTATGAGCTATGTCCTTTGCAAATGTACCGTAAGAATAATGTGAAAGAGCGAGATGCACAAAACCGGCGACCCTTTGAGACCGCGCGCGCGCGCTTCCTCCGGGCTGCCGGCCGGCCATCTTCAAAGTAGGTATTTTTTACTGTTTGTGATTAAAATCTTGTAAGCACTGATTTTTGTTTCACGTAGGTAATTAGCAGAAAACACGCTTATCAGAGGTAGCTAATAATATCGCGAAAGTTACGCATCTGAGATAAATATTTTTTACCCGCGTGTGCCGCACGGAGTCCGGGCGCTTCGCCCTTCATTAGTTTCGAATTTCGGGTAAAAAGTCGCAGTTTTAAATGCATCCCCGTTACTAAGCGTAGTCTTAGATTCATGTTGATAATTTCACTTGCTAGAAAATTATCAATCATTACACTGTAAACTCAATTAAGTAAGTATCAAAAGTTATTAATTCATAATATCAGTCTGTGACATTTTAGGTTTTTTTTTACTATTGATAGGCGCGCGTTTGACCGCTATCTCACCTGATGTAAGTAAAATTCGTTCATTGAACTAACGCATATCTCTATGCCTATAACTATGGTCAGCTGGCGGGCGCTCGAATGTGCGTGTCGCGTCGGCTGCTAATATTGCATGAGTGTGTGTGTAGGCATGTTGCTGCACATACGTTTTGCGTTTAGTAAGGATAACTATTTTATAAAAAACGACCAGGTTTGGTTTAAATTTATTTAATTACGGGTGTTGTTTTAGACTTATAATTTTATATTCTAATAATAGTGAGCGTTTTTACGAAACTACGTGCAGAATGTGTTGAGGATCCTACACTAATGCCTCGTGTTCACAGGTCGACACACGGGCCACAGGCCACAGCCCGCCCATTTAGAGTTAAGTACCTACATAGATTGAATATAAAATAGGTATTTAATTTGTTTGTTAATACAAAAATAACATTTATTGGGTGGACCGATGTTTTCCTGCAAGAAGAAATAAAATTATAATAAGTAGGTACAAACAACAACACTACCTATACAATTATTTTATCGAATCATCTACTAATCGTATTGATGCTAAGTAGCTATTTATCGCATTTTACTAATTCCATATTAAGGGCCTTACTCTCGTTTAGTACCGTAACTCGGTCACTTTATGAAGCTTATAACTCATTAACGGTTTGGTTAGAAGGTCTGTAAAAAATATATGTTTGCTATAGATTCATGTACAGCATTTTTGAAACAGGGTTTTTTCATAAGGCTAATACTTTTGCCTTAAAAAAATATTTACCAAAACGCTATTTTCGCTAACATTTGCTTATAACTTCTAAACGGCTTTGATGTTTGGAAATATTTTTACACTGAAAAATTGGTGGTTAGAGGTACTACATATTTGAAATAGCGTTTTTAAATCAATCAACAGTTGCAAAGACAATGCCCCATTTTGAGATATAGGTTCAGAGGTGCTCTGCGCGGGCGCGGGCGGCAGTCGTGCGTTAGCACTGAGACGGGGTGGCTGTGTCGCTCGCTGCTCCGCCCGGCTATCGATCGACTACGCGCGTTTGGCTGTGTTAGTGCAAATATTTATGAACGAATTGTATCAGTATGCGTTTATAGATTAGCTCGCTGCAGAGGGCCCATTTCTATTGTCCGCATGGACGCTTTATTAGTGGTGCCATTTCTAAATACTGTTTTTTTTTATATTGTTTATTTTGTAAATATGTATAAGATAATTTGTAAATAAATCAAAATGCCAAAGCAAAGCAAGTCAAGAAAAATACGTTTTCTCTACGACGACGCACCGTTTTATAGATATTAGCGAAAAACTCAAAAGTGGGAATTTTTATACCCCCCACTCCGGCTCACCTCCTAGACGCGGGGACTTTTAGTATGTTTACTCCCTAAGCACTCTGAGCAACTTTCTGAAGAAATCGCTCAGGGCCCAGCTCACGCACTCTACACCTCTTTTTGGTTTATTCGTTGAGTGGACTAATAAGTATCTATCTATCTATACTTAATCTTATAAATAAAAATCTTTAAAACTTTATCTAATAAATAAAATTGGAGTGTCTGTTTGTAATATTAAAACAACCGCTTCAGGCCATTTTATTTTGACTGTTTAGAAAATAACTACATACTTACTCACAATAAAAAAAAAATGTTTTCAAATACCTTAATATAAAAATTGAGCATTCTTAGTTGTCAATCTACGAGTAGGTATTTGCATTACTGAGTTTATTGATTACTACCTTCTCATATTCTTGTGCGGATTTATTTCTGTGACTGGGACTTTCACTAGCAGATAGGTGAATAAGGAGTAACTTAGGCTACTTTTATTTTAGAAAAAGAAAATAGGTTCCCACGAAAAAAAATTAAAACCTATGAAATGAAATATTGAATAATATCCGATTCAAATAGGGAGGTTGTATACTACGTTTATTTAGGTACTTAACCAAATGTAAATAAATCATATAATAAAGAAACGGAGTATAGTTTTTTTTTATTTTTTATAAGTGGATCCTATACGTGAAGATTCCTTAATTTCCAATGAAATTGATTGGATAAATAATAAAATAATATAGTGTTTTTGTTTTAGCCCAAGGAAATCGTTCACCAAATATTGTATATAAAAATGCTAATACGAAAAACTGAAAATAAATAATAATTAAACTAAAATGCAAAAACGATCAAAAAGAACTAAATGGAGAAATAGGTATTAGAAGAATTTCAATAAAATTAGCATAGGTATTTCTTTACGTGGCGGTGAATAGACGACTTTTATGTATTTGAGGGGGTGAAGCAGATGAAGTGGGATATGAATTGTCCCCCCCCGCCTTTGGCGGGGTGCACCGCGCGGATTTCGTCGATGAGCGACTTCCATTATATTTAGAAGCGTAATTTCGCGACTCGAATAAGATGCACGATTGCCTCTGCGCTCTACTGTCCGGATTCTCACTGCGTAATCACCAGGTTCGAATCTCAGTGGACGGCGTAATCTTTAGTTTTGTTATTTTTTAATTATAATGTACTTATCTTTTGTTTTGTTATTTTTTAATTATAATGCGCATATTTTTATTTTCTTATTTTTAAAATAATTCAATAAGTAATTGTTATTTTAATAAAAACAATCATTTTTATTCCTATAGTTATTTTTCTTCAGAATCTAGAGTAATATAATAAAAATAAAATAAAAACGTCCACCAAGCTTGATTCGGAAAAAATTATATACCTACAGTGTTTTACAAAAGAGTGTAAGCAATAATAATATAGTCTGAAAATTTTCAAACAAGAAAATCGGCAAAAAGTAAAATAATAATTAAAAAAACATATCAAATAAGAAAATAAAAAAAAAACAAATATGGAAAAGTTTGGATTTGAAGCCGGGCGTTAGTGACTATACTATAGTGACGTGACGCACGAGACCACTAGACCAATCGAGCTGTTGTAATGTATGTCGAAATTACGCGTCATAATCTGTACAAACAAAATATGGTGTGTACAAAAAAGTAGGTACTCACTTTACAATTTGTTTCGTCGAATAAGATCTCTTTATTGCCTTCCGTTTATTTTCTTGTTGACCATTTTTTATATACTGATAGTACAAATATTTACACCAACAACATAACTTAGAAAAAACTAATCAAAAAATAAAATATAATAAACAGCTTTCATCAACAAACAGATACCAAAGTACGTACCTACACTAGGTATCGACTCGAAATAATTGCAAGACTTCAAAGTATTTTATGCGGCTACTCGCTCAACTACATAGGTACCCAACGCGTCAGTTTTCGCAAATGCGATCATTCTCCTTATCAATTAGAGTCTACGGAACAATTTCTGTGAAAATATTAATTGTAAACGCGATTATGCTCCTTATTCATAGAAGGTAACGGGTCAATTTCCTATGCAAGTATTTTTACTTCCAACTAAGATTGAAAATAATAATTGTAAAACAAAAGAATCTTCGTTTATTTGTGGAATATTTAACATAATTATTGGTTAGCAACTCGGCATTCTTATTTCACGTGTAATACATACTTAAAAAATGTTTTTCATGTTTGATGTGAGACTCGAACCCGAACGTTCGCCATGCGAGGTACAGTGTTAGCCACTTTGGCCACCGTAACGCTTACGAACCTTATTGAAATTTCTAATAACAATCATGTGGCCAATTTGTAGTGTTGTCAAACGTTCTTATAGAAGGTCATTAGTACTAATATTGCTATGCCATAGTTTTGTGAGATTGCTAGTCGACTTCTGACTGTTTTTGTAATATACCAAAATATTTTTTTTTACAATTTTTGTCTGTCTGTCCGTCTGTCTGTCTGTTTGTTCCCGCTAATCTCTGAAACGGCTGGACCGATTAAGACGGGACTTTCACTAGCAGATAGGTGAATAAGGAGTAACTGTTTGTTTTGTTACTTTTTTTTATATATAACTTGGTTTTTTATTTTGCTGTATTTAGTTTGTGATCTTCCTGTACGAGTCGCAATAAATACTTTTTCTTTCTTTTCTTTCTTAGGCTACTTTTATTTTAGAAAAAAAAAAGAAAATAGGTTCCTACGAAAAAAAATTAAAACCAATGAAATGAAATATTGAATAATATCCGATTCAAATAGGGAGGTTGTATTATACTCCGTTTAATTAGGTACTTCCAAATGTAAACAAATCATAATAAAGAAACGGAGTATAGTTATGTTTATAAGTGGATCCTATACGTGAAGATTCCTTAATCTCCATAGAAATTGATTGAATAAATAATATAATAATATAGTGTTTTTGTTTTAGCCCAAGAAAATTGTACACCAAATATTGTATATAAAAAGGCTAATACGAAAAACTAAATATAAATAATAATTAAACTAAAAATGCAAAAACGATCAAAAAGAACTAAATGGAGAAATATTAGAAGAATTTCATTAAACATGCATAGGTATTTCTTTACGCGGAATACAGAATTAATAAGTTATCGTAAACTCTGCGAACTCAACAATAACTTTTTTCTTAAATTCCACGCGGACGAAGTCGCGGGTAACAGAAGGGAATGGCGGATGCAAGACTGATATATTTTGTACTAAAATATATCAGTCTTGCATCCGCCATTCCCTTCTGGAATCGTAGGCAAAAATGGCGACCTACGTGCGGCATGTCTGCGCCTCTGCATATTCTTTGAATTTCGTTTTAGTGTAGCGCGCCACCGCACGCGTTTTACGTAGGACGCTTAGCTCCGCCCACATGCACAAGGTCAGTGAGCCATCTATACACCTTAAAAACCTTTCCAAAAAACTTCAGCCGTGAGCTTTATTATAGTGAAGCTATAAAAGATACCTACGATGCATCCCAACTGTGTAGGTATTCAAACGTACCTAGGTACCCCACATAACAACAAGGCGAGAAACAGTTAGACAAATAGATAATTTAATGTTGCGACTTACCAGCGTTTAATGCGACTGTGTTCTTGTCTTCTATCTTCATCAATAGCTACTGCTAATAACAAAAGGTCATCGTCATCTGATGAAGAACCCATCATTAGGCCTCACGCTCAGCAAACACGCCTAGATCTACCGTCGTCCTCCAACAAAGCCATAAACATGTGTTACAGGCTAGAGTAAACTTTATGAGTAAAAGTTACTTTTACGAAGTCATATTATATAAATTGAAAACTCCGTAATAAAAATACTTAATTACACATACCTAAGTCACTTAGCACCTTGGTCGAATTCCTCAGTGTCGTCGTTCGTGCTTGTGTGGTCAAACTTATGTTGGGTTATGTCGGCCGGCCGGGGAATCGAACATGGGACCCACGCTCAGCAAACACGCACAGACCTGCCTTCGTCCTCTGACGAAGATCGTCTACTACTGAGCTCGGTTTGGATTGCACTGCCTTTTATAATACCCTCGTGTCGCGGCGATATCGCGGCGAATTCGCGGCGCGACGTGACTCCATACTAAATGTTCATTTTGTATGGTGTCGCGGCGAATTCGCGGCCGCGACGCGACATGAGTAAGTACCTGGGTAGGTTAGGTTAGGTTGTGTCGCGTCGCGGCCGCGATTCGCGGCGCGACGTGACTCCATACTAAATGTTCATTTTGTATGGTGTCGCGGCGGATTCGCGGCCGCGACGCGACATGAGTAAGTACCTGGGTAGGTTAGGTTAGGTTGTGTCGCGTCGCGGCCGCGATTCGCGTCGCGCTTGTGTGAAAGGTGTTGCGGCGCGATAATTTCGCAGAATCGCCACGCGACACGTCGCGCGACAAGTCGCGCCTGTGTGTACGAGCCTTTACACACAGGCGCGACGCGACACGCGACACAAAGGCACCGCTCGTTGCGCGACTTGCGGTGCCTTTGTGTCGCGTGTCGCGTCGCGCCTGTGTGTACGAGCCTTTATTCGTAAAGAATAACTATTTAGCTAATAAAACAGTATGTACATACTTGCTGTATATCCTGAAACGATAGAATTCTATGAAAACAGAGGCACACGGTAACGAAATACTTTTTCATACATTTTTATGTTTCATTCGCGTCATTTCGCCATTGTATCAGTCAGCATTCCCCGAACGGAATGTATCAATGTAGATATAGGCGAGTATACAATTCGCGTGTTTGTCTTCACATGACGGAAATGGGCGAGCCGAATAGATTACTATTTGGACTGCGACGTCCAAGCCTGGACATAGGCCTTTGTGAGGGAAATAAAGCCCATAGTCATAGCGTGGCAAACGCTATGGTGACAAGCAAGTATGGTATTCCATCTGCTGTCATAAATACTGGCTGACATTCTTTACCGTCTGGACAAAAACAATGTATAAAAGGTGAACGGAGTAAAAGCACAGAAAGCACTCTTTTTCAAAATCCTAAAATAAAAAATAGCCTGTCTATAAATACTATTACTTATTTAAAGTAAACTTTTCATACTAAAACAAAAAAAAAAACAAATATATCGACACAGTCGGTATAATATTTAATTAAATAGACAATATGCATCTGTAATTTTATCTCCAGCAAAGGCGAACTAGCCTATAAAAAAGTAAATTATCAAAATATGTATAATTTATATTCTTCATGATAACATTTTTCTAAGCTATCTAGCACGTACTGTCTTTACGTGAGTTTCACTTAAGAAGTTACTGATAGGTAGGTACTAATTATAGTATATGCGCAAGAGACATAAAATCCGTGAAGAACTTGTGAAATGTACCAGGCTCACATCACGTTTGAGGAGGTTTAAAATTACTATTTTTAAAACTATGTCCTGTATTGGTAAACAATTTTCTACGTTTCCATTTTAGGAACTATGACGAATTGTATTAGACGGATACAGCCCGTAAATAATGTTAGACAAACATTACCTAAAACAATCGTCGACTGTTGTCCTATTACTACAATACCTAGGTATTGTCTGATAGATGGAGGTTGTAAATTCGAGGTCAGTCCTTCATACTTCATTGATAGACCTTTATCTGTTGATTGTCATGCAACTCCAACTGAAGCCTACGCTGTTCCAACGTTCTCAATTTTAATCCATCCATACTAATCCATACTAATATTATAAATACGAAAGTAACTTTGTCTGTCTGTATGTTACCTTTTCACGCCTAAACCACTGAACGGATTTCGATAAAATTTGGCAGAGAGATAGATTGCATCCCGTGGAAGGACATAGGATAGTTTTTATCGACATACCTAGCGGGCGAAGCCGCGGGCGGAAGCTAGTATTATAAATGCGAAAGTGTGTCTGGCTGTCTGTTACCTCTTCACGCTTCAACGCTGAACCGATTTAGATGAAATTTGTTACAGAGATAGTTTGAGTCCCTGGAAAGGACATATAATAGTTTTTATCCCGATATTCCTACGAGATCCAAACTTACACGAGTGAAACCGTGGGGTGTTTCTGGCTAGTGAGAAATAAATACAAAAATATAGAATAGAATGCTCTTTAATGATGATGATGATTATCAATAATAATTAGCCTATAATGTTCCCACTGCTGGGACACAGGCCTCCTCTGACCTCTCTGTGAGAGGGAGTGGGCCGTGAGCCACCTCGCGGACCCAGCAGTGCGTGTATATTATCAAAAGATTTTTAAATATGTAAGTATGCATAAACTGAGAGATATTAATTGCTAGTAAAGTGTTATTTGTTACATAATATTCTGCACCGTCATTGCTTACATTCTGCATAGCTATCAGCAACACGATTGTCAACGGATGTTAGCTATATCAAGACATCTGTGGTCACTCAAGTCACTACGTGTAGGTACTCTTACTAGCTACAGTACTACGCATTACGAACACATGAATGGGAACCTCGTTGATGATTACACATCGCCGTGGCACATTGCTTACAAACAATTACATTGTAATCGTCATCGATACTATCATCGGTCATCGTCGTCAGCTACTCGTAGAAACAGAAAACACGAACGTTTTTATTCCAATATTTCGTTTAGTTGGGAGTATTGTCACATACTTATTCAATAAATCAAACTCAAACTCAAAGCATTTATTTCAATTAAACCATTTACAGTCACTTTCGAATTGTCAAGAAGTCGGTCAGTCAGAAAATATGAAGCTAGTTGCCGATTCCAAAGCGTAGGTACCTATGCAGAAAAACGGGCAAGAAACTCCATGGACACTCTTTTAAATTATATTTTAAGGGGTCCGATGCTCAGTGACTCATCTGCGTGTCGTCAATCAGTCATCATAAAGGTTTATTGTATTTCTAATTTATTACCGCCCCCGATTCCGATAGTAAATGACCTCTTTAGAATTAATGGTTTTAGTAATTAATTTATAAGTAGGTACAATCAATTTCATCATATTTGAATGCTTGCACTGAATCGAACATAATTGTTAACAAATCGATGATATAATGTGTATTGCAGTTGCAGTTGAGTAAATTAAACCCAAAGAAGTGGTTATAGTATCATTTAAGTATGTAAATAAAACAATACATTCTGAACTAAATATCGCAATGACAATTTCGTTGCAATGGCGCATTGCAAAAGTGAAGGGTGCATTTAATATCGACAAATATTCATGGACTGCGAATGCCAAAATTAATCTGTTCTTATCCCGTACTTGCAGAACAGGTTACCACCTGATAGAGACTATATACTAATAAATCTCAAAAATAATTTATTAAAAAAAATAACAAAAAGTTTCGCGAACAATATAATTCACAGCAAATAACAAAAGAGGTTCTTAAATACTAAATAAGAAATTTAACACGCGATAATACAACGTCCGTCCGTCTCTGGAGTCGAAGCGAAAAGGGGCTCCCAACTGACGCGCACGTCCTTTTACGCGGCGCACGTCCCACCACGCTCGCTCTCCACTACTCGGCTGTGACGTCGGCAGGCTCCGCCCATAAGTAAGGATTTTTATCCTAATTCGGCCTCTCCTGACGGCGGTGCGTCCTCGCCCGCGGAGTCATGAGTGCGGAGAAGGGAGTGCTGCTGCAGATCTTCATTTCCGTGAGGTGGTGATGCAGGAACATGTACATCTACTTCAACCACTTCACGTTCGCCACCACATGATTGATTCGGAGCAGAATCTCCAACTTCCTCGTCTTCATCATCTGAAAGTTCACATTGTTTGCATTAACTTCATGGTAGTAAGGAAGCCGAAAGTAATAGAGCAACTCGATTACTTTCGAAACTTATGACAGAGCCCTCAGGAATGTCCAGAAAGAAATTGATGTAATCTCAGTTTATTCTTGAGATTACAAACAAAATTTGGCAGTGCCCTCAGGATGCCCTTGTTTCTAAAAGGAAGCAATTCATGCAATCCTTTTTATTTCGCAGAGCCCTCAGGGTGCGCGACAGTGACCGCGGTATGTCCTTAAAGCAGAGCCCTCAGGGTGCTCGATATTTACTACAAAGGAGTATCAGTCCTTTACTTTCGCAGAGCCCTCAGGGTGCGACACAACATGAGTAGAGCCCTCAGGGTACTCGATATACAAGTGCAGAGCCCTCAGGATGCAAAACATACAACCAAGCTAAAAGTATTTTAGAAGGGTACAGAATTATACTGACTCTCAAAAAATGCGGTGCACACATCGGGGGTCCATTCCCCGCGCCATAGCGTAATGTATTCTGCAGCGGCTTGCGTGGTTTTTCCATAGGAGCCAGAGATCAATTTGAGCTCATAGCGTCCATGTGGCAACACTTGCGTGACCACGTATGGGCCGCGCATGCCAGAGTCCAACTTGCCCGTAGACTGACTCGTTTTTCGAACGAATACAAAGTCATTCTTATTGAATACACGTGGTGCTTTGCGCCGCTCATTAACACGAGCATCTTGCTGAGAACGGTTTTCCTCTAGCAAGTCTGAAGCGCGTTGCCGGGCTAGCTCGCGCAGTGATTCGCGATTTGGACTTGTCGCTTCCAGAGCCACATCGCGTACCAGGGACAGTATAACGGGCGTTGTACCGTCGCGGCCAACTAACAACTGCAAAGGAGAACATTTAGTTGATTTTTGCGTAGTAATATTTAAAGTGAGTTGTACTTTCCACAAAATGTCTGACCAACTTTCTTGTCGGAAATTTGACTCTACACGTATCATATTCATTACAGTACGACAATACCGCTCAACTTGCCCATTGCTCTGATGCATTTCGGGCGTGATAAAATGTATCTCACAACCCAATTCTTTGATCCAATTAACAAAAGATCTACTTTCATACATCCGACCACGATCACTAACTATTAATCTAGGGCATCCAAAAAGGGAAATCGCGTTTTGGAAAGTCTTTATCAACTCTACCGCATCTTGTTTACATATTGGGTAAAGAAGACAATATTTCGTAAACGCATCTACAATCAAAACGACATACTTAAAACCGTTAGAGACCGGAAGTGGCCCTAAAACATCACTGTGTATAATATCAAACGGTAGACCTGGCTTGTTCCACGATTCTATGGGTTGTAAAGGCTGACGCGGTATCTTTTTATGAGAAAGACATACAACGCAATGTTGTATGTACTTTCGCACAAACTGTCTCAATTTCGGGAACCAGAAATGTTTCAAAACTAAGTCAGTTGTCTTGTCTATACCAACGTGTTGGTGCTCATCGTGGAAAACACGCAGTAAGCTAAGACGGTGACCCTTAGGCACATAACATAGAAAACGTGGTTCTTCACCGACTACATCCATCTTGTAATACAAGATGTCATTACGTTTAACATACCGAAACGCATCTAGGTCTCCGTCCTTAACCTTCTGCAACAAGCTTTGAGTTTCCTCGTCAGCGGCCTGCGCTATCTGAGCCCAATTTAATGGCTTTCTAATCTCACACATGTTGATGGGGTTTCGGCTCAAATAATCAGCATGAGATAGCGCTGACCCCTTCCGATATTCAAGCTCAAAGTTAAAATCCTGGAGATACATCCACCACCGAGCAATTCTCGGTAGTAGGTCCTTCTTGCGCTGAGTTAGTTTCAAGGCGTTACAATCGGTTATAACTTTAAATTTCAACCCAATTGTCTAAAATGTTGTAACGCCTTGACTACTGCCAACGTTTCCAATTCATATGAATGGTAACGTGGTTCAGCGCCTTGGCTTACCTTGCTAAAGTAGGCAATAGGTTTCTTATGTCCACCATCATGGGTCTGCAACAGGACGGCACCATACCCCTGGGCTGATGCATCGGTATGCACTTCAGTGGGGAGAGAAGGGTCGAAAATAGCCAATATTGGCTCGCTGGTGAGTCGTTGGACAATGTCCGTACGGACGTTCTCCTGTTCCTCACCCCACTTGAAGGGAACACCTTTGCGAGTTAGATTTGCAATGCACGCTGTCTTCAGAGAGTAGCCCGGGAGGTACCGTCTAAAGTACCCTGCGAGTCCCAAGAACTGTCTTACCTCTTTTACATTGGACGGCACTCGTGCGTTAATAAGGGCCTCTATCTTGTGCTCGCTCGGCTTCACCTGACCATTACTAATAATTCGTCCTAAATACTCAACCTGTGTAGTAAGAAACTTACATTTTTTCAAATTGATGGAGAAACCTGCTTTAGTCAGGGTCTCAAGAACTTCACGGAGCGTCTGTAACCCTTCGTCAACTGTGTTGCTAGGTAGCAAAACGTCGTCAATGTATACACATGCCCTACCTGTATCGATATAAGGACGCAATGTTTTTGATATTATGCGTTGGTAAACTACGGGTGCATTTGCGAGACCGTAAGGCATTTTGAGGTACTCATAATGTCCTTCTGGGGTCACGAACCCTGTTCGATGAATTGACTCCTCACTTAATTTAATTTGGTGAAAGCCTGTAGCCATATCAAGGCTTGTAAAATATTTAGCTTTGCCTAAGCGATCAATATGGTCGTCTATTAAAGGTAGTGGAAAGTGATCCTTTACAGTATTCGCATTTAAGGCTCGAAAATCAACGCAAAGCCTGTCACTACCATCTTTCTTTTTAACTAGCAAGATTGGGCTTGAAAACTCTGACTCGGACTCCCTAATGATTTGTTTACACAATAGATCTTTAATGATTCCTCTAACGCGTAGCTTTTCGTCATGAGACATTTTATACGGACGGTATACGATTGGGGTTTCATTATGCAGGCGAATGTGCATAGAACCCGTTTGCACAGTAGTAGTAGCAGTACCTATTACTAGGCTAGCCGCAAATTCGTTAACAATGTTCATTAGTCGCTTCCTATCCTGACCAACTAATGGTGAATCAATCATTGAACATAAATCAGACTTACTATCGAGAACGTTATGAACTCTAGAGAGCCGTTGCATACCACGCATACGAGTAAACGTAACTCCGTCTCTATTTAGGACATCAGTACCTACAATGACAGGCGTGTTCATAAATTTATCTGGAACAACATGGAAGTCAATCTCCAGGGTAATTTCAGAAAACTCAACTGTCAAAGTAGTACGGTAAGATGTTTCTACTTCCTGACTACCTATACCGCGTAAAACTCGAAATGATGGCTGTTGAGTACATTGCAAATGCTTCGTGACAGACTCAGAGATCAAAGAAATAGTTGAGCCACTATCTATAAGTATGTCAACAGGCACCCCTTGAATAACTGCGGTAGTAATGTCATTTTGTTTAAACGTGTCAACATTTTCGTGACAAAAATTAACATTGGACTTGCCACGCGACTCTGTACGCTGTTTGGCAAAACAATCTTCAACTTTATGACCCATTTTTTTACAGAAAGAACAAGGCTCTAATTTTGTTGCTTGTTTGCTTGCATTGCTGCTTGTACTCGAAGTATTTGCACTACCATCGGTTGTTTTTTCCGATTTTACACGTTTAGGACACGTTGTCTGCTTGTGGCCAAATTTTTTACAAAGAAAACATCTAGCTTTCGAATCGCCATGTTCCCGTTTTCGCGTATTTGAACTAGATTCACTTTTACGAAAACCACTACATTCACGAACCGATGTATTCTGAGTAGGCTTCACGTATATTGACAAAAAGTTAACTAAAGTATCAGGCATTAACTTAGCGTTGGTAGCAGCTGCGTGAATTTGAGGATCAGTAATACCGCGTATAACAATAGCCGCGATCAGCTCATCACTCAATCCATTGACAATACGTAATCTTAACAAAGAACGTCTAGCATATTCGGCATATGTAGGGTAGTTGTCGGAATTCGTTTTCATAACATCGAACAAAATGTTTGCAATATCTAACTGAAGTGGGCACAATGTTTTAAATTCCCGCTTGAAATTAGACCAGCTACGATCGCTGCTAACCCACTCGTTTAACCATAACTTTGCATCCCCTTTCAAACAATTACCGATTCGTGCTAAACACTCGCGATCGTCCCAGTGATTTATTGTACGCACATGATCAACCTCACTACACCACACATCAAAATTATGCAACGATGGATCAAAGTTGGATATAAAAACATGGTTAGATCTTACCGGAATGGCCTTGATTGCGCTTACAAGCTTTTCTGTTACCTCACTCATAACCACCTCGGTGGTGGGATGTGACACGCTAGAACCGGGCACCGACGTCAAGTCCGCACTCGTACCGCATAACTCAGCACTTGACGGTACAACTAACACGCCAGGCGGCTGGTTAGTTTGATCAGAAAATGCCGTTGCTGCTGCTGGTTCTGCTAATGAGATGCATGGTGTACCTCCACCTTCACTAGCATTGTCCCTGGAAGAATTTTCTAAAACATTTAAACGGTTCAAAATAGTTTGAAGAGTTTGCTCCAAACCAGAGACAGGCGTACGATCTCGTTTCCTACTTTTACGTTTACTTTTATCAGACATAGTTTTTAAAATAATAGAAAACCTCTAAGAACTGGGAAAGAATCCCACTTCTGAACTAATAAATCTCAAAAATAATTTATTAAAAAAAATAACAAAAAGTTTCGCGAACAATATAATTCACAGCAAATAACAAAAGAGGTTCTTAAATACTAAATAAGAAATTTAACACGCGATAATACAACGTCCGTCCGTCTCTGGAGTCGAAGCGAAAAGGGGCTCCCAACTGACGCGCACGTCCTTTTACGCGGCGCACGTCCCACCACGCTCGCTCTCCACTACTCGGCTGTGACGTCGGCAGGCTCCGCCCATAAGTAAGGATTTTTATCCTAATTATATTTTTATTTTGTCATCAAATAACATATGGATTATAGCTAATGAGATATGACTTGTATAATTAGTATGAACATAAATAACAACTAAGTAATACCTAATTACTTAATTGTTGTTTATAATTTTACGTATTTTATTTTCTCTTTTACTCTTACACACGTTGTCTACATCTCATTATCTATCTACTTTCGAAATAAGTATCTCCTTTGTACCTATTTGTCTGTTATTTTCTTCTTGTCTATTTATATATTGTGTAAATAATTGGGTAAATAAAAAATACATATCCTAACTTACATCTAATACTATTCGAAAACTGAAATAGTCGAAACATTCATCCGCATAATTATTAGTATGGTGGACAATGTAGACGTAGCACACGTGAAGAAAGAAATCTATCTGATATAATTTTTAATAGAATTTATAAGAAGGAACCTACAGCCATATTTTTAATCGAAAAATAATTTCGAGAGAGTTCAATACCACCAGACGAAAATCATTATAGAGATATTTTTAGCAGGGGACGTTTCATAGCAACCTGTTATTACGTTCACTCGACATAAATTTGCTACCCAGTCTATGTAGCATCGGTAACATCATAATAATAACAGGTAATAGATATACCATCACGGTCTAAGCAAAAAATTTCAATGACATGTAACAAAAAGCGGTGAATGCCCGGCCGCTGTTCGCACGTTGAACTTTTGAATATTTCAGACAAAAACGTTCCCATCAATCTAATATTTTTAATTACCGATTGTTTAACAGTAACTTTTCGCATAATTTCGAATTGGCATTTTCGAAGCCGCAGACGCAGACAGGCCATTAATGTTTCGCGGGTGAACTATGAATTCTGAATAATTCTGATGAACACTTTAATCTAATTGAAAATATACCTAATGGTTTAAAGTTTATAGTTTAGTAAAAGGCGAGGTATAGAAGATAGCAACAAGCAAGAAGGCAATAGGCATGTCAGCCTCATCATAACTTAAAATTCAAACACAATATAAATTATTAAAGTCTAAACAAATCAGTGAGTAGGTTTGATATCTCACGTGAAGGCTGCACTAACACTTTAACATATGGTTCAATAGTATATTAATTTAACCTTTACCGTTCTCAGCAGTGCAGTGTCTCTCTTTCCTTTTAGTCTTAGTCTTAGTCCACTTCATAAGTAGACGGTGAACATCTTCAACCGCGAAGATGTGATACTTCTTAATGGCATTAGGTAATGACGTAATAATCACTCCTGCTAAAATTATAATAGACACTGACATAAAACTGCTTTTATTTCCGCCCATTGTGTACCCTACGTAAAATTTATAAAATACCTATAATTTTTGTGGTGTACATAATAAAGAATACTCTATCTTTCTTTATTTCTTTTGTTTAGTTTTTGCACTATGGATACACGAAGCGGAGAGATACAGAATTCGACATAGTATAAGGCAACGATCTAATATACTTATCACTCTAAGAATAAGGCTAAGAGCACAGAAATCAAAGATACACTCACTACATAGCTCACCTACAAACAAATACACTCATGCATACTCACACCCACACACTCACCTCATAATTATTTTCACACACACCTACATATGTACATATACACCTCACTCACCCCAAACATTCTCATATACATACACTACACACACACATGCACGCACACTCAACACAAACACACATCCACACGAACACACCCCCATACACTCAATCCATTTAGTTAATTGGATTAAAATTATGTACTTAACTAATTGCAAATTACTTATATGCTAACTATTTTTCTGTAGTGCTGATTTAATTAGGCACCAATTCTTGTTTTATAATACTCGAGGGGAATGGTGCTGATAGCCGAAATACAGGCTATACCTAGTTCGGCTACAGACGCTAATCTCTTTACCTTAATTGAAATTTTTGCCACATTGCCATTGTAAAGTAGTACTAAGTTTTTGGAAATAAATTATTAATAATAAAAAGATGGAATCATGTTTATATGCTTGCTACTTCTTCACGCTCAAACGGCTGGATCAATTTTGATAAAATTTTGTATGGAGGTAGCCGACACCCTGGATTAACATATAGGCTACTTTTTATCCCCATATTCCCACGGGATAGAAACTTATGCGGGTAAAACCGCGGGGTGCAGCTAGTCATACTGATATTATTAAGGCGAAAATTTGTGAGTGTGGGTGTATTAATATGTTTGATACTTCAACACGCTCAAACGGCTGGACAAATTTTGATAAAATTATGTAAGGAGGTAGCAGACACCCTGGATTAACATATAGGCTACTTTTTATCCCGATATACCCACGGGATCTAAACTTATGCGGGTGAAACCACGGGGCGCAGCTAGTTATCTACTATAGGCACAACATCAAAATACACCGGCTGGTGATCCAGATTATTCTAAATGCGAGCTAATTTCCATGACAGCTATTGCGTGTAAAATCGGCTGACAACTCCTAGATGCAGTATTACAAAAAGTCTATAAACTACAGTTACTTTTGTCAGCGATATGACCTCTATTATATAAGTCTCTCTTTTTAAAATTATTTACGTCTGTATTATTTTTATTTTCTCGAATGAATTTAGCAACCGATAGACTATGTTACGTAACGCTTACAAGTATTAATTTGTAATTTAATTCCCTATCAATCTTCATCGATAACAGCCATGTCTCTATTTCCTCACCTATCGTTACATTATCTATTACACATTACTTATGTCATTCAGTAACGCCTATCACTTCTACAATTGAAATGTGTATCGAATTCATTTTAGTAGAATCCGGAGAGGATTCTAATAAAATGAATTCGATACACATTTGTCTAATAAGGTAAATGTTTAGATTTGAACATGTGAATTCTATGTGACCTCAAAACAATTGACACAGAACCAATTAATGTTAGTTATTAGCACACGAGACCAATTAGCAAAATTGAACATTGTTACAGTACACTCGCAATATTTTGATTGAATCTTGTAATGCTAGATTTTCAGTCAAGGTTCAATTAAAGCTAAGTAATAACGTATTGGATTTAATTCCTCAAATATGAGTAGAGCAACAAAAGTATTTGAGGAGTTGCAATTTCGAGGTGTTATTTCCATTCTAATGTTTACTTAATTTCATACTGTTTTCGCGTATCAATCCAATAGTTCTTTGTTATAAGAGAAGGGTGTTGTATAGTAGCACGTTCATAATGTTCGCGCTAAAACGTATTGTTGTGTGTAACCTAATTAATTTATCACAACAAAGAAGCCTCCTGTTGCTCAGTTCTCATTAACTTACACTTTCATTAGAGATAAAGAAGGTGTCATTGTTGATTTGATGTATACCTTTACAACTATTTTAATGAGTAGTGATAGATTGACAGTCTGTGTGTCCACTTGCCGGTGATAGTTTATGTGCAACGTGAGTGTGTGTGTCGACAGCGGTCAGCGGCTATCACCTAGCACACCTAAGACTTAACACATGTTCAGAGTTTCCGTATAGACGTGCGAAGTGTCGAATTGTCGATACTTGTCCATGAATCGAAAGTGTTGGTAACTTCTAATTGAAAATATTCATAGGTCAGTTAGATTGTATCACCAATTTCAAGTAATCCATTTTCCTCGCGACATTAACGACTTGTGAAAGTAAACTATGTTGGGATTTTTTCTTTAATTTCCTTCAGCTTTCCATATTGCTTGTTTCCACATTCAAGTATGTGCAGTGCATACATTACGAGTACATTTCTGTCATTAGTTCTCACAAAGGTGTATAAACGTCATCTTATATTGGCAAATAGTGGCATTGTTAAAGTTTTTACACAGTTTCATAGGCGAGTATCAGTCACAATGACACGCCACGTTACATGCTCGCTCGTATGTGAACAATGGTGCTGCTTGTGCCAACTGCCGCCATGCCGCCACTTGCGACCGTTGCAATAGAACTTTCCATTTTCTTAACATCTTAAACGATTATTAGTTAGCAAACGCCAGATTACAGAATCATGTCAGGTGTCGGGTTTGTTTACTTACTTGAGGATATTCCTCATGCGTATTTTCGCTGTCTCAATAGGGTTTTATATTAGGTCTGAGATCGACTTTACTGGAAGTAAAAAAAGTGATATTTTGTTTCGAGCTGGTTCATAGAAAATACTAATATTAGATATTCGTGCTGCTTCTTTTGCTCTGATCTGGTTTAGACTTTGTGTGAAAACTGTTTTTCTGTACAAAAATAGACAAACAACACAGGTACAGATTGAAAAAAGCATCTAGATTTCTAGATACGTCATGCAGCATTGCCTAAAGTTATTATTATACGGAGTTTTAGTTCCACAAGTCATTGTATGTTAGGTTAGACATACATAATTATATATTATGATAACCTATATTTACTTAAATATGTACCTACTTCAGAATTATTCGTTAGTTTTAGCTTGCGGTAGTTTCTACTGTTTCGAATATTTGAGCTAGTCAAATTATGTTGAAACTTGAAAGTATCATGACCGTATATTTTGACCTAGCCGAATCTAACTTTAGGTGAAAGTAATAATGTGTTTTGCTTCATATTTGTATGCAATATATGCTTTCACATCTTTTAAAGGTGGCTGATAATTGATTATTTATTTATTAGCGTAACATGAATTAATTAGTACATACCTATTTATCAGTCCATAAACGCCTACTTGCTAAATACGGGTGTCATTTGAGTCCGATGCAGTGATAAGTCGCATGGAAATTCCATTTTTGTCATTGACAAAGGGATTCGTGATTGCAGTACTAGCACTCAGCATTAAATAGTTAATCGTAGGTACAATATACCTCTGCCTAACTCTTCGGGGTTTACAGGCGTGATGTTATGTTACGTTAGTAGGTAACTGTTGATCTCTGAATTATAGTTATGTTTAACAGTTTAAGTCATCAACCGGGCACAAATCCAGAAATTCCAGATGGAAACCCATTAATTAACATTTTTCTCGACACGGGAATCGAGAACTCAGTTCAGCAGTGGCGCTTACGACCTATAGACAAAGAAAAAGTAGTTTGCTTGACTCATTTGTTAGAAAATGATAAACAGTAATGAAGTTTGCCATCTAGTGCTTAACTGCTTACCTATGACATTGATGATATACGAGCAGAGTGACATCAAAAATACTTCACTATCCGCCTTCATATTTTCAATGCTAATAAGTCTCTACAATTGTTTTTTCTTTCAGCATGTCTGCATTATTTAATTTGTCTGCATTTTGTTCTGTGTCTTCCACATTTTCTCTTTGCCTCTATTTTCTTTAACTAAGGCTCGTAATAAACTTATGTCTAATTAAATGAAGTAATGATTAGATATCAGAACTTCCTGTCCTATTCTATACATAGTTTTATCTGTAGCGTAGTGAGCTACTTCATCAATATACTCGTATCTACAATTAATCACACTGCACCATTGTAGACATTTCTTTCCGTAAACATAATGTAATATTTTGTTTTTCGTCATCCTCTACTGTGTAAGTTAGAGAGCTGTCTGGTCTAGACTAAAATGAATATTAATATTGTGTCAACACCTTCAATGGCTTCAATCCTCGATACATATTCTGATGGATTTTGGGTGAAATATGGTGATGACTCATTTATAAAAAAATATTTGTACTAGTTTTGTCTGTTTCTGGTATTAGAAATAAAATTAAAAGGAATAATTAATAAATTAATAACTTCTATTGGCTTTCATGATCGGAATTATTCAGAAAAAGAGTTGATCAAACTTTGTAATCGTTCTTATCAAGCGTTATGCGAGAATTTTCAATTATACTTGTATTGGTCTGGGGCACAAACTTTCGATAAAAAAAACGGCGTTTATGGTTTCATCAAAAAATCCTACAGAGCCTTTTTAAGGTACTAGTTAAGGTACACCTCTCCTACCTTTCGTCTTGGGGACAGTAGAGGACTATATCGGACATCGTTAAACGACTTGAAAGAATGTTGTTTTGAACAGTTTTCCGTTTGGAAAGAACATTATGTACCAAATGAAAACCATGCCAAAACATACACTCAAATTTTAATCATCTGTTTCCGTCGGAGAGTAAAATTCAAACGCGCACCGGATTCTTTTTTTTTTCTATGAAATAAGTAAACTACATCGACAATGTTAATAGCAAGGTCGTGGTCAGTCATTCGACGAGAATAAAATGACAGATAATAGTTTGTGTTCAAATTGCTGTGTCCGTAATTTTGCACCGATGATGATAACGCCGAACCATTGTGCGGCTGTTCTATTATGGTCAGTAAGTACATGTAAATATACCGAACTAGACACAAAGGTATGAAGTAAAATATCCTAGAAATTCTAGGTTATTTCTTTATTTACAATATTAGCCGTGTTTTCTCCGACTTTCGAGAAAAGTTAAGGAAAATGGGAAACATTTCAGCGAAATACTAAAAACATCTTTGGAATTTAAATCGATGTTTTATCAACTGAATCGTTTACTGTTCACCGTTCATGTACATAGGATTTACACATTATTTAGGTATGTTACTGTAGCGGGGCCTATATATTTTGTCTATTGGTCATCAATGTTTTTGTAGTATTCTGTGACTGACCCTACACAATCATTGATCTACTTAAAAAGTAAACATTCACTGATACCTTCACCGCGATTTCCTTTTTCTATTCTAGCAACATTATCACACTATTGACCTTAAAAACGTAAGCAATTAATGTTACCAGTATTATGTAGAGCTGGCCTACTTACTGCAGACATTTGTAAATTCCATTATTATTGTGTATCAAAATATTACTCAGACTACAATTTTATTGTTTTGTTCTTTGTGTCGGTGACCTCTCAAAGGTACGTCTTATGTTTATTTACTTTCATGAGGTAATTCGAAACGCTACGTTTAAATGTAGTTACGTTCAAGCACCCGTAATTCCAAGTAATTACATTATCTTTACCCCACTTCTTTAATATGTTGATTAAATTCAAATTAGACGACTTTCCAAGGAATTGTTTGTGCGAAATGTATAAGTATTTATTTTTATCATTATTTAACGCTTTCTATGGCCAAACTTAATTGACTGGTTTGTCAAGTGTCATCGCCCTCGTATAAAGACGAAGACACTAAATTCCTACCTATTTTACAGAAGATATCCATAGTTGTATACACTTACTGAACAAAATAATGTAGGTAGCGAATACTTACATATTTGCGACTGAAAATAAAGCGTTATTAAGGTGCGTTAAGGTCTTATTTTCAGTGATTTTTCAATCGCATATAAGTATTCGCTACCCACATTATTTTGCCAAAGGCCAAAGTGGCCTTTTTAGGCACCCTGTTCAGTAAACATGTTATACCTATCTGATTAATCAGAAGCAGAATCATCAAAGGATAACATTATGAATCATAATATAGCGAAGACAGTCCGCGTTTTTCTTTTTTTTGCTACACTACGTAGGTATAATCAAAGAGATTGGGATTGGATTTGGATTGGATTGATTGGTATTTTAGCACAGACAAAAAAAATTAACTGAAAAATCCTTCACCAATGGGATTAGATACGATTAACTTAACAGTTAACTGTCCGTTATGATTCATAATGTTATCTTTTTATGATTCTGCCAAAGTGGCTTTTTTAGGTCCCCAGGCCTGTAGGTATTACGTGTTTATGACTTTCCCAATCAAACTGGCTTATACTTATTTCGTTATATTATTTCGGTCGGTGGTTCACGGGCGCTTGTTGCCAATACACACATATTTAATTATTAATCACTTGTACACTTTCTTTCACGCAATATTACAACATGTACCTACTTAAATTTAGGTAGGAATGAATTATAGAGTGGTATAACATCGACGTGCAAACTGTAAACATTCAGCTAACCAATAAAAATACAGAAAATAAATTATGTGGTTAACTGGACCCGCGGGTCCAGTTCGAGTGGGTCCAGTTGACCAAAGACTCCTAGACCGAGTAGAAAGTTTTCGTCGATTATAAAAAAAAATGTGCTGTTAATAGAAAAGTGCAATACCTACGAGGTCGAAATGTATGGAGAAGCATATATTATTTTTAATAATCGACAAAAATTTTCAACGTTGGAGGGTTCAGAATCATGTAGGTACTGAATCCTTGGTAAAAGTCCGCAAGACGATGTATGTCATCCTGTATTATTATATCATTTTGATATCAAATTACAACTCTCTCTCACTATAATCGTGAAATTAGAAGCAATACCTTCTAGGCATTTTAAAAAGCTAGAGAAATTATCCAATTCAGAATTTATTCTTTAGCGAAATTCAGTAAATAATTTGGAGTTATAAAGCATATTGACTTTGTACAGAACAATAGTCATTAGAATATACTAAAGTACATATATAAATTATTTAAACTTATCGCCTATCGCAGTCCATTGCTGGACTTAGCCCTCTTGCAATTAACGATTTGACTGATCAACAAGTTTTTTATCATCATAATCATAAGTCGTAAGATGATATTCCACGAATAGTTCGATATAACTTTGTTTTTTCAGGATGGGAAAAGACCCACCCGTGTTCCTTCCGTAGCACTTTATGTTCCGGGCCAGCGAAATGGTTACCATTTCGGACAATGTTCGATATACCTTAAATGCTCGAAATATCTCTGTCCGAAATTCAGAACGAAGAGTGCTATGACCTAGAAAGTATGTGATATAAGTGGGTACTTGAGGTTAAAATAAATAAATTATAATCGAGTGCTACGACCCCAGTGAAGCATAGGTATCACATAATATGATTACAATAATGACGTATTTATGCTGAATTTTAATAAATAAAATACCGCTATGTTTGTCTAGGTGTCTTTCAATGACTAATATGCTTTATGCAATATTTTTCTATTAGATAATATTTTAAGTAGGTAAGTAAGAGGGCTGTTAGCAAAAAATCTCGTTTTTGTGATGATGTCATTATATGTAC
Source organism: Luperina testacea (assembly GCA_927399505.1). Lineage (NCBI taxonomy): Eukaryota > Metazoa > Arthropoda > Insecta > Lepidoptera > Noctuidae > Luperina > Luperina testacea. The sequence continues at coordinate 9,313,192 of OV656774.1, forward strand.
TTAAAATTCAGGAAGGCGCTAACTGCGCTGTCAGTTGTCTGTTGTCTATTTGTCACCGACAGCACTTTTTTTAGTAGCCAGTGAACTTTTATACTTAAAACCAGTTAGACGGAAATTCATAAAATACCTGAATATAAAATAAATTCGCACAACTTAGACACAACAAGGAAAACAGAAAAGGAAGACATTTTTATGTTCCCTGTAAGGGTTCACGTCTACGCCGTAGACCTTTTTGTACGTAGGTTCAACGCTGAGTCTACGAACGTCTACGCAGCGTCTACGACCAGTCAACGACTACGTTGGCCAAACGCCTAGTGTGAAGAAGGTGTACCTACCTAATAAGGCCCGTATTACAGAACCTCACTCAAGACAAACTTATTCACTCAAGAGAAAATATTTTTATAACTAGTTTTAAACGATCAAATGGCTTTAAACTGATTTTAAGTAATTGTTAAGTGAATATCTGTTTTTTGAACCTAAGAAAGGATATTTCAAACTAGAGCGGCTCTAACAATGGATAAAGTTAACGATGTGGTAGGAAACATACTTGTATATTTGAATTAAGAATTTGAGATAATTTTCAAGTTATGGAACAACAAACCGATTGTCATACTAAACAAAGTTCAAATTCCATTGCAATCAAAAACTTATTAGGACCTTTTTGTTACAAATGGTCACTCAAAAATCAACTTAGAATACATTTTATTAAAGTAGATAACTGATAAACTGACGATGGAATGTAAATTATCCAAGATTAAGAACACATTTAATGGTTGTATTTTTTCTACTTCGAATTACGAAAAACCTAATTAAGGGCTGATTTTTCAATAGTAAGATAACTTTTATTTGAGGAATAAGTATTGTGGTTTGAAAGTTTTGTAGACAAAATACGTATATGTCAAACTATCAGATTTATTCTTAAAGTTATTTGATTATTGAAAAAAAACAGCCCTAAAACCTTTTTATTTTGCTACCGGTTATAAGCGATAGCAGAGGGAAATGCATTGAAATATAATTTATTCCAATAACTGCTATAATGAAGTGATCAATGTGCGTATTTTCGTCATGCTCTAAATTTCTCGATTGAGGTCAATACCGGTTTCGGCAATTACTTATATTATGCTGTATCGAGGATATTACGATGTAACTACCTACGTACATAACTGTTCATGCTAACAAGAATTAGGTATTCGCTAGAGGTTATTTATAATTAATTACTCATTTATAAATCATGGCTGTGCTGCTTAGGCTTGGCACAGTGACACAGCAAGCTACACTTTCTTTAACTTAGCATGCAGAATACTTACGAGATACTTTTTTATTCGGTCAAAAAAAAAAATTATTCAAAAATTATAAGGCATGAAAATTTTTACAGTTTTAAACAGCAGCCACAACAAACAACAACAACATAAGCCTAATCAGCCTATAACGTTCGCACTGCTGGGACACAGGCCTCCTCTCTGTAAAAAGGAGTGGGCCATGCGGCACGCGGGCCTAGTGCGGGTTAGCGGGGATACCACGTCTTCGAATTTTTGGTTCTAGGACATTCAGCGGGCTAATTGTATCACACACTATCAGTAGCAATGGTGGGTTCACTTTGACAGTTCAACAACATACATTGCATTGTTTACGTTGTTGAGCTGATACATTTTTCTAACATATGAAGTAATGGATTAGAAATATCTTTCAAAATGATTTAGATCAATAGTGTGTTAAGCAATTAGGTGCCGGTTTTCTCACTATGTAATAATTTATTAAATAATTTACATAAAGAAAAGTGCCTTCTTGGGTTCGGAACCCACGACCTACCACTCGTAAAGGCTCCTGCAAACAGGCGCGACGCGCGACGCAAATCGCGCGACACAAAGGCACCGCTCGTTGCGCGACTTGCGGTGCCTTTGTGTCGAACGCGATTTTATTGCGTGTCGCGCCTGTTTGAAGGAGTCGCGGCCACGTTTTATGACACCTATTACTTACAGGTGCATTAGAATAGCCTCCACATTGTTGACTGGCTAATATCTAAACCAAGGCATGATCTATTTTTTTATACATAAATAAAATGGACAAAGAAGATTGAAAAATAGCTTTTAAATATTTGAAAACCTACATACTTAGGTACCTATTATAATTGTTAATACATATAAACAGCTGCGAAGGATAGCAATGTTGTTTTACACTCTATTGGCACGAATGTCAGAGCTACCAGTGGGTTCACAAGAAAAGCGCAATGATGTCATTGTTAAACTAAGAATTCTTTTTTTTTTCTGTGTTATCTTATATCTCAGCGCATTTATTTTCATACGCTACACAAAAAAAAAAAGTAGAACATTTCAAAAGTAGAACTTATTTTCTGGTGGCAATACAGTCATGTTTAAATGTAGATATGCATATACAGGGTTAAATTTAATTAGCTAGGGAAACTCTGCAGACTTGATGATATCTAACTAAACACGATTTAAAATTAAAATAAAATACATTTGATTTTTTGTGGCATTAACGACCAGAGGTAGTGTGGTACTTAAGGCATGAGTTTAGAAAAACTGTTTTCTATTGTTTTGTCATGTTAAGATATCGATACCAAATACTGGTATTCGGCTGCATCTTGTGAGATATCGATACCAAACACGTCTATGGAGTTTCGCTAGGTAATTTAAGTAAGTAACATAGGTAAGTATCTATTGGCTTTTAACAACTACATTTTATTGCGGTACCTACTGATTTTATAGCTCATTCGCTGTTACATTTAAGGCATGACGATGAGGATATCAATTAAGAATATTATTATCTTATTTTCTGAGGTCGTGTGAATTTAAATGTTTGTAAACGCACCCACGATACAGGAGTAATTCCTAGTGTGGGGCAACGTTTTTATTAAAAAACCGGCCAAGAGCGTGTCGGGCCACGCTCAGTGTAGGGTTCCGTAGTTTCCCGTCCGTCACAATAAGTGTTCCCACTTATGAGTGGTATCCATATGTTCGCGCTCCAGCAGCGCTCCGCGTTCCTGCAACTGCTCCCGGTAGTGGGTACGTGCGCGAACACGGAGCGTGCAACATTGCACGCTCCGCGGCAGGCGCTCCGACTCGTGACGGTTTTTAGCGCGAACACAAAGGGATACGTTCAGGATAATAAAATATATAAACAAAATTAAAAAAATGCTTGCATATACGATTATACTACAAGCTTAGTCCAGAAATTATTCTGTACAATTTTTTGTCTTTTTTGTACAAAAACTGTTATTTCCATCAAGTTCAAAATAATTTTCCTAGAAAGTTCTTATAAAGTTCTACTTTTCAGAATTTTTTCATATTTTTTAAACTTATGGTTCAAAAGTTAGAGGGGGGGGGACACATTGTTTTTTACTTTTGGAGCGATTATTTCCGAAATTATTGACATTATCAAAAAATGATTTCAGTAAACTCCTATTCATTTTCAAGTACCTTTCCAACAATACATCACACGTTAGGGTTGAAATTAAAAAAAAAATCACTTTCCACTTTACATATAGGGGGGCTACCCTAATAAAACATTTTTTTCCAATTTTTATTTTACCACTTTGTCGGCGTGATTGATATACATATAGGTACCAAATTTCAGCTTTCTAGTGCTAACGGTTACAGAGATTAAGCGAGGACGGACAGACGGACAGACAGACATGGCGAAACTATAAGGGTTCCTAGTTGACTACGGAACCCTAAAAAGAAAAAAGAAAGAAATATTTTTTTATTTTTTTATTAGACATTTATGTCCCACTACAGGGTAAAGGTCTCCCTACCACGGAATAAATAGTACAAGTATCCCTATTATCTCTGTCTTCTCTCTTATTGGACCAAACATTGACAACACTTAATCTCAAGCAAACAGACTAATCTATCAACAATGTTTGTATAACGCGATAAAAATGTGGTTTACTTGATGACTAACATAGATAAATACTATACAAGTCTGTACTAACTTACTTAAAATTCAAAAGCCAGCCACATTTTGTTTGACACCTACACTCCTTTCATGTTGGTCACCTAAATGCAAATGTCCTCCTCCTTTTATGTGCAATCAGCAAGTCGCCACACGGAAAGTGGAACAACTTCTTTACTTGTCATTTGTGTAGGAGTGGGTAATGTGTAATGTCCTTTACAATATGCTCATTTGCAACGGATTAAGAAAAATCTAGAAGTTTCAATCTACGTATTTAAATTGGAATCTTGGAAGTAGAGATTGATTGTCTGAGTTGGCGATTATTTCAATTGATTTTGTATGTTACAGACAGGGACTTAAAACAACTTCATAAAGGTTACAGAATTATAAATATTACATATTGAATTGATAACATAATCAAATATCTAGATAACCCTTATAAATGTGTTTTTCAATATGTTAACCCACAATCACACGTGTAACAGTAAATATATCAGTCTGTAACCGATATAAAAGTGTTAACAGTGTTAATAAGTGTAACCGGTAAACACGGCGTTGTCAAAATAGCCGCAATCCCGACTGTATTGAGGTTATTTTGCCATCGCGCGCCGCCTCTGCCTGTCCGCCGCGCGTTTTTGCGGTACCGTTCAATTATACCTACAAATGCTTATTTTTGTTAGACATATTACACTTATTAACACATATAAAAGGTTACACTTTGATTCTGTAACATTATTGTATCTGTTACATTTAGAAGTGTTTTCTTTTAAAATAGTATTAAAAACAGGGTTAAAAACACTTATCACGGTTAGGTACTGTTTGAGTCACTGGTTATAGATTGATTCTACGAGTCGATTTTGACTGCGTATTTTCAAAGTCGCGAGAAGTTAGTATAGACAATCAAATCAAATCCATTTATTTGCCAGAATGTAGGTTTACAATGTTATGATCTTAAAACTTTAATGGCCCCTTTACATTCTACCATTACATATTTAATTTTAACCTGCACAAAGTTATTATTTTAATTAGGTACAGACGCCAGCACATCAAGCTACTACAATCTGTCAAATTTCTTTAGTAGATTTTCATTTTATCGCTAAAGTACAAGGTTCAAAGTTGATTGGGAAAATTTGACAGATTCTGGTAGCTTGATGTGCTGGCGTCTGTACATTCAAAAAATGAAAAAATAGACAGCAACAACAATCAACTTTGAACCTTATGATATAGTGATAAAGTTGAAGATCTATTAAAGAAATTTGACAGATTGTAGTAGCTTGATGTGCTGGCGTCTGTACAGTAAGTAAAATTTGTATTTAATACAGGTTGGCAAAGGATATCGACGCGCATCCTTTTACCATAGATTCAGTACATAATTCTGAAAAAGAGTTGAAATTATTCGGCGGTTGTTTAAAAAAAATCGCTGTTCCATATATTTTGACCGCGTAGGTATGGCACTTTCCTATGAAACAGTAGATTTTTGTTTTTTTTTTTTGATAACGGCCTAAAAATTTCTACGCTAATGGGGGGTCTAGAATCATGTGCTGAATAATCATAGTTACAGTTTGCACGTCGATGTTCCTGTCAGTCTGCGGGGTGGTTGTGTAACGCATTATCAGTAGCAATCGATTTCATTTTGACAGTTCAACAACATTCATTGCGTTATTTACGTTGTTGAACAGACAAATTTTTCGAACATATGAAGCAATGGATTATCAATATCCTTCAAAATTATTCAGATTGAGATTGATTGTGTGTTACGCAATTAGGGTGCTGTACAGTCACGAGCACTAATATGTCAACATTCAATTGCGATTTTTTTGTGAAATATAACATAAACCTATGGGTTGGAAAATACTGTGTTCGTAATAACATAAAATTTCATTAAAAAATAAAGGAGCAAATTGCCTTTGAATAAAGCCAAGTGTATACATATTTATGCTCGTGATTGTACCTGTATAGGACTAAGATTCGATTGATAAATAAAAAATTACCATACGTAAAAAGGGATCTACCATATTATCAACGTAAATCCATTGACAGATAATCATAAAAACATAATATATTGCACTTCAATAAATACCAGTCGTCGCTAATCGTTTCCGTTTCAAATTAAAAATGTAATTACTTATAGTTATAGTAATGTTATTAGTTACACTACCTAGGATATTTTAATTACAAGCAATTGGGTATCTACTGTATTTTTAATTGATATAATCTTTGTTGCAGGTAATATCTTCATTAAGTTTTCTACTGAGTTAATTGGGTGTGTATTATTTTAATAAAGAGAACTGAAACCTTCGGTTCGAGTACTATGTACCCTTCGACCACGACCTCATTATGAAAATGTTCTTTTACTAATTAGAGGAAGGAAGTTAAGAGGAAGCATGGTAGCAGAAAGTAATTAAATAATTTTCCACGCTAAGTTAGAAGCAAACCATATAAAAATGCTTAATTTACCTTAAACTTACTGACATACAACGCTTAGCCTATACCGCGGCTGGGTCTAAAATCGTGAAATTTTTGCATTTTTATCTATATATCTATAGAATCTATACTAAAGCTGAAAAGTTTGTTTGTTTGTTTGAACGTGCCTATATCTGGAACTGCCAGTCGGAATTGAAAAAGTATTATTGATTTTTGCATTTGATAGCCCAGTTCTTGAGGAAGGCTGTAGGCTATTTAACATTACGCTAGGACCCTTAGGAACCGAGTAAAAAAGTAAGAAAACGAAGTAATATTGCGGGCAGGGACGATGCGATGTGACGGGGTGGGTCGGGGTCTAAAAATATTACGCGGACGAAGTGGTGGGCAGAAACTAGTACTTACATATAATGAAAGTTAGCTTAGGGAAGAATTTTTGATAATTCACCTCTAAGGGCTTACATAGGGAAGGAAAGTTTAAGCCTGTAATTTTTGCCGATGGGATGTCCCATCCGATCCGAGTAACGGCATGTTCTAGTATAGGTATAAACAACCTTAATATTGTGGTTTTTGAAACATCAAAGACAAATAAGGAACTAGCTTTCTTCACACCACGAGTCACGATCACGAAGATACGCATTCATATTTATTTTATACTAGCTGCGCCCCGCGGTTTTACCCGCATAAGTTTTGATCCCTTGTGAATATCGGGATAAAAAGTAGCATAAATGTTAATCTAGGGTGTCAGCTACGTCCATACAAAATCTTATCAAAACATGAACACACACACACAAACTTTCGCCTTTATAATATTAGTGTGATTCCATCTTTTCTCTTTTCATTAGTTATAATTCAGCAAATAAAGAGTTAATTACGTGTTACGTTATGTAAAACAAAAGTGATGCGGGCACTCGAATAATTCGAATAGAATGGAAAATGGAACGATGCTAATGCTATACGAGTTAGGTTATATGCGACTAACTTTCTTTTCCACGTGTTGAGGATACATAATATTTCGTTTGTTGCGAAATCTTGGCAAACTGATAATGTACGTTATTTGTTGTGTCCCATATTCTGTAAGCAACAGATGTTTGCTTTGAAAGATATCAATATAATAGTTATGCGAGATTAAATTCGGTTCCATTGAGAAATGGTTCCTCAGACACTAGGTACTGGCGCTTTTCGGACATGTTATTGTGCTAATTAAGCTCTAACTGTTAATTATTTTCCCTATACTACGATTCCTTATTCAAGGACGCTTTAGTTAAATCCTTGAGTTTTTACAACAAAACTGTGTTTATTCAGTGCAAATATAAGTGAAGTCGATTTTAAATATGTTTGAGTAGCAAACTGTTTACTCGTCAGTAAAATCTTACCGACAAGCTGACATAGGACAACCACTTCAAGATTGCCTTTTCTAAATGTGCAAAGAAAATCGATATAATTACACCCGTTTCTCCAATTCAGGCTCGCAATAATTGCTGATATGACAACATATTTCCATATAAAGAAAATACTGGTAAAAGTGGACACCATTGTCCTTGAAAGCAAGAACTAAAAACTGACATGACAAAATATTTCCTTATAAAGAGAAGAATCGGTAAAAGTGGAAAGAAAGTCCTTGAATGCAAGGCCAACAACAAAGTAAGCTTGATGTAACCACTGAGATCAATGGCCACATACTATATCGGACAAATGCAAATCAATTACGCGAATCCGATCATCGTTGCTTGTCTACACACGTACACACGTACGAGTACCTACTGTACATTTATGTTGATACCGTTGCTTTATTACTGACATGCACTTGTTCTGTATTAATAGATTTTACGGCGCTACGGTCACCGCGGTGCACGCTATCCTCTATAAATGAATCTGTTTGACGTATCTCGAGTTCTCTCGACTGATTTATGTTATTAAATGTTTCGGAACTTTCCTTAGTGAATGACCTGTTCTCTTAATGTTTAGTACTTCTCAAAAGTTTTCTTAGTAGTAAAGTTTTTTTTGTATTTTTTGAGATCTGTTGAAAGTTTTTCGAATAGATTGATGTTAATATGTATGTAGTTCTGAATCTGAATAATGTTTTGCGAATGTTACGTGTTAAAATAAGTAGGTTATGCAATAAAATATATAACTTAATCTAATCTGCGGGTAACGTTATCTACAATTTTGCAGTGTAGCGAACCGTAAGTTATTAAGGGAGCATTCCACCAAATTCTTATACCTAGAATAAGTCTTATCCTCAGAATTAATTTTGAATTGTTGACAGTTTTTATTATAACTGTCAGACGTCAATTTTATTCCACGAATATAAGATATCTGACTTTGGTAAAATCAGCCCTAAAGCAGTTTTAGTTCTAGGGATCATCCCTATCCATCTTTTTCCAAAATCATAATCATTAGAATCGACATTACCAGGACTGGCAAAAATATAATTTCACTTATAGCAGCTGCTATTTTGACCTTCCGTAACCCATGCTGTGGGGCATACCGGTATTCTAAGTTAAGACTTGTTACCAAGCGTTTTCAAGCCGCTGAGGGGCTGTCAACTCAAGATGACTGTCATAGATATCCGTATGACAGCTAGACCCGTAAGCATAAAGTGGTCTTTTAAAGAGATTAAAACTAGTTATGTAATCAATGCAGTAGTAGATTAATGACTATGTATGGTAACGTTGTCAGTAATTTAATCTGTGCTTCGCAATTTGGCCACGAGTCTCCAAAATAAATAAATATCATTAATAACTATTTCAGTATTTTGTAATATCTATAATAAGCAAGTAATGTTGAAGGACAACAGCATTTCCATAAATTAATATGTCTGTCAGTAAAAGTGGCTATTTGCAAGGCAATCGTGCCATTTCTGGGCCCATGGCAACAAATCGTGCTGCATTTCACGTGAATATAGCCGCGGGACATTCGTAGTAATGGTGCTAAACAGAGCTAATGTATGTATTTCTGTCAAACACGATAGCAAGCACCCACTTTTCTAGTTACGTGATAACTATGGTTTGTAAAGCGGCGATTAACCTCTCTTGAACGACGTCGTTATTTGCACTACAAGAATTAAGTTGAAATGCTGGAGCCACACTGCAATAATAAATCAAAATCAGACTCAAGGTGAAATGCACCGATGAAAACAAGTTATTATGATGTGGGTCACATCACATCGTAAGCTGTAGGTATCATGTATGCAATATGGTTGTGATTAAAAGTCATCAAGCATGTTGTTGCTCCCACCTGCCCTTTATCGAACAGAATACAAGATGTATCAATAGAAGAAAGTCACATAACCTGCGCTACATAAAAATCTTGGCACGCAACGTATTCGTGTCACCCAACAATCATCCCTAAATCTTTTATGCGAATTCGAATAACCGCCACACAAACGATTATTCGAAACACATCCGACACGGATTCGATGGTGTTTGATTCATTTAACCACCGAAAGTGATTGTGCAACGAGGAAATAATGTTGGCAGCACGTGTTGAAGATATCGGCTCGTTTACGTGATACGATGATGTTTGGAACACGCGAACATTATTAACCGTAACTTAACTATTGCATGTGATAGGATGGCTTCACGGTACTTCTGGCTGAAAAAGTACCTGCTAATTATGTTTTGCGTTTCGTGTCCCCATTTATTGGTCTGGTGGGCGTATGCACAGCTGTCAAAAGATATTTTTCCCCACTTTTCTTTTCCTCGTGGTAATTAGACATCCTAAGTGATACAGATGCTTTAAGAAGTATGTTTTTCAAATTAATGTCGATAGTCTCAATCTTACACCTTCATAACGAACTAAGACAGCAGAAAGGTAGGTGCTGTAAAGATTGACTGCAAAAGGGAACTTTACATCATGCAGGCAGATAGAAAAATGACTGGTCGCATTCGATCACTCAAGCTACTTTAGAAATAATTTCAGAATTGATTTTGCGGCGATTGTTTTCATAAAACTAGAATTATATGTGATAAGCACCACCTCTTGAAATCAATATTGCTTCTTATTTTCCCCATTTGATTCCAATTTATTTTCTCATATCAATAAACTCTGTCTTACCCAACGTAGACTAAAGTGTGAGTAGTGATTGGCTCTTATCTCATAATAACATAGCATTGCCAATTGTACTACGTCAGTGCCTATGATGTTAAATTATTATTTGTTTGTTTTGGTATGTTTATATCATCAAGCTCTCTTCGCCAATGACATGAATGGAATGCTAATGATATCAACACAAGGTGTATTGATATCGGTTGGAGGCACGCACAATAATTTATTGAGTTTCGCTACGTTGCATGCGTTTAAATATTTTACGAGGTGGACAACATTGTAAGCTGTATCTCTTTGTGTACTACCATACCATAGCCCGATGATGATATATAAGGTTCGTCCCAATTTGGTCCCTATTGTAGCACAGTAAGTACGGCGTATCTAAGTACAGCGATTTATCAGGCGTGGTTTAAATCCCTGTCTATAACTGGTAAATCTTACATCAAATAGGTTGTGTTTTTTTTTCTAGTTGCGTTTCAGTAGGTATGCATTTACTTTTCTTTTTGCTTACATAACTAGGCAACACAATCCATTCATAATTCCAAATGTTTCACTTCGTTTTTCACCTTGAATAAAGTTCCACACAAAGTCTTTTGTCAAGTTCGCTAATTTCAAACTTTGCTTGAATTAAACCTATTGTTGTTATGAATAATTGTAAGACCTGATAATAATCGCGTTCCTGCTTGCTAATGAATATAATTGGATAGTGGAGAGAGTATTTCATATCTCACTAGTCATTATTCTCTTGCGTGGTTCCGACATTGAGATGGATTTCGCTTTCGCAAGGATAGAAATGTTTTCCTCTTCATATTAATAATGACATCATCCGTCGTGCTCTTGTCACCGCCGGCGTGCCAGCTGTTTTAGAACCCAATGGCTTGGTACGCGACGATAGGAAGAGACCAGACGGAATGACCATAATGCCTTAATAAGGTAGACAGGCCTTTGGTGTGGGATGCAACGTGTGTCGACACCCTTGCGCCATCCCATCTTCCAAGCACGGTGAACTGCTGGGGCGGTTGCTGCAGGTACGGAAAACCTTAAACGGTGCAAATCCTCCAATCTCTTTGTAACTTATATGTTTGAGCCGTTTGGGGTTGAAACACTAGGGCCATGGGGCCCGAGTGCCCACTTAGTATTTCGAGACATCGCCAAGCGGTTGGTCGACTTTTCACGTGACCAGAGGGCTGGCCTATTTTTTGGCCAAAAAATCATTGCCATACAACGTGGCAATGCTGCCAGTCTTTTGGGCACGTTTCCTGTTGACAGCGATGCGGACGAATTTTTTGATGCCCTTTGATTATTTCCCCTCCTTTTTATATACCTACTTGTACATATTACTATTTTCTTCATATTTCATTTTTAAATGAACTTCATAAATACATCTAATTTAATTATGGCAGATCAGTGATTTTTGGCTAAATTAGATTTTTCCCTATTATATGAGTTATGATGAGACTTAAACTAGCGAAATGTGGGTAGGTACACTATAGGTATACCTACCTCTGCATGACCCTTCGGGTAATACAAGCGTGATGTCATGTTATGTTTTGTTAGATTTTACGCTGGAACTGTAGTCAAGCAGTGCACAACACAATCCATCTTGGAAAACCAAGAAATTCTCAGAAAACAGAACAGTTTATTTAAAACTGAAAATATTGTAGAATTCACGACGGATTTGTTTAACAAGCATCGAGTTACTCAAGTCACCATTCAGACGAACTCAAGGTGAGATTATGCTTTGCATTTTTTATTAGCACTGCCTTGCCCTGAAATGTTTTGTGACGTGTCCCGATGCGTTATGACTTTCTATAGTTTCTATACCCATAAAGCGGACGTTATAAATGGAATATAGTAGATTATTGACATCAAATCCATGTTTGATCGCTCTGATCCGCCCATCCACGTAGATTTCCCCGCTCGTTTATCTTTTATCCACGAGTCCATTCACCATAACAATAGGATGTCGGTTTTCTTTTTAATATCACCAATCGCATTATGCACAAATTGAAAGATTTGTAAGTCCGCTTCTAACTGACATTTCGTAAGAGTTGACCTCGATCCGGTGTTGCTATTTGCTACCTTTTGTTCAAGGTGCCTAGAGCCTAGAGATCTAGGTAAAAGATTTTACTGTGGACTAACTTTAAATTTCTGCATGACTAAAGCGAGCAAAAGAAATATTTTAGAAACGTTCATTGCTTGTAGTTAAAAACATATTAATTCGTTATTGGATTTCTTATTGATTTCACAGTTTCTTGTCTGCCATTGGTGAAGTCTTACATTCCGATAAAGTGATCCTGTTTACTTGCGTAACTAAGAGCTAAGCAGACTTTTAAGTAAAGCAAGAGATAAGTTTATCTAGAACATTCCAAGAAACTTGCATACCTGTTCTAAATTACTAAATTAACGTCCTGCGCCTGCGACGCAATCGTTTACGAGTCTCAAGAACGACAACATGACCGTGTCGTAATAATATGTTCACGTACAAATACAATAATATTATTATATGCTTCCGAATGTACGCTACTGTTGGACGTACGGAACGATTTTCCCACTGCCATCAGATATTATAACATTTGCGCGCTCACTATGAAGCGACTCTATGAGATAATTGTGCTATTGTTGCTTCGTGTTGTATAATAATCACCTATAATAATATACCTCGCCGTAAATATACACCTAACACAAATTACGTCACAAGTTACCACTTAATGAAGCTCCCTTAATCGGCTCAGAGTCAGGACGCATGAATTCAGAGAAACCACAAAAAAGCGAAAGGGACGGCTTGAGGATAAGTGGAGAATTCGGATTAATGCGTTAAACGCGTCATTTTATTTATGTAACCTGAGGAAATTAGAGCACATTGATGCTAAATTACTGAACACATTTATTGTCGCTGCATTTTTCGGGAAGTAATTAATCGAATCGTTAATGTGCGACTTATTGCGAAGCAACTGACATTCAAATTGAATTAAAAACGTTTATGGAGACTGACATAAATACAGGTTCATAACACTTCCCTTTGTTGTGTTTGCTGTCGGAATTGGTGATCAGGAAGTGCATCGCACAAACAAAAAATAATTAAAATAATGACATCGGCCAGCTTTATTAGTGTGGGTTTTATCTTGCACGCTCCGTGCATTATGTGCTCTGACGTCATTCGTATGTATTGTTCAGTAGATGTAGGCAGACATGCTCATGTAACTCTAGAACTAGGTGTTATGTCCTTCAGCATTCTATTAGATACCGGTGTCGGTGTAGGTATTATTGTTGCTGTGAAAGGTGTCTACTGACTAGCAGTTCCATTAATATTACATCGAGAGATTAATTTTGACAATGTAAGTTTGCTGCCTTAGTTTGCACGATTGATGACCAGTCGCAAAAATAAAAAGGATAAACTGGAGGAGAAGTATAATACAAATAAACTTTTTTACAAGAAAAAAAAAAACAACCGACTTCCAAAAAAGACACTACAAACTCCAAAATAACTTTAATCTCGGAAGTCGGTTTCGTTAGATTCGCATTTTCGTTGTTTGCCACCGAATTCCGACATTACAGTTAAACTCCGAAATTAAGTTAAGCTGATAAACGTTTAACGTCCATAATTAAGCCACTTGTTATTTTGTTGATTTATAATTATAATTAAAAGACCGGTTTAATAATTTTGTTTAAAAAAACTCTGTTATCAATATATGTATATATTCAATCTGCTATCGTAATCTTTTAATTAAATCCTGTAAGTGTGACTGGTTGGGAAATTACTAATAAAAAGTTCCCATCGAGTAACAGTGTGACTGGTTGGGAATTTTTTCTTAAAATGTTCCCATCGAGTAACAGTGTAACAGTTGAGGGTGTTACTCGTTGGGAACATATGTTATTTTTGACTTGGTAGTGTATTTTTTTTAAGTCGGTTGTTTTTTTTTTTTGTAAAGAAGTTTTTATTTTTCACTTTTAAGTTGTACTTACCCCACACAAATTCGTATAACACTACTTGCTATGTAAACATCAGTGAAAGGAAGTTATTATAACATAATCAATATAAATTTTATTGAAGCCAACTCATAAACTACCCAAGCAAAGTTAATTAAATTTATGTGGGGATTATCCATGATGAGGCATAACATATCCATTATAAAAATAATTTTTGAAATCGATTTACAATTGCCGGAGATATCGCATAACAAACATACAAAAAAAAAACATAACAGTCGAATTGAAAATCTCCTCCATATTTGAAGTCGGTTAAAAATAAAGAATGTGCAATAAAGGACGCGTATCTCCTAATAGGAAAATGAGAAAAAATTGTTTTTAAACAAAAATTTACGTTAGGGTCTCGTGTCATTGGTCGGTTTTTGGAATTCGCCGGTTCGATACACTATACGCTATTATTATCTAGAAACGACATTCGCAGAAACCGGTAAACTGGTTTCCCAAGTGGGCCCTGTGGAACAACATCTATCTAAACTGAGGCATCGCCTTCGGCTGGCAACATCGGCAATCTCACAGATTTACATACTGATGCATTTTTACAAGCTATATGCTCGTATATCTAAGCTGAATTTTAATGTTTCACTTATTTATCTATTTAAACATAGTCCGATACTCAATTACTGTATCTGAGAAATTAATAAAATTGTCGAGTTAGTTAATTTGGATAGGGAGTGGTTCGCAAGTTTTTAATTCACGATCGAGTTTTACTATTAAACTTTTTTTATAAATTGAGAACTTAAAAACTTGATGGACTTGAAGCTGGAAGTGTTTTTAGATTACTGTAGAGTGGGACACACAATTTGCGATGACATTATGCAAATGATAATAATAAATCTAAACGGACATTATATCATTTGTTATTTGCTTTAAGTTACTCAACTTAGGTTATATTTTACCGTATATCTATATCTATAATTTTCATGGTCCTTCTTATAAGTAAGTACTTAAAGGTGAATTACAACTGTCGTGTTAATGTAGGATTCCCGAGTCTTTCATACAATCCGGAAAAACCTGTGCTAGCCCTGTGAAATTAGTTTGTCGGTGGTAAAAGTAAGTGCTATTTAAAATTTCTATTATAATTAGGTATAACACTCCTAGCATTTGGAATTGGGACTTAGCAAGTGGCAGTTAAATGCAAAAGTGTGGTCCTATATCCCTTGGGAGCCTATATTTTGCATCGGGCACACCGGGCATGCTATATTTTGCGTCAATGTCATGTACAAAACCCAACAGGGAGATTCTGCCTCTTTGAAGCACGTATATGGGCATGTTATTAAAGGAAAAGTTGTCGGCTTACAGAAGGCCTGTCTATGTAGGCTGCTAGGATCAATTTGTACCCGTCAAGGAGCAGATTAACTATTCACCGTAGCGTCTCACGAAGGCCTTGCCTCCTACTTAATTAACATGTTAAGAAACCACTATGCATTGTTTATTAGTACAGGTAGCTACTCATAAAATGACGAGTTTTAATAAATTTAATTGACTGAAAATTTTTATAAAAAGCCCTGGTCACTTTACCACATTTTTAATAAATCAAATGAAAAAATCAATAAACATATCTTTAAGACCAATGATTTCTGTTTCAAATATTATTTAGATCTGAAACCCGTTTGATCAAGACATTTACGATGTACTTTGCATAAAGTTAATTAGGTATGCAAAGTACATCTTAAATATGTTGACTAATTTTCTCATACCTAATAAATACGTTATGCATGATATAACATAAAAATAAATATGAGAACCTTAGGTCCGTTTTAGATACAAACGAGCCACGAGGAAAGCTGTTGCTGGAGTAAAATAAGCGATAGGGTGACTACTGACTATATCATTATTTATTTATTACGTTACATTACACACACACACACACTCACACACACACCCTCACACACACACTCACATACACACACACACACACGCTACATTATTTACTTTTAAAAACACTAAGAAGTGGCGAGTAGCTAATTGGGACTATGCACGAGACGTTTGCCCAGCGTAGCCCTCGCCTAGCTCCTCGTAGCCATGGCGTAGACGCTGTATAGACGTTACATAGACGACGACGCTTGACGACACGGTTGGCACAGTGGCTGAGCGATCGACTGCTGCGCTGCGTGTCACGGGTTCGATTCCCGCACGGAACAAATATTTGTATTGCCTACAGGTAGTTGTTCCGGGTCTGGCTGTTTGTTTGTGAATTTAAATGTTTGTAAACGCACCCACGATACAGGAGTAATTCCTAGTGTGGGGTAACGTTTAAAAAAAAAATATACGTCGCCGTCGGATGGACGATGCTTCGTCAGGGGAAACATTGACAGTACCTAATCAAAATAACTAGCTTTGAAGTCAGAAAACACCTACAGGAATAACCTATAAAAATACTGTACTAGTGTATGGCAATAAAGACAGAAGTCATTTTCTTTTGGCTTCGATGTCAATGTATGTAATAAGTACAACCTACGATCAAGCTAACTTACACATCGCTTCATTACCGAGGATCTCACCTCTAATGAACATTATAAAGCAGAAGCCTTCGTCTAGCCAATAAGTGCGACAGTGCAAAAACTGGCACCTGTCGCCGCGTCGAGCTCACGCCATTTCTATCGTACCTTCTAGTTTGTAATTTTAAATACCGTTTTCTTTTTACGATCAGTCAATCCTAATCCTAACTATAAATTAAAGCGAGTTTGTTAAGTTTGTTTTGGATGAAATTTGGCACATGGGTAGACCATGACCCGGGTCCTAACCCGGGTATATCATAGGATATTTTTTATCCCAATATTCTCACGGGATTGAGACTAATGTGGATGAAACCGCGGGGCGCAGCTAGTACTACTCTTTATTTTTACAGCAATCTTTAAAGTTGTAGACAACTTTACCGCCTAAGTTTAGCAAAACAAGAAGTAGACTTCTTGTTTTGCTAAACTTAGGCGGTTTGAAGTACCTCAAAATCATAATATGACATCTCTAGTCAGATCATGGCGTCGACTAAAAGTATGATACATTTTCAGGTTATTCCAGCAGAAATGAGTATGTCGAGTTTCAACTGTTAGTTATTAGCAATATTTTCCTTACCTAAAACACAATCTTGGCCTGTTATGGGCTGGCTGTTGTAGAGAGTAGAGACCAACCTTTCCCGGGTGGTCTACAACTGGTACGGATCAACCTTCCCGCTTAGATAAGTTCAAATATCTAAGGTCTTATCGAATTAACGGCGAAGGTGGCACCAGCTTAGGAAATCAAAGGTCAACCGAAGATTCGAGGTTGAATGAAGAAATAAAACCAAAAGATATTAAAAATGGCGTAGTAGGTACCAGCATTTCCGTATCAATTAATTGCTCCGCTCGTCAACCTAATTAGAAATTAATGTTTCTTAGTTCTTTCCAATTAGATGAAACTGTTTAGTTTGTGCTTTGTCTCAGTACTTAGCACTGTTTTTTTTGTCGATGTTTTATGCCAAGGGCATGGCTTGGGTCAGGACTCAGGTGTCAAGTTACATACATGGTCACGTAACTCTATACGCACGTTTGTTTTGCTGGATCGTCTGAACGGGCTAAGTTTTAACTTTAATTTTTTCAACTGTGACTCTGAAATGTACATAATTATAACACTTTAGAGCTAAAGAGTTACCGATATCTTGGATACTGCCTAGCAAACCATAAGTATGTTTATGTATGTACCCCATATTTTTGACGAGATTAGTTTTAGTTTTTAAAGTGATTCTATAGTGTGAAAATCAGACAAAGTAAGTGCAGTAAACCAACATTTATAAAAGATGCCTTGCTTGCAACTTTAATTTATTCTAAGAAGTGGTTAATTAAAATTTGGCAAAAAAACAATTCAGAATCTTCATGTCGATTTCACGAGTTCACATGGCACATTATCCATGATACATTGTAGGCTAAAATCAACAACCATAGCTAAATTGAGATTAGTAGATATCATACGTATACCTACGTGACCAAATACCCGATGACCGTTCACGGAACGCACTGAACATAGGGCACTCGGAGGAGGAAGATTCTAATAAATATAGATTTTACTTTTAACCAACATAAATTAGAAACAGTTAACAATTTCACTCTCCTAGGTTTAACAATAGACACTCATATAAACTGGAAAACACATATACAGACAGTAAAAGCAAAAATTTCAAAGTTTTCATATGCTCTCCGCGAAATAAAAAAGACTACAAACCTACCAACCGCACTAGTCACATACTACGCGTATGCCCACGCTTGGTTTAACTATGGCATCATCTTATGGGGAAATAGCACAGACGCTCCCAACCTATTTACCCTCCAAAAAAAGCTTGTACGAATAATAACAAATATAGAACCAACAGATAGTTGCAAGCCTTACTTTCAGAAACACAAGATTCTCACCTTAGTTGGTATTTATATCTTAGAATTATGTAAACTAGTCCGTAAATATCCAGATTCTTACAGCACACGGGGAGACTTACAAACAAATTATTCGTTGCGACATCAAAATAGACTAAATTTGCCCCCCTCCCGCCTTAAGCTACATTCATCTAGTCCATATTCAATGTCAATAAAAATATATAATAAATTACCAGAAGACATAAAACAACAAAATAAAACCAGTTTATTTTTAAATAAACTAAAGCAATTCTTAATAAAAAAAAGTTATTACACAGTACAAGAATATCTAACGGATAAATTCAATAACAATAATACATAAAAGATTAAAAAAATACATATTATACTATAATACTTAATATTTATACATGTTACATTAATAATAATGAACATTTTTTAAGCAGGTAAAGAAATAAGCAATATTAAATATAATTAAATAAACTATTAACTATATTACTAATAAATGTTAATATATGAATATTTAATAGACAAATCCATAGAACAGACATAATAATATAAATTAGTAATAAAATTTTTAGATTAGATTAAATTAATAAAATGTTACCTTAAATTGTACTTAGAATAAGTTTAGTTTAGTTTTTTTTTTTCATGTATAAATAAGTCCTCTTCCTTAAATTTTTATGTTTTGCTGTGCCCGACAGGGTCCACGATTGTTACAACAAATGTTTCCTACCACCTAAACATATACATTGTGGAATGCAATAAATGATTGAGTATTGAGTATTGAAATAGTTCAGTAACAATCCAAAAAAAACCATACGTCTTTGTCCAAGCCAGAATAGGATTACAACGTAAAATAAAACTAACTTCTAATTATGCATGTCGATTACACTGAGTTCACATGGCACATTATCCACGAAACATTGTTGGCTAACATCAACAACCATAGCTAATTTGACATTAGTAAGTTTCATATGTATACATACATACGTAACCAAATACCCGATGACCGATCACGGAACACACTGAACATAGGGCACTCGTTTACGAAACAAACATGAAACATTACTCAATTGTTATAAGTAAACTGATAATATTACCTACTTCGATATTGAGCAACAACTCGCTACAATGCTTTTCTCTGAACTAAAGAATCTTTAACGAAATAAACTGCATGCATTTCTCTCTAACCTTCGCCATTATCGCAATATTTCTTAATGCATTTTGGAACTTTATGAAAAAGTTTAATTTCCTTTCCGTCAATGTTTATGTTTATTTTTGCAGTTAACTTGTATTCTGCAGTGTTACTTCGCCTTTCATCTTTTGTTCTTCCATAATAATATGAATAATACCTATACGAGTATACACTGTTTCATTCAATACTGAATGATGACAGTTTTTAACAATAATATCTTCACGTCTCGTCAATTTAGCTAAATGTTAGTACAACTTTAGCTTTTAAGTGAAGGAGATAAAATTCAAATTATTTCGACAGGGTTCAAATGTTCCGTATGCATATTGGACATTATATTGTGATTGATTTATATGTGATTGTCATCTTTCTATTGTTCTATCAATACATAGGTATAATTTGTGTATGTGTAACAAACAGCTGTATTTGTTTCTACTTATTACAACATAGATACAAACAATGAAAGTGATTGAGCGTTATTTTAATAATGTTAATGATTTTGTGGCAATAAATTCACACTACATATTATAAGTGAGCTAAGTTGGCAGGCTAATATATAGGAATCACACATAAAATACAGCATATTATTTTGGATTTCAGAATAAGCCACCCCCAGCACGTAATGTAACACTAACTAAACTGTAGCTAAGCTTCTTACTCAATCAACTTCTGCTACATTCCGATACTTATTACGTTTTTGCTACAAATCAAATCAGCATGAAAATCCGATAATTACACGTAAGAGTAACGTTAATGAATCCAATTCTAAGCTGCACTGCATACATACGCGAGGTTTGCTTCCTACAAAATAGTCAGACGAATGTAACAAGTTAATTAGAATAATAACGATGTAGCAATCATGCATGAAGTCATTCCGTATGGATGACTCAGCCTCGGTCCCGTTTCCTAGTATAACAAAACATAATATAAAACGTATTGGACACTCATCTGATTCGTCACTATTATTGTACCTTTGATTGACCTTTATATATATTCACTTATTTGTCACGCCCGTCACTACAATAATTCATCTAAATCTGTGAGAATTGGTTTCAACATAGGCAGCTTCCTTAAACAACAAATAATTGAATAGCATTAACTTTAATACTATTAAATTATTTGTTATTTTTGCTGACCATACATTGTTAGTGCAAAGACTGCACAATGCCTCTGGGCCAACTCCAGACAAGAATAAGCAGTCGTTTAGATCGGTCTATCGCAAGTTGCCCTTACGCCTACGGGTCAGTGAAAAACAATGCGGTAAGTATGGAGATAGTATATCAGAAGGCGAAAGTGGGATGTGTTCAATATTGCCAACGGGAGCGACCTGCGGGCCTAAAAAGGCCACTTTAGCAGAATCATAAATGGATAACATTATGAATTATAATAAGGCGAAGACAGTCCGTGTTTTTCTTTTTTTCGCTGTACTACGTAGGTATAATCAATGAGATTGGTATTGGATTTGGATTGGATTGATTGGTATTTTAGCACAGACAAAAAAAAAATAACTGAAAAATCCTTCACCAACAGGATTTGATACGATTAACTTAACAGTTAACTGTCCATTTTGATTCATAATGTTATCCTTTTATGATTCTGCCAAAGTGGCCTTTTTAGGCCCCCTGACGTGTAGTTGTTTATGAAAATAAGATTATCCTAGTCGCGGATGCTAAAACTGGGAAACAGTAATAAAGTAACAATTCGAAAAAAGATGATATCGACAATGTAGGTCAAGACATCTATCCTACAGAGAGCACGGAATTGACCTTGTCGATTATCAAACCCCTGTATCAGTCAACGCTAACATTATTAGGTCATGTTAATTTTACTATTTTTACTTACATCTATTATCATCTTACAATATGATGAACGTTTTGCAGCAGATGTTGAAAACACACAACGTACCCATTAAGCAGGTCTGGTAAATAGAACGAAATTTGTTACTGAAATACATATTAGTGGAGCAGTAGTGTGACAGACGGGTAAAGAGAGCGAAACACGTTCGTTGCCAAACATTGAACATTCGGTAGAAAGTGACCCGTCGTGACAAAGGTCGGAAGTGATTTCCAATAGTAACGACCCTTGACGAGGCGCTCACCGAAACTCGAGAGGTCGAGACAATTCGCATTCAGCGGTTTCTGTAATCTGTGTCGCATTTGTTAGTGTGTTATGTAAGAATTCGGAACTTTGCGTATGTACACAAACATAATTTACTGGTTTTGAGGAAAGTTGACTCCAGCTGTGCAAATTTTAATAGTTAGAGGTGTTGAAACGCTTGAGCTAAGAAATTTATCTCTTAAAGATTTGCAAGTTGCAAGTAGTGGCTTGTTTCTATCAGTGTAGGTAGTCAAAATAAGTTTGCCTCCGTTTACTGTCAAATCGTAAGCAAGTAGTGTTCCATATTTTCATCCTCCGTTTTACTGGTTCTAAATTATCTGCGATGATTCAATCCATATGCTCACTGCAGTTATTTTTTAAGAAAACAAACACCAATTGATGAAGCTAAAAGAAAAGATCAGCAGTACCTTACAATTAATTATTTGTATATCCGTATCCGGCCAAGTGGTAACGGCCGCAACTTACGAGTTGTAGGTCGTAGGTTCGAAACCAGACAGGCGCTTTACTTTATGTAAATGATTTCATCACCACTGCTCTAAAAACGGTGAAGGAAAACATCGTGAGGAAACCCGGCATGTCCCAGAACCAAAAATTCGAAGACATGTGACATCTGCCAACCCGCACTGGGCCCGCGTAGTGGATTACGGCCCACTTCCTCTCACCAAGATGAGGCCTGTGTCCCAGCAGTGGGAACATTATGGGCTGATTATATACATTCGTATCGCACGTCGAAAGTCCCGTAAATCTGTGTCAATGTGAATAAAAGTGAAAAGATATAATAAGAAATGATTTAACGAAAATTTCTAAACGGTCTGAGCGTGTCGCGTTCACCATGTGTTTTAGTATTGATAATACGTAATTATAACATCGGCGACTGAAAAGTGTGTCAGTCCGCGACCCGGCGACATGTTTGTTTGGTCGAATGTGTGTCCAACTCCGCGCGATATTCGAGAGAAATGCATTCAACATTTTATTGCTTCTCGTAAATATAAACCGGTAGTGTTGTTTCTATTAATAGAGTGTTTTTAATATTTTCTATAAGTATCACGGCTCCCACGTGTAAAGCAATTAGCGGTAGCGACCAAAAATACATGGAGGCCTCGCTCCGTGTTAATAATAGCTGCATTCTTTAAATTTTGTATCGGCTACTTAGGAGTTATGCAATTGTAATTAATTATGACCCGCTACTACTTCCTTACGCTTATCAATATACTTGCTAGGATATTTATAATCGTTGTAGGTACACTTTTAGAATTAATTTAAAATAACGAATTAGTAACTGCATACTTATTTCCAGTTGTATTGGCATCACATAAATCACGAATGTTTTAAAAATAGTTGCCTTCTGTTTTATGTTCTCTCACAATTCTTAACGTTTGTTTAAAGAAACCAAAATTCGCGCTTTTCCCGGCTTTGATGTGTTCGGTCAGCTGCCATTTGTTCCGTTGTATTATGTGAACGCACGCGAATGTCGATTGCGGTTTCTGAAATATTATTATCCGTATTCCGAAGTCCGAAACTCCGAACTCGTGTGTCGGAGAATCTTGACGGACATAAAAATCGGACATTCACCCTCGTAACAGCAATATTTCAAGTTTGTTATGAAAATTATTTATTCAGGAAACCTGTCCTCGAAACCAGTTTGTTTCTATTCCATCAAGAATGTAATTATGTAAGTAGGTATAGTAGGTATACTAATATTAGATGCTTTAGTGTTTAAATCACATTTAAATTGACAGAAAATATTTTTAAGGTTAAAAGTCAAGTCATCTAAGGTCAGAAAGGAGGCGAAATGACGCCTGATGGCTAAAAGAGATTCTATGGAAGAAAAGAAGACAATGCAAGGCGCCGATCCCAAATAAATTGGGATGTGATCCTACATTCGAATCCTCCTCAGATAAACATCCGTATGTAGAATGTAGATATATCATAATATATTTGACCAAATTCAACCCAAATATCATAACTTCTGTAGATTGCACGTAGGTATAGATGTTGCAAAAGCTTAAAAGGTCAGAGTATCGATAAACTCCAAATACGGACTCGTCCTTTCATACACGACATCAGATATTTCAATAATTAATCAGCCATTCCTTGTAATACTCATCAGATAAGATATTATTATAAGTAATGCATAATATTAAAGATAAGACTTAATAGAGCCAATGTCTTGCAGCTCGTAGCGAACACATACCTATGTAATGTAATCGATATGTGTCATACTTTAACATTTTAACTGAGCCTCCTACATTGCCTCGACCTCAAACTAAATCCGCAATATCTATAAACTGAGTAGGTACCTATTACTTTATTCGCTTTCTAGACTTAAATTCTAGACAAACGTATTTATTATTTTATACATTTATGTATTTCGTGATGTGGTGAAAGGGGGACAGCGATAAAGCAAATGCTTTAAATAACAAAGTCGAGAATAGACCCTCGACTAACGTTTCTACTATTTAAAATCACAAATACGTAGATATCATTATTGTTGAAAATGGAAAATGGATAAAGAGAAACACTTTCAAAAAGAAAGTTCTAACAAATCTATCAATAAATAAAACAAAGCTAATAATCAAGAACATATTTATACAAATTCAACCGATTCAACAGATATAAAGGTAGAGTGCAACGTGGAATAGAGGAAGTAAAAGTGACCTGCGGGTCGGTAGACACTGCTGAATGAAGTGAATTTTATGCGAACAAACAATGGACCTGGACCACTAGACGACCTTAGAGAGGCTTAGAATGTCTTTTTGAATACAAACTGGGGAAATGTATTGAGTCTTTTGTCGGACTAGCGAAACATTTCTTAAAATACTTACCAAATGTTTTAACATTTTGGAAATATAATTATGATATATTAGGTACTTAGGTACTCACAATTCGGAACTACGGTTAAAACATTACGTATTTTAAGAAATATTTCGCTAGTGTCAGACAGTCAGACAGAAGACTCAATCTTTGCACTACCTAATGCTGAAATTATTCTTTCCCATTTTTGGACAATTATTTCAGATATTCAGAGTAATTTTCCAAATCTTAATTTTCATCTAAAACAATGATTTAGAATATAACTTTGAGTTGACCCATACTTGAATTTTGACCTTACCTTTTAATACCTTCTCAGGTTTAGTGTATCTGGAATTTGCTAAAATGTTGCTATGAGATCCTTCTAGAAAAGGACAAGAAAAAGTCTGTCTATTTAAATTTTAAAGAAATTAAAACTTGAGCTTAACTCTAAAAAATCATGTCTAAACAACAAACTACCCGCATAATCATGCAAATTAAACTAAGGATCCTGTCATTATGTTACATTCGATATTATAATATCCAATGTAACATAATGACAGGATCCTTGTCCTACTGGGTAGGTAGGTAACACGGTGGTCATTGAAGAGTATCGAATCGTGACAGACAAACCCATAGATTCTATAAATATAATAAGTAGGTACATATTTGTACATCATTCTCGCATATATAGAAAAACGCTATTTATCTGAATCACGGTTCAATGTAATTAAAAGCGGAAAAAATAATTGCAAAAGGATCTTCGTAGAGTAAGTACATCTTGAATACAGTTTAATGAGGGTTTTCTGAAATGACGTTCGCTAGGTGGCAGCACTGGCACGTCAGGTCCAGGCATCTGTCAAAGAGCCTATATTTTATTTAGTCATGACGGAATGATGAACGAATGAATGAATCGAATGATGAACGTCATCATATATTTTGTATTGGGAGACCTCTTGTCACAGTGGTGCCAACTGGTGTCGTAAATTCTCACGAAAACCCTCATTCTTTAGAAGTCGTCCACTTTTAAAAGGATATAAAACTAATTTTCAAGCCATTACCTTCATTTTTTTATACTGAAAATCAAATTGTGCAACAGCGCCATCTATCTGTAGCTAAAGAACTTTTACAAGCATTGCGTACTTTGCGAGTATTTATAAACAACACGAGATGGCGTTACGAGTAAAGCGCGAGAATGATGTTTAAGAAAACAACTAGATGGCGCTACTTGAATCAAAACCGGATAGTTAACTGCTGCAGTAACATACTGGCCTTTTTATTCAGTTATTAGTTAGTTCAGTCAATTAGTAATGGATTAATGGAATGGTCATGAACCTATGTATAATTAGTTTTTGAGAAAATCGCGGGCATACATACATACATACATACGGGATACATACATACGGAATCTCCTTTTTTGAAGTGGATTAAAAAGGTTTGGTCTAAAATAAAATTGACTATCCCTCTGAATAACGCGACAGGAAGCTGGGAATATTTTGCGATCCGTTCACAATTCCACATTTTACACAAAAGGTCGCCGTTTCATCTTCCTATTAGCAACTAAATGATATCAGAGAATTCGTGTCATTCAATACAATTATTTATGGGCACGGGATAAAAGCAACGGTGTTTGTTTAGTAAGACACCTACATTAGGTAGGTACTGATCCCGTGGAATTACTATTCCACGGGATCAGTACCTAATGTAGGTAGGTACTTTTCCGCAAATCAATTCGTCAAATGTATTAACAACATACTTACTAGCAAGAAAAAAACTCTTCTTAATTAGGTAGTTAGGTATTTACCTGTTTTCGACCTGCAACGCAAAACATTTGCAGGAGGCAATTCTGAACATTTTCTGAGTCATCTGCATTGATAATGTTTGAATTTTTATTACGGTACTGGCAAGGATACTGGGTTTATCCATCGGAATAATTATCTACGCTTAAGTTTCCTGTCTTCCCCTTAGTTAAGTTATTCAGAAAAATACGAATACTCAAGCAGATACCAAGATTTTATGTATGTCTGTCTGTCTGTATGTCTTTTTCTTTTTTTTTTTGACATTGTTTTACATTCTGTAAATACTCATACCCTCACTTATTACTTGTATTTTTTTTTAATGAAAATCGTTTACTTTATCATGTTTGTAAATATGTGAGCACCATGTATCTATCAGATAATTAATTTATATGTCATGGTTTCATTTTTAATTCTTTTACCTATTGTGGTATAGTAATTTTATTTTAGGTGCATCGTGTTCACATATTATTATATAATTAATGTATGCAAAATATTGTAAAACATTTTAAAAGAGTAACGGTGGAGTTTCTTGCCCATTCTTCTCCATACGAAAACTACCTTTTGGAATGGGCGACTAGAATCAATTCTATTTGTTGTAATTTCTGACGTTCAAAAGTGCCTTTTATGTGCCTATTTGAAATAAATGCTTTGACTTTGACTTTGTATTTTGGTTTTGTCACCTTAACAAACCTATAAGTAGGTACAGGCCGAACAAATATTACAATCTATCTATACATATCTTTCACAAAACTCTTAAAACTTGCAATACCTGTGTGACTTCTTAGCCAGTTCTTTAAATCCACTTAAAAGTTGTCTAGACGAACCAATCTAGATTTACATCCTTACCTACTTCTATAAATCAAGAACAAATGCCATCATCTATAAGACAGTTGTTATAAATCCAATAAATATAATTTGCATAATAAATTCAATTAAGACGAAGTGATGCCTGTCTACCTACATCAAGTGCAGACACATCTAGAAATAAATTATAATCAAGAACCATCCATCTTTCTGGTTTTGTAGGACCAAAAACGCGTTGGCCGTGTAAAATCGACTGCCTCTTGTTCGCTGGATCTTGTTTCAATTTTTTTTCCTCGTTGAAGATGTATCAGACGCATTATCCTGGAGGCTTGGTATCGGGTGCTCGGGCCGGGGAGGGGGGGCCTGGTACGCTGCGCCCGACGCGTGCGCATAACTCGAGCGTGACGTCACACGAAGGCCCGGTAAAAAACGCCATGAACCCGGCCCGTCAAGGCCTCCGAGACTCCAGCATTTACATGTTATTATACCTACATAATTATTAATGCGATTTGCTCACGTTTCGGTATGCTACAAGAGCATAGTTGCATGCCTAGGAGACTCATTTGCATTTTTGAATTTCATAAAGAACTGCGGGAATTCTAAGAGCACAAAAGTTAAACAATAAAATCGCTAAGTATTCGAAATATTAAATTAAAAATGTAGCATTTTTTCAAGACCTTTTATTTTTTGTGAAGATAGGATTTTATTTCTTTAAAGTCTAGAACACAATAAATGATTGATAATTGAGTTTCTCACAAATAAAAATCCAATATGATCTGAGAAAAATGATGACTGACGACGTGTCCGTTAGCTGCACGAGATCAATTTCCTTATATCACGATCTGAGACAGTTACAAGCCCTATATAGATCACTATCAGTCAATTTAGATATCGATATGATAGTTAATATAAAAATAATGCACGTTTTTTAGTATCAGCCGTTAGATAAACGGAGCAGTGATTGTAACTCCCACGTTACTCGTAATTTATACAAATGTTTTCCTGATCAAGTGTAGGAGTTGGCTTCATGGATAATTGTCGGTTTGATTCGATTTGGCTTCATCACGAAAGGCCCATCTAACCCACTTTTTAGACAACACGCAAGGGGTAAAAACTCCTCTACTGTTATGGTAGCCATTCAATGACACACAAAAACAAAAAAGTAAGCAGGAGTTATAAGAAATTCAATCATTGTAATTCCGCCATTTATGAGAGCCCAGCATTCATGTTGAATTTTAATTTCCTTGACCCAGCGTTTAAAAACCGTTATACACTCCGTCAGTCATATACGAAATGCGGTGTGATGCTAAAGGTAATATTTGTCTTTGCAGGTGACAGTGTGGGGCAACAGTACGGTGGCAGAAATCGTTTGTGAGCCGCTGAATGGCCTCGGAGCAGTACTAGCTGGTCTACCAAGTGGACCACTCTCGGCACCCCAGGCCTTACCTCTCGGCGGATCTGTCCCACTGCCCGACTCACCGCCTCCAGCTCCACCCGTAGCTCTGCTCTTCCTCGGAGGTTCCAAAGCTCCAGTAGAACCCAGAGCATCAGCGGCGATATTGGAAGGGGAAGTGCTTGTCGTGGAATACCAACCGCCGCAATGGGACGGCCGGGATCTGGAGACATTCATTGCTTGGGAAAAGATTTATGGTTAGTATCTACTTTGAATATATAGGTTTAATCGTTGTTTTCTAATGGAAGGATAGCGGATGTCATAAAACCTGCGATATTCTATTCATAACCTTAAGTACTTCACAAAACAATGTGCTGCACGTTAACTTTCTTCATGGAACCTCCCTGCTCAGTACATCAATAAGCTGCGAACGAAGCGTGTTCATTCAGTATTCCGCGGGCAGACGGAGCGATGTTTGTAGAAAGCGGTTTGGCAATAAGACGCATACGCATGCTATTGTCCGGTAATCTTTCCTAGAAGGCGCTTTTATGCATTAGGTATGCAGCCGCCGTGACTACCATACTATATCAGATGAATAGAGTCGGTATTAAGTGATTAGAGAGGTGACATGCCCAATTATATTTTTAAAGATCAAATCTTTGCCAATACAATTGATGAAACTGGATTTTATTTTCAAGGATAAGAAATGAACCTTAATAAATCTAAATACATAATGAGGTTCAAGGAATGCAAAGTTCTCGGTCATAAAGATGAACTTTAAATACAAGGTGATTCATTTTACCGATGTGCAACGTGACCTCACTGACTCCCACGTAGGTACATTTTTGTAGCGACTCTATACTGTGTTATGCAGATGTTTCATAAAGTAACACGGTCAATAACCGTCAATTATATCAAACTGGTGCACATAAACGTAATACAATTTGCATGACAAGTACTTTCTCTTTTATTACAGCTTCAACACTGTTTTCGGCGGTGGAGTTGTACGGCAAGCCGCTACTACGCGCCGCAGTTATCACCAAAGAAGAGTACCATCTTCTATTCTACTTTTTGGAATCTCTATCAGAAGCCAGCGAAGCCCTTACAGAACGCATGAGAAAGTATATAGATTCTGGTTTACTGAAAAATGATTGCAAGCAAGAAGATGACGACACACCTGACCTGTTAGAAAGATCTATAATCGAAGAAGAGCCCAAAAGTATACTAACCGAACTCATTCAGGAAGGCGTGATTACTCAGCATGATGTTGATACATCTTCAGTGATAACGAACTCGGAATTCAACGAGTCAAATATGACTGACAATCGAAAAGTTGATGACGACAATCGATCTAGCGTTTCTTCTGTCAGTCTTCGTAAAATAATCGTCGACATACCAATAGAATGCGATGAATCAGTGGCCGACAGTTCTATTGTAGAAACTAGCGATAATGTAACGACTGTCACTATCAGAAGCGGTGGACAATGTTGCGCTGATCACAGGATATCAGCTGATGTTAACGAGAACGTGTGGGCAAACGTTCGGTGGGATTTTCTCAACCCAACAGATTTTGGCTATGATCAAATTCCGAGTGTTAAAAGAAGTCGTTCTGAGTCAGCCATTACACCTATCTCTCAAAGGAAAAACGAAGACCTTTACGAGAGGCTTCACGAACATGATGCCGAAGCTGAATCGTGTGGAAGCATCACACCTTACGAATCAATAGAGGATTTATATGACTGTATAAAGAATTCCCAATACAACAGTGCGGCCGCTGAGGAGTCCTCGCCATCGACTGAAAGCCAGTCAGAGCCCCAATATCCGGACTACTATGAGAAAGCGAGCACCACCCGACAAAGTTCCGCGAGTAGCGAAAAAAGCGGAGCCTCATCCGCGTTTCCGTTTTCGAAATGCGGTTCGAGCGATACGGACGCGTTTACATCGTGTGAGTCGACTAGCGGGATAAGTACTTTTGCTACGAAAAGCATCTCGGAGTCGCTCAAGTGTCGTGAGTTACCTCCTCCGCCGGCGGAAGGAGTTTCTGGTGAGAGCGCGATCCTTCTGAAGCAATTGTTTATGGGTGAGCTGATGGATGCGTATGGAGAGTTCCTGACGGCGTACCCCTACGCGCGCGCGCTTCTACGGCGGAAGGTGCGCCGTGACGAGCACTTCGCAGCCCTGGCTGACATCCGACGAGGCGCTGCCAAGTATACCATTAGCGACTACCTCGAATTACCGGTAAGTACATACAGCTATCAACGGTACATTACATACATTAGAATTAATACCCTCACGTATTGTATGGTGACATGTGTTACGAAAGTTGGTAGGATAATGTTGCTTCATTGCACTTGACCTTACGGAGAGGTTCGTATCGGGGCGAGGAGTGTAATGAACGTGTTAAATGTGCTCATTACGTTTAATCGGCGAAGAAAATGAGAACAATGCAGCGACTCGCTCTTCGCTTGAGGTAGATTGATTTAGATCGAGAGTAGGTTCAATCCGGGCGACAATGATCCGTGTGACATGCGCACGAGCCGACCATTCAATGCTAATGGAGCGGAAGAGCGCGCACGTGTAGCTCTCTCTCGTGATCTTTACAGACATTGTTTCCCTGAACACTCGATGCCGCAATGGTTTCAGTTTCAAACCACCGAATTGCCCACCGGATAAAAGAACTAACTTACATTAAGCATCGATTAAATATATATCTACCATTTTCCCATAAACTCTAAAAGATAGTTCAGAACAGAAAGCGAAATACTTCGTAGGTTGTTAAGCTTATCCTTTTGTAGACAATTAGACATACGTATGTGTAAAATGTATTCGTGATTCTGATTCTATCGACGCGACTCGCACATTCAATGATAGTTACAAAACGCTAGACTAGGGTTCGCAGAGCCTACATTTTATTCTGTTGCATAACTTGTAGGTATTGCTTTTTGGAACTCTTCAGATTCTGTACCCATATATAACTGATTCGGAAGTTTTCAATTGGTAGGTTTTTTGAATAGTTTAGTACCTCCTTGTGTTAGCAGCCCTATAAATCGTGATATTGCGATTTGCCCCTCGCCGCGATGGTGGAGATATGACTTGGTACTAATACTAATACCCATCGCCTTTGCACTCACATAGCACTATCATCATAGCATAATGACGAAAACTATGATTTGGAATTTGGAACCTCCATAAGAGTAGTGACTTGTTGATTTTAGCGAGGGTTTTCAAAAGGTATTTATATTTCGAGACGTATGTAATCCACATTTATTATTAATATTTGTGAAAATATTGTAAACTTCCAGCTTCGATCAAGGTCGATTAGTTAATCTGATGTCAGATCTTATATTGTCTGTTGTGATTGAAAAACATTAAGAAATCGAATAACTTGACATGAGATTTAACAAGAGATTAAGTTCAATAGGTTTTCAAAGACACCGTTCTTTGAAAATAAAGCCAGGTCTGTTGGGTATAGTTCACACTTAGTTACGTGAAGTGTTACGACTGTAAATTAGCAATTAGAAAATCTGCAACATTAAGTCATGCATGACAAATACTGTTCCCAAGAATGCAGGCGACTAATGACTTCGATGCTAGCCAACAAATCAAGGTACACGATGTGTGTAGTTGGTAGAACTTAGCCAAGATGTAAATATTTAAAATAACGAACATTCACCGTACCAAAGAAGAGTTAAACAGATAACGTTAGATTGTTATTTACGCACCTGTAGTCTAGTCTAGGAAACATAAATGCTAACGTATATAGTAATCTAAAGGCATCTAATAAATAGTTAACGGAGGGTTTATGTACTTTGTAAGTAACGTCATATCGCTGCGTAAGGTAGAGGGTTTACAAGCGGCGTACGCGCTTCGTGCTGAGAGCATACTGACGGAATTATGAGAAAAATCTTATTTATTGAACATTGCATCTCATCAGCATGAATTCTAATAACAGTCGCCGCGGTGTTGTATGCAGATTTAAAAAAGTAGGAGCTCAAAAGTGGTTTAACAAGGTTCTACGTCGAAACGCATTGACTTTAAGCTTAACTTATAGGTCGTTTTTGTCGGTAATGTGGGATTCTGTGGACGATGTGATCATGTAAGGGTCTGGAATTACTCGTATGGCGAGGCGAAGGGCATTAATGGGGAACCTGATTTTCTAATTTAAATAGACATACACAAATGCACAAAGTATAGTGAGCTATGTCTGTAGATATTAAGGTTGTTCTACATATAGATGTACATTCTAAGTTTGGAATCCTTATAAATAGATATATATATACATAAATAGATGTACCTACATATATTTGTAGATGTTTATAAATTATTTATTGATGCTCGTCTAGCTAGTCCATATAACGTTAACTGTATCATCTGAAATGTTGCTCTTCGTTAAAATTTATTGTAGCATGAATGCAGGCTAACCTTACCCGCCAACGCGCACGTTTACAAATGACTGCACTTGACCGTCTCTTGGAACAAACTTAATCCCATTGAATTTGATACCCCGCTGCAGAAGAAGCGAGAAATATCTCCATCATAAATATGTTGTTGCTAAAATTATGTATGTTTCCTTATTCACGTCATAGACATAGTTATGTAAAGATTGTTAATTTTATACAGGCAGGATTGTCTAACGATAAATATCGTGCCAATGATGTTGAGAATGCGGCAGGATGTGCGTTTTACGATAATGAGCAAATATACACACCTTCCTCTCTCGTTTTAAAGGCAGATTAGATAAGTTATAACATGGATTTATTCAAAAGCATTGAGTATGAAATAGATAGCGGACAATTAAAAATGGAAAATATAGAAGTCTCATTTGCCTCTTAAAACTATGAGATTTTCAGTGGTGAGATTAAAGTACTTCCACGTCGTTCCGTTCTCAGGTTCTCTCAGGGCGGTCGTAACAGAGAGTCCAGTGAGGACGCTTACTTGGTCTGACCAGCGGTTAGGTAATTTATATATTTAAAATCTGCTTTATCCTCGTTTCTGCCTGGAAGGACCAAGATCGATGCTTCTATAAAGGAACTGGAAACAAGAGCATGATCATCACAAGCCTTGGTATATTAATGATATTTGGGATTTCCATTGGTCTCCTGTTCCGCCTGGATTATCCAGTGTTAACTGTAGGTAGATAATGTGTGTTTGTAATTTCGACTTTATTAAAGGACATCATTCATTTCGTACCCAAATAATAAAGTACATGTTCGAGATGTAACATTCAATTAAAAGTTGGTATTTTTTAATGTTATGCTAAAACACTTGTTATAAAAATGATTTTTGGGATTTCCAATCTCAAATAGCAGCCGGAGTTATTTGTTGAGCAATAGGATGGGGTGTTATTTGTTGACTTTCGTTGTAATAGCAAGAATGTTATTTCCTGTAAGAAACTTGTTTTTTTTTCTGGCTGGCACTTTTTGGGTAAGTATATTCGACACTTGAATGATGTCCTTTTAACATTGCCAACGGTGATAAACATTAATCCTCAGGGCAAAAGAGCTTCATTATTGGCTATTCTACATATTCACATTGTAAAGATTCGCAAAAGTTTTAAATAGAGCTTCACAAAAATCCGTCTCATCTAATTCTAAACTCGTGAACGTACGTGTAATAGCAGCCGTGGCCACTACAATCATAGGATTGGTATCTTAAGTGTGAACACAACGCGAGGCGACGAGACGCTTCGTGCAGGGAATGCTAAGCGATGCTGCGTGTGAGCACTGAAATCCAGATAGACATTAGATACTGTTATAGGGCCACAGCTTATTGTGTGGCGGGAGCGAAGTGTGGGATCTTCATCTTCGTTGAGATATTCTTGTATTGTTAAATTGTGCATAGCATTGTTTTATGGTAACGCTTATTCATAAACTACATGTTGCGTGAGTAGCATTATTTGCAATGATAGTGTTTATAAAAGCATACATACAGTTTTTGTCATAAACTCTACTTTTACTTGCTGCTGGCTTCCTTTTTTGTAATAACTCGATGGCCATCGGACAGAAAGATTTGATCATCATCATCATTTTATCCGAAAGACGTCCACTGCTGGACACAGACCTCCGACAAACACCGCCACTTCGACCGGTTCTGTGCTTCTCGCAACCAGCGGATTCTCCAGGTCATCAGTCCACCATGCGGGAGGCCTTCCAACACTACGTTTTTCGGTACGCGGTCGCCATTCCAGAACCTTTCGGCACCATCGGCCATCTAAAGTTTTGTTAGGACGTATTCTGCCTAATGATATTATATTTTTGAGACTTATGATGAGTATTCTATTACTATGAAATATATTGTAGTTCAGAAAGACGCGGACTTTGTTCAAGCGTCAGATAGTTTCGTTCTAATTTCGGATTTTATAACATCCTAATGATCTCGTAAAATGAGGCAAACATCAGAATCGTTTAATTATTCCACACGCAATAAACTCCTAGGCCGATGGAATAGTCGAGGATAATTTCGTCTGGATCATAGTGTATATAAAACGCAGTAGCAATGGAAAATGGCAAACTGTATTTTAAGATTAACGATAGAGAATATAATCTTTCTCCATCTGCATTACTTACCGCCCCTTACAAAATGCCAGTAAATAAATATGTTCCTGCACTATCAATCTATTACTCTTCTGTCAAAAAGACAAATCGGTTGGCTACTGCCCCCATCACTCCCGGCACGCCCCCGCCGCCATAGCCAGGCCATGGCCTAACATTCCAAGGCCTCACTTCACCATCTACATACCATCTGAGATTGCGCTGATTACCTTAGAACTTGCAAACTGGTCGTATTGAGGACATTAGGATACGATCTCGATTCTACATCGGTTTTAAATACGTGTCAATGACATTTTAACGCTGTGCCCACTATTCAGAGATATTATCTTACTATTATTGCTGTTATCAACAATGTATACAGCTAATAGATAGTAGATAATTTATTATTATGTCTGTCATAAATGTTATGACATGGAACTGCGTCTAATAGATTTTGTCCGTCATTTGCATTCATTTCATATGTAGACTTGTCTCAAGGCTAAGTAAATAGTCGCCTACGTGGTTTATACACGAACCATATGGTTTGGGCAGGAGTTAGTATTTTTTGAGCAAATAATACACTACCACGAGCCCGTCTGTCATATTTTTGAACTGAGAAAGTCGCGTCATTCTATTTAAAGTTGATAGCTGCAATGACTGTGTTTTGGCGAGTCCATTTTTCTATGACGACATCCACTGACAAGGCCTACTAAATTAGCCATGTTATTAATTGTCTGCAACTGTATTAGACCGGATTTATCTTTGTC
Source organism: Luperina testacea (assembly GCA_927399505.1). Lineage (NCBI taxonomy): Eukaryota > Metazoa > Arthropoda > Insecta > Lepidoptera > Noctuidae > Luperina > Luperina testacea. Next base: position 9,349,298 of record OV656774.1, read on the forward strand.
ATAAATCAGACAGTTGAGATTGAGGTGCGTAAAGTTGTACATACGAGTATCTATACATAGAGCTGCGCTTGTTTTCGACGTCTGCGTATCATGGATTCCAGTTTTTCCACAAACACACACGATTTACTATATTAGATAACAATCAGCATTATAAATAGAAAACTCAACACGTAGATATTTTAATGGACACTAAAAGCTCAAGGAAAAACAACGACGTTGAATACTTATGTAGAATCTAGAGATTTGTTTTTGAAATTCTTTCGTATGTCCGGAGCGGACGTTCCATACATACTGAAGGATCGAAATAAACGGTACTGCGAGCCTTTTAACTCTTATCCCAAGGACAGAAGGTTCAATATCGAATAAAAAAAAGTAAATGAAAATACTTTCAAACGATGAGCAGAGAATAGCAATGATCAGTAAAGATCGGATTTTGAGTCTAATAAGTTTATTTTGGGAAAAGCCAACAAGACAGTGAAATCTATCTTACAATAAAGAAAGTTCATCTGAATATTTTCTCTTACTGTTCGTGGTTTTTATAGGTTCCGTTTGACTGGAAGATTTAATAGCGATGTCCGATAAACAACAACATGAAAACGGTTCACATCCACATTTCTGTTTCATTAGTCATACAACACCGTTCTTTGAAGAAAAAACTTTCTTGATTCACTTTAACGAAAAATCTATATTATTATAAGTATTCAAGATACCAAAATAGGTATTACGTAGCCACAAATTGGTTTTTGTTGAAATTCGAATTGAACAGCCAGTGTCTTGCCAAAGACTCGTTGCCTTTTCTGGCCACATCTGCGATGCGACGTGCCAAGCCTAAAAACATGTTAAACTTTGAAACTCGATACAGAAAGTCTGTATTACACAATTAGACAGGTAAACTATTTATGTTACTTGTTTCAACATATACTTTTCGTAAGAGTACAGAAGTTTCTTCAAGAAGATCAGCATAAGCTTATTATTTAAATTTTAAATGCGTAACTTCGATAGTTGTTCACATTGAAGTCTCATCTTGGACACTGTGACTTATGTCTTGCGTAATAACTACCGCATGATAGTTAAACTGGTTACTGATATTTAAATTGTGTTAATTGTTTTGGTCATTAGGCAATGACTTACAATGGGAGTAATGTATTTACAAGTGCGGTGATTAGCTGTTGTTGAGTTCGTTTGTTCTACTGCCACACATACTCGTACATTAACTGCCATAAGAAGATTAACTGCAATTTTACCAGATATGTATTTCAATTTTTTTTTTATATATCCTTTCGGTAACATTTTTCTGTGTGGAATGCAGGAGCCAATACTTGTCTTTACCCAAGGAATCTATTTATATCGTTTTTACTATCTTACCCTTTTAGAATTATCTGGGACGTTAACGATGAATGACAAATCTTTCCTGTTTAGAAACTCATTTTTATCTGCTATTATCTTGGGCATTCGTCAGCCTGGAGTGGTCTCATAAAAGCTCGGTGCTGGTGCAATAAAATTCATACTGTCAATGGCGCCAATACTTGCTTGCTGGTCTACGTCCTATTTATGAGTTTTATCTAAGAGGTTCTTCGTTAGATAAAGGATGTAGATGCATCATGATTATGAATTGTAACCCTGGGTACATTACCAGTCGACAGCGATGCGGATAAATTTTTCGACGCAATTTTTTAGTTTCTGTATAGTTTTAGTTAAGTTAGGATTTTGTTATTTTTAGATTTGGTTAATATCAAATAATATAACTGATTATGCAATTGTAACCCTTATTTGTATTGAGACAAGGTTTTAGAATTGCGCGTCTAAGAATCATCTTGAATTTTAAATTACCTTTCCAAACAGGAATCCTCCTCAGACACTAAATAGGAACGTAGTGTTTGGGTTGTATTTGAATTGGATCACATAGACACCTAAGTAGTTCAATATTGTTAAGCATTTAACGACAAAACACACCTACTTATTTGTTAGTTATGTTAGACCATTAAGATTCTACTTTGGAAGTTATTGCTACATTATTCACGTACTTGACGAAGGTTTAAATGCCATAAAACCATCGTTTAAATTAAGATTTAAATTGGAATGCTATCATCCAACGTTTATAAAATACGCCGTATCATAAACATGCATTTAGTAGAAGTGTCAAAAGATGTTAATTAAAATTCATAAGCATACATACGAAATTTTTCTGACTTAATTTTATTGAATTTATTACAACATTATGTTCGCTCGATGAAAATACATACATAAAAATAAACCAACCTTCGCCTTTTAAGGGGAGAGTGGCTCTAACGATCTTAGTTTGGATATACCAGCATATAATTTTCCAGGATAGGACGCATAAATATACTTTTAGGGACGACGTATAAACCAATTGTTTACCGTAATAAAACGTGTCTTGACTGTACAAAAGATTTTTAGCAAAGGTTTCACCACTTCTCGAATACAAACGAACAATTCTGGACTGGAGTATAAGTTAGATGGTATACTGTTTTATTCATCATGAGGATGCATTTCACAAGCAGTCGATATGTGAACCAGGATCGACATTAATAAGATACACAATCAACGTTAAAAGGTACATAAGAGAAGTTAACATTAACGGTAAAAAAGATAATTAAAGTAAAACACAACCATGGTTTATTATATAATTGATGTTGTCAGCGGCCGAATGCTTAATTCGTTAATGGAGCCAGTTCCCCTATCCTCGGCCCTGGTAATGGCGAAACGTCTAACGGTACCGGAGTACATTTGTTGATTGATGAACTCGTAGTTGGTGACGCGGTATATTTACGACGGATGCCTTACGCCTCGGTGGCAACTGATCGTATGTCATGTCTTGTGTTAGTGGAATCAATATGCAAAGATCTTGATAGATCGCTTAAACCAATAATGTGAGTGAGCATAATTGCATATTTTATCAGTTTTTTGATCTGAATAAATAACGAATTGGAAATCTAGAAACAGTCTGCAATGTGGGAGACAGTAATTATAAATACTGTTTTCTGTCACATCTGTGCCGTGGTGGTAAGAAATTCATAAAAATATCAATTGGCTGTATATTAGCAGTGGTGCGTGTGCAACTACCGACAGCCGCCCCTCCCAGTTCTGCTTTCTACACGCGCGATTTCACTGACGGCGCCCGCGCTGCCGCCGACGCTTCCAGCTGTTTTTTGTAGGTACTAACACACGCGATTTTTCACAAATACTTACAGTTTTCACACCTTTGCTATATCAAGCATTGGAAACAGGTTTTGGATTTTGCAACAGCAAATTCTCACTACAGAATTCTTTACTGTGGTATAATATGAAACCTCCACTTCGTAAATAGCCCTCAGTCAAACATTCTTTAGCAGAAATTCCAAAACAATGAACAACATTTTATCTCAATTCTCCCCCGGCTGTGCCCAGTAGTATCAATGTCTCAGATAAGGCAATACATTCTGCGGTCCTGACAATAGGATTCTTCGTAGATTTGTTGCGCGTGCGCTTGCTCTGCACTATCAAGCTCGCCAGGGCTTTCTTTGAGACGCCGTGAATCATATCTGAGTCAGAACTCAGATGATCTGACTAACGCAAACCATTACTTATTGTTTCTTATTGTTTGTCTTCTTAGCGCCTCCATATTAATCAGGATATTATGTAAAGTGGTTTCATTTAATACAAAAGTCGAGTGAAGAGTAGACACACTGAACCTAAGAGAACTGCTAAAGAAAGAAATCGTGGTCGGCTGGAAAATGTGTAGTCATAAAATTTGAAAATTCAAATATTAAATTATTAGACAAAATCAATATAGTATCTTCAAAGATAATAACGCACATCCTATAGACCTAATACGTAATAAAAAATACAAAAAAACAATTCTTGTTTATCGATAAATGTTTCTCTAAGCAGAGGTCTTAAAACAGGTTGAGCGCCAATGAGTCATGTGGTATAAAATGGCGCTTTTGCGTTACAGACAGAGCTGAATTCTGTCGAATAAACAAGTAAACATTCCGTAAAGACAAAGACAGCAATATGTTATATAGTTTAACTTGATGCTTAACATTTTCGTTAGATGTTGTTGATATTTAGTTACTACGAATTACGTTATTCAAGTAAACTACGCAGCGGAAACTCACATATTCCGGTCGTGTTATGTCCAACATCCGTTCTATTGTGCTCATTCAATTCTATTGCCGAGGTAAATGCACGCGAGCCTCAACTAAATGCGGTTCGTTTGATTTGAATGCCAGCATCTGAAATAACATTGATAATATTTAATATTCATCAGTAATAGTGCAAAAGTGAGGAAGATTTATGAAGTGTTGGTCGATGGAGAAAAAGATATCGTAGAAAAAACTTGACATCAAACAACCACATGTTTTTGTGCATACAGCGGAATCTTCAAAGTAAATTAAACAATTTGAATACACACTGAATGAAGGACGACCGACACACGTGTCCGCAAACATTTTTGGGCTCTGTTTGTACAAAACTGAGGCCTTAATGATATTTGTTGTTTGTTGATCTATGGTTTGCCCTTAAATGTTGTACCGAATTTACTTGGTCGTGTCGTTCCGAACTAAATTTATGTAGAGATACTTTGTTGGAGGCCATTTTTTGACCAGTACTCGTAGCGTAGGCGGTTGATGCGTCAATGACCCGCAAAACTTGCGAATCCGCATTCAGCAGGTAGCACAACGGCTTAGTTTTGATTCAAAAAGCCATTTGCTTACTGTTTGGCAAAATTCTATCGAATTTACAGCCACTGCCTTGAGTCATCGGTTACAATAAGCTTACTCCGGGCTTTTGCTAGCTACTTAGCTGTTTGCCTTGTTTGGTAAGACACTTTCGGAATGCCGTTCATTAACCAATGTGGCGGTGCTTGTCTCGGAGGAATGAAGCCCTAATTAAATTTTTACTAACTGGGTTATAATCCGAGCAATTCTTGTATTGCTCTTCGGAAGGCTTGTCATTTACAACTAGTTCCGTGACCTCGCTCACGCATTCCCGCGCCTGCACCTAACTGTACTTTCCCGTTGACTTAATGCCGACTTTGGACAGAACCTGATCTTAGGCAAGTGTACATTATAGCGTTGAGATGGCGATCGGCTGTTGCAATTTAATTATATTTTGTGTATGCGAAGCGAAGCGGGCGTTGCGTAGATCCCAACGGACCAGGGGACCAGCCGAAGCTGTAGCCTCTGGGCCCGCGTGCCGCGCATTCCAGCCGAGTGCCGCCGAGGCCGGCCGAAGCGGCCCGAGCGAGCTGCTGCCCGCGGCCGACTTCACACCGGAGTATGCGCGAGCGCGGCGAGAACGTCTCGTCTGTCTGCACAAGCTATCTGTCAACAAACTTCTCCGTCGAAAATAGCTGGCAGCTCAACTTTCGAGTGATCCTTTCCAATATTGACTGGTTTATTGTGTAGTGTGAGATCTCATCAGAGAACTCGTATTGTATGTTCGGCATTGACTCTGTGGAGGAACCGTGTTATTTTTTCTTTTGGATCGCGTGCAACGCTCGCCGTGAGCTGGAGCCGCGGACGTGTGTGAGTGACTGTTCCGTCTACCTACATGGAAAGTAGCCCTTGATGAAGCTAGTGCTCCGATCCCATCCACCGGATTTTGTGATGTCTTATGATTTACGGTAAATAAATCTCTTATGATGTGAGAGTGTTATTTTGTGTTCATCTAGCGGGTGACGATTCTATGGCCTCGATACTTCGACTTTGGAGTATTCCGTTAACTTCCGATTGTTTTTTGATTCATCTTCTGCGATTAAGTTTTTATAAATATGTCAAACGGTTGTTGAGTTTAGTCATTATAAACTATAAATTGATCAGAACCCAAGAATGCGATCACAATAGCGTCAGGTGTGGGCACAGACTGAATGATGAAATAGCTTTGGAGAAAAAGATTAAAACATTCAACACCTACCTAACGAATTACTAAATTATACAACATAATATGGCAATCATTTAGTAATAAGTTTGTGACAAATCAAATTATAATATATGCTTGCTTACCAAATTGGAGTTTGTTGGCATGTATAACATGTTCAATCATTAGTTTAAAATAATATCAAGAAATAAAATGTCTAGAATCGGTTCAGCTAGAATCCAACAAACCCTTTTTTACACGTTTCTTAATCGTTACATACAGGGTGTTTGAAAGCTGACTGTATAGCTTTAAGGGAGTGATAGTTGACACCATTTAGAGCATTTTGAGCCATACATGTCTTAGACGAAGTATGTTTTTTTAATTTTTATTACAAACATTTTGTCAAAAATAACATATCTGCCAACTATAACTGGGAAAAAATAAAAAAAAAACATACTTTGTCTAAGACATGTATGGCTCAAAATGCTCTAAATGGTGTCAACTATCACCTCCTTAAGGCTTTATATCCAGCTTCCAAACATCCTATATAATCAATAAAGTAGATCATGTTGTTGTTGATTGATAAGTTCCAATTTACGGAACTACTCAACTCATAATTTTCGTGTTGCCGAAAGCCTTACTTTTGTTTATACCAATAACATAAACAACTTTCTCTATAGTAGGTATATGAATTGCCACCATAACTTGAAAAATTTGCTCCAAGAACAATAACGTCATCGGCGGGACCACAATTTTCCTAGTAATCTCATTCAGACAGGTTTTAGCGCGCCAATCATCAGAATGTAAAAAAGTTCTCCAACGGAAATATTCGACAACGCACAGGCTGTCATGCTAAAAACCGGTAATACCATAAAGGTAAAAGGTTACTTAGCATTAACAATAAATCTCCAATACACCTCAATGGTAGACACCGTCACGTTCTAGAAACACCTGACCGTTTCGGTTTTTTAAATCACAGACTATTCCGTCTAATTTTAACCTTGTGTCTACTGTCTATATTAGAATCCAATATTAACACAAATACGAACGATATCTGAGGATTCTACCAACCGATCCCTTCAAACTTTTAAATATTAACTCATTTGTTTATCATCAACATGTTCAACACTCATATTATATTGATTTGAATTCAATAGTTGCTATTACTAATGCTGTGGCATTGTTATCACTCGTGATATCATCGGTTCAAATTGGTTTAGCATTATATACATCTGGTATATCTGGACCAGTATCGAATCCAGCGTAATATGAATGAATAATTAATTTTGTGTGTCATTCACGGTTTACTTTTGAACCTTCAACACAGGTTTGCAGAAAGGCGCTAATAGAAACGCTTTGATACATTTGTAACTGCTTAAACCGTCGACATAACAAGCAGGACTAATAAGCCTTTGCATTGTGTGAACCACATTTACGGTCAGCTCACATAGTTCAAACCCAAACAATCCTATCACGTCGGAAGTATTATTATATCAACCTGAATGTTGACACTAAACTTTACAACATATTACTGCATTATAATTTTCAATGCTGGGAGTTATAGTGTCTTTTGTCTATAATTTAAACTTCCTCTCGCGCGGCAGTCGCATGAACATCATCATCTGCATCGTCGTTAGTGTTAATCACTTCTTCTTCGTAACCGGTTGCTGCCTCTGATTTCTATCCCTAGCGTAAACATCCGCGACCGCCTGCAGGGCTTGTTTGGCGACTAACGCTTTCTATTCCCGGACCAAACTGCCGGATCCGGAAGAATTCTGATTATAACCTCGTTACTGCCGCACCACATACATGACTCTCTGTTTCAATTCTCTGCCTACTCTCTTAGAATTTTGTCGTTACAAATGTCATCATTATAAAGTACTTCGTGTTTCTATCGCTGCATATGTAATAGGTATTTAGAATTTGTAGCGTGCACGTTTTCTTGCTATGCTTTCCATATTCGTAATTTTGCTTCTGTAAGCGGTGTTGTGTCTCGATTTCTGCTAACTTTGAATTTGCATTATTACAATCTTAGTTCTAAGATTAGCTTAAAATGAATACATTTAAGTTACGATATGTTTACAATATATGGTTCTTGGAATACTGCAGTAATTTTTTCAAAGCCCTTTACAGGCTTCGCAAACATCCCAAACGGTACGTTAAAAGCAGTTTGAATGGAAATAGGTCGTAGTACCTGGTCTAGTAAATAGGGTTAGTGAAGTAGGGTTTCACAAGTGCACGTGTGTGGATGCCTCGACAACCGAGACTGGCCATGTTTACTCACGCGTGAACGTTGTAACCCATTACCAGATTATATAGGATTTCTTCTTAATCTATTTTATAGCATCGTATATTAAATGAGATTATGGTTGTTGTGGCTTTAAATTAGATTTCTGACACGTGTTTGGCTCATAACAACTCTCGGATTCAAATCAAGGAAGCCTTGTCACGGAAGTTACTATGCTTAGAGTAAATGCTTTATTGACAAAAACGCCACACAACACAAATTACATAATAAACAACGATACATACTGTTAAATAGGCCGAATGAAATGAATAAAGCACGTTACATTAAAGCACTCATTTAAATACAATCAGCCAATTAAAATCACATCATAAATTTGCGAGTTGTTTGACGTTTCGAAACTTTCTCTGCCCAATCCTCCTGTCAATAACAACAATAAGTAACAAAGCTGAAGGGCAGAAGTTAAGTAATGAACCTACTTAAAAACATAGCCCACAGTTTGCATCCAATATTCCTTTTGAAATTAATGAGACCACTGCAGTTTTTGTCACACTGATGCCCGTTGTTATTGAAAATGATTAGCCTTTTTGTACTTTGTTCGTCATTGACACAGTGATTTCTCTAATTAGCTCAGAGGTCATTTTCATTAACCGTGCTGCCAAATGCAATTTTTGAACTTTGTTAATTACAACCTCATCTGTAGATGTTTCTTAATTTGCTCATGTTCATGAGTCTATTACTGGGTTTTAATCTTCATATCGCTTATTATACCTTGAATTGATTATTTCGAAAGCTTAAGAGATTCTTCGTTAATTTTCGATTAACACTCAGTGGCATTAATTAGTAGAATCATTACATTAACTGTGCAGCCGTCGCAAGACCTTAACAACTTTAACATACAGTTGCCAGTTAAAGCAATTATTCGAATTACATTATTTTCATTTTGTCTAATTCACGCTTTAAATCGTAAGTAATGAGCGAACAGCTTCACTTGGCGAGTCATCGTTTTGACGCCTCTTTTGATGCCACTTTTTATAGAAGAGCACTAAGAAGTAATCGATCGTTTTTATAAGGAAGATTCCACGTTTTTGCTTGGTGACAGATAAAAGCTGTTTTTATCAATTTCGGTTCCAACGACGTCGATGTATTACGGTAAATTATAGGTATTTGTAATGTTTTAAAACTTTCACTTCTCAAAATTCTACTATTGGAAGTTAGAAAGGTTTACCTAATGAATTTAAGACAAAAACAGCACTTTAAACTTGGAAAAATAATCTAAACACTGTATGAGAGCGTAAGTGGGCGGAGTTAATGATCCAAGATAAGATATAAATTGGCCTCAGTAATTATCAAATTTCACGCGTCTCTCGCTATTTATCGGAGAATAAATATTGTTAGCCTGATTTTATCGTTTACGACACACGCTTGTTTCATAACTACTACACTCATGTACGTGGAAACCAGTGAGTGTGAATAAGCACAACTGAACATGGTATATCAGTATGTGACTATGTGTACTGACATCGACATTTGGAAAAAAGGTCACAAGTACATTGTTTATGGTGTTTTTGTGACTCCAAACGGATTAACATCTCGTGACAAACTTTGACTGCATTAGAACGTAGTTAAAAGCGGACAGAAAGAATTTTTATTGCTCTCCGAAAGGGGACATAAAATTTTATTGTTTTTAGGAGAAAGACAAGATAATTAACGGCCATCTGGATATAAATACGGGAGACATTTGTTCGATATATGTTTTGTAACATTCAGTAACGGATTAATAGAACAAAGTGGACATAACGTAAACTAACAAAGGAGAAGTAAATCCAAGATTAACGAAAGGGATTTAGGTATGTAAAGTGCTGGTATAATAGAATGCTTTTCCCTTTAACGGAGTTCTCTTTAACAATCTAATCTAATGAGCACATAACAAAGTTTGTTTGACCTACAGAAGATGTTGTCCTCCCGTTACGAATAGACATGCTTGGTAAACAAGTGACCTAGAGAAAGCAAGCCAGCTTACAACGAGGAGTATAATTTAACTATTGATGCATAATAATCCCTTGACCTAGTGCTTAATAAGGTTAAAACTGGGGTCAGTAGTACTGGTAATTGATTTGTAATTGGAAATAAATTGAACGCAGAGAATTATTCACAGGTTTGTAGTACACATATTCAAATGCGAACGAGTACTATTCAAGGCCCTTCCATGGAGAGAAATATGAACGAAGTAACAAATCGTTTCCTATAGAAGATGGCACAATGGCTCTTACAAATTACTTGATTGATTGCAACCTTTTACCCAATAACATTGTTACTCTGACTGTGTTCGTGGCCTTACATCCAATGTATGCAAGAAGTGGTAGCGATTTGGCTAAATGCAGCAATACTGTTGCGTGTAGAACATACAAATAATGTTTATAGAAAAGCAAAGAAATTAACTGCAGACATTGGATGAGCGTATTAGAGCCAGCGACCGGGTTATAGCGCTCGGCTCCCATCGACGGAGGCAACAGTTAGAAACATTTAAATAACTCTGTCACGCTTCGGCTAATGTATACGAGTACCAAGTAACGGTCTCGCGCCCTTCATAACATCTTGAGGCTGTGGTGAAGTAACTCGACCACACTCCCATCACTGTTTGGCACTCCGTAAACGAACACACGAACTGTTTACATAACTAAAGTGCTTTAAAAAATAAATATTCCTTAAAAAAACACGAAACTACACGCAACTTTGTGACAAATGCTAATGCCTAGAACAAATACAGAAATGTTCTTATTGTGAAGGAAATCAATGCGTACTTCGTTTTGGTAGCTTAAACTTTACGTCGCATAGATAACCATCAAATAAATTGGTGATAATCTTAAATCTGTGAGATTACTGAATATCGCTCCACGGAAAGCCTCACGTAGGCGTTAATATATCTACTGGGTTATACCTATATTATGCTTATTTTGAAATATTTTAATGTAAAGTAAGCTCAAATAAATTTGAGGGTTTTGGCTTTCACTCACGTCTCGTCATTAGAGTAAATGACTCCGTGTTCCGCGGTTACTCGTTTACTTTTAAGTGGCACAAAATTTGCTAAAAAATTAAATAAAAATGTTAACTAGTAGCAATAAGCCGTATTTTTAATAAAGTTTTCTTTCCATGCTAATAATACTAGCAGGTTATGAGTAGATTTCGAAATTATAAAATTCTTACACGCAATATAATCTGAGCTATGGTGTTCACTTAAAATAATTTCCCGATGATGTGGTTAGCGGATGATAGTGGTGTCGTGCGGATCAACGCGACGGGCAGCGAGGTGAGCTGCGCAGTGAGCGTGACGTCTGCCACCCGATAGCCCATCTCACGAACGACCCACTTCCGACTCAAGGTCACCGCCTGACCCCCTAAACTTTGTAACATTTCCTCAACCTACACCTGAAATTGGAGCACAGTTATATAACCTCCACTGAAACATACGCCAGCGGGCATTGAACTCACCCACTCACCCTTATAAGGCAATTGGACGGGCCGGCCATTCTCCGACCGTCAAAATACTGACATGGCTTGAGATGATGCAAAGAAATAAAAAACTCACGGAATGGGAAGAAATTTATTATTCTGAATGCGTCATCGATCATGCACAGATTCATGTGGATCCGTTTCGGGATACCAGTGTTTTTAGTTTTTTTGCTGGATTGTGCTCAGCTTATGCCAACAGAAAATAAGGGAATTAAAAACTATTGCACGTTATTGCGTTGAGGCGTAAATCCAAGTGTTGCAGCCAGGGCTGGTGTGCAGGTCTTGACTATAATTACTGTAAATAAGACTCCGTCACAGGCTTGCATTTAATCTTTATTAGACTTGTAGTATTACGTGTACGCGGGTCGGCGCGGTGAGACCAAAGAGATTGAGTAACTGTCATAGACAGTGGAGTAATAGTGCGGTGCACCTAACATCTCCCTTCTTTAAAAAATTAAAATGCTCTTACAAATCAATGCGGTTTATAGAATTCTAACGGAGATTTCATGACCGGAAAACTGGATAGAAACGTGAGTACCCTTTACACTTTCTTTATTAAAAAAAAAAATTACTCACCAGTAGCCAGGCCACAAAACCTTTACAACAACATGAAACGGAACGTCACTTATTTGACGTTTATGACAACCATTTTGACATTGACGTTTAAAGACAGTGACAGACAACTTAATTATTTTGTACAATACAAAAGGCTGAAGTTTTTACATAAAATAAATTATTTAAACTAGTCACAATATCTACTAGGTCTATTAATAGCACGTCCTGAACGTGTTCTATACGGTTCTACCGGTTTGGGGTCATTATTCTGTGTGTTATTTTGTGTATTAATTGTGTTTTTTGTTTCAGGTACTTCTACAGTCGGCGAAGTTGTGTATGAAGCTGGTTTCAAGATGTGTTCGCGGTTTCTACGAAAAGATCCCTGAGGAGACGAGATTGTGTAGCTACGAGGGAGCGAGTCTCTCTGTGTTACAACACCAGGAGTCCAAGTGCTGTTTGGCTTGTGTTTAAAATAAACTTTATCACCAATGTCTAGTGTAGGAAGCGATTTTGTATTTTTGTTATAATAAAGTGTTGTTTTTAACTGTTGTTTTTCTATGTTTTGTTTAACCTTGTTCATATCAACCATTGTAGGTGATAGTGTAACGTCAGTGGTAGGTAGTTTAGTGCGTAGACTTCTGGACATACAAAGTTGGGAAGGTGAAAAACCAGACTGTTTCGGTGTGTTTCTATACATGAGTAAAGCCAAGTAAGGATCTGAGTTGTCTGCTTGACACTTTTTAAGCGTAGCTTTAATAGAACCTATAGCTCTTTCTACCATTCCATTGGATCTGCTCATGTATGGACTTGAAGTGGTGTGAACTATTCCCCAAGCAGTGGTAAAATCTTTGAACTCCTTACTATTGAATGGTGGACCATTGTCAGAGTTCATGGTCTCCGGTATACCATGTCGAGCAAAGATAGATTTTAAGTGTACAATTAAAGTTTTAGCAGTTGAATCTGTTTTCAGCAAAGCAATTTCAACATATTTAGAATAATAGTCCACTGCAATGAGGTACTTTTGGTTATCAAATTCAAAGATATCTATACCTATTTTATTCCATGGCAGTGTTTTGTACTCATGGTGCAGTATAGGTTGTTTAGATTGATTTCTACGGTAAGTAAGACATGTGTGACACTGTAATATATATTTCTCAATATCACTATCCATATGAGGCCAGTAAGCTGTAGACTTAGCAAGGCGTGTACAACTGTTTATGCCTTGGTGGCCTTCATGTGCAAGTTTAAGTATGTATTCTCTCATTGAGTTAGGAATGACTATGCAATTTCCTTTGAACAACATGTTATCAATAACATGTAATTGATCTTTTAAAGAAAAATAAGGTTTGACCTGCAGACTGACAGACTTTTTATGTTCAGGCCAACCAGACTGACAATAGTGAATTATTTGAGGCAGGACTGAATCTTTAATAGTGTTTTCTTGTATTTCCTGTAACTTTTCTTTACTCACTGCTAAAGTTGTCAATACCATGTTTACATGTAGATCAAGGTCCTCATCTATGTCTGAGAGTGCTTGTTCAGTTAATGCTGCTCTTGACAGTGTATCTGCAACATACAAATAGCGTCCTGGTTTATATATCACTTTCAGATCATAGGGTTGCAATCTAAGCATGATTCTTTGTAGCCTAGGGGGTATGTCAAATAAAGCTTTTTTGAAAAGAGTAATCAGTGGTTTGTGGTCAGTTTCCACTGTGACTTTCATGCCATAAATGTACTGATGAAATTTAGTACAGCCGAATAGAATTGCTAATAGTTCTTTCTCTATTTGGGAATAGTTTTGTTGACACTTAGTCAGTGATGCAGATGCAAAAGCGATTGGTTGCTTTTCATGACAAATGACTGATCCTAAAGCGTCTTTAGAAGCATCTACTGACAGTGTAATTTCTCTATTTGGGTCATAGTATGTGAGAACAGGTGAGGATGTGATCAGTTTTTTAATATTAATGAATTCTGACTCATGTTGGTCAGTCCACACCCATTCATTTTGTTTTGACAGCAATTGTCTTAAATGTGAGATTTCTTGTGAGAGATTTTTAATGAAACTACCAAGAAAATTGACCATGCCAAGAAATCTTTGTAATTCTGTCAAGGATGTTGGCCTGGGCATGTTACATATAGCTTTTACCTTTGCTGGATCTGCACTGACTCCATCCTGACTGAAAATATGGCCTAGATATTTGACCTCTGTAGCACAGATGACTGACTTTTCGTTATTAAACTTTAAGTTAATTAAGCAGGCTCTGTCAATGACTTTCTGTAGTCTTTCATTATGTTCTTCCAAAGTACTGCCATATATTAATAAATCGTCCATCATAATTTTTACACCCTCGATATCACTGAACTTTTTGACCATGATGCTGTGAAAGATTTCTGGTGCTGAGCTGATACCAAAAGGTAAACGTGTGAACCTATATCTCCCAAAAGGGGTTATGAATGTACACAGTTTTGAGGATTTCTCTGTCAATTTCAGCATCCAGAAGCCTTTGTTTGCGTCTAGGGTTGTAAAAAATTTGGCTCCTGTCAGTTCTGACTTTATCTCATCTATCGTTGGAAACTGATAGTGAGGTCTCATTAAGGCTTCATTTAATTTACGGGGGTCAATGCATAACCTAATTTTGCCATTCTTTTTCTTGGTAAGAACAATTGGACTTACCCATTGAGTAGGCTCCTCGACTTTTTGTATGATGCCCTGCTGTTCCAGCTGTTGTAGTTCCTCTTTTAGTGGCTCACGAAGTTGAAAAGGGATGCGTCTACATGCTGCAATGACTGGAGTGACGTCTGCCTTCAGCTTAAGGTCGACTATGACATCTTTAATGCAACCTATTCCGGTTGTCAATTCCTGTGGAAGTAGAGGTGTAAACCCTACCTTGTAGACTCTCTTAAGTATGTTGAGCGTCGTGCATGTGTCGCGTCCTATAATGTTTTGACAATTCAAATCAACAATATGAAAAAAGAACATCTTTGTCACTGCCATTGTGCTTGACTAACAACTGACACTGACCTACTGTGGGAATAATTTCACCACTGAAAGTAGAGAGTGTTTGTGAACTTTTGTGAAGTAAGTCATGTGGAATGTCTATCTTTTTGAATGTGTCGTATGATAAAATGTTAGTGTCTGCCCCTGAATCTAAAATACAGTTTACATGTTTATTATTTATGAGTAAATCTATCTTCCAAGATTTAGAATTTACTGTATTTATATGTATTGACCCTATAAAGAGATTGTCACCTTCCTTGTTTTGTTGTTCACTGGCAATGAGTTGGACGGGAGCAGTCCTACAAACTGAAGCGAAATGGTTCATTTTGCCACATTTTTTGCACTTCACGCCTCTCGCTGGGCACTTGAATCGATGAATTTGTCCGCATTTACCACAAGTTGGCTTCTTGTTGGTGGAGTGTGATCTTGCTCTGCCTTGCTTAAAGTTAGACTTTTCTTTTGTCCGTCTCGAGCTGACTTCTGCGATGACATGTCCTGATGGTGTGTTCTCTAGTAACTTTGCTTGTATCTTCGAAGCTTCCTGACTCTTGGCTAGCTGTATAGCTGCATCCAATGTACTAGGTTTTTCTTGAAGAATTCTTTCTTTTATGAACTGATTTTTTGAATTCAAATTCCAGCTGAAGATGTCTCTCAGGATACCATCGTACAAGGTTCCAAATTCGCATTGATTTGCTATATTTTTCAAATCCGTGACATATTGGTCGATCGGTTCCTGCTCACCTTGGCACCTGTTGAACAGCTTGTGTCTCTCCATGGTGATGTTTATTTGAGGGAGGAAGTGTTCTTCATACTTTTTCACTAAGTCTGCGAACTTCACTGTGTCTATGTCTAGCCCAAAGGAATAAAATATGTTGAGCGCATCTCTGCCGATAAAATGAAGTAATATGGCTACTTTTCTGGCGTCATTGCACTCTTCCAATAGGTTAGCTCTGAAGTAGATTTTTAATTGAGTAATCCAATTTTTCCACTCTAATGGCATGTTACTAGAATTGATGTTTAGAGGCTGTAACTGACTTGCAGGCAATCTACGTGCAGATTCGGACTTGTCTTCGATCTTTTTGTCTTCCGCCATCTTGTCGTGTGGTGTGGTTTGGCTTCGTATCTATCTATTCTTGATGATAGCACCACTCTGACACCATATTGCGTTGAGGCGTAAATCCAAGTGTTGCAGCCAGGGCTGGTGTGCAGGTCTTGACTATAATTACTGTAAATAAGACTCCGTCACAGGCTTGCATTTAATCTTTATTAGACTTGTAGTATTACGTGTACGCGGGTCGGCGCGGTGAGACCAAAGAGATTGAGTAACTGTCATAGACAGTGGAGTAATAGTGCGGTGCACCTAACACACGTTAAGAATAGAATAGAATACTAACGACTACTAACTATGTTAACTCTGTTTTAGAACTAGAAAATCAGTTAAAAAGGGTTTTTCCGTTTTGAGTAATTACTATTTAGGCGGGTGGATGTATAAACATGGTCGTGCGCCGGCTACGCGACAGATTTGTAGATAGGGCGCCAATCAGAGCGTGTGCGCGCGGTATCACGGGCTTTCTGATACACAACACAACACACTTTCTAATCTACGCCTTTGTCACTGCGCTCGACTATTGGCTAACTTGTCTTTATGCCAGACTTTCGCCAATTGTTTTCACGCTACATTTGATTTCTTCACGGTTTTCTTGGCTGCGAAGTCCAATATATTATTTTGGGCGGTTGCATCATACCTAGTATCAAATCATCTTCAATACTTTTTGGCAAGCATCTTTGACTGCACGTTTGCCCATCAAACAAGAATACGACAGTGATTCTGTTCGTCTTGAGAGTTTACGTTTAATCTAAACTGCGGTTAACCAGAACGGTGTCCGGATTATATTGCCAGATTACGGGGAGTAAGTTTCCAACGACGAATTCGATCCGAAGTATCCTCGGTCCCAACGCTCCGTGAAATAGGAGAGCGGATTGACAAGAAGCTTAGCCGCAGTGGCTCTCTTGATAAGGTGACGTGTATGCGTGTATTTTAGAAGTGCGCGGGGATGTGGTGATGTGCGCGGGGGGGTGGTGTGCAGGACCGGTCCGCGTACCGGTTTGCGTCGACGTCGCCGACTTAGGACTAACCGTTTTATTAGCTGAGCCATGCTCCACAAACGTTAGCTACCGAGTACCGACCGAGGCTAGCAGCCCTCGAGCGCGCGACCAAGCACCTTGTTCTAGCAGTTGCAATTCAAACATTAATTATCGACGTCCGTCGCATGTATGAACTTGAATTTAGACTTACCTAACACTCGAACATGTTTAGCTTTCGGTCACAATACCAGGTGGCCTACTTCGTTACCTTGTATAGGCAGCGCGTTCGGTATAAAAAGAAGTAAACAATCGTCTCTTGACACAGGTGTAAAAGTGAAAATACAAGAATAGGTATTTCGTTTACGACTTGCCTGAGTGAAGTCGCGCGTGTTTTCGCAATTGCCTGTTCATAAGTCACAACATTTTAAGCCCTTCCTTCCCGAGTAGGTACTGTCACGCTGGTAATCTCATTAGTGCTAGCTGCCAATGGTGGTTACGAACTGACCCACTTTGAATGCCTCTTCTACAGGAATATGCAAATACATATTACTTACAAATGTTTCGAATTATTTTCATTCAAATATTTAATTATTGTATACATGCTAATTGCGTGTAACATGACTATTAGATAGTTTCATGTTACTGTTTAGTCTAGAGAATTAATTTGCAGCTAAGTGTAATGTTACGCATTAGAACAACTTGCAATTTCGTTTTTAACAAGTCTCACCGAATCATTGTAACATACTATGGGGCTAGTCGTTATATAAAAGTAGACCGGAAAACTGTAGTAAGAATGAACTTGTAAATGAGAACGAAGTCTTCCTCAGTTTTGATTCTATTTTCGCTTTCAGTTTTGGCCTTGTGTGTTTCTATTTGAGTGCGTCGTCGATGGCAACCTGCCACCACAATGTTTTGGATAGTGGCACACTTTCAAGTGTTTCCAACACGCCGCATCGTGTGATTAAGTCTCAGCTTTATTTAATTACAATATTAACTCGGTAACTGGGTTAACGAACTTAATAGAAGTACTTATTCATAAACGTGTGAAACACTCAGCTGAACTTCTTTCGACACCTATTGTTTCCACATCAGTAGTACTACTCATAAGTAGGTATACATATTATAATATTATTGTGATGCACGCGTTTTGCTTTAGGAAGATATTAGTTGAATGCAAATGTGGACGCGTTTTGCCATTTCCGTCCGTCACGGTACGCACACTGTGTGAATGAATCACAAACAAAGCTATTTCGAGAGTCGTTCAGTCGAGTGACATTGTGACAATACCGAGGCAGATCGGTCAACGATCCAAATTACCCACACCTGAGCGCGTGCCGCTGTGCTCGCATGCTAGGCACCTGTGATTTGAGAGGCCATGGAGACTAGCCCCCGCTGCGGCTGAAAACAGCCATCACAGAAGTAATGTTTGGTTGTAGGCGTTTCATCGTACGGGATAAATCGAGCTGCACAATATGGGTTTACATGGCTTAAAAGCTGGAGGTGACTGGTCGTCTCAGTGGTGCAGTGGGTGATATTGGGCGTGATGTTCGAGTCATTGGTGTCTCGTCTGACGTCGCCGCCGGTGTCGCGGCGACGGCACACGGTGCACGCCGCGCGGGAGGTGTGCAGCGAGCCTGAGGAGGACGCGGCGCCGGTACAGCGCCGCTCGCGCACGGCTAAGCAGCTTCTGGACAAGCGCAGGAAGGCGCGCCTGTCGTGCGCAGACCTCACCGCCACCGTCAATGCGGAGCCGGAGCGCTCGCGCATGGATGCGCTGAAGGCATTCCTGCCACTGCGACAGTCCAAGTCTCTCGGACGTCTTGATGGTCTCAAAGAGGTGAGTCTTCTAGGATCTAATTTCTGTCTATTTATGTTAAGTTGTAGATGCTTGTAAAGATAATAGGTGCTAAGTTTATGATCAAATGTTTGGTTGCCAAATAAGTGACGCCAAACGCATTATGTCTATTATTTACTCCTTAAACTCGTAGAATGTTCTCATTGGTACAACCAGCATAACTTTTCCTTTGAAAACCACTTTACTTTAGAACGATGGAGTTACGGTAATCAACTTGCGACACTAGAGAACGCCACAAGTTGTGGTGACCTTCGCGTCGCTCCCATGCGCGTGCGCCGGCCTCGTACACCTGTTACGACCCCCCTCCGGCCCCCCTCACCTCCAAACCTCATGCACTGCTTGCACAACCAATAACACCTAATATTACGTCTTGACCATTTTGTAAATAGCATAATAGACGCAGCCCGCTGAGTGCGACGCACCGAACTCTGAACATTCATGGTAACATCTATCGGGTTGCGAAACTGACGGCTGAGGGCGTTCCTATGAACTATGACATCACACTGCCTCGGATAAGACAATACAAACAATACAAGGGACTCGACATTTCAAGGCATGACTCGCTGAATTTCTGACATGAATCATAATGCAATATAAGATTCAAGGAGCATGGTTTCAAGTGTAATAAGCTGCTCTCAGATACCACTAGAGATTAGCTCAAACATGTTTTTATTTGGCCGTTATTGTACTCCGGAGTTTAATCATATATTAAGCCGGTATCTACACGTTCTGCAATAATAATTTAGCGTGTTTTATATTTTAAATAATTATTTAGATGATTATCGCGAATAGCGCGAATAGATTTTATTTGTTAAACAAATTCGGAAACGATTCGTTTTGCAATGTTAATTTCTGCTAACCTGATCTGCATTTCCTTATAAAGGTTTTGAGGTTGATGGTCCATGACCCACAAGCGTACCTATTTATCGAGGAATGTAAGCTTTGACACATTGGCGCCTTCCTAAAACTATGAAAGATGAGATTTATTGTAGTAAATAAATACTCTATGAAATTCAGTTCGTTGATAAATTATTTCAAGTTCCATTCATAGTTTCAATTGCGTCTTGCATAGCTGTCGAGCTGTCGTAATCGCAGCCGTAGCGACCTGCGCTCTTCTCATAATTTATTAATAATTCCTAAAATATCTCGTTGACTTTAAAGGCTCATAAGATAAGATTTACTATTTCCTTGTTTGTTTTGACAGACAAAAATAATACCGTGGATGTGCGTAGTCGTTAATATAATGATGAATTATTATTATATTATGGAATTAACCGTCATAGCTTTGAATTGCTTAGGTTTAATATATTCAAAATATGTCGAATGTTGAGGGTCTGACAAACAGTATTACCATATTCATAATTGCATTGTCAATCAGCTGTGAGAACTTGCAAGATTAGAATGATTTTGTGGCGAGGACAGCCATGCAAAGTTCAGTTTGAGCAGCAAGCACGCAGGCACCGTTACGACACACGCGCAAACCTTCCGATACTTTGCAGATAGTACAAGAATGCGAGATAGGCAGGTAGGGGCAGGTATGCTCGAACGCAGCCTTGATGGCAGGTACACTCACACACCTACGCCGCTGTCACCACGCGCCTGCGCCCTGGTGGTGTGCGCGCTGTTTGCTCGTGTGATTTACAGACAAATACCACGACTCCACTCGCGCATCTGTTCGTCCGTCTCTTTGTGAGCATCTCTATTGCGTTAACGCCTTTTGTCTGCTGCCTCGAATAGGGAACATCTGCGTTTAAAAAGTTCTTATTAAATGATGATGTATGTACCTGCATCGAATCGAGTGATAATTACAGCGTACGCGCAGCTATGCTCGATGCTTTTGATTGCTTTGTTTGCGTTTCGATGTAGGGTAAAACCGGGATAGATGCACCACTTTTTGAAATTGCCTCCTTATTTAAAAAATATTAATTTTATATGAATAATTTCTATGAATGTAGTTAGCTTAATCATTTATGTTGAATCACAGTTATTTTTTATTTACCTATCAATTACAAATTTTGCAGAATTTAGCTTTTTGTGGAACCCTTTTTTTGAGGATAGTTGCCTACCTGTATGGATAGTTGCCCCACCATGAAAATACTAAGAAGGATAGATGCCTGCAGTGCAGGATAGATGCCTTTTATAATGTGTAAACGAAAAATCCCACCAAATATGAGGTCGTTCTACTCTTGAAACAGCAATCGTCTCCAAAACACATGGGTCGTATTATGAAAAACGTTTTTTATTTTATAAAATCTTTTTTTTGTTATCGTTATAAGATAATTGTAGTATGACACAAAGAAACATAATAAAATTTTAAAAGAATTTGTTCAACAAAAGTATTAATTCTTAATTGTTATTATAAAATATAATTATTAAGTGTTAACATGCATAATCAAACTTTAAAAAAAAATAAAACAACATAATATAGAGATCATCTCTTAATACTACTCAAATGAGGTTGATCCGGACAATGCTTTCAGTTTTCCACATCTTGAGCAATAATTTCTGTAAAATGTACAGGTTTCATGTAGCCAGTTTTGACACACTTAATCCAATCGGATAGATGCCCCTTGGGGCACCTATACCTCGAAAAATCAGGGCAACTATCCTTTACGATAGGGATAGATGCCAAAATATTTTTTAAATAAATTAAAAACAAAAGAGCTACTATTAACACCCAGATGAACACTTAATGAACCAGTACATTGATGGAATAAAAAATTTAATGAAATTTATAACTACTTATAAAGTTATACAACAGCAAATACTAACTTTTAAATCTTTGACGTGTTTGTGAAGTTCGCCGCGGAGATGATTACATACACGAGCGAAACGCATCCTCACCATACGACAGTCCGGGGACAATTGAGGTGCGGGGTGATTGCGGCTCCTACTTGTACTATTAATTCTTAGTTGCGAGTTTGGGAAGTTAGATTTTTTGAGAATGAGGCATCTATCCCACTGCGGCATCTATCCCGGTTTTACCCTATATCGCAACTCGTATAGCGGCTATTAAGAGTACCTACCATTTAAATTATAGTACACCATTAATTTTATTTCTTTTTAGTACGTCTCATTTATCATATTTCCATTTAATATAAATTGTCATACGAAACTGAATTAATAAATCAAACTGCGTACAATATAAGCGAATATTAAATGACTAATCTAAAGCAACTTAATTATAATTACTAATTATCTTTTTTAATAACCTTCATTTTCAGCCTTCAATTAAGTCAATGTAGTAAATGTTCTTAGTCTGCTCATTTGAGGTTACCTGTAATTGCCTATCTTATCTGCTAAGACAATACCTGCTATGATGCCTATGATATTCATATTATGTAAGAACTTCTTATGTATGCAAGACACCTTGTACATTTAATGTAAGGACAATATGTCGCGCAAATTCCTGCCACGCTTGCCAGATTTTTTGCAAGACAGTCTAATACCAGATTCTCGATACTGATTGGTATTTTCTCGAAGTAACGGAACTAACTACTTACTACTCGTCACCGACGAGATCAATTAAGCGATTGTGAGCGATAGACATAGCGATTGTATGAACCCATGAGTGAGGGACATTCACTCACCTCGCACGCCGTAAATGGCGATAGAATAGTGCCAGTATGGTCATTTGTAACTCGTTTTCTTTCATGATTTCCATTTCATCATTCCCAGGGGGGTCCAAGAACCATGTGTATAAAAAGTTTTAACACAAAATGATATTTAGCTTCTTGCAGTCCCACGTGTAAATTGGAAACAAATTAAATATACAAGCTGTAAAATGTAAATTATAGAATTTTTATTACAGCCAACTATACAATGTTTTTTTGCAGCATCCTTTTTAATCATAAAGATACGGCGAAAGATTTTTTATTGTCATCATTGTAGTAACTAATGACCTATTCAGAACTTGTTTTAAATCTGTGCTCGGCAGTTTGGTTCTCTATTGACATAAAATAATTCCGCACGTGTGCTGAATTGCTGATAGAATATAATTAACGCGTATCGACGTCCTACTTTTCGTTACAATCAGTAACATTGTTAGAACACGAAAACTCATTACATAGATTTGGTAGAGCGTTTCAAAGAATAATAAATACAATATCTTGGACCTGCCATGTTTATAATAACGTCGAATATTAACATAGTAATGTATTAAAAAAAAAAACAAAGAATCCTCCAAAATCAATAATATCCCATCCCAAATATGGTGTTTGATAAACACCGGTTGTGGTATGATTCATCTTTTTGTTGGAGGCAGTTTGTTCGAGAATTTGACGTTCACTAGGTTGGCTTACTGCAGAATAAGATGATTGAATCAAATCAAAACCTTTGAAGTTTTATAAGATTATTAAGTTAAATATGCAAGCGCTTTCATAGGACTCGAGTTCTAAACTTCAGTGGTTTCAGGCTTAGATTCTGTAAAATCTTAAAATTTTATTTCACTTGTGAACTTAATGTGACATGAATATCTTCTACTTAAGCAAATTTGTATGCACCTATATCAGGTATCAGTATAAATAAATTATAATTTTGTGGTTGCTAGAGCGAGCGGAGGAGCGGACACATCGTCATTTGTTAGGTCCGGACAAAACATCGCCTTCGAAGAATTGCCTCATCTGCGATACGTGTCGTGTTTTATTTACATGTTGTTCATTTTTATCTGTTACATCGTTAGCTCGTTGCTTTGTTTCTTAACATTATGCGCCAATATTATATTATGGCTTCGATATATCTTGTCGATTAGATTTATTTCCACCGCACCTTTGTTACTCTGCGGCAAACCGGCAAACCGGATCAGAGTTATTATGGCGCTCAGTTTTATGAGAGTCTTTAACCAAAATTGACTGACCATGTTGGTCATATAGTTGATTTAATTGTGCAACTATTAGAAACCATAAGGATTAGATCGGAATCTACAACATTCTTGTCGGGTTACGTTTATCTCGGGTTATTGCTATTGAGTTATGTATTTAACTTCTCTGTTTAAGAGCAAATGGCGTGTTCTTAGCATAGTTGTTGGGAAATAGTCAAACTTGAGATATTATTTAGTGTAGATAAGCGCCTTGAGAGTGGATGTTTGATTTACGGCGGCCATTACACTTGCCAAAACGTTATACATTCATTTGTAACATTTACGTAGGAAGTGATTTTAGAATAATGTTTATGGTTACTGAGTTTTGATGGTGCGCATAAAACTCGCGCGCCAATATAATTGTTTTATGAGAACCAATTGTTATGCTGGTAATGGAGCAACGCAAAGCTCTATTAGAGTTTTCACCTAGCTCGTTAAACTCACAGTTGTGTCGTATAAATTGCTAACTTTAGTCTTAAATTGTTTGTTATATTTAAAATGCCCATAGTAAAAGTTCATTACTGAACTGGTTCTGTTTTCTCTAGAAATGCGACGTCGGTATAGGCAAAAAGTTAAGGAGCATGCAATTAAAAGGACTCGTACAAATAACAGATCGGTCTAGCCCAGTAGGGTTCGGAGGAAGAGGGCACTGTTAAAGGTCTCTTGCTTTTCCTTTTAGAGTTGCTGTTGACATTTCAAGTATAGTTATATCTACATTTGTAGGTAACTCGATACTCGTCCTCTTGTTGATCAATTTTGTTCGAAATCCACATAAAATAGCAACAGGATGTATCCAATCTTACTGTGACTAAGATACCTACATACATGCTGAATGTGTCTGGAATTCTATAGTCATTATAAACAATCACTTGCTGATCAATCTGAATGTCCTTCCAATGAACACAATGGACTGACTTTAAATTACTACAATGGATTGTTGATCTTTGTAATTTGTCATCCTCGTGGTATAATGTCTTTGCGAAGGGTCCGCGCCCACTCGACCCGCTTAGACTCGACCCGAAGAATAATATTAGATGTATTACTAGCAATTCAGAGCCATTTGTACAGTCAGGCAAGGGAGTACTTAATTTAATTTTTCTTCCCTTCATGTAGAAATTCCTTTCAACAAAATTAATTTCTGGTGGAACATTAGTGGTTTGTCTCTTGCTGTGCAAGTCAAACGACTTTTTTATTTTGTTCTCCTCAAATATAATTTAAAAAAATGTTTGACAGGCTTATGATATTTATAAATGCAATGCTCTCATCAACCTGTCAACATTTTAACTTGCAGCTTAGATGGAATTTGTTAATATCCATATTTCATGTTTATTAATAAATCACTTGCAATTTGCAAAAAATTATACTTGGGGTATACAGTATACTGAAAGTTTCTGGATTCTGATAAATAAGACTAGATATAAGACTTACGATACATTTATTGTTTTTCAAACTATATTCCCTCGCAATTAATGCATTTTTGCATTCGCTGAAACCACTGTACAAAGCAGTAGGACGAGTCTCTTCAATAGCTTAATGGAACGCATTCACCGCCGATTCAGGGCTCGTAAAACGTGTGCCTCCAAGTTTGTCTTTAATTTTTTTAAAGAAAAATAAGGCGCAGGGTGCGAGTTCCGGGCTGCAAGGCGAATGCATCATCAGTTCCACATTTGAAGCCTTCAAATAGGCTTCTGTTACCTTAGCGGAAAGTGAGGATGCGTTATGGTGGTGAAGGAAGACATTGCTTCGAGGACGCTTTTCGCGAACATTTTCTAAGACTCTGGGCAAGCAAGTGTTGACTGCAGTCACTGTTCTTTGATCTTTAAGCGATACTGTAGTGTAATGTCCTGATTTGCCGAAAAAATAAGCAACCATTTTTTTACCAATGCTTCGGCTTTTCTTAACTTTCGTTGACAAATCTTCAAAAGGAAAGACCCACTCTGCCGCCTGGCTTTTTCTATCGGGTTCAAAGCAGTACACCCCAGTTTCGTCACCTGTCACTATATTATAGACAGCCAATGACTGTCCTCCGTTAAACTTTTTTAGCATTTGACGGCACCACGGGACACGCAATCGTTTCTGGTCCTCCGTTAAGTCATGCGGTATCGAGTGCAAAGCTTTCGAACCTTCAGGTGCACATGTAAAATGTTTTGCACTTGGCTCATTCTAATGCCTAACAAATCACGAATTTGCTGGTTAGTAATTTTTTAGTCAGATTCAGTAAGTTGTCGTACGGTGTCAATATTATTATATAAATCATTAGTTAAGTCAATAATTTTAAACTTTCGTTTTCGAAATTCATTGACTGCATCTCATACCTATATGGAGCCTTCAGACCGCCCATTTAATATTAAAAGCGGTTAAGAGACATCGTCGCATGTTATTCCAGTCAGATTTTGGGTAGACCACAACAGGTTACCAATCAGATCACCAAATGTTAGAACAGAGGGAGTTTCCAAAAAGATATATTCCATTTTCTTTACCTTACCACGTTTGTGTAGTTGGGTAGACCCTTCAATGTCTTAAAGAGCACACTGATCCTCATGTAAATCTCCATGACAATCGTTACAGCCAGTGCTTGGAAACCGGTACTTCTCACTAGTTGAATTTAAAACCGAAATCAACATCACCTTGACAATTCTCGCCACTCTAATAACTGTACTGAATGGAATATATCTTAGGATTTTAAACTTTTTTGTCAGTTAGTATATTCGCTTCACAGCTGCGACACACATAGTGGCTGTGACTAGCGAGGTTATTACTCTCGGCAGCCGCAATCCATCTCGCGCTGCGTCTGCGCAAGTTGAACGTTACTTACGAAGTTACGAGTGCGTTACGTTCCATTGTGTGCTTAGTGCTTAAGCATTGACATCATCTCCACGCGTCAGGTGATGTAGTATCAGTTACAGTGGAAGAAAGTACATTTGTAATCTAGTAAAGTAGGTAAATATTACTTGCCTACGTTATTTGTACCTACAATGTTTTTAAATAGCTGTGTCCCTAATTTATGTAATTTGAATGTTATTTCTATTTTAAATCTATTAAAATTAAAATTCAAAATGAATAAATATACATAGTAAATAGGACATAACATATACAATTACAGCAGACGAAAAAAATAAACGTAAAGTCACCCGTCGATTCCACTAATGTTACATAAGCACATAATTCATTTATATTTCATTCTCTGAGAAACAATACATAATTCTGAAATCAACCAAAAAACGTTGTCATGGCACCAATCACACAACTTTCTATTGTTTCGTATAATTCCTACGTAATGATTTACTGCACCAAGGAGGCAATCGTCCACTTGATTGTAATTAAATAATGATAGGTGTTAAAATAATGGACGATCGAGATAGCTGGTGAATGGATGATGTAACAATGAGTGTCAATCTGGGTGCATTGCGCGGGCGCAGTTCTGAAACGCCGCAGATCGACACGCCCATTCTTACGTCGATGTAGCAGACAGGTGTGGGCAAGCGCACGTACGTGAACCTTTTTATTTTACTTTTGCAACTGCAGTACGTGACAAAATATTTACTGAAAAATATTTCTTTAAGGCAAACACATTGCCTATCGCAGCTAACATGTTTTTGTATATTTTTTGCCATTAGAAACCTCGAGTCGACCAATGCATACACCTCAAGTAACTGTCATCATAAATCAAACTGATTAGTTTTAATTGGAAATTAAAGAAAATAAATTACTGCATTGTATCTTGCTACGATCATAGTTTAGAAAAGTCCAATGAACTGGGCAGATACCCTTAAGTTAGCTTTATATGGGATACTTCCTAGCATAAGGGCAAAGACACCATCGATCCACAGCTAGAGAATACAATCCCGAGCATGTTTTTCAATCCCGGGCTTACGGGATTTTTGAAGCCTTTTCCCGGGATCCCGGGCCTATCCCGGGATTAGACTATGTGGTTTCTAATTGGGCTAAAATTAAAAAAAAAACCAGTAATTTAAAAAAAAATGTCTTTAATGTCTTTGCACAACACAAATCAGAATAATAATAAGAAAAGAAAAAACACAAACCAAAAAATACTATACTTTTGCAAGAAATTAAAAAACAGCACATAATAACTATTTAGAATTTCGAAAATATAATCGCAGAAATATCAAAGCATCCAATGTTTAACTTCCGAGCCTGCTTCGTAGTTTATTGCCAACATAAGCAGCAGCTGAAAACGCTCGTTCAGGTTCTCGGGATTTTCGGGGCCAGAAAACGGTCGGGATTCCGGGACCCCGAGATAAAGGATCCCGGGATTGTATTCTCTAACTGTACCTGTGTAGTAAATAGATAGTAAATAGATAAATACCTACGTATTATACGAGTTGCTTTTTGTCGTAATGTATTAAAATAATCTAGGCAAGGTTATTTTCAAGGAGCAACGGACTACGGAATACAAACTAGACTTGTTTGTGGCAATCCCGAAAATCCCGAGATTAGCCAAGTACAGTCCCGGGATTTTCGGGGCCAGAAAACGGTCGGGATCCCGGGATCCCGAGATAAGGGATCCCGGGATTGTATTCTCTATCCACAGCACACCATGTGTTGATATCCCCTCATCCAATAAATTATGGCCATCGTTATCTAACAACTTATAAGGACATAAATTCCGAACAGTTCAATGTCCAGGTTACAAGGTATCAATAACGGTTACTTAAACATATATCTTATCACTGATCTTGTAATGTACATAATTGCTAATGTACGCAGAAAAAATGATACAGAGATCAGATTGTATCAGATGACATTTCATTTAATGTTAAGACCATCAATGTGAGGGCTCCAAAATAAGCGGATTAACGAGCGAATCTAGCGATTGATTACGCATGCGGTTTTTAAAATAGCAGAGTATTCTCAACGGTTTATTGCTCGCTTATTTTAAAGCGCTAAACCGTCAAACTTTAATTCCTTTCCATCGTATATACTTGGACGAATCGTTTAGTTTCTCTCGGCGTCTGACTCATGCGTCGTTTTTCCCCATAAAATACCTACCTGTATGTATATTTTATTATAATGACTATGGTTTTATTAAACAAAACTTCTGAGAACTGTCGAACGCGTTGAACTTTCCTCTTGTGCAAGTTGATGTTTATTTTGTAGGCACTTGCACAACTTTTCCGTTACGTAACTGACGGCGCGGCGATGGAAAAGCGGCGATTTTCATTTGTTACGCAAGGTGGTCGACACGTGACGTCGCATGTCATTACTGACAAGTTGTATGGGAGTCATCTATGGTTGCTGCTTATATTGAGGACTATTCAATATCAATAGGGTTGCTAGCAAACTTACAGAAAGATATTATAATATTTACGGACTTCGTAATATTTGAGTATAAGCATCATAAATTATCTAATTGAATGTTGTTCTTATTCAAGTCTTTTCTTTTTCCTTGTGTCGTTTAAAAAATCTAATGGGTGCTGAAATAAAAAGTTTAACTTTATTTCCAATTTTACAATTTACTTAGAGGTTAATACTATAACAATATTGTTTTTAAATTGCATTTTAATCACTGACTATCTCCACTGGGACCCGAGGTGTCAGGGCTCTTTCCAATTTATACAAACTAGTACGGAGTTACATTGGGTAAGTAGCTATTGTTGAGTACACAGACTTTTAACACCCTGTCGTTTTTGCGTCGGGGGTTAAAAAAGACAATTAAGTTAAAAACAAAAAAAAAAACTTTTAAATAATAAATGCCTCTCTCTATTGGGAATTTGGTACGTGTATATGTCATGTGTCATGCGTATCTGTCGTGTGTGTGTGTGAGTGTGATGCTGATGTATGTTTAAGTAGTCTGTATAAAATAAAACCATTTAACAATCATTTATAACAGTAAAAGTATACATTACAGTTACCGTAATGTTTAGTTAATTTCTCAATACTTTTTTCTATTGTTTGGCTTTTATATGCGATAACAATAATGTACACAGTCGAGTCCTCTGTTAGCTTATTCATTAACGCTCACGTGCCAGCCCTGCGCGTGGGCGCGTCACGTGCGCCCGCGCCGCTGCCCGCGCCGTTGCGCTACGCTCGGAAGTAGACTGTATCAACATGACGCTACACCCACTACTAGGTGCCTTGCCAATTATGGAACTACCACCCTTCCTTACGTTACGTCACTCAGTAGCTACTAAAAGCACGTGGAGTCGATGTGACATAATGTTGTGAAGACTGCTTGCTTTCTTTTTTACAATGCCATTTTTTAATGTCAATTGATATCCCTTGCACTCTCTTCGTACCAAGGGGCTAGTTAGCAACGGATAAATTTTCTTCAGTAATTTCAAAGCAAAGTAAACATACCTATTTCAATCCATGCAACAGTGAGTCGCAGGCGCTATTATCTTGAGGCAACACTAACTAACAATCAAGATTGTTGAACAACATTGTTAAACTCAGGCATCCCGCAAACAATAGCAGTATGTGTTGACAAGAACTAAAATAACGCCTATGAACATTCATCCATTGTGAAAAATGCATCTTCCCATCGTCCACACTTTTCCCGTACTTTCCGTAACTGTGCGAGTTTTTCTTACAACCTCTGTCTTACTTTCTAACGATTGACTCGCTGAGCCCTCACGCAGCTGTAAGTACGTTTCGGTACAAGTTTGTCGCCTTATTAGTGTTTACTGACAGCAATTACGCAGTGAAAGTGTTTTTAATTTCTTATCTCACGTCGATCTTGTCTTTACTACGCTTACCGTCACCGTTGATATGTAATTACCGTTTACGGTGCTCTGAGATGTTCAGATTACTCGTATTACTGTAACCGTCGTGTAAAACGTTATGAGTTAGATAGATATAGGATTACCTATTAGCCCGAGGGCACCGCGAACTGATTGCAGGCATTTTGTTATATCTCAACCATGATCGTTGCTCATTCAATTTGCTATTAAGCATTAATACAACGGCGCTTCCCTGTATCTTGCATTTAAGTGCGTCGTAATTGTAACTGTATCGTGGGGTTAATTCGAATTAGTTAGCCGATAGCGCAGGCGGGACGATCGCTGCGCAGGCGATCCTAGTGATTGGACTGGAAAATATAGGGAAGATATTATAACGCTGCGGGCTTCGCTCATCACTAAACGGGACTCACATTCCTAAGTTCGCTGACTGAACGACCCCTTTGTAGAGTCGCGTTGATGTCCAACTATTATAATCGATACTAGCATATGGCGGGGACCAATCCACAGATGTTTTATTAAAAACGAAAGTTGCGTTATTGGAGAAATGCATTTTTTTTTGCGTTTGTTTTAATTGCCGTATAATCTGTTGGCTGCACGCACGGCTAAAACTAGTTTGTTAGTTAAATTTGTTTACTTTCGTTTCTACTTCAAGTTAGTAGGCTGTGTAATCTTCGATCTTTATGTATCGAACAGAAGATGGCGGTGTCATTCGGAACTAGTTTAACTTCACTTTAATCAACATTCTACTGCGTAAAGTATTTACGACTTATGTGCAGTGTAAACCGAGGTTTGCGGATTAACGTATACGTATTTATTTTATGATAACATCCAACTGTAATTACTTT
Organism: Luperina testacea; assembly: GCA_927399505.1. Classification (NCBI taxonomy): domain Eukaryota; kingdom Metazoa; phylum Arthropoda; class Insecta; order Lepidoptera; family Noctuidae; genus Luperina; species Luperina testacea. The sequence goes on from OV656774.1 coordinate 9,380,812, forward strand.
AGAATATTTTTTTATTAATCCGGAGCCTATAAGCTTTTTACATACGTTATAGTAGTGTATAGGTAGGACATTATTTCGATATTGATAATATACATAAAATAACGTCCGCAGCGACATCAGAACGTGATTGGTTTCATAATGTTATATTCCGAATGGTTGCCCAACACAAACACAGCATAACAATCCGAGGTAGGTACTCGAATATATTACCATTTAGGAGTTGTCATTGTCACATTTTAGGGCTATAACATTGACACTTAAAAACGGATTATTGTTATTAATAACGAATATTTACTACATGCCTATTTTAGTAATTTATGGACTGAAGTGTGACATTATTGATGTTACCAAATTCGTGAAGAACTTACCCATGTCTACCTCTAGCCTACGTTATCTAAAACATTATATTCTAGAACAAGTTACGTTTGGTTTTATAAGTAAATACAGGGACACGACTATCATAAGTTTAATTTCTTGATCTCTTTTTTGAGTCCATCAGAGTCCTTTGTTGCTGTGAGCGTATACTTTATCATGCACGAAGTATCTCTGCAACTTATGAATTTACATGTTTACGAGTGCTCTCAGCTGGTGGGCCGACGCGATTTGTCCTGCAAAATGGTAACCACATGACAGCTGGTTAACCGACACCATTAACCAAAGAAGGCCGGTTAACCATTAATACTGATGCCAATTCTTACGGAGCGTATTTTATCATCGATTTATCCTGCCCAGTGGGCACTGAGTTATCTTCCCTCCTTCAGAAACCTTTGAAACATAATAGTGTGGCGTGTTTTATTGGTGCTATGATATTAATGAACTGCTTTTTCAGTATCAATGTTTAGTGCCAAGGGTGAGTTAGGTTAGCGCAAGTGAGTATGCGCAGGAGCTGCAGGAAAATGATCGTAATTTTGAGAAGAGACATTAGTTGAATATAAGAGTTGTTGTGCAAGTGTTTCTACTAAAGAACCTCCCCCTTGTTTGAAGTCGGTTAAAAAGATAGATGTTAGCACGATGTAGTTGATTATTTTATAAAATTGTATTTGAAGAAGAAGCATTAACGCGTAAGAACCTACGCCGCAACATAATACAACAAAGCCACAGCCGTCAATCAAACATGAAATACCTGCACATAAAGAAGCATACAAGAAACGTGATACCCAATCATGATATCCACAAACTTCTGTAGATTTGATTGGAAACAACAATTATCATAAGTATCAATCTGATCAGATACAAAAGGCAGCATTGCGGCAGAGGTCGAGGGTCGCGTTGCATCAACGCTGCACTTTCGATATGCGCCAGTGAAAGGCTCATCCTCGGGGCTTGCGGCGCAGGTGCATCTACTCAATAGCCTGCAGCCAACCGTTATGCGGCCATGTTAGTGCAACAACATTTGTTTGTTCGCTGGGGGTTTTCTGCCCACACAAATTGTTGAACGGAAGCTTTCTATTGCCAAACACGTTTCCTACTGACATTAAAATAACGTTAAGGATTCTCTCTCTGGGCTGCTGACTGCTACAGTGTGGCCGACGAAAAAATGCGTTCTTGACACCTGTCAGTTTCAGACAAACGAATACATGTTTTGCGAATTTGATCTTTATTTGCTGCTGGGTTTGTCACACTGACAGGTGTTCTCTCGACGGCCGGACTGTAATCTAGATAATATTAGAATAAATTGTTATAGTAGAAACTGTCACTCTTTTTAAAATAATGAAAGAATTAAAAAATGTCCGAAGTTGAAACGTATAGCAGCGGCTCGCTCTAATGTCGCTTACATTATTTTAACGACGGTCATTAGTCTACTTTCAGAGGCGATGTAATGATTACACTTCGGTATATGGATATACCTCTTACGGAATACAAGTATTTGACCGTTAGACCCATTCCTCAGCTACAATTTGAATTATTTTAAACCTACCAGAGTTTACACGGAACCACGCATGCATATCAGGATATATTCCAATTATTCCGCCTCTTGATTTATACCTTCTTTGTGCTTACTTATCTGAATGGAGCATAATTTATAATACCTAGCTAAAAAGTATATTATAATGGTCGATTGTACCTTAGGCTGCATTGTGGTTGGGCCTGCAGCCTGCCGCTCAATTGCTTCAGTAACCGTGTTCGTAGATCGTGCCCGTTGTCTCTCATTACACAGGAAGTTTATTATTGGTAGTCTGTTGTTTCATTAGTGCCGTTCTGTCATTACGAGGCGTCTCCGAGGTGCAACATGGAAAATTGTCACGGCCGAATGCGGCGTACGTAACGGGAAATGCACCGCGCAAATTATAACGTCCGCATTGATGTTTCCACTTTCATACTCAGGGCCTCTATAAAAGGACGGCTTTTTGCAGCTGGTACTGCTATTCATTTGCAGTTTGCACGACTGCATCGCATTAGAGTCGTTTTCTCTCGGCGGAATGAATTTTTGCTGTTAGCTTGATGATTGTCTGCCTTTACTTTTCAAGCGCTTGATCGTTCACGTGCGATCATGAAATTGATATCGCCAACGAGATGCGATTCGTGAACATCATGAATCATGATCAATAACCATGTAACTGTATTATCTGTTACCGACTTTTTTGTAAACTATTACACAATAACTTTTACTTCTTACACACTTTTGAAAATAAATACCGACATTGTTAGTTTAGCGATAGAAATCTCACGATAAAGTACCTAATGTAATAAGCGCGCGCTATTTTTTCTTGCTCGTTATATTTTATTGCAGCCCACTTTTTCTACTGTCACTTTACAATATTGTGGTAATATCGTATCTGCACGTCTGCTTAGTACCTTGCATGTATGTACTTTTATTAGATTAATGAGGCTATAAGAGCATACGACACTTAGCTTTTATACAAAAGTGTTGATAGTTAATCGCGCTATTAATTCCATTAAGCAAATAATTAGTCATTGAAACTGGCTGGATAAGATCTGTAATGTGTGGTTTCCTCAGTTGCGTGTTATCGTGAGTCAAGATGGTGTGAACGCGTTGTAGACTGGTGTCGCGGCGTCGCGTCCACGTAGCACGAACACTGAACAATGCACGTCTGTCTGTTCAAGAAGCCGCCACTGAAAGTTCAACTCACGAATGATGTATCACTGGAAATGACTGGTTGTTTTGTTTTACACGTAAAGTAAAAGCATGAACACTAAAGATGCGCCTAGTACATGAGTACTGAGTATTGCTCGGTATTATGTTGTATGGTTTATTTGACGCAGGTATTGGGAACGTACAAAACGCATCAAATATTATAGAAGAATACTATGCAAGTTTTTGGAAACGCTCCGAGGAATTAGCTTACAGTGCCGCAACAGTGTGAAGATCCGAAAAGTGTCATCGCTGTAGAGTTAGATCAATATCTAAGATTACCACGAGAAAGTGATTATTGAATTAAATTTCATTTTTTTCACGAGATTTTTTTGTCAATAACTAATCTACATTAATATTGTAAAAAGGTCAGGTTATAAGTTTATAGTTATTTTCGAGTACTTCGGCAGTCAAACCGAGTTATTCGGCTTATAACGAGTACTACCGAAATGGCCCAGTATAAACGAGTACTCGGCGTATCTCTAATGAAAACCTTCCAATCTTCAGTCCGGCTTTTCTTTCTTTTAATGTATGGACTTATAATCAGTAAAATTTGAATTAAGAGTTAACAAGAAATGCTAGATAAGTATTATTGCTAGCGTTAAATTGCGATTTATTCTTCACTCATAATAAAATATTTTTTCCACTTGCATGAATTTCATTTACTTGCAGCCATATCGTGAACTTCTACATATCTTATTGATTAGTTTTCTAGTAGTTAGCTTGCGGTGTAGTTGCAATAACAGTCAACATAAAATACTTTTATATGTATTTTCAGTCTGGCTCTGGATCTATGATGTCTGTGTATGATACTCGTGTGATTTAAATAACCTGGCTATTTCAATACCGTGGCCGTCGCGTTTATGACTTTATTTTTCATCTATTTCTGAACGCAGCAATCTTCAATAAAACGCATTAAACCTAAGATTTGTGAATATTAAATGAGAGACGCCATTAAATACGAATAAAAAAAATTAAGCCAGTTAGATTTCTGTTCTAAGTACAGTCACGAGCATAATTATGTATACACTTCGCTTTATTCAAAGACGATTTTCTCCTTTAGTTTTGAATGAAATTTTATGTTATTACGAACAAAGTATTTTCGAACCCATAGGTTTGTGTGAAGTGTCGTACTTCAACGTTGCATTCGTTATTTCACGAAAAAAATCGCAATTGAAAATTGCCAAGTGTCGACATATTAGTGCTCGTGACTGTACAGTTGTGATCGTTGTAAGCACAATGTGACTTAAATATAAAACTTTTATTAATAATATTTCTAGGAAAATTAATTTGCATGGTATTTTAGATCTTTACGATTAATAAGAAACCACACCTTAGAAGCGTTGTCGCCTTTTACGACTCTTCTAGTCATGCCATCTTTAAGTCTCAAGTCTCAATATGTAAGCGGTGTAACAAAGGAAGTGTTTGCTTCATAGTTCGCGTGTGTAATCAGTTAGTCTTACAAGAGTTAATCAGATATCCTCGTATATAAGGTGATAACCGTACATGTTGGTAGCAGAGGAATGCTAACAGGCAATTAGCAAGTAAGCGATGAATAGATAGTGATATGTACTACTACACTTGTCTTAGTATCGACTGCTTTGCAAGTTAACACTTCTGTTTGCAGTATGATTTGGAAAGTTTGTCAGATGATTTATATAATTATGCATGTAGAATGCGTTTGAATTATTATGTACCTATTACTAGTTACATTTGCATAAACATCTTTGATTTCAATTTAACTAACAGCATTCCTATTGTTAATATAACCTGGTCTCTTGGAAAACACTTATCGAATAATTGCGCGAATTGACAAGCAACCAACTCGTATCAAAATCCTGAATATATAACGCCTATTACTCGATTCAAATGTCGTGAGGCTCCGATATGTATCCATACGCAAGCATTACCGTCGTGTGCGATAGAAAGCGATCAACTTACAATTGAATATCGCGTAAACCGTGAAGTCACAAGCGACAAGTGTCGTGTGATCAAGCGATCAATCCGCTTTCACGCTTCACAACAGCGCTTGACGAATGCCCAAGGAAAGTCTATGATTGTTAGTATCCGCGCGGACTGTAATTGGATCTAAACTGCCCGATAGACGGCCGCAAAAGGGATTACTGACTGTCTACTTTCAAGAATCAAACAGATAGGTATTTAAATATTTGCCTAAGTATTTATATTATGAAGACTTAAACGCAAGATTATAATCCTGGGAAAACTTGTTCGAGAGAAAAATATGTTTTGCTCTTCCATTTTTTTCTCGTTAAGAATATGCAGATTGTAGGTTCCTTTAATCAGATTATAAGACAGGCGCATGTCCTGGCCGAGACTCTGCCGTAATAATTGTAATTTGATTATCAGTTCCTGTGATAAACAATCTTCCATATTAATTGCAGTGTACTGAAATCCAGAGCGTTAAAATATGCTCGTCAGGGCTTTATATAGTCATGTGCCAATATATCATATATGTATAGAGCTATGTTGTTTTATTAACCGTCGTAGGGCCGAGATACAGTCGGCTTGCAATATTTCAGGAGGCTTTTGCACAGAGGCCAGTAATTAGTGGTAATCGATCTCTCAGTTTACGCCTGATCGTATATGGTATGGGCGGGGCGGCGATGGCGCGGGCGCTGCGTTCGAGTGCATTCACTCGCGCACTCCTGCGCAGCTAATTTCTCTATCTTTAGCACGGTGTAACTGACCGCCAGCCCTGCTACCGACTAAAGAGAAACTGCATTAGATGCGTCCGGTTTATGTGCACACGTCAAATAGCCAATACTTCCTTTAGTTAAGCAAGAATTCTGAAATGAAAGGTACTTAGGTACCTATTTGATGTTACTTAAGATAGATAAAGTTCCCGTATTGAGTTAGCTGAGATCGAAAGTAGATCTGGTAATAACATACTTGTGATTATCTCGTTAACCGTTAGTAATAGGCGGAGAGAATTTCCTTTAAAACTAGATGTTGCAATTTCGCTGCAGCGTAACTGTTCCTCGAACCGGTGACGTACTTACGTTTACTCGGTTAATTTTCTCCTAGATGACATCCGCATCACTAGCAATCTACTAAGCAAGCTTGATATTTGAAAAAAAAAACATGCGTGAAATTCAGGTTTCAATTTGAAATGGTTTTCTCTCCTCAATCATTTCAACTTGTAATAAAGAACATTACGCCTTTGATATTTAAGTAATAGCCCACTCTTACTATAATTTCAACTGTCATAGCTCGTTATGAAAACAAAATTATCACAGTTTGTCACAGACACGTCTATTAAGTACATGAGAATTGTCAAACGCCGCATATCCACACATGTCATGTGGAACTTTCGCTTCGGCGAGAGTTTCCAGTAAACACAACTTGCAGTCGTAACACCACAGCGTAATTATAAACCTTAATATTTACCTGTTTAACGTCCAAAGTGCCGACACTTACGTTCATTAGCTCGGCAAATCGATTTTCTATTTATGGCCTGATAGAAAACTGATTTCAATCAAGAGTGTTGGACGTAAAAGTGCTATTCAGGTTTCTTTTTACCTTTTTAGTGTTTAAACCATTAAACCGGTTGAATAGCTGATTGTAAATTATAAATCCGTCGACTTTGTGTAATGTCTGGCGTTTGTTCTGAGGTATTATTTGGAAAATGACGAAAGACTGAATACGCTTCGTCCTTATTATTTGGGTTTAATAGCCAAAACCGCCTTAAGAACAGTGTTAGCACCAAAATTAAAATGATTGTTATTGTTAGTGAAAGTCTAAGCTATTAGCTATTTACTTGAGAATCGAGTGACCGTGAGTTGGCGCATGTGCCAGGTGGTTGTCGGGTTTAGTACAAACACGTAAAAAAGTTATTACATCACATAACGTTTCACGCTCTCTCTCATGTTATCAAGTCAGACGTATATCATAATAGTACGCGTTTTATACACTATCCAGTGTTTTATAAACATATGTAGGTAAAGGAGAACTAGCAATTATATCATACGTTTCGTAAGCTTAACATAAATCGTCGTCAACTGATACAACGAGTTTCAGACAGCTAGCAGGTTTAGTTAAACTAAGAAAAAGTTGTATGATAAATTATCAGGCGTTACGTTACAACAATACAATGGACTTAGCCAATAGGAAAACTTCTTGTTGGGGCAGATTAACAAGCAATACAGGTGAAAACGAAATCTTTATTGTAACGATGGTTATGGTGTTGTGCAACAAAAAATATTTCTAACACACATACAATTGTGTTGTGTTACTACTACTAAGGGCTGATTTTACCAGAGTCAGATATCTTTTATCCGTGGAATATAATTGACGTCTGACAGTTCTAGTATGGAAAAACTGTCAAAAATTTAAAATTTATTCACAGGATAAGACTTATTCTAGTTATAAAAGTTTGATGGAATTCGCTCTTAGTATGATTAACTACAAGTAGTGTAAGCAGAGATAAATATCTAATCCGGACATCTATGACACACGTTGCACCAAGCAGTCAGAATCCCGAAAGTCTGAGACTTGTTCTTGCCTTAGATTGCGAATTAATTAGGTTTTGGAGGTCAGATGGCCGACGCTTTACATGAAACATTGATATTCAGCCCCATCTGGATAGACTGGCAGCCGACCCTAACCTAGTTGATAAAAGGCTATGTGGATAATAAAGCGAGCAAAAAGATACTGACATATTGAGATAGATTGACAGAATTAGGCTTTATTGTAAACGATAAGAGTAACATATTATGTTCATTTGTAAATACAATGCATTTGTCTTATTTAATTTATATTTTTATCTTTTGGCTTCGCTCAGTTTGTAAGTACATTTAGCCAATGTCACGTTTAGTTTCTTTAAGTTCGAAGAAAATAGAGGTAGGGAAAAGGTTTTTTAAATGTTATCTCAATAAAGACGCCAGTAGTGATAACAATTTTCAATAAATAAATCTTTAGGTGGACAGAAAAAAAACAAAATTATGAAATAATCCTCGCTAAGAAACTCAAAGCTGTATTTAGATCGTAACACCATCAAATGACTTACTTCATCAGAAAGTAGTTTAAAACTAAGTAGAAGTCTAATAGCTAGTTTTTATATAATGATATTAATATAATTTCGAGTCATTGCTCATGTCAGTGGGTCAATTAATGTCACGCGGCTGGCAATCAGCGGCGGATGTTGTAGCAATGTTCCACCGGCCACCGGCTTGCGAAACCGATCAGTGTTAAGATTGCAAACCGATGGCGATCGCGTTGATAGCCGAGATGAAATAATTATGTACCTGTAACACGTGTGTTGCCTTATCGAGATTAATGCGGTGCTCATTATGAGGTGGACATTAATTATTCATTCACTAATCATGTTTGTTTTGTTCTTTTCAGGTAAGGATTTGGTTCTGCAGTTTGAGGATTTAGTTTTATGATGGAGTTATGGTAAGATTAAGTTTGCCGTTTAATTTTACTGTCGACGGATTTAAAAGCAAATAGCTTATGTTTTTAAGGTTGGTTACGAAAGGCTTATTTGGCGGATATATGTATTTAGGACTTTTGAGGTTAATACAGACTATGGTCATACCTACACCCGATTACACTTTAAAAAATGCTAGAGTTTGTAGTAATAGTATTTTATCGTATGTAGGAAGCTAAGTAGCTTGATTACGTCTACGTATGTAAATCAATATCGTACTTAGTTATAAAGCCTACAAGATTACCGCCTATCTATTCGATACGCAACATCTCAATACACCTTGATACATTAATCAACTAACTCAAAGTAATTAGTAGCCACGTGACTCATTAAGTTATCTGGCCTCACATAATAACGGGTGACTGCATCCATCCATCTGTGAGAATGCGTGTCGTGCTCTCATTACCGATCCTATTACAGAATAGGTACAGTCGAACAAGTTATTTGGTACCAACTCTAGCTACCTTAATACCTGCCTATTATTGTCCCACTGCAGGGTAAAGTCCTTGTAGCGAAATCTACAACACCACATGCGAACAACGCGTCATACTGACGTCACACAAAATCCTGCATCCCGCAAGCGGAGTTTACCGCGCAACTAGCATATAGAGAGAAGGGATGAGCACTGACCAGACTGATACAGGCCAAAATATTCATTGTTCCGTTTCGCTACCAGTATTAATTTTTATTGTCTGGGTCACCAACAGGGTACTCAACTCTGGTTACTCTCTTATGTATCTATAAGAGTGTCATGTAAAATAAATTACAACTACTCTCAACATTGTTTGAAAGTAGTTGCAAGTACCTGTGTCTGTATGCCCAACAGCTTATTCGACTGTACATAGGGATGTGCAGGGAGAGGGGAGGGCCCTCCTCGCTCATCGTACCTTCGTACTCTAGGAGTTAGGACGTAATTAATATAGAGAGTGGTTATTATTTCGATACCAATGCCGCTCGCATCCACTTCAAAAGATATAATAGTAATTTCCAACTCGGGCTCCATGCATTATCAGAGAAAGTTCTCTTAAAGGAATGCTCGATAAGCGTTTTTTAGAGTTCAGGTTACGTTTTTATTTTCTAATTTAACAGCACTAAGGAATTTTATTTATTTGAGTGGATAAGAATAAAACTATAAAGCTTTCTAGGAACATTTCTTGGCATCTCTAGCCAGAGGTCGTATAACTAACGTTAGATATTGAGGAATGCACTTTCAGTAACAAATAGTTCCGGAGCCAGGGTAGCCATAGATTACAACATGTTGCTCATCTCAGCTCGTGCATACAGTGATTTCTTTTAATAAGATAACGACCTCTCCGGCGATGAAGTAGGATGAACGCATTAAAAAATAACAATTTAAAAAATTAAAAGTGAAGTAATTACAAAGTTACGACTTACGAAATTACTGAAAATGCGCGTAGTTTTTGCGCTGAGCGCAAACATGTCGCCGGGTGGCATGCGCATGCGCTGCTGAGGTTTAGTAACACAAACATGCTGTTAATTGCGTGAATTATCAACCAACTGTCCCCTTGAGTGATGAAATGTGAATAAAAAATACATTGCGTAACGCGCCATTTTAAACTCTTTTACGCTTTGTTTTTCTTGATTATTTTTAGTTTAATAAGCGCGAAAGTAGACATAATCGTTGCTCTAGTTTCTGATATATTACAATTTAATGTAACTAATTTCCGAAGACCTAACCTAATCGATTAGTCAAGCACTAACAGCAGACCGCACATAACCATTGATAAGACAATAAGTTGAAAATAATGCATATTTTTTAAAAGCTCCATTCACGAATTAAGGCTCCTGGAGATAGGCGCTACGCGACTCTAATAAAACAATTTCTATGAAAACTTAATGGAAACTGCTCTACCAGAATCACATAGCAACTTTGCGTCGCGCCTGTCTGCGGGAGCCTTTACTATCTCAAAGATAATCTATGGATCTTCTGGATGCGGAGGTTCCGCGTAATCAAGACGCGGGCGCCCAGCGGCTTATTACGAAAGATGCATAGAATCAAAAATTAAATAATTGGGCCCTAAAAGTGAAAGCTGTGAGTTACGACCACTAATGCGCTTATCTAATTCGCCCCACTCAATCATGGAGCACTCGAGACAAAACGACGCGAGACACTGAGTGCCTAATATATTTTAAATATCACTTGTCATTAGTATTATGCATTATCTATTACCAGCGTTATGTAACAATCGTGAGACTCATTATGCCCTCTGGCACTCACTTATAGTTCACTATGTATACACACGTCACACGTTTTATTCCTTTTAAATTAATTTCCACAACCAATTCTATGCCCTATTGATAAATGAATAGTGCATAGATCTCCATATAGGAATTTTGTATTGGTCTTTAAAGTGTTGTTGTGATGTACCTCTGGCGCTATTTAACATAATAGCATGTGACTCGTGATTTTAGTGTTCCGTGAGCTATTGTTATGTAATTATGTGTAATTAATATACTTGCTGCAATTACTAGAGTGCCTACTTAGCAAATTAGCTGGTAGTTTATTAATGTAGGCTCATTAGCTTGTATTTTGTCAAGTTTTTTCAATAGAAGCAGGTGTAACTTTTAATTAAAGCTGTCAATTCGAAATAGACGTTACCAAAACAGCGAATTTATTTTAATTTTAAAATGCAAATAAGTACTTAGACCTTTCATAGTAAACCATTAATTTTTATATTTGTATTATTCATACTTTTATGAACGGAAGAATTTTTAATGACTTTTTTTTTACAATAAATGACGAAAGTTAAATCGATTACTTATTACCGAATTAGAAAGTTACTATGGATAATATTAAAAAGTGATTTATTTACTCAATAATTCATAAATAAGATTTTGAATCTCTATTCTCGAAGCATCATAGATAAAGTAATTTACTTGGACATTAGCTCCGAAACCACAATATTTCTTTCATATCAGAGAGATTGCTTGTAGCCATAATTTATTTTTCAAATATTCTAATGCAGTGCAATTGCGTCAGACGGAGATTAGTCCAGAAACAATTCGGTGGGTGGTGGGTACTTGTGACGTCAGCTCGACCCATCTCTCACTATAGCCCGATGGCGGTTAACGAGGTACATTAATCTCGGTCCAGTCAAAGGGAATCACTTTCACTCTGTACTCGATATATGAAACAAAAGTTCAACAACTTTTATAATTAAGTGAAACGATGCTTGGTGAGCAAACATGTCCGATTTATATACTTGTTTGTGCCATGTTCTGATAAAGCGATTGTGGTTTTAAATACAATATCGATGGGTTATTTTGACTGACATTTACACCAATTTATACCCTCAAATAATTGAATTACAAATCTCTACAAAAAAAAACTGATCAAAACCTTACAAAATTAGTCTGACCATAAAATTGTGGTAAAATTGTTACTGCGAAAATAAATTGATCAAAATGGATGTAAAATCTTTGTTAATATCTTAATGATGACTCAAGACAAGCCTTTATATTTTGTTACATAAAAAAGCGGCCAAGTGTGAATCGGACTCGCACACGAAGGGTTCTTTACTAAAAGGCACAAAACGCCGAAAAAAACATTATAGCGGCAATAGAAATACACACTGTAATTTCTACCAATTATGGTTCATGAGATACAAACCGCTGATAGACAGACCGACGGATGGTCCCGTTGGGGCCATTTGGGTACGAAACCCTAAAAAGGCAATGAAATATGTTCTCACTTTTTCAGCGACTTTGCAACATGTTTACAACATGTTCACCTTTACGCTGTGAATCGTGTGAAAATTACTTTATAGTAAATCTTAAAAAACGTTTAATATTGACCTTTATTCGCACAGAAATGTTTTAATGAATCATTCGTGCGTTGAAAATCGTATTGAAATTAAATATCTTTATTATATAATGTATTGCGGCATGATGATATCAGACGAAATGATCGGATTCACGGAACCCTTAATGAACGAGAGGTCGGAAATTATTTAACTACGTTTATCAGAAGCTAAATCATCATTCTTATGTAAGATGAGGCATTTCTATCTCACAGTTACGTTCCTTGCTAATGTAACTGTACTTACATGCCTCGTTTTAGTTATTCCCTAAGTATATTCACATTTGTTTATTGTTAGCTTGTTCGCGAAGTTGTCATCTGCTTTGACTTCTTCTGTTAATTATTTTGATTTATTCCGCGGGGCAATTGCGAAACACATTATCAATCGGAATCGGTTTTATTTTGACAGTTCAACAACGTTCATTGCGTTACGCAATTAGGTTGCCGGTCTGATCCCCTGTACCCCTGTATCCTCGATCCCATGCTAGTTTGTTTTCTGTTTTAATCTCTGTCTTATCCACTTTATCTAGGTTACTCCTTTTAACGTTAACGTAATTGAACCCCCCTCTACACTCCTCCCCTCCCTCCTCGATCCCCTGCTAGTTTGTTTTCTGTTTTAATCTCTGTCTTATTCAGTTTATCTAGGTTACTCCTTTTAACGTAATTGAACCCCCCTCTACACTCCTCCCCTCCCTCCTCGATCCCCTGCTAGTTCGTTTTCTGTTTTAATCTCTGTCTTATCCACTTTATTTAGGTTACTCCTTTTAACGTAATTGAACCCCCCTCTACCCTCCTCCCCTCCCTCCTCGATCCCCTGCTAGTTTGTTTTCTGTTTTAATCTCTGTCTTATTCACTTTATCTAGGTTACTCTTTTTAACGTTAACGTATTCAGTTATCCCTAGGTATCACTACTTCTTCTTCGTGTCGCTGGCACGGCTGTAATTCAGATTTCGTTGGCCCATAACTTTGCCACTGCATCGCTGCTGGCATCGCAGAAGTCACTTTGACTGCATGTCTTGTGTCACCAGAGGGCAGGATAGGAGGTGGAGCATAGTTTGCGACATAGTAACACATCTACACCCTACTACCGTTCCGTCGAGGTAGCCCCAATTTACCAGGTTGAAGTTGCATCTTCCCACTTGTGTCCGGAGACGGTTCAGGGATTTCCAAGTGGATTACGAAAAGTATGACTACATTAAAAGACTGACCTTCACTAAAGAAAGCATCAGTCCGGTGGCCACTTCCCTTAATACTAATTGCATCAGCATACGCATAATTATCTAATAGGTAAATAAATAAAATAATAACTTCTATATAAAACTTAACTCACAATCTTAATGATAAAATTGATTTGAGAATTTAATTTAAACATGAGTGAAAGTTTGCATATACGCACTAACTTAACTTAAATTTTTCATCAGCATTCATGAGCAGCTTATGAATGCTGATGAAAAATTACGTAAGAAATTTTAAAAGTTAAACTTCTTCGAAACAGCCAGGTAATAAAGTATCATTAGTATTGCTGTAATGTTCATCTAACATGCAAAAATATAACTTACAGTTTTACCTATGACTAAGCTGCTATAGTGATTCCGTGAAATCTAATCTTGTGTAGCGTTCGAACGGCGTCTAAGCAGCGGCTACGCTACGTAGGCTCAGCGTAGGCGCCTACGAAGGGTCTACACGGCGTAGGGGCCTACGCGGGACAACGTCCAGAGTGTGATAATACTATTAAATTAAGAAGTTGTGCAAATCATTCTAATATGGATAGGGCTTATCCCTCACCCAGCTGGGAATTTAAACCCGACTCAAATAATTTGCCTAACAATTCGAAATCACAATTTAAACTTGATTGAAAATCGTTAGCAGTTAATCGAGGTCAAGAGCAGGCACATTCATTGTCAAAAAAATGTTCTGAAGCTACTTGTGTTACAACTGATAACAATCTCGGTTCAGTCAATTTGCATTCAAGTAAGTATAAATCACTTAAGCAAACTTTTAACATAACAAAAAAAGCGCACCTACATGCGAATTACGAACACGTGCTTATCATTATAGCAGTTGCCAGTCAGACTGGCAGATTAGCTGAAACATTTGCCAATTAAGATGGCAACTTAGCGAGATGGATAGGATAACGGGCTATATCTAGAAAGTCATCGTCTAATGGCCCTAACGGCAATCATGACACGTCTTTAGATATGCCAAGAGGTTATTGTTATTAAATATTATGTGAGGGTACCTTAAGTACTGCCGAAAAAGGAAATACGACAGTGAAACAGATAAGACTTTTGGGCGAAATTTTCTAGAATTTAATTAGGTATTTACTTTCTAAGCGCTGTGACCCGAAAGTGGGTCTTGGCCTAAGACAACAACAAAAAGTGTGCGGTCTCTTGCAAATTCAAACATGATCAGCCGAAACTCTTCTGCGTAATATATGACGTGCATTTTTCACAATAACTTCGCAACGTGTATGATTAAGATACGCTGTAACAACAGTTATTTATAATAGCAAATATTCAATACATTAGTTTTTGTGAACATCAGTGCATTAACCTTACATTGAAACGGTGATATGAAAACGTCACGTCTTCACTATGCATCACCTACTTATGTAATACCTACTCATAATTTAATTTCAATCTGACATTTACGAGTATAATTTGATCAGTTAAATCTTATCGGTTTGTAAAGATTTCATTTAATTAACAAACATAGTTTGAAGATAAAATAGATTTAAATGTTACAAATGTTCTATGGCTTATCCATTGCAATCAGCGCCCGCGCATTCAAGTTATTGTCAGCATCTTTATCGGCAGTCATCACTTATGTAACTGACTTATTTAACTCGCATTTCTAATCGAAATCACACAACATTGATTACAATGGAGCTGACAGATCGATAAAGAGCATAAAAGCGCTACTTGACTATATCTAAACATCTAACTTCTTCAATCAAGAAACTGATTAAATAACCAAACCAAAACTCAATTTAGTTTTTTGTTCATATTCACATTATAATACAATAAACAGTAAGCGGCTACATTCCTCGAGCAAACAATAGAATTAACTATTAATAATTTCTTCAGCGGAGTCTTATTCGCTTTGTGTATTCATGAGCTAATTACTCTATTCAAAGTTATTCTAACGTCATAACCATCGGTCAACGTCGATATCCCCTTCTAAAGTGTCGTGCTAGAGTGCGTAGGATCGTGACCAAACTCCTCAAATGGTCATATCGCTGTCCGTCGGTGTGACCGCCGGCGGTATGCCATCGCGGCGCTGGTCACCGCACCACTTCCCTATCGCGATGGCACTAAAGCATAATTTCGGGTGACAACTGACCTTGACGACGCTGATATATGCGTGTATGTGTAAACAATCGATAGTACAGACGCGGTCGGCGCGGGTGGTTGACGATGCAACCCATCGCGCATGGCTAATGCGCGCGCGCAACCACACCGCATAGCGATGAGGGTATGCTGTGCGCTGGTACCCGCCTAAGCTCCTCGACTATCAAATATTATTTGCCGCAGTATTTTATTTTATTCCCTCATTTGTATTCAATACTTCCTTTATTAAAACACCAAATCTGTTGAAACGGCTCGCGGTCTGTCGAAACTAAGCTGTATTAAGCAGCACGTCTTACTAATAATTATATTTCATTCCCAGACATTAAATCATATAACATCAAGCACTGGCATCAGGTAATTCGTATTTATAGGAGAAAGTCAAGTGTGTGCCGTGTGTAACACGGAGTTTCAGCAGGTAAATTACTGACTTTTCTACGTGAAGACGATTGGAACTTGTTTATGAGATAAGAATATGTTTATGTTGGAGCATTGCACCTGCTTTACATTGCATCATGAGTACGGATTCTGTAACTTAGCCAGAGTAACTCGTTTTCACTCAATTTTTAGAGAGAATATAATTCTGAAAGTACAATAAAGCAATCAGTGACAGGAGAATGTTGCTGTGCGGCAGTGGGACAGCCAAATGGTACAATAAACAAAAAGACAAAAGAAAGACTATTATCATGAAAAGGTATTAACATCCAGAGGGCACGCCCCGCACATTGTAATTGTGAATCTCATCAAAGGCGGTATCATGACTTATTAAACTACATACTTGCAGACGTCGCTCTTTGTTCACAACAAAAGGAGCATTGCAAATATTCAGAGAGGTTACTGGAACAAGTACTTAAATAGTAAGATATTAATGATTCAGATTAAAGATAGTGACTCATCACTTAGCTTTACAAGGAAGGAACCGAAAACAGCACTAATTTTTAGCCGACTTTTAAACAATAGAATGAAGATGATAGTAGCTGAGAGTGCCTGAGAATAGCGTGAGTTCGTCTGAGGCCGATCACGCACATTCGTCGGAATCGAAGCGGTTCATTCACATAATGGACGTGGAACGGAAAATTGGATAATGCCTCACAAATAACTGCACGGGACTCATTAGACCGACCGACCTATTTTCTGGAATCCTACCAGTAACACGCACTTGTAGCACAGTAAATTTGTACTGTGCTTGTAGAATGCAAGAGGCAAAGTATTAGCATAATATCACGGAGGTTTGATACATAAAATAATGTATAATAAAAAGTTACTTATTAGTTTTTGAGTGTCAATGAAACCGTATTATAAATTATAATAATAAATGTTGGCTAAAAGTCAATGGTTTCATCGCACAATTTTCGTGATAGTATTATTTCTTAACGTATCGTGACACCGCGACGTTTCGCAGCTGCATTGCATTGTAAATTGTGATGTACTTACAACTATTTTGTTATGTCGAAAGTTTACTTTGCAAAAAGTTTACTGGCAGATTTCATGCTTATTTATGAGAAACCAACTAACCAAGACATCAATTTCATGAATGAAGACTTGATGAAAATTGCAGTCTCGGTTTATTTCAGTAAAAGGGAGATCAACACGTGGAAGTCTTAAAATTGTATGTCCGTAATTTTAGTACCCACTCAGACAGAACTAAGTGTATTATAGTAAAGTGTTATTCTTATTTTTTTTGACGGCACGGTTGGCGCAGTGGTTAAGCGATTGACTGCTGCGCTGCGTGTCGCGGGTTCGATTCCTACACGGAACAAATATTTGTATGACCTACAAGTAGTTGTTCCGGGTCTGGCTGTTTGTGTATGTGAGTTTAAATGTTTGTAAACGCACCCACAATGCAGGAGAAATTCCTAGTGTGGGGCAACGTTTAAAAAAAAATCGTATCCGGCAGTAAGTCACACCTTTACTGACGTAGCAGGACTTAGCTACGGTTCTCCTCACTTTGTAGAACCATATAATTTAATTCTCACACATACTTATAACACTAAACATAGAGAGCGCATGTGCTGAATAACGTTGCGTTATTGTGACCTAAAAACAGTGTAAAATCGTCTACTACAGCGTTGTAAGCTTTGATTACAAACTATGTACGTGGCTACTCTAGGAAGCGCGGGGGTGACAAAATGTAAATGCTGCGAATTTGCATTAATAGTCAATTGACGATTCAGCGCGTTCTATAGGCGAGTAGGCACTTCACCTGACGGGTTTGGATATGACACATGTTCGAGTACATGAATGTGAGTGAATATG
This sequence comes from Luperina testacea, assembly GCA_927399505.1. Taxonomy (NCBI): domain Eukaryota; kingdom Metazoa; phylum Arthropoda; class Insecta; order Lepidoptera; family Noctuidae; genus Luperina; species Luperina testacea. Next base: position 9,398,778 of record OV656774.1, read on the forward strand.
CACGCGATTAGAATCTTAATAGAGCCGATGCCAAGATATGCGGATCATCATTAATATTGAAGCCGACCGACGGTATAACACGATTTTATACCTTATTCAGTAAGTATATAAAATCTTAGGACTTCAACAGATTTTCCCTTTGGAGTCTAGTTTTCCTGTGGCAATTCTTTGCCGGTCGATATAATCACAAGACCTACAAGGGAATTGAAAAATACTTGAAGTGCATATATTAATTTAAAATAATTGAAATGCTATTGAATCCCATTAAACGTAACCGTTAGCTATTTTTTTTCAGAATAGCCAACTTCTTTGTTATTGTTCCATATCATCAATTTATAAATAAATACTTACTTACAATTGCTCTTGAATCGTATCCGATTCAAATTGCCTTTCTGATTGCTTGGAAAAATTAAAAACGTCGGCTTTAAAATTACGATGAACAGTTTTTAAATGGGATGAAGGAAAATACCAAACTATAAAAGGCAAACGATCGTCGTGTTCCCCATCGGAGCGTGGTTACTGGCAGTTAATCGAATTACTGACGACAGACGGACGGCAATGATATAATTTAACTGGTTTAATTCAATCGGACACAGTTGGGGTCGGTGAATTCGGGTTACTCTGTCAGAAACATGACTCCTTCACATTGTTGTTGTTTATTTAGGTCGAATGGTATAGAGCAAATTAAATAATTACGGTTGTGATACCACGGTTGTAAATTTTCATCATTTGATTAAACGCAACATGACATGTCCTCAATAAAAATTAATTATTCGTTATCGCAACACGAATTATAAAAGAGTGTAATATATCCGATGATTAGAGCTGTCATCTCACACATGACACTATTCGAATTAGTATAAATCGATTACTCAACAATCGTTATCCAACTGACTTAGGTGACAACCGAATAGCAATCGACCACGATTGTGTGGCGCAACACGACGGAAGTTTCGACACTGCTAAAATTAGTGGTAGAATTATGATAAACATCGAAGTTATGGCAATTAATGTAGAATTGTAGAGTATAGGTTATAATTTCGCTAATTGGCACGCTAGGTAGTTTCTTTCCTGTTTTCCAATAAATCTTTGTGACCAGCCCCTACATACAAAGTGAGCGTTGGAAATCACCAACGGATATACTAATAGGAATATCCGATGTCTCGTTGGTCGACTGTTCTGCAAGTGAAACCCAGTTTACATTGGCACAATAATTACCCAGTTAGTCTTGATATAAAGCAGGTATTGAGAATACCATTACTAGCATATTTAACAGTAATTGTATAAGCCCACTCCACTTGACTTAGAACAATGAATTAGACAATTTCAATAGTAGTAAGTAAGTAGTCTCTGTCTACCAAACGGGAATCTAATGATCACAGCGCACTTAGTAAAAGGAGCAGTGCTGTCCAAGTCGCGTGTTCATCTAGTGCTAGATCAGTGACGTGTGTACTGGGTTATGATTGATAAGTCGTGTGACATACTCCACTTCTGATTGCCGCGGGCACGGCGTATCGGAGGCTGCGCGCGTGCCGGCCGGCTCACGAGCACAAAACTCTTTCATATGCTCTTACATTTATTATTACATTGATATGTTACACCGATGATTTATGCACTGTCTGTCACTCGTAAATAACTCTGACCTACACCATCTATTGTATCGCGTATAGTTTTAAAACTGACCCAAGTGGGCTGCCAGTTTCTGCAACTAAGTACCGGTTTTTAGGACAGTCCAATGTTTGATGAGTCGAAAGATATCAAAAGTCAAATGTGACATTAATATTCCTGTTATAAGTTACGGCATTGTTGTAAAGATCGAGTATTTACTTTTACTTTTTTTATTGAGACGATTTCTATAACCTATATCGGTTTTATGTTGAGAATTTGAGATATAAATCATAGCGTCCTCGTAAAATCGAACAAAGAGTAACTTGTTCTATTGTCGTTTCAATAATACGGGTAGTTTGGGATATAAAAATGTTAACAATGAAATAAAATAACTACATGATGAATTAAGCCTGATGAGTTTCGATCACATACATTTTTTAAATTCAGCATTGTATTCTATAGTAAACACAGTACAGTGTAGGCATGTGAATTTATCCGCATATCAGAATTTAAAACATTTACACACATAGGGATCAAGTACATTTATAACTATAAAAAAATATCCAACTAATATTTACCAAATCTAGTCTTCCAGACTGGCTTCTTACTTTAATTCCTATGTTTAAGTTAACAACTAAGAATTAAGAAAAAATTTTTTTTTCCAAATTGTGGGAAATTAACCTAAGTTAATATCGTGTCTTAAATGGCAAGAAAAAGCAAAAATGAGGACTTTTAAATTTTTTATTGTAAATATAAAAAAAATAATAATCTGTGTTTCCACCGTTGACACGAATTACACAATCACAGCGATTTGGCATGCTTAAAATCGTTCATCAAAGTCACTTTGAGGAATGACCGCCCACGTTCTTTTTAACAACTATAAAGTTGTTGTGGGGTATGCACGGCATCATACTCTGTAGAGCTTTTCTTTGGAGCATATCCCATGCGTGCTCAATTGGGTTGAACTCTGGCGATTGAGCAGGCCACGGCAGAACGTTGATGCGAGCATCGGCAAGAGAGCGTGTTACGACTCTAGACGTATGTGGACGTGTATTGTAATGCATTAGTCGAAACGAATCACCCACCCGGCTACGCAAAGGGATGATCACGTCTGAAACAATCCTCTCCGCATAAATCTGAGCATTGAGGTTGCCCCTGATCCAAATGAGATCGGTTCTTCCACCGATCCAAATACCGGCCCATACCATAATTGCTCCCCTTTATATGAATGAATTACCTGATAAGATTTCAAACGTTCTTGACGTCCAGAGGTCCTCCAAACTCAAGTACGTCTTGTATCCGGCCTCATACCGAAACGAGATTCATCGGAAAAGCAAACACAATGCCAGTCTTCTTCCTCCCAATTTCTGTGTTAGCGAGCCCATTGTAAACGGGCCCTACGATTACGGGGTGCTATAGGTGGAATTCTCAGCGGCCTTCAAGAACGCAGACCCACTTCACGTAAACGATTTTGGATGGTTTGGTCGCTTATAAGCAAACCTGGAGAGCTGTGGAAGTGTGGAGTCTCTTAGCCAACATCATGGCGGTCACGCTACGATTCCGTCGAGCAGTATTTTGGATGTACCGGTCCTGTCTGCGAGTGGTGATGCGAGATCGCCCTCCATGTCGCTCGGCCACGCTGCCTGTGATACGATAGCGTGTCCAGAGGCGGTTTATGACGCTCTGTGTAGTGCCAAGAGCGACAGCCACAGTACATTGCATGGAGCCAGCTTGCAACATTCCGACGGCTCTCATCATCTCTTCTCGTGTCAAATGATGTCGTCGCTCCATATCGACGCAATTTTTTTCACTTCCGATGCAGAAATAGTAATGGTTTTGTAAGACGCTATTACAAAAAAAAAAACAACTGACTTCCTTGACTTTCTTGTTAACGTTCTATTTTTAATCAAAATTTGAAGAACATTCTTTATTCAAATAGTGAAATTAACTAAAAAGAATCAATAACGATCCAAAAAAGTTAAAATAATAATCTTCAATTGCGGCGATACTCTATAACGTACTTGGTCCCTAGACACTTTTGATGTGTATATAAACACTATTGTTCACTGATTTAGATGATTTCATCGATGTCGCCAGACGCTCGTCTAACAAACGCCATGTTTTGTTGTATTATTATCCTTGTTTTTCATATTCGTTTCCAAAATAATAAACAGTTCTGTAAATCTATTGTCTACTTATGCAGTTAATTTGTTAGTTTCTCTATTCAGTTTACTTCAGTAAAGTGGTAACCAGTACCAATCTACGCGATTGGTACTGCATTTAGAGGCAATAGTCAACAAAAATGCCTCAGAATGACACGGTAAAATTGTTTAACTATTTTATAAAAATAAAACGACTTGTAGGTATCACTTGCGAAATCCTTTACGTACAAAAAACAGATTTGCCAACAGCAGCAGCATTAACTGGCTAATAATCATAAGGTATATTCAATACTAAAACAGCCTTATAATATATAAAATAAAAATCAATTAATAAAAATTGGGCGGGCGGGCGGTGCATCGCGCACGCAAGTTTAGGCGGGCGATGCGTACGCGCAGCGCGGGCGGCGGCGGCGTCACCGCACCGGGCGGCGCAAGCAGGAGAGGCGCGCAGTATCACCCGCGCCGCGCCACGGGACGCACGCCCGTTGCCCTTCCTCTAATATAGTATAGTGACAATATTGTTCATAACATAAACAAGGGTCAAACGTGACCCCGCGTGTGATGTTCCTGTGTCAGTGACTACTAGTTGCCTACACAAAGACTTATGATGCATGTGAGTGCCCCTGCCGCTTGCTACTGTACATACATGGATTATACTAAGAAGATGCTTATTATAACTTGAGTTTACAAAAAGTTTTACAACGTTAATTTTTTGACGACTTGTTGCATGTACAGATTGCAGCTGATTGGCAGCTGTATTAAAATGTATGCTAATATATTTTAATACTTATTTTATTGTATGGTGTATTGTCAACTACACAATAGCGGTTTGAATCAAACTCTATTATTTACGACAAGGCCGGTCACAATCGATTTCTTTTAGCTACAGTATGATTCAATAGTTTCGACAATGCGTCAAGTTTTTAAGCATCCTGTTTTTGTAATGCATCTGGCGACCTCAATTGCGCCAGGGTCCGACTTAATGCCAGCAATTAAGCCACCTGTATGTCATGGTATTTTCCTTGACGTACTACGATCTACGATATGTATTATTATTTTCCTGTAATTATTATTATCTCCTTGGAAAAGGGAGGTTATTTTGATATCTTTGATATTCAAATAGTCAATAATATTGACAGATCAATGCTGCGTATCGTTCATATCTTGATCTTGTACTAATTTGTGGCCAAGGTGTTTTACAATTCCAATCGTATTTTAGTCCATAATAATTATGTTAACAAATAATCCAGATCCTAAACTCGATAATTTCGTATTTGTTAAGACAGTGTTTGTTAGTTAAATACAGTCCTTAGTGCAGGAGGTACTGAGTACATAATGTATCGATGTGAATGAAAAAAGGCGAATATATTTGCAATGTTGGCAGCCAGACAGACGATTAATATCATGTAATACAATGCTCAACAATGCATGCATAATTCACATGGAGTTATGAGTCTGATCAGATATGAATCAGATTAATTTGTGAGGCTGTACGGTATGCCAACAGCTGCTTTATTGAACTGCCCAATATGTATTTAATAATATATGCAGGCACAACTTACATGTTGCTAATATATTTTGTCTAGCATGTCAACGGGAATACAATTAGATTCTTTGCAAGAGCTTTGCTAACCTTCCAACTTTTGATCGAAACTACTTATATTTTTGTAAAGCATAGTTTGAACTCATAACAACATTTAACTTACACATGACAACAACCTAATAACCAGGGAGGTTTGGCTTACTTACTTAAAATAACATAATAGAATTAATAAAAATATTAAGTTTTTAAGTAAAAAACAAACCCAAACAATAGATTGTAATCACTAAATCGTATAGACAATCACGTCTAAACCATTTCTAAAAAATAATAATTTCTGGATAGTTCCTTATCACAGATCTGATAAGAGAGTATTGTATTCTATTCTATTCTGTACCTACTTTAAAAGAAAGTAACCAATTTCGTAGTAAAACAACGTTCTCCTAAACAGTAAACAAATGCCGGAGGATAATAACATAACAAAAGCGATTGATGTCTTCCTTGTTTAGAGCAGCGCTAATAAACAGAACATCCATTCAAAGGGGCCCCTCCATTCTTACCTGAGCCCTTCAAACTTCATAATTACCCAATGAATAGAGCCGGCTTCAGGTTCGAGGCAAATCGGTCCCGTTTCTTCGTGTTATACCATAATTTGAGAGCCTCGCATTACATAAGTAATTGGAAAGGTCTCACCGTATGGGCCATCGAAGATACGATAGATTGAAACGTATTTCATAATTATGGTTCCGTAATTATCCAGTTTGAATCAGATTTATGGGCCCGTAACCCAAAACTCCATTTAGTCGACTTGTAGTACGTAACTAGTGATTGATCGATATAGTTAATTTAATTATCTCTGTTCTTCGATTCGCTTTTTGTTTTACGGTAGTGAATAAAGCAATATTTTTTTAATGCGAATTGCAGAACACGCTCTAAGATGCATTTCGAGTTCCGGATGACGTAAAGTTTATGCTCCTTAAATGGTTGTTGTTTCGCTTTTGCTAAATAAATAAGCATTTTCACTGTAAAATATCTATGAGAATGATGCAGCATTTCTTGTCAGTTCCTAGTCTATCACGAGAGGCGTTCAACAAAGGTGAAATAGATGTAAACAAGGTTCACATGAATAATGCATTGTTTAGATGCATCTCATTAAACCGTTCATGACTCCACTTCGAAAGCGCATCTAATTGTAGCCTACATCAAGTACCTGGGATATTTAACAAATGCTACAATTATCATGATTAATATCAACTGTTTGAACGAGAACCTGGTTTACATTATACATTTTTCATGGTTAATTTTATACCGTTTTCTTATTTTTTTTGGTTAGAGTGGCGTGTTCTTTGCTACCTATTGTCTAGTAATACGCCTTTATAAATATTAATAGACCTAACTAGTTTCTGCACCTGTGAATTACAAACACACCTGATGAGCAGTAAACTTGAAAAAATTACCTGTCGTTGACAGACATAATGTCGTACGAAACAAAATTACCTTGACAAAACACGAACGAATTTATTTAAGTAGTCGCTTAAATTCTTATAAATGGCGACGCAGACGACGCTCAAGATGTCCCGGAGTTATTAGCAAATGGAGCAAAAACTCATCTGTGCAGTCTGCATACGCGCGTGCTCGCTGCTCTTGTAAGGGAAACACTAATTAAATATTTTGATCCAACATGTGCAAGACGGGATCTCCCAAACGACGCAACGAAGATAAATATAGCACAGAACACACCTGTAGGCGTGTGTACCACTATTAAACCCGCAATTACGAGTTCTTTTGTTTCCCATACAACCTTAACAAATGAAAGTTCATTTTGTACGCTTAGTAGGTCCAAGACAATTTCAATTGTGACACAGTTTCCTTCCTACGTGAATGGCATTTTATGAGATCAGTAGAAAACGAAATAAATATATTTTTTGTTGTAGGAAATGCGAACAACAATGTTGACTGAATTTCCTCGTTCGTCAAGGATTATTTAATTTAAAGAACTATGAAATATTTATTTACATTTGAAATGCAAGCATCGTAAATCGTAAAAATTAAATATAAAATAACCTGTTGCATTGTATGAATAATAATTAATCATAGGAATACATGGGACGAGTATACGAGAGTGCGTTGCGTCATGCATGGTAATAAGAAGACATTACAAAATTACCCACCATTGTTCTGGGTTCGCCGAACAGTGTTTGTTGGTGCGCCTGCGCCGATCGGCGGCTAATAGGGCTCGCATCATTGTGCATCTCCGTCGGTTCCCACAACACGAAACGCAAAACCAAACAACACCGTGGAAGCAACACTATGCGAACTTCTATGAAATAGTTTTGTAAAGGAAGTGCACGTCGTCACGTAATTCGACAGTGATTGCGTGCGCGTTTAAAAAATAGTCACGTACGGAACGTTCCCAAAGGACTCGCTCTAAAAATAATGTTCCCACTGCAATCTGTGCAGCATCTTCCAATCTAAAGATAACATTGCGCCAACACGTGTTGGAACAGTAAGTTGAGTGACCCCACGACGTGACGTCAGGACCCGTCCGCATCATTAGTCGACGTCCTGCGGTGATACGCCTGTTCTTTGTACCCTCCACCGTAACATTCAACAAATGCTTGGGTAATTGTTTTGTAACGAGGACATTTACAAAGCCAGGAGTCATTTGAAAAATATTTATGAATACGGACCGAAGGAACAATGATCCTTGGTTACCATGAGGAAGCAATTATGAGGATTATTTTTTGGTTTAGCATTTTTGTAATAAAGTAAATTGCTTGTTAAATAAGCGAGGAGGAAGAAAGTTAATGACGTGGTCGAGCTGGAATCTGCGCATAAGATGTGATCCATCGAGATGCGACGTATGAATAGTGGTGAGGTGATCGTGAATCAGGTGTGCGACGTGCCTGGCCGTCCGCAGGCGGCACAGGCAGGGCGCGGACGGAGGATGGTCAGTGATCTACATCGACGGGACACGTCCGCCGCCCGTGCTCGTTTCCATGGTAACGTGACTGAGAAAAAAACCTCCACGACAAGTAGACTAGCTACGATACAAAAAAACATAGGAATCAACCACTTCCTTGATCACAACAAAAACCGACATTGAATTCCTTCGGGGTCAAATTAGAACAAAAATGTAACCAAACCATTACATTTTTCTTCTAATTTGACCCCGATGGAATTCAGTGTCGTATTTAGATGACTAATAAAGACTAGACAGTCCGTTATTTAAAAATACATTCTGGTTGGAAATAACAGTTTTAATTATATCTACTTACCCAGCTGTTACGAGATTAACTTTACAATGGTTGAACAAAAATTGCGTAAAAACCGTATCTTTACAATTTTCAATTAATACTTACTGTAACAAAATGTATGTGATTTTCCTTTACGCCGTTCCTAGAACTCAATAGTCACATAGATATTTTTAGTAAAATAGAATGATAATAAAAACTGACACATCATTATGTCGCCTCCTCGGGGAGTTAATTGGTAGTTTCGCGTTGGTTGCGTGTGCGCAGCTTTTAAATCATATTCCGGGAACCATGGAGCGGTGACCATGACGCGCTCCACTGCGTCCTTGGGGATATCCAGGGACAGGATACTAACATTCAAATCTTTATGAGAATACTTTTATCCAACAAATTTTTTGAATTAATGATGACCACAAATTAATCATAACCAACATTTCAAGACACTCGACAGTGTCTACCCTTATTTTTGTAGATTAAAACGAAGAAACGAAGAAACATTGACTGGAAAACACTTGGACAAATAGCTAAAAATCCACCAGAAAAGTAATACATGGTACCTAAGTTGGTTAAGATTAGTGGTCATCCTCTGTCGTCTATTTCAAATTACTTACTTTGAATACACGTATCCCTCCACCTTTTTACAGTGCTACTAGTGTTTTGACATTATGAACGCACGAACCTTTAGTTCAATCGAAGTTTAAAACCAAAGTTTTTGTACGTTTACAAATTTATACACTTAGTATTGTGTACCGAACATGATTATACACAGATACGAAATCTATTAGTTCACTCGTGATTGTTACATCTTGTAATTGAAGATAATTATTGGCATTTGTATTCAAGGCAATACTGTGTCCTTATTCAGTATCTATTCGCTTCGTGTGTTGGCACCATGTATAATTTGTAATTACGTAATAACGCAGCTGTTTTGCTTCACCACATTCAATAGTAAATCTTGTAAATACCAAGAGTAAGAGTCGAATTTAATTAAGCTTCTATGGTTTTGTACCTAACTGAAAAATGAATGTTCGATAATATGGGTTATTCCCAAAGTACTCATGGAGTTACTGCAGTCCTCCATTCATCATGTTTGCCGACTAATCTAAATACAATTTAACGTGCTTTACGTAACGTGCAAAGTGGCACATCGATTTTTATATTGACACGCCATGATTCTACTTCCTCGGAGAGTTCAATACTTTCTCGTGTTTGATGTAATTTCATTATCATGTGATACAACAAATTATATTGTCTGTACGCAAATGGAATAGTGCTAAATCTAAAGCATACAATACCGTACTGTACGAGAATTTTGTTGGTGTTAACTCAGACAGATTTCATAATTTCAACTTCATTATAAATTGTGTCCTCAATTCCATATTCGAAATAATAAATCGAAAAGGAAAACTTTTTATTTTTTTTTAATCGGTTAATTTAATTTACTTTATTATTTATTGCTGTATCCAGTGGTGTGTTAATATGATAATGACGTAAAATTTTAAACCTTGTAAGTAGCTATTTAAGACAAACACTAAATTCTACCACCGCCTATCTTGTCTCCAAAAGATATTTTGATGAACTCTGAATCTGTGTATAACTGATGCTAAATATGCTGGTTGATCTAAATAACGTTCCAAGACTTCACAATCGAAGTGCAAATATCGATAATTCAGTAACTCCATGTGTAAATTGGTGATGTAAATTGAAAAACAATGCAGCGCGTTACTCAAAGAGAAAGCGGGGAACAAAGTTATATGTACTTTGCCCAGGTTTGTGGTAACTACTACATATCTAGTCATCAACTTCTTGGAACCTAAAGATTAATTAGAAGTACGTGCCTGACCGATGATGTAACAGATTACCCGAGCCATGTTGGTTTAGGCAAATAACTAATCTCTCTTTATCTTATTTAACCTCCACTTTTTATAGATTCGATAATAAACGTTTAAGGTTACCAAAATAATAATATCGATACTTAAAACTCGTAGAGGCAGGTAGCTGTCACCTCCGTCTTTTGGCCTTACCCCATGTATCATAAGTTGACGTAAATCCGATCAAATATTTAACGGGATTCGGATTTCAATCTTAACCCAATCGGATTTTTAGTAATAAATGTCTACCTGTCTAACGCGATTATTACGTAAAATAATATTTTCCCACTTTTAGCTTTTACGCTCGTAAACCCGGTCGTTAGGTAATAGATGCAGTAAACGTCACATAAGAGTATATTAATAAATCTTCACTTTAACTGCTTTATCGCTGCGCTTTCGCCCTTTGGGGGTTATCTGATGTAATGATGCAATAGACTGAGCCGCAATCGTTATGATGAATTTGACTTTGAGCATGTTTGGGAAACTTTTTTCTATTAACTAATCATTCCTGTCACTGTACAAGGCATTGCGTCATCGCTTGGAGTGGACCCAATCAATGATCTTACCACATTAGGTGGGAAGGGGCCATGAAATGCGTTAAATTGTGCGGTCAGGCGGTGACCTGCGGGGGCAGTGCCGGGGCTCAATTAGCCGTCCTATGGTCCGTAACCTCCAGGTTCGAGGCGGTTCGAAGCACATCGCTACGACTACGCCCCGGGCGATGCACTTTCTCCCATGGACTTATTTAAAATCGTCTCCAAGGCGCGATTGACGCCGAAGCCGCCGCACTATTGTTAACTATAGCGTGACGTAACACATCTGATGTGCCGTCACTCAATTTACAAGAGGTTTTGTTAATGTGTAATGATGCGTATTCTTTGTGCTTGCCATTTAATTGTTAGGCAATAGATCTTTCCGCTTAACATATGTCTATGTACGAATTATTGCTAAATACGTGATGATTTTCACGCCTCGGCCATGCTTAGAACTTATTGAAGCTGTCATTATTTCGGCATCACAATACGATCGATAAGTTTGATATTTACTTTAGTACTTCGCAATAAATGTTTCAAAAGAAATTCCTTGTAACTTCTGAGAGTACATGGTCCATTAAGTGATCCTTAATGATAATTAATAAAATCTAAAGGATAACAAAACATTGCTTTTGTTTCAAGTTATCCTTCTCCTCCAAGTCATATAGTTTTATAGTCCGCTTTTATCTCAAGCCATTCTCAACCACATGCGTATTTAATTTTATGTTCAGGAACTTTTGTATGTTAAAAGGCATTCCATTTAAATTGGTCAGAAGTCAGAGCGCGAGAATAATGTGTTATCGTTGCCATTAATTGTTGAGTTCCCGAACGCGATCCAAGTTGGCATCTCATTTGAAAGATTGTTAAGTTTCATGAGGTTTTTTCCCCGTCCTTGTTTTAAAATGAATGTAGTCGAGGAGGGCTCGGGGTGTGTAAGAAGGCCGTTGACCGCAATCTCCTGCGTGCCGTGATTCGGCCCAGAATGCATTATTCCGAATCACCGCAGCAGTCCTATATCATTCTCAATCGAAAATTCCACGCTTGATGTCTTCTTTGGTAACAACGCTGCTTTCGATATGATTTATGACCACTCGCCTTCAACCCGTAATTACTCGACATTATTTCATACATACCTTGTTTGTCGTTATGATAGGTGGTTCTGTTCTATTTTCGGTCAATATAACTCATCATCATTTGTCTAGCCTTTTCCCAACTATGTTGGGTTCGGCTTCCAGTCTAACCGGATGCAGCTGAATACCAATATAACTAAAGATATAATAATAAAACCATGAACAATATAACAATATTGTTGTTATTATGTACCGGCCAAACTTATCTTCTAACAAAAGACATCAACGCGCTCTCCGCATCTCTTGCGTATTGTGTGCCCAATACTCCGTAACCCGCGCTCCAGTAATAACTTAGCATCATAATTAACACAATTATCAGATTTCTGGTACAAAAACAAGCTCTCTGTTCTAGTTACCACTTATTCTATTAACAGGAGGAAACGAGTACGTATTTATTTAGGTCATTCGGGTTGAATAATCGAATATACAATACAGCACTCATTATTTTACGTTATCTTGAAATCGATACCGCGATGCGATTTTTCGACAGTAACAATATGCCCATTGTGTTACTATTGACATGAATAATAATATACACATACTAACGTTTGACAGCAATTGATTACCTAACTGAATGAGAAATAACACTGACATCTCTAAGTAGGTGAGTAAAATAGAACGTACTCATAAGTTCAGTTTTCTATCGTTGACCTTTGATAAAGAAATCACTTTTACTGAACGGTATTTTGACCAAAAGTGAAACGTTAACTGAGATCTTAGGATTGTTTTCATCGAGGATGAGTATGCGCTTGTCGTATGGCACAACAATAGAGAGATGTGTCGCGACGACCCGTGGCGACCCCGCCCGATGTCGCGCGATGTCGCGAGATTACTTATACTCTTTATTCCGGATGAACTTTCCGAGTATTTAGTTCAACGTGACCAGCATTGTGTACCATAATACTGCAAGAAACGATTTCCCTTTCAGTTAATGAAGACTGTACTGAGCACGAATTTTACATTCCAAAATAATATTTTGAGTTAACATGCGTCATAGCGTTTATTGTGAAGGAACGTCGAATTTGGTCACACACAATTTGATTCAAGGTATCTATATTTATTCCCATGTAATTGAATTCGTTAACGAGACCTCCAAAAAGCATGGCTAAACAAAATAACAGTGAAAAACAAAATTATAAATTCAAATAGATTCATCATAGTGTTAACCTTTGCTGCAATAAATGTCTAAGCAAATTATTCACGACCCTATTCGGCGGTATTGCACATCCTTGTTCCGATCTCTGGTCCCGAGTCTCGATGAATCACGCGCATTGCATTCCGTGAATCGGTCCGCATGCCACATTACCGTTAATAACCTTTATAGCTTTAACTTTGCTTTAAAAAACCAATGTCAAGCGATAATTCTGTCGTAATTATGGCGCCCCAAGAGCTCATTGCGAGTGAAAATCACGTGTTTGTTAATAACGTCTGCATTTTTGACGAAAATATCTTCTTAGCGGTGATGAAGAAAGTGGTAGCATGGTTTATTTAAAGCGATGGATTCTATAAATAATCCCTTAAACTGCATTTTGATACAAAAGGAATCGATTATTTTTTTAATGTTAGTGAAAGCTTTAATATTTCATTTAAATAAAAATATAAGACATAAAGCTGTATTCATAACGTATGTATCGGTTGCCTCGTTTTCTGTTGGACCATCTAATTTGTCTCATTAATTGCATACTGGTTGTGTTACATAAATCACAATACAAAACACGATGACAACTTTCAACTTCCTTTGCGCAAGACTGATCATACGTTACGTTACGTAAGGGCAAACGTGTTCCGAGCAGACGGAAGACGAAGACCTCCTATCATAGCCCACTTCACTGTTGATACTGATACCGACTAAGATTGTGGACGACCTACATTAGGAGAATTTTATGACATATTCAACATAAAACTGGGGCATTTTAAAACATTTCGAAAATAAACTACTAGGTGTGTCCACTTAAACAGGAAACGTAAAAGTAAAGTTCAAGATAAAGAAAATTTGTAAAAGCTGTTGTGTGCGTGGGGAGGGGCGAAGGGCCCGGCGCATGCGCAGCTAGGTTATCTCGGTTTAGGACAGTTCACTCGTTATCTAAAACTTACGCCCGAGCCCACTTACTGTAAAGTAAACATTTGAGTTAGAAAGTGCAGTTCCGTGTAACGCGTATAGATAACACTCGCGTGTTTGTAATGCTCTGGATGCATGCCTTGAAATAATAAGCCGAGAAATGGTGTTCATTGAGAAGCAAACATGCTATCTCCAAACCCAAGAAAAAAAAGTATAATCTTTAAGAAATTCTGTTTTATCTTGAAAACAAAAACATTTGTTCTGTTTTTCAACATAAAACGGTTAATCCCTTTTTAAGTGCTTAATTGTCGAGTTGTAAAAAAGTGGAGTTTGTATGTGGTTCCATAGTTGGTCCAGACATTTGAAGGGTTTTTTGTTAAAGATGATTTGAACGTTATTTTTTTAAATCTGGTTCAGGGAATTTCTTAGAAGTATTCTTAGTAAAAGAACGAAACCTTTCCTAGAAATTAGGCAATGGATTAGCGTACGTAATTACATGAAACGTTTAAATGTTACTAGTAGATGCAAATTATAAAGCTAATTACGATTTGATTGTTAAATTAGATATCCTCTTACATTCGTTAAGTATCCTCCGGAAGTTAATTACTTTAGTTGATAAATTACGTGTCTTTAGGCCTTAAAATTACAATACGTAAAAAGCACGTGTTGTTTAAGATTTTTATTTTTTACATTTAATAGGACAGGATTTGTCAACTCTAGCTCAAGACAGAGAGGAATGCAAAGAAGAAAGGGGAGCCTTGCAGTTGGACAACATAGACTAAAAATAAAACAAATAAATAATAATACCTTTACAAAGTTCAATCTGTATGCAAAGATCGAGTAACGGTGCCAGTGTCAAATTGTCTATTCAAATGAAAATCACTGTGATCGCGTCAGTTCGCGGTTGTGTGCACATTAATATGTAATTATTTACAGTACAATAACTCCGCGTCACCGCCATATTGTGTAGGCATCCTAATGGAGCTGTCAATAACGATCAACTCCATTTTTTTGTCATTCCATAATCAAAGCCATGTAACAAAAAGTTGGGCGTAGGTATGTGAAATCCCAAGAGAAGATTATTGTTAATACGTCACTGTGGTCATTAAAAACATAATTCTTAACTTTATTTGTTTTTATAAAAACCAATGCAAACCATGAAACCACAAGATATTATGCCGCTAGTCCGTAGTGCGTACCGTCGCAAGCGCAACCATTTCTCAGAAGGTAATGGAAGCGCAGCACGTAACAGTCTAATGTTGGTCATCGCGAGTCAAACGCATAATTTTACGAGCCACTGAACACGTCTACATACAAACAGAATCATTTGATACGATTGTTAAGGGGAAATTCATGTCCGCGTCACAAACAAAACTACTTCATAGGGTTCCGTAGTAACAAGAATTTTTTTTCGTTTTGCATAGGCCTATACAGAAATTAAATCTTAACAAATGGGTTCTTTCATGGAAATGCACGAAAATTGTCTAAATTAAGTGAACAGACAAATGAATGAATTTAGCTATAAACGAGATGATTAATTGCATTGAAATCTTTACAAAACCAGAGAATCAATTTACCAAGTAAAGGCAAGGTTCAACAGCCATTTCTAATGGGCATCGTTTATCAAATAGTTTACTTAAGCAACGATTAGTAATTCTTTCCTGGCCTCGGATTTATAAAAGAATGTATGTGTGAATCTACACATTACATACCATTTTGCTTATTTTGATGTGAGCTGCTGACAATGACTGGTACATTCTCACGGTTCCTTCGCCCTGTGATAATAAGGTATCATTGTCGTGGACACGGTTCAGAGCTTCGTGAGGGAGCACCCTAAGGACTCTTGTTCGTCGCGTTGAGAATTTAGATTACCTTTTGTTACAACTGATGACTTTAATAAACTCTCGTGTACTCGTATGCTTGAATGGATACGAGCATACGCCTCAGAGTATACGGTATTAGGCATGGCTAGTTGTCACTAACTAACAGTTACCATGAAACGGGACTGGGTATCAGTTTCGTTAATTAAAATTGCTTTTAGTGCGTGTCTTTGACTTTAACGCGCAGCGAGCCATGCATAAGTATTAGGTGGTAATTGTGATATTAAACCAGAGAGGCTCTTGTTTCATAGTATTGTATTTATTTATTTACTGAAGACCTCCAACGAAAGATCCTCACAAATAAAAGTATAAAACAAATCGTGGTTCGTTCCGAACTTAACACAGCTCCATAGTAGATACGATGGAAATGACCGACCAACAATATCCCATTTTTATTTTTTTTTGCTCTAAAGTACCAAAAACTCATGATATTTGTTTTGTCTTTCAGATCGAGCGGTTAGCGCAATACGAGCGTCTTGTCGGCGGAGGATGTGCGCGCCGCCGGGCAGCGCGTCTGTCGGACCTGGAGCGCGTGCAGGACCTGTTCCCGCACGACTACCTCGCGCTGCACGACGCCGACGCGCCAGCTGCGCTGGCTTCGCATCATGCGCAGGTAAGGCGTCGTCAGAAACCAGCCGTTCTATTCTGTAAAAATCTCACCGTGAAAATTTTGGTGAAATAAGCTGTCAATAGTATCGATCCCTTTAGGCTTCAGATGGAAAGACAGCTCACTTCACCAATTTCAGAGCAGAACATTATGGTGACGGTCAAATAATTGATAGAGTTACTGGACTCATTTAGAGAACCGCACGCTATTTAACTCGATACTCAACCACTCTAATGCAGCTGCTGCCAGCCACCCAGCGAAGATCGTCGTTCCACCTAGCCTGAAGGCATCCTACCAAAATACTAGTATCTCGCAAAGTAGCTTATACATATCCTTATTAATAACTCTCTACAATTTGCTTCCAGAAACAGAAAAGCCTGCGCAAGCGACCGAGCTTGGACATCAGTGGGACTATCAGCGCGAGCAGCAGCTCCCTATCTCCCCGCACCTTCATCATGGAAGCACCCGTGCAGCTCAGTCCACTTGGCACCACCTCCCCACCGCTCGACCGTCATCTGTTTCTGTTCAGCGACTTGCTCCTCATCGGCAAGGCCAGAGGAACAAACTGCTTCAAGTTAAAGGAGAGTGTAAGACTGGCTGAAGTCTGGATCGCCATGACTGATGGTGATGATACTGGATTTATGCTCGGATGGCCGACGGTAACCGGTGTTGCTAATTACCTCGCCATCTACCCCACGCAAGCTGCACGAGACACTTGGTATAGGTAAGGGATTTTAAAACAGTAATCTGATTTAATTAAGTTTGATGGAAGTATGAAATGTGCAAAAGATCGTGGTTTAATTCTCTTTTGTCTTCTTACAGGAAAATTCAAAATGCTTTAACCGCTCAACTGGCCACTGAACCAAAATCAACGAATATCCAGATTTTCTACAAAGATGCGACGAGTTCGATAGAATTCGTAAGTATTTATTGGTTTGATAGGCGGTCAAAATCAATGTACCTTTTTAGCTAGGTAATTTTATGGGAAGATTTAATGTTAAATTAATGCTAACCTCCAAATTAATTCATTTCTCTTAGTTTTGCAAATACAATAACTATAGGCATTTTCTGTCCATCCTAAGATCTGTAAAAGAGCCTTCCTAATAATCCGTATTTATTTCCAGTGTAAAACAGTCTCTGTAAGCCCAGAGATGAGCGCGCGTTGCGTGGTGCGCCAGGCACTGCACGTGCTACAGAACGGCAGCGCCGAGCCCGAGCATGACGCCGAGCACGACGAGCACGAGGGGGAGGGACGGTGGGGCGCCGCCACCGAGTTCACACTCTGTGTGCGCACGGCAAGGGACTCGCCACCCACCCCACTCCGGGGAATTGAACGACCTCATGCAGTACAGGTAAACTTATTATAACCACCATTTATGAACGATAGGAACTGTTTTCAGACCAGACCATAATTAATTCCGTGATATCACATGTCCCTCCTCACTTACTCAGAGCATTTTTTTATTTCAGATGTCAAGAATAAGACAAACATTGTCTAGTGAAGACGGATTTGACTTGGAACATGTTAACGCTAAAAATAATCCCTGCGGACTGGTCTTCGAATTGCGGAAGAAAAATCAGGGATTAAAAAAGTAAGTAGTCTAGCTTATGAATTCCATATTGTACCTACCATAAACGTGGCGAATAAATATTGACAACGTAGCAATTTCTGTCCGCGGTTGTGGTTGTAAAAATGGCAACCGCACGCGGGCACAGTAAAGTTTGTAACGGTACATTAGTTTATAATGCAATTTATCTAACACGTTGTATTTGTATGATTCATAGCGGCAACCCGACAGGCGGACGCGGCTTGCGCCTGCTGCGTCGCGGCGGGCGCTTGTTCGGCGTGGCACTGACGCGGTTGTGCGGCGGTGCGCCCCCGCCCGCTCTGCTCCTGGCACTCCGTCGCCTGCGCGCGCTCGCTCCGCTCACTCATGGCGTATTCCGCAGGAGTGCTAATGCGAAAGCGCTCAGGTTGCTTAGAGATAAGGTGAGGATAGAGGTTCTTTTTTAAGACCAGAATAATAGCTGAATGTTTGCGAAAACAGTTTATGCCTTATAATATTAATAATACATATATTTATTTATCAGACAACTATTTTGGTTCACAGTAGGTTTTAGTAGCACTTAATACTATGGTAATGAACATAACATTAAAATCTATTCTATTTAGGGCTGATTTTACAATCGCAGATAATTTTTATTCGTGGAATAAAATTGACGTCTGACAGATTTTATAGGGAAGAACTGTCAAAAAATCGAAAATATTTCTCGGATAAAATTATCCGGTGTTGGAAAAATCCGCCCTAAATCAATTCATTATCATCATCATCATTTCAGTCGAAGGACGTCCACTGCTGGACATAGGCCTTTTTTTTTGTTTCCGGGGTGGATAATCCTCATGGCTATTTTTTAAATACAAAAGAGATTTAAATTTTACCAATACATAATTATGTATATTGAACGTCTTTTGCGGATTTCCTTTTCGTCTGATTTAGATATTGTATGTTGGAATTATAAATAATGTTTTTGTGTGTTTGTTCAGCTGGACACACTAGGCCCTTGGGCGGAGGGCTGTCCTGAGCTGGAACGTGCGCCGGTGCTACTGCTGGCCGCGCTGGTCAAAGAGTTCTTCCGAGCGCTGCCGCAACCCTTACTCTCTGCGGACCTCTATCCTGCTTGGCTTCATGTTCTAAGTAAGTATAACTTCACACTTCCATAAGTTTCACTTTACAATTAAATGATTTGCTTGAAGTGATTTTGAAAACGGAGTGCTATGAGAAAACTCCATTAGCTAACTTCGTACGCTAACGTTAGCCAACACTTGCAACTTTGTAAATTAACTTAAGATATTCTTAAATGTTATTGTGTTACTGTAATGACCTTTTCTTTGTTACAGCTTTATCTCAAAACGAGAAAGTGGCAGCCGTACGTTCGTTGCTTCTAAAACTGCCCAAGGCTCACTATACCATGCTGACCTACTTCATATGTCTGCTGCAAGCCATCGCCAAAAAATCCAACATCAACCTCATGTGCCCCATGAATCTCGGCGTATGCGTCGGTCCCAGCCTTCTGTGGCCCAACACACCCTGTGACAAAGCTCCCAAAGCAGTGCCAATGGTCGTAGAATTACTTATAGTAAAAGCAGAAGCCCTGTTTGGGCCTCAGATTGCAGGCCTACTGGGCAATGGCAGCCCTGAAACCTCGAACGCTTTACTAGATTCAGGAGCGGAAGAAAGCGACAGTGTTCATTCAGTTGGAATATCCTTAGATTCCATGGAAATGTCTACGCCGCGCAAGGAAAAACTATCGCTAAGCCGAGACTCAGGGCTGACTCTCTCAGAAGACGATTCTAACAGCAATGGAGGAAACAGCCCGGCACCTCGTAATATCTTACACAGTTTGTCGGCACCAACTTGCAATATGCAACAAGAATCTAAATTAGTAGTGCGATATAACATTGACAACCATAACGTAAGTGGTTTGCCTCAAATTGGCCAAAGGCAGAACATTTACTCCAATAAAGCAGAACTGTATAGTACGGTTAACGACGAATTATATACTACGCCATATATAGGAGAAAGATATGTACATAATTCTATAAACATTGGTATTTCAAATGGTATAGACGACAGGAATTACGTATCTAAAACAGCATTACAACGTTCGGCGGCTGATATATACGAGCAGAGCCCAGCAAAGTATATAACCGGCTTAGAACCGCAAAAACCACCGAGAAGTAACGTTTCAAAAGCAGCTCGTACTTCAAAAGTCTACAGCATGTTTGCTGAGACCCAAGAAGCGACCAAAAATATCGCACACAAAAACTTTAACAGAGCTAAGAGCTCAGACAATCTATTAGAATCAAAACAAGAAAATATCGATAGTAAACGCGACCTGGTTTCTAGTCAAGAAAATATTGTGTATAGCAACATACACGATCTAGCCATGTTTACAGAGAATATCCAGCGACAGAATCAATATCAAACGCAGACAGAAACAGTTTCAAATACGAATTATGCCCGAGTGTACACGGGATGGGAAAAAAAGAGTGCCAACTATACCAACAAAACGAACAACGCGGAAAATATCTACGGGCAAATGACGAAGAAACAGGGAGAGACTTCGCAGTCCAAAACTGATGGGAATTTAACACCGGCAGCCACCATTTTTACACGAAATGACTGGACTCGTCAAGCAGCTAGAACAAAGAGCCTAGAAGTCAGCGAAGAAGTACTTGCGAACACTGAGAAAATGCGCAATGGCAGTTACGAAATGACAAATTGCTGCCGGAAAAGACGGTTTGATCCTGCGCACATGTGCAACAAGAGCTGTACTGCTCCACCGGCCAATAGAGAACAAGACAAACATACCGCCAATACTTTACAAAATTCATATTCTTACGTCGACAACATTCATAATAATAATAATTCAGAGGAGAACAAAAAGACAAGGCTGCGAAATTACAATACCAATAAGTTAAATCAATCAAAATCTTTGGCGAATATTATTCTACACAGTGACTCGAGTAGTAGGGACACGTTATACCAGCCGCAGAACTCGTTTAACAGTCGATCTACGGAGTCACCGGCCAGTGAGAATTCCTTTGAAAATAATTGTTACACCAATCAATACATTGATCCCTTATACACGTCAGTCTACAATCGGCGAAGGGATATTTACCACGACATGAAGTCGCCAAACATGTTCCCCTCCGACATTTATAAAGCGACGCCGACGGCTGTCAAACCCGAGTACAACAACTCGGAATACGAACATAACAATAATAATAAGAAGGCTCCCCACATGCCCCCGCCAGTACCGCCAAGGAAAATGGTGTATCAGAGAGTGCTGAAGAAGTTCCAACCGGTGCACGTGAACAAAGATGACAAGAACTCACGGTCGAAGTCTGTGCCGCGTCTGTACAGAGAACCATCCAAGGGCGCGGATGCGAAGGGACAAAACAACATTATAGCTTTAGAGGGTTCCGAGTCAGACACAGAGTCCGAGTCTTATGTGTAGACGCTGCGTCAGCACAAAACTAATGGCGAAGGGACAAAACAACATTATAGCTATAGAGGGCTCCGAGTCAGACATAAAGTCCGAGTGTTATGTGTAGACGCTGCGTCAACACAAAACTAATGTACGATAAATTTAAATTATTAATAATGCGTACCCTACGTGTCGAAGTAACCATGATCTGTGTTGAACAAATTTGTTATAAACGTTGAATTAATTTCGATGTTAGGACTATGTTTTGAACCAGTATGCTAACTACTTACTACGTTCTTAGGACGCTATGATTTCATAGTGATAATATAAGAAGCATCTTGTGAATCCCGCCTTGAAAATTATAATATGTGACCATAACCAGAGTTGTTTTGGTGATGTAATTCCAAAGACGTAAGAATAGTTTCAAACTTAATGGTAAATGTAGATGGATGTATCAATGGGATATAACTTTAATTATTTTGTCCTCAATTAATCCATTAATATAGGACGTGTTTATGCCAATCACTCGCTATTAAATTTTATTTTACGTTAGATATTTGTCATAGTGTCCTTAAGGGTCGGTGCACATGATCGTGACAACGAGCTGAGCACGACTAACAGTGCTAGCATGGTGACAAAAGTAAAGAGCAGAAACATAACTGCGCTGATTGTTGGAGGATTTGCTGTCTTAGGTATCTGCACGTCAATGTGAGCCGCTCTATAAGGTCTATATAAGTATGTGACTAGCGCTGTATCAAATAGACGATGACTTTGTGTAGTCTTATATCTGGAAATATTAAAATATATTTGATTATGTAATTAATGAATGCCTGCCGTGTATATAATGTAGATATATTGTACGTACATTTATAATAAAATATATTAAATGGTTTCAGTGATATTTCATTTACATAAATCATAATCTACAGGTTATCGAAAAAATAATGAGGGTTTTCGTGAAAATTTACGACACCAGTTGGCACCACTTTGACAAGAGGTCTTCCAATATAAAATATATGATGACGTTCATCATTCGATTCATTCATTCGTTCATCATTCAGTCATAAAGAAAATATAGGCTCTTTGACAGATGACTGGACCTGACGTGTCAGTGCTGCCACCTAGCGAACGTCATTTCAGAATACCCTCATTAAATGAATTGACTGCCTCGGTCTGGGTGTTACCATGGAAATTGCTGACCATGATTGGCCTGGGTTCGGTTCCCAAGTCGGGCTGTGTTGCCCCCAGGTAGAAATGTATACCTTAAGTTTTGGACGACGCTACCAAAACATTTTTATTGTTTGTTACTTCCGCCCAAATAACTCGGGTACCGGAATTAAAAATTTTCATCTCCCCTTTGTAAGGCAAACCCTGGGATTTTACCTACACATTTATGGGCGACTATTAATTCAACTTGACCTTTGACAAAAATTATCAAGAACGTTTAGGTTTTGAGATATTTGCGAAAAAATCAAAAAGAGGATTTCATGTTACAATAATAATTTAGACTTTAATCACAACAGTGAATATTCTCAACATACTGTGACTCACGGTGATATGTACATACAGTACAGTATTTTCATAAAAATCAAAGTGCCAAGAAAACAAGTGTCTAGCGAAATTAGGTGCGCGCTACTGAATGGCATCAATGAAAAAATCAGATTCCGCCAAGCCACCACTCAGTGGATCCCAAACAGCAAAAAAATACTTGGCAGGCCCAGATAGAGATAGCAGGATGAGTAGACCGCTGGAATCGCAGTAGACCGGGAAAAGGGGAAAGAGGGAATCCCTTCCCTCTTCTTTGTCTTTGTCCTGTAGTGGGACAACATAAGCATGTCGTGGATAGATGGCGCCACAGTACACCGAACACCGCCATCTGACAATTTTATTGGTAAACGAAGAATCATGTGATCGGAAACACAAGCGAGCCCTACCGCTTCGAGACACGATCGTCGTTGGAGGGGATGCAGCGAGGACTGGCAGAGAAACCGTGTGTTGCACTGTTGCGACAGTCAGTCGAGCTCGGTCAGTCTTGGCAAACGCTCATACTAACGCACATGTGCGTTTCGGTTGTGAATCGCTGGTTTATTAAAGTTACTTTAAATTCAAATAATCTTTTCGTTTGAGTACCCACTGCAGTGCCCACACCTATCTAAACTATGTCGGTTCGTGAAGACCCGATGTATCGCATCTCGGCCACCCAGTGATGCGACAAGGCCGACAAGCATTATATGAATTTATACTAACAATAAACCTGAAGACTATGTTTTTTGTTTGAACGCGCTTATCTCTACATATAGGTTAAAAAATTTTCTTTTGCATTTGATAGCCCAATTCTTATGGGCCTACCACACGCACAAGCTTCACCACAGTTTTGCCTGCGCAAGCCGGTTTGTACACGGAACACCATTACAGTTTTACCAACCACACGCACGGTGTTCCGTGTACAAACCGGCTTGCGCAGGCAAAACTGTGGTGAAGCTTGTGCGTGTGGTAGGCCCATTAAGGAAGGCTATAGGCTATAACGCTACGACTCTAAGGAGCCGAGCAAAAAGAAAAAAAAAACAAGAAAGACCGCTAAGCGAAAACTAAACTATAGCGTAGGCAGGCGATGCAATGCGACGAGGAACAAGAACATTTTTGCGGATGAAGTCGCGGGCTAGTAGTAAATAAAAAAATAAAACGATTAATGTATGTAGAATAATTTAATTTCTTTTATGAAATTCACATAATTCACTCTTATTATCATCATCACAGTCACGAATAAAACAAAACCTAAATAATGCAAATAACCTTATAAAACTTGTGTAAAGTTATTTGTTACATTAAATATTATATAATTCGGCTATTTACAAATAATATTAATAATTCGAAAGCATCCTAAGGACAAGTCATGATGAGCATGTTATTACTTAGATAAATCAATGAACAAAGTAAATCTGCAAATACCCAGGTCTGAAACTTGCACAGTATGCAAGTAGCTTGTTAAGACTTCCTATATTTTTTGTGCAACATAAAATAGGTATTAGTATGTTGAAACTGTTTGTACACACGGCGACATATCAAGCTATACATTTCCTGTTTTAGCTTACCTCGCACTGTAGGTATAGTTTTTTCGTACAGAAGTTAGCTTATACTGGAAATATATAGCTTGATATATTATCGTGCGTACTTATCTGTCACTTGTCCCTAAAGGTTCACTAAAAAACTAGCGTCAGACTACTTGTCTGCTGAAATATACATTTTTGGCGCAGCCGTGCACAGTGAGGCACACGCGATTAAGGTAAAACATTATTTACACTTTTTATTTGTATTTCGTCTTTCACGAACTATGTCCTATGAAAGTTTATTCTTTCTTCTTTACTTTTGTGCCACAATAACTTCTGATTGGTGAAAGTTTCACTGACATGCAAGCTACTTGAACACTTCTGGCCAAGTTATAGGAGTGAGTATTGCGTGCTTACAACTAATGTTACAGGCACCACACTTTTTGGATACCGGTATTTTTATTTCACGAAAACTGTCATCTATCCTTTTAATAATTTATTGAGTACATTTAGATAACATAAAAAAACAGATATCAAAAAACCTTTTGATTGTAGAGACCGGAAAGACTCTATCAACTACTATTGTATGAAATTTATAAGTTAACACGTTTTAATTTACCTATCTACTGCTTCTGAGACATCAAAATTCATTTAATAGTCATGGTCTAGCAGTTAATAGCAATAAACTAATATCAAATTACTGGTAATTTTTCACAATTTCAACTACATATCCTTAGCCAGTCTACATGACATATAAGCTAAGCAGTACCTAACTACGTACAATGAAATGACAATCACACGGAATTCGGACACCTTTTTAGGTAAATCGCAATCAACGTGCTGAAAAAGAGAACCTAATAGCAGATAGAAGTAAAAAATGTACTTGCGAGTTGCGTTGGTATCTAAACCAGGAAATTAAATACTTAATTATGGCAATTTAATACGAACTTAAAACTAGTTATCAACTAAAATACCTATTCAGCAGACTTGTGTAGGTATGCCCCATGCATCAGTGTGCACTAAGCTTTTTCGGCCTATGTTTTGGGTGAGATCGTGAGGGTCGTGTCCGTAGAGTTTGCTGGTCTCTTGTTTTCTTCTTCTTCCTCCACGGGGGCTACGTAGTTCCATTCCTGCATGTCACCAGTGCCGAATAGAATGAAATAACAAGCGGACGCAATGTACAGCGAAGCGCCTGTTATGAATACCGGCCGCCATTCTGCGAATCCGTTCTGGAATCAAATAAATAATGTTAGACACAAGAAAAAAATTCTTAAACGTAACTATTCTCCGACAGTTACAACCGGTTTCTGTAAGGCTAATCAACATCCAGACTGACAAACTTTATATAGTTATCTGCTGACTGAAATAACAAGCAAATTCCTTGACAGTTAGTTGACTTCTTGTGTTGAAATGATTTAAATTTGACTTTTTGGATTAAAAAATATGTGCCAAGGTCTCATACTATTATCAAATACTATTATCTAATTAGCATATTATTTTATAATTTGTTTAAAACTTAAGGCACTTACTCCGTTCTTGGTAAAGTGTGCGGTAACCAGTGGTGTAACAAAGCCTGCAGTGTTGCCTATACCGTTGGCGATGCCATACAGCGTGCCAGCGAAGTTAGGGGCCAGGTCCTGGTGATTGACAAGGTTGGTCAGCGTGGCTGCGCCGTTGGACCCCATGGAAAATGTGATCAAGGCCACGGAGAGGATGGGTGCGCAGCCGGTGTAGCCCAGACCGATGAGCAGCAACCCAGGCAACACGTGGGAGAACAGGCAGAAGAACTTCCTCATAAACGTTGTTGATACTATGTTCTGTTTCACGATCCTGTAAAAAGGCAATAAACAATTATGCTTGTATGTCGGTGAATAACTTTTATTTCACTTAAGAGTTGCTCAAATGCTCAAATTAAAGCGGAGGGCGACTAAATAGGATGAACATCCATACTAATATTATAAATGCGCACGTGTTTCTGTCTGTCTGTATGTAAACTCTTCACGCTTAAACCGCTGAACCGATTGAGATGAAATTTGGTATAGAGATAGTTTGAGTCCCGGGAAAGGACATAGGATAGTTTTTATCCCGATATTCCCACGGGATCGAAACTTACGCGCGTTAAACCGCGGGGCACTGCTAGCACAAAATAAATGTAGGTAAGTAGATAACGCCATGATCAGCAATTCGTTCACAAAACGCGCAGTAAATTAATGATTTGAAGTTTTTAGCACTCTCCAACTTGTAAGTAATTAAAATTAAAATGGGATCATGGAAAAGATTGCATAATGAATTTGCAACAATTTATGATATCCTTGTGTTTAGACTTCAGTATCTATACTTCTATACCATCCACTGCTACCAACGATTCCGACCCGAACCAGTCAAGTGTTATTAGGCCTTAGCAGTGTATTCAGTAAGAAGGTATATTATACATATAAATGAGATCCAATTCCGTACCTGTCACCAATGGCTCCGAATATGAGTGAGAATATCATCCTAGCGAGATACGGCAATGAGGAGAGAGTGCCAGTAGAAGTCAGGTTGAACCCGAGGGCGCTGGAGACAAACTTAGGCGCCGCCGTCATGACGAAGTACAGACCCCAGTTGCTGCCGTAGTGCAGTACCACCATAGCCAGGAATGGGAACGAGGTTAAAATCTTTCTGAATGGTGGAACAATCTGAAAACATGGATAAGTACATTATTAACCTGTTACGTCGCATATAAATAAATGTAGTGCTGCAATTTGGTCTATACTGCGGTCCAGACAACATTTGACATGAGAATTAAGAACAATAATTTATATTTTATTATTAAAACTATATATACCTACAATTAAAAATAACCGTACAAAGGCCCACTGCGTGAGAACATTACACTGGGCAACATTTATCTTTATACAAAAAAGCTCCTCCGCCGTGATTATAGAGAATTTACAGCTACTGCTAACTGCTAGGATGGCTATACATTCTAAGAATCGCAAAAAGTTGGTAGCGAAGTCTATTAAATATCACCTTCAACGGTCTGATGACCTGTAGATGAATTGCTCTAGCCCAATTTTGAAAGTAACTAAGAATAAAACTGTCCTCAATCTCAGATATTCCTAGATCACGATCTCTCCTTGTAGGGTGACGATTCTTGGCCAAAACGTCGACAAAAACCTCACGTTTTTAGTTCGTTACATGCAAAACACCACACCGTACTTAGATAGAGGTCAGAGCTACAAACGTGTATAATCAGGTAATAATATATAAACATAATGCAATAAATAGCTATTATTGCATAAGCACCAAAATTTTCTTTCGCACGACGCGGTGACGTTCATTTTTATTTTCGATTTGCCTAAATCACAGTATACGTTCTATGCTTTATGCCGGCGCTACACATTGGCCTTGTCCATAGGTTCAGACTTGGCACCACATCCAATGTTGAGCAAAATCAGTAAAATCCTGTCCAATATCTGTGTCCAGGCTCGATACACACATTGGAGCCAATGCTCCAAGGCTACATCTTGGGTCAAATTATGTCCAATATGTGGCCCCAACATTAGAGTTTGGACAAATATTTTGTGACCTCATTCCATTCTGTGTAATAAATAATGAACGACTTTTGGGTGCTCAAAAAGGTCATATGGCAGGAAATGGAAACGAGGAAAACCAGCGTCGGGTCACGTCCTGGCTTAAGTTTAGAATATTATTAAGCAAAGGCATTAAAACACCAAATAACTAAGCCTTGAAGATGTACACTAATGGAATTACAACTGTATAATTTATTGTGACATTAATTTTCTGCGAAAGAACTTACCTTGGAATCTTTAGAGCTCTGTTGAACTTTGTCACCAATAGCTTCGAGGATGTACTTTTGCTCGGTGTCTGAAATGCGAGGATGCTGCACAGGAGAGTCGTACACCAGATACCACCACATCAAGCACCATACTAACGCGATCGCTCCTGAAATATGTACACAGTTTCGTTAGTTAGAGGACTGTGTGTAAACATAGATGGTGCCTTTAAAACTCGGTGGATGTTAAACGTATAATCATATTCGCATCACTTGGGGCCAATGGCCGACGTCGGTGCTCCTCCTCTATGTCCTATCTGCTCATCTGCTGGACAGCCCCAAATGTACGTTCACCCGAAACCTTGGCAATCTGAAAAACGCTTTTGACGCCGCGCCGTACTAAACGCGACTAACTATTGGGCCCAAAAAATATTATATAGATGCACCTACCGTCGACACGAAAAGAAGAAAAATAATTAGGACCTTTAAAAACCGATACAATTTTGAACAGATTGGTAAGAATTTGCTCTTAAAACGATGGTCCACACATCCATCATATAATTTCTTTTTCATATTATTCGCCTATCAGACGGCCTATTTAGTTTCCTTACCTAAGTAATATTATATTACCGAGCTAATTCACAGAGCAATAACTATTTCAAAGACATCTACAAGCCCGTCACGGCTCAATTAGTTATGTAGAAATCAGCACCAACCGCCGCAGAATTTAAATAGAGGCAGGTAACAAGAAAGCCAATTTTGTAACACTCCGGTATGATCTGAGCTACTCTGTGCCTCTATTGAAATATTCTGGAAATTATACTCTGTCTAAGGCCGTTTACATTGATAATTACTTAAATAAAAATTGGCGAATAATGTGATAGATCCCACTTTCACAACTCTAGAATGGAAAACTCAATACCTAAGAAGCAAATGTTAGGAAATGAATAGCAATAAGTAGGTCAAGAATCCACTTGACCTACTGCTATTCATTTCCTAACATTTTCTTCTTTTGGTCAGGGAAAACTCTTTTTGTTTAAAAATATAAACAAAAAAGCAAACGTAAGTGTATAAGTTAATTAAAGCTAAACTTTGCTTTGTCCCTGCTTTCTTCTTCAGTCTGCATGTCTTACTGCTGACGCACTTCATACAGTTATGCTCTGAGTTCACTCACCCCACAAAAGAAAAGAGCATGATAATA
The DNA here is from genome assembly GCA_927399505.1 of Luperina testacea. Taxonomy (NCBI): domain Eukaryota; kingdom Metazoa; phylum Arthropoda; class Insecta; order Lepidoptera; family Noctuidae; genus Luperina; species Luperina testacea. The sequence continues at coordinate 9,428,440 of OV656774.1, forward strand.
CATTCATGCATGTATTTTTAAACCCACGTATCAGGCATTGCTAATATATGATTATTAAACCTGCTCACTAATGAAATGTACCGGTTTCAGGACGATTTATTACAGCTACAATAATGAATGTTGATCTGTTGTTAAGGAAAAGAACACCTCATTCCTCGCCAAAATTGTTTAAAGGCCTAATTATAAACCAGAATCAAAATCAGAATGTAAACATTAGTAAGAATGTAGTTTTACATAATAGAATTTTATAACAGAGTTTTATAACTCAAAATGACATAAGAAACCTTTACTAGGACTTATCGTAACTTTAGCTTTTACGGAGCGTGCAAAATGAGGTTAATAAAAATTAAGATCAAACTGAAGGAAATGAGAAGTCATGAAATGTTTTTTCACAACTTTACAAAGATTAATCGAAGCATTTGCAACGTGGTGATATGGGATATGTTGTTGAACTTGGGTGTTTGGAATACAAGATGGGCCCATTGTCCTTAGTAATTTATTTACGCCACAAAGTTGTTACTTTAACTATTAAGTAGTCTAGCCTCACAAAGACTATAAAGAAAATTGGTCTTTGTTTCGACCAAGTTACTTGTAAGCTGTTAAAGGATTAACTGTACATTCAAAATACACGTCGATCGTAAAGAGAACTTACCGGGGACATAAAACGCGTAATCCCATCCGAAGTTTTCAATTAAAGGTCCTGTTAGTGACCATGTGACCACTGTGCCTATGGCGCCACCTAGCAACGCGCTCACAAACTTGCCCTTCTCCGCTGGCGGAGCCCAGTGGGCCACTAACGCATGTAACGCTGGAAACAGGAATCCCTGTAACAAATGACGTCTTTATTATAATTTATATGTATGATTTTATGCACAGTCAGTTCGTTCAAAAGCATCATAATCTGAATTTGTCAACGTATACAGTAGTTTTATGTGGCTCAGTAGATAACAAACATTTTTGTTATTATTATCTATCGGTTTAAACGGTACCTTATAGCTACTGTTTAAAATGCTTCTCACGTAAATGTGCAAAAATATGTACATAATATAAAACGACAATAGTGATGACACAGATTACAGTAATAACACGTAACACACCATGACCTGAAGACGCAATATTTTGTAGTCTACACATAGCCTGTGGCCTGTACACAGGTACCTATTCCCGCCCTGTGGCGTATGTGTTCAGTCTATACGACGCCTACGTGGCTGCTACGCACCTTCTATACGCTGCTACACACCTTCTACACGCTGCTACGCACCTTCTACACGCTGCTACGCACCTTCTACACATTGCTACGCACCTTCTACACGCTGCTACGCACCTTCTACACGCTGCGACGTACTTTCTACACGCTGTTACGTACTTTCTACGCGTTGATACGCACCTTCTACTCGCTGCTTCACGGCTGATACGCAGCGTACAGTGTAATATCATTATCACTATCGATTATTAACTTAAATATATCCTGCAAATATTTGTGAGGAGTCGAGTTGAATCTCTCTCTAATTAGACTTGTTGCGAAATGTTCTGACCCTTAAAATTATTGTAATTATTGATTTACGTGTGACCATTCTAAAACACATTCCATGAGCATAAATAAATGATGATATTATGTACCAACTACTAGTTATGGTTTATTTAGATCACTACTAAGAATAAGTAGACGTTTCTTACATGTCTTTGAGAATTAATATGACGTAGGTGTCATTTATTACTTGATATGCCATCGTTATAATTTAATTATTGTTATATACATACTACAAAGCCTTCCTAGAGCCTACTCAATTCCCTAGAAATAAAGTACAAAGTTGTGCAAACGCAATATATGTATGTATTTAATAAGTTTACGCAAGTTGTCAGACCTATCCATAAACGCCAGAACGTTCTGCGAACTTCTATGAACATGTATGTAGAAATAAATAGCGATAATTATTATTATCGCAAAAAAAAAATCTTGTGTTGTCATAAACGGTTCCACACTGCTATGAACATAAAATATGCGAAAAACTTCCGTCGCTTAAAATAACAGAATAATGCTATTCTAGAGTATTCAGTTGGTGGGGCGTGTATCTTTTTGTAAGTATCATTAATGAACAGGTTCATTTACATTCTATAAATACAATTGACACCTCCATAAAAATAGAATGGCCGTGGGAAATTAGGAGTCATCGTGATTAGCGTGTTCCTGAGCTAGCTGACGCGATATGTCGAGGCCTTTGTTGTATCTTAGATCAATTGTTGTTTGTAAAATAAACCTACCTACGTATTTACTACCAAAATGTATAAAAGCAATAATTTGGACTAAGCCGCACTGGGCCCGCGTGGTGGATTACGGCCCACTTTTTCTCACAGAGAGGAGGTCTGTGTCCCAGCAGTGGGAATATTACAGGCTGATTATGCTTATGAAATATTTTTATAATTGTATATAATTTTCAATATTTCACACCGTTATATTATAATGTAAATAATATATATTTCTTGTAAATCTAGTTTTATACCTGTTCTGCGTTAGTAGTGAATCTAGATAAGAATAGAATTCGTGGAATTTGTAATATTTTCTAGTATTACACATACCTCGATATGGCGGTACTAAAACATGTTGACAAACGTAGTTATGTGCCCTATCTACTTTAGCAAATTGAAAAAACTCGGATGCGCTGCGGTGACAAAGAAAAATAACTATTCATACATACAAGTTACCCCATAAACGCTCTATAGATTTTACGAGTATGACAAATTGCCCGTGGTTTTATTAGAGTCTAACTAATGGAAAAGGTAGAAGAATAAGTACTCGTTCTTCTGAGAAGCTATTTTATTATTTATCATTCTTCAAGTAATGTAAGAATAATTAATTGATCTTTAAAAGATTTATGTTCCTACAAATTAATATCAAATATCTTTCGCTCATTTTTCATGTAGAAGTTCTATGTACAATGGCAATAAAATTAAAGTATCATACATACCTTAAGCCTTCTTCACATGGGGATAAGCAGAAACTACAGAACATCACCTACTACGATCCTTACAAGCTCCTTTTGCTTTTAAAGTATCAGTACTTATTTGAAAATAAATTGGTTGGTAAACGTCCTTAAGCATACAGACTTACGCTGTAAACCTGTCAAAACTGAATTTCTACCTACTTATCTATTTATAGAATAACTCATTGCAAATTCGATTATGCTAATTAATACCTTAATTATTCGCAATTAGCTTGCAAAATCGTGTACAATCCAAGATAAATTAATTGTACAATAGAATATTAATTTGTAATCTGAAATGATTCAAAAATACGTGCCTAAATATCAGTGATTACGTAAGACAATGTCGGTGGAACTTTGAATTTTTAAGAGGTAGAATTAGCCCGTACCTAATACCAACTCTATAATTAATTAATTCAATAGATGGGTAATGATTATAAATGTTTGTAGTGCATATGAACAAAGAAGAATTTGCCGTCTCAGAATTAAAATCAAGCAAGAATTAAATTAATATTGTCCCACAATTCTTCACTTTTATTCAAATGTACGAGTATAAACATCAAGAAACGATAAAAAAGACTGTATCACGTCGGTATTTTTTGTGCTTTACGTTAATGATTGCAAAAATACGAGAGAAAAAAAGGAAATCTTACCGCTGCAAGACCGCTGACGAACCTCACTGCAACCAGCACCATATAATGTAACCTCGCCGCCTGCGGACTTAGTATAGTCAGGATGGCGCTGAGCAGCATGGTGACGAACACCAGCTTCCTCGGGCCCCAGAACTCAGCCGCTGTGCCTCCCACCAAGCAGGATATGGAGTACCCCCAGAAGTACCCCGACAACACGTATGCCTGTTGCTGAGCTGTCCATGTGAAGGTGACCACGCCATCCGGCTGAATAACAAAAAGTCATGAATAGAGAAATTATTTCATCCAATATGTCGTTATTTAAGAACAGCTATTGTGCATAACATCATACATAGTTATTTCTAGTATGACGCATATGTAGATAGTTTGTTTTTTCAACCAATCTCGCCTTTATAATATTATTTGCTTTGCTACTGTACGCGCCTGCATGTTTGTTTGTAGTATACATATCTAGTAATAAAATGTCGTATCTGTTTGTTGACACTGACTGTAACATAATATCTACAAATTGTTTAAACATTACTTAGTAAAGAATTTAGTTAAGTTCCCAAGTGAATATACACATATTATCAAAACACCGTAATTAATATTAGCATCATTGTTGTCACCATTTATCATCCAATAAAACTACTTAATTAAAATCTTAAATTCATTCATTCATTCACTCACTGACACTGACCATGTGAAAGTTAGAGCACCAAAGGTATAGTTTAGACAGGCAATCTTTTGCATTAAATTCGACCCTAAATACGCCAGACATAGTAAGTCTGCCAACGGATGTGCACTTTTTGACAGCAGACTTAATAAGCTTGCTTAACAGATGAGGGGTTAAATGACGAAGGTGAGCACTAAAGACGATTTTTTGAAAATTCAAACCTTTATGATTTTTTGAAATTTTATTCCTTTATTTATAGGGTTTAACTAGGGAATGAAAGTTTGTTTGCGAGTGCGTCATTTTAGTCAATGGGAAATCCCAACGGGCGTACGACTTGCATAAATGTATAATAATGTAATAGGGCAAGAGGAAAACGGTGAAAATTACATTTATTCCGTGTCTAAGGAAGACATGATTCCAATGAAGAATATCTCCCAAGTTGAGAATAACGTCACCAGCACCACATGTTGGGTTGAAGCCTAAGTTGAATGCAAATGAAATGAAATTATATTATTCTATCATCTAGCTGATGCCTATGGACTTACAGTACTACTGCTTAAATGCGAAAGTAAGTTTGTCTGTCTATATATTTACACGCCATAACAGCTAAACGGGTTTCTATGAAATTTGGCAGACATGCAGACCATGACCTCAGTTAGGACATGGAAATTTATCAAGCTTAGGACAAAAAAATTATCATAAGCAAGAGCTAACACAAAAGTTTTCATTTTCAGGACACACTTGTGTTACGGAACATTCGCAAATGACGAAATTTGAATAGAGTAAATATTTGTGAATGTTTCATACTTACCTACCTACGTCACGCGAAACAGTTGAATAAAGATGTCAGTCAAATTATTACATCTATTATGCAACAGAGTAACTTTTTAATGAGCATATTCGAACAACAATGGATTACATTCCAGTGAACATTATTTCAACTAGGTATCAGCCGTATCATCCTGCACACAATTCATCTATCGTAGGTATCTTAGTCTTTCTCTATAGCCCACCACATTCATGCTCAAAACTCACGACATTTTCATTCTTAGGACGTGAGTTTAGAAAATGTCCTACAGATAAAAAGCAAGGTGTAAAGGGACGGTGTTCCAGAAACTGAAAAACATGAATTAAAAAAAAAACACTGGCACTCCAGTAGTGCCGACAGAAGTGAAAACTTGAACAATTACGAGTGTATTTTGTGAATCGTCTTATAAACAAAACACGCGTGTTAAGGTGTGTTCCTTATTTTATAGGGTTTTTTGCAAATCAGGTATGATGACCGCTCGCATGGAGCTCGTCGTCAGTTATATATCCGTGGTTCAGCGCCATCTCGTCGTTGTTGGATGAACTACGTAGTTAGTACGCGAGGCTCTCGTAGTTCTTTCCGATGTGCATAGATGGCGCTGTCCTCAACAACGCGCGTCTTACGTTTTACGTCTTACGTCTTACGAATTTTCGATCAGGGTCACGTGACCTGACGCGAGTTTAGAAGTTTTTACCCATTCCAAAAAAAGTACACAGCGCCGCTAAAGAAGTTTTCACTTCAAAAAACTAAAAAACACTCGAAAAACATAACCTTCCTTCTGGCGCAGTCGGGTAAAACCCGACTGAAAAGTTAACTTACTTTGTTGTGCCTTTACTAATCGGTACATCATCCGTAGTAGTTAAGTAAGGGATACTGTTATACCCTATAGTATATAAAATATCGTTAGATAGTTAACAATAGGTATCGCTGTTACAGTCGCCTCCTTCTGCGAAGTAGTCATGCTAGCAAAGGAGGCGGCGGGACGGCTGAGGAAGAGAGCCTCCCGTCCCAGCCGCCGCGGGAGACGCTCCGGGCGTCGGGAGCCGCGCGACGACTCCCGGCCACCGTAGGCGCGGGCCTGCGGGCGGAGAGTAATGGGTAGCTCACCGTCCGAGGCCCGTGCCGGACGGCGCGTACGTGTACCACGCGCGCCTCAAAGAGATGTCAGCATCAACTTAAGGGGCCCGTCAGGGCCGAAGCCTGCCGGGTCAGCGGGATTGTCCGAAAGGGTTACCACTGGCCCGGAACATAAAGGGCTAAGGAAGGAACACGGGTAGGTTTTAGTCAATAAGAGTCTGACACTCCTTTCCGCTCCACCCAGAGCGGGAGGAGTCATTTGATGATTTCCCATCCTGAAAAAAAAAAAGGTATCGCTGTTAAAGTATTACCTGTCGCAGTTCTCGCTTGGTGACCACGGTACTGTTGTATAACGAAGTATCGTTTGTCGCTATGGCCTCGCACTCGCTTTTCACCCTGTGAATGACAATGAAATAACTATTGTGTAAGTAGGTAAGTACATAAATATCAATGTCAGATTTAACTACGGATGTGATTGTAGAAACATGATCCTACTGCAAATATTGAGCTGGTGTGTACAGCGGGGTAATTGCGTAAAACACTAACAGTAGCAATGACTTTAATTTTGACAGTTCGACAACATTCATTGCGTTATTTACGTAGTTCAGCAGACAAATTTTTCGAATATATGAAGCAATGAATTAACAATATCCTTCAAAATTATTCAGATTGAGATTGAAAGTGTGTTACACGAATAGGGGGCTGTTCAGATTGGTAAAAGACCTACCATGCACACAACATCCATACTAATATTATAAATGCGAAATTGTGTCTATCTGTTACCTCTGAACCGAGATAGTTTGAGTCCCGGGAAAGGACATAGGATAGTTATTATCCCGATATTCCCACGGGATCGACACTTATGCGAGTAAAACCACGCGCCCCGCTACTATAACATAAACGTAACACCACGCATGTATGCCCCGAAGTATTAGGCAGAGGTATAAGGTTTACTAACATGTCACCAGCAGAACAAAAGTAGGACAACAGTAGTTGTCAAATTGCAAAATTCAAAATATCTATTGTGATTTACATATTTTGAGTTTTACAAGTAGGTAGTATGTTTTGTTTGTATTTTTCTGTCTTTTATCCGCGTCCATTCCGCAACTACTTAATTTTCATTTCACACGCACATCCTCTTGGATTTATTCCAATCTGATCCCCTGAACAATCTGTGACTACAGTAACTCACACACTTGTTAAAATTCTAGGAAAATCATCTACTTTTACAATATTTTTAAATATGTGAGCACCATGTATCTATCACATAATTGATTTACCTGTCATTCCCCCGAATTCTCAAACGACACTTAACTTTAAGGTGTGCTTAAATGTATTTCTGTCACTACAATACACCTGATAGTGACAGAGACAGCATAATACTTAAAGGCGACTTAAAATTAAGTTGCGTTTGAGTATTTGGCCGATTGCTTCATGTTTTATTTTTTTTACCTTTTGTGGTAGACTAATTTTATTCTAGGTGCATCGTCTTCACATATAATTATATTGTGTATACAAAACCTTGTAAAACTTTTTCAAAGAGTAACGGTGGAGTTTCTTGCCCATTCTTCTCCATACGAACACTACCTTTTGGAAGGGTCGACTAGAATCAATTCAATTTTACTGTAAGTTTTGACATTCAAAAGTGTCTTTAATGTGCCTATTTGAAATAAATGATTTGACTTTGACAGCTACTAATAAATAATTGCATATACGGACAAATACAGACTCAACAAACACAAAAATATTAAGTGTTGATTTCCTAGTTAAGTAATATAATAAACACAGTCATAATACGTGGAGAGCTATATATAAACGGTTAATTACACGTAGGTATTATTGGCAGAACGCGAATGAAAGGAGAATGAGTGAAATTAACCGTGAATGCTGTTAATTTTCTTTACGTCATGGCAGTGTTTGTAGACGAACAACGGTCAAAATATGGACCATTCATTAAAAAAGGGTTTTCCTATTTCAGGTTTCATCGCACAATTACATTTAACATTTATCTCGGGGTTTATATTATGTATGTTCGTTCATGAAGCATCATTATCAAACATGTAGTAAAAACTGAACGTGTTTCAGTATCATGCCTAAGTTAAGTATGTATGTATATACCTACACAATGACCGCAAACTCCTTCCCTTGCTCAGATCAAACAAAAACTTAACATTATAAAAATAAAAACATTAAACTCTTGTAACACACATACACACGGCAATACAATTCAATTAAACTCATTAAATCATTGCGCATGCGTTACTTAACACTTCATACTCACGTGCAACGTGAACGTATTAACTAACGTTATGGCTTATTGACGGGTTAAAAACGTTATAAATATTGCGTTGCTTTCATCCGTAAGTACCGTCATTGTACCGAGGATTGTGAGAACGTTGGCAGACTGGTGCAGGCTGGCCGCACGTGGCCGACCACGCGTGGCGAACTGATGCGATTTGAACCATTGGGTATCGGCCTCACACGTGTTTAACGCATTTTTAAAATGCATATTTCATTTCTATCAAGGCCTATGAATCATACGTGGAAGCAAATACCTATATGTCTGGATTAGAATCAATAAGGAAAAGGAAAAATTGAATTGAAATATGAATTCCTTTTACCCACGATTTTAAAATAGATTCATCGCCTCAAGATGCAAAGATATAAAAATGGAAAACAATTTTTTTTCTCAAACATAGTATCCTAATCCAACATGTGTTCGATTATTATCCTTAGGAATTTAAATATATATTTAATAGGCACTTGGCAGGCAATAGGTAATTATTACAGATTGTGCCTTAAACATTTAGAATGGATTTTTTGTGAGAAATTAGGTACTTTGATATGAAAATTATAGCAGCCTGTAATAAAGGTGTTATTACGAGTACCGTAAAACGGGGAGAGAATGGTTGATTTTCAAATAAATACCCATGTATCTTTTACAATTTGTAAAATTAAAACACAGCGATACTTTAGTAACAGATAGGTAGTACCGGAGAAGAAAAACTGCTTAATCAATTAATATTGAAACTGAATGGTGCTGATCCATACGTCATGTTCGTGAACGGGCGCCGTTAGTAGGGACTGGTTATCTCTTAGCCGCCACGGCTTAATTTAATTTATTTTCATTCCTGAATTGTTTTTTGTTTTTATCTTTTTTATAACGGACGCTTTCAACTTGCACGTCTTTTTACATCTTTCTCACATGTATAATTTTATTTCAACAAGATTGATGTAGCCAATATTTTTGTAAAAATTTTATGATTTAAGGCTCCTTCAAACAGGGGCGACACGCGATAATATCGCGCGCGAGACAAGGCACCGCTAGTCGCGCAAAGAGCGGTGCCTTTGCGTCGCGCGCGATTATATCGCGTGACGCGCCTGTTTGTAGGAGCCTTTAAAAGAGTGTCCTTGGAGTTTCTTGCCCGTTCTTCTCCATAGGTACCTTTTTTTTTTTTTTGTCGGGTGGAAACCTTCAAAAGGCACCCGACCTCCGGGGAGGGAGGTCGGACTACGCTTTGGAATGGACAACTAGCTTTATCTTTCTGACTGACCGACCCCTTGACAATTCAAAAGTGCCTGTAATTAGTTTATTTGAAATAAATGCTCTGAGTTTGACAGGAAAAGATAAAAGAGCTCCAAATAAGCGTATCTAGTAATTATACTAATTGCGGCAATTATGATACCATTATAATTACACTACATAGGGGATCCTACTTAGTTTAAGTCAGTATAGACATAGTTAGACCTACCTATATAATTATATTCTTACGCCGATTCCTAATAGGTAGGTAATAAAAATTATAGTTTATTTTTAGATATTAAAGTTAAAGAATTCGCAGCCATGTTATTTTTAAACAACAATGTAGAATGTAGATAACTAGTCTGATCGTGAACAAGTCTTTATCTAGAACTAGCAGCGCCCCGCGGTTTCACCTGCTTAAGTGTAGATTCCGTGGGAATATCGGGATAAAAAACTATCCTATGCCCTTTCCCGAGACTCAAACTAGCTCTATACCAAGTTTCATCTAAATCGGTTCAGCAGCTTAAGCGTGAAGAGGTAACAGACAGACATGGCAGATACAGTTTCGCATTTATAATATTATAGTATGGAGTGGACTATCACAACATTGTTTCACACAACATTGACAGAAAATTCTATGAAAATTCTTATTGAGGTATACAGCGTGTTTCAGAAACGTGTGATCATATTTAAGAGAGTGCTACCGTGTTTAAAGACCAAGGTGAACCAGTTCCTCCATGAAACCAACATTGTAATCGTGAAAAAAGTATTAACTGTTCTAATGTTCCGTACAAAACTTCAATAGGTCTACGGTCAGCAACAAAGGTCGATTAACACAGCTTCTTTTACACATCATGTAAATTGATAGAAAATGATTTGATATTTTCCTTTTTAGTATTCCTTATAATAGCCCGCGCCGCGAATGCGCCGATCACGAGCCGCTTGCGAATGGCGCGCGTGCATTTCATGTTCGTACGCGGCCCCTGCTGAGCCGCCCACGCGCCGCCGCGCCGCCGCTAGCACGCAAGCTACGCGCCGTACTCGAGCGGCGGCGCGGCGCAAGCAAATTCACAACTGAGGCTCATAGTTCAAACGCGAAAGAAGCTATGTGCGCACGAGCTGCGCGCCCCACTTGAGCCTTGCCGGAGTTGCACTAGAGCGGCGCACCAAACGTAGGCTGTAACCCAAGGAACATAATATTTCCTGCTGTAACCGCACGCGAGGAAGACGCGCGCAGTTCGCAAGCGGCTCGCGAGCTGCGCATTCGCCAGGTCTGAACACACCTTTTAGCATTCCATGTGTCAAAAGCTTGTGTTCATTTAATTATGCATCTGAATAAAATAGTACCGAGGTGACTAACTTATCACTAGAATTTTAAATTAATTCAGTTTGAGTTCAGTTGTTCGCTGTATAGTGTAGTCAGTCAAAGAAAGGTATTTAAGTACGTACGACTATATATCAAGCTTTAATTTCAAGTACCTATGTATTATGTTGACTTCTCATTGTACGAAAAGCCTATACAATGCGAGTTCAGCTGAAACTGGTAATGAATAGCTTGATGTGGCGTCGTGTGTACCTATGTTTTATTAGCATTTTTACGTATAATCTGAGTCTGCAAATGGTTGCAGTCGGATGCACTTGGTACACTTAGCCCAACAATGCGGTCACCATTCATAGTGCCGACACGCATCGCTGCTGATTTACCTATGGCTTGACTAAAAAGAATCATGTTTTCAAACACATGCGACAACATTATTTTTAAGCACGAATTTATTATTTACCCTTATGGAAAAACGGCGTGAGTTTATTGATGAATGTATATATTTAAATCAAGCATTACATAATGTTATTTGTTTTATCTGCAGTGGATAAGTAAAAATACTTATCGTACCAATGGATGTCTCTGAAAAACAAAAATATTATCTCACATCTTTTCAAAGACAGCCCCGGTCTATTTAGATTAGGTAATGTATTATCTTGCATCAATAACAAGATGACAATATCATAGGCGCGGGACACACAGAAGGGACGTGAGACGAGGACGGGACGCAGACGCGGCGTCTCTTAATTATTCTTCATAGTTCATACAAAATGTGTTACAGACGACTCTAGTAAAACAATTTCTTAAAACTTCATGGAAATTGTTCCACCAGAATCGCGTCGCACCGTCGCGGCGTCGAGCGGTTTTCTAAGCATAATAGAAAGGACAAGACGCATGCGCGTCGCTTTTCGATCTCCATAGGTACTGTTGCCGCCTCTGCGTCCCGTCCTTGTCTCACGTCCGTTGCGTGTAGCCCACGCCATAGATAGATTTTCTGTCAGATACAAGAAAGACGTGATGAGATAATTGTCACTTAGGAAAAGGGGTGATTTGTTTTCCTAATACTATCAAAATTTTTAAGTCCTTATGACACGTTCCGACACTTGAGAAGAATCAGCTTATCAATTTCTTGTCAATAAGACTATCAGATCCCCATAGAGTCGCTCGAGCTCAAGTCGATTTAAACAATCGATAAATCGACACATCAGATAGGTTCGAAGTTTGGAAAATACAATTGATAAACAACACAACGACAAGTGCAGCAGCAGGTGGAAACTATTCTAGTAGGTGCAGAAATAAACATACCTACCAAAAATATATAAATAAATAAAGATCTTATTTTCTTTTAGCTTAAAATCTTTAGGTAAGTACATTTCACAAATTTAGATAGATAGATAGATAAAACGTTTATTCAGTGCAACAAAAGACACAATACAGGTATTAAAAACATCAAAAAAGATGAAAAAAAAAATAAAAAATAACAAAGATTAAAAAGATAAATTGAACCATAGACACCTAGCTCATAAACATCTATAACGGTCAATCACTAATGGGCGGTGTGTCTCATGGTTGCACCAAATGGGAGTCCAGCTCGACAATTTCGCACCAACCCTATTTTCAGTCGAGAAACGGTGATTAGCATACCATTAGGTATGCATCTAATGTACGGTTTCCTGATAAAATTAATATACAGACTCCCGAAACAGGATTCAAAAATACGTGTATTTGAATACTTAATTAAGTATGCATAATATATTTCTGCGAGATTATTGGTGTACTTCCCCGTGTTATAATACTCTCATGCGTCAATATGTCCAGCCAAAAAAACTGGTTAATTATACCTACCTACAATTTTAAGTGCGCAACGAGTTCGTTTTAGATTAAGTAAGCACTGCATATTTTTAGGGTTCCGTACCAAAATCGTAAAACGGAACCCTTATGGTTAGACTCAGTTTGTCTGTCTGTCTGTCACAGCTGGATATCTCAAGAACTACTAATGCTATCAACTTGGCTAGCTAGTTTTAGATGACGTTTGCCCAACTATTTTGCAAATAAGAAAGAAATAAAAATATATGTACCTATATTTTTTGCAACAGGGACTGAAAGGGGGTCTGAAAAATTCGAAGTGGGGCTACTAGGGCATGTGGATGTGGTTACATATGAAAGAGCGCAGCTTGCACATTCTCAAAAATTTTTTTTAGGCCGCATTGTTTTCGACTTTTGATGAAAAATGTAAAAAACATACCGTCCCCCCCCCCCCCACTCTTATCTCCGAAGTTCGCAAAGAGAAAAATCTGAAATTATTCTATGTGATAGAAGTTTATGTAAAGATTATAGGAAAAATAAAACGAAGTCTCTAAATAGCACACTTTTTCAGAAATCATCAACAAAATTTACATTACTTCCACTATCGGCCAAGAGAAGGCGCTGACATAAAACTGCAATAATCTACACCGCGGTGCACAGTGTTAAAATTCTCTGACGAATATAGGCCTCGCCGATGAAAAGATAATACATATATCAGATTCTGTGACCATCACATCCTACGTACGTATTGACATTGATTCTGATATCTTTTTTAAAATCAATTGCTTACGTATAAGATTTCAAGTTTACATAAGAAGTGTTGATAATAAATACATCTCCGGTAAGGTCATAAGATTGAAGAAGATTAGGTCTTAGTGCATGTGCAGTCAGTTAAAGTAATTAGCTGATTTTTTAGAATACGAATCGCTAGAATTTTATAATTACCTATTTGAGCAAAGTAAATAAAATATAAAAAAAGAATTAGAAAATTCCTAAATCACGTGTAACAAATTGTAAATCGAGCCAATATCACATGTAATAATTTTTGACCTTGAATTATTTTTGGACATGTATAAAACGAGAACCAGAGGGGCAATTCTCGTAATTTTAAAAACGTTCACTGTCTGATCTCAGTCTAATCTGTCAAAAAAATGCCTCTAATTTCCCTACATTTTTGACAAGTTTTTGACATTGATTATCGCTGAGATGAGATTGCGACTAGATTTTGAACGTTTTTAATCACGGGAATTGACCTTCTGATCTGAAATAGATCGTGGAGTAGAAAAATAAAGCATTGAAATCGTGTCCAATCTACAGAGATATTATTAGGTAATTCTATGAAAATGTTGAGTAAAGTTTACAAACAGGTACAATTGTGTCACGATACCAACATTACCAACACGTTGATTCCGCGGAAAGTCACGTATCCACGGATAACGTATTGGGTTTAAGGCTTGCAGTATAACTATACTAGTTATGCTCTTAACTCATTGCTACATTGTACACACGCTAACAATATTACGTGTAGACTTTATGGAAACCGTTAATTTCATATTTTCTTTTCATAATAATTGCACACCACGTAATTATGCCTGTGTTTATGCTGAAGCAGCTAAACTTCATTTATTTGAATAAAGATTTCAGTATTGAATATGATTTAAGTAATTAAATTTCTCTAAACGCTGAGTAGGTATAACACTTACGATGTGATTGTGGTATCATCAGGAACCATCGCTATGATGTTAACACTCATGTTGACCCGCATCATGTAGTTGACCCAGCACGCGAAGAACATCATGATGGCCACGTTGAACCGCGCCGGAACCAAATCTGTAAAGAACAACCCCTTTTGATTAGCATACCGATAGTTACCGTAATACATCGCCTCGAAGGTATTCGAGGAACCCACACATATTTTCATAAACGCAATACCGAAGGCATTTTCCTTATCGACTCCGAATGTTAATCTCCTAAATGTCATAACATACTGTGATGTAATAAAGTTGAACGCAGATATCAATAACCTCGCATTATAACTTAATTACTATTCGCCCAGCTACGTTCAATGTTTGACGCGAGATGAGATGATTTCGTCATCGTCCTTAGACGAATGCGGAAATAGACACGAGTTTTTGAGTTTGGTAAATAGTTGTCGACAAGAATGCACGACCTCGCAGAACCCGTAAGTGTGCAGAACATAAACTTTCGAATACATTGTCAATATCAGACGGACACGCAGTGACGAACGTGTGCGGTTCATTGCACCGTGCATAATGAGATACCTACCCGCTTATTAGAAATACTGAGATTATAAACAAAAAACAAGGCGAGGTGAAAGTTATACTCCGACACATTGAGCGCTTGAACTAGTTTCTTGCGCCGAAATTATTGACATGATGCAAGTGAAATTAATTGATTATCTACTGAGAAAAATAAGCAACGCATAAAAATGTGGTTACCTACAACAAAATAAGTAGCAAACAAGATTCCAAACGAGTATTGGACATCACGTTTTCGTAAGCACGTTCTTTGAAAACGTGTCTGATGTAGTCTGAACCGCTAATTGTTTTTAGCGTTTTTTAAAATATGTATAAAGAAGCTTGTTTTTAAGCTGTTTTTAATTCGACACAAAATAAGTATTCACCAACCCGTACTGGGCTCGCGTGGTGGATTACGTTCCACTCTCTCTCACAGAGAGGAGGCCTGTGTCCCAGCAGTGGATGCAGCAGTGATGTTAAGTATGTGTTACCAACCAAACCCCAGATTTTAGGCCAAACCAGTTCTCCCTCGCTCTTAAATCCTATGCCGCTTCGCGGGGCTCCTATTTCTGTGTAAACTATTTTTTTTTTGTTTCCGGGGTGGAAAATCCTCGTGGATGTCCGCCGCCCTGGGGCGGGTGGCGCGGTCTGTCAGACTCTTAGTGACTAAAAACCACCCCGGTGTTCCATCTCACACCTACGCCGGGGGTAACCTAACCAAACCTAACCTAGGGGTACCCTTCGCTCGCTCTTGCATCCT
This sequence comes from Luperina testacea, assembly GCA_927399505.1. Lineage (NCBI taxonomy): Eukaryota > Metazoa > Arthropoda > Insecta > Lepidoptera > Noctuidae > Luperina > Luperina testacea. Next base: position 9,444,279 of record OV656774.1, read on the forward strand.
ACGTCGTCTATCGAACTGGTTTGGCCTAGGAGAAATTAGTTCATCCTAAAATCGGGTTTGGCTGGTAACATATGTACAGACGCCAGCACATCAAGCTACTTCAATCTGTAGATTTTCAACTTTATCGCTAAAGCATAAAGTTCAATGTTGATTGGGAAAATGTACCTAACAGTTTCGGGTAGCTTGATGTGCTGGCGTCTGTACTTACAAAATATTCATAAGTGAATACTTATGAATATTTTGTAATATATTTTTAAATGGTTTGAATACTTACTGCAATGGATGGAATCATCCATTGCAGTAAGTATTCAAACCATTTTCATACACGTTTCGAGCTGTTCATCCAGAAACAATTTCATGTCAGACCATAACAAATACCTAGTAGAACTAATCACTATCTGTTGCAAAAGATCGTGTTGTTCTACGGCCATGGCCTCGTTGAATAACCCCGCGTGATGACAACAAAACAACCTCACTCTTCCACTAACTACTATCGGTCATCGATTTGTGTTTTTTGGAGACCATCCCCAGCTATCTCCGAGGTCGACGCTTAGGACACGCCTTCCTCACCTATCTGAATAGGTACATTAAGGTGATGTAATCGAAAAGTTTCTTGTCTACCAACATTGCCCCTAGAAACAATTTTTTTTAGCTTTTCCTCGTTTTTTGCCAGACATTTTTTGTCAATCATACGTTATAATAATGTAGATATTCTCCTGAACTTTAAGATTAAAAATAAAAAACACTTGCTATAAGTGATTATTGGATTTTACAATAACTAGTCGCTGCTGAATTTTAGCTGCACCTGTTCTATTACTACTGATTGAATTGTCGATAATATTACGATAAAAGAATTTGACGATTAATTTCTGTATATTTTTCTCCTGTATATGTAGAGTAGAGTATCAGGTCTATGTCATTGCAATAAATTGCCAGTCAGCAGCCGGGTTATTGTGTAAGACAAGACACTAACATTACAGTAGCAATTAGGGTTTTCGTGAAAATTTACGACACCAGTTGGCACCACTGTGACAAGAGGTCTTCCTATATAAAATATATGATGACGTTCATCATTCGATTCATTCATTCGTTCATCATTCAGTCATGACCAAGATCATGACTAAAGAAAATATAGGCTCTTTGACAGATGTCTGGACCTGACGTGTTAGTGCTGCCACCTAGCGAACGTCATTTCAGAAAACCCTCATTGTGTAAGACAAGACACTAACATTAGAGTAGCAATGGCTTTCATTTTGACAGTTAAACAACATTCATTCCGTTATTTACGTTGTTGAGGAGACAAATTTTTCGAACATATATGAAGCAATGGCAATATCCTTCAAAATGATTCAGATTGTGATTGAAAGGTTGATAGTGGGGCTTATTGGCCAAGGGCTTCAGACTGTCATTAATGTATCGTCAGTCGTAGGTAAAGACCTACGACTGACGATACATTAATGACAGTCTTCCGTTTCCGTTTTTGATAGTTTTCCGTTTTCCGTTTCTTTCTTCAGTTTTCTTCATGTTTTCCTTCCATGGACACATGAAGCAATAAGAATAATTAAAAGTAATTATTCTTATTGCTTCATGTGTCCATGGAAGGTGGCGGATTGATTCACCAACCTTAATCTATTATTCTGTGAGAATAACCGAATGATGCGTCACATTACATTACTATCAGATTTAAATGAAGGTTGCTTCCTTCTTCGATGCTTTTTCCTCTTACCATTCTTGTTTTTTTGCGAAACACCGAGTATTATGTAAATAGGTTACAATCAAAAACCCTGTAGTTACTCAATGATGCTAGAACATCACTACACCTTTGGTTTAATGATGGGCGTGGATGGTGACAATACATGATATGTTACCGAGGTTCGTAGAAACATGACAGAGGGCGGAGTGACTACATTGTCCAGATAAACCTATTGTTATTTGGTGGTCCTATTGTATCGCCGTGAATAGCCTGTTGTTTACCTAATTGATATGTTTGCAAACGTAGTCATTACTGCCCGTACCTCAGGCCGTACCAGGCGCAGTGATGAGATTCGTCATTATTTATTAGGTAGATACGCAGTATGTAGTCGGTCCATAAAACACTCGTATTCAGTAGCATCCGGTTAGACTGGAAGCTGACTCCAACGTAGTTAGGAAAAGGCCAGGCAGATGATCCAAAAGAACATTAACATAATTTACATTTTTGTGATTTTTTAGTAGAAGGATTTGAAAGTTTGGTAGCAAAAATATTAATGTATGCATTAATGTATGATTTAATCATTTTCATTAATAATTGACGTATGGTACTTAACCACCAATAATTATTATTAATACTTACCTACTATGAAAAATCAAGAAAGCTGACTAAACTTTAAAATACCAGATTAGAAAACCTGACTACCATTTTTAAATTAAAAAAATAACAATTATGACACACATAAGCGTATTATAGTTTGGAGAAGGGAAGGAAACAAAAATTTAAAATAAACGATATTCAATGCAGTTTTATTTTCACAAATTAGACAGCTAAGTATATGCATCAAATATCCTTACCTATCTGGAGCATGATTCTTTTTAAACTCTCTTATTTTTTTTTTTTAGAAAATATAATAATTAAAGAAAAGGTAATTTTCGTACCACTTGCTCAAAAAAGTTACATTCTATGCCACAAAAAGCGAACATAACAATAGTCATTTTTAATCTGTTAAAAACAGGGAAAGAAAATTGTACTGAATATCATTCATCCTCTAGGGGGAGAATGTGATTTAAATTTGGAATACTTACCGAAAATGCTGAACTACATCTGTGTTTACACCATTGAGTTTGTATATAAAGCATTATACATCTTTTTGAAAAAGGAATACGCATTTATTATGCACTTATGATTATTATTAAATAAAATTACGAAAACCGACGAGGCCGTATGAGCTTGATGCCTTTGCTTTTCCGACAAAAAAATATTAGTCTAGGAATTTGCAGCGTTTTTGTTTTCTTCAAATACATAAACGTTAAGTTTATTTTAATTTATTTTTAATTGTCATTATTTTTAATAAATGCTTATCTCATATTATTATTTTGTTATTTTTTTCGCAAATGGTACGAAAAGTAGAGTATTTTCCTCGGTGATAAAGCTGTCTTAGTCTTGGGTGAACTTAAATCCCTCGCTACACTCAGGACTCGTCTTAAATCCCTCGCTTCGCTCGTGATTTAAGTTTTTAACACCCTCGCTACGCTCGGGAGTAAACCTCGAGTCCTTCGTTACGCTCGCGATTTAAATCGTCACCCGCGACAGAAGACACTGCTTTATCCCCTTGGTTAATAATCTACTATTACATTTTCAATTATGGATAAACGAACTAAAATAATTGTAGAAACGTAGTGGACACGTCAAAAATATTATTGTCAACGAATTGGGCTTTCACAAGGTGTCAGCGCGATGGGTACCTGAAATGCTTTCAGTAGATCAAAAGCGGGAAGGTTTTACGATTTCTCGTGACTGTTTGGAGTTGTTCGAAGTTGATCATCAGGATTTTTTGGTCAGTTTATTACGATGGATGAAACTTTGGTTCATCATCATACCCCATAGTCGAAACACTAGTCCAAACAATGGAAAAGACACTGATCTCCGATTAAAGAAGACCTAAACAATTTTGTCAGCGAATAAGGTGATGGTGTCAGTTTTTTGGGATGCAAAACAGCCTTAAAGAGGGTCAAACAATCAAATCAGCTTATAATGGCACACTACTGCGTCGTTTGCGAGAAGAAATCAAAACTAAATAAAACCGTTTAAAAAAATAAACGTCCAGGAATGATAAGGAAAAATGTGTTGTTTCATCAGGACTGATCAGGACAACGCTCGAGTACACGCATCTGAAGAAACAATGGCTGACATTCATAATTGCAGATTTGATTATTTCCGCACCCTCCTATACACCTGATTTAGATCCGTTAGAACTTCATCTATTCCTGAAAAAACATTTAGACGAGTAGAAATTTTCGACTTAAAGAGGTTGAAGCCGCTGAAAGTGACTATTTCGAGAGTATTGAAGAACCATTTTTTTTAATGGGATCAAGGCTTTACCGGAAAAGTGGAACAACCGTTTTGAGGTTAGCAGTGACAATATAGAATAATAAAAATACTTGTCAGTGTCTTCCTTTGTTTTCAAGATTGGTATACGAACTTTCCAAACCCTCGTACCTTGAATTGATTACACTAAAGTCATTCATTAATTTGTACTAGGTATAAATAAGTACTTAGAAACCCAAACATAATAATACGTTCACAACACCGATAAAACCAAGCTATGTAAGTTCTTACTTAGGTATACCTACTTATACAAAAATGTAAGTGAAAATAAAATATACTACCTACTACTTTATGAAGGTAAATGTTTTGAAACACTAGGGAATTTGTCAGAACAAGCACGTATTTGGCATTTATGTCGTGGAAGTCTATTGCAGTTTTGATGTATCACATCACACTATTAATATTATAAAGGAAAAAGTTTGTAAGTGTGTTTGTATGTTTGTTACTTCTTCACGCACAAACGGCTAGACCAATTTTGATAAAATTTTGTAAGGAGGTAGCTGACACCCTGGATTAACACATAGGAACTTTTTATCCCGATATTTCCACGGGATTGACACTTAAGCGGGTGAAACCGCGGGACGCTGCTAATTGTAACATAATTGTAGTTGATATATCTTCGTAATATTGCAAAAATGAAGCTGACTCCCTCTAATGACATATACGACCTGTATCGAAAACTAATGAAAGAACAATTAAGAGCTTTCAAAACGGAAAGTCGTGGCATCAAAATGTCAATTTCGACTTTTCGGTAACTACGACATTGTACTATTGAATGAACGATATCTACACCAGGGATGTTAGGGAGCTCCGTAACCGTAACCGAAACTATCGGATATCCGATATAAAAAATTATCCGTAACCGTAACCGAATCCGAAATAAAAGTTTCGGATAATATCGGATAGGGGCGGAGCCTAATTGAGACACAAGATAAAGATAGCTATGATTGTTATGTTAAACTTAAATCATAGTAAATAAACACATATGTGCAATGTGCATTCTAAATTTTAATCTAATTTTAATATTTTCTTTGAATAGGTACGAAATTACTAAATAAGTAGGTATAAGTAATAATTTTAAATTTTTAATATTACATTTTCATTTTAGGTAGACTAGATAATACTCAACATTTATTTATAATCATTTTTAATTTAAATAGCTGTAATAACTCACAGACTGATTGTAATTCCTACCAAATAGTTACATATAAATAAAACTATTTTATTAACTATTTGTATTGAACTTTTGAAATTCCTAAAAAAATTAATAACCGTAACCGAAATTATCCGAAACTAACGGATAATCCGAAATAATTTCATATCCGTATCCGTATCCGTATCCGTATCCGGTATAATAATCATTCCTATATCCGTAATTAATCCGTATCCGAAATTTCATATCCATAACATCCCTAATCTACACATTATCGTCTATCGTTTATTTAAGTTTTTATTGAAAACCTACACGATGCGATCGAAAAAATTGAACTTTAGCGTATAAGACATCTACCCAAAGAATTAAGTTTAAAGTTTTACGAAGACATCAGCAGCAACGCATTTGAAAATTTTCACGCGCGTCCATGCATTTGCAATGGTGCGTCCACCGTGCGCCAACGAGACACCAATAAATGAGCTTTATTAGGCTTTAACAGTAATGCAAATAATGTAGGTAATTGAATGAGCTACTTAACCTCGCAAACGCATGCATATTTTAATGAGTCGGTAGACGGCGTCAATCATTTGCGTAACGGTGAGATCTTAGCTCGTGCTAGGCTTGCATTCTGGAAGAATCCGAATGTATGCGTAGCGGTGAAAGTGCAAGAATGCAGGCTCTGGCTAGGCAGGCGCCGCGCCGCCGCCACCACCGCCGCCGCGCTGCCGGCGCCAGCGCGCGCTAATGACTGACCATCCCGTTCCTGCCCCATAACACTTTATTAGGCTCACACGGAATACTTTTATTATTGCGCGCACATTAATTTACTTAAGTGGAAGGCCTACTGCAAATTCTTCCTTGAGAATTTTCTTACAGTAATTTTTATTTATTTACAGTTCGCTGCACTGAGTGTCATTTTATGATTGCTGACAACATTAAAAGAGATGGATATGATATATGATGATATATGGGATGGATGGATGGAGAGATGGAAATCTTTAACATTATTTTTATTGTTATGTGGGATGTAGTGCATTAACCTACCCCTTAATTGAAGTGGAACCATAGTGGATCCTACATAATTATAAAAAAGTTGACGTGAGAGGCCATCATTCAAGCCTATAACTACTACTATATAAACATTATATATTACTATCATAGTTCAAAGCCTTTTCAAGCTACATCACCTGTTCCGCAAGGTTCACATCATCATCATCATCATAATCAGCCTATAATGTTCCCACTGCTGGGACACAGGCCTCCTCTCGGTGAGAGGGAGTGGGCCGTAATCCACCACGCGGGCCCGGTGCGGGTTGGCAGATGTCACATGTCTTCGAATTTTTGGTTCTAGGACATGCCGGTTTCCTCACGATGTTTTCCTTCACCGTTTTGAGAGCAGTGGTGATGAAATAATTTACACAAAGTAAAGCGCCTGTCTGGGTTCGAACCTACGACCTACAACTCGTAAGTCGCGGCCGTTACCACTTGGCCACCACTGCTCTAAGGTTCACATTTAGGCCCAATCCTCTTCAACATTTTCATAAACGACATTACGTTCTGCTTTAAAATTCTATCTTTTTGCTGACGATATGAAAGTAATGAAACCAATGTTAACTGAATTTGACTCTGCCTTATTGCAGGAAAATCTGAACAGACTGACCAACTAGTGCAAAACTAATGAAATGCTTCTTAACGTCTCAAAGGCAATTTAGCCGTAACAAATCGTCAAATCTAACGATTACACGATTACCCACAGGCACAGCCACAGGTACAGGAAATACGCGACTTGGGAGTCACAATAGATAAAAAACTTAAATTTGACAAACACATCCTAAACATTTCATCGACGGGGTTCTAATCCTTGGATTTATCTTATGTAAAAGCAAAGATTTTAAAAAGGCATCTACCAGAATTAAATTATTTAACACGTTCGGCCAATACTTGAATATAGCAACCAGGTTTGGAACCCCACTATGACATATGTTACATTAAAAACCTGGAAAGTGTCCAAAGAGACAATAATAACTAAGTATGTAACTATGTTACTTCTCTTCGAAATGTGAAATAATAATAATTATTATTAATGCTCAATTTTGACATGTTAACTTTAATTATTATTATTTTTCTCAAACTTATTCAATGTTTTTTTCTCAATTTTTATTTTTATCCTGCCTCTTTGCTTCAATAATGTGTTATCTTGAAAATTGAAATTGTCAGATTTATCAAAATACTGTGTTATCTTAAAAATTTAAACTGTCAGACTTATTACGATAGTGAAGCAAAGAGGCGATGTTAATTTTATTTTATTTTTTTCCTTCTAATTTTATAATTTGTACTAGTATTTGGGCGTTGCGCGAGCTGCAAGCAGCTCGCGGGTCGTGTTTTTGAGGAGTATTTCTTACCCTTGTAAAAAGTATTTGGGCGTTGCGCGAGCTGCAAGCAGCTCGCGGGGTCGTGTTTTTGAGGAGTATTTCTTACGATGGGGGGAGGGGTGAAGGGGGGAGAGGGGGGAGTTTTGAAAAATGATTTTGACCAACTCTGGGCCCCTTGATATGAATCTGAAAAAAAAAAATGTTCCAAGTCTCTTAACTTCCGAGATCTACCTAGAGGGGGGGGAGAAGGGGGGTAAGGGGGCAACTTTGAAAAATGGATTTTACTTTTCCGAGCCTCCTCTATACGAATCCGTAAAAAAACAAAACCCAGGTTTCTTAATTTCCGAGATATGATAGGGATGGGAGAGAGTGGGGTGGAATGGAAAAGGGGAGGTTTGAATTTTGAAAAATGGTTTTTACTTTTCCGAGCCTCCTCTATACGAATCCGTAAAAAAACAAAACACGGGACTCTTAATTTCCGAGATACGATGGGGGGAGGGGTGAAGGGGGGGAGAGGGGGGAGTTTTGAAAAATGATTTTGACCAACTCTGGGCCCCTTGATATGAATCTGAAAAAAAAAATGTTCCAAGTCTCTTAACTTTCGAGATCTACCTAGAGGGGGGGGGGAGAAGGGGAGCAAGGGGGCAACTTTGAAAAATGGTTTTTACTTTTCCGAGCCTCCTCTATACGAATCCGTAAAAAAACAAAACCCAGGTTTCTTAATTTCCGAGATACGATGGGGGGAAGGGTGAAGGGGGAGAGGGGGGAGTTTTGAAAAATGATTTTTACCAACTCTGGGCCCTTTGATATAAATCTGAAAAAAGTCTCTTAACTTCCGAGATCTACCTAGAGGGGGGGGGAGAAGGGGGGCAAGGGGGCAACTTTGAAAAATGATTTTGACCAACTCTGGGCCCCTTGATATGAATCTGAAAAAAAAATGTTCCAAGTCTCTTAACTTCCGAGATCTACCTAGAGGGGGGGAGAAGGGGGCAAGGGGGGCAACTTTGAAAAATGGATTTTACTCTTCCGAGGCTCCTCTATACGAATCCGTAAAACAACAAAACACGGGACTCTTAGTTTCCGAGATACGATAGGGATGGGGGAGAGTGGGGTGGAATGGAAAAGGGGAGGTTTGAATTTTGAAAAATGGTTTTTACTTTTCCGAGCCTCCTCTATACGAATCCGTAAAAAAACAAAACCCAGGTTTCTTAATTTCCGAGATACGATGGGGGGAGGGGTGAAGGGGGGGAGAAGGGGGGCAAGGGGGGCAACTTTGAAAAATGGATTTTACTTTTCCGAGCCTCCTCTATACGAATCCGTAAAACAACAAAACACGGGTCTCTTAGTTTCCGAGATACGATAGGGATGGGGGAGAGTGGGGTGAAATGGAAAAGGGGCGTTTGAATTTTGAAAAATGGTTTTTACTTTTCCGAGCCTCCTCTATACGAATCCGTAAAAAAACAAAACCCAGGTTTCTTAATTTCCGAGATACGATGGGGGGAGGGGTGAAGGGGGAGAGAGGGGGGAGTTTTGAAAAATGATTTTGACCAACTCTGGGCCCCTTGATATGAATCTGAAAAAGAAAATGTTCCAAGTCTCTCAACTTCCGAGATCTATCTAGAGGGGGGGGGGGGGAGAAGGGGGGCAAGGGGGCAACTTTGAAAAATGGATTTTACTTTTCCGAGCCTCCTCTATACGAATCCGTAAAACAACAAAACACGGGACTCTTAGTTTCCGAGATACGATAGGGAGGGGGGAGAGTTGGGTGGAAAAGGGGAGGTTTGGGATTTTTCCCATACTCTTCCGAGCCTCCTGTATACGAATCCGTAAAACAACAAAACACGGGACTCTTAGTTTCCGAGATACGATGGGGGGAGGGGTGAAGGGGGGGAGAGGGGGGAGTTTTGAAAAATGATTTTGACCAACTCTGGGCCCCTTGATATGAATCTGAAAAAAAAAATGTTCCAAGTCTCTTAACTTCCGAGATCTACCTAGAGGGGGGGGGGAGAAGGGGGGCAAGGGGGCAACTTTGAAAAATGGTTTTTACTTGTCCGAGCCTCCTCTATACGAATCCGTAAAAAAACAAAACCCAGGTTTCTTAATTTCCGAGATACGATGGGGGGAGGGGTGAAGGGGGGGAGAGGGGGGAATTTTGGAAAATGATTTTGACCAACTCTGGGGCCCTTGATATGAATCTGAAAAAAAAAATGTTCCAAGTCTCTTAACTTCCGAGATCTACCTAGAGGGGGGGGAGAAGGGGGGCAAGGGGGCAACTTTGAAAAATGGATTTTACTTTTCCGAGTCTCCTCTATACGAATCCGTAAAACAACAAAACACGGGACTCTTAGTTTCCGAGATACGATAGGGAGGGGGGAGAGTGGGGTGGAAAAGGGGAGGTTTGGGATTTTTCCCATACTCGTGAGAGTTACTTGTATACGAATCTGTAAAAATATACCCACCTCCCCCTTCACCATCTGGGAGAACAATTATGTCAGTGAGTGGTAATCGAGCTTTATATAATATAACTAGTATTTGGGCGTTGCGCGAGCTGCAAGCAGCTCGCGGGGTCGTGTTTTTGAGGAGTATTTCTTACCCTTGTAAAAAGTATTTGGGCGTTGCGCGAGCTGCAAGCAGCTCGCGTGGTCGTGTTTTTGAGGAGTATTTCTTACGATGGGGGGAGGGGTGAAGGGGGGGAGAGGGGGGAGTTTTGAAAAATGATTTTGACCAACTCTGGGCCCCTTGATATGAATCTGAAAAAAAAAATGTTCCAAGTCTCTTAACTTCCGAGATCTACCTAGAAGGGGGGGGAGAAGGGGGGCAAGGGGGCAACTTTGAAAAATGGATTTTACTTTTCCGAGCCTCCTCTATACGAATCCGTAAAACAACAAAACACGGGACTCTTAGTTTCCGAGATACGATAGGGAGGGGGGAGAGTGGGGTGGAAAAGGGGAGGTTTGGGATTTTTCCCATACTCGTGAGAGTTACTTCTATACGAATCTGTAAAAATATACCCACCTCCCCCTTCACCATCTGGGAGAACAATTATGTCAGTGAGTGGTAATCGAGCTTTATATAATATAATATAATTCATCATTCATAATTTATTTTCTCTATATTTATCGTGTTTACATATTACACCTAGTTATATGTACATATATACATGCTGTGGTCTCCTGTAATTGAAGGAGCACACTTAAAAGAACCTTTTTTATTATTATTTTATTGTATATTTGTATCCTTTGTTGGAGAACCTCAATAAATAAATAAATAAAGATTTGAGCAGTCCCTAACTTTCACCTATCACTATGTATAAGCTAGAAGCGGTCAAGGTCTTTGAAAGTAAGTCAGAAGCTTTTTTCCACAAGCCAATCTTTTGTATTAATCTCGTCATCACAAAACCTAACGGAGCCGGGACCCAAACACTTATCAAAATAACAAAAGTGACAGATGTCGAACACTGAACTTTCAAATTGATTAACACTCGCTGCGACTTGTTACAAGAATACATACTCTAACGGTACAGCCTACTTATATTTAAGAAGGTTTATGATTCATTTCGCACGTCGCGTTCGCTCGACATCGGGATGCAGAATTTCGTCTTCGGAGAACCGGTCAGTGTGTTTACATCCTTATTCCTTACATCAGGCGAAGCACGAAGCAGCGGAGAAAAATATGCATGCAATTATATTTAATATTGTCATTTGTTATTTTGCATTAAAATTATTATTTTAAATTAACGTACTTACAAGCAGAATTGTGTTTCAACATTTGAAAGCAACGAATAAATAGAAGGCAATTAATATTGCACAAAAGTTGTCACAACTCTTGAGTAATGAGATCTGCAATGGATACAACGAAACGAAATGAGCTGAATGTAAGTATTTAAACAAATTAATATAATTATACATATTTTTCTAACCATGATTCGGGTACGCAATACCCAAGCATGTGTAAGCGGGTATGTAGGTAATTGTATCGATTTCCTATTTATTCTGATAACCTCCAGGTAAGGCCGGCTCCACATGAATATACTATCACTTCATGCTAAACAAAGCGCGTTATATAACCATATATCACAACGTTAATTAAGTTTTTTATAAACAATTTAAGTATCAGCATTCCATCCATTTTCTTGTAGATTTTGCGCTTTCAGGCTGTGTAAAGATAAAATTACACAATCATAATCCTTTAATATTGGTTGTTGACATGTATATAAATTAAAAATTCATTAACTCAGGACTACCGAGTAACACTTCGAACAAGGAGGAAAATGCTACTGGAAACTCCGCTATTTCCCACTAGTAGGTAGGTAAGTACCGTCGTCATAAAAACTAAGTGCTCATTGTTCCGTTTCCAAAGTGTTTTATGATGAACTTTTCATTACAGTTTAAATTGCCTAAGTATAATAAATGATGCTAGAATAGAAAATACTGTAGAGAATAAATTTATGAAGTAGCTAGTTAGTTACTCTGTGTACTTATAAGTTATATGGTTTGGTGTGCCTGTATGAAATACAATTTTATGGTAATTGTACTTAGTTATTTTTATCGTGTATTTCCGTTCGTCCCACTAGTGGGACGAACGGGAATAATTATGTGATTTTATTTTTAATTCCCACTACATAATTTGAGCCTGGTTGTTCAATGGTGAAAAAACACATATATATATATACGTAACTAATAACGAATTATAAATGCGAAAGTGAGTTTGTTTGTTTATTTGTTGGACATGGTTACTTCTTATCTCGGTAGTACATTGCATGCATACAAGACGGTACTGTTGGTACCAACTATTCTGTTCATGTAGTTCTGTAGTTATTTTTATCGTGTATTACCGAAACTTAATATTATATAATATTAAATTCCCGTTCGTTCCTCCAGTGGGACGACGGGCAGTGAGACAAACGGGAATACACGATATTTATTACGACAATCTAGTCTATCATGCGTTGATTTGTAATAAATAAATAATAATAAACAAACAATAGTATCATTTAATTTTATCATAAGTAAATGAAATGGGAGAGAGAGACTTATGATGTTGACTGTACCTATACATACCTACATTCATAATGAGTTAACTAATAAATTAACTTTTCATCCCCCCATCTCGGAAAGAGTATTTTTGCTCTTCGATATCTGAGTGCAAAAGCTGTTTTTATCCGCTAGAGGATAAAGTAAATTGAATTTAGAACATCGTGTGCACTAAGTTTGTGAATTCAAAACATCATTAAACCTATTTACTTCTACCTCCATGGTGCCGAATTTATCATACAACTTTTTTTTAATTTTTTAAAAACTCAGACTCGGAACCTTCTTGGTGTACTTTTTTTTTAATTTGCTTTGCGCGCGCAATTTTCTTTTCACGTCATATTGTTAAAACCTTAGGTTAAAAATAAAAACAAGAAACTTGCAAACAAGTGAAAAATCTAAAATGAGTGAATCTAGCGACGACGAAGTTTATTTGACGCCAACAGAATTGACTGAAACTGTAAAAAATGCGCAAATGAGCTTTCTCCCTCAACAATCACGCGAGAAGTATTTGAAACAGTACGATATGTTTAACACGTGGCGACTAGCTAAAGGAGCCAAAACTTTATCAGAAAACGTTTTGCTGGCATATTTTATTGAATTATCCGAGACCAAGAAATCAAGCACTCTATGGAGTACGTATTCAATGCTAAAAGCAACAATAAAGATGAAAAAAAACATACATATAGACACCTATCCTAAATTAGTGGCGTTTTTAAAAAGAGCCTCATCTGGTCATCAACCAAAAAAATCGAAGGTTTTCACAGCATCTGAAATTGAAAAGTTTCTTAACGAAGCACCTGATTCCGTATATTTGGCGGCAAAAGTAAGTCAGTTGCACTTGCACATTCAGTATCTACTATTAATTAACTAGGTACTTAACATAATCCAATACGTACTTAGTTAGTGTTGATAGGCATAATTATGCATGCATATCAATTTTATTAATTTATCTACTACAATACTCTTTACGTTACAGGTTGTTCTTATTATTGGTATAAACGGAGCTTGTCGAACTAATGAACTAACACAACTTAATGTCAAAAACATTGAGAAACATTCAGATGACTTACTATTAATTAATTTACCCAATACAAAGACAAAAAGAGACCGCAACTTCGTCATTCGCAAGGAATACCTAACAATTGTTGAGAAATATGAAGCCTTACGCCCGCCTAACACTCCAATCAATCGATTTTTTCTACAATATCGCAACGGAAAGTGTGTTAGACAGCCTATGGGTGCTAATAAAATTGGCAGTATCCCACGAGAAATAGCAACATTTCTTGAACTTCCAGAACCCCTGTTGTACACGGGTCATTGTTTCCGACGAACTTCAGCCACACTTTTGGCCGATTCAGGAGCTGATCTCCTGTCCCTTAAGCGCCATGGAGGCTGGAAGTCCAATGCGGTCGTAGAGGGATACATAGAGGATTCCATCCAAAATAAGTCTAAAATATGTAAAGGCATTGTAGGAGCCATTAAACTGAAAGAGCCTCAGTCAGATCCTTGGACTGGCCCTTCTACATCAAAAATGAGCCGTTACGAAACACCTATCAATCGCCCTCTCTCGCCAACATTTACACCAAGGGAATCCGAAGAATCGGTACAACTATTAAGTATGACAGATAGTTTACCGAAAAACAGTACACAAGTCACTAACACCAACAATACAGTACCTAACAAAAATATTACACTCAACATAAGTAACTGTAGCAACGTTACTTTCAATTTTTCTTAATTATACTTAGGTATTATTTGTTGTAATTTAAAGATTATTCTGTAAAACTTACCTATCATAATGTAATTAATACCTAAACTGAAATAAAAGTATCTTGTGATTGTAAATGTTTCTTTTTTTTGCATTTACTCATTTCCTCGCTGAGGTGGGATGAAAAGTTACGTGTTGCACTCGAGTGCAAAGATTTTTCACCTCGTGCTCTTTTGATTCCCTCGCTAACGCTCAGGATTCTAAATTTTGAATCACTCGCTGCGCTCGTGATTCAATTTTAGAATCCTTCGCTTGCTCGGTCATCAAAATTGAGCACGCGGTTAAAAAGCAACTTTGCACTCTTGTATAACAAATAACTATTCCTCATTTATAAATTTACATAAGTCTTAATACTTATGTTATTATGGATATTATTTACGTTTCAGATCCTGCTGCCGTGTGAAAAACATTATCCGCAATCCGTCTGTCATACAATATATCCCTTAGGTACATGATAACGTGCCTTATCAATAATTCAGACAAATAACCTGTTTTGTCAGGTGAAACCTGTTAAATAACTTGCGACGCTGCTATTTTTTACATAAATAACGATGTTGCGATCGTCCGGAACTAGTAGCAAAATCACTGAACTGTGGCGCGACGGAACCAAGCATGTTAGTCCGATCCCAACAAGGGCATCACTGTCGCGTCGTCAATGAACGCAACCCGTGCATAATGTTGTATTTTACAAAAAACGCAAGTTTTCTGCGAATCAAGCTATTATAACGTTATTTGTGAAGCCTCGCGAAATTAATCATGTATTCATTCCATTCGCTTAAGAGCCATATTTTTGGTTTCAATGAAAACTTATAACTCGTTTTGATTGAGGATTTAGCTCTCTCTTTCTGACAGCTCTGTTGGATTTAATTTCGCATAACATCGCTAGTATGAACATTATTGTTGCGTAGATTCAAAACGTGTTTGCTTAAACAAACAATTTATGATAGAATACTTACAAAGTTCACACATCATCATCTAACTGCCTGTTAAGTTGTTAACGTTGATTGCACATGACTGCTATAATAAATAACATACTTATAGGGATGTACTTACAATTTACATTTTGCTGCATTTGAATTAAAAGTAGGTAAGTACCTACTTAGATGCCTACCGACTAACCTAAACGAGTAAACTTGTAAAGGAACGATCGCTTTATATTTTCAGAGTGCTGAATCGTTGCAATCTTTCAGGTCTAAGTAATCTTTATAATTGCACAGTACATTCATTCTAGATTTCTAAGCCACAAGAAACCTTGCGCTGTACGCAGTCAAAACTTTGTAGGTAGGTACTACTGCTTGTCAGTTATTTATATTGTATGAAATTGAGTCAAAGATACTGAAATGTTACTTGATTCAGCCAACAAAACAGCTTTTGTTAACTTGTATTATCGACAACGACCGGGCTAGATTTTATGGTCAGTTATTTACATTTTATGTTACCTACTCCGTTTTTTTTGTATTTATCTATTTTTTAAGTCTAAGAAGTATTAATTAAAGTTTAATGTAATTTTGTAGAATTAGCATAGATATAATCGATTTGGTGTAAACTGTTAGCTTTTAAATATGATGAATAAATGAATATGAATATTGAATGAAATTGAGTCAAAGATACTGAAATGTTACTTGATTCAGTCAACAAAACAGTTTTTGTTAACTTGTATTGTCGACAACGACCGGGCTAGATTTTATGGACGTTGAAAACTAGGTATAATTTTTTTTGTCAATATCGTAGGAGAACCTACATCATTTAAGTTTCTGATAGCTTGGAATAGTTGGTGAGTTCGAACCACGTTCAAACATTCACTAGTACCTATTCATTTTCTTGCGACTTTTCCGCACCACGCGAATTTATCTTAAATTAATATTTTCATTTACCATATCGAAATCAAAAATGTCTTTCCGATGTGCTGTTTCCACTCAATTGTGACTTTGTGACCACCACAATAACAAAGCAAGTTACGCTATTATTCAATTATCCACGCTACATTTCGGTTTCAATAAACACAAAGAGAGAAATAATAAGTTTTAAATACTAAACCCTGTATTACTAATTCTGCCTAATTAAAAATCTGTTTTCTTAGGAAATGTTTAGATACAATAATATTTAATATAGAAACCACTTTTGGCACGAGCACGGCTCTTGATAGTGGAATTGAATACATAAAACACGACATACTTATTTGAATAAATATGTACAAATAACGTTTATTTTTGGCATGTTATTACAGCTGTGCATGATACCAGTCGGAGGTACAAAGGGGGCAGTGTTTATGTTATTGGTTTCTACTAATATAAGACATATTTTCTAATAAAGCCTGTGTGACGAAATAGCTGTTGAATAAAATATCATTGTAGATACAACGAAGACGCCCACAAATGTTTATTTTGGCTTATATGAAAAGCGAGTTGTCAATTTTCTGGCTTTGGGCGACATTTTCCTTGATCAATTATTTATTATTAAAGTAGGGTTTCTGCATCAAACTGATTTATGATTAAATTATTATTCCTATTTAAGATTTAAAATTAATGAAAAGAAATCAGGTGGCCTAAAAAGGCCACTTTGGCAGAATCATAACAGGATAACATTATGAATCATAATATGGTGAAGACAGTCCGTGTTTTTCTTTTTTTCGCTGCACTACGTAGGTATAAATAATTAAAGCGATTGGGATTGGATTAATTGGTATTTTAGCACAGACAAAAAAAATATAACTGAAAATCCTTCACCAATGGGATTTGATTCGATTAACATAACAGTTAACTGTCCATTATGATTCATAATGTTATCCTTTTATGATTCTGCCAAAGTGGCCTTTTTAAGCCCCCAGATCATTTCTTTCTACATGTGTCTAACGATCGAAAAACATAACCCCGTCTTTGTTGTCACGCAGTCGGGGAAACATAATATTTCTTTAATATTAGTTCTTTTAAACTGAATGTAAATTGCCAGTCTCTAGCAATTAATGCACGTTTAGTAGCAATTGGATTTCATTATTCGAGAAAAACGCCGACCTCATAGCACTGCTGTACCTGCAAAAAGTTTGAGTATCTGACGGTCACTAACTTAAATTTAACACCTCTCGCTTGCGCTTACGCAATTACTAATCAATGCTAGCTAAAAACCTACTTCATGGGAATTTCCGACCAAAATCTGAAGGCATGAGCTCATGGACTATCTGTAATTTATATTGATGATGGTTTTAATTATGATTACTTCTTATTGTTTCAGTTACCTTCGCTGCAGCGTCAATTAATTTTCTATTAAAAACCTCTGTTTTCTTTAACGCATTAAAACTTACCGAAAAATTTCATATGGAATTTCATTTTGTTGTATTATGCACGTAACATGGAGTGAACACAAAACAGCCGCACTGATGTAAGCACGCACGCGCGTCGGCGGAGGTTGCGAGTTGTACTAGCGAGTTGCGCGCACGCTTGTCTTTCTGCGACTGCCTTCCTTCACGGCGATGGTAGATCGGCGCTTGCTCCTAGATCCGCACACTGCATTTAACGAAGGCCTCACCTCGCGTGCCACTTCAAAACATCCGATCGTCAACGGGCATTAGCATCAACGTCAAAGTTACAACGTAACTTAAAACCTATGGGACATACTTGACTGCTAATACAGCCGCATCTAGATAGGTATGCTATCTACTTTTGAAGACATGACCTGGTAAGTAAATAGACCGTATTAAAGTGCTTCACGTATATATCTGTTCATGCGGAAAAAACAGAGGTGCTAGAGTGTTGATTAAAAGTGTCGAATGCTTAACAATCATCGTAACCTCACCTTAGTTGATCTTAGCTAGTACTTGACTTGTAAGTCAAGTCCAGTTGGTCTTAGAAACATCATGTTAATTGCATAAGATCCCTTATCACTTTTACACCTATGTATTGTTGACCTCAAGCTAAGTGTATTGGTAGTTTATCAGAGTGCTAGATAGTGCCCAGCCACAGTAAGTACCATAATAACAATAGAAAATCACAAGGTGGGCAAGTTAGATTAAATAAATTATTGTACATAATTACAAGCTTTGTAAATCAAATCGATCATTGTTAGCTAGTGTCATGACTAAAAGAATTTAGCAAAATACTATTAGCTGGAGAAGTTAAATAAACAAAAGATGGTTGCATCTACCTACTCTACTCGATTTGTCGAAGAGATCTGCCTGCCAGAGTTTTAAAGTGTTTGATGTCCTCCTTGACGCGTCTGTCAACGATCATTCAAGTCGTCTTCGCACTTCAGAGCAGAGGTAGCTGGTAAACGGCCAACCCAAACCGATTGGTTTAGAAGTTCCTTTAATCCTGCTGCAAGGCGTACAGTGCAACTAACCTGAATAGTTGTACCTATATGTACAGACGCCAGCACATCAAGCTACCCGAAACTGTCAAATTTTCCCAATCAACTTTGAACCTTATGCTTTAGCGATAAAGTTAAAAATCTATTAAAGAAATTTCACAGATTGTAGTAGCTTGATGTGCTGGCGTCTGTACTTGAAGAAGGAACCCTAAGCTCATAAAAACGTAAAAAAAAATCTTGTAGGCAGCCTCGCTGGGTACTATCACGCATCTAGAGTAGGATGCAGGTCGTCAGACACGGCTTCCACGAATAGCGGACTGTATTACCTACTTAGATAAGGTTGTAGCTTGTAGCAGTTGTAACCTAGAATCTAGTACCTAGTGGTTCGCATTCCTCATGGATTAATCCTGATTTCTAGGGTTACTTTATAAAAAAAACAGTTTTCATGCAGATTTTTGATTAACGTGACCATGTGAAATGGTTATTTTAGATCAGCCGAACTATCTCTATATATATATGTATATAATTGTTCTGTACGTGTGTATGTCACTGAACATCTCTTAAACGGCTTGCCCGACTTTGATGAAAGTTTTTATGTGTGTTTGAGTGGGTCCCTGAATGGTTTAGATTCACAATCGAACCCGGTAGGTGGCGCTGCGATGTAATTCTAGAAAACAAGACGTCTGTCAGGCCCGCTAGTTCTGTAAAAATGTCACCGTGAAAACTAAGGTGAAGTGAGCAGTCAATAATGTCAAACCCTCCCTAGCATCAATAGTGAAATGACTTCATCTAAGTTTTGACGGTGAGATTTTGACGAAATATACTGGCTGTGGTCTAACATCAAATCGAAACTTGATTGATTCTTAGAACTAATAAATGGCCGATCTCACTTTAACGTTATCTAAAAAAGTTGGTTTAAGAGGTTTTGTTTGTTTTTGTCATACATATTATATGTATACGTTATATACGTACCTATGTATAGTTCAAGTTGCAAGAGCAGAATCATACCCTGAGTTTGATTGATGAATTATTTATTTACAGACAGGTATTACCTACTATCACAAGTAAATAAGGAAAACAGAACAACAAGGAACTCAAACAACTTTTATAACGTCCCGTTCTACCTACCACCTTACCTGTAAGATTCACAGGACTGCAGACATAATATCTTATGTTTCGGTAATGATTGTATCTTTATATTCTAATGATTTAGGTATAATTAGGTGTACTACTAGGTATACTATGATTTAGGTAATAATTTTAGCTTTATAGGTATTCAAATGTTTTGTAAAGTATTATGAATGCACGGTTGTTGACTTTTAGGTACGTCACCTTCACCTTATAATGTTCATTCATTCGGAATTCAGACTCAGTAGTACCTAGGTACCTACTTCTGGGAGAAACAGGGACCACCCCTATTTGATCTGATGTTGATACCGGGGAGGTTTTAGTGAGGTAAAAATCCCACGGAGGTCGGGTGCCCTTTGAAGGTTTCTTTTAGATAAAATGACAGCAGCGATTGACCTTTTTTGTCAACATAAATAGTAAGCTGTCATATTGACCTAGCAAATAAAAAATCAGAATATAAATATAGGTTTCATTTTTCAAAAGTTTTTTTGTAACTAGGTATTTGGCTTGCATTCTTGGTAGCACCTAACCTAGATTTTCTCTAGATTGCTAACCTTCTTTTTAGCGTTTCGATGGCAAACTATATGCCGACCGCTTAACTGAGACGTTGCCTGAGGTAGCTCCGTCGCGGCGGGTTCACGGATGAGTGCTAACGCGTGCCCGTGTTCCCGCCGTAAGCGGCAGAGGAGGATACCGTGGAGTTTTAGTGGGTTAGAGTCCCACATCACTGCACTATCTCCCCGTGGTAGTGCAGTATGCATGAGCATTTCTCCACGATAAAAAAAAAGGTAGCTCCGTGGTGCGGGAGGGGTGATAGTTGTTACAAGTTGACGAATCACTGAGCTCTCGCATCACTTCACCACAGCCCTCCCGCACCGCACTGCTACCTCAGGCAGCGGTCGGCCTATAATTGAAATCGGCCCAGAATTCGGCAACGGGTTCTGCTATCCTTGAACCAAGCAATTAACTCACCAAGTTCATCCTGCGAGATTACATTGAAATAGAAACCCTAGATCAGATCGTAAAAGAAAAAAACGTAGTCACGATTAATTAGACAGTAGATATAAAGCGCGAACCTGTTGGCTACGCGGCTGCGCTACACAGTAGCAAGAAAAATAAAAAAACTAGCCGTTTTATTATGTTAGTGACTACCTCGGCTTTTTATAGTGCATTGTCTCATCTAGAGTTGATAGATCTTATTAGATAAATTATTATAGATAGGTTGGTACTAGAAAATAGCGAAGTGGAAGTACTTATACCTAATATTATAGTTGCAATCCTTCATCAATTTATTGGAATCTAATAGTCTAAATCTAATTAATAATAATAGTAATCTAAAATAATTTCTGTGTGCCTAGCACGAATGGGCGGACTAAACGTAGATAATGTTAATACCAACGATTTTAAAATTGAAAATACTCGTTTTGAATCTATGGGTGATACTGATTGTGCTTGATCCATAATTTTACACTAAAATGGCTATAGGATAGTTGAATGTTTGATTCAAACATCGTTCAAAGTTACGTTACGTTTGCTTCGCGGATTCGTGGCAGAACCTCTATATTTTACCGAAGACCAGAGGTGAACTAATCGATGCACATGCACGACGCGCGACGTAAACCCTAGTCAACTGCCTCTTACCTACATGTTTTTCAGTCTAAAAAATTCCATTGTATAGATTTCATATTTTGCGAGCCTAGCTAATTACATAATTTCCATAATCTACCTATACTAATACGATAGGTAGGTACTAATAATAATAAAGCCGAAGAGTTTGTTTGTTTGAAGGCGCTAATCTCTAGAACTACGTCGGATATGAAAAAAAATGTTTTTTGATAGCTCTATTCTTAAAGAACGTTATAGACTATTAATATCACGCTACGACCCTTAGGAGACGAGCAAAAAGAAAAAAAAGGAGAGAGAACGCTAGGCGAAAACGAGATACAGACGCCACCACATCAAGCTACCCGAAACTGTCAAATTTTCCCAATCAACTTTGAACCTTATACTTTAGCGATAAAGTTGAAAATGTATTAAAGAAATTTGACAGATTGTAGTAGCTTGATGTGCTGGCGTCTGTATCTAGACAATAGCGCGAGCGAGCGATGCAATGCTATAGGTACAATAAATTTTACGCGAACGAAACGAAGTCGTGGACAGAAGCTAGTACCGAATCGGTAATGACGTAGCTGTCAACTCGTCGAGCTCGAATGTTTACCATACTTATTTTGTAGGTAGAGGTACCTACCTACTTTACCTATTAGCAACAAAATTACGTAGAAATCACACGATTATAAATTAGTCAAGCAAATACGATTACCGTAGGATCGTGCGATCGCAGGCAAGATCTAAAAAAAAGCCTTTGCGCTCAAGTGGTTTGCAATGTTGTACAATTTTTTTTCGTTTTCTCATGAGCGGTGAAGACTTACATGCGTTGCAAGACCAGTTCTGGATGCGGGACAAGATCCCGGTATAAATTTATTTCATGACAGGATTATAAAAAATAAACAACCCACAGAAAGTCAGAAATATTACACGTCCGTGCGAACTTATCGCCAATTTCAACTAATCAGTACTTAATCATTTTTTTATGTAGGTAACCCAAAACACCTTTAGGACGTTGTTATTTGTACGGTTGGCAAAAAAGTTTAACTTATTAATGGACGTAATAGGGTCACCTCTGGTCTTCAGTCAACTACCTAAATAGTAATGTCCACGGAGTCGCGTTACGTCCGCTACGCGTAACGTCCGTGTATGGCCCTATTGTTTTCTTGAAGGTGATTTTTCTCTCGGATCAGTCATGTTACAGCCGTTCTACATAAAAGTACACAAAAAAAAACTTGCAACAATAGCCGCCACCCTCAATCCACAAACTGTTCATGTACCGTAATCGATGAGATCTTTAGGAATTACCTTAGACGAGAACTTAATTATCTTTTAATCAACATATATACTCACTCTCCGGTCGAGTAAGGAAACTTAATCATATAATGAAAAAACTACCTGACTGCACACCCATCCCCATACTCCGCACTGTTTACCTTGTCTTTGCCAGTCTGTCCTTCAATACGGAATCTACGTCTGGGGTGATGCTGGCAACAAACTTTTAACGTAACAAAAAGCACGCCATTTTGGCACCTTTTCATCGGCGCAACTACCTTACTTATTTAAAAAAACTGTCAAGTTGACAGCTGGCTGCTGTCGGCTTCAACCATTATTGTTTCACATTTGTTTCGTTTCGAATTACATATATAGTATAAATAATAATAGTATAAATAATATAATCTGAATTCAATAATAACTTGTACCTACTCCAAAACTCAGAAACGAACGGAATGATATTATTATGTGATTTACGAACATGTCAGCTCGAGTATAAACCAAATGTAACGCAATTGTGTACAATGTAAAAATTGCCACATATTTTAATTGTGTTACAGGTAATTAAAATAATAATTTATTATGTTGTTTTAAATTATGTAAGGACAAAAGAAAAAATTATTTTCGAATTCCTCTATTGTTTCTCTACGATTTGGTACAAGTGTACCTCGAGGTACATGTTTGGGCAAAGTTGTATGGGCTTTTGTTGACCTCCTTTCCGGTAATTGTTCGTCATCATAACTTCGTCCATAATTGCACAGACAAAACCTTCGGTTTCTCGTAAGAGGTCACCGAAACGTAGCCAGGCTACGGACGCTGTTAAATCTATATCGGGTCCATGTAGGGCCCGATGTAGATTACTTACTTATTATTGCACCAACGACAACCCCAATGTCCAGGCAAATCACTGTCCATTCCAAGGTTGCCTGGAAGAGATCGCAGACAGCGATAAGGCCGCCCTTTGTATATTTTGTAGTAGGTATTCGATCAATTTTTTTGTTATGTATTTTTGTGGTGTACAATAATGTATTTATAAATAAATAATAATAAATGAATAATGCATACCTATCGAATCGCACTCAAAGAAAATCAAACATGATAAAGTTACAACTAAATATTTAGTTGCCAAAACAATCATGGAGTAGGCAAGGAGCAGGAAACAGGAAGATTAAAATAAAACTCAAAAATAAATATAATTATAAGTAATATATTGCAAGAAACCTCAAAGAAACGCAAACTAAAGAATGTTAACATGACTAGTTAATTATTTATTATTAAACATAATGCCATTAAGTACACACAACGTAACATTACATAATTATGTTGTTTTATATCAGGTGGGGTATTAACATTAAACTATTTAAATGAATACTTACTTACTGTTTTAAATGGCAAAGACACGATTACATTTATCAAGAGTCCGGCTATCTGGTAACGTAACGAATTTTGGATAATTAATGACAATTTTTAAGACATAAAACTCTAATTTAACGTTTTCTTTTTCAAAAAGGCATTATCAAACTAAAAGTTTTACTAGTATTAATAAAATTTCAAATGTTACAAAAGATGAGATGCTAGGAAATATCCATTGAATAATGGAGTAACCGGTTTAGTTAAAAAAATCCGGTTTTTAATTCATACATTAACAAGGAAAATATTTTACTAAATTTAGCCTAATTTAACTTCAATCAGGGCCTTTCATTCATTAATACTATTTATCTTATACACGTAGATTAGACAAAAATATAATGGACAGACACTTAGACCGTATTTCTTTACAATCAGGTTAAATTTAAACCATAAACTTATATACTTTGTCCACAGATCATGCTGTCGCTACAGGGCGCAGAGCTTTGTATCTCAATAAAATATTAATAAATACATCTATTTACGTAAGTGGATAGTTCTATACGTATTACACATGATCTTTGACGCGGCCCGGTAGTGTGACAGCCATTCCCTTTACAAGGTCTATTACCAACTATTCGCCGTTCTTATGTTCCTAACAAAAGAGCGACATGTTTACTAATAAGGCGCCAAGATACACGCTTCGTTATTTTACACATTAACTACGTATGTGTGTAGAAATATACCAAACATCAATTGGGTTTCCCAACTTCCAAAACCAGACAATTATAACCAAAAGAATCACAAAGTAATTAAGTTTTGTGTAAGTAAAGCAAAAGTGACAGTAGATTATTGCATTTACAGGCTTTAGGTCGATTGGCTTAAAAATTCCGCTTATAACAGCAAGGACTTCGAAACGTTATTAATGAAATGCTAGACTTCGCGACTTTAATGATAAATTTAAATAATACAACATTAGTTATTAAAAGCTATTAGAGAAAATGATTTTACAGTTAATATTTACCGCACTAGAATTAAGCTCTTCGCAGATTTAGCACCAACCAAACGTGAGTACTCTATGAGCTCGCTTGTCTGGTTTCCATTCTTCTTGCCGGCTGCATGCCTCTTGAACGCTTTGTACAGCATCACGGCTCCATTCATCCATATGGGTATGTAGTTCAAATCGCTTTCCTTTGGAAAATTCTCATCCACACTGTCGAGATCGGGGTCTAGTCTTGAGTACGGCGTTGCCTCTAACTTAGGAATACATTCCACTAACGGGAACCATTTGTACGTCTCTGGACACATCAAATCCGACGGAAAGAAGTTTCCTTTATACCTCATTTTGCAGCAGGAGTGAATATAGTACCCCATGTAGTAATACTCGATTTGCGGACATTCAGAATGCATGTGTCTTGTGAACTCGATCTCCCTAAAATATAACGAAAAATATAATTATCAGATATTTTTATTAAATTAGGTACTATTTAGATTACGAGGGTATTATAACGCGTGTAAAAAGACACAACAAACCCGAGAACTCAAACTCAAAGCATTTATTTCAATTAAACCATTTACAGGCATTTTTTAATTGTCAAGAAGTAGAAAATATATTATGACGATAGTTGCCCATTCTAAAGCGTAGTAGAAGAAGAACGGGCCAGAAACTCTATGGGCACTCTTTTAAATTATATTTTTACAAAAATATTATCTAGTTACATCATTAATGTTGAAATTATAATTATGTGAGAACGATGTAAAAAAATGACGTACGCGTTAAAAGCGTCCAGACTACAGCAATTAGCAAAAAAAAAACAATCCAAAAATAAAATAATTAAAAGTCACTTTTACTCCTCGTCATTCTAATATTTATTTTTTTTATACTGGACCATACCTGGGATGAGGGATCCTTCTGGTTACGGAGATATTGAAGGTCCAAATTCTAATTTTCACTGACGTTTTTTTACGAAAACAAGTTTTTAATGTTTATACTACAACTTTAAATACCCCGCGTTTCCCAGCAATTATTTTTTTGCAATGTTACGTAGTTTGTTGTACAAAATGCGTAGTTGACGGCTATGTGATATGTCTTTTTACACTTTGTATATTTTTATATTAGATATTAAGTACATATTCCTTTATAAAAATAGGACGTAACATCATAGTCCCTCACCTCAAAGCTCCATAAGTTCCTAAGGTCAGGTTCATATACTGCGGGTCGTAGAAGAAGTAAACAGAGGAGACACACTTGGGCAGGACGTCGATGACGCCGACGGCTATGATCTTGCCGTCCAGCCAGTACTGTTGGTGGAACGATCCGTAGCCGCAGTGAGGCCCATTCTCTCTGTGCTCTTCCTATATAAAAATAATTATATTAAAATGTTTATTTTATCACCACAAAAAATTACGCTTTTATAAAATTCTTAACTTTATCAATAATTAGACAGATTGTTTAGGGGTAGTCAGAAGGTTGAATGTCTGACAACCATTCTCAGCAAGGGGTATCATATTACCCAGTAACTGGATTGTGGAGGTCAGACAAGCAGTCACTAAATGATCCTATGCTAATAAGCTAGGCAAGTGATGATGAATTTTATTTATAACCTACTTCAAATTAATAATTATACTTTAGATGTACGCGCCAAATTTTAATCTGGCTTCTGTCATACTATAGACAAACACTACTAGCTAGCCCAGATAATAGACCTAACGGTCTGAATTCTCGGAAGCAATAATATTATATAGGTACTACACAAAAAAAAACCCATAGACATAAGTATAGTAGCGACACCTACCGCGAGCTTGTTTTTAACTACGAAATCTTGTGATCAAGTGAAATTTAGCTTTTCTGATTCGGGGGTTTACCTTTATCTACCCCACTAAACCATATACTTGTCTTAGAAGTACCGTGTGACTCACCAACAATGGACTTTGTACTAAAAAGTCCTTAAACTTGGGTTCCGTACATTTGTCTGGCTTATCATCGTGTATTGTTGTTTGATACTTGACATACACTTCATGAGTTTCCTTAGCGGTTGTCAGCCATTCTGGACTCGGCGGGGATGTCCTGACCAGTTTTATCTAAAAATAAGTACTTACATAAAAAATAATTATGTAGACAGGGGAACATTCGAGATTCACCATGACGGCAGCAAATGGTAAAAAACAAGTTAAAAACAATACAATTCGTATTTAGATTCTTATCAATTGGAAAAACACGCCTAATAATTTACCTTAGCTGAGAGTAAGTACAAGTACTCAAATAGCCACTGCAAAAAACTGACAATGGGAAACAAAAATGTACATTGATTAAGTACCTCTAGTTTGTAAAACTGACAATGGGAAACAAAAAAGTACATTGACTGAGTGAGTACCTCTAGTTTGTGTTTGACATCATCGGGCAACTCATTTATAAAATCCTCAATTTGTTTCTCCTTGTTTCTGTGTGTGCTTATAGAGGCTACATCAATTCCCTTCTCTTTTAGTTTTTCTAACTTCCTCTCTCTCCTCAATTGTTTAGCTTTTTTACAAGGCGCCTTATTAGGATCAGGACCTGAAAGTTTTTAATTAAATATTGAATGTTATGTTTTTAGTTCATAAGATGTAAGTGGCTTGTGTCTGGTCATGGAAAAATTGGTTTCAAAGGGCCTGCGCCCACTGGCGGCACGGCACGGCATGGGATTTTTATGCGCGAAATTCAAATTTTCTTGCGTTTTTTGCAATTTGCTGGTCAGTATTAAGTTGTACGTTGACTAAAATGATTCGCGACCATAACAAATATGTATTTACAGAATTATAATTATTAGAATCAGTAATACCATAACTAATACAAATAGTAATGCCATGGGAATGCCGAGGCAGCGTTACGGCTGTTCTGATGAAGAGCTCCTGTTCTGAAAAGAAGGCGCGAGCACGATTCGCGACGGTACGCTTCGGCGTGTCTCAGGACGCCACGGCATGCCTTAGCACTCCACGGTATAGTTGCCATCAGTAGGCACTTGCATGTAGTGATGGCGAAGGATGTCCTGTCGTGCCGTGCCATGTCGCCAGTAGGAGTAGGCCCTTAATGTTAAGGTCAGAATTTCATTTAGTATTTACAATAGTTTATTGATTTGGTGCTCTTTAAAAGATCCTCACATTTTTTGTCTTTAACCCCTGAGCTGACTATCTTTAAAAGGCTTCCATACTCGCCTTTAATTTTTATCTTCAGTTCTTTTAGTCATTAACTCATTATATAGTAAACTAGCTTCTGCCCGCGACTTCGTCCGGGTGAAATTTCGGGCCCCGAGCCACCGCGTCGCATCCCATCGCCCGCCTGCACTATTACTGGTGTATTGTGTGTCTTTTAGACTGTGCTAAATAATTTTCTTTCTTTGTTTTCGCTTAGCGTTATTACCGACATTTTTCTTTTTGTGGGGTTCCTAAGGTCCGCACCGTAATGTTAAATAGTCAATATATAGCCTTCCTCAAGAACTGGGCTATCAAATGCAAAAATAATTTTTCAAATCCGACCAGTAATTCCAGAGATTAGCACGTTCAAACAAACTCTTTAGTTTTATTATTAGTATAGAGAAAAAATAAAACCAACCTGATTTTACTACTTTTTCTTGAGGGGCTATAGAATTAGGTTGTTCTGTTTTTAAAGTATCCTTTTGAACCAAGCCATCTGAAAAAAAACAGTTAAATGATATCAGAAATCCAATTCATTCTAATAACTTCTAAAGTGCATGACAATATTTACCTTCAACTTATAAATACTGAAATGTTTTACAAGTGAATCATTGCCTACTGGTGTTATCAGAATATTTTTTCACAATGTTTATGTAACTTGCATAACGTCGGTATGTGATTTTATTAAATTAATGCGTGAAGTTACAAATCAAGCACACCAGGTTTTATGAGGGTTTTTTCCAGTTCAAAAAGTTTTGTAACTGTACTCATATACATGATGGCAGGGACATCAATGCGCAAACTGATTGCACTTCTATGAAACAGTAGATTTTTTTTAATAATCTGCAAAAAAATTCTGTCGTAGGATCATGTTGACGGCGAAGTGCCAATACCTCCTAACTGACATTTTTTGAGAAATTCTCTTTTATCGTTTTGAATTTAAAGGCGTTATTCGCATGTTTTAGTGAAATCGCCTACGTGTATTTTTAGTTGCAACAGCATTAAATTAAAATGTGGAAATATGTACCTCCCAAATCTCTAGTCTATTTTTGAACGTTCTTTTTCAATTTGTGTAAATTTTTGACGATATCAGTTAGGTGTTATTGGCACTTCGCCGTCAATGTGCTGAATTGTTACAGTTTATGCGTCTATGTCCCTGCCACCTTGTATATCAAACAAAAGAAAATTTTTTGAAAGGAAATATGAAATGTTACCTCCAACACCTTCTCCAGCATTACAGTCTAAGAGTTCACTATTGTTTGCAATGTCAAAGTTGATATCCTGATGTTCCCTCATAGTTTCAACGAACTGCTCCCCGCCCTCTTCAAACCCTTCAGCCAGTACCTCGCTACCACTGCTGCAGGTTGACATCTTCCTTCCACAATCTCCTGATGGCTGGGACTCTTGACCTACCAACAACTTGTTTACCCTCTTCAATACTTTCTTTTGAGACTTTGTTGGTTTGAACTCTAAGGCCCTGCATCTAAGTGTCAAATAACAATATTAACAAATTACTTTGTACTCCAACACAAAGCATAATATTATAGCTAGCACCAAGCAGCCACATCACACACATCCCAGCGATGAATCAGTTGTACTGTGTATTCGATAATCAAAGCTTAGATTTTCAGGATCGATTCTGTTGCAATATTCAAGGAAAGCATGAAGTGATTCTACATCAAATATACAAACCGTATAGTGTACATAGGGCAACAAGTTACATCCATGGTTGGTTTATAACAATATTTTCCTGATCGCCTCCATCCTCTATCAATTAAATCTTGATAATCACTCACAGTCATAGCATGAGCCCACATACCTGAATCAATATAATTTCTTAATATTATGGTATTAACAGATCAATCTCAAAAAATGTTTTTAAACTTACCATGGCTATAATTAGTATCAGGGCGCTTACAATAGCCACATCTATAATGTTCATGTTCGGCATAATACTCTACAATGCTGCGTAGCATTTTGAGACGCCGTTATCAGTTATTTCCACCAACTTATTTCGCGGAGTTAACGTACTAGAATAAAATCTTGGTCCAGTCCAAACCAAATCCAATAGGAAAAGAAAAGATAAGTAGATAACACTGACTGAGGATACTGACAGAAGTGGACTGACTGAAGTGACAGTGACAGATCAGGGTGCTGGGTGAGGGTGACAAAGGCCGCATTCCGAATTAAGACAATATCGCTCACAGAGCTCATAGCAATTATTTGCGTTCCGATTTAGATACCTATCGCAAGATGGCGCATGTCATGACGTTATTTATTACGATTCACGGGACATCGTTATCACGCTAATTCGGTACGGGTTTAAGCACGCTCAAATCGTTTATTTACAGTCTTTTCTCAAAAAAATTCGAAAATATATGTTTATGATCTTTTACATTTATTTAGATAAATAAAAGTCCAATTTTCAAGTTTCTTAACCAAATGAATAAGATTTTCCATATAAACTGTATCCCCTCTTTTTATCCCCATAGGGGTGGAATTTTGAAAAATGGTCTGGGATGTTTCTATAACTAAAACTACTACTTACACTTAACTATTTATACTTAAAGATTATTTATACCAATTTTCCAGTTAATCAAGTCACGTAATAAAGTACTTCCCTGTGAAATTGACTACTTCTCTTCACAACCTTAGGGGTAGATTTTCGAAAAACCCTTACCTATACACTTTAATATTTATTTTGGTCTTACATACTGCGTTTAAAATTCTTCCATACAAAATTTGACACCCCCAATGGAGATTGGGGGTATCAAATTTTGTATGGAAGAATTTTTAGGAATTCTAAACGACCTTAAAGGGAGCTTTATGGTAGTTTAGAATTCCAAAAAATTACGAACTGTATAATTTAGTTAAGTATTTGTACCAAGTATCAAGTTCAATTATTTTTTTTTTTTATTAATCAAGCCACTTACGAAATTGCCTTTGAAAATGGAATTACCTACCACTTTTTGTCCCGTCAGGGGTCAATTTTCGAAAACCCCATACACTTATTACTGATTATTTTCTGTCAAAAGTGTTAATACTGAGTTTCGAGTTAATCGGACTTTGGGGTGTTGGGGACTGGGGTGTTAATAGTACATTACTTCAGAGGGAAGAAAGTGACAGTTCCATACCGAGATTATGGCATTTGCGCCACGAGCTTGCGAGGGGCGCAAACCATTTGAGGTATGGACCTGTACTTTATCCTGAGGGATGTATAGTGCTTTTTATTACACCTACGAGGAAAATTATGGACATATAAGTATTGTTGTATCTGCATTTAGATTTTTCCGGCAACAGATTATCAACAATTTCTTGGGCCGTCTCTAATAGTTCTGGCGGTGTGTTAGGGATAACATCATCACTGTCGCTCGAAGTATCCATATTTTACAAAAAACACAAAGATAAATGTGTTTTTGCGAAAATGCGCGGGCTTTTCCATTTTTTATTCGCCCGTTTCTGGAGTAGGCTAAGATCATAAGGTCATGCAGCCACTTCTTCCGTGATTCCACGCGTTTTATATACAAAAATAATTTCGTTTTTAATTTTCTGTATGCACCAAGGAGGTTGGTAACTGGTAAAAAAAAAACTGTATGTGGCCAGTAACAATTTACTTGAAATTTAATTAGTAGACAGTTAAAATCTCTTGGAGAGAGCAGGTGTGATAAAAAAAACTTTTTATCACACCTGCTCTGAAAATACATACTAATTATACCAATTAGAGGGAAGAAACGCCTTTATCCCGCCCTTCAAATCCTTTCATCCCAAGGTATGGAAGTTTGTATGAAAATCCTTCCGACCCAAGGGTGGGAAATATGTATGAAATTCCATTACATACCCGGTTTTTCTTTTTTTTTAATTTGTCAGCAGTCATACTGCCAAGAGACTTTAACTGTCTACTAATTAAATTTCAAGTAAATTGTTACTGGCCACATACAGTTATTTTTTTTTTACCAGTTACCAACCTCCTTGGTGCATACAGAAAATTAAAAACGAAATTATTTATAATAGCTGCACTTTTAGAGTTTTTGGCGGGATTTCTTCGAGTGAAGTCTAGTTGGCTGTTTTAATTATTCGCAAATTGATTCCTAGTGGATATTGTGATGTAAAATTGGTGTAGTTTTGTATCTCAAGTGTCTGCGCAACTGGACAATATGTGGAATCATTGAAACAGACGGGATCTCGGTAAAATGGAGCTGAGAATTTTTTTGTAGTTTTGGCTACCTCAGCGAAGTTTACAGGGAAACTTGATTCGATATATTTGCTGCCAAATACTCCTAATACATTAGAATGTGTACACCCATATTCTAATGTCATGTTAGACAAAAAAAAAATAGTAACTGATGACTAGGCAGCATGGTCTCAGACCTTAGCCTTTAAAAAAAAAAGCTGCACTTTTAATAATTGTACTTTTAACTAAATATAAACATTTCTATGCATTTATGTCCATAATTTTCCTCGTAGGTGTAATAAAAAGCACTATACATCCCTCAGGATAAAGTACAGTTCCATACCTCAAATGGTTTGCGCCCCTCGCAAGCTCGTGGCGCAAATGCCATAATCTCGGTATGGAACTGTCACTTTCTTCCCTCTGAAGTAATGTACTATTTCTTAAATCGTCGGGCCCTGCCTAGGAAACAACAACGTTAGTACCTAAGATAAAAAATGAATTTACAAGGCGCCTAGATGGTAACTTGTTTCTAAAGAGATTGCTATCCAGTGATTACAACAACTAACTAACCTAAAATGAAAGTGATTAGACAAAATCTTAGAGCAAATAGATGAAGTCGGTATCCGAGAGAAAATAAATAATAATTGCACATTCTTCTTTATCAGTTTTTTATTGATTTTTGTAGCAATATAATATATTCCACGATTGTCCTTCTTAATTCAAAATCAAATATAGCTATCCAAAATTATTTAATTGTTCGTTTTAGCCTAGCAATCTTTTTTTAACTTGGAGGCATTTTTGCCATTGACGACGCCAATGAAGACTCTTCAACTTCGGAAATATTCGACATTATAGATGGCAAAGGATTAATCATAAACTTGCGCCGAGGGCTGAAAAAACGAAAACCTATGTTGAATAGATCGATTCGTCCTGTCCAACGACTCTATAGACGTGAACCGTGAACAGAGGGTTTCCAAATAAACCAAATATCCAAATAAAGGACAATGAGTAATGGTGGGTCCACCTTTCAATAGAAATAGGATACTCATGAATGAATAGATATTTTTATGCAGAATAAAACTTAGTATTACCTACGACTAAGGTTAAAAGTTAGTACTTTCGGAGTAATATACTGCCTAAATATTATACTGCCATAAAAGTGATCGCAAACTAACAATTAATGATCGTAGTTTACTTCATTATAAGATAAACATTACCCAGACTCAAACCGGACGGCACGGTTGACGTGGTTAAGCGATTGACTGAGCTGCGCTGCGTGTCGCGGGTCGATTCCCGCACGGAACAAATATGTGTATGACCTACAAGTAGTTGTTTCGGG
The DNA here is from genome assembly GCA_927399505.1 of Luperina testacea. Taxonomy (NCBI): domain Eukaryota; kingdom Metazoa; phylum Arthropoda; class Insecta; order Lepidoptera; family Noctuidae; genus Luperina; species Luperina testacea. The sequence continues at coordinate 9,478,020 of OV656774.1, forward strand.
TTTGTGTATGTGAGTTTAAATGTCTGTAAACACACCCGCAATACAGGAGAAATTCCCAGTGTGGGAAACGTTTAAAAAAAACCCGTACCTATCGTATAAATTAATTAATATATTTATTGATGGAAACCAAGTTGGAAGAAACGCGAGAACACAATATTATTACTATTCTACCTTATAAATATCCATAAAGAATATATTAGACTGAGACGATTTCAAAATGTCGTATCTCCGAAAGTACTAGCATTTGACCATAGTTTTATTAGTAACTAATGTTCAACGGTATATCAAATATTACTATTGAAGAGTGGGCCCAGACCCCTTACATTTGTTTCCCACTCTCCTTTGCAGTTTTTACATTAGAGATTGCAATATCCCCCTATAATTAATTATTCTACGTATTACAATAGTGGGATATCTGCCAAATGATAATCAAGCTCAAGATGTGAGAAATGCATAATAATTCAGGTTTCCTCGGTTAGCTGCTTATACTTAGATCATTCCAAACCTGCTAAAGTGCCCTAACGCATAACTGCAGAAATTAACTTACCGTCTTTCTCGCCGCGTCTGATTCCATGGTTGTACTTCAGTCTCTCCCCAAATTAGAAATACAAGTCCACTCATAAATAATATCAAAGCATGAAAGCACCAAATATGTTTCCATACAATCGGCAAATTCTAGAAGAGACGAATAATGTTTTTTAAAAACACAAAGTTTTTTTTTGTCTAACATTTAGCAGTGGATTTTGAGACAAAAGATGACTAGGATTGTTTGTTTATACATTTAGAATACTTATGTAGGACATTGGAAAAGATTCCCTCATGACAAGGAAGAACTATCCTACGTCCTTATGTCACGTACCTAACCATCATAGGCTACCGTAGCCTACATTATACAAGAATTGCACATACAGGGCATTTTAAATAATGGTTGGAAATATAAGCCTTGGACTCGTACTAGGTTGTCAATTGCAACACGCACGCACGTCCTATAGCAAGTGGGGCAGGTCAAACCCGAAAGCAATGGGCTTTTTGATGTCACCATAGGAGTAACAGGATGAATCGGTTTATGGTAGGTAAAACGAGTCGATCAGAGCTCGTCTGGCTTTAGTCAATATTAAGTCGTTTAACCGATCTTGGGAAGGGTAGGATGTGGAAGTACCGTTTTGAACACAGAAGGATGCAGAACTAAATGATATAAAGTTATAGTTATCAAGCAAGCCCAATAGTACACCTTTTTGATCGAGATGATCTAAGTAGTGGCTAAATAATAACAGCCGCACAGGTCGATCGATCAGGTTAAGCTACGCTTGCCGCGGTTGGTCTGTGAATGGGTGACCATCTTTACATACCGAGACCCCTCCGTACCTCGGAAAGCATGTTAAGTAGTTGGTCTTGGATTTCATTCGTGGATCTTTGACAGTCGTTACGGGTAGTCAGAAGCCCGAAAGTCTGACAACCAATCTTACCAAGGGGTATCGTATTACCCAGTAACTGGGTTGTGGAGGTCAGATAGGCAGTCGCTCCATGTAAAATACTGGTATTCAGGTGGATCCGGTTAGACTGGAAGCCGACCCCAACATAGTTGGGAAAGGCTAGGTAGATGATGATGATCTAAGTAGTGGCCAAGTCACAAAGAACTTCGTGGATAAAGTCAGCAAGACTTGAAAAGCAGGACAGTACTTAGACAGAATAGAGACAGCATGCAATGTTGTTTGCCAAAGAGTATTTAGCCATCTACATAGGTACGGACTCCCACTGTAATTCTCAAGCTACTGATGAAACTCTTTTTCTAAGGAAACAGTATCTACATTAGCTTATAACGGTTACGAGGGTAGGTACCTTATACTTGTATGTTACTTGTCCAACGCAAAGTGATATTATTATACCCGACGTGTTTCCAATAATCTTAATAACTGTATTAATAGAATTCACGAACGTCGGCGTGAGCTCCTGAAAAATTACGATTTTTTGGATCACCTAGGTATACCCAAGTAATTCAAATGTAGGTACCTACTTAATTTGGGCAAAACTTACATAGCAGAGGTCTAATGTAAGATCCATTCCAGCAGCGGTTAAAGCTACTGCTAATGTTAACAGAACAGGTCCTGGAATAATAGGCAGCATCCACGAAATACACACCAACAGTCCTGGGATCACGTGAGCTAAGTCAAAGCGAATGTGTCAATCAATAAAAGGAAGGCTCACTTCGTCCACCATGATCATATTGGGACAGACATGATTGGTGACATCGCGTGTCGTAGGCCTTGACAGGAGGAAAGACAATTTTCATTGCCCGACCAATTCAATTTTCCAATTAAAAACCTTGTTTTTCCCTAGCCGGAGATAATGAAGATGTCTTGTGGATTCCCTTTCGTAAAAGGTGGCTTTTTTTTTTGAGGGTGGTCAGGTGTGACCACACACAGGGCATTACCTACACTGGACTTGTTGCATTAACTGAATGTTAATCGGTGGTATTAGGATTAGGTAGAGTCTGTAGATCTTTAGGTCACCAAGGTTATCTAACCTTGGCGGCCTGAAGACCTTATGTCGCAAACTAAGAGCAGAAACCTTGAAGAAAATACTTTACTCACACACGATAATAAAATATTTCCTTAGATGTTTAATACGGCTGAATTGGGACCTGTGTTTGTACTTGTGATAAGTTTGTATGAGGATAGTTCCGAAAACCAAACGCAAGAAAAATGGCAGCGCTGTAATTGCTGATGCCTGAAAAAAATGTAACACGTTGAAGTACTTGGTTATTTTTTTCAAATTAACCGTATTTCGTAGGTACCTATACTACTAATGAAAGTCGGTTATAGGTAAGTAGTGGTAGGTAGACTATGATGGCTATGACTAGAGTATTATATTATCTGTGGCTATGATAAAGATATATACGCAAAGGGATAGTTTAGATATGAATTGTAAAAGACATAACAAAATTAGCATAATATTTTTACTAACGCTATAGATGCTGTATTTGGCGACCTTAGAGTAGTAGAGTGGACCGTAGAGACAAAGGGAAATAATCATCCATGAATATCCAAAGTTTAGGATACAAAGAGCCCAAACTGGGACAGATCTTATTATCAGTCGCCATGGAGCTTGAGCATTTGTCATCTAAAATATAAATACTAGGTAGGGTTCATTTTTCATTAATGCGATAACAGAGGAAAAATATTGCTTTGAATGCTTTTGTAAAGAAAATATCGTCGCTCGCATGACTAAAAGTCTTATCTCATTTTTTAGCCGATTTGAGTTAGGACAACTACATTATCCTATTCGAGATTCTTTACTTGTGTTGCTTTTAAAATGGTTATATTCTGAGATCCAAATAACATAAAGGTACGACTATCAAAAAGACAGCCCTTAGTTAATTTTCCAGGTTAATGAAGATAAATAGGTTATGGTAAGGCAAACTGGAACTTGGCACCTGTACACATCACCACTTTCTCATGCTTGCTGAACATTACGATTATGTAAAGAGGTCTGAAGACGCTATCAAGGCCCTTATTCAATTAATTGTGCTGTTTACGCCTACACAACCTTGATCTTAGTGGGTAAAATCCTAGTCCGTACACCAGTAAATATTAAGTGCCGGTTTACCCTTGTTAAAACCATGTTGAAACTTCATTTGCATACTAAGTAGGACTCACTTTTATTGGAAAAATGTTACTAATGGTATTAAATAAATACGCCAATTCTTCCTCAGATATACAAGGATGTCTCCTTGGGTAATCGGTAACAACAAGGATCCAAATGATGGCCCACGTAATTTGAGTCCCACCGGTAACGTAGAACCCTACCGGCCATCGCGAATAGTAGTGCACCGCGGCACACATGAGGAACGTGGAGAAAGTCCCCGTGGTTATACCTGGTGACAAATATACATACATTTGTATACATCATTATTAGTCATGCCGTTTTCTAATGCGACCCCGTCGATCGTGCGACTCGAAACAAAACCGACCCGATGCGATGCGCACCGGTAAAGTTTTTATACTCCGACACCGATAAAATATATATAGTGTCATGTCATGTTTTTTATCTATCTAAATATTAAATTAGACAAATTTGTTAACTAGGTACCGTTTCCAGTTAAAGTAATCAATTAATAAAAATATTATGTTGAGAGGATAACGGAATAGTAACTTTCAATCATATAATAAAATTATCCTTAATATTCAAGATATGTATTTGAATGTATTTCATCAATCGACAAATAATCTTTTTCTTTAGTTCATTTCTATTAGGAACAAGCAAGACAAACTTACCACAATAAGCCCACATGAAATGGTTCCTCTCTATCGGTGGCACCCAGTACCTTAACACCTGGACCATGCTTGGTTGCATGGCTCCCTGTTTGAGAAATATAAAGATTTACGAACTCCTAACTGGCGTCAGTAGGTGCACCTTGTGCACAAAGAACGCTGCACTGCAATTCTGCTGACACAATTATTTTATAGAATAAAAAGATTAAGTAGTGTGTCTAAGTAGGTACTCATCTTGAACCCATAAAATGCTTCAAAACCCAATTCCTGCTGATCATGGGCTTCCTGACAATCATGTTAATAATTCAAAAGTTTGTGAGGTTGTCATCATAAGCCATAGGTGCATCAGTAGATTCTATTGCTACTCTCCTACCCATCCTGGCACTGTCACTAATCATTCACTAGTATAAGATTCATAGAACTTGGTAAAAACAAAAAATACTAACAGCACAAAATCCCTTAATGATTCGTACTAAAAACAGTGCCCAAAAGTGGTAATAAGCGGAGGCTGGTGTGAGTGACGTCAGTACTCCTGATATGATTCCAGCGATACCAACCACCCACGTTGGACCTAACCTGAAAAGTTATCTGAAAATTTATAATCTCGTTTTGCTAGTTTGCAAAGTACAGAGGAGGAGCAAGCGTTCACAACGTAGTTTGTAGGGTTGGCATGCTGAAATGGCATTGGGCTAGCCATGTTTTTCAAAAGACTGATAGCCGCTGGAGTGGGCAAGGTCTGTAGTGGAGACCATGTTCGTGCAAGCGTAGTATTAGATGCCCTCCGGCTAGTACTAGCTGAACTGATGACCATGGTAAGGTGGTTAGGACAGACAGACTGGACGCTGAAGGCGGGGAATTCGATGTTATAACGCAGCTTTAGAGAGGCCTACATATATCCAGCCTATCAAGTATTATTATTTTCACCTCCAATTAATTGTAGCTGCTTACCTATCTCCGACACTATGGAAAATCGGGAAGCAAATGCAATATCCTATGTGATAGGCGGAGAAAAGTTTCCCTACTTTCGTGTCATCCCAGTTTATTATGTCCACCATCTGAAAATTTATTTGGAAACAAATGTGAAGAGCGGTGCAAAGATTATATTTGTTTCTTCTGGGTAATGGTGATGAAACTGGTAGGTGTCCTGCCTGGTATTGTACAAGATATAACGATTTCGACTGCAATACATCCTTGAACATCCTAAATGGAACCAACGTGCACATACTGCACAAGCACGTGAAATTTCTTCGAGCCCAGAGTCAAAGTTACTCATTTTTCACTAATTTTACCTTACGGCGTCAGACTTGGTGGTAGGGATAGGCATGCATGTCTCTACCTGATATTATTATGTAGTTACCTGTACTACTGCCTAGTGCACAACGATCTCTGCTAGGTACTACCTACTTGCTAAACTCCAAATTAACACTGTATACTGTTTTCGTTATTTTAATGTCTTAATATTATTGTCTCAAGTTCTTTCCTTTCAACTACCTAGATTAGCACTTAAACCTATATGATATCTTGTTGTTATTTTACATTTATATTATATTCAAAGCTTAGGTATTCCATTTAATCTTTACCATAATATTATGGCTTCGTGAAGTCAGGTGTTACAACAGCTATTACTTTTTAATCCAGTAATACGTACCTACATGTCTTTAAGCAACGATATTATTAATATCATTCTACTGTTTGCTACTCTTCGAATACTATCTACACATCATTCAGTTATTAGTAAATCATATAAAAGGATCATACCCCAGCTCTTTTGGCACAGCATTGTACAGCAAAAGTGTCGTTCTCAACAGTAAAGTCTTCTCTCTTCATTACTTGGGCCATATCGACTATATGAACACTTAGGTTATTTCGGACGACGTATATTAAAAAATACCCAAGAAATATCATTATTCCCACCTAAAACACAACATAATAAGAACAAAAGAAATCGATGACCAATTACATTTATGTCAGTATACATGTTTTCGCTTACTATTGCACGTATCCTAATTTTAAACATAACCAATGCCCAAAAATATTTCCAAAATGACAATATTAAGTACCTACAGAACCTAAATATCCATGGCCATATTGAATGCATAATTATACCTACTTAACAAATCTTCTCAAAAAAATAGAACTTATCTCCCAACTAGTAGACTTGCGTAGAGTCTGTAGACAGACTAATTGTTTATATCCAGAAATATAAAAACCTATGACTTTAGAAAAAACTTGCAAGAAATATAAATAAAACAATAAAATCATAATCGACGTTTATTTTATGATTGGCGATGCTTTCAATAAAACAAATTAAAATTTTCATATAATTACAATATACATTATCAAATACAATAACTGTCGAAATATAAACCTACGTACAATGATTAATTAAATCGAATATATAGCTTTACACGAATATAATCGGGTCTTATGTTAAAATTATCTCTAAAATGTATAACAGGTTTAATACCTACATAGACCATTTTGACGTCTTTGAGTCCTTTGTCATGTCATGTTACTCTGTAAAATTTCTCTTAAATTATGGCAATATGAACTTCATAAAAGGACTAACCAATTCAAGTTTTATAAATTTTTCTCCCTTTTTAAAACCCCCAACGCCAAATTGCAAAAATTATTTTAAAACCGTTAGTAATTTCAATACGTAATAACCCCTATAAAAATAGTATTTCTCATATTTATTTAGTTTAAAAACATTGTCTCCAAAATCCCATTAAAACGTCAGATTAAAATCGATATAGATTTTAATTATTACAATTCTGTAGCTACGATCGTCGTCCCACAATAGTCAAGATCAAAAACTAGTAGGTTGCCAGGTAGCAGAAAATTACTGCTTTGCAATTGACGTACGGCAAAACCAGTGGAGGTTTCTTTAGCACTAATGAACTATAAATAAATTTAATAATACCACTGGGGTTGCCGACTATCTACCATACGAATAATTATCAATACATTTTCATAAAGATCACAGCGATTACAATGCATTTATATTATATAAGTTTTACGTCTTCATATAATTTTAACAATAATTACTAAGTAGGTACACATAAACACAAGTATAGAAAATAAATAATCCATTAAATAAACTGCTCAAAATAGTAAAATATTATTAGTCATCATTATTTCACAATTAAATTATAATCAAATGCACTTTCTTCTCAACAAAGAGCACTAATTACAGAAGCGTCCCCCAAGATTCTATCCTGGGCCCTACTAAATCTACGAAGCACTTAACGCTGATAAGCACCAATGTCGCGAGAGTTTCCAATAACATTAAACTTTTATCAGCGTGACAGTATCTTTATCAATATGTATAATTCAAATAATTTTAAAATCGTACTGAAATTGGTGGTTTTAAATTTTAAAAGTTCATGTTTCTATCTATGTCTCTGTAATAGAGCCCTTGAAGCCTCTGTAGTCACTTAAGGCACATATATTTTATTTATAATATTCCGTCATTTTGTTAAGGTAATTATAAGATTTAATAATGAAATATATTTTCAATTCCGTCCACAGCCTAGTATCTAATTCTTTTATCACATATTTGCAGTACATCTTTTGCATCGATATCATGCCGATGTTCGCAACTAAGATACAGGTTAACTATAATATTGCCAGTCTCACTCAATAATGTTAACAATCTCATTTACTTGGCAACGTTTAGGGGAGTTTCTTTCACTTCTTTCGTGTCACCGAGTTTGATAGACGAACCATTAATTTCCTTGAGGTCTCCATTTGTTTTGTCTTCCTTTGCATCCTTGTCTTCAAGAGGAAAGTTCCATGGTTGTATATTACCGGTTCCAAAGAATATGAAAAAGAGAGCCGAGACTATGTAAACTGATGCCCCCAAGAAAAACACAGGACGCCAACTCTCGAAACTATTCTGTAAGTGGAAAGTTTACCATTAGGTAATGTCTAAATGGTTTTATCAGATATTTATATTTCTAATTCGATTTGCCATTGTATTGTACATTTTTTTTCTAAATAAAGATAAGTTCTTTAAAACATGCTTTAGTAATAATGTGAAACAGTTTCCGATTTTAATCATTTAGATTTAACTAAAAATAATTGAAAAGTAGGAATGTGTTAGAGGTTCTAATTTGTAAACTTAGTAAGCTAAGGAGCTTATTCGCATAGGTATAGTTGAATTACTTAATTATTTTTTTGGGTTTAGATACTTACTCCTGAGCTCGTAAAGTATGCTGTAATCATTGGCGTGAAGAATCCAGCAGTGCTGCCAATACAATTAGCAATTCCATACAAAGTCCCCGCATAGTTCGGTGCCAGGTCTTGATGGTTCTGTAGGTTAGTCAATGTTGCCGCGCCGTTGAATCCCATTGACATTGTAATCAGCGACACTGATAGTGCTGTAGAGCATCCAGCGTACACCAACAACACTAACAAGACACCAGGGAGGACGTGGGAGAACAGACAGAAGAATTTCCTTATAACGGTCGTCGACATTAGCTTTCTTGCCAATATGAAGTCCCCGACCACTCCGAATATCGTCGCAAAGAACAATCTCGCAAGGTATGGAAGAGCAGATATTACTCCAGCAGCCGATAATTCAAAGCCTAAGACACTTGAAACAAACTTAGGTCCAACTGTCATGATAAAGTACAAGCCCCAAAGATTTCCGTAGTGCAGAATAACCATTGCCAAGAACGGGAATGAGGAAACAATGCTCTTGAACGGTGGCAATCCCTGGAAATAACAAAAGATAAATAAGTTATATTATAACATGTTATATTTCAGTTGCAATTAACATATTCAGAGTAAACCTACATAACAAAACATTTAATTTTGCACATACACAAACATTATTATGGATGATGTAATGGGGTTTTTGCTCTATGTTCCATTAGTTCACTTTAATATTTGTCAAACTATAACTGGACAAAGATATTGACACAACGTTTACCCAGCCGAAAATGTTTAACAATTAGCATCGTCACGAGCAAATCGGAACGATACACTGTAAATCCTAATGTATCATTGTGGCACGAACTACTTTACCTTAGCATGACAAAGCCAATGCAAATATTATCTCACCTTTGATTTTTTGACCTTGTCTCCTAATGCGTCTAATATGTAATTTTTCTCCGCGTCTGTTATCCTGGGATGTTCTGCTGGAGAGTCGGCCACAAGGTACCACCAGAAGAAACACCAGACCACTGTTAGTGCAGCTGGCACGTAGAAAGCTGACGCCCATCCAAACTTTTCCATGAGAGGTCCGGTAAGAGACCACGTGAGGACCGTGCCCAGAGTTCCTCCCATCATAGCACTTACAAACTTGCCTTTTTCTGCCGGCGGGGCCCATCGCGCCACCAGCACGTGAAGTGCCGGATATATGAAACCCTGGAAAGTAGAACAAATTATTTACCGTATCCAAACGAGTTTAATAAAACAATCCGTTTTGACCATGGCAAATAACTTAACAGTGTGACATCTAATTTCTTACTACAAGTTTAAAAACATTACCTTCCTTTTGGGCTCTACCGCAGTGGGGTTAACGTAAGACGTAAGAAGGCCGTTGAATATAATAATATATATTCAACCGGTAAATTAGTAATTTACCGGTTTATTATCATCCTATTAGAAATGCTAATTATGATTTCGAAATATGAGGAAAAAAATATTATCTTAGGCATAACACATATTTATTTGGCAAATATCATAATATTTGTCTCCTAAGAATCACTTACTAAAATAAATTAAGTAGGTGACGAGATCGATCGCGTCACCTGTCCCTTCATCTTATTGTTTGAACCATCTATCTATCATGGGGTTTAGGTTTCCGCACTTAGTCCTTGAAGTGGACCATTGTGCGTGATTCTTAATCCTTCTAATGAATTCAAGAAGGTACACACAATAATTTTATGCATATATAGCACCAGGAGCTCCGAACCTACAAGACCTACATGGAGTTATTTGCGTCATTGCATGGTCTTAATAAGGACAGAACCCTCAGTGCAACCTCACCCCAACACGCAACTGACTGGTTTTTTTTAAAGCAATTTTTTTCAAAACAAGTTTAGACATTAAACATTGCGGTTAACTACGTCGTACGTTTTCACTCGTATTCATTAGAAGTCTCGAAGCGGTCGCCAACCCGCTAACCTAGCGTGTGACTGTGTCACTCAGGAGGAGTCTTGGAATAAACTCCCCTTTCTGGTGAAGCAACTGGACTGCGACATGTGTACATAATATATTTCTCGCGGAATTTTCTTCTCGGATCCTCAATGGAGTTAAGACCATGGCTGTGGGTGAACCTATAATTTCCCTAAAACTGAATTGTCATTCCGATTCATTGTGCAATCATAATAGAAATTACTTCAATTATAATCTAGGCATAGAATTTTGGCTAATTGGCTAATCGTAACAAGATTAAACTAGTTAGGTAAGTCCATAACAGTGCACATAACTGCAATAGCGTAGGTATATGTAGACCAACGATCTGGAAAAATTTAAATAGCTTCTGAAATGTCAACTTACCCCAGCACAACCTAAGAAGAATCTTATAACAACTAGAGCGATGTAGTCCAAGTTCGCAGCGAGCGGACTCAATGCTGTCAGAATGGCGCTGGCGAAGGAGGTGACGAGCACCACGTAGCGGGGGCCCCATCGCTCGGCGGCCATGCCCCCCGCCAGTGACGTCAAAGGGTAGCACCAGAAGTACGACCCGAGGATCAGAGCCTGCTGCTCCCCGGACCAGTTGAATGACGCTCCACCTGGGATCTGCTATGGATGAGAAGAACAGTACCTATTACTACAGTGTTACTTTAAGTAACTTGACTTCCTCGGATTCTTTTTTTTTTTTAGGAAAGTCATCTCGCAGGTTATCCAGGTGGCCGAGCTATCCCGCACCTCGAATTTTAGATTCTCCTCAACTTTCATACTGGGAGGCTCTAACTGCGTAGTAGTTTTATTTTTCTTGCGATACCAGTGTGTTTCAAAGAAAACTGCAAAAGGGATCTATGTACCCACAATTTTTCTCTACAAGAATCTTAAAAGGATTTATTACCAGTGGGACAAAATGGAATGTTCACAATTTGTAGTTCACTGTTTCCCACTATTTGCTTTTGGTGGGGTAAATTACACTAGCTTAAACTCTAAGTTCACTTTTTCCCACTAGGGCTGGCACTGTCCTGTCGGGGAAGCGGTGAATATAACTTATAATGCGAATCCCGGACCCTGGCTATAGGCAGAGGTGGAACACCGCGGTGGTTTTAGCCGGTAAGAGTCCGGCATGCCCCTCTGTCATCCCAACAATGGAGGAAGCCCATGAGGAATTCCACTGGGCAACAAAAAAAAAAGTTCGGCACTGTTGAATTTAATTAAATATTATGGCCAAAAAAATACTTTACCTAGTACCTACATAAAACAAAAGCAGAAACTATTCATACGAGATTAGGATGTCAAAAAATATGCAGTCTTACAATAAAAATATTTATTTATTTATGTATACTTTATTGTACACCACAAAACTACATAACAAAAAAAAATATCGATCAATAAAAATATACAATGGACGGTTTTATCGCTTTCTGCGATCTCTTCCAGGCAACCTTGGAATCGACAGTGATTTGCCTGGACATAAAATGGGATTCTCGTTGGTGCAATAACTAAAATAGATACACATATCCTAAAATATCATCATGTTCCAATAATAAAATTGTTTGCAACTTATCCTATTTGTTTCTGCTTCTATTAGAAGAAAAGATGACAATACTAAATGCCGCATTAAGTGATTTTTTTTTAATTTTTTAAGCATGACCACACTATACAAAAAACGAATGAGATAAAAACAAACAATAATGTTGTGAGGCACTCGTAGTTGGTCTTTATGTTAGACATTATTGGCTTATGAATGACGAGTTAGTTTTTATATACATATAGAGTTACCTTGACATGAGCTGCGTGAACATCAATACCGTCTACTCGACGGAGAGTTTCATTTGTCACCGCGTCTTCTTTCGGATCACACTGAGATCGCGATCTGATACAACAAAATACGCATTAGTAACACCAGTCGTTAGCAGGAAAATATTCAAATAGATACAGAAAAGAAAACATCATATTTTCCCCATCATAATATTCATGGGTACCTAAGCAATAAGTTAAGTAAAGATAAAGAAAACTTATATCTTTTATCTATCTTTTGATCTTTTATCTTTCAAGATATATCCATGTACGTAGCTACGTACATGGATATGTCTTGACAGATGCCTTTAAAAAAGCTCTAAGTATCAATAATGTACGAAGACATTATTACGCATAATATCTATTAATAAAACCTATTAATATTCTTCTACAACTATTGGTGCGTGACTTCTTATTTATTTTTTTAAGTGTATAAATTCTTCGCAAAGTGTCTAGCCTTGAACTTCAATTTTTTACTAATAGGTACTTACACAGAGTTGTCTTGAAAACAAAGATAAGATGGATACGTTGCGTGAGTTTGCAATCTACTAAGATGACAGCTTATTAGCTGTTAGGCAGAAGATGCCGCGGCCGCGCCGACGACGTCAAATAAATTAAAATTGGGGCAGGAATACGATGAGCTAATGACTTACGTAGAGTTGTTGGGTGTCTGTGGGACCATGGCGATAAGATTGAGACTCATGTTCACGCGGAGCATGTACACCACCCAGCAACTTGTGAACAACATCACCCACAAGTTGAAACGGACGGGAACCACATCTGTGGAAAAGAACATTTTGTTAGCTGTATTGTCCACGAAATTAACGAACTATCTACATATAAAGTAACAAGAGTAATGTCCTGTGTCCGATCGTATTTAAATTATAACCAACCGAGCGTTTAAAAAACGTAATTCAAAGCGATAGGGAGTTACTGTGAACAAGTAAATAGTGTAATACGTACACAATATAATCAGAAGTTGTTTGCTACGTTTAAAAACCTTTTGTATAATGGCAAACAAGCATGAAAATTTAATACAAATACCATACTCCAGTATTATACACGAAAAAAAAAAACATTGTTTGAAATTGGTTACAGAAATATTAAAGATTTTTTTAATATAATGATCCCACCAAAAACATTTTCATGTAAAATGATGCCAAAACGAGACCACATATGGCTCACACTGTCAAAAAGTTATCAGATCTAATGTAGAGCCAAGCTTCTAACTCTATTCGCCCTAACTCTACAGGCCCTAACTTCACAAACTCTACACCTTAGTTAAAATATTGTAAGTAAACAACTGTAGTGCAAGTACTGAATCTTATAAAGAACACGTGAATAAAGTGTCTTCCCCGTAACTTATAGTGAATAAGAAAGACGTTATTGGACGATTTCTTAATTTCATAGTTACTTAGCAGTTTAAGTTATATTTAAATTACTTATTAGCTAATAGGCTAGATTGTAATGTAAATAAAGTATCACCAACTGTGCTACTTTATAAAGGAAAAATACATCAGTCAGTGACGAAATCGGTGTTTTTTAGATAGCTATGCAATTGAAACTTTATATGTTTAATAAGTTCACTATTGACTTCATATCCCGAGAATTTTGTTTATCTGGTATAAAACCCAAGTTTTCAAAAAAACGACGAAGCGCTTCGAGAAAAGGTAGGTAGTGCCCTTGCGCTTCGCCAGATTTAGACAAGGGGTTTTGGTTATTAGATATTCAAACGACGATCAAGAACCAAGTTCCAATCAAATATTATGCCTAGTTAAAGCTTACCTAGGTACTAACATAATAGAACTAGCTGAGGGCAAACCGATGAAGACCATTGTTATCATCAGCCTGCAGACTTACTCTGAAGTTCGGGCTAGACTACTTAGTAGCTAGTAGGTAGAAGGGAGGCACAGCAATAATCGTTTTATAGAACTTAGGTTTATAGAACTATTGAAACCTACTAATGTTATGATATACATACGTATTTCTCTTACAGGCAGTATAAATTTCACATTTTCTTTGATTTCGAAAAAGGTCATTTTATTTTGTATGATTTTATCATATATAATTTAAGATCAATGTAAAAAACACCCAAATTATGCCTACTTAAAATACTATATTTATAACCAAATATAACTTTTGCAAGGTAAACTTGTCAAAATCAAACATTTTAATGTCAATTTGAGGGGAGTAATGAGTTTGGAGAATCCCGAAATGAAGCGATGGAAAAATGTTTGGAAAGGTTGTGTTTTCGATTTGATTAGTTAAGTATATGCCTACAGTAATGCACTAATTGTTCGGTGCCCCGTATGCGAAATCCGTATGTGTGTTTATAGATTGACGAATACAGCCGCATTATAGCCGCTCCGATGTCGCGAAATCTCCTAAAGATCGGTAACAATAGAAAAAGTAATTGTGTCTAATTAGTGACAGTTGAGCTAATACGGAAAAGTTTTAATGTGTTTATGGTCAAAGACTGACTTAACAAAGAACAGATAACATAACATCACGCCTGACTTACTACAAGGGTTAGGCAGAGTTATACATATAGTACGTACACCCACATTTCGCCAGAACTTATATTTAAGTCATGTAATAGAGTACGAGCCTTTTCTCATCATATCGGGGCGAAATTTCAGTGAAAAGTAATAAATAATGCATATATGTTTAACCAAATTGATATCATCAGTCAGATACATAATTATATAGTTTAGCAAAATAAAAGTTTGGACATTACGACCTAAACGTTACCTAGGATTGACTACGTCGACGTAGATCTATATCTCTTCGAGGGACATAGGATGATCAGTTATGTAATGATTAAGTATCGTGTTAGGTTTATCATTAGATATCAATACAATAAGTCCGGTTATCTATATGATCGATATTCAAAATTAAACTGGTTTCGAAGACTTGACAGGTTGATCCTGAAATTAGCTTACAACCGCACATCAAAAGCATCGTCACTACAATGAAGCCCATGCACAACTAAACTCAATCCAGGAAGTCAATTTGACAGTATTATAATTACGAACGTTCAGTTCAGTGTCCCGTGAAACATAAGATAGGTCCGATTACATGGATCATCCAACCATACCTAATAATACTGTGGTTAATAGGTGTCTGGCTAATTTGTACATGGTACCTACCTTATTTTTTTCCTGCTACAGATGACAAACAATTCTAATCTTGATGCTCATAATAGGTAACTTATGTGGCCGCGGCTTGGAGTTTTCAGTTTTTCTGAATAAACTGATTTGCTACTCGTACTTTAGGGATCTACATGTCTTTTTTTATATACAACCTGACACCTTTCGCGTCATCATCACCATATCACCATGAAAGACTTAAACTGCTGTATATATGTAGGCCTCCTTTGAGAATCACCACAACGAAACTTCAATACACATAGATACCTAAACCATAAATATATACTGTCTTATATTATATGAGCTTGACTCCTGCCAGTGTATCAAAAAGTCTGATAAGATATGTTTTTCATCACTTCGAACTTGTCACAGCAAGTTTAACATTATTTAGCAGCCACAAAAGTAATTAGACTTAGGTGTAACAGTGATGACTGCGGTTTCTTTATTAATATAAAGTAAAGTGCGACACTGGCGTAATCTCAGAATAAATAAATTGTTAGTACTTAAAGTAAATATTCGCAACCTCTCCTCGTTTTCGTAATAAAGAATGTGGAGTGAAGCAGATGTTATTTTTAAAGCATTCATATCTTTGCTTTTTAAATTCAGATTAATTGATTTTTTGGTATTGTCTATCGCATTAAAGTTTAATTTTAAAACACGAATAAATCGTACGTCTCGATGAAATCATATTGTTTAACAGATTCAGGCAGGTATTCCCCAAGGTTCAGTCACAGGACCAGTGCTCTTGCACTGGTCCTGTGGCAAAGATGCTATTATATTAGATGTACCACTCGCCAGTAACTCTCTTAACGGAACTTACCATAGAAACAACTAAGGAATAAGACTTCTCTAACAATATAAGATTGCAAACGATTTAATTGATTACTTTTTAAATCTAATCTATAAGCAATGCACCATGAAAATATACATTGAATCACAACCATAATAAAACATAAATCTAAATTACAAACAGTGGTGGAAAAACTCTGCAATGTTGGCGATGAATGGCCAATATTTATGCTCTAGTGTATCGTATGTTGACAGTTACAAATTTGACAGAAAATTTTTATATTAACGTTACTCCGAAACAAGAGAATATGCCTGTCAACGCCATTATAAGAAGCATTCAGCTGACATCACCAGCCTGTAGGCATATGGAGACAGTGCCTTAATATACCCTTCCTTTAACACTTACGTTGCACATTTTTTGAATACAGACCGTATCCAAGTGACAATGAAGTGAACCAAGTTGTAAGCAAAATATTGTCAAAACACAATGTAAGACAAAATAAAAGATTTATTTATTGAAATATACTTCATCATCTGCCTAGCCTTTCCCCAACTATGTTGGAGTCGGTTTCCAGTCTTACTGGATGAATAACAGTATTTTTTATGGAGCGACCGCCTATCTGACCTCCACAACCCAGTTACTGGGTAATACGATACCCCTTCTTGGTAAGACTGGTTGTCAGACTTTCGGGCTTCTGACTACCCGTAACGATTGACAAAGATCCACGAATGACAGCCAGGACGTGCTTTCCGAGGCTCGGAGGAGTCTCGGTATGTAAAGATGGTCGCCTATTCACAGACCAACCACGGCAAGCGTGTTTTAATCTGATCGATCGACATGTGCGACTGCACGCGGCGCGCGCGGCGCTGCTGTGCGGCTGTTTAGACACGGGCATTTATATAGAATTAATTTACAATAAAATACACTAACTTTTATATTTTAAAATAAACGATGAATGTAAAGAAAAAGATAATGTGACGACAGAGACTGAAGGAGAAAATATTATTGCGCGAACCCTAAACAAATTAAACGAGCATCTACGAGTATATCGTTTATTGGAAAATCTAAGAAACACAAAGTATTTTCAAAAGTTTTTAAGGAAATGTCATCAAGGACATTAATGTTAATACCGAACCACCGTAACTCAATGTCAATGGCGTTTTATAGTATGACCTCGATTACGCACATGGTTGCATTATATTCCGATTGTATACTAAACTACAAAAGTATTGTTAGTCACCTACAACATCACATGAATGTCACATTAAAATCAATCAAGATCCTTTAGGCAGGCTCCAGGCATCTGAAAATTGTTGCTGAAATATTGTTATGGGTACAGTGAAAGAAAAGCAAGTTGTTAAAAAAGGGATTCTGACAGATTGATGCCTTATTGTTGCTGTGGTTACTAAATAAATTGTTGGACATTACAACTAAACAAAAAGTAGAATTTGAGAAGATTGGCATGGGCGATGATGAAAAGATATAAGACTAAGAGACAAACACAAAGCTGACCGAGATTAACCAGTTCCAGATTTAGAAGAGATTTAAAACTGTACTTCGGAACGTTTCGTGGGGTCATTGTTCAGTCTTATTTAAACGCTTAAAACTAAGCGTTAGTTTTAGGTGTCTTCTTTCAGTGGACCAAGGGAAACAAAATTATAAGCTATATTTTCTGTTTTATAGAGACATACGAAAATTAAATAATATGTTCGTACGTCTAAATCATACTCATATTGTGATTGTAGGTACGTGACTGCAGGCATTGTACAGTCTTATTATTAGGGGCAGCAATAAAATTAGATTGTTACATAATTTGATTAATCGTTCCAAGGACACTGAACGAGACACATTAGAAGTTTGAAATGTCCCACAAAGTGTTAATTTCTCCTGATTAATCGAGAATGGAGCATTCTAAACTTGAACAAACTTATTTACTTCCGTTGGCCAAAGCATGCATATCTTTACGCTGAGGCCAACCTGCAGACCTACTTCTAAACAAGACAAATTAATAAAAAAAAACACCAAGTCGGTCTAAAAATAAATTTAAAAAGCTAAAGCAAACAACTTTCTAAAGGTTAATTGATACGATGTCCTTAGACGGCAAAACAAAAACGTTAATGAAATGCTATCATTTACCTTTAGGACTCGCGTTTGTAAAGTTAAACATAGACACTACCGCACTATGATGACGCAGTATCCATGATTCTAGGCAAAGCAAACACAATATGAAGAAAATAACGTTTTGATTGGCATATTTAGAATTTTCTTGTTTCGCCACCCTTTTACATTTACCTAAGATTAATCGAAGTGTTACTTTTGTTAGTAGGTACCTAATAAGTAGGAATCCAGCTCATTCTAATTTTTATGTTTTCTAATATAATCATCATCATCATACACAGCCCGAATTCATTCAATGCTGTGAGCATAGACCTTTCTTTTCAAATGCCATGCCCACGCCTCTGTGCTAGCCTCATCCAGCACCCTAATTGCGTAACACACTATAAATCTCAATCTGAATCATTTTGAAACATATTGGTAATCTATCTGTCTGCTCAACAACGTAAATAACGTAAAAAATGTTGTTGAACTGTCAAAATGAAATCCATTGCTACTGAAACTGTGTAACGCAATTACTCCGCAGGTTCTACCCGCGATGGTAACAATGTCGTCCGCCGGACGATATTATTATATATACTATTACCTATTATTTGTAATATCTATAATATTTGATAATTGCAACATTTCAACTCGGATTATGTTTAGATCTACAAACAATTTAGCTAACTCCATGTTTGTTTTCATGGCTGTGTATGTTGTGCATGTGCAACGGCCATGCAAGTATATGCATCGGAATGCAAACTCATAAGTGTTCCGGCCATAATAAAATAACAACAAATCAATCGTTTTTACACGCAGCGAGATAAAAATCCTATAAAATCACGTTCATGCTGCTCGAATGAGCGAAAATTCTTTAACGTCAGCGTCCTTTCGATACCGTCAACATCGCCGAGTATTTGATAACACGCAGTCGACGGTCCGTCCAACCAATCCGACTGTTGACATAACTAGCATGTCGGTCGATACGAATGAATCGCTCCGATTTCACAAACATCATTCTTTAATGTCTTTCGAATTTCCACAATTTTAAAAGATCATCTTGTTATCGGAATTAAAATACACATTGTCACCTAACACAGCCTTTCCTGTGTGCGGCATGTGTAACATCTATGACGTGTGACTTAATGATATGATGAGTTCTAGAAGTCAACAAATTAATGGCTTACAAAACCTTGTAGCATCGCAGAACACGTAAGAGCCTTCTAAAGTAGGCGAGTAGAAGTAAGTTAAAAATAGTATGAGTCAAGATTACCTATATCGTTGAAAGTAAGTAAGTATTATAACTACGGAATTTATAATCAACTTATCACTGAACCACGCATTAATTCTAGAAATGGCTCTAGTTTCCATTACTACAGTATGTTCTAGAATGACGCTATATGTCAACAAATAAGTGAAAGCCGTAGCCCACGACGTAGGTAGCGTTGGTTTATTCCAGAATATATTTGTAACTACGACACTTGTTGCACACTAATGTTATCATATATAAGTATTCTGTGCTGACGTTTGGGTAGTAATCTTTGATTTGGGTAGTGTTTCTAGTCATTTCATGAAGAGGTATGCGCAGAATCCTATTCGTTAAATCAGAATAAATTTGATGTTCTCTCTGTCGAAGTCGATAGCAAATTCTAATCAATTTCGGTTGTTTGACAAATTCAATATTACGTTTTGTGATAATATAATTAGAAATTAAACGCTCTATTAAGTGAAATTAATTTAAGATTGTTTATTGTTTACATTAAAGGTGTGTAAAAACAAAAATCTACTTTTAAAAAATCTTAAATTCATTCACTCACTGATAGGCAACGCATTGCCTAAACCGCTGGGTATATAGAACACTGTAAGCATGAAATTTTGCACAAGAATTCCATAAATTAGAACGAAGGTGAGCAATAAGGACGTTTTTTTTTTTAAATTTAATCCCCTGATCGAGGATGAATGTTTGTATCGCAGTTCTTCATATTTCCCTGTAGCGTTATCACGAATGGGAAATCCCATCGGGTACACGGCTTATAAACAGTATATTAACGCATAGTTTCGCTGTTGCCGATTGCATTATCGGTAATTAACCATTCATCCAACCGAAAAGTAATAATATTAGCCCGCGAGTTAACTATAAAATTGATTAATGACTAATTACCAGCAAACGCACATATTTATTTAAAAACAGGTATATCAGGTAATTACACATCAAAATCGTCCTAATGGCCAAAAATACTTGGAATTTATAAAAGCAATTATTTTCACAGGCAGGGGAGCGAATATGGAGATGGTTCCTACATGAATAGTACCTATAAATAAGATCGAAGAGGCAGGCCACTATACAGTGAAACTAACTCATGTAACCAGTGCTGCAGGATATTTAAGTACCGATGCACATATCGCAGGTGTCCACTACTGAACAATAAACAGTTGTGAACGCAATGAATGCGGTGAGAACTCTCGTATATTTAAAACACTTGCTTAAAACACAATAAGTAGTCTTAATAACACTTGGCCTTTCACACTCCAACATGACAACAACGTCGCGTTATTCTGGAAACTGATTATTGGACGCTGTCGGGCTGCAATTCTGTAGCAGAAGTGAACAGTTTCGGTGGTAGCATGAGAAGTGTCCAGCGCTTCTGGCACATGAACACAGCAGCTCCAACACTATAATATCCTGCGGTGCTATTCTGTAAAAATCTCACCGTGAAAACTTAGGTGAAGTGAGCGTGGAGTGAGCTGTCAATAGTGTCAATTCCCAGCAAAAACAAGCGCACTTCACCTAAATTTTCACGGTGACTTTTGTACAGAATCGACCGGCTAAGTAGAGTAGTGGTGAAGAGCGGGCGTTTTGGGGGACTGTCAGTAATTTTGACGTTCGAAAAGTACCGACTCTCAGCCTAATTTGAATAAACGACTTTTCATTGATTAATTGATTTCAGTAGTTAGTAGTAGGTACTAGTTCCGCTGTCGGCGTGAGGAAAAATGTATTTTTCTTCTGGCACAAGTTGTTGGCACCACTAACACTGTCCCATTGATTGATGGTTTCGATGACAGTATAAGGAAAATGCATTTTCCATATATCACGTTGTGTCTGCGGCCAGGCCCTTCTTTTCCATTGGGCACTCTGGGCAAGTGCCCAGGGCCCCGGGATCTTCGGGGGCCCCGGCCTGCTCTCATAAATAGTTATTTGTTATACAAGAGTGCAAAGTTGCTTTTTAACCGCGTGCTCAATTTTGATGACCGAGCAAGCGAAGGATTCTAAAATTGAATCACGAGCGCAGCGAGTGATTCAAAAATTAGAATCCTGAGCGTTAGCGATGGAATCAAAAGAGCACGAGGTGAAAAATCTTTGCACTCGAGTGCAACACGTAACTTTTCATCCCACCTCAGCGAGGAAATGATGAGGCTCTTTTTAAAAATGCCACTAATCTAAGATAGGTGTCTATAGGATATATGTTTTTTTTCATCTTTATTGTTGCTTTTAGCATTGAATACGTACTCCATAGAGTGCTTGATTTCTTGGTCTCGGATAATTCAATAAAATATGCCAGCAAAACGTTTTCTGATAAAGTTTTGGCTCCTTTAGCTAGTCGCCACGTGTTAAACATATCGTACTGTTTCAAATACTTCTCGCGTGATTGTTGAGGGAGAAAGCTCATTTGCGCATTTTTAACAGTTTCAGTCAATTCTGTTGGTGTCAAATAAATTTCGTCGTCGCTAGATTCACACATTTTAGATTTTTTACTAGTTTACAAGTTTCTTGTTTTTATTTTTAACCTAAGGTTTTAACAATATGACGTGAAAAGAAAATTGCGCGCGCAAAGCAAATTAAAAAAGTACACCAAGAAGGTTCCGAGTCTGAGTTTTTAAAAAATAAAAAAAAGTTGTATGATAAATTCGGCACCATGGAGGTAGAAGTAAATAGGTTTAATGATGTTTTGAATTCACAAACTTAGTGCACACGATGTTCTAAATTCAATTTACTTTATCCTCTAGCGGATAAAAACAGCTTTTGCACTCAGATATCGAAGAGCAAAAATACTCTTTCCGAGATGGGGGGATGAAAAATACATTATTTGCAGCCGCCGTTCCATTCTTCGCATTATTAGTACCCGATTCAATCCATACTTCCATTCTAATATTATAAATGTGAAGGTGTGTCTGTCTGTCCTTACCTCTTCACGCTTAAACCGCTGAACCGATTTAGGTGACATTTTATCCCGATATTCCCACGAAATCGACACTTATGCGGGTGAATTATGTGTGGGTAATTTATGTCATGGTTTCATTTTTAATTCTTTTACCTATTGTGGTATAGTAATTTTATTTTAGGTGCATCGTCTTCACATATTGTGATTATATAAAATGTATGCAAAATATTGAAAGAATTTTAAAAGAGTAAGGGTGGAGTTTCTTACCCGTTCTTCTCCATACGAAAACTACCTTTTGGAATGGGCGACTAGAATCAATTCTATTAGTTGTAATTTTTGACGTTCAAAAGTGCCTTTTATGTGCGTATTTGAAATAAATGCTTTGACTTTGACTTTGAAACAGCAGGGCGCTGCTAGTGAAAAACTAAGTGATTTGCAGTGCGTTTTACAATGATTTTCTAGCCCCCCAGTTATGAAATATTAGTATGTTTCTCTTATTGTCTCTTATATCCTCAGGGGCCCCGTGATCCTTATGTGCCCAGGGCCTCCAATAGGTTGAAGACGGCCCTGTCTGCGGCAGCATTTGAACTTTATTTACTGAGTGTGCTCATTGATTGATAGGACTTACTGCACGTTAACGTGCAGACAGAGCCACACAACTTTATAAGTAGGAATTCTAACATAATTATGGTCCCTTTATCTGGACGCAATAGTCTAAAGTATCTACATAAACTTAAACTGTTTTTAACGAGGATTTGTTTTTTGTTTGGTGTTTTTACCTCATATCTCCGGCATTTCATAACCTTTTTCGAAATTTATGTTGGAGCTGCCGTGTGTTCAATCTGTTCAACTCTGGTACATCCTCCACCCACGTACTTACAGAGCTAACGATTGAAGCCGCAGCAACATCCTGAATCGACAGTTTTCAGAGTAAGGCCATATCGTTATTGTGTGTAGGAGTTTGAAAGGGGAGGTGTGGAGGAGGATTTTATCCTGCATGCATTTATATTCTTGTATGTATGTGTTTGAGCAAATAAATAGATATTATCTTATCTTATCTTATCTTAAGAGGTGTGGAGGACTGCAACTATCTACAAAACAATCTAAAATTGCGGTTTTATGTTTTTTCGCTTTTTAGTAAATCTAGATACAAACAAACTCTGAGTTCGAAAAAAAATTGGAATACGCTTTATTGCTTATTCCTTCAAGCCCTTCCTTCGATTTGTTACCTAAAAATATGTTCAATATGCTCGGCCAGTTTTATTATTTTCACATAGCTACATATAATATTTAGATAATTTAATAGATACCCCTGGCAAGACGCAGCACGCAGGTGATCGTCTTTTTTATACGATTCGGCAGGCATAGAGATCAAGAATTTAAGAATATTTTAACCAAAGTGCCTAGACAAGTTCAAGATAATAATTTAAACATGTTTTTGCATTACATTTACATTACATTACTGACACAACGAAGACCGATACCTGTTATTTTAATAGTACTTAGGGTGAAAGTCCGTTTTATTCCTAACAAAGTATTTTTAATTGTTTATCACTCAGTTTTTGGCAAAAACTTTTATAATTTTACAAACTAGACATTTTTAAGGCACCGAAAAAAACTGGTCGTAGAAGCGAAATTGCACTAAAAAGTTGCTTCATACATAAAACATACAAAGCTGTTAGTAATGCAAGGTACTTTATAAAGTACAGATAAAAATAGCTTTTTATTCGCGTCATTACTTGAGAATAGAAAACAAGCCTCAGGAAACAGGATCGACTTATTTCTGATGGCGCCTCTACGAGACTAGTCGCGTATAAACAACATGTGCAGGCTATGTTTATCCAATAACAGCTCCTGTGAGATATAAATAGAAGACAGTTCACACTTTATTGTACCTAATTCCAATTACCGTCTCAGTCACTTGATAAAAGGGGAGAATTTCTAGTACTTTTGCAATTTTGCGTCAACCTTAAAAGGTGATATATTGAAAAAAATGTGTTTGAATACCTTTTAAGCATTTGGAATAGGAATATAACATTTGAGTTTAGTTTTTGACTCAATATTTTTTTTTTGTTTTTGGTCAAATTGAAAGATAGAGTCAAAAGTTCACTGATAAGAAAAATAACGAAGGCGTGGTATGCGGTCAAACAGCAGGTCCTGAAACTGACATGGAAATGGTCAGTTCATATTTAGAGAGCTATGGATGAAAGATGGTCACAAATAATTTCAAATTGGTACCCAATATATTATAAAAAAGAAGGAAAGGTAGACCTTTTAAAAGACATCGTATAAATAGCAGGAAACTTATGAGGAGGCTTTCACCGCAAAAGGCGGCCCTTACACCTAACAACTAAGAAATAAATAAAAAGTACATAACACAAAACTACATGTAAGGGATAAAATAAAGCTAATAAATAAATAAAATTTTGACCATAAGGCCTAGCCTAGCATACTATAAAAGGAATACACGATACAATGAAATTTTCTCGATTCAAAAAACATACAAAGTTCTATCATTTTTTTTTTTACCAGCTTTGCGTAACCCTTTGGAGAAAGGGGAGAATTTTTACTACTTTCGCAATTTTGCGTCAGTCTTTAAATAAAATGTTTTCACTGAACTGAGATTTTATTTAAATCGACACGGTTACAGTTATTTCTACAACGGCGTTTTAGGTATTTTGATTGACGTGACTGCTTGCAGATAGCTGTGACTTAGGATTACGTAGAACTCACAATACATATTTATTTATGCTGGCATCCTAACAGATTAACGGCTGCTGATCGCGATATCAGTATTTTTCCTAGTAGAACTGTTAATTTTTAAATTCTTGTATGTAATATTCATTCATAATTAGAACGATTTATACATGTTGCTTTGCTCTAAGTGCCTCGGTAACAAACTTCTAATTGAACAATGATCTTTTCTGTTTCTCCCTTCAGCCCAGATATTGAATAATTTCCAACGATTTTGCATGTTTAATTAATGTAGAATTATCAACCCCGGAAACCTCATGCTATTCACGTAGAGGAAAACTTGACTAACCTCATCAAATATTTAATGAAGCTTAACTTCATAAGCATTATAGTGCAGATCTCATTGACTTCCAAGATCATCTCAGTCAGCTATATATACTTAGGTATATATCTACCTATGAGTAGTTAAGTAATTATACTTCATTTATCACTAAAATCAATATTAACATTTCTCATCTATCATGCAAAATTAATCGTCTTTGTCTGTATAATAATTGACTACCCCGTAGTGTGTTTATAGATGGTTTATACGCAGACGTCAAAACAATTTGTCGATATACGTATAATGCAGTATACTTTTGTAATTATTATGAAAAGTTGGAACTAAGTACCTTACCGTCATGTAAAATGTTTCAACATTAAATTAACCTACACTTGTGAAGACAATAGCATGGTATGTTTCAATTTTTAATAACATCTGTGCATATTACATGCATTCAAAGTAATAGGATATGTAGCACTTATGTATGTATTGCCTGCATATGTCATTTTGTGCGATTCTTTAATGCGCGATGGAAATGCACGTCCGGATTATTTGGTCCAAGAGGTCCTATTATGTCACGATGCTCCCGAGAGACTGACCTCGAGAAACGTATTGTCACTGTCAAAGTTGAAGGCATACAACCACCTTACGATAGCCTTTAATGATAGTGTGTGATCAGGTGTTGAAGCCAACTAAAATATACAGCTCAAAAACGTTAAATAGTTCACTGTTTTTAAATACCATGGAAATTATCAAAGACCGATAAACTGTAGGATGATTACAAAAGTAACGATAAGTTAATATTACAGTACTTCGGACTTCAGAAGGAATTAGAATGATGTTCGTGCTGCTAAGATGTAACGGAAAATTTTCAGGAAGCTGCCACGAACATTATGTGACCATCATTATGGAAAATTGACGTTGGGTTTATCCATTAACTACGAGTTAAGCCCAGAACCATTTAATAAAATATATTAATGATTATGTAGCATTTTAAATATTTCGGTGTAATGGTTTTTTTTTGTTTTACTAATTAAACTCAACTTATAGGTACGTCTTCATTTTGAGTATGATTAAATTTTTCGACAAGTAGGTACTGGAGTTTACTTGAGTTATCATAAGCTATTAAGTGACTTCATATAGACAATTATATCCTGATGCTACAAAAGCACAAAATTACTTGTTTATTTCGGACTAAACAATATTATCTCAAACTCTTCGACAACTGGAAAAGTCGCAACAAAATTTTAAAGAAAAATTTTCAAACATTCGAAATTTTATTGCCAACAATAATTGGTGAACTGAAAACAGTTAAGTAGGTACTAAAATCAATAAACCTTTGATTACAATAATTTCACTTTTCTATTACCCATTAAATTAATAAAAATACTTGAATATGGAATGCCTTGTGTAATGGTTATCTTGACTGCAGTAAGTTGTGCGTTTTATCTCTACTACCTTTGATTACAAATCCTTGTTTTTTTTTTATAAATCATTTTTGAAATCCACATTGGCGGTAGATAAAAAATAATTTCCGGTATGATAATAAAAAAATCTCATTTTAAACACAACTTTAAGAGGTTACTTACCAAAAAACTTTATAAAAATCACTGCCATTTTGATATATAATTTTCTATTACTATAACTGCCAATGAATCACAATTTAACCGTCACTCTAGAATACGACCATGTTGTCAATGAAACGGTACATGACAGTTTGGTAGCGGGCAGCGGACAGAGCGCGGCGGCTGCGTACTGCGGAATAAACCCGTGGACAAGTGGCAGCCGGTGGCGGGCGCGCGGTCTGCGGAGTACCCGCCGACGTGTTACATCAACAACCAGGGAGGCTTCGGCGACCGCTATCGCCGCACTTCCGTCCGTCATAAGTATTGTAAATACCACTTCATAGCGATTCTTTTGAGGGAACTGCTACATATCGCTCGCTACGGTTGAGCGAACAATGCAAGCAAATAGGCAGAGGAATCACTAATTAGGTACCTATACTTTTACTAGAGTCAGACACTTGCTCTAGTAATAGTATAGTTAGTGATTGAAGCAGACACTTGGGGGTTTATTTATAAACGTTGCTCAAAGTTAAGTAATGATAAGCGACTGTTTAAACACATTTTTGACGTTTAAACGGCTCTTAACTTTAAGCAGCTTTAAAATAAAGGGGTCACTAACTATACACCTGCAATTCAGCAGCAGTCTCAAAAATTCATTCGTATTTTTTATACATCATGACTTGAATTGAGCTAAGGCTCCTTCAAACAGGCGCGACACGCGACGAAATCGTGCGCGACACAAAGGCACCGCAAGTCGCGCAACGAGCGGTGCCTTTGGTCGCGCGCGATTCGCGGTGCGTGTCGCGCCTGTTTGCAGGAGCCTTTATTGCGCCAGTGTCGCATAGGTACCACTGCGCGACTAATTATTGTTAAGTAAGAAGGAAAATGGAGTTAGGTACGCTTGGATTTCTGGAGTAGGAATTCGACGGTTCCTTAGAGCAAAACAAAATATGATAATTTCATGCAATTCACAATGTCAGCGATAGTCATTAAAATTATATATATTACACTAGCTGGGCTCGCGACTTCGGTGCATGTTAGAAAACAAATTGAATGTTATAGGTTTTATATTTTTTATGCGCGGAACCCTAATCCTTTTTCTAAAACAAAAGTTACACCTTATAAGCCTAAGTTACACCTTATGACACCAGCTATCTGCCAGTGAAAGTCCCGTCAAAATCAGTGCAGCCGTTTCAGAGATTAGCCAGAACAGACAGACAGACAAACGTTAAAAAAAAATGTTTTTTTGGTTTTAAGTACCGTATATTATTTAGTATACTTTCATATGCATTTAGTTAAAAACTGTTATTTTGACAAACAAAATAGATAAACAGCAAGATATAGTTAAAAGTATTTCATTGATTGTCACCCATCCACAGACCAACCGCGGCAAACGTAGCTTAACCTGATCGATCGACTTGTGCGGGTGTTATTATTTAGCCACTGAATGTCAAACCATAATTAAAATGATGTCCAAACAACAGATAAACGAGCGACAAAATTAAAATATTAGTTTGTTTATAACTCGAAAAACTCTTTTTAAGCCATAAAACATCATTTTTATCAGCAAAGCCCTTAAATGTTTTATCGTCAAGGACTTTCAATTGAACAGGTCGGAACTATTACAAGAAAAATATTACTATTATTTGTAAGTATCTACTTTTA
The DNA here is from genome assembly GCA_927399505.1 of Luperina testacea. NCBI lineage: Eukaryota > Metazoa > Arthropoda > Insecta > Lepidoptera > Noctuidae > Luperina > Luperina testacea. Next base: position 9,506,671 of record OV656774.1, read on the forward strand.
TAAACCATAAAAATGATGGGGCTGCCTCGCTTCTGTAGCGCATCAGGGATGTTTGCGGAATTGCGTGTTGATTGCGTTTATGCATTAATGCGTAAAAGATGAGCGTCCTTGGTGCGCTGGATGCGAGCCTGTTCCAAGAGCATCCTGGGAGTTATTGCTATTAGGCTGGACTGCTGTATTGTAAGTCGTTGCTCCTGTATATCAGCTGGAAGGCGGAAGCAATGATTATTTTGTTGTGTGTTTGTGCAATTGTTGTTGTAATTGTATCACTAACATAGTTGTAAGTTTATTTTATTGTTACTAACACTGTATGAGTCTCATGGTTACTCTCAATACAGGATTTAATTATTATTAACTAGCAGCAACGGGGTGCTGCTAGTTAATAATAATTAAATCCTGTTTCACCCGCATAAGTATCGATCAGTATCGGGATAAAAAGTAGCCTATATGTTAATCCAGGGTCTCAGCTAGGTAGCTGACACCCTGGATTAACATATAGGCTACATAAAGGCTGGACCAATTTTAATTAAATTTTATATGGAGGTCCATACAAAATTTTATCAAAATTGGTTTTCATTAAATTAGGTACATTTTATGTTAGTTAATTATTTATTATCAAGTACCTATTTCTATTATGACTTGTAGTAACTAATTAAACTTAGCCATATTTTCTGCATTTGCGCTTTTTAGCTAAAAATAGTTAGGGTTTCTTTCTCAATGTGGTTGAAACATAATTTGTTGTCACTATAAAAATATTGTCACTCGCATCCCACCAGGCAAGAGCGGAAGGTTCTTCCTTTTCAATGAAAGAGTGGTAATCACTTCTTTCCTAAGCAACATATTTTTGTTTTCAACATCCACGCGAACGAATTCACGGGGCACAGCTAGTCAACAATAAAAATAAAATTAATTAAGTACCTATTACTATTTTTAATAAAAATATTTTAATTACCAAAATATTAACATTTAAAACACACAGCTTTTAAAAGTAACTGACGACGTCCGCTGGGCAATGGAGAATAAGTCCCTTATTGTTCTTGTATTGATTGACTTTAGTAGCGCCTTTAACTCAGTGGATATCGACATTTTACTAGGTATCCTCAAATCTATCAATTTCTCTTCTTCCGCTCTAGCTTGGTTCAGTTCTTATCTTCGGGGCCGCTCTCAGTGTGTTCGCCTTTAGAAGTCTGTCTCTGATTGGTGTAGCCTCACTGAGGGCGTTCCTCAGGGTAGCTTTCTCTCTTTTCTGTTTTCACAAACATTGTTACCAGAGTGATCTCCTTTAGTTTCCATCTCTACGCAGATGACTTGCAGCTTACCGACATTTTACTGTAACTGACTCGGGTTCTGCAATTGCTGCAATTAATCATGACCTAGCATGTATCAGCGCTTGGGCGCAGTCTTTTGGTTTGCAAGTTAACACAACTAAATCACAGGCCATAATCGCAACTGATGATGATTACTGATGATGGGCAACTAATTCGTTCGCAATGCGGCTGATGTAGTTGCATATGTGATGTCTTTGTATCTCGATGGTGTTCTCATTGATTATGCCGAAACCGCCAAAGATCTGGGTGTAATTATCGACTCTAATCTTTTCGAGGCGTGCTCAGGTCAATGTCAATGAGGTCAGTCGAAAGGTAAATTTCTCATTTCATTAGCTGAAATGCCTCTAAATTCACCTGCCCTTGAAGACGAAATTTCTTTGGCATAGAGACTTATTCTGCCGATTATAGATTATACCGACGCCTGCTACTTGGATGCTACTGACAATCTTGAGCGCTTGCACAACTTGTGCAATCGCTTTGTTTTCGGTCCGCGAAAGATGACCATGTTTCTTACCATCGCAAGGAACTCAAATGGCTCCCAAACCACCTTCGCTGGAACACTCGGATTTTATGTCTCCTCGTCAACATCTTACACAACCTTTTTTTTTTTTTTTTTTACGCATCTCCGCTCGTCGGGGGACGACACGGAGTATGTGGGACTCCCTGCCAAGGTGGCAGTATACCCACTAAAACTCAACGGTGTTCCCTCGTCGCCTTGATGGGGGGGTCATGGGAATCCGGCTCAGCCTTGCGTCCACAACCCCCCCGGCGCATGCCCGCCTAAATGGCGGGCCCCGCATGTCCCCCCTACGGGGGCTACGGGAATGGCCGGGAACACCTGGCCATTCCCGTCCGGCACTGGTGGAAGCCTGTGCAATACAGGCGAGGGTGCCCCCGCACCCGTCGCCTGCTGGCTTCCACCTGGGAGGAGTCGGTGGAGTGATGACACCCGTTGCACTAGGCAAGTGAGGGTTCACCCCAGGTGCCTAGTGCAACGGCAAACACAAACGTACGTGCGTACGACAAAACACGGCATAACGTAATTTTAATTACGCGGCGCACCACCATCTGTGTCCCTGTGCTTGCATCCAATTTAAAATAACACTTGACGAAGTTGTAAAGTATTATATGAAGTAAAAGACCATTCATGACGAAGTAAATAAAGCAATATCCAGTCACTAAGAACATTCATAAGCGACCAGACCAGATGAAAAAAGCAACATGCTACTTTATAAAAAGAAACCACGATTATCTATTCATTATGGCCAGGAACTGATGAAAAGGGGTCCTAATATTACTCAAGATACTAACAGGAGATAATTAGTGGAAGCCGATCTCAAATGTAGAAGCAATTATCTCGCAGAGCGACACATTAAAAACACTAAAAAAAAGTCATGACCGGAAATCATCGAGGTCTTATACCAGTACTCACAGTCACCCGATGCTAACCTGATTAAAATTGTTCGGGCGTGATGTGTGCAAAAAAATACACATAAGTAGGTACTTACCCGTTGAACTTAATGGTATGGACTTAATATTACCGCGACCGTATCGCTAAAAAGTAGTAGAAAAATTACCCAAAAATAGCACCTGGTCATCGTATTGATATCAATGCATGCAAGTATGAATCCTGAAATACTATTATTATCATTTTCAAACACCAAAGCCAATTTTAAAAGATTAATTTTGCCGGACACAACGCCGCGTAGCGTGGCGTAGAGGTCTCGTAGCATAGTGTAGAGGCCACTTATCATCGCGTCGAGTCCGCGTAGCATGCCATAGAGAGCGCGTAAATTGGCGTAGAGTCCGCGTAGCCTGGCGTGGAGGCCTTATAGCATGGCGTAGAAGCCGCATACCATTGCATAAAGTCCACGTAGCGCGGTGTGGAGGCCTTGTAGCATGGCGTAGAAGTCACGTAGCATTGCGTAGCGTCCACGTAGCATTGCGTAGAGTCCACGTAGCATGGCCATAGAGGCCGCATAGAACGTCATAAATATCGCGTAACGTAGTGTAGATGCTACCTATACTTCTCCGCGCGAACACAAGCCGTTCCGAAGACGAATCATTTCTATAGGCTTTTTTCCTAGAAACAAAAATATCAAATACCTTTTCATCCCCCCATCTCGGAAAGAGTATTTTTGCTCTTCGATATCTGAGTGCAAAAGCTGTTTTTATCCGCTAGAGGATAAAGTAAATTGAATTTAGAACATCGTGAGGGTTTTCTGAAATGACGTTCGCTAGGTGGCAGCACTGACACGTCAGGGCCAGGCATCTGTCAAAGAGCCTATATTTTCTTTAGTCATGACTGAATGATGAACGAATGAATGAATCGAATGATGAACGTCATCCTATATTTTATATTGGAAGACCTCTTGTCACAGTGGTGCCAACTGGTGTCGTAAATTTTCACGAAAACCCTCTTTACGCCGTACGGCATTTCATACATACTTTCAAAGCCTTATTTTTCGAAATGAATGAACCGATTTTAATGAAACTTCACACACATAAGTAGGATACAAAGGTCTAAAAAGTTAGTTAAGAACATTTTCGAAAAATAGTGTTACAGGCAAATTAGACCGATTTTAAATTTTCCATAGAAACAGAGATTTCCAGTTATCTTTTTTTAAATAAGATATTTCGAAAATGTTCTTAACTAACTTTTTAGACCTTTGTATCCTGCTTATGCGTGTGAAGTTTCATTAAAATCGGTTCATTCATTTCGAAAAATAAGAGCTTGAAAGTTTTTATGAAATGCCGTACTGAGTAAACGCTCTTAAACCTATTTACTTCTACCTCCATGGTGCCGAATTTATCATACAACTTTTTTTAAATTTTTTAAAAACTCAGACTCGGAACCTTCTTGGTGTACTTTTTTTAATTTGCTTTGCGCGCGCAATTTTCTTTTCACGTCATATTGTTAAAACCTTAGGTTAAAAATAAAAACAAGAAACTTGTAAACAAGTAAAAAAATCTAAAATGTGTGAATCTAGCGACGACGAAGTTTATTTGACACCAACAGAATTGACTGAAACTGTTAAAAATGCGCAAATGAGCTTTCTCCCTCAACAATCACGCGAGAAGTATTTGAAATAGTACTATATGTTTAACACATGGCGACTAGCTAAAGGAGCCAAAACTTTATCAGAAAACGTTTTGCTGGCATATTTTATTGAATTATCCGAGACCAAGAAATCAAGCACTCTATGGAGTACGTATTCAATGCTAAAAGCAACAATAAAGATGAAAAAAAACATATATACCTATAGACACCTATCTTAGATTAGTGGCATTTTTAAAAAGAGCCTCATCATTTCCTTGCTGAGGTGGGATGAAAAGTTACGTGTTGCACTCGAGTGCAAAGATTTTTCACCTCGTGCTCTTTTGATTCCATCGCTAACGCTCAGGATTCTAATTTTTGAATCACTCGCTGCGCTCGTGATTCAATTTTAGAATCCTTCGCTTGCTCGGTCATCAAAATTGAGCACGCGGTTAAAAAGCAACTTTGCACTCTTGTATAACAAATAACTATTGGTAGGTTATAAAACCAGAAATAAAAACTTTTTGTGAAAACCCTATCCGAAGTAGTATTCTTATAATTTATAAGTGTTCGTTGTAACACTTCGTTCTGTATTTTTCGTTGCAGATCGTACGTCTACTAGGTACCTACACGAAAACAAATACAAAACAAAATAATAAAAGAAATGGAATGAAATATTGTTATGAGATTATTAACAGCCCTCCAAAAAAGACAATACTTATAATATGTTTCATTTCTACTAATATAGATTATTTAGATTCATCTGGGTACTATAATTAGGAAGAAAAATAAAGGTACAAACAAAACTAAAACAGACAAATGTTTTTCTGGGTTATTGACTATGGTACTATTTTTCATTTTTCTTCCGCTTATGGGTTTCATTGATAGTCAGGGAGGTATGATGCGATACGTATAGGTGACAAAAGTAAAACGGATGAAAACACTACAGTGGTGCCGATTCCCTTTTGTTCACAAACTAAACTAAATTTAAGTTCAGTGCATCTTTTTCTTTCTCTTTCATTAAGAAAAGGACAGAAGATAAATTGCCGTTTAGTCCTGTCAAATTAAACTCAAAACATTTATTTCAATTTAACCTTGTACAGGCACTTTTGAATTGTCAAAATTTAAATAGTCTGTCAGTTAGTCAGAAAGTTGAAGCTAGTTGTATTAATCAGCGCCTGACACTACTCCATACAAATTTAGACGTGTTTAAAAACTTACCTACTAAAATTACGTCAATTTACGTCAGGCGCTAATTAATTTGACATGACTAAACTAAAATAGAAAGAAAAAGATGCACCGAACATAAATTCAGTTTAGTTTGTGAACAACAGAATCTGCATCAGTGTCTACCTGCCGCCTCCGACTGTATTAACCTCGTCCTCATCAAAAATATAATTTAAAAAGAGTGTCCATGGAGTTTCTTGCCCGTTCTTCTACATAGGTACCTACGCTTTGAAATGGGCAACTAGCTTAATATTTTCTGACTGACCGACTTCTTGACAATTCAAAAGTGCCTGTAAATGGTTTTTAATTGAAATAATGCTTTGAGTTTGAGTTCTTATTCTTTTCATCTCTAGACGCTCGCATTCGCTAAGTAAATCTAGTATCCCAGTCACGATGGTCCAACTTTCGAGATCGCTTTGCTCGCTCTTGCATTCTCTTAGTAAAATCACAACGCCAGCTTAATCAAGTGCCTACCCGGGTCAGGGTGCTCCAATTTTCTAGCTCACTTACCTAATTCGGTCTTGCATTCTTTTAGTCAAATCACATTGAAAATTTAACCTATCCTGGTACAGTATGCTCGAATTATCGAGCTTCGCTTACTGTTTGGTGAAGCCGGATTCGAATCAGGATGCTCCAATTTTCCAACTTGCTTCGCTCGCTCTTGTATTTTTCTTAGTAAGGTCATAATGACAGCTTTACCTTTCTAATCAGTATACTATATTTAGTAAAAACAATACTCTCTTGTAGAGCTTCGCTGTAGTAAGGTAAGAGCCCCCAACAACTTTATATACAGGGCTCTTTTTAGGACTCTACTGGCACGCCGGCACGGAGTTAGGTTTAGTTAGGTACCTACGACATTTTCTAATACATTCCAAAAGCACTCGCATAATTGAGGAAGGTGTCAATTTCAAGCGGAGTATTATGAAAAAATTAGATAGGTAGGTACTCATAATAATTATTTTCGTGTAGCAATGTTTTTAGTAGGCTTTTTTGTGATTTTATTATCTGTAAGTAGTTATAATCGCATCACGGTGTCTGACTGTGTGTTGTACCTTGTATGTAGACTACAAAAAAAGGCGTAAGTAGATATTGATAGATGAAATAGTTTTTCTCAGCTTAAAACGGCCGGCAAGAAAAAACGTACCTTACCTAATGATTTGGTACGGTCTAGCACAGATCGATGGACCAATACACAATCAACAACAACAACACTTACCTGTGGTATGCCAAAAAATCCTTTTAATCTAAGGTGAAGCGTGGCCTATTTTCATCGCGACCAATAAAAAATGAATTCAATCCTGTAGCTTGAATTCATTTTTTTTTTCTGAACACATGGAGTGCTTAGAAAAAGTCTTGTACAAAATAATCAAAGACTAAGGTAGGTAGTAGGTACCGAAGCCCAAGTAAATACTAAGATAATTAATTATTTAAAGTTGTAGTTGACAGCTTTACCTCGTTGTTCTCTCTTCTACCTCTAACAGCTATTTTATAATTTGACTGTAGTGTAGTTTCTGCCCGTTACTCTGTCTCACAGCTACTCTTAGGCTTTGATATAATAAGTTTGTGAGTGGTTTTGTGTGTACCTATTGTTAAACTTATGACTTCATTGTATGACTTAAATTCACTGGAAGGATGTGTCATTGAAAAGAACTGCTACTACTACTGCTGAAATGTGTACTTAACTAGAGAAATCATAATTATAAAAGTAACCTTCATACGTTACGTTTCATTTTCATACGCTACTGGAATTGTTATACATAATTATTATTTTGATAACGTCCTTTTGATTACGCGGGCTAGAAAGGTTACATGCTCTGTGGAAGATCACTGAAATAGTTTATAAAGCTAGTATTGTGTAAAAGAAACTATGTTTTGTTTTAATTTTCTATTCAAAGCAATGTTGTCAAAGTCAAAGCATTTATTTCAAATAGGCACATAAAAGGCATTTTCGAACGTCAGAAATTACAACAAATAGAATTGATTCTAGTCGCCCATTCCAAAAGGTAGTCGTCGAAGCTAACTTCATAAAACTACAATGCATGAACGTCATTATAAAAAGTCATCTTTGCACAAGCCGTGCGAAGCCAAAAGAAAAAAAAAAGTCATCTGTCAAACACCAGCAATGATGTGACCAACGCTAAAAAATGTTAAAAATATTTAGTAGTTTTCGGTTAAATCTTGGTGGAATTGATTGTGAGCATAACATATTAGAACCAATAGACCGTGCTCGTGGGAGTTAGCTTGTCGGAGTTAACCTTCAATGCACCGCCTTCCTTCAATATGATTTTTTTAATTCGATTATTTAAATCACGATAAGCCGTCTAAGTGGGTACCCCTGGATTGAAGTAAGTTTTAAAAATCACTTTAATTACGTATTTTGTGTGTAAACATATAGCCCTGTGTCAGGCAGACGGAGCGGCGGCTCACAGAGTACTTTTTAATAGACTGAAGCAGCTTAAATATGTATAATAGTACGATTCCGTTGGCACACTTATGTCAAGGAACCCAAAAAAATTCCATGTTCGAAATTTTATTGAAAGAAACGTATCCAAGATCTCACAAATAGCGCTAAGCATATTTAAAACATCATTCTGTCTCTGCTATCTTCAAACAAGCGCAATATTATCAATTTTGCTAGGATTGCTATTTACTTTTGCTAGGAGGAAAATTAAAATTTTCTTACGTTTTTGCAATTTGCTGGTCAGTATTGAGTTGTACGTCGATCAAAATATGATTCGCCGCCGTAACATTTGTGTATTTACATAATCATAATCATTAGAATCAGTAATACTTACAACTTGTTAGGTTAGTATAATCTCAAAATGTCAAGATTTCATGAAATAGTCATTTTGTGGGATTACTTGGTCTTAGAGAGCTGTGTTGATGACTTTAATGATTATAATTCTGTAAATACATATTTGTTACGGCCGCGAATCATATATTAATCAACGTGACCAGAAAATTGCAAAAAACGTAAAAAAAATTGAATTTCGCGGGCTACTCTGGCGCTTTCGTCTTGTGGAATATCTAGCGCATCACAACTTAACACACTGCTTAAACTGTCACTGTCACTAAGTCTGTCAGTTTGACGCGCTAAATCCGAAGTCCAAAGTTTATTTTTGTTTATCATCAAATTATCTTTTTTAGGTCAAACTTCAGTCATTCAGTGTGTTCATATATTAGATTATTTAGGAGTGGTAAGTAATCTTTTAGAGTTGTAAATTGAGCACTGGGTGTTTTTTTTGGATGATACGTAAAGACTAGATATTAACTGTTGTTGGCAGATTAAGTTAATAAGATTACTCCCTTCCAGTTACGTTTTATAAACTTTCAACCTTGTTAAAAAGTGTTGATAAGAGTGCTTAAAGTTTATTTGTATTCTAGTTTCGGATCGTAACTCCGGAGATAACTTGTAATTAGAGATAGCATATAATTTAAATTGTTTAAAATGTTATTAGGGAGAGTTAGCCAGCTGATATTAAGACGTTCCATTCACGTGTCGCCAAAATTAAGTCAAGCAATGGGTGTCGACGGTAATACTATTTTAGCAGAGAGTTTGAAGAAACAGGTGAGTTTTTAACTGTAATAAAGTCTTGAAAGTAAAGTGAAACCTTTATCTAATTGTTTCAAAAACTTATTTGTCCCATTTCGTGTTCTTTCGATTAACTATGTGCCATAGAATGGATACTTTTAAAATTATATTTGCAAAGGACCAAATAGGCAATAACATTGCATTTATGCAAATTTTAACAAATCAATGACCTGGTTTTCTAATATTCAGTCTATGATTTTGATATAAAAAGTTATGATTTACTTAATAAAATATATGATTTATTCCAGGGTGTGGAATATGTCTTTGGCATAGTGGGCATCCCTGTCATTGAGACAGCTCTGGCATTCCAAATGGCCGGCCTCAAATATGTGGGCATGCGCAATGAGCAGGCGGCATGCTATGCTGCACAGGCTGTTGGGTACCTCACTGGTAAATAAATGACTTATTTTCTATTAAACTACTTTAACCAATGAGTTTTTATATCTCTTATTTTCGCTGCCAAGCAAAGCTGGGAACCGCTTAGGGATAGGGCCGCGAGCAGCCAAAATTGGAAAGTGGTGTTAGAAGTAATCAACAAAGACAAAATAACATGGGCAATCAACACCTTGCTACCTTTCAAGGCAGCAGGACTGGACGGTATTGTCCCGGCCCTGCTCAGGTGGAGTCAAGATTTACTGGCTGATTACCTTGTTAGGTGTTCCGAGCCTGCCTGGCCCACCGCTACATTCCCTTGAAATGGTGGGAAGTAAAAATAATCTTTATACCGAAACCAGGTAGGGGGGCCTACACCCAGCCCAAATCTTTTAGACCTATAAACCTCTTGTTCTTCTTAAAGACACTGGAGAGGCTGTGGCATAGGAAGATTAGATCCCAAATTTCGGTACAAAGACCTCTACATCCCAACACGCCTACTGTGCAGGCAAATCAACTGGATCAGCACTTCATAGCGTAGTCTCACGCATAGGTAATGCTCTTAAAGCCAAAAACCCAACCCTAGGCGCCTTCATTGATATAGAAGATGCTTTCGACAAAACTAACTTCGTCAGCATCGAACAGGCACTTGCTACGCACGGTGTTGCGCGAACACTCATAGAATGGATTAATGAAATGTTAAAATACCAGGCTATTCAATTTACCGTGAACGCCACCACACGAAGTATCGTGAGTAGAGGCTGCCCACAGGGTGGGGTGCTGTCGCTACTTCTGTGGAATTTAGTCTTAAATGAGCTCATCTTAGAGCTCAACACCAGCAGTCTGTACTCGGTGGGATACGCGGACGATATAGCAATTCTGATCTCGGGGAAATTTGAGGGCATCTTATGCGGTCTCATCAGAAGCGTAGCGTGCCTTGGCGGGGCCCCGTATAAAAATTTGTTTGGGGGCCCTTAGGAAGGGTAAAGATTTCTCACAAAAGAAAAAAAAATGTTTGCATAAATTAAAAGAAAAAATTATTCATCATAATTATCTATCTGTCACTTTTTCCAAAATTTTTACAAACAATTCAAATTAAATACGGGGCCCCCGTGGCCCGGGGGCCCCATATAATTGATACGGCAGATACGGCGGTAGCTACGCCCCTGGGTCTCATGAGAAAGGCCTTCAAAATAATCGAGAGTTGGTGCACGAAGCACGAACTATCGGTTAACCCCTCGAAAACAGAACTAATAATGTTCACTAACAAGAGAACTCTTGGACCCCATACGCTCCCAAAACTTTTCAACACAGAATTAACACTTTTATGTTAATGTCAACTGCTGGAGTCACTTTTTTTTCTTTAGTTTAGTATGCCATATACTAATTTATCTGGCATACCTACTAAAGCAACTAAACAATTAAGTCATCAAAAACTAATAATTTATTCTGGATATATGATAATGAAAAATGAATCCTTAGAAGAGTCATGCAGGAATTCATGTTTCATAATTTTACCCCAGAATATCCCCTTACACCCTTGTAATGTGAACTTCCCTTTGCACCACTGACATAACCTTGTCAATCAAAGTGCCTGCTGGATTGTAACCATTCAAGCTTGTACACAGAAAGCCACCTGCTACAATCCTAAAGCCTTGTACGGACTAAGCATTCCAACGTACGCGTAGGTAGTCGGTTACGCGTACACAGGAACAATAGTCCGTACCTCTATTAAGCCTTGTATGGACTTATAGTTCCTGTGTTCATACATCTGCCGGTCGATTATGTAAAAATCTCACCGTGAAAACTTAGGTGAATTGAGTTTGTTTTTGCTAGGAATTGACACTATTGACAGCTCACTCCACGCTCACTTCACCTAAGTTTTCACGGTGAGATTTTTACAGAATAGCACCGCAGGTCGGACACACACCAGACTTTTCTGAAGAACACTGTAAAGAAGCTTTTACATTTTGTAAATTATTAATTTACATTCTAAAATAACTTAAATATCCCAAAATTGTATGTGATAAGAAATAGTGTGCTGTATCACTATCTGAAAACAAATTATGGATAATCACTTTTATTAAGATATGATATATAACAGGTTTTACTTGATAAGTTAGATAATTTTAAATTCTATCTTGCTATAATGCAATTATTGGAATGTAATCAATTATCTATTCTAATGAATAGTTTGTCCAATAAGAAATAAATTAACACTTTGCAGGACACTAAACGCCCCCAGACATAATAATACATTTCATTAAATAAATAATGTCTAACGGACCTCTGCAAGTTGGTTTCGGCGGTCCCGAGAAATGTCAAAAGACGTAAAAATAATAACAATAAAACTACAATTGTGTCACTTTCAGTGTCCTTCAACCAATTAAATAGTAATGATGTTAAATGTAATCACCCATTCAAATACCGCAAACATTTGTAAATACATCTTCTATACAAATAAATAAAATTGAAGTGTCTGTTTGTAATGTCAAAATAACAGCTTTTTACTAAACGCATATGAAATTACATACGGTACTTAGAACAAAAAACAATTTTTAACATCTTTGACTGTCCGTCAGTTTGGGCTAATCTCTGAAACGGCTGGACCGATTTTAACGGGACTTCACTGGCAGATAGCTGATATAGGCTACATTTATTTTAGGAACATAATTAGTAAAGAGACATTATTGTTTTCCGATGTGCACGCAAACGAAGTCGCGGGCACAGCTAGTTTTATATAAATCTAAACCATCTTCAATGTCATCCACCACAGTCTACTACAATATTACTCCCACCTTTTAGTGACAATATAATTAAGTATTATTGGTTCAAATTCCAGGAAAGCCAGGAGTATGTCTTGCAGTATCAGGTCCTGGTCTGCTGCACTGCATCGGCGGCATGGCCAATGCACAGGTGAACTGCTGGCCGCTCATAGTCATCGCCGGCTCGTGTCCACAAGACCATGAAGGCATTGGAGGGTTCCAGGAATGGCCACAGGTACCTACCTAAACAAATACCAAAGACAAACCTTCCCCAATTAGTCCCAGGTCCCTGTACTTACCCCTGTTCATCTATATATACAGAATTACAGATGGATTTCATAATTATAATAATTTTTGTTTTTCCCAACTGTAAAAATATTGGAAAAAACAATACTCAGAAGATATAATATCATTAAACTTACAATAAAAAACAAAATTCTACATAATCTTAAACACGCGCACACAAAAATGTAAGCAAAACAAGATTTTAATCTTTTAAAATAATCCCCATTGTCAAAACTAACAACAAAAAAATTATTGCTGTCATAACTATCGTGATGCAAATTAAAATAAATAATAAATTGGCTTCTCGCCGCTCAACTGACGTCATCATAAGCCGTAAACGGAGTTTAAACAAAAATGTAGGTAATCAAAACTTGTAGCCAAGCAAGTCTTAAATGATTTGATTAGATCCGATATTAAGTTTATCTAAGGATTAGATTCATAAACAAATGTTCATATAATTAAATAGATACTTACATAATTATAAATAGTAGGTACCTATTTATAATTCACATTGCGCATGTGACGCAAATTAATTTAACTGAATATTCACCTCACCTTTTAAAAGGTCGTTATAAATTCACACAATCCCAGTATAATTATTATTTCTTTTATTTATGAGGTACTTGTGTTATGTAATCTACTTAGAATAAGCCACAAATTCGCTTTGAACAAAAACGCGTTCTCTAAACGAAATCAACAATAGCTCAATGGGTGGTGACTATGATGAGAAGTCTTCATAGTAATTTGTCTGGAGAGTGGAAGTTTTAAAACAGGCCAATACAAAAACAACCGGCTTCATAGCTTTATTGTTGTAGATAACAGAACCCCACGTCATATATTCGCTAGGAATTGATAATGAAACAAGTTATATCATGTGATATCTCGCCCCTAGGTATTACCAATCTGAGATATCAAGTGATAAGCTACCCATTATCTTTAAAATATTTTATTCAGTAACTAGCTGACCCGGCGAACTTCGTACTGCGTCAGAATGTGACAAATATCAATAACAATAACTCAAAAAAAAAACAATACGGCTATTATCATTATCTGTTTCGCTTCTCAGTCATTAGTGCGGTTAGCACGTGACGTTATTACCTCTGTATTATTTAATTTCTGCCGGTCTATTCTGTAAAAATCTCACCGTGAACACTTAGGTGAATTGAGTTTGTTTTTGCTAGGAATTGACACCTCAATCCACGCTCACTTCACTTAAGTTTTCACGGTGAAATTTTTACAGAATAGTACCGCTGAACGCAACCTGTTTGACAGATACGAACAATTTGTATGGGATAATAAAATTGTTGCTTTTACTCTTTTCCTTACAACTTCTTTATATTTTCTCACTTTTTAAACCTTGCTTGGACTTCTACTAATATTTCAAAACCAATATTAACCAAATCGGTCCAGCCGTTCTCGAGTTTTAGTGAGACTAACAAACGTCATTTCATTTTATTTAAATAGATAATTAACAATCCCGTCAACACGCATTTTATTCTTATAACAATGAACTTTGATCTTACAGTTGAAGACTGCAACCTAACGTGTGAAATAAGTTGTATAGAAAATTATCTTGATATCTAATACAAACTTTTTTTTTCCACACACAGAATCACTATCTCACAACAAACCTCTACCAACGACCTTAATTACAGATCATTGTATAATATTTGGTAGTATTGTTAAAAAATACCTTGCAAATATGACTGGCTCAAATTATTTTATTTTATTGATATTGTAGATCGAAGATGGACAGCGACTCCAGTAATATTTCTATGAAATAGCATAAATCTTCACCACCTCAACGACACAGATACAACCATCACCAACATCCTCCTGCCGTTAAAGTAGATTATTTAGGGTCAGCACAGATTTTTGTCTATACAACCTTAATAAGGTAGGGTATGGTAATGGCCGTAATGGGGCTCCATTATCCGCACTTTAACTCCCATTCGCTCCGTTATGCGTAGTGGGTCCTAGCTAACATCGCCAGCCTAAATCCGCTCAGAAACACAGAAGCTTCCTGGGGGCTCCACACAGTGGCGTGCCTAGGGGTCAAAATTAGGGCAAGCCCACAGATTTTCAACGTAAAAAAAAACGCCCAACTGAGGGATTGGCTGATTTTCAGTTATTAATGTTTGTGTTCGAGTTCATTGATTGCTATTTTTTTAATATATTTATTTATTGATAGGTTTAAGTAAGTTTGTTGTTGTGAATTATGATTTTATTAGGGCAAGCCGGGCTTTTCGGCTTCTATGAAGGTACCGCCCCTGGCTCCACATGCTTTGCGGAGCGACTCACTAATTTATTTGGACAACCTTATAATAAAGTATTATATTTAGACACTTGACAAGGTTATGCAAATATTAATTGATTGTTATAACGTGCAGGTGGAGTCCAGTCGCCTGTACTGCAAGTACGCAGCGCGGCCTCCATCCCCGCGCCTCATCCCGCTGCACGTGGAGAAGGCCGTACGCCTCGCCGCCACCGGCCGCCCGGGAGTCTCCTACCTCGACATGCCCGGAACACTGCTCATGGTAACACATTTCACTTGTAAAGCTATGGCCACGTTTGAACTAGAGTTTAGAGACATTGCCTGAACCTGAGGAAAGCCGCGCCATAGGGCAAAAGTCGCTTCAAGACGACTCATATTTTTTCGATCGAATTTAGACAAATGGACAGCCTCATGACGAGCAATATCGACTCGACACTTTCCAAGTCGTTATGCAGCCATCACAGATTTTACGCAAATATACATTTTATAATTATTATTATTACCTAAGTGTCCGGTAGCAACAAACCGAGACCATACCAAAAGGCATCCCAAAAAGGGAGATGAGAGGATAAAATATTAATTAACTTGAAGCAACTTTCTTTTTTTTTTTACTTTCAGCTTGATAAAACAGTATTCCAAACATTCAGTCTTCACACTGCCTCTATTCCCTTCGACTCCCAACACCCTCGAAATTCAAATTATCTTACGTTTTTTGCAATTTGCAGATCAGTGTCAGGTAGTATGTTGAAAATGTTATTCGCGACCGTAACAAGTATGTATTTACAGAATTATGATCATTAAAATCATCAATACAAACCTGTAAGTTGATACTGACCTGCAAATTGCAAAAACGTAAGAAAATTTGAATTTAGCGGGCTACCCTGACGCTTTCGCCCCAAGCCAGGCGCACATTACAGACGCGACGGGCAACGGCGCAACGCATTTTCATACAAAAAAGTGCAATGAGTGGCTGTAGTGTGCGTTGATTCATAGAAAATGTGAGAAGGCCCGTTCAAATTGCGCTTTACAAGGAAATCCATACTAATATGTATTATAAATGCGAAAGTGTGTCTGTTTGTTACCTCTTCACGCATAAATTGCTGAAACGATTTAGATGAAATTTTGTATAGAAATAGTTTGAGTCTCGGGAAACTACATATCCCGATATTCCCACGGGATCGAAACTTACGCGGGGCGCTGCTAGTATTTCCATAATTGCCACGCATAATGAATTATAAATCTTTTATTAATTCTAATCAGGCTGAAGCAGACGAAGACAAAGTACCGATAGTCTACAACGCCCCGCTCGTATCCCTGGCCCACCCAAACCCCGCGCTAGTGGCGCAGGCCGCCGACCTGTTGGCGAAGGCCGAGCGTCCGCTCGTCATCGTGGGCAAAGGCGCCGCCCACGCGCGGGCCGAGGAAGCCATCAACAAGCTTGTGGAGAACACTAAGCTGCCATTCTTACCTACGCCCATGGGTATGTGTGGAAATAAACTTATACGGATACGTCAAAACTGGGGGGACGACGCGCGGGCTCGCGAAAGATGGAAGAAGTGGAGGGAGGCTTTTACCCAGGAGGGGGACAGCGTAAGCTAGTATAACAAAAACGTAATGGTTGACGATGCTCAAAAATTTCGAAATCTTTAGTAAATCAACAAGTAAACTCTAACAATATTTTTTTCAGTATTGCCTTGAGGTACTTACCTGGGTCTTAAACATATCTGTCGAAATGAACCCTCATTTCGTCAGATATACGTGGTATAGTACACCCGTACTAGACACATCTGCCTTCTCAATCGAGGAAAACTGTCGTGATTTTGAATTATGATATTGACCCATCACCGTCGTTTTCCATCAGGCGAGGTCGAGGTCAAGAGCAAAGGCCCATTTTACAATGAAAAACAAAAACCCTGGAGGATCGCTAAACGAACCCTAATATAAAAATGTCTTCAAATAACTGTATAATTCTATCCAGGCAAAGGAGTGGTACCGGACGAGTCAGAATACTGCGTGTCGACTGCGCGCACGCAGGCCTTGCTCAAAGCTGACGTCATCCTCCTGCTGGGCGCCCGACTCAACTGGATGCTGCACTTCGGACAACAACCGCGGTTCGCGCCCGATGTCAAAGTTATACAGGTAATGGGAGAATCGCACAAAGAAAATACGTTTATTCGACCCAGTAAAAGTTTAAGGAGCTGATTTTTTGATTTTTGAATACTGGCTATTGAAAAATCAGCCCCTTAAACTTTCTTAAATTTTCTTATAACTTTTATGTAAGGAATAATTATTGCGGTTTGACAGCTTTTGTATAGAAAATATGTCTAACTGTCAAATTTATTCTTTAGATAAAAGTTATCTGCCTATGGAAAGATCAGCCCTAAATTGATTTGGAAGGCTATTTAAATTAAATGCATATTATATAACATGCATTTAATTAGCTAGATAGTTTTGAATATGATTATATCAAAACTAGCTGTGCGCGACTTTTGTTTTATTTTTGCGGAACCCTAATTATTTTTCTAAAATACAAATAGATAAGTATGTTACTCCTTATAACATCAGCTGTCTGCCAGTAAAAGTCTCGTCAAAATCGGTCCAGCAGTTTCGGAGATTAGCCGAAACAAACAGACTGACAAAAATCATAGACACTATTACACAAAAATTGTAACAAACTTATTGTTATTTTTTCCAGGTCGATATAACCCCTGAGGAGTTCCACAACAGTATTCAGTCTGAGGTGGCAGTACACTCAGACATCAAGCCATTTACTGAGGCCCTCGCACTCAAACTGGCAGAGAAGAAATTCAGCCTGCAACCCGCTAGCAACAACTGGTGGCAATCATTGCAACAAAAACAGAAGGCTAATACTGAGTTCGTTAAGGTATAACATCAACTAATAAAGTCAAAGATACACAGGACCTCTGAATGTTCACAAAGACATGTCGAGAATGTTTATTCATAGTATATCATTTGACTCAGCGGCCATGGACTTTGCATGAAACTATATTTCCTGCCTTCCTATTGTCTTGCATTTCTTTTTTTTTTTGCATTTTGATGTGCCTCATAGGATCTCTCAACATCCACTAAATAATCCTAATAATAACCCAGGCACTGAAAAGCTCTTAAAAAAGTTCAGCGACTTAGGAGTAACCTTACCTATTAGATCCTGACTCTACTATTTTTGTTTACTAAACCCATTTTCTATCACCAGGCACAATCAAGCACCACAAAAACGCCGCTGAACTACTTCGCAGTATTTAAGGCGGTTCAGGCGAACATCCCGAAAGACTCCATCATCGTGAGCGAGGGCGCCAACACGATGGACATCGGCCGCGGCATGCTGCTCAACAACAAACCGCGACACAGGCTCGATGCTGGTACCTTCGGCACTATGGGGGTAAGTCTTAGCATACATAAACAACACATCAATATTGTAGTAAAACTATTGTTAACAGCTGGTATTTTGAAATTCTACTATGTACATAACAAAAGTTCAAATGAAGAGTTGTTTGTTATCTATAAATCCACCACAATCATTTTGTAATCAAAAATTCCCATAACATTGATCTAGTTATAACTAGAGATGTTATGTCTAAAACAAACGACGACGATGTTATAACTAAATGTATACCTATACCTATAAGATCTATAGACCTTCATGTACTACATTTAATAAGAATAGCTTTATTTTAGATACTTCTCAAACCCTAGTTTTTAAAAATAAATCTTCTCATTGAAGGTGGGCCCTGGATTCGCGGTAGCTGCAGCGATGTGGTGCCGCGACCACGCGCCCGGCAAACGCGTCATCTGTGTCGAAGGAGACTCGGCCTTCGGATTCTCTGGTATGTTATCATTTTACCAGTATAAATAATACAATACAATGAGTGTAAACTTGTTTCATATTTTAAAACTAACAATTGTCAGGGAATGTCAATAATTTCATGTTACAATATCAATCATTATGATTGCCTGTGCTGTTTTATTCTGAGTCATACAAATTTGTTCGTATTATTGATACTTTTATGTTTAATAGGTATGGAGATCGAAACTATGGTCCGGTACAGACTGCCTGTGATTATCATCATAGTAAACAACAGCGGTATTTACAGCGGCTTCCCTAAAGACGTTATGGAAGATATACAGTCTGGTGGTGATATTGCTCAATGGTAAGTTATGGACTAACATTTAGAACCCTACTCAACAATGAGTTAGATTATTTAGATAATGAGTACCTATTAGGCAAAATTTTGTTTTGTTCATAAATTTAGTATAGCCATGTAAGCCATCACACGCAAGGATGTGATTTCGAAAGATCGCCGTTACCGAAATCGATAAGGACTATATATTGAATATAGCTATTTACCTCCTTTATTTCAGCACTCCACCAACTGCTCTTGGTTGCGAAATTAGGTATGAGAAGATGATGGAAATGTTTGGCGAGACTGGACACCTCTGCCGCACCGTTGAAGAAATCGAAGCCGCCGTCAAAAAAGCCGTAAATGTCACAGACAAGCCCAGCATCATTAACATACTTATAGACCCACAGTCCAACAGGAAACCACAAACATTCAACTGGTTGACTGAATCTAAACTGTGATATGGTTACTATTAATATTTGATACCTAATTATTAAAATAATTTTTGTATGAACAATAATATGAACAGGGTGGTGGGGCCTGAGTGGTAAAACTGACTTTAAATACATTCTTATTGCATTTCTTGTGAAATACATGTATTAATAATGTATATAGAAAGTATTTATCTGTATATAATATTATAAGCTCTTGCACTTATGTGTTAAGGTACTTAAAAATAAAACAAGCCTGGACTTTGATATTGTCTGTAATTGAGTCATATTTATGGTCACATTGCTGTAATTTGTATATAATGAACTTAAAAATATATATATAAACTTTACATTATAAACTAAATCCCTGTATTTTCATTTAACTCCTGGAGGCAAATGAATCTGCTGTCTTGGTTGTCCAGAGCAACATAAGATGAGCAGTAGTTGTATAAGTAATATCCTTTACATTTTGCTGAGGCAACCGATCAAAAAGTTCTCTATCACAGTTTGTGCTGAAAAGAAAAAACAAACACCATTATAAAAATATTACCGGAAACTTATCCTATCTTATACTGAACGAATAATACATATAAATATTTACCCAGTTTGCAGTTATTAGTAGTGGTCAGTGTGTAAGCATCTTGGTCATAATCATTGGTAAGAGTGAGATCAGCTCCTCTGACGAGAAGCTCATTGCAAGTATATGGGAAGTCAGCTGCTGCTGCATACATCAACGCTGTGCTACCAGACTGAAACAATTATCACATCATAATAAGTAACTGCCAATATAAAACTTTATCACAGGTCAAAGATAAGTGATACTTACATCATCCTGTATGTCAGCATCAGCTCCTTCACTCAGAAGAAACTTCACAACCTCATGGTGTCCCCCCGCAGCTGCCAAGTGTAGTGCCGTCTCACCCTCAGGACCCCGCATGTTAACATTGGCACCACACCTAGTTGTAACAAAAGACAGTTTTATTCATGGTAGAAAACAGTTACTTAAAACAAGCCACTAAACATAACAACAACCCACTGACCCAAATTTTAGAATAAACTTAAATCTGGTAAGAACAGACTCCTCCCTGTCCCTTTGTCATAGAATACCAAAATCAATCTCAAGTGCAGACAAAGAACAAAGGATCCCCTGCAGTGTACTCACCATACTAAGTCTTGGCAGCTGTTTAACTGTCCATAGCTGGCTGCCCAGTGCAGGGCAGTGAGTCCATGCTCATCAGTGATGTCAACATACTGCTCCAGTTTCACGTCTTCACGGGTTATTTCACCGCGGCCAGCCTTCGCGTGTAAGCTACAATCTGGCTGGGGTAACTCCGGGACTCGCGCCTGCGTATTACCTGCAAAAACGACCTTGAATGTTATACTTACCTACTTCAAACCCACAAAGAAACTCCTAGAAATCAATAGATGTAGACGTCGAGCTAGGGAGAAATCACATTAAAAACGAAATTACCTCTTTGTAAATTGGTTAACGCGGTGCACTGGACAGATTTATACGGCGTAAATGCACTTTTTCTTACACCGTTTAAATTGGGCGCCCATCGTTGATAGCCTCCGCTACCACTTTTACTGCTATCCTGACTTCCTGAATCATATTCATACTTGTAGGTCTCCAAATTTTCTTGTTTTTCTTGCTTTATATCAATGTTTTTGCCCTCGTGCTTGACAGAAACAGCTTCTTCCATTTTTTCTGATTGTTTTGTATATTTCAATGAATCAACAACACAAAGATCAAAGACAACAATAAATCGAATGAATCAAAGAGAATACAGAGCTAAAGAGTAATAGCAGAACGGAACACCAGTTCGTTTCGTTAAGTTGTCAGAAATTATTCACTGATATTCTCGACTACGCCAAAGATTAGGGTCGTGTTCTATATTTATTATTACGATTTACGGTAATAGTTCTCGTGAGTCATTCATCATCGAGTGAGTAATCATACCTGTGGTGATCCTTATCATACTTAATCATTAAACGCCCGCGCCCCCTCCTAGGTAAATCGGGAAGTCTGGCAACGCTGTGAGGTAGGGTCATTATGTTACTTATAAAGTTAAAACTATGAATCGTCTTAGAAATGCCACCAACCACGTTGTATCAATCCTAAGCCCAGATGTGGCAATCCTAAGCCCAGATGCTAGGTAGCTGTTAGATAAAAGCCAGTCCTTGGGTCACGGGAAGTGCCAACCAACCGTTTTATTAATAAACAACTTGGACCACTCGGTTTCGGTTTTAAGTTTTTAACCCCAAGCAGCTTGAAAATATGATCATCGATAAAGTAAATATTTACACCTCTTGAGGTTTTCACAGCCGCAGCAGCAGCGTCAGCACAGCACACCGATCCGCAGATGGATGGGGCAGGCAGGAGTATCGACACACGTTGCGTTCCATACATAATCATTATATAACCTGTGGTTCCACATTAAAGGGTTCCTACGTTACTAACTTCCATAGAAATAAATACATACCATCCGGTCTCTTGCCAACGTCGAGTGCCAAGCCATTGGGTTCTAGCTCGATGTTCAGATGCTAGAGTCGCTGCGTGTGTATGTAGCATAATACAGCAGGAACGCCGACGCACGGCGTACTGTCAATGTTAATGTAAAATCTAAAAAAAAATCTAAATCATCTGCCAACTGCCAATTTCAAAACTAACGTTAGTTTGGCGGCTTACTTTTAGCTGTTTTTGTTTTTACATGTACTTGAAATATCATTTTGTTGTATCAAACTGTTGTCTGCCCGCATGAATTGTTCTGTCCAAAAACAAAAATGTCAGCACTAGGAAACGAGAGTCAAGTCGTAACCAAACAGTTGCAACAAGACTTACAAAATGAATTAAACACTGCTAATCAACTGTTAAGACTAATGTAAGTAAACTTTATCTATTTACTGTACTCGTTATGTAAATCACTTTATTGCTCACTATTACCTATGTAGAGCATATTTATAGTAAGTTGGCTACTACTACTGTTTCAGCTCTGTAGGCTGAAGGTAGGTACCTATACTATACGTGCCAGTTCTTAACATTCGATTTTTTTAAAAGCTAGTACCTGCTTAAACATAGGTAGGTATGTTTAATAATTTGATTGTATGATTTGCAGATCAGTAGAACTACAAAAAATCAAACAGTTCACTATGCCTGGGGGAGACTTTGAAGAAAATGTTTTGAAGGTAAATGTTAGGTTTATCTGATCTACTAATTTGATTTAAAAAATATCCTAAATTGAAAAGGTACAATGCTTTTTTCTAAATATAATTATTTTCTTATTTCATTTTCAGAACACAACACTAATCAAGGAATTAGCAAAGCTTCAACAAGTTGACTTACAGAACTTGCCTCCTTTCACTAGAAAACAAATAGATATGAGTATGCATGCAAAGGAAAATGTGCCTTATGAAGAACAAATAAATACTTTAACAATTGACTCTGAAGTAGAAGAGAGCCAGTAAATGCATAATAGTTGAAACACCCTTTTAGTATAAGCAGAGAGACAAGACGCTGTCATGTTGTGTCTGTGATTTGTGTATGTATAGAATTGTTTTTTTTTTTCATTTGTTTCACTCTTGCCCTTTATATGTATCACACTAATATTATAAAGGCGAAAGTTTGTGTGTGTGTGTTTATATGTTTGTTACTTCTTCACTCTCAAACGGCTGGACCAATTTTGATACAATTTTGTATGGAGGTAGCTGACACCCTGGATGCATATAGGCTGCTTTTTATCCCGATATTCCCATGGGATCTACATTTACGCGGGTGAAACCGCGGTGCGTAACTAATATCTAATAAATAACACAACTATCCATCTGTTTATTAAAAGAATCAACAGTCTAAAGTTTTTTCAATTGATGCAAAGTTTTGATAATTTATTGTCTAACTAGCGTCTGCCCGCGGCCTCTCCCGCATCGATGTCAGGAATTTTGTTATAAGTACCGTTATACCATATACAGGGTGTTTGGTAGAAGGACCGACACAATTTTTTGAGGGATTTGGGATGTCATTTGCTAGCACATAATTGTTTTATATTTTATTTATAGTATTGTGAATTTTTTAATTTAATTTTTTCGTTTCTTAACACATATTTACGACTTTGGAAGCACCCAAGTAATTTTATAGAACCAATTGTACATAAATGTAAATTGCAGGTATACTAAACATTATTGCGCTATATTACAACCACAAACAAAATAGTTGTGACGATATTTAGAGTAATTAAAAAGAAACATATTATTATCTCAATTACCTACCGTAACCCTAAAGACGGGTGTTATGGGTGAAAACTAGGATAGTATGATATTTCCTATCCCTAAAAAAATTATGTCGGTCTTTCTACCAAACACCCTGTATACATTCATAAGCATTTAGAAAAAGCTGTTATTTTGTCATAACAAACAGACACTAAAATTTTATTTATTTGTATAGAACATATTTATAGAGAGTAAGGCAGGTTTTGAATTGAATAACTTTTGAATTCTTGTTATTTATAAGTTCTAGTGAATCTAGTGATTAAGATTTATGAATAAAAAGCACCTTTATACATAAATTCTTTATTTTGTTTGCGACTAATTTATTAGTTAGTCACAATATTATTAACTATGGGCTGATTTTTCAATCATCTGATAACTTTATTCAAGGAACAATTTTGAAATTTTGACTGTTATTTCATACAAAAATGTCAAATGTCAATTTTATTCCTGGAATAAAAAACAGCCCTTAGAATAAAATCTTTATTAACAGAGTAACATATACAAGGCAACATGCATTTTATTTTTGAGCTTCATTATCTAGGCCATAGGCTCACAATAAATAAAATTATTGTTACACAATAGGTATTTTTCTAGTTGGCAGACTGTATAAAGAATCTTTTATTACATAAGCAACAAGTTTCGGCCACTATATAGTTTCATTATTCTAATTAGGGCTGAATTTTCAATCATCTGATAACTTTATTCGAGGAATAATTTTGAAATTTTGGCAGTTATTTCATACAAAAACTGTCTAATATCAATTTTATTATCTGGCGATGGAAAAATCAGCCCTAAAAACAGTTAATTGATTACCTAGTAACAATTATTTTAGATCTGAGTAAATTTTTAGTACCTAATCATATACAAGATAGTCCTTCGTGAGATAGAAACATTCACATTTCCTTACATTCCTCATTCATTTCAATTCCATTCTCCAACTTGTATTTGGAATAAATTCATCTTTATAGTATACTCTTATTTACAAGTTTTAGCTCCCCAAGCATTTAGAGAAATATATATGTACTAATCTGAAAAATGTGACAGGAAAGTAGGTATAAACGTAATTTGTAAAATCCATAATATTCCCTCCTCAATAAAGCCATGGTAACAGCTTAAGACTAGATAAACTACAAAATAACATTAAGAATTATTGAAATAAAGCTGCCTTTTCTTTGAACAATTGCCTCCTCATGGCCTTTTCTTCGGCCTCTCTGCGTTTCTCTTCTTGTTCTTGGATAATTTCGTTGTGGAATCTATTGCTCTTGGAGAGCTCTTCAATCTTAGCTTCGAAGAAAGTTTTCGCTCCGTTCACTCCGACTTGGTCGACGTTGATTTCTGTGAGTCGTGCGAATGCGTCCAAACCGGAGTCGGTCTCCAGTTCCCCGGCACGCGCTTTTCTGCGAAACAATTACAGCTAACATTAGAATGAGAACAATGTGCATTTAGGTATTGAAGGGTGTGAAGCATTAGATCGACTCATCGACGACGCGGCTTATCGGGGACTGGGTTCTTCAAACCAGGGATGTTAGGGAGCTCCGTAACCGTAACCGAAACTATCGGATATCCGATATAAAAAATTATCCGTAACCGTAACCGAATCCGAAATAAAAGTTTCGGATAATATCGGATAGGGGCGGAGCCTAATTTAGACACAAGATAAAGATAGCTATGATTGTTATGTTAAACTTAAATCATAGTAAATAAATATGTGCAATGTGCATTCTAAATTTAAATCTAATTTTAATATTTTCTTTGAATACGAAATTACTAAATAAGTATAAGTAATAATTTTATTATTACATTTTCATTTTAGGTAGATTAGATAACACTCAACATTTATTTATAATCATTTTTAATTTAAATAGCTGTAATAACTCACAGACTGATTGTAATTCCTACCAAATAGTTACATATAAATACAACTATTTTATTAACTATTTGTATTGTACTTTTGAAATTCCTAAAAAAATTAATAACCGTAACCGAAATTATCCGAAACTAACGGATAATCTATACTTATAATAAATCTGTAGAAGTGAAAATTCTGTACATTGAAAATATCAAAAAAATAAATGGCAAGGGGTGTTACTATACCGACACCGAACCCAAAAATGTGATTAAAAAAATTTTTGTCTGTCTGTCTGTCTGTCTGTCTGTTTGTTCAGGCATCACGCAAAAACTACCGGTTAGATTACGATGAAACTTGGTATAATTATTCTTTAATATCCTGGGCACCACACTGGGTACTTTTTATCCCGGAAAAGTATATACAAAAAAAAATAATAATTTTGCGGTCTGGAACTACTGGTTCGAATTGAAAAATTCTTAAAAAAATTGTGTTGGATAGTCCATTTAACGGGCTTTTTAGACGGCTATAGGCTATATAACATCACGCTACGACCAAAAGGAGCGGAGCGTCAATGAAAAATGTTGCAAAAACGGGAAAAAATATTCCTTTTGAGAGCTTCCGTTGCGTACGCTGCGTAAACGGTTAAAGTTACATAAAAATCATGTAGGACGCAATTGTTCCTCTATAAAAGTCCTATAAAAAAGTCCGCAACAGTATATATCTATCTGTTAAGGTTGATTAACCATTACCTTTTTTAGGGTAATCAAATTTGTTCTAAAATAATGCATTACTTGCGAAGGTGTTTTTATAAACATGATATTGATCTTTATCCAAATAAATACGTTATTCATCACAAGTATTTAATTTTGAACAAAATTACCCTTGACAGCATTTGATTTCAATGAATATCTTAGGAGATATCATAGTTTTAAAATAACTCCGCAAGGCGGCCGGCAGCTCTGCGAGGTACCATACCGCACCGCGCGGCTCAGCCGGGCCGGGCGGTCGGCTTACTGGCTACGTACGAAACCGTTGTGCTCAGCGAACTGCTTTTTTGAATTAAATGTTTTAGTAATATCTCATCCATCATCTATACTAATATTATAAAGAGGTAAAGTTTGTATGTAGGGGTTTTCGAAATACCACCCCTAAGACGGTGAAATGGAGGGACTTTGTTTGTATAAAAAATCTTATTCCTCGAGTTAATAAACTTGAAACTTGGCACGAATATTTATCTAAGTAAATTATAAAGTATGGCATTTTTTTAAACTACCCATTAGAGGGGGATTGGGGGGTGTCAAAATTTGTATGGAAGAATTTTAACGAGCTGTCCGATTAATTCGAAACTTAGTATTTATACTTAAGACATAAGCAAAGCATAACGTGTATCATGGTTTTTGGAAAATGTATCCCTAACGGGGTATGGAAAAGGGGTAGTTAATTTTACAAGGAGGATTTTACTGCGTAGCATGATTAACTCGAAAATTGTTATAAATATAATCTATCAGTTAAATAATGACCACCCCCAAACGATTTTTTCGTATTCCATCTCTCTGGGGGTGAAAAGCAGGGATCCAGTTTATTATGAAAAATCAATATTTATTTGTTATTTTTTCTTTTTCGTTATTATTGTTCCACTGCTGGGCAAAGGCCTCCCCATATTCTTTCTTCATTTGTTTTGTAAACCTAAAAATTGGCCCGAATACTTATTTATATAGAAATAAATGAAAAAGATCATAATTATACATAATTTTCGAAATTTTTTGGGGAAATTACGAATTTCACGCGGACGAAGTCGCGGGCAGAAGCTAGTCCGAAATAATATCATATCCGTATCCGTATCCGTATCCGGTATAATAATCATTCTTATATCCGTAATTAATCCGTATCCGAAATTTCATATCCATAACATCGAATCCCTACTTCAAACCATATAAGGTTTTTTATAATACAATTTTAAAGTAAAACACTGAGTCAACCATCAACATTGTGACGTGTAAAGTTGTTCTTATGAGTCAACTCATACGTAGTAACTAGCTACATAATAGGTAGGTTTTTGATTGTGGTGTGGTGTGGCAAAGTTTATGACGCAGGTATTCTACCTATGTGTAAAATGTTGCTGTTGTAATGGGGTCCCTAGGGTTCTTTCCCGGATAATACAAACAGGATAAAAACTATATTCTAAACGGTCTACCGTAATTCCAACTCAAAACCATTGTGTTACTAGTGTTAGGTAGGTACGCTGAATTTGATCCCAAAAATAATTTAATGTTGTTCACTTGGGCTAAATGTTCCGGGATAAACTCCCAAATACCTACCTAATAATTAAATACGTAATCAGTAGGTAGATATTTCGTTAACGAGACTGCCAAACCTTGCCACACGCACTACACTTATTTTAAACCGATCAAGGATATTATAACTTTTTTAAACCGAACACTGCGGTTCTTTTATGTAACACTGACTCCAAATGTTCATAATAAAAAAAAATCAATGTTGATTGTTTCTTTATCAATATGATAGGTATTGTCGTGATGCGAAAATCGAACCCGCGACCCTGTCAACCGATCCACTGCGCTATAGTGGCGAGTCCCACCCTACGCTAAAGACTTAGCTTTCTAAAAATTTTAATTAGTACTAATAGAAACAAAAGTATTTTAGTTACCTGTAAATAAGTAAAAATTCCCGGAAACTAATTTTGTTGTCCCCATCTTCATCAACCTCTGAGATCATAGCCTTGAGTCCAAGATGAGTCTGTGGTGCTCCCAGTCGCTCCATCATTCGTTTCACTTCAGTCAAGTCTAGGTAACCGTCGCGACCTTCATCGAATCTAAAACAAAGAAAAATATTGATTATAGTACAAGTCTTGCGAAACTCTGTATCAAACTATCAATACGTGGTACGATGTTCGTACTTCGTATCAAAGTGAAACTCAAATAACTTTCATCCCTTTTTAGGATTCTACGGGGATACGTAGGTATGTATGTACCTATTACGTAGGTAAGGGGGCGTTCAAGTATTACGTAACGAAAATTTTGAAGATTTTTGACATGTAACGCGCGTAATAAAACAATGTTACATAAAGCGTTGTTCGAACCCCCCTCCCGCCTTTGTAACGCATCGTAACGTTTTACAAGACCTCCCCCCAAATTGCGTTACGTAATACTTGAACGCCCCCTAAGTTCTAAGTAGTTTAGTAGGTACCCTCGTAGTTTTGCAACCCTAGGCATTAGGTACAAAATGATGATGGGACTCCCTTTTCCGCACTTAGACTCCCATTCGGTCCGTTCTGCGTTGCATTATAGTTACTATAATTTGTAACATACTACTAATTACTAGAAGTACTTACTACTAATTAGTAGTATACTACTAATTATAGGAGTAGTTGCGTAAATAGTATATCTACCTATCTACTACAAATTATACTTATAGTCCGACTTTAATTAGTTGCAGTAAAATAACACTTCGGACTGAGTTTAGAGATATGCATGTCAATTGTCAAATAAGTTTCGTTTGTTACACTATTCTGTGCAAAAACAAGATTTGGTTGATGGCCGCGAATAAACCTGTCATTTTACTGCAGCTAATTAAAAGTCCGACTACTTGGTACTTGGTGTGTGCATTGGGTGGTAATGTTTTCAGCACGACTTTTAAAAGGGTATAGTACTTAGGTACCTACTCGTATCGCTCGCGCTTATGTAAGAGGAGCTTGGTGAAGTCTAGGATTAATCCATAAAGCAGAATATTAGTCTTGCCTTATTTTTGTTGGTTGTCGTCACAAATGGACCCTACATCATAAATATAGTAAGCCTCGAAGAATTCATAACCATACATGCTGGGGAACAATAATGACGCTAATATAATACCTATGTCTAATAAAGAAAGTGAGTCAAAATAGATACAACAAGGAAAGTTCTCTGTCTCTGTAGCATATTATATTAGAAAGAAGACATACATTATATGTCACATAATGGAACGAATTACCGTTACTCTATTCAGTGTCGAGTGTCATGTACGGGGAATGCTAATTTATATACGTTTAAATATGCCACTTTCGCTCGGCTCCACTTAGTTTGAAGAAAAAAATATTAATGTTTGCGTAAAGGCCGAAAATCAATAGACTGAACTGAACCATATAGCATAGCATAGTATTCGAATTATATGAAAGTTAGACGTCATTATGATATAATTATCACTGACATAATTTCCTAGTAAAACCGACTACGGCGTGATGTTGATGACTAAGAAGACTTGACAAATTGGACCAGAGAAGGCACATAAGTAGGTAATAGTAATAGGTACTTACCTCCTAGAGAGGTATGATGGAAGCAATGATGGAAGCCTATAAGTAGAGAACACCATTCTCAATAGTGTTTAATTTTTTTTTAAATTTTGACTTAGGTTAGGGAATTCTAACTAATTTAAGTTTAACGGTAACTAATTCAGGCAATTAGTCAAACATTTTGCTGAGTCAATTTTGTGGTTGCTTCACACGTGTGGAGTTGCTTGGTCATGCAAACATGACTAAGAACTTGTTGATATGGGAAGCACGTCCCTACTCCCTGTTTCACGTAGTTCACGTAGTTACATTTGTTGCGTGAAATATTGTTGTTAGTAGGTACCTACTATAGGTAACTGTACCTACTAAGTATAAAAAAGAAGATTTTGCTCACAAAAACAAAGCAAAAGTGGAACTCTGTTTTTTTTTTTATTTTGAAGATGGAATGTTACTAAATTCTTATTTCCTATGTAATTTAACATATAAGGCTGATGGCATAGTTTTCTCTGCCCACGTAGAACCATTATGTATATACATAGATATTATCTATGGTAGGTAGGTACAGACGCCAGCACATCGAGCTACTACAATCTGTCAAATTTCTTTAATAGATTTTCAACTTTATTGCTAAAGCATAAGGGCCAAAGTTGATTGGGAAAATTTTACAGTTTCGGGTAGCTTGATGTGCTGGCGTCTGTACAATGATCTAAGGTGAACCTTGTAAGTTTGTCACAGCTGTGGACCTGTGAGACAAGGCACTTATTTATGCTGTGACATGACCACACCGAGACAAGCCTTGTCCAGGCCTAATTGTAGCCTTGCAATTAGGAAAATAATTTCCTAATTAATTGCGCTTAGGGTATCCGTAAATAATAATATGTAGTATATAGTAAATAATAATACGTATATATAAACCTAGGCTAGGTAAGTATTTACATTATTTTTATTTAACTGTTATCTAAACACCTATTTACTGATATAAATAAGTGCCTACTTAGCGATATCTCCAAATTTATCATATAATTTATAACCGGGGTATAGTAGAGGCTAACTAAATAAAATTAATATCTACCTCACCTGTTTTAAAACAATAATATTTGTCTATACTCGAAGATACATAAGTATATCTAGGTACTTAGATGTACCTTGACCTGTCCGTCTAATGTGTAAAATAATGCTAATTTTCAATGTAAGTATAGCAAGTAAGTCATATATTATTATATACGTACTGTATACGTAGATGCTGTTTGTGGACTGACTACTGTGCAATAGAGTGGCACAAGCAAGGCCATGTGTCCCCTTATTTATTTCATTAGCAAGCAACCGACTGCGATACAGACATAGGTAGTAAGGTACTTGTATGTTATATCACGGGAAGCGTAAAACAATGATTTATTGTATCCTTTCGAGATACGTTATTGTACTTCACCTACTCTACTAGATACCTACTTCTGGTTGTATATGAGGAACAATAAATTATCCAGACACTAATGGCTGCTGTTTCCAATCATGTATCTCCTTGAAGCTATACATGTTATTATTATTATTTTACATATCTCGGGACCATGGGGTCCCAGTCCTTTGGAAGGCGTACGAGGGGCCGAAGCCAACTCTCAGAGGCCCCTTAGGAAATTTTAATGAAATGCGGTACCAACCGACGATTATCCCTGTGTGCACTATGCAAGTGCACCCCCGGTTGGTGTAGGATAGGCATGGGTAATATCGCTTTTACACTATATCAAATCGTATCTATGTATCGGTTTAGAATATCGGATATCGTATCTATATATTTCAATATCTATATATTGGCTGAATCAGTGTGGAACTCGGAATCGAAATTGGTACTGTGATATTTAGGTTTCGGTTTTGTTCGATTCATTACATCATTGTATTTTATTTGTAACTGTATATTCGAAATCAGTGAATGTATTGTTGATAATATGGCACTCTGAAATGAAACTAGTACAGCCGTTTCGGTTTTCTAGATTTATATTTTTATCAATTATTTAAATAGGTCAAGTATCTATTCATCAGTCATGAGTATGAGTGAAGCTAATAACTGAAGACTGACGAAAACAGCAAAGTGCAATCAAGGTCAAGGGTCACGTAAAGTGATTTTAAAACAATTTTTGATGTGAAACATCTATAGCCGCACGTAAAACAAATTTCTGGCGTGGCGACGCATGCCGTGGCGACGCGTCACCACGCTTTATGATGGTGTAAGTATATATACAGTCACAGTCTTGTGTACTGTGTGGCGACGCGTCGCCATGCGCAATGTTTCACATCTGCCAGGCGTCCCGTGACGGCTCACTTTTTTTGTTGAGAATGCCATAGGTACGATTTAAAACCCTTTGACGTTTATTGATGGTTACCTGTTTACAAGTGTTTACAAATAATGTATTCGGTATTAAACTCTATGCTCCTGTATATAATGTTTAAAATTAGTATTAGACGTTAGCTTAACGCGCTTTCTCGCTCGTTCATCTCTAGCTACATCACTCCCGCCCGCGCGCATCGCAAGGATACGGTACCTACAACCGTATAACTACTACTGTACCGGAATCAGTTTGAACCGAATATCATAGATCATGTGATACGATATCGTTATAGTGTCTCGTTCTAGGTACGCGGATACCTGAAATATAGATACAGTACTGTCCGATATATAGGTATTGGATATTGTACCGATATATAGATATTGTATCTATATACGATTTGTATCGCCCACTCCTAGTGTAGGACTATTGCAGGATATGGAAAAATAAAAAGTTGGACTATTGGTTTGGGTGGCTAAAGTTGACTGGTTACCAAGAACTATGGAAGAACTATGACCCCTGCTTGATTAATGTTTTATATATAAACGGATAAAATGGCAGGGAGTGACTTGCACACGCAATAATGGGCCCCCGGAAACGGTCGCTAGCACATAGTGACGTAGCGACAAGGGGGCAACATGTCCTGAGGTGCGTATGAGGAGTGTAGAGGTATTCCACGGCTATCAGGACAGTCCCGGAAGTACGGTCAAGATCCCTACCAGCATCTTACTGGAATACTTCCTTCCTCCGAGCACGTTTGCTTTTGCGAATCTCCACTCAAGCCGGCCAATAAAGGCAAGAATGAGGTAGAAGCTCCGTTCTTCGTCATTGTTCAGTACAACCGGCCAGTAAAGGCAAGCCAGAGGT
Organism: Luperina testacea; assembly: GCA_927399505.1. Lineage (NCBI taxonomy): Eukaryota > Metazoa > Arthropoda > Insecta > Lepidoptera > Noctuidae > Luperina > Luperina testacea. The sequence continues at coordinate 9,539,698 of OV656774.1, forward strand.
GAGGAACATGACTTCTTCCAGGAGATAGGGTCCGTGGGGTCGCTACTGCACAACAGCTCGCCACATGCTGCCCTGCGGGTTTCTGTATCTCTCTTGGTCTGGCTCCTCACCTTAGGCCTGTTTCGGCAAAGTAAACTCTTCCGGCACAGGCCTAGAGTTCGGAGCGCGCAAGCCCCACCACGACGTCAACGTAGAGATACGGCGATGGGGCGTCAACGTAGAGATACGGTGATGGGGTTGATGGCATAGTTTTTTATTATTATTATTAGCCTGTGATGTCCCACTGCAGGGCAAAGGCCTCCCTACTCTCTTTCCACTTCTCTCTATTCAAAGCTGCTAAGGACCAGTTCATGCTGAAGTCCAGCTCATCCCGCCATCTCCGTCTGGGCCTGTCACGATTTCGTTTGCCATTAAGAGGGACCCATTGGGTCGTAAGTTTGGCCCATTGTTCGTCTGACATGCGGCAGATGTGTCCAGCCCAGTTCCATTTTAGCGTGGCAGCTTTCCAAGTGACATCAGTTATCTTTGTGATGGAACGGATGGTCGTATTCCTACCCCGGTCTGTTAGTTTGATACCCAGAATACTCCATTCCATGCCTTCTGGCAAACCTCGAGCGTGGATCTCTATGTGCCTCCTCCTCTATGTGAGGATGGGAAGTATGCACACGTCAATGAGTCTTTTCTTAAGGGACAGGGGATGATCACCCTTCATTAGGTCTTTCATGGCCCAATAGCTCTTCCAGGCATTTTCGATGCGTCTTGCAACTTCTTTGTTTTGTCTTGCCTAGAAAGAGACTATTTGACCAAGATAGAGATACTCATCAACGTATTCAACCTCTCCACCCACCACAGCAATTCTGCGATGCGCGCTGTTCGTCATCAACTTGGTCTTTGACATATTCATCTGAAGTCCGACCTCTAGGCTTGCCATGCCAAGATCGTCTAGCATCTGTGTCAACTCGGAGGCTGAAGACGAAAAGAGCACAATATCGTAGGCGAAACGGAGATTAGATATATAATCTCTTATGGCCGACCATAATGCCCCTTTCCATCCAGCCCGCTGCCAGCTTTCGGAAGACTTCCTCCAGCACGGCTGTGAATAGTTTCGGAGACAGAAGGTCGCTTTGCTTAACTCCTTTCTCTATCTGGAAGGACGGTCCTGCCATGGAACTGATCTTAATCGCTGCAGTGCTGTTCATGTAAATAATTTTTAGAAGATTAATGTAGGTGGTGTCTATGTCTTGATTCTGCAGGGCGTTAAAAATTGAGTCATGGGACTCATGGGTGATACCGTGATACTATCAAAAGTTTTTTAATAGTCCACAAAGGCGATATAAAGTGGGAGCTGGAATTCTAAGTGTTCCTAGATAATTTGGTTGATGGAGTGAAGGTGGTCAGTAGTCAGTAGTAGAGAGGCCGCGACGAAATCCGGCCTGTTCGGAAGGCTGTTGTTTGTCTAGTCATCTAGTGTTCCAGTGTTTGTCTAGTGATTCGGTCTTCGATTACTTTAATAACAGCTATGTGTCGGTATACGAAGGAAAGGAATCTATGTGAAACAGTAGATTAGGAAAATATATCCGGCAAGGTCACAATGGTATTTATTTTTAATTAAACCCAAGGCAAATGGTATCGTGTTAAGGCTCTTTCAAATAGGCGCGACACGCGATAAAATTGCGCGCGACACAAGGCACCGCAAATCGCGCAACGAGCGGTGCCTTTGTACCGCGTGCGATTCGCGTAGCGCGTCGCGCCTGTTTCCTTGCCTTGGATTTAATTAAAAATAAAGACCATTGTAACCTTGCCAGATATACTTTCCTAATCTACTGTTTCACATAGATTCCTTTCCTACGTATAGGTATACCTTCACATAGCTGTTGAAAGCCGATGCCTGCATTCATAATCTTGTTAAACGTGTTTGTCACTAGTAAACACAGGCATTTAGATGCAATATTTTCTTGCTCAGTTCACTTTTACTTACTTTACACGCCACAAAAGTCTCGTTTTATTTATTTAATTTACGCAAAAAAAAAACATTTATTTATTTATGTACATACAGTAAAATACATTGGGGTATGACATAGTTATAACTTGAGCACAAAATCTGCTTATTTCTTAAAGCAGACCTGCGAAAGAAGAAGTAAGATCAAGAAGAGAAAAAAATATGAACATGAGAAGTCTAAAACTAAAATATTAAATACTAGCAACGCCCCGCGGTTTAACCCGCATAAGTGTCAATCCTGTGGGAATATCGGGATAAAAACTATCCTATGTCCTTCCCCGGGATACAATCTATCTCTCTGCCAAATTTTATCGAAATCCGTTCAGTGGTTTAGGCGTGAAAAGGTAACATATAGACAGACAGACAGAGTTACTTTCGAATTTATAATATTACTTTGGATAGGTTCTTAAATAAATACATAATACTAAAATATATAAACATCTGTGTAAATACAATAAACTCTCGATTCTGTCACAGCTTCTGTGTCTAATATACCTACCTACATAAGTATTATCCTCTCATAGCGAGTTTCCTAAACAGTCAGACGCGCTGTGGGGGATATTTTGACTCATCTGTTTTTACGATGTTTAGCGCAAACAACCAATGTTGTGGTTTTAGATATTATATAATTATCCCAATGACGTAGGTAAGTGATAACAAATTAATAAAATCAACCTTTATTGTTTGTTTAATAAAATGCGTTTTATTTTATAGGTAACTAGCTTCCGCCCGCGGCTACGCTCACAAGGTATGTCGATAAAAAATATCCTGTGTCCTTCTCCGGGATGCAATTTATCTCTCTGCGAAATTACATCGAAATCCGTTCAGTGGTTTAGGCGTGAAAAGGTAACATACAGACAGACAGACAGACATAGTTACTTTCGAATTTATAATATTAGTAGGTACCTATGGATAGGTACGTGACGAAGAATAGTGCAATAGCTAAGCTAATAGCTAATTTAAATAGTTTAATTATATTGTTAATTTAAACAATGTGCAATAGCTAAATTTAAGGAAGGGCCGACTTCTAAATTGTCGAGGAAATTCGCTCACAGTAGGTATCTGATACCATTATTAGGTTACCCTTCCAGAATAACAGTTGCATTTAAGGGGCTTAGAGTTACCCTTATACAAAATCAGTAGGGTTTGAAGGGATTAACATACCCATCCATGGAATTATGGTTGCCCTTATACAATATGTAACAGTTTGATAGTTTACCTTCTAAGTTCTAACCCGTTCACAGTTTGTTTTTGGGTTGAAGGGTTATCCGTTCCGTTCATCATAGTGTTACAGAAAGCGGATTTTTTAAATTCCTTTGCAAAAACCCTATCGAAACCTCTTTATACGTCTAACTGAAGTAGTCCCTCGTTATTCACGTATTCATTGACTTATTTATATTACTTGTAATCATTGCACGTAGGTATCTACCCAAGTACCTACTATGAATGTTTGTTAATGAAAAAAAAAAGTTTTAGATTATTATCTCATTACTACGAATTTATGATTTACTAATACACTATGACAAAATAATCAGATAATTTCACAGAGCTATCTTGTGTTGAACCAACCTACATAAAATGCTCAGGAATCGATAACCGATAGACGCGTTATTTATGAGGTAATTTTTTGCTCCGTTGGTGTAATTGCTGTATGGCGTACCAGTAGGAGGATAAAGAAATGACCTAAAGCGTGGACACTGTCGGACTGCATAGAAAAGAAAGAGAAGCGCGATGGCACAACGCTGGTAATTTATTGCAAAATATGAAGCAATTATTTAATTACAAAAAATCTATTGTTTGGACTAAAAAATTAAAACACTAGTATTTTAGTATGTTGCTTGTAGAATAATCAGACAAAACAAAAAATCAGAATGATTGTTGTATATTAGTATGGTTTTTTTTTTTGTAAAAAGAAAGTTTTTAGAGGTATCTTCATGATTTTTTTCTATCTAGCATATATCCTGAAGAATATCACAAATTTTCCTGATTTTGTTTACTGTAGTCGATCATTTCATCACTTTTATCGTTTCTAAAACTTGCGTTTTTTGCGTTTAGGTCCTGTAAGCCCCTTAAAACACGATTATCGTTTCATGCCACGACCGGTGACCCAATAAAACATTATGTCTTGGAACTATTCTATAGCTATTAAACACCCGCGGAAATGAGGCCAGTCATAATAAAATGCCATTACAGTATCCCACTAAAGTCCAGACGCTTCTAATGAATTCTGTAACCTATGGCCCTCTATCTATCCATCAAATCTATTAGCCATGCTAGTATTCAAATGACTTAAGTAGGCGGGACCTAATTAATTAGCGACTTGTATGGTTCGATCTCATATTGAAGGAAAGGAACTATAATAATGTAAGTCAAAAATAACCTTGACGTCAAAATATATTCATAAGCTACCTAGTTACATATTATTATATTTGAAAACTTCCTACTCACAGTTCTACAGATAAAGGTGAACCTTTTTATTTTTAAGAGGTGTGGGTTCCTTCCTACAATCGGTACCTAAAAATATAGGTAGGTACTCATGGTGAATTGTAAAGCTCACTTACTCTGCCCTATTTTTTTGGAGCGCTTTTGTTTTTTTTTCTTTCAGACCCTACTTCAGTTTTCAGAATGAGGTCGTTCTTGTTATGTACGAAAATTATCGACGACAGCACCATGCTTGTTGTTGATATCGCAATTATTATAAAAGCCAACCGTCGCTAACAGTTGTCTCTATTAATGTCATATGACATACTTTTTCATGTCTACTGGAAATTGTAGTTCGCAGACCATATTTTTTGCCATTTAATGTCGACATTCATCATAATTATTACCTACTGTTAGAAGCAATTGCATCTGATAATTTCTAAGAAATATTATGTGGGTACTTGTCTAGGCTTCATTCTCTGTGACAGGACTGCATAAGATGAATTATTGCAGTTGTTACATGACCGTAGCGTCAATTAAGTCTCGATTACGTAAACTCATTTCAATTTTGGCGAATTTCCAACAAACAGCGCCAAACAGCGATGTTTGGAATATACGTGAGCCTGTGTTATCTACTCTTGTAAAGTAATTTAGGCCGTGTTTTTATTTCCATTACAATTACCTACATATCTAATAGGGATAAACACTTAGCACAGAATATGGAATGAAACAATTGTTTTAACTATCCTGTAAGTACCTAATTGAAAAAATAAGACAGTACATCAGAATAATTATTTATTATTTATTTATTTAGGTAACCAACAGCGATACATAAAAATATTTTACAAAATATGCGTGTTACAGATAATTATTATGGCCAATTATAGGTTTCCCTGTATAACTGGGATATATGTATTACATGCGAACGGACAGATCTTCTTAAACTTAATTTTGATGGTCCATCTTCTTTTGATATCTCCAACAAACACCTTGATGTAAGTTAGGTAAGGTAGGTATACATTAATTTATTAAAAACGTGATTGCCATTTTTAGGGTTCCGTAACAAAATGGTAAAACGGAACCCTTATGGTGAGACTCAGTATGTCTGTGTGTCTGTCACAGCTGGATATCTCAAGAACTACTAATGTTATCAACTTGAAATTTGGAATAGTTTTAGATGACGTTTGCCAAACTATTTTGCAAATAAGAAAGAAATAAAAATATATGTATATTTTCTGCAACAGGGACTGAAAGGGGGTCTGAAAAATTCGAAGTGGGGCTACTAGGGCATGTGGGGTATTATATGAAAGAGGGCCGTTTGCTTATTCTCAAACATTTTTTCTTTAGGCCGCAAAGTTTTTGACTTTTGATGAAAAACGTAAAAAAATACCGCCAGAAATCTGAAATAATTCTATGTGACAGATGTAAAAATTACAGGAAAAATAAAACAAAGTCTCTAAATAGCACACTTTTTCAGAAATCATCAACAAGTTACTATAGTTCCACTATCAGTCAAGAGATGGCGCTGACATAAAACTGCAATATTCTACACTGCAGTGGACAGTGTTAAAATTCTCTGACGGATCCGCCGCCTCCTCCCGCCGCGCCGCGCCGCGGCCTCGCCGATGAAAATTTAAAAACATATGATGATGCGTAATCCCTCGGTGCGCGAGTCAGACTAACTCTTACCCGGTTTTTAAAAACGTGATTGCCATTTTTAGCAGTGTCGTCTGTTAAAACAATAGTCACGTCTTACAGCGCTAAAGGAATTTCGTTTGTGTTTTCTTCCTTCTAGTTAGTTCTGGCAGTGAACCCAACATTTCTGGTGCAGGTCAGAGTTGCATTGCACTGCAACCGCAAAATGCAATGTTGTTGCAACACAAATAGAATGTAAATTGTCTGTGAAACGAAACTCTGTCTCAACCATGTGCTCGTGTGATTGTTATTGTTTCTTACAAGTTTTTAGGAAGTATTCATGTAGAGGTGGCAACCGGCACGGGCGCAGTGGATACTTAGGTATAGATGTTTACAGTGCAGAACGAAAACATAAGCCTTGATTCATGAATCGGCTATAAATATACATTTAAGAGCAGTCAACTCTTATGAATCTTAGAAGATACTAATGAAGATTTCGGTGCGCAATCACCGAAGTATAACTTTTAGACGAAACTCATCAAAAACTGTCTACGTTATTAGGTATTTAGCGCTCAGATTAATTGAGAGCTTGAGGTCGTAGAAATAAAGATGAATCTACATACCTACATACATAATTAAAATTTTGTAATAGACATTTAGAAATATTTTCGGTACCTATTTCATTATAGCATCTCTACATGCAAATGTACGAATTCCAGATTTTAATGTATTTTTGAAATTCAAATACCTACATGTTTAACTCGTCTCACTCGCATGACACATGTAGGTATTGTTACTGTGGTACTTAATGCCATATCGTATTACTATTACATTATATCCTGTAGCAGTATTGTCCCTATCAAAATATTGAAATGATACCCATCTAATAGCGAGTTTGTGTTCAAATATCGTGCTAAAACATTGAGACAGTACCTTGTACTATTATGTATTCTGTGACAGTACATTTAGGTTATGGTGTTCCATAAAGGGACCATCTATAATAGGAATCTATGGGTAGTCCAGTAATTATTATCTAAAGAATTAAACGATAATGGTTACATAAACTAAAGGAACAGAACTCTCTTTTTAAGGCAGCTTTTTTTCCTACCCGCTAACTCCAATTATGAATTCTAGTCAAGGTTTTGTAGAAAGATACAATCTATAGACTTCCGTCACGGTGATTAACAACCATTCAATTATTTAAATCTACACCTACTGACGAAATTTTATTAATGGATATAAGACACGAATGAGCTGTATTTCGTCAATGGGATTAGGTAACTGCCGATACGTGCTTTCCTTTAAAAATAGTAGCTTTGCACGTTAGCCGTAAACTACGAAGTAAACCGTAAAAACATAAAATTATTTATACGATTGCCTAGCCTACTACATCTCGAGGTTTCGTGTACAGACCAGTATGTTTACAAACACTTATTTCTAAATTAGTGGGTACAAACTCATTCGTCTAACGTTTACGCCTTTGTTCATGCCCATTATCAAAGTTATTCTTAACATTTCTCTAACTAATGTTCAGTTCTGTAATGTACTAAGGTAGGTACCTGCCTCATCAAACACATCATTCACATTTCCAAGTATTTAAGATAACAGGTGCAGGACAATCATTAACGTTGAAAGCGTCATCACATCACGACTAATAAGGTATTAAGTCATCGGATGTGTCCATTACGCGCAGAGATCACACCTCAATATCAGCTGTTTACTGAATGTGATTGACCAAATTACGTGTGGTTGATGAATATGCTTGCGGAAACAGAGGGTAAGGTTAAATCAACGTCATAAAACAAGGAGTAAAGTGCAGTAAGGTGTGACTCATTGCGATCATTGATTTTGTCGCGTCGCACTTTATCAGAACCAGTTCCCGTCTCACTTCCTCCCAAATGCACTCTCTGCCAACACGACTCTTGAAAAAAAAAAACTTTCATAAATGCCTTGTTGTTCAGAATGCTGCTGAAATAGCACCTGTTCCGGAATTACAAATGCTACTACGGAATTAGCACTACAAAAACGTACAGCTTGAAAGTTGTAACACTAGGCTAATCTGAAGGTTGAATGCCGACAGCATATTCACAATGCACATTAACACATAATATTTAGCAGACTTCTGGTAACAACAACACGTGGCCATGTTATGATCAACGGCAGTGATTCATTTATTGTGTCGCACGATTCGCACACGACACAGTATAACACCTTCGGTTTTGCTAAGAAACATGACTAATTGAGTAAGGTTTATTTTCTTGACTAATATACTTCCGATTGCTGTTATTCATCATCCGATTCCTAAAAAGGAAATAAAATAAACCAACATTCTGGGTACGATATCTAACTAACAACTATCACGATATCAGCAATTAATCATGAGATTAATCACTTGTTTATTGTTGTCGCTATTCCATTAGGTAGTTAAATTTGTTTTGAAAAATAACGATGAGTAGTTAGTTATTGTTTGAGTAACAAACAGAGTAGTCTGAGTAGTCACAGTAGGGAATTTGTTTGCATTATTTACAATGTTTGTTTAGTGATATTATAGTAGCGAGGCGCAGATAAGTGATGGGCATGCGGGTGTTCCTGTGGCCCGCTTCGAACTTCATTGGTTGTGTCCCTTCTATTGACTTCCGTACATAGTACTATTATGTATTCTGTGCTTCCGTTTCGGTCACTTTTACAGAAATGTAAAATATATATACCTAGAATATCTTTAAAATACTTATTTTGTAAGTTGGTACAACTTTCTGCCCTGAACAAAATAACAGTGGCCAACTTTATGCCTAAGTTATACAACGGTAACTTTAACCCTTTGTAATCAACACAATTATTTTACAAAGGCTAAACGAAGTAGGTTATTATATGGTACCAACCTAGAAATTTTGAAAATAATTTTCAGCTATATAAAACCCAAGTTTGGCGTGAATTCATTGAGGTAAAATTAACCATTTTTCACGTGGCAAATTATATTTGAAAAGTTAACATTTTGCTTTTGTTAATTAATAATTTTATGCGAATCGTGTGAATTTAGTACCGTATGTGGATTGTGGGGTTATCTCATTACCTAGATGAATGAAAGTCGCGCGATGATGTAAATTATAAATTCTCGTAAACATGGCGTGACTCTATTCATTTTTGTCTCCCACGACGACGATGCGATGTCATTTCACCTAATAAATTGCTCTTTTACCTAATGTAACGTTTTATTATGAACTCACTTTATGTAATTTGTTAGTTACTGTTACTTTCACTTTGACTTCTTTTTGTTAATAAAAAGCGATAGGTAATTAAATATTTAATACCATTTATTTAATTTCAATTATTATAATACCTATCTTGATTATTATATAGCTCACTATAATAGGTACATGACTCAAAGATATTAGTGAGACATTAGTGTTCGAATGGGTCTGAAGACACAGGTACCTACGTAACCAAATTTGAAACGACCTGTATGAAAAAAAAGGATACATAAGTAAGTAAAATTTTACACGAAAAAGAATTGCAAAGGGTTTAGCAAGGCTGAGCAAACACCTACTTTGATGGGCTCTTGTTATGAGTTTAAGAAACCATCCAAACAAGTGTGGTTTTTTTTTTTTACTATCGCATCTCGTAGTTTTTATATTGAAACTCTGGAATTTGAATCAACGTTTCACGGTAACTAACTGCCTGGTTTAGTTAATTGTACGAATAAATAACGATGACGGTAATACTGATGCTGGTACTTCTACTTACCTAATGTATTAATCTGACGCCTAATCTTTATCAAAATTTTAGTAAAACAGTTAAAAACAAGTTAGATTATAGAGACATGGCATTTACGCCATCTGACTTAGATTCTACAAATGTCGTGACCTATTGAAATGTCTAGTCGTATATAAGGCAATGGTGCCGATTCCCTTGTTCACAAACTAAACTAAATTTAAGTTTAGTGCATCTTTTTCTTTCTATTTCATTTTGAAAAGGACAGAAGATAAAATATTAGTTTAGTCCTGTCAAATTAAGATACTCCATAGACAAGTTTAGACGTGATTAAAAAATTGGCTACTAAAAATACGTCAATTTACGTCAGGCGCTGACTAATTTGACACGACTAAACTAATATTTATCTTCTGTCCTTTTCATAATGAAATAGAAAGAAAAAGATGCACTAAGCTTAAATTTAGTTTAATTTGTGAACAAGGGAATCGGCGCCAATACCTACCTAACTTTAGAAATCAAGTTTATGAGACGGGCTTTGATATATTATTTTGAAAGCAATTTGCTAATTTAATATTATAATAATTTGTACAAAGCTTCAAGTATCTAAAGGTCAGGAGAGATAGCGCAGAATCAGTTCGCCATATTGTAAGGTTAACATCCTATCTCTATTGTGTTTATAAAAAAAACAAAATCGATACTGCTTTGTTGAGGTTTATTTATTGCGTAATTAGAAAAAATATATATCCTTCCATAAAAATTCTTAGGTAGCTCGTCTAACCCATTAGTGCTATATCAAGTGACATTACCTACAATATGCAGTTACTTTTATTTTTTGGTGTAGGTAAACAAACAACAATAAATTAAGTTAATTACTTATTAGTTTACAAATAGATACAATTACTATCTCTAACTGTTCTGCCAAAAGACCTAATTTACAGGATGAAAATATAAAGGGTGAGTTAGTTTTAAGTAAACATGTTTTCCAAATTATTAACCCAAACAAATTCAACGGGTTAAAAAATGTTAAACTTAGATTAACGTCATACAGAGTTAATAGGTTTTTATTCTAAGTCCTCACCCTACCCTGTCCTATAGTGGTCTCACTACTGAGACCATTTGTTGATAAATGGTCTAAGCTGCAGAATCTCTTATGTTAGGTACCGTCAGAAATGTATAAAATCTAAACGAGTTTAATGTCTATCTCATATAAACAAGATTTATATGCATAGTTGGAGCCCTTATCTTAAAACACCAACAGTGATATTTAATTCCAAGACTGGTAGATTACCTTCGGCAAATTAAGCGCGTTCGATTTTTTCTTCACTTTCATTTACATATATTCTCTAAGTCTAAGTCAACATTATATTTTCTATTTAAATCATCACATAACACAGCATTGGTATTTACATTAAAATGTAGATTTCCATCAGAGACTATCATAGCGACACTATTTACACAAAATTATTAAAGCAATAAAGGTCAGGTGACGCCGGTGGTAATACGGCTTTCTGCGGAGATGCGGCTTTGCCGTACCGATCTCCAAGAATCGAGTTTGATAAAATAAAAAGTCCACTTACTTGTTGAAGGTCTCCTCGTATTGTTTTATTTCCTTCCTGGAGAACTCATGAAATTCCGTATAAACGTTTACGAATTTATATTTCGGCTTAACCTCCAAACCCTCTTCAAGTTTGTCATTGATCTCCTGCCTCCTCGAGAGAATACCAGTGAGCTCGTCTGTGGCGGACATCGTGACTTTTCGCGCCAAAGAAAAGGTTGAAATATGTTGTTTTTGAAACGGGTAAACGAGCGTCGGGCGCCGCGAGAGGCTGCCTACGGCTACGACCTTACAAACACTGGTAGTGCGGGCCGGCGCGCCGCCAGTCAGTGCCTCGCACTCGCTCCCTCGTACTGTAATCAAGTCGCGGGGGACGGACGGCCGACAGATCGACGCACGTATGTGCCGCGCACCGCTCCATGATCTGCCTAATCTTGCTGCAATCGTTGTAACCCCACCGAGGAGTAAGTATAACTACTGTCCCAACCTGAACTATCAATATCAAACAACATGCTGACATTCAATTACATCTCACTACTATAATGTTATGCTAGAACTAGTTACATAAGGTCCTGTATTTTATCAACTGAACTTAGGTATTTACTTCAGTATATTTTGTTCCAATTGTTATTTTAGCTTCACTTCACACTATACTGAAGAACAAATTCGTCCTTATACTGGATTTTAGGAAGTTTTTTTTCTCCAATTTGGTTTGGGAATATGCCTCTGTTTTTCTCCTGGGATCTCGCTATTATTCACTTAGGTACTCAATGCAAGTTACGCCAAATGCAAGCTTTGGCTTTGGCCAACGAAGACACAATAAATGAGGGTTTACAAAAATTTACCATCCGATCCTTTGGAGGTTTTCAGTTTTTATTGTATGAACAGTCAAACTAAATGAAATTGAGAGCACTTTTGCCCTGGGAAATCTGGGATCAGAGTAGGTACTGCAGAGTTAAATTAGCTTAGAATTAGATTAAGTATAACCTTTAAGTAGCGTAAAACTTTCCGATGAAAAAAACAACCATTCTATCAAAGTTACGTTATTGTTTTCGTTTACCGTTAGTCTGGGATGTAACGGCTAGGTCTAGCTCATGATACAATGCTTTTAATATTTTACATTTTTAAATTGGACTAATTGTGTAATAATTGTATTATTCACTAAGGGGACAAAGTAGTGTCTTATTGTCGCGGGCGCTATTTTGATTTTTGAACGTAACCAAGGATTCTAGGGCTCCCGAACGTAGCGAGGAAGCTCTGAGTTAACTCCTGAGCGAAGCGAGGGAGCTTAGACTAGAATCCTAAGTGCAGTGAGGGATTCAAGCGCGCCCAAGACGAAGACACCTTTATCCCCAAAGAGAATACTCTACTTTTCACACCTACTGCGAGGTAATAAAAAGCAATTCGATTATCGAATTAATTTAATAGTTTTAAATAACCGGGGAATACCTAGTTATGTGCGTGTCATACTATATTTACCTGACTACGTGACAGGATAGGGTTATGTTTTTATGCGTAGTTACTTAACTATGCTATGTATGTACCTACGCATTCAATCGACTCGTTTGGGTTGCGTGAAGATTATAGGCTAAGTTTTGTTTTTATAAAATCAAAATGGCGGATTTAGACGATGACAAAGGGTCTTGAAAAAAAAAGTAGTACCATTACTATGTGGGGTAAGTATCAAAATAAAAGGCTTAAGGAGACGATTCCAAAAATATAACACACTAAAAGGATTCAAACAAAATCAAAACCCGACTGCAACTAAGATTCAAAACTAGCTCACTTTTCAAGCAGTCTGATGCAGTTGTAGGTGGCATCAAATCTGAGATTTAACTAAAATAACATACATAAATAATGCCTTTCGGGTTTTTTGTTTTTCAATCTAATCTCATGCAATTTCCTCAAAAACAATCAATATTATCGTCAATGGAGCGTCAGCTCAAAATCATTTTTTTTTTGTTAATATTTCCATACGTTTTTCTCAGTTGACTTTCCTAATTCAAATCACATTAATAACCAGCGGGTCATAATGAAATTCAGTACAATATTAATGACTTGCTTTAGGTTAGGTTTGTTATGCATGACATAATATAATTTGACTTTAGCAAGCAGGTGGTGTGAAATAGTAGATTGTTTGCCAAGGGAGCAAGCAACTATTTTGAAGGCAACAGTATTTCTTTGAATCCAGAGCGCAGCAAGAGATTCAAAGTACGTTACTCGAGCTTGAAATATTATTGCTCCCGAGGTGGACACTCTAATTTTGATCACCCTCTATGAAAAAATAAGTAAGTGCAACTTATGAATAAGAATAGTACGTTTATTTATGTCGTTATCACTACTTAAGAAAGACGTACGCATTTTTTAAACGGTTTTATTTAGCTCACCCCGTTTGTTTTATTATTTTTTATTTTTATAATACTAAGTAACATCCTAATTTAAGTAAACAATTACGAACGAAGGCAGAATGCTTTTCAAGCGTTTTTAATTTTTTCACAAACATTTTTTATTTAGCTAAAGCTCGTTTTACTTTATCAGACAGCCTGTTACTTGTTTATACAACGTTCGTGATTGATCTCTTTGGTGATTGGAACTTTTACTAACAATATCCACATTCCAAATTAAAATCACTTTTAGTCCCTAGGGATTAAAAAGCTATTTTAGTCCCTGTTTACGAGGAATATACTAGCTCTTTTTGAATAGATGTGATAAAAAGAAATTAGGGTCCCTACAGAGCTGAGTGAAGGCAGGCAAAGGGTTTGACGTTAACTTTCAGTTTCCCTTATTATTGAGCATGTAACAATCTTGTAGAGTTTTTGACCCAATTATATAAAACTAATACATAACACTTTGAATGGGTCAGTCCCACAGACTTATGTTTAAGTCTGTGGTCAGTCTTAATATTCTGGTAACCGATTAAACGGCTCAATCATTTAAACCGGTAAAACCCTCATATACCCCTTCGAGGCAAAGGGTTTATGATTGTGGTTACCTATTGGCTATTCAAGTTATAAGGATCATGGATCACCCCCATACAATAACAGTAACTGATTCATTGACTGCATTTTTTTAAACCGGTTAAAAAATTGAATTGGTCCCTGTTTATATATATTTATTTATTTATTTAAACTTCTCGCACAAAAAGGTACAAAGGCGGACTTAATGCCTTAGGCATTCTCTACCAGTCAACCAAGGGGTTATATCTATTTATTAAAAAGAAAAAGCATAGCCACATCACGTACATTAAACTTATGCTAGAATAATCTTAATAACTAAAGGACTAATGTACAGACGCCATCACATCAAGGTACCCGAAACTGTCAAATTTTCCCAATCAACCTTGAACCTTATGCTTTCGCGATAAAGTTCAAAATCTACTAAAGAAATTTGACAGATTGTAGTTGGTTGACGTGATGTCTGTACATGACATTTATGGCGTACATAGCTTTGATTATATATGCTGGCCTTGAATAGTATATTATGCTAAACTAAGACTAAATTAAGTAAGATGGGTAATAAACATGAACAAAAAGTTAAGAATAAAAACAATAAATAAAAAAATAAAGGTCTTCTCATTATTACGTCTTTAGTTTTTATGTGTAAACCTGTTACTAAAAATTTATGGAACTTTTAGTTATCCGAAATAAAATGATTTTATTTATTAAATACGGAAGGTAGGTATTTAATCTCTACTTAGTTCTCCATTGCCAAAATAAAAGAACGCGTCTAATAGGTAGGTAAATCTAATGCCAGGCAAGCAAGGCAAGAAAGGATAACTAAAATAAGTAATTACCTAGAATAAGCGTTAGATTAAAGGCTCTAACAAACAGGCGCGACACGCGATATAATCGCGCGCGACATAAAGGCACCGCTCGTTGCGCGACTTGCGGTGCCTTTGTGTCGCGGGTCGCGCCTGTTTGAAGGAGCCTTTAGGAGTTTCGATTTAGGTAAGAGCGTTCGGACGTTCCTGGACGGCCATTGAAGGTGTATGTTAAATCTTAGGTAAATAAAGGGTTATCATCTCTATCGTTTGGATTTTTAACCCACGAAAATAACCCTCCTTCTGCCGCAGTCGGGTAAAAAGGAGGAGGTTCTCAAATTTTTTACTAATTCGTGTTACCAGTACCTAGCTTCCACAACACTGCAATGTCGTCGGCACCTATTGCCGCTTATAATAATACTAGCTTCTGCCCGCGACTTCATCCCGTGAAAATTCTTGTTCCCCCGACCCACCACGCGGCATCGCATCGCACGCCTGCGCTGTTACTTCGCTTTCGCTCAGAGTTCTCTCTAAAGGGGTCCTATCGTGATGGTAAGTAGCCATCCTCAAGAATTGGGCTATCAAATGCAAAAATATTTTTTCTAATCCAACAGGTAGTTCCAGAGATTAGCGCGTTCAAACAAACAAACAAACTCTCCAGCATTATTATTAGTATAGATAGATAAACAAGCATTAGGTACGCTTCATACCGTCAGTCATAATGATGACAAAGAAAACCCAGTACAATGAAAATGAAACAGCCTTTATAAACAATCGATCATAACAACAATTTGAGAGCAGTGTCCAAGCTTCTTACATTCAGACCTCATGTGACAGTTCTATCGTTATTAATTCCGTTTTAAATAAGTGAGTGAGACATAAGAAGACAGAATTAGGTAGGTACGAAATGGACCCGACATTATTAAAGTTCACAAAAGAGTGCCAAGTTTGCAACAAATGCAAAAAGGCCAGAGCCAGAGCAAGAATCGCAACATTTTATAACAGGTTCGAAATCAACACTTCTATTTCTTTATATAATCAAAATGATCAGCGGGGTAATTGCGTAACACACTATCAGTAGCAATGCGTTTCATTTTGACAGTTCAACAGTAAATTGATACGTTAAAGAAACACTCTGTACACGCGTACTTGAAGGACAGCAATGTCGGAATTTATTTAATTAAATAAATTAGAATTAATTAAATAAATAGAGTATCAATTTACGATTTTTAGTGAATATTTTAATATAAAAAATAAAATAAAAACATTTTATTTTCGAATGGTAATATTTTTTTTAGCATGTATGGATGCTATACTATTGCGGGTTAACGGGAACGCCCTCTGTTAGTTAACATACTGTTTTATGAAGCAATGGATGAGCAATATCCTTCAAAATGATTCACATTAATCCTGTACTAACCCCACAAGATCTACAAAGTTCAACTGTATCATATTTATATATATTTTTTTTATACTTAATGCACACTTGCTTTTCCAATTCACTTTTGACATTGGCAGAATAGTCGACATCGGCTTTACTTGCCATAATTAAAAATAGAATAGAACAGATTCACATTTAGATAAAAGATTGTTAGTGTGTTACGCAATTAGGGTGCAGCATCCTATTTGTGTTACACACTTTTAATCACATTGCGATCGATTTTGAAGGAATTGCTAACTGATTGATACATAAGTTTGAAAAATTCGCCTGCTCAACAACGTATACATATAACGCTGACAAATTTAAAGGCATTGCCATTGTACGTGTGTTACGCAATTCAGACCTAACAAACCTTTAAGATCTGAATGGGTAGGTACCTACTTTTAGCACTATACTTTTTACGTTTTGGGTGTAAATGACAGACTAACTAAGTAGGAGGTAATGAATCTATAGAATGGTGGAGCATAGGTAGGCATTTGTTTCTTTGAAGTCTAAATATTATGCAGTTTTCAAGACTTGCAAGAATCCTCGTTCTCTGTACACTGCTCATTGCGCTACTAGACGAGCAGTCTATAAGTAACAGTAACTAGTCCTTGATAAAACTCTTATATATTCTTAAAATTGATGATAGTGCAATCGAGATCCGCTCCTTTGCGAGGCCATTACGTTTTTGCAAGAGAATGTCTTAATTATCTTTCTATAAGCTTTAAAGGCAAAAATTCATATATGTAATTATTTTATATTTGGAAGTGGTGCATGCTTGAATTAATCAATTTATAAACTGAAGCAATCGAGCTCTTGAATTCAGACAGACGACTTTCAAGACAAAAGCCAGAGATTTGTTAAGCTTCGTAGCCACGGATGTTTAAGTATTGTATCAACCAATAGAGTCGTTTGATTTTCAAAGCTGAGTTCTGGTAGAAATGGGTGCAACGAAGCTAAGCTTTTTCTATACCACTTCGCTGGCGGAAATAGACACAATGTAGTTTCGTACTTTCATAGCTTATCCTTACCGTGCTAGCACATCTCGGGTGGAAAAACAGCTATAAGTTTGACATAATTATTTTATATACATATATTATTAGGCTTATAAAAATAAAAGCTCCGCAAAGCGACTAAATTGTCACAAATCAGTCTCGCACAATCAAAAGAATTAATTATTAATTCTTTTGATTGTGCGACACTGAATTGAAGAATTATTCTTTAATTAGGTAGATGATTTAATGCTACATTTTTGTGACCACAATAACTATCTTGCGATAAGCGCCATACGCTCTAAAATCATTCCGGCAATCAGCGTTGTCCAGTTCATTCGAACAGATTTATAAAAATAGTATTTCAGTCAGTTGCAGTATTGCGGGAGAATAAACCTATTTGACACGTTTTACACTTATTCGTTTATCAAGCGTAGTTCAACAACATATTTATTTAATTTTGTAATGAAATTAATAAACAGATAATTTGTTTGTGAGACTTATATATACATATAATGAATACCATAAACACTGAAACAAGGAAATCCCAAATTAGCTGTTGTGATTGTGAATTGAGGAAGATCAACGCATCGCCCTCGACAGCTAATTTTAACAGGTTTGAAAATGCCAGAATGGGCATGGGCCATTATGTTATTTTTATCACTTTTCGTTACTTTGGTTTGTATTATATCAACATCATTATTACAGTAGCGTTTAGTATTATTGTTTGATGTTATGTTCTGTCACATACATAGCAAAACATTTTGATCGGGTAACTTTTGTCCTTTCGTGTTAATTTTTATGCCATCAGAACATATTAACTTGTAAAAAAACCAAGTGTCGCAACTCAGCTCTCCTACCGTAAAAAGTTGTGAGATCCATGTAATACCTACCAAGTCGGTTAATTTATTCAGTCCCTACTTAAGGGACCTTCTGTCTTAAGTTATTACGTAATTAGCTAACCTAACAACATCTTATAGTGACCATATCAATATTAAAAATCTTTTATGTTTTAAATAAATAGATTGACTTGGCCATCGCATGAAAACACAATGTATCTCACAAGTAATACATAAATATGTTATATTAAATTAGATTGTTTAGTGCGATTGCCAAGTCAAGTTTGTAATCCTATATACATATTTATTTGGATTACAAAGTCATTTACGCACTTGGTGTATCTAGAAAAGTGGACCGAAAAAGCAAAAAAAAAAAAAATAGTTTTTCCTTGATTTATAATACACTAAACACTAATTGTATTCTAAATTTGAAGCTTTTATGTCTGCTAGAAGTGCTTTAATAGAGTTTTGATGATCGGTCAGTCTGACTGACTGAAAGTTTCTTAATTTTGTCATTCACTGACTGTGAATGACAAAATTAAGAAACTTTAACTATATAGTTATAATTCTTAAACTACTGGTTCAAATTGAATGAAATTTAAAACATACCGTGTTTATACAATGCCTGCTTGGTTACTGAAAATTCAGGCTTCTGGTTTTATCCACAACGAAGTTATAGTGGGGTCGAAAATGCCCTGAACTGCCGGTCGATTCTGTAAAAATCTCACCGTGAAAACTTAGGTGAAGTGAGTTAGTTTTTGCTAGGAATTGACACTATTGACAGCTCACTCCACGCTCACTTCACCTAAGTTTTCACGCTGAGATGGTTACAGAATCGCACTGCTGTTTCGAGAAAAGGATGGTACGGCCGGCCGCGGCCGTGCCGCTTTTTGCTCGACTTGGCGGGGGCACCTGTCGTGCCCCCAGATGTCACATGTCACACTTAAAGCTAATAAAAATAGGGTTTCCTTTAGGGAATTGGAGTGTGTGACTACTGCGCCTATAAAAGCAATTGTGTATCTACAGTCACCATAGATAATTGCATAATTATTATAATTAATTAACTTGAAGTGTAATTAAATTATAATTTGCGTATCTATTTGCGTCGCATGATCCCAACTCGATACCTCTCGTGGGAAATTCTAAACAATTAAGTAAGTCATGCGATGTTATTGTACGAGAAAACACAAAAACACACAAACGAAAACACTAAACACACATCACAAAACCCAAAAACACTAGACTTACCTATCTATTTATTTCGAAAATAGGCAGGTATAAAGCAGTTCGATTCGCTAGTACCGATTCGCTAGTACCTAATAGCTTTTTCAATAGTCCTTAGGTCATACAAATAGGTACCTAACCTACGTACTTAGTTGCGTACCTCCCTACAACTGCTAAACAGCATTAATTGCGTAGGTAACACTTTCATTCACAATCTGAATCATTTTGAAGGGGATATTGTTAATCCATTGCTTCATGTTCGAAAAATTTATCTGTGGTGCTATTCTGTAAAAATCTCACCGTGAAAACTTAGGTGGAGTGAGCTGTCAATAGTGTCAATTTCTAGCAAAAACAAACTCACTTCACCTAAGTTTTCACGGTAGGATTTTTACAGAATCGACCGGCAGCTCCAAAAAAACAATAACGCAATGAATGTTGTTGAACTGTCAAAATAAAAGCCATTGCTACTGATAGTGTGTTACAAAATTACCCCGTTGTTAGATCAGCAGCTGCGGGCATTAACATGCCGATCATCAACAATGATCAGAAAGTAATGATAACAAAATGGTTGTTGTAGGTAATAGTCTCAGACCAAATAAAAAACCAAGACAGAGGGCTGTCAACAGTAAAGTGAGGTCGTTTTCGTAAGCATGTGTGCACATAGTGAGGTGTAGTTTGATTGTAAATGTGTGCGTGTGAGCGTGTATGCACAGAGCGGAGGTGTAGTTTTTGCATGCTTCACAGTATTGTTCGCAGTGCTATGACGCAGCCAGAGGTAATAGTATGGTAATAGGTAAGTAGGTAGGTAGGTAGTCGCTCCATGTAAAATACTGGTATTCAGCTACATCCGGTTAGACTGGAAGCCGACCCCAACATAGTGGGGAAAAAGCTAGACAGATAATGATGATGAGGTAAGTAGGTACCTACGTCTTTTATCTCTAGCCCCGTGACCCCGCGAAATGGTGTATGTTGTATGAGTACCTACCTACCTATTATGATGTTGCTAACAACAATTCTTATATCTATCTAAGGTATTTTTTATGTTTTGTAGTAAAACGTAGGTACAAAGAGAAAAACAAAACACAGTCATTAATCATTATCCATCACAATATTATTTCACATAACTCCCGAGTGACTTGAGGTAGGGCAATTCTGTAAACTTCAATATGTCATTACAATGTCAATTATAAAAGTACAGACGCCAGCACATCAAGCTACCCGAAACTCAAATTTTCCCAATCTACCTTGAACCTAATGCCTTAGCGATAAAGTTGAAAATCTATTAAAGAAATTTGACAGATTGAAGTAGCTTGAAGTGCTGGCGTCTGTACTTAAGCATTAAGTACCTAACCATACCATCACATTTGCGAACTTTGTTACGATTTGAATATTCATTAAATAAATAATAATGTACAAATGTAACGAATTAGTCAGCATTCTACAAATTTTAATTTAGTAATTGGACCTCATGCTTCCCTTGGGTTAACATTTACAGCTATGACGCTTTTCATACCAAGCCCAAATTAACAAAACGTTTTGTTTGGAGCCCATTTGATGTAGTCTTTGCCGAGCATCATGAGGCGACACTCGAGGTATATCTTGAGCAATAAAACTCCCAAATCTATACATGATGATTGTTCATAAAAACTAATTGTAAGTAATATTTTTTTAGATCAGAAAGCTGTGTGAAGACCTCGGATGTCGTGGAAAATGACGGGCATCCTGAAAAGACCAAAAAGAGAGGGAAGCGTAGCATTATCAAAGATTACTTGATAGATTATACGGCTAATTCCAATCTTCATGGACTGAAATACATTGGAGAGAAAGAAAGGACATGTGTTGAAAAGTAAGATAATTGAACCAAACTTTGTTATTCATTTTTGATAATTGCTACAAAATTATCTGTTGTATTTTATTCCAGAGTGTTCTGGCTCTTCATGTTTACCTGCTGTGTGGTACTTTGTTCCGGATTGATCAGAAAAGTATGGATAAAATGGAATGAAAGTCCCGTCATTGTTAGTTTTGCTGAAAACCCTACTCCTGTGTGGCAGGTAAGTTCAACTTAACGTTGTGTTACCTACTTTTTCCTCATGAGTATTACTTAATTGAGTTTAGTTTTTTATGTTTTGCCTTTGTTGTAAGCAAGGGTGCTTTCAGTGGGTTTTCAATGGTTTCATTACTAACTAGGTTGGTACCTTAACTTACCTACTGTAAATATGCTACAGCTTGGTAGTGCATTGAGAGTTTCTTCGCAGCATATCTGTCTTGGTCTCTGCCATGGTGCTGTCCGTGTTTACACTAAAATATTTTCTTTTTTTAATCTTTTTGATTTCAGATTCCTTATCCTGCAGTAACGGTGTGTTTTGAAACCAAGGCAATGCAGAGAAAATTTAATTTTACAGAATATTATCACTTGTATAATAATGACCGAGACAATCTCTCTTTATCTGAGTGAGTTAAAAAAAATTAAAAGCTTATTTCATACTTTTAAAAATCCTGGATGCGATTATTTTATAGGTAATGTTTACTACTCAGATATTTAAAATGTTAATCTATATTATTTATGTTTTAGACAACACATGTTTGAAGATTTAACGATGGTCTGTGACGACCATCTTGCTCCTCCGAATGGTCGAAAATTTTCATCTGGTGTCGACACAGTGGACAACATTAAATCGGTTTGAATTGAATACTTTTAAAACCCAATTCTATATTTTACTGGTGCTCTTTTATCTTATTATATTTTTCAGGTATCCCCAAATCTGACAGAAGTGTTCTTCGGATGTAAATGGAAAGATATACCAAGTGAAAATTGTTCCGAATTATTTTCCCCTATAATGACGGAAGAAGGTCTTTGCTACACATTTAACACTTTAGGGCCAGAAGAAATGTTTAGATTAGACAAGTAGGTCACACTTTTGTATAACTGCTATGAAGCTATATGTCCCTAACAGTGCAAGCCCAGTACAGCAAATCAACTGTACCTATTTTTTTGTTAGTTTACATCACCACTACCCATACTTGGAACATGATCAGCGAGCCGAATCGTGGAGTTTGGAAGAAGGATACGCATCAGGAACGCCTATAGAAACATATCCTCACAGAGGCGCGGTGAGTCTCGGCATTCGTGTTTGTTTTTTTATTCTTTGTTTACTTTTTATCCCAATAGACCGACACAAGCATGTAAATATAGCTTTGTAGTCCAAGCTGCAGTTGCTGAATAAGCTCTCTCTTTCTCTTCTCTTCTCTTTTTTTAAAAACGTGCCTCACACTAGGAATTACTCCTGTATCGTGGGTGCGTTTACAAACAAAGCAACAAGCAGCAACAAGCTATCTCATCTGCCCTGTCTGGGAGCATCAACTGGCTAGCATCCATACTAATATACCTGCATACAATCATTCTGATTTTTGTCAGATTATTCTACAAGCAACAAAAAATTAAAACACTTTTAATTTTTTAGTCAAACAATAGATTTTTTGTAAATAGATAATTGCTTAATTCATATTTTGCAATAAATTAACAGCGTTATGTCATCGCGCTTCTCTTTCTTTTCTATGCAGTCCGACAAAGACCGCGCTTTAGGTCATGTAGGAGCCAAGCTGCTGTTGCTGAATAAGCTATATCTGCCCTGTCTGGGAGCATCAACTGACTAACATTAGATGACTATCTATGGTCTTATTATGTCTATTTTCCAATAACTACCAGTCTTAGGTATGTTTAATATTTAATCATAAACTTAGTTTAGTTTCTTTCATGCAATTGTTGGTTACAGGGATACGGTGTAAAATCTGGACTGACCTTCTTACTAAAAGCCAAAAAAGTCGATTTGGACTATCTTTGCAGAGGTCCAGTGCAAGGTTTTAAGGTATTCATTGCCATACAATGTGTAAAAAAATCCAGTCTAATCCGAAAATGCCACATAGGTACTTCAATAACATATAAGCCAGTAAAAAAGTTTTTTTTTTTTTGAAGTGAAAACTTCTTTAGCGGCGTTGTACACTTTTTTTGTAATGGGTAAAAATGTTAAACTCGCATCAGAACACGTGACCTGATCGAAAATTCGTAAGACTGATGGTACCGCGCGTGTTTTGTTTATAAGACGATTCACAAAATACACACGTACCTAATTGTTCAAGTTTTCACTTCTGTCGGCACTCCCGGAGAGCCAGTGTTTTTTTTTTAATGTACGTTTTCAGTAGGTCCTTCCAAAATTTCAAGGACGGTTGCCCACGCCCCAACTCAAGCAAGGTAAAATTCCCACTTAAAAATCCTAAAAGTGACCACATGAATACACTCGTAGCGCGAGACTTAACAACCGCCGACGGATTGGACAGATGTTTTTTTACATATTGCCTAAGTGCATATTAAGTTATTTCTCCGTACCAAACATAGGTAATAAATAATACTTATAGTTTAAACACATTTCCTGTGATGTTCGTAGATACTGTTGCACAATCCGGCAGAGCTGCCGAGGCTTTCACAACAGTACTTCCGATCGCCTCTATCGCAAGAGGTAGTCGTTGCGGTGAAACCTAAAATGATGACCACTTCCTCAGGCCTTAAACCTTACGAACCTACCAGGTAAGAACATAAAGTAGAAAACATATACTTGGAATAAAATTCTTTGTTTTAAATTGATCCTACTTTAGTTACAGACATAACTGGATTTTATTATTCACTGACCAATAAAATGTCCTCATCTAATTAATTTATATAGCTCGTCTTCTATGTCTATAAAATGAGCTCAGACAAAATATCGGTGAAACAATGAGTTGTTTTTAATTTGTTCACAGACGACAATGCTATTTTCCAACCGAGCGCTATCTCCAATACTTCAAAGTGTACACTCAAGCAAATTGCGAGATGGAGTGTTTATCGAACTTTACTTACACTCGATGTGGATGTGTGCATTTCGGAATGCCTTGTAAGTACTTTATTTAAAATTCGGTAAATTCAAATCTTTGATTGGTGTACCTACCGGACCTGACCCTAAAAAGTATCTCAGAATTGCGTTATGTGCGCTTTTGGGTAATTTTCCAACGGTATTTTATAAAACAGGTACCATTAACAACAATGTTTAGCGTCTGTTATTATATTTTCTTAGAAGAGCGTAAAAATTCACGATAATAATTTATGAACTTCAAACGTCAATACACAAAATAAAATGAGAATGACCCTGCTCTTTTATTGGAGTAGAATTAGGAATTTAATATCTCTGTTTATACACCAAATATAGCATCTTTGATCTTATTACCTACCTAGGTACACTTAATGAATTACCTATTTATACTATGATAGTTTATTCATAGGTTGTGTTGGTACCTATAGAACGAGAGCCATCTGACGTAATGTTATGTAACATTGCTTAAAAATGCACTTTGCGTTGCGTTCCAGATGGGCCAAATATGGAGGTCTGCAATGCTGGCAGCAGAGAATGTATAAAAAAAGCTCAAAGTAAGTCGGTCATCGTATGTTCTATCAGTAATTTATCCACCAATCAGCATGACAGCAAACATAACTCTGGGACCTATATGTTCAATTAAAACGATTCGTAGAAGTTACGTAAGAAATTAGCATAGCATGGCCTGGCATGGCTATACTTACATACCTACATTATTAATTCAATAAAAATTTTATTCACTTTCACGCAGGTGCCATAATGGATTTTTCCGTTTTTATCTAAAATATTGCGTAAGATGAATAAATTAATTACCATGCACCTACTTACTGAACCTATATCAAATTATGTCGAAACCTATTATGTCCGTCCGGCAGTAGACTGCACTAGAGGCTCATCATGATGATGGATAACGAACTTTATATACCTACCTAATCATCAGCTACTTAGGTAATTTCTAACCATATTTTCAGTGGAACTGGTGACAATTGAAATCCAGTCAGGGCTCGACAGTCATGTGAAGAATGAGACTGATTCACTGGGAGAGGCCCTGGCAGTCTCGTCCAGGTGCCGTTGCCTACCAGCGTGCACGTCCATAGAGTACGAGGCAGAGACATCCCAGGCCGACTATGATTGGGCCGCCATTTTTAGAGCCTATAAACTGTATAACGTATCCGAAGAATTAAAGGAGTAAGTTACTGGTTTACCGTTTACCTACACAATTGGATCAATTACGCAATCATTTTTTTTACAATTATTTAACTGGTTTTTGCGAATACATAAACTTGGCTTCGTATTTTATTTAAACTTTCATTGTGGAGTCAGCAGGTAGGTATGACATAACTTTTCTAAATAGTCTTGCCAGCCTGTATTCAATAAATACATAGGTAAGTAACTAGGTAGGACCTACACCAAGGATCAGCTTTATTGACAATATGGGAAACCATGGCAGGGACATCGACGAGCTAACTGTCACCATAAATCAGGGACACCGACGAGCTAACTGTCACCATAAATTTAACACAATGATTCTAGACATAGCGTAGAAAGTTTTCGTCGGTTATCAAAAAATAAATCAGCTGTTTTATAGAAAAGTGTAATACCTCCCCGTTCAAAATGTATGGAACAGCAATTTTTTTTTTCGTCGGGATTTAGTATCTGTGCTGAAGCCATGGTAATTCGTTCGGTTTATCCCTATTAATTCTGATAGATCTATTCAAAGAGAATATACATACCTAACCACATAGTCTTTGGATCTATTGGATAAATGTGTTAACGATGATATCGCGCAATATTCGAGTTATCTGCAAAAACAGCCAGACAGTATCCTGTCAATATCGCGGAGGGAAACAGGCGATTTGATAGGAAATCAAATAGGTAGGTACTGTACTGCTATCGACCTTCGTTGTGCCCGTTAGATGCAGTAGGTATTTGTTATTTATTAAGCGGGCGCCGACCAAACGCCGACCGCACAGTGGCGCCCTCATCGTTAACGTATAATCTTGTGGAGCACAACTTAACGTGCTTATTATGCTCCACAAGATTATACGTTTTTATTATTATAAACCGTACCGTACCGTTTGTAATAATATTAACGTAGAATCTTGTGGAGCACAACTTAACGTGCTTATTTTTTGCGTTTTCATTCTAAAATAAAAGAAATAACCAAACAAACGATGAGGGAGCCACTAGGCGGTCAGCGTAGCCTTGAGTAATTTTTTACTAGCCTTCGCTATCCCACTCCTGGGGGAAGGCCTCCCTCTACTCTTTCCATCTTTTTGTCTTTTGTTATGTTAGTTTGCAAATAACCTAAATCATAACAAATCAATACTTAGGTAGGTACTTCTTTTCGCTACACCATCTTAGGTTGACTACCTACTTTAGTTTTTCATGTTTTATTCCATATTCATATCGCACACACGCACGACTAATTTGAAGCCAACAACCTCTTTAAAATAAACCTCCCGGTCAAATACCTTCTTGTGAGGTGGTTCAAAAAGACAAAAACAGCCGCACCCCGTAAATAAGTACTGAATCACTGGCAGTTTTAATACTTATTCATTAATTCATAAAGACATCACGCCTGTATTGCACGAAGGGGTAGGCAATAGTGTAGGTACAGTCGACTTTTGTTGCTGACCGTACACCAGAGGTACACTCACATTTCACCGCTTCAGTCGTCACCAGAATTCCTAAAAAAAAATAGGAACCTTTGCGAGACCTGAAAGATATGTCTTACTGCTGCCATATTGTAAACCACTCTTCTTTTTTTTTCAGTCTGACCTACTCCCGCGTCATGGTGTTTTTCAAAGAAGCACAGTTCATTACGTCTCGTCGCTCAGAGCTCTACGGCCAAACGGATTTCCTGGCCAACTGCGGTGGTTTACTTGGACTATTCATGGGCTTCTCAATTCTTAGCGTCGCCGAAATAGTCTATTTCCTAACTTTGAGGTGATGATCAAGCTAAGTAGTCTGTGTGTTCAAGAAAATACGTTTAATTTTCTAATACTTAGATACTTTTATTCCATTAAGTTTACATGGCATAAGTCTTAAAACCATACAGCCAGACACATCATGGATTTGAACACTTATTGAATACCTGTACATAACATACTTACAGCAATAATAAAAAGCTAATAAATTAACGTACAAAAGCAAAAAGTTACGTACCTACAAGCCCACAATTCCATGTGATATCTTATTCTCACAGTGTATGCCAAGAACACGCAATCATTACGTCCCAACAACTTACCGCGAGCGCCTCTTCCGTTTGTATACCAAGGCCGACCAACTCGCTACCAAATCCTACCTATGCAATAAAAGGACCTTTTATAGGAGATCCGTCCATCCATGCAGCCAGCGACATTCAAATTTCTTACGGTTTTTGCAAATAGCAGCACTGTTTTACTCTGAATGGTGATCAACATCAATTAGCGGTATTATTATAATAAAATATAAATGACTAAGGGCTGATCTTTCCAACGCCAGATAAATTTTATACGAGAGATAAAATTGACGTTTGACAGTTTTTGTATGAAGTAACTGTCTCAGATAATTGAAAAATCAGCCCTTATTCATTTAAAACATCATCATCATCATCATCATCATCAGCCTATAATGTTCCCACTGCTGGGACACAGGCCTCCTCTCAGTGAGAGGGAGTGGGCCGTAATCCACCACGCGGGCCCAGTGCGGGTTGGTAGATGTCACATGTCTTCGAATTTTTGGTTCTAGGACATGCCGGTTTCCTCACGATGTTTTCCTTCACCGTTTTGTGAGCAGTGGTGATGAAATAATTTACACAAAGTAAAGCGCCTGTCTGGGTTCGAACCTACGACCTACAACTCGTAAGACGCGGCCGTTACCACTTGGCCACCACTGCTCTTTGCACTTTTGCACTTTAAAACATCAATAGGTACGTCTATTTTCACATAGTCTATCCAAATACAACGTAAAACAACGTTTGAATTTCGCGGGCTACATTGAAGGAATCACCTGTGATGTGACGCAACTTGGGATAGGCCACAGACTTATGGATAGGCTTATAGAGAGGAGCCTTGGCCTCCAAAGCATTATTTTCTTTCTATTACAGAACTACACTAATGACACCCCACGCCACCCGTAACCTGATGCGTGTTGCTTAGACGTGGAGCAGGGCGAAGGGCTTGGCTATACAATTTATTTCATCGGTGTCCTTTATCTTAGATTTACGTTAGGTTTTCTTAATTATGTTGCCCTGTCGTTAAGTGTGTGATGTTCTTTTTACAGATTATGCTGTCTTCTATGGCGTCGGCGTAACAAGAAGCGACGTATTGATTTTGCAAAAAGAAACTCCGTTCCCGGATCGAGTCCCAGCAAAGTTATTCATACGTTCAGTGATTAATGGCTTCAATAAAACTAAGAAGATCTGTTAATCATTTCTTTATATTGCCTTTCTTTTATTTTTAGTAGTACTTTACAAAATGGTGTTATTTGTCGTAAATTTGAAGCACAACATAGCTAACTTTAATTCACCAATAAAATTTTATAAATGTAGTAAACTTATTCATATAATCATTATACCTACTCTAAAAGTGTTTGAAATGCAAATAAAAATCAATTTCACCATTCTTTATTTTTTCGTTAAATCCTTTTCTTCATTTAAATTACACAGTACTGGGCCCACTAGGTTTTTTCTTTGGGGCATAACCAATTCTGTTATGTATTTCTTCAATGGTTTTAACCGTTTGTAAGGGCTTTGGCGTGTCTTGTTGCATTTCAGTAGCTGATGATGAATTTTTCCTTTGATCTATTAGAAAAGCTTCATATTCCTTTAAATCGTCTAGTTTTAATGTAATTTCCGTTATAGGCCTTCGGATCATTATGACTGAAATAAAACATTACCAATTGATATTAGGTACTAAAACATTCCTGAAAAAAAAAATGGTTTTCATTTTTAAGAAGACGGCAAATGGTGAATTTTTGAACGCTCTCTAAACATATAAAATTTTATGAACGCATTTTTTTTTAATTTGGTTGGCAGAACTGTAACTAAAACAGTGATGGGCGTTCTATAAGAAATCAATATTTATATCGATAAGTGAGTGCAATTCGTGTTTTTGTGACAACCAGAACCTAACAAAAAAAAAACATCAGATTAATTTTATTAGCAATAAGTTCGTAATAGTATTGCTACATAGTAGGCGCCATCTGAGGGCAATCAATAATAGTACAGTAGCCATACGTTTTGGCATAACTAGTGTGTTATACAAAAACCTAGAACGCCATTTTGTACTAATAAGTATGGA
The DNA here is from genome assembly GCA_927399505.1 of Luperina testacea. Lineage (NCBI taxonomy): Eukaryota > Metazoa > Arthropoda > Insecta > Lepidoptera > Noctuidae > Luperina > Luperina testacea. Next base: position 9,569,440 of record OV656774.1, read on the forward strand.
CATTTTTTATAATAGTGGCAACCCCACCGTTACCAAAGTTAGGTGGAATCAATAAGTATGTTTATGGCTTTAATGCCGATTTTTTCATCGCAAGATAACTTTTAGCTAAGGAGTATACACAGCTGTTCGACATATTTTCTATATAGAAACTACTACTAACTAACTATATAGAAAAAAGCGTCATATATTTTGCTCAGATAATATGACGATTGAAGTATTTTAACAATAATAGGTATGGCCCGCCGATAATATTTGCATTAAAATTTACACGGGCAACAAAAGCTGACTAAATAGTTCAAAAAGTGTTGAAGCAATTAGGGGTGTGTAAGTCTCTACGGAACCGATTCACTGATCCGGATCATTGAAGTGATTCAAAAGATTGGTTCAGTAACAACGTTTCAAATGCATCATTTGGATCTGTAACATTACTTTGCTATGTGCTCATTCCGCGCGACGCGTCACCCTCGAGGCGACTGAGCAGTGTGCGAGCGAGAGGGATACTGAAATACACTGAGTTACTTAACTATAGACTCGCGAGTCGCGAGTGAGCGAGCGACATAATATTACATTCTATGCAAGTCAGAAAGAGTTACCAAATGAGATGTGTATCACTCATACTCTCACAGATTTTGATTCTGTATTTTATATCCTTTGAACCGATGATCCAAATGAGCCAAATGAAACATGTCAGTGTTTCGGATCATTTCAGTGATCGAGATGCAAATGTTCCAATCGCAAAAATGATACACTTTGCCCGCCTCTAAAAGCAATGCTTGCCGGAGTGGGGCGATCCCGCCACAATCAGAATGTTATTGACGATTTCAAGTATCGCCTGACCGTAAAAAACAACATAAAAATTGCCGGAAATGTGTACCAGCCATACATTGCCGGGAAAATAAGGTTCTTCTAGGTGCATCTTTAGACTAATATTATATGCTTCAGTTTTATCGATATTACATGTTACGATGGTTAACGATAGTATTTCACATCACTAGTTTTAACAATTTTGTCTGCTTGACGTGACGTTGTATAGTGTACACGTCAATATTGCATAGCTTTAATCGCGAATCTATCTTTTTGTGCTTTAGTTGCGTGAAAGATCGAATTGATTTTACGTTTAAATATATATTTCACGTTATTAAAACTCACCAAAATGCTGTATCTCGAAGATTATTTAGAAAGTAAGATGGTCTTTGTTCTCCTGCGATGACGAAATTTTCACTGCATAAGTGTTGGTAGCATTGAGGCGTGCCTTGCCAAAAGTAGCGCGAAAATTCAAAATGTTTTGCAAGGTGTTGTGACAAGGTGTTGACTGACTATTTTTACTTTTAGTTAATTTATTTTTGTCAAATTTCAGTGATTGAGCATCTCCCGCAAGAGCTAAGGGACAGGTTCACTGAAATGCGTGAAATGGATTTGTCCGTTCAAAGTAAATAAATACTTACTCTTTCCTATGAACATGAAAATAATGAAATTTAATTCAGTACTAATAAATCAATTTTCTCACAGATAATATGGATACGTTAGAGAAAAGAGTTCGTACTCTTTTCGGCGGATGTAGAAGAGGCGAGATGAATACTGACCAGGCTAATACGGAATTTTCTGACATAAAACGAGGATACAATAAGACTCTTGAAGAAGCTGATGAAAAAATGGCTTTAGCTAATCAGATGTATGATTTAGTTGATAGATACTTGCGCAGACTGGGTAAGGAAAAGAAAGATTACCATTATTAGTAAAAAAGAAAAACGGGTTACTTTTACACTTTGACCAGTCACTTGTGTGACAGCAATAAGATTATTATGATTTCCGTGTATACATGTCTGAACAACAGGCAAATAGAACTTATTGTGCTAGCATTAATCATTTGTATGCTGGAATGTGGATCCACACAAGATACAATGACATTTTAAATATTTCTGTAATTTCCACATTCTCCTGGTTAAATATTATGCTTCTGAATTGGCATAACTTGTTATTGAAAACTTAAATTAGAAATTCATTCACAGACACGGAGCTTCATAAGTTTAAATGTGAACTTGAAGCAGATAACAAGGGGATCACTGAATTATTGGAGAAACGGTCTTTGGAACTGGATGTGAATACCAACCACACTAGCACATCTAACAACAATCATTATAAGGAAAACAGGTACCTAATAAATCTGCCGTGGCATAAAAATCTATGGATCTGTTTCCGAATTTTCAATACCTTGAATAGCAAGGTATTGAAAATTCGGAAACAGATCCATAGATTTCTTTTTCTCTTTATAATACCATTAAAAGTTAAAAATCGACCAGATGTTGGTTAAAGGCATTTTAGTTATGCCACGGCAGAAATAATGTGTGTACTTTTTAGGATTTCAAATAGCAAACGTGGAACTCTTATGATTACGTCATCCGGATGTCACATGGCCATTTTATTTGAGACTATTTCACTATATTTATGAAAATGGGAAAGAAGGTGTATATAATGGTGTACTGAAATTGCGAAAGAAATAATTACGGGAGGCACTCCTCATATATACAACTATTTCATCACCACTCTCAAGATGGTGTAGGAAAACATTGTGAGGAAACTGGCTTGTCCTAGAACCAAAAATTCGAAGACGTGATATCTTCCAACCCGCACTGGGCCCCCATGGTAGATTACAGCCCACTGCCTCTCACAGAGAGAAAGCCTGTGACCCAGCAGTGGGAACATTGTAGGCTGAATATTCATCACAACTATGGAACTCTTTACTTTGCATGGTCTGACTTGATACGCCCTTGGCCAGGTTTTTTTTGTTTCAGTTTTCAACTGTTTAACATATACTTACAAAATTATTTCCATTGCAGGTATCGCATCCGGACCGAAAAGCGTCGCGACAGCTGGGGTAACCGCGAATCTCGAGGCCATGCATCTGGAAATCTTTCCAGGACTGATTCTGCTATACAGGTAACCGCTAAGATATTAGTAAGCTATATAAATACGGATAACCATTGCCCACTTACTGGAGTGACCAAACTGGCACATGGACTAAAGGAACGCTACTGATTAACAGGGCCCCTAGTAATCTAACAACACATACCATCAATATGGAATAAGAAGATGGAAAAGGATGTACTTAAAATGATGAATTTTGATCTGTAGTAATTTACATGATAAATAACTTTATACATTGTTCCCAGGCTGCATTGGGCCGAGACTCTTATTCACTGGGCCATGCTGGTAGTGCTATTGCTGCCGCTGCAAGCCAGGCTATCGCAGCAACACAGCAGGTAAGCTTTCTAGTTATAACAATAAAGAGTTAGGTACTGGTTCAAATTAAATGTCATTGTTATAAATTATGGTCTTGTGATCTCAAGTGTGCCTGTTATAACTTACTAGATTCTGCCCGCGACTTTGATCGCGTCAAATTTCACCCTCTTAGGGGTGGTATTTCAAAATACCCTTTCTTTGCGGATACCCACTCCTCACAAAGTACACACCCTCCAAATTTCATGTCTAGGACCAGCGGTTTAGGCTGTGCGTTGATCAGTCAGGACTTTGAATTTTATAACTTAGTATGTATTGGTTCAACTTCATCTTCATCATCTTATGGCCTGAGGAGTTTCTTGCCAGTTAATGTCCAAAGAAATTAGCATTGCAGTGCTAAATGTACTGTCACTTTATCCATAAACTAGCCGCCCAGCCCATAAGATTCCATACAACTTCTAAACCCTATTTAAGCCTTTTATTTAGGGAATGTTCGCTCACCTTCGTTATAAATGTAACGCTTGTCCAAAGTATCATGCTTCTAGACCTAGCGATTTAGGCTGTGCATTGTCTGTCAGTGAATAACTGAATGAATTTAAGATTTTATTAAATCGATATTAAATTTTATTGTATTTTGTTTGTATAGATGCAGCACGGTCGTCGCACGGCTTCGCTGAAAGCTTCTTATGAAGCTGTGGCTGGCGGTGAACTTGCACACCACGCGACGTTGCAGACTCACCACACACATCATGATCATGGTAATAATACCCTTACATGTCTAGTAGGTAAAACATTTATGAAATACTAGTTTTTGCCATTGGCTTCGCCCGCGTGGAGGTCGGAAATGATCCCACGGGATATCAAGTATCCCATGTTCTAAGTCTAACTCAAGTCATGTTCTATCCGTGCGTGTGCCAATGTCATTCAAATGCGTTCAGCCGGAAAGGTAACAGATAGACGAGAGCAAAACACTTTCACACGTTAAACTTAAATTTATGTCTTTAAAACTAGATGAGTTCTGTGTTTCCTAACTGACTATTCCGAGAAGAAAGACCGAAACGAAGTCATGGTCTCTTTTAAAGTCCGGACAATTACTTTCGTATTTGTAGTATTAGTATGGAAGAACCTCAATACCTCAGAATATAGCGCTATCAATTTCTGCATACTTATGGTCGATGGCCTTTTAAACATGTTTGTTTTATACTAATTAACAGGACATGGCGCCATGTCGTCGAGCCACAATCAAAGCAACACTGTTCATGGCCATCACACTACTTCTCATGGACACAATAATTCGTCTTCTTCTACTACTAAGAGGAACAAGCAGAAGTAAGTATCTATGGAATTTATCATATTGTTGGAATTTCCATAAATACAATTCATTTAGAGCATAATAAACACTTGATCCGTAGATACTTGTTGGAATAAGTCTTATTTTCTGGGTTTTTCGTTGGTTTCCAAAATTTTCTGTAATGGCGGGTGTAGATTTTTTATTTCCAAAACTGAAATACTGAACCCAAAGATACCTATGAATATTTTTTTATTACAGGAAAAGCAACAGTTACAGCTCTACTGGCGTATCTGCTCACACTCAGCAGGCCGTGGCATCGGCTGCCAGTCGTTCATCTTCCCCTACTGTTGTGTGCGTATTTTGTACCCTGATATTTCTTTTCTTATTATTTTAAGCAGTGGTGGCCAAGTGTTGACGGCCGCGACTTACAAGTTGTAGGTCGTAGGTTCGTACCCAGACAGGCGCTTTACGTTTTGTAAATTATTCATCGACGCTGCTCTCAAAACGGAATGAAAACATCGTGAGGAAACCGGCATGTCCTAGAACCAACAATTCGAAGACATGTGACATCTACCAACAACCCGCACTGGGCCCGCGTGCTCGATTACGGCCCACTCCCTCTCACAGAGAGGAGGTCCGTGTCCCAGCAGTGGGAACATTATAGGGTGATTATGTTACATAGGTAATATAATACTTATGTCATTACATACAGGTATAACTAACTGTGACAAAACCACACAACCTTTCGTAGTTTCCAAACGTGGACAGTTCCCTGTACTCTTAGTAGTCCTCGTGATCAGCCTATTCGTGTGTAACATGTTTAATAAAAAACCTTTTTGTCTTCTTTAGGGCCATGAATACTGTCGTAAACAATGTCGCCATTGAGGAGCCAATGGAGGAGGAATGGACATACGACCCCAACGAGCCTCGCTACTGCATCTGCAACCAGGTTTCTTACGGAGACATGGTTGCTTGTGACAACCAGGACGTAAGTATAATCGTGCTCACATGTATTGCTGATTTTCTACCCAGATAGAAATACCTTTTCTCTCAGGACCCTGGAATTATAATAATTTGCTAAAGTATTAGTGTTTACATTAATTTATTTATTATGTTAATTTCAGTGTCCTTACGAGTGGTTCCACTACCCGTGCGTCGGCATCACTGCCCCACCGAAAGGAAAATGGTACTGCCCGCAATGCCAGACCAATATGCGTCGCAACCGTGCCCACCGAAAGAACTAAACTCTACGACGATGTTACTGCTTTTTGCTTAATCTCATATCGTCATTATGCCATTAATCTACCTGTATACCTTATTAAATAAATAATTCCATGTGCATTTAAGTGTATTTTTTAATTATGTCATTAATTCCCCAAGTTAGAGCTCAAACGCGGTACTTTTCATGGTTGAAACGTTTGCAAAACTTGTAATTCTATGTTAAGTACTGCAGTGCTCTAAATCAGGGTTTTTGTCGTGTCATATTAATTTAGGACCGGAGTGTATGCCGGGAGTGGAGCTGTTGCCCAGGAATACCACAGAGTACTTTTTGATAGTGAAATAAATAAATTGTCCAACGGGTATTCGTGTCAGTGTTGCCGCTGGTCATTTGTAGAGTTACCGTACGATAGACATGAACCGTATTGAAACAAAAATTGCCGTACATTTTTATTTTATTATTTACATGAAAAAGAAAAATATAGACATGAAACACAAATAAAAGAACCTGTTTATGAAAAAGATGCCGCTGAACCTATAGATTTGATAAAAGGAACGACAGATCACTCTCCTCCCATCAAATCCACAAAATCACTATACTATTGAATTTTCGTTAAATATCGATAGTTCCAATACTATCGATAGTAGGTATCGCTATTAATTGTTGTAAAACACACTTTTATAGCGATAGTATCACAACTCAATAGTATCGATACTATTGCACTTCATCAATAGCATTACTCAAGTCTGTTGATTAATACTATCGATAGTATTGTAAAATTCCAATACCATCGATAGCCCTATCGATATTATTTACTAGTTTTCGAGGTCACGATAGTATTGAAATACAATCGATAGTTGAGCAACACTAATGCTTATTGATGTGATAACTACAGACTAAGAAGATGGCCAAACAAGACACATGGCCTGTAATGTTTTGTTCAGACATAATATCAGATAATACAATAAACTGTCCACCACCATCTTTTCTGAACAACGCATTAGAAACCATGGTGGTATTGGCAAAATGGAATAAAGTAACGAATAAAGGTTATAAATTATATAGTCAATGCTTGAATCTACATATTAGTAATCTGTGGCTTGAACGGACTGTGCCTATGTATAATTTTCATGTGGTAACATTACATTGCCTAAAATGTCCCAAAAGTTCTAGAACGAATCACTGAATCATTCATTCAACCGCATAAAATATTTATATATAATTTATTCAGTGCTGCCAATCGCGGGAAAAATCCCCGATTTGCGGGGACTTGAGAGCTAGCGCGGGGAATGACAAAAATCGGGGAATTTCGGGGAATCCAGACCAATTTTTTGTACTAATATGTAATACGCGTCTGTAGAGGAGAGGGTTTTCAGCAACCTAAATAACATCAAAACAGAATACCGTAGGAATCTCAACAATGACACCATTGCTGCTTTAATGATACCAAACAAGGTAAAGCGGGGAATATTTTAAAATTTGAACCTAATCGAAATATGCTACTACTGCGAAAATATGGCAAATATAATATACTATTTCAAATAAAATAAGGGCCACTAAAGATTTAAATAAAAACTGTTTTTGTATGTACCTACCTGCACTAAAATTTAAATAAGCACGTGGCCCTTACTTTGTTTTGTAAGGTATTTTATAAAAGTTTTAGCAGTAAACAAATTTTGTATAAAACAGTGTTTTTAGTCCAAAAATATAATTTCGGAGAATATGTGGCGAATGAATCAAAAAGAAGCGAGGAATTTCGGGGAATTGACAACACTGACACGAGGAATCGAAATTTTTTTATTGGCAGCACTGAATTTATTGTTATTCATTTCATTCATTCATTTGTCATTCAAAAAGATCTAATATTCTATGCATTGCTGTTTTGCGGTGAATTTTAATCGAAATTGAACAAAATATTGTACGGAAGCTAGTGACGAGTTGTGCATAACCATAAAAATGTCTGAAGCTAAAATGAAGGAGGTTTGTACACAAGTCATAGTGGTGACCTCGAGAAACTATAATCTTGGTCTACCTGCATCGCTCATAGTTATTTATTTTGTAGCTACGCAGCGATATCGACGAGCTCAACGAGCTTTTAAAACAGGCGAAAAGAAAGAGGGCACAAGATTTACTGTCGCTAGAAATCAGGAAATTGGAAACAGAATGGATAAACTTGAGAGATGCTGCACAAGCCATGCAGGCAGGATCGTCGCCGGCTCCGTCCACCGCATCAGCGGCGCAAAACAAGAGATACCAAATAAAACTGAATGGATATGGTTAGTAGGCTTCTAATCCTGTAAAGGGTAATTAGTAAGTCATGCGCAACATTCGTCCTACTAATTATGATTTCTTGAAGTGTAGCATTATCAGAATCATAATCGTCATCATCATCATACCCTTACTCTAATTATTGCGGGTTGGCGCTACTTCTTTCATACAACTTAAGACTCTCAAATATTATTACTGTCAACTATTTGAAAAACATCGAGAAAACTCGTCATCAATATTGTTGATGTTGAGCTTCTTCATGCTTAAAAAAATGAAAATGTTAAAAAAGTGAAAATGTAGAGTTTTATTGAATCAACAACTACATTTTCACTTTTTTTACATATTTAATTTTGATGTACAAATCCAATCATATTTTCAGGTTGGGATCAATCAGATAAGTACATCAAAATTTTCGTAACCTTGAAGAATGTGCAATCCGTGCCAAAGGAGCAAGTGTACTGTAAGCTTACCGAAAAGTCTATGGAGCTCCATGTTGAAAACCTTGAGAATAAGGACTACCTGCTTATCATCAACAAACTGTTGGACTCCATCAACATTGAAGAGAGCCATTGGAAACAGAAAACAGGTAACTAATCTACTTTTTGTCTAAGTCAAAGCATTTATTTCAAATAGGCACATAAAAGGCACTTTTGAATGTCAAAAATTACAACAAAATAGAATTGATTCTAGTCGCCCATTCTAAAAGGTAGTTTTCATATGGAGAAGAATCGACAAGAAACTCCACCGTTATTCTTTTAAAATGTTTTACAATATTTTGCATACAATAATATGTGAAGACGATGCACCTAAAATAAAATTACTATAGCACAATAGGTAAAAGAATTAAAAATGAAACCATGACATATACATTAATATTATCTGATAAATACATAGTGCTCACATATTTACAAACATGGTAAAGCTAAATGAGTTTAATTTAAATAAAATAGTTGAACGTGACAACGTCATAAGAAAATACTGATGGAATAGTTGCATTGCATTTGTTAATATTCGCTTGCACTTCAAGCCGCCATGGAGGCCGCGAGGTAACGCTACATGAGTCATGTTTTTTCGTGAGTGCAGCCAGCTTCATGGATTTATTAGACGTTGTCACGTCAAAAAAATTACAAGTAATAAGACTAATAAGTCGGTGTGAGTTAAAGTACTCACAGAATGTAAATCAATGTAAACAAATTACAGTTAAATTAGCAACCAGTTTGATTTTGTCTAGACTCTAGATTGTCCTATGGAGCAGGATCAGCATGTTTCCAAGCGTTCTTATCTTGGATATAATATAATTTATAGTATGCTTGTTTACAAAGTGTCTATGTTTAATGTGAGTTTTAAATTTTCTTTTATGCACCAGTCTCCTTTATTTCCTTTTTTTTCTCCTATTCAAATACGATCAACATTAATTTTTTACATAATTATTATGCTTATAGCCAAAATAATATGCACCTCAACTGTGAAATCCAGACATGCAAATTGTAAAAAAAAACTTTTGTTGTTTTTTTTTTGTTACTGTCTGTCCTGGAATATAAACCATGTTGTGAAACTTCCCGAACATGGCTGTGTATTTTGAAATTTAAGCCTATTGAAACAAAAATCATGACAAACCTACATTCATATAAAATATTAACCCAGGAATAGTTGTTTGTTAATTTATATTAAAACTTATTAATTGGGAGTCAAATACTTTTAAATTTTTTGAAGTGAAAACTTCTTTAGCGGCGCTGTGTACTTTTTTTGGAATGGGTAAAAACTTCTAAATTCGCGTCAGGTCACGTGACCCTGATCGAAAATTCGTAAGACTTAAAACGTAAGACGCGCGTCGTTGAGGACAGCGCCATCTATGCACATCGGGAAGAACTACGAGGGCCTCGCGTACTAACCACGTAGTTCATCCAACAACGACGAGATGGCGCTGAACCACGGATATCGCGTTGTTGAGGACAGCGCCATCTATGCACATCGGGAAGAACTACGAGGGCCTCGCGTACTAACTACGTAGTTCATCCAACAACGACGAGATGGCGCTGAACCACGGATATATAACTGACGACGAGCTCTATGCGAGCGGCTTGATTCTCTTACCACTGCCGCGACCAACACCACGGAACTGAAGTCTATCCTGTGTGCTTATTTGTAAATCTGAATAAATTCCTTTCACGAGAAGAATAAACCAGTCACTTTGGTCATCATACCTGATTTGCAAAAAACCCTATAAAATAAGGAACACACCTTAACACGCGTGTTTTGTTTATAAGACGATTCACAAAATACACTCGTAATTGTTCAAGTTTTCACTTCTGTCGGCACTACCGGAGTGCCAGTTTTTTTTTTGACTAATTATTAATATTGGGTTTTCATTACAGATATGGTGGTCATCTTCTTAGCCAAGTCTCATCCCAACATCAAATGGTCCCACATGACAGAGCTTGAGAAGAAGTTTGAAGATCAGCGCAACAGCAAGCTCAAACCAGCAGCTCCTGAGATGGACAAGTCAGCAGATCCACAGGAATCTATCATGGGCCTCATGAAAAACATGTAAGTTATGCTTTTTTTTTAAATACTCCGTTAAAGAACAATAAGTTCCAATTTGTGTGTTAACTGGAGAACAACCATAGCTATAGAAAGGCATTCTTATCTGTGTTTGACTTTTTTTTTTTAATTTAAAATGTTGTAGATGTACCCATTCAATTAATCAACTCTGTTATCAGATGTAAATGGTACAGACGCCAGCACATCAATCTACTACAATCTATTAAATGGCTCAATGTTGATTGGGAAAATTTTACAGTTTCGGGTAGCTTGATGTGCAGCTGGCGTCTGTACCTAAAATCCATTAACATTTGTCGACATGCCGTGCGAGTTAAATAAAAATTAAAGATTTTTACAACCTTTTTTTAACTTGTTAGTATTTGTGTGGATCAAATCTTGCAAACTGAATTAAAACTACTTCCTCTTATACTATGCAGTTGAAATTTTACATGTTTATTCAGTTTTGAAGACAATGCATTTTTTTTATCTGTTATGTTAGTGTGCCAAGTAGCCCAATTGTAATAATGTTATGACTTTTCTAATTTCATGTAGTTTTGTCTCAAGTGTTATAAACAATTAACTGCACCCATTTGTCTAAAAAAACTATCCCGGCTTGGTAGGCACCCTTTTGATTATTGAATAGGTCAAGACATGGGTTTCCCAAATATTCATTTTGTTAATTTATTTCCAGGTACGAAACAGGGGATGATGAAATGAAGAGAATGATTTCTAAGGCCTGGTATGAAGGGCAGCACAAGAAAAAATCGGACACTTTAGATCTGTAAGACGCGTTAAGCTTATGAAAACAGTTTTTATGTGAAACTACATCTTAAGAATAAATGAGATCAGATTTATTATATGATTTGGTTTTATTTATTTTGAGTTCTCTTTACTGATTACTATTACTGACGCAAATATTCTACTATACTATAAAATTATAAAATATGTTACCTAATGAATGATTAACCTTCTCGCTATCTAAAGTGACTTTGGGGGGGCAAATAAACAGCTGATATGTATAACACACAATAATTATTTATTTTCTATGAATACATTAGATTAGAGATAATAACATTGAATCGAAATTTTCTACAAGTGTAAATATAAGATACGTTGAGAAGTCCGTACAGGGCACAGGCGTCGTTTAATCCACCTTGATGGGTTTGTAATGAGAAGATACAGGCAACCAGCGAAGACTCCTAAAAACAAAGAAAAAAGAATTAAGTAAATAAATCATATTTACCTCAATAATGTACTTAACCGAAGCCAAAAGAAAAAAAAAATGTACTTAGCATAACAAAATAAATTCGAAATACATACATCTTGTTTTCTTTTTCAGTGCGGCTTGGCGTCAGCATTTGCATGAAAAGAGCGCACAAATAGGCGGCCTGCAATGTGTACAGGACATATTGCCAATTAGCGACGGTATAATCGTCTTCAGTTTCCATTTTTCCGACCATCACGGAGCTTATTCTCTCACTATTTCTGGACATCTCAACATTTCGAGAACGAGCGTCAATTGCTTCGCGTTCCTTGCTTTCAATCTTGTGGCTGTGTTCAACGCGGCTGCGGAATACTTCGCTTCGGCGTTCTGAGTCGGTAGATCGGCTTAGTCTAGGTTCTGCCCTTAATTCTCGGAAGTTTCGACGGTCAGCAGAACGGGCACTTCGGTCCATCATCGCGCTCTCTCTTTCCTCTGCATTAACTCTGTCAGCTGACCTTGATTCTACTCGACGCTCTGGGGTAAACTGATCGTTACGAAGTCCAGACAACCTCTCATTTTTCCTTATTTCTCGTCGATTTTCTATGTCAGTGCTTCGCTCATTTCGAGTAGCGACATGATTTACTCTGGATCCGCCCATATTTTGTCGGTCTACTTGTCTACTTTTTTGAGCGAATCTACGGTCGGTATTTTCTCTCAATTCTTCTCGGGTTTCCATAGTTAACCTCTCGTTATAACTTATTTCCTGCCGACTATCGAGGTCTATTACTCGTAGGGTATTCCTGATTCTAGATTCACGGTTATTTCGCCGATCCATTTGGATGCGTTCAGGAGAAAGCCTGTGTTCGCGGTTTTCCCTATTCTCCGAATGCAACCTCGCATCAGTTCGCATTTCCCTACGACTTTCAGCATCCCTCTCGGTTTGGATAACAATATTCATATTTCTAAATTCTCGGATATTCCTTCGATCCGTCTGGGTCCTCTCTCGAGAAATTCCCTGCTCAGGATTTAGCATAGCTTCTTTCCTTATCTCTGTAGACCTCTCGTTGAATTTAATTTCCCGTCGACTATCTATTTCTTTGTCATTAGGTGTACTCACGGTCCAAAATTCGCGAATATTTCTTCTCTCCATCTGAATCCTCTCGAATGATTGCCTGTGGTCAGAATTTACCCTATTTTCGTCCCGAGTCTCCCTAGACATCCTGTTGTTTAACCTTGTTTCCCTCTTGCTATCAATACGTCTATCATCATCACGGGTAATCAAATTGTTAATCACCCTGAATTCGCGGGTATTGCTTCGGTCTACCTGGGTTCTTTCGACAGAAAGCCTGTTGATATGATTTTCCCTTTCGTCTCGAGTGTTCCTCTCGCTATGTCTAATTTCACGTCGATCAGCAAAGTCCCTCGTATTTTGGGCATTCATCATTCTAGATGCACGGATATTTCTGCGATCCATCAGGATTCTTTCGCGGGAAAGGTCTTTCTCTCTATTTTCGTCCCGAGTCTCCCTGGTCAACCTCTCGTTATGTCTAATCTCACGTCGACCATCAATTTCCCTCTTATTTTGGGCATTCATCATTCTAGATTCATGGATATTTCTGCGATCCATCTGGATTCTTTCGCGGGAAAGTCCTTCCTCCCGATTTTCCCTATTTTCGTCCCGAGTCTCCCTGGTCAACCTCTCGTTATGTCTAATCTCACGTCGACCTTCAACTTCCCTCTTATTTTGGGCATTCATCATTCTAAATTCACGGATATTTCTGCGATCCATCTGAATTCTTTCGCGGGACAGTCCTTCCTCCTGATTTTCCCTATTTTCGTCCCGAGTCTCCCTGGTCAACCTCTCGTTATGTCTAATCTCACGTCGACCTTCAACTTCCTTCTTATTTTGGGCATTGATCATTCTAGATTCACGGATATTTCTGCGATCTATCTGGATTCTTTCGCGGGAAACTCTTTCCTCCCGATTTTCCCTATTTTCATCCTGAGTCTCCCTGGTCAATCTCTCGTTTTGTCTGATTTCACGTCGATCAGCGACATCCCTCCTATTTTGGGCATTAATAATTCTAGAGTCACGAATGTTTCTTCGATCCATCTGGATTCTCTCGCGAGAAGGTCTTTGCTCCCTAATTTCTTGCCGAGTCTCCCTAGATAACCTTTCAGTTTGCCTTAAATCACGTCGACTATCATGTTCCCTCTTATTTTGAGCATTCATGATTCCAGATTCACGAATATTTCTCCGATCCATCAGAATCTTTTCGCGGGAAAGCCTGTGGGCCGGATTTACTCTTATTTCGTTCTGAATCTCCCTTGACAACCTCTCGTTGTGTCTGATTTCCGGACCAACATCTGCGTTCCTCTCATTTTGACTAGCCATTGCATTTATTATTCGGGATTCGCGTGTAATTCTTCGAGCCACCTGCATGCGTTGCTCGCTAGAAGCACTACGGTCAATGTTTTCATTATTTTGCTGCCTGGATGAGCGTTCTTCCCTCTGTTCACGACGTCCCTCAAACCTTTCAGCCGATAGTCGTTGATTCGAGCTATCGCGTTGTCGATTGTCCCGGTTATCCTCATGAGCGTTAAGACGAATGCGCATATCACGGATTCGATCTACTAATCGTGTAAATGACTGCCTTTGTTCGTTGTTTCGCTGCAGATCTCGGCGTTCAGCGTTACGCTCACTGTTACGCCTCGTGTCTGATCGAATTGTAGATTCACGTCGCACTGCACTCAATTTTTCCCTTGCAATACGCTGATTATTCATGTTGTTAGATGTTTCAATGATGGGTACGTCATCTTTTGTTCGGCTGAGGACACGTCGTGCATCTCTATTCAGTGTAATCCTACGTTCAACAGATCTGAATTGTTCTCTCTGCATTTCACGTTGAGAATCGAACAAGTTTTTAGACAGACGCTCATTACCAAAGCGTTCGTTTCTGTAATCGTTCCTGAATAAATTGTTACGTGGAGATTCAGTGTAGATCCTGACATTGCGTCGTTCTAAGGCATCCCTAAGGGTGCGATCGACAACTCTGCGGGTCAGATCTTGAGTTTGCAAATCTCGAGTAAATCGAGCGGTTTCTTCTCTTTGGTTTACATCTAGAAGCCGTTCGCGACTTTGAGAGATCGCAGGACGTTCAAGACGGAATTCAACACGAGAGGACCTGGCTATTGCAGAGGGACTTTGCCTTGCAGCCCTTCCTCTAATGTCCACCAGCGGTCTCTCCGACGAAGGACGACTGAATACGGAGACACGTTGCCTTAGTTCATTCCCTCGATCCTCACGGGTTTCATCCCGGTCGTTTAGACGTCGCAGCGCAGATGTAGATTTGCCGAGCCGGTATGTTCCATGAAACGAAGACCTCGTGTCTTGGAGCGGAGCAGAAGAATGACGGTCGCAACACTGTTGCCTGCCATCAATGAGGTTGCTATCGGTGAAGGATGCAATAGGTTGAAAAACCGCGACTACCGCAAGTAGTAGTAAACGCCAGTTATTCATAGTAACTGTGTGCTATTATGGTTTGGTTTTCTTCCTTTCGCGGTGAATCTGTTGGAAGTGTACCGATGGTGGTCGCTTCCGAACTGAATTTTGAAGCGCTAGTCCCGGTTTATATACGGTTTCGGAGACTGTTTCTATTCAATTCTTATTAGGCGCTAGAACGCATTCAATTTTCAGCTTCCCACACGCCAAGCGAATGCGACGTGGATTGCCTGATCTAGATCCTTGCATGGCATTGCTTGATCCTGCAACGGCAGAACAAAATTGTAGGTTTGTAAACTTGGTGAGTACTAACTTAAGTAAATTATTTATAATTGATTTAATTCCCTAAATGATAATATGTGAAATTGTGAATTACTGTTTATATCTTCTGTTGGAAAGTCTTCGGTAGAAAATTGTGTCAATAGGTAGTTAGCACCTAAGCTAAAAGATGCATTGCTGAAGAAAAACTAATCACTTGTGTCGTAGTCACTAATCGCCCGTCAAGATGTCCTGGATGCTGATGTCGATATCATCGGACAAAAAAGGTAATAGGTAAGTGTACTTAGAAGACCTGTTCTCACAGAAAGATGTGCCCTAAATAAATAGAAGAAAGAAAATGCATTTATTTATAAGTAAAAAATAAACGTTAAATCCCAAAGGATCAAGATGATTCAAGTTTATTATGTTGCGAGTATTATCGCAGGACACAGCTGCACAAGAAAATTTGTCCCTGCGCGTAAAATAATTATCTGATTGAACCCATTGGGGCCATAAATGGGATCCATAAATTGATTTTCTATGACGTCAATACAGAATACTGTCCGTAACTATATCTATTTCTTACTAGGTATATTTTTTAGAATATTTTAAATAAGTAAGAAAATAAACTGTAAAAACATAACTTATCATCACGTACCTAATTCACGTCAAAGGGGTAGTAGAAGTAGAGGGTTAGAGTTGGGTAATACGTACCTACGTAATTACCTGTATTAATATAAAAAAACTTTAATGAAAATAATGATGTACCTAGATAATGTATTAAAAACAAAAAAATAATTCGATAGGTCCTAGGTACCAGTCGTCACACCACCTTTTCTCATCAATCTAGGGCATTGATCAGACAAAAAAATAAAATCGTGGGGCGTAGCGTAACCTGAGTAGGTAAATATGTAAATAGCTTATGAGCATAACTGCATAAAGAAATTTCACGCGCAGCACGAACTAGGTTCTACCGAATTATTTTTTAGCTTAAAATAATCATTATTTTCATTAAAACCGTTTAACTTAATAATATGTTTTTGTTTATTTTATTTTTTTAGTTTTTATTTAAACTCTATGATCCGCCACGCACTGTGTTCTACTTGTAAAGCCCTTTCATTTGATACCCATCATTAGGTACCTACCCTTATTGAAACAAAATATAAAACAAATATGAAATCTGGCTTTTTGTGCTGGCGGCCATCTTAGATTTGAAATTTTATAGTGTAGGTATAGTATTTTACTAGTCAAGCCCTTTCATTTGATACCCATATTGAGGGGGTTGTGAAAAAATATGTAATCCGCCATTTTGTAGCGGTGGCCACCTTGGATTTACAATGATACTGATTAAATTGTATTATCATAAAACTAAAGGTGTGTACCAAATATCGATCAATCTGCCAACAGGAAAGCGGTAAATTTTCAAGTAAGTAGGTACTAAATTAGACCCAAATATCTAAATAAATACCTAACAAAGGCAAGTTAAATAAAACCGTTTAAAAATAAATTACCTCTGTCATACATTTTGACCGCGTAGGTTTTAGGTAGGTCTTTTGTTGTATAGGTAACCGACGAAAAATGTCTACTCTAGGGCAGTCTAGGGGGTATACAATCATACGCTGATTTCATGGTCAGAGTTTTCGCGCACTGGTTAAAAAATCCTGTATAAAAAAAGATCAATAATATTGCTGGACTCGGGATCGAACCCCATGCTCAGCAGTCGCTTACTAGCTTGCCGGCTTGCGACCACTAGACCTCAAAGTCTAAAATCTGAGTAATAATCCCACCAAAAACATTTTCATGTAAAATGTTGCCAAGACGAGACCATTATGGCTCGCAGTATCAAAAAGTTATCAGATCTCACGTAGAGCCAAGTTCTAACTCTACACGCCCTAACATCACAAACTCTACACCTTAGTCAAATTATGAGGCTTGGCCGTTTCGCTACTACAAGAACTATTGCTTAGCAGAAAAGTAATGAACAGTGAATAAATTTTTCACTTTACGCTCATGTGATGGTAGCGAAACGGCCCACGTGATAGTAGGAAGTGAACTGCCCTAAAGCCTTGTAAGGACTAAGCGTTCCAATGTACGCATAGTCAGTTACGCGTACACAGGAACGATTAGTCCGTACAAGACTTAAGGTGGAAGCGCTAAGGTAGCCCGCGAAATTCAAATTTTCTTACGTTTTTTGCAATTTGCTGGTCAGCATTAAGTTGTACGTTGATTAATATATGAATCGCGGCCGTAAGAAATATGTGTTTACAGAATTATAATCATTAAAGTCATCAACACAACTCTCTAAGACCACGTAAGTCCAAAGAATGATGATTTCATGAAATAGGTATTCTTGAGACTTACGTGGTCTTAGAGAGTTGTGTTGATGACTTTAATGATTATAATTCTGTAAACACATATTTCTTACGGCCGCGATTCATATATTAATCAACGTACAACTTAATACTGACCAGCAAATTCCAAAAAACATAAAAAAAAATTGAATTTCGCGGGCTACCCTGGCGCTTTCGCCTTAATAGAGGTACGGTACTATCGTTCCTGTATACGCGTAACCGACTATGCGTAATGCGCCTGCCACACACTCGAAGAGTGGCATGGGAAGTAACGAGGAAAGGAGGCAGAGACATAGTGTGGCAACATTACTCGTCATGCCACACGTCATGCTCCTCGTCCTACCCACTGCTCCCTATTTTGTCGGTTTTTGCGCGCGAGTCAAAGGACCGGCAATACGAGTGCGAGTGGCCGGCCACATAATCGCGCGGTCGCAGTCTGCATGGAGCGCTCGCGCAAGACGCACGCGTATGCAAAATTGGAAATTATGTCGTCGCCAAGCGTGGAATGGTCAAATGAAAAGGTGTTAATAATCCACCATCTCCGTTGGCGAGGACGACAACGACGATGTATATTTCTTTTTACTACATTAATATAATTAGCTATACTAAAAATGCATAGCGCGCACGCTGCCACCGTTTCAACGTCCATTGTCTCACCAAGGCAAATGACAAGTGAGGAGCGTCGCGATTAATTGCGCGAGTAGAGCAGTGTGTGGGCAGAGAGGGCAACATCGCGGCAAATCACGGCAGCGCGAGGAGCATAGCGATGAGCAGCGCAAGGAGCATAGTCTGGCAGGCGCATAATACATTGGAACGCTTAGTCCGTACAAGTGCCTGCATGGGTTTGAACCTGGTCGTGCCTGGATTGATTCGACTATGCATTATTAATACACTTATCCCCCAGCCTGAATTCAAAACCAAAGAAGTACCTACCTTACCTTTTCATCATGCCACTTACTCCTACTAGCTTGTTTAATTTTTTTCTGAGATGCCGGTTGCTGTTCAATATACTGAGGTGGAACAATAATAAACTGGCCAAGTGCGTGTTGGATAGGCGAAGGGTTCTGTAGTTCGGATGAACATTAAGCACAGTATTGTCCCGTGCCGGACGGCGCGTACGTGTTCCACGCGCGCCTTAAAGAGATGTCAGCATCAAGTGAAGGGGCCATTCAGGGCCGAAGCCTGCCGGGTCAGCGGGCTTGTCCGAAAGGGTTACCGCTGGCCCGGAACATAAAGGGCTAAGGAAGGAACACGGGTGGGTTTTAGTCAGTACGAGTCTGACACTCCCTTCCGCTCCACCCAGAGCGGGAGGGGGGACATTTGATGATTTCCCATCCTCAAAAAAAAAAAGCACAGTATTGTTTTTATCGACCGCAAAAATAAGTTTGTATTTCATAGTAGTTTTGTAGAAAGCTATGAAAAACATAGTTGTTTCTGCGGTTAATAATCGAAAATATGTCCACAAACGATTGACTTGTATAGCCAAGTTACTTAGAAACATCTTATCACACATCAGACATCACACATCTTTGTGTTAAAATTTACTTCTAAAATTTTATCAGGTAGGTAAGTACCTACATTGTTTCTTAATTAGTTACAAGTGAAGCTAATAAATGCGTGGTAAAAATAATAAAAAAAAAAATCGGTTGTCTGTAAAGTCGGTTTACAGACGAAGGTAGCCCGCGAAATTCAAATTTTCTTACGTTTTTTGCAATTTGCTGGTCAGTATTAAGTTATACGTTGATTAATATATGAATCGCGGTCGTAACTAACATGTATTTACAGAATTATAATCATTAAAGTCATCAACACAACTCTCTAAGACCACGTAAGTCCGAAGAATGATAATTTCATGAAACAGTTGTTCTTCGGACTTACGTGGTCTTAGAGAGTTGTGTTGATAACTTTAATGATTATAATTCTGTAAATACATGTTAGTTACGGCCGCGATTCATATATTAATCAACGTACAACTTAATACTGACCAGCAAATTCCAAAAAACCTAAAAAAAATTGAATTTCGCGGGCTACAACAAAATTGCCGAACGCGGAGGCCGATTCGGCAGCGTTCGACATCATCTGTCTCTCATCGCTCGTTCCGCGCTCTCGCTTGCACTTCAAGCCGCCATGGCGTACATTGCGTACAACGCTACAGCAGAGCAAGGCCGCGAGGTAACGCTACATGAGTCATGTTTTTTTCGTGTGTGCAGCCAGCTTCATCGATTTATTAGACGTTGTCACGCCAAAACTTAAGAAACCCGACTGCGGTAAAACCCTAAGTTAAAAAAAACTGAAAGCTAAAAACAAGCCCATTTTAAATAATGTATGTCCGTGATTTTCTCAAAAACGAATTCAGGATGGTTTTATATAATACATTACATGGGCATTTTCATTTTAAATGGCGCAGGTTATAATAAACAGCCTTTAAAAATTTATTATTGTTTTAGGACTTTGAACTTTGGATTAAGGTAAAAAAATATATAATTTATGTGATTTATGTAATAATTCCGTGCAAAAATAAGTATTTAATTTTCTAAAATTATTTTTCTAAAGTGATCGGGCTAAAGATGTCTTGTTAGTAACAAAAATCAAACCGCGATAAAAATTAAACTGCTGGAATGAAATGAGAAAAACGCTATTATTAAGTTTTGGTATATCGATTAATGAAATTAAATATTAATACTTGGTTATTAGATACTTATTTTTAATTAAAATTTCAACAATTTGGTCAGTATCGTAACATATTGTCCAAATGCAAGTTTTAATTTTCATGTATCTTATTTGATCGGTCAAGGAATGATAAAGTTGGAATATAATCTTAATATAGTTTATTTTTCTTTATTTATAATATTCTAATAATATTATTCCGGATAATATTTTAAGTTTTTATAAATAAATAAGGCAAAAATATTTTGGGACAGTTACTAAATGGACATGCGACGTGACGAAACAGAATTATTAGGAATAGAACTCACTGTGAGGTTAAAATCTTACAAAATGTTAGTTTTCTTATGAGAGTAGAAGTAGAGTAGAATATACCTACCTAAATTAAACAAAAATGCATAGATAGGTATTAAATATGTATTTTAATAAAACATTTTGTTAAAGTACTTTAAAATATTTATTTGGTACGTATCGAGTATCTTAATCATCGTTTAACAACTAATTAACTATAAACTAACAAACTATTAATCAATCAACATAACCACCACGGTATCTTTATTAAAAAAAAATTATAAAATAAGATTATAACTTAAACTTTCAATCAGTATATTCCTAAAAAGTAAAGTAATAATTTATTTAATAAACTATCTATCAGTGTGTCTAATTTCATCCAAAGCCGAACAGCCGCTTTTGCCTGATTGAGTAACAAACATCCAAACATACAAACTAACATTTAAAATATTAAAAGGATCTAACCGCTGTCATCAATAATAAATTTCGTAAGTTTAATTTATGAGTTCTAAGCTTTACATGTCTGTTTCGTAATATTTTTTGTCCATCCTATAGTAACGGTTGCTAACAGGACGTGACGAGTGTAGATCGTTTTAAAACTAAATTAAAATACTCAAACAATATTATCAGAAATCAATTAAATTCTACTTTTATGCTTTCAGCAGTGTTTAAGTTATGTACAGCTAAAAAAGAAATAAAGACAAACTTAATATTCACGAAAAAAAACGTTACTAACCTCAATAGATTTTTCTTGACCAATTTTTTGTACCGCGAAATGTACCGCACCAGCTGAACACCTTGCGTGACTACCTTCAAAATGGTATTTCATACTTTGACATTTGTACCCGGGATTACCATGAAAACCGAATTTGCACGATAAATGTGTATTTTAGTAGTAAAAAGCGTGTTACTATCCGGACATGTCCGGTAGTCGCGAATTCGTGGGACAAGCTTTTTATTAATTTATTTAATATTTTCTTTACTGACTGAGATTAAATGCTTAGTTTAAATGATAAATTAACTATCTAACAATAAAATTAAATTGTCGCTACGTTAGCTGTAGTACAAAAAAAAACAAAAAAATTAAATGCAATGATACATACTGGCGTTGGGACATCATGATTTTACACATTTCCGAAACTTTATTAATTTAAATAAAATTGAAAATGTGTTCTATCAAGAACCAATAAATCAAATCCACAAGTTTATAAAATTACTTTCAGTGCATATACCCTTTTTCTTAAAAAAATTGTTTCCAAATATTTTTTTCATAATTTTGTTGTCATGAGACAATCGAAAAACGACCTGCGCCATTTAAAGTGAAAATGCCCACATACGTAATTATTCATAAGTACGAAGTTACATGCATAAATGTACTGCATCTGATTCTCTGAAATTTCTATGCGAATTTTGATGATTCTTCTAGTCGGTGTCTTCAATTCACTAGTGTTAATTGAATTTGTGTGGGGTAGGAAATATAGTATAAATATTATGTAGTTAATATAAGTATTTTCACTTTTTAGTTGTACAACTAAAAAGTGAAAAGTAAAAATTTTTTCACAAATAAAAAAAGACTTGAAGAGTGTCAAAAAACGAAAATGTGTAACCAACGACACAGACTTCCTAAATTAAAGTTATTTATCACTTTTTAGTGTTTATTTTTGTTAAAAAGTTTTTATGTGTGATGTCTTCGTGGCAAGGACTCAGGTACAGGATCAATGGTTGTTTTAATGATAATAAATAAAAATACAGTTTTGGGCAACCAAAGGTTTTTATATTTATATTCTCTTAATCCTAATTGTATCCATAGGATTGGATGACTGCGGTGAACGGCGCCGTCGTCTTCGCAACCTTCTCGCCAGATTCCTTGGTGATCCTCTGCAAAGATATTATACAAGTCAGATATCTATCAAATTTACTTTTTGATGTAACATAATATTTAAAATCTGAATCAGAAAAGGGTTATTTTCATTTGTACTCAAATAATGTAGGTAAGAATGTATTCATCATTACAAAACCATCAAAGTGTTAGTTCTAACAAAAAGCTGGATTTTTCAAGAGGAAACAAACCTTCAACTTCTTCTCGTAGGCCATCAGCTTGATAGACTTGACCTTCCTCTTGTTCTCTAGCTTGCGGACGACGTCGCGGTACTTCCAGCCGACTTCGTGCGACAGACGGCCGACGTGACAGTACTGGAATAATAAACAATTTATTAAAACCTCCTAGTTTTGTTTCGATGTAGGGGTTAGACTAGTGAAATGGTCTCAGACATTCATAAAATTGCAACACAGTTATTCAGTCGCAAATTACCCAAATGAAACATCATTGTAGAAAATCTTGTTGAATCACTCTATGTTACTGTCACAGGACAGTTTTCAACTTCATTATTATTACAAGTTCCCAGTTTTGCATGCTAATTAGTAAGCTAACCTACTAGCTTCAGCATGTTAAGACAATAAAAATAAATTACAAGATTATTGAACAGTCAACATACCTTACGGCCAGGCTTCAAACAGAAGACGCGGAGAGCGGCGGGCACAACCACGCGACGGCGGTTGTCATAAGGTGGTGGGCAACCGTCGTACGCACGGAGCCTCCTCAGCGCGCTCTTTCCGCGCTCAGTCTTGTGTGGGATCATGCCTGAAACACAATGTCTCTTGGTGAAAATCAATGTTTTGTAAATAAGTGGCTAATATTTATGTTTGAAGGGCTTCATAAAAGAATTCATATCATAAACATCAAATAATGTAGGTAAAATAGATAATAATCATTAGAAATGTTTTAAATCTTACAAAGATAAGAGTTAGGCAAATTGACATATAAAAAAAAATTTACACAAAACGCTGCATATATTATATTGCTTTATATATTTAACAACTTTTTTTAATCAGTACAGCCCAATTAAAATTTTATGGGGGCTCTGAAGTGCGCTACTCACAACGCAGTACTTCACCCTGGCTGACACATTCACTTATTACAGCGTCAGGACTCGCTTCATGTTTCGGGCTGCCATAAAGTTTGAATCAGGCTGTAACATGAGTTTTGTTTAACTCTGGCTGTAACAAGTTACCACTTGTGTGATATCAATATGATGTCAATATTGCATGTAAATGTGCCTTCATGCAATAACTCAACATCTTATAATGTACACAGACAACTTACATAGTCTATGACATTCAAATAAAAAGATAATAATTGTTGACTCAATAACACTCATTATTATGTCTAGTCCGTAACTGAGAATACATACCTCTGACAGTCTTCCACAGGATCTTAGAAGGGGCTCTGAAGTGGAAAGGTCCACGAGCGGGGTTCACATTGCACCTCTTTCGAAGGAATGACATGAACTTCAATTTGTTCCTGAAATACATCAAAATCTTGAGACATTGTATTCAGAAACATAATTAAAAATTAAATTATAGGACAGGTATCAGATAACTCATGAGTAACAACATCTATTTTTCAATATTCAGTCGCAAATTACCCAAGTAAAACATCATTTAGAGTTGTATAGACAAATCTGTAGAACTGTTTGAAACATGGTCTTATCAAAAATTATTAACATGATACTTGGTGGATAGTAGAGTCATGGGAGAGGACATAGGCTAGTTTTTATCCCGACATTCTGATGGGATCGAAACTTTTGCGGGTGAAACCACGGGGCGTAGCTAGTCTTTTTATATAAACACAACAATGTGCTGTTATAAAAACACCATGAAACAATGTTACATTCTTAGGGTTTTATTCTATTTTTTTGAGGTTCTGGCTACATCGGTACCATTCAATGATTTTGCCAATGTCAAGGTATGAGAAAGTAATGATCGTAAACTGTTACATTCTTTGTCTTGATTATCAGAAACTTACGCTATTCCTAAAGACATGTTCATGAAACCAACGCAAAGATGTTCTTACCTGAAGAAGTTACCAGAGATGTTGATCTGCTCTGATCGCACGACCACGACTTTGTTACCTTCCAGCAGGACCTTAGCAATGACTGCGGCCAGGCGGCCGAGCAGATGGCCACGGCCATCGATTACTATGGCCTAGAACACAAGCATTCACACTGGTTAATAAAACCGTTTAAAAACCGCCGCTGACGTACCGTATAACCTCAAAATAATTTGCACTATTTTCAATTCGGACTATTAAAACACATTATTTGTAACTGGAATCTCGGATTTCTTTGTAACAGCGAATATAGGAACAGTTTCATGTAATACTGTCCTGTAACAAATGCTAAACACAAGAAAGCACATGTGATGTATAGACAGTGCATGTTGTTAAAACTTATCACATGGCAAAAACGAATCAAATTAAAGAATAGGAGGCACATTATAATTTTAAGTTAATTATTAAGTCCACTTGAAGGCATTTTACTTGAATTTCATATTTTTTCTTCTCACCTTATTGCTAAAGCCCGTCATTTTCACGACAACAAAACGGAAAAGGATAACTTTTTAAAACAATATGGCTACCGGACGTTCATAAAATGTTGATATGTTGCCATACTAAAATATACAATTCTGAATTAGTCGATCTTCTTCTTAGCGTGTTTATTGCAAACGTTGTTAGTCTAAAAAGAAGTGATTTTTTTTATCACATCTATTAGAGATGATAGATTTGATAAAAAAAAAGATCTCAATAAGAGCTAGTGTATTCTTCGGAAACAGGGACT
The DNA here is from genome assembly GCA_927399505.1 of Luperina testacea. NCBI lineage: Eukaryota > Metazoa > Arthropoda > Insecta > Lepidoptera > Noctuidae > Luperina > Luperina testacea. The sequence goes on from OV656774.1 coordinate 9,594,942, forward strand.
AAAATAGCTCTTTAATCTCTAGAGATTAAAGAGCTATTTTAGTCCCTGACTGTAAATTCAAATCAATTTGAATTTGGAATGTGGATATGTTAGTAAACGTTCCAAGCACCAAAGAGATCAATCACGAAAATTAATGAACAATTAATAGGCTGTATGATAAAAAAATAAAAAACGTGCGAAAAGCATTCTGCCTTCGTTCGTGATAATCGTGATTGTAGCACACACACACACACACACGTACACTAAGTATTCAATTTGTAAGAAATCTAATTAGGAAATCGAAAGATGTAATTGAAGTTAGATTCCGATTTATTTATTTATTTGGTTCACCAACAATTGTATACACTATTTTAAGCAATATAAACAAAAGCAACAAATCGGAGTAAAGTGTAACAATCACTTATAGGTAAACTCTGCATGCACACAAATAGTTGTATGTGAATGTGTATGTGTGTGTGTGTTGTATGTGTGAGTATGTATATATGTGTAAGTTGCTCTTATTAGAACTTAACAAATTAGTTAAACTAGATTAAAACAAACAAATTAAAAAAAGAAAACTAAACCAGACAAAATTAGGTAGTACAAAAAATAATTAATACGTAGCCTAAATTCACCCACCCAGTGAGATAATGCAGGGCTGAGAAACTCAGTTTTTGGGGAGAAACTTGTAAAAACTGGCTTTCAATTTGCCTAAGCTGTCAAAATGGAGGTCGATCCGATCACTGCAATCATTCACAACCCTGCAAAACCTCGCGTAGGGAGAGTTAGCACCCAGAACCGTTCTTCTCTTCGGTGGGCAGAGTGGTGTTATAGGACTGCGAGGAATTCTGGAGGGGGCACGGAAGCTAAAGTTATTTAATATTTGCGGACAGTCAATTTTATGGGCCATAACTTTACACACAAACATCGCGTCATTCAGTCGTCGACGTTTGTCAAGAGACACCATATTAAAATGTTTGAGCCTATCACTATATGAGCGTATTTTCCGAGATATACCGCTTGCATAGGCCAGATGCCCCAGAAAGCGTTTTTGTACACGCTCAAGACGCAGTGAGTGAGTAGCAAAGTGTGGCCGCCAGACCACACTACAATACTCTAATTTAGTGCGATTGTTGTAATAAGCGCTTTACTCAATTTAGGATTTTACTTAGATTTATAAAAAATGAGTGTTTGTAATTGTATGTAAATAAACGTACATACTATTTTTAGTCATAAGTTGCACTCAGTTGCACTTACTTGATTTGATAAAAAGCAGTGTCCACCTCGGCAAAGAGCATGAACCTCGGGAGCAACACTATTTTAAGCTCGAGTACTCGAGTGCTCGAGTTACTTTGAATCCCTGGCTGCCACTGACCTGTATTATACAAGGTACTCGTATGGTAGAGGTCAGTGCTCGCTGAGCTCAGGATTCTACTATAGAATCCTTCGCTCCGCTCTGGATTCAAAGAAACACTCTCGCCTTCAGAATAGTTGTTTGCTCCCTTGGCAAACAATCTACTACTTTGGCTCATGCTCAGCAACTCTAAAGACCATTCGGTCGTCTGCCTAAAGAAAGCGGGTTGTATTTTGGTTACCCGGTATAACATTGGTGAAATGCTAAACAGCAGAGGGACCAGTAGATTACCCTGAGGCAGACCGTATTTTTTTTCAAGAATATTCACTTGAAATCGAGGTAACCTTTCACAACGAGCGCAATGCTAACAGTGTCGTAGGTTGCTGAGACTTTCCTCGTTTCAAACCCACCCTCTATTTATGTTGTGTAAGTTTTAGGACCTGCCTACAGGAAGACTTGCCTGGTCTAAATCCAGCTTCCAGGTCTGGAATAAGTTTATTTATAAATACGAGGTTTGTGAGACGAGCTAGCAGCAGTCTCTCGTACAGTTTGTAGGTGTGGCACAGGAGGAATATATGGAGAGGGTCGTCATGTGGTTAACCTAGCTAGGGGACAACCTTTGATTTTCTCTAAAGGCAAGGTATGTTTGCTGACTCCAAACAGAGGTTAAAGTTGTAGCAACCACGTCGTGGATACCGGGCCGAGGTGTTTAATTGGTTCCACCTGGCAAGGCGTTTCGGTGGTTTGCCGTGTAGAAGGAGTTTTAGAGTCACTTGGTTAGCCGTCACTGTGCTAGACGTTTGAAGTGGTGGTGGTGCGCTGGTGAGTTTGCGAATAGTGTTCTAGTAGTAGCAGTTTTCCTCTTCCAAAAATCCCTTTTTGGAAGAGGAAAACTGCTGTCAACGCTCCCGCGTTATCATAGAGGAACATTTGAATGCCTTTAGGAGTTCATCGGATTCTCGGAATACACGATGTTCGACATCATCGGGGATATATTTTTGGGATGTTACTGAGATTACACTTATGAAATTGTAATTTTGTGGGTTAAGCGGGATATTGAATAGTTCGGAATCCACGCACTGTATATTCCTCAGTAGTATATTTCTTAGGTAGTATATGCCTATCAGCTTTCAAATAGTTAAAACAGCGTTTGAATGGCGTAATCACAGGATGAACGGCTTGACTAGAGAAAAAAGGCCATTCTTTTTGCTCTGGCTACTGCAAATAACAGTCTGAACTGAACCTAACAAATACATGGGTTGTACCCACGCTTCTATCATCCACTTTTTATTGTGCGCTTAATGTAAAAACCAGTGGAATCGAATTGAAATGGAGTGCCGATAGCGCAATTACTAAGATCTAATTTGAAAATTTCGATATTGTTTTCACTAGAACATTTTATAGAGCTGATACTTACGCCGCCGGAAGCAGCAAACACTGCGTAACTGCGTTACAGTTCTTCGAGTGACAGATTTTGGTGATAAGTGACAGTCCAGGAATGTGTGGCCTGCTTTGTCGGTAGAATCCCGGTGGGTCTCTTGAACGCATGGACGTCACAATGTGGCTTGCGGGATAGTCCAGAAAGAATTTCTGCTTTAACCCCAGAGAACCCTCCGATCTTGATCGAGATTACACACAAGGCTGGTTTTGTTGTTTGGCTCTGAGAAGGGCCGATTGGAACTTATATTTGCCATCGTGGTGAAAGGATTAGCCAATCGACAGAAGTCGATTACCCAGAGTCCGCCGGGTGTAACAGAAGGTCGAAGGGTACGTTGCTCGGAGAGGCTCCTTTCATTTTTTCAGAATTAGTCGATTCGTTTCTCTCGTTTCGATCACTGACATAGGCCAAAGTTGAATGAATTAGTCAGCTGTGATGATAATGTAATGTAATGAATGAAATGACATCCATTCATTTATTATGACATTTCTGTTTTGGCTACAATCCAAGCCGAATTTTAAAAATTACGTGTACTTATTGCACTGGATATAGAGGGATAGTTTAGATTTAGCAGAGAATGTTAACATTTTTCAAAAGTCCATCAAGGTAATATTGTTCAACATGGAGATTCCCTACAGAAAGATTGCTATTTACGTATTAACTTTCGTGGCCTATGCGTACACTGGCATGGGCTCTTCTATGCTAAGGAATCTAAAAGATGCAGTTCTATCGGCAGAATCAGTTTTTGGTGATATGTTTAAAAATGCTATAACAGTAGCTGAAAGGTTCAGATCACTGCATGAAGTTTTCGATGCGGCTGTGGAAGAAGAATGCATTTTCAACTGCCCTGAAGGTATTTTGTGCTTTGATTGAAATAAATTACATTGATAATCGCTTAGAAAATTATAGCTTAACAAATTGTAATAATTTACAAAATTATTTATTTTCAGGATCTCGACCAGTCCGCAATAGAAATCACATCCCGTCATCAGATGGTTGTGGTTCTCTCGGGTTTGAGGTTGCCTCAGAATACTTGCCACTTGAAGAAATGACGAAATGTTGTGACATCCATGATATTTGCTATGATACATGTAATAGTGGTAAAGAAACTTGTGACTTGGACTTCAAAAGGTGCCTCTACAATTACTGCGACACTTATAAGTCAGTTAATGTAGCAGGAGACACAATCACAAAAGGTATTCACATTTTTTATCAGCTTATGCTATCTGACTCCTGGGCAAAGGTCTCTGGTCTCCCTCCACTCCTTCCCTCTTTCACGAGCCCAAATATCCTCCTTCCAGTTTTGACGAAACCTACTGTTGATTAAAAATGTTTTCCTTGGTCTGCTACATCACACATTTAACTAACTTCTGCTTCATGTCTATTGTATTTTCTAAAACATTCTAATATGATTTCAGGTTGCAAAGCTGCAGCAAAATTATTATTTACTGGCACATTAACTCTTGGCTGTAAGTCATATTTGGATGCACAGAAAAACGCATGCTACTGTCCCCCAGCCAAAAATAGCAAGTATAAGAAATATCCAGGAAGTGGAGATTTATAATAGGCATCTGTTTTTTGTATTTTTTTCCTTAGTGATCCAAAGAATGTTGTAATACCAGTTTTGTGATACTTGTGTAAGATTATTTATTCATAAAATTAGAGAATGGTATAGTTTTTATATAGGAATAGGGCTTAGGATAGAGTAATAAGATCAAGTGGAATTTGTGATTCAAGAATTAAGTAGTTTTTATCTTCTGAACAATGTAACTTTTGAAGATATGTTCTCAAGTTTTGTTCCTTTGTTTTTTTTTCTGGTATGAATCAGTTTTAAGTTTGAAATATAAAAATATTTTTCATGTATTATGATCATACCCATTTTATAAATAAATAAAAAGTTGGTTTGTTTATATCAGTTTATTATTTTAGCGATAAAAATTACATCTTATTTGTTGGAATTATACCTTAATATTAAATAATTTATTTGCTAAATTTAGATAATGGGGCTTCTTACAAATCTCATGCAAGCACTGGAAGGATGAGCTAGCCATCACATTTCAGGTGATTGCTGTATTTTACCTCCATAAGGGAGGTCAGGCCTTTATAAATACACACACTACTAAATGGACGCATAATCAAACACATATTTTATAGTTCAATATGTTGAGCGTATAAAAATAATTCATTACAATGTAAATAAATGCTTGTAAAAATATTTTATAGTGGATTAATTAATTTTGTTTGATCTTAGTGATTTTACCTTAGCATCAAAACATAAATCTGAGCGATTACTTGTTACAGTCGAGTATAACAGATTTCTTTCTATGTAAGTAGTTCTTTGATTTCTTCTTTTTCTGCAGCTTCGATGTATGGTGTTCCATCTGGGGTTTTTCCATTTTTAGATGCTCCCTGTAATATATGATAGTTTGTTTGGTTATGATAGGCTATATTTAGAGTCGTTCTGAGTATGAACCATAAAAGATCATCATGACTCACAAATATCTTTTACAGGACTTCCCAAGTCTTACATTGCAAATAAATTCCTCTAAATACTATATAATAATAACATGATATATAATAACTGGTATTTAGTTACATAAGTTTAATGCATGAAATTAATTTCTTACCATAACTGAAATTGCAAGTCATGCATATTAATCATTTTGCAAAATAGCACCATCCATGCACTTACTTACGTTTTTGAGTAATGTCTTAACACAGTCTGTATGACCTTCCCAAATAGCTGCTAGCAGTACAGAGATGCCATGTTTGTCCAACATCTGAAATATGCATTTTAATTAGACAAATGTAACTTTTGTTAGTACAAAATACAAATTGTCTTGAATGTACACATTTACATTTGGGTCTGCTCCCTTGTCCAGCAAATAGTTGAGAACAGTTGTTTGTCCATAATCAGCAGCATAGTGGAGTGGTACTCTTCCATCAATTAGAGCGTTGACATCAATTTTCTAAAACAAATAAGAAAATTTCCTTAAATTAATAATCCTATTTAGGTATTCTAATTAGGGAAAACCACGAAAAACTAAATGTATATGATCATTGTAACTGTTATACTTATGAGACGTAGCAAATGAGCGCCTGCATTGAGGGCGTGCAATACCTCTTTGACAATAATAATTAAATACCTAGGTATGCACACAATGTTTCACAGTTTTAATTAATTTAGGCACTGTAGTCCTATTTTATTTAAAAGAGTGGATAGTACGCGATTTAGTTTTCATTTCTTGTTTTTCTCTAATTTTGGACAAAATTTGTCATGAAATTAATGAGAAACATTGCTTTCTCTTGCCAACGACTAATGTTCATGTAGAAAGAAAACCGATTTATAGATACTAAGTGAACTAGTTACCTTGTTTTCTACTATGTCTTTTACTTGGTCAATATCGCCGTTTTTAATTCCCCAAACTAATTCACTCATTGTTGCGTACTTTCTAAATCCTTTATGAATAATATTTTCGAAATTTATTCCGGAATCGAAATAACAATGGTTATGGCGTTCTTTGACAAGACATCTGTCAAAATTAAGGATGTACCACGGATGGATGATGGATGTACGGTTTTTAAAAGTAAACTAATCGCCAGATGATTGCGAATAATTTCAAGATAACTGCATCTGCAAGCAATTAGTACAAGTTGTACGCACGGCTACACATCAAGCCATGTATATAACTAGTATAGGCTGACTTCTGGTTGTAGGTACGAAAAACCTATACAATGCGAGGTCCACTAAAACTGGAAATGTTTAGCTTGATGTGTAGCTGTGTATACAAAGGTTCTTGCCACGTCGACGCCTTCTTGTATTTTCAGTACAAGTTCACGTAACAATATAATTTCATGAAAATAATCTTTTGGCGCATTGATAGGGACTTAGGGAGGCGTCCCTATCAATGCGCCAAAAGATTATTGGAGTACTGTAGGTGTTATAAATGTTACTAAAGTCTCTTACACGGTCCATCTGGCTGTACGTCCCACCAAGGTCATGAATGATGCACGACGAAAAACAACGTGAGTAGGTTCGACGTACGTCAATAATAATAATTATTTACTTGCTAGATTTGCACGTCCAATTTTGCATCAATCGAGCGCCCCCAGCACCGCGAACGTCATGCAAATAGACAGTTAATAACGCGGACGACTGGACGGTACAAGGTCCGAAGGATCGTGTATCGTTCGTGCTTGATCGTGTATAAACTCGCTGTATAGCAGCATTCACCATTTAGAGAGCCTGGGTCGGAAGTCAAACGGACACCAAAATGGATCGTGAATCAATTTCACGATTTATTGAAAGATATAAGTCTCACACTTGTGTGTAGAATGTATAAAATGCGGACTACATGAATAAACAAAAAATAATAAATGCATTAAAAGATAAATGCATTACAAGAAATTTTCTTTCAAAATCTCTTCCCATTTTTTCTCTTCTGCTGCAGCTGACAAAATCAGAAGTAGGTACTACCATTTTTTGGCGTTTTGATCAAATTGGTGGCATTTTGATTTAAAATACACGTGCACTCGCTACGTTCGTTCGATTACATCTAGCAGGCTGGATGCGCGCACCGTACTTGTGTATGCTTCGTCCTGTACGTCCAGCTGGGATGAACCGTGTATAAAACGCTTAAGCTAGATACACCCGTAGCGACTTTCCTCTCCAGCGTCATGATGCTGGCGATTTCACAATCTGACGGATTTTGAAATCGCTAGTAACAAATCTGCTCTCAAAATGTGTGTGTGGAGACGTGTTAATCAGATTGATCGTCGAAGGTCCACCGTGTCGGGCTGACAGCTCTTGCATGTTACAGCTATGTCATGTAGACTGCTGGAAGCAAGGAAGTTATATACTAGCTAACTAGTATATAAGTTCCTTGGCTGGAAGTGCTGACCGTGACCACAAAGCAGGAATTTGCTAGGTACTCTCCACAGAGTACTACTTTTTTTTTTTAAAGGCTATGTTCTGAGACCTTGCCGCCTAGTCATCAGTTAGCATTTTTCATGACATTACAAATGCTCTAAGTAGAATATGGGTGTACACATTCTAATGTATTAGGAGTATTTGGCAGCAAATGTATCGAATCAAGTTTAAACTTCGCTGAGGTAGCCAAAACTACAATAAAATTCTCAGCTCCATTTTACCGGGATCGCGTCTGTTTCAATGATTACACATATTGTCCAGTTGCGCAGACACTTGAGATACAAAACTACACCAATTTTACATCACAATTTGCGAATAATTAAAACAGCCAAATAGACTTCACTCGAAGAAATCCCGCCAAAAACTCCCAGTCCAGAGTACTACTATATTTGATTGCTACTACCGTAGACTGAGATATTTTTTTTAAATTTTATGACCTGGTAACTGGACCTTTAGGTCAAATTTTATTTTGCTACCACATTTGCTACTCTCTAATGGGCCTACCACACGCACAAGCTTCACCACAATTTTGCCTGCGCAAGCCGGTTTGTACACGGAACACCGTGCGTGTGGTTGGTAAAACTGTATCGGTGTTCCGTGTACGTACAAACCGGCTTGCGCAGGCAAAACTGTGGTGTGGTGAAGCTTGTGCGTGTGGTAGGCCCATTACGAGAGCTACGAGCCACAGAGTTTTCCTACTGACTGACAGTTGAGTGTTGCGTTTACTTTGAAATTCAATTTCTTCACTCGGTGTATCGTTTATTTTGAATTTTGAAAGTTAAATGAAAGTTATAAGTTTCTGAGATAAAAATGGAAAACAGTATTGGGGATTTTACTGTAATACCTCAAGCTGCACGCGCCGCCACTAAACATGTCTTGGTAAACATATTTTAGGTCGGTTTAGTTTTGTAAAAATGCTTAATGGTACACTAACACAAAACCTTTTTGAAACTTTCAGAGCCTGTTACTGGACAAAATCCAACCTTTAACTGTTCGTTTACGTCATAAACTATTGAGTTATGATAGCAATGAAGAGAATATTTCAAAAATTCAAGATGTGTACACATTATGTTTGAGTCAAATAAATAAATGTTTGATTAATTTATTCGAAGTTTTCAAAGTGGAATTTCACAATCACACTCTTTTACAGGTAAACAGATGTGTTTTTTAATAATCTCACTTTATATCTAATGAAAACAGAATCAAACATGTTTCTTCAACTTAGGAACAAAACTTCAGCATGTGATTGAACAAAATACCTGTGTGATCTCTTTGGGAAGTTGGTGGAGTAGACGCAGTATCAGAGACAAGTAAAATACCCACTAATACCCACAGACATGAAGGTGTAGAAAGCAGGGTATTTAATTTTCGCCTTAGAATGTCTCGGACTTGACTACTGCAACTGTATTAACTAGACCTGATAAAAAAGAAATAAGAAGTCTCCAATTTTTGAATGGTCATGTTTCAGGAAAGTCGTCAGTATAATCTGGAAAGATTATCATGGTGCATCAATAAATTAGTGTCAATTGAGAACTATTTGGAGAAACAATCGGCTTCATCAGACATGGATGAAAGTGCCAATGATTCTTTCAACATAACCACTATGTATTTTGTCAACTGGATTGACCACACATTTGAAGTCCTTGGTAAACTTGCCCATGCCATCTATAAGACTGACTACAAGGAGTCTGAAGTACTTTATACTCGGTGGAAGGATTATGTAAGTTTTTTAGAATATATCTATATAAATAAAAATAAATTGCCACGCGTTAGTCTTGCAAAAACTGGAAACTGGCTAACCAATTGTGATGAAACTTTGGTAAATTATTGTGTTGGTTATATATTTTTGACAATGTGGCTCCATTGAGCCAACATCATCACAAAGATAAGAGCTATTTTCAGTCTCTCTGATCCAGGTCTACTATATGCCATCTTTTTAGGCGTGTTGTGGTTTGGTTATTTAGGAGGTTCTTAGCCAATTCGTTGGTATGCTCTAGTAGTCTCTTCTTAAATCGCGTACAATTTTTGTTTACTTCTTAAGAAGTAAAGTTGCAACTAGTAAACCCTGCAAATGGTGAGGAAAATATAGTGATTCTAATTATCTCTTATTGTTTTTACAGATGATTGAGTGTGTGAGTGAACTGCATGTGTCAATTGATGAACTACTTCTGTCAGCTATGACTCTGTGCCGATACTGTCTGGCTGATGATCAACATGTAGTGAAAGCACGCTGCCAAGTGGTATTTATGCAGTTAGAAAATTATTTAAATAAATGGTAAAATAAAATCTATGAAGCCACAATAAATATAATTTTTTATTTACAGGTATTGAGAGAAACAAAGGCACTACTAAGTGAATTGATAGAAGGAGACCTCAGTTCAACTGTCAAAGCTACACCAGAGTCATTAAAACTGCCTATAATGCCATCAAATGCCAATGTTCTCATTGATGTGTTAAAAGATGTCCTGTATGCATTAGAGACAAACACTAATACTGCTCTACTAGCACTAGTGGGACACTGTTTTACTTATAACAAGTCTCCTATAGTCATTCTAAGGGACCATTTCAATATTGATACTAAAGGAACATGCTCCTGTTTAATTAAGAGTGAAGATGAAGTGACGGAAAACTGCACATTTGTGAAGGATTTTGATTTGTACAATGAGAGATTGCTGCAGATCGGAAACTTTGCGGTTTCCTGCTCTTCTGATCAAAATAGTAAGCAAATAAATCAAGGAATACAATCAAGATTATATAAAATAAAGTAAAACATATACATATCTGTAATTTTTCAGGGATCCTGTCTCTTCGCAGTGGGCTAGCAAGCTTGGAAGCCCTAGATCCTCATTTGGTGCCAGCATTATTGATGTCGCCAGACAGTCACCATGCGACATTATTGATCAACTCCTGGATGCGTGAAGTTCAGGAGATTCGAGATAATGTGTTCTTGATTGTGGATCCAAGTGCTTTTGCTGAGGTATGAAATAATATAATTTAGGTTATGGTTTGATACTAAAAGTAAAGGACATGCCCAGACGATAAATGGCATGAAAATGCTCAAACAAGTTTACAGTCATGTTTTTGGCGTCAATTGGGGCCTGGTGTCTGGCTAGAAGCATCTGACATTGATTGCCGTAAATGGAGGCATGTGTGGCGAGTTTCCGCGTGACACATTCCTAGTCTGCAGGCGCCCTAAATAACATTGATGTGGATGGGTGGTATTTGGCAAACCAACAGACAACCAGCTAACAACATAAAGATGTGAAGGCAGCTACAAAGCAAGGGTATGGCCAGCAGCATTCTCTTGGGCTATAAAGATATTTGATATCACAAAATATTGTTTTTAAAATTTCTTAAGAATTAAATTTAGCAGAAGTGTGTTTCAGAAATCAAAACAAATGATGCATCAGAGACTGCTGGTAATATTGAAAAATAATTGCTACAACAATGTGGATGTGTGTGCAGCAATCAATATGGGATGCATGGTGTATGACTTCTTCCATGTGTACGACAAGTGTGAGCCTGATGCCTTGGGTCACTATGACAAACTGCTGCTATTGTTGGCTGATTTGGATAAAGGTATAAAGAATTAAAGATCATGACAATTAGACAAAAAAAACCATTGATTTGTTTAACTTTAATATGTTTTTTTTGGTATATTTAATGTTATAGTGCAAAAGGAATGCAAGATAGTAAGCAACCTTCTCAGCTCAAACGACGACTTTGTGTACGACGTTAAAATGCCGAAAAATAACAAAGAAGTGTCCTTAGATCAACTTATAAAACGGTTGAAACTTCTATATACATTGGTGACTAGAATTCACAGCTTAAACCATCCCAAGGACAATGAGGACCAGTGGCTTGGTTGTGAAGGTGAAGAGGAACCTCAAATGGTCTATAAGAATGCAACACACACGGTACTGAAGAATTCTGAGACGTACGTACATTCACCTCAGAAGCCCGTGAATAATATGTCCAGAAGCGTATTCGGAAGGACCAATGTACGCTCGTCGACGAGAAACTTTCCCTTATCGAAATTAACAAAGCGCCTAAAGACCAAGATGTGTAGCGAACTAAGTTTTTCAGTTCAACTGGACCAACTGTTCAGCACTCCAGGTGTTGAAAAAAATGCTGTTTGTGATAAAACAGTGTTTGTAAATAAGCATCTGGTCAAAGTTAGAGATTCCTCATTCTCAGTACTTTACAACTTTTCGCCGATCCGTAATAGACCGTCGTTGAGGAAGGCAGTCTTGAATAGACAGTGCAAGATACCTACATACAGAGATAAAGAAGTCAATGATGATCACAATATGACTTATGATAAGGAAGACCTAATGGATGAAACTACAAGTCTACAAATAACAGGTACCTACACAGGTTTTAAAAATGCATTTACCAACACTTTTCTTGTTGTCTTTATAAAAATGCTAAATACCTACAAAATTTTGTTACAGATATATTGAATCAAATGAACGAAATGACAAGTATGTTGTCTACTACGAAGCTTACTCACCCCAAAACAGCAAACCAAGGGGTTGGTAAAAATTACAAAGAAACAAAAAACGTACTAAGAATAAATGTAAACAATCAGAATACTACAATAACCAAGCATATTTGGAATATACCAGTGAATGCTAGTGGTGTTGAGATGCCTTTAGAAGACAGTGCTTCAAACGTGACTCAGCCATCCAATGTCGATACTTTGGAAAGAATTCATGATCTGGAATATGTGGAAAGCAAACTAAACAGTTTGAAATCGCAGTCAGAAACTAGTTTGTAATAAAAAATGTAAATTCTGAAATTTATATATATTGTGCTGTTGTAATTAAGTCTAATATAATATATAAAATTTAACCAATAACCATCCAATATGTTATTATTAAGTTGACAATTTTGTCAAGGTTTTTATATTTTATGTAAGGAATAAATGTATATTTTCAGAGTACCTATAATAATAACTTATATTTTTGTATACCTACCTATGTTTTGTTTTTGTTATTCGGCTGTGCAATTTCAACAACTGACATTAAAAAATAAAATCGGTGTTTTTTGCATATTTGAAATGTAAATGTGTGTATTATTATTATTATGTAAATCCACAGTAACAAAACTGCTCGGCTAGTCCGCTCGCACTTATTCGTTGAACCATACAAGTACCTGTCCCGTAAAGGCACTCGTACAAAAGAAAGCATTTGGTTGCCGATCGCATGCAAAATACACGTAAATATTAAATCTAAATCATTTTACAGACCTAAGAGGTATACATATTATCATATTTAACTTGCTAGATAATAATATGCAAAAACACCGATTTTATTTTTTAATGTCAGTTGCTAGGATTTGAAATTGCACAGCTGTATTGTTACAACATTACCCACCAGCTATCTTTATCTTGTACCTACATACACCTGCTTGATACAACTAACTCATTGGCTAAATGGAAACAAAGCCTCCACTTAAATAATTCCTTGTCAAAGTAAGGTTCCCTGAATACAGTATAATAACAATTTGTTCTAGAAAAATCTGTCTTTTCCCTTGCCAAAGATATAGCGAACGTGACCGATTTGCATATACACTTTTTCATGCTAATTGCCTTATTAGGTATTCAGATTTTTTGCACCATAATATTAGTTGAGTGTAACGGTAGGAAAGCGATGAGTTACTACGTGCATGTTTTTTACTTCTCAGACGTTTAGCCGGTCGACACCGTCGACACCCTCCTTATTGCACGCGATGCTCTGTAGATCATATTCAATTAATCTTTAATCATAATTCAAGTTCTCTGACACTTTTGTTTGACTTTAGTTTGTTTGATTGATATTCAGATAACTTCCAGCTGATCACTGTTACAAGACTAAATTAGTTTTCCGAAGATTTTTCTTCATGCACCATGCAACCCAATTTAGTAATCCATTTTTTAATATGGACTATAACAATCGTAAATCTCCAGTTAATTACGCTACTATTAGACTTTTTCTAACTTATCTATTGTAAATCGCGAATATCTTCGGCTTGCATATTGGCACATTTACATATATAATTTTTATTCCACAGTATTTAAGCATGATCTATTTTATGTGGCTCACAAACTACTTGCTTCTGAGTTCGCAACAAACGTTCATTTGGGCTCTTTCTGCAGAAAATCAGTGATGGCTTTGACAGTAATTTTCTCATTGTTGGTAAATACCTACCTACCTATCCAATTTTCTTTTGCTTTTGTTTAACAAAAATACCTACTGTTATCTTTCGTTGTTACTTTTCAGATAAATCTGGTTCTTATCCAAGGAAGGACTGAAGTGGGTAAGTTGAAGTTGCAGATACACAGAAATGTGCTTGTACATTGGTGCTCATACTGTTAAGCATTGATAAGAGCTCTATTGTTATAATAGGTATACTCTTCTTTACAAAAAATAAAACCGATTGTATTTCAGGACCGGGTCCTGGTTTTCGACCAGCACCCACTTCGACGTCTACGCTAGCGCGCTCAGTAAAGCACATAACAATCCCTGGGCTTGCGATTACAGGAGTGAGGTAAAAATAGATTGTATTCGATTTTATGATTACTGTTATAGACATGTTCTAGAAATGTGGGCAAGTTCACATGATACTGTTTGCATCGTCTAAGATCTTTCGAAGACAATTCATTGATTGTTCTAAAGTAGGTATAGATAAATACTAAATATTCAGTATATTTATTTATACCTACTTTCTGTTTTAAAGATAACAAAAGTACCTAACTAGGTAAATGTCAGATATTATTTTTTAATAGGCATACTCCAAGGTTCGATTCTAAGTCCTTTACTTTCCGAAATTTGTGATATCTATTCCTTATTAAATTTTGGATTATTTTTTGGCTCTTGCCTTGTATTGTTATTATATTACGTATAAAGTATTTGTTTTTATTGTTTACAGCCTGGATATAAATGCCTCGGTTGCAGCAGCGCACTTCATTGCTATCCCGGCAACTTTGCGCTCTTGGTTCAGTGCGCCGGCATTTTCCCGTTCTGCCGCAATGGTTATTGTTCAATGTTTAAAACTAGTGACCGACCGAAAGTTCGGTTTCGGTTTCGGTTTCGGCCAGTTTCGGCCAAATAATCTAGTTTCGGCCTTAGTTTCGGTTTCGGCCAGAAAATGGCCGAAACTTTCGGCCGCGCCGAAACTCGAGTGTTCATGAATTATCGTCCATCGTTCGGCGAACTTCGCGGCTAGCTCGTGCTTGCTCGTCGCGTTGCCGGCCCAGTTCGCCGCCGTCCATCGTTAATCGCATGGAGTTGAGGTTGTGTTTTGCACATACGAGGGCGGTCCCATAATGAATTGGCCTAACTATGAACTAATGAAGGAAATGAAACGAAACCAATTTTATTTTTCAATATAATCACCATGAATACTACTAACACACTTCTGACATCTGTGAATCAACATCTCTAAACCTTTATAAAAATAATCACAATTTTTAGCCTCAAAATGATCGAAGACGGCCGCCTGCAACTCTTCATCGCTTGAAAATTTTCTTCCTCTTAAGAGGAAGAAAATTTAAAACGAGACGGCGGGCGGGCGGGCTTTCTGGCCTGTGAGTTGGATGTTCAACTTCTTTGAACCCGCATTGACGAAGTGCATCCTTCGAAACACCAGCGGTATGAACAGGGGCGTTGTCATGGAGCAACAGGACACCTTTAGACAGCTTGCCTCTTCGTTTTTCCTTTATCTTGTCTCGTAATTTATTTATTAAAGAAGCATAATATTAGCCGTTCACGACTGTATTACGTTCTTTAAAATCCACCATCAAAATGCCTTGAAAATCCCAAAAGATTGTGCACATCAGTTTTTTAGCCGATTGTTGCACCTTTGCCTTTCTAGGGGGCTTTTCACCCTTATAACGCCATCCCATTGATTCGCGCTTGCTTTGTAGGTCATAATACAAGATCATAGTTTCATCACCAGTCACTAGTCGCTCGATCACAGTCTTTGAATTTTCGCCACAAAGATCCAAAAACTCCGAAGCGCAGCGCTTTCCTGTCTCTGTACCGCTGAAAGAAGTTTCGGTACCCATCTTGCACTCACTTTTTTCATGTGAAGATGTTCATGGATCGCACGATGCCGTACTTTTAGAGAGCCCAAGCCTAGCTACAATTTCTCTAATCTTCAAACGGCGGTCACTCAGAACCTCCTCTTCGATAAGAGCAATCGTTTCGGGAGTGAGCACTTCCACAGGTCGACCGTCGTGGCAAATGTCTTCGACGGTTTCTCTCCCGAGGCGAAACTCATTCACCCAATTTTTCACTGTGCTATAGGAGGGGGCAGACTCCTTATACACGTCATCCAATCGTTCTTTTATTTGGGCAGGGATAAACCTTCTTTAAACAAAAACTTTATGACACTTCGATACTCAGTTTTCGACATTTTGAAAACATACGCGACTCGTTATGCTAATGCCTGCTAAACTAAGACTAAGCATTTCATGTCGATGCGTGTTTCTTATATTAAGTGCACGATAAACGTACTATTTAATGCAACACAACATGTCGCGTAGAACTATGTATATCAGGTCAGTTCATTATGGGACCGATCTCGTAAATAATTAGGTAAGTATTCAACTGTCTGTATGTATAATATACATTGTATATGCAAACAAATGTATAAATAAAAAACACACCAGATTTCTGTATACGATTAAAAAAAAATTAAAATTAAATTTTTTTTAAATATGTTTAAGTAAGTTTCGGTTTCGGTTTCGGTTTCGGCCGAAACTAAGAGCAAGGCCGAAAGTTCGGTTTCGGTTTCGGCTGAAAAACCTGTTTCGGTCGGACACTATTTAAAACTGAGGGATGTACCGAGGAAACAGATCCTAGTCTTGTCTACAGCACTTTGCCATCATTCGTGCAAGTGTTCAATGCTAGTAAGGGTAACAAGACTACATTAGCACCTGTTGCATCAACCAACCATGAAATAACGGAGCCCATACTAAATGACTCCGTTCCGCAAGATAGTACTTCAAAACCAGTCGCCACTCAGTCAAATGATCCGAACAAAATTAGTGGAGGAATGATCAAGCCAATTAACGCAGCGCAAACAATGTTCCCTACGTTAACAAGAAACCGAAAGATTCACTACAATCGCCGCAAATAAGCGAAGAAATTAATTCGTTAATACTTTCATTGAAATTGGTTTGAATTGAATTGGAATTGGCTGAATTGAATTGGTTAAGTGAATTGTTAAAGTAGAAATTAATTAAATAAACTATTGTACTTAATTTGTGATATTTATTATTATACTGTTTAGAGGAAATAATAGTTGCGATAGGAAAAAGACGGGTAAGTAATAGATGATATAACAACAAAATATCTAATATTTACAACATATAACAACGGAACCTATAATTTTATTTAATATAGCGATTAGTTAATATAATGAACGATTGATATAATTTTAAAATAACTAATTTTTATAAGCATAACATACATTAAATATAACATCGTTTGACATAATATACATTAAATATAAAATCGTTTGACATACCACTCAAAAGATATAAAACTTATTTGGTCTAATATGATAAAAACGCCTTCTTAAAAACACAGCAAAATTGCATAAGCACGGGTTAATTTATTTAGTATTATTTTTATTTTGTAGCCTGTGGGTAGCTCAACAAAAGTTATTGTTAGTTGTCACTTAGTGTGCGTAATCTTGCTCAGTTAAATAATAATCATTAAAGTATTTCTTTAAAAATGAATTCATACAAGTTCATTCATAAAACTATGAGTCTCTAATCAATTAATATATACCTTTGTAAAGTATTTGTATTCTCATACGCTCGCTCTTGCATTATTATGTCGACGGTTTAAAGTAACCTAACAAAACCGAACCTCGGGGTGCCCTTCGTACGCTCTTGCATTATATGTCGACCTCCTATCCTTCTTTCCTTCCTTGCTCCTATTTCTGGGTGGTTTAAACAAAAATTACCTAACCTATCTGAGTCGGGGTACTCTGAATCGGGGTGTTAACCATAATGATGTTTTTTATATACTATATTAAACGTTAGACCTAATGATTTTCGATTAAATAAACAATATACATATTAAACGTTAGACCAAATGATTTTCGATTACATAAACGTTATATCAAACAACGTTATACTAATTAAGTTTTAGAATAAATGAATGTTATATGTAAAGAAATGATATCAACAGTTGGTATATCTCACGTTGATTATATCTTATGAACGATAATAAAATGAAATTAGACCAAATGAGTTTATACGTTATGAGACGCACCCGAAAAAAACATTAATTGGATCCAAAATATTGGTTCTTGTTAGCTTTGGACATAGAAATGGTAATTTATTGCAGAAATGAAGCAATTATCTATTTACAAAAAATCAATTGTTTGGACTAAAAATACTTTTATTGTTTCTAAAACTTGCGTTTTTTGCGTTTAGGTCCTGTAATCGCCTTAACCCAGTTTACTGCGGTCATAAAAGGCAGTGGCAGTACCTACTGGTAGTAGAACCTTCATATTTTGAAGTTAGGTTTGCGTTCTAAATAGATAAGTATAACATATTGTATTATTGGTTGACTGGTAGAAAATGCCTATGGCATTAAGTCCGCCTCTGTACATTTATGTGCTTGAAGTATTAAATAAATAAATATTACATATGGGTATCTAAATTGGTACGTAAATATCGACTGCAGTGGTGTCCTTGATCATTTAAATCATATAGCGAGCGACAGTAACAGGATATCTTCGGTCCCGAATTCCCAATGCAACCAATCAGTGTTTGATTGGTATCTTTGATCGCGTCGCTTTGGGAATGCCTCGGAGTCCTGAGAAGCATCTATGCTAAAAGGGCGCATATGACGCACCCCTTACAAGTTGAGTTAGGTAGGTACTTTTCGTATGTTATTTATTGGTATATGTTGCTTAACTTTTATCTATATGTCTACATACAAATAAATATAATCGAAGTGTATTTTTGTACATAATATCAAAATAACAGCTTTTTACTAAATGCATACCTATAAAAGTATATTACGATACTTAAGTATAACAAAAAAACACTTTTTAAATGTTTGTCTGTCTGTTCCGGCTGATCTCTGAAACGGCTAGACAGATTTTGACGAAACTTTTACTCTCTCTGGCAGATGGCTGATGTTCTGGAGTAACGTCAGCATCATTGTGTGGCTTTTTGTCCCGATAGCACATTCCCCTGGGATAATTTACGACATCCACGCGGGCAAAGCCGCGGACGGAAATTAGTTTTAAAAATATGAAGGAATATGTAGGCGAGCCACTCTTTGAAAAACAACGTTTTAGCTCGGATATCTATGGTCTTAGCTGTTATTCGTCCTATTCAAAAATCGTACTGAATCTGACTCAGCTTAGTCTATTTCACTCCTGTGCTAGAAAAAGCTTTTAAATCAAAATTACACCACAAACCTAGAAAAAGGTACTTGGTTTTTTTGAAATTAAGTTTCAACCGAAAAATACTTTTTCCGGCTTCATCGCCGGAAAGTTCTGGCCTACACGTGACTCTCAACTATGTAGTTCACAATAGCAAGGTGGTTTCTCAATAAAACAATCAAGTTTGTACCAAGTAATTAATTATGTATAAACTTTTCCTCCAAGACAAACAACCCACACTTTGACAGTTGTTTCTCAATTTTTCAAGCGTAGGTAAGTATTACATTTTTAGTACCTACCACGGTTACTAGGTTTTTAGCAATTCAAGTTGGGAAGTAGAGTAGAGTGATGGAGAACGACAATTATTACAGTTGGTAACTTTATTTGCTACATGCCAAGGGGTGCCAACTCATCCGGCAGGGACAGATAGAATATTTGAAGGCTTCAAAAGTGCCTTTTAATCGTCCAATCGCACGAATCTCTGTCCCTTCCGGAAATATCTATACTTATGTGCTAAACTCTTTTCTAACAAAGGCCTGGTCCAGTAAAACGTGCATTAACGGGGTGAGTCCTAAACCCCGTTAATGAATTCTTTGCGTGAATTCAGATTATCCCTAGATTAGACCTACCGTAACCTAAGTAATTGAATGTCTAATTTTTTTTGGATATTAATGGCGTCCTACACGAAGCTAAAAATATGAACTTTATTAAAAATCCCAGATCGATTGACCCATGCGGCTGTTATTACTTGTATTACTAGCCACAAGCTCCACAGTCGATGCGTAGGTATCTATGCAACTGAAAACTCAGTTGAAACATGGCTTGTTGGCTAAAGGTTTAAAATTTAAATAAGTACTCAATAAAAATAAGGTTTCATAAGAATAGTATTGAATGGGCTGAAACCGACCATTTCATTGGAAAAAAAAACGAAGGCCATTTACGTAAATTAAAAACAAACCCAATACTTATTTATTTTTTTCTATATTTTTTACGGCCAATGAAAAGTTCTTGGAATAACAGCCTGATACACGGTAGCGTAACTATACCGTTTGGGGCCCGTGGCAAATAAAATTTGGCAGAGAGATAGATTGCATCCCGGGGAAGGACATAGGATAGTTTTTATCGACATACCTTGCGGGCGAAGCCGCGGGTGGAAGCTAGTAATATTATAAATGCGAAAGTAAGTTTGTTACCTTTTCACACCTAAACTACTGAACCGATCATCCTGAAATTTTGCACATACGTTGTCAGGTGTACAGAAACGGACACAGTAGGGTATCATTCATCCCGAAAAAAGTGCTGTTCCTGAGGAAAACAACAATAACGTTATTATGATAATAGATGGCGCTACGTGTCTTTCGAATCAAAAACAGGACAACGTCTGTCGGGTCAGTTAGTAAGTTATAAACGTCGATCTAAATCTATTCATTTAAATTACTTTAAGAGATTTCACAAAAGGCTTTCGAAGTTTCGAAACCATACCTATTCTATTTGCTTTTTGAGCCTTTGGGGTTTCATAAATAATAATTTTCTATTAATAACTTCGGGAATTAAGTCGTCTGAAGGAGCCTTTGTGAACAACTGTGGTGTGCGTTATAATTAAAGTTATTCATAAGTATTTGTTCGTAGACTGGCTTTAGATTGTTTTAACCTATAAATTAATAAGGCAACATCTGTTAGAAATGTGTAGGTAGGTACGTGTTTATTGAGCAAGCAGAACGAGAGAGCAGGGGTGGCCCAGTGGTAAAAGCCGCGACTTACGAGTTGTAGGTCGTAAGTTCGAACCCAGACAGGCATTAGTTTGCGTAGATTATTTCATCACCACTGCTCTCAAAACGGTGAAGGAAAACATCGTGAGGAAACCGGCATGTCCTAAAACCAAAAATTCGAAGATATCTATCTACCAACCCGTACCTACTGGGCCCGCATGGTGGAATACGGCCCACTCCCTCTCACATAGAGGGGGCCTGTATCGCAGCAGTGGGAACATTATAGGCTGATAATGCTACGTGTATCATGGAGGGGTGATATTGGTAATGTATGAAATTATGAAATGGTCATTCGAATTTTCAGTTGTGAAATTATTTTTCACTTGTCTACATTGTTAATCAAGAATGTGAGTTGTAACATTCTTGATAACAATGCAGACAAGTGAAAAATAATTTCACAACTGAAAATTCGAATGACCGACCTGGGAACCGAACTTTAGCTGTCAGCATGCCACACACACACACACATGCACACACACCCCTGTTTGTACAGACACCCTTACGAGGACCTTGTTAGTCCTAGAACGAACCGAGGACCCTCCAAAAAACTGGTTTAAATGCCTCGTTGGCATTTTAGAATAAGATAGAAAGAGACAGGTGAGTAAATCTATAGTGATGAGCTTATTGGGATAATGCTATCTCAACATTTTTCTGTATGAATTTCGGCTATCATACTGAGGACTTGAAATACACAGCTAAATGTGACAAGCGATGCACATACGAGGACTTTGTGTAAGCCAAGCGAGGACCTCTTACGTAAGCCCTGAGACGTCCTTCCGAGGACGTATTTTTACACAATATTTCTTATAGCTGGTACAAAGTGAGGACGTTGTGTTAGACTTTATTCCACTAAACCGAGGACAGTTTTTCGCGTAGAACTTGTACAAACCGAGGACCAGGAAAAATCTACCTACCTAAAACATTTTACGTGTAATGCGCCTGCCACACACTCGACGAGTGGCATGGGAAGTAACGAGGAAAGGAGGCAGAGACATAGTGTGGCAACATTACTCGTCATGCCACACGTCATGCTCCTCGTCCTACCCACTGCTCCCTATTTTGTCGGTTTTTGCGCGCGAGTCAAAGGACCGGCAATACGAGTGCGAGTGGCCGGCCACATAATCGCGCGGTCGCAGTCTGCATGGAGCGCTCGCGTAAGACGCACGCGTATGCAAAATTGGAAATTATGTCGTCGCCAAGCGTGGAATGGTCAAATGAAAAGGTGTTAATAATCCACTATCTCCGTTGGCGAGGACGACGACGACGATGTATATTTCTTTTTACTACATTAATATAATTAGCTATACTAAAAATGCATAGCGCGCACGCTGCCACCGTTTCAACGTCCATTGTCTCACCAAGGCAAATGACAAGTGAGGAGCGTCGCGATTAATTGCGCGAGTAGAGCAGTGTGTGGGCAGAGAGGGCAACATCGCGGCAAATCACGGCAGCGCGAGGAGCATAGCGATGAGCAGCGCAAGGAGCATAGTCTGGCAGGGGCATAAGATAATAATTATATCAGTGTAAGTAGAATGTTCCGATTTATTTCTTACACACTTTTTCTAAACTGAAGTACCAAGCGAGGACGAGTCGATGTCTTTACGTTTGTCGGCGCTTCTCAAAGGATTATTAATCAAAGAGAGTCGAAAGCAACGGCTTGCTTTTAATGTAAACTGTAGGAATAAAAAATATTGTCCAACATCGGTATTTAGCCGTATTACTCATAAAAAAATAACAGTGAAGTTCTAAAAAGACCTTCAGTCAGAGCACACATTATTATTTTCGTGATATTGTGTGAACTGCGGACCGCGAATAAGAAGGTTGTAATCACTGTGGAGGAAAAGTAAGTTTTGTAATTTTATATAAACAACTTTAAAATGAGTATATTATTATTTTAGTATCAGATTCTGCAGCCAGGGTCGTCTCTTCATGACGGTACTCCTCAGCACTTGATAGCATCGTCTTCAAATTTGGCAGACGCGTTAGGTTTATGTAGCAAAACTAAAATAATTACCAGTTTGTGCTGATGCTGCAGCCAGGCTCATTTATTTATGAGGGAACTCCTCAACAGTTGATAGCATCGACTTAAAATTTGGCATACGTGTTATGTTTATGTAGTAATACTAAAATAATTTCCAGTTTGTACTGATGCTGCAGCCAGGGTCATTTCGTTATGAGGGAACTTTTTAACAGCTGATAGCATCGTCTTTAAATTTGGCACACGCGTTATGTTTATCCAGTAACAACAAAATAATTACCAGTTTATACTGATGCTGCAGTCAAGGTCGTTTCTTCATGAGGGAACTCCTCAACAGTTGATAGCATCGACTTAAAACTTGGCATACGTGTTAGGTTTATCTAGCAAAATTAAATAATTACCAGTTTGTTCTGATGCTGCAGCTAGGGTCGTTTCTTCAAAGGGGAACTCCTCAACAGATCTTATTCAAAAGTTTAGGTTGTGAACAAGAGAATCGGTGCCATTTTTATTATTATTATTATTTTTTATTCATGTTTTTAAAATTGTAAACTTTAATTAATTTATTTATTTTTTCATGTGTGATTTTACCTGATACTTATAAATGAATTTAGTTTTATTTTGTTTAATACTAACATTAGTTTTAAGTACCATTGTTACTAACAAAATATGGACCTGGTCTGAATTAAATGTTTTTTTTTTATTTATTAAGTTGTTAAGTTGTCATCCTTCCCAAATTATTTTGATCTCACTTGATAATATTTCTTTATTGTTTTCTAAGCATTGTGTTATGTAATTTTATGTTAAGTTTTTAGCCCAAATTATGTCGATCTCTTTTAAAATAAATTATGGTTTCTATAAGTCTTTTTGTTTGAGTCGTTTTCTAATAACTGTTATGTAAGTTTTCTAATCATGCTTCTCAAAAATGTTACTGCAACGTGATGTTTATTTGATGACGTTGGTAAAAGTTGGTTAAATAATTTGTTTCATTTTAAAATAAACCTACTTTTATTTCAGTAAAGTTAATGTGATTTTCTTTAGTACGTTCATGTTCTGTATTTCTTTGTACTTTATATTTGCTGCAAATCTTGCTGCAGACATTTTCATTTTCAGACGTATTCAGCTCCTATGACAATACAATATTATATGGTGCAAATCATAATGTGGTATAATATAAGCGGGCCTAGGTACTTAGCACATACTGCAGAAGAAGCATGATTATTCCTCGTGCACCTAGTAGCTACTAAAGATTTGTTTAAAGATTCAGTCTACCTTTGATTTTCTCCTTCATAATTTTATTTAAATGATAGCATATGATTTATCTTCTACACACGAGGAAAACTGTCGAAACGAGGACTAGAATACACACTGTTCGGAAAATCTAGCAAACCGAGGTCTTAAATACACATTGTGTGGAAAATCTACCTAACCGAGGTCTTTTGTGTTAAAGTTAACACATAGGTCCTCGGATAATACAACAAACGTGAAATGAGTGTAACGAGTCTGTGTATGAGGCGACAGTGGCACCGTCTGGTGGATACACAATGTTTGTGTAAGATTATGAATAATCTTGATCAAACCGAGGTTCAGACAACTTTTTCGTATTAAGTATATAGAAAGTCTCAAAATCGCTTGCAGAATACGAATCTTTGGTCAAGTCAAACCGAGGACCCTCGAAAAGGTCCTCGCTTTGAAAAGGTCCTCGGTCGTGCCTTGTGTATTCATACGCACGTCCTCGGATGGTACTTAAAACAAACACACACACACACACACACATGCACATGCATGCTGTTACTTTAGGTAGTAACTATGTTAAAAAAGTGTTGATATGTAAAAACATATTGACAACACTTTTTATATTTTTTTAATATTGGCTGTAAGTTACGTGATTCAGATAATCAGTACCTAGGCAAGTAAAAAGGTTCTGATACCTAATAAAGTATACAGGGATTCTTTTGTAAAACTGATGTCGGCAGGAAGCTGATAGCTATCCATTAGCCTATTGTTCATGACTACCAAAATTTCCTCTGAATAGACATTTAATTAAAACATAACCTTATGACCTTAGAGCTTATTAATTAAAGTGCATGTAGTACAGTGTCGAAGCAGGCTCCTCCCATCATGTAACGCGCATGCGCGAGACATGTAGTTTTCTATAAAAGCTCAGCTTATGCCCACCAACAGCCATTCCCGCCAAGAACTTCAACTAACTATAATTAACAGAAAAGTGTCCAAGTTCAAAGTTGCTCTAAAGTTTGAAAAAGTGGGCTGTCCCTGGGACAGGAAACTTCAAAGGTAAGCCAGTAAAATATACCTTAGTATCAAAGTTCTGTGTTTAGCAGGAAAAACTAGAACAAATTTATAAAGTTTTAGGAAATATTTTTATATGGATTTTTGCTCGAGAAAATATAATTTTATAGTACGTATGATCTAGATTATGCATAGAGTTTATTTATGATTGAAATGTGTAAAGACAATAAGTTTTCTTTCAAGAAAGTTTAGTGAAAAACTTCTTGAATTCGCACTTTTTATCAACTAAAGTCAAGTTATGGTAGGTAGGATTCTTTGGCTCCTTTGATTTATTTATTTTACTGTAGATTTAAAAAAAAGAAAAACACACGGTACGTATTTGCGTGGTTTTGTAATTAAAAACAATATTATGACAATTTTAAGTATACTGAAACTGCACAGGAGTTACTTTTTATATTAATGAATTTCTTTAAGTCCGAGAAACGAGTTCTCTGTCCATAGCTAATTACTCAGGAAAATTAGTGTTCAGTATAAAAAAAAAAAAACAATTTAAACTTTACCTAACATGAGGATAGGTCTTGCTAAGGAGTTCCAGTTAAAAAATAAGAAGAGTTAGGTAATTATGTTCTACAACGTTAATTAAAAAATGGTTGCAACTGCAGTCAGGAATTTAGGACGCCTACATTAACTTTGCTCGTTGGTGGTAACTTTCTAGCCATTTCTTGTTTAATATTACACGAAATGAATAAATACTCGGGGAC
Organism: Luperina testacea; assembly: GCA_927399505.1. Lineage (NCBI taxonomy): Eukaryota > Metazoa > Arthropoda > Insecta > Lepidoptera > Noctuidae > Luperina > Luperina testacea. The sequence goes on from OV656774.1 coordinate 9,620,795, forward strand.
CGAAACCATCCTTTTGCTACGCGATATCATGGTGATATTTTATTTATTTATGTACAATTTGTTACTATCTATACTATAATATTATAGAGCTGAAGAGTTTGTTTGGTTGAACGCGCTAATCTCAGGAACTACTGGTTCGAATCGAAAAATTCTTATTGCGTTGGATAGTCCATTCATCGAGGAAGTAGAACATCACGCTACGACCAATAGGAGCGGAGCATCAATGGAAAATGTTGCGAAAACAGCAAATTTTTCTGATAAATGCCATCCCATTTAAGTGTTTTGGATGTTTGTTACTCAATCACGCGTAAACCGTTAAACAGATTTGGATGAAAATTGGCACATAGATAGACCATTTCCTGGATTAACACATAGGATACTTTTATCCCGATATTCCCACGGGATCGAAACTGACGCGGGTGAAACCGCGGGGCGCTGCTAGTGTTATATAAATTGCTTCTTAGGTTTTTTTATATTATGCTTCAAAAGGTTTTGAGATTCATGGTGTAGTATATATTATATTATGTGTACTTAACATACCATCACGCCTGTATTTCCCCGAAGGGCTAGGCAGAGTTGTACCTATAGTACACCCACATTTCGCCAGTTTTGGTTTAGTTCCCATGTAATTGGAATATAATTAATAATTAATTAATAGTAAATTAATTACACATAGTAAATAATTGGTATACCTACCGTTATTCAATTACGTAAAACATTACAAGCGTCGTAGGCGGGCTACGAGTTTCGTAGCATTTCAAAATTTGCTATACGAGACTTATTAATTTTATTTACCTCCATGAACGTCAATTCATCAAGGGACTCACATTTGATAGCTAAAATTCTATGTATATGTTATTAATTGAAGATAAATTACATTTTATCGAAACCGGAGCCCCAGTTCACAAGCTTTTCACGTGAATTTCCTTGTAGTAGATAATTTCTGGTACTTCAGGTAAAATTCTAAAGAAAATTTCAATAAGTTTTGAGACACTGAAGAAGAAAGTTGCGAGAAAACCTTTTGCTTGCTGATCCAAGAACTATCTCAAACAGACTCGACACCTAGGTCACATAATAGGACTCTTTCCTTTTAAGGGGAAGCTTTTTATTCCTACATTATTGCCGCTGTCTTTACAAACACTTCGCTCCTTCTTCACCCTTTTCAAGCGAAGCTTTCGACGTGGAAGAATTTCATGTTGGTTTTTTATTATACATATATCTAATTAACTTTCGACCATGTGACACGTGTTAAAATTGAAAATTGGAGACAAAGAAAAATTTGTTACAAATGGGTTTAGTTTAAATAACACCCATACATTTAAAGTTTAATTGAATCACGTATGTATTTAATTGTATTTTCCGTCCATCGGAAAACATAGGTACCTACATATTAGGTACCTAATAAATAATTGCAATGAATAAATAATTTTTTTAGGTCATCAAAGAGGAGCCATTTGGATGTTCTATTGAATATTTCAAGAGGGCTGTAAATATGTATTTGGAGATAATTTTGATAAGCGGGATAATAATAATTTAATCTTTGACCTAATTATACCCCATACCCCGGTAAGCAGTCGTAAAGCCGAGACTGAACGGGATCGTTTAAACCCTAGAGGATCATAGTGGATTCACTTAATCTTATATCTATAATGATAACATCAGAATTTAGATTTCCCTCGAGCCTTCGTAAAATAATTTGTGATTATTTCTTGGAAGGTGAAACGAAAACCGATTTGTTGGAGAACATTTACTCGAAAAAATATAAATCATGTTACAAACTTTACAAAACTATAATAATATTTTTATAGAAAACCAGTACCTAGCTACCTACCTATTGAAATAAAAAATGACATACTGTTGTGTAGATCCAACATTTTTCTATTTTACATCCACCCTTGCCCCTTTATAATGCATGTTTATGATCATACGGTACAAATCGGTGTGCACTGCTATTTACACGTAAATCGAAAACGGAATTTACGTAGTACAAACTCGTCCACAACCTTTCCCGAGACTCTTCTCGAAGCTGGAGCTCAGGTGCTTCATAACAGACTTTCGTAATTGAATCTGCCAACTTCATATCTATTCCGGTGGCAGGAAGACTATTATCCAAGTCATTCCGAGTTCCGTCCCCTAACGACGTTTTATTCGAGTCCTGGCACTGTTAAGTGATTTAGCCTGAAGTTATAACTTGTTTGACTGGGTGACAAGTATCCATTTATCATCGTTCACACTAATTGAACAGTTGTTTGACTAATCTGCTTTGAATTTCGTTGTACTGGGAGGGACAGTTTTTGTATTTTATCAACATCACTTACTGAATTGACGCATAATATTAGTTGGTGCAGAATATCTTTTTCTCTCTTAAGAAATATGTTCTTCTGTAAAAGACGATAATTGGTTTCAGTGTAGGCTTTTCCTGTTGCGTCTTGAGTGTATGTACCTACTTACGTATCTGAATGATTGTGACTTAGATGAACGACGCACGGACGAGCATCGGAAGGCATCGCGGCTGCCTTCTACTGTTCGCTGCTTTAGCAGTGGCATTCTCCACTTATGTTGAACAAGTAAGTCATTAAAAATGGAACGACAACGAATACCAAGATACCTTGTATTGTCTTAACATTACCTATACGTATCATAATCAGCCTATAATGTTCCCACTGTGCACTGTTGGGATACAGGCCTCCTCTCTATGAGAGAGAGTGGGCTATAATCCACCATGCGGGACCAGTGAGGGTTGGCGGATGTCACAAACGTCTTAGAATTTTTGGTTCTACGATATACCGGTTTCCTCATTATAATTTTTATTCTTCGAATTCTTTGACATAACTTTTGATCAGATTAGTATTAGTTTAGCAGCAAGCCTTGATGACAAAGATAAAGAGTACCTAATCAGTAGTATTTTACGTTTGTGTAAAATAAAATTATTATTCTTAGGTGGAGAGTTTGCCAGCAGAACCAGTAAGTCAATGGCCCTCATTTCCCAGAAGAAATATTGCAGCGTTAGCCAGAGATGGCTATCTGAGAAGTTCCGCTTCAAAAGGTTATAAACGGGGTATTTCTACACTTGCTAAAAATGGATTGCTTCCTACATATAGATCACCCTATGTCGAAGCAGACAAACAGGATCAAAATCAAGATGAATCGCAAGAGAAAAGGAACATGGCATCCATTGCACGGCTCCGAAGCTACGCGGCTATGAAGAGGAATATTCAAGCTCTTGCCAGAGATGGTTACCGTGTAGGCAGAGGCCAGTACAACCCCTCTAACGATAAACGCAATATTGCTGCATTGGCACGCAATGGACTGCTTCACAAAAAAGATGAGGCAACTGAAGACGAATACTACTTTCCCTTTTATCAAAACCCCATCGCACCGCTCTCTGAAATAGATCATCCATTAGATGCCAATGAAATGTATGATTTCCAACAATCTATGAATCCAGACATGTTTCCATCTATGTCCCAACTATACAAACGCAGTCCATTTGAGCCGTACTACGACTATAGCAGTCAAAGAGACAACGACAACTCGTATTTTAAAAGAAGTTTCGCAGGTAGTCCAGTTCATGGACTATACAGACCGAACTACATTGAACCAACTACCAGAACTAAAAGATATGTGATGCCGTACCCTGAGCTTTTGGAAGGAGACGAAGTGATCGAGCAAAATGATATTGATGGAGAAAAGCGTTCAGTAGGTGAGTAAGATGGTAGGAAAAAAGTATAACAGTTAAACACAACAATTAAAAATGATATAATGAAATGCGAATGTGCAGTGACTTACATAATAATTAATTGTAAGGCACTTTCGCAAATATACTCAACTCAACTTGTGGATAAAATCGTCCAGGAGTTGAGTTTGAGTAATAGCTTTGCTTTATTTACTTCTGTTACAGATGATGACGATGAAGTCCGCGAAAATTTTGAAAAGCGTCATATTGGCTCGCTCGCTCGATTAGGTTTATTGCCCTCGTTTAGGTACTCAGGAGGACGTTACAGTAGATCAGGAAGAGCCAGGTTGTTGTTACCTAGCCAGGAGTTATACAGGTCCCGAAATGTTTCAATATCATTGTGTGTAGAATACAAAGAATCGTTTTGTGCTTTAGTGTATTAGGAGATCGCGTAGAAGAACTACAGAATAGCGGCATGATAAATGTTATTAGTGCATACTTGATGTTTAGAGCGAGTTTCGATTGATTGATAATCGTGAAGTCCAGAATGAGTAGAACGCTTCAGAGTAGGTTGTAAGGGCTCTGTATTAGATATAAAACGATGATATCTTCACGTCGCATGCCGTGTTTAGTGCTAATATCTACATGATGACAAATGGCATGGATATCATAGTCCGATTGGTCAGACAAAATACATGTTAGAATACAATTTGATGTTAAAATAAATTGGTGTTTTGAAAATCGAATATTAAAGACTTAATTTTAATGGAAACATTTTTTTTACAGGAAGCATTCCTCTGACGAGAATTTCGGAGTTAGGTGAGTGACTTGAATATATCAACCAGTATTTTGTTTCCCCATCTTCCGTATACTAGCATTTTACCGGTGACAACTAACAATGTTGCTGTGAAACATACACGGAGAAATGTAAGCTTTCGTTGTCGTCGCCGCTAGTTCGCCGGAAGTTAGTCGAATACTGTGCCGGGAACGGGAACCATACCGAGCGGCCGCGGCGGGCACAGAATATGACACCAACTGCATATAAGTTCTGTTTGAAATTGTATTCCATTCCATATTATCTTAATATTATGTTTTTTTGATTTAGAAATTGATTTTGACAATAATTATTCAAATACATTTTTTATTTAGAAAAAAATTAACTAACTATTTACACTGTATACTAAATTAATGACTAATTAACTTACTATACAAATAAATACAAAAACAAAGGACACTTAGGCGTCGAAGTACTCGTCCGCATCGCTGTCATCCGGAAACGTCCCCAGTAGACTAGCAGCAATGCTAATTATTTGGCCAAACAACGACCCAGCCCTCTGGTCACGCGAAGTGTCGACCAGCTGGCGAGAAATTTCCTTAAAAAGGAGACGCGCACTCAGGCCCCATGACCTGATCGTTTCGACCCCAAACAGCTCAAAGCTGTAATTGCCCATAAGGTTACAGTATTTGCGCCGCAGTAGCGGCGCCAGCACAGCCCGTCGTGCTATGAACATGAGATGGTGCAAGGGTATCGACACACGTTGCGTCCCACATCAGAGGCCTACCCACCAAGGCAACAACGCCAATTTTATCTTTAAAATTAAAATAATATATTCCGATTAGGTATCGCTGCAATCATTTAACATGTGCTTTTGGTTGTCGACAGGGAATATCTCTCTAGTCCCGAAACTGACGCACCAGTCGATTCAGACGACGCCGACATACCGCCGCCGCCAGTACTTGCTCACTCGCACCCGACCGGCCGGCTCCTCCGCCGACCGCTAAACAACGACCTGCCGCATTCCAGCCCCCTGCCGCTACCACCGATCGCACCAAACAACTTCGCAGATACATTCGCTAAGAATCGCTGGCAATCTTACACCAAGGAGACTCCCAAGTTTTACTATTTCAGATCATTGAAGGTTCCATACCACACGTCAGGAAAGAGATACCTGTTGCTGCCTGCAGTGGACAACATCCTGCTCCGAAAAGGTTACCGCAACAGCAGTCTGCCAAGTCGACGTAAGAACCAGTAGCAATGCCAGTGCCCGCTAGGCGATGCCACGCTCTACAGCTCAGCCTATCCTAGCGCATGAACTTTGAGGTGCATCGAGGGTGCCGGGCTCTTCTTTTATTGTTTCATTCAATTCCAAGCACTTTCACCATATCTTGGAGCTTACAAAATTAATTTAAAATACACTATGACTATTTACAATTTAGAAAAAAAAAACATAGGTATCTTACGTATCTATCTTTCTACCTATTGGTTATTGGAACAGAGTGAAACATGAACACGACTTTGTTTCTTTTCTCATGTCGTTGTCAAGACGTAGGGAACACGGATCTATGATATACATTAGACAATAACTTTAAACAGTATAATACATTTGTTCGTATTTCGTACATGTTAAATGTTGTGATTATTAGTTTAATTAAATGATAAGTTATTTTTAGGGGATCTCATTTATACAATAAACGACTTTGGCCAGCTTAAGACAGATTATGCTCGTAGTTATAGATTAATTTAAGATGTCGATCGCAAATATATTAAAATATACTACCTAATGTAATTATTTGTGTTAATCACTATGGTTATATCAATATACTGAAAAATATACATACTCTTGTAAGTAAGTAAAAATATTTATGTGGAATGAAAGAGGCAGTAGGTAAGTATTAAAAATATAATTTGGAGAAGATAATAATTATTTCGAAGAAATACGTCAGGAGTGTAATTTTATGGATTTTAAAGAAAGGCAGTCATATCTTTGATAACGTATCTCTCTATTGACTAGAATTAACTAGCTGTGTTTGACAAATAAATTGAAAATATTTTCATTTCTTAGAGATTATAATTTATCAAGCTTGCTTTAAAGGAAAGGATCAATGTTTTGAATATTTTAGGGTAAACTTATTTAATATAAAATTTAATTAAATATGTCAGTAGACGTGGAAAGAAATGTGTTAGAAAATCGACAATAAATGATGAATAATGTGCGACCATAATTATGATGATAATAATTTTTAAAATATATCTGTAGCTAGTAGATTTTAATCTTCACTTTTTATGATATATCTGATATCAATCAAAATATTTTTAAACGAATATTATTACTGATGATACTCATTGAATTTAGTATTGTTTTATTGTAAATAAATAAAACCGTGCCATATTATTGTTTAATTTGGAAACTCTCCAAGTAGAAACCCAGAAACCCTTAGTAGGTTTCAGATTACATTGATAGAGTTGCGGTTTCATAAACGAAAAACACTATTCACACTCACAATTGTAATCAGTTTATCAGTGTAAAAATATATTATCATAATGTAGTTCATTATGATAATATATTTTTTTTATATTCGCAAAATTTAACAGCAATTAAAGGAAAACAAAACAACATAAGTTAATTCAAACGCATTTTTTATTTGATAAAGTAAGTAGGATATTTTCATAGATAAATAATATTATTTTCATTTCTATGTTGATTCGACCGACAGTCAGGCAAAAACCTCAAATAAGACAGTATAAGTCAAAACTTTAATTTTACGTTGTACAGCTGAAAATAAAGCCGACATAGAGACTTCAATAATTATGAACAAAATACTTTGTTGATGCTGATGAATAATTTTTAGACTACATATTTCAATTTTCTATAATGTGGGTAAATTACATTGTCAATGTTGCAAAACTACTAAATAAGTATAGGTATACAAATTGTACCAGGAATTTCTCCAACTTATGTTGTGGTGGCTTTCTCAGTCGTAGAGCTTGATGTGCTTGAGCTTGAAGAGCTGGACGAGGAACTCGAGGAACTAGACGAAGTAGAAGTAGTATCTGCGCAGAGAGGGCCCTTAGTGATAGAGCATCTACCGTTATTGCAATATGGGAACAAACTACTGCAAGTGGAGTCTGTGCCCATGTTAATAGGATAGCAGCGGCGCACTGAATTACAACCCGTGCATGTGAATCGACCCTGGAATTACACACAATTATTAAAATGGTGTAAATAATGTTAGTGAATTTTTCTTTTAGGAAGGACTATAACCTGGTACGAGTATATTAGAATAGAATTCGTTCGGTTAGGTTTGGTAAGGTTGATTGGCTGTATAGTTTGTATGATATAACTTTTGATGATTTATGGCTTACTATTTACCTCGGTTGCGTAATTACATCTGATCACAGTACGACCAACCGCCCTCTTGTGACGGGACTCGCTGTTAAAGAACCCAGCTCCACGTATTTGGGGCCAGTCGAATTTAGGAACTTTGAAGGGGAAATGGTCGAACATTCCAGGAGCCGACAATGGGAGCGGTGGTTCTTCGGGGCTTCCTCCACCATTGTGGGGAGGATTGAAAGGAGGCTCGTCCGAGCTCGACTTACTCGAACTAGGACCTTGGGCCAAGATTACTGTCGAAGAGACCTGTAACAATAAAAAATAACATTTTCCAAACGTAAAATTGTAAAAGGAGGTAAATGTAAAAAGTAAAATCTTACCAGGATAGCGAACAGGAATAAAATATTCTTTATGGAAGCCATTTTGGTTTTCTTAGTTCCTCATGTTCTCCAGATGAAGAAGTTGTTTGGTGTTGTGAGTGCCCGAGTTTATATAGGATTGATACATAAAGATTATGCTAATCGATCCATTTCTGTTAATAGGGCTGTCGAACACAGATTTTAGTCTGACGATTATTATTATTTTTGGGCCGACGCGGCGCGGCGAGCGGGAGACCTTTTGATGAAGGAATTTTGGCTGATGGGTGTTGTGTGGCTTAGAGCTACGAGTATTGAATCTGTCAAGTGTTTAGTTTGACTATTTCATTTCAATAGTTTAACTGTTAATTATTTGAATTAATGAAACAGAATAGATAACTTAGTAGTTTTAATTTAAAAGTACATAGTACCTAATCGTGAGATGCAGCCCTGACGTCCGTCGACACAAGCCTAAAGCAAACAATGTAAGAGAGCCGTCTTCCTGTAAATAATCACTGCCGAGACACAGTCTCTAAGACATGAAAGGCGCTATTATTCCTTACACAGGCGTCACTGCCTGTCTCACAACAATAGGGAATATAAGTATACGTAAGAAGTGAACATAATATTATGTATTATTGTTAGCGGAGTCGTGACATATAATTGATAGAAAACAAGCGTGATCAACGTGAAAGATTTGTTCACAAAATTTGTGATAAGATAGCAGGTGTTGACATGTTTACGAGATATCTTTATACTGTTATTTTTCAGCCAGTCACTAAAGGTAAGTAGGTATTTACGGTGTGGGTAGATTTTCAAGTAGGCTATGTATATTGATCAACTTTTTATTATAATTAAATACAACTTATTGTTGACGATGATTTCACAAAAACAAAAGAAAATCTAGTTAAATGTTCTATTTCCGATGTCTTTTTTAAAATTCTGCTTACATAATGATAATTGTTTAAGGTTTCTGATGAAATGGTAACCCATATTACCTCACCTTACTTTTTTTAAACGAGAAAACACTTTATAAAAACTATCCGCTACGAACAGTTATATCTAGTATTCGCAGCATTTCCTCGTAAATCACATATAGTATATCGTTGCCTCTCAAAACCACGTTCCCAGCTTTGCTCAACTACGGATAGTTTATTGTTTTCCACTTGTAACTGTATTGTAACTCCTACGTGTGTCGGAGTAACTATGAACTAAGTTTTATCAGTTTTGTGCACTCGTATTTTATTGATATGTAGGTATCGTTTTGTCTGAGTAAAACCTACAGGCAAAACAGACGTGCGAGAAAAGTAGGATTTGATGTGCAATAACAGCTATGGTTTGAATAGCTCCTTATAGGTAATAGGCTTTTATTTTTTCCATTGGATTAAATACCAGTGCCGGTAATATCACGTGAGAAACGTAGGTACAGCGGGGTAATTCCTTATGACTTGGTACATTTCTAAGTTACTCTCAGCTAGAAATCATGTTCCTCTTGACGTTTGATGTTAAGACTTTTTACATTAGGTATGGTTAGACCCGTGGGGTAATTGCGTAACACACTAACAGTAGCAATGGCTTACATTTTGACAGTTCAACAACATTCATTGCGTTATTTACGTTGTTAAGCAGACAAATTTTTCGAACATTACGAAGCAATGAATAAGCATTATCCTTCAAAATTATTTAGATTGTGATCGAAAGTGTGTTACGCAATTAGGGTGCTTGTATTTGTAGCAGACCTGTCTATACCTTTTCCTCCTTCCCATACCTTTTTGATAAGTGTTATAAGGTTAGAAAAAGATTAAGTTTGTGGTAATTTGTTCGAGTGTGTCTAGTCAAACTATTCAACCATTTAACTAAGTAATTGAACTTTTACCCCGATCAAGTCCAATTAATTACGTCGTTTTTAGGGTTCCGTACCAAAAGGGTAAAACGGGACCCTATTACTAAGGCTCCGCTGTCCGTCTGTCCGTCTGTCACCAGGCTGTATCTCATGAAACGTGATAGTTGGACAGTTGAAATTTTCACAGATGATGTATTTTTGTTGCCGCTATAACAACAAATACTAAAAACAGAATAAAATAAATATTTAAGGGGGGCTTCTATACAACAAACGTGTTTTTTTTTGGCGTTTTTGCCTTGTGGTACGGAACCCTTCGTGTACGAGTCCGACTCTCACTTGGCCAGTTTTTTAATCTTACCTTCATAATTTTATGAGTCCCATTCTTAGCACGTAACTTATACCTATAACGTATTTCGGGAATAAACTAGAAATCGCTGAAAAAAACAATCAGCTGTTTAGTACATTTTGACGAGATATGCGAGCATAAATGTAGGGAACAACTGATTTATTTTTCGCGATTTCAGCTTGGGTCCCATAGTAAAAGTTGTTCATAATGATGAGTACAATGACCCCTTAAGAGGTTTTGCGCATTTAACTTTACACCTTGTATAATACGCATCTAGAGCTGACATAGGTTGAAACATATTACTTCACCAGGCATCCCGGGAAGGAATTTCCAAATACTTTTTTGCAGAAATTCTGTAACTCTCAATGTTAAATTAGTCAAGGAGAATGTTACGAAGTTAGGTATATTACTGGCAGTTTAATTACTTGGAGCTTTTCACTTATTAACCGACTTAAAAAAAGGAGGAGGTTATCAATTCATTTGAATATTTTTTTTTTGTTTGTTAGCTCAGAACTCTTATAGCCGATTTGCAATATTCTTTAAGGATATACATTCAGATTGGTCCTATTGTCATCAGGTCAGGATCTGATGATGGGAACTTGGAGAAATCGAAGGCACTCTTCAAATATTATAGGCACACCCATAGTGATTTGGGTATTTTTATAGTAACTTGTGCATTTGCTCTCGGAAAGCACCATTTGGTGAAGTGGAACTAATGATGAAGATCACAGATGGCCACCGGAACTACTCAATAATAAGTATTTCACGGGTTGCGATTCGATTACTATAATATGGTTGCTAATCAATTTATGCTCGTCACAATGCGAATGGTGAAATGGAGCTGATGGTGAAATATCATGAGAACTCCTCAACAATTAACGACCCTGCATCGGGAAAAGCAATATTTTGTAAAAGGCGATGGGCAAGTTGACACTAGGCTATTATAACTTAGATTAATTATAAGCAGATCCACTAAAAAGCGAGAAATAAAAACTTTTTAACAACAAAAAAGACAACTTAAAAAAAAAACCACTACAAACTGAAAAATAACTTTAATTTCGGAAGTCGGTGGCAAAAAACTAAAAGAGGTATAGATCCAAAGACATCTACTTCCGAAATTAAAGTTATTTTTCACTTTGTAGTGTTTTTTTGGAAGTCAGTCTCTTTTTTGTAAAAAAGTTTTTTTATTATATTCTTTTCTAGAGACTGATATATTTCCAGATAAGATAAGCATAAGTATAATCAGCCTTTTATGTTCCCACTGCTGGGATGCAGGCTTTTCTGTGATAGGGTGTGGGCCGTAACCAACCATGCGGCCCTGTGCGGGTTGGTATATGTCACATGTCTTCGAATTTTTGATTCTAGGCAATCCGTTTCTTTCACCGTTACCTTCACGGTTTCCTCACGATGTTTTCCTTCACCGTTACCTTCACGGTTTCCTCACGATGTTTTCCTTCACCGTTAATTCCAGATAAAAGTAATTCATAGTCGGTAGGTAGCTGTATATAAGTTATAGAATTTTTGTAATTTTTTGTTCTACCTGTGTTGGTAATAGTATGAACTTAAGAATACAGGAGTTTATTTATAAACGTTGGAGACGTTTAAACATCAAAAAGGTGTGGTTAAGCAGTCGCTAATTAATAAGGCAAAATTGGAAAACTGTAATCTAACGGTCTTAGCTTTACTAGATTTCAGTAATGCTTTTAATACTGTTGATTTCGATGTTTTGCTTGGCATTCTATGCTCTCTTAATTTATCTCCATCGGTAATTGACTGGTTTCGTAGTTACCTGTTCGGTCGCCGGCAACGTATTTGCATCGATGAGACACTGTCTTCCTGGAGTAATACTTCTGCTGGTGTACCACAGGGTGGCGTTCTTTCCCCTTTACTTTTCGCAGTTTTTATTAACTCAATCTCCGACCATCTAATTTCTTCCTACCACCTTTATGCAGATGATTTACAAATCTACGCGCGAGCTCCTCTCAGAAATCTGCCTGAGGCTATCTTAGTGATTAATCGCGATCTGGCTCGTATATGCGACTGGAGTAAGAGGTATGGACTTATGGTCAACCCCATAAAGACGCAGGTTGTTGTGGTTGGTAGTTCTAGGACGGTCTCAAGGATTGACTGGACGACTTTTCCCCAAGTTTCTTTTGATAACTCTATTATTCCCTTCAGCGAAAAAGTTAAAAACTTGGGGATATTCATTGACAAGAACTTCTCTTGGACTGCCCAGCTACAGGAAGTTAGCCGCAAGCTATTTGCATTCGCTGCATCTTTTGAAGAGACTCCGTAATTTTCTACCAACTGCCACCAAGATTGCGCTTGCACAATCACTTCTTCTACCCATTCTTGATTATGCTGATGCAAGCTAACTTGACCTTACCCAAAACCAACTCGATAAACTTCATCATTTATTTTCGTTGTTTATATGTATATTTAGTATGTATTTATTTATGTATCTATTATACAGCATTATATATATATATATATCTATGTATCTATTATAGTATATTATTTTGCACCACTAACAACCCCATTTTTTATATCCACGCAATCACTTCCAAGGTTGCCTGGAAGAGATCGCAGAAAGAGATAAGGCCGCCTATTGTAAGTTTTGTACTCATAATCGTATTTTTTTGTTATGTATTTTCTGGTGTACAATAAAGTAAATATAAATAAATAAATAAGGCTCCCGCAGACTGGCGCGACGCGACTTTAGTAGAACAATTTATTTGAAAACTTCATGGAATTGTTTTACCAGAATCACGTCGCACCATCGTGTGGAGTCTATCTGCGGGAGCCTTTACTTAACTTTAAGCAACGTTTTAAATAAAGCCTGTTTTGGGATATGAATTTCTTGTATAATTTATTCCAAAATAAGTCAATCAAATAACGCTTAAAATTAACTTTGACATCAGGCTGGATATTATACAAAAAAGAGTGAGAGAGAAAGGTATAAACAGACAAGTGAGAGAGAGAAAGGTACAAAAAAGAGTTTCACAATTTATCGGTTTTTATTACTGAAACAACATATAAAACTAAAAAAAAATCTAAATAATCAAGTAACACCTGCCTTTATAGGTGATTCAACTGGTTCGTCTATGCACATTCAGCGCTGGGAACAGAGGAACATATACCATTATTACAGTGAGGTCTGAAGGGATTGTTACAGGCTTTCAGTATCCCACCGACTTGCTTGCAGATTATTCTAGTAGTACAATCGTGGCAGGAGATCTTCGGAAAGACGGTGAAGTCACAGGTAGTCCAGTTAGCGTTTGACTCAGATATGTCGAAGGTGCCGAAGTCTGGGGCCTGTCTTCGGGCTCTGCCTTGGTTCTCATGGGGTCCGCCTTGAGAAGCCCGTGGCCCTCCTTGATCGGTGTGCGGTCCCCCTTGGGACGCTTGAGCGAGCGTGACAGCTAGGACGCACTGAAATAAATAGAAGGGAAGAGTTAGGAGGCACGATATTAATAAGGATTGGCTCTTAACCACCTTTGCTTAACTTGGCCACTCCAGCTCCTGTTGGGCCATTGTTATTAATGGTCTGAATGGTACCGAATCCTAGGGAGGTCAGCAGCCGTAGTAGTCACGTGCTTTTTCTCCACTAAGCGGTTATAGGTATGAATGTTTAGGACGAGCACAGCAAATGTATTCTATGGAATAGAACTATATTATGTGTATTTCACCGGAGTTCCAGAAACCGTTCCAGATGAGCAGGCAGCAAACGGATTCATAGGTATTGTTGCCATATATGAGTTATTATTGTAATCTTTTATAAAACCCATAGCTTTTTTTTTTTTTTGAGGATGGGAAATCGTCAAATGACTTCTCCCGCGCTGGGTGGAGCGGAAGGAAGTGTCACCCTCTTACTGACTAAAACCCACCCGTGTTCCTTCCTTCGCCCTTTATGTTCCGGGCCAGCGGTAACCCTTTCGGACAATCCCGCTGACCCGGAAACCCATAGCCTGCCTTTACGATTTAATAAGAAAAAATGTAACTTTCTCAATACTTACCAGCGCCGAGAAGATGAATAAGTTTAGGATGTGAGCCATTGTTGTTTTGTTTTCTATTTGGTTCATCTGTTGCATACAATCCCTTTTATACGTCCTACTTATCTAATGTTTACTTCGAGCTCTTACTTTAAACAAATAGGGAAATTTCTAACTCTCATCAGGGTTTTTCTATTGTTTAAAGTCAATAAAGATCTGTGTGGTTGTTTTCAAGTGGGAAATTTCTGCGGGAACAATAGAAGGCAATCATTTAATTATTAATAAACTAAGTCCAAGTAACGTCAGTGTTGTTCCAATAAAAGATTGGTATGGCTGTATTGGTCTTTCAAACTAGGAAAATCATGTATTTCACAGGTCTTCGAATTTTAGTTTCCTCACGATGTTTTCCTAGCAGTGGTGATGAAATTATATATACAAAGTAAAGTGCCTGGCTGGGTTCGAACTCACGACCTACATCTCGTAAGGTGGACCGATACCACTAGGTCACCACTATTCCGTTATGATTTCTATAACAACTAAGATTGTGTTTTAATTATGAAAATTAGTTTGTACCAATTTCATGGATTCACGCTTGCTTTGATATTATGAATGTATATTATCCCAAGGAATAATCGAGAGACTTTGGAAATCCAGACAAACAATCGTCATCTTATCAAAACACTAGCTGTGCCCGCGGTTTCGCTAACGTGATTGTGTAGGTATTATTTTGGCAAAATAAGGTGGTGTCATGGTATTTTCGTAAGAAATTAGTTTTGATCAAATCCTCTATACATTAATAAAGATAAAAAGAGGAAAAAGAATGTTTAAGTGATCCTCTAAAAACTTATTGACCTTCTGTACGCTTTTTAAATTAATGAACCTCTAAAATCTCTTGGGCTTTTAATTAATTAAATTATATATATAAATATTAACTAAATAAAAAATGAAATTAATGAGCCTCTGTAACTAAGCTAGGGTAATCCGACCAAGCGAAACGTCCGGTGCCGCGATAATGACCGACGAGCGCTACGTCCAAGTTGATAGCAGTTACTTTGCAATGCAGTATTTTTAGGACCCTGGAATAGGAATTATTAGAGGTTCCCAAAAAGAGGCGTATTCGTTATATTAGAGTGTTCAGTAATATTTTTGGAAATGTATATCTTGATATGTCGTCGTGTGTACCACAGGGCTTTTGCATATTCTAGTGAAAAAAAGTCATTGTTATTATGTCTTCTCATTTATTGGTGGCGATTGTTATCTTATGTAGTTTTCGGTAAGGTTACTTAGGCAAATTACTATTTGCCTATAAGTTACTACTTATGCACATTCCATACTAGGTACGGGCGAACATAGTCCATTGTTGCAGTAAGGAGCGTAGGGGCTTGGGCAGTCCAACAACAGTCCACCAACTCGCTTGCAGATTAACCTTGTGTTGCAGTCTTGGCAGCGCATCCTTGGAGTTATGGTGAAGTCACAGGAAACCCAGGTGGGTTCATAATCTTGGTGATGGTCGTGTTCGTTGTTGTGGTTGTTTTCGTGAGGTTTCTGTTGGGTGCCCGGTGACCAATCACCGTTGTTGTGCTGACCCTTCTCTGCTGCTTGCGTGAGAGCCCCAGCAAGAACACACTGGAATGATAAATCGATAAATTAGTGATACTTAGTAACACGTATTCGCTGTTGCAAAAAAGTCATTATTACTAGGCTAGTTGATAAACTCAAATCATTTATTTCCATTTACAGGCACTTTGAATTGTCCAGGAGTTGGTCAGTCAGAAAATATGTAGACAGTTTTTGAGAAACCAGTTAGTAATGTTCCTTGTGGTTTATTCTCCCCAAAATATTATATAGGTATTTCAGCGAAATATTAATATTTACAGAATTTTTTTTTTTTATTTATATATATAACATAATTAAGATAAAGGTTATTTTAATCGACTGATGATTCCAGTCCAACAACTTTTTTGTTAAAGTCATAGATTCAGCTATGAGCAAAGTTGACAGTAAGAAAAATACCATATGAATTTTGTTTTTCTGTTCTGATATAAAAATATAAAAACTTAATTTAATTTTGATACTTAATGATTTTAGATTAAATAATATTTTTGAGAAATAGTTGCGTAAAAATCAAGGGTCAGATAATTTACTGTGTTTCAAATTGTAAATAGAAACAAACTTTATGCATCAGACATAAAGTTTGTTTTGCATTACCAATATAAGACGTGCCAAAATAATGGTCTTGAAGGGAACAACACTGATTGGTAATAATTATATCCTATCTCGCACAATGTGGCACTGTTCATTAATCTACAAAATTAGTAATATTCAGACTTATTCTGAGGTAAATACCTTTAATAAGAATTAGCAAACAAAAACCGTTACATAAGACTGTCAAAGTAAACATTAACATAAATATATAGGAAAAGGTAAAGTGTGTGTCATTATTATCAGGCATATCTTAATTACTGTGGGCGTACTAAGTGGGTAGTGTTGGTTAATGCGCAATAGAAACACGGTTTGCACTTCACATCAGATTATAATTTCATGAACAATTTAATCACATTAGCAAATCAAGCACTATAGGTACACGATACAACCAGATACGAACGCGATATAGTTTCTGAGCACATGATGTCCGTACGATGTCCAATGGTCAAGTCCCCTGCCGCTTCGTTGCTCGCTGTTTTATACTGGTGTCAAAACAAGTCGAGCAGTGGGGCGGTGGGAGAAGTCGAGTGACGTACTTGTCGGTGGCGTGATCGTCGGTGCATGTGTTGTTTTCGACAACGCCGCCGACACGGCCATACTGACGTGCGGACGTCCTCGTGCGCTTACAATTCATACATCTGTAATAAGCATAAATCGTTCGATTATCCTGACCAAAAATCGTACTTTACAATCTGGACCGGTTTATCTAAACCCTACAGACAGGCTGGTAAGAATTAGTTCTGGACCGGTCTTCAATGACCCTTCAGATTAAAACTTCTGGACCGGTCTTCATTGACCCTTCAGACTAACAAGTTCTGGACCGGTCTTCAATGACCCTTCAGATTGACAAGTTCTGGTCCGGCTACAAGCCCTGCAGATACAAGTTCTGGTCCGGCTACAAGCCCTACAGATTAACAAGTTCTGGTCCGGCTGCAAGCCCTTCAGAATTTATTTTATCTTATTTTGGCTAGTCCGGAATATTATTATTCCCTATAGCTGATTTATCATTGGACCGGTTTAACCCTACAATGATTATTGCAATTTAACTGTCATCATTAGTTTTATGGACATCAGCTCGCGTTACTATTGATCGGTTCCGAATAAACGGACATAAAGTGCAACTTGTGCCCCGTCATACACTTTCCGGGGTGGAAAATCCTCATGGATGTCCTCCGCCACGGGGCGGGCGGAGGGGTCTGTCAGACTCTTACTGACTAAAAACCACCCCGGTGTTCCATCTCACACCTACGCCAGGGGTCGCGGGAACGTACGATGCTTCCGTAACGTACGTTCACCGTGACACGCCAGAGCCAAGACTGTCTCGTTACACCACTGCGCGCTCTCTTCCACTCCACACGAACTCAGGCTAGACTCTGTCGAGCGCCGCCGGGTGACTCTGGCGCTCAGAATAGTCAATGAATGACGCCGACACGACCATCTTGCTCGCACACATTCTCGTGTGTTAATCTGCAAAGAAACATACCTCGCAAAGTATCACATAGTTCGGTCACTTCTGACCGAATTTGGTACAGACTAAACCACAATGAAAATTCGTACAAACTAAAAAAAAAATTGAGTTCAGAGCATTAATCGTTATTTGATTACTAATTACGATTATTACAATGTTACATCTAAAGCATGAAAATCTGATTAACTACCGTTTGGTCATTCTGCTATTGTTTCTGGTCCGGTCAAGTTAGACCCTTCAGATATTTAACCACTTGGTCCAGTCAGCCATGACTCTACAAGACTTGTTTCTTGGTCCGGTCAATTTCTGACCCTACAGGATTAGCTTCCTGGTCCGGTCAATTTCTGACCCTACAAGATTAGCTTCCTGGTCCGATCAGTTTTTGACCCTTCAAGATTAGCTCCCTGGTCCGGTAATTGTTTTGCCTTTCAGGTGTGTCCCTACAGTTAAACTGGACCGGACGTAGCTAGGCCGAACAAGTATCGTTCCTTTAGCTTAATTAACAAATAGCTCAATATTTTGGTTGATGTACAAGTGCTTCTGTTATAATGGTAATTGACTCAGGACCAATTGATTCTACTGAAGTAGCACGTAAACCAGGGTTTCTACAATTTGCATTATTATGAGAACTGGTAGATATAGTGGGATTTTTAGCAGACATGGTATCACTATTGGCAGACATGGTATCACTATTGGCAGAGATAGTATCACTATTGGCAGAGATAGTATCTTTTTTTTTTTTTTGCACTTGTTTAGCAGGGTAGCATTCGGTACCAGAGTCAAAACATAATGAAAACGACTCACCAAATTCGGTAGACAATAGATCTGTAGTTGGCTTAATGGCTGTAGTGGTTGCAATCCACTGTTTCCTTGGCAGAAGTCGTGAAACTCCTCGCTCGAAAAGCACCGTCCTTGATCAGCGATTATTCGTACAGGAGATCCAAAGAGGGCAGCGCTATCCACCACTGTCATTCTGCTTGCACACGTCCTTGTGTGTAAACCTGTAACCAAAAAAAATCAACAGCAGTGCATGTTCCACTCGGCCAATTCTGACCACATTTAATAAAAACAATAACAATCATTGATAATAAAAGATTCGGTCGGTGGTTCGTCTTAGGGGCGGTTCCTCTAAGCCTTGGTAATAGATCACATACAACGCTCATGACCCGACTGCCGCAGCATCTAGTGACACTCATGCCACCCACGTAGTCATCACCTCAAGTGATACGACCAACACACATCACATCCCATATAGTCTACGACTCCCAGGTCATTAGAAAACCAACACCACAATAGTCTCCTTTGAGAGCCCATCGCTCCCTGAACAACTCACAAGCGAGTTGCAGTTACGACTACAGACAAGTACGTACAGTGCGACCTAGCCATGGTATGTGCTCTACTACTCGGTGAAGGAACTATCCTCACCGCCTTCTACGTTTAACACGTTAGGAACACTACTTAGAGGCATCTTTCGTATGCGATCGTGAGCATACTAGTAAGTTCGGTTAGAATCTAAAGCTTATGACGTATAGCGATCACTTGTCAAAACTTCCACAACCTTAAATGGACCTCTGAACTTCCGATCTAGATTAGTCTGATAATCTGATTTCACTCTTCGTTTTATAATAACACAAATAGCCTACCCAAAATAATACTTTGCAAGTAAATGTCGTGTAGAAATGTAATAGAATCTCAAGTTGTGGCTCGCTATTCGCAACGCTTCTTATGATTTGTTTTGTGCTGAAAACACGCGTTTAACCAATACCAGTCAACGCAATAACATTATTAACTCGTTTGGCACTTAATTTGGCTGCACAACTCGCTTTTACTAACGAGCATTCAGCACCAGAATCGTAACAAAACAATGATACAGCTCACCTTTGTTCTAACGTGCCTGAGCGTAGTTGTACGACGCAAACATCCACTCGCCGTTGCTGCTTGCAGCGCGTGCTCCACCTCCATCATCTGCTTGGCTGCCACTTCTCGTGCACCGGGTCACGACATGTCCAGGATTCCCTCACTTGCAGCACACGAAGGGCTTCACCGAAGGCTGCGGGCTGCTTGGCTCGATTCTTGAAGTCACCCAACGTCACTGGTAGCTCCACGTTACGTCCTTCGTACTATTTACGATAGCCACGTTGATACTGCTTCCTTTGTGCGCCTTAATGACGGCCACAAGTTGACCTCCTTGCAGTGAATTTTCAGCAAATCACAAATCAGCTGTAGTATTGTGTGCGGTTACGTTTGCACACGCGTCCTATCGCGTTTTCTAATTACGGGAACACTTTTTTCCTAACATGGCGGTAGGGCGCAACTGGCGCGTCACTGGGCAAAGGTATTTCGGCATACAGCCTATGCCCAAAACTATATTCACTATGATCGCGCATCCGTATCTGGCTTGTCTGGGTTCAACTCTAACAGGTCCACACGATTATTTAATAAGCGTTCGCAGTTTGCACTTTGTTTTTTAAAATGTCAACGGTCACTTTCACTTTTAGCGTTTTCATTTTGCGCATGAACCAACACGAATCCCACTTCTGATATAGGAAAAGGTAAAGTGTGTGTCATTATTATCAGGCATATCTTAATTACTGTGGGCGTACTAAGTGGGTAGTGTTGGTTAATGCGCAATAGAAACACGGTTTGCACTTCACATCAGATTATAATTTCATGAACAATTTAATCACATTAGCAAATCAAGCACTATAGGTACACGATACAACCAGATACGAACGCGATATAGTTTCTGAGCACATGATGTCCGTACGATGTCCAATGGTCAAGTCCCCTGCCGCTTCGTTGCTCGCTGTTTTATACTGGTGTCAAAACAAGTCGAGCAGTGGGGCGGTGGGAGAAGTCGAGTGACGTACTTGTCGGTGGCGTGATCGTCGGTGCATGTGTTGTTTTCGACAACGCCGCCGACAAATATGTAATTATTTATCTGCTTTAAATCTATTTTTATTTTAAAACATCTTGTTAATTAAGACTACCGAATATTATAATATTCCGAAAGAAGTTAAATTAAGTTTGTGTGCAGACAGAACTGTGAAAAAAAGGAGATTTAACCCAAAAAATATATGACGTCATGATATGCCCAGTAGGTACCCTAATTGCATAACACACTATCAATCTCTATCTGAATAATTTTTAAGGATATTGCTAATCCATTGCTTCATACGTTCGTAAAGTCGGTCTGCTCAACAACGTAAATAACGCAATGAATGTTGTTGAATTGTCAAAATGAAACCCATTGCTACTGATAGTGTGTTACACAATTACCCCGCAACTCTGACTTTAATTCCTTATGGTAGTCAATTTGGTGGTGGTCGTTCGGCCTTTGAGAGGAAGACCAAAGAAACGCTAGGTGGACTGTATGAAAGATGATATGGCTAGAAAGGGGGTGGCTACTGAGATGACGATTAATAGAGAAGTATGGAAGAAGAATACATGTTACGGCGACCCCAAATAAATTCGAAGGGGGCAAGAGAATAATGATGATGATGGTGGTGGTCCAATCCACTTGAAAACCAACCTTATTATGTAGTTAGATGTGTATAAATTTGATTGATTGTAACATTCAAATATTATTTATACGTACGAGTACCAGTACTGCCAAGACGTTTTGGATGAGAGCCATCGTGTGTCCGTATGTATTTTCTATTTGACCGAAAATACCGATTGCAATACCGTGTTAAACACCTCACTTGTCTCATGTGTATCAGAATCTTTTGCATTACTCGTTTCTCAATATTTATCTCAAGTGGAAAATCGATAAGGGATATGGGAAAATTCTGTGTGTTATTACACTGAATATGCCTATCGAAAATCATGTTTTGATACTATTTATGTAGGTACACGCTGTGTCACGTTAGGTGAATCATCAGAAACAAGGCTATAAGGTACACCTAAATACCTATCGATGTGACCCCCAAGAAATACCAAAATATATTTATTATTATTTATTTATACGTGCTAAAGTTTTTTGAAAATTAGTACTTAATATGCAATTTTAGACGTATTTTTGTAGTTCAACTTATAGTAAGGGTGATCAATTGTGTTTTTTTCTAATTTAATCCATTTATTTTACGTTGTTGAACCTGCCATTGGAAGCACATAATCCTGCTTCCGTTGGATCCATACCAAAAAATCTATTGAGTTAAAGAGAACCGACTAAACGAAGGAATAAAATATTCTCTCTTTATGTCAGATATATGTATGTATAAGTTGACCTTATATTTAAGGACCCTCTTCTAGTATACCTAAGCCTTATCTAGAGAACACAATTATAGTCGATTATGCACTAAGGGGGCAGTGTCTTATTTCGCGGGCGCGGTTTTGAATCCCGAGTGTACCGAGAAGGCACCTTTATTCCCGAGGAGGATACTCTACTTTTCACACCATCTACGAGACAATAAAAAGCTATGATACTATAAGCAAAGTATTTATTAATATTACAATTACAGTTAGTAGATCTATTTAAAATAATTAAAAGTTAAAGGTAATGTTTGATACATTAGACCAGTTGTGGAAAGACAAAGTCATGTGTTTATCCGGTATATTTATTGAAGTTGAGGTAGAGTCTATTTGAGTATTGCTGATGAGAAAAGTTTCACAAAACTTGGGTCTACTGATGATCATTTTGGATCGTGAAAGTAGGTGAAAGTGGTGCTTGAGACAGCGGACTAGATGAACAGTGTTTTGACGTGGATGGTTACGGTGAGAAAGGTGTCCAAGGATTAGTTATCAACAGTGTTTTAAGTTTGATATTGACACTAATGTGGATGCTTATTTTATCCTTAGTCTGTAGAAAATTTTCAATATAGCCCTCCACTACTACATCAGATTTCCAGCCATCGTGTCTTTTAATCTGGGTCATGTCTGCTCCTGAATTTGCCAATAGAGTAGCCGATGTATTCCAGAAATAATGGCTCGTGTAGAAAACGGCATTTGTCCATTTCAATACTTCGCAATTTTTTTTGGCGTGGTGCTGATCTTATTTTTGGCTGGTGCACTTTCCATTATTATACGCAATGAAAAATCTGTTAATGTTTATATTAGAGAGATTTATATTTTCGACAATTCTTATGTATTTTCACGGAATACGACTGACAGTTCTTTCTTTGGTCTTTTATCTGGCTTTACCAGCAACAAATCTGAATGTTTTTCGATACTTCCAGATCAGATTTCAATATCAGTCCACTCAGGCCACTAGTCGATATTTTTTCCATGCAAATTTCGGGAGAGTATTACTTCACTGTTTGACATTTTGTATCCAAAGTTAATCATGATATCGTTTTGAATTATTATTAATTTTGTCTGTACGGAAACAGAATAGTAAAATAAAAAGCCATTAAAAATTTATGAGCCAACAAAGCTTCGTTTTTCTTGCTATTTTTAACGTAGCTTTGGGTGTAAATAAGTAATAAAAAAATCTTCAAAACCAGGTCCATATCAACAAAGCTCCGTTATCGAAGGTTTCAAAAAACTTTATTTGTAATTGATTTATGTAGTGGTTTTTTCATAAAACTCGATTTTCTGAAATACTTTTCGAATTTTTTTACTCGCTTATCAGTTCGGAACGGTTTTTCTGTGTGTGAGAACTGTAGACTAGCGTCTAACTGCTCATCACTGGTAGTAGCTCTGTCGGAAGCGAAGCCAGATGAGACAGCTTGCTTTTTGACCATGACCACCAGTGAGTTCGAGGTCGCGACTAGTTTACTCTTATGAGTTCATTTCCACGAAAAGCGCCATTCTCTCCAAAAGTCAAGGCCATCTGTAACAAAAATAGTCAGGTAGGTTAGTAAGTAGGCTAGTAAGTTACGTAGGTACTTTAAGTGTATTAATTCTTATTTATTACAAGTTATACACTTTCTTAGATTTCATTCACACATATAATAATATACACATACATCTAATGAAGGTTTACATTTTAATGTTTAACTTAGATAGAGCGCAGGAATCTTGACGTTTTCTTATGTCGAAGCATCACATCAGTAGATCGCATACAAGCGATCGATGTATGAGTGGTTCACTCTAGCAAGTAGTTTTATTTAGTTGTGTTTTGTTTCTATTTTAATTACTAAAATTCAATCATTAGGTACGTAAGTACTAAGTACGTACCTAATGATTGAATTTTAGTAATTAAAATGACCACAGATTTAGTAATTAAAATGGCAAGAAATCTGTGGTCAGGAGTATCATTTAGAAAAGTTTCCAAATTTTGAGCTGTGAAGACTTTTGATTTCTTAGCACGATGTCCTTCCGATTTCCTTTTCAAAAATGCCAGTAATTTGGTGTAGTACCTATGTATAATTTGAGTATTATATTTCATGTTTTTGTTGACCTGAGCATCGATTAGATGCACCATAGGTTACTTGGCTTCTTTGATCGCAAATCGCGTAACGGGCGGTGCCTTTGTGTCGCGCGCGATTATATCGCGCGTCGCGCCTGTTTGTGGGAGCCTTAATAGTTAGTAGATTACTTTCCTATAGGAAAATACGTACCATTATAAGCTTGTGTATGTGTGATCCAGGTATGTGGGGTATAGGTACCTTAAATACCCATAATGAAAGTACAAAAACTTTTATTAATAAAAAATTTATTGAGTCACTTTAATAACTAGGAATTAATAAATAAGAAAAATACAAAATATGGTTTTTAACAGTGATTGAGAATAATTTGAATAAATATAGATACATAATTTTGAAAGATTGGGAATCGAAACAATTTTATAACAGAAACAATTTAAAGTCCTAATCCTTTTTTTTGAGAAAGAAGTATCAGCTATTCGAGGTTGGAACTTGGAACCATGTCATTACATCGTATTGTTAGACATCGGCAATGACAGCGGGGGCACCACAACCTTCAGAGGGGGTGGCGGAGCATTCTCCAGCGTTGCAGTAGGGTAGGGTGGGATCAGTGCAGGGGCGTTGCAGGCCACCGACCTTAGTGCACGCCAGCTTAGTGTTACAGTCCAGACAGGAGCTGCCGACGACGGTGCAGGGAACCCACTTGGGGTACCAGGGAGCGGCTGATACCCATGGTGGAATCCAAGGGTTGACACCAGCGTTAGCCACACCAGCGCCTCCCCAGCCACCAGCACCTCCCCAGCCACCAATGCCCCAGGCGCCGATACCTGCACCGGCTTGGGCAGGAACCGATGACACCACAGCGACCTGTTGAAAAATGTACAAATTATTAATTCGTCATCTTGTGATGTAGTTCAAGGAATATTTTTGTCACTTGACTACAAGGATCGGTTTGACTACAGATTACAAATTTAATATTGAGATGATATTGTCAAAAAATCAAAAATATTATCGAGGCCCAAAATATTCTTAGTCAGACTTATCAGCAACTGCTGTTTCAGATCATGATAACTAATATACTTTCTTCAAATGAGTCAGTATGCTATGCTGTCACTGTCTGTGAAAGATTAGACTAAAATTTGTATGAGTCACTTACCAATGCACAAATAACTAAAACGATTTTCGCAGACATATTTGAAGTATTATATTGTTCGTTATATTTCGAGTTCGTAATACAAGCAGGTTTACTTCGTTTCTATTGTTAATGAGCGAAACTATCTCGTTTTATACGTGTATTGTTTGTCTATTGGATTACATGTTACCACCTGTAGTGTATATTATATACACAGAGGTTTTCCCAAATGGAAAGAGTATGCAGTCATAAAGCAGATAAGATGTGTACAGTCAACAACAGCACTTGTTTGTCTGAACGGCAGGAGGAGCGTAATAGTAACATGTATTTAGATAAATTTCCTGTAAAAACATTATGTATGATTAGTCATACATAATGTTTTTACAGGAAAGTTTTAATTTGCTTGTTTGTAAGTCTCTTATTCAGTTGCAATGGGAACTTGCGAAGGTGACGGTAAAATTGAAAAGACATAGTTCTGTTGCTATAAGCCTCCGACTTAGCGTAACATATGTATACTATGTATATAAATGTTAAATGAAGAATGATTTAAAAAAAAACTGTTATTTCTTTTTATGATAAATATATTTAAGTAGGTAATACATTTTTTTCATACTTAGATAAAAATGCACATAAAAATAGTAAAAGGCCTCCTACGCGACATAATATCATGCGTGGGAGGGGGGAGGTGGGTTACTTTACCACTTTAACTGTCACTCAGTAAAATTATCATAATTTAAAAAACAACAACTTGAATGACCAGATTTGTTTAATAAGGTTTCCACAAATTATGTCTGTTATCGCTTCCCGGAAACCTTTAATAATATAGTTATTAAGTAGATATGAGTATCTACTTACCGACTTAGTTTCAGCTAACTGCAACATTTGTAATTAATAAACGTTGTATGTACTCTCAAGTAACTCTCATACACAGTATAGTAAACAAATTATGCGTACCTATGCATTGCGTTCTAAGAAAATAAGGATATTTGTACAATTCTTCTTCTCGGGTTTTTGCTATGGCAGATTGTTCAGTCTTGAATAAAATCATATTGCGATTGATTTCCATTACCTATAAAAATGGTGAAATGCTTGCTTTTTAACCACTAATTCTACTCAATACAATCTTAAATTCACTGACAGACAACGCAATGCCTAAACCGCTGAGTTTAGAAAGTTGTTATTCAAGAGTTCTCTACTCACTCCCGGACTTTTAAATCGAGCCACCCAGCAGTTTTTGTATAGCAGTCTTTTTAAATAGTCCTGAATTCAAATTCGGTAAAATTACGCCACTAAAATGATAAACTGCATAAGATTTTTTTTCTTTGACTCATCATAATTTTGATATATATAATTGCATGGTGATTCGATTTAGGAGTCCGGGAGTGTACTAAGGAAGGATTTTAGAAAATTCATTCACTAAATTGATTAAATATAGGTCGAAAGTTTGTATCCAAGTTCGTCATTTAAAAAAATCACTTACGAAGTTCCGTTCCGCATTCGTCTCGCTGATATTTGGCAAGAAAACCGCCGTAAAGGTGTGAGCACACACACGGCTCTAACTTGGTCTTTGTAACCGCAAAGTCCAAGTTAAAGCCCTGTATGGGACAAAATAAAGTTATGAAATACTAATTCTATGCAATAATTTCTGTTTGGAGTAGAGTAGTATTCAAGACCAACCTCCTAAGGTAAGAAGAGACCTGTGGGAAATAACAGCACCAGCCACTACTTCGTTTAGCCCCAGGAGCATCTGCCACTGGACATGACCGGCATTGGCCTATATAGAAAGGAATCAATCGACTGCGGACCCAAATGGGCCGCTGCAAGCACGAGTTAGAAAAAAGGGGGATTATCCATCGGTATAATCCCCATTTTTTAACGACCAAGAACCCGATCTTGGGTATCGACCCAGGACGTATGCGGTGCTCTTGACCAAACCATGTCTCACATGTTGGAGTGTCTAAAGTGCCCATACATCTGCACTTCTGAGAATGTAAAAAAACCCCACTGAGCCGCGATTGGCGTGGCCACCTATACCGGGCCCAACTTATTTACCATAGTACATTTATTTACCATCGACTCGAAAAGAAAGAAGAAGGAGTAGAGTAGTTAAAAACATAATATGCATTGTTTAATCAAATATTGAACACTTTGCTTTTACGCACTTGTTTTGTAAAATAGTACCTACCACTTTGCTCTTTTCCAACAATCAATACAATTTACAAATATTAGTAAAGATTACGATATTCCTCAGATTAAGAGCCAGTACTCGTATCATCAAACAAATATATGAAAAATGTTCAGGGTAATCGAATAGTAATGTCGAAGCAGGCTAGCGACAACGGAACGGAAGTCGAACGGTTTTTCTATATTTGTTAGTGGAAAATAACAAAGATTACATTTAATCACTTCATACTGTAACTGAAATGTTTTGTGGAAACTGTGTCGTAAGTTCCTTATCAAATAGTTGGTTTCATTACGACCAACAAGCTGATTCATCTCGACTACAGAATTTTGTAAGCCATGTCGCTGAAACCAAAATAGATTCAGTTAAATTAAGGATTTAATAAGAACAAAAAGTTAACCCCCTGAACACGTGGCAAGCATTACAGGAATTAAAATTTTACTGATTAATATTTTATTAATACACTATTCTAAGTATTTTTACTTAGTAGAAAATAAAAGTTCAATATTACTAACAATCCCTGGAACATCGACAAATCTTCTTAGAGTATCGATGGCAGAAAAATTCAAACAACTTTGGCCTTTTATTCAGCTGCGCGATCTCCGCTCGCTGCCGTAGTCATAAGATCATTAAGACAGTGCACAGGTGACAGGGCATGCGGGTGCAGGATGAAAGGTAGGCCATTGTCTGTCTGATGCATACGCTTTTGAGATCTGATCCGTCCGTGATCCTCAATCTTTGGAGATTGTCTTTACTCCGGCCATTTTGGGTTCAAAGTCTATTTAGAGATCTCCAAGTCGGCGGAAGGCTCTCAGATGGTTCGATAAAATTGTCAGAGGTTTATACAGTTCCCGCTATAGACATAAAAAAATGAGTATCATTCATCGATGTTAAAAGGAAATTATTACGATTCCTAGATCAACCTACGCTATACACGTGGAGTTTTCATAAAAGGATTGGAATACCTAGGTTTGAAATATAAAATACGAATTTGAATACGTGTATGCACTGCTCATGGGGCAGGATGCGGGCAACTAATTGAATTGCTTCGTTAGTCGGCAGTCCGCGTGGGTAGCGGATTACGTGCAAGTACTTCTGGAGCTGTGCTAATAAATTTTCACAGGTCCTAATACAACAGAATATTTCCCTATTTTATTACAAATGCGATCATTTTTAATCTGTTTCAGACTCACATAGTCAACCTACAGCCTTTTGAAGTTTTAACCTATTGATAGTATTGACGACTCCTTGGTTTTATATCAATTGCCGTGCCCCCTACGCCCAACTCATAAATCGATATATATCTATGACGAATAAGGTCGTACACTGGACCAAAAATCGAACCCGTGTATCCCTATGTCCCTAAGTATTTTACTGTGTGTACCTACATACATAATAAAATATATAATAAAGGTTCTCAGTTGTATTTATATGACTGAGAACCTACATTATTACGGTTACGGCACGGGCACGAAAACATTTTTCGTATTAAAATCCAACTGGGGCGGTCAATAGGTTATTGAAAGCTTACCAGTGCAGTGGGGATTGAAATGAGTAGGCCAACCATTGAAGAAAAGGTGTTGAAATTTAACGTTTAAGTTCTAGGATTATTTAAGTTGGTAGAGTTAGTAAGAAAATAATAGGAAGTTTTTCAAAGCAGCAGTTACTTATCAAAATGATTATTTTTATCCTGAAAAACAAAGAAAACTTTCACAGGCTGGAGGCGTAATAAAAATGCCATCAAAAACATAACTTGTAAAAAAAACCAAGTCTCGCAACTCAGTTCATCTACCGTAAAAAGTTGTGAGATCCCTGTAATACCAAGTCAGTTAATTTATTCAGTCCCTACTTAAGGGACCTTCTGTCTTAAGTTATTACGTAATTAGCTAACCCAACAACATCTTATAGTGACCATATCAATATTAAAAATCTTTTATGTTTTAAATAAATAGATTGACTTGGCCATCGCATGAAAATACAATGTATCTCACAAGTAATACATATTATATTAAATTAGATTGTTTAGTACAGGACCTAAACACAAAAAAAACGCAAGTTTTAAAAACAATAAAAGTATGTGAACAGTAAAAATATGTGATATTCTTCAGGAGACCACGTAACCCCAAAGAATGACGATTTCATGAAACAGTTATTCTTTGGGGTTACGTGGTCTTAAAGAGTTGTGTTGATGACTTTAATGATTATAATTCTGTAAATACATGTTTGTTACGGCCGCGAATCATATATTAATCAACATACAACTTAATACTGACCAGCAAATTGCAAAAAAAAACCAAAAAAAAATTGAATTTCGCGGGCTACCCTGGTGCTTTCGCCTTAAGAACGCGTTTACGAATTGACGCGCTTCAATTTTAGGTACTGAGTCTTACTACTACACGTGCACGGTACACACACACAGCGACATGCGCGAAGCGGCGAAATTATGAGTAAACTGACACGACTTGATACTTGAGCCTAATTTAATTTAATTTTTGCCTTGTTTTTTTTTTAAACTTTCGTTGATTTGGTTTCAAAAAGTTTGTAGGTAATGGGGAGTGTTAATAAAAGTAGATGCTGTTTACATAATTTCATTGGACAGTGATTAATCAAGTACTTGCCAAAGTACCTATGTATTAACAATTTGCGGACGAGCTTATTGAAAAGAAGTAATTTAAAACAATCTTATTTTATTCGTTTTATTTCGTATTTTATATAATAAATTTACTATGGTATCAAATGCAAGTAGGTTCTCGAAAACTAGAAAGAAAATACGTTTATGTGGCGCACACACTTTAAGGCACACAGTACCAATGGTTAAACAATATTCATTGCTTCATAAATGTTTAAAAAATTCGTTCGCGCGATAACAAAAAACAACGCAATGGATATTGTTGAATTGTCAAATTATAATAGGTTGCCATTCCAGGTGTGTTACGCATTTAGGATAACGTACTAAGCCGGACCAGGAACTGTAAGTGATAAAAAATAATAAAAGTAACGAAAAAAAAACATGTTGATAATGTGAAGAATGCTCTTGTAGTTCCATATTTCGTTTGTATTTTGGATCGACCAATTTTGGGAGAAGACAGGCATGATGAAGTTTTTTTACGAGAGCCTTTGCCAAACGTCTTAGGCCTAGGCTTAAAATCACAATCGAGTTAAAGAGGTAAAAACTATACACATTCTTATCAGCTAGTTCTACTCGTGTATTAGTTCCAGTAGCAGTCTTCAAAGTACATGTGCAGGTCACTCCATCAAGTCCGAAACGAAATATAAATTTATTTATACCTATTTACTTCTAGAAAAAATATAAGACTGTGAATAAAATCTTTCCTTGGGTAGTAGGCACATACAGAATGCGTGAAATATCAAGTTTTGTAGGTATGTCAAATATTTTGTATCAGTACAGCAATCTTTTTCAGCACAAGCTGCTGCTTACAACCGACACTGGTCCACTCACGAATTCAGCTGAGCGCATACTAACATTTCATTACATATTTTTGTGCAATAAATCAAGACAGTGACCAGTAAAATAACCCTTATTTCAATCCAATAAGATCCACGCATTACGGCTAAATACATATGTGAAAAAATGGACTCCGATTTTTATTTTTTTCTGAGCCTATTTGTAACATTTTGATAGTTCTTTTCGCTACCTTTTTGAGTTGAACATGTTTGCTTACATAAAATATTTTTAAATAAATAAATTTATGTAAGTAATTAAATAGAAGAAAAATGTTCCTAAAGTCAGCACGATATCGTCGATTTTGTGAGAAGAGGCAACGGAAATTCTTTTTTACTATACATATAATATACCAAAATTTTCGAATAAAAAATTGCTACCATTTGAAGATGAAAGAGTAATCGATCTGTGGTAATTATTAGTTACATTTGGTTTTGTCTCATTTTGATGCAAAATGCACCGAAAAACGGCTTATTTTTGTCAGATTCGTAAACGCGTCCTTAAGAACACGTTTATTTGTTTACGCATTAAACTCATGTGTTTCGTTATGTAAATATTAGTTAGATATTAATGTATATTTAGCCCAAAAATATTCATGTTGCTTTGTTTGCAAAGGTATAATGAATTTGTATATGCTCTTGGAAAAAACTGTGAAAGGAAATCAAGTGCGAGTGGAATTTGAGAATCAAGGGTTCCACACATTTATCAAACTAGTTTCTGTTGATAGGGCAAGGAATTAAAATTGATATAGAGTCAGGGCGGATTTCCCATCGCCAAAAAATACCATTTTCCATACAAACTTTCATCACATATTTAGTTCGAAAAAAAGGATAAAAAAAACAAAGTTTATGTACACTTTCAAGTAAAATAAAATATTTACAATAATATTTTTATTGTAAATAATTTTTAAGTGTCACAATTTGTTTTCTGTTTTTGGTTTCGCTTTTGTCTTTGTAAGTGATTTGATTAGGTACTAACATAGTTTGTAAGTATGTATATTGTTACTAACACTGAATTTTGTGGCTCGAAATAAAATTATTATTATTATGGTGAGTAAAGTTGTATGTTTGAGCTGCAGTCAATACCTAAGCTAAGATAACTTAATATCTTGCAATTATAGGTATCACCAGTACCCTATTTATAGTTATAAGTAGTTATCATTATAGTCGATGTTAATGTGGCTTGCCTGTTTATACAGTTTGAAGCGAAGGAGGAAAAAATCTCGCAGCATCAACATAGGTGATTTCAAAATGAGTTTAAATTCTTCCTTTTATGTTTAATGCTTCTTTTATGAATTTTAATCCTCACTTTCGTTATATTAGAAAGTCTTGTGCAAACATATACGCCTCCAGACCTAGCGGTTTAGCTGTTTGTTGCCTATTAGTGAATGAATGTATGAATTTTATTAAGTAAACAAGCTGCAGCTGCAGCAGCTGTGTGCCCGTTGGGATCATCCATCGACAAAAATGGCGAACTTCCATACAAACTTTAGTCCCCAAAGGTTAGGGATATATTTTCAAGAATTCTTCCACTTGCACTATTTAAGGAACTCTGGTGAAAAAATTCAGGTTTCTAGAGTCAGCGGTTTAGGCTGTGCCTCGTCTTGTTAGTGAATTTAAAACGATTATTATGAAATTGGACTTTATGCATAAAGCAAGAAACGTACTAGGTGGCGCAAAAGTCTACCTTATCGAAACATGCTATAATTTTTAAAATGGCGCCAAATGTCAATTCTACTTTGACATTTGGCGCCATGAAGTAAACAAACAGATACTAAATACACGTCAAAAAGACTTGAAACGCTCTTAAATAAAATATGTCGGGTCGCCTAATCTCTCGTTTTGGCCTATTTGCGCTGGCCGGCAAGATCCCCTGATTTAACCGTTCCAGACTTCTTCTTTTTGTGAGGTTTTTTGAAATCTTGAGTCTGTCAATAAGGCTCAGTCTCTTGAAGCCCTCAAAGAGAATATCCGTCAAGAATGCGAGGACCTATCGCCGGAAGTTCTGACAAGAGTGATGGAAAATGCCATCGGGCCCGAATGGTCATCAATTTTGGCGGCGGCCACTTAGCCATCATACATAATTTACTGGATTTACTGAATTTAATGGAAAAAAATTAAAACATAAAATAAACATATCTAATTTTTTTTCTTTATTTATTTATAGGAGCTTTTACGCACAGCGTATGCCATAATCTTATTCAAAAAACAGAACATGTTTTTCATTCATAAAAAATTTACAGCTAAACAAACAACATCGGGTGACTCAGACAACAACTTTTACGCCACGTTGTACTAATTCAGTCCAAAAAATCAGGATCTAATTTAAGTTGTCTCCAGCACTATGCCAAGGGGAGAGGCTGCAGTATTTTTCTAAATCTATTAAGATGATGTTTATTCTCTGAAAGAAAAACCCTAAAGCCGACTAGGCGTTTAAATTAAGAACTCCTTTTCTCATGAGGAACCCTAAATACTTCACTAATATGTGAATGACTTACATAGGTAATACATGTATAAAACGTATGTAATGTACGTGTGTACTTAGTTAAAGATTAAAATACTTTATAGGGTTTTTTTGCTACGTACTTAAGTAGATTTCTATCTACTATATTTTTTATTGGTTTTAAACATTCTTTCTTTTATAATGTAGGAAGCTGTAGCCCGCAACTTCGTTACCGGTATTTTGTTTTCTTAATCATTTACCGTCGCTGATGTGCGCACGACAACATACCAAAGTTTTATCGTTATCGGATGAATGGCTTACGCCACGGACACGAAGTCAGCGATTGCGGGGCGGCGGCGGCGGCGGGCGGCGCGGGATGCGGCGCGGCGACGCCGCAGATCCGGTCTTGAAGCCAGCGGGCAGATAGAACGGCGTAGTGTTGTATACAGTATGTTAACTAACAGAGGGCGTTCCCGTTAACCCGCAATAGTATAGCATCCATACATCCTAAAAAAAATATTACCATTCGAAAATAAAATGTTTTTATTTTTTTTTATATTAAAATATTCACTAAAAATCGTAAATTGATACTCTATTTATTTAATTAATTCTAATTTATTTAATTAAATAAATTCCAACATTGCTGTCCTTCAAGTACGCGTGTACAGAGTGTTTCTTTAACGTATCAATTTACGATTTTTAGTGAATATTTTAATATAAAAAAATAAAAACATTTTAATTTCGAATGGTAATATTTTTTTTAGCATGTATGGATGCTATACTATTGCGGGTTAACGGGAACGCCCTCTGTTAGTTAACATACTGTATAAGAATATAGTGTCTTTTTTCGCGAACAAAATATCAAAACAGTGACGACAACATTTGATACAACATTTTGAAAAGTCGGTCGTTAAGGCCAGGATCTTCGAGCGTATGTAGGCATTTAGCGTTACCTCCGTCCTCGCGTGGCAAATGCCGCGAAAGCGCAGTTCGAATGAACTCGCTGACCCCTGTCACGGTTATTTTTATAAGTAATAGTATTGTGAATCTATTCTTGAAATATAGAGCTGCTCGTCTACAGTATTTTAATCATCATCCTACTTTAGTTTCTTTCTAGTTTTGTGATTGTAAATATTATATTTTTAACCGACTTCAAAAAAGGCGGAGGTTCTCAATTCGGATATTTCTATTTTTTTTTATGTATGTTAGGGGGGGCATAACTCCATCGTAAATAGACAGATCTGCAATTTTTTTTTTGAAGTGAAAACTTCTTTAGCGTCGTTGTGATGTGATTTGAAAATTTTATGAAACGAAAAAGCAACAGTAAAAAGAGACATGAGATTTAACGTGGGAGAAAATGAGATAGGAAGCATTATACAGTGTTTTTGTTTTTTACTATTACAAATGACATCACATTTAATCCTATGCTACTAATTTGTGGTGATGATGATGAGGATGATGGTGATGGCGATGGCGATGGTGATGGCGATGGTGATGGCGATGATGATGATGGCGATGATGATGATGGCGATGGTGATGGCGATGGTGGTGGTGATGGCGATGGCGATGGCGATGATGATGATGGTGATGCGATGGTGATGGTGATGGTGATGGCGATGGTGATGTTGATGATGGTGATGGCGATGGCGATGGTGATGGCAATGGTGGTGGCGATGGTGATGATGATGATGGTGATGCGATGTTGATGGCGATGGTGATGGCGATGGTGATGGCGATGATGATGGCGATGTTGATGGTGATGGCGATGGCGATGGTGATGGCGATGGCGATGGTGATGGCGATGGTGATGGCGATGGTGATGGTGATGGTGATGGCGATGGCGATGGTGATGGTGATGGTGAAGGATGGATGGATGGATGGATGGATGGATGTTCTTTAGCATCGTTGTGATTTGAAAGTTTATGAAACGAAAAAGCGACAGTAAAAAGAGACATGAATTCATAAGATTTAACGTGGGAGAAAATGAGATAGGAAGCATTATACAGTGTTTTTGAAGGTTTCATTTCTACCACGTGTGAATTGCACACATGCTGTTTTTTTTATTTTTGTAAAGATCTGATGATGACTTTCAGAGACAAACAACGGAACTCTGCAATAAATGCCAGCAAATCAACCGCGATTGCTGCTATAGCATATGTAATCGCAATCACACAACATAACATCACGCCTGTACCCTTCAAAGGGTAAAGCAGATGTGTTCAATAGCTTTGTTACTGATATTCACATAGCAAGTAGTGACATATGAATTTGTTTGGGGTAGGTAAGTACAACTAAAAAGTGAAAAATAAAAACTTTTTTACAAAAAAAAAACCGACTTCCAAAAAAAAAAACACTACAAAGTGAAAAATAACCTTAGTTTCGAAAGTCGGTGTCAAAAAATGAAAATATATTCTTCACGTTGTAGTGTTTTTTTTTTGAGTCGGTTGTTTTTTTTGTAAAACACTTTTTTTGGTTGCTTGAATTCGTCAATAAGTTTTTTTAATTAAATCTACTAATCAAAAACACCACAATACGTATTTTTATTGAACTCTTCCTATTTCATTCACAACGAATTTCATATTTTTAAATAAAAAAACAGCAAGTGTGCAATTCACACGTGGTAGAAGTGAAACCTTCAAAAACACTGTATAATGCTTCCTATCTAATTTTCTCCCACGTTAAATCTTATGAATTTACATGTCTCTTTTTACTGTCGCTTTTTCGTTTCATAAACTTTCAAATCACAACGATGCTAAAGAACATCCATCCATCCATCCATCCATCCATCACCATCACCATCGCCATCGCCATCGCCATCGCTATCACCATCGCCATCGCCATCACCATCTCCATCACCATCATCATCATCGCCATCGCCATCACCATCGCCATCACCATCGCCATAACCATCGCCATCGCCATCACCATCGCCATCACCATCATCATCATCGCCATCACCATCACCATAACCATCGCCATCACCATCATCATCATCGCCATCACCATCGCTATCACCATCACCATCGCCACCACCATCGCCATCACCATCACCATCGCCATCACCATCGCCATCACCATCGCCATCACCATCGCCATCATCATCGCCATCACCATCACCATCACCATCACCATCGCCATCACCATCGTCATCGCCATCGCCAACACCATCACCATCATCAT
This sequence comes from Luperina testacea, assembly GCA_927399505.1. Taxonomy (NCBI): domain Eukaryota; kingdom Metazoa; phylum Arthropoda; class Insecta; order Lepidoptera; family Noctuidae; genus Luperina; species Luperina testacea. Next base: position 9,657,500 of record OV656774.1, read on the forward strand.
CACAAATTAGTAGCATAGGATTAAATGTGATGTCATTTGTAATAATAAAAAACAAAAACACTGTATAATGCTTCCTATCTCATTTTCTCCCAATCTTATGTCTCTTTTTACTGTAGCTTTTTCTACTGTAGCTTTTTCGTTTCATAAAATTTTCAAATCACAATAATGCTAAAGAAGTTTTCACTTCGAAAAAATATAATATTTTACCTATACAATCACAAAACTAGAAACACAAACTCAAAAACTCAAATTTTGCAATTGAATATAAACCTTATTCCGTTGTAGTAAAGTTGAAAATCTATTACAGATATTACGATAATTGTAAATTTATGGTACCGACCTGCTACTGCTAGTACTGTGACGAAAGCAAGAGAACCTATACAACTACAATATTATTCTGTCGCGTCGTCTTATAAGTGGGTAGTTATAAATACGTAGAAAAATAATAATCAAAATTACCTTATTTTTTTTTAAGCTTTGCAGTTCAATGCTGAACGTTTTTTTTCTTTCTTCTGTTTTTATTCCCCATAATTTAATCTTAATTATCACTATATTACAACTAATTTAGTTTAATTATTAATACTAGAACCTAAACAATATTTACAGACTGAATTTTGAAACTAATACACAAACACGGAAATTAACTAACAATATTATAACGTATATTTCGATCGATTAGCGGGAACGCGGCGAGCCAGCAAAAGCGACACAGGTCCTACCTCGGTAACGCCCGGCGGGCTACTGAAGTGAAGCGCGCAGGCCGCCTTTTTAGATTATATCTTGTTAAGACAATAAAAATCAGTTTTGAGAAAAATTAACCGTAGAATGTTCTACTATACATCATTGCCTATTTTTTCATATATTTTTTGCGAGTAAAAGTTAAGTCTACTTCAAATGCGACTTGAAAAACGATTAAAAACTTCGCTGTTTTCGATTTGTTTGCGATTTTTTATGATCGAGTGAAGTTGTAAATATCGTGTTTTGAACCATAGAATAATCAAGAATGTTAGTTAAACTATGCCATATATTTTTTTCAGATTAAAACAAAGAATATTTGATTGTTTAATGTTGAATCAAAAATAGGTCGATTCCGAGATTTCCGAGAGTCCTGGCCTTAAAAAGCAAAAAATAAAATGCACAACACTACGCCAATGCAGACGCGCGGGCACCACTCGTACGCCGCTTCTCGCGCCGCGCCGCGCCGCTGCCTTCGGGGCCAGCGGTGCTATTCTGTAAAATCTCACCGTGAAAACTTAAGTGAAGTCAATAGTGTCAATTCCTAGCAAAAACAAACTCACTTCATCTAAGTTTTCACGGTGAGATTTTTACAGAATCGACCGGCAGTTCCATACTATGCATTGAAACGCGCCGCTCCCCGCACCGCCGCCGCCGCCGCCGCCGCGCCGCGTCCACTGACTTCGTGTCCGCAGCCTTGGGAGCACGTACGGGACAAACGAACATGCATTTTTATTAGTGTCCGACCGAAACAGGTTTTTCAGTCGAAACCGAAACCGAACTTTCGGCCTTGCTCTTAGTTTCGGCCGAAACCGAAACCGAAACTTACTTAAACATATTTAAAATTTCTATCGTATACAGAAATCTGGTGTGTTTCTTACACATTTATTTGAATATACAATGTAAATATGTATTATACAGTTGAATACTTGTCTAATCATTTATGTGCAAAACACAACCTCAACTCCACTCCATGCGATTAACGATGGACGGCGGCGCGACGAGCGAGCACGAGCTAGCCGCGAAGTTCGCCGAACGATGCACGATAATTCATGAACACTCGAGTTTCGGCGCGGCCGAAAGTTTCGGCCATTTCCTGGCCGGAACCGAAACTAAGGCCGAAACTAGATTCCTTGGCCGAAACTGGCCGAAACCGAAACCGAAACCGAACTTTCGGTCGGTCACTATTTTTTTATATACAATATCAATCTGCCCAGCCATTTCCCAACTGTGTTTGGTTCGGATTCCAGTCTAATCAGTTGGACTGGAACCCACCACAATCCAGTTACTGGGTAACACGATACCTCTTGGAAAGACTGGCCTTCAGACTTTCAGGCTTCTGTCGTCCCGTAACAACTGTCAAAGTGGATCTTTGACAGTTGAGTGACAGCCGGGACCAACGGCTTAACGTGCTTTCCAAGGCGCGGAGGGGTCTTGGTATGTAAAGATGGTCACCCATCCACGGACCAACCGCGGTAAGCTTGGCTTAACCTGATCGATCGACCCGTGCGGCTATTATTACTTAGCCACAAGCAAGTATAGAATTAGTTTAGTATGAAGTAAAAAGAAATAAATGTGGATTTATGCTGTAATTACTTTATTTATATTAACTTGTATTATTATATGGTAGGTATAAGCGTGATTTGATTTATCTTAAGAAAACATATGTATCTTATGTTTTTTTCCATTTACAGACAAAGTTTAGACACCCAGTAATAATTTTAAATACCCAAATATAATCTATTGCTATTTACTATCTGTAAAATAAACATAAAGCTAGTTGCTATTATTCTATTATTCATAATATATGATACACCAAAATCCTGCAATTACTTATGCATCCTGAAATGAAATGTTTACATACGGTAATGCACCTTTATAACACCGTATGTGTGCATAAGTATTTAGTTCGGAGTAATATCATAATGATGCTGCTTACGTCAATACATTTTCTCTTTTCATTTTGGTATTGTAAAAGAGACTTAGAAGATTACATTTATAAGACGATGGCCCCTACCCCCAGGTAATCTTACATGAATGCAATTTCATATCATCAATGTCTGGTTTTCCTAATTACTTGAGCGATAAAACAATAGTAGTGAGTAAATTGAAAAAAAAACGTTTCTCGAAGATCTGTTTTGACTATTTTGCTTGGAGCAGCTTCCCATATTAAAATCTTCTGAGTTTTTCAAACACACTATGTTTTAAACAAAGGAAATCGGCTGGGAAATCTCTAGTTTCCGTTGTTTCATAAATCAATATAAATACAGAAACCGGCCAAGTGCGTGTCGAACCACGCACAATGAAGGGTTCCGTAGTTTGAATGAATTTATCACAAGAACAAACTTAACATTGTGGTTGAATATCATGTTCTCCCATACATTGCAACTGCAAATTTAAGTTGGACGACTATTACTCGTAAAATTGTATAGCCTTCTTAGCTGTGATAGCTTTCCTTTTAATTTCGTTATATATACTACTGCCGTGAATTTCTCCACATATCCAAAAGCAACCATTTAGCTGGTATACACCCATTCACTCTAACAAAAATTTGCAATTTAAAGCTTAATATTTCACAAACGGATCCCTGAATCGAAAAATTGTTTCCGTAAACCCGCAATATTTTTGAAATACCTATCTAACGATACCATGGGGTAGACGATGAAAAAAACCTCCTCACCCTAAAAAATTTTTATTTAATTTTACCACTTTGTCGGCGTGATTAATATGTATATCCATGTCAAGAGCGTTGTTCTATCTAATGCAGTCTACTCTCTCTAAGCACTAAATCCGTAGTTTCGGCCGAAATTACAGGTGTTTCCTACTCCGTATCACCTACAGACAAAGGATTGGGTTGGTACTGATTCCCCCCGTTCTTGTTTCCCCCCCAAAGTTATAATAAAAAAATCGTTTAAATACATTCTCGATTCCCCCCGAAATTCAAAAATTAAGTACAGTGAAGCGAGATAGTGCAAGCACCGAAATATTATTTTTAGGACCAATTTGATTGATAAATGAATGATCCCTGTAAGAAATCAGCTCAAACTATGCACACCAAAATATAATTTAGCTATTTTTACTCAAAGTTGTTGATTTTTATTACTACATATGTTTAAAATATGTATATTAATCTTATATTGTAATTATAACTTATTAATAATCGCTTAGTACTTTTTCTTTGATTGTACCACCTTGATTTCGTCTGATAAAACGGGATTATGAAGTATATATAACTTTTCGGGTGGAAACAAGAACGGGGGAATCAACACTAACTCGAAAGATTAGTTCGGAGCCCGAACTAAGAACGAATGACAACACGATTTGACAGTTGCCCTTGCTCCCGATGTCTTTTTACCCTTTCGAAACGTTAATTAATCGGGAGTTAGGTTCATTTCGAAGTATCGAACTACTTTTGGATGGGCCAGTATCTTCCGTGAAGGAATAAAGGCTCCTACAAACAGGCACGACACGCGATATAATCGCGCGCGACATAAAAGCACCGCTCGTTGCGCGACTTGCGGTGCCTTTGTGTCGCGCGCGATTTCATCACGTATCGCGCCTGTTTGAAGGAGCCTTTAGGGAATAGGCGCCAGGAACGACATAGGTAGAGCACCAAGTGAGGTGCTCGTTAATACGTTTTTAAAACAAAACGTAGCAGCAAACACAACAGTAAGTAGATTAGAAAAATATCTCAATACATATTCGAAAAATTCTGCGTATGCTCTTAGAATTTTAATACCCAATTACTGAGAGTCATTTGGTGTACAATAAGCGAAGCATGCAAACAATGTAATCTCAGAGATAAGTTTGGAGACACAGGCATGTGCACGTTAGCTCATTGCGTAATTTTGTCCTAACTGACCCTGGCAATGAGGGCTCTTCATTAAACGAGGATTTAGCATTGAATAATCGTACATAAGCTTCGTGTAAATAGGTAGGGCCCTACTTTGTAAGCCATGTGAAGTAATAGTTAGGTAGCTAGCGCGCTAGTTGTTTTTTTTTTCGACTGTTGTCCGACCTTCTCCTCCTTTCTGCTACCCTGTATAAGATTCAGTATGTCAGATTCAGTAATCACAAACCTTTGTGATGACAAGTCGTAGCAGCATCATTCTCCTACCCTTACCCTATTTCCATGCAGTCGGAGCAGTGTGTCTCCTTCTCCATACATCTCTTACTGACATTATTTCAATATTTACTAACTTTCTAGCCATATCATCTTTTATGCAATACATCCATAGTTTGAGAATCTGGCGATATGCTTGTACCGACATGTTGAAAGAGTTTGCGTCGTGAGACTGTCAGCATAAACATAAATACATACATAAACTCACGCGTTTTCCCATGGGGGCAGGCTGAGACTACAGAACACCATCTGCTAAGATGTTTCCTTTTGCTTCGTTTACGTTCATTCATTTGGTTATACTCGCACGCCAGTTGCGAGTACTACACATCTGACCTCTCTGAATAACATCACCAATAAGGTTAGCATAGAGGAGCATAGGAGGCTCTGTCTGTACACGTAATGATGACTTAAAATAGGAACGATCTTCAAATGAAACCATGTCGTTTATCACTGTGGCGACATCTACATCGCCAGATGCGAACTACGCATCACACTGACGTTACGCAAAATTCCTGCATCTTGCAAGCAGAGTTTACTGCCTTGAAAATATGTTATAACAGTCGTAAACGATGGTCAGTAACTTGAAATCGACTGATAGGTCAGTCGAACTTTATAATATCAATTTTACGATAGTAGGTATATTGTAAGTAGGTACTGCCGGTCGATTCTGTAAAAATCTTACCGTGAAAACTTAGGTGAAGTGAGTTTGTTTTTGTTAGGAATTGACACTATTGACAGCTCACTCCACGCTCACTTCACCTAAGTTTTCACGGTGAGATGGTTACAGAATCGCACTGCTGTATGTACTATGGTACCATAGTAAATACAGCACAGTATGACTGTACAGTCATGAACATAAATATATTGCTATGGACAGCTCACCAATAATATATGATTTGACGGTTTATCCATTTAATATCTGTCGTCAAAAAGACGGTTCAATATGATAATTTCTGGAAGGCGTACAAGTGGTAGCAGAAATATCTGAATTAAAAAATATTTTAATTGTCTTTTCTTCTTATCTTTTTTGAAATATGATTGACGTGTAAAAGTGTTTGTGCAAATCTACTTACAAAAATAAAATCATTTATCTTTGAAAACTATCTGACAAGATATGCGAGGATAAAAAATAATCCAAGCTGCACCGGTTTCAAAATGATTTGTCATCTCTTAGAATCATTGTATATTACTATCATTGCTTAGAATGCAATAATATCGGACATGTCTTGCGTTATAAATATCTGCTAACTCAGTTAAATTCAGAAGAATGTGATATTTAATTCTGATCAAAAATATCTGATATCACTTTGGCAGCATAACCTGATAGTTGACTGAATAATGTATCGAGATTTCTTCACAACGCTCAAGTTCATTGACTTATTTATTACTAATCATTGCTCAAGTTGCAAAAAAATGTGACGACCCACTGGTAGGATAAATGTTTGACGGTGATGTTTAAAAAAATAAATGTCAATCATAAGCGATTTCTTTTCTTTTTGGCAACTGAGTCGATGTGGCCTGTTCTGCCAGTATCAATTACCCATCTTAAAGTAGGAATGTATCAATTTCGCACTTAATACTAGACACAAGCTCAGTTGCCCAAAAAAAAAAAAACATCGCTTATTATTGACGCCATGACGTTCGTGACTACATTTTAGTGTCTCTATAAAGATTTGAAGTTTATTTTAAATTTAAATACATATTAAGCTATTGTATTGCTACCTAAAAGAAAATAGGTACTTATTGAGACATACGTCCAAACCCAAAAGAAAGGTTTTAACTGTATGTCGTTACTTACTCGCATTAGGTACGTACACCAAGCGTAGGAAGGCTTTCAAGAGGCAAGTACCTACGACTGTAACCGCATGATCATACCAGAGCTGGTTGATTGAAAAGTCTTGATAACCCCGATGTGCCAGAATCTGCTGAAGGTACAAGAAAGTTCCGACAGGGCCAGCATTTGAAGGGTCGTGAAAGTCTTGCGTAGCTGTTCTCGTAGCCCCTCTATAGTGGCGTGAGCCCCAACATAACCACCCCGACAACTCGATAGGTGATTTGCGAACAGACATTTTATGTGCTTCATAAAAAAGGTTTGACTTAAACCCATGCTGCAACTTGGATTTCGCAAATAGAAAAACCCAGTAAGAATTTCTAATCTAATGTACAAACACGGTGTCTTCAACGATGATAATTATTATTTCATCGGAGTAGTGTGCAACAAAATATTTTCTTAGGTATAATAACCATAATGTCTGCTTAGCAACATTACTATGAGTAGAAATTAGCAATAATTGGTGTCGTAACTATTCTGATGATTCTGTTATCTTTTCAGAAGAGGAGTTGTAAGCAGGAGATTATTAACGGATGTCAGTCGTACAAAATTATTTATATATAAACCCATTTCCGTTCTGATTATTACGTTTTATTATATTAAACATCCGCTTGTTTGTTTATAACATTGAGTTAAGACTCTCTCCACTGCATAGATGAGATTGTCGCTATTAAAATTATAACGTGTGTACACTTTGAGTCAGACTACGCGAAAACAGTTTGTTTGACCAAGGCTTTATTACGTACCAGTTACCTCAGTAGGAGCCATTATCTAACGTTATCTACGTTAATTGCTCTGCGAAGTATAAAAGCCCATGTCTACAAAATTCTAAACAAATTTAAACGAACGAGCTCATACGAAACACAAGTACACATACATTAAAGTGTGAAACGAACGAATTTCGCGGTAAATGAAAATTAATAATTTACAATAATAACAACAAAATGAGGATCATTTATTCACTACTCCTTGTAAGTATTATTATAAGATAAACCTTTTAACAAACATTTATTAATTATGTATCCAGCTCATGCCCTCGATCTCGCCTGGTGTAAAACGATGGATGAGGTCTATGCTGGAACGACAAGCCCATTAGTAATTAACACGTGTAAATTTTAATTGTTTTAGGTGTCCTTGTTTTGCCTAGTGAGCGCGAAATATCTGCCCAATGAAAGTCCTTCCGGGATTTTGCTACGGAAGCAAAGATCTGTATCAGATGAATCAGATGTATCTACAGAAAGTACTGAAGAAGATGATTCCTGGGAGCGCAAATTTAATGAAGAGCAGCTTAAACTGCAAGAGAAAAGGGAAAAGGAGGAACGAAAACTTTTAGAAAAAGAACGGAAACTACGAGAAAAAGCAGAAAAGGAAGAGCGTAAGCTACAAGAACAACAGCGCAAATTAGAAGAAAAATTAGTAGAGCAGCAACGCAAATTGCAAGAAAAACTTGAAAAAGAAGAACGTAAGCGACAGGAGAAGTTGGCTAAGGAAGAACGCAAGCGTCAAGAACAAGAACTCAAAAAACAAGCAAAATTGGCTAAAGAAGAACGCAAACGACAAGAAGAAATCCAAGAAAATTTAGAGGAGATTGAAAAGGAAACTCTTGAAGAAAACAACCTCGTTATTGACGATTCCTCCGAATCAACGGAAGAAAATGATTCAATGGACCTTGAAGACATTTGGAAAAACTATGTATATACCAAGTACGCTTTGCCTGCTAACAGCAACAAATTAGACAAACAAGCTGCAGTGAACAGATATTTAGGAGAAGAACTGGGCCTTAATGTTAATAGTACTAAGACTGAATATCGTCAAGCTGTTTTACAACTAGTACAAAACAAATTGTTAAATAACTCTGCGTCGCAAGATAGTTTTAGTAACTATTTGGTCAGTCATGTGAATGCGGTGTATATTCAGCGGCTTAGTGCAGAGCTAGAAACCAAAATTGCTGAATTGGATAACAAGACAGCCATACTGCAAAATGTTAGTTTACCGTGGGTGACTCAGGCGCAACAGTCTTTAGAACAACAGAAATCTATTCTTCAAACTGTTGCTCAATTTTTGTCGAACGTATTCCCTAATTGGATAACTGGAGGACAAGCCACTGCTCCCAACGTTAGCGGAACTAATGTAGGCTCATCTGCTACTGACATTTCAGGTTCAACTTCGTCTAGCACCAGTGCTGTTAATGTTCAGGGGCCTGTAGAAGCCACTCTCACTTCTTCCCCTGATACTGGTGCTTCAGTATCTGTCTCCGCTGTTCCCACTCCCGCTGACGGGGGTGTCTCAGTAGATGTTTCCTCTGCCGTCGCCCCAGCTCCCGCTGATGCCAGTGCTTCAGTAGATGTTTCATCTGACGCTGCCCCAGTTCCTGCTGATGTCGCTGTTTCGGTAGATGTTTCCTCTGTCATTGCCCCAGCTGCCACTGATGTTGGTGCCTCATTAGACGTTTCCTCTGCTGTCGCACCAGCTTCTGCTGATGCCAGTGCTTCAGTAGATGTTTCTTCTGCCGCAGCCCAAGCTCCTGCTGATGCCAGTGCCTCAGCAGATGCTTCTTCTGTCACAGTCCCCGCTGAAGCCAGTACCTCAGTAGACGCTTCATCCATCGCTGCTCCTGTTGATGCTTCCGATGCAGTTGCAGCTGAGCCCTCTGCTGCTGATGTCAGTATCTCAGCAGATGGTTCCTCTGTCGCAGTCCCCGCTGAAAGCAGTGCCTCAGTAGATGCTTCAGCCATCGCTGCCCCCGTTGATGCTTCCGATGCAGTGCCAGCTGAGCCCACTGCTGCTGATGCTAATGTCTCAGCAGATGCTTCGTCTGTCGCAGTCCCCGCTGAAATCAGTGCCTCAGTAGATTCTTCATCCGTCGCTGCCCCCGTTGATGCTTCCGATGCAGTTGCAGCTGAGCCCGCTGTTGCTGTTGCCAGTATCTCAGCAGATGCTTCCTCTGTTGCAGTCCCCGCTGAAACCAGTGCCTCAGTAGACGCTTCATCCATCGCTGCCCCCGTTGATGCTTCCGATGCAGTTGCAGCTGAGCCCACTGCTGCCGATGCCAGTGTCTCAGCAGATGCTTCATCTGTCGCAGTCCCCGCTGAAGCCAGTGCCTCAGTAGACTCTTCATCCGTCGCTGCCCCGGTTGATGCTTCCGGTGCAGTCGCAGCTGAGCCTTCTGCTGCTGATGCCAGTGACTCAGCAGATGCCTCTTCTGTTGCAGTCCCTGCTGAAGTTGGTACTTCAGTAGACGCTTCGTCCGTAGCTGCCCCCGTTGATACTTCCAATGCAGTCGAAGCTGAGCCCACTGCTGCTGATGCCAGTGTGTCAGCAGATGCTTCATCTGTCGCAGTCCCTGCTGAAGCCAGTGCCTCAGTAGACGCTTCATCCATCGCTGCCCCCGTTGATGTTTCTGATGCAGTCGCAGCTGAGCCCGCTGCTGCTGATGTCAGTATCTCAGCAGATTCTTCCTCTGTCGCAGTCCCCGCTGAAACCAGTGCCTCAGTAGATGCTTCATCCATCGTTGCCCCCGTTGATGCATCCGATGCAGTCGCAGCTAAGCCCACTGCTGCTGATGCCAGTGTCTCAGCAGATGCTTCCTCTGTCGCAGTCCCCGCTGAAACCAGTGCCTCAATAGACGCTTCATCCATCGCTGCTCCCGTTGATGCTTCTGATGCAGTCGCAGCTGAGCCCACTGCTGCTGATGCCAGTGTCTCAGCAGATGCTTCATCTGTCGCAGTCCCCGCTGAAGCCAGTGCCTCAGTAGACTCTTCATCCGTCGCTGCCCCGGTTGATGCTTCCGATGCAGTCGCAGCTGAGCCCTCTGCTGCTGATGCCAGTGCCTCACCAGATGCTTCTTCTGTCGCAGTCCCTGCTGAAGCCAGTGCCTCAGTAGACGCTTCATCCATCGCTGCCCCCGTTGATGTTTCTGACGCAGTCGCAGCTGAGCCCGCTGCTGCTGATGTCAGTATCTCAGCAGATGCTTCCTCTGTCGCAGTCCCCGCTGAAACCAGTGCCTCAGCAGACGCTTCATCCATTGCTGCCTCCGTTGATGCTTCCGATGCAGTCGCAGCTGAGCCCACTGCTGCTGATGCCAGTATCTCAGCAGACGCTTCATCTGTCGCAGTCCCCGCTGAAGCCACTACCTCAGTAGACTCTTCATCCGTCGCTGCCCCCGTTGTTGCTTCCGATGCAGTCGCAGCTGAGCCCGCTGCTGCTGTTACCAGTATCTCAGCAGACGCTTCCTCTGTCGCAGTCCCCGCTGAAGCCAGTGCCTCAGTAGACGCTTCATCTATCGCTGCTCCCGTTGATGCTTCCGATGCAGTCGCAGCTGAGCCAACTGCTGCTGATGCCAGTATCTCAGCAGATGCTTCTTCTGTCGCAGTCCCTGCTGAAACCAGTGCCTCAGTAGACGCTTCATCCATCGTTGCCCCCGTTGATGCTTCCGATGCAGTTGCAGCTAAGCCCGCTGCTGCTGATGCCAGTGTCGCAGCAGACGCTTCGTCTGTCGCAGTCCCCGCTGAAGCCAGTGCCTCAGTAGACTCTTCATCCGTCGCTGCCTCCGTTGATGCTTCCGATGCAGTCGCAGCTGAGCCCATTACTGCTGATGCCAGTATCTCAGCAGATGCTTCTTCTGTCGCAGTCCCTGCTGAAACCAGTGCCTCAGTAGACGCTTCATCCATCGTTGCCCCCGTTGATGCTTCCGATGCAGTTGCAGCTGAGCCCGCTGCTGCTGATGCCAGTGTCGCAGCAGACGCTTCGTCTGTCGCAGTCCCCGCTGAAGCCAGTGCCTCAGTAGACTCTTCATCCGTCGCTGCCCCCGTTGATGCTTCCGATGCAGTCGCAGCTGAGCCCATTGCTGCTGATGCCAGTGTCTCAGCAGATGCTTCTTCTGTCGCAGTCCCTGCTGAAACTAGTGCCTCAGTAGACGCTTCATCCATCGCTGCTCCCGTTGATGCTTCCAATGCAGTCGCAGCTGAGCCCACTGCTGCTGATGCCAGTGTCTCGGCAGATGCCTCTTCTGTCGCAGTCCCTGCTGAAGTTGGTACTTCAGTAGACGCTTCGTCCGTAGCTGCCCCCGTTGATACTTCCAATGCAGTCGAAGCCGAGCCCACTGCTGCTGATGCCAGTGTGTCAGCAGATGCTTCATCTGTCGCAGTCCCTGCTGAAGCCAGTGCCTCAGTAGACGCTTCATCCGTCGCTGCCCCCGTTGATGTTTCTGATGCAGTCGCAGCTGAGCCCGCTGCTGCTGATGTCAGTACCTCAGCAGATGCTTCTTCTGTCGCAGTCCCTGCTAAAACCAGTGCCTCAGTAGACGCTTTATCCATTGTTGCCCCCGTTGATGCTTCCGATGCAGTTGCAGCTAAGCCCGCTGATGCTGATGCCAGTGTCGCAGCAGACGCTTCGTCTGTCGCAGTCCCCGCTGAAGCCAGTGCCTCAGTAGACTCTTCATCCGTCGCTGCCCCCGTTGATGCTTCCGATGCAGTCGCAGCTGAGCCCATTGCTGCTGATGCCAGTGTCTCAGCAGATGCTTCTTCTGTCGCAGTCCCTGCTGAAGCTAGTGCCTCAGTAGACGCTTCATCCATCGCTGCTCCCGTTGATGCTTCCGATGCAGTCGCAGCTGAGCCCACTGCTGCTGATGCCAGTGTCTCGGCAGATGCTTCTTCTGTCGCAGTCCCTGCTGAAGTTGGTGCTTCAGTAGACGCTTCGTCCGTCGCTGGCCCCGTTGATACTTCCAATGCAGTCGAAGCCGAGCCCACTGCTGCTGATGCCAGTGTGTCAACAGATGCTTCGTCTGTCGCAGTCCCTGCTGAAGCCAGTACCTCAGTAGACGCTTCATCCGTCGCTGCCCCCGTTGATGTTTCTGATGCAGTCGCAGCTGAGCCCGCTGCTGCTGATGCCAGTGTCTTAGCAGACGCTTCGTCTGTCGCAGTCCCCGTTGAAATCAGTGCCTCCGTAGATGCTTCATCCATCACTGCCCCCGTTGATGCTTCCGATGCAGTCGCAGCTGAGCCCACTGCTGGTGATGCCAGTGTCTCAGTAGATGCGTCATCTGTCGCAGTCCCCGCTGAAGCCAGTGCCTCAGTAGACGTTCCAATCGTCGCGGGCCCCACTGAAGTCAGTGTAGAAGTTCCATCCGTCGCGGCCCCTGCTGATGCCAGTGCCCCAGTAGATATTTCATCCGTCGTAGCCCTTGAAAATGCCAGTGCCTCAGTAGACGCTTCTTCAGTCACTGCCCCCGTTGATGCTTCCAATGCTGTGGCAGGTGATCCCGCTCCTGCTGATGCCAGTGTCTCAGTAGATGCTTCATCTGTCGCAGTTTCTGCTGATGCTGGAGCCTCAGTAGCTGTCTCTGCTGACTCAGCTTCCCCTGACGCTGTACCGGTACGCGTACCGGTTGCTACTCCATCTGAGGCAAGACCCTCTGAAGGTGTTCCAGTTGCTGTTAATACCAATGGACCTGTTGTAAATTCTATTGACGCAGTTCCCACCGACGTTACTAGCGCACCTGTAAACGAAGCACCTGTCGCTGAATCAGTCGTACCAAGTTCGATTGATGTGGCAAACATAGGAAATATTGAGACTGCAGTTGCACCTCAAGCTGCCCAAGAGAATACAAACACCGTTATACCTAGTGCATTATTTGGAGAAGAATTAGCTCCAGTACCCATTGAAGCCGGTGCATCATTATTAGAAGTAACAACACAGTGATGAGGAATTTTATATTTGTACAACGTTAATATTTAAGTCGTTTTTTGATGTTTATTTAATTAAATAAGGTCTGGCATTTAATTTTATGTTTTAATTATAACTCACGTTTATACTTGTACATACGAAAAACAATTTAATAAATGAATATTTTTATACTATTAATGAAACGAGTAAATAATATTTAACCCTTTATTATCTAATGACTCTCTTAGTAACAATTTACAAATGTTTGGTTTTATAATAGGTATCATTAAATGGAATGCAAAATAGAGGTAATTTCTCACAAAAGTTCCTTAAAATAGTAACTACACTATAATAATATAATTTAAATAAAGTTAACGTAATATTTACTAAAACAAAAGTTTATAGTAACTAACTATATCAAATCCAGTACTTGTTGGCGGTATTAGGCGGATTTGGATAGTTGTGTTGTGAAAGAGGGTCAGAGACGTTCGGGAACGAATATGGATCATTCATGTATTTATATTCACTGGACAGACCCGCGAGGCTCATGTTCAATGAGTTATGTGAAGGGCTCCAGTTGGAGGCGGCAGATGGATCTGCAGAAACTTTTGAGTAATCAGCAGGAACTTTTGGATATTCATTATTTGGTAACGCTTTGCTGTACTCATCACCAGTGGGTTTTTCAAAAGTGTCTTCCCTTGGTTCGATCACTTCATCACTGTTTACTTTGTCTTCCACTTCAGCCTCTTTTGGTAAATAACTTATAGGTTTGTTATATATTTCGCTACTAGGATATCGAGCGTAATCATTTCTTGGTATGCCGCTATCCAATAATTGGCTGTGGGGTGGGCCATTGGCGCCGGGCACTAAATGGCCGAAAGTGGACCCAGAAGTACTAGGGAAAGCGGCATTTTGGAAGGCCTGGTTCAAATGTTGGGATTGGGCCATGAGTTGGTTATAATTGGCATATTTTTGGTGGTGCCAAGCATCTGGGTGCTGCGGATGGTGTTGGGACAAAGAAGGTATCTCTCCAGCAGGATAAGGACATGGTATCTGTGGCATGGGTATGGAAGAATAGCCGCCAATACCCGGACTTGGATTTGATCCAGTATGCTTTCGTAGACGGGCGCGTCGGTTGGAGAACCAAACCTGGAAACCGAAAAAATAATCTTGTGATAATAATATGTCTCATTAAATATTTTTTATATAATTCAAATTGCTGTCATAACAATAAGTGACAATTGTTATCTCAAAAGATCTGTTATGTGTGAATAATATTTACTATAATCATGAAAGAAGGGAAAACAGTATGAATTCAGTAAACAAGTTAAAAGTTGACAGTACATTTATCAATGTTGATGGTAGATAAAAACAATGTGTTCTTGGCGTCACAAACTATACATAATTATGTACCTATTTGTTCCGTTGTGTAACTATTACCTGCAGATATTATCATTCCGTAAAATACTTAACCATAATATAAAACATTTCATCACGCCTGTAATCCCCAAAGGGTTAGGCAGTTGCCTACCTATTAGTACACCAACATTTTAATATTTTAAGGCGCATGTAATAAGGAGCGCGCTTATTGCCATCTGACGGGCACATATTCGGACTGCAGACTGCTACTGAGAAGTTCCTGATAGAAAAGCCCAGTAACACGAACCATGAGCACTTAAATTATATAAATCGTTCAATTGCAACTACTCTAAACCACCACTTTTTTGCAATACCTAATCATTATGCTTGGAATATAATAGACATCATTGGCCAATAGGAGACTGCTGCTGGGTGTCCTATAAGTTGGGGCTTTGCCCCTCCTTAATATGTGTATGGCGAAATGTATGGTTGTGTTGCCGACTCCTTCAGAAAACATAGACGTGCTGTTATGTTATCTACTGCATCAACAAACTTTGAAAACATTGGGACTTCCTACATATTCCTTTCAAATACCAGAAAAACTGATCTATAAAAAAAATGTTGCAGCAGCTGTTTAGAAAATACTCTAGAACTTGATGAAATATACATACTTGTATCCTAGCTTCAGTGAGTCCGGTCTGCAGTGCTAGCTCCTCACGAGTGTATACGTCAGGGTACTGCGTCCGGTGGAAGGCTCTCTCCAAGGCGTCCAGCTGTTCTCCTGTGAACGTGGTGCGGGACCTTCGCTGTTTCCTTTTTAGCGTCAACCCTGGCTCAGAGTCGATGTCCGAAGAATCTGAACCTCGACCTGAAACAATACGAGTTTCCAACATCGTTAATTTGTTCATGGTTTACTATTAATTAGTTTTATGTTGCGGCCCAGAAGTTAAACGATAAGTAAATTTTGCTTTGCTAAATAACATAGGACCTAGATAACTATTATGAACATACTTTTGATAAAAATATGAAATATTAATTGTAGAAGGAATTTAGAACAACACTGACTGGCTTTTGTTTATCAGGATTTCTATTGATGTTCTTAATGATTAAATAGAACAAGATAAACTATCACGTTCCTCTGGCGATCCTATAATTTATATGACACTATATTACAGCAATTTGTCTTCATCTCTTTTTTTCAAACACGCGTTATTTATTAACGGAACGTTTTTTGTGTAAACCCACATCATGTTTTAATTCGCCTAAATCAAGAACGGCGGGGCTCGCGGGTCGATCTCATTTATAAATCGGTAGCGGTATCCTACGGAAACTGATTAAAAAACACCCGCAACAATGCACGGCTTTGGCCTTAAAACTGATTTTAAAAAATGCGGCTTATATTAATAGCCTTTTGAAAGAAGTCAAAATTGAATGAGATGAAAAAATAGGGGCTCAGTGTGGCTCGGAATAAGGAACACCCAGCGCGGCGGCCCCTTTGTCGGCGTCTTTGCTGTTCGGGTGACATTTTGGCACCATTCAATATTTTGGTGTCGCGAGCTGGATTTATGACATGTAAGGCGAAAGCACGGGTTTAATACGACACCCGCAGAATGAAATTGGTAGGTGCGCACAAACACAAAAGCTAACAAGCAATTTATGTAGGCGTTGACTAAGTAGGTTTACTGAATGTTTGAAGTAAGAATTAACATCAAGCTTCACATCATATTTGTTAGTATTGTCTCATAATATAAGTACCTACTTGCAACATAATTTACTTCGGTTTGTAACATTATTACTTGATTGGCTTTAGAATGAAAATTATAGCGGGATAAACTTTTCTTATAAATAAGTAGTTACGCATTATTTTCTGTAAGTACTTTTTCCAGGAGTAATTGCTAAAGTTTAAAAAATAACTTCAAAGTTTTATGCTTATAAGAAACTTTATTGCAAATGTTTTATTAGCAAACTTTAAGTACACCTACCTGCTTGATATATTGTTTTATTTTACTAATTTGTTTCCTCATAATGATGCATTGGTATAATTAAACGCACGAGGCAACATCTCTAAGCACAAAGGCTGCGACAAATAAAAAACAACGCATTGTAATAAAATGATTTACATTGCTCAAATTCTCCGGCTGGCCGAGACAGGGACAGATTTATTTAGTCTTTTTTGTTACGAGTCCTGATCATAACGTATGAGGCTAAATACAAATCGAAAATACGAAATAATCGAGAGCGATTTAAAACTTTATGGCGTGGTCGTAAAGTCCACTCCGGTTGTTTTCATTGTGGAGAAGCACTAAAGCAAAACTATGAGGGATTTTATGTTCAAAGAAAGGCGAGAGGTTTATGGATGACTGGTACGTCGGAGAAGGCGAGAAAAACTTTGGCGATTGCCGAAATGTGACCCCGTGAAGAGGCGCGCGCGCGGCTCCGCTCAAAAGTCATAATTTGGGAGTTGAAAGAGCGGCGGTGAGGGTTTAACACCTTCATAATCTGGGTTCATTAAATTGGTCGGGTCGGCCTTTGTTTCTGCGGGTTGTTTCAATGTTAACAGATGGTCGGATTAGCACGTCTGCGTGTTGTGGGCGGCGACGCTTGTTCCTTACCGCACGCTCGAGGGCTTCTTCATTTTGTTAGTTCTAAATCTTTTTCTTCGCTATTAGTAGTATTTATCTTCTTTTTTTTTCAAGTTATTCAAACACTGTAAAAGCTTCAGGTAATATTATAGTTAATTATCTAACCTCTGCAGTTTTTGATATTGAATGGACTTAAAATTTCTGTTCATATCTTGTTGATTAATGTTTACGAATTTAAGTTATCCAATGAACGCTAATAACTGTTATTGACTTTTCGGTCGCGGGTTATTTAGGATGTTCGAACTACTCTAACAAGGGCACTTTCACCGCTTTGTTGTGGAGTTGGGGTCTACTGTAATTTGCGTCCACTTAGCACAAATTGTTCAATAAACACTTGTGAGAGGATTCCTCTATTTCAGCACAAACGAATGGGTAAAATTTTACGCAGAGGACATACAGTGATCTGTGTGTCCAATATAATAACGCGTTTAGGATACTGTTGGGGCTGTCGTGGCGTTGTAGTGTGTCCACAATGTGATGATATTCATAAGTGGGATATTGATCATGTTGGTGGCGGTAGAAGATTGATGGATTAAATATGGCAGTCATTACTGGAGCTTGTTGTTTGATTCACGTTCCACATACTCTTACACACAATGTTTGCCAAGGCGCGACAGACGATTTTTACGCCATAATAAGAAAAAGGACCGCCTCCATGGCTGGTCGGCTACGCGCCACCACCAACGGTCTCCTGAGCATGTTCTCAGATCGGCGGGACTCCCTTCAGCTGCGCCACTGGTGAAGAATCCATACCAGTTGATATTTGAAGTATTATCTCCTTATTACTAACACTAGTTATTAAGTTATTTTGTTGATACTAACACTATGGACTCATGTCTGAAATAAAGAATTTGAATTGAAAATTGAATCGCCGCCGCGCCGGTATTGATGTACATATGACTTTGCAATGCTTTGATTGGTTTCAGTTGTTTTCGGAAAACTGAATTGTTGATTATGAGGTAGTTCAAATTATTCGCGCTAATTGATGCTAAAATACTTGTTCATACGCACTAGGTACATGACGCAAATTGTATGACATATATCTATCATTACTAACACATGTACAATCGATTTATTAAAATAAATTCTCTAAGGTCGTAAAGGCACGCCATAAAGCTATGATGTAAGCTTGTTAATGCTCATTCAAAAGCACTACGCCTCCTCTTTGTCGGCCGCTTTCGGCCACTTCCGGAGAGCTTCGTATCTTTCTGGGAGGGCTCTCATTGAATAATGTGATGAGACAAAATTGTCTTGAATACAACGCGAGGTAATAAATGCCCACTAAATAATTGTGAGACGTGTTAGGCGGTTAGGCCTTGCGCGCGGTTTACATGGACGTCCTCAGTGAAAGTGCATGTCAACTGCTTCAGAATAAGACTAATTTAATGCTTCGAATTGCCTATAGAAATGCTGAATGTCATCATTTCTCAATCTTGTCACAAATTGCATTATACTTATGTGACAAGATTGAAAATCATTGTACTGTTATTTGGCAGGCATTTGAATGTCATTCGATGGACAATGTTCGTAATTTATTTTTTTAATGTCAACAATTGACTGTCAATTTAATCAATAATATCTAGATTATGAAATAAACGGTATACTTAAACAAACAAGGCATAGCATAGCAGTTTGATTGTTTCATCCATCATGAACAAAATTGTCAACAATATATTTAGGTACATGGGATAGTTATTTTCTCTAATGATTCGAATATTTAATACTCTCTGAATCATTTAATGTGTTATGTACACTATTCCTATTGAAGTTACATATTTCTCCTGACTTTTCGGGTAGGTTAAACCTACAAAAATAACTCCATAGAAGCCGAAGTTAACCCAGTAGGTACAGATAAAGAGTGATTGCGTTAGTCTCAGTGGTGGTTTGATAATCGCCTCCGCGGCCGCGGCGACATTAGTTGATTCTAACGAGCAATGTTATTAAACAAATGCGAGATTTTATCGCCCTCCCGCACTCTTTTGTTTTAGCCTTGATGCTCTGATGCGGCTGTGAAAGTAGATTACTAGTACTATGTCGGTAGTGTTGTACATCGAAGGTACTTCAGCAGAAATGTCTCGTGACTAATTTTGAAACTACAAAAATCATAGTTGTTTTTTCGAAACTTTTTTTATGGTATCTGGAAATATAATGAATGAACCCTTTCTTTCTCCTTCTAAAAGTTGTAAACGGCTCGTAAGTTGATTTGCAATGCGGCAATATATTATGCACTAATGCAAATTAAGTGAATGCCATTGTGTGTGGCTCCATAATAATGATCATCTTTAATACCGCCGTATGTATCTCTTATTCCGTGGGAAAAGAATAAGTAGAGGCTTTAAATTATATTTAAGCTGTATTCTTAAGTTGATCGTACCTTTACGAGTAAGTACGATTTACACTGAAAAGTAATATTTGGACATATTTTTACTTGTAAATTCTGATCACTAGCAGCTTTGTCTAAAATCTGATAAAATGCATTACAAAGATTCATTTCTTTTTGCCTAAAATTTATTTTATTCAATGTAAATGATTTGGAAATTTTGCTACACTGAAAGCGTCGGAAATCTTAGATCCAGCTGCAACTGCTTTGAGCTGCGCCTGAGCTGCCTAGAGTTGTTGATTACATTTCAATGGGCCATAAATTTGATATGAAGGCGTAATTATTGCTCTGATTGCATATTTCAACCATTAAACTTTATCAAATACCTACTAACAGCACATAATCAAATGGTAAATAATATTTTCACGCTTCTTTGCCTTTCAGGGAGAGCTGATTTGAGTTACAAATGCAATGCAAAAAGCACAACAATCAAAAATGTTTTCAAATGACATGTTGAACTTCGATTCCTACATAAAACAATAATTATACCATACATAAAACAATAATTATCATTTTCGATACAAAACAGGAATTAAAAAAACGTTCAAACTGCAGTTTTATTATTATTCGTCGTGAGAAATAGTGTATGCTTCATACACGTGGCAAGTACACACCCACTCTTGAAATAATAAACTTATAGCTAAAAATATGTATAGTCTGTAATGGCTTCCTGGGAATTTTATAATTTTCACTACAGAATTGCAATACACGTGTCTCCGCTCTACATTTTTTCCTCTGAGCTTTTTTCAGGAACTGGTTTTTCCTAGTTCTATAATTATCATAGTATCCGCATGTAACTGTATGTCTCGTTTATTTCCTCAACCGCCTATCTACCCAATCTATTCAAATTGTAAACAGAATTAAGTGATGCAAATCGATCAATAAACTGAAAGTAGATACATTATGTTGGAATACCTACGTGATTGAAATTGTTCTTTCGGTTAGCTTGCGATAGCGATGAGTTTTGTATGAGTAAATAGACTCGGTGAACTGATGTGCGCATTATTTTCAATGAAAAATTAAATAGAGATGGTTGCGGAAATCGATTCTGTATAAAAAATTGCATAAGTAATAATAATAATAATAATAATTGACATCGAGGTGGGCGGCACTTTTTAGGCCGTGTAGCCCCAAAGGCAACACAGGTACTTACGGCACATTCAAAGGACAATTAAAACTTGGCGACAAAATAGTACAACAATGACACTAGTACCAAAACATGTTACGTAGATTGTTCGTATTTCAGCACTATCGAGACGCGCGGCAGGCGACCGCGGTGCACTTTGTCGGTCACCTTTTTCAACCATTTGCCTCATTCGCAAAATGCCGCCCTTTGAAGCGTTGAGAACAAACTTCAATATTTCAAATGGCAACAATGACGACGTAAGATTTGTGTGCGGAAATTGATTTTTTGAACTCAACTCGTGAGAAAGCTTTGACAGGTTGCGGCATTAAAGTCGCAGAGTAACCTTTTGTGGCTGATGGGAAGTTGTGCAATGTTTGTTGGTCCGACAACATTTTGTATTATCGGAAGTAAAATTTATTTATATTTTTTTAGCTGTGCTAATTAGCGTTACGGAAAAGTTTGTGCTTTTGTTGCTTTTGTTGCTGGATAGTTTGAGCGAACATGTGGGTGCATGTTTTCATTGAAAGCATTTAAAGTAGAGATTTATCCATTATAATAGACAACAATTTACTCTTATGAATATCGAGCAGAGGATTTTGAAAGTATAGGTACTTTTTATTGCTTCGTCACTCTTACATAATCACAAACATACCTCCAAGTATCCCATCGATGCTGTAGTCCTTCTTGCCGTCCGGGTCTCGAGCTCCGCCGCGGAGGAGCCGTGAGATGGATGAGATGCTGGGTGGGTCCGACACGCCCTCCTGTAACCAACGCGTTTGTTTCTCACTGCCTTATTATCAGTATAACGTATGGGTTGATGAGTATTTGGGCGTAAGACAAAGACGAGGTTGAAGACAGGTTGTGATACTTTTTGGCCATGTCATGATTATTTGAAAGATATTTTTCTGCAAGGGATTGATTTATTAGCTATTGTTGTATAGTTGAGTTTAATGTGAAGTTTTACAAATCGTAATGAAAAGAATTCTTGCTTGAACTAATAACGTAGAATTACCCTTTCAAAATTATAAAAAACACTGTGTTTAAAAAGCAAATTTTTCCAACGGTTTTGCTTCTGCCTGATCTAAATAAAAGCTGCTTTAGCTTTATGTATCAATCAAAAAGTTTCTCCTTCCGTTACTGAAGTGGGATTACTTAGCAGAATTAAATTATATTGGAATGGAATGATTCCTAGGAAAATAGAATTAAAATTGAAAACTCATGTAGCGCGTGCACTACAAAAATAGATTGTTAATCCGTTTAGTGGGGAATATTGATGGATTTAAAAAAAATCGAATGGATTCCGCTTGCAGAGGGTTTTGTTGAAGTTTCATTTCTATATTGAATATTGCTGGAATCCTTACAGAATGAATACATTAAATAAAAATAAATTGTAATAGACAAATTCACAATTAAAACAGTGCATGAAAAAGTTTTTAATTAAAAATGACACGTAGGTACCTTAATGAGTTTTTCCCGTATTTCCCAGGAAAAGATTCCAGGGTTCTGCCTCTTGAGCTCTTCGATTCTGGCCTCCACCTCTGGAGTGGCTACTCTTGGCTTGGACCCGCCAATCACACCTGGTCTTATGGAACCCGTCTCCTAGGCGAAAGTGATCGTTGTTTTATTATAGGTAAGCTTAATTTCATAGCATGATTTTTCCTTTAATTTAGGAAATTCTTCTATCTTTCTGTATGGGAAACGGAATTTTGGTTTGTAACAATAAACATTTTAATATCAATAAAAGCAGAACTCTATTTCTTATTCAAATATAGGGGACTGAGGTAGGTATCTATTGGCTTGGCAACATCGTAGTTATTCGCAAGAGGCTTCGTAACCCACGAAGGCTAGACAAATTCATTTGATTTCTGTGCAGATTCGATAAGCATATTAAAATTAAATAGAAAATTCATGATAAAATATAAACAGTAATGCTGCCAATATTTACTCAACAAAAAAAAAAATTGGTATTTTTATTTGTTGATGTAAATGTCACAATAGTTTATTTGCCAAACAGATTATTGCTGAATAGGGTTCAGTATCTAGATGGTATTTTTGCAAATCGTGCAGTGAAAACCTCGTAAAGTACCTAATATACAAATCATATTGCTTTTAATACATAACAATTTGTAATTTTTCTTATTACTTATTTTTTGGGTAGAAAACCCGTAACGTATATTTAGAACAAACGTGCAAAGCTCTAAGATGTTGGTAATGCCTTCTATTGATGATAATAAGAACCTCGGGATGCGTCAATAAGGGTCACATTTTAGTAAATTTTTTATCATCCCCTGTAAAATAACATTAATTGTAATCACGAGATTTTCACTGCATGGCGAAAAAATTATGTCAAACCTTGTATAAGTTAGTACCTACGGGTACTTTGTTTTAGATGTAGGTATGCAAGCAGGTAGTAGGTAGATGAGGCCGTTCCCTATACTCGCGGAGCGTGGCGAAACGCTTCCTGGGCGAAACAATCGCTATTATGTGCTATAGCGCCTATAGGAGCGGTGGTGAAAACGAACCTTCAGGCTCCGTTGCGCAGCAGATCAATGGCGATTGTTTGCCGCCTGACCAGTCGATATGCGTAGGCGGCGGTTCGACCACCATTCATACTCGTATAATACTCTTATGTCTATAAAATAGGGAACGTTGTGTTTTGGACACAATCGTAAGTTATTGTGTCGATGTGTTTTATGTATATTCTTGAGCAGAGATCTTGGTTTATTAATAGGTATACTGTGCTAGAGAAAGCTTACTTGTAGAAGGGTAGGTACAATAATATTTTAGGCACCTGAATTTCAGTTTTACATAATGTTGGAATCTTGGAGTAAATTATGTACGTCTGATTTACAAATACAAAACGTGATTTAGTAGTTTGGATAATGTTGTTGTAATAAAAGTTGAAATTCTTAATCATCGTTAAGTTAAATCTCAGTTCCTAGCAAACTGCTTCAGTGTGTATTTTCAGTGTTATTGCGCTACAAACTTCACAGCTATTTTACATCTGACTTTATTTTCAAACAGTTACTGTAGGCGCTAATCTAGAACAATATTGAGAGTTTTTACACAATTTGTTTTGTAAGCAGGCTTCAAGTCTTCAGGCTGAAATGTATGAAATAAATGAAATACAATGAGTAGTTTTTTGGATGTTTGTTGTAAGTTGTCACTCACCTGGTATCTGTTGAGTATCTTGGAGACGCAGCCGTGCGAGACGCGCAGCTGGCGCGAGATGACGCAGGGCCGCACTCCCGCCGCCGCCATCTCTACGATCTTCAGGCGGATGTGGTTCGGCAGCGGACGACCGTTGATGAACAAGCCACCCAATTGGTTGACGCGCCCTTGCCCTATCAAGATGGATATTTTGAGAAAAGAGAAAACACTATTGCCGCTGAAAAATGAAATGTATAGATATAAGTTTCGTATTTTCTTTTAATTTTTCTTAGGATTTTCATGGCTCTTGTTTGTCCTTGTCCCGACGGCTTTTTGCATGCAAACTTTATGTTTATTTCAAGTAAATATTTGCAAATAAATTGGATTTATTACATTGTCTTATTGGAAGAATAGTTGTGTACCATCAACAGTCTAAGATTTGTATGAAAAAGGTTTTTATCCTTAAAGTTAAGTTAAACACAATTTGGTTTATAAATTCTAAGGTAAATTTTTGGTTCCCACCATTCGGTGATTATTAGACAGATTATTCAAATCTGGGTTACTAAGAGTAAATAAATAAAATTGTCATTGTTTGTATGTACGAACCTAAAGTAAACTCCGCCGCAGCGATATTCGGCTCGTCAACTTGACACATGAAATAGGTTTCTAGTTAGATTTTGACGAAGGTCCGTGGAAAGTTATAATCGATTCAACACTTTCAATTAAAACTTTGTTAATATCGATGACCGAGGATGATTAAAAATATAAGTTACAGTAATATGTATAAGTCACAGTAATATAATTTACAGTAATATAAAATTTTGTTAATAAAAAAATGTAAAACTTATGTACCCTTACCTACCCACACATCCATACCATTCTGGTGTCGTTCCATTATGGTATGAGATTCAGTATGTTCCATGAACAAACGCGAACACAAAGTTTATTATCACTGAGTAAGTTCAAACATGTTACCGCCACACTAGTATCAGCTAGCTTCAACAAAAAACATCGCGCCGAGCTTTATATCATTTAAGCGTTAACACCGTAAAAACGCCACGAATAATGATGAATATCTGTTTACATTAAATTAAGCGACCGAGATCGAAACACATAATTTAAATTGATTATCACCCATTTGTATTTACATAATTAAAACGACATGTTTAATTAATTACGATGTCATAAATATTGTGTTCGAAATAAATTTCTGGGGTTTAGCGACGCGTTCGATGTTAGGCGTCAGTTGTACCCAACTATATTCATGAAGGCTATCTGACGACGTTGTTTTTTGGATTTGGAAAAAGATCGATAGATCGCGTTATCTTTTTTTACTGCGCGTGAGTGCAGTAGAGGAGGTTGTGTAGTGAACTGAGAGTGCCTGTGTTCGTACGGACACGGGTCGCGTGGTGGTGTGCGTGCCTCGAGGAGGCTGTGTTGAGGGCCCCGTCGCTGTGTTGGTGAGAGCATGGAACACTCCCACTACACCAGTGTGAGGTTGTAGAGGAGCCATGCGGTGGGGGACGACAGTTTTCAGGAAAAAAATATACTTCAGAATTTGCAGCGATGTCGTCGGAAAAACGAAACACTACGCACATATAAAAGCTCTACTAGCCGATCTATTTTAGAAATAATAAAGAAAGAAAAGCGGCACGTTAAACATAAAGAAACTCAACACTCAAAAACTGTTCTAACTATTTCGACAATTTGTTAACACAATATTTATTCAGTTTTCAAATCAGGTGAAAATGTTTGTCACCCGAGTGTGGTACCAAAACCGGCGCTTGCGTTGATGGAGGGGGCCGAGTTCTGCCCATTCATCGTAGAGTGACGGAAATATGCTTGTCCTCTTCTAATAAACTATGCTCGGTATTTGAGCGGTTTTTTATTTCAGTATTGAATATTTGAGTGTAATGCTTATGGTTTCAGTTGGATTATCTGTGATGAACACTTGTCAAATGAAACATGAAGGTAGATAAATTTTATGTGGATTAAAAAGTTATGATCAGTGTCATGACTAAGTTTCAAAATATAATATTCGTAATATTCAAGACCATAGTAAAACTAACTTAGGGAAGTTTTTACTTTTTAAAACAATGCTAAAAAAATATTAAATGATTTCACTATGATTAGGTAAAAATTCAAAATTCTATTGAATATTTAATCATTAATTTCCTAAACGATTTTCTAGCCAAACCCTGAAATATTTTGCTAACGAAGGCTTTTTGTTAAGTTTAAGTTACACCAACAGATGGCGCTGTCTATTATCCTTCTGCAAGTTTTATATTGAATTGTTTTGTGTAATCAGAATCATCATTATCATCGTAAATATAATAAATATTATAATTATAATATTATATATTGTATTTGACATATATCGAGACCCTGGGGTCCCAGACCCTTGGAAGGCGTACCAGGGGACGAAGGCAACTCGCAGCCCTTAGATAATCATAAATGATGAGGAGGCACCAACCGACGGTTGTCCCTGTATTTTAATTGGAGGGGCTTGTGGTTAAGTAATAACAGCCACACGGATCGATCGATCAGGTTAAGCTACGCTTGTCGCGGTTGGTCCGTGGATGGGTGATCATCTTCACATACCAACACCCCTTCGTGCGTCGGAAAGCACGTTAAGCCGTTGACTACGGTTGTCATTCGTGGATCTTTGACAGTCGTTACGGCTCTTCAGTAGCCCGAAAGTCTGACAACCAGTCTTACCAGTCTTATCTTATCACCCAGTAACTGGGTTGTTGTATTTAGCTGCATCCGGTTAGACTTGAAGCCAACCTCAACATAGTTGGGAAAAGGCTAGGCAGACGAATGAATATTATAATTATTGGTTTTGATCAAGAACAAACCGAGGCCAAGAGCGGCCCCCAATCAGTACCTAACAAAAAAAAAAAGAACCACTTTGCCGGGGTGTCATAGGAAGTGAATAAGAGTTTAATGCTGGAAGTAATAACTAAAAAAAGGCAGGTGCCTTTATTTCTCCACAATAAGGTTTAGGTTCAGCGTCTTCTTATACAGAGAAAGGACACGCCACCACGACACCATCATCTTCATATTTTCATAAGAGGTTATGAAGAGGTGGTCGGCAAAAAAATGCTTTATTATTGTGGCCAGTTCAATTGTGCATCAGCGCATAAAATTCCAA
The DNA here is from genome assembly GCA_927399505.1 of Luperina testacea. Taxonomy (NCBI): domain Eukaryota; kingdom Metazoa; phylum Arthropoda; class Insecta; order Lepidoptera; family Noctuidae; genus Luperina; species Luperina testacea. The sequence continues at coordinate 9,684,663 of OV656774.1, forward strand.
AGAAAAGTTCTTAGAATTAAGAATTGAAGTAGACTCGGAAACTATGTGTAGGTCGAAACTAAGGTATTAAATTCACCAGAATAGGAGAGAAATTCGAAGTGGAATAGCTAAGCCAACAGGTGTGGTGTACTTAAGACACATCAAAGATTCAAGTTATAATTAGTTACTTCAGCTAAGAAACGCAAGTCAGTTATCCCAGCAAAGTGCAAATCAAACACTTACTTAACGGAGCACTCTTTTAAATCACACTGTAGGGTTCCTTTATATAGATAGGCATTAACAGAAACCTACCTTCCCTTACCTTAGAAAAGAGTGTTTATCAGTTGTTTAGGCTAAACACCTTTTAAAAATGACAGGTGTATATTATGTACTTTGATGTAATACTGACGTTTGACACACCTTCAAATTTAACTTTTCAAATTTAACTTACGGTTAAAATCATAATTATCTGTTATTGAAAATGTGGTGACTATGTCTATTTGACAATGGAGGACCATTGTCAAGTATATACGTGTTTTTTTTCTTTTTTTCGGAGCATGTGAAGGACCATCGCTCAGCATAATGCTACGACCCAATGTGAGACAGAGCCCCAGCGCTGCTTTTCAGCGACTGCCAGCGTTGACGTGATGACGTCAACCGGTGCAGGTGGCTTACGCAAGATATAAATAATATAATAAAAATAAAATAAACACATAATACCTAATAACAACCAACTAATCAACAGACAAATACTGTTGCTGCTGCTTGATACAACTAACAGAATCTTATCATTTTCATTGGCAACTAATGCAAAGAAATCGATTTTCGTTTCTTTTTTTGTTCTTTGGCACACTGTGCGACAAATTATGTAGAAGTCCGAAGAGTATAATCTGCCCCTATGCCTTGCCTTTATGGACTGTGAGACAGCTTTTGACTCTATCGAGAAATGGTCTGTTTTGGAGTCTCTGCAGCGATGCCAATGACTGGCGATACATCCAACGCGACAATGATCATCCAAACTCAGTACCAGCGAGCTGAACATATCCCCCTGCGTCGAGGGGTGACGTAATTTCCCCGAAATTGTTCTCTAACGCATTGGAGGATGTGTTTAGGACCCTGAACTGGGAAGGACGCAGCATTAACATCAACGGCGAGTATATATCTCACACTTGAGATTTGCAGATGACATCGTCATACTGGCTGAATTTGTGCAGGACATGCAGCAGACGCTGAACGGCCTAGTTGATTTTTCTGTACTCATTGGTCTCCGGATGATCTTGGGCAAAAGCCAGGCGTTATCTTTACCGATTCAGTACAGCGTGCAACGAACACATTACGCCGCGCGCCGGGGCCGATTGCTGTCAATGGTGGTACTTTTTAGGATGTTCAAGAATACGTTTACCTCGGGCAAACTCTGCAGTTTGGTAAAAAAACTTTGAGATGGGAGGCTAACAGAAGAATTCAGTTCAGTTGGGTAGCGTTTGGCAAGCTTCGTCGAGTCTTCTCGTCGCGTATTCCTCAGACCCTAAATACGGTCTTCAATCAGTGCGTCCTGCCAGTTATGACTTACGGAGCCTAAACATGGACACTCACGGTACGGTTTGTTCATAAATTCAAGGTTACTCAGCGAGCTATGGAACGGGCTATTCAAATTCAAATATTTTGTTTCAGAATTACATTCTTATATTGTTAGTAGTAGTAGGTATAACTTAGCCTAATGTTAGTATTAAATAAAATTTACAATAATAAACAAGTAATGTACCATTGAACGGTTCGTTCATTAGTACACCGCTTATTTAGATAAGTGTGTCTGAACACCACTTACCCACCTTCGTAAGAGGGGAGAGTCCCACCGGCCTGTAAACACATTCAGGATGCAATTGGAGGGTGCAAGCGCGCCATCATGGAAGCGCATTGCTTCCGCATGATCGCGGCGAACTCGTCGACGCACGCTTCCGCGATCATCGCTGATGCGCTACATAGCCGCGGCAACCCCAAAAGCACCCTGAATGCATTATTGTACTGTACGCGCAGGTCGCTGTATGCTCGCTGGGTATACTTGGTCCACAGGCTGCACGTGTAAAGCGACTGGCAGAAGGTCTTAAAAAGCGTTATCTTTACCGATTCAGTACAGCGTGCAAACCTGCGGGCCAGCATGTTGCAACGGACAGCCAGAGACCTGATAGATGTCTATGCCAACATTATCTTTAAAGTCATAACCAACCCCACCATTGGGGTAGACGTGTTCTTGAGTGAAGACCGCGAATCGGTAAACGTAAGGTGGGACGCACAGGTTAGGTGGGGCGGTGATCTTCGCAGGATGGCTGGTAGAAGCTGGATGAGAGTTGCCGAAAATTGAAGGGCGTGCAATAGGGGAGGCCTATGTCCAGCAGTGAACTATTATGGGCTGATGATGATGATGACAAAGAAATCCTAGGGGTTGGAATCCGTAGTATCGACCGAAATTACGGGTGTATCCTACTCAGTGTCACTTACGGACATAAGACTAGTTTGAGGTCCGAACTAAGAATGAAGACAACGCGTGTTGACAGTTGTCCCTAATCCCGATGTGTGTTAGCCCGTTAGAAAAATTTAATTTTTCTCTTGTTTTGACGTATCGAATTTCGGACGGGCCCGTATCTTTGTTGACGGACTTAAAGATTAGATCCCCTGATTTGTGACAGGCAAGTCAGGCCATAATCATAATCAGAGAATCACTAGTAAACCTTTGTACGGTATTACAAAAACATAGCAAGCTCCAAACAAAAGCTCGTTGGTCCATGTTAAGCCTATTCATCTCAATAATTGTCATCGTTGATGCATTTTAAAATTGAGCGTATTTTGAACGTACGGAAGACCTATCTAATTAATCTCGCCTGACGTCATGATTATCAGCATAGACAGCGCACCCAAAAGCGAACACATCGTGCAAAACGAGCCTGATTGATTAATCCGATACGAGACTAATAAATAACGTAGTGACATTATTAGGCTCGTATCGCTCACACTGTTTGATAAACCTAGGTGAAATGATTTGTCGGTTATTTGAGGACATTTTCGAAATTGCCTAAGTTTGGAATTTCACTACATTTCGTAATCAGCATATAATGTTCCCACGCACTGCTGGGACACAAGCCTCCTCTATGTGCCGTAATGTACCACACGGGCCCAGTGCGAAATGGTAGATGTCACTTCTCTTCGAATTTTTAGTTCTAGGACATGTCGCTTTCCTTACGATGTTTTCCTTCACCGTTTTGATGATGAAAGTTTACACAAAGTAAAACTTCAGTCTGGGTTTGAACCTACGATCTACAACTTGCAAATCGGGACCGTTACCACTTGGCGACCATTGCTATGCTATTCCTGCACTAAATTTGCTAAGGTATTTATATTTTTTTTCGCACTCAATTTATACAAACATTAGACAGAAGTGAACGAGAGAAGTTCACATTTTGATGGGTATTGGATAATTGTATTTTAGCTTAGTAATTTGACTCAATTGTATGTTTTTTTTTAAGAATAGAAGCTGACCAGAAGGCCAATTCTCGTAACTAAAAGCGTTCAAAATGTAGTCGAAATCTCATTTCGAAATGTAGGAAAATTAGCGGTATTTTTGACAGATTCAGACTGAGATCATACTGTGAACGTTCTTAAAATTACGAGAAAGTTAATGAATATTATACGAGGAAATAATTTTTTTTTTCTGGGTAAGGAAAAGGGTTATGTCTGACTCCTGCCAACTGAATGGTCCAACAAATACGGAATCCACACTGCCAGTTTTCAGTTCATGAAGAAGTTTTGTGATCTCTGGAACCAGTGCTTCTTTTGTACTGCGTATTTTATAAATATTTTGCCTGCATTAGGATGATCCTGTCAGAATATCTTGAACAGCAGACTTTTAAATAACAAATAAACAAGCTTGAAATCTGCTGCTAACTTGTACAAGTGTAAAGGAAAACTTTAAATTACTTTATAATATCGCGCTAGTCGTAAACGTCAGCTGTCAGAAAAGTAGGTCGATGTTTTACTTCAGTTTGTGATCGGCGATCGAGCGCTGTATAATGTTGTTGGCTTATCAAATGATATCAAACTGTAAAAAGATTTATAGCATTTATTAGAGTTTTCCGGTGGATTCTCAATTCGCTAAGACAAAAAAAAAGGCTAGGGTGCAGAAAGTCTATCAAATCTGTTTGTCTGTTTGTTGCTTTTGTCTGTTTTGTTGTCTGTCTCCTTGCTGTCTCTTTTTGTCTGTTTACTCTCTTGTCTTTTGTTTTTTGTTTACATCATTGCAATTCAGTTAACAGTCATAGTGCAAGAGTCAAAACGGTGAAGGAAAACATCGTGAGGAAACTGGCATGTCCTAGAACAAAAAATCCGAAGACATTTGTGACTTGTACCAACCCACACTGGGCCCGCATTGTTGCCCGATTACGGCCAAGAGGAGAAGAGCCAAGAGGCCAAGAGGAGGCCTGTGTCCCAGCAGTGGGATCATTATAGTCTGAATTATCAAACTACAAAAAAATGAAATTACAAGCATTAGCTTGTAATTTATTACAATCGCAATATCGTCGCTATTTAAATGAAAAAGCTTATATCTAATGAACAGGGGGAAAGCTATTTATCGCTACGCCAGTTGTAGCATCCGTTTCAAACGGAAATCGTGTTACGTGTCAGATATTCTGTCCTGTTAGTATAACTTTATCTATTGCAATAGTTTTTATAAACGTAGCTATACTGTATATTTCCTTTACCTTCACGCAAGGTGATAAACAGGCTTTGCTAAAACTTGTGGAAATAGAATTCCGAAAATGATTGCAATCTTAGAAATAAATTACCTGAATATTCTTATTTTAAGATTGAGATGAATTTACATCGAAGATTAAAAATGAAGGATACCCAAAGACACCACTTTAAGGACAAGCCATTAACAAACCGCTCGTGGTTGCTACAGGAAATAATTACCCTCAACGAAATCTTATAATAGAATGTGGAATTTTATGGCAGATGATACCTTATAATATTATACACGCGTGAAGTTGGTTTTATTTGGTCAGGTCCGTTGCCTAGCAACGGATCTGTGCTTTAACATAGTATAGCAGCCACTTATATGGCTGAGCAAAATACCAGCTTGCTTTAATTGACTCGGTGGAACACAGAGCAAAAAGGCTTATAGGCGACGAGACGTTGGTGGCTAGGCTTAACAGCCTAGCTCATTGGCGTAATGTTGCTTGTCTGACAGGTAAGCAACTTTACGCGAAGAGTGTGCGTAATAGGGGCTCCACAACCTGATCCTACCATCGCCCTTTTACTACCGGACTGCCAAACGTACTGCATTTGGTTGACATGCCGAACAGTCTTACTCAGTCTCACATTATATAATTTTAAAATCAAAAGTAATGATGTAACTAATATTTTTGTAAAATATAATTTAAAAAGAGTGTGCATGGAGTTTCTCGCCCGTTCTTCTCCATAGGTACCTACGCTTTGGAATGGGCAACTAGCTTCATATTTTCTGACTGACCGACTTCTTGACAATTCAAAAGTGCCTGTAAATGGTTTAATTGAAATAAATGCTTTGAGTTTGAGTTTCAGCACTAGTCCTCCACATTTATTACGCGCACAGCTAAAGTGTGGAACTCTCTGCCAGCGTGTGTGTTCCCTTCCACATTTTACCCGTCTGCCTTCAAAACAAGAGTGAACTGGCATCTTCTGGGTACGCTCGTTCCATCATAGACCTCATCCATCGCTTTCCATCAGGCGTCATCGAGATCAAGAGCAGGCCCATTTAGCAATTAAAATAATAAAAATTGTCTTTTTTGTTCTATATCATAAAAACCGTCAGTCATACTCTTCAGTTGGGATAGCATTTATAATTACATAGTTAATATACTTAAAATAAATATATTATATATTTATTTAAAAAAATTAAACATGTTTTACAAATAAAAAATAGGCTAGTTTTGAGTATAGATAGTGTGATGACACTATCTATACTCAAAACTATATACTCAAATATAGTAAGAAGAGATCAGTAGTTAGTGGATGCACTAACTACTGATCTCTTCTTACTAATCGCTAGTGCTTATCGCTAGTTAATTCCGCTAGTGTTTTAGTTTTTTGGTACACACTAATTAACCAATAATAAGTAATTACTGTATATCGACAAAACTAAAACACTAGAGGAATGTTGCACACTTGTATTGTAAGCGATTAGGAAGAAGAGTGGGACGCGTCTTCGTGGATGGCGCTGTCTGTACAAATGAGTTGTGAAAGGGGTGGAAATCGCACTAAGCCTGTTTTTCCATGCGCGGCCAGTATCCGTTCGTGATCTATTTTGTACGCAAATAGAAATCTTGTCGAGCTTTTTATTGAATAATGAATGCCCACTATAAATAACTACTTCTTTGTGATAAGAAAGGCTGCGGTAAGATACCTTTACGTTTAGTGACGCAATAATAGATTTAAATTTACTTCGATTTGATTAATTTCCTAGACTAAAATGACAACAGCGATCGACCTTATGATATTATTTAGTATACACAAAATACGCGAATTGACGTGGAGTTGCGGACACCAGCCGGTATAACCTATTACATACATTAGCTGTCATTTCGGTCTAGCAAATTCAAAATCGGAGTTTAGATTGAGGTACAGACGCCAGCACATCAAGCTACTACAATCTGTCAAATTACTTTAATAGATTTTCAACTTTATCGCTAACGCATGAGGTTCAAAGTTGATTGGGAAAATTTGACAGTTTCGGGTAGCTTGATGTGCTGGCGTCTGTACATAAATAAAGTAAAGGGACTGTCTGTACACTGTCTCTTTTATTCTCCAAAAAAGTCTTGTTCTTGTATAAATGTTGTCTGGTAGACAGCCACATTTGCGATAAGCCTAGTGCCAAGTATCGCTTTTGTTAGGACGTTATAATTTTCTCTGTGTTCTGAGTTTACAATAGAGTAATAATTATATGATATTATATGATGAATTATATGATTTCCGAGTCAACATTACAAATGAACCTTCGCATCCACAGTCAAATATTGCTGTGACCTAAACAATACCAAGCGACAGCAGTACATAATTGTAATTTGAACGGTGTCGGCCGCTGGTAACGATGGAAAATCGACTTAAATTGCCATAATTAATTTATTCCAAACAGAATCCGCCTCACAAAGTGCCTTCAAAGCATTCAATTTTGCATTAAATTTGTAATTTTCACGGCACAATAATTTGTAACTGTAACACTTCGTTTTACTGTTTTTTTTGCTTATAATCTAAGTACTCACTGAAAGTTCAGAGGAGAACGGTTTTCTCACGGTTTTGGAAAGTAAATAGTTAATCTAGCTTTCTTTTTTAGAGTTAAGAAAATTCTTTATAGCGTTAGGCAGGTACCTACACAGTGCTCTTTTTACATTTTCCGCTTCAATTACTCTGAATGAATCAGCCAGGCACATGATATTTTGTTAGTACAATTTACTATTTCTTTTTGCATTAATTTATATTTATTCCGATTACCGACGAGTGTAAATAAAACTGCCAATGGCGATATAAAACTGTCAGTGCAACTTTTTATTGCGCTTTCATTATTACAAGATTACATTGTAACTTTTCCTTATGACTTGGTACATTTCTAAGTTACTCTCAGCTAGAAATCATGTTCCTCTTGACGTTTGATGTTAAGACTTTTTACATTAGGTATGGTTAGACCCGTGGGGTAATTGCGTAACACACTAACAGTAGCAATGGCTTACATTTTGACAGTTCAACAACATTCATTGCGTTATTTACATTTTTGAACGGACAAATTTTTCTAACATATGAAGCAATGGATTAACAATATCCTTCAAAATGATTCAGATTGTGATCGATAGAGTGTTACGTAATTAGGGTGCTGCAGTGCGATTCTGTAACCATCTCACCGTGAAAACTTAGGTGAAGTGAGCGTGGAGTGAGCTGTCAATACTGTAAATTCCTAGCGAAAACAAACTCACTTCACCTAAGTTTTCACGGTGAGATTTTTACAGAATCGATCGGCAGGGTCTGAATTAATTTTCTAATAGGTATTCAATTTTATAAAAATTAGCTCTCGACAATTTGACACTCTTTATGAAATAGGCATATAATTAAGTTCTCTCTTAATTATATGCCTATTTCATCAACACTGCCAGTATTATGAAAATAAACTTTCATTTTTGTACAATGTTTGGGTTCTTGAAATGTTCTACCGGCACTATTCTGCTGTCGCTCGTGAGATAACCGTCCTGTAACACTGGTAGCATCAGACTTATCAATGGATTCCACGGAATGAAATGCTATTGTAAACGATCTTTCATTCCAAAACGAACCAGTGAATTCTTTGTCCAATGGAAAAATATCACTCTTAACTCATTATGTTAAGGGTGATGTTTGTGTGGCGGATGGATGGAGTTTTTGTGCAGTCCAACCTACGTCAGAGGCTATCAATGAAGTCCACTATGGTGTTTGTGTTAAGTCATCGCATTTTAATGAACCGTCGATGACATGCTATACGAGTAATAGACTCACGGTGTTATTCTTTTTAGCGCCGAATTTTTTAATCGTTCTTTTTGGGATGTGGAAACGAAAATAAAAAATGTCCGATCCGATGTTTTTTGGTCCGCGTTCCTGGGTAGGTGTCCTGTTTCGTTTTATTAGCTTCCTCGTTTTGATTAGTTCGTGCAATCGTTAGTCATCATTATGTTTGGCGAGTTGATTGCATGGTATATTTTTGTCGTAAGTTACATAATGTAGGTAATATTTTGCTAGATGTGGTTTCAGAGGTTATTGGGGTCCTACCAAGAAATAATATGGATTCTATTTCATCCTAATGTGCTATTTGATATCAAACTAATTAGCAATTAAGCCACCCACATCTGATTTCTAAGAACTCTTCATACGTATTTCCTTGTAAAAATGATATCATACGTCTGTCAACTTGGTTAACCTCTGGGAGGTACGCATTAGGTATGCCACAGCAGGTGTAGTCCCTGCGTTGTCCATTTCCCGGACCGGAAGCCCCACTATGATCACTGAAGCGAGTCGATCTCGTTACCGACCCTCATTCCACTCCTGACTCATTTCCTCCAAGTTTTTACCTAAAATTTTAATCTTAACTGGAGTGAATGTTTCTCACAGTAACAAACTAAAAGTAGATTTAAGTATTTGGTGATAATAGGCAGCTCTCTTGGGAACCAATTATTATTTGTTGTTCGAAACAGACAGACTTGGAGGCTGCAATTAAGCAAATTATTTTTTACGATGACTACACCGTAAACGTTTGCTTTCTGTAGGTTGTAATGTGTTTTGTTACCTATCCATTTACACCTTTGAACTGGAAAATATGGTCTATACATACCAAAAGTAAGAAGAAAGTATGTTTTTCGTACGTCATCTACGTACTTTATCTTTTTAATATCAAATGACTCATTGCTTATTAGCTCATAACATTATATTAACTTCTACAGACATGTTTTGTATGTCATCTTGAAAAATAGTCCTTCTTACCTCTTCATCTTCTGAATAACTAATTTTCACTATTCTCGTACAATAAGTACCTACGTAACATTACTCGTAATTTTATTTGTACTTGTTCATTTATAACCCAAGTGACGATTAACAGTTATATTATTTTAGTACGTAAATAGCTGCAACGTGAAAGTAGTAACTTCCAACTGTTCAGTTAATCTCACGAAGGGCTGACGACAATCAAACTGCTGAGACATTAATTGGATTTCATTCTTCCTTTATACGGAGAGCAGGTTTCGAAGATCAAATTGCACAAGTTCATTCAGAAGCTGAGATAGCTTTGAGCTAATGGAAAATTAGACTACAGGATTTCACAATATACATTATTATGCTAGTCGTATATATATCGCAGCCAACTGGTTAAATTAGCCGTTTAGTCCCACCTGGCCTTTGGAAGCAGTGCTCACCTCGCTTCGCTCTCTCGGCTCGCACGTGGTTGATCACAGTTCTAACCTAACTTAACCCATTTGGTCGGGGTGTCCTGGCTTAGTTACTGCGACCAAATTCGGCTCGCGCGTGATTGGTTACAGTTCCAACCTAAACTATAATTGAATATTATTCAGGCCGTTAGTTGAACGGCCGCCGTTTAGTTAAAAGGTAGGCGGTTAACTAAACGGCCAATTAAACCAGTTGGCTGCAAGCTGCAACATATAGACGAATTTATTTTTGTTCGTGGGAAATTGAACGGAATACTTAAACAAAACTGCAGTCAATGTTATAACTGTCATACTTATGACAGTACATTCGAGCATTATTTGATATAAACCACTTTTTAACCGACTTCAAAAAAGTAGGTTCTGTATTCGACCCGTATGTATGTATGTATGTCCGCGATTTTCTCAAAAATTAATTAAGCAATTTTGATAACTCTTTCATTAATGTGATCTACATACTTTCAGGAAGGTTTTAGTGTATAATATATTAAGTAATTATTCTTATGTACGAAGTTATATTCATAAATGTACCTACTGCATCTCCGGCATTTCTATGCGAATTTTGATGATTCTTCTAGTCAGTGTCTGTCTTCAATTCTTCAATGCACTAGTGTTAATTGAATTTGTGTGGGGTAGGTACTAAAGAGTGAAAAATAAAAACTTTTTTTTTAAAAAAACAACCGACTTCAAAAAAAAAATACTACAAAGTGATAAATAACTTTAATTTCAGAAGTCGGTGTCAAGAAATAAAAATGCGGAACCACCGACACCGACTTCCAAAATTAAAGTTATTTATCACTTAGTAGTGTTGTTTATTGAAGTCGGTTGTTTTTTTGTAAAAAAAAAAAAATTAATCAATCTAATCATTCAAAGAAATGAAATTGAATTGAAAATTTTTCATCCTGTAAATAGGATGTCGGAATCACTTTTTCATGTCATTTATTATAAAGAAAAATAAAAAATGAGCTAGATAAAGACGACATATCTGACTACCCCTGAGAAGAAATGGCGAAACAAAGTTAAGGGTCAGTCTCCTTTAAAGGCCATACACAATCTTGTTCAAATCATGTTATGTGATGTGATGTGATCATGATTAGTATTATAGCGATGTATTGTGTATAGAACAAGTAGTACTTACTTCATTTAATAGTATGTACTAACGGTAATACTAAACTACACAAATAATTGCACTAAAGCGCTGCTACGAAGCTACGCAATTATCATCAATTAGTTAGTAATAGCAACCAGGCCTTCTTAAAAACAGAGGATATTATGAAAGCAACTATTCAAATAAAAAACCAATAAAGCATTCATATCGACAGGTTCTGGGGCGCCTGGCAACAGAATAAGCGTTCAGTGAGCAAATATTACATAAGGAAAATAGGAGATTATAGAACTTTTTGCTATTATACTGATCCAATTGTACTGGCATGAATAGTACCAGACGCTTATTAGATACAACGTTAAGTTTTTTTATAGATACTTATGTAACAATGAAAAAACGTTGATACCACTATTTTATACTTGTTTTTTTTATTTTATGGCCTTATTGACTCCTCGACAGCCCCGAAGTGCGAAAAGACGAGTGTAGCAATTCAACACTGATTAGATCATTAACACTGTATTCATAGTGGGAAATAATATGTTTTCGGCGTGGACACCAATCGTCATTGCGTAGAAGCCGCGTAGCCGTTGTGTAGCCGAATATAGACGCTGGGAAGCCTGTGTGTAGCAGATAATAAACACCGCGTAGCCGCAGCGTGGTAGATCATGAACGCCGTAGCAAGTACGTAGCATGTTCGTAGGAGATCATAAGCGCTGCGTAGACGCAGCGTAGTAAGCTGTAGCAGATCATAAACGTCGTAATTTGTACGTAGCGGGTTTGTAAAGCTGTGTAGCGGCTGCGAAACAGATCGCAAAAGCCGCGTACACGCCTACTCTGATCATACGTTCAACAAACGGCAGTGGCTACGCCTCTAGGTATTCTGAGCTTAACTAAAAATGCATGTACAATTTGCTGAATGTGCATGTCGTAAGAGTTACTTTGTACTTACATAAAGGTACCGATCTAAACTAGGTACTATCGTTGTCACAATACGGCAAAGAACTGATTCTTACTTGATTGCTTGCAAGTCGTAACCGAATAATTTATAGTGCAACAAGTAGATAAGAGCGCAAATAAATATTTTATAATGTTTCAGATCATTATTTCTTCAATTCTTACATTTGTTATAACAAGCAACTATGTAGTTAGCCAATTATAAAAATGCAGTTATACTATAAAATATTTGCTTATTTTTATTGTAGAGCAAGTTCCATTTTATTTCTGTACATAATTGTGTCAGTGTTTATATTTTTATAGTATTTTCTATCGATAACAAGCTAGAATGAACTACTAAATTATACAAATATAATTATCCATTTATTTGTAGTTATTTATTTTACTAGAACATGAAGATACCACATAACTTTTTATAGTCTAAAAATATTTGTCCTGTAAATAACCAATGTTAATTTATGTTTTTCAATAACATCTAAATTCTTTTTTAAGATATTTTTTGAAGCACATTGTTAGAAGTAAAACTCATGATTTCCCATAAAAATCAACCATCCACATCTCCACTATTCGTTCGCCGTAGATACAACACTTTACACTGTTATAATTTATTATTGTCTGACATTTCAAATTTTTATCGGCTAATCTGACATTACAGGGACTTTGACAGTGTCGTTATAAAAGTAAGCCATTAAAGATATAATTTGTGTCAACAATAAAGGTGTAAACGTCTGAGGAATGTTTCTCACTTCTCGTGACATTATTTGTCATAAAAAAGATAACGTTTTTTTACGTCATCCGTCTCAGGAATTTCTAATTTCCGGTCAGATTTAATTGTTACATTTCTTAGAATTATTTTGGTCACGTCTTTAATAAAGATTCATTAGATGCGTTACGATTTTTCTATAAAAACCTTAACATATTAAAGCGATTTTGGTATATGACACAAATTTACAAGGATCGCGAAAAATTCATGTCAAAAAAGAACATAACAGACAAGATAACATATAAAAGAACATAAAAGACAATAAATGACAAAAAAGTCGTAACTTACTCATGTTTATAGTAGTTCAAAATAGAGCTGTTTTCCGTACTACGAGGACAACAAATCGAATAGGCCCCGTGGGCAAGGTCATTTCTAAACTTTTTAACCCAGAGAATGTCGGTGAATATTTTTACGGTTCAAAAGTTATGACCAATTTTTGTTTAATTTCAATCACTACTCAAAGAAAAAAACGTAAAAAAAAAACTATCAGGGCTATCTAAAAAAATTAAATTGACAGACTTGATAGTTTTTTTAATGATTTTTGAAGTGAAAACTTCTTTAGCGGCGCTGTGTACTTTTTTTGGAATGGGTAAAAACTTCTAAATTCGCGTCAGGTCACGTGACCCTGATCGAAAATTCGTAAGACGTAAAACGTCAGACGTAAAACGTAAGACGCGCGTTGTTGAGGACAGCGCCATCTATGCACATCGGGAAGAACTACGAGGGCCTCGCGTACTAACGTCAGACGTAAAACTTAAGACGCGCGTTGTTGAGGACAGCGCCATCTATGCACATCGGGAAGAACTACGAGGGCCTCGCGTACTAACTACGTAGTTCATCCAACAACGACGAGATGGCGCTGAACCACGGATATATAACTGTGTGCTTATTTGTAAATCTGAATAAATTCCTTTCACGAGAAGAATAAACCAGTCACTTTGGTCATCATACCTGATTTGCAAAAAACCCTATAAAATAAGGAACACACCTTAACACGCGTGTTTTGTTTATAAGACGATTCACAAAATACACTCGTAATTGTTCAAGTTTTCACTTCTGTCGGCACTACCGGAGTGCCAGTGTTTTTTTGAGTATTAAGCGAAGTGATTGAAAAAAACAATAATTGGTCATAACACAAAGCGAAAAAAAGAATTTTTGCCTATAAATATTTTAGGGTAAATGATATTTTATGAAAGGATATAGAAAGCCTTGATTGGTACTGGAGCCACGGTAAAAGATCACAGTGTGTTACGAACTGAATCCACAGATAGATACACATAGTGTGAATATGTTTGGACATAATAATATGTTTGTAGGTACACGCATAAAAAGTGCTCTATCGGTCGGTCCGTCCTTTGTTAAATAAATTAGTTTCGGTGTCTACCAAATTACGCCTCGAACCTATCTATATGTACAGCACATTGGATCTTGGCAGGAAAATATGCTCTACCTATTATCTGACTGTGAATAAATTAACATACTTGAGGCTCTGTAACAAAACGGGAGCTGAGACAATAGCAGATCATACATCATTGAAAAAAGCTTTTAGGAACACTAGTAGCCGAATACTATTTGTTTTCATTGATTTATTCATGGTCAGACTATAGATACAAGGCGCCGCCAAACACGGTCCTTTTGAAATACAAACTTTTTCGAAATGGTAATGAGAGTTTGTGTGAAACGTTACAAAATAACAAGTCACGTACTGCCTACTTCAAGTGAAACTGAACAATTGTTCAAAGGGATGCAAGAATTTGGAAAACAAATAGCTCGCTAGGATTCCACTCCATTCTTTCATCTTGATGGAGTGCCCTGTGCACGTGTAGGTAGTTAGTTCGAATAATAGCTATTGTTTATTTAAGTTTCTTCTCATATAAAATTTATCAGTGCATTCTGTGATAAGGCCCACATGTGATAAATTGCCTGTTTCATAAGGCGTTCATTAGAAGCGTGCAAAATGCGCTCCGTTGCGCAGCGATAACTTCGCCGATAACGGTTTTATTGCCTCAAAATATTACCTATTTGCGTATCTAAAGTTGCTTTTTCTTTTCAAAATATCATAGTGACAATGGATGGAAAAAAATTATGATTACAATTTTGCTACATTTGCTATTTTTATTTATATTCATGGGCACGAGTAGAATTGATTAATGCCTACATGTTTTTTGATTTCGATTATGTATTCAATATAGGTAATAATCATAAAATATAATTCGATAACAGTTGGTTACGTGATTTATCTGGTTTGAGCGATGAGGTCAAGTTCTTGTGAGTAATTTACATGTGTCAGAATGAATTAAAAGTTTGTAGAGCTAGTTTCCTATCGTACTGTTATGTCCTTTACATAGATCCATCTAGCAGTCACTGAGGCTGCACCGGCAACGTAGTGCAAAGAGTCGATGTAAAACATAGAGTGATTCACACCCCCCAATAAATACGTTGTGTACTCACACACTATTGACGAGTCGCTGCACCAAGAGCTTTAAATAACCATGACCTTTGTTTCTGAGAACACCAAACGAAACCTTTAGCACAATCTCAGCGGGTACAACATAAACAATAATTTTAACGGCTTCATCGGAATATCTACCTCTGAGCATATTAATTAATACACGTCTCACAATTTCCTTATACACTTTAATGATTAGCCATAAATGTTCATCACAAATTAATGATATAGAAATAATTGCTTGAAGTTGATGTGGATTCAAATAACGTATTCGGAGGGTATTATCCGCTCTGAGGACATCCCGTACAATGACGAAGATTGCAGCTGACTTGCATTGCCGCATGTTATTCACTTCTTTAATTAACTATCAAACCGGAGGCACTCTCGATTATAAGACGCGGCTACTCGGCTTTGTGCCCGCTGTGCCTACCTGCCACTGAACTCTGCATTATACAATTTCATCAAAACAAACGAAAAATGACTCTATTACATGGTAATAAGGTCAACCGAACAGATTTTGAGTTCTGCTGGCGACTGGCTGTCTCGACTTTGATATTGTTTTTTGTATGTGGATATTAGGAGTTCGTTGTATGAGTATGATCATTAAAGTCAGATTTGGATGTGTAAAACGTTAAAATGTAGTTTGTCAGGTAAGTGCCTACATCCTCTCGCTTTTTAACATTGCAGATGGTTGGATGTGCGCAATTAGCC
This sequence comes from Luperina testacea, assembly GCA_927399505.1. Taxonomy (NCBI): domain Eukaryota; kingdom Metazoa; phylum Arthropoda; class Insecta; order Lepidoptera; family Noctuidae; genus Luperina; species Luperina testacea. Next base: position 9,700,604 of record OV656774.1, read on the forward strand.
CAATAAAATATTTGCAGTTGCTTACGATATTGTTCATTTTATGGTTGATGTGATGATCATATATTGGTTGATGAAGTGTCAATTTAAGTGACAATTTCAAACTAGAAGAAAACCAAGTTACATAAAAGATTTATGCGTTATAACAATCGTATTGTATTATTTTACGAGAAGAGTTCATAATAATGTTTTAAGACGCATGGGCTTACATACAACGTCAAAAATCACAAATGGTGGTTATCCATAGCATGCATGCATCATTAGGTAACGTTCCTCCAGTGACTATAAGCGGAACACCATTGCAATCGTATTGTAACAATCGTATCGTATTATTTTACGAGAAGAGTTCATAATAATGTTTTAAGACGCATTTACATACAACGTCAAAAATCACAAATGGTGGTTATCCATAGCAAGCATGCATCATTAGGTAACGTTCCTCCAGAGACTATAAGCGGAACACCATTGCAGCGTGTTGCTGAGGTGATGTAACTAGGACATTGTGGTCAATGAGGAGTTATGTGATGATGCAGATTTGGACAGGGAGCGTAGGGCGTTGGCGGTTCGGTGCAATTTGTTAGCTCGTAGGTTTTCACGCTGTAGTAGGGATGTGAAGGTGTATCTTTTTAAGGCGTACTGCCAAACCTTCTACCTGTGCAGTTTGTGGGTGAAGTATCCGAAGAGGGCCTACAACGTCCTACGCGTTCAGCATAATAATGGATTTAGGATGTTGCTGGGGCTTCCGCGCTTTTGCAGCGCTATGTAGATGTTCGGGGAAGCCCATGTTGATGATTTTCATGCCAAAATGAGAAAAAGGGCGGCGTCAATAATGGGTAGGTTGCGTTCGAGCACCAACAGTATCCTAAAGACATTTTTTGACAAGATGGACAGCTCCTTTATTAGGCACTGGGGCAGAGGCACGTGCCAACATGTGTTGCTAGGTTAGTTTGTAATTTTTACTAACATAGTTTTTAAGTCATTGCTACTAATACTATACGGATCGTGTGTATTTTTATGTGTGATAAACTAAATATCAAGTATCGAAGAACCTGACAGTAAAGTGAGTCTTGTTATTGTTTCCATTTCACTTGAATGCTTTTGTGAAAAGGAAGAAAGAACTTCATGTTTTCCGACAGAATGTTCAACAGTGTTCCTAGATAGCTGAAACAATGGTTACGCTTTCTTTGAAATGTATCAGCTTTTCAATAAATGAATAAATAAAGAATATTTTTTATTAAGTTTGTAGAATAAAGTAGAAGCTATAGGTATTCAAATACATATACATTTTATTATTACTATTCGTTTGTGAATTATGTGTATATAGCATAATCAGCCGTTAACGTCCCACTGCTGGGACACAGGCCCCCTTCTCTGTGAGAGGGAGTGGGTCATAATCCACCACGCGGGCCCACTGCGGATTGGAGATATGTGTATATAGTATATTTCGTTGTAAATAAATAAAAGCTTCTGAATATTCTCTCAATCAACACTGTTAAATTATAGACAAAAAACAATAAGGGTCGCCTTCCAGTTAACCATAATAACGTATTCAGATAATAACAAAATGTGCCTATCCATATATCAAAGGTGACAAATCAAAATAAACAAGACACGCATTCCGGTTCACCGCGGGCAAGAAGCACAGATCTGAGATCGACATTCAGTGCCTAATGTATATTAAGTATGAGTAGACGCCTTACTACATGGCATTCAATGATTCAAGTGAAAAACAGTGCAAAAACAAAATGGAATTGCCATTGTAGCTTATAACTCAATCAGTTGTGTTCTGCGGCGGGACGGCGGCATGGCAACCACACCATAAGGGCACGGCTCGCTAGGAATTTTATACTTTTTCATCCATTATCTGCATTCTTGTCGCGACAGATATGTCGCCCGGCAAACAGACACTTTGACGAGTGAGCGCTATAGAAAATAGAGAAAATTGAACGCAATGAAGAAAATTCCGAGCATTCTTACATGGGATTTCTAATGGCGTTAAGATTTTATTGGTTCGTTTATGATGAGCCGTTTATATGTTTGTAAAAATTGATGATGAGTTAATCAATGTTAAGCCATCGTACGATATGTTTTTGGTCTTCTCTTTTATTTAAATAAGGGACTATGCCTAACAAACCGTAATCACATGTTAATCATTTTATTTTTTCTTTTCGTGAGATTTTTGATGACATGGAGTACACGATGACACGATGACGTAATGATCCAGAATTAAGACACAAACAATGTTTACAAATGAAGTGAAAAATAAAATATTTTAACCTCTAGACGATTTTGAGTATAATGTGGACAAGTAAAGTAGTACAGAAGGAGTGTGAAGAGCACTACACTCAACAGACACCCAAAAACTGACAAGTATTTATTATGACATTTTAGTTTAAAATTTTCCAAGACCACGAAATAAAATACATAATAGGATAGTGGACGGTAATAGGTTACACATTGCTGAAGGATAATGTTGCCCATTCGTATATCACAGGCCAAATAAAGTCATCAAGTCTTTTTAAGTTTTTCTATCAAAGGAAAATCCTACTTGTTGTAGGTAAATGAAAACAAAATATTTCTTTTTATAAAAGAGTATTCCGTCGTTTTATTTCTTTTACGCAAATTCCTGAGACGTTTGAAAAAAATCAGATACAAGCTTACTAAATGGCATTTATTACTTACCTACATCGCAAAACATGTGCTGAGAAAAGAAAATGTTCAAAGGACGAGAATTTTATACGAGACTGGTATGTCGCTAGCCTCTTTGTAGTAATCTCCACACAGTACAAATAAACAACGAACACATATGTAATTAATCATACAAGCTTCTGCATTTCTCTGTGATTACCATTGTGTTTCTCTCAATGGGAGTACGCGTGGTGATGAGACAGCTTCCGATTTAATTTCAAATCATAATCATTGCCTTCTTATTTTTATTTTCTTATTACGACCGATTTAATGAGTGTTTTAGTTTAATGGAGAGAACTGAATAGTTCATCGAGCCATATAGTAACCAGAATAATAAACCCGAGTAATCAAGTTTCAAATCGCTTTTTGCACACGGTAACTATCATTACGTAATTTAGTTCATTCTGAATGCTTCCTTAATTAGACTGCTTTATATCGCATTTTAAAAAGAGGACTGATTTCATATCTCATTTCTCATTGTCGTGAGCACAACACATCAGCGCGAATTTTATCAGATGCGGCAAAAAGTACTTTGGTTGAAAAAGGTATTACCGACACACGCATGTAATATGTATGCGCGTACGCTGAGACAGTTTTGACGGCGTTGTGAAATGATGGACGGTCATTACGATGTCATTGACATCATTTCCTTTTCATAGTCCTTTTACTTTGAGATTCAAGTTGAAAAAAAAAATGCAAGGATATTGTTGTGGCTGACTACTGCAGTGGTTATGATTGTCGTACGTGTGATTCTAGCTTTTAATTTAATACTATAGAATTAGCTCAATTAATAATAATTAAGACTTCATTAATAATAAAGCATGCATAAATATCTTAGAATCTAATTTTTTGAAAACATTTTTATTTCATTTTATGATAAGATAATTTATGATGAACTTGAGATTACAATAGTATTCCACTACGTGAGAGGATCATTTGCACTTATATTATCTTAAAATCCTTAAGGTATGCGTTGGATAACTTTTTGAGAGCATGCTGTCACTGTGTGCTTATTATAATGGAAGAGGATACTCATTTTGTACTTCTAATTGAAGTGCATTGTGTTACGATACATACCACTAGATAAGGCAGATTTCATCAGTTAATCTATGAGTAAAGCGTTAGATTCGTCCAATTTCAGATCAGTTACTCGGCTTTGCTGCATCATCGGTGATCTAATCATGTATCAGTGGAGATTAAAACAGGTCGGCCGGACCGCATCAAAGGCGGTATCACACTGTTATTTTGACTGATTGATCTCTTCCAACAAAAAAAGGTTGCATCGCTACCGAGATCGACAGTAGCCGAGAAAAAACAAATTAGTTGGCTAAACCTTTTCATAAAGCATTGTTATTATCACCACCTACACCCCGTCCTGACCAGAACGTATTGTCGACCGAAAATGCGCTTCTCGCGCTAAGTATACTTTTAAAAGTTCAGAATTGTGGCTGCGATCGATCCGTGACTTGTGATCGGCCTGCATGTAATCGCGGTTGTCGAAAGGCGAAAATCATGCTGCGTTTGCGACCTTGCGTTCGTTACAAAAAACGCGATTTATTTTTTGGAGAAATGTTTTTCGGTGTCAGATGTAGCGGCTCGAGCTTTGATTGTTGAAATTCTCATATTTAGTTTTAATTGGTGGCTTTATCGAGTTTACATTTTACGGTCGGAGTCGATGAGAGGTTAATAAGCGGCACTTTGAAAGGTATCTTCGTTTTTTAGAGTTCCGCGTTAATAGGTAGGTAATAGAAATATGACTGTGTCTGCATCGTCGTTGAGATTTTATTAGGGTTAGGCGAGTTTATAATATAATGATTATCCCCGGAAAAGTATTGCTATTAATATTTGTAATCGATTGAGTGTTGTAGTTCGAGTCATATTTATCGCTTTGGTATTGCGTGCGTTAATGCCATGTCCAGCAACATAATTAAAAAATCAACATGCGGCATGGTAACAACGAGAGAGACATTAATTTACAGAATCACATGAGTCCGCGATAGGAATGTTATAACAATTCTTTACGGAACCGTTCATGGAAAATAAATGTAATGTGCTGTGCCCAATTTTTTATTGTTTAAGCAATAGTCGATATTGATTTCGGGTCTTTGATTCCGACGTATTATTGCTTGTTTTATTGGTACCTGGGAACATCGTAATTAACCATATCGGGCCTTTTTTCTCATCTTTCTGGATCCTTTCGTGTCTACGGACAATAATAATTCGATGCTCACCTTGAAAGGCGTATGCGCCGAAAATTGGTCTCATATTGTTCATCGAAGACGTAGTTCCTGTTGTGTAATCCATTTTGATGTTTTTAATTACGATTCTGTGTTCTTTCACTTCACTATCATATTTTTAGATGAACGGAATATTATCATAATGAAATCATTTTATGTTACAATCACAATGTCTATACGTATACAGTTTTTCCTTGTACGTGACTTTCATATACACAACACTTTACGATCTTATTTATTTAATATTGAAACTTTTATGGGACACTTTAAACACTGACTATGTTTGAATATTGCACGAGGGTACGAACTGAGGTGACGTATACATTTGTGCGAACGAACGTAGGAAAGCTCGATGCGTGCGACATAGTGAATCAATTACAAAGTCGATGGCGTTGTGTGCATTATCTTTCGGACCCTACTCATAGCGTGTATTACAATAGCATTTCGCTCCACCTCTTTGCTCCCCTACCACTTTTTATTTACAAGTAATAATAATAAATCGTAAGGAACAGTCGTGTATGTGTTGCAGCGTCAAAGGGCGCGCATAAAAGGGTGTTTATGTATAAATTCTTTATTGTCGTTCAGTATATGTTAATGACGATTGTATGTATAGTGGTCTTTACAGTTACATCTCCTTCACTAATATCGGTTCTCATGTCCTTTTTAGTTAGCAATTGATGTTTATTTAATTGTTGCCTGTTTTGAAGCTTTTAAGACCATTGCAGTTTTTCACGATGTTTATGGCTGAACTCAAATATTTCGCATTTAGAAGATATTTCAATATTATTTTACCTAATTTCAAAGTTCTGTAGGAGAAATTGCTTAGAGACTGAAAGTTGATGTTAAAACCAGATTTCACGGTAATAAACACAGAACACCTTTGAAGCCGAAGTAGCTACGCATCACGGTAAAATGTAAAGTAAGTCTTCAGAGTATTTACAGCACGTTACTCCTTACCCTTATTACGATCCTGGTAGGTAAATATCACGTGAAACTTTCAGTTTTATCGACAAACTTCTATCAAAAATATATTCTGTCGTCAAGCGATCGTAGAACGTGCAGCTGCCAGCGGATTGTCGACAATAGTATCGATAAAAAGCCGTCATGCAAATTATCGACTATTGTATAGTGGTATTGTACGATGAGCGCTCAACGCATGCGACTGTCCTGCGGACGATGCGCGCGATTCGATTCGCGTTTCGTTTTTTGGGGAATCATAGTATTTCCAAAAGCAGCTGTAGGACTTGCATGATGTAATGTTTCGTAAATGTATGATTTCAAAAGGTGCTTATAAATATATGCGTCCGCATCAGAATAGTCATTGAAGCTCTTCCTGTTCCAAACCGCCTAGATCTAGGCAAGTAATCAAATGACTTTTTTATGCACCTCCTGCTGCATAGCAAAAAAAAGTGATTTTAAACTTGAATTTTGTACCAATTATTACAAAAACGAAATCTGTTTTTATGAAGAATAACCAGTAGTTTATTAATAAGCTATTAGGAACTAGATTCTAGAAGTTAAACTTGTAATCAAAATTCTAAGGATAATATTTTGAATTCCTCGACACCTCAAAAACTGCTGACTCAGATTTAGTTATTATGAGCTTTCATTCACACTTCAGTATGAAAAAACAAGTTGAATGAGCATTTCGATTTGGTTTTTGTTAACGAAGTGATGTATCAAACGTTATGAAGTTCCAGTGGCAGGACCACAGGACTCCTTGTGAGTGACACGAGCTAGTGTGTGAAAACAAAATCGAGTGGCGTCTAGGGATTAGCCGATTACTCGAACGCGGAATCACCGACTGTGTCGGACAAAAGCAAGAAGTTGTTACTTAACACCGTTTTTATAAGTTTTCTATTTTAGTTCGAGTATTTTTATCGGAATTTGATTGTCAATTTGGTCAATGAGAGACCTTTTCTGCCTGTAAGTATGTAAAGAAATTGTTTCTTTTCGATTCTTTGACATTGTGATTGAACTGACAGAATTAAAATTTTCGGACAATGTCCGTTAAATTACTTAGTTGTAATTGGTAAATCAAGTAAACGTTAGTGGATATAGAAAGATGGTCTGCTCGCTTTAGAGGTGGCGTCGCCATTTAGAAAGAGATCAAATCAACCGCTACAATGAACTGAACTGTACATAGAAACATTAGTATGTAGGTGCGCGCTATGGTGGGCTCTCTACAAACAACCAGTTTCCATTGTTCTTCTACGTGGTGCGTTTGTCAAGGCACTTGAAAGCTGAGGACCACTTTCACCGGCTCACATGCAAATCGCCTGGACGTCATCTGTATTACAGCTATTAAGCCTCGACGGATGCAACTATGCACACGAGTCTATTGAACAAGGGTGGAATGTGAGGGCCATTCCAAGTTGACGCTCTGTTATATAGGTATATAAAAAACTTAGGTGATTTCTAAACAGAACACACGCTAATATCAATTACGTCAAACGACGTAATTGATATTAGCGTGTCTAATTTTAAGTATATTGATTTCACCATTGATGTTTTGATCATCTTCCTTTTCGGTCAATTTTATCGATGCTCTATGTTTTGTATCCTATTTATTAATAACATAAAAATAAGGAAATTAATCGTCGTATAGTATAGCCGTCAAAACATATTTAATTGCTTATCTCGCGCGACCTTTCTCAGTTAAATGTCAGGTTTACAGAAAATTAATAAAATATGTGAATGTTAATTTTCGTCATTAGCCTTAGTCAAGTTGTGAGGATGCCGACGAATAAAAAATATGTTAAGAAATGTGTGATCGCGCCGACCGCGCCGGCGCACGCCTCCGCCGCGACCGACTGTTTGTGGAAACAAGTCAAATGTGTTAAATATGGAACATCAGCTGCGTGGAACTGTTGTCGCCTGCGCTACTGGATGTGACAAGAGACACCTTATTTTCTGTGTCAATATAGGCGATCCTACAGAACTTTTCTTATGATCCTGAACGCAGGTTTTTGGTGTTTAAAAATAACATAAGGAAACATCGAACACACCAAAAAAGCTTTCAGAAACCTTACACGAAGTTCAAAATTGAGGAAGCCTTTAAATATGCAATACATCTGCCTAAAGATATAACCTGTTTGGCATAACAAAACGACGTGACTACGTCGTAAAACATATATTTTTTGTATTATAAATAGTTTAAGAAATCGTTAATTGGTTTTGGTGAGTTTTTATTGACATTAGCCAATTATTCAATTACCTAAAGGCGTCGACGGAGTGTATGGAGAACAGGTAAGCTTGAAATTAACATTTATGTCGCTTCTATGGTTTTGTTTCTGTGTGCAGCCCATTAGCTTATTCAATTCACCCTGAGTGAATTGGATTTTCCTTCCTATAATGGACTCTAATCCGTCGGCACATGTCTTCAAGGGCGGTCTAATGCCCCTGTTGCATGAGACACTATTACTGTTTTTCGTAACGGACCATTACAATATCTCATCGTGACGTAGAAAAATTTTACATGTCATTTGGACATATTTTTACGAGTGTTTGTTTTTCACGTGGGGCGGGCCCATTTCACACGGTGTGTTATAAAGCCGCTCCACGTTTCACTACATTTACTGTGACGTAGATTTCGATCTTTTACACTTTTAATGTCGCTGGCTAGTTTGTCGTGTCGTTTAGCTTTATGTTTATTTTTTCATTCAACTGCTGAAGAATACATAAATTGCATCTTATGGACTTATAGTGGAATTTCCAGTCTTCAATGGTCCACTTCAGGAACTTTTTCAGAAAAAATATGTAGGTAAAGCTCATTCTTAGGAAATTGTTTAAACAATTCTTGTTGGAAATACTAATGCGTTTCGAGTAGGTAGGGGTAAGCAAACAAAACAATAAAATACTTAAAACCTTAAATCTTCAATTTATTTGATACTTGTAAAAGGCAACATTGATATCATTAGTGTGGTCTAATATGAAATATATTTGTAAGTCTATGAATTATATCCCCGGAACAGCGGCGGGCATGTCGAATGGAACTAATTACAGACAGGCCACGGACCTGCTGTGACATGTGGCCTATATTACGACATACGACATATCATTCCGACTTATTAATGCGTTATGTTCATTTTGTACAACAATTTTTTATAAGGAAATAGTTAACTTTTTAAGGGGTGACTCATATCAATTTTATTACATTATGCGTTGTTATTATATACCTACCTAAGTTATCAAAAGTGATAGTAAAATTGACACCTATTTATTGGCTATCACATTAAAATGGACACTGCAGAAAGTGTTGCTGAAATCATAATTAACCTTACTTCCTTTAACGTATGTGTCGTGTACTTTTTTGTGAGCAATTAGCAGATCGTCGCGTGGCAGACACAAGGATGCGACGAATCCGTGTGTTGTTAATTTATCGCCGACCGACCACCGACCGCCCCTCATTAGCGAACTGTACAAAAACTGGCCGAGTTTTATTTATGTAGGTACGCACCGTGCCATGACTCACTGAGAATCAAACACTTCCATCCGCTAAACAATAGCCAACCAAATAATTTATCTGCACGTGTTCCCGCTTTGATAAGCTAAGACTGATTTGCTACGCCAATTTGTAATTAGTGCTTTATGATCTCTGATTTCATGTGTATAAAAGCCATTTATCTAATCACTTTTGTTTCTCGTTCGGCTCGGAAATATCTCTAAGTGGATAATGCTGTGAAGTAAAACGAACTTGTTGGGAACTCATGGGAAAGTGTTAGTAACTCGTAAAATGGAGATTCATCGATGCTGGCTGGCAATTATCTGAAAGAAAAAATACTCACACAGCCTTTGAAAAGCGGAATGGGTCTTCTCTACTCTAACTTTGTTTAATTTTTCCTACGAAATGATTTTCTTAAAAATATTTATGATCGTTTCATTCCAGAAATTGAAAGTGTCAATTTCAAACTCATTTTCAGCATGTCATCTTGAATCTTACAGGAAAATCAACCTCACAAAAACATCTAAAAAGTAATCTTATAAGACATTAACTCATTCACAATAAAAAATCAAAAATATTTAGTACAAATAAACAGCACGCCTTCGTGGGCGGCCCATCAGCGCATAGTTTCAGCGGCATCTTTGGCGCGCAATGGGCCCTGAAGCGTATGCGCAACGATTTCAGCGCATTTCACGCCTTTTTTGTGCGCGCTGCGCAGGCGACGAGTCTCGTATGAAGATTGTTAATAACGCGTGAAGTGACAACTGTGGGTTTAATTGCGACTGTTAGTTATTAGTGTGAACTTATGTGCGCGAGAGATGGTGCTGAAGATTGTTTGTTGTGTGTCAACAGTTGACGACTGGCTTTGAATTTTATTAATGTTGTAGCTGTTTTTAGTCCGGTACCAAAATTAACAATACTGGCTCGATGGGTAGGTAAATATATCGTTTATTTGCTAGGTACTGAAGCAGTAAATGAATCTATGACAAAACCATGATAAATTTTGTTACGAAGACTAAATTGCACGCTGAGCAAACCTTTTATTGACTAGATATTCCCGCGTTTAACCCAAAATGTATTTGGATCAGCCTAGCTCTCCTTGAAGAATAATTAAGACTTTTGTGCTTTTTTTATAGTAGTGTGTTCGTATGAACTTAATTAAAATAGTAAACTCAGTGTAAAATGTTTGTAAAGGTAAGTTCGCCTAAGAACTTGTTATGTATATGATTGTACACAATTGGAATAAGATCTTATTGTATGCGCTTTGTGTTATTATATTATAATAAAGACCTAATACAATCAATCAATCTCCTTGAAGAGCACAAACATCTCAATTATTCAGCAATATTGGTGTTACCAGTTGGGAAAATTACATCAAATTAAGTCTTGTGTGTCTGAAGTTAAACAGAGTAGACTCTTGAAAGCTATTAATGTGCAAATAGGCCAGCCACCAATGAAGGGTTTTGTAAACCGCAAGCGCGATGAAGCGTTGGTTGGTTTTTAATTAAAGTTGGTAACTCTGCTCAAGGCTATCGTGTTAATGAATCGACGATTTCTGTTCGTTTCGATATTGCATTGTTTCCTGTCTCATTTATTAAGGGCCTGTGTACATTTGCTTTGAGTTTTTACATTGTTCTGGTTTAAATTAGGTTCGGTTATTGTGCCGAAATGTTACACGACTTAATCTTGTTCAAAAAGATTGCAGTATTTAATACAATTGGGTTACATATATATTATTTAAGTCGTCTCATAAGTTTGCCAAGAAGTGTTAATTGTATTAACTGCGTCAAACAAAGTTGTTATAATGAACAACTAAAAATAAACTGTTTTAAAACGTTAGTTATTGTCTAATGTCGAATTTAGTTTATTGATAACTCAAGATAAAAAAAAAACAAAAGCTAAAAACAGAAATCGTAAGCTTGAAAACGTTCTTAAAGAAAACTGCGTCCTGTGGTGGGTTCAACAATAATGTTTTCTTCTGAATAAGGGTTTGATTTACTTAGTACCTAAGAATTAAGTATATGCGCTTCAGGAGGTGCATTTTCATTTGTTCTAGGCTTCTAGAAAAGGTCACTCCAATTTTGCCTGTGGGTAAGAGATGATTCAAGAACTATATCTGATGGCTCCAGTAACATCTTTCTGTCACTTGGCTTCCTGCAAAGTTCAAAAGCTCAATTGCTTTTGAACTTTTGGGATTCACGTTACAGTATTATTTTGCTAGAGGGGTGTGTGAAGGAGATCTAAAAACGAGAAAACTTTAATGAGAAGATTATCTTACCTAAGTTTTTGAAACGAAGTTCCTTATCGGAACGTTACACTCTACTTGGCGAATGAGAGCTAGACCGAAAATAGTGTAACATTTTGCCCGTCACGACATTTTTGCTGTAGGTAGTCTGATTGTGTGTTCAGGTACAAGCGTATATCCGTTATTTAATACATAATATACAGTGAAAGGAAATTCGTTCCAACCGACATTTTTTAAATTGATATGATCACTAAAAAAAATATGTTACAAAAAGTCACCAGATTGAGTATCAAAAACTAAAACATTCATCATCATCATCATCATCATCATCTGCCTAGCCTTTTCCCAACTATGTTGGGGTCGGCTTCCAGTCTAAGCGGATGCAGCTAAATACCAGTATTTTACATGGAGCGACTGCCTATCTGACCTCCACAACCCAGTTACTGGGTAATACGATATCCCTTGGTAAGACTGGGTTGTCAGACTTTCGGGTTTCTGACTACCCGTAAAGACTGTTAAAGATCCACGAATGACAGCCGGGATCAACGGCTTAACATGCTTTCCGAGGCACGGAGGGGTCACGGTATGTAAAGATGGTCACCCATCCACAGACCAACCGCGGCAAGCGTAGCTTAACCTGATCGATCGACCTGTGCGGCTGTTATTATTTAGCCACGGGCCCCTCAAAAACTAAAACATTCATATCCCATAAAAATATTTAAGCCATAATCCACACTGATTATATGAAGAATCATCTATATTTAACCGTCCAATAAAACTAAGTGGACTTAACAAATTATCTATGCGAGTTCGCCTTTAGCGAAGCTTTGTTATGCTAAGTAGCATAGTGTGGAGGAAGGTTTACGTCGAGGTGCTTACGAAACTGCGGCCTTGTTGGCGTGCTAAATACCTGAGACAATAGTGTTTACCTACCAATGACACGTTCACTTAATTACTAGTAAACTTGCTCGTAATTACTGCTTTTTAATTAGGTAGGTACTAAGTCTTGATTTGTTGTCCTAGGTTTGCTTATTTCGTAGGTTTATTCATTTTGTTTAAATGGCTGTGTCAAAACAGAACCTTCTTTTTTGAAGTCGGTTAAAAAGAAGAATTTTTTAAATATGTAGGGGAGAGGTGTGTCAATAGTAACAAAAAAAAATCAATCCTTAATAATATTTTAATTAACAATCACAGCGCAATCATTTTTGGTCACAATATAGTTGAGCTATCTAATTATAAAATCAAATATAGTAAACGACAAAAACGTCGATTAACTACTAGGAAATGGCACATAATGAGATCAACTAATAGTGTTACAATTGCTGCTCTAAGAGGGTCAATAGTAACAGCAATGAGAGTCAATTGTAACATAGAAATCGTCAACAATAAAAAAATATATTTAACAAAATTTTGACAGCAGTTCACTCTAAACATCAAAAAATAACTTAAAACACTTAAGAAAATATAAAAAAATTTAAGTCATTCTGACAAACAGTTGAAACACACAAAATAGGGATCATTTTTGCACAGCGGGAGTGTGCCCATTTATGGCAGTCTCTGCATTGCAACCAATCTTCTCTACTGGTTTTATAATGTTCAAAACAGACTATACAATAATTATCATCTTCGTCTGCACCATCTGTGTCTTCATTTATATCTTCTTCTGCCATGAGGCATGTATTTGCAGTTCTTTAAGTATTGTTTTTGTCAATTTTTTCCTTGCTTGCTTAGGTTCTAAATTTCTTAATTTTGGTATCTTTTTGTCATTTATCTTTCTTTGCTTTGCCTCCAACTCTTCCTTCTCTGGCGTATCAGTGTATATCGCACTTTTCCCTTTAGATCTCCCAGTCTTAGATTTGACTCGAGGTGGTGCTTTTGGAAGCGGGATCAAATCTACTAGTGAAGACCAATGTGGCGATGTATGATTAGAGAGGTCTGGTGTTAGTTGAGCTTTAGTGTCTGAGGCAAAATCTGATATGATGTCGAAGGTGCTGGCGCAATTGTAACGGATTAACAATGTATCCCCTACATTGTTAATCCGTTACAATTGCGCCTCCTTGTTTTGTTACTTTTGCACCACTACCGTCATTTTGCATTGAAGACTTATTTAACAAAAATCTATGGTAAATTTAAACAAATCACATACCTGCACTTCTAGATTGGATGGTTGATTATCCTTAAATAACCACTGAACTATTGTAAAACTGTTTTATTTAATTAATATAGCAAAAACTGTGAAGAACAATAATTTTACACAACTTGCTATAATACAAACTATCTTCAACTGACAGCACACGCGCGAACTGTTTTACCTATAAGTTCGGTCGGTAAAACAGCACCAAATAAAGCTTCGATTGCCACGTAAAGCTACCGCTACTGAACGATAGATTTCGTTGAAACAACATTGTTACAATTGCCTCCCTGTAACAATTGACACACCTCTCCCCTACGTCAAAGTCAAAGACTTGTGAGATTTTTAAAATATTTTGGATTTATACGTCTTAAAAAACAAAGAAAATATTTTTTGACATATTAATATATCTCCTACTTACCATAAATAAAATAAATAATTGAAATAAGTGTTTCAGGATAAGTCGTATTCAAACACACTTAAAAGAGCTTTCTACATCAAAAGTGAAGAGCGCAGACGCATAACGTGGTATCTATATTTTTCAGACGACTAAGTATTTCAGGCAAACCTAATATTGTTTTTAAGAAAAATATTAAAAATAACAAGTGTGTACAAGTGTAACTTTGAAAAGAAATGTAAGAGTTAATGGAAATTATGTGTCTACAAATTTTTTGTAAAAACACATGTATTAAATGTTTTTTTCTCTTAAATGTCACCAATAACGCAAAATTAAAGATATAATTTTTTAGGTAAATCTCATTAACTTAATACCATCTAAACGGAGTGTTGTAGGTATTATAAAAGAAATACTGAAAAATCATACACATTGAAACAAAATGTGTCCTGTACACGAACACAGATCGACATTGCAATTAACTCACACAAACGTGTAGTAACATTTTCTTGGTGTGCTTACAAACTCCGCCCCAAACAAAATTTGACCAATCCCCGAGCGCTGTAGGCATAGATCGCTGTGGCAACACGCCTCGTATTTTTCGTCACGGAACAGCGACTCAGGCGCGACTCACACATTGTTAATGTAAGCGTTCTTCGCTTTGAAGATACCGGATCCGAGGCTTCGTGCTATCTCGTTTCCACACCGGTCTTTGCCCCGGTACGCCATCGATGGCTAAATATTATCAAAAGCTGTAATAAAAGCTGGGATTTAGGTTTCAGGAAGTTTGGCTAATATAAAATGTTTGGTGGACTATAAATATTATAAGTGCTTACAGCAGGATCGATACTTTTATTTAAAAGTTTCGGGACCGGTGACACGTTCGGCGATGAAAACAGTCGGCTGACAGAAAGAGACGAACGATCAGGTGGAGTGGTTTCGAAGGCTGCGGAGGCGGCCAGTTTGACCATTTTTTGTTGGTCCGTTGATTGTGAAAGATTACACTTGAGAGTCGAAATACATCTTTACATCACACGTCAGTGGCCACTGAGCTGTCTTCAAAGTAACACGGATTAGACACACGCAGTTTCCTTTACGTAATTATGTCTGCGTTCATGCTGTGATAGTGAAAGACTGAAATAGTGATCTTCTGGGACTTTTGCATGTGTTCGGACTAATTTGGTGTTTAGAGCTACTCGTCTTCCTCACTTAGCTCTGAAATTATTTGCGTCCATGGCGGTATCAACACTGAACATGACACCGTACTTCACCGGATACTCTTTTCAAGGTAAGCCTTCAGCTTCTATGTAATAACTTATTATAATATCGTAATTTATAGTTGCTTTCAAATACTTTTTAGCTTTCTTTTAAACTTTGGTAACTTTGCATAATTAGTTATTTTACGTGTTACTCGTGTGCATCGTTTGGAATTCGATTTCTCCCATGAAAAAGTTTTATAACCGTTATTAATTAGCTCTTTGATTTCATTTTTACTTACATTTCTACTAAATATGTTTTAGTCGCTAAAGGTACTTACATAGATGAGCTTTATTAAGTACACAATTCATAATTTTACTGATTTATTTATTATATTGCTTTATTATAATGTTTAAAAATTGCTCATTTCTTGGATGCTTCTTCTTCTTCCTAAATAATTTTATGTTCTTAGATGACTTATGTACCTACCTATACCCATTTAAATTGTTTAAGAATTGTATCTTCTCTGATTACCTAAAAAACTGTTTCGTTCAAATCAATTATACCTCAAATTATGACTAAAACCACAACACGGCCAATAAATAAAACACGCTGTTTCACCCGTGATTAGCTAACAGTTAGCAGCTGATTATGTGTCGGTTATACCGGTTGGATTTAAATTATACCATAAACATAGACTAAATATATATAGCTTTTCGAACTAAAGGGCCCGAAACGATCATAAAACTATAAAATCACGAAGAAATTACAAAGTTCCTTTTACAGCTACCAATATAACAATATTTCATCTTCGCGCGTCGGGCACAAGACAGACGAATTAAGTATGGCCTGTTTTTTTCTTGTTTAAAACAGAACCTTGTTTAGGCTACACTTTCTGGAATGGTCAAGGACCGTAAGCTATAGAAATTGATTTGTCTCTGTTTCAATAACGCATTTCTGTCACGACTAAGCTATTGTCATATTCGACTCATTGTCCCAATGATCTTGATCTTAATTGAAGAAGAATAAAGGAGATATTTGATCAAATTTTTGACATTACCTGATACTACCATTTAGTGATGCTTTTTGTTTTGAGCTTAGGTCTAAAACAAGCTTATAATCAACAAAAGACTTAATAATATAAAGACTTACTTAGTTTCATTCTGTCCAAAACTGTCGTTAGATGAAGGAAATTCATGTCAAACACTTCCAATATAGATAGAAATGATATATATTTTGTAAGGTTCTATAAATGTCACCGGGATGTATTGGTTTAAGTTTTAAAATTTAAGAGAAATTATTACCCGTCGTAAAATTATTGAACAACTTTTGTTTTCTAAGCATCCTGTCGTTTCTCTGTATCGGCGTTTTATTACTGGCGACAGTTTTTTATGAGTATCTAAAGTTTCACGGACAACCGTTCGTAAATAGTACTTCTGTATACATTTCCATTTTTTGTTCCCACAACGACAGTTCCTTGTACTATTTTAGACGTCTTTTCTAATTTTAAATCGGTAAAAACTTCGATATTACCTAGACCAATAGTATCTAGAGAAGGCTGCTGTTACTATAGGTACACTTATAATAAGAATAATATATTTTCATATATTATATTTCATAAGGTTTTAAATTTTAATATTTCATTGTTTCCCCTGCGGCTGAACATTAAGATCATTTCAAAGGCATACCGTGTATAAATAACAACGAATACTGCTCCAAAAAGCCCTCGGACTGACGATTTTACACATAAATCATTAACATACGAAAACATTTCGACGGCATTGTTAAAAATGTCACTTCGACTTATGACCTGTTTCGTCTAAGGCAAATTAAAAAGAAAGAGATACATATATTTGAAAGGGTTGAGAGAGGAGAGCAATAACATTAAAGAATGCCGACGATTTTGGTATGGATACCCTGTCACTTCTTTTTCTTATTATGTGCTTATTATATTTATAAAAATCTTTTGAACAGATTCCCGTAGATTTTTTTAACAACAAACTCGATTGGCTAATAAACTGAATTTAGATTTTTTTTGTTCAAGTTTGATGACCAAGTAGAAAATTATAATAAATTCTGAGTCGTCGTCTCGCTCAATTTGCATCAATCAATCAACCCTGCCTATTGCAGTCTACTGCTGGACATAGGCTTCTACCAGGCTGCGCCACAACACCCTGTCTTCCGCCTTCCGCATCCAGTCTGTCCCAGCCACCTTCTTTAGGTCATACGTACGTCTAGCTGGGGGGCGTCCCACACTACGCTTGCCGATATGCGGTCTCCACTCCAGGACTCGTCTGCTCCATCAGCCATCGGTCCTTCGACAAACATGGACGGCCTACTGCCACTTTAGTTTGCTTACTCTGTAAGCTATGTCGGTAACTTCGGTTCTTTTCCGGATAATTTAATTCCTGATTTTATCCTTCAAAGAGACTGAGCATAGCTCGCTCCATAGCGCTCTGAGCGACCTTGAATTTGTGAACCAGCCCCGAACCCAACCGTCAGTGTCCACGTTTCCGCACAAAACATATTTATCAATTAATATATTAATTCAATTATTACTTTCATTATTTAGTTTACCTAATTATTTTTTTTTTTCAATTGGTATATTAATTGGCACACATACAATGAAATATAATGGCAAGTAAGACGTTAGAAAATAGCGAAGCAGCCTTCTAAAAATGTTCACTTACGTGCTTTTCTGACATGAGTCATGTTCGCCGTACGTAAGCGAGGCGGCGCGCGGCGAGCGGCGCGAAGGCCTCTTTGAATTATTAAAAATGTCTCGATTTTTTAATTCGACTTCAAATTATATAAGTTTCTGAAGTACGAGTATAAATCGGGATTAATGTCTGGTAAGTCCATCTGATGTGCCCGTGAACATCACAAAACGTTTGTTCAATGCTTTAAGAGGATGAAAGATTATTTACAAATATGCAGCCATTTGTAATTTGTAGAAATTCGTTTTGTTTTTGTTTTGAGTTATGCATCGCATGATTAATGTTACGCACCTTGTAAGTTATAACAGGATATGAAACATTGAAGTATTTACTACAGATTAATCTTAAACAACATGTATTGGAATTTTCTAATACCAAGAGTTAGTGCATAATGATGCATTTGCGTAGAGTTTAAGTATGGAAGTTAATGTCGATATTAGTTGGCATAATATCTGCGATGAGTGGTGCGGCGCGATCAGATGCGCCTGCGGCTAGGTGACGGCGATGAAGCGCGATACCGATCGCCAACGCGTTGCACCTTGTAATTTTCTCTGCGAACGAGAGTGCATTTTTCATAATCCTTTGTGCAATAAACATTTTATTGGCTTCCATACAAGATTTGCGACAGCAATAACGTTTGTTGTTAATTACTTGGATCAGTCGTAAATTCTCCTCTCAATTAGAGTTAAAGAGTTTTCGATGGAGCCAATTATAAGAATGATACTACCCACATCACGGTGCATTGGATTTCTGACCTTTATGTAGAGTTCAGTACCATAATCAAGGTTTAGTCACATTCATATCACGGGCCGACAAGCGGTGCACATCTCGCGCACACGCACACATCTTGGCGGCGCGCCCGCGCAGATCAAAGGCACCGACAGGCTCTTTTAGCCGCATAATATGACGCGCCCCCCGCCTCCGCCCGCGGCCGGCGAAATGCCTCGCCGCCCGATCAACCTCCAGGGCGCTTACTTGCCATTACTTATGCTGATCTATTAATAAACAAATTGATATAACGGATATTTGAAGCGGGACCTTTGATTTAACATCATGTTATATTGATCAAAATCAGTTTATTAGATAATTTGCTTATGAAATACCTGCCTACTATATACTTATTCTCTTTAAATACATCTGGTACCAATTAATCTTTGATGGCTAACGCACGACAATAATTATGACCAATTACTAACTCAAACAATGTATGAATAACAAATTATTTGTATGATTTGGCTAAAATTATTTCTGAACAGGCTAATCCAATCTGATTATCAAAACCGCAGTCATCGATACAGCGCGGGCGCACACTTGGGTGTTGAAACATTTAAAGCGATTATCAGATTAACCGCGGCCCATGAGATCAGAATCTAAAGAGCCCAGGGCGAAGCTCGTCTTTGTCACAAAGGCAAAGGTAACACTACTTTTCTCTTGCACAATCATTCTTAGCTTTTAGTGATTACTTTCCAATTTCAATTTAACAAGTGTTTTTTTTGATAATTTCAATGTATTTGTCTCTCGGGTTGATAATATAGGTAATATCACATACAATCAAAAACTCTGGTCGGATTAAAGCTTGCAAGAGCATCGCAAGCTTTTGGCGTGTCTTTGTTTTGTTTGTAACTGTGACACACCATTATTGACCTGATGGTCAATAATGACACTCACTGATGTGAGTGTTGCTAATTAACACACTGTAAAATCATCACAATTAGGTACTTTCGGGTCCTATGAAACAAGCAAGTAAGAAATAAATTCCGGATTTTGTAAACTTTTGGATGAAAGCTTCATGAATAAAATGCCATGCATATGTAGGAAATATATAGGTACCACACCAAAGAGTCGATTGAGACTCTAGGTTGAGTCACTGTAAACTAAGGAATCCTTTATATATTGACATACTAGCAACGCTCCGCGGTTTCACCTGCATAAGTGTCGATCCCATTCGAAAGACACGTGGCGCCATCTATTATCATAATAACGTTATTGTTGTTTTCCTCGGGAACAGCACTTTTTTCAGGATGAAAGGTACCATATTTCCGTTTCTAAACACCTGACAACGTATATGTAAAATTTCAGGATGATCGGTTCAGTGGTTTAGGCGTGAACAGGTAACAAACAAACTTACTTTGGCTTTTATAATATTAGTTAGGATTTAAGACCACATAAAACATCGTGAGGAAACTGGCATGTCCTAGAACCAACAATTCGAAGATATGTGACATCTACCAACCCGTACTGGACCCGCGTGGTGGGTTACGCGGCCCGTACGAGGGTATGGGCCGCGTAACCCACCACGCGGGTCATCGAGAGGAGGCCTGTGGGAACATTATTCAATACAGGGGTAGATGTGATTGACGATGATGATGCTAGGTCTATTCTAAACAGTAATTCTGAAGAAGATCATGTGCTAGCAGCTAAATAAACGTACCATCTTTTGTTAAATGTTGCTTATAACAAATGAATTCCCATTCCACAAAATGTCTAATATGGAATTATGTATTTTAAAATAATAAATGTGACTCATTGCTGAAGCAATGTTTTATGTAGAAGTTTTGTGTTTCTACAAAGTTTGCGACAATAGCAAGCAAACCTATTACTGCAACTCAACAACCTATTAACCGCCAATTCGCTTTCGATACCTATCATCAAAAAACTGTGACCTTATTGTAGTAATCACAATCAGGATTGATTGAACCAAATAACGCAATCAATTTAATCTAATATTTTAAGATAGCAAACCACTGGGGGTACATTTATTAGTTTCTTGAGCGAAATCCTTTGTCCAAGCGGCAAGCGACAACGTCAAAGAGTCCATTTCGTGCAAGAAAAGAAAAGAATCCGTCAAATTTGTACACAACACGTTATGAATACGAAATGAGGTCAAACAGGGCACTCTCAAACATAGCCTATTATATTGAAATAAAATATTCAGTTCCATTCATTACCTACGAAGGTACGTAGTTATATTCAGCTCTGACGTGCCGAAAGGCGTTGCCTCAGTTTGAACAGTTGGCAACGCGCTCAATGGGGAGACTCGGGTTTTAACAAATTAGAAAGACTTTTTGTATTCCTCACAGTACTTCTTTCCGCTTACCGGGATATGAAATACCAAATGATTTACAAAATTAGTATTTTCAAAATCTAGATTTTAAACTAGACGACCTATTTCTATTGAAATCAATTGTGACGATTTTTGTTGTCAAAGTGGCGTGAGCCGGTAGCATGAATTGAATTTCATGCTATCAACATTCAAAGTAAATAATATTTAGAATTTCCAAAAGCTATTACCCAAACGAGAAAGAGCCGCCATCTAAGTTGCTATGTAACTCGTATGAAAGTATAATAGAATTGATTTGATATTCGATTGCTACATTTAGTGGCTGGCGGAGCGGCCACGCGACCACGGGCCACACAGAATACTTTGAAGACTTGAAGAAGGCTTAATGGAATGACACAGCCTTTGTGAACGCCGCCCAATTCTAATGCCTATTCAGTTGGCATTTCACCTCTCTTTGTTGCTTGATTTCGGATAGTAATAGGTTATTTTATTAGCGTATAGATGATTTTTTAACGAGCAAGGAAATCTTGTGTTGATATAAATTGATAGCACATTGTTATTTTAGTTGCAAGGCATTGAAATGGATTACCTACGTTTTAATGTGAAGCATGCATTGTTGGAAACTTCAACTTGTTGATCGAATTAGATTTTGTATGCTCTATACACGCTTCAGTGATAACCTTTTTAAATTGCTCTACATATTACTATTATTCAATTTATTTTACACTAAATCTTTTCTGCGATGTTTCTTCCAAGATATTTTGGAGCGACAATAATAATTTTACTTCTACGGCCGTTTGTAGGTATAGCTTTAGTAATACAATCTGGCTCGCCACCAGCGCTGAGCGCGCCAGAAGGCACCTCTTCGCCGCTAATTCACGACATTCCTTCAGCTCTTAGCTACAGCTACAATGCAAGGTATTTAGTCGTTTGTGCCGCTCTCGAATTATTGTGTACAAACACAAAAACAGGTGCTCTCCAAGGCTAGACTAAAGTGATGTGCTTGCTAAAATTATTTTGGTACCATAACCTACAGTAAAGAAATATGTTAAGTTGTATATTGCAACCTTTGAATACTCGTAAAATATGATAATATTAATTAATCCATCTGAAATAAACGTTCAAAGTTGACAAAGTAAAATAAAAAGAATTAGTCGATGTTTGATAAGCCTGTACTATTTCTTTTAAAACTTTCCATGTAAATTCAAACAATACTCATTGTCCATAGAATGATTTACAAAATATGTAATAACTTTTCATGCGTTAGAGTCGACTCCAAGATCTCTGAAGTAAACACGTATCGCACTAATATTATAAAGGCGAAAGTTTGTGAGTGTGAGTGTGTTTAAATGTTTGTTACTTCTTGACGCTCAAACGGCTGGACCAATATTGATAAAATTTTGTATGAAGGTAGTTGACTCCCTGGATTAACATGTAGCCTACTTTTTATCCCGATATTCTCACGGAATCGACACCTATGCGGGTGAAACTGCGGGGCGCGGCTAGTTTACATTATATAAATAAAAACAAAATACTGGTATTCAGCTGCATCCGATTAGACTGGAAGACGACCCCAACATAGTTGGGAAAAGGCTAGGCAGATGATGATGAAATAAAAATGTGCATGTATGTTCTTATATATACCTATGTATTGCCTATACCTATGTATGAACAGTTTCTAATGTTATTGATGCACCGAACGCTGTGGCGTAGAAATACGTTTAAAACAAGTTGTAGCTTCATAATTTGCAATGCGAAAGCAAAAACGCCACGAACATTAATTAGATTTCCTGAACTATGACCAGGTTTCGCAGAACCCACTCGTCGTACAGTTATCGTTAGTATGTACAACTCATGTGGAAGGAAAGCGGCATGGCGTGTGACGCAAAGCCCCATATAAATTTTACTATAGGCACATTAATGTCGCTACGTGAAATTGATTTGCAAGCAGAAACATATTATGATTGTGAAAACGGGGTTTACGATTTATTTACACAATACGATATCGACTTCAAACATTATAAACTATCACTGTACCGTTGTTATCAAGTAGGTACTCGTGGTTAGTTCGCCTATTGTTTTTATCTACCCGCAAGTAATATATTCAAAGAATATTATGTGTCAAAACCTGCTTTTCATTGATTTGTAATCTATATCGAAATAAATGAATAACTGACACGAAGAAAAAGAGTGATATTTTATGTCTTCTATGAACTTGCAATAGTTATTCTAATTTTTAAATAATCCAGCTTGTTGTAAGTATTGTATGTGACCCAGGTGTAGTAGTGTGCGTGTATGAGGTCAAGATATCTTTACGCCTTTTGCGCTCATAAGTTTTATTGGCCGCCATTCCCGTGTAGAAACTATGGCTAGTGCAATAGTAATACCCCAAGACATCAAACGTTTCAACAATATAAAGTGCAACACAGTGGAAACAAAATACACCATTTCAGTTCTTAACGATTAAAGCAAATCAAAGTGCAAAGTACTTTTTTCGCGGTCAGTTTAAATTAAGAAATTGAAGTTGTACAAACAGAAAATGAATTTCGTCATCGCAAAGATGGAAGGTTAAGAAATTCAATCTCTAACCGACAATGGAAGTGATAACCCGAAAGTACTACGAAGGTTGATGAAAATGTGATTGTTAATTAAAGTTGACACAGAAATGCGAATGGTGAATTCAGAATCTTCATTTATTCGGTCACGGTTTGCCTCTTACGTTTAGCATTAAATGATTGACTCTGTTTCAATTTCGTCTAACACGAACGCAACGGTTGAACGAATCGGAACACGATTATGTGATTGTGAGAAAATTTTATACTTCAACGGTGCAACGGTGTCTATGTCTAACTTTAGTGTGTGATTATGTTTCGAGCAGACGAGAGTTACTTGCTATGAATAAAACGCGTAAGTAAAAAATATTGACAGCTAGGGTATTGAAACATTCAGCTACTGAGTGTGCAATATCGACCTAGTGACTGATATTTTTTTGCCAATTCAACCTTACTTTCAGTGCTTCACATTGACGTGCCACCCTCGTAGATGTTATTGTTGCGCTCTACTTGTGCATGCTCCGAAAGCACTTCCGGACGATTAGCTTCCAATGATTGTTTGAATTTGTTGTTAGCTTCACCTTCTTTTGCGTTAATAGTGTTACAATGTTTGCGAATTCTATTACGCATTGTGCACTTGAGATCCTCTTTGTGATTTTCATTGTGAAAACTTCATCAATTGCGTGTTTGACTGATCGTGTTAGTTCGGTTGGATGTAGAATAACGTTTACAATTTGTGTATATGGCAATCGAATTTATTATTATATATATCGATCCATTCATATAATTTGCGCATTCCAATATCTGGTTTTTTATTTAAATTCTTACTTTTATTTTTAAATGTGAAGTTTGATATGTATTTTAATCGTCGTGAATTCCTACCTATAATATATCACTTATAACAAAAAATCGTAGTAATAGAGCTATATAATATGACGGTGATAAACTATATCGCCAAAATGAAATCTATATTATAATGAAGTGATACATTACCACAAAGCCACCCACATTTGTATAGCGGGGTTGTTATGGACACGTTATGCGTCATAAATATTTCGGGAACATAAAATTAACACTCAAAAACATGGGCTTTCGAGGCACCGCGGCACCGCAACGTCTACGGCCTCCTACAAAAAATATGGGGATCGCTTGCAGAACCGCGGCGTGACTCCGGACACTACAAAAGCATTTTGGAACAAAAACAATAAGAAGTTTTATGTTCAACGAAAGAAGGTTCAATTTACAATATT
This sequence comes from Luperina testacea, assembly GCA_927399505.1. Taxonomy (NCBI): domain Eukaryota; kingdom Metazoa; phylum Arthropoda; class Insecta; order Lepidoptera; family Noctuidae; genus Luperina; species Luperina testacea. The sequence goes on from OV656774.1 coordinate 9,725,517, forward strand.
TATGAAAGCTTTCCTGTTAGTTTGGGAGGTTGTATTGATGGATACAGTTGTTAACCCTAAGTTGTTTGTGTTATGGTCTACTTTTGTTTGTATGATTAATATCCGTCTCGGTTTCTTGTCTTATCAAAGGACATACTTGTTGACATGTTGTCTAATTGATTGGTGGTTCTCAGTAGGGGTCTAGGGCCATTATCATACGTGAGGCGGAACCTTTGAGGAATTATTTGAAATTAATAAACTATGCCTCCACAAGTGGAACATGCCACTGTTATATATTTTTTACTATTAATATGCGGTCAAACTTTGTTAAGCGATGGCAATTTAAGGTACCTAATTACTTTTTTTTTTACTTTTAAAATTTTAATTATTGTAATGAATTAGCAAAGAAATTGCCACAAATTGCAAGTATTTTAAAAATACAAAATATGTTTTCTTTTCATTTGATTTGAATTCCTACCAAGATAAATCAAATGTATTAAAAAAACATATTATAACCACTTGTTGTTGTTGTATACGAGTAATATAGCTGCATTAGCTGCTGAATGTATTCTTTAACATCATCTCCTTCCTAATAGAAGTTAACATGCATGCACAAAGGCGTTGCAAAAATCGACGACCGGGCGGCTCCCTTTGACGTTAGGTGGTCTGCCAACCACCGGCCGCACGAATGATGTGATTATAATAGCGACACTTTACGCACATATAACCACATTAATAATATCCAGAAATAATACAATTTATATTCCAAGGGATTTTATTCGCAAACACCATTGATCCAGCCAACTTAATTACCGCTCACGATACTCATCGCTATAAAACATTAATTAAAATTTTGATGACTTTCTTTTCACAGTTGAACATTCATCAATCTCTAAGAATTCTCCACACAACAAAAAGATGGAGGCATTTCATTTAATCTAGGAATAACATATTTTTTTGTGAGAACAGAAGTCGATACTCGTAAAATGTAACAAGTCGATCCCAACAAAGGCCCAGAAATAGTTTAAGTGTTATCGTTTCTGCTTGACCGCACTCGTGTAAAAGAAATTGGATACTCTTGCTTGAGAACACTGCCAATGAAACGTAAAATTACGAGGTGATCGAGGCCTACCGATGACGTAGGTACATATTATTGTAGAGCGTGTACGAGCGACCGACGTACAACCGGGCCGCAGTTTTGTGATCATAATGTATTGTTGCTATTGATACTTTACGCATTATTTGAGTTTAATATAGCTACTGGTTGTCCTACTAATACACATCCAATATAACGACGTGCCTCCTTTCGGGCGACAGGATCACAAAACATTTCGTAATAATCTAATATACATACCTACCTATAGAAGAGTATATTTAGATCTATAGAAATACGATTGTGCTTCAGAGAATCATGACCGTAAAGAATACTGGAACATATTCTTCACAAGTAGAATATACACAATCAGAGGGCTTAGCTTTTATAGTGAAGTCGATCCGCAACTGGTTTCCACATACGTACACTGTTTATGTTCACGTTTGTGAGTTAGAAATGGCGGTGTGGGAAAATCGTTTAATATTGGAGAAGTTGTTAAGAGTGTTTTATTTGTGCAGGTCAGGGTCGTATGAACCAGTTAGGCGGTGTGTTCATCAACGGTCGTCCGCTGCCGAACCACATTCGCCTGAAGATCGTGGAGATGGCGGCGGCGGGAGTGCGGCCCTGCGTCATCTCGCGCCAGCTGCGCGTCTCGCACGGCTGCGTCTCCAAGATACTCAACAGATACCAGGTGAGGATCCTCACATACTTTCACGTACTCCCTAAAACCTATTAGAAACAACTTTTTCATCCGATGAGAATATAACATTAAATTTTCTTTTTTATTACCAGGAAACGGGCTCCATACGTCCCGGTGTGATCGGAGGATCCAAGCCAAGAGTTGCGACTCCAGAAGTTGAGAACAGGATCGAAGAGCTGAAGAGACAAAACCCAGGTATATTTTCCTGGGAAATTAGAGATAAACTAATTAAAGAAGGCATTTGTGATAAAAACACAGCGCCGTCTGTGAGTTCGATTTCGAGACTAATAAGAGGAGGCAAAAGGGATGAATCAGATCCTAGAAGAAATCACAGCATTGATGGTATTCTAGGTAAGTAATATACTTACCTCGGATTATTAAAAAATTGCATTGCATGGATCCAATTGATCCCTATTTGTAATAGGTTTTCAATAATAATTCACAATGATAATAATAATGTAGAAGTGAGCTTGGGCACTCACACTGCAAGCATTAGTGGTATCAGTTGGTAGCATAGTTTGTAGGAGCACTTTACCGCTTGAAAAGTAATACCGCGTTGTGTGTTTGCATAAAACTTTATATTGCTCTAGTTTGTTGTTGTGCTCCTTGATAAAGAATTAACTGTGCTGTGGTTTGTTCTGAGTCTATTATTTTCCGTGTGCGAGGTCACCGGGTCGGCATTAAGAAGGATTTAGCAATATTTCAAAGTCCCTGACGGATTCAATTCAATTATTTAAAAAGTCTCTGACGAAACCTTCGACATAATGACGCGTAAATAACTCGCCGTGTCATCGTAGTCCTTAACGCTGATTCGAGACCATAATCACTTAATTTAGTTCAAAGCATACTATTATTATAAATTTATTCTTATAATGAGACTGTCGGAACGTTTGCAAACTTCACAAAATGGCGTATAAAGTTAATAATCCACGTAAAAGTGAAGCGGGCGCAGCGCGCGCGCACGCCACGGCAGCGCCCCTTGTGTCGGCTTCGAAATTGTAGGTTATAAAAATGAAATTAGTATCCAAAGGTGTTATTATCCCATCGCGTTTGGCCGCGGGGCTTGCATTACGACAATCTGTCCGTACTGCACGTCTTGTGCCGTATAGCTATCCAATATAAAATGGCGCTCCTAATATCCCGGTTCAGTGACGGAGCGCGGTTTTGCCGGCGAGATTCTGCGCACCGATAAGATTATGCATATTAAGTTGTGCGCGGCCAAAGTAATATCTACACTGGAAAAGCGGCCCCCTTTAGTGCTCGAGCTCGAGTATTGAAAATTTGCTGTTCGTGCCTGTCCTGTGACGGCGGGTAACGGTTCATTTTGGTCGCCAGTTTTTCGTGGAAATATTTGCATACGCGCGGACTATGGTAACATCGGCAGTTGATTATTATTTCAGAGTCCACACTCGAACAAGTTTGCATATTGAAAATTTGCATACTCGGACATTCGTTTATTTTTCGTCTGAAGCGGTTCAACAAAACTAATCAGTACAGAATAATTATTCAATTCTAAAAATCCAACAGCGTGGCTTACGCGTAGATAAGAACGCGATCAACTTCTCTTTAATCTAATTCCATTTTATTATCAGCTAGCACAAAGTAATATTTATTAAGGCCCCGAAGTATTCATTTGAGGCTACTAGAGGCGTAGTGTAATGTGGTTTCGTTTAATTTAATCGAGGCCGCGTGTGGTCCGCGCCGTAGTTCAATATAATCGACGTAAAACAAAAACAAATGATCTTAGAAAGTCGTAATAAAAATAAAAGCTTGTAATTACCTATTACAAAGACAAAATTCATATTATTTGAAGACAGTGACCATTTGCAATATGGCCACTGTAATTTAAATAGCTAAAAAATATAGCTTTACGACCATAGATTTAAGTAAATTACTAAGCACATACCACATTGTCCCAACAAAGCTTTTCTTCATTTCTAAAGGTCCATCATCATGTGAAGACTCAGATACGGAGTCGGAGCCTGGTATCACCCTGAAGAGAAAACAAAGAAGGTCCAGGACTACGTTCTCCGGAGACCAGCTTGAAGCTTTGGAGCGAGCATTTACTAGGACCCAATACCCTGATGTTTATACGAGGGAAGAACTTGCGCAGAAAACTAAGCTCACTGAAGCTAGAGTTCAGGTAAGAACATCCGAAATCTTATCACATAATTGACTCTCTTTGAACAGTGATCTCCTATTGATCACTTGTCGAAATGTTAAAAAGGATTTATCGCCCAAAATTACCATAATTGATGATCGTCGAATATACACACAAAGTTGGACGTTACTGTCACCCTCCAGCCATAATTCTCTACTCACCTTTTTAACACTTACGTTAAAACAGAGGGTCTTTGCCAGCTACGATACGGCCAACGAGTATCGGTAGCTAACTCAAAACAGGTTGGGTGTATCAATGATAGATGAACGCAATCAAACAGTCCCATTGTTGGCCGCACTCACTTCCCGCCCCTACAAAAGCGTGGCACTAAAAAAACATAATTACCTTTATAATTAATTACAACAATAGTAGCTACCATATGTTGTTCATCGCTACCGATGTTTTAACAGTTTTTGTTAAATTAGTAGTCCGTCGTAATTGTAGGCCCCAATAAGACGGTGTAATCGACTTACCTCTATAATTATGTATTGATGAGTTAGGTATTTGTAATATTTATAGCAGTATCAATCGCAATGTCTGTCAAAGGTGTAGGTCATTAATTCGTATCAAAGTTTTTGTAGGACTTGCTAACGTAGCCTTATAAAGTGAAGACTTTGTAACAATAATAATTATAAACGCAATTAACTGATTGGATTCCTCGGTCAGATTGCATTGAGCAATCAGTAATGTTTAATTATTCTTAACAAGGACTTAATTAAAGTTTGTTTTGTTTAGGTATGGTTTTCTAACCGAAGAGCTCGACTTCGCAAGCAACTGAATTCGCAGCAACTGAGCGCTTTCAACACCATGTCCCTGCAGTCGGCGTTCCCTTCGGTTCACCAACAATATGAGCCTCCATCTTCCTTCAACGCACAATGTGCATCTTGGCAACAGTCGTACTCATCTGCACTTGGCGGCAGCTCAGTTCTGAACTCTGCTCTAGCGCCTTCCCTTCATCAATCTGCGTTAAGTGCTCCTTCTGTATGCCAGTCAGCGCTTGCAGCATCTTCTCTACATCCCCCAACTTCAAGTTCTTTCTCGTCCGGTAACCTAACACCTCTTTCCCATTCCTCGGAACTTGCTACTCCCTTGCAAGCACCCACTGAGGCTACCCCTCCGAGCTCGAGTCCCACTACTACGAGTCCTTCTGCGAACCAGAGCAGTGCACTCACTTACCAACATTCAACGTACGCGAATCCAAGTGAACCGCTCTCCCATCCGTACGGATACGGAGAATATTCGAAGCAAGAGCATGCCATGTCCGCACACAACCACTGGACAACCAGGCAGTTGAGCGGACACGCGCAAAACAAACTCGCCGAAGTCAGCGCCTGGCCTGAAAACTATAGGTAAGTTTATTCCACGTTCATTTAATATTCAACTATACATCATATAAAGCAAACATGGATTAAAACATCTCAATAATCCCCGACGGCAACTAAGTAGCTCTATGAATTATTGATGTCGAGCTACTCATCTGGCTTGGCTTATGCGGATGAATATGCAATTACGATAAAGTGACCTTTGCTGACGATCATTTAAATAACTATCTATTATGTGAATACCAGATATGACTGTTACACTAATAGTAGGTTTAGGGCGCACGTTTGCAATGACATCATTTTGTGTTAGTCAATCGGTATCAGTATGGCGTATGACGCGTCTCGTCATCTCGTGTCGTGTGATCGTGCCGAGTTCTCGAGCGTGTCTACATAGGATGCGTGTAATGCCGCGTCCGGTGGCTATCGATCGGGCGTGGGCTCGATCGCAAATCGGGGTGCGTACGTTTTATTTCTTTTCACCTTCCTTTATCATTAGCCGAAGCGGCCGCTAATCAATTAAGAGTGTAAGAAGTCGGCCATTATACGCCGCGCGGGTGGTTATTACAGCGCGCGCCTCGTAATACGCCGATCCGATCGTGAATGCAATAGGGCTGCGAATTTTATAGTGATTTTGGATCGATTTTTAATTAAAGTTTTTCTTAGTTATATTAAATTCTCTTGCGATGTTCGATATATCGTCTTCGGGATCTGAGTTTTATTCCAACAGAAAGAAGTTCTAAGACAACATTTCACTCGTGCCTGTATCGACGGTATGTGTAACTACTAAAGTGAATTTGTCCCATGACAATGTGACAAATACATTGTACCTTTGTACTGTATACGGCGACGACATTTATCTGTGTTATCGAGACAAAGCAAGTCTATAAACCTCACATTGGACCACACACAATATCTAGCCATGCACAATGGAAGACAAACTAATAATATATGGTTTAGCTACGTTTATGTGTCGATGTGTCTTATCCAGTCCTTTACGCGTGCTCGATTGACGTAACACTTCGTTTCAACTCTATTTGTTATGTTTGTCTGCCAAAAATATGGCATTGTGTGCCGAAAGTGTGGCTAATAAGCGTTTCATATCTGTTTGAGATGAGGATAATAGAAGAAAATCCCCTTTGATTATATCCTGTGTCGGCTCTACGCAATGTTGGCGCAGCCGGAAAAGCTATATCTTATACAATGTCCATGAGTCATAATAAATCAGTAAGCTGCCTATCTATTAGTAGTGAGATACGTACGTATTGCTATACCTAATTAACATGGACAGTCATTGGCCATAAATAGCGATTGTGATTGTCACCTCATACTTTATTTTATTTGCCGCACTGGTGGTTCTACGACACTTGTATTTACGTGAAATCATTTTATTAGTTAGAAATTATTTTAGGTGCTAGGTATTCACAAGGAAAAGCAATTTTTAATGCATCGATGTCAAAATGAGAAAGCGACCCTATTTTAAAGTCGATAAATCCACATAATAACGTATCGATATTACAATTATACCCGTAATTTCGACTCCTGTAAACTATTTCTGTATTCGTCATATTTATTATTCAAAATTATTCAATTTAGTCAACCCAATATTACCACAGACGGGTTCGTGAAATTGCTGGTGTTAATTTCTTGTTTTCTGTAACAGAATGTTTAATGAAACGACATATTTCAGGGCTTGATTTATTAATACCTTTGCGTATAATTGACAAAAGTAAACACCAATCAATCTCTTTTGTTGTTTAATCAATTATTTTCAGCAATATTTCAAGGGATGTTATTAACATTGTCCACTCTTATGTACTCGGAAACAGAAACAACAAATCAGCTTTTGTTTAGGTTAATAGCTTCCAAGTAATACGGCTGCCGATCATTTAGGTATTGATATTAGAAATCTACGCCGGCACAATACGTAGCGGATAGCAGATAAACACACGTTGCTTTGTGGCCGGCTCGGCAATTAATGAGAGGCCGAACGTGACATTAGTGCAGTGAACCTAAGCATTATGCTAACGCGAACCCGGTATTAAAACTTATCTGCAGCTATTTGCATTCGACTTCCTAAACTGCAGCAAGCCTCGCGTGCGGTGCGCGGAGCAACCACCTTGCCTCGAACACTTTCCTCCACAGAAACGCTCGCTCGCTTATTGTTTTCGCACGTGTTTCATTCTCATGTTAAAATGTTTAAGGCACATATTTACCATAAGGGTAAAGTGTGGTATTTGGGATGAAGTTAAGTAATAACTAATAGCCAATCGGCATAACCTGTCTAGCTAGCTCTTGGAACTGGCTAGAATAATATACTCGGAGAAGAAAATATTTTTTATTGCCTTTCAAAGTAATTATGCATTATTCAGAGCAACAAAATGTAGGTTTTCATTGTGATCGTAATAGTTTAACCTGCGTAGCATTACATGCGGCCTTCGTAGTTTATGAGCGATGTACGACACTAATGTACCTTAATAATGTATTAGCCACTGTATTAACTATAAATTATTTTTTTATTGCACGCTCAGTCACGAAATGCTTCCGAAAATACCTCGACTGCCTCAAGTGTGCATATAGAGACCTCAGCTAAATTATGTAGTTCGGTAGGCCGGTACAAGTCACAATTACAAGGCGGCATTAGAGCTTGCACACTGTGTTATTATTTAATTATTTTTAGTGTAATCGTTAGATTCTCGGTATAATGTTTAAAGACTGAACGGAACCTATGAAGCGATAAAATTATGCAGTGGTCAGAATCCCACGCTTAGCCAAGTTATTGATAGTAAAATTCAATGAAATACTGCTAGGTACTAAGTACCTACATATTTGACAAAAGAGACAGGATGTGTCTCTGATATAAAAGTAAAAGACCTCGAGTTTTAGCAGCCTTCGATCTATTGTTACGCGACGCCGTTAGAAGCATCTATATATAGATACTACTTACCTATTGGAAATAGTGAGTTCCAATGTCAGAAGCTTAGATGCTCCCTTGCTATATAAAATATAAGATTCTTATGTATTTTTTCCTTTGTTACAGCTCGTTCTTCGGCACTAACCCATCACACTACGCGTCGCACGCGCATTCTCCCACAGAGGCGAAGTCTGGCTATCCTTACTTAGGACAACTCGGTGGCATGGACATGGGCAGAGTACACTAGACCTAAGTGCCTTCTAATTAAGCAATAGAATGCTATATCATAACTGTTTTACGTATACTTAACATTGACAATAGATCCAGGACATATCGTAACGTGCCTTCATGATACCAGAGTGTTTTAAATATTTCTACAGATAACAATATTTTGTATATTTACAGTTTCGCAATAAAGTAGGTTGTAATCAGTCCATTGAAGATAGATATTTTGGAGCCTTCACTGTAATATAGAGCTTTATTGTATAGTTCATAGATTCGAAGTATGTTTTATATTGTAATATTTACGGTTCCTGTACTCGGATGTGCGCACTAAATACAAATTTTCCCGTAGGTTTTTATCTTTTTAGATATAGATCGTTACTACATTTTATAAGTTGTTATATGTATATTGTATTTTAGATATAATCAATGTTAGTAAGCAATGTTGTAATAATGTTTAAAAATCCATAAACATAATAACCTTTCTAATAAAAAAATATAATGTTTACTAAAAGGTAGAAAACTTTTCTGTCAACATACTATCATGATGTGTACATATTTTAGTTGAGAAGTTGTTCTTTCTTTTTGTGACTATACCCTAATGATTAAAATTGCCTTGAATGAAGTTGTGATTTTATATAAATAATGTATTTATTTATAGGTATATTATTGTAACGTAGATTAATTAAGTATAGCAACTAAGCACTTTGTAAAATTATGGTTTACCCAGAATAAATGAATGCTAATGCAAATAATTCAAGGTTTTTAATTAAGAGCCCGAGTATTTTCAGTTTATTTTCCGATTTAGATCAGTGTTTATACAATCACGAAAGTAATTACCACCGAAGCTTTTTCAAAAATATTGTCTAGCCTGCGTGCATTGTTGGTATTGGCTTATCTAAGGCATGTCAACCACAGGTGGCATATCAATTGAATAGTTAGGCAATACGTCGGTATGCCGATCAACATGTCTTCCATAGCTTTGACATTTGTTAGTCCGATTATGAACGTCGACTACAGACTACCGAATTTCTCTTTGCCGATATGCGGGTATTCCCGTTAATGATGGATTAATTTGGACCGTCGCTCCATGAATATTATATACTGGTATTCAGGTGCATCCGGATAGACTGGAACCTGAGCTGAACAGAGTTGGGAAAAGGCTAGGTAGATTGAATGATGGAATAATTTGGAGGAAGGTAGGATGCTGATAAAAAAAAATGTCACGATGAACCTTCTTAAGTGTGTAAACACAAGGAGACATTGTTAATACGGTTATATTTTTGAGTCATTTCTCTCAATTTAAGCCAGCCAATTTGTCTTTCAAATTTCTTGTTATTGTACAGACGCCAGCACATCAAGCTACCCGAAACTGTCAAATTATCCCAATCAACCTAGAACCTTATGCTGTAGTAATAAAGTTGAAAATCTATTAAAGAAATTTGACGGATTGTAGTCACTTTATCTGCTGGCGTCTGTACAAGGAATTTGAACGACAAATTGGTTGGCTTCAAACTTGTTCTGGTATTAATTGCGCACGTTTCCTTGCTTCCAAAGCTGTAGGATCAAGTAGCAGATCTGTAAAAGACCATATTATTATTTGGATGTAGTATCTAGAAACAGATACACCATTTTGATTCTGTCTTCATTATGTATTTCTGCATAGTAAGTAGGTCTTTATGAAAGCTGAATTTATCAACATAGTTCTAGATGATTATCGTTAAATTTTCAGCATTACTAAAATGAAGTTACATAAAGCGACAGCAAAAGTTTGCCAAGTATGCCTTCGAAATGGGCCTAAGTTTTCACATGTAGAGGAAAGTTTAGAATCGGCTTATATGCTAAGATAAGGTCGTCGGGAAACTTACTAAGTGTGTAGGTAGAAACAGTTATTAGATTTCATTTAGTGGTTTATTCAGATTTACAGTTATTTTCCTCAAATTAATTCTATTGCTTTACACCTGAAACCATGTGACCATTTTACGGTTATGTAAAGTTACAACAATGACCGTCACGAATGACAGGTTTTATGTACAGCACAAATTTAGCGGGTTGAAAAACGGTTTACAGAATAATACTAATGACTTGCCTATCAAGAGGCATGTCTTCAGTTGGGAACCGCAAGCAGTTAAGTAGATAAAATTCCGCCCCGCGGTTTTACCCGCATAAGTTACGATCCTGTGGGAATATCGGGATAAAAAGCAAAATATGTACTAATTCAGGTCATGTTCTACTCATGTGCCAAATTTCATCCAAATCCGTTCAGCCGTTTTAGCGTGAAAACGTAACAAAGAAAACAATCCAATCTTTTCTCTTTATAGGTAATATTAGTTTAGATAAAGTCGGTAGACTATACTTTCGCAGTTACGATAGCAGTTAAGTAGTTCCATAACTCCTACCCTAAATATTTGGAATAATCCTACTATCAAACTAATATTATAAAGGCGAAAGTTTGTGAGTGTGTGTGTGTTTATATGTTTGTTACTTCTTCGCGCTCAAACGGCTGGACAAATTTTGATAAAAAAAATTATGGAGGTAGTTGACACCCTGGATTAACATATGGACCTTATTTTTATCCCGATATTCCCACGTGATCGACATTTACGAGGGTGAAACCGCGATGCGCTGCTAGTATAACATATATCACGCCTATTTTCTCTGTAATGCTTGGCACAGGAGTATAGTGCACCCACATTTCGCCAGTTATAATGTTAGCTATGTGAGATGGCTTGTGGAAAACTTCAACGTATCTAGGCTTTGTAGACCAAATGCATGAGTTCTTTGAATAGATTCCTATAACTAAACAAACACGTACTGCCCAGTGCCCATGCGTACCTTGCTACGGAAAACTGTATTATTTCTAACTGAATTAAAGCTTGTGGATTTGAACGCCTTTTTTTTGTTTTTCTGGATCAGAAATCATCAAATGACCCCTCCCGCTCTGGGTGGAGCGGAAGGGAATGTCAGACTCTTACTGACTAAAACCCACCCGTGTTCCTTCCTTAGCCCTTTGTGTTCCGGGCCAGTGGTAACCCTTTCGGACAATTCCGCTGACCCGGCAGGCTTCGGCCCTGATGGGCCCCTTCCATTGATGCTGACATCTCTTTGAGGCGCGCGTGGAACACGTACGCGCCGTCCGGCACGGGCCTGGTCCTGATCGGACGGTGAGCTTGGATTTGAACGCCTTACAGTAAGTTCTTACAATGTTATTTTTGCTTTTTAGGGTTCCGTACCTCAAAAGGAAAAACGGTACCCTGATAGGATCACTCGTGTGTCTGTCCGTCCGTCTGTCACAGCCAATTTGCTCCGAATCTAATAGACCGATTAAGTTGAAATTTGGTACACATTTGAATCTCTGTGACCCAAACACAGATGTGTAACGTAAATAAATGAATTTTGAATATGGGGGATGACCCCCAATTTTTGGGGGGCAAATAGAGAATAAAAAAAAAGTTTTACAGTCTGTACCGTGTGGCATATAAAATGAAAGGGCTTACTGTGAGGATCTAAAATATATACTTTTTCATAATTTTAAAATAAATTGTATTAAAGTTATTTAAGAAAATAGACGAAAATTGACAATTCCCCCCTTATCTCCGAAAGTACTAAGCCTAGAATTTTGAAAAAAAAATACATAAAACAGTTCTATATCTATAGATTGCAGAAATCTATAAGAAGTCAGTGGTTTTAAAACAACGTGGTAAATATCTCAATATTGTGCGTACAAACTTACATTTTCAGTTGGAATGTATGGGAGAACATGTTTTTCAACTACAATGATAAGTTTGTTTTTGGGATAAATTCATTCCAACTACGGAACCCTTCATTGTGCGTGGTCCGACACGCACTTGGCCGGTTTTTTATTCTATACAAACACTCAAAAGCGAAAAATGCAACACGAATATTCACAACTAACTGTACAATGCGTGCCACGAAAGATGAGACTTGACCCCGCCTCCCCCGCTCTTTCCGCCGCCCCTATGACGTCCGGTCCCGTCCCGCACTCAGACCTCATACCGCTAAAGATACCTAAACTCGTGTACTGCGCATGTCAAACCACGTGGGGTGTCAAGTCTCATCTTTCGTGGCACGCATTGTACCTACGTAGTTAAAACAGGCTACGCTAAACGTTGCAGCGTGGTTACATAATAAATGTTTCAGTTACACACAGCATTTAACTAAGCCACAATAACGAGAATGCTGCACATAGACAATGGCAGCGGCTGTCTTTCAGCATTGTATGGGCGTAATTAGGCAGTCAAATGCAAGCCCTACATGTAATTGGAGTAATTCTCTTGAGGATCCGTATCATAGCACAGTTTGTGTGGGTGGATGAGCAGAGATATAAATAATACTTTAAAATATACTCAGCATTTATTTTGTTAAGAGTTGCATGCCTTGTAAGCTTATGTGTTGCGTTGATGTAAAAGGCTTGTGGGTGTTTTTGCATTTCACTTTGGAACTAAGAAGAATTTTATGATAAAAATATGTCGTAGGCCACAAAGTGAGGGTTGCTATAATTGTTGGCATTTCAAGAGTGTTTTATATGTATCGTTTTGATGTAAGTAGTTTCTAACGTTGTTAAGTGAAATATAAAGTCATGCAACCAAGTTATTATTAAACTATTTTTCATTTTTAGAGCATTTTTAAGTGCTCAATAATAAAAGCATACCTTATATTGGTCAAACCCCGGAAAAGATGAACAAAAGTAAACTAAGACATTTTGGCATACAGTATTATGGCAGTGTTAGAAGTATTTTCAAATTAAATAAGGTATTTTTTTTACGATTTTGAAATGTAGAGGCTTATGAAATATTTGATTAGTTTACCACAAATCCTTCGTTATTTTGAAAATAGGTAGGAATCAAAACTTTTATGAAGAGCCATAATCGTGAAGAGCTATCAAACGTAATTCTGGACGAGCTCTTGAAACTCGAACTCAAATACAAGTGACTTTTAAACAATCATCGCAAGTACAGTAATACCCCGCTTTAAGGCTCCTAGAAACAGGCGCGACACGCGATATAATCGCGCGCGACACAAAGGCACCGCTCGTGGCGCGACTAGCGGTGCATTTGTGTCGCGTGTCGTGTCGCGCCGGTTTGAAGGAGCCTTTACGCGAAGAATACGTTCCGGAAAAAATCGCGTTAAGTGAAATTCCCGTACTTATATCGGGGTTTACGATTAAACATACATAGTCAAAACTTAATACAAAAAAATACGAAACATTTGAATCAATCACTTTAATTCTAAGAACACTTTATGCAGTATTACATGTTATTTTTACTGAAAAATACATCTATTGTCTTTTGGGTAGAGTTTCTTTTACGTTCTTGTAAAATATACGTTCATAACACCCAATGCTGTTTCTAATTGTTTGACACACGGTCATCATCATTGTCTTTACTCTGCAATATGTAAAAACCTGAATAAATATTTGAAAAAGCATTTTGTATTTTGTAAATTTGAAATTCGCGTTATAGTGAAACCGTGCATAACGGGGCCGCGTAAAGCGGGGTATTAGGTACTGTAGTTTACTAAAACAAATCCGATGTTTGATTTTTTCAATCAATCTAAAATAATAAAGTTTGGTACAACAAGTGGGTAGAATAAACATACAAGCTTATCGTAGGTTTATCTACTACGTTATTTTTTTTTTACAAAAAATGGCGCTATATAACACACAATATAGCACTAAGGTAACCCTTATCCGTTTATCCGGGAGACAGATAAAACGTAACCGTCTTCAACGAATCAATAATTATAAACGTATTGAAAGTAAAAACAATAAATATTACCAGGATTACCTTAATCCAAGTTTTATCCGGCTTATCTATGGAAAAATGAACGTTAGATATTTTAAATAATCATCCTATAATTTTCCCATTGCTGGGACACGGGCCTCGGGTACAACCCTACTCAAATAATAGGTTCTCTGGACACCCTGTGGCTTCGGAAAATTTTGTAGAGCACTTTTTATTCGATAATTGTAAAATTATAAAAATGATAAAAAGATGATGCTTTTACATCCTTCACAAAATTTTCAGAATAATCAGCTAAGAGGTACTTATAATAATATTATATTCGGAAATACTAACATTTTCACCTAAAATCAAAATATAAAAACTATAAAAATAGAAAAATAAACCTATAAAAATAGAAAAATAAACCTATAAAATATCTCTTAGTTCGACGTGCCTATTGGCAAAGGCGTCCTTCTCCAACAATTTCCACGTTTGGTTCTGCTGTCAATTTTATTTCGTCTTCTTACCTTGTGTCTTCTTCGTCTTCTTAGATTAGTACCAATTACTTTTCTTTGACTCTCTTGCTCCACTTCCCCATTTTATCGCGCATCATAATATTATGTCCTGCCAACCTCCACTTCTGTTGACCTATTCATAGGTCGGGGGGTTTTTAAGAAATTTAATTTTTACCTACCTATTTTACGTTACGTTTACGTTTTTACATACATCGCTGATTTATTTACCTTTGAAGTAGATAGGTAAAAATTAATTTTCAAACTGATAAACGGACACATAATATGTGTCCGTTTATCAGTTTGAAAATTAATTATGAAAGGCGACAACATTATTAGAAAAGTTCCGTACATATTATTATACGGGATATACTTTTCTAATAATGTTGTCGCCTTTCATAAATACATAAAGCATTTTCGTCTCAGTGATTCTCAACTAAAACCTTATTGGAACGATGAATGTTGAGAATTATACGGCCGACATTTTAGAGAATTGGGGTTGATTTTTCAAACGACAGATAATTTTTATTCGTGGAATAAAATTGACGTCTGATAGTTTTTGTATGGAAGAATTGTCAAAAATTCAAAATTATTCCTCCGATAAAATTATCTGGCGCTGGAAAAATCAGCCCTTAATGAAAAGCGTTTTCAGGAATAGCTTGTACAGTTGTTTATTAGAACGTAAGTAAGTGACCTTAATTTCAGGAAAATACTTAGTGAATACAATCATCATAATTTTATGAATGCCAGCTAACCCATCTGAGACTATCTCCTATACATATATAAAAATAAATATACATAATTGAAGTGTATATTTGTTTGCAGCTTTTTACTAAACGCATATCAGACCTAAGTATACCTTACCTACGGTAAATATGAAAAAAAAAAATTGTGTTTCTGTCTCTTCGTGCCGGCTAATCTCCGATACGCGACGGCTGGACCGATTTTGACGGGATTTTCACGGCAGATAACTGATGTCATAAGGAGTAACTTAAATCTTACTTTTATTTTAGAAAAATAAGGAAAATCACAATACTAAACACAACACTGCACTCCAAAACAAAGATAGAAGGCGTGGCTCAAAAGGCGGCTCAACTTGAATGAGACTGGGCAGGACAGGTCTGCCGTATGCTGGACAAGCTGTGGGTCCAAATAGTACAGAATTGGTGCCCTGAGACAGTGACGCGAGGTCGCAGTAGACTACGTAGGAGGTGGCGGGACGATTTGGATAGGTTCCGTCAAAACTGGAAGAAGGACGCGCGGGCTCGCGAAAGATGGAAGGAATGGAGGGAGGCCTTTGCCCAGAAATGGGACAGCGTAGGCTAGTAAAAAAAAAGAATATCAAAAGTTATTAATGTATCACGAGCGAAGTCTCGGGCAGCAGCTAGTATTTCATAATAAAGATATGTTTTGTTTACTCCAGCTGTGGGCAGGTCCAAAGCTTGAGTTAACAAAATAGGCAGTTATTAGGTAGGTATATATTTTCGGTAAACGGTTATTGTGACGTTGCAAAAATAGATATTTATCGCAACAAGTGGCGACGACTATCGTGGGTCTGTACAGGCTCGTGGAGCGTAGACTCCGCGTCACTAGATGGCGCTAGGGTCGCCGGCAACTTTGAGGTTATCCCTTGTGGTGTGGTAATCTGTTGTTCAAGAAGGCCTTATTACCTAACCGAATCCAGGTGATGAGGGAAGTTCGCCACTCCAGGTAACGCAAGCGTCACCACCTACGCCACGCCGTAGGCCACGTTATTCGTGTGTGCACAGGTTTAACCTGTGCATGATGCCAAGGTCCTTAAGGCCCGTAAACTGATAGTATCAACTGAGAGCGTTAACTGATGGAATTATGTATACTGAGTGAACATTGAGTTGACCTATAGTGTCATAATTTAATCTATGAGAGAGTTATGCCTTTTGTAGGAACTAGGTGATAAGACCAGTTGTTCTAAAGTATTGTGCCTCGGGTTTGCTTTGCATAATAGTTATTTTCCCTATATAAGCACAATCCTGATAGGTTGATACTTGTTCGGTTGAGCTAGAAGTTATTAAGTGGTTCATCTCACGGACTCGCTATAGCGACTCTGAGAAATTGTAATTGTCTCATTGCAGGCGTACACTCCGGTACAACCAGGTACAGAGACTGGTTGTATGGGTGTGAATGCCCAGGTGTTTGGGAAAGATATCTTAGTTTGGTGGCTCGCCACATTATTTGTATGTGTACCTTGTATTATTACAATAAACTTTGTATTGTGTAAGTAGGTACTTGTTTAATTAAATCTTTCCCTAACAGATTATACCCTATAAATTTACTGTAGCTTGGCTAGCTCAGTAGGTAAACCAAACGCTCATAATCTTGTAACAGGCCGGGGTTACATTATGTTATAATGATGATTGGGGGTGTGAGTTGAATATACTCGTAAAATGGCTACTTAATTGTAACATAACGTGATTAACGTGTCATTAATTATTATGATTCGACGTTAAAAGTGTGTATGGTTTTTATAACTTAAGTACTCTACAATTTAGGACGAAAACAAATGAATAAAACCTTTCATGATCTTCAGTACCGGTTTACAGCTACTCCTTATAAAATGCCTATGATTAGATGTACAGTAGTTACAGTACCGAGCATAGATATCTTGCAGTTACGGAAATATAAAAAGCGTTTTGACATAGGCATTTTCTCAAAAAGACAGAAAATTTTGGCTATGGCTTGGCGGCCGATCTCAAAGGAGACTGGCCATCTAAGCGGGTGATATTATAGTGCACAAATATGTGCCCAGACAGAGATGCATTCACTCTCCCCTCACTCTCAAAGTCAGATGAGACGGCAATCCGACACGAACGGAGAGAGATCAGGAGCTGGATCAACGGCTTAACGTGCTTTCCAAAGTACGGGAGTTTCACACCGCCAACTTTCAAACTCCGGGCTGTTACAGAGAAATTCCTAAAGGACAAACCAAATAACACTACCCGACCTGGAAATCGGACCCAGGACCTCTCACTCAGCAGTCACGCTTACGACCGCGAGATCAACCGGGCTAGTATGTCAAACTCAAACTCAAAGCATTTATTTCAGTTGAACCATTTACAGACACTTTTGAATTGTCAAAAAGTCGGTCAGTCAGAAAATATATTATGAAGCTAGTTGCTCATTCCAAAGCGTAGGTACCTATGGAGAAGAACGGAGAAGAAACTCCATGGACACTCTTTTAAATTATATTTTTACAAAAATATTAGTTACATCATTAATGTTGAATTTATTATTATATGTAAGAACGATGTAAAAAAGACGTAGGTGTTAAAGGCGTCCATGTATGTTATCGAAACTATAATTTTATGTTATAAAAGTATAGTTTCGATAATACTGTGCTATCAATATTTTCAAATCTTGCGAACGTGTAAGGTATTTATACTCGTGACTGTACTTAGCTGGTTGGACCGGAAGCTGATCCCGTGCCCTTTCGGTATCATGCTTGTCGGCGCAATGGAATTATCCACCTACTATTAGAAAATAAATTGTTAACTTCCTTGCTTATTGTTCATGTTATTATTTCCTCTTTATCTTCGATCAGCAAAGCTAGATAACACACACTTACGAACTTCACGCAGATAGGTTACGTTTTTCAGTACCTGCCTAGATTTTTACAATTAAGGCGAAAGTGTCAGGGAGCCAGCGAAATTAAAATTTTCATATGTTTGTTTGCAATTTGCAGGTCAGAATCGGTTCGTATGTTGATCTAAATATGATTCGCGAAAAATCATCAATAGAGGTGTCTGCGTCGTGTTTCGCTGTCTGGTGTCATGTAGCCGGCCATGAAACCATGTTGGGGTCGGCTTCCAGTCTAACCGGATGCAGCTGAATACCAGTATTTTACATGGAGCGACTGCCTATTTGACCTTCACAACCCAGTTACTGGGTAGGTAATACGTCGATACCCCTTGGTAAGACTGGTTGTCAGATTTTCGGGCTTCTGACGACCCGTAATTACTGTCAAAGATCCACGAATGACAGCCGGAACCAACGGCTTAACGTGCTTTCTGAGGCACGGAGGGGGCTTCGCTTGTAAAGATGGTCACCCATCCACGGACCAACCGTGGTAAGCGTAGCTTAACCTAATCGATCGACCCATGCAGCTGTTATTACTTAGCCACAAGCCCCTTAACTCTCTAAGTTCTGCCAGATCAGTGGGATTGTCCGAAAGGGTTATCGCTGGCCCGGAACATAAAGGGCTAAGGAAGGAACACGGGTGGGTTTTAGTCAGTAAGAGTCTGACACTCCCTTCCGCTACACCCAGAGCGGGATTCATTTGATGATTTCCAATACTGAAAAAAAAAACTCTAAGTTACTATTACCCTATTGAATGATAATAATTTCATGATCTAGCTAAAGGAGTTGTAGGTATCGCCGGTTCTAATGATTATAATTCTGTAAAGTCATATTTGTTACAGTCGCGAATCAAATTTTAATTAACATACTACATAACACCGACCCATAAAATATAAAACAATTCGCAGGCTACCTTAACTCATCCCCCATTTTTCTTTTCAGGATGGGCAATCATCAAATGGCCCCTCCCGCTCTGGGTGGAGCGGAAGGGAGTGTCAGACTCTTACTGACTAAAACCCACCCGTGTTCCTTCCTTAGCCCTTTATGTTCCGGGCCAGCGGTAACCCTTTCGGACAATCCCGCTGACATTATCACCAACCAAGACACCACCACCACTACCACCACCACCACCATAGACATATCAACCAAGCTTTGAACTATATTAATATTATCCTTATGAAAATAAATAAAACGGGGTGAACAAACCCCGTTTCAGAACAAAGATAATACATAAATTTGCTTACTAGGTGCTTCAGATATAAAAGCTTCAAATATTTGTTCGTATAATTTTGTTTCCATCTAAACAAATCCCTGCCTTATGGTTATGACTACGAATTGTTTCTCGAAAAGCTTATTTTCGGTTGGTATATTTTATCATACATGTACTTAAGATAAAAATGGGCGCTGAAGAGATGAAATTCAAATAATGTGAAAGCACTTAGTGAAATAGGTCAACAAAGAAAAAATAATAAATGTTATTTATAAAATTATCTTATTTTTTAAATGGTGGCTTCTCCCTTGACATAAAGATGACAAGGACAGGGACTATTTATGTGGCATTTTATTATAAATGGACACTTTTCTAGATACGGTAAAGGTTAGAAATTAGAATATAAAAAAATAATTTGTGGAGATCTGGCAGTAGTGATTGCGGTAGCATATAATATTACATCAAAGGTGATCAGATTGTCAAAGTGCTCGGCGTCGCGACGTCAACTTGGTTCAATCAACGCGGAAGGCGTACCTACTCGTACATAGTAAAGCTTTTGAATGGAAAACGTGATTTCAGTCAGGTTTTTACCACAAAAACGGATTGTTGAACGCAAAAAGTATTCGGTAAGGCACACGCGTGGGAACCGCGGTTGACTTGACGACGATATTCGTCTGTATCGTGGAAGCAACAACGATGGATAAGAAACTATGTGGCAGATTTTTTATAAAATTAACATTTCAGAAATATAATATAATAATATACATGCTTCACAAGGAGGTTACAAAAATAATAATATTGAAGTGTGGTAGTTACGCAGTATGAATTAGATATTACATTTGTAAATTTTGCTTTCAATCTGTCATAAAGTAATTAGTGCCTACATTAAAGTTCTAAAACACCAATAGGTTCTACCTGCTGGTCGAACTAAGTTTTTTTTACGGCAATGGAACCTCTCAACATTAACGGTTGCTCTCTACTCTAGACTTATAATTTCTATTGCTGCTCATAATTTCTATTTATAACCGACTTAAAAAAGGAGGTTCTCAATTCGACTGCATTTTGTTTTTTTTTGTATGTTTCTTACGCAATATATCCGGCAATTGTAGGGTATGCCTCAGGGGTTGCTTGGGTAGTTTTTGAGTTAGCTTCAATAATACGTATTTTTGCCACTTAGTTTATATTGAAGATGTTATAATGACTTCTTGTCACTGATATTTATATAATTTAGCAAATAGTGTTATACGAATTTGTGTGAGATAAAAAAAATGCAAACTCAACGACACCAACTTCCGAAATTAAAGTTATTTTTCACTTTGTAGTGTCTTTTTTGGAAGTCGGTTGTTTTTTTTTTTTGTAAAAAAGTTTTTATAATGTTACTTACCTACCTAACTGAAGTTTACATGACATACCTACCTAATCACGTCCTACGTTGAATACTTAGTTATTTAATTTTGTAGGTACTGCGCTTGCACACATACTTACTAGTATTCTTCATAATATATTTTGTACGCGTGTAACTAATGAGTCGTTGCCAGGAAAAGCCTGTGTTTAAGTACGTTGAAGGTTACTTTCATGAGTTCCGAATTTCTGCAGTTTCTCACATTTAAAGTTTAATTGAGATGTTTTTCAGTCATGTTAAATAAATCATAGGTTTATCCATTTTATTTTTATAATTTCAGTCGTTAATACAATTTAGATTCAAAGGTCAATTTATTATAGTAATTAAAAACGTTCAAAATCTAGTACTACTTGCTAAAAATTTAGGTAAATTAGAGGTATTTTTGATAGATTGGGACTAAGATAAGAATGCGAACGTTCTTAAAAATACGGAATTGATATGTGAAGTAAGTATTATTTTAATGTAAATTAAGTGAGTTCTCCTATTGATAAATGATTCCAAGTCTAACATGCTCACTTCCTTATCCAAATCACAAGCTAATCCAAAAATCTACGATCGTCGATGAGAAAAATCGTGGCTCAGTTTTAATTGGACATGACGAATCAAGTTTGTCGGAAAAACTGGGCGGGGACTCTTTGTGGAGGCGGATGTGGGTTTTGGTGGTCTAAATCTTCATAATACATTCACTACCTACTGTATGACAATGAGGACATGAATCTAAATAAGGATTAAAATCTTCTACACATCTTCGCATAGTGTTGAGAAGCTCATAAATATAAAAGTCAGAATGAAGAAGCGTAACATTGAGCTGATTCTTATGGCAATTTCTTGATCACCAAGCTCTAAAAAGTAATATCTAAGTATTATTGAAGAGCGCTACATTCTGACAATGTCAGCTAGGTACTAACAATTCATTCACAATATCTTCGAACTTTTAAGACAATTGGTATCAATAATCAAATTAGCACCGTGGTACATAATAATAGTTATGTGAACTGCGTTTAGTTTCCGGTATGTTATAAATACATACCAATCTTGTATTTGCGTATCGGACAGCGGTAATCGTATCTAACGACTACTAAAACATGTAAAACTCTCTAGATGATTGTTCTCACACTACAGCGCGTGAGAACGAAAAATCACAAAATTGAATTACGGGCTAACTGTTAGGCAATTAAACATTCAAAAATATCAGCGACAGTTATAGCGGGTCGGGAGTGTTCGCAGGTGGTTCGTGGGTCTCGGATTTGGGGGTGGTGGGGATCGTCACGTCACTAATCGGACGTCGGCTTTGCTTTTACGGAAAAATGTTATCGGTACTCGATCGATTTTCACAGCGGATAATTCACGCACGTGTCACGATCCGACCCGACAAGGATTGGACACACTGTCGCTACCTGATTGAGCTGTGTCCACTAACATCGCGACAGGTTGTTTGCTGAAAACTATCTCTTGAACCCTGGAGAATACGATAATTAATTACATCGACGGTAATTAATTACATCGCGGTTTTGTTGATGATTGAAAGTTTCTGATTGGATATTTTCAAATATTGTAGATGTCTCAATCAGTAAAATTATTGGATGGATGTTCTAGAAGGGTCAAATAAATGCCAGTTACAAGTGTCGTTTGACTTGAGGAAAATTTTTGGATATTATTCGATTCGAATCGAATTTTAATTAGACAGTTTTTTTTTGTTAGATTGTATAAAAGAAATTCATTCAATGCTTGACACAATTCTCAGGACTCTTAAATGAAGTGACAATTTGACATTTGGTAGACATTTAAAATTGCTTCTCAAGAAAGCTATTTAGTAGCGTAACGAAAGCATTTGCTTAGCGAAAATTTACAATCACCCAAAAATATTTGTCGACGGCACTTGCCGCTGGTTGCCGTTCATCGGTTCTCACGAGAAATGATCCGGCGGCATTCCGCTGTTCACAGAGACTCGATCAAATGCGAAAGTCGTGCATGTCCACTGATCACTCGACCAAAAAAGTCAACACAGATTCCTAGTTTTTGTGGAATATTGACTAAAATAAAACATTTTTTTCACTTGCTAGCGAGCGCAACAAGGCGGATTTTTATTTAATTTTACAAACGAGCGATTGAGCAACGAGTGTACTAGATGGTGATCTGTTTCTTTAGAAGTTTATATAGTTCTAATCTAAATTATAATCCATAGCTTTTATAATTTTGTTATAAAGCATTTTTAATTTTGTTTCACTTTCTAAAAACCTTTGCAAAAGTGACAATGTTGTTCTTACGTCTCAATTTTGAGCGTATCTGTAACGGGGAAACTCACAAGTAATAATATATAAATAACGGCCTTCATTATCGTTTTAAGGCTTGCACCACAAAGGGTGGCATTCGTTCCATGTTTTGTCTAAAATTTTGACAGTACAGGAATTGAAACAGTACTAAATAATAGATGCGAGGGTGTCGACACGCCGTTTTGTTTTCTAATCAACAATGGAGTGAGTTTCGTGCGAGTTGGACGTCATACTGTGACCCTTTATCAAGAATATGGAACTATGGCGTCAAAGAGCGTGCCTTGTTTTGAACAAATTATGAGTCTGGTTTTAGCATAGAAGGGACAACAATCGCTCGTGATTCCTGTAAGCTCGGTGGAAATCTTCGCAACAATGATATATTTATAGTTAGTGAGTCATCGGTAGCCATTAGGTGGGACATTGTCTTAGCTGGGCCATGCTGCTCCTCACAGCTGGACATGTTTACAAACATTTTATTGAGGTGTTGTATTTAATGGCTCCTTTAGAAGGTGATTTTGCTTTGTTTTGTTGACACTGATTGACTGATTGTTAATAAAGTTTTAGGTACATACCTACTTAGCATTGTGCCTTGTGTGTGCTTTCTGCCTTGTGTACGGTATGATCTGGTCCTTCGTGTGATCCTGCAGGAAACATTACTAAGGATTAGAACAGTTCAGTGGAAATTGAAACTTACTGCAGTTGACATACGAAATAACTTTGATCACCTAGATTAAATTCATACAATAATAACTTCTTACCTGTGTCAACATCATGCTTGTATTCTACTAAATTTTCAGATGGCTTGTAATACAAGCAGCCAACCACAACAAATAACACTTCACTCTTAACCACAGATCTAAAACTGACTCAACCCACGCACTCCATAAATAAAATCGAAGTCCATCATTTGGAATTTATCCAAACGAATTGTACACAGAAATTTAATTATCATTACTATTGAAGCACTAATTAAAATACGTTTTAACGTACGTACGTTTAAACAATGTAGCATTTCAGGGAAATTTCACTGAAATTGTTAGCGAAATGTGTAATTCCAGTCATTGCCACCACACAGCTAGCAGGTATTCAGGATTTTGCATTTTGGTTTATTTATTAATTATTCTGACTGTAAATTATAAGTAGGTTGATTGAAATGCGTTAATTAAATGTAATTTGAAATGTGAAATTGTTTCTTTCGTTATATGTGATGAAATAATTATGAATTCAAGGGAATTATTACGTAGAGTCGAATTCGTTTGACTTAGGGCTGATTTTTAAATCATCTGATAACTTTATACGAGGAATAATTTTGAAATTTTGACAGTTATTTCATACAAAAACTGTCACACGTCAATTTTGTTCCTGGAATAAAAGTTCCTGGAAGAAAAATCAGCCCTTTATGAACTAAATGTCGATACTGATTTAGTGAGTAAAACAAGAGAAAAATCTTTCTTACATAAAATGAGGACGCTTTCTATCATAGGTCAAAAAATCACTGGAACCATGGATTCAGCACATTATTCTAGACCCCTAGCCTATTTTTCCTTGGTTATCAAAACAGCCTGTATAAGTTATAAGTGGGAAATCATGCAAGTGCGTTTAGTTTTAACAAAATGCAGTGTTGTCCAACGTCTTCATTTGTCATTCAGAAACAATGGACGGCAGTTAGGGCCAATGTCGCCGATTGTGACGGAATACAAAGGGACTAACAGTACAACAGGACATTTTATTGTTTTACTTGCCAGCTCCTACCGCCCGCAGGAGGTAGCACCCAAAAATATTGTAGAAAAACGTTTAAAGCTTTAAATACTGGCAATTAAATAGATTTACAACTTGCCAAGTTCCCGGAAAGGAGATCGTCATTTGTGTACTTGATTGTTGAAATCGTCATAATCACTGTTTTGTATAGAAAGATTTTGTGATCATTTCACATAGTTTTTTTTATTTTATTGCAAAGTTAACTTTATAAATAGTTATATCAGAATGTTAAAAATAAATCCGCATGCACAAAATATGTATTGTTGCGTTCAGATTTTGTTTGTTAGTATTTTATAGTATTTTGTGTTTTCTTGATAAAAAAACTGTGTCACATAGAATCCATCTAATGTAGCTAGCTAGCTAGCTACGTATACCTAGGTAAGTGTACATTAGCAAAGAGGATCTTGGCAATAGGCCCGGTGACAGTAGGGTGGAGAAGAAGAAAAGGCATTACGTTCAACAGTCTACAACACTATGATTACAGACGCCAGCACATCAAGCTACCCGAAACTGTTAAGTTTCCGCAACCAACTTTCAACTTTAAGCTTTAGCGATAAAGGTGAAAATCAATTAAAGAAATTTGACAGATTGTAGTAGCTTGGTGTGCTGGCGTCTGTACCTAAGGAAGGACAGGGACTTCTTAAAATAGTTTCTTCGAGACGAAATTCATAAGTCGATGTTAGCACAAATTGTAATATATTGAGTCTTTACAATTTAACTGGATATAAAGCCACTGTTATCCATCATAAATTAAATAATCCTTCATAAGATATTTAGATTCTTCTTATGTTTTCTTAAAATAGTTGTTTAGTTTACATTTCTATGGCCTTTTCAATTGGATATTTGTGTATATCAAATAGTTCGTGTGTGTTGACTATAGATTTCTACGCAACGTGTCTCTGCCTTTGATTTTGAAACCATTATAAAGATATAGAGTAAGTTTTATATCCCTTAAGCGAGTACAAAAATAGTGTGCACATAAGATGATGATTCAGGTATTATGAACATGACATTAAGGAGGAGTTGTAATTGAATGTTCCATAATTATTTTATCATTGGTAAATGACAGAACATCTAGGTATGAGTGTGCCGATGACTCAATATTAGCTATAGTTAAGGAAATGTTTTTAGTCTATACTTCAATAAATAGAGAGAACTGCTTTATAGATTCAACTTACTGTTTCCAATAAAACCGTGTGTCGATGTCGTTAAAGAAACAATAAACCTTGTCTCCAAGTCAGTTTGCAGGCTCCTCGGGTTTTATTAACATTTACCGGTGCCACGATACCTCTTAATAAACCTAGTTCGAGAAATGCGTAAAACTAACCTACTGTCATCGCGAGAAAGTACGACAGTTTGAGCTCTATGCCATCGGGATAGGGTTCGAAAAGTAAAATAACATTTTACTTAAAGATGGCGGTAAACATTTGATGACGCTGACTCTCTGCACGAAATTAAAATCTTACCGGTAAAACAACGTCCATTCAATTTGGCGCGCAATTGTCACTGTTAAGGTCTTTATTTATCACGGCTAGAGCCATCGCCAAGCCAACACGAAATTGGTGTTGTTAATTACAACAAGTGCTCCAATGTAAATTGTTTTGAGCACAAGGCTAGGCTACCCTTCTACGAACTGTTTAACAATCTGTATCGCTTGTATGTCTTAATTTGTGGTCCGTAACCAAATTCTTCATCCAACCGCACAATTATGGACCACATGTTGAGATAAGAACAAAGAGTGTGGTACCTACTACTGTTCGGTAGCCAGAGGCGACCCCCATGATGCTCACTGTGTTCAATCAGAAACCACAAACAAGACTATTCAGGCCAAAAACATGCCTCCGAACGGCGAAGCTTTGTCTTCAGACGAAAGTACATTTAAGTGAAGTTCATTGTTGCAAACCAAACTATGATGCTACCGGTGGGTGGTGGGCCATTCTACTGTGTGGTTGTACTTACCTGATGACAGATCTACGGCGTTATTGATTGCTTCCTTGACAAATATGTGCTTGCTAACTCTTCTGGTGTTTGCGTGTTCAAGTTACTCGGAAAAATAATAGGTGTTTGGTTTCTGGTATTACTTTTGTATTATATTACATTGCAAATTCTTCTCTCTTACACACAATTTGAAAAGGAAAAGACATATGTATTCTCAAGCAAAAACAAATTTTGTTAAATTGTTCCCAATTCGTAAAAAATATGATTACACACATCGGCGATATTTTTAGATATCTATCAAATTGCTGACACAAGATATTACACTAAGATACCAAAATAGAATCAGAAAACTTTAGCTAACGAGAGTTTTCAAAGTCTTACATTATTTGAACTTATCACATTAATCACGACTACAATACAAAATTTTCCAAGTCTTAAACATTAATGAATACCTACGAACCTTAAATCTTGAACAGTTCGACTTCCTACCTTGAACCACCCAAGTTTTGCCACACACAAGCAGTGGGCGTAACTACTTTGTCACCTCATGAATGATTTCAGATACCATCAAAGGTATTATGTATCCTGTATAAAAGGACTGGCCGCCTAATTCGTGGCTAATACATCAAATACTGGCTGAAGAGAATGAAGATTGTTCGATTTTTGAAAAAGCCGCTACAGTTATTGACATTTATGCTGGTGTCATTGTGTGTGGCGTCAGGGACGTGAATGGAGTCGGGGTGCGTCGTAATAGGTGTGAAGTGTTGTACTATTGTTGTCTGTTTTTCAAGACAGGTATTCGAGATGCGCGAATAATGTGCGATGTGTGACGTTGGTTGTGGGATGTGAACGAAGCAAGTCGTAGTAAGCAATCATATCTCTTGTTTGTATGTGTGTATTGGGTTTATTATTTGACTAACCTTATGTAACTATTATATTTCTAGTATTCAATTCGATACTTTATAAGCCTAAACTATTGTAACAGTCTCATAAAAAGCAAGCCTTGACACATTATAAAATACTATTTTCTGATTTCGTTTGTCTGTAAATGATTTTCCTAAAAAAAAGCTAACTATAATAGTTTTCTTGATACTGGCAACTACAATTATTCAACTATATTTTATTTGCTGGTATACGACGACATTACGGCTGAAACAAAAGGCACGGAATTTTGTTCATGTGTGTATGGGTCGGAATGTTTTCGACACATTTCGCAATGTCACTAACGCCGAGTTCTTTGCATAGCAAGATATCCAATTTGTATCTCTAAGACCCTTATGTCGATGTACCGAGAATATTGAACAAATGTCATTGGAAACCGTTTTGTCACGAATAGAGTAGGTACCTATTCCCAGCCTTATTTATTTTCTAAAGGAATTTTGTAATAAGTTGTCAGTAATTTTGTTATTTGATGACTTCATGTTATTCGTTGCACCGTGTAAAACGTTATTGAGCATCACATAATTTGGTGATACGTAAATATCGTCGCTGGAGTCCGTTAAACTATAATTGCTTTTCATGGAAATTTCTTTGGGAATAATTACCTCTAGCATTTCAGTCGTTGTTAGGATAGAGTATGTTTGTATGAGTAATAAAAGTGAAGTGACGACTGCTATGCAAATTTTCGATGACCATGTAAAGGGCTCTGGGATTTGAAACGGGAATTGTTATTGAAATGTATTTACTTGTGGCCCCCTTCAGAGTTTTCTTACAATTTATACCGTTGGCTTTTGGTTTGGATGTGATGCCATATGCTCGTTCTAAGTTATTCTAACGAATAGGGAAGGTAGACCACACATACTCATCTGTTGAACTTTACTACAGATAATACAGGATGGGAGGGATATCGACGCGCAACCTTTTACCACGGATTCAGAATATGATTCTTTTTTTGTTTCTAAAATATGCTGTCCCACTGCTGGGCAAAGGCCTACCCCAGGAACTCTTTTCCTGCGCCCTCGCAGTTCGCGTCAAGGTTATCTCGCCATTTCTTTCTGGGTCGGCCTCGGCGGCGCCGTCCATCTTCAGGCACCCATTGTGTGAAGATTTTTGCCCAGCGGTCATCGTGCATACGGCTGATGTGACCCAATCCAATCCCATTTGAGCCTCAGAGCTCAAATGATTCTTAGCACGTTGAAATTTTTGTCATGTTTACAGTTTTCGCATCTATGTCTTACCAACCTGTATAACCTACAAACTTTTAATAAAACACTTTGAAAGGTCCATATATTATTGTGTCTTGTTAGAATTGCATACGAGAATGATTAATATTATCAATTTAGGCATTTAAAAACCTTTCTTTCCTTTAGGAATTGCTCTAGTACCATGTGTGTGTTAAGAAACCTCCATGTCTCCAGTTAAAAGCTGACGAATACTTTATTTTCCTGCTAACAAAAGTTTAATCCAAAACGAAATTATAATTAAACATAGAGCATAGAAACTCGAGCTTCTCTATTTACAGTTAGTCACTTTGCACTCCGACTTAAATTTACAGGAAATAAGTTTCTGTCGCGGATGTTGAACACTGAAACGCTACATCTTTTCAACTTTTTCATACAGATTGCAATTCCATTTGCAGTTTTGTGGCACAATCTGGCAATTGAATGTTTCTTAGAAAATGTTAAATATGTAGAAACTGATGTTTTCCATTTCCTACTGGTATATTTATGTTGCTACTGGAATTGTGAGCAGCATTGTAAGTGGGACTAAGAGCAACGGTACACTAAGCCATGCATAATAAGTTTTGACCCACAGAGATGCTTCACTGAACATTTTTTATGTCACGTGACTGTTTCGAAGAGATACAGGCAGTTTAATCCATAATTCTAATGTACTCAACGTAGATGGTACCTATTTGTTATTTGTAATGGATACTTTACAATTCTATTGTCCTGCACCCAAGATTTTGAGGTGTAATGACGACATAAAGATAATCGTCGGATGGAAATGGTTCATTAAACTACGGGAGGATGATAATTACGCATGGAATATTTTCAGTGTCACAGTCAGCTTAAACATAATAATGATTATGAAGCCCCAAATTGTACAAGATAAAACATTTTGCTAAACCTACATAAAATGTCGTCATGTCACCAAACTATCAAACGAAAGTGTTGATAGGTTATATCTATGTAGTGACACATTTCCAAATTCCCTTTACTATTCCACGCACTGTAGCTCAAAACTGTAGGTACAGAAAATGAAAATGTTTGCAATACTAAAAAAACCTACGTCGCTTTATCCCAGTGAACTACCCCACACGCTCCGCTTAACTTTGTTTCATACACCATTGACGCGGTATCTGAACTAAATCCCAACAACCGTCGGGAACAACCGTCGGGAACAATCTCACCCAATACCCTACTTTGCCAATGTCAATGCCAAGAGAGCTGTGTCGTCGGGAAAATCACTTAAACAACAAATTGGGGGAGGAAATTTACCCTCATCACATTGTTTGTGAGGGTAAAAGCTGCGGTAATTCAGTTGTCTGTCTAATATTTGATGTTCAAGGCAATCAGTTTCGTCGAGTTTGCCATGAGATTTTGGAGGAGTTAATCTGTAATTGTCATTTAATTTTTTGTCTCGGATTCTAACTGCAAATGAAAAGAAAAAAAAATCTGTTTGAGTATTTATTTCTAAATTCACCATTTTATTTTCATCCTCGATTAAATTCTGTAATCGAGTCTCGCTTTAAAACATTTAAAAGTTAGTCGATGTACAAACTCAATAAATCTTGCTTTGCAGTTTGTTGCGCAAAATGTTGGCAACAGTTTCAACTTTGTTGCACTAAATCCCCCGTTATTTTTGAATAACTTTCTTATTGTTATCGGTAGTGCTAGTGAAAAAAATATAATGAAATCAAAATGGCGTCATCAGTAATATAGGGGT
Organism: Luperina testacea; assembly: GCA_927399505.1. Classification (NCBI taxonomy): domain Eukaryota; kingdom Metazoa; phylum Arthropoda; class Insecta; order Lepidoptera; family Noctuidae; genus Luperina; species Luperina testacea. Next base: position 9,756,242 of record OV656774.1, read on the forward strand.
GTATAAAATAATCAGGGCAGTAATGGTAGTCGTTTATTTACTTTTTGCGATTTATATTTAGCTGGGGTGATGTCGGGGTGGTTCAGAATTTATTCGACGGGGTTTTGTAATGGTAACGTCGTTCGGTTATGCCTCGTTGAATAAGGGATGTTATTGTTCAGGGATCCCAGACTGGCTTTCACGCGGGGAATTTCACCCCGTTGTTTGTTGAGAAGTTTTAAATTATAAGAGCAATTTATCACTTGGCTTGGAGCTGCCGACCGTTAGAGCAACAAGAGGTTTAAAAAGTGTCAAAAAATATTAAATTGATATTTTTTAACTTATTATGTTTAGGTAAATATATTTATGAATTTTGAAGCAAAATCCTCAGATCCTTAGCAAACTTAATTCTCACTTACATAAACAATACTTGGCAGAAGGGTTTCGTGAAATACAACACTGGCTTAGCTGGCTCTGGTAACTTAGCTTGCGACGTTTTCATAATTTTCCAGGACATTCTTGCCAAGTCTTGGAAGTTTTGAAGTCCTAACAGTTTTGCTAAAGTTTGTTTAATATACAAAACTACTGTAACTGCCGTAGTTTATGTTTGTTAAGAACATTTCTCGTATTTCAAAACTAACTAGGTACTTATTTTATATAATCCAGTTATAGCCTTAAATGTTTACAAATTACTAGTACTTATTAATTAATGCACAATTTAAGTGTTTGCCTATTTCGCCGATTTAATTCTAAAACTGCAACGCGAACAACAAGCAAAAGTTTATTGAAATATTATTTTGTTAATTTTCCTTTTCACAATTAACAGTAACTTGGCCTTATTTAATTATACATTTTGTGTTTGTGAATTCGCGTCGAGTCCTAAATTCAAGTGAAAAGCAATGACATTAACGTCAACAAAATGGCCGTGAGAAAACTGAAGGTTTCATTATTTTCGTTACGGAATTGTTAGTTGATTAAAATGCTGTCTTGGCACTAATTGATTCACATACAAAGTATGTGAAAATATTTGAGAAAGTTTTACTGACAGCGTTTTCGTCACGCGGAGTTCGACGTGAAAGAATTCGTTCGTTTACTTTTATGAATGAAACGTATATTGATTCAATAACTGCTAACGATAGAGGCTGTAGTTAAATGAACGTTGTCAATAAAACAATACAATTGAATGGGCGGCCGGTGCATTCCCACAATCACACTACGCTATTAGGTATGGTTTAGCAACAGTGATAATAAAAATTGACATTAACGATGAACGCATACATAAATATGAATTATTCAACGTCTTCATGCTTGTATTTTATATGAATAAACGATGCATGAAATTATCGAAAGCTCCGATGTTTGTGTTACATTCTTTTAATTATAATCGTCACAAAAATGACGCGTTGCCCGTGAAACCTCTATAAGACATTTAAAGAAAACTTTTGAGATTTCAACTATAATAAAACAAAGTTGTTTTATTTCAACTGGAAACGTATCGCTTTCAATGTACTATTCATTAAAGATTTACCAATAGCCTTTCTCTTAATAAGAATCGAATTAATTTAGGTCGCCAGACGTAATCCAAAGTTAATAATAATAATAAATTTCTTTATTGCCATAAAAACAGGTTACAGAAAATTTTGAGACCCTGGCTCCAGAACTAAGTTAGAGTACCTGTACTCGAACTTTTCAAAGATGTCAACATTATTAATAAATTTAATTTCAATACAAATCACCGAATGGTAAGAGGAACAATTTACGTAAACAGACTAGAAAAAATTTAAATGGAACTGGATAGGTCACATGATAAAAAACAATAGAAATAAATGATCTCAAAATGTCACCATGTGATACCCTCGAGAAGGGAAGAGAGGGAAAGGCAATTATCCAAAATAGTATGAGATTGCAAGTGTAAATTTGCAAACGTACTCACCTATATTGAAAACACATAATACTAAGTTATGGATATATTCAAATACGTAGGTATAATATTGGCCTAATGGTGGTAAAAGCCACGACTTACGAGTTATAGGTCGTAGATTCGAACCCAGACAGGCGCTTTACTTTGTGTAAATAATTTCAACACCATTGCTCTCAAAACGGTGAAGGAAAACTTTGTGAAAAAATCAGCATGTTCTAGAATCAAGAATTCGAAAACATAAGACATGTACCAACCCGCACTGGGCCCGCGTGGTAGATTACGGCCCACACACAGAGATGAGGCCAGTATCCCAGCACTGGGAATATTATAGGCTGATTATGCTATAATGTTCATACAACATTCAATAAAGTACTATATATATATAACTAAATAAATAAATAAACATTGTCGTCCATAAAATATGTCATGTTGATAGTAAAACCAAAACCAAAACCAAAATACATTTAGCTTCTGACGGTACCTACTTATATGTAATAATGTAAGGTTAGATGTAACTTAATTTGATGGTAACAGTGAACTCGATTATGTGGAGCGTGTGCTGCATATCATATTACATGTGCTATCAAACATTTAGCTACTTATTTATTACCTACTAGCAAGCATATTAGTCTTAAATTAGAGTCTTGGTTACCTATGTAGTAATACCACGGTTGGCAAAAAGAATGTTGATCGCAGATCATATTTATTTTAGATTATGACACCGAGGACGGTAAAAATAATTTGCAAAGGCAGGTAGGTACTTTTTAAGAACGTCATGTAAAGTTTGAATTGCCACTAAAAATAATTTGTCGCACGTGTTAGTGGCGAAACCAAATCAACTCAAAAGTTACCTCTACTTTAAACAGCGTAAAGTTTTCTTGTAAGTACCTAATAAAAATCCCTTCTTAATAACACGTGTACATTTCTGAATTAAGCGACCTCACGTTTTTACACCTAAAGTACAAATTTTCCTTTACTTAACCCCTTAACCCCTTTAAATGTTAATAATTTCGAAACAATTTTCAAACAAGTTCAACAAGTTTCAAACTTTTATAGGCATTCCCCTTATTGGCATTACCCTCAGAATTTGGGACAAGCTATTTCGAAATTGATATCATTTGTATAATTTTGTTTTTGAAGGAGTTTCAGATAATTGAATTCTCAGTTAAATGAATTTCATTCATTATTTAGTTAGGTACCCCAACATAGTTGGGAAAATAAAAATAAAAAAAGCTTTATTGACACAAAAATATTTTACAAGTTGATTTTGGCAAACAGTAGGTACAATTCTGCAATTGAACACAATTCGAATGACCACTAACACCTAAACTAGGCCGAGCCTGTACCTAAAAGGCTAGGCAGATGATGATTTAGTTAGGTGAGTGATATGTCTTTGAAAAATCTACAATTTAGAACTTTTCTACAAATCGTAGACAGAAATTAGTCAAAAGAAAAACTAATAATCTACATTATAGTTATTAGTCATTATTTTTTGTTTTGTTGTTATTAAATACAATTTCACATAAATATGTGATTGCCAACAATGCCTGTTCAGACTTACTTTTTAATTCAACTAGTGTAGCAGCGGATTTCCACATAAGTCACGTAGAAGTAATCGAATCAATGCCTTGCTTCTAACTTAATTAACTACACATTCTAGTCAACAAGAAAACTAAATTAATTAAGATGCAGTAGTAGTAGTATCTCAGCATAATGCTACGATATTTAACAAATAAATACTTTGCGCTTTGTATTCTGATTCTGGTATTGAAAAGTTAACGACATTATTTTAATAGGATTTGCTGAATAGAAATGTTTTGATTTCAAATTTTATTCAGTGTTCAGGATTTAATATAAGATAACGACGGAAAGCTAGACTACTTACTGTTAATCTTGTTCGTTGCCAAAACCACAATCCAAACAATTCTAGGATAATAATGTATGTTTTAAGTTATAACTTAAGCGTATGCTAGCTTATGCTAATATAGCTGTGCGGCTGCCAGTCCTGACTGACTTATTAACTATGTACACTAACATATCTAAATATAAATCACGCATAATGAGATTATTGTGACTAGAATAGAATTTAGCTGTTATTGCGCTCACGAAATTCATTTTGTGCATTATCTGAAAATGAATATGAGATTACTTATATTAAACATGAAGTATATAGCAACATTTCCTCATTTGTAGTTCTACAGTCTTGAAAACATTTAATTATGTGTGCTCATACGACGCTTCGAATCGTTTCGGTGATTTAACATTGTACTTTCAAAAGAAAAGTATTAGGTAGGTACGCTATTATCGTTTTCCTTAACGATAATGAGAGGAGATGTGAAAGGTGACTTAGTAAGTACATACAACCTACATAAAATACCTATTTATATTATACCTCACAAACATGTAAGACAGTTTCCACACACTGTACTGGGAATGAAAACTCGATATAGCATGGAAAAGCCGAACATAATTGAAATGAATAAACTTGACGGTAGTTCACAGTAAGTATTTTAAGCCTACGTCCCACCTGCTAATGTGTTTCACAAACTTATGTTCCCTTTAAGCCGTGTCAAATTAACATAGGGGATGAATTTTCACGCAAATGTTACGCATACGTGTACGTACTTGAAGAACGTGGAACAAGCGTGGTTACGGAAGCAAATTTCAAACGAATTTTTTTGTTTCCTTGCATTTGTTAAATTAAATTTTACAAACACGACAACTTGTAACTATGTACCTAACGGTATAATACCAACTGTTAATAACTAGCTACCCAAATCAGAAAAATGTTGCTGAAATTATATTACCGCAACAAGTGTATTTTGTAATACTAATAAGTAAACAATTTGTAAGTATTAACATGCACGCGTTATTTCATTAGGCATACTTTCAGTTGGCGCGGCGTGCAGCTGCGCATAACATGATAGAACTACATACGGGCTACGCGTAAAATCAAATGTATAATGCTAAGATACGTGTAAAATTAAGTGTTAAAAATGAGTGTAGAAATGCTGATTAGATCCAGGTATTTAGTGGCTGTGGTGCACGATTGAGTGGTCACATCTCCTCATAGCATAGAGCACGGCCGACACGCATCTGACACGCCGTCATATCACAATGCCATGCCTCGTTTGTTCCATTGTGATACCCGTTGAATTCATGTCATATGCCTAATTATATTACACTAATTTAAAGTGTGCTCAATCGATAGTCTCGCCTTAACCGGATTGGAACAAACATCTTTATAAGGCGGTACACGACATTTTTTTTGTAGATCCATGTTATTCGTCAAATATCTTTGTGTATAGTTCCGTGCGGGTGCGACCTTGTCTGGACAATGATGGATCTAGGTGCTCGCTGTGCCTCATTATAACTAAGAATTGACATTTAAAGAGGCCTTACACCTTTGTTACCACGAGACTACTAGTATTACACATGGGAATCACCAATCAAACTTTGACGTTTCTGAGATCGTCGAAGTGGGAGCAATCAGTCTTTCTTCATTTGAGAACGCTCAATATATTGTGGCTCGTCAATCATGCGGACTGGCTCCTGATGTTGGCTATTTCTCATTTTTATTTCAATACTTGAAATAAATTAAAATTCTGCATATTTACAAAGTAGAAGTTATCGCTCAAGTATTGTTCGAGTTTAATTCTGGCAAAGTTTGTCAGGAACATGGATATTTATACTATGTTTTATATGTTCCAGTTTGAATGTAATTAACTTTAGTATCGGGTCGCTGACTTGGCTTAGCGAGTAATACACATTTTTGTCTACAGAAGGGATTTCGCCATAGTTCGTGACGTTCATAAGAAGATAAAGCCTCATTTGTATAGGATTCGACAAAGGTCGTTGCCTTTGATTCGCTTTGTTCTGGTTATCCTTTTAGATCCGGGATTATATGGGAGACAATATTTTTGAATAATATTATGTGTACAAGACCGATTAGGTAAAATTTAATTTTAGGTACTTATTCATAATTCTTTATTATATTTTGAAAAATGCGATGATAATAGAATAAGAATTTTAAGGAAAATTACGTCAGTTGTACTGGCAAACCTGATCGTATAATAAAGACCAACGCAACCAATATATCAGGATCATCAACGTCGTGACATAACAATAAAGAATTGAACGTAAAAATTAATTATTCGCTATCGGCACGCTATTCTAATAATCATAAATAACTACTGCAATCGGATCAAACGCGGTGGGTCCGTTTTGCTGACGAACAATGTGCGAAACATTAAAAATATCAACAAAGGAACTTTTGACTTTCATAGTACATACACCGAGACAAATTAATGAGATGAATGAGAAACACCGGCTTACCCGACTGTCGACCCTAATTTATTAGCAGTAAGGTACACAATTTTTGCCATAGAAAGCAAAGAGTACGTGGTTTAAAGCTGTCGCTCGCGCCAGCTGGCGTACCGTGGAAAATCGATTTTCACGTGAGAGCGACGGATGTCGCATCTGCGCGCGACTGTACGGCCGCCGCTTGTCTGCACCCAAAATACGCGGCGATCTGTGAAGGGAAATCATTTGAGAGCGACATTAAAAGCATACAGATATTTACGTACATAATTGGCTTTAATCGATACACGCAGGGTGCTTGCAACTCCGGTTAGAGGTAAAATCATGAAGCCGTATTGCGTGCCCAGTACCTATTAGTCGCGGCGGGTCAAAGAACTTGCGACTTTAAAAAGTTAACCTGTGTACAAGATATCAATTATTTTTACATCTGTAGGTGTCTATTGTATCTAAAAATGTCAATTAAAATGGTTTGATTTACTGTCGTATTTTCGGTCGTGGGAAATAAGGAAGCCGTTCCGTTTGATCACTCAAACGTCAAATTATTGACGGGCGAACTAATAACAAAAAGCAAACAAGTAATTATCCAAAACGAGCGCGGGACCACACAGGGACAGAAACATGGGCGAAATTCACGAAAGCTATCACCGTTACAAATCGTTTTAACGCAAACGTATAATCGGTCGTGAGCCGTTCTATTTGTTTTAAGTTGGCCGTAACCGGGATTTGGAATAAAAACATCAAAGGGGGGTGCGTAAGAGCAAACCCGAAGGAGTAATTATGATTTGTCTCGGTTAAGCGGAAATAGTTTGTGTCGCTATTAATCGCGTTTGTATTCCGGGAACGTCTCGCAAGCGCGCGCCGGGCGCGGCGCGGAGGTCCTGCGCCCGCGCAGACTCGCCGGCTGCTGGCCGACAAAACGCTGTTCTATGCTAACAATGTAGAATTACCGTTACATAACACAATTACGTGTACCTGTGTACAGTTTCACAATAGTAGCCACCATTGCATTTGATTATCCGTCTTATGTAAACGGCGCAGATTAATTTTATTTCAGTAAATACTCATGGAAGCAAAACGAGTTTACCTTTACGTGATGAAATCAGCAGAGATCTTATTGGTACTAATTCTTTTTGAGGATACCGGTACAGTGAGATGTCATAATAGTTTTAAAGTTAGGCAACTATAAGTAATATGTACAAATAATGAAGCATCACCTGAGCTTTCTAGACAGCGATTTCTCAATAATATTTTTCTATTAGATTTAGGTAATACGTACCTAATACGGGCTGGTGTCCGCAACTCCACGTCAATGCGCGTATTTTGCGTACAATACCTATATTTTTTCTATTTGATTTATGAATAAATGAGGAATGATGTTTGTCTTGTCATTTCATCGGCAATGAACATTCTACAAGACGTAAAAGCTCACATCTTTATGTTTATCTAAGAAAACAACGGGAAGGCTTCACTGAGTGTCCTATAGGTAATCTAGATAAACTTCAGTAGCTTCTTAAACTAAGTTTCTCACAACTTTGTTCACTTCATGCAAACCTACATAAAGTTAGTAATAAGTTAGTGGCAGTTAAGGGGAAGTATCAAGACAATGCAGTAAATCATGCCACGTCGGAGGCATTCAAGCGTTAGAAGTCCCATGATAATACTATCATCAGCCTACAGCAGTCCCCTCTCCATGATAATACCATAGACTTACTAATTTACAATTTTCTAAGGTCGAAAACTTGGGCTCACAAGTAACTTGTTGAATGTTGTCCAATTCGTAAAGCTGTTTGGGTTTGAAACACTCGAGTCGCATGGGCCTGCATGGGCGATGTCATGGTCATGTGCTAATCTACCGTTGTGGTCCTGTAGCTGATATCTCTCACAATACGAATTAGGTTTTTGTTCAAAATTTCTCAAGCCGACCTTGAATTTCTTAGGACACTTGCAATAGACATCAACGCTGAGAAATATTTTTACAAATCTGTATCTATATACATATCATCATCTACCAAGCCTTTTCTCAACTATGTTGGGGTCGGCTTCCAATCTAACCGGATGCAGCTGAATACCAGTATTTTACATGGAGCGACTGCCTATCTGATCACTACAACCCAGTTACTGGGTAATACGATACCATAAATTAATTATATACATATTATTATAAATTAAAGTCACTTTTCGTGCCTGTCTGTGTGACCGCGTTATTCTTCTAAACTGCCAAACATGTTTTGATGCAGTGTTCACTGTCGCTTAGATAATTTATTTTTGAAGGTTTAATAAAACTTAATATTAAACTTACTTATGATAAAGAAATCTCGATATTTTGCAAAGTCGTAAAAGCCGCGCGAAGCAGAGGCGGGTCGCTAGTGATTATATGTATAAATAAACTAGGTATCCCTTCTAAAAACAGATGTAACACAAAACAAAAACTTACCATTTACCTTTTATTTAGCTAGACTAGCGTTCGTCCCACGTAAGCGGGTGCGAGCGGGTACGGACAGCAGCGGCCGGTGCGTGGATCACCGTGTCGCATCGCGATTTCCACGCATCCATCCGACGAGCCGGGCCTTTGTCACAAAGGAAATTAACTAGTTATACGTACCGTGTGTGTGTGCCGCTGTGTGCGTCGGTACGGTTCGCATAAGAAACATTTTAAATATAATATTTTTTTATTTTTAAATATACTTGATTATATTTACAATTTTCCTACACATTCCCTGCCCATATAAGCTGTGTGTTGAGGGCAGACGCGCAGACCTTGTAGCTGTCATTTTGTGACTAAGCTTTTTACTGTAGTTATCATAATTTTTATTGTTGGTGCTTGTAATTTTGTATAATTATGCTTTGGGCGATAATCAGGTCGAAACCTATAATATAAACCTTGTGAAATACAGACTGTAATTGTTATCTGTTGTAGTTGACTTGTGAATAAATAAAGCAATTTTGCATTGGGTTCTCTATCAGTAAGTATTACGGGGGTGTACAAGAACTGATGGATACTACTGAAGGCGCCAAATCGTAGCAAAATTCAGAATCGACTCAATTTAGGTTGCAATGTAAGTAGATTAGAATTGGATTGCTAGACAAAGTCTACTTTGTCTAGCAATCCAATTCTTCATTCATTCATTCAATTTTTCATTCATTCTTCTTTCTTCATTCTTTCATACACCTCTTCTAAGACGTGGGTGAGTGTTGGTACTTTGGTAGTAGATATTATTAGGTCCTTGAACAGTTAAAATTAAGCGATAAGGCCGCCCATTGAATGTTTTGTATTAATAATCATATTTTTTGTCACGTATTTTCTGGTGTAGGTACAATAAAGAATATATAAATAACAAAAATTTTGGTTGCAGAGGTTTGAGTAGGTAGTACAGCTGAAGTAAGCGAAGATATAGAATTTAACTAAAAGATGCTTATAAATCAACAACCAATCAAAATAAATATATTAACCCTATATTAGAAAATAAATTATGTTTGCTAATTTTAAGAAGGTGTATCTTCTGACGCCAGCGAATTGGATGCATTAGCACCAATTTATGTAGGTATAATTTGTTGGTAGATATAACTGTATATTGACAGATTATCCAAGATATTTACTTTATTGAAATATAATTGAAATTAAATATATAGTAACGCAATTTTCTTGCTGTCGGTACCTCAGCAGTAATCAAACGTCAGTGTGCCAATGAAGGAAGGGCTATTGTTATAGAGTTGAATGAAAACTTCTATTTAAGAAGACTGGGTGCTTTTTATATATTTTTTAAATTATTTTCAGCAGATGTTCTGGCTTGATGGATCACATCCACGATACTAGAAAGCATTATCATATATCTATGGATGTGAAGTTCATTATGTCACGGAATACCTTTTTACATAATTACTTTCATAAATTAATTAAGCGATGTTTGTGATCAGCATTTAAATCTTTGATTCGATAACGATGTCAACGTTTAGCAATGTTTTTCTAAAAAGTTAATTCTAATGACTTAATTGGTATCTAGTATTTAAACTAATTTAATGTAACTGCGCTCGGCGGAAAATAAATATCTAGCCATGCATTGTTAGCGAAGTGGAAAAAAATAGCAACTCTAATATTCTTTGTGGTTCAACGCACATTCTGAATTATTCTTCCGTACATGCAAGGATTTAATTTGAATCCATGTGATTTTAGCCAGATTAATTATGGTATTTTATGAATCTACAATAATCTTGAATTGCACCTAAATAGCAAAATCATGACGCGGAAATAGGTTTTATTTTCGCAATCAACGCGTGGACCCCTAAAGATGAACATAAGATTTCTTATTGGCCAAAAATGATTGTTAATAATATTCTATTCGGTGGATCTATCGTTTTTCGAAACCGTGGGAAAGGTTCGTTGTTTATTTTTGTATGTTTCTGACAAATGACTGTTTTTTCTCTTTTGCAAATGACTGCTTCGGCTGACAGAGCAATCGGTTCTGCGATTCACGATCGTCGAAGATTATAAAATGGGTAGTAAAAAAATAATTACTAGCTTTGGATTTCGTATTTCGAGTAAGTAGTGCATATCATTTGCCAAATAGTTCTGTATGCAAAGATGAAACTTGCTCATTCACAGGCGACCCATAACATTTGGCAACATTTATTTAACGCTTGTTTGCGATAAACGAAATTTTAGAGTTAAATATTGCAGCAATAATGGCGGATGCTATCTATTTATTCTTTGTTAATAATGTTGACTTTTTTGGTCTCACAGTTGACTTGTATTTCTGCGTTTCATTTGAATACGAGTCAATGACCTCGCGAACTGAAACCAAACTGTTTTGTAGAATCAGCATTATTTATCTCTGTTCAAAATGCGATACATATTGGAAACAAATCTCATAAGAACTTTGTTAACATTCCCATTGGACTACTATACAAAATTTAATAAACTGCAAACTGAAATTCCTTTACTAATTAAATAAACGTTTTATTAACTGTTTGAGCTAATCGTACAAACTTGATTTTATTGCCAAAGTTTCGACTCCAATAAAATGAAAACAAAGCGTTGCTGCTAAAATATTTCCCGATAAAATTGTTAGCAAAGCTTCATCAAACCTGGAGCGTACTCGTATATTCCTATGAATGGGGAAAACTTTAAACTATTTTTAGTTTTAAAAATTGATACTGATGGCACGCACGGGGATGCTTTTAATAAGTTTCCATGGATTCCATCCTTATAATATAATACGTAATAAAATGTGTTGGGTTTCCCCTAGACAACGGTAATGATTGTTGATCTGCTTCATCGTTTTGTCATTCCAAGCCTGAAAATCTTTGATATTCGTACTGACAAATTGAGGTTTCAAGATTCAAGTTTCAAGATTCGACGAAGTTAATTCAAATGTGTTAGGTTCTAACTCGTTTTATTTGCCCCTAAACTAAAAAAAATCCTTTATTTGCACTTGTTTCGTTAAATTAAATGTCGCAGTTCAGTAAATATACTAATTTATTTCAGGCGTCGATTGCAAGTTGCAGTGTCATTGCACCCGTTTTTCTTAACAACCTTAACAAATCGCTCCCCCCACCGAATAATATGGTAATCGATAAATCAAAATTTTACAGGAAAAATAAAAAACTGTTTTATGCGTATATCTCGGCACGGGTAGATCGTAAGGTAGACATTTAAACGTCAAAACAAAGCTAATTTTTTTACAATCTAATTTATATTATGATTTTTTTGTAATACTTTAATAAAATTAAGTTATTCACAAAAATAATGTTACTGAAATTAAATGGCAAAAGTATAGTATGCAACGCATCATTACCATATTATTCGCGTGTAAACGCAACAATATCGTAGTCAATATTAATGCATTATAGTATTATTCGTTGTAATACAGTGTCAAAAAACCTAACGGCAATATGATATTACGATATTATTCGTGTAAAATCCAAGCGATAGTGTATAATGTAATATTACATTACAGTAATATTCGTCGATGTGTGGTGTCAAAAGATTAACAGTAATATAATGTTGCAAATACATGTTTTATTAAATAATCCAGTACTTATTATTTGATTTGGCAGAAAAATAACAATAATAGAGGAAGTTGATATTAATACTGGATAATTTATAATAGCGTTTTATTAAAATTTATGAAATAAAACAAAGGTTTTATTATTTATCATAATCAGTTCTTTTATTTATTAACTAGCTGTGCCCACGACTTCGTCAGCGTGGAATAGTGACTTTTCAGGCAGCATATTTTGAATTACATATACCGTCGTTTGGGTAGCTAAAAATTTACTTTACAGTAATGCTTCTCTGTATACGATATTTGACGTATGGCCATCGGGGATGAAAGCATACAGGCTCCTAGGATTGCTAACCCGTGACAGAGCCACATACATCTGAGCGTGCGAGAAACAGCTGATACTTAGATCTACACCTACAACTTTCAGCGTCTGACCTTGGGCTTTATTAATTGTCATCGCAAAACATAGGCTGACTGGAAACTGGACTCGTTTAAAACTAAATGGAAAATTGTTTGGAATGAGAGGAATCCGAGGAATGAAAACACTTTTACCTTTTCCACACCTTGTTAAAATCTCTGCTTCTATCAGATTTCTTTGTAAATTGGTCACTTTTAACCTGGTGCCATTGCTAAGTTTTCGGGGGCTTAAATTTCTAAGAAGCATTATCGGTACGCCTACTTTTAATTTTATTTTATGTGCTGGTAGTCCAGGAGCATTGAGGGATTCTAAAAATTCTACTGGGTAGCTTGTAGATTTTCCTTCTTCCATGACTCTGTTAATGGAGATATACTCAACATAATCCCCCGGAACATAGCTCAAAATATCAGCGTTTATTGTTGCTGCTTGGTCGTTTCGTGGCGTCAAAATAGCTCTTTCGCAAAGCCAGAAATTTTCGCAAGTTAGTATTTGCGTTGCGTTTCCATACACAGATGATATGAGGTCTCGCATTGATGAAACTATGTTGCATAGGTTTTCATTAAGAACAAATTTTCCTTGTTCCTGCGGTAACACACCGTTACCAATCTCAAGTAGCAAATCTGAAAATTCTTGAGCATTTTCGTTGCCTCTAATTTGCGCACGCATATTTAATGTCAAATGCAAAGGTATAATGTAATGCCACAGTCGAGAACTCTTTAGACAGGCTCTAACTTCAACAGCCCTTGTTCCACGTGGTATTACAGGGAGAGTCTGACGAAAATCGCCACAAAAAAGCATAGTAATGCCATCCATGGGTTGATCATTTTGCTTGACATCACGCAACGTTCTGTCTACTGCTTCTACTGCTTTTCGATTGGCCATTGTGGACTCATCCCATATAATAAGGCTACAATCACGAAGAACCTTAGCTTTATCGCTGTTTCTTGAAATATTACAAACAGGGCTTTCTGTGCGGTCTAAATCGATCGGAATTTTGAACATTGTATGAGCAGTTTTCCCACCTGGCAACAATGTGGCTGCTATGCCTGATGAAGCGACAGCAAGCGCGATTTTACCTTGGCTTCGTACCTTCGCCAAAATAACTTTCGTAAGAAATGTTTTACCCGTTCCACCGGGTGCATCTACAAATAGCATTTCTTCCAAAGTACTATCAACGCTCACCAGATCAAATATCAAACGCTGTTCATTAGTTAGCCTCGAGAGTGCGCGTCCATGTACGTACTCTGATAGTATACCTTAAAAATGTCCGCCGTGATTCTTTAAATTGACATAACTTTTTTATTTATGAACCGATTGACATGAAATAAACACTAAATGTTAAGTGAAGCTTACTACAATATATTAGTGAAAACCGCATCTAAATCGAATAAGCCGTTTCTATTATATTGTAAATAAAAATAATACACAAATATAATTGTTTTATACTTTACGTGGAAAAAGGCATGCATTTCTTACGCGAATATAATGGTAATCGTCGCTTACCGAAAAAGTTAACGATTGCATGATCTGTAATAACATGTTATGGTATTATTCGTGCAAAAAGTGTGTTTAGATTTTAAGGGAATAATGTTGTTATGTTCATTACGGTACCATTGAAATTATTGTACTTTTATAAATATACATAGAAAAAATACAAAAAAAAAATTACAAGATAATATTAATGCTTTAGACACCGAATATGCAATAAAACGAAAACTGTCGTAGTACCACATTACCATGTTATTCGGTGGGGGGAGCGAAATGATGATCGCTGATCTTTTGTTTCCAAATAAACAAGTTGCTAGAAAAACTTTTGTCACTTGTTTTATTTTAGCTACTACTAGCTGTGACCGCGACTCCGTCCGCGTGGAAGTCAAAAAAATAAATAAAGCTTTCGTTATAAAGGATTGTCTCTGTATAAATTCATTTCTAACCACTTATTTTACATTGAAGTTTATTTACGACCAGTTGCATATTGCAAATATTCAATACACGTCAACCAATACCCCAGAACGGATAATGTCAATTACGAATAAATACTGCAATATTTCTGTAGATTTTCTTTTCAATCTCAGCATTGAAAAGTTTGAATAGACCGCATGCACGTGTATTGGAAATATGTATTCAATAAAACTTTATTTATTGGACATCCCAGTAACGTATTCAAGCTTCTCTGTAACGTGTATATTGCGCAGCTCCGCGAACTGCGGCTCCTAACAGACTTACTAATCATATATGCAAAATACTCGCGTTCATTTCATCTCGACGTTTACTTTTAATATATTGGTGAGTTTATGCGTTGCTGGGGTGGTCTGACATGGATGTGCCCTTTGAAACGCGCCCAAATATCCACGAATAGGTGAAACAAATTTGTAAGCAGTCCTTCAATGTTTTATTGGGCACTGTTCCCTCGAAGTCAGTCAGGACATTGGCAAGAAAAGGTAACAATGCATCTATAAAACTTATCGCCTCTCCGCGCGCTTGTTTGTGCAGGAAGAATGTTGCGTCAGGAATTTATGTAAAACGCCTTTGGGTGTTGATGTGTAAGAGCTCAAAGGGAGAAAGGATATAAGTGCCTTTGTGACCCATGTGTGTTTTCTGTAAGTAGGTAAACGTTTCTTTGTAGGTACTTAATGAGCTGTTTGTATACTCATTTGTTTTCTAGGTATATGGAATGTCTTCAGTTATTTTCACTTGAATAAAAACATGAATCCTCAAAGTGGTGTGTCCGATACCATGATGAATATTCACTTAAGCACCGGATCGTGTCATCGCGGGCCTCGTGACAAAGCTAAAGTGAATATAATAATGTAATTGAAGGTAATAAGCTGTTATTTACTCCTCGCCCGCCTTTTACCGGTTACGTGATGTATCCTGGCGGCTCTTAACGGTACACCACACTTTCAACAAGACTAAGCTATGTAGGTGTATCATTTATTATAATGAACATTAAGTGTTTCTGTTGATTACCTGGTTTCTGGTGTCATACATGTACGATGACATGGGTTATGTAAGTTACAATATAATTACTGAAAGTTGTTGTTCTCGGTGTGGTTTTAGGCCACGTCCACATCAATGCGTTTAGTTGGCCGCCGACTGTGAACATCAAGTACAAAATGTATGAAAAAAACAACTTCTGCTGCCGACTGTCCTGAACGGGTGAACGCGGTTTTAAGAAGATATTTCAAGAATTGTTGTGTAACCAAGTAATAACTCCTTATTACTCTCCTCACTAAGTAAAGATAGGTTTGACCTTCTAGACTGAGCAGTTACACTAAGCTACGTCACCACATGACACGTTCGATAAATATGTAATACAGCAATACGAATATTATAACATAAACACGACATAGAAAAAGGAAAATACCTAGAACTCAAACACACAATACTCGTACCGAGAAACATTAGAGTCTCTTATGACAAATTTTCTTTGACACATTTCCCTATGCATCCTCGGTACATCCTCGGTAAGAAGATTGCTTCAATGTCTGTCGCTTGTCACTCGACGCTCTGAAGCCTCGCTCAACAAGTGGGTCAAGGTACATCCTTCGCCTTTTACTATAAGCTCCCTTCGAGTGAATTTAATTATAAAAATGTCCTTCTACAGAATTGACTAGTGACGGGCTTATTACTCGTAAATACGAAGAAATGGTAAGAAGATTATTGGAATGAAATTACTTTTTTCGGCTTTAAGTAAGTACTTACTTTTTTGTAGTGATGAAGAAGAAAATTGGAAAACGAGTTGGAAATCCTTATAAAGTCGGTAATTTGAAGCTGGGGATGCTAATGAATAAATGATAATCATTTCAAGATTAAACTCAAATTCAAAGCATTTCTATCAATTAAACAAAATTCAAATTAAAAGCATTTATTTCAATTAAACCAATTATAGACACTTTTGAAGTGTCAAGAAGTCGGTCATTCAGAAATTGAAGCTAGTTGCCCATTTCAAAGCATAGTAGGTTCCTGTGGAGAATAACGCGCAAGAAACTCCACGGGCACTCTTTTAAATTAAAATATTAATTACATCATTAAAGTGATATGGAAAAACATTACCTGTCAATTTCTAAAAGAAAAGAGCTACGGAGGATGAAAATAGCAATTCTGTGAACATTATTGTATTATCGCAGGAAACATTACATGATAATTTTGCATCAGCTTACCGAGGTACTCGTCATTATAGTCGTGGGTTTTCTAACTAACTACAATGTTATGGGTAAAGCTTTGAATGTCGTCATTTTCCGAGTATTTTGCGCTTTATATTTCTATTGTGTATTTTACATAGTTGGAAGCTGATACGTTTGTGTGACTACTAGAGATTCATGGTCTCTAGATGTCTCTATATCTTACTGATCCACTATCCTACTATTGTATTAGTCAGAGAAATAACTTAGGTGTCCTAGAACGACCAAAAAATGTATAAAATTGCTGCCAATATCAAACATGCAGCTCTATTGAATTAAACACCTGTTAGATTATTATGATTATTGTGATTTTGTTTTAGATTTACCTCGTAACTTGCACTGTTGACATATCCTTTAGATACCCATAAAATATAAGGCAAGATTAATAAAGAGGTAATAAAAAAGATATCATGCCGAGCGACGCTTCTATCTCAGAATCAGGAAGTGGTTTCATAAGGGCGATTGTGACAAAGCCCGCCGAATGACTTGCGATATTCGCCATTAGAATTACGAACTAGGGTTAATATAGTTAATGACAGTCGCCCATTACAAGTTGTTAGGCAAACGACACATAACGAACCGACGCCGAAACGTATTCGCCACGCTGCGTTTACGGGACCTCTGCTGTGACGTCAAACGTTTGGACCATTAGCGATAATCGGTGAGCTTAGGACGAAGTGTAAGTCACAATTTGCAATTTTTTGGGAGAATAAATTAATCTCTTGTCTTTGGATATATTGGACGAATGGAGTATTAGCGCAGTTTTTTTATCAAGGCGCTATGAATTACGCGTCTTCTAATTTTTGTCTCAGATTCAAT
Source organism: Luperina testacea (assembly GCA_927399505.1). Lineage (NCBI taxonomy): Eukaryota > Metazoa > Arthropoda > Insecta > Lepidoptera > Noctuidae > Luperina > Luperina testacea. The sequence goes on from OV656774.1 coordinate 9,773,885, forward strand.
CAATTAATTATTCATTACAAATGCTTATTATAACATTATCGTGCCTGAAAAGTACCTAGCTACCTACATAGGTAGCTAGGTACTTTTCAGGCACGAGCACCATCAGACCATCAACCCCCACTTCACCATACCGCTATGTGTGTTTGGATGTTTGAAAATTGCAATATTTTGACATAGGTGGTGTTACAAGCCAAACCTCGAATCGTATGTAACGGGTTGCGAACGTGTTTCAATAGACGTGGGTTAGGGATAAGTGGGTGATATATCTGATACATAAAATTATATTTAACGATATAGGTTTTGAAAAAAATATGATAGGTACTTTCGGTCATTTTGGCTAATTCTGATGGAATTGAATGGAGATTTATGCTAACGATGCCGTTTAGTTAAACGTTTGATATTTTCTGGTGGGAAAATTACTTTCATGCATGTACGAATTTTCCAAATATACACAAGAGTGATATTTAATAAAGAGTATAGGTACAGTAGGCCGCTCGTCAGTGTTATAACACTTTGCCCGTGAGCTGGCCTAGCGTAGTGCGGGGTTTCAATGGAACAAAGGCTAGGTTATACCTACAGCTGTTGTTATCACTGACGTGCTTACCTATTCAACTAGGGTATTTTTAACATTTGACTCCAGTGTTCACCCCGCAGCAGTGTCTTCTTCTTCGTGTCGCTGGCAAGACTGTATTTCAGGAGGCCTAAAAAGGCCACTTTGGCAGAATCATAATAGGATAACATTATGAATCATAATGGACAGTTAACTGTTAAGTTAATCGTATCAAATCCCATTGGTGAAGGATTTTTCAGTTATTTTTTTTTGTCTGTGCTAAAATAGATATAACCAATCAATCCAATCCAAATCCAATCCCGATCTCTTTGATTATACCTACGTAATGCAGCGAAAAAAAGAAAAACACGGACTGTCTTCGCCATATTATGATTCATAATGTTATCTTTTTATGATTTTGCCAGATTTTATTGACCCAAAACTTTGCCACTTCCAAGGCGTCGTTGGTGGCAGCGCAGAGGTAACATTAACTGCATGTTTTGGGACGCAGAGGGCAGGAAGTGGAGCATAGTTTACGACATATCTCCATATCCACACCCTACTGATCTTCTGTCGAGGTAGCCTCACTTTACCACGTTGAATTTACATCTTCCCACTTGTTTCCGCACCCGTATGCAAACTGCACATAGAGTGAAAACGCGAAATACAGTCCAAAAGAAATAGTTACCAACTTCGTTAACTGTGCCACTAACGCCATCTTTTGCAGTTATCGCGAATTGAATGATGACTTTTCACTTTTTGGTCTTAAAAGTATCAGGGATAAGTTATGCCCACTTCTTGTTACAGAGAGGAGGCCTGTGTCCCAGTAGTGGGAATATTATATGCTCATTATGCTTATGATACTTAGGTTTCCAGCGTCAGGCGTCAGAATACGTACACCTTCGCAGTCGTTACCTAAATAAGTTATATACAAGATGCATGTCCACATAATCAATTAAGATCCACTTATATCACCCTAGCTCATCAGCGACGTACCTTCATTAGCATGCATGTAGGTAACAATCTACCTAATTAATTGGCCAGTCCTGGCTCCACTGAGGACGTGGATATATTTCACAGACCTGACAAATGCGTCCGTTCCATCACATCGGATAAAATATTATTAAAACAAACAAATGAACAAAAAATATAGCTTTTCGAAAGAGCCGAAATCAATGTGCGAGCTCTGCTACATTGCTGGATCACAATTATCGAGCCTCAAACGTCATATATTTGTTGAAATTGCGTTCTGAATTTAAGCTTTATGTTTTAGAAGTTACGGATGGATTTGATTTGTGGGCTGTGGAGATAATAAGTACGAAAGGTCGATCGGTTTCGTGGCCGTAATTTAATGTAACAGTTAATATGACAGCGGGCATGAGCGTGCCAGCGGGTCGCCTGTGTATTATATTTATGCACTCACACCTGGAGGTCTGCCGCTCTCAAGGGTATTTTATTTTGAGTTGTTGTCTTGATACGATAGAGAACAAGGTATTTATGTTGAGTCCAATAAATATAGACTATTAATTACTGATTGTGTTACAGTTCTGTTAATTCATAGTGATTAATAGCCGCGCCTTTCATGTTAGCAGGTTCGGACATACTTTGGCGTGTAGCCTGAGGTGTATAATACGTTTCATGTTTATTCTTTTGTGTTGCTACTCAATACACTTGTTGTTTTGTGTTCAATTTGTTAGATACGGTGCTTAGTGTTGTTTAACTTCGATAAAAAAGTCAGCAGCTCTTACATCTGCTTCTTCAAGTCTTTACGTAAACCAGAAACAGATTAGCGTACCTGTTGCTAATCGACACAAACGATTTTGTCACACGTTTATCGTTTAGGTCACTAATTCTTGACTCTATTTGTTGAAATGAAATCAATAAGGAAATTGCAGCATTGATTGCAAATCAAATTGCGAAAGTTTAAATTAACAACATCTGATGTTAATCTGTCAAACTAGTGATACCTAATATAAATTATTTGTACAAGTACTTTTTGCGAGAGTTAAAGATTGTTCTATAGACTATACAAGATAAGGTATGTTTGAAGTAACAAATCGTTTTAACGAACAATCAATCTCTAAATTGCAATTTAGCGTTGACAAATCAATATTGAGGTGAAAATAAAAACGGAAGCAAAAACTGCAATAGACGGAAGGGGAAAGTACGCTGAACGATTTAACTTCTTTACAAATAGTCCGAATATATCTATTACTGAACTCATTCAATACCAGCCTATTATAGATCGGTTATCGATTACGTTTTAAAGAGAGCCAATAAATTAAAATGGCAAATTGATTCTGAATTTCCACAGAACGATAACAATAAACATTATTATCAATTACCTAGTAGTTTCAGCATCGTCAAACTGTAAAGATATACATAATGTAATATAGCTCCTCGTACCTAAATGCAAAAGTTTTTTAAAGTTACGAATTTAAAAAATCAGCGAAGTGAATTTTTAAACTGAAATTTTGTTACAAAAAGTAAAAAGCTATCCGCTTAAACTGTACCTAGGCAAGTAGCTCATTAGTAACACCTCTGGTTTTTTAAGAAATCTGCAGTGAGTGTCTGGAGGAAAACGGTAAACCACCAACCTGTTGGTCGACCTCAGCGAAATGCTTGAATAATTGGTTGTCTACGGACGGCTAGTGTTGAATCCGCAGCTCCGACATCAGGGATCAGGTGTTAATATCCGTGGGGAAGTCGTGAGGAAAAAATTACGTTTTCCCCGCCATCTACCATACTTTCATGCAAAAAGAAAGTATTTGCCACTTTTTAATAATTTTAAAGGTAAAATATCGTGAGGTTATTAAGTCATCCACGGACAGAACAACGGAATATTCTGGTGGATTTTATGAGAAACATATTTTGACTTTTTGAGATATATTTTATTGATTGCCTAAAGCGAAGTTCGGAGAATACTAAATCCTGGTATTGCTTACTCGGCTGTGAACGTCCGTCTGTTGCTGGAACTTCAGCGAACGTTATGAGTAAACACGTGTAATTTGAGATGAAATGTGAACCGATTGATGTCTTTGTTCAGGGTTCGCGAACGTTTTATGGTCTCCCGAAGGGCTGCTGACTAAACTTGCGACTTACATTGTTCTGGTACAAACGATCGTACACAGGTCGAACTTGGAAGTGTCGAAATTGCGAGTAGGTGCATACATGTTTACACGTAATAATGGAAACTGGCGTCAAGGAATCTCATTGTGAATTGTATAATGTTACGATTATGATTGTTGACAAATTAACTGATTGTTGATAGTTAGTTATGTAATATGTTGTTTAATTCAAAGGTTTGTTAACAACTATACCTATAATATTCTTACCTATTTAAAGCAAGTAGGTAGGCAGGTATGCTTGTAATCTTTAATATCATACTACCTATGTCTCTGCACCTAATGCCCTTGTAAATAGGTAACGCGTGTACCTGTAAGAAGCTTATCTTCCTTTGTCGAAGACCCGTAAGATCTTCGCCGTGAACTACTTTTACAAAGTTGAGGAAAATTCCCAGTATTACAGACATTTAGTAAGTATAAAAACTAAAAATAAACTATAATAAAAATAATAATGACAAAAATCTCATTGTGTACAGTAAACGTCGAAGACATAAGAAACGAACAAGAAAGCTTCCAAAGTTAAAATAAATACAATATTCTATCTCGTCCAACCTTTTCCGAACCTATTATGAAAGGCTTAAAATAAGCACCAACGAGGTTGTAAGCGCACGGTTCGTGTCTTCAGTCATTATTTTACCTATACCTTGTTATACATATAAAGTGACTTTTATAAGAAGTCATCTTTTGAGAGCGGTGGTGGCTCAGTGGTAACGGCCCCGGCAATATTGTGGGTCGTGGGGTTGAACCCAGGTAGGTACTACTTTGCGTTACCTATCTAACTCATTAACGGTGCTCTCAAAACAGTGAAGGAAACGTCGTGAGGAAACAAGCATGTACTAGAACCAAAAAGATTAAAGACATGTGACAGCCATCAATGCGTCTGTTTTGATAAGTCTTGAGTCTCAGCAGTGGAAAATATTGTAGGCTGATTATGAATATTTTAACAAAAACATAAGTTGCATGTAACAAAATATACATCAATGGATTTGTGTATCTAATTTAACATAATATTTTCAGCACTCTTAACAAAACCATAGGTTGCATGTAACAAAATATACGTCAATGGATTTGTGTATCTAATTTCACATATAAAGGATTAGCAGGGAAAACGTCTAGTTTTCGGATAAGCGCTGTTTGATGTGTTTGGGTGGTAATTAATTTTTGGGTGAAATTCATGATTATTATAGCTCATTAATTCGGAATCACGCGGCATTATGTACAAAGGCGCCTGTCTGCTGTATGATTAACCGTGGGGGACCACAGGGTAGGTAGGTGTAGGATTTAAATTTCGCTATATAATGTTGTCTTATAAGGCCCATGTAACAAAGGGCTTGAAATTTTGAAATTAACCCGGCACAGCCTCAGACATCAAGCTTGTACGGAGTGTTGTAACAGTATGTAAAACTCAATAACACTTTGTCAGACACACTTTATCGAACGCTTAGCAGTCACGCTCGCGTCTGCTTGACCAACAAAGCAGTCAAACCTTTCATCTTAGGGCCTGTGCACACCACGTTTTTTAAACGCGCCGTCGACGCGCGTTTGTAGCGATACAGACGCGAAACGCATGCGAGTCAGACGCAGCTTGTAGACCTTCTGTAGGATAAAAGCGCGTCGTCGACGCACGTTTCTAAAACACGCGTCAACGGCGCTTTTAAAAAACGTGGTGTGCACAGGCCCTTACATACCATCACGCCTGTTTCCTCCGAAAGGTTAGACAGAGATGTACCCTAGTACATTTCACCAGAAGGCCAATTCTCGTAATTTAAAACGTTCAAAATCTATTCGCAGTCCCATCTCGGCGACAAACAAATGTCAAAAACTTGTCTAAATGAATTAGAGGTATTTTTGACAGATTGAGACTGCGATCAGACTGTGAACGTTTTTAAGATTACAAGAATGAGGGTTTTCCGTAATGACGTTCGCTAGGCGGCAGCACTGACACCTCAGGTCCAGGCATCTGTCAAAGAGCCTATATCGACACCCAATATGAATAACATTGTAACTTTAATTACACGTTTGTACAACTTTATCACATATGAATTCAGCAAGGTCAGACTTAATTTTGTGTCTTTGAACCATATTTCTATGACAATAACAACAATTTTTGTGAAACAATATAACTTCATTGTAATACAATGAAGTTATATTGTTTCACAAAAATTGTAATACAATGAAGTTATATTGTTTCACAAAAATTGTTGTTATTGTCATAGAAATATGGTTCAAAGACACAAAATTAAGTCTGACCTTGCTGAATTCATATGTGATAAAGTTGTACAAACGTGTAATTAAAGTTACAATGTTATTCATATTGGGTGTCGATATTTTCTTTAGTCATAACTGAATGATGAACGAATGAATGAATCGAATGATGAACTTCATCATTTCATTGTCGAAATGGAAGACCTCTTGTCAAAGTGGTGCCAACTGGTGTCGTAAATTTTCACGAAAACCCCCATTGCCCCTCAGTTATTCTTAAGCCCTATGTAATAGGGGGCGAGGCTATTGCCATGGACCAGACACAACTGGGCCCGGGCTGCTACTGAGAAATTCCTGATGAAAAACACCAAATAACACTTTGGACAACCTGGGAGCAGAACCCAGGACGTCAAGCCATCACTAGACCAACGTGGCAGTCAACAACTTTTCATCTTATTAACTCGTAATTAACAGTATTATTAAACTCTAGACAAAGCTAAAGGGTTGTATTATGCGGTAACAATATAAACGAGCCAAGGTCCATTATAGTCGGTGTTTATATTTTTTACCTCTTTATCGTAATAAAGACATCACACACGTCATTAAAATGCAGCGCGTATGATCGTTACCATTCTTGTTTCATTATGATGGAACGATAATTACATAGTTTGCGAAACATTGGAGATCATTACCTACAGTCTCATTACCCAAAGTCTTAACGAGCAATAAAAAAATTATCTGCAAAGGAAGAGAGATTATTTTAATTTTATTATTCTTTCTTTTAAACGTACGCAATAAGCAATGGGAAATTACTAGGCAAATGTCTAGCCTTTCACAACCCAATCTATCTTATTACAGGAGTCCTAACTGTCGACTCAGTTATTGTATTTTGAACTTTATTTCGAGCGAACTTAAGTTCTAAGTACAAAGTTTTAAGTCGGTTTTAACGTCAGTTTTTGTACCTAATTGGATCTTTAGTTTTGTCGGAATAAAATTCGAAATTCATAAACGGCTCAATGGTTTAAACCTAAACCTTGTTTTGTAATAAAGCAGTCTATGTTTAGTTTTCCAGCCGATTTTACGAGTTTTTTTTTGTGTTAGACATCATCATGTGCAAAAATTGATGACACATGATGAAAAAAAAAAAAAACTCGAAAAATCGGTTAGAAAACGTCGTCGAAAATTATAGGTTAATTATGTTTATGCTTGTTTCTTTCTTCTGAACTTTCTTTACCTACTTGTGTTGTGGGTGATACACATTTTGTGGAAATCTAACTTTATTACTTAAACTAACAGTTGGTCTAAAAATAAAGAGCGCTATGTGATAAATTGCTGCAGGATCGATCGGTCCCCTATCGGATTGCATATTCATTGGCTAAATATATGGGCACTTTGGGGATACCATACCATGCGTCAAAATAAATATCCTCTCTATTTATTTAGATAGAGTAGCGACTTCACAACTTGGCTCACTAGTGGGGAATTTTAACAACGTCAGCAATGTCTGTATTCCCAAAAGGGTATAGCTATAATGATATGAGAATTGATGTCGGGACGTTATATACGAGTACATATATGCTAGTTGCGCAGTAAACTATGCTTGCGATGCAGGATTTCGCGTTATGTCAGTATGATGCGTAGTTCACATGTGACGGTGTAACAAGGGTAAGGCAAGCCACCATTTTCGAATGTTCAAATCTCATGCTTAACGGATTGCCATTAAATTGAACTTTCAGCTGATACCTATAAATAGAAAACCGTCACTATATATTTATAACTGCAGTACTCAGACCAAATAAAAAACCAAAACAGAGGGCTGTTACTTCACTTTACTGTTAACAGCCGTCTGTTTTGGTTACATTTACAATCAAACTACACCTCCCTATGTGCACACATGCACATGTAGTTTGATTGTAAATGTGTGCGTGTGAGCGTGTATGCACAGAGCGGAGGTGTAGTTTTTGCATGCTTCACTGTATTGTTCACAGCGCTATATATTGACTTTTTATTTGGTCTGAGCTACAGTACCTTGTAGGTCACGCACGTCTGCCTAAAGGCCAGGGGCGGATCTACTTAAAGGCTTTTTGGGCTGCAGCCCAGGGCCCCGTGGATACAGAGGGCCCCCAACCGAACTGAAAACAATAGACGATATTGTCAATAATAAAAACTATCTAAAATTAAAAAAAAATCCGATCATACTAAAATAGCAATTGGTTGAGTAATAAGGTAGGGCCCCTAAGCAGTATTAGCCCAGGGCCCCACAAATTCAAGATCCGCCCCTGCTAAAGGCTCCTACAAACAGGCGCGACACGTGATATAATTGCGCGCGACACAAAGGCACCGCTCGTTGCGCAACTTGCGGTGCCTTTGTGTCGCGTGTCGTGTCGCGCCTGTTTGAAGGAGCCTTAAGACGTGACCTTTGCGCCGTTGCATACTGCTCATGCAGCGATAAAGTTTGCGAATTCTGATGTGTCCGTAATATCATGGTCGTATGGAGCACCTCAATCTGGAACAAGGCAACACTGCTTGTTGGTAGAATTTGTTGCTTCCCCTGACGCAATCTTTCTAAAGCAGCTTTAGACCCGTTATACACACACGTTTTTGTGCCGTGAAAAACTACGGTTGATTCGCCGTGTGTAGGTATGGTCATCAGTGTTGTATGGATCACAATGGAAGTTTGTTGACAGACACAGCGCGGCAGCAGTACAAGTGGTGGTTTGCCGTGTCATATACAAGCTCACACGATTATTCTACGGTGCGGCTAGCGCGTCGTACTGTAAAGAAACTGTGCCGTGTACAACTGGCCTTACTTGTAAAAGACACGTCTTTCAATGTAGGTAGGTGCTTACATCTAAAAACGAATTGCACAAGGTAAGAACGTCGCCTAATTCAAGACTTCCACACGACTGCGTTTCCTAAGAGTTGACTGCCAACAAAATCTCAAAGCCTAGAATATTACGCAGATGCGACTACTGTTAATCCTGAGTCAACAACTCCTTACAAACATTGGCCAAATATTTTCGCTCTTTGATGTTACAAAGACTGAGTTTATGAAGATAATCTTCATGCTGAGAGACTATGGCTGATTAAAATGTTCTCATATTTTTAGGATGTCCTAAAATAATAATAAAAAAGTGTAATTACAGAACTTCTTTAAAAAAAAAAAATTATGCCCAATATACTTACAGGCTTGCTTAGTTTGGGGCCAATGCGAAATCTCTGTAATCTTTTTAGCAATAAAGTGTTTTTTTTTGTGTCCATTATTGTCCCGGCAAAGGCCAAATCCAATCCTTTCTTTCCACCTCTCTGTAACCAGAACTGCTAAGGACCAAATTTAATGTTGAGGCATCTTTGATGTAAGTACGTAGGCACAATATTTGATGATTTTAAATAGTGTTCAAGTGTTCACCTACAAATTCTTTGATGAATGATGTTTGTGTTTAATTGTTTTCTCACGAAACGAACTACATAGTGAAGACAACAACAGAAAAAGTAATTGTTCAGCAAATTGACTAGGTACCTATTTAAATTGTCCGCATATTCGAATCATGACTGTCATTATTTGACAGTTTTATAAATTGGCTATAGGTAACACAGACAATTGACATAGGACATTGCTTAATAATTAATTTCTCCGACTGTACCTTCATTATTGTAAGTATCACTGAGACAAAATGCAGCCAAAATGTAGTCAAACATTTAAATCGATAGTCAATTAGAATATTTATGTACAAGTAATATAACTTTGTATCATACATATGGTGGTACGGTGGTGCGTAAACGCAGTCATGCCTTGAGCAATTTATGCTAAGTGTCGTGAAATAACTAAGTGAGCCCCTAAATTCAGAGTAATATAAAAGGTAATTAGTTCCTTTAAATTGTGTTATTTCAGAAGCTGGTGGCAATTTGAAACTTTATCATAAACTAAATATGTGTTATTATATTTCCACGATGTAGGTAGGTAATTCAACGTTTTACATTAGAAGGGCAAAAATACCAAAACATAAAATTACATATAAACTTTCTTGAAAGCTTAAAATCAGCCATACACAGTCGAGGTATTCCACTCAGAGCACTGTTTTCAACAGCACCTGACCGAACGGCACCTGAACTATTCCATCGAATCGCACTTATCAAAATTTTGATTCAGTGCGGGTAGTGAAACAGCTGAGGTGTCGTTGAAATGAGTGCTCTGAGTGGAATAGGTAACTTCACAGTCTGTTCTATAAGTATGCATATTTACTGTTGAAAATAAGCTTTCTAAAGAAGATCGTCCTTAGTTATCTAGTATCTACCCTTGACATTCAGTACGCTTCGCATGTTCCCTAGAAAATTAAGTTGTTCTGGGTTTAAGCACGTACGTTGCTTTGAGTTTAAGTATTCCTGATCTTAAAGGTGCACAGTCGCTTGTCAAAGACTTGTTTGATCCCAAAGGCAATAGGATACATTTTAAATGATTGAAATCATTTCATTGCTCATAGCGCGTTCCTTTATATTACTTTCACATAGGAATTTAAGAAGCGAAGTCAGCCGTCACGTAGAAGAATTTCCTTCTCCGCCCTTTATAAAGAGATTTATGGCTTAGTAATAACATCTGCACGGGTCGATCGGTCAGGTTAAGCTACGCTTGCCGCGGTTGCTCCCTGGATTGGTGACCATCTTTACATACCAAGACCATCCGTGCCTCGGAAAGCACGTTAAGCAGTTGGTCCCCATTCTTACTAAAGGGGTATCGTATTACACAGTAACTAGGTTGTGGAAGTCATATAGGCAGTTGCTATTCAGCTGCACCCTGTTAGACAGGAAAGCGACCCCAACATAGCCAAGAAAAGGTAAGGTACAATGCGTGCCACGAAAGATGAGACTTGACCCCGCCTCCCCCGCTCTTTCCGCTGCCCCTATGACGTCCGGTCCCGTCCCGCACTCAGACCTCATACATACCGCTAAAGATACCTAAAATCGTGTTCTGCGCAAGTCAAACCACGTGGTGTGTCAAGCAAGTCTCATCTTTCGTGGCACGCATTGTAGGTGATGACGTATTGCTTGTCTGTGCAGCTTGGTATCAAGTTATCTAAGTATTTATTTTTTAAGCAAAAGAAGAACATGTTTGTATTAGCTTTACTTTTTTAATTTTTTTATTGCTGAATGGGCCGGCTCTTGACTTCTATCACGCCTGATGGAAAGCGATGGATAATGTCTATGATGGAACGAGCATACCCAGAAGATGCCAGTTCACTCTTGTTTTTAAGGCAGTCGGGTTAAATGTGGAAGGGAACACACACGCTGGCACAGAGTTTAAAGTTTTTTTTTTTAACATTTTCCTTTCACTCTGCAACTAAATCTAATAATACGCGATGATTAATAAAATAATAAAAGACGAAAAAGTTTAAAGGCTCCTGCAAACAGGCGCGACGCGCGACGCGAATCGCGCGCGACGCAAAGGCACCGCTCGTTGCGCGACTTGCGGTGCCTTTGTGTCGCGTGTCGCGTCGCGCCTGTGTGTACGAGCCTTAAGACAAGTAATGCCTATTACACACTAGTTATTAAATATCAACATTTTTTCTCACGAACTTACGTAACAAACTATTGTATTCCCACAGGACTTAATTAGGTGCCAAAACCCGGACACGCGTAAACGGCGTCAATTAATGGGCAATTAACTCAATTAATGCCTAGACAAGCGTCAGTAGGATCAACATAATACCAGCGAAGTATCCGTGGGCAATAAAGAAATCAATCAGCGGATTAGGTATTTCAAATCAATAAAATCAGAAAAGGCCATAATACCTATTGGTTGGACATTCATAGCGACGTACAACTACTGGAAGCGGCTATAAAACTGTGTTGTCTATCTGTAATCATAACAACACGAAAGCATTGTTATGCTTTCGTGTTGTTATGATTGGAGATAGATTTTAAGGCCCCTTCATACAGGCGCGACACGCGATATAATCGCGCGCGACACGAAGGCACCGCAAGTCGCGCAACGAGCGGTGCCTTTGTGTCGCGCGCGATTATATCGTGTGTCGCGCCTGTTTGTAGTAGCCTTTAACCAGTTAGGTACCTACTTATTTCTAAGAACAAGCTACCTTAACGTGTGGAGTTTATTCAGAGGTTAATAATGGTTGATTTTCATAGGTGGATAACATAAAAAAAAAACAAAAATTGTAAACCACGACCTATTTACGGTAAGTACAATAAGTACAGAAAATCAATCCGGCTATCTTTGTCGTTTTTGAACCCCGCTCCAAAATCACACCAAGCACACTCAAACCTCATCTAGAAAGCTTATACAAAACTGCGGTCGCTTTTTTAGTTCTCATGGGAGTATAATATGCGAGGCGGCTCGTATGATACAGAGTGGGGGGAGCGCGGGTGGAGGGGGGCGGTGCGTTTGATGCCGACAGCACAGGTGTGATGCGCGCCCGATGCGGTCCCGCTGACCGAAGGCTGATAGCACCAAAGTGGTGACTGTGGTTAGTTAATTAATCGTCAGTTTTAATTGGGAGGTTGATGCTGTATATGATATTGGAGTGGATGATAGCGTGACGGTTGACAGGGGAGAATTGAGGAGGAAAACGTGTTGCGCCGACCCTTAGTAACACATGGGATGAGGGCAGGAAGATGATGATGACGCTGTATGTAATATTAGAAAAAGTTTTGGTTAGAAAAAGTTTACAGAGTATTAAACTTATATACTTGAGATGGTTAACTTTACAATATTATCGATCTTAACTTAAGTTTACCAGCGAATCACTGAAAGTGTAAATTCGAATATTATTCTTTGCTTAAACTAAAACTGCAAGTTAACAGTTAAAGTTATTGTTAATAGATGTCTTATAGGCGAATTCGGTGCGTCATGGACTATGACCACTTGAATTTATTGTTGAAGGTATCTATTATCATGCTATAAAACTCCGAACTCATATCAACAATATTTTATCTTTTTGGTAATTATCGGTCAAAGTACACACACACACATAGTGTTATATTATTTCATCTAATGTTAAAATAAGAGATGACATATCGAAAATTTGCCAGTTAAACTAATGTTAACCAAAGCAACACGGTGCAACCAACCCTAGGTTCACGCGGGTCAGATAATTATAATACCGAGCATTATTTTGCTGTACATACTTAAACTGATACGTAAACGAATTGTTATTTTGAATACCTAGTTCTTATCATATCACTCTGACTGGGACGTTTTATTCTTTAAACAATAGATAACTGAACTAGAGGTGACCGCGAAGGGCGATAAAAGAACTGTTATTATTTTATTATTTCTAGATAATTGTGAGATGCGATTCTTCACTTAATTATTTAATTCAAGTTATAAACGAGGTTCGATTGTTATGGTCATATAGCACGATATACGAACTTTGTGGCGTTCCATCGTTCCGAATCGTTCGGAATGGTTCCCGTTAATTTAATGGGATACCATAATGTGTGGTCGACACGACTGGGTTTTGGAACAATTTATGTGTTAATAGAATTCTCAATGTTGTCTGACATAATATAAGGATGTGAAGAAAGCACTTAAAATTATGAATTAATGTTCCTTAAGATATTTGAGGATATTTCAGGAATAAGTTACGGGTTATTTTGTAAGAATTGAGTTATTAAAGTTGATTTACCTACACACAAAGATCCAGATTAATATAGTTAGGAACTATGGGGTTTATTTATAAACGATGATTAAAGTAAGTGACGTTTAAATGTCAAAAAACTACTTAACTTTAAAGAACGTTTAAGAATAAAGGGGTCTGTGTTTAACTCCATAAAGAGTCATACATAGTCAGTAAAACCTAAAGATGATGTATTTGCTTACGTGTCTATTTATCTGCCCCTCTTGCCAACTATGTTGAGGTCGGCTTTCAAACTAACTGGATGCAGCCGAGTGCCGATTTTTTACATAGAGTTACTGGGTAATATGATACGCCTTGGTAAGACTGGTTGTCTGACTGTCGGGCTTCTGACGACCCATAACGACTGCCACTACCATCATCCAGGAATGACAGTCGGTACCAACGGCTTAACGTGCTTTCCGAGGCACGGAGGGGTCTTGATATGTAAAGATGGCACCCATCCAAGGGCCGACCTTGGCAAGCGTTGCTTAACCTTGATGATAGACCCGTACGGGTGTTATAACTTTGCCTATGAGCCCCTCTGTCTATCAGTTTCAAGCGTGTCTATTTATGTATCCTACCTAATTAAAGTTATATAAAAAAATATCAACAGACCTGTCAAACAAGAACGATGTTAATGAAAAAAAAAACCAAGCGTATTTTTTACGTAAGATCTCTTAAGATTTGCGCCCTGTACTAGAACATGATCGACAAAAAAAAACAAGCGAACTCACAAATCCTATTCCGGACCACTCGAGTGAAAGCAAAACCCATGAAAACAACATGTATTGTGACGCTAACAGGATAATCCGACTTAAAAGCGACATGTTGACATTCTAATTTTCGCTTTAGGGTGGTAAAATAAGATATCCATAGAAAAAGAAAGTGTTAACAAAGATATAGGGATGATAAGACCACCAATTGTGACACAAAATTGACAAAATATTTTGTAGATATTCTTGTTTGTTGTCAACTAACCTTTTCTTTCTTCATAATGGATTAAGCAGGTTTATTGTTGACAGAGCTCAAAATCTCCAATGAAGGATTTTGTCATAGAAATGTTAGTGAGAGTTTCGAGTTCTACGAAATATTGTGTCCTTTGTAAAGGACCGTTTGATGCTCTTGACGGTTTCTATATTTCTATCATGTTTGAGGCTTCAATCAATCAATCATCTCAGACTATTTCAATCCACTGCTGGACCTAGGCCTCTACCAGGCTGCGCTACAATACCTTGTCTTCCGTCTTCGGCATCCAGTCTGTCCCAGCCACCTTCTTTAGGTCGTCCGTCCATCTAGCCAGTGGGCGTCCCATACAGCAGTGCAGCAGTGCTCGTCTGCTCCACTGCCATCGGTCCTTCGACAAACATGGTCAGCCCAGTTTGAGGCTTGGCAAACAATATTACAGGAGATAGGTAAAGAGTATTAAGAAGTTATTAATAATCCGCTTTTTGAAAAATAAACATACACATAAACTGACGCCTTCTTCCCATAGGGGTATGTAGAAATTACAGAACGTTATGTGCTACGATCCTTACATACTCGCCCTCCCTCTTTAACCACCATAACCCATACAATTATCATGGCCACAAGAAAATAAACACAGTACTGTATTCAACGCTGATTTTTCAATCATCTGATAACTTTATTCGAGGAATAATTTTGAAATTTTGACAGGTAATTCATACAAAAACTGTCAAACGTCAGTTTTATTCCTCGAATAAAAGTTATCTGGCGATGGAAAAATCAGCCCTTGAACGGACTTCTTTTGTGTAGGTACTTTGTCTTTTACATTACCTATAGGTATTTTATTTGTTTTTGTCTCTGCAATTTTATTCTTTTGGCATCAAAATGTAGACTGTTAATTAATTTTAATATAAAGTGTACGCAAATAGCATCTTAACGATATCCCTATCGTTAAGATGCTATTTGCGTATATTTTTATTTTATTATTATTTTTGTTCGATTAGTTTATAGACTCGTAACTCTATAACTTCAGAGAGCTGTCTCCATCCCCAGATAATACCTACATTTATTAATATTTTATGATGACACTTAAGGAAATTGATGTGGTTATCGTAATCCTAATCAACGATGGAGTTAGGAAAATTGGCTTTCTATGACTAAGCAAGAACTGGTCCTTAGAAGCTTTGAACAGAAAGAAGTGGAAAGAGAGGAGGGAGGTTTTTGCCCTCAGTGGGACATCACAGGCTAATAATATATAATATAGAAAGAAAGAAAGAAAGAAAGAAAAAGTATTTATTGCGACTCGTATAGGAAGATCACAAACTAAACTAAATACAGCAAAATAAAAATCCAAGTTATATAAAAAAAAGTAACAAAAGGAAAATGAAACAGAAAGTCCTATACGAGGCCAAAAGGCTCCTATCTCAGCATGGCTTATTCATTATAATAGGCTCGACCCCTATTTTATGAGATTTCAACATAATTGGCGAAATATGGGTGTTCTATGTACGAGCCTACTTCTCGTTAAAGACATTTTTTATATAATCTGTGCTCCATAAGTGGCAACACTAATATTCATAGATTTTTTTTTTCTGTGCGTCTTCTCGGAACTGTCATGTCGGGACCGGCGAGTCCCCGCCTTTTGAAAAAATAAAACTACTGTTCAAAATCCGAAGATTTTCAATAAGTGTGCCTAAAACACACTTCAATTATGTGCGTAAACAACTTATTGATACGGTGTACGTGCACTGACTGGTCAGGTCCACTCAATCTGTGTGGTTCTTTCCTCAAAATACCATTTCAGGCATCAATCTACATGGTCTTCACATGATCTGACCTTAATTATGTCTGGACTTTAAAAGAGACTGTGACCTCTGAGTTTGTTACGGCCTTTCTTCTCAGAGTAGTCAGGTAGGAAACACATATCTCATCTAGTTTTTAAAATTTGAAGACCTAAGTACTTATAGAAATTAAATCATTCATCATTTATATATTCTGCTTACTACCCTATAATGCAACTATATAAGTCAACAAAAGAGATAAGAATGCAGGATCGTTGGATATAGTTGAAGTTTAGTAAGAAACCAAAGGATCTTGTCGACTGAAATTTAATTTGACAAATGAGCTGTTTGTTTTCTATGAATAAAATTAAGTTTTATTCGACAACATCCCTCGGTTTCTTACTAAACTTCAACTATATCCGACGATCCTGCATACTTATCTCTTTTGTCGACTGTACCTATCTGCTACGTTTGTAAGTAATAATATAATAAAACATGAAAGAACAAGGCTCTCGTTATTTACAAAGACAGTGACGAGTGCAGGGTTCAATGAATGCGTGCTCATGCATGGAATAATTAATACATAGCCATCGGTAAAGTGTCAGGGCGAAACGGTGTCGAAAACAAATATATGAATATTAAATGAGATAATATATCTCCACGTCGAGATATTGTTGTCGTTATATGAGGAATTTATCAGTTTTTCGATATTAATATACCTATCGACTAGGATGTTTTGTTGAAATCAAATAAACAGCCTATGTAAAATTGTATACCTAGTTGTAGGTAATAATAGAGACAATACAGTGTGTTAGGTAAAACGAGGGGAGTGTAGTACTCATAAAAATGAAGAACTTTTACTAAGAAACCAACATTGAAATCGAGAAAATAAAACCAGCCGCTCTATACATTTCTGTTCGCATAACTGGACAAAATGTGGGGAACAGCTGTTTTTTTTTTTTCATATTTTTGAGTCAGGCCCATATTGAAAGTTGTTCATTTTCATGAGTACTACATTCCCTTAAAATATGTCCCTCGTTTAACCTAACACACTGTAGAAGATAAAACGATAGTTAAAACAACTAATGACTCCTTGATATCTTACAACAAAGGTACATAATTCTCTGGAAAAAAACTGCAAGGTAAAGCTGTGTAGAAAATGAAAATATTTTCCTACATTTATATTCTCTTTATTAGTTGCCATTTCCTGGGAAACTTCAAAATGATTTTATGCTCCATTTGGCAGAGTGCTAATTCTTCACAGGTGTACTTGCAAGCGCTCGCAAATATTCCGCTTGTACAATGTCACTGCATATTTTAGTCCGCGCTGCAAGTATGGAACTTGCAGAACGTGTAGCCGACAGCAAAATGTAATTTTGGTAGCTTGTAACATTCATTTCGTCGTTAATGAATATTTCAGAAATTCATTTGTGAGAAGTATACCTACCTATATATTTTCAGTGAAGTATTTTAGTACACTAGCACTGTCTATTTACACTGTCTACGTGACTTAATGCAAACAATAAAATAATGTTGTAGCATTTTCTTTGTGATGAAGGCGCTTGATTCTAAGAGGTAAAAAGATCTGTAAAAAATTTTTTTTCTTCTTGTTTTATTTTGGCTTTTGACGAGATGTAGTAGGTGCGTTTCAATCTCTTATTTCTTAGGAAAGTTAGTCGTTCAATTAGATTTGAGTAGGTACCAAAAATAAATAGATAAGATCTCATCCTTCTAATTATTATAATGTTATGGAAACTGCCTATGAAAAATACCCCACGGAATAATGAGTAGGTATGTGTAAACAGTTTATTGCGTAAAGGTTATCTGGCGATATGAATAAGAATGTCAATGTAAAGTGATGCTGTTTCAATTACTTACGGCATGTAAGGTATTATTACAAAAGAATAAACAACAACCTTAACAATAGCGATTTAGTTCAGAGGTCTCATCTCATGCTTCGTGTAGACATCAGAACATACTCGTTTTATGAGCTGTTTTAGGCGAGCAAGTAGCGAGTTACTATCGCGCCTCGGGCGTTGATCATTTTTTGCGGGTGCACCCGAATCAACCACCTTGGGCTCAACAAATGTGTGGGCAATCCGGTAATTTATTTTTTTAGCCAATAAATTACTCATACGTCAAAACTTCGGACGTGGCCGGGCGGCGCGAGCGCATCCGAGTGATATATTGGCCCTTGTCACAGCACTCTACCTTTTCCTAACAATTTTAATATGAGGCTCGATTAATAAATTGCTCATTTCGGATGGACCGTTTTTACTAATGAGACGGCGTAGACTTGAGGGTGAGACACCCGGCTCATTTGTTATTTTTGTGGCTATTTCAAAATAGGAATGTTTACCACTACTCCATTCTTCCTACATTTTTGGCCAGTTATGGTATGCACACCTGATTCAGGAAGCCAGAAGGCCAATTCCCTTATTAAAAAAGTTCAAAATCTAGTCGCAATCTCATCTCAGCGACAACCAATGTCAAAAACTTGACAGAAATGTAGGGAAATTAGAGGTATTTTTGACAGATTGACACTGAGATTAGACTGTGAACGTTCTTAAAATTACGAGAATTGCCCCTCTGATTGCTCGGATAAGTAAAACTGTTGTTTTCAACATCAACAGTTTTACCAGTCAACTTTTTTGTATCTAAAGTTGGCTCTATTAATTGTTTGACAAAAACAACATCAACTAACCTTCAGAATCTGAAGGTCTGTCTCCCATTGACCTTCGTTTGGCACAATTCCAAACCCCGGGCTACTACCGTTGGTCTTCACTTTATAAAGCTCTACAAACGCCATTCCGCACTTTCCAGTCCTTTGCAACGAGTTCATGACACGTTGCAATATTTCACAGAGGCTGTTCCTCCGTTCTACACTTTATTGCATTTTCTGACGATTTTAAACATTCTTCTTTTATGCAAAACTCATCAAATAACACGAGAAAAAAAACGTTAAAGCGACGACGAAAAAATGTCTACTTTAGGAGAACTAACATGACTGATCTATGACTGTAGGTATTTCCTTACAGGTTAGACGAAGGTGTATGCTCGCATCTAGATTTCACCAGTTATGTTTAATTCGCATGTTACCTATAGGTGATCGACGAGCCTTTAATCAGCCACAGATCTAGGCACCCAGGCTACTACGCCTCCGCCAAAAAACGTCCTCATGAAAAACCCCAATGACACTTTGCCTTTTTTTTTCAGGATGGGAAATCATCAAATGAATGGGTCCCTCTGGGTAGTGCGGAAGGGAGTGTTAGACTCTTACTGACTAAAACCCACCCATGTTCCTTCCTTAGCCCTTTATGTTCCAGGCCAGCGGTAACCCTTTCAGACAATCCCGCTGAGGCTTCGGCCCTAACGGGCCCCTTCATATGATACTGACATGTCTTTGAGGCGCGTGTGGAACACGTATGCGCCGTCCGGCATGGGCCTAGTCCTGATCGGACGGTGAGCTACCCATTACTCTCCGTCCGCAGGCCCGAGCCTACGGTGGCCGGGAGTCGTCACGCGGCTCCTAACGCCCGGAGCGTCTTCCGCGGCGGCTGGGACGGGAGGCTCTCTCCCTCAGCCATCCCGCCATCTCCTTCGCTAGCATGACTGCTTCGCAGAAGGAGGCCCCGGGATCATACCTAGGATCCAACGCCCAGCATTTGCGCCTGCTAACACTAAACCAGCGAGGTAGTAACTTCTGTATTACCTACGAAGATTTTAAATAAAAACATAATCTCCCCAATGTATTGCATTTTTTGTAACATTGTAACTAAAACATTGAGATAATAATAGCTATCATTGTGTACGTGATGTTATTTACGAAACAATGTCATCTTTTCTCAATATTCTTGCGAAAATATGTGAAGCTACCAGAATATACTAGGTATCATCGGATAAAGCATTTTTAGTTATAGATCTAAAATACAGTCGTGCCAGCGACACGTAGAAGAAGAAGTATTGTGTGAGGAGACGCCCGAGAGGGACATGTAGTGACCTTATTGGTGATGTTCTTTAAAAGTGTCAGGTGCGTAGTAATCGCAACGGTGTGCGTGTATGCAAAAGGAGTAAGTACACTGAAAGAAATAAGCAGTAGGTAAATAAAACTGAAAAAACATTGACCTGCTGCTTTAAACAGTTCTATGTGAGCCTAACGTTCAAAACAGTATTTTTTACTGATCCGAAAACAGTTACAAGCTTGAGGCAAAATGGTACCGCCATGACAGTAAACTTTAGGTCACAAAATTAACTGTTTTATTCATTCGGTGATAATATAGTTCAAACCATTGTTTACTTACATTATAACAGTACTTAATGGTGGTTTTCCTTTTTTTTGTTGTTGTTTTTTTAGTAAATAGTATGTTCAATCATTAAAAGTTACTGTTTTGTCTTTTACTGTTTTACAAACATTTCTTCTTACTGTATAAAGTCAGTAACTCATAATGAAATCGCTTTAATGTAGTGTACATTATTAAGTAGAGTGATGTCTTTTTTTAAATAACGGTCCCAGATGTCATTAGTGTAATCCAAGAGTGATCTTATGTAGATCTTGGTAAACTTGACAAATGTCTTAGTGGTATGTGCAATATAGACATGCATTATCCTGACCTAAGTAAGTATATATTATGTAATCGTGAGTGCAGGCAACAATTGCCGCTAAACTGAAAGTTCAATAAGGTTTAAACTAACTGTCATATAGACAAATTAGACCTTGTTATTTTATGACGTGTGAGTGACATTCTACCTTAAGGTGATAGCAAAAAATTACGCGGTCAACTATACCTAACTATGTTCAAAAGAAGACAGAAAAACTGCAAAAAGAAACATGCTGTTGATATCATTGTTTTCATAGACCCACAGATTAGTTTTCCGTTAATGTCATCCGACATAATAATATTATCTACTATTTAAATACAAATTACGATAATCCCAGAAAACCATTTATTAAAATCAATGTTTAAGCCAAATTGCAAAAACGTAGTGTTTTTTTTTAAATTTATTGCAATCAATTATTATCTTCGAGATTTGGTGTTATTTCCTGACGGAGCAATCTTTAATCCATTATTAAGCGGCATGGTTATTCAAGTCTTTTGTTTCAATTTACACTATTAGTTAAAAAAACTAATATGTGAATTGGTAAAAGATCAGAATACTACCTACTATTAGTGTTTTGATTGGTCAAACCACCTAAGTTTTATATAATTTACGTGTAAACATGTTTTCATTGGATTTCGATAAAAACTTATGTAGGTAGGTTTATTTAAGAAAAAAACAAATACCTACCTAATGTCAATTACATTATTATATTTAAAACGATTTATTCCGGTCTGACCTTCTGAACCCCGGTCAGCGGGATTGTCCGAAAGGGTTACCGCTGGCCCGGAACATGAAGGGCGAAGGAAGGAACACGGGTGGGTTTTAGTCAGTAAGAGTCTGACACTCCCTTCCGCTCCACCCAGAGCGGGAGGGGTCATTTGATGATTTCCCATCCTGATTAAAAAAATCTTCTGAACCCCCCCTTCCCCCCCCCCTCCTGGATCCCCTGCTAGTTCGTCTTCTGTTTTGATCTCTGTCTTATCCACTTTATCTAACTGGGGGGTTGCTACGCTGTATCGAAATATTGGATCCTGGGCCTTTTAAGGTACCTAAAGATATTATTCTGTTAAAGGTGAACTGGTGAAACTGCATCATGTCAGTAGGTGACTAATTAAAGAAAAAGTGATAAAGCAATCAGCAGATGACTTATTGTGAAAATAAATTAAAAAAAATAATATTTTATTTTTGTAATTTATCGAGTGACTAATTATAGTATCAATGACATTTACTTCATCTGGAAACACAGCAGCCATATTTGTGGTAAACAACATACGATTTATATTGTGAAATCATTGTCTCCTATGTCGGTGTCGTTGCTCGTTGCATCCGCATTTCAGTTTTTTGACACCGACTTCTAAAATTAAAGTTATTTATTACTTTGTAGTTTTTCAGCCTCCCGAACAAGCCGGATTCCGTAAAGGCTTTAGTACCGTAAACCACATACCTACATATGCTGCGACAGGTTATACAGAAGACCGAAGAGTATAACCTGCCTCTCTGCTTAGCGTTTGTGGACTACGAGAAAGCCTTTGATTCGATCGAGACATGGGCTGTGCTGCAGTCTCTTCAACGGTGCCAGATCAACTATCGGTACATCGAGGGGCTGAAGTGTCTGTACGAAAACGCTACTATGTCAGTCGACGCTATCTTTCCGAAACTGTTCACCGCTGCACTGGAGGACGTCTTCAAGGTTCTGGACTGGAAAAGGGCTGGCATTAACATCAATGGCGAGTACATAACTCACCTTCGGTTTGCCGATGATATCATTAGTCATGGCTGAGACTATGGAGGACCTCAGTACAATGCTCGATGATATCAGAAAAAAATAACAGAAAAAAAAGCAATAAAAAAAAATTAAAACCACTTCAAAAAGAAATTAACTCAAAATTATGAAATAACTTTAATTTCGGAAGTCGGTGTCTTGGGATCTGTATTTTAGTTTTTTGCTACCGACTTTCGAAATTAAAGTTATTTCATAATTTTGAATTAATTTCTTTTTGAAGTCGATTATTTTTTTTTAAATTACTATTTAATAGTTAAGTTTTAGTTTTAAGTAAAAACTGGAATATTTGTTTGTAATAAGTACTTAGTTTACACGTATTAGTTCCTATCTCGGAAATTACTGAATCGATTTTGATGAAACTTGCACTGTTCCGTAAGTTGAAGTAAATGTAAGGCAATAAAAAAAACGGCCACGATCCGATTAATAGTTGCGGAGAAATGCGTGGACAAACATACATACATACATACATACATCTATAAAATTTTGTATATTTGTTTGGAAGCCCTAACAGATTTTCATATGTGAATATAATGCAGTTCCAATAATATTACATACAAACGTGTCGAATTGACATCCTCCTTTTTTTTGGAGTCGGTAAAAATAGGTACAAAGGTGATGTTTATTTCTAAAGAAATCAGTAAAAGGCACAGGAAAAACAAAAAAAAAAACTGTAAAATCATGCTTGTATCTCATCTAAAACAGCCCACATTTTGCGTCTCATATAATAGTGATCAAGCCTATTGCCAACCAAGCATGGGTACTCCAGGCTGCCACAACGAACAGACTTACACGAAACATACTTATTAGACAGAATGAAAAAGATATTGATCTCTTATCGCCATTGTGAGAGTTGCATGAAAGTCGTTTGTTCGTCACCTACTGTCTAATTATCGTACTTTTACTACAATGTGTTCATTGATAGCTGTAATATAATTAAATGGTGACCTGCGATAAAGGTGCGTATAAATATGTGGTGCAGCAGATGCAATGGCACTTGTGGACATGGCTCGTTTGGTGTTGTGTGTATTGGCTCTCCTAGCCGCCGGGGTCCTCTCGGAACCCGTGAGGAAAAATGAGTCGCAGAAAGCTGGTAAGCCCACTTTTCGATTTATTTATTATTTTATGGGTTCCATAACATGTAGGTATATGCGTCTATAAAAGCAAAGTTTTGCCGTAAGTGTATGGTGAATGGGCAGCATTAATCTGGCTAGATTGAGAGTTACTGCGAATAAATCTGGTATTTTTATGGAAACCATGGCCAAGATTAAAAACTTAGCTTAGGGGAATTAGCAATCTTGTAATTGTTGGTCTGTTCTAATACGAAACATAATTTCTCGTAAGAAATTACCATGTTTACTTATTGATAACTTCATTAGATTAAAATCAATAAGTAATATTCTTTTACCTATTACAATAATTATCCACAACGATCTCATTATCCTGGGAAGCTGTGTGTAGTGTGTATGTTATCATCTGCCTAGCCTTTTCCCAACTATGTTGGGGTCGGCTTCCAGTCTAACCGGATACAGCAGAATACCATTATACTACAATTTATATGCGTGTTTAATTTTTCGTAATAAGGAAAATGTGGTACGGGTTTTCAACGAAATAAGCTTGTACCTAATTTACCGTAGTAGTTGAATCTGCATATGGAATAAAAATATCTTATGGAAAGGGAAATTGGAAAAATAACATTGTGGGTTTGTAGGGGAATTGTCGATGGGATTTTCAACTGTGTAATATGTATGAACTATACAGTATGTTAACTAACAGAGGGCGTTCCCGTTAACCCGCAATAGTATAGCATCCATACATGCTAAAAAAAATATTACCATTCGAAAATAAAATGTTTTTATTTTTTTTTTATATTAAAATATTCACTAAAATCGTAAATTGATACTCTATTTATTTAATTAATTCTAATTTATTTAATTAAATAAATTCCGACATTGCTGTCCTTCAAGTACGCGTGTACAGAGTGTTTCTTTAACGTATCAATTTACGATTTTTTGTGAATATTTTAATATAAAAAAAAATAAAAACATTTTATTTTCGAATGGTAATATTTTTTTTAGCATGTATGGATGCTATACTATTGCGGGTTAACGGGAACGCCCTCTGTTAGTTAACATACTGTATATTGTATATACCTAGATATTTTTAATAGTTACATAATTATTCAGTTCTATAGTTTTCTAATTAGAAGTAACATAAAGCTTACGCTCGTGCAACGCAATCTTTCTAGGTATGGAACCTAGAAAAGCTGAATTCCGAAACGCAGTACATAACATGTAATTTTTTTTCTGCCAGCTGACCCAGTCTTCTTGCAACGCCAGTTGGATTTGATACACTTGTACTTACACCTTCATGAGCCGAATCATTCTGAATCTACCAAAACCATCTCTAAGTCCTGGAGTCTCGAAAAGAACATTGAACACTTCAGTGTATGTACCTACAGATTATTTTTAAAAGTCTTAAACTAACAGCGTATGTACATGACTAGTTTTGAATTCAGCTGCTGCTGTAAGTAAAATTGTTTTTTGGTTTCAGAATGTGACTTCTGTGACAACCTTGATTGCGTTGCTGGAGCACCAGTGGGTACTTCCTCGCGCTGTACCGTTCTCCATCCACGAATCTGAGCACTTGTTTGAGGTAGTCACCCTATACAATGTGTTGTACTCTGCTAAGGACTACGACACATTCTACAAGACTGCCGCGTTCGTGAGAGACCGCGTCAATGAAAACCTTTTCGCTTACGTGCTCAGTGTTGTCATTGTGAGTCGTCCAGATACGAAAGGAATCTATATCCCCCGTCTGTATGAGGTTTTCCCTTCATACTTCAACAATGGTGAAATTATGACGACCGCCCAAAGGATAAACACCCATGGTTCCCGCATGGTTGAGCACTACCCATCTACCTACAAATGGGACGAGAATGTAGTCATTAGGTGGAATGCTACGATCTGGCCTTACTACAACAGCCAGAGCACACCCGTTGCCTACTTCACGCATGACTACGCCCTGAACACCTTCTATTACAACCATCACCTGTCCCAACCCGCCTGGCTGCACAGCGAAGCTCTTCCAATGAACAAGCACCGACGTGGAGAATGGTTCTGGTTCCTGCACAAGCAGATTATTACTCGTTACTACATGGAGAGACTTTCTAACGGTCTTGGTGAAATTCCTGAACTTGATCAGGAGATTGTTAAAGAAGGTTTCAACTCTGGTCTTTTGTACCACAATGGCATTGCTTTCCCAGTTAGGCCAAACAACTTGCACCTCAACCAGCCTCAGTTAATTGATGAAATCCAAGAAATCTACGATTACGAACGTCGCATTCGTGACGCTATTGACCAGGGTTACTTGGTTAACGTAAGTATATATTTATTTAAATTAATAATTAGTATCATCATTTTCATCGACACTATTTGTAATATTTTTTATATTGTAGAATCTTGGTGAACGCATCGACATCAGCGCTCCAGAGGCTATTGAGATCTTGGGTCGTGTTATTGAAGCTAACGTCGACTCTCCAAATGCGGAATATTACAAGGACTTCATCAGCATCACTAAGAAGGTTTTGGGCAATTCTCTTGTTCAAGAACACCAGCACTTCCATCAGTGAGTTAACAATAATTATATTGTGCTAAATAGTTAAACATGAAAGTGTTTGTCATAAATTATATACCAATGTTTGTATCTATTTCCAGCTACATTCCTTTGGTTGTCCCTTCGGTCTTGGAAAACTACCAGACTGCTTTGCGTGACCCCGCTTTCTACATGATCTGGAAGCGTGTCTTGGGACTGTTCCAATTGTGGCAGGATAAACTTCCTCACTACAAGCGTGCAGAGCTTGCCTTGCCCCAGGTGGCCATCCAGAAGGTTGATGTTGACAAACTGACGACATATTTCGAATACAGCTACCTGAACGTCTCTGCTCATCTGCATATGAACGAGGAAGAAGGTATTATTCGATAAGTTACTTTTCTGCCTGAGTTTTCATAAAGTTCAATTCTGATTTTACTTTTTTGTTTTGTTAATAGCCAAGAAAGTGTACGACCAAGTTAGTGTATTAGTCCAAAAACCGAGGTTGAACCACAAGCAGTTCCAAATCCGCGTTAATGTCAAGAGCGAAATTGCCAAGAAAGTCGTTGTAAAGTTCTTCTTGGCACCCAAATACGATAGCCACGGCTATGAGATCCCTCTCCACATCAACACCCAGAACTTTATGCAGCTGGATGAGTTCGTCTATGACTGTAAGTTTGTATTGTTCACTTTTAACAATTATTGCAAACTACTCCTCTTCAGTATAAATATGCAAATAAAACAGAACTAAAGGGTGGAATTAATACGAGTGGGCGTTGTATTAAGCCCTCCAATAAGAGCTTTCAAATACATATTTGAAAGCTCTTATTGGAAAAAAAGGCTTCACATGAAGCCTTTGTTGTGCTTTATGCTTATGGCATAAAATCCGCCTCTGTCACTGTCTGCTGTGTCTGTGTCATGTTTACTATTATATGGATATATTTATATGTATGTGTATATATTTATTTAGTTTAGTATAATATGCTATATGTATGTATTTATTGTATTATGTAAATGCTACACCGCGGACTACCTACAGTATTTGTCTGTCCTTCCCCTTTTTAAATCCATCCTAAGGTTGTCTTTAAAAGATCGCTCTTAGCGATAAGACCGCCCATTGTGTCACCCTTTGTACAGTTTCTATATTTATGTCTGTAATTTATATGGTGTACATAATAAAGAGTATTCTATTCTATTCTATTCTATTCTGTCCATTTTTGTGCTTGGAGTAATAAATAAATAAATGTAAAGCGTATCGAGGAACATCAAATTGCAATTCAACAGCTCACATTCGAATAGCTCTGACACAAAAGACTAGTTCACTAACCGCATAATAACTAATTCTATTTGCAGTGCCTGAGGGAGAATCCGTCATCACTCGAAACTCTCTTGCCAACATTGGCCAGGACTGGGCTTCTGCCAGCAAAGTCTTAGAGACCGTTGAGAAGGCGGTGCGCGATAAGGAACCGCTCAACATCGAGCATACTGAGGGTCTGGAGAATATGGTTCAACACCTTTTGTTGCCCAAGGGTACGCTTTTTAATTTTTTAAACAGATCTAGGCTTCCTTTTGAGTTTCAGAATTATGTTAGTTCTACTATTGGTAAAAAAACTCATTGCTTTTTTTCATCCTCACAGGTCGCGTCGGCGGTATGCCTTTCGTCCTAATGGTCTACATCTCTGAGTACCGCGCACCCAAGGTTGCTCTCAATGTTGCTTCAGACATCACTTTATCTCTTGGTCTGGCTCCCATCACTCGCCTGCTGACCGACGAGCCACTCGGTTTCCCAGTCAACAGGCCTCTCTACCCGTGGCAGGTGGAGGATGTCAAGAACTTGTTCCTCAAGGATGTTCTAATCCACCACAAGCACACCCCAGAAATCGAAATTCCTCACACGGAATAAACGATTCATGGGGTGTTTTTTACGTCAAGAGGAACAATGTTGTTTTTCTATGAAACAAATACTGAATTTATACAATCACTAGGAATTTTCAGACCTGTATAAAGTCAGACTTAAAAGTTTTCCTAGGTACTTCGAATATCTGAGCAACTTGGCGTCAATAAAGTAATGTGCATTTATGTTATGTTTATGTAATATTTATTTATGTAATGTAGGTATGTATTGTTGTTGTAGGTATATAGTATCTAATATTTATGTATTGTGTATCAAAATATAGTCTGATGATCAATGTCATTGTTTATGTATTGCCCACCTAAGATGAAAACTGTTCATGTTCATAGAGCCTTATATAATTTTGTGCCATTTACCAATCTATATTTTTTAAAACGCGACTCAGTTAGGGCTCCTGCAAACAGGCGCGACGCGCGACGCGAATCTCGCGCGACACAAAGGCACCGCCCGTTGCGCGACTTGCGGTGCCTTCGTGTCGCATGTTGCCTCGCGCCTGTTTGAAGGAGCCTTTACTCTGTCAGTCAGCTAGATAGATCTCAGATTCACATACATTTATTTATTTCATGTATTATAAATAAATAAAATATGTTTAAAAACATGGCCATTTTATTTTTAATTCCTACTCCAATATTTTGTTATAGTGTTCAACAAACAAAAGTCAGATTTACTTGAAATTGAAATCACGAAAAGCAAACTGGCAGAAAGTTGCTGAAACTAAAATCTTATATTATGTATAACTATCGCAGGGTCAATATAATTCCCTTACGTCATTGCATGAACATTCTCTAAACAGCACTCAGGCACTAACTACAGCTGTATTAAGTTTAAATTTATTTATTTTAAGTTAAAGTTTATTTATTTTCATAATCAACAGGTTTCTACAAATACAATTTAGACAATTTAACTGTAACGTACAATGTAGGTAATCCGTAATTTAACTGTCACAATTTTACACACTTAGTTAAATAACGGGTCACTTTGTACTTTACAGCTAAAATGTCTAAATTGTGTTTGTTAAAACCTGTTGATTATGAAAATAAATAAACTGAAACTATGCCACTACTGACTATTATATATACACCGTGTTCTTCACGTTATTCGTAAACTTTGTTAAACGCTTCTATAGCTTTTACAAATTAAATCTAACAAAGGAAGTAGTACATAAAAAGGCTTCGTTACAAAGATATTTGTAATTTCATTTAATGAAATTTAATTGAGCTATGCAATAAGAAAGGGTCTTGACTTAGTTTTGACAAGTTTCAGCCCGCCAAATCTTATGAATGAAAATACGTCGTTGCCAATTCGGATAAAGAGGCATGCATATCTGGTGATTTACGTCAAGGTGTTTACCTTGACGTAAATCACCAGATATGCATGCCTCTTTTTTGTTAATTTTCATACAAACTAAATAGTTTGTATGAAAATTAACAAAAAATAAAAAATAAGAATTCAGTAATGTGTCGATAACGAAAGATGCTTATTTCCACGGTCTGAACATCCGGTCGAAGTTTCTGTATAACGTCCGGAACACAGTGTATATATAGGTATGTATTATAATACTAGCTGGGCCCCACGGTTTTACCCGCATAAGTTTCGATCTTGTGGGAATATCGAAATAAAAAGTAGCCTATATGGTGTCTGACGAACTTGCTACGTTAAACTGGTACACTACATACTCGTAATACGAAAAACTTTATTCCGACAATCACAAATACGAATTTCAAAATATCGATTTTCATAATTCCGAATGGTTCAAAATTCCTAATATAACAACTCCGATTTATCATTCATCCAATCATCCTATTTTTATAATTCCGAAATTTCAATATTCCTAACGTTTATAATTACTATTCTCAAAATACCGAGTTTCAATACATCGAATAACAAAAAGCCCGACTTAATGATAAGTCGAAACATCAAAAATACGAATTCAGATTATTAAAGTACCGATTAATTAGAATTCCGAAATAAAAACGCCTTGTAAAACTGAATAGCAAGATAAATAAACACATATTTTGCTCCCCAGATTATGTTTATACATATGTCGAAGGAGCCCCGCTTGGCGGGGCTGCTATTTCTGTGTAAAGGGTTTAAGTAACCTAACCATTTTTTTTTTGTTTTCGGGGTGGAAAATCCTCATGGATGTCCGCCGCCCTAGGGCGGGCGGCGGAGTCTGTCAGACTCTTACTGACTAAAAACCACCCCGGTGTTCCATCTCACACCTACGCCGGGGGTCGCGGGAACGTACGATCCTTCCGTAACACCTGACCCGAGTGAGGGCCAAACCACACGGGCGGCGCGGCGGCGGCGCGGCGCCTGAGCGGCGCCGCTGCGGTTTTCTACATACAAAAATGCAATGTAGCCACATGGCGCCGTGCGGTGTGCTCCGGCGCCGCGCCGCGCGCGCATCGGAATCGAGACGAGGCGGGGAGGGGTGTAAGCAGAGCGGAGCCGGAGCGGCGCCGGAGCGGCGCCGCTCGCAGTTGTTTGTAGTATTACAGACTGTCGCAACCCCTCATTTTGCCGCCGCTGCGGCGCCGCCGCGGCTCCGTAGAACGCTGCGACGCCGCTCTGCCCGTGTGGTCGCCAGCGCGGCGAAATGGCTTGCGGTGCGGCGCCGCGCCGCCCGTGTGGTTTGGCTCTGAGGTGTTTGTCCCCCCCCGCGACGCCTCAGAGAGGCGCGCGTGGAACACTACGTGCCGCCACCTCGGGTCCTGATGTGTGGGGAGCGACGGACGTCCCCGAGCCCGTCACCCCTGGACCCATTTAAGGGGCCTGGAAGAGGGTATTGTCCGCCCTCCGCCGACGCCCGGTGTGCCTGCTGCGGGGCGGGTGAGTAGACGAGATCTCTCTTTTTCCGCAGCCTCCCAGCCGCAGAAACCACCGCGTTACAGGACTCTTCGCTGCCGACCATGGACTCGACCACGGCTGGCAGTGACAGGTCACTGCCTACTTTTGAGATGAGGGCACGGTGCGGCTCCTCCCAAGCGGCACACTCTGCCAGCGTATGCCACGCCGTGTCCTCCCGGCAGTCGATGCAGTGGTGAGACGGGGATCCGGGTCCCTGTTTATGCGACACAGGTACTTCCCAAAGCAACCATGCCCCGAGAGCACCTGCGTCACCCGAAACGACAGGGAGCCGTGCCTCCTCCCGAGCCAGCGCTCTAGTACAGTACTAGAGCGCTGGCTCGGGAGGAGGCACGGCTGCCACGTGCTGCCATTTTAGCGCTTTCGGCGCTAGATCTAGCACTTTTTTGCAATGTTCAGCGGGCACTTGTTAATTTTAGCGCCTAGCGGATAATTTAGCGCTTTCTTAATTTTTTATATGGCAGCACTATTTGTTCCGTGGAGAATAAAATTATTGTCTATGTTCAATTTTGTGCTCTATATGCCAGCTGGGTATGGCAATAGAGCACGGGGAATCCCATGAACATTAAGTACGGTTTGTTTCATGTTTGGTTGATTGACTTTGCTTCTTTCATTTTCATTCTGTCTATGTGACCGCACTGAAGTTCAAGTTAAGAAATAACGTTTTAAGCACTGATTTTATTAAGTAGTTACTTTTGCGAGTGTTCCATAGTGTTGTGTTGGTTAACTCTTTTGAAATGGATGTACCATTATCAAAAAAGTATATGTATAAAGTTTTAGAGCCGATTTAGCGCTTTAATGGCTCGTGAATATATTCGAATCTAGCGCTTAGCGCACCGCTGTCAGCGCTGATTAGAATTTTTCATCTGGCAGCACTGCTAGTACTGGCCGGACCGTCTCGATGGTAGGGCGTGAGAGCCTGAAAGTAACCTAATGTGATGTCACCTGAAGGGTTTGTCCTATCGCGTGTAGGGAGAACTGGTTTGGCCTAGGCGAAACTAGTTCATCCTAAAATCGAGTTTGGCCGGTAACATAATTATATAAGGAGAAGAAGAAAACACAAAAAATTATACTAATATACAAATACCTATTAATAACAAAGTAGACGTTTTTAAATTACATTTAAACGTTAGGTATGTACATAAAGATTTTGAATTTATATAACTAATTAAATAAATTAAATTTATTAAATTTTCGTAACTGGACATTTTACTATTTGAATCATCATATTATCATCATCATAATCATCCTATAATGTTCCCACTGCTGGGACACAGGCCTCCTCTCGGTAATAGGGAGTGGGGCCGTAATCCACCACGCGGGCCCAGTACGGATTGGCAGATGTCACGTGTCTTCGAATTTTTGGTTAGAACCAAAAATTGACGGTGAAGGAAACGGTGAAGGAAAACATCGTGAGGAAATCGGCATGTCCTAGAGGACATGCCGATTTCTTCACGATGTTTTCCTTCACCGTTTTGAGAGCAGTGGTGATGAAATAATTTACACAAAGTAAAGCGCCTGTCTGGGTTCGAATCTACGACCTACAACTCATAAGTCGCGGCCGCTACCACTTGGCCACCACTGCTCTTGTCAATTGAATCAAAATACTAATTTTATCAGATTATTCAGAGTATTGAAAATCGGAATGTCGTTTTTCGGACCGAGAACCCATCCAGCATTTGATTCTTCGAACATATGAAAATCGGAAAACAAACAATCGCATTTATGACTTTCGGTAGGTAACATAAATTTCGTAATTTTTGATAAAAGACATTATAATTCTTAGGTATTTATGATATTCGGACTTTTGAAAATCGGAACATCGAAATTCCGAATAAAATATTTCGGAATATTTGGGTGTTCCCATGTTAAACTTCATTAATAAAGAAATCTCGATTTTTTGTCAAGATTGTATTTGGTATTTATAATGTGTGTGTGTGTTTTGCTTATTCGTGAATTTAATTCCGATAGATCAACATTGGAATTGTGATGTTTCGTACTCTTGAGTTCGATGCTAGCGCCAAATAGTTTTTAAATTGGGTGTCCATTTTGGGGAACTAAGTGGAATTGGGATCGGGCTTGGCGTGGGTTGGCGTGGTGAACGGTACTCCTGAGTGTATTTTGACAGCTGATTATTGCGTCAATATTGTGGTAGGATAGTTTGTTGATTGTGATTTTTCCAATAACAAAAGTGTAACTTTTTAGAAATTGCATTGCGTTTTAAGTTGTTTTCTGTGGGTTATAACAGTACAATATGGCACGATAAGCGGCGATATAGTGCGGCAATATACTGTTTTACTTAATTCCCATAAAAAACAACTGAAGCGTTGGATGATGCGAAGCGTTTTCTATGAATGAATACGAATTTATAGCAAATTATAGAGTGAGCAAGGATTTTATACCTCTTTCGTATTACATAACAACATTTTTATCCTATCTCTATACAATATTATCTTTCTAGAATATTAACTTACTCAAGTCGGACTTCGGCATGTTTTCATTATACAAAATTGTTTCTAACAAACACACCCTTTTTTAACGTGGAGAAATGCTCATGCTTTCTGCACTACCACGGGGAGATAGTGCAGTTATGTGGGACTCTAACCCACTAAAACTCCACGGTGTCCTCCTCTGCCGCTTACGGCGGGAACACGGGCACGCGTTAGCACTCATCCGTGAACCCACCGCGGCTGTCCGGCTGTCCGTCATCGGACCCTCCTCTGGGGGGAGTACTCCCCATCACCGGCGCACCAGAACAAATAGCACGCCGTGACCACCCCAGGGACCAAAACAGCACATGGGCGCCAGACGACCCCGTGTCTGGGCACCCTTGGTCCCCCTGTGATGGGTCAGATCATTGGCTCCGCTGCCTGCCAATTTTCGGCCGCAGGGAGAGCGGCCAACGTCATACCAACACTCCTCCTCCCCTGCGGCCCCACCGCGTCCGCCATCAGACGGTGGCGACCCCATCAGGACCGCGGAAGGTAGGGGGAGCGGCTCTCCCGCCGCGGCCTCCAACCTTCAGCCGCGACAATAGCAGGTACATAATTAGAGAAGTACTAACACTTTTCCATAAGAGATTGGTGGTTGGTGGTAGAAATCTAACTTAGAAAGATGTATTATTGATTCTAATGATTATACTTCTCTAAATATGTACCTGCTATTGTCGTGAATCATATTTTGATCAAGATACAACCTGACACTGACCTGCAAATTGCAAAAACCGTAAGAAAATTTCGCGGTCTCAACTACCCATTCACCTTAAAAGAGCTCGTATTAAATAAAATAAAAAACTAAAAAAATAAAATAAGCGCGGAACCTAATAAAAGACGCCGTGAACCAAGTGCGTAACGAGAGCCTCCTCAGGTGTTGGTCTAGGCCAGGGATGGCGAACCAGTGGCACGCGTGCCATTGATGGCACGCGACAAATTATTTTGCGCACGCCTTCGATCGAAAAAGTACCTACGTAATACACTGAAATTTAACAAACGAACGCGTTTGAGCCTACTTTACGGAGTGAGTAGGCGCGGTGTGAGGAGCAGCAGGCGGGAAGCTTGGAATCGATAGTATTGTTTTATAATTTTCCCTGTAATCACAAAATGTATGGCACATCTATGACCTCATCAAACATTTCTTTACAAAAAATGGCACGTTGATCCATAGAGGTTCGCCACCCCTGGTCTAGGCTCTAGGCTATATCATTTTTATTTATGTCATTCATACCGAATGGTAACCAGACAAGAAGACAATAACAGAAAAATATGTACAAAGGTATGCTTATTTCTAAAAAAATCAGTAATAGGTACAGGAAAAACAAAAAAAATCTGTAACATTATGCTTGTATCTCATCTGAAACAGCCCACATTTTGCGTCTCATACAATAGTGATCAAGCCTATTGCCAACTAAGTATGGATACTCCAGGCTGCCATAACGAACATACTTACACAAAACATACGTATTAGACAGAATGAAAAAGGTATTGATCTCTTATCGGCATTGTAAGAGTTGCATGAAAGTCGTTTGTTCGTCACCTATATACTGTCTAATTATCGTACTTTTACTACAACGTGTTCATTGATAGCTGTGTAGTTAAATAGTGACCTGCGATAAAGGTGCGTATAAATATGTGGTGGAGTAGAAGCATTGGCACTTGTGGACATGGCTCGTTTGGTGTTGTGTGTATTGGCTCTCCTAACCACCGGGGTCCTCTCGGAACCCGTAAGGAAAAATGAATCGAAAGCTGGTAAGTCCACTTTTAAATTGATTAATTATTAAATAAGTTCCATAACTATGTCAGTAAAGGCAACAGTTTGCCATAAGTGTATGGTGAATAAGCAGCGATAATCTGGCTAGACTGAGAGTTACTGCGAATAAATCTGGTATTTTTATGGAAATCATGGCCAAGACTAAAAGCTTAGTTTAGTGGAATAAGCGATCTTGTAATTAGTGGTCTGTTCTAATACGAAACATTAGATTAAAATCAATAAGTAATATTCTTTTACCTATTACAATAATTAACCAGAACGATCTCATTATCCTGGGAAGATATGCAGAGTACCTACGTGTCGCAGATGGATTGTCGAATCCGCTGTTTTACAAAACAGCTCAGTCATTTTATAACAACTGAACAACGACGTTCAGCTGGATTGTAATTGCGTTACACAGTTACTTGACTATTTACTTAATATTTTTAGGACCGACTTCCACAAAACTCTGATAACCTTATATTCAAATTGTCCATAAGATCAATGTTTTTACTTAGGTTAGGGTGTTTTATTTGTTCTTGTCTCGGACCCCATTATTGTTGTTATGACACATAGAGCCTCAAACGTCAAAATTTTTACTCA
The DNA here is from genome assembly GCA_927399505.1 of Luperina testacea. Lineage (NCBI taxonomy): Eukaryota > Metazoa > Arthropoda > Insecta > Lepidoptera > Noctuidae > Luperina > Luperina testacea. Next base: position 9,809,732 of record OV656774.1, read on the forward strand.
TCTACGAAATCTATCTATCTAATTTCTTTTTTCGTCGTCGTCGTCGTCGTCGTCGTCGATCTCTGTATGATAAACTTGCGTGTTTAAAGTACAGTAATTATGGAAAATAGCTAAACGTCATTCAGCTGTTTTGCACAACGGAGGCGTTTTGTAAAACTGCTAGCGGTTGTGCAAAACAGCGGACTCGAATAATTTTAATGTGTGTTTAATTTTTCGTATTACCTAATTTACCGTTGTAATCGAATCTGCTTATTGAATAAAAATATCTTATGGAAAGGAAAAATTAAAAAAAAGAACTTTTGTGGGTTTGTTCAAGGTTATTTGTAGAGGAATTGTCGATGGAATTTTTAACTGTGTAATATGTATTTAATATTTTGTGTATGTGTATTTTAATAGTTACGTAATTATTCAGTTCAACAGTTTTCTAATTGGAAGTAATACAAAGCTTACGCTCGCGCAACGCAATCTTTGTAGGCTTGGAACCTAGAAAAGTTGTACTCCAAGTCAAAAGTAATCCGGCACCGCAGTACATAATATCAATTTCTTTTTTCTTACAGCTGACCCAATCTTCCTGCAACGCCAGTTGGATTTGATGCTCTTGTACTTCCACCTTCATGAGCCGAATCATACTGAATCTACCAAGGCCATCTCTAAGTCCTGGAGTCTCGAGAAGAACATTGAACACTTCAGCGTAAGTACCTAAAAATTACTTTTTAAGTTTTAACCAACAACTTAGCTACATATACGACTAGTTTTGAACACGGCTGCTGCTGTAACCAAAATACTTTTGGTTTCAGAATGTGACAGCTGTGACAACCTTCATTGAGATGCTGGAGCACCAGTGGGTACTTCCTCGCGCTGTACCGTTTTCCATCCTCGAATCTGAGCACATGTTTGAAGTAGTCACCCTATACAATGTATTGTACTCTGCTAAGGACTACGACTCATTCTACAAGACCGCCGTGTACGTGAGAGACCGCGTCAACGAAAACCTTTTCGCTTACGTGCTCAGTGTTGTAATTGTTAGTCGTCCAGATACGCAAGGAATTTACATCCCCCGTCTCTATGAGGTCTTCCCTTCATACTTCAATAATGGTGAAATTATGACGACTGCCCAAAGGATAAATACTCACGGTTCCCGCATGGTTGAGCACTACCCATCTACCTACAAATGGGACGAGAATGTAGTCATTAGGTGGAATGCTACGATCTGGCCTTACTACAACAGCCGGAGCACATCCGTCGCCTACTTCACGCATGACTATGCCCTGAACACCTTCTACTACAACTATCACCTATGTCAACCCGCCTGGCTGCATAGCGAAGCTCTTCCAATGAACAAGCACCGACGTGGAGAATGGTTCTGGTTCCTGCACAAGGAGATTATTGCTCGTTACTATATGGAGAGACTGTCTAACGGTCTCGGTGAAATTCCTGAACTTGGTCACGAGATCGTTAAAGAAGGTTACAATTCTGGTCTTTTGTACCACAATGGCATTGCTTTCCCTGTTAGACCAAACTACTTCCATCTCGATCAGCCTCAGTTCAATGATGAAATCCAAGAAATCTATGATTACGAACGTCGCATTCGTGACGCCATTGACCAGGGCTACTTGGTTAACGTAAGTGTATATTTATTTAAATTAATAATTAGTATCATCATTTTTATCGACACTATTTATAATATTTCTTATATTGTAGAATCTTGGTGAACGCATCGACATCAGCGCTCCAGAGGCTATTGAGATCTTGGGTCGTGTTATTGAAGCTAATGTCGATTCTCCAAATGCGCAATATTATAAGGACTTCATCAGCATCTGGAAAAAGGTTTTGGGCAATTCTCTTGTTCAAGAACACCAGCATTTCCACCAGTGAGTTAACAATCATTATTATTATTAAATTGACATTACATATCTCGGGACCCTTGACCCGCTAAACGCTTTGAATGAATGGAGGCACTAACCGACGATTACTCCTTTACGCACTATGCAAGGGCACCCAAGGGCAACCTACGGTTGGTATAGGACTATTGCAAGTTTTGGTTTATGGGTTTGGGTGGCTAAAGTGAACTGGTAGACCTATGGGAAAACTATGGTCCCTGCCTGACCAAAATTGTATATAAAATGTACACATTAAATGGCTTGCACACTCAATAATGGCCCCCGCAAACTGTCTCTAGCACATAGTCACGTAACGACAAGGGGGCAACATGTTCTGAGGTGTTTGAAGAGTGGAAAGGTATTCCACGGCTTTCAGAACTATCCCAGAACCCGGAAGATGGTCAAGATTCCCTCGAGCCGTTTGCTCTTACGAGTCTCCACTCAAGCTGGCCAATAAAGACAAGAAAGAGGTAGGAGCTCTGTTCCTTGTCAGTGTTTACTCCAGCCGGACAATGAAGGCAAGCTAGAAGTGAGAAAGAAGACTACTCCCGGGAGATAGGGTCCGTGGGGTAGCCGTGGGGTAACTATTGCCTAACAGTTCGCAGTAAGCTGCCCTGCGTACCCGCAGGGCAGCTGTATCTCTCTTGAGATAGAGAGAGAGAGAGTAGAGATACGGTAGTGCGGTTATTATTATTGATTTTAATTAAAAGCCTCTACTCTTTTCCACTTTTCTCTATATAAAGCTGTTGAGGACCTGTTCTTGTTGAAGGAGTCTTGCTCATCCCGCCATCTCCGTTTGGGCCTACCGCGATGTCACATGCCATTAAGTGTGACAATTCCATTTTAGCGTGGCAGTTTTCCAGGTGATATCAGTTACCTTTGAATGGTCGTATTCCTAACCCGGTCTATTAGTTTGATACCCAGAATATTCCGTTCCATAGCCCTCTGGCCTCTAGCGAGGCCACAGGGCATTACCAAGATTAATCACCTTATGTGAAGATGGGAAGTATGCATACGTCAATGAGTCTTCTCTTAAGGGACAAAGGAAGATCACCCTACATTAGATCTTTTATGGCCCAATAGCTCTTCTACGCATTTTCGGTGCGTCTCACACTTCTTTGTTTTGTCCTGCCTGGAAAGATACTATTTGACCAAGATAGAGATACTCATGAACGTATTCAACATCCCCACCTACCACAGTGATCCTGCGATGCACGCGGTTCGTCATCAACTTAGTCTTTGATATTTCATCTGAAGTCCGACCTCTAGACTGGCCATGCTGAATTAGAATTTAGAATTTTCTTTATTTTAAAGTGACCAAGACTCAACAAGATTGTTAGTAAAACTTACGACTAAAGCACAGACACTAAACAAAAACACAAGAAATAACGGTTGGTCACCGTTGCGACATCCCATGAGAGACGGCACAACAGTGACCCACGTAAACACAGTCAATTCGACTCGCAACCATGTTTAAGACACATGTTGGAGCCGCCCCACACCCTGCGCACCAGGGAAGCGCACCTTTTACGCATTATTGCGTAAAAGCAATCTACATGCGTATCTGCGAACTTCCCTGACGCACTACAGAAACGGGGCAGCCCCACCAGTATCCTAAACGAATTGTTATATTGAACGCGAAAAGCGCTGTACGATCTTCGCGTATATCTAGCCCACAGGCTGCACGTGTAAAAAGCAGTACATAGTAGGTACGTAGTAGGCTCGAAAGAGCCTGATTTTAACAGGAAGTGAGTATCGTGCAAACCTGCGTGCCAGCATGTTCGCTCTAACCGACAACGCTACCCGCTCCCGTTCAATATCATCATCGTCTTTTAGGTTGGAAGTCAATATATGACCAAGATACTTAAACCTGTATACTCTCTGCAAAGGTGTACCATAAAATAATACAGGCGGTACTGCATCAGGACTTTTACCCTCAGCCTCAAAGACCATGACCTCCGACTTCTTAATGTTGTATGCCAAGCCATGACCTTTAGCATACGTTTCACGTTGAGCAACCAATTTTCTTAAGCCGCAGACTGACGCGCTCAGCAACACCATGTTGATCGTCTAGCATCTAATCTTAACAATCATTATATTGTATTAAATGGTTGAACATGAAAGTGTTCGTTATGATTATACTAATGTTTGTAACTATTTCCAGCTTCGTTCCTTTGGTTGTCCCCTCGGTCTTGGAACACTACCAGACTGCTCTGCGTGACCCCGCTTTCTACATAATTTGGAAGCGTGTCTTAGGACTGTTCCAATTGTGGCAAGAAAAACTTCCTCACTACAAGCGTGAAGAGCTTGCCTTGCCCCAGGTGGCCATCCAGCAAGTTGATGTTGATAAAGTGGTGACATACTTCAAATACAGCTATCTGAACGTCTCTTCTCATCTGCACATGAACGAGGAAGAAGGTATATTCGAAAAGTTATTTTCTGCCTGAGTTTTCATAAAGTTCATTTCTAATTTTACTTTATTGTTTTGTTAATAGCCAAGGAAGTGTATGACCAAGTCAATGTATTAGTCCAAAAACCGAGGCTGATCCACAAGCAGTTCCAAATCCGCGTTAATATCAAGAGCGAAATTGCCAAGAGTGTTGTTGTTAAGTTCTTCTTGGCACCTAAATACGATAGCCACGGCTATGAAATCCCTCTCCACGTCAACACCCAGAACTTCATGCAGATGGACGAGTTCGTCTATCACTGTAAGTTTATATTGTTTAGTTTTAACAATTTGTGCAAACTACTCATCTTCAATATAAATATGCAAATACCAACAGAAACAGAACTAAAGAGTGGAATTTTGATATATTTTTAAATGCAATGGGACCAAAATTAATACCAGTTGGCGTTGTATTAAGCCCTCCAATAAGTGCTTTCAAATACGCGAAGCGTATCAAGGTACATCAAAATGCAATTTAATAGACCACGTCCAAAAAGCTCTGTAACAAAAGTGGTAGTGTACTAAAAGCATACCAACAAATTCTATTTCCAGTGCCTGAGGGAGAATCCGTCATCACTCGAGACTCTCTCGCCAACACTGGCCAGGACTGGGATTCTGCTAACCAAGTCTACAAGACCGTTGAGAAAGCGGTGCATGGCAAGGGACAGCTCTTCATCGGGCAGACTGAGGGCATGGAGAAAATTGGTCAACACATTCTGCTGCCTAAAGGTATGTGTTTCTATTTTTTAAACAGATCTAACCTTCCTTCTTAGAAGTGATTAAGTTCTGAATGATTATTAAGATGTTGGGAAATCAATCAATTAGCGGTTAGCTTTTGAGTTAGGGTTAGGATCCTATTAGTTACCATTAGTACCTACAACAAAAACTCATTACATTTTTTCGTTCTCACAGGTCGCGTCGGCGGTATGCCTTTCATCCTGATGGTCTACATCTCGGAGTATCGGGCACCCAAGGTTCCTTACAATGGTGTCTCAGACATCTCTTTATCTCTTGGTATGGCTCCTATCATTCGCCACCGGACCGACGAGCCGTACGGCTTCCCAGTCAACAGGCCTCTTTACCCGTGGCAGGTGGAGGGTGTCAAGAACTTGTATTTCCAGGATATTCTGATCCACCACAAGCACACCCCTGAAATCGAAGTTCCTCACACGGAATAACCTGTTCATGTTCATAGAGCCTTATAATTATAATGTTGTACCAATCTATAATTCTGAAAATCTGACTCAGTTGCTCTTTCAGTCAGCTAGATAGATAGATCTCAGATTCACATACATATATTTCGTGTTTTGTATTATAAATAAATAAAATATGCTTAAAACATAGGCATTTTGTTATAAATTCCTACTCCAATATTTTGGTAGGTATAATAATGTTCATAATCTATAATAATACAATAAAAATGGCAGTTTTAGAGTTCTTATATCATATTTATTAAAATCTTATATCAGGGTTATTGTGGGGCTTGTGATGAATCAGTCTAAAACCCAACTAATGACCAACAGCACTAAGCTAGGGTCGAGGTAGATGGGCAGGAAATAATTTATGTCTATGAGTATATCTAAGTAGATATAAACTAACTGGCCGAAGTCGGCCAGTTAGTTTCTTTCGAAAACAGGCAGGAAAGAGAGATCGATCGCCGAATCGAGAATGTCTGGAAAAGCTACTGGTCCATGAAGATGCTAGTGAAGGGTCATCTACCGATCTCCCTGAAGCGCAAACTCATCGACATGTGTATCCTGCCCGTCCTAACCTACGGTGCTCAGAACTGATCGCTCACCGAGTCGCAAAAGTTCCGCCGTGGAGTTTGCCAAAGAGCGATTAATTCGGAACACCACGCTGTGTTCCAAAACGGGCATATTGGGTGTGGAAAAGAAGACTGCCAGGGTCAAATGGGATGGGCGGGTCTCATCAGCCGTATGCACGATGGTCGCTGGGCAAAAATCTCCACAAAATGGGTGCCTGAAGATGGACAGCGCCGCCGAGACCGACCCAGAAGGAGACGGCGAGATGACCTGGACACGTACCGCGAGGGCTGGTTCGAGGTGGCGCGGGGAAAAGAGTTCCTGGAAGGATTTGGGGTAGATCGTTACCCAGGAGTGGGACAGTATAGGTTAACAAAAAAAATAGGGTTATTAGAATTTCCTTGCATAATTTTATGAACATTCTCTAAACAGCACTCAGGTACTAAATACAACTGTACCTAACGTAGGTACAATATACCCGTAATTTTACCAATTAGGTAAAATTGTGCGGCGGTTGATCGCAAAAAAAAAGAATGAAGTCCCTAATAAATGTGTGTTGTTTTTTAAACTGGTATGCAATAAAAAAAAAAGTATAACTTAGTTAGTTAAACTTAAACCTACCTACTACATTCCTTTTATTTGCCTTTTATTTTAGAAGTAAGTGTGTATGTTTATTTGTATGTATGTAAGTATATTTTCATATTATTTGTTTTATTTTATTAAGTGGCTTACATGACCTAATAGAAAGCGCGGTCAAACTGCATAAAAAAGTAAGAGAAGCGCGATGACACACGCTGGTAATTTTTTTAACTGCAGTCGATCATATACTTTTATTGTTTCTAAAACTTGCGTTTTTTTGCGTTTAGGGCTATAAGGGGCTTACAGAAGTAAGCCCCTTATGTTAATTGTTTTTGATTTTATGTACATATTTTATTTTCTCCTTTACTTTAACACACGCTGTCTACATCTCCTTATCTACTTTCCTATCGCAGGTATGCTGGAAGAGATTACTTTAGAAATAAGCATCACGTTCGTACCTATTTTTCTGTTCTTTTTTTTTCTTGTTTGTTTATATATAAGTGGAGACGTTTTGTCAAGACCTAAAAACGTGCATAGCAGAGGCGGGTCGCCAGTTGTTTAATAAATAAAAGATTTCCTGGATCTGAGTTAATTTGCTAGGTATATTCTTTCCATTCAATAATTTTGTACCTAAAGTTTCGGTCTTTGTAAAATAACCAACAGATTAGTTTAAGATTTTGACGTTAGCCAAAAACCCTTAGAGCGTTTTCACACGCACTCGATCTGAATCCGAATTCATGATCCGAGTTCAAACCGGATTGGGAATGTTTTAAATTCGGACTGACAGATTTCGGATCGAGTGCGCAACGTCCAAACAAATAGTGCTTTAAAATACCTAGCTACTTCGGACCAAGATTTCTCGTCAAACTAATGTTGACTAAAAGCCGGTTGTTTCAAACGGTTGGTTAACGTAACATACGTACGTCAAATATTAACTATGACGTAACACGTTTAACGTTCGTTAAATACAAAGCGTTGTTTCACTGCATAAAAAACTGATCGTCAAAGTTATTCGAGTTGCCAGTAAAAATAATACTTTTTCCTGATAACAATGGAACGGCGCACTACACGTGTAGGTGATCTGTGCGTTACCAGCTTACTGCACGTATAGTTTATCTGTGCGCTACCTACGGCCTCCTATCTGCGCCCGGTGTCTATGGCCTGCCGAAGGCCTGCCCGGCCTACTATGCCTGTGCTGGCAAGCAATCCTGCGTCTCGAGGTACCAAGAACGGTAGTCTTCTCATCTTACACGTGTGATAGGTCTCAGAACAGTGTATCAGTGCGACCTTACTCACGAACTTGTCTACTTTTAAGGAAATTATATGTAAGTATAAACCCTAATAAGTGTTTTTTTTTATCTTAAACCTGCTAGTTAGCGGCCTCCGCAACCTACCTGCAAAGCCCTAGTCGTTACAGTGGCGCTATTTCTCATTACGTTTGGACTTCACGTGGTAGTTTTTTTTTACAGAGAACGCGCTGTAAATAAATAAAAAGTTGGGAAAGACCGGTTTGTCTGATTGAGAGATAATTTAAAGAAAGAATTTCTATATCACGTCTTATTTATTTATTATATGGGATTTAAATATAATTGGCGAAATGAAGGTATTTCAGACCCTCTGTTTAAACATAACTGGCGTAATTAAGGTATTCCAGACCTCTGTTTAGGCAGATCTCAGGCGTGATGTTATGTTATTTTCATTATAACTTAAATAAACTGAATGGTTCTTACCTGGGGAAAGATTTTAATCTTTAAGTACCGCCGTTTGGTCTAGCAGACACTTCGAGCGTCCGAAAAGTCTAGTTACTCATGTTAGCGTAATACATAGTATCACCCCGCGTTTCTCTCTACCCCTCGAGTAGCCGCCCAACAGCGTTCGTGGAGAGTGGTAGTGAAATAGTTTACAAGGAAAGTGCCAGCTTGGGTACGAACCCCCGACCTACAGTCCAAAAGTCGGGGCCGTCACCACTAGGCCACCATTGGTCTCAAAAAGTTAGTTGCAACATCTAATCTCTCGTCATCGTTAGCCGGCAAGCTTATACAATGAGGACTTAATTTAGCAATAGTTAGTCATATATACAAATCGGATTACCGAGCTGACGAGTGTGTTCAGTCGTATCCACGGGCAGCAGAAAGCGGGGTTTAATGAATGAGGCAAAGCATTAACTTTGACAAATTATTATTTTCGTTATTATTTATCGACACTTTCATAAAAATTAACGAAACTTTATAAAAATCAAGACAAAGAGGTATGTGAAATTGCGAGCGTACGGCCAGCGCCACGGACCGAGTCAAAGTGCCCCCCTACAACGCGCGCCGGCTGCTTTATAAAGGCACCGGTCGCCCCACTACCCCCACTTTGCTACAACAAGCGATACCACTACCGGCGCTGACGTCACTCGCAAGCCCACACGGACTAAGTAGTCCCCTCTTCTGTTGAGCGACAATAAAATCTAAATCAGAGTTTACGATACAAATAATTTGATCAACTAAATTCACTACACAAATTAAATAAAAGAACGCAGAATAATAATATTCGCGCGTTCATATTATGACCGCGCCGTCACGGCCATCCTGCGCCTTCACACGACCTCGTGTGTCTCGACATCAGAACTTTCTGCAAAGAATAAAATTGTGGTAAGTAGTACACTCAAGCTCGGCCATTCTGACCCCTTTTATAAAAAAATCACACAGAACAGTTGTCACTCAGACAAACATTTTGTCACACAGACGGGTCGTCATTATGGGTCGTCACACAGACGGATTGTCACACAGACTGATTGTCACACAGACCGATCGTCACACAGACTGATCGCCACACAGACCGATCGTCACACAGACCGATCGCCACACAGACCGATCGTCACACAGACTGATCGCCACACAGATCGATCGTCACACAGACTGATCGCCACACAGACCCCTTGTCACACAGACCCCTTGTCACACAGACCCCTTGTCACACAGACCATTTGTCACACAGACAAGATCTACTGCTCTCCCCTAAAGCGCTCGATCGAACCAGCACTCCATCCGAAGGGTCGCGTCGAGGGCTATCCCGACACCCATACGAACTATCCCGACGCTTACGTGAACTTTGAGAGTACTCCGATCTATCACGACGACGCCTAGGAGATCTACTACGCGATTGACGATAATGGTCACGACGCCTTTTGCAAACATTACGACCGCTATGTGAATAGTTTTCCCGAGAATTACGCCTAGGTATATTCTCACGCGGCGTGCATCCATGACTCGACATGGTTATGACTATAGGCAACATAAATGATCACTACGTGAACAACAAACTAACCGCGAAATAAAGAATTAACACGTGGCGAATCACGTTTAAATGCACAGAAACTAATTACGGACAAAATCAACAACACGTGGTGAAAAATTTTAAACAGTTTCAAAAACACTATTTTGATCACGCCTATTTCTACCTCTATTACGAGTGGTAGGTAGCTCTTTCGGACATGATTTAAAAGCTTTTCGCACGACACAGAAAAAAGATAGGCAATGGAGCCTATCCCACTTCTGATATCGGATTACCGAGCTGACGAGTGTGTTCAGTCGTATCCACGGGCAGCAGAAAGCGGGGTTTAATGAATGAGGCAAAGCATTAACTTTGACAAATTATTATTTTCGTTATTATTTATCGACACTTTCATAAAAATTAACGAAACTTTATAAAAATCAAGACAAAGAGGTATGTGAAATTGCGAGCGTACGGCCAGCGCCACGGACCGAGTCAAAGTGCCCCCCTACAACTTTTTTTTTTTTTTTTTGGATATGGCATCTCGTAGTTGACCTTGAGAGGTCGTGACTACTTAACCGGACAATAACCCCCCCTACAACGCGCGCCGGCTGCTTTATAAAGGCACCGGTCGCCCCACTACCCCCACTTTGCTACAACAAGCGATACCACTACCGGCGCTGACGTCACTCGCAAGCCCACACGGACTAAGTAGTCCCCTCTTCTGTTGAGCGACAATAAAATCTAAATCAGAGTTTACGATACAAATAATTTGATCAACTAAATTCACTACACAAATTAAATAAAAGAACGCAGAATAATAATATTCGCGCGTTCATATTATGACCGCGCCGTCATACATAATAAAACAGAAACTACAGAACGTACCTGTTACGATCCTTACATACCCCTTTTGCCTCGTTTATGCCCTCCCTAGAAATGTTAGTTGTTTAACCTTAGTCACTCGGTGAATAATACGGAATACCGTTAATTTACGTAAGCCTGACACGTCAGCAAAACATCTCATGAAAGATCCTGAGGCATAATATTGCATAGTTGCTGATATCATATCATAATCTGGACTATGGGTTTTACTGCCTTATTTTATGTATTAGTTATTACCTAAGTACGCGCTTACTATTCTGTAGTAAATGTTATTTCATCTTCGATTTGACGTGTTATCACTAGAGCACTACTTCCTTTGAAACACATTATCTTGCAATAAATTCCTGCTCGTCCATAAGTTTAGGTTACTAATAATAGAGTTTTAAATATCTTTATAAATACCTTTTTCTTTCTTTCTACACTATTTGTATCATCATCAGAATGATGAACGATCGTCGAACAAAGACGAATACAACAAAAGAGAGCCGATTACGTTAAATTTGACATAAATAAATAGTACCTACCTAATAATAATGGTTTTAATTATTATTTCCTTCATTTCAATAAATGCATATAAAATAATAATATAATATAACGTTTTATTTATCTTAAATAAATAATAAAAATAATGTTTTCATTATTATTATAATCTACTTAACCATTTATGAACACACATATAAACAGAAAGAAGAAAACAGAAAAATAGATACGAAGGTAGGTTTGTCGCAGATGTTTAAGAATAAAATTACGTTAACCAGTACGTATGGCACCGGTTACTGTAATCGTTATTATTTAACGTACGTCAATGCCATCGTTTTGTGAAACAACGCTTTTTTGGTTTGACGATAGGTAGTGACTTCTGAAACAACCCGCCCTAACACCAGTCAATCAAATCACTAGACATGAGTTTAACAATCTCTTATCTAACTTTTGCGTGTTTTGTGACTTCCATATTTATTTTTGTTTATAATTTCAGTTAGTTACTAAAATCAAGAATCAACACAATCAAAAGAACATGGAGAATTATCTATTAAACTAACTATAATTTTTGTTTACTTACTGATAAACTGTTGATCGAAGAAGGCAAAGTACCTAATCAAAATTTTTAAAAAGTACATGAATAAAACTATTGTTTTCTTCCACGGCTGATAAACAAATTACTACTATAGGTACCTATCTACCTACACGCTTTATCGAGTGTTTTTCTTAGGCACAGTTGTGCGAACAATCGGGTTAAATGAATAAAGGCTCTTTCAAAAAGGCGCGACACGCGATAAAATCGCGCGTGACACTAAGGCAACGCAAGTCGCACAACGAGCGCGAGCGGTGGCTTTGGGTCGCGCGCGATTTGCGTCGCGTGTCGCTTTTGTTTATTATAGTCTGTATCAATTTTACTGTGTGTACATAAATAATAAATAAATAAGTTTGGTCTTTTCTGACTGCCTTTTTTGTTTTACGACATTAATATTAGGTATTATGAAAAGATGATTAACTATGAGTGCGATTTTTATTCGACATCAAATATCACACACACTATAACTATTAGTATTGAAAAATTATCATATTACCTATAACTTTATTACTTTACTTTTCACTTTAAACCTTTCCTTTTTTACTTTATAATATCTTTGCCTAAAAATTGACTTCTCATCGTCACAATAATGTGGGTGGCTCCATCTAAATGTACTGACTCAAAAAGTTATTACCATTGCTGAAGACAGCGCCATCTGTGTTACAGAGGAGGTACAAATGGAAATATCAAACCAGACATCTCTAATATCAACAGAACAAGAAAGATGGCGCTAAAGTCTTGGTTTTTAATGATATTTAGGTTGACCTTTTACCTGACTACGACGAAGATCAAAAGAAGGGTTATTTAATTAATATGGATCATGGGTTAGTATGGTTAAGAGGAAACGCGGACATGGACGTTAGCGTTCATTCCAAAGTAACGTATTCATCTGATTTATACATTGTATCGTAAAAAAATATTTCGATAAATAAGACGACGCCGACCGCGCAGTGGTGCCCTCATCGTTTGTTTGGTTATTTCTTTTAGCTATTCTAACTTTATAACTAATACCTATTATAAATGCGAAAGTAAGATTTTTTTGTTTGTTGGTTACCTTTTTACGCCTAAACCACTGAACCGATCATCCTGAAATTTTGCATATACGTTGTCAGGTGTACAGAAACGGACATAGGGAAACTTTCAACCCGAGAAAAAGTGCTGTTCCCAAGGAAAACAACTATAACGTTATTATGATAATAGATGGCGCCACGTGTCTTTCGAACGGGATCGACACTTACGCGGTTGAAACCGCTGCGCGCTGCTATTTTCATCATTTCAGCCAAAAGACGTCCACTGCTGGACATAGGCCTCCCCAAGCACCTCCACTTCCACCGGTTTTGTTCTTCTCACATCCAACGGGTTCCTGCGGCCTTCACAAGGTCGTCGGGGAGTGACTGATATATCAACGCACAATATAAACCGCTGGTCCTACAGACATGAGGATGTGTTCTTTGTGAAGAGTAGGTATCCACTAAGAAAGGGTTTTCGAAATTCTACCCCTGAGAGGGTGAATGGTGGTCGCGGGCAGAAGCTAGTTTTAGAATGAAAATGTAGAAAATATGCATGTTACGTTGTGCTCCACAAGATTTTATTACAGATTGATTGTTAGATTATTATTACAAACGATAGTTTTACATTGTTAGGTTTATTACGGAAAGTAGTAGTTTTAAGGATTATAGTAAAACTAAAATCGAAATAACCAAACAAATGAAGAGGGCGCCAATGCCAGAGGGAAAACAGAGGAATACGTTAGTATGGATGGATCATATCTATTACTCAGTTTGGTAACTGAGTACTGAGTTTAATTTAATTAAATGAGAATCGTTTACTTTTACCATGTTTGTAAATATTATGTGAGCACCATTAATTCTTTTAGATATTATGGCCATAGTAATTTTATTTTAGGTGCATCGTCTTCACATATTTTTATTATATGTATAATTAATGTATGCAAAATATTGTAAAACATTTTAAAAGAGTAACGGTGGAGTTTCTTGCCCATTCTTCTTCATACGAAAACTACCCTTTGGAATGGGCGACTAGAATCAATTCTATTTTGTTGTAATTTTTGACGTTTAAAAGTACCTTTTATGTGCCTATTTGAAATAAATGCTTTGACTTTGACTTTGAGTAATATGATCCAGACCAGCCATGGAGGGATTGCCTATTGTAAAATACTGGCATTTAGCTGCATCTGGTTAGACTGAAAGCCGACTCGATATAGTTGGGAAAAGGTTATGCAGATGATGTGTGACGTAACGACCACGTGATCGTGTTTCCTCTTAGGGGCCGTCTCCACGAGCGAGAGAATCACAGCGATAGTCTCACCGTGGGATCAAATTTTCGCCGCGATGATATCGCCGTATGGAGACACGTTCTAAGAGAGTGTAAGTAATACGTGGCACGACGATAAAATCGCCCCGATTCTCTCGCTCGTGGAGACAGCCCCTTAACACTAAGGTATTTATTTTAAAGCTGAATTTAAAGAAAAAACGAAATCAAGAAGAAGGCGTGTCATTGTCAAAAGGTGACTATAAAAAGTTTCACTGACGTGCGATTGTCTACGTAAGAATGATGCGAGTAGGTAATGCAATAATTACTGCTTCCGCGCGTCCGCGCGCGCGTCCGCGCAATTATCATTGATAGTACTATCACTCATTCTACGTGACGACCACCGAAAAAATAAAATAAAACGGTTGGGGTTAGCACTGATAAGGTTGAAACAAGGTTAAACACATTAGATAGTTATCTCCTCTTGGATTTCGCCACAGTCGGGTAAAAATTAAAAAGCAAGACATTTCAGTTTAGTTTCCTAAACTGCATCGCATCAAAGTCGTACCATGACGTTCCATACGCTCAGCGGCATTTGGATCGTTAAAAGTGAATGAAAGATCGCAATTTGTGGCTGAGCCGTGTTTGAAACGTTTTTGGTGAAAAAGAACAACGCTATTATTATAATCAAATTTAGTTTGTTTTGCGCACATTTTAGTGTCAGACACGTTCAGAAGTGATAGGTTGAAGGAAAATCTCCATACGAGTTATGGCTTGAAAAAAAGCCCTAGAAGTAGTGGAAGGCCGGAAGGCCGAAGACATCAAATAGAGCGGCCTATTCTAGCTAAAGAATTAGTTTAATTCACTCGCGGATCTAAACGTACTTAATAGTCTTATAAATCTTTTTGATCACATTTATGTTACACTTTTTATTTTTCAAAGTCATACTGACAGGTTATGGGCCCAGCACGCTTCCACTGCGATGTGTGAATCCAAAGTGTTGGTGCTCTCGGTCATTAGCTTCTGCAAACCACGCTCTGCTACCTAAGGTATTCTTTTGTTTTACCTGACATTTAACAAGAAGCAAGTAACATTTTATTTCTTAAGAACAAACATCATTACTTTAAAGTAAAAAAGACATCCAACAATTGTTGTGCACTTCAGTATCATTACTTTAAATTAAAAAAGACACCCAACAATTGTTTTTAAGATTCCACGTTAATACGGTAACTATTGTTAAAATAATTTTAGTCAAAGTATATTTTTATTTAGATACCTTTTGCTATTTATTAAACGATTTATTTTTATTTCTTCGTAATAAAACAAATTATATTTATGTTTCGAATGTACCAACAAAACTAAATGCGGTTAAAAAAAGGCATGTAAAATAGATATTTTAGACTTTAAAAGAAAGATTGTACACTTACATTGCTTTTTGTAAAATTCCACTAAAACACTTTATTTTCGTCAATAATTCACCAAACGTTTTAAGTTTATGTTAGAGAAATACATAGTAAATTTATTGAATCGCTTATATTGATAGTTGAGTGTTTCAGTTGAGCTGCTCTATGAACCTCATGGTATCAAATAAGTAAAAATTTAACGAATGAAACCAAAACTTGCGACTCAGTTTGGGACAATCGCTGTCAGATGACATGGCCTAAATTGACGTCATGGTACGAATTACAAGAAGAGTTCAGTTTAGGTCCTAAAATAGATCGCGTTTAAAGCTCGTGGTAGGCCTCCAGGTTATCGCAGTCGCAATGCGGGTGTGTAAAAGTTGGCCATTTATTATTATTGTTCCAATCTAGAATTATCTATTTTATACCTAAATTTAACTTTTATAATTATGATCGGCACATTGTTTAAAACAAATGAGAGAATGCGCGGCAACGTCTTCCTCGCCACAGTACCCACTTCACTTCTCAATTACGCGAGTAATTGAGTCTTATTTATCGAAATATAATATTATTGGCGACGAGGATTACATGGCGTTAATTGGGAGCATCGAACATTTTAATGCAGAGAAACAAGATTTCAAAGATTATAGTGAGCGGATGGAACAGTTTTTCATAATAAACCAAGTGAAGGAAGCTATCATCATTACCCTGATTGGGCCAGAAACGTACAAAGTACGGAAAAATCTAGTATCTTCAAACTCACCAGCAACAAAACCTGTGCGGAATTGATCGAGACTCTGACTCGACAATATGTGGTAAAGAAATCCGCTGTAGCCAGCCGGTATGAGTTTTACAAATGTAAACAAAAAGAAGAGTTAAACGTAACCGATTTTGTGGTGGAAGTCAAAAGAATAGCTGCCCCATGTCATTTCAGTGCTCTTCTCAACGAAGCTTTAAGAGATCGTTTGGTATGTGGGTTATCTCGAGACAATTCATCAAGAAGCTCTTGACAGTTGGTGACAGCCTTGAGCAGCATATGAAAGTGCGGAAAACTAAACAAGGAAGATTCAGCCAGATTTAAGTGTACAGATTCTCTAATAGTAGGTTCCGGTACAGAAATGCTCTCCTTTTCAAATCCAGACACGTAGCCAAATGAGTAACGGGGATGACGCAAGAGGCAATGTATCCCCGAAATAATGGAGAGTGCACCTGTTGTGGTGGCAAGCATATGGCAGACAAGTGTTTCAATAAGCTTTCACTGTACCAGACCAGGTCACCTTGCAACAAAATGTCGTTTCCGTTTATTTGGAGGAAGAAATATGTTGAAGCAAATGAATGAGCAGCATACCTACTGAAAAACAGGATACTGAGGAGGGAGAAGTCATTCATGGCAGTATTCAGCAACTGTCTGTAGAGAAGACATTGCTTGGATGCCATTATGACTGAAAAGTGGACTTATTTCAAAAATGCAATGGTCACTGGAGCCTGTAAATCAGTAATATATAAAAGAGATTATGATGAATATTTTTCTAAAAGTGTTTTAAGTAAGTGTAACTATATGTTAAAGTCAGTGTAAGGTGAGCTTCTGAATATTCTAGGATCTTTTAAAATAACATTGTAATTCAAAACAAGAATTGTATTTGGTCGTGAAAAGTATTTTGTTCCGTTAGTGGGAAGAAATTGGTTAAGAGTGATATTCCCTAAATGGCAAAAGTATTTTGAGACAAGACAGTTAAGATCTGTAGACAGCAAAGATACATTTGTAGAAACGATAAAAACAAAATATAAAATGTTTTGAGAAAGATAGATCATCTTACATAAAGCCAGTTTAAAACTTAAACAAGGAGCTGAGCCTATTTTCTACAGAGCTTATACTATTCCATAGTCTAAGAAGGAGGAAGTTGAAAAGGAATTATTAAATCTAAAAAAAGCAGGAATTATTGAAAGAGTAAAGCATAGTAGTTGCGCCAGCCCAATAGAATTTGCACAGAGAAGTGATAAGAAGCTGCGTGTTTTTGAGGATTACAAAGTCACACATATTAGATTAGAGTGTTGGACACTGTGCACTATCCTTTACTAATACCAAGTAATTGAGTCTTACTTATCGAAATATAATAACTACCACAAAACGGTGTTCATCGGGTTGTTTAGGCTAAACACCTTTTAAACATGACAAATAATATGGACTTTGAAGTAACACTGACATTAGACACACATTGAACAAGAGTTTTTATGGTAAGACCCATTATTTTCAAAAAGGAATCCCACCAAGTTAAAAAAACAATTTTGTAACAGCACTCTCTACTACAGAAACAGCTACATTATGTCAATAAAAATATATAATTATGTTCCAAAAGTAATAAGCGAGCTACCATTTCATTTATAAAAAAAAAAAAACTAAAAACTTAGCTTCTCCAAAATAATTTTTACACAATAAAATATTTTTTTATTTTAAGGGAGTATGAGAGATTATATTAGATTATATTTCTTTTATTTATTTACTTACCTATTAAATAAATTTTTAAATATTTTTATAAAAAAACATAAGAAAAAACATTTAAAAATATAAAACATAGTAGTCTGCCGGTATCGGGAGCAGGGTCCAAGCTACCAGTGGTTAGGGCTCCAGAGACAGGAAGCTCCTCACAATACTAGCCCTATCAAGGAGTACGTACTGCCTTCTGAATCAGGCCCTTGATCCAACCGCCCAACGAGAGCCTCGAGAGATGCTGATCGAAGTTTTTGGCCATCAGGCCATTGGCTGATACGACAATCGGCACAATGGCAATCGAGCTCACATTCCACATGTCAACAACCTCGTGTGCTAAGTAAAGATATTTAATTTGTTTCTCTTTCTCAGCTGTCACGATGTTCTCGTCATGTGGAATGCGGTGCGCTAATCGATCTATCACCACTATATCAGGCCTATTGGCGACAATTAAATAGTCCTGTCAGATGATCAAAGGTAATGATAGACCGCTCCTAGTACAATGTGACATGGTCATTTTCGGGAACTGAGTCGGGCACATACTTGTGATACGGTACCTCAGAATCCACAAGTTTATATTTCAAAGCAAGTTGCTGGTGAATAATCCTGGCCACTTGGTTATGCCTGTGCAAGTACTCGCCGTTAACCAGACGAGAACAACCACAGATAATATGTATGTCTGATGGACTCACCTGGACGGTGGCATGCCCGGTCCCATTAGATTATTGATTTCGGACTATGTGTTTGTTTAGAATCTAAAGATTTTAACAATTCTATAAACTGTTCCGATATTTTGTCAAAATTTTACTTCAACATTCCCATGAAATGTAAGCATTACAATCCACCTTTGCGCGTGCCAATTGCTTCAACCATCCATTATAGGCAGAATTCCTACATTGTGCGTGCAAGCAGAATGTAAACAAGTTTTGTAAACAGTACGATATTGATCCGTTCCTAACTATCGTATCATCAGCCAGGAAGTGCTTAAGCGGTAACTTTTTCATGTAGTTCATTTTGTTATGATGGTTGTTATGCAGTGCGAGCAACATACCTAACTATGCTGTAGTTTATAGGTAGTAATTTGGTGTGAATGTCCTTAGAATTTACTTTTTCTTCTCTGTATTTTATAAGTGGAGACCTGTAATAATTGGCCTTTCAGACTAATGTACTGTCCTTGATCTGTTTGTTTTAGCTGTAAGTTTCCCATGTTATTCAAATAAATGAATAAATAATATTAGATTCGTTGTTGTATTTTTATTTTATATTGTATAACTAATAGATTATAAATGTATCTTTATGTTCATAGTGTAAGTGTTTTGTATTGTTTATTAGAGTATAAGTAGTATAGCTAGGTTTAATACCCACGTGTACCTAATAGGTATTGTAAATATTCGTATGCCGCTTTTAGCGGCGGATGTGTCCTGAACTTATAGACAACTATAATACTAACCAACTTTGTACCTTGCATGTTCAATGAATAAAGCCACAAATTACACAGCGTTTCAGTAGGTGGTCTACCTATCTGGCAAACTTCCTAGACAATGGCTAAGTTCCTATATCCATTTATTATAGCAGACTTTAGGCGGCCTGTGTTGTCCGAAAGTCATATTCATATTTAATAAGGACTGTCAAAGTGTATAAGGTCTGCGTCGTCGCTGGTTTAGTTGTTTGCAGGCACGACGCTTTCGACTGGGGTTTTTGGGCTTGATCGGGGATCGGGCATAGATATGATAATTCCTTTATCACTCCAAAAACTGATCTTGGAGCTAACAATCTTGAAGTGAGTTGGTAATTAATTAGTGGCAGGTGTTAGTTAGTAAAACGGAAAGTAAACAAAACAAAGGCAAGAAAATAAGCATTGTCATACCCATCTAATGATGTTATTTGCATTCTGATTATTCCAAATCTGAAGTATGATCGACCCCATCATAGTTAGAAAAAGGCTACGCAGATGATATTCCAAGTCTTAAAGTACACATTTTCCCAAGACCTCGCTTTGTATGGGCTTTTCGTACAATGCGAAGTCAGTTTATACTAAAACGTATCGTTTGATATGTCGCCGTGAGAACCATACCTGTGGTGATAAATCAGAAAGTAAAAAGTAAAAAAAAAGAAATGAGTATACATAGATAATACAACAGGCCACCTCTCCTCGTGTTTATTTGCGGTTTAAGTCGAGATAAGGTCTGGAATTTTACACCAATATAATCTTAAACCAGATAGATACAGCCTTGAACCTTACGGATAAGTTTCGACAGCTATTTCAATAGATAAATAATTATTCTCAGTTAATTACTTGTTTGTCATGACAGTACAAGTTATCACGGCACGTTTGATAAGTAATCCGGCTAGGTAGTTAAGACAAATAAGACAATCATTCTGATTAAATGAGAATTCGTGTTTTTACTGTAGGTACGGCTAAAAAATTAAAGTAATTTTGTATACTTTCTGCTTCTTTCGCAATATTTTCAGCTGAACCCCATGAAAAGTATACAGCCTTCTTACGAATATGATGGGGTCGACTTTCACTGACTACTGCAGCTTTTGGGCTTTCAGTCTTACCGGATGCAGCTGAATATTAGTATTTTACATGGAGCGTCTGCCTATCCGACTTCCATAGCCTAATTACTGGGAAAGACCAGGTAAACGGGTGATTTTTTCCACGGTAACTATCACGCTCTTCCCCTCTTCCAGGTTAAAGGGCGTTATAGTAACCGTGAAGTTTCTTGCCGGCTCTTCTCCATAGGAAACAACGAATTGGACCGTACACCTAGCTTCTGACGTTTCATAAGAGCCCATGTTGGTTTATGTGAAATATTTCGATTTTGATTTACATATTTGAACCTACCTGAAGAAATGATCTGCGCTCGTTTACATTATCTACAGACGCCAATTCATTAAGCTAACTGAAATTGTAAAATTTTCGCAATCAAGTTTGAATCCTATACTTTAGCAATAAAATCGAAAATCTATTAAAGAAATTTGACAGATTGTAGTAGCTTGATGTGCTGGCGACTGTACCTTCTAAAATAATCGAATTGAAAGTTTTGTTTCTGTAGCTCGATTATTTATGTATTTTTTTATTGTGTCTCAAGCTGGCAGCCTGCAAGCGGACCACCTGATGATATGTGGTTATTTCTTACACACTTGTCAAATTGCGTTCTTTTAAAAATGAACTAAATAAAAAAAAAATAACTCATCGTTGGCAACACAGAAATGTCACTTATTTTAGATATACTTATGATAACGAAAAAACTCTGTTTTCTAGCTCTGTTTTAAAGCTGATTTTAAAAATGTTAAAACATAATAAGCAATTCTTTATTGTGCTGTTGTCCGCAGCCATTTGGACTACGCCTCACAAGTGTAGAACTCTAGTTATAATATTTATACAGACAGAATTGAGGGAATTCAAAAGCGGTTCCTACGTTTCTTGTAATACAAAACTAGGAAATATACTCCCAATTATGTAGCGCGATGCAAGAGGTTTCTTATCTTATCACTGCATGAGCGCAGACGCATTGCTGATATGGCATACTTATTTAAAATCGGAAATAGTACGATTGCCTTGAGCTGTTAGCCAGTTTAGGATTAGTTCTCTTCTTCTTCAATCGGTCCCTCATTACTGAGGATCGTGGTCACTGGACCCTTTTAAGCGGACAATCTGCCTACACCTACTCCGGTCCAAAGTTGCCATCACCACCTGCTGAAAATTGCTTGAGAACGTAGCTTCTTTTACTTGCATAGGAGCTATTCCTAACCTTGTGCGATATAAATATTTCAGAAGGTATTCTTTTGAGGGGGCGGATAAAATCGCGACATGTATCTGGTAGGATTTATTATCCGTATATTTTGATTAAAAAAATAGAGCAGAAATGGCGAGAGATGCAATTGCACATTATTTTGCTCATGTTTGACTAGAAAAAGTGCAATGCACTTGCGCTCTCAATGAGTATTATTTATTACTTTGACTGGGCAAGCCACCAGCCAAGCATATTGTTACCCGCGATCTTTTTGGACGACATTATTATAGATATAATAATCATTATTAAAAGTAAATCACTGTCAAATAGTAAGAGACTACTTAATTAATCTATTGTTATATCACAAGTACCAGTAAGCAATATGCATTTGTTTGAGGCATACTCTTACTGGGAATTATTCATTGATAATTGTATCATTTTTATTTTGTTTATGTATTTTCAACTGTGCGTTTATTAATAACTGTCTAAAAATAACTATTACTGCCTCTGATTACTGTACAATTTATATGAATGTAATAATTATGTGGATATGTAACACAAAATATAAAAAAAAGTATGATTGAAACATTATTTAATACAAAAACCTTTTTTTCACTTAAAGGCCAATAATGTTTGACCTGCACGCAATTGTAATAAAAACTTGGATTATTAATCATAAAAAGCCTAAATGAACATGTTTATACTAGTCGCAACTTGTTAAAAGGGTTGGGAGTTTGGGACGCAACTCATATAATAACGCCCCGCCCATTGTCCTTTGGCACACAGATTATACAGTTTATAACCAAGATTAACACTTATGATACTTTTTATCTCGATATTCTCCCGAGATCGAAACTTACGCGGGTGAAACCGCGGGGCGTCGCTAGTTTAAAATAAATAAAATATGGCAAAGAACACTATGGTAACTGGACCTCCTGTATTGTTTTTCGTTCCTTATCTCTGCGAATATCTAAAGGAGGCATTCACTTGATAACACAGGAACTCCTGATAACGGAATGCACTGAGACGATTGTAATCGCAAACACTATTTATTGATGACTGATGACAGTATTTATTGATGACACTATTTATTACTGACTGCCTCGTTGGTCTAGTGGTAGCAAGCACTACTGCTGAGCATGAGGCCCTGGGTTCGATTCTCAGTTCAGGCAAATTGTATTAGGTTTTTCCGTCTAGAATTTCTCAGTAGCACACATCTCCACAGTCTGGATACCTTTTGGAATGGGCGACTAGAATCAATTCTATTTGTTGTAATTTCTGACGTTCAAAAGTGCCTTTTATGTGCCTATTTGAAATAAATGCTTTGACTTTGAATTTGATAAGTGCCCGGTTGATGGCAATAGGCTTGCTCCATATTACATGGGACTACATATGTATCTTGCCCGAAGGGTTAGGCCCTAACCCCTCGGACAAAACAGGCCTGTGTTACTCTGAAAGCCATGATGCATGCTTGGAAACTGAGATGCTGAAATTGAACACTATTTCTCGATTCACTTATTTACAGCAAGCAATACATCGGTCAGCTTTAAATTAATAAAATAATTTTGGCAATCTATTGATTTTTGCACCTTATTGCAAATATGTAAAGTAGGCATTCGCTTGATAAAGTTATTTTCTGATAACGGTATGCAATGTGTGCGATCACAGTCACAAATTGATTACTAATTTATTATTATTATCGATAACGTTGATGATTGTTTATTTTTTTAACCTTTATTAAAAAAAAGAACCAGGTTCTTAATAATTAATTACAATCTAGCTATAAGCAATTTTAATCTAACTTATTTTTTTACGTGATAATTATTTTAAAACTTAGAATAGTGTTTATTGTACTTTACACAAGTCCGTTCCACTTTCTTAGAGTCTGATATGATTATGTAAACACTTTGTTCATGTGTTATTATGTGTGTCATTAGCATTATTATTTTTACACTACATACACTAACTCAAAAGGTTTTGTCCGTTTTAGTCTTCGTACTATATTTGTTTGGTCTAACAGCTGAATTGTCTTGATGTTCACATGTCGGTGGAGTCGATGTTCATGGGCCTCAGCAAAATTTTGGATTATGTTGGTGACGGGTTCCATTTTTAGGTCCCGATGGAGGTCCTCATATCTTATATACCAGGGCGCATTAACAATGCTCCTGAGTACCTTATTCTGGAATGTATGTATGATTTTGATGTTGGTCGGCTTAGTACAGTCCCATAATTGGATGCCATATGTCCATATTGGCATAAGGATTGCTTATATAATATAATTTTATTATGTATCGATAGGCAGGAATCCCGTCCAATCAACCAATACATGTTTTTAAATCGCATTTCTAGTTCCTGTCTTATCTTGTTGACGTGCACTTTCCAGCGCAGTTTTGCGTCAAGTGTTATGTCAAGGTATTTGGCTGTATTTGCGTATGGCACTTGTTGGCCATTTATGAAGATTGGGTGGTAATCACAATTCATGTTGGTGAAGTCAATGTGAAGTGACTTCATGTGTCAACGTGGGTATTATCCGACTTCCTGATGATGGTTTGGTGGAGTGTTAGCTATGAAGGAGTGACTGAGCCATATTTTTGTTAAAAAGGTATCAAAACATCGGCACAAGTGTATCAAGATACCATTCTTGAGAAGTTAGTTAAGCCCCTTAACAACACCATGTTCAATAACCAAGTATGGTCCTTCCAACGAGACTCGGCGCCGGGTCATAAAGGTCGGTCCACGCAGTCTTGTTTGGAAGTGAACGTTTCGAACTTCATCAGAGCTGAAGACTGGCCGTCGTCTAGTCCCGATCTTAATCCGCTGGATTATGATTTACGGAATTACGATCAGCTTAGAGAGTACCTACGGCTTGCTCTAAACGCTATGATAATTTGGAGTCCCTAAAACAATCCGTACGATTGGCAGTGAATAATTTTCCCAAGGAAAGAGTGCGTGCTTCTATTGATAACTGGCCTCAACGTTTAAAAGACTGTATTGCAGCTAATGGAGACCACTTCGAATAAGCTTTTCATATTTTAAATTATTTTATATTTATGTATTAAACTAACACGCTAAAAGTAATAAATATTATTTGCAATAAAAAAAATGTTTTTTTTCTTCGTGACAATATTTATGACAAGACTAGGTATAAACAGGTTCAGGATTAGCTGCTTGGGTTTAGTTATGTTGAGACGGAAAATCTTTTATCATTCAACTATTAAATTATTCATCACTCATCACAGTCATCACATACGTGCATATATACACTCATCACACACACATTTACATTTACACACATATATGTGCTTACCTTTTAGTCCCAAGTTTATTTTATTTTATTTTATTTAAAAGGTACACCAACGACTTATCCACTAGAAATAATGACATAATAAATTAATAACATATGCATTGTGTTATGGTGAATTAGTCACTTACAGGCGTACACAGCACTTACATAAAAAAAAATGATAACTTCTTAAATAAAATCAAAATTTTCGTTAGAATTAGAATAAGAATTAAAACATTAAATAAAAATTTAAAAAAATAAACAGTAAAATTGATATTAAAATTTCAAAACAGTAGAACGCGATAGTGAGTGCAACAAGACAACAAAGTTTAATTAATTATACTGAAACCGTTGTATTTGTTAAGTTATCTTTTATAATTCATATTATCTGTCGAAAGAGACTGGATCCTGCGAGGGTATCCTAGTGCGAGATCCAGTGTCATACCTAAATATTGTAAAACTTGTTTATGAATCAATAAACTTTAGTACTTATTATTATTGTTATCTGAATATTAGTAATGAAGTAAGCAACATCCGTTCTAACCGGTTTCTATTTTTATCAATCGAACGTTACATCAAGCAATAATTTGTGCATTTGAAATCGTTTTGAAGGCAGTTTTACCTGTATATCATTCTGAAAAATGGAACAGCAGAATGCTCAGAAACGATGTAAATAATAACGATAATGACACTAAGAAAAAGAACCACATGAAGTTAAAGGTCACGACTGACAATGATACAGAAACGAATTAGGTACCTATTGCGATAAAGAAAGCAAAATATTTTTATACAGATATCGATGTGTTTAGGAACTGGTTGCGACGGTAGTATATAAGCCGGGCCGTCCAACAGAATGGCACAGTTGACAGCAGTTGTGGAAACCATGAAGACTGTCTTATTCCTTGCGGGGCTCGTCGCCCTGGCGTTAGGCGGTGCCGTCCCTACGAAACATGAAATCAAACTGAAGACTGGTAAGAATTACTTGAGATTAATTACTATTTTTTATTTTTGAATGCTTTGTCGGTTTAGTGTTTGCAATTGTGACAAGTGAGCGTATGGTTTTTCGTTCGATCCCCGGATGGCAAAATGTTATTGGGTTTCTATTAGTAAATTCTCAATAGCTGCCGTTGGATACACCTTCAATGGCATGGTACTGGCGAAATGTAAGTCATACTTCTGTCCCCCAATCGATATTCTGATAGGCATGAGACCAGTTGACAGATAACACACTTCTATGGGCTTCTAACCGTTACCACGTTATGTGCTTTGCAATGACCTCCAATCTGGTAACCCACACTTTGATTATCTGATAGAAACTACTTATCCATGTAGCTTAACCATAAATCTCTGTTTTATAATAACAGCCAAAATGTGTTGACCGTTTCTTGCATTTTCAGCCAAGTACTTAAGTTCATGGTAAAGGAAATTACTCATGAGATGTTTTGTTACAGTTGAAGCTGATTTCGTTAAGAACCAGAAGAAAATTTTGGCACTTTTCGAACACTCCGAACAACTGGACGCGCACTCCGAGTACTACACACTTGGCAAGGAATACAACATCGAAGCTAACATCGACAACTACACAGTAAGTATTTTTGATAATGACTTCAACGTAGCTCCTGAAAATTCTTCAAAATATTTTAAGTATTAACGCAACCCATTTTTGCAGAACAAACATGCAGTCGAGGAATTCTTGATACTGTACAGAACCGGATTCTTGCCGAAATATCACAAGTTCTCCATCTTCTACGAAAGGATGAGGGATGAAGCCATTGCTCTTTTCCACGTCATGTACTACGCTAAGGACTTCGACACCTTCTACAAAACCGCGGCTTGGGCCAAGGTTTACCTGAACGAAGAACAGTTCTTATATGCCTACTACATTGCCGTAGTCCAACGGGCTGATACTACCGGCATCGTGCTGCCAGCACCTTATGAAGTGTACCCTCAGTTCTTCTTCAATAAGGAAGCTCTGCTCAGGATGTACCGCACCAAGATGCAAGGTGGTTTGTTCGACGCTAAACTTGCTGCCCAATACGGTATCGTGAAAGAGAACGACTACTACGTATACTACGCCAACTACTCCAACTCCCTGACTTACCCCAACCAGGAACAGAAGCTGTCATACTTCACCGAAGATATTGGTTTGAACTCCTACTACTACTACTTCCACTCACAAATGCCTTTCTGGTGGAAGTCCGAAAAACTTAATGTAATCAAAGAACGTCTGGGTGAACTTTTCTTCTACTACTACCAGCAACTTCTGGCTCGTTACTCCTTGGAGCGTTATTCCAACCGCTTGGGCGACATTCCTGAATTCTCTTGGTACTCTAACTTCAAGACTGGATACTATCCCCAATTGACTGGAAACTACTTGCCTTTCGCTCAAAGGAGCAACGACTACAATATTCACACTGAGCAGAACTACGAATCCATTCGCTTCCTGGACACCTATGAGAAGACATTCTTCCAATTCTTGCAGAAGGCCGAATTTAAGACTGTAAGTATTAACAGATAAACCCTATTTTTTCAACATGATTTAGTAGGTATTTCAAAACTAACGATTGAGTTTTATACTTCCAGCCTGAGAAGGAAATGAACTACGTTGGCAATTACTGGCACATGAATCAAGACCTGTACTCCGAGCACAGCAAGAAGGACTTACACCAGTACTCTTACGAAATCATCGCTCGCCAAGTTCTCGGCGGAAGCCCCAAGGCTATTGACAAGTGAGTTACCATGAACCTGTCCTTAGCTACTCTAAAATTAGGCTTTCTTTAGGCAACCCAACACGTACTTCGAGGATGTCGAAATTTACCACAAGGACAAAAACTTCATTTACGAGCTTAACGTTCCTTCTTATTAAAATTAATAATACCAGAACTCTGTGACGAAAAAGTATCTGTAATAGTTGTTCCATTTGGGCTGAGTATTAATAAAATGAAAGGCCCATTAGCAATGTTTGTTTCGAAAGTTGGCTACAAATCACGAATCCAAGTAGTTGGCTGTATTCAATTGATCCTAACTGAAATATATAATTAGTAAAAAAAAATATTGTCAAACAATAAAACTATTCTTTATTATTTTCAGATACACTTTCATGCCGACCGCTCTTGATTTCTACCAGACTTCTGTGCGTGACCCTGCATTCTACCAGCTCTACCAGAGAGTCATCGACTACATTATTGCCTACAAAGACTACGTAAAACCTTACACTCACGATGATCTTCATTTCGTCGGTGTTAAGATCAACGACGTGAAAGTCAGCGAACTGGCCACTTACTTCGATTACTTCGACTTCAATGCTACAAACAGCGTGTTCTTCAGCCAGGAAGAGCTGAAGTCTTACCCTACTGGTTTCATGATCCGCCAACCTCGCTTGAATCACAAACCATTCACTGTCTCAGTTGACGTTAAGTCAGATGTTGCGTCGGATGCTGTCTTCAAGGTTTTCATCGGACCTAAGTACGATTCCAATGGAATCCCTATTTCTATTGAGGAGGATTGGATGAAATTCTACGAACTGGACTGGTTCGTGCAGAAACTTGTCCCCGGTGAGAACAAGATTGAGCGTAAATCCAGCGAGTTTGTGCTCTTCAAGGATGACTCCATCCCCATCAACCAGATCTACCAGTGGTTAGACCAAGGAAAGGTACCTTATGATATGTCAACTGTGCCCGACAACATGCCTAGGAGACTGATGCTGCCCAAGGGTACCCCCGGTGGATATCCATTCCAAATGTTCGTGTTCGTATACCCATACAACAGCGTAAATAAGGGAGAAGATGTGTTCGAGAGCTACATTTTGGACAACAAGCCCTTCGGTTATCCACTCGACCGCCCCGTGCGTGAGGCTTTCTTCAGGCAACCCAACATGTACTTCGAGGATGTCGAAATTTACCACAAGGACGCATACTTCCCATACGAGCTTAACGTTCCTTCTTATTTTACCCAAAAGAACCAGTAAGACGATAAGTATTTCTTACCTGTATTTTAGAATTATTTAACATAGATCGAAATGTACAAATAATACGAGTGAGATAAATATATATATTTTAACATATCAATGATTTTAAATGAACAAATAAACCTCTTCAATCCTATCCTATTCTACCTCCTACTGTAATATGGTATTATAGAAGTTTGGATATTTCTTAAATATTATGTGCTTAACTGCAAGCAAAGTAATGTTGAGTTTCTAAAAGAGGCCAACACTATAAGAAGGCTACTATAGTACATTGTTGCATCGAGCGCAAAGTGAGTTATTAATGCACAAGTGTTATGTTGGTGGCTAAATTTCCACGATTGCATTAATTACTGACTTTAGCAAGGTGCGTAATCTACTTTTCTTTCAACTACCAATCCACCTACCATGATAAAATACATATACCTACTCAAAGTAAAAACTCAAGACGAAAACAAAGTTTTCATAAGCTTTTAAATATTTATCCCGCGACTTTTGCGGCAAAAGGTTATTAACAATTTCATTTGCAGCTGTTGTTATACTTTCTGGAGTTGAATTCATATCGCTATCGCTTTATATTTCCATTTTTTTTTTAAATTTTCTTGCTAAATATGAAGTATCAAAGTTTTACTATGGTATAAAATGCGCGCCATTTGTTTTTTTTTTCACCAAGTCGGTTTTATTCAGCCGATTTTTATTTTCAGCGAGTATCTTTTTGATCTAATGCATACGTTTTATATTACACTTAATTGGAGACATTCAACCTTTGTGGTAAATTTATATCTAAATAAAAAAACAGTGCATTAATGAAACACTGTCAACCATGAGATTTCATTTAACATTTCTGCACTGTTTTGGTTCTAAGCAAAAATACGTCCTTTGTGATCGGTTTTGTAGTGATTAATGATAACATTACTACGTAGTTGAAAGAAAATAGGTTTAGGTACCTGACATATAGTTATTGCACTACAATTTATTATACTTACCTAGTTGCATGCTTTTAAACCGACTTCAAAAAAGGAGGAGGTTATCAATTCGGACGTTTATATATATATATTATGTATGTTCGGGCATAACTCCCTCATATATAGGCGGAATTGCAATTTTTTTTGTTCGAACGAGGTTTATTCCGAAATGGTTCCATTTAAATTTCGTAAAGATCTGATGAGGAGTTTCGGAGACAGACAACCGAACTCTTCAATAAATGCCAGCAAATCAACCGCGTTTGCTGCTATAGTTTAAGTATGCATTGTTTACGCAATCACACTACATAACTTCACGCCTGTACCCTTTAAAGGGGTAGGCAGATATATTATGTTCAATAGCTTCCTGTCACTGTTATTCACATAGCAAGTAGTGATAAATGAATTTGTTTAGGGGTAGGTAGGTACAACTAAAAAGTGAAAAATAAAAACTTTTTTCCAAAAAAAAAACCTATATACAACCGACTTCCAAAAAAAACACTACAAAGTGAAAAATTACTTTAATTTCGAAAGTGTCGTTGTCGTTGGTTCTGTATTTTCGTTTTTTGACATCGACTTTCGAAATTAAAGTTATTTTTCACTTTGTAGTGTTTTTTTCTGGAAGTCGGTTGTATTTTTTTTTGTAAATAAGATTTTATTTTTCACTTTTTAGTTGTACCTACCTACCTACCCCAAACAAATTCCAAACCGAAGTCAGTTGTTTTTTTTTTGTTGTAAACTGATTCGCCTTAAGGTTACTTGAAATGTTTCTGAGTAGAGAACATTATATATTAGACCAACCTTTGTACATTTGTAGGTCTATCGGCAAATGCTAAAAATAATAATGATATAAGATTGTTACATAAAAATTTTACTGAAGCACCTTGGTTCCTGCCGGTCGATTCTGTCAAAATCTCACCGTGAAAACTTAGGTGAAGTGAGTTTGTTTTTGCTAGGAATTGACACTATTGACAGCTCACTCCACTCTCACTTCACCTAAGTTTTCACGGTGAGATTTTTCAGATTTGCACCGCTGCACAAAGTAATGATACAGATTTTCAGGTGCCTACTAGGGTTACAGATTTTAAAGGTTTGCTTTCTCAAAACTTCTCAAAATGTATGTTGTTTGTTGATCCAACATCTAAATTGGAGGCACTGACATTTTTAGAATATATACATACGGCCGCACTGGGTTGCGGGACCCGCTTTGAATGACGGAACGATACCAGTCGGTATTGCGCACGAATGGGCCCCCCACTCATGGCAATTTAAGGAGCCGGGGAATTTTAGTGAGTGGGAGTCCAACATAACTCTCCGTTCTCACCAAATGAAGGGCATAGGACATCACAACAGAAATGAAAAAGGATAACTACTAACCTACTAGGTAAGGTATGGGTAAGGGTATGCCAAAACGCAAATTGGTACGCCCCCGACCACACGGACAAGCTAGAACCGGCCATGCGAACGATGAAGACTAGGCGTTGTGGTGTAGATAACTAGGGTCAGGAAATTATCAAGAAATTAAATTAAAAGACATGACAGTTTCTGCCTTCGAGTTCGGGAACATGTGTGCAGGATTAGAGTTCTTACACTGACATTTAAAAATAAAGATCTAAATTATCATGGATAAATTATTCCGAATAAAGGCAAGGTTAATACTAGTGTTGCCCAAATGCAAGACCAAGACAAGACCTTAGCCAGTCTTGGTCTTGGTCTTGCGTCAATACACCTGGTCTTGGTCTTGGTCTTGGTATTGCGCTCTCAGTCTTGGTCTAGGTCTTGGTCTTGCAGCAAGAGTCTCGCAAGTCTTGCGAGACTCTACTACTTAGACTAGACTACATTCAAAAACCTATTAGCCTATTGCTGGGTGGTAGGGACATCGACGCGCAACCGCTTACCATGGATTCAGTACATGATTCTGGACCCCCATGCGTTGAAATTTTTCGTCGGCTTTTTCTTAATTTTTACGTTTTTTTCTGCATTTTTTTTTACTGTAAACTGTATAAAACCATTATTTCTATCTGACCTAATGAGATTTTTAATTAAAAAATAGTAAATTCACTTGTTTCACTTAAAACAGTAATGTAAATAAAACTCGAAAGGGCTATCTGATCAGCTGTATTGCTAAAGTTCATTTGCGAGGTAAACACTGTCTTCGTAGTTCGTACCTACGCTATTCGCTTTCAAATGCCGCGACAAAGGGACCGCAGCGCCAAGCGGTCTCCTCGTATTATTAATGCACTTGAAAATAAACTTTAAAATTATTACAATAAAGTGCATAAATTCTTGAACCTGACAAAAAATGCGGAAGATTGCGGGAATCCCCGCGCGGCGGCGGCGTCGTTGTCGGTAAATTATCGAATAAGTAGGTACGTAATACACTGACCGACCAACAGTTTATTCGCGGAACGTCATATTTTGCCAATCAACCATGAACCTTAATGCTTTAGCGATAAAGTTGAAAATCTGTTAAAGAAATATGGCGGATTATAGTAGTTTGATGTGCTGGCGTCTGTACCATAACATCGGCTGGCTTAAAAACTGCTACTAGTACTAGACCTACTCGACTCGCTGTTAGTTTTAAATTTTGCTGAATAGAAGAATAATATAAACTTTGAAACATAAATACCTACATAATTTTTACCAACCTACTAACGTTAGATCTGCACATTAGACTTATACAAGTATAATATAATACTCTAAGTAGATATACCTACAAGGTATGAAATGAACTTTGCAAGATAGTTATGCTAGGTACATTTTTATCACATATGGGAACAAATTTGTAAGTAACACGCTACCTACCTACTTAATAAATAGTCGAAACATATAATAATCAATACAATAAGTACCTTTTAGTGTTATGACGATACGGTTTTGATACTGGGGAACGTCTATCAAAATCGGGATTGAAACCAAATACCTACTATAACGCCCAAATCTCAGTTTGACTTAACTGCGAGACGCAAGAGTCTTGCAGGCTTAGTCTTGTTCTTGCTCAAGTCTTGCAGGGTTCAGTCTTGGTCTTGGTCTTGCTACAATAAGTCGGTCTTGGTCTTGGTCTTGCAAAAATGCAAGAACAAGACCAAGACTGCAAGACCAAGACCGATTTTGGGCAACACTAGTTAATACAATCGATTCAAGTCAAAGCATGAAACATCGATTCACCATTAATCGAGATTCAAATAGATTTTTTAATTAATATTTTAGTTTACCGTTTTATCTGTTTAAATAATAATAAGTCAATAGTTTGGCGGCGGCATGCTTTTCACTCACGTCAGGTTTCAACGTCAAAAATAAATGTCATCTATCAACGCAAAAGTGGCCAGTGCAGTTAGGTCACGACCTTTTTTTGTTTAACGATCTCATTTTATCTATCGAAGAAATAATTACTAATACAGAGGACTCAATTGTTTAGGACTGTACGTTTGGTATTTTGCGTTTCTGGTATTTTGCATATCTGGTATATGGCGAATCCGGTGTTTTGAGAGTCTGGTAATTTGCGAATCTGGTATATAGCGATTATGGTATCAAGCTTCGGAGCCCTAGCGCCATCTCTTATCGAAAAGCAGAGTTATTTAGCGAGAACTTATCTTTATTTTTCTCAGTTTGCTTATCTTTTAGATTCGTAAAACTTTTTTATCTGTAAATTACAGAATATAACAATGCCAAAAATAAAACAATATTTGCTGCACATTGATGTTTTTAAAAACGAAAAAGTATAGAACCAATGTATAGAACTGTAATGGGCAGACAATAATATCAATCAAGATACCAAATCCTTAATTGCCATAAATCTGCATAGTAATTATTGTTATTTCAATATGTCACATTTTTTATACCTCAATTTCAAAACATTTATTTCAATTAAAACTTGTACAGGCGCTTTGGCATAGTCAAAATTAAATAGTCTGTCAGTTAGTCAGAAAGTTGAAGCTAGTTGCCCATACCCTTTTTACATGCTCCGGATCATAGCCGGTTTCAAGCAACCAGCGGCAAAGTCTCCACTTAAAAGAATACCAACTTTAGTGTAAATATAATTGGTTTCAGAATGATTAGTACTTTTGAAAACGTTATAAACTATTTTATTGTAGCAAAAACTGAACTTTATGCAACAACATTAATACCCCACAGTATTAATGTTGTTTTACTAAAAACACATGTATAAGTAAGAAATGGATGAGAAGGAAAGTTTTTTAAGAAGAGTCTAACTTAAACAGGAAAAAATAGGAATTGAGTTTCGAACATAAACCCTTTATACCAAAATCAGTTATGATTCTCGATTTATTTCTACAATGCATCTTTGCTGGAGCTCTCACCCAAGCATCCGATGCCGAAGTTAAACCACCTCACGTTCCTCCGCACTTACCGATCCCCCATGACGCTCCATCGATCCCGCATGAAGCACCATCAATCCCCCATGAGGCTCCATCTTTCCCACATAAAGCACCACTGATCCTCCATGAGCGATCCTCCAACGCCCGGGAACTGTACCAGAGAAATATGTTTGTAAGTAATTTTGTACCTAAATAAATAACAACATTAATGAATAATAAATATTAATTATTTGTAGACTTATTTTCCTCTGGAAAATAGGTAAATAAGTTCCATTATAAAATGTAAGAAAATAATAAATGAAACCTCATAAAATAGGTAGGTATATAACGACAAAAAAAACAAAGTCGGAATAACCTATTATCGTCCACTGCTGTGTGTATGAACCTGCAAAAGTTACAAATACCTAGCATATATTAATGGTCCCACAAGGTGGCTGACCTTGTGAAGGCCAAAGGAATCCGCTGGACGAGGGAAGCACAGAACCGTTCGAAGTGGCGGTGCTTGGGGAGGCCTAATATCCAGCAGTGGACGTCTTTCGACTGAAATGACGATCATGATGATTAACGGTTAATGATACGCTTTCATACAAATTCAGAAGTCAGTAAGTAAGTGTGTAATATTTATTTATTTACATGCACAACATTACGGAATTGAATCCCAAGGCGTAAATTGTTCTGTACAACAGAGCAATTAACAAACTAAAAAATGACAGATATAGATATTTAGGTAGGTAAGATAAAATACAATAAAAAAAGAAAAAAAAGCAAACATTTTTATACAGATACCGATGTGTTCATAACGGGATGCGAGTATATAAGCCGGGCCGGCCACCAGATTGGCACAATTGACACCAGTTGTGGAAACCATGAAGACTGTCTTATTCCTTGCGGGGCTCGTCGCCCTGGCGTTGAGCAGTGCCGTCCCTCCGAAACATGAGATCAAACTGAAGACTGGTAAGAACTACTTGAGATTATTATTACAATATTTTTTTGAATGCTTTGTCGTTTTCGTGTTTGCAATTGTGACAAGTGAGCGTAGGGATTTTCGTACGATCTCCGGGAGGCAAAGTGTTATTGGGTTTCCATTAGTAAATTCTCAATAGCTGCCGTTGGACTCACCTTTAATGACATGGTAATGGCGAAATGATACTTCTGTCCCCCAACCGATATTCTGATAGGCAATAGACCAGTTGACAGATAACTTCTATGGGTAGAATTCTTCATTCTTCTTCTCCCACTTCTATGTGTACCAACCATTACCGCGTTATGTGTTATGTAATGACCTCCAATCTGGTAACCCACACTTTGATTATCTGATAGAAACTACTTATCCATGTAGCTTAACCATAAATCTCTGTTTTATAATAACAGCCAAAATGTGTTGACCGTTTCTTGTATTTTCAGCCAGGTACTTACGTTCATGGTAAAGGAAATTACTCATGAGTTGTTTTGTTACAGTTGAAGCTGATTTCGTTAAGTACCAGAAGAAAATTTTGGAACTTTTCGAACACTCCGAACAACTGGACGCGCACTCCGAGTACTACATACTTGGCAAGGAATACAACATGGTAGCTAACTTCGACAACAACACAGTAAGTATTTTTGACAATGACTTCAACGTAGCTCCTGAAAATTCATCAGAAAATTTTAAGTATTAACGCAACACATTTTTGCAGAACAATCATGCTGTCCAGGTATTCTTGATATTGTACAGAACCGGATTCTTGCCGAAATATCACAAGTTTTCCATCTTCCACGAAAGGATGAGGGATGAAGCCGTTGCTCTTTTCCACCTCATGTACTACGCTAAGGACTTCGACACCTTCTACAAAACCGCGGCTTGGGCCAAGGTTTACCTGAACGAAGAACAGTTCTTATATGCCTACTACATTGCCGTAGTCCAACGGGCTGATACTACCGGCATCGTTCTGCCAGCACCTTATGAAGTGTACCCTCAGTTCTTTTTCAACAAGGAGGCTCTGCTCAGGATGTACCGTACCAAGATCCAGAATGGTGTGTTGGACGCTAAACTTGCTGCCCAATACGGTATCGTGAAAGAGATCGACTACTACGTATACTACGCCAACTACTCCAACTCCCTGACTTACCCCAACCAGGAACAGAAGCTGTCATACTTCACCGAAGATATTGGTTTGAACTCCTACTACTACTACTTCCACTCACAAATGCCTTTCTGGTGGAAGTCCGAAAAACTCAATGTAATCAAAGAACGTCTGGATGAACTTTTCTTCTACTACTACCAGCAACTTCTCGCTCGTTACTCCTTGGAGCGTCTTTCCAACGGCTTGGGCGAAATTCCTGAATTTTCTTGGTACTCTAACTTCAAGACTGGATACTATCCCCAACTGACTGGAAACTATTTGCCTTTCGCTCAAAGGAGCAACGACTACAATATTCACAATGAGCAGAACTACGAATCCATTCGCTTCCTGGACACCTATGAGAAGACATTGTTCCAATTCTTGCAGAAAGGCGAATTCAAGACTGTAAGTATCAATAGATAAACCCTATTGTTTCAGTTTCATGATCATCAGTTTCACGAAAACTAAAGCGGGAATGAATTATTTAAGGAAATGAACTACGTCGGCGACTACTGGCACAGTAACGAAGACCTGTACGCCGAGCACAACAAGAAGGACTTCTACCAGTACTCTTACGAAATCATCGCTCGCCAAGTGCTCGGCGGGAGCCCCAAGGCTATTGACAAGTGAGTTACCATGAACCTGTCCTTAGCTACTCTAAAATTAAGCTTTCTTCAGGCAACCCAACATGTACTTCGAGGATGTCGAAATTTACCACAAGGACACAAACTTCATATAGGTACGAGCTTAACGTTCTTTCTTATTAAAATTTATAATACCAGAAGTCTGTGACGAAAGAGTATCTGTAATATTTGTTCCATTTGGGCTGAGTATTAATGAAATGAAAGGCCCGGGCGCGGGCCTGCGGGCGGTGAGTAATGGGTAGCTCACCGTCCGATCAGGACCAGGCCCGTGCCGGACGGCGCGTACGTGTTCCACGCGCGCCTCAAAGAGATGTCAGCATCAATGGAAAGGGCCTGTCAGGGCCGAAGCCTGCCGGGTCAGCGGGGTTGTCCGAAAGGGTTACCGCTGGCTCGGAACATAAAGGGCTAAGGAAGGAACACGGCTGGGTTTTAGTCAGTAAGAGTCTGACACTCCCTTCCGCTCCACCCAGAGCGGGAGGGGTAATTTGATGATTTCCCATCCTCAAAAAAAAAAAAGTAGTTTTCTTTATTCAATTGATCCTAACTGAAATATAATTAGTAAAAAAATTGATTGTTAACCAATAAAACCATTGTTTATTATTTTCAGATACACTTTCATGCCGACCGCTCTGGATTTCTACCAGACTTCTATGCGTGACCCTGCATTCTACCAGCTCTACAAGAGAGTCATCGACCACATTATTGCCTACAAAGACTACGCAAAACCTTACACTCCCGATGATCTTTATTGCGTCGATGTTAAGATCAACGACGTGAAAGTCAGCGAACTGGCCACTTACTTCGATTACTTCGACTTCAATGCTACAAGCAGCGTGTTCTTCAGCCAGGAAGAGCTCAAGTCTTACCCTACTGGTTTCATGATCCGCCAACCTCGCTTGAACCACAAACCATTCACTGTCTCAGTTGAAGTTATTTCAGATGTAGCGTTGGATGCTGTCTTCAAAGTTTTCATCGGACCTAAGTACGATTCCAATGGAAACCCTATTTCTATTGAGGAGGATTGGATGAAATTCTACGAACTGGACTGGTTCGTGCAGAAACTTGTCCCCGGTAAGAACAAGATTGAGCGTAAATCCAGCGAGTTTGTGCTCTTCAAGGATGACTCCATCCCCATCAACCAGATCTACCAGTGGTTAGACCAAGGAAAGGTACCTTATGATATGTCAACTGTGCCCGGTAACATGCCTAGGAGACTGATGCTGCCCAGGGGTACCCCCGGTGGATATCCATTCCAAATGTTCGTGTTCGTATACCCATACAACAGCGTAAAGAAGGGAGAAGATCTGTTCGAGAGCTACATTTTGGACAACAAGCCCTTCGGTTATCCATTCGACCGCCCCGTGCGCGAGGCTTTGTTCATGCAACGCAACATGTACTTCAAGGATGTCCAAATTTACCACAAGGACGCATACTTCCCATACGAGCTTAACGTTCCTTCTTATTTCACCCAAAAGAACCAGTAAGACGATAAGTATTTCTTACCTGTATTTTAGAATTATTTAACATAGATCGAAATGTATAAATAATACGAGTGAGATAAATATATACAGGGTGTCTGGCGGCAGATTTATATTTTCAAAAATTTATAAAAAAAGAACTAATTGACATATCGTTTAATTAAAAGCAAAAGTAGATAGTGTAAAAGTGCGGATTTCATTTTTTAAAGATTACTTCATCCAGATGTCTTCCATCGAGTTTCACGCATTGTTCAAAACGGAGCCTCGTGTTCCGCGCCACACGCTGCAGTAAGCTCGGTTCAATTGCGCCGATTTCTCGGCGAATGTTTTCTTTTAAATCCTCAATATTATGCGGATTGTTAGTGTATACTCTCTCTTTGAGGTATCCCCACAAAAAGAAATCCATTGGGGTCAAGTCGGGCGATCTCGGTGGCCACGGGATGTCTCCAAAGCGACTAATCAGTTTGTGAGGGAAAACTTCTCGAAGCAAATTCATCGAAGCTCTGGCCGTGTGTGTGGTCGCACCATCCTGATGGAACCACGTGTGTGATGAAAACGATGGATGAGCTCGTAGGTTTGGCAAAAAGAAATCCGTAATCATGCGACCATAATTCTCACTATTGACATTTATCGCCTGGCCCCGGGCATTTCCAAAAAAAAAAGGTCCAATTATCCCATTCGTGGATAAAGCGCACCAAACAGTTACCTTGGGGCAGTGCAATGGTCTTTGGCGTTTCAGTAGAGGGTTACGGGTTCTTGGAGACCAGTAACGGCAATTTTGCTTGTTAACGTGCCCGTTTAAATGGAAATGAGCCTCGTCGCTCCAAAAAATGGAATTCGTCGTGCAAAAACGCTCCAACATCGTTTCACAAAAGATTTTGCGACTAAGAAAGTCACTTTCTTTCAGTTCTTGAATAATTTGAATTTTAAAAGGATGGAGCTTCAGATCCTTTTTCAAAATTTCGTGAATGATGGCTCTTGGAAGTCCCAATGAGGCCGCTCTTTTCCGTATTGAAAGTCGTGGATTTTCATTTAAACTCCGTTCCACCAGTTCAATGTTATCGGGGGTCCTTGAAGTTCGACTAGGCCCTGGCCGTGGGGTGTTCAAAGTCGAAGCACTTGCGCGGAACCTCTGCACCCAGGAACGAATTAAATTCACACTCGGTCCGTCACTTATCCGCCGAATACCGAAGCGTGAACAAAATTGTCGACGAGCAATCACGTAAGAATCGTTACTCTTGAAAAATGCCTCGATCGCGAATGCGCGATGCTCACCCGACCACTGCGGCATCGTGACTGAGAAATCCGCACGGTCTGTGATTCTAATGACGCCACCCTCCCCCCGCACCGTTTATTACTTTTTGAAATAATCGTATTTAAAAACATAAATCTGCCGCCAGACACCCTGTATATTTTAACATATCAATGATTTTAAATGAACAAATAAACCTCTTCAATCCTATCCTATTCTACCTCCTACTGTAATATGGTATTATAGAAGTTTGGATATTTCTTAAATATTATGTGCTTAACTACAAGCAAAGTAATGTTGAGTTTCTAAAAGAGGCCAACACTATAAGAAGGCTACTATAGTACATTGTTGCATCGAACGCAAAGTGAGTTATTAATGCACGAGTGTTATGTTGGTGGCTAAATTTCCACGATTGCATTAATTACTGACTTTAGCAAGGTGCATAATCTACTTTTCTTTCAACTACCAATCCACCTACCATGATAAAATACATATACCTACTCAAAATAAAAACTCAAGACGAAAACAAAGTTTTCATAAGCTTTTAAATATTTATCCCGCGACTTTTGCGGCAAAAGGTTATTAACAATTTCATTTGCAGCTGTTTTTATACTTTCTGGAGTTGAATTCATATCGCTATTGCTTTATAATTCCATTTTTTTAAAACTTTTCTTGCTAAATATGAAGTATCAAAGTTTTACTATGGTATAAAATGCGCGCCATTTGTTTTTTTTTTCACCAAGTCGGTTTTATTCAGTCGATTTTTATTTTCTTTTTGTTCTAATGCATACGTTTTATATTACACTTAATTGGAGACATTCAACCTCTGTGGTAAATTTATATCTAAATAAAAAACAGTGCATTAATGAAACACTGTGCAACCATGAGATTACATTTAACATTTCTGCACTGTTTTGGTTCTAAGCAAAAATACGTCCTTTGTGATCGGTTTTGTAGTGATTAATGATAACATTACTACGTAGTTGAAAGAAAATAGGTTTAGGTACCTGACATAATATAGTTATTGCACTACAATTTATTATACTTACCCAGTTGCATGCTTTTAAACCAACTTCAAAAAAGGAGGAGGTTATCAATTCGGATGTTTATATAATTATATATTTTATGTATGTTCGGGCATAACTCCCTCATATATAGGCGGAATTGCAAATTTTTTTGTTCGAACGAGGTTTATTCCGAAATGGTTCCATTTAAATTTCGTAAAGATCTGATGAGGAGTTTCGGAGACAGACAACCGAACTCTTCAATAAATGCCAGCAAATCAACCGCGTTTGCTGCTATAGTTTAAGTATGCATTGTTTACGCAATCACACTACATAACATCACGCCTGTACCCTTTAAAGGGGTAGGCAGATATGTTCAATAGCTTCCTGTCACTGATATTCACATAGCAAGTAGTGATAAATGAATTTGTTTGGGGTAGGTAGGTACAACTAAAAAGTGAAAAATAAAAACTTTTTTACAAAAAAAAAAAAACTATATACAACCGACTTCCAAAAAAAAACACTACAAAGTGAAAAATTACTTTAATTTCGAAAGTGTCGTTGTCGTTGGTTCTGTATTTTCGTTTTTTGACACCGACTTTCGAAATTAAAGTTATTTTTCACTTTGTAGTGTTTTTTTCTGGAAGTCGGTTGTATTTTTTTTTGTAAATAAGATTTTATTTTTCACTTTTTAGTTGTAGCTACCTACCCCAAACAAATTCCAAACCGAAGTCGGTTGTTTTTTTTTTTTGTTGTAAACTGATTCGCCTTAAGGTTACTTGAAATGTTTCTGAGTAGAGAACATTATATTAGACCAACCTTTGTACATTTGTAGGTCTATCTGCAAATGCTGAAAATAATAATGATATAAGAATGTTACATAAAAATTTTACTGAAGCACCTTGGCACAAAGTAATGATACAGATTTTCAGGTGCCTACTAGGGTTACAGATTTTAAAGGTTTGCTTTCTCAAAATGTATGTTGTTTGTTGATCCAACATCTAAATTGGAGGCACTGACAATTTTAGAATACATACATACGGCCGCACTGGGTTGTGGGACCCGCTTTGAATGACGGAACGATACCAGTCAGTATTGCGCACGAATTTACAAGTATCTGCTGGGCCCCCCACTCATGGCAATTTAAGGAGCCGGGGAATTTTAGTCAGTGGGAGTTCAACATAACTCTCCGTTCTCACCAAATGAAGGGCATAGGACGTCACAACAGAAATGAAAAAGGATAACTACTAACCTACTAGGTAAGGTATGGGTAAGGGTATGCCAAAACGCAAATTGGTACGCCCCCGACCACACGGACAAGCTAGAACCGGCCATGCGAACGATGAAGACTAGGCGTTGTGGTGTAGATAACTAGGGTCAGGAAATTATCAAGAAATTAAATTAAAAGACATGACAGTTTCTGCCTTCGAGTTCGGGAACATGTGTGCAGGATTAGAGTTCTTACACTGACATTTAAAAATAAAGATCTAAATTATCATGGATAAATTATTCCGAATAAAGGCAAGGTTAATACTAGTGTTGCCCAAATGCAAGACCAAGACAAGACCTTAGCCAGTCTTGGTCTTGGTCTTGCGTCAATACACCTGGTCTTGGTCTTGGTCTTGGTATTGCGCTCTCAGTCTTGGTCTTGGTCTTGGTCTTGCAGCAAGAGTCTCGCAAGTCTTGCGAGACTCTACTACTTAGACTAGACTACATTCAAAAACCTATTAGCCTATTGCTGGGTGGTAGGGACATCGACGCGCAACCGCTTACCATGGATTCAGTACATGATTCTGGACCCCCATGCGTTGAAATTTTTCGTCGGCTTTTTCTTAATTTTTACGTTTTTTTCTGCATTTTTTTTACTGTAAACTGTATAAAACCATTATTTCTATCTGACCTAATGAGATTTTTAATTAAAAAATAGTAAATTCACTTGTTTCACTTAAAACAGTAATGTAAATAAAACTCGAAAGGGCTATCTGATCAGCTGTATTGCTAAAGTTCATTTGCGAGGTCAACACTGTCTTCATAGTTCGTACCTACGCTATTCGCTTTCAAATGCCGCGATAAAGGGACCGCAGCGCCAAGCGGTCTCCTCGTATTATTAATACACTTGAAAATAAACTTTAAAATTATTACAATAAAGTGCATAAATGCTTGAACCTGACAAAAAATGCGGAAGATTGCGGGAATCCCCGCGCGGCGGCGGCGTCTTTGTCGGTAAGTTATCGAATAAGTAGGTACGTAATACACTGACCGACCAACAGTTTATTCGCGGAACGTCATATTTTGCCAATCAACCATGAACCTTAATGCTTTAGCGATAAAGTTGAAAATCTGTTAAAGAAATATGGCGGATTATAGTAGTTTGATGTGCTGGCGTCTGTACCATAACATCGGCTGGCTTAAAAACTGCTACTAGTACTAGACCTACTCGACTCGCTGTTAGTTTTAAATTTTGCTGAATAGAAGAATAATATA
This sequence comes from Luperina testacea, assembly GCA_927399505.1. Lineage (NCBI taxonomy): Eukaryota > Metazoa > Arthropoda > Insecta > Lepidoptera > Noctuidae > Luperina > Luperina testacea. The sequence goes on from OV656774.1 coordinate 9,853,024, forward strand.
AACTTTGAAACATAAATACCTACATAATTTTTACCAACCTACTAACGTTAGATCTGCACATTAGACTTATACAAGTATAATATAATACTCTAAGTAGATATACCTACAAGGTATGAAATGAACTTTGGTAGATAGTTATACTAGGTACATTTTTATCACATATGGAACAAATTTGTAAGTAACACGCTACCTACCTACTTAATAAATAGTCGAAACATATAATAATTGATTATTATATGTTTCTACTATTTATTAAGTAGGTAGGTACTTATTGTATTGATACAATAAGTACCTTTTAGTGTTATGACGATACGGTTTTGATACTGGGGAACGTCTATCAAAATCGGGATTGAAACCAAATACCTACTATAACGCCCAAATCTCAGTTTGACTTAACTGCGAGACGCAAGAGTCTTGCAGGCTTAGTCTTGTTCTTGCTCAAGTCTTGCAGGGTTCAGTCTTGGTCTTGGTCTTGCTAAAATAAGTCGGTCTTGGAAGACCAAGACCAAGAGGTCTTGGTCTTGCAAAAATGCAAGAACAAGACCAAGACTGCAAGACCAAGACCGATTTTGGGCAACACTAGTTAATACAATCGATTCGAGTCAAAGCATGAAACATCAATTCACCATTAATATTTTAGTTTACCGTTTTATCTGTTTAAATAATAATAAGTCTTCTTCTTCTTCTCTTCGTTTAATGGCTAATAATAAGTCAATAGTTTGGCGGCGGCATGCTTTTCACTCACGTCAGGTTTCATCGTCAAAAATAAATGTCAATGTCATCTTTCAACGCAAAAGTGGCCAGTGCAGTTAGGTCACGTCACGACCTTTTTTTGTATAACGATCTCATTTTATCTATCGAAGAAATAATTACTAATACCTACAGAGGACTCAATTGTTTAGGACTGTACGTTTGGTATTTTGCGTTTCTGGTATTTTGCATATCTGGTATGTGGCGAATCGGGTGTTTTGCGAGTCTGGTAATTTGCGAATCTGGTATTTAGCGATTATGGTATCAAGCTTCGGAGCCCTAGCGCCATCTCTTATCGAAAAGCAGAGTTATTTAGCGAGAACTTATCTTTATTTTTCTCAGTTTGCTTATCTTTTAGATTCGTAAAACTTTTTTATCTGTAAACTATAGAATATAACAATGCCAAAAATAAAACAATATTTGCTGCACATTGATGTTTTTAAAAACGAAAAAGTATAGAACCAATGTATAGAACTGTAATGGGCAGACAATAATATCAATCAAGATACCAAATCCTTAATTGCCATAAATCTGCATAGTAATTATTGTTATTTCAATATGTCACATTTTTTATACCTCAATTTCAAAACATTTATTTCAATTAAAACTTGTACAGGCGCTTTGGCATTGTCAAAATTAAATAGTCTGTCAGTTAGTCAGAAAGTTGAAGCTAGTTGCCCATACCCTTTTTACATGCTCCGGATCATAGCCGGCTTCAGGCAACCGGCGGCAAAGTCTCCACTTAAAAGAATACCAACTTTAGTGTAAATATAATTGGTTTCAGAATGATTAGTACTTTTGAAAACGTCATTATTCGGGTCAATCACCGAACAATAACGAACATGTCAGCGTAATTGCGACACCGCGCTATATGCCTTGACTATTTTATGTATCACCTAAGTAAAGACAGTCAGTACGTATTCGGATAACATATCGGGCGCGATTCAATCTCATCTCATTCACCTTATTAGTTTTAATCGTTACCCCATTTGTATTACTGAAATACATAGTTTCTTTATAATCTATAATCTTAGTTTATCTTGATCTCACCCCAACCCCGAACAGTCATAAACTATTTTATTGTAGCAAAAACTGAACTTTATGCAACAACATTAATACCCACAGTATTAATGTTGTTTTAATAAAAAAACACATAATTATTTGTTTACATGTTTGGAAACTAAATCGCAAAGAAGTAAAATCAAGATAGCTGCTAGTGAGATTTACAAAAAGCCAGAATCAGATAACAGCGAAACTTCCGACGATGTTATTGAAAACAGCAACATATAACACATTACAGCAGAGCAATGACATACAAAAGAACCGAGAAAGCAGTAGAACCCCGCCAAAAGACTCACCGATGAAGCTCGACCCGATCCAACCTGGCGGCAAGGTCGACAAAAGATGCCTATCCATAGATATAATTACCCATCTCTCCACTAGTCCAATGCTTACTCTAGGATGCATATCTGGTAGGCTCTTAAATCCATACCTATCCTACAAATGTCTTCCCATTCATTACCGCGCCTCCGGTCTATTCCTTGATATGCGATGGTCGCTTTAGCACCATGAACATGAGGCTACAGGAGCTAGTGCGAATCTTGGGGTTCATTCGATTAATCGAGTCTGGTTTAACCATGCTGGGATCGGTGCAATTCATTCATTCATTTATTTATACAGGTTTGAAAACTAAATCGCAAACCCAGTATAAGTAAGAAATGGATGAGAAGGACAGTTTTCTAAGAGTCTAACTTAAACAGGAAAAAATAGGAATTGAGTTTCGAACATAAACCCTTTATACAGTTTATACCAAAATCAATTATGATTCTCGATTTATTTCTACAGTGCATCTTTGCTGGAGGCCTCACCCAAGCATCCGATGCCGAAGTTAGACCACCTCACGTCCCTCCGCACTTACCGATCCCCCATGAGGCTCCATCTTTCCCACATAAATCACCACTGATCCTCCATGAGCGATCCTCCAACGCCCGGGAACTGTACCAGAGAAATGTGTTTGTAAGTGATTTTTTACCTAAATAAATAACAACATTAATGAATAATAAATACAAATTATTTGTAGACTTATTTTCCTCTGGAAAATAGGTAACTAAGTTCCATTATAAAATCTAAGAAAATAATAAATGAAACCTCAGAAAATAGGTAGGTACAAAAAAACAAAGTCGGAATAACCTATTATTGTCTACTGTTGTGTGTATGAACCTGCAAAAGTTACAAATACCTAGCACATATTAATGGTCCCACAAGGTGGCTGACCTTGTGAAGGCCAAAGGAATCCGCTGGACGAGGGAAGCACAGAACCGATCGAAGTGGCGGTGCTTGGGGGAGACCTAATATCCAGCAGTGGACGTCTTTCGACTGAAATGACGATCATGATGATTAACGGTTAATGAAACGCTTTCATACAAATTCAGAAGTCAGTAGGTAAGTGTGTAATATTTATTTATTTACATGCACAACATTACGGAATTGAATCCCAAGGCGTAAATTGTTCTGTACAACAGAGCAATTTACAAACTAAAAAATGACAGATATAGATATTTAGGTAGGTAAGATAAAATACAATTAAAAAGAAAAAAAAGTAAACATTTTTATACAGATACCGATGTGTTCATAACGGGATGCGAGTATATAAGCCGGGCCGGCCACCAGATTGGCACAGTTGACACTTGTGGAAACCATGAAGACTGTCTTATTCCTTGCGGGGCTCGTCGCCCTGGCGTTGAGCAGTGCCGTCCCTCCGAAACATGAGATCAAACTGAAAACTGGTAAGAACTACTTGAGATTATTATTATCATTTTTTTTGAACGCTTTGTCGTTTTAGTGTTTGCAATTGTGACAAGTGAGCGTAGGGTTTTTCGTTCGATCCCCGGATGGCAAACTGTTGTTGGGTTTCCATTAGTAAATTCTCAATAGCTGCCGTTGGACTCACCTTCAATGATATGGTACTGGCGAAATGATACATCTGTCCCCCAACCGATATCCTGATAGGCAGTAGACCAGTTGATAGATAACTTCTATGGGTAGAATTCTTCATTCTTCTTCTCTCACTTCTATGGGTACCAATCATTACCGCGTTATGTGTTTTGTAATGACCTCCAATCTGGTAACCCACACATTGATTAACTGATGGAAACTACTTATTCATGTAGCTTAACCACAAGCCTCTGTTTCATAATAAAAGCCAAAATGTGTTGACCGTTTCTTGTATTTTCAGCCAGGTACTTACGTTCATGGTAAAGGAAATTACTCATGAGATGTTTTGTTACAGTCGAAGCTGATTTCGTTAAGAACCAGAAGAAAATTTTGGCACTTTTCGAACACTCCGAACAACTGGACACGCATTCCGAGTACTACACACTTGGCAAGGAATATAACATCGAAGCTAACATCGACAACTACACAGTTAGTATTTTTGATAATGACTTCAACGTAGCTCCTAGAAATTCTTCAGAATATTTTAAGTAGTAACGCAACCTATTTTTGCAGAACAAACATGCTGTCGAGGAATTCTTGATACTGTACAGAACCGGATTCTTGCCGAAATATCACAAGTTTTCCATCTTCTACGAAAGGATGAGGGATGAAGCCATTGCTCTTTTCCACGTCATGTACTACGCTAAGGACTTCGACACCTTCTACAAAACCGCGGCTTGGGCCAAGGTTTACCTGAACGAAGAACAGTTCTTATATGCCTACTACATTGCCGTAGTCCAACGGGCTGATACTACCGGCATCGTTCTGCCAGCACCTTATGAAGTGTACCCTCAGTTCTTCTTCAACAAGGAGGCTCTACTCAGGATGTACCGTACCAAGATGCAAAATGGTGTGTTGGACGCTAAACTTGCTGCCCAATACGGTATCGTGAAAGAGAACGACTACTACGTATACTACGCCAACTACTCCAACTCCCTGACTTACCCCAACCAGGAACAGAAGCTGTCATACTTTACCGAAGATATTGGTTTGAACTCCTACTACTACTACTTCCACTCACAGATGCCTTTCTGGTGGAAGTCCGAAAAACTTAATGTAATCAAAGAACGTCTGGGTGAACTTTTCTTCTACTACTACCAGCAACTTCTGGCTCGTTACTCCTTGGAGCGTCTTCCCAACGGCTTGGGCGAAATTCCTGAATTCTCTTGGTACTCTAACTTCAAGACTGGATACTATCCCCAACTGACTGGAAACTATTTGCCTTTCGCTCAAAGGAGCAACGACTACAATATTCACAATGAGCAGAACTACGAATCCATTCGCTTCCTGGACACCTATGAGAAGACATTCTTCCAATTCTTGCAGAAGGGCGAATTCAAGACTGTAAGTATCAATAGATAAACCCTATTGTTTCAGTTTCATGATCATCAGTTTCACGAAAACTAACGCGGGAATGAATTATTTTCAGCCTGAGAAGGAAATGAACTACGTCGGCAACTACTGGCACAGTAACGAAGACCTGTACTCCGAGCACAGCAAGAAGGACTTACACCAGTACTCTTACGAAATCATCGCTCGCCAAGTTCTCGGCGGGAGTCCCAAGGCTATTGACAAGTGAGTTACCATGAACCTGTCCTTAGCTTCTCAAGTCTTTTCTTATTAAAAGTTATTAGTGCCAAATCTCTGCGACGAAAAACTATCTGTAATATGTCCCATTATGTCCCATTTGAATATGTAATATAATATGCGTAATATGTCCCATATGAATAAAACACCCATTAGCAAAGTTTTTTTCTCAAGTTGGCTACAAATCACGGATCCAAGAAGTTGCCTTTTCTCAATTGGTCATGACTAGAATACAAATAAGGTTATGGAAATATTATTAGTTAAAAAAATGACTGTCAAACAATAAAATCATTGTTAATTATTTTCAGACACACTTTCATGCCGACCGCACTTGATTTCTACCAGACTTCTATGCGTGACCCTGCATTCTACCAGCTCTACCAGAGAGTCATCGACTACATTATTGCCTACAAAGACTACGTAAAACCTTACACTCACGATGATCTTCATTTCGTCGGTGTTAAGATCAACGACGTGAAAGTCAGCGAACTGGCCACTTACTTCGATTACTTCGACTTCAATGCTACAAGCAGCGTGTTCTTCAGCCAGGAAGAGCTCAAGTCTTACCCTACTGGTTTCATGATCCGCCAACCTCGCTTGAATCACAAACCATTCACTGTGTCTGTTAACGTTAAGTCAGATGTTGCGTCGGATGCTGTCTTCAAGGTCTTCATCGGACCTAAGTACGATTCCAACGGATTACCAATTACTATTGAGGAGGATTGGATGAAATTCTACGAACTGGACTGGTTCGTGCAGAAACTTGTCCCCGGTGAGAACAAAATTGAGCGTAAATCCAGCGAGTTTGTGCTCTTCAAGGATGACTCCATCCCCATCAACCAGATCTACCAGTGGTTAGACCAAGGAAAGGTACCTTATGATATGTCAACTGTGCCCGACAACATGCCTAGGAGACTGATGCTGCCCAAGGGTACCCCCGGTGGATATCCATTCCAAATGTTCGTGTTCGTATACCCATACAACAGCGTAAATAAGGGAGAAGATGTGTTCGAGAGCTACATTTTGGACAACAAGCCCTTCGGTTATCCATTCGACCGCCCCGTGCGCGAGGCTTTCTTCAGGCAACCCAACATGTACTTCGAGGATGTCGAAATATACCATAAGGATGCATACTTCCCATACGAGCTTAACGTTCCTTCTTATTTCACCAAAAAGAACCAGTAAGACGATAAGTAGTTCTTATCTGTATTTTAGAATTATTTATCATATATCGAAAAGTACAAAGAATACGAGTGAAATAAATATATTTTACATATTAATGTTTTTAAATGAAAAAATTAACCTCTTATATCCTATCCTATCCCACCTCCTACTGTAATATGGTATCATAGCAGTTTGGATGTTTCTTAAATATTATGTAGCTTAACTACATGCAAAGTAATATTGAGTTTGTTAAAGAGGTCAATTAAAGAAGGCTACTAAAAGGTACCTGACACAGATACTGCACAACAATTTTTTTAACTTAGTTACATGCTTTTTGTAAGCTGATTCGCCTTAAGTTACCTCTAATGAAGTGTTTCTGAGTAGAGATCATAAATATTAGACCAAATTGTAGACCTATCTTCAAATGCTGAAAATTATAATGATAAAAAAATGTTACATGCAAATTTTACTGAAGCACCTTGGTTACGTTGCAAAGTAATGATACAAATTATCAGGTATCTTACCAGGGTCACAGTTTGTAAAGATGGAAGGGTTTGCTTTCTGAAAACTTCTTAAAATACATGTATGTTGTTTGTTGATCCAACATCGGCCGCACTTGGTTATAGGGCCCGCCATGAATGACGTGATTATACCAGTCGGGATTGCGTACGAATTTACAAGTATATCCCAAGCCCCTCACTCATACCAATGTAAGGTACCGGGGGTTTTAGATTAACTAACTTATTATAAAAATAAATATAAAAACAAAGGACACTAAGGCGTAGAAGTACCTACTCGTCCGCATCCAGATTCGTAAATCGTCGTAAATACAATTGGTTTCAGAATGATTAGTACTTTTGAAAACGTCATAAATAATTTAGTTGTAGCGAAAACTGAACTTTATGTGTGGGAATTAATGTTGTTTTTCTAAAAACACATGACTATTTGTTTATATGTTTGGAATCAAATTGCAAACTCAGTATATGTAACAAATGGGTGAAAAGGGAACTTTTCTAAGAAAAGTCTTAACTTAAACAGGACAAATAGGAATTCATTTATTTTATTAAAATTCTTCTTTCTTAAATTCTTCTATTCTCTATCTAGCAGGCGTTGTTTTCCTCAAATCTTTATCGGCTATCTATTTGAGAGAAATATGAGTTAAGGCACCTATAAACAGGCGCGACACGCGATATAATCGCGCGCGACACAAAGGCACCGCTCGTTGCGCGACTTGCGATGCCTTTGTGTCGCGTGTCTTGTTGCACGTATTTGAAGGAGTCTTAACGTCTTCATTGAGATGTAGTGATAAGGATTACGATAAACCCCAGATAAGAGAGATGTATAAAAAGCTATTTTCAATAGATATTTTCTTCAAATAGAAAATACACAAGAATACACGATGGCTTGCATCCAATACGTCCTGATCTTTGCAGTACTGGTATGTATAATTATTAATATTATCGTAATCGGTTACTTTTAAACAAATCAATGTAGCGAATTAGAATAAGTGTTAAAATGGAATCAAAATACAGGGAAGACAGACAGAGAGCACATATTACAAAATCAGTCTATAATGTTCAGTCACAGGCCTTCTCTCTTCGAGAGGGAGAAAGCTGTAATCTACCCCGGGGGCTCAGTGCATGCTGACAGACAGTATTTTAATAAATCTAATCAGTGAACCCGAACAAAGAGAGGTCTTTGTGTAAGCTTTCAAGCATAATTATAATTAATGTTTTGGACCATCGAATAAGTAGGTAGTAGCTATTTTCTTTATCAAAACGTCCATTTACATTAGCCGTTATAAATGTAATTTTCACGCAAAATCCGTGTTCAGGCGTGGAGTTTCGGACATATCCTTTATACAGTTTATACCAATAACAAATTGTAACTCTCGTTTTATCTCCACAGTGCATCTTTGCTGGAGCTCTCACCCAAGCATTCGATGCCGAAGATAAACCACCGCACATTCCGCCACACATACCGATTGCGCATGAGGCACCACCGATCCTCCTTGAGGCATCATCGATCCCTCATAAAGCACCACCGATGCCCCATGAGGCACCAACGATCCCGCATGGGCCAACATCGATACCCCATGAAGCACCACCGATTCCCCATGAGGCACCATCGATCCCGCATGAGGCACCATTGATACCCATTGAGGCACCTTCAATTCCCCACAAAGAACCACAGATTCCTCATGAGGCACCATTGATCCCCCTTGAAGCACCACCGATTCCTTGTCATGCACCATTGATCCCGCATGGGCCAACATCGATACCCCTTGCGCCGATACCCCATAAAGCACCACAGATACCCCATAAGGCACCAGCGATCCCTCATGAGGCACCACCAATCCCACATAAATCACCATTAATCCCCCATAAAGCACCACCGACGCCCCATGAGGCACCACCAATCCCACATAAAGCACCACCAACACCCCATGAGGCACCATCAATCCCACATAAAGCACCACCAATCCCCCATAAAGCACCACCGATTCCCCATGAGGCACCGCCAATCCCACATAAAGAACCACCAATCCCCCATAAAACACCACCTACTCCCCATGAGGCACCACCAATCCCACATAAAGCACCACCAATCCCCCATAAAGCACCACCGATTCCCCATGAGGCACCGCCAATCCCACATAAAGCACCACCAAGCCCCCATAAAACACCACCGACTCCCCATGAGGCACCACCAATCCCCCATAAAGCACCACCGATTCCCCATGAGGCACCGCCAATCCCAGATAAAGCACCACCAAGCCCCCATAAAACACCACCGACTCCCCATGAGGCACCACCAATCCCACATAAAGCACCACCAACCCCCCATGGAGCACCACAAATCCCACATAAAGTACCACCAATCCCCCATAAACCACCACCGATTCCCCATGAGGCACTATCGATCCCGCATGAGGCACCATTGATCCCGCATGAGGCACCGCCGATTCCCTATCATGCACCATCGATCCCGCATGAGACACCATAGATCCCCTTTGAGGCACCACCGATCCACCAAGTGGCACCAATGGTCCCCCTTGAAGCATCACCAATCCCCAATGAGGCACCACCGGTCCCCCAAGACAGGCCTCACAACCATGGTATCCCCGACTGGATCCACATTGACTCCGGCGTACATTGGACCCCCTGTGATATCGACGCAGGTCCTAGAATCCGGTGCCACGACTGCCATACAAGATTGATCTGCACATTGCTCGGAGGATTGGTTCTAGATTGCCCCTACGAATTTTACTGCAACAACGGATTGTGTTCGCACCTGCCTAGTGAAGAGAACAGTTTTACCCGGTTGTTAATTTGAATTATCGAGCTTTATAAAAAGTTCGGAATTGTACGGTCGAGTTAGGAAAACCTTAACTATATTTTCGAACCTTGTAGACATGGTCATGGACAAGCTGGATAGGTCATATTAACATCCGTAAGCTGTACTAGAGAAATATATTTGTATGTGATATTTTTACATAAATAAATAATAACATTAAGTTTGTGTCTTGGTCACTTTAATAAAGAAAATTCTATTATAATAAAGAAAATTCTATTTTATTCTATTAATCAATAATAAATACTATTTTTTAGACTTGTTTTTCTCTGGAAAATGGGTAAATAAGTTCCGTTATAAAATCTGAGAAAATAATAAATATGAAATCTCAGAAAATAGGTAAGCAGGGTCTCATTCAGTATTGAAATATAGAAAAAATTGAGTTGGACCAACCTATTATCGTCCACTGGTATGTGTATGAACCTGCGAAAATTGCAAATACCTAGCACATATTTTTCTGTAACATATTAACGTGGCCGTTCCTATAAGGTGGCCGATTACCTTGTGAAGGCCACAGGAATCTGCTGGATGAGGGAAGCACAGAGCCGGTTGAAGTAGCGATGCTTGGGGGAGGCCTATGTCCAGCAGTGAACGTCTTTCGGCTGATATGATGAATAACGGTTCAAGATTCGCTTTATACAAATTAAGAAGTCAGTAAATGTGTAGGTAAATATTCAATGTTATCCTGCAGTAATCCATTAACTAACAATAAGCACCATCCGGTATCCATCTGTATCTTATCGAATCAAAAACTGACAGTTACTTTAAATAGTGTTTTGATAAGATAACGGGGATAAACACAAACATCGATGGATTTCCTCCTATTCAAGAATACGTATATTTGTTTCTTAAAAAAATAACAAATATTATTAAAAACATAACATCACACCTGCTCTATTCAATTGAAATAGCAGGTAGGAATTATAAAGTCTTTGACTGTTGCACAGAAATCCAGTCAGCGGTCTGCTATTGAAAAATTCCTAATGGAAAAAGAAACCCATATTAAAACCTAATACCTATGCTCAGCAGTAACACTTGCAACGACTAGACGCGACAAATGCAACAACCTCATAGTGAACTGCAATATCTTCCAGGCGTCTTTCAGATGGAGATTACAAATTACAATGTTTTGCTTAAATTAGGTATTTCGATAGTATAAAGAGTAATGTAGACACAGATTATTAGATAATGAGTATACTTGGTGCGATTTAGGTAATTGCCTGTGACATGGGTACCATAAGTTGAAGTAACAATAAATTTTGCACCACCTAAATAAAGAGTGTTTGGACGATGCAAGCCATTTAATGCTTCAATTTGATTGTATGCCATAGGCAAGAATGCTGCTAGGGGCACCTGTCCCACAGCCGATGATTAACGAGAAGCGAGTAGAGCTAGCAATTAGAAACGAGTTGGCGAGCAACGAGCAGCGTGTGTGTGGTTCAGATAGTTTTGTCGCTGGGCTATGAGCGAGTGCGCGAGTGCAACGAGTAGAACGAACGAACTGCCCAGTCATTGGCTGGTATGTGTATGTACCAAGCAAGACTATCTCAAAGAGTGTCCTGTTCGCCAAACGAGCGTAACTGAGCGAGCATTTTCTTTGATAGCTCTTGATCTCTTCTGTGATCTCTTTTACTAACACGAGAACTACATCTTTTGTACATTATCTTAAGCGAAAAAGTGTCGCTAGCTAGTCGAAAGCGCCTGTCCCACCGCTGACGACGACGATGGCGGTGGTTTGCTTAGACTAGAAGCTGATCCCAACATAGTTGGGGAAAAGGCTGGCAGATGATGAAAGAAAATAAAAACCCGTACCATGTTTAAAAACGCTGTTAGTTGTTGTTACTATGGATAAAAATAACTTGATATTATTATTCATAATAATCATCAACATTACGTTGTGGAAATGATAACGATGTTTTAATACTTATGTATTATCGCAACTAAGTAATTATTCGTGATAACATATGAAAATTATCACTAGTGATGTGAACTCTTTAACTAACAATCAAGTTTTGTACTAGCCTGCTATCCCATTTCATGATAAAGACACAATAAGAAGAAGGGAAGACCATAAATCACAGACCATAATAAGTTCTCTCACGATGGTAAACTAAGACAGTACATTTTTGTAATGAACAGAGATCGGAATTAGGTGTGTGAAAATACCTAAAGTTTGCAGCGAGACATAACATAGAGCTGTTACAACCACTTAAGTTAACCGGTTTTGAATTTTACCGCTTTAGTTTCGGTTTTTTGTTTTACATGTTCTTTACCTTTGAAAAACTGAACGATAAACATTAGAAAGCCGCTAATACAGTTTTAAGTTAATTTTTGTTTTGAACTTTTCCGGTTCAAATTCGGTTTTTTAGTTCTACTTGTTCTGTACGTCTGAAACACCGAATTTTACACATCTGCAAGCAGACAGTTTTAGTTTAAAAAAAAACGAATTTTAACCGGAAAAGTACAAAACAAAAATTAATTTAGAACTGTATTAGCAGCTTGTAAATGTTTATAGTTCGGTATTTCAAAGGTAAGGAACATGTACAACAACAAAAAACCGAAACTAAACCGGTAAAATCCAAAACCGGTTTAACTTAAGTGGTTGTAACAACTCCATATTATGTCTCGCTGCAAACTTTAGGTATTTTCACACACCCAATTCCGATCTCTGGTAATGAATGAAAATGTGCATTCGTTTTTACATTAACCTGGTGCAATGTCATCAAATGATAAGGGTGGCGCACTTCAATCCACAAAGCAACTGAATGCTTTGAAACAAATTTTAATCGTCTTGAAGACCTGGACAAGAAGCGCCATATATGCAAAAGTCGCCCAAGGCCCTCACATACCTAAACATACAATGATGCTGATAAGCTCTTCTGTACACAGTGTGACTGGGTTTTCAAGACCAAATCTGGTTTTGCTAGTCACCAGAGAGCTCACGAAAGAAAAGAAATGTACTCAGGGTCGCTGTCTCCGGATTGAACTTACAGATTCATGCTAGCTATAGTCTCACACCAAGGACTCTAACATTAATTGTAACATCTGATTTGTAATACCTAGATTCATTGCAAATACATATATTCTATTTTATTTAATCTGTGAATTAGCAATGATTATAATATGACATACAGTACATATAACTTAAGTAGGTATACGACGCGGAATGCGTTTTAGCTGTTCGCATTTTGTGTTTATTGGTGTTGCTAGTTTTTTACGTTCCAATTAAGTTATTTTTACCGACTTCAAAAAAAAGGAGGGTGTCAATTCGACACGTATGTATGTAATATTATTGGAACTACATTATATTTACATATGACAATCTATTAGGGCTTCCAAACAAATATACAAAACTTTATAGATGTATATTATGTATGTATGAGCTTGTCCAGAAAGGGCGATTCGCCGCGATTTTCTCGTGCGTAGTACGCGCGACCGTTGCGTCCAGAAGGAGCGTACCAACGCGCGAGCATTTGGGTTCGAATTTCATTTGTCAGTAGAAAACATGGAGTTGAACGCTCTGGAGTTCGCGCGTCAACTGGACGCAACAAGGAGTCTCTAGTATCTCGACTCGCAAGCAATACGCGCGAATCAAGCGCGAGTCGAGAATATGGCGAACTGCATGCGATTTACGCGCGGATTTTGAAACCGCGCGATGCTTATGGACGCGATGTATTGGCGGCTTATTGATATGAGCTACGTGTGTAGTGTCAAAGGAAAAACATCTCAAAGCCTTGGTCAAATTTTAGTGCAATATTTACAACAAAACTATTAGATACCTACTTATTACAAACTAAATTCCAGTTTTTTTAGTTACTTAAAACTAAAAATTACGAAATAAAAAAGTAATTTAAAAAAATTAAATCGACTTCAAAGAGAAATTAACTCAAAATTATGAAATAACTTCAATTTCGGAAGTCGGTGGCAAAAAACTAAAACTAAAATACAGATCCCAAGACACCGACTTCCGAAATTAAAGTTATTTCATAATTTTGAGTTAATTTATTTTTGAAGTCGATTTAATATTGTTATTTATTTATTTATTATTTCTGGCCAACCAACAATTGTTTATACTGTTACATGTTTAAAAAAGGTTCTTATATCTTAGGTTAGTATAATAATTTCTTATAGGTTAGCACCGTAACGTAACGTAAGTTATAACTTGTAACATTTATTATTTTATGGGGTATGCCCCATAAAATAATAAATGTTACAAGTTATATTAAAGTCTAAAGTAACATTTAAACTTTATTAAAAATTTTAAAAATATTATTGCTAGTGGCTGCATCACTGAGACCGTATCTTTCTAAGGAGCGGTAGGCGGTGGAATCGCAGTCTATCATGACAACAGAAAGTACAGTTGTACTGTCCAATATTCAAGTTTCTGTGTTTAGCGATTTAGGCTGTGCATGAGTCTTACGAACATGTTCTTTTATATATATTGATTATGATTTGCGACATAGAACAATGTCACAATAGTTTGTTATGTTTCAGGGAACAACGGTATATTGACAAACAATGATTGACAAACATTGACTTTAGACAAAGTATTTTTAAATGCTCTACAGTTACCTACTTTTATTTCTCTTGAAAACATCTACGAATACAGTACCCTGATAAAGTTAATACCAAAAGATTACGCAACAGATTTCGCTAAAACTGTTTTGATATACGAAAAAGATCGAACCATGCCAAAGGTTAATACAGTGATAACGATAAAGAAATTATAACATTACGATCCAAAAATATCCAACTCTGTATCTACTTTTTATACCACCTATTAATGTCTCCCGGACATTGATAGGTGGTATGAAAAGTGGATCATCAAGCTGTATTTATTTATTTTATTGTTTATGAACACACAATAAAATACATAGATATGACATAATTATAATTTGACACTGACCTCTATCATACAAGTACGCTGGACTAACGATACTCTACGAAATGACAGTTGTTTATTGTGCCGATTCAAAGCGCCCCGCTCGAGGTCCTCGGGAACTAACAACATGGTAAGGTAATGTTACACGGTTCACTTTTGGTATTCAATTTGAGTGAATTCGATTGAATTTGTATGGACGCTATTTGTTGAATGGTTAACTTTTTGTTTACATGGTTTAATTCATCCAAATTGAACACCAAAAGTGACTATTATTTTGTTAATCGAATAACTTGCAGATTACATTGCGGACGAGCGTCCGCAATTGTTACACATCCATAGCATACAACATATCATCATAGACACATAACCATAGAGTGTTGCCAGAATATTTTATTGCTACATTCATACCTCCCCTCAATAAAATATTCAAACAAAATATTTCTCATACTGTCTCCCCTTTACATAAACTTACCCTTAACAGTTATACAAAAACAAATATTAAGCTTTAAACAATTTCTCTCTAAATTTCTTAAATAATATTCCCCCTAATGCCTTTGTTAGAATGTCTGCAACTTGCTCACTGGTATTTACATATTTTAATTCAATATTATCTTATTTTCAAATTTTTCTTTTACAAAAGCTTGTTTAATTTCCTCTTTTTTTCTTTCTCTTTTTATTTTCACTCTTGAATTACCAGTGGCTATATTAGGGATCTTGATAGTTGACTGGTTGTCCTCATATAAGATTATATTATTTTCAAAGCCAAATGTATTGAAAATGTCTTTCAACCTTTCAGCTTCACTTGTGGCTGAGCATAAGGCAATGTACTCTGCCTCTGACGAAGACAAAGCCACAGTCTGCTGTTTCCTCGAAAACCAGATTATGATTGTAAATGTATGCTTGGTCAATCCCTAGTATCTGGTGGGATAACACTGACAGCTCACTCCACGCTCACTTCACTTAAGTTTTCACGGTGAGATGGTAACAGAATCGTACTACTGCACTTTTCTTGAAAAAGGTAACCTATGTGATTTACCTTGCAAAAAGGATTAACACTGAAAGTCGACGCTTTTATACTGAATTTTATTACTGTTTAGCACCCTTTTAACATAATCAACATTTTGGTAACATAGTCTTTCGTGCCAAGTTAATAATGTTGAAACAGCTGCAGCATGCCCCTCATACAAAACATCTAGTACATATGATTTCCCTTGTAGATTCCAAATAGCACACAACTCATTATCTTTCTAGATAATACATCGTTCAGACAACATCTTGACTTCATAACCTCTTCTCGTAATACAAGGTACCGAAACACATGTAGCACATTATATAGTGTCGATTTAGCATAACAATCCCCATCGTATACTTTAAGTTTGATTTCACCAACCCCAAAGACGCGTAGACGCCGACCGTCACCCGCAATAACAAATCTGTTTGATTCCGAATGATAGTTCGTAAACAAAGATCGTTCACTACTCATGTGTTCACTCGCACCACAGTCAATCAACCATTTTTAACAGACTGATTGTCTATTTTCACTCAAAACTTCACTCATATGGTACTTGCATGACAATTTTTTGTTATTTTCTCGTGCCATTTTTATTGTTGTTTTGATTCTCAGGACATTCATGTTTTAGATGCCCTATCTTGTTGCACTCGAAACATTTACGTTTCTCAGACTCACTTTTACATTGTTGTGCATAATGTCCACCTTTCCCACACTTATAACATCTCTTTGTAAATTGTCTCTTATTTTGATGTGCATAGAAGGCTGAATTTCCTCCCTTTTGTATGTGTTCATTTTTATCTCTTGCCTTCATTCTCTCTTCCTCTACAAGAAGTCTAGCAACCAATGCATCATAATTTTGTTTATTGCTCTCTACCGATTCCCATGCAAATATAAAATGACTGTAACTATCTGGTAACAACATCAGCACTTTAGTGATTAGGAACTTCTCTGGTGATAGATAGATGATATGATGACCCCTCCTCACCAGCTTTTTTCTGTTGACAAGCCTTTTCTTGTAGTTTTGATAAGTGCGTTGACAAATTCCCGTCTGCACATTTGTATTGAAAGAACCGTTGTTGTAACTTCAAGCTAGAATAACTTGCAGATTACATTGTTCTACGATGGACGTCTGCCATTGTTACACGCCCATAGCACACAACATAATTATCATCATAGACACATTACCATAGAGTGTTGCCAGAATATTTTATTGCTACATTCACATATTTAATTTATTATTTTTTTTACTATTGCCATTTGATTTACTAGGTTAGAGTGAAATGGCAACACAATAGCTCATTAGTTTTTAGTTCACATTGCGAACTAATGTGACCCCAGCTCAGCTTGTAAAACTAGTGTAGTTGAGCCGGGAGATATTAGCTCAACCATAGTAGTTTTTAGGCTAAGTTTTAAGCCTATCATCATATTTAAAGCTCACTGATCTGACCGACATGCGCTATAACTTTACTAGGACACTATCCACTAGTTTATAGCTTGCGATCTGACCGCGCCCTAATGAATTTTCAGTTAACCTTTGCAGAGAAATTATTCTATTACTTAAAAATGAAGCATAAAAATAACTGGGAGTGATTCGATATTTTTCTCTTATATAAATTACTCTCAGTGGATATAATAAAATAAAAATAAAATCTATAGTATATATCTATATCTATATACTTACGATCGATAAAATTTATAAAAGTATTTTTTTATCGAAGGATAGATCCCACCTCTAATATTAGTTACACGGTACCTTCACGTTGCTATCAGCGCCAAAATGGCGAAAATTATATGTATTTATGAAGTCCAGCGTACTTGTATGGTAGAGGTCAGTGTAATTTGAGTACAAAGGTACTGCTTATTTCTGTATTGTCATATAGCTGACAGCGGTTGTGATAACAATGAGGATTGTCTTAATCCTAGCGGGGTTCGTTACCCTGGTGATGGCCAGTGCCCTCCCTTCCCACCAAAACATCAAGCTGAAGACTGGTAAGAACTAATTTTCATATTTAATTTGTTCTCCTATTTCTGGTGGGGTCATAATGGTCCCGAATTTTAAGGACCCGAATTGATTACGATATTGCGGGTTCAAAGTGTTCAAATCTTAAAAATTATACTGTATGAGGTGGAACATAATATACTACGTGGCAGTTACAGTCCAAAATAATTTTGTGGTGGAAAAATCCAACAAGGTCGACTCAGCGAGACTTAATATTATGGTTCGTTAATCGAGCACCAGAACAATAATATTCTGGCAAGAAGTTTCTGAATAACTTTTAATAATTCTTCGCAACTTTGGCTTGGTTAATTGAAAACTCAGTTACTAATGGTAATTATTACAATTGATTTACAGTTGAACCTGACTTCGTTAAATACCAGAAGAGAATTTTGGCACTTTTCGAGCACTCTGAACAACTGGACGCACACTCCGAGTACTACAAACTTGGCAAGGAATATAACATCAAAGCTAATATCGACAATTACACAGTAAGTATTTTTAATAATGACTTCAACGTAGCTCCTGAAAAATCTTTAGACTATTTTATGTGTTATCACAATGATCCATAATATAAAAATACAGTGATATCCATAATATAAATACTAGAAACAAACACAAATATGTAATACCTACAACAAGGCTCAAGAAAATAGGTGGCTCGTTCAGATGCCAATGTATACACTTTTATAATAAACTACCAAGCCACGTTCAAGATCTAAGCCCTAATAAATTTAAATCGTTCATTAAACGTAAGTTGTGCCAGAAAGCCTTTTATACCGTTAAAGATTATATTGAGGATACAAAGGCTTGGGATTGAGCTGCTTCCAATTTCTGCATTTTGAGTGTTTTTGATGTTTTTTTTATATACACATTGACATTAATGATTTTTTTTTAAACTGACATTTTCTTACTTTTTAAAGTATTACATTATTTTAATTATTGTGAATGTGAAGACGATGTGGGTCTTATTTTAGTCATTTTATATTTTTTATTATTCTCTCTATGGTCTGGCAGTTTGAGTAATTTATGTGGCCTACCCAAATGTCCTTTCTTTGGTATTGTTCGTCGAATCGTTTGAGTTGAGCTGCATGATTTCTGACAAATGCGTGCACTGACTGGACAGGTCCTCTCAATCTGTGTGGTTCTTTCCTCAAAAGACTATCTCAGACATCGACCTACATGGTCTTCATATAACTTGACCAAGATTATGTCTGGACTTTAAGAGACTATGACCTCTGAGTTTGTTTCGGCCTTTCTTCTCAGAGTAGTCAGATAGGAAACGCCGACCTCATCTAGTTTAAAAAAATTATGATTGACGTGTAAAAGTGTTTGTGCAAACGTACTTACAGAAATAAAATCATTTATCATTTAATGCATTTTTACAGAACAAAAATGCAGTTGACGAATTCTTAATACTGTACAAAACCGGATTCTTGCCGAAATATCACAAGTTTTCCGTCTTCTACGAAAGGATGCGGGATGAAGCCATCGCTCTTTTCCGCATTATGTACTACGCTAAAGACTTCGACACCTTCTACAAAACCGCAGCTTGGGCCAAGGTTTACCTGAATGAAGAACAGTTCTTATACGCGTACTACATTGCCGTTGTCCAAAGGATTGATACTGATGGCATTGTTCTGCCGGCGCCTTATGAAGCGTACCCTCAGTTCTTCTTTAACAAGGAAACTCTGATCAGAATGTACCGCATCAAGATGCAAAGTGGTTTGTTCGATGCTGAACTTGGTGCCCAATACGGCATCGTGAAAGAGAACGACTACTACGTATACTACGCCAACTACTCCAACTCCCTGACTTACCCCAACCAGGAACAGAGGCTCTCATACTTCACCGAAGATATTGGTTTGAACTCCTATTACTACTACTTCCATTCACAAATGCCTTTCTGGTGGAAGTTCACCAAATTAGGTTCATTCCAAGAGCGTCTGGGTGAATACTTCTTCTATTTCTACCAGCAAATTCTGGCTCGTTACTATTTGGAGCGTCTAACTAACGGTTTGGGTGAAATTCCCGAGTTCTCTTGGTACTCTAAATTCAGGACTGGATACTATCCCCAATTGACAGGAAACTACTTGCCTTTCGCTCAAAGAAGCAACGACTACGAAATCCATACTGAGTGGAACTACGAAAACATTCGCTACCTGGACACCTATGAGAAGACATTCTTCCAATTCTTGCAGAAGGCCGAATTTATGACTGTAAGTATTAACAGATAAACCCTATTTTTCAACATGATTTAGTAGGTACTTCACTAACAAAACTAACGATTGAGTTTTATACTTCCAGCCTGAGAAGGAAATGAACTACGTTGGCAATTACTGGCACATGAATCAAGACCTGTACTCCGAGCACAGCAAGAAGGACTTACACCAGTACTCTTACGAAATCATCGCTCGTCAAGTGCTTGGCGCGAGTCTCAAGCCTTATGACAAGTAAGTATTGTCTATACAAAATTAATAAATACATAAATCCAGACAGAACAAGAAGCGAAATTAAAATGTTTTTTTTTTACTTTCAGATACGCTTTTATGCCGTCGGCTCTTGACTTCTACCAGACTTCTATGCGTGACCCTGCATTCTACCAGCTCTACCAGAGAATCGTCGACTACGTTATCGACTACAAGGAGTATGTGAAGCCTTACTCTTACAATGATCTTCACTTCGTCGGTATTAAGATCAACGACGTGAAAGTTAGCGAACTGGTCACTTACTTCGATTACTTCGACTTCAATGCCACGAGCAGCGTGTTCTTCAGCCAGGAAGAGCTCAAGTCTTACCCTACTGGTTTCATGATCCGCCAACCTCGCTTGAACCACAAACCATTCACTGTCTCTGTTGATGTTAAGTCAGATGTTGCGTCTGATGCCATCTTCAAGGTCTTCATCGGACCTAAGTACGATACTAATGGATACCCAATTGACATTGAGGATGATTGGATGAAATTCTACGGACTGGACTGGTACGTGCAGGAACTTGTTCCTGGTGAGTACAAGATCGAGCGCAAATCCAGCGAGTTTATCTTCTTCAAAGATGACTCCATCCCCATTAGCGAGATCTACCAATGGTTAGACCAAGGAAAGGTACCTTATGACATGTCTGTTAAGCCCGAAAGATTGCCTAGGAGACTGATGCTGCCTAAAGGCACCCCCGGTGGATATCCATTCCAATTGTTCGTATTCGTGTACCCATTCAACGGCGTTAAGAAGGGAGATGACGCGTACCAGAACTTCATCATGGACAACAAGCCCTTCGGATATCCATTCGACCGTCCCGTGCGTGAAGCATACTACAGACAACCTAACATGTTCTTCGAGGATGTACAAATCTACCACAAGGACGCATACTTCCCTTATGAGCTCAACGTTCCTTCTTACTTCTTAACTCATAAGAAATAGTAAGATGATTTAATTAGTTTAGCTTAATTTGTATAAGTTAATATCGCAATCGAAACAAAATACATAAAAATGATTTAAATCAATGGTTGTGTTAGTATAACACTGCGACAAAACTTCACAGTCATTCACATACTGTATAATGTTATTATATCATAACACCAACCCAAATATGAATCCAAAAAGTTTAACACCATACAGAATAACAGAATCTATCGCTGCTATTGAAGACCTCATTTATCACTGAACCAAAAATGATTGCTTAGCTATGTGTGAATTAGTCAGAAGACTTTCGAAAACTGAAAACTTTAGTATGATTTCTAACACAGCAGGTTCTTGGGTGCCTTAATTGACAAATCTAAAATTCATTGACTTAGGGCATCCTCTTTACTTCAGCACCATGCAAATGAAACTAACACAAATAAAACGAAGTTTTATTATAACAAAAACCTAACAGATAGTTTACAATGCCTATTCTTAATATCTAAATATTAATAGGTATATTACATTAATCTAGACAGAAAACGGGATTTGGTTTGATATTATTCACTGCAAGTGGGGTGAAAAGTATCCATTCTTTGGAACATTATTTTTCTTATGATATACTGTAACATTGTAAAATTTATAATTTGGAGCATCATCATAGTAATCAACAGCTGGTCTATCGAAAGGAAAACCTATCGGTTTATTATCTATATCGTTCATTATTTCTGAAAAGAACTTGTTGGCTGCATAGAAATCATCCAAAAACTCATCTCCAGGAGTAATCATAATGAATAAAGTAAGGTTCAACCCTTTCTCAGTGCCTCTAGGTATTATTAAGTTTTCTGGAAACTTAAACAAATTGAAATTATTTGTTCTATCTTTCTGTGCAGCCAATCCTTCCATATTATAATACTCGTCACTTGAAAACCTATTTGAAGTCTCTGGTGACCACGTTATGACATTTAATCCTTCATCAAAGGTGTAAGTAAACTTATCAAGTTCAAAGAAATTGTTGTATTCTTCCCAGCAATTGTCAGAACACGGTGGTCCGAGGAACAACCTTACGATGCTATTTTTAATGCTGTCACAATCTACTGTAAAATTAAATTCAAACTTAGAATGTTTCAACCTCTTTTGGCGTGCAGTTACAGTTAGTGGTGGTTTTACTTGTGGGTTACCCTTTTTAATGATAGCTCTGTTGATGTTAAACTGATAATAGCTAAAATAAGTCGTAATTTTTGGAATATCGGCTTCCATGATTTCGCAACGCTTTTGTGCATACTTTTGTAGATTAACTGGTTCAATGGACTCCTTGTATTCAGTAAAGTAGTTAAGAACATACTGAATCATGTACCAGTACAAGGGATCTCTTAACGATGTTTGTGGGTGATGCATTAGAGATGGCGCTGGATTGTATCTGTAACAAAACGACAGTAGTTCAAATGAGATGCTTAACATTAATACTTTCTTCAATCAACCTATACTTTTCAACTAATACATAATTATAGCCATGATCATTATCTGCCCAGCCTTTTCCCGACTAAGTTTGGGTCGGCTTCCAATCAACTATGTAGATGCTACTGAATATCAGTATTTTACGTAGAGCGAATGCCCCTCATACTCGTAATAAGCTACATTTAAATCGGCACGGTATTAATTACAAGAAGTTACTACATATTTTTGAAAAATTTCTGATTAATATTTTAATTTCTCATGCACTCTTTCTAGTAGGTAGGTACCTAAATTGTACAGTCGCCTGCAGAGAAAACGGACCCCCCCGCCTTTAAGCAGTGAGCGTTGAGGGGTCCGTTTTATCTGCAGGCGACTGTACTAGTAAAAATTTGGTCTTACTGGTGAAAGGGATATCCATTTCCACCGTATCCAAACAACGACCTAACGATTTTGGATACCCTCCCAACTTCAAAATTGCCACGGAATAATCTCGTTAATAATTTGACGTAGTTCTCTTCTGTCAGTCTTATTGGAGATTTATTTTCCTGCAAAGAAGGCATTGTATTATTTTGTGAATAAAGTTGGCTGTTTTTAGTACCGCATTGGAAAAAATATTTATTTATACAGAAATATGTTGAGGAGTTCTAAAATAATAGTTAATTATTGCCAATTTTCTTGGTATGGTAAGTTCAATAACGGAATAAACATAAAGAGCTTTTTCAACACACTTGCTCTTAAAGCGGCTATTAATGAACCGCTTTTAGGTCCATAATGCAGCAGGCGTTATCGCACTAGTGCGGTAAGGCCATAGATAACTATTTGCTAGTCGGAGATGTGCGCTTTTTTAATCTCATTAAAGAGACTTCATGCCAAAAGGAATCCGCGGGTCATATTTCACTTTTTGTTTAAATAGTCTGAATTGTTCTAGGTCCCAAATGAACTAAAATTTATTTACCTTAATTTGTCCGTGGTCCCTCCCGGAAACGACCCTGACTGGTGTTCTATTATTGCGGATTCTCACTGGACTAATGTATATTTCTCTATGCCAATAGTACTTTCTGATTCCATACTAACTAAACTTAAATTTCACATGCGACAACACTATGATTAGTATAAACATTATTTTGTGTTTATTATATTTTTTATAAAGGCTGTTTAGCGGTTATACCAGTGCCTTTATTTACAACTGCGCGCGCATTGCTAGCGCGGCGCGCGGAAAACAAAACCAGCGCGCCATTTTCCATAAATATTTGTTAAATAATTAACACAAGTCTGTTTTTTTCCTCGCAAGTGTAGTGAAAAACGTCGTATGAAACGCGTGTGCATTGATCATTACACAC
Organism: Luperina testacea; assembly: GCA_927399505.1. Lineage (NCBI taxonomy): Eukaryota > Metazoa > Arthropoda > Insecta > Lepidoptera > Noctuidae > Luperina > Luperina testacea. The sequence continues at coordinate 9,876,953 of OV656774.1, forward strand.
TCAGCTCCCTTATCATACTAATAATACCGCCTCAGGTGCAATGACCAACATAGCACACATGTATCATAATTGACTATTTCTTCACTTTGCACCGAAGTGTTATTAGCATCCCAAGTACTTGGATTGGAGCACTTACCATGACAATCAGTCCTCTAGACATACACTCTTTAATAGCGATGTCTATTGCTTTAATCTTAGCTCTATCCTCACTCCAATGTCCTAGTGTACCTGATCTGCTAGGAAAAGGCAATCCATTTTCATGAATAAGATACGGATGAAAATCACCAAAGTTATTTTTCTTTGTAGCATTTTCTTCACGTAAATGCTCTTTTTCAAGGCGAAGACGCGCCGCTAGCTGCTGATGAATGTAATAGTAATGCTCATCATGTCTAGAATTTAATGCGTACAATCTGTGGCGGAACATCCAATATGGGTGTCTCAGGTGTACACCGTAGTAATAACTGTTTAAGGCTATGTCTTCTCTAAAGTAATTCAAAAGCTCTTCACCTCCATTTTCAGGTAGATTCCAACCCGAATAGTTCGTATTAATTGTGAGTGTTTCATAGGTTTTGAAATACTGATCTGCATGAGCTTCTTCAGTAATGTCAATGTTATTGTTAATGTAATTACTAAGCTTCAAAGCTTTTACTATTGTTTCACCGTTGACGAAAAAGTTAGGTTTTGTAATAAAGGGTGGTGGGAATTCAGTAACGTCAACGTTTTTGTCCCTGTATAGCCTATTTAGTTGGGTGGCATAAGTTACTAAATCATCATTTAATTCGTCAAAATTGAATAACTTCTCTGCATTATAGCCTGCATCTTCTGCGCCGTGGAGAAGTTCAAATAAACTGCTGGCTGCTTCTTGCATGTTTTCGTCATATACGTTAAATGTAAGACCTTTCTCAGTGGCACCTTTCTTCACAGAATTCTTAAAGATTTTAAAATCATCATTGTACTGAAAATGTTAATAATTCAATTAATTTATAAAGATCCAATTCTATTTTTTATCAATATGATATCATTATCATTTACATCTTATTATTGTATAAATAAGATGTAAATGATAATGATATCAATAAGAATACTAAGGTGATATAGTTCTGAAGTAAAAATCTGATGTTTAATTTTATTTACCTCCAGCAGCTGATAAAATTCATTCCCAGTTCTACGTGACCCTTGAGCTTGGTAACCTCCAGGGACGATGCCCATGAGTGGACCATCATCATTCATAGATAACTCTGGAGAAAGAATGATTGTGTAGTAGTTGAGTAAAAACGTTATATGGTTTAGATTCTCAGTAAGTACCTACTATAAAATCAGACGAAGTATTGACTAAAATAACAGTTTAGGTCACTTAATAAGGAAGGGGATTTTCATGTGATAAGTAATGTTTCAGTTGAGAACTAAATCAAGCAAATCGGAAAGCTATCATTTTCTACTGCACATACGACGTATGAAGAGAGAGTATTCTTTGCATCGATAACTTATTCTATGCAGGGTGACAGGGACATCGACGTGCAACCTGTCACCATAATATGGATTCAGTATATGATTATGAACCCCTTGTGCGTTGAAATTTTTCGTCAGTTATTTAAAAAATAATTTGTAGTTCCATACATTTTTACCGCGTGGGTATTGCACTTTTCTATGAAACAACAGACTTTCTTTTTGATAAACGACGAAAAATTTCTGCGTTACTTGCTACGGGAGTCTAGAATCACGTGCTGAATTCATGGTTTCAGTTTGAGCGTTGATAGCCCTGCCACCCTGTATATCTATTGGAATTTTCTTCCATTGCATTCAATGGAAGAAAATTACCAAGTATTATGTCAATATTATGGCTCCCATTAATTAATTTTTCCCACTCCATTTATAATAATTATCTTGGAATCATCTCACGTCGTTCAATGCTATTTTCAGAACACTACAAAATAGAGTAAGATCGGCCAATTTACTTCAAAATTCATTGCCAGCTGTGTACAAAGGCTATAAAACCATTACGCCAACCTTGACACTAGAAACGTTAACTATATTTATAGGATCAGTTTATTTGCTATAAAACACAGCCACATACCTCCTTCGTTGACCAAGCCACGGAATTCATCCGTGGGTACTGACATAGATATCCCCACAGAAAGTAGCCATAGTAGGATGGCAGATCGAAACATCACAATAGCTAACACTGCAACCAACTAGTGCCGTAAATAGTTAAACATGGCTTATATGCACGCGAGGATTCAAAACGGTATTTCTACTGATCCAATTGAGATCCTGAGGGTCGCTTTAATGGGTACAATTTTCATTGTACACTTGTGGTCACAGTGTTGAGGACTTCACGCCTTGTATTTGTAATTACAATACATACAGAAAGAGAGTGTTCTGATTTGATCTCTAGGTATACATGTGACCCTCACGAGCTTAGGACCAGCACTGATAATGTAATGCTAATGTACATTACCTTACACTGAGTGGCACTCATAGTTTTCCCATGAAATCCCAGATCATCACAGTTAAGCTAAAAATAAGAGTTCGACTCTGGAATTCATTAACTATTAACATTTACACAAAGCCAATAGGTACTGCTGGCCGATCTATTGGTTGTGATAAGTCTTATATTTTTTTAATTAGATGATTTAAAGGCCTTTATAATAAAGATGACCAGCAGCTGTATCCAGTCTACTGGACTGGTTATAATATCATTCTGCGATCGCAAATTCATGTGCCAGAAAACCAATTTACAGTAGTCGTAATCGATAATGGGCTTTCGGATAAACAATGTTGATACCCACCACATGCCACCAATGGTATTTTGTAAACAGTTTCATATTTAATTTTATTAGTAGGTATAAGAAAATCTGCGGTGGATTGTTATTCTGTCCTCAGTTGTACAGTACCCACAGGAAACAAAATGCAATTGGTCAATTTTTCAATTGCGGGTCTTGGAACACGGCTAATTTTGTTCAAGAGGCAATTCTTCACTCTCGAATACAATTACCGTATAAAACAGAAATATAGAATGTGCCAGTGGAAATATTTATAACTATATGCTTACATAACAGCTGGTCGGGATGTATAAATCACTAGACAGTACCAGTGTGGTATTTCTGTTCCTTTTGACCAACAAAGCTGGTGTGCCCACAACAACGAGTGGTCGCGAACTAACACAAGCTTAGAAGGAATAATTAGGTCAAGGACGATACAATACACCAATTGAAACAAGAGTAAAAGACTGTCATTTTGTGTATTGATGTTATAATAATGAAGAAATTTAAAAAAGTAGGTACTTTCAAAATAAAGTGCAATGCGTTGTAAATATTAGCATATAATTGTTTGAGAACTCGTTAGGTGTGAATTATTCCGGAAATAATTCTTTGGAACGAACTCAATGATTCCTGGCCTACCCTTGTAGACTATTAATTATAATATTAAGTGCCTATCTATAAGATAGAGTAAAATGTGCAAATTAATTAAACAACCATGCTAATACTGCATTTGGTTTTGTACTAGTGTCAAAGTCTTAACTTTTTAAATACAATAAAAATAGTATCTAAATTTAATAATACTATAATATAATAATGTCAGGCGAATTTCTTAGTCTCCAGTCATCATCTCCATGAATTCTGAAACAAAACAGATAGTGGTTAGCAACTGGAAAAACCTTAAACTGATGAGGTTACGATTCAGGGAAACGTTTTAATTAAAAACAGTGGACTAGTAAATGTTAACGAATAATTAAGAAGCAGATAAATGTAAAAAAATTCTGAATAAATCAATTTATGATTATTATAATGGATTAAAGCATCTTTGTGATTTAATGAATAAGTAAAAGGACTTTAATGTAAAACCACTTAAAAGATTTTTGTACAAAAGCCATTCCTGATTTTAGTGATTCTTTGATCTCAATCCAAAACAAACGGAGGAGATTAGTACCAATGTATAAATATTGCAATAAGTGCGTGTACTAGACAACATAAAAGACCGTCGCATACCACCCGCCTTGTCGGAGTGCTTGTAATGTTTCGGCATTAGTACGAATGTTATATGTTTATGTATGTATATTGCTTTCTCGAAAATTTATGTTATAGTTTATCTTCAAAAGCAGCTGTTGCGCCAACGAGTTAGTAATCGACTTAAAACGGGATTTTGTTTTAGTCGAACAGACAATTTTAGTCGTTTTATAATATATTGCTGAAGTGACTAGCGTGGGTTGATACGTAGCCAAATTGTTATGTTCACGCTTTTGACACTTCTGTCGACGAAATGACATCAGGTAACTGCGTGTTAACTGCGGAGGCCTGTCTTGGTGTCGAGACAAAATGTGGGCAGACCTCCAGCCGATATTCCAATAACATTGTAATAATAATTTGGAATATTAGAGTGATTTAATCATGTTCAGAAAGAATAGAATTCGATACAAATCATGAATGCTAGTGTAGAAATATTTACCATCGAAGTCGACGGTTCCGGATCCGTCAGTGTCAATCTCAGCGATGATACCGTCCAAGTCGCTCGAGCTGAGCTTGTCGTCAAGGGCACCCAGGATCTCCTTCAGGGTGGAAGTCGTGATGTATCCGTTGCCTTCACGATCGTACAACCTGGAGATTAATGAAATAATGACATTTAACAAATGTCAGGTAGCATGACAATGTGTATTTGAAATAATCCCAATGAGAGCCAACTGGCGTTCCATAATCAAACAAATGCTCACCTGAAAGCTTCTTTCAGTTCCTGTTGCATAGCCTCGGCGTCTTCCTCTTCCAAGAAGTGGGATGCGATGTTGCAGAAGCCATCGAAGTTAATTTTGCCGGCATCTAAAACGAAGTAAAAATAACAATTAATTCGAGACTAAAACCAGAACTGATCTAAACCTTGAGCGCTCTATTTCTTTCATTGAAAACAGACTAGATAAATAAACTTTGGAAACAGAGACATGCATCTTTCAAAGGGACTGGAAGCTCGGAGAGAACTACCGTACGGAAATAGCCTCATTAGTTCCCGCGACGAGTAAAAATATTCGAGAATATATTCGAAAAGGTGTCGTAGCCTCGGTACGTGTGAATTCTTGTTAGCGTATTCTGATGATGGATTACTATTTAACAAGAGATGTTTGCAGCTGTTTATATGACTGCTGTTGTTGTTCCCATTTTTTTTATCACTCGCACATATTTTGTACTTGGCAACTAGGATTTAAAAAAAAAACGGACGAGACATCTTTTCTCTGAGTCGTAGAGGTAACATAATAATATATAATATAGTGCATCAATAAAATTGAAGTTCAGCTTATAGTTTTTACATAAAATATCCATAAAATTGTAAATAGGGTAAACAAATTCAATGCTGATATAAATATTTACTTTTCTACGTAAGAATCCAGAATCAATGAAAATGTACATGATATTCGAGTAAGTGAGCAAACTCTTATTGATGAATTTGACATGCGTGAAGATTTATGGGTAATATAAGATTGAGCCTTGACATTAGATTGAGATACGTTAAACAATATAATTTTGTTTTATAGATTTGAAGAATATTGTCTAGATTGACGAGATTCTTTTGAAAATTTATACCGTTTGGGTCGTTACTGGAAATGGAGATGGAATAAACGGAACGGATGACTTTAAATTTAAATAAGATCAAGCAACTACTGTGGTTGCATAATTAGATGAATATCTGGAGAAATACTCACTTTCTGGGTCGTTCTCTGCAATCAGAGCGTTTAGCTCAGAGTCATCGAAAAGCTGGCCCATGGTGTTGAGGATGGTTGAGACCTTCAGGACATCGATGTATCCCGACTTGGTGGTGTCAAACATCTGGAAAGCCTTGCGGAGCATGGCCATCTTCTGATCATCGTCAGTGTCCTAAGAAGAGAAGACCAATGTAAGAAATATGTCGTTTAGGTGTGTGTCAATTAGAAAGGAAAAGCTTTTAAAGCGTTTTATACAACCATGTGCTTAATTTTGTAGTAATAGTAAAAAACGCACGTCTAACAAAAGTACGGGATATTGAACATGGCAGTAAAATTGTTGAAAATCGTGAAAATAGTATCCTTTTCATAAATATGCAAATATCACTGCTTCGAAATTATGTAAGAATTTTTCAATAGAACGTTCCATATTTTCAATTTTTAAACACTTTCAGATTTGTCACAATTAACTGTCACATTCACGTCCAACGAACAGGAGATTTGAAATCCTTGGGATCCTCACCATGGTGTTTGTGTAGGGTTGGCAGTTGTAACAAGAACCGAATCCGAGTGCGAGTGTTGTTACACTAGATTTTACGTCGGTATGGCACCCTTATTTATAGCATTCCTTCCTCCTCAGACTGGAATACAAAAATAAGTGAAAAAGCTTCTGTCTCTCTCTCCACCGTACCCGTTCAGAATAGTGACGTGGCTATTGAGTTCTTCGTCAGCGTGAATTATATCTACGTCAGATGATGGGAATGTTTAGCAAAACCTGAATTCTGCAGGAAGCGAGCTGTCAGATTTATATAAACTAATTGACATCGACTCACACGTAGAAACATGGATGATGCGTTCCATTTATAGAAATATGATAGTGGTTGACGAAGCTTCCGAATAGCATTATACCAGCACCGTTTTGCGTTTCAGAAACTAACTTATGACGTATTTGTTTATTACATTCATTTTAATTTTTTAATGGAGGTTTACACGATTGTTATGTCTGAACTGAATAACATATTTACTGTTACAGAAACAAAATTGAAAGTGTGAAAATTGTGCTCAATAAGCTCAGTAGTTTTTTTCGTTTATAGTATTAAGTAAACGGGCAGTCGTGTAAACTTCCTGATATTTTGTAAGCATTGCGCTGGCACTATTCGTTAATAAGTGCATTTTCTAGAGCACGTGTAGTATTTTATCAGCAGTATAAAGTTTATTAAATAATGTCAGTTCTAAAGAAGGTAAAAATGAATATCCTGTATAAGGCGGGATGTTTTGTACATGGATTAGTCGTTCGAGTTCTCGGTTGCAACATGTGAAACTGAACATCTTCAACACGTCCACTTTAAAATGTAGCAGAAACTCTTGCGCATATAAAGCTGTTCCTTGATTAAGAGCAGGAAATTCCTTTGATGCGGCCGCCGATTCACAACAATCCCGACGAGAATATTACGCGTAGCGACGTCACTGTCAGGTGTCATCAACTGTGTTTTATTAGATTAGGTTTTATTTTTTATTAGTAATTGAGTTTTTGTCTGCTTATTGCTAGATTTTTCGTATTCAAGTTTATTTAAAAGCGAAGCTTTAAACTAATAACATAATTATGACAACGCAATAATTGCTATGAAATTTTCAGTGTTATAGGTAGGTACTAGGTAGGTATGTCATATTGTATTAAATTGCAGCAAAATTGTATTACGTATTTTAATAGAAAACGAGATATGTACAATATTTATTCGAATGCCACATAGCATACACATCATAGAAATAAAAGAAACACAATAATATATTTAAATTCAATTATGATGAAGTTAAATAGAAAATTACGATATAAGTACAATAATGATGTATAGCGCAGATGTAAATATTTGAATAATATTGTGAGTAAATTCCAACAGCTAATGTACGACGGGCCGATGATTGGCGACCACTGGCGCGTGAAACGGGTTATACTGCGGCGCCGGGGCAGATATAGACTGCCGGTGATCGGCTATAATTTTTGTGTTCTCATGTGAATGCCACAATGAGAGAAACATCTAATCTGAGTCGCGCTTTACGAGTCTACCACGTGTAGTCTTAAAACAACAATACATGCCGAAATTAGGTCAGGTTACAAGTTTATTTTTAATCCGCTTGGTATTATTGTGACGTTATTTCTGGCCAACGCATTCCTTAGAAAGCTGTAAAATCAATCGTTGACATTTTTGTTGAAATATGGCTCAGAATGTATAAGGTAAGTTTTTATGAACACCATCATCATATTAATGTCACGTCCGTTTTAAAGTTTTGCAAATATCCCTATCATTTTATTGTACTTTAATTGTTTACAAGTAGGTATCAAGTTAATATGTTTACTTCAATGAAGTGAACCTTTAATTATTTTATTTTGTAAAACAATTACACTCATAATGGAGATAACAGTCACTGGTTTTCAATAATTTATGAAACACTACACTCAGTTTATTTTCGTACGTTTCAATCAAGACGTGAGGTCTTTGTTACACTACAAAGTATTCGGAATAATGAAAACAAATGGGACAAGATAGTCATTATGTTATGTGACGCGATTCATTTAATACATCGTTAAATAATTCACTCTGTCCGTACGTTAATTTCACGGTAATTTAATTATTTCCTATACAGTTTGCGACATTTTTCCTAAAATATTAGCACCAGCCTAAATATAAAGTACTGCTTCCGCCCGCGGCCTCGCCCGCGAGGTATGTCGATAAAAACTATCCTATGTCCTTCCCCGGGATGCAATCTACCAAACTTTATCGAAATCCGTTCAGTGGTTTAGGCGTGAAAAGGTAACATACAGACAGACAGACAGACAGAGTTACTGTCGAATTTATAATATTAGTATGGATGTTTTGTCTTCCTATTGTTTGTATGTATAGAAATGGGGATAGAAACAATCAGGCCAACCTTGAATTCAGACATCCTAAAACTATTTCTGAATTGTGAGGATGTATTTATATCGAGAGCTCATCCATCAATGTAATGATCATCTTGTTGGCTATAGCATAATTTTCTAAAGTATTTCATAATATTTTGTCCGTCTTATATTTTTTTAATAGAAGCGATTTTCTTCGTTATCAAATAATTTCTTGTTAGTTAGAGTTCTTGTAAGAAATAATATTAGGTATTGTGCACAGATAAGGATTTAAATAGGTAATTATTTGAAGTGTTTTCTTTCAAGAGCTAAAGCTTATTAAATCACATTTAAACTCACATAATGTAACAATTAAGACCAGATTGACGTATAGTAAAACGACAGTACCTACATAAAATACGACAAAATACAGAACAGCAGGAAATGAGGTATCGTAAATAAATGCGCCAATAATTTTAATGTCGGCCGCAGTCAAATGCAGCGCAGGGACTTATTAAATTTATTTGCCGATGCGTAACCGACATCTGACTAATTTACACTGACTTAACGTTCCATAATCAAAATAATTGGTAATCATAGCCAAAAGTTTGGCCAGAGTTGCCGGCACCGCACCCTGAATCATCAGCGTCAATGGAGTGGAAATATAACTTCATTTTGGCACAGAACACAGGATTTTCCTTGCAGAATCCACCGGCTGATATGTCAGAGCCAAATGTAAATAATTCTTGAAATAGTTCACAGGTAATGTGTCTTTGATTTGCATTTTTTGCGTTTTATTTGTCTTATATTTTGTGACGGTGGTTTTTGAGACGTTTAGCCACTTGCCTGCCAAGGTAAACACTTCATCGTAGACCATTGATGATAATTTTGTAAAAGCCTAGCTGGCTTTAATAGTCCGGTCTAAATATAGTAGGTTTCAATTGGGATGTTCTTAAGATAGACTCCAATAGTGTAAAACCAAGAACTGTGTTAACTGTGCGGTGCTCAAAAACAACTTTTTCCTTATAACTTTTAAAAGGTGCACCCAAGGGACAAAATCACTACTTTAAGAGGAAACAGCTACTTTTAGAGAGGCCATGGTGGACTGAATGAATTTGACCTTACATCTCGTTACCCAGTGGGGCGACAACAATCTGGTCAAATTCAATGCTCTAAAAAGCCAGTTTCAGTTATCTCCTACTTTTCGAAGTACATCTGTACCGTCCGCCTAGAGCTTTTGGGTATGGAGTTGACGTCTGATCTCAACTTTGGCTCAACCGTCGAGTCAAAAGTACAGACTGTAGCCAAAAAGCTGGGCATCCTAAGTAAGGTGAGATGATACTTCAGATCTGGACAGCTTTTAAGTTTGTACAAAGCACAGGTCCGTTCCTGTATGGAGTATTGCAGCCACTTATTGGATGGCTCAGCAAAATACCAGCTTGCTACATTTGACTCGGTGGAACGCAGATTAAAAAGATCGGTCGGAGACAGTTCTCACAACTAGGCAGTATTAGCTCTACAAGGGTCCGCTTGTGCTTAAATTAAAGCTAAATAACCACTTTACAATTACTTAGTCAGCTGTCATTACTTTCCTCGAAGAATGGGTAGTTTAACCAATATCCTGCTCGGAAAAACTACAGTTTTGAGCTTTTTCCCTGGTTCTATTGGACCTATAGAGAAACTTGCAGCAGCAATTTTATATACTTTAAAATAATAAATGGTGGTTTTTTCCGTAGGATGCACTTTTTAGTAGTTATACGTCAAAAACTGAAAGAAGTCCGAAAATTTCGAGGCTTTTCGAGCACCGCGCAGTTAGCACAGATTTTTCGAAGTTGCAAACTTGGTATTAGACTATTGGCATCTGATCTATTCTAACAACATCCCAAAAAGGCAGTACAGTGCAATTTTTTTTGACCTAACGCGATTTTTGTATCTACGCCGTGGTGACTGGCATATAATCAAATTATGACAAGTAAATCTGTACAGTTTTAGAACCCTACTTATGGTTTCTATGATCTACTACTACACATTTCTACTACTGATCTACACATTTTACTATAGATACCTAATATTTCAGCTTCTTTGAACGCGAAATAAAATAGAATTTAAATTAGCAATGTATTCGTATAATTTTAATTTATGACAGCAGTTCTTCCCATGTAACGAGGAAATATGATTTGCAAGAATTTATGTATTTGTGCGACGAGAAAATGTATGTACACCGTTTGACTTTTACGATTTATCATAAAGTTTTGTTTGTGTTTACACCAAATGTAATCAATATTGTTTACCTGATGCTATCAAAATATTATAATACGATACAAGGTTCTGTGCTTCTATTTTTATGTCAAGGTCTGCCCAAATTTCAGTCTCAATACTCACCTGGAATTAATATTCCAGGAATTATTATTGGTTTATTGGTTATTGTATCGTGGTCTGCAGAGACTTTGTAATCGACTGTAAAAGTATTTTTTATTTGTATTCTAGCTGTTGTCACAGTAGTGACCGATGGTTTTTAAATTTTCCGCGATGAAAATAGGGAAAGCGTAACGGCGTTGTAAAATGTTTGGAACTTGTCCAAAAATAATGATAGAAAACCTCGCGAAATAGCAATAATGTGCATTCGATCCCCTTGTTATACATACGTTTAGTGTCCGACCGAAACAGGTTTTCTAGCCGAAACCGAAACTGAACTTTCGGCCTTGCTCTTAGTTTCGGCCGAAACCGAAACCGAAACTTACTTAAACATATTTAAAATTTCCATCGTATACAGAAATCTGGTGTGTTTTTTACACATTTATTTGAATATACAATGTATATTATACATACAGACAGTTGACTACTTACCTAATCATTTATGTGCAAAACACAACCTCAACTCCATGCGATTAACGATGGCCGGCGACGCGACGAGCGAGCACGAGCTAGCCGCGAAGTTCGCCGAACGATGCACGATAATTCATGAACACTCCAGTTTCGGCGCGGCCGAAAGTTTCGGCCATTTCCTGGCCGAAACCGAAACTAAGGCCGTACTTTCGGTCGGTCACTACATACGTTTAGTCTGCTTTAACGATCAATGAAAATCAGCCACACGATGTGCCGCGATCAACGAGTTTTATTGGTTTAATCGTAATTTTATGTATTTTAATGTTATATATTTTAAAGTAACGTTCCCCTTACAGGTGATTGTGTTTATTACCTGCATCATTAACAATTTATTTGCTATTTTGTTAATGCTTTTATAATTTAGGTTTTACAATACATACCTACAATTAGTAATATTTCAGGCAAACAAGAGTTTCGCAAGGAATAGTAAATAAAATGTTTCAAGTAAAATAATTAGAATTATTTAATAAAAACAAAATAATAATGGTACACTTCTTTGATAATCACAGTGAATTATTAGATAATATTTAAAAAATATTTAGATGGAATACATGTAATATTTGTTTTATTCATACACCTTAATCTCAGGGCTATCTTCATACTCAAATGTGTGAAACAAAAAGTCATACACTGTAGGAGTGCGCTTCCTTCCATCAGTAGAAACTGGTTCTAAATCTATTAAATTACTTGCTACAATATCATCTTTGAATTCAAATTTTTCGTTTTCATCTACGTTTACGTCATTATCTCTAATTTCACTGAGTAAATCTAAATTATTAATATCCTTATCTAATTGAACCCTTGCTAATTTATCTGTAGATTTAGGTATTGATATTATGGAGGCCACGGTGACTTCTTCTTCTTTAGGTGTAACAGTACGATATTTGGTGTAGTCTCCCGTTTTTGCAGAATAATCTTTTTTATCAAATTGCGCTTTTTTAGCTTTATAGTCAAATGGTTCTGTTTTTTTAAAGGAATAATCAAACTTTGAAGATTTTAGTAGACGTGGCGTATTCAGAATTAAATTATCTATGTCGTCATTGTCTACTGGGTATTCATTCATCGGAGTTGTTATTGTAGATGTCGTGGTGACTTCTTCTTCGGCTGGCGTAACCGTGCGATACTTACTATAATCTCCCCTTTTTGCAGAATAGTCTTTTTTATCAAACTGCGCTTTTTTTGCTTGGTAGTCAAATGGTTCTCTGCCTGTCGATTTAGAAGAGTAATAATAATTCGCTGCTTTTAGCTGACGAGGCGTATTTGCTATTAAGTTGTCTTGATTTTCAACATCAGAAGCAATTTCTTCATACATAGTCACGGTAGGGATAGTGTCATCTTCTTCTTTCGAGGTTTTACGATATTTTGAGTAGGGATGTTATGGATATGAAATTTCGGATACGGATTAATTACGGATATAGGAATGATTATTATACCGGATACGGATACGGATACGGATATGAAATTATTTCGGATTATCCGTTAGTTTCGGATAATTTCGGTTACGGTTATTAATTTTTTTAGGAATTGCAAAAGTACAATACAAATAGTTAATAAAATATGTAGTTTTATTTATATGTAACTATTTGGTAGGAATTAGGTACAATCAGTCTGTGAGTTATTACAGCTATTTAAATTAAAAAATATTATAAATAAATGTTGAGTGTTATCTAATCTACCTAAAATGAAAATGTAATAATGAAATTATTACTTATACTTATTTAGTAATTTCGTATTCAAAGAAAATATTAAAATTAGATTTAAATTTAGAATGCACATTGCACATACAGTGTAAACTCTTTATAACGAAACTCAAGGGACTGAGCATTTTTTGTCGTTATTAGAGAGTTATCGTTATATGGAGTGAACAAAAAAACATCCAAATTAACAAGTATCACACAAACTTTTTCGTCAACACTAATCGCTTTCCGTTTACTGGCCATGTTAACAGTTTCAAAGTAGGTTTACGACTGATAATACGATAGGTACCCAGTATGCTTGGTCGAAGACCATCACTTCCGAGAAAACAATGCGTCATGCACGTGTTCAAGGCAATTAAGGATAACAAAAGCTAGACCTCGGATGTTTCGGAGCTTCAAAGTCTTTTGTTACCTGATAAAGTGATAACATAACATAAACAATAATAATAAATATTTACTGTCTAAAAATATGAACACATTTCTTCGTAATAGAGAATGGCGTATCGCTATAAAGAGTGTTTTAATATGTGGGTTTTAACGCAAACCAACCAAGTCGGGCTCACTTCAACGTTACAGGGAGTTTATTGTTATAAAGGATGACGTTATAAAGAGTTTACACTGTATTTATTTACTTACTATGATTTAAGTTTAACATAACAATCATAGCTATCTTTATCTTGTGTCTCAATTAGGCTCCGCCCCTATCCGATATTATCCGAAACTTTTATTTCGGATTCGGTTACGGTTACGGATAATTTTTTATATCGGATATCCGATAGTTTCGGTTACGGTTACGGAGCTCCCTAACATCCCTGATTTTGAGTAGTCATCCTTTTTGGCCCAATCATCTTTTTTCTGAAGTTTAGCTTTATTCGACTTGTAATCATAAGCTTCTTTATCAAATTTCATAGAATTTAATGAACGAACCGTTTGAACATCTGTGTTCTCGTCAAATACTGTAAAGTTTTCTTTTAGAGGCATCACTGAGTTATAATCGAAGTATTCTTCCGTTACAGTCGGAGATTCATTTAAAGTATCCACCTTATTATTGGAAGGTCCTTTGTTCGAGTTGTAATCAAATGATTTCTTATTATTTTGGGAATAATTTGGCCGAGAAGATGGATCGTAACTATTAGTACCGTACCATTGTTTGGTTACTCCAGGACCACCATAATTTTCCACTTTACTGTCCCCTTTTTGCGTAACCGTAACATATTTAATCAACGCATTTGGTAACGCAAACAATTGTCTATCTTCTATCATCAAATCAAGCGGATAGCCAGGCGATAAAATTGCAGAATTAAATTCCATGTTATTTGTAGAATATACTGGACTAGCACTAGCTTTAGTAAATGGTGCAACAAAAGCAAATATTTGAATAGGCAGACCTTGGGGTATACCTTTTGGCAATATAAGTCTTGTTGGGTATCCAACTTGAGACTCGATCATTTTTAGCGGCAAAGAATCCAACCCAAATTCAGCGTCTTCCATTTTCTTGTGAATAGTTTTGAGCGACACAAAGTCTGAAGCAAAGTGTTTCATATCGTCTGATGTTCTAGATATTATATTGGTTCCTAGTTTGAGATTAATCTCGAAAACATCAAGTAACGTGAAAAGATTCTTTTTATTAGCGAGTTCGCCAGGCAAAAGCTTTGGTCCCAAATAAATCTTAACCAAACCTTTTTTCGCGACTAAAGACGAGATGTTAACTTTGACTGTAAACGGCTTATGGTTTAATCTAGGTTGGCCTATTTTAACGTTGAACGTCGACTTACTGTTGTCTAATTTTAGTGCGTCTGTAACATCAAACTCAAAGTAATCGTACGCTGTTATCATCTTTTTCACGTCAATATTTACGACCTCCACTCCAGGGAAGTACAGTTCGTTTCTTGAGTATGTAGGCAACAATTTTAAAGCACTGTCCACGAGGTCAACTATCTTTTTGTTTATCTTCCAAAACATGGGATCACGAAGAGAAGTCATGTAGTGCTCTAATACCGAGACGTGTCTGAAATAGTTATATGTCATAAATAGTGTGCAATTATTTATAAAGCCATCATCAAATACAAATTAATCAATGTGTAAATGACCTGTTGTTGGTACGATCTCTGCCAAGGAGCTGGCGAGCCAATGTCTCATAACTCCTCTCTCCCGTGACAAGGATTTCCATTAAATGATTTAATATTTCGGTTTTATTATATCCACTCTGGCGCTGAAAGAATTGTTTCTTCAATGATTTATTTTAAAAGCTTATTGTCCATGACAATTATTACGATTTGATTAATTTACAATAATAGTTATATATTTTACTAAAATACATACCATGTGACTAACGACTGTTGCAATGTTATTTTCTATAGTTTGTAGTAATGCTATCTCTTCATTTAATGGAATTTCTAAAGACACAGTTCTGTGACTGAATTCATTTCCATCAGAGTAAACTAACTCAGGATCGTAAGGAATATCAGGTAAAGAATTCCAGTTGAAGCTATCTAACTCCGGCAAGCCATTAGCGTATCTTTCTAAATTATATCTTGCCATAAATTGTTTCATCATCTGATACATATTTTCTCCGTATCTGCTATTAATATAGTCGTTAAGCCATGGCGCCAATCTCAGCTTTCTTAAGAAATAATAGGAATTCAAGCCGATATCTTCACGGAAATAGGCTAATTTTGAGTCATCGTCGTTGTTGTAAAACATTGCAGTGTAATTGGCATCTAGATAGTAAGCATTTCCTTCAACGCGAATGCCATCTGTGGGAGTGATTTCTTGCCCAGCAAGAATAGACGAAGCTTTGACTAAAACCTCTTTGCGTACAAAGTAATTTGGTAACACCTCATACGGCGCTGGAATGGATAATTTCTCTGTGTCTCTCCTATTTTGAATGGCCATATAGATAGCATTCACGTATAGTCCGCAGTTTAAGTTTAGACGCGCCCATACAGCTGCTTGATAAAACGCTTCAAAGTTTTTAGCGGAGGACAATAGTTCGTAGATTATTTTCAACTCCTTCATGTGTTCAGGATTATATTCACTGAAAATTTCTTCCTTGGGCAGCAAGCCAGCTGCGATGAGCTTCTCCAAATTAGTAACTGCGTCTGGTTTCTGTAATTAAAGCATAATGTTTGAAAAACGGATTGAAACATTTTGTCGAATGATTAAATTAAAAGTGGGAATAAATATTTACTTACCAAGAAATCTCCTGTTTTTATGGTAATTCCTTGAGATATTATTAGATCTTTGTTTTCTTCGCAAACGTTTTCGATTAACGGAATCAACCGTTTTTGAACCTGCAGCCATTGTACTGAAACTAAAATTAAATGTTAATGTATTATTGGGTACCTATAGTAAATACTATTATGCGTATAAATAGTTTGGCATTCGATACTGTATCATACAAATGAAAGAGAAGACTAATGTGTAACATGGCATTGTAACTAAATGTGATGTCCGTATGAGCTAGCGATTGATATGATTCAATAAAATACTTTGCCAACCTAGACTGTCTTGTTACGGCTTTCACATACATAATTGCATTTACACGTGACAGAACATACATAACTCACACCTTCTTCCCGTAGGCAGAAACTACAAAACGCTACCTGGTACGATCCTCAAATACTCCTTTTACCTCCTTTAAGTTCTGGTCATATCGCACGCCGTGAGTACTAAGCCCCAGCAGTGCGATTCTGTAACCATCTCACCGTGAAAACTTAAGTGAAGTGAGCGTGAAGTGAGCTGTCATTAGTGTCAATTCCTAGCAAAAACAAACTCACATCACCTAAGTTTTCACGGTGAGATTTTTACAGAATCGACCGGCTGACCTTTCTAGAGAACATCACCTACAAGGTCACTATGTCCACGGAGGCTAGTAGAATACTCTGCCAACCCAGACCGTATGGTTACGACTTTTACATACATTTACACAAAACATTATGGTGACTAAACCAAATATTTATACCTGTCGTGAGTGGTAAAGTGGTTCGTTTTAGGGTTAAACGAATGCGAATGGTGGCTGAAACGCAATACGTTTAAGTCTCATGTAATAGGAGGTGAGCCCATTTCCATTAACCGGGTTGATACTAACAGTTTCCAAATGGAAAAGTCCAATAAAACTTTGCCATAACCGAACCCAGAACTCAGGCTCAGCAGCCGCGCTTGCCGCCATTAGACCATTAAGGTAGGACAATTTATTGTTATTCATGTTAGGTAATAGGCAATACGGGCTGGTGTCTGCAACTCCACGTCAATGCGCGTATTTTGCGTACGGTGTTATTCATGTTAAAACTACATGAAGCACAAGATCCTGGGTTCGATTCCCATGCCGGGCGAATTGATAATAGGTTTATTCATAAATAATTTTCAGTAGCAGCCCTGGGTCGGAATTTATACTCTGTTGATGGCAGGCTCGCCCTCTCTTACATGGGACTCACATGGGACTTATGTTAAAACAATCATGAGCTGTAAAACATTTGAAATCCTTAGATAATGCCGGATTTATATTACCGTGTTGTGTCGTGTCGTGACGCCTTCTGACGCAGATTTAGCCAATCAAAACTCGTTGTGATTTAACACACAGTTTGACGTAGTCCTGAACAGATTCGTTTGATTAGTGTATCTTGAGTCACGACACAACACGACACAGTAACGTGTCTGTGGCTTAACAGTTATCCACCTATATAATTGACATGAGCCATTAACGTTGTACGTCCTCTATGTTAATGGTACACACATCATCACACCCACCATCACATGACATCTCTGCCTAACCCTTCGTGGAAAACAAGCGTAAGATTATTTTATGTTTAAACTACAATCATAATGAGCTGTAAAACATTTAATATGCTGAGATAACAGTTAGCCACCTATTACATTTGTCGTGAGCCATTAACGTTGAGGATGTATCGAGTGCCAAACATTTATCAAAATGACTCTTTTAACTATCTCTGATTGCTCCGGACGAATACGAGATTAGTCATAATACTTTATTATGTTAAATGACTACCGTAAATTAAACTAAATCTTTTACATTTTATAATCTTTGTTTTTATTCATATGAAAACTACATAGTAATGCGCTGAAAACATTCGCATGTTTAGTGAATTTTATGATAGCCAGTGGATTGCTATGGGCTATTTGGTAGGTTTTTACCTCTAAAATATAATTTTGTAGTTATAAAAAAATCACAATGATGTACGGACGCCAGCACATCAAGCTACTACCTGGAACTGTCAAATTTTCCCAATCAATTTTGAACCTTATGCTTTAGCTATAAAGTTGAAAATTTATTAAAGAAATTTGACAGATTGTAGTAGCTTGATGTGCTGGGGTCTGTACCCTATTTACAGCCAGCATGATCTGTAGTATCGATCGGATGGGGCAGAGGGTTCATACCGTGCAAGTTCAGGAACCATCATCTACCTATTGCTGAATGTCTCAGGACAGATTGCAATAAAAAGAAGGAGAAAAAAAAGTTCCGATTGGTCACGCTACAAGTTAGTAGTCAACATGCTTAACAATTAATTACCCTGACTTTACAAGCACGACTCTATCAACAAGCTCCCATTGGTTCTACTTATGATGATTATGTCATAACTGACAGGGCCATATTTAACTACTCTCTTAGAAGCCCAACCAAAAACAGTAAATGATAGCTCTTTATGCACCACATCTTTTCAAGTCTAGTCACTCCTAGAAACATTTGAATGCACCCCTTTAGTGGGTACCCTCGGTTAAAAAGAACAAAAATCTTCATTTATTCGATGGAAGTTTCTATTGGCCGACCACTTTACTGAGACGTTGCCTGAGGTAGCAGCGCGGTGCGGGAGGCGTGTATTGATGCGAAAGCTTAGTGAATAGTCAACTTGTGACAACTATCACCCCTCCTGCAACGCGCAGCTACCTCAGGCAACGTCTCAGTTAACGGTAGGTCAGACGGCTGAGGCATACAATAAAATTGAAGCAACAATGAACGTATCATCGCCGTCTAAACACTGTTTAGATGGCACAATTTTATTGTAGCGTAGAAATTAAATTGCACCGTGTGAATCAGTCTTTTGTCTTACCAAATTCCTTAGGCTGTTCTGAAGGTTCTGTTGGTACTTGTATTAAGTACCCCGAAATATGTATCACGAGCACAGTAATCACTAACACTGCTGTTAACGTCTTCATTTTGTCTAACTGACTGTGGTTTTGTGTGTAAATCTCACCAATTTATAGTGAAAGAATTTTCAAAGTTCATAGACATTTTGTTCTGAGTACTTACAATGATAAGGGTAGTTTAATGCACTAACAGTTATGACCGTTATGCTAATAACAAGTTCACAGTTCATTGGTGTAATGCCCTAAGTGAATGATTCTTTGTCTACTTGTGCAATATGTAATTGTTGACGGCACAAAGCCCGGGGGTCGTCATTGACATGATAAACTTTTGTAATGCTATGGGTACATCGTCGCGATGAGGCGAGCTACATTCGCTCGCTCTCTTTTGTACAGCGAGGTGTCGAGCAGTGATTGAGAGAGAGCCCGCAAAGTGTAGGTCGCATTATCGCGACATTGTAGCGGCAGCATAAAGCGGGAATACCTTTCAAACTTTCTTTCTTATTTGGGTTCCGTACCTCAAAAGGAAAAACGGAACCCTTATAAGATCACTTCGTTGGGCAACGAAGAACGAAGAAGAAGGACGAAGAAGAAGAACGAAGAAAAAGGGTCTTTATTGACGGGCAGACAGACGGGCGTCTGTCTGCCCGTCAATCAAGAAGACCCTTTTTCTCACGAACGCGTGGATTTATCAAGTTCAAATTAATATCAAACACTCAGGTTCAAACACTCAAGTTCAAATTAATATCAATCCCTTGAAGCAGTGAAAAAAATCAAACTTCTAAGTCAATGCAATCAAAGGATACGGCCGTTTATGTTCCGAAATCAAAACCTATAGGGTACTTCCCGTTGACCTAGAATCATGTTTGCCAAGAAGCAATGTCATGTAGCAAAGTAAAGGAAGAAATCCGAAAACCGTAAAATTGTAGTTACCTACATTACAAAAAAATAATTTTAAAAGTATTTACATACGTACCTACTCGCACTTGAACCATTTTTTTTTCGGGGGAAACCTTCATAAGGCACCTGACCTTCGGTCGGGGAGTGTGGGATTTTTACCTCACTAAAACCACCCCGGTGATCACCATCAGCACATAGGGGTGGTCCCGGTTCCTCTTAAAATACCAATTTCGGAACCCCCCGTGCAACGCCTGTAAGGCACATCTCTGGGGAGACTGTAAAGGGGCCTCCCCTGAGCCTCGCTATGCACGGCAACACGTGATCACTGTGCCACCGTCTTCCCTGGTGAAATGTGGGTGTCTGTGCCACCGTCTTCCCTGGTGAAATGTGGGTGTCTGTGCCACCGTCTTCCCTGGTAAAATGTGGATGTTCTACAGATACACCTCTACCTATCCCTGCGGTGATTACACGTGTGATGTTATGTTGTTGAAATACCGTTTCACCAGTATTCTTCTTTCATACATCTTTGACTAGCGACGCATTACAGCTTTTTGCGCAGTTTTTGCCCGCGAAATTCAAATTATCTTACGTTTTTTGCAATTTTCAGGTCAGTGTCAGGTTGTATCTTGATCAAAATACGATTCGATCTACCACTACGCATTTACCTTTTTTTTTTTCAGGATGGGAAATCATCAAATGACCCCTCCCGCTCTGGGCGGAGTGGAAGGGAGTGTCAGACTCTTACTGACTAAAACCCACCCGTGTTCCTTCTTTAGCCCTTTATGTTCCGAGCCAGCGGTAACACTTTCGGACAATCCCGCTGACCCGGCAGGCTTCGGCCCTCACGGGCGCCTTCGGTTGATGCTGCGCATTCACCTTAAGCGTGTTTATTGTGATCCACACCTATCCATATAGGAGAGGTGTGAAGTATTAAAGGGTACCTAGAGACTGATTCAATGATAAGTACTCCTGTATGATATTTGACCAAATAAAGCTTTCAAGGTCTTTGTTTAGCAAAAAAAGGAACAATATTATGTAAGTATAACATAGCATTACGCCGGTAATCTACATAGGGGTTCGGCATAGGTGAATCTCTGGATTCGGGGCTGCTACTGAGAAAAGTCTTAATGGTAGAGCCCAAATACGACTGGGGAATCGAACCCAGAACGTCACGCTGCGCGAGGCGAGTATTATGTAAGCTTTAATAATGATGCTATGTTTGATGATATATGATAACGATTTATGTTCTTATTAAATTATCTGCACACAAATAATTTAGTCACTAGACATTCAAAATTGAAACTTGGTAACGTTGAAACAAATTTTAATTTTACTTGATTTCGAGAAAAACACAAAGTTGCGTTAGTCTTTGTGAGCGTATGATCTGGGGTTCGAACCCACATTTAGCAGTCGAAGCCACTAAACCAGGGACGAAAGTCCATCGTTAATCATAAAGTCAACATTGTTATGTTGCTAAAAAGGGAATGGTGCAAACGTTACCGTGAAAACATAGGTGACAGCACACATTAATAAAATGACAATAGTGTCAATACCTAGCATCAGGTGGAATGTCAGCTCACTTCACCTAAATTTTCACTGTGAGATTTTTACAGAATAGGTCGGCAGTATAGTTGTCTCTCTCTTGCACTGGAACAATGAGGACTGTAGCACGACATAATCGCCCTCGTCACGACTGTATACGACTGTAATACGGACGCTGATCATTACGGACGTTTCATGTCATGTGAGTTTTACCAGCAACAAAGTCGCCTAAACACAGTAGGTACCTACCTATCTACATTCCAAAGAGATAAGTCTTCGACAGTAAATTGGCCAGTTTCAATAGATCTGCTCGGTTTTGGCAGCTGTACCTTGCGTTCGCTCTGCATACCGACGTCATGGCCTAATGTGTGAAAATGATCTTTGGGAAATGTTTTGTTTTACATTGTCGGGTCTGTAAAGTAGTAAATTGTTTAATGAGAATAGAAATAGAGAAGCTTGTAGACTCCTGAAGGCCACTTCTCGTAATTTAAAACGTTAAAAATCTAGCCGCAGTCTCATACTCGTAAATAGCTGTCAATATTTATGTGTGTGTAAGTAGTGGTGGCCTTACTTAAGAGTTGTAGGTCGTTAGTTCGAACCCAGCCAGGTGCTTTACTCTGTGTAAATAATTTAATCACCACTGCTCTCAAAACGGTAAAGGAAAACATCGTTAGGAAACCGGCATGTCCTAGAACCAAAAATTTTAAGACATTTGTGACATCCGCACACCCTCTCAAAGAGAGGAAGCTTGTGTCCCAGCAGTGGAAATATTTTAGACTTATTATGCTATGTGTGTGAAACTTGCCACACTGTCAACTCCTTCAAGAAATACCAGCGAGAATATCTCAGGATACAGGCAGTTACAAAATGATAATAACTCGTGATGTAATATTGTTTTTACCTCAAGTATTATAAATAAAAAACATCACAATCAGTGCCCGCGATGGTTGGCTGAACTGACCTAAGTCAAAGTCAAGTGGTCACGTATTAATCCACAGAATATTGTTCCATTTAGTTACGGAGCTTATCTGCATTGAGACACAATATTATTAAAAGAAATGGAAATACAAAGTAACATAACTTCGCGCCTGTAATCACCGAAGAGTTAGGCTGCCTCTCCACCGGAGCGGAGCGAGGCTGTGGAGCCAAGGAGAAATATTATCCAACAGAGAATATTATCCGAGGAGAAATATTAATTCTATTGGTTAATATGTCTCCGTTCTTCCGCAGCCTCGCTCCGCTCCGGTACACTGGCAGCCATAGGTAGAGGTGTACCTTTTTTTTTTGTCGGGGGAACCATAATACCGTGATGTATCTATCTATATGTATTAGTATTTATTATTCTTGTATTTTTATAGTCACTTCCTAGCTATTTATGCCGTAGGTATGTTGCACCTGTCATGTTTTGTCTCTGCATCACCCTAAAGGTTGACTGGTAGAAATTGCCTCAGGCATTAAGTCCGCCTTTGTACAGTATTTTTATTTTACTTGTGCATAGAGTTCATTTCGCCAGTACTTTTTAAGTTTCATGTAATAGGGGGCGACCCTATTGCCAACAAACGGGTACCTACAGATCCAGACTCTGGGCTGCTACTGAAAAATTCCTAATGGAAAAACCCAACATTCCGTATATTTGCTCGTGCTATGAATCGAACCCAGGAAACAGAAACCTTACGATTTTTAGCCACTGGAAACTCCTATCAAGATTTGAGATTTAGTTCCTTGATATCTCAACCTCTTCTTTCCAAAATCATACTAGAAATTATAAAAAAATCAAAACCATACAGAAATATTTCTTTATTGCTATACCCAGTCTTTGTGCTAATTCCTCCAAATATTGGGCATATCTCTGTACCTAAATGTCGATGACATTGAGGACTTCTTTTTCGTTTGCGCATGACATAGTTACGAGAGTAGATCGACGTACCTGGACTTTAAATAAACAGACGAGTGGACTCTGGCCACGCGAGCTCCCTGAGTTCCCCTCATCCCTGCCTTGTCTCTTATTATACTACACGATTGACAGCGCGGCAGGGAAGCAGGGAGGTCAGAACCACTCGGATGCCCTGTTTAGGGACCCTGACTCCCTGTTTGTTTCTTCGAAATCACCACGAGTCAGTGAAGTATCTGGGTATGCATCTTGACAGAAGGCTCACATGGAGGAAACATGTCGAAACAAAAAGGGATGAAATGAATCTGAAATACAGAGGTCTATTCTGGCTACTGGGAAGAAACTCAAAACTGGCTATAGACAATAAACTCCTCATATATAAAACCATATTAAAGCCAATCTGGACCTATGGCATCCAACTTTGGGGATCAGCCAGTGCCTCCAACAAAATGAAAGTGCAAAGGGCACAAAATTACATCCTTAAACAGATATCCAACGCACCATGGTTTGTCAAGACAACAGAGATCCATGAAATTCTCAATATTCCGATGGTCAACGAGGAAATAAATACACATGGATAAAAGTATAAATGCCGACTACTTAAGCATCCGAATAAGCTTGCGGGGCAGCTTACTATTCCAGAAAGCATCCGCCGATTAAAAAAGCGGCGGGACATCTTCGACCAGAACAGTCTGTCCGAAGATTGACTTAAAGAGTTAGGGCAAACTCCAATGGGAGTGGTGCCCCACACGCCGACGGATGGAGTCATCTCATCTGCTTATAGTCTAGAAGACTGATCGCATGATAAAATTGGAGAAAAAAAAAAAAATCATACAGAAATATTTCTTTATTGCTATACCCAGTCTTTGTGCTAATTCCTCCAAATATTGGGCATATCTCTGTACCTAAATGTCGATGACATTGAGGACTTCTTTTTCGTTTGCGCATGACATAGTTACGAGAGTAGATCGACGTACCTGGACTTTAAATAAACAGACGAGTGGACTCTGGCCACGCGAGCTCCCTGAGTTCCCCTCATCCCTGCCTTGTCTCTTATTATACTACACGATTGACAGCGCGGCAGGGAAGCAGGGAGGTCAGAACCACTCGGATGCCCTGTTTAGGGACCCTGACTCCCTGTTTGTTTCTTCGAAATCGTATCAGTGATTAGCAAAAAGAATGGGGATGGGAATGGTCAATGCTGAAATAGAACGGCAGAATGGTATTGAGCTGTTTAAGAGTTGTACACTCGTGCACATAAATTTATGAATGTCGGAATAGTATTAACAACAGTTCAATATCAAAAATCTTATAAAAACTGTGTATATATTATATATTACTTATAGTATATATTACTTAATAGGTACATATTAAGGAAAAAAAAATCACACATAAAATCATATATAAGGTAGGTAGGTACTAATTATTTGTATACTTAGAATAGCTTTAGCGTGGCCCCTTTTTCGGCGGTCATGCTGAAGGGAGTGTGACTACCACCTTCAAAGTTGATTTTCTCGAAAACTACTAAGGTACCAATTTTGTTGTTCGAGTACTAATTATTACCAATTGAGTACTAATTATTTACTAAATATGGAAACGATTGGCGTTGGTGGTCCGGCGGTAGTCACGGACATCAAAAAATACTCGTGGGCATCGAACCCGCAACACGTAGCACAGCCGTCAACCACTAAGCTACTGTGCCACCAGTGTGTTTCTGTGCAGACACGTATCGCGAAAGTAAACACGACCTAAGACAAAAATGTGAGGTCAGACGGGGTTAAAATAATAGTGATATCGTTTCTCGTTTAGTTTTTAATCTGTTTACGTAAGTAAGTTCATGCTGTAGGTAAGTATGAACTTTCTAGAAAATCTTTCTCGATCTTTAAAATACCTTTACATACCTACTCTTTTATATTCATGATCTCACGTCTTTATCTATAGGGGTAGGTAGGCAGAAAGCACAGTAAACCATGTGTTAAGAAATGTTTACACAAAATTATCGCGATAATATTTCCATGGTTCATAGTGACACATCGTAACATTTGGCCTACCGGTCGATTCTGTAAAAATCTCACCGTGAAAACTTAGGTGAAGTGAGTTTGTTTTTGCTTGGAATTGACACTATTGACAGCTCACTCCACGATCCCTTCACCTAAGTTTTCACAGTAAGATTTTTACAGAATAGCACCACTGTGCACTGGTAAAAAAAAGGATTGGTGATCGTAGTTAACAGTCAGGAAAAAGTTTATATTCAAAAGGATTACCTACTCGGATACTACTCATCATCGCTTAATAATATTGCCGCGTTTATTAAGCGCGCTATTGTAGTGCGTCCGGTATGTTCGCTTTTGCGCATACTTACTGATGATTTTTACGCCATAATGCGCAAAAAGACAAACTCCATCTTGTCAAGAGCGCGATCTAGTTCTAACAGTATCCTAAGTATGTTGATGGAGAAGTTCGACGCTCCTTGGTTGTCGCACGCTGTGGAGGTGTTGGTCAGAAGACCCCACACCTAACCTCGCAATTTACTTTTTTCTATTTGTTTTGTGTTTCTGTGTTTTTGTTTACTAACAATAGTTTTTAGAAATAATGTTATGTTACTAACAATTGGGCCTAGTTGCCATAAATGAACAAATATTTAATTTAATTTTAATTTAATAATGTATAAATACAAACAGGCGGATAATTGTTCCCATATTACATATTACAGGGATTGTCATGATGGTTTACAGTTATTTTACCTGTGATTTTGCGTCTTTGTCCAAATCACAGTGATCTTTATTCTCATTGTTATAAGTTTGCTGTTGAGTCTGTCAAAATCATTGTGATCTTTATTTTCGTGACCCACATCATGGTTGTTGTTAGGTAGCTGAAGTATGTAGATCACGTTAATGAAACAAACATCAAAATTGGTTCATTAGTTTTTGAGAAAATCGCGGTCATACAAACATACATACGTGTCGAATACAGAACCTTCTTTTTTAAAGTCGGTTAAAAATGAGTCCTTCCAAGAATAGGTCTTTACACGAAAAAGTTATGTAACGTTACAAATAACCGGATGGGCTAGTTGTAATTTACATAGTTTAACAAAAGGGCTTCAGGCGGTTCGAAGGAAGAGGTCCATCGACGTAGACTCGTCCTGTTCTTCTTCCTCTGGGTCTTGAGCTGAGGAGGAGGAGGTTTCTTGCTAGCAGAACCGAAAGGTCGGAGGGCTGACGGGACCGGGCACACGCCTGAGGCTGTCCTATTCGAGTAGGTGTAGAGGCCGCTCATCCAGCTCCCTCTCCCTCCTTATTAACGATTTAGGGCACTCCCTAAATCGTTAATAAGGAGAATCAGAAGTAGATTTAATGTTTTTTTGACAATAACGAATACACAGCACTAGACTGAACGTAACAGCACTTCAAGATTAAGAATCCCGACTAAACTCGGAAACTCGACCGAACTTAGAACTAACTTTCGTCTGACTGAGCTTCACATCTTGATTCACTTTCACCACTAGAATGACTTGACTGAACTTCAGAGGTTGACTGACTTTCAGAACTTCAGGGCTTGACTTGGTCTGACTGAGCTTCAGAACTAAAACTGACTTTCAGAACTTCAGAACTTGACTGAACCTCAGAACTTAACTGACTCGACTAAGGCAGACGACCGCTTTTATAGTCTCGGTAAGGTTCCAGAAAACATTTAAAATGCTCAAAAATAAAGTATTGAATGCCAGAAATAATAAAAGCGGTTTACAATTTACATTGTAAACCGCTTTTGTTATTTCAGGTTTACACCTGACGTTTATTTACGTTCTTCGCTATATTTATAGCGAAGAACTGACCTAAATAAGTAAAACTGATAAACTGACAGATGACAATTCCATGAATATGTCAAAATACGAAAATCAATCAACTTCAACTCTTGATTAATGGCCCCTGTGGAATAAACATCACACGTACTAAAATCCACTAAATTAAAAAATTAAATCTCTCTGACACGTGAGACAGCTATCGCAACTGCGAAGCCGCCATGTCTCCTACGAAAATCAATAAAAATATCTCAAGACATTTGACATTGGCAGAATTGTCGACATCGGCACTATTGCCATAGAGAAAAATATAATAGAATAGAATCTTAAGATACAATAAAAGGAAGGAATTAATGGTATGAATTACAGATTTGTATGTAAAAAAACATCAAAGATAACTAAAGGTATGTTTTACAATAGTAATAATGTACAGACGCCAGCACATCAAGCTACCCGAAACTGTAAAATTTTTCCAATCACCTTTGAAGCTTATACTTTAGCGACAAAGTTGAAAATCTATTAAAGAAATTTGACAGATTTGTAGTAGCTGTTTGTGTGCTGGCGTCTGTACAAAAGGTGAGTAAACGAGTGTCATATTGTAAAACAGATTTGGGTGAGTATTGGAGAGGATAAATTCAATTTCTTTATTTCAATCAACAGTTGGATCATACAATAGCATTAGGTATATTAAATAACAATAAAAATAAAATATTATAAAAATAATACAAAACACAACACACAATTTCATTATCACTTACAAATTAAATTGGCAAAGTCGACAAATTAGAAATAGGCATATAATGTCAGATAATGAACAATACCTAATGTGTTATGAACTTATGATTATTTCACTTTATTTTTATTGTCACTACATTAAGCATACAACAATGACAGTCGAACCTCTCAGCCATCATCCTCAAGATGGTGTTGGAGCTGGCGCGGACCCTGCGCACCAAAGATGTGCACCGTTTCCGCATAGTCGCAAAGAAGCAGTCAATTTGCGACTCAGCGAACATCCCCGACGCACTGCACAGGCCACAGATCGAGGCTCTCAGCAGCACCATGTCGTCTGCATAGCTAATGTTGTTTACACAAACTCCACCAACATGACATCCGACACGCGTGCTGCTCAGTCTCTCGATGAGTGCGTTTCCATAAAGGTTGAAGAGCGTTGGCGAGGTCAACCCCCCTTGCCTCACCCCGCACTCCAACCTGTATGGTTCAGACAGCGTCCCTGACCATGGAACTACGTTGACCTGGTTCCCGTATCGATATTTGAGAATACGAATACATTCGCTTGGCAGGGATGTGTCGTTAAGTTTATCTCAGAGGATATCATAGGAAACCAGGTCAAACGTCTTCGTAAGGTCGAGGAAGCAAGCATAGACTGGTGTTTTGCGATCCGTATAGTAACTTGATAGTCTGCTTCAAATACAGAATAGCTGTGTCGGTGGAGAGTCCCGATTTGAAACCGAATTGATTGTCATGTAACTCGAGACATAATATATTGCGGTAGATGTGGATTTGCTGTAGCAAAATACCACAGGTATTATACGAAATATACGAATGAGTCTTTTGCAGAATGAGGTATTATGAGGACAAGTCCTTTGAAGATTCCATTCCGAGAACAGCGGAGCTATTCTGTAAAAATATCACCGTGAAAACTTAGGTGAAGTGAGCGTGGTGTGTCAATAGTGTCAGCCGGTCGATTCTGTAAAAATCTCACCGTGAAAACTTAGGTGAAGTGAGTTTGTTTTGGCTAGGAATTGACACTATTGACAGCTCACTCCACGCTCACTTCACCTAAGTTTTCACGGTGAGGTTTTTACAGAATCGACCGGCAGTTCCTAGAAAAAACAAACTCACTTCACCTAAGTTTTCACGGTGAGATTTTTACAGAATCGACAGGCTGGTCCTTTTTTTCACAGTAAGCCATTTTACGAATAGTTCCTATAACTACTAAGCCCTGCTGTCAGAGGTAAAAAAAACTGTGAAAGGACTGTACAGTCGCAGACTCCCCCTGATGTTTCTTTAAGTACATAAGAAATAATTTGAATTACTGCCATCTAGTAACATTTACTGAAACCTGGCTAACTCAGTTATGATAGGTGAGTAATACTACTATTGAGTTAAGATACTCAAGATTCGTCGAAAATTAATGAAGGTCTAGTTAGGTTTTCCTTAGGCTGATTCGCTAAAATAATTAAAAGGGACTGCGATACCTAAGATAATTATTTTCAGGAGATAAGTTTCCATGGTCCAGTGCCACCTTGCGGCGCGTGCCTAAACCAATGAGGGTTTTCTGAAATGACGTTCGCTAGGTGGCAGCACTGACATGTCAGGTCCAGGCATCTGTCAAAGAGCCTATATTTTCTTTAGTCGTGACTGAATGATGAACGAATGAATGAATCGAATGATGAAGGTCATCATATATTTTATATTGGAAGACCTCTTGTCACAGTGGTGCCAACTGGTGTCGTAAATTTTCACGAAAACCCTCATTGGACTGTTTGGAACTGCAAGTAATTTCAGTGTAGATGTCAGTACTGAACCATTTCAGTAATATTTATTAATTTAGTAGTAGTAGAAGTAGTAACAAATTAGACCATTAAACTACCCCTTTATTCATAAACATTGCTTAAAGTTAAGTAGTGATTAGCGACTATTTAACCATAGATTTTTGACTTTTGAACGTCACTTAACTTTAATCATCGTATATCCTAAAACCGTTTTTGAAATCGGCGAGATCCTCACAGGCTTTTAATAAATGACTTGCCAAGACTGGCTTATTATAGTAAAATCTGTTCATCCATGTGTGTTCGGATATAATTATGTATAATAAAATTGAAAAGTGATTTAAAAGATTTAGATAGTACATTGTATAAAAAAAAATGGTTGAATACTAATAATTTTTACAGCAAGTTGTTGACGTGAAACATTTTGTAATGTAACCTATATTATTTGCATACAATGATATAAGCAAAACATTTATGCTCTATAATGTACCTAATAGATACTATTTTTAAAATAACTTTAAATACCATGTTTTATGCCAGTATATATTATTTCTATTTCTATAAATAAACCCCTGTATGGTCTATGGAGTAACTAAGTACCTAAGTATGATTCGGTATGTTATTATTAATTCTGTTATCTTATTCAATTACATTTTTAAATATTTCTTAAAATATAAAAATAAGTAGGTATAAAAAACATTTAAAAATATAAAAAAAATAGTTGTCCGCCGGTGTCGGGAGCAGGGGCTAAGCTACCGGTGGTTATGGCTCCAGAGACAGGAACCTCCTCACAATGCGAGCCGTATCGAGGATTACTGCCTTCTGAATCAAGCCCTTGATCCAACCGCCTAACGAGAGCCTCGATAGATGTTGATCGAGGCTTTCGGCTATAAAACCATTGGTCGATACGACAATCGGCACAATTATAGCCGAGCTCACATTCCACGTCATGTCAACAACCTCGTGTGCTAAGTCGAGATATTTAGTTTGTTTCTCTTTCTCAGCTTTCACGAGGTTCCCGTCATGTGGAATGGTAACATCGACAATCATTGTACGGCGCGCTAATCGATCTATCACCACTATATCAGGCTCATTGGCGACAATAGTTCTGTCAGTAATGATAGACCGATCCCAGTACAACGTGAGATGGTCATTTTCAAGAACTGGGTCGGGCACATACTTGTTATACGGTACCTCAGAATCCACAAGTTTATATTTCAAAGCAAGTTACTGGTGAATAATCCTGCCACTTGGTTATTTGTTACGAGAACAACCAGAGATAATATGTCTGATAGACTCACCCGGAAGGTGGCATGCCCGACACACGTCAACCGTCCCGTCCTTCATAATATTATGTCTCCGGTAGTTATTGGTCAAGATAACTTCGTCCATAATTGCACAGACAAAACCTTCAGTTTCCCCGAAAAGGTCACCAAAACGTAGCCAGGATACGGACGCTAAGAAATCTACACCGGGCTTATGAAGAGCCCGTGAAGCTCCTATTATTATTATTATTTATTTATTAATCAGATAACATGATCCATTATGGTTAGTAACAACAGAAGCTTATAAACTATGTTACTAGGTACAGAATTTTAATATAAATAACATTAGTAATAATAATAGTATGGATAATGTTTTACCGATATCATTAGGCATAGCAGAAACACTTTCACCAGTTATCAACTCAATCATGATCTGCACCCTAATGGCGTAACACACTATTACTTTCAATTTGAATAATTTTGAAGCATATTTATAATCCACTAGCTTCTGCCCGCGACTTCGTCCGCGTGAAATTCGTACTTTCCTCTTAAAATTTCGAAATTGTATGTTTATGATCTTTATCAATTATTTAGGTATAAATAAGTATTCGGGTCATTTATTAAGTTTATACAAAGGGATCAGATATTTCATATAAACTGTATCCCCTCTTTTTACCCCAACAGGGTTATTTGCGAAAAATTTTGCGAAAAAAAAATTCAGCTGTTCCCTACATTTTGACGAGTATACGAACATAACAGCAGATTTTTTTTTCGCAATTTCAGGTTTGGTCCCATAGTAAAAGTTGTTCATAATGATGATTACAATGACCTCTTAAGAGGTTGTTAATGTTTTACCAATAACCCTGTATAGATTGAAAAATGAAAAAAAAAAATATATGAAACCCATTGCTACTAATAGTGTGTTTACGCAATTACCCTGCTGGACTCACATAACTCTCAATTTTGTTATTTGAGACTTAATCTGAACCCAAATTGCCTAACACACTATTACTCTCAATTAGAATCATTTTGAAGCTTATTTCTAATCCATTGCTACATTTGTTCGAAAAATGTGTCTGCTCAACAACGTAAATAACGCAATGAATGTTGGTGAACTGTATAAATGAAACCCATTGCTACTGACAGTGTGTTACGCTATTACCCTGCTAGGCTCATGTAACTCTCAATTTTGTTATTTGAGACTTCTGCTAAAACTTTTGCTGAAGGATTAATGACTCCAATTTATCTTCCAAATGGTTCAATCTTGATATCGTATTAGAAGCCATAGAATACTATTCAATCTTTCAGATAAATATACCTACCTAGGTTGCTTGAGACATCTGAAAAAAGATGATGATCAAAATAAAAAAGTAGTTAGGTTTTTCTAGGAAAAATCCAGTTAGTTACCTACCTACCTAACCTTAGCTACCTAATTAATTATTAACTATTTTTCTCCGCCAAATTTCAGGCTAGGGATAGATTATCCAATTTCTCTTCGTGGGTACCTACCAAAAAAAGGAGTGGCTCTTCGTCGCCTATGTATAGGCTACAGCCGGTCGATTCTGTAAAAATCTCACCGTGAAAACTTAGGTGAAGTGAGTTTGTTTTTGCTAGGAATTGACACTAATGACAGCTCACTCCACGCTCACTTCACCTAAGTTTTCAAGGTGAGATGGTTACAGAATCGCACTGCAGTACTAGTAACCATTTTAGTTATGTCCAAGTGTTAGACCTCTGTGCACGCTAAATTAATACTATTTTTTATAACTTTTTATGCAATTATATCGCATCAAAATGCCTTCATGCGCGGTGAAGTGGTGTGGCAAACATTCCAAGACATCTAGTTATAAAAAGGATGGTGTAACTTTTCACCGGTAAGTAAACAGTAAGAAAAATTATTTTTGATTTAATCTGATTATGGGCCACCGCAAGGGTCTACCTAAAATGGGTAAATGAACACATTTTATAGTCGCGCGTTGATGTCTTTTGGAAAAGTCTCGTTCTTGTATTAGACAATAATAATTCTAATGCTTGTATCCCTTTCTTTCCATTTGTATGTTTATCGTAAAAAATAATGGTTTTACCTTTATTAGCTGAAAGTTGATATTGAAAATAATAAAATTAAAATTAATACAATTTTTATTCAATTCACTTAATTCCTACCACACTCCACTCCACTCCACTTTATACCTATCTACTTTTAACCGACTTAAAAAATGGAGGAGGTTCACAGTAAGTTCGTCGGTTTCTTTTTATGTATGTTCCGGGATTTTTTTGTTTTCTCTCTCTTCGACCGGAACCGATCGGTCCAGGATAATTTTTATGTCGTCAGGCATCGCTGGCACTCACATGCTCTGTGCTGGGACCGATCGGTCCCAGTGCGGTCGGGCGATTTTACACCTAATTACATATTACGCGCTGGGACCCACATGCTCTGTGCTGGGACCGATTGGTCCCTGTGCGGTCGCGCGACTTTACACCCAATTATTACGAAGTCACAGATAACAACAAATTAGTACAACTTTCATTTGGATTCGCTACAATTTCGTGGAAGACGGTCATGCAATCATACATCATAGTGAATTTGATAATGTTCTATTTGTTGTTTTGTAAGTATAGTATATATTTTTCACTTTGTAGATTTTGAGGGCGGTGGTCTTTGGTGCAAAAAAGTTTTTTCATCTGTTTGTTTGACATACATGTTTTTGTGTTTTGAAATATAATACCGATTATTTTATAAGGTCGGTTTTAAAACCTTTGATTGGGTATAATTTATTCCCGGATATTAATTTTCATCAATTTGAAATAGAATTTACAAATAATTTAATTGAATTAGCAAGAATTCAAAAATATGTAGACGCTCGTTTATAATTTTTTACAAAGAACAATCAAGACCCTAAAACTTTAATTCGTAAAATATAATTATACCAAATTAATTCATTTTAAAAATCAATAAGATCGGGATATATGTTTTTTTTTTGTAATTGATTGATTTTGATTAAATATTATTTCTATGATTTTAATTGAGTATTTTTCATAATGTTAAAATCCATTTTATCGATATCGACTATTTTCCCTTAATGAAGTAGAGCAGGCCTAACGATAGGCATACCTACAAGAACTGACCAATTGCAGCCGCGCATTCTTCCTCGTCCCCCGGCTCGCGTTAGTGAGTCGTATGCTTCGAAGAAATCGGCCTATACATAAGTGGTTATAAATTATTCTCTTTGGCTAAAACTAAAAACCATTCGCTAAACGCATTTTATTTTTAAAATCTTTACCCGAGCAGAGCCTTTATATAAGTTTCTGGTAAGCTTCAGCTACAGACTGAGACATTGACTGAGCCATTTTTATTGAGTTTTAGTTTACAATTACTGATTAATATTACATACGTTAATAATTACAAACGTTTAGGAAAGAGAAAATTGGTGGCGCTTCTAGTCACTTATACCTACTAGATGAGTGACTAGAAGAGCCATTATTTGTTTGTTTACATAAGTGGATTAAAAAAAATAAGAGGACATGTAATTAAAAATAATTCAGTTTATTTTTTTATGATTTTTTTAAATTGCTTCATAACAGTCGTTGTCATTGTTTAGTTCAGTCTTCATTCTGTAGTTATACATTTATATATCAATTATGTCACGATTGCGGTTAACTTTAAGGTCAAGGTCTGTGTCTACGAAGTACGGTGAATCGATGGGCGTCCTGTCCACCAAGTTGTAGTTCTTCAGCACCCAGCGGTCCCACCTGGTCTTCATGTCGCACGACGTCTTTTTGTGGAAAATCTTTACATCCACAAACTTCATGTTAGGCGTGAAGAAGTTTCCAACATCAATGCGACGATCGAAGGGGAAACCAAGAGGCGTCTTGTCCAGAAGGACGGTTGACCTGGAGTCGAGGGTGAAATCTTTGCGGTTCACGTCTAAGACGTTGATGTCAGCGTTGTCGACCAGTTTCAATGGTGTCACAATGACGTAGACCAACATATCCATACCTCCAATTAAACCCTTAGGAAGAAGAAGCCTGGTGGGGAAACCGGTGTGGTAGTTTTTCAAGTCCTTGATCAGTAGGTCGCGTATGTCGGTGATGGACTCAACCTTCTTCATCAAATCGCGGGTCAACATGCGATCGTGGACAAGATTGTGCATGTCGTTTGAGTTCCTGACGATTGTGTTCTTGCCAGTGGTCAGCTTGTATAGGAAGGTATCTAATTCAACGAAGTTAAGTCGGTTGATGTTGATATCAATGAGACGGTTCCAGTTGTCCTTTTTCGGTCCGAGGAACACCCTTACAACACAGTCGACTGACTTGTCAGACAATACATCGAGGGTGACTTTAAACGGCTGGTGGTTGAGGCGGCGCTTGCGAACCAAGAATTTCATATCAGATTTGGTCTTCTTCATTTCCTCTTCGGTCAAGTACACGGCGTTGGTCATGTCCATTAGATAGTCATCAAAGTAAGTGACGAGCTTTTCAACCACTACATTGTCGATCTTCACTCCGGGGAATTGGAGGTCCTCCTTTGTGTACATAGGCAGACGCAGCTTGAACAAGCACACCAAATCAATAATACGTTTCTGCAGCATGTAAAAAACTGGGTCACGGAGAGCCGTCTGGTACGTGTCCAGGATAGAAGGAACGACGAAGTACCTGTAACAAAAGGATGTAATTTTCACAAGTGTAAAGTATTATAGAACAAACCCGTCCGATTAATGATTTATTGACTGACGGCACAAAGCTTAATTAACCACTTAGGATACCAAAAAGAAAAGATTACATACAAGGCTAGGGCAACAGCTTATAAAATTAAGAATCTCTGACATACTTTATTTATGAACTGTAGGTAATCTACTAGTTTTTATTTTTTTATTGCCGAATGGGCCCGCTCTTGACCTCGATCACGCCTGATGGAAAGCGATGGATGAGGTCTATGATAAAACGAGCGTGCCCAGAAGATGCCCTGGAACTCCCAAGTACCTAAGAAACCCAGCAGGCTGCTTGACGGACTCCGGTGGGAGGGTGGTCGCAAACCAGGCGGGCGTTAGCCCTATCACCGTAAGGGAAGAATTGGCCAGTCAAATAAGGTGTTGCGTGTGACTGTCTAGAATGCGCCGAGCACTCGGTTCAGTTGAGTAACTGGCGGAACAAACTGCGCTACACGAGGAGGCTTCATCATGCATCTCAACATGAAGTACTCTTTTACTTTTTATAATACTCTAAGCGCTTTGGGGAAAACAGAGTCGTTAGCGATACTTACTTGTCGGAATGTAAAGTGTTGAGACCAAGAGCGGCCTTCATGACGATCAGCAGGTAGCGGTAAGAGTCAACGACGGTCTTGTCAAGGTCAAGTTTATCGATTTTACCGAAGATCAGTTTTCCTAGAACTTCTATGTCTTCAGTCTTGGTCAGTTCAAGTCTTATGCCGTTAATCTGAAAAAAGTGTTTTAAGTTTCTTAAAATATTTGACCAATATTTCACTATTAGTGGTAATAGTTATAAAGGGATTGTTATTTAATTTCCGAGAAAGAGACTTTATTGGCATTGAAAGAATACTTACTTCGATGAATCCCTTGATAATAGCCTCCCTAATGATCTTCTCATACTCTTCGCACAAACGGATCACGTCAAGGTTGGTGTCGCGAGTAATGACGTAGTTGTTGAGTCTGACAGGTAACTCAATACCATTGTGCAGTTTCAGCCAAGGCCAGTATCCCTTCTTGATGGGCTTGTACCAAGATAAGTCCTTAATCGGGCCTAATCCATTGGACAAACGCTCCATGTAGTGTCTAGCAAGGATCTGTTGGTACATGTACACTGTCAGCTCAAAACGCCTCATCTTCAGTTTGTCCATGACTCGGTCCTTCATCCAGAATGGATAGTCAATGTGGAAGTAGTAATAGTAAGTGTTAAGGTCGATATCCTCTGTGAAGTAGCGGAGTTTATCTTCGTCGCTGAGGGACACACGTTTGTCATAGATGTTCTCGTCGATTATATAAACATCCTTGTCTGTCTTCTTGATTCCGTAGAAGTCGCACAGTTTCAGGTCCAGAAGCCCCTTCTTCATTTTCAGTAGGTATGCCTTTTGGATAACATCAGCGCGTACGAAGTAATATGGGTAGATCTCATAGGGAGGAGGCAGGATGATTCCCTTGCAGTCGTCGCGATGTCTGACTGCCACGGTGAGTGCGTAAACGAACATGCCTTCGTTGAGGTAAAGGCGCATCCAGCAGGCGGTCTTGATGAAGGTGGTGAAGTCCTTGGCATAGTGCAGCAAGTGGAACATGGTGACTACTTCCTTGAGCTGACGGTCAATGTGCAAGGTGA
The DNA here is from genome assembly GCA_927399505.1 of Luperina testacea. Lineage (NCBI taxonomy): Eukaryota > Metazoa > Arthropoda > Insecta > Lepidoptera > Noctuidae > Luperina > Luperina testacea. The sequence continues at coordinate 9,914,436 of OV656774.1, forward strand.
AGATCTCACCGCGTGGCAGAACTCCTACCTTGACCATTTTAATAAAGTCTTTTACAACATCGGTTTTCTGAAAAAAGGAAATCATGTTTTAATATAAGCACCAAATACGGGAAGCATGACATAATTCTGTTAAAAATAACATGTTTTGTTGATTTGTACTTACGGTGAAAAGCTCTAAGTTGTCTTCGATTTTGAAGTTCTTGCCAATGTCCTCAAGGTCCTTGTACATCAAGGGATCCATCACATGGTTCAGTAATTTCAAGATGACCATTTGCCGTTGCTTGATGTCCAATTTCACTAGAAATTAAATACAATAATTATGTAGTACGTGAAACACTATAAAATTACTAACTGGAATGTAGTACATTCTATTCACGTTAGAAAGCTGCCGATAGAGAAGTAGATAGTAAAGAAAAACTTACCTATAGTGTTATCGTCAACCTCAGGCCTAGCCATGGCCACGGTGGCCAGGCTCACAATCAATAATAGGACAGCCCTCATCGTGGAGTCGACTCTGCGTGAGTTCAACTGTGCTCCTATTGTAACTGCATCCCCTTTTATACTAAAATCGGATGACAATGTTATCTTCCAATGTGTTATTCTTTAGTTCTTAATATCTACAATTTAAAATGCATTACAATGTAAGGAAAGGTAGGTATGTGTAGGTTATTAACAGCAATATTGTTTTTATGTTCGATACTGAGGTTTAATTACTTTAATGTGTTTTCGTATCGGGTCAAGATAGTGCACCGACAGACTTAAGGCCCCTTCAAACATGCGCGACACGCGATAAAATCGCGCGCGACACAAAGGCACCGGAAGTCGCGCAACGAGTGGTGCCTTTGTGTCGCGCGCGATTATATCGCGTGTCGCGCCGGTTTGTAGGAGCCTTTAAACAATTTATCTATGACCAATCTATTCTTTGTTTCCAATTGATGTAATTTCAAGTTAAACAAATATCAAATTTAATTGAATGAGAATTGAGTTGATTTCAGAGTGACTAGCACTATTTTAAAAGCTATAAAATTGTTTGAAATTGCAGCCTAAACTGAACTTTATTGTCTAGGAATTAAAGTTATTTTTACATAAACTCATATTTGTTAGTATTTTTGGCAATTAATTCGCGAACACAGTATTAGAGAGTCTATGATGAAAGAGAAAGTTTCCATTTACATCTTACACAACTAACAATTAATTTTTGAGTAAAAGAAGTGAGAAAATAAATCTCTTGCAGCATACTTGCAATAGTGAATAGGAAGAGAGTAGAGTATCTACTCAACTCTCCTCCTATTGCACACTCAAACCAAAGGAGATGTAGACAACGTATGTAAGAGTAGAAGGGATAACAAAATACATAAAATTACCTATGTCTGTATCTTCCATGATTCTAAAAAAAAAAGGGAGGTTACTGATACTCGGGTCCTATTAGAAAGCAATCGTCGCGCAAATACCTGGTCGTCGCGTTCATATACATATATATGTTACTTTTTGTTTGGTGAACCGGAACGTGTGGTCGCGCCGACGGAGGGCGCCTTCCGGTTTTCCGAACAAAAAGTAACATAATTATGAACGTGACGCGACATAATTATAATTAGGACGCAGCCTTACTGTTAGCCTGCATCATTCCACTGCCGGGCAAACGCCTAAATCTCCATAACTTCCAGCTCTAACGATCCAGGGCTCACGTAGACCACTGGTCTTTTGTTTTGCCCAAACGTCGTCTGCAATGTTTTGTTTTAAGCATACTAAAAAAAATATTTATTTATTAATAAAACTTTATTATTTATTATTAAATTCATTATTGCGAATAACCATGAGACTCATAGAGTGTTAGTAACAATAAAATAAACTTACAACTATATTAGTGATACAATTACACAAATACACACAACAAAACAATCACTGCTTCCGCATTCCAGCTGAGATACTGGAGCAACGACTGACAATACAGCAGTCCAGTCTATCAACAATAACTCCCAGGATGCTGTTGGAACTGGCTCGCACCAAGGATGCACATTAGAGTGTCCCGTTCATGTAAGGGGAAAAAAAAAAATTGAGCTACGGCTACGCAAGCGGTATCAAAAGTTGCGTTTTGACACATATATTACGATTATTATAAAATTTAATTAGATATCCGGCATCTTGAGGCCTCTACCAGTCCTTGAAGTTTTTCAAATTTGCTATTTTTAGGGGTTCCTAATATAAACTATAAATCATACAAAAATAACATTTAAATGGTTTTTATTAAATTTAAGGGTACAACAATGAGTTAAAGCAAGGTTTAAAATAGTTGAAAGACAAAATAATCAATGGCAACTCACTATTAACGACTGCTTAGGCTGCAGGTTGAATTTCTTTATAACATCAGAAAAAAACACAGCCATTCCGTATATCAATATTATATTGTCCGTCAGTAAAAAACAACCACGTATCAAAAAAAGACAATAAAAAACAAAATAAAACCAAAAACAAATATTCCTAAAAGTTCACGATAAAAAGTTCCGTGAACATCCTCAAAACGGAACTGGTTTTTGTGACCAAAATTAGGCATTTCTGAGCGAGATTTTAATCTGTTCCTAATAAAACCATCCCGAGCTGTAGCATCCGTGACGCTTTGAGAAGCCTCCGTCACTGGTTTTACACATCTTTCCACTGACTGTGTCAGTCCGCGCTTTTCTTTTTTTCATTGCACTACGTAGGTATAATCAAAGAGATAGGCATTGGATTTGGATTGGATTGATTGGTATTTTACACAGACAAAAAACAAACAGCATGTGTGCAATTCACACGTGGTAGAAGTGATACCTTCAAAAACACTGTCCTCCTAACACACACACACACACACACACACACACACACACTGTCTGTCTTCCTATCTCATTTTCTCCCATGTTAAATCTTATGAATTTACATGTCTCTAAAAAAACAACAAAACAACATGTAAAAACTGTCGCTTTTTCGTGTCTTAAACTTTCAAATCACAACGATGCTAAAGAACATCCTGATGATTCTGGATCCAGATTCTGATCTAGATTCTGATCCAGATTCTGATCCAGATTCTGATTCTGATCCAGATTCTGATCCAGATCCAGATCCAGATTCAGATTCAGGTTCTGATTCAGATTCAGATTCAGATCCTGATTCAGATCCTGATTCAGATCCTGATTCAGATCCTGATTCCGATCCTGATTCTGATCCTGATTCAGATCCTGATTCAGCAGTGCGATTCTGTAACCATCTCACCGTGAAAACTGGATGAAGTGAGCGTGGAGTGAGCTGTCAATAGTGTCAATTCCTAGCAAAAACAAACTCACATCACCTAAGTTTTCACGGTGAGATTTTTACAGAATCGACCGGTCCTGATTCTGATCCTGATTCAGATCCAGATTCTGATCCTGTTTCTGATCCTGATTCAGATCCTGATTCAGACCCTGATTCAGATCCTGATTCAGATCCTGATTCAGATCAAACTCAAACTCAAAGCATTTATTTCAATTAAACCATTTACAGGCACTTTTGAATTGTCAAGAAGTCGTTCAGTCAGAAAATTTGAAGCTAGTTGCTCATTCCAAAGCGTAGGTACCTATGGAGAAGAACGGGCAAGAAACTCCATGGACACTCTTTTTAAATGATATTTTACAAAAATATTAGTTACATCATTACTTTTGATTTTAAAATTATATAATGTGAGAACGATGTAAAAAAATTTATAAAAACGTAAGTGTTAAAAGCGTTCAGAGTACAACAAATAGTACTTAACAAACTACAATCCAAAAATAAATTAATTAAAAATAAGCCGAGGCAGCTAAGTGATGACCAGCCCCAACTGACGGCGCCCGTTCACGAACATGACGCATAAATCAGCACCATTTAGCTCAACCATTTTGAAGGGAGCTAAATGATCTAACACACACGCCACCGTCAGCGAGACATTTGAGTGAGCATGACATACTATATATTATAGATTATGCCGACGCCTGCTACCTGGATGCTACTGAGGAGCTACTAAACAAGCTTGAGCGCTTGCAAAACCTGTGCATTCGCTTTGTTTTCGGTCTTCGTAAGTATGACCATGTCTCTCACCTTCGCAAGGAACTTAAGTGGCTCCCAATCCGTCTTCGCAGGAATACTCGGATTTTATGTCTCCTCTTTAACATCTTACACAACCCGTCTTATCCTTCCTACTTGCGTGAGCGTTTTTCTTACGCTCGCCCTAGCGACGCACCATGTAGATCACACCTAAGATCCCTCCTTAAATCTCATCCTCATAAAACAAGCTACTATTCTTATTCCTTCTCTATCCATGCTGTAAGATTGTGGAACTCTCTTCCGCCTAACATTCGTGATCTAAAAACTATTTCTCTATTCAAATGTAGATTGAAAGAGCATTACCTTTCCTCTATACTGTGAGTATTTACATATATACATATATGTTTATATATTTTAGTATTATGTATTTATTTAAGTATATTTATGTTTATTATTATTTTATTTTTTGCATTATATGTGTAGGTTTATTTAATATTCTAGTTTTAGACTTCACACATTCATATTTTTCTCTTCTTGTTCTCACACACTATTGTCTACATTTCTTTTTTACTTCTCCTTTCGCAGGTCTGCTGGAAGAAATTTCTTAAGAAATAAGCAGTACCTTTGTACTCAATTTATAATCATGTCATGTCCCTTTGTATTTTACTGTGTGTACATAAATTATAAAATAAAAATAAATAAATAAATAAAATACTATCAGCTGCCAGGGCACATTCGAGTCAATGAAAGACATATTATTAACCGGTAAATGGTAGCTATAGGGTACATATAGGGATCATGATTCAGATCCTGATTCTGATCCAGATTCTGATCCTGTTTCTGATCCTGATTCAGATTCAGATTCAGATCCAGATTCAGATCCTGATTCAGATCCTGATTCCGATCCTGATTCTTATCCTGATTCAGATCCTGATTCAGATCCTGATTCAAATCCAGATTCTGATCCTGTTTCTGATCCTGATTCAGATCCTGATTCAGATCCTGATACAGATCTTGATCCAGATCCAGATTCAGATGCAGATTCAGATCCAGATTCAGATCCAGATTCAGATCCAGATTGAGATCCAGATTCAGATCCAGATTCAGATCCTGATTCAGATCCAGATTCAGATCCTGATTCAGATCTTGATTCAGATCTTGATTCAGATCCAGATTCTGATCCTGTTTCTGATCCTGATTCAGATCCTGATTCAGATCCAAATTCAGATCCTGATTCAGATCCTGATTCAGATCCTGATTCTGATGCTGATTCCGATTCTGATCCTGATTCAGATCCTGATTCAGATCCTGATTCAGATCCTGATTCAGATCCTGATTCAGATCCTGATTCAGATCCTGATTCAGATCCAGATTCAGATCCAGATTCAGATCCTGATTCAGATCTTGATTCAGATCCAGATTCAGATCCAGATTCTGATCCTGTTTCTGATCCTGATTCAGATCCTGATTCAGATCCAAATTCAGATCCTGATTCAGATCCTGATTCTGATCCTGATCCTGATACAGATCCAGATTCTGATCCTGATTCCGATCCTGATTCTGATCCTGATTCTGATCCAGATTCTGATCCTGTTTCTGATCTTGATTCAGATCCAGATTCAGATCCTGTTTCTGATCCTGATTCAGATCCTGATTCAGATCCTGATTCAGATCCTGATTCAGATCCTGATTCAGATCCTGATTCAGATCCTGATTCAGATCCTGATTCTGATTCCGATTCTGATCCTGATTCAGATCCTGATTCAGATCCTGATTCAGATCCTGATTCAGATCTTGATTCAGATCCTGATTCAGATCCTGATTCAGATCCAGATTCAGATCCAGATTCAGATCCTGATTCAGATCTTGATTCAGATGCAGATTCAGATCCAGATTCTGATCCTGTTTCTGATCCTGATTCAGATCCTGTTTCTGATCCTGATTCAGATCCTGATTCAGATCCAAATTCAGATCCTGATTCATATCCTGATTCAGATCCTGATTCTGATCCTGATTCTGATCCTGATTCAGATCCTGATTCAGATCCAGGATCCTGATTCTGATTCTGATCCTGATACAGATCCAGATTCTGATCCTGATTCCGATCCTGATTCTGATCCTGATTCTGATCCAGATTCTGATCCTGTTTCTGATCCTGATTCAGATTCAGATTCAGATCCTGATTCAGATCCTGATTCAGATCCTGATTCAGATCCTTGAATCCAAAAAAATCTAAAAAAATGCCGGTAGAACCCTCAAGATATTTTTTTATGTTTTTTTTTATTATTTTTACGGTAATCTAAAACTAATAATGCAACTTTAGTGTTATTTGTGTAACAATTCGTGAGGCATTCAGTGGATTTGGTACTTCGAAAAATAAAAACAGACAATTAATGATTGGGTAAATGATAGCAAGTTGATTATAACGGACACCTGAATTGCGTTTTGGAAAAATATATTTTAATTTTTATCTAATTATATTAATTGTAGCCTGCGGCGTCACTGGCCCTGAAATTATTTAACAAGTTAACAAAATATTGCGTTTTACATTACACATAATTAATTTAGCTAGCTTCTTTATTTTTTCTAAAGTAAAATTCTAATAGTGAAGCCACTTTATTTCTTTAATTCAATTGCCTTTTCTTAAAAATTTTCACATATTAATTTGCGTAGAATCGCAAGCTAGCGTCACCAGCGTGAACTTATTAATTAACAAAACAAATCCACGTCATGCTTAAAAAACGTTGAGATAAAAATTACTGTTGAATACATTGTATCCATTAAGAGATTCAAGTACAGCATCTCCCACTATTATTATCAAAGAGAAAGCGAAAAGCGATTCCTGAAATCTTCATTAGTTGCACTAATCACTGCGGTTAGTATGCAGTATGTAGTTTAGTGCACACTGAGAGGGTGTTACACTAGGATTAAATTCGAAGCTCGACTGAGCTTCCAATATAATCCTAGTGTCTACGGCACTAATTTGTAGCAAACACGAATAGTAATGAATCGCAAAGCAGTCTAAAGTTGTAATACAGTAGAGTTAGCCGGGTGTACTCAGATTTCTTTGAAGGATAAAATCAGAAATGAAATTGTCCGGAAAAGAACCGGAGTTCAGCTTGTAGAGTAAGCAAACTGAAGTGGCATTGGGCTGGCCATGTTTGTGAAGGACCGATGGCCGGTGGAGAACACGAGTCCTGGAGTGAAGACCGCGTATAGGCTAGCATTGCGTAGGACGCCCTCCGGCTAGATGGACCGACGACGAAAGTGGCTGGGACAGACTGGATGCGGAAGGCGGAGGGGACAGGGAGGTTGAGTTGATTAATTGTTTGTTCGATAGTTCTACCAAGCACCATGGCAGAGTTGTTGCAATTTACAAACGTGCATTTGACTTTTATGTCATTGACATATGGTTTGAATTGCAATGAGCACGTGCTCAGTTGTGCGCTTGTTACTTGCAAATACCAGCTTTCAAAATTATTTGCATTCGTGTAAAGTTTATGCAAGACATATAGTTCACAGCCTATAACAAAAGTTAATAAGACTAGGCGCTTGACGCTTGCAGCATACTTGAGTTGATAGTTGGTGAACTAGTGCAAACGTAGAAAATCACGTATGTGCATAATTTACAAATACTTGGTAAACTTTAAAGACTTTATCGTATGCCGTAAATGAACATCTTGCTTCTGTTCACTAAATTACTTGTTGCGAATATGCTCTTTGTAGAATACAGACGCAAGGTTACATAAGATCTAGGTATACAACGTGCGTACATCCCTCTGACCTATTTAGAAACACTATGACATTCAATTACGTATATCATATATCCTGCCTTCGACTGGTGCCCTGACCGCAGTGGGAATGACTTATTGATTCCATACATTTCATCGAGATTGAATTGCTTCTGATACCACTGGAGCACGATGCTGCATTTTCTTTAAGTAACAGAGACATGGAAATGGCTATTAGCCCGTGACACCAGAGTTAAATCATCTTCAAGAAGATTCACTTGTGTCGTTAAGAAAAAATCTTGCGTTTTTAATATCTCGCAAACTGGAATTGTTAGTGAATTTTTGCCACGAGCCATTGATAGAGGAAGTATGTATTATCGTTTTTATACACAGTAGGTACAGACGCCAGCACATCAAGCTACCCGAAACTGTAAAATTTTCCCAATCAACTTTGAACCTTATGCTTTAGCGATAATGTTGGAAATCTATCAAAGAAATAAGACAGATTGTAGTAGCTTGATGTGCTGGGGTCTGTACATATACAAACAACAATTCCATTAACTAGTATGGATGTTGGGTACATTATGTTTTGCTAGGTTCAATGTCACGAATCGGGTACCTATTTGTTACTTCGTTTATCTTCTCGCTGTCTCTCACCAATAAGGAGTCTGGATTTGTGCCACCTTAGCAATTGACTTGCCCTCTATTACGTCAAAATTATGCTATCATAGCTATTCCAATTAAAACATTTTTTTACGAGACATAACCTTTCATTATTTTGCCTTAGTTATCCCAACTAAAACTTTGTTTTCATTCAACAACATTCTAAAATACTAACAATGTAATTTAAACTTTAATAAGCTTTAGCTTTTACACGCCATTGCAAGGAGGATTTATTTTTTATTTAGGATACTTTGTTCGTCCGTAGGGACTCGTAGTTTTATTCAAATATTGTTTAAAATACGCTGTTGGTGAGGGTGCATACATAAATAAAGTATTAGGATGTCTCGTGGGCTGGCTAATATGATTTAATATGCTATGCTTTTCGAGGTTAATCCGTTGGCATTTGAGAATTTAATAAAATAAAGGCCTTTCCTTGCTTTGAAGATGTCCTGTCCCGTCCTTTGTTGCCTGATGTAATGTGTAGTAAGTATTATGTATGAAATCTGTTGCTGGTAGTCAGAATCTTGGAAGTATCTCAGTGTTAAATAATTATATTCTGTAGGTAGTTAAAAAAAGGGCAAGCAGATGAAAGTAAGATGAATGAAGAAATAAGACCTAAAAAGATAGCTCCAAAAGACGGTTTAAAATGTGAGAAATAAAGAGATCTAAGTTACAATCTTTTTGCAAGACTATTTCGTTTTACTGAGCAATGGAAAATATAAATACAGGGTGGCACGGACATCGACGAGCAAACTGAAACCATGAATTCAGCACATGAATGCACCCCTCCAAGGTAGAAATTTTTCGTCCGTTATAAAAAAAAAAACTGCTGTTTTATAGAAAAGTGCAATACCTACGCGGTCAAAATGTATGGAATAGCTGTTTTATTTTAATAACCGATTAAACATTTCCACGCTAGAGGGTTCAGAATCACATACTGTATCCATGCTGGTTGCGCGTTGATGTCCCGGCCACCCTGTATAACTTTTGATAAATTTTCATGTATCCTAGCGCTTAAATAACACATTAACATTAACATTATTTTAATTTTTTTTTTAACATTATTTTATCCAGAACTAGTTGCGCCCCGCGGTTCCACTCGCATAAGTTTCGATTTCGTGGGAATATCGGGATAAAAATTAAAAGCCTATATGTAAGTCCAAAGTGTCAGCTACCTCCATACAAAATTTTATCAAAATAGGTCCAACTGTTTGAGCGTGAAGAAGTAACAAACATTTAAACACACACAAACTTTTGCTTTTATAATATTAGTGTGATAACACTTCATGAAAATTAAATAACTATATTTTAAACATCGTTCGTATCTTTTCGTTTCATTTCTTCTCAGTAATCCCTGTTTTAATATTCCATGGCACTCGCAGACTATCAGGTAACACCGAAGAGAGACGAGTCAAAGCAGATTTTCTGAAAACATTTGAGATTACATGCCTACGATGCTGTAACTTTATCTGATCTTTTAAATCCGAGCGACAATAACCAAAGTGCTGGTGCGTATATAATATTTGACTTAGCAGTAGGTTCATACATCGTTGGAATGCTTTAGAATGTTAGAAAGTGTGTGTGTGTGTGTACTCGTAAGTGTGTATATATTCTAACCTTTGGAAATAAATCTTGTACGGGTGCTGACGAAATAACTTGAAAAGTTTGTATTTATTAGACAGATTTAGAAACATGCTCAACCACCTTATTGTATTGTCATGGCTTTTCTTTTTCAGGATGGGAAATCATCAAATGACCCCCCCTCCCGCTCTGGGTGGAGCGGAAGGGAGTGTCAGACTCTTACTGACTAAAACCCACCCGTGTTCTTTCCTTAGCCCTTTATGTTTCGGGCCAGCGGTAACTCTTTCGGACAATCCCGCTGAACCGGCAGGCTTTGGCCCTGACGGGCCCCTTCGGATGATGCTGACATCTCTGAGGCGCGCGTGGAACACGTACGCGCCGTCCGGCACGGGCCTGGTCCTGATCGGATGGTGAGATACCCATTACTCTCCGCCCGTATTGTCATGGCTCTAGTAGGGTCAAAAACCCTATTCATGAAAGGTTTTTCGGGGAAACAAAAATATTTTATTAAGTTTACATATGATCATGAAATAAAACGATTTGGTCCAAACTTTTATTTTTTTATGCTCTTTTGTTTAGGATTTCTCATCTCAATGTTTTGTAGACTTTAGGAAGATTATATTGCTACAAATATTTTTGCTTATCTGGGACTTACTGATATTATATAGAATTCTCTCGAAACAGTTGGCTACCGGTTCTTATCTGAACTTACCTACTCAATTTTATTTTCTTATCTATAGGGCCACGCCTTCAATCCTTCTGTAGAATGGTTTGCTAAGAAAATAAAGTTATGGTACTGCTCTAGTGTTCTTCCAGAATAATCTTTCTTTAGCGTGGATCTATTCCATACATATGTATGTATAATATCAAGTGAATTGCCACCAATGTTTTCATAACCTGTGTTTTCTTCATTAATAAGTTCAAATAAATAAGATAAAGTTATACCTACGAGTAAAAAACAATGAATGCAGTAATTAGCGCAGATAATGTTAATGTCCTACAGAGTTGATACAAACATTGTTTTGCTTCTACGGTCATTACATTGCAATGAACGTATTCTTCCAGATTCTTATAATCAGTTTGTATAAAAGGGGATGCAGTTTTAGCAGGAGCTTAGTTGATCTCACACCGAGTCGACTCCACGATGAGGGCCGTCTTAATAGTGATTGTGAGCCTGGCCGCTCTGGCCATGGCTAGGCCGGAGGTCGACGACACCACTATTTGTAAGTACATTTACCTATTCATTCATACGTTGCTGTCTCTGATCATTTTCTGATAAAAATCTTGGCTAAAGTGCTGGTCAAGCCTCACCAGCACTTTAGCCAAGATTTTTATCAGAAAAACTCCTAAGCTTTTTTAGTCGTTCTGAAGGGTTAAATTTTTAGATCGCCCCTTTTGTCACCATTATAGTATTATTTTATCATAGACAGCAATTTTATTCGACCCAACATCTCTCAAAATGATTTTGAAAAATATGGTGGTCTGATTCTTAACTTTGAACGTCCTTTTTGTTTACTTTAACAAAACTAACACAGAACAACTTCTGTGTTAGTTTTTTTTTAAAAAAACCACCGTCCAAAGACCACCGTCTTTCATGCCTTAAGTGTTTTCAGAGTTCTCTTTTGGATTTCCAATTTTCAGCAACCACATGGTAAATTCTAATTATCGGTTCAATACGACGGGTTCAAAAAAAAAGAACTGCATTGTTTGAAATTTTCACTTTATACATTTTCCTATTTTAGTGACAATGGACATCAAGCAACGGCAACTCGTCATCTTGAAGTTACTAAACCACGTGATGGAACCTCTGATGTACAAGGACCTTGAGGACCTTGGCAAGAACTTTAAAATTGAAGAAAATACAGACCTGTTCATCGTAAGTAAAAAATAAGTTATTTTCGGACAATACACAAAATCAAGCTAATGCTATCTTTAACCGTATAATTTTTAAGTCCTTCTCTTTGTTTATTTAGTTTCACGATTAGTTAAACTTGGTATACTGTAAAATATCAATATTTGTTACAGAAAACTGATGTTGTCAAGACCTGTGTCAAGATGATCAAGGTAGGAGTTCTGCCACGCGGTGAGATCTTTAGCCTGAACATTGACCGTCAGCTCAAAGAAGTAGTCACCATGTTCCACATGCTGTACTACGCCAAGGACTTCACAACATTCATCAAGACTGCCTGCTGGATGCGCCTTTACCTTAACGAAGGCATGTTCGTCTACGCTCTCACTGTGGCTGTTAGACATCGTGATGACTGCAAGGGAATCATCCTGCCTCCTCCCTATGAGATCTACCCATACTACTTCGTGCGGGCTGATGTTATCCAAAAGGCATACCTGCTGAAAATGAAAAAGGGGCTTCTGGACAAGAAACTGTGCGACTTCTACGGAATCAAGAAGACAGACAATGATGTTTACATAATCGATGAGAACATCTACGACAAACGTGTCTACCTCAACGATGAAGACAAACTCCGCTACTTCACAGAAGATATCGACCTTAATACTTACTTCTACTACTTCCACATTGACTATCCATTTTGGATGAAGGACAGATTATTGGACAAACTGAAGATGAGGCGTTTTGAGCTGACAGTGTATATGTACCAACAGATCCTTGCTAGGTACTACTTGGAGCGTTTATCCAATGGATTAGGTAAGGTTAAGGACTTTTCGTGGGACAAAACTATTAAGAAGGGATACTGGCCGTGGATGAAACTGCACAACGGTGTAGAGTTCCCAGTAAGATTAGACAACTACGTTATTACTCGCGACACCAACCTTGACGTCATCCGTTTGTGCGACGAGTATGAGAAGATTATCAGAACGGCTATTATCAAGGGATTCATAGAAGTGAGTATTTTCAACAACTGCAAATGGGATTTAACATTTGTAAAAAGTAAAATCAAATTGAGACTAATCAAAATAACTTTGATTTTTAGATTAACGGTTTGAGGCTTGAACTGACCAAAACTGAAGATATAGAAGTTCTAGGAAAACTCATCTTTGGTAAAATCGACAATCTGGATGTGGACAAGATCGTCGTTGACTCTTACCGCTACCTGTTGATTGTCATGAAGGCCGCTCTTGGTCTTGACACTATGAATTCTGACAAGTAAGTAACGACTTTTCCTACAAAATAGAGTGCAATTATCTAGATTTATAAAATAAAATGTAAAACTTTTTATTACTTTTTACAGGTACTTCGTTGTTCCTTCCATCCTGGACCAATACCAGACGGCACTTCGTGATCCACTATTCTACATGCTGCAGAAACGCATCATTGACTTGGTGTGCTTGTTCAAGCTGCGTCTACCCGTGTACACTAAAGAGGACCTTTACTTCTCTGGTGTGAAGATCGACAATGTAGTGGTTGACAAGCTCGTCACTTACTTTGATGACTATCTGATGGACATGACCAACGCCGTGCTCATGACTGAAGAAGAAATTAAAAAGACCAAAACTGACATGAAATTCTTGGTTCGCAAGCGCCGCCTCAATCACCAGCCCTTCAAGGTCACCGTCGACGTAATATCTGACAAGACAGTCGACTGTGTCATAAGGGTGTTCCTAGGACCGAAGAAGGACAAGATGGGCCGTCTTATTGATATCAACATCAACCGCCTTAACTTCGTTGAATTAGATACCTTCCTATACAAACTGACAACTGGCAAGAACACAATTGTCAGGAACTCTCTTGACATGCACAACCTTGTCCGCGACCGCATTATGACCCGCGATTTGATGAAGAAGGTTGAGTCCATCACTGATATGCGTGACTTCTTAATCAAAGACTTGAGAAACTACCACACCGGTTTCCCCACCAGGCTTCTGCTTCCTAAGGGTTGGGTTGGAGGTATGGACATGATTGTCTACGTCATTGTGACACCATTGAAAATGGTCGACAACGTTGACATCAACGTCTTAGACGTGAACCGCAAAGATCTCATGGTCGACTTCAGGTCAACCGTCCTTCTGGACAAGATGCCTCTTGGTTTCCCCTTCGATCGTCGCATTGATGTTGGAAACTTCTTCACACCTAACATGAAGTTTGTGGATGTAAAGATTTTCCACAAGAAGACGACGTGCGACATGAAGACCAGGTGGAACCGCTGGGTGCTGAAGAACTACAACAGGGTGGAGTGGACTCCCATTGAAGGGGACACGTACTTTGTGGACACCGACCTGAACATGAAAGTTGACCGCAACAATAACTTGACTGATGTTTAAATGTGTAACTGACAACGTAGCTAAATAGGCAAGATTCGCTGTAATTAATGCAATTTAAAAACCAAAAAATATAATTTTCAAGTATTTAAAACATTACCTGTCTCTTATTTCTAACAATCCTGTTTCGACGATTCATACCACTCTCTAAAACTTACTTTCTACCAGTTGCCGTTAGTTTACCTAATCCTAACTATATATATATCCATACTAATATTATAAATTGGAAAGTAACTCTGTCTGTCTGTCTGTATGTTACCTTTTCACGCCTCAACCACTGAAAGGATTGCGATAAAATTTGGCAGAGAGATAGATTGCATCCCGGAGAAGGACATGACATAGGATAGTTTTTATCGACATACCTTGCGGGCGAAGCCGCGGGCGGAAGCTAGTAATATCATAAATGCGAAAGTAAGTTTGTTTGTTACGTTTTCACGCCTAAGCCACTGAACCGATCATCCTGAAATTTTGCATAAACGTTGTCAGGTATACAGAAACGGACATAGGGTACCTTTCATCCCGAAAAAAGTGCTGGTCCCGAGGAAAACAACAATAACGTTATTATGATAATAGATGGCGTCACGTATCTTACGAACGCGATCAACACTTATGCGGGTGAAACCGCGGGGCGCTGTAGTAGTTTATAAACAAAAAGCAGTACAACAATCGCATATCAAAAAAACTAGTACACTTGTGTAGCGGTAAATCAACCATCATGCTTCTATAATAAAACATACGTAATATCATGGACGTGCTACCTTGGTTTATAAATAAACCCATTAATATCTTGTTTTCATTAAAAAACATCTAGGTATTCTGGACAAATGCTAATGTGAAATCTCCACATAGCCTACTTTTGCTATAACCTCTGGGGACCCAGTAGATAGTAACATTATTTAATTTCGAGATCTTATTATAGCAAAATGTTAAAATGGGCGACCCAAAAGCTCAAGATAATTAAAGGATCTTTATTTATTTAATGCCTCAAAAAATAAACTCTGGGTCTCGAGTTAACCTGCTGTCGTCCAGGGGCGGTACCTTCATAGAAGCCGAAAAGCCCGGCTTGCCCTAATAAAATCATAATTCACAACAAGTAACTTACTTAAACCTATCAATAAATAAATATATTAAAAAATACCAATCAATGGACTCGAACACAAACATTAATAACTAAAAAAAAATGCCAATCCCTCAGTTGGGCGTTTTTTTTATACGTTGAAAATCTGTGGGCTTGCCCTAATTTTGACGCCCTAGGCACGCCACTGCTGTCGTCAAAGCAAAATTCTCGAGAGATATCTATACTAATATAATAAAGCTGAAGAGTTTGTTTGTTTTTGTTCATGTTTTGTTTGTTTGAAAGCATCTCTGGAATTACCAGTCGGATTTGAAAAAATATTTGGTTCATTTTATAGCCCAATTTTTTATAAAGCTAATAGGCTATTTGACAGTCAGAAAGAACGCCAAGCGAAAACAAAGTAATAGCGCAGGCAAGCGATGTAATGCGACGGGGTGGGTCGGGGGTATAAGAAATATCACGCGGTGAAGTCGCGGTAAGAGATATTGCATTACAAATTAACGATTACATGGCCTATTACTACTGACTTCTATCTGATTTTAACTTTAGTGTGAATCTTATAGAGTGTTATTACAGTTAAAACAGATCTTTCTTGATCAGATTTTTCTTGATCAGTCCTTTTTACAAGTAGTACTTCTCCGTTAATGCTTAGATTTGGATAGTTACATACTCCCTGTATGTATAGAATTCAATAACAAAATGAAGTCACAAACCTAAACTGTCTGAACGTAATTAAATTAGTATTGTATTAGTAACAACCAGCTCAGTAATGATTCCAATTCTGTTCTGACCGTCTGTAATTTCAGATTGAAAACGTCTGTTCCTGAGCAAAATGTCACAGACTTTCCTAACAATTTTCTCGAGGAGACAGTATCATAATCATACTAATGAGAAAGTACGAAGAGAGAAATAATTAGTCTCTGAATATACTGTCTTGGGAAGAGGATAGAGTGCTCCCCCCATACAATAAGTAAGTTTATTCTGTTAACAAAACAGCACTTACATACCTATTTGGTTTCATTTATACAATACTTTCTTAAAAGCTTCTTAGATGGTGTAGTAGCACTCGCAATCACTATACTTCATCAAGTTTACACCCGGATTGAGTTTACAGAACAGTGTTGTTTATTTTACATAATAGCCTACATCACCTTATAAAAGCTACTATTTCAGCAACTCTTAAAAGGTATGAAGTTGCACTACAGTCTCTCCAAACTCTCTTCCGCGAGATTTAATTTAAGTCATGTCATGCTAAACGAAACAACCATAAACCATTTGTTAATCCTATTGAATGACTATTTCCATGAAATGTCAATCAATAGGATTAAAATTGAACTGAGAGGTTTGTATTGATTTTAATCATTATAATTATGTAAGTACATAATTGTTACGGGCACGAATCATTATTTTGTTCAACATACAACCTGAAACTGACCTGCAAATTGAATTGAATTGCAAAAAAGAAACTGAAGAAAATTTGAATTTCATAGACTTCCCTGGCGCTTCCCTCGTAATGACTGCAGAGCTTTCACATTTAATAAAAATAATTTTAGGTGAACTCATTAAAAGTTAATGTACGTCGAAATGAGAATAATTAAGCATTATTTACGTTCACCAGGTCATGTAACAAGAGTTATTTACATAAAGGATAATTATGTAGCATAATTACGGCAGCCATTAAAATAAGACACTGGATCCGTTTCGCGTCTTTTACCCGCGTAATAGAATAACTTTTTTACTTCATCCAATGTAATGGTCTAGTTATTTTCAGACTTGTCTGGGAACTGGAAACATGAGTCTAATTGTAATTCTATCCAAGGCCAGGTCTGGAAAAAAATTGATTTCAAACGTAGGATCCAAGAGCAATTGGATACAAAATCGGAAATATCAGAATTAAACAGACTTTTGTTAAAGATTTTATTAATATTTTATATACATTATTAATGTTTATTATACACAGAAGGTTTCATGACTACTCTATCTTTTTAACGAACCTTAGTTCTGAATATATGACATAATATAACTACTGATTTGTAGCTTCTAGAAAAATATCGAGGAAAGACCTGTTTAACTCTTGCGTATTTTTGTGGTTGCCCATATTTTGTCTAACACGCGTCTAATGTGAGTTCTTAGTTGTTAATCTCACAAGTTTTATTACAAGCCTTGTTCCAAGAAGTAGGGTAGTTTTCAACAAGTAGCACCCTTATTTATTTTATTGGCCCTGGGGAAATCGGAATATGTCCTGGCAATGGAAATAACATGGGAAAAGTCTAACGGAGTGAGCACTGAACCATTTCAAGTTTTAATTAAATGAAGTGATTTTTTTATTACTTTAATGAATTTATTAAAAAGTCAGCTAATGTTGAATCTGGGCCACTCCTTAGTCATTTTGGACAGTTCTAAGCTTCATGCACGTAAAAAGTATTATCTAACTTAACCAATAGCACTCTAGTAGTGGACATATATAAATATAATAGGCTGGTGCCTATATACGGCTAATATACACCATATTATTAGCCATAGACCATGTTCTTGAATGGGAACCGCAAATCAGCAATCGTTAGGTAGAACCCTCAGGCTAGGTAAAGCGATGATCTTTGCAGGGCGGCTGGTAGCAGCTGGAAGAGAGTTGCCGAAAATCAAACTGAATGGCATGCAATTGGAAAGGGCTATAGGTAGGTCCAGCAGTGGACTGTTGTATGCTGATGATGATGAGGCACCACTAAGAAAAACAAAAAATAACAGCTTATGAGCACCACTTCACGGCTACATTTCACCCAAGGTGATTGACGATTTTATAATTTTCGATAAGCATTAAAATAATAACGGAGAGGGGCCCGTGGCTAAATAATAACAGCCGCACAGGTCGATCGATCAGGTTAAGCTACGCTTGCCGCGGTTGGTCTGTGGATAGGTGACTATCTTTACATACCGAGACCCCTCCGTGCCTTGGAAAGCACGTTAAGCCGTTAGTCCCGGCTGTCATTCGTGGGTCTTTGACAGTCGTTTCGGGTAGTCAAAAGCCCGAAAGTCTGACAACCAGTCTTACCAAGGGGTATCCGTATTACCCAGCAGTCGCTCCATGTAAAATACTGGTATTCAGCTGCATCCGGTCAGACTGGAAGCCGACCCCTACATAGTTGGGAAAAGGCTAGGCAGTGGATTAAAATAATAATGGAGATATATTAAATATTGAAAACACAAAGCGCAAACCTAATATAAGTAGGCCAACCGCTGAACTGAGACATTGCCTGAGGTAGCTGCGCGGTGCGCGGTGCGGGAGGGGTGATAAGGGAGACGGTGAGGGGTGGTAGTTGTCACAAGTTGATGAAGCACTGAGCTCTCGCATCACGTGACCACACCCCTCCCGCACCGCGCTGCTATTTCAGACGACGTCTCAGCTAAGCGGTCGGCCTATAACATACGTCATTGTGACGTCATTGCTTAATACTGGCAACTGTCAAATGCAATAAACTGTAGGGATGGGAGAAATAAAACGTTTCATGAAACGTTCTTTAGAATTTGTTTGTTATCATTTCATTGTTGAGGCAATGGCGTGCTAGTGACAGTTAAAGGAATGAGAAAAGTTGGGTATTTGAGTACGGCATCGCAATTTAAACTACGAGAAAATTGCACGGCTCATAATGCGAAGCATTAAAGAGAGTGCTTTACGATCAAACATTTTTTTTTGCCTCCGTTCTTCAAATTTTTTTATAGCGAAAAAGAAAAAGGAAAAACTGACGTTTTTCTTTTTGTTTGTTTTTTTTGTGTATATAGAACTGGTTTTGACGGTTGAACATGCCTAACACGTATAGTTCACGTAGCAGATCGAACCCACTGCTATGTAGGCGCGATCGGTCGCGAGGTAGCTCACGAAAACCTCGGAATAAGTAACGTAGTCGTCGCGAACGGACTCCCTCTGGAGTACGATCAAACGGGACGCCGCCGCTTGCGTCAAACATTGGCCAGACGTCACGGTCTATCCCTGCAGAACCGCGAACTCTAGACTCAATCTTATCCTGTCTGGAAATGATCGAGAACAAACTCCGCAACCGAAACCAACGGCGCCGTCCGTGACTCAAGCTGTAGTAGATGCGATCCAGTCTATATATCCGGGACGTTTCCATTATTTTGTATCAAACTTTGACCCGTCTATCCATGACGTGGACTCTTGGAGTGATGAAGTGGATCGCGGACAAATAGCCAATCACTGGGGCGACAGAGAATGCCTGTCACGTGTAGCCGGATGTTTGAAAGGCGACGCGAGAATTTGGTTAAACGAATGGGTAACCTCTCCTCTCTGTGGAGTAGCTTTAAACGCGAATTCAAATCACGTTGCCCCCAAAAATTAGATTACGCGACAATAATTTTTAAAACGATGCATACGCCGTCTAACAGATTTACGTCGTACGCCGAGTACGCGAGACGTATAACCCTGCTCCGCTTGCGCATTGTCTAAGAGCTTAGTGAGGAATTAATGACGCAAATAATGGTCCGCGGCATAGACGATGCACAAGCGCGGGCAGCGGCGGCTCTCTTCAGAAAATCTGGTGTCCTTCTTGTCTATATATGCGAAACCAGATCAAACGAAGGGTGACTCAGCTAAAACTACGGCCTACCCTCTGTCACGAAAACGCGGTACATAACATGCAGATTCGAATCTGCGTAAGACCTGTTTTAACTGTGAGGGCCAAGGTCACTTGTCTCACAACTGCCCTAAAAGATCTGAACCGTCCGAGACAGTGTCCAAAGTACGACCCAACGTTCCAACCTGCACGTTCTGTAAAAAGATAGGGCATACAGAGGACGTTTGTTTCGCCAAAAAAAGATCGTCTGGACCACAGGGTCAGGGAAACAAACGCAAAGTAAATTTTAGTCAGGACCCTGCGGAAGAAACAGCGACATAACCACCGCAGTAGCATACAGCATACCGGTCGATGTGTTAATAGACAGCGGCGCGCTTAATGTCTCCCTCATATCGTCAGACGTAGTAAAACATTTAACTTGCGCAGTAAAACCTCAGTAGGTTTTACTGCGCAAGTTAAATGTTTTAGGGTATTAGTAAACACGAAATTGTGTCCACATCTTACGCAATCCTTACGGTTGAGTTTGCTAATGTTGCACTAGAGGCTGATTTCGTTGTAGTACCAGCCGCGTTTATGAGTACTTAAAAATGCCATATGGTCTGACAAATTCGCCCATTGTGTGTCAACGCATCATCAACAAAACGCTACGCAAGTTCATTGACGCGGGACAAGTTCTGGTTTACTTAGATGGCGGGCGTACTGTTGATGAGCGCCATAGTGGACGAAGGTGACGATCTGTTGCGACGGGTACTTGCGACCTTGACCACGGCAGGGTTTTCAATAAACGTACACAAGTGTGTCTTTCTCACCACCGTGGTTGAATATCTTGGCCGAATAATAAGTCAAGGTCAAGTTAGGCCGAGCCCTCACAAGATCCAAGTTAAGAGGTACGCTCGCACCTTTCTGAACGTTCTCCACAACGTGACCAAACAGAAGACGACCCAGGCGTCTCCGTTAAATCTGCTGGCGGGCACCGACACGGTGACCCCCGTCATCAGGTCACTGGTCCGTGATGTCGCCTTGGAAGGTGTACAGTCGAATTGTGAAACACAAAGAGAGTTACGCCGAGTCCGCGCAACTGATCTACCAAAACAAAACCAGTCACGACAGGACGATTATGTAAATCGAAACCGACCCATGCCAAAATTTTTTAATGTGAATGATTTGGTTTTCGTCATTAAGTTTTCGCAGGCAACTGTAAAGATGGACCACGGAATGCGAGGGCCTTACAGGGTCACACTCGCGCTGCCGAGTGGGCGGTGTGAGCTGCGCTTGTTGACCGGCTCCTATGGCAAGGCGACGCAAGCTGTTGCTCAGTACGTGATACTCCGGAAAGGGGAGTGGTGTCCTGAGACTTGCGCTGCATTGTTTGAGCGTGAGTGTGCTTGCGTACCATGATAGGTCTGCATTGTCATAGAGGGTTGTGCAGATCTTGCGGTGAGGCAGTAGACGGACTGCGAGACGTCTATGTCAGGTAAACTGCGGGGTACCTGAGCGGTCTCACAAAGAGGATCTTGGGGTGAGACAGTAGACGGACTGCGAGACGTTCCTTTCGGTGATTTGGTAATCACCCTACATGATAGGTCATGTAGAGGATGGACTGCGAGACAATCCTTTTGGCGATAAACGCCCCACGTCAGCGTAAGCCGTTCAGTGTAATCTGGTATCTCAATAATCTCTTATTTGATTAATGGTGATTTTGTTCCTCTGGTTGTAATTTTGCTATGGTTGATAATTATTTTTATAATTCATGTAATTAGTTTTTAGGATATCAAATTAAAAATTCTTCTATTTAATTGTGATTTCACTTCTGTCATAACAATATCTATATCTATGGTTTTTTATACGATCAAATGAGCATTATGAGTCGTGCACTTTTGGATTTTCCTTGTTTTATATTTTATCGTGCCTTTTTTACAAATTTCAATATTAAAAAAACAAAAGACCTTTGTGTGATAGGTTCTATAATGTATTTATAGAAAATACTTTTCAATTCTAAAATATTATTTTCTCAATTTTTTTTTCGTGCGTAAAGCAGCGTAATGCTCGTCGTAAGGAAATCAATTTATCAAATAACTTCTCGAAACTTTTACTCATTGAATTGTATTACGAGATACATTCGTTCAAGTAGTCATCATCATCATCTGTCTAGCCTTTTCCCAACTATGTTGGGGTCAGCTTCCACTCTACTCTCATTTATCATTTATAAAAATTAAAATGGAAGATAACATAATTTACGGTTTTTAAAAGGTGGTATACTCTCACACGTTTCATGGGCTTTTCATAGTACGATAATGTTTTGAAAATTGCGATGGGCGTGGTAATAAGGACTGAATCCCTTTTTAAGATCGAACAGCCTCGCTCGTTTAATTTTGTAATAATAAATACCTACGAGATTCCTCTTTCTAGAGTCCTGACCGTCGTCGCCGCGTCGGTAGCTTGAACCCTGTTCCCGGTACCGGTGGGCTATAACTATTTTTATACGTTATTGTTTAGAAAAATATTTAAAAATGTAATTTATAAGTATTTAAATGAAGTAAACACCTACGTAGGTGTATATGTACATGCCAGTTACTCCATTTAATACGCACTACTTTAAAAGACCAATCCCTATAAGATAATCCCTCAGGCTATTTGCTATGAAATACGTATATATAAACAAAAGGTGTTTTTAATCCGTACTTACTAAATTAATTAAAACTACCTACGCTGTCGACATTTGAAAATTTCCCGGGAGTGCAAAATTAAATGGCGCGCAAAATTCTTCAAGTTTGCAGCGAACTTGCCTATTTGTAAAACTTGGGTTAAGGGTAGGTATGGACGCCTACGCTTGGCAAAATATTTGGGCATTAAATATTGTGTGAAATTGTGCGGGTTGGGTTCACCGTTCCGCCTGCGGTGAAGTATACCTAAACATTTCCGTTATCAAAAAACAAACAGATTAGGTTCGTACCGTTTGTTTTTCAATAACACTTATGCGTATAAGAGAAATACAGTAACTGCAGTTCAGTCAAGTAAAAGTATAGCTACTTAAGACAATCTAAAATTCAACTTGTTATAACTTAAACTCATCTAAATTATGTAAATTATTCATGTAATTAAAAAACATAACTATTTTATATTGTTATTTATTGATCATCGATTACAATTTGTTAACGAGGGTGGGCGCTGATACCTATAATTACAAGATTATAAATATAAGTCATCTTAGCTTATCTTAGGTATTGACTGCAACTTTAACATACAACTCTACTTACCTTAGGCTCATTTTGTTGTAAACCATATGTTTTTACTTGAAGGTGCAAATTAATAAACATTTATTTTTAATTTATAAATGTATAATTATATGGGTTTATACATAAAATGTTTTTATTGTTATAATTTTGAAGTGAAAACTTCTTTAGGCGCGTTGGGCATTTTTTAAGATGGGAAAAATCCATTGAACTCGCGACACTGTTACCGTAACCGACACCTCTGTTTAAGTTTTGGCCATTATAAAGACATCAACGCACGGTACATTTTCTTTGGGAAGAATGACCTTCAAACATATTTATAGGATCTGGTAGCCACTTCTACCAACAATGGACTTAATTCAAACCTGTTAATTTGTACACCATTGTTTTCTGGCGACCCCATGGAGTGACTCCACTTTAACAAGCAAAACAAGAATCGTCCAAAGTATGTAATTTAAATGATAACGAAAATTTGTGGCGCCCAAGGAAACGTTTGAAGGGATTAGGTCGCGAAGCTGTCTCGGCCTTTTTGATAAATGCAATCTCGCCTGAAACAGTAATGTCTACACTTGAGCTACAGTTTGGAAATCCTAACATCGTTTTTGACGCATTAATTAAAAGATTATTATTTTGTCAGATAGGCAGTCGCTCCATGTAAAATACTGGTATTCACCTGCATCCGGTTAGACAGGAAGCCGAACCCAACATTGTTGGGAAAAGGCTAGGCAGATGATGATGATGATGATCAAAAAATTACATTCAGTATCATAAGAATAATATAAAGATATTGTGCTCTTCTCAGTCAAAGTGAGAAATCGTGTAGCCGCTGTCAAAGTGGCAAGATAAATACGTGAATGGTGTAGGCATAAATACATGCATAAAGGCTCCTACAAACAGGCGCGACACGCGATATAATCGCGCGCGACACAAAGGCACCGCTCGTTGCGCGACTTGTGGTGCCTTTGTGTTGCGTGTCGTGTCGTGCCTGTTTGAAGGAGCCTTAATATCTAATTTGCCACCAGTTCTGCTCTCAAAGTGGGCAGATTACAGCTACAAATTTATCAAACAAGGAAGAAAGCCAACATGGTTCGATATTTCCGAATTTTTAAACGAGGAAGCTTTTGAAAGTGTCGTCTATGATCCTATTAAGCAATAAAAACGTTGCAAATTACACACAAGGTACAGTTCTGTTAAACAAAACTAGCGACAATAATGAAAAATGCAAGTTATGTTGCATTTCAAAGCATAAACTACAGGACAGTAAGAAATTTCGAAAAGCATTATGTAGAAATCGATGGAGTTTCATGAAGCGAAACTGGATATGCTTCAAATGTATGAATTCAGATATTAGGAAGGTACCCATATTCCTGTTAATTTTATGATAAATGAATACTAGGTATGCTGCAAACTCGTTTGTCGACTGTACATCAAGATCATTGAATTATCCTGCAGCAAAGCCAAACAAAGCCTTAGCCAGTTTAACTAATTTCATTTCAACAATAGCAAAGCGCTTTAATTTGAACTGTAAAATCGTAGAACATCAAGTTTAATCACTCCTTATAGGGTAATACTGTAATAGTGATGCTTTCAGTTACAAACTTATGGGTATGGTGTTGTTTCACTTCGGGGTCCCATTACAAACTTTTGCCATTGCCATTTGGGACTTCTTGCGAGAAATGTGGGTAGACACTTACAGGAGAGTGCTCTTCGGTATATGTCTGTTGGATGAGATCTGGTACTCTCGAGTTACCAAATAAGTACTTACGTGTAGGAGATGGAGAAGGTCTTATTTCGATGTTTCGTTGCAAGAGGTAGATGAAATTATATTATTATATTTAATTTAGATGTAGGTGCATCCAGAAAAATATTTTTATGTTGTTCGCATTGAATCACCATTCTTATATAAGCGATGATTTCATTGATGGTACACGTTTGCGTAATGCCTAGCGTATTACTTTTCACTCGTGAATTGAATATTTCGAAGCTATTGGGCATACTCAAACAAGAAAATACACACAAAGGTACGTACGTATATAACGGCGCAGGATCATAATCATAGTTTTAGTGGTTCAGCAGCTTGGATATCATCAGGATTGTGCCGAGATATAGCAGTTCGTCATAGACGTGATACGATAGCGGCTCTCATCACATTGTGTATTATCAGGAGACAGCCGCCATGCAACCTCCAATGAGACGCTCTGCAAAATGACAGTAATCAGTCACTCTTATCCGATCTTTTCAGAGATTCTAGTAACGTCGTAACAAAACTAGAAGGCGCCACTTGCTACGCTTTCATATACATAAATACTGATACTGTGTGGTTGTTTAAGCATGTACAGTTTGCCCTAGATAATACGTTTCTCTTGAAGCTTGGATGCTCTTCAAACTTTACCAAGTTTCGCCAAACTTCACCACAAGGCATTATAAGGCTATCCACATGCACCCAAGTTATTCGATAATCCAATAAAAAAGGTGTAATAGCTGCTTTCGTGTTAGAAATACGTTCCAGTAGAACTTTGATATAAATGACATTAATTACAGGAATTGGCCTTCTGATCGATTGACCCGTGCGGCTGTTGTTATGTAGGTACGAGCCCCAGCGGTGCTATTCTGCAAAAATCTCACCGTGATAACTTAGGTGAAGCGTGGAGTGAGCTGGCAATAGTGTCGATTCCTAGCAAAAACAAACTCACTTCACCTAAGTTTACACGGTGAGATTTTTACGGAATCGACCGGCTGAATATGAATAAATATGAAAAAACGTGTGGAGTCGGGGGTCTTCCGATAGGAACGAAGTTCAAAATGAAAATTCAAGATGGCAGGTGCAAAAATTTCAAAATGACGAAAATTTGTACATTTTTGCAGCTTGTTTCACCTTGGATTTTCATTTAGTCCTCACTATCGGCTTCAGCACCCTCGAAAACTACGAAAAGGACACCCATGAAGAAAAATTTTAAAATTCTTGCAGCCACCATCTTGGATTTTCATTTTGATCTCACTATCGGCGTCAGCACCTTTGAAAACGAAATCCAAGAAGAAAAATTTTAAAAATTTTGTTGCCCTCATCTTGAATTTTCTTTTTGACCTCACTATCGGCTTCAGCCCCCTTGAAAACGATGAGAACTATCTCTCTCTCTCTCTTTCTAATAAGTATACGAGGGGGAATAACGCTTTTTCGTTACGTGACGAATTCTACCAGCGTACTCCTACCAAAAGCTCCTTAGATGCTTCGTTCCAAAAAACAATCTAAGAAATCACCATGCAACCAAAAACATCAATCAAGAAAAACTTCAATACTTCAGAGTGCCGACGTAAAACTCCCTAACATTGAAAGTATCAAATGACTGCGGAATAAAAATGCGAGTTGTTCTCCACAAAGGGAACGTTTGCAAAGATTGGTTGGCCGATAAATGAGAGAAGTGGATAAAGGTCGCTCTCAGTGAGGCAACAGTAATTCTTTCAGATACAGATGTTGCGTAGGCGCCTAATCGCTGCCATAAAATATCATGATGAATCTCATGTTTTATCACGAAGAGAATTTGTTCAAAAGTTACACCCATTAGTAAGAAGAATTAGTAGATACAAATTCAAATTCAAAAAAATTCAAATTCATTTATTTGTCCGAACATGGTACATTACATGGTCCATACCAATATGACATATGTACTTAATCATTATATTGGTTGGACATACTATTTAAACATACATAGTTTTGTTATTTCCTACGTTTTGCATTGCTGCGTAGGTTTACATTGTTGAAATCAACCCTTTACTAATAGGTTAGTACCTACTTAACTCTTTTAGAATCATTCATAAGCCATCTTGAAAAGGTACCTACCTACTAACTACCAGGTATACATGATAATATTACGATATAAGAGGTTCCATTATATAATCATGAATAGCACTCATGCTTTCTAAAGATTGAAAAAAAAATGAGTAAAATCGTCCGTAAAGGGAATTTCTTGACTTTATTAACACAAGTTCTCGTTGTTCGATGTAAATGATACTCTTCAGTGTATAATTATTCTTTGTAGACTTTTCGTTCTAAGATTTTTTTTTCTACTAAGTTTTATTTAGGTAGCAATATAATTTGCTGTAATATTGAAAGTCAATATATTCATTATAAAAAAAAATAATCGTACAAAAATTGTGGTTAGTAAAACCTTCATAATAAACACGATTGTTTAATATCTGTTATTTACAGTTTCAAGTTTCATACGTACACACACACATATAAACAGACAGTAATTGTATCAAAACACAATTCATACTATCCATACTAATATTATAAATGCGAAAGTGTGTCTGTCTGTCTGTTACCTCTTCACGCTTAAACCGCTGAATCGATTTAGATGAAATTTGGCATAGAGATAGTTTGAGTCCCGGGAAGGGGCATAGGCTAGTTTTTATCCAGATATTCCCACGGAATCGAAACTTACGCGGGTGAAACCGCGTAAGTAAATAATAACGTAAATGTGGCGCTCAACCCCAAAATTACACCGCGGGGATAGGCAGCCATAGTAGCATCTACCGCATATAACATTAAGGACCTTATTACACCTCCACCGCGAAAATAATGATGAGAACCTGCTTATTTCTTAACCCTTAAGGATCCATTTATTTGTATGATTTCAAATTATTTCTAAAAGTCATTCTCGTAAACGACTATTTTTTTGTAGATAATTTGACCATACCATACCACAGAACATAATTATAATAGTACAAGTATAGACGCCAGTACATCAAGCTACCCGAAACTGTCAAATTTTCCCAATCAACTTTGAACTTTATGCTTTAGCGATAAAGTTCAAAATCTATTAAATAAATTTTACAGATAATATTAAGGTACAGTTACACATGCTAGTTACCAGCATGCTTTTTAGTATGCTCATTAGCATACTAGTTTCGAGCATGCTCTGCACTTGTCTACATTTGCTAGGTATAAGCATGCTAGTTTTAAGTATGCTCCTGAAAGAGCATGCTCAAAGCAAACACTCCGGTACACATGCCATTTTATAGCGTGCTCTCTGTCAGTTCAAACAAAACCATGGACAATCAAACAGCCATTCGTATGGAGTTGAATAGAATTATTCTTTTGGCGGCGTTGCAATGCGTCCAAAAACTTATCTCAGATAGAAAGAAAAAAACAAGGAATAGGAATATTTGGGTCCGCACCTGCTGCTAACGACTGATCGATACTAGCATGCTCAATAAGTAAACCTGTTCACACACGCTATAAGCACGCCCCCTTCCACCCGCGCTGCAGGTAGCATGCCCAAAAATCGCACGACCGTCGATTTTTGAGCAAACTCGAAAGTAGCATGCTCATTATTAGCAATGTTTCGACACACGTACCACTAAGTAGCAATTGCTCAATAGTAGCATGCTTTCGTGCTACTAACTAGCATGTGTAACTGTACCTTTAGCTTCATGTGCTGGCATCTGTACATACATGAAGCAATTTTTTTTACCCACATTTTCCTTAAAATAGATACGCTGATACTAAGTATAGGTACATATAGTGTTACTTTTATCTAGCTAGGTACTATCAGCACTTGACCATACTAACAAACATACATAGTTAGGTGCTACATGTAGCTATCTCCTGTGCAACGTAGGTCGAGGATTACGAAGAAGACATAACTTCCTCTTTATCCGGCTAGCTTATTATCTAACCTCGTGAAAGCATATTCTTAACTAACTCAGCGTTATGCAGAACTAAGTAAGCGTTGACTTTGTATGAATTTAAATTCCATTCTGTAAGCGGTACATGTTAGAAATCTGAATATTAAAGTCCGTTTTCAGCGCAAGAGTGCTGTAACTATCGTGTATTTAAGTTTCGTCTTTGGATAAGATCAGCTTTTACGAGGAAAAGGAATATGTACAAAAGGTTGTAGGTAGGTAACGTCGGGGGAGGTAACTGTTAAGGAAATTGACTACTAACTTTTTCACTACATAACACTACATGAAGCATTAATCGACTTCCTTAAGTGGTACTCAAAGGATACTGCAATGACTGTGATGAGCCTTTTATTTAAACACGGAAATGTGAAAGCCACTTTAAGTCAGTACGTTACTACCACACGTAAGTCGTAGAGATTAACTCTACCGAATCGAGTTACATTCAACGTTATACAAGACGAGAAAGGAATAAGAAACCCGTCTCCTGTTTTTTCTATACGTATGTGACTACGAGTGACGTACTTCTGTATCAAAGAAAATACTCTGGAAGTCAGTAATTGGTAGCTTAGAAGGAACGATTCTGATTTACGCGTTGTTGGTCGAGAGTTCGAACCCAGGCAGGCATGCACTTTATTTTGTGCAATTTATTTACCACCTCAGAACGTTGACGGCAAACAATGTATGGAAATCGATAAGTCCCACAGGACATGACATTTCCTGGTCATGTGTCTAACCATAAACTATGAACCATGGCTCATGATTTATGGTTCTAACTATAGAGTGACTAAGAGACAAAGTTTGCACTACTCTTATAGTTCTAATACAGTGTACCTAATCCAAATTTTTGTCCCCATAAACCTGTGTTATGCAAATAAATGAATTGGAATTTGAGTGATTTAACGTCCACTTAGGTAGTCGTTCTAAGCCCGCGTGGTAAACAACGGCCCACTCTTTGTGTTTGTCTCAGCAGTGGAACCATTACAGGCCGATATTGAGTTTAAGTAAGTAATAACACCGAATCAATTCGATAATGGTCACTGAACGTAATATTTAAGGTGTTATCAGTAGGTACTATTATAACGCAATCATTAGCATGACATTTCAATGAACATTACAACGTGTACAAATAATATTATTTACTTATTAATAACAACAATAGGTATGGCTTGATTATTTATTCGATGACTGAAATTATCTGCAAGTTGTGCCATCTATTTTGAAGTTCATTATTTGCGTGATGGTCTCAAGCAGAGTATTTTTTCAACATGTCTTATTAGTTAAACAATCATGATACGAAAATCACAAGTTTCCAAATCAATCTTGCAATAGAAACACGGGGAACAGTATTATTTACCTACATCAAATACGGATTTGAATTATCTATTTACACATAGTTTCCTCTTGTGATCTCAGTACACTTAATTTTTTTACCAAATATCAAAGTAGGTACTCGCAGACCTACCAAAAGAAGAATACTTTTTGTAAACAGATTACCCTCCTTTGCGTCGCGCAGTCGGGTTATAAATAGATCATAATCGACGTTCAGGTACGTAGTAGTACTCGCAACCGATGTGCGAGAATGACCAGATACGTATGAACGTAAACGAGGCAAAAGGAGTATATAACGATTGTAGAAAGAGTATATAACGACATGTGGCGTTCTGTAGTGTCTGCCTGCCTATTTGAAGAAGGTGTGGGTTTATGTATGTGTGTATGTATAACTGATGCTCGATGATCTGTCAAAACTTTCCAAAAAAAATCAAAATTTCTTCCCAATTCAGGCATTTTCCTTTAATTTGTTTTATACTCTTCGACGTAATTAATTGATCAATGAAATTCGAGCAAATCGGCAGTCACCAAATAACACTAGGGTGCTACTTCTGTATTTACTGTACTCTCTAAGAGCTAATTTTATTTACTCGGTAGATATACTGCGGGTAGCTCTTGGTATTCGTTTTACAGACTTTCGCCTCAGTAGCTTTAAAAGGAGGTTCATTTGATTTCGTATAATCGTATTTTCTCGTACAACATAAATTTTAGAGCTCATTAATTGCTCGCAGTCTCATTCCCAATGAGGTCGGATATTAATTGATTTTATGAATGTCATTTAATTACTTATGTTTATTCATAGCTATTAAACGGATTTTATTAGTGTAGCTATGTAGGTAGGTACCATTTTAATGAAGGTTTGGTAATCATCTGTCTTGTAAGTGGAATCTGTAACTTGGAGCACGGCAACTAATTTCTTGAAAATTCAGAAGCAATTAGGTACTTGTTTGTTTACATATTATAATTGAAATAAGTTGTTTTACTTTGATATTTTATCTCGGTTCAAATTTACATATTTTAGCCTCTTAGTTCAGGTTTATAAGGGGCTACTCACACTTATTAAGCTCTGTTCAGATTTTGTCCATAGAAAACAACGATTTTGTATGAGATGCGTACGCATCTCATACAAATCGTTGTTTAGCCGCGGAAAGCTTTCGGTTGTAATCCGTTCAGCCGCGGAAAGCTGAACGGACTCCATACAAAATCATTGTGTTCTATGGACAAACGCTGAACAGAGCTGAATAAGTGTGAGTAGTCCCTAAGTTTCTACGTTATCGTAACTTTATTCTGATGTTTAAACCTACCTGACCTACGTTATCTTAGGAATATGAATATGAACGCGAAGTTTAAGCAAACATGATTAAAAGCACCTATCGCTTCCCGCCACAGAGTAGGTTAGATGTATCTAAGCGAGTTAAGTTACTATAATAGTGCTTAAAGCAATAGCTTAGCCTTCTCTACTTAAGTACTTATGCATCAAAGCGGCGCGGCGGCGTTTAATCCAACAATATAAAGGCTCCTTCAAACAGGCGCGACACGCAATAAAATCGCGCGCGACACAAACGCACCTCAAGTCGCGCAACGAGCGGTGTCTTTGTGTCGCGCGCGATTCGCGTCGCGCGTCGCACCTGTGTGTAGGAGCCTTAAGTCTGTGTACCTATCTGTTATTTTTAATCGTGATTTATTATAAAGAGAAAATATAGGATTTTTTGTTTGTCACATGTTCACGCTGAAATGGCTGAACGGATTTTGATGAATTTTGGTAAATAGAGAGATCATGACCTGGATTAAGGCATAGGATGTTTTTAACCCGAAATGCCCACGGGATCGAGACTTATGCAGGTGAAACCGCGGGGCGCAGCTAGTTGTCTATAAGTAAAGTAATGAAACGCAAAATACCTAATCATTTTCAGTGCCATAAAGTAGAGCTTAAAATTTCACAGTTTGTAGAATTTTCTTTCAAATAGGTGGTACGTAGTTCTGAGAAGTTTTTAAATAAGTAAAGATTCAAGTATTTATTTAACATTTTTCTCAGTTAATCTTGTCAGATTTTACACCCATGAGAATCAAATTACACGTATCTATACTAAAACAAAATAACGATCCATTTAATGTTGGTCATACAGTTCACAAACAAGCATCCATTAAAAAAATACCTGAAAGAAACGTGATCGGCTTTTTCGCCGGTCCGGCTACGCTTCGGGTGTGGCAATTATGTCAATTACAGGCGGATTTCAGAGGGTAAAGGCATTGACCCTTTGCCCATCAGTGGGAAGTTAATAGGCTTACATTGTGCCGTTTTCCTAATTGAGAATAATTATTGGTTACCATTAGGTCAGTCGTTTCCAAACAATGTACCGTGCCCCACCGTCGGCACTGAAATACCGACGCTATCTAAAATGTATTCATGGATTGAATGTGATAAGCACCTCAAGGTTTATTTTAACTTGCACCTTATAACTTTCCCGATAAAGTATTGTTAATATTTTAAATGAAAATGGCAGTTCGAAAAGGTGACATGCTTGTGGGAGAGGAATTCGATTGAAAATGACTTAAGGTGGAAGCGCTAAGGTAGCCCGCGAAATTCAAATTTTCTTACGTTTTTTCAATTTGCTGGTCAGCATTAAGTTGTACGTTGATTAATATATGAATCGCGGCCGTAAGAAATATGTGTTTACAGAATTATAATCATTAAAGTCATCAACACAACTCTCTAAGACCACGTAAGTCCAAAGAATGATGATTTCATGAAATAGTTATTCTTGGGATGTAAAATATTTCTTGTGATTTTGGACGAAACTGCACTAGTGCGAGCTTTGCCTTGGCAGGCGGAGGAGTCTTAAAACGTGAAAAAAGTGAATATTATGACTACCTAGTGTTGAGTAAACTAACCAAAGACTAACCATGTG
The DNA here is from genome assembly GCA_927399505.1 of Luperina testacea. Taxonomy (NCBI): domain Eukaryota; kingdom Metazoa; phylum Arthropoda; class Insecta; order Lepidoptera; family Noctuidae; genus Luperina; species Luperina testacea. Next base: position 9,947,490 of record OV656774.1, read on the forward strand.
ACTTAAAAAGAGATGAATATAAATGCGGATGAAAAGTGAGCGGAATTTCAAAGAAAACATGGGTGAATTGTGCGAGGAATGATATGAAAGAAAAGGAAGTGAATAATAGCGTAACGTGAAGAAGAAAACGTGTTGCGTTAGCCCCAAATAACATGGAACAAGGTCTGGAAGATGGTGACGATGATGACTGACGGACAACGCACAACCTAAGCCGCTAGATCTAGAAGCGTAAAACTTTACACAAGTTCCTAATATAACAAAGGTGAGTACTAAGGAAGCATTTTTATAAATTCATGAACCCAAATAAAGGAAATTTACATAGAAAGTCGGTGACAAAGTATGTAGTTTACAGAAAATCGTGGAAGTAGCTGAATTACTAGCACTAGATATACTGGTTTCTATACATAGATTTAGACTATATACACGCTGTGCACTGGGTACTTAATTACTATTCATAGTGTTTAATCTCACCCACAACTATGTGTTGAAAACCACGCAACTGTGACTAAACTTGTTAGGTATACCAACTTTCTGCTGAAACAAATGCCTTTCTATGGCATTAAACTCTGTAACTCAAACATGGGACTAATTTGACCCTCTCCAACAGTTTGTGTTTGGTCTATTTACATTTATCCCCTTTCTCCGAAGCTTATCCCATCCGCAGATGTTCTATAGAAATCCCACAATTTTGCTAAGCCGGGCCTATATGCCGTAAATGTAATCGTAAAAAAAAAGCTTTTAGTGTATGTACAGATGATTCCATTTCTAAGTTCGCACATTACAGTTTTCTAACAGTATATTTGAAGTTGACTGAGTCTGTACGAGTCCTAACTTAACTTAATGAAAGGAACATGCGCAGTACGAACTTGGAGGAACTTTGGCGGTGGGATTTCGTCCAGTAGCTTGTCGGTACTTTTGATCACCGTACGTATACTGAGCTGAGCGGAATCACGCTCGCAATTATTACCCCAAGTAAAACCACCCGGTGTTTTATGTAAGCATTATTAAAAACAGTAGAAAAGCATGTATATGTGTGTTTAGAAAGTTCGAAATTCCCCTTGAAAATTAGGTGTACCTGTGATTTATTTGTAAAAGGGTAAGTAATTGGTTCCTGTAGTTTCCCTGTGATTTACTAATCACGCTTAATGAATGTATAGTTTGTTATTTGCATGACAAATTAACCTTCTCTACTCTCTAATTTTGTCGTGTGAGAATTAGAATTATTGGTTCGTGTTGAAACCACAAGAAAACTAACTTTAAGATTCATGTTACGTGTGTTTAAGTTAAAAACCGTTACGAAATAATGAAAAGTTTTAAGTTGGTAGAGGTAAGTACGATGACACTATTTATTATTACTTTTAATGTTATTCTATGGGAGAAAAATCTAATTTTTATTATTCTTTTAAAGTTTGGATCACATTTTGAATTTCAGTTGAAGGACTTTTAATGCCAATATGTTTTTGGATGTGAAACTTTTTTTAGGGTACATATTTAGTCTATGGTTTAATACTTTTTTAACCATGGCACATTATCCTCTTAAATAATTATTTTAACAAAGAAATTATAGTCACAATACTTTACGCTTTAAGGCGACTACATGACCTAAAGCGCGGTCTTTGTCAAACTGCATATAAAAAAAAAGAGAAGCGCGATGACACAATGCTGGTAATTTATTGCAAAATATGAAGCAATTATCTATTTACAAAAAATCTATTGCTTGGACTAAAACATTAAAATAATAGTGTTTTAATATGTTGCTTGCAAAATAATCTGCCAAAAAATCATAATGATTGTAGGTACGTATATTTTTAGAGGTATCTTCATGATTTTTTTCTATCTTATCAAATTAGTTGTGTTATGTTTTCAACGCACTATCTACCTAGCATATATCCAGAAGAATATCATATATTTTTTTGATTTTGTTTACTGTGATCATATACTTTTATTGTTTCTAAAACTTGCGTTTTTTGTGTTTAGGTCCTGTAAGCTCCTTAAAGTATGTATGTTTATTTTGAACTTTTTACATTTCTTCAAAGTCAAATCATTTAATTTAAATAAGCACATTAAAGGCACTTTTGAACGTCAAAACTTACAGTAAAATTGAATTCATTCTAGTCGCCCCTTCCAAAAGGTAGTGTTCGTATGGAGAAGGATGGGATGGGGGAAGAACTCTTGATTCCGAATTCTAATAAATTATACTGATTATATCCTATTGTTAAGTTAAATTTATTTTTGGCGGGTTGCGTTTCTATGACGCAAACCCAGCACAGGCGTTAACGTGGGCGTGGGCAATAGGATTTATCGACAACTGTCAAACAATTACCAGCAGCGCTAAAACGTAAATACAATAATTATGATAGGTCCATCCATCCATCATCAGCCTGTAGCAGTCCACTGCTGGACATAGGCCTCTCCTATTGCACGCCATTCAACTCGATTTTCAGCATGATAGGTAATCCTTTAATAAACATCTATAGCGGCTTTTATGCAAAACGAGAAACTGAATTCGATTTTCAGTTCGGGGATAGCGATATTGGGTTTTACTATTAGGAATTTCTCCGTGGTAGCCCGGAGCTTGGAATTGTGAACGGTTGATGGCAATAGGCTCGCTCTTTATTGAATGGGACTTAAATGTAGCTGGCGAAATGCGGGTGTACAGTCAGGTTCAGAGAAATAGTACCCCTCCAAGACTTAAAGATTATCGCCCGAGCACGCTCGGGCCCGCGTGTCACGTGAGCCTTGAGCAGCTCCCTCCCCCGCCGCCGCACCCATCTCGTGACCTACCGATCCGCCTCAAATATTATTTGCAATATGGTATTTTATCGGCTTCCTTCTGGCCGAACTGTATAGATACCAAGAATAACTTACAAAAAGACACTGCGTGCGACTAAGATACGAACCCACATCGCGAGATCATCTAGACCGCGCCTTATACCACTAGGCTATTGGCTCAGTTAGCAATCTTAACGAAAATTTGAATAGCATTACTCCTTTTATCGAACAAGGTTATTAACGGTCTAATCTTCTAGATATTAAGGTTTAAATTTCAACTTCCGTGTTATATTTAATACTAGCACCTTACCGTCTTGTTTTACAAAATGCAATACGCAACTCCTCTATTAACTAAAACATAAGGTTGAAATTAGCATAGATTTCTTGTTTGGTTGAACAGAATGTGTTGATTCCGATTGTTGCACTACCCTCATTTTACTTCAGAAACTTAACTGCTGTATGAACTGCGAGTTAAGGTTGAATTTAGTATACTATTCTTCGCCTTATTTACTAAACTGTGATGAAGGGTATTTTTACTTTTCAAATGGTTTCAATTTCGTGCCGATTCGCTTGTGTGTAATTATCTTCATCGTAATATTATCCAATTTATTAAGTTTTTGACCAGTTGATTCTATTAATCGATGGTATGGTTCGATTAACAACTTTATTAAAGGCTAAAATTGTAGTTCTGTGGGAAAAGGAACAAAACATAAAGAAAATAGCACGAGATATAAGCATAACGGTAAGATTTACGTTATTCTTACACATAACTATTTATTGTTGCATTATTGCTTACAAGTTGGATTTTTTTTATGTATTTCTAATATTATTATTTTCATTACAGAGAAAAACAGTTCGTAGATGGATACAAAGGTATCAAGCGACGGGTGATATGAAATGTGATCACCAAGGCCCTCGCCCGATTGCTTACACTGATGAATCGAAGCGACAACGTAATATGTATTGTGAAAGTTCACTCAGTGGCACCTTGGTGGCACCCTTCAAAACTACGCGTTCAAATGCTGACTTCAAGAAGTGTTAGACAGTGACGGCCATGCTATCCGTTATGAATAGGCAACTCGGCAGATTGACTGTGTAACTTATTTGATAAAAATGCATTGGAACATTTATATGAGCAAATGTCAAGTGTTAATCATTCCCAATATCATTCCATAATCAGTGGGATCATTATCTCGTAGTCAATCAAAAATAAACAACCTTTATTATTATGAATCCAGTTCTTGTTTAAAAGTAGTCTTGTAATGTGTTAACGATGCACCATCTGACCTCACATATTTTTCTAATATTGTGTTAAATAAGGGTTATCAGAAAATGTGATAAAAGAGAAAGATGTATATTGCTATACTGTTATAGTTTAGCATGTTGGTTCTTCCTCTGTAATTCACAGTTTCTAGAAATATCTATAAACGAACCGTTATCTAATGTTAAACGTTCTAAACCAAACTAGGGTATCTATTTTGTGTTTAGTTAATATTCTAAGTATAATAACCCCAATTTAACACAGATAGAAATCTGTATATTCAACCAGGAAGTGAAGAAAGAAGAAGAAGAAACCATGAAGTCCTAGAAATGTAATTAAAAAAATAAATGAATATTGTTTATGCAAAATGCTAAGCTTTTATTACAAACCTCCATTTGATTTTTTAATAATAATTAACGAAAAAAACAAAACTAACTACTAAAGAAACTAAAAAAAAATAATAAAGGTAAATTAATAAAATAAAAAAAGTCTTCTCAACCGCGGATTGAACTCGAGACCATTGTATCGTTAAGCCGCAGTGTTAACCACTAGACCAACATGCCACTTACGATACATTTCAAAAAACTTAAGTAGGTTCGATGTCATTTCCAAGGGGTAAAGGTTTCTATGAAGCGTGCTGTACCATAGGTACATCTCTCCGGCCACCGAAGGCGCGGGCCTGCGGGCGGAGAGTAATGGGTAGCTCCCCGTCCGATCAGGACTAGGCCCGTGCCGGACTGCGCGTACGTGTTCCACGCGCGCCTCAAAGAGATGTCAGCATCATCAGAAGGGGCCCGTCAGGGCCAAAGCCTGCCGGGTCAGCGGAATTGTCCGAAAGGGTTTACCGCTGGCCCGGAACATAAAGGGCTAAGGAAGGAACACGGGTGGGTTTTAGTCAGTAAGAGTCTGACACTCCCTTCCGCTTCACCCAGAGCCATTTGATGATTTCCCATCCTGAAATCTATTAAAAACATAAATTATTTAGTTTTTTTTCTGACATTTTAACGAATTAGATACCTACTTCATAATAATCTTCCTGTATTGTCCCAAAGCAAAGCAAAGACCTCATTTTCCTTTTCCCATTCGATTCTGAGTCAATGTGGACCAATCCGTCAAATAGGCGTCAAGTTCTTCCTGCACAGAAAGAAATAAGAAGTAAATAAAACCGGCCAAGAGCGTGTCGGGCCACGCTCAGTGTAGGGTTCCGTAGTTTCCCGTCCGTCACAATAAGTGTGTTAAAATGCTTGCATATACGTTTATACTACAAACTTAGTCCAGAAATTATTTTATAAAACTTTTTGTCTTTTTTGTACAAAAACTGTTGTTTCCATCAAGTTCAAAATAATTTTCCTAGAAAGTCCTTATAAAGTTCTACTTTTCAGATTTTTTTCATATTTTCTAAACTTATGGTTCAAAAGTTAGAGGGGGGGGGACACATTGTTTTTTACTTTTGGAGCGATTATTTCCGAAATTATTGACATTATCAAAAAATGATTTTAGTAAACCCCTATTCATTTTTTAATACCTTTCCAACAATATATCACACGTTAGGGTTGAAATTAAAAAAAAAATCACTTCCCACTTTACATATAGGGGGGCTACCCTAATAAAACATTTTTTCCCAATTTTTATTTTACCACTTTGTCGGCGTAATTGATATACATATTGGTACCAAATTTCAGCTTTCTAGTGCTAACGGTCACAGAGATTAAGCGAGGACGGACAGACGGACAGACAGACATGGCGAAACTATAAGGGTTCCTAGTTGACTACGGAACCCTAAAAATGGAACAACATTAATCTGAACTGTTTTAAACAGTCCTAGAGAGCCTAATGTTCAAAACAATAGCTTGAGGCAAAATTTTACCGTCATGACAGTAAACTTTAACGTTTTACTTTTAAGTAGCTAAAAGGTCACAAAATTAACTGTTTTATTAATTTGGTGATATCGTTCAAAGCATTGAAATTAATTTACATTACAGTAATGGTGGTTTTCCTTTTTTTTGTTGTTTTTTTCAGTAAATAGTATGTTCAATCATTAAAAGTTACTGTTTTACAAACATTTATATGAACTTTATAAATTCAGTTAGTCTTAATGAAATCGCTTTAATGTGCTACAGCACATTAAAGCGATTAAGTAGAAATAAGTAGTATTGCGAGTAAGAAATAATTTTTTTCAGTGCGCTATCTACACTTGGGTCTTTCGCGATGCCGTTGGACGTTTCAGGGACTCATACTGTGGCGATCTTAGCCCACAATGCATCCGACATGAGGCAAACGTATTCATTTCAGTCCCATTCAATTAGCTAAGGTATTAAAAATTGTAATCTAAACCATGACTGGGTTTTTGATGAAAATATTACCGTTTAGAGACATTAAAACATTTTGTATTTATTAAACATCGATTGACGTATTGTTAACTGCGATAACCTTACCTTAAATCTAATAAAGACCAATTAACGATAATAATAATAATGTCTAGACTACGTTTCATGCGTCATCATACCTTTATAAAACAAACAAATCGAATCGTCGAATTTGTTTAAATTCGACGTATTTTATGAAGAAAAACAAATAAAGGGTCGGTTGCCATAAAAGGGAGTGTCGTTTTCAAAGGGAGACTTCTTTGAATTACCACTTTGCCCTCAGACTACAGAATTTTTAAAGATGTGCCTTTTTTAATAATCTACCAACCCGCACTGTGCCCGCGTGGTGGATTACGGCCCACTCCCTCTCACGGGCCTGTGTTGCAGCAGTGGGGACATTATAGGCTGATTACTTTGTAAAATATGTTCTGCCTTTTTTAGCAGTACTGGCGGTAATGCTCGCGTCTTAGGTTGGAACCCAGACAGGCGCTTTACTTTGTGTATATTATTAAGCAAAGTAAAGCACATAATATTATTTATAAAAAAATAATAATATTTTATTATTAATATAATATATTAAAATTATTTTGAAATATTAATTATTATTAAAAGGCATCACATAGCATACTATGTGATGCCTTTTTTATAATCATTAAGCCTATAATGATCCCACTGTTGGGACACAGGCTACGCGGGCCCAGTGCGGATGGGTAGATGTCACATGTCTTTCAATTATTAGTTCTAGAACATGCCGGTTTCCTCATGATGTTTTTCTTCGTCGTTTTATTAGCAGTAGTGATGTGTTTTTCACATTTTATCGTTTCTTCATAATTCTTGATACCAACGCCCCTTAGAAGTCTATTGTCTATGATTGCTGTCTTTATCTTAGTTTTGTTCCGGGAATCAGTGTTCGGTCTTATTAATTGGAAGTAATGATGATTAAACAATCGGTGAGGCCGTTCTCCTTTGAAATTAAAATTAAGTACTATCCTATACAAATATATACAGTACCCGGCGATAAATATTGCACATCGACCTTTGGAAAGAGACAATTGGCTAATTTCGGCTTCGTAGAGCGTTATCTCTGTCGCACGAAATGCAAACAGTCCGGTATTTATTAGGAGCTGTTAAACAATTATGATTTGCTTCTTTTGATAATTATTTTTATTCTTTGTATAAAATGAAAAAAAGGTAAAGGTCGATGTGCAATTTTTATCGCCGGGTACTGTACATAATTATCTATTTAATTAAAAAAAGAAGAATGAAAAGAAAGAAAGACAGACCTTGTGTTATTTTGTTTCATTCAAATATACTTTTTTACTACTGTGCTCGATTCTTATTGAGACAAAAGTAAAGTCTTTTATTTTTTTATTAACCCTTTGCAACGTCATCTGGAAACTTGAAGGGCATAAACAAAATGAGATGTATGGGGACCTTTTGTTTCCTCAATTTCATTTTCAACATGAAGTCTTGAATATTATGCGGAAAAAAAAATGTATTCAGTCATTCACGATGGAACGATGTAGCCGCGCTACGATCGCGCCATGGTGTACTCGTACACAGATACGCCATGAAACCTGAAAAACAACATATCACGCTATGACATCACGCAATGCGTGAAGGGAGAGCAAAATTTTCTTTTGAAATGGGATTTATACTATATTCATGAAAAACAGTTGAGTTCGGCGCTAATTCGATTTCTGAAATAACAAAGACAAACATACATAACTCACGCCTTCATCCCTTGGGGATCCTACAGAACGCCACCTACTACGATTCTTCAATAGTCCTTTTACTTCGTTTACGTGCATACATCTGCGGGGCAATTGCGGAGCACATTATCAATCGGAATCGGTTTCATTTTGACAGCTCAACAACATTCATTGCGTTATTTACGTGTTCAGCAGACAAATTTTTCGAACTTATGAAGCAATGGATTAGCAAATTGCTTCAAAATGATTCAGATTCCGATTGATTGAGAATTTGGGTGCTGTCATAAACGCACGCCGATTGCGAGTACTAAGCACCTGACCTTTCTGGAGAACAACAACAATAAAGTCACTATAGGTATTATGTCCTGTCCTGTAAATAATAAAGATACCTAATAAAACTGCACACAAAGTTGTAAGATAGAATTTCCGCAATTTCCTTTGACGTTTCCCCTTCACTGAATTACTTATTTAATTAAGTGAGGCTTCGTCCTTTTCAAGATGCCTGAAGTGTTATTATTTGCTTTTAAATATTATATTAATATAATATTAATAAATGTTGTCATATTAAAGCCAGGATTTTTATCATATTAATGACGATGCTGCTGTCAGATTGCTTATATAGTAAAGACGTCCGTCTTCCATCGCTTTTTTCGCGATTATGATGTTGGTATCATGCAGAAAGTTGTGCAGTTTGATGGCCTGTACCACACCCTTAAATTTTACTTTACCTTTCTGATACATGATGTACAGATGCCAGCACATCAAGCTACTACAATTTGTCAAATATCTTTAATCGATTTTCAAATTTATCAATAAAGAATAAGGTTCAAAGTTGATTGGGAAAATTTGACAGTTTCGGACATACCTAAAAGAAGAATGGATGCTTGTAAGCTTTTTAACGCAATCAAGGCATCACCAAGTTAGTATGATATTTAAATTGAGCAAATTCATAATATTAATATAGTTACGTCAATATACATTGTTTTCTCTAAATAAACATTATTCTGACTAAGAAAACGTTAGGATGAAAATGTTTAGTATTTATTCCAATTCATTCATAACTAGCTAACAAAAAAAAGCCATGCGTTGCAATGCCTTTTTTTTAAGGAACGTTTTCCGGTGCGCACACTTCCATTTACCAAAGTTTCATCACAATCGATCGAGCCATTTTAGAGTTTTTGCGAGTCTAACGAACGGCAATTGATTTTTAACCGACGAGGAGGTTCTCAATTCTGATATTTCTATTTTTTTATGTATGTTACACGGACGGATAGACGGATAGACGACGACGGATAGACGGACGACGGACGGACGGACGACGGACGGATAGACGGACGGATAGACGGATTTGCAATTTTTTTTTGTTCGAAATGGCTTTATTCCGAAATGGTCCCATTTAAATTTCATAAAGATCTGATTAGTCCAGTCAAATAAGACTTCGAAGGTTACAATAATTCCCATAGAGCTAAAAATTGGTATGAATGTTCAGAATACTATTATAAATGAATTGTGAAAAGTCCCCATCAATCCCCCTTGTGCAAAATTTTTTATTGATGGTAAAAGTTTGCAAAAATAGGTTTTTCGCGTTTTTCAGCTAAACGGTGAGTTTTACAGCAAAAATAGTTCAGACAAAAATTGTAGATCATCCGATTCTCTACAAAAAATGTATCCACACTTTTTTTCATAATTATTGCCATTTCCGTGATATAGCGGTTGTAAGAATTGAAAAAAATATTTTATTCGTAATATGCACGTTAATGTACATACTTTTATATACATTTTTGAACCGTTATACGAGTAAACATATGAGTCCCTGTCTTTTTTCATGAATTTTTACAGATGTCTGGTATTTTGTATGTATAAGACAGTGAGGCGGGGTCGCGGCAGACCACGTAGGAGATCGCCATTTCCTACGTGATCTGCCGCGACCCCGCGGCACCCGCGGGGTCGCGGCGGTTTGATGGAACCTATCCAGCTCGTCCCGCCGGACGAGCTGGATAGGTTCCATCAAAACTGGAAGGAGGACGCGCGGGCTCGCGAAAGATGGAAGGAGTGGAGGGAGGCCTTTGCCCATGAGTGGGACAGCGCAGGCTAAACAAAAAAAAAAGACAGGGACTCATATGTTTACTCGTATAACGGTTCAAAAATGTTACATAAAAAAAAAAAAAATTGTTGTGTCATATAAAAATGACTTAGGTACACCTAAGTCATTTTTATATCCTTTACATACAAAAGTATATTGTATGAGCATCTGAACTTTGCATAAAAGCTTAAAGTTAAGGCGAAAGCGCAAGGGTAGCCCGCGAAATTATTTTTTTTTGTTTTTGCAATTTTCTGGTCAGTATTAAGTTGTACGCTGATTAATATATGATTCACGGCCGTAACAAATATGTATTTACAGAATTATAATCATTAAAGTCATCAACACAACTCTCAAGACCACGTAACCCCAAATAATAACTGTTTCATGAAATCGTCATTCTATGGGGTTACGTGGTCTATAAACACAATAATTCAAATGTAACGCGTGATGGAACCAATTATTCGTTCTGAAAAAGAACATACGAGTAAATGCGTTAAAAATAAATTTTGTATCGGGTTCTGAATTTTGTATTTTATTTTATCTCAAACGTGATCGGGTCCGGACCCATTTAATTTATGTTTCAGCTGGTAATGAAAATTTATGATACTGTCTTGTTAATTAAACATTAAAGAATAATTAGTTCACTCTTTGTTGCATGGGGTTTGGTTGGACGAAGTATTTTTTTCTAAATATTTGTTATGATGAGATAAGGTAGAGAGTATGAACCAACTTCTATTTAATGAACAATAACTAGAGCAAAACGTAGGGGAGCAGATCGCAGAGTCGCAGATTATGTCTATCTAACCTAATGAATTGCCTTCACTAAACGTGTGACCTGAATAATATTATGAGAGCTGTGCTAACAAGCAGTGACGTAGCAAAATGGGGTTACCGTAACTATGAAGAATTTTATAGAACGCATGTGTGAAAGTGGAAGGGATTGGCTAAGGTGTGCTTCTGTACTTATTCATTTCCCCTATAACGATTGCCGTGTTCAGGAAAGAGTTCATTGTCCTTTCAGAGTAAATGTTATTCATGAATTACCTAATGTATTATATACTAAAACCTTCCTGAAAGTATGTAGATCACATTAATGATCAAAATTGCTTCTTTAGTATTTGAGTTTTTGGACTTACAAACATACATACATACATACATTGGGGTCGATTACAGAACTTCCTTTTTTGAAGTCGGTTAGTAAAAAAACACTTGTGTGTACCGTACGGAAGTTTTAGTTGTAAAAAATAGGCCAATAAACAAACTTTGCTGAACGGAAATTAACCCAAGTTTTTCAACTTAACTTAATTTTAGTAAGCCTATGTCGTTCATTTCTGGGAAATGGTTTTCCTAAATTCTTCCTCACTTCTGTTTGATATGGATAATTAGACAAACTCCGACGATGCTTGAAATGGAAGGCCACCACAATAACGTTACGATAACAGCATGATAATGAGGACCATGACGTATTCTGAATGTGACAAAGAGAAGAACGTCACTAATTGAGCGTGTGAATTCTGGGAATTCAAATTTTCGGAATTTGATTAGGATTAGGGAAGAGGAAGTTGAAATTATATCAGGAAGGTATATGCTGGGTGTATCCACAGTAATGGCTGACGCACAATTTGGTGGGCCGCGCCGCGTTTCAATAATCCTCCTAAACCGTGCAACGCTTTCGTACATTTTGTTTGAACCAACGCACTGTACAAAATCAAAAGTCGTTTATTCAAATTAGGCTGAGAATCAGTACTTTTCTAACATCAAAATTCAGTCACACTCACACAGTCCGTCCCTCGAAACGCCCGCCCTTCAAGACATTCTAGTGCTTTCGCTGGGAAGAAGAAGTGGCGCAACAAACTCCCCAGCAGCACAGGCAGGCCGCAACGCGCTGATTTGGGCTACAGCCCGATGTGGCTATAATATGCCTTAACCCTGTGTTTTTCTTAGCAGCAACATCATTTGCAAAAATATACCTACTTCTTTCAGTCTTTTATCATCCCCTTTTCAAATGGTGATTACTGTGATTCTGGGTATCAGCGGGGCAAAAACAAATGACCCTCAGTAACTTCGGCCCAGATTTATTGGAAACCATTACTTGTTTGCTGACACTCTGGCTGAGAGTAATTTAGCCAATAAAGTAGACACAGATATCTGTGACCTGGGGGCCTAAAAAAGCCACTTTGGCAGAATCATAAAAGGATAACATTATGGGTCATTAATATGGCGAAGACAGTCCGTGTTTTTCTTTTTTTCGCTGCACTACGTAGGTATACTCAAAGAGATTGTGATTGGATTTGGATTGGATTGATTGGTATTTTAGCACAGACACAAAAAATAACTGAAAAATCCTTCACCAATGGGATTTGATACGATTAACTTAACAGTTAATTGTCCATTATGGTTCATAATGTTATCCTTTTATGATTCTGCCAAAGTGGTTTTTTTAGACCCCCTGGTAGTTAACTCTGAAGTAGTCTAGGATTTCCATGTTCAATGGTGACAAAACTCAAACTCAAAGCATTTATTTCAATTAAACCATTTACAGGCACTTTTGAATTGTCAAGAAGTTGGTCAGTCAGAAAATATGAATCTAGTTGCCCATTCTAAAGCGTAGGTACCTATGGAGAAGAACGGGCAAGAAACTCCATGGACACTCTTTTCAATTATCATCATCATCATCATCATCAGCCTATAATGTTCCCACTGCTGGGACACAGGCCTCCTCTCAGTGAGAGGGAGTGGGCCGTAATCCACCACGCGGGCCCAGTGCGGGTTGGTAGATGTCACATGTCTTCGAATTTTTGGTTCTAGGACATTCAATTCAATTTTCAATTATGTTTTTACAAAAATATTAGTTACATCATTAATGTTGAATTTATAATTATAAAAGACGTACGCGTTAAAAGCGTCCAGAGTACAGCAAATAGTAAGAAAACAACATGTCAAAATTAAAATAATTAAAAATAAGCCGAGGCAGCTAAGTGATGACCAGCCCCAACTGACGGCGCCCGTTCAGGAACATGACGCATAGATCAACACCATTCAGATCAACCATTTTGAACGGAGCTAAATGATCCAACACACACGCCACCGTCAGCGAGACATTTGTGTGAGCATGACATACTATCAGCCGCCAGGGCACATTCAAGTCAATGAAAGACATTACCCGGTAATTGGTACATAGGGTATAGTATATACATAGAAATCATATTTGTTCTATGGAATTATACAATACAAAGGAAATTGAGTTTATACAATGCAAAGATAGTGTTACAATCTTCAGCAGCTCCAACAGTATTTACTAGTGTTAATTAATTAGTTGTGGTTCTAGAGCAGGACCAGCATTGAGCCAGGCATAGAGTGCGTTTTATACACGACTTGAATTTTGTCTCATTCAGTTGAAGAATGTGGGGAGGTATTTTATTATAACATTTTAAACAATACCCCATAAAAGATGAGTCTACTTTAGCCAGTCTGAAACCTGTTTGAACTAATAGGTCCCTATTTCTAGTACTATAATTATGTCTCTCACCTCTTTTACTAAAAATATGTAAGTTTTTTCTTACATACATGATGTTTTCGTAGATACATTGACAAGGCACCGTCATGATGTTAATTTCCTTCAACAGTTCTCTTGAGAATCGCGCCTGCGGAGATTATATATGGCTCTGATGGCTCTTTTCTTTGAAAAAGCGCCGTTCGTAAAAATGTGCACATTTCAATACATGTGGGCTCCATTTTCAATTTAAAAATGTCACTTCTGAATCTCACTTCAGAAAATTGACGGTAATTTTCAATAGGTAACTAAATTAATGCACATTATGAAAGTGGTTTGTTCAGAATCGGTTAAAGTGCGTTTCACGAAAGAATTCCCTTCGCCGTAATGTTGGCACCATTGCTTTTCATTGAAGGTAAAACAATTCTTCAATGAAAAGCAATGGTGCCAACATTATGGCGAAGGGAATTCTTTCGTGAAACGCACTTTACTGGCTCGATTTCTGTCATCTATCTTCTTCTATGTATTTATATAAAATAAAGTCGGGTTAGTTACACTATTACTTACACCAGAACGGCTGGACTGTGCCGCTGTTATTATTTAGCCACGGGCCCCTCTTACGATCAGTATAACTAATTTAATAAATAAACAATGTTTTATACATAATAGTAAAAATTCAGTGTATATATTATGATTATAACATAATATTCTAATTGGGCCGCTTGCTTGTGCGTTAATTCCGGGATATGTTGTATAAGGACTTGGTCAACCTTTACTGATATCGTGCCCCTAATGCAGAATGATATTGTGCACGTCTTCAAAAGGTAAAAGTTCTTCACTTCAAATGGATACACTAAAAGCAAGAATATAAGAATCGATCTCTAAGCACGATGTACGAGTATGTAGGTAATTCAACAATGACATACATGGCAATACCAATTTGTTTGTGCTCATAATAATAAAGTAGGGACGTGGAATGAATCCGTAAGCCACCCGTATCTCCATGAATTTTCTAGCAGTTTACGCCGTTCAACGAAACGTTCGCTTTTGTTGATGTTTTTCTTCTTAATCTTGAGTCTACTTGAATCTACTTGAGATGCTTGTGATTTAGGCAGTCGTCTCACCGCCGGCGATGAACGACTAGCGAGTAGAACTAGCAACTGAAAACGGGTTGGCGAGAAGCGAGCAGCGAGTGTGTAGTTCTGATAGTTTTGTCGCTGGGCTATCACCGAGTGTCCGAGCGCGACGGGTGATTACTTGAACCACTCGCTTGGGGCGGTTAGTCCCACAGGGGTTTGTCTGGTTGGTCTCGAGAGACTCACTTGAGACTCACTTGAGAGACTCGCTTGGCGGTCAGAGCTCACGCCGAGGGCGTGAGCTCTGACCGCCAAGCGAGTATCGCTGAGCGAGTATTATCTTTGATAGTACCTACTTGTCGGTCAGCGACAATGCAGTGGAGCGAGTCCTCGCCGGAAGTGTGAACTATTAATATTTGCATCTCTTTTTTTTACACGGCAACGTTATACAGTACTTATAACAAAAAGCATTTTGTTAATTGTCAGTCATTCTATCCCTTTGTTCCGACTAATCTCCGAAGCCTCCGAATCGATTTTGATTATTTTTGATGTTTGGTATGGGGATACATTTACTCTGGGGAAGGACATATGCTACTTTTTATCAACATACCACGCGGACGAAGCCACGGGCGGAAGCTAGTACGATAATAAAGTAACAATACCAGCATAATATTGTTCCACTGCAGGATAAAGGCCAAAATACAAATACAAAAAATACACATACAAAACTACAATACGTAACAGAAATACCTCTAGTTTTGAGAAATATAGCAGTATTTCCATAAGAAAATCGAACGCCTACTCGACGAAAAAGTATTTTCGGATTCCAGAGTTCATACTGAAAATTGTTTATGTTTATGGGTGCTTCCATACCCTAAAGAATTCACGGGGCGCCGATCGGGTGAAAAGGCAAACCTTTTATCGGGTACACCATTCAAAACTTCGGGCTGTTGTAAAGAGTTTCCACCCTTTGCTTGAACTAGGAAAGGAAAGTACAAACTTACCTGAAAGAAACCTACTAAGAAATCTTGAACGAAAAATCGATGAATTTCAATACTACGTATTAAGTAATTGTTTTATTTTAATAAAAAAAAAATCCAAGACATGTGACAACTACCAACCCGCACTGGAACCGCTTGTTAGATTACGGCCCCTCCCTCTCCCAGAAAGGAGGCCTGTGTCCCAGCTGTGGGAATAAAGGCTGATTATGCTGTTATGTTTATGCTTTATTTTATTTATGTAAGGGAAAACAAACAGAAGTATTTCAAAAATAAACAGAAATAACTTAACAAGTATGTCGCATCCGGTCATGCATTTGACTATACGGAACGCTAGCGCCACCCGGCGGCGCTTGACAGAGTCTAGCCTGAGTTCGTGGGGCTTAGAAAACAGCTCGACAGAACGATGTGGAGCTCACTTTGGACTTTGGATTTGACCATTGGACATCGTACGGACAACATGTGCTCAGAAACTGTCCCGCGTTCCGTATCTGGTTGTGTCGTGTACCTACAGTGTGTAATTCGCTAGTGTGATTAAATTGTTCGTGAAAATATAATCTGAATTGAACTGCAAACGGTTTTTCTATTGCGCAATAACCAACACATACCCACTGTACGCCCACAATAGTTAAATATGGCTGATAATAACGAGACACACTATACCTTCTCCGTCAAGTATACTACCCGCAAAATTTTCCACAGATTACAATTTAAATATTTACAAACTGATTTCAAACGTAACTGTAGTCAAAGTAAAATAAATTATACGAACAAAATAAACTAAAAATAACAAAACTCTTGATTGTGTACTGTATCCTGCGGGTCCTACATACATACCTAATGCTAATTTGCTTAAGCATACGGAATTTACCGCTGTTGCTTTATAATTTTAATTAAATTTCTTTTTAAACTATTATATTTCGTTCTATAAACTATCTGGTAATTAGGGGTTCTTGATATAGCAATTTACGTCAATCCCTTTCTTTAGAAATTCTGAATAATGAACATTTCTAGGTAGTCTGTAAGCTTCGCCGTATTAGCGCTGAATAATAAATAATACGTCTTTTTTTATACTTAAAAAGAAGGTATGACGTAGTGATATAGTTTTTTTTCTAAGGCTTCGATTGCACAGATTATAGTAATAGGATATTTTGTGATTTGTGCCATAATCTGGATTGAATATTCTTTCATATAATAGGTATGTCATGTAAGTTTTGATAATTTTCTAATCATAAGAAAGTATTATTTTGAGGGGCCCGTGGCTAAAAAGTAACAGCCGCACAGATCGTTCGATCAGGTTAAGCTGTGCTTGCAACGGTTGGTCTGTGGATGGGTGACCATCTTTACAAACGTAGCCCCCTCCGTGACTCGGAAAGCACGTTAAGCTGTTTGGTCCCGGCTGTCATTCGTGGATCTTTGTAAGCCGTTACGGGTAGTCAGAAGCCCGAAAATCTGACAACCAGTCTTACCAAGGGGTATCGTGCTATCCAGTAACTGGGTTGTGGAGGTCAGACAGGCAGTCGCTCCATGTAAAATACAAGTATTCAGCTGCATCTGGTTAGACTGGAAGCCAACCCCAACATAGTTGGGAAAAGGCTATGCAGATGATGAAGAAAGGTAGCCCGCGAAATTCAAAACTTACGTTTTTTGGAATTTGCAGGTCAGTATCAGTTTGTATGTTGATTAAAATATAATTCGCGACCGTAACAGTGAAACAAATACAAACAAAAAAACACAACAAACACAAACACGCAACAATCATGGCTATAATATATGTCATGGTTTCATGAAGTTGTCATTCAATAGAGTAAAATGAACTAAGAGAGATGTATTGATGAATTTTATGATTATAATGCTTTAAATAAATATTTGTTACGGCCAAAAATCTTATTTAGATCATCATACAACCTAATACTGACCTGTAAATTGCAAAAAAACCGTAAGATAATTTGAATTTCGCTGGTTACCCTGACGCGTTCGCTTTTACTTAAGTAACATAAAAATTTAAATTAGAAAATACTAATCCTTACTACCAGCTTTTACTTATAAGTCCATTAAAGCACAGTCTTAGAAGCAAAGTTAAAATGGAGCTGTAAAATGGATTCTCGCTGTTTTCTTTACCGTAGGGAAAAGCAAATTGGAACAAGGCAAGCAAGGCAAGGTTTAGGTGCTCACACCTAAACCTTGACATTTTATAAACACCTGCGGTATGATTTCCATAGAAATGCAAATATTTTTAAGTTTAAAAAGGCCAAAGCTTACACTTATACATCTTTCTTATACATGAAAATCAAGTGCCGTTCGTTAGTCTCGCAAAAACTCGAAAATGGCTCGACCGATTGTGATGAAACTTTGTTAAGTTGATGTGTGCGCGCCGGAGAAGCCCACTATAAAAATGGGTATAACAACGCGCAACGCCGGGCAGTACCTAGTACCAAATAAATCATTATTTGACAATTTTTATCCATAAAACAAAAGATTAGAATAGAATACTCTTTATTACACCATATAAATTACAGACTTAATATAGAAACTGTACAAAGGGTGACACAATGGGCGGTCTTATCGCCGCCGCCGGTCTTCGGTCTTGTTAAGATTGTTTGTCTTATGATATTTGATAAACAACAGAAGCAACCTGTGTGGACATAAGCTGTTTATCTTTCATTTGAAGACCGCCTTCAGAATATTCTGTACCTCACCTGAACCCCTCTTATAAAAGCATAAATAATAATTTTAATACTTCAACGTCTATCGACATCGGCCTTAGGTAAAGCCTATAAATACCACTTTAGATGGGACCGCAAGATAAATAGATTACATAGGTAAAGCAAACTATTGAAGTTGGTATCTATAGGTATGTCGAACACCCTTCGGGCTGTGCGGTTAGCACAGCCCGAAGATATTGATTATTGACAGATATTGCAGATATTGATTTAGCATCCCTGGCAGATATTAATTTAGGGGCTAATCAAAATGTTCCTTTGTCAATCTTACTTCCTACTCATCATATTATAAATGTGAAAGTTAATGAAGATGTTTGGATGTTTATTACTCAATCACGCGTAAACCATTGAACAGATTTGGATGAAAATTGGCACATAGAATAGACCATTTCCTGGATTAAAACACGTTATATATTATCATACTTGTCTCGATATTCCCACGGGATTGAAACTTACGCGAGTGAAACCGCGGGGCGCTGCTAGTAAAAAGATATTTACGTAAACGAACCCTTCGGTTTCATAAACTTTTCGGTAAAGACGAAGTTTGGTGCTTGGTACCGCAAAGAGTTTCAGTGGAAAGTTTAATTGTATATATTCGTAATGGTATGGAAATAAATACCTAAGCAAATAATAATTAGTTAATCAAAATAACAAAATTAAATCCTTACTTAACTAAAACCATAAACGGAATGGGCAACTACCCATTCCAAAACGTAGATCTCTATGGAGAAGAACGGGCAAGAAACTCCACGGACACTTTTTTAAATCAAGATATTAATATTCTACACAAACATGGAGTGGAATCAAGTGCAAGTAATTGAAAACCATAAAGCCCATCCATGCTTATGGGACCCACAAATCAAAGATTACAAAAATAACGCAATAAAAAAGATTTACAAACCAGTAGTGTTTTAGGGTTGCGTACCAAAATGGTAAAAAGGAACCCATAAGGTGCGACTCAGTCTGTCTGTCCGTCTTATATTCATGTAATTTGTTATTATTTAATTGTGCTTTTGTTTGTTGTGTTATGTCTTTTGTGTGCATTAAATAAATGGTTTATTTATCTATTTCTAGCATCTAAAGATCCAGCAACGAATTTATCAATAAGTACCTATTACTAATATTGTTTTGAGAAATGATTTAGACCGAAAAACGTTTAGTCATAGCCATGTTTCCATGAATAGCCTGCGGATATTTTGTAAAACGTCTGCAGCTTTGTGTTTGATTCGCGTTTGTAATAGCAATTGCACCATGGGGAGTTGCAGTGTACTGTGTACAGCCAAAATTGTGAAACGTTCTACCGAGCCAATTTACTCACTCGTGTATTATGTGTCGTCTACTAGTTTTGTTGACAATTATGTGCTAGGATCTTTATTTGCATCTAAAACAGTGTGAATGCAAAAAAAATATCACATTGAAATTAAATTTGTTACATTTCTGTGGGTAGTACCTATAGCAAAAAAGGTGGTATGAAAACATCGAATGGCAGAAAAGCCAATCTGATTTCTTAAAAATATTTCTTCACACATGCGGAGATTTACTTTAGTTTTCGTTTCTCAAGAAAAACTTTGAATTAGAGTCTTTCAACTCTTACTAACTCCCTTAAAAGGCCTTCAACTAACACGAAAAAAATATTTCGTAAAGAAAACTTGTTTTTTGGGAGAAAGTTCTAACAACGAATCTAAATCTCATTTGATCGGTAAAATGTTGTACGAAGTTTCAATCAATATCAAGTAGGATTTTTTGAGACAGTATGTATATTGATCAACTACGTTTCTATTTAAAGATAATATACTTATTCTAATAGTAATAATGATATACCTACTATGTATTAAGAAATATTATTTGAAAAAGTCGAGAGATTTCGTTTGATACCCGGCCGGAACGAAGTTATTTTCGCTGTATATTATGTATTAAGTAACAAGCACAATTAATTAAATTTACAACGTTTGAGAGTAACCTAAGTGAAAAAAAAAATGTCGGTCAATATGTTACATACACTTTTTCGGTCTAGTTCTCATTCGCCAAGTGTACAGGGTATCCAATTAGACATAGGTACCAGAACTTAATAATGATGTACTAGATAAGTATTGCCATACTCATATACAAAATAATTATACGTAACTAAGGTAAAAACTAGAATAGGCAACAACACTACAGTCAGGAATAATAATTTTCATTTTGTACAATACAATGAACCAAAATAATAAAGTAATTAATTTAGGTCTATAGTCCACAAACCTGCGTTTAATTAAAAATAATACCGTTTGTTTCCACAAGTTTCCATTGCCTACTAATGAATATTAAATACCTAAACGTATCGTTACAAAATTAAATATAAACAAACAGAAAAACGTTACAATTAATAATTTTCTATCCGCGTTTTTATATGTGCATATGTGCTACTTTCATTAGATTCGCTCAGCTTTGCCCCTGCTATGAATCATAATTTCGTTCTTCGTTATTATATATATACTTACCTATGTTCTCCATAACATCTCCAATGCTGGTGCGTTATCTGTAAATCAATAAGGCACCCGCCGACGCGGAAGTGACTAGCCATTTTTATTTTATCTTGCTTTATTGGCCAACCAACAATTGTTTACACTGAAACTCTGTTACATTTTCCTAAATTGCGCGGACCTTAATTTCAAATTCCATATAAATAAAATCGAATTTATTTATTTTTAAGACCGAATTTATTTATTTTTAAAATCTTTTTTTTTTTTAATTATATTAACAATTTATGGAAGTGCTAAATATAAAATATTCTTTTATGAAGACTGGGTTCAATATAGCTATTAATTTTTGTGTACATACATGAAAGTCATTTAAAGTTACGAAACAAGCTTTGTAATGAACCCTGGTCTATCCACTTGAAGAAACAGCCATTAGTTCAACAGCGGTCAATACTATTTTTTTGTTTACAAGTCGTGTATAAGAGGCGAGGCACATCGCGACCCGTCGAAAAAAATGTTCTGGGATATTTTGGATGACGTAACCGCGGGGAGCCGGACGTTTGAGTGGTTAGTAAATATTATTTATGAAGAAATAATATTAGTAATAATATAGTGCCTAAGTATAAAACTATTGCATTGTTTATTTACTGTATATAAACTCAATGTAATTGCAATGCTATCTCTCCAATTAATTATTATGGCAACAAGCTAAATCATTGAACTTTTTATGTCTGTATTATTATTTTTATAACACTGTTTTATCAGCTGCAATGGAAATATTTTTATAGACATAAACATAATATTTTTTGTTTAGGTATTGGAACCATTTTAACATCGATTTAATTCTTAAATCCGATATACCTCGTTATGATTCCTGTGACAAAATATCGAGGGTTATTCCTTTTTTATGAAATATCTGCTCTATGCTGCGAAGCACCCAATGATCCTAAGAGATTACTGTCTTGGTACTATGGTACACGTGGAAGACGTGATGTGGGTTCCTATAGCTACACCTTGATATACAATTTATTGATTTATTTATAATTTATTTATCGTAAAGAAATATATTTATGTATTTATCTATTAATCTTGTTATTTGCTAAGAAATTCATGGCAGGTGCATTCTGATAAAACATTTACATGTTACTAAAAATCAGTAAGTATTTATCTAAAATTGTAGATGTTATCTTGATATACAATAAATATACATTTGTTTATATTATGACTTGTGCATAATCAGCATGAAATAACCGTTATTTTAAAGTGGTTCTGCTGGAGAGTATGCTATGCAGCATGACCATTTTGAATTGATATTTTCCAAGAACATAACGATATACGATTTTTTGATATTAAGCTACAAAAATAAAGACATTATCCACATTTTATCCTGTAATTTTTACATAATATAGTCAAAGTGAATCTGCTACGTAGCATGACATATACACCTCTCTACTGCCTTACACTTCGGGGATATAGGCGTGATGTTATATTATTAAGGAAGGTTCCACCTGCATCCTAATTGCGTAACACACTATCCATCTGAATCATTTTGAAGAATATTACTCATCCATTGCTTCATTATGTTGGAAAAATGTGTCTGCTCAACAACGTAAATAACGCAATGAATGCTGTTGAACCGTCAAAATGAAACCCATTGCTACTGATAGTGTGTTACGTAATCACCCCGCTGGACCATAGGGACGAGTCATTTGTTTTTGTAATATAATACATAGGTATATGTAAACACATCCACCGGCCCCCTTCTACCTTCGGACATCCAGACGCACTGCAAGTTACCATCCCTACTTAGTTGCTATTCCACCAATTCGCACTAAGCGTTTTCAAAAGCAAAAGAGTGGAACTCTCTACCTGCGTTTGTGTTTCCGAGTGCATACAACCCGAATCTCTTCAAAGTAAGAGTGAACAGGCTTCTTCTGGGTGAAATCACTCCATCGTAGACTTTGTCTCTG
The DNA here is from genome assembly GCA_927399505.1 of Luperina testacea. Lineage (NCBI taxonomy): Eukaryota > Metazoa > Arthropoda > Insecta > Lepidoptera > Noctuidae > Luperina > Luperina testacea. Next base: position 9,970,403 of record OV656774.1, read on the forward strand.
TCATCTCTGACCTAGACTAGAGTCAAGAGCCCATTTCAAATAAAAAAAAAAAAACTGTATTTTTATCTTACAAAGCGCCGCATGCTTTACTTTGCTTTGCTTTGTTTTTTTTTTCTTTTTTTTTTTTTGTTAACCAATTTTACAAACACGCTGTGTACCTGATACTTGTTGATAGGCCTACACTGTCCTCCCATACCTATTAACGCTGTAATTTTATAACATTGTAAAAGCGATTTTTTTTTAATACCGTTTATTGCCCGCTGTCTTTATAGGAAACGACCAATTGGAACCGTGCATCTGGCTTCTGACGATTCTAGGTTTATGTGAAATAAAATATTTTTATTTTGTTTTTACTGCGTACTCAGCTGTCAGACTGGAAGCTGACCCCAAGATAGTTAGGAAAAGGCTAAGCTGATGATGTTTTTGACTGCTGGCAGTCAACTTCGCTTATAACCGTTCGTTTATGGAATGCATTGCCAGTTCAAATAAAACGCGCGAAATCGTTAGCTGTATTTAAGAAACTCGTGAAGGAACATTACTTGTTCTTATGATCTTGTTTTCGTAGCTGCAATAATCTGTAGTCATCATTTATTTTCGTTGTTTCTAAGTATTTGTTTATGTCTCTAATAAACAGCATTATACGAGTATATATCTATGACCGCTACTGTACCTATCTATTATAGTAAAACAAAAAGTGTGTGTGTGTTTATAAAGTATATAGGAAGAAATAAATAAATAATAGTACCTATATTATTTTGCACTACTGACAACTCCATTTTTTATATCCACGCAATCACTGTCCATTCCAAGGTTGCCTGGAAGGGATCGCAGAAAGCGATAAGGCCGCCCACTGTATGTTTTGTATAAATAAATAAATAGATAATAACATTAATTTATATATCTCGGGAACATGAGGTCCCGGTCCTTTGGATGGCGTACGAAGGGCCGAAGCTAACTCGCAGAGGCCCCTTAGGAAATTTTAATGAAATGCGGCACCAACCGACGATTATCCCTGTATGCGCTATGCAAGTGCACCCAAGGATAACCCCGGTTGGTGTAGGACTATTGCAGGATATGGAAAATAAAAAGTTGGACTATGGGTTTGGGTGGCTAAAGTGGACTGGTTACCAAGAACTCTGGAACAACTATGATAATAATAGTAATATTTTTTTATAAATAAATAAATAAAAATAACCATGCTGACTGACTACAGTGCGAGATTTTTCAAAAAGCGTGCAACCAGATTAGAGATACATCTGTGGTTCACTTTTTTCACCAAGCTACAGGTTGGCCGAAACTTAAACCGATTTTTTTAGAGGCTTTGTTACTTTACGAATTGATGGATTGATTTTTATTGGATTGAGCTGCGATCTCATTTCCCATTCGAATTAACACATCAATATTAAACTACATTGAATAAACGCGGCGAATCTGTAAACTACATAGTATGTAACTACCTATTATGTAGGTATATTCAATCACTTGACAAAAGATTCGTCGCCCAAATATTTTTTCTCGTAGAATTCAGATTAGGTACTTACAATATATTTTCGCCTATTCTATCTTTTTCCTTTGAATAGAAGATCAAATCAAATACGCATAGAAATATTTTAGCCCAAGGTACAATATTTCGCCACAAACAAAGTTTGGGAATGAAATTTGAGATAAGTAACCAGGGTCGTCGGTATAGTTGAAGTTTAGTAAGAAACCGATGGATGTTTTCGAATAAAATTTAATTTAATTACTAGAAAACAAACAGTTAATTTATGAAACAAAATTTCATTCGAAAATATCCATTGGTTTCTTACTAAACTTCAACTATATCCGAAGACGCTCGTTACTCATCTCTTTTGGTGATCCTGATATTCGATCGTTGTATAGGCTGACCGCTTAACTGAGACATTGCCTGAGATAGATGCGCGGTGCGGGAGGGGTGATGTGATAGTTGTCACAAGTTGACTAATCACTGAGCTCTCGCATCACGTCACCATACACCTGCTACCTCAGGTGACGTCTCAGTTAAGCAGTCGGCCTATAGACGTAAGATTATTGTATGAATGTATCCGAACTGATGGAATGTGGCAACACTCCTGTGTTGTTTTCTCCTGTGATTCCTATCAGAGGAGAAAACAATTGAACGGTAAAAAAGAAAAGACCATAATTGCGTAACACACTTTTCAATCACGATCTGAATCACTTTGAAAGATGTTAGCAACATCCTTCAATCCATTGCTTCATATGTTCGAAAATATAAATACATTATATGAAAATGAATGGAAGAGGCGTCACAAGAAACACACTCTTCACATAGTAACTGTCAAACCACATAGCATTCCTATCAAAATTCTTACCTATAATCATTATATTATTGCTTGTTTAATCCATCCACGAGCCAATCGAATCCATACATTATCATTATCTTACAAACATCAAATTCTTACTTTACTGAACTCATAATACACACAAAGTAATTTATATTTAATCATGGATCAATAAAAACAAATGAGAATCTCGGTCACGTCCTTTAAGAAAACGTAGCGTTTCCAGTCGGCGCGGCGTTGCCGCGTTGTGCACATTGCAATATAGTGAAAGTAAATAACTAACATTGTTTGAACTCGATCTAATTTTAAACGGTTTGCTTCTGTCATACGCAAACGGGGAATTGCGTTAGTCTCTAAAATTGTTTATTTCTTTCGGAAAATAGACAGAAGTTTCTTGGACAGGATGCGTTGTGTTTAAATGTTGTCGTTTTTCTTTGCGGAAAAATGAAGAATACCTTATGAAAAATACAGGTATATTCATTCATTAGTAGACAGTCTTGACTTGTTATAACAACAAAAATACACTGCGATCACCAAAACTCAAATTCGTTAAACAAACGACCGTGCTTGACTGTTTATTGTAGGTAAACTAAACATTTACATTGTTCCACTTTGACCTCCAAGCACCTATCCACTATTGGGTATACACGTAGGTATATAAGTCAATGTTTAGCAAAAGCAGGTTAATTAATAACTAGATCGTAAGGATAAAAGTAAAAATTTATATCAGTATTATCTAATAAATCGGATAAACTCAAGCCTTAAGACAATCGGAAACAAACAGAAAGCTATGCTGCTGAGGAGTTTGTTGCGTCATTTCTTCTTCCATGGTAAAGCACTAGGAACGACGGGCTTGGGGTTTGGGGAACTGTCATCATGTAATTTTGACGTTTAAAAGTGCTGATCCTTTGCCCACTTTAAATAAATAACTTTTGTTATTGCAAGAATCTTTCTCATTTCTCTTACTCATTTAATAGCTCAAAAATAACGCGGAATTTTCCTTAATTTTCTCTTATCAATTGTGACAAATGCCAATTGAAAGGGTCATCAACAAAGGCAGATCATTTTAACTGTAGGATCTTTAAGTAGCTCCTAAATTGAAGTAATTTAGCTAAAAACATTTTACGAAGTAATTAAGGTGAATAATTAATAAAATTGTCTGAATTCCTCTGTCCTTTGTAGTTTTGAAGGAGCCAATTTAAATACTTGTTAACTTAAAATAGATTGTAAATAGGAATACAAAAGCTTGAGTGCTATTAATCAACTTAGTATAATTTAAGGACCTTATACTTATAACTATGACAAGACAGACAAGTCACAAATACAGTTATTTTTTGTATTTAGATTTAATACAAAGACGTGATAAGGACATTGAGAGAGAAGGAGATTTTTTTGAAGTAAAAACTTTCATAAGCTCACTTTGTGGTCTTTCTGAAACTGTTTAGAAAGGCCACAAAGTGCGCCAAGCGTGACGCTGAATCGGGAATGCTTCGCGCTGAATTGCGTAAACTATGGCAGTCGTCATCAGTATAGTATTATATATGTCACCGTATGATTGTGAATACCGTTAGTTCAGAATCTATCTTGCCAGATTAACTGTCAATAATTTGTGAACTATACTGCTCTGAATGGTGGCCAAAGAAATCAGGGCTGTCCAAAAGTGCGCTGGTTTGACGATATCGCCAAAGTCGCGGGAAACACCTGGATGAGAGACGTACAGAAACGGGAAGTATGGCAGAAGAAAGGCCTAAACCCAGCAGTGGGTGATTCTGAAATGATGACGATACTTCTCACAATTATTATTATTTGTTTTTGTTTAGCCTAACTGTTCCACTGCTGGACAAAGGCAATTATTATTATTACAATTATTCTAACGTATTAATTTTTCATAATTTATAATCCCAGGAGATATATTATAAACTAATGATGTTTACGGTGAGATAAATATTTTAATTTTAAAATTAGAAAATCATATGTTTTCTCTTCTATCGTTGTACTTCTATCATAAGCACACACGCTCTGTATACGATGCGGTGCGGTGTGTATAGGGTGAGATAAATATTTAAATTTTAAAATTAGAAAATCATATAAGTTTTCACTTATATCGTGTGTACTTCTATCATAAGCACACACACTTTTTATTTTATTTGTATTTTTTTAACCCTTAAAAACTGAATAACTAGATTTTCTAGAGTAGAAGAAAACAGATTTAGGGACATTCTCGCAAAGCAGAGAAAAACACATTGATAGACGTAGAGTGTGAATTCTTATAATGATGAAATAATACTTGCCCTCTTTAGGACAACCGGCGTTTTCTTTACCGTTAACCCCTGGAGATACTAAGAACACAGAAACAATTATGTTCCAAGATGATGAATGGATCTCTGAGTTTCTTCTAGTAGTGATACAGTTTTGATGGCCATCTAGATGGCGGAAGCTTTTTTTATATTATATACTTACCTAACTAAAATATAGCGTCGAAAAATTCATCCGTATCACTGTTGACTGGTAATGTACCCAAGAGACCAGCGGCATTACCACGTTGTATGGCAATGCTTAGCCACTGGCCAAAGTAAAAGCCAGCCCTTGGGTCACGGGAAGTGTCAACCAGCATACCATGTACCAACATAAAAAAAAACTATAAAATATTAAAAGCTATAAAATTAAACCCAAAGCCAATGTTATATGGTGAAAAATATCTAGGATTTGTTTTGGTAAAGACAACAAATTTAGTTTTATTTTTCATCCCAAATGTGAGTAATGTAATCATTTGTAGGGTACCTAATACACATTGGCAAGGCTGTATATATGTATTATGGTAATTCGCCTAGGTATAGTCCGTCTTCGTCCATTTGATATGGTTTTTCATGTGGTCGACAGAAATTGCCCTGTGGTTTCCACTCAGGTTAAACCACACAATACACGTGTTTGTTTTAACGAACTTTGGCATTTAATCAACTATGACATTAAAAACCGCTGCCCAATATGGGCAGCACTTATTAATATATTTAAAGAAAATTAAATTAAAATATACTGTGGGCGATACAAAATACGCGCAAAATACGCTTTTAAAATGCACTCTGCTTAAAAACGTAGATATATCGTCGAGTGCCACTCGTTTATTGATACATATACAGAAAATTCGTTCATGGTTTATGCACATTGATACAAAAAAAAGACTTGCAAGTTAAATGAAAGCTTGTAAAAAAACTATGCCATTATCAAAAATCATTCATATTTATTATTTATATAATATTATTGTCTAATGCTTTCTCATCTGTCTGCGTATCCATTTCTCTGTTATCTATATTTTTTTCAAATTAGCCATCGGAGGGATTTCGCTCAGTTCACGCAGGGACATAGACGAGTAAAGGCTCCTTCAAACAGGCGCGACACGCGATAAAATCGCGCGCGACACAAAGGCACCGCAAGTCGCGCAACAAGCGGTGCCTTTGTGTCGCGCGCGATTCGCGTCCCGCGTCGCGTCTGTTTGCAGGAGCTTTAAACTTTAACCATGAATTCAGCACATAATACCCTAGACTAAAAATTAATCGGCTGTTTCATAGAAAATTGCAATACGGTCAAAATGTATGAAACAATATTTTTAGGGTTCCGTACCTCAAAAGCAAAAACGGAACCCTTATAAGATTTCGTTGTCCGTTTGTCTGTCCGTCGGTCAAGACCCCTTTTCTCGGGAACGCGTGGAGTTATCAAGTTGAAATTAATATCAAATAACTGATTATTTGATATTAATTTCAACTTGATAACTCCACGCGTTCGCGGGTTGCAGCCCTGACTGAGGCTGCAACCCCTAAAGCAGTAAAAAATCAAACTTGTAAGTCAACGCAATCAAAAGATACGGGCGTTTATGTTCCGGAATCAAAACCTATAGGATACTTCCCGTTGGCCTAGAATCGTGAAATTTGGCAAGAAGCAATGTCCTGTAGCACAAGAAGGTAAAGAAAAAAATCCGAAAACAGTAATTTTGTAGTTACATTACAAAAAAAAATCCCTTTGTCAATCAAATGTTGTCAATACCAAAAACATAAAATTTTGAATTGGATTGAATAAAGACCATACAGGCATTATTATTCTCCCATAGCCTCTTAGTGGTGCTCATATTACGTATTCTAAATTAGTTGATGAGCACGCCTTCAAAGCTATACGGCTAACGCACAGAGTAATAAGAGTACTTTATAAAATTGCACTCGGTCCGACGACTGTCCTTAATTATTCCTCTACGGAACCACTTCCACGCTCCATAAAATTCTTAATGATAGTCTGGAGACATGCAGTGGATTAAGTTTTTTTTCTTCGCTGCAATTTACGCATTAATTACTTGAGATTCTTTAGGGAATAAAGAATTCTAAATTACCTACTTCAGATAAATTAAAATATATGTAGATGGATAAAATTGGTGTAATGTATTTTCAATAATAAACATATACCAAAATCTATCTAAACTAATAATAAAGCTGAAGATTTTATTTTTATATTTGAACCGCTAATTCCTGGAATTACCAGACGGATTTGAAACATTATTTTTGCATTATAAAGTCTAACTCTTGAGAAAGACTCTGGGCTATTTCACATCACACTAGGATTCTTGGGAGCCGAGCAAAAAAGTAAGATAGAACGCTAAGCATAAACGAAGTAATAGCGCGGGCAGGCAATGCGATGCGACGAGGAGAGTCGGGGAAACAAGAAATTTCGCAGGCAGAAGTAAGTAATATTGAAATTCATTCATTTTAAAATAATGACAAACGGGACTTCTTGTATGGATAACAATAATTGGTCACCTATCGGAACAGTAGGTATTTTGACTAGGTACACAAAAGCCATATTTGATTGCGCGGGAACCGCAAAAGCAAAGTGAGGTCAGCGCAGTGCCTGAGTCAATTCATTACTTTTAAAAAGGTCTCGCTTTTAAAATATACTTTACTCTTTCATTTCGGTCCGTGAATATTCCTTGATGAAAATGGATTCTATAAACGGAACAACGCGGGACGATTAAAAATGTATTATTTTAATTCGTCAAAGATAGTTGGCAGGAGCACGGTCGGCAAGAAAAGCACAACCCGCAACAGTTAACTTGAGACTTCGCTCGGATAACGTAAGCACGGAGAACTGAGGCGTCGATGGGTGCTTGGGTACATAAAGAAAGGTTTCCGGTGCAGGCTAGTCTGTGCGGGTCGGTACCGATCGGTGCGGGTGAAATAGTCCCACATTAACTTATGCGCTCACATTAAGAAACAGATAAAACATGTAACCGTTTCCTTCCGAAGATCAACCTGCAGAGACCTGTACCGGGAGGCGGGACCGAAAACCCGCTTCTTTATGTAAGCACCCGATGGCGAGAGCGCGAGCGGTACCTACCGCTCTGGGTGGAGCGGAATGGAGTGTCAGACTCTTACTGACTAAAACCCACCAGTATTCCTTCTTTAGCCCTTTATGTTCCGGGGCAGCGGTAACCCTTTCGGACAATCCCGCTGACCCGGCAGGCTTCGGCCCTAACGGGCCTCTTCATTTGATGCTGACATCTCTTTGAAGCGCGCGCGTGGCCCTCCGGCACGGGCCGGGTCCTGACCGGACGGTGAGTTACCCATTACTCTCCGTCCGCAGGCCCGCGCCTACGGTGGCCGGGAGTCGTCGCGCGGATCCCGACGCCCGGAGCGTCTCCCGCGGCAGCTGGGACGGGAAGCTCTCTGATTGTAAGTTGATCAATACTAGCAATCAACTTTTATCGCGTTTTTTTCACAGCATTTAAATTGATACAAAATTATTCACATTGTATTTCAGCATTTTATATTAGTATAGTTAAAAGTTAGTACCTATTCATTTTTTAATGTTTCTTTTATTTATTTATTTTATTTCTTAAGAAAACTTACAGCTAGGATACAGATAGTTGACAGTTAGTGAAAGAAGGCCAATTAAAAGTTTTCACTGACAATATTAGGGTAGCACAAGGAACAGTATACAGACAGGCGGGCGAAAGCAAGAATAAGTAAGCACTCGGAGAGAATTAACAAAAGACTGAACAGGATTTAGTGTTCTTCAAAGAAGTTTTTACACAGTATTTTTTTTAGTTTATGAACACTGGTGGAGAATATATCAAGATCATCAACACTCTCAGCGTAATTGCCCGTAGTTGTGACCGCCAGACTGAAGTACAATTTTTTATATTAATTAAACAAAGTGCTTTTCCCAGCAGTAACCACCATACTACTATCCAAAAATATATTGTGTGATAGTAATTTTTAACAGAATGCTGGACCACTAACAGGATACTATTATGTGCTAATTGCATGCACCTAAGATGAAAAATTTAAGAGTTTATGTGGTTTAGGTGGTTTTATGTGGTTTTAACCCAAGAATGACAAAAAAATACATGTTTCAAACAATAAATATGTAGGGAATAGGTATAACAAAAAGTCCCTATTAAAACTTATGTCCAAGTCCATTCTAATAACGGAGAGCACCTGTAGAAAGCGAAGTGAAACTAATGCTTATTTACCGCCTAACAGGGTGGACGGCCAGAAAATATACCGGGGGCTATTCTTTGCCTTTTTATAAAGAAAAGGTGTCACAATATTTTTGTTATATTTCTTGGTAAATTGAGTCCCCGGGATTTAAAATCAGGGTAAGAAAAAAGTAACGTGATAGAAATGAGAACACATCGTGCCTGCTAATTTGGTGAGCAGTAAAATTAGACACTTTAAGTATAATTTAAAACTGTTTTTTTGCCTAACTAAGAAGCAAACTGAAAAGGAAGGATTTTGAATGAATTTCTAAGTCATGTTTAGGTGAGCCGTATGCCCATAAGACCTGCCAGTTAAACTGACCATTTTATGTAATTTTATACTACTTTTATGTAGTTTTACCCAACTGAATAAGAATAATAGAGAAATACTTCCTAAATCATGATTGTTGGTTTGTAGAAAAAATAACTCTGAGAGTTTATCTGCTATTTTTATACTTAAGGGGCTTACATGAACTAAAGCGCGGTCACTGTCGGACTGCATAGAAAAGAAAGAGAAGCGCGATGACTATTGTTGGGACTAAAAATTAAAACACAAGTGCTTTAGTATGTTGCTTCTAGAGTTAGAGTTTTTTGAGGTATCTTCATGATTTTTTTCTATTGTATCAAATAAGTTGTATTATTTTTTCAACACACTATTTACCTAGCATAATAATATTATATCCTGAAGAATCAAACTAATATTATAAAGGCGATTTGTGAGTGTGTGTGTGTTTATATGTTTGTTACTTCTTCCCGCTTAAACGGCTGGACCAATTTTGATAAAATTTGGTATGGAGGTAGCTGACACCCTGGATTAATATATAGGCTACTTTTTATCCCGATATTCTTACGGGATCAAAACTTATGCGGGTGAAACCGCGGGGCGCAGCTAGTATCATATATTTTTCTGATTTTGTTTACTGTAGTCAATCATATACTCTTATTGCTTCTAAAACTTGCGTTTTTTGCGTTTAGGTCCTGTAATCCCCGTAATAAGCCTACCCACTGATATAATATTTAACTCATTTTCTTCTCACTAGAGAAGAAACAATTAATTACACAACAATTGATTTATCAACAATTTAATTATATATATAATGAAATATACTAATTTCGAGAAGTGGTATGGCCAAATTTTAGTTTTCACCTCTTTAGTAGGTAAGTACGCAACCCACATGTAAAAAGTATAGGTAAGGTGTTCAAAAACGCCTCCAATATCTTTGCCAAAACATTATTTAAGATAGTGGCCAAAAGCTGCCAATTTCTGAAAGGCCCGGGGTCACAGCGTTTTTGTATTTCTATTTGAGTTGCTTCGAAAGAGTTACGATGTCCATTTGCCTGAGCCGGCAGTATCTTACATGATTAGGTAAAAGGGAACGTAGCAAATGCTTTTAAAGTTTGCTTACGTGTTTACCGACATCAAAAAAAAGGAGGTTATCAATTCGACACGTATCTATGTAATATTATTGGAATTGCATTATATTCACATATGACAAATTGACAATGTATTACGGCTTCCAAACAAATATGCAAAATTTTATAGACGTATGTACCTATGTATGTTTGTCCACGCATTTCTCCGCAACTATTAATCGGATCGTGACCATTTTATTGGCTTATAATTTGTAGAATTGTCCAGTTTATCTGAACAAACGACTCTTCAACCCTTTCACCCCAAAACGAAATTTGTAGTGGAAACTTTAAGGTCGATTTTATCGATTAAAAGATAACCTAAAAGTTAGACTAGACTATTAGTGGTTACAGGTGCTGTACAAATTTCGTATCTGCGCTGTACCCTTTAAGAGTCATCGAGATACATAAAATCAAAGTCGGTGAATATTTTAATGAATGAACACGCAATTAGGCTATTGGCTAATCGTTTAATAATAATAATAATCTAATTGGTTTCGGTGCTAAAGGTGCAACTTTTTTACCCTGTTTTCTCCAAATGCTGTCCGTAAAAACATTCTTGTTGTGAAAGATTGCATCGTATGGAGTAAAGTATTTTAAAGCAATACAATCCCAAGGCTGACAATATCAAGTGGGCTGAAAGCCACATTTACATAGGTATGTACCTATAGTAAAAAAAAACCTATAGTAAAAACGCAACGTTTATTACGTTGCGTTTTTATCTGCTTCTTGGAAACTGCAGACATTACCGAGCATTTATTTATAGTGTGATGAAATGCAAAAAAAAGACAAAGTAATGTTCGAAATCTTGTAGCGAAACTGTACTAAGAAACTGCTCAAGCAAAATAGTAAATAGTGGTAGGCAACAAGAAAAAACAAATACCTATATACTTGCTCGTAAATAAATGTTGTTTTCATTAATTTTACAATTATCGCTGCATGTTCGGGGCTTCAGTTTTGCGGTTATAATAAAAAAATTCAACAAACATGAAGCGGTATAAAATTCTATAGCGAAAATGTTTACGAAAAATATATAAAACCTTTATGTAAATACTGCGTAAACAAGGTTTTGTTTTTATTGAAAGATTTCCTGAATTCCGAGAAAGCCATTGTGTGACGTAATTCAATACACGAAATAAAATAACGTCAAAACCTTTTCTTTTTGCAAAAATGTTAAACGAAATACGTATATGATTCTTGATTATTTAGTTGCGTAATTTGAATAATATTTCGGAATGGATTCAGTCACATTACCGCACATGTTGTTACACTGTTAGGCCCTTTGTACACGGTACAGTTTCTTTCTGGTATGGTACGGTAGAAAAAAATTGTTTGTCAACAAGCTTCCATAGTGATCCATACAACACTAACAACCGTACCTACTACACACGGCGAATAAACCGTAGTTTTTCACGGCAAGAAGAACGTGAGTCTATAAAGGGCCTTACTTAAGTGATTTGGCAGGACTCGGAACATTGTGATTTATGTGATATAAGTTCTTAAATTCGTGCGTCATTAGATTTTAATTACTCAACTTCCTTGTGATATTGTACATACTTTTTTACGACAAGTCACGATGTAATTTTTCGTGATTAATTCGTGCTGTATTTGATTCTTATACAAAGGAGTTCCAGAGGCTGCTTTAGGCTTTTCTTTCTTTGTCCTTTATTTCAATGTTTTTGAAAACATTGAAAAGAAATGACAAAGGACGAAGGCGACAATGCTTTGTATAAAAAGGCTAGGCATATTTAAATGTAAACATAATATAATACACAAACAATAAAAAATGGACCAAGAAGCCTTTTTACCTCTTCGAAGTTTATCTTGGGTTTATAAAATATGATAGGATTTTACTATGTACCAACACAAAAAAAAAATACATACAGACGAACATAGAACCCCCCCTTTTTTGAAGTCGGGCGAAAATACAAAATCTGTGGAATCATCTATTTGGGCCTAAGTCACATGTGAAGATTGTATACAGAGGCTTTTTAAAATTCATATAAACCTGCAAACTTCTACAGCTGATCATGAATTTTCCAAAGCATTATGTGTGGGAAAATGACACCATGATGAACTTGTAATTATCATTATTATGGTGCAGCATACGGTTTCGTATGTACAGACGCCAGCACATCAACCTACTGCAAGCTGTCAAATTTCTTTAATAAATTTTCAACTTTATCGCTAAAGCATAAGGTTCAAAATTGGTTGGGAAAATTTGTCAGTTTCGGGTAGGTTGATGTGCGTCGTGTGGCGTCTGTTCCTATTAGCTCAGTACTATGATGAATTCATAATCAGCCTATAATTTTCCCACTGCTGGGACACAGGCCTCCTCTCGGTCAGAGGGAGTGGGCCGTAATCTACCACGCGGGCACGCCCAGTGCGGGTTGGCAGATGTCACATGTCTTTGAATTGTTTTATTCTAGGACATGCCGGTTTCCTCGCGATGTTTTCCTTCACCGTTTTGAGAGCAGTGGTGATGAAATAATTTACACAAAGTAAAGCGCCTGTCTGCGACTTACAACTCGTAAGTCGCGGCCGTTACCACTCAGCCACCACGTTTATATGATTAATGGCGAAAAGAAAAATGTTTTACGCTATTATATTTTATTAAATGGGTTCAACAATTAGCTACATTATGTAAAAACAGAAATAATACAAGTAACTTAAGTAATAATGTGGTTCACAGCAGTGTTCACAAATTACCATCCATACTAATATTATAAATGCGAAAATCTGTCTGTCTCTTTGTAACCTCTTCACGCTTAAACCGCTGAACCGATTTAGATGAAATTTGGTAAAGAGATAGTTTGAGTCCCGGGAAAGGACACAGGATAGTTTTATTCCCAATATTTTTACGAGATCGATACTTATGCGGGTGAAACCGCGGGGCACTGCTAGTTAATAAATAAAACTTAAAATCTCTAGGACGTGAACGTGAACTGTTCATGCATGACAGTTAAACTAATATAAAAACAAAAATAAAATTAGGTAATTAAGTCTTATAAGAATAACAACAAACAATCAGTCTGAGAGCTCAAATGTCTCATACGAAAGGTCAAGGTCAAAAGTTTTTCATAATTATTCGTTCTTCACTAGTAAGAAAATTACTTATAAGAATAAAAATATACAATATAGGTCAAAGGTTTATTTGGTTTTCATTTCTCACTTTGCGACTGTAGTCGCACTTCACTCAGTATGTATAACATTACAAAAAGAATTCACTTTCGTTGATGTATCTGGTTTCTATTTTGTGGTTTATTTTGAAAAGGTCATACCGGTGCGTAGTAGTAATGACAATTCATCTACTATGGAACAGTACAAAAAGGATCTAGACTTTACTTATGGATAAAATAAAAGAACCTACTTATGTGGTGTTCGCCGATAAGCAATAAGGTATAAAAAAGGAAAGTGTGAATTTTAATGGTTCTAGTTTTTTTGTAATGAAAAAATACAAAAGAAGTGACGTAATATCAACGCTAGTATGAACATGTGCATTTTTATGGAACAGACATAAAAAGGCTTTTAGCTTGTGTTCATGTAGCATTGTGGAGTTTCAATGATGTTTTAATTCAAATGGCGTAAAATCACCATAGATCATCATCATCACTCATCAAAATCACTTGTCTTATGACATGGTATGATTTAACAATGTATCTCATACATACGATTAAAATCATGGTTTTTATAATGTTGTTTTACCCCGGGATTATGTATATGACCTACATTTAGATACAGTCAACAAAAGAGATAAGTATACAGGATCTTAATAAAAATTAATTTTATGAATAGAAAACAAACAGCTCATTTATCAAATTAAATTTCAGTCGACAACATCCATCGGTTTCTTACTAAACTTCAACTATATCCGACGATCCTGCATACTTATCTCTTTTGCTGACTTTACATCTCGTGTATACGCATCATCTTCCAGAAAAGCCGATGTTAAAACACGTGTGTCTAAACTTGAGTCCCGCTTTGTATGCTTTAGTTAACCTCTTGGTAGGTGCCGGTGGCTACAAATAAACTTAGCCCACTTTTCAGTGACTGCATTTAGGTTCACCGGTTCTAGTATTATTATAGCTATTGTTTTAGACTAGATTCAGGTTATAGTGTCATATTCTACCTACTTCAACCTTCAAATGTTAAAATGCATTACGGTTCAAATGATAATTGTCATTTAAACGTCAACTGACAGTTGTCAAAACTAGCATGTGTGTCGTATTATGTCTTTCTCCCCTCTTTGTATGTAATTTTATGAATACATAGTTGTAATGTAAAGCCGAGTCTCTTGCGCGTATTTTTCGAAACATTACATTACACAAAAACATCGAAACAAAGAGGCGTGGTCATACACATTAATTGTGTACGCAAACACGATGCTTTTGTTTTCCGAGCTGCCGGTCGATTCTGCAAAAATCTCACCGTGAAAACTTAGGTGAAGTGAGTTTGTTTTTGCTAGGAATTGACACTATCGACAGCTCACTCCACGCTCACTTCACCTAAGTTTTCACGGTGAGATTTTAACAGAATAGCACCGCTGCATGGAAGACATTCCCCACGCGGGTGAAGTGGTTGTTTCATTTTCAACCGCGGCGCGCACCACGCACGTTCAATCACATCACAAATCTACACATCGGATCTTATAAGTAAAACCTATTCTTCAAAATCGGTTTCAACAATTGTCCAATCCAAACCGGACATCAATCCGTAGCTCTTAATAAATGTAAAAATTTCGAAGTCGTAAATACGGTCTGACTTGAAATCTGTCTTCTTGATATTGAGTCTATAATTGCTAAAACTGATAGCAGGTCTTTCTCGTCGAAACTCATTACGACATCTACACAAAATGTGTTATTAATCTAAAAATATTTTAATACGTAGGAGACAGCTTGTGTATGAAAACAAATGTTTATGTGTAAGGTTTTTTGTAAACTTACGGTAGTAGACTATATTAGCAAGCTAAACTACAATGAGAGCGAAAACCTGTTGTCTATAGTTAATTTACTTATAAAAATACTCACCCTACTACACACATACACTCATTTACACTCTACTTACCGGAGGCAATCACTCTACAACTAATTTATGATTGTCCTCCTACATTTGTTACTTCCTTTTATTTTCATTACTTTAATATATCCTTTTGATCGAATGTGTTAAAGATGTGAATAGAGGTCAAACAAAGTTAATTTCTAAGTGTCGCCTACAACAGGGAAAGAGCGCTGATGTCTGAAATACAGATATTTTATATCTAGTTCAGACACAGATGTTCATTGATATCTGATCATGGAATAAAGTGTATTATAGTGTATCACAATATTATTTAAATGTCTGTATATTTTTGAACAAATAAAATTATTCTTATTTTATTCTATTATCTTTGTGTAATGTTTCGAAAAAACACGCGCAGGAGACACGGCTTTAGTCAAATAAGATTTGCTAGATGTTGTCAAAATAAATATTCTTTGTAATGTTTGAGTAATCTTTTGTATTTTTACCATTTCTTTCATTCCCTTTAGTTTTGTTATAAAAACCGATATTTAACTAAGTTTTATTTTCCACAGGTATCATCAGATGTTTAGAGATGTTAAACCTGTCACCATCGAGTTACCGCAACGTTGACGCGAGCGAACGGACGGTTAATACCAAGAAGGTGTACTCGCGGAGACCTTGGTACGCTCCGCCGATAGACCCGGCGGACATATTGAGATATTCGCCAGGTAAATTCCTTTTTATTTTGTTAGCCCATACTGCCTCACTGCTGGGGACCTTCCCCAAACCAGGATTTTTTTTCCCACATTACCTCGCCTCGCAGTACGCGTCGGTCGTCTCGCCATTTCGTAAAATTCTTTATTACCAAAATTAGTATAGTAATTATGTACCGGTTTTGTGCTTTTCGTTGGATGCGAGAAGCACAAAACCGGTCGAAGTGGAGGTGCTTGGGGGAGGCCTTTGTCCAGTCTTTCAGCTGAAACTATGTAGTATACGGACTTATTTCAATACCTACAATTAAGTTTCAGTTAACTGACTCGACAGCTAATTTCAAACAAATTCTGTTCTATTTTTAAACGTATCCCTTAAGTAGGCTATTCGGATAAAAAAAAGCAAAGACATTAGAATTAATTTTGATATTAAACGATAAAGTATTTACCTGCAATATTACGTATTACATCGTTGTTGTTTATATCTTCGTTCTTTTTTCTACTTTCTAAAGAACTTCTTACTCACACACACATCGCGTATTTTCGCTCAACTTGCAATTTTTTGTACAAATACAAAAAAATGTTTATCTCAAATAAACGTATTTTACTAGTAGCTCTAATACATTATATTTCATTTCTAGTAAAGCCTTTCATTTAAAATGAACAAAAAACGTTACTATCCGTTTAATTTTTCTATAGTTGTAACAATCCCGGCTTTAAATCTCATCTCTGGGGCCCCAGGTTCTAATCCTAGTAGGATAAAAATGTGATTGGTTACAAAATTAATTTATTCGTGGGAAGAGTGGTGTGTAGCGCAAAAAACTATGCCTGTTTCTTTGATTGCTTTTTGCGAGCTATAATACCTAAGGAGGTTTGAAGTAATAGGTATTAATTTCAACTATATTCAGGATTATTGTTACCAGTGATGACCTATGGCACTGAAACGTGTACGCTCACAATGGGCCTTCTTAGAAGGCTAAAAGTCAGCCAAAAGGCAATGGAGAGGGCTATGCTTGAACTTTCTTTATGTGATCGAATCAGAACTGAAGAGATCCGCAGGAGAACCAAGGTAGCTGACATAGCCCGAGGAATTAGCAAATTAAGTGGCAGTGGGCAGAGCACATTGCTCGCAGAACAGATGGCCGATGGGGCCGAAAGGTTCTGGAGTGGCGACCGCGTACCGGAATATGTAGCGATGGAAGGCCTCCCACAAGGTGGTCCGATGACTTGATGAAGGCCGCAGGAATACGCTCGATGCAAGAAGCACAGAACTGATCGAAGTAGCGGTGCTTGGGGGAGACCTATGTCCAGCAGTGGACGTCTGTCGGCTGAAATAGTGATGATGATGATAATAATATCCATATATTTTATGTAAATATTTATACATACCATCTACCTTCAGAATCTAACAGTCTTTCGTAGGATGGAGGTATTATGTAAAACAAACAATAGCTAAGTGGGAGTGGAATAATCCGGACCGTCAATAACATACATTAGCTATCAGACTCAGACAAGCGACATATACACAACCGACTGACGTAATCCCTAATGCATAGGGAATTATTTGTTACAATTTTCTACAGATTGTGCACATAAATTATGTATGAACAACAAATTCAATTCCGTACAACGTAACGTTGTTACGTTTGCGCCACTCCTACCTAATTACCTATGGCTAAAATCGGTGCAATTAGGAATTACAAGTAAATGTATAAGTACCTAAAGAAATAACAGGCTGTAACACATCGCCTACAGACTACATTAGAACCTTATTCTGTTTGTGACGTCACAATTTTGGTACACCTACTGAAATTGTTACGTACCTACGTTGGTAAGCGCGTCATGATCGTGAGTATTCAAAAGGGCATATGTGAAAGCAATTTTAGACAAACGAAGCTATTCTTCGCAGCGACGGAGTAGTTAATTGAGTGAAGCACTGAATATGCAAGGGCGTTAATTTGTGAATATTGTCATCATTGAATGTGGGCTTGATAGTGGTGACTATTTTAGAGTAGTTGTAGTGTAATGGATAGTTCTAAATTACTATTTGTTAGGTTTCACAAGTGTGGGTGTTCCAATAAAACTCTACAGTTTCTATTATTATGGCACGCGCCCGCTCGTTCGCCTGCTCATGACATCGACGCGTGTACGCCGCGCGCCGATGAGTGTCATGCGAATATCATATTTTTTAAATGGCTATACAGGGTTATTGGAAAAACACAAACAACCTCTTAAGAGATCATTGTACTCATCATTATGAACAACTTTTACTATGGGACCAAACCTGAAATCAATTTGCTATCATCTTTTCGTATTGTTTTGTCTAAACTAATATTATAAATTGAAAGTTTTGATGTTTTGTGTTTGTTTGTTACGGTGTCACGCTAAAATGACTGAACGGATTTAGATGAAATTTGGCATTATGAAGTGGATTAGCAAATAGGTTATTTTTATCCCGATATTCCCACGGTATCGAGAATTATGCTCGAGAAACCGCGGGCCACAGCTAGTAAGATAAGATAAGATAATTTTATTTGTTCAAAACATGAGTATACACACACATAGCATGCAGGATGTTACATCAAATTATAATTATGACAGTCATGTTTTGCCTGAACGGCGTACAAATATAATAATTTCGGACGCTACACAGCATCAAATGAATTTAAATTCGTAATATTATACACAGCAAACCTGGCATTTAACAATCCAATTTAGACCATACTTAAACTACAAGGTACAAATAAAATAAAATAGTGTCATAAGCTCATCATAGCAGATAATATAAATCAAATAATACAAGTCAAAATTAAATGTTAAGCAATTATTGATAGAAATTAGAATGTCATCATTATTATAATATACATGTCAAATTAATTTGTCAGTGAGAAATTCGTTAGTGCTATAATAGACTTTCTCTAACAGAAGGCTTTTTAATCTATTTATTAATTTTCCAGTGGTCAATTCCCTCCAATGCTTTGGCAACTTATTATAAAGAATTGGCGCCATACAGAATACACTTTTACGCATTAGAGTTGTGCTGGATCTCGGGATACATAGTTTACTATTGTCGCGTCTATTTCGAACTACTCTATCTGACACTAAGGGGAATAGGTGTGGATTCGATTTGACAAACATAATGGTCTCTAAAATGTACATTGACGGAAGGGTTAATATTTTATATGCTTTAAAAAACGGTTTGCAACTCTCTGTAACATGAAGTCCAAACATAGCCCTCAGGCTTCTCTTTTGCGTTTTAAAAATCACATCCTTGTTTGTTGAATTTCCCCAAAAAATTAGTCCATATCTTAAATTAGAGGACACTAAGCCGTGATAAGCGGTTAGCAGCGCATCAACATTTAGGGTGGGGGCCAATTTATACAGTGCATATGTGGAATTACTAATTTTTATGCTTAATGCTTCCGTATGCGCTTTCCAATCTAATTTACTGTCAATTGTTACTCCAAGAAATTTAGTTATGTTCACTCTGTCTACGCTGTTGTTACAATAATGGATATTTACATTTGGTACGGATGATCTTTGGGCAAAATGCATAATATTCGTTTTCCCAAGGTTTATCTTAAGATTATTGTTTTCCAACCACTTTACCATTGATTCTATAGAATTGTTAATGTCAGTTTCGTATGTGTCCCTATTTTTGCAAGCGATTGTTATGGTACTGTCGTCGGCAAAGAGTGTCATTGGGTGGTCGACACTTTTGGGTAGATCATTAATATACAGTATAAAAAATAGCGGGCCGATGACAGTACCTTGCGGTACGCCAAATTTAACAATACGTTCCCTTGATTTATACATACTTTCCTGTTTATTGCTTTTATTTACTGCTGAAATTTCTGTAAATTGTGTTCTGTTACTTAAATAAGATCTAATAAGGTTTGAGACATTACCTCTAATGCCATATGCTTCTAATTTCTCAATAAGTATGTCATGCCGGACATGGTCGAAAGCCTGTGTCATGTCACAGAATATGGTACATACAGGTATATTTGAATCTACTTTTTGCATGACATTATGTAAAAAATCGTAGATTGCCATGTTTATTGTTCTACCATTTCTGAACCCTTTCTGTTCATGAGCGAGTATATTTTCTCTTTCGAGGTAAGTATACAACTGTTTATATAAATACTTTTCAAATATTTTAGAAATTATACTAATAAAGGAAACTGGCCTATAGCATTGCATAAGCTCTTTATTTTCCTTTTTAAATAGTGGCTTAATGATAGATACTTTTAGTGCATCGGGGAAAACACCCGTCTCGATGCACATATTAATTATATGGCTTAGATGCGGTGATATTTCTCCCGCTACAGATTTTAAAACTTTTGTTGATATGCCATCATGTCCTACACTATTTGTATTTTTCAATTGTTTTATAATTTTAAACACTTCGATTGGCAGACATGGGGCGAGAAAAAAGGAATCTTTTCTTTTTGGTATCAGCGATGCAGCATTATTCCCAGATCCTACTATAGGGTTTAGGTTTAGTAAGTAAATGAGGTGGATCATTTACTTTTTAATATTACCTAGGTTTCAGCTAGTTGAAAGCTTCAATATTGAATAACTAAAAGAAAGAGGCATAACCTTAAATGTTTTGTATTCTACTTACCGGTGGTAACAAAAATATTGGTAGAACATTTGCCATTTAGCTTATTAATTACTTATAAATATCAAAGTAGAATTTTATTAAATTAAATATATAAAATCAAGGGTTATTCATATTTTAACGATGATAAATAAACGGCTAATTAAACCAGTTGGCTGCGACATATATAGAATATAAAGTTTTGGCCCTCTTTAATTGTGTGTGTGAGAATTGACTAACGAACACGAGAGTTCTCTTAGAATAATACACGACATAATATTGAACACCAAACTCTCTTGTCAGTGTTAATTTTATGCTTCTGAATTGAGTTAGAAACTGAACTAAAAGTGGTATGAAGAGGCTGTTTGAAAGCTTCGTAATTTCGTTTCAGTTTGTTTACACCTAATCTCCACACAGTACTAACATTTAATGAATAGGGTAGACTGTTCAGAGTTTACGATCACAAAAACCTTTTTTAGTCACCCTCGTTTTTCTTGTGTTTCCCAGACCAATATTGACCTTTTTTCAAGAGCGATCCAACTTCTACCAAAATGAGTCACTTTCACCCGACTTCCGTGTTCAAAATTGAATCGAATTCATTATCAATAAAGGCGAAACACGCGACAACGACAGGCGACAGGCGCGACAGGCGTGACACGCGATTAAATCGCGCGCGACACAAAGGCACCGCAAGTCGCGCAACGAGCGGTGCTTTTGAGTCGCGCGCGATTCGCGTCGCGCCTGTTTGTAGGAGCCTTAATCTAGCATCCAGCAACACCTACAAAAAAAAATTAAAATAAATAAAAAAAATTATTTAAATTATGTAATTGGTCTGTTGAAGGGAATTGGTAGACAATTTCGAGTATTTACGCTGCTAAAGCGTAAAAAAGTGTCTACTGTAAAAACGTATACGTTATGTAGTTTATGTTTATAATTCTAATAGTGATTTAATACAAACTTAACAAAACATGACGCCTGTAACCCCCGAAGGATTAAGCAGAAGTCTACCTGTAGTATACCCAGATTTCGACACTTATGTTTAAGTCCCATGTAACAGGAACGAGCCAATTGCCATCACCCGGCCATATATACAGACTCCGGGCTACAACTGAAAAAACCTTGTTGGAAAACCCAATTAATAACACACTGAAAAAAGTAATTTCTTACTACAGCACATTAAAGCTAGGTATTTCATTAAGACTTACTGACTTTATACAGTAAGAAGAAATGTTTGTTGATTGAACACACCTACTATTTACTGAAAAAAACAAAAAACACAAGTAAATTTCAATGGTTTAAACGATATCATCAAATGAATAAAACAGTTAATATTGTGACCTTTTAGCTACTTAAAACGTTAAAGTTTACTGTCATGACGGTAGCATTTTGCCTCAAGCTTTAACTGTTTTCGGATCAGTATAAAATATTGTTTTGAACGTTAGGCTCATATGGAACTGTACGAAGCAGTTCAGATCAAGGTTTTTTCATTTTTTTTTACTGCTTATTTCTTTCAGTGCACATTACAGCAATCAAACCTAGGACCTCATGCTCGGCAGTAATGCTTGCGCCCTAAATTGTTTTATATGGTTTTGTCTTATATAAACCACTATTACAAGGCAATAGTGGTTTATATAAGACAAAACCATATAAAACAATTTCGGGTAATACAGGTGACCCCCAAAGTATGAGACAACGTTAATCATTAGCAGATATTATTAATATCCTACCACAAATCACGAAGCATATTGCTACAAGAACGTAGTTTTCTAAATTAGTTTAGTTTCCCAAAGAGTTGTGAAGGGCAAACTGTAACTTCGAACTTTCCTCCTGTCCCTGGACTGGTGATATGGTTCACACATGAAAAGTTTCCTAACGGGAGGGCGACTCAGAACAGAATTTGATTTATGATTGAATCTTTCCTAAATGAGATTTCTTTCAAAATCCACATATATACATGAACGATTAAGCGAGATTTAATATTTTGTTCTAGCCGAGTTCGCATTTATAAAAGAACTGCCTTATTTACAAGTGAACATAAATTAGCTGTTTAAAAAAAAACCGGCCAAGTGCGAGCCAGACTCGCACTCGAACAGTTCCGTACCATAAGGCATAAAACGCCGACAAAAACGTTTCGTGTATACCCCTTTAAATTTTAACTTTATTTTATTTTTATTCTTTGTTGTTATAGTGGCAACAGAAATACATCATCTGTGAAAATTTCAACTGTGTAGCTATCACGGTTCATGAGATACAGCATGGTGACAGACAGACAGACAGACGGACAGTGGAGTCTTAGTAATAGGGTCCCGTTTTTACCCTTAGGGTACGAAATACTAAAACCAGAAGAACGAACAACACCAAATACGATCGAAAATGTTGCAATAAATACATCCTGGAGTAAAATGGCTTCAATGTAAACTAAGGTCAATTTCAGAGTTAATTATACTCGTATAAGTTAATCACTACCATTAGCTAATTACAATTTCGACCGGATTCGTTTATTATTATTATAAGCACGACCTGGTAAATAGTAAAGAGATCACGTATGAATTCATACTTGCGAGTTTTTTAAGATACACAACACAGTTTAAAAATTATATTATCATCGTAGAATTATACCGTCTATTGTCACCCGACTTACTTATAATACTTAGATTTCATCATTTGAAGTAACTTATGATAATTATATTTTTCATTCCTGCCCTTTTCCCAAATCAGTTGGAGTCGGCGCAGCATGTATTTTTCTTCCATATTTCTCTATTAGCCTTTATCTCGGTAGTCACTCCCTTTTTAAGGCTCCTTCAAACAGGCGCGACGCGACACGCGACACAAAGGCACCGCAAGTCGCGCGACAAGCGGTGCCTTTGTGTCGCGCGCGATTCGCGTCGCGTGTCGCGTCTGTTTGCAGGAGCCATCACGCGTCGCGCGCGATTTGCGACGCGCGTCGCGCCTGTTTGTCATTACCATGTCGCCTTTAGCCATATCATCTTTCATCAGACCATCAGATTTAATCCTCTATAACATCAGTAATTGTGCGTGTCTGATTGGCCTTTAGCACCACATACAGTACCCGGCGATAAATATTGCACATCGACCTTTTTAAATTTCTTCCTTTAATAAAAATAATTATCAAAAGAAGCAAATCATAATTGTTTTAACAGCTCCTAATAGATACCGGACTGTTTGTATTTCGTGCGACAGAGATAACGCTCTACGAAGCCGAAATTAGCCGATTGTCTCTTTCCAAAGGTCGATGTGCAATATTTATCGCCGATTACTGTACATAGGTTGCTCTACAACCAGTAATTAATTAAATGACCCGATAAACTAGACCCGACCACCTCGACATTGATTTAATGAAGGGTAAAGTAATTAATGACTGTTCTCTGCCTGTTAACGGGGTAATGAGTTAGTCAAAAGCAGAATGTTGAATTCTTGAAATGGAATATTATTTTTAATTAATTGACGACACAACTCAATTAATTGATCATCAACTTCCATTTCAAAGAATTCTACTTTTGTTCTGTTAAATTCATCTAAATTCTTAAGACTGTGATCAATCACTCAAATATAGGGTTTACTAACGACGCAGATTGGCGACTGAGAAGTCATGAACTAAATGCCTATAATACATTATATTCTCCATAAATGTTATTTATAACAATGCGTTCTGCATAGCTAACTATCTAAAATTAGGTAATACCAATAACACATGAAACTAACAATTTATCATAATAATATGATTGGAAATTACATGTTACTTCTTATCAACAGATTACGACTCAGATTACGACCCGGACACAGTCGAGGAGCCGCAAGAGAAACAGAACGGTGACTACTATGACCAGCCAAGGGAGTATGAGGACCCAGTGACGTCACGCCACGTCGAAGGTCTTAGCCAGATCGAGACCGCTCCCCCGAAATCGAACAGCTTCGAGCAGTCGCCAACCTCTGCTTCGGTATCGGAGTTCTCTATTGCGAATGCTGTGAATTTGAGAGGTTTGTTTTTTAATACATTATTATTCTTTTCACATTAATTAATTACATTTAAGTAAAAAAAGACAGTATATATCCAACTGAATTAATCGATACAACGATAATATATTTACCAGCTATACAAAGACACATGATAAAAATTGTGGACTAGAAGGTGAAATGAATTGTAATGGCGTCAACCTGAACGTATTTCGCAGTACACTACACGGTTCAGTTTAGTTCCTCGTATGCACTTAACTGTTTGAAAATCATCTAAACACAGTTTAAGGTTGTACTAAACAAAAATAATTCTAACGTCGAAAACGTGAAACTTGGGAATGCCTTAGCAAATTGGCGGTATCGTATGGCAAATGATTGACTAGAAGAAAACGTATACCTACATAATATCCCATTTCTAGACAATGTCTATCAAAAATATTGGTAATCCGATACTACTACGCCAAGGTCAAAGCGGAATCTAGTGTATAATTAATGCTGATACAAAATTTATCTTATGCGAGAGGAAAATAGAGTAACACCCTCTATAAATCTTCCGACGTAAGTCGGACCAGGGAAATCGGACTGTAAACCTACTTAGGTAGTAGGTCCGAAGAACATCGGTAACTTTTCACTGTTCACTTTATTGCAACCTTTAAACAGGATGGTGATCTATTTTGTTTATTTAATATAAGAACCAAAAATAACAAAATTAAATTCTAACTTAACTAAAACTATACAGAAACTAAAAAATTGCGTCGAAAAATTCATCCGCATCGCTGTCGACGGGTAATGTACCCAAGAGACTGGCGGCATTACCACGTTGTATGGCGATGCTTAGCCTCTGGCCAAGGTAAAAGCCAGCCCTTGGGTCACGGGAAATGAAATTTGAATTTTGTTTTAAGGTGTCGGGGTTTTTTGTATATGCCTTGAGCGTCTGCCATAGTGCCATTTGATCTCGTTTTTTACCGACTTAAAAAAAAAGGAAGTTATGTAGGTACTGCTTTTGATTATTGATTTTCAATTTTAAAACAACGCCTTTGTGTAGCTGGTTGTTATATCAAGCGAGGCACAATTAGAAGATGTTACTGTATTCATAGTTTGTGATTTTAACTACGAAGTATATTACAAGCTCATTCCCTATTAATTAGTTAAAAACAATGCTTATTATTCCTTTTAGGTACAGTTTTGGAGAGTACACAAAAATGTAGAAACCTCAAGACACAGGAAAAGTACACCCAAAATTCTAGAACCAGTTTTAAAAAAATGGTTAAAATCCTTTAGTGCCGTTGTCAAACATTTGGTTGAATTTAATAAGACAAATGACGTTTTCTAACGGATTTTAATTAAAATCTTTCCTTTGAGCTCTGAACTTAGAAGTTCAATCAAGCAATCACAATCATCATCATCATCATCATTTCAGCCGAAAGATGTCCACTGCTGGACATAGGCCTCCCCCAAGCCGACCAGTTCGACTGGTTCTGTGCTTCTCGCATCCAACGGGTTACTGCGGCCTTCACAAGGTCGTCGGACCACCTTGTGGAAGGCCTTCCACCGCTACGTCTTCCGGTACGCGGTCACCACTCCAGAACCTTTCGGCCCCATCGGCCATCTGTTCTGCGAGCAATGTGCCCTGCTCACTGCCACTTAAGTTTGGCAATTTTTCGGTCTATATCGGTTACCTTGGTTCTCCTGCGGATCTCCTCATTTCTGATTCGATCACACAGGGAAACTGCAAGCGTAGCCCTCTCCATTGCCCTTTGGGTGCCTTGTAGCTTTATAAGGCCCATTGTGAGCGTTTCAGCGCCATGAGTCATCACTTGCAAGTTGGCAACACGCACTGGTCAAAGACTTTCGTCTTGAGACACTGCGGAATGTGGGACGAGAAGATATTGCGTAGCTTCCCGAACGCTGCCCAGCCGAGTCGGATTCGACGATTGACCTCTTTATCGAAGTTGGACCTACCTAATTGGACAGTTTAGAAAGTAGCGTCTCCAATCTTTATGAGAATGGGTGTTACATAGGCATTTGTCTGACCTTCGTTTTGTCCATGTTCATTTTAAGACCCACTCTTTCGGAGGCACAACTGAGGTCATCACAATCACAATACACTGGAATTATTATTCACGCTTGAATTTCTAAAAAGCCGAACGCTT
Organism: Luperina testacea; assembly: GCA_927399505.1. Classification (NCBI taxonomy): domain Eukaryota; kingdom Metazoa; phylum Arthropoda; class Insecta; order Lepidoptera; family Noctuidae; genus Luperina; species Luperina testacea. The sequence continues at coordinate 9,997,093 of OV656774.1, forward strand.
GATGTGTATTTATTTTACCTATTTTAGTTATGTTCGTTCATATTATTATGATTAATCCAGTTGTATCATCTATCATGCCCTCAAGAGTAATTAAAGAATAGATCGTTTTACGCGATGGTGAAAAAGTTTGCCAGTCAGCAAGGTGGAGGAGTTAATTGCCCACAGTATGCCGGACATACTTAATTATCGTCAGTTGAGCTTCTTTGAATGCACTCCAAGCAATCTATTAACATACGTTATAAAATACGTTAATAAATCGCAGAGGTTAAATGTCAAGTAGCACTTTAGAGTACTTTAATGAGTTGGCTAGGTACTGAAATAAAATTGTCTTGGATTAACTGTAAGGCTTAAATCAAGTAAATAAGGCTTAAATTTTGATCAATGTAAACAAGATAAACACCGTTTTACTTTAATGCCTCCTTCAACTTCATTGCCTTTTTAATTAGTTTACCAAAAAGTAGCGAATTTATGTTCCACAAAATTACCGTACATTTATATGGAGCACGTCTATTTCTAACGTTAACGACAGTATTATGTCCTTTTTATTGTTGTCACAGTTTATGTACCAACGTAATATACAACATAATGCTTACTTTAATGAGCATCATAAAATTATTCATGGTTTCATATATTACATCATATTTTCTGGCGTACGCTGTAATCTGCCCAAGTTCAACACCCACCACTGTCGCACGTATAATATTGGTATGTGGAACAAAATATAGGAGAGCTGTCGTTACGAGTTATGTTTCTTTTCTTATAAGCTAGCTTTAGCCCTTTGAGATATTGAAAACATAAAAGTTTACGAATGATATCAGGTATAAACCTTTTACATTTTCATTCTGGTTATCTTTCTTTACAGAAATAACCTTAGGCTACAAAATTATGATTCAGAATTCAGTTTGTAAGAAACAAGACGACTAATTTATGTTTTACAAAATAATAATATTATCAATACACTTTTTAGGATAACAATGTTGCGCGTTATTTTTTTAAGTCTTCTAGGAATTGTTATTTTCACTTTTCTACAAATCAGCTGTATGTATTTCAAAAGTTCTTGTACATTTTAATTCTTTATTCATTCGGAATTTTTTTTTTTATGTTCCTTTTACAATGTAAGTTAGAACATGTATTATTACCTAATTAAACTTACCCGGAAGGCATTCTACTTTGGAACAAAAGTTCTAGTAACATACCTTTTAAAACCTTAAGGAAATTATTTAAAACTAGCAGCGCCCCGCGGTTTCACCCGCATAAGTGTCGATCACGGGGGAATATCAGGATAAAAACTATTCTATGTCCTTCCCCGGGATACAATCTATCTCTTTGCCAAATTTTATCGAAATCCGTTCAGTGTTTTAGGCGTGAAAAGATAACATACAGAGTTACTTTCGAATTTATAATATTAGTATGGATTAGTATGGATGTATTGTGTAAACAATTGTTGGCTAACATAAATAAATTAAAAAAAAACTAATAACATTTTTAAAGCTAATATGTAATACTATTACAGTCAAATTGTTGTTGTTATTGTTGTTGCATTCAAGTTTACGTTCTGTGCACCCTGGGCAGCCATCCCTGCTACCACTTGACTGACTAGCCAATATTTTTCCTACGATATAAGCTACGTTTACGTACGAAAGGCTGCATCGGATTTTGATTATTTAGGGACGAATTTAATACTACTGCACGCGCTACTACCGGCGCTGTCCAGCTCGAGCCAAGGTCAAGGGCATATATAAGAGAAGTGGAGTAATATGTTTATCCTAATACTGTGTTTTATCCACAGAGGCAGCGTTGGTAGCGTTGGGTGGCGCGAGCGCAGCTCTAGTGTTATTGATTGTGATGGCGGGCGTGTTCGTGGCGCGCAGACGCAAGAACAGCCCCTCTCCCGTGCCGTCCCCCCCGATCCTCGTGTACCCCCCTCATGATATCTCCGCGCCGTGCTATATGTAAGTACCTATTGTAAAAATGCTTTCAGCTTACATTCATTTAACATTTATTTATTTAATTTAACTATAACAGAAAACGGCAATCTGCAAGTTGAGTTTGTTAAAAATAAAATTAGACAACAAATTCAAACACTCATCTCACAGAAGCACAGTCATACTGACATGATCGTCTTCTTACAAAAGATAGAAATTTTTTGTAAGTTAAACGGTATTTTACAGTCGGCCAGTATATTTCTGGTGATTCCGTTTCTTTTGTCTATCGTGTGAATAAATAGTACCACCACATGTAAGAACGTAAACGAAGCAAAAGGAGTATGTAAATATCGTTTGTATAGGTAACGTTCCGTAGTGTCTGCCTACTGGGGGGAAGGCGTGAGTTCATATCTATCTATCTATATAAATAAAACAAAGTCGGGTTAGTTACACTATTTGTAACTCAAGAACGGTTGGACCGAATTTTATGAACGAAATGTCTTATTTAATAAAAGATAACTGGAAATCTCTGTTACTATGGAAAATTTTAAATCGGTCTAATTTGGCTGTAACACTATTTTTCGAAAATGTTCTTAAGTAAATTTTTAGACCTTTATATCGTGCTTATGCGTATGAAGTTTCATTAAAGTCGGTTCATTCATTTCGAAAAATAAGGGCTTGAAAGTTTGTATGGAATGCCGTACGGCGTAAACGCTCTTAAATCATTAAACCATTGACCGTATATAAGTTATCATCGTAAACTAGAATCAAAGCCATAAAGCGTATTCAAGTGATATAGAACAGAATAGAATAAAATATATAACTATGAATAAAAAAAAAATAATAATATAATATAATAATATATATATATATGTGTATTATCATTATATTGTGATATAATGTGACATTAAACTTGTTTTTAAATCTAGAATTTGCGCTGGCTGGTCATAAATACGTGACATAAAACTGTGCATATACAATGTGCTTATAGTACCTACCTATCACTTTTGTTTGTGATGGCCGTTTTTCTTTTTTTTTTTTTTCACTCCCTCATCATAATCAACAGTACCTAGTCCACTGCTAGACATTGGCCTCTCAAATTGCACGCCATTTAGCTCGATTCTCGGCAACTCTCATCCAGCTACTAGCCATCCTGCGAAGATCGCCGCTTCACCTAGCCCGAAGGGATCCTACCTTACGTTTGCCGATTTGCGATTACACTCCTTCATAATACTATAATAAAGCACAAAGTTTTTTTTTTAAATGCATCTTAAATCGCAACATGGCACCGGCAAACTTATAAACAGAAAACTTAAATTTTCTTACGAAGAACATAAATGGACACTAACGTAATGCCACTATTCCCGTGCGATAGCTTTTTCTGAAATGTTTTGCAGGGAAAATCTGTTGCTACAAAAATACGACAGACTATCAATCGTGATTTTGTCACCCGATACGCAACACGTGGTTTTGGATGACACCGATCTACTGTTGATTGATTGCTTCTTGTTTTACTAGAAAAATGAGGAAAACACCTAGATATATAAAATTGCCCAAAATAAATCTACCAATTTATTTAATAAACTTATTTTTAACTGAAGACAATGTCCGAATCGAGCTTGAAAATAGAACAATCGAAGCACATACCTACATACGTAAATCCTATCAAGGTGTAAGAGTTTTCTGTTTGAAGTTAGTTGTTTGCACCCTCCCACACACAGAAGCATTAACTCACTTTTTCCTAAACTAAACCTTGTGGGAAGGTATTACAAAAACACAATGCAAAAATGGATTAAAATGTATAGTGTAATGTTTTTAAAATACTCACGTGCCCATTAAAAAACTATATACACGGTGGCTGGGACATTTACGCGCAAACTATAACCATGTTTTCTGCACGTGATTCTTGACCATTGACTTGAATATTTTTCGGTTATCAATAAAAAAATCACCTGTTTCATAAAAAAGCGCAATACCTACGCGGTTGAAATGTATGGAACAGATTTTTGTTTAATAACCGCCAAAATATATTCCACCACAGGGAGGTTCAGAATCGTGTACTGAATCCAAGGTTGCGCGTCGATGCCACCCTTTATATGCTACTAATGATTGTACCAATTTTGTCAAAAGTGTTCATTAGATTCGAGTAAATCTACTGTCTTACTATCAAGTAATCCTAATAAGTACTGTGTTGATATCAACCAACACAGTACTTACTAGGACGAATTAATAAGTATATCGTATAAATACAGGCATAACACGGATGATTATAATGCTTAGAGTGCTATACAGAAAGGTCGAGGGATTAAAATGTAGCATAATTTTATAGGTGTTTGCACTCGAGGACCGAAAAGGCAAATTTTTGTAAGTAAAAATTGAGCCAGCGGAACTCAACTCTCTCATTTCTCGACTGTACATATTTTAAATACAACATCTTAATAAAAAATACCTAACAAAATACCCAGTAGGTATTGTCATAAAAATATAACAAAAAACAAAAGCCGAATTATTTCATAAAAATATTTCATTCTGCTAGTACAAAATAAAGTTACTTGCAGTAGTAACTTTATTTTGTACTAGCAAGCGCTTTTGAAAACAACAATATACTCTCAAAACTATGAAATGTCAATCAAGCGAAACAAACCTACTGACAATAGAATTGTGGAGGTACATAGACAATGGATGTCATTCATGTTCGGTTTCGCTGTTGATAATTTTCTACATATTCCTTTATATAATGCGATTGACTGTGTCCACACAGGCTGATTGTAGATAAGTTGTTGGAAACTGTTGACATAATTTTCTATTGTAAAATTATAACGTCAATTAAAAGCGTATTAATAATAATAGTAATTTTATTATCAGGCAACTAAGGCCCATAGATAAAATACACAAGATAATCTTATACAATAATAAACTAATACATATTAAAAAACCTTAAAACTATGACTATACACGTAACGTTGTCGGCGTCGTGTTTCGCTGCGTGGTGTCGCGTAACCATCCTCGGAAACGTCGATATACGACACCTTTCGGCCAAAAGTCCTCTTCCAGACAGGTCTGTAGATGTTGACTTAAAGATGATGTTGTGACGCGATTCCAACCTTTCGACCCTCAGAGTCCAGTTGGTCTTCACCTTCAAATACTGCACGACTTCCTCAGTTGTCGTGGAGTGATGCAGACGCGAAAGGTACAGCTGCGTCGTAGGCACAGCAGGGCGCAGCAGCATGTTGGGTCCAGTCGGTGCGGTACCATTCAGGTTACGAGAATCCACACAGGTTACGAGAATCCACACAGGTTACGAGAATAACACAAAGTATTGCACTACAATAACAATCGGCCTAGCCTTTTCCAAACGAAATTGAGACAGGCTTCCGGTCTGACCGGATGCAGCTGAATACTAGTATTTTACATGAAGTGACTGCCATACCTGACCTCCACAACCCAGGTACTGTCTAACACGATACCCCTTGGTAAGATTAGTTGTCAGACTTTTGGGCTCCTTACTACCTGTAACGACTGTCAAAGATCTACGAATGGCAGCCGAGACCAACGACTAAAAGTGCTTTCCGAGTCATGGAGGGGTCTCGATGTATAATGCATGGTCATATGCACGAACCGACCGCGGCAAACGTAGCTTAAGCTTTGATGGATCCCTTCGGCTGTTATCGTTTAGCCATGAGCAGGGGCTCATGGCATGCCAGGGGAGTGTTCCTGATGTACACAGTGTATAAGGGACACTGTGCACATCAGGAACACTCCTGGAGAGTGGATTAGGCCTCAAAGAAAAGTTCAAACCAAGAACCAAGTAATTGCTTCTTGTTCTATTTCGCTATTATTCCTGAGATTTTAATACCGAAAATAGTCGTCAATTATATCCTTTTATCGTCAGATCCATAACAAAAGAAAACATCAAGTCATAATTTTACTAGTAGAAAATTGCCTATTCCAACGGCGAAATTAAACAATAAAAATGAGAAACATAATTTTCGCCGTGGGCTATTAAGTAACATGAATGGAATCTACACAATATTGCTCTTTTTCATGTGTTAATCAGGTACACAAAAATAGCTTGCGTGTCAAAAATATTAGTCTGTCAGCAAGATATTTTTTTTATACTTAATTTAAAAGCAAATTAAAAAGCCTTTTACTCTCTCTTTCCTGACAAACAATGTGTAGGCGTTTATTATTTCATGCAAAAGAATCTTTTCGGATATAATATTCCTGCAACAAAGTTATCTTTCGTTGAATTTTAAAAGATACAATTAATGTAAATTAATGCAAAGCCGACTAAGATTAATGCTTTGTATACTGTGAATGTTTATTTTAGGACGGCTAGATAAAGGACGTGCCTCCTTTTGGTGGGGCAGCTGCGGAGGGAGCCCGAAATATAACACATTTATCTTATACTTGTTGTATACAATCATGAAAGCAACCATCTTTAAGTTCACGAGTCTGTCTACGAGTTTTCGTGGATTATGTTTCGTCTCCTTTTCGTATCTTATCCTCAACATGGCGCTTCTGTCTTGTGAGTTGTGACCCACTTCCTTAAACACACAAAGACGGAAGGCAAAGACATAATTATTTCAGCCTGCCCGCAAGAAATAAATGACAGCACATCTGTTATGTATAAAATAACAATGAAATGAGCTTCATTGGTAAGCGGATCACTTAGGATCGGCTGAACTGATTTGGCTATTTGATGTTTTCAAATGTTTCCGAAACAGATATTTATGAAAAGAAAAATTGGAAAAAATCCCGGACAATTTTTTTTTCTGAATGATTTATTGTTTGGATAGGACAATGTCTGTCGGTTTTAATAGTACCTAAATACAAACTTAGTACCTACTTCCAAATTCAAACATGTTCTAGCGTAGTTGTTAAGTACATATTATGCAGAACAATATTTCACATGCCTCAAAACTTTTGTTCTGTCGTGTCGACGGTACTTAATTAAAATATGTCGCCAAATGAGTGACTTTGATTCATTAGACTAAATTATGTATGAATTTTAACTAGTTGATGTCCCGATTTGAATACTTAAGTAATGTTTGCATTTGTACGCACACCAATGAGAGAATGCCAATTGCGCTCTAACTGTTTGTTACAAAGTAGTTGATATATTATAAGTATAAAAAGACAAACAAAGTTCATGGTCCTATAAATTTCTCTAACCATATTCATCAGCATCAGCAGTGTTTCACCAACTGCAGAGTATGGGTCTTCTCCCTTTTATGGAATGCTTCCCTGGCCTGTGCGAGTGTCATCCAAGTCTTCCACGCGATCTCCTAAAGACTATTGGTCCGCCAACGCTCCTTCCACCATTTCTCGGCAACCATTCCGTTAAGCTTCCGCTTCAACTGCCATCACCACGACTAGACAATTGAGGTAGGCAGGAGCCCACCTCAATTTCAGAGTCCGTATTGTATTTAATCTAAAAACAATATAGAAGTTACATAAAAAGCTCTAACACCATAACACGATTGTTTTCAAATGTTATGTCTAGACCACGGATAAATCGGATGTCGTACTATTCATAATGTAATAATGACGCAATGAAACTTGTCATAATATCTAAATGTTAATAGCATCCCGACCGATTTCGGTCACGGTGGCCAATATCAACGGAGATTAGTCAGGTACGCAGGAGATAACATAGTGCACAAGTGTGTATGCAAACACAGGTATACTCTCTGTTCCTTTACTCTCATAGTCCGATGGGACGGCAATCCGACATGACCGGGGAGAGATCAGGCGCAGGACCTCTTTCAGGACGTCTTTACGTGCTCTAAAGGAAAACGAAATCCAATAATATGTAGGTAGTTATGTTACTATGTTGAATCGTTGTTGTTGGTTTTGTATTGACATTCTTCTTCTTCTTCTCTTCGTTTAATGGCTTTTGCGGAATTGACATTCTTAATTAGAAAATTAAGAATGTTACTAAAGTTTCAAATATTTGTTTTAAAAATGTTTACCATGGGAT